>OX438687.1:0-10000000 GCA_949316375.1 Mythimna vitellina | reverse complement strand
GTTCGCCGGGTCAGCTAGTCAGTAATAAATATCTAAATACTGGCTCAGCGGTAATCACCAACATTACATACTTGTATAATATACTATTATTTCACGTTATATGCAGGTTTCACGGGCACTTATAAAAAGTCAGAAGCTAGTGCCAACCGGGCACTTAGTCATTCACCAATTAGTCGTTTCCTTTGTAGAAAAACGGGCAAGGAACTCCACATTCACTCTTTTAAAAAATGGTGGTCGTTACCTTGAGATCCCAGCAGAGTTCCCTGTAGCCAGACGGGTTGGCATCATACTCTTCCTGAGTAACCAGGGGCCAATCCTTTTCTACGTCAAACTCATCATCAGGATTTTCCATACTCCGCAAGGGAGGCAGCTGAAACAAAAATCCGGCCAAGTGATGGTCGGACTCGCGCACGAAGGCTTCCGTACCGTTTGTAGCAAAAAACGACAAAAAAAAGACACGTTTTGTATGGGAACACCACTCAAATACTCATTTTATTCTGTTTTTATTAATAGTTTTTATAGCGGCAACAGAAATACGTTATCTGTGAAAATTTCATCTGGTTAGCTATCTCGTTCATGAGATACAGCCTGGTGACAGACGGAGTGATAGCAATAGGGTCCCGTTTTTACCCTTTGGATACGGAACCCTAATAAGCCGTGTCTTATTTTATTGTTGACATAACCTAAAAAATTTATAGAAACAAAATAGGTCATCAGTAACGGTGTTCCTGATTGTTTTGTTATATTGTTTTACTAACATAGCTTGTTAGTAAATTGTTTCTAACACTATGAATCTTGATACTTAACATCATCGACACGCACTCTTGATCACTGAACTAATAAATAAATTAGATTAACGATCAAGAGTAATCGTTTCTGAGGTCAACACACACCTGCCAAATGTGTTAATTACCTACAGGATTATGCCCCAAGGATCACTTTATGTAATCTCATGCATATATGGATGGTCGTTCTCTTATGTGGCCTAATAAAACCTTTATGTGAGTGTTATTTTAACTATAAGTAATTCAGTGACGTAGTTTGTACCAGAGCAGAGGGGCACCCCGTATCAAATATTATTGAAGGGTTTTTTTTTTGAGACAGAGTCGCAATATGTCACAAAATTACTAATCACAAAATTATTGCACTACATCGGTATTGATATCTACGCACACTGATTGTGCGTGCGTAACACTCTAGCGACGCAATCAAGATTTACCTGAAAAAAAAAAAAATTATACAAAAAAAAAACAACCGACTTCAAAGTACAAAAAAAACACTAAAAAGTGCATAATAAATTTAATTTTGGAAGTCGGTGTTACTATAATAGTTTTGTCTCTTCGTTATTAAACACAGACTTCCGAAATTATTTTATTTTTAAAAATTATTGATGTACGAGTATATAAACTTGTTTGGTGCACGTACATTTAAATTCACTGGGCCCGCGTGGTGGATTACGGCCCATTCCCTCTCCTAGAGAGGAGGCCTTAGTCCCAACAGTGGGAACATTAAAAGGCTGATAATGCTTTTATGCTTATAATGTGTTTTTTCTTAATTTTATATAATGGTTTTTAACGTTCCAAATTCAAATCTCATTATTCCCTAAGGATTGCTCGTACATTATCTCCATAAGGACGGAATGACCTGCTTTAAGTGATGGATATATGACATATAAAAGGCTTTTATCGAGTAGGTGGTGTAAAAATATTATTTATATACGAATAAAACCAAAAAAATATTAAAAAAAATAGAATTTGTGATACGGTACCAAAGCGAAAAACCTAATTTTTGTTTCTGGTCACTCTGAACTCCTATTCACCCCACTAATGGATATCTTACCAATTTATGCCTGGATCTCTCCTTGTTCCTGAGCAGCACTAGATGCGACACGGGTATGTACCGACCCCTGCCCTTGTTGTACAGAAAGGGTTCCACCTTCGTCTTTATGGCATGATCTATCTCCGCGTACTGCTTATTCTGGAGGGCTCTCTTCATCATGTCTACTAAGAGACCACCACCTGGTAAGATGTATGTTTCATTTCATCAAACTCATCTATATCTAGTGTTTTTTTTTTTTTTTTATAAATCGTTAAATAGGTAACTTCTCTCGCTCTGGGTGGTGCGAGAGGGAGTGTCATAGCGAGCTCCGACTGTCTTGCTGACAGCTCTTTCAAGCGCGTATGGAACAAACCCGCCGTCGAATCGAGCGTGGTTCATATCGGATGGCAAGCTACCCATTTCTCGTCGTCCGCAAGCCCCCGTCTACCGTGGCTGGTAGTCAGGGTCGGAATCTCGGCGGCTAGGGCGTGAGGACGTTGGTTCCCTCACGCGTGAGGACGTTGGTTCCCTCACACGTGCGGCCTCCTCCTTTGATAACATTACTACTTTGTAGAAGGAGGCGACCACCTGCCATTCCTTCTCGCTCCGGATCATAGCCCGAACCAGGGCCCGGCGCGAGAGGTCGCTACCACCAATTGCCTCCACGAAGACACGGCGATGCTCCGCCCAGGCGGGGCACACCTCCACACAATGGTAATACCCGAGCGTTTCTTCCACCTTAATCCGATGCAGGAACCTCCCGAACTTGCCATGTCCCGTGAGGACCTGCGTCTTGAAGAAGGTGAGAGGGGGGGAAAGAGGGGACTTACCGTCGTGATTATGGCATGCCCATCCGCAAGCCAAAGCCTGCGGTAAAAATCAACCTATTACTCCCGACGCCCCGGGCATCTCCTGCTGTGGCTGGGGCATGAGGATTTTCTCTCCCTCCCACTTTCCACCACCTCCTTCGTAGTACAAGGTGAGTGTTGTGTAAGTACTCCTTTTGTCATATTGATTTTCGTTACCATCCTTTTTTGTGGTTCGTTATGTTTGAAATATCTTTCCACCAATGTTTACACTACTTATTGATATGTTCATGCGTTCAATACTCACCTTTGATGTCGACGAGTTTGTACAACTTTTGCTGCGGTGTCCCCGCTTGTTTCTTAACGCCACTAGTAACATTACTTTCAGCATTACCCATAACTACTAAATTCTTCTCTAAAAAAGCACTTTTTAATAGTTTACTCTCCTTATTACCGACTCACTTTAGTAAATTAATGAGAATCGCTATCAGCGGCAGCGGTTTCATTATCGACAAAACATTACCGTTGCTATAACATTAGAGTCTCCCAACAAAGTGAAATATGGCAGATATAAGAGGGTACTGTATTAGTGTACTGTATTAGTATCAAATCATGGTGGAAAAAATTCAAAAGAACTTTGCTAGGTTTTTGTATAAGAAGCAGTACGCGGGCGTCTATCCCTTTTTAGTACGGAGTAGTTTTCGTAATGAGGATGGTAATTAATGTACAGTAGGGTGACGGCGCGAAGGCACGTTGCTTTATGTAATTTCGCATTCCGGCTGCTGCGCGACAATATCCCGAGCTGCTGGCGCTGCCGAGGCTGCGCGCACCGCCCCATGCCCACGCTACTTGATCCTTTTTCTAGGACAAACCTGAACAAGTTTACCTCTTTATCAGACACCATAATATTGCTTGTATTACTACTGAGATAGACCTATATATTATACTGCAGAATCCAGGTTCATAAAAGTATCAGACTAAAGTGCATTGAAAATGTATAAGTCAATTTCCTAAGTTTAATAAATTGAATATAAATGTTTAGAAGGCAATAGTAGTTATTTCCTAATATAAGTTGTATTTTTGGTGTACAATAAAGAATATCTATATATCTATCTATAACATCGCATTGGTGTAAAGCTGTTAGGGTGTTAAAAAGATATTTTTGTAATTTATTAGTTTTATTTTATAGATTGATTGGTGGTCGAAGAATAAGGTAGAAGACTTCCAGTAAGCTCAAAATAGAAGCGCTGAAGAAAAGTCCAACAGTACCTCCAACAGCCACTGAAAACAAAAAATTATATCTAGGTATATCTATGACATAAATATTCTACATACATACGTATGGTGTCAATAAAATTCAAGCGTCTGTTTGTAATATCAAAAATATTTTTAATTAAATGCATACGAACTAGTATATTTCATACCAAAAACAAAAATAGATTTTTTTTTAATTTTGTGCGTCTGCCCGTCCGTCTGTCTGTTTATTCCGGCTAATCTTCGAAACGGCAGTACCAATTTTAGAAGGATTTTCACTTACAAATAGCTAATGTTACAAGGAGTAACTAAGGCGAAAACTTTTTATTTTCCTGCGGAAACCAGAAGAAAAAGGAAAGGTAATGTTCTTAAACTCCTCGCGAACGAAGTCGCAGGTAAAAATCAGTACAAAAAGTAATAAAAGAATGCTTCGACTAAACAAAGAATGACTAGAAAGTCACCAATGGTTATGTTGGGATAGGTTCTAAACTTTCACTTGAACGTGCCAAGACAAAAGCACGATAAAACATTCCTCACTTACCGACTAAATCCAAATTGTCACGTAGTAAATTCCTCTGGTATCTCAGAGTAGGCAATGAGATCATTTTGACTTCGACAAGCGTACCTACACCCGGTTGGTCCTTTACCCATCTCCTGCAACGTGTAAAAGAAAGAAAACATATTTATTTGGCGATAGATTAAAAACATTAACGTTGTGTGTGCCTCATGGTTACGCCAAAAAGGTTAATTTAAAAAATTATTATTTATTTATTTATTACATTATAACTTTATAGATTACTCCAAGGCGATGTTATAACTAACACTTATTATAATAAGTATGTACATAGTTATGATAATTTAAAGTTAATGAGGATGAAAAAATTAAACAGAATCCTTTTGGTTATATTTTTCGAAAGCGGTAACTGAAAAAACAGGTGGGTTTTAGTCAGTAAAAGTCTGACATTCCCTCTCGCTCCACCTAGATTGGGAGGAGTTATCTGACGACTTCCTACATTACAAAAAAAGAAAACAATATAGTCCAGCGTTCTTCGGGCAGGATTTTAGGCCTGATCAAGGTAATGTCTAAAAATACTCTTCCGCTTTGACGGCATGGTATGGTTGGCGCAGTGGTTAAGCGATTGGCTGCTGCGCTGCGTGGCGCAGGTTCGATTTCCGCACGAAACAAATATTTATACGGCCTACTACAGATACATTTTCCGTGTTTCAGTGTCTTGTGTATCTGAATTTACATGTTTCTTAACGCAACACACAGGACAGGAGTAATTCCTAGAGTGGGGCAAAGTTTTTATAAAAAAATAAAAATAAAATAAAATGTATTTTACTCTTAGACCAAGTATTTTACAGCAGAGTGATTTTACTGTAAGCTGAACTATCAGAGCTACGCGTGTATAAAAAGATACTTTTAGGGAAAACTATCATGTTCCTTACTGAATCATCCACAAAAGCGGAACCACTGGAAAAAACCGTTCAAGTACGAAACAACTTTGCGCACTGAGGGTTCCGTACAAACTTACCTATGAAAACAGTTCAATTCCCGATTGAATTACGAAGATTTTTCCATATCGCAAAAAAGTTTTATTTTTTGTGACGTAATTTCAAATTTACAGTTTTCAGATTATTTCCTATACACGTGTGCTATGAGGCGTTGCTACATGCCAAATTTCAGGATTCTAGGTCAACGGGAAGTATCTGTGAATTTTGATTCCCTTGAGAGTGTCGAAATACACGTTTTGTGCGACATAAACGGCCGTATCTTTTTTTTTTGTTAACTTAGAAATTTGATTTTTCGCAGCTTCAAGAAACCGAAGACCTGAGTATATGATTTTAATTTCAACTTGATACCTCCACACGTTCCTGAGATAATGAGTCTTAAGATAAAGGGACAGACAGACAACAAAGTGATCCTATAAGGGTTCAGTTTTTTCCTTTTTCAGTTACGGAACCCCAAAAATCAGTTTTATATTTCATAAAATAAATAATATTTTTTTTATTGAATACATTAAAAACTACTGGACCGATGTAAAACATTTTTTTCACTAGTAGAATGCAACTTTATCACTGAGTAACATACATAGGCATAATATTTTTTCCTGCTTTCATGCGGACGAAGCCGCTGGCAGAAGCTAGTACGAACAAGCTTTAAAAGAGACTGGCCCCTTAGTTTTTTTGACCCCTGAGTTTGTTTCGGTGTTTCTTCTAAGGGTAGTCAGCTAGTAAACACCCATCATCATCAGGCCTCATCTAGTTTAAATTGACGTGTGTTTTCTAAAACCTATTTGCAAAATAAATATAATTTATTGAAATACTTAGGCTTACTTCGTGTAATGTATTGTTTTAAGTTCGCTTTCGACGCACGAGGGAACGCAGTTTTCTTTAGCACTCTTATCCACGCCTACTTTAGCTTTGTAAGCTGAAAATTAAATGTAAATTTCAGCGATTCAGTTAGCATTTTTAATTAAAATGCTTTATTTTTAACGCTTACCTTCATATGCATTCCAGCAGTTAATTCCAGTGTAATTGCAAAATATCTTCTCATCTGAAATGACGTAAAGCTTTAAAAAATTAAAAAAAAAACCGACTGCGAAAAAAAATTACTTTAAATAAAAAATGAAAAGAAAAAAAAACAAGTTCAGTCCAGTAGCATAGAAACCAATTTAATTGCATTAATTTAAACACACAAAATAATCGTCTTAGCAACATTTTACATGAAATGTTTTTGGTGGGATTTCAGTTCTTTTTGTAAGTTGCTAAGCAGTCTTTTTAGTGTTTATTTTTTTCTTCTTTTTTTTGGGTGTATTTCTTGCACATCAGCAGTGCCGGTTTTCATAGCCCATTCTCATGAGACTCTTGATTAAGGCGGATTTTCTTATAAGTACTTATCAATAGGTTTTTTAGTTACTGTCAACAGTCTAAACTTTCATGTCCTAATTCATAAAATTGGTGATTATAAGTGTATCTGGGGGCACGGTAGTGTTTTTTTTTTGTATACTTAACTTTGTTTACATACCAAATTTCGGCTGTCTAGTACTTCAGGAAGTACCCTAACATTTTGAAGTCTCCTACAAACCTCCACTCCCCTATTTTAGGAGATGGGGGGCGAAAGTTATAAGTTTATAATTTTTTTGTTGGTTGTATACTAAACTTATATTACATACCAAATTTCAACTTTCTAGCACTTCAGGAAGTAGACAAACATTTTGATGATCATCAGCTTGTCAGTGACGAAATCGGTGTAGTATTAGAGCTATTCAATTGACACTTTGTATGTTTAATTAGTCTATTAATGACATCATATCCTGAAAATATGAACTATCTGGTACATCGGAAACCAACTCTATGAGGGTTCAAAAAAACGACGAAACATTTCGAGAAAAGGTAGGTAGTGCCCTTGCGCTTCGCTTGGCTCGTCTTGGCAGGGGCACTGCCGTGCCCCCAGAAACAAATAATAAATCCTAATACGGAACATATAGATTGCAACAGTCAGGACCCATATTAGATGGAATGATTTTAGTCTAGATTATTTTAATGGGTCCCAACTGTTACAATTTGTTATTCTGTTCTGTGTTGTTGTGTACTTCGCCTCTGTACCGCTTCTATGTTGCCTTGTCGCGATTAGTGATAATTTGCAGCGAAATCGCTGTTTTTCTCCTTTTACGGTGTAGCCGCATGAATTGCTCATCTAATTCGTTGTAAAGCATATGTTCAATGTAGCCACATCATCGCCAAATTTTCGCTTCTAACGTAGCCACACCATATTTAACTCGATTCGCAAATTGCTGGCCACTGGATCCTCAGCTTAAGAATGCATACAACATACGATAGTATCTATCTCCATACTTTAGTGTTAACACACGCTCTTTGGATATGGAAAACATTAAAGGTGCTTATTCACCAGACATGTGCTATGCTATATTGCTATGGATCGGTTTGATATCACCATATAAACCAATCGTATATATTATATTGCTCCATATAGCTTAGTACTACTGGTGGAAACGGATTCAACTAAGCTATGTTTTTTTTATGAATGTATGCGTGTTATGGATGGTAGCTATTACCCACACTACGCACGCCTTCTGTCGATACATCGTATAGCTCGAGCTACTCATCTTCCTTGCACAGCTACCTCGCGGCAGTGCTAATTCAAAGTTCATGTTACTCGCGCCGCTACACGCTTAGCATCAGTAAAAATGGTCACTTAGTTTCGTAGCTTAGGTTTAATATCTACGCAACATAGCTGCATAACACATCTATGGTGGAAAAGCACCCTTATATTGTACTGGTCTAACAAACTTTATACATACCTGAGTATATTTGACTTCGATATTAACTTTATCGATGCAACAGTGCCTAAACTAAGGTGTGATCAAAGCTTCGCTACAGGGCTACTCACATGGCCATAAAGTGTAATCTACTCACAGGCGCAACCATACTTACAAGTGAGATCTCTTGCCGGGTGTGCGCATCCACAACGCTGATACAATTCCTTAGTGGTTTCAGCTATGAGACAGGCTCCATAAGAGTACACCTGACAAATATACACGTACTTAAGAACATTTAAATAATTCATACGTTACTGTAGAACTTGAAAGGTCTGTAGCGACATCTATGCCGTCACATAAGAACTAATCCTGCATCGCGCAATCAAAGTTCTCCGCGCGATTTAGAACATATAGAACAGCCCGAATTCATCTACCGGGCAATTGCCCACCAGATATAACACCCGTCTGGTCGGAGGATCCTCCCTTTTCAACGGAGGTATGTGGGGCTTTACTCTTTGTTCCGCCTACCTCCAAAGGTTTTACAACACAAGTGGGACAAGATAAGGGTACAGATTAAAATTCTTTATTATGATAACAGAAAATTTAGGGCTCATGAATTCTGTTATCTGTTTATGATTCTCTGGGTTATTTATAGGACTATATTGAATTTACGGGTTGCAGCTGAGGATTGCAGACGTAAATATAGAAACCTATTGATCGCAATATAAACCGTAATCATAAAAGTTTCTTTTTTTTTTTTTTTGGACTTAGTTATGTGGACCCTGTAAGATTGGGGCCATTGAAATCACACTAATACTATAAAGGCAGGAAGATGAAGAAGAAAAGAAGATGTCCGCAAGAGAACCAAAGTTTCCGATACAGCCCGAAAAATTAAGTGGTAGTGAGCAGGGCACATTACTCGCAACAGATGGTCGATAGGGCTGAAAGGTTCTGGGGTGGCGACCGCGTACCGGAAGATGCAGTCTTGGAAGGCCTCACACAGAGTGGACTAAAGGCCTGGTGAGGGTCGCGAGAATATAATGAATGAGAAGCGCACAGGATCAGTCGTTTTGGTAAGTTTTGGGGGAGGCCTATGTCCAGCCGTGGACGCTCCGTGATGCTCAGAATTAACTAATTAAAATTACAGCCACTTGCATCATGAAGTGGCTGTAATTTTCCTAGCCGCAACATGCCTATTTGACTTATTGTCGACCAGTTCTAAAATTTATCTTTACCGGATAAGTATGAAGCAGATCTTCAGGCACTTCATGCAGGTAGCGACACCCTCTATCCTCAACTCTCTCTCGCTGCAGCTGCACATCATTCACGATCTCCACCACAGAGAACAGCAGACTCACTCGGTTCTCGCTGTACGTCCGGATGACATGCTTTAACTTTATGTCATGGTTGTTTGTTGATAACTCTTCAGGACTGTGAATAGATAGCTGGAAAGAAAATTCTTTGATCAAGGAATCAGTTTCTGATTTCAGTTCTGATGCTCACTCAAATGTCTCATTGATGGTGCCGTTGGATTATTCAGTTCCCTTCAAAATGGTTAGTCGGCTGCAAACTTGATCGTGTGTGGCTGGCAATAGGGATACACTTGGTAAACTGGGTTGTGGGTTGCTGGGATATCAGAAAAAGCCAGGCTTTAACATCCATGTGTGAATTTCAATTAGCAAA
Source organism: Mythimna vitellina (assembly GCA_949316375.1). Lineage (NCBI taxonomy): Eukaryota > Metazoa > Arthropoda > Insecta > Lepidoptera > Noctuidae > Mythimna > Mythimna vitellina. The sequence goes on along the minus strand of OX438687.1, from coordinate 9,990,156 downwards.
GCATACCAATTTCAGATGAGCTGGGTTCCTTAACGTGTGAAAATTATTTTTAAAAAAAGAAGAAGAAAATTGCTTACTTCAGCATCAGCCAGCAAGCGAAACATCAGAACCCCCGGTCCAGTAGTCATATTCACAACAAACAAGCTATTTAGTCCTCTAAAACAGATAACAGTTTCGCAATTAGGCGTCCGTATCAGCTGTGCGATAATCTTATCATTATACACAGATTAGATTGCTCACTTGTGCTGTAATGTGTTGAAGGAGTAGCAAGGCCCACGCTCCGAGTCCACTTGACGGAAATACTCGCAACATGGAAATGCGACATCGTTATAACTGCACTCAGATACCAGTTCTGAGCAGCTTTTGTGTACCTGGTGGAACAGGGATTAGTAACTTCATAGAGAATGTAAAGGTACGTTATTTTATATTATTTTATTTTTAGTTTATACTTAGATAAAAATTGTCTATACTATTTTTGATTGTTTTGACATTTTTGTTGGTGCCCCAATTAAGGTTACCTATCATAAGTTTGTCGTACAATTATTGTCGTTTCGTTTTATTTTATTTGATCGAAGTCACGTCTGTCACTGTATGAGTTTACAATATATTGACTTCTTATGACACTATTTTAAATTAATATTGAAAATGCTACCAAGTAACCGTCTACATATTTATATTTGTGACCAAAATTCCGTAAAAACTTGTTTCGATGTAATGAAAATATGGCAAATAAATCATTTGGCAAATGTCATAAGTTCAAAAGAGGCTTCGGCCAATAGCAAAAAAATAAACAGTTCGGTAAAATAATACCTATGACACATATACATATATCAAAAAAGAAGTCGGTCAATAGTTTTCGTTAAAATGAAATTCGAACAAAAAAAAATCGGATAAGTAATCGGTTCCCCCAATTAGGTAATACATATTTATTTTTCTTCAAGATTTCACTACGCATTTATATCAACAACGTAATATGCAGTGTTTCTTATAACCTTAAATTTATAATAAACTAGCGACCCGCCCCGGCTTCGTACGGGTGGAATGCTGATACTAAATAAACTACAGGATGTCTTTATATACAACGTTCACAGCTTTTTTTTCATTAGACAATACAAACATGTATTCCTTAGATATTACTCTTAAAAGAGCAACATATTATAATTGGCCATATGAAAAACACTCAACGCTCAAATCTAAGCTTGAACCGTTGAAAGTTTGACCCTGCGATTAATTAATGGTCATTGCAAAAGATAATATATCTACTATATAAAAATAAGTCGGGTTTTCCTTCCTGACGCTATAACTCCAGAACGCACGAACCGATTTCCACGGTTTTGCATTCGTTGGAAAGGTCTCGGGCTCCGTGAGGTATATAGGTTTTTTTTATAGGTTTTTTTTTTTAACATAAAACGAAGCCATCTGGTGGCAAAACGGAGTTCGCCGGGTTTGCTAGTATCTAATAAATAATTGTAGGCGTTTAGATTGGTACCTACGCTGCATTTCAAATCTGTAATAAATAACTTCGAAAATATTCATTTAAACTACATGCTGTAAAGGGCCATATTGATCTATATTAAATGTACAATATATTTAAGGTACTTAATTCGATAAGGATTAATACTGTATTGCTTAAAATCGCTTCGTAAATAAGCCATTATTTCTCGTAAAAAGTAAAGGATAAAAAATGGTTATGCCTAAGCGACATAAACCATCGCGGACTTAAATATATAAAATAAAATATAATATATAAATAATATATAATATAAATTATAAATACTGTAGTACATTATATTAATTTGATCGTAGAGTTCAGCCAGCGTTAGTTTTAAAAAAAAATATTTACGACATCACACTAGAAACCTCTAAAATTATCAGTGTTTCTCTACTATTTTATGCATGTATAATACATATTAAATCTTCCTCTTGAATCACTCTATATAATAAAAAAAAACCGCATCAAAATCCATTGTGTAGTTTTAAAAATCTAAGCATACATTGGGACAAACAGAGGGAAGCAACTCTGTTTTAAACTATGTAGTGATAACACATTCACAGAGAATTCTAGACATTGTTCATTAATTAACAAGCTATCTACATTTCAAGAAACCACCTTTTACTTTAACGTTTCTGAAATAAAAAAAACAATTGAAAGAATAATGTCAGGTAAATTCCCAGGTAGAATTTCAATGAATTTAAACTACAAAGGAACTTTGTTTCCTGCTCATTGACTCATAAATCTAAAAGTCTTGACTGAGCAACTTTATCTTTAGCTAGAGGTACGTATATTTTTCTTCTAAGGCCAATCCTACATAGATGGGTACTAAAAATACATAGGAAATTACAATCAATATCCTATCTTCTATTATTTCCTATTCTCTTTCTACATTTTATTATATATATATGTATGTGTTCATTTTTAGTATATGCGAAACCTGAATATAGTTTGTTCAGAATCAGTAACTGAATCGATTCCAATAATTTTTACACCATGTTATAAATTTTTCCAAAAATATTTAAAAAAGGTCACAAGTTGGACACAATTGATACAACACAGGTTACGGCAGGTTATAGCGGACATTAGACACTAGCGCACAGCTGGATGCGGGAGAAAAATAACCACTAAGTCGCCCGGGTAGCCCGGTAATCATGTAATTGTGCGGCCAACCAGGTAACATAACATGCTTATAACTTCGTGAGCATACAGCGAGCAACTGGGTAGCTCGCCGTCCGATCGTCCGGTAACCGTCCGGACCGAGCTCAAGTCGTCGACGGCGCGTAGTGTTCCACGCGCACCTCAAAGAGATGTTAGCAAACCGGTGGGGCCATGAGTTGTGCGAAAGAGAACCTTAGGGGCCCTAGGGCGGAAGATGTCATTAGATGATTTCCCACCTAAAAAAAACCTGTACGCACAATGACTGTGTTCTCAAAACTTTTTGTGCTTATGGCTGGAATCCACTCATGAAACAGTCAAATTAGCAAATTGCATTAATATTTTTGACAGAAATGACGATTCAGCCCTAATCAGGGAAGCTATCATGTTACTTCACTGCGTAATTCCTGATGCTCGATGAGGCTCCACGGCATGTAGCAAGCGTCTATCTACAGGGAGCACATTGCCTGCCACTGCACTCTCCAGATAACCTAGTAGTACCTATATTTCTCAGATAACTTACGTGTTCTATGATGCTCCTCCACGGTACGTCGCAAGCTACTGTAGCTCCACAGGGATCACACTGGGCGCCAATGCACTCTCCACGAGCAAACAGTATATCAGCCAGATACCTTTTGTGATCGAAGTTCAGAGAATTAAGTAGGTCCGCTAAAATTGGTAAAAAATAATAATGTGACAATAGTGTACAATCAGAGGTCTAAAGTGCAGTTGCCAACTGTAAGTACCAATGCTAAAGTGTCTAAAATTTCTTTGTAGAAGAGAACCAATGGTTCGTGACTGATTTAATTTGTAACATAGAATCTAAAGCATTGCATAAATTTGTTGTGGACCATTGAACTTCCACTACAAAGAAATTGTAAACACTAGAGCGAGCGTAGAGTGCACCTGCACTTTTGACCCCTGACTGTATACATTCTGAAACTCCACGAAATAGAGAAGTAGGATCAATCTCAGTATATAACAAATCATCATTCTATCTATTTTCTTTAAATTTTTTATAGTTTAGATTTTTTCTATCTTTACTACGAATACAACGAATACTACGATACTAAAGGTGTGTCAAAACAGTTCCCATAATCATACCCAAGTTCTTGGCTATAAGCCTTTATGTTACATCTAACACTGTGGAAAACTATAAATGAATATGAGCTAGTAGGTACGTAGCAATGTGCGGTGGAAGACGCTTAGCCAATTAATTCATAAAAATCCTTTTAATTTGTAACACGAACAAAGTTGATCAAAAAAATAATAGTTGTGGGATATTTTTATGTTACTCCTAAAGTTTACATTTCAATTTCAGTTGAGTTCGAAATTCATTAATCAAGTTTACAGCCATTACATGAAACTGTCTACAATACTAAAGCCGTAACCCTTGTGGCATGTCGAAAAATAATAAATTAATTTGATCTACTTCAAGAAACCTATATTTATTGGGTTTCTATTTTTAAACGACTTAAGCTACACTAACACAATAAAAACTTTTTACAAAAAACAAAACACTAAAAGGATCAAAGTCGGTGTTTCTGGTATTGTTTGCTTGTTATTTATTAACACCCACTTCCGAAATTAAAGTTATTTTGATCGTTTTAGTGTTTTGTCTTTTGTAATGAAGTGGGTTATTTTTTTTTTTTTTTGGGAAACGTTTTTTATTTCATACTTTTTAGTTGTGATACACTTATAGCCAGAGTACCTATTTCTCATGACAATTCGAATTAACCCAAACACTGCTAGGATACATTATTTTATTATGAAGTTCCCATCCAGCTCCATCATCAGGTCAATTCGATAGCACCTTATAGCCAAAATGCATCTCATGACAAATTCTAATAAGCCCAAACACGGTCAGGTTACATTGATTAATTACGGAGTTCCAGTGCCTACCTTCCAGCTCCATCATCATCATCAGATCACTTCGATGATACCATTTTCGACATAACCATTTAAAACCGTTTTTTTTATTTATTTTGTCATAGTTACTTAACTATCTTCATTGTGATATCTATTGGAAACTGAAATTTCGTTGGCCATTTCTGGTCTTCTACATCAGTTCCACTTTATCAAATGTTACATTTTGAATGTAAATGCTTAAGTCCTTGATGAAAATACTAAAATCACTATATAGTTGCCTAGAATATTTCAGGAGTTCCCTCGATTCCTCATGGATCCCACCATCAAAAATGGATTTAAAAAAAAAATGGGACTAATCTGGAAGCACAGACTTTTAGAGAAAAAAAAATTGCAAATCGGTCCATATAAAAGACGGAGCGCTCTCAAAAAAAATAAACAACCGAATTAAGAACCTCCGCCTTTTTTTGAAGTCATTTTTTAACCGACTTGATCACCGCGACAAGAATTGTGCAATGCACTTTTATTGTTTTTAACCGTCTTCAAAAAAAAGGAGGAGGATTTCAATTCGATTGTATTTTTTTTATTTCAGAACTCCGTTTATAGTCCGATTTGCAAAAGTTTCTTTTTCCTTAAAAGGATATGCTTACAGATTGGTCATTTTTTTTTCAAAATCCAGTTCTAATGATGGGATCCATGAGAAATCGTGAAAATTCCTCAAATATTATATAACTGGTGAAGAAGACCAGAAATGGCCAACGGAACTTCATACTCAAAGATATCACAATGAAAATAGTTAAGCGACTATGACAATACAAATAAATAAATGGTTGAGAATAGTTATGTTGAAAATGGTATCATCGAAGTGAACTGATGATGACGATGGAGCCGGAAGGTAGGCACTGGAACTCCGTAATTGATCAATGTATCCTAGCCGTGTTTAGGTTTATTAGAATTGTCATGAGAAGCAATTTGGTTATAAGATACTATCGAACTAATCTGATGATGGAGCCGGAAGGTGAAAGGTAGACACGGGAACTTCATAATAAAACAATATATCCTAGCAGTATCTGGGTTAATTGAAATTGTCATGAAAAATAGGTACTCTGGCTATAAGTGTATCAAAACTAAAAACTTTAAAATATATTTTATAAAAAAAAGCACTAAAACGACCTAAATAGCTTTAATTTCGGAGGCCGGTATTAAATACCAAACAAACAATATCAGAAACACTGACTTCCGAAATTAAAGCTATTTTGATCATTTGTGTTATTTTTAATGTAATGAAGTCGGTTACTTTTTTTTCTAAATGGTTTTTTATTGCAATGAAGTCGGTTATTTATTTTGTTTTTTTTTTTCTAACATCTGTTTTAAATTATGTTCCAGCATTGAAGTAAAATTATTTGATTTGATTAACTCATCTAAGCGATACAGTTTAAGTCAGAGCACCAATCACCTACTTATGAATCAACCGATCGCCATGTTTGTTTGAACAGTACCTAATTAGAACCACAACAATGCGAACAATTAACACAGAAACCGCAAAATCTAATTAATGACGTATTTGTGTCAAGATTGTCCATAAATACGAAGGTCCCCTAAAGGAAATAAAGATTCAAAAGGCTTGGAGTAACCACAATTAGTGACGAATAGGAAAACAATAATTAAATAAATAACACTTAGCTCATGGTCTTGACCGATAGCTACTATCAAATAATGTTTAGTCCCGTTTCACAACAGACATTCACCCTGCTTTACATGGTGTCCTACCGTTCTTATAGTAACGTAGGAATAAGTATTAGCATTTTGATGAATATGGGCAAAATACTAGCTTTTACTTCAAAAGGAAAAAACGGAATCCTTATAGGATCAATTTGGTGTCCGTCCGTCTGTCTGTCTGTCTATCAATACCCTTTATCTCGGAAAAGCGTAGAGGTATCGAGTTAAAATTAAAATCATGTACTCAGGTCAGCGATCCCTTGAAGCTGTGATAAAATGAAACTTCTAAATTAACTAAAAAAAAAGTTAGGGCCGTTTATATCGCTAAAAACGTATATTTCGACTCTCAAGGAAATCAAAATTCATAGGGTACTTTTCCCGTTGACCCAGATCCTGAAATTTGGCATAAAGTAAGGTCTTATAGCACAGATATAGGAATAATTCTGAAAACAGTAAATGTATTGTTAAGTCACAAAAAAAACTTTTTTTGCGATACAGAAAAATCTTCAAGTTTCCTTTCGCAAATTGAACTACATATTTACTTAAGTAAATTTGTGCGGAACCCTCTGTGCGCGAGTCCGACTCGCACTTGCCCAGTTTTTTTTAGTTTTTTGTTGATAGGCTCGCGTTTGACACGATGTCCAGGTCTACTAAAATGCTGTCAAAAAAAAAGGGGAGTACTTAGTGCTCAAGTTCTTACTTACCATTTCAAAATACTTACGGTATAGAGCAGAAAACTTGCGTAAAACGAACTTAGTAGCTATCTCTTCACACAACGTCACCCCTGGGAAGGTAGTGGTCCAGTTCAAGTAGCGGGTATCGGGAGTGAAGTTCACTTCTACCCCATAGTGCCCCGCGTGCTGCATCATTACGTAGAGACAACCCATGCACGCTATCAGAGTCAATAGCCAAAATAGCCTGCATCAAACAAGGAGACTGTTGAACTTCTAAACTAAGTCGAACCGTGGAATACTTGGACGATCTTTAAAGGTGGGTGTACGCTGGAGAAGCTCGAGCTGAGCTCTACTTCGTGTAATGTCGTTCATGCTCGACTCCTCTGGAGTCTGTCCACAATACACGATTTTTAACTTGGCTCGAGCTCGGTTCCTTAAGCGTAGACCCACCTTTATGTATTATCGGCCCTGGCTGACTCGGCCCTGGTACGAAATGCAACGAAGGAACAGGAGTGGGTTTTTTAGTCAGTAAAAAACTGACACTATCTCACGCTCCGCCCAAGACCGGGGGATCCTCCCACCACATTGAATGATTTTCCCACCGAAAAAAAAAACAGTCTTAACTGACTTGTTTTTCGATGTGAAAATCATCAAATGACATCCCCTGCTCTTGGACGGAGCGAGAGATAGTGTCAGACTTTTAAAGACTAAAAACCCAATCCTGTTCCTTCGTTGCCTTTCATACCAGGGCCGAGTCTACCTTTCAGAATCAGACCCTTGGGCCCAGTAGGCTTCGACTCTGCTGGGCCCCTACGGTTGCTGACATCTCCTTGAGACGCGCGTGTACGTCTACGCGCCTTCGACGTTTTGGACTCAGTCCGGACAGTTACCGGACGGTCGGACAGCTACCCATTGCTTGCCGTCCGCAAACCTGCAGACTTAAACTGACTAAAGTCCACCTGTGTTCATTCAGTTGAAGTTTTCGTCTCCGGACCGCGGTAACTCTTTCGAGCAATCCCGCAGCCCTAGAGCGTGGCCTAAGAATTAGGAAAATAAGAGAAGTAAAAAAAAAAATTAAGGATAATTTTATTCAATTTACCTGGAAAACAGACTTCTGTCAGCGTCAAACACATGGTGCAGCCCATGCACGCTACTTTTTCGTCCAAAGTATATAAATCTCTTCTTAAGACGTTGAACAACTCCAGGACCTCGCATTTCCGTGCAAGTCATTACTCTAAACAGTTAACATACCTACTAGCAACTTCTACAAACACTAAACGTAGTGATTTATTACTATTAGTACTACAAAACTATTGCGTGTTAACTAAGGGTATGATTAAAAAGCTCTGCAATAACTTTAAAAGCTTTTTAATAGATTACGATTATGTAGAATGTTAATAATTAATGATAACTGCTTATCATTAAAATCAGTTCAATTTGTTGAAGTACTTAACTAATATGAAATACGGGTTTAATGAACAAAAAAACAATTATGTAAATCTAAGTTAATACTTTTATTATATTAAAAACTGTACAAAACTAGTAAATTCAATAAATGAGTATCAATAAATATACGTAAGTAGGTATAAAAACACAAAATACAATTCAATACAATAATATAAACGACGGCCCAGTTGTGGGTTAAGCTCGCCTATGTACATCAACTGTCCTATTTTTTTTGATTATATAAAATTGTGTGTATAATAAAAAATAAAGAGTAAAGACGATATATATAAACTAGATTTATCAGAACATTTCGAATATGTACGAGTAAGTAATTACTAAACAGTTCAAAAACTTTAGGCAAGCGAAAAAAAAACAATTAATCGAGATCTTTTTACATAGTAAAACAATAGAACTAGATATTCATTCGTATTTATAAATATACAGGGTGTATTTGACATCGACGCACAAACGAATATCATGGATCCAGTACCTACATGATTTTGAACCCCCAGTGGTGGAATTTTTTGTCGGTTTTTTCTTAATTAAAAAAGAAATCTTTTCTTTCTTTATTATTAGTGAAAAAAATGAATGAATTACTTTTAAAATTAAAAATGTTATCGGGTTGATAAGAACAAAATTTTACACAGTTTAAATTAAAAAAAACGCAGATATTTTTTTTTAATTTGGAAATAGCCGACGAAAATCTCCACCACTGGGGGGGGGGGGGCAGAATCATGTACTGGATCCGTGGTATTCGTTTGTGCGTCGATGTCAAAGTCACCGTGTATAAAAAGGAGGAACTGACTGACTGGCATATCAATGCACAGCCGAAACTACTGGAACTAGGAGCTTTAAGTTTTGTACAAGATTTCCTTTTATGACGTAGGCGAGCACGAAGAGAGGATTTATCAAAATTCGCCCTCTAAGGGTATGAAACGGGGGTCAAAAGTTTGCATGGAGAAACCTACTTTCAATCGGGCGAAGCCGCTAGTAGAAGCTAATGTAATATAAAATGAGAAACTAACTGAATAATTAGGAACATACAGCTGAAACACACAATACTTCCTTTCATGATGCAGGCGAGCACTAAGGGCTCTCGCCCACGGCGACTTTTTGTAGCGATGCTATATCGCGTTCGCATCGATACAGTCGCGATGCTGTAGCGCGTTGGCATCTTTTCTATAGCGCTTGCAAATGCGACAAACGCGCGTTAGTAGCGATGCTGTCGCGCGCTTGAAATTTAACCCAACGGAGGAATTTCGTTAGTATGTCTATGTATGTCTTATTCTTTGGTACTTAAAACTTGATATAAATATAACCTAAGTAAATAATAAAGGTTGACACTTTCTGTTACCTACAGATACATCAAGACACACTTCAAAAGCAACACTTTCCTCTTCTTCAGATCTCTTAATTTCGTTGGAATTGACAAACATCCCTTTGTAGACCAGCTACAGATGTGTATTTTGTATCACCGCCTTTAGGTTTTCGTACAATTTGCTTCAAACAGTAAATAGCCTTGGCGTTTTATAAAAATCGGTAATTATAAATTAAAAATAACTTATAAATACATTCAAAATATACAGTCAGTCCTAGGTCCATCTCAAGTCTTAGTCTTTAAATTCTAGCATCAATCGGAAGAACATTCTATATCTACCCAAACCACCTCCGGAACCAGCTACTTTGCGTGGTGGTGGTAATAGCAGCCAGTACGAGACTCTTGCCCATGGGGTCCGCGTAAACAGAAGACTCCGTGGGAGCAGCGTTGGAGGTAGAGGGATTCTTCATCAGCCTGTCCAAAAGGAACCCCTTTCGAAGATCTATGAGCAAATCTGGTTGAGGGTGTTGGCGTTCCCATTCCGTTGCTTGAAAAATAAAATAATAATGCAAGTTAGAATCTGTTTGGTGTTAGACTGGTTAGTGTTGCCCAGAACGCAAAGGATTTTAGTGAGAACAAGTCTGATACTCCCTCTCCCTCTACCCAAAACGGGAGGAAATTTGATAATTTTAATAATGACTTTAAAAAAGAGCTATTGGGAGTTCTACAATAACCCCTAGCAAACCCCATTATCATCACCATTGCCTTGCCCTTTAACTCATTTCATTATGGTCCATGTAACATGCAGTCTTATGTACTACCCTATCAGTCTTGATCTAATAACATGATTTCGTATTCCCAAAACCTGGCCTGTGAAAGCCTCAATAAGCTTTAGAGGTTTGCAAAGTTCCTTGAACCAACCCATATGTGTCCTTTTTTTATTAGATGGGAACTCCTGTTCCTTCTTTGCCTTCGTTGGTTGGTTTCACTTTCACACTACCCGTGACCCCAGTAGGCTTCGACCCTACTGGGCCCCTATGGTTTGCTGACATATCCTTGAGGCGCGCGTGGAACAATACGCGCCATCAATGGGCTCAGTCCGGACGGTTACCGAACGGTTTGACGGCAAGCTACCCATTGCTTGCCGCTTTTCATGGCCCTCGGAACGCGCCTCCACCGGGTTCCCAAATAATGGTAGGAGGGGTTCACATCGACATCGAGTCAACGATGAAGTATCTGGGACTCGTCCTCGACAGTCGGTGGAACTTCGTGGAGCACTTTCGACGTCTAACTCCCAAACTGGAAGGGACCGGAGCTGCCCTCAAGCGTCTCCTGCCCAACCTTGGGGGTCCAGACGCCTCCTGCCGGAGGCTCTACGCGGGAATTGTTCGGTCCATGGCCCTTTACGGGGCGCCGGTGTGGGCACCGTCGCTGAAAAAGCGACCGGCGGGCTTGCTGAACGCCTGCCAGAGGGTCATGGCTATCCGGATGGTGCGGGGATACCGTACGGTCTCCCGCGAAGCCGCGAGCCTCCTTGCTGGCCTGCCACCGTGGGATCTGGAGGTAACAGTCCTTGCACGCATGCACGATTTGCGCATGGAGATGCAACGCCGGGGTGAAACTCCGCTGCCGCGACAAGTCGTGGCGAGATCTCATGGCGGAATTGCGACAGCAACTGTCGCAACCCAGTGCTGGGCACGCCATAATCACGGCGGTAAGTTCCCTCTTTGAGGAGTGGCTGGAGCGGCAACATGGCGTCCTGACCTTCTGCATGACGCAGGTCCTTACCGGACATGGCAAGTTCGGGAGGTTCCTGCATCGGATTCAGGCGGAAGAAACGCCCGGGCGTTTCTTGTCACCATTGTATGGACCGCCCGGAGGACACAGTGGAGCAATACGGTGGAGGTGTGCCCCGCTTGGGCGGAACACCGCCGTGTCCTCGTGGAGGCAATTGGCGGCAGCGACCTCTCGCGTCGGGCCCTGGTTCGGGCTATGGTCCGGAGCGAAGAGGAATGGCAGGCGGTCGACCAAAAAACCCATTGCTTGCCGTCCGCAAGTCGGCGCCTATGGTGGCCTGAAATCGGGATCGGGTTCCCGGCAGCTGGGGCGTGAGGGCCGCTCCTTCGCGCGTGCGCTTGCGGCATTCTCCTTTGCTAGCATTACTGCTTCGCTGAAGGAGGCGACCGCCTGCCACTCGTCCTCGCTTCGGACCATGACCTGTACCAAGACCCGGCGCGAGAGATCGTTGCCGCCAATCGCCCACACGAGGACACGGCGGTGCTCTGCTCAAGCGGGGCACACCTCTACCATATGCTCTCGGACTCTATCTCTCGGACTATAAGTCGGACGTTACTTCGGCACGAATTCGGTGCAGAAACTTCCCGAACTGACTATGTTCGGTGAGAACTTGCGTCACGCGGAAGGTAAGGTCTCAGACCTCATCTATCGCTTTCGACCAGGAAGATTGAGATCTTAGAGTCTGGCCTCATTACCACAATCTGTGGGAACTGTTGGAAGAGTTACCATAGCCCTAGAAAGCAAAGGGCAAATAAAAGAACATAGGAGGGTCGGCGAAAGTCCTCTCGTTCTAGGTGCGAGCTGGAGCGAGAGAAATGATGAATTGATGATTTCTCATTTCGAGAAAAAAAACAACAGGTGATTAATAACAGAGCCATTATCATAATATCCAAGTGGATGAACATCCATCTGATCGAAATAGTACATTTTTATACAAGTGGTGAAAATTTGTCATTGCGATCGAGGTGGAGTAGGGGTCGCTTTGCGCCCAGCCTGATACTATAAATACAATCAATTATGGCGGAGGCGATCTCGTGAATTTTTTTCTGCACTAGTGCGAAAAACAGTAAATTACGTGCCTAAAAGCGGTAGAGATAAGAGCGGATTTTCAAGTAAGTGTAATGAAAATATCTTATCAAGTCATAAAAATGCAGTAGCAAACATTATTGACCGAGTACTTGGAATGATGCTTACGTAGCGGAAATCATTACATGCCCTTGATGAATACAGCAGAGATAAAATTATACACGAGTACTTAACTACAATTAAATAAAAATATCTCACAATCAATGATGCTCTGAATACCATTTTTTATATCTGCGTGTTTCTTTGTGTTGTTTTTATCGAGAATACAGTATGGTTTTCCTTTCTTATTTGAATTATAATAAACACAAAACCACAATCATTTGTTATTCAGATGAACATCCAGCTAACATCCAGTACCTACTTAAACCATGTCTCATCGCAAACCAAAGAGCATTGCAAGTATATCGTCGGTTAATGCCCCCTGCCCTTCTTTTTGGAATGCTTAGCAAGTTGGCTTCGGCCCCTCGTTCACTTCCAAGGGTCCCGTAGAAAATCAAAAATGTTGATGAAAACTTACGACAGTAAGGCTCCCTGTCCGTAGTCATCACGAAGTAGGCTCCGTTAGCGCGCGGCATTCCGTCGATCCCGATCGCTCTGATGCCCATCTCCGAACATGAATCGACTCTGTTGCAAGCCGCTTCTAAACTCGCGTTAACTCTGGAAGAGCAAAGTCATATATAAGGTCTTAAAGTAAGGAAGAAATTTAAATCAATTAAACATTACAAAAAAAAAACTCTTGGCTGAAGGTCCCACTGACTAACTCATCAACACGCAGCCTAAACTCTGGGATCCAGAAAGTTGAAAAGCATAGAAGCTCAGACAAGTAAAGAGGTCGAAATTCTCACGGATTAGCGAACAAGGCGAACGGAGTCAAATACCTATACGGAATCATTTCCTTCTTTAAAAGCTCTTGGCCAACCTACCCTTCGTAAGTCAAATCCCACTTATGTCCCCTGAAGGTACAGTTGTTATTGATCAAAGACTCAGTAAAGAGCAGATACGCGCGTCCATGGCTGCATATAGCTTGTTGTAGTCCTGAAACAAAATAAATTCGTGAAGTAGGAAACTAACAAGCCAATGCAGTAACAAGTACCAGAAATTTCCTTACTTCTACTTCTACAAGTATCATTGTAAGAAATCTGAAGCTACTCAACGAGTGTTTAGAATTGTCATAAGAAAAGCATTTCCAATTAAAACTTTAAAAGTTACACAATAAACTCACTGGCTGTAGAAAACGGATTTAATTTCGACCACAAGGAGTTACTTTGATTGTAGCATCCCGGCTGCTTCATACCTCCGTTTGGATAGAAATCAGCATGTCCTATAAACACACAAAAAAATCTTATTTCGGTGTTCAAGCCAGCAAGAAGGAATGTGGCAAAAACACTCAGATAGTTGAAGAGAGTGGTGGCAATGTCCCAGGCAATAACGCCACTATTAGTAACATAACCTATGGTCTGCTTACCGTTCCGGTCAGGGAAACCGAAGCCGATCCTAGACAGCAGTCGTCCGTTAGTGTGTATGATGTCCACGTAATCTGCGTCAGAGGCATCCAAGCGCTCGGTAGAGTCATTTGTCCTGAAGCAAGGCTGAGCGGGGTCCAGACCTAGAAACACAAAACATTGAAGAATTATATAGACCACCAAATAAGTATAAAGCTTATTAGAAACTAGCTTCTGCCTGCAGTTTCAACCGTGTGAATGTAGGTTTCTGCATACAAACTTTGGACATCCATTCTATCCTCTTAAAGGTTCAATTTCAAAATATTCTTTCTTATTCTTTGTTCACATCGTAAAAAGAAAACCTACGCAACATTTCAGCGTTTTATATCCAAGGATTTGGGCTAAGCGTGCTTTGTCTTTTATGTATACAGAGAGGATGTAAACACTTAATCAAATACTTCTAAGGGCCAAATAAGTGTTATTTTAAGAAACTTAGTTATGGACACGTTCTTGGTATGGTCATGTAAGGAGGAGAGATGAAACGCATGTTACATTCATGTCGATGGGTGGAGAGGGAGAGGGAGGTCAAAGAAAAGATGGATGGATTGTGTGAACAGTGATATGAAAGAAAAAGAAGTTAGTGATAGTATGACGGTTGACAGGATAGAATGGAAGAAAAAAACATGTTGCGCCGACCCCAAATAAGATGGGACAAGGGCAGGAAGATGATGATGAGTTATGGACACGTGCTCACCTGTAATTCGTGCAACTTTGCCCAAATGAAACGACACGTACGATGCGATGTGAGCTCCTAAGCTGTGCCCGACGAAGTGCATGTCTTTAGTCCTGGCACCAGTCGCTCCTATTAGTTGACGCATGAACCTGGAAAAAGATAAAAATCTCGTCTATTAGGTGATGGACTGTTTTGATGGTACTATCGAATCATTTTACTAAGCAAGGACAGTCTTTTCCATACATCATTGAATGCTTTACCCAACTATATCGGATCCAACTCTTCGCGTGTTCGCCACTGCTCGCCAGTACTTCCAAGTGTTTCCACCTCCGCTCCAATCTACCGCAATGACATTAACATCCCCCTAAAAACGAAAAAAATATCATAAAAAACTGGGCAAGTGCGAGTCGGACTCACGCACTGAGGGATCCGTACAAATTTACTGTAAATAATTCAATTCCCGATTGAAGTCTCGAAGATTTTTTTTTTGTGACGTAACAACAAATTTTCTGTTTTTAGTATTATTCCTATATCTATACTATAAAACCTTGCTTTATGCAAAATTTCAGAATTCTGGGTCAAAGGAAGTAGAATTTTGATTCCCTTGAGATTGTCGAAATACACATTTTTTGCAACAGAAACGGCCGTATCTTTTTTTTCGTTAACTCAGAAGTTTGATTTTTTCACAGCTTTAAATTACCGCAGACTTGAATATATGGTTTTAATTTCAACTCAATATCTCCACGCGTTCCCGAGATAAATGGTCTTGACAGACAGACAGACTAACCGACAGACGGACAACAAAGTGATCTTTTAAGGGATCCGTTTTTTCCTTTTGAGGTACCGAACCTTAAAAAGAGGTCACTATGCAGATAGGGATAAATAGGAATGGACGGAAGAAAACGTGTTTTTTTGAAAGTGGGGAAATTATCAAAAAGCTTTTCCTACTCCGAGTCAAAGGGAATTTCAGACTTTTACTGTCTAAAACCAACTAAACAGACAAAATGAGTGTGTTCTTTCAGTTGTTTTTTGCGTTCCAAGGCTGCGGCAACTCTTTCGAACATTACCGCAGAAGAAAGCATACTGCGAGCCAAGTAAAATTAGAATAAAGGCAAGAGAATGATATGTATCAAACATATATAAGGATAAGCATTCTAAGACAGATGAAGCATAGCATAGAAATTACGGAGATCTACGTACCCATGACAAAAACGCCCGAACCATATCATTGACCCAAGATGCATTGCTGTGGCTCATGAACCCGTGGACTATCATCACTGTCTTTCTGTTCGGTTTGAAGTCGACCCATTCGAGGCCGAACTGTGATCCGGGAAAAACCTGAAAACAATTAATCTTGTAGCGGAGGAAGTAATATAAATCTTGTAGTATAGGAAGTAAATGGAGTAATGACATGTAACTGGAATAATGCACACTCTTATTCACCCTAATTATAAAATTAAGTTACAATTATAATTCTAACACTAAAATTTTACTCAAATGCACTAAAGTAATGTTTTTTTAAGAAACCGGTTATCCTAATTGTAGGTAAATAACATGGGAGTCGACGTAGGTGCTACATTGGTTAGTAACGCATCGGTATTGGTATCTGATAAATGATATTTATTTTGTAAATAGGTTTAAAAAAACACTTTTACACTCAATGTCTCACTCACTACTTTCAATTTTTTTTTTCAGTTTAAACTAGATGAGGCCGGTGTTTCCTAGCTGACTACCCTGAGAAGAAACACCGAAACAAACTCAGGGGTCAAAGTCTCTTTTAAAATCCATACAGTTAATATGTATGGTCAAATATCTACTATAGGGCTTTCAAATTCCAGATTTTTTCAGTACCGGTAATTAGTGTGATCAATTACGACATCAATAAAACCGTTTTTATACGTGTTTTTATTTGTGAATCAGTCATTATTATGGTTACTTTCTGAAAATAACCGATTTCCAAAAAAAGAGGACGTTCTCAAATCGCCTAATTTTTTTTTTTTATCTTGATCACTCTGCATAATTTTAAGCGATATCTTAGTCAAATGATAATTTTGATTTTCCTCGTTGCCCTAACAGGCACCGGCCCTACTGGGTATCTACGGTTTTGTTGACATCTCTTTGAACACGTGTAGTGCACTATGTGCCATCGACGACTTGGGCGGACGATGCGCTCGTCATTCGCAAGGCCATGTTTTCAGTAGCCCAGGATTGCGCTGCGAATCCTGACGCCCAGGACATCTCCTGTCGTGGCGGTTGAGGCATGAGGATATCCATTCTTTCACGCTTGCGGCCATCTATTTCGCCGCCTGCAGGAATAAAGCAGACCATGCACTGAACCAGGTCCCGACGCGAGGCCAGGGTGATTGCCGCCACCGATCGCCTTCACGAGGCTACGGTGGTGCTCCGCCCAAACGGGGCATACCTACACCTGATGCTCCACCGTGTTGTCTGAGCGATACCCACACGATACCTGGGTGTTTCTTTCGCCTGAATCCGAAACAGGTACCTCGAACTTGCCATTTTCGATGAGGACCAGCTTAATGTGGAAAGGGAGGACGCCGTGGCGCCTCTCCAGTCACTTTCTAAAGGAAGGACTTACCGCTGCGATTGTGGCGTGCCCGGCGCGAGAAGGAGAGCCAGACGTAAGAGCAGGCATTTGAGCTTACAAAAATAAGTATCAGAGTAACAAAACATCGTAAATTATAACACACAATACAATTTCCTACTACTTATTACAACAAACCGCAATAAAATGTTTGTAATACCGTATTGACGAGCCAATTTTACCACCGAAAAAAAAAAATATACCCTGATAAAAAAATACCAATATATATACGCGATCATTATTACGGGATCGCGGAATACCGGTATTGAAAGCCCTAGTATCTTCGCAAGCACAACAAACACGCCAGTGACACAATCAAGATGAATCAAGAATTTATCAAAATGGATCTTTCATCCTAAAATAATAATTGATTATTTTATGATACCGATTCTAAACTAGTTGTGTGTTTAGTGTGTTTTTTTATATATATGGTAGGCAAGGGCTCAGAGGGCCTACCACGAGCTCTGAACGCGAACCATTTGTCGACTAAACTGAACTATTAAAGAGATGGAGTTATATACGGTGTATAGCTCCATCCTTCTTCTCGCTCGCACGCCCGTCATTTTATTTAACACGGCTTACCATGACGTGTAAAATGTCAAGCAACGTAAAGAAAGACAAACAGAAATTTTAATAATCGGATTTTGGACATTCCAGAAAAAAGCAAATAACAAACAGATCCTTACCTGTACCCTTGTAGTCATATTTCGAGAAGAGAAATAGAAGTGCGTGTTAACTGAGCTGGATGAATCCGGCTTCATGTTGAAGATACTCATAAGCTGTCGGGAAAGTGAGCCGAGCCCGAAACAGTCCACAATGTCCGGCACTGGGAGGTTGGTCGTGGTTTCCTGAATAACAATTTGGTTTCAGTTTCAACAATAGATCATTAATACTGTTTTATTTAATTAATAAGAAAACATCGTTAACGAACTATGTGCTTAGGTGTTTTCAGCAATCGTTCGTTATCAATTTCCGCAGTGATGAAAATATCATTGTTATATAATATGGTAAAATAAAAGTATTTGGGCAATTCTACTTTTCAACTTTACTGAAATTAAGACTTTATAAAATGCCTCCATTTATGTTATCCATAATATTTATTTATTTGTTTTATGTATTGTTTCAACAACAATTGTAAACACACACAACGTTCTTCTAGTTTGGTAGCGCAGTAGTTTTTCAGTACAATGCAAATTGTCCCTGAAAAAGTAGAATGAGCTATTCTACTTCCCTAAACAGTCTTAGTGTACGACCATTTTTTGATTCGTAGATACACAAAACTAAAAAATATTAACTAATTGTTAAATTACGCTAAAAAGTAATATATTCGTATTTTCTTCTGTTTCCTTGACTGATCGTGATTTAATAATAACGACGAATAAATTGATGACTCAATATATAATAAATTGACTATCCTTATTGTCTTATTTTAACGTACTATTTCCATAAATATACACAACTTTTATCAGACAATGTTTTCTGTGAGTGAAAAATAAGGTAAAGCTTCTTACCACGGAGTCAGCATATAGAGGATCATTGGAGTTGATGCCTTCCCTAGTATCGCTGGCGTTCGGCTGCATGTTCATGAATTCGAGTAGATCTTCTGGGTTTATGTGGTTCTCCACTGTGTAAAAAAACATTAGTTAGAAAGGGCCTTCAAAGTAATATTTTATCTGTGCTCAATAGACTGTCATCATGGCTCCGTCGTCGTCACAAAAAGAATAAAACGTGTTCGATGTACCTACTGTTTTTTTATAAAACTCGATTTCCCAACAAAAACGGAATGAACCGTATGGACAGTAATAATTTTCTTTACAGCCTATAGATACTTTTCCACTGCTAGGTAAAGGCATCCTTCAAATTCTTTATATTAGTACCTACGCAATTCTCGAACCACCTCGAGCCAGCCCTTACGGTAGGCGTCCAGGGCTTCAAATTTACTATTACAATAGTGTCAGAATGGTCTATCATTGATTTCATAATTGTTGATTTTGACAAGTTTGGTAATCTACTAAAATAATGGCGCCATTATGACTTTCCAATGATCAACCACTGACACTCCATTGAAAGAAGTAGCATAGAATGGTAATCTCGTACATATTGACAAATGAATATCTAACGTTTGCGGTAATCTGCTAAAATTTAGACAGTTCCTTTATTCAGTGACCTACCATTAGAATGTCATTGTGCAGTCTTTGCTTTTAATAAGCTCGATATTGTAATTTTACTACAACTCTATTACGATACCATTGACAGATCAATGATCGATCATTATGAATTAGCAGATTACGAACTATTAGCAAAATGACAATGGGATCGTGTTGGAATGACGAATTTATAAAAATAGCAGCCTTGGGCCCCTGGTCATCACGCCACAACTTCCTAGATCGGCCTCTTTTTTAAAATTGATAAAATACTATGCGAAATAAAACTTAAGATCTAAGCCCTAACGATGTCGGAACCCTCGCTACCCTATTCCACTCTTGGAGCGTAATCAACGAAACATTATTACTTTCACTCGTGCAGACCAAGGGGAAGATATTCAGATGATTGTTAATTTATTTCGATATCTACAAGTGAGCATGGTGTTGAAGAAATAAATAAAACAGTACCATGCCTAGTCAAACAACATACGACAAGGGGACATTAGTAGCCTGATACAAAAATAGGTCATTGGTTCACCATGTTTGTAGAGGAGCGGGGTGGGTAACGACTAACTGAGTCAGTATGTGAAAGCCTTACGTAGGCAGCACACTTGAAAGACCTCTTTTTTGAGTTGGGAAATCACCAAATAACCCGCTCTGGGTGATGCAAGAGGGCGTTACAAATTTTTTACTGGCCTGGATTTTTATAAACCAGCTGTGTTCCTTCACTCCACCTTTGCGTTCCAGGGCCACAGTAACTCTTTCGAACATTCCCGCAACCCGTAAGGAAGTCCCCCTCTATCTCTCTATCAACTCTTTTTCTTGTGACAACCCCGCCACTCTACTCCTTAGAACCAGAATCAACAGTGGCATCCACCCGAAAAGTGCACAATCAATGAAGCTCGGTGAGACTCGGAAAAACGACGAATTCAGCTGTCAGAGAAGAACAGTGGAGAAGTAAGGAAAACCTAAAACTTATCCACTTCCCTTTTTATCAAGCAAAGGACGGAACAGCGCTAGGCCAAAAGGCACCAAGGGACGTTTACAAATGGGGTAAGATGATGATGACTTAGATGACAAGCACCACGGATTTAAACCAACACTAATATTAATGGGTCCTTGTTACAATTGATTTCAATAATGTATCGGCATTTTTTATAGTTCCTACAAGGTCACTCTAGTAAAACACTACAGATTTGGGTAACCCAGCCACTCTGCATCATCGTTGCGTGCTCCCGATCGTCCTTGGATCAAAGCGAGCGCAGTTTCCAAGACGACGGCCCGACATTTTCCTGACCTCGACCAAGTAATACCGTGAAGACGTATTGAATAAGGACAGTTTTCCGCGAAGTAGCTTGCTGCACGCTAGCCACGACCACGCACGCGATGCGCTCGTAGGAGTTTGTCTTCCAATAGACAGGTTGCCTTGCCGCAACCCTCGCAAAATCAACCAATATGCGGTAGATATTGCAAATAGTTTTATTTAAAAAAAACCGCTAAATATTATTTAGCCGACAATGCTGGAGATTTCGTGCAAATTCAAAATTATGTGATCACTGTGTGTAAAAGTTTACAACTTTAGTCTTTCATGGTGGCTGTTTGTAAGTAGATATTAATATTTATGTTTTCTCACACAATCAAAGACTATCATGAGACCGTGGCATGCCTTGAATAACATTAGTGCCTTACAATAAGTACCAAAGTAGTTAGACTACCTATAGGCTACCGCTACGGTTTAACGACATGGTTTATTAACAGACGCTTTTTGTTTATAGTTTTTATTAGCATTGTGAATGGTACTGTGATTCATGTCTTTAGTTGCACCTAAAATTAGGACTGTCATCTATCTATTTCTGTGTACCTTTTGTTTGTCAAAAACGTTAACTTTTTTTAACGTGGCCAATCATCAAATGACGTCTCCCGCTTTGTAAAAGAAGTGTCAGACTTTTACCGACTAAAACCTATAGTTTTTCTTCATAAGCCTTTTGTGACGGCCAAGATAAAAGATTCCCGAAACGGTCAATTGCAATTGACAATATATTTACGTGAATGACAATAAAAAATTATTGAAAATTGATTTAATCGTTTAAAGTTCCTACTTACTACTACACCCTTCAGGGCTCCCTTTTTTAAACAATCTAACAGCCCTAGATATTATGTAAACCTAGTTTACACTAACCAATCCAAAAATGACTAAAACTATTCATTCATAATACACAGTAGGTAAACCGTGACAATAGTTACATGTATTCCGGTATTGCAATGAGCAAAATCGTTATTTAAATTCAGACCAAGGTTTGTTTAATTTCTACGTTTGCTAATGATTGTACTCAAATGAATCGAACATAATATTGATACTTAAATGTGTCTACACTGTCAAAACTGCTTACCTTGCACAAAACAAAACACAGGACAAAGCAAAATGATTGCAGTCACATCTTGCACTATCATAATCTCACATAATTACGCGTAAATAACACTAACTCACATTTCAAAACATTCACTTTTTTTTAAATATCTAAAACCCCATTGACACGACTTTTAAGTCTCAGAATTGATCGAACACTGATTATAATTATGTGAAACTTAATTAATTCGATTATAGCATCTTAGCACATCAGAATAAAAAATTATCTACACGAAACAAAACACATTCATGATTCAGACGTTCCCTCCAAATTACGGTAGATTAATATTCTTATCATGTTCGAAGAAAATCAAACATCAGTAGCCCCACCAATGTTTACATCAAGAACAAATTTAGTTTAATTAATTTCAATGAATTTATTAATAATTTATTACTTACATTCATCGGTAGTCACCCATCTATGTTGAAAACTTTCTTCAATATTTGACAAAAACATCACACTAATCAACAAACCGTAACAAAAATAACGTTCCATTTTTAGATTTTTAATTTTTTTATTAGCAACAAATTCCTGCCAACCAGTATTGTAGGTACATGCAAAACTATTTTTTTTTAAATTTAATTTACAAGTGTAATTGCTGCACAAACTCGGGCACGAGTACGACGCTGCCTGCCTTTGACATTGACTAAAGCAAACAAACGCTTTTATATAGTGAATCGCATGAGACACCTAGGTACATAAAGCTCTCAATATCGGTGTCCTTCAGGATATCGAGGAATTGGCCCGATATAATTACTCAGCAAATATTGTCTGATTAATTCCAACGTAAACCGAGACCTTAGGGAAATCCGTAAGCCGCAAAAAATTATATAAATTTCGAACGATTTGCGAAAACTTCCACCGTAGTTCTGAGGCCTGACAGGAAGTTAGCGCGAGATAAATAAACGGTTTATGAATCACAAGCTAGTGTGAATGACTGAAATCGGTCCCTGCTTCTTATTAACAAGATAGTGGATATTAGTCAGAATACTCTTAGAAGTCTAGGCTTTACCCAGTGCCGGCTTTTGGGGGGGCGACCCGGGCGGCTGCTTAGGTCCCGGGTCTTACAGGGCTCCACACGAACCATCTTAACTTGATCACATTTTTGTCCCTCAGTTGCCTTTTGCGTTCCAGAATCATGGTATTCCTGTCAGAAATACCCCGTGGCCCTAGCGGGCATCGGCCCTACTGGGCCCCTACGGTTTTGCTGACCTCTCCTCGAGGGATGGAACGCAACGCGCCGTTGTCCCGGGCTCTGCCCTTACCCAGACGGCGAGCTACCAATTGCTCGCCGTCCGCAAGCCCGCGCATATTGTTATTAATTTTGTTTATTTTTTTTTTTATTATTATTATTGTTTTTTTTTTTATTGTTGCCTATTGTATTCCCTGCGTCGAATAAATCCTTTTCTATTCTATCCATAAGGTGACCGGGGATCGCCGGGGATCCTGACATCGTGACTGGGGCGTGAGGATGCCCGTTCCCTTACGATTGTGGCCTTCCACGATAGAAGTACTGCATCGCAGAAGGAAACAACCGCATCCTATTCCCCCTCGCTCCGGACCATCCGACCGCGGTCTGGGGTCCGGCGCGAAAGGTCGCTACCACTGATCGCTCCATGAGGACACGGCGGTTCTCCACCCAAGCACAGCACACCTCCACCGTATCCTCCGAGCGGTACGCTCGAGGTTCGCCTTTTCGCGTGATACCGTGCGTTATCTATCCCCGCACCATCCGGATGGCCATGACCCTCCGGGACACTTTCAGCTTGCGGGCTAGTCGTTTCCGCAGCAGCGGCACCTACACCAGTACTCCGTAAAGAGCCATGGACGGCACGATTCCCGCGTAGAGCCTCCGCAGCTTTGGCAGGAGGCGCACCTAATTCAATTTTTTATAAAAAAAATTATCAATCAAAAGAAAAGTGAATTCAGCATAGGTATTAACTTTTACTAACGTATCTCGTCGAAGTGAGTATGAGTACATTAAATAAACATAATTTTCAATTTTGTCACTTGCCATATCTCTTAAGTACTGACAAGCGAGAAATGGTAACTGATATTTGGTCTCCTGTATTAATTAATAATGCAAATAAATTATCAAAACGGCAAGTAACGAAACAAAAATTTACTTGCGCTGGAAAATACCTTCAAGGATATTTGTTTTTTCTGAAATATGAAAAAAATTGTAACTACAATGTACAACTAATTACCATTGAATAAAAAAATATCTGTGTCAAGTTTCTATTTATCTGTGAATTTTACATATATCTGACCCGTAATAAAACGGGCACGATCCCCGCACAGAGCCTCTGGAAGGAGGCATCTGGAGACTCTGGACCCCTTAGATTAGCCTGAAGCCGCTTGAGGGCTGCCGTGGCCCGCTCCAGTTTGGGAGCCAGGCGTCGGCGTCAGAAGTCCAAAATTCCACCGGCTATTAAGGACAAGTCCTAGGTACTTCATCGTCAACCCGACACTGATGTGAATCTGCTTACCGTTATTTAGTAATCTGTTTATGGCGCGTTCCACAGCCATGAAAACACATGGCCTCGGATTTGTTTAGGACCTTGAGTCCCAATTGCCGCATCCTCTCCACGATTGTTGCAACCCCGTGTGTCGCTAGTTTGGTGGCCGCCTATAACCGATATTCTATAAGAGTGACCCCAGTATCGATCTCTGTGGGATACTGCACGACATCTCAAGCCGTTTTTACTCTCCCTGGTGACCAGGGTAGATGAAGAATTTGTCCGCCAAATAGGCCTCGGTCTTCTGACCGAAGTAGGTGATACCGGAGTGCCTCCCTAATGCAACTCCAGGGCAGGGTATTAAAGGCATTGGAGATGTCGAAAGAGACATCCAAGACTACCCAACTACCCGGGTACCGCATGGGGATACTTCGTGAGCGCCCCTTGCAGAAGCCAAACTATCTATCCATAAGATCCGGCCCTACCCAACCAAGCCGCGACGAGGCAATCTGCAATCACTCTTTCAAAGAGCTTGCTTACCTCGTCGAGGAGCACGATGCATGGGCCAGTATGCGGACGGAGATTCTGCAGGGCGCTCTAGCTTCCCGACGATGAGGGACAGTTTTTATTAGAGCCGAGTGTATGTGCAGTACGAAACGGTTATTTATGACCATAAATCACGAAACACATCAGATAATGTTAACGGTATTTTATTTTTCAAGAGAAGTGATTTTTGTTGTACAGAAACATTTGACTCACAAAATCAACAATCTTATCTGTAGCATGGCAACCCATCTAAATAATATTTACTAAACACTGATGTGTTATACAACCTTATCAGTGTTCACATCTTTAAACGAAGTGGAAACTGGCCCCTCTCTTAACATGCGCTCTGGAGTCCTCTTAGTCGTGGCCCGAAAGCTTGCGAGGCCAGGACCCAAGCTTGCCTAGGTATGCCGTCGCAGCCGCTACATTACTATAAAGTTCCGTAAACTTTGCGTGGGAGAGTAACAAACATCGATTCAAACATCCTAACCTACCTCACAAGCTTTCTCGTTTATAATATTAAACAGATATAAAAGGGCGCCAAAGGAATCACTCGCCCGGGGCACTTAGATGGTTAAAGCCGGCGCTGGCTTAACCCCTATTGACTTTATGTCAGATTGGAACCATACAGGCTGTCTCACGAAGTTACAACAGAAGAATTTTAAATTGAATACAATAAGTAACTTTCTATTAGTGAAAACCACATTAATATCTGTTGCGTGGTTCTAAATACACTTTAAAACGGAACATGTCGTAGAATGCACTACAAGGTGGACTGATGACATGGTGTGGGTCGCGGGAAACCAATAGATGCAAGACAAACAGCCACAGGGCCGGTCGTTGTGGGTGATACTTGGAAGGAACCCTATGTCCAGCTTAGGACGGCTTCCGGCTGCAATGATGGTGACGATGGAAACGGAGTTCATTTTACGAAGGGGCAGGCGATATGATTCACGTTCACGAAAGATCAAGTCATAGCCATACTTTTTAACAGTTACGGAAGATTCAAGCTGAAGGTTCTGATCCAACATAAATCAGCCTACACAGAAGTTAATGAACGAAAAATAACGAGAACCTCATCATCATCATCATTTCAGCCGATAGACGTCCACTGCTGGACATAGGCCTCCCCCAAATGTCGCCACAAAGGACGGTCCCGTGCGTCTTGCATCTATCGGATTCCCGCAACCTTCTCCAGGTCATCGGTCCACCTTGTAGGGGGCCTTCCAACAATACGTCTTCCGGTACGCGGTAACAAGAACCTAAGTTAAAATAAATGTACATTGTCATGAAAGCTGATTCAGGGTTTTTCCAAGTCCCTAGAACGTGTTTTTAATCCTAATTTGAATCCTTCCAATTTTGCACGAGTTGTAACAGGACAAAGCTTAGGTATTCCCGCTCTACTAAGTCAACAAAGATGAAACTCGTTATCCTTTCAAAAGTTGCTATAAATCATTGAAAATAAAATAGGTATAAATTTCAATAAAACAAATAGTTATATAAACAAATTGCAAAAAATAACCTATTAAAAAAATGGGAAGTTCTGTCCGGTTTTAGGGTCCAGGTTTATGGAAACCTGTATTTTAGCTGTTTTTGCCTGATTGCCAAGAAGGGTTATTTCTATCAGTCTATCTAATTAGATAGTTAAAAATCTCTGAAATTCTCGTTATGCAAGCTATACCTAATCATCTTAAAGATTGCTGATGCGGGAACGTTGAAGTATTTGCTCATCAAATATGTGATCCATTATTATTCTCGGAAATCGGCATCTACGGAAACAAATTTAGTCTCTCTCACATCTTTTTGTTTTATATTTGTAAAATACTAATATAATTAACCTTTTATAAAGAGGACAAGTAGGAATTAAAAACATAACACAATTATTGTTTGTTGTTTTTAATTCAGAAATAAGTTCATAATGGCTCTGGTACTTTAAAATTAACAACTTGGTAGCTAACCTCGAAACTCCATGTAACTTTTTTTATTCTGCAAATATTAACAAAATCTCAACAAAACCATGAACGAATGATTAAGGTACGTAATTCAATACCTATTTCTCTGTATTTTAGGTTTCCTGTTAAGGATTTTTTACAGAAACTCGTTAGAAAGATTTCAAAATTGAAATTTGCTATATAGTCAGTCTGTAATATTAGAATATAGCAATGTCTTTCAAGATATTGGATTTTCACATGTCAGGACAAAATATTATATTTATGGTGACAAAATATATTCATACCCTTGACGTTCACTGAGGTATCCGAGTATTCTTAATTACCTACAGTATCCCAAATATACTGCCTATTCACAATCCACAAACTGGACTGAACAATTGCAAATATTTTATAGGTGTTTATAAAAGAGGAGGGGACGATTGGGCCATAGCTGCCCACCCCAGGATGTTAGGCTACCGATTGGAAATTCTATGGTGGACGCTAAATGACTGATAATTTCACACAAAAATCAGGCGTGTCAAGAGCCAGGCCTCCTAAAACTTAACCATAGATACGCCAATGATATGTTTAACAATGGTAGAAGTTTATAAGCAGCAATACAAGTACATGTAACTACTAGCCAAGGGATTAGATTAGCTCACGCTAGCCTAGGAGCTAAGTAGTAATAAACAGGAAGTGAGCCCACAGCCCACGCTCTCGGTGGATATGGCCAGATAAACTAATTATAATTTAATAAATTATCGCACAATATATTCGCAAACACAAATTTAATGTGTAAACAATGGTGATGACGCATTGAGTTAGCAATGGATTGAAAAGTCAGTAATTTGCAAATTGGTTTCATTAAGACACTGCAGAAATTAACCAAAACCTTCTTACATAACGAAGACATTAATTAATAGTTTATCAATAAATCTTATTACTAGCTGACCCGGCTAACTTTGTACCGCTTAATTAATATTAAGGATAACGCCATCTACTGGGATTACCAGAACAGCATAATTCATTTTATAATGACATGATTAGATTTTTTCCATTTTTTTCTCCCTGGACTATATCGAATATTTCAAGACCAAAATTAGCTAATTCGGTCCAGCCGTTTTTGAGTTTTAGCGATTATCGAACAGCTATTCATTTTTTTTATATACAGGATGGAAAAACAAGTCGGGCTCTCGAGGGAAACTACCTTAAATCGTTAAGTTGACACATGCCCTTATTTTTAAAAAGAAACAAAACTGCATCCAAAGATTTTCTAAAAGTCGCTTACCTCGCCCGGGACTCAAACCAACTAAAAATAATAAAAAAAACAAACACTCTCTATTTTATTATAAGTTAATCGATAGGATTATTATTCAGGATAAAATTTCTCTAACAAACATTTGGTCTAACTCTCGTCTGTCGTACAAGATACCCATGAAGAATACCTATTTAGTACACAAGTTCTTTAATGAACATCTAGTACATTACTATTCACTTATAACAAGTAAAAGACATGAACTTAACAGTTTTCTTACCTCTCCAACATTCAAAGATTTCGTATGAAGTACACGCTTGCTAATTTATCCCTAAGTAGGTACTTTTATACAAAACAGAAAAACATCATAAAAATGAGTAACCAAGTTTGCCCTTGTTGAAATCTTCGTTATGAAAATCAAAATAATTTAAGTGTAACAAATTGATATTAAAATAAAATTGTTAGATTTTACGATCATTTTTATTTTTAAGACCATTTGTTTGTTAGAGAAATTATATCCTGAATAATAATCCTATCGATTAGTATTTGAGGAGTGTCTGGAGAGGTGCACGGCGTCCCCACTGTCCACCTGACGCAGGTCCTCACCGGACAAGGTTCCTGTTTGGATTCAGGCGGAAGAAATGCATTGGTTTCACCATTGTGTGATCTTCCAGAGTACACGGTGGAGCATAGGGTGGAAATCTGCCCAGCTAGGGCGGAGCACCGCCGTGTCCTCGTGAAGGCGACCGGTAGCTCGATTGCGAAATCCGGAAACCGGATCGAAAGGGAATGCGAAGCGATCACCTCCTTCTGCGAAGCTGTAATAACGGGCATCTTCACGCATCTTTAGTTGCCGCCACAGCACGTGTCCCAGGTGTCGGGAGTCGCAAGGCGATTCCCGGCCACACTTAGGGGCAGGCTTGCGTACAAACAATGGGTAGCTTTTCGTCTAGCCGTCCGGTAAAGATAGAGTCCGAGTCAACGGCACGTAAATTTCCACGCGTGACCCAAAGAGATGTCAGCAAAATCGAAGGGGCCCAGTAGGGCCGATGCCTATTAAGGCTGCAAGAACAATTAGAAAGACTAAAAATGAAGTAAATGTAGATGGGTTTTAGTCAGAATTAAGAGCGTTTTACAACTACCTAAATTTAGGGTCTAATATTTAGTCGTTCCTAAATTCAGGGAAGTTTAATTGCTTTTAGGAAGGAAGGGTCCTAATTAGGGTCCGATTTAGGGCAAGAATGGTTTCCGACGTCCTGAATCTATATCGTAGAGAAGAGTGTAATCACATTTAAGGAGCTCAGTCGCCACTCACCCTCTTTGATTATATGCATACGCAAAAAAAAAATGACGACACAAAAATAAAACATGTTGGTATTATAAAAGGGCATGCCTTATCTTTGGAACAAAAGTGATCTAAACTATATGAATAATGGTAATGATAATAAATAAACGGAATACCTAATAATATTTATTTACAATTTAGCTTCACTTTTTTATTTTTTTTCTGCCGACAAGTGCCTGTAATTGGTCTATTTGAAATAAACGTTTCTGATTTCTGATATTCCACAACTATCACACAACACCCCGTCTAGACCCATCTAAACATACTTATTATACTTTTAAATACATACATATTATTATATTATATGAACATGGATAAAACTAAAGTCATGATATACAACCATGTAACCCCCACTCCTATCAAGATTGGAGACTCTATACTCGAAGTTTTGGACAATTTCAGTTCCAATTCCAATTTCAATATCCAGTTGGGTAGATCTTATTTCGAGAAGAGAGGTCAACCGTCGAATCCGACTTGGCTGGGCAGCGTTCGGGAAGCTGCACGGTATATTCTCGTCCAATATACCACAATGTCTCATGACGAAAGTCTATGATAGTGCCTGTTGCCATTGATGACATATGGTTTCGAAATCCGTGGTCGCTCATAATGGGCCTCATCAGAAGGCTTAAAGTCACCCAAAGGGCAATGGAAAGGGCTGCTCGGAGTTTCCTTAGTGATCGAATCAGAAATGAAGATACCCACAGGAGAACCAAGTTTGCCGACATAGCACGAAGAATCGCCAAACTTAAGTGGCAATGGATCTTGGTATGCAATAAAGTATATATAAATAAATAAATAAATAATGGGCAGGGCACATTGCTCGCAAAACAGATGGCCGTTGGGGCCGAAAGGTTCTGGAGTGACGACCACGTACCGGAAGACGCAGTGTTGGAAGGCCCCTACTAGGTGAACCGATGACCTGGTGAAGGTTGCAGAAGTCCGATAGATATGTGAGACGTACAGGACGTTTGGGGGAGGCCTATGTCCAGCAGTGGACGTCTATCGGCTGAATGATGATGATGACGACTGATGAATGATGATGATATTATAGATAAATTATACACTGAACACATGATCGTGCTCATCACGAAAACATTTGTCCTGGGTGGGAATCGAACCCACGATCTCTGGCATAGCAGTCAGGTGGCCACTAACCACTAGAGCAAAAAGCTAGTTTTAAAAAAAAATCTCAAAAAGAATATCTTTTTCTTCAACACGTCCGTCGCTAGTCGCTCGTCCTTACCGACTGATTTAGTGCCCTGAATCAGTGAACGTGGATGGAGCTCTTGCTACAAATAATACCCTGAATTTAGGACCCTAAATTTATGTAGGTGTAATACGCTTTCTACTTGTCTGGCACGCTCTCACGGTGCATTAAGACTGTTAATAAAATATCGATATATATATATTACTAATACTTTTTGGACGATATATCGATAGAACGATATTGAAATGTTGATATCAACACTCGATATTGTTTAAAAATAGTTTTGATTTTTCTCGCCAATTATTTAAACTACAACATCATCGTAAACCTAATCTACTGTACTTTATTTACAATATATTATGTTTTTCCTGTTTTAGTTAATTTATTTGCTACATCTGTAGCATCTGAACGAATCAATCAATATTTACCTAAGTGTCAAATAATCTTAGTAAAACAACAAAAATATATACATACAACATTATGGTCAAACAGCTGAACATCAAGTATTTTTAAAAACTCTTACTGAGAAAATATATTGGTACGCACAAATGTTTTATTAAAATTGAAGAATAATTACATATGATATGCATATTTACATTTTCAAACATCTAAAATTTAATTTTTATAATAAATAATATCTTGAATTATAAACTGAGTAGGAAAATTATTTTTGAGCCGACTTATGCTTGATTTTTTTAAGACAAAGCTGATAAAATTAAATTTAAAAAATATCGATTTAACGAAATATTGTTTTTTTTTCGATATATCAAACTCCGATATTAATATATTTAAAAATAACGACGATCCAGAAACCTATATTTAAAAAAATATCAGCAGCCCTACGAGCTACGGTGCGAGTAATAGAAGTCATTATAATAATTTATTATATGTAAAACTGATATTCTGATCCGTAAATAACGTGATAACCTATTTACTTTGGTAAACTTATATATTGATTACGGTAATTATTCAATACATATCAATTCAATTTAATTTCGCGCCAGTTTGTATTAACAACATCGTCAACACACGACAACATTGCCGCAGATAAAACGTTACAAAAGTATAACGGGATTTTCAAATTCATTATCTTTACCGCGCCATAGAATCTATCTCATTCGTTATCAGTAAGAAAAAATGAGAAAGACATACTGAAACAGTTGGGGAAAGTGTTGCAAAGAAAAAAATCAAATACGAACTTATTGTCAAACCGCAAAAATTGTAATAAATAATACGGAGAACTCAACACTTTTTGGTTTTATCTCTCATTCTCAAATTATTATTACATTCAATTAAAATAATCAATAATAATGTATTTTTTTAGATAAAATAAAAAGGGAAACCTTTTTAGTAGAAATCACAAAATTACAAGTAGCAAATTGGGTAGAAAATGCTCTTTTGTGATTGGACGAACATCTCAAACCGTTCAAATAGCCTTCAAAGTTGTTTCAAAGTTCAAACGTATGGCCGTTTGAAATCTCCTTTGTGAATTTGTCAACAATCATCAATAGTTTATTGTTAATCATAACTTTATTTGACTTGTAATTTTATATTTTAAGCTAGTTTAAAATGACGTCGGTCAGAGAAGACAAAAAGGATGAAATTCCGGAAATTATACATGATCCTCAAACGACTTGCACCTATCAGAGGTTACGATTTTTTGGAAAGGTAAGTTTCCTTATATTTCTTTTAATAATTACATTGGCATTTGTTTTTTGTGTGTAGAATCGACATGCATGAAACCGTTTTAAAATAATCATTTTGTGTGATTTGAATACTCTTGCGAGTTATCAAACTTCCAACGGAGTTCGCACCTGTTATCTTTGAAATCCTAATGTAGGTAACCGAGCGTAGTAATATAATGGAAATTGATATTTAATTAGCTCCACGGTCAACTGCATGCGTAAACTGTAATAGTAATTTGGTTCTTAGATGCTGTTTGTAATGGAAATCTTAATTGTCAGTTACATTTCAAATGCGACACAGGTTGGGCAACAGGTGCTCCCTGTTAATGTTAATGTTAAAACAATACGAATGCACAACAACTACATGCTTTCGGGCTTCATTACAAGCTTGTCATTTTCTGGGTGTACTTTCTGTTAGTTTTATTTGGCCACAAACTAAGTAATGATAAGCCATAAACATTTCATTTTGGAAAGCCAATCTGTGTTAAAACCTTAGAAAAACATAAGCTGTATCGTAACAAGTCGTCATAACACATGATTAAAATATTACTTTGAATCAAAGTTCTCATTAAACATAAATACAGAGAAACAATTACGAGCCACATATCTTAGTTATCATTAATCAACATGATAACTAAATATTGATCTTACTGTTTTGATTTATTCATCCTTAAAGTTATTTACAATAAAATTCATGCATTTTTAGGGTGGCTTTGCAAAATGCTACGAGATCCAGGATATCCAAACCAACCAGATATGGGCAGGGAAGATAGTTTCCAAGAAACTGATGGTGAAGTCAAGTCAGAAGGAGAAGATGGCTCAGGAGATCTCCATCCACCGTTCTCTGCAGCACAAGCATGTGGTCGGCTTCCATAGCTTCTTTGAAGACTCGCTCAATATCTATATCATACTTGAGTTGTGTAAGAGACGGGTAAGTTGTTGAAATGAATAATGTTTATTTGAATCTTTCCTCTTTTTTCTACATTGTGTTGATGAATTTCATCACATTCCTTAATTTAGGAGACCAGAAAGAAATCTGTATTATTTGTAAACTTTCATGTTTACTTTAATTTTAGATGTATCTATCTGTTGAAACTTAGTGTAGCAAAGTTTATAATCACCATTCTAAGATTAATAATTAATATATAACCTGACCAGATGAAACTATACACTCCATACTTCTTCTCATACTGAATTATTCATTCCATAGTCAATGATGGAGTTGCACAAGAGAAGAAAAGCAATCACCGAGCCAGAGACACGGTTCTACATGCACCAGATACTCCTGGGAGTGCAGTACCTGCACAGCAAACGCATCATCCACCGAGATTTGAAGCTTGGCAACCTGTTCCTTGATGATGAACTCCATGTCAAGATTGGAGACTTTGGTCTTGCTGCCAGGATTGAATTTGAAGGTTTGTATAAGTTGACTTCATTTATATGATATTGATATTCTTGGTTTATTAAACGTGTACCTAAATTGTTATGTATGATCTGCTCATCATATGTTATAACCTAGTTTTTTTTTTTATTGGGTGGCATAATCATCTTATGATGAATCCCGCCTTGGACGGAGCGGGAGATAGTGTCAGACTTTTACTGACTAAAAACCTACTCCTGTTCCATCTTTGCCTTCGTCCCAGGGCCCCGGTTTCACTTTCACACTACCCGTGATCATAAACTAGTTGTGTTGTGTTATGTTATCGTAAGTAAAGAGGGCACAACAAAAATTTTTTTTTTATTCCGAATGTGTATTTAACTCAATTTCGAAAGAAAAATGTTAGTTTTGCCCTTTTTAATTACGACGACAGAAATGGTCCAGCTGTTTCTGAGATTAGCCATAACAAACATGAAGACAATATGTACAGAATAACTTTCATATGCATTTATATGTATTGTATAGATGATCATCTTGTTGTGCCACATCACAAAGGCCCCTACAAAATGCTTGTTAAAACCTGTTGGTTGTGAAATAAACAAATTATTAAATTATCATTTTGAAAAATAAATAATTGTAAAACTCATTAGTTTGCAATGTATATTTGCTATGATGCATGAAGAAAAACTATCTTGTTTTTTATGTTAAATCTATTTCTACACTGCCAACTTTGAATGACATCAAAACCAATATACTCACATATTTAACCCAAGTTTTAAAAAAACCTGGTATTTTGAACCTACTGCTTGTTTAACTACAGTGTTTGGCTGACACTTCAAGTGTTTTCTCTTATGAACCGATGTGTTTATCATACTATGTAGTATGATTAAGAGGCTAATGAGGAAAAGTTTAAATTGTTGTATATATTTTTGTAAATGGTAGTGCTTTAACAATTACAAAAATTATTTAATTGATAAAAAGTTCAGCCACCCAAGAGTTATTTTAAACTCTTTTTACCGGATTGCCCCAGAAATAGAATATTGTTTGTTAGTATCCGACCGAAACCGCTTTTTACGACAGAATTTCGGCAACAATTTCATTTTCGGCCGAAACCCAATCTTCCATAAAAGGATCATGTTTTGAGGGAAAAATAAAGAAAAATTTTAATCAGTGTTTTTTTTATCTTTATACCATATAGCTATGCAATCTTTCACATTTTCACTTATTTGTATAATAATCAACATAACAACCATATTAATTGCGCCTTAAAAATACTTAAAGTGAGGTGTTTATTTGAGTAGTTAGATTCTTCTTTTTAATATTATTCCTGTTATTAAACATAAAACTGCTCTGAATCCATAATATTATCACCACTAATGAACTATACACTGTACCAAGTACTTGTGTAATGTTTGTTTAGTTATATAAATATTTTTTTGTTGATTTAACTCTCTTGCTAATCAAGAGAGTTAAATCAACAAAAAATATTTGTTTCTACTATAGTCTATGTAAGTATTAGTTTGTTATAATGAATTTATTTTTTGAATTTGGTAAGTGTTAATATGTAGTGAGTAGGTATACTCACTACATATTAACACTTACCAAATTCAAAGTATGAGTTACTTTGAATTTGGTAAGTGTAACAAACACGAAGTCAATCACGACATGATTAAGGCACGTGGACGTGGTAAATGTCTTCGTCGCTTACTCGTTTGGATGGAATTTAATGCGTCGAACATGACCGATCACAGCGCGAGAACCTCCGAATGCAGTTTCGGTTTCGGGTAGGTTTGTCGCCGAAACAGAAAGTCGTTTTTTGCCATAACTAGACCGAAACCGAACTTTCAGTCGGACACTATTATTTTTTAATGAATCATTCTGTATTTTAATACAAATTCACATTACAGGAGAGAGAAAACAGACATTATGTGGTACACCCAACTACATAGCACCAGAGATACTGACCAAGAAGGGACATTCATTTGAAGTGGACATCTGGAGCCTGGGCTGCATCATGTACACGCTGCTTGTCGGCAAGCCGCCGTTTGAGACGTCCACGCTCAAGGACACCTACAAGAGGATCAAGCAATGTGAATATAGGTATATAATACAAGGCTATATTTTAAAGATTTTTAACTTCAAAATAAACTTAACTTCAGGGAGGTCAATGTTCAGCAATGCGCTGTTGTGAACAAAACTAAAAACAACAACTTATAATTGAATAAAAGTTTGTTACAGTAGAATCTCACTAATTTGGCGCTTCAATAGACCGACACGTCCAATAATCCAGCAACCACAGCCCGCGCCTCCCTTCGCCACGCATAACGTTTGCGCTCTGTTGTCAAGCAGTTAAACTTAAAACAGATTTTTTTTTTATATAATCAAATAATCTGGCACCCTCTGATTTTAAATAGTACTAGATTAGTGAGATTCTTCTTTAAATTAAAATTGTTCAAGTTTTGATCTTGTGCTGTATTTGTTGCAGTTACTGCATTACTTTCTTCAACTAGCTAACACTCCAAGAGTGGAACCTCTTTAAATATGTTGATCTTATTCTATCATGGATTATTGCATCAAGTTACCTTGCAATGCATTTAACGCAAATCAAATTATATTAATCTGCTATAGTAGAAATATGTTCAAAAACATTAGGCTTCCCTTATTTGGCGACAATTCAAACAGGTTGCCACGAAATAACGATGAACCCTGTGGCGGCATTTAAGCTGTCGTTAGAGCTGTTAATTATAATATTGTGGTTTGGCAAAACCAGTATCACCATACATGTTATGTATTATTACTATTCAATGTTTACTATCTGAATTTGGTAAAATTTATTATAATTTGTACAATTGAGTCTTTAGCTAGCTTTGAGTATGTATTCTTTGACAATAATTACCGGAATCAAACTTCTACTAATGTGGAAGTAGAGATGACATTCTTTGAGACTTGTCTGTTGCATTTAAACCCTCACATCTCAAAAGTCCCCACTAAAGACTTGCAATCAAATAATTTGTCAGTTTACTTAGCTATCTACACACCCGCCATACAAAATACTTGTAAAATAATATAGAAATACTTTGTATTGTCAACTAGCGAGGGAGTGCACCTAGCGATGAGCGTATGTTGCACGGGCCCCTGGCATTCATTGGGTAGTCGGTACGCGCGCGCGTTAGTCAACGATAATACCGTGAACCAGCGATACAGGTGGTTACAGCTCTTATGGTGATGGTGACGCGACTCGTATGTTACGTGTAACAACCATGGACTCATATTATTGCTAATTGGCGAGAAAGGCAATTGTAATTGTTGCTTTATTGTTTTATATCTGTGTGACTCCATTCATCATTGTGTTAATAAACTTTTGTGGTAACATGTCTAAGTTTTAAATGTTCCAATCCCTTTAACTTGTAAATGGTAAATCGAATTACTAATAACATAAAATTGAATTCGCACTCTCAAAAGGCCCATAAATTCACCTGCACCCTTATCATACAAACATCAATAAAGCCAACTCTTCGCATAGGATCCCATCATCGCTTCGCAAGCCAGCAGCATCCATGATAGTGCTGCAACTGCAGTCGAACCCCGCGCGGCGGCCGGCCGTAGACAAGCTCCTGCAGCACGAGTTCTTCTCGTCCGGCATCATGCCCGCCGCATTGCCGGTCTCATGTCTGACAACCGCGCCTAGAACCGATCAGCTCGAGGGCGTCGCACTGCATCGCAGACCGCTCAACGAGGTTAATACTAATGGTAAGTGTACAATAAACAGAGTATTCAATGCTCTTGTCCATATGTCCATACATCACACATGTTTTACTTGGGGTCCTTCTAATGTAGCTATCTTCTTAGCATGTCAATGGCGTATTTAGAAACTACTGTAGGTACGTGTCTAGCGCCGTCAGTTGATGTCTATCAGTTCTAAAAGTGTGTCTTAAAAATAAAACTACACTTTCTGTCTCACCAAAATTGATTTACCTACTCAGTTATAGACTGCCAAGTTTCGCATTACATTCATCAATCAACACTATTACAGTCCCATACTGGACATCCTCACATCATCATTCATTAGTATAGGCAAAAGTTCATCCCCTTTTAAATTCCCCATTGAAAAGAACACATACAAAACCTTGAAAGTTATAGATCATGTGGCGATGGCGGTGGACTCGCCGGTGAAGCGCGACGTGATTGCCGCCGAGCCGCGCGCGGTCGAACCCACCTCGCACCGACAGAACCTCCTCGCACTGCGCGATCAGTTGAACACACTGCTTGTTAGCAAGGTAAGTCATCATCAACATTTCAGCCGAAAGACGTCCACTGTTGGACATAGGCCACCTCCCCCAAGCGTCGCCACAACGACGTGTCCTGTGCGTCTCGTATCCGTCGGATTCCTGCGACCCTGACAACGTCATCGGTCCACCTTGTGGGAGGCCTTCCAACGCTGCATCTTCCGGTACGCGGGCGTTACTCCAGAACCTTTCGTCCCCATCGACCATCTGTTCTGAGTACCCATTGCCACTTGTTTGGAGATTCTTCGAGCTATGTCGGTAACATTGGTTCTCCTGCGGATAGCTTTTTTTCTGAATATAATCACGCAAGGAAACTACACAAGTCAAACCTGGGTAAAGTCCGATTTAAACTTATTGGCGACAGTAGGTACTCCGCAGCTACTCGTATTTCGTGCCGCCAAAAATAAACTATGCAAACGTATTGTCGCGCACCAATTCGTTACTCCCAAAGGGTAGTCAAAGGTATATTCACTAGTAATGTTTAAGTTTTATGACTAGACCTTGGTCTCATTTCTTTGTATAATAAATTCTCGTTATTGTAATTGAGTACAATCATCTCACTTCTTGTACACGTAAATTGTTGTCTGACCCAAAAACTCAAATCAATACCAATTGAATTATTTCTAAGATAGATTCTATTTAAGATAACCAAATGCAGAATAATATTGACCCAGCCCTTTGCACGGATACAATATATATATATATATATATGTGTTGTATATATATACGTACATGGTTTAGAAAAAGTGGAAAAACACACAGGCAGACAGTTACATTGTCATAGTATCAAGATTCAGCAGCTATTATATATCACTAATACACACCTGTACTTTTTTTTATAAAAAGTGATCTCTTTTCCAGCTGAAATGCCGTCCAGAATGCCTGACCGACGAGCTGAGCGACCCTGCAGCGCAGCCACTGGTTTGGGTGGGCAAGTGGGTGGACTACAGCGATAAGTACGGCTTCGGCTACCAGCTCTGCGACGAGAGCGTCGGCGTCATGTTCAACGACACCACCAAGCTTATCATGCTGGCTAATGGACTGTGAGAATTAACATTTATTATATTAATATTATTATGAGCCTGTTGTGTCCCACTTCACGACAAAGGCCTACCTTTGATTTTTCCAGTCTTCTTTGTCCTTTGCCTTTTTTGGCCAATCTTTTAGGTAGGAGTCCAAATCATTACGTCATAGCCTACCGCTTCACTAACTCGTGCTGTTCGGGATCCAGTCAGTGGTTGCCTTCACCTAATTTTGTTTCGACATGCGGCATTTGTGGCCTACTCAGTTCTATTTTAGTTTGACGGCTGAGTTGCCTAAGTCAATGATTTGTGTTGGAACGAAGTATACTGTTCCTTATGCAGTCTGTTCTTTGACCTCCAGAATACTTCGGTCCATTGCTCGCTGGTAGACCTCGAGTGCAGAATTTTGACGTTTCGTTAATGACCACGTTTGCGCTCCGTAGACTTTTATTAGTGTAAATTTAAAATAGAAATAAGATTGGTGGACATCATCAAGTCCACAAAAAAGCCATGGCCAAAATATGCAGGGTGCAATTTAAAATGTACAGAAGGACAAAATGTAAAAAGTAATGGAAGGGGTGTGTAGGTGAGATACTGTGTAAGTAAAGGAATGTAAATAACTTCTCTAGCTCTGGGTAGAGTAAAAAGTCAGACTTAAACTGATTAAAACTCACATTGTTCCTTCAGTTACTTTTTTTTTTTGCGAGGGTTACAGTAACACCTTCGAACAATCCGCAGCCCTGCCAGCAATCATCCCAAACTGGCTCCGTTAATATTGCTGACATCTCTAAGGCGCGCTCGGAACAGCTCGGAGCAGACTGTCGAAACCCGCGGTGTCTCTGTGCGATTTGATAACTTTCCATTTCAGTCAACATAATTCTTTCTTACAGGAACGTGCACTACATCAACCGGCAGGGCCAGGAGCAGTACATGACGATGCGCGAATACCCACAAGAGCTCGACAAGAAGATGAAGCTCCTTACTTACTTCAGGAGATACATGACTGAGCACCTCATGAAAGCTGGTAAACCATCTTATCAATCTGCCGAACCTTATACCCAACTATGTTAGAGTCAGATGTTGGTCTATCTGACCTCCACAACCCAGTAATTGAACAAACCAAAAGACTTTTGACCATTATGTTACATTGTGTTTTATGTCGGGCCGCTGTCCGAAACTCCACATCTGAAGCGCGTATTTTTCCTATGGATGGGACAAATGTGGTATTCGATCCACCCTAGCTCCTCAAAGGTCAGCAGAGCCTTGGTGTTACTGACCATTTCATGGAGGGTACCTAGTTTCTTGAAGTTCTTTGCCCTGTACAATCCAATGACCACTGGGCAGCTCAGATACAGTTGAGCTACTGTCTCGCCCTCCTCCATGCAGACTCTACAGAGTGGGCTCTCTGTAACTTATATGAGCCATAATGACAATCAAACTTCTACGAATAACAGCTGGGTCCAACGGCTTAACGTGTCTGAAGCATTGGAGGTCTCCTATCGATCTAGCTAGTTTTCTTCATCTTATGACTTATTTGATTGAGCTGACCTTTTGGGATCAATACAAAATTTTTATGTTAACTAGCTAAATAACTTTGATCCAGTTATCTACATCGATCACAGATTCAGCTTCTTTAAATTGAGTAGTAACATTTCACTGTCCTGTATGCATTAGTAAAATATTGTTTGTTAATCCCAGGTGCCTCAGTACCAGTGAGAGAAAGTGATGGACTATCTCGACTACCGCATCTGCACCAGTGGTTCAGAACCACGCTGGCAGTCATTATGTACCTGACCAATGGAACTCTACAGGTAACTAAACAAAAATTTAAATCAATACTGGCACCTTATGATTGATTTTTTTTTAATATTCTAACATTCCATTTTCCTCAACAGATAAACTTCCAAGACCACACAAAGATAATCTTGTGTCCGCTCATGCAAGCAGTCACATACATCGACGTTGAGAAGAACTTCCGAACGTTCCGCTTCAGCACAATCGAAGAACACGGCTGTGATAAGAAGCTTTACACGAACCTCACGTACGCGCTAGAGAAACTCAACAGTGTACTAGCCAACAAGCTCTGCTAGTCGACACTCGTCTACCCAATTGGTACATAATAATTAATTAAATGAATTTAATATTGCCTATACTTAATTAGACAATCTCGCGGACTCCCGCGCGAGATTTACGTTCTTCGTATAGAGTAACACTAGAGGTGATTGTACGCCTATTGTTTCAATTTAGTTTATTATCAACATACATGGTTTTGTTAAAGTTTATTTCGTGTCAAAAATCAATTTCAGTACTCTTTTTTTTTCTAAAGTAATACTTTTTTTTGTCCACCGATTTTATCTCTAATTTATTTATTTAGTAGTCTTCTTTCATATCGTATGCTGTAAGCATAGTGACATCTCGCGCTACGCGCTGGTCGTGGTCGCGGACACAATAGCTCTGACCAAGATGCATTCATATTCAAGTACACAGTTGGTTGTAAGGCCGGTCGTTGTGTACGATTGCGCGATGCGCTTTCAGAGAGTATAACCTGGTCTGTGCGGCCGCAGGCCGGGGTCGTGGCCGCGTAGTGCGCGGGATCCCAAGTGCTTACTTTACTTTCACTACTAGAGCACTGCTGCTCCAAAGGACGATATAGTCCTCTATCTGCCATTTTAAATTTTGTATGTAATATTTACGTAGATATAATTGATAGTGAATATATGTATTCAATTTCACTATTTCCGTCTGTTATCTTAGTAGAGCTCCACACACGAATCGCGATACGTTGCGGCGCGGTTTGTGTACTTTATATTTCTATTTTTCATGACCGTACCCAAATTTTGTAGGAAACTCGCGCCGCACCGCATCGCGCTTGTTGTGTAGCTCTAATGGGGATCTAACCCATAACATACATGACATTCTTATGTTGGACACTTCGTCGCGTTCGTGAATTCGTTAGATAAGTTAAATTTTAGTAGAGCTTCTCTTGACGTATGTGGATGATTGAGAGCACCATGACTGAGGGCTGCGGTGCGAGCGGGTTGCGTTTGGAGTTTTTTTATTTAGTTTTATAACTATATATTTATAACTTGTTTCTGTGCTTCAGTAACATCGGATAAAAAAACGTATAGTATGGTCTGATCAACGCGTTCAACATGCATCCGTTCATTGTTAACCGCTATTGTGTTCATCGAATTTGGTTGTGATCATAGCGATTATAGGCAGCCCCAGTGTGAACGCAGTGCAGTACCTTTTGAGCACCGTGGGGAACGCATGTTGAACGCGTCGGCCAGGCCGTATCATGCAAGCTGTGAGCATAGTTACATGCACCATCGAAAAGACGATTACACTAAACTGTTAATTTCCAAATTGCGCCAAAACCTAAAAATACGGAATATAAGAAGCGTCAGTATTATTACAAATTCGATGGTGTTGAAGCACTGTAATTTGTAACACAAGTTCTCAGGGGTTTGTTACCTCACTCATTGTATAATATAATTGCAAAATATTTGACAATAAAGTTATTATGAAAATAAAACTTGTTTTTTATTTATTTTATAGTTTAATTTATTCCAGCCTTTTATTTAGCGATGATAAATTATAATATCATAATGTCAAATAATATTTCTCAATTTGAATCAAGACAGTTTTTTTAAGTGTTTCGGTTTGGAATGGGATGTTGTGACTTTAGGAACTTTTGAACGTGTCATGAATACAAATCACTAGGTACGATATAATGTCTTTGTGCCTCTCACAGCTATTTATCACTGAGGGTTTGTTTACCAAAATGATATAAGTAATTGCGGTTCCACTAGGGGACATTTGTTCCGCAACTCTGTTGCTCGTTACACAGTGTACCATGCAATATCGTCGATCCGACAAATCGATTCTCTGCGAGCGTCGACGCACGCCTCCATGTCTCGTGAATGGCTCCCGACAAGCTTTGAATAGTGAGAACGAGTGTCTCTGTGTTCCACAAAATGGTAGTAATGTAGTCCAGAGTCTCCACGGGCGACATACTATTTCTAACGAACACACGATTTTGTCCCACAAAGTCGCAGAGATATAACAATGTAAATTTTTAACGATATATCACTGCGACAAGTCTCCTAGTGAAAACGAGTCAAGAGCCGAAACTGCATAAAACCGACGCCTGCGACGGGCAACGGTCGCGTGACAAAGCACGTGTGTTCACGCGGACGGTCCCCGCCACGAAATCCGGATTATTACCTTCGCAGCAGTATCCATCGACGCAACTACATGCAAACTTTAACGGCTTGCATATAGTCTTGTCGATAGAGAACTTAATATTTTATTAAGTAGCAAAACGGGCGTGGTGCCCCGCTTCGCCAAACGGATACCCGCGCGTCTGCTTTACACATCCGAGTTTTAACCAGCAAAAATTAAACTAATTGACTTTCAAGATAAGTACAGTCATGTGAACAAATCCTACATTAGTTTGTCCCTATGTTTATGTACACAAGTGTTCAGACAAACCCTGAATATACAACCTAATAAAATTACAAAACATTTATTATACAATAAATAATAAGTTACAATTATAATTCCGAATGTATTGCGTGCTGGTGAGGTAGTAGTTCCCCAGGGTGGATAAATAGTCCCTCCTTGGCTTGCCAGTCGGTGTATGCGCCGTATTGAGAGTTGACTCCTACAACCTCACCCTGCCCGCTGATTGGTCGGCCAAATGTACGCCCAGAGCCAGCGAGGTACCTGAAAGATAGTAATAGTTGCATTATTTGTTTAAACATTGAAAATCTCACCATCAATTCAATTAGAGGCAGGTAACGGTTTGAACGAAATAATAATTTATTTTTTATCAAACAATTCATCAGTCAATAGAAATTTTGTAACTAAACTAAAGGTCTCATAGTGTTCTTGCTCTTCAAAATCTGAGTGCCCAACGCGAGATACATTTCCATACAACCACCCATAGATGTTTATTATCTTTCTCTAGAGAAAGATAATAATTGATAATAAGATAATAATGATTATTATCTGTCTCTAGAGAAAGATAATAATCATCTAGATGGAAATACCTTTTAGATATTATCTAGGTGTCTATTGAAATCAAAACAAAAATTTGTATACAACTAATCCAGTTAAGAAAAAGCTCTGAAAAGAACTGAAAATCTGCTATTTCATGTGAACTTTTGGCCCTCTATAATTTACTCAAATAAAAAAAAAATAAAGTAAGTATATTTATAAAAATCTTACACTCAGAAACTCAATTAAATGAATTGAGTTTCTGAGTGACAATATATTTTACCAAAAACTAAAGCTATTATTTTCTGGAATAATTTTTGTGGAATTTTCTTGTGAGTGAACCAACAAATGCCAACGGAGCATGATCATGTGGACAATAGGGAGATTGAGAAGGGCCCTCTTAAGGGTGAAGCTCCAGGACAACATTTACCTTAATCAATGGCACATCAGATTTTGATCAAATTCAGAAATTATCTGTACTAAGAATACTTACGCTCCAGTATCAATGTGTCTAAATTTGACAGGAGTGTCTCTCCTCCAGTAATCATTATTGCACACCACAGTCCAGTGATCGCCGCTGTCTCCTTCACCATCCTCATCACCATAACATGACACTTCCTGGTTACCAGACAGTGGGGATGAAAAGTAATGGGAGTGGAGATTCTTCTTAGTTGAAACATGTTGAAGACGGATGTTGCTGTTGCACTTTATGGGAACCCTGTAAGATGG
The DNA here is from genome assembly GCA_949316375.1 of Mythimna vitellina. NCBI lineage: Eukaryota > Metazoa > Arthropoda > Insecta > Lepidoptera > Noctuidae > Mythimna > Mythimna vitellina. The sequence continues at coordinate 9,945,424 of OX438687.1, read as the reverse complement.
CAATAGTGATAGATAAATAATTTTTAGTAGTATTATTATATATTTAATGTCTTTGTTAATAAGGTATAATGAAAAATGTGTAACAGTAGGACACAAGTATAAGAAAGCGAGATTAAAAGGGATTGTTTGAAACTATTCAGGGCTGAATAAAATTAGAGGTGATATTCTTCTAAGAATACAAATAAATCATGTATTAGCCTACCCGCGTTTGCATGTCTCTGCCATAGGCGCCCTCACCAACCAGTGGCTGTTATAATCATCAGAAACATCCACTGCTGTTACTGACTGCTGACCGGAACCTGAACCATACTTCACGTCGTGCGAGTGAAGTCGCAATCTTAAATCCGTGTTTATCATTTTCAATATAGATCCGCACGTCACATATTCAGCTTTTGATCCTGAAAAACTCCATTTTTAAGTAATTAATAATACTCCTAATTATGGAGTTTCTAATTCATTACACCTTAATATTTAATCTAAATCTCGTATCCTCCCATAACAAAAGGCCACGTAATTTTTTACGAACGACCGCTACACGTTAGAAAGAGGTAATAAAATTATTTGTGATAAACCTTACCTTGTGAGTTTTGTACTGACAAAAGGACGAACACTAAAATAGATAAAACACTGTAGAATACGGGTGAATTTGATGAAAAAGCCATAATTTCGTCCAAAAAGTTCTCGCATCCACACCCCGCAGTTTATCTTCCAGTGATTGATTGATTGAAATGAAATGTCAGTCAGATTGACAAAGGGCCAGGCAATGTTGCCAGATAACAGCTTGGCCTATATATACTACTTGTACAGTACACGATATCCAGCTTTTCTCTGTGTTTGTTTTGTTGGTCATATTTTCAGCTTTAGCAAAGCTTTACACTGACCTCGTTTGTGAATATAATCTGAAATCTCGCAGTGTATTGAACAAAGTAAGAAACCTAAACTTATCAACCATTCTTTTTTACGACGAGTTTACAGACAAAATTATACAAACTTGTTCCATCTTCTTGGTTTTGTGTTGATTATTTTAATATAAATAAAAAGTAAACTGAAAGCTGAAATAATCGTACATTAATTCATTAAACCCTGAGGGCGCTCGCTTCATGACCGTCTTTACAAATTTTGTAGAAACCAATCTGAAATGTTCTTTATCTCTGAATCAGAAATTGTCATCTGTCAGAGTTTTTCCACAAATTGTTTCCTATATAGTGGATATTGTGATGTAAAATTGGTGTAGTTTTGTATCTCAAGTGTCTGCGCAACTGGACAATATGTGGAATCATTGAAATAGGCGTGATCTCAATAAATGGAGCTGAGAATTTTATCGTAGTTTTGGCTATCTCAACGAAGTTTACTGAAAAGGCTGAATCGATAACTACCGAATACTACAAAAACATTAGGATATGTTACACCCGCATTCTAATGTAAAAAGAAAAGAAATAACTACGATATTTGAATACGAAAGACATTATTACAATAAAACATGGACGAAAGACTAGGCGATATGGTCGAACAACTATAGCCTTTCCTAAGGGGAAAATAGAAGAAAAAAAATTGTCATCTGTCAGTTGTCAAAAAAACGTCAAAAACTTGCAAAGTTTACTGAAAATTGAAACTGCAATATTTTGCAATAATGCTATTTTTGTAGCATATTGTGAAGATAAAATTGGTTAAAATTAAAGTGTTGTTCTTCATTGTTTTTATTCGTGATTTCTTGCTATATAAAAATGAATAGTAGCGGTTACACTCCCAATACAGGTGTTACAGGTACGACAATACTACCTTTAATGGATGATATTAAGAATTATACATCCTTACATTTGGATAGTAAAAATTGATAACTTACAAACTGTCTCAATTTGTATTTTTCAGCGCCAATTGATCCTGGTTGGAACGACCCCCCGAAATTTTCTTACAATCCGCAAACTACACCGAATAAACCGCGAAATATTTTAAATAAAAGAGTGGCATTTCCCTTATCGAGCGCCACGTCTAGTCCTGTAGTCATGCCCCCTGTGAACATACCACCGATGCACGCGGCGTTCCCTCCTGTTCCACCAGTTCACCAGATACCAAGCGTACAACCACAAGAGATAGATGTGGACAGTGAGAATACTCTGAAGGAAGTGAAGGGCATACTTCTAAAGCTCTTAGACAACAGTACAGAGCTTGGTGCCAAATCAAATGATATAAGAAGAAGAATAGGAGTAATGGAGGAAATGTGGTCTTCTGGGAAATTAGATAGTAGAATATTTTTGCAAATGAAGGACTTGGCTTATGGTGAGTTCTTATTCCATTATGGTTTGCCTCTTTGGAACCTATTTATGATTCCCTAGTTTGTGTGAGTAATTATCAATTCCGTCTTTATCAGAGTGTACTAATATTATGCTGAATAATCTGAGCAAATGGTTGAGTCATGTTGTTATTGATACAGCATAAATTACGACCTACATTTATGCTCACTGAGCAAGTAGAGCACTGAGCGCTAACATTAGTGTAATGTTTAATTCCTTTGCCTTTCAATATTAGTTATGTAAACATTGTTAGCCAGTTCATAGTTAACAATACCTCATTAATATTAAAATAGTATACAAATTAGTGGATACCTTTCTAGGCTTTTAGGATTCATTGTTGTAATTGTTGTATATCCATGTTCATACACTTTGGAAAAACAGAAACACATTCAGTGCCGAGAACTCAGGAGCTGGTTTATACAAAAATCGAAAACCTTACAAAATCTAAGTATACTAAGGCATTCTTGGAGTTGAACTCGCTGCAACTTATAATGACTTGTGAGGCAGGTTCTGGACACACAAACATAACACAAACTTTACAGTGATACTGCTACTGTTATGGTCATGTCTAGAAATGGTGGACATCTTTTGGGGCAAATATTTTCGATGATTATGATACATACTGGCCTGGTACCTGAAATAGGTTTCTAACAATAACAAGATTTTTTTGAAGATGAGTCGTCATGATAATGCAGATAATGCTAATTGTATAAAATACACTATTTTGCTTGTTCCAGCACTTAAAGACGACACTCCAAGGAAAGCAGATGACATACACAGAGCACTAATGGTAGACCATGTGAGTGCTGTTGGGACGTGGATGCCAGGCATCAAGCAGCTGATACATAACTGTATAGCTCGCTCAGACCTGCTCTCTATTGACAAGGAATAGAATAATGTCTAAAAGTCTAACTACTAAGATCCATCAGATGTTTTCCAATTTACAATATTTAAATAATAATCAATTACCTCTAGTTGCTTCCATTCTAGCTTGAAGACTGCTGCATAACTTGTATACAATAATCTGTTTAGTTTCTTAATTAATTAATATCCAAAAAGCAGCACGAATATGTTGCCTTTTTTTCCAACTTTTATAGTAAGACAGAACTTACTTTCTCCCTTACAGCCAAAAAATAATATTTATATTACAAAATAGATTATAAAATAAGAAAATATTTTAACTAATTCTGCAATAAAAATGTATACTTATATTTTAAGGAAAGTATTGTGATTTTTTTATTAAGTTTAAACTTCTAAGTTTGCCATGAGAAATATGAGGTACAATATAAGCTGTGTTGTAAAAGCTGTAAATATAATAAAAATACAGTAAATATATACTAATATTTTATTTTTTCTTATTTCTAGTTAGTCCTTATCTTAATATTCGCGATCTTGCATCACTTTTAGTCACACAAAATATAACTATAGAAATACTTCCTCGTACTTCACTGAAATACTGGAACCAGTTTTATATATTTACTTATCACAATTTCCTAATGAGACCTCATCAATAGGAATGTCTTTAATCTTTGTCACACCCTTCCTCCCTCCGCGTGTGCGGTCTATATGCCTCGTTTAATGGGCTTTGGCGCGACAGTGACTCGCACGGCGCGGCACAGCTCGATGAGCTGCGCGGGCTCGCGGCTGCCGCCCTCCTCGACGGCGAGGCACACGGAGATGTCCACGCCGCACGGCTCCGTCCACACGCCGTGGGAGATCAGCACCTTGGTCAGGAGCCGCACGTTCTGGGTGCCGTCGTCGTCTGAAAATGTTCACATGTTGATCATAATGAAATCACATAAAAACAGCACCATGTTTGTTTGATGATTGCTAAAGGAGTCTGTACGTTACAGCAGTCTGTACTCGAGACTGCTGTAACGTAATAGGAAAGGAGTATTTCATAAATGTGGACGCAGTGCGCGAACTAACCGAGCATGTACCTACTCGTATCTATCGTATATAAACACACACAAACCGTCCACACTGCGCGCCCCTTTGTGTTCAGCGAAAAATCGACAAATGACGGATCGCGGCGCGCAAGAGTTGAAATGCTCTGTTCGTGCGCATAGTGCGCGCGAGCCGTCTGCACTATGAGAATTCATGATACATTGCGGCAATGTGGACGACAAATTGTTACAATTCGTAAGTCTGTACCTGCCTTAAGATTTATAAAATGTTTACATTATTTTTGCAGCAGTATGTTAAATTCCAAGTTCCAATTAGATACATCTCATTAGCTATGCTTTCAACTCGTACATGTGATGACGCAGCTCTTATTAAAGTTTACACAAAGAGAATAGGTAAACTTTTTGTAGAGTACATTTTTAGCATACTCCTTTTCTACACGTGGTTAACAAATTGAAGAGTAGTAGTATCGTGCTTACTAGTATTGTGGTGGTCGAGCGGCCTGAGATGGTCCTTGTGCGGCACGAGCGCGTGCACGCGCGTGTCGGGGTAGGCGACGCGCACGCGCAGCTGCGCCGGGTTGCGCACGCGCAGCACCTCGGCCTCGAGCGCGACGCCGGCCACGAGCCCGGCGCTGAAGCGCACCACCGTGTCGTTGTCGGCCGCGGGCTCCACGATCACAGCCGTGCACATGCGGATCTGTACAGACCAAGTTCCATCTATATAAATAAATTGTCACAAATATATGACAGAGCATCACTAGACTTCACTTCAACTGACTTGACGTTTCCTTGACTTGTCTTTACTTTGTTATATATATATAATTTTTTTTTAGAACAGCTCGACCAATTGGTTGATTTTTTGTGTTCGTAACTGCCACGACTAGTTTTATATGAAATCTAGCTTCTGGCAGCGGCTCCGCCCGCGTCAAAGTATGTTCCTCCATACAAACTTTGGACCCCCGTTTCAACCCTTTAGGGGGTGAATTTTAGAAAATCCTCTCTTAGTGCTCGCAATGTAATTTCAGGTTTTTACTCTCAGTAGTTTGGGCTGTGCGTTGATATGTCACTCAGTCAGTTTCATTTTTTATATATATAGATAATACTTGCAAAATAAATGTAGAGTTTCGAGAGCAATAATGATAAAATAAATTACATACAGTAAAGTATGCCAGGACTTTACTTTCTCGAATCTTACTTTTTAGCTTGTAAAATAACTTACAGCATGTTTCAGTATCAACGAGAGGCAACATCTAATGTAGTAGACAAAAACCCATCAAGTAGAACTCCATCAGCAAGCTTACCTTGATATTAGGCTTGGGTATGACGGGCATGGGCGCGGACTGCAGCAGCGGCAGCACGGCGCGAGCGAGCGCGGCCGGCTTGTGGTCCGCGTTCATGGACAGTTGCCGGAACACCGCGATCGTGAACGGGTCCGGCTCCACTCCTGACCACGGACATCAAATGTTAATAATGAAAGTCGATTAAATTGTATATCACAGGAATTGTCATGTGTCCAGTAAAATCCAGCGTCAGGTAACTACTACGTAGTTGTCTGACATTTTTGCTGAACTGAACCTATTTGACGCAGCCGTGAGACAAAGAATTTTAGTATTTTGTTTTAATCTTTAATTTTTACATGCTCGTTTATTTCTACGCTGTGTGTGACAAATAGAAGAAAGAAAGAAATAATTTTTATTCTGCCTAAATAGACGCACAATTATTTACAAAAAATGAATATGTTTTTCTTTCTTGATTGGCAAAAAAAAGAATGCCATCCTTGGATGATAAATAACGTCAAAAAATTTTACTAAGTTCAACAATAGTGTAGTTAGTCTACGAAAATTACGCATACAAAATTAAGCTAATTTTGAAATATGACTTTTGTACAATTAATATACTACAGATTTTGAAAAAAAATATGATCAACAAGCAAATGGGCAATTGTAACAAAAACTTTTTTTATACCATTTGACCTGTTTCTATTAAGGATTCAAAAATTCTTTTGGACTAACTTAACTATGCATTATAGGAAATTAATAATATTAACGCGTTTAAACATTTATGTGCATTTTTTCAAGACACCAGAAAGACCATTAGTCTATCCAAGGAGCATTTCGTGTGTTAGTGTTGCCTAAGTAACGTGGTTGTGGAGATCCGATAGGCGGTAGTCTTATGTAGAACACGGGTATTTAGTTGCATCTATTTAAATTGATAGCCGACACCAAGCTAGTTGGGAAAGGCTAGAGATCTTGATATAGGCAAACCGTTTATAAGGTTTTTTGCTAGACTCAACAGTCATAGGCCAAAGTATTAACTGCGATAACTGCAAGTCAGTGTAAACATCACCTGCAGAAGCCAGCAGCCTATCCAGTAGTTCAGCGTGATGTGTGAGCGCTGCAGCGGCCGAGAGCGCGGCAGCCTGCGCGGCCACGGCGGGCGCGGCGCCGAGGGCCACGTGCGTGGGCGGCGCGGCCGGCGTGGGCGACGCGGCCGCGCACAGCCGCGCCGCGTGCCCGCGCAGCGCCAGCTGCCACACGCACGCGTTCTCCTGTTCCGAGACACCGCTGAACTGGTGCTGTAGTCTGGTGAGATACGAACGGAATTAGAAACTCTGTGACATGTGATCTCTGGCAAAAGGGGGCGTCTATAAATTACGTGAGATGTTTAAGGGGGAGGGGGTCGAGTCAAATCTGATCTCTCTTCTGTTGGAAACAAAAAAGAAATATACTATTTTGGTCCATTTAATCCAGATTGTACATGCTTAAGATTTAATCTTAAGCGTAATCGTAATACGATTAAGCATAGCATAGCATAGTCGGCCTTATAATGTTCCCACTGTTGGGATTCAGGCCTCCTCTCTAGAAGAGGGAATGGGCCGTAATCCACCACGCGGGCCCAGTGCGGCTTGGTGGATGTCACATGTCTTCGAATTTTTGGTTCTAGGACATGCCGGTTTCCTCACGATGTTTTCCTTCACCGTTTTGAGAGCAGTGGTTGAGTACGATTAAGATCATTCACTAATTCGTTCGAAAGAAAATAATGGACTGAATTAGAGTAGATATTGTTTTTTTAATCACAGTATTGTTAAATTTTCATTACACTTATAACTCTCAGCAATATTGATTACTAGTCTTAACTAGTAAATAAAAGCACGAAGCAATTTTCTTTTTTCTTTTTACAATGACAATCTAACGCGTTTACGTAAGAAACCCACATTTTGAAAAATCTCACGTGAGATTGGAGGATGGGGGAGGGGTTTGAATAAAATTTCACGACATCTCACCAGGGGGGGGGGGAGGAACAGAAAATACAAAAAAACACCTCACGTAATTTATCGACGCCCCCAAAATCACCAGTTAAAAATAAATATACCGGTAGAAAAATATTCCTACGTGAGACGTAACTAGGGATGGACGATATACATCGATGTATTATAAACACTCGATCTGTAGTAACGATGCATCGTATTGAACCATTGTATTGTTAATACTTTCACATCGAAAACATATAGATGTTTATTATTCGATGCATCGAATACGCAAACTACTATGAGATGAGCAAGAATCTTTTGTAAGAATGTTTACGATCCTTGGAGATGAATGTCTATGAGTATGACACTGATGGATGACTACAGGTACTTTCACAACGTTTCGTAAATCGAAAGGTAATAATCATTTCAGCCAATATAACAGGCCTACTATTTATCAGTTTGGTTGAATGTTTTATGTTCGTTTTGCCTCAGAGCTGACAAATTTAAACTTAAAAAATGAAACCGAAAACAACAATATGGCCGTCCGAGTTTCTGCTATGTAAATGTATGCTGTATCGAATAATATTTATTACTATTTTAGCTATTTATTTAAAGCCTAAACATGTCCATTACGAAAAATAATCGATATATTGGAAACATCGATGTATTTCTCAATACGTCCTATTGACATTGATGCAACCAATCGATGCAATACATCGGAAAAAACATCGATGTATATTTTTAAATGTCCATCCCTGCGTCTCTGTGGGGTGCCAACCAAAAACCAGCGCTGAATGTGTGACGCCCAGCTAATATTTATTTATACATATTTATTATTTTTATTGTACACCGCATAACAAAAATACAAGTACAGGACAAACATTTACAAAAATAAGTGTACAAATGGGCGGTCTTACCGACCCCGACCATTTGGGCAATTTCAAATACCTCAGTATTTGAAATTATTGATATTTATTATTATTATTATTTTGTCAATTTGCATTCTGTTTTTTACTTTGCGTTTGTAACCGTTGTGCTGTATCTGTTCCCAATAAATGTTTTTCTATTCTATTTTATCCTTAGGCCATACAAATATTTGTTTCGAGCAGGAATCGAAATCGAGACCTGCAATCGCTTAACCACTGCTCTAGACGAGCCATTATAGAACTATACAAAATAGTTAACAAACCTGAGACAGTCGGTAGTGAGATGTGCGAGTGCATGCGATGGTGGTCCGTTGGTGCTGTGCAGCGCAGAGTTGAGCGCCAGCACACAGCGCGCGAATATTGAAGTGAACTGCGCCGCGCCTGATACTGCTGGTTCCATCTCCGCTAGTCTGAGTAAACAAACTCATAAAATCGTATGATTATTATTTTACAACCGGAAGAAATTCCAGATACATTATTTCAAATGTTTATGATTTCCTCGACAATGACTATTTTTGAAATGAAATACACTTCTGGACACATCTATTGGCCCACCTTGTATTTTCAGTTTCGTTTGGTCCTAGCTAAAATTTTATATTAGGTCGAGCAAAAAGTTTTTATGCAGTTTTGAACCTGGCACATTCACAATTTCATTCAATAGTCTTTTTTTGAATTTCGAACACAGAATTTAAAGAAACAAAATACAATTTGGAACCTGTTTGTTGATATCAAACAATCGAATACTAAGAAAACTTGGTTTTATTGGTTTACTTGGATTTAATTCTTGAAAAAGTGATTGATATCTTTGGTTTTGCAACAAACATTACTTATTCTTAACATTAAGGTGAAGTTCTATCAATAATCTATGGATACTTCACCTGAAGTCGCCGCCCAAGCTGTGGCACTTATTCAGGCCGGACACAGTCAAAGAAACGTGAGTGCTCAACTTAATTTAAGTCGATCTGCGGTCCGGAATGTTTATTGGAGGTACCTAGAGACTGGCGGCTTTGTTCGTCGCCAAGGAAAGCCACGATCTCGGGTCACAACTGAAAGGCAGGATCGATTCATCGTGACGACCAGCTTGAGAAATCGTCACCTTACCTCCATTGAGATACAAAACCAACTTCGCGACTTCCACGGAGTATCTGTTCGGAGAAGGTTAAAAGAACGCGATATGGTACCACACAAGCCAGCTAATGGGCCCAAACTAACGCGAGCCCACCGAACAGCGCGCCTTCATTTCGCACGCAGTCATTTAAATTGGACACAGCAAGATTGGAGCCGTGTACTCTTTTCTGATGAGTCTAAAATTGTGTTACATGGCAATGATTGAAGGAAGAAGGTCTACCGACGTAAGGGAGAGCGTTTCGCACAATGCTGCTTTGAAGAGAGGGTTGCTTATGGCGGTGGCTCATGGACTGTCTGGGGCGGTATATCCGCGCGCGGCCAAATTCAACTTGAGGTTGTTACAGGACCACGGCTGCCAACATTAAATGCTGAAAGGTACATTCGTGAGTGCTTAGAACCTCACGTGATACCATACGCGGACTATGAGGGCCCAAATTTCCTTTTTATGCATGATAATGCAAGAGCCCATGCGGCCGGCATCGTCAGGGAATATCTTCGGGATGTGAACATCACAGTTATGGACTGGCCAGCCAGAAGCCCAGACATGAACCCCATTGTGCACATGTGGGACGAGCTAAAAAGGCGTGTTAGGGCTCGTCAGCCAGTTGCCCAGACGATGCAGGAGTTGAAAACTGCCATAGAAGAGGAATGGGAGATGATCCCTCAAAATTTCATAGAGCGGTTGATAAACTCTATGCCTAATCGTATGAGAGTTGTGGTAGATGCCCATGGAGGCAACACGCGTTATTAAATTAAACCTTTATTTGATAAAACATGTTTTTTATTCAAAAATCAATTGCCTTTAACAAGGCGCATATCCGACTTGTTAGGCGTAGCTCCATGTCGTATGGTATTCTGAATTCAAATTTAAAACAATACGATCGAAAAAGATGGTAAAATGTATCAGGTTTAAAACTGCATCAACAGTTTTTGTTCAATCTAGCAATCATATTTCGGTAGGGGCCATCGAAACCTAAACTCTAAGGTGGGCCAATAGATCTGTCCAGAAGTGTATATTGAGAATTCATTCGTGTACTTAATAAATTAAATATCATGCATAAAGTTACAGAGGCGAACTTGAAGTGATAGTGATAGTCCCTAAGGTTGACTGGTAGGAAATGCCTAAAGCATTAAATCCGCCGCTGTACTTTTGTGCATAAAGTATTTAATAAATAAATAAATAAATGTCCAACTTCCGTAAATACACTTTGGATTAATAATGATGCTCCCACACGCTATGGCCACGCTCAGGCCTCGTGGGTGAGTTCACAAACGTAGTGGGACATTAAGACCTGTTGTTTACACACGATAGTTCTCCGGTACGGTAACTCCGCCACTTCGTGTACACCTTTTCGTCAACAAACTTCCATAGTGCTCATCAACATGTGTACAAACAGACGGAAATTCTTTTGTAGCGAGATAAGATAGTTACAGCATCTATTGTTACAAACTGACTTGTTAAGCTGTTCTTCAGCAGACTGCAGCATATTCAGCCGCACGTTGGTCGACAAGGTAACATTGTCGATGTGCTGCAGCACCGAGTCGAAGAACCGCCGCACTGCGCTGTCGTCCATCGCCGACTCGATCTTCTCAGCGCTCGATTGTTGGGCATCACCTTAGGCAGACATTACAAAATATATGTTGAATTTTAAAACTGATTCTTTCCCTTTTTAGGGTTCCGTACCTCAGAAGGAAAAAACGAAACCCATAGGATCACTTTGTGGTCCGTCCGTCTGTCTGTCAAGACCCTTTATCTCGGGAACACGTGGAGGTATCGAGTTGAAATTAAAATTATATAGTCAAGTCTGCGGTCCCTTGATGCTGTGAAAAAATCAAAGTTCTAAGTTAACGAAAAAAAAAGATACGGTCGCTCTTGTCGCAAAAAACGTATATTTCTGTAGGTTTGTACGGAACCCTCAGTTCGCGAGCCCTACTCACAGGCACTTGCCCAGTTTTCTGACTTATTTTCAATCAGAAATATATTTTATCAAAACTTATAGTAATCGTTTCAATCAACATATTTTATATTGCTCCAATGCGATACTCCAATGGGACTTTGGTAGGAAGATATCTGGGGTCTTAGCATGAAGTGTTGAAATGTCAGGCCTGCGAGCGAGGAATGGATCTATACACTCTATATAGCTCCATTCAACAATTCAGTTTAGGTCCTCAAAATTGATGGCGTTAAGAGCTCGTAATAGGGTCTCTGTTCTGTATCGAAGAATGCTACAGGGTAGGTTAGGGTACCAGAAGCAACCTTTAATGTTCCCACTGCTAGGACTTAGGCCTTCTCTCTAGGTGAGGGAGATAAATTACACAAAGTAATGCGCCTGGCTAGGTTTGAACCCGGGACCTACAAGTCGTAAGTAGGGGTCGGTACCACTCGGCCACCACTGCTCTAGGTTAGGTTAGCCTGGCGAAATTCAAATTTTCTTCGCTATCCCTATTGAAAGAGTTTTTCACGAAATAGCCATTCAAAAGGGTTAGATTAACTGTGAGCGGTATATTGATGATTTTAATGATTACAATACCGTCAATAAATACGTATTACGGTTGCAAATCATATTTTAATCAATAAACAACTTGACACTGAACTGCAAAATGTATAAAAACTTAAAAAGTGATAAAAAACAAAAACCATTTTCTAATACTCACCTATGGGCAGGTAGGGCACTAGGTGTGGCATGGTGTCTCGTAGGTAGGTGTAATGTTTGATAGTGTGTTCTTCGAATAATGGCAGCATTGTGGTGCAGTGCTGCGCGGCGTTGAGTACCAAGATCAGTACGCACATGTCTGGTCGAGTGGTCAAGGTAACAAATGTTTTAGAGGACTGGCAATAATTACGCTTCGTCATACATATTTGACTGGCCTGTTGGTCTAGTGGTTAGTGACCCTGACTGCTATGCCGGAGCTCGTGGGTTCAAGTCCCACCCAGGACACGTTTGTGTGATGAGCACAACAATCATTTGTTCTGTGTCTGGGTTTAATTTATCTTTAATATATGTATTTGGAAATATATATGTATGTTTATCTTAAGGAAACCTAACAATAAGGTTCAAAAACCAACTTTTTTGAGTTAGGTCTCTTTTTTATTAAGCTTGACTAACTACACTATTTTCTCGGACGCATTTTAAGATTATTTTAAAATCTTTAAGCCCGAAATGTTGAATAGTACCCGATTCGCACCTTATTACATGAAAATACATTCAACCGAACATAAAACCTCCTCTTTTTTGAAGTCGGTTAAAAAAGAAATGGTGATAAACGACTGGCGAGAAGTAAAAACATCATTATGGCGAGGGTAATAATACAAAATCGTAATCGTTCGGGTAAGATCGGCCAACTCGAGCTGAACACAGCCGAACGTTGCCGAGTTTGACGGTTCAGTCTCATTCAATATCCACATAATAAAGAAGCGCCTGAAGAAGTTTTCACTTACCTAAATAATTGAGGAAAGGTGCTTGCAGGCGTCATCTGCTGTTACGTTCAGCTATTTTGAGATAGCCTATCATGTCATGAAAAAGCGATCTAACTCTTATAATTCTAGGATAATAATAATAATAATAAGCTTCGACGACCATCTATCGAAGCTGTCGTTGTGCGGCTGGATCAAGGGCCTGATACAGAAGGCAGTACTCCTAGATACGGCTCGCATTGTGAGGAGGTTCCTGTCTCTGGAGCCCTAACCACCGGTAACTTGGACCCTGCTCCCGTTACCAGAGGACTACTATTTTTTATATTTTTAAGATAATAATAATAATCCACAACTTACACACAACGCCATCTAGTCCCAAACTAAGCAGAGCTTATGGTATGAGTACTAGATAACTGATAAACATACTTATATATTTCTAAATGCATACATATTATGTATATACAAATTACAAGACACAGAACAAATGATCGTGCTCATTACACAAACATTTATCTTGAGTGGGATTTGAATCCACGAACTTCGGCATAGCAGTTTCGGTCTCTAACCAATAGACCAACAGGCCAGTCAAGGATAAATGTAGAAAAATATTTTTTGTTTTAGAGTTAATTTCCCAAAAATGATTCAAAATAGATTTAGATCTGAATCCATTCTAGTTCAGTGTACACAAAACAGTAACATCGTTATATGAAAGGATACAGGCCGGGTCTTCCACGTCGGGCTCGGGCATGTCGAAGAAGGGATGCACGGCCAGCAGCCGCGTCGTGAGCGGCAGCACCAGCGCCGCGTGCGAGCTGCCCAGGCGCTGCACGCAGCGGAACGTCGAGCGCTTGTCCTGTAACACGCATATTTTTAAATATAAATAATTTGATTTGTTACATAACTGAGCTGAGTCATGAAATAATGAGTCTTAGATACTGTGATATCGAAAGGAGATCGCATGAGTTAGGTTAACGAACTGGCAAGTAAAATATACTTTTAAGGATTTTGTTGTTCTAGAATAGGTTTAAAAATTAAGTAGAAAAAAGAAATGTCTAGTTAAATGAAGATCTGACATGACTATTGTATCAAGATGTGCTAAAATTGCATTAATTAAGAAAAATACAAAGATCTTATACAATATCAAGCATTTTCATTCTAGTTAAAGTCGTGTCCCTGACACAAACCGTCGTAGAGTGCGACAATACTTTGTATACTGTTTGCAACACGTTTCGTGGTTATCAGAAAGTAATATATCAAAAGCGAGACAGCAAAAAAATCTAGATTTAAAATTTTGAACTTCTTTCAAGGCCATCAACTTCTTTATCTTGAAACATTACACCAATTTATCATAAGGGCGGAAGTGTGTGGGTGAATATTTGTGTGTATGTTTGTTACTCCTTACGATCAAACGTCTGGACGAATATGGAAGAAATAAAATGAAGACCATAATAATATTCCACAACCATCACACAACATCGTCTAGTCCCAAGTTAAGCAGCGATTGTGTTATGAATATTAGACAACTGATAAACATACTTATATATTTCTAAATACATACATATTATAGATAAACTAGCTTCTGCCCGCGGCTTCACTCGCGTGAATGTAGTTTTCTCCATACAAACTTTGGACCCCCGCTTCATCCCCTTAGGGAGTGAGTTTTGGAAAATCCTTTCTTAAAGCTCACCTACGTCACAAAAGGAAACCTTGTGCAAAATTTCATGCTCCTAATCCCAGTAGTTTCGGCTGTGCATAAATAATAAACATATCAACATTTATTTATTTATTTATTTTATTTATTTATAGTTAATTAAAACGGTATACAACATATGTCAGTCAGTCCGTTTCCCCTTTTATATATATAGATTACGCCCAGATACATAACAAATGATCGTGCTCAACAGTTGTCCTGGGTGGAAATTGAACCCACGATCTCCGGCATAGCAGTCAGGGCCACTAACCACTAGACCAAGAGACCAGTCAACCGTGTCCATTTCATGTCATAGAATACTATATAATTCTAATTTCCCGCAAGCAAAGCTACTGTTTCATAAAATCCTATTTGATTGAACGCACTTCCCACTCAACTCATTAAAACTATTACTTAAAATTATTGTTATGTTGAATTATTATTTAGCTAATCTCCAAAATCGGTTACATTTAAACGCAAAAATTCGGGCATAACCCGCAAAGTTAGATTCTATATCTGAAACATTCACGGTACTTACTTGTGGGTACCTCTTGAGATTCTCCAATATCTTATCGATGCACATCTCGAGACATGTCTTAGACGCGACCGTGCAGGAGCCCAGCATCCGATGGAGGCCTTCTCTCACGTCCATTGAATAGTCCTGAAAACAATATTATTAAATAGATAGATATACTTTTTATTTTACACCGAAAATAAAATTACAGTAAGAACTTAAAATTAGTAAGGTAGGGGTTTTTTTTTCGTAGGTGGGAAAATCATCTAATGACAAATCCCGCTCTTGGGCGGAGCAGGAGATAGTGTCAGACTTTTACTGACTAAAAACCCACTCCTGTTCCTTCGTTGCCTTCGTCCCAGGGCCCCGGGTTTCATTTTCACATTACCCGTGGCCCCAGTAGGCTTTGACCCTGCTGGGCCCCTACGATTTGCTGACATCTCCCTGAGGCGCGCGTGGAACAATACGCGCCGTCGACGACTTGGGCTCGGTCTGGACGGTTAACGGACGGCAAGCAATGGGTAGCCCGCCGTCCGAAAGCGCACGAGGGTAGGGGGTAGGGTTTGGTAGGGTAGCGGGGAATAAGTTTAATTAAAAGTATTTGTTGCTAACTACTAGTGCGATATATTTCGATTATTTCGTTAGTATTGCGATATCGAAGGAGTTCGCAATCTGCTATTGCCCTTATTAACTTGCAAACTGGCAAGATAATGATGAGAGACACATGAGTATTTCATGGACCGCTACTTATCACAGTAAATAAATCGCAAAAGCGAGTGGTAACGGCGGGTTCGAGTTGTGTTACCAGCAGCAGCATGGTGGCAAGAGTCTGAATCTTTGTCCGGATTCATGGCAATAGACTCGTCTTACAACAGGGGACTTGAAAGTAACGAAATGTAGATAACATATAAGTATCTACTGCAAGATTTTCTTAAAACCCGGCGATGCAGAATCTATTTCGCCAGATAGGAACTAAAGGACAAAAAACAACTATTGAGGAGATGCCCGGACCAGACACTACACCCGTCTAATCGGTCGATCCTCACTTTTCAATGGGATTTTACAAATGCTTTCCGTTTATTTATTCTTACCTATCTTATTTTTATGGACTTTGTGTTAAATTACTCTGAATCATAATCTCCATCTTACTGCTCTTGTCCCGTTTTATTTAGGGTCGACACAATACATCTTTTTCTGCCATTCTGTCCTGTCACCCGCCATGCTATCACTAACTCCCTTTCCTTTCATATCATTCCTCACACAAACCATCCATCTTTTTTTTGATCACCCTCTCCCACATGTATAATTGTATACTTATAACTTTTTTAGTAACATGAGTTTCATCCCTCCATTCCCTCCCTTTACATGGCTATACCATTTATATATATTTTCAGTCGCTGGCGCCACTACTCAGGCCCATAATCTGCCAGCTAATACTAACCTCTAAAGCTCCCAAAATAGTCTCGAGCTGATCCTCCCTCAACACGATATGATGAGAGATGCGTGTGAGAGAGTCGATGGCGCGCAGGCGCACGTCCTCGATCTCGTCGTTGAACATGTCCACCAGGAAGTCCAGGGACGTCGTCGCGAACACTGCGTTTTCCATCGAGAGCTGGCACACCGCGTCTACGGCTGCGGTGCGCACCTCTGGGTGGAGAAATGAGTAAGCAATATTAATAATCACAGTTTTAATAAGTATATGATGGACATCCCAGACGACACATTCATTATCGATACCGCTAAGGCTGCCATCAAACGGACTGCATCGTAGCAAACGCGTGCAGTCGATAAATTCAACTGCATGCAGTTAACTGCAGTCGGTTCTGACTTTGCGCAGTTGACGCCACGCATCTAGCCCAGGAGCTCAGTGTCAGATTTGATCTTTAAGAGAGTCAAAATAAAGATGATATTGATCGCATAATGTCAATGTGCGTTCGACGCGACCGACTCGCGTTATACTTTTACTGTATGCGGTTAGCAATGGACAGCGTGCGTATATTGACTTCACACGCCTGCAGCCGACCGCGTAATGTTAATATCGTACAACTGAATGCAGTTTAATATATCGATTTGCTGCGATGAAGTCTGTCTGATGGCCGTCTAGGGAGTGGAATTCCTTAGCGGAGTTAATGTCTCCCGATAGCTACAACCTGGGGGTCTTAAATTAAAAATGAATAAGTTACTTCTAAGCAAGTATGCTCCAACGTTGACTTCTCTTTCCCGAATTTATCAGCGCCTTTATGGCATAATTGCAAGACTCATAAAAACCTTTGAATTGTTGTTACTTTATTGAAATTTGCGTTGTACAGAACTGCATTTCCCATCGCTGGCTACCTATACAGCTGTAAGTTATACTGTGAAGTGATATCCTGCGACATACCCATGAGCTCATCCTCCAAGCCGTGCACGAAGGCTCCGGCGGCGCCGCCCGGCAGCAGCTGCACTGTCGCGCTGTGCAGCAACTGTCCGGGAGCGTCGTCAGCCCAGCGCCGCCCGGACGCCCACGCGCCGCTGCGCACGAGTTCAGCGCCGCGCTCGTGCGCTGTGCGCTTTTTCTATAAGTGTATGATCGTACAATAAAATAAGTTGAATCAGAGCAGAAAATCATACGATCTAACCAAACAGTCTGATTTCACTGCTTTAATTTTTTTAAAGGTTCAAATAAAACGCATGATTAATTAATAACCAACCAACCATTAGCATCTCATACCTTGACATTATCAAAATCTTTGAATGTCAAAATTAAGAAACTAACTGACTGACTCATCAACCTACAGTCGAAACTATAACTGGGACTAGGAATGTTAAATTCTACACGATCCTTTTAATCCACGGCTTCCTTTTATAACGTAGATAGGTACAAAAGATTTTTCAAAATTCAGCCCCTAAGAGGATGAAACGGGGGTCTAAAATAAGTACGGAGAGACCTACATTCACGTGGGCGAAATGGCTGGCAGGCACTAATGAGGAGATAATAATAAAGGTATTTAATTGAATGATTAGGTAAACCTAGCTACGACTGCTACAATGGTTTATTTACTCTACTTAAAACTATTGTATAGCGTTTTCGAGATGTTTTAATAATCGAAAGAATCTCAGTCGTTAAATAAACCATCGAGTCAACCATCGACTTTCCGTTCTACAAAATAATCGAGATGTTTTTCGATTGTTTCGAGTCAACGGAATTGATCGCTAGTTTTCGATTGTTCGAATCAGTCACTCTTACGGCAAAACTCTAAACCATCGAGGAACAACTCGCCAATGAACGCGCCATGCGCCAGTCGCAATAACTCGAAGACCGTGTCTGACTCGAGTTAAAGTAAAAACAATCGAGAATCATAGAGATGATCGATCAATCGAAACAATCGAATAAAACTCGCCATCGCGCATTGCTACTATTGTACACTCTCGTTTCCTCCAAAAATCCATATATTAGAATTTCACATCAAGGAACATTTACCTACTTCTAAATGTTCTATGTTTGGCAATGTTTGACCATAAAACTTCTAAGATGTTTCATACAAGTTAGAGGTGTCTGTCTTATATAGCTTGATGCTTGGAAGTGGTTGGTAAGCACGGTGTGTAACGATGCGCCTTACACACCATGCTTACAGACACAGGCTTGCTTGTTTATAGATGTGTTATATATAGTTTTGCGTGCAAAATACCACCTACCTTCATATTACTCATCAGCTGCTTATCTAGCGTCTGCAGCAAGAAGCGGTCGGACACGGCGCGCGTGGTGCCGAGCAGCGTGCAGGCCAGCGCGCGCACCTGCATGCACAGGTCGTTCACCGCCGAACATATGCGCACGAACGCGTCGTCCACTAGGCGCATTGTGGTCTCGCCGTCACAGAGGGTTATTGTGCTGGAGAGTACATACAAATGTGTATAATTATGAGGACAATTCATCAAAATTCCAAAAATAGAAGGACACATTCGATTGAATATTCTTTTTATTTTTTTTATTATATTTTTTTTTTAATGGATAATGTTTTTAACTCATTATTATTATTATTTTGTAAAAAATTCAGACACAATGTTATTGAATAAATGATATGTAAACGATAAAATCTGATCTAAGAAGTATTTTGACATTATTTTGTTTTTTTTTTAATGTATGATACTTGCACTGTCATGTGTAGATGTATGAGCCTCTAACAATCACTGTCCTCGAACTTGATGCGAAACCCTTTCTATACGTAAAAAACTGACAATAGGCGAAGTACTGCTGTTGAGCACGAACCAAACACTCCCCACAATACTGAAGTGTACCTTGTATGAGGTCATTATAAAGATGTAAAGTCAACCTTCACTATTATTTTATTTAAAAAAGAAAAAAAAACTATTATTTCATTTATAATATAATTAACACTTACTTCTCAGGATATTTGTTGCCCAGCACCCAAACAAGCTTGAGGGCCACTTCCCTCACAATCTCATAGTCATCAGCCAAAGCGATGCACACCAAGTCATACAGGGCTGCACTCAGTGTCTGTCCACGCTCATGCATTGTGAGGAGAGACTGAAATGCTCCTGAACGCACCCTGGCATCCTGGAAAGATACAACTTTATGAATAAAAATGATTCACATTAATTCATTAAACCCCGAGCAAACGCCGGCATTCGCTCGGTCATTGTCTTTCTATTGTGTCTCTAATTACGCTACTCAAAAGGTTAATAATATTGTGAATATTGATACTTGGGTCTAGGATTACAGATCATGTATTTTCAGTTAAGATTTAATCTTAATAGAATGTAGACAATACAATATCAGACAGCATGTTTGACACAGTGGTTAAGCGATTGACTGCTGTGCTGCAGGTCGCAGGTTCGATCCTAACACAGGATATATAATTGTATGACCTACTTATAAGTGTTCCGGGTCTTGGTGTCTTGTGTATGTGAGTTTACATATTTGTAAGTGCACCCACAGTACAAGAGTAATTCTTAACAAGCAACAGTCTGGTACCCAAAAGATAGATTACCATGGTCACAAAGTAAGAAGATGGGAGGATGACCTTAGGTTCCCTCTTGTTTAGAGACATGGCCAATAGAAAGCAGTGGAAGGCGCTGGATGAGATTTATGCCATAAGGCACACTAAACAGAGAGATATATTATAATTGAATAAAGTGTAAAACCAAGTAGAATTAAAGATGAAAAAGTAAGAGTTGATTAGCATAAAGGCTTTATTATTATAAGAAAAAAACTTTTTATTTTAGACATATTTGGATCATACAATTACATTTTCATTATTATCTTATTAATTTATTATATTATATTATTATTACTTTATATTGTTAATATATTAATAATTCAATTTAATTTATTCTAATTTATTATTACTTTATATTGATATTATATTAGTAATTTAATTTAAGTTTTATGTCATCATTATAATTGTATGAAAATTGAAAATAAAAAAAAGTATAATGATGCCTGTATTCTTCACAAAGTAATAGGCTGTGGCCTAGCAAAAAAAATCACATAAATAATTTATTTTTATAAATTTTATTAAAAATAAATTCATATTATAGACACCACTAGACATTGTAATATCATATCATCAGTGCAAACATTTACATACCTCAGCATGGGAATAGTCTCCAAGCAGCTTCACAATAGCATCAGCTTCTGTGGCCATCTCTGTAGTCCGCTCAGACTCAGGGTGTATAGGATACAGTTCACTGATGAGCTGCAGGCAGCGGCACTTCACTTGATGACTTGTGTCTTTCAGGTTGTCCTTGGCTACAGCTACCAGGCGCATCATTAAGATCTTGTCATCACTTAGCTTGTTGCCAAGTTTAAGTAGGGTGGCTATGCCTTGTGCTATAACCTGTAGTTACAGATAAATAATTATTGTTTTTTTTTTTAAATAAGTAAGTTATGCAATACAAAATGGTTATTTAGGTTACATGGAAACATTCCGAATAACAATCAATGTCAAATGTTTTAAGTGAAAAAATAATGTTTTTAAATATCTTACCTTGTGTGAAGTTTCATTTTTAATCAAGTGAGCAGTCTCATCAATCAGATTATTCAGATTGGCTCCAGGACACTCCAGACCTATGTCACAGAACAGCCACAGTATCTTCACTCGCACCACAGCTTCTTCTTCAGATTGGAAGTGTTCCGACAGTTTCTTTATGGCCTCTTCAACATCAGATTCTTGGAACTGAAGGCAATCAGAAATTCGCAGTAGGAGTTGCAATGCCTCGTCACTAGACTTGCATTTTTCTAACAAGCCAACGAATGCAGCGGCCGAGCTACCGATCAAGGGCTTTTTAACGAGGTGCAACTTTTTAGTAGGAGGACCATCCTGAAAGTAAGTCATTAATTGAATAATCTCAACTATCGAAGAAGTATAGTACTGCCGTAGGTTTAGGTTAGGTGCTTACTTGAAACGATTTGTTGTACTCCGCCAGTGCTCTCTTTTTTAGAACTGCTGCCATTTTATATATTCAGAACGTTTTGATGTTGTTTTACTTGTAAATACACTAGAAAACTGCAATGAAAACAGACAAGCTCCTGTTTATATTTTAGAAATCTTGACATTGACAGCAGTCAGTAATTGACAGCTTCGCTTCTGCTCTTTTTTTTGCCTTGCGTTCAAAATAACCAGAGTAGGGTAAAATTGCTACTCCAACCGTTAAAAATGCTTCATTTGCAACCCAGAGTCGTTCTTTTACGACTCGAGTAGCTACTCGACTAGTAACTCGATTAGTAACTTTTGCCATTTTGTTTAAACTGCGAAACGACTAATATGATATTTGTAAAAATTACTAGTGAGTCAGGAACAGTTTTAAACCTCGATGTTGATACTAGCGGCTAGTAAAACACGACGACGTCTATATGTATCCATGTTAACTAAAAATCGTATTTGAACGCAGAGCAGCGCCACAGATTACTACGTTTTTTTTTCTCCCGTCCCTATACTGACTTCTACTATAATAGAGGTCAGTGCTTAGATTATATACCTTTGTCACTTCCTTGACATTGACAGTTCGTTTAAAAATGCCAGGGTAGAGTAGCTACTCTGATGACGTCTCGAGAGAAAATTTTGACCTCTTTGAACGCAGGGCAGCACCACAGTCTACTACTTTTTTTTTCTCCCGTCACATTAGGTACTGACCGGAGACCTCAGTTCAGCATTAAATACTGCTAAAGTGAAATGTTCATTTTACACCAAGGATTTTAAATACCCCACACAATTTTACAAAGTACTGTGTTCATTCATTCATTCATGACAAGTACCTAACTTCATATAATGACTTTTTGTTGTTAAAGTTTTTGGCTTGGATAAGCTAAGTCGTTAAGCCAAGTCTTCGTATGAATAGTTAATTAGTTTACCATTAGAATAAGAGTCGACTCAGCCTTCTCGGTAAACTTCGCTGATGTAGCCCAAAGTACAATAAATTTCTCAACTCCATTTTACCGAGATCAGGTTGGTTATTAGATGCTCGGGAAAAAACGTTCCAAGCACATGAAAATAGGTAAATATTAGAAGCATAAAATTAAAAAAAAAAAACACAATGAAATGGGAAATGTCACAGTTATTCACTTGTCATTGTCACTAATGTCACTTGTCATGTTGCATATGGTTGGGATGTACGCTTTTATTCAGTGAAAAATATTTTTATTATTAAATTTAAATTAAGGAATAACATAACTTCCACTTATTACCTTATTAACACTCACGGCATAGTGTTATCATAAACAACAAGTGTAAATGGCATGAATTAAGAAATAAGGATGAAGCCATTAGCTCTTCATCTCGCACGTAACAATTTATATAATTTATTTATTAATTGTAGTTTGTGAAAGGTAAGGTATTAAACCATTATGTAACTAAATAGCCTAAATTAGTTTCTATATCTCGTGTCCTTGGAGGTAGGTCCACTGAAGTTGTTAATGCTGCACTATTCATAGTCTCAAGCTTTATCAATAGAATTCATCTATGTATTAGTACCTACTGATAATGGCTTTCTTGATAGACGTTGAATTAGATTAGTTTAAGTGACAGTGAAATAACAGTGCTGCTGTTTGCAGAGCATGGAAGACAAAAAATAATGTCATGTGAAGGCAAAGAACAGGAAATGTCTGAACGGCGTCTCCTGGAGCCCGCATACCTCGGCGACGGCAACGTCGCTTTGCCCGCGGTGCAAGCACGCCTTTCCCAGCACTGGAAGGAGTTTGTGTGTGGCGGAGGATCAGCTTTTTGCAACATACTTATCAGCTACCCACTGAACAAGCTCATATTCAGACAGGTAACCCCTTAAGAGAATTAGCTAACCTATTCTATTTGAGATTGGTCTTTGCTCTTAGTACATGATGCAAGGCTAGGGCCATAGTGCTAGGGCCAGGGCGGCCACCATTCGGAGGGCCTTATTCCTGCCAGCTCACCTCTATTACCCCGCCTAATTTGTATACAAACTAAACAATCACAATATTAATCAGAAAAAAGAAACACTCTTGGCACAACCCATTGAAATTTTTTTGTCATGAATAACGCCAATACCTAGTCATGTTAATTAAATAAATAAATGTTGTTTGCCCCAGTCATTAAAAATTTGCATGCATTATCTTTTCTCAAAATGCGGTTAACTTATTGCAGCATGCATTTAAGATGCTACATAGGTAACTATCAAAACCTCTGGGGGCATGTCTTATCATTGGAGAGATAATGTTATCTTATCAAAATTTACGTATGCATGCTTAAAATTTTAGCAATTATAGAGCAATTTGGTTATAACATAACAGTTTTTTCCTCTAGATACGTAATTTAAAAACATAACCATGGCATAATTCATGTTTCAGATGATGCATGGTGTTGAAACAACATTTGCCTTACACCAGTTGCAGAAGGAAGGCTTGGGTTTCCTCTACCGTGGCATGCTGCCACCGCTGATGCAGAGATCCCTTTCTATGTCTCTCATGTTTGGAGTGTACGATGAATGCCTACAACCAATGTTAGAAAGACAAGTCAATTCCTACATAGCAAAAACATGTGCAGGAATGGTTGCCGGGGCTTTTGAAGCAACACTAATGCCTTTTGAGAGGATACAAACATTACTCATACATCCAAAGTTCCACAACAAGTTCAAGAACACTGCAGATGCCGCCAGTCATATTGCCAAACACTATGGTATCAAAGAATTCTACAGAGGATTAATACCAATATTGTTCAGGAACGGCCCGTCCAATGCAATGTTTTTTATAATTCGTGATGAACTGCGGGATAGAATGCCAGTGCAGGAGAAGGCATTCTATCAAGGCCTCCAAAACTTCTTAGCCGGAGCATCAATTGGTGCATTTCTCAGCACACTTTTCTATCCTTTGAATGTTATTAAAATTGCGATGCAGTGTGAACTTGGTGGTCCTCACAGGACAATTGTTTATGAATTTAAATATATTTTACGCAAGCGAGGCTTAAAATTTACAAACTTCTACCATGGAGCGTTACTAAACATCTCCCGCGCATTTTTAAGTTGGGGTATCATAAATGCTTCCTATGAAGTTTTAAGAAAATTTTTCTATGCCTAGTCAAATTGTTTTTCCTTGTACAGATATTATTTAACTTTATTTCGAATATTGTTGAATCAAATTGTTATTTATTTTGTTTCGAAATATTTATAATTCTTGAGAATACACATATATTATTTACACATGTAAATATTCAGTATGCTACCTGAGCACAAAAATTACAGATTAGCATTTGTTTTCTGTTATAGTATCGAACATGAGCCATGTTTTTTATGCAACAACGAAGCAATCATGATGAAAGTGAACACTGGAGTAAATGTTATGAACTCCAGCAACATGCTATAGTTTACTAAATATTCACTAGGTACTGACCCATTTAAATTTTTTATTAACTCGGCCTTAAATCAGTAAAAATGAACATTGAATAATCATAATTCTGAAATCGAAAATCAAGATTGAAGTGGTTTAATGTTCCATCTATGTATATAAAATAAGTTAAATATTTGTGAACTTTTCTGAGAAAACCAAGGGGTAAATCTCTCAAGTGCCGTTATAGTTTATTGTGTATGTATATGTTATTTTTAAGTAGACAATGTTTTATTTATACATTTGGAAGCATTTACATGAATGTTGTTATTGTAACATTATCTGATTAGCATTTGATCATGGTTGATTGTGATTGTTCTTTTATGATATTGGGATAGTGTGTCTCTTTGACTAAATACCATAAGTTTTTACAATAATTGAGATGCTTGTAGTGCATTGTAGCCATTTTATTACATCTTGCAGTATTTTATGTATCTATAGCAAAACCCAAATACATAACAGTATATTAATCTGTGTTATATAATAGCTGAATTAATGAATGTAGGTTCCCACCTATCTGCGCAAGTTATTCTAAAAGAAATAAATGCAATGAAACAATGTGGTGGTTGTTATTTTGAGATACGCGATCCTACGTTGTGTAAAGCCAATGGTCAACAATAATTGACTTTTGGAACATAGTGATTGTATGTTGATGAATATGACAAAAGGTATGCGAGTTACAATAGATAGGTACCTATGTCGTATGATTCGTGTGAATAATAACAAAAACGAGGATAAAGTAATTTACACCTAGGTAGGTAAAATGAATGCAATGAATAAAGAGGATGGCACGGTTGGCGCAGCGGTTGGCGATATTGACTACTGCGCTGTGTGTCGCGGGTTCGATTCCCGCACGGATCAAATATTTGTATGACTCACTTATGTTTCGGGTCTGAGTATTTGTATGTACGTTAGTTTACATGTTAGGTTAAGGACTTGGCCGCAGCAAGATTTTCCAGGTCGAAATCCAGCTTGCTCTGGTATGAGTTTTGGATCGACGAGTTTTGTAAGACGAGCTAGCAGTAGTCTTTCAAAGAGTTTATAAGTGTGACAGAGTAGAGATAGGCTTGGGAATAGCAATAACTTTTGATCTTCGTCGGAGAGCCTCTCTCCTGGACACGAGTTGCCATGGCCCACCTGGAAAACTCTAAACAGACTCCGCACCCAAGTTGGGCGCAGCAATCTCCACAGATGGGGGTTCTCGGACGATTCCGATCTTCAGTGCTTGTGCGGCGTCACTCCGCAGACAGCATCAGAGCTAATGACAGCATCAGCGGACGGCACTGCCGTGGCCGAATACTGGGTCATGCAAGGAATTTAACTAGTTTTGCCATCGATACGCTAAGAAGAAGTTTACATGTTTGTGAACGTACCCAAGATACAGGGAGTGTGGTGAGTCGTATTTTTCAATTTAAAAAAATCAAAAATTACTCATAAAAGGCCCTAAAGTGATAGCAATCATTCGAATTTATATCTTGAAGTGGGGTTACTTTGACCCTGGGGTATAACTTTGGCACAAGCTGAACATGAGAAATAGAGTTTACTGTGTTTCTATTGGTTAATAAGCTTGTGCCAAACATAATCCCAGGTTTTTAGTCAGTAAAAGTCTGACACTATCTCCCGCTCTGCCCAAGAGCGGGATTTGTCATTAGATGATTTTCCCACCTAAAAAAAGGGCCTAAGTTACCCCAATTTATTCGGTACCTATTTTATCAACCTATCCAGTTATTTCTTACAGCTGTTTTATATTATAAAGCGTGTTTAACATGATTTAATCATAATATCAAATCATTTCCACTTTGACAGTTTGGCCTTGATCAAAATTATTTAGTAAGTAGTTACCTAACAATTGTAAACAAAACTTGTTCGTCACTCGATTGAAACATCTGAACGTGAGAAATATGAATAAGTAAATAAATTAAGTGTTGGAGGGTTAGAGACATCTATTAGATCAGTCGCCAAGTCTCCAACTCAAGTTTCAATTTTTATGATTCTTGTCTACCAACCCAAAAGCCTTTTTTTTTTAACTATCACACAACATCGTCTAGTCCCAAGCTAAGCAGAGCTTGTGTTATGAGTACTAGACAACTGATAAACATACTTATTATAGATAAATTACACCCAGACACAGAACAAATGATCGTGCTCATCACACAAACATTTGTCCTGGATGGGAATCGAACCCACGACCTCCAGCATAGCAGTCAGGGCCACTAACCACTAGACCAACAGGCCAGTCAAATATACCCTTATCGTTAACGTATTATAATAAATAAAATAGGTACATCGAAGGACTGGAACAATTTGCCTGCTGCGGTCTTCCCGTCCAACTATAATTTAGGTGTCTTCAAGGCTAGAGTGAATAGGCTTTTAATAAACTAGTGCGCCTGACCATCAATGATTGCATCTCCGCTTACCATCAGGTAGGATCGCAGTCAAGCACTGGTTTATATCAATTAAAAAAAAAAAGGTAGCCATCTATTTCCAAACTTAGGGGTGACACATTTTTTTTGAGTGGCTGTAGTACTGATTATATAATACGTCACTCAGTTCGGTGTGCCTTTTGGCATAGGCCTCCTCCAACTGCTTCCATTGGACTCTGTCCCTTGCTACCCTTATCCCATATGGACCCAAGGTCAGGCGGATATCGTCTTCCCATTTTTTCGTTGGGCGACCCTGTTTTCTGACACCATCTCTTGGGTACCATAAGGTCACTTGCTTGTGTAATTAAGTACTTACCTACAAATATTTTTTCAATACACTTACTCGCAAATCCAATATTTACGTAGGTACTGTTTTCCCCACTAGTGCGGAAAACTGCGCGAGATTGCCCCGCCGCAATAGATTGTATTTATCATATCAGTTTATGTATTTCTTCGTAAGTGTATTGAAAAACATCGTTTAATACAGGTGGAGATTCGAAACAGCAGCACTCGGCTCCATAACACTCGCCTGCGGCTCGAGCGAATTCCGCTTCGTTCGCGGAAACTTTCTTCACTTCTATCAAATTGTACTACAATCTAGGTAGGTAGGTACTTACTGTTTGCATTACGGGACAATCAAATCAACCATAAGGCAACTCTTGGTTGTGTTAATCGTAAGTAAGAGATACGTAAGCATCTAACAATGAAATGCACTAATCTAAATCCAATTGCGATAAGCCTACGTATAATAGCTAATAAAACCGGACAAATGGAATCCAATTAGAATCTCAATCTATGCCAGGGACCGTACAACCCCGAATATAAGTTAATTCTTTCAAAAGGGTTACAGATTGTATGACTACAGTAACGGAACATGTTACCTTTTCGTAGTGTTAGCCCTTTCATAACACTAACGTTAGGGTAACCCTATCAATAAGTTAACTAGTTCAAGATGTTACCGGTTCCAATTGAAGCAGATAACCCTTTGAAAGGGTTTTTCGGGGTAATCAAAGGGTTTTAAATAAAATCATTTTAAATTACGTTGGAGTGGAAGAACAGATTTTGACCTTCCCTTCGGGCACTAAATGATGAGTGAGACGATCCATTGACATTTATGATTCCGTAAAAAAGACAAGATTATACATGAAACAATCCCGACTATTCCAGAAAAAAAAATACATTTTACTTTAAAATCACTGCAATAATAACCATAAAATAATCGTATGTGTATGGACTGTGGAGTCGCTAGGTCCTAGATTACGTGTTGCGACTTGACGCGTACCTGCCGCATGCATGCAGTTTAGTACTTTAAAGTAAGGCACGAGAGATAAAATTACAATATTTGTAGTCCAAATGGGTTACTCTGTTACAGTCGTTGAAGGGGTAACCCGTTCAAAACGTCTTACCGCTAAAAAGTATAAACCACCAAGAATGGGTTTTTGAATATACAGGTAAACAAATCGAAAGGGTTTGGAAGAGGTTATCCATTGATGAGGGTTTTCGTAAATAAGTGTAACCAATATGAAATGGGTTTTAAAACAACACTTTGTCAAAACCCTATCAAAAACCCTTTCAATGGGTAACCAAAATGGTCCCTGATCTATGCGTGTCTAAGCTCTGACATTAGGTAGGTAGGTAGCTACATTCTTTAGAATCTAAGTAAAATAGGTACATAGAATATTTTGTGTAATTTATTTCATCACCACTGCTCTCAAAACAGTGAAGGTAAACATCGTGAGGAAACCTAACCGTGGGAAACCGGCATGTCCTACAATAAAAAATTCGAAGATATGTGACATTTATCTACCCGCACTGGGCCCGCGTGGTGGTTACGGCCCATTCCCTCTCCTAGAGAGGAGGCCCGAGTCCCAGCAGTGGGAACATTAAAAGGCTGATTATGTTTGTTTTATAGGTACCTAGATATGTCGAAAAGACAAATTCTTTCTGATTTATGTACGACTATGGTGGGAATTCGACAATCATGTATTCTAATGTGGCTAATCAGGTGTTCACATTTTGGAAAGTCAGGGTTTTTTTAAGGGTGGAAATCATCCAATGACTTCTCCCGCTTTTCTCTTACTTTCAATCTTCTCTGACTTTTATTGCCTAAAACCACGCCTGTATCCTTCAGTTGCCCTTTGGGTTCAAGCGTTTCCTTTTCAGAAATTCCCCGCGGTCCTAGCTAGCACTGGAAACTCAGGGTGGTCAGTGAAAACATGGGGCACCTGGAAAGTCAGCGAAAAATCGAGATACATATTACACTGTCGGTGTTCTTTTACCCAGTGGTTGTAAAATGAGAGGTTTAGGTAATTAATTCAAGATCCACAATCTGGCATTTGACCATGTTTGGAATGACCTACATTAGACATGGTGTCTGCATCTATGATGCCACATAACATAACATTCAAAATCTTGCGTCGCGGTATTAGAATTTTCCGCGCGATTAGAACAATTATCGGGCAGTTGCCTGGACCAAACACAACACCAGACTGGTTGGAGAATCCTCCCTTTCCAAAGGAAGTTTGCGGGACTTTACCTATTCTACGTTCCTCTAAACTGGTGACCCCGACGTAATCGCCAGTGCAGTCAGCCTTCAGCCCGCTACATCATGACGTCATCATCACTTCCTCTAGCTCTCGACTACCAACATGCCGCCGTATCTGGACTACCAACATGCCTACCAGGTCTAACCTGGTTATCACCCTCAGCCTTATCAGCGACCTTGGCTAAGTAGGTACATTGAATCTTCGGCCAGTCAGAAAAAAGAACACTTCATAACTAGCGTGGGCTAGGGCTAAAGAACGTCTCCTAGTCGACGGCAGCAATCAAGCCATTATGTCGTACAGAATCGCTCCGATCCACTGTAGCCTGCAGCACCACCCCGAATCACTGGGATCATGATCTTTCCCGACTTACTAGGGCGTCATCCAGATTCATCGGGACAACATACACCCCGAATCAATGTGATACATGACCGCAGACAGTTCTGACTCACCGAGAATTATGCGGCTTCCGATTCTGTCACACACGACGCATCAAAAACCATCGCTCTCCGATTTCCGGAAGGGAGTGATGTACCTAACGACATCTGTAAAATATCATCTATAATATAGGAACTAAAATTCAAAATCCTGGATTGCGGTAGAGTTCTCCGCGTGATTAGATCATACCTATCAGGGGCGCCAGCTTTAAGAAAACCTCATGGGTGCTCATGCTCATTTGATGACTAATCGAAAAAGTGGCGAAGTGTGAGAAGAGAAATGCACACTGATCGACATTTTGATAACGGACACCAGCATCAGTAACTGGCATCCGTTGCCCGCATCGTTAACAAACAATAAATAGCGACAACATCACATACATTGTCCTGGTCCCGAACTAAAGTTTTCCCTTGTACTATGGAAACCAGGAACAACGAAGGTATCACAAACACCCAGACCCAACCCAACTAACACAAATATCTGTTTCATCAACAAAACATTTGTGTTGGTACGGGAATCGAACCCGCGACCCTTGCGTCTCAACCGGGGCTCTAAACGACTGCGGTAAACGGGTCGTCGGGGAATGAAAAAATGCCCATTCCCAAAAGGCGATTACTGATCTGTTTCTTAATGTCTATTCTCACGAGTGCTCGGCACCCACTGTTTATTTCTCATGGCTGCTCAAGTCCCGGAGCACCCACGGAGTCGGCGCCTCTGATACCCATACTATTTTGTTTTACCAAACGTATACCACGGTCTATCTATTTAGTGAAAGGGCTCTATGTCTATAACATGTCAGCATAACCATGCAACTCATTGTGGGTTTGTGGGTGTAGAGTATCCGATAAGTTACCTAACCATGTAGATCAGGGAAGCACAGACTTATTGAGACTATGGGCCACTTGAGCAATTGAGTAACTAATGGTGGGCCACCAGCAAAAATTAAAAACAAAAATAGCCAAAATTTTTATTTAAAACATAAAATATTAATTTGAAGCGTGACACTGCATTGTGCTCAGAATCTTTTTTAAATTTAGCGCAAAATTACTTGTGACTACAGTTAAAATTGCCTCCTAAACTTTCATTTGCAAGGCGGTTTCGATTATTTATTTTGTTATTATTCAATACCGATAAAGTTTGTTCACATATCTAAGTAGAAACAAATAACCTGGCGCATTTCATGACATTTGTGCGCAACTCTTCGTATATAGTTTTATCAATGCAGCGGTAAAAGTTCAGCAAGTCCCCTTTATTGAATTTGTTGCAAAAATCTTGATCGTTTTGAATATCAATTAATTCTAACTGCATTGACTCTGGTGCAGTTTCAGCTGTAATGGTGAAAGTGATTGCTAAAAATGTCCAATAGAGGTTTAATTTTTCGAAACTCAGAAAATCGTTCACGAAAATGTTGTATTATTAAAATATCTAACTTTTCGACAAGGCTAAGATTAACGGCAGTTTTATTAAATTTTTTAGCCATTTTCTTGTAATTTAGAAAAAGAATGTAATTGTCCGAATTTATTTGTGATCTGAAAAGAGCTAGCTTGCTGGCGGGCCACTGGCATATTGCCGGGGGGCCGCATGCGGCCCGCGGGCCGCGGTCTGTGCATCTCTGATGTAGATTTTTGAATAAATCATTTATTAATAAAAGTAAAACACGATTGAGATAGCCATTTTATTTACTAAGTATACGTAATTACATAAAATATTATAATTTGCAGTCATACATAAGTAATACTAGTTTAGTAGTAGATAGTATCTACTAAAGCCCATTATTTATATCAGTTAAGTTCTCACGATTTTGTTCTCCAAAAGGATTATATTGGTCTAGGTTTAGTTTCAACGCTTCAATTGTGAGGTCCCATAGCTTGTTTGCTTCCGCAACATCTTGGCATTGTTTAGATGGCCTGGTCACCGCGCAATCACTGAAACAGATGTTAAAAAAAAATAAGGGTCAGCGCAGATCACAAGTGCAACACAAACAAATTTCGACCTTGCTTTTATAGATGTAGTTTTACTTTTTTTACTTCGGCGGACAGACGTAAAGTCGGATTATTTGTTTTCGAATGATATTAGTATGACACCCGCGATGCACTCAACAGATTAGATTTAGATAAAAAAACTGGGCAAGTGCGCGTCGGACTCGAGCTCTGAGGGTTTCATACAAACTTACCTATGAAAACAGTTCAATTCCCGAATTGAGTTACGAAGATTTTTCCGATTCACAAAAAAGTTTATTTTGTGACGTATCTACAAATTTATAGTTTACAGATTTTTTTTCCTATACTTGTGCTATGAAACCTTGCTTCATGCTAAATTTCAGGATTCTAGGTCAACAGGAAGTACCCTATGAATTTTGATTCCTTGAGAGTGTCGAAATACACGTTTTTGCGACATAAACGGCCGTATCTTTTTTTCCCGTTAACTCAGATGTTTGATTTTTCCACAGCTTCAAGTGACTGAGTACATGGTTTTAATTTAAACTTGATACCTCCACGCGTTCCTGAGATAAAGGGTCTTTCCAGACAGACGGACAACAAAGTGATCCTATAAGGGTTCCCTTTTTCCTTATGAAGTACAGAACCCTAAAAAAGATTATTTTCAGTTTACAGCAATTTAGTCTTGTCGTCTACGCTCCATACTGCGGAGATTTCAGCAGCCCAAACCAGCCGAGCACATTGTTGACAAGACCGTCGTACCGTAGACAAAATAAGTCAGATGAGATGAAATAGACAACCGTACAGGCCCTCAAGTCTGCTATTAGAATAGTGTCAGAATGGTCTATCATTGACTTCATAATTGTTGATTTTGACCAAGTTTGGTAATCTACTAATATAATAGCGTCATTATGACTTTCCATCAACCACTGACACTCCATTGAAAGAAATGGCATAGCATGGTAATCTTATACACAAATGAATATTTGACGTTGCGGATAACTGCCAAAAGTTTTGACAGTTCCATTGATCACTGCCTAACGTCATTGTGTAGTCATTGCTTTTAATTTGTTTCGAGACAGCTCGATATTGTCATTCGACCACAAGATAATTGACCGATCAATGATCGACCATTATGAATTATCAGATTACGGACTTTTAGCAAAATGACAATGGGATCGTGTTGGAATGAAAATTTTATAAAAATAGCAGCCTTGGGCCCCTGTAGACAAGCTTAGTCACTTAGATTAGAAAAAAAATGTCATTACCTATAATAAAAGCCGCTCTCCTCAGCACAAGCGTCATCCACGGCGCAATAGATGGTCGTCTGCGCGCCACACTGCGGAGACTTCAGCAGCCCGAGCCAGCCGAGCACGTTGTTGAACAGGAACGACGTGCCGTAGACTAGCGCCTCGTCGAAGTGCCGGCTGATCTCCGTGCGGATGACGCCAGGGTGCAGGCTGTAGGTCGTCACGTTTGTTATGTTGTGTTCCTTTAAAAAAGGAGAAGGAGGATCATATTTTATCAGTAGGTTCTCTACTTCTGTTCTACTACGAACATCATTATGGCCCAGTGAGCACCAGTTGCCGTTACAACATGTAACATAGTAAACGCATTTCCCGAAAATAGTATACAGTTCAGAATCAGTTTCAGCATTTTTTTTTTTTAAATGAATAGAATAGAATAAAACTTTATTGTACACAAAAATAGTATTTTTTTTTTTAAACTAACTTAATCTGTGGGTACAATGGAGGTCTTATCAACAGGGGTAACATGTGTACAAAGGCAACCTTAGGATGGACTGTGAGAACTCAACATAAAAAAGGCTTCTTCAACTTCAACTCTTCATTAATGAAAAAAAAAAGGGGGTAGTCTGGGTAAATTTATTGTCCAAACATAATCAAGAATAATTCTGACATAATTCTTTAGTCTTGACAGCATCATTGGCGTAACTAGCGTAAATTGTGTTTGTGTGTGTGCGCGTGCGTACCTGCAGGCCTAGCCAAGTTACGACTTGCTTCATGTCGAAACTCTTTCTACAATTGACGTGCCTAAGTTCTACAAAAAATTTAACTTGGTTAGCCAAGTTAAAACCATTGGTCAGTGCCTTAGGGGCTGATTTTTAGGAGTTGGAGTATATCCTTAGGGGCGCTGTGAGAAGCAAAGAAAACGAAAAAAAAATTTTTTTGGTTAACAAAATTTTGTTAACCTATTTTTTTTTTTTTTTGTTTTCTGCACGGCTCATGGTGCCTATAAGCGTATTTTACCAATTTGAAAAAAAAAAATTTTTTTCGAAAAGTTTTCTAAGTCCCGCGCCATAGCGCCCCTAAGGCTACACTCCAACCAAACCATTTTTTTCAAAAACACGTATATTCTGGAACAAGTTTTGTAAAATATTTTTCGAGTAAATCACGGAATTACCGAGTGCTAACAGAGTTTTCAGGCGTTATCTCTCTTTTTTCGCGTTGCCTTTTCGTCAAACATCGCATTGGATTGCGTTAGATGAACTAACAAGCTAATAAACCATGCTCGATGTTGACGATAGGCGAGTGAAAAAGGACCCTCTTAAATATTAAACATGGTTTTGGTTTATACAACTATATTTATTGACTTTTTGACTGTCATTTTGTCTGAGACATTCTGTCTAATCATACCTTAAGTTTATCAGCAAGAGCTCGGGCGAATAAAATATTGGCTGCCTTAGATCTGCAATACGCCTCGAAGGGGTTGTATGGCTTCCTCTCGAAATTCAGGTCATCCAAGTCTAGCTCATGTTCTGAAAACATTTAGTTTACATTAGAAATTCATTACTACAAACCTATAACTGCTTAATAAAAAAAACTAGAAGCGCCACTGGCGTTAAAATTTATTCAAATAACTGGCCAAAAAATCCGTTAATTTAAAACTCACTAGCATGAACGTACGACGACACGATCACAATCCTGGACGGGCCATTCTGAATAAGCAGAGGCAGTAGCAGCAGCGTCAGCAGCGCGTGTCCGAGGTGATTGGAGGCGATGTGTGTCTCGAAACCATCGCTAGTGCGGCCCTCGGGGCACATCATCACGCCAGCGTTGCACACCACGACGCGCACACTCCGCTCGCGTGACGTCACACGCGCACAGAACTCGCGCACGCTCTCCAGGCTGCACAGGTCTAGCTCCTCCACGACTAGCTCTCCCGTGCCCTGCTCCGTATTTGTAAGCTTTTCTATATCTTCTTTAGCTTCTTTGGCTCTCTCCAAGTTCCGGCAAGCCATAATTACGCGCGCTCCTGAAAATTGTTGCATATTGAATATTGCCAATATGTTCATTAATACTGTCCTTACTGTTGTGTCCACATTGTAAATTATCCAGAAACATGTATAAATAGTTATAGAATAGTTTAACCCAGGTTCCAGTCTACTATCCCTTAGTTGGTCTTTCAAAAATTATATGTATATCTTGCGTTAATTCCTCACCTCTCTTGTACAGATCCAATGCAGTTTCTTTGCCGATACCGGTGTTGCTGCCCGTCACGATCACCGTGCATCCCTCCATGCGCTTCTGACTCTTGCACCAGCCACTCAGGTAATCCATGATACAGTAATGTACACAATACGACTTAAAAATAAAAAAAAACAATTTCTAATAAAAAACAATTCAAAGTATTAGTCTAGTATCTTATACGAGTTGTTATTACCGATAAAACTGATTATATCTATTACTTAGGATTAGAGCTATCTACAAACACAATAATACACTGTGCTGGGATTGAAGCGCAACACAAATTACACGATTACATGCTAGACACACGCACGCACGCACGCTAGTCATAGGGCTAAAGAATGTTGCCGCGTTTAAAATGATATTAAAACACCGAGATAAAACTATTATGTATAACTAAACTACAACTCTGTAAATCTACGTGTTTATAGAATAGGTGATAATTGCTTGTCCACGCAAGTATTACGAAATGTGTTCCCCTCCAAATTGTTTGATCAGTCGGCGAGGTCGCGGCATGTCGGTGAACTGGTAGCGTATCGCGGTTTGATGAATATGTCGACCAACAACGTAGGTACCTGCGGACTGGGTAGGTCAAGAGCACCTTAGTATGAAGCTACAGTAACTCTACGTAAGCCTGTTATTTAATTAATGACGCCAGTACAGTGGTTACTATTAAGGTACTAATTAACGGTCAGTGAAATACTTATGGTTTTCCTTGCCTTTGTTAGCGTCTGTGCCCACGTCTTCAATACTTCTCAGATTAAAATCGTGACTGATTCAGGACTCGGTCTAGCCGGGTACCGAGTTTCATCCAAATTCGTTAAGCCGTTGAGACAAAATTGTTTATTAAAAAACAAATAGACTTTACATTAAAATAATATTAATATGATCGTATTCTGCCGCGCTAATTAAAAGGCAGAAGGAGGTTCTTAGTAGTTCTGAGTAAATGTCGCCTAAACGTTTTAACTTTTATTTGTATACTAGCTTTTGCCCGCGACTTCGTCCGCGTAGAAGTCGAAAATGGTTTTATTAGGTTTTTTGAGATAC
This sequence comes from Mythimna vitellina, assembly GCA_949316375.1. Lineage (NCBI taxonomy): Eukaryota > Metazoa > Arthropoda > Insecta > Lepidoptera > Noctuidae > Mythimna > Mythimna vitellina. The sequence continues at coordinate 9,908,580 of OX438687.1, read as the reverse complement.
AAAAATATGAAATATTATTTATTATCTTCGTTGTGTGTTAATGGACAATCACACACGACGAACGTGTGTGATAGTCCATTAAATTGTATAGCGAGCGATATTATATCTTAAGATAAATTATAGTATCTTAGCCGTGTGCAGCGCCCCTTAGTGAACTCCACTGCGGATGACGTAACCTACGACAAACTTATTATTTACGGTTGGTACAGTAATCGGGTCTAGGGATCGAACCGCAATATTAAGTTTGTTTTTTATTTTATATATTTTTCCGGGATAAAAAGTACCCAGTATGGTGCCCAGGATATTAAAGAATAATTATACCAAGTTTCATCGTAATCGAACCGGTAGTTTTTGCGTGATGCCTGAACAAACAGACAGACAACAATATTTTTTTTAAATCACATTTTTGGGTTCGGTGTCGGTCTAATAACACCCTCTGTTATATATTTTTTTGATATTTTCAATGTACATAATTTTCACTTCTACAAATTTATTATAAGTATAGATTGTACTTTTTAATTTTAAAATGTTATTCGGGTTTTCTTGAAGCATGTTTCGCTGATTATTGCAATGTAATATTGTGTATAGAGGAAATTGATGAATATTTGTTTAATGATAAATGATATTTATTTTGTAAGTAGGTTTAAAAAAACACTTTTACACGTCATTTTTTTTTGTCATTTTAAACTAGATGAGGCCGGTGTTTCCTAGCTGACTACCCTGAGAAGAAACACCGAAACAAACTCAGGGGTCAAAGTCTCTTTTAAAGTCCATACAGTTAATATGTAATGGTCAAATCACATGAGAACAGTGCAGATTTGTCTGAGATGGTCTTTTGAAGAAAGAACCATACAGATTTGAGTGGACCTGTCCAGTCAGTGCAAGCATTTGTCAGTATTCGCAAAGCTCAACCCAGGACTAGGTACTAAGGAGCTCAACGACTTGACGAACAATACCAAGGAAAGGACATTTGGGTAGGCCGCAGAATATACTCAAATTGCCAGACATACGTTAAAATTACTGAAAAGGGGAAAAAAAAGGCAATCAACATTGTTCTCACGTTCACAATAATAAAAGTAAATATATAATTTACAAAATGTAATTTACTTAATAAAGTAAATATTGATGTCAAAAATAAAAATAAATAAAGTCAAATTGCAAAATAAAAATAATCTACAATATCAAATTGTAAAATAATAATAATAATAAAGAGCACAATTGAAAATAAAAACAAAAGAGAAAAATAAGACAACAGTTATAGTGCGTACTGGAGCAGGTCAATCCCAAGCCTTTTCGTCCTCAACATAGTCCTTTATGGAGTAAAAAGCCTTTTGACAAAGTTTTCGCTTTACAAATGTTTTGAATTTATTAAGGCTTGTAAATGAGCCCATAATAATATATAGGCATCTAAATGAGCCCCCTATTTTTTTTAGCCTGGTTGTAGGAACCACAAATTTGTTGTTTGTTCCTAGTATTAAAATTATGGATATCACTGTATTTTTTAAACATTTTTATATTTGTAGCAGTCTAAATAACTCTGTGCAATCCATTGCATTATGTTTAAATTTGACAAATCCAATATAGAGGTGGAGGAATTTTAATACTTAAAGTTTTTTAAACCTCTTTAATAGAGGATGAGTCTATATGGACATCTTTAATACTAACAATTTTTGTAATTTTGTTCTACTAAAATATGTATAAATGTATCAGATTTCATTAAATTACTAATTTGGATATCTAATTTTTTTGCAGATAGAACTAGAAAAGCACAAACATTGAAAAGATCAGAATATGTGGCGCTTCTTGAATTTTTTAATTTCTTCAATTTTTTTTTTTTAATGAGTTAGATAAGGAGATAGCTATGTGTTTGCCCTTGCAGTATACACACTTAGCATTCTTAGGGTCGACCTGATAATTCTTAAAATTATGGTTTAAAGTACAAATTGAGCATACCTCTGGATTGCGACAGTATTTAGCAATATGACCATAACAAAGTTTAGGACATTGTTTAACTGTTTTTTTTTTTTCTTTAAGGTGGGAAATCATCCAATGACTTCTTTCGCTCTGGGTGGAGCGAGAGGGCGTGTCAGACTTTTACTGATTAAAACCACACCTGTATCCTTCAATTACCCTTTGCGCTCTATGACTACGGGTTTCCTTTTCAGAAATTCTCCTAGCTAGGTAGCATCGGCCCTGCTGGGCCCCTACGGTTTGCTGACATCTCTTTGAGGAGCGTGTGAATCACTACACGCTATTGACGGCAGGGCTCGGTCTGGTTAATTACCGAACGGCCGGACGGCGGGCTACCCATTGCCCAACGTCCGCAAGCCCGCGTCTACTGTGGCTGGTAGTCGGGGTCGGAATTACGGCGGCTGGGGCGTGAGGACCTTCCTTCCTTTACGTTTGCAGTTTCGTCCTTCCCTAAAATTACTGCTCCGCTGAAGGAGGCGACCGCCTGGCATTCCTCCGGACCATGGCCCGAATCAGGGATCCAGACGCGAACAGTCGCTGTCACCGATTGCCTCCACGAGGACACGGCGGTACTACGCCCAAGCAGGGCACACCTCTGCATCTCCCGAACTTGCCATGCCCAGTGAGGACCTGCGTCATGCGGAAGGTGAGGACGCCGTGTTGCCGCTCCAGCCACTCCTCAAAGAGGATTGTTTTACTGGTGGAGTCGTTGACCTCGTGACGCCATGAGTCCAAATATACACAGTAGTGGTCATATAATTAAGAACGATTTGTAGTACCAGACATTTTTTAAAAAAACAATGTCATATGTACTTTTATGTTCCTTCTCAAAAGTAATTAAATATGTTATGAAATAGCTACATGGATAGAGTAAACGGGATTAAGAGTAAATATTAAATCACTTACTATTTACTTTACAAATTTAATTTATTATCAGCGGTTACAATTTCAAATAGTAATAAAGCTGGACAAATAATTAAGAACGATTCTTAAACCAACTGCTCGAGAGTTGTTTCAGTAGATACTTAGATTTTAAAAATCTCATTAAATAAGACGGTGATAATGTTAAAAATTGCAATTTAACACATTTTATTCTAAGTTAATAGCTTGTAGCTTGTCCACGGCTTTTGATGACTGCCTTACACCGACGGGACATTGACTATCAATTTTTGACTTTTTCCAAGAGAAATAGTGCGCTATTCTTCGAAAAAAAATGTTGTCTAACTTACTTAGATTACCACACCATCGATTTGAAACCTTTTTCTTAACTTCGCACGAAAGATGCTCTATGGGATTTAAATTTGGACTGTTTGGTGGCCATAGTAAGACAGAAACTGATTGAGGTGAGAGGAATTCTTTAACCGTGCGCGCAGTGTGCTTGGGATCATTGTCGTGTTGTAATGACCAAATATTATATACCCCTAGCAAATGCAAGCCGGGCTTGCCTATGACACCGTTTCAACATGGGCACCGTTCTTGCTATATCTTCGTTCAACTTAGCTTGTACCAAACGCCTTCGCATAGTACGCGCTGAGATCGCTGAAGAGTTGTTTTCACCAAAATATTCTTTTTCAACTCGGTAGGCCCCTTAGGTATTATTTTGCCAAACGCACGATATTTCTACACGATATTTCTATTGTCTCGCTGAGATGAATTTCTCTGTTTAGGTACACGTGGAATATTTGAAGTTGTTTCATACGTGTTAAAATGCTTCACAGCCTGGAATATCATCGTTTTTGAGTAAGCAGGTGACCGGCTATGTTTTTTTATCATTTCCCTTGGATTCATTACTACTTTTATTTTACCCCATTGTTTTTTCGTGAAATAATCAACTTCTTGACTTTTACAGTACTAAATGGCGCCAAAATTACGCGAATAATGGTTTAGTTAAAGAGTGTTCTCTATTTAAATTTGATTAAAAAAATAAACTATCCAGCGTTCTTAATTATGTGGCCAACCAGTGCGTTTGCAATAATATGGTAAGGTTTAATGTAAAACGTTTATCTATATATTATTGAATTAATCATGTTATAACTGTGTGCTACGAAAGAAAGAAAGAAAAAACGTTTATTTGTGACTCACACAATCGTATAAACTAAAGATACACAATAGAAATAAAAAAAAGGTATAATCAGTGCGAGACCAAAAAGGCACCTAACTCAGCAATGTGGAACAATTTTGCGATACCGAGAGAGATACAAAAAGACATGTAAAATGTGTAATTCTCATAAGTTTGAAAAAAAGCTTGTTTTTAAATAGTCTTTCTTAATTATATAACCACCACTTGACTGCATATGCTGGCAGAATTGTAGATGCGAAGGTGCTGTTACCTTCGCATCTACAATTCTGCCAGCACTGCTTGTGTAGGTACAAATTCTACACCGCCGCTACCGCCGAAACCCTTTATCCTGCGTATGAAGCGTCTGACTTGAATAACATTTTTGGAGCTGCCAATCAATGAAAATATCTCTGCATTTGACATTTCGACAGGGACTGAAGTGAGGACCCCGGTAACCTCTGTGTCTGCAGCCGGGATGGACGCTTTGAGACTCAGTTAGTCTAGTATTTTCTTATTCTTCAAGAACATATTTGCATTGTTAGGCAAGTCGAAAGTAATACCAACCTTGTATTAGTAATTCGACATATGCATGACGGCCTAAAACGCCATGCTCGCGTATGCCTTTTAACTGGGCCATACGATCCCTGTCTGTGAAGGGCTAGTTTTCTTCCAGGTGATTCAAAATACAACCAGCTCCTTTTTACTGGTATCCTCTGGTTACTTGCGGGTGTAACCCTTTAATTTATAAATGGCATATTTCTCCTTTGGGTCTTTGTCTTTCGTATTCTTGTGCGAATTTTGACCACTTTTGTAATATACTTTTTTATATATTAAGATTAAACTTGTAACTATTAATGAAAATATTTACAAGAAAAATGTACAAAATGGAGAAATAAATATTTTTGTTTAAAAAAAGCACGCCTTTCCTCTTACACGTTTTCCCGCCTTTTTCTTACTGACTATAATCTAGTCAGATTATTGAATCGAGGTGGTTATCAATTCGGATGTATTTTTTTTAAATTTGTTTTACCTCAGAACTCTGTCGTTTATGGACCGATTAGCAAAAATGTTTTTTCCTCATAAAGGATGTGCTTCCAGATTTCTTCCATTTTTTTCAAAATCCAATTATGATGATGGAATCCATGAGAAATCGGGGGAACTCCTCAAATATTATAGGCAACTATATAGTGATTTTGGTATTTTCATCGAGAACTTAAACATTTAGGTACAGTTAAAAAGCGACATTTGATAAAGTGGAACTGATGAAGAAGACCAAAAATGTCCAACGGAACTTCATACTTACATAGATACCTATCACAATGAAAATAGATATGCGACTATGACAATGCAAATAAATAAATGGTTCATAAAAATGATATCATCGATGTGACCTGATGATGATGATGATGGAGCCGGATGATAGGTACCGGAACTGTGTAATTATTGTAATGACCCGATCGAAAGTGATTACTTAGAATGCCAGCGTTGTTCAGACAAATATCATCACATTTGTCTCGATATCTCACCTGAAGAAGGAAAGAAGCTTTTCGATGCAAGCCAGAAATGGATATGCCTCAGTTGCGGTAATAAACAGCCTAAAAGCAAGGATCCCGATCGCCCTTCGACACCAACAGGTTTGGCTGATATAACATTTAATGTGACGCGTCGTAAGCTGATAAACAAACCGGATTTTTTACATGCATCGACTACTAGAATGTCAGATAGTGTATCGCGCTCTGATATACGTGACGAGATGCGGTTGGTTATGAATGAATTCATGAGTGAAATGAGAAACACTTTGAATGTTGAGTTGCGTGAACTCAGGGATCAAATAAATGGGTTTAAGGATTCTCTCAGTTTTATGAGTGCACAATTTGACAGTTTGAATAGTGATATGGTCGCTCATAATTCTACAATAAAACAACTAAAAACTGAAAACGAGCTGCTCCGGTCTGAGGTCAACGTTTTGTCTAACCGTGTGAGGCAGATGGACCAGTTGTCTAGGTCTACCAACTTGGAACTTCAGTGTGTCCCCTAGCACAAGGCTGAGAATGTAGTGAGCATCATTAGACAACTCGGCCAAGTAGTCAAGTTTCCAGTAAACGATGGCGACATATCTTATTGTTAACGCGTTACCAAGTCGAACCCTACATCTACTCGCCCACGTACAATCCTGGTGAAGTTCAACAACCCCACGCATCCGGGATTCTCAGCTGGCGGCTTTGATTCAGTACAACACGGATCACCCAAATGAGAAGCTGAACACTGGGACACTAGGCCTGGATGATAAAAAGTTTGCTATATTTGTTACGGAGAATCTCACAATGGAAAATAAAAACCTACACGCCGCTGCCCGACTCCGAGCCAAAGAACTAAATTATAAATTTGTGTGGGTACGCGGAGGGCGAGATGGACTCATTGAATAAACTAACTTGAAATTCTTTAATTTTTTGCTCTTTGGTTGTAATAGGTACTTTAATCTTGAGTCAATACTCAACTATTTTCATTATCTAATATAATTAAATGTTATTATCAAAATGTAAGAGGTTTGAAGACCAAAACTAGCGATCTTTATTTGAATGTGTCAACATGTAACTATGATATTATTGTACTAAGTAAGACATGGTTGGCGGGCGACATATTGGACTCTGAGTTATTTTGCAACCGATATCTAGTGTATAGACGGGATCGTGAGTCTAGCGGTTTTCATAACAAAAAATCCGGTGGCGGTGTGTTGGTGGCAGTGTCTAAGAGGTTAAGATCATATCAAGTAACTAGTTGGGAGAGTAGATGTGAAGACGTACGGGTTTGCGTAGACATTTGCTTAAACAAACGACCAGTTAAACTTTTACTCTGTGCCGTGTACATTCTTCCTCCAGTACAAAAACACATTTTAGAACATTTTATCGAGAATGCTAATAATGCCTTAGAAAACTTTAATTCCACTTTAATATTAGGTGATTTTAACTTAAGTAGCATCGAATGGATAGGTTTTCCAGGCACGCCGCTCACAGCTTGTTCGATTAAAAACGGAATTTATGAGCAGAAACTGTTAGACTTTATTTCTTTAAATAATTTAGCTCAATACAATTGTGTTTATAACCATAAAAATAAGATACTCGACCTTGTTCTTACCGATATCACTGTGCAAGGTTTAAGTAAATCTGAAAACCCTCTAAGTAATATAGACTCGTACCATCCTCCCCTTGAATTCGATCTGCTGTGTAACATTCATGAAAATACTTTACCCCCTAACCAGATGCCTAAATTTAAGTTCTTTAAAGCTGATTACATTAAAATTATTCAAGATTTAAGCGACATATCATGGCAAGAGTTGTTCTCAGAATGTAGCAATGTTGACGCAATGGTAGATTCATTTTACAAAGTTTTTTACAATATTATTGAGAAATACGTACCTAAGACTGGGCCTAAAACTAGCAAATATCCAGTTTGGTTCAGCAAAGACCTTGTTCGGCAGCTTAGAGAAAAAAATAAGTATCACGCACTTTATTCCAAATTTAAAAACCGTTTAGATAAAATTTCATATCGTTTGCTCAAAGACAGAGTTTCAAAATTAATGCATAATAATCATAGGCAATATATGGAGTCAATAGAATCTTCGATTATTTCTAATCCTAAGCTATTTTGGTCATTTTTAAAGCAAAAACGTAACGGTAACAGTACATACTCTTCTTCGATATATTACGGCGATGTCAAGGGTAGTAATGGAGCAGAAAACTGCAATATATTTGCCTCGTGTTTTTCATCGGCTTATAATCCTCACAATAGCAATACTGTTGACGATACGGCTAAACAAGGGACCTCGCAATATCAGCACACTGATTTTCTGACTCAATTGACACTTACCACGGATTCGGTCATAATGGCTTTGAAAAGACTGGACCCTAATAAAGGGCCAGGGCCTGATGGACTGCCTTCTATATTTGTGATAAAATGTTGTGACTTTTTGGGGGAGCCTCTTTCTATGATTTACAATAAATCATTGAGCACAGGTATTTTTCCTAAGACTTGGAAAGAAGCACGTGTTGTCCCGATTTTTAAGACTGGTGACAGGTCCGCTGCGAACAATTACAGACCAGTATCCATTTTATCTATTTTTGGCAAGGTGTTCGAAGCTTTAGTATACCCTGTACTTTTGTGGCATGTGAAACAAACATTGATGCCTGAACAACACGGCTTCATGAAAGGCCGCTCTACTGGAACCAATATTTCATACTTTGTATCAGATTTAGTCGATGCCGTAGACCGTGGGACACCTGTGGATGTGATTTACACTGATTTTAGCAAGGCGTTTGACAAGGTGGATCACAAAATCTTAGTTAACAAGTTACACTCAATCGGAATTGCAGGAAAATTATTGCAGTGGTTTGAGTCCTACCTTGTTAGACGCACATCTAAAGTTGTGGTTAACGGTTATTCATCGAATCTATTTCTTACCCCTTCAGGCGTGCCCCAAGGCTCGCATCTGGGCCCGTTGTTTTTCAATATATTTATAAACGACGTAGCGTCTTGTTTCATACACTCAAACATATATTTATACGCAGATGATCTAAAAATTATAAAGCGTATAGAGTGCGATCATGATCCATATAAACTCCAAGAAGACTTAGACCGTTTCTCCCAATGGTGTTTGGACAATAACATGATACTTAATGCTGACAAATGCAATCACATACATTTTTCTAGAAAAAAAGGACCTTATTTTAGTAATTACAAAATTAATGACCACATTGTCCACGAGAAAGAAGTAATTCGTGACTTTGGTGTTTATATTGACAATAAGCTTCGGTTTAATATTCACGTTGATAAAGTTGCATCTAAAGGGTTTAAGATGTTAGGTTTCATTCTGCGTAATGGTAAAAATTTAAACACGCCTCAACTAAAATTGCCATCTATAATTTATTAGTCAGGTCAGGCTTAGAATATTGCAGCATAGTTTGGACTCCATTTTATGAAATACACAAACGCCGTTTGGAATCAGTGCAGAAAAGATTTCTCTGGCATTTGTCTTATCACTGCAATATGGCCAGGTAATTAACTAGGTACAATTCTCGCTTGAAACATTTCAAACTTTTGAGTCTGAAAAATCGCCGGATGATCCTAGATCATCTGTTCTTATACAAAATAATAAACATTCACATTGATTGCCGCGGTTATTTAGACAGATTAATATACATGTGCCTTACAAAATGGCTCGTATGTCTAGATATCAGTTGCTTCGCGCTAAGGGCTTCAAAACCAATCTGGGTCATTTTTCCACCGTTAACAGTATGCAGATTCAATTCAGTCGCCTGTCACGCTCACCCAGTTTAGATATTGATATGTCTCACTCTTTGCGTAGTTTCAAGTCTGTCTTGCATAAGGCATTATCCCAAGATTAGAAAGGGTTTTTTCTTTTTCACTTAATTAAAGTAAGCGAAAAGCACAAAATCATCATAACTTAAAACTTAAAATTTGTAATTGTTTAAGGATTTAATCATTTGTATCCATTTGAATACTTGTTTGGCGAAATCTCCTTCTGTTTAATGCATGTCGTGGCAGCCTTTAATTAAGGCTACACTACGAAATGTAACAATGACCTTGAATCCTTACATGTATAATGGTGTATGCTTTGTTGGTTGTCCTTAAATAAATAAATAAATAAACTATGAATGCACAAAGATACAACTAGAGCCACACTAAAAAAAAAAACATGAATAAAATTAAAATGATTTTATATAGATAACAAGATTAAATTAAAAGAATAAACTAATTATATTGCGAATAACTGAAAAGATATTAAAATTAAATCATTGGATCATTTACAAAAGCTCGTATATATGATGAAGCCGGGAGGTGAAAGGTAGACACAAGAAGTTCATAATAACTCAATGTAATGTAACCTTGCAGTGTTTGGGTTAATTGTCACGAGAAATAGGCACTCTGGTTATAAGTGTATCGGAACTAAAATGTGTGAAGTAAAACACTTTTTACAAAAAAAAAAAAAAAACAAATTCACAATTTTTTTGTGAAGTCGGTTATTTTTTTTTGTTCCAAACTTTAGTTCTTCTGTTCCAACTGTACTTTCAATTATTTAAGTATAAAAAATTTATATAAAAAAAAAAATAATAATCGACTTCACTAAAAAGAAACTAAAAGGATCAAAATAAATTTAATTTCAGAAGTCGACGTTAAATAAGAAACAAACAGTTCCGAAAAAACACCGTCTTCCGAAATTAAAGTTATTTTGATCCGTTAGTGAAGTCGGATATTTTTTGAAAAAAGTTTTTATAATTAAAACCCTCCCTTACTGCGTTTTTAATTAGTGCGGGAGTATTTAAATCATAAATATTTACATACGTACGTGAAGCAATGAAGCGACAAATCAGTGATGAAGCAGACAACACTATAAATAAGCTGTGAGTGGCCCGGACTGATATTATGTGGACTTTAACATTAAAGTGATAACTTATGTTTAAAAAATCGCACTGAGTCCGAGTATGCACAATATCATTCTTATAATATGAAGTATAAGATGGAACAAACAGAACCAAGGATGTCAAGTGTTCTATAGATAAAGCCTTGCATTTTCATACACTTTCATGCAATTTGCTTGGTGTCTTTGTTTGGTTTAGTGTGCATAATAACTTTTATTTCGGAAGTTGGTGTTTCTGGTTTTGTATCTTTATTTGAAAAAGATATCGCTAGACAAGATATAAAAAAAAATACAGATGACTTAGCGACTTAAAAACCTCCATTTTGGAAGTCGGTTAAAGATATTTTTTATTGGCATATCCAAATATTTGTCTACACAAGAATATTACGAACTTACAGTGGCCTTGATATCCGTGGCAGCCGCCCTGTGGTCGGCATTCATTATACTCTTTATTGTACACCATTAAAATCTCGGTAGGAGCGTTAACAATAGGCAGTCTTATCTCTAAAAGCGATAAGACCCCCATTAAATATATTTCTTCACTCACTGAAGGATCCTGATTCCTGATCCTGATGGTCAGGCTGTCATGATAATCAGGGGCGGATCTTGAATTTGTGGGGCCCTGGGCTAATACTGCTTAGGGGCCTTACCTAATTACTCAGCTAATTGCCATTTTGACAAAAAACTGTTTTCTGTAGTGATGTAGGTATTATAATGTAATATATGTTAAGTACAGGAAGAAAATAGGAAAACAAAATATTTTATTTATGTATCAAAACATTATTTATTGCAAAATAAATTGACAGGTTATAAATGGTTATGTTATATAAATTATAAAGCAACCTTTCTGTATTTTTGTGCTGCAAATTCTTTTATTTGGTCATCGCACTGATAATAGAAAAAATAAATAACATGAATTGATCCTAACCACAGCCACATTAACAAAACATCTAATATGTAAAGTGCAGTTCATCTTGTAGGAATCTAAACAATGAGGATAATTTGTCAACGCCTCCATCGTACACCTCAGGGCGAACAATCGATCGCATGAACTTCGAGTATGGTTCAAGGTGGAAAAATATAAGGTGGCGGTCTATTTCTTCAGTTCCTTCAACAAGTCCTGGCTGAGGGGATCGTAGTTCTGCAAGTTCAGCATTTCAATCGTGACGTCCCACAGTTTCTCCGCTTCGCTCTCACTTTGGCATTGTCTTGAAGGTACAACCTTTGCACAATCGCTGAAAAAAAGGAAAAAAATAAAGTAACATACATATTAAATACAGAAAAGTTGAAAAGTTGTCTCTATCGTTTATATTCTTGTTGTCAAAAGAACATGTATGAACACGTATCGAGTTGAAATTAAAACCATATACTCAGGTCTGCAGTCCTTTGAAACTGTGAAAAAAACAAACTTCTAAATTAACGGAAAAAGAAGATACGGTCATTCATGTCGCCAAAAACGCGTATTTCGACACTCTCAAGGGAATCAAAATTCATAGGGTACTTCCCGTTGACCTAGAATCTTGAAATTTAGCATGAAGCAAGGTCTCATAGTACAAGTATAGGAAAAAATCAGGAAACTGTAAATTTGTAGTTACATCATAAAAATATTTTTTTGCAATTTGGAAAAATTTTCGAAACTCCATTCGGGAATTGAATTATTTATATAACAGGTAAGTTTGTAAGGAACCCTCAGGTCGCGAGTCGGACTCGCACTTGCCCAGTTTTTTTTTTAATATAGTGTATGTCATTTACCCAGTAAATATACTATTTCTTTAGTTTTTTATTATACTTCTTTGTTGTAACTGTACCTGGTTAGGTACGGTCATAGTCACAATAAATAAAAAACCCGGTGATTGGGCAACGGGTTTTTCATCGTCAAATAACTTTGCTTCGTAACTACCTCATTGAAACTATTTAAAACTTCTAAATATTATAAACTAACTTCTGCCAGCGGCTTCGCCCGCGTGAAAGTCGGTTTCTCCATACAAACTTTAGACTCCCGTTTCTCGAGGGGGTGAATAACGGAAAATCCGTTCTTAACGGATGTCTACACCCTGGTGTTATCGTTTATGAGATTTCGTGAGTGGTATTTAGCTTTTTAATATATATATTTATGGCACTCCGATTGGCCCGCTCCAAGCTCTTAACCAATCAAAGAACCAAAGGCGGTAAACGATTCTATCGCGTCAACTGCAATGTCACTCGTACTCAGCACACTGACGTCATAAAGGAAAAAACTGGGCAAGTGCGAATTGGACTCGCGCACTGAGGGTTCCGTAGAAACTTATACATATGTAAACAGTTCAATTTCCGAATACTGAAGATTTTCCCGGACTTTTTTTTTGTGACGTAACAACAAATTTATTGTTTTCAGATTTATTCCTATACCTATGTTATAAGACGTTGCTTTATGCCAAATTTCAGGAATTTTGATTCCTTTTGCGACATAAAGGGCCGTATATTTTTTTTGTTTACTTAGAAGTTTGATTTTTTCACAGCTTCTAGGGACCGCGGACCTAAGGTCCTTGGTTTTAATTTCAATTCGATACCTCTACACGTTCCCGAGATAAAGGGTCTTGACAGACAGACACGGACAAAAAAGAGATCCTATAAGGATTCCGATTTTTCCTTTTGAGGTACGGAACCCTAAAAAAAGCGGACGAAGGTGTGTACGACTCGACAGTACACAAACCTGTAATAGAACCCGCTCTCGTCATCACATTTCTCATCGACAGCGCAGTAGATGCTGGTCTGCGCGCCACAGCGAGGCGACTTCCAGCACCAGTTTAGCAGGTAGTTCTGGAAGCCGTACGTGATGATGCTCCAGGCCGTCTGAGGAAAGTGCCGCCCGATGCCGGTCTTCACGATGCCCGGGTGAAGGCTGTATGTCGATACGCCTTTTATATTGCGCTCCTATAATGTTAAGTTAAATATATCTTAGTATATATAAGGTCTAGAAACTGAAATTAAATATAAATCCCATGCCTAGGAATCGAACCCAGGAACTCACGCTCAAACCTATCTTGTCCAAAGAATTTTAAAAAATACACATTATTTCCACAAAACAAACGTGAACTTCAGAACAAACTTCTTGAACTTGATTTTTGATAATCAAAGAAATACCCGTGTAAAAATAAAATTTTATTATTTCATAATCGGGACCCCACTCTTAATAATAATAATTACTCTTATTAAGTGTGGAAAACAGCAGAATTATTACTTATACTCTGTATCACTGAAACAATCATTTATTAAGTGTTAATGGGGCCATTCAAGTAAGTATAATGTAAGCACCACAGGGGGGTCTTGCCTTGCTTTTTGATGACATGGGGGATGGAGGGTCCAGATGGTGATTACGTCAGCAGTGTATATTTTTTTTAGTTTTTTAAGAGTCGATTTTCCAAAATCGCAAGAAAATGAGTAGACAGGACACACATCACTGAGCAGCAAACATCCAATATCATTGAAGATTTAGAGTCATGGATTCGTGTATCATGGACTGAGGCCTGTTAATTTGAATTCATATGTCTAAATTTTAAATGAAGTTTGTTTTTTCCTTTATTTCAAGCCTATTCCTTACTTCTACACTTAGAACTAATGCTCATAAATTAGTAACGAAACCAACACATTGACAAATGCTTGTACCTACCAATGTTTACGTTAGCATGGGGGTGGAGATGAGAGCTTGCTTACTTTTGCTGACAAGGGGGAGGGGGGAGATAATATTTGCAAAAAATCTGCATACGTAATACTTGAACAGCCCCAATGGACAAGATGAGAGCTTTAATGAAAGTATGATTTTTCTACTGCAACGAGACCATATCTACAGCCCCTCTACTGACAGGATGCTCTATTTACTGTATACTTAGACTTCGTTAAACAAACAAAGGCACTCCCACTTGTTATGACAATTAGGTACTCTATTGGACACGAATCAATTCGTTTATACCAAGAGAATACAAATGAGTTCGTATTGCAAGCCGTACTAATTACTATGTAGGTAGTTCACCACGGCTCTCCTACTACTCGCGCAGTTAGGTCACGTACCTTTGCATCACATATGTATGTGCACTCTTTGCCTTGACATAAACGCATAATTACTATGTACTAGGCCTCACATAATTACCGTAACCGACTAAAGCATTAGTGTTGCAATTGCAACAGAACTCTTCTGCAGAAGTTCCGCAAGCTTTTTCACTTCCGTTTCCATTTCTGGTTTCGCAAACTTTATAACAGAACTCTTAACAGAAGAACACAACGAGGAGTGCGGGAGTGGGGGCTCGTAGACGTTTAGACATGACGGAAATGCGTGGAGGGGGGTATACACAAGCGACTTTATTTGTTTATAATAATATTATTTTTTTGGATCATTCTGCGCATCACCGCACCTCGTGACGTTTAGCGTAAGCGCATAAATTTGCTGTTTTTTTTTATGCTTGTAGTTTGTTTCGTTCTTCTGTTGCCAATAGTTCGCCTATAATAATAGTTCGATACTTATCAGCTCCCCCAGAAGTGTAGCCAGTGAGCAATTATTTCGCGGAGCTGAAGTGAAAAAGCTTGCGGAACTTCTGCAGAAGCGGAAGCAAAGTTCTGTTGCAATTGCAACACTAATGTTTTAGTCGGTTACATTAATTATGTGAGGCCTAATACATAGTAATTATGCGTTTATATCAAGGCAAAAAGTGAATTATGCGTTTATGTCAAGGAAAAGAGTGAACATAGGGGTTAATATATAAAGAACACTGAAACTGACCGAAACAGATTCAAAGGTGTAAAACCGGCTAAATTACTTTTTATTAAATATGATTTGCCGCTGTTTAATTTCGAGTACTGTTGTAAGTAAACTACAAAATACAAATTTATTTAAACTTCATCTTCCTGCCCTTGTCCCATCTTATTTGGATTCGGCGCAACACGTTTTTTTCTTCCATTCTATCCTGTCAACTGTCATGCTATCACTAACTTCCTTTTCTTTCATAAGTATCACAAATTTAATTAAACAGACCTCAAAAATTAAATCGTGTTTTCTGCATAGTATTAACACTTCCGGTTCCGCTTCCGCTAAGATTTACTGTTGATATCTGTTTCCGTTTCTGCTACCGTTAAGACATTTCCGTTGCATCACTATAACGCATTAGGATTGACATCATATTTGAAATTATACATAGATCTATTGCCGTTTTGAGAAAACCGGCACATGCCGGTTTTCTCATGTCTTCGAATTTTTGGTTCTAGGACATCCTAGAACCAAAAATTCGAAGACATGTGACATCCACCAACCCGCAATGGGCCCGCGTGGTGGATTACGGCCCGTTCCCTCTCCTAGAGAGGAGGCCTGAGTCCCAACAGTGGGAACATTATAAGGCCGACTATGCTATGCTATAGATCTATTGAGCAGTGGTGACCCAGTAGTAAAAGGTGTAACTTACGAACAAGTCTAGTGATCTAACTTATGAGGTGTAGTCTTGTGTTCAAACTCAGTGAAGCACTTTATGTAACTTATTTCATCACTATTGCTCTCAAAACAGTGAAGGAAAACAACGTGAGGAAACCGGCATGTCCTAGAATCAAAAACTCAAAGACTACGTGATATCCACTAACAACAACCTGCACCAGGCCCGCGCGGTGGATTACGGCCTATTTCTTCTTCTAGAAAGGAGGCCTGAGTCCCGTCTGTGGGAACTTTACAAGGCTGCTTATGGTTTGGTTATTTAAGGTATCTACTTACTTGGGCTACAGTCCAAGAATACCTAGAAGGGCTCATTCGACAAAAGCACCAAGAGGGCTGTACTGCATGTTTGGTAGATAGGTATTCATGTGGTCGTACAGATATAAATGCATACCTTGAGTTTGAGATCCAAAGCCTTGGCAAACAAAATGTTGGCAATTTTGCTGTTTGAGTAAGCTTGCAGTGAACTGTATTGTGTCTTCTTAAAGTTGATGTCACTTAGGTCCAGTTTGAAAACTAAAATATGATTGTTTATAGTTATTACCATTATTAAATGTCAAATTATAAGTAGGCCACAACAATCATCACAATACCAAGCTTTTATCCCAACGGGGTGATTTGTGTTTACATGGGGACAGTTCGCCATCAGAAATTCGTACACGGAGCTCAAGGGCTTCCCAAGACATTCGGCTTGGCAGTCAGGCTCGGCAACAAGACAAGATACCGACGGCACTGCAGTCTACAGTAGTATTAAAAAGAGATAAAGTTTGTTTTTTTGTTTGTAGGAAGTAATCTCTGAAAGTACAGGTGCGATTGCTAAAATTTTTTTACCTATAGAAAGCTGCTTTATTCCTGAGTGACAGGCTATATTTTATTTACGCGGTTTTAACTCTGCAGCTTACATGTACTATGTGTCGGAAGAATCGTTGTGATCTGGGCCGCGAGTGGCATGCCCGCATAGTTTGTAATAATTGGGTCACTTACACTGGTGAATGCGCGATGAGACGAATACAACCCTTGAAGGGCCACTTTGAACGAGCAGTGGCAGTAGCAGCAGCGTGAGCAGTGCGTGTCCGAGGTGGTTGGAGGCGAGTTGCGTCTCGAAGCCGTCGCTAGTGCGGCCCTCGGGACACATCATCACGCCAGCGTTGCACACCACGACGCGCAAACTCCGCTCGCGTGACGTTACACGCGCACAGAACACGCGCACGCTCTTCAGGTTGCTTAGATCTAGCTCTTCTACTACTAGCTCTCCCGTGCCCTCCTGCCCTAGCGTCGACTGTTCGATGTCGTCTTTGGCTTCTTTCGCTGTTACGATATTACGACACGCCAATATTACACGAGCACCTGGGGGAAAAGGAAATACCTACTTAAGCAGCATTATCCTAAACCTCAACAAAAAGGGGAAACGAACCAAATAACTTCTCCAGCTCTAGGAATAACAAGGCAGTGTCGAACTTTTACTACACCTGTAGTAGGTACTAGTGACTTTCCGAAGCCTCGGTAACGGCTAGCTTAGGTCAATAGGTTTAAAAAAAAAAATGTTTATTATAAACTCATGTACTTACAACATATGGTTTTTTCGGGTCTACCTTTTAAAGCAGAACTTTTTATGTCATAATATTATTTTGCATAACAACGGATAGCATAAATTTTATTTCGCAGAAAATCGTTTCGCATACACTCATTTGTCATATTTTCAAAACTCATAATTTTGTTGGTAGTACGACTTTTGGGGATAGTAGTAAGAATCGTGAGACTCCAAAACTGAATGTATATATTTAAACTATGCATCTCCTTATAAACTAAGTTATAACATTACGGATTAAAAAACTCGACGGCCTTGGAGTATAATGACCACGTGTTTCTTGTGTGGTAAAAGTGATATATTTTTTTTATATTTATTTATCTAATAAAATAGTTTAACATATTTTTGGCTCGCCAAACTTTATAGTTTGATGGCGAGAAACGCTCGTTATACAATTACTTCTATTACCTACATCATGAAAAAGTAAAACTATGAGTGGCTTTGCTGTCCCAGGATATGCTGTGTGGTGGCTATAGACTTTTATAAAACATAAAAACACGATTTTCTATAACGGCCAGAGGCCCTTTGGGTTAACAAGGCAGTATCTCATTGAGTCTGACACAGGTATTTAGCTTTAGAAAGGGACTTACCTCTTTTATATAAATCGGCAGCAGTCTCCTTACCTATCCCGGTGTTGCTACCTGTCACTATGGTAGTGAAACCCTCCAGCCTTCTCTCACTGTTACACCAGCCGCTCAAGTAATCCATTATTAACCGTTGTACTAATTACTTTTATAATTATTACTCAAGCTATGTCACTTAGCTGGTGATTGTGTAACACTATTAGCCATACTGATTCAAGAATGACTTGTAACAGATACTTATATCGTTGCGACTTTAAGACCTCTTATGTGTATAATGTAAATTCAAATTTATGAGCAAATCGAAATAAACCGTCTACTGAAAAAAATATAATAAAACCAACTACAACAAAAATTATAGATATCAGTGCAGCCGTATGATTTACTCCTTTTGATTTTGCTATTGTTAGTTGAAATTAAAAGTAGTATGATAGTAAAAAACAAAACATTTAAAATGTAAAAGTAGTGTTTTATTAGGAAGCACATAGTTGATCTTGAAATTGGTAGTCAAATGACGATTAAATCGTCATATGCAAATGAGAGTTTTTGCATTCGATAAAGCTTCAAAATGATAAACGACTTCGACTGGCCTGTTGGTCTAGTGGTTAGTGGCCTTGACTGCTACGCCGGAGGTCGTGGGTTCGATTCCCACCCAGGACATATGATTGTGTGATGAGCACGATCATTTGTTCTGTGTCTGGGTGTAACTTATAAATATATAAGTATGTTTATCAGCTGGCTAGTACTCATAACACAAGCTCTGCTTAGCTTGAGACTAGACGGCGTTGTGTGATAGTTGTGGAATATTATTATTATTATAAAAAGGGTGGAGTAAAAAAGTAATTTTGCCAAAAGTGACACATAAGTAGTCTTAAAGCCCCAACGACGATATGTGGTGTCAGGTAGGCGACTCATTAAGGCCCTAGCGTCCGAGCACCGCCATAAAACAGTGACTTTCTGAAGCCTCGATAACGGCTAGCTTAGGTCAACAGGTTTGAAAAAAATATATGTTTATTATAAACTCATGTAGGTACTTAACAACATAATTATATGGTTTTTTCAGGTCTACCTTTTATAGCAGAACTTTTTATGTCATAATATTATTTTGCATAAAACGGATAGCCTAAACTTCATTTCGCAGAAAATCGTTTTGCATACACTCATTTGTCATACATTCAAAACTCATAATTTTGTTAGTCAGAATCATCTTTAGGCATAAATTTCATATCCATATTAATTAATTCCCGCCTTCAAGCAGGCATGTAGTATGCAAGCACACATGCAGCAAGCAAGAAGGCATGCAGTATGCAAGCTGGCATGCAGCATGGAAGTAGGCATGCAACATGCAGCAGGCACGCAGCATGCAAGCGGACATGCAGTATGCAAGCAAGCATGCAGCACGGAAGCAGGCATGCAACATGCAGCTAGCATTATTTCTGTCACGGCTCCAGAGCTGCGGGGTTAGGGCGACCCCACGTAAGCTGAGGAGCAGGTGGTTTGAAGGCCCGCCGCCGCGGCTGAGTCTGGCCGGCGAAGCCAGCCAAGAAGCCGAAACTGCGGTGGTGAGCGTTAAAAGCATAAGCGACGATAAGCCCTACCCCTCCGCGCCTACGCGGGCTTGAATTACACTCTAGGGGTAGGGTAGATGTAAGACTGTGTAAAGTCAGTTTTGCAGCGATTCGTTTGCCACCTAGGCGGCAGTACGATTATGTGACCTTTTAACGGCCAGATGTTCAAAGGACTATACGCCTTAACACTAGATCACTATACCATTCGTAAAAATGACAACGTGCATCTCGCGCTTTTAGTACCTATTTTTTCGAGAAATAAAATTTCTTCACATAAACACGAGGTCTAGTTACGGGCAGGATGGTTTCACAAAGGTGGAGAAGAAGAAGAAGCTTCCTTGTCGGAACCAGTGCGGTACCGCGCTGGCAGGATCCAATATGTTGCTGCGTCCAGCAATACCCACGACGCTGCTGTACGTGTCGAGACTACATCACACCACGAAGGCTGAGGAGATCGTGGAGTATGTACGCGTGAAGACAAACTAGACTTTGAGAGTCATGCAGTTGGAGCCGCGCCATAACACTAATTTTAAGTCGTTTGTAATGCAGGTGCCGACTCAAAACTTGGAGACCTTCTTCAAAGAAGAGCTTTGGCCAAAGGGTGTCGTGTATCGACGATTTCGTGGAAGGATATCGACCTCGTAGTGAACCACGACGCCGTTACTTCGTGTGTAGTAGTTTGTAAAAATAAATAGATTAGTTGTTGTATGTTCTTAATATGTATTAGTTTAATTATTATTTTTAAGATTACTTTACGTATTTTGTCCATGGGTCTAAGTTGCCTGAAAATAAAGATTTTTATTATAAATAGCCTTAACAAAAACTTCGACCAACTCTGTACGTTAATATCACTCACAGCCCCCCCTAGACAAGTTACGACCGTTTCGTTTCGATTCTCTTACGTCGAACACCTACATTATAATTTCGGAAGTCGGTGTTTCTCGGTATTTCATATTTACCACCGACTTCAGAAATTAAAGTTATATTGATCCGTGTTTTTTTAGTGAAGTCGGTTATAATTTTTTTATAAAGATTTTTATATCACACTTTTTAGTTGCGACTTGCGGTACACTTATAACCAGAATGCCTATTTTCCATGACTATTCTAACTGACCCAAACACTGCTAGGTTACATTGTTTTATTATGAACTTCCTGTATCTACCTTCCACCTTCCAACTCCATCATCAGATCAGTTCGATAGTACGTTCTAGCCAAAGTGCATATCATGACAATTCTAATAAGCCCAAACACGGCTAGGTTACATTGATCAATTACGGAGTTCCAGTGCCTACCTTCCGGCTCCACCATCATCATCAGTTCACTTCGATGATACCATTTTCAACATAACTATTCAGAACCATTTATTTATTTGTATTGTCACAGTCGCTTAACTATCTTAATTGTGATACCTATGTGAATATGAAGTTTCGTTGGCCATTTCTGGTCTTCTTCACCAGTTGCACTTCATCAAATGTTACTTTTTGACTGTAAATTCTTAAGTTCTCGATGAAAATACCAAAATCAGCATATGGTTGCCTATAATATTTGAGGAGTTCCCTCGATTCCTCATGGTTCCCGTCATCAGAACTGGATTCTAAAAAAAACAGGACAATCAGTATGCAACTCCGCTAAGAGGAAAAAAATAATTGCAAATCGGTCCATAAACGACGGAATTCTGAGGTAACACACATACACATTTTTTAATCGATTAATGTTAATTGTTTTGTTGCTTTATTCTTTTTCAATTGCAATGTATGATTTTGATCTTGTTCAGGTATTAGTGTTGATAATTTGATCTGTTTTCGTTCAACTGTTTTATCACTCCTTATTTTGTGAATGCTGGTTGACCTGTAATTGGCGACTGTGTAAAACTTAGACCAATTATTACCCTTACCTGTTAAGCCTGTCGTCTGTGTGTGTGAGGCGTATTACGCGCGAGTCCAATCGCGCGTTTCAATTTCTATTGCGTCCAGATACAGCGATTTACGCGCGTTTCTATTCTGGGAGGGATCCAGCCTAAAATGCTGTACACAGAAGCTGTAGTGTACTTTAATAATAAACAAAAAAAAAATATAAGAAAACAGGTACAAATTGATAACATCCTCCTTTTTTTTGAAGTCGGTTAAAAATGTTGCAGAAGGTCCCGTAAGTAGGGATTGAATAAATTAACCGACTTGGTATTACATGGATCTCACAACTTTTTACGGTAGAAGAATTGAGTTGCGAGACTTGGTTTTTTTTACAAGTTATGTTTTTGATGGCTTGTCATCTGGGGGCACGGTAGTGCCCCCGCCAAGACAAGCCACAAAACAAGAACCTCCGCCTTAATCAAGAGTCTCATGAGAATGGGCTATGAAAACCGGCACTGCTGATGTGCAAGAAATACATCCCAAATAAAAATCTTTTTACAAAAAAAGTAGGTATATTAAATAAGATACAAATAATACCGAGTAACACGGACTTCCGAAATTAAAGTTATTTTGATCCTTTTAGTATTTTTTTAGTGAAGTCGGATATACTTTTTTTGTAAAAAGATTTTTATTTCACACTTTTTAGTTGCGATACACTTATAAACAGAGTGCCTATTTCTCATGATAATTCCAACTAACCCAACACTACTACATTACATTGTGTTATTATGAAGTTCCTGCGTCTACCTTCCATCTTCCGGCCCCATCATCAGATCAGTTTGATAGTACCTACCTTATAGCCAAAGTGCATCTCATGACAATTCTAATAAGCCCAAACACGGCTAGGTTACATTGATTAATTACGGAGTTCCAGTGCCTACCTTCCGGCTCCATCATCATCATCAGATCACTTCGATGATACCATTTTCAACGTAACTATACAGAACCATTCATTTATTTGTATTGTCGTAGTCGCTTAACTACCTTCATTGTGATATCTATGCGAGTAAGAAGTTCTGTTGACTATTTCTGGTCTTCTTCATCAGTTCCACTTCATCAAATGTTAATTTTTGACTGTAAATACTTAAGTTCTCGATGAAAATACCAAAATCACTATATGGTTGCCTATAATATTTGATGAGTTCCTTCGATTTCGCCTAGATTCCATCATCAGATCGCAACTTGGTGACTATGGGACCATTTGGGAAGTATATCCTTTCTAATAAACAAAGAATTTTTAAAATCGGTTGGCAAGCAACGAAGTTATGCCCGAACAAAGATAAAAAAAAATACAAACATCCGAATTGAAAACCTCCTCCTTTTTTAGTAGTCGGTTAAAAAAAAAAAAAAAATAAACACTAAAAAGACTGCCTAGCAACTTACAAAAAGAACTGAAATCCCATTCTATCCACATTCCATTTATTTTTGTAGATTCCTATATATTATAAAATACAGGACTCATTCACTGCAAATGTAACTTTGTAATATATGGGATTACAAAGTTATTTATGCAGTTGATGTATCTACAAAACTGTACCGAAATTGAAAAATATTTTTAGTGTTTTATTCATTTATACACAAAACAATAATTTTATTCTAAATTTGAAGTTTCTATGTCTGCTAGAAGTGCCTTAGAGTCTTAATGATCGTTTAGTCACTGAGTGACAAATATAAGAAACGTTAACGAGACTACTGGTTTAAATAGATTATTGTACAGCGCAACATTTGTCTAAAACTAAAAAGTCACACGTCAATATGCAACCCGCCCCTGATCGTTCCCGGTGCAAAAGTGCCCATAATACTGGTCGCATTACCTTGCTGAATAGCGATGGCCATCCTTTGCACCAAGAACGACCCGGACCGGGAGTCACCAGTTGCCTCCCCAAGCCTACGGCCTAAATCCCCCACAAAACACTTTGCCTCCGTACTCCAACTGCCCCAGAGTCTCCACAGCAACAGGCACAAAATGGTAAAGCTGAGCCAAGGAAGCGTACTTCAGCCTTTTTTTAAAGCAGGCGTCTTCAGCGGCGGCAGAAGCATTGTGCATGGTGCGACTCAGGTGACTGGCGGCGACAGTGCTGACGCAAGTTGCGTCCCAGATTAGGCACTTCCCGTTCTTCCACGGCACCAGAGTCAGCCCATCCGGCCTCTTACCATCAGACCTGCTAAGACCTGGAGGCTCAAGCACGCAGGGGATGTTTGCCGATATAAGGGCTCTCCGGACAATGTCGTTCAAGGCGTGGTGACGCGGGAACCTCCCTGTGCAGCGACGACAGCTCAGTGCGTGATGGCCATCGGCCTCCACCAAAGAACCGCAGGTGCATATGGTTTAAATTGTATGAAATTTGAAATATACCGTATTTATAGAATGCCTGCTTGGTTACTGAAAATTCAAGCTTCTAATTTTATACACAACGAAGTTATAGGCGGTCGAAAATGGTCTGAACTGCTTCAAGAAAAGGGTGGTACGGCTGCGCCGCTTTTTTGCACGCCTTGGCGGGGGCACAATCGTGCCCGTGTAGTATCTGAATACTCTTTGTTTTCACCATGTTGTCGTTCTACGATTATCTGGAAACACCAAGTTGATGAAATTGTCTATAATTACATAGAGACCGTTCCTTCATTATAGGCAAACTCATGTGGCGCAACAAAATTAGGGTATTTGACGATACTTTTAAAGCAATTGATAGAAGTAAGAATTGTTTTTTAAATTTCTTAAAATAAGGACTGTGTAGACGACAGGCGGTTTTAATTTTATATATTCTCAATTCAATAAAGTAGTGTTCTAGGAATAAATCCTATAGTCTATCGAGAAACGCCTTTGTTAATTACAAGTAGCAAGCAAACACATTTACCGAAATCGTCAGCGAGGAAACTTTGATCCCCAATGAAGAACTATTTCTTCTGCTATTAATTTTAAATGTTTGCAAAAAAAAGAAATGGAAAAGGCAATGCGTACCTAAATGATCAAAGTAGAGAATTGCTACATTTGGTTACGCTTCTCATTCAACGACAAAATACGGTAATGCGTTAAAGTATATCCCATCACAAAAGACTGGCTTTTGGCTAGTGGAAGATCATACCAAGATTAGAGTTTTTCTACAGCAATTTCTAAATTTATATATTAGCCTTACGTGCGGCTTGAGGCAAGTATACGCAAGCCGAAGGCTGAATAATGTGTCTACATAATATGTATTATAATTATGTATAGTCTTCTCTCTATACATAATAAAATTATAGTACCTGTTCTGTGATGTAGACCAATTCGTCCGTCTCCGGTACGGAAAACGTTTTTCTGGTGAAATGTCATTAGATAATTATGCAAGATATTTTACAGTACCTAGGTATTGAATTGAAATACCAAAGATATTTTGATTTTTAGATGGTTCTACAACCAAATAACAAAATGCATTTTAAACAACATAATTGCTTGTGATATAAAGAAAAATGTCAGTAGTAGTGTGCAGTAGTTTGAGTGGTAGTGAGTAAATATTTTGGTTGTTTCTAAATATATTGTGTTAGTTATAAATAAATACGGTTATGACAAAATAATACTAAATAATAATGGTGTAACATATTGTTAATATATTTCAAATTGTAAAAGGTACATTTTATAAATTTAATGCGAATAAAATTCTTGCAAACAACGATTATTATTATTATATTTATCTTAGCAATAAGTAAATAGAAATTAGAGGTATTGCATATTCAAATAAAGAAATAATAAATACTATCAAATAGTCATCATCAGAGATTAGATCAAATATTTTAATAAAATCTATTACTTATATCCTAAAACCATTATTAAACCAACCACCGAATACATAAGCTGTCACTGTATTACATAGCTGAGTTTCACCATTTTGCTTTTTGTTCGCTTGGGAAATTGTAAAGCTAATTTATTGGAACATATTCCAAGTAAACCTGACTGAAGATAATTATCACAGTTTAAAGTGTGCAATTTCATAAAATGACAATTTCATAGCTAAAAGACCTATTATGTAGAATAGGTGTGTATTACCTGATAATTAAAGCCTTTTGATATAGGTAGTAGGATTCAAACTTAATACCGGCTGTGAAGTGCGCTACGCACTATACTGTACCCATCCGTTACATGAATTTGCTCCTGCGCAACAATTCGTATGGTATTCAAAACCGCCAATAAGTTTGAATCTACCTGTATTTAAAAGCACGTTCATCGACCATCATTTTTAACCACTAAATAAACTATTGTGATACTAACAACCATCAATCATCATCTTCCTGCCCTTATCCCGTGTTATTTGGGGTCGGCGCAACACGTTTTTTTCTTCCACTCTGCCCTGTTACTCGTCATGCTATCACTAACAACCATCAATATTGATTTTAATTCTTTCTTTTACTAGGACGGATTCACTTTGAAAATATAATAGCTTATTATTATAAATATCCTGTCATTTTATTAACTTACGATAAAAAATGTGTATAAGAGCTAACATTGTGTTTACTAATATAACAAGTCTCTTCATCATTCGATATAGTTGTGTCATGTGCCTAGAACTCGCGAAAAGGCAAAATATGCTTTGCTTACACCAATTTTTTTATTGTGTCTAATGATATTTTATTTGTGCAAAAATTCATGTTAAAAATTGGTCAAGCGAGCGTAAACTACTGCCATCAACAGCCGATGGCATCACTTGACTCCTTTAAATTTTCGACAACTTCGTTCCAGTAACCACCGGATTAGATTAACATAAATATCCCGGTGGTCTACTTGATATTGCTCCTTTATTCTAAGTTAAGGCGTATTTGAGCTCCAATTTCCAGCAGGAGCTAAATTATGCCGTTATCGAGCTCCCTATGGAAACAAAACAGTAAAAAATATACTTTTAGAAGTTATGAGCGTCGAAACTTTCACATTTGAACAGTATTCTCAACGCAAAGGTGCGTTGAGAATACTGTTAAAAAAAAAACTTATAGAATATGAGTGGCAAAATAGTTACCATACAGTTTGTTCCTAAATACAAATAATCTTATTTTGAGCAGATAAAATCAGCATTTTTTTATATAATCCATTAAGTCTGCTCATAAAACTTTATAAAAAATCTGTTAATAAAATTTTATAAAATCTGAGAATAAAATCCGTACTATGCGTTCAAAATAAGAACAGGAAAGTCAATAACCTCGATCTGACTAGTGTTTATTCAAAACTATGGTTTGCAAAGAAAACTTATTTGCGTGTTTTTTTTTCTTTGTTTTACGAGTTTAGTTAAATTCATAATTAATTTAAAAAAGAAAAACTACTTTCTTTCTTATTTTAGTTTGGAAAAAATCTTCTTTTTCTTCCACTTACCACTACTCAGACACTTCACAAACTGGCGCAGAGATAAATAAAATTGAAGAACTGGATTCTGATACATGATTCTGGACCCCTCAGTGGTGTAATTTTTCGTACCAATTTTTTTTTTTAATCTTTACATTTTTTAATTTAAACTGTATAAAATCGTTATTGACGCCACAACATAGCGAAAAATCGATCCTATTCTTTTTGGAACGCATTGTATTTCTATTCATAAAATGTTATGAAATCCATCTATTCTGTTCATAAAATTTTATAAAATTCATTCAGTTCATAATATTTGATGTGCTCGTATTCAATATAAATTATATACCTATATATAGTGTATATTCGTGTGTGCAACTAACTTCTTTTTGCTCAACAGTGTTTATAATTGTTAACATGTTGAACACGCTTACAAGTAAAAAGCCCCACTAAGTTTAGACAGTTTTGACTCCCGGATCATTGGCAGTGAAAGGGTCGTAGTCTCCTAGCTTCACCAGCTCGACAGACATGTCCCACAGCTTCTTTGCGTATTCGTCGTTCGCGGCTTTGTCCCCAGGAGCGATTACTGCGCAATCACTGGAAAATAAAATAAGGTTTTATTTAAGTAATAAAGATTAGTTTCAATTTCGATTTATGTATGGATCAGCTCAATTAGAATACTTATTGGGTAATATAAGTAATGAAACTTAAATACGGTATGACTTTTCATCAATGGGCAATATTTCAGAGAAAAATTATCTTCGCATAAGGGACTAGCTATAACAGGGCGCAAAGGCTCAGTTCGCTGTATTTTAGCTTCACACCGACCGCGCCCTCTCGGCTCGTTGAACGCACATTAAATACAACAAATATTGTGACTTTTGAACTCAAAATATTTTCAATGTAAAGTCTGTTTCATTTACTTAAGTGTATTACTAATGCTGAAAAAATATGTACTTATGACCCAATGACGGTAGGGTTTTTTTGTTATTAGTTACATTGCGCCCAAACCTCCACAAAATGTATGGAAAAGGCGTCTTTTTTTTTTCACGAGTACAGCTTTAGTCCCTCACGGCGGCAAATCCCCTCTTTTTGGGTTCGCTGGAGAGGCAACACAGCATCTTCACCTTCCGCATGACGCAGGTCCTCACCAGACATGGTAAGTTCGGGAGGTTCGTGCATTGGATTCAGGCGGAAGAAACGCCAGGGTGTCACCATTGTGTGAACCGCGCCCAGAGGACACGGTGGAGCATACGGTGGAGTTGTGCCCAGTTTGGGCTGAGCACCGACGCTATTTTTGAAAATACTGGCCCTCCCAGTGAACGGCCTGACTGGATCTTACGCAAAATTTTGAAACAGAAAGTAGCAGCATTTCACGATCGCTGTAATTTAAACCCTATGCCAACAAACATAAAGATCACAAGCAGCACACTTGTAATCCATTACAAAAACTTATTACCTGTAATACAAGCCCGTCTCGTCCGCACACTTCTCATCCACCGCGCAGTAGATGGTGGTCTGCGCGCCCTGCTCCGGCGTCTTCATGAAGGGCGCCATCACGAAACCGAAGATCTGGCGCGCGCCCGGGAACAACGAGGCGTTGAAGTGACGGCCCAGCTCTGTCTTAACGACGCCCGGGTGCAGGCTGTATGTGTTGATGCCTTGGATGTTGTGCTCCTTAGGAAATAGATATATTGGGGGCTACAGTGTTACGAAGAAGGTATATAGGTTTGATAGAGGGGATATTAAAATGAGGAATCTCTTCTCCCAGCTTTGGTTCCCTTCCAGACGCGATTTTTTTTTTTGACATTAATAATTTTATAAAAGCTCGTTTATCGTTGACGAGTTAAACAATCGATACGCATGTAGAGACCGATATCAGATTCGAAAACTAAAAATTATTTATTAAAGAAACTTGTCCAACCAATTTTTTTTTTGTAAAACTCTTTACCTTAAGTTTTGTTGCTAATTCTCTGGTAAACAACACATTAGCAAGCTTGCTCTGCGAGTAGGCTTCAATTGCGCTATAAGGTCGCTTCTTATAGTTCAAGTCGTCGAAATTGATGCCTGATTCTGAAATAGACAGCTGGAATCTGAATATTACATATTTTTAAACATTAAATTAATGTTAATAATTATGAGAAATTGAGCTTCGGAAAAAGAGGCACAGAGACGACGGCCTCTATAAAGCTAAACTTTTTTTCCGTTCTTTATTCCAAAAAAAAAGAAAACTTATATTTTTTTTCACATGGTCACATATAAAACGCCAGAAGCTTGTGCACAGTTCCTATGAAAAAAAAAATCAGATAAAATCTATATTTCGGTTAGTCCCTCACGTTACTGAGTCCTCCTATGCTCAACTCGAAACATACCTACTAAAAAGTTTCGTGCACGCAATTCTTCGATTTTACTTAAACAATTGAAAGTAAAGTTGAAAAAAAAAGTATTATAATTCAAGTTATTTGTATAGCACTATTCATAGGCTGTATACAGAAAGAAAGCCGGAAACTTATAAGCGCTTAACGGCGCTTGACAGCGCTAGTCCTTTCTTCACAAAGGAAGCAGGTTGAAGCAGACCAAGCAAAATGTCGGACTCATCGGACGATAATTTGATCGTAATTGCACGTGTTGTCGCAGTTGTTTATTCATTTTAAATGGCAGCGCCCAGCGCTGACCAGCGCGCGTTCATATATTTTCCTGCGCGGGTTACCAGCGCTGTCAAGCGTCGGTAAGCACTTATAAGTTTCCAGCTTTCTTTCTTTATACAGCCTTACGAATAGTGCTATAAATTTGTTTTGTGTCGTTCTGAAAATCAGCGCCCATGAAGGACGGTGACGGATCCGTAGATCCAAGGCGGTAATAGTCCATCCGTACGTCAAATTACGAGGAACAGACCAACCTCTACTTAGCGAGGGATTCTCCAGCACGGTAGATACTCTCCTGGGGTAATGTTTTTTTATTATCCGAAGTCAGGATTGATTGACCACAGCTTTGCCTTTTTAGTGATGGGTGGGGTCCCCAATAAACATGTTTGACATCTTGGTCGTGTCTGATTTACAGATACGTCGCGCCTACGGCGGTCAGGGGGTCGCAAAGCGATTCCCGGCTGCTGTAGGTGCGGGTTTGCTGTGCACAAGTAATGGGTAGCTCGCTATCCGGCCGGCCGGTAAAGACCGAGCCCGATTCGACGGCGCATAGTGTTTTACGAGCGCCTCAAAGAGTTATCAGTGTAGCAACATCTATGGCGTCACATAAAAACTAATCCAGCATCGCGCAATAAAAGTTTTCCGCGTGATTTGAACATATTGAACAGCCCGACATCATCTATCAGACAGTTGCCTACCAGACATAACACCCGTCTGGTCGGTGGATCCTCCCTTTTCAACGGAGGTTTGCGGAACATTACTTTCTATTCCGCATAAAACTAGCCGGTTCGGGCCCAATAGAGCCGATAGCCGCTAGGGCTGGGAGAACTTTCGAAAGTGTTACAGGTGGAAGATACAGAAGGAAGGATACAGGTGGGTTTAAGGCGGTAAAAGGCTGACACGCCCTCTCGTCCACCCTAGACTGAGAAAAATCACTTAATGATCTTCTTCCCACAACAAAAAATAAAATATTAAACCGAAACAATTTTGTTCATCACTGCCCGCGAATGTGATTTCTTGAAAAGTAAAATTTTTTAGGAGGTAATTTACGAGTCGAGCATAGCATAGGGACTAGAGCAAGAGACTAACCGCAATATTGGCTTAATTAGTTAATATTGGCTTTTAGCTAGCTAGTTAATATTTAATTAATATTGGCTTTTAGCTAGCTAGTTAATAGTTAGCTAGTTAATATTGGCTTATAAAAAAATTTAAAACCAATACTTATTAGTACAATAAAGAGTGAACTTACTAGTATGCGCTCTAGACGAAACAGTAACAATTCTTGCCGGCGTGCTATTCCTGATACGCGGCAGCAGAAGCATGGTCAGCAAGAAATGCGCCAAGTGATTTGTTCCAAACTGCATCTCGAACCCATCTTCAGTTTCACTCTTAGGACACATCATGATCCCTGCATTATTCACGAGAATGTTGATCTGTGGTTCAGTATCTAGTATACTCTGTGCTAATTCCCGGACTGACTTCAAGGAGGTGAGGTCGCATTTTGCTATAACAATGTTGCCAGTGTCTGGCAAATCCTTGCAGCGTTTCTCAATGTCGGTTTTCGCTTCTTCGGCCCTATCCATATTGCGACACGCCATTATCACCTTGGCACCTGTGGAATTTCATACTTTTACATGATGGGTTTGAAACTGGAATTGAATTAATGTCTGTAGATCCGGATAATTGATTGTTATTCAAATTAAAACTCACAAAGATAAGATAAGATAAGATATTCTTTGTGTAAACATTGTACACATACAAGAGCATGCAAGATTGAGATTGATTGTTTGAGTTCAGTCATGATTAGCCGTTCCAGTTCATGTTTTGACGCTTGAACGCACTCTTTCCATCTTTTATAGTAGGAGTCATGCAGACGATAATTTGGGCATAAGTGCCGTTTTTGCTGGATAGATGCGAAGAATAGTCTTATCTCTTATGTCACGGTACGGCGTCCTCTAGACGTAGAAACAGTTTGAGGTTTGTTTTAACAAATATTGCGGTTTCGAGAATGTACATACGTGGGACACTCATAAAGTTTTTAGAAACTAAAAAACCAACTTCTATGGATAAAATATTTTTATTAAATCTTTTCAAAGAACTCTCCACCGGCTTTTATACAAACTTTTATGCGTCTGAACCAATTTTCGAAACATTTTTTCCAGTCCGCCGCAGATACGTTTTCCACGGCCTTCTCGAACGATGCTAGCACGCGTCTTCCGGCAGTGAATACTGTATCCCTTTCAGCAGATTTTTTCATTTTACGTAATAAAAAGAAGTCACACGGTGCCAGATCAGGAATAAATGGAGGGTGCCCCAAGACTCTGACCGGTGTGGTGTCCAGGAAGTCTCTCGTTTTGAGCGCTGAGTGCGCGGGCGTGTTGTCATGGTGAAGCAGTACCCCGCGGAGCCCGGTGTTCGGTTGCTTGTTGCTCATTGCAGACAAAATTTCTGGCAAGCATTATGTGGTATACCATTCGACGTGATGCTGCTTTGGTCTCGTAGTGGAATTGAAATCAGATACCCCATCAAAGTGAAGAAACTAGCGATCAAAATTTTCCCTGCGCTTCTCGATCGCTTCACTTTCGTAAGCGTTGATTTGTTTTGAAACAAAGACATTCAATATATACTACCAATAGACCGGACATAGCGAACAAAATCGTGATCCGATACTTATTCCCCGGTGGTCATAAGTCACTCAGTCTAGTATGACACACCTACACGTCAAGTCGTGTTTGTATCCGTTCTATGCACTAAAAGAAAATCATTTTCTGAGAAAATATGCCGAACTACTCATTACATTATTATAAATCTTGCTATGGTAAAATGACTGGACCTAACTTCGGTTTATTTTCGTAAATATTTTTGGTATTTACGAAATATTTAATTAGAATTCAATAATTTTTATAAATAGTTCCAGAACATTTTCGGATTTTGTGTTAACGCCATCTATTGCTGAAAAGCTTAACCTTTCCATTATCACACACTGAGGCTCTACCACGAGCTTATAACGTGATAAATTTTTCGACCTTAATCGGTCTGTTAAAAGAATGGAGCTATATAGAATGAGGAAGAAAGAATGGAGGTGTATAGCTCTATCACTCTCTTTCGCTCGTACAACTAACATTTTAACATTATCATGGTAAGGCCCCTGGCCACCTACCGAGCGATAGTTAAATCATTATAAATTTTGACAAATTTAATTCGCTTGTTTGCTATTCCAAGCCAGATGGCGTCATTGAGCCATAGGATGATAGTTTTTCTAAGACATTTCTTCTGATAGCAGCTCTATTGTATCTCTTTAAATCTCTTTGTTTTTAAACAGCCAAAATGTCGACTGACGCTTTGTTTCTGGATCGTATTGATAAATTCAAATTCGGTTGACAGGATAGAATGGAAGAAAAAAACGTATTGCGCCGACCCCAAATAAGATGGGACAAGGGCAGGAAGATGACGATGATGATGATTGATAAATTCAGGATTCGTCACCTGTCACAATGTTGTAAACGCGCCGAGATGAGCCTGCTTCAAATTTTTGAATCATATCACGGCACCACTTCACACGGGCCTGCTTCTGAGCTTCGGTGAGGTTGGCGGCACCCAGCGGCAAACTAGTCTCCTCACGCGAAGGTGCTCGTGTAGAATCTTGTGAACGCTTCCCGAATCAATCTGCAGTGTATGCTGAATCTCTTCGTATGTAATTCGCCTGTTTTATTGAATTTTTTTTTTTGACTGCCAGCACATCCGCATCAGCCGTCGTAAGACGACCACTACTTTGTTCATCCCCCAAAGTAAGGCGACCGCGCTTGAACTCGCTATACCAGCGGTAGATGTTGAAGGTCCTTCATTCATAAAAGCAATTTGAAGTCGATCAAATGACTCATCAGGTTGTAGGCCACATTTAAAATCGTAGAAAAATATCGCAGGAAAATGTTCTCGATGCAGGTCCGTTTTTAAATGAGACACGATAATTTGATTTGGCTCTCGAAAAACTTGACTTGTAAAAGTGTTTTTTTAAACCTATTTGCAAAATAAATATCATTTATAGCATATTTTCTCAGAAAATGATCTTCTTTTAGTGCATAAAGCGGATACAAACACGACTTGACGTGTAGGGGTGTCATACAAGACTGAGCGACTTATTACCACTAGGTAATATATCGGATTACGATTATGTTCGCTATGTCCCGTCTATTGGTAATATATAGGTATATAGTCAAAATATGGTCGATACCACCAAGGTCGTAATAAATGAAATCCACTGTATTTGTAAAATGCTGAGTTAGGAAGAATTATTTTTCCTGCTCATGACAGTTCATGGAGCAAGGTCATTTTCAACTCTGTCAGTGACAATGAGTTAGGTAGTGGTAATGGTAATTTTAATTGTATTAAATAATGGGAATTTCATAATCTGTAATAATATTTATTATGTATTGTATACATTTGTGATTAACATAATTTTAAGTACCTACTCTACTAACAAAATATGAATTGTGTACCTATCTGAATTAAATAAAAAATAATGTTTATGATGGTGATTTAATTTTCCAGAAAATAATGTGTTTTGAACTCTTTTTAATAAGTAGATAGCAGGGATGTAAACAAAATCCTCCTGTGTAAAAGTAAGTATGGATTGAAGAAATGATCAATGGATTGTCTTAAATATGAAAGAAAGTGACTGCTAAGATGATGAATAGGGCAGCATGGATGTAGAAAAAATGTTGCACCAAACACAAACAAATAGGGTAATGAGCTATGACAAAATTAAACTTTTTATTTCATAAATTGTTATTTTATATTTATTGTGTATAGGAGTTACAGCCAGCCCTGCTGGAGAGTCTTCTGACACCAAGGTACCCTCTGTAAAATGGTGATTAACACCCGCTGTCCTTCCTTTAGGACCTAGGCAAACTATATGCCTGGTCATAAAGTCGAAGACACCTTTGTGACATACTTATATACAGTCATAAATTGTACTCTGTCCAGCAATGGATATTGTGAAGTGTGAACCACTAGACGATGGTTATGACCAAAACTTTAAACACCTTTATAAACTTACCTCTTTTATAAAAATCCAACACGGTTTCTTTCCCTATACCTGTGTTGCAGCCAGTCACTAAGGCCGTCTTGCCCACCAGCTTGACAGTGCTCAGACATTTTCCACTGAAGAAGGGCATTGTGCTTGCAAAATGATGTGGAATGTACTGTTAGTCTGTAATAATGATACATATAAGTATAATAAGATATAGAATATTGATACAAACATTTAAATTGTTTTATTTTCCAAGAGTATCTTATTTTCAACATACAAGTCAAATCACATTTCAAATAAAATGAAAATCTCATTTAATATATTCAAATGAGAGTTACAATGCCACAAAGAAACACACAGATACACACAGCAAACTTAAAAAAAAAACGCTTCTTTTTAGTTGAAGTGATTTAAAACAGTGCCTCTTCTTGCAATCTCTTGCCACAAATGTGTAATGAGTACACTATCCGATTTTTTTTTGTAATTTAATACAATAAGCAGACAATTTACAATTATTTTTTTTTTAATTTTTATATTGGTCTAGGACTAGTGCTCGACTGTGATCCCACCTGGTGGTAAGAAGTGATGCAATCAAACTTATTTTTGTTGAAAATATTGAATTAATCATACCATCTACAATAATAATCTATATCTCATCATCATCTTCCTGCCCTTGTCCCGTGTTATTTGGGCGCAACACATTTTTTTCTTCCACTCTGCCCTGTTACTCGTCATGCTATCACTAACTTCCTTTTCTTTCATATCACTCTTCACACAATCCATCCATTTTTTCTTTGGTCTCCCTCTCCCTCTCCATCCATCTACATGTAAACTCATAACTCTTTTAGTAACATGCGTTTCATCCCTCCTCTTCACATGACCATACCAAGACAAACGATTCCCTTTCAACTTTTCAGTCACTGGCGCCACTTTCAAACTTCCCCTAATATATTCATTTCTCACTTTATCCATTCTCGTCACACCACACATCCATCTTAACATTCTCATCTCCACTACATGCAATCTTTTTTCATCCGTCTTTTTCACAGCCCAACATTCTGCTCCATACAGTATGACAGTAATAATAATCTATATCTAATCTATAATAATCTACAATAATCTATAGTTTTTCTAGAAAATATTATAGACCGAGCTTTCTTTACGCGATAGAAATACACGTAACGGAACTTATAAAATTACTCAACCGTTTATAAGAACGTAATGTAGTGAACCTTGTATTTTTTTTTTACAGCTAATTAATTATTTATCGATTGGTGACAAGAACATTAATTATTTACTTAAATTTGAAGTAAACGCTTTTTCCAAGGTCTTTACTAAAGTTCTAAACAAAAACACTTTTACAGCAACTACATCATTCGTTTTATTACTGAATTATTTTATAACTATCGAAGTACTCACCTTAAAACTCTTATTTTATCATAAAAAATTATGATTTCTGTTACGTCCGGTCGTAACCTTCTAAGGAATAGAAATAAAAGTTTTACGTCCTAAAACAACCTAAAATACAGCCCCAACAAATAGCTAAAAAAAAGTACCATTTGACAGTTCCTGACCACAGACTATGAGTTTTTTTTATATTTTTGGCTTGGAAACTAAGTCTTTTAAGACCTTTCTTCGAATGATTAGTTCATTAGTTTACCATTAGAATGCGGGTGCAAAACATTCTAATGTTTTTGCAGTATTTCGCAGCAGGGGTTGACTTTAGTTTGGTGGAGCAGGATTTGGTGACAGTGACCGTTAATCCGATAAAAGCGAGAACGGAACGTTAAAATGGGTGATTGACAATGACAACCAAAGCTGTCACAATATATTGCCTGTGTCGTAAAATATCGTGCTGTAACGCACTAAAACGAACGTAAAAAAAAGACGCCATTTATGTCTGTGTCCACAGAAAAAAGAATACATAGAAGTCCCCCTACACTGGCTAAGCACGGGAACCAGTGTCGTCAAACTCACACATTTGCATATTAAACTGTCACACACATAAAAAACAGTGATTTGATTGGCTACAAATTACAAGCGCAACTTTTACAAATCACTTTCAAAAATTAAGTCTTATTACAAGGACTGAAAATTGTTATTATTTGGCATGACACAAACAATAAAGACGTTTTTCGTCTAAAAACTTTAAATTGACAAATTTACAACGAGTTCAGCTTCTCAACGCTAGATGGCGCCATAACTAATTCATGCTATTCAGAACGCTAGCACCTTTGAAGTAGATGTCATATTCGCATGCACATGTAATTTCATTTGCTACTCAATTAGAGATGTAGATATATATCGATATTTTAATATTGATGTTACGTAATTTATTCGGGTGAGCAATAGTGTAATAATTTGTTAACATCATACAAATGCTTAATAATGGAAAAGGTTGATTATCTTTAAAATATCCATGTTAAAGAGGTATTTGTATGTTTGTATGTAGGGCTAGGAGGTAATCTTATTTTCATATAATCAAATACAATGCGTTCCAAATAAGAATAGGATCGATTTCCATTTTGTGACTTCACGTCATATTGTCAAATCGAAGAAATTAGGTAGGGTGAGGAAAAAAAGTTTTTTTTTAAATTTAATTTCTTTACGAATCGTGAACTAAAAAAGTTTAATCAGAATCCAGTTCTTCAACTTTGCTCATCTCTGCGTCCATGTGTGAAATGTCTGAGTTGTAGAAAATGGAAAAAGGCGATTTATTCCTAACAATTTAAATAAGAAAGAAAACTTTTTATTTTTAACTAATTAAGATTTAAATAAATATATTTATTTCGCAGCTAATTTATATGAAATAATAACGTTTTTACTTCCCCTGGAGTTAACTAAGACATAGTAATACAAAGCAAAAAATAACATTTATTGATACGCAAATAAGTTTTTTTTGCAAACTGTACTTATCACTCAACATTTCACAGATTGAGGTTATTGGCTTTCCTATTCTTATTTGGAACGATAGTTCGCGGGCGAAGCAGCTGACAGAAGCTAGCGATAAATGAAACGATAACAGATATGTACTACTAAAAATATTTACTGACCTTGAAATAACAACAACAACAACAACTTTCGTGATGTGGTCTACCCATGTACCAAGTTTTATTGAAATCCGTTCAGCCTTTCAAACGTAAAGTAAAAGAAAGTGATTAGCAACCCACACCTACTTTGGACGGATGCAGGTTACGTGTTATTAAAACCTTGAGATTTCTGTGCAATCTTAGTTAAATATTTATAAATTATACACATGAACCGTCCGAAACAAATTTTGGATAATGGTGCCAGCCATGAAATGATGAGTTAGAAATGAACAAAAATTATCGATACTGACCTACTTTACGGATGTATCCCATCCTTAATTGAGTAGCATCGAAGTTACTAGAATTTATGATATGATTTTCCAGACGACGACCGCGCATTTAGACTTTGTTTCAATGAAGATAAGGTTGTTTATAGTTTGCATTGAAATCATAAAATGTGGTATTGTAATTAAAATCAACCATATTAAAAATTAACAAATGTTTAGTACTTACCGATGATACGATACACCTACACAAGATACATTTTTTTCTGCTTTCGTTTTTGCAGGAAATCCGCAGAATAAGGCTTAGTTTGTAATTTTTCGGGTATTTCTGTGACAACCCATCGCGACAAGTATCTGACAGCGAATTATAAGCTAAATGTTGCGCAGCTCTGCTTAATGTTGACACGCGTGCGATATCTGAGGGGCACTTCCTCTACTATTATTTATTCCGTGTCTGTGTCACTGTCATTCATTCCGTTTCTCCCACAGAGTACCTTTTTATGTATAGTATTCTGATCTGATGAAGACGTACATATTATAAAATTGTTAATTAATTTTATCTTTTTATTCGTAGACTGTGTAGTTCATTTTCAAAGGGCTATCTATACTAACCTTTGTTTTGCTAAAAACCAATTCAACTATCGTGGAGTGCTAATTTTATTCTCAAAGCGATTATTCTTGTTCATAAACACATTCAGGGTCTCGACATTCAATGATTCTCTTATTTCTTCGTTATGTGAGAGCAAAACCTATAACAAACATGTATTGTAGTAGAATATAATTGCCATTATTCGATTATCTAACAGTGTAACACATCGTCACAAGGTTTAATAAACAAAATCTTTGTCTACTGTTGTAAATAGCACTATTTATGTACTCAATTATTCGCGACTCAGTGCCAATGGAGTATGATAATGACGAGAATACCTGGCGTAGGCCTTCGACGCCCAAGGTAGAGCGCTCTGCTTGCCATCAGATCCCAAAGCGGTCGTCAACTGTGGCTGTTGTTGTTCTTGGACTAGCAGTACTGAGCTGCTTGCTGGGTTATTGTGTGCTCAGCGAGACTCTGCCTTACGAGTCCAAAACCCTCCGCCTTGTTATTATTGTAAGTTTTCAGCCTGCTATTAATTACCACCTCAATTTTTAAATGGTTTAATATTTTAGTCACTTTTTATTTCTTCTCTATTTCTCTCATATTATATCAGTAACCAACACACAAACCTTGTTTTTATCTCGTTCAATGCCAGGGACATTCAACATTCCATTTGTGTGCTCACAACTCACCTCCCGAGTTGTTTTTATACATAGCTATTGTTAACTTGTGTTTATGCCCAGTACCTGACTAGCATCCAACTCTTAAGTATGCTTAGCAGACTTAGTCTTTTAAGGTTTCTTATCCTTCTCAAATTAATTCAATTTTTGCAGTTGTTCCGCCATGGAGCCAGGACTCCTGTAGAGACTTACAACAGTGACCCATACAAAAACTATCAATGGCCAGATGGACTCGGCAGCCTTACTAATGTAAGTAAACATTTGTCTTAACTCAAGGAAATGATTGGTTGTGGCAATTTATGATGGTGACTTATGGTTGCTTTCTGACTTCTAAGTTTCATGTCAAAGTTTTAACAGCTTTGCAGGTGAAATTGAGAGTTTAACAAATACTCAACTACATTAAGTTATCCTAATTCTTAAGCTGTTAAAGCTTTGCGGGTAAAATTAGAGTTTAACAAATACTCAACTACATTTTCCTAATTCTCAAAGGGGTGATTCTGCTAATCAGTATTTTCAAGTTGTATAATGTATTTTTGAAAGAGGTACTGTGGTCCTGGGTTTAAGTCAGTAAAGAGAATGTAGTGTATTTATCATTTTCACCAACTTCTGCATTTCATTGCTCTCGCCATTGAGTTGCAGGTTTCCTCATTCATTCAGTACAAACCACCTAGATTTTTTAATATTACATCAGAAGTTTTTATGTCTTAAATTAATTAAACATGAAAAAACATGCAATAATGAAACTTGTTTGTAAAGTCACTTGCGATAAGAAATTAATGAAACAAAGAGCAGCTTGATAAAAAAAAACAATTATCTTGCTATAAACCTCCGGTTTATGTAGAGGAATGATGTAACAGCATTCAACTTTTTAAGAAGAGTTATAGGTAAAACTGAGAACTTATGTATTATTAGGTGACTTGGCAAATGTTATCTACCATCGCTATTTAAAAAACGGGCGTGGGCGCGTAGGACGCAAAATACTCATTTTCTCATACCTAAAAAATATAATCATTAAAATCAGTCAAGCCATTTCGAAGGAATGCAACCACAAACACTATGACACGAAACATTTAAATATTAGAAGAAAATTATGTGGAGCCCTAACCTTCCTTACAGTCTAGTTTGAGATAAAGTAATAATATTGGTTCCAGGCTGGCAAGCTTCAGTTATATGAGTTAGGTAAGAAGTACAGAAGTTATTATGCCAACTTTATCCCTGAAGAGTACTGCGAGAAGGATGTGTTCATACGCAGCAGTGACAAGTCGCGGTGCCTCATGAGCGCGTACACATTTCTCGCGGGTCTGTACCCTCCGACGGAGAGGCAGATGTGGCATCCCGAACTACCGTGGCAACCTGTACCTGTACACTCGCTGCCTAGAAAACTGGACAATGTAGGTTATTTTATCAGCTTTTTCTACTATTTAAAAAAGTAATATTAATACTAATAATATAGAGGTAATTCTTAATAATAATAGTATTAATATCACATGAAAGTTTTTTCTTGTTTAGGCTATCTCTGGAAAAACACGCATTTATTTATAACTAGCTTTTGCCCGCGGCTTCGCTCCCGTCTATATTCTACTACTCTACCCTACTCTACCCAACTCTACCCTACTCTATCCTACTCTACCCTACTCTACTCTACTCTACTCTACTCTACCCTAATCTACCCTATTTGATAAAATGTATCCTATGTCCGTCCGTCGGTTCTCAGCTACCTCCCCACCAATTTTCAGCAAAATCGGTTGAGCAGTTCTTTAGTTATAAATAGTGTAAGTAACACGACTTTCTTTTATATATATAGGTAATCAGATAAAAAATCATAATGGAATGAAGATTTCGCCTGTATAGTGCTAGACTAATGCTGAGTACTCAAACATTAATTTT
Organism: Mythimna vitellina; assembly: GCA_949316375.1. Lineage (NCBI taxonomy): Eukaryota > Metazoa > Arthropoda > Insecta > Lepidoptera > Noctuidae > Mythimna > Mythimna vitellina. The sequence goes on along the minus strand of OX438687.1, from coordinate 9,867,569 downwards.
TTTTTCTGGTAAAAATACAATGAGAGCGATACCACATGAAAAATGGAAAATACTGTCTTGGGATCGACAACTGCGAACAGCAAAAGGCCGAAATACAGTGCACTGTATACCTATTTGCACAAAGTCATCACAACTCAACATAATTACCTTTTCAGATAGTAGCAGCAACGAAACCCTGCAAAGTGTGGAAGGCGATGTATGACGAGCTGCTGGCTGAAAAGAACGCAGATCCGAAATTCACAGAGTTATTCGACTATTTAAGCAAACACACCAATCAGAGCATGCGCAGTGTGTTGCCCGTTGATTTCTTATACAGCACCCTCTTAGCTGAACAGGAAGCTGGGCTCAAGCTTCCAGAATGGACAAGAACTGTGTTTCCTAGTAAAATGCGGATGCCTTTTATGATTAGTTTAGCCTTGCTGTCCTATAATGAGACTTTGCAGAGGCTGCAAGTTGGTGAGTAATGTTTACATGCAGTTGTAAACTTGTAACTTAAAGATGCATAAAAAAAATACTAAGGCCCCATTTTTCAATGGTGATATAAATTTTATCAAAAGAATAAGTATGATAGATTTCCCATTTTATTTTATTTCCGCAGTCTAATTACCGTTTTTAGGGTTCCGTACCTCAAAAGGAAAAAAAACGGAACCTTTATAGGATCACTTTGTTGTCCGTCCGTCCGTCTGTTTGTCAAGACCCTTTATCTCGAGAACGCGTGGAGGTATCAAGTTGAAATTAAAACCATATACTCAGGTCTGCGATTCCTTGAAGATGTAAAAAATCAAACTTCCAAGTTAAAGAATAACAAAAGATACGGCCGATTGTGTCGCAGAAAACGTACATTTCGACACTCTCAAGGGAATCAAAATTCATAGGGTACTTCACGTTGACCTAGAATCCTGAAATTTGGCATGAAGCAAGGTCTCATAGCACAAGTATAGGAAAACATCAAATGGTTCGGAAAAATCTTCATAACTCAATTCGGGTGTTGAAGTGTTTTCATAGGTAAGGTTGTACGGAACCCTCAGTACGCGAGTCCGATTCGCACTTGCCCGGTTTTTTGTTCTAACTAGCGACCCGATCGACCTGCGAAGCTGGTTCGTTCGGGTGTTAGAAATCTTTGCAATTCGCGGCTTTTCTTTAATATGCATGTATTATACATCTAAACCTACCTTGTGGATCACTCGGTCTAGTAAAAATCTTACGAAAATTTGTTCACTAGTTTTTGAGTTTGTCGTGAACAGCCAGACGGACAGACGTGGTGGGGGAGTTTTCTGATAAGAAAAGTTTCAATTATATGCGATAATTCGCGTAGATAATCGTTTAGCAAGTGTTACAAACTCGTGAAATTCTATGTAATTTCAGGTCCGCTTCTGAAAGAGATAAAGCAATACCTAGATGAGACAGTGACGCACGAGAACGTGGATCGCTCTCTGTACGTGTACTCAGGGCATGACGTCACGGTCGTGTCGCTCTGGCGCGCCTTCGGGTTTACTGACCTTCTGGAGCCCGAGTACGGAGCCAGCATCGTGCTCGAATTGCATGAAGATATCGAGCAGGAGGCGTTCTTTGTTAAGGTATGTTCTGAAGATCTCCAAGTCCCATATAAACCTACTAAACTCATTTTCTAAAAACTGGCATTAAGTTTAAATGGTGCTTGCACCTGTAAAAGAATAGACGCGATGTGTATTTACGTTCAAAATTTCTATAAATGTTATTTACAACGAACTTGTTCCACGTAAAGGCGCGTAAAACGGTGTGAAAACTTATATATTATTCTTTAATATTTTAACTAACACCAAAAGATAGAAGAGGTTTTATGAATTTTTGTTATGAACAATTTTCACTTTCTATTCTTTCAGACGTTCTACCGAAACAACACGAAGGTGGAGGTCCCTCTGGAGCTGAAGTTACCATTCTGTGACGATCCTTGTCCGTACAGTCAATTTAGCAAACACTTGAGTAACTTTATACCCGACGACTGGGAGGCGGAGTGTGGCAACACAGACAAGTAAACTGTTATAGTTGATGCGATTCACAACTGCGGTTATGTGACTTTCGGTATTGACATAAGGTTAAAATTGTAATAGATGACGCGATCGTGCATTCATCAACTATATTGTATTTCTTATATTGTTTTACGTTAAGAATTATGCCAACAGTCCAGTTGCTAGTGTAAGTGAAGTCATAAAATGACGATTATTATATTTTATTATGTAAATAGTTATAGTTTTGTAAGATTGAGGCTCTGTCCACAGTTAAGCGCGACAGGGCAAATAATTGTAATATATCGGTCGCGCTTAAATCGCTTTTGTTTGAAAGAGCATTTAGAAGGCCCCAAGATAGTTGGTAAGAAACTAGGATTGTTTAGAACAACGACAGTATCGAAGGCATTTTACCTTAATTGATTACTGTGAATTGGATCCTGTCATTCTGGACCTTTAAGAATCTGTGATTGTTTTTATTGTAACGTAGATCTGCCAGAAAGTCGTGAATCTTCACATAGACTAGCACTGAACTCAATAGATTTACGGTTATTTTTAGTTTTTAAACACGATAATTTTAAGTCACAATGCCATAGTTATCATGTTTGCCAAAACTTTAGTAGAAGTGTTTTCTAAGAAGACTTCTTCTATCACAATTTGTCATCACAAGCTTATTGTTAAGACTCAAATATAGTTATAATTATATGCCAAAATTGAGCCTATTGTGTGATGCTGTAATATGTTAGGACAACTAAACGAAACGAATGATATACCTAGATAAATGTTAATCTATGGTTCTAGATGTGACTAGGGTACGCTATTTACTCAATTTATGTATTAGATTTTTTGTATTATTCACTTTGATATTATACATATTTCGATTTGCATTTAAATAATATTTATATCGTCTACACAGCTATAGAAAATTAATTAAATTTATTATCTTCGCTATTACCGATGCAACGGCAGCGACGCGGCGGGCCGCTCGATGATACAGTGAATGTATGAGCAAGTTCACCTTGACGAAACCATTCTGTGTTTATATTTATACGCGCTTTGTGCATTCGAATTTAAAATAGCGAAATTTTTATTGAAATATAATCTATAGAATTTGGTAATGCTTACTACTATTTAGCAATTTTATTGATGCACAGGATGTGTACAAAATGCATTCCACATTGTGAACAGTGTGAACACTATCCTGTGATTTCTGAAGTATTTACATTTTATCTGTCCACTTTTAGATCGACACAATTTTTGTCAAGACTGTATTAGATATGTTCTATTAATTTTAATGATGATTGATATTTTTCTTAGACTCCTTTAAAGAGATTATTTTTTAAGAAGATGCCTAAACTTCTTATGAACATTTGATAAAGTATTACATTGTTGTTGTAAAGAATTAAGTAATGTTAAGAGACATGTTAAAAAAATTACAATATTTTATTATACAGGCTGTATTTTTCAAGTAGGCATGAATGGCCAATTCCGTAACTGTGTAGAATTACGCGAAAAATATTTTTGAAAATTCAATATTTCTAGCTAAGAATCGAACCGATTTTAGAAAAATAAAAAACGCTGTTTCACAATCAGGAACACCATCGATAGTATTCCTAATTATGATTCAATTCTGGAATAAAACAATCAATAATTCTAGCAAGAACTATTTTTTTATTTTTTTTTAAATTCAATTATACAGTTTACATTTTCATCAAAATCAAGCTCGAGACTACTTTAAATTTTATTCACTATTTCTCATAGTTTCGGATCTAGCAATCTACTTAAAAAATTCATTCTGTATGCCTAATAGGCATTAGCGAATATTTAGTCAATGTTAACATTCATATAAAACTTAGACTTTCAAAGGTAATTCAACTATATCTTGACACTGAAAAATTATATAATGCACAGTTTCAAAGAAATACTTAATCCTTTGTCGAACTTAATGTTATTAAATGCCAAGTTTTATATAACTTTATAATATAGGAAAAGCCTATGTTACGTATCTGTGTAAATGTAAGTATTTTACTATTATTATACTATAATCTTCTTCACACAAGGTATTTTATCTCGTAAGAGTGTATGAAATTGAAAATTAGCAGGAAATTCAATGTTCTCGTTATAAATGTACTTATTCTACAAAGTATTTGAGCGCTTGTAGACGTCCGTCTTTTTCAACGTGTAGACGTCCTTTTAACTTACAAGCTAAAGAGCGCTTGTAGAAGCACTCGTTAGCTTGTAAATAAGTCATCTATTTCAATTGTTTTACACAAATGTAGATCATATTGGTGTTGTATTTAATGAGAAAAAAACTGATGAATCCATGCAGAAAGTAAAATCGAATTATTTAGGGCCCGTTTGTTCAGAGATACTTTCTCACCCGGCTAATGAAGAAAGGTGATTATAGCATTGAGACTTAGCGACCTTTCGTGTATTTGACGTGGATCTAGGTTTGAAATAGTACATTGTGATACAATTGGAGAAACTGTCATTGCGACCGAGGGAGAATTCGCCCGTACTTCAGGTTAGGGTGTTAGGAGGCGAGTGCTGCAGTGACAAATTTTCACGTGCATAAAACGTTTTTCAAAGCACCTAAAGAAATAAATATAAGGGTTGTTTGGCGCCCAGCCTGCTATGATACATATAATACAGTGTCGGGGTTCACTGACACTTTTCTGCATTAGTACCTACTAGGCTAGGAGCGGGTTTTCGGGTGTGTAGAAAAATCTTGATCACCGCAAACCTAATTACTTTTTAAAGAGTCTGTAAATTATTCTTTAGATGTTTAGGTCTACTTTTCTTTGCAATCAATGTGTAGGTAGGTATTGAATGTACCTATCTCGGGTGGTCATTGGTGAATGAATTTCTATATGGGAACGATCTGAAAAACTGTAACATTCTGGTGACGCGGGCATGCGACTTACCTATGACATAATTATTATGAGCGTGGGTCAAGCATACGAAAGGTTAATTTACTACGTTTTTCGAGGAGGGAAAATGTCTCTGTGTAAATAAGCCGATGTTCTATGATGAAGGCGTAAGCAACTGCTACCAAGTGGCTTTATTGAATTGAAACAAGGGTCATGTTGTCTTTGATATTACAGTCCCTATACTTAGGTACTTTATTATTTGTTGAGAATAAATGTTAGAGTTTAATTATTTATAACATTATAATGTTGTTGTTTTTGTAATGTTTACTATTAAATGTTTCATGTGATATTTTGGTCTTTTTACACCTTACAAAACAAACCTCAAAAACGTGAATTTTATAAAAAATAAAAAAAAACTACTTAGATAAAATTGTATAATTTATTTATATTTAGTAGGTTGTAATAAAATACATTTAAAAAATAAAAATACAACTTACATTTACACTTACATCTAAGTACAATAATTGGACGGCACATGGACGACAATTTCATTTTATGGAATGATTTAAAGATTTAATAAAATTACATCAATATTAGCTTAGAATCTAGATAATCGGACGAATACTTTAACTTACATTAAATACAGGCCGTAACGGATATACGTTGTTTAAAAAAAAAAAGTTAACATCTGCTAACCAAAATTAACTAGAGAACGCTATTTTTTTTAATTGTTTTTTCAGTTAAGAGGCCGACCGAAGGTTTGGTTTAGGTTTCGGCCAAAAAGGGCCCCGAGTATTCCGCTCAATTGAAACTAACGTCTTTGAGTTGATGGATGTCATAGATACCGAAAAACTGACTTATTCGATCGTCTATGTGTTTTAATTTTTATCTAATCGTCGACTATATAGTATTTTATGTAAGTCATAACAATATGATTAAGTTTAAAGTTAGGAATACTTGTATTTTTTTAGGCGGTAAATCATCCAAAAACTTCTCGCGCTCTTGGGCGGAGCGAGAGGGCGTGTCAGACTTTTACTGTCTAAAACCCACTCTTGTTCCTTCTTTACCTTTGTTCCAGGGCCCCGGGGTAAACTATCGCACAACCCATGAGGAATATTTGTATGGAAATATGATATTTTTTGTTAGTATTCTTGTTACCATTTTAGTTTCGATTTCGGTTACGGCAGAATTACAAAAGAAGCCGAATATTCTATTACGGTTTCGGCTGCAAATCGTGTTTTGTTCGGTCACTAACTGCGTACTATTACTTTCTTTAAGTTGATCACTATGGGCAGGCAGTATTTAAAAAATTAAAATCTTACCACGCATTTCCGTTTCACTCTGTAAATATGTCACAATACCAAAAAGTGGTAATAAGATTAATATAAAAATCGTGATTTGTATAATTAAAACTAATTGTGTAACTAAGTTGCTCATGTGATCGGTGGAATGTTAATTTGTTACAATGCTAGTAAAACTAAATACAACATTACAGTTTAAAGCTCAGTCTTCTACTTGACTCTCTATGGCTTATCTGGTAATAAAGTAAATTATCTTATAAACCTACAATATAAATTGGAAGTTATATTGTCGAAAGTTTATTATAACATCTATTAGTTCGTTGCTCGGAAATATTCGTACTTATATCAAGGCAGTGAGGCAAAAACAAGTCTTTAATTGTTTTGTGTCATAAAACAGATATTAGAAATATATGCTATGTTGTTAATTTATCGCATCCCTACAAATAGTTAAATGGCCTTTTCATTTCTGGTGTGGCATATGCCAAGCTAATAAGGTGCGCTATGAAAATCTTCTTAGCTGTCTATACAAACAATTGACTGTAAAACTTGTTCATTCAATTTCCACAGCATGTGAGTACATGTCTCTCTTTAAATGCTCTCAAGGCTGTAAATACAACTATTGCGACCCATATACCCACAGCTGCCCAGGCCATTATAATAGCTAATTGTAAAGCTACTCCCGTGTTTATAAAGTCACCTCGCCGACTATTTGGTGCGTCTTTCTGTATGTAGTCCATAAAGTCGTAAATCGCCTGGCACGCCAGACGAAAGTGTATCGCGGTAGCGTGGTCCCCTGTGGCACGGAGCTCCTGCAACACATTATAGTAATGAGGATTATATTAATTAACACTCATTATTCTTTCTGTACGAATATGAAGACAGTCTTGTTTGTTCACCTTGAACTAATTACGAGTTTAGTTCTTAAGGACCCAGTTAATAATTGTCGTGTGAAACAGTAAATTGTTTTTTAAATGATTATTCATCTTAAGAGGCCCTTCCTGACCCGTCTTATCGTGAACCTGAGAATGGTTTACAAGCTTGTTGGTTTATCTAATGCAATCCAACGTAATGTTTGATAAAGACGCAATGCGAAAAAAGAGATAACACATGAACGCTCTAGAGCGAAATTGAGTGAATGAGTGGCATTCGATATTTCCGTCATTCACTCGAATTTTTTAGAAATCTTTTTCCAGGAAATTCTTTTTTTTTTTTTTTAAACTAGCAATTTTCGTCATTCAGTATCTTGATTAAAGAATCATATCCATTTTTTACCCAAAAACTGCAGAAAAAGTAAACTACCAATCGATCCTAAATAATTATGATTAGCATTATGATGCTAATTTAAAATATTTTAAAGGACTCCATAAATAATGTAAAAATAGTTTTTTATTGATTATATTTTAGTTTAAGTGTCATTTATTCTTTTTATAGTGCTTGTTGCTCGGATAGTGTTTTGAGTTATGTCTTCATAACATAATTATTTTCAATGTAGATGTTTGACAATACATTACAATGATGAATAACAGTATTTTCTCGGCATATACAAGAAGTATTTGCACTGTAAATGGAGATTTTATTTTACGTTTCCGTTCAAGCGCATATTACTGCTGCTGTTTATTGTTTAAAATAACAACAAAATTATACATTGCTGTATAATTTTGTTGTTATTTTAGTACAAAGTCTACAATGAACTCTTTTTTAGAAAAAAAAATCACAACTATTGTACCATGTCACAAATTTAGCCTAAACTCCCATTTTCATTCATCAAAATGGAATGTACATAAGTAATTATTTTTAGACAAGCGTTGATACATAAATCTATCGGATTTTTAATATTTAGATCGATTATTTTTCTTTCCCATAGCATTTTAGTATTAGAAGTATCTATAACATTTGAATATTTTACATTATTTTTACAACATGCCAATGGCCATAATTATACGGCGTGTACTATTTCCATGCATTTTTACGGTTCGAGGAGATGATACCTATCTGTATTCCGACTGGTCCCAAGAACAAAATCTTATGAAAAAATGAGACGAAATGTATTTTATTACGTACTCATATAGTACATACTAAAAACTATATGGCAGTCCTTTTTTTTTTGTTAAATATATTTTTACTTTTTACTTGAAATAACCAATCGAACACTATTTTATAATTTATACAGTACCTTCTTCAACACCTCATACCGTAAATCCCTAATTGATATTAAATAATTTTTTAATTTATTTTTTAGGTGGTTTCAGCATCCAATGACAAATCCCGTTCATCCCGGGGCCCCGGGTTTCGCATTTCTTATTAAATAGTTTTCATAAATACGATTTTGTTCTTGGGAACCGTTGATTTGGATATTTACCTCTTACCTCTTATTCTCATCATCAATCGCAATCGACTCAACGGATTCACAACTCGGGTTGGAAAGACATTTTCTCACAAATGACATTTTTTTTACAAGTGCCTCATGAACAACTAATAGTAAAGTTGCCTAAATACTATAAGATGTATGAAAAATCAGTAGGAAGCTAACATTTTAACAAATATATTGTCTACTTTATAACTTTTAAACCTGTGCTCTAATGATGTTAAATCTAGGTATTTTAATAATGCAAATAAAAAGCTATCATATGACTTAAATCTGTATTCTGGGTATTGTGGCTGGTGACTGGGGAATAGCTCTATTATAACATGGGCATTATTCTTTGCTAGTTTTCTATTGTTATATTTTTTTGACTTTTTAATTTTTGAGTATTATCTCTCTGTTTTCATATTGCTTTTTTATCAAACATTACATAGGTTGAACTAGCAAGCTTTTAAACCATGTTCAGGTTGACGATAGACGAGTGGGGAAGGGCCCTCTTAATGCATCCAACCCATCTTTCGAGTCATTGTTATATGGTAACTATTGTTGACTTGTGTTCATGCCCAGAACCAGATTAGTATGTATAAATCTAAGTATTCTTAGCATAATTATCAATTAATATATAACCTTTATGCTTTCCTTGGTCCCTGGCACTGAAAAGGTTAAACTACAACACCATACAACTTCAACAATATTCAGAACTTCAATCCATAAGTGTCTGCAGGGTTTTTATTCGAAATAGGACATCTTCCAATGATTCCTCTCACTCTTGGGTGGAGCAAAAGGGTGTATCAGACTTAAACTGTTCAGTTACCCTTTGCATTCTAGGACCATGGGTTTCCTTTTCAGTAATTCCCCATAGGTCTGTAGAATAATTACATAATACACAATCAATACCTTAAATTTAATTCATTAAACCTGAATGAGCAAACGAAAAAACAATGACCGAGCAAATGCCGGCATTCGCTTGGTCATTGTTTTGTCATTTGTCTTTCTATTGTGTCTCTAATTATGCTACTCAAAAGGTTAACATGCAAACAATATTCATTTACATTTTCAGGCAAATTATATTTTCTTACAACAATGGATTGAAAATGACAGAAAGTGTGCATAGGGAAGGTATAAGCAATAGGATATAGGTGACAGTAACCAACCAATATTGTTACAAATTTCCAAATGCCGTAACTTCTTATTTAATTTTATAATAAGTTCATTCTTACCCTGACTAAGTACCCTCTATACTGAGTACAGGTTTTGATGAACCCATCAGTCAAAATTGCAGCATGTACTAGTGAGTACACAGCAAATATAGCTGCTATACATGATGTTGGGATCCAGCAATAAATGACTGAGTCATTACTCCTACTCACACGTGTCCTTGTACTCACAACAATGGACTCACCCTCTCTGAAATAATGAGTCATAATGTTACCAACTGAAACTGAGAAATAAGTTAGCTCTGGTCAATTTTCTTAGCAATTTTGGTTCTTGATAATAGAATACTTACATTTCCTCCATTGTTGTAGATTTTTCATCCTCATACTGGCCAATATTATTGATACACACTCTGTACATATGAAACAGTGCCATAACTACAGCATACACAATGACTGGAATTGGTGCAAACACTGCATACAGGCAGTATGCGTTGCGACCACCATTGAAGTATGCAAATGTGCTGACTCCATACAGTATGCAACCGCAGTTGGTATTCTCGAAGTACCCGCCGGGGCAAACATCCAGTGTCGTGCGCCAGTGGTTGTAAGGTATCCCAATGCATAGAACTGACACGGCGAGGAACACCGCCACAAACAAGTAGCTCCAACAAAGTCGTCGCTCTGTTTGATACTGATTCATCGCGGTTTCCTGGGATTCTTGAAAAACGAGCTATCAGTTAATAAGTACCATCATAATGCAACAGTTCGATAGTAAATGGAAACACTTTTGAAACTTATAAGTGAAAAACAACAATAACTTACTAAGTAAAGTTTGACACAAAAACCATAAGTATATTATTTAGACCTATAGTGAGATAAATTACTACTAGGTCAACCCAAACGCCAGGTAGTTTTGATGATAACGATTATAAAGGGCAACGCGAAAATAAGATAAACATTTGCTACGATAAGATTCCGATAAGACCAAGCGACCTTTGAATAAATGACAACGTCAACAATGGACTAGAGATGAAACGTATATACTGGAACAGGTTTTTGGAATAGGTCTGTGGCTGGACGCGTAAAGACTTATTCCGTAGGCACCACATAAACGCGTCTCGAGTATTTAGGCGTATGGCGTCTGACACGTAAATACTTAGTAGACTACCTATTGGATGAACATGATTAGGTGTAAGAAACGTACAGGAAACACTATTTAAAAAAGAAAACAACGAAATATAGAAAAAATAATAATACATAAACCAAAAATAAACATAAAAAATGCAAAAAAAAATTTAATCCTGTAAATAAATGATTAAAAATTCATTTTGTAAATAAAATGAATTGAAACCTTTATACGCCAGCTTTTCTTTGATATAAGTTTCAATATTTTTTTATAAAAAAAAAGCTATCTGTCCTAAGCTTGTTAAACCGAAAATACTTCATTACTTAATCGTTTCGATATTACTTCTACGTACGAAGACTCGCTAGATAAGGAAACGTCAATAAACTCGAGACGCCTAAATACTCGTGGCCCTAGTTTTTGGAATAAGTATTTCGGCGGACGCGTACTTTTAAGACTCAGTACGCATTCTACCTAGTATATCTCACCTCTACAATGGACGCCGATCAGTGACTGCCATAGACTATACACTTGTGTGACCGTTTGTCATTCGTGTTGTCAAAAGTGACAACAACGCTATGCGGTCACTGTTGACGGTAAAAAATCATAAATCTCTATTAAAAACAATTACAGAATAGCAAAATAATGAGTAGGTTGAAAACACAAGTCGGAAGAAAATAAAATAGAAATAATATGTTTATTCTTTGTTTGCATCGAACACTAACTTTGCCAAGCTCAAAAGGCAAAGAGCTAACACGAACACTGACATGGCATTGACACTTTGACGGAACAGCTGATTAAAATAATAAATAAATATAATATGTCAAAATTCGAAAAGTAAACTTGGGCTCTTGAATCTTATGCTTATTAACAAAATGTTAACTAAATCATCAGACATCTAATATTCACGATGAAATTGAATAGCAATACTCGAATTGTCGGGCGGAATATAATTCTAGTACCATACAGAGAATATCATGTTCCCAGGTAAGTGTTCCTTTTCAGATTTCTTTGTAAATCTCTAATGTAATGTTAACCTACGTTACTTCTTGCAGGTACCATGAATGGATGAAGTCTGAAGAACTCCAGAAACTCACTGCATCTGAACCTTTGACACTGGAAGAGGAATATGAAATGCAAAAGTCATGGCGCGAAGATGACGACAGTGTGTTTCATGCATAGATTTACTACTACCATCCTTATAGCAACTGAATATATTGGATTATTAATTGGATTATAGCATGAAATTAAAAACCGATTTTTTTTTATTTTCAGAGTGCACTTTTATAATATTAGATAAACACATGTATGATAAACACAATGAAGAAACAGGTAAGCAGGCCCAGTCCATTTTTCAGCTATGTCAATGGTCACTAATCCACTTTTTTATTTCATAAAACATTTTTTTTTAGATGCAATGATTGGAGACACAAACATATTCATAACAGATAATGAATTAGAAGCCGGAGAAATAGAAATAATGATAGCAGAGGAAGCTGCTCGAGGCAAAAAGCTTGGATGGGAAGCAGTCATTTTAATGTTCATATATGGGATTCAACATATAAACCTAAAGTTAATTGAAGCAAAAATTGCTCTATCTAACAATATCAGTATTAAAATGTTTAACAAACTAGGCTTTCAGCAGAAGTCCATAAGTGAAGTTTTCCAAGAAGTTACTTTAGAGAAGAAGGTCGATGATGAATGGATAGAATGGTTGAATAAACAAGCACAATATGAAATACAAACATGTTGATACAGGTCTTGTGTTCTATAATACTACACAACAGTATAACTGTATAAAAACAAATCTCTTTGATTTCCTATTCCCTAACAATTTTTATAATTATAATGCAAAAGGCAACGATTTTTATAATTTTTTAAACAACATTGACATGTGATAATATTTTTGATATTCCATGTCCATGCCTAAGGGCCGATGCTGCATTAAAGGTAGAACTACATTGTGCACACGGGCCACGTATACCGATCTGGGCGCGTCGGTCTCCGTACTACAGGTATCAGCACGGATCTTGAGCGCTCGGCGAAAGAGTGGAGATCGCTTTAGGCATCGTACACTTATGGCAAAGAAAATGTACACCTATTTTTATTTTATTTTTTTCTTTTACCTGCTATCTTCTTAATTCTAGTTGAAGGAAAAGTTAAAAAAAAAAACAAATAATTTAAAGCAAAGTCGCTGTGTTCGTCTGTCTGTTTTTCCGTTTACTTATTAACAATGCAACAGATTTTCATACGGTTTTTAGTATCTTTCAGAGAATTTCTACCGGTAGGTATGCCTATTGTAGCAAAGACGAAAATTTCGAAGATTTGTAACATCCCTACGAAGAAATTTCTAAAATTTTACCTTCTTTCGAAAGAAACTTTTTCTGTGTGCCTGTTATGCGTTCTCGGCTAAATCATTTTTGGTGACATAATAACCAATAATAAAAATAAAATCGATAGATTAAAAATTACGAGTCAATGGCATGGAAGTGTACTCGTCGTCGTTAGGTACGTGCAGCAAGCGCAGGGAATCAATCACGAGTGTCGTCTATGATGCGATGCACGGCGAGCCAATCACTGACACTCCCCGCCCCCGCGTCTCACTTTATACCACCAAAGAGACCAGATATTTTACTTCTGCGCAAGTTAAAGTCAGCGCTCAAGATCCATGCCGGGATCTGCACATAGTGTTTCACGCGCGCGCCTCAAAAAGATGTCAGCTAAACGGTAGGGGACCAGTAGGACCGAAGCCTACCTACTCCCTGCCATTAGTCGACTTCTGAAAGGGAAACCCGTAGTCCTAGAACGCTAAGGGTATCTAAGTGAAGGAACATAGGTGTAGTTTTAGTTAGGAAAAGTTTGACATGCCCTCGCGCCCTAGAGTCGCCCTAGAGTTGGAGAAGTCATAGGATGATTTTCCTCTCTAAAAAATATTAAGGTATATACCTACTACATAGGCAGTATCATTTATCTTCCTTCGTTAGCTCAGTATGTTCTAGTCACAGGTATCAGCATGGATCTTAAGCGCTCGGCGATAGAGTGGGGATTGCTTTGCACATCGTACACATATGGCAAAAAAAAATGTTCACCTACATTATTTTATTTTTTCTTTTACCTGCTGTCTTCTTGATTCTGGTTGAATTTAAAAGTTAAAAAAAAATCAAATAATTTTAAGCAAAGTCGCTGTGTTCGTCTGTCCGTTTTTCTGTTTACTTATTAACAATGCAACAGATTTTCATACGGTTTTCAGTATCTTTCAGAGAATTTCTACCGGTAGGTATGCATATTGTAGCAAAGACGAAAATTTCAAATATTTGTAACACCCCTAAAAAGAAATTCTTAATATTTTACCTACTTTCGAAAGTAACTTTGTCTGTGTGCCTGTTATGAGTTCTCGGCTAAACTATTTTTTATCCATCAGAATAACAATTATAAAGATCTCGTCATTACTATAATGACAATCAAATATATATTTTTTTAAACTTTATAGTGACTTTGTTTGCTATGTCCTGTCTATTGGTTATGTATATTTAACGTCTTTGACGATAATAAACAGGAAAATATAAATTTAAGTTTAGAAGTTGTTAAGTAGTTTTTACGAAGTTATGTTTTTTTTCCATACAAAAAAATGTTTAAAATTTCATAACACTGAAAATAATGGAAAAAAACGTAAAAGTCGCGAAACATTAAATTGTATTTGATAGTAGATTTCATTTCCGTAATTATTGTTTTTATATAACTCGTATCAGTTTTTGACGATCCTGATGTCTTCTACAACGTCATTTCGCATATCGTTCCACCGCGCTACGGGTGCCTGCGCGGCACTGGAGCACTTTTGTATGGGACCGCGCGGGAGACCACGTAATGCAGTTTCGGCCCTAAGAAAAGTAAAAGTTTTATGATCTTCATCACTGCAGAAGCCAGCAATGAATAGGCTAGGTAATTTAATCTATTTAAGTTACTCCGTCTTCTACTGATTCATTTGTCAAAAGACATGTATTCAAGGATGTACAAAATTATTGAATTGTCAAATTGACACTGCTTAGTGCCGTCAAAATGTCACTCTGTTATCAGTTGTCACGTCAAGTCAGTCAGTTGCATTAGTTTTGATGAGTTTGGTTTAATGTTGCTGACTAAATGTTTATAGAATTTAATTGAATTCAAAGACTTAAAATGTTTTTCAAAATTATTTGTGTGTACTTTTTAATTACAACTCAAACGTTATGTCATGGTGAAACAGAGGTCAGGTCAGAAGAAGACGTTGGCGTAAAATATGCAAACCGGTGTGAGGTTTGCAAGATTTTAGCTACCGAGTTGCAAGGTAGGCTCGAAGAAACCGGAAAAGTGCACGATGTCATCGAAATTGGATACTCGCTCGACGATGTGCAGCCTAAAAAGAAAACAAAGTATCAGAAATCAGAGCTGAGACTGATAGAATCGTTAGAAGGCGTTTGTGACAAAATTTTAGAATATAACATCCATAAAGAACGTAAAGATAGTACGAGGTTTGCTAAAGGTATGAGTCAAACGTTTAAAACCTTACATGGGTTAGTTGACAAGGGTGTGAAGGTGGATCTTGGTATTCCACTTGAATTGTGGGATAAGCCATCTGCTGAAATAACCCACATGAAAACACAATGTGAGAGTCTACTGGAAGAGAATGAAGGGGCAGTTGAGGATTGGTACTGGAACCATCAAGGAGAGATTGATCTAACAAAACACTTGTGTACCCAGCATGCCTTGAGGGGTGCTGATGACTCATGCCTCACTGAACAGCTGAGCACTGCTAAGGGTGAGCGTAGCAAAGCTGACAAGTCAGAACTATGAGAGTTAATGTTCTATTAGAGATTTTAAGCACATGAACAATTATTTATATTCAAACAAAAGTCTGTGTTTATTAACTTTGTGATAACATGGAATCATTTCAACCATAATATTATAAGTGTTAGTATGTTGTCTTAATTAGTGAGTAAGGCATAAATGTAATAAGAAATGATATAATTTTTCATTCCAATGTACTTTTCTATGTGTACAAAACAATAATAACTTATTGCACAGTTGACATCAATGTTACAATAATAATAGACTTTCTTCCATTGAATTCACTTGTAGAGCATTTTGTAAATAGTGTTTTACTCACCTATTTGTAATAATTATGAATAGATAGTACAATATAAAGTGTAAGGCTGTTTTCCAAAATAATATGATTAATGTATTAGCTTATGCTCAGTTTATATGACAGTTACTGCGAGATCTTAAATCACTTATTTTAACTTTTTTTAATATTGAATAATTTTACAATACAATAAAATTTGAACAATTAATAAAATAGTCTTTTTTAATGTACTTAACACCACCTACATAATTATAAAAAGTTAACAATATTTTTTAACCACATTAAATAAAATTTGGTTACTGTAAGTTACATACTGTGACACAGCCCATATGCATTAACACGATACACCTGTATAGCATAGGGGAAAGGAGAATGACATAGGTATGTCACTAATTGTCCTCCTAATTCTCCTCACTTTAATTCATTAAACCCGAAGCGAACGCCCGGCATTCACTCGGTCATTGTCTTTCTATTGTGGCTCTAATTACGCTACTCAAAAGGTTAAGAACCATTTTTCATAGACAAGCTTTTTCCTATGGCTTCGCTTCCATCAGCTATCCTAACCACATATAGCTGGCTCTTTATAGTATTAGTTCAGTTTCAGGATTTGTGTTATACATATGGAAAACTTTTGAACAGTTTTTTTTTTTCTTTTTTAATTTTTTGTGGGCCAAACAGTTTGAGGCAGAAACGGAATCATCGGTGTAAAAAATGTACAAATACCCTCAAGTGTGACTGTAGAAGTGTTGTTAGCAGCAATTTTAGTTACTCTAGGGTGAATGAAGGATAATGACTTTTACACAGCATCCACTCTGAACATCAGGGAGTCGAAAGCAAAATACCATTCAAGTAAGCAGCAAAAGCAATACTTACATAGAGCTGATTGTGACCTTCGGCCGATGCAAGCATACATGTGAACTTGGCCGGCTTTGGCTGCCAAGTGCGAACTAAGTCGTCTCATGACTAAACACCTGTCAACCTAGTTTAAATAAACTTTTATATTTTTTCTTAGACTTCAGACAAAAATCATGGCGTTTCTCCTTCTAATCAGAGTAGACCAGTCATTTAAAACATCACAGGTGAAAAATAGCACCAACCTGCATTTTTGGTTTTTTTTTTTGTGTGGATAGATTATATAGGTACCAATAGTGTAAAACCAAGTTTGCAGCTTTGACACGTACTCGAAAAACCTGGTTATTTTCGGTCAGGTTTCGAGTTTTTGCAAATGGCTTTTAAATGGTGCATCCGGCGGAAAAAGTTGATCCATTTACTTTTAAGTAGTCGTCTGTAAATATCACTATTGCTTATGCTTAGTACTGGTTGGTGAGGAAAGTCGTTCCCATAAATAAGAAACAAAAATGGACCAAGAATTGGGCCCTGGGGGTACCAATTGTTACACACCCACAAGGATGTTATTACGTTCATGACAATTCTCAGAATCCTATAATTCACTTGAATTATACTTTACACTTGTAAAGTGTAATTCAACCTATAAATGAAATAAGAAGATCCAGGGAGAAGTCAGATCCCATATTTATGTAAATAGTTTCCTAAGTAATGTCACATGAAGAACGCAATCGTTGAATAACTTGAATAAATCGCAAAAGATGCCAAGGACATCGCACTACCCATGCATTATAAATATGTCCTAAAAGTTCAACACTCAATCAGTTCATTCAAATCAGTTGTTCATGTTTAACAATCCCTTGTAAAACCAAATTGTCTGGAATATAAGCTAGGTATGGGCACAAGTAGGAATTATCCAGTTGTAGGTGGTATCCTTGTGGGCTCTCAAAAGTAAGTAAACAAGGTTTTAAAAAGTTTAGTATCGAAGTTATAGTAAACTTGAAAAGTAAACGAAAATTTCTAATGAAGCACCAAGTTATCACAGGTCTCTAAAAAGTGCAAATTTGGTTTTACACTATTGGTTTGAATCCTGAAAACATCCAGAAAATCAGCACAGTGCAATTATTTGCAATCGAACGAGTTAAATCCGTCTACGGTGACTGGCTTACATAAAAATGTACTCTGTGTATAGTAGTGCATTTTTGTCTATTATGCCCAACAGTGAGCAAAGTCAGACTGTGGATATACAAAGGTCATAATCGGGTGTAGCTGTTCGGTACAAGTAAACTCAAAACTTACGATGTTTGTGAAGTTTACTTTTCTCTACTTTCGGAGAGAAGTGCTCTCCGTCACTTGAATCTGCTACTGCGGAACGTGTTCTTAACCGCCATTAGATTTGATTCTACAAATCATTTTTTTTTTTGTAACTGTTGTTACTTTGATAGTGTGGCTGCTAATATAGGTATAGATTGAGGAAAAGCATTTCTATTAGACCAAGATTCGAGAGCTGTCTGACAAAACTTATTTTCACATGAATGAAACCTTAGGTTCTCAGTAGCATCTCATGTGCTTTGAATACCTGTGTGCTTGTGGAGCTCCTCCTTGGAGCCCCTGGGCAGGTACCAGGTGAGAAAAGGAATTAAAAATAAGAGTAACTTAAATTGCTGATTGTTTGTTGGCTGACTGAATAAAGATGTTTTGTAGAATATTATTCTAAAGTAGTATCATAAGTGTCAGACACTTTCCATGGAACAAAACTTCTGTCAGTCTGATTGTTGTCTTATCAGACTGACAGATTGACTTTTGCATGACGAAAAAAGTAAGGCGATAAAATTCCGTCATTCAAACATCATTCATGATTGATGGTTTTTATTGACGCTTGCACGACCGTGTAATGGACGCCTAAATAGGGGCAATTCAGTGTGATTACTTCGGCGACAATGTCACTGTGAAGCGGCACAATTTGTCAATTTCAGTGTTTTTTTATCGAAAAAATTAAAAGTGTTTATCGTAACACTGATGTGCCTCCGTTTAGTTAGTAAGTTACAAAAATAAAACAAAATAATCATTATAAGCACCTTTTTAATCGACTGTCAAAAAGTGTCACCTAATTTATATAAATAAAATTAATATCTCAACTCTATATTTTGCACCAGTTATCTTACACAATGGTATTTATAGGTGCTAACAACATGCAGCCATCCTGCATTCATATTGGGGCGAGAAGGGAACTAAATTACTTAACAAGACAAATAAATAACTATAGGATTAAGGATTTTAAGATTTCATATTATGATCACATAATATTAAATACATTCGCTCTTGTACTCAACGCGCATACAAAATTTAAACGACGTAATTCATACTATAATTTATCTCTTGTGGACACCGAGATGGCCTGTGACGCGCGGGGCGTCGTATTGAATCTCTTGTTGCGTGCGGGTGGCTCGCTCCCGTGAGCGCCGCGCCCGTGGCCGCGCGGCCTAGAGGTAGGGGCTGGTGTCCTGGTACTCGTCGTCGCTCTCGTCCGAGCCGTCGTCCGTCAGCTGTCGCTGTGCGGCCGCTTCCGAGTCGCCAGCACAGTCAGAGCTCGATGCATCTGTTGACAAACGTTTACATGAGCCTTATATGTAACTTCTCACTGCATCACAGTAGTGTCGTATGTTCAAATCATGAAGTAGCATTATCGAGTGTTAGTACGCAGTTTATATTTAGAGCTTATGAGTATACAGATATTAGAAAACAGTCTAAGGTAAAGGAGGGCTATGGCAGCAACAAACCGAATGTGTGTGCGTTAACTCCCACATATAATATACTACACTTACTACACACTAAAAAATTAAATTTTTGCATGCATGCAGACTATTGTTTCATTCTAAAGCTAAGCTAAAAACTGCCGTCTATATATTACAATAAAATCTCAAATAATGAATGCACGTATATCAAGATGATGCAGGAGTTGCTCGGATCTCTCTACGCTTTATATTGGGTAACGTAACTTCTCTCACAAATTGACTTGTTGACAATGGAGATATTGCATGGTGTAGTTATTAACCTTCCTTTATTCGCACGATGGTCAGCGAGATCGACTAAACATATTGTATTATTTTTCTTTTATAATACAATCAATGATCACATTTCGTCCTTGTGTTTTTGTTACTCGATCATTTTAGGGCACAAAATGTGTGTGTGAGTAACAAATATGATCGTAATTGGAGACCATCGGGTTTGTGCGATCGATGCAAGTGTAGGTGACGCAGTACGATTTTCTGTGTGTTTTTTCTGTGTGTGTGTTTTTTTGTGTGTGTGAGTGTGTGTAAATTTAAAAGAAAAAAAAAATCTGTATGTTTGTTGTTAATTAGAATTCGAAGAAAAAACACATTTTTACTTACATTTAGTAAACTCTTACGAAAATCTCGATGTTTTCATAGAAACTGTTTTAAAAGAATCTTACAGTAAATGATTTGATGTGACGGTAAATTAGGTTTGTCTTATTCGTGTGATTCCCTAATTTATTTCTTGTTCATATTATATTATAAAATTGCGTTCCAAACTTTAGGTCTGACCGAGACCGTGAGCGGGTATAAGTGTCATAAAAGAACAATGGCAAATCTCTTTACTTAAAATTGTCTGGAATTAAATTCAAGCATCCCGTAGTAAAAAATATGTCTAAAGATTCGGCGTTACTAGCAGAATCTACAAGCGAGTCTATTTTAATTCGGAAAAGCCGGAAAACAAAGATAATTATCGGAGTTTGAATTTTTAGGTTATGAATGAAGTGAGCGAAGCACGACTATTATCTTTTATTTATAACTTATGATAAAATTATATCAAACAAAAACTAATATTAAGGACAAATGAAGTAAACCTAATTGATTTTTTACTATTATGAAGTTTGTTTCGACGCACTTATCTCTGGATTTACCAGTCTGATTTCAAAACTTATTTTTGCATGGGCACGAAACGGAATACGTAGAGGAATTCTTTAGCATCCAACTGTCACTGTCAAAGACGAAAGTAGAGCTGTGCAATTAAAATCGATTAAATGTAAAATCGATACAACGTTGAATCGATCCTATGCTCCTTTTTTTTTGGATTTAAAAGTGATATTACACAAAGATCAAATCAGGTTGATTAGAGATGAATAACTGCAATTATATTGCAATAATAATTTTAATAATTCAACCAACCCTAGAAAGATCAATTGAATCGATCGTTCATTTAATAATCGATACAGATAATAAAATTCATACTGATTGTACGTGTAACACCACTATCGATGATAACAATTCGCGTATCCCGTTCGGAAGCAGTTGATATACTTTTAATATTATAAATTAACTCCGGCTTTTAAGAAATAAAGTGAAAAATAGAAAAATCATAAAAAAAATATTCAATTTGTTTCGTTTTTGTGATATCTATGGTCGCTAAAACAAAACCAGACATAATTCTGCCCTTCTTTAGCACGGGTATAGGAAGGTTAATACCAAATCACATCTAAGTTTCATTTCAATTATTAAAAAAAAATTGTGAATTAATTTGAAATTAATTATTATATTTTTTTCAAACTAGATTTTTATCGATTGCATAGATGTCTGAGCAAATCCACAGGCAGCAAGTGTGAGTGTACTGTGTACTGTCGCGTTACAGTATCTAATACAAGCGGTGCAATAATTACCCAGTTACCTGCTTGTGGCTCATAGAGGCTCTCGTAGCGCCGCGACTTGGGCGGCGGCGGGGACACTGAACTCCGGCTACAAAAGATAAGAAATCTGTTAGATTTATTTTTCGATTTCTCACAATACTCTATGCACAGCAAAGTACAGAGGCAGACTTAATGGCTTAGACATTTTCTACCAGTCAACCTTTGGGTGAAGAAGAGACAAATTGGCTTAAACACGATACACCACACCAGTGGGCCCATACTAAGATAAGCTGAGTAAAATGATAGTAAAAGCGTGACCTGTTTTTCAATAGTCTTTCAATAACAAATACTATTAATATTCAATTTATAAAGTGTAATTTTGCGGATGACATGGACACAGCGAATGTGAAATCTCATTTATGAATAGTAAATTTTTACGAACGTAAAAAGTCAACAAGACGTAGTTCCCAGAACGAACCAACTTAAGCACACTACACGCATTTTTAGAATGCCAGAAAAAATACTTTACACAACTCATAGCCATTAGCTAACTAAGAGCGAACCATAATAAACGTGGTCTGATGACCAAGATCTGCCTAGTATTTCTCAACTACGTTGGATTCGACTTCCAGTCAAACCGGGTGCGACTGAATACCAGAATTTTACACGGAGTTACGACAGATAGGTCTAACGGCTTGACGTCTCTGGTAAGGCACGGAGGAGACTATATAATAGATCAAACAAGCAAGTGCAACAAGGTGGTCGGTAGTCGGAAATCCTATCAGATAATAAACCACAATACAGTAAAGTAAGAAGATCATCAGAGTAGAGAGTAGCCAAGTACCTGTGTACAAGCTGCGTGTCGTGCGCGTCTCCGTTCTCGCTGGGCGGCGGCGAGCCGCGCGGCGAGGGCGGCTGGCTGAGCGCCTGCATGAGGCGCCCCTTGGACTCGTTCCAGATGTTGGACAGGCGCCCGTCGGGCCCGAACAGCAGCAGGAACGCGTCGATGAGCTCCCGCGACTTCTCCTCCCATTTCGCTAGGATGTCAACTCGCTTCTCGCCTATGTTTGTCATCACCTGGAAGAGATGGGCAAGTTTTAGTATTTAGCTGCCGTTTGTTCTACCTGCGTAGCCATCAGTCTTCTTGAGGTGGCTTTAGAATCGATAACAAAAAAAGAAGAGATGAACACTAGTGTGTTGTAGTGTGTTGCTGCCTCTTTCTGTCGCAGAGGCTTTGTTTTTGGCTTAATCTGCCATCTCACTTTTCCCTATAAAATATAAAAATGCGAGTCTGTGTGAGTAAAATTTGATACTGTGTGCAAGTACTCATCGAACATTTTTCTATTAAAGTAGTCCAGGATTACAATTTTGGATGAATGAATTTTACTACAAAGCGAACTTTTGCTACGCAAACTACGAGGCGCCCTCTGTGACGCGTAAAACAATTGCGCAAACCACAGATTAGTTCAAATTTGAACTAATCTTTGAGCGGTTATCAACACGATAACCGCTAATATACGTACGCTAAGTACGTAATGGGTTTCGATAGTTTTTTTTTGTTTTCTGTCATTTAAAGTTAAAGTGCAATGATTAGTTATTGCTGTAACTTACTTGGTTTTGAAATGGTTAAACTTTATTAACGTTGAATTGAATTCGGAAACGATACTTGTGGTTGTATCGTATATGTGGAATCGATAATTCGAGTTTGAGTTTTAGAGATTTATCTCTATGATGATGAGATGATCTCGTAACTTCACAAATATTCTAATCAGGGGTAGGTTTACCTATCTCTGATTAGAATATTTTTCAGAAAAGTTTTTATTTTTCTCAAACGATAAGAATCCTTGGAACACATCAGGTTATAATGACTTAAATACCTTCGCTGGTGCTATGAAAAGACATCAGAATTCTCAAAAGCACTTGAATGCTGTTATTTTATTCTGCAGTTTTGGTAAACCGGGAAAGAAACTTCTCGTGACGAAATTTTTAAGTAGGTAAATTCAATTCTTAAGTTGATCGGAATCTTGTGTGATAAAGAAGCGAAGAACGAAAAGCTATGGCTGTTTAAATTGTGAGTATTTGCTAATTATATTAGGTACATATTAATATCGTAAACAAATGATTGATTACTACAATCTTTTGTGCGTCATTATAGCGCGAGTTTTTTTTTATTCGGAATATTTGGTACGTGAGTAGTACTGGGTTTCTTGGCTTGCCCCTATAAGGGTATCTAGCACGCCACTGCTTTTATGATGTAGGCGAGCACTAAGGATTTTCTAAAATTCACCCCCAACGGGATGAAACGGGAGTCTAAAATATGTATGGAGAAAACTATTTTCAAGCGAGCGAACCGCAGGCAGAACCTAGTATTATATATTTCTAATCATGTAACATGTTAATATACTGCATTAAACTCTTCTTTAAAAATAAAATTAATATTTCATCGGCACTATGTAATGAAATAAATAAACTGTTTTTGTCATGTTCAAAACTGTATTACAAATAATTCAAACCTATCATAAGCAATTTAATATTCTAACTTCTTTTAAATGTTTTAACTTTATATATAGTTACATAAATTATGTCTATTAGACGAGTAAGTATTTTTGTATGTAAATATTACTTACATTGAATAAATCGTTACCAATCACAATCATTATTATTTTTCATTTATGTTGTTATTTTCATTTAAATTAGCTACTATTTTAACTTAATATAAATGATTATTTAAATGAAAAAACCATAATTAAATATTGTAAACACAAAGTTGCAAAAAGTGGAAGGTTAGTTTTGAACTCTGTCCAGATAATATATGTTTATTCTTACAACCATTAGACCAGTTCGCTTTATTAAATAACGTTGAAATTAACAACTAAATTATATGAAAAACAGTTTTAAAAGCTTACCTACTTTAACGCTACGTGTTAAAGATCAAATTGACATAACTGTATTCTATAATATATTATGTGGCTACCTTGTTTTTTCGTTTAAATTATTTAGCTCTGAATTAAATAACACTTACCCACTGCTAATTACAGAAGGTTCAAATTAGTCTAACTTTTAGGATGTCTTATATTACCTTTTGTTGTCAAGTGGGTCAGGTTTCTGGATCCTCTG
The DNA here is from genome assembly GCA_949316375.1 of Mythimna vitellina. NCBI lineage: Eukaryota > Metazoa > Arthropoda > Insecta > Lepidoptera > Noctuidae > Mythimna > Mythimna vitellina. The sequence continues at coordinate 9,843,047 of OX438687.1, read as the reverse complement.
TCTGTACAATGGTGATGGAATGTGTATTCGTTCGCTTTATTGGAAAGAAAGAACAAACATAAATCATCTTATTAGATTAGCTTGCGCACTGTGAGAGCGATTTCAGTTTTTCTTCCAAAAATCTATTGACTAAATCTGTCTCTCCATCATGGTTAAAGAAACCTTTAGTTATCTATAAAGCCTATCGTATCAACCTTGTTCAGAGTTCACTAACACTTCCAAGGCATCCGTGATTCGATTGTTTACTGAAAGAGTTCGTTGAATGGGCAACAGGTCCCTGTTAGTAACGACCTGACGACGCAAGGTCAGCCGCTCTATCGGCCGTATGTTACTATTTACGTGAAAAGAACGTTAAATACGTAAAGCTTTTGTTGAAAGTGATAATAAAAGGTCAAATGTCAGGAACTTGCGATTGCTCTTGATAGCAACTTGAGATTTGATGAAAAATAGACATATTTTGAGAAGAGACCCACTTGAATTTAAATTTGTATCTGATCCTGACCTCTTCCTGAATAACTGCTGACCGCTAAATTCCTCATATATGTAGGTACTTATACAGTGCTAAAATTTCAAAAATTACTGACACAATTTCTCTACCTCTTATTGAGCTAATTTTCCCGAATATAAAGTATTATATTCGGGAAAATTCCTAGTAAGGTGTACATATCGCTATTCCTAAAGATTAAAAGGAGGTTACTTACAATTATGAAAAAAATCTTAGGTTATTTCCTATTACGACTCACTTTTTATTATGATTATTTTAATTGTACTTTTTAGTACAATATTGACTGGACTACATTGTCTTTACATAATACCTACTTGTACTGTGATATGGAAATATTGTAAGAACAACAATTTTTCAAAAGAGTAACCATGTAGTTTCTTGTCGGTTCTTCTCCATAGGAAACGACCAATTTGGAACCGTGCACTAGCTTCTGACGTTTTATAAGTGCCCATGTAGGCCTATGTGAAATAAAAAACTTTTGAATTTTTGAATACAGTCTAAATGGTGAAGGAAAACATTATGAGGAAACCGGCATGGCCTAAAACCAAATATTCGAAGACATCCCACCTATCCGTACTGGGTTCATGTGGTGGATCACGACCCATTCCTTGTCCTGGAGAGAAGGCCCGAGTCCCGACAGTGGGAACATTAAAAACGGATCCCGATTAAGAAATTCCCCATTACAGCAATTACGTTATTTCTGTTATAACCTGTAGAAAGATATTAGTTCTGATACTAACCTTCTTCCCCTTCTCCTTGAGGTCATCCATCTTGTTCTGCAGACGGAATTTCTTCTCATTGAGGTAGCCCACGTTAAGCTCCTTGGCGGAGTAGCCGCGCGCCAAGTTTCTTCGCACGTAGATGTCGTAGTCGCGCACTATTCGCGCTACAATGTCTGACGTTGAGACGCCTGGAGAAAGCACAATACGGAAAAGTTAGATTTTGAAAGGATAGAATACTATAGAACCTACTGCAGTTAAACAAAAAAGAATACAATAAACCCTCGACTGCATTCCAAATTGTAAATTGGAGCGTATGATACACTCAACTTGTTATAAATGTTATTTTTTTCACAGTAAAGGGGTTCGTTGCTACTAGTACCATTAACAATTGATGTTTTTGTTATCACTACTTCCATTTTATTATTTTAGACACTAAAAAAAATTTAATTGTGGAATTTCGCTAAAGGTAAAAATTGCGAGAGAGAGTGTCAGACTTTTAACGACTAAAACCCATCTGAGGCACCTGTGCTTAGTGGCCCTGGAACGTAAACGGCCATTGCTCTTTCGAACAATCTTACAAATGCCACAGTTACATCGTTTTTAGAAAGCTTTGTATAGATGTCCATCATCTAGCTAACCTTAGAAGATATGCCACCTTGACGGTTATCACTCATGCATGTACACATCAAACAGTGATTCTCAAACTGCGGCCCAACTATCTATGCGGCGGGCCAATCTTAACTATGGCACAGAATGTAATGACTTTTTGACTGTAAAAGACTAAAGTATTTTTACCATTAGTTCAAATAACATGAATGCAGCCAGCGAATTATAATGTTTATTTAAGTACCACGAACATTTAGAACATTCCCTACTGCGACGTTTTAATGATCAAAATAAACATGATTAGAATTCCACATACTTTTCATTCCACAGCGGCTTTTTATTTAAAACGAATATAAATATGCAAATCGGTATCATTCTTCTGATCAAGTTTAATGACTAAAAATAAGCATAGAGATATACCTATTAATTCTTATGAAACCGCCAGCTTTTTGCTAGATATCCTTGATGTAACTAATCAAAGCTTCATATAGTATAAACACGTGTAAAGTGTTTTTACAATCATCGCCATTCGCAATCTATGATGAGTTATTGCGAATTTCGGACCAATCGCCGTATTGCTAGGGAGTAGTGACTTATTTGTATCCGGCTGCGCCAGGAGGAGGGTTATATTGTTTTCTGATTCTTCCATTTAATTTTCAAGTTTCTAAGGTAGGTATTACTTTTTTGATAAATAGTTAGAACCCTAAATAAATGGTATTTATCAAATACATGAGGACTTATGAATAATTAGCATTTTCCAGTGGCTTCACCCCCGTGAAAGACATAAATTATCACAGAAAACGAAACAAGTCCATTATAAACGCGACATACCTTCTGTCCTCTGAGTAGCTACGAACATGTCTTTCGCCTTAATGAGCGCGTATGTGTCTTCGCAGTCCTCCGTCGTGTAGGGAATGTCGTCGTGCGCCACGAAGTCGATCTTGTGTTTCTCTAAGAACTCCTCGTCATACTCCCAAGGCGCGTCCATTACTACCTGCAAACAATATGATAGAAGATTAAAACATGTACATTTTTTTACAAACTAAGTTTAAAGGAAAGTCCGGGATCTAATTGATATTTCAATAAAAAAACCAACATATTTTTGTTTTATCATATCCTAAAATTTTCACATTAAGAGTATGCTGGCTGGATCACTGAGGGACCGAAAGCTGCCCCTGATCAGAACTAGTTCATACAAATTGTAATCCAGCATTATTTTTACCGTACCTAAAGGGACACTGAGCTCGGGAATGCAAGACTTTGAAAGGCCCTAACCTTAGTTGCACCTTCCTTAGTTGTATTTTTTGTGTACAATAAAGAATATCTGTCTGTCTGACTTAACAAGTTTAAAGAAATTTTATAAATACTTTTATTTATAGTATAATGTTATTAATTAGCGAGATATTATGGAAAATAAATTCAATCTTAAATTAATTTTATTTAAAGAGAAATAAAATAAATAAATGTCGAATGCTATTTAAATAATATGGCGTGTTGGGTTACAAAGTTCACTTCATTTGCATTTAAGGAAGTTATTCCAATCCATCTGGAAAACTGAACCGGCCGCCATTGTCTGACAGCTTTGTGTTTAATGCTTACTCATTGAGTTCGTTCAAAAAAATCAAGTTGCTATGGCGTCAATACTGTAATTAGTAGAAGTTCGCTTCCATGTTATGATTATAGCCGACAGTCTACAAAAACTCTAGTATGATACGTTTTTGCTACATACAGACAATTTTAGCGCCACAAAAAATTGTAGCTAAATCAAAATAATACGAATAGCACATAAGGTTTACTATCGCATTTATTCAGCATACAGAGATGAATGAGGGACGCCTCCTTACTGCCAAATACTGTTATTTAATTATCTGTTTTGTAACACAAATGAGAATAAACCTTCGGTATAGTAATATTATAAGGAGCAATCTCTTTATTTCTGCTTAGAAATATGAACATAATAAGTTGAAGACTTGAAAGGCAAGAACATAATTTGAATGTCAAATTATTTACCGTGACGGTGAAAGATCACAATAAAACACCAACTATTATATTGTGTGAGAATATTCATTCTGTAGGTTTCAAGTATCCTTCGAGGTAACCAAAAAAAACATAAGATAGAGCTCAAATTTATTCAGATTACAAAAGGGCCTTTGAAACAATCTTTTCATTGACGTCATAAACTTGGAATACCCTCGCCTTCACTGCGGGCCAAATTGGTCTTTATTGGACGTGATTGGAACAAAAATTATCATAATAAATCTTTATCTTTTTTATTTTCCCGCTCCGAATATAACCAGTGCTTGTGTACCTACTCGGAAGAAAAGAAACAAGTTCTGTTGCCATATAAAGCCGAAATTACACCTGACAGCCGTTACGTGGCTATGCAAATGTCGATTTAAAATATTCCTTATTTTATTACGTAGAAATATTGTTCTGTAGTAAAATATGCATAGGAGTGATGACCTTGACGTTTACCATTTTCAACCGGTTGATTTATGTGTGCAAATAAACAACTTCTTTCATCATCATCATGATTTCAGTCGGAAACATTCATTGGTGGACATAGAACACCCTCAAGTGTCGCCACAAGAACTGGTCCTCTGAGTCTCGCATCCATCGAATTTCGTCGACCTTCAACTCCTCTTAAATATTATTAAATGTTTTTCTTTGATAAATTAAGATTACACGGTCTGACGATGTTCACTCAAGGAAATCGTCTTTAAACAGTGAATCATTTTAACAGGCATTGCATAAATAAACCCGAATCTTATTCTCAGATATCATTAGATTCGAAGGACTGAAACAATTTGCCTGCTGCGGTCTTCCCGTCCAAATATAATTTAGGTGTCTTCAAGGCAGTGAATAGGCTCTTAATAAACTAGTGCGCCTGACCATCAATGATTGCATCTCCGCTTACCATCAGGTGGGATCGCAGTCAAGCACTGGTTTATACGAATTTAAAAAAAAAGATTCAATCTAACAACAAAATCTTAATTTAGCACAAGCGCATTTCCAAGACATCCCGTTTAGATAATTATACAGAGTCACATGACAACAATAGACATGTTCTTGAACTGATAAAAAATAGTTCTAAGCTTGAGATTTTCCGTAAGTATGTATATATTTATTTTTTCCCCTATTCAGTGGCACAATGGAGCTCTTTGACCCAGCATTATAACTGTTTCCATTGACACATGTGGCTTAGAGGTCAAATATAACTGACGCAGTTAAATGAACCGTATAAATCTCACCCATTAGGAGAAACGTGTAAATGATTAATTATCTGACTCTAAACAATATTGTACTTGTGTCAAGCAAACTTGAACTCTATAGCCATTTGGTATTATCACCTCATTTTCAAGAATTCTATTGTGTAAACAAATTAAAGCATCAGTCGTATGATCATTCTTAGAATAGGGTTGAGGACATTGAGGTCAAAGAAATAATTGAGAGCAATGATGATTAATGATATCATTGGTTTGTTTGTTTCGAGTCCAAGCGCCACTATTTCAACACATGCATCAAGGGATCATACTTGAAATGAAACCGAGTGCAATACCCATTCGAGCACTACGGTCTCAATTTTAATGCAGACCGTTTTTTATTATCGAGAGATGTTTGTGTTTTATCGTTCATTTATGGAATGGGAAGTCCCTATTCGTAGAAGCGTATAGTGGGACATGCAGTGAATAGTGAATCACAAGTAACAATTACCTCATCGACGTATCTGCAATGCCTGACAGCCTCATACCTCTCGTCTTCCGTCATCACTGTGCGCCCCTTGCGACTGTGTGTGAGACTATCGCTACATACTGAAAACAACAAATAAATCCTCATTAATCATCAAGGTACACGATTAGGCCTACAATACGTCAACAAGCTTAATTAAAGTTATTATCTAGTCTCTTATAAAACTACATTTCAATTTATTTTACACATTTTAAGTGTAGTTTTATGTAAGGTCAGCGATTCTCAACATCCGGCCTGTTGGTCCTACGCGTGCCCATTATCATGAAGCTCAACTGATAATAAGGTTCGAGAAGAGAATGGTATAGGGTACGTAAATCATGAATGGAAATGTTGCAAGTTAATACCTAACTGCTACTATTAGTTAATAGCTATTTTAATAGAGCGATATGCCGTGGCCAGCGGCCTAAAACTAAAAGAGGTTAAGGTTGAGAATGACAGTCTGATTACCTAAATATTGTGCGTGCCAATGCCAGTGGCCGCTTTCAAGGACGCCTAGAATTGATTACACAAATCCATTTATCGCCAATTAAACATAAAAGGCTGTTCTTAATGATGCTTACCTACAATATTATCACTAAATGCTAATTAATTACCTTTAGGGACATTTTACTTATTTATCATCGGAATCGCATTGTTTACGCTTTACATGTGCGTAATCGGTTGGTCATGTATCGTACGACAAATCTACCAATGGAGCCGCTTTATTTTTATCTTAATTGTGGAGCCATGCGGCACTATGCCAGGTAGGCCGCACACTGCACGGTGCCTTGCTGTTTGCATTAAAAATAAGATTGGCACTCGCGATTTATTGTAAGATTATGTAATAGTTATCTCAATTGTATGAAACCGCATTTTTTAAACTTTTTCTCTATTCGATTAAAAAGGCACTTAATTGCGGGTGGTCTCCTAGAATGAATGATAGTTGTTTTATTCCAAGCGACATTGATAATCGAATTGAGGTGAATGATCGCCTAGTAATCATTAAACTGTTATATTTAGCCAGGTGGGTACTTTGCTAATGAGTTTTTAATTTTAAGAATACAAGTCCAAGGACGCAATATCTGTACCAGTATATACCACGAATACAGAGTTACCATTAAATTTTAATCGGAACTCGGTCAGGCAGTTACTGTATCGTAACAATTATTTATTAACATCGTTATTTGTAGCTTGCTAGCCGATGGCGTGTTGATATTTACGCGCAATTATGTCGTTCATACTCGGGTTGAAAAATTCCCAAGAATTGTTTACTCAAGGTAAAATTTTATCCCATAGAGTTGTTAGTTCCTATTAATCTTGCCTGAACGATTAACTAAAAGATACGTTACGTAGCCTATAGTAAAACATCGTTCGATGGGCGGTATCTAAACTGCCATTACGCATCAGTGTCATGCGATGCGCGAGGAAGCAAGGACTCAATGAGTCATGCTTGAATGTTTTGATGCAATAAGTAAACATGGGTAAGGCGGTACTAGATAAGGATGCACTCACCACCGACGATGAGGTAGACATTAGGGAAAACGGTCTTAGCCTGTTGCAGTTGCCTGGCGTGTCCTTGGTGGAACATGTCGTAGATGCCGTCTGAGTACACGCGCACCTTGCGGTGTGCTGTGCCTGCCACGGCTACTGCGCGAGGGATGCGACCATAGTGACATTTTTCCCGTTCTGCTATTGCGTCGGGGTCTGTACTGAATGGCGCCGCTTGCCGTAATGACTGAAACAAAAAAGAAAATAACAAATTACCTTTAAATTTCAAGTTGTAGCTAATATATAAACTGGGTTCGATAAACTCCTATGGGGTGAATGTTCTTTAAAACTAAATTGTAAGTGCAAAAACCGCCCACATAAAACATAATACAGCGAATGCAAATTGTGAGACTCGATTTAAATGTCAGCCTGATGATGAAATCTACTTGTAAGAATATCCATTGTAAAAATGTTATGAATTCATTATAAAAATGGTCGGTAAAATATAATAAAAATATTTTAAAAAAATCATTAAAATATCTCAACAAATGGAACTTTAAAATTGCGCTTGAAAGGCTAATTAATTTCGTCTCACTCGGTGCTCCCGTGTGTGACGTCACACGACCCTATACCACTGAGGTGAAATAAAACTACCAATAAATAAAAAAGAAGCAGATAAACGAAATAACCCTCCTTTGACTTAGCCGTAATCGGGTAAAAATAACTAGAAGCAGCACGGGAGCTCACAATTGACTTAGAAACTTGTGCATTTGAGTGACTTGTGGTGCGAAGATCTCATCTAGGTCAAATGACGACACTCTCTAGCGAGAGTCTGCAGTCGTTGTGCGTAAACCTAATAATTAATTTCCTAGCTATTTATTTATTGATCTATATTTTAATTTCATTTCGTTAAATATGATATTAACAAAATCGTGAAAGATCTTAATTTAATGCAGGCTAATGATAATATCAATTGTATTCACATGCTAATACATTCAAACCGAATTCAAACCAACACTTGAGATAAATGAATGTAAGGCCAATTAAATTATTTTTTTAGAAATCAATGTACACATCTCTTTGATATTGATATGAATGTAATGCTAATAATTAATGATATTGATGGCTTAAATAATGATTACAAATTAATACATATGTATTATAAAACAAAGACCACGTCTGTTTTGTCTGTCTGTCTGTTCGCGATAAACTGAAAAACGACTGTATAGATTTTCATCATGGTTTTCACCAATAGACACAGAGATTTATGAGGAAGGTTTAGATGCATATTACTGTAGAGAAAACCCGAGGATTCAAAAATTATTAACAGCCGTATGAAGCAGGGGCGACTTGCTAGTATAAAGTAATAAAAAAATGTTTTAAATAAAGTTGTGTAAGTATGAGTAAACAAGATTATGTTGTATTGTTCAGGCGTCAAGGTTCAAACGGTACTGGATGTCAGCCGTTAATGATAATGAAGTGGCGTGATGTGACGTCGCGCCAGTGGCTGGCATAGATTAGCGACAACGATTCATGGGTTGTTATCTAAACGCGTATGACTATGCTGCGATGCCTCTATCAGCGGATATACTTATGCAAATGACACTGATTACTACTATGTTTATATTCATTATACGGTTCAATCAGACATTCAATCGCAGAAATTGGAAAACCAACAGAAGGTTCTTGACTTCTATTTTTAAGTCATGCAAAATGCTTAGAAATTATTCAACACTTCGTAAGACTTAAGCAGTGCCGGATGATTTTTGAGCAAAACATTTCGATTAAGTATTATAGTTATACACTTGTTCACTTAAATGTAAACGTTATGTTTTAACTGTTTAATTAAAAAGTTCCGATGCGCCACCGGGATATGGTAGACATCCTACTTATACACACCAAACGTTTTGGGAACACATTCATTGTGTGTACAGCTTGGAGCGACAGTGGAACTCTTGCCGAGGTCTGTGTTTCGTGATTGCTGCAAAATAGAGGTCTTCAAGTCAATAGTGAATAGGTTACTTTATGGCAAGCATGGTCCACCGTCGACCATATCATAGTTTACCATCAGGTGAGATAGTGGTCAAGCGCAAGCCCGTCAATAACAATAATAAATACTTAAAAGATGGAGGTGATCGTTAATGTATTTAAGCTTTTAACCTCCATCGAATACTACAGCCCGGCGATGAACCGACGCTTGTTATTCCATTTTATTGAATTACTTAAACTCAAGTAAGTCATTAATCTACGTAAACCTGAGCAGTCTCGTTGTCAAATAGTATTGTATTATACTCAGGAAGACTTTCTAGTTTCTATATGAGGAAACATTACGAGGAAAGACCAATATGTATGGCGTTTACACATTCATAAGGTTAAACTAGCGACACGGAAATGACAATTTGAATACGTATACTTATGTCGCAGCTCTGAAATACTGAAAACTCTTTTAGGAAATTTTACATAACTTTGGGACAAAGATAATGAGGTAACCGCAAGTAAAACGTTGCGATAATGTAAGTACCGTCTGCTATTTGTTTGTTTAAATATTTCTGTGGACACAGCGAGTGTTGAAGAATGCAGGCAACGTAGCTCAACCTTTTATCATAGTTTATAACCGGCATTATTTTACTTCTATTAGACTTCAAATTAAAAGGCTCGACAATAATTATGTGATCAACAACAACAAAATACCCTCACTTATGTCGCGTGACGAGATGCAGTAATTGTGGCGTCCAAGTTTAATTCGGGTCACATAACAATGCAAAAAGAAACAGACTGACTAATCATTACACAATAAATCCAATAGTTTTTTATAGAGTGGCTATAATTTCTGTAATATAAATTCCATAGAAATATAAAACTCGTTACTTTATTATGAACATTATTAATTAGTCTGAAATAAATGTATTTTATTTATTTAATGGGTTAGGTTCTTTCATTTTTTTTAACTGATGACGTAAGACTAGGCTGCATGGATAGCCAAAGGACCCTAAAAGCTGGCATGCCTGTTACAGTGCGGCCCGTTTAAAGGTGTTTAAAACTAATGTCCGAAAGATTTATTTGACACCGAAAGTTTAAACCAGGTGTATTACGCAAATATGAAATTGTTACAGGAAGTCAATTCCATCTGTGGTTCGGTAATTTAATATGTATAATATTATTATATCTGGTCCTATTGACCTTGCTAAGTCGGAAAGCTTTATAAAGAAAACTTTTAAAAATTATGTCTGTTGGTTGCTCATTTCAAAAAATTAATAATTTCTAGCTGCTGCCAGTGGCTTCGCCCGCGTGTAAGTACAAAACATATAAATGCCTGTGTCACTCAGTGACAAAATAGCATTCTACTGGTAAAAGAGTGTTTAAACCGGTTCAGTAGTTTTTGAGTTTATTTTATTGAGAACAAAAATACATCTTTTCTTGTAGGTAGTATACCTACAAGCACCTAATACCGTAGATATAAATTATAGTATAGATTTTTCTATTAAAGTTTGATTTGTTAACGGTATTTTAGGGGAACAGAGCGAAATCGTCTGCACTTATATCAATAGAAATGCTGTGGTTATTGCTGTTTATGACAGAGATAAATCTTTCAACTTATAAACAAGAAATGCTAGTCGCCATGAAAGGCAATCGAAAGTCAGGCCACATTGCTTGTGCACACATTTTATCGATTAAGATCGTGGAGGACCAGTAAAAGCACAATGACAATAAGATTACGCAAGTTTTGTAAATACGTAAAAATATGAATTTTAAAGCTGATTATGATGAAATCACACCTGGCCAATATTATCCACATGATTGATTATTATCATTGCAATTAAAAAAAAAAAAACATATACAGGAAATATTTTATGTAATAATCAGAAGACTATCATTTGACGTGTCTACCTGAATATTATAGGTACATTAGCTATGTACGTATTTAAAAATTATCTATTAATTAATTAGCCTGAGATTGTGAATTTCTGCGTAAATGCAAGCTCATAAGGTGTAAAATCCTTTACTCTCAATGACACATGTTAAGGTGACTAGATGGTAGCTTGCTTATGTAATAGTGGAGTTTGATAACAGTTCCTAGGTGTTTCAGATGTTATACTATTAACACTCAATAGTATACAGGTTAGACAGATTAGATTATCCAGTTTACTGTACTTATAATTAACAGCTCATGCATATACCAGGTATTGTATATTCCTGTTGTAACAGTATATAAACGTCTAGATATACATACATTAAAAAATTTTCACTGCACCAAAATGACGTCAGAATTGGTAGGAAAAAAAATATTACATATTTTTAATATGGAAGTATGTCAAAATATTACATATTTTGTGTTAATTTAAAACTGAGTAGTTACACCAGTGGTTCCCAATCTTTTTTTGACCTAGGACCACTTTGGTTCCTTTGTTGTAAGCTGGGACCAGAAACCCAGAAGAAAATTTGATTATTTTATTGTAACAAAAAAAAAATCTATATAATTTATAAATTTAATATTTGTAGCACACCTATTCTTTAAAATTAAAAGTAACAAGCATTGTAACAGAAAACAAAACATTTCTATATAATTAAAATCGAATCGTATCAATAACTCTTCAATTGAAAAGGTTGAAATTTCTAAACCTTTCGCAAACCATATTTTAGCTCTTGTAGACCACGAACAACAGGTGATGAACCACCGACTTACACTAATATTATGGCAAAATAACTGTCTGTATTCACAAACATAATTAAATGCGGAAACTATCTCATTCGATCGACATCATTGTTTGAGTTATTGCAATTAATTAACTTAATAAGCTTGATTATTTCTTTAGAATAATAACAAGTCAAGCTCATACCATTGATAATAAGGTAAGTACTTAGATAATTTAATCTATGTCACAAATAAGTTGATGAGTGTTGTTCCAGTAATAATATGACGACCTTGAATCGAGTCTATGAGAAAATAACACCAATCGATAGTCTTTAATAATTCCTATGAAAACTTGTTCGATAACGTGCAGAAACCACAACACTCGCACAATAATACTTTACCTTCCTTTATCCACCGTTTTAAAACTTTCGATTAGTTTTTACTATCACATCTAATTTTAGATTTGTTTAATTATAAAACAAGCATTTTGTCCGCAACTTCGTTCACGTATATTTACTGCCCTTCGGTGTTCTACACAGGAAAGCACCTCGTTTAAAGGGTAGTTCTGGATAATGAAACAACCATAACAAACGAAGAACGTGGGCGTCGTCGTTCTGGGTCCATTTCCCAGGTGACTGACCTGGGAAAACCGTGGGGGTTTTCCATTAAAATTCCCAGTATAGGACCAGGCCCGGGTCGACGGTGCATATTGTTCTACGCGAGAGATGTCGGCAAAGCCATAGGCCTATGTCTAATAGGCCTACGGGATTGTCCTAAAGAGTTACCGCGTCACTGGACTGCCAACGGCATGAAGGAACAGGTGGGTTTTAATTAGCAAACGTTTCACGCAGATTGGGAGGATTTATTTGATATAAAAAGTACGCGGCGTAATACCCTCACGCCATGGAGAGCATTTCAAGCAGTTGGCACCAAATCTCTCCTTAGTCGTGTCTGTTTCATCACCACTCACTTGTACGCTATAAAAATATCTCCCACTTCGATGGTTACTTTACCGAAATTAACCGCCATGACTGAACTTGGGAAAACAGGGACTCATTTTTAACCCCCAAAGTTTGAAGAAGGTCAAAAATGTCATTCTATGTAAGTATAAGTAGTAACAAGTTGTTTCTAAATTGAAGGATTACAAACCGTTTTCCCCTTTTCACTCTGATCGAGATTGGTTATAAAACATCGCTTGACCCGCTCAGATCATTTTATTTTTGATATAAAATATATTTATTTAAGTAATCAACTAATTATTGACGAGTTTAAATTGATTCTATATCGATCCATCAATTGCAAAAAGCAAAAACCATAGGGAAACATTATTTATGGTTGATAACCTAACTTACTACTGTACAACTTTAGTCATATGAATCAATAATAAAATGTATAAATAATTATAATAAATGCTGCGTCATCAATTCACCATGATCACAACTCCGTAAAATAAAATAGTTCATAAATATTTATTTACTTGGAAGTTACAAAACGTACAATTCATCAAAAATAATTTTGGGATTAATTGAACACATAATTATTAGGTTTATCTATGTTATATCGGAAGATTCCGAATGAACCGGATATACGATGAAATAATATATAACAAGGAATAACAACCCGCTGATAGCTCGACAACTAGCGGGGTCATGATGTTGAAACAATTCAAAATTAATTTAATTGATCCATACCAAATAAAGCAAAGATAAAATTATTTCAATATCAGAAACGTACAACAATACCTGAGTTACACGAAAATAGAATATTCTATAAGTTAGACTTCAATCATTAAAATTAAAGTCATTGAAAGTCAGTGAAACGTGAAAACTTAACCAGCTACTTAGCTCCCTATTGTATGATGTTCGAGAACTCAATGGCAGCGGTTACAGTTTAGGTAGCACCGTATTTAGCTCAAACCTCCGGTTGAGACACCACTCACAACCACGAGCAGTGATTCATTCATTTTGGCATTCAAGCGGCAGCTAGTTAGCGATACAATGAGGATTGAAATTATGGCAGACAGGAATGTATTGGCGTAGGTTTATGATTGGAGGCCTCCATCTGGAAAACATAATTCGGCACACACAGTGACATAGTCGCTCCAAAATGGGGCGTAATTACAGAATGCGAAAGGCTCAAGGACTTGAAAAATTAAAAGCTAGTAGGAAACTAATGATAGGAGAAATGCCTTGAACATATTACAGGATTCAAAATCATTACGTCATTTGGGGTTTTTTGGCAATAGAATAGAATAAACTTTATTTTACACCAAAATAGTAACAATTTAGATTTTATATGAATGCTTTTCTAAAAGGAAAAGTTTACATATTTAGTCTAAGAGGAAAACGTTTAGGGTAAATGATGTTTATTGTTTATAGCTCGGGGAATCTACACATCAAAACTATTAAATAACATTCCCCACTAGACAGAGATGTTTAAGTTGAGGATGCGTGAATTGGAATTGCCTCGGTTTCTGGCTGAAGTATTCTCTAACATTTCATCCATGAGGATGCCGCATGAACACGCGGCAAAGTTAATTACAAACCGTTCATAATGAATATTAGACGCATGGGCACTGCAGTCACGCTGTATGATTATGATAATGAGCCTTCCTTAGAAAAAAAATACTGTTATATCATTCGTTGACCTTGCCATAAACTAGAAGCTTCATGATTCTTGCAATTCACGAGACGTTTCCGAAACACATACAATGTACGCGAACAATGACTAATTATTATTTTATAATGAACCTTCAGAAACAAATCACAACAAGCAAAGATTATTTATTATTAACAAACTAAATCTAAGCTCTATGTAAACTTGACTAAGATATGAATGCAGCTTTGGCCTATTTCGAATAATTTACCAGCTGATATAACTGACATTTACTGCGAGAAATGTTACCGTTACTGTGGTTGGAGAAGAGAATGCCGTCTGGTTGACGTCAAAAGATTTCGTAACCTTCAGTATAAACGACCACCGAAAACAAAGGTGTTTTACGCGACAAACAATAAGCTAGTCGTCAAGGTTTTACGAAGAAAAGTGGACGCAATAACATTAAACACAGGCCCAAAATAAACGAAGAACTTCGACATAGAACTTGAACCTGATTATTTTGAGCGTGAAGAAATCGGCTGCATACGTAATCCAATCACGACACTTGAGAAACAGCAGCCTTGGGTAGCAAAGCAACAACCATTCTAAAGCTAATCAACATAATGTTTTAACTGGGTTTAGTATTTGTGTAAGTGCATGGTGCACCTGACACAGCAACTCAACAAGGCACGCTGCGAATGCCTACGAAAATGCGAATTGCTCAAGCTGGCATTTTTTTGTTATTCATTTAAATGAGCATTAGTCGATTTACGTCATACTGGTTCGTGCAAATCATCTTTGTGAATACATTGTGGGCAAACTACTTTTTTCCAGTGAAACGTTCGCTTACGAAGAGATAACTAATCCCAATAATGTTATTTACAGTTGAATTGTTTGTTTAGCTGGTGAGTGACGCATCTCACAAGTTTAATTAAACTGAGGGTATGTAAACTATACGTAAGACTTCCCATGAATGTCATTTCGGAGCCCGGTTTGAAAACTAAGGTAAACGGAAGTTATTGAAAATCCTGTCGTCTAAATCAAAATCATTGTATTCCGCATTGAAGGCTAGAATAGAAACTAATATTATAACACCTCCGTATTTCCATGTCATTGTATATACTATAATTACAGTTGTAAGTTAAGAGCACATCATCTCCACGGTCGTTATGTTTACTAAAAACTACTAAATGGTCTGCTACATTTATTATTTCATCCTTCCTTTACCTGCACGTACACAGACTGCTTAGAGTTGGTACTGTTTCAGCAGTGCAGTTCTTTTTTTTTTTAACAAATCAGCATCTTTTCCATCCATAAGCTTAGTTTTTGTTTCTATGTATGGTCTTCTTTAAGACATCCACATTTTGATTTATGTTTGTTTTTATAACATTCTTCATTCTGCATCACTTCTGCATACTATCCCATCAATTGCTACATGACTTTTGTATCATATTTTTTACTTTGAAATTCCACACGTTTTTTATTTCGTATCCTATTCATTTACTTATATAGCAACACCTTTACGATTAAAGTTATTGCAGGGTTGTATTTTTTTAAACATACCTACAATAATTATATGGAATGAGGAAAAAAAGGATTGCGTAATTAAGTTTCTTTAGAGGAAGGGCGATCGTTTTAACAAATTAAGACTAAAAGATGAGGATAAATCAAAAGAATATAAGACACAATTCGGTTTAGCTCGATTTTACCGAATGGTCCAAAAGTTTGTTCTCAAATAATATACGAAGATGCATACTCTTAATACTCTTCACTTAGTCAAATAATTGTGGTCCAAATTACAGCGCATTTGAATTAGAAAGTGTAAACTAATAGATGCTTACGAGACAGTCACAATACATTCTCCGTAATAGTTGCATTTTCGTTGATTATGCTGTTAATAAGTTCCAGGAATTTAAGGTGTTTGTACACAAGTTCTCTGTTATGGCAGTAAGAACGTTTGCTATGCACTTAACACTATTCATGTGCGAGAATTTATGTACCTACGAACTTTCTATGGGGTAGCTCGAACTTTCATTCATACTTGAACAAACAATGAAGCCTTCTAGTCTGCGGGTTTTCGTTCACAAGGTTTCCTTTTCACAGTTCAAGTAAATGATTCGGTTGTCACTTTGTTCATCTGGTGCAGAGTATAAGTTGGACTGTGTGATGTAAATATTGTACAGACCCAAGCCGAATGGTCCGTAATCCGTAAGTTACTTAAAGAAAGTGTTACGCCGGCAAACACAGAAGCTAAAATAAATCAGAGGTACTTACAGTGTGGTCTTTTATTTCCTGTTTGACAAATCCATTTTTCCTGTAACCATTGAGGGAAGTCTCCAGCTGACCATTGACATGCCCGTGCCCATTCGTGAGCGTCGTGGTTATCGTTAACGCTGACATCATCAACTATTTTATATTGTCTTTCAACTTAAATTAATTAACTTTTCCGTACGTGAAATAAAAATATTAAAGCTATTAATTAAATAGGAACTTGCATTTTTATTATTTATTTATTTTCTTAAAAAATATCTCAAAGAAAGAATATTATTTTACCAAAATAACTTCAAATCTGAGTGAAGATTGACAAGTTGCAATTTATTTTTCAGTGATCGTATGTTTCGTGCTATGTATTTGATAACCGGTATTTTAGGTAAACAATGAAACACGCGAACTGCACAAAACTATGCGAGTGACTAAAACGAAGTGAAGCACGGAGTCGGCGTGAGGAATGTTTCTGGTGCGAGCGGCGAGCGCGAGCGCGAGGGGACAGCGGCGCGGGGCGGTCGATGCCGGGTGGCGCGACGCCGACGTGGAGGCTCGGCAGACACGCGACGCTCCACGAGTCGCGCCGAAGGGGACTTTACTTCACTTTGGACGCCCACGGACGACCCTAGCTAGTAATCGCTGAATGCATTGCACCCAAACCATAATTACGATACAACACAAAGTTCACTCTATTTAATGAAACCTGCATCTCAACAAACAAGGCTCACTGACTCATATGCTGCCCATTCAAAATTTCAAAGGAAACTCATTAGTAGCAGAACTTTGTGGTAGTTGAATTTACTATCCATAATGGGATACTTAGGCTGCAAACATTGAAAAGACGCCATTAGTAGGTATAGACCTTTCGAATACCGTAATTAGAGACACATTAGAAAGACAATGAGAGAGTGAACACCGGTGTTCGCTTGGGGTTCAATTTGCACCCTGACTAGCAAACAAAATTTCGTTAGCATTGCCGTACATCCAGATAACAATGATGGAGATAAGCCGAGAATTAAGAAAATAAATCGTTAGCGGAACACATAATTACAAATTTGGCATACGTTTATTATCACAACATCGTACGATATTGATAACATGTAAGTACCTACATAATTATAAAATGATATCAACAAACACCCGTCTTCACAGTAGTGGTGATGACATATTTTAATTTATTAATTGTGAGGCGGAAGGTTAGCTAAAGTTAGTTCCAGGAATGTTGACAGCTCAGATCAACAAAAAAATAATCTTTTTCTGTAGATCTGAGGTTGACAGCCCTATTAACGGCTAGGAATGTGTGTGATACTGATAATAACGTACTATGGATAATGTTACAGGATTTTTTATACAATATATCTTACCAGGCTAGAAGCCTTAGTTTGTGCCCCTTTGACCAATACCACAGATGGTAAGCGACAAAACCTGTTCTTAATTTTACGGAATTTTATTTTGCATGTTATACATTGGTATATGTTATGGTTCTCTTGTTATGGAATACTCTACATACTCAGTACAATAATTATTATGTATGATATGACATGTTTGACTATGTGTTACCTATACTGTGCCATAGTGTGACTGCGTGCCCTTTATCTAAATTCCGTCATGCCTCTTTTATAGTGTATGTTTCACAGAATTCGTCTCATTTGTCATCTGATCGAAACCAATGAGTGCTACTCAATTCTGAACAAACACAAATATTGCGCCTGCATATACAATTTCGAAATACTTGTGACAAATTGACAAACAGTCGGCCAGTCAAATTCTCCCGTATATTATAAAACATATACATCCTGCACATAATGACTGTACTTATTGGTAAAGTAAGAGCTGTTGCCTTGTACTTGGTAAGAACTCTATATTACGAGTACCTTTTACACCTGCAGTACGTGACTTGGATGAATAATTTACTTCCTAGTTTCAATTATTGTAGATGCTGCTGTTTTTGAATTACTCGCAAATAATTTTACCAGCAGTGAATGTACATGTGATCTTATTGTCACATCCAATTTCTATTTCTGTTCTGCAAGAATGTATGCTATTTGGTCAGATGTTAGGTGCTGCTAACAACTTGGCTAAGTGCTGCTAACAATCGGTCGCACTAAATGTACGAGTACTACCTATTGCGATTTTGCGATAACAGCTAGTTATTCTACTGAGCTGCTCTGAAATATGAGCACCGCGAAACTGGTTCACCACTTGGTTTTTATTCATTATCGTTTCTAGTTTGGACCACCAGAATCTCAGTGTTATTCATTTAAATTCGCACAACCTGCACATGCGAGGTCGGTCTGAATTTGCAAGCTCCTCCTCACCTTTTTTAAAAGTTAGCAGCCTTGAAGGACTGGACCTTTCAAATTCTTTTGTACAGAGACAGCTGAATCGCTGACGTTACCAAAGACTGTTATTCTTATCGACCGGTTTGTTTCAGCTATTCAGTAGACTTCTTAGGCGAAACCATTTCTCAAGTATTTTATCGAAGTTTTACGTAACTATTTCAATCATTGTATTTTCTAATCATTCGCAGAGTACCTACGTGTTCTGTAAACATGTTTTCAATTTACGATTTGTTTGTTGTTTTCATATGGTCACAAGTTTTAAAAATAGTATCTTCAAAGTCACCTTCTCAACGGTTAAAAATTAAGAGCACGAAGCCTATTCCTCCTAATACGGATCTTGACTACTCTTTTACACATAGATAAGATATAGGTGGATCATTTATATTATATATTACTCACGTTAATGCTGGTCCAGGTGATAAAATATGACTCAACATCTATATACACTGGACCGCAAAAATTCCGGGTCGCTAATAAAAGTTCAATCATTTCCTAAATATATAAGGTAAATTCGAGAAACTGTTGTATGTTTTAGATTGACTGATTAAAATATATCAGAAAATATATATTATATTATAAACATTTTTACACTAATTAATTTTATGTTTAATACTAAAAATGCTTCTAACTTATGATATCAAAAAGCATCGCAATTTATCTTAAAAAAAGAAAACTTTTTGTCATTTTAATACTTTGTAATAACGGGCGTAAGAATTATTATTGAAATCATCAATGCAACTTCTCAGTTCGTCTTACCCCATTGATTGACTTTTGAAATAGAATACAATAGCGTAAGACAAACTTGAATATAGCGGACTACTTTTAGCGTCCTCCATAAGACGACGACTTTGATCTATGTTTGACCACTCTTCAACTAGTGCACCGCGCTAAATTTTGTAACTGATGCTGAAGAGCATTATCTAGCACATCTCTTGCGGACGTCCTATGCATGTTCTATAGGATTCAAATCTAGGCTGCGAGCCTCTCCATGCAGATAATACAGACGTTTTGAATATTTTTTGATTGACCAAATAAGCTCTATGTGACCGCACATTCTCCTACAGAGAAATGAAATTTGCGCCAAAACGTTCAGAATTCTCTTTTAAATCTTTATGTATCTGACAGTATCGGAGAGCAGTCAGAGTACCGTTTTCTATCCCTATTAACTCTGTACGACTCTCTGAAGACATCCCAGCTCATACTATTATTAATCGTCCACTAAGTGCCACCTTTTCATCAAAATATGCTTGACAACGTTCTTTGGTCGTCTAAATACTGTTCGTCTCCCATTATCTATAAACAAACAAAATCCGGACTCATCGGGAAAAATAATAACCCTGAACAACTTCAATCTGTCCATCGGACGTGTTCTTGAGCAAACCATAACCTGGCAACAGGACGTTCTCTGAGCAGTTTGGGGCCGTTTGTTGGCCTATAAGACTTTATATCAGCATCACAAAGTCGTCGCAAGATCATGTCAGAGAGCTCACATTGTTGTGGTGTATTTCTTGAATGCTTGTCCGGACCTGAACCGTAAGAAATTAATTTCTTAGCATAATGCTCACGATAAATAGGTCTTCTCGTGTACTTGTACACAATGGCCTGCTATTTCCTAGTCTTCTGGTGTTCATGCATATCTTTTGAAATCGCTGGAGAACTCTTTGGACCATAGATACAGATACTTTACTGTTCTAGCAGTACTACGCTGACTTCTTTCTGGTTATAATTCCTGACTTCGTGTACAGTATATAGGCGTTAGCGATATGATGTTAGACTGAATACTGTGACCAATCCAAGAAATTGTGTATAATGACAGCTAGGTTTGAAACACAAGCCAAAAAAATATTCTTGTCCTAATTCTGTAAATCTGATTTTTAAGATGTAACTTGTACAAATGAAACCTGTTTTAAGATTTGAAATAAGCATCACCAATCTACTTATAACATATAATATTATTAATACGAGCGATCTATGATCCGTTATTTTGCGGCCCAGTGTATTTCGGCAGTTCAAACTTCAAAGTTTACTTCAACTGTTTGATAACATATACCTGCATAAATAAACAACACGTGCGATGAGATCAAAGTCCCATTTAGTGGATGTAGTAATATTTTATAGATTTGTCGATTTATCACCTGTTTTCTATATTTAGAATGTGGGTTGCCCTCACTAGTTACAGGCGGAGGCAACGACCGGCTTACTAACCGAGTGGTAGGCGCCAAACTAATGTCTCAGAGAGTGAGAACAGCAGAGTAGTGGCTTGCCAACACTGACATGACACACTCAAATGATTTAATTACAGATATCTTAAAGCCAATAATACTCATAGCTCTACGTTTTGTAATGACTGTGGCTCAGGTACAATTGTGCAATTGCTGTCCCATTTTCAGATGAAAATCCAACCGACTAATTGGAAGACACAAAAACACAGGATATAAGTTATCAATGAAGATACTTCGATCTTAATAGACGAAGAAGCAATCAGAAATAAACAAGGAAGGATATAGGGTTGATCCCGTAATATTTCTGGCTGAAGATCGAGGCGCACTTTTGACACTAGCATTCTAAAAACTGAGTACTTATGGAATGGCCCTTCTTGGTGAGTTCATTTTGGTTCAAGGATGCATCAATTTGTACATGGCATGCCGCACCGGCACGACACGCTTTCATGACGTGATGACTGACGATAAAGTGGGAATGATTTCGTCAAGTGCGTTACGTAATTCTTATTATGATTTGATTTGCTTCTCTGGCGTTACTGATTAGACTTCGTAAGTAGTAAAGTACCTACTTGTAAGAGCAAGACGTAATGACTTTACCTAGTTTATTTACTGGTTTGCAGAATGATATCGCGTCTTATCAATGATGCTTTCATAAAAGCATGCTCAGGTGAACCGCTGCTCTATGCCATTGGTTGCGCTGGTGACGTACCTAATTGCAATTTCTTTATGAAACGATAGAAAAAGAGTTGAATATAGTTTGTGATATAGTCCACAGACCTATTTGCGAGTTTCACGAATTCACGAGTGTAAAGTTTCAAGCTCACATTTTTCAGAATGGCAGACTTGACACAGATATCTACTTTATTCGTTGTATGTTAGATATCTACTCTATGAATTGGATTTGGCAATCGACAAAGTGTGGGTTTTTTTAGATAAAAATAACAAACTACTATCTGCTTCCGCCACGCACTAAAAGTCCAAGAAAGAATATTGCGTAGGCAGTTGGATTCGGATTTGTTTAGTTATTCTTGATTAAACTATTCATGCATACAATAAATTATAATTGGTAGTTGGGTTGTTGATTAGCTAGTCTAGTAGTTTATTAGTATGTGCACCACAGAGCATCATAGGTAAGGCACCCACATGAGTGGCGCGGTCAGTGATCACGCCACGCCACATAGTTGGCGCCGAGCCCAAACTATTGATTCATTTAGCTTTCATTTTCATATACCTGCAGAATGAAAACAATACGTAGCAAGGTACGTAGTGTCCAGTATGTCCACTACTTATATGTTTATAAGTTCGCACCATGCGCTTCATTGGCCGCATGCAATGCGAATATGTGCAATTATGAAAATTATTATGTTTTCCTGGAACATTGTGCTGAACAGTACTTGTTATTAGCTATTGTGAATTTTATAGGGAAACTATTTAAAATAGTAGAATGTTTAAGTTGAAAGGCTCTTGATAGTGCTATTTGGATAATCCTTATAACAGGAAATCACCAAAACTGATAGTTTTAGGTCACCAGACATATTTTAACTTACTTTTGCACATTTTTTTGAGTGTTGTTTTAGGCAATCATAGCTTAATTATATCCCTAAATGTTTCAATAAATAGTAGTTACAATATTGTCCATATTCGGAATGAGGTACCTTACTTGTTAAAGAGACTATAATTAAAATATGATTATACTTTAGTAAGTCATCAGATAAAGTTATTTTTGAATCATTATCTATAAGTATATATATTAAGTTCCAATTACATCCCAAATAAGGCAGTAAACACCTAAATAAACATGTTTATTGAAAAAATAACAGAAAGAGCACTCCCAGTAAACATGATATTTTAAGTAGTGGCTAGTTTTGAAAAGATTGTGTTCTTTATTTGATAGATTTGTGTTTGATCTCTGCTCATTCTCCGATGGTGTAAACTAGACTTGCTAGTTGAACTGATCTTAATAACTTTTTCACTTGAGCAATAAATCCCAGATTTTAGCAGTATGGAATAAAATCTTCCATGTGTGTTAGTTGGTATATTGGATTAGCTTCAGCCTGCCTGTGACTGATTATGTCATAAGGTTACAGGTGCAATGAACTAAGCACTGATCCACTTAACACTACGAATGCATAATGGACTTGCAGTTTCACTGTCATTCTAGTAATGTATTGATTTTTCCTAGAAGTTGATTAAAATTTGCACTAATTATAAAAATAACTGCAGCATAAAGAACAATAGTTTGTGGTATTGATTATGACCCATTAAACAGAAAGTATATTATATATTCATATCACAATCATCATAACAATAAACACAGATTACAACAGATGAACAGATTTTTGTAAAAGTGCACCAGTTGTTGTAAAAATCTGTTCATTTTATTACTCACACAACAGATACAATGAATCATCATCATCACTCTCTCAATGAAGATAACATACCTAGATATATTAAAATACAGTGTGAAGGTTGCTTAGAACCTTTCAAATTGTACCAATTTGAACCATATTGCACATAAACAGACGGTATACTTTTGAAAGATGCATTGTTTGTGTAGTTACTACCAATTTCATACAATGATATGGCATGCAGAACAATTTATGGCAATTTAACTCAAATGGCTAGTTAAGTACTTAGTCTATACTGTGGTTGTAATAACTGTAATCTTTTCATTTTTGTAGATATTGTTTATTTATTTAAATTTGTGATATTGAATTGTCTTGTTGGAATACAGTCATCCCTTATATTGTAGTGATAATATATAATATTATATTGTAGTGATATGGTACTAACCTGCAAGGCATCATCTATAGGTGTCTGACTGGTGTCGCTGACTGCACTTGTCTCACTGCCATTTTGCCCAACACCACATCCACCGTCAGATAGTTTGGAACTCATTTCTTCTTCGCTGCTGAGCCGGGATCTCTTGCGGGACATTATCACATTGCCTGCCGGCGTAACTTGCTTCTTCTATTAATGCACTCGAGAACTTGGTATAAAGGTGCACTTTTTGACTATTTTTAGGACGAATTTAACCGGTGTCTTCCTTATAGCTGTGTATGACGACTCGACTGCCCAAGCATAGAGCTCTGACAACGTGCTAGCGGCAAGCCACCTATTTGATTTACGGTTACGGTCGCAGACAAACAGAAATTAAATTCAATACCAACTAGGATTAGTCTTGATTTTTCAATGACAGTACTTTTATAAGTGTTAATCTGATTTTACTCTTGAATCCAGTAATTTTGAAATACGAGTTTTATTAAAATAATACAGGTTAAAGTAAATAGAGAATTTTATATTACGACACCCGACTTTGACAGGCCAAAACGGTGGAATTGGAATTGACAGTTGACACTGACATTGTTTGCAGTGTTACAAAGTGAAACCGGTTGCGGTTTCACTGCTATAAATATCTGCTATGCAGATGAGCTGCATTTCCGTCTCATTTCTGTTGAGAAATGAGATGAAAATGCAGATCATCTAGTGTAAATTGAAAGCTGCGAAAAAAATTATGGTCGTTCCTCTTGTCATCGACGCGGCTAAAATTTGTACTCTGGGCTGCTACTGAGAAATCTCAGTTAGAAAAACCCAATAATCCTTCATCCATCTTAGTGGCAAAACCTTATCGATTGCGTCTACTTTTTGTTATCACAAATAGAAAAATTATAAGAATGGCAACACTAATCATAGGCTTTTTAAAAAGATGAGTTTTTGGCGGGATTTCTTCGAGTGAAATATCTACTATCTACTAATTCGCAAATCGATTTCTAGTGGATATTGTGAAGTAAAATTGGTGTAGTTTTGTATCTCAAGTGTCTGGACAATATGTGGAATCATCGCAATATCGGTAAAATGGAGCTGAGAATTTTATTGCAGTTTTGGCTACCTCAGTGAAGTTTGCCGAGAAGGTTGATTTGATATATTTGCTACTGAATACTATAAAAACATTATAACGATATATAACCATATTTTAATGGTAAACAAATGAACTATTTATATGAAGCCATGGCTTAAAAGACTAAGTATCCAAGCCAAGGGCGGGAAATTTTAGTTTGAAAGGGCTAATTTTTTCGTTTCAAAATTAATAAATAATTTTTGTACAAAGGGTTGACGTAAAGTGGTTATTTATTAATGTAGTAAGTATATATTTTTAAGTTATGTAAGTCTTAATACTTTAATCTTATAATGGGCGATCCACACGAGGACACAGCAATGCCTCAGCTAATTATGTAAATCGGTCGAGCGGTTCTTCATTTATCACATTATTAGGCGGTACGAAGTTCACCGAGTCAGCTAAGATTGCATGTAGTAGCAATAATAATAATAATGAAAGAAATACAGTTAATACACAAACCCTGATGGAAATGCTGATTGCTGCCGCAGAATCATCTATGGACACCGATTGTTCGGGTTCAGATATAAACTTTATGCGTGTGCTATGTGCTCCGTAGTCTAGTGTCTAGCGCATACGTAATTTACATCCCCATAAGCGCCAGGAGTACACTAGACTTAGAGATGGGCGTTGTCGTCATCGATGTGCGTTCTCGTTCGCCATATCGTTGCTGCTCGCAACGGAACATCGCTTGTTATCGGGTATGGTCGGGATCATAGTCGGGATTATTCGGCATCGCGTTGAATGTTGGGTGTTACTCACATCGTTTGTTCAAAATTTCGACATCGTTGGCCAACATCATAGACTAAAATCGTTGACCACCAACGTTTTTTTAAAAAACGCCACCTCTAGATGTAAATCAAATATGATCGCTCTGACTTTACTTCCTCTCCTTTCGATCCGTGTTCCTTTCCCCACCTGTTATTTGTTTAATAACTAATAATATTATAACTATGACACAGGTATATAAAATATTAGTTCTATTTAGAGAGAGAGTAATAATATTCGAATATGAGTACATCAAACATTATTTTTCAATGTAATATTCTATCTGAAATCTTCAAATTCGAAATGATATCTTCATTTCTGATTCGATCACGCAAGGAAACTCCAAGCATAGCCCTTGCCATTGTCCTTTGAGTGATATTTTGCCTTCTGATGAGGCCTATTGTGAGCGACCACGTTTCGGAACCATGTCATCACTGGCAACACGCACTGGTCATAGACTTTCGTCTTGAGACACTGTGGTATATTGGACGAGAAGATACCGCGCACCTTCCCGAACTTTGCCCAGCCGAGTTGGATTCGACGGTTGACCTCTTTCTCGAAATTAGTTCTACCGAACTGGACTGTCTGTCCAAACTAAACGTAATCGTCCACAACTTCGAGTATAGAGTCTCCAACCTTGATAGGAGTGGGTGCAACACGGTTGTTAATATGACTTTAGTTTTGTCCATGTTCATTTTAAGACCCACTCTTTCGGAAGCTCTACTACTATATTTTATATAGCTAGATGTATTAGACGATTTTCCACAACATTTAAATGATCAGGTACTCATTTTTGCTTTTGTTTTACCAAAATTATCGAGTGTGCACAGATTAGGTCAGAACTAAAAACGGCACTCATATTGGCATCTAATATAACTGCAAACTGCACTTGTGTGTCGTGAGCCTGATTCGCCCGTATGAGTAGTCTAATCATTACCAGGAACATTATAAATTTCGCAGATTTTTTGTATTTTATTTATGTAAAATATTTTTTTGTATACGCTCATCGGAATACGTCACTGATTAAAAATCTGACATTAACTTCTCCCGCTCCGCCCAAGTGCGGGAGAAGTAATCACATGATTTCCCACGTTAAAACATCGGTCGTATTATATACAAAATATGCTCTAATAAACCCGTTACGCACTTGCGCGTTTTCGTAAAAATCACATACACATTAGACTGAAACAGATTGTGCTGTAAAGTAAGAGGGAACGAGTTACTATGGCCGTCTCGCTCTCGCGCTCACGCTCTCGGCTTTATAATTTTTGTGTTTAGGGCAGGGCTTTGAATAACGTTAAAAATTTGGTATCGTTACTTTCATCGGACGAAGGTAACGTTATTAGCAGAGGTAACGTTATGCTTGGTAACGATACTTGGGACAACTTTTACCGGTAAACTGACTTAACGTTATCGATGATTTTACCGAAAAATAGTAACGTTACCATGGCCCACGGCCTGATAACGTTACCAAATACATACGAAAAGTACCGTTAAATAACTTTATTTTCTTTTATCTCTTTTTTTCGTCTACATTAATGCAGTACTGGTTTGATCACGTAGGTATTCAAATCAAAAACACTTGTGCTGCGCAACGTTTTTCATTTTAAATAGGAATTACGTACATTTATTATATTCAAATGAAAAAAGGCTACGTAATTTTGTACCTGAACTTAAAACGGATACTGAAGATTATTTTCGCCATCATTGTGACGATTTTCAGGGCTTATATAAAGATAATAATGGATCTGATTCAGTATCTAGAGATAAATAAATCCTATACCTACCTAAATCTTTCTCTAACCTTCGATTGCGTGACATACGTCATACATTTTTCGCTCATATGTTTAATATTTATGGCTTTGCGGTCTATTAGTTAAGGGGACACTAAATGCCAGCGACCTTGAGCGAACAAAAGAGGACCTAGCGTCACTCACCGCCCATCAAGATTATTCGAATAATAACATGTCCTTCATTTATTAAACACAATATGAACAAAAACAGTATATCAAAAGGTTGGTAATTAAATTATCTTTTAGTTTGTGAAAGTTTCATAAAAATACACGTGACGGTTTTTGCCTGATCTTCGTTTTTTTGTGTGTGTTAGACATAACTTTGAAAATAAAGCACACGAAGTTTTACGAAAAAAAATTAAATATTCGTATATCAAATTATTAGGCAAGTAGTCTAGTTTAACATATATTTTTTTCAAAACATACGACTAGCCGTTTAGACGTGCTGTTGGATTTAAAATCATCAATAATC
The DNA here is from genome assembly GCA_949316375.1 of Mythimna vitellina. NCBI lineage: Eukaryota > Metazoa > Arthropoda > Insecta > Lepidoptera > Noctuidae > Mythimna > Mythimna vitellina. The sequence continues at coordinate 9,815,012 of OX438687.1, read as the reverse complement.
ATGATCTCCCCCTTAATGAACGGCAGTAAGGAGGGTAATATATTTCGAGCGTTTGTGTGTGTTTATGGCCTGTGATACACATGAGCAACTGTTGTTTAGTAGTTAATGTATAGTATCTTTTCAGTTAAGGCTTTTAAGGCAGTCTCGTCAGTTTATAATTAATTTGTAATTATTTTATTTTTTGAACTAGCAGTTTAATTGTACGGACAGAAGAAAAAAGTGTACATAACACAAGCAAGCATATTATACATTGGAGGATTATATCCTTGATAAAAATGTTTGGCTAAATGCCGGAATATTTTTTTCTTTTATATTTTTATAAATATTGGAGGAGATACTACTGCCCTTTTTGTATTGTTGTTTTCGAAATGGTGCTTTTTATTTTATCTGTTTATTTTAAAGGATCTTGTGAAAATTTTTGTATGGTGTCCAGACTTAAAGAATAACACCATCCTATCTCTTCCCGAGGGTGTCGTAAGAGGTGACTAAAGGACACACCAGATAATGGGCAGCAGCATTCTCTGTGCATTGCAACATCCACACTGCGATCGCCAATCGGCATGTTAAGCGTGGCGATTATGGCAAAACCCATAATGATAAGCACAACCAAAAGGAATAGGTCCTAGTGGTCACTACTGCCGGGCGGCAGCCTCACTACCCTTAACTCCGGTAGCGATCAACTTGCTTCGCCATAACCTTATGGCGAAGCAAGTCGTGCGAAGAATCTCCGGATGGTATCCGGCTACCCCTTTAGAAAACAACGACCGGACCTGACAACATATAGCACGCGTACACTCCGCTTCGACGAGAAGATCATCGAACTTTAAGAAAAATTGAGCAGGTTACGATAGAGTCTTGTGGGATTATCTGAAGTCTGAAGACAGGAGGAGGATCGATAATTCTCAAATTTGGAAACCTGCTTTATTTCCGGGGGAGATGACCAGCAGTCCCAGGATGGTTTTAGGTTTATCGTCCACAGGTCCCTTGTGGACAATGTGGTGAGGATCGAGAGTGTGTCGACCAGGGTGGCGTATCTTATACTCAGAATATCATCAAGATATTCTCAGAATATCATGAAGCTCTCTGCTTAGCATTCGTGGACTACGAGCTTTGATTCGATCGAGACTTGGGCTGTACTGCAATCTCCAACGGTTCCAGATTGACTATCGGTGCGTCGAAGTGCTGAAGTGTTCGTAAGAGAAACATCACAATGTCAGTCCGACTTCAGGACCAGATGGTGGATGGTGGAGGCACGGAGACGTCATTTCTCCGAAACTGTTTACGGCTGCAATGGAGGATGTCTTCAAGGTTCTGGACTGGAGTGGACTAGGCATTAATGTCAATGGCGAGTACATCCTTCGGTTTGCTGACGATATAGTAGTCATGGCTGAGACTACGGAGGAGCTCATTACAATGCTCGATTACTTTAGTAGAGCTTCCGAAAGAGTGGGCTTTAAAATAAACATAGACAAAACCAAAGTCATGGTCAATAACCATGTAGCACCCACTCCGACGAAAATCGGAGACTCTACACTCGAAGTTGTAGACGATTACGTTTACCTGGGACAGATAATCCAGTTGGGTAGATCTAACTTTAAGAAAGAGGTCAATGGTCGAATCCGACTCGGCTGGGCAGCGTTCGGGAGGCTGCGCGGTATCTTCTCTACCAACATACTAGTGTCTCAAGACGAAAGTCTGAGACCAGTGCGTGTTGCCAGTGATGAAATATGCCACTGAAACATGGTCGCTTACAATTGGCCTCTTCAGAAGGCTTACAGTCACCCAAAGGGCAATGGAAAAGGCTATTCTCGGAGTTTTCTTGAGTGATCGCATCAGGAATGAAGATATCGCCAGGAGAACCAACGTCGCAGACATAGTTCGAAGAATCGCCAAACCTGAGTGGCAGTGGGCAGGGCACATTGCTCGTAGAACGGATGGTCGCTGGGGCCGAAAGGTTCTAGAGTGGCGACCGGGCATCGGAAACGCAGCGTTGGAAGGCCTCCCACAAGGTGGACCGACGACCTGGTGAGAGTCGCGGGAATGCGGTGGATGACGAGGCACAGGATCAGTCGTTGTGGCGACGTTTGGGTGAGGTCTATGTCCAATAGTGGACGTCTTTCGGCTAAAATGATGATGATGTGCTCATTTATTACTTTTTGTATTTGAAAACAATAGCATTGTATAAGAATGTGAAGTACCCTGGAGCATTTTTATGAGGTTACAACTTGTTTGACATTATGAGCATGGCAGTTGAGAGTTTGTCATGCTCACTCAAATGTCTCGCTGATGATGGTACGTTTTATTGGGTCATTTGGTGGACCTTCAAAAGGGTTGAGCTCAGTGGGGCTGATGCACGTATCATGTTCGTGTACGGGCGCCGTCAGTTGAGACTGGTTTTTTTAATTTCTATTTTTTTATTAATTTTTTTTTTCATTACTTATCTACCTACATTGTGCTCACATAATAGAAGCGACTAATGTGACTTAAAACGGTGTCTATGGAGTTCCTTGCACGTTCTTCTCCATAAAGATCTACGCTTTGGAACGTGCAGTTTAGCTTCACTTTTTTATATGTATTTGTGTGTCTAACCCTGCTTATCTTGGCTACTTGCGTGATCGTTTTTCGTTCACTCAATTTATGTTTGTATCTATTTATTTACTGCCATTGTTAAATATGTATGTATTATATGATTTAATTCAGATAATATAGTCTATTTAATTCTTCTCTATATTTTTTATACACACTGCGTCTACATCTCTCATCCGACTCTCCTGTCGCAGGTCTGCTGGAAGAAATTTCGTTAGAAATAAGCAGGACCTTTGCACTCTTTTATCTGTATTTGATCTTTTTGCATGCCAAATGGTCGTTTTTGGCAGTCTATATATGCATCTTTGTATCTATTCTATCTATGTATTTATTTATGTATACGCGTACATACATACAAATACGGTTCAGTTGAAAACCAGCGTCAGGCAACTAGTTGTTGTAGTAGTTGTCTGGCATTTTTGCTGAACTTGACCTATTTGGCGTAGCCGTGAGAGATTAACATTGTTAGTTTTCTTTTTTAATATATGTAAAGGCTTTTGAGCCCTTTCAGCAATGTTAATCGGATCTGTAACCTCGAAATGCGATTCGTAATAAGGCGTGGTTTATCAGGCGAAGAGTATAGATACTCGTTACAAATCAAATCACTTAATGTTAGGAGTAAAATGAAAAGAAAATACTAAGTAAGCGGGGCCCGACTCTCACCACCCATAGTTGGAAGGTGAGTAGTGGGAATAAACCCTTAAGTTTTAGTTATTAATTAAGAACTTTTGCTATATTACTTCAAGAAAAAAAAAAAAAGTAATTTTATTTTAATAAACTTGTGTAAAACTAATTTAGCAAAAGACCTCTGAAAATCTGCTATTTTACGTGAACTTTGGCCCCTCATAATGTACTCATTAAAAAAAGTACACAATACAAGCCTTGCACATTTAATATGAGATTCTGAATGACGCCAATTTTTCTGAAAAACTTTTAAGCGAATGAGTAATTAATCAAAATTACAATTACCGCACGCCTCGTTTGTGAAACCGTACCATATTTAGTTTAGATTTTAGTAGCAACTAGCAAGCATCGTTTGACTGGCGATGTTGCCGTTCCGTAGTGCGCCGCCGCCCGCGCTACGCCGCGCCGCTTAGGTTGCGCGGGTTGACAACAATGCATTAAGTAACGATAAAAGTATCGATACTTGTAACGTTAATTGGTAACGTTATTTTATAGATTCGATACCAAGGTATCGTTACTCGTGTTACCGTTAAAATGTTAACTTTATGAAAATAACGTTAATTAACGAAACTTATAGTGTGAATTTGGTAACGTTAACAAGCCCTGGTTTAGGGGATCTTTGGTCACTACAATTTGTTCGACTAATAAATATAACTTTGTAATAGTTACCTTAATAACATATTCAAAAATCAGCCATGTAAAAATAAGTAAAGATCTTTTTTTTTGGGCTTTGAAGCGTCTAACATTTTGGCCCGTGGAAATTGTCTCACAGTTATGAATACTAGTAATTAACTCTTATTTTTAGTTCCCTTTCTCACCTTCTACCTGCCCAGGTTCCCCAAAGAGGAGGTCCACAAGCACATATTTAAAGTACATGAGACGCTACTGAGAACAAGGTTTTCATCCATGTGAAAATAAGTTGTCTTATCGCTCTGGGATCTTATTCTATAAAATCATATTTATATGAAAAAAAATTATGAGACCATAATATTTTTTGAACCACCCTGGAGATGAATATATTCTTTTATTTGATGCCATGACATCGATAGTTATGATTCTTTGTATTACAATACGGCCGACGTATCTTGGCGAGCCCGAACTTGCACGAACGTTTTTTAGGAACCAAATGGTGGTATGAGGCGACGTGCGCGGAGCGGAGGTCTAGTCTAGAGATTGACTCTATGTAAACACAATCGGCCCTTTATTCAATCAAATATCGCAACCGATTTTTATTGATTTGGAATTATGAGATATTGAACGAAATAGATTTACAAACATAGTAAATGTTGTCATTAGTAAACAAAATTTAGATATTAATAATAAAAAAAAAAACAATAAAATTTTATTTTCTTAGTTGAACGGCATGATTTAGTTCAATATCAGTTATTTATAAACGACTACTAGAATAACGACTGTTTGAGAATATTTTAAACCTCCATAGAAAATTGAATAAATATATTTTTATAACTTAATTTCAATCAATTTGCAAAAACCCTCAGACACGCAACTTCGTAAACCTTTGTGCGTATTCGGTACGCTGTAATATGTCGTTTCACGTTAGCATAGGTGTTTTCGTGTCGCTCTCTGCTTGAGCACAGGCGGTGACAAAGTTTTCGTTGGTTGTTGTTATTATTATATTGTTAAGTTTTTTGTGTAGTGTCAGGTTCGTTTGTTTAATTCATAAGTTATTTTTGTAGCTTTGTCTCAGTGTTTTAATATTTATTTTGTTTGTACTTGGTCCCTGTATTAGTAATTTTTTCAATAAGTTTTTTTACGAATGTACAAGCGCTAAAGTTCGCAGAGCCTATGTTCAGGCTCGCCAAGTTACGTCGGCCTACAGTATATTAGTGTATGATATTTGTCGAAAAATGTAAAAGCGTCCTTAAAACTGCAGCAGTCCTAAGACAGCATTTTTTTTTTGTAACTGTTTCAACACTACCTATTTCTTCTACAAAAACAAGAAAATAAATGTCAAATAACTTTTATTTTAGTTAAACAAAGAAATGTATATATAATATTATATATATTTAATGAATAAAATTATATCTTATAAACAGACATGACGCCTCGTCCATTGCGAGAAACAGCCACCAGGTTCCCATCATAGCCGAAATATGGCAAACTATATAATAAAACATAAATGCAGACGGCCCAATTGTTTTCAAAAACATTTATTTCCATAATCAATAATCACGCAGAACACGTGAAAAATGTTCTACAACTACAACTTAGTTGCTTTGCCTTTAGACCCAATAGTCTTTGCTTTTTTACAAGGACCTTCAATTTGCCACGAACATTTTCCCACTTTGAAAACAATTATACTAAAGCATAACGCAACAGAGCTACACGCAATTTTCTAATAAGAAATAACTACGGTTATAAAAATAGCGGATATAAGTGTGAGAAACAATATATTCTAATATGTTCCATAATCGGTAAATGATACAACATATTATAAAGCTGTAACAATAATCATAATGCGTATACACCTATCATTTTTATTAAATAACGTCGATAACCACTTTTTTTTTCATTTTATTAAAATTGGACCATCCCCATTATAGTTGCTTACAAAATACCGACTTTTAAGAAAAACAACTACATTATAAAGACAATGAATATGCTCAAAGAGGTACTAACACTTTTATGGCTCAAGCATGAAGTAACTTCAAAAATTAGTATAAAAATATATCACAGCAATTTAAGTTAGCCCAACTAAAATTTTGCTGAGTGAGATCGAAGAAAAATAATCCTCGAAAGGAAAGAACAACTCGTTAAATACAGTTACAATATTATAATTTATCTGATATCAGTCATTTTATGAAACTTTGTTAAAACTCGTCTAAATGACAAAACGATATATTTTCAATCATTACAACATACAGCTTTATACATATAGTAATAGTTGGCTTAAAGGCGGTCAATGTTTAGTGATGCGCGAGAAATGGGCGTGATGAGGAGAGCGTGACTGGCAACGGAGGAGCGCAGGTGCCGAGAGTGACGAGTGGCGGGACGAGGGGACCCACTAGGTGGACAGGGCCAGCTGCAGCGCCTCCTTGTGCTCGCTGCTCAGCTGCATCAGGATTGCATTGAATAGCTCCGCATTGCTCTGGAATAGTACGGTGTCTTTAAATATTGTACACTTGAGATGATGGATTTTTTTTTAAAATAAAGTTCTTGAAAATGTCTACCTGTATTTGCCTGACGAGAGCCACCATCTGTGCATAAACCGGGTTGTCTGAGGGCACGGCTTCTCTAAGGAATGCCTCTGCGAGTGTGGCGATGACGTGTTTGGGAGCGTCGGGTACTGCCAGAGCTGGGTGTCCGCTCGCTGCTAGTTCACAGAGCAGAGAGTATACGTGTGGCGCTTCCTCTGTATCTTCTGCTACTGGCAACCATGTGAGCCTGTCCAATTGAAAATTAGTTTTAAATGCTTAGACATTAAACTTGTCAAGTTAACGAACCTTACGAAATTAGTTCGGTAAGGTCAGTGTGAAGCATACCTAGAGATTAGGACTCACCAGTGCCTAATAATTTCATCCCTGTCGATCTGCGAGTGGTTATACTTGATGATCTTGGCGACGGCGGAGATGGCGTTCTCGGTGGCGTTGAGGTTCTCGGGCGCGCGCGCGTTGGGCTCGGCCACGAGCGCGGCCAGCAGCGGCGCGGCGCGCGCGGCGGCGGCGGCGAAGGCGGCGCCCCCGAACTGCGCCAGCACGCCCACGCCGTACGCCGCCGCCTGCCGCACCTCCGCCTCGCCCGAGCGCAGCCCGCCCAGCATGGGCTCCAGGAATATGTCTTGGTATTTTATGCAAGCCGGCCCTGTACACATACCATTCTTACTATACGGGTACACACATAATCAAAGGACAAGCATCAGTACTAACTTTATTACTTTCCCCTAGACCCTGCACATAGATCATACAATAACTGAATAACCTAAATAAATCTAAGTTGCTATGCATACTAAGACCTGGATTGGGGTCCTAGGCATGAAAGAAGCCAACAATAGCTTCGTATAACAACGAATCGGAAGACAGGGAACCAATTGTATGTACACTAAAAATGTTAATCTGTTATGAATACGAGAGACGTTGTTGCTGATTACGTTACGAAGCAAAGAAGTTAAACTAGGATATTTACTCACCACCAAATTCAATAACATCGTCAAAAATACATATAGCCCATTGGCGATCGGAGTAGGGGCGTCCGGGCGCGAGCAGCTGCACGAGGTGTGGCAACAAGCCGTCGAGGTGTGGGAAGAAGGATTCGCGGTAAGCTGACATGAGCGCGTGCAGCACGTCTGCCACGCGCGATAGCCCGTACACGTCCTCGTTGTCTTCATCCGCTAGCTGCTCCTCTACCACCTGCGAAACGCAACAAAAGTAAAATAAAAAAAAACTTGGAAGTGCGAGTATAAAAAAAAATCCTACGAAAACAGCAATTTCCGAATTTAGTTACGAAGATTTTTCCGACTTAATGACTAATTTACAATTTTCTGATTTTTTCCTATACTTGTGATATGAGATCTTGCTTCATGCCAAATTTCAGGATTCTAGGTCAACGAAAAGTACCCTATGAATTTTGAGGAGTCCGAAATACACGTTTTTTGGCGTCATAAACGACCGTATTTTTTTTCCATTATCTCAGTTGTTTGATTTTTTCACAGCTTCAAGGGACCGCAAATTTGAGTATATGGTTTTAAATTTCAACTCGAGACCTCCACGCGTTCCCGAGGTAAAGGGGCTTGACAGACGGACAACAGTGATCCTATAAGGGTTTCGTATTTTTCTTTTGAGGTATGAAACCTTAAAAACGAAACGCTTCAAATATACGGGACTTCTGTATTCCCTGAAAATTAGGTAGCAGCTTAACCTGCACCAGCAGTTACCAGACCATAAATCAAGCAAAAATTAAAATGTTAGTGACTATTTTGTAAAAAAACCTACAAACACTGCCTGTTTTAAGAATTAAACCTTATACAACCCGTTCAGTAGCTCTATTTTCATTATGTGCTCACCTCATCGTAATCTTCATCAGCGCGCTTTTGACGGCGCTCAGTGGCACGTTCGAAATGTTCTGTGAGTAGCTTGTTTAGTATGCGCAGCACCTCGGCCATCATCTCATCTGGCAGGCAGCCACCGCCCAACAGCTCAATGCACTGAAATTATAACAAAGAGATGATTATCTTGAATCCGTCTTTGTAAACTGTCACTTGATAAAATAAAAGGGGGGGGGAGAGAGGGGCGAATGTACGCCTTACTTCTAATCTGCCGCGTATTTCTTAGATGTAACGCATCTCTTGAGCCAATAACAATCAGCTGACCTTAGCGAGACTGTTGAGCAGCTCAACCTGCACCTCCTGCTCTGGTTCAGAATCGATGGCCTTCAGCAACTCTGGTAGGATGTAGGCCCACATGCCCTGGATGTACTGCGGGCCACGGATGCGCGCGCACTCCAGCAGGTACGGCAGAGACTCGGCGGCCGCAGTGCGCACGTTGTCGTGGAAGTAGAACTTCAGCATCGGCACCATTAGTTTGACCACGTCTTCGGCGTATTCCGCGAATTCCTCTTTAAGCTCGCGCGCGTAACAAACGAGCATGTCACATGCAGAAGCCTTGTCTTCAAGACCTGGGAATAATGTTTGTGGTAAATAAATGGTTTTCAAACACATTGAAATGTTAATTCTGAACTCCTGCTGTTGTTACTATCATATCACTGATTCTCTTGTGCCAAGTTAGCAAACAAATATAAAAACATTCTGTTAGTTGGGTTTGTCAGATAAAAAAGAGTTGATATTCTCGTCAAAACCATCACTTACTGATCAGAATGTGTTTTTTTCTATTAGTGTCAATAATAACGTTAAATAATGAAGATAGTGTTACCGGCAGTCTTGATGCCGAAGTTCTGTTGCTCGCCGAGGGTAACGAAGTGCCAGTCAAGGTCGCCTTCGATGGTCTCCAGGTCGTCGTTGTCCAGTAACGCCACCTCGGGCTTCATGGCGGCCGTGCGCATTACTGGCTCCATCACCATGGGTAGGTACTGGGCGAACTTTTTGCCTATAACGTAACAAAATGATATCAGTTGATGCATGGTCCTTTTGACTTTTATGCTGGAGATTGCTTTTTATGAGCAATTTTCATGGCGACTGACTAACTGGATAGTAGTATGTATATATAAATATCAGTGTTGTAATGATGTTTACACACCCATAATTCTACAGATGCGCGACCATGCGGAGATAAGGTAGGAGGTTTGTGGATCGTCGGCGGGCAGCTGTTCGCCTTCTGTGTGCGTCTTCAGCAGCAGATCCATGATCTCGGATGCGTCCGCTGTGAACTTTTCTTCACCTACGGCCAGACCTGAAAGACGTATTTATAACGAATTGTTTAAATTATGGCATATTCTAAAAAATACAACACAATACTAATAATTATAGCATAATCAGCCTTTTAATGTTCCCACTGCTGGGACTCGGACCTCCTTTCTCTAGGAGAGGGAATGGGCCGTAATCCACCACGCGGGCCCAGTACGGATTGGTGAATGTCACATGTCTTCGAATTTTTGTTTCTAGGACATGCCGGTTTCCTCACGATGTATTCCTTCACCGTTTTGAGAGCAATGGTGATGAAATAAATTACACAAAGTAATGCGCCTGGCTGGGTCTGGCCACGACCTACAACTCGTAAGTCGGAGCCGTTACCACTCGGCCACCACTGCTCCCCTAATAATTATGACTAACACCAAATTAAAGGAATGTAAATAATCTTTACAGATTTTACTTTTGAAGGCTTTCTTTATAATAAATTTACATTCAATCTTAAAATAAGTGTACAATGCAGACAAACAAACCTATAAGACTGACGCATTCGATAGTCTTCCCGCGGAGCATCTTGAGCTCTTCAGTGGTGGCGTTAGCGATGATGTACTTGAGGCAGGGCATCAGACGGTCATAGTACACCACAAAGTCTTTCTCCACCGTGTCAGCCACTGACGCGATTGTCGTCACTATCTGTTCTAGCACCAGTTTAGTGCCACGTTCCACTAGCTATAAAACAAATATAGGGTTATCTATCATTCTAATGTTTCTTCTAAATTGTTCAAAGGTAAATTGTCAAGTACCATCACAGGTAGAACGGGAACCTGGATGAAAGTTCCACAGGAATGTGGCGATTGGTACAAGAAAACTTCTCGTGTATGCTTAGCAATGGGTGAAGTTGGGCTGTAGATGATGATAAAAATAAGCTATTTTTATCACCAAATGTCATCAGTTACTTTTTATTCAATAAATATTTATGGTTTATGTTTGCAGGCCTTTAGAGTGACAGAGCGAACACAAGATAGTTGCTAAATAAAACGTCAATCTGTTTTTATTGTCTGTGAACTGAGATCCATGACTTTCTTTGAACAAGAGAGAAATGGAGCAAATGCCACATTTAATCTGCCAATGCTATGGAAGTGAATTAACCTGAGACATGGTTATATCACTAACGAACATTGGATGAAGAGGAAACAATAATGAACCTTACCTCTTTGAATTTAGTAGTCAAGATTACTTCCAGCTTGCACATCAAGGGGTCAAGGTACTGAGTCAAAATTGTTTTGGGGCAATCTTCACTGAAGTTTACTAAAGCAGCAGCCGCGTGAGCCTGTACACAAAGTAATGATATGAATCAATAGGATATACAGTATTACAATGTTATTATGTAATTTGTTGTTGGTCTGTCAGTATCACACATTTTATTGACTAGTGACAAATGAAATGCAAGTCAAGTGATATGATTGCTTTTAAAATTCGTTCAATAAATCACAGCAATTAACACATGTTTAAATATTTGTCACATTCATTTTGAATATTCCAGTATTATTATTATTATTCCATTGTAAGTTATAACAAAAAGTCCTAATTACCTGCACGCGAGGGTTAGCATTGTCATCGAGCACCATGAGGAGGCCGGGCACCACCTTGTCGTGGAACTTCTTCTCGAACACCGGCGCGAAGTCAGTAGACATTTGACCCACGGCGTTGCAAGCGGCGTAACGTACGCGGGGGTGCTGAAATAATAGCATTTTATGTTGTATTATTTTGTGGTTAATTGAAAAGAGTTCTATTATAATCGATTGTAGGTATCTTGTTCAGTATATGCTGTCAATTTTGTTGTGTATTTGTAATGTTTGTGAACTGAGATCCATGACTTTTTATGAAATAAAGAGAAACGGAGCAAATGCCACAATTGATCTGCCAATGCTATGGAAGTGATTTAACCTGAGACATGGTTATATCACTAACGAACATTGGCTAACATGACAACAGACAACCAAGTGGAGTACCTCACTATACACAATGTCATTTATGGTTTCATCAGTTAAAACATTTTCTATGTGTGTCATATTTACGACAAACAATTTCTACACAACGAAAACAAATTTAGATAATCTAGTAAAACAGAAAGAGTTCCCACAACTTACAGGGTCAGTAAGATAATTCAGGACTGCTGTGACGACTTGGTCAAGCATCTGCTCCATCTGCTTGTGGCAGCCCTCGCCGGCGGAGGACACGGCCATGAGCGCGGCGTGGCGGCGCCTCCAGTCCTCGTGGTGCAACATCTCGGGCACCTGGCCCACGATCAGGCTCAGCATTATCTTGCCTCCGAGGCCGCAGCACATACGATCTAAAGCTGATTCAGCGGCTACATAGTTCCTGAAAGGCATATTAGCATTTTAATTTTGGAACTTCATCGAAAATAGATCTAATTTTTTAGTTTTTTTCTTTATCAGCTATCGCGAACGCAAGGCTCGTATTCAGGAAATAATCGAGGGCCATTTTAGGGTTCCGTACTCAAGAGTAAAACGGGACCCTATGACTAAGACTCCGCTATCTATCACCACGGCGACACAGACAGTTGAAATTTTTACAAATGAAATATTTTCGTTGCCACTATAACAATAAAATACTAAAAAACAGAATAAAATAAATATTAAAGGGGGCTCCCATATAACAAACGTGATATTTTTTACGGAACCCTTCGTGCGCGAGTCAGGCTCGCACATGGCCGGTTTTTTTTAAAATTATTATTTATTTATTATTTATATATACTTTATTGCATACCAAGTTACAGATTTACAAATAGAATTGTAATACAATATAAAACATACAATTGGCGGCCTTATCGCACTCGGCGATTTCTTCCAGGCAACCCAGAATGGATAGAGATTGCCTGGACACAAAATGGGGTTGCACTTGGTGCAAATATAAAAGTAAACAAAACTTAATACTAAAATAGATACACATATACATACATACAAAATATAAATATATAAGCAAGAGAAATAAGTGATGAAACGAAGACATGATCACAGTGACAAGTAATGATCCTTAACAAGCCTTTTAAATACAGGCAGTGTTTGCGCACGTTTTATTGCCACAGGCAATGCATTCCATAGACGAGCGGCCTGGACAGTAAAAGACTTATCCAGGAAAGTAGTCGTATGGATTGGCATTTTAAGTTTCAAGTTATCCGATGACCTAAGAACTTTCATGTGAAATTATGTTATCAAGGGACTGACACTCAAATGTATAAGGAACACCGAGTGCTAATTATCTTGTTGTTTACTCTAGTAACATTCTCTTCAACTGCATCATGAAGACAAAGCCAGTAATTAAAGAATATTACAATGATTATTTAGGATTAATGTCTGATGAAGTTATGTTATGAAGATCTCTTTATTGCTCTCAGATTGATATTAATGAGATTGAACTCGATATAAAGCTATTAATTGCCTAAAAATCTTCCTACTAATATTCCTTTGTGTTCTTATCTCTAAATATAAAAGGAGAAACTGACTGACTGGCATAAGCACAACCGAAACTATTGGGACTAGGAGCTTGAAATTTTGCATAAAGCTTTCTATTATTACGTAGGCCAGCATTAAGAAGGCATTTTAGGAAGTTCAACCTTAAAGAGAAAAGGGGAATTTAGTTTACTTGTATGCAAAATTTCATTCCATGTACTATTTTTGTTAACTTTCAAGTATATTTGGAAGTGTCTAAGTATACTTGAAAGTTAGCAAAAATAGTACCTTAGCAAACAATAAAGGTGAAAAATGTGATTTGTTTTTCAAAACAACCCCCATAAGACGATTTGTGTGTACTTACATAAATATATTTAAAAAATGTGAAAGCATTTAGATGTTTGCGAATGTAATCCCATTCAGTTATTTCAGAACTTTTTTTTAAATGATATAAACTAGTGCTTGACTGCGATCCCACCTAATACCAAGCAGTGATACAATTGTTGATGGTGAAGTGCTGTAGTTTAATCTTGTTGTTTTCTCTAGTAAGATTCTTTAAGAGCCTATTCACTCTAGCCTTGACACCTAAATTACTAACTACAGTTGCTGGCCAAAGTATACAAATAAAGCTTTGTTGTGTATTACAGCAATTACAAGTGAAATGTTCAAACACTGACTGTTCATTATCGTCTTCGGCGGCGTCGTCCTGCATGGACCAGTCGGGCTCGTCGTCCAGCTCGCACATCATCTCCAGCACCAGTGGTGTGAGCATGCTGACTCCGTTGGGCACCTGCTTGCGCACCATGGCGGGTGCAGTCTCGCACAGCGTCACCATCGCTTCGAGGGCCAGCTGACGCCAGTTGTCCTCTGCATCTTTGTCGCCAACCACCTAACAATCACAAGCATTTTATGTTGAAGTTTTTAAGTGACGCATCTATTTCTTGAACGGGTGTAACAATATATTTAGTCCCTAAGCGATTATCGTTCGAATACTTGACCGTCACGATCATTTGTTCGGCAAACACGAACGTGGTGGTCGCGCCGGCAAAGGGCGCTTTCAGATTTCCCTAACTAATTAGACGCGTTCTATAGTCCATTTCATAATTTGAGCGATGCTCGGTTTTTAATAGGACGACACCCTTAGTTTTATTCTAATAACTGAAGAACCTATCAATCACTGATGAGAGTCCTAATAAATTACACTACAACTGACCCTTGTTTTTTAAGTGAAAAATCATCCAATGAATTCTCTCGCCCTTGGGCGAAGCGAGAGGGCGAGTTAGTCTTACTGACTAAAACCTAATCCTATGTTCCTCCTTTGCCTTGCATTTCTGGGCGCCGGGTTTACCTTGGACAACTGACCTGGCTGGAAATCGAACCTGGGTCCCTATTGCTCAGCAGTCGACTGAAGACAACTTACGGACTTGCACTACAAATACGGTAGGTAGTTTTTATATTTGATCAATCAAACAAAAAAACTAACGGACACGAGTACAATACATTGTTGGATTTTGCGCGTGTCCATATACACACTTGTATGTGAGCCAAGTTAAACAAAAGAATGTTATCAAGGGACTGACACTCAAATGTATAAGGAACACCGAGTGCTAATTATCTTGTTGTTTACTCTAGTAAGATTCACCTTAGCTACATTATAAAAACATAGCCATTATGAAAACAATCTTACAAATGGGTACTTTTCTTTGTTTATGTCAGTACAATATTTTATATAAAAAAATAACACAAAAGATTTTTTCTGAAAACAGCATAAAAATTGGTTATTAAATGAAGCAGCAATGAGCATGAGGCTCCTTTTCCACTCACCTATCGTCAACATCACAGAGTTTTCAGGCATTATCTCTTTTGTGTTTTAACAGCTCTATAAATTCTTACTGTTTCGCTTTCTTATTTTCAAAGATATTCCGATGTAATCATCGCACTATGGTAACCCAGAGCGCAATGATTACATTTTCGTAGGATATTATTGTGTTATGGCAAGCAAATCTTAATTTATTTTCCTTTACAAAAGTTGATCGATCAAATAAGTAATTCAACTTGAACATGGTTTAAAAGCTTGTTGGTTCATCCAACGTAATGTTTGAAAAAAGGCAACGCGAAAACAGAGAGATAACACCTGAACTCTCTGCTGGCACTCAGTAATACCGTCTTTCACTCGAATATTTCACACTTCTTCCTGAAAATACGTGTTTTTTTTTAAACTGATATTGAAAAAAAATGTCGTCAGTTATATTTTTTTGACTTTTTTATTTTACGTACACTAGGATTTAAGTAAAACAGCAGATTTTCAGAGGTCTTAACTGGGTTATTTTTATACAAATTTATAAATTGATTACAATAGAATACTAGATAATATCCGCAAGAAATCTGTGTTTTGAAAATATCTGATAAAAAAGGTGTAGTAACGTCATATTCACGTAAGAGCGGTTGTACGAAAAACAGTGAAAATGCATGTCGGGTTCGACGCTATTAACATAAAAATGCGAAAATGCCGTGGAATTATCAACGTAAATATTCTTATCTTTATTCATTGGGTAAATCGAGTTTCGAATTATGTTATTGCACAATAAACCAAATACGCCGTACTCTGTAATTGCAATAAGTCAACTGAATCATACGCTTCAAGGTTAAATTATTTGCGTCATGGATGAAAATCGCCAAAAAATGGAAACATTAAGGCTCCTCCCACACAGACGCGGCGCGACCTATCTATAGTATCTATTCCAGGAAGTCGCGCGTGATCCTACACACCGCGCCTAGTCCCGACAGTAGGTGGGCGAGAATTTATTTTTTTTATTTATTTATTTTTGCTTGCTTGTAGCCCGTTTTCATTTAAAACCTATCTGTAAAAATAATGATGTACCAACCAACCTTTATGCAGACTTGGAAAATTGGCTCCAATTGTGGCCGCAGGAATTTCGGAGCAGACTCTGCGAGTTCAATAAGCACCTTCAGGGCAGAGTCATCATCACTCTTCTCAATGGACGCAACGACAACCTGAAAAAAACCATAATTTTATTTAAAAAAATCCTATATTGATGATAGTCCTTTTATATGAAACACCGAGCCGAATCGATAAAGCCTGGAAGAATTACTCGTCCATCAAGGAGGTGTGAGACGATGGACATGTCGACGTCTTCAGGCAATAAGTCGGTAATCGAAAAAATTGCTTTTTCGATTTATTTTCCGGTAATAAAGTTGGTAATCGAAAAACTAATTTCTGTTATTACCGACTTATTACCCGGCGACGTCGATGTGTATTCTCCCCAGTGTTGGGCAAAACTTAGTTTGATTGATAACTAATGATTAAAATATTCAATCATGATGAATGACTAACAACTAAAATCATAATCATGATTGATGATTAATTAGTTTTAATCATTAGTCATGTCATTAGTCAACACTACGTTTATGTGTGCTTACCGTTAAAATAAAACCAAAATAATACAAAAAGAAATAAATTTAAAATCTAATACCCAAATACTAAAAGATCTCGATCTGAAAATATGTATGAATTAAGAAGATATCATTGATGTTCAAAATTTTAAATGATAGCCATAGCCGTATTTAATCACTGCATTGGTCATTCAATCATAACTAATGATTGATTTATTTATTCATGATTATGATAAAATTTTTTAGCCATGATTAAATCAATCATAATTAAATTAGTCATGACTAATCAATTGATTGAAAAAAATAGTTTATTCCCAACACTGATTCTCCCCATCTTGTGACCTATGTTCCACAGACTTGGTTTTTCACTGATAGTCTAAACTCAAGGTTTGCCGTGCTACTGAGCGCAGCATACTGTGATAAATGATCCGATCACAATGCGCTCTAACATGCAAATTGTTGATGTAGCTCAAAAAGCTGCCTAACTTAAATTGTTCTGGGCAGGACATATATGCCACATGCATGATGAGTTAATGACCTGTGGCCCTATAAAACAGGATTGGTGCCCTGACACAGCGTCACGTGGTTGCAGCAGACCACGAAGATCGCTGGACGACTTGGAGGTGTTCCTAAAGAATTGAAAAAAAGCGAAAAATGGTGGCGAAAAGGGATGGAGGTCTTAGTCCAGCAGTGGGATATTACTGGCTAGTAACAATAATACTTGTCTTGAGAGGTACTATCAAACTCCGCCCTATTGAAAGGATGGTGTTAGCGAATTCCCAAATTAATGTTGCACATTCTGGCAGTCACACATTTTACAGAAAATGTTTACGTAAATGATGTGCTAATGCTAAAAATAATAAATTTTAAAGTAAAATAAAAGTGTTTTGTATCGACTATAAAAGAACTTCTGAAGAATCTTTATGTTTTAAACATTTTAAGACACAGATTGAAGATTATCTTACATATTTTACAACCAAAGTTGCCTACAGTGTCCGTCTGTCTGTGATAAACGCAAAAACTACAGACAGAGTGAATCATGTGGGAGGTTTAGGTGTTTAATACATGCATATTACAGTAGAGAAAAGCCAAAAATTTAACATATTTCAACACCCTGCGAAGCTAGGGCGGGTCGCTAGTAACCAATGAAAAAAAAAAGGTTGTAGTTTTTGCATATTATCTCAAATTTTTTAATTCTCAAATTGCAAGAAACAATTTTATACACCAGTTTCAAACATATCAAGTTCTAACTGTATCAATACAATAGAGTGATAAAAATCAACTATCAACCAGTCAGTCTAAAAATAGAGCCAATTGTGATCATTCAATGTCGAATTCATGGCGCTTTGAATATACAAATGGCCAATTACAAATTGCGTGCAAATAGTTACGAAATTCAACTTTTTATTAAATGTATGCAGTTTAAAACACGAAAATTTTTCAAAAGTTTACAAATAAACAGTAGTTTACTAGTATTAGTTACTAGTATCAACAATACTAGTAATTGTTACATTGGAAACCAAAACACTATTTCAGGAAAAGTTATAGTTTTACGAAAAAAAAAAACTTATATAATAAACCCACCTGCATCAATGGGACCAGCAAATCACTGAAATGTTTGTGTATGGCAGGCTCTTTGTCGTGGAGCAGTATGAACGCGCCCACGGCCTTAACGGCCTGTATGCGGAGCGCCTCCGATGTGGACTGGAGAGCAGTCAGCAGCATGCGCTTGATCACTACCAGGTTCTCATTCTGACGGTGCCCAAACACACCAGGCACTGACCTGTGTCATAAACAATCTCAATCAACCAAAAGCGGATTGCTAAAACGACCGGTATACTGCACAATCGATCAAGTGAAGGTCACGCGAATTTTCCTGTAGCCTGGTTCGTTTCATGGGGCTAATATTATAACTAATAAACAAAAAAGCCTAATTCTTGTGTTTCATTTCCAATATCTCCAATAACAATTAAATAAGCTATATTTATTTCTGAATGTAAGAATAAAGTATTGAATTTGGCATTGAGCCAAACTTTAATAAAACAAAGGAGTATTTTAGAGGCTTAAAATTAATGGCTATCTCAAACATCTGCTATGTAAAGTTTTATTTTAACTTACGTGAACATTCTGATGCCAGCCTCTTGGATGTTGGGGTCTTGGGCACCAGCACAGTTGAACATAAATTGAAGGAATTCTGGCCACTGGTTAACACCATCGTCGTCAATGTGGTTTCTAGCCAGTTCTGATACAACATCACAGATCTAAAGGAGAAAAATAATAATGATTATGTGGTGATCTAAAATATTCTCAGTGGTTAAGGTATGAATAGGCCGGGCACGCTACGAGTGGCTAGAGAGCCGACACAGCATCCTCTTTGTCTGCCTGATGCAGGTCCTTAACGGTCAGGGAAAGTTTGGCAGGTTCCTTTTCCTTATTCAGGCAAAAGAAACGCTCGAGAACACGATGGAACATACTGAGGAAGTCTGCCCCGCGTGGGCGAAGCCTTGTCGTGTCCTCGTGGAGGCGATCAGCGGTTCGCACCATGGTCCGAAGCGAGGGGTACTGGGACGCGGTCACCTTCTTTTGCGAAGCAGTAATGCGAGCTGAGGAGATATACAAACATGTGAGAGAGAATATCCTCACGCCTCAGCCGCCGTAATAGGAGACGCCCGGGCCTTAGGCAGGCAACCGCAAGCGTGAGCTAGCAGACGACGAACAATGGGTAGCTCGTTGTTAGATCCACCATCAACATCAACCAGGCCCGAGTCGACGGTGCGTTGTGTTCCACGTGCGCCTCAAAGAGATATCAGTAAAACCGAAGGAGTCCAGTAGGGCCGATGCAAGGCTATGGAACGCAAAGGGTAACACACAAGAAGTGATGAAAGAAGAAGAAGAAGCACACAGGTGGGCTTTAGACAGTAAAAGTCTGACACGCCCTCTTACTCCACCCTCGAGTGAGAGGAGTTGTTTGATAACTTCCCAACTCACCAACTAACTATACAAACTTCCGAATCCTATTTTTCCCTAAACTCCCGCGGCCCTAGCACACTATCAGGGCTAACTTTTGACATTTACTATAGGATATTAGATGGCGTTACGTATCTTCCGAATTATGATAGAACTGTAATGATCGAAACTTAATAGGTGATGTAAATACAAAAAAAAACGTATTGCGACGCAATTTGGAAGGACCAGTAAGCTACACAAAAGAAAATTATGACTAAAGCGCCTATTACACCACTCGATATTTAGACAGTCTTAGTATATGTAGCGTCACAAAAGAAAAAGAGCAACTTACGCCAATGTCGTGTAAAGGAATGAATCAGAACGATGAGATAAATATATATACATAGACTAAGTCTGAATATCGAGTGGTGTAATAGGCGCTTTAAAATGAATGTCTTGAGAGGTACTATCAAACTCCATCCTATTGAGAGGATAATGTTAGCGAATTCCCAATTTATTTTTGCACATTCTGGCAGTAATACATCTTATAGTAAAATGTTCACGTAAATGATGTGCTAAAATGAAAAAATGTAATCTCAAAATCCAAACTGGTCTCTAAATTGATATCTGTTTTTTTAGATTATGGCTGTATGACCAGCCGCGACGCGTCTTCATAGGCATACGTCTGATAAATAAAAACGATTCCAAAATCCAATATCAATCGCATACCGATACGTATCGATATCTCAAACTAGGAAAACCGTTTTCAAAAAACGAAACCAAACGCTAACAATCTATATCTACTAAAACTAAAATCTAACCGAAATCGCATGTATTCACCCTGTACTTTTTATTCCACTATGTTCTGCTTAGTTAGAAAGAGAGAAGGCGAATTTCATATCGCATCAGTTTGCGTTTGATATACATACATCTTTGCAGATACGATTTCGATTTTTGGATTCGTTTGGTGATTTAATATCTAATGTTTTTGTTCAGATGAAAACTTGACAAGTGCGCGCATCTTCGTATCACCTTATCAGTGAATTGCTTTTGGCGATTTTTGTATGTTAGTTTAGAGTAGACTTTAATTAAAGATTATAAATGTAAAGATTATAAGTTAAGTAGGTACTTATTAAGATTTTCTAGTTTAGACTTTATTTGATTTTATGTAAACGAGTAGTTTTAATTTTTTTTTGCCAGTCCTAAGCCAAAACTAAAGCATGAAGGAATATCGCGTAGGTAAATCTCTATCTTCTTGTCTTTTGGTACCAATATTTGTGTTTTTCGAAAGCTAATAAAACGAAATCAGAGTCTTGGCGGTATTTTTCCGAGTGAAGTTCAGCGGTTGTTTTAATTATTCGCAAATTGATTTCAAGTGGATATTGTGATATAAAATTGGTGTAGTTTCGTATCTCAAGTGTAGGTGTATGTCCCACAGCTGGACAATAATTATGGAATAAGAAACAGGCGCGATTACGGTAAAATTGAGTCGCAAATATTATTTTAGCATTGACTAACTCAGCGAAGTTTACCGAGAAGGTTAACTCGATACATTTGCTGACAAATACAACAAATCTTTAGAATATACCATATTCCATATTCTAATAATAATAATAGTAAATAAATTAATTATTAAACGAAAACATGTCTTAAAGGACTTAGTATTCAAGACAAAAAAAAGACGCTGGCTAAGGGCCTGCGAACACTTGAGACAAGACTATTAATATTTTATTTCGTACAACACACATTTTTTTAGTGGGGAATTTTGCGATTTTGTTTATGGAATATTTTTTTGTTATGTGGTGGTTTTCTGATGGTTTCAAAGATTGACTCTAGTGGTAAGTTAGTGGACTCACTCAAGTTTGTTTCAAATTTTAGAGCAAAAAGGAAAAATCGAATAGGAATAAAATATTTAAACAATTTTCAATTGAAACTCAACATTAACATTTTTGCTTTCTAAAAGTATCTCAAAACTAAAACGGTTAGTTGAACTCCCATAATAAAATCGAGTTAGCGAGTACAAAATAGATTCTTCCTGATTCGAGTACCGGAATCGAGTACTCGATTCAAAATAAATTGGTACTCGAGAAGGCGAGTCCAAAAAGGCCTATTACAGATACCGGCACGGATCTTGAGGGCTGACTTCTACAGTTCTACTTGCGCAGAAACACGCAGAAGTGAAATATTGGGTCTCTTTAGTGGTATGAAAAGAGATGCGGGGGCGGGGAGTGCAATCCTTATACAGTGATTGGTTCGCCGATGTTGTACGATGCGCAAAGCGATCCCCGCTCTTTCGCCGAGCGCTCAATATTCGTGCCGCTATCTGTACACTACGCTAAGACTAAGACTGTCTGAATAACGTTTAGTGTAATAAACCTTAAAGCAAGAATCGAGTCTGACTCGAGTTAAGCCGTACTCTGCACATTGCTAGCACAAACAAAAAAAATCTAAGAAACAAATAGGTGAAGCTAAGCGCTACAGAAAACGGATTTCTAAAATCGGATTTTGAGATCGATTTCAAAATCAGAAATCGAATATATATCTGTTTGCGTTCAAAATAAAAAACGCCCATGTCTACGTCTTCATGTTCTATACGCCGCCATTTTAAGGCATTAAGAAAGCATGGCATAGGCAGTCAAGAATTTCTATAGTATTACACATATATAGCATTCTATAGAAGATTGAAACTAAGATGCTGTTTTATGTAGTTTCTATTTCACCATAAGCAAAATCACATCCAAGGTGTCATGGCAGTGTTAAAGGGCCTATTACACTACGCGATATTCAGCACACGATATTCAGACTGTCTTATTTTTTGTTCCAAGTAAGACCGGTCTAACCCCTATTACACTACGCGACATCAACTAACACTGTCTGAATATCGAGTAGTGTAAAAGGCCCTAAAGTATGATGTGCACAAGTAGTGAAAAATTTATTATTTACTTAGCAAAGTAGAACCCTTGACCCTCATCTAATCTTATAGCTTACATGTGAAGATAAGACATTAAAATTATATAAAATAATGACTTGATTGACACTGAAACCCGATTGCCGTAAATTAATCAATCCATAAAATTCCAAGACATGTGTATTGAACTTTTTATTCTAGTGATTGAAATGGAACATTTGCCAAGCCAACAGAATCTATGTTAATGATGATTTTTTTATGGCTTCAAGCTTCATAGTAGGCAGTTGGAATGCGGATGAGTCATCACCTAGTTTGCACTATACATAGAATTAAATGAAATTAGATTAAGAGTACCTACTAAACTGATTCAGTGCATGACTCAATAGAGCAATTAACAATTATACGTCTGATAATTGTGGGGAAATTACTAGGTACTCCATATAAAAGATGCAGCTTAAATTCAAATGTGTCAAAATAGTTATGTACTTTAGGATTAAAATAGTATTCAACAACACAAAATGTAGGTAATATTTGATAAGATTTGCGATGTGAATGACATAATAAAAGAAAAACAGTTTATCTGCAAATAAAAATGTTTGGGAAGAAAATTCATATTGCTTCAAGATTGCAGTCTTGACCTAAAACACTATAGTGTGCTTGAGTCTAGATCAAGAGACTATCGCTCCACTCTTTGTGTGTCAAGTGTAAGTCTCAAAGGCAAGAGTGCTAACTCACTGCTTTGGGTGCCAAGTTTAGTTAGTGAGTAAAATATGACATTTTTTAAGAGGCACAATATTGTTATGATGATGGCAAAAGTTGTGTAAAAATGATAAATTCTTTTTTACCTATTGAAAAACAAAAAAAAAAAGCATTCAGATAATTTAACTAACCTTGCGTCTCAGCTGTTGGCTCACTTCCATCTGCAATGTAAGAAGTAGCTGTTCTCTGAGTACTGTCTGCTGCTCAAATGGCAGTTTTGGGAAGAACTCAAAAAACTCAGCACTGAGCAGTCTGCGGAGCAGCACAGCAGCTGTCTGACGTCCTTCTTCACCAACATCTGCATTTTGGATAGCGCCTACAAGGAGTACCACCTTTGTCTCCGTTGGAATATTATTGTATGCTTCCTGTTCAATAAAAATAAAGATCTCAGAAAAGAAGAAGAAAAATTCTTGATTTAAAGTTTTTGCACAGCAGAAATGGCTCATGCAAGGTCATATTTTTATAGTGTGGTCTTTACTTTTATAATGTTTGGTTAGTAAATAAATTTTGCATTGACAAATCAAAAATAGCAAGAATTTTAAAACACGTTTTATTTTCTTTAAAAAAAAATATGACGAAGATCAGATATTGTATTTTCTACTCTTCATTAGAGCTCAAAGAATCTAGTATAAAAAAAATAACACAAAAAATTGCAATAAATATTTAGGGCTGTTTGGACCGCATGTACGGATTGAACGTTAGCCCGGCCGCAACAATAGAGTCGGTTAAAAGCGGTT
Source organism: Mythimna vitellina (assembly GCA_949316375.1). Taxonomy (NCBI): domain Eukaryota; kingdom Metazoa; phylum Arthropoda; class Insecta; order Lepidoptera; family Noctuidae; genus Mythimna; species Mythimna vitellina. The sequence continues at coordinate 9,791,186 of OX438687.1, read as the reverse complement.
TTGTGATTTGTAAACATACAAGGATATATTTTAACAACTTGCATGTTTTGAGCGACATTCAATTTTTCATCGATATTGCAGTTATTAAAGCAATAACAGGACATAAATATCATTGTTTTAGAAGTAACATTAAAAATCCTCCATGACCACGTTTTGACACGAGGCTAGCAGAAGACGTTCACAATAGAGGCCGGTCATTTTGTATGTTTTTTTGCAATTACACTAACGAAACATTAAATATAATAAGTACTTACTTCTGCTTGGGATCGTATGTCGTTATCGGTAGATAATAATGTATTTAGTAACTGGTAAAATTGCGCCTGATCTCCTGCCATGTTGAACCTCTTCGAAAAGGCCCAATTTTTTTTCATAAACTTTTATCTGGCTGGTCTTCGCGATGTCGTGTTGCCAGTATTTTTTTTGTGTTTCCGTTTAGTCGAATTATTTTGAGCTAAATGAATCAGTTTTGCATTTTATACTTGCTTCACATTATTCTTAATATTTTTATTTATTTAGATTAGTATTTCAAGGAGTCTATTCAGGCTAATGCTAGATTGGATCATATCTACATTTATCAGTCATTCATAAACGTAACAATGTGTTCCCCAAAAACAAAAATGCGTGACCACTGTTTAGCCGTACCTATATACTTGCGCGAAAATGCCGAGGTGGGTGGCGTACACACATGCATTGCGTAAAAAGTGCGCTTGCTATTCGCCTCATGCAATTTTCATGTTTCGTCGAACGACGAGGCGAATGATGACGCGTTTAGTGAGGTGAGGTGCGGTCCAAACGTTTATTCTAAATCTAACACTGTATTGGTTGTCTACACTATTCGGCTTAGTGCTATTTTTCTAGATATAACGTACATGGCGTGCGTGCGTATAAAAAAGCGTATTTAAACGCGTACCTAACCATGACCAAAACAGGCAGTTATGTTATGTAGAATGGAAGTTAACTTTTCGAATACCGTAATTAGAGACACAATAGAAAGACAATGAGAGAGTGAACCGCGTTCGATTGGGATATAATTAATTAAATTTTAGACGATTCAGAAATAACCTAGTAACAAAAAAACGATTATGCAATCACTAGTGTAAAAACCGTAAATGTCAATTTCACTGAACTGTCAAAATCACTGATTGAAATGCGTTTTTTCTTATGAAATCGCAATATTTATATTTTTGGTGAAATATAAGTAAAAAGAAGTATGTTAGTATAACTTGAAAATTTCCCAACAATTTTAAACAGTAAAATAAGTAAAAATAATAGGATTCAGTAATGGTATGTATGCTCGCTATCCAGTTTTAAGCTAGTTATATGAACGTAACCTCAGTGAAATTCTTGAATAGTTGTTTTTCTTGAGAAATATGTATCGCCTCAGTTTTCTACTTGAGAACTGATCAAGTCTTCCGTTAGACTTCTTATGCAGCTGTCATAATTATCATCGCCGGCAGTATTCTGATGTTCTATCTGTGTTAAATAACGTTTTTATTATCAATGTTTTCAGGCAAGTTCAGTCATTTTAGCGGGTCTAGGGATGGCGGCAGTTGGATTTGCCGGCCGCTACGTATTACGACAGATGCCTAACGCAACTTCAAAATTTGCTGAAGCTGTTAAAAATTTACCTAAATTCGATGCCGAAAGTTTAGCCAACTCTAAATATTACAAAGGAGGATTTGAACAAAAAATGACTAAAAGAGAAGCTGCTCTAATTTTGGGCGTGAGTCCGACAGCAAACAAAGCTAAGGTAGTACAAGATTAGTTAAGTTGATAGTCTATTACTTAAACTGACTTATTTAGTATTATATTGCTTGTTGTTAATGTGCAGATAAGAGACGCTCATCGGAGAATAATGCTCCTGAACCATCCGGACCGTGGCGGCTCTCCATTAATTGCAGCTAAGATTAATCAAGCTAAAGACCTGTTAGATGGAGGGAAGCCATAATGCCTTCTTTTAGTTTAAATTGAATGTAAATAGTGGAATAATAAATAGAAAAAAAAATATCCATCAGTAGGTAATTTACTAGAAGATTGTAGTTACATACTGTTGCTTTATTTTAAGGGTAAATCATAAATAAAATTCATTTGAACATCTCAATAGTCTATTCTGTCACAATGAACATCCAAACATGTATTATGGCATATCCTAACAAGGTTAATTGGAATCAGGCAAACAGCTTGCTAATCACAGCACAATACACAAGGATCCAAGAGAGAAACCATCAAAAGTGTATTTTATAAAAATACATTTACACATTTCTATAATAAAAATGTAAGTGAAACTTGATAAAATACAATTTATAAATCCTACTTACTAGTTATCTTTGAGTTATGATGATTTTGATTTATTTGAGAGCAAATGGTTTGAAATACTCATAAATACAGAATTTGTTACCTTTTGTGGTATTGATCAAGTAGTAAATGTGTTTGTGAGTTTCTTTTTTTTACCTTTTCAATGCTACAGATTTTTATTAAAAAAACACACACACCAAATGCCACTACACAAAATGCCAGGCTTCTGAAAAACCAACACTTATATTGTTGATTGCATATGTTGACAAAAAAATTGAAATTTGTTTTAACCCATATATTTGTCTCATATATCAGACTGTGGCAGCATAGGCACAAAATTGATTAGTCACAATATCAGACTGTTGCATTGAAAGTTAAAAAGTTTCTAATAGTTACATTTATGTGATTACTATACCTATGTTTTTGAGATTTAGTTTGCTATTATTTAATGGATATGTGAAAATTATTGTCCACATTTGTTTTACTAAATGATCGATGGTGGCCCTAGTTCTATATAAGTGGCCTAAGCTCCATACAGATTGCAGAAAAACTATTATGGTTCTCATTAGCGCCGACAGTCTGTTCTACGAACATAAGGTTTAGCCTTTTATAAAGTCAAAATAGTCTAGTGGCGCAAAAATCCTATACACATATTTAACACAGATAATTTTTTGAGCAAATAATTTACTAACTGCTTAAGGGGCTCCTTTTAGCCGATGACCTTGAACATTTGTCTACCCGTCTTTCCCTAGGTTATTACACTTGAACGAAAAAATTACGTACGTCCACCCATCCAAAGGGCTATGATTTGACATTTTGACGTAATTAGTTACCAAGAATTCAAAAAATGTACTGTAATCATTATAATCTCTACAGACAGGTAAAAATTTCGTGTTGGTAATTGTTTAGGTAAAAAAGTTGAAACACAAACAATAAACTCAAATAGACATTTTTTTTATTGTTTGTAGAACAATAAGTGAAAAAAATATTTGCATAAAATTGAAGTCCATAAATCAAAGTATTGCATATTTTTTTTAGATATTTATCATGCCCTTTTAAGGTACTGCACAAGTTGAAAAACTTATCTTTTCAAAGGGAGCCCCTTAACGAAATATTTTCAAAGTCATTAAAACTAAGATTTATTTAGCATAGAACTATGTTCTGCAAAGATAAACTGGTTAGTCAACATTCAAGCCTAATTTCATAATTAAAAAAAAAAAATACATCAATTTCCAGATTCAATAGCAGGAATATTTTTAAATTTTTAATTTCGTTGAATTATTTATTCAAGTTTTTTAATCATAGACTATAGGATTTTCGTAGCTACTTTGTATATTACGTACATTAAAATGTTTTAAAAATATAATACCTAGCACCTAATTTATTCAAATGACATATAGAAAAAATATATGCATTATGCAAATAAATAAAATAATAAGGTTGGCAGAGCTAAAACTAGATATTACTATGAAAAATATCAATTAATTAGCCTATACTAATAACTAACAATTTATTCTGATTATCAAAGAAACTAAATCCCATATGCAATAAATATAATTTTAGTGTCGCTTCTGCAAATGGCAGTTACAATCTAGAATTCAATCAACAAATCATAGTTACTTAATTTAAAATCTATTTAGCTAATAAAATGCTCACTTTGTTCATACCCTACTAAGTTATCATTACAGGTACAAATCTAATTAAAAAAAAAACCGACACAGTAATGAACAACAAAAATAATACTAAAAACAAAAATACTTTAATGATATGCCAAACAACATTATAACTTAATACTAACTTAGCAAAAGTCTTGCAAATATGCAGATAGGCTAGGAGCACACTACATCAGCAGTCACCAATGTTATGGAACCAATAATTTTAAATTATCATATTTAAGATGAAATCAAAAAGGATTGATTACAATTATCCATTGGTTGAAATGATGATAAAGTGGTATGCTAGCCTTAGAAGTTTGTCATGACTGTAGGAAATAAAAAAAGTCTTGTCAGTTCAACTCATTTCTTCGCCTGGTGAATAGCTACTAAACATGCAAGGCTATAAGACTAGTAAGGTTTGTACAAAATCGCATCAAGCTAGATAAATATATTTCTGATTCATAATTGGGGCGAATATATCTTGCGCCGTATAATAAAAAAAGGTCTTCAAAATAATTCGGCTAGCTATCATTGAAAATAACTCAATAGCGTATTGCTGATATTTCAAAAAATAATCGAATATTGTGATTATAATTTTTTTCGTATTTAAATCGTAGGATTTGAAAACTTATTTCTGTTGAAATAAAGATCAAAAATATATGTTGTCATAGTTTGTTATAAGTAGGTTAGGTAGTGTATGATGTACAATTTGGTTGTGTTTTGAGATCAGGACTAGGCGCGCTCCCCGGCGTTCACCGCGGCCGCGGCGGCTCCTTCTGCTGTTGCTCGCGGCGCTGCTTCGCGAACCGCGCGCGCAACTTAATTATTGTTGCGTTAGATAGCGTGCCAGGTACTTTGAAAATTGACTGGAAAAGAGAATTTCATAATTCTTAAAAACTGTAATAATGGTCACACTGCTGAATTTATATTGGCTGAAAATAGAATTCGAAACTTCGATTTCTTTGTGTACCTTGTGGTACTGATAGTCTTATACTCGGAACATAATTCGATACAGATTACACAAGATCAGATTGGTGTCAACGCCCAACTCCCAGTTGTGATGTTATGTTCTATAATGAAAACTCATGTGAGTAACAATATAGGTTTCCCATAAGTAGAGGGGTCCCAATAAGTACATATTAAAAACTTGTAAAACCAACCTGCATAAACTCATGACAATGCAGTGCGCTGGCGTTCTTCACAATAGCTTTGAAGCACTCCGCCAGGGAGGTGAAGTCATTGCACGACATTATCTCGGCGCGATTGTTTTTAATCAGTGTCAAACACACGCGGAACAGGATCTTCGATCCCTCGTAGAATAGGCAGTCCCATATCCGCAATACTGTCTCTATGGGGAGGACTTCGGCGAACAGACAGACAAACCATTTGGTTGTTATTACGGCCCATGGGAGACCTGGAAAATGTTATTATGATTAAAAATTACAAGATTTCTAGAGGCCGGGTCTGAAATGTGTATTTGGAGTTGAGTAAGTGAGGCTAAATCTGCATAAATAAAAATTGTCGAATCTATAAATCATTTCAGAATACCTATCGAGAGATATCACTTATCAGTATACATGAGATTGACCACAGTTTTGGGATGTAAACTACATACTTCAAACAGCCTTAATGCTGGATTATGTTGCAAGATAAAAACAGATTTAATCTTCAGTCTTTATGAGTCGCTACAAGCTATGACTATGTCAGTATGGTATGACCTAAACAGATAAGACTTAAATATACCGCTATACTTAAGCATTATAGATATTATATGCCTACGTGAACAGAATTAAATGAAAGAACAATGGGTAATTTTGTATGGAACCCATACCCACTTAGTAGCACCTTAGTCTAGGTGTCATTTAAAAGAGGCTTAATTGACTAACCCAAATATGAATGAACGAATGGGAGACCGAAGTTATGAAAACTTCTTTATTACATTTTTAATTGCCAAATATTATATCAACCGCACCTTTTTCTGTTCTGTAAATAACCAGTTGTTTTTTCTGTCTAAAGAGAGACTGACTTGGCTTCCTACCGTTCGTTTTTGGTATGGAAAATAATAAATAAGGCTCATAGAGTTCTCATACCCGTCATGCAGGAGCAATAATAGGTTTCGTGGGCTTCTCTGCCCTGGACATTAACGTTGAGCAAAATATATATATGTAATATATTTTATTTATTCTTTATTCACACAAGAGTACTGTACGGCCGTTTTAATTTGGCGGCCCTGAAGTTTGCGCAGAAGGCTGCGCACGAACGTTTTTTAGGAACAAAATGGTGGCATGAGGCGACGTGCGCGGGGCGGAGGTGTAAGCTAGAGATTGACTCTATGTAAACACAATCGACCCTTTATTCAATCAAATATCGCAATCGATTTTTATCGATTTGGAATTTATTGATTTTTGTTTATATGACATATTGAACGAAATAGATTTACGAACATAGTAAATGTTGTCATTAGTAAACGAGATTTCGACTTTAATAATAAAAAAACTAATAATATTATATTTTCTTGGTTGAAAGATATGATTTAGTTAAATATCAGTTAATTATAAACGACTACTACAATAACGACTGTTTGAGAATATTTTAAACCTCCTTATAAAATTTAATAAAATATATGTTTATAATTAGATTTCAATCGATTTGAAAAATAATCGATTAAACAACACCCTCAGACACGCATATTGGACATCCCTTTTTCTTTACTCCGTAAAACTTCGTTCATAATCGGCAATGCTCGGGACGCGGTAATGTGTCTCAGTCACACGTTAGCATTGGTGTCGTGTTCGTGTCGCTGTCTCTGTCTTGAGCACAGGCGGTGACAAAAGTTTTCGTTGGTTTTTATTAATACATTGTTAAGTTTTTTGTGTAGTGTTAGGTTTGTTTCTTTAATTCATAAGTTATTTTTGTAGCGTTCTGTCTCAAAGTGTTTTAATATTTATTTTATTTGTACTTGGTCCCTGTATTAGTAAAATTTTATTCGTATTTAGGTTTTAAAAAAATAACGTAAATAACAGTTTTTTTTACGACTGTACATGCGCTAAAGTTCGCAGAGCCTATGTTCACGGTCGCCAAGTTAGAACGGCCGTACATTATAGAGGCGGATTTAATGCCTTAAGGCATTTTCTACCAGACAACCTTTGGATGATGCAGAGACAAATTGTGGTAGGTGCTATATTAACATTACATATTATAAAATTCTTTATGCAAACACATACCTATAAACTACAAATACACTATATACTCATATTTACTCAAACTACAACGAAGAGAAAAAAAAATAGGAAAGAAGAACACATGAATCTATTGAAACAATTGGTGCAAACAAATAATAACGAAACAAATTAGAGCTGGGACGAAACTACTGCTAACTTCTTACGAATGTACTCGCAAACCTTCATTTTGAAGGTCAATCGGTTGGTTGCCATCCTGATTTCCTGGGGGAGTGCATTCCAAAGAGAAATAGTTTGGACATAAAAATAATTGTGAATGTAGTCAGTACGGTGAGTGGGTTAATGAAGTAGATGGTTATGAGATGACCATAGACTTTTGTTGTGATTGGCGCAAATGTATTGGAAGTGAGGGGCTAGATCACTAGGGGAATTTGGAGAGACTAAAAATGAGAACAAGGTAGCAAGCGCTCTTTGCTCTCTGCGCTGGCGTATAAGTAACCAGTTTAAAAGCGACCGATACGCAGAGACATAATAATATTTGCGCAGATTGAAAACAAATCGAATGCAGTAATTTAGAAGACTGTCAAATTTGTTGAGGAGATCTGCATTCAGGTCATAGCAGCACACGTCGCCATAATCGATGATTGGAAAAATTAGTGTCTGTACGATGATAATACGTGCCTCGATAATGTCCGACCTCTAACCAACGAGCAGTTTTCGGTCACCAGCCCATGCTGCGACTTACTAGGGCTACGGCCAGAAGATACCTCAATATTATATGTACCATCTCCACCTCGCAAAAGCTCGGCAACATATGATCTAGCTAGCTTTAAGAGGTATGTTCCCAAATTGAATAAAATGACGTCTTCTTCTGCGAATTGTGGAAATGGTATTGATGTAACTACTTCATTCAATGATAGTTTCGCTTTATAAACCGTCTTCAAACCAGTTGCGACGACGACGCTTCCTGCAACCGTTTTCGTCGTCTAAAGAACGGTTGCGTCTCGTTCGTCAAAAATTGGAAAACGACCCACTACTAATACTAACTGCTATTAAGAACAAAAAATCAAGGCGGCGCGGCGTCACCGACTACACGCTATCTATTTCACTCGCACTTATGTGTATGTCGGCTCTGCTGTACTACTCACTCATCGAATGTGGCTATAAGGTTGTATACTGAATACCAATTACGACACACCGACGCAAGCGTATAATAGTTCGAAGTACGTCGAATGTCTTTTTTCCCCCACAAGCCACAAAGTTGCCCCCATACAATAAATAAATATGTTTCAAAGACCTTTCTAATGGTACCAAATTCAATTTACTACAAGGTACCGTACGTTTTGTGCCATGTTTTTTTGAGAAAAATTTAACTTTTCCTCAGAGGTACCCTTCCGCATAATTGGTGTTACTGGGGGATTTTAATGCCCACCATTACGAGTGGCTCTTTCCATACCGGTGCACAGACCATGTTGTTCGTGAGACGCGAATGCTTGCGCTAGCGTTAAATCTCACCCAGCTGGTCCAGGGAGCTAGGAGAGTGCCGGATGTTGATTCGCACACGGCCAATTGCTTGGACACCACTTGGACCTTCTGCTGACAACAGATCTAGATTGCTATTCAGTATCGATATTATCACCGTTAGGTAGTTCTGACCACTGTCTGGTGAAATCTGTATCAGTCTATTCTCCGCCCGATCCCTGCCCTAGAGCTGCCAAGTCTTGCAAGAAGGTGATGCGGATGTCTCGGTTCGATCACATTAGCCGCATCGGGAACAAACTCGCTTCATACCCTGTTAGTAGTAAGGTGTTTTGGTCCCTGGCTAAGTCGGTTGAATTAAATTCTGCCGTCCCTCGCTACTACCTCTGCTGGAACCCGCCGGATCGCTGGCCCATACCGCTGAGGAGAAAGCAAATTTGTTTGCCTCACTCTTCGCGGAATCTTCGCGTCTAGATACTGGTGACGCGCGGCCCCCTTTTAATCCTGATGGTTGCGAGACGAGTATGTTGGATATTCGCATCCATCAGAAGGACGTCCGTAAGGTGCTGCGTAACCTTGACGTGAACAAGGCTAGCGGTCCAGACGAATACCGGCAATCGTTTTAAGGCGTTTTTAGGCTTTCATTTGAGGCTGGAAAAATGCCGATTGCAAGAAAGCAAGCTAACGTACAGCCTGTGCCCCAAAAGGGCAGTCGGGCTGACCCAGCTAACTACAGACCAATCTCAGTAACGTCCATTCTCTGTAAGACTTCGGAACGTGTACTCAACACTAAGCTGGCACCTAGATACCTACATACCTAGAACAACATCCTAAGTGACCGTCAATATTGCTTTCGGCGAAATCGGTCAACTGGTGGTCTAGCGTATGCTATCCAAATCTGGAGTGAGGCCATCGAGAAACACGGGGAAGCGCTTGCCGTCTTCCTTGATATCTCGAAGGCTTTCGATAGGGTCTAGCACGAAAGCCTTATTAGTAAGCTTCCTTCTTTCGGTTTACCTACTGGATTGTGTGCTTGGATTACAGACTTCTTGAGTGACCGGTCCATCTGAGTGGTCATCGATGGCTGCACGTCCGGTCAAATGGCCATTAATTCCGGAGTCCCTCAGGGGACATTGCGCAACAGGCGCAACATTATTCTTGCTGCACATAAACGATCTGCTTAAGCCCGGTACCTTTGGGTATGCAGACGACAGCACTGTTGCTGAGAGTTCAGCGCGCGAGCTAGTGGGTTACAGATCCAGTCTCTCTGAGAGGCTATGGTCAAGCGCTTGAACTTGTCCTTGGAGGCAGTCTCTGAATGGGGCAATGCCAATTTGGTCAAGTTCAATTCTGCTAAAACCCAGGCGTGTCTATTTTTCGCTAAAAGGAGCCCTGGTCCAACTTTCCGGTGCGTAACCGTGCCAATAACCGAGCATCTTGATCTTCTCTGTGTTACGCTGGCGTCAACACTCAACTTTGGGCCATACATCGAAGCAAATGCTCAACTGCCTGAAAATGCTGGGAATCCTCGCGAAGGTCAAACAGTACTTCACGCCGGAACAGCTGCTTATACTTTATCAAGCGCAAGTTCGATCGTGTATGGAGTACTGCTCTCATCTTTGGGACAAATGTACCCGATACCAGCTTGATGCACTTGAGGCAATTGAGAGGCGAGTTAGGAGGATCATTGGCAATGATGCACTCGTTGAGTCGAGGCTTCAAAGTCTTGACCATCAACGCCGAGTTGCTAGCCTGTCGGTTTTCTACCGGTTGCATTTCGGGGAGTGTGCGTCGGAATTCTATAACCTAATTCCGCCTAGCCCGTTCCATCATCGGACCACCAGGCATACGGCGATGCGCCACCGGTACATGGTGTAAACCGATATCCCACCTATACACACAAAACGTTTTAGGAACACATTCATTGTGCGTACAGCTAAGGAGTGGAATTCCTTGCCAGAATCTGTGTTTCCTAATGACTACAACCCGGGAATTTTTAAGTCAAGAGTGAATAGATTACTTCTAGGTAAGCGCGCTCCATCGCCGACCGCATCGTCGCTTTCCATCAGGTGAGATAGCGGTCAAGCGCGAACCTATCAAGAATAAAAAATAAAAAAAATAGTTTGTCAATTTTATAAAAATGAAATATTTTAGCAAATACCATTTCTTTAATTTAATAATTCTCCAAAATACCCCTTTTAGCGACAAGATCGCCCATTCTTTCACCCAATGAAATGGTATTTTAAAATATTTTTTCAGGTTTTTTTTGTTTTATTGATATTAACTAGTCCTTGACTGCGATTATGTGATGACGTTTAAGAGTATTTTATGTATCAATCGCAAACATAAAATTATACATTCCGTAATCAAGCACTATTATCCAGTAGAGGTATAAAATGAAATCTGAGTCTCAACATACCCAAGTTAATAACATGTTGGTGTACATCTGGCACCTTTGATTTGACTAGTTCTGACAACACCTCGATGTCCACAATGAGGCCATCCATTGTCCTGGTGTAGTAGTCTGGCAGGATCTTTTCAACTAATACTTTCAGCAGCCAGAATGAAGTCTCTTCGCTTTTAGTTGCTAGTAGGAGTAAACCTGAAAGTAACCAGAAAAAATGGTTACAAATGTTTTATTAGTTGTTTTTCTGAATGTAAAAGAATCAGGGCCACTAGGACTTGATCTTTTGAGGTCGACAAATATTGGTTTTGTAAATATTGAATTTAAATTATACTATTGAATTTATAATCATTCTGTCCATGTTGTCAAGACCCCCAATATTTACATTCAATTTTAGTGAGCTTGTTCTATCAATTACATCTTTAACTGCGATAGCTTTATAACTGCCCATATTGTAGGCCTATATGAAATAAAAATATTTTTTATTCAGACTAATGTATATAATATAAATCGAGAAACTGACTGACTAACATATCAACGCACAGCCGAACCTACTGGGTATAGGAACGTGAAATTTTGGACAAGGCTTCCTTTTATAACGTAGGCGAGCACTAAGAGAGGATTTTCCGAAATTTACCCTCTAAGGGGATGAAACGGGGATCCAAAGTTTGTGTAGGGAAACCTACTTTCACGCGGGCAAAGTCGCTGGCAGAGGCCTTTAAAAAGGTATAATGGTTTGTTGGTAAAAGGTTGTCTTTAATCTCTCTCTTGAAATTACTGAAACAAAACAAAATGTTTTCAGTGATAGAAAGCTATTCTATCACTCAGTGTATATAGGTTTAACCCATTTTATCCCACAAAAATGAATGGTTCCCTCTAGGATTAGCTGCAGATAAAACTGGAAAAAGCTGGTTAATTTTTCTCTCACTGATAGTAGAATTAAATATATTAGAGCCGTTTGGAAGATGTCTTCTCCCCGGGAATTAGGATGTCCCCCCACCGCCGGAATTAGTCCCGTTTAATATAAAAATGTAGCTTAATTCATTAAACCCCGAGCAAACGCCGGCGTTCGCTCGGTCATTGTCTTTCTATTGTGTCTTTAATTACGCTACTCAAAAGGTTAAGGTACTCATCATAATATTAGCTATATCCCAATGAAAGTCCCATTAAATTGCGTTTCGCAGTCGTATCACGTATTTTTAAATCCCATTAAAAATTAAAGGAAGCCTAAGTTAATCCTTGTAGCATCAGCTATCTGTAAGTGAAAGTCCCTCAAACTCAATCCAGCCGTTTCGGAGATGTCCATTATCCTCGGGAATTAAGATAAACTCTCTCCTCCGAGAACTAAGATTCCCCTGCCCTCGAGAATTAAGTCACATCCCGCGAAAATGGAAAAAGTAGATTAAGTTACTCATTACAACATTAGTCCCGTCAAAGTTCTTTATTCTTTTATTCTTTATTGTACACACAAAAAAAAGTTAACTTCAATACATGGATTTGATAATTTATGTACAAAGGCGAGCTTAACTCAACAATGAGTTTTCTCCCAGCAAACCTTTGAGTGACAGAGAGAGATCACAATCGAGGGTAGGATCCAGTGTACAAAGTTCAACCATTTCGAATTATAAAAACCTTATTCCGTGTTATAAAACCACGTTTCCGAAGGACAATGAAAGTTACTGCTTGTAACATTTGCTATCTGTCCGTGAATGTCCCATCAAAATCAATCTAGCCGTTACGGATATAGGAATAAATCGACAGATAACCAAAACTTACAACTTACATACTTCAATTTTATTTAAAACGAAATAAGCGAGGCGGATAGGCGGACGAGGTAGGTTTGTGAACTTTACAAGTGATAAATGTACGCCTAAAATAGAGAGAATAAATAGTGATATTAGATTATAATAACTAAAAAGTGTAAAAAAAATCATAATATAAAATTATTATAAAATAAAGAAACTCGACTGCGTAAAAAATAACTTTAAATAAAAACTGAAAAAAAAAAAAACAGTCCAGTAGCATAGAAAAAAAATTAAATTGAATTAATTTAAACACATAAAATATAACAAATAACAAACTCTAATACGGAAAATATTAACTGCAACAGTCGGGACTCATTAAAATAATCTAGACTAAAATCATTCCACCTAATATGGGTCCCGACTATAGCAGTCTATATGTTAGTACAGGTTCAGTCAGCATAAACAGGTCAGGTCAGGTAGTGTAGAAACACTACTGGACTGAACTTTTCTTTTCTTTTCAGTTTTTATTTAAAGTGGAAAAAAACAGATGTGTAAAAAATAACACATCTGTTTTTATCCACTAAAACATTATTATGTATCATATTATTCAATCTACAATGATAAACAATCACATATGTATTGTACTGTACCTATTCTATTTGTTTAGTTACATAATCCCTTTAGTCCCATAGTTAGTTATTATTTAACTATCTATAGATTGCCCAGCCAATGATAAAACAACAACACATAATTCTGGCAATCCATTATGTTACTATCTTAATCAGATAAGTATGACGAGTTAGCAGACTAAATAATATGCTATTATGTTAATTAACTTAATAGTCATTAGTTATTTAGTGTTAATTGCATAAGTTTTCAAAGTAATACTGTCTACTACACAAGGCATAGTTGACTAACTAAGCAATTATCATTTGATTTAATGAACTCACTGATTAACAACACTTAATTAAATAAGTATTTAGCTTCCTTGGACCTTGTAAATAGGCCAAGTGGATTATGGACTTATTAATGAGCAATTTCACAGTATTATATTTAGCTAATAATATGAGTAAAGGGAAATAATATGAAATTTTAAAAATGCTGATATCTTTAAAGCTTGTTTGTTTTCTTAATTTGTAACTGCATATTGAAAAATTTTAATGCAATCAATATATAAACAGTCTTGTTGACCATAATTGTACTGGAAGTGGCTACTTTAACTTAACCTTTTGAATACCATAAGATAGAGACACAATACAAAGACAATGTGAGAGTGAACACCGGTGTTCGCTTGAGGTTTAATGTATTGACTATCAATTTTAAGCATGATTGTATTAGGTTTGTGCATCAATCAATTTATGCTCAGCTTATATACATTACATCAGGATTGAGTCATTTCCAATTGGCTCCAATTTGTTAGTTGACCTGACTTGATTGACATGAATCTAAAATCCAAATGTAGAACCAGTGTAGGTAGGTGATTGGTTCAAGGCCACAGGCTAAAAGTTACAGGTATGATGAGATCTTTATGCAGTCACATTCAAATAATGACTGTGTTAAATTTGGATATCTAGTGTTACATTCAGAAAGCTTTTAGGCTGTTAAGGATTTCATGAAACTAGACTTGTAATATGGTGAAGGTACACATAACAAAAAGTTGTGCCTATAATATTCTGTCAAATAAAAGCATTCTATTCTATAAAGAATTGGGTTACCCATCCCCCAACTGTGAAATTCAATTGCAAATAACATACAACTTCTGTTTATTCACAAATAATTATCATCAAGATAATTATTTGCACAATTACAAATAACTTTAACTTTCTGACTAATTTATCAAGGAGGACAAATCAAGTGCCTGTATATTATTTGTATTATATAAGTGCTTTGGGCTTGAAAATTTACCTGCAATATAATTGAGTCCTTGACAATAACCAACAACCCTGTTGTTGTGTGCATATGCTATGAGTATGTTGAACAAATGAGTCTGATGGTTGGCCTCTTTAGTGAAGTAAATGTTGTCAGGAAATGTGCGAGGCAGGTCCGTCTTCACAAGGTCCACCAGCTCCTTTTCAAATGGGCCATCAAGTATTTTCTGGTATAAGTCTGGACATTGTTCTTTCATCATTTCTGCTTGGGAAATAGCCATCCAAACTGATGGCCGGTGTTCGCCTAAAAATATAATTACATTATTGAATCACTTTAGTATTTCACTAAATACTCACAACTAGAGGAACCTTCTGTTATTTTAGAATAAAGTAAAAATATTTTCTAAGATATTAGCTTGAAAGTGTGGTAGCTGGTCACAGTTTCAACTAAAATTTTCCTCAAACAGTTCAAAAGACATAATAAATAAGGATAAACTACATATTTCTCACGAAATTATCATCTTCATATTGCCTTTTTTGAACAAACTGCTCAAAGAGAAATTACACTTGATTACTAAATAATAACAAGATTACTCTAGAGTTCAAATTGCTGAAAGAAAATATATTATACATAGGTATGTACTGTGAAAAATTTATACTCCAGAGTGAAATCAATTCCTACACCAAGTGTAAGCTCTCTAGACACTGCACAGTATTTATAAGCTTTAAATACAAGGCACAAAATGAAAGTGCGGTAAAATTCACACGGCTTATAAATGTAAACAAAGAAAGACACTCACTGGGTACTCCTTTGCGGACGTATCTTTTCACAGTGTTGGTGCGTTTGACCGACTTTCCTTCGCCAAGCAGCGTGGACCATTTTTGCGCCCTCGTTGCCAGTACCTTCAAGTAGTTCGACATAAAGTCCTCATAGCTCTCATAATCGAAGTCCTCGTGCCTCTCAAACCCGTATTCATCGACCGCACTATAAGCAAAAGTAAATGTTACAAACACAGTGATAATAATATGCTAAATTAATATCAATACCTTTAGTAAAGTAAGTGCAGTACCTGAAATTAGATTGAGCCATGGTGTCGTCTATTTGGGATTAGTAGTCGCTTAAAAACATAATAGTTTAAGAATTACAGTTTTAATTTTTGTTAGATACGCCCCAAATACCCCACTTCTATCACCCCCACATGATGATGAATGAATGAATGGGAATGATTTATTTGACATTTTTGACAACAATGACATTTTAATTCACGTCCAAAAACTCAAGCTTTGTGAAGGTCCTTTTGAATACGGTTTTGTTTAAAATATACGGTTTTTGAGTTTATCATTTCAGTAAGATATTAGTCGATTTTTACATTAATAAAACAACTCCCCTATCTGTCAAAGACAGGGAGATGACAGATAGGGAAAACTCTATAAATTATATGGATAATCCGTCATATACTCTTTGCGATAATCTATGGATAGGTTATTGGCGGGATTTTATTCGAGTGAAATAAAGCTGTGTTTATTCATTCGCAAATTGATTTCTTAGTGGATGTTGTGATATAAAATTATTGCACCTCAGGTGTCTGCGCAACGACGTTATTTGGACTCATTAAATCAGATGCGATCTCACCCTCAGTAAAATAAAAATAAGAATTTCCTCGTAGTATTGACTACCTGGTACATATTATTTCAATATATTTTTTACATCAAGTATTTGACGTTAGGTATAGGAAATACCGCTTAAAATAATTTAGCCAAAAGCATTAAAGAAGAATGAGAGAAAAAAGTGCTGGGCCGCAACTACTTGTGACTGTTTTTAGTACATTGGGTCGTACTGTATATCGACCTAAAAGTTTGGGCCTTGCGAGGTTAAATAGAATCAACTTACACCGGTGTACAGTCGAAGTGTCATCGTACGTCTTCCAAATGTCCTTGACCTCATGGTTCTGAGATATGTAAAAACATAAAGAAATTATAATAAAAACAACAACAACATACATTATGAAGAAAGAGTAGGTTAAAGATCTGAGCGATGGCTTTACGAAGTTACCGAAGAGAGATGTCCAGTTATAAAAAAAAAAATTTTAGACATTACGCGCACGAACACATATAGCCCATTTTTCGCTCAATTTTATAATTGAATATATCTTGATACCTAAGGTATTATTTTATTTTTCCCAGTATTGATTTAGTCAAGTTTGTATTTTTAGTATCAGTGATTACTATTTATAGTGTAACATGTTGGTGCCTACTTATCCAGTTTCGAATGCTAGTCGTAAATGAAAAATAAGTAATTGCCATATCATTACGGGAAATAACGGTCAATTTCTTGGTAAGCCTATGATTATTTCCCAGGCTTACGAACTGTATTACTTTGAAACTATTATATTTTTATATGTTACTAATATTATATAATGATATACATACAAAAGGATATTACAAAATAAAATGGGTATTTGAGATTAATTTTATCCGAAAATTGGGTACAATTACGTACAACCCTTCTTTGACATGAATTAAAGCTTCAAACTCAATAAATACTGTGTGAAGCAAGTAGGTATTTCCAATTATAATTCGATCTAATCTTCCACTGTGTCCTCCGGGCATTTCACACAATGGTCACACCCAGGTGTTTCTTTCGCGTGAATCTGATGCAGGAACCTCCTGAACTTACCATGTCCGGTGAAGACCTGCGTCATGCAGAAGATGAGGACGCCGTAACACCTCTCTAGCCACTCCTCAAAGAGGGGACTTACCGCCATGATTATGGCGTACCCAACTTATATATAAATCTCTGCGTAAGGAATTTAACTTTACCAACTTTCATTCTATTCGAAATTCAATATGCCGCACGTCATTTGAAGACATTGCTTTATCCCTTAGTTACATAATTTACATTTTTTACCACTTTGTCGCAATGAGTAATATTTAAGATTTCTTTCATTTTCAAGATTTCTTGCTGACTACGGAATCCATAGAGGAAGAATCACTACTCCGTCTACGACGGAACCCTAAAAATAAATAATAAGTATGTACGTACGTGAACCACTCCTAACACCGCCACAATTGACTACCATGACGAAAAAAAAACTTTTTACAACAATAAAATAATCGACTTCACTAAAATTTTGCCACCCTAAAAAAAACACTAAGGACATGCAAGTCGACATACTTTTTCACTGTTTTTCATACAACCGCTCTTACGCGATTATGAAGTTATTACACATTTTTCATTAGATATTTTGGTAACACGGTATCTTGTGAATATTATTGCTGGCTTCTATTGAAATCAAAACATAAATTTGTGTAAAACTAATCCAGTAAAGACCTCTAAATATCTGCTATTTTGAATGAACTTGGACACTTCATAATTTACTCAAAAATTAAAAAAGTCAGAAAAGTAACAATAGAAGCCTTTGTTTAATCAAGATTCTAAATGACAACAATTTTTCTCAAACTTTTAAGGGTTTAAAAAAAACGTATTATAATCGAATAAACCACGGAATTACCGAATGCTAACAGGGTTTTCAGGCGTTATCTTTCTTTTTTCGCGTTGTCTTTTCGTTAAACATTGCGTTGGATTGCGTTAGGTGAAGTACAATTACAAAGTACTCTGTGGTGAAGTAACAAGTTGCGATGTTGACGACAGACGAATGAAAAAGGACCCTATAAGGCATCCAATACACGATGAAGTTTGCATGACGAAAACCTAAGGCGTCCAGTACACGGTCATGCAGTCGTCAATCAATTCCATCAATCACGAATGTTGTTTGAATGAGGGAATTTTACCGTCATGCAAATGTCAAACATCGCATTAGACGGTAGGTTTTTCGTCAACCAAAAAATAGGCTATAGCAAAACTTACAGCAAAACCTATCGTGTAGTGGACGCCTAATGGCGATAAATTCATGCATTCATGATTGATGGAATTGATTGGGACCTGCATGACCGTGTTCCAGACTCCTTAAGGGGTCCAATCCAATATTTTGGTCAGTACTAGATAGTCAGTAATAGGTTTTGAGACATTGTTAGAAAAATAAAGTGTTTATCAGAAAATTTGATTTTTTGTATCTACATGTCGTAGTGAGGACTATTCTTAATAATCCCGTATCTTAACACTTAATGTCTTTTTAGTAACGGTCCCAAAAAATCCTTGTATTTTTTTATGACAGTTAAATCATTTTTAATTATTATTTACCCCATTAGGTTTTTAATAAATAAAGATATATTGCAAATAAGGTCTTGTTAAAACTTTGTCATTAGCTGATCATTTAAATAGTTAAAACTTAAAATGATACAAACGTTTGGGTACTTTTGTTACTAAACGGATCATTTTTTGAATTTTAACAAGATATGCACATTTTTATCCTCACAAACATATTTCTTTTAATTTATTGAATAAGGGTTAAAATCACTACTTAATTTTTCTCATTTCATCTTATCATTATTTTTTTTTATTTTGTTTTGATTTTTGTGACTATCAGGACAAAATTTTTCCTACACTCTTTGTAAAAAAAAATTACTTGATAATTACGTATTTTTAGCTAATTCATATAGTCAAAAACATAATCTACAAAAAATCATGTATTTTATTCTCGAAAACGATCCTAATTAAAAAGTTTGTTTAAAAACCTGCGCCAAATGTAAATGTGCCCACTTAATTGGTTTTTAAAGTATCAGCATATACCACAGACTACATAAAGAAACTTTAGCTGTAATGTCACTGTCAATTACACAATTGTCAATTCGATATCTGAAGTTTGTTTTGTGAATACAATATCTTTGAAAATATATTTATTTTAGATAAACAAATATCAGACGCATTCAGAGTTAAACGATAGTAAAAATACTAAGTGTACTTCATTGCCTTTATCCCTTAAAAACATAAAATATGGGGCCACCGCCTGTAGTAACAGGAATTTCTCCAAAAGAAGGTCCTCCAGGAACCAGGGTAACGATACGTGGAGAATTTCTGGGCACCAGCGTTACAGATTTAATAGGTAAGTAAATGTAATGTACTGTAACTACAATTATTACTTAAAATTGTAGTTATTGAGATTTACTACTGCTAAAAATTATTTTTGGAAGGTGGGCGTAACATTTAATTTGAACTATTTACAGGTTTAAAGATTTGTGGCTGTGACTGTTTACTGTCTTGTGAATGGAAGAGCAAGAACAAAATAGTGGCGCGCTCTGGACCGTGTAAGGGTCGCGGAGATATCATAGTCACTACACGGTCTGGCGGGGAGGGAACATCCACTGTACAATTTAGAGGTAAACAAACTTATTTAACATTCCTTAATTTCAACCTATGTTAGGCTTGCAGTAAATATACTTTATTAATAAACAGTTTGATTGAGAATTTTAAATTTGACTTTTTTGTAATTTTACTTATATGTTGAGTTTTGTGCCCTAAAACCCTATAAGGTATATTTTTACACAATTTTTGTTATGATTGCAAAGGTAAAGAAGTAAACTTTTATTTAGTTTCTGATTTTTTTTTCATATTTATTCATATTCACTAAAAAAGAAACTACTACAACCAAAACAAGTAAATATGTGTAATTTCTTTGCTCTCAACTGTATTTATATGTAATATATTTATATATATATATATATATATACCTGTAATCTGGCATATCTACTACTCACTATTAGTACAAACTTATTATTGAATCATCATCATCATCATATCAGCCGAAAGATGTCTACTGGACTTTATTATTTTTGTATAAAAGTACAAGTGTTTGTCACCACAAATCACTAGTTTACTCTAGTGATCTGTAGTGACAAACATATATACTTTTATTGTAAAGTTAAGTGGATAATCTGAAATACATTTTATTCCCACTGTGCATATAGGACAGTAGGCTTACTGGGTCTGACTATGTGTGTGCAGAATTGTTTTCATAAAACTAGTTGTCCTAGAAGGTATCTGTACATTTATATCAGATATAGTATTGGTATTAATATTTTTTTGTTAATTTTGTTTTCCAGGATACCATGAATCCATAGGCCCTGTAAAAGAGAGTGCAGTATGGGTTGAGGAGGCAGCCCCACCGTCCCTGCCATGGGGTCGGCGCCCCATGTCACCTACTACCTACACTCCTCCGGACCCACTGGGGCTGTCCACTGAAGGGGATGACTGTAAGTTCCCTGAGGAGGAACTGCATGAATTGTTTCCAGATGGGTATGTATAGATATTGGTGTTTGTATAAAAAGTTCCTAATTATAAAAAGCTTAACCCAAAATTATGAGTTTCTTTAGAAACAAATAAATAGACAGATTTATTTCCATGTGTGTTTTCAAATGTTTCCACAAATAGAAAGAATTTTTAAAATCAATGGATTTTAAAAATTCTTTCAATATTTAGTAAATTTAGAAACTTTTTAAATCTGGTGGAAGGGGCAACTGTCAAGCAACAGAATAAGGATGCACACTTTGAAATGTGATGTCAAAGCCATTAGGTTATCTGTGCACAAAAAAGATAGTGAGATATTCTCACACACACTTTCAAACTTCATACCAATATTTGAAATGCTAATTGCTGCTATAATTAATAACCAATTTTGATGCTGTTTTCAGAAAAAGATTTTATTCTAGTTTTCTTTGTTGTTTAGTATTAAATATAAACACAGGCAAATACCCAATTAAAAACCTGCTAATGAGGGTTTAAACTTATCACATGGTTGTTATTTTTTTTTTTTAAACAAGGTCCAAATTCTCCTTAGGAAAACCTCAGACCAACATTTTTTTGTTGGTCTGAAAGGAAAACTTGAATTAATAACTATTCCTTATCTCCTTAAAAAAAATCACCTATTATATTACTGCAATTTTTCCCCATTTTTAGGGTTCCATACCTCAAAAGGAAAAACGGAACCCATATAGGATCACTTTGTTGTCCGTCTGTTTGTCTTTCTGTCAAGACCCTTTATCTCGGGAACGCGCGAAGGTATCTTGTTGAAATTTAAACCATGTACTCAGGTTTGCAGTCCCTTGAAGCTGCGAAAAATTTAAACTTCTAAGTTAGCGAAAAGATACCACCGTGTATATTTCGATACTCTCAGGGGAATCGAAATTCACAGGGTACTTCCCGTTGACCCGGAATCCTGAAATTTGGCATAAATTAAGATCTTATAGCACAGGTATAGAAACAAATTTCAGATTTATAACAGTAATTTTTTTGTTAAGTCACAAAAAATAAACTTTTTGCGATTTGGGAAAATCTTGGAGACACGATTGGGAATTGAATTATTTACATAGGTAAATTTGTCCGGAACCCTCAGTGCGCGAGTCCGACTCGCACTTGCCCAGTATTTTTTTTAATAGAGTATGGTAGTAGCAAAGCAAAAAAATTGTCAATGTAATGTTCCAGTTCTGGTAAGCTGTCTGATGATAACTTCCAGCCTGGCTGGTATCTGCTGGAACATCACAGCAACACTTCTTATGAGGATCTTAAAGCTGGAATGGTATTTCTTCAAAGAAAGGTAAGTACAGACAACAGTCATTTTTTTTATTATCTTCTTTGTCCTTAGATATGTTGTGGCCAAATCTTAGAATTGATTACTTCATGATGTCACCAACCATTTCATGAAATGATTGCATTTCATTTTATAGGCGGCTAGAAAAATGTTAATGTTACATGACATTTATAATAATCCGCTTTAGGCTATATCATTATTGTAGAATAAAGTAGAAACTTACGTATTGCTCTTGTAAGAACAAAAATAAGCTTAAAAATTAAAATAAAACTGAATAGATGGTCTGTATTCTAGTAAAATACCAATTGCAATTAAAGTCGTTTTGATGTTGCCTAACTGCGTTCGAACTGCTGATTGAAGTATTAGTTACCTGCATTATTAGTCAAATAACGCATGTTTGTGTCGTAATTATATTTCACTACGCTTTTATCTTACAGCTTTTAATCTACACTAATATGTATTGTAAAGAGGTAAAGTTTGTTTTTTTGTTTGTAGGAGATAATCTCTGGAAGTACTGATCCAATTGCTAAAATTTTTTCACTGATAGAAAGCTGCTTTATTCCTGAGTAACATAGACTATATTTTATTTACGCGGGCGAAGACGCGGGCAAAAGCTAGTCAAGAATAATTGTCTGCCGCCATGTTACGTCACAAAAACAAAGCGAAATCACCGGTGAACAACATAACTATTTTATTTCGAGAGATTACCAAAAAGCACGATCACAAATATGGTCAAACATATCATGAAATAATCGTGCGTTTATATTTATATCTTTAAACGGCGGCGCGGGCAAGGTTGAAATACGACCATTTCATGAAATGGTTGGACACATCATGAAATGTTCAATTTCAAGACCTGACCACGAGATATATTTAATATGCTGAAATTGATCTGTTGATCGGGTTTTCAATCATACCTTACAGAAATTATCTGTTAATAATATTTATTTCTGTTAGTTGTTTGAAATACTCTTACATAATCATAAAAATATATTTTACAACATGTTGAGTTTTTTTTTTTGTATTGGTTGGGAAAATCATCTTATGACAAAACTCGCTCTTGGGCGGAGCGGGAGATAGTGTCAGACTTTTACTGACTAAAAACCCACTCCTGTTCCTTCGTTGCCTTCGTCCCAGGGCCCCGGGTTTCGCTTTCACACTACCCGTGGCCCCAGTAGGCTTCGAACCTGCTGGGTCCCTACGATTTGCTGACATCTCTTTGAGGCGCGCGTGGAACAGTACGTGCCGTCGACGACTTGGGCTCGGTCCGATTACCGGACGATCGGACGGCGAGCCACCCATGGCTCGCCGTTCGCACGTTCCGCGCCTACGGTGGCCGGAAATCGGGATCGGAATCCCGGCGGCGGCGGTTGGAGCGTAAGGACCGTTGCCTCACGCGATCGGCCGCCTCCTTCGCTAGCATTACGGCTTGGCAGAAGGAGGCGACCGCCTGCCACTCTTCCTCGCTCCGGAGCATGGCTTGAACCAAGGCCCGGCGCGACAGATCGCCGCCGCCAATTGCCCCCACGAGGACACGGCGTTGCTCTGCTCAAGCGGGGCACACCTCCACCGTGTGCTCTATCGTGTCCTCCGGGCGGTCCACACAGTGGCGACACCCGGGCGTCGTTTCGGTACAGGAACCTCCCGAACTTACCGTGTCCGGTGAGAACCTGCGTCATGCGGAAGGTGAGGACGCCGTGAGGTCTTTCTAACCAGGCCTCAAAGAGGGGACTTACCGCCATAATTGTGGCGTGCCCAGCACTGGGTCGCGACAGTCGCTGTCGCCATTTCTCCATGAGAACTCGCCGGAGCTCTGACCGCCATGGTGCGACTTGTCGCGGCAGCGGAGTTTCGCCCCGGCGTTGCATCTCCATGCGCAGATCGTGCATGAGTGCAAGGACTGTTGCCTCCAGCTCCCATGGTGACTGGCCAGCAAGGAGGCTCGCCGCTTCGCGGGAAATCGTCCGGTATCCTCGCACCATCCGTATGGCCATGACCCTCTGGCACGCGTTCAGCCGGGCCGCCGGCTGCTTCCGCAGCCCCGGCGCCCACATTGGTGCACCATAAAGGGCCATGGACCGAACGATTCCCGCGTAGAGCCTCCGGCAGGAGGCGTCTGGACCCCCAAGGTTGGGCAGGAGCCGCCCGAGGGCAGCCCCAGTCCGATTTAGTTTGGGATTCAGACGTCGGAAGTGCTCCTCGAAATCCCATCGGCTGTCGAGAACGAGTCCCAGGTACTTCATCGTTGACCCGACGCCGATGTGGACTCCTCCTACCGTTAGCTGGGAACCCGGTGGTGGCGCGTTCCGAGGGCCGTGAAAGCACATGGTCTCGGACTTGTGCAATGCCACCTCGAGTCCCAGCTCCTGGATCCTGCCAACGACTGCCGCAACCCCGCGTGTTGCTAGTTCGACCGCTGCCTGGTACGACTCTCCCTGCGCCAGGACCAGCGTGTCGTCCGCTTAGCAGACCACGCTGACCCCGTCAGGGAGGTCGCCGCGCAGCACGTAGTCGTATCCGATGTTCCGAGAAGAAATACAGAAACAAACTCAGAGATAAGTCCAGACATCATTATCTCAGTGAAATCATAATTATGAGGACCAAGCAGATTGATGTTTGACGAAGCAATCACATATCTGTGTGAGTCTTGAGAGAGCTTTGAACTATTTAGGAGATCAATAAGCCATGATTTTTTTGTGAAATTTTCTATATGTTGAGAAACTTTATACTAAAGAAGCAACTGATGGTTCCAGGTGGAAAGTCAAAAGGAAGGTCAGCTGAGTTTCTTGAAGGCCAACACAGGAGCTGTGATGGACCAACTGGACCGGCTCGTTCTGCTCAAGAACATGTATGAAGAGGATGAAAGGAAGAATGGCAAAGAACCGTTGCCAAGTCTACAGGCTTCTATTGAGGGTATGTTTAGTAACTGGTGTATATTTACATTTTGCTTTTGAACACAATTTTAATAGTAGCTATAAAAAATGATACTTGTAAAGTAACATGAAATAGTTTACGGAATAAAAAATTCTCTACCCTCTCTCCCTCTCTCTCTTTTCTTTTCTCTCTTCTCTGTATTTAGTGAACACATTTAAAGACTACCTATTAGAAATCTCGAATTCTACTGAAATCCTAAATGTGCTTATAATAATATATTACAATCTAAATAAATGTATTTTTTCCTAATTTCAGAATCTATAACTTTAGCAGACTCACTTTTCTCTGAGATACTATCTCGCAAAGACAATGCTGACAAGACCCGCGAGGCGCTCTCGTTATTGACACGTCACAAGTTTCTGTTCCAACTGCCCGCTTCTATCGACAGGAACATTAGAAAGAAGGAGTATGATTTAGTAGTCAATGACTACACTAGAGTCAAGAATCTGTTTGGAAATACTGATGTTAAGGTTAGTTTCGAAACTTGGTCTCTTTTCCTCATCGTCTGGTCTTTATCAAAAGTGATGTTGAATTAGCGTAGCTCTAGCTTGTCTGGTTCTTCCATTCCTATTAGGCTTTATCTCTCTATCTACACGTTTTATTTTTTATGACCTAATTTATAATTCGAGATGGAAAAAAAGTCATGTTTTAATATTCTTTACAGTTATTTCAAAAAATTCTTGCTGAGATTGACAAGAAAATCGAGGATTTAAAAGAAAAGTTGTACACGAGAATGAAAACTATGCCCATCAATGTGCAAGAGCAGACTAAGTATATTAGGTAAGGTACTTTAGTGTCCGACCACTCCGTTTTAGGATCCAGTAATAAAACTGGTTTCGGCTAGAGTTTCGGTTTCGGCTAAAAAGTGATAATTGAAAATTCGGTTCGACCGAAATTATTTCCTGACGCTGGCTGCGATAGCCAATAAAAAGTAATCAGTGAGTTTGAACTTCAGGTTAGTCAGCAGCCTGGGCAACAATTTTTGTAATTGTGCTCAGTTAAGCTTAAGTCTATTATGATAAACTAGTGAGATGTTGCAAAATCAATTGTATCGGAAACAATAAGGTTTGTCATTACTGAGAAAAAAAATAGATTTGGGTAGCAATCATCGATCACTAATAAAGAACTGGATACACAATCAGCGAAAAAATGTTCTCACTGAAACTACACCCATTAAACATTTGGGTGACGTAAAATAGTTCAAACGCTCCGACGCTGAACATGCCTCAGTGCTCGTTTAAAAACTGCAAACATCACACTTCTACGATGCAAAGAGAGATGGAATTTCATATTTTCGATATTTAATAATATTACCATTATATAATTGTCATCATTATATTGTGAATATATATGTTTTGTTAAGAAATCAACGTAAAAAACCTTTTTAAAATTAAATCGTAATAAACTGCTGGAGTTACAAAGCATATCGATTGTAAAGATACTTCCTAAAATGTACAGATCGTACTATCGCATGACCTCTCTAATTGTTCGGTTTATGTGGATTAATTTTGTTTCGTGTAGTGGAGACGCTATTGTTTCTTTTTTTATGAAAGTATATTTTTTTTTCTTTGTTTAATTATACTTTTTTACTGGGTCTATTAATGTAATAGTAACTTTTTATAGATTTTATTTTTTACAACCCACACAAATTAAAAAATTGAAATTCTATTTCAGAACATGGTCTACTCGTGTACAAAGTTTCATTGAAATCCGTTCATCCGTTCGAGCGTGAAGAAGTAACATACAAATTAACACTCGCAAACTTTTGCCCTTATAATATTAAGCGGGATTGAAATTGTAATGTGAATTGTTTAATGTTGAACGGATTTCGATGAAACTAGGTACACGGGTAAATCATGTCCTAGACTAGCACATAGAATACTTTTTATCCTGGGAGTATGTTCCCTTGGTATAATTTTCTACTATCAAAAAAAATCTAAAGTCGAAATAAAAATAATAATATTTGACGTGTACAAAAATGTAAATGTTCAAATAAGCTAAAATGTTGCCTATTTATAATATATATGTTAAGTTAGTTTTGATACACAAAAACATTCTAAAGCTCAATGTACGCTCAACAATCGCTAACCCCGCGGTTTTACCCGCGTCCTTGGTTACTACTCCACTCCTATTAGTTGTAGCATAAGGTTATGATGGGCTATCCAACATTGAAAGAATTTTTCATTTCGAACTAGTAGGTCGTGAGATATTACTGTAATCCTCATTTTTTCAAAACCAAGATCACAATTTTTTAATAGGTAACATTTTTTCTAAGTGTTTAGCTAAACATATCATATTTTCAATTTAAATGTCATCCACAGTAAAAAAAGTCCCAGGTAAAAACCCCCAGGCACTGGACTATTATTCAGAGCATGTATATTAGGGGCGAGTCTTACATACATTATTTAATGTGTTCCAGATTACTGATCAGTCTAAACTGGGAGGGTGACGCGGCGTGGGTAGCCATTACGAGTCGTAAGGAGTACCTTATGAGCCTCATGAACAAGGTCAAAGATCACTTTAAGCAGAAGGAGGAACTTGAGTCCAATGAGAAAGGTTAGTTATTAATAGATATGAATTTTGCTATTGTTTTTGATACGGACGAAATGCTGAAGCAAAACCCAAAATATTCAAAAAGGAGTGATTTTCGTGAAATCGCAAAATTCTCTTAAAGTAATAACATACCTATAAAGTTATACTTATTCCTAAAGTGCTCCCTGCTACTCAATTCTGTATAAGGATCGAGAACGTACTCGCGAATGTACGAGAAAAAGTAGTCCCGACTTGTAATAATAATTCAAATTGGCTCGTCTGAGGCTAACTGTCATAAAAATCAATCTAACTGGATCTCATTTCCAGGGAAGCGCAAGATAAAAGAGAGCGAATGTGAAGGTGGCTGGAGCGCAGTGCGCGGCGCCTGGTGCGCGGCGGCGGCCGGGGCGCTCGCCGCGCAGCTGCATGCGCTGTGGCCGCTAGCTCGCCGGTACTTCGCCGGAGAGCTCGCTGGGGAACCGCAGAGCACGCAGAGGCAGCATGAGCTTAAGGTAGGTACTGTAGAATCGGGCAAAGTACTGTTGAGACCAGCAGGATACGGTCGATACAGGCTAAGTAGCTACTGTAGAGGAAATGAAATGAGATTCTCTAGAGACATGCTAACTTAGGACTAATATATTATATAAAAAATAAACACTCGTAAATTCTAATACGCGCACGCGTCAAAGTTTAAAAAAATTAAATCATTATTTTATAATGATTTCTTTGGGTATCGGAAACAATTTGTCTGTTTGGTTTCATAAACTGTACGCTACCACCATTTTGTTTACCTCATAATAACACTTCGAGTTTTTGAAATTCGGCTGGAAAAGCTAACGACGTTGTTTTTCGTATTTTTTGTCACTGATTGATTACACGATTTACCATTGATAAAATCCATCTACTTACTTGAGTAGCGATTTCGGACTCTATGTCAAACATGTTCTATTCCTGTGTTCCAGGAGATGATAATAGCCGCAGTAGAGCTGTTCTCCGAGCACATGCGGTCCTGCCTGCTGTGTCCGGGCGGCGGCAAGTTGGTGCCCACTGACGCTCTGCGCGTGCGCCTCGTCGCCAACCTGAGGCACCTGAGGGAGGCTTACGACTCGCTGCTCAAGCTTGATCTGCCGTCACAGGTTTGTATTTATTTTTAGTGTTTAATTACCTTTAAAAGTAACAATATTTTTTTTAATCTCGCTTCGGAAGGCAAGCGTTTTTCAGACCATTTTTGTCTTGAAACATGTTTTACAGAAATAACGATTTAAGTTACCGTCACTTTAAAATAGTGATGGATCGAAACACGATTTTCGAAACCGAAACCATAATCGAATATTCACCTTTTCCAGTTTCGGCCGAACTTTCTGTGCACTACTCTTAATAATGTCCAGCCCAAGTTTCGCTTTCGACTTTGGCTCAAAATGGTGTCGGTCGGACACGACTTTTATATAACAATTTTTTTTTATCTTTGCATAAAAATACAGTCTTTTTTACAGTTTTGGTTTCTTTTTATACCATTAAACCGGAATTGATTTGTATTAGTACCCACATTCGCATAACAACACAGCTTAGTCACTATTGCACTAATAAACACAACTTAATTGCGTTAATACAGAAATTCAAATAACATTCGAACACCATTGTGGGTAAAAAATAATCGCACAAGATAAAGAAACGTAAACATTTAATAGTACGAAGACTTGTAATATCCGACCGAAGCTTCGGTTTCGGCCAAAAAGTGGCCGAATATTCGGCTCGATAGAAACTCGGATTATAACAAAACTATAACTATAATATATGGGTGCACTATGCACCGTGTGTGGTCGCTTTTTAGACATTTATAAACTTAGAGTTCCGAATGTCATAAGCGAAAATGAAACCCTTGTTAGATCATCCACGTGTCTGTCTAGCTGACTCTCACAGTCGTTGAGTTTCGGTCAAAACTGGAAGAGATACCGAATGTTCCGTGATGGTTTCGGTTTCAGCTGGAAATCGTGTTTCGATCAAAAAGTAAAAATAATTTTGAACTTTTGATAGTAATTGAACTTGAAGGAAAAATCATCAAGTTCACTCGTTACATTCTGGTACAGTCATGTTTAATGAATATTTTTGCTAACCCTTGCTAACTCAACCCTTTCTCTATGCACTTTTCATTACAAAAAACTGGTTTTATGTTGACCCCTTTTGGCTGAAGGATGTTAGTACCAAAAGTACTTTTGAATTTCCCGCCAACCAGATTAGTACCCAAGATGCGCCTAGATGGCGTTGGGATCGAGTTAGATGGCGATATCGTTTGCTTCACGGCGTTTGGTTAGGTGGACCGGAGAAAAGTGTTCGATTTAACTTTGCGCAGAGGCAATATCGTAACCAATGAGGTTAATCCGAGGTGCGATTATTGCTAGTTGAAAACTTTACCAATACCCCGCCGTGTGGACGTGAAATACCGTCCGCGATGGCAATTTTTGAATGGCCGTAATTGGCCTGAGAATTCTTATAATGAAGATTCAGATTATATTAGTTTTTGGCATCAGCGGTTTTTTATTGCATTAATTATTTTTTAATGTTTTTTTAACTATTTACGTGTAATATATAATGTACGTGAAGTTCAAATCTCGCAAGCCGACCACTTCTTCTAAACGGCTTAGACATTTAAGAAGTCACATTAAAAAACAAAAATAACCGACTTCACTAAAAAAAAAAAAACACAAAAACGACCAAAATAACTTTAATTTTGGAAGTCGATATTTCTCTGTATTGTTTGTTTCTTATTATTTAACAGAAATTATAGTTATTTTGGTCGTTTTTGTGTTTTTTTTTAGTGGAGTCGGTTTTATTTTGTAAAAAGTCTTTTATTTCATACTTTTTAGTTGTGATACACTTAGCCAGAGTACCTATTTTTCTTGACAATTCCAATTAACCCAAACACTACCAGGATACATTGTTTTATTATGAAGTTCCCGTGTCCACCTTCCGGTTCCATCATCAGATCAGTTCCATAGTACCTTATAGCTAAACCGCATCTCATGTGAAAATTCTAATAAGCCGAAACACGGCTAGGATACAATGTTTAATTACGGAGTTCCGGTGCCTATCTTCCGGCTCCATCATCATCAGATCACTTTGATGATACCATTTTTAATATAACTATTCAGAACCATTTATTTATTTCTTTGGGAAAACAAACAGTTACACAAAGTTTCTTAATAATAAAATCCTTAGTATCTAAAGTTAGTAGTATATGTGTAACTCACAACGTTATTCACATGTTACCTATTTAATTTTTTTATACAAGAACTAACTAAGCATGCGAGTGAATTTTATTTGTATTGTCATACTCGCTTAGCTATCTTCATTGTGATATCTATGTGAGTATGAAAATCTGTTGGTTATTTCTGGTCTTCTTCATCAGTTACACTTCATCAAATGTTACTTTTTGACTGTAAATGCTTAAGTCCTCGATGAAAATACAAAAATAACTATATAATTGCCTTTAATATTTGAAGAATTCCCTCCATTCCTCATGGATCTTATTATCAGAACTGGATTTTGAAAAAATGGGACCAATCTGGAAGCATATCCTTTGAGGGAAAAAAAAATACGAATCGGTCCTTAAACGGCGGCGAACTGAGGTAACAAACATAAAAAAATACAACCGAATTGATAACCTCATCTTTTTTTTGGAAGTCGGTTAAAAATGATAACATGATGCTGCACTGCAGCCATGATTTTCTCCACATGAGGCGTGAAATGACCGTCTGTATATAATACTTAAAAATACATTAACATCTTTATTCAATGAATGTTCATACGAATTTGAGTGGGAAGAAAACTGTGGTTATTCTTATTCGATAGCAATTAGGGTCCTATAATACTACCGTCACCATAATGCATGCTATTTAGCGAAACTGTGCCCCTTCTAATGTTATTCTATGCTAATATTATAAAGAGTAGAGATTTTTATTTTTGTTTGTAATGAATAAACTCGAAAACTACTGGACCAATTTAGCGGGCATAGCATTGACAGAAGCTAGGTCCTAATAACCACACTTATGTATCTGTTAATTACAGCCTCTTAGCATAGTCGAAAAGGTGATATTCGACTACCGCGTTCATGGCATGACGGTGTTCCTGCAGCGCGCGCACAAAAGGGTGAAGGGTCTCGGAGAAAAGGAAACTTGGAAGATCGAGGATTTCTCCGACTACGGCGCTATTACTAATCTTGTGAGTATAGTAGATAGTTGAAGATAGTGGTAGCATATTCTAGACTCACTAATAAGTGCAGCGGCTCGAAGTGAATGGGACGTCGAAGATCGAGGAATTCTCCGACTATGGTATTGTTACTAAACTTGTGAGTAAAGACGGTGACCAACCCGCACTGGGCCCGCGTGGTGGATTACGGCCCATTCCCTCTCCTAGAGAGGAGGCCTGAGTCCCAACAGTGGGAACATTATAAGGCCGACTAGCTATGCTATGCTAAAGACGGTGAATCTCATTTTTTATCACTGTTTGCTAAAGTGCTTTTTAATTAATGTTTTTTTCCAGTGTCCTATCGTAGGTTAAGTTTCGGTTTCGGCCAAGAAACTCCGTTTTAAGTGGAGTTTCGGTTTCGGCTAAAAAATTGGTGAAAATTCGGCTCGACCAGGAATTGATTTGGATTGTGAATGACAACTACAGACTGTCCTGTTAGTTATGAGTGTGGGTAATCATTTATAGGTTTAATGTTCCAACGTTAAGCTCAAGTTTTTGCTCCGGCCAGAGACAAAACTATTCTATTCCGTGCAATATTTCCTTCATCTTCCTTCGGAGAATAAATGTACTCTTAAACCGCCAAAAAACATGTTTTGTTACTTACACCTGTATTCACAAACAATACTTTTCTCAGTAAAGGAGCAACGCTATGCGAAGTAAGGCGTTTCTCACTGCGTTGCGTATGGCAAGCCTTTTAATTCATAAACAATACTCCAACAACCCTTGACTAAGCAAACGCACAGCGTTGAATAGGGCTCTGTGATTGGTTCGTTTGTGTTGCGTAGTTCACTTCGCTGCTTGACGTTCATTTCATTTGTCATAACATAAAGGTTGACCGGTGTTCGAGAACTATTTCGTTCGTCTTTGTGTTGTTTTTAAAGTTTTCATTAATAAGTACCTGAAAGCTGCTAGAATAATAAAATCTTAAGGCCAGAAGCAACTGATAAATAGGTGACACTGAAAGTCCTCTGGCAGTTAATTTTTCTAGATCTTCATTTATCAGTGGCAAGAGTATAAAAAGTACCACATCTTTGGAAAACCTGTAGCCTCGTCTAAATTCATCAGAACTGTAATAATCAAAAGGATTTTGGAAATCCCGTATCATTTTTTTGGTATTTATTGTGTTTTTCTCATTGATATAATCAATCCATTGTAAAAGGACGCTATTAAAATGGAAAATTATCACAAACAGTAAAATCCAACCCCGAAAAATATTTCTCGTAACACATGATAAACCACAGAGAATCGAGAGACACTAGCTATGCGTTGCTTAAAACACCTAGCAGGCTACCTTACCTGTGCGTTCATTCTAAGGGACGCATAGTGCTAGCCGCCACTCAAGTATTGTCTATGAATAAGTTTCAGGGGTCCTGTGCGCTCTCGCGCACTGTGAGACCGCATAGTAACGTTTGTGAATACGGGTGTAATTTATTCTATTATCTGTTTTTGTTAATTAATTCCTACTTAGCTCTTATATTATAACTGTTTACTACTTTTTATATGAAAATAAAGTAAATAATTGCTACCTGGTAAAATAGTATTCTCATTAATGCATTATGTAAAACAAATGTATCTTAATTTTGTATGTTAGGTTTTGCTCATTAGGAACTATAAAAGGAGCCGAATATTTGGTTACTTACCAAAACATAACATCATTTTTTTAGTTTCGTTTAAAACCGATACTTGAATTAAATCTTAGTTTTCGTTTACATAAGCCCGCTTACATTTTCAGCCACATCTCCTGGAAACGTACCTCAACGAGGCATTCTCAGCGATCCACAAATGTGTCGTGAGCAGCGGTCGTCGCGAAAGCCCGCTCCTGGTCGAAGGCAGTGAACCGGCTGCCACCTTGCAGAAACATACCCAGCAGATACTGCTGGCTTATGTGGCTGTGCTAAAGGAGCTGGCGCTCAATCATGATGACCAGGTAAGAAACAGAAAGGTACAGGACGAAGTAGGGGTATTTTAAGTTTATTTAGAGAATAATCACATAGAACCAGAGGAAGCCTCATTACATATCAGAGGTCTCTAGAAGGCAACGTTACATCGAGGGAGAGCTCGTCCCATAATTTCGATAAGATATCCGATTAACACTTTAAAATTGGCCCCGAAAAATATATAAAAAAAAAACAATCACCGTGACACAAAGATTTCGGAAAGGATATCTAAAATCGCAGTAATTATTTTTTTGCTAAGGCACAAACATTAATTAAACTGTAGTAAGTACTTATAAATAATCTAGTATTTTTCTCGGGTTTTTGACCAATGTTTGGATTACGCGCACCAACAATTGTACATATAAACATTATTCTAAAACAGTTAATGCTAAGAGTAGTATTTGTACTGTAATATTTTTATTTTATTTCATTTGATGGCGTACCGAAAGTCTAAGTGGACGACTAAATGTAAGCGACTACAATCCTTGAAGACGGCAACTTCAAAAGTACTAGTTATTCAGAACGAGTAGCATGATAATTCTGGTGCGAACAATTTTATAACTGATTAGCTTTTGCTTGCGACTTCGTCCGCGTAGAAGTCGAAAATGTTTGTGTTAGGTTTTTGATTTGTAGCTTTTGTCCGCGACTTCGTTCGTGTAGAAAACGGAAATATTTGTAAAGTGTAAGTACATTAGGAACAGTGGCGTGCCAGATACCTTTATAGGGGCAGGCCAAGGAACCCAGTACTACTCACTTATTTAATATTCCGAATAAAAAAAAAACTTACGCTATAATCCGCCGTCACGTATCATCAGTGCAAAATTTCTTGCTGTAATGCTGATTTTAATTGCAAAATTTCCATTTGTTAATAATAAGATAGAACAAATCAAAACATTATACATGTGTCATAAATGACGTAAACTATATAAGAACCATCTATTTATATTTTTTGCCAACTCTTGCTCGCTCACAACTTTGTCTTTTAGCTGTTTACTTCTGAATCCACTAGATGGCGCACAAAAGATTGTAGTAATCAATCATTTGTTTAAATTGGTGTAAGTATAAATTAAAGTAATTAATGTGTAGTTGTAATATAATTGGCAAATACTCACAATTTAAACAGCCCTAGTTTTTCTTTCTTCGCAGAAGCGCAGAAATAATTACACAAAATTCTGATCAACTTAAGAATTGGAAACTTAGAAATTTCATCACGAGAAGTTTATTTCCTGGTTTACCAAAACTACAGAATGAAATAACAGCAATCAAGTGCTTTTGAGAATTCTGAGGTTTTTTCATAGCACCAGCGAAGGTATTTAAGTCATTATAACCTGATGTACCTATTCCAAGCATTCTTATCGGTTGAGAAAAATAAAAACTGCCTGAGTGATTTACTTTTCAGAGAAATATTCTAATCAGGGGTAGGTTTACCTACCCCTGATTAGAATATTTGTGAAGTTACGAGTTCATATTTATCTCTAAAACTCAAACCTGGCCAATTATCCACGCAACCAGAAGTATCGTTTCCGAATTCATTTTAAAGTTAATATTATTTAATCACTTCAAAACCAAGTAAGATACAGCAACAACTAATCATAAAACTGTAACTTTATATGACAGAAATCAAAAATCTTTCCTAACAATTACGTAAACACGATAACCGCTCAAAGCAAATTTGGACTAATTTGTTTGCGGAACTGTTTTATGCGTCATAGATAGAGGGCGCCTCGTAGTTTGCGTAGTAAAAGTTCATTTATAAAAAATAACAAGCTGGGCTTATGCTTATATGATTTTAATAGAATAAGTACTTGCACACAGTATCAAATTTTACTCACACAGACATAAATTTTTATGTTTTATAGGGAAAACTGAGAAGGCAATGCAAGCCAAATACAAGCCTTTGCGACCGACAGAGACCACAACACACTAGTGATCATCTCTTTTTTTTTGTTAAGTGTTAGAGTGAGATCGGAGAGAATTCGCTAAGAGCGGCAACATTGCATAATGTGCATGTCCTACGTATCGTGCGTGAATGAACACGGAATGGCAAATTAGCGAAACCGCGTAGGCGCGCGAAATTTAAAAATTAGAGTTTTATTTAATTTAATTCATTTGTTGTGTTCTATGATATAGAGAGATATAGGTGTGGTGAGCTTTTATTTTCACATCAAGCCGGGCTTATGCACATGTATTGATAACACGCCACTGATTAGGAGGCTGTTTAAGGTATATCACGCTATTACCGTTGTTTTCACTATATAAAGGGCAATTAACGAGGAACATTACATATCAATACAATTTCCACCCGTGCAAAGTCGGGTCTATATAGCGATTTTTGGTCAACTTATAAAAACCGACCAGATCACTTGCGCTTCAAACTCATATCGATACGTGTTTTCCTTTTTCAGGAGTTCAACAACAGCAACCTGTCAGTAGCGCTAGAACAAGGCTTGGAGGAGGGCGGCAGCAGCGCGGGCCGCAGCTGGCAGGCGCGCCTGCTGGTGGCGGGCGCCAACGCGCACTACACGCGCCGCGTCACCTTGCCTAACATAGCGCGCGCTGTGGATAAGTATGTATCAACTTCCAGGAGTTTTCTCATTTGTGCTATCTTTTTTTTCTTTTGGCTTCGCAAGGTTAGTCGTCTTCTTCAGTCTATTTATTGGATAGGGACAATCGTCAAAAGCATCTGTGATTCGGGACGTGTCATTCGATCCGGCGGCATATAATGGTGCGCGTCGTTATTTTCAGCGGACAAAGCTGAAATCCAAATATTTAACCCATAATCGTTTCTTACCCTAATCTAAACTAACAAGCTAGTCTGTAAATGAAAGATGACTGTACCACATGTGAATCGACATGTAGTATAAACATTAGCAAAAACGTTACTACTATTTCCTCTACCTTGCATTTCCAGCTTCGGCTTTCCAAAACAAACGCAAGCGCTACAAGCCACAAAGGAAGCGCTCAGTACTCTGGAGTCTACCATCGCGGAGACATACTTGGAGCACAAAGGAGATCCTTTGGTCGGTACCGTAGAGCCGAGCATGGACATGGGAAGACATAGGACTGATGGCGACGCAGTGGTTGATGATGCCCGACCTTATGTCTACGAGATTATCAACAATCTTATTGCTGTACATGCTGAGGTAATTTCAGATTTTTTATAATTTTTTGATCGAGTCTCGTAAACTATGGTCACGTTTAGTGAATTTGTAGGTGCTATATTTGTAGCGAGAAAAAAAAAAACAAATTCTTTCTTTATTGCTCTCGCAAAAATTAAAAAAAATTAAGATTTCTTTTTACTTCTATGAAGTTTTCGTTTAGATAGTGACCGTATATTCGGCTCGATCGATGTTAGCGTTCTTGAGCTGACGGTTGTGATATACAATATAGAAACGTTGGTACGATAATAAAGGAACATACAGGCAATATATCATAGAAATATTTTAAAACTATGAAATAAATCCAAACATCGAAATTAAACAAATCTAGCATCAAATCTGTGATTGAATCAAAATAGAGCCGTCGTTGTCGTTCGTTTGGTTTTTTGTCGTCCTATTTGTTAAATTATACCTTCACTAATCTTCAAAAACTAAGATGCAAACTTTTCAAGTTAGAAAAAAATAAATGATTTTGAATGTATGGCAGTTTTTGTAAAACTACATTAGTTTCGGTTTCGACTAAACCTGGAAGAGAGGCCGAATAATCTCTTTTGGTTTCCACTGAAACGAGATGAGGAGCCCAATATTCAGTATGTGTTTCCGCTGATTCCAAAAGTAACCGAATATTTAGTTTGGGTTTCCATCGATACTAAAAGAGGAGCCAAAAGTTTAGTTTGGGTTTTTTATCGATACTAAAAGTGGAGCCGAATATTTAGTTTGGGTTTCCATCGATACTAAAAGTGGAGCCGAATATTTAGTTTGAGTTTCCATCGATACTAAAAGAGGAGCCGAATGTTTGGTTTGGATTTCCATCGATACTAGAAGAGGAGCTGAATATTTGATTTGGGTTTCCATCGATACTAAAAGTGGAGCCGAATATTTAGTTTGGGTTTCCATCGATACTAAAAGAGGAGCCGAATGTTTGGTTTGGATTTCCATCGATACTAGAAGAGAAGCTGAATATTTGATTTGGGTTTCCATCGATACTAAAAGTGGAGCCGAATATTTAGTTTGGGTTTCCATCGATACTAAAAGAGGAGCCGAATGTTTGGTTTGGATTTCCATCGATACTAGAAGAGAAGCTGAATATTTGATTTGGGTTTCCATCGATACTAAAAGTGGAGCCAAATATTTAGTTTGGGTTTCCATCGATACTAAAAGAGGAGCCGAATGTTTGGTTTGGATTTCCATCGATACTAGAAGAGAAGCTGAATATTTGATTTGGGTTTCCATCGATACTAAAAGTGGAGCCGAATATTTAGTTTGGGTTTCCATCGATACTAAAAGAGGAGCCGAATGTTTGGTTTGGATTTCCATCGATACTAGAAGAGAAGCTGAATATTTGATTTGGGTTTCCATCGATACTAAAAGTGGAGCCGAATGTTTAGTTTGGGTTTCAATCTATACTAGAAGAGGAGCCGAATATTTAAATATGCCAACTGTGTTCCCGCGTTATCGTCGTGATGGGGTTTGCGTGTCTCTGTGATCTTGAGGGCTATGCCGGTAGAGCTACTCTCGACTAGACCAAGAGGAACACAGGCGGAGTCCAGACGGACCGCCACGGAGGGTGCGCTGTCCAAAAGCATCGGCACCAAGAGCTGTTGGTGTTTTTGGACAGTGATTTTAGAGAGTGGGTTCGCCTCTGGTCCATGTCTGTATATCAGACATGACCATGATGGCGAACGTGTTTATTGGGGACCCCACCCCATTGACAAAAAGGCAAAGCTGTGTTCAGCAGCACTATGAGCGCAGGGGACTCTCGTCGGTCAGGGGACTCTGGCGAAGCTTCGGCCCGTAAGATCTCCACCGCTGGGTGGGGGGCGGGCCGCCTGACAGGATTCACTGCCCAGGATGCTGCCAGGCGATCTCTGGAAATCGCCAGGGAGGGGCGCCACTCCGAGGCAATCAGCGGTCAGGCCAGTCCCTCGGAGCCTTCTGCA
The DNA here is from genome assembly GCA_949316375.1 of Mythimna vitellina. Lineage (NCBI taxonomy): Eukaryota > Metazoa > Arthropoda > Insecta > Lepidoptera > Noctuidae > Mythimna > Mythimna vitellina. Next base: position 9,752,331 of record OX438687.1, on the reverse strand, counting down.
AGCGAGTCAGATGGCATGAGGAGGCGATAGCCAGACTCACTGAGGTCATGTTCGCCACCTTAACAAGCGTCTCCAAAAAAAGGGAGAAGTCTAGAAAGAGGGAAGCTATCTCCCAAGGCACGACCTCAATTACGGAGGCACTAGGTACCGTATTGGAGCCCCTCAATAAGAGGATTGGGTGGCTCGAGGCGGACCTGGCCAGTCTCCGAAGAGCTGGCCCCGAGGTGGCGCCAAAAAGAGGACGCAAGCGGGGGCAAACCCAGTCACAGCCCCAGCCAGAGAGCGAGGTGCTGACCCTGCTGTAAGCCACCGCCGCCGAGGTCCTAGCTGCTGCGCCCAAGCTGGGCTTGTCGGTTAAGCCGAACGCGGATCCACGGTGGTGTCGGAACCTGCGAGGCCAGCCCCGGCGGCTAAGCAACAGCAGAGGCAACCTGCCCCCCCTCCCCTAAGAAAGCAAGGTGGCAAATGCTCCTGCTGCAGTGGTGAGCAGGCCTCTTTCGCTACCCCAGCCTGTAGATACTGGAAGACGAGCCGAATATTTAGTTTAGGTTTCCATCGATATTAGAAGAGGAGCCGAATATTTAGTTTAGGTTTCCATCGATACTGGAAGAGTAGCCGAATATTTAGTTTGGGTTTCCACCGATACTAGAAAAGGAGCCGAATGTTTGGTTTAAATTTCCATCGATACTAGAAGAGGAGCCGAATATTTAGTTTAGGTTTCCACCAATACTAGAAGAGAAGGCGAATATTCATTTTCAGTTTCCACCGAATCTATAAGTGTAGCCTAATGTTTAGTTTGTGTTTTTACTGGTACTAGAAGAGGAACCGAATATCTAGTTTGGGTTTCCATCGATACTATACTCCATTCACTTCTGCATTAAACAAAAGAGGTTCGTTCGTTCGTCAAAGCAGGTGTGCACAACATTTATTTTTCGAGACAAATTCGAACAATTTTAATAAGTAATGGTTTCAATATAAAATTTTAACATTATCTACTTAGATAAATTTGATTATTGTAAAGTAAGTACTACATATTTAGATAGGTAAAAGAAATGTTTTTTTTTAAAATAAACAACTTTATTTCAAACAATTTTACAATTTTTAAATGGCGTATCAATAAATTTCCTTCTTACAAAACATATGAATTGTACACAATACAAGGCAACAAGATTTAGCATTCATACAAATAGAAAAAACTAATAGCTGGGTACAATGAAAAACGTTCCAGGTATTGACAACCCCTGCTCTTTTTATGTTTTTAACATGGATATAAGATTATACGTTAGTATAAGTAAGAACTAAATAATTTATTTAATTAAAAGCCTCATAAATTCAGAAGATGGTTAGTTCTTATAAATTCATTTAAGTATAACAGTTGGTATATATGTTGATTAAAATAAATTCAGCATAAATCTTAACTGTAATAAAGCACAATATACATATATCGTACTTTTATTACAAAGTGTACCCTATAACAACCTTTTTTAACTTCTGTCTAATGCTATCGCGAACAGAGAATAGAAGAGGAGCCGATAACTTATTTTAGGTTTCCACCAGAATTAGAAGAGGAACCGAATATTCAGTTTAGGTTCCCAAAAAACTAGAACAGGAGTCGAGTATTTGGTTTGGATTTTACCGAAACTAGAAGAGGAGCTGAATATCCGGTTTAGTTTATTTCTAAAGGAACTAGAAGAGGCGATATAGGATATTGTGTTTGGATTCCCAAAATTCTATAAAAAGAGTCTTATATTAAGTTTGGGTTTCTACCGAAACTAAAAAAGGAGCCGAATATTCAGTTTGGGTTTCTACCGATACTAAGACAGTAGTCGAATATTCTGTTCGTGTTTCTACCGAAACTAGTAGAGGAACCGAATATTCAGTTTCAATTTCCATCAAAAAGCCATGTATAAGCCATTAAAGGCTTTTGTGGTCGAAGAATCGGATCGATCGGAATAGATTACATTTTACGATAAATACTGCAATTTGAACATAAATAAAAAAATAGAATAGTATTCGTCACCCCTTTTCGCGGACAGAATTTAGTACCACAAATACGCCTAGATGGCGTTGGGATCGAGTTAGATGGCGATATCGTTTGCTTCACGGCGTTTGGTTAGGTGGACCGGAGAAAAGTGTTCGATTTAACTTTGCGCAGAGGCAATATCGTAACCAATGAGGTTAATCCGAGGTGCGATTATTGCTAGTTGAAAACTTTACCAATACCCCGCCGTGTGGACGTGAAATACCGTCCGCGATGGCAATTTTTGAATGGCCGTAATTGGCCTGAGAATTCTTAAGTATATCACACCGGTACTACCAATTTTCCTATATAAGTTGATCGTACTGAATAAAGATGAAACGGATAGTGGTTTGGCTGAATACCGGATATTCGGCAAGCTACGAGGCCGAAGCGCCGGATATCGCGTTGCATGACGCGATCAGTTTGGTTTGCTATTTTTCTGCACCTGGCACTAGCGTTTACAGCGACAGGCAATTTTCACAAGCTAGTCTGGTATACGAGGCCAAGCAGAGTCGCCTCGTACCAAAAAATGCGGAAAAATTGGTATTCATTCACCACAATATGCCAATAACTAATTTTGAGTACTAAACGAATTAATAAAACAAACATTTTTGACGTGCAATTATAAAAATAAACGGTGTTTATAATCTATTGTGGTATGATTTACATACCTTGTGTAAAATGATGAGATTTAAAAAAAAAATACTATCTGGATCTGGCCGGACACTAAATTAATATGCAGTATCCGGATAGTCAAAATAAGGTCGGATATTTGTTTCATCTCTAGCATTGAAACAATGAGGCCAGAATAAGCCTGAGAATACGTTAATCTACTAAATTTGTCGTTTTCGCGGTTTTCGAGAGTGTTAAAAAGGAACTAACAATAAAACAGTATAATTGGTTACTTCAAAAAAACTGAAATACTTCTGAATTTTTATGGCGGGCTGTGATATGATAGTCTTTTGCTCAGGTTAACTGATGCGATCTCATAAGATTACGTTTTTAAATTTTATTTGTAAACTAGTTATTTCTGTTCGATTGAATGATCACTACAAAACAGTTTTTTTTTTCATAAAATAAACAATATCAAAAACATTAAGTAACAGTGACAACTCTATTGCTTTAATGGAGCGTAGGTTTTTATCAACTAGGCAAAGTTTCTATACTGTTCCATATTTATACTGTGGCAATATTAACGTAACTGTTACCGTTAGTGAACTTTGAAAGTTAGCATTGCTTTAAAGTCCACCTAATTATTACTGTTCATGACTTTATTTATAGTGCTTAATTATAACACTGAACTTATTCAAGGAATAAAATCCATTTTTTTTTACTTCTCTGTTTAAATCCGCATTGAGAAACATTGTGAATGTCTCCTGTCTTATTGCTGGAGTCAAAGTCTTTGGCCCTCCAAAGTTACATCCCTAGAAACCTTGAACATTTAATCGAGATTCTCAATAATGACATTTTTTCTGAAAAACTTTCAATGGTTTAAAAAAAAATACACATGAATTTCCTGGAACAAGTTTTTGTGAAATATTTGAGTAAATCACGAAATTACCGAATTCCAACAGAGTTTTCAGGCGTTATCTCTCTTTTTTCGTATTGCCTCTTCAACAAACATCGCGTTGGATTGCGTTAGATGAAGCAACAAGCTTTTAAACCATGCTCTACGTTGTTGATAGGCGAGTGGAAAAGGGCCCTCTTAAGCAAACTCATGTATCCAGGATTATTATATTATTAAGTATTAGGGCTTAAAGTACGATATTACAGAAAATACAAAACACGAAGAATCCAATAAATAATATCCTAATTTCGGAAAAAGAATAACGTACCTTTAATATAAAGTTTATTTGAACTTATAATTCCAAGGCAATCCCAAGATATAACACTTCAAAGCAATCCGTTTTAAAAACGGCAATTTCATACTTTAACCCGTTATTTTGACTTGAATTTGACATTTATTCTTGCAACGCTTTTTATAGGTGGACAGCGTATGCGGCGCGGCGTCGTCTCGCTACGTGCGCGACATCTGTGAGACTGTCTGTGAAGAGCTAGCGAGACTGTCCGCCTGCGCGCCCCCTCCCGCCACTCCCGCCGCCGTGTTCCAGGCGCGGCTGGAGTACACGCTGCTGCAGGTGGCGTGCGCTGAGCATCTCACGAGGAAGGCCGAGTGAGTAGTATGTTAGGAGCTCGAGGGACTGTGGCCGCCATGTTCCAGCCTGTACTCCAGGCACGCTGGAGTACACGCTGCTGCAGGTGGTCTGCGCCGAAATCTCATGAGGAAGGCCGAGGGAGTAATTTATTAAGAGCTCGAGGGACAGAAAGGAGAGAGTATTGCAGCTGAAGACAATTGCAAGGCAAACTAATGCTAGATACGAACCTCACTTGAAAAGAGCTGTAGTGTCTAAGGCTAAGGCTTTGCGGTTGTGGGCCCGCAGCTTCTGTAGAATGCAGATATATATGTAAAATAAACAGCTCCGTGAGTTCTTAACCTAAGAACTGTTAACTGAATATAAGTTTTTATTACAGAACTCATTTGATGGAAGCGCTGGCTGGCATCCCTCAATTAGACAGTGACGAAGAAAAGAGGTAAGTCATCAATTAAATATGTCTTGGTCATGAAAATATTGTTAGGCAGCCATACAAGGGTTCTGGCCTCAAACAGTTACTTATAGGCTGCCATGTTTGTGCTCAGACCAAAATAAGTAACTGCTAGGCTGATATACTTGTGCTAGTTTTTACTAGGTGACCATACTTTGGCAGCCTAACCTATACTCCATTTGTTTAGGTTTTAACTAAACGTAAACAATCTTGACATGACTTTTATCTAAAAGTTGTCTAAAATTCATCACTAGGCTGCCTCGCTTATTCTGGATGAACTCCAGTCCGAAGTAGTAACGGTTTCGATTAGTTCTTATATCTCAATTCCACAATGAAAGTTTACGTTGCTAATCACACTTTTGACACATACATTTTTCTGTGTTGCAGACGGATGGACACGATAGTTGCCGGCTTCAAGAAAAGGATGGAGCTACAACTAGCTAGCCTGAACTGTAACATGGAGACTGTGTAACGTATACATTACAATATGTAGAAATTGTACTCGTAGTATTACGTATATACAGGGTGACTGGTAATTAGTGACCGATACTTAAACACGTGATTGTACTCATGATCACAAACAACTTTCCCAAAGAAACTTTTTTTTTTTTGATCTAGTAGTTAACAACGAAACGTAGGTACATACACTGATTACGTACACCGCTGGGTTTGGAAGCCGCGTGGGTGTTCTATCACTATTGCAGGTACGACGGCATCACGCGGCTAACAGCTGAGCGGTCGCTTGTCACAGGTGTACGCGTATACAGCTTTAGATTCAAACAGCTGTTTTGTTATTGTGATAAAACTATTGAGTATATAAAAAAAAGTTTCTTTGGGAAAGTTGTTTGTAATCATGAGTGCAATCACGTGTTTAAGTATCGGTCACTAATTACCAGTATATAGTATACCCTATATAAGTAGATGTATTGGTTTGAAACCAAAAGCTTTAAAACTATAGTTATGCGATGGATCCTGTGCGATACTTTGTTGAACGTTTACGTATTAAATAAAATTTTGTATGTACTTGCCGAGTGTGTATGGCAACATAAAAGACAATGAAATGTTACTTCAAGGTTTTATATTATATATTTATCTTTTAAAAGCATTACAATTTATTAATAATCATTTATTTAAAAAAGCATACTGTAAGTTAAAGTTAAATTATAAAATCAGTTCCATATAAAAATATATCAGATATGAAATTATATATTAGATTGTTTTATTTACTTCCCGGTCTGTCTGTTCTTGTAACTCTGAAAGAAACGGATAATATTATGCAAAGTGATAATGATAGTAAATAGTCTGATTTTCAAACTCGCACAATGGCTATTCTACTTTTCAAAGGTCTAGAACATGACCCTGTGTAACAGTTTTTCTTTTGTAATTTTATAAAAAACTTTTAATAGTTAAAGTTTTTATAGTTTTTGATTTTGAGGCAATAACTTTACAAATTTTAATAAAGTAGATTGCTAAATTTTCGCAAATACCATTTCCTTGGCTTAACAATGCTCCTAAACACTAAAACCAAAGTAAACTAAAAATATCGAGTTCGGCGCCATCTAGCGAGAACTTGGCCACGACCGAGCTTTCACCTTGAAGTCTACTTACTCAATAAACCTGTAGTCATATAAATTACGATTTATAACAGAACTATGTTAACCGCGTTATATTTCTTGGGTAACGCAGTTGCGCAGTCGCCTTTTGTTTTGTTTGTTTTTTTTTGAAAATTATTCCTCGAAAAGTAGAATGACCCACGTATTTTTAACCACGTACGGTATTGCGACGGAAAGTAGTGGTCCAAAAGAAACAAAAAGCTTGGTTCAAGACGCTTCTTAATGTATTTAACTCAGATGCTGAGTCGGAATTTCCGATTGATATTACACTTTCGGTTCCGATACTTTTAAGTCGGAGGCCGAAGAATATTAGCGGCTGCTGTAGATGTGCACGAACAGGTTTATGTATGTAGCGCAGGAAAGCCCCCTCCCACGTGCTTTCTCTTTCAGGATGTTATTTTATAAAAGATCTTCTCCCTTGACACATATCTCTTACACCTCCTTCTACTCCTACCTTATTTCGCTACTAGGCTAATATTTAATAATCTGATAATGGAGATCGCCTGTGAATGTTCCATTCAGGCCACTTCGGAATATGGTGGCCGACACGACATCCCTGCCTTAGACTTGCTTTTGTAGGTGATTGGTCTCAAATGCATCGTAAGACAAAAAGGGTGGGACGTCAAAAACACAAGCGTGACCGACAGAGTGACCCGCGTAGCACTATTGAAATAATTTTTCGGTTTAGGCCGGGGTGAACTCGCGTGATCGCGAGTAGATAACCACTTACATACGGGTTGAAACTTCGTTAAGACGGTTGCTTGTTTTTTCCTTAACTCTACATAATAAATAAAAAATTGAGTGTAGGTTTTTTGTAATTTTTAGAATTTCTCTTATTCAACTACGTTTTAAACAACGATATGTGCTTTACGAGATAAACTCTTTATAGAAAAGACGAACTAGTGCCCATACGAGGTGAACTCGTACTGACACGAAAGAAGCTCACCTGAGCTGCCTGTTTGTGCAAGAGTGATGTCATAATAGGTCCAGTCTCTGACACCATTTTACGGAAATATCCCTTCTTGTTCTGCAGCAGTATATGTGGGTGGTCGAACTCCATCAGACGTCCTGCGTCTAGAACTAATATCTGAAAAGGAATTCAGATATATCGTCACTAGAGCTCACTAATAAACCTCATTTCAACAAGTCTACAGTAATTCGCTGCTGAACAAAGGCCAGGTAATATAAAAACAAGAAATCCTTAATAAATCTCCACAATTAAATTAAAATTAAGGATAAAATGAATGAGGCTCTTCCCTATCATTTCAATTTGTCTCTGTCGGCTGTCATCTTCACTCATTCCTTTTGATAAAAGTCCATTTCATCCCACTATTTATTTCCAGGCCTTAATTCATACTGATTGGAAATGATTGAATTTCCTTTTGTATGATGATTAATGAATGAAGAAAAGTTATGCCACCTAGACGATTTCGGCCACAGCGACCGCATTCCTTGGCACCTCATGGTAGTTGTGAGCTCAAATGTGCTGCTCTGTGATTTGCATATCCAACTTTAGCCGTAAAACAGAGCGGACATGGTAGAACACCATTAACGAACTGATAAATTATAGCGTTTGGTCGTCTAGCTATGTGGTCATCACGTTTTTGGTAACTCCTTTTATTTTTAAAGGCTTGCACGTGCCGCTACACACGAAGTCTCTACTCAGGCCGATCTTGAGCCTGTGAATCTCAAGTCGCGGTCAATTGTTGTATAATACTGCAAGGACTCAAGATCTTCTCTCGTATTGGCAAAGGCGCTTACTTTATCAGAATCTATAATAGTATTCAGTCTATGCGCTATAGTGAGCACGGTGCAGCTATTAAAGTGTAGTCTGATGGCCGTCTGTATGAGCTGGTCGGTCTGCGCGTCCACATTGGCCGTAGCCTCGTCCAGCACTAAAATACGGTCGTTGTGGACGATGGCTCTCGCTAGGCAAACCAGCTGACGTTCTCCTACGCTGAAGTTTGATCCACCTTCTGATACTTCCTTGTAGAGGGGACCTGGGAAGGAATTATTGCGTATTATAGGGTGAACATAAATCCACTTGAAGATAGATAAATGAGACCGATTCTTGCTCAATAGAACTTAAATATATTTCCAAAAGTAGTCCTCTTTTGCTCGTTATAGATCAAACTTAGAAAAAAAAAACGATCTTTTCTTGGTTCGGAAATTTAATAGATCAACGTATTCTCAGGCTTATTCTGGCCTCATTGTTTCAATACTAGAGATGAAACGAATATCCGGTATCCGGCCTTATTTTGACAATCCGGCCGGATACTACATATTAATTTAGTGTCCGGCCAGATTCCAGATAGTAAAATTTTAAAAAATCTCATCTTTTAACACAAGGTATGTAAATCATACCACAATAGATTATAAACACCGTTTATTTTTATAATTGCACGTCAAAAATGTTTGTTTTATTAACTCGTTTAGTACAAAAAATTAATTATTGGTATATTGTGGTGAATGAATATCAATTTTTCTGCATTTTTTGGTACGAGGCGACTCTGCTTGGCCTCGTATACCAGACTAGCTTGTGGAAATAGCCTGTCGTTATAAACGCTAGTGCCAGGTGCAGAAAAATAGCAAATCAAACTCATCGCGTCATGTAACGCGATATCCGGCGCTTCGGCCTCGTAGCTTGCCGAATATCCGGTATTCAGCCAAACCACTATCCGTTTCATCTCTATTCAATACGATCAACTTATATAGGAAAATTGTTAGTACTGGTGTGATAAACTTAAGAATTCTCAGGCCAATTACGGCCATTCAAAAATTGCCATCGCGGACGGTATTTCACGTCCACACGGCGGGGTATTGGTAAAGTTTAAAGTCAGTGTTAAATAATAAGAAACAAACAATACAAAGAAATACCGATTTCCTAAATTGAAGTTATTTTGGTAATTTTTGTGTTTTTTTTTTAGTGAAGTCGTTTATTTTTGTTTTTCAATGTGACTTCTTAAATGTCTAAGCCATTTAGAAGAAGTGGTCGGTTTGCGAGATTTGAACTTCACGAACATTACATATTACACGTAAATACTGTTAAATAAACATTAAAAAATAATTAATGCAATAAAACACCGCTGATCCCAAAACTAATATAATCTGAATCTTCATTATAAGAATTCTCAAGCCAATTACGGCCATTCAAAAATTGCCATCGCGGACGGTATTTCACGTCCACACGGCGGGGTATTGGTAAAGTTTTCAACTAGCAATAATCGCACCTCGGATTAACCTCATTGGTTACGATATTGCCTCTGCGCAAAGTTAAATCGAACACTTTTCTCCGGTCCACCTAACCAAACGCCGTGAAGCAAACGATATCGCCATCTAACTCGATCCCATCGCCATCTAGGCGTATTTGTGGTACTAAATTCTGTCCGAGAAAAGGGGTGACGAGTGCCATTGTGTTGTAGTACATTGGCACCCTTCGCCACAGTAAGTTCGGGAACGACTCGCTAAATAAGACTAGTTCCAATTCACAGTTGTAATACGAGTACAACACACTTTGTATTATACTTACTTTCATCTCCCTCTGCTTGAAGTTCCACGTTGTTTAAAGCTTCCATCAACACTGAATCGGGGTACTGGTCGAATGGATCTAAATTCTTTCTTATATTTCCGCTAAATAATACCGGCTCCTTAAATAAGAAATGTAACAAGTGTTGCGGTGGTTAAATATATTTTGGCGTTTCTTTACACTTTGGCGTAGGCAACTACAGCTTTTAGATATAATCGTTCGCTGTCTTGTTCCAGGCACAGTTGAATATGCGCCTATACTCAGGTCCTGCTTGCTATAACCTGGTCTTATTTATTACCCTAAGCTCTTAATAAGCTCCAAGTCTACGCCTATTGTCACCTGGGCAGGTATAAATAATAGTACAAGAGTCGGATTTACGCTTAATTTCTTACTTGTGGAATAATAGATAACTTCTCCCTCAAATCGTGTAATCCAATGCTAGTAATGTCCACTCCGTCAATAGTGATGGTTCCCTCGAGGTACGCTAACCTGAACAATGCTTGGATAACAGACGATTTGCCTGCGCCAGTTCTGCCCACGATTCCAATCTGGAATAATATGACCAATAAATAAAAATGGTTGTGCTAAGTATGACAACGGTTTTATGATGTCCTCGCTATGTCCGTATGTTTTATTACCTTTTCTTGTGGTTCTATGGTGAACTGTAATCTCTGCAGGACGTAAGATCCTTCTGGGGAGTACTTCAGGCTCAAATTATCAAACTTTATCATTCCTTCTGCGGGCCAGTCGGCTGGAGGCTTTTTCTCTGGAGACTAAAGACGAATAACGGTATGTAATGTAATAAGTGAAAAGAAATAATTTAATGGCAGCTGTACGGTGCAGACAGAGCTATGAAAGCTCTGTCTTATTTCTCCAGCCATAACTGGGTACTTGATTTATATTTTTTTATTATTTGTGTCGAAAAGCAACTTTATCCAGAAATAATTTTTCGAATCCGTTCAAAAGTGAGTTAAAAATCTTTCAAATCGGATGGAAGGGCAAATTGTCAAGTAACAGAAAAAGGATGCACAACTGCAATGTGACGTCACCGCCATTAGGTTACGTGTGTAGAAAAGATACAGCGAGATGTTCCCACTACGCGCACACTCTCGTAAAAAAAGATTTATTCTTAGTGTCATTTATTGTTTAGGAGAAAATGTTGTACAAAAATAAACATAGTCAAGTACCCAATTAGCGGTCATTTAGATACTGTACTGTTCAACACCTTCCTTTACATGTGGATGGATGGAGAGGGAGACCAAAGAAAAGATGGATGGATTGTGTGGAGAGTGATATGAAAGAAAAGGAAGTTAGTGATAGCATGACGAGTAACAGGGCAGAGTGGAAGAAAAAAACGTGTTGCGCCGACCCCAAATAACACGGGATAAGGGCAGGAAGATGATGACTGTTCAACACCTACCGCCGGGCAGCCACCAAGTCAGATTGGAAGAAAAGTGGATAGAATATGTGTAGGTAAAGAACGAATATCAAGTGTTGTATTCACTTGTCTACGACTAGTTACTGTCTGGCTTGCTCCTTAAAAGACCTTTACGTAAATATAATACTTATCCTTACGCTTCTTATCGCAGCTTCTTGTGGTAACTTGGTGTACTCCAACACTCTTTCGACGCTGGTCATCTGATTCTCCATCTCAGCTGATTGTCGCATCCCCCATTGGAATATACCAGTTAGAGATATTGACTGGGTGATTGCTAGACCGACATAGCTGCCGTCCATGTCTGAAATATGGAGCATAAAATAATTAAAACTCTGTAAACGACGAAAAGTAGAGGAGTGTCTTTGCTGAAGTAAATTCCAATACTATTACTGGTGATCTTTGGCCTGACGGAAGATTTTTTTTTTTTGAGATAGGTAATCATGGAAGACCTTTCGTTCCTCTCACAAGAGTGAGAGAAAGTGTCAGATTCTTACTGACTAAAACCAACCTGTGTTCATTCAGTTGCTAACTCTTTCAGATAAATAACTCTTCGTAATAACGCGAAATAGGTTTTAATGGTACCAAAAAAACTTTTACTAACCAGTCTTCATTAAACAGCTAAATGTAACACAAATAATGAACAGCAAGCAAATCAGGTCCAGGAAGTAGCCGAAAGATCTACTGCAAGTGATGAAGAGGTACCACGCAGCGCTGTGTAGATCCTGATGTAGGTCGAACTCTTCCGCGAGAAGGAACTCAGCCCCGAACGAGCGGATTGTTGCCAGACCCAAGATCGTGGCGTTAACGTGACCAAATACTGGGCTACGAGCTGGTGAGAATATCTTGTATTATTTAGAAAACTTTAAATGTCGTTGATGTTAAATTAAAAAAAGAATCGACAAGTGAATGTGGAGTACTCAATGCAGGTTCAAGGTCAGATAGATGCTGATGAGATTGAGAGTTGCCAACCGATACACCTGGTAAATGAAGTTTTTATGATAAAATACTGCCTTCAAGCCTAGATATCCGATGCAAGGAATCGGAAAAGTAACATGATAGTAACAAATAGCAAAAGAATATCACTCCTTTTCCTCTGTCCATACTCACTGATCCCTTCCAACCGTTTAACAGCTCCAGTGGTCCTGATGTAGATAACCCGGAAGATGTAGAAAATAACCATCGCAGCAGCGATCGGAATCAGCAGAGTGATATCTGTCATCAATATTACGATCACAACTCCCAACAAATTCAAAATTATCTAAAAAAAAAATTGGTTTTCTAGACTTCTTCATGTTCTATACGCGATCTAAACAATACTACTTAATCCAAGTATGTTACCTGAAAGCAATCAATCATAGCTTGTGGAAGCATTTCATCTACAGCTCCCATGTCTTTGCTAAATCTATTGAGAATACGTCCCGAAGGGTTGCTATGAAAGAAACTCATTGGGGACCGGGAAATCGATTCAAACATTTGGTCATGTAACCTAGAAGTTGTAAACAAATTAGTAAATGTTCTGAAATACCTATCAAAGTGGTTGCCAGTTTAATTTATTTGGTACTAACTTGATCGAGGATTTCATACATAAGGAAAAGAAGAAAAAGGCTCTTATCAAGGCGACTATAATTGTCGCTAATGTTATTATGCCGAAAATGAGAACGAAATCCTTTCGTACAAGACCCTGTTCTGACCATATAAGAACGTCCATTGTTGCGTCACCTGATAATCTATCTTCGGTGTTACTCCTGAAACAAAAAAAGGCATGGTAAAAAGATCTTGAAACGTTGAGTCACTAACGTTCCTGTTAGACTCTCGAAATCAACACTGCATAGCAGTTGCTAGCGGTTTCGCCCGCGTGTAAGTAGAAAATTATCGCAATTCTACTAACTTCTGGCATAAAAAGTGTCTTAATTTCCTATTCCAAATCATTTGAAATCAACCCGTGTCCCAAATTTCATTGAATCATTTTAACCGTTTGAGCGTGAAGGAGTATCAAACATATACACACAACGTACTCGCCAACATACATACACATAGTGTGATTAGTGTGTTATCAAGGCTTCTTAATTCAACTGAAAGACACCGCTGTAAATAAGTGAATTATCGGTAAAACAAGTTTTGTTTACTTTTATATTTGCGCCAAGTGCAACCCCATTTTGTGTCCAGGCAGTCTATCCATTCTGGGTTGCCTGGAAGAAATCGCCGAGTGCGATAAGGCCGCCAATTGTATGTTTTTTTGTTGTATTACAATTTCAATTTATAAATTTGTAATCTTGGTATGCAATAAAGTATATATAAATAAATAAAACGTGCGAATTTTAAACAGATAGAAAAGAAAATGATCAAAATTACAACTTTGGCCTTACCATCGACTGATCCAATAATCGCAAGCGCTGGCACAAAACTGCGCCAGCAGGAAAAGGAAACCAACGATGACGACCAAGCAACAAGGAGCGCCCGCCATGAAATAGTCACGATACACAGACCCATGAACGCGGCCTGTCGTTTGTATCTCTGCTTCAGGCTTTTGGTCCTAGAGACATCATGAGAAAGATTAGAAAACAAAATCCTTCTACTTACAGTTAGTATCGATCGTCCCAAAATCTTGGGACTAGTGTCAAAGGTGGACGTCACACCAGAAGCTACAGGCTTAAGTTAAGAACCGCTCTATGTTTTGAGTCCGGCGGCGTTTCTATTATGAGGATATTTTGATAGAAAAGTAAAACTAAACTTACAGCAACGCTCAGATCGAGCATCATAGACCAATGTCGTCGGTGCAAGCTTAGAGTGCTTGGTTGGAACAGCATCGATACACTCTGGACGCTAGGGATATTCTCCTCCTCGTGTACTTCACGCACTTTCTCGTTCATCAGCTGTATTATCTTCAGTTCTTTTTCCTAAAAACACAATGTTTTGGAACAATGTCGCGGCTTATGACTAAAGGTTCGTTCTATACATATATTTGTGTTATTTGTATTTACGTCCAATTCTTCAAATGCTCCATTTCCGATTATTTTTCCTTTGTCCATTATTACAACTTGATCGACAGACTTGATGAATTGTAGCTGATGGGTTACCAGCAACACCGTCTTACTGGCCAAGTATCTAACAACAATCATCTGTTATCGAAGAACTGATAGAAAGTCTGGATTCAAAAGATAAATATGCAGTACTGAGTTTACCTTTTAATGCATCTTTCGAAGATATGTTTTGCGACTTGAGTATCCACAGCCGAAAGTGGATCATCTAGCAAATAGATGTCGGCCTACAACAGTAAAGTTTTAGTTTCATATTATTTTTGCTTTTATTTAATATTATATTGATATCTATTTGCCTGTTGTTACCTCCTTATAAACGGCTCTTGCCAAATTAATTCTGGCGCGTTGTCCTCCACTGAGGGAAACGCCACGCTCTCCAACAACAGTCTTGTCTCCATGAGGAAATAGAGAAATATCTCGTTCTAATGCACAGACTTTGCATACCTCCATATAACGTTGTTTTTGGAATGACTGTCCAAACAGAATATTTTGTCTGACAGACCCTGTAAAACCGAAGATGACCGCGTTCAACATTCTGGCCCTTTCGCATTTATAAAGAAGATTGTCATGAATGGTTCTTACCCACGAAAAGCCATGGGTCCTGACTGGCGTAACTGACGGTGCCGTTGACTTGTATGGCTCCACTGGAACAAGGTAACTCGCACAGAACCATGTGCAATAGTGTAGATTTGCCAGCTCCTACTGCTCCGATCACAGTTGTTAGAGAACCAGCGAAAATCTGGAATTCGGGACAGACTTAACAACTAGGAAGATAGATAGATATAACGAATTAAGTACTGATATAGTTTGTAATTCTATTGGAACTGTAATCTTACCGACAGCTCCAAATCCATCACATCGTTTTTATTCGAAGATTTGAGCCATCTGCTGGATGCATTTTCAAAGTTTATTGCTATTTCATCTTTACGAATCTCTGCATCACAATATAATGTTATTTTATTATATTTTACATGTTATTTTAAAAAAAAATTGTCAACAAAAGAAAGTTACGTTTTATGAATTACCTTTGCGATTATCTCTAGGATTATCTTTGTCCTTTGCTGTGCTGGGCCCGGGAGTTGGCTTGCTCATTGCCGGATCTATGTAATAGGTATACAAGTTATTGAGTAGTTTAAAAAACGGAACATTTTCTTATTTTACTTTACTTTGTACAATTAATACCTATGATAGTAACTCGTTTCTTCGGCATTGGTGAAGTCGTATCGTGTGTGTTGGGTTGCACTCTCGTGGGCAGTCTACAATCTTCGCTTAATAAATACTCTCGAATCCTTTGTACCGCTACGTTCATTTCTGCTATCTAAAATATCAGCAATGGCTGGGTTCATATTTATAAATGTTTCTTCTACAAGGCTATGATTGAAATATTCAGTATAGAAAAAATTGCTATTTCAACTTTAACTGCTTACAAGTCATTATGCTTCGGTTTCCAATATTTCGATAAACAAACCTATAGAAATAAAAAAATAAAAAGATATGTTCGGAGGCTGGACAAAGTAACGTAGCCTAACGGTACAAGATTTCGGAGCAAGGACTAAGAGCTTACCTGTCCAACAGCTTGCGGAAAATACAACGTCATAGTTTGCTTCGTTATATTATAGTAGCAAGTGAGGAAGAAAACGTTTTCAACGGTGATACGGTTCACGTAGGTCACGTAGAGCAGCACCGTGATAAAGATTCCGAAACGCGACGTGAACATGATGAAAGACATGATCACACCGCGGATGTATGACGTCATCTTTATATAAAAAATTTCGTGACTGTTTGTGAGAAGGAGAAATGGGTTAGTCATTATCATTTGTAATACCTTGTACAACACATCACCCTGTTCATTCATAAAACATAACTCAGAAAGAATGTTGGCAGAGGCGCATATCGGCGTTCACGACATACCACACTGCAGGACACTGGTCCAACATGTGCAACTGTAGCCACCGCACAGCACATCACTTTTGCCATGCAGGAAGCACGCAGTCATTGTACTCCAAGGCCGCCACGTGCGACCTTGGAGTACAATGGCTGCGTGTTTCTTGCGTGGTGGAGGTGATGTGCTGTGCGGTGGCTACAGTATTTATTGCATATTGTTTATAAGCAAATCGTCGGTGAGAAGTTGGTTTAGTATTTTATTTAACTAGATTACTATTTATCTTTAATAGGTACCCTACCTTGTAAGACGTCTTTATTTACTAACCGTCGAACAGAATCGATAATTTTTTGAAACGGTTTCTCCCAAGTGTACATCTTAATTACTTCCATTCCCATTATGATTTCCTTCATCAGTCTCACTCTTTCGTCTGACTTCTCCGCTGTTCCTCGTCTGTAGTAAGCAGTGTTTATTCCCAAGAATACTGGAATGAAGGGATGCCATGAAAACGTCTTTTATAAGCTAATACTGCCCTACTGCAGGAGGGGTTCCTAATTTTGTTCTCTTTCTCTAGTCAGAACTGACACCGATCGTTCTTTTTGAAGGTGTATTTCATCATTGTTATCTGGTATTTTTAACCGACTTAAAAAAAGAAGGAGGTTATCAATTCGGTTATATTGTTTTTATGTGTATTACCTCATAACTCCGTCGTTTATGGACCAATTTGCAATTTATTTTTTTTCCTTTAAAGGACAAGCTTCCAGATTGGACCCATTTTTCAACAAAATAAAATCCAGTTCTGATCATGGGATCCATGAGGAATCGAGGGAACTCCTCAAATATTATAGGCAAACATATAGTGACTTTTATATTTTCATCGAGAACTTAAGCTAACAGTCAAAAAGTAACATTTGATAACGTGGAAGTGGTGAAGAAGAGCACAAATGGCCAACGGAACTTCATACTCACATAGATATCATACTGAAGATAGTTAAGCGACTTTATTACAAAAAAGTTGACGTGTAAAAGTGTTTTTAAAAACCTATTTGCAAAACAAATATAATTTATCATTTATGACAATATAAATTTTTAATAAATAAATGGTTCTGATTTGGTGTGTTGAAAATGGTATCATCGAAGTGATCTGTTAATAGAGCCGGAATGTAGGCACCACAACTCAGTAAATCCTAGCCGTGTTTGGGCTTATTAAAATTGTCATCAGATGCACTTTCGCTATAAGGTACTATCGAAATGATCAGATGATGGAGCCGGGTGGTGGAAGGTAGACACGGGAACTTCATAATAAAACAATTTATCCTAGCAGTGTTTGGGTTAATTGGAATTGTCATGAGAAATAGGCACTCTCGTTACAAGTGCATATTCGCAACTAAAAAGTGTGAAATAAAAAACTTTATACTTACAACAATGAAATTAATAAAAAAAAACACTAAAAGGATCAAAATAACTTTAATTTCGGAAGTCAGTGTTAAATACGAAACAAAAAATACCAAGAAACACCGCATTCAGAAATTAAAGTTATTTTGATCCTTTTAGTGTTTTCATAGTGATATCGGTAATTTTTATTTGTAAAAAGTTTTTTATATTTACTTACTCTGAAACGGGATGACTGCCAGGATGATCAGCGATCCATAAACCGCCGGCATTCCCATTTCCCGGTATAAGTAGACTGTCATAAGCTGAAAAAATATTAGAGCATTTAATAGGGCGAGAGTCGGCGAGACGAAGTTTTTACTTAAAATTCTTGGAAAAAGACTTGAAAGGTACCAAGGTTTCTAGTGGCCCTATCCAGAGGTAGTGCGCGAAGAGTGGTCCGGTATCAAAGCGGTTGACGTCATTTGCCATAAGGTTTAGGACTAGACCACCACTGCTCTCGGATGTAGCCTGAATATTTACTTTTAGAGCCTGGAAGCAAAAAAGCATTCTATAAATAAATTATCCGAACTTGTCACGAACCTGCTGAATAAAAGCAAGTGCTGAAATATGTTATTTTCTATTTAAATAAAAAAGAAACATTGCCATACACTAGGAATTACTTCTGTTTTTGTGACTTTTGTGGGAGCGTTTACAAACCAAACGTAAACTCACATAGGTAAACATTATAGGCCTTACAAATACTTGTACCCTGTGCATTTAATCACTTTTACAGTTCTCTGTGCACAATATAGACCGTGATACCTACTTAAATACCTACATTAGCGTATACCTAACGGACCTATCCCCTTCCCTCTCCCAGAGAGGGGGCCTGAGTCCCAACAGTGGGAACATTATAAGGCCGACTATGCTATGCTATGTTAACGGACCTATCAATTCGTAATAGTTATTTTATAGTAAGTAGGTATACCTTTCTATAAATAAGACTACAAACGCCAACCCTCATCTTCATGCCCATGTGCATGGCTCCCATCATGAAGGGATGCTGCACCATGATGTTGAAGGTGCTGCAGAAGATGATGCCGAACGCGAAGAAGACTGCCTCGCCCCAGGACACGCTGCCTTCCATGTCGTAGTACGAGAAAAGGCGGTATAGGTACGTCGAGTTGGTCTTGTTCCTGACGGAGTTTCAAATGAAGTAGAATAAAGACGGTATATGTGTCTACCTATAATTTTTTTTAGATTGTCATAAATACACAGGTATAACATCTGCATGACCCAACGCTACACCCGTGTCTTGACATCACATTTTTAAGATAATTGTAGTTTAAGGGATACCCATGCACGATTTGGGCATGGAGAGATGCAACGCTGAGGTGAAACTCCATAGACAAATCGCGACATGGCGGACAGAGTTCCGGCGGTATCTCATGATGAAATGGTGACAGTGACTGTCGCAACGCAGTAGTTTGTCTTGTTTATGGCGGTAAGTCTTAACCTTTCCAGCTACTCCTAAAAATGTGTGGCTATAAAGACGTCATGGCGTCACCTTCCACATGACTCAGGACCTCACTGGACATAGTAATTTCGGTATAGTAGGTTCACACCAGATTCGTGCGGAAGAAACGCCCGGGTGTCGCCATTGTGTGGATCACCCGAAGGACACGGTGAAGCATACGGTGGAGGTGTGCCCCGCTTAGGCGGCGGCACTGCCGTGTCCTGGGACGATCGGCGGCAATGACCTCTCACGCCGGACCCTGGTACAAGCCATGGTCAGAAGCTAGAAGGAATAGCAGGTGGTCGCTTCTTTCTAACGAAGGAAGCGGCCGCACGTGTGAACTTCCTCACGCCCCTGTCGCCAGGATCCCGACCCTGATTTCCAGCCACCGTAAGCGTAGGTTTGCGAACGGCGAGCAATGGGTAGCTCACCGTCCGGCCATCCGGTAACCGTCTGGACCGAGCCCGAGTCATCGCCTTCGATCATCGCGCCTCAAGGAGATGTTAGCAAAACCGTAAGGCCCCAACAGGCCCGAAGCCTACTGCATAGGGCCATGTGTTCGCTTCTGAAAGGAAAACCCAAGTCCTGGAATGCAAGGCAAAGAAGAAACATAGGAGTGGGTTTTAGTAACTAAAAGTCTGACCGCCCTCTCGCTCCGCCCTAGTGCGAGAAAAGTCATTGGATGATTTGTCACCTAAAAAAAACAGGTTATGTAACACTCGATGAGAATAAAATAGGTCACAGCAAAAGTGTAGAGATTGTGTGGAGTAAAGGTCGGCCTCTTCAGTGTAATAATTAATTTACCTGTTACAAGTGTCGAAATAATAAATCGATAACTTTGTGTTGTTTTACTGAATACCCGTTCTTGTCACGTCCCACCACAGCTACTCGGAAATACTTACACACTATCATCTTGAACGGGGCTGTAGTAACGCAGCAACAAGCCAAGAAATAAAGGCTGCTGCAACCTATTACAAGAAAACGATAAATAAAGAAACATGGCCATTAATTCATTTTATATTCTTTGGAAAAATACTAATTCGAATCATCTCATCACAATCAATCATAATTACGCATTAGTTTATTAAAACCCGAGCGAACGCCGGCGTTCGCTCGGTCACTGTCTTTCTATTGTGTCTCTAATTACGCTACTCAAAAGGGTAATTGAAATTAAAATACATGTGTATCTTTTATTCTACCCCCTGCATGCACTAAGCCATCCAAAATGTCTTATGTGCAATCCACGGACAATGCAGTGAAAGTCGCAAAGTTTTGGGGCAACAAATCTGAAATGTGAATGTGAAATCTTAATTAAGTACTAGAAGAAAACAAATGAACAACTCAAAACTAAGAATAATGCTACCCAAGACATTATTTGTACTAAGGTCTTTTTTACATAGCATGGGTATGATGACAGCAGGACGAAAATATGCATCTTTTAAGATGAAAGAAAAGGAGAGGTAGCTACATTGTATGAATCCCGCCAACCGACAGCGGGTGACAGCTGGCACCATCCTATAGCAATTGTAATGTATGTGTAAATATATTGGGGAAACCCTTTTATTCATAAAGGGAAGAACTAAGGATATAAGTAGTTAGATAAGTACAGGTTGACCTAATAAGAAATTCCATAGCAGCCAAAATAAGGCCATACAGCATAAGTTCCGACCCGAACACTTTGAACAGGACTCTCCAAAGACTTGGTTTGCATCTCTCTCCGCGCCGTCGAGCGTTCTGTTCTTCGCAGTCCCACGCTTTTTGCATGGCGTCACCTAAAGTGCGGGGGTAGGGATTAAAATCACATTTTGATAGGCAGTGAAGGAAACGGACCGGTCTCCCTCGTGATCATCCCACCAACCGACCACTAATATAGCCATGGTATGACCGATATCACACTAATATTATAAAGTATGTGAGTATGTGTGTGTATTTCTTCACGCTCGAACGGGTGAATGGATTTGGATGAAATTTAGCACACGGGTAGACCACGTCCTGGAATAGCACATAGGATATTCTAGGACGTGGACGTGGACTTTTTATCCTGGGTGTATAGATGCCCTTGAGACAATTTTCTATAATCACGCGGACGAAGTCGCCTGACAGCAGTTAGTCATGTTACATGGCCCGAATCTTAAGGAGACTACTGTGGGTAAAGCCGGTCTAAAATATGGCCTATGTGTCTGTCATTGATTAGTCCGGACTCAGGTCAGGACGAAAGTTTCGGTCATGATAGGCTCGTATCTTTATTGTTTGTTAAACGAGGCATGTTTTGGATCTAGCCAAGGTTTAAAAACCAACTCTTTCGTCTTTCTCAAAAAGCAAAAAACTTTTGTGTTCGAACGAGTTACCGTGACCTTGGAACGCAAAGGGGAACTGAAGGGATACTGGGTGAGTTTTAGTCAATAAAATTCTGACATTCCCTCTCGCTCCACTTAAAGTGGGGAAAGTCATTCGATGATGACCCACCTCAAAAAAAAAAACTGAGTTTTCTTGTAACACTTTTTTAAAAATATTTTGACAAATTACCTAACACATTGGAGCGATGCTCTGGCAAGGGTGCATAGAGGTCGGTGTCTTTAATATCGCGGCTGTAGCCCATTTTAAATGTTTCTAACGTCCACCTTTGGGAAAATACAACTCCTATAAATACCAAGAATAGCTATGATTTTCTGTTGATAAATAATTGGCGATTTACTGGTACAAAATACCCTCTGTACAGCATAAATATTGGAGTTACTATCTTTGAGGAGTCAGCCAACAGGTATGGGTACTATCTACAAACAATTATGCAACAATATTATTGGTTAGCCATTTTTCTTAGCTCCTACGTACCCGAATGTTAGGATTGAGAACAAGTTAGCCCCATGACGTGGATTCATCTCTCTTCTTTGTTTTGGTCCAGTATCCATTTTTAATAGTAATTAATAAATCGTAAATTGATAACGTCTCAATAGAATTACATAAATTGAATTATGTAATCTAGATAGCTATGGTAAATCTGTGGTGCTTAATATTGGTATTGCTTTGAAATGAAAATAATGAAATATGATTGAAAAACCTTTTTTAAGTGTGACCCCATCGAATAACTTTTCTCAATCTTGGTAGAGCGAGAGGGAATGTCAGACTTTTACTGGCTAATCCCCACCCGGCGTTCCTTCAGTTGCCCTTGGTGTTCCTGGGCCACTTTAACTAGCGAAAAATCTCGCAGCATATGATTAATATACCTAATATTTTAATACATAAATTATAACCATGCTCCCAGGTACCTAATTAACTTCTATATATATTATAACTTGGGTACTCATTCAAAATTAGCAGCAACATTATGATGCCAGCTTCAGCCAAACGATTATTTTTTTAATTAAAACTCTTTGATTTGGTCTATCTTCCTACTATGTACGTGACTATTAGCTTAATTTTATATTCCAATTAATTTTGAGCATTGATATAAAGAAAAAAATAATAATTAGTGTACCTACATGAAGTTGTATATCTACGTATTATGTCGCAACAATGACTATACAGCCCAGGCTGGTTGTATGGTCTTTGTGTCGCAATCAACTCCATATGTAAAAGCATATAAAATCCCAGTTTGAATGGCACACAATCAAGTATGAACAATGCTCTACATTCGAATAACTTGTCTTCTTGTTAGCATTTGTCTGTGTGGAGTAAGTTTTCTACAAATTTTAATGTTTTTGATAATAATACATGTCAATTAGTATTCCTTTCCAAATTATTATTTTCTTATATTGTAAAATATTTTTTTTATTTTGTATTGCAGGCGCAGAAATGGTTATACTCTTACCCAGTTAGACCGGTATACACGTATCCACCACGATGCAGGTATGAGTCTTGCAGCACGGCACTCGAAGATCTTACCTTATTGCTGGAGCTCGCAAAAGCACTCGACGATGACGACAAGCCCTGTTCCAGTCCCCAACAACAACCGAACAGCGGACTTAGCGATGAAATCATAATGAAGCTGGTCAATGCACTCATATACACAGCCACACAAAACTGTGGTCCAGTGCGTGACGATAATTGCAATGGATTTAGAGGAGAAGGTATCAGGGGTGGTATAGACGGAGATCTAGGCGGTGGCATAATAGGAGGTGGCTTAGGTGGTGGCCTAAGGGGTGGACTAGCCGGAGGTTTAGGCGGTGGCCTGGGCGGCGGCATAGGTGGTGGCCTAACTGGCGGCTTAGAAGGTGGTCTAGGTGGTGGCCTAAGTGGCGGCTTAGTTGGTGGTTTGGGTAGTGGTGTAAGCAATATCGTAGGTGGGGGTGGCGTTGGTGGAGTCCTAGTTGGTGACGTAGGTGGTCCTCTAGGTGGTGGCATAGGCGATGTCGTAGGAGGTGGCTTAGGCGGTGGCCTGGGCGGTGGTGTAGGTGGTGTCCTAGGAGGTGTTTTAGTTCGAGGCGTAGGCGGTGGTCTAGATGGTGGTGTAGGCGATGTCGTAGGCGGTGGCCTAGGAGGTGGCTTAGGTGGTGGCCTGGGAGGTGGCGTAGGTGGAGTCCTAGTTAGTAGCGTAGTTGGTGGTCTAGGTGGTGGCGTAGGCGATGTCGTAGGAGGAGGCTTAGGCGGTGGCGTAGGTGGTGTCCTAGGAGGTGTTTTAGATCGAAGCGTAGGCAGTGGTCTAGGTGGTAGTGTAGGCGATGTCGTAGGCGGTGGCCAGAGAGGTGGCGTAGGTGGAGTCCTAGTTGGTGGCGTAGTTGGTGGTCTAGGTGGTGGCGTAGGCGATGTCGTAGGAGGAGGCTTAGGCGGGGGCCTGGGCGGTGGCGTTGGTGGTGTCCTAGGTGTTTTAGATGAAGGCGTAGGCGGTGGTCTAGGTGGTGGTGTAGGCGATGTCGTAGGCGGTGGCCTAGAAGGTTTATTAGATGGAGGCATAGGCGGTGGTCTAGGTGGTAGTGTAGGCGATGTCGTAGGCAGTGGCCTAGGAGGTGGCTTAGGTAGTGGCCTGGGAGGTGGCGTAGGTGGAGTCCTAGTTAGTGGGGTAGTTGGTGGTCTAGGTGGTGGCGTAGGCGATGTCGTAGGAGGAGGCTTAGGCGGTGGCCTGGGCGGTGGCGTAGGTGGTGTCCTAGGAGGTGTTTTAGATCGAGGCGTAGGCGGTGGTCTAGGTGGTGGTGTAGGTCATGTCGGAGGCAGTGGCCTAGGAGGTGGCTTAGGTGGTGGCCTGGGCGGTGTTTTATATGGAGGCGTAGGCAGTGGTATAGCCGATGTCGTAGGCAGTGACCTAGGAGGTAGCTTAGGTGGTAGCCTAGACGGCGGGGTAGGTGGTGTTCTAGGAGGTGTTTTAGATGGTGGCCTAGGCAGCGGGGCAGATGGTGGCCTAATTGCTGTTTTAGATGGTGGTGTAGGCGGTGGTCTAGGTAGTGGCGTAGGTGATATCGTTAGCCATGGCTTAGGTGGTAGTCTAAGTGGAAGCCTAGGTGGCGGCGTAGGTGGTATCCTACTTGGTGAACTGGAAGAGGTTGGTGACATACGAAGCCATTAGGATTTTTGAGTTAGTTTTGACGGATTTTATTATCATTTTTGAAACTTATGGCATATTACTTCGTTGTTCATTGCATATTAGCATACTTATATTATTATTTATCTTATTATATTCTATACACCCGCGTCTGTAATTACTACCTGCTACCGTAGATCATAGGGATAATGTTAGAAAAAGGTTTTTTTAATTAGAACCAGATATTAACGCGTTCAAAGAAACAAACTTTCAACTTTTTAATATTAGTATTATTTATTTTACCACTATGTGTTTACATTCTAACTAGGTATTGTAGTAGGGGGAGGGGCTAACCTTTTGCCATCAGTGGGTTACTAATGACTAGGGACCGGATTATATGCATTTGCATATTTAAGCAATCCTCAGTAGTAATAGCATATTTTAGCTAAGATCTAGCTAAGATGCATATTATCGGTTGATTTACCATACTTTTTCGAGTGCAGTGCGTTCTGTAGTGAAACTATAAGTGCTAACATAGCACACAAATTCAAATTTTGCTCAGATAGCTCAGTTACTTTTCCACTTATAAGAATATTTAAATGATCGAAGATACAAACTTACCACTGCACTGAACATTCAGAACAATACTTGATTGTTAACATTTACAAAAATATTAAATAATTTTAATGTCATGTAATGTCAATGTAACTATTATCGCCTATCAAAGGATTAATTACTAATTGTATGCTGATTTTGAAGTAAAAAATAATAATATTTACTTTATTTGTTTTTTTGGGTTCCTAAAATTTATCATTTAATTTCGCATATTCTGCCATATTTCGTGCATATTTCAAGTATTTTTCATAGATATAACAAGCTTTTTATGTTGCATATAATCTGGTCTCTACCAATGACAAATTCTAAATGAAGAAACCTAATAATACTTTTTCCGACCCGCGAATCAAACTCAAGATTTTATTAGTAGGTATATTATTATTTTAGTAGCACTTACGACTACTATAGTAATGAGGCAGAGAATTGGTAATATGTGCCAACATGAATCGATGGGAGTGTCAGCTTGTAAGTACCTATTTTTTATCTAAGAGCTCATATACTATAATATAATTAATAATAGCGTCCAAAATACAAAAGAAATTTTAGTTTTGTAATTAAAATAAACAAACCATGTAAAAATGAGTTATTATTTTTTTTTATTTTATATTTAATTATTTATCGCATTATGAGCTACGATAACAAATCACTGGCTCCGACGAAAACTTTTATTAGGACTGTCTGTATTTCAATACAGACATCTAAGACTCTCTAGAAGGAAATTTAATAAAATGAGGCTAAGGAAGTTTTGTTAGCGTAAGAGAAAGTTTCAACACTTATACACCCATATGAAAATGCAGATGGGTGCTGGGACCACCACTCGCTCTGTCTGATATAGTCCAGTATTTAGTGAAAAATTATCTTAGCTTAGTGTACTGCTTTCACTGACAAATCAGTTATAGCATCAGCAAGCTGTGATATAAGCAAGCTAATCTTGTTGTCACATTGTTGCGTTTTACTAAGCAAGCCACGAGATAACAAAGATCTCTCATAATGAACTTCGGATGTCAAACGGAACTCATAATATAAAAATTTTACCTTAAAATAAAGGGAATGAAACTTTTCCTATACATTGCTGGCATATAATTTTTTTTTTCGCCAAAAGTGAAACTTAGGCCATATCTTAAAGGACTATAAGATAAATCAATAGCAAAAAGAATTATATCTACCAACCGTAACCAAACGAAGTTAGAGACTATTTAGTATATTGCTATAGTTTATTATGAGGCGTTAGTTCACAACACTCGCGTATTTTTTCGATTCATTTATAACTTTTTTTTTTAATAGTTTTAGTTATAAAAAAACCGCGACTGTGAAAAAAATATAACAGTAACAACCTATTAATCTATTTTATTAATGGAAACCTCAAAATATTACGTATTACAAATATTTTCATTTCATTATAATATAACGAAAATAGGTAACGCCTAACAAAAATATACTAGCAATGCTTTTATACATATCTTCGTTCAGTTACTGTTTAAAGACCTGGTTCTTTATACTATTGATTCCTGGTATTAACCTCTAACATATTACTTAGATTTCATATCTGGCAAAAAGAAAAAAGGTAAATCATGCCAATAGCCTTTGTAGTATGTTTCCAAAGACGTCCGAAGTGCAAATAATTTCTTCCTGTTGTATACCAATCATCATCATTATCGTAATGAGCCAAACAATGATAAAGGAATGGTGGCTTGCTCTGTGTTGTTAGTTAGTTCCATGTGCGGCCACGGGTGGCGCTGAATTCGATTTACATAGCGAAAATTCTATTATCTAGCAAATAAACGTGGAAAAAAGACGATGTACTCTCTCATAATGGACTCCGGACGTCTTAGGAAACATAAAACAAATTTTATTTTAAGGTTTGCCAACTCTACGTATTTTTGGGTAGTTTCACGCACTTTTAGGCCTTCCCACCCGTTTATGAACTGCAGTCCTGGAATCCATGTACTTTTATCAAATATTAATTAATAATAACAAAAAGAAAATAAAAAAGCGTATAATTCAATAAAAAAATATATTCTATTACTTAAAATCAATGTGTATTAAAAACGAGAGCAGGGAAGAAATTGACGTAATTTTAGGGCTGACACGGACAGGTTACGTTAGAAGGCTAAGCCAAGCTAGTGCTAAGCTTAGCCCTTGTGGTTATTTTTTTTATGATCACCTGGAAATAGGAGCCTTACTTTAAGCCCCGCGAACAGAAATAGGATCTAAATATTTATACATAATGAAATTAAGATGAAACTAAAAACAAAATTGGCTGTAAGTACTTAACATAATGTGATTTACTTCCAAGTACTCAGGTCCTATTTCTGTTTGCGGGTAAGGCTTCTATTTCCGAGAGGTTATAAAAAAAACAATCACCAAGGCTAAGGTGACAGCTTCGCTCCTCTCCGCTCCCGCCTTAGCCTTATAACCTAATCTGTCCATGTCGGAGTGTCCTAAAATTACGTCATTTCCTTTCCAGGTCTCGTCATTTACACACATTACCGGCTGCGCATTCGGTATTGTATAAAATACCTAGGCAAAGTATAAAATAAATAATACTTCATAAATTACCTACACGTTTTAGGTATTTTATACATTGCCTAGGTATTGTATAGAATAACGGATTATACAGATTTCCGGTAACATATATACGTTAACTATTTTTTTTTGCGATCAAATGAGGGAAACCCGAATGCGCGGGTGACGTCTTTTCCAAAATCCGAGTTGGCAACACTGGGCTGCTCACTGCTGTCATCAAATACGTTGGATGACGTTTGTTTGGTTTTTAAATTTTGTTAGATTTAACCTAAATACTTAATTATTTTTGTCTATTTAATAGCACCTAAGTAATAAAAACTATTTTATTAAGTAATTTTGCTAGCTATGCAAATAAAAACTTATTTTCGTGAAGTCAAATGTCAAGATGACTTCAGAAGCCGAAGCTATAAAAACAAATGACTTTCTGCGAAGACGAAAGCTGAGACTTCAACAGGTTTGAATTATGATATGATTGTTATTTTGAATTTATATTTATAAATAAAAAAAAATTAGTCAAGTACGGATTAAGTAGGTATACAATGCGAGAGGTTTTTAGGTCCGAGAACAGTCTAAAGACATCGCAAAGAAAATAAGGCAGCGCGCCAAGGTTGAAAAGTTACGACAAGTTTGTGATCTAGACGCGAAGAAACAAAAGGAATATTTTGAATGTCAAGAGAAACTGGTGAAGCGACTGGAAGAGCTGTATGCAAAAGGTCTAGAAAACGTTGGGGCGAGTCATCATAGTGCTTCAGAATTGACACAACAAGGTAAATTGGGGTTAAGCATATCAATTTGTGATTACCCCTCTACCCGCAGTAATTTTGTAAATTAGGTATAATATAATATTCCACAACTATCACACAACGCCGTCTAGTCCCAAGCTAAGCAGAGCTTGTGTTATGAGTACTAGACAACTGATAAACATACTTATAATTTCTAAATACATACATATTATAGATAAATTACACCGAGACACAGAACAAAAGATCATGCTCATCACACAAACATTTGTTCTGGGTGGGAATCAAACCCACAACCTCTGGCATAGCAGTCAGAACTACTAACCACTAGATCAACAGGCCAGTCAAAGTAGATTTCTAGTACTAATAAATTCTAAGGGAAATCTTATGAAATAATACTGAAATGATCCATTGTCTGAATCAATATCTGCATGCTACTATTTAATTATTAAGATAAAAGTCTTTGTTACTAGATGAAATAACTAAGACAGACAAGTCTAAGTTGCGTGGTAAAGAGGCTACAGTTGAATTGAGGAGAAAGAAGCAGGAGAAACTAGATCAACAGAAAA
The DNA here is from genome assembly GCA_949316375.1 of Mythimna vitellina. Lineage (NCBI taxonomy): Eukaryota > Metazoa > Arthropoda > Insecta > Lepidoptera > Noctuidae > Mythimna > Mythimna vitellina. The sequence continues at coordinate 9,723,418 of OX438687.1, read as the reverse complement.
AATTACTGGACAGAAAGGTGCAAGCAAGGTAAGGGTATTTATTTTGCAAATTTTTGAAGAATAAAACAAAATTTGGCTGATGTGTGTAAACATCTTGCATAGCAAGATAATCTGGAACTAAAGTTAAGTTGGTATTGACATTTTTAAATTATTTGTTCAAACAAGGAATAGCCACTTTTACTAAACAAATAATAATCAAGCCTTAAGTAGTGTTGAATATAGTCAAATATTACAAATTAGTTAAAAGTTGATTTTTATCTTCATAATTTGGTATTATAAAGATTGAGAACAAAAATAATTTAAACAATTATCGCCAGATGGTTTAAAACATAAAGCTTATATTGTAATTTAATTCATTAAACCCCAAGGGAACATCGGCGTTCACTCGCTCACTGTCTTTATTGTGACTCTAATTATGGTACTCAAAAGGTTAGCTAAAGTGTATACATGTTAGCATTTTTTTTGTCTCACAGGGAGGCTGCTAATGAAATTAGTCGGGATAAGTCATCAGTGGTAGCTAATAAACTTTTTTCCAAATCTTCGAGCATAAAAGTAACTGATGATTCTAGCCAAAAAGTAGGTAATTCCACAGAGCTTGAAAACTCAAAAGAAGCTGACAAAGATGCAGGAACTAGTAAAAATGAAGAAGAGATTGTGAAGACAAGTGATATGGCCACACAGTGGGACATGGAAACCATACCAGAGTGGGAACCTGTGCCAGCCCTCTCACTGCCAACAGACAAAGACACTCCGAAGGATTCTGATGATTTTATAGGTAGTAAAGCTGAACAAAGTAAAAGATTAGACTTATTTGCCATCAGCAAAGAAATGCCAACCAGTTTACGTGGCAAGCATACACTTGAAGAAAGAGAAAGAGAACCAGGAAGACCTTCCTTAACAATAGTTTCTGAATACCTGCAGAACAGAAAGCTCCGCTTGCGAGAAACTGAACCAACATTGACCAACAAGAAGACATCAGATGATATGCAAAGCTTGAAACAGACAATAGAACGAACCAGATCTGTTCGGCCTGAAGGTATTCCTTTTAATATTTGCCAAGTACATGACCAGCAAATAATTCCAGTTCCGACATGGCAAGCCGAAAGAAGCTGCCGATTCTGTTCTCATACAGCTAACTTAGACAGTCCTGTACCAAGTAGACAATTTAAATCTGTGACTAATGCTCAAATTAATCAGATCTTTAGTTCCATAAGACCTGTGCGGCAGGCCAATGTACAACCAAGTCCTGTTGTCAGAGGGAGAAGCCCATTTAGGAGGAGTAAAGTTGATCCAAATATTTGTAAGCAATATTGTGAAGCAAAGTTTAAGCAATAGTGGCTGAGTAATCCATTGGAGTTGGGTCCATTATTATGTCATTTCAAATTTCATTTCTATGTACCATAATCAACATATCATGTACTCTCATATTCTGTCCTCATTGTAAATGTTTCATCAAGTTTTAATTTTGTAAAGAAATGCATTAAGCTTAGCAAGATTTAGAATAAATTATTTATGTTGTCAATGATATCTCGGTAATATAATTTACCACTTACAGTTCCAGGTAAGGGACCTGCTTCTAATGACAAAGCCAAGAATATACCAGTGAATACTGCTCAAAGGAAAAGCTCTGTTGTAGTGTACAACCACTCAACCAGGGACACTAGGGACTTGCCTCATGGTGACGATAAACTTGTAGTGAGAGACTTGCAGTCTGAGGAGGATGCATACTCTCAGGCCATGAAGGAGGTGTCAGCCTTCAGTGTAAGGGATAAGGAACACAGGAAAGTTCAGGATACAAGGAACAAGGTTGCAGTGACTAAACAAAATGTTGAGAAAGAGTATAAGGACACTATGAATTTCTTGAACTCCTTGCCAAAAGATAAGGGAAGTAAAGTTATTGTGAGTATATGAAGGCTTTTCCTTTAGTTTATATATTTCATACCTATTATGTAGAACTTACCTAATTAATGCCAGTGGCGTGCCAGATACCTTTATAGGGGGCAAGCCAAGGACCATTGATTAATCTACTAACTACTGAAATAATATTCCGAATAAAAAAAAAGCTCGCGCTATAATCCGTCACGTATCATCAGTGTAAAATTTCTTGCTGTTATGCTGATTTTAGTTGCTACATTTTCATTTGTTAATAATAAGATAGAAATTATGTAAATATCATACCTGTATCATAAATGACGTAAACTATATAAGAGCCATCTATTGATATTTTTTGGCAACTCTTGCTAGCTCACAACATTCTAGCTGGCTACTTCTGAGTCCAATAGATGGTACACAAGATTTTAGTAATCAATCATTTGTTTATGATATTGATATGTAATATAATAAGCAAATACTCACAATTTAAACAGCCATAGCTCTTTGTTCTTCGCTTCTTAATCACACAAGATTCTGATCAACTTGGGAATTGAATGTACCAACTTAGAAATTTCGTCACTTAACTGTCGAGAAAGAGAAGTTTCTATTTTCGTTTTACCAGATCAACAGAATGAAATAACAGCATTCAAGTGCTTTTGAGGCGCGGTAGCAGGAACGCGCGCGATTTGCGTGGCCACACTGGCAGAGCGGTGCGGGCAGCGGCGCGGGTGCCTGTCCTAGGCTTGTTGAAAAAATATCGATATTTTTGCTTTGATATATCAAAATTTTCAGTCTAAATATTTTGATCCAATACATCAATATATCGATACAAAATATTCAATATCGAAAAATGTATCAAAAACTATTTAAATAAATAAAAAGCCGTAAAAGATAGGAACGAACGGAAAAAAAATCCTCTATTGTCTATATTGTACTGTTATGTTTTACTTTCATTATAATGCCTGAAAAAATTAATTGGTCTTCAAAGTATTAGTATATTGTTATTTAGTTAGTTTTAATAAGATTACGTGTTGCGCCGATTCCAAGTAATATAGGACAAGGGCACGAACAGGAAGAAGTTTTATACAGATTCTCATATATTAAAATAATCCTATTATTGACCTAGGTTGAACTAAATGAATTATTATTTTAAGACCGAAAATCTCGGAAAATTTGACCGATATATGTGTATATCTTTTCCTCGATAAATCCATATTATATTTTTATAAATATCGATACATCGATATATTACTTTGGCTCGAACTAGTTTGCCGCATACCGCCCGCGCACTCCTTGTGGCCACTTGTATGAACTCACTATGGCGTGAGATGCCCGCGCGCGCCCTGTGTCCCGCGCTTCCAGTGTGGCCGAGCACTCAAAATCTGATGTCTTTATATGGCACCAGCGAAGTTATTTAAGTCATTATTTGATATATAATGATATACATACATGATGATTTACTTTTCTGAGAAGTTACGAGATCATATTTATCTCTAAAACTCAGAACTCTACCTGGCCAAGTATCGATTCCACACATACATCACAACCACAAGTATCGTTTCCGAATTCATTTAAAAAATAATAAACTTTACTCACTTCAAAACCAAGTAAGTTACAGCAATAACTAATCATAAAACTTTAATTTTAAATGACAGAAAACAAAAAAAAAAAACGCAATTGCTTTAAAAATTTTTTTACGTACAAAGAACTATTTGTAGTTTGTACAACTTTTTTACGCGTCATAGAGGGCGCCTCGTAATTTGCGTAAAAAATTCATTCATGCATTTTTCGAAAGCCTGGCTTATTTTAATAGAAAAATGTTCGATGAGTACTTGCATACCGTATCAAATTTTACTCGCACAGACTCACATTTTTATGTTTTTATAGGAAAAAATTAGATGGCAGATTAAGCAGATACGAAAGCCTTTCGGTTAGAGCGAGATCGGAGATCGCGTATCATTTTGGCATTAAGTTGCGTAGTTGTATCAGCATATCGTATCTTATGAATGAATCTTCAATTATTGTTATGTTCCATGATTTAGATGTTAGGCGTTATGTATTTTTACATAAAAGCCGGGCTTATTTACTTGTGTTGCTCTCACGTCCCTGCCTAATGCTGGTTTATTATTTTAGAAAAATGCGTATATGGACGAACGTAGGCAGCAAATACAGCATGAGAATCGTCAGCAGAAAATGCAACAAGAATACAAAAAAATCGAAAAGGAATGTAAAAAACATAACTGTATGGTAAATATTCCATTTTCCTCTAAAAATACTAAACAAAATAATTCTTTCATCATCATCTTCCTGCACTTGTCCCATCTTATTTGGGGTCGGCGCAACACGTTTTTTTCTTCCATTCTATCCTGTCAACCGTCATACTATCACTAACTTCCTTTTCTTTCATATCACTGTTCACACACAATCCATCCATCTTTTCTTTGGCCTCCCTCTCCCTCTCCAACCATCCACATGTATTCTCATAACTCTTTTAGTAACATGTGTTTCATCTCTCCTCTTTACATGACCATACCAAGACAAACGATTCCAAACAAAATAATTCTTTAATTCATTAAATTTAACAACAATGTCTAATTCTTTTATTTCCAGAATAGTCGCAATCAATCGAAATCGCCTGTAAATCATGACATAGATGACAATTTTGACAGCAGAGACTTCCAATACTCTTGGATGCCTGTGCCCGAGTCTGACGGCAACCTCGCCATCCACGCAATACCTAACACAGTAAAACAAGGGAAGTCTGGAAACAGTGTCAAGTTCAGCCAAGTTGATAGTTATCACGAATACAGGTCTCGGCATAAACACACGCCTCCTACTAAGGATACTTGCCAGGACAAACCACCCGCCAAAAGAATAATTGAGACTGTGCTAATAGAGAAGGATACCACTGAATCTTCTGATAGCTCGTCCATTACCTCAGACACAAGTTCAATAGTAAATCTGAGAGTTGAACCAAAAAGAAAACATAGAAATGCTAAAGAGATCAATCAAAATCTATCAGATGCTGAAAGAATCATAATATACAAAGTGTTAGATTCAAAAACTGACAAAAAGTCAAAAAGACAAACAAAACTTTTAAATGAAATTGCAAAATCTTTGACATGTATGGGAAAAGGTCAGCAGTCTGAAACCCAACATACATCAACTAGCAAGAGTACTGAAAATGCACTCTCATTTGAACAACTCAATGAAGGTATGTTTATTTGTTATAGAATATTATATATCTGAACTGTATAACAGATTTTTAATGGAAACCCCTAGAGAATTTATTTTATTAGTGTCAGGTGTAAATATTTTCATGTTAATATAGGTACAGTCAAACGGCGTGAATAGGAACGCAGGGGTGAATAGGAACAAAAGTTTGAAGGGGATATTCCCGTTATAAAAAAAATCCCAACATTTAAGTGCTCCTATGTGTTCATTAATTGTAATAAAGCGAATGCTTTGATTGAAATTAATAATATAAATATCTACCAAAGTGTAAAACCTAATCAAAGTTTTGTTCCAATTCACCCCTGCGTTCCTATTCCCCCATTTGACGGTACTTATAACACACTTATATTATAAAGGTGAAAGTTTGTATGTTTTGTTATTTTTGCTCATTCACGCCCAAACAGCCGAACGGATTTGGATAAAATAAGGCATACTAGTAAAGCATGTCCTAGAATAGCACATAGGATACTTTTTATCCCAGGAGTATTGTCCTTCGAAATAACTTTCTACTTTGATGCAGACGAAACTGCTGGCAGAAGCTAGTACTAGGCGTAGGCTATAATCTTCACGCGGCCAAAGCCTTGGGCGACAGCTAGTATTGAATAACCATAAACTATATTTCAATAAATAATTTAGAATTACTTTGTGCAGGTATCTACAAAGTGGTGGAGGAACAAGGGTAAGTTCTAAAATATTTTAATAATTCTATACGGAGAGTATAGAATTACCCACCTTACCCTCTTTCTTTTCCTACTGTTACCATTTCCTATCGTTCTGCAGGGCAGGCTACAAGATGAGTTGTTGCACTACTAATGTTGAGATGTGGCAGTCCAACACACCACACAAACCTTGGTGGTAAATTATTAGCACTGTTAAAACATGTTTAAAGTCATTTACATTTTACGATAGATTAATCTACGTTAAGTAGTGTATCATATGGTCATATTAGTATAGTGTTAATCGAACATAGTTAATTTGAACGTAACAAAAACCCTCACCTCTGAATTCTCAAACAACACTCCATTTTAAGCCAATCCTTAAAGCTTTTCTGTAGCTGCAAATCATGTTACAGCATCAGAGAAAGAATAATAAGTTTTTAGAGAACTGATCAGTTGGCTTTTACAGGGACAACGTAGCCTCGATGTATTTTGATCCACGCGGAAAGGTGTCAACTGCACGTTCTGAAGGTACGCATCGTCGAACATGTCACTGCAGTAGTCCATGCAAAAGTCAACAATGTGAAAGAGGTTCGTATTATTAGATGACCAGGTGTATTCCAATGAAGAGTCTAATGTTATAGTCTCTTAAATTATTTTTGCAGGTACTGTTCTACATTGGGAAAGCGGCGATTGTCCCGCACCTGAGTCGTAAGTACTTAACATTCTTTTGAGTTTAAGTTCTACATCGGGATAGCTAGCGTAATAGATTCATTATAAAAAACTTTTACTTTTAGAACAACTAACGAAAGGCCCAGCACATCCAAAAAGAAGACGATCAGCCCACCCCCAGCTAGACAATCTTCTGTCGCGCCATCAACTACCTCATTCACAACAGCTCCGAACGACAAAGACAATACATCTGAAGGTGGGTATATTAAATTAGTTGACGAAACTGGGCAGGCGGCAGGTAAATTCATCATAGATTCTTCTGGGCTCTTGAATAATAATGCTTACGAAGTGGTTATACAGCTTCGAAAGAAAGATAAAGCACAAGAAAAAATAAATTATGACGATACATTGCCCAAGGAAGACATACAGTCTGTAAGGCAAATTAATGAAAGTAATAAAAATAATCGGCCTGTTAGCTGTGAGACCGACGTAAACGATGAGCGGCCAACTTCTGATGGAGACACGTGTAAAGTTTTGAGCGACAGAAGTGATAAAGATAAACAGTCGACTAAGATTCCTCCTCCACCTGAAAAGACAACCACAAATACCATGACTGAAGAACCAAACATAATCTCTGACAATAAAGAAAAATATCACATTGAAACTAATACTGAAAGAAATGATGATATAATTTTTGTTCAATCTTCTGCGAATAAAAAAAATACGTGTGAAAAAGGCATATCTACATGTTTATCTGAAGTGGTAAATCTAGATCAACCTCCTAGACAGTCGACCACTACGTACACTCAAACTACCTTAAGCTCTCCGATTCATCGACCTGTTTTTTTTCACATGAGTTCCTCAACATCTACTGCGTATATGAGTCCACCAGAAATGATTTTACCTAATTTTTTAAGACACGATTGTCCCACAACTGAAGATGAAATATATGATCCCATACATACTATTGAACTTATTGGAAAAGAATACCGCGGTGAATTTGGTGACTGCAAGTGCCGAAAATGTATGCACGCTAAAAAGATGGAAGTTAACAAAGTAAATGTACCAACTAATTGTAGTAAGAAAAAATATGAGAATACAAAAAATATCACACCGCCAAATACCACAAATAATACTCCTGACCGACATCAAGCTCATGATGTTCTAAAAGAAAGAAATGTGCCTTGCAAAAGTGCAGCGATTGAGAAACCAAAATGCATACATAGCAATCGTAGAAAAGTTGATCATAAAGGACATTGTCATAGAAACAGAAAACTCTCAGCAGAAAGTTTTCGCTCGACCCGAAACGTTAATACGCTACTCGGCTCAGATTTGGCTTCAAGAAAAAATAAATATAAATTTACAAATTCGTGTCGGGATAAAAGACCCGACCAATCTCGCTTAAATCCAATTATTAGAGACTACATAAATAAGTTATTGGCTCTGAATAGACAAGGGCTAAAAGCAGTTGAAGTAGCAGATCAAGAATGCAGCTCGGTAGGCACTCCAGGCAGCTCAATAATTAATGTCCCATTTAATGTTGATGAGAGAAAATCTTCATTATTGAATACGATATCATTAGAACAAATAAAAAACTTGTTAAAACGGAAAATCTTGGAGGAGCAACTAACAAACAAATTAAGTTACACACAAAATTCATTTGTTAATTCAATGTGTAATAACTCGAATAACAAGAAAAGTCTGAAATATTTTTCGTCTCGTACATCCCGTAAAAAACCTATACACAAAGTCAAGTCCTTAAATATTTCCAAACACTTTCTAAAGCAAACTAAATCAGGACAAGAAAAGTCTAAAAAACCGGCATCGCAGTCATCGACTGAGGGAAAAAACAGAGCGGGTGGTTGTCATACCCAAACAAAAACACGAAGTAGAAGCCCTCCAACACCGAGACAGGTTTATATGGAGCCATTCTCTAGATTCAATGATTCTGGATCTACAGCTAAAAATTCTGCAGGGACGGAAAGAATCAAAACGTGCAACAAAACAGATTCACCTAAAAAGATGAGAAACAAACCAGATTTGAAACGCCACCAAGCTACTGCGACAGAGTCGACAGTCGACTCTGAGTCAAGTGGACGCTTCAACTCAACAGATATTCCCGTGAGTATGTCTACGCAGACCACACAAAACGTTGATACCAACACTGACACTAATTATATGAAACTGGCCGAAGATAAATTGCAAAACATGGAAAAAATTGCTGACCTGACTGAAAAGTGTACAAAAAGATTATCGAACCTGGCCAAAGTATTAGAGGAAGTACGAAAAAATAAATCACTGGCTTATAGTCAAATTTCATCTGCTGAATCAACTGACTCGCAATCCGATAAACCAGTGGTAAGCCCTATTACATTCGAACCTAACGACTTTCCACAGGGATCGGAAACGAAATCTCCTGAACCTATTCTGGATAAGCGCGACTCTATCGAAAAGGAACTTTTGCAATCAGAGCAAATTAATATCTTGGCAGACATACCCAAACCAGCTTTTAAAGTACCGGTGTCGAATTTACCACTACATCCAAAGCCTGTTGAAAAATTAGAGACGCCTGTACATGTATCTACAAATACAGCGGAACTGTTGGTCAAAAATAGGCCAAAACCACCACCAGCGTTATCTCGACTTAGTTTAAAACATGGACAAGAATACATAATTCCACACGAACTATCAACTGTCATAGAAGTAGACTCGCCTATGAGTATAAAGCACAAAAATCAGTCTGCGCGCAATGATGCTAAAGAGATTTCCAACAATTCTAATAGATCTTCCTCTGGGGATAAAACTGTAGATGATAGCAAAAAGAGTGATGATGGAAAAGAATCTCCAGTAAACCCTGATCTGCTTCAAACTAAATCACAATTATCAAAAATTTATAAATTTTCGTCAACCGAGTCGTCTGACGATTCTAAATTTCAAATGATAGATCTAAAACAGTTTAACGAGATAATGTTAGAGCCTTTTATTAGTATTCAAGAATATGCAAAACAATACAACATGGAACCACCAGATGAAGGTTCCAATCTGGATGAGATACAAAGAGAAGATGCTATTAATGATGACATAAGTTCTCTACATTCTGATGGTAGTTTACCAGATGTAATAGCAGAATTATTGAAACGAAATATTATAACTGAACCATTCAAATTTGACACCGCATCTAATGTTAATTCTACTACAATTTCTTCAGAATCTACGTTATCTATGTTGGCTTTGTCAAAAGCACGCAAAGGTAGAAGGAAAACGAATGTTGTTTGCCAAAACAAAGAGAATATCGGCGAAACGTCTGATACTTTGAGTTTCTCTTCAAACCCTGACCTAGAAAATGCTTTTAAAAAACTTGGTATGGGCTGGGCATCCTCCACCTTGAAGAAGACTAAAGAGCGTTTAGCTTTATCGTCATCATCAAATACATCCAGTTCTAGTTTGTCCCAATTCAAAACGAAAAAAAATCAGGAAGTACCAGCAGTAGTTACGGATTCAGTTTCATCTTTAGGAAATGTATGTAAGAGCAGCACGCAGAATAAGAATACTGTAGACAATTCAAAAAATGCTGAACAACAAACTACATTCTCAAACTCAATGACTGTCAAAGAATTTTTGAGAAATGAATTGGCTAAGAAAATTACCTTCACAAATAAATCAAATGTTAATGATACGCAAGAAGAATTTGTTTCTTTGTTTGAGACGAAAATGCCAGAGGAAATGAAAGAATCGTCGCTGGTTAATCGCGACGAGCGCTCCGTAGACAGTGCGCGCAGTGGCACTAACCGAGCGCGCACTTCCACCCCCGTGCAGCTGTTCAAGTCGTTGACCTACCGCTCGAGTTCCAGTTCAAACATATCTAACGGCTTGTTCAGCAACGCCGATGACCTATCATCGGTTAAAATGACATCAAATTCCATTAAAAATCATTCCACATCCGACAAGGATGACTTGACCATTCCTACTTTCAGTTTGAGATTGAAAAAGAATTCAGACTGTAGTAAAAGTGATTAAAAGTTTTTTTTTTAGTTGGCATTTGTTAATATATTATTTATGTGAAAATAGAATGAAGCAAATATTTATGTACTTATTATTTTATTGTAATGATGTTGTTTGGACTTTATGTATATTTTGAATAAATCAATGAGTCAAATTGTACCAATTTTATTTCGAGAAATACAGCAAACAAGGTAATATACCAAAACATTTTTTATTGCTTTCACAATAACACTTGTCACCTATACACAACATTTCATAAGATCTTTAAGTACAATTTTTTATTAAAATTACTATTCGAGAAAAGTAAACAGTCGCATATTTTTATTAAAAAAAATAACTGTTATTGCAACATATTATAAATCCATGTTGATTTATTATTTTTTAATGAATAAGTTTAGTAAAATGACAAATTATTTTGTGACTTGCATTTTCATAGTTCTAAAACATGTGTTGGCTTGCTGGCAACAAAAAAGTAATTTTTGTCAGAGCTCCAAATGAATATAAATTTAGACAAATGAGCACTATTCACTATGTAATAACTTAACCAATAAATAATATATTATTACATACATGTAAATTAATACCTGCTAAATGATCACAGAACATAATTAGCTCCTAAACTATGCTAGGTAGGGAAACCTTTAATAAATTAATATGGTGTTAATTTGATAAAAATAGGATTTTGAGATTAAAATGTGAGATTTCTGATCATGTAAGTATGGTATCAGTGTTTACAAAGTTTCCCTATAGAATTTTGCTAAATAATCTTTTTTAATAACATTATTCTTTTTTCTTATTATCTTTTAGTAAATGGTCTTTCACCAGTGTATATGCTAGTCCTATTGTAAGTGCTGACACTACAGTGCCTTGGGCTGCCACTCGGAGCTGCATTAGGAACACACTGGTGCTCATTTTACCCTTTGTCTTGTATTTGTATGCTCCAAAACCACATACACCCAATAGTCCTATAATACCTGAAACATAATAAAAATTGCATTAATTTTATGTCAAAACTCCTTTTTCAACTACACTTATAATTATAAATTTCCTGGACACAGATTGGATATAATATAATTTTGACTGTACTTGATAGTTATCACAAGCTTTATATTAATTTTAGAAAACAAAAGAATTACCACCAGCCTTACCTATGATCATAAATGGTGAGTCTTTAGACTTCCTTGCAAGCTTATCGGATTGAGATTCATCTCTGTATTCAAACACTTGCCTTGGGTTAGACATTGTGCACCTGAAACATTAAATACATAACCTTCAACCAAAATAAAGGGACAGATAGTTACATGGGTATTATCCATGTAGATAATCAAAATATGAGATATGGCTAGCCTGTACCTACTGCTAAATATTGTACTAAAAATATATATCCATCATTGGCAATATTATAATGTTCTGAAAATCAAAAGCAATTAAATACTATTATTTTGGGTCTAAGCTTGTAAAGATTATTATCATAATATTAGTAATCTATCAAAAAGGTATACGGCAGAAATCTTAATGTTATTATACAAGATTCATCTGTTGTTATTTCCACTCACAAAATTATATAACTTATTAAAATATTATGTACACGTATATTGCATCACAATTACACATGGACACTTACACACAGTGTGACGGTTACTGCTATTACTAATGAAAGAAAATTCTGACTCAATGTTCTTTCTGCTTTTCACGTTCAATCTATTTCTGTCTCTTCTGATTTTCATTAATAGAAAAGGATGAAACATCAATCTGGTGACGTATCAGTATGAAAAATTTCCAACTACTTCGACATTGTCGTAGTCACAAGTAACCGTCAAAACTGCTGAAGGTCGCGACTGTCAAGCTGTATTGCATCCCTTGACATTGACATTTCCAAATCGATTATGAAATCTTTCGTTCAGAAATTGTAAAGATACTATCAACGGTTTCAAAACTATTTCGTCATCTGAAGTTAAACAGTCGCTTATTAAAAAATAGCAGTCTCATGGGCACTACGTCAATGTTTACAATTTGCATACTTAGCTCCTCTTGTCGTAGGAACTTTCGGGTTTTTCTCTCACTTACTTTTTTTATTAGTTTCTGTCATATATATATAGAATTTGGCACGTGATCCATCTTTAAATACCACAGCTATAAAATATTTTTAGAGCACGTGTAAAAGGTACAAATTCTACTGCATACCGAGGCCATGGCAAATCTCAATCAAATTAGTTGGCCCCAGCTATGCATGCGTTTTGCAAATGAAAATGCCGCAAGTCATGCGTTTAAAACTACGGTATCAAATATATAAAAACATAAAACCCACGCAGCCACGCAAGTATGCATGCACGTGCACCTATAGTAGGTAGGTCCACGTGCATATAGCTAGTATAAAAATGCATTTCGATGTCGTAGATATGATAATATTTTTAACTAGCTTTTACCCACGACTTCGCTCTTGTCATCTGACTACCTACCCTATCCTACCTACCTACCTACTAAAGGCTGATTATGCTATGCTAAACAGTCGAATCTGGGGCCCAAGTCTGCTATTTTTATAAATTCGTCATTCAAACACGATCCCATTGACATTTTGCTAAAAGTTCGTAATCTAAAAATTCATAATGATCGATCATTGATCGGTCAATGATCTTGTGGTAGGATGACAATATCAAGCTGTTTCGAAACAAATTAAAAGCAATGACTGCACAATGACGTTCTTATGGTAGGTCATTGATCAAAGGAACTGTCAAAATTTTGGCAGTTACCCGCATGCCTCTAATATTCATTTGTCATTATATTCGAGATTCCCATTCTATGCCATTTCTTTCAATGGAGTGTCAATAGATTACCAAACTTGTCAAAATCAACAATTATGAAGTCAATGATAGACTATTCTGACACTATTGTAATAACAGACTTAAGGCCCTGCTTGCTTGCATTTGCCCAGTTACTAGGTCGATATCCAGTCTAACCAGATAAAGATGAATACCAGCTTACAAGGAGCGATTGTCTCCACGATTCCGTAACTGGGTTATTCGATACTCCTTGGCAAATAGTAAGTAATAAAATCGTTTACAAAAACTATATTTTTGGTCCCAAAATCAAAACCAAGACAACAAAACTCATGATACAATATAAATAATTACTAACAAACATTATAAAAGCTTAGAACTAAAGTAAAAAAGAAGTTTACAAAAAGCAATCTTAAAATAAGCACGAGCTTGAGATACAATCACTAAATAAAGTCGATTACAAAATGTCAGTTAGGGTTTTTTTCATACTGTCTTCCATATTTTTGAAATCTGAAATTGTAATCGACTTCCGTTACTGACTGTACCTACTCATATTTTTGTAACTCGATATGTTGTATTATAAGTACTTATAAAAATTGTGACATTTGATTCTGATATACGATATGGAAAATTGTATAGAATGTATTAGTACATAACTATTTTTATGCTTACAATATAATTAAGACCCGTATTTAATTACACGGAAATTCACGGAATGATGCGAACCAATTCTGATGTAGGTATAATTTTAGTTACGTATAGGAACTTCCAATGACTCTCACTCTCTCTTAGATTTTTATTTCAGCTATCCATATCACTTTATACCTACAAAATAAGGCGCTTCTTTACAGCCTGCGCAAATTAGTAGATACAAAAATACCGGTCCATTATAATCCTCTTTTCATTTAGTTCGGTGGCGTTGACGACTATGTAACGATGTGACCGGAAAAAATGCAGGCAAAATTCATGTCCGCGAATGCTGACCATGAGTAAAGCACTAAGAGTAAAATCTTCTGACTTCAGCCAGTATCGACTCGTACGATGACTCGTCAATGATGATAAACCGCTTCGCCCGCCTGCTGAAGTAGTAAATGTCGCCCGTGTAGATGTCGAACCACAGAGCGTGAATGTGCAGATCGTGCTTCTCTAAACGTTTCTTCAGCATTCCATAGGACGCAACGTTTTGTAACTGTTGTAGAGTGTTCACCTGAAAATAGTAAATTAACATATGATGATCTTACATTTTTAAATCGAAGGTCAAATCGAATAAGGATTTACGGTCACCTCTAGCAAAGCAAAACTACTGCAATAGTGTAATAAAAATTGATGGCATTTTTTTTACAAAATTTTATTTTAGAAGAGTTTAAGCCAATTAGTCTGATTTTTCCTTTGTATTTCTTACATTGTCGGATAAATAAGCCATCCTAAAAATAATCCTAGAATCGGTATTATTGCTATTAGACCCCTATCGGTCCGATCTTGAGGTGTAGCAGATGTCTGTAACAATAAAGCAGTAGTTACCTGTGATAGTTTGTCTTCTATACAAAATCTGTTGTCTGGATCTATATACGCAACGAATTTTCGTTGTGGTGTTTCAGCCGTGAAAAGCATAGGCTTTGTAAAATCTCCTTTCATAGCGATGAACTTGCCCAAGCTCGTGTGAGCATGCGTACACAGCCACGATTTAAGAGGCGACAATCTCCTTTGTTCCTAAAATAAAATACAAAATGTATTAATAGTCCTTGAAACTGTATCATATTATAACGACTGGCACTGGCGGCGGCATTGTTGTGCAACTTTTGCTTCCCATGAGTCTTTACTTTCTTTCAATTTCTCATTTTACTATCATGACATAACATCACGTATTTATTCCCAATAGGTTGTACAATAGAAAGTAGAGGCCTAGACTTTTAAACCAACACTCTTTCTCTAAATAATAAAATATAAAATAAAGCTTTAATAAAAAAATTCAAAACAACAAAAAATTGCAGAGTCACTTTAATTTTGTAAGTCAGTGTTTTCTATCGGTAGTTTTATTCCTTCGTTTTTAGCCGTGGAGACACTGAACAAATTCTATGGTAAGATACCTGCAGAAATGCCTATGTTCATAATGCCTCAATTTACACTGCACACATCTGCATATCCCTTCAGAGCGTACCGGCGTGATATTATGTTATAAAATGGTGTAAACAATTGGAACAACAAAATGGAATTGCAGCAGTTCCGCAAGATTTTCTATCATTTATTGAAGAGTTCTATTGTCTCTCCGGAGTTCTTCAGCAGATAGATCTTCACCAAATTTAAAAACGACCATCTCGGAAAATACACTACACAAGAAAGAAATTAATGAACACATATAAAAAAAGTAACATAAATTTTCCTCCTCTTTCCAGTCTCTATCTGGCTCAGTCCGTTTCTTTGCTTATTTCTTCTAAGCCATGCAAGATATTTAGAAACGGTTATCACTAGTACATAGAAAAACGCAACCGTGCGAAGCCAGGGTGGGTCGCGATTCATTCTTAAAATTTAAAGATTTATGAAGATACTAACTATACTAGATTCTTCTTTACTTTTTAACTTATAAAGAAGATTCATCGCTTTACAGTCGCTGTGCCCACACACAATAATGTGTCTTATATCATTTAATATACAACCAAGCTCCAAAGCGGCTGGCTCGCAACTGGTCATCTCGTCGACAAAGTACTGTGAGTGAGGTACTACATTCCCGGCGTTTCGCACTGAAATTAATACCGATTTATTAGAATTTATTACGGAACTCAAGTTATAGAGCTTTTCTTCAAATCA
The DNA here is from genome assembly GCA_949316375.1 of Mythimna vitellina. Taxonomy (NCBI): domain Eukaryota; kingdom Metazoa; phylum Arthropoda; class Insecta; order Lepidoptera; family Noctuidae; genus Mythimna; species Mythimna vitellina. Next base: position 9,707,400 of record OX438687.1, on the reverse strand, counting down.
AATGATTTCACTTACGAACCTACAAACATATCGCCGACACTAGTTTCTGTGAATCTGGTCGGAATCATTCTACTGTCCATACATGTGTAGAAAACTGCTTTAGGCTGAAACAGAAAACAGAATGTCAAGTTAATACGATGAAGGCTTCAGGACCGTCTCTACAGAAAAGGGTGTATAAAACTGTGCTCGCATTAATCATAGCACACAGTCCTTGTAACTAGTAAATCAGTGGACATGCTGACCGCTGAAAATCTAATTCAGGAACAAAGAGATTTAAAGAGATACAATATATTTAATGTCTTTGTTTAGGAAGATACAATACCAATATTACTTTAATTTATTAATAGTCATTTTATTTTAAAATCCTTTAAACACTTTTATTATTGTAATCTAATGTTATGTTAATAATTTTTATAATGGCCAAGTAATAAAAGGCATTTTATTTTATTAACTACCGTTAAGATAACAAGCAGTGTGGATTTGGTGTGGATAAAAGTTAGATTATTCTTTTATTTTGAACGTAACTTTTGTTTGGTTAGGTTGGCATTGATCGATAGCCAACAAAAAGCAAACGAACGAACTAACCTTACCTGTCAATGATGAGAGTGAAATGAAATGTCAAAATAAATGTAATTTTGGTGAATATTTTTATTGAAGGAACCGTTATTATTTCATCAAAACGTAAAGCAAGTTAATAATCGATTTAAATTAGTGTACACACGTTATTACCTTTTTAATTGACGATTTAACCCAACATATTTGCATTACAGAATAAAAAGGTCAGTAGAAATTTAACTTACCGTAGGATTGTTTTTTACTTCTTGAAACTGTTTTACCATACTTGCACGATCTAAAACACGATATCTCATAATACCTCTTAGTATTTTTTCCATGATTGTAGTACACGCTCACATCGGCTTTTCACTGTTCATAAAATGATGCAAAATAAAGAAGTAAGGTTGCATGTGGTTAAACTAAGATTGACATTTGTGACCTTCATTAGCGAAGCTTATCGTGTCCGCAACGGACTTGTTCACAGAGCTAGAGGTAATGTTTAATTATTGTGGGTCAACGTACACATTAAGTATGTGATTGGTGGCAAATTTCACATACCACATGTTTTTGCTTTATCAAAATGATATGAGTAGATATTTATCAGTATACAAAACAGATACGAGTAGGTGTGTAGCAGTGTAGGTGTTTCGACAATAGAAGAGCCTAAAAGCTATGTTAAATTATTCCAGTAAAATAAAATTTCTTTTAAATTTATTTTGATTTCACTCTTTTGATATCCTTTATTTTAGATGAATTCCGAATCTGTTATTGGTGATGTAGCAGGCAGGAATGAGAATATTCCACCTGAACTGCCCATAAACCATCGGTTCCTGGAACCTGAAAAAGCAGTTAAAACACTCACAGACATGGCTATATGGGAGAAATCAGAAGCTTATATGGAATACACTGGCTTCATAGCCACTCTGAATGAAGCTATAAAGGCTAAACCACTATCAGTAGACTGCAAGATCTCTGACAATGTAAAGAAACTATTAGATATGCTGGAGCTAATTGATAAACTTATAGATGAATTTCCACCTATTGATCAACCACAAAGATTTGGTAATATTGCATTCAGGAGTTGGCTCACTAAACTGAAGCTGAACAGCACATTGTACCTGCAGAATGCTTTGCATATCAGAATTCACTTAGCTATACCTGAAGTTAAAGTTTATCTGGAAGAGAGTTTTGGTAATGCAACAAGGATTGATTATGGGACTGGTCATGAAATGGCTTTTGTCATGTTTCTCTGCTGTTTATATAAAATAGGTAATTTAGTAGCTGACGATAATGTGGCAGTAGTGTTCTTGGTATTCAATAAATATTTGGCTATAGCAAGACGGTTGCAGAAAACGTACAGGATGGAACCAGCAGGCAGTCACGGGGTGTGGAGCTTGGACGACTATCAATTCATACCTTTCATTTGGGGAAGCTCACAACTCATTGACCAGCCAAGAATATATCCACCTGCCAAGTTCTTGGAAGATGATATTATTGATAAATATCACAATGAATACATGTTTATATCATGTATTAAACATATTAAGGAAGTGAAAAAAGGTCCCTTTGCAGAGCATTCAAATCAATTGTGGAGTATTAGTGCAGTTGGCTCGTGGACCAAAATCAATCAAGGTCTTATTAAAATGTACAAGAAAGAAGTTTTAGCAAAGTTTCCAGTTGTCCAACATGTTCTCTTTGGCTCCCTGCTTCCCATAAGGAGGTTCCCTATCAGCCACTAGAGTGAAATGAAGCAGAGAGTCGTGAAGATTTGGAAACAAGGATTGGCAATATTATGCACTACTTGTAGTGGGAGTATTGAGAATGAACAGACTGTCATACATTATATGATTTCAAATAAATATTATAAGATGGAATTTGTTTCAGTAATTTAATGTGTTGTTTTATTCATGTATTTAACCATATTAATTCACTGTTACTGCCCTATGACTTGTCATATATTTGTGTGTATATTAGTATAAAATGTCAGTATTATGAGTTGTGCAATTTGTAATGAGTCTTGTGTCACTATTATTTAATTATCTAATTATTATGATACTAACATGGACAATTGTTATAGACATTGGTGGCAAAATGGGTGGGCAAGCTGGCCGGATAAGCCAGATTGACGTCACATTGCACGGTTAATCATGATTCTTTGCATACTCCATTTTCGAGTTGTTTCTCTTTATGATTAAACAAGCGACATGTTTTATCAGATAAATACTTTAGTATTCAGTTTTTTTTCTGATTACTTGCTTGTTTATCAGTGTAGTATACTATCATATAGGTAGTCTTAGTTGAGAACAAATACCTTGACCTGTGTTTGAGGCCACACTCTTTAATTGAAACACGCACTTAGCTATGCAGTAGATAACAGTTTGATATGTGTATCTATTATGTAATTGTTGAACAATGTATGTACTTTGCCCTGCCTCAGTATTATACATTTTCACATTGATGGACATTATCTGTCATTTTTTTTGCTTAGTGTGCTTTAAGTTGTACTACAGTATGTGATACAATTATTATTGATTATCTGTGTCGTTAATTTTAGCATTTAACCTCAATGTCTTGTAAATTTTTGAAATAAAATATATGTACTTATTACTTATGTAACTGTTGTTTTATTACTTTTTTGGACCAAGATTGGAGGGTTGGTACTGGGCTATTTTAAATAAAACTAAAATTCTTAAACATCATACTATAATATTCTTTTATTAACGCAAAAGCATAAATTAACACAGCCATCCACTTAACACCACTTACATTTAAACAATACATAAATAATTTCGTTGTTACATAGGTCTGGAGCAGCAGTATCATAAAGAAAGTATGCGTAGGTACATAATCTCATAATTTACGCCCAGGTAAACATGACCTTTACATACAAGGCAACATGACCTTTACGTACAAGACTATTGAACCCTACCCTATTTTTGTAGCCATATGTTAGGTAATCTGTGGCTATAACATCGACCTTCGACGTCGTTAATAATTTATATCAGATGCTCACGATAGCAACGAAATTGATAGATAGCCGATAGATAGCTACATTACAGAGATACACTGCACATGGATAGAGGTATTTAATTAATTTTTTTATCAATATTATCTTTGTGTAAAACCACTTGGATAGTTTTTATTTATTCTCAATACCTCATATTGTTACATAATGGCTAGCGGGAAAAAAACGCGCTAATATTTGTAGTCCAAAGAACTTATCTTGACTCGCACATATTTGATGCGGTAACCGCGGGAGGTTCTGTCATTATTGGCACACTGTAGTGAAGAGTCTTTGTGTTGTTGTTATCATGACGTCACTATATGTATATGCTCAACTGAATCGGAATCTGTTTCAAATGAATCAGATTATAAATTTCTTCTAACATAGCATAAACAGCCTTAAAATGTTTCCATTGCTGGTGGCCTTCTCTCGAGGTGTGGGAACGGGCCGTAATCCACCACGCGGGCCCAGTGCGGATTGGTGGATGTCACATGTCTTCGAATTTTTGGTTCTAGGACATGTCGGTTTCCTCACAATAATTTCCTTCACCGATTCGAGAGCTGTGGTGATGAAATAAATTACACAAAGTAATGTGCCTGACTGGGTTTGAACCCGTGACCTACAGCTCGTCAATCGGAACCGATACCATTAGACCACCACTGTTCGAATTCCTGCCATCCGAAGAAACCTTTCTTTGGCTGCACTTCAATTGCTATAGGATGGTGCGATTGACAGCTATCTCATCTTAAAGATAAAAAAAGACAGTGTAAAAAAGATATTCAATAGAAGGTCTCAATATTTGCCTTTTTGATGACGTTTTATCTTTCAGTTTCTGAGTATTATAACAACAACACATACAGTTCTTTTGAAATCCATCTTCAAACTGTAAATCGTGGCCAGTTTCGTGGCGGTTACGCGGTTTACCGCATGCGGGAAAAAAACCGTAGTGCGGCCTAAGCATAACACTGGGTAAATGGGCTGTCACACAGCATAGTGCTGCCTGCCCACATATTGCAAAAAAAAGCAACCATTTGGAACATCAACAGTGATTGACGTCTTGCGATTTGTTTAATATCGTAATTAATAATAACAGTTCAGTGGCTTCACACAATGATAGCCACAGCGACATGAGTTACAAGATTCAACCATCTAGATTTCTAAATACTTCATCATCATTTCAGCCGAAAAGACGTCCAACTGCTGGACCTTTCCCAGGTGTAGGCATAACGACCGGTTCTGTTCGTGTCACCTACTTAATTATCTACAACTAATTAGTTACTCGTATTTAATGCTCGTTAGATTTCGGTAAGATGGCGAGGTTTTCCTTGGGCTTGTTGAAGTGGTTGTTGTATAGCGTGTAGACCATGCCGGCGCAGAGGGCGCCAACGGCTGTGCCTTGGGCGATCACTCGGAACTGCATGAGGAAGACGCTAGTGCTCATAGCGCCGCGGTTCTTGTACGCCCAGCCGCCGTAGCCGACAGCTCCAGCGCAGCCGGCGATAGCTGCAAAATAAACAGCAATGATTAGCATGGAAACACTGAATAAGGGGAAAAAAAATAAGAACTACATATTTTTTGTTAGACATGGTATCTACTGCAGGTACGTAAGTAAGACATTTACACAAATTGACCAAATCAAAAAATCAAATGCATTTTATTTCAAATAAACCATTTACAGACACTTTTGAAATGTCAAGAAGTCGATCAGTCAGAAAAAATGATGCTAATTGCACATTCCAAAGCGTAGATCTCTATGGAGAAGAATGTGCAAGAAACTCCATTGACCAGTATAAAAACTATAAAATAGCTCTATGGTACTCACATTTACAAACTTTGAAAAAAACGCTTCAACATTATACAAAACTTATATTTTACAATTTCAAAAAAAAAAGTCATCGATTGGCTAATTGATGTGTCATGATACTCTTGAGAACAAATTCTATCTGTCTAGCCATTTCCTAACTGTGGTGGGGTAGGCTTCCAGTTGTAACTAAATGCAGCAGAGTAAGTTTAACATGATACCACTTGGCAAGCTACCGTGGACTAATTCAGACGTGGGCGAAGACGCATCAGCGAGGCATTTTTCTTTCATAAATTCGAAAATGAGACAGCGACTGTCGCAACTCAGTGTTCGACCACATCGTCACTTACCATCAGGTGAAATAATGGTCAAAAGCGAGTTTATCAATTATGAAAAAAACCTCGTTCTTAAAACGCCCTCGCTTGCGTGATAACCCTTTTGGATGTGAGGCCGTGGGCGAGGGGTCACTTCGCCCACACCTAGCTATGCTAACTGTTGGCAAGACCGGTGTCAGATTTTCTGACCTGTAACGGAATGTTAATAGATAGATCTACTAGTAATACACTTGGAACTGCTTGGGACCAACAGCTGAACGAGCTTTCAGGGGCATTTATTAATTTATTTAAGAATCAGCAACGAGTGTTACAAAATAATAAACTAAGGCATGGAGGTGTCTCGGTATGTAGGTAATGATGACCAATTGGATTACCCATCTACGAATAGACGTGGCCAAGTGTTGCTTAACCACGAGGTTAGATCCTTCCGGCTGTTATTATTTAGCCACAATCACCTTATATCACCTGCGAACGCCGGCGTTCGCTCGCTCATTGTCTTTCTATCGTGTCTCTAATTACGGTACTCGGAAAGGTTAAGAATATTGTCACAAATAACTGTCAGCACGTGTGGCGCAGTGGTTGAGCGATTGGCTGCTGCGCTGCGTGTCGCGCGTTCGATTCCCGCACGGAACAAATATTTGTATAGCCAGAAAAAGAAACTTATTCCGGGTACCCCAACCCGGAATAAGTTGTGTTGTCTTATACACAAGACACCCCAGTCTTGTGTATAAGAGTAAACGTGCAGGAGTAATTCCTAGTGTGGAGCAACGTTTTTCTTTTAATCTTGGCTAAAACATAGGGCTGGATCTATTTATCCTATCCGTGAAAATACTGTCACAAGAAAGTAGGTGCCTACCAGGCTACCACACAATAAGAATGTGTACCCGGCCATCTACAGCTACACACATCTAAGACTAACCCACTTTCGTGAAATAGATTTTTTATTCTGCTGTACAAATGTGTAGGTACCTTTTTTCTTTCTTTGTATTCTACCTACCTAAATATAGATACTTATGAGGACTATAAAACAATACACTTAATGTACTTAAGTAGCAGACATGTCGTCACTTGTCAAAACTCACTATCTTGCTCCATTACACAAATGATCTAATATAGCGAACCAATAGTTGCCACAATGTTTTAATAATTGATGGTTGGACCATTGTTTCATTTTATTGACTTGTTAGGTTTCAGTGACGTCGCGAAATATAACCATCAAAACAGCAACGTATAGCGGTATCGAATAGTTATATTTTGTTCTAATGTGTATGTTGCTCAAGCCACAAAGTAGACGGCCTCGTTTTTAGGGTTCCATACCTTCAAAGGAAAAAACGGAAACCTTATAGGATCACTTTGTTGTCCGTCTCTCTGTCAAGACCCTTTATCTCGAGGACGCGTGGAGGTATCGAGTGTAAATTAAAACCATATACTTAGGTCTGCAGTCCCTTGAAGCCGTGAAAAAATTAAACTTCTGAGTTAGTGAAAAAAAAAAGATAGGGCCGTTTATGTCGCAAAAAACGTATATTTCAACACTCTCGAGGGAACCAAAATTCATAGGGTACTTCCCGTTGAGCTAGAATCCTAAAATTTGGCATGAAGCAAGGGTCTTATAGCACAAGTACCTATAGGAAAAAATCTGATAAAAAAAACTTTTGCAATTCGGGAAAATCTTCCTAACTCAATTCGGGAATTGAACTACATATTTACATAGATAACTTTGTACGGAACCCTCTGTGCGCGAGTCCGATTCGCACTTGCCCCGTTTTTATATCTTTCTAAGGGTTTGTGGCCTCGTTCGCCTCGACTGTATACCTACCTAATGAGATCATTCAATCACTATCAATCTTCATCGTATCGCGTCTGGACAGAAATGGGAACAAGATTGGAATTTTCTTTTTATAGGTATTCCTCCTCTAGCGGTCTATTCGCCGCTCTATGATTCGCCGTCTAAGATTGATATTTATGGGAAATTTTGAGACTTGTATTGATGCTAAAAGACGAGCACAAGAGAGACTGGTTTTATATACCACCTACAGCTCACCGGAGTTCTGATCCTGATTTCTGACTCGGACTTACCCATTCGAGTAAAATATAAATTAAAGAGATTTAAAAGTTCTGACAATTTTGTTTGGGTTTCGTACCTCAAAAGGAAAAAACGGAACCCTTATAGGATCACTTTATTGTCCGTCTGTCAAAACGTTTTATCTCGGGAACTCATAGAGGTATCGAGTTGAAATTAAAACCTTATACTCACGTCTGTGGTCCCTAAAAGGTTTAATAAATTAAATTTCCGAGTTGACGGAAAAAAAGATACGGCCGTTTATGTCACAAAAAACGTGTATTTCGACATTCTCAAGAGAATTAAAATTTATAGGTACTTTCCGTTGCCCTAGAATCCTGAAATTTACCATGAAGCAAGTAGGTCTCATAGCACAAGTAAAGGAAAAAATCTGAAAACTGTAAATTTTTTGTTATGTCACCATTTACCTATTTGGAAAAATCTTCGTAACTCAATTCGGGAATCGAACTGTTTTCATAAATAAGTTTGAACAGAACCCTCAGTGCACGATTCCGACTCGCACTTTTCCTGTTTTTTATTTAAAGTACGAACCATGCCCTTTCACTTTTAACCAGTTGAACGGATTTTTTTAACATACAGTTTTGTAATGTTCCTCTAATACCTTGGCACAAATTTTGGCGGTAAATCTTCTCTTTGAGGAGTGGCTGGAGATGCGGCATCGCGCCCTCACTTTCAACCTGACGCAGGTCCTCACTGGACATGGCCAGTTCGGGTGGTTTTTGTTTCGGATTCAGGCTAAAAAACAACCGGGTGTCACTATTGTGCGGATCGCTCGGAGGACACGGTGGAAGTTTGGCCCGCTTGGGCGGAGCACTGCCGTGACCTCATGGAGGCGATCGGCAGCGGCGATCTCTCGCGTCTTTCTGTGAAGCAGTAATGCGAGCGAAAGAGATTGCCGCAACCGTGAGGGAAGAGAGCAAGAGGAAGAGGCGTCCCAGGTGTCGGAAGTCGCAGGGTAATTTCCGGCCACCGTAGGCGCGAGCGACGATCAATGGGTAACTCGTTGTCCAGCCGATCGCTAAAGCCCAAATCGACGGCGCGTAGTGTTCCACGCTCGCCTCAAAGAGATGTCAGCAAAACGAAAGGGGCCTGGCAAGGCCAATGGCTGCTAGAACATGGACCGTGGCCTTAGAACGCAATTGGAGGAACCTCAAAAAAAAGATGCACCAACTATATAGACCAACACGAAAACTTAAGAACGGCCAATAAGAAAATATTTTAGCAAGCTCCATCGCGGCCTATTAATTAGGGACCCTAGACTAGGGAGGTACCTGGTTCTATTCGTCATACTAACAACACTCTACATACCTAAGATCATAAAGGGAGATTCCTTGGTCTTGCGCATTAACTTCTCGCCTTGGCTCTCGTCATGGTATTCGAACACGGGCTTTTCCTGCGCCATATTTGCAGCTGAAATGAGGAAAATAAACATGTTTTACTGTCGTCATTTATTATATGACGTCAATCGGCCAAACCATGGCGCCAATCATATGGTTTTGAAACGCGCAGACAGTACACACAGAAATAGAGAGTGCCTAATACATAATTTTATTCGCAAATACCGTTTATGACAACGAAAAGCCTTTTCTTAGTAGTTTTTGTAGATAAAGCTATTAATTCGTAAGTAGGTTATTCCCGAGTTATACACAGCTTTTTTTGTATACAGCTGAATCAAGTTCCCGTAGGAAGTAGACGGGTAGCAGATATGAGCAAGGATTTGACTCCTTGGAACCGAGTCTGTGCTGAATTCAAACTTTGTCCCTGCGTTTGCCTCCTCCTACTAGCTCTTACAACTTGGCAGAATAGTTCGTGAGTTTCACTATCGTCTTTGCCCAAAAGGAAACCAATTATCAAGAAGCTGTGGTTGTGTACGAACCCAGGCAACTAATACAAATTTCGCGACAAGCAGGAAAACTATGAGTGCCTAAGTACGCGTTATCGGACGTGGGAAGGAGTGAATCAGTTTGATAAGTCTCCTACTCACAAGGAAACGATTGTAATCTAATCGGCTTACCTGTTATAGGCTGTATAAAATTGAACTCTGCAGTATTTTGGCAATTTAAGCAATGGAAGTAGTTTTAAATTATATAAGTTCTAAACTTCGCTTGGGAGTTTGAGTGTTAGTCACTCATAAAATAGAATTTTACTGCAGTATTATGTCAAGCTATTTGATGTTATTTGACGGACAAGATACAAACCTACGGACAACATACCAATCTAAATCTATTTTAAACCAGTAGTAACGTTTATATTAAAACCAACATGTTTTGCTAGTTTCACGGTCGTCTATGTTTAGTCGACGAATTTCCATGATATGAATTTTCCTGTATAAGTACAATATGATAAATGCTAGTAAGAATAAATCCTACATATTGCAAACACCTAACATAGGTACATAGGTGCCTATCTCAGTAGCAAACATGGGATATCTTATCATGTTCCCATCATCTTTCAATTAATAAAAAAGCGATTACACAATAATTATTATTGTAACGTCACCCTCGACACAGTCCGGTACTAAAACATTACCTAGTGGTACTGATATTCACACATTAGATAATTGTGCTAATATTTTATACAAACAATTAGCTGTTACGAACACATTCTTAACACTAGTTTCTACAAACAATTACTTTATACACCGCATTTATAAAAAAAAACACCATAATTAAATAAAAAGGATTGCCTCACAATTCATAGAATAACACAAACGATAACTAACCTTTTTATATATCAAGGACACCGAAATTAAAACACTTGATTATCAGCACGACACCTACACGTGCAACGTCTGTCGAATGAATGAGCTCAATGAGCGGACCGCGATGATATCACTAGTTGTTCACGCTGGGGATTCACACAGCGCAGGATTTAAAAACAATGTGTAGTACAATTAATTATCCTACTGTACCGTTACTTGGAAATACACTTTCTATCACGTACCTTGACTTTAAATGCGGTAAGGCTGGAGTCTCACTGTTCAGTGCTTCGTCGAGTGCCGGAATATGATTCCCTTCGCGTGTGCAGATAACGTGCGCAAGTCGACAAGACGTGTGCTATGTGCACTCGGTTCTACTACTAACTCCTTGTACATTTTACGTCATTTCTAATTTACCACGAACGCGTTAATTTTGTTGATTGAACTAAAAAAGTTGACAGAGTGACAGGAGTCTGGTTTCCTTTCATCTAAACACGGATTTTAAAAATATTATAAAATCAATTTTTCTTGCGCAGAAAACTTGTTACTCGAGTAGTTTTGTCTTCATATTATTAGCTCAACAAAGTGGCAAATTGGTAGATAAAGGCGAGTTTTGTAATAAAGATCAACTGTTTATGGAATAATTGGTGCGGCGAAGGTCATACTATATTAAAAATAATAGATAACTCGGTAGTTTTCGTGATGATCTTCGTAGTCGACCGAGACCTTGAATCGGAGTATGTACCTACCTTCTCGAGTTTGCGCAGAGCTGTTACGTAGCGACGCTAGGATTTTATTGCTTTTGTGTACCATCAACATTGGTTATTAATCTTAGACTAAATTTATCTGTAGAGATTTAGAATTTTTGTGTTTAGGTAGTTTATTCCTCATTTACAATTACAAGTTTTTGCTAACCATACGCTCGTACCATAGAAATTTATATCTATGGCTCGTACTAATCTTTTGCTTCGAGCATGAAAGAAGTATTTATTAATTAACGCGTGTAATGGATTTTTAAAAGCACTTTTGTTCACTGTTTTTTTTTTGTTTAGGGCAAATTTTGATGAATTTTAAACAGAACAGCTAGGTCGATCGGCCAGGGGTAGGTAAACCCCTAACCGATCGAGCTGAAATTTTACAGACATGTTCAGTTTGGATGATATTGCATTAAGCTAATGACGTCAATCTAAATTCAATATGGCGGATTTGTTTTTGTTTTATGCATACCCATGTTATACCCTTATAATTGATGCCCGTTTTGTAGGTACATACTATTACAGTTTATTCTGGTGCCGTATGTAGCTCTATTTGAATGCTCTAAAAAAAAAGAAAAACTTTAAATTAAATCAAACCATTTCCAATCAAGCATTTAAATAATTTAAATTATCTCTGCTTACCATCAGGTGGGATCGCAGTCAAGCACTGGTTTAAATCAATGAACAAAAAAAAAACATACATATAATGAATGTAGGCTCAACCTATGTTTTACTAACTGCGATCAGCTTTGTATGTAGGTACTTAGTCATCTCGAGTGTTTATAAATAATGTAAGTCTGCAGTTCGTATCGATTGTATCATTCATGAGACACGAGTGTCGAAATAGCGACTCGACGATTTTCAACCAAAACCAACTATTACTTATTCTGTGCCGAAACCGAATATTCAGCCGATTTTTCTTCCACTTTTGGCCAAAAAGGAAACCGAAAGTGACGTTATAGAAAAACAGCTTAAAATTTATAATTTTGTCTCGAATCAAGTTGCTTACCACTGAAAAATTAACTTTCATGAAATACCAAATAAATCGATGATTAAACCATGGTGTAACTATATCATCTGAGACCCATAGCAAAATCATTAGATGGGGCCCCAGGAAAGTCGTCAATTTTGTAATTTCAAACAGAAGACCTTTTGCACATTCAGTCGTAAAAAGTTTTTGATAACAACAAGTAAATTATAAGCAAGTAAGCATTCATCTATACCAAAGAGAATTAATCTCATTGATCTATACACTCCACATTTACCACTACATACTCCAGACTCCACATATACATATACACAATTAGGTACAGATACTCACAAACTCATCCAAAGTATTTAACTACCAAAGTCGTTACTTTTTCGTAACGACTTTGGTAGTTAAATAGTCGAGACAACATGGATTACAAGTTGGTGACCAATAAAAATGTAAGTTAAGTAGTGACCACTTCTTTGTCATAATAATGATTGATAAGATGCGTCCATGTACGCACTATATACCTTTACAGAGTTGATATGACAGAGGGGCATTAAATTACACTACGTATACTATACGCGCGTGTTTAGTATTAATTCGATACGATATAAAATAAAATATGTATATTTTTAAGAGCGTTTACACCACGTCTTTTATACATGGGTAGGTGTTAGAAGTAGGTATAGCTTGTTATTTAAAAAAATGAATGAACCGATATCAATTAAACCTAGCACGCATACGTAAGATATAGATAATTATACATAACAGACTTCAAACAGGCCTCCTCCTTTTTGAAGTCGGTTAAAATCTATGTTCGGCTGAATGTATTTTTTTTATGTTTGTTCACCGATTTGTCGGTCAATTGTGGACCAATTTTGAATATTTTTTTATTTATTGAAAGGTTATGCTTCCGAATAGAAATATTGTTATGATCTGATCATGAACTTCGAAGTTATGGAACAGAACTCCTCATAGGATCACAGCAGAACCGTCGTAACAAGTAATTTGCTTTTTTTATACGTGTAGTCGATGATGATGTGGTGTACTGAAAGAAGAGGGGGAATATATCGAACTGATCTGATGATGAAGCCTGAAGTTCTGAGGCACTGGAACTCTGTAATAAATTAATGTAATCTAACCGTGTTTGGTATTATTAGAACTGTCATGAGACCCACTCTGCCAATAAGGTATTTAAGTTTGGATGAGGGGTACGTTTTAGTGGTGGTACCATAACTGAAAAGTGCAAAATAACTTAATTTCGGAAGTCCGTGTTAAATAACGAAAAGACAAAACTATTATAGTAACACTGATTTCCGAAATTAAAGTTATTTTGCTCTTTTCAGTGTTTTTTTTTGTAATTTTTTTTTAATAGTCCATTGATCGTCAGAGTTTGTTTGTCTCGAGCAAACATTGTCAGTCGATAATTTCAGACACTTGACCTTTGAACGCGAGCGTCAATTGTCCACACACTTATTGTAATAACGATGACACAGAAAAATCAATACGTATTTAGGTACCATTGCATACAAAAAGCAAGAATAACGTTTACGTTCAATTAGTTATTTGATGTTTAAGATTTGACTATTGTTTTCAGTATACTAATATCTTTATATATATGTCGTGGCCAGATCTTAGAATTGATCACTTCATAATATGACCAACTAAAACTAGCCAAAACGCTTAAACGTTAACATTTGATATGTCAATTCTTGTTTGACCATATCATTGATGTAGGATTTCAATGATAATAAAAGGTTTAAAGAAAGTAGGCCAAATGAAGATTGAAATATCATCAAAATTTAACTTTTAAAACGATCTGGCCACGACATAGGTATACAATATTATTTTTAGTATATGCAAAACCTACATATAGTTTGTTCAGAATCAGCAACTGAATCGATTCCAATATATTTAAAAAAGGTCACAAGTTGGACACCACTGACACTTAATACAACACAGGTCACGGCAGGTTATAGCGGACATTAGACACTAGAGCACAGCTGGATACGGGAGTAAAACAACCCTCCAGTCGCCCGGTGATCGTGTATTTGTGCGACCAACCAGGTAAGTTAAGTAAGTTATACACGTGTTACGGGATTCGCATATACTAAAACTAATGTAGGCATAATATTTAGTGTTCGTGTGTCTTTCACATAACTTTTCCTAAACAGCTTGACCGATTTGAATGAAATTTTGTGTTTATATTTGAGTGAGTCCCTGGAAGGTTTGAAATTACAATTGGAACCGTTAGGTGACGTTGCAATTGGTACTCATTAATTTTCTGACGAAACCTTTTTTCGGACAGGACATTACTTGAGTTTTGATACTACTAAATTTCGATTTTGGTCATTGTTTCTGTATGCGTAACGAAACCGTAAGATATTTTCTATGAATAACACTAAGTGCTGTGGTTTGGTTCTTAGTACAACTACACTTATAAATCAATAATATATATATATAACGTTGGATTAAAAGGCAATAAAATTTTGAAAAGTACCTTAACCGTTACTTCTGATCGTGTAGGTACCAGTGGATATGTAATTTGATTTTCTTTATTTATCTCCTAGCCAGTATGAGGAGGTTTTCTAAAGATATTATGGATATTTGTGAAAACTATTATTAACCATTTCAAACATACCTGGTTGGTGCGGGCGGGTCGGCTCTTGCGGATAGCTCGGCTTCCACATCTGCCGCTCCACGGTGGACGCCATCATACGCGTGCGAACCATCACGACGGGAGATGCGGTGTCCCGGGGCAGGATAGTCTTGGCGGTGTCATTGGACATCTCCAAAGCTTTCATTTGAAATAAGCAGTACCTTTGTGCTCTTCTATCTGCTTTTGTTCTTTTCATTTTTAAGTGTTTGTGTGTACATAAATAAATAAAATAATAATTATATATATTTTTTTAATTAAAATATGTTTCTATAAGAAATAATAATGATTAATTTGTTAATATTATCTATTTAACTTACCACAAAGCACATCTTTTTCACTTATTTAAACATAATTTAAATTTATTTTTTTGCATGTTTTTCTCCATTTTGATATTTCTGCGCTTGAAAACGTGCAAATAGGTTCACCTTTTTTGTCATTAAATGATTTTGAAAATTCAAAAGTGCCTGTAAATGGTTTAAATGAAATAAATGGTTTGATTTTAAAACTAATGACACGTCTATAATAATGAGAAGTAATTTCAAAACACAGTAAGTAAATATAAAAATCTTTTAATAGGCTTGTGGTTTAAAAATCAGCAACGATTGCTGCTGACTATACAATTGTGCAACATAAGTATAACGGATACATAGATCGAAGTCTTGTATGCTGACTGTACTGCAATAAATACTATCATAGAATTTGAATGAACAAAAATAGTCTGTTCATATGAACATGCTTAACATACTATAACATATATTTCTATGGAATACAATTTCAGTAATTGATAGTAGTTAAAAGTATTTAACTGGTACTTAACTATTTGAGTAGGTAATATAATAAGCATTGGACTTGAAAGCTAGTTGCTAAAAAGCTTGGTAGAATGATTTTGTAATTTTTGTATGAGATCGAGATAGCCACATCATTTACTGAAATTGTAATCCTAACACAATCACAGTAACATAAACTACACTTACAAAGAAACAATAAAGCAGCAAGTTTACTTTTAACATAATAATATAGGTACATATATTTTTTACATTGAATGGGGACGAATGGGCTTGGTCTGGTCCAAAGAAATTATGACAATTTAGTCTCACTGCACTATCCAATTTTGACATTCAATAATACACCTTATTATAAGTGTAGTGAAGTTTAAAAGAAAACAGATGAATGAACGCATAAAAGTCTGCATTGATGTCTTTCTTAATGTTCATACAAAACTGCACTTTATTTGCAAAAAAATAAAGTTTTTTACTCCTTAAAAAATTGCCTACTTTGCGTTTCTATTTGGTGTGTGGCCAGTTTCAGGAACTCTATAAAAAAAAACTATCAGCAGTTTATGTTGTAATATCACAGTTATTTTACGTTTGATAGCATTCAAACAGTAACCTTATATTCAGGAATACAAAGATCAATTTCACGCAAAATCAAAGGTAAAATAAATGCGAAAGAACTTTAGACAGCTAGTATAAATAGTTATTTTTTTCAATTTATTCAACGCGGTATTCTAATTTGAACCTAAACAAGTTTGTACAAATATTATTGTTAGCGATGGTATAATAACGTGTAAATGAGTTTGTTTCAGCTAAGATGAGAGCATTTTGTTAGATAAATGAATAGTTACTACATTTTAGTAGAATCACAGCTTCTCTTGGAAGAGTACTTTTGGGGAAGGTTCGCCATACAAATGACTACCATTAGGGGTCGCACCAAGGTGACCTGTGAAATTCAAATTTTCTTTTTTTTTGTTTTTGCGGGACGGTGTAAAGTTGTATCATCATATTCCTGCTCTTGTCTCATATTACTTGGGGTCGGCGCGGAGTGTTTTTTTCTTTCATTCCATCCTGTTACACTATCATTGACTCACTCACACACACCTTTTCTTTGTCCTCCCTCTCCCTGTCTATCCTTCATATTCACATGTATATTCATTAATGTTGATTAAAATATGATTGGCAGCTGTAATATTTATTTACGGAATTATAATCATTTTTTTTTCTGAAAGAGCCATTCATTAGGGTAAGACGAACTCGAAAGGGTCGTATTGATGATTTTTCGACATAGTTCTGCAAAATGCAAAAACTTAGGCCTCATTTACGGAGACGCGGGGCGTCTCGCGTCGCGTGTGGCGTGGCGTCTCGCGGCGCGTCGGACGTTTTTTTTTGTTTACGGTGGGGCGGCGCGTGTAGCGGCACGCATCATCGCACGCGTAAACACAAACTTATAGCAATATACGACCATGTTCATAGAGAAGCGAGACGGGAAGCGTGGCGGTGCCCGCCGCGGCGCCCGCGGCGAATCCTCTAGCGTGTAGCGAAGCACGCGGCGGGCATTGCGGCGGCGCACGCTCGCCTCGATCAAATCGACTAGTTTTATGTTGGCGAGAGATGGGAGCGCACGTGTCGCAACTTGCAGCATGAATGATGAAAAATTGGAACGTGCGCCGCCGCGATAAACGCCGCGTGGGACGCGTCGATGCCATCCGCGGGCTCGGCCGCAAAAAACGCCCTAATTCAAACAAACGCGTTTAAAAACGCTTCTCCGTAAACGCACTCATACAACGCCATATATTTGAATTCAGTGCGGGCCGCGCCGCTCAACGCAACGCGCGACGCCCCGCGTCTCCGTAAATGAGGCCTTAAGCAAATTTGAATTTCGATGAAATGTTGATGTCAAAGAAATTTCCTATTACAATCATGTATGTTACTTCACAAATGAAAAATTCCCTCTATCTAAATTTGCAAACTAAGGACACTCGCACACGAGTACGCTAATAGTCAATTTCCACTATTTCACTATTTTTTACACATTCTGTTCAACTCGCCTTAACGACCACTCGTTACTCGACACGAGTTACTCGAGTCAACTTGGTTCGCCGAATCAACTCGGTCCACCGTGTCAATTTGTTCCAAAAAAAGCAACTTCGGTTGAGTCGTTTGTCAATCAACAAACGATTCAACCAAAGTTGCTTTTTTACTCGAGTAACTCGATTAAATTAACTGGACTCACCCATCGCTAGGCCACTCCCAAATATTTATGAAAAGTGTGGTTGTTACCAATCACATGTATGAGTGCCCTAATAGTTAACAAGAAACTACCATGAAGTTAGCTTTCATTATAAAATACTTAAATATAAATAAGAATAATTTTGAACTATAAATATGTTTAAATTACGGTTAATTAATTATAAAAAACGCTAGATAAGAGCTCATACACACGAGTGGCACGTTGCTAACGGCAGAGGTAACTACAGCCGTCGACAAGAGGGCAGCGGCAGCTGTTGACGCTCGGCGGCCATCGATATTTCAGCAAATGAAGATCAGAGGCCGCCGTCGTATAACTCAAGTGTCCCTACAGGTCGACGGCTGCCGTCGACCCGTGTCGAGGGCTGCAGTGGACATGCCACTCGTGTGGTTGAGCTCTAAAACGACAAAATATGTTAAATGTTCTCGTACAAACAAACCACAGATTGTGGCATATATATATTAAAGCCAACAATTAGCTAAGTATTGTCTCCTTTCATTTGTTATAACGACATTTCACTTTATGTTGAAGAATCAAAGTTACACACCAGCACTGGTGTAACTAGTCCTTAAATCATTTAAAATTTGTTGGAGGGGGGGGAGAGGAGAAGAGGGGCGTTTTGACTAACTTTTTTGGCGCAAAAACCCAAAAGGATTGTTACGCTTCAGCCTAATGTTGCTTTCATTGAATGCAGGAACGAATGAATCGAGCTACAAAGTCGGAGCAATTTAACTAGATAGTGCAAGGCTTTAATGAAGAGCGAGCCCGTAAAACGTAGAAGTTTGACTTCTGACTGATGTTTAGAGCGAGACAATGTGCGCTACAATATTGGAGAGTACCAACTCGAGTAGATTAGACTGTTTTCATAATAAATAATTTGATATTGCAGTAATTAGGGGCCTTTTCAATAATAATTTGAGGTATAGCAGTATCATCGATACGATTGATACCGCGGTAGGTACGCCCCTGCGCACGAGTGCGTTAGGCTTTGTACTTCGGGGATCGGCGCCATGTTGCGTCAGTGTCTGCGCAGGTGGTGCATACCGAAGCACATTACATAGTTTTTAAAAGTGTAGGAATATCTGCTGTGTAAAAGGTTGTTTAATCAATTCGTAATAAATTGTTAAAACAGCTTATCCATAATTATATTATAAATATGAAAGTAACTTTGTGTGTCTGTTACGATTTCACGGTTAAACTACTGAACCGATTTTGATGAAATTTGGTACAAAGTAAGCTTGAACTCCAAGGATGGAAATAGGCTAGGACTTCGTGTCTATAATAACCGACATTCACGAGAACGAAGTCGCGTACTTAAGCTAGTATTTAATAAAAGCTTGTAAGTATACTTTTAAATTAAAATTTCTTAAATTAATAACTTGTTTTTTGGACTAATGAGTTCATTGTTTTAATGTATTTTAGTTTTGAAACTTTGGTATATAATTTAAACTGAAAAAAATACCCATTTACTCGAAATATCATTATTATTATTTTTTCTATTTTTTTTTGGCTGTAGCAGTAATTCGTATGATATGGGTACATTTGTACTTGGAACAGAATATATAGAATATTTGTCGTATGAAAATTTTCGAGTTGCGGCATAGCTATCTTCCGCAAAAATTTAGAAATTTCTATAAAATAATGTTAAATAAGTTTAATCCATAATATTTCCTATAGTAACAATCCTTAAAGGCGCCTAATATTTTACTCGATTATATTCGATCAACACTGCCATTCCGCAGTTGCACAGTTTGCACAATATAGAAGCATAAATATTATTATGCACTAAAGCACATGTGCTGAACTCCATATAATTGATCGCGAAAATCGAGCAACCTGACAACCCATACCTGAGACGTTTTTCTTTTCTATCGACAGTCGTTTAGTACAATAAAGTGTGACGGAGGAGTGTCTCGTTCAATCCGTTACGTAAATTTTTTTTTTTTTTTTAAATATATCCTGTTATTCAATTATAGTAGTTGGATAATAGTATTTTAATAATGACCATAAAGAAAAGAGAATTGATAAACGTAAATTTTTTTTTTTTTCGAATGGACAACCGATTGTCGCTAAAAAAGAACGTCCCATCTACCTTAATCGCACCAGACTTGTAACTTAGCCTGGTGACGATAACAAATTCATGTCTAATCCGTATCCACTCGGCATAACAAACGGACTATCACTGACTTGCTTTGGCAAGATCCCAGTGCTTCGCACTCCAACTTTTACACAATAAAATTAACTACACAGTTCTGCACAGTTTCGCACAGCTGCACACACTTGCACAGTTTCATTGGTACTGGCTGGGGGCGCTTGACGATACTTTCTCTAACTTTTCAAAGTGTTTGCGCGCATTCCTGATGTTGATGAGGGTGGCTTCTGACGGGATCTTGGGGTCTGACATTTCTACCATGACGTACGTGTTGCTTGTGAAGCCGTCTATGAACGCTGCGAATACGCTGTTGCGGACCTGGAAGAAATAATGGAATTATTTTTAATTTCTGATTTAATATATCAAGGTGGTCTGGTCGTTTTGTAATCTATTAAGGTATTAGGTATTCATAATTTTATGAAGACAGGTAAAAACCCGGTCTAGTGTATTTTGGCCGGTTTCTATAGATCGATATTACGAAATTACAAGAAAATATTAACACACTCAGATATATAAGCTATTTTTTTAATACTAATATATATTTATTTATGTAATATGCAATTGCATATAGAGGGGCAGTTACTACATAATACACTAGTTGACAAAGTTAATAAAACTACTATAGCATATTCACGTTTAGAAAATAGTAACTCATCGTTGTCATTTACATTAGCTTAGATACGCCCCTTGTGCCAGTGCAGTGTTCACGATCGGACATTTTATTCACAGTGCGTACTAGTGTAATTCCGATCGCGGAATAATATGCAAGAATTAAAACCTCGCGGTGAAATATCGTTGAGTGGACAGGCCCTAATAGTGAAGCACATTTACCTCCATGCTCTGAAACTGCGCGGCGAGTTTAGAGCAGGACAGCTTGAACTGCTTGACGATGTTCGACACCTTCTCGAAGCGGTGCGCGTCGCGGTGCGGCCGCTGCTGGCAGTGCGACACTACTAGGAACGTCGCGCGCTCGAATAGCAGCACCTGGCAATGAGAACGGACTATGTATAGACGAATATTAAGGTTAATGACCAAGTTTCAAACTTTGAAGAGTTTTTGGCGGGATTCTTAGTGGATATAGTGATGTCAAATTGGTGTAGTTTTGTATCTCAAGTGTCTGCGAAACTGGATAATATGTGAAATCATTAAAACAGACAGGAAAACAAAAGAGAGAGCACATTTTTTTTAAGAACATTGCCAGGATCGCTACTAAAAATATTTCCCAGCTTCCAATATGCCCAGATACAGCAAATCACTAGTTAGAACACGCAAAGAATATCGATGAAATCTTCGGAAGAAGTTGAAAAGAGTTGTCGCTGCCTGTGCATTTTTTTTTCCATATGTCACAATATAGTTTCTCACCAACCGGGGATTGCCCTTGGGTGCGCTTGCTTAGCGCGGACAGGGATAATCATCGGTTGGCATCATGTTCCATGTGTCTAAGGAGCCTCTGCGAGTTGACTTCGGCCCCTGGTTCGTCTGTACATGTACCGATCTAAGATCTGTATACCATAAATATGTAATGGGTTTGTCGAGTCAATAAGTTGAGTAAAATTAATGGACCACATAATTTCTGAGTTCTAAAATTAAAAACGTCCAGTTTAATCTATTTCAAAGTTTATTTATAGAATGTAAGGATAGTATACCTCGTCTGCGTCCACGATTTCAGCGAACTGTTTGAGTGACGACTCTAACGCTTTCACGTTAGGTATTAACTTGTACACTATGCTCGACCACGCCCTGGAAATAATACAATCAAGGTTAAGTTAATGACAAACTAAGAAGTTAAGAATAATTTAGTAGTTTTATATTTCCATGATATATAAAAGAAGTAAGGTAACTAATGCCCCGGTATGTAGGTCCTGCTTAATTAGAGATTTATGGTACATGAACATCTTTGACATGCGAATGAAAACAATGCTAAGGAATAATTATGAAGTTGGTATTGCGTAATGTAGCGTTCTGAAGACTCTTATCTAACATTTCTAAAGGTAAACGCGGGAGTGTAAATTAGTACCATGGTCAAACTTCGACTATGATTACAATTCATTGGCCACAGGTTTTTTGGACTTTTTTTATGGTTGAATACAACCATCGAGCGTCAGCTCGGGAATAGTTCTGGAGTGAGAATTTATTTTTCTCTTATAAAATTTAGTCAAATCGATTTTGGAGAAACACGTGAATGAATGGAGAGGGAAAGGGAGACCAAATAAAAAATGGATGGATTGTGTGAAGAGTGATATGAAAGAAAAGGAAGTTAGTGATAGCATGACGAGTGACAGGGCAGAGTGGAAGTAAAAAACCGTGTTGCGCCGACCCCAAATAACACGGGACAAGGGCAGGAAGATGATGATGATGATTTTGGAAAAACATAGACTCGTTTCACATCAATTATTAGATCTATTCTCAGATAGTAAATTATGATACAGCAAAAGACGGAAAAACTTGTGTACAATACATCACATTTACCCAGTGTGATTAGCTAAATCTGACCAAAGAAACCGCAAAATTAATAACAGTGCATTATCCTCTTGTATTTAATACGAGAAACCGTCAATACAGTTTCCCTTAGCAACAAGCTTGGTATAATATAACGCGGTATAAACTAAGTCGTAACTCCTTATCAGCAATTTGCATTGGGTACAGTGTGATCGTTACATGATTTTTTACGATCATACATGTAGCGCTGATTGGTGTAGGGACGAAAAAAATGGCGTAGGTCGGGAGAAACACAGCTGATTTTCTACCTTTTTGAGGCACGAGTTGAGGAGAGAGCGTAGGAATGGCTCCTGTGCCTCACAAACACGTAAAATTATACACAAATTCTGTAGACCATACAAATATTTGTTCCGTGCGTGAACCGAACCCGTGATACGCAGTGCAGTAGTTAATGCTCAACCACTGCGCAAATCGTGCCGTCAGAGCGTTGTTAGATTGGGAGTATTTCAGATTTGTGCATCTGGTGGTTAGAATTACATCTAAGCTAGTTATCCCCGCGTGTTCATCCATGTCTTTGATTACTGCTGCGATTCCGTGCGTCGTAGTGTGATGGTATATGGATGTAGCCTATACTATTCGCAGTGGCGGATTAGCCATGTACCAAGAGTAGCAAATGCTACAGGCCCCGCGCGTTCAGGGATCCCGCACTTGAACGTAAAAAAAAGTAGTCTAAATATTTGTACTGTGAGAAATCTAAATACAGCTGATTGATCAGAAGAAAACCTCAAATGTCCTAAGAATAATATTCGAGATTACTTCGGTTTTTTAGAATTTCGCCTTTAAATCTATAATCGTTCAAGGTATGCAAAAAACGGATTCGGCGGAAGAGTTGAGTCGGCGGACCGAGTTGATTTGGCGGAATGAGTTAACTCGGCGGAACGAGTTGACTCGGCGGAACGAGTTGACTCGGCGGAACGAGTTGATTCGGCGGAATGAGTTGACTCGGAGGATCGAGTTGACTCGGCGGAACGAGTTGAGTCGGTGGACTGAGTTGATTTGACGGAACGAGTTGAGTCGGCGGACCGAATTGACTCGGTGGAACGACGCCAACCATACAATCTTTCCCCTAGCTCTGTTCTCCGTTCCAATAATAAAAAGTTCTATTTTACTTACTTGTATAAGGTTTCGTCCCATATACTGGTTCTGAAGCAGGTGCACTCGAGTGGTTTAGACAGCCTCTTAAGGTCTTCCTCTCTTTCCTTGAAAATTTCTTCGCGCTGTTCCTCTGGCACCAAGTCCATCTTGTGCACTAGACAGAATATCCTTGCCTCTGGAGAATTCTGTGAAAAATTATTTATTACTAAGTTTTACCCACGATTTCAATCGCGTGAATGTTGGTTATAGCGGAGGCGAAACCGAAATCAGATAAAAAGTAGCCTATGTCCTATCTTGCGGTTCAAGCATACTACGTACCATTCATGAAAATCGGTTCAGTAGTTTAACCGTGTAAGCGTAACAGACAGACAGAGTCACTTCCCCATTCACTTATCTATATATATATAAATCAATGTTACTTTTCGTTGTAATTTTATAACTCAAGAATGGGCTCACCTATCCAAACCAAATGTTTAGGCTTTGTTTAGACTATTTAGTAGATGGTTTATGTGAAGTTTGCACAAAATCGGTCGAGCGGTTCTTCATTTATCATTATCACATTATTAGGCGGTACGAGGTTCGCCGAGTCAGCAAGTAAATGATATACGAGCATGGCAGTTGAGAGTTTGTCATGCTCACTCAAATGTCTCGCTTATGGTGGCACGTGTTATCATTCAGTGCCCTTCAAAATGGTAGAGCTGAGTGAGGCTGATGCACGCGTCATGCTCGTGAACGGGCGCCGTCAGTTGAGACTGGTCATCTCTTAGCTGCCATTGGCTTAATTCAATTTCTATTTTTTAATTCGTTTATTTTTCATTACTTATCTACATTGTGCTCACATATTTATGTAACTCATAATATGATTTAAAAGAGTGTCCATGGAGTTTCTTGCACGTTCTTCTCCATAGAGATTTACGGTTTGGAACATGCAATTTAGCTTCACTTTTTTTTTTGACTGACCGGCATTTGACACTTCAAAAGTGCCTGTAATTGGTTTATTTGAAATAAACGTTGATTTTAACTGTGTCCTTCTATTGCCCTTTGCGTTCTAGGGCTATTAGTTCCCTTTTCAGAATCTCCCTGCGGCCCTAGCCAGGGCCCAGCAGCTGCTGGGCCCCTACAGTTTGCTGGCATCTCTTTGAGGAGCGCGTGGAACAATACGCGTTGTCGATGTCTTGGGCTCGGTCCTGACGATTACCGGATGGCCGGACGACGAGTTACCCATTGCTCGTCGTTCGCAAGCCCGCGCCTACTGTGACTGGTAGACGAGGTCGCGGCAGCTAGGGGCGATTATCATTTGTTTTTACAATCAGTCATAATATAACTACTTTAAGTCTCGTCTTTATTAGAAACTTTTATACAAGGCTTCGGTTACGGAACTGTAATATGCCTGAATGCAATAGCGTTGATGAATCGCAAGCTAGAACGCTAGGCATACATGCAGAATAGCAATTTGTTTAATAATAATGTTATGTCTACTGATAAACCAGTTGGCCTGCTACATTGTTAAGTATTTGTTTAGCAATTAGATTCAATGTATGCTAATAGCTAATACTATGTGATTTGAAATGGAATAATACAGAAACTTAAGGATATTATTGGTTTGCCTTGTCTTTTTTTTTCATACGTTCCACTACAGCCTTTCGTATGCCACAACGAAACAACACCGAACACGGTAAGTTCGGAAAGTTCTTGCACCGGATTCGTGCGGAAGCGACGCCCGGGTGTCGTCACTGTGTGGACCGCCCGGAGGACAAAGTGGAGCACACGGTGGAGGTGTACCCCGCTTGGGCAGAGCAACGCCGCGTCCTCGTGGGTGCGATCGGCAGCGGCGATCTCTCGCGCCGGGCCTTGGTACAGGCCATGGTCCGGAGCAAGGAGGAGTGGCAGGCGGTAGCCTCCTTCTTCGAAGCAATAATGCTAGCAAAGGAGGCGGCCGATCGCGTGAGGCAACGGTCCTCACGCTTCAAACGCTGCCGGGATTCCGATCCCGATTTCTGGCCACGATAGGCGCGGGTTTGCGGACGGCGAGCAATGGGTAGCCCGCCGTCCGATCGTCCGGACCGAGCCGCAACATATCATGAGATAGAAGCCTTTTTGGCTTCATGCAAGTCTTTTTCTTTTTATTTGTTATTGTTTTATATGATAGTTTATGTGACTAGGTAACACTTTTATTTTATTCTGTTGTTTGTCCTATGCAAGTCTCATAGAAACTTTTTTTCTTTCTTATACATATGTTAATTCATTAAACCCCAAGCAAACCGGCGTTCACTCACTCATTGTCTTTCTATTGTGTCTCTAATTACGATATTCGAAAGGTTAAGCAAGATCTCAGGTCTTCACTCTCTCTCTAGTTAAGGTTTATAATAAAATAAATAAAAATACCTGTAGAATAGCTTCTAAACATGACTGATAGTAATGCATATCCTTTTCCATCTCCCTGCTCTCAACATCAAACACATAGATCAGTACTTCCACATTCCTGAAGATGTTATCTCTCTGTGATGCAAAGTAGTTCTCCATGAATGCCTCTTGACCACCGCAGTCCCAAAGGTTCAGGACCAAGTTGCCGAGGAATCGGACATGGGAGTGTTCTACGTCAACTGGAAAGGCAGGAGAAAAATATTGTAATAATAATGTAACTTACCTATTCATCA
The DNA here is from genome assembly GCA_949316375.1 of Mythimna vitellina. Classification (NCBI taxonomy): domain Eukaryota; kingdom Metazoa; phylum Arthropoda; class Insecta; order Lepidoptera; family Noctuidae; genus Mythimna; species Mythimna vitellina. The sequence goes on along the minus strand of OX438687.1, from coordinate 9,681,113 downwards.
TGCCTACTTTCCCCTAAAGGTTAGGCAGAAGTGAATGTGGATCTTTAGTTAATCCTCATTTTGATAGTTACTTGCATTTTTTTAAGTCCTTTGTGAAAAAAGTGGAAGAAGGGAATTGAAAGGCATCCCGTCTTTGCCATGCAGTGGGATACAAAAGGCTTATAAAAAATGGAGGCTATTGCCATCAGCCGACCACAAATCCAATCCTGAGATACTACTGAGTTAGTCCAGATGGAAAAATTCAATATCACTTGGGGGAGGTGTTTGTTTTATTATTGTTTTTATCTCATAAACACTAAATAGCCTGGCAATATTTGGTATTCAGATAAAAGTATACTATAAATAGTGATCTTATCAACACACATTTATTAATTAACAAACAATACCCATTTTATATTATCTTTAGTTTGCTTCAAAATTTTGTTGATGTCATCATTTCATTATCAAGATACCTAGGGTTTTGGATTTGAAAGGGACATGCATGATTGCTTGTGATAAGTTTTATTTTTTAATACATTTTGTTAGACTGAAATATGAATCTGAATCTATTATATATTTAATTCATTAAACCCCAAGCGAATGCCGGCGTCCACTCTCTCATTGTCTTTCTATTGTGTCTCTAATTACGGTGTTCAAAACGTTAATAAATTAAAAGCATTTTTTTTAATTATTGTAGATACTTTATACAATCACAAATTTTAGAGGTGAGTGAAATCAGAGTTTCATTATATGAAGCTGATTATGTTTTGTTGGCATGCATGGGTAGTAGAGGGAGACTACATAATTATGTACCTACAGTGTAAGTATGACTCAAAATATATATCAATAATTAGACAGATAAACATTGCCACATCTAACAATATTCCACTCACCACGTAAACAAAGAGGACACTCTGCCCTACATTTTGTCTAATAATATCAATATACAAGGATTTTAACAATTTTATCAGGTAAAACAAGGGTCATAAACTTGCAGACCACAACTTACTTGTAGCTCCCAGTCGTCGTGTATCTCTGGCGATGTAGTTGGCAAATATTATAGATCTCATGCTTGTTTTACCTGAGCCACTCTTGCCCATCAACAAAACCTGAAAATGTAATGATAGTTGTGAATAATACGTTTCTATTTTAATGTTACGAAATAGAACCATAGTTTTTTTTTCAGTCCTGACGATTTCTTTTGTTTTGAATAATAAATTAGGGGATGATAATCAAGTTTATCTATTTAAATACGCACCTTCTTCTTCATGTTGACTAAGTTTTACTTTTACTAGGTCAAGGGTTTAAAACTTTATTCAGTGGTAACTTATCTGGTAACGAAATGCTACGATTTAAAATGACACAATTGTTAATTAAAGATGGTTAGATCAAAATGGATTCTTATGCAGGAAAATCACTATTAAAACTTGTAAAGGGAAAAACGAAAAGTAGGCGTAATTTTATTCTTATTCACGACAAAGCCAATGAAATCAGAAATTGAAGAATGACAGACAGTACACTTGACACTGACACACGCAAAACGATTGACGTTAACAGTGTTAGTTCGGAAATTGGAAAACTATAAACACACGCCTTTTTCCTATAAGCATGACAGTGTCCGCCAATTGTTGCTAAACTAGTTTATGCTAAAGTATGTAATGTATACGTATATAAAAGCTATATAATGTATACGTATAGTCGAACAAGTCGATTTCCAAGGTTAACTTGTCAAGATTGCTGAGATCAATCTATCGAACTCCACTGTAAGTTTTTGATTAATATCAACATTTTGACACATTTGTTGGAAATCTCTCCAAATAAACAACAGAAAAAAAAATAGATGATAAATCGGTCAACCAATTAAGTTCCGTGTCAATTTTTTCTTCTACTGATTTTTTTTCTTTACCAACCAAAGAATCTCTTTGATGAATCATTTCTAAACGAGTAATTTACTTAGTGTATTCATGAAACTGTGTTCATAATAATTAGTAGGTTTGTTAGCAAGTTTTTACAATGCGATGACTTGAATTAAAGTCATTATTCTCTTTCAATTATTAGTCTTCTAATTAATATAATTATTGGTCTGATAGTATTTTTCAATTTAAAATCATAATATTTTGGCACGCTTCCAGTGGTTTTGTTATTTTTTCCAAATCCTAAAACTTGAACGTATTGTTTTCATGTGTGTGTCATACTACAATTCTGTGAAAGAAATGAAAAATAATGTCAAAAAGTGATTGCAGATTTGTAGAAACGTGTGATCTTTCTGAACTTTCCCGCAATATGTTTGCTATTAAGTAAAATCTGGATAATTGATACGAGTCTCCAAAATGGCTCGTCACCGCGATATTAGAAATAGGAGTTACTCCGAAGATTACGATGACGACGATGTTTATGGATATTCTGTGGAAGAAGATAGCTGCTTGTCGCCGAGCGATGCATCACAGTGGATTTATGACCGAAATCGTAGCCAACAGGTAGATCTCTTGCAGACTCACAATAACATACAAGAAGAGCCTGAAGAAGATAGCATAGCAGACACGAGCCTACCCGGACACGAGCGACGCGAGTCTTTGGACTTTAGAAGTCTAAATCTTGATGAAGAGGATGAAGCCAAGCTTATGTCTTGCTTAGACGAACTTAGAAATGTTATAGGCGAAACTGTTTCAGAGAACATTCTCATTCAAACTGTTATGAAGCACAAGTTTGACTTTACTAAGTCCCTTGATGACATTCTCAATAGAAACAGAGACTCTGAGATTCCTAAAATAGAACCCGTGAAGCCTGTGATCATTGTAGATCCTTTAAAAGCCCCAGTTATTTCAACTGTAGACAAAGCTCCAAAAATAATAGCTACTAATGCGGAACCAAAAGCTGTTGGAATAGTGAAAGGTTTTAAAGTTGGGCAGGATGGCAGCTCTGGTAGTCGTCCTCAGACCCCAAGAGACCAATCACCTTGCCCTGAGAGGATATTAAAGACTGATCAAGCTGATGAAATTAGAATTACACCTAAAGTGAAAGAAAACAAATTGGATGCTAATACACAGTATGCAAATGAGAGAGGGTCAGAAAAGGACCACTTGTACATAGTAGTCATAGGACATGTTGATGCAGGCAAGTCTACGCTGATGGGCCGGCTGCTCTGTGAGCTTGGAGAAGTTAGTCAGAGAACTCTGCACAAATATGAACAGGAAAGCAAGAAAATTGGCAAACAGAGCTTTATGTATGCATGGGTGTTAGACGAAACTGGAGAGGAGAGAGTCAGAGGTATAACCATGGATGTGGGAAGAGCACAATTTGAAACTAAGACAAAAAGAGTGACTATATTAGATGCACCTGGTCATGCAGACTTCATTCCTAATATGATAACTGGTGCAGGTCAAGCAGATGTTGCTCTACTTGTAGTGGATGCTACGAGAGGTGAATTTGAGTCAGGCTTTGACTTTGGAGGCCAGACCAGAGAGCATGCACTTTTAGTGCGCTCACTTGGAGTAAGTCAACTTGCTGTAGCTGTCAACAAGTTAGACACAGCAAATTGGTCCCAAGAACGGTTCAATGAGATCACCAAAAAACTAAAAGCTTTCCTAAAACAAGCTGGTTTCAAGGATTCTGATGTCACTTATGTACCTTGCTCAGGGTTGACTGGAGAAAACTTAGTGAAACCTCCAGCTGAAGCTGAATTAATTAAATGGTACAATGGACCGTGTCTCCTTGATGTTGTTGACAAATTCAATGTACCCGAGAGGCCTGTTTCGAAGCCTTTACGCTTATCCATAAATGATGTGTATAAAGGTACTGGCTCAGGATTCTGTGTGGCTGGACGCATTGAGAATGGCTTGATTAATAAAGGTGACAAGGTTTTAGTATGCCCCACTAAAGAAATGGCTGAAGTTAGAAATATAAGCATTAATGAAATGACAACTAATGTAGCATTTGCTGGAGATCAAGTCAGTGTGACATTAACAGGAGTAGATATGCAAAATGTGTCCATTGGGTATGTTCTGAGCGACCCCATCCAACAAGTGCCTGTCGCCACAAGGTTTGAAGCCAGAATAGTAGTTTTTAACATTAAGGTTCCTATTACAAAAGGTTTTCCTGTACTCATTCATCATCAGTCTCTAGTTGAGTCTGCAAACATAGTGAAGTTAAAGTCATTATTGAGCAAAAGTACTGGTGAGCTGGTGAAGAAGAAGCCTCGTTGTTTGGGCAACAACTGTGTGGCTGTTGTTGAGATCGAGGTTTGCCGCCCGATCTGCGTGGAGCGGTACAAGGATGTGAAAGAGCTGGGCCGTGTGATGCTTCGCGTCGCAGGCGCTACAATAGCCGCCGGGCTCATCACCAACATTGTCAACACCTGATTGATCTGATATGCTTTATCATTGTTTAAACGTTATGGCACCTTACATAAATGTAGCCTGGAAATTACCATAGATAATGAAGGTGAAAATAGACTTTATTGTTTTTAGCATAATTTTTTATAGTAAATATTTCAGTCTTCCATTTCTTGTTATGGAGTAAAATTGTGTCACTGATGATGCGGTTGGCTATTTATTTGCGCCATGTTAATAAAGACCCATGACGTAAGAGCTTATAATTAGTTTATGGTACAGATGTGGCCTATGTTATAGCAGTTTTATATGATAAATCAATTAGAAGTTTTATTCTTTAATTTTCGTGTTGGTGTTAAGTTTATGTAATAGTTGCCATAACAAGCATTGCAATGCACATGACGAGTGTACAATAATGTATCGTGCTATATAACAAATGGTTATATTTTAATTATTACTTATTAAATATTATTTATAATGTCAATAAATTTGTTGTCATAGTTAATGCATTTCATTATTTTTCCTTGTCAATGACGACTTTAGCGCCTATTCACTACGCGTTATTCAGCACGCGATATTCAGTCTTATTTTTCAGTTTCATTCTTAATACACTACGCTACATAGATTAAGACTGTCTGAATATCGAGTGGTGTAATAGGTGCTTTTGTTGTTAACCCAAACGATTGGAACATAAATACATACCCATTTCATCATCCGTGTTGGGTAAACTGCCTTTGGGCATAAAAAATCCCTAAAACTGCTCATGTCATTTTGTTTTTTCAACACACTCAAAAACCCGCTCCTATCCTACTGGTTTTAGGCGCGCTATTTACTGTTTTTCGCACTAGTACGGAAAAGTACATCAGCGAGTTTCGCCACCAAGGCACATCAGCGAGGCCGTTTTCTTTCATAAATTCGAAAACGAGACAGCGATTGTTGCAACCCAGTTTTTGAACACACCGTCACTTACTCTCGTTCTTCGCTTGTGCGATGCCCCATTGTTTGCGAGGCCGTAGGCTAGGGCCAACTTCGCCTATGCCTAACTATGATATGAGTGCAGGATTACACCCGACCCGCTGAAAAACCGTTTTTAAACAATAAAACATTAACCTAAGATGGAAGCACCTAAGCAAGGTGTTGCAACTGTAAATACTACACAACAGTGTAAAATAATCAGTGAATAATCAGTTATAAAGGTTAGCAGGCCATAACCGTAGACCGCAGAGTTACAGATTGTTATCCGCCGGTCGTTATCCTTCGATTCACCAAGCTTGGTGTGGAGAACTTCCGATAGTGCAATACCGGGCCGTAACTTGGGTAGCCAGCAGTTTCGAAGCACAGGGCTCACACGCTGACGGGGTGCAGATATTATCATACCAAGGCCAAGTTTTGTATCATTAATTTCATCAGAAGGAGGTTACTGTTTCTCATTCCCTCTCGCTCCGTACCATGACCTGAATCAGGGCCGGAAACTTGGGTCGCCATCGTCACCTTCGATCGCCTCCCCGAGGACACGTTGGAGCTTCGTCCGAGCGGGGCAAGCTTTCCTATATGCTCCAGGTGATCCGTACAATGGTGACACCCGAGCCGCTTGTCCAGTGAGGACCTTCGTCAGGTGGATTAAATTCACCCAGCGCGGCAAAAACTGATATAGGGCGTAGAAGAGGCTAGTTACGGCACTGGTGCTATGTAGTTCAGGTCTATCTTCAGGTCTATAAAATGTCTATAGATGCTAACAATTTGTGTTCGACAGGGACATTCGAAGAAGCAAATGCGGTTTTTGTGGTTCAAGAATCACTAATAATATGCTCAAAAAAGACGATTAGGTAGAGTAAGTTTCTAGAGCGGGTTTCTGAATTGAATAAAACGTCTCATATCCTACTTTACTGCCAAATTTTTACAGGTTTTCTGGTGAAACAAGATTTTAAGAAATAAATACTTAGGTACTCAATTTTAATGCTTAATTATAAAAAAATAGGTTAACGCACTTAGCCGCCTGCCAAAACTTATATTCACGCTTACGCATGTCAAAGGTGTCCTAACAAATAAGGAGGTATTAATTAGTAGGTACACCTGTCTATGGTGCGTTGGTTTTAAGAAATTAATTCACGAAAATATTGTCAATCACAATTGACCGTTGTCGGTGTTTTTTTTTTTAGGTTGGAAAATCATCTAATGACAAATCTCGCTTTTGGGCGGAGTGTCAGACTTTTACTGACTAAAAACCCACTCCTGTTCCTTCTTTGCCTTCATCCCAGGGCCCCGGGCTTCGCTTTCACACTACCACACTACCCGTGGACCGTTGTCGGTGTGGAGATCACACCACCTTATGACGGTTTTTGATCTTTGAAGACAAAATATATCAAAATACTTCTGCTCTGCTTTGATATGCTCTGGGTAGAGCAGACGTTAGAGTTTTATCTACTGACTAAAACCTGCCCGGTTTCCTTCAATTGAACTTTGCTTTCCAGGGCCGCGGTACCTCTCCTGCACCCCTGGTAACCTTTCCAGGGCCGCAGTACCTCTCCTGCACCCCTGGTGACCTTTCCAGGGCCGCTGTACCTCTCCTGCACCCTCTGATGACCTTTCCAGGGCCGTGGTACCTCTCTCGCACCCCTGGTCATCTTTCCAGGGCCGCGGTACGTCTCCTGCACTCCTGGTGATCTTTCCAGGGCCGCGGTACCTCTCCTGCACCCCTGGTAATCTTTCCAGAGCCGCGGTACTTCTCCTGCACCCCTGGTGATTTATGACACCTAAGTTATAATTACTGGTACCTACTTAATTCATATTTCATTGTTCATAATAATTAGGTAAAAGAGTCCGGTGTACAAACCTGTGGAAATAAATGATTATAATATTATTAAGAACCTATAAAATTGTTCGCAAAAACAATCCTATTATGACATAAAGGAGGCTCAGTAATATTAGCGGAGTTGTGTAGTAGGTACCTAAGGAGTAGAGTGCGGCAAGGAAACAGTTCCCCGCCAGGACCAAGAGATTTAATTTAGATAAGTAGTTTGCCGACGACAGCTTGTTATGGGCGCTGCATCAACAGAATGAACTTTTGTTGCCATTTCTACGAATATCATGTTTCCTTTTTTATGTGGTTGTAGGTAGTAGTATCTACCCAGGTTTTAGGAGAAGACCTAGGGCTTAGAGTTTGCTATTGTTTTTCAATACAATTATTTAATTTAAACTGTACTGATCTATACAGTGAATCAGGATTAATGGGAAGGTAGAATATTTATACTTATTTTAATTATTACACTTAAAATCAATAACTACGGAAAAGTTACCAAAACCTTAACTTCCATCTTAAAATATATTTTGTAATAGGTAAAGCATGCCAGAAGCAGCCGTGCGCAGTGCGCAGCATTGAGCGTGTCAACGTTTGTTCGGCGAGCGGTGCCAAGTGTCGCGCCGTGGCAGGAGTCGTGAAATTTAATTTCCTACTAATTTCCCAACACTCGGTAGTTCACTGTTTACTCGCCCAACTCTGGCGGCGAAGGTTGGGGACCTTTGGTGCTTTTCAATTCCGTTCCATCGATTACCATTTTGAGTTTTTAAGACGTTCCTATTTGTGAACTTCTGTAGTAGGTTATTAATATCTCTAGTTTTTCTCATCAAAGAGAAGCTAATTCATTATTCTTAATGGATTCGTGAATTGCATGAGTCCAATTAATTAAAAGTTGAAGCCTTTTAAAGTGTTTTGGAAGTTGTTACTAACTTAACGGTTGGGAATTATGGAGCAACTGAAACTTTGATTGCAGAAGTCATAGCGGGTGGCAAGCGCCTCTTAAAATGTTTTGAGCAAGAATTATTGCGGCCGCTCAACTTGTAACTTGTACAACTGAACATGTAATTAGAACGGAACCATCTGTTTTATATTGTTCTAAAAGTAAAAAGCATAAAGTATAGTTATATTTAGCGACAGAAAACCCTAAAAGATTTTCAGGCACATAGCTGCCTAAAAATCTTTAAGGGTACACACTATATTCATTATTTTTGGTGGTAAATATACCTAAATAGGTACAAAACTAAATACCTAAAGATCTCATCGTCCTCATAATATATGAAAGGTAACAATATTGATAGTTAAGAAGGTAACACCTATCTAAGTACGCAAATTATGCAATGTAGGTACCTAATTAACGACTTTGTAATCCCTACTTGTATTAAGTAGGGATTAAATATGTGTTAATGACTTTGTACGTAAGTATTCATGACTATTTCTGTGCTTTCATTTTAATTGATTCAAATTAGTATTCTTACGTCACTGAATCAAGATATTCAGTGACTCTGAGACCGACTCAGTCAAGACGATACTCTCCAGCCGCGATAGAGCGGTAGATCTAGAGAATTCCGATATGAATTAGCATAGATTTAAATATCTAGATATCCTGTCTATGGTACGGAGATTTCGTGAGGAACAACATGAAATTACCTAGTTTCTTGTAAACGAAGCTACTGCCTCGTTGATTGTAAGTGCGATTGCTCCATGTTTCAATATTTAATAATAATAATATATTTATTTGCTAAAAACATGGTATGGTAAGGTGGTAAAAAGGTACAAATATGAGCAAACATGTTTCGCTAAGTATTAGCATGCAAATTTTGTAAGTAAGTATCTACATTAATTTCTTTTTTCAAGGTAAGTAATCCTTTAGGTACACAATAAAAATTATTAATCAATAGCCATTGATTTTTTTTTTATAATCTATTGCCTAGAGTTTTTATATCACTTGGTAACTTATTATGTAAGTGTGTCTTTAGTGCCTTTCAAAAGTGCTATAGATAATAAAATAAGGAAATATAGAGTAAAACTATAGATAATATAATACCTATATCTATGCACAATAATTCAGTTCAATGATAAGTAATGTGTGCATCAGTCATCATATTAAGACTTATATATTTCAGAATTCAGATATTGTGTCCTCCGAGCTTGCGCTCAATGCTGGCATGCAAATAAATGTCTATGCTTTGGATGCAAGCTAGATATCTATAATAGTTCGAATATTGAACTCGCTTAGCTTGGTAATTTTCTATCATCGTTTATGATTCATGCTCTAACTAACTTTTATTTAGGTTTCGCGTTTGCCTTCCTTACCTTTAAGACATCTCTTAACTTCACTGCTTCCTTAGAAAATAAAGTTTTGTTTTGTTTATTTTTGGCCAGTTTTTCTCATTTCAAGGAAAACAAATCACAAAGAATTTCTCAATTGGCACGCCACAACTATGGCGGTAAGTCCCCTCTTTGAGCAGTATCTGGAAAGACAATATGGCGTCCTTACCTTCCGCATGACGCAGGTCCTCAGCGGACATGGTAAGTTCGGGAGGTTCTTGCACCGGATTCGTGCGAAAGAAATGCCTGGGTGCTACCATTGTGTGGACTGCCCGGAGGACACGGTGGAGCATATGGTGTGCCCCGCCTGGGCAGAGCACCGCGCCATGTCCTCGTGGGCGCGATCGGCGACAGTGATCTGTTGCGCCGGGCCTTGGTACAGGCCATGGTCCGGTTTGAGGAGGAGTGGAAGGCGGGCACCTCCTTTTGCGAAGCAGTAATGCTAGCAGAGGAGGCGGCCGCACGCGCGAGAAAACGGCCCTGACGCCCCATCTGCCGGGATCCCGATCCCGATGTCCAGTCACCGTAGGCGCTGGCTTGCGGACGGCGAGCAATGGGTAGCTCTGGGCGCTTCAAGGCGATGTCAACAAAACCGTAGGGGCCCAGTTGGGTCAACAGGTGATGCGAAAGAGACCCGGGGTCCTGGAACGAAGGCAAAGAAGGAACAGGAGTGGGTTTTTAGTCAGTAAAAGTCTGACGCTCCGCCCAAGAGCGCGGGATGTCATTGGATGATTTTCCCACCGAAAAAAAAAGAATTTCTCAAAAGGAAACCCATGGTCCTAGAACGCAAAGAGCAACTGAAGGCAAGAGGTGTAGTTTTAGTCAGTAAAAGTCAGACACCCAGCCCACCCTAGGGTGGGAAAAATCATTCAATGATTTCCCACCTCAAAAAGAAATGTAGGAAAAAAATGCTTCCCGTTTTTTGCGCTAATGAGGACCAAAAATAATAGAAGTTTCATTTTTCATTAAATAAAATATTAAGTATGTAAAACCCATCTCGTTTGTGAAGTTTCTACACTTACTTATTGATTTTGACTTTGTACCTGTCACTGGGTAATCTCAAAATCTTGTAATTGCAATGTTATTTTATCATAAATCTCGTTTTTAAAATAATAACTACGGAGCTTAGAATATTTCGATGCCATATTTACATATGAAATTATATAAAAAGAGCATATTAAATTTTATCCTCGGACGGTTATTTTTTTTATTTTTGGCCACCACCACCTGTTTTGGTTCAGTTGCCCTAAGCTTTTCGGGCTACAGTAAGCTTTTCGAACAATCCCACAGTTCATCCTCGGAGAGATGCTATTGAATATTATCAATCACAAAGCATAGATCTATAGATCCTTAACTGACCGAAATTTTCTTTCCCTACATATTTCAATTGAAGGCAATAACGGAAGCTCTGCTAATGCGGTGCCTTCCTGACTCAGATTATATTCGGCGTTTGAAGCTATTAGAGAATCGAGGGCGCGTATAAATCAGTGTCGGACTCTCGGCCGACCACCCCCGGCTGTCCGCCATTGTAACACAAACAAACCTAGGCGTTACGACCTCAATGCATAGCTTTGTTTTTGTTAATCTAAATAAAATGGATACTGGTTGAAGATCTCGAAAAAAATAATCTTGATTCCATTAAATGAAAAGAAGAAAATCGTTTTCTTTTTAATTTGAACTTAAGTTTATGGCATCATCCAAGTTTTTCATGTCAAATGGCCAGCTGTCTTATTTATTAAAAAGTAATTTTTAATGCAGACTTCTTGTTCGTAATTTGGTGGGGCTCTAATATTTTTTTAAATAATAATTTGTAGATGTTCTACGTAACCAACATAATTTTTATTTCGGTTTTTACTTTTTTGTACTTAGTTTCGACTGAAGAGAATTCAAGGACTAATTTTTTATCTGTATAAAAAGGTCATTAGATACTTGTTGCGCCTATTCCAAGTAATACTAATAACACAGGACAAGTGCAGGATAGATAATGATGAAAACCAATATTTAGGTACGCAGATAAGGTTTTCCTTTTTAGGTGAAGCAAATAATAGTTATGTAATAAATTACTGTTGCTTTATGTCAGGAGGGACCATCACAAAAGAGGGTCATCGGATACCCAGTGTGAGCTAGTTGCAGCCCAGCCGTGTAGCAGCCATGTTGTCATGTAGCAGCCATGTGGACATGCCCATATCAGTTTCGGCTTCTGTTCCAACGACTGCGGCGAGCAGACACGGGACAAGTGTACTTGTTCATATAAATCTATCAAGATGTAAGAGATATGAAGATCTTTGCGCACAATTAATTGGCAACTCTACTCAACTCTACCTTTGAAATACTAGGTAACCCATTTTAATTGTCTCTAAGACAATTACATGGCCTATCTATAGATATCTACTTTTTTTTTTAATTCTCTGTCTTCAATATTTGTCTATACTTTTTATGCTTTGATTAAGTTATGTACCTAAATTATAGTTTTAGCAAGTAGCGGTGGTAAGCTTGCGTGACTTAAATATACCTAGACATCAAGCTAAGCTGAAAATAGGTATACTTAGTCTTTGAACTGAATAAGTGATTTTTTTTGGTTTTATTTCAGGTTAGTGACCCGTGAACTCCAGACGATGCGAACAAAGCGTTGAGCAAACAAAGTTTATTTAAATAGTTCATTTAATAACGTTTTTAACCGACTTCTAAAAAGGAGGAGGTTCTCAATTCGGATGTTTGTATTTTTTTTTTTTATGTTTGTTCGCGCATAACTTCGTCGTTTGCCAACCGATTTGAAAAGTTATTTTTTTGTTAGAAAGGGTATACTTCCCAAATGGTCCCATAGTCACCAAATCAGGATCTAATGATGGAATCTTGGCGAAATCGAGGGAACTCCTCAAATATCATAGGCAACCGCATAGTGATTTTGGTATTTTCATCGAGAAGTGAAGCATTTACAGTCAAAAAGTAACATTTGATGAAGTGGAACTGATGAAGAAGACCAGAAATGGTCAACGAAACTTCATACTCGCATAGATATCACAATGAAGATAGTTAAGCGACTATGATAATACAAATAAATTAATGGTTCTGAATAGTTCCGTTGAAAATGGTATCATCAAATTGATCTGATGATGATGATGGAGCCAGGAGTTAGGCACTGGAACTCCGTCATTTATCAATATAACCTAGCCGTCACTAAAATACAAAATTTTAGTGACGTTTCGGAAAGATTACTCCAAATTAACATACATTCGGCCATTACCCTAATTCGTTATTGTTATTTCGGCCCTAAATTAATATATTTCCTTCGTGCTTACCACTTATGGAAGCACTTTCACCTTTTGGAAAAAACGGACAAAATTATTCGGCGTACACTTACTTTAATTTTAAATATGACCTTGGACGATCGAGCTTGGGATCAAGTTACTCTTCCCATCCGTATAGGAGGCCTCGGCGTCCGCAAAATTACCAGTATTAGTTTACCGGCATTCATATCTTCGGTTCACAGCACTGATAAATTAATCAGGAATATTCTAACTTCCACACTGATTTCTTTTGAAGTGCCGTGCTTCACCGAGGCTATGGATGCCTGGAGACTCGCTTGCCCGAATACTAATCCACCTGACAACCCAACCTCTCAGAGACGGTGGGACGAACCGCTCTGCAAAGTAGTCCAGAAAAACCTAATCCTTACTTCTACTACTACTGCAGAGCGTGCGCGCCTCCTGGCTGTGGGAAATTGGGAGTCAGGTCTTTGGCTTCACGCACTGCCGTCGTCGAATACTGGCACCTTATTCGACGATACTACTTTCCGCCTAGCTGTTGCCCTACGCCTAGGTGCTCCTTGCTGTTCTCCTCATCGCTGCCACTGTGGCGAAGTTGTCAACAGCCTTGGTCACCACGGCCTGTCATGCAGTCGAAGCGCGGGACGGATAGCACGGCACGCGAATATTAACGACATCATCCGACGAGCCCTTGTCACCGTCGGCGTTCCGGCTGTTTTGGAACCTCATGGCCTGGCACGCGACGATGGTAAGAGACCGGACGGTATGTCTTTATTTCCGTGGAAGATGGGTAGGCTTTTAGTGTGGGACGCTACCTGTGTCGACACTCTTGCGCCATCCCATCTTCTTAGCTCTTCGTGCTGTGCTGGTGATGCCGCTGCTGCTGCGGAGAACCTCAAGCGGCGGAAATATAACAACCTCGTCGGCAATTATATTTTTGAGCCGTTTGGGGTTGAAACTCTTGGGCCGTGGGGTCCGAGTGCTCATAAGCTGTTCAAAGAATTATCCAAACGTTTAGTAGACACTTCGCGTGACCCAAGGACTGGCTTTTACCTGGGTCAGAGATTAAGCATTGCCATAGAACGTGGCAATGCCGCCAGCCTTTTGGCTACACTTCCAGTCGACAGCGATGCGGAGGAGTTTTTTGACGCCATATTTTAGCTAGTAGTTTTTGATTTAAGTGTATATATAATTTTAATTAGTTAAGTGTTTTATGTATTTATTTTTTAAGGCTTAGTTGTTGAATATGACAAATAAATTTTCGACCTAGCCGTGTTTGGGCTTATTAGAATTGTCATGAGATTTTTTGAGCACTTTGGCTATAAGGTACTATCGAACTGATCTGATATTCGAGCCGGAAGGTGGAAGGTAGACACAGGAACTTCATAATAAAACAATGTAACCTAATAGTGTTTGGATTAATTGGAATTGTCATGAGAAAGAGGCACTCTGTTTATAAGTGTATCCCAACTAAAAAGTGTGAAATAAAAAACTTTTTACAAAAAAAAGATAACCGACTTCACTAAAAAAACACTAAAAGGATCAAAATAACTTTTATTTCGGAAGTCGGTGTTAAATAAGATACAAATAATACCAAGAAACACCGTATACAAATAATACAAAGAACACTTGTAAAAAGTTTTTTTTTAATGATGAATTAAAGTAAAAGAGTTTATTTGTTCTTCACACGTTATTTGTAGAGCTTTGCAAATGCCTACTTAGGAAGCGAACGATCATGATTTGTTTGGATCTTTAATAGTAGTAGGTGCGAAATTTTCTTTCTGCAATAGGCAAGGCAAAGGTTTTAAAACCATACAGCCGATGGCGAACATTGAATTTAAACAGCAAAACAGTTTAGAAATGGAACTCGACTTAAAAACAGTTCCGTCAATCGAATGATTCGAAGTTTGAATTGCAAAAAAAAAGAATCTTAACCATAACTGATCGTCGCCGTCGGCTTCGTCGTCTCATTCATGAGTGTATCGATACTCGCAGTCAGTCGCTACAATATGACGGACTACTTCGTCTGGCAGACTGCGCCGCTGCCGGCCGCTGCACCGTCCGTCGGCACGCGGGCTGGCTCTTTCTTTGTGTGCACTAAATACACAATGTCCCACCGATTATATAGCCAACGCTCTCCTGCAGGATCTTGTGCACTGTACCTATGATCTGTTGAAATTGTATTAGAATGATAGTCAGCTTTGAAGGAAAAAATAACGGGCTTACTTGTTTTCAGGTGCCGTGCTCTCCTAAATCAGTAAAGAAGATACAGAAAACACTGCTTGTTAAATATTATGAAATACATGTGCTCAAGTTCAAGATATTTCATCATCATCATTATTTAAGCCGAAAAACGTAGGTAACTGCTGGACATATCTAGGCCTTCCCCATGTGTCGCTATAACGAGCTGTCCTGTGCGTCTCGCACCCATCGGAAACCCGCGACCCTCACCACGTCATCAGTCTTTTATATTCATATTTAAAATAAACAACTGAACTTTAGTTCGGTCTTTGTCATCATTATTATATTTTAACTTCTCTTAAAATGATCATAGTAGGCAGGGGCGCTGACTCCGTGGATGCTCGGGGTCTCTAGCACCCATGAGAAATAAAAAGTGGATGCCGAGCACCCTTGAGAATAGACATTAAGAAACAGATCAGTAATCGCCTTTTAGGTTACGTATAAATTATAATATTTCTTGATAATAAAAACTTGTTTCATTTTTATATAAAGGTCTAATTTTATATTTTTATCAAACATTTAATTAGTAATTAAGTACGTAGTATGTAAGTAGGATATTATTTATTTGTCAGTCTATCAGTGTGCATTTTTCTTCTCGCATTTCGGCGCTTTTTAGAGTCCATCAAATGAGCATGAACACCCATTAGGTTTTCTAAAAGCCGGCGCCCCTGATAGTGATAGCATTGATAGCCCCTGATAGCATTCATTAATTTATAATTTTAGCATAATATATTTTTTTATGTATTTTATTATTATAATCGCATAGTCGGCCTTATAACGACCCCACTGTTGGGACTAAGGCCTCCTCTCTAGGAGAGGGAATGAGACGTAATCCATCATGCGGGTTCAATGCGGGTTGGTGGATGTCACATGTCTTCGAATTTTTGATTCTAGGACATGCCGGTTTCCTCACGATGTTTTCCTTCACCGTTTTGAGAGCAGTGGTGATGAAATAAATTACACAAAGTAATGCGCCTGGCTGGGTTTGAACCCGCGACCTACAACTCGTAAGCCGGAGCCGTTACCACTCGGCCACCACTGCTCAATATAATCTGCTTATTATAATCAACTTAATTTAATGAGACTTCAAACATAAACATATTTTATACTTTCCAACTAAACGACAAACTACGTAGAAACTATAATTTCATCAAAATACAAGTTAACCTGAAGCTAAAAGCATCATAATCGTATTACCAGACAATCGAACGCCATTTTCAGCTTCAGCGCTCCCAGCTTACGTAACATGGTTAATCAAACGCTGCACATTTGCGATCGTAATTCAGTCTTTTCATTATCCGTAGTTGTCCGTACACTGATTAATTAACTCGACAAACCGGACGAGTAGTAATTACCGGGCGGACGGTGAGCCGGGGGCTGCCGGGGGCTGCTCGGCGGCCGATGAACCGGGGGCTGCCGGCCGCCGGGTCCGAGCCGCTCCGGCACTCCTGATTAGCATTCCGTGCTAAGCCGCTTACGTAGGACAGAGTGATAAGTCTCCTAACTGTTTGTTGTGGTAGGTTGGTATAATGTCATGTCTCAAACCTTATATCAGCTCAAAGTAGTGACCCTGATGTGCTGAGTGTTTGAAATATGTATTTCGGGTTATGAGGCAAAAAAGGAATGTCCCATTTACAGTTCAATTGACACTGTCGGTCAACGACAAGATCAATTGCTATAATCAGTACAATTAAATAACTTTTTTAAGACTACGATCTTTATGTTCATACACATTATTCATGATACGATGTCCAGTAACAGATCATAAGTTCTAGTTGTGTTGTATTGATATGAACCGACTCGTTCAGCGAGTCCCACTCAAATAAGCCTTGGATGTGAAAAATAAGCTCGATAGATCCGTTCTCGGACCGTAGCGAGTGCACTGCAAAAACATATCAATATTCTCCTAATTTTCACATTTAATAACACCTCTATTTACCCAAAATACTCTATATACATTCGTATTCGAGCTTCTTAGCATGATATTGTGATCAATTTCCCCCAAGTGCGAATATCGTACGTTCATGAATTTCGCTGGCGAAGAAATAGCGAATATAAAGTTCTCTCTATGTGTTGTAATGAAAAAACATGACGTAATATACCGCCTGATCAATATATCGGATCTGTGTGAGACGTGCTCCGGATTATCTCAGGGAATATAGTTTTTCTACGACTGAAATGTCTGACTTCAATTTCATTGGGTTTTATTTTTGCGCTAGTCTGGATTTTCAAGTTTTATTGCAGGCACACAAAAACGTGATGACCATAATAATGGACCTTGTTTGTTGAGATATTAACCATTGAGACCTTCGAGTTAGAAGATTTGAAGCAAGGATCCTCTGCCATGAAGAAAGGTTTTAGGCCCTTAGTTAGAACTGCTTTCATAACGAGTAAAAAAATTACATTATGCAGGTCAGGATAAGGTTTTTTGTTATTCTGTTGGAAAATCTTCTTATGACATCCCCCGCCCTTGGGCGGAGCGTGAGATAGTGTCACACTTTTACTGACTAAAAACCCACTCCTGTTCCTTCGTTACCTTTCGTACCAGGGCCGAGTCTTCCTTTCAGAATCAGACCTTTGGCCCCTGTAGGCTTCGATCCTGCTGGGCCCCTACAGTTGCTGATATCTCCTTGAGGCGCGTGTGAAACAGTACGCGCCGTCGACGATTTGGGCTTGGTCCGGACGGTTACCGGGCGGTCGGATGGCGAGCTACCCATTGCTCGCCGTTCGCAAGGCCGCCTACGGTGGCCAGAAATCAGGATCGGAATCCCGGCGGCGGTTGGGTCATGAGGACCGTTGCCCCACGCGATCGGCCGCCTCCTTTGCTAGCATTACTGCTTCGCAGAAGGAGGTGACCGCCTGCCACAGGTCAGGATAAGGTGAGGTGCGCGTTGTGTTCCATGTGCTTCTCGAAGAACTGTCAGCAAAATTGACGGGGCACGCTAGGGCCGATGTTGGATAGTTCCGAAAGAGTTACCGTAACTTTGGAACGCAAAGAGCAACTGTTAGGCGCACATGTCACAGGAGGGTTTTAGCCAGGATAAGTCTGAAACTTCCTCTTGCTCCACCCAAAGCGGGAGAACTTATTTGATGATTTCCCACCTTAAAAAAAGTCTTAAGTAATTTTTTTTAAGGTGAGTAATCATCCAATGACATCTCCCGCCCTTTCGTGTCAGACTTTTACTGACTGAAACCCACTCCTGTTCCTTATTTGCCTTCGTTCCAGAGCGCCAGAGTTCTCTTTCACAACACCCATGGCCCCAGTAGACTTCGACCCTGTTGGGCCCCTACGGTTCCTGACATCTCCTATGTTTTATTATGTTTTCACCTTATCAACGCCCAACAAGTGTTCACTGTTCACACGTTCTTCGCCTGTTGGCAAGACATCAACACAATTTTGTGTTTGAACTGCATTATTGTGTATTGCGGCAAAGGAATTGGGGAGGTGTGTTTCTCCACGGTACGGTTTACCACATTTTTGTAAAAATCGAAAAAAGAATGTTCGACTTATAAAATGAAAATGCAACACAAAGTTTCCTGAATTCTTTTTTCATAGAGACCAAGCGAAGCGTGCTTAGTCCTCGTTAACACGATAGACAAAGATGTGAGATAATGTTGCCACAATAAGATGTTCTTTTGTCATGCTACTCGCAATCAATCATCCACGTTCCTATTACGGAGTCTTCTAATAAGGTATGCGATTTTATTGCAAACAAGCTTTTAAAAAATTAGGAATCTCTCGAGACCGAACTAATATACCGGGGTAAAAAAAATCCCATGTCCTTATTTCATGGGTTCCTGGGACGAAGGCAATGAAGGAACAGGAGTGGGTTTTTAGTCAGTAAAAGTCTGACACTATCTCCCGCTCCGTTCAAGAGCGAGATTTGTCATAAGATGATTTTCACACCCAATAAAAAAAGAATGTCCTTATTTATGCCACCACGGTCTACCTGTGTCCAAGAAAATACATTCAGCAGCTGAAGAACGATTGTTTGAGTAACATCCAAACTTCTAACCATTGCGTATAAACGTAGGTATGCCTATTGTAGATTTAATTTACTAATTATGGACAAAAAAAAAAAAAACAGAAAAGATAATACATAATAGACAAAGATACTGCTTATTTATAAAAAAAATCTTCAAGTAGACCTGTTTTAGGTGGGAAATAATCCAATGACTTCTCTCGCTCTTTTGCGGAGCGAGAGGGCGGGTCATACTTTTATTTACTAAATCCCACTCCTAAGTTCCTTCTTTGTCTTCGTTCCAGGGGTTCTCTTTTGCACAACCCATGGCTCCAGTATGCTTCGACCCTGCTGGGCCCATCTCCTTGAGGCGCGCGTGGAACACATCGCGCCGTCCACGACTCGAGCTCGGTCCGGACGGTTATCGGACGACCGGACGGCGATCTACCCATTGCTTTCCAGTAGACCTGCGAAAGGAGAGGTTTAAATAAATTATACACAATATTGTAATTTGTAATTTATAATAATTACTAGCGACCCGCCCCGGCTTCGCACATGTGCAAAGCTCACAACAACTACAGAATGTCTTTAAATGCAACGTTCATAGCTTTTTATCATTAGGGAATACAAACATTTTTTTGAGGTTACTTTTGAAAGAGCGACATAAAATTGTCCATTTGAAAAATACTCAACGCTCAAATCTAAGGCTTACAACGTAGAAAGTCCGTTAAGTCCCTGCATTTTAAATCTGTAATATTTTCGAAAATATTCATTTCAATTACATGTAGGTATGCATTTAAGGTACTTCATTGGATAAGGATTAATGCTGTATTGCTTAAAATCGCTTCGTAAATAAGCCATTATTTCTCGTAAAAAGTAAAGGAAAAAAAATGGTTATTGTAGGTTATCCCTAAGAAATAGAAATAATCTATACTATAGCGAACATTTTTGTAGATCTTTTTAAGGTGTACAATAATCTAGTACAATATAATAATCTATTTCGTAGTGTTCAGCCAGCGTTTGCAATGTAAGCGCAAAAAATGGGTTTAATTACGACATTACATTACAATCGATTGAAATTATTAGTGTTTCTCTACTATATTATGTTTGAATTATACATAGAAACCTTCCTCTTGAATCTCTCTATCTATTTAAAAAAAACCGCATCAAATTCCGTAGCGGAGTATTAAAGACCTAAGTATACATAGGGACCGACAGCGGGAAGCCATTTTGTTTCATACTGTGTATTTGTAGCGACATCTATGGAGCCACATAAGAACTAATCCTGCATCGCGCTATCAAAGTTTTCCGCGCGATTAGAACATTTAAAACAGCCCGAAATCATCTATCGGGCAGCTGCCCGCCAGACATAACACCCGTCTGGTCGGAGGATCCTCCCTTTTCAACGGAGGTTTGCGGGACTTTACACTCTGTTCCGCTTACCTTCAAATAGTGATTATTATATTTTTAATATTATCTAAATAACACAAGTTTTTAAAGCGGGTGTTTTAAAATCAAGCACGGTAAGTACCCTATCAATAAATTGCTTTCCAATTATTTGCATACATAAAGTTGATCGCAAATATGAGGCGGCAAAGCATAACGCGAGCAAACTTTGTTGCTTCGTTAGATGAGATGTTAATGTTCAAAAGTAGTTAAAGCGTTATCTATGCGCGAGTCTTAATTGCTAGCCAGCCAAAGTTGCCGTCTCCTGAGGCTAATGTTAATTTCAATAGCGTGAAATAACGTCACGGAGGCGGCAAACTTTTGTGGTTCCGCCTTAAGCTAAGAACAGATTCTGAACACGCTATGTGAATAACTCGGCTACCCGACTTTTATAGTGTGACAAATCTGTTCACGGCTGCATGAAAGAGTTTTGGCGCCACAATAAAATTAATTATTTAAAAATCATTTGGTGTTTGTTTTCGGTAAACGATTTTTTAATAAGAAATGTCGCTTTTACGCAGAAACGCGTTTTGGTTTCCAAATTAGATGTTTTGTTCCAACGAAAAACAGTAATTGGTTCCGAGAAAGATTAGAATCTAACTTGAAACCAATTACTGCGTAGGAAGTGAGTTTCCTTCGAAGTTGTTTATACAGAAACTTGTATAAAGGCCTAATTTCAGTTTTTCGGTTTTAAAGATGAAAGAACTTTGGAATCGATTTGGGGTTACGTAGACCTTTTATGTACACTTTCCTATTTGGATTTGATCGACGAATCTTACGTTAAGTAACAATATGTCACGTTATAATGGTTGCTATGAAGAATTTTGGTGGACAAGTGTCGTTTGTCAGGTGCGGGCTTGCAGACCATGAGCGACGGGTAGGCACGCCATAATTATGGTGGTAAATCCCCTCTTTGAAGAGTGGCTGGAAAGGTAACCTTCCGCATGACGCAGGTCCTCACCGGACATGGTAAGTTCGGGAGGTTCCTGCACCGGATTCGTGCGGAAGAAACGCCCGGGTGTTACCATTGCGTAGACCGCAAGGACACGGTGGCGCATACTGTTCATTGTGGCAACGCTTGGGGGAGGCCTATGTCCAACAGTGGACGTCTATCGGCTGAAATGATGATGATGAATGATTAAAAAAATATATGTATGTATGTATGTATAGAAGAAACGACGCTCTACAAAGATGAACATTTTCTTAAACTCAACTTTCTATTCTATTCCTTTACTTTTATTATTAAACTACTTGGAGCTCGCGTAATTTGGTGTCAATTACAATTTTTTTTTTTCGCATAACCCTGTTTTTTAAATAAAACTAGCAAAATTTACTCCTTATAATATCACTATCTACCAGTGGTACTTCGTCAAAATCGGTCCACCCGTTTGGGAGATTAACCGGAACAAACAAATAGATAAAAAAAAAATGGTACTATAAATAGACACTATACTTTTATTAATAATTGTTTTATTTATATACAATTAAAGTGCTCCAGGAGTCGTTTTTATTATTAATTTATATAAACCAGTGCTTGACTGGGATCCCACCTAACGGTAAGCAGTGTTTTAATCTTCAAAAAGAGGCTGAGCTTTAAATATTCTTAATTTTTCAGAGCTGAAGTACTTGATGTACTTAATAAATTAAATCGTAAAACCAGCTAACTAAAAATAGCCAAGTAAAAGATTTGCCATATAAATTAACAAAGTAAAAAAATGGGGGTGGGGGTAGGAAGGTAAAAAAGCTTACGACATATTCTCAGACCTACCAAATATACTCAGAAAAATTCATAAAAAATCTATCCTATAAACCAAGCTATTTCAGAGGAATTCGATAATAAACACTGTGACACGAGATTTTTAAAAATACCTATCTTTATGACCTTTTATTAGCAATAAAATGAGCATTGGAAGCCATATGAAGACAACATCTATTAAAACTATGTTCACATGCAGAGATCAATGCGTCGAACTCGCGCACTGAGGGTTAGTACAAACTACAATTTCCGAATGGAGTCTCGAAGATTGTTCCAAATTGCAGAAACTATTTTTTTTTGTGACGTAGTTAACAACAAATTTAAGTTTTCAGATTAATTCCTATGCCTGTGGTATAGGACCTCGCCAAATTTTAGGATTGTAGGTCAACGGGAAGTACTCTATCAATTTTGATTCCTTTGAGAGTATCGAAATATACGTTTTTTACGACATAAACGGGTGTATCCTTTTTTATTCGTTAACTTTGAAGGTTGATTTTCTCT
Source organism: Mythimna vitellina (assembly GCA_949316375.1). Taxonomy (NCBI): domain Eukaryota; kingdom Metazoa; phylum Arthropoda; class Insecta; order Lepidoptera; family Noctuidae; genus Mythimna; species Mythimna vitellina. The sequence goes on along the minus strand of OX438687.1, from coordinate 9,658,509 downwards.
CAGCTTCAAGGGACCGCAGATCTAAATATATGGTTTTAATTTCAATTCTATACTTTCACGCGTTCTCAAGATAAAGGGTCTTGACAGACAGACAGACAGAAGGATAACAAAATGGTCTGTATGGGATCCGTTTTTTCCTTTTGAGGTCGGAACCCCAAAAAAGATGTAAGAAAAAGCTATGCGGTGTTCGAAAACCATAATTGTTTTCAGCCAGTAATGTTTTCACTATATTTCGAAATTGATTGCGACCTAACCAAATCCGATAATCCGAAGTAATCAACAAGTTTTTGAGTACTCGATTTGTATTAACGACAATAAAAAAATAAAATAAATATAATTTGTTTGTAGACAGGAGTCCATAACCAGTAAGTACATAAAGTCTCATATTAAAAAAAAACAGGACGAAATGAAATGAAAATAAAATAAATACAGTGAAATCATAATAAATTAAATAATTCAAATCAATTAATATAACCTGCATTATGTTCCCGTAAAGCCCAGTAACGAAGTTTCTACTCTCTACCGGCTAGGCCGTGCTAAGCTTTCGAGTACACCTGCAATTTCACACCCACCACCCCCTACTGGGGGTGTACGATAAGACTGATGAAGAAATAACTCACGGAGGTTGAGTAGAGCGATATGAACGTGATTTTCTTTAAAGGATTGTTTATTTTTAATGTGGCAACACCGGTATCAAAAAAAATTGTACGTGGCGTCAAACTGATCTATGTAATCTAGAACCCTTCTCTACTAAAACGTGATATTCAGAATTAGAATAAGTTTTAGTTATCTTTTAATCGATTAAATACTTAGGAATGTATCGTATATACTTACCTAAATAAAATTGTTTGGTTTAGTGTTGCTAAGCGCAAAGCTCGAGAACGATTGAACCAATTTGGATGATTTTTATTAAACTGCCTATTTATTGAACTCTTATTTATTTGACTCTCTCCTCCCCCCTTAATTCGTCTTACGTAATACATGAATGACTTCCAACGTACTCTAAGAATATTTCAACTGTAGGGGCTCAGCAGGGTCGAAGCCTACTGGGGCCAAGGGTCTGATTCTGAATGGAAGACTCGGCCTCGGTACGAAAGGCAACGAAGGAACAGGAGTGGGTTTTAGTCATTAAAAGTCTGACACTATCTCCCGCTCCGCCCAAGACCGGGGGATGTCATAAGATGATTTTCTCACCGAAAAAAAAAAATTTAAGAATATTTGCTGCCATAACGTGTGCGTCACTTTTCCGAGCAACGAATGATTCCACATTGCGTGCGATAAGTCCGTGACAAGTTCTTGGTGAACATTTTACTCATTGTTCAGGGATTTTTGTCCTCTACCGACTAAAGTGCCTCGTCTGCGCAGGTCTTTAGCGAAAGAATGTATGTAATCGGATTAGAACCTACTCACAGGGATTACTTTCTACAAACAAACGATTTTTCTCTATTATAATACTAGCTTCTGCCAGCGGCTGGGCCCGCGTGAATATAGGTTTTTCCATACAAACTTTGGTCCTCTTTTATATCCCCTTAGGGGGTGAATTTTGGAAAATACTCTCTTAGTACTCGCCTACGTCATAAAAAGAAGCTTTGTTCAAAATTACCAGTAGTTTCGGCTGTGCGTTGATATGTCAGTCAGTCAGTGTTTCCTTTTATTTATATAGACTAGCGTCTGCTAGCGGCTTCGCTCGCGTGAAACTGGAAAATCACTCTGAGGGAACATAGGTACTCTCGAGATAAATAATATGTCTCAATGTGCTATTTCAGGACATGTTCTACCCGTGTGCCAAATGTCATCCAAATCAGTTCAGCCGTTTGAGCTTGAAGGAGTAACCAACATATAGACACATACATATACATTTTCGCTTTTATAATATACCTATATATAGCGTGGTTAGTTTAGACACAGTATAAATATGTATGCAGTAATCTTTACTATTCTATATATACTATATTACTATACTTTACTTTACTATTCTATACCATATATCTTTACCGTGGTTTAGATGTGGGCAGCCTTAAAATCGTGAAACCATTGTAGATCGTCGTGTAGAGAATCAAGATTCAGAATAAGTGTCAATTTTGTACTCAAAGCAAAACCGTTTTCATTCGTTCTATAATTCTTATCCATTTATATATGTAGACAAAGCATTTCCTCTATATTTCAGTAAGACCCCAATATATATGCACGAAATTTAAATAGTTTGTGGGGTAAAATATTCATAGTATGAAGCACGGTCGAGTAGCGACCGACGTAGGAGTCCGATCCAGCCCGTCCGTCCGGCGAACCGGCCCGCATATCCGGTGAACAATGTGATACGGCACTAGATTAAATTGAGTCCAATTTCGGCCACTTTTGTATGGGTTACTCTCTTTTGATATAGATCCTTCTCTTCCTAGATTGGAATCAGTAAAACAGTCCCATGCGCGGGCCGTGCTATATTCATTTCTCTTCATACCGATAGCAAATAATTATAACACTATTTTCTTGGACATAGAACTATTCATATTGAGATCTAACAAATTTCGAAATACTGTTAAATAAAAAAAATAACAGATTAAAGAATCATGCTCTTTTGTTACCTACATATAAAATGCAGAAAAAGGAAAATAACTATCCTAAAAAAATATCATTTGCATTATGATTTAATTTTAAATCTTACAAAGGACGGATAAAAAAAATACAAAAACAGGACTTTTTGTTGATTATATTTCAGTTTAATTTCATTGATTAATTAATTTTTTTGATTAATGTTTGTTACAGTCTTTTGAGTCATGTCTTCATAGTATAATTATTTTTACTTATTATTATTCTTAAGCAATGTAGATGTTTTACAATACATTGCAACTGTTAATAACAAGAGATATAAAGAGAGTTTTATTTTACGTTTCCTCTCAAGGGCATATTACTGCTGCTGTTTATTGACTAAAATAACAAAAAAATTATACAGCAGTCGATATCGATGAACTTTTCTTTAGAAAAATATAAACAAATCACAACAGCCATATTACAAATTCAGCCTATACTCCCATTTTCAACCATTGCATAGGTGTTGCGATTATTTTTAGACAAGTGTTTAAACATAAATCGAACGGATTTGTAATATTTACACCGATTTTTCTTCTCCATACAGGAAACGACTTGTACATTTTAGAATTATCAAAGAAAAAGCCTAAAATATACAGATTACGCATGTATCTACATTCTGTGAATATTTTATATTATTTTTTACAGCAACATGGCCATAATTATACGGCGCGTACTATTTCAATGCATCAGTTCCATGTCCAACTTTCCTTTTGACAGTCATGACAGTCATTCGGTTCGAGGAGATACATGTTTGGCATTTTCAAAAGAATGAAAACAAACGCCTATTGAATAACTAATAGTAAAGTTGCATGAAAACTATAACATGTTGAAAAATATGAGTAGGAAGGTAACATGTATAATTGTACATCGTCCAATAACTTTTGAACCCGTGCTTTTTATGACTTCAAATCTCGTTATTTTAAAAATGCAAATAAAAAGCTATCATGTGACATAGATATACATTCTGGTTATTGCTCGGGGAAGAGCTCTAGATACTAATTTGGGCATGTTTCTTTATTTTTAACTGTAATTTAAATAAAATGTAATGTAAATTCACTTGCATGCCTAGTTAGTTATAGTATAAAAAAATAATAGGTAAAATGTGCATAACGTTGTGAGTTACACATACAAATAACTTTAATACTAAGGATTCAAAAATACTAAGGAAACTTTGTGTAACTGTTTACTTTACCAAACAAATAAATTATAAAATCGCCTCTCTGGAAAAAGTACTCTTTTTGCCTTATAACCTTAGTAGCGTAAGAGGCATCGAAATGTCATATTCGGTTTGAAGGGAAATCAGTTGCCATGGTAATCGTATGATATGAAAGAACGACGAATTGTCTTGATGATAGTTTATTATTAACTAAAACTTCATGTAATACAGACGTACAAAGGCGCACTCAAAACTATAGGCTACTCTACCAATCAACCAAAAGGGTGCTGGAGAGATAACATGGCAGGTGCATAAAAATGTATGATAAAAGTAGTAAATGTATGTTTCCTTGGGATAATTCTCTATTTTCATGCGGATGAAGCCGCTGGCAGAAGCTAGTGGTTCCCTAATTTTCCTTTGAATTTCTCCTAAACTAATACTACGTCATGCGTCCTAAGTAGTTGATGTCGGTATTATCTTTCGCGTGGGTGAGCGTGTGCATCAATCACAGGACGTCAAGAGCCCATTGTCTAAACAATACGGATTACATTATTGCCCAATAGTAATGGGTGCGTGGGAATCAATCTGTAAGTGTCTGTGACCGAGAGGTGTTCCGCAAGAAGTGGTAAATAGGTCTGTAGCTGTACAAAAATATTGTGAGCATAGATTTCTTGTGTACTGCTTTATTTATTTAGTCTTCATGCACACAGAAAGTATAAAGGCGGACTTAATGCCTTAGGAATTCTCTACCAGTCAACCTAGGGTGATAAAGAGACAATAAAGTTAAGATATATAAAAAGGAAAATGGTATTTAGAAAACAAGGGTAAAAAAGTAGATATACATATGTAGTAAATAAACATACGTTACATATATATTTAATGTAATATATATCTACTATATACAATCTCGTGTCACAGTGTTTGTAACAAAACTCATCCAAAACAGATTGATCGATTCTTATTAAATTTTGTGTGTATATTCAGTAAGTCTGAGAATAGGAAGTGAACTAATTTTTACCCTCCTTCCCCCCATTTTTTCTTTAATAATTTATATGGCAGAACAACGTTTTTGCCGAGTCAGCTAGAACATATATTTTAATATAAAGTAAGGAAAGAAGTTTTTGAGACGATTTTGCTGTTAGTGCTTTGGTTGTTGTTTTAACCACTATGTATTATTATATTATATTTATATTTGATTGGGGCGAGGACAATCTAGTCAAATTCAATGCTGCTAAAACTGTGGCGTGTTTTTTTTCCGCTAAACGGAGCCAATTCCTCCCGGCTCCATCATTCCGGAGTGTAACCGTGCCGATAACTGACAACCTTGACTTTCTGGGGGTAATGTCGTCGTTTACCCTCAATTTCAAAATTGGGGATCTTAAATAAGGTGAGACGGTACTTCACGCCGGAATAGCTACTTAACCTTTATCAAGCGCATGTTCGTTCGTGTATGGAGTTCTGCTCTCATTTTTAGGATGGGTCTGGTCCAAATATCAGCTTGATGCCCTGGAGTCGATTGAGAAGCGACCGATGATGCACTTGTCGAATGAAAACTTCAAAGTCTTGATCATCGACGCCAAGATACTGGCCTGTCGGTTTTCTATCGCTTATATTCCGGGAAGTGTGCGTTGGAATTGCACAATTTAATTCCATCAAGTCCGTTCCATCATCGGACCACTAGACGTACGGCGTTGTGTCATCGGTACATGGTGGAAATCCCACCCATACGTACAAAGCGCTTTGGGAATACATTCATTATACGTACAGCTAAGGAGTGGAATTCCTTGCCAGGGTCTGTGTTTCCTGAGAGCTACGACCTAGGGGTCTTTAAGTCAAGAGTGAATAGGTTACTTCTAGGCAGGCGTGCTCCATCGTTGGCCACATCATTGCTCACCATTAGATGAGATAGTGTTCAAACACGAGCCTATCAATAATAACAAAAAACACACAAACAAAAATCTAAGAGACTTAAGAATCCATGTAGACCACTATACTAAAGAGGAACAAAGATTAATTTTGTGTGGTAAATCGACTCACTGTCTTAGGATCTTATAGTATCTTTAGCTTTTCCTTACACTGACTTACTAGTCACCATTATTAACTATTTAGTATCATTTTTATTTTATTCAAAACACGAATAAACAAATTTTAATGATTAACTAGTTTTGTGGTGCAAAACGTAATCTTACTAAAGTTACAACATATTAAAAATATTCATATTTGATAAAATGGCAAAAAAGAAAAACCAGAATTTGCTTTATTTTTTCCACTTTTTAGACGTGTCTTTTTTTTACGAAATTGTAAAATTGTAGTGTTTTTAATAACTTTTTCTGTCTACACTATAACTATATTATAACTTTGAATCCGTCAAAATACTTAAGCATATAAAATTTATTCGATCTTTTGATATAATTCCGAGTCAATCCGAAGTTTTCAGAGCTTAAGGCCCTAAATAGCAGTGCTATAAAACAGTGACTTTCTGAAGCCTACTCCTCGGCTACAGGAAGGTCAATAGGTTTGAAAAATATATGTTTATTATAGATTCATGTTCAACATTATCAACATATGATTTTTTCGCAAGACTTATAACTATTGCCAAAAAAAAACATAATATTTTTTCGCTTGTTTTACCTACTCCTTTCAAACGATTTTGATCTTTAAAAATATGTTTTCAAAAAAAAAAATGCTGGTTAAGTCATCATTCATCATTTCAGCCGATAGACGTCCACTGTTGGACATAGGCCTCCCCCAAGCGTCGCCACAAAAAACGGTCCTGTGCGTCTCGTATCCATCGGATTTTCACAACCTTTATCAGGTCATCGGTCCACCTTATAGGAGGCCTTCCAACGCTGCGTCTTCCGGTACGCGGTTGCCACTCCAGAACTTTTCGGTCCCAACGGTCACCTGGTCTGCTGGTTAAGTATCAATTAATATTTTGCAAAGAAAATGGATTTAAAGGTCAGCGGTGCTCTGTCCGGGCGCAGCTGGCCGGAATTAAATGTACAGATACTGATACGAGTATGTCTGCATTTAATTCCGGCCAGATCTTCAAGGGACTATACGCCTTAAAGTAATTCGATTAATAAAACAATAACTAAATAGATAAGTAATACTTTCCGTTCACATGGCTTTATTTAAGTCACCTGAAAATCTACACTAACGAAGAACAAAGATTAATGATGTGTGGCCAAACGGGGAAACCACCTCAGAAACTTAATGCCTCTAGATACACCTCGAGCTAAGAGTCATCATTACTAACATAGAAATAGGTAAGAAGATTCGTTCCGTTTAGTTTGTACAATTTTTGTTCGGGTTTATAATTAGTGATGTTCTGGATATCCCTATCCGTATCCGCGTATATCTGCAGGAGAAAATAGATCCGTATCAGTGTCCCCTTTACATTACATTGTTCTTCTTCTTACTTATCTTCTTACCAGCTTTGATGGTTTCTTTGGCCACTGATAGCTGCAAGTGAGATTTTTCACCGATAAAGTTCTTGGGGTTCCCTTTCCTAAGAACAACTTTGGCCCAATCATCATCATCATCATTTCAGCCGAAAGAAGTTCACTGTTGGACATGGCCTCTCCTAAGCGACGCCACAACGACCGATCCTGTGTGTCTCGCATCCACCGCACTCCCGTGACTCTCACCAGGTCGTCGGTCCACCTTGTGGAGGCCTTCCAACGCTGCGTTTTCCGGTGCGCGGTCGCCACTCTAAAACCTTTCGGCCCCATCGACCGTCCGTTCTACGAGCAATGTTGAGCCACTTTAGTTTGGCGATTCTTTGCGCTATGTCGGCGACCTTGGTTCTCTTGCGGATATCTTCATTCTTTATGCGATCACGCAAGGAAACTCCGAGCATAGCCCTTTCCATTGCCCTTTGGGTGACTATAAGCCTTCTAATGAGGCCCATTTACAGTTACATTGTTCATTTAAGACTAAATCATATTCTTCTGCATGTTTTCTGGGTTGGTGATTTTTTAAAGACGTTATGCCATGCGTTTGTTTTTTTAACTCGTACAAACTCGTACAGCCAACACAAGCGTCATCTATGCTGTCCAGTGTCCAATGTCACCCTTAACTATAAACGAAACAAAAGAAAGATACACGCAACGCAAGTGGAAAATGTTCTGTCAGGTAAACGTCAAGTGCCGACACCGATTGGTTTATCTGCGGATCTTGGCGCCAATAATCCGTATCTGGATCCGTATCTGCGGATCTACATTTTCAATTATCCGGCACATCACTATTTATAATTATATAACCTAGTAATTTCCTTAAAATCTAATTACTCTTTGCCCAACTTAAAGCTAGGTCTTAAGCTGCGGTCCCTGCAGCCATAAGCCGTTTTGGTTTAGTACGCCTCCAGAAAATGTCTCCCAACCTTACTATTTTGAATAAAACGGTACTTTATATGGGAGCAAATAGTCTCCATGGTCTACAGATTTGCTACTTCATTAATATGTATAGCCTTTCTTTGTACATAGGTTTGGTTTAGTAAATATTTGTGCAAGGGGCGCGCGGTTACGTTAAGCATGTATTTACATTTCGCAGCTCTTATTGCAAAAAATAAAAATCGAGTAGTAACTAGTGCGGTATTGTTATTATTGGTTCTGTCAGTACTATCAACATAAGGTGTACCAGAAGTATACGTGAAATGTTGTCTCATTAGAAATAAACTCGATGACATGCAACGATGTGCTGCTACGCGCGTAGTCACCCCGCTACGCACGTAGTCGCACTGCTACGCACGTAGCACAACGCTTTCTCGTAGTATTCTATTAAGACGAACGTAGAAGCACTTTTCAGTTTTCACGCACAGTTATGCTCGAAATGAAACTTGCAAACGTAACTCTCATAATTTATACTCCATTCACTTCTGCATTAGACAAAAGAGGTTCATAGAAGCAGGGATGCACAATATTTATTTTTCGATATAAATTCAAACAATTTTAATAAATAATAGTTTCAATATATTTCAACATTACCTACTTAGATAAATTTGGTTATTCTAAGGTAAGTACTAAACACTTAGATAGGTAAATGAAATGGATTATTTTTTAAATAAACCTAAATTAATTTCAAACAATTTTAATAGCGTATCATTAAGTTTTCTCCTTACAAGACATATGAATTGTACATAATACAAGGCAACAAGATAATTATTTAACATTCAGACAAATATAAATAACTAATATTATTTAGTATAATGAAAAACGTTCCAGGTACTGACAACCTGTGATGTAAGAACTAAATAATTTATTTAATTAAAAGCTTCATAAATTCAGAAGATGGATAGTTCAAATGAATTCATTTACCTATAACAGTTGCTATATAGTTGATTATAATAAATTCAGTATCAATCTTAACTGTAATAAAGCACAATATACATTTAATGTACTTTTATTACAAAATGTACCCTAAAACAACCTTTTTAACTTCTGTCTATTGCTATCGCGAATCGAGTGTAGATATATTTTGCCATTCTTTATATATCAGGGGTATGGCGTGTTAAAAGGTCAGGCGTGCGAGCGAGAAAGATGGAATTATACACCCTATATACCTCCATATCTTCAACGATTTAGTGTGATTCAGTTTAGGTCGTAAAATGGATCGCGTTAAGAGTTCGTGGTAGGGCCTCTGTACGTGTCAATTGTCGGAAAAAGAAAACTACATTGTATGCAGATAAAAAAAGGAAACTACATTGTATACAGTTAAAAAAAGGAAACTGCGTTGTATACAGATAAAAAAAGGAAACTGCGTTGTATGCAGTTAAAAAAGAAAACTAAATTGTATGTAGTTAAAAAAAGGAAACTGCGTTGTATACAGATAAAAAAAGGAAACTGCGTTGTATGCAGATAAAAAAAGGAAACTGCGTTGTATGCAGTTAAAAAAGGAAACTGCGTTGTATACAGATAAAAAAAGGAAACTGCGTTGTATGCAGATAAAAAAGGAAACAGCGTTGTATGCAGTTAAAAAAGGAAACTGCGTTGTATACAGATAAAAAAAGGAAACGGCGTTGTATGCAAATAAAAAAAGGAAACTGCGTTGTATGCAGTTAAAAAAGGAAACTGCGTTGTATACAGATAAAAAAAGGAAACTGCGTTGTATGCAGATAAAAAAAGGAAACAGCGTTGTATGCAGTTAAAAAAGGAAACTGCGTTGTATACAGATAAAAAAAGGAAACTGCTTTGTATGCAGATAAAAAAAGGAAACTGCGTTGTATGCAGTTAAAAAAGGAAACTGCGTTGTATACAGATAAAAAAAGGAAACTGCGTTGTATGCAGATAAAAAAAGGAAACTGCGTTGTATACAGTTAAAAAAGAAAACTAAATTGTATGCAGTTAAAAAAAGGAAACTGCGTTGTATACAGATAAAAAAAGGAAACGGCGTTGTATGCAGATAAAAAAAGGAAACTGCGTTGTATGCAGTTAAAAAAGGAAACTGCGTTGTATACAGATAAAAAAAGGAAACTGCGTTGTATGCAGATAAAAAAAGGAAACTGCGTTGTATGCAGTTAAAAAAGGAAACTGCGTTGTATACAGTTAAAAAAGAAAACTGCGTTGTATGCAGATAAAGAAAGGAAACTGCGTTGTATGCAGTTAAAAAAGGAAACTGCGTTGTATGCAGATAAAAAAGGAAACAGCGTTGTATGCAGATAAAAAAAGGAAACTGCGTTGTATACAGATAAAAAAAGGAAACTGCGTTGTATGCAGTTAAAAAAGAAAACTAAATTGTATGCAGTTAAAAAAAGAAAACTGCGTTGTATACAGTTAAAAAAGAAAACTGCGTTGTATGCAGATAAAAAGAGGAAACTGCGTTGTATGCAGTTAAAAAAGGAAACTGCGTTGTATGCAGTTAAAAAAAGAAAACTACATACAATCTTAAGTTATTTATGCGTATATTTGCATTACGTTCAATTATGTTAAAGCGTTACATGACGTTAAAGCGAATAAATGCACTTTATAGTACACTGAAATAGAATGTCGAGTAGATTTATATTAAATTTTCTGCACAGAGGCTTGGAGGCTTCGTTCACACAGTTTATTGAACAGAAGTTCCACGTTGAACAATATTCACCTAGGGCGCCGGCTTTTAGAAAACCTCATGGGTGCTCATGCTCATTTGATGACTAGAAAAAGTGTCGAAGTGAGATATAAGAAATGCACAGTGATCGACTGACAAATAAATGTCCTACTTACATACTGCGGAACAATGAAGGTACCACAAACACCCAGACCCAACACAAATATCTCTTTCATTACCAATTATTAGTGTTGGTGCGGGAATCGAAACCGCGACCCTTGCGTCTCAACCGGCGCTATAAACCACTGCGTCGGGTAATGAAAAAACGCCCATCCCTAAAAGGCGATTACTGATCTGTTTCTTGATGCCCATTCTCAGGGGTGCTCGGCACCCACTGTTTATTTCTCATGGGTGCTCGAGTCCCCAGGCACCCACGGAGTCGGCGGCGCCCCTGATATTCACACTAGCTAAATATTTCGATATGTGATTTTATTAAGATGATGGTGACGATAACAAAACTTGTTACTATAAACAAGGTTTTTTTTTGTTTTTCTGATATTATTATTGTTACGAACGTGAGTAATTAAGTGCCGGTTTACCAGCAGAGAATTTTATTTACCACAAACAATAACAAAGTCCAATCACCGATAATTTTGCATAAGATTTCTAGAATCCGTTTTACTGTCGCTTAGGTCGTTAGGTTATATCACTTCATACACTTATGTATCACACTTATGTCACTGTCATAATCAAAACTGACTCATTTCCGGTCAGGGTCTCGTATTTATACGGATAGCCAAGAAACTTCTAAATACAGATGTTTCAAGGCCAGTCTAGAACATTATAGTCGCATCGCGGGGTAATACAAACATGTAATAATAATGATCTCTCGCGACTTCATGTGAATTTCGACTCTAGGATATAAAACGGAAGGAACAAATTCCCTTATCAACTATTACCATCTAATAATAATAGATGTACTTGAGCAGACTTTTTCTAGAATTCGCTAGACCTTGGTACGTACATCAATTCTGTAACTTTCGACTTGTCGACGTAACTGTTGATTTCGGCGGAGATATGACATGTTAAAATGTTATGGTGTAACATTATTTTTCATATTTCTTTAACAGATAGAGAGCTTCTCTATCATCGAGTATAAGTTAACTTTCTCGTAAAAAAAAGGAGCTCCCAGAGCAAAGCCAAGGGGAAAAGCTTGTAGCACGTTTTTTATTGATATAAACTAGAGCTTGACTGCGATCCCACCTGATGGTAAGCAGTGATGAAATCATTGATGGTGAGGCGCACTAGTTTATTAAGAGGCTATTCACTCTAGCTTTGAAGACACCCAAATTATAGTTGGACGGGAAGACCGCAGCAGACAAATTGTTCCAGTCCTTTGATGTACGCGGTATAAACGACGAAGCGAAACGCTAAAAAATGAGATATGTTTAGCTCTATGCTTTTAAGTATTTAACCAATATTAGCTTTGTTTATTTTATAGAGCTTTACTTCTTAGGGTAACAATTACAACAATACTTAAATTGTTCTTTTTATAGGACAGTAAATTCTTTACACTAGGAAAACAGGCCGTACGTCAGAAGTTACACGTTGACCCTGTTTTTTAGACGGGAAATCGTCAAATACACTTATTCCGTTCAGGGCGGAGCTAGGAGTGTCAGATTTTTACTGATTAAAGCCTACCTGTGTTAATTTGGTTGCCTTTTGCGTTTCAGGGCCACGGTATCTGCTTCTAACAATCCTGCACCCCGCTTCAAAATGTACTTTTTTATTTTTATACCTAAACTAGTGCTTTACTACGACACCTTCAGATATTATTTTCCTGACTGCGGAAATAAATACGTGTTGCGGCCGCCAATATTTTAATTAACATACAACTAATGCATTAAGTCCGCCGCTATACTTTTGTGCATAAAGTGTTTAATAAATAAATAAACTGAAACGAGCCCGAGTCATCGATTGCGCGTAGTGATCCATGCGCTCCTCAAAGTGATGTCAGCAAATCGTAGGGGCCCAGCGGGGCCGATGCTCGCTAGCTAGGACCGCGGAGAATTTCTGAAAAGGAAACCCGTAGTCCTAGAATGCAAACGACAACTGAAGGACGCAGGTGTGGTTTTAGTCAGTAAAAGTCTGATACCCCTCCCACTCCACTCCGACCGGGAGAAGTCATTGGACCTTAAAAAAAACCTGCAAAATGTAAAAAAGAAACTTTCTTTGAAACTTACAAAAACAGCTTCTTATAGTCCATATGTTACCAGCCTGCGAGCCTACTGTACTGTTTGGTGTGGCGCGTATCACTGATATTTTACGTTTTTTATAGGCTTCGCGACTCGTGCCGGTGAACTGTAATAATAGCAGCCTTAGAAACTATACATTTATTATCTTAACGGTGAATCCTTTAGGATTTCTTTTGAAATTGCGTGTATTTTAGCGTTCGTAGTTTACCTTGTAAATAAAAACTTATAAAATTGTCTGTTTCATGACAGGACCTGCACACCTAGCCAAGTTACAACCGTTTCGTTTCGATTCTCTTTTCGTTAATCGCCTCGAGTAGGCCACGCCTCCGATTCATTTGTTCTGACGTCATCTCAACGCACAGTCACGTGGTCAGAACAAAGGAATAGGAGGCGTGGCCGACTCGAGGCGATTAACGAAAAGAGAATCGAAACGAAACGGTTGTAACTTGGCTAGGGGGGCTGTTACTTAATCAATTGATGGTTGGTGCATCAGTTGAGACTGCTGTGCAGCGTGTCGCGGGTTGGATTCCCGCACGGAACAAATATTTGTATGACTTATAGATAAGATAGGTATACCGGGTTAGGGTGCCTTGTGTATGTGAGATTACATGTTTGTGAAACTACGATACAGGAATTATTCCTAATGTGATGCAACTGGGTTATGAAGGTCTGATAGGCAGTCGCTCCATGTAAAACAAAGGTATTCAGTTGCATCTGGTTAGACTGGAAGCCGACCCCAAGCTAGTTGGGTAAGGCTTTGGAGATGATGATTTAATCAATTTTTCAGACCTGCGACGGAGAAACATTTTCTATTTCGTAATTCCCAATTTTCGAATATACACACGCTATGAGTTAGAACATGTCCAATCCAATAGTCATCAACTATGATATTCTTCTCCAAATACCTTTCTATGTTACGCAATAGGTATTCTTGGAAAAAAAATCTGGAGACAAGATCCTAAAGCAGGTTCCAAGAAGTTTTTATCTTACATGTCTGGCACAAGTAACTAACAGAAGAAAATGGTTAGAAAAGCCTTTACCGACTTATTACGTACAGAATACAAAATGATAGGTTACCGAACACTTCTAGGGTGGCGTACGTTTTTGCGCCATGTTCCTAAAATGTTAAAGGCAGGAGAGCCCTTTTTGTGTCCGTCCGGAACATTCGACTATTACACGGTTTTCACATTTGCTCACTTCTATATATTTTCGCTCATCGCGCCAAGTTTGCTTTCTTCTTTGTATGTTATTTTTAAGAGCGAAAGAATATTAAAATAAAGTGACCGAAGACCAGTTGAGACACTTAAGCTTAGCGGCCAGAAATATAAGCAAGTTCTAAATTCAAAGATTCCTACAAAAAACATGGCACCGCATAACATTCAAATCGTATGAAAGATGATCGATGACGATTAAAATGATCAAAGAATTCAGATACATATCAAGTGATCGGATTTCAAACTATTCAGCCTATGAACATCGCCCATTCATTAACATTTCCGAATGTAGATCAAATAAAGATTGAGATAATTGGTTCAATTAAAATAGCTAATGTACGATGTTTATTTTATTGGTGATCTTATCGTCTACGTTTTGCATATTAATTTAAGGCAAGGCATTATTCAAATAATAAAGATATTAACATTTTTATTTAATTGTTTTTATTTTATTTTTTACCGGCAAAGGTGTTAGTTTTTGTGCCCCAAGCACTTTGAAAGGCGGAGGTAATTTTGCGGCATCGTAAAACCAATGGCGGTGTCGTATGACCAAGGAACCGCTCTGTGCTGCCTTTTTTATGGCAACCTTTTATTTAATATTGCAACACATTTAAAAGTTATGATACTGCCTTATATTTTATACTTGACCTCGTTTGACCGTCAACGTTTCGTCTTGCAAAAACGTTAGAGGAACCCAAACGAACTAAAATTTTCTTCGGATGATATTTCGCCAAGTTTTTGGTAAACAAACTTGGTCTTATTTCTAGTTGGGTCCTGGAACTGACGGGCGTAACAATTCAGATAATATAGGTAGGTATGGAATTGACACTTGTATAGGAGTTCTAGTTTGCTCTCAGTTTAGTTCGTAACAGTCTGGGTTGATTACTTCGAAACGTTTTGATTATAACGTTACTTCGGCATCTTAAACTAATTAGATAGTTTAGTGACAAACTAATTTCAGGAGGTGCTACAGCGCTTAAACTTTCACTTACAGATGTTAATTGAAAACCTTTTAAAGCGATGACTTGTGTCATTTAAGTTGTAGGAGGTAGGTATTTTAAAAGATTCACCTTGTGTATACACAAGGTGAATCTTATAAAATACCTACATAAATACCTTCTGAACAGTCACATTGTGTATATCGCAATGCTGCGTGTTCGAGTTTAATTCAATCAGTTATTATAAAAAAAATGTATATAACCTCGCGCTAAAGACCACAAATAGTGTTATTTAACATTTCTAAGAGTTCACTTGACGCGGCGGATCCGCAACGCGATAACAAAATCAAAAAACAAAATCAAAAGCATTTTATTTCAAATAAACCATTTACAGGCACTTTTGAAATGTCAAGACAACATACTAGAAATACGCGGTAGGGCGGATTGCACCACCTCGTAAGCGGGAGAAGTCATTGGATGTTGTTATACCCATAGGGTAATAACGGGACCCTATTACTAAGACTCAAAGTCTGTCTGTCACCAGGGTGTATCTCATGAACCGTGATAGACAGACAGTAGAAATCATCATAGATGAAGTAGATATTTCTGTTCGTTCCACTATAACAACAAATACTAAAAACAGTATAAATTAAATATTTAAGTTGGGCTCCCATACAACAAACGATGTTTTCTGTCGTTTTTTTTTCGGTGTTAATAATAGTTGTAATATAGTGTTTAATGTTGTAACATAATGGTACGGAAACCTTTGTGCGCGAATCCGACTCGCACTGGGCCGGTTTTTATCTTTGTGACAATCCATAGACCAGATTATTCCATGTAGTGGATCACATCCCGCCTTTGTAATACATTCAAGATTTTCTTATGCAAATTTTCTTTCTCAACATAACACCTTATTATGTTGCTAGCCTAGTACATCTCGAGGCCTTTAAAAAAACAAGTATATCTCGCTTCACCTTTTTCAGTTTCATGTGTTGCAAACGTAATAAGTGGCTCGCGTCACGAGCGGCCCAGATTTATTAGCGATCAGCCCGTTCACTGCGAAATTGCTCCACAATCACACTGCGTTTAATCAACCCTGTTACTCTGTGATTGAAACGGATACCCGTCACTATATGCTAATGTAACCGCGTATTTATACAGCATGTAACTGGAATAATGCACATTCCAATACACCCCAATTAGACAAGTAAGTTACAAACATAATTCAACCACTGATTTATTTAGTAACTACACTATCTGAAGCCCACACACATGTTACTAAAAGAGTTATGAGTATACATGTGGATGGGTGGAGAGGCAGAGGGAGGCCAAAGAAAAGATGGATGGATTGTGTGAACAGTGATATGAAAGAAAAGGAAGTTAGTGATAGTATGACGGTTGACAGGTTAGAATGGAAGAAAAAAACGTATTGCGCCGACCCCAAATAAGATGGGACAAGGGCAGGAAGATGATGATGACTATATGAGGCCTGTAAAATCATTGGATTGGACCTAGGAAATTCGCAATAGAATAGAATTGAATAATAATAATAATATTCTACAACTATCACACAACGCCGTATAGTCCCAAGCTAAGCAGAGCTTGTGTTATGAGTACCAGACAACTGATAAACATACTTAAATATTTCTAAATACATACATATTATAGACTAGCTTCTGCCAGCGGCTTCGCCCGCGTGAAAGTAGGTTTCTCCTAACAAACTTTGGTAGATATTTATAAGATCTACAACTAATTAGAACATTTTATGGTTTCTATCTTTTATAGTTTAGGCAGCGTACGCAAAATAAGTAACTTTTCTGGTTGACTTTTTACACCTTGTGTCCGAAAAACTCAAATATCTTACGGAACCCTATTTTTTTTCCAAAATAAAATATAGCCCTTGTTACTCGTGGATAATGTAGCTTTCGAATGGTGAAAGAATTTTTAAAATCAGTCCAGTAGGTTTTGAGCCTATTCATTACAAACAAACAAAGTTTTCCTCTTTATAATATTAGTGTAGATAAATTAAACCCAGAACAAATGATTGTGTTCATCACACAAACAATTGTCCTGGGTGGGAATCGAACTCACGACCTCCGGCATAGCAGTCAGGGCCACTAACCGCTAGACCACCAGGCACGTCAATAGAATAGAATAAACGTTATTGTACACCAAAATAGTAACAAAACTTTTACACTAACTTAAATCTATGGGTACAAAGGCGGTCTTATCGCTGACAGCGACATCTACCAGACAACCTTAGGGTAGAATGTAAGAATTTGAAATAGAAAAAGGAAGGTAATCTGTCAATGTTGTAATTTTATTTGAATAAATCACTGAAGTGCGTTTGTCCCCTTGTTTTCTTATTAATATATTTTTTTTTTTTATGCACCTACCATGTTTTCTCTTCACTACCCTTGATTGACTGGTAGAGAATGCCTAAGGCATTAAGTAAGCCTTTGTACTCGTACCTTGTGTTGCATGAAGTTTTAATAAATAAATAAGTATAGAGTATATAGATAAGTCCCCTAAACATACTACTTTCAGGGTGTGTGTTTAGTTATATGTTGTATGTAGTTACAAGATATCCTGGCCTTCCTGCAATGCAGCATCATTAGTATTATGACTGCTGTTGCAAATAAGTAATGCATGTAATAAAAGTGGGTACTTGGTTGGTGCGATGTTGTAAATAGTGCTGTAATGAAGCTCTATAATGTTTTTAGGGTTCCGTACCTCAAAAGAAAAATACGGAACCCTTATAGGATCACTTTGTTGTCTATCCGTCTGTCTGTCTGTGTGACCCTTTATCTCAGAAACGTGTGGAGACATCGAGTTGAAATTAAGACCGTACCTATACTCAAGTCTGCGGTCACTTGAAGCTGTGAAAAAATCAAACTTCTAAGTTAACGGAAAAAAAGGTACGGCCGTTTATGTCTCAAAAAACGTACATTTCAACATTCTTCAAGGAATTAAAATTCATAGGGTACTTCCCGTTGATCCAGAATCCTGAAATTCGGCATAAAGCAAGGTCTTATAGTATAGATATAGGAATAAATCTGAAAACTATAATTTCTAGTTACGTAACAAAAAAATACTATTTTTATAATTCGGAAAAATCTTCGTAACTCAATTCGGGAATTGAACTAATGTCATAGGTAAGTTTGTGCGGAACCCTTAGTGCGCGAGTCCGACTCGCACTTGCCCTGTTTTTTACTACTTACATGTAGCTAGTCAGCTAGATAGGTACTGTTAAGACCGTAGCTCATGCTTCAGGCGCAGACTCCTGGGATCTAGTTTTAATAAAGATAAACTTGGGGCATAACATCATATATTTATATATATATATATAAGTATAGACTTATATCCTAGTATTATAAAGAGTAAAGAATTGTAATTTTGGATTTTCGTTTCTAGTAAATAAATTATAAACTTCCATTACCAGTTTTAAAAGTTCCTTCAATAGTACAAAGTTAACGTAACATTGGACTACTTTCTGTCCCACTGCTGGGCAATGCCTCCCCCTTCTTCCAAACCTCTCTGTCTTGGGCATCTCTGACTAAGTTTGCCCCACAAACATGATTAGATCGCTATATCACCTTCGTAGCAGTCAACCTCGGCAGCGACGTCCTTACTCGGCCTCCAGTGAGTTTGTCAACAGGCAATGGAGTGTAGCATAATAGGTGTTAAGTGAATAGATTGCGTTAGAAACGTCATTGCGCTTTAAGTAATTTAAGATCGTTTATATTAAACTTATTTGTACTTAAATTGAATTACAAAGTACGTAGGAGTTTAAGGTTTAATTTAATCCCTAAATACCACCATTATGATCAGCCTTAGTTCTTACTAAGACTGATTATCTTTATTATGAAGAGAATTATTTGTATAAAGTGTGTAATAGCCGGATGCGGTGTTTTTATGTTTATACAAGAGGCAACGTATGGTTATTAGCAGCAAAATTTATCCGTCGTACCCACCTGCTCGATGCGGACGCTATGTAGGTACCACAGGGCATCTAAACGCCGACGACGGCACTGTCATAGTTTTCCATACTGACCAATCGTGGCAGAGAGTGAATTTTTGCTAAGCACACTTTGCTCGAGTGCTTTAGTCGATGTTTATTTTCAACACCTTGTTCGCAAACTAGTAATACTCTACAATGCGTGCCTAAAAGCCACTACTTTTAAATGTATTTTCGCACTAATGCGGAAGCATGCGTCAGGCAGAATAAATCCAGTTATAAATACATAATTGAATAGGGGAACCTATTCAATTATGTATTTATAACTGGAAGACCCGACAGATGTCGTTCTGTCACAAACATATCATAAAAAGTGCCAAAATTATGGATGAATTAAAGTAGGTCAGCTGTAAATTGTTACCGTAAATATACTTACAGAAAAGATATACTTTACAGCAAGGATTGACAGTAAGATTGTTTTTTTTTTTAAATTTACTCTTTAAAAAGACCTTGAGACTAAAAGACAAAAGTTTATCCAAATTGGTTCAGTCATTTTCGAGTTTCAGGTTTAGTAACATATTTAATGAAATGAAAGATATATTTTTTTCATGTATTTGTATTAAAAAATGTTGTTTTGTATTTACATGGGCATTTTTCATTCCAGTTTCTCGGCTCCATAAAGCCCTCACCTTTATCTACAATGACAAAGTTGGC
Source organism: Mythimna vitellina (assembly GCA_949316375.1). Taxonomy (NCBI): domain Eukaryota; kingdom Metazoa; phylum Arthropoda; class Insecta; order Lepidoptera; family Noctuidae; genus Mythimna; species Mythimna vitellina. The sequence continues at coordinate 9,638,659 of OX438687.1, read as the reverse complement.
CCACTTGCAACAAAATATACCATAGTAATGGCGTCTCAAGGCGCTGGCTCTGTGGGGCGATTCCGTGTCCTATGTTTCGTACTAATTAAATGTATAGTTAGCTTATCAGACAGGTACAATCAAGATGTATTCATTCGAGATAAGGGTATTAACAGTTTTTTGTTATTATAAAATGCGGCGTCGGCTTCAGTCGTAAAGAAACCCCTTTATTTTGTGCTGAAGTACCGAAGCGCGGTCACTGTTTGACTGCGTATGAGTATACAAAGCAAAACGCCGTGACAAAGCATGCAATTTACTGTGAAATAAAATGCTTTTTATTGATTAGGATACATAAGAGGCGATAGACATAATTATGTTACAAGAAATAGGGACCAATTAGTTCAACCAAGTTTCAGACTAGCAAAAGTGGCCTCTTCTTTTATGGGGTACTGTTTGAAATGTTATAATAAAATACCTTCACAAATATTAGAACTCAATGAAACGAAATTTAAATCTTGTATTAAACGCACACTATGCAGGCAAGCATATTATAAGTTGGAGGATTATATTCAGGATAAAAATGCTTGGCTCAATGCTGGTCCAGCTCCACTACAACCGGGGTGTACAAATTGATTAATTAGTATGGAAATTATTTTTTAATGTTTTTTTTCCTGAAATTGTAAAATATAAGTATTGTATTATATGTATAGAAGCATTTTTTCCAAAGTTTGTAAATGTGAGTACCATGGAGCTTTTTATAGTTTTTATGTTGCTACTGGACTTATTTGACATAAATGAGCATGGCAGTTGAGAGTTTGTCATGCTCACTCAAATGTCTCACTGATGTTGGCGCGGGTGTTGGATCATTCGGTTCCCTTCAAAATGGTTGAGCTGAGTGGTGCTAATATTAGCGTCATGTCCGTGAACGGGCGCTGTCAGTTGAGGCTGGTCATCTCTTAGCTGCCAGTTGCTTTTTTAATATCTATATTTAGTTTTTATTTTTATTTACATTGTTCTCACATGATAGCGACAAGAAACATGTAACAGAGATATTTGTAACTACAAAATATGATTGAAAAGAGTGTCCATGGAGTTTCTTGCACATTCTTCTCCATAGAGATCTACGCTTTGGAATGTGCAATTAGCATCATTTATTTTTATTTTTCTGACTAACTGACTTCTTGACATTTCAAAAGTGCCTGTAAATGGTTTATTTGGAATAAATGCTATTTTGATTTTGATTTTTTGATTTTTTGATTTTGATAAAAATGAGTAAGTTATTAGAAAATTGTTGCATTAAGTCCGCCTATGTACCACTACTGTACATGAATAAATAAAATTAAAGCAACTTAATTTTGCATTATTGAAACATTATTGCATTCTATACTATATTGAATTGTATTATTGCATATTTGCATTATTATTCTGCATTATTGGCTGCCTCGTTGTAAAGCAGATCTAGGACCGGCTCCAATGGCATTCTTCGAACCTTAGCCGATAAGCATGATGCGCCAGTGATCAATCACTGGTTGCGATTGCTGGTACAGTAATACGTTAAGGTTTTTAGGTGTTACTAGCCCATTTATTTATCTTATTTTCATACTTTTACATTTTTAAATATTTCTTAAAAAAAGCGAACAAAAAAAAAAACGTTTAAAATGTAAATAGTAGCCCACCGGCACTGGGAACAAGGTCCAAGCTACCGGTGATCAGGGCTCTTGAGAAAGGAAGCCGTTTCTAGGAGTACTGCTTTATAGATCAAGCCCTTGTATCTAACTGCCCAACGCGACCGCGTCCTCAGATGTTGGGCGAGGCTTTTAGCAATTAAGCCATTGGCCAACACGAGTATCGGCACAATGACTGCTGTATCCACTTCCCACATGTCGACAACCTCGCGAGCCAAGTCAAGATATTTAGTATGTTTATCCTTCTCAGCTTTCACGAGATTCTTATTATTATTAAAATTTGATTAATTATTGTTTTTATACCGACGTATGTTGACTTGTAGTACCTAATATGGGAACCATTTCAAATAGCCAAAAGTTACAGGTAATTTTGAAGAACCAGTTAAATTTATCCAGTGGCATTTTTTTTTTATTAGTCATAGGCTCGCGTTCTACCACCATCTCACTTGATGGTTAGCGATGATGTGGTCGACGATGGAGCACGCTTGCCTAGAAGTAACCTATTCACTCTTGACTTAAAGACCCCCAAGTTGTAGCTATTTTTAAAACAAGTTTAGGAAACTGTCAAGTTCTCAGAAATGAACTCAAGAATATTTTTTTTTTGCATACTCATACTAAAGAGATTTGTCTTTTAGAAAACCAGTAATTCTTTTTCGTTTTTGCGCATAATATCCTCTTAATAAAGCCTGATCGACATGAGCTTTGGGCATAAAAGTAACGTTTCTTTGGCAGTATCCTGTTGTCGGGTTTATTAACATGGCATGTATGGACATGTGCCCATGGGCTTGAGCAAGATAATGAATTATCATGTTTATGTATTTAGGTCTTCGGGTTTTCGTGTCCTTTGCTTTTATCTTTGATATACTCGGATATTAATTAGGTTACTTATGTTTAGTTGTTTTCTCTCAATTATGAATTTTGTATTAAAAGGGATACATTATTATTATACTAGCTTCTGCCAGCGGCTTCGCCCGCGTGAGAACAGGTTTCTCTATACAAACTTTGGACCCCCGTTTCATCCCCTTAGGGGGTGAATTTCGGAAAATCCAGTCTTAGTGCTCGCCTACATCGCAAAAGGAAACCTTGTGCAACATTTTATGTTTCTAGTCGTAGTAGTTTCTGTTGTTCGTTGGTATGTCAGTCAGTCAGTTTCTCCTTTTTTATATATATAGATTACTCAAACTAATGCCTGTTTAGGGCCATGGCAAAAAGTATGAAAAGGATACTCGTGGTCTTATAAAGTAAAAGACAACCCACGGAACATAAGTGTGGTATTAGTCAGTAAAAGTCTGACACCGCTCCACCCTGAATGAAAAAAAATCACACAACTATCTCACAACGCCGTCTAGGCCCAAGCTAAGCAGAACTTGTGTTATGAGTCCACTTACCACTAGACCAACAGGCCAGTCCAGAAATATAGAGTTCCCACGTAACTGATATTATCATACCAGTCTGTAACCAGTAAGTTCTAGTCGACTTTCAACTTCGAGTCGAACCAGATTGGCTAAATATCAATACATAAGCATTAATCCACTGCTCTCAAAACGGTGAAGGAAAACATCGTGAGGAAACCGGTATGTCCTAGAACCAAAAATTCGAAGACATGTGACATCCACCAACCCGCACTGGGCCCGCGTGGTGGATTACGGCCCGTTCCCTCTCCTAGAGAGGAGGCCTGAGTCCCAACAGTGGGAACATTATAAGGCCGACTATGCTATGCTATGCTAAGCATTAATAAGTGCAAAACTAATTATTGTGTAAAACAAGCGCCTGGTTAAGTTGGAACCACAGTTGAAATGGCGATGAGTGGCCGATACTGCTGCCGTCTAAACGAAAAGGGACCTATCTGTCCTTTTGAATAAATTTGAGTTAACCACGTATTTAGAATCAGGAGAACGAGCCGCTTTAATTCGCTTATAGTAACTTTTACAACATGTAGCAGAGATATTTGTAATACATAACATGATTGAAAAGAGTTTCCATGGAGTTTTTTGCACATTCTTTTCCATAGAGATCTACGCTTTGAAATGTACAATTAGCATCATTTTTCTGACTGATTTACTTCTTGACATTTCAAGAGTGCCTGTAAATGGTTTATTTGAAAAAAAGGGTTTGAATCTTTTTCACATTTTTCTACAAGCTTCCATGCAACTTTTTACAAGTGTATCTCGCACGAGTAAAAAGTTTAGATTCGCTTAAAAAATGTTCAAGCTTCTGGCACCGGCTACGCCGCCGCCGGTGTGAAAGCAGAAAATTATTAATATTCCCCGGATAAAAAAATATATGCGCTATTCCAAGTTTACCCGTGTTCCTATCTAGTAGGTTATAATATTTGTAAGATAGTGTGTATTTTATAAGGTTGTATTTTAGGGTTCCTTAACCAACAGAATTACATATACTACCTACGTACTATTTCGTTTGTCGGTCTGCGCCTGTTTCTCAAGAACTGAAGGTAATAAGTATATAGTTGAAATTTTCACATAAGTACTGTATAGGTGATGCAATAAATTACACAAAGTAATACGCCTGGCGGGGTATGAACCCGCGACTTACAACTCGTAAGACCTGGGACCCAAGTCTGCTATTTTTATAAATTCGTCATTCCAATACGATCCCATTGTCATTTTGTTAAAAGTTCGTAATCTGATAATTCATAATGGTCGATCATTGATCTGTCAATGATTTTGTGGTAGAATGACAGTATCGAGCTGTCTCGAAACAAATTAAAAGCAATGATTACACAATGACGTTCTAATGGTAGATCACTAAACAAAGGAACTTTTAAAATTTTAGCAGACTACCGCATACGTCAGATATTCATTTGTCATTATGTACGAGATTACCTTTCTATGCCATTTCTTTCAATGGAGTGTCGAGTGGTTAACCATTGGAAAGTCATAATGACGCCGTTATATTAGTAGATTACCAAACTTGGTCAAAATCAACAATTATGAAGTCAATGATAGACCATTCTGACACTATTGTAATAGCAGACTTGAGGCCCAGGTCTCAAAACGGTGAAGGAAACATCGTGAGGAAACCGGCATGTCCTAGAACCAAAAATTAAAAGACATATGGATTCACCAATCCGCACTGGGCCCGCGTGGTGGATTACAGCCCATTCCGTCTCTTAGAGAGAGGAGGCCTGAGTCCCAGCAGTGGGAACATTAAAAGGCTGATTATGCTTATGCTACTGTATAGGTATTGCTATTGCCGTTATAATCATTTATTCTAGGGTCACAGTAAGCAATGGCCTTACTGGGCCCCTTTAGTCCTGCTGACATTTCTCCGAGGTACGCGTGGAATTCTACGCTTCGTCGACTCAGGCTTGGTCCTTAGCGGACAGCCGGACGGTGAGCTACCCATTGCTTATCGTCTGCAAGCCTACGCCTACAGTGGTCGAGAATCGCACTGCGACTCTAGATTCCTGTGGCGGCGGCTGAGGCGTGAGAATGTCCGTTCCCCGCAAAGTTGCGGCCATCTCAGAGGTCACTGCTGATAATACGGTACCCTACGTATACGCGACCTACCTACCTAGACCTACACTTAGTCGGTCTTATTCAGTTTTGTGTTTTGGTAAGATGTGTCATTTTTCCAAATGGTACGTCATGGGCCAGTCCGAGCGGAAGCAGCGAGATAGTGTAGCGGGAGATTTATCGACGCAGTGCTGTCCATAGTGCCCATAGGTTGTACGTCTATATGTGTCTATTGTTTGGGTTGCTAGTGTAATGAGATCTACTTTAAGCTGCACTGAATTGTGCACCTCGTGTAGCTGTTAAACTTTAAGCGGCTGCTATGGCTTTTGATTTTTGTTTGTACAGAGATCGTCAACAATGGATAGGTACTTACTTCTTTTTTTGAGGTGATTAGAAGTCAAATAACGTATAAGCCCACTCGGGGAGGACCGAGAGCGTTTGTTCCTTCAGTTGCCCTTTGCGTTCCAGGGCCACGGTCAGTCTTTCGAACAATCCCGCAGCCGTAGGGATCAACCTTACAGGGCCCATTCAGTTTAGCTGACATCTCTTTGAGGTGGCACGTGGAACACTACGTGCCAAGAGTTACAATCGTATGGCAAGCTAAGCTACCCCATTGCTCGTCGTTCGCAAGCCCGCACTTACAGTGACCGGGAATTGAATTGCAATTCTCGATGTCCGGGGCGTCTACAATGGCGGTGGCTGGGGCATGAGAAGGTCTTCTCCCATCAACTTATTATCCTAGCGATAGACAAGCACGTTCATAGAAACTATTTGTCAAAATACTGAAAAGTTAAAACAAAAGTTCGCTGCAGCGCTACATTGGCGTTATGTCGTCTTACAAAACTATTAAAACACAGCGCTAGATAGCTTATAGAGGATACTTTTATTGCGAACAAAACGTCTTAAGCGCCATGAATTTCATGACACTTATGCGTTTCGTTTGTGGGCGACTCACATATATTTACACACTTTACACACTACACGTAAACAATAAATATATAAATCGCCTACATCTATCTATTTACATATATTTACACATAAATATTTATTTATATATATATTTCCAAGATGTCAACACACATATACACTGACACTAAACACAACGTGTAAAATGACGTGACGCATTGGACACACGCATTGTCGACGACGCGCCGGCGAGAGTTTTTCTTCTACCGCCGCGTTATTATATTCGTCCAATATATTCGCTTCTCACTAGTCACGACCTAAGCTGCTAGAAAGACATACGTGCACTCGCGCCCATAAAAAGTGTTGACACCTACCCGCGCTAACTCATAGCTGACTTGCAAAAGACTATATCCTAGCTGTTCATCATACGTGCTTGTACTTAGCTCGCTTGCGCCTTCTAAATTGCAGTGTTGTAGTGTTGTGTGTGAGAAATATACCTGGAGATTCAGCAAGGACTTTTATTTATTCGCCACTACCCAGTGAGTACCTACACCACACACACACCGTCCATACAACCAAATTGGTGACCCCTACTGAACGCAGAAGAAAGAGCTAAGATGAGCAGCGACGGTAGTGATACCGAAACTTCACAGCGCAGCCAACGCCCTACCCGTCGGCCAAGTAAGTGCGCGCGCGTTTCCACTGATGCGGACAACCCTACATTGGAATTGTGCAGAGTTGGCGTCCGTATACCACCTTTTTGGCCTGAAAAACCCAACATCTGGTTCTGCCAAGTGGAAGGACAGTTCAGATTGGCCAGAATAACTGACGACGCCACCAAATTTTATTACGTTCTCGCGCAACTCGACCGCCAACACTCGGAGGAAGTCGAAGACATTATTATTTCGCCACCCCCGACGGACAAGTACGAAAAGCTCAAGACCGAGCTCATCAAGCGCTTGTCGGTCTCCAAGGAGAAAAAAGCCAAGCAGCTCCTTCAGTCGGAAGAACTTGGCGACAGAAAACCATCGCAGTTTCTCAGACATCTGCAAAATTTGGCGGGACCTACAATACCGGACGACTTTTTGCGCACCATATGGACCAGTCGCTTGCCCACTAATCTGCAGACTATCGCGGCCTCTCAGATGAGCTTGTCCCTCACAGAGCTCGCTGACCTCGCCGACAGAGTGCATGACATCGCACCAGCATCACCTCAAGTTGCGGCAGCATCGTCATCACAGCCAGACTCAACAAAGGACATGATGAGCCTCATAATGGAACTGACGAGGAAGGTAGAAGCCCTATCTACCGAAAGGCACGGTCGCTCCCGTCCTCGTACACGTCACACGTCAGGCCATCGTAGTCGCACACCATCCCGGCGATCGCAGTCGAACTACAGGAAGTTCCCAAACTGCTGGTACCACCACAAGTTCGGCAGCCAGGCGAAGAAGTGCATCCGCCCATGTGACTACAAAGCGGGAAACGAGCAGGGCAGTCGATAATGGCGGCTGAAGATTGCCCTTCTACAACCGGTCGCCTATTCGTGACGGATCGCAGCTCGAAAGTCCAATTCCTCGTGGACACCGGCAGCGATTTGTGCGTCTACCCTCGAACTGCGCTCCCTCAGTGTCGTCGTACGAAGACCGAGTACCAGCTATGTGCAGCCAACGGTACATCCATAGCGACCTACGGCTACCTTCAGGTTGTACTAAATTTAGGCCTTCGTAGGGATTTTCATTGGCGTTTTATAGTAGCGGATGTCACTAAAGCAATAATAGGTGTAGATTTTTTATCTCATTATAATTTAATAGTTGACATCCGCAACAAACGATTGATTGACGGTACTACTAAATTATCATCCGTAGCTTCAATAGCTTGTTCCAATAGCCTAATATCAAGTGTAAAGGTTGTGACTGGTGAGAGCAAATATAGTAACATACTTTCTGAGTTTCAGGAAATTACTCGACCCGCAGGCGTGCCATTCACACCAAAACACAACACGACACACCACATTCGCACCACATCAGGCCCCCCAGTATCTTGTTCTCCACGTCGACTAGCCCCGGACAAGATGAAGATCGCCAAGGCCGAGTTCGAGGCAATGTTGGCGAACGGAACAGCTCGACCCTCGGAGAGCCCCTGGTCGTCACCTCTTCACCTCGCCCCGAAGAAAGACAACGGCTGGCGTCCCTGCGGAGACTACAGACTGCTCAACGCAAGGACGATTCCCGATAAGTACCCAATCAGGCACATACATGACTTCTCCCATAGTCTATCTGGTTGTACGATCTTCTCCACCATTGATTTGGTGAAAGCATACAACCAGATCCCAGTCTGTGAGGAAGATATACCAAAGACCGCCATCACTACACCCTTCGGACTTTTCGAGTTTCCATTTATGACGTTTGGTCTGAGGAACGCAGGTCAAACTTTTCAAAGGTTTGTTGACGAGATGACTCGTGGCCTAGACTTTTGTTATCCATATCTTGACGACTTTCTGGTATTTTCGAGGAGCGAGGCAGACCACGAGCAGCACCTTCGCCAACTCTTCACCAGGATGAAGAACTACGGTATGCTCGTCAATACCGCCAAATGCGTCTTCGGAGTACCAGAGGTAACATTTCTAGGCTACCACATCTCGCAACACGGTACTAAGCCTTTGGAAAGTAAGGTACAGGCAATCAGGGACTTCCCAGTCCCCAAAACGGCCAGGCAGCTGAGAAGGTTTCTGGGCATGGTCAACTTTTACCGGAGGTTCATACCTCGGGCTGCCCAGATCCAAATGCCTCTGCATGCCTTACTGACTGACAACATAAAAGCCTCACAGCCAGTCAACATATGTGGAAGCTCGTTAAGGGCCTTCGAAGAGTGCATGGACAGCCTGTGTAATGCAGCGCTACTGGCACATCCTGACTCACAGGCTAAATTGGGATTAGTCACGGATGCGTCTGATTTGGCAATCGGTGGAGTCTTGCAGCAGTTCAAAGATGGTAGCTGGCAGCCTTTAGCGTTCTTCTCACGCAAGTTGAGCCCATCTCAGCAAAAATACTCCCCGTATGATAGAGAGCTCCTTGCTATCTACGAGAGTATTAAATACTTCCAGCATTGGCTAGCCACTACCACCTTTACTATCTACACTGACCATAAGCCACTGTGTTATGCCTTTCATCAACGAAAGAATAACTGTCCGCCACGTCAGTTTAGATACCTTGACTATATCTCACAGTTCTCAACCGATATCCAGCATATCGCTGGAAAAGACAACGTCGTGGCTGACACACTTTCTCGCGTTGATGAACTGCAAAGCCCAGTGGATCTGGACACTTTAGCTAAGGCTCAAGACTCCGACCCGGAACTTGCACAGTTTTTGACAGCAGAGTCTTCACTGCGCATTAAAAGAATGGTGGTTCCAGGAAGCCGTACTGAATTGTACTGCGATGTCAGCACACCGACTCCTAGACCCTTCATTCCCAAACCATTGCGCAAGCAAATCTTCGACTCACTGCACTCGTTGAGCCACCCTGGCGCTAACGCAAGTGCAAAGCTCGTAGCACAACGCTACGTATGGCCACAGATGCGGAAAGACTGTCGCGACTGGTCTAAGGCATGTTTGGCTTGCCAGCGTTCGAAGGTGAATCGTCACGTCACCACCCCTGTGGGTACTCTCGATTTACCTTCGGCGCGTTTCAAATATGTCCACCTAGACCTAGTCGGACCATTGCCCCCTTCCAACGGATATCGGTATTGCCTGACACTCGTCGATCGCTTTACGCGATGGGCTGAAGTAGTCCCAATTACCGATATTACGGCGGAAACTGTGGCCAAAGCGTTTTTGCTGGGATGGGTAGCACGGTTCGGCTGCCCTACCGATATTGTCACTGACCGCGGTAGGCAGTTTGAGTCCAACCTATTCCAATATCTCAGCAAAGCAATTGGTTTCAGGCATCGCAAGACCACTGCATACCATCCTCAGTGTAATGGTCTGGTGGAGAGATTCCATCGCCAGCTCAAGGCAGCTATTAAATGCCACGCGGATATCAGCTGGACAGAATCTTTGCCACTAGTACTGCTCGGCATCAGGAGTTCCATCAAGGAAGACCTGAACTCGTCTTCCGCCGAGCTAGTATACGGAGAACCCCTGAGACTGCCTGGTGATTTCTTTGGCCATAAAGCTGACACATGCACGACTGACATGACTGATTTTACAGCCCGTATCAGAGCATTTGCCAGCCAACTACAGCCAGTCCCAACGACGCACCACTCAAAAGACAAGGTCTTTATACACAAAGACTTGTCATCCAGTTCCCATGTATTTCTTCGGGACGACGCGTTGAGAGGTGCCCTTCATCCGGCATACACTGGTCCCTATGAGGTGATCGAGAGAGGTGCCAAAGTTTTTAAAATTAAAATCAAGGGCAAAACAGTCACAGTATCGTTAGACCGATTAAAACCAGCCTACATACTGTCTGACACCAACACCACCCCTAGCGAAAACATATCCGAACCAACTCTTCCAATCCCAGTAGTCAAGACAACTCGTTCAGGACGAAAAGTCAAATTTCCTGACTACTATCGACCCTAGCCTGGTCTCTGGAGGGGAGTGATGTGGGCGACTCACATATATTTACACACTTTACACACTACACGTAAACAATAAATATATAAATCGCCTACATCTATCTATTTACATATATTTACACATAAATATTTATTTATATATATATTTCCAAGATGTCAACACACATATACACTGACACTAAACACAACGTGTAAAATGACGTGACGCATTGGACACACGCATTGTCGACGACGCGCCGGCGAGAGTTTTTCTTCTACCGCCGCGTTATTATATTCGTCCAATATATTCGCTTCTCACTAGTCACGACCTAAGCTGCTAGAAAGACATACGTGCACTCGCGCCCATAAAAAGTGTTGACACCTACCCGCGCTAACTCATAGCTGACTTGCAAAAGACTATATCCTAGCTGTTCATCATACGTGCTTGTACTTAGCTCGCTTGCGCCTTCTAAATTGCAGTGTTGTAGTGTTGTGTGTGAGAAATATACCTGGAGATTCAGCAAGGACTTTTATTTATTCGCCACTACCCAGTGAGTACCTACACCACACACACACCGTCCATACAACCAAACGTTCAATATAGTGTAAGGACGTCATCCATATAGTCCGTAACTTAGGGCTGTGCCAGCGGTGCCCAGGCAAAGGGCGCAGACCTTGGAGGGGCGCAGAAAGGCCAAAGTTTTGTATTATGCATGACGTTCCGATGAAGTAGCATTCTATTGGTAAAAGAATTTAGAGCTGGGTGAAATTAAAACTTTCTCAAGGGGCGCAGTTATAGATGCTTGCACCGAGCGTATAAAAGGCTGGTTACGGTACTCTCCCTTACGATTTTAGTCATAGTCATCTCAATTTCATTCACTCACATTACTGCTTCGCGAACGGAGGTAACTGCTTCCTATTCCCTCTCGTCCTCTGGGTAGGGTGGTACATATAATTATGTTTACAACATGATTTTAAGTACTTAAATGCGAATACTGAATATAGTTTGTTCAGAATCAGTAACTGAATCGATTCCAATAATTTTTACACCATTTTCCCAAAATTATTTAAAAAAGGTCACTATTTGGACACCACTGATACTAAATACAACACAGGTCACGGCAACTCATAGCGAGCATTAGGCGCCAGCACACAACTGGGTTCTAGAGTAAAAAGTTTTTTTTTTTAAGACGCTGTGCCTGCATAATTATAGAAAGCTAGGTTTTTGGGTTATGATCGCTAGTTTCAGTTTTTATTTTCGTGAGCAAACAATACAAAACTACGTTTTAGTGTTAATAATATATTGCCTTTTGTGAAATTCCACGTATTACGGAGATTACTTTTTGCGATAGTCTAACTACAGCTACCCAACTCTTGATAACGATCTGTTTGTTCATACATCACCTACACACGAATACAATGTAGGTTCTCACCTTCGTCACGTAAGGTCACGAAAATGGAAAGAAACTTAGTGAAAAAGAAAATTGGTATTGAGGTGAGTAAGGTACGAGTACACACGAATTGATATTGATTACTCCGTCAACATGGGAATGAATTCAAAGTCTACAAAAGCTTTCAAATCCATATCCATACTACCTGTACAAATGTTATAAATACAAAAATAACTCTGTCTGTCTGTTTGTAAACTTTTCACTTCTCAACGGCTGAATGGATTTGGTTGAAACTTAGCGCACTGGTAGAATAGGATACAGAATGCTATTTATTTCAAGAGAATGTTCCATTGCGATATATTCCAATTATACGCGAGTGAAGCCACTACCGATACCGATCCGATGGATGCGAGATGCACAGGACCGGTCATTATGGCGACACTTGGGGGAGGCCTATGTCCTACAGTGGCCGTCTTTTGACTGAAATGATGATGAAGCCACTGGCAGAATCTTATTTGATATGTGAGGTACACACGAATTAGTAATGATTACTCCGGCAATAGGATAATCATACCACAGAAACGACCAGAACCTGTGAATGTGTATAAGGCTACATTATATCACTATAAGTTTTGTATCTAATAAAGTGCGTCACAACACGACACAACACAATAATGTGGCCCAAGCTTAATATAACTATCGAGTTTCACGTTATCAACGGATGTACAAAGCTAATGCTTCTACATTTCGGTGTGAATAGACGTCCGTTGTCCGGCGTCCGGCGAGAAGACGGCATTGTGGCCGTGTCCGGACCGGACGCTGCGAGACAGTTTCATGATTAATTAATATTCCTAATGCTTCCGTGCGAACCGGACTGGCCTTTACAAAAACGTCGAGTTTATGTTTTTGAGCATGTGTTTGTGTATGTGATGAGTTGGTATGTGCGTATGTGTGAGTACGAGAAAAGGGATAGGAAACAAAAACGCTGTTTCATGAACGTGAGTTGTGATTTCTAATTTTGCACGGAATAAATTCAGTTGCTGGGAATAAACGTAGGTACTTTATTCCTTTCAGGTTAAACAGAAAACTAAATAAAGAAAGAAAGTAAAATATTTTATTTGGCACGCGTATCGTATCCATACACACACCGTAAAAACAAAACAACTAAGAAAAAAACACTGACATAATGCGTGTCTTCGGCTGCGCCAAATAGGTCCAGTTCAGCAAAAAATGCCAGACATGGCAATCAGTGGTAGTTGCCTGACGCTGGTTTTCAACCGAACCTGATTGAGAGTGAACGGCAGTTATTTACTTATTAGCATATTATATATGTCTGATGTATAAGTATAATGTATAAGGTAAATAAATATCTGTCTACTTAACAATATTAAACAAATGGGCGATTGGATCCGTTGGCTACCAAGTATTTTAGAATACTTTATTCGATTTTGCGTCGTATCGTTGCATTTCGCTTGTTTCAGAGCAAAAACCTATGCAACTAGCGCGCAATTTCTTTCCATTTTCATGTTATATTCCTCAGCATAAACACGTAAACCCAAGTATCAAGTATCAGCATCGTTAAATGTAAGTTTTTAAGATCGCAAAGTGGTCGTAATAAATTGCGACAGTAATGATCCCGTTCGAAGATAAATGGAGCCGGGGAGGCTTAGCCCAAGCCCGCACAAGACAAGAACATGAAATTTTTATTAGACAATTATATCCCATGCAGTTTTCATTTAACATTTCTGTTAAATTTAATAAGGTAAGTTAACTGTTTCCAGTTTTATGGTTAATTTTGTAGCTAACTGTCTGGCGTAAACCTATTGAACTACCGGCGAGGTCGCGTGGAGTTTTACGTTCGAATTTACAGCGAAAGAATCCGTTAGAAATTAATAGAACATATAATAGTACATTATGACATAAGTGTGTAATGTTAGTGATTACCGCCGAGGTGGTATTTAAACCCGAGCCGTGGCGAGGGTTTTTTCACACATATTTTGCCACTTTGGAAGTGTCTCTCGCGAAAATTAGTTTAGATTTTTCAGTTTAGAAAAAAATGATATTAGAAACTTCAATATTATTTTTAAAGACCTATCCATACGTGTGGAGTATCCACAAAACAAAAAAAATTGAGTTGCAGTTCTAAGTATGGGGAACCCCCAAAATTTATTGTTTTTTTTCTATTTTTGTGTGAAAAACTTAATGCGGTTCACAGAATACATCTACTTACCAAGTTTCAACAGTATAGTTATTATAGTTTCGGTAAAAAGTGGCTGTGTCATACGGACGGACAAATAGACATGACTATTGAGACTAAAAAAGTGTGTTTTAGTTATTAAAAGTCTGATACGGCTTCTCGCTCTAACCTAGGGCGGGAGAAGTCATTCCATGATTTCCCACCTCAAAGAACGTACCTACTGTACACTTAGCTGAACTTTCTACGGTCTAAAGCATACAAAAGACTATATAATATCTTAAGGTTTCACAAGATGTAGAAATCTTGATTATGTTTAGAATGCCCTTTGCCAATGCCCGGCTAAAGTCCAATATAATAGCCCTTTAATAAAGGATATTCTACGAAAGGACGGCCGAAAAAAAATGACACAATATTAGATAATGTAACCTCTCCTAGTCCCTCAATGTCTCCTTCAGGGGAAACACGAGCGTGACGAAACAAATTACGTCGTTACAAGGATAAGTACATAATATACAATCACCCCCAAAACGTGATTACGTCACCAGCGACATCTACATTTAAAGTTTAGCGCTTACAGCAATTTGTATCGCACACTTCTGTAAATTACATTACGGGAACTAAATTATGTACGCGTTTGTGTAACACGAACTGTGGAACTGAATTTGGTTTATATAAGGACAATATGTTATTTTAATGGGAATTTTGTTTTTATTTATGTATTAACATTAAAATATAACATTTCTGTTAACAGGACTTCTGAAAACGTAATCGACAACTGAAGGAACATGTTTTTTTTTGGGTGGTTAAATCATCTTATGACAAATCCCGCTCTTGGGCTGAATTGGAGATAGTGTCAGACTTTTACTGACTAAAAACCCACTTCTGTTCCTTCTTTGCCTTCGTCCCAGGGCTCCGGGTTTCATTTTCACACAACTGAAGGAACATGGTGTGATGTTTTTTAATAAAAAACTGACACGCCCTCTTCCTCCGCCTTAGAGCGAACATTAAAAATTGATTATAAAACATATTTCAAACAAAGAAAATTATAGCAAAAAAAAATCTTGTGATGATGGGGTCACTCTTTTTTTTGGCTTCGCACGGTTTGTGCATTTAACCAGTGTCAAGCTTAGGAAGTATTAAGTTTTTTAGTCACTTTCAGTTAATAATAAGTTCCATTAGAATGCAGATATAACACATTCTAATGTTTTTGCAGTTTTTGGCAGCAAATGTATCGAGTCAGTTTTCTCGGTAAGCTTCGCTGTGGTTGTTAATGCTACAACCATTCTCAGTTTCATATGATTTCACATTTTGTCCAGCTACGCAGACACTTGAGATACAAAACTACACCAATTTTACTAAACAATGTCCACTAAAAATCAATTTGCGAATAATTAAAACAGCCACTGAACTTCACTCGGAAAATCCCGCCAAAAACTCCTCGACCATTCTTGTCTGCATAGTTCTCAATCATAACAGTCTACTTCTTCAATATTCTTTCGACTTCGATCTGCGTGGGCGGCGGAAACGACAGTTTTCGAATGAAAAATGTCACACGCACCTTGAGTCCAGTTAATTCGTCGTCCAATGTCGCAACGCGCACGGGACACCTGTCGGAATGAATAGTGGCCATTTGTTTAGGAAACTTCTCTCTAATACCTCACACGTGGGCCCTATCTACAAATGAAATATCTTCATTAAAAAATTTGAATAAAGAAGTTTGTCATGGACGGACGGACAGGAAGTCTGAATTGAGATGTCGTAATGGCAACCGGTCTATTTTGTAAAAACTCACTGAGAATTTTTTTGTGAAATGAGCTGACAATGCATACCGTCAAACGAGGTGAATAGGGATGAAGGAAAAGGAAATTCTTACTTTATTTAACAATGTTGTTCGCAGCATTTAACTGTATGTATTATAAGAGCAATATGCTTTGTGAAATAAAAAATCACAGTTATATTATAAAGTTGAAAGTTTGTGTGTAGAATTCCTACATTATTGATACGGCCAAACGTGGATTGACATATCATCAAACGTTAACGTTTAAACGATCTGGCCAATTTTAGTTGGCCATATCAATTTTAGTTGTTCAATTTCAGGATCTGGCCTTATATTCTAATCGTGTGGGAAACTCTATTACCGCTATGCAGGATTTAGAATTTTAGCTCCAATGTTCCGTCATAAATGTGTGTATGTTTGTTACTTCTTTACGCTCGAACGGCTCTACGTATTGCAATGATACTTGGTGCACGGGTAGACGATGTCCTGGAATACTTTTTATTCCGGGAATATGTTCTCTTATAATAATGTTCTACAATCAGGCGAGAGAAGTGGAAACCAAAGCTGTTTCTATTCACCCCTGCAGCAATATTCACTCGTTTATATATTATAGCTTTTGACTGAAAAAAGACAGGCGCCAGTGAATGAAAAGTTGAAGGGGAATCGTTTGTCTTGGTATGGTCATGTAAAGAGGAGAGATGAAACGCATGTTACTAAAAGAGTTATGAGTATACATGTGGATGGGTGGAGAGAGAGGGAGGCCAAAGAAAAGATGGATAGATTGTGTGACCAGTGATGTGAAAAAAAAGGAAGTTAGTGATAGTATGACGGTTAACAGGATAGAATGGAAGAAAAAAAACGTGTTGCGCCGACCCCAAATAAGATGTGACAAGGGCAGGAAGATGATGATTATATATTATAGCTTTTGCAGTTGAACCAAAATAAGTCTTCACAGTGACGTTTAAATATAATTGATTGTAATGTTCAAAAGATTCGATTGATAGAGGTTAAACTTTTCTTTGGTATAGTTAAGTGAAATGAGATCATAACCCGCAAATTTTTGCGAAAACATGATCTCATCCACAGAAATATGTATCGTCCAAATTACGAATTCATATGGCGGCTAACGACTGAATTGACGGCTTGCCTCGCTTCGTCACAAAGGACCAATCAATACCAACTTACATATTATATAAAAATGAAAAGTTTGCTTGTTTGGTTAAACGCAATAATCTCTCTGGAACTACTGGTTTTAATTGAAAAGTTTTTAGTTTAGTGTTCGATAGGCTTGTGGAAGGCTATAAACATTACGCTACGATGAACAGGAGCAGGGAGCAATATACAAAGACGCTAATGAAACTGCAGGGAACAGCTAGTTTCAAAAACATAATATTTAACGGCGGCATGTTTAGCGCACTGGTTGAGAGATTGGCTGCTGCGCTGCATGTCGTGGGTTCTATTCCCGCACGGAGCAAATATTTGTATAGCCTACAGATAGGTGTTTCGGATGTGGGTGTCTTGTGTATGTGACTTTACATGTTTGCGAACGCACGCACAATACAGGAGTTATTCCAAGTTTCGGTCAACATTAAGAAAAATGATCGGTTTTTTTTTTAAATATAGTCTTACTTGTAACATTTTTAGTCAAAAACGTGTTAAAATTACAATTTGCATCACAATTACCAGGCATCTCAGAGAGCTTTGCGAAAAAAAGAAAAATTATGTATAAGGCACTGGCAACTTGTAATTATTTTGAAAACTTTGGTTATTTAAAAGTAAAAATACATTGTTCGAATTTTGAATTTCCCTCCACATTTTTTGGAGAGCCAAATCATATTATCGCCTCATTTAAAAATGGATCTGCATCGAGACCATTTTCGTGCGATGATTTTCTGCGATCTTAAATTTGACCTAAAACCTGATGAGTCATTTGATCGATTTCAAATTGCTTTTATGGATAAAGGACTTTCTAAAGCAACCATTTACCGCTGGTATAGCGAGTTCAAGCGCGGTCGCCTTAATTTGGGGAATGTTCAAAGGAGTGGTCGTCCTACGACGGCTGTCACGGAAGAAAGTGTGCTGGCAGTAAAAAAAATTAATTCAAGAAAACAGGTGAATTACATACGAAGAGATTCAGCAACGCTTCCCGAATCAATCTGCAGTGGCAGATTGGTTCGGGAAGCGTTCCTTCTGAACCGGGAAACTTCGCGTGAGGAGGATAGTTTGCCGCTGGGTGCCGCACAACCAAACCGAAACTCAGAAGCAGGCCTGTGTGGACTGGTGCCGTGATATGATTCAAAAATTTGAAGAAGGCTCATCTCGGGGCGTTTACGACATTATGACAGGTGACGAATCCTGGATTTATCAATACGATCCAGGACCAAATCGTCAGTCGACAGTTTGGCTGTTTCAAAACGAACCAACGCCTATGAAAGGGAAGCGATCGAGAATCGCAGGGAAAATTTTGATCGTTAGTTTCTTCACTTAGACGGGGTATCTGATTTCAATTTCATTACGAGGCCAAAGCAGCATCAACGCCGAACGGTATACCACAAAATGCTTGCCAGAAGTTTTGTCTGCAATGAGCAACAAGCGACCGAACACCGGGCACCGCGGGGTACTGCTTCTCCATGATAACATGCCCGCGCACTCATCGCTAAAAAGAGGGACTTCCTGGACACCACACCTGTCAGATCCTTGGGGCACCCTCCTTACAGTCCTGATCTTGCACCGTATGACTTATTTTTATTCGCTAAAATAAAAAAATCAGCTGAAAGTGATACAATTTTTATCGCCGGAAGTCGCGCTAGCAGCGTTCGAGAAGACCGTGGAAAAAGTGTCTGCGGCGGACTGGAAAAAATGTTTTGAAAATTGGTTCAGACGCAGGAAACTTTGTATAGAGGCTGGTGGAGAGTTCTTTGAAAAGATTTAATAAAAATATTTTATCCATAGAAGTTAGTTTTTTAGTTTCTCAAAACTTCTGAGTGTCCTATGTATATTACGCCACTTTACGTGGACCTTAGGTACAGTCACAGTAGAAATAGGTTTGACAATAAGGTCTGGTTTTGATTGCAGACTCAGTACTGTCACGTTGTCAATCTCACAGAATAGCATTCAGTGCTTACGTAAAAATGCGACACTGACAAATTAAACACAAATTATTAGTTTTGTATCTACTTCATGGCCTGACCAATAAAAGGTTTCAATGAAAAAAAAAAATATATAAAAAAAGGTTTATGCAATTTGGGCTTTTAATGAACGTAAAGAAATATAGAAGAACTTGGCATCACACAGCGCTTATCAACCACAGTGCAGTCACTCATTTTGACTTTCTTCGGCCATTATCTCGTGGTAATGACTCCATAGAGCGTCTCATAGTGCAGAGAAAAGTTGAAGGCACCAGACCTTGTGGTAGATCATTAATAAGATGGAAAGACCAGATCAAGGCCATAACTAAGTGCTCATTTACGAATGTGCACGGAAAGCTACAGCGCGCGACAAATGGCGCCGTTTTACCAAGACCATAACTCATCGTGGTTCACAAAGATGACTACGACCACTCTGGCAAAAATGTACCGACTAAGAAGAATGAAATATAGCTTCCAGTGCAATTTTACTCAGTGACGTAGTTTTAATAGGTAGGTGTTATTTAACCTTTCATATGCCGTAATTAGAGGCACAACTAAAGCCATTGTCTCGCGTGGATCTGCGCACCGGCATTCAACGAGTTAAACGTATTTGAAAAAGGAATGAATTTTAAAACGGGTGTAGGCATAAACGACTTGACTGTACTTGCATAGTGGGTGCTCGTTTCATATGACCCGGTCACCAGTTCGATTGGTATTCCTGCAAGGAGCGACACATCAGTTATTGGACTGGTTGTTAATGCATCCTACGTGATATGGTGACTGCAAGCGTGTAAACTGCTATGCACCAGTTTATTACAAGTGCAAATGATCTAAATAAATTAATAAGCATATTCAAATTATCATAGTAGTGAAGATAAAATACAATAATGCGTTCTGCGCAATGCTTAATTTGCGAGTGTCCATGGAGTTTGTCTTTCATGTTCATAGAGATCTACGCTTTGGAATGTGCAATTAGCATAATTTTTCTGACTTCTTGACAATTCAAAAGTACATGTAAATGGTTTATTTGAAAAAAATACATTGATTGAGTAATCAATTACGATGTAGATATATTTAACAATTGAAACTAAATAAAATAGACTGCTAAGAATTAAGCGGTTTTATTAGGAAATTATTTCTTTTTTAATACAGAATACAGTCAGTTCGTTTTCCGTTAGCATGCAGGTGTAACACATATAATGTTTTTGCAGTATTTGGCAGCAAATGGATCAAGTCACCATTTCGATAATCTTCATTGAGGGTAGTTAATATTAAAATATAATTCACAGTTCTATTTTGCCGAGATTGCGACTGTTTCAATAATTGCACAAGTTGTCCAAATGTCAAGACACTTGAGGTACAAAACTAAACTAATTTTAATTGGTGTAGTTTCAAGTTTCCTTCATCACAATATCCACTGGCATTCAATTTGGAAATAATTAAAACAGTTACTGAACATCTTTTGAAGATATCCCGCAAAAAATAAATAAAAAGAAAAACTGTCAAGGTCATAGATTTTTTTTCCTTTTTACCCCTTAGGGAAAGCTATAGTCGTCTGACCATATCGCTTAGTCTTTCGTCCATGTTTTCTTGTAATAATGTCTTTCGTATTCGAATATCATAATTTGTTTTTTGTTTTACATTATAATGCGGGAGTAACACATTCTAATGTTTTTGTAGTATTTGGCAGCAATGTATCGATTCAGCCTTCTCAGCAAATTTCGCTGAGGTAGCCAAAACTACAATAAAATTTACAGCTCCTTTTACCGAGATCGCGCCTATTTCAATGATTTCACATACTGTACAGTTGCGCAGACACTAAACTTGACATACTAAACTACACCAATTTTACATCACAATATGGAATAATTAAAATAGCCACTGAACTTCTTTCAGAGAAATTCCGCCAAAAAAACTTCAGGTCATAGACTATAGAAATCCATAGACGGTGGAATATTTTTTTCTCTAAGTATGCTAAATAAAGATGCTTCAAGACTTCAACCAACCAGAAACCCATAGACAGTGGAATATTTCTTCTCTATGCAAAATAAAGGTGGTTCGAGACTCCAACCAGCGGGAGCGGGAGAATTTATTTGATGATTACCTAGAAAGAAAAAAGATGCACCACCATTTTTCAAGTGGTAACCCTATATCAAAGCTAGTGTACATTCTTGGCAAAGTGAAATAAAATAAATTCTATCACTATGAAAGTTCCCGTACTTCATACCTCGGTAATGTATTGGAAATACTATTAATGGCCTCTTCACTGAGCGTCGTTTAGCATGTCGGACGTCGGCGCCAAATGAGATTCAAATATCGAACGTAATGCTCGTCATAATATTACCAAGTGCTTTTTAGAGGGCTTGGTAAAATAAGGTGGGTATTCCAATAGAGATGGGCGAGGTAGCTGAGCCGAAAGAATAAACTTTTTTGTACACCAGAATAGTAACAAAACTTTTAAACTAAGTTAAATCAATGGGTACAATGGCAGTCTTATCGCTATCAGCGATATCTACCAGACAACCTCAGGATGAGCATGTTTAGCAAAGCAAGTAGAGCATTGATTGCAAATAAACCATTTACAGACAGACTTTTGTATTGTCAAGCTTGGTCAGTCAAAAAGATAAAGCAACTAGCTTGCGTCGAACGCCGACGAGTAGGCCACGCCTCCGATTCCTTTGCGTTCGACGCAAGAGAATCGAAACGAAACGGTCGTAACTTGGCTAGGGGGCCTGATGATATGCGACGATATCTGGTCGACGTAGTGTAGATTACGTTGGAAGGGAAGATTTGAAATTGTAGATTTAAAAGGGCCGTTCAAGTATTAAGTAAAAAGGTTTTTTGCAAATATTAATTCCCCTCCCCCCTCATCAGCAAAAGTACCTAAGCAAAGCTCTCTCCCCCCATACTTACGTAAAAATGAGTACATGCATTTTTCAATCGGTTCTGGTTTCGTTATTAATACAATTATGAGCAGTAGTTATAAGTCTAGAACTATGGAATAGGCTTGAAATAGATAAACAAAACCAAGGTCATTTAATTTTGGCATATTAATTCAAATTCACAGTCCGCAGCATGTCCACATTCCATGACACACGAATCCATGACCCTAAGTCTTCAATGACATTTGATTTTTGCTGTTCAGTGATGAGTCTGCTTATATTCGGCGCAATTAAAAAAGGCCCGATTTTGGACCATCGATATCGTCCTCTTAAAAAACTAAAAAAATATATACTGCTGACGTAATCACCATCCAGACATCCCCCATGTCATCGAAAATAAGCAAAGTAATGACCTTCCGACCCCCTGTAGTGCTTAAATAATACTTGCAAATAAGCAAATAATAATAAAATAATGTTTACATCATTTCTTTTGAAATTATGTAACGTAGGTGTAATGTAGAAATGTTTGATTGTTTCCACCAATGATCTGCAAGAAGCTTGCGCGAAGCGAGGATATGTAATGAAATTTTAAAACAGTTCATAGCTGGTGTATTTCTCACTCGTATCGCTCGCACACTTGACTCATTTGAAACAGTCACACTCATCTTTAACATTTTTGTTTGTACATAATACAAATACATACTAAAGGTTGTTTGTAAAAAATCGCTTTTAGCGATAAGACTGCCCATTGTGACACCCTATTAATGTTAATTTCCTAATGTAAATTGTATTTTTTGATGTACAATAAAGAATATCTATCTATCTATACTTCGCTTGCTCTTTTCCATCAGGGCTATGCTACGCAAAACTAAAAAAATAAAGTAATCTGATTTAAGTTTTTTTCCTCACACATCGCTTTTCTACCTCGCCCATCTCTAATGGAATAGCACCCTTATTGTAGGATAGATGCTTACAGCTAAGTACTCTATTATGAACGTTTCAGTGGTCCTAATGGCAGTTATTTGAATGATAGTACTATGAGTTTATAACCATTGGAACTAATAATCTTGTTATTGTAAGTACCAAACTACGTAGGTACCTACCTAACTTTTTAGAGGCTATCGGTGAAAACAATGTGCGAATTTTTGGTAAATACAGTTGATACGGGTAGTTAAACGCTAGAAACTCTTTTATGGTATTACCACACGCTCGAATTTGTAGCGTAGAACGCTAAGAGCCTTGACTGCCTTGTTTTCTTTTCTAGATAAACCTTCTTCTACTTCTTATTTGACTTCTCAAATCCAATTTCTTTGCTCTGGTCATAATAAAAATCTCCGATCTAGCAATAATCGTCTTCTACGATGTCCCACACACCGCTCTGGGTTTATCCAGTCCTCTTTCTTTGTCCAGGCGATTTCTCTTTGGAATGCGCTCCCGTCGAACATCAGGATGGCGTCCAGTCGGTTCACTTTAAGGTGATGGCACGTGAGCACATTCGCAGGAAGTTGGTGTAATCATCACAGCATTGATTTGTTGGATTCGTTTTTCATAAATAGATTGTTAATTTGTATGTATGTATCTAAGTATATATTTATTATTGTATTTCTTTTCTATTTCTATACCATTAAGCTGCACCTACCATGTTTTGTTTCTGCTCCACCCTAAGGTTGACTGGTAGAAAATGCCTAAGGCATTAAGTCCGCCTTTGTACAGTGTTTTATTACTTGTGCATAAAGTTTTAAACTAGTCATAATATAAGGTTAAACCAAAATTCTATATATATAATAAAAGAAAGTCGTGTTAGTTACACTATTTACAATTCAAGAACGGCTAAACCGATTTGGCTGAAAACAGGTGGAGAGGTAGCTTGGAACTAGGACATACTTTTTATCCCGTTTCCGTGGAACGTGATATAACTATGGTATAACAAAATACAACATACACGTAATAACAAAACGCAACTGACAGCTAAACGTAATGTTCTCTATGGTTAAGTATGGTTAAAAATTTGAAATGTTGAAATTGACCGGTTAATATGTTTAATGGTATATTAAATTAATATACTGTAGATTGGAGTAGAGTGGGGTAGAGTAGTGTAGAGTGGGGTAGAGTAGGGTAGAATTGGGTAGAGTAGAATATAGTAGTCAGTTGCGAAAGTAAAGCCTTGGGCAAAAGCTAGTAAACGATAATTGAAGTGTAACAATACCTAAAATATGTGTTGCACAAGTAACAAGTAAAACACAGTTAAATAATCGTTAATTCTACTGAAAGTACTTATGTTAGGTGTCGGTTTACCGCAGCAGTGCAAGTGGGCTTAAATCAGATCACTATTCGGTCGGGTAGTAACAGTAGCTAGGTATTCCATCAAAGGTACGCTATGCCATTGATGGAATATTGTAGCAAAATGGACGCTGCATGCACCTCTCTAGGTATATCGTTAATTTTGTCTTTTTTTTGTTAGAATCTAATTGTTAAGATGGGATTTTTGATTGATCTGTTATTTGTTGCCGTATATGATAGATGGGTTAGTTTTGATATGTTTACAATCCATTTATTTTGTCCAATATTGATTTTACTATATATATAATCTATCATATTTTTTTGTATATGATAGATTTTACAATCCATTTCAAGTTGTCAAAAAATAAAAGGCCCGTTTTGACATCTGTCAAAACTAATAATTACATACGCAAAAAGAATACTCGCAATATATTGCATCATATTATTTAACACACCAAAAAAAGTATGTATTTTAATTATTATTTTATTGTTTATTTCAGTTTCGTTCCAAGTTACACTCTAGGGTATTACTCAGTTGTCAAAACAGGCCTTTTATTTTTTAAAGTAAGTGGTGCATTGCGTAATTCTTGAACTTCACGTGACATTAAATCAAATGTTTCAGATATTTATATTTTTATAAAAATTGTTTTAGTGGTTCAAAAAATAGTTTACTGTTTCTGTCGGACGAGCTCAGCGCGCCATCTAGGCGCGCTGAGCTCGTCCCTACTCTATTGCTGTCGTGTGTCGTTTGCACGTGGTTTTCGGAGTCAGTCAAATGTCAGACCAGTGGTGGCCGAATAGTAACGGCTCCGGCTTACGAGTTGTAGGTCGTGGGTTCAAACCCAGCCAGGCTCATTACTTTGTGTAATTTATTTCATCACCACTGCTCTCAAAACGGTGAAGGAAAACATCGTGAGAAAACCGGCATGTCCTAGAACTAAAAATTTGAAGATATGTGACATTCACCAACCCGCACTGGGACCGCGTGGTGGATTACGGCCTATTCCCTCTCCTAGATAGAGGAAGCCTGAGTCCCAGCAATGGGAACATTAAAAGGCTGATTATGCTTATGCAATTGTCAAGCGCGTTACGAGCGAAACAGAGAAATTAAAAGTGATTTGTGTGAACTAAGTTAGTTATGTTGAAGTAGTCTTCTAACATTTTAATGTTCAGCAATAAATGAATTAGTTTAATATCTTTCTACTGTCAATTTTACCAACATCAAGGTATCTAAAGGATAACTTTAGATATTAGAAAACAGTCAGAAATGCAGGCACGCACCTATGTAGGTACCTTAAATTCTCATAACTAGTATTTCCTACTGTAATTTTGTTTGGTGTATAATAAAGAGTATATCTATCTATATATCTATAAAATAATAATAATAAATAATATCTAATAATTTATTGAACTAAAACATTTTATATACGCAATCTATCTGTCTATTTAGGTATAAATTACCTCTCATTACCACGGTTTTTATTATTTATGTTAACGTTTTTATAGTAAGAGTATTTTTTTACCTAAGTATATATAGCAAATAAATACATGTGACTCTAACTTTAAACGTTTTTAACTTCTTCACCTTTCACAAGAATTCAATCAAATCCAATCACGAAGAAAATAAATACCTAACTTTTTTTCTTACCATAAACTACTGCGAAGCTCACACCCCATTACCTGAACTTATTCATTTCAATTCCCGATCCAGTCATAAAGATGAAATGGCTTTTCAAATAGCGGATTTCGTTTCGCATTTTGTGATCCAGCATCGTAATATAGTGAACTGGGATATTTATTGACCCGTGGATATTAAGCATGCCTATTTACATGTAATATGTACTGTAAATAGGTTCTCTATGGAACGACAGTCGGAATGGCTGTTATTAATGTTTGAATTTAGAATTTTAGAATAAACCGGGCTCTGGTTTTGCAAGTATTATATCCATTTTCCGGAATTAAATTGTTGTTTCTTCTTTGAAATGAATTTTACTGTAGTTAGCCCATAAAATAAGGAAAAACACGAATAAGTTTTACGTCTTAAAATGTTGTAGGTTTATTAGGTGCGTAGAAATTCAAAATTGGGTACCAAAGTAATCACTTGGTCAATGGTCACCAATCGGTGACCATCAATTTATGAACTGAAAAGATATCTACACTTCTATACTAAAAGAGAAAAGATTTGTATTTTTGGATTTTTTTTGTAACGAATAAATACACGTAGCGTTGGTAGGCCTCCTATAAGTTAGAACGATGACTTGGTAACGATTGCGGGAGTCCGATGGATGCGAGACACACAGGACCGTTCATTGTGGCGACACTTGGAGGAGGCCTATGTCCAGCAGAGGACGTCTTTCGGCTGAAATGATGATGATGATGAATAAACACAAAAACTACTGGATCGATTTTAAAAATTCTTTCATCAACAGAATGCTACTCTATCACTGAGTAACATAGGCTATGCTTTAGATTAAAAACAGTAGAGTTCCACGCAAAAACTGTAATAAGGCAACCCAAGGTGTGAATCCATTACCTATAGGTAAATTTTCTTACATCGCGTGCGCTGCAAATACTATTGATTATAGAACAAAATGACGTCCTTCTTTGTAGTACACATTCCTATCTACAAAAAAGGTCACGACACCATTTATGTCTAACTATTATAGTTATGTCACAATATCTAATACATTTAAAAACTGAATTTATTCGCCGCCTATAGAAAAAGAACTTTATTGGTACCTTGGTATTAATCCTTATCAAAATAAATTAATTTATAATTAAGTCTGGTTTAGTGCCTGCATATTACTTTTTGAATTTGATTTAAGAAATGCAATAGAAAATCATTAAAATCGTCAGATGATGTTTAACTGTCGCATTATAAACAATTTATTAATCTTTATTAAAGTAAGCAGGTTTGTCGGAACAATTACTAAATTTATCTGTATTTCCTATTTACTGCATACTAATTGAATAAATGGTTATAAAGATAATACGAAACTCGTTAGCGCATGCACGGGAATTTTTCACTGAACGCTCAGCCCCCCTAGCCAAGTTACGATCGTTTCGTTTGTGTCGAACGCCTCGGGTAGTCCATGCCTCCGATAGCTTTGTTTTGACCACGTGACTGAGCGTTGAGATGATGACAGAACAAAGGAATCGGAAGCGTGGCCTACTTGAGGCGTTCGGCGCGAATGATACGATTGTAACTTGGCTACGGGGGCAGTTCGTCTAGCACTCTACCTGATTTAAATGCGAGATTGTCGCAGCTGCACGAGCGACAGTCAAACGATTTCATCA
Organism: Mythimna vitellina; assembly: GCA_949316375.1. Lineage (NCBI taxonomy): Eukaryota > Metazoa > Arthropoda > Insecta > Lepidoptera > Noctuidae > Mythimna > Mythimna vitellina. Next base: position 9,611,104 of record OX438687.1, on the reverse strand, counting down.
AAGTTTTTTGTCTTTAATCAGAACTAATACTGAAAACTGATCTCTTAAACGGTAAGGTGTAAACTTTAATACTCCATGAATTTCGTATTCGCAATCATGTCATCCAAAATCAGTTCTTAAGTGGTGGGTCTCAAGTAATGTTACTAAAAGAAAAGCTTCTTCTTCATCACTAAAATAAAATGTTTTTCACAGGTTATGACCGCTTTCGGTCACATTGACCGACATGTGGATGTTCACAGAAGATAGTGGTAATAGTATGAAGCTCTAGAGTCTATTGGTTTGTTTGAACGCACTCTAAATAAATAAAATAAATGTCAGGAATTGCTGGGTTGAATTAAAAATTATTTTATGTGTTGGATAGCCTAATTCTATCTAACTTAGAACTAACTGCGAGTTGGTTCGCATCTTGAGGGTTCCGTACAAACTTACCTATGTAAATAGTTCAATTCCGGAATGGAGCCTCGGACGATATTTCCACAAGGAAAAAAAAATGTGACGTAAAAAGTAATTATTCAGTATTCAGATTTATTCCTATACTTTTACCTACTATAAGACCTTGCTTTATGTCAAATTTCAGGATTCTGGGTCAACGGGAAATACCCTATGAATTTTGATTTCCTCGAGAGTGTCGAAATGTACGTATTTTGCCATATAAACCGAAGTATCTTTTTTTTTTTCGTTATTAACCTACAAGTTTGATTTTTTTACAGCTTCAAGAGTCCGCAGACTTGAGTATAATATGGTTTTAATTTCAACTCGATACCTCCACGCGTTCTCAAGATAAAGGGTCTTGACAGACAGACAGACGGACGGACAACAATGTGATCCTATAAGGGTTCCGTTTTTTTATTTCGAAATTTGTCAAGAAACAAAGTTGAGACCGTTTTTCACACAAATTAGCAGAAACAGAGAAAAAGTTTGATAATCGTAAAGTAGTAAAATCACAAAATAATTTTCTACATTTTTGCGATTCGAAAAAATCTTGGAGACTCAATTCGAGAATCAAACTATTTTCATAGTTAAGTTTTCACAGAACCCTCGCTGAGTGATCCTGACGCGCATTTGACCGGTTTTTCTTACAAGTAAAAAGTATTCATGAGTATGTTATGGGTGTGGGATGACTTACTAATCAGCATATAGATATTTGTGTATAGGATCCCATATTAAAAGTTCAAAAAGATAATTTTCGTGAGTCACTTTCACTTTCTTCAAAAATGCCAATAAATAATTAGGAATCACTCTGTGCCTACCTACCTATCTAACCTACCTTTGTGTAATTTATTTCATCACCACTGCTCTCAAAATGGTGAAGGAAAACATCGTGAGGACACCGGTATGTCCTAAAACCAAAAATCTAAGACATGTGACATTCCACCAACCCGCACTGGGCCCGAGTGGTGGATTACGGGCACGGCCCATTACCTCTTCTAGAGAGGAGGCCTGAGTCCCAACAGTGAGAACATTATTAGGCCGACTATGCTATGCTATGCTGTGTACCTATACCTTATCAGCATTATCATTACTTCATATGAAAGACTTCTGACTGTTACACATAGGCCAGTCCAGTCCTACATAATGTTTACCTAAGCTCATAATAGTATGTCTATGGTCTTTCATCAAATGTACCTGCGTGACGTCATAGCTGAAGGGTCGTTGATGATCGGTAGGAAATAGGCGTTTAGGTCGCTCGCGAAACACGCGTCGCCGAAATAGGACCGGAATTAAGCAATCAAAGGTTATAATATCTATAGGGAGTGTTAACACTATGCAACATCGCTAATATTCATCGAGATATAGGGTGCAGCCATGCGTCAAAGGTCAATAAATAATAATAATATTCCACAACTTTCACATAATACCATTTAGTCCCAAACTAAGCAGACAGCTAACATACTAGATAACTGATAAACATACTTAAATCTTTCTAAATACATACATATTATAGACAAATTACACCCAGAAACAGAACAAATGGTCGTGCTCATCACACAAACATTTGTCTTGGGTAGGAATCGAACCCACGACCTCCGGCATAGCAGTTAGGACCACTAACGACTATATCAACAGGTCAGTCAAACCAATACTAAAGTATCTAAAATTTCTTTGCAGCAGATGTTCAATGGTCCACTACTATATCTTATTCAATACTTTAGATTCTGTGCTACAAATTAAATCAATCATGATGACTAGTTCATTCACCCTCTTCTATAAAGAAATTTTAGACATTTTAGCATTGTTAAAATGCAAAACTGCACGTTTGACCCATGACGATACATATTAGGTATAGGTAAATAATACTCAAACGACTTACTAACACTAACATGAATATTTAAATACCTAAACAGATCGTTAAATCAAATAAGTTAGGTGTATCAAAATGTATTGAGAGCAGTGGTGGCCGAGTGGTAACGACTTACGAGTTGTAGGTCGCGGGTTCAAACCCAGCCAGGCGCATTACTTTGTGTAATTTATTTCATCACCACTGCTCTCAAACGGTGAAGGATAAAATAGAAGGCATGTGACATTCACCAACCCGCACTGGGCCCGCGTGGTGGATTATGGCCTATTACAGCCTTTTAATATACATTAAAAGGCTGATTATGCTATGCTATCAAAATATCGTTAATACACGTTGTTAAACCGAAATATTGAAGATGATCATGTTGACAACAATAACAATAATATTTATAGCAGTATAACGCAATTTTTAGTAACGGTTCACATAGTAACACTAGCAATAAACCAGCTGCTCTATATCGTCTTGTTACAACGCGGTACAAGCCATCCCGCAGTAACGTCTCTCATAATTCTGCATTCTACTTCTGTTCTAGAGACTTATTTGAATAAACAACGTAAGTGTAACAAGGGGCGAGAGGAATTTGAGTAGCAACCAGTTTGTGTTCCTCTTCAATTTATAGTTTTGGGTGTGACAGGCCCGGCCTGGCGCCGCCGTCCGACGGACGAACACAAAAATTTGCGGCGAATCGTCATCCATTTAGAGCCAAAAACTAAAACGATGTTTTACAAAATTGAATCGGAGCCCGGTTTACAAAAACGTCCGCGCGGAGACATTCGCCTCGGGTTGAATGGATGGGATAACGACTTGGTGACCACTTTTTGGCCGCCAACCAGTTTCGGCTGACCGCTCAAAAGACGCTATCTGTCGCGGAATCTCGATATCGATATAAAAGCACGCACGTTTTGCATTGTAATTTCATATGTGTGCAACATTATATCGCGATGGGCCGGCAACAAGTGAATCACGTTTTAAATGACTCGCCCGATGTTATATGTTTTTATTTTGGGTCCGTCCGCTAAGTTATGCGGCTCGACACCAGACCTGGCATTTAAATCGACTAAATAAAAATACCTTTTCTAAAAGACCCTTTTTCTGATCTCATGATTCGAAAATGTGCTGATATTGTAAGCTGCCTACTCAAATAACTTTTCAGGCATTTAAACCAGTTGATAGACGACAAAAGAGATTTTCTTAATTTGGTTCCGTGTAGCAATAAAGTAATCTTATCACAAATTAGGGATTTAGACAACAGATTTATTAGTTTACATCAATAAATTTGTCGGTTATTTGCATAATTAAAGCTCGTTATGATTTCCTAATGCTCGTTGGAGATGGTAAAGAAGGATGTGTCGGCTTAACGTCGCTCGTGGGAGCAAGAAACAAGATGGTCGCCTCAGATGGGTACTGACGTGTTCTTCCGCTGAGACATCACCGGCGACCCCAACTGATCATTAATAAGGAGATAGTGAAGTAAACCCCGTTTTCAGATTACCGACGAAAGACTGATTTATTGTAGATAATGGATATTGGCGATTTAAATACATAAAAACATGTTGGAGGTAACGAAGCAGGAGAAACAAGTAATTCAGTAGAAGATAGATAAGCAAAGAGAATTAATTTAGTAGCAAACATTCAGTTTCATAAATAAACTCAGAACGTTAGAGGAAATCTAGTTAAGCTTGAAGCGATTAACCACGACACAATTACCGGAGCTGCGCCATTTGATTTCCAGTTTCAAATAGATTTATTTGTAACAGACTTCTAATTTAATGTTACTTGCCCCAAGCACGTAAATAGTTATAATCTAAATTCGAGCAATCTACAAACATTTTGTTTTAGCATAGCAATGCAATGTTAGTCGATCTCTGTGGAATGATAATTGGAATTGTAAGCTTAAGCAAGTAAATTATATAACGTTGAGGATAGCGTATAAATATTTGGATATATATCTCGCCTGACAGGTATAATAATAAAATACTCTAGTTTATGTAGTTTGATCTGTAGTTTAAATTTTTAAATGTCTTCGACACGAATATAAAAAATAAGCACCAATAAAAACAGATGTAGCAGCGAGTCCAACAGTGGCAGTCGGAAGATGGCCGCAGCATAAATATTAAAATTACGAGCGACGCAATTCCGCGCTCCGACCACGCCACTTGAGACCACATTAACACAATTTTTGAAACATCTAAAATTGACATTTGTCGCATTATAGCATCCACGTGCCACGGACACAAAGTAATTTAATCTATTATATAATGGTGAATTTATCGTCACATAAAAATCGAAAGGTCAAGATGTAGTTTCGAAGGTTTACGAACTTTCTGCCTCTGTTTTGAATTTTTTAGAAGGTTTAATGCGCGGCGTTTATCATAAAAGTGTACGTAGATGGCGGTGGCATTATTGTGATCGTTGGAAGTTGTGCGGCACTCAATTTTACGAGTGTGTCGCAGTCGCAAAGGTTATGGCAGTCGCAGTTACTCGGGCTAGATAATGCAGGTATCAGTTTGCCGCCGCTGTGCGCTTGCCACGGCATGCGGCTGGACTTGGGACTTAGAGCTGAAGTATCGATTATACGGAACGAAATAAAAGCGACACTATTTTACGTATATTGAGTTTGGCCCGGTTCTGGTGTCGTGACCAGTTTAAAACATTGTAACATGCATTTATGAATTCTCGAAGCGATGCTACATGTAGTTTCTAAAGCTTAGTTGGGTCTAATAAAGTTTTGAATCATCTTTCATTTTATTCCCCTTGAAATAGTGAGATTCTCTATCGGGCCTATAATCTGGGCACCAATAAATCTCAATCCTAAAAGAATTATCAATTACAAGTGAATGCACATTCACACCACACATCACAGCTCACACGCTTGGAACCGATAACATATCCTTTCAACGCCCATATTTCATCTATCATGATTATTGACGGCTTGTTTTACCCACAATAGGATCGGCACTTCCTCCTCTTGGTGAATCATGCGCCCCTAGTAGAAGGTCTTTGACCTAATATTGAAATTTCGTTTTTCGTTTTTGTGTGGGCATTTTCTCTGTTAATGAGTATGAACAATGGCCGGGCATCAGATTGCATCTCTGTGGGCGTCTGAGCTTCGTGGGTGTGGATATTATGTACTGACGCTTCATTAAAGATAGGAAATACACTCATCACTGCTGCCCACTCGTGGTTCAAAAGCTTCAATAGCTATTATGTGAATTTGCGATTTTATGACCGTTTTGTTTATTAGTTATTGTTTAAAGGCTTTTAGACATGAAAATATGCAGTTGTACCAACGCCTATACTGCCGTGAGTGTCGAAATCGAATTTTGTTGGCTCACGATGTTTCTGCATATTAAATTATCGATTTTCTTAATAACAAATGATCTTCTCGAAGTTTTTAGACTGTCGATTTCACTAGCTTAACTTATTTGAGACTCGTAAGTCATAAATTTGCATTTAGCGTTGTAACTTGTGAAACTTTGGCGCAAAAACGGTCGAGAGGCAAAGCCCTGACATGCACTTTTCGAAGTTAGGGTTATGAATGATGAGTCTTGATGAGTCTGTAGACAACTGAGATGTAATTAGAGAATTGTAGCACAAATATTGTAGAAAGCAGGTGTTATTATTTATCGTATTTATGAATATGTTGAAAACACAAAACTTTTTTTTGAGGTGTTAAGTCATCAAATATCACCTGAAGATAGGTGTTTCGTTCGGGCCTGGGTGTATTGTGTAGCTATGTGAGTTTACATGTTTGTGAAAGCATCCATGACACATGAGCGAGAGGGAGTGTCAGACTTTTACTGACCAAAGCCATTCGTATTCCTTCAGTTTCCCTTTTCGTTCCAGAGCCGTGGTAAATCGTTCGAATATTCCCGCAGCCCATAAGATGATAGGTACGTTAGTAAACTTTTCAGATTGAAAGAAAACAAATACCAATAAACTACTATTATACAATACTTATAAAATGTGTTTAAAAAAAATATTGATAGGCTCGCGCTTGACCAATATCTTTAACTGATGATGATGATGACGATGTGGTCGACGATGGAGCACGCTTGCCTAGAAGCAACCTATTAAATCTTGACTTAAAGACCTGCAAGTCCCAGGTTAGGTATGTTTGAAAAACAAAACAAAGGAATTGCGCGTGTAACTAAACACATTGATTTGGTTCTTGGCTTATTTGGGGTTCGGAAACACATAATTTAAGGTAATTTGTTTTATTTTATTTTCACAAGAATGTTTGTTAAAGATGTACGGGGAAGGTCTGCATAATAATTTTCAATACACTTACTCGAATACCCGCTCTTATACCATCGCTTTTAGGCACGCAATAGACTTTTCCGCACTAGTGCAGAAAACTGCGCGTGCTCTCCCTCGCCACAATTTTATTACTTTTACGAGTATATACATAAAATTAGAAACTGACTGACTGACATATCAACACACAGCCGAAACTACTAGGTCTAGGAGCGTGAAATTTTGCATCTTCCTTTTTATGACATAGGCGAGCACTAAGAGAGGATTTTGCTAAATTCGCGCCCTAAAAGGATGAAACGAGGGTCCAAAGATTGTATGGAGAAACTTACTATCACGCGGGCGAAGCCGCTGGCGTCGCAGAAGCTAGTTTATCGTATCAAGCTGGGCGCGCGTCGACCCCCACCAGTCGCCGGTCAACTAGTGTTTATTAATTTCTTCGTAAGCTAAGTGTATTGAAAAAAGTCGTTTGACACAAGTGCATATTTGTCACTGCAGCCCTCGGCTCTATAACTCACTCGTCTACGGTTCGCGTGAATTCCGCCTCGGGCGCAATGACAAACTTTCTGCACTTGTATCAAAATGTACTATTCCAGCGGTTAACTATTTTGATGTCTTTGGGTTGATTTGATTATGATGCTTAATTACGAACCTTGTCATGTTGTGTCTTCTTTTGCGACCATAATTTATTTCTGTATAAGACCGTCATAGTTCCTTTTCAAATAGTATGATGCTACTACAACCATCCGTTTATTATAATTGTCAGTAGAATCATTCCCTATTCATTTTGAACCGTAGTGACCTAGTGGCGATAGCCTCGCTTTAAAAGCTATGCGTCGTGGGTGCAAACCCAGGTAGTTGCTTTACTTTGTGTTATCTATTACATCACCTCTGCTCTCAAAGTGGTGAAGGGAAATATGGCGAGGAAGCCGGTATATCCACGAAACAACAATTTGAAAATTTGTGACATCTACCAACCCAAATTGGGCCTTCGTGACGGATTATAGTCCATTGCTCTCCTAAAGAGGAGACTAAGTCCCAGTAGTAGGAATATTATAACTAACTAGTTTTTGCCTGCAGCTTCGCCCGCGTACATAAAATATAGCCTATGTCACAAGATAATTTTCAAGGACTTCATATTAATTTCCATTTTAATGCCACGTTTCATTTTACGCATTTTCATTTAAAAAACATTATGTACTATTCCAAAACAAATATAAAACTGATTTACGATGTCGAGACGGGGTGTGTCTAGTGCAGTCGGTGCACACCAATCCCTGGTGTTTTACAGATATGAAATTTCGGATCTGGATACGGATGCGGATATAAAATTAATATTATACCGGTTTTGTATACGGATGCGGATATAAAATTAATATTATTCCGGTTCTGGATACGATTACGGATACGATACGGATAAGATACGGAAATAAGTTCATTATTTCGGATTATACCTACGCTAGATTCGGATAGTATCGGTTACGGATATTAGAATTTTAAAATTATAAATGTATAATGCAAATAGGCCATTGTTTTAGTATTATATGTACATAGTTAGGTTTAATATAAATACTTAGTTTAGCTTATATTTAAGTTTCTATATATCTATGTGGATTTAATAAAAAATCTATAATAACAGCTATAGTTAAGTACGTACTATTAATTTTAGTCTAGATTATCATTTGTTTAACCAGGCAAAACAAACAAAAACCTATCGTAACCTGTCATTTAGACTCCGCCTTTATCCGAAACTTTAATTATTTTTTTTGATTCTGTAGCGACATCTATCGCGTCACATAAGAAAATCCTGAATCGCGCAATCAAAGTTCTCCGCGCGATTAGAACATATAGAACAGCCCGAAATCATCTATCGGGCAGTTGTAGCCCACCAGACATAACACCCGTCTGGTTGGAGGATCCTCCCTTTTCAACGGAGGTTTGCGGGACTTTACTCACTGTTCCGCCTACCTCCAAACTGGTGACCCTCGACAAAGAACGTCAGCGCAGCCTTCGTGCAGCTACTACCTTGTGACGTCATCATCACTTCCTCAAGCTTTCGAGCAGCGAGCCATACAGCCAGCACCCACGGCTATAAAGGGTATCCTGACCACCAGCATGCCTACATGGTCATACCTGGTCATCACCCTCAGCCTCATCAGCGACCTTGGCGAAGCACACTGCACCTTCGGCCAGTCACATGAAGAGCAATGAAGAACCTCTCCTGGTCGACGCAAGCAGTCAAGCTACTAAGTCGCACAGCACCGCTCCGACTCACTGGAGCCAGCAGCACTACTCCGACTCACTGGAGCCTGCAGCATCATTCCGACTCACTGGGACAGCACCACCCCGACTCACTGGGGCATCACCGCAGACAGTTCCGACTCACCGAGAACTATGCGGCATTCGGTTCCGACTCACTGGAACCAACCTAATAATGGCCTGGCACACGCATCAAGAAGCATCAAGAACCATCGATCTCCGATCTCCGGAGGGGAGTGATGTAGCGACATCTATCGCGTCACATAAGAAAATCCTGAATCGCGCAATCAAAGTTCTCCGCGCGATTAGAACATATAGAACAGCCCGAAATCATCTACCGGGCAGTTGCAGCCCACCAGACATAACCTACCTCCAAAATTCTTTCGAACTTTATTTTCGGTTACGGTCACGAATATTTTTTTAATTCGTATATCCGATAGTTCCGGTCACAGTTACGGAGCTCCATAACATTCTTGATATTAAAGTCGTTGTGTTTTAAGGTAACGGGTAATGGAGACGGTGAGGGAAAGGGTTGAGGCTGAGAGTTGGACCAGTTTTGATTAAATACGGTCGATGTAGCGACGTTTGGGACCCGGTTCGTGACCAGCAGTGGTCACTGATGTTGATGAAACTTATATCGATATCGATTACTGTTACGGTATTTTTTAAATTTCGGATTTTTGATAATTTCGGTAACGGTTACGGATATTTTTTTATTTCGGATATCCGATTCGGATAACGGGTTGCGGTGTTTCATAACATCCCTGTTGCACACTGCACAGCGGGCAGATATCAACACAGTCGTTGTGCTCGGCTCATGGGACGTTTTAGTTGACGACTGGTTAACAAAGGCCCTACTACAACGATCTCAACAGGATCCATTTAACGACCTAACTGAGATGGAGCTATATAGGGTGTATAGCTCCATCTCTCTTTCTCGCTCACACGCTTAATATTTTTACACGTCATGGTAAGACCCCTGTACCGTTATGGACGTTTGAGTGTTTCCTTCTCAGTTTTAGGGAAGTGTGGTGTAGCTGGAACTGAAGCTATTAAGAAACATAGTTATTATGATAAATATCGGAATTTATTTTTGGAACTAGCGGAGTACGATGGATGCGAGACGCACAGGACCGTTCATTGTGGCGGCACTTGGGGGAGGCCTATGTCCAGCAGTGGACGTCTTTCGGCTGAAATGATGATGATGATGATGACTAGCGAACCCGCCACAGCTTGGCAAGCGTGTTACAAATGTTTGAAATTCTCAGCTTTTCTTTAGTAGAGAATTTTTTAACTTAAACCTTCCTCGTAATCTCAATCATTTGATGAATATAGTAAGAACATTCAATTCAATTCAATTCTTTATTGCAATATCACATGTGTTATATAAGATCTTATGAATAGTTAAACAAGTGCACATGGACCCTGTCGTGAACAGCAGCAAATCAGTTCAGTGGTTTTTCAATTTATCTTGAAGAGACAGACGCGGTGTGGGACTTTTGTCTTATAATACTTAAGAATAAGGCGAATGGGAATCGCTGCAGGCTTGTAAAGCAGGACCTGTACCATGACGTTTAAAGTAAGATTGTTTCGTTCTTATTTCCAATGCGGGTTTTTTTTTGGGTGGAAAAATCATCTTATGACAAATCCCGCTCTTGGGCGGGGCGGGCCATAGTGTCTGACTTTTACTGACTAAAACCCACTCCTGTTCCTTCGTTGCCTTCGTCCCAGGGCCTCGGGTTTCACTTTCACACTACCCGTGGCCCCAGTAGGCTTCGACCCTGCTGGGCCCCTACGATTTGCTGACAACTCCTTGAGGCGCGCGTGGAACAGTACGTGCCTTCGACGACTTGGGCTCGGTTCGGACGGTTAGCAGAGGGTCGGACGGCGAGCCACCCATCGCTCGTCGTCCGCAAGCCTGCGCCTACGGTGGCCGGAAATCGGGATCGGAATCCGGGTAAGAGATGGCGCTAGACAACCTGTATAGCTCTGTCTCTTACCCACACTGAAATAAGAATGAAGTCTTACTTTGAACGTCATGGTATGGTAACCCCGCATGTCCGTTTCTCGATATTTTTCTAAATTAAGAACCTAAAGATATTCTCTTCTTCAACTAAATAAGATGAGATAAAGATAAATTTTATTAGCATAAAAATACAAAACACACCTGTGTTACATGAATCAGTGTCTTCTCCCAAATATTAAGTACAAGTAAGTAAATACATTATTTTATAATAAACATTTAAATAGGAATATTTGATTAGATCGGATTTAGAAAATAAAAATTTTATTATTGTAATTAAAATAGTTGTACAGTTAAAATTATTATCAAAACTAAAAGCAACAAATTATTGAAAGTAAAAAAATAGATAAAAACTCAAAATTAACATAATTGCTTTATTAATATTGTCAAATACACGTATGTGTGCATGTGTGATGTTGTTGTTTTTACAATAAAGCAATATCCATGACGAACTTAAATTGAAATCCAACTAAAGAGTAGAAAGAGTTTAATATTTCGAATAAGTACTTTTATTTTTGTTGAGTGTTAGAAATACCTTCTCCCGTTTTGTGTTAAACGAGCGAGAATATCAGACTTTAAATCCGGGGTTTTATTCAGTTCCTTCAGTTACCTACCCATTTTTCTGCTCTGGGTGTAGATAGACAGGCAAGCACAGGCCTACTAAGGCCACATCAATGTTGCTAACAGTTTTTTGAGGTACACTTGGAACACAACGCGCTGTCGACCCGGCTTTGGCCCTTATCGGACTGCGAGCTACTCATTGCTTGCCGTCCGGAAGCCCGTGCCTGCGGTGGCCAGGAATCACTCTGCGACTCTCAATACCCGCCCGCTGGAGAGCTGGAGACAGTTTTCGTAGTACCGTATTGTACCAAATGCTTACTGCGAAATGATGGTAGTGGTTTTAAGGGTCGCGACACATCTGCAGAACGTACGGCGCCGACACTTTAGCGATTGAATATTATCGGTTATTGTATTCGTTTGGCATGACACACCAATCGCGCCGAAGAGTCGGAAAGGTGACAGTCGGTGTATTTTTGGTGTGAGGTTGAACGTGTTGAATTGCCCAGTAAAATGGATTTTATTACAAAAATTACCTATTATAAAGAGCTTGGAAGAAGAAAAATGCAACAGGCACTTAACTTTCGGTCGTTTGACGCGTCGCCGAACTTTCGCTGGCGACATGACGCGTGATGTCTGATGTGTCGCTTGCACATGAACGCGACGTAATTTCGGGTGATATGTCATACATAGAGAACTTGAAAATTAGAGCGAGTGTATTCAACCGAAGGTTCGGTGCCGTACGTTCCGCAGATGTGTCGCGACCCTAAGTTCAATATTTACTCTGACATGTCGCTTGAGAAAGTATTCTCGGAAAATACAGCGTACATGGAAGTTGAATGAAAGCCGCCCACCCTATTTGTTCTTAAAATGGACAAGATAATTGTTGTTTTATTTTTAATTGACTTTTGAAAGACCGATTTGCTTTAATTGTCGATTTCAGATTACTCCAGATTAATTAAAGGCTTATAAGTGCGAGATAGTAAAGGGCTATGTTCTTTTGGACTGTTTCATTTCCATCGACTTTTCAAACTTGCTGTACTAGCATAAAACTATCGCCATATTTATATTTTCTAGACAACTAAACACATACAATGCTTGGTTTATTTATAGTGGAGCATTGTTGAGTGGTGATTTACGTTTTTAGACACGTAAATAGCTTTGACGACTCAAAACACTGTTGGCATTCGGTAATTCCGTAATTTACTCGAATATTTCACAAAACTTGTTCCAGGAAATCCGTGTTTTTTTTTTTAAACCCCTAAAAGTTTTTCAGAAAAATTGCCGTCATTCAGAATCTCGTTTAAATGTGCAAGGATATGGAGGGCCAAACTTCACGTAATAGATTTTCAGAGGTATTTACTAGATTAGTTTTACACAAATTTATGTTTTGATTTCTATAGAAGCCTAGATAATATCCACAAGATACCTGTGTATCCAAAATATCAAGAGAAAGATGTGTAATAACATCATAATCACGTAAGAGCATGAGAAATAGAGCGTATGGAAATGTATCTCGAAAAGGATGATCTTAATTGTTATCGGTCGTTATGACTTTTGTATTTCCGAATTTTTCAAATCTAAGTCTTTACAAAAAATTGACGATCTGTGAAAGATTGACTGATCGCTCTTAATCAAGGATTAGAGCACTAGGATATATTTTCTTTTTCGGCTATACAGAGGCACTATTCAAAGTGCCTCTAAATGGTAGAATTGAAATAAATGTTTGGAGTTTAACTTGTGATAGTCGTAGCTTTAAAGACCTTTTTGAGTTGATATTAAATAGCAATGAAATGCGGTTCCATAAATTGCGTGTAAAACTAAAAGGAGTATAAAAGCGTCTGTCCGCTCGCACAATGCAGCCCGCATGATCGTCTCTTGCGCAGACAAACTTCAAACCTGCACTGGAATGCGGGAACACGTGGGGAACACTCAAGTTATTACTGCGTGCTTCAAATTTATATATTTTATGATTTCATTGTATGTGTTAATATACTGGTTTTAGCTAGCACAGATAAATAAAGCAGGGTTTTAGTGAATAATGTAGCTTAAGTCAGATTTTCAAAGAAAGTATTTAGTTTTGTGATTCCTGATTTTCGCGGCAACTATGAGAAGTGGTCGGCTAATCTTATATGGATTATTACATTTTTAGTAAAAACAAAGATTTCATAAATTCGGAGATATTAACAATGGCTGTCATAATCATTTGACAGGCTGACTGACCATTAGACCAACATCTAATGGTCAGTGACCCTGACTGCTATGCCGGAGGTTGTAGGTTCGATGTGTTCTGTGTCTGGATGTAATTTATTTGTGTATGTATTTAGATATATATATTTATTATTATATCTTTTCAGCCGAAAATAGTTCACTCTTGGATACTGGCCACGCCTAGTGTCTCACAAAGACCAGTCCTGGGACCATAATGTGTTTAACACATTATGGTCCCAGGTCCATGTTAGGCGTGCCAGCGAGAAAGAGGGATGGAGCTACAGACCCCTATATCTATAACTCCATCCCTTTAACAGTTCAGTTTAGGTCGTCAAATGGATCGCGATAAGAGCTTATTAGATTCTGTATTATATATTATGACGTAATTAAATTAAGAAGTTTTATTTTTCATGAATATTGTTAGTTGTATTTTATACATTGGTAACATTTATGAAGCTCGAATCTAATTTAGTTAATAACATTGTTGTGTGTACAAATATAAAACACTAAACTTATAAAAACAGTATTGATGATAATCCTCTAAATTATTTTGTAATTATTACTGATCTTTGAAATGTATCTTGGGGTTTCTATTGCTACTAAGGGCGGAATTCACCAATAAAACTAATCGCGTATTAACGTTTGGCTCGCATAATCGCGTTTAGATGCTGTCACTTGTAAAAATCAAAAAAAGAAAAATACAGACAAGTGACATTAGTGACAGCGACTAAACGCGATTATGCGATCCAAACGATAAAACGCGATTAGTTATATATGTGAATTCCGCCCTTAATGTAATGAGTTGTTTGAAGCGATAAGTATTTTTATGAAAATCTGTGATTTGTAAAAAATGGCGGAATTTATTGTATTTGACGTTTAACTGTCAACCCACAGGTCGACACTTTCCTTTAAATAAGAAATGATTTTATAAGAATGATTTACTTGTTTAGTTACCTCCGTACTTCTAACATGTTCGTGGTAGGGCCTGTGATCCTTGATTCTTGCGGCAACTATGAAGAGCTAAAGACAAAGATTTCATACATTCGGAGGTACATAGGTTATCATAATCACAATTACAGCCAAAAGCTGTCAACTGTCTACCCAAGTGTCACCACAACGATCGGTCCTGTACGTCTCGCAACCGCAGTATACCCTCGACCCTCAACAGGTCATCGGTCTACTTTATGGGATCCCTTCCAACGCCGCGTCTTCCAGTAAGCGGTCACCATTCCAGAACCCTTCAGCTTCATTGACTATTTGTTCGGTGAGCAATGTGCCCAGTTTGGCGATTCTTCGGGCTAGTCGGTAACCTTGATTCTCCTTTCGGTTGAAAAGGTTCTAACGAACGATATCAATTAACCCTCCTAAGGGCGGAATTCACCAATAAAACTAATCGCATTTTAACGTTTGGCTCGCATAATCGCATTTAACCACTGTCACTAGTGTCACTTGTCTGTATTTTTCTTTTGTTGTATTTTTACAAGTGAGACTAGTGACAGCGGCTAAACGCGATTATGTGAGCCAAACGTTAAAACGCGATTAGTTGTATTGGTGGATTCCGCCCTCGGTAATTTAACTAAAACTTGCGCCGGATTGGTCCGACGAATGTTTTCGTGTCCTCATCGCCAGGGTCGTGTGTTTGCGACTGGGTACTCCATCTCGTTTAGCTCTTTAATCCGCACAGAAAAGCTGACGAGATGGAGTATTTGGTCGTGGATGTGCGACCCTGGCGTAATAAACGCGAGAGTGTTTGTCGGATATATCCGACGTAGGCGGTTAAAAAGTTAAAGAAGATAAAAGGAACAGTTTATGTTTATTTTTTAGATGTAGCTTTATTCATTAAATTCCGAGTGAACGCCGGTGTTCGCTCTTTCATTGTCTTTCTATTGTGTCTCTTATAGTCTTATTACAGTATTCGAAAGGTAATCATTCATCATTTCAATCAAAAAGGTTCTAAGCCTCTCCCAAGCGTCGCCACGTCGGCCGGTGTGTTCCTCGCATCCAGCTGACTCGGACAGATATCGATGAAGTTTAGTTTCTGGAACAATGTAAATACCCCCCAGGGAAAGTGAAATTGTATCTACCTCAGCGGATGCTCTAATTCGCGAGAGCAAAATGGCCGTGACGTTTGACAGGTTATCAAAACTTGTCTAAATCTACTTTATATTAAATCAGAACCACGATTTAATCTATACATATACCTAAGTACAATTGAAATGTCTGTTTGTAATAACAACAAAACATTTTACAAACAAAAATTCAAAACACATTTTTGTCTGTCAGTATGTACGTCTGTTGTTCCGACTAATTTCCGAAACGGCTGGACCGATTTTGACGGGACTTTCACTGGCGAATAGCTGATGTTAGAAGGAGTAGGTAAATGAGTTCCGGGGTAGAGCCAAAAACAGGAGAGAGATGTTCTTAAACTCCTCGCGAACGAAGTCACGAGTAACAGCTAGTACAATCATAAAAACATTTTCAGATTCTTACTCCGCGTAAAATATCAGGTGCTTAATGTATAATGTTTCTTTTTAATTAAGCGGAGTGCAGATGGTAGTCTGCGTGACCAGTGTTGTTATTCCGTGCTGTCTGTACCTCGCCTAACATGGTTCTTGTTAATTCGCGCCGCGGGCAGCTAGGAGGTCTTATGACCAAGTATAGTGCATGACTCATTAACCGTTGAACTTGACTGGTCAGTTATAGGTAAGAAACAGAAGGTGCAAACGGAACCCGTAATCAACCGGTGAAGAAATGGTCATTAGCACCTTTCTCATTTTAAATTTTTCAAAAAACTGTTTTTACGCCATTTGTAATTACAGATTGCGCTTAAAACAGTTTTTTTTAAGAATTTGTTTTGGATTATAGGTGCGAATTTACAATTCAGGCGTTGTGTAGAATACCATAGCCTTTCCATACCTACTGTGTAATGCTGAAAAGCTACCGAAGTGAACTTACATTAAAAGTTGGGATCGATATATTGGCCAATCGGATTGGGAATGAGCGTATGAAACGTTGACCGACCATTGATTAGAGATGTATGAACTCATAAGCCCCTCTAGCCAAGTTACGATTGTTTCGTTTGCGTCGAACGCCTCCTAAGATTCCTTTGTTCTGACGTCATTTCAACGCTCAGTCACGTGGTCAGGACGAAGGAATCGGAGGCGTGGCCTACTCGAGGCGTTCGAAGGAAACGAATCGATTGTAACTTGGCTAGGGGGAAGGTCACAAAGACAGGCGAGATTCGCACAGACCATAGAAGCATGGCAGAACACATACACTCAACAGTGAGTGGAAAAAGGCTGTCAACGAGTATGACGTTTGGTATTGGTAAAGCAAGACCAATAACTTCTTGAGATGAAATGGTCATCGTCATCTGATAGCCTTATCCCAACAAGCTTGGGTTCGGCCTCCGGTCTAACCGGATGCGGCTGAACACTGCCTATTAGGCCTAATGCCTATCAGACCTCCACAATCCAGTTACTGGGTACCACGATACTCCTTGAATAGACTAATGGTCAGCCTTTCGGGCTTCTGATTACCTGTAACGACTGTGAAAGACTTTGTAAACGACAATTGGGACCAACGACTTTACGTGCCATCTGAGGCACGAGTGGTCAGTAATGTCCTTGGTAAACTTTTTTTTTTACTGAATTTTATATGGAGCGACTGCCTATCAGATCTCTACAACGAATTCCTTCACACGAAACTTCTTACATAGACTGATGGTCAGAATTTCTGGTGACCACGTGTAATGACTGTCAAAGAATTACGAATGAAAACCAGCCCCCCCTAGCCAAGTTACAACCGTTTCGTTTCAATTCTCTAATTGTTGATCGCGTCGAGTCGGCCACGCCTCCTATTCCTTTGTGCTGACCACGTGACTGAGTGTTGAGATGACGTCAGAACAAAAAGAATCGGAGGCGTGGCTGACTCGATGCTATCGACGAAAAGAGGATCTTTCTTGGTGAAATAGTTTAGTACTATTATAATGATAGTACTTCTTGACTGAGGGGAGAATTCTTTGCTTTATACGTTGCATTACAGTAAAGATTACATTGCGAAAATACCTTTTCATTGAAATTCTTTTAAAAATGATTAAATGGCCTTTGTTTTTAAGGTGGTAAAAGATCAGGCCTAGCGTTGCATCTCCACGAGCAAATCGTGCCCGCGTGCAAGGATTGTTGCCTCCATATCCGCCGCTGGTCGCTTTCGCAGCGGCGTTCCATAATCCCAGACTGGCGATATTTCTGATTACGGAAGCCTAAAAAGACTGACCAAATATTGTAGGTAAGTAACAATAACGTGTACAACACAATAACACAACGAACAACGTGTTGTATTGTAGTTGTTGTTTGTAAGTTGTATTGTGTTGTTTGTTGTTTTGTATTTATCATGTTACGTATTCGCTTTTGTTCCAAATGGAAATACTGGGTCCGTTGCATGTTGTAAGTAACTCTCTAATGGTAAAGCTCCAAGATGGTGATCGATATGACCTGTCCTCGACCAAACGTGGTACATTGTAATTTACTATTGAGAGACAAAGAAGATGTGTCTACTCTATTTGATTAGAGTTTCTTAGGATTACCTACCTGCAGTGATAAATTTACGAGGAAAAAGGTGATATCTATTAATGACTAGCTGCCATCCGCGGCTCCGCTCCCCAGAATGAGTACGTACCTACTTTTCTGTTCATATAAAATTACCAACTTTAAATTATTCAATTTTTTTATGGGTTTTCCCAACTTTTTTAGGGTTCCGTACCTCAAAAGGAAAAGACGGAACCCTTATAGGATCACTTTGTTGTCCGTCTGTCTGTCTGTCAAGACCCTTTATCTTGGGAACGCGTGGAGGTATCGAGTTGAAATTTAAATCATATATATAATCAAACTTCTGAGTTAACAAAAAAAAGATACCGCCGTTTATGTCGCAAAAAACGTATATTTCGACACTCTCAAGGGAATCAAAATTCATAGGGTACCTACTTCCCGTTGACCTAGGATCCTGAAGTTAGACGTGAAGCAAGGTCACATAGTACAAGTATAGGAAAAATCTGAAAACTGTAAATTTGTAGTTACGTTACAAAAAGAACTTTTTTTGCGATATATAGTTGTTCGGGATATTAGCAAACAGCTGGTCGACTCTTCGCGTGACCAGAGTGCTGGGCTTTTCTTCGGTCAACGAATTAGCATTGCCATCCAGCGTGGCAATGCTGCCAGCGTTCTGGGCACTTTTCCCATTGACATCGATGTGGACGAATTTTTTGATGCCCTTTGAGTTCTTTTTCTACCAGTTTGTACATAATATTATTTTCAATTTGTTTAAATATTTATTAAGTTATAATATTTATTAGTTATAATATTTATTAGTTAAGATGTATATATAATATATTATAATAAAAAAAAAGTTAAAAGTTAACTTATATTTTATATTTTTGCGATTGGGAAAAAAATTAACTATTTTCATAGCGCAAGTCCGACTTGCCCGGTTTTCATTTTTATTTTAAACCACCCCTGTAGTAGAGTGAACGATACAAATGAATAAATATTCAAATTGGTTAATCTTTTTTTGAGTTTAAGCGAAACCAACTAACAGCTTGATTTGTTCTTGATCTTTATATACTCATATAAAAAATAGACTTGTTCCTGCCAGTGGCTTCACCCACGTTAAAATAGATTTCTTCATACAAACTGGGAACTCCCATTTCATCCCTTTAGGGAGTGAATTTTGAAAAATCCTTTTCAATACACTTACTCGAAAACCCGCTCTTATTCTACCGCTTTTAGGCACGCAATAGACTGTTTTTCGCACTAATGCAGAAAAGTGCGCGTGCTCTCCCCCGCCATAATTTTATTACATGTATCGTATCTGGTTGGTCGCGTGTCATTCCTCTGGAGTCGCCGGTTAACCTCCGTTTATTTAATTCTTTGTAAGTGTATTTAAAAAAGTCATTTGATACACTTGCAAATTTGTTACTGCAGCCCTCGACTGTCTCTCGCCTACGGCTCGTGTGAATTCTACTTCGGTTGCAATGACAAACTTTCTGCACTTGTATCAAAATTTTGCACAGAGGTGAATATACCTCTGTGCAAAATTTCAGCGTTCCAAGGGTTTGGGTTGTGCGGTTATGAATCGGTGAGTGAGTCAGGACTTTACCTTTTATATTATTATACAGAAGAAGATTTTAAAAGTTAAGTTATACTTAATCATAATTTAAGCACTGAAATTTTACTCATATGCACTTAGGTAGTATATTTTTAAGAAATTAGTTAACCTAATTGTAGGCAAGTAATATGGGCATCGACGCACTACGTCGATAGTGCATCTGCATCTAGTAACGTTGTCAAGTTTTATCAAGAATTTTATCCTAGAATTTTATTTTTTTGTCCTAAAAAAATCTTGATTATTTTAAGTTAACTTATTTTAAACATAAATCAATTTAGTGGCCGATTCTGAACATACTACTTACAAATTATATATTGTAATTTTCTTTGGGCTCGGATACTCCTAAGGCGTTTTTCACTCGGGCATACTAAATAAGTCCGTGAAATAAAAATTATTTTTTTTACCTACTCGTGTAAGTAGAGCCAACACATATTGAGCAACCCAACCCCGCAACCTTCTCAACCCATAGAAATGACCAATTATGTTTAATTAAACCTATTGACCTATCTCCTGTGAATAATTTATGTCCACAATACATACCGATACGGCCAAGGTCGGTGTCTGTTCCAATCAATACTATTTAATTATGCACGGCGAGCTAAACGGCTGACACTATAGCTGGGTAGGGAGGGAACATGTAGGTACATATTGGGATGACCACCGCACGTCACCTGCCTGCATTATTAACATGCTCTGTTCACGTAACTGCATACCTATATATATAGGGTGGCCAAATCGGACGTATAAAATTTTGTTTCACCTTTTGATGGACATGAGACTTCCAATATTTTCAGTTGTTTGGTATCTTATGGGTGGGTTTCTGAATTGGGTATTTTGAAATGTTAACCGTTTCAAACGCTACTTTAATGCCAAATTTTGACAGGTTTTCAGGCTAAAGTTTGGAAAATACTCAATTTAAATTTCAAATTTTAAACCAAGATTCGGGGGTTATTGTGATTATTGTAATCCTTCAGTAACAGACAAAATATGAATAATTGGATAGAGTAAATGAATGAATATATGACCGATATTTTATGTATAAAAGTGTGCAATTTTTAAATTATTGATTCAATATTTAATAATAATTTCTACCTAAGATATTTGCACGCCATGAGAAATAGCAGACATATTATGTCATGTCATGTCATATGCATGTATAATGTGTGTATATTTTTGTTAAAGTGTTTTCTGCTTTGGATAGTTTTTTAAATCGTCACGGTCTACTGTATTAATTTCAATTATTGTATCATAATTTAAAGTTCCTAAGTGAACTGAAAGACTAAAAGTAAGAGTTTCTTTACAACTATTATTTTAGATTAGTTTTCCAGACAATTATTATTTATAGCCCATTTATGTCCAACTGTTGACCTCCAAATTCAAAAGATTCAAGATCCTGATATGAAGATGCTGAATGAAGACGATGCTATCGATATAGCATCGTCTTGAACACTGTTAACTAATCGTAACTTTATTTCTAATCGCAATAAGTATGCAAAAAGATGAAAAAACACTAAAAAAAACACAGTATTACGCAGCAAAAAGGTGGTGATTTGGCAGATTTTAAAATTAACAACACGAAATTACAGCGCTATATATACCTATAGTATATATAGGTACATATAATATTAGCTACTAGTCCGCCCCGGTTTCGCAAGGGTGCAGTTTTTTTATCTCATAACCTTGTCTTTACTAATACAAACACAACAAAAAAGCCAAATAGGTGTATGCATTCTGAAGTGATACGCTTACTGCGACTGATTTTGATGATTACTTAGATAGACAACCACGGAAAAATTTCTGGTAATTTTTGTTGTGATAAAATAAAACCGGGCAAGTGCGATCAGACTCGCGGACTGAGGGTTCCGTACAAACTTACCTATGAAAACAGTTCAGTTTCCGAATTTTTTTACTAAGATTTTTTACGAAACGCAAAAAATTTTTTGTTGTGATGTAACTACAAATTTACAGTTTTCAGATTTTTTCCATACTGGTGATATAAGACCTTGCTTCATGCCAAATTTCAGGATTCTAGGTCAACAGGATCCGGTTACCCTATGAATTTTGATTCCCTTGAGTATCGAAATATATATACGTTTTTTGCGACATAAACGGCAGTATCTTTTTTTTTCGTTGACTCAGAAGTTTTCTTTTTTCACAGCAAGATACCGCAGACTTGACTATATAGTTTTAATTTCAACTCGATACCTCTAAGCGTTCCTGAGATAAAGAGTCTTGAAAGACAGACGAGACAGACAGGCAGACAGACAGACAGGTAGACAGACGGACGGACAACAAAGTGATTGTATAAGGGTTCCGGTGTTACTTTTGAGGTACGGAACCCTAAAAAATATCTCAATTTAAAGTTGCAACATCTTAGGCCACCCTGTATGATGAAGATGTGCAGTACAATGTGATACAAGTGTTGGTATTGATGGGTGGTTGGTATCCACGGTTATCTATAGTGGTATCGATGTTAATGACGATAAAACAATAAAATCTAAACTCACACTACGGCCGCTGGTCTACCAATAGATAGATAGAATCTTAATTAAATATCGATACCGTCCATTTATGATAATAATTAATTAATTATCGTATTTAATTAAATAACTAGTTATATTAATCAAATTAATTAATTTGACTCGTGATTCTCAATGGCCGAATGAACCAGCTTGATAGTGTAGTAACGACTCATTACGTTCGACACATCATTAAAATGTATCAAGAAGTGATACCATCTTTTCAATTTATTTGACCCTCTCTGTTATTTATGGTAACGCGACTTGCGTAAGATGATCCTTTAAAGCAAGAGGTACGTTATGGTGTGGGGGTCATTTAAGAATGGTCTCCATGGTGTATAAAAACACGAACTCGAACGATTTGCGGAAATTACTATTTAATTGGGCATGGGCGTCGCACGCACAACTGGTTGCCGACGGATGCGCGCTGTTGTGATTGTCTCATCCTATAATCGGCAATAATGAACCCGCGATGTATTACTGTATATTTTAAGTATTATAAATCTATTTAATTATAGCCGGTGGCTTCGCCCGCGTGATGCTAGATAATTATCTCAAGAGAACATATTCCTGAGATAAAAAGTATGCAATAATATTCCACAAATTTCACACAACGCCATCTAATCCCAAACAAAGTAGAGCTTGTGGTATGAGTACTGGACATCTGATAAAAATACTTATATATTTCTATAAATCTATATACATACATATTATAAAGAAACTAGCTTCTGCCAGCGGCTTCGCCAGCTTAAAAGTAGGTTTCTCCATACAAACTTTGGACCCCCATTTCATCCCCTTAGAAGGTGAATTTTGGAAGATCCTCCCTTAGTGCTTGCTTACGCCATAAAAGGAATCCTTGTGCAAAATCTCACGCTCCTAGGCCCACCCAAGTAACACAGGAAGCATTTTAACAAACGAATAGTAAACTTATGTAGAACTTAAGGTCTGTATAAACTTTTATATAAGTTCACCGAGCATCTTGAGGCTTTATATTGGCATTTCAAAACCATTATGATGCTTTACACAGTATAACGGTTGGAAAACGGCATATCAAAATGCTTTTGTAAAGCCTTAAGTTTTAGTGAAGAAAACCAGAACGCAGCAGTACAGCTTTCAGCTGTTTTTAGTGCATTTGGATCTACAGTAGCATTTTTAAGCAGTAAATAAATGCTTAATGCTCTTTAATAGCATGAACATGAACCATTATAATGACACGTAAATCCGCTAGACAGCTTTCAGCTATTTTTAGTGCCTTAGGGTCTACAATAGCATTTTTAAGTAGAAGATAATGCATAATGCTGCTTAATAGCATAAACTTGTACCATTATAATGCACCGTTAATCTGTTATAAAGCTTTGAGCTGTTTTTAGTGCCCTTTATTATGTAATAGCACTTTTAAGTGGTAAGTAAAAGCCTAGTACTGCTGTACAGCATAAACGTGAATCAATGTAATGCTCGCATTTATAAAGAGCACCTGAAGTTTGTTGTATAGCTAACAGCTCTTAAATCAAATACACGTGAGTTATTGAAATACGTAAAGCTGTATATAAATTAATTTTACTGTATTCATAAAACCATTTGTCGGCCATACTGGGGAAGAAGGTTCCGTAGGTCGCCAAAATTAAGTAGGATTTGTCAACATTGAAAATACACACGATACGGAATCCTTGTGTTTTGAAAAGTCTTTTTATAGTGAATAAAGAGAATATTCAACAAAATAGTGTTTATTCCTGTCCGCTTGATGACGAAAGTGAAGATGACAGTGATATTGATAAATATGTAAAATGTTCTTCTATACGTCGGATCCTAAGTACGAATCACGACATAAAAGAATTTTAAAACGTTCTTGTAATCCTTAAATTTATAAGAGAGGAAAAACTTGTGTTCCTTCGCCCTGGCCTTCGAATCTGAGCATAATAACGACAAATGTCTTTGTAGCTTTTTTTCTGTTCTATCTGCCAGTAATTGGTCCAGTGATCTCTTTGATTTTCAATGGGTTTTAGTATAAAACTTTCGGTATCTACAGGTACAGGGTTTGTATCTTTCAACAAAATGACGCTTGGACTCTCTTTTACCTCTGCAAGTTGTACAGATATTTTCTCTAATTGCACAGATTGCGTAGCCAATTTTTGAACAATTTTCTGCTGGTTTTCGAGAGTTATTGCTTGAATTTGGAGCATACTGTCTATTTTTTCGGATAATATTTTTTGTTTTAGTAAAATTTTCGTCGAAGTTCAAAGTTTCTGTGCTGTTATAAATTATCTGAACTATGTTTTCATGATTAATGGTATTTTCAGTATCTGTAACGTTACTATAATCTGTACACGGGTTTCCTTGATTATCTTGATCGCATCGCTGAAAACAATATTATATATATTATAATAGATGAAAATTTATTTATCCTAGTTACTTCTCGATTTGAATACTTTTGTCGCGTCGTGGGGGCCCTCTTCAAACCAAATCTGCTTAGTAATCAGCTGTTGAGATAAATTAAATTTTATTCAGACTGCAAAAATAAGTTTATTTTATCTCATTAATTAATACACGTAAATAATTTAGCTTTAGCCGTAAAGGTAGTATCATTCAATATCAGTAATTATTTTAATAAGCCACGCACAGAAATAATTATGTAGATAATACGTATAGAAAGCCTTCAACTCTTGGCAAACTGATTCAAGTTGTACAAAAATTCTGAAATGGGGTTCATTGTTTTGCCCAAGGATCCCCAAAATTGCGTTCATGTAATGGCACTACTTCAGTCTACATAAAGTCTACCAGTATACCGGTGAACCCATATAGATATACTTTATAGACAATGGCACTACAGTGTTTCATCAAA
This sequence comes from Mythimna vitellina, assembly GCA_949316375.1. Lineage (NCBI taxonomy): Eukaryota > Metazoa > Arthropoda > Insecta > Lepidoptera > Noctuidae > Mythimna > Mythimna vitellina. The sequence goes on along the minus strand of OX438687.1, from coordinate 9,585,980 downwards.
AGTCTACTTTCTGGCATCTAGCTTATTAATTGTTCACGCGTGATTATTTAATCTGCTGGCCGCATTAATTAGCCTTTTTAAAGGTTCAACGGGCTGCTATAGACCGACACCATTTTGTAAATATTTTATAACCAAAAAATAGTATCATTCGGACCTATATACAAATACAATAGACCTATATAATAATGATATAACTTAATTTAATACTGCCCAACAAATACTATTATGTTAATCATGCAAAATTAGTTCTATAGTAGGAATACACAATTGTTTTGATTAGTTCACTCATATCTTAATGTATTATTTTATCTCAAAACCTCAAAACATCGAAGGCGCGTGAAAATTTTCAATAAAACTTATATAGACATTTACAGTAAACTATATTGCGCAGTAATATTTGAAGGCATGAATTAACAAAAGAGTCAAAAACACACCCACGTATTATAAATTTTGTTTTAATACAAACAAATATGGTGGCACTCACTCTTTGGTTGTATTCGTCCATATTATATTGCGAGGCAAAGTAGTTAAATTTTAACGTTAATTGTATTATAATATTTGTACCGTGGTATTAGAGATGTTTTTGCAATGATGTAGGATTCATTTAAGTTCTAACTGTGAACACTAAAATAGCTCTAATAATTCTTTTACTACATCCTAATGCTAGTCTAATGCTTTTGTAATGCAATTAACATCTTCATTATCAATAATATTGCTAGTATAATGCTTCTGTAATGCGATTGGCAACTTCGTTAACCGTAATAATGCTTCTGTAATGCGATTGGCAACTTCATTGACCGTAATAATGCTAATATAATGCGCGTGTAATGCAATTAAACAACTATTATGAACCTATTTAGGATCTAAAGCTGTATAATTTGTGCCCAAATAAGCATTACAGTAGCCGTATAAACATTTGTAATGCTAATATAGTACTAACTCAAAATGCGAAAACGATACTGAAATGCTTTAAGTCGGCCGTTGTACTGCTTTGATGTGTTATTTGGGCAGTAGTTTTGGCTGTGCGTTTATATGTCAGTCAATTTCTCCTTTTATATATATAGATTACACCCAAACACAGAACACATGATCGAGCTCATCACACAAACATTTGTCCTAGGTGGGAATTTAACCCATGACCTCCGGCATAGCAGTCAAAGCCAATGAACACTAGACCATCAGGCCTGTCAGGCTCTGTGTATTCCAGGACATGGTCTAAGCGTGTTTCATCAAAATTCGTTCAGCCGTTTGAGCGTGAAAAAGTAACAAACACACTTTCACCAACTTGCGTCTTTATAATATATAGCTATTTAATTATTATTTTTTCTTTAGACATGTTGGGTCTGTACGCCTTTGTTTTTGTGACAAATAAACGTACTTATAGGCTTCATTTCAACGTGAAGCGGTCGGTTATTGTCGTATCGACAAGCGATCAGTGTCCGTAATGGAACTGCGACCAGTCGACGGCGACGTCGAGATTTTAATTATTATTAAGACCTGTTCAAATGCGGTTCAAGTTGCTTGTCTGATCATAAATACGAACTGTGCGGAGAAATCTTATCCTATTCTTGCGCACGATGTTGTACAGTCGCGTGCGTTGAGTACGACGATGATTTCCTTTAATAAAAGCTTCACCGTCATTTGAAGAGTTGATTCGCAACCACAGGTCCCCTACCACGAGGTCTCAACGCTTTCTATTTTACGACCTAAACTGAACTGTTATAGGGATGGAGCTATATAGGGTGTATAACTCCATCACTCCTTTTCGCTACAACGATTGTCATTTTAACAAGTCATGGTAAGGCCTCTGTAGATAAAATAGTAGATACTTATATTTTGATACAAGTGGAGAAAGTTAGTTTTCGCGACCGAGGTGGAATTCGCACGAGCTGTTGATGAGGGCGTTATGGAGCTAAGTGCTGCAGCGGTCAATTTCCACGTGTATCAAGCTACGTTTTTCAATACACTTATAAAGATATAAATAAACGAGGGTTGACATGTGCCTCATGGGGGTCGCTTAGCGCCCGGCCTGATAAGATAAATATAATAAAATTGTAGCGAAAGCGAGCACGCGCACTTTTCCGCACTAGTGCGAAAAACAGTAAATTGCGTGCGAGCGAGCAAGTTTTTAAGTAAGTGCATTAGAAAAGGTAATGTAATTCTGCAGTTTAGATGATACCTTTAAAAATAATTAAGCTCGTCACATCGAGTTTAAATATTGATTAAAAGAATATGAATTATTGGTCCCGTTTGGGCGCCAGCATGGCATAATATATCGTTGGGTTATTCTGTGCCACACGACAGTATGAAATATGAACGCATTACGAAGCTTCTGACTGAATGTTTTATACAATAACGTAATTTGTGAAAGCCATTATGTTAATTTATTGACGTTTTTATGTTCTCCGGCGCTTCGATGGCGACTCGCGACGTTTTGCGTTGAAATGTCGTCTTCTTGAAAATTATGATACTGTGACAGTTGAAATATTAACCCGTCTCATAGGTCACCGCTGACACCAAGTTTTATAATATGATAATTGCTGGAAATATAAAAAAAAATATTGTTGTGGCAAATATTTTGATTGGCTGTGTATTATTAATGGTTTTTTTTTAACGGGAAGTCGACACGGATGACGTCATTTAAATGATAAATGGTATTCATTTTGCAAATAGGTTTTTTAAAAACACTTTTATACGTAAATTTTTTCGTCAGTTTATAGTAGATGAGGTCGGTGTTTCGGTGTTTGCCCTAACAGCAAACATATATGTTATAGTCAAATCATATGAGAACCATGCAGATTAGTTTTTGAGATGGTCTTTTGAGGTAAAACCCACACAGACTTGAATGGATCTGTCCTGTCAGTGCAAGCATTTCACAGTATTCGTATAGCTCAACTTAGGACTACTAAGGGGCTCAACAAGTTGACGGTATTGTTATACCAAGGAAAGGACATTTGGGAAGGCCGCAGAAATACTCAAATTGTCAGACATACGTCAAAATAACTGAAAAAAAAAATATCCACATAGTCCTCATATTTACAATTATACACGAAAATACATAAAATAAAGTGTAGAAAATGTAATAATTAACAAAGCAAATATTTATGTCAAAAATGAATTTAAAAAATAAATAAATTCATATTGTTAAATAAAAACAAGTATCTATGTCAAATTATAAAAAGAATATAAAAAGGCACAAATGAAATATACAAAAAAAATAAACTCAAAAGAGAAAAAATTACAACAATTGTAGTCATACTGGAGCAGATTAATCCCAAGCTTTTTTTTCCTCATGATAGTAGGGTACTTTACAGTGTAAAAAGCCTTTTGCAAAAGTTTTCGCTTTACAAATGATTTGAATTTATTAAGGCTTACCTAGTTCTTGAATATGACTAGGAAATTTATAAAAATGTATACATTGGCATCTGATTGTGAAACTAAATATAATTGATTCCAATTTATTTTCAGCACATTCAAAAACCCGCTCCTACCCCTACCGCTTTTAGGTACGCAATTTATTGTTTTTCGCACTAGTGCGGAAAAGTGTGTCAGTGACCTTGCGCTATTATTTATTACATTTACCGTATAAGGCTGGCTGCCAAACAACTCCCACGAGTCGCTGGGCAGCCCCAATGAGTCGCCAGGTGGCTCCATTTATTTAGTGTTTCGTAAGAGTAATGAAAAACTCGGCTCTAACTCCCTCACCTGAGCTTTGGATTCTGCCTCGGTCACATAATGACAATTCTCCACTTGTATCACAGTACTATAATTATAGACTTAGTTTACTCTAGTTTTGTTCCTTTAGTGTGCATATAATGTTTCCTTATAAATAATTTAGCCTCAATTTTTTTTAAATTTTTGATTGACCGACATTTTGACAATTCAAAAGTGCCTTTTATTGGTCTATTTGAAATAAACGTTTCTGATTTCTGATTTCCTGATGTATTCAATTAAGCTAATGATTAAATAATGATTAAATTGGAACAACAATTTTCTTGAATAAAAATATCATTAAATCATCGAAGATTACCTAGACGAGAAACAGCAATACTACTTTTGTTCTCAAGCGCAAAAAATGGCGACATCCAATCATCCAACAAGTTTCTAGGAACACTACCGACACGCAATCCGAACTACTAGGGTACACAAAAACATTTAAGAATAACAGACAAATTTAAGCAGAATTTTACAAAAAAAGGTAATGTAAAAAGTCAGAAATTAAATAACCACAGGATGAGAAAGAACAATGAACCAGTTCTAATCCTAACTAACAACAATTGCAAAAGTAAAATGTTATCGTGCAAACATGTGGAATGAGCACTATGGATTGATGCTCACTTCACCTAGGGCTGCTTTTTCACCAGCAACGTCAAAAAAAATAATTTTTTTTTTTAAAGAAAAATAAAAATGTCGTTATAATTTCTTGATTTTTATTCATTTATACAGGTTGTTAATAAAATTGAATTAGGTACGTATGTAACCGCAACAATTAATAGATCCAACATTTTTTGTAAAAAAATTAAACACTATTTAAATAATAATAAATTATAATAAGTTGTTGTTTGTGATGTTAATAACATAGTCCTGAGACAGTGTTTTACAAATGACCCTGTATATAGTGTTTAATTTCATTACTAAAAATGTCTACTAATGGTTGCGGTTACATATGTACCTGATTCGATTTTATTATAAAATTTTACGATATAAATTGGGTTTCCCCTGACAATAAAACCGGACACTTTTAAAAACCCCGCCCAGACGCCCCCGGACGTACTTCAAACTAGGACAAATCCAGGGAAACCCGGACGGATGGCAGCCCTAACTTCGCCCAAGTTTTACCAGTGACATGTTTATAGAATAGCATTGATCTACCCATAAAATGAAACAGCCATGCATTTGTGACTTAGTAGATACGGTTAAGAACAGAAAAGTGTAATTTATATTCTTACAAATACCTAACTAATTATACTACATTTACAAACAACTATATAATCTGCACAATGATATACACCTCTAGTTTTTAATTAGTACAAATACTTAAAGGGCTTATTAGAAAAGGTCTTGTTATTGTTTACAGAAAGTCTCAATAAATAATATTCATAAACAGCTAAGTTATTAGCATTCGTTTATATCCCAAAAAGTCCCTCAATTTATGGAAATATTGTACAGGCTATTGATTATGAATAAAAAACAGTGGAAAAACACTGCGTGTATTATTTTCTAGTAGCAATTGTTATGAATAATTCATTCATTTATGAATTTACCAATTATGACAAATTTTCGTGGACGTGATAGAGTCCAATTTTTTTTTGTACCTACTAATTAAAAAATAGGGGTGTAGAATAATATAGATGAACTTAATAGGTACGGGTTTTCCATGCTGTAGGTTTATTCGAAAGAGTTACTGCGGCTCTGAAACGCAAAGGACACCTGAAGGATCATAGGTGGGTGTTGAGCCAATAAGGGCTGAAACCGCACAAGTCCCCGCAACGGAGCACTTTTGTAGGGAACCGCGCGGGCGCCCCGCTTCACGCAGTTTCAGCCCTAAAAGTCTGACACTCCTCGCTTCAACCTAGAAAAAAGTGGAACATTTTTAAATTCGGAATAATTTTGTTCTTGTAAGTATAGGTTCATATAGTTTTTCTAACCGGTTATTTAAACGTTGGTGAGCACATACCAATTATGAATTTAAAATTGCATCTATTGTGTTAGCCGCGTGACACTAGGTAGGTATAATTATAGACGATTCGTTACGGTTTTTTGCCCAATCTATAATAAATTTACATAGGGGTCAACGTCCTCATTCTTTCTTTTCAACAAAATTGCGGAATTTACTAGAAAAGAATACCAAAACAAAACGGCAACAACTTTTTGTTCCTATATTGTAAAATCTTTTGTTATTTTATGGTTGTAAGAACCGGTCCATAGATATATATGATTGGATTACCATTTATCTAATTTAGTACTGCAAATGATGATAGAGTTTTATCTGGGGATAAAGACTGCTTATCTGATCCCTAACATCCAGTAAATGTATATGAGGATACCGTATACCACCGGACACCACCCACCAGTTTTACCAAAGGACGAAGATTTATTAAAACTGGTGTCCATGGGTTTTATTGCGAAGTTATGTATTATGTTTTATATAAGTATATAATTATTTTATGTAATATGCTTATCTATAGTGTTATGTTTGATTATTTTATTAGCATTACACCGCAGACTACCCCTGTATTATTTTAAGTTCTTACGATCTATTCAAAGGTTGTCCAGTAGATATCGCTGTCAGCGATAAGACCGTCATTATACTTATTTTTTTTTAGTTGAGTAATCGTCTAATGACCTCTTCTGCTTTAGGGCGGTGCGGGTGTCAGACTTTTACTGACTAAAACCCATTCCTATGGTTCTTCTTTGCCTTGAGTCACAGGACCCCAGGGAGGGAGCTCTTCGGCCGAACATTCCGACGATTGTGTGACTACGGCCTACTAACCACGGACGCGTAGCTTCATAGACGCGTATTCGTCATTATACGCTTGGTGTACGCCTGCGTGAAGCTTACATCCAAATTATGGCCTACTATCCACGAACGCTATAGCATAGAGCGTACATACTTCAGTAGATTAAAGTTGTGTTACTTTTTAAGTGTTCAATAAAGTTTATTCTATTCTATTCTATAGGTGACTGCCAGGAAAAACGTGCTTTCAGAAACACGGGGGCTACTTGATATGTAATGGCCACCAACCACGGGCCGGCCTCGGTCAGTGGTGCTTAACCTCGAAGATCGGCCCGTGTGACCTGTAAGTATAATTTAGCCTCGGCCTCCTTTTTTTGAGGTGGAATATCATAGAATAAATTCTCCAGCTCTGAGTAGATCGAGAGGGAGTGTCAGACTTTTATTAAGGCTTAAAGACCAACATACCAATACTATGAAGAGTGTAATATTAATAAATAGCTAATTACAGGCCTACTAAATATTGATAAAAAATGCGGTAAAAAGGAAGGTAGGTATAGTTACGAGAGTAGTATGTTAACTATCATTGAAAAATTGTGCCAACAGGCATCTTTTTTTTAGGTGGGAAATCATCCAATGACTTCGCCCGCTCTGGGGTGGAAGGCGTATCAGACTTTTACTGACTAAATCCCACTCCTATGTTCCTTCTTTGCTTTGCGTTCGAGGACCACGGGGCCAACAGCCGTCTCCGTCTTAAGGTCGCCACACTAGAGCACAACAAATCGACATAGATAGATAGATATATTCTTAAGTGTACACCGGTGTGTGAACACTAACAATAAAATTATAATGGAACTTAAAATCAATGGGACTATGGGCATTAAGACATTAATGTTCTTATGAAGTCAATTAAAACTATGTGCACTTTTTATTTAAAAGCCGTGTAATGCAAAAGGTACACAGATTGATATTGGTATGTACCTGTTTCTTTGTTACTAGTTGTTGCCAGCGGCTTCACCCGCGTTAGAGTAGAAAATTATCCCAAGGGAAACTACTCCTGGGATGAAGTGGATCCTCGCCCACGGCCACTATTTCACCTGATGGTAAGTGACAACGTAGTCAAACACTGTGTTGCGACATTCGCTGTCTCGTTTTTAACTTATGAAAGAAAAAAAGCCTCGCTAATGAGCCCACGTCTAAATTAGTCCACGCTACGCCTCTCATAAAAAGTATCCTATGCGTTATTCCAGGACATGGTCTAGTCGTGTACCAGTTTTCATCCGAATCCGTTCTGGCGTTCGTGCATGAAGAATTTACAATCATACACCCCCACACATTCATTAACAAAATTTCACCATTGTTATTTAGTGTTATTAATATTATAAAATAGAAGAGTTTGTCTGTTTGATTGAACGCGCTAATCGTTCACTGTTCATCTTTAGTTTTGGATAGTCCATTTATTGAGGAGGGTTATTAAGGCCTCACTAACATCACGTGTGACCGACGGGAGCAGTAAGCAAAGGCGTGGGTGAAACTGCGAGGCACAGCTAGTTTCAAATTAGATTACCACAGACGTGTAGGTACCACTCCTATCCACTTCCAGAAAACCTAGTGTCAGTACAGTGACGGTCGGAAGTGTGGAACTCCTTCATGTGTAACATAGCGGTGTCATCAACTGGCGTCGTAGCCTGGCGCCTCTAATAGCTTCCTCTCTACTCGAAATTGCCTGCTGCTTGCGACTGTGAATATACAAAAGAGGATACTGACGGTGAAGTAAGTGATTGTAACTATGTATTTTAAGTGTTCGTTGTAACATCGCCTTGGACGGCGTCTGTAAAGGTGTTATAATATAATTTTATAAATAAATGTTGTAAATAAATAAATATTTACCTTCTAACTGACATTCTTAAAAAAAAAACACTTTTTAGCTCTTATAATTAGAATGCGTGTTTCCGTATGTTTTAGTAAAATCTTCGAAGAGAATATTTAGTTGCAACTGCATCAAATTAAATTGTGGAAACAACTTCTAACTTAATCAAAGTGTCAATTTATGATGTTACTAACTTTTTTAGAACACTAATCATAAAATATATAAATTTTGTGTAATAATTAAAATTAAATTATTTAATTGCAATTTTTTTAGTTTACATTATTTCAGTTTCTGGAAAATTTTGACTTCGACAGTTACGAGTTTATTGGCATTACACCTTTGATACAGTTATAGAAGGAAATAATATAGAAGGAAATAATTAGATGTAACAGTACAGAGAAGAATAAAAAGTTGAGATATTTCAGACAAACGTTTAATATGTTTTTACCGCAGCTTCGGACCCGTGCCCGCACAGTAAACGTGCAGTTTTCCTCGATACGAAGTAGGTAAACAATTTTCGTAATCAGATCAGAACTTTCTGATTGTATTATTACCTACTTTTCTCCTATAAGCTATCAGTTTTATCTTTTTACAATAAAAATCTTTATGGTCTCTGTTAAAAAAATCTGTACTAGTTTCTAAAAGCAGTTTCTTTTGCGAGTAAGTAGACTCAAGGGAATATTCCCCGCGATAATAAGTATTCTATGCCTTATTCTAAACCATGAACTACTCGTGGGCCAGATTTCATCCAAACCCATTTAGAAAAATATAAACACGCACGTATTTATTTTTTATTGTGTGGGAAAATCATCTTATGACAAATCCTGCTCTTGGGCGGAGCGGGAGATAGTGTCAGACTTTTACTGACTAAAAACCCACTCCTGTTCCTTCTTTGCCTTCGTCCCAGGGCCCCGGATTCACTTTTATATTACCCGTGGCCCCAGTAGTACACACACACGTACAAATTTCGCCTTTATAATATTAGTGAGACGTGCTTTAAGCTAGAACTACATTAGCCCTACGCACACGTGGACCACGCATGATTTGTATGTAGAAAGACATTGCGTGGCGTCGCGTGTCGTGGATCTAATGTAGCTTTACAAGTCTAGTTTCCATACAAAATGTACGGAGAGAAACCGACGCGCCCAGCTTATTCGCCACACGTGTGTGCAATGTAGTTCTAGCTTTAAGGTTAGATTATGTAGTTTATGTGCATTTTGATACGGTTGTTTCAAACCTTATGATTAATTGTTGTATTTTACATGATACTATTGTAGCACATATTTCATCATCATTGCAGCCGAAAACCATCCACTGCTGGACATGGCCTCCTTCATGTATCACAACAACGACCGGTATGCAATCAAAATCAATAATATTAAAAAATCTACACAACTGCTAACATTGTGTAAATCACTGTAAGTAATGTTTTTTATTTTTAACCGAGTTCAAAAAGGAGGAGGTTCTATGTCCGGCTGAATTTTTTTTATTCTGGTTATGCTTCCGAGTTGATCCCATAGAAATATTGTAATGATCTGATCATGATCTTCGAAGATATGGAATAGAACTCCTTATAGGATCACAGTAAAACCGTCGTAACAAGCAAAATTGCTTTGATTATACGTGTAGTCGATGACTGACTGAAAGAATAGGGGGAATATATCGAACAGATCTGATGATGAAGCCTGAAGTTATGCACTGGAACTCTGTTATATATTAAAACAATCTAACCGTGTTTGGGCTTATTAGAATTGTCATGAGATGCACTCTGCTATAAGGTATTTAAGTTTGACTGAGGGGTACTTTTTACTGGTTTTACCATAACTAAAAAGTGTAAAATAAAAAACTTTTCAGAAAAAAAATGCAACCGACATCAGTGTAAAAAAAGCACTGAAAAGTGCAAAATAACTTTAATTTCGGAAGTCGGTGTTAAATAACGACGAGACAAAACTATTATAGAAACATCGACTTTCAAGTTAGACAACAACTTTTCAGTGTTTTTTTACATTGAAGTCGGTTGCTTTTTTTTTTGTGAGAAGTTTTTTATCTATATTGTTTAATATGATTGTACGTGGACCGTTTCCATTACTTTTACATAAATAAATTTACAAAAATTAATAAATAAATCTACATATAACCTAAAACAATACTACAACCGAGCTTTAAAATAAGTTTTCTTGCCTATTTCCTGAGCACGTTACCTAAACCTAACCTAGAATATTCAGGAAAGGAATACGAGTTCAAATACTCGTCAGTCTGCAACAGTCTGCAAGCTCCGTAGTTTTCTTATTTACCTGTCGCATTTCCCCCGGTGTTCCTTAATATTTGAACGAACAATGAGCGACGGCTTCCTTGGAAGTTTGCAGCAGAAAATTCACGACAAAATGTCAAATTGGAAACACGACATTTTGGCCAACATCGAGTACTGATAGTGTTGCGGATGACGAGGCCGAATGCAAGGAGAACACCACAATCATACTTACCATTATTTTTTGAGCTGGGAAATCATTCAATGACTTCTCTCGCTCTAAGGCATACTGTTCATTTTATTGTATTCTATTCTATTTTAGGGCAGAGGGCGAGAGGGCGTGTCAGACTTTTACTGACTAAAATTACAACAGTGTTCTTCAGTTGCCCTTTGCGTTCTAGAACCTCGAATTTCCTACTCCATACTTACCATGGAATAAAGACGGAAAGATGATAATGTAATGTAGTGTTATGTATGTATTAATCGTTAACTTATGAAAACCGTTCGCATTAATACAATAGGCTAAGTAAATTATAGGTAATACCATATTATATTGTAATGTTTTCAGAAGACTATGAGTAGGTACCTCTACGGTCCGGACTAAGCGTTTCGCCTTGTCGTTTATGCCGCATACATCGAAGAACTGGAACAATTTGCCTGTTGCGGTCTTTCCGTCCGATTATAATTTGGGTGTCTTTAAGGCTAGAGTGAATAGGCTCTTAATATACTAGCGCCTCACCATCAAAGATTGCATCACTGCTTACCATCAGCTGGGATCGCAGTCAAGCACTAGTATAAATCAATTTAAAAACAAGGTATGCAGAATTGGGTGTAAACTCGCGTAAACCTCCATTGAGGGAGGATTCTCCGATCAGACATGTCAGGCCCGAAACACGTCAATCGTCCCGCCTAGAATGGATTCTCTTGTTAGTGCCTCAAAAGTGTCGTATTTAATTATACTATGTATACGCTGACGATAATAGGGTATTTTACTCTCTATGAGGAAAAATCTTAAAATATATTATTAAGATAGCTTAGGCAAAAAGTAGCCGAGAAGTGATAGTTTTACTTGATAGAATAAAAAAATAAATTTTAAAATTCAATTCAAAGTTTTCAGTCTTGTTTATCACTATTTCATGGTGATAAAGATCACCATGAAACAGTAGCCACCATGTTATTACGTCATTTGGCTGTGTAAACTAAAGTGACAGCTGTCAACTGATCGGCCATATTGAGTGAATATCAGCGCATTTGTTTACATAACCAACTGACGTCACGAACTCATGATCACAGAGTAAATATGGCGTCCACTGCGTTCTGCATTTTCGTCAAATTACGCGCGTAATTTGAAAATGTAAATTTTAAAGGCATAGGGTACTTGGCGACTGAATAAACATTTTGTGATTTTGTCAGTGGTTTATTAGCACTATAGAATCAAATTGAGACAATTTTCAAAAATGAATGCAATACCCTATTTTAATGGCTTATTATGAAGGAGATGACGTTTTGATTGCTCGCAATAGTAGAGCGTTTTCCGAAGAGCGAAATCCGACGACAGACCTAGAAATCCTATTCTAGGACCTTACATTCGGCCTACGGGTTCACTATCACAACCACCATAAACATGACTTAACGAGATGTAAATATAGATATAAAAATGCTGTATAGTATTCAGTAATTAACGGCAGTGCTCCCCGTGTTTTGTTCAAGTGATTTATTTGAAGCCGCGAATTCATTGCCTGGAAGCAGTTAAAGATTCTTTGAATAAACAAAGCGTCCTCATTTTCATTTTTGCTACGCTAAATATACGAATTTACGATTTGGAGAGTTGTTCATAAAGTTCTAGGAATCATTTGGTTATAGACTTAAGCTAAGTATTTAAGTTAGATAATGGGAATTGTGTTTGAGAGCTTACGCAAAGTTATAATAATAATACTTCATAATAATATTCCACAAATCTTGTCCGTACTTTCGGGATTGTCCACTCCTCAAGCACCTTAGGATATGTAGCCTTCTTGTTGCTATGTCACTTGGTGCTAGCGACCGTTTCTGGGGGCCCATTTAACAAGTCACCCCCTGCCTTTTTATCGATAGAAATTAATAACATTTTTCAGGCAGGGGCCGTGGTCTTAACATAGTTCCTGGTAACCAGTCCACTTAAGACTCCAAAAACCATAGCGTAGTTCTTAGTTTTCCACAAACATTTGTCTTGGGTCGGGATTGAACCCACGACTTCCAGTCAGGGCCACCAACCACTATTAGACCATACGGCCAGTCAAGTGTTGTATGTAGTTGTATGCTATAGCCGTAAAGGTGTAAAATTCATAGGATTCACATTCCTTCGCTATCGAAAAATGACGTCATTCCTACATGTGAATATATGTTTTTTTTGAGGTGGGTAATTATTCAATGACTTCTCCCGCTCTGCGGTGGAGCTGGAGGGCGTGTCAGACTGTTACTAACTAAAATCACACCTTCATTTGCCTTTGCGTTCTAGGATCTCGGGTAAACTTTTCAGAAGGCGATCCATGGGCCTAGTACCTAGGCTTCTCTTTTGCCTATATCTCTTTGAGGCGCCCGGAACACAATGCGCCGTCGATGATTCATGCTCTGAACGGACGGTTAACGGTCAGCCGGATGGCGAAACACCAATTGATCGTCGTCCGCATACCCTGGCCTACGGTGACTAGTAGTCGTCTTGCGCCTCTCCTGTCACAGCAGCTGGGGCTTCAGGATGTCCGTTCACTCAATAGTGCGGCTGTGTCCTAGCTCTCGCTAGGTTACCGTATCCTGTTCCCTCTGACCATGGCCTGAACCAGGGCCCGGTGCGAGCGGTCGCTGCCACTAGTCGTCTCCACGAGGACACAGTGGTTTTCTGGCAAGCAGGGCATAACTCTACCGTATGCTCCACCGTGCTCGCCGTGTACAATATGTGTGGTACTCCTGATAATCGTCATAGCTGAAAGAAAGTCTGAGGTTACAAGGGTCTATAAGCCTCTGAAATGTCTCAATCGTTTAAAACAATGTCACTTTATACGTCTGCCTATTCATCCGCTAACTCCTCGACAGAACAGAATTTGATTCGGTTTTTATTGATAGAAAGAGCAACGAACGAAGAAGATTGTGTGTATAATTTGCAGCCGAGCGAAGCCAGGCCAGGTTACTAGTTACAAATAATTTACCATTTTGTTTCGTATATTATTTTGTACCAACGTTGTGTGTTTAAAGAGGTTCGTTGGTCCGAGTTCCCTGAAGTTCTAGATTTGATTTTTGAACTTTTAGTTGGTTTAGTAAAGTTGGTGTTTTAGGTTTACTTTTGAAATCCTAAAGGTCATTCAAAATAAACGTTAAATTACATTATGTTCATTCCAGACAAAAATAAGCTTGTTCGAAATAAGAACGCTGTGAAATTGGACCGACGAAATAAAAAAGGCTGTTAGAGGCAGCATACACCGAGCCGACACTTCGTATGGGAATTTCAAAGTGATCTAACAGTCAAGGATCTCCGAGAAAGAAGAATTATTTAAGAACTGAGTTTTTGAGTAGATAGGTTTTCAGAAAAGTTAGAAAGTTACAGGGGCGCCGACTCCGTGGGTGCTCGGAGGCTCAAGCACCCATGAGAAATAAACAGTGGGTGCCGAGCACCCTTGAGAATAAACATCAAGAAACAGATCAGTAGTCGCCTTTTAGGTTACGTACAAATTATAATATTTCTTGATAATAAAAACTAGTTTAATTTTTGTATAATGGTTTCATTTTATATTTTCATCAAACATAATTAGTAATTAAGTACGCAGTATGTAAGTAAGAAATTTATTTATTTGTCGATCGATCAGTGTACATTTCTCTTCTCACACTTCGCTACTTTTTCGAGTCCATCAAATGAGCATGAGCACCCATGAGGTTTTCTAAAAGCCGGCACCCATGGAAAGTTAATCATCTTAGATAGGAATATAATGGGTATTACCTTAGGATTAAGACTTCTTTCTATTAATAAGACGATCGCATTCGAAAATTAGATGTAGAATATGTGCATTTTTCATGTTAATACAAATGTGGGTATTGTATTATGGAGTTAGGGGTGATAGGCATGCGCTTAACTACTATCTCACCTGATGGTAACCGATGATGTAGTCGACGATGGAGCTCGTTTGCCTAGAAGTTCACCTATTCACTCTTGACTTAAAGACCTCTAGGTTGTAGCTATTAAGAAAATGCAGACTCCGGCAAGGAATTCCACTCCTTACTTAGCTGTACACACAAAAAACGTGCCCCCAAAACGTTTGGTTCGTATAGGTGAGGGGTCAACCATTTATCATTTTTAGAAATTCGCACGCTATTCGTCTCTGTCTCACTTACCTTGATGCTATATATATTCTTGTGACGTCATAGGCCTACATATAACGAGGAGATAAATCGTCTTGATCGCAGTTTTCCATTGTCCAATGACCCTTAATTCCGCATTGTCCGCCGCTAAACGTTGATACCATCTAGAGTGGTGGCCCGTGCCGCCAGCCTAATGGGACCTCGGCGTTACGCTTAATGCTCTTAATAATACAATCACGGGACTGACAAATTGCAACGTTCCCGCGGGATTGGGGATGGAAACCGTTGCCGTAATCGGTTTAAAGGGTAAACAGTGAGATAGAGTGGCGAAATAGGTTTGTGTTGCTTACTCTTGACTTTGTAGATGTGTGTGTTCTATGTTGTACTGTTGCCAGCACGTTCGCCCATGTAAATCTAGACAATTATTCATAGGTAACATATGATATGACATTCCGGAAAAAAGTATCATATGTGCTATTCTAGGGTAAGCTTTATCTGTGTGCTAAATTTCATCCAAATCCGTTCAGGCGTTCGAGTGTGAAGAAGTAACAAACCCACATACAGATACTCACAAACTGTCGCCATTTTAATATTAGTGTGATTTTGTGTAGTGCTATCCTACTCAAATATACCTAACTAACTTTCGCTAGCGGCTTCGCTTGCGGCCACTATCTAACCTGCTCCCCTAGCCAAGTTACAATCGTTTCGTTCGTGCCGAACGCCTCGAGTAGTATTCCTTTGTTCTGATCGCGTGACTGACCGTTGATCATCAGAAGAAAGGAATCCGATTCCTGGCGTGGCCTACTCGAGGCGTTCGGCGCGAACGATACGATTGTAACTTGGCTAGGGGGGCTGATGGTAACCGATGAAGCACGTTTGTATAGAAGTAACCTATTCACTTTTAAATTAAGACTAGGCACCCAGGTTGTAGCTATCAGGAAACACACTCTGGTATGGAATTCCACTCCTTTACTGTACGCACAATGAATGTATTCCGAAAATGTAAACGAATGATCAAATTCTGATTACCATAATAATATGGACAATAAGAAGACCAGCTTTGTACAATATCTGCAAATATCTACTCGCACGAGTTTATTTGACATTTGAACTGCCATTCCGTTCGGTGTCTTTATATCAAACTCTTATATCCTATCTTTTGTGGTAAGTTGGCCTACGACATCTTTAGAAAGTTGTGGTAGGTCAACTAGGAGGATAGGGTAGGATAGATCCTATGACAAACTAAATTGAAAACAATTCAAAAATTCAGGAACTGCTCAGCCGTCAATGGGCAAACATTTCGGCCGCCATCTTACTTTGAGTGCTCTCAGTTTTGTGTACGATCAAGTCTTAGTGTAGCGTTCACTTGACCGTTGTGCTAGAGACGTCGAGATGACAGATGGGAGGTGGTGACTGGGATCACTTGTGAATTAGAATGCTCAAGTGTTGTTAAAGAGTAGTAGATCATAGAAAAGATCTCACCGAATTATTGATCAAACGGTTTAAGCGGCGTACAGCTAGGGTGAACAGCTTCAATTTGTATTAATACGGCCTCCTTTTTGTTGTGCCATTTTTCGTTGGCCAGAGTCTAGTAATCTTATTTTTCCATTAATTTAAAAAAATATACAAGTGACATTTGTAAAAATTGGCTCTCAAGGCAGTAAGTATGTGAAAGATATTCTGCTCTATATTTTTAGTGACTGGGGATACTAATTAAAGAAGGATAGAAATAAATGAATATTTTATCAAGTAGTCGCAATAGGTCACTTTGTACAGCACATAAGATTTTATTCAAAGATATTAGAAATGTAATAAAGATGTCTGGTAGTTATAGGCGACAGGACTTGTATTGCAACTTGTGTTGTAGCGCGAACGAGGCTGAAGAGCAATGAAGGAGGTTCAAGTGTTGCTTTGATTCAGAAAATCTCTCTACGTTCTACGTCTGGCAGGAAAAAAGTTTGAAATTCAAATCTTTTTTATTAAGGTTCGAATTTCAAATTTTATTTCAGATCGGTAAAGATAAATAATTGAATTAGAAGCCCAGTGCTTTTAGGTTAATTGAAGATGTATCAAATTAATATAAGTTATATCGATTTTATAGGCAGCCTTAGGGCTGATCAAAAGTCAATAGATGTTTGAGAGTCGTGTAGCTAAATAAAGTTTCAATTTACAAGTTTCAGTAACAGATAATTTTATACAATAATAATATTGTCTATTTGACGTCTTTGAAAGGTCAAAGGCATCTGTAATACAATATTCATAACTCGAAAATTACTTGCAAATTTTTATATTTGCTTTATGTGGTAACATTTACTAGTGCTTGACTGCGATCCCAACTGATAGTAAGCAGTGATGCCATACGATGATGGTTTTTTTTTTTATTGTGTGGGAAAATCATCTTATGACATATCCCGCTCTTGGGCGGAGCGAGAGATAGTGTCAGATTTTTACTGACTAAAAACCCACTCCTGTTCCTTCGTTGCCTTCGTCCCAGGGCCCCGGGTTTCGTTTTCACACTACCCATGGCCCCAGTAGGTTTCGACCCTGCTGGGCCCCTACGATTTGCTGACATCTCCCTGAGGCGCGCATGGAACAATACGCGCCGTCGACGACTTGGGCTCGGTCCGGACGGCTACCGGACGGTCGGACGGCGGGCTACCATTGCTCGCCATCCGCAAGCCCGCGCCTACGGTGGCCAGAAATCGGGATCGGAATCCCGGCGACGGACAGGGCGTAAG
Source organism: Mythimna vitellina (assembly GCA_949316375.1). Taxonomy (NCBI): domain Eukaryota; kingdom Metazoa; phylum Arthropoda; class Insecta; order Lepidoptera; family Noctuidae; genus Mythimna; species Mythimna vitellina. The sequence goes on along the minus strand of OX438687.1, from coordinate 9,568,344 downwards.
GACCGTTGCCTCACGCGATCGGCCGCCTCCTTTGCTAGCATAACTGCTTCGGAGAAGGAGGCGACGGCCTGCCACTCCTCCTCGCTCCGGACTATGGCCTGAACCAAGGCGCGAGAGATCGCTGCCGCCGGCCATCGATGATGGTGAATCACACTAGTATATTAAGAGCCTATTCACTCATTATTACATATATGGTTCAATATAGTTCAGAAAATGTCCTGCTATAAATATATGCAAATGAATGTTCCAACCAGATTATTTTTATCCCTAAACAAATTTTATTTTTCTTATTCAATTCAAATTATGATTAATGTCAAATTCTGAAGCTTTTTCAAGCGTTTTCCTTAGCGTTACTTTGCGATGTGTAGATAATAAAAAAGAAAGATGGCGTTTAACATAAAAACGAGCGATCAGCCCGTCAATTACTAAATGTTATCAAAATTTACACGAAAGAAAGAGATATCAGTAAGTCCCTTACTCTATTGAGAAAAGCTGGCCTAATTGTAATATAATGGAAAAACGCTGCGAAAATGTTACCTGCACTCTGTGTCTTCATAACCCACGTATGGCCTCTTTCTTTTAAGACCTTTCTACATTCACATTCTTATTATCTTTGATTATAAAGTATACCACGTCGTCGTCGTGGGCGACAATGGCCTGCCACACTATGGCCTCTTATAGAAAACACGATCGCTTGACCCCATGGCGCCGCGTGCCGGTTTCGCAGCGGTATTCCAAAGCGGCAATAGGTATATTCATATGTAAATGCAAATAAATTTCATAAGGTTAATTGGTATAGGTGACTCAGATTCTAAATTATACCATTGTAGTGTTAATCCAGAATATATTGTACGCGAAATATATAGCTTTCTGTGACCTCTCGCAGATTAAATTGAACTTATGAAGGTTGTGTTGCGTTCGTTAGGCTGATTCTCACTTCTTTTATATTTTAATTTGAAAGTTTTTTTTTTAAGTTGGCTCGTTTGGTTCGCTTCGATTATCTTTGGCGCTATCTCCTCCATTGCGGCGTTTCACCTGCCAGGCTGGTTTGCTAATTAAATTGCGCAGTGGGCTGTGATCTAATTATAATTGGTTAGATTTGATTTTAACTTAATTTGTGGCTTTTCAGTGCTTTGCTACTGTAATAATATCACGGCGCTATGCTTCTTAGAATATGTTTTCAAATTAGAAACATAAACTGTAGCTGGTAGGTATTTGGACGGTACGGTTGTATTGATCAATTCTCGGAAGCAATAAATATTGGTATAGGCTACAGATATTTGTTCTGGGTTTGTATGTCTTGTATATTGGACCTTACATGTTTGAATGCACCCAAGACACAGGAGTTAAGCTCCTATTACACTACTCGATATTCAGATAGTCTTAGCCAGCAACTTGCAACGCCAATGCAATGTCGTGTAAAGGAAATGAGATACATACACTAGGACTGTCTGAATATCGAATAGTGTAATAAGCGCTTTATTCCTAGCGTGAAGCGGGGCAACGTTGAAAATAAAAACATATACTTAGATGCCTAACGATGCCTAAGTTACTAAGTCAGATAGTGGTAGAGTTTTTGGCGGAATTTCTTCGAGTGGAGTTTAGTGGCTGTTTTAATTATTCACAAATTGATTCCTAGTGGATATTGTGATGTAAAGTTGGGGTAGTTTTGTATCTCAAGTGGTTGCGTAAATGGACAACATGTGGAATCATTGAAACTGGTGCGATCTTGGTAAAATGGAGCTGTGAATTTTTGGCGAAGTTTTCCGAGAAGGTTGTCTTGATAAATTTGCTGCCTAATACTATAAAAACATTAATATTAATGTGTACATCCATGTTCTAGTGGTAAACAAATTTACTTTTCATAGAAATATATGGTTTAAAGGACTTAGTATCCATTTATCCATACCAAAAAGAAACAAATAAAAAAAACCAGTAAATGCGAGTCAGACTCGTGTACCGAGGGTTCTGTGCAAACTTATCTGTGAAAACAGTTCAATTCCGGAATTGAGTTACGAAGATTTTTCCGAATCGGCCGAATGACGTATGCGAATGAGAATGACGTAATTATAAATTTACAGATTTCAGATTTTTTTCTATACTTGTGTTATGAGACCTTGCTTCATGCCAAATTTCATAGTTTTTTGGTCAACGAAAAGTACCAAATCAATTTTGATTTCCTTGAGAGGGTCGAAATATACGTTTTTTGCGAAATAAACGGCCGTATCTTTTTTAAGTCAGAAGTTTGATTTTTTCACATCTATAAGGGACTGTAGATCGGAGTCATCATCTTCCTGCCCTTATCCCGTGTTATTTGGGGTCGGCGCAACACGTTTTTTTCTTCCACTCTGCCCTGTTACTCGTCATGCTATCACTAACTTCCTTTTCTTTCATATCACTCTTCACACAATCCATCCATCTTTTCTTTGGTCTCCCTCTCCCTCTCCATCCATCCACATGTAAACTCATAACTCTTTTAGTAACATGCGTTTCATCCCTCCTCTTCACATGACCATACCAAGATAAACGATTCCCTTTCAACTTTTCAGTCACTGGCGCCACTTTCAAACTTCCTCTAATATATTCATTTCTCACTTTATCCATTCTCGTCACACCACACATCCATCTTAACATTCTCATCTCCGCTACATGCAATCTTTTTTCATCCGTCTTTTTGACAGCCCAACATTCTGATCCATACAGTATGACAGGCCTTATCACGGACTTGTAGATTTTACCCTTCAACTTGAGGGTCATCCGTGGGTCACAAGTTGTTCCCGTGACCTGTCTCCATTTCATCCATCCTGCGTTGATCCGATGTGTTACGTCTCGGTCTACCTCACCATCCCCTTGGATGAGTGACCCGAGGTACCGAAAGTCAGAGCAGATCGGTATGGGCGTTCCAGCTAGAGCTAAAGGCACTGGATTGGAGAGACCGCCGAAATCGCAGAACAAGTATTCCGTTTTGGTTCTACTCAATTTCAGGCCAACACTCTCCAGTCTGTGCCACCACACCTCCAATCTGTTCTGGACCTCTAGGCCACTCTCGGCAACCAACACAATATCATCGGCAAACAACATACACCAGGGAGCCTCTTCCTGTATGTCCGACGTCAGAGCGTCCATTATCATCAGGAAGAGGTAAGGGCTGAGAGCCGACCCTTGATGTAAGCCGACTGCCACATTGAAGCTGCCAGTGGTGCCCACTGTAGACCGGACTTGGGTACTGCATCGACTGTACATCGCTCGGATCAACTGCACATACTTCCCAGGCACACCTTTCTCCTTAAGGGCCCACCACAGAACCTCACGAGGTACCCGGTCGTATGCCTTTTCGAGGTCAATGAATACCATGTGCAAGTTTTTATGCGCACCTCTATATTTCTCGCACAGCTGGCGTATAGCAAAAATGGCATCCGTTGTACCCCGACCAGGCATAAAACCGAATTGGGTCTGTGAAATTTCACTCTCTTCTCTCAGCCTCCTTTCAATAACTTTCTCCCAGGCTTTCATAGTATGTGACATTAGCTTTATTCCTCTATAATTGTTGCACTCAAGCACATCACCTTTGTTTTTAAAAATCGGCACTAAAGAGCTATTGCACCACTCATCAGGTATGGCTTCTTCCAGCAACAACTTATTGAAGAACAAAGCTAACCACGTCCATCCGTCCACTCGCAATAACTTCCACACTTCCACTGGTATTCCATCTGGACCAATGGCTTTACCATTCTTCATTCCATTTACTGCTATTCTGACTTCATCCATATTAACAATTTGTACTAATCCCACATTCACTGGTTTATTTTCTAACACCCCACTCCAATTATTTTCCTCATTCATTAGTCTTTCAAAATATTCTGTAGATCGGAGAATATGATTTTAATTTCAACTCGATACCTCCACGCGTTCCCGAGATAAAGGGTCTTGACAGACAGATGGACAACAAAGTGATCCTATAAGGGTTCCGTTTTTTCCTTCTGAGGTACAGAATCCTAAAAATACACGTTGATTACTGTAACACAATCGAGCCCTTGTTTCGTGATTAGTGGCAGTTAATCCATACAAATGTTGTCCCTAATTGGAGTAATAAATATCATGTTACACTCTCTCTTCCTCGTTCTAACGTTACAGTACTTGTATACTTGTAACTGGATGTAAAATTTTATGGCCGAGGATCAGGCACAAGTGCTTTTTAAATGTATTTGTACCTAGGGTCAGGCCTGGTGCCTGGGAACTGGAACTTGATATATTAGCTTTGCGTTTGTTTATTAAAATGTTGGCGACTCATCCCACCCCCCCCTCTTTTAAATTCTTGGTTTTTCTCTACTGTAATATGCATGTATTGTAATACGTTCAGTAATTTTGGAGTTTATTGCGAACAGACAGACAGATGCGGAAGACAACTTTGCTTCATACACAGCTATGTCAAACAGTAAAGATATCTTTTAAGTACAAATTTATTCGACTTCAGATGTCTCCAAACTACGCCTACTTATAAGAGATGACCAGTCTCAACTGACAGCGCCCGTTCACGGACATGACGCTAATATTAGCACCACTTAGCTCAACCATTTTGAAGGGAACCGAATGATCTAACACACGCGCCACCATTTCATTAACATAAAATCAAAAACTGTAAGAACGACGCACAAACTCATATTTCTCACGAACACAAGGAAACTTCAACACAAACAAACATGATAACATATCACATTCAAAAAGGAGGTGGAGCATCTCCTTGTAACTACGGGGTCAAAATAAACACACATATGCAAAATATACAATAAATGATGTTACTCGTAAGTAGTAATCATAGAAAAAAATATTGATGAAATTCAGAGTTGCAATTGTTTTATCTCACCAATATAACCTTTGATGTATTGTATGTTTGATGACACAGTGTTCCCTCAAAGTAGACCGATGACCTGGTGAAGGTCGCGGGAATCCGATGGATGCAAGATGCACAGGACCGGCCATTATGGCGACACTTGGGGGAGGCCTAAGTCAAAGTAGTAAAGGTGTAAGTTTGAGAGTGTGTATGTTTAATACTTCTTCAAGCTCGAACATCTGAACGGATTTTGATGAAATTTGACACACGGGTAAACCATGTCTTGAAAAGCACATAGGACTTTTTTATCCTGGGAGTATGTTTCCTTGGGACAATTTTCTAATTTCGTACGGGTAAAACCGCTGACTGCAACTAGTGATATTATATAAGGAAGGGTATTATTATTTATTTTTTCCACAACTATTATGTTGCATGTATTATGTGCAACTAGTAGGTACTTGTACCTACTAGACAACTGATAAACATACATACTGTAGATAAATTACACCCAGACACAGAACAAATGACCGTACTCATCTCACAAACATTTGTCCTGGATGGGAATCGAACCCACGACCTCTGGCATAGCATTCAGGGCTACTAACCAATAGTCCAACAGGCCGGTCAATTAGGAATTCGCAATATGCTTGAAATCTTCTAGATTATTCAACAGCAATTTTTTTCATCTTAACCCGTTCAATAAGATCCTTGCCAAGGAAAACTAACCCTAATGTTCGTCTCCTCAACTGGGTATATACTTCAAAAACTAGGTCCATAATTGAAAATTCGTATGAATAGAATCCGTTAAATGAACAAAGTGTCTGGAAATATCAGAAAATTAAATGGGAGTTGGAACTGTCATTAACAGTTGTTTGAAAAGTTAGACGCAGACCACAATTGTTTATTGTCTGAAATATTAAAAAAAAATTAGAAGAGTAATATTTACAACTAACTTTTGCACGCGGCTTCGCCCGTTAAAGTATGAATTTGTCCTAAGGTAACACATTCCCGGGATAAAAAGTCAAAATATCCTATATGCAATTCCGAGAAATGATCTATCCCTGTTCAATAAAAAAAAAACCCCTGTTCCAAATTTTATCCTAATCCGTTCACCACTTTGATCGTAAAGGAATCACAAACATACATACATGTACAAACATTCGTTTTTATAAAATTACTGTGATATATACTGTACCAGCGACCCACCCCAGCTTCGCTTGGGTGTTCGACTTTCTTTTTTCTTTTTACTTACTTTTCTACTATAATATTGTAATTTTTTTTTTTAAGGTTGGTAATCATCTAATGACTTCTCAGGCTTTTACCGATTAAAACCACACCTTAAGTTACCTTTGCAATATAGGACTACGGGTAACCTTTTCCGAAGTCGACCCAAGGCCCTGGTAGGCTTCGGCTCTGCTGGGCCCATACGATTTTGCTAACATCTCTTTGAGGCGTGCGTGGAACACTACACTACGTGGTTTTTAGGGTATCGTACCCAAATTGTACACCGGGACCCTATTACTAAGACTCTGCTGTCCGTTCGTCTGTTTGGCTGTTTGTCTGTCCATCTGTCACCAGGCTGTATCTCACGAATCGTGATAGCTAGACAGTTGCCATTTTCACAGATCTTTCTGTTGCCGCTATAACGACAAATACTAAAAATAGAATAAAATAAAGATTTAAGTGGGGCTTCCTCATACAACAAAAGTTATTTTTTGCCGTTTTGCTACAGACGGTACGGAACCCTTCGACCGCGAGTCTGTCTCGCAATTGGCCGGTTTTTGAGTTTATCGCGAACATACAGACAGAGAGAGGCGGTAGGAGACTTTGTTTTATAATTTATATGGATACTGTGATATCAGTGTGATTATTTCAGTAGAGGTTAAATGAATATGTACCATATAATGGGGTATTAGCTGTCTGTTTTTATTAAAAATAATGAAAATGAATGGTTATTGGATATTATGATGAATGAATAAAATATAATGATGACGTATTGAGTTTGTAACTTGGCAATACGTGGCTGTATTGCGATACATTGAACGTTATGTCCTAATATTCGAAATAATTACGTGACCAAAACATAACTGTTAGGTTTTGATACGTAATCCCATTATTTACTCTATTTTTTGTTACTCAGAGTATCGTTTAATTTATTTTGTATTCGATTATTCATTGCAATCGACTAATAATAATATTCCACAACTACCACACAACGACGTCTAGTCTCAAGCTAAGTAGAGCTTGTGTTGTGAGTACTAGACAACTGATAAACATACTTATATATTTCTAAATACATACATATATAGATAAATTACACCCAGACACAGAACAAATGATCATGCTCATCACACAAACATTTGTCCTGGGTGAGAATCGAACCCACGACCTCCGGCATAGCAGTCAGGGCCACTAACCACTAGACCAACAGGCCAGCTTAATAGTGCTGGCAACACCGAAATCTATTTATGATTATCTGTAGTAAAGCTGTCGATGTAGCATAATGGCGGGCGAGGGCTTAGGCCGCGTTACTACTATTTCTTAACGGTTAATTTATCGTTGGACGACTATCGTCTCTAGCTGTTCTCATTATAACAACTGTTTGTCATGGCCAAGACAGATAGTCGCACCAACGACACATGATTTACCGTCACGAAATCATCATCATCATTTCAGCCGAAAGACGTCCACTGCTGGACATAGGCCTCCCCCAAGTGTCGCCACAATGAACGTCACGAAATAGTTTTGACTAATTTTTATCCTGTTTCGACTGTCGTGCTCGCTGTTCCCGCTATCAAAACAATCTATTGTCACCGCAATAAAAAGTCGTAAACGACAGTTAATCGTTTCGTCCTGTATGTGAACATAGCATAGCATAGTCGGCCTTATAATGTTCCCACTGTTGGGACTCAGGTCTCCTCTCTAGGAGAGGGAATGGGCCGTAATCCACCACGCGGGCCCAGTGCGGGTTGGTATATGTGTACACCTCCATTTAAATATATTATAAACCACACGACACTTATTACTACACACTTATCTGTCGTCACAACAAAGATGAAACGCAGCCTTACTTGTTCAGTCGGCGATCGGACGTACAATTTGTCTTTGCATTATTGTTGTGACGAGATATATGTAACCGATCTCGATTGGTTTGATTAGTAATACTTAACATTACCTATTCAAAAGAGTGTCCATGGAGTTTCTTGCACATTTTTCTCCATAGAGATCTACGCTTTGGAATGCGCAATTAGCATTATTTTTCTGACTGACTCACTTGTTGACAATGCAAAGGTGAAGTGAGCGGTTTTATTACAGAATTTTTGTTTTCCGTTTTGATTTTTTTTTTATCGTTACCCCACTCTAGGACCAACTCGTATCGTAGGTGCATTTACAAACATAAACTCGCATACGCAAGACCTGGAACACCTATCTTTAAGCCAAAAAATATTTATTTCGTGCGGAAATCGAACCCGCGACACGCAGTGCAGCAGCTAATTACTTAACCACTGCACCAACCGTGCTCTCAATTCAATTGAATGTAACATTCATGGCATTCTTTACGTTGCCTTATAGACGAATATTTCAAACATATAAATTAGCAAATCATCACAAAGGAACAAACACCCGCGATAAAAAGATATCCCATATGTTATTCCAGGTCAAGATCTACCTGTGTACCTAGTTTCATCGTTATCCGTTCAACCGTTCAAGCGTGAAGAAGTAACATACACTGTGTATGTTACACACAAACTTTCACATTTTTAATATTATTGTAATCACATGTTTTCTTCAAATTCCTTCAGAGGATTGACTGGCACAAGTAGTGAAATTTTGGTACCTACATTTAAGAATACTATAAAGCTGACCATGGTGTACAGGGTGTAAAGGACAGGTCTCCGAAAACTTTAAGGTCTTGCTCAGTAGACGAAACTGAATAACCTTCCACAAGATTCTTTTTCAGTAAACGAAAAAAAAAAAAACGAAAATAATACTTGATTGGACAGCTTGTATGGAGAGGCCGATTTTGATTCATTTCCTGAAAAAAAATCCCTGCTGGGCCCCTACGGTTTTGCTGACATCTCCTTGAGGTGCGCATGGAGCACTACGCATTTCTGTCAACGCCTCGGGTTCGGTCCGGACGGTTATCAGACGCCTGGACGGTTGCCGGAAGTCCAGATGGCAAGCTACTCATTGCTCGCCGTCCGGCGGTTGGAAATCGAAGTCAAGATCGGCTGGGGCGTGAGGAAGTCCGTTCCCTCACGCATGCAGCCACCTACTTCCCTTGCAATACTACTCCGCAGAAGGAGGCGATTGCCTGTCACTCCTCCTCACTCAGGACTATAGCCTGAACCAGGGCCCAGCGCGAGAGGTCGTTGCCGCCGATCGCCCCCACGAGGACACGGCGGTGGTCCGTCCAAGCGGTTCACACCTCCACCGTACGCTCCACCGTGTCCTCCGGGTGGTCTACACAATAGTGACACTCAGGTGTATCTTCCGCACGAATCCGTTGCGGGAACCTTCCGAACTTACCATTTCCAGTGAGGACCTGCGTCATGCGGAAGGTGAAGACGCCATGACATCTTTCCAGCCACTCTTCAAAGAGGGGGACCGCTTGATTATGGCGTGCCCATCACAAAAGAGCTGTTGTATGGAAATGTATCTCTTAACCACACGATTGTGAAGTTAGCGGGACAAAATGAATAGGTAGATACCCAAATTTTGTTATAAAATGCCATTGGTTTAGTCTCATGGTTTACAAAGCGAAAATCTATTTACGATAAAATTAAATTCGACGAAATTGATATTCGACCTCAGACCCTTCATTACGAATTCTGATGAATCCTTTGTACACTGGCTGCCTAACTGAAATACTGGCGGCCTGAAGATCAATTGAATTGTATAACGATTTTGAGCAAGAATTGTTCAAATTACAACGTATTTCAAGTGAAGGCGCATTTGAAAAGCGAACTAAATGACATGACAAGAGGGATGGCAATTGTTCCTAAACGTTTCTTGTATGGGAACCTTAATTATGTCATTTGTTGTTGTAGCGGTCAACACATTTTGTGACAATTTCAACTCTCTACATCTTACGGTTTATGAAATACCGCTCGCTGACAGTCGGACGGACTGACTGACAGACGGGCGGACTGACTAACAGACGGGCGGACTGACTGACAGACGGGTGGACTGACTGACAGACGGGTGGACTGACTGACAGACGGGTGGAATGACTGACAGACGGGTGGACTGACTGACAGACGGACGGACTGACTGACTGACTGACAGACGGACGGACTGACTGACAGACGGACGGACGGACGGACAGCGGAGGCATAGAAAGTAATAAGGTCCCAGTGGCACCCTTTCGGCATAGAACCCTAAAAACACTAATCACTAATCAATTAGGTACGGTATTTTTTTGTTGTCCGTCTTTTCTTTGTTTGTGCTTTATTGAGCGGAGGAGTAACATTGTTAACAATTTTATTACGGGTTTAAAATAAAATATGGGCTTAATTAATAAATGTATATTTCTAAAAAATCCGTTAATCGAATTTTAATCTTTCACTCAGCCATCTAAATTAGAAGAATAATAATAAAATCCAAATTAGACATTTACTATTGTAATAAAGAGCCTGATAGAATCGTTATAAAGGTAATTTACAATTCAAAGTGAATCGGCGACTTAGTATTACCATAAGAATAGGATCAGACATTATTATAATACAAAACTTATAATTAATGGTAAATAAGACAGTGTGAATGCTCCTCCGTAGGTATCCTGACATAACTGAGAAAATTAACATTTCGAATTCAAGGAATTTGATCTTTGATCTCACGATGTAGCGCACCCACATAATGTCTCGTTTGTATCTAAAATCGATAGAAGATTGGTGTTTTAGAGGATTTTATGACACTTATGTACGACCACTACATGGTTTTTATTATGATAATAAAAATAGTAATTTATTCGGTATCGAAATGTTCGCATTGTTTCTATAATTGGGTTTTGTTTTTGTTAGAAATAATTTAAATAACGAAAAGTTTTATATATAATTCTTTTGTACGTGTGTTTGTCGCATAACTCTTCCTAAATGGCTTGGCCGATTTGGATGAAATGTTGTGTGTATATCTAAGTGGGTCCCAGTAGGATGTTCTGAAAATACAACTGAACTCGGTAGGCAGTGCCACCTACCAACCACCTACCAACCGCAACCAAGCGGGTTTACAATTTATTTTTCATAAGCCAGCTATCAGGTAGGAAAACGACTCTCGGGACCGCTACTTTTCAGATATATTTCTAACACAGAAAGAAGTTAGATAATCCACCGCAACCATCGTGATAATGTAGAGAGTTCAGACTGTAACATTGCGCTGGACTCGTGGATATGTCGAAATTGTAAGCATAGAAAATACTCCCCCTCAGTACATCCGTGATTTATAAGCTTACGAACCAAATCTATCTTAACTCAGGTGAATTTCCAATTCCCAGTATACCTGATCACCTTACCCTCAACAAACAGCCATAAAACGGCACCACAAACAAGGCCCATAGCCTTATATCGGCGTCTGATCCAGTAAGGAATGGGCGAGGCCAAAAGCCGTGTTATTTGAATACCGAATGACGCCGCGCGATTGTCAATATCCGCTCGATATTGGGATATTAAGTTGCCTTATGATAAAATGGACGATTCATGCTGCTGGCTGGTCGAAGGGTGAATGCATCGATTTGTGTTATGTTTTTATAGGAGTCGGATAGTGTCCCAACCCTGTTTGCTTGGGGTGCGGGATCGGTCTAATATTTTAGCGAAGTTATGATTGTATTAACGTCAAGTGTGACGTGTTTCTAAAAACAACTTTTTCGTTTATATTGAAGATATCTAGAAGTTAATGTTTTATAACTTAGAACTCGCTCGGTTTACGAATGTATCCGGAAAACTGCAGTCTGCAATCGAGGAATGGCGCCGTATTACCAAGATCATCACTCATCATGATTAACAATATGTAGCACGTCTTGAGAGAGTGTACCGACTAAGAAAAAGAACCTGGACCATCTAGTCCATATTATAAGACACTAATTTCTACCCGCGACTTCTTCTGCTTTCATTAACAATCGGCAATAGTTTTCTATTACTAAAATAAAACCGAATAGGATCAGCACTTTCAGAGAGATCTTATTTAGATATTTATTTATATTGCACATTGTGTATTAAACTAAACTCACAGTTACAGACGTTTAACTTATGGGCGGAATTCACCAATAAAATTAATCGCGTTTTAACGTTTGGCTCGTATAATAATCGCGTTTAGTTGCTGTCACTAGTATCACTTGTCTGTATTTTTCCTTTATTGTATTTTTACAAGTAGTATTTTTAGTAATAGTTTTATTGGTGAATTCCGCCCTTAATGAGTACAACGAAATAAAATAAATTGTAATATGATTAGTATAATACAAAAACATTATAATTAATATTAACAAAAACAAGGAAACTACTAGGCAACAGGGCAACTTCTGAAAAGGATATCCGTGGTCATAAACCGAAGTTAGGGCAACTAAAGGAGCACAGGTGGTCAATAAAAAATCTGATTCCGCTCCACTATTAGTAGCATAGCATTAGCATGACTGAAACTGGCCGAACCTGAGGACAATCTTTATTTTATTTTTAGTCCTCTACTTATATAGATTAAGTTAGATAATATCGAGGAAATTCAGTCATTTTGTTAGAATGTTACCTGTTGCTATAAAATAAATAAAAGGTGTCTGTAAGAAATTGCCCTGTGTACACTTATTTTTAAATTTGTTGTCCTGTATTTTTGTAGAAAAAGAATATAATAAATAAATAAATAATAAAATTGGAAATACAATCGTCATGCAAAGTTATGCAAGTTCTGTAACTAATGAATGATTGGCTCTCGAGACAGGCGCACCAGGCGATGTGAAGCGACCAGGCGATCATACATGATCCTGATCAATCAAATCTCAATCAACGTTAACGAAGAACAATTACTGGACGATCATCTCTTAGTAACTAAGACTTAGTTACTCCAATTAGGATATGGCTAACTTTGTAGATTGTAAGACGGGTAGACAGTTTGTACATAGATGTTACGTGTATGTGATTAAGTTAGTTTAAAAGTTTTTGTTACTATTTTGGTGTACAATAAAATTTTATTCTATTCTGTTCTATTCTATTCTATATGGTTTTATAGTAATGATGCAATCGAAGTGTCGTAGTGTAAAGTTTCTGTGTCAGAAATGGAAACAGATGTCAAAAGTAAATCTTTGCGGAAGCGGAACCGGAAGCAGAAGTGTTAATACTGTGAAGAAAAAACCAAATTTTAATTTTTAAGATTTGTTCATAAAATTTTTATTTTGTACTTACTACAACACTCGAAATGAAACAGAGGCAAATTATATTTAATAAAAAATAATTTGGCCGCTTTTTTTTCACCTTTGATTCGGTTCGGTGTTTCGGTGTTCTTCATTTATTAAACCATCTCCGCTAAATAATTGCTCACTAGCTACATTTTTGGGGGTAAGCTGGTACTCGTAAGTATTGGCGAACTATTGGTAACAGAAGAACAAAACAAACAACAAACATAAGAAAGAAACAAAAGAAGATTTACGCGCTTACGTTAAACGTCACGAGGTGATGACGCGGTGCTGCGCAGAATGAACCAAAAAATAATAATAATATTATAAACAAAGAAAGTCGCTGTGACATGTTCGTGTACCGAACACGTCTTTTCCGTCGTGTTCAGTCGTTTACGGGCGCGCTTCTCGTTGTATTCTTCTGTTAAGAGTTCTGTTATAAAGTTTGCAGAACCAGAAACGGAAACGGTAGTGAAAAAGCTTGCGGAATTTCTGTTGCAACATTATTTTATAGCCCGACTTGCTTTTTTTTTAATGTTTTTGGCTTGGATACTCTATTATTTAAGCCATGTCTTCGTGTAAAGTAGTCGCTTTGTTTATCATTAGCATGCGGATGTTAGACATTCTAATGCTTTTGCAGTATTTGGCAGCAAAGTCGCTTCGCTGTTGTAGTCAATACTACAATAAAATTGTTAGCACCATTTTACCGAGAACGCGCCTATTTCACATATCATCCAGTTGTACAGACACTCAACATAGAAAACTACACCAATATTACATCACAATATCCACTAGAAATTCATTTGCGAATAATAATTAAAACAGTCGCAACCAGTGGCGGATTTACACATTTTCAAGGCATAGGCTGCACCATTTTTTCCCCCCTTGCTTGAGAAGTGAGAGAGGAAAGTCATCAGCAAAATTGGTTGCAGACTTCTATCTGTGAGACATCAGAAAACCGTCATGCAAAAATCTTTTAGATTTCTGTTATAACAGAATTTGGAGACCGTTTTTTTTTTTGCTATATATAGCCAAAAAAAAAAACGGTCCAAATTTGCCGCCCCATAAATCTGCCGGTCTACGGCCGGTCTACTGCTGGTCTGGCGGATTTACTCAGCGTGCTGGTAAATCCGCCACTGGCCGCAACTTCACTTGGATAAATCAATCTACCGACTCCGATCACTGGTAATAATACAGGTCGATGTTTTCATAGAGCTTTATTAAAGTTTATTTTTAAATAAAGGTACTGTTTACGTGTCATTATAGTAATATGCGTTATCAGAGGGGTTATTAAAAGTTGTTACCGAGTTTGATGGCGAGGATCTAATGCTAGAACTGGGAAGTGGTTGATGAAACCCTGGAATGCCTACTAGTAAACCCGTCGAGTTTGGGCTCGTTAGATTCGTCTTAACCAGTTTTATACATTTCATATGATGACAAGAACCTGATGCTAGAAGTCGAATGTGTTTTCTGTATAATATTATATCAGGTAGGTAGGTACCTGAATTGTTCCCCACGCGAATTCGGCGCGAACCGCTAGTTGATAATATTTAAGAACATGTAATTTATGTAGTTATCACAATAATGGGTCCGGCGAATAGTTTAAAAAGTGCGAAATAAAAATAAATAATAAATTAAATACAAATTAATAATTAATAAATAAATTAATAAATAATTAAAAAATAAGTCAATAAATTACTCTTTCAGCCTTTTAACTTCATCAAAAGAATCTATAAATATTTTAAAGCTGAGCGTCACTGAGTCGGGGGACCGGCTCTAGAGGGCCCTGTCGAGCTTGCTGACATCTCTTTGGGGCGCGGTAGGAGCACGACGCGTCGTGGACGCGGGCCTGGTTTTATCGGACGGTGAGGTATCCATTACTCGCCGACAGCAAACCTGCGAGAATTTTTTTTATGGAGGCTAAATTATCCAATGACATCCCCCGCCCTGTACCAAGGACACGTTGGTGCTCTGCTCAAGCGGGGCACACCTCTACCGTGTGCTCCACCGTGTCCTCTGTGCGGTTCGCACAGTGGTGACACTCGGGTGTTACTTCCAGACGAATCCGATACAGGAACTTCCCGAACTGACCATTCTCGGTGAGAACTTGCGTCATGTGGGAGGTGAGAACGCCGTGAGGTCTTTCCAGCCACTCCTCATAAGGGGACTTACCGCCATAATTATGGCGTGCCTAAGTGTTTTCTACTTCATATTCCTATTGTTAATAAAATTATAATTCAAATCAACAACACACGTCTCACAAAACTCGTTCATTGCGGCCAGGTTTGTGCGAACTGTCGTATCATCGTATGAACATACCTACATATGACATAAGTCTTATAAAATTATATTATTTATGTACGAGCACGTACCGAGGTGCGTGAGACGTGACGAGACTCGGTGAAACTCACGCAGATCGAGAAACTTATGAGATGAAATGAGAAATACGGCTTCTAGACTTCTAGTTGAGTTACTAGGAAAGATTTGGGAATTCGTTAGTGAAAATAGGAAATGGGTTAGTAATATATGGTATAATTACAAAATTTCTATTATTTACAAGATATAACAACTAAATCTATAATAATATTTGATATAACGATCAGTTAATATAATGCCAATTTTTATAAGCATAACATACATTGATTAAAAAATCTTTTTAAGTACCACTCAAAAGACATAAAACTTATTTAATCTAATATGAAAGAACGAAAGCTTTTTATAAATCATAATCGCTTTTAACTTAACCTAATCCAAATGATTCACTAACATTAGATAGGGATCTTAAATGGTCACTGTTCTAACCACGGATATCTATGGTTCTAACCTAAAATAATCCAAATGACCGTTTCGTTCGCTCGCCATCACGTTCTAATGGTCACTATTCTAACTTGACCTAATCCAGCCGCGAGGCTCCGCAGCCGCATTATATTACAGTAAAGTTTTTCAATACGCCGCGCCAACTTGTAGTACTAACAGTGTGTTAAACGATACAACTGCGACAAAAATATATTTTAAACGATAGACCTAATGTTTTTCGATGAAATAAATTTTATATCCAATAACGTTATATGAAATAAGTTTAAGAGTACATAAATTTTGTATGTAAAGAAATTATGTGAACAGTTGGTATACCTCACGTTTAATATATCTTGTGAAAGTTATTGAAATGAAAATATACCAAATAACTTTATATGATATGTTATTTTATGATATTTTATTGATGTTTTGTAAATGAATTTAAGAAAAGGTAAATTAAGAAAAGCGATTTAAGGGATTGTTAAAATGATCTCGTTATGACTTTGAAGGTTTTCCCATTGAAATTCGTGGGTATTAAACATCTTATTTTACAATTTCCATCACAAAAAAAAAAAAACGACGTAAACCTATTTATGAAATGTACAGTTGCCTATATTTTTTGTACCAATATCAATCAATGGGAGCATGTCATAGATTTCCGAATATATCGCTTTGCCACACCAAGAGAAAGTCTTTAACGAAAATAAATCTTCAATATTTTGGTGTATTTGCGTAGTTTCAAGTTCCTTGAACAACCATGAAGAATGTCGCCATATACTCCTCAGACGAACGTGATTCTGGGCGCCAGCCTTTTGACATTTGCCTGACAACTTTATCCTATTATGCGCAATTCATTCGACGCGTATCATTTGCATTCTATTGTGACTATTTGAAAAAAGAAGCAAACAATTGAAAAATGTTTTTTTTTTTTCTAAATACTACTTCATCTTTCTTAGAACTGCAAATCAACTTGATTGTTTATGGCCCGTCTTTTTCTTTTCTCAGGATTTTGTTGAGCTCGCTGAGAACCATTGTTGGGAATGGAAACTAAGAAATATAAAGTGGGGATGAGTTTATTATTATTAATTTGAGAACTGCGAATTCTATTCTATTGTCTAAGGTAAGATAGGTAGAAGTTATGAAGCTTTGACGTTTTTTACGTTACGTTCCACGTTTCCTTGATTATTTTTTTGTTAAATGTAGCTTGAAACTTCCTTGGTAGTTTAGTAAAATAAAAAGATGTTAATTTAGAAATTTTATTAAACATACATAGAAAATAAAACAAAACTAAACATGTACATGTTATTTTGAGGTTGACAATCTGACTTCTTTAAAGTAGCGTATAGCTTCGAGTAGCGTATATATTCACGATAACATTAGACAAAGGAGGTTCATAGAAGCAGGTGTGCACAACATTTATGTATCAAGATAAATTCAAACAATTTTTATAAATAATGGTTTCAATATATAATGTTAAAAAAAAAATAGAAAAAAAATACTATTGTAAAGTACTCAACACTTAGATAGGTTAATGACATGGTTTTTTTTAAAATAAACATAACCTTGTTTCAAATAACTTTTATTAAAGTGGCGTATCAACAAGTTTCCTCCTTACAAAAATATGAATTGTACACAATTTAAGGCAACAAGATAATTATTTAGTATTCATACAAATAGAAATAACTAATATTGTTTAATATGAAAAACGATCCAAGTACTGACAACCCCTGCTTCTTTTAGGTTTTTAACATGGACACTAGAGGTAAAAGTAAGAAATAAAGAATTTATTTAATTAAAAGCCTCATAAATTCAGAAGATGGATAGTTCAATTGAACTCATTTAAGTATAACAGTTGGTATATAAGTGGATTATAATCAATTCAGCATCAATCTTAACTGTAATAAAGCACAATGCACACATATTTTATTTTTATTACAAAGTGTACCCTAAAACAACCTTTTTAACTTCTGTCTAATGCTGACGAGAAAAGAGTAATTTGGAACCGTGCACTAGCTTCTGACGTTTTGTAAGTGCCCATGTAGGCCTATGTGAAATAAAAAACTTTGACTTTGATTTGACTTTGACTTAGAGTATAGGTACCTATTAATCCATAATTCTAACACCTTTAAGATGAGTTGGAGATGGGATTAGTTTTCGGTTTGTTGTAGAGGACTTTAAAGTCAGTGGCACTAAGACGATTAGGACCCAGAAAGTCTGACTGTAGCTAGCCAAGTGTCTGTGCAATTAAAACTTTTGAAGATTAGTCTGCGATCGCTTTCTAAAATTGATTCTTCAAGTTGAATAGTAGGAAAGATACAAATATTTAAATTACGTTTTGGTACGAAAATATTTAAAAAAATAATCTTCTAATAATAACTTTTCTGAAGGTAAAGATCCTCTGAAACATAGACTTGATGGTTATTCCTAAAATAACTTTAATTTTTTTTTATTTGATGTTTTTCGCTTGGATACTAAACCCTTTAAACCATGTCTTCGTATGAATAGTTAATTGTTTTACCATCAGAATATGAATTTACATATTCTAATGCTTTTGTATTTGGCAGAAAATGTATCAAGGCAGAGGTAATCAACACTACAATAAAATCCTCAGCTACATTTTACTCAGATCGCGCCTATTTCAATGATTCCACATATTGTTCTGTTGCGCAGACATTTGAGATACAAAAACAACAATTTTAATAACAATATCCACTAGGAATCAATTTGCGAATAATGAAATCGCCACTGAACTTCACTCGAAAAAATTCCACCAAAAACTTCAGAATTATTTCTGTATTGCAGTTTCCACAAATTAAATTAAACAGTATTATTTATCTGTGGTAATTTCTAATGAACGAAAGCAAAAAAAAACAAATTTTCAAATACAGAACTAGTCGAACAAACCCAAAATTATCAACGATGTGCGTAAAACCGCCAAGTAAATCATTGTACAACGAACTCAAGAATGACAAGAACAAATTTGTAACTAACAACTTGATTCAGGAGTTTCAGCACATCAAGGAACTTGAAAAGTACAAAAACTTAAAGACTGAAACAGACTGACGACATCCCCAATTAATCGCGCGCCCCTTTCTACGCTGCCTTTAATTAATTGGCTGCTCTGTAGGATCTTTGAAACTAAACTTAACTGAGTATCTAGTTCTTGTTTAAACTTCAGTTGTTTGGGGCAAAAGGCTTTACACAAAAGATGCTTGAGCCTCTATCAGTCACCAGGAAACTGAAGAATTAAGCTAAAGACAAACTGAGCCCACATAAGCCATGTATGCGACGCATTATGACATCAAGACTCTTGGATTTGCTTGAAAACAGTTACCTTACTTTTTTTCTGAGGTGAGAAATCATGAAAAGGCTTCTCCCGCTATAGGGGGAGCGCAAGGGCGTGTCAAACTTTTACTGACTAAAACCAAGCCTTTGTTCCTCCTTTACCCTTTGCGTTCCAGGATCACGGTTTTCCCTTTCAGAAGTCAACCCATGGCCCCTGTAGGTTTTGGCCCTGCTGGGCCCCTACGGTTTTGCTACCACATGTGACGGTGTTGCGTGTGGCAAGTATGTTTCAAAATCATCTGTCTTCAAGCAAATTCAAGAGTCTAGATGTCATAATGCATTAGCATACGTGACATTACGTGGGCTAACTTTTTTTTAGCTTAATTTTATTCTTCAGTTTTCTTGAGACAGATTAAGGCGCGTAAAGGTGTAAAGGATTTCGTAGTCGGGATACGATCTTTTTAAGCATTTTTTATGTGAGATGAGAGGAGTGTCAAAATTTACTAAGTAAAAAAAAGCATGCAAAAATAATTTTGTATGGCAAAGAAACTTTGAAGAAAGAACGATTACTTTAGAAGCACATAAGCTAAACATATATTGCTTTCACTAATAAAGTCACTTTAAGTCATCATATTCTTTTCAATTATGGGATCCAATGATTAACTATACATTTATGTCATGTTTATGTTTATTACGAGTGGCGCCACTAAATATTCATCATGTTTTCACGAGACCATTGTTTAGCGGTGCACAGAAACGACCATTTTAGTTATTAAAATAAAGCTAACAATCTCCCAGTAAAATGTCTATAAACTTCAGGACCGACTGAAACATGACTAAAGACATTACAAGGGTTCCAGTTTTGCCATGTTTATCGTTTTGGCTACAGAACCCTAAAAACTAAAACGCCATAAACAATAGAAGTCGTGGGCGTTCTTGGCTATGGTCGCACCGTCGCACGCGCACAATTATTGATTATGTATCATCTTACGAGTCTCATTATACTTACGAAAGCATTAATCAGTCGCGGCGCATTACCGGGAAACAAATTGAAGTGTGGGCAGTAGAGGAGACATTTTTACGGCTCAACACAGTTTAAACAGTCATTCTGACCTCCGAAACCAAAAAGCGGTAACTCAATCATAGTGAGTTTTTTCCGTTACTTTAGCGACGTACATTAAAAGAATATTTTTTGGTTATTAATTTGGCTGAGTAAGATATATAAATAGTGCCTCATCAGAAGGCTTAAAGACACCGAAAGGACCATGGAAAGGGTATCTTCGGACTGCTCGGAGTTTCCTTGTGTGATCGCATCAGAAATGAAGATCACAGAGAACTAAGGAGGAGGATCCGCAGGAGAACCAAGGTTACCGACATACCCAGAAAAATCGCCAAATTTAAGTGGCAATGGGCAGGGCACATTGTTCACAGAACAGAGGGTCGATGAAGACGAAAGGTTCTGAAGTGGCGACAAACGGTATCGAAAGACGCAGCGTTGGAAGACCTCTCATTATGGCGACGCTTGGTGGAGGCCTATGTCCAGTGGACGTCTTTTGGCTAAAATGATGATGATGATGGCACCCCAGTATGCATCGGCGAGAAATGTCGTGCGGTGTTCCGCAGGGATCGGTACTGGGGCCACCCCTGTGGAACATCGGGTACGATTACGTGCTGCGCGGCGATCTCCCTGACGGGGTCAGCGTAGTCTGCTACGCAGATGATACGCTGGTGCTGGCACAGGGAGAGTCGTACCAGGCGGCGGTCGAACTAGTGACACGCGGGGTTGCGACAGTCGTGGAGAGGATCCAAGAGTTGGGACTTGAGGTGGCATTGCACAAGTCCGAGGCCATGTGCTTCCACGGCCCCCGGAACACGCCACCAACGGGGTCCCAACTAACGGTAGGAGGAGTTCACATCGGCGTCGAGTCGACGATGAAGTACCTTGGACTCGTCCTCGACAGCCGATGGAATTTCGAGGAGCATTTCCGACGTCTGGCTCCCAAACTGGATCGTGCTGGGGCTGCCCTCAAGCGGCTCCTTCCCAACCTAGGGGGTCCAGACGCCTCCTGCCGGAGGCTCTATGCAGGAATTGTGCGGTCCATGGCCCTTTATGGGGCGCCGGTATGGGCGCCGTCGCTACGAAAGCGTCCGGCAGCCAGGCTGAATGCAAGCCAGAGGGTCATGGCCATCCGGATGGTGCGGGGATACCGCACAATTTCCCGCGAAGCAGCGAGCCTCCTTGCCGGTCAACCACCACTTGATTTGGAGGCAACAGTCCTTGCACGCATGCACGATCTGCGCATGGAGATGCAACGCCGGGGCGAAACTCCGCTGCCGCGCCAAGTCGCGGCATGGCGGAAAGACTTCCGGCGGGATCTCATGGTGGAATGGCAACAGCGACTGTCGCAACCCAGTGCTGGGCACGCCATAATTATGGCGATAAGACCCCTCTTTGAGGAGTGGCTGGAAAGACCTCACGGCGTCCTCACCTTCCGCATGACGCAGGTCCTCACCGGACATGGCAAGTTCGGGAGGTTCCTGCACCGGATACGTGCGGAAGAAACGCCCGGGTGCCGCCATTGTGTGGACCGCCCGGAGGACACGGTGGAGCATACGGTAGAGGTGTGCCCCGCCTGGGCAGAGCACCGCCGTGTCCTCGCGGGGGCGATCGGCGGCAGCGATCTCTCGCGCCGGGCCTTGGTACAGGCCATGGTCCGGAGCGAGGAGGAGTGGCAGGCGGTTGCCTCCTTCTGCGAAGCAGTAATGCTAGCAAAGGAGGCGGCCGATCGCGTGAGGCAAAGGTCCTCACGCCCCAATCGCCGCCGGGATTCCGATCCCGATTTCCGGCCACCGTAGGCGCGGGCTTGCAGACGCCGAGCAATGGGTGGCTCGCCGTCTGACCGTCCGGTAACCGTCCGGACCGAGCCCAAGTCGTCGACGGCGCGTTTTGTTCCACGCGCGCCTCAAGGAGATGTCAGCAAATCGTAGGGGCCCAGCAGGGTCGAAGCCTACTGGGGCCCTGGGTAGTGTGAAAGCGAAACCCGGGGCCCTGGGACGAAGGCAACGAAGGAACAGGAGTGGGTTTTTAGTCAGTAAGAGTCTGACACTATCTCCCGTTCCGCCCAAGAGCGGGAATGTCATTAGGATGATTTTCCCACCCAAAAAAAAAAAAAAAAAAAAAAAAAAACCCCAGTATGCATAGTTTTTTATTCCAAAAATCCAGTAAAAAGTAAAGATATTAGTTTTCGATTAGCATATTCTATATTTAAAACTTTTTCGAATTTTGAAAATCTTGGGTTACCCTTTTGCGGCTCTAGATGATATTGGGTGGTTTTAAACTTCGAATGTCAATTAACACCGTTGGTCCGCCATTTTATTTTATTTATCATCGTACGCTTGTTCTGCCCACGGCGCGCGCGTGTCGTCACGAAATAGCGTTTCATCAT
This sequence comes from Mythimna vitellina, assembly GCA_949316375.1. Classification (NCBI taxonomy): domain Eukaryota; kingdom Metazoa; phylum Arthropoda; class Insecta; order Lepidoptera; family Noctuidae; genus Mythimna; species Mythimna vitellina. The sequence goes on along the minus strand of OX438687.1, from coordinate 9,545,612 downwards.
TATAAGATGTTTAGTTTTAATTAATGTTCTTCGTTGAGCTTATTTCTTGTGTGTTGAAAGCTTTCTACTGGCAAAAGTTATGCTACGTGCTGTGAGTTTGTGTTTAGGTGTGTTAGAAAAGATTTCTGTTTTCTTTATGTTGTTTTATAATTGTCTTTTCTTGTCGTTGGAAATAATTTCAACTAATTTTCAAAATTAGCTACTAACGCATACTAATAAGTTTCCTGGTTATTCATTTTGTAGCCTTTATAAATAAGGTGTAAAAAAAAAATATCATTCTATTTCAATTTTTTTCCAAAGTGAAAGGAAATTTACATATAATACAGCCTTCATTTCTTTCCATTAAGCTCCTACATCACAGGAAAAATTCTAATAAATATGCATAAAAACATAAGTAAGACAGTTCAAGATGAGGTAAAGTCGTTGTATTAATATTCCGTTTACTTGAATTCGGCGCGTGACTTCGGCTGTAATCGGCTTCTTTCGTGTTATCTCGGTGAAACTATTCTTTGATGGCTTTTACATGTACGATTACAGTTCGTTTTGTTATTTACACGTGCTTTTAGCAGATTTGTAGCCCAATTTCGGGTGATTGATTAATTTATAAGAAAATTTTGGGGTTGCGTTGTTTGTTGCTGTTTTGTTTTATTTTATTTATTTATTAAAACTTTATGCACTAGTAATAAACAGTGTACAAAGGCGGCCTTAATGCCTTAGGCATTTTCTACCAGTTGACCTTAGGGTGGTGCAGAAACAAAGCATGGTAGGCCAAACAATCCAAATACAAATATTTTTTGTTTTGATTTTTTTCGTTCTCTTAATGTGAAAATTAAATCGTTTAGGGGTTGTGGTCCAATTATTTTGTCCAACCAGTTGGACTACGGGTCTTCGGTAGGGGCAGTTGTCAAATCAATGCTTTTAGTTGGACAGTGGCACCTAATCTAGACCTGTGGTCCAACTGATTTATTTTAATTATTAATATTATTATTGAATTAAGTATAACTCTCTGGTGAAATCAGAGACACCAGAAAGACTACAGGCAAACCAACTTAGGTTTGCCTGTAGTCTTTTATATTTATGGCAACTAGACTTGCAGAGCTACAAGTTGCCATAAACGCTACATACAAATCAGGCGAGGCCCACGTGTGCGTCGGTCTAGTGTAGTCTCGCTTTAGTGTCGGAAAACTCTAATGGGCAGAAAAAAAATACTTCTATGGGACATGTGCTACCGATTGATCATCTCATCAATCTTAAAAAATTTTCATTTTTAGGGTTTCGTACCTCAAAAGGAAAAACGGAACTTTTATTGGATCACTTTTTTGTCCGTCTGTCTGTCTGTTTGTCAAGACCCTTTATCTCATGATCGCGTGGAATTATCGTGTTGAAATTAAAACTACATAGGTACTCAGATCTGCGGTCCCTTGAGACGGTCAAGAAATCAAACTTCTAAGCTAACGAATAAAAAACGTGTGTTTCGACGCTCTCAAGAGCATTAAAATTCATAGGGTATATCCCGTTGACCTAGAAACCTGAAATTTGGCATGAAGCAAGATCTTTTATCACAAGTATAGGAAAAAATCTGAAAACTTTAAATTTGTATTTAAGTCACAAAAAAAACTTTTTGCGATTCGGAATAATCTCCGTATCTTAATTCGGGAATTGAACTGTTTTCATAGATAAGTTGTACGGAACTCTCAATGCGCGAGTCTGACTCTCACTTGCCCGGTTTTTATTCATCACTTTTCTTCTGGTTGGATGTTACTTTGTTTAGAAGGCCCAGTCTACATTACTAGTACAAAAGAAAAGAAACAGTACATAGTCGCAATCGACGTTACGATTGGTGTAGTGGTTAAGGGGATCCCTTCTTTTTGCATAATGTTCTTTGTCCTAATATACGTCGGCATAACGATTTTGGCACAATTTGTTTTGGCATAATAATACTTCGGCATAATTTTTTTAGGCATACAGTTTTATGTTGGCATAATCATCTTAAAGACTAATTTGTTTCGGCATAAATTTGATTCGCATAACGTTAGTAGGCATAATGACTATTAGCATAACGTTAGTAATGAACAATTAAATAATATTGTTGGTCAAAAGTTTAATAATTATGCTGTGCAACAAAAGTTAGTGACAGAATCGAATTGCTGCAAAACCGACTCCACGTAGTCTTGTTTGTGCTACCCCTAGAGTGTAATTTAAAATCGCGTAGGCGCGTAGGTGCGAGGCGGCCCGCGGGCTGAGGAGCAGGCGGCTGCGAGCGAGGCGCTGCGGTGGTGAGCGAAAGCCGTCTGCGACGATTAGCACGTGTGGGGCCGCCGGAGGCCCGCAGCGCCGGAGCCGTGACAGAAACCCTGCCTGCTGCATGTTGCATGCTCGCTTGAATGCTGCATGCTGCATGCTTGTTTGCATGCTGCATGCTTGCTTGCATGCTGCATGCTGCATGCTTGCTTGCATGCTCCATGCTTGCTTGTTTGCTGCATGCTTGCTTGCATGCTGTATGCTTGCTTGCATGCTGTATGCTTGCTTACTTCATGCTTCCTACAGCGAAATAAAAAAATACACAACGAAATATACAGCGAAATATGTTTTAATATCATTATACGTAAATAAATTTATGCTTTAGGATATTACGCTTATAAAAGTTATGCTTAATAAATTTATGCTTTAGAATATTATGCTTAATCATTATTATGGTTAGAGAAATTATGCTTAAAAAATTATGCGTAAGCTGTTATGCGTAATTATGCATAATAATGCGAAAATGTAATTATGCCAAACAAAATTATGCTAAGTTATATTAGGTCTTAAAATTTTATGCAAATGGATAGGCAACCGTGGTTAAGCAACCGGCTGCTGCGATACATGTCGCGGGTTCGCGTATTGCACGGAACAAATATTTGAATGGATAACAGATTGTTGATCTGAGCCTGGGTTTCTTGTGTTTGTGAGTATATTATGTTTATTAACGCAACCATAAACCAGCACCCCTAGCCAAGTTGATAATCTGCAATCGTTAACGCTAGTCGAAAACTAATCAAATGTATGGGAATGACATCATCTCAACGTTAAGTCACGTGGTCAGAACAAACGAATAGAAAATTCGTAGCCAAGTTCACATCTTTCAAAATGATAGAATGAAATGTTATCGTTTCTCCAATGTTCAACGCTACATCCTTTGTTATTGTAGAACGAGCTGCTGATCCAGGCGCGTCAACATGGCTACCAACTTATCGTTTTCTACAATTGTTGACACCGAGGCGTTACCGAGAGGAGAACGGAATTCAACACGAAACGGTTTTAACTTGGCTATGGGGACAGGAGTAATTATCTAGAATGTTTTAAAAAAAAAAAACAATATAACTTTCGGGTTTTTGACGTAAGTATCTGATTAGACAAATTACTTTTTTATTTGCGTTCCCGTCAAACGCCAAGTAAAAAATGTATGTGCAATATGTGATATCCTAGCTTCTGCCAGCGGCTTCGCCCGCGTAAAAGTCGCTTTCTCCATATAAACTCCTTATTCTTCCTTTTACCCCGTCAGGGGTGGAGTTTCTTAAAATCCGTTCTTAGTGGATGTCTACACCCTATACCTACTACCTACCTAGAACTACACTTACCTAGAAACTTACCTGCCAAATTTAAAGTTTGTAGGTGTTATAGTTTCTGAGATTTTGTAATTAATTACTGACTGGTATTTCACTTTGTTGTACCTACTTGGCGTTTGGTGGGAATGCCAACACAAAAGTCAAAGCCAGCTGTTATGAAAAACTCAATACAAAACACCTCCTCATAGGAATTCATCGTATTCATAGCCACTTACTACTAACCATTAAAACGTCCCTGACCATCAATAACTAACTCGTAACTTCAATTGTAACAGCTCTTAAACTCCATCAAATAACTATAAAAATAGTTTAGAACTTGCGTGTGTTCTCTAGGTGCGTAGGAGTGGATGAATGCACTATCTTAGTCATTATAAATAATGTTGAGATAAGCCAGAGACAATAGATCGCCGCGCGGGTGGGTGGCACTGTGGCACGGGCGACCAATCCGCTCTGACCTTACGTAAGGCTGTTTCCTATGTCCACAGTATTTTTAGAGATTAGTAAGATAATCGTTTTTATCTTGCCACTTTGCTGAAAATTTTATAACGATTTAGTGTATCTAAAATAATTTCCACGAGCGAATTAAAATGTAAGTAGATCATGTACAACCGAAACTCTTGAAGTTGTTTCTTTTCCGAAATTAAAAACAGGTACTCCACCGCCGAAGGGGACGCCCTGGGCGTTGGGACTTGGGAGTCGCAGGGTGAAGTAGAGCAATAGGTAGCTCGTCGTTCGGCTGTCCGGTAAGGATAAAGCCCGAGGCGACGGCGTGTTGTGAGCCAACCTGCTTTAAAGATATATCAGTCAAACAAGTTTTACAGGAGCCATTAGGACCAATGGTCTAATGATTAAATGATCCTTTTTATTGAGACGGGAACTCATCAATTCTAAACTTCTCCTACTTTAGGACGAGAGAGAGTGAGTGTCAGATTTTTACTGACTAAAACACACTTGTTCCTACTTTGCCTTTGTTCCAAGGCCCCGGGGTTCACTTTCACTTAACCGCAGTATGCTTCAACCTTGCTGGGCCTCTACGATTTGCTGACATCTTGAGGCGCGCGTGGAACACTACGCGCCGTTGATGACTTGGGCTCGGTCCGGACGGTTACCAGACGGCCGGATGGCGTGCTATCCATTTCACCCCGTCCGTAAGCCTACGCCTACGGCGGCTAGCGGCTGGGGCGTGTGCCGCTCCCTCGCGGGTGCGTCCGCCTCCTTCGTTAGCATTACTGCTTCGCAGAAGGAGGCAACCGCCTGCCATTCCTAATCGAGAGTACATCGCGAGAGTTCGTTACCGCCAATCACCCCCACGGCGGTGTTCTTCCCAAGCGGGGCACACCTCTACTGTATGCACCACCGAGTCCTCCGGGTGGTCCACACAATGGTGACACGCGGGCGTTTCTTCCGCACGCATCCGGTGCAGGAACCTCTCGAACTTACCATATCCGGTGAGGACCTGCGTCATGCGGAAGGTAAGGACACTGTGTTGGCTTTCCAGCCACTCCTCAAAGAGGGGACTTACCGCCATAATTATGGCGTGCCCAGACTATGGCCCCTGTGGTTCTTTTACTTGCCCTTCGCGTTCCAGGTCCGCGGTAACTCTTCAGGAACATCTCACAATGAACAGGCGCCCAGGTGAATGGTTTTTTGCATGTACAGTTACTCTCATTAATTCAAACCTGTGATAATTCGAACCTATCTATACTTCAATGCCATCATGAGTTCCCTAGAAAATCTCTTCATATTTCGAACTAAATCAATACATTTTTATGCACTTGGTAATTCGAACGAAAAAATCATCATTATATTACGTAACAAAATAACGCGTTATTTCGAACTCGTCGGCGTCAAACACTCGACAATCCAAAGATGCAGAGAGAATGATTTTAGAACTTGCAGAGGTATGTAAGTACATTTTAAGACGAGTTCAAACTTGCATCGTACACGAGCCTTTGTTTTTGTAATAATTAGTTTGACACACACTTCCGCAAGAATTGGTTTGTTTAGTTAAGTTTCAGTTACTGTTACTTTTTCATAAATACTCTTTCAAAAATTTCGTACCATTTGATATTTCCAACATTCGATAATTCGTAACATTTTAAGAGGCCCTCGAGTTTCGAATGAACGAGAGTCGACTGTATCAACTTTTAGCTATGATTCATTCCGGTTCGAGAGAAGTAGAAGGATACTTGGCAATAATCTAAATAGTTCGGGATTCTAGATATTTTTTTTTTAGACTTTGTCCGCGTAGATGTCGAATATGGTTTTATTAGCTTTTTTGAGATACGAAAATATGAAATATTATTTATTATCTTCGTCGTGCGTGATAGTCCATTGAATTGTATGGCGAGCGATATTGTATCTTAAGATAAAATATTATAGTATCTTAGCCGTGTGCAGCGCCCCTTCACTGCGGGTGACGTAACCTACGACAAACTTATTATTTGCGGTTGGTACAGTAATCGGGTGTAGAGATCAAACCGCAAAATTAAGTTTGTTTTTTATTGCAAGTATATACTTTTCCGGGATAAAAAGTACCCAGTGTTTTGCCCAGGATATTAAAGAATAATTATACCAAGTTTCATCGTAATCGAACCGGTACTTTTTGCGTGATGCCTGAACAAACAGACAAAAATTTTTTTTAATCACATTTTTGGGTTCGGTGTCGGTCTAGTTACACCCCCTGCCATTAATTTTTTTGACATTTTCAATGTACAGAATTTTCCCTTCTACAGATTTATTATAAGTATAGATATAGATACACAATCGTCTCGGTTACGGTTACAGAGCTCCTCAACCTCCTTGGTATAACACGATTAAGTTCTAAATGGTTACATTGTCACTACTAGCTGTTCACAGGTTTCATGTTACAAAATTATCGTTACTAATTCAATTTCTGACAACAACAATTTGATACTTACATAAGTTATGTAAATCACCCTTTAGGTTTACCTGACGAAGTTCGAAGGGGTCCTGATAGAGTGGTTCGTTTGTCTGCCGTGGGTGCACGTCATCAGGGCTCGGAGAATGGAGTTGTACTCATTGTTGCGATCGGCAACAGTGCGGCATTGTGATATAAATAAATAAATTGTTTTCTGAAGATCTTTGTTTGGAGTTTCATTGTGCGTGATCGTGGTTAGAGATTATTAATTTCTTGTTTGTAATAATAATAATAATTAATATTATTTATCTATTTTACAGACAACTAATGATCCGTAATGTTAGTAAAACAATTACCTTAAACTTATTATAATTATTTGCTTATACTATTTGAAGGATTCAGCACAGAAGATGACTTCAGTTTCATCTTCTCCAAAAAATGCCCAAAAAGACAGAAAGCACACTCTCCGCGTAATGTTAGAAAGTATTTGATGGGAGCGATATCCATGACGCCTCTTAGGAACTAACATTCAAAATCCTACATCGCGGTTTTAGAATTCTCCGCGCGATTAAAACAGCAATACAAAAAGAGTCTGAAATCAACTATCGGGCAGTTGCCCGGACCAGACATAACATCCGTCGGAGGATCCTCCTTTTTCAACGGTATGTCAGACTTTGTACCCTGTTTCGCATACCTTTAAATGTTTATGAGGGGTTATTTGATGGAGATCACTCCTCTCGATATTGCCGCGTGCTTGCAACAGAGAACGAGGTGTGCGGGGTCATGCACAGTGCCAGTAACTGCTACGAGATTAAAATAGTAGTTCTCTTTTTTATCATTGATAGGTTCGCACTTGACCACTATGTTACCTAATGAAAAGCGATGATGTGGTCGACGATGGAGCACGCTTACCTAGAAGCAACCCATTCACTCTTGACTTAAAGAAACAACTAGGTTGTAGCTATCAGAGGACACAGATTCCACGGCAGGGAATTCCACTTCTTATATGTATGCACAATGAATGTGTTCCCAAAACATTTTGTGCGTACAGCTGGGATGTCTACCATGCACCGGTATATGGTAGACATCCCAGCTATTGAAAGATTTATTTTTGTTATTAAATAAAAAATCGTTACCGTCGTCTAGGATATAGGTATAAATATCATGGTTGCGAACACAAACATGTACACTATCGGAAGACGAAGCGTTAGAAGGCCTCCCACAAGGTGGATCAAAGACCTGGTGAGGATCGCTGGATTCTGATGGATGCGAGACGAACAGAACTGTTCATTGTGGCAACAATTGGGGGAGACCCATGTCCAACAGTGGACGTCTTTTGTCAGAAATGATGATGGTTGATGGGGATTCTGAACGCTTCATGTACAGCTCCTGAAGGTGTCAAGATCCATTAATCTCCTAACTTTCTCCAGCTCATCAATATTGCACATCTCCATAATGCTCAGTGCTAGTAACTGGCACAACAATAAAATAACAGTTCTGCGTCAACGGGCGACGGGAACGGATCTCTCATTCATTATTCAGGGCTGACACTTCGCTAGGGAATATAGAGGAGGCGGGCTCAGAAGAACCAGACTTCAGGTCACTTAGTTTTGGAACATATATTGCTTTGATGTAATGGAGCGTTCTGTTTTACTGTTGCTTGTAATGAGGCAAGTAATACGAAAGCGAAGACAAAGAAAAGTTTTTTTTTTGTGGAACTTTTTCGACTAACTTTCAATGGCTGTTTTGTCTTTTTATTAATAATAATAGTAATAATTTATTGGCATAAACGATTATATTGAATCTTATTTATATTCTTATTATATATTCTTTAATATACAAGATAATAAATGATACAATTTGAGCATTATATTTAAAAAAAATATACAATTGGCGGCCTTATCACATTCTGCGATCTCTTGCAAGCAACCTGGAATGGACAGAGATTGCCTGGACGTAAAATGGGGTTGCACTTGGTGCATTACAAAACAAGCTAAACAATTGGTGATAAAACAAACCAACCATACCATAGGTACATAAATACATACATACTAAATATATAGGCAAGAAAACAAGTGATCAACTACAGTTAATACAGTTAAAAACTGTGTGTCTGAGTGGATATTGTGATGGAAAATTGGTGTAGTCTTGTATTTCAAGTGTCTACACAACTGGCGCGATCTTGGTAAAATGGTGCTGATGATTTTGTTGTAGTATTGACTACCTTAGCGAAGTTCACCGAGAAGGCTGACACGATACATTTGCTAACAAATACGACAAAAACATTTGAATGTGTGACATCCACGTTCGAATGAAAAAAATTAACTGTATGTCATTTTAAAACCGATATATTTTCTGAACGGTTATTTAATATCCTGGGGAACAGGGTGCATTGTGTTCTTTGATTACCATTAGCATCCTTTCTAATAGATAAGAAAATAATTAATCGCTAAGAAGACTGGCTCCAAGTTCCAAGTGGTGCTTGGTAGTGAATGGCTTTTTTTTATTCTTCATAGGTTCGCGCTTGACCGCTATCTCACCTGCTAGCCAAGATACAATCATATCGTTCGCGCTGAACGCCTCGAGTTGGCCACGCCTCCGATTCCTTTGTTCTGACGTCATCTCAACGCTCAGTCATGTGGTCAGAACAAAGGAATCGGAGGCGTGGCGTACTCGAGGTGTTCGGCGCGAACGGAACGATTGTAACTTGGCAAGGGGGGCTGATGGTTCGTCTAATGTAACTGCATAGCTAGCTTATGTCGTTTCACGGCAAAGTTAGTAGTTCTAACTGTACCGTTTCCACTTCGGTTTTCAGCTGATTCGGTGGTTATGGAAGAAGGCCTTTTCAGAACCAAATTTAGTCAATCACAGCCTTATATGCAGCGGTTAATCATGCACGCTAGCCAGCACTGGGGTAGATCTGGTGATTACAGGCCCACTTTGTTTCCGACCATGCGGTAAAGAGCGAGCCTAAGTTATTCATCGGTGACATGTTGTGTTCCACTGGCGCCTGAAAGAGATGGCAGCAAAACCGTAGAGGGACCCCTAGGGTTTTGCTGTCATTTCTCAGCAGGACATCGGCCCGATAGAGCCACGAGGAATTTCTGAAAAGGCTACCGTGGTCCTGAAACGCAAAACGCAACTAAAGGTGGGTTTTAGTCAGTAAAAGTCTGACATGACCTTTCGCTCTACCCTAGAGCGAGAGAAGTTATTGGATGCTTTACAACCTCAATAAAGAAAAATGGCCAACTTGGTCGCTTGTAAAAATTGACCTTCGTAACAATTTTCCTCAGTGCCTCAGTTCCAATGATGGCAGCTCCATTTATACGATGCCCCGAGGACACGAGGCTGTCGTAAAGTAACAAGGATTGCTCACCACGGCTTCCACTGCGCCGCCGAGGTTTTCACTCAGCTCTCCTCTTTTTATGGACGCCGTTAATTGCTGTTTGGCAAGATAAGTTGCATTACGTGACAATGTTGCGTTAATTTTGTTGGAAATAGTGACGTAAGGTGCTTGGAGGGTTGAATACCCCACTTAGTAAAGTAAGCTCCTCTAGTCACTTGGGATTTTCTCAAGCTATGTATCGAGCCTTTTCAGGAATAACTTTTTTGTTGAAATATTTTTTTCCTTTCCTAATTAAAAAGTTTTTATGACCACATGACAATATGGTAATAGGAAATATTCTAATAGCTAAAGTAGGTGCATCACTAGTTGTATAAATAACAAAACATGTTTGTTTTAGGAACATATTACAAAATACTTTTTCATTTCTCATACTCAGAAAGTAGGTCTGAAGTTGCTTGAAGAGCGGGTTGAAACTAATACTTTTCATCCCTAGGGAGAATCGCTTTCAACTGACAGCTGCCAAATTATTAAAAAAAAAAACTAGTTCTATTTTCACATTTCTATTGAACCATGCCCCTATATTCTATTTATACAGCCACTCAATTACAGCGCGAAGTACAATGGAATGATCATAAAAATAATAAGCATTAATTAAAGAATATTTTTTTAATACATTTCACATACATTATAAATAGACTTGGGAAAAATATGTACAAATTTTTTAATGATGAGGATACAAAAAATAATGGCTGGATAACCGGCCGGCCACAGAAAAAGAAAAACAAAACAGGCAGGAAAGCGGCGATCCGATTTTCATATTTGTTTTTTCGAGTTGTGGTGTTTTGTTTATCTTTACTAAATCTATACAAGAGATTTGTATTGACACGATATGTTCATCAGATTCAGATATGAATATTAACGCGTGATTCATAAGAGAAGAGGCTAAAGCAGTAGTGGAAAACCTTTTACCGCCTATATCAAAAGAACCAGATACCTAAAATTATACGACGACTCAGGTTTTTATTTTTACTTTCCTTGTATTCGTAATGTAAAACACAGTGTTTACCTCGGGTTAAAGACTCATTTAGTCCCTCGAACTATACGGACTCTTTCTCGGGACTGCATAAGTTACTTTCACCCCTAGGGTAACAATGTATTATTTAATTAGGAAAGAAAAAACCCCTTTCTGTAAAAACCTAAACTGCCACTTGCAATGTTCTTACAGAAAAGGGTCGATATGACTAGCTTCTGCCACCTGTTTTTCCCGCGTGTAGAAAATTATCCTAAGAGAACACACTCGCGGGATAAAATGTTTGTCTTATTATTATTCCAGGGGCCTTATCATGACGTGTTCAAATTTCAAGCGTGCGAGCGACAAAAAGGGATGAAGCTATACACTCTATATAGCTCCATCCCATTAACAGTTCAGTTTAGGTTGTCAAATGGATCGCATTAAGAGCACTTGGCATTGGCGTAGCTAGTCGTAATGGGGTCCCATATCAAATATTTTTGCACGAAATAGCTTCTACATACTACATAGAAATAGTGCCTTGAGAGGCCTCAAAAACGAAAAGGTATCTACTACAATAGATTGTGTTTTATTGTCGTCTTGTATATAGATAATGCTAATTGTGTGATTTAATTTTTCCATGCTTAAAGCGGTATTTACAAGACACTACCAAATAATAGTGTGAAAGCGAAACCCGACGCCCTTTTTTTTCCGGTGGGAAAATCATCCCATGACATCCCCCGCTCTTGGGCGGTGCGGGAGATAGTGTCAGACTTTTACTGACTAAAAACCCACTTCTGTTCCTTCGTTGCCTTTCTTACCGGGGCCGAGTCTTCCTTTCAGAATCAGACCCTTGGCCCCAGTAGGCTTCGACCCTGCAGGGCCTCTATGTTTGCTAACATCTCCTTGAGGCGCGCGTGGAATAGTACGCGCCGTCGACAACTTGGGCTCGGTCCGACGGTTACCGGACGGTCGGACGGCGAGCCACCCATTTGCTCGCCGTCCGCAAGCCCGCGCCTACGGTGGCCGGAAGTCAAGATCGGAGTCTCGGCGACGGTTGGGGCGTGAGGACCGTTGCCTCACGCGATCGGCCGCCTCCTTTGATAGCATTACTGCTTTGCAGAAGGAGGCGTCCGCCTGCCACTCCTCCTCGCTCCGGACCATGGCCTGTACCAAGGCTCGGCGCGAGAGTTCGCCGCCGCCGATTACCCCCAAGAGGACACGGCGTTGCTCTGCCCAAGCGGGGCACACCTCCACTGTCCGGTCCAGCGTGTCCTCCGGGCGGTCTACGCAATGGTGGCGTTTCTTCCGCACGGATCCGGTGCAGGAACCTCCCGAACTTACCATGTCCGGTGAGGACCTGCGTTATGCGGAAGGTAAGGACACCGTGTTGCCTTTCCAGCCACTCCTCAAAGAGGAGACTTACCGCCATGATTATGGCGTGCCCAAAACCCGAGGCCCTGGGAGGAAGGCAAAGTAGGAACAGCAGTTGGTTTTTAGTCAGTAAAAGTCTGATACTAGCTCACGCTTCGCCCAAGAGCGGGATTTGTCATTAGATGATATTCCGATCCAAAAAAAACCCAAGTTTATATTTGTTGAAAAATATAGCTTCACCGAATTTTACACAAACGGGATACTTAAGGTCAGTCTAAATCGGGAATCTCCGAACCCTCACGTTTCTCGCGATTATTTCCGATCCACTGCTCTTTCAAATAGAATTTTCTCGTCGCACGTCCCTCAAATGATAAATATAATGCTGTGTCAATTGTTAATTGACTTGTGCTAGAATGTGCCTCTCAATAGGTTAGGTGTGCGGTGTCGTGTTGCAACGCTGCAATTGATATTGGGTACAACCAGTTGTCAGAATTGGCACGGGCGAACAATCGGCTCGATTTACCGTGACAACCTTGGTGACTGTGGGTAAATATTACAAAATAAATGGTAAATTATAGCCAGTTAACAATTTTAGAAGCGGCAGCCAAAAGAACTTAAGAGTGGCTAAACCGAGTTACATTTCCATACGACCGCTCTTACGTGATTATGACATTAATATTCCACATCTGTCTCTAAATATTTTGGGAAAATTCGGCCGAGAGCGTGTCGGGCCACGCTCAGTGTAGGGTTCCGTAGTTTCCCGTCCGTCACAATAAGTGTCCCCACTTGAGAGTTAATGAACGACAGACAACGAGCAAGAACAAATACCCTCAAAGCCAATGAGAGACCAACCGAACAATTTGACAATATAATAGCTCTTACCGTCCCATCATAGAGTTTTACCTCCTACCGCTGTTAATTCATTTTGAATAGCTAACAAACACTGATTTACGGCTAAGCCTTGGCAGATGTCGTTTATTTCTGTATCTTGATTACGCGAGACATTTCTGTAAAAGACCTCAGAAAGTTTATGTCATCCACGCGAACGAAGTCGCGGGCACAGCTAGTAAGTTTAATAAATTACTCTTTCAACCTTTTAACTTCATTAAAAAAATCTTAAATATTTTAAAGATGAGCGTCACTGAGTCAGGGGACCGCTAAGTAAGGAACCTAGGTAGGCTATAGATTGATATATTAAAAAAAACTTATTTCACTCATTCATTCGTACATATTCATTGAAACTATTAGGTATTAACTATTAAGCACTTCTGCACATTGCGGTCCCTCGACTCAGTGACGCTTATCTTTAAAATATTTATAGATTCTTTTAATGAAGTTAAAAGGCTGAAAGAGTAATTTATTAACTTATTTTTTACTTTCTTTTTGTTTCGGGGTTTTTTTTTTAAATTAAGAAACAAACAATACCGAGATACATCGAAATTAAAGCTATTTTGATCCCTTTAGCGTTTTTTTAGTAAAGTCGGTTCTTTTTTGGAAAATGTTTTTTATTAATATAAATAGGTATTCTTTTTTATTATTTTAAAAGATTACTCGCGGCTTTCGGCCTGACTGCTTTCTTAAGTCTCACTGACTATGTTATTTTTTTTTTGTTTACTGATATTTATTTGTTTTATTTGAATGTACTTTAAGTTCTATACCGTTTAAAGAGGTCCTGATGAAATAATTTCTACAGCACCACTACTATACTGTTACTATAGCTGACTATCATGGGCTACTTTTTATCTAAATACTGTACGATTCCTGTGGGAAATAGCTATCATAAATATTTGACAACAGGAAATAGACATCACCGAATTTCAGTTTCACCAAACAATTTCAGGACACATATTAGAGCCATGACTAGCCTTCCGGCATTCGTTCTACTTTTGAACACTATACAAATCTATATACCCATAGACATAAACTAAAATAGTATATAGGACATGGTACTCTAGAATTTGTAGATGAGACACTCTGGCCTCAGGCAGAGGAACTTTTTACGACGTGAAACACTGAAACCTTCAGCAGTTGTCGTAGTAACAGAAATAGATTGAACGGCAATAAATAATACAATAGTACCTATTTGGAATGGGCACAAATTAAACTGGGACGCGTGTGTAATGGATTCGTCCTTCCTTTGTAGGGCTTGCACACATTTTAGGGTTAGGAGGAATAGGTAATTTGATGTGTGATGTGATTTAAGTTTACTTGTGTTTCTACAGTTGCCCTTTGCGTTCTACACGCAAAGGGCAACTGTAATCAAGTTACGATCGTTTCGTTTGCGTCAAACGACTCGAGTAGGCCACGCTTCCGATTCCGAACGAAACAATCGTAACTTAGCCAGGGGGGCAGTTCTCGTATCATGATTATTGCGTATATGAGAGATTCATAAATGGGTATCCCACCCCTGAAATTCTTGTTTGTGTTAGATATCCGCGCAGGCATTCATTTTCTCTATAAGTCCAGTATAGATCTAAATCTATACTGTTGATTGATTGCTTCGAAATAAAGCAGATTCAAGTAGTATATAGATATGAAAAACTGTTATCTATAGAAGTAAGTTCTTATCGAAATTCATTACAGTCTTAAGACTTAATTGAAAAATCAGTTACGAAATCACTGAGACTCTCAGTTGTAACGAAAGATCGCATAAAACGAACTAAAATCACTTTCCAGCAACAATTTGGTCTTTTCAGAGGTTCAATGGAGCAGATCCCCGAAGTTTCGTTGTTCCGACGACAGATAGTCTCGGGCGCGAATTGAATCCGATTCAGACGAAAGATTAGCTCCGAATAAGTAACGGGCGAAGTTTGCTTATTAGCTCGGTGTCTGTTGGGATTTTCGGAGTCGAGAAGTCTCGCGATTGTTATTTTCGACAGGATTATTAGAAGGTAACGAGTAATGTTCCAGAGCGTGAATATAGGTATAAGTTATGCAATCATATTTTTGAGTAATTTTCATCTTTATTGTAGAGATTTACTTTCGCATATTTTCAGGGGACCATGAAAAAAATAGACATCTATTTTTTTTTTGTAAGTTCATTTTTATTTTCAAAGTGGTTGAAGTTAGTCTGGATATCTTACTTTTGATTAACAATTCAAAGAACCGTCAGTTTGACTGACTTTTATAAGACTTCAAGCTAAACCCAGTTGGATTTAATGTCTATTAGAAGGTATAATTTCTTAGCAACTCAAAAATAATTAATTATGCAATATTTTCAACAAGTTTTCTTTTTCTTTATTTTAGAATTAATTTCTTTAAAAATTAACCCCTCTTTTCATTTCGGGGATTCGATTACACATACAAATATTTTATCGTACCCACTTTAGTTTATTCTGGGTATTGTTAGCGATTTCCATAAGCCCACAGACTGAACTAGGCCGTCATTATCATCATTGACTACTGCTGGTCACGAGCCAGGTCCCAAACGTCGCTATATCGACCGTATTTAATAAAAATTGGTCCAACTCTCAGTCTCAACCCTTTCACTCGACGTCTCCAATACCCATTACCTTAAAACACAACGACTTTAATTTCATGTATGTTATGGAGCTCCGTAACCGTAACTGAAACTATCGGATATCCGAAGTAAAACAATATCCGGAACCGAAACCGATATTAAAGTTTCGGTCAGTTTCGGATAAAGACGGCGTCTACATGACAGTTTACGACAGGGATTTTTTGGTTTTACCCGCATAAACAAATGATAATCTGACTAGAAAGACAAAAAGTCAAATCTTGACTATTTGTATTTTACTTATATAATTTTAGAATTCTTATGTCCGTAACCGAAACTGGTGGTTAATCCGAATTAGTTTATTGTCCGACACTGGTATAACATTATTTTTAATACCCACATCAGCATCATTTCAGCTGAAGGACGTCCACTGCTGGACATAAGCCTCTCCAAGTGTCGCCACAACGAGCGGTCCTGTGCGTCTCGCATCCATCGCATTCCCGCGAATCTCACCAGGCCATCGGTCCACTTTGTGGGAGGTCTTTCAACGCTGCGACTTCCGGTGTTCGGTCGCCACTCTAGAACTTTTCGACCCCATCGTCCATCCGTTCTACGAGCAATATGCGCCACTTTAGTTTGGTGATTCTTCGGGCTATGACGGCGACCTCGGTTATCCTGCGGATATCTTCATGCCTGATACGATCACGCAAAGAAATTCCGAGCATATCCCTTTCCATCGCCCTTTGGGTGACTGTAAGCCTTCTGATGAGGCCCATTGTAAGCGACCACGTTTCAGTGCCATATGTCATCACTCACAACACGCACTGGTTTTCGTCTTGAGACACTGTGGTATGTTGGACGAGAATATACTGCGCAGTTTCCCGAACGCTGCCCAGTCGAGTCGGATTCGACGATTTACCTCTTTCTCAAAGTTAGACCTATCCAACAGGATTTTATATTCCAAGTAAACGTAATCGTCTACAGCTTCGAGTGTAGTCTCCGATTTTGATCGAAGTGGGTGCTATATGGTTATTTACTATGACTGGTTTGTCCATGTTTATTTTAAGAACCACTCTTTTGGATGCTGTACTAAGCTGATACTTACAGAAACTGATGGTCAGCAATGATTTGGTCGACGATGGAGCACGCTTGCCTAGAAGTACCTTATTCACTCTTTACTTAAAGACTCCTAAGTTATAGCTATCAGGAAACATAGAGTCTGGCAGGGAATACCACTCCTTAGCTGTACGCACAATAAATGTGTTCTCAAAACGACAACGCCGTACGTCTAGTGTTCCGATGATGGAACGGAGTTGGCGGAATTAGATTATGCAATTCCAGTACCTACACTCTCCCCGAAATGCAAACGATAGAAAACGAACAGGCTAGCAACTTGACGCCGATGCCCAAGGTTTTTGAGCTTCGACTTGACATGTGCATCATTACCGATGATTCTCTTGGCTCGCCTCTCAATCGACTCTAGCGCATCAAGCTGGTATTTGGCAGACCCATCCCAAAGATGTGTATCGTACTCCATACACGATCGAACTTGCGCTTGATAAACGTTGAGCAGCTGTTTCGGAGTGAAGAGTCCCGTCTCACCTTTGCTAAGATTGGGCACGCCATAATCATGGCGGTAAGTCCCCTCTTGAGGAGTGGCTGGAAAGACCACATGGCGTCCTTACCTTCCGTATGACGCAGGTCCTCACCGGACACGGTAAGTTCGGGAGATTCCTGCACCGGATTCGTGCGGAAGAAACTCCTGGGTGCCGCCACTGTGTGGACCGTCCGGAGGACACGGTGGAGCACACGGTGGAGGTGTGCCCCGCCTGGGCAGAGCACCGCCGTGTCCTCGTAGGGGCGATCGGCGGCAGTGATCTCTCGCGCCGGGCATTGGTACAGGCCATGGTCCGGAGTGAGGAGGAGTGGCAGGCGGTCGCCTTCTTCTGCGAAGCAGTAATGCTAGCAAAGGAGGCGGCCGATCGCGTGAGACAACGGTCCTCACGCCCTAACCGCCGCCGGGATCCCGATCCCGATTTCCGGCCACCGTAGGCGCGGGCTTGCGGATGGTGAGCAATGGGTGGTTCGCCGTCCGACCGTCCGGTGACCGTCCGGACCGAGCCCAAGTCGTCGACGGCGCGTGTTCCACGCGCGCCTCACGGAGTGGAGATGTCAGCACCTGTAGGGGCCCAGCAGGGTCGAAGCCTACTGGGGCCACGGGTAGTGTGAAAACGAAGCCAGGGGCCCCGGGATGAAGGCAAAGAAGGAACAGGAGTGGGTTTTTAGTCAGTAAAAGTCTGACACTATCTCCCGCTTCGCCCAAGGGCGGGATTTGTCATTAGATGATTTTCCCACCTAAAAAAAAAAAAAACCTTTGCTAAGATGCCCATTTTTTTTGCAGCCAGTTGAGCCTTTGACTCGATGTAAGAGCCGAAATTGAGAGTCGGCGACAACGTTACCCCATGAAGATCAATGTGGTCGGTTATCGGCACGGTCATACCTCGGAAAGATGGAGCTGGATGGAATTGACTCCGTTTAGTGGAAAAAAGATACGCCTGGGTTTTAGTTGCATTAAACTTGATCAGATCGGAGTCACCCCAATCGGAAACCGCCTTTAAGGACGAGTTCGAGCGTTCAACCATAGCCTCTCGGAATGACTGGATCTGTGACCCACTAGGCCGTGTGTCAGAAACATCAAACAAAATGTATTACTTATTCTATATCCGTATCCAGATCCGAAATTTTATATCGATAACATCTCTGTTTAATAATAAGTCTCGCCAACCCTACCCGTAGGGCTGTCACGGCAGCACATATAACAGCAATCAAATATAATTGGTGCGACACTCGTTACCATACGGCAGAGTTCGAGACGTGACGCGTCACGCCATAACGAGCAATATTGAGCAATGACACGTCATCCATCATCGGGGTGCTGACGTGATCTATCGGGCGGCGTGATTCCCACGGAGCGGTAGGACTTGGCTGGTGTCAACCTAAACCGATACTGTGAACAGAACATAAGGACATACTTTTTGGAATTATAGTTCAGTCTTACTTACAAACAATAAGCTTTATTATATTATATCATATTTTTTATTATTATTATCATCCCGCCCCAACTGACAAGTTGTAGGTCGCGGGTTCAAACCCAGTTTAACCCAGTGAGGCGCATAACTTTGTGTAATTTATTTATATCATATTTCTTATCTTTAACAAAACGTTGCCTCACATTAGTAATTATTCCTGTGTTGTGGGTGCGTTCATAAACACAGAAATTCGAATAAACGAGACAACTAGATCTTTAGGCCACAGAATAATTTGTTGTATGTGGGAATCAACTCGGGTGAACACAGTGATTGTTCTATGGATAGAACAAAACGCATCGTTACTGCGTTGTCGTATTGTCGCACTTGTCTTACGAACAAACTTTTATTTCATTAGTCCGATTGTTCTAACGTAGGGTATATGCATGAAAAAAACATTTATTGTCTAACCAGTTTAACAATGAACATATAAAAATAGAATATTAATAGTGAAAACAAAAAAAAAGCAAAATTGGTAGAAGAGCAAGCGAGCTATAAAATTTTTAATTAATTAATTAAATTAAATAAATAATAAATCTGTAGAAGTGAAAATTCTGGACATTGAAAATATAAAAAAAATGGCAGAGAGTATTACCAGACCGACACCGAACCCAAAAATGTGATTAAAATTTTTTTGTCTGTCTGTCTGTTTGTTCAGGCATCACGCAAAAACTACCGGTTCGATTACGATGAAACTTGGTATAATTATTCTTTAATATCCTGGGCACCACACCGGGTACTTTTTATCCCCGAAAATAAAAAAACAAACTAATTTTTGCGGCTCGATCCTTAGACACGATTACTGTACCAACCGCAAATAATAAATTTGACGTAGGCTACGTGACCCGCAGTGGAATTCACTAAGAGGCGCTGCATACGTCTAACATACTAGAATATTTTATCTTAAGACAATATCGCTCGCCATACAATTCAATAGACTATCACACACGACGAAGATAATAAATAATATTTCATATTTTCGTATCTCAAAAAACCTAATAAAACCATTTTCGACTTCTACGCGGACGAAGTCACGGGGAAAAGCTAGTTTTAAATAAATTTTATATATCAGTCTCTCTCCTTAAAAAGCCGTTTTCTGTGGCATTCGTATGGGCGCAGTGGACTTTAACGTCAAAGACCACGCCGGACTTCTCTTTCATATAAGCTTTGAAGCTTTTGAACTTTGTTGTTGAGGAAGATATTTTTAAAATGCCACCATATTTGTTTGTAAAAAATTCTTTAATTAAGAACAAAAGAAAAGTATTCCCTGTTGTCGATGTTATAACCATCTAATACAGAAATACATACATATAAATACATGTTTCTACTCACATGATATTGTCTGACAACATGACGGTAACTTCGCCGCGGGGTACACAACTAAAGAGTTCGAATATCTAATTATTATTGTTTTTATCGCCGATAAGTATGATAAACTTAATTATGATTATTCTTTCCTAATTATAATTAAGCAAGCAGGTCGTAAAATTATTGACGTTTTGTATAATGTTGGCGGCGGAGCTTTTGTTTCAGATATTATTTGAAGATAAGTCGATATCAAACTGAGCCGTTACTTGTTATTAATTATTAGTTTCAAACGTATTTAACGGTATTTTAATTAACAGCGGATTTTAGTAGGTTTAGAAATAATCGAAAATAAATTCAATTTATCTCACCAAAGATGAAAGTTTAATCGTCATTGTTACGTTTACAAAACTTTGTAGGTAATTAATTTTCACATCGGAAAATTCGGAACTTTTCGCCGATGTAGTTGTTGAATTTTTAATTAAGATGAATTGACCTACATTTAGAGTAGATTTACCTAATTGTTTAACCTCTGGGTAGTTGTAAAACTTATAGACATACTAGCTTCAGCCAGCGGCTTCATCCGTGTAAATATCAGTTATTGCGGTCGTAAAGTTGAAGTCGAAGCCAGCCCCCGTAGCCAAGTTACAACCGTTTCATTTTGATTCTGTTTTCGTTGATCGCCTCGAGTCGGCCACGCCTCCGATTCCTTTGTTCTGATGTCATCTCAACGCTCAGTCACGTGTTCAGAACTAAGGAATAGGAGGCGTGGTCGACTCGAGGCGATCAACGAAAAAAGAATCGAAACGAACGGTTGTAACTTGACTATGAGGGCAGATAGAAATTACTCTACCTATGTTCTTCCTTGAGCTTACTCCGTACAAAATTTCATCGATATCGGTTCAGTAATTTAACTGTGAAAGCGTAATAGACAGACAGAGTTGCTTTCACTTCTCTGTAATAATAGCTTCTGCCAACGGTTTCGCTCGCGTAAAAGTAGGTCTCTCACTACAAACTTTGGACCCCTGATTTATCCCCTTAGGGAGTGAATTTTGGAAAATCCTTTCATAATCTTTGCACCTATCATAAGAGGAACCTTTGTACAAATGTCAGCATTCTAGGCCCAAGGGTTTAGGATGGGCTTTGATGAGTCAGTGATCGAGTCAGGGCTTTGCCTTTTATATATTCGTCGCTAATTTTTTGTTAAAATATGTTATTCGATAGGATTTGAAACAATGGTGGCGCATCATTTAAGCGAGAACTACACAAGACCGATGCACACGTGGACCGCGCCTGATTTGTACGTAGCGGCGCGTTGCGTGGCGTGGATCTAATGTAGCTCTGCAAGACTAGTTGACATATAAAATGTATGGAGACCGACGCGCCCAGATTGGCGTACGTGGCCCGCGTATGTGTAATGCTACCTTTAAAATAAAAAATAATACGTATGTCAGTGGTGAACAGAAAAGCTACAGCGAAACCGAAGAACTCAGTTCTATTTTCATACTAACATTTAGTGTGAAATACAGTTTTATTTTCTGAAAATCGAATTACGTGCTACTTAACAGTTTATTTGTCCTCCTGAAAAGTTCCGAATGTTAACTCACGCGGTGTTAGAACTTGGCGACGAATTATACAGATTTACTGTGGAAGTAAGCAGTCTCATTCATAAAAACTTGTACCACCAACACCTAGCATCGAATTCTAATTCAGAAATTGTATTCCTCCAACAGCCATCTTCGAGTACTTGCAAGCAACGTCTATGGTCGGTAGCCGCAAGCACCTGTCATGGCGGGCGGCGGTCGCAACAGCTGACCGCTCGACTGTGCACGTTAACTAATTACTGCGGTTGGTAGCGCCTACAGGCTGTTATACAATTATGCTATCATTCATAATTATGACCTGTGGTAGTCGCATCACAGAGATTGTTTTTTTTTTGCTAGCTAATGAGATTTCTATCCATTTTAGCAACAACATAGCGCTTAATGACATCTATCTATCTATCGGAACATGGTTTCCGCACTTAGTCCTTCGCGGACCATTGTGCGTGGGCCATGGCGGCCAACCTTTGGTGGAGTTATTCCAACCAGCCCACCTGTCTCCAAAAACCGATTAGGCTTCCCAGGTTTTTCACGGCGTCTGTAAGGAAAATCAGGGATCCTATGGTTCGCATGCGTGTATCAGTGACACCTGTGCAGTCAAGGAGCACTAAATGACGGCTAGCTGAATGCTTAAATGAAAGCATGCGGTGGGAAACGCTTTCGTGTCATTACGAGAAGATTTTATGGCGTTACTTAACCGAAAACAATGACAAGCTCTTCTGTCTGCACATCGTAGAACCGGGAAAAATAGCTTTGAAAGTTAATGTTCCAGTCAATTCTGGCTTTTAAATAGCATAGTTTCATACAGCCATTTCTATTTGCCATTAATGGCAAACAATCTAGAAATATAAATACTATTCTCGTCATATTATTTATTGCCGCGACAGGCGACATTATGCAGCTTTTACTCAAACCCGCGTTACTTTGTGGCGGGAACCTGACGCTGCAGTTTATTGCCTTTTCACTTCCTAGAAAACGTTTTAACCATAATAGGTTTGTCATAACTTGTGTTTATCTTTTGTGGTTAACATTATGTGAGGGAACTGGCCCTGAGGTCACGAAATCCGCTACTCTAACGTGGTGGGCTGGTGGGCACAGGGAAGGTCCACATTTGAGAAAATGGCGATTTAGGCAAATCAGTTTTGTCTCTAAATTATGATGAATGTGGTTGTCTAGTGGTTGATGAAATTTTTAGAATTAAGGGAGGAAAATACGAGAATCAACGTTTTCGTGGACAATTTATTTATGATATTAGCATGTATTTATATTATGCGCGTAGTATCGTTTTTTTATTTTCCTTATTTTAGAGTAGTTGTTGCCAACATGTGGTCTGCGGATCACCGGGGGTCCGCAAGAGTTAAAATATGGTTCGTAAAAGGTTTAAAAATAACAAACTGTAAAGTTAAATGGTTGTAAGTTTCTATTACTTAGAAATAACAACTTTACAGAACTATATCACATGCCAAATAGAATACCTATTAAGTACCTGTCTACTTGGAGTTATGGAACATGCAAGACTGTTGACTGAAGTCTGACAAAAACAAAAAAGTGATGCGCAAGTAAGTTAAGAACATAAACATAAATATTGTTAGATGTAACACCTATAGTAAAATAGGACAGTTACAAATAACTTCATAATTCACAGTTTCATTCGATCTTTATCCCTCTATAACGGTTCTCAGATACAATTTCGTCTTTTATCTGTATCGATTGCTTCTAGCAACCATTTTACGACGGCCATAGACTAGCTATGACATCCGTCAGATTTATAACATTATCTATGGAAACGCTTGCACAATGGCACCAGGGCTTTGTGCCCGTAACTCGGTTGCATTTCGCGGAAGCCAGTCTCGTGTTGACACCAGTTGACCCACAGACCTGATCCTAGATACGTAGATTGAAGTATTAATTGTTGCGAGAATTATCTAGCCTGTGACCTGCAGGTTAGGAGGTAGTAGAGTTCTCGCATAGGTTCCTGGAAATGATCAAGATTTGATTTATGTCTCGATCCTTGCATGTAATGGTCGGTTTGACCATCTTATTCTTAACAATGAAAATAATAAACAACATTTGATATTAAAACAAATATAGCCGTAGGTATATTTATTTACACTGAGAAGTTGTTTTCTCTCCCTTATATTTTTTTCACATTTAGTAGTCTCGAACTGTTTCTTTTGTACAGAAAAAGATTTATCGAACGCAAATATGTTGTATTCTTGTAGATACAACATCAATTCATCATTTAAATCAATATTTTCAACAGAATGAAACGGAGTTATTTCCACTAAACAAGTTTCAACAAATGTGTGAGTAATCTATTAATCAACTGTGTTCAATCATTTTTATTCAACGGTAGTTAACTAGTTACAGCTCACTATTTGGATTGAATTTAGGAGGTAGATAGCAAAAATAGAGGTCGTATAAGTTGCTAAAATTAGATTTTGGGGAAAAATTCTAAAACCACACTGCCTTTCAAAAAGGCAATTTTTATTTGGATTACCTTTTTTGAAATATTTTTGACCACCACGTCAAAAAAGCAAAAGCGTGCTCTTAGCGCTACCATACGATTTCGTAATGTTCGTATAAGGATAAAATAAATAGTAAGCAGTTCACATAATATAAATTGGGATGAGTGTAAATATGTAATTAGATAACGATGCAAATAAGAAAAACATTTTTTTTTTTAATAAGAATTATTAGCGTTTTAAACGCGTAGTGTCTGTTATGTAGTCGTGACGGTGGCGTGCTGGACACTGCTTTGCTTTGTGATTTATTTATACATGACTGTGGCGGTCAAAACGTTAAAAGTTTAGAAACTGCGGTAAATATTTCATTAAATCTTTGATGTAGTAAGCTATTTATAACATACAGGTATATTGTTAAACTAATCTTAATCATGAACATCTAAGTTTCGTAAAGCACAACCATAATTCTACTTTAAAGATTACGCCACATGATGAATGTAACTCCGCGGTCGAATTGAAAGCCAATAAGCGAATATTGATTATAGACAGATAATCTGTAGAGGTACTGCTACCGCTAGAGAACATGCAGGAGGTAATAAACACAGAGTGCTGATAAGTAAATAATGTTTATAGTACTATACAACATCGTTTGAAAAAGTTGTCTTAAAGCAAATATTCTTCATTCTACTCAACTGATTCGCCATGATAACGGAAGAAAATCTCGAATAATATCAATTTGTCTTTGAATTTGATTGAGGAAGGCTGAGTTGAGGTTGTGCCGAGTGGATAAAATGACTGAAAATCATCATCATCTTCCTGCCCTTATCCCGTGTTATTTGGGGTCGGCGCAACACGTTTTTTTGACTGAAAATATAGGGTTAAATATCTGCAGATCTAGATAGAAAAGTGTGAACATAGAAAACGAAAGATTGTTTCAAAAAACAACTGCATTCGTTAAAAGAATACGACCCTGTTTGTGGTGGAAATAGAGACTGAAATTATTATTATGATGTCAGTGAAACCAAATAGGAGCAAAACATTTACATAAGGTGTTATCGAATGCGGCTAACGCAGCTGCACCGCTGACCCGGACATTAACACTCCATTCCTTCCTACTCTGCGTTGTCGGGTTCATGTAAGCAATTGTACAAATTGAGTGGAGTCGCTCGACCTCGGACTAAATGATCCGTGAAATGGGCGTCTGATACAGCTCTTGACTTATTCTATCCGTTATTCGATTCGATTGCCCGATTCCCAGACGATACACTAAGAGATACCAAATGTATTGGAACTTACTTATGTGGTACTTTCCCTTCGGTTTTGTTATGTTCGAAGTAATCTTGGCTACGGGTTACGTTTGGATCGTTTTGTTTAGTACACATTACGTTTTATAGGATCGGAAACAAATTCTTTAAGCCAGTTGGATGGCAAAACTATTTTTTGTCACTAAAGATTGATAAAATAGTTATTGGTTTGGACAGAGACGATATTAAAGGAAAGTATCTAGCTATTTTCGAAAAACGACACACATAAGTAACTTTTGATTTTCCAATCCAGCGACTAAGCCTAGTTATTTTTTCTTGTCTCCACGAAATGGATTTTACCACGTACTTCCCGCGGGAGTACAAGAACTGGTAAAGAAAATGTCGAAACTATTTCTTTTGGTAAAAACTAGGATTCCCCGGAGGTCGCAGAGGTCAGACGTTACTTGTTATAAAACTATTTCTATCATGGATCAATATAATTTAAGTAAAGAAAACTGAAATGGAAGCAGAAGTGGAAAATACAAATTTATTCAGTTTCTACTCTTGTGTGTGTAATCTGCATAAGTACACTGTTTTATTCACCAAATCCTGAAGCTGTTACTTGTAAAGCATATAATGCATGTAGTTCAGAGTTTCATAACGTTAAAAGCGTTGGTAAAGTCGCACATTACTGGTGTTATTATGACGCCGTGTCGACTGCATACAATGGTCTCTATGAATAAAATATACCGAAATGGGGACACCGGGTTGCCTTCGAGGTGTGAGCGAATGAAGTGGTAATGGAAAAGGTATTCAGCGTGAAAATGCCCCTGGAAACCTTTAAAATAAAAATGAATGCTGATGGCGAAATGGGATGGATTCAAAGTTTTATAGTAAACTGATTGTCTACTGTGTGTATTTAATTTTATTTATGATTACAATAGCACCTATTGTTTTTTTTTTATTTTATTTCAATAGACACATAGAGGTTGACTCGTGGTTGGGTTTACTTGGCCTAATAAAACTAAAATATTTTTTTTTTCTGCTAACCGATACAAAGTGTGATTAGAGCTATTAGTACTTGTATTACAATAAGCGTCACACTTCATGGTGACCGTGAACGTGGTTCTCGTTTCGAAATACCCTATCCTTTACAGTCGCTGTCACATAAGATTGCTACTGCTCAACGACTCGCCTCGTTTTCTGTTCTGTAATTAAGTTTAAGTGTATGAGCACTCCATTCCCTCACTCGTCCGTGTCCTCTGCGCTCCCAATGCGTCCTATGCAACGCTTCATATCTGCTGCACGTCCTTTTATCGTCACTACAATGTACTTAGTACGGTTCTTTGTGTGCTAGTGTATACAGTAGACCTGTGTTGCTGTAACTAGGTCAAAATGTAATGTGCTGTAGTTTTCTCGAGTTTCCTTCATATTTTTGATATTAAGTTTTACATTTTATTGGATATTAAACCTACTAACAAATATTATTAAGACAACCAATAGGTATTTATTACAGGTCCATCTCTTTCTAATCTTTCGAGGATAAATAGGCGTGATTTTATGCTTATCTATGGACTAGACGCCATAGTTTCGTACAGGTGAAAATTATACACAAAAAGCGTTTTTATTTACCGCTCTTCCTATTAAATAACCAAATCAAGATCTGTTGTATAGACTAGAAAAAGTAAGCGTATCAACAGAGAGACAGACATCTCGAAAGTATATTCAGGATGGGCTACTGAATGGAATTGAGCTATTTTTAAAATAGGCAATATTTTATTCCAAACGATGTATTTTTGATAAATTTTGCGAGCGTGGTATAGTGTTTGTGTACCAATACCGATGCTGTGCGCTACCTGGGTAGATTTAAGTTGGGATTCATCCAATGACTTCTCGCGCTCTAGGGCGGAACGTAAGGGCTTTTACTGACTAAAACTACGCCTATGTTCCTTCTTTGCCTTGCGTTCGTGAACCCCGGGTTGCCCTTTCGGAGGCCAACCCATGGATGGTCCAAAGCTACGGACGGGCTGTATGGCCAGTATGGTCGTTGGCTGCGGGTTTTTTTGAAAGAGTCACCGTGGTCTAGCCCCCCTAGCCAAGTTACAACCGTTTCGTTTCGATTCTACTTTCGTTGATCGCCTCGAGTCAGCCTCCTATTCCTTTGTTTTGACCACGTGACAGAGCATTAAGATGATGTCAGAATAAAGGAATCGGAGGCGTGGTCTACTCGAGGCGATCGACGAAAAGGGAATCGAAACGAAACGGTTGTAACTTGGCTAGAGGGGCTGGAACGTAAAGGGCAACTGAAAGAACACGGTTGGATTTTAGTCAGTCTCATTAGTCAGTAAGTCTCACCAAAAATCTTCTCTAAGTTATTTGATGATATCTCAATCCAAGGTACCTTCATGGTGTTTAATATTAGTGTTGTGAAGGCTTCTGAGTACATAAAACCTGGCTAGTAGGTTACATTAAAATGCAGAAAAGAAAGTGTCATTTGCTGGGTTTATAAACGCTTATGCAAACAAACCTTTTAAACAAGGCGGGCTTCAGTATACTGGCTGCAAAATAAATTAAAATGAGTTGGTATTTTTTCCAAAAGAGTTGGAGTTTCATTAAAAATGAAAGAGATTAGTAACACGTTTTAGCGTTTAAAACTTTAGCACTAAAAGCTTTTTTCATTATTCACTTTACTCCGGAGTCTGTGCGAGGTGTGAAGGGATTTACAAAGTGATACTTAGTGAAGGGATAAACTGATAATTATTAGAGAATCTTTGTCTCTGTTGTTATTTCGAAACCTTTTTTTTGTGGGAAATGTTTGTTTGTAATTGATTGCTTCCTCTTTAGATGGAGCGTCAGACTTTTGCTGATTCAAACTTACCTGTGTTCCTTCAGTTGTCCTTGTGCGTTCCAGAGACGCGGTAACTCTTTCGAAAAATCCCGCTGCCGTGGCAGCAATCGAAGCCTTTGAAGCGAGTGTAACATTATGCGACCTGGACCTGGGCCAGGTTCTTATCGTACGGAGAGCTACATATTGCTTGCTGTCCACAAGTCCATATCTACGGTGGCCGGGAGTCGCCTTGTAACTGTCGACGTCCAGGGCATCTCTTGCGGGGTTATTTCGATTTCTAATGGCAGTTTAACTAACACTTTGAAGTTTATCTGTAATACTGTCGTGCAGAAACTCCATCGAAACCTTCCATCAGTAAGATTTGACACTATGGATTGATCATCATTTTCTTATTGGTCGCAGAACTATAGCCAAGCGACTTTCCACAAAATGTGTGTATATGCATATTGATGACTTCTGATAACAATTTAATGTTTCCTTCGAGTAAATTTTCCGAGCTTTAATATTTAGTGTAAGTTTTAATCTTAGGATAGGAACTTTATCATCACTGCGTGGATTACCTCGAGGAGACGCCAAAGTATTCTGTGGAGACACCACATTATTCGCTAGAGAAATGCTCAGTTTAAGCACGTCAGTATTATGCCCTCGTTGTGGCACTAGGCGAGGGAATTCTTCGGCTTCCATCCGTGGTTCAGCTCACGATGGTAAACGATAACGCGTAGTATACTATTGCCTTTTTTGTGAGGAAGTGACGCATGCAAAGGAGGCGGCAGGGAGTGCCTTCAATCCACTAACTGAAGGGTGCTCAACGATCTACCGGGGGGCTTACGGGAGGCGAACTTGGGACTGAGCCGTCGCCTGATCAGTCAGGCCTGAAGAGGCGATACACAGTGCGCGCCATTAAGGGAGTATGTCGGTTGGATCGACCGCACTAGATGGTGGGCCCCACTAGCAATAGTGAGCCGATGCCAGTTAGAGGTGTGCGTGGAATTAATTGTAGTATCACGGGCTCAAAGTGGCGGTAAGAACTGTGGTGTTTGAGCATTAGTCGGAAGCAGTCCGACAAAACATTTCATTCTTCTCAGATGGAGAGTACCAATCCCTGCAGAATTAACCAAAACAATACAATAAAAAAGTGAGTAGGTCCCTTTTAAGCACTTTTCAACTTGTCACCTTGACATTATTTGAAAAAAAAAATGGAAGAGATTGGAAAAAAGGTACTATACCAATTTGCTATTGATTTTCTCGACTGAAATGCAGGGCGGAGTCATCGCCTTACTTAAATGTTTTCCATGAAATAAATCTCCTTGCTTGTTATAACTCAAATAAACGTCGACAAAGCGAAATTTGCGAACATAAAGAGGAATAGCAGTAAGGTCGTAACTCGGAAGGAATATGCAAATTGTATAAAACTTTTAGGGTTGTCAATAAAACAAGAACGCGTATAGTACAGAATTTATTTCCATATTATATACTCAGATATAACAGCAATTGTCTCGGTTCCACTCTATATACTCTCCAACAATATTTACATTGAGTTTGGGATACATGTCGCTACTCTTTGTGTCGCCTTTATAAAAGCGATACATACATTCTCTTATATAATTCGAGTGCGGGCTACGCTTGTGACTGTTACTACCCATTCCATTTTACTTGTAGTTTCTGATACAGTCGACAAAATAAGCGAGTTACCAAATTCCACGTCCATAAAGTTACGGATGTAAGTGGTCACTGGTCAGTCGGTAACTTTATCGAGTGTACCGCGAGCTTTCTTTTGGGATGCAGAAATAAACAAATTTAGTTAACCCTAAATAGGTTTCAGTAGAACCTTCTAACTAAATAAACACCGTCTCATACGAGTGCTGCAGTATGTGTGTTGCTAACTAGCATTTAAGCACTTTCAACACTTTCAGTGCCAAGAACATACAATAACTTCAAAGTCTTTGTTATTATTGACTTGTGTCTGGACCCGGCTACCGAGTCCAAATCTAAGTATGCTTAGTATACTTAAATTTTTATAGATCTGACAATTATTGTACGACCCAAATGTTAGTTAATTTTATAAATATTCTTTACTGAAACTTTTATTTGAATATGAATCTACTCAAGTACTTGGTGACCTAGATCCATAGAAGCATAGAATACAATATAAACCATCTCAAGTCAGAAAATGTCGTAAAACAAAATCCCTTGTTATATCGTAAAATATCTACGTGGATGATAAAATGTAGCGCAACAAAAGTCGCAAGTGTATGTCCCTTATATTATATAAACAATTTATTTTTACAGCGAGCTCTTTTACTTTTTATATAGACAACAAAAAAATATACACAGTCTAGTTTTTCAAATTCAAAGATACTTGAAATCAAAATAATTAAATGAGCATTTATATTATCTGAAATATGGTGTAGTTTTGTTATTGCATGTGATAAAACTGTCAAATGAAGTGGCTCACTTAGGCGATTATTAAAATTTCGTCCATCACATAATGTCGGTCAAGGCTAAGTTCTTTCCTTGTTCCAAAGAGCGCAACTTCCTAAACCGTCACTTGAAAGTGATCAACATACTCAAGTTTCTTGGTCAAAGCTGAGAGGTTCCGATCAAAGGAGAAAAGATATCGAAACTTTGTTATACAGGGTTACTTTTTTATGGTTATCGAAAATCGAATAATTATTAGTTAGTTATATCGTCGGTATCATTACAAGAGACTTGTATCTATTTTTTTAAAACCTTATTTTTATTGCATCTACACTTTTAAGAAATATTTCGTCAATATATCTGTAGGCCTGTTACAAACCAACCTTTTTTTTATAGGAGACACAAAAATATTTCTTAAAAGTGAACATAGTACTAGGTATTAAATTTATATTTTTGGTAATAATGGAGATACAAGACCCTGCACTAACGGTGACGATATACACCTAAATAATTTAGAACAAAGGTTATGTCACGAGTAAGTATCAAGTTATTTAGTACTTATAGAAATTATTTTCACAATGATAATTAATTATGTTCGTTTTTAAATTTATTTTCAAGTCGTCTCCATATCCATAGCCTTTTCTCAACTAGATTGGAGGAAGTCGGCTTCCAATCTAATCGGATGAGGCTGAAGACCGTGTTTCACATGGAGCGACGGCCTATCAGACCTTCACAACCCAGTTACTGGGCAACACGATACTCCTTGGATAGGCTGATGTTCAGACTTTCTTGTTGTGTCTGATAACCTGTTTGTATTTATATTTAAGCATGGGTGTCAAATTCAGTAACAGATTGTCGAGTCTCAATAACCTTTTTTTGGTAGAAATAAAAAAAGAACCCTGTATACTGTTTACTGCTGGTAGCGACATGTCCCACATTCCATCCTGGTCCTCACATCAACAACCCATATCTACGATACATACAAAACGCAGCCATTACATGACCACAACATTTTTTATATATTCACTAATCTTTAAAGCAATTTACAAACGTACTTTATTGCTACATATAACTTATATTTTAATTTTATAATTTTTTTTTTACTTGTCATTTTGTTTCTTCCTACATTAC
The DNA here is from genome assembly GCA_949316375.1 of Mythimna vitellina. Classification (NCBI taxonomy): domain Eukaryota; kingdom Metazoa; phylum Arthropoda; class Insecta; order Lepidoptera; family Noctuidae; genus Mythimna; species Mythimna vitellina. Next base: position 9,513,839 of record OX438687.1, on the reverse strand, counting down.
TGGTTTATTGATCTTGAAACTAAATATTTATATATCAGAATAAACACGGGTATTTAGGCCAGCAGCAAATAAATTATACACAACTAAAATACAGCTTATATAATAATATATTTTAGTTTATTTGATTAAAATGGAACTTTTTTGTATTTAGATGTTCGATTTAATTATATGTTATTTAATGAATTAATAAACCAATTCTTTTAAAACACAATACAACGCCACGAGGGCATCAACTTATGAACTAATCAGTATCACATAACATAATATTAGTTTAAATTATGACTTAATTAATATTATAAATAATAATATCCGTAACATTAATATGGCAACGAAATATATTTCCTAGCTAAGCACCTAGACCAGTAGGATTTCAGGTATTTACACAATCTGTACACAGAAACCTTATTTAAGTGTTATCACTCGCTTCTAATCGTTATACATTTTTCTTAATAAAATTATTGCCAATCAGCTAGTGTTCAACAATGATTAAAGATTTCTCAAATAATTTATTATTATTATTATGACAATTAATTTCACAATCACCTCGAAGTTTTTAAATGCAGAAGTATAGTAAAGCTTCCATTACAATGTATATTTCCACCTAATTCTAAGAAGAATCTTCAAAAAAAATATTTACAAAATGATATGCACTGTACATTAACTGGGATATGCACTGTACATTTACAAACGTTAAAATATCTTAAATGCATCGGGATTGTCGCGTGCATCGTTATGAGATTTCGTTATAAAATCTTATTTAATATCTTTGTAAATACGCGGAAATCTGGCATCGGGTACTACCGTAGTTCAAGATTCAGGACTAGCTACATCAACGCTCGCACTACGCATCACTCACGTGTCTTTTATTACGTCACTACACTATGTTCTTACGACGGAGCGTCTCGCGTTCCTCTCACGCATGGGGCCGCTGGTGCGTGCGAGCGGGATAGCACGACAGGCAGAGCTCCGTGCGCAAGCGGCAGTCAAACACACGTTCACACATGACGTCATACAATGATATGGTTATTCTTACGTTTGTGCTTGTGGCTTAGGTGAGGCGTGCGAACAGTGTGGCGGCCAGCAGCACCAGGACTGGCGCGCTGCAGTGTGGCGCGCCGCTGGACACCTTCGGCGTCGAGGAGTCGGGGGGAGTCTCGTTAGGGTACGATCTGCTCTCTGTTGTGACAAAACAATGGATTTGAAAATCATTGAAGACCAGAGACAGGCAAGCAACGAAACGGTTGCTATCGCTTCATAAGTTATGCTATAGAAACATATAAAAATGCCATCAAACTACCGAGTACCTACCTCTTTGTGGGTGGTTCAAAGGTAGTTTTTTTTTATTATTGATAGCTTGAATATTATTTCACCTGATAGTATCGATAAAACACGCGTGCCTAGAAGTAACCTGGTCACTTAAAAAAAAGAGTCTTAACAATCTTATAACGGTCAAATACTCACGTCCATCATGGTCCCCGGAGCCGTCGTCTCCGGACCCCTCAGTGTCGTAGTCGTCAGGGTAGCTGCGACCGGAGCCCGAGCCTTCCTCTCCCGCCTCGTCGCCCTGCATGAAAGCTTCTGCCGAAAGCTCTTTGCTGCGTGAGTATGAGACGAGTAACTGTGGAAGGAAAGCGGAGAATTAGTTGATAATTGACATTTTGAAGATAATTTGAAACGGAGATTATAGAATGTGATGGGTTCCAAACACGGCTACTTGTCTAAAAGGGATGGGAATTGAGTGTGAAGTCAAAAAAGTGTGCACTGATGAAGTTCAAATATTTCACTCATGGTTTTAAGAATTGTTTTGGGCGAAACTATGGTGGAAATTTCAATACTTATAATTGAAAGTGACATAAGAACATTCTAGAATCTAGTCGTAAATCCAAGGCACTTGGGACTTGCCGATTGATGGACAGAATTCAAGCTAGTTAGAACGGGATCATGTATTTGATTTAAAAGCTAAGTTCTCGCCCGTTACAATGAGTTCCTCGTTTTCTTAATAACAAAACATAAATTCTCAGTTATAGCCCATAACTGAAGATTTATGTTGTAGAAAATTTCAATTATGCTTTTAGCTGGAACTTCGCAATCAAAGTACTGCGAAACGATACTTCTAATTTTTTTCTGGAGTTAAGACCCTCACTATAAACGGCTGCAAGTAGCTAATTAAAAAACAGACAGATGTCCATTAGCTACAAACACTTATCCCTGAGTGTTTCCCTTCTTCCATTACAAGTTAACGTTTATGACGACATTTTTAACTGTGTATTTCCTTCCTGTGTGATAGAACCTGTTTCTTATCTACAAAGCTTGGCGTTAAATTAATCGTTTGTAGTTTTGTCGACCCACATTGTGTATAGTACATTTAAAACTATTCTGTCGACGTTTTGTAGTAGGAAAAAGTCGGTACTCCATACACAGTGCGTGTAGGGTAAACCAGGTTTAAATATGTCCATGTTAAACCCTTCTTAATTCGTACAAGATTTTTGTAGTCCATAACAATTAATCACAACAATACAATCTTGTTGGAAGTTATATTTTCGTGAAGTTTGGGGTTAAATCTTTCGATCACAGTGTCCGAGTGATCACAAGTAATATAAAGATCTTAAACGTCTTTTTGACACTTCGAGTGACCCAAGAGCTGGTTTTTATCTTCAACAGAAGATAAGCAATTGTCATACAGCGTGGAAATGCCGCCAGTCTTTTAGGTACATGACCTGTCGACAGCGATGTGGAGTTTGTTTTAATTAGTTTAAGTATTTTTGATAATGTGTTTGTAATCTTTAATCATAAAACGTTAAATTCCAGAATTGATATGCAATAATTCCTCTTGTTTACTTTAGGACTAAAAAGAGCCATGTTTGAGTACAGGATTGAATGCCATGAATGCCCAATGCAGCTCGTACCTCCAACTTTTGTTATGCGACATTTGTTCCGGAGTCATACTCGTATCTGTCACTGAGCATCGTGACCCCATTTACAGCTGTCTTGGCATGCACTCTTTGGCGCCAGGTTGTTTTTAAATATATATTGTTCTATCTTTGTTCTACGAAAATTCAGCTATTTTTTGTTGCTGAATTATCGCGTCACACAGTTTTATAATGGTCATTCAATCCGCTGAGGCTTTTGCTGTCAAATCGGATGCAATTGAATATCAGTATTTTACATGGAGCGCCTGCCTCTCTGACTTCGTGGAGGTAAGAAAAGGCAGTAGCTCGCCCCGGTCATTAGGTAACACAAACACAAAATTATTTATTTCACTGGGCACTCATAAAACCAGAAGCTAACGCACGGTTCTAATTGGTCGTTGCCTATGAAGAAAAACCGGCAAGAAACTCCATGGTTACTCTTTTTAAAAAGCTATGAATGAAAAACAGGTGGAAAAATGAATGGCAAAACTGGACTACATATACTACATGTACAGATATTTGCATATCTGTAACGACAGTGTCAAAGATCTAACAATGACAACCTGGACCAACGGCTTAACGTGCTTTCAGAGGCATGAAGGAATTTCGATATCTTAAGATAGTCACCCATCCAGAGACCGTCCTGGGCACGCGTTGCTTAACTTTAGAGATCAACTTGTGTGCCTGTTATTACTTAGTAACGAAGCTCCTCGATTCAGTCTAATCATGGCAAATCCATTTAAATCGTTGTTTGATTGAAGTACTAGACTTTTAAAGGTCTTGTTGTACTAATGGTTTTCTTATTGATTTACGTGTTATACTTTAGTGGGTTTTATACTGCTGATAGGTTTTAGTCTCTCAAGTCTGCCTCATCCAACGTTCCCTGGTATAACGACTTGTTATGTAAAACTTCAATGCATATGCATATTCGTTCTATACATATGTGATGAACGACCGAGGAGTTATTCCTAAAGTGGGGCAAGTTTAAAAAAAAAAATTGTATGCATTAATTGTATATATATATACTTTTACACTCTTATTTTCTTATTATTCTTTTGTATTTTTATGCACCTGCCACATTTTCTTTTCACCACCCTAGGTTGACTGGTAGAGAATGCCTAAGGCTATAAGTCCGCCTTTGTACTTTTGTGTTGCATGAAGTTTTAATAAATAAATAAATAAACATGGATAGTATTTTGATAGCTCTGACATTGAATTACATCAAGAAAGGTTTGGACACACTAGATTCTATATTGCGAAGCTATTTGACACACACACACACACACACACACACACACACAAACACACATCAGTTAGGTAGTTACTTGTGTCCCTTACTTTACTTTAATACAAAAATAAATAAATATTTGCTTGTTACCTGTCTGGCCTGCTGAAGTCTGTCTGCTAAAGTTGCCACTCTTGAATCCTGTGGTGCACTGCCAGAAATCTCCGGATTGTACTTCTGATCGCTCACGGAGGCAGAAGACACCAACGGTTTCGTGTAGCTAGACGAAAAAAAAATAAAACAAATTTAAAAACAGAATAGGAAAATAAATCTGTATGTGACAACAGGCCGCTTTGAACACTCCTGCAATTTGTCACTCAAAATGAAATTAGATTAGCGCACACACGGAGTAGAAATTCAGAATGTCACGTTGCACGTAATTAAATATGAATATGATTTTAGAGTGCCATTCAAACACTAAATAAAGTTTAATTAGGCGGACGGGTTATGAATTTCTGATGAACTAGGCTGTATCAATAACCTTGTTTTACGGGAAAAGTAAAATAATAATTACTTATAGGGTGACCTGTTAAAGAGTCTTCATAAATATGACACTGGAGTCGATAAACAGTAATAATAATAGTAAAGAACTGACTGATCAAAGCACAAGCTACTCAGGGTCAGTTTCTGAATTGGGTATTTGAAATGAAGAACGTCATAAAACTTTATTGTCATGACAGATTCTCAGGCGAAATTAAAATTTGATAAACTAATAATCGTCCCAATCGAATTTCGATCACAGTAGCCAAGCTCAAATAAGATTAGCCAAGTTGAAAGGAGATTATATAGCGCACGAGCGTATTATCAACACAGGCACACTCTGTTCCTTTACTGTCATAGTCCGATGGTATGGAAATTCGTCACGACCGGGGAGAGGTCAGGCGCAGAACCAACGACTTACTTATTTTCTTAAGGAATGTCTCACTACCAACTTACCATGGTAAGTTGGTAGTGAGACTCCGGGCAGGTGCAGAGTAATTCTCAATGGAAAAATCTAATAGCACTTTCGCCCTACCGAATCGGACGACGCGCTCAGCGCTTGTACCCATGAGTACAACAAGGCACCAAGCCAAAGCAGTTAAACTGACGAATTACGAATTTTTTTTCAGAAATTGTGGATCAGTTCAAGAAAAGCCAGCTACTTACTCAGCAATAGCGTTGCCATTCCAACAGCGCTCATTCTCATCAGCAGCAAAGTCCGGTTCATCACACAATCTGTCAGCCAGTCCAGCGAACAGTTTCTTCGTCGAGGCGAGGGTGGCAGCGAACTGCAGCAGCTCAGTGTCTGGTGGAGGTGCCCTCAGGTTTTCCCGGCGAATTGAGCCTGGTGTGGGTTGCGCAGATGAGGAGGCAGGACTATCCATTGTGGCCGGAGGACCGCATTCTTGACGAACCTAGGAGAAGAAAAAGGATTTTGGTTAAGCATTTAATAGAATTTAAACATTTTAAGGGTGTTAAAAGATGATCGTGGTTTATTGACAACTGAGCAAATCAATAAAAACGCATCGAACTCTGCATATGTAGAGAGGACGTCTTCGTCTCGGTTGCGTTAACGTCAACCGAATATACGTGCCTAGTCAAATGAACGAACGAATCGGAAAATGACAAACCAAATTCCATAAACATTTTAATCTGAAATTGCTAACCATAATAGCATTAAAGCTCGAAGTTAAAACAAGGTTTACAACAGTAATAATCATAACTTGGTACTCAAATCCAAGTATAATTTCCTCCACAACATTAGGACCTGTGTACGTGATCGTAAACGCAAACAAGGAATGCTGTACCGCTATCTCTATAACTAGCAAAAAGTGAGATGTAATCAGCGCGTTCCAGCGTGCAGCGGGTTCCAGCCGAGATGAAGACAAACGACGGTGCAGCGTCGATACAGTCATGTCATTTGTCAGCGAAGACGATGCAGCGCTGCTGTCGCTGGATTATCGCGAGAAGGATCGTGGATAGAGGTGTGTATGTGTATAACCAGAGAATACCTGGTGGTACGTAATGGGGCTACACGTATCATACGATTTTAAACTATGTTGAATTCTATCAGGCTGCTAGATTTACCTACTTAATAATACCGTTAATTTGTGAAAGGGTAGATATTTTCAGTGACGGCAGATAATTTTTCGTTTTACTAACAATGTTGATATGTAGAAGTTGCATAACAGCATCCTGTGTTTTGTATCATCATATTCTCGTCAACTTTGTCCGAGATCTTTCTCGTATCTACTATCTTTCATCCACTTTTCACTACTTTTGTAAAAACCCTATACATACATATCGATACAATACAAGCTAACATTCCAGTCCTCACTCACATCTCTAGTCTAGATATATTGGAGTGCGGTTAGCAGCGCGTGCGCAGAGTGAACGGCCGCAACGACTCGCGACACGCAAATAAACCACAACAAGTCAGACGCAAATAGGCGCATAGTTCCGACGCAATTATTGCAAAAAGTACTACATAATACCACCAGGCGACGCCGCCGGGGATATACGTTTGACATTTTTCTATAATTCGTAACATGTGGTATGTTTGGACTCTTTTAAAATGCAGTTTTAAATATGCTTGAAATTGTAAATGTTTTTGCTCTGTGCCTAGGGGCATTCATGACCTTTTCTTGCACAAATGGTATATCAAGAAGTAGGAAGCCGTGGAAGGCTACTACTTCAAAGTAAGTACCTACTTAGGTCTTTGAAATTGGGAATCTAATAGGTACGGTAGGTATATCTTCATTATTATGGAATCTTGTAGTTTTAAAGAATTAGTATTCTGTCTAGCAGCTGGAGATGAAAATGAGTTTAGTCCCATGATGATATCTTATGTATTCCAGCAAAGTTAGCTGCGCAAAGATCCCGCAACTTAGGAGTAATATCATGAATCCCGCAGGATTCAGGACAAAGTTTTATTACGACTGTGACATCTGTCGCTAACACATACATAGCATCGGTATCTATATCTCTGCTTTTATTAATATTGGATGTATTCGTAGAGAGCTCTACGGACAGATTTCTTCGATTTTCCACGACGTGATGCAAGAAAAGTTTTACTATAATAAATATAAAAAAGTGCAAGTCCACTTTACAAATGAAAATACAGTGAATAGAAGTTTTTTGTTGGAAAACATAATGTGTAATGCTTCAAATCCATACAAGGCTCAAGCTAAACCTAGCATACACACTGCCTACCTAACCTAACCTAGCTACATACTGAAGCAGGTATACGATGCAAGAATTAAAAAACTCAATTCAATGTTCAATAAAGAACAGAGATAGTGCAAGTAATAAAGATGGTACAACAAAAAGCAGACATCAATTAAAACTTAACAGTCCAAAACTCTGATAGTCGGCGCAAACTCTTTAACATTATGTGCTAATTACTTAGTTTTTTACTGACAGTTCTCAAGATAGTTACAAAAAGGCACCGACAACTAAAAATATAGTAAATATTCATGAACGCATTCAGTTTGCACGACCGCAACCGGATTGTACCGCCTTTACTTACGAAAAGAATTTAAAAAAAAAACTGCCTTCATGTATGTACAGTGGAACAAGCTATTTGGTATACGTGAACTTGCAATTACTTTTTGTGGTTTGCTGGGCAACCACTAACTTATTTGGGAAAAGCTGGAAACTGAAATCTTCTCCTGGTCTGGGCGGATCAGACTTTTACTGATTAACACCCACCTTTGCGTTCTATTACCGTGGTAACTCTTCCGAATAAACCCGCAGCCATAAATATGACATAAGCTAAAAAAGTTATTGCGCACCCAATGAAAATGAATAGGTATTGTCAATGTAATGGAAGAATGTCATTTTGTTACTTGTATACTAAATAGCTAAATCGATAGTACATAGGTGTATTGCGAGCATTTGCTAGCCGCGGGTGGGCATGTAATAATTATAGTAAGCAGGTACTAAATAAACTAGATAATTCCAAGCGATAAAGCACCGCTTGGAATCGCGATCAACGGATAAACAGAAGTTAATAAAATTACGAATTTAATTTAGCCTTTTTTTAGAAAATGATATAAATTTCCATTATTAATATTTGAATAAATAAATTGCAAAGTTATGCAAACAATGTGATAAGGTAATAGGGTTTGAATATATAATTAATACCTAAAAAGGTGCGCCAACATTTCGTAGGTGGAGATGTGCTTATTAAGTCGTAATGCCCCCATTTCGCACTAAGGTTCAATTTACATATTTTCTTTGGCTTGGGTGTTAAAAACATGATGCCGGAAATTGATAATTACTATGTTGATGATCTATGGTTCCTATGATGTTTATTCACATGCTTAAAAACTTAATATCTTGTCTTGTTTAAAGAGTTCTTTGGCGTTAATCAGTTTCTACACAAAATCGGCCCTCGTGATCCAAGTTAGTTTATTTTAATTTTATTGGTTTAGGATAAAAACAGTTAAACTTTACATATTCACAAAGGTGTTATAAGATAAAGGTGATTAATATATGCAACCCACACTATAATTGTCCACCTTGGGGGAGGTGGACCAATTCAATATCATATAAGTGTGTAAAAAATCTTTATGTCAATAAATAATTTATTATTAATGACCAGGGACCCAAGTATGCTATTTTTATAAATTCGTCATTCCAAAACGATCCCATTGTCATTTTGATAAAAGTTCATAATCTGATAATTCATAACGGTCGATCATTGATCGGTCAATGATCTTGTGGCTACAGTATCGCGACTGTATTACACACAGAAACAACGTGCACATGAAGTTTTTTAAGTTTTATTCCTGAAATAGAATATGCTTGAAGTTAATGCGTTTTGAATTACGAGGGTTGAAATAGGTATGTCCAGGTTTTCTTTGTAATTAGGTACCTATTTGTCAATTCCCAACGTTAATTTAGTGATTTTCAATGTAGTACCTGCTCCAGTTAAAATTTCAGAGTGACAATTTCGACTGGACACCGAATCCATTGTTAAATGGTCCGCTGGCGACTCGTTAATTAAGCATGAATTATTAATTCATACGCGTGTCACTGCTATTTATGGCAGGTCCTTCATTGGACGTCACTCAATCTATTAGATTACCATTTGCTACGAATGACTAAAAGCACAACTAAAGGTCAGCTCACACCGAAACGCAACAATACTAAAACACACATCAATTGATGAAGCTGCGAGGCGTATTGAAATTCGCCACAGCCGCATTGCCGCGCAGGAATTTGGAAAAATAATCGATTCAAAAGTTAAGCTTCTTTTCATATTAATATACACTAATATTATAAAGAGGTAAAGTTTGTTTTCTTTGTTATTTATTTTTTTTGTTTGTAGGAGGTAATCTCTAATAGTAAATAGTAAGGTCCAATTGCTAAATTTTTTTACCAATAGAAAGCTGCTTTATTCCTGAGTGACATAGGCTATATTTTATGTACGCGTAAAAGTACGTGTAAAAGCTAGTATTAGATATTTTTGAATGAAAAAACCATGAAAAGAGAAAAATCGAGTTTAAAATCAAAGTTTATACAAAGATATGTTTTGTTTTTTAGGTGTTCTTATAATTTTCGATTCATTTTTATTCTAATATATTGTTAATATTAAGGCTTCAGTTTCATTTTTATATAGAAGGGTATGCAGTTATTCAAACGAGAGAGAAAAAAACGATTTCTATAGATAATCTATTATTTTAAAAGCGATTTACATTGATTGTAAAAAGAAGAAACGATTGCTAATCACTCGATTTTAATTTCAAACAACGTCACTCCCTATTGCTGCGTCGCACATTAGGTATCTCAACGTGCAGCACAACAAAGCGCCGTCTATTTCCTTTTGTTTTTTTTTTTCGTTTGTTTTAATTGTCTCACTGAAATTTGCAACTCTTAATCTAGTGTATAGAGTTCTCAATTGCAATGTAAAGTTAAAAAGTAAGCTCTATCCTCGCGTTGCTTCACTGCTCGATGTGAGCTGAACCTTATAACAAATGACTAACGCTTTGTATCGCTAATCGATAATTATGTTAATAATTGTAACATAAGATCGTCTTTGTCCATCATGATTCATACACAATGGTGCGGTAGGTAGTTATGTATGAAAATGCTATATTATTTTGTGGCATTTAACAGTAATGATCTAAAATTACTGTTTCATTGTTCATTTTAGACGTAGAGTTACAATAGAATACAGTTGTTACAATAATCATGTGTTTAATTCATAATAACCAAGTTGAACATAGAATATGAGTAAAAACAAAAAAGTAAAGTGAAATGAAGTGTGTGAGTTGAGTGAATTTGAGTAATAGTCTTAGGTTTTTAGTTGAGCTGTATGATAAACTAGCTTCTACCAGTGGCTTCACCCGAATGAATATCGGTTTCTCCATACAAACTTTGGAACCCCGTTACATCACCTTAAGGGGTGAAATTTTGAAAATTCTCTTTTAGTGCTCGCCTGCGTTATAAAAGAAACCCTTGTGCAAAATTTCACAACCCTGGGTTTTACAGTTTCGGCTGTGCGTTGATATGTCAGTCAGTCAGTTTCTCCTTTTATATATATAGATAATATTTATTTAGACAGAGTTACGTATTACGAATCAATGATGAACCTAGACCATAGAATGACTAAACGAATGATTCCCAGGCATAAGCTATCATATAAATATTCTACAATAGGCTTGTAATGTTATACCGGTATATTCGCTGAATATATAATGCAATAATATATGAGAGAAGTGTTAAATAATTCAAGCGAAGATACAAAAAACGGTACATCCGGTGTCAAGGCAGCTCGTCATTGAATCAGAATGTCTTTTTATGAGTGACATCTGTTCGTGTGACGTGTAGAATTATGGTACTGTATGCGTATCGCGTGCTCACTTAAATTACGGTGATATTGCTACTAAATATACCTATTGAATTTATTAAAGTTGGCTATTGTACTGCACTACACGCTTACATGAGAATTTCAAACGTGGACATAGGTAAAAAGCAGGCACTTCTTGCACATAAAATTTATATGTCAACTTGAAATGTTATACAAACTACATCCATATTCACATTAATAATACAAAGTAATGCCAACATGGGTCTGTTTAACCCAAAACAAGATAAACAACAAAGCCGAGCACATAAATCATATCACATCTGAACATCACAAAAAGCAATCCGGCCCGCAGTCTAACTCGAATTTTTTGCTCTCGCCTGTTATAACTAGATTGTACGAGATAAATAATAAATGGCACTTTTATAGGTGCTTCCAACATGACAATAAATATTTTAGGTTCAGAAGTAAGGCCGTCATATAAATGGCCTACCATAAATCGGCCATGCTCCTACAGCCGTCATTCGAACCGTATAAGATTATTACTTCACGTATTTCGTGGCAAATCTTATGAATTGCACGCAGGTTATGTTAGAGTCATGAAACGCATCTTAGTGTGATAAAATTTATTGCTTGGGTTTAGCTAATATCCTTGGAAATTACGACCTATTTTACTTGAGGCGTGGACCAGTATAATAAATTACTGAAAGTGATTTATTCCGCCTTTTGCTATTGATTTATTGAATAAAATATGTATTTGCTGTGTAATATATTAAATTTGCACGAGCTTTCGGATATTATGTTAGGTCGTAAGTATTGTCAAATGGTAATAAAAAAGCCAATTATATTTTTTAATAAAAATACACCGTAAGGTATTCCTTTGATATCCAATTGATTTATAGTAAGTGCCTATTCGATACGGATCAGAAAATATTGATATTTAATTCAAGTCGGGTCTTTAAGTCAAGAGTGAATAGGTTACTTCTAGGCAAGCGTGCTCCATCGTCGACCACGTCATCCTTTACCAACAGGTGAGATAGTGGTCAAGCGCGAGCTTACTAATAAAAAAAAACTCTATCATGGCCCATCTACAGCAAATGGGCTGAATAGGTGACAATCATTGCTTCAGTAGTGACAATAGAAAAAAGATAGTGTGACGACATTGTCCTTTTACTCAGAATGGTTCGGAGCAGCCATTTGTGGGAAATGAGGCAATTACAGGGCGCGAACCTCCGGAAGATTACCTAATAGAAAATAAGAAAAGTTTTCCTTGCGAGTGCCTATTTCAAATTAATTAAGTTTAACATCTTCTTAGCAGGTGGCTGAAAGTTCTGTTTATTTTCCGATCGGTTCACGAAGGTTTCGTGGAAAACTGCTTAGTAGTTAATAAGTCTCAATTACGTAGACAATCTTTACGCAGATTTTTCTCACACAAAAATAACGAATTTATTTCGTTTACTCGTCACAGTATCGAAGAGTTCAGTTTCGCAGATTCTTATAAATATTTGTTATGTGAAAAATTACGTTGTTCGCATGCAAGTTGCAATAACTATTAATTGTCTACATGAACTGCACGCATATACCTATTGACCTTTGTAATAAAACCTGCGTGCTACTAACTAAGTAGATATAGCACAATAATATAGCGTATTCAGCCTTATAATGTTCCCATTGCTGGGACTCAGGCCTTCCCTTGGAGAGAGAATGGGCCGTAATCCAACACGCGTGCGGGTTGGTGGATGTCACATATCTTCAAATTTTTGATTCTAGGACATTCCGGTTTCCTCACAATGTTTTCCTTCACCGTTTTGAAAGCAGTGGTGATGAAATAAATTAATCAAAGTAATGTGCCTGGCTGGGTTAGAACCCGCTACCTACAACCCGTAAGTCGGAGCCGTTACCACTCGGCCACCGCTGCTCAAGAAAATATACCATAGGGACAAAGAGAAACATTCTGTCTACTTCAATATTTATAATGTCACTGACCATTATGCACGAATAAACAGACAAGCGTGACATTTGCTATTCGGCGTAGATTAGCGCTTTAAAGCGGTAAATAGGTGTCCAATGGTGAGGTTACCTCTCCATCGGACGTCATTGTTATTAGGTGCTAATTATACAGCCTTTGATGTAGTATTTAATCAAATAATAGGTACTTCCACGAAGCAAATACTATTGGGACGATATCTACTATAAAGTTAGATTGGTATTAGTTTGTAAATATTGGTATACAGGAAGTTACATTAATGTGCTAAATAATAAGAGCACTGATGGCCCAGTGCTAACGGTCAAACCCAACCAGGCATATTACTTTGTGTACCTAATTTATTTCATCACCAATTATTTTATTTATTATTCATTTATTTTTATTCCAAAAAGATAAGTAAATTATATGATAAGTCCCACAAAACCGTTGTAATGGTTTGACTTGAATTGAATTTGAATGGGGTCGGTGAGTCTCTAGACATACTTAAATGTAATTAAAACATTTCTAAATAATATAATTTTAATTTGCGTCTAAATCTATTTGTGTTTGTTTCACTCCTTATGTCTGCCGGCAGACTGTTCAATAGGTATGGTATTCTCTTTTTTAGTGTTCTGTCACCAAAGTAATTGGTGACTTTGGGTACATTGAATCTACCAGTAGCCATAGATCGAAACTGTCTCAAAATATTGAAAGAAAATATCGTGAGGAAAACGGCATGTCCTAGAAGGAAAACAGGATGACATGTGACAGCCACCAATCCGCACGGGGCCCGCGTGGTGGATTACGGCTCATTCCCTCCCCTAGAGAGGAAGCCTGATTCCCAACAGTGGGAACATTTAAAAGTTGATAATACTATGCCAAATAATGAACCAATTAAAGCGTGTCGAATACCACATACCGGAGTTCGGTATTAGGTTTTTAAAAGTTAAACAATACCAGCTTTACCGAGGGAGTATATTAAATTAATCCTATTAATTTTGATGATGGCTAATTTACTTAATAAATAGTAATCCTTATACACAGCATAGGTAATAAGTAATACTTGCTACTGAGAACAAGGCAATAAATAAGAAATACTTCGCTTCGAATTAATCGGCGACTCCCATTATATGTATAAGTAGGTACCTGTTCGTTCGTAGATACAATAAAATATACAATAAAAAAATAAAAGAAACTTTTAGTAGGAACATATTATCTATGTTATATTGTTTATTTATTTCAAAACTTCTATAAAATAAAAAACTATCTATGATTTTGTGAGCAGTTTCGTACCAATTCAGAAAAACCTGCATTTTAACCATGGGCCGCAGGATTGGTCAAAAGAATTACCGCCATCTTTGATCGCAAAGGGCAACTGGAGGCACAAAGGTGGATTTTAGTCAATAAAAGTCTGACCCTCCCTCTCATTCAACCCAGAGCAGGAGAAGTAATTTGATGATTTCCTACCAAAAAAAAACCTTTTAACAATACGTGAAAACAGAGTGCCTATTACGCGACGCAGAACCGCTTTTAGTCCCATTTCAAAACACAAAACCCACTAAAACTAATTACAACAATACCATTAATAATTTTACGAGCCAACTCCACATTTCTATTTACGTAACTACGTCCCAATCGGGGTCAGACTTTTATAACAGTGCGGTTCTAATTAATCATAAGTCCTAATAAAAAATACGTCAGAACCAGAAGTCGTTTCGTAAACAAGTCGTGGTATTACAATAAATAAAGCCGGTGGGACTATACATCAGTTCTGCGATTGGTCGTATCGAGGTTCTAAGTTTTCGCCCACGTAAGTCATGGCCCAAGACACGAGCGGTATAGTCTGCCACACGACAAACCCACATTTCTAACGAATAACTATGAAGTGAGAATGTTAGAAGGCTCACTTATAAAGGATTCCATTTTTACGTGATTGCTGCCAATTGATAATTTACCGTTTATTTTAAACGATTGAAACAATTGTCAATATATATTCATTGTCGTTAACGTAAACATTGTTAATCGCAATGAACCGTTTCAGGGATCCTTAAAAACGCATGAAAACTGACAAAAATTAAAGTTTAATCTTTGTGAAGCAGAAGTAGAGAAAACGAATTTAAAAAAAGTTCGTATAATCTCTTTCAATATACTTACTCGAAAGCCCGCTCTTACCGCTACCGCTTTTAGGTACACAACTTACTGTATTTCGCACTAGTGCGAAAAAGTGGGCGAGCTCTCCCCGCCACAATTTATTACATTTTTCGTATCAGGTTGGAGTTAAGTGACCCCCGTTTATTTATGTATTAGTAAGTATATTGCGAAACGTCGCGTGGAAATTTGTCACTGCAGTACTCGGTTGCTCGACACCCTCGCCTGCGGCTCGGGTGAATTTCGCCGCGGTCGCAATGACAAACTTTCTTCATTTTTGTACAATTTTTTTGTGGTGCGAAATTATCAAACTCTTCACGCTCGTTCTAGAGTGGAGCGAGAGGGTGTGACTTTTACTAACTAAAAACCATCTGAGTTCTGTTATTTGCTTTTTGCGTTCTAGTGCCTATTCTAATACATACTAGGGTAACTATTTCAAATGTCCATAGCCCTATTTTGCATAACTTACAGTTGATATAATGTATAAGATATTTTTTATAATTTCTGTTTTGTTTAAATTGTGGAAACAAAAACAAGCTGTTGTTGCTTTAGTTGTTTGATTGCTGTTTCGATATCATGAATTCTGAAGTTCATAGAGTCAGTTGATTTTCACTCGTAACGTAATTTTCCAAGTTCTGATGACCACGTTAATATTAAGGACAAGTAATGAACTAGAACAAATTAATACATTTGAAATTTATGCACGAAAGCTCGGTAGCTTTGCTTACAATAATTCATTAAATTGAACGAACAAGTTAAATCATTAATTATATTTTTATATATACATCTTAACTAATAAATATTATAACTTAATCAATATTTAAACAAACTGAAAATAATATTATGTACAAACCGGTAGAAAAAGAACTCATAGGGCATCAAAAAATTCGTCCACATCGATGTCAATGGGAAAAGTGCCCAGAACGCTGGCAGCATTGCCACGCTGGATGGCAATGCTAATTCGTTGACCGAAGAAAAGCCCAGCCCTCTGGTCACGCGAAGAGTCGACCAGCTGTTTACTGATATTTTTAAGTATATAAGCTTTGCTTACAAAGTAAGCAGCTTTAGTTTCATATCGTGTTATTAAAAGTGTAGACTATGTTTTGTTTTCCTAATATAAGAACAAAGCGTCCTGTAACCACTGCAAGTTAGCGAGAATTTAATGGCTGTTTAGGAAAGCTTGTCGTCCGCCATTTTATGTAGTGGTTCTTCTGAACTTTTTCTGTATCAAATTTTATAAGTATTTTATATAAGGTCGTGTGCCATACTGTTTTTATGTGCGTAGGCGCCGGGGAAATGCGTTGAGAAATTAATATTAATAGCCTGACACGTTACATGTTATCTTTAACGTAGTAAATTTCGGTATACCTATCGCGTTTCGTGATATGTGGCGGTATATTAAACAGTCGTATAAAGTATCAAGGTTTTTGTATTTAAATTGAACAAATTGAGTTATGAATAGGTTTTTATAAGTGCAAGAATGTCGCGTCGCTTCTAGTTTATAAACGACTTAGCATTAACCCTTAGACTGATGAAATGTAAATATTATAGGTAAATGTTCTTCAAAATACAGAATTTTTTCATAATTAGGAGGACATCTTATGTGCAGAAATGGTAGTTTCTATAAAACTCCCATTTTTTGAGTTTTATTTTGAAATTTGTATTGAAAAACATCGTTTGAAATACGTGGATCTGCATAATTCGGAATTCGCTTGAGTCGTAGGTTAAGGCTCGGGCTAATACCGCCTTGGTCGCAGTCACAAACTTTCTCCACTTGTATCAAAATTACTATTTTACTGCTCAACGTTTTTCCCTCGCTATCGTCTGCATATTGCGCCTGCGATTCGCGAGGTGAAAGCACGCACAAGCGTGGGCGGGCGCCCGGCGTCTCACGGTATGAGATGGGGTTCAATAGTACACCAAGGTTCATATGAGCTACGGTACACTTGATATGTGTCAATGACACCGCTCTTTATATGATAATGGACACTTTTTCAGGAAGTGTGCAAAGAATATTTAAAATACTTGATTGCAGCATTGAAAATCTTGCACAGTATGTCATTTGGCTAATTAGCAAGTTTTCAAGGGGTTGCCCCCCTGAAAAATTACTAAACGACTTGCCAAATCTGAAATTGGAAATAAATCTGCTATTTCCTAGATTTAGTACAGTAATTCCATAAAACATTTTAACAAAAAAATCTGTCACATTCTTTCTGTTAACCGAGTTATCTTTATGCAAATTGTTTGTGACTTCTTCACGTTCAAACGGCTGAAAGGATTTACTTAGTACACGGGTAAACCATGTCCTCATGTCCAGGTCCTGGTCTATGTTCGGGTAGTACAAGAGATTCTATTTATCCAGGGAATATGTACACTTTGAGATAACTTTCTACTAACATACGGGCGAAGCCACTGACAGCAACTAGTACTGACTATAATTTCATGCGTAAAAATTTACCAGTTGATTAACAAAAGTTAGCTATATTTAAAATAAATCGAAAATTATAGCTAAAAGATATTAATATGTTAAAATGAAATGTAATACATACTCGTAAGTAGTAATAAGTAATTCATCATTCAGTAACTACGCTATAACGGGAAAAATTGGACTCCCAATGATTGGATGATGTTGAATGCATAAAATATTATGTTTCCAAAAATATTGTGATTAAATCGAATGATATTGCCGCCCGTGCCGGTTCGAATACATGAGTTTTATATCATGCCATCAACGAAATTATGATAGTATAGCAGTATAATCGTAAATTCGAATTCTGTTCAGGACTGCGTGAGCCTGCAAACAATTATAAAAATAACCGAAATCCTTTTTGTATTACAGAGTTACTTGAGTAAATTTCAAATTAAAAGTTCTTGAATACTAAATAGTCATAGTATACCAAGTGGATAACAAAAATTGGGCATTGAAGCAAGTGATTTCGATCCAAAAATCTCTCACTTCAGTTATTCGAATCTCCTAGATATGATTATAGGTATTCTCCCGTGATTACCTCATGTCGTCAGTGGGTTGAGATTAGCCGTGGTATGATTAGCGAACAAGCAGTAAATTGCTCCGTAGGAAGCGAAGAGAGGCGATGATTACCGCTGCGAGTTCTTGACACGGATACGTGATGTGTGCGTCGTGTGGGATCCGCAAATCTACTCTGAGATATATGTACGAGAATATCGCTGGACTACTGATGGTTAAAATCTTTCTGCATGTTTGTTTTTTTGTTACAAACATTTGTGTGACGTCATAACAACGTGTCATTTTAATTTATTCTAAGTTAATAGGTAGATATATTAATTGCAATTTCCAGTTTTAAACCTAATTATAATAATAACTAATTAATTAATAACAAGTACTGTAAATGCTGTCCATGCCGATAACATCGTGGTTATAGGACAAAATCGGTTATCGAAAAAAAAATTACTACTTAAATACCTAAACCTTATTATAAGCATTTTATTTTAGAGGTAATTAGAGTGCTCTTAATAAACTAGTGCGCCTCACCTTCAATGATTTCATCTTTGCTTACTATCAGGTGGGATCGCAGTCAAGCACTGGTTTATATCAATAAAAAAAAAACGCCAAAACTATTTCAGAGACAAGTAGATACAACAACTACTCCAATTAAACTTGTGAACTACGCTCATAAATTGATGAGTTTCTAAAACTGAAATCGAATTGAAAACCAATTCATCTATTTTTTCGATGCTTAATTTTACGCTTCGTATTCAACAGTGTTCATTTTCTTTTCAATTCCACTGTTTATTATTCAACAATTTGTTTCGCAAATACTAACTCATTCTGCTTGATTAAAAGGCGCGTCGGCTACATAGTTACTAGTTAGTTGATGCAGATTGAAAGTCAACAACCTCCTGTCTAGGCTACAGGCTACAATGTCGGGCTTGGCTGCTAAGTGAAAAGTTTTTATAAAGCGCCAAAGTCTCGGTAATAAAGCCAAAGTGTGTTATATTCTATGTTGTTTATCTTTTGTTATATTGCTGCGGTGATAAAACAAGATTTTAATAACTTTATTGCGGTATGCCTTGCTGAGTTTGTGTCTAGTCTTTCGGAATGGAAAAAATTAACCTAGGTAGGTACTGTGATATCGAAAGGAGATCGCATGAGTTAGGTTAACGAACTACAATATAAAATATAACTTTAAGGATTTTTTTGTTCTAGAATATAGGTTTGAAAATTGAGTAGAACAAAGAAATGTCTAGTTTTTCAGTTGGGACATAACCATTGTAGCGCGATGTACTAATATTGAATTATGAAGAAAAGTATAAAAAGTTTTATATCAAGAATTTCATTGAAGCACAATCTCGTACCTCGAGATATACCGTCGCAGAGTGCGACATTACCTACGGTTCATCTATCTTTCATGTTTTTTACTAAGCCTAGGTAATGTAATCAACTATTGAGTCTTCTATAAAATTGTCGTTTTATGAAACTATAGGTACACTTTGAACTGTAATTTTTTTTTGTGGTGGTAAATCATCTAATGATTTCTTCCGTTCTAGGGTGGAACGGGAGGGCGTGTCAGATTTTTACTGACTAAAACTACACCTGTGTTCCTTCAGTCGCCCTTTGAGTCCGAAGACCACGAGTAATCTTATTAGAAGACTTCTCATGGACCCAGTAGGCATCGGCCCTGCTGAGCTCCTACAGTTTTGCTGAAATCTCTTTAAGACGCGCGTGGAACACTAAACGCTTTCGACAACTCAGGCTCGATCTGGACGGTCACCTTCCGCTGGGCGGACGGCTAGCTAGCTACCCATTACTCGTCGTCCGCGATCCGAACTGTGTTATCTACAGGGTGATTTGGAATTATAAGTTCAAATAAACTTTATGAATCTATGTATTTATTTGTTCGGGTATTGTTTTTTCTACAATACGGATTAAGTATTTAGGCATTATCATCCACAATCAATCAAGTAGATTTAACTATTTAATTTACTCAGATACATTTTAGATAAATTTAATAACAGACTCTCACAACTTACAACCCATCCTAAGAACGTTAATAACCTAACAAACACGCAATCTTTTACTAAAAAAGAATAAAAACTTATCTCTTAATTAGCTAAGCGTTCATTAGCTATTTCTCGGATATTGCATGTTTGTCTATTCTTTTTCCGTTGTTTTCTCACTACCTATTCAATTTTCTCAACTGTTGGGCCATACAAATAGTATGAACCAAGAACGTTGTAAAATAAACTATATATATATATATATATCTACGTACATATCTAGAGTATATTCTGCGGCCTACCCAAATGTCCTTTCCTTGGTATTGTTCGTCAAGTCGTTGAGCTCCTTAGTAGTCCTGGGTTGAGCTTTACGAATACTGACAAATGCTTGCACTGACTGGACAGGTCCACTCAAATCTGTATGGTTCTTTCTTCAAAAGACCATCTCAGACAAATCTGCACTGTTCTCATGTGATTTAACCATTACATATTAACTGTATGGATTTTAAAAGAGACTTTGACCCCTGAGTTTGTTTCGGTGTTTCTTCTCAGGGTAGTCAGCTAGGAAACACCGGCCTCATGTAGTTTAAAATGACAAAAAAAAAATTGACGTGTAAAAGTGTTTTTTTAAACCTACTTACAAAATAAATATCATTTATCATAGCCAGTGCTATAGATCAGTTGTCCCAGCAAATAAAGCCTGTTGGTACAAACGTATGCTGTCACAAGATTATTGAATCAACCGTCTGTATACGAGGAAAATGATTGAGACCGAAACAAGATTACCTATATTGGCAATATTGCCACGGCTGATTATGGGAGAGTATACAAAATAAAATATTTTCTCTCTCAGAAAATATTCACGGAGAAAAACAGCGCGACATTTTTTTTCTTTTTTACTTTAGGTACGCTTAAAATAAATTGGTGTTTCGATTGAGTTACTCAATCTCAGCGGAACGGTTTTGTATACAGATGAACCTATTAAGCCGGAAGACGGAAGCAGTGTCCTTGATCCGAGGTGCGCCGTCATATAAACGTGTAGAAATATAGTAACCCACGTGTGAGTCAACGGCATGTCACTGTCTACGTGTGAAGACAATTCGTCTCCCCGGGGTCATTTTGACAGAATTTGGCTGTTAAACTGCCTTGTTATAAACGGCAAAAAGCCAAAATTACTTAAAGCCTTTATATTATTTTGGAAATCCTTTTTATGTGCGCCATTAAAAAAGACGTTAAGTAAATGAAAGTACGATGTTAAAGCGTCGTTCTACAATAACCGTAAGTTATATTTCTGCAGTATTAATATTCATGAAGCGAAACGCATATTATGTGATATTTTAACGCGCTGTGGATGCATACCGCTAAATAAAGGGAGGTCTTTATGAGCCTCGTTATTTATAATAAAACGACCATGAACCATTCTAGACCAAGCTTAAATCCACGAGTTGTGAACGACATTAGACGAGCGACGACGGGAAATGAACGAAATTGCCATCTATGTAAAGACATATAATACTAAAGACTGCTGAGGTAAGCCACGAAATTTTATTCGGAAATCGATCTTTGGGCGTCTATTGAGGAGGCATTTAATTTCAAATGTAATAATTCACTGTAATCAATTATAGAATTTGATTTAAAGTTTGACCACCAGCGATCGTGTGATGGTAACTCACTTTAGAGGCTAGATGCGAAGATAAAAGCTCACTTAGTGTAAAAGCGTTTTCTCTTTGTTGTAAGTATGTGGTGGGTGCAGGCTGGCGGCGCTCGCGACCCGCGCCCACCGCTGACCCGAGCGGCCTACGTCGCTTTAACTGTTTATGGTCCGTAATGTCTTGTAAACATTTAGATGGAGAAATGCTTCACTATTATATCATCCAATAAATATCGCCCTACATTTTTTTTTAAAGTTGAAAATCATTCAATGATTTTTCACGCTCTGGGTGGATCGGCGTGTCAGACTTTTGCTGACTAAAACCACACCTGTGTCCTTCAGCTGCCTTTTGCGTTCTAGGACTACGGGTTTCATTTTCAGAAACTCTCCGCGGTCCTAGCTAGCGGGCATTGGCCCCGCTGGGCCCCTACGGATTGCTGACATCTCCTGGAGGAGCACGTGGATCATCGTGAATACATGCTGTTGACGACTGGGCTCAGTCTGGTTAATTACCGGACGGCCGGAAAATATCGCCGTACTAAGTAATTGATTACCTGAATTTACACATCTAGTTCTAGTCTGTAAATAGCTAAATGCAAATCATTAACAGCACTTTCCAGTTTGAACCAGCAGTAACTAAGGAATAATTGAAATGTCTCGTGGAGGTATTCGGGGCACGTGTGGCGGGCTGCCAAACTGTAAGACGCGTCAGGCTACTTTATTCAAGTACTCCTGCTCAATTAGAATACGTACCTATATTTTCTCATTTGATTGCTTAATATTGCGGGAAGTGGCGGCTCCTCATTTCCTAGCCCCAAATTGTAACCGCAATTTCATGCTAAAATAGCGCAAAATGTGGAACTTCTGTTAATTACCGGTGCACCGGTAAATCAAATAAAATTATAGTCAGCCGTCATGAATTTAAATCTTTATATTTTATCGTTGAGAAAATTATCATGTTGAATCGAAGTCGAAAGTTGTCCAATTAGAAAGAGGGCGTTGATCAGATTGACCTGTTCATCGAGGTATGATTATCTTTTTAAATGGCTTCTGTATGTAAATATTATTTTAGCTTTAATGTGTTAGATTAACTTGACTTAGTAAAAACTTAAATCATCAAGTTTTTAAGCTGTTTTATTTTGGTATCTTAATATTTTATCTTTGAGATAACGGATGGTTTATCATGTCGAGATATCTTTAGAAGTTTTTATCTTAATTTTCACTTACTTTGTTTTCGGAGACAGCCCTGTTCTCGAGCGCGTACATGATAGCCTTAGAGACCTTGGTCTCGAGCTCCCTTAAGGCGACGTCGGCGTCCACCTTGGTGAGCCTCTCCACGCCTTCCACGTACCCTGCCCAGGGACCGTCCAGCTCGGACAGGAGAGACCCTATGCACCTGTTGGGAAAAGACAGTTGTTTAGAACTGGTCCTAAAACCAACCATTTGCAGGCCGCTGCTAGAAGTTTTATTTAAGAAGTAGTCGATTCAGGACAGTTACGTAGTTTCGATATAAATAATTAGAAGTACCTACCTAGCAATTAGAATATAAATACGTGCTGAGGACTAATTGAAGATTTGATACTAAAAGACAATGATAATATGACCCATTTTCAAGCTACATCTAGATGCTAGATTCATACTTTGATATAAAATCTACAGCCAGATAAATACAAAAGAAAACTAACTTTTCTTTATAAACAAGAAAGTCTGCAATGATAGTAAAACATGAAAAAACTTTTATACATTTCCTTAAGTCTGCAGTTTTTCCAATTGTCTCCGAGTCTTGTAAAATGTTGACCGTGTTTCACTTTGTCACTTTGTTGCGTTGGCTGAGGAAGTTCAAATGCTCTGGTGCCATCCTTAGCTCGCTTTTGATCAAGTTTGTTATGGATCGCACAGGATCCTCTTTGAACAACGAGCGTGTGTTACATTTTGTATTAAGTTTATACGTGCTTTGATCATTTTATAGTTTGAATCAATTAATAGAATTTGCATTAGCTGCTCTGGTTTTCGTATCTACGAGTATTAAGTGTTAATAATAGATACGATTTGCTTTTTCATGCACACAGGAAAATATAAAATCTTCCTGGAATAAAACACAAGAGCAAGATATAGAGATTTTAGAGAAATGCCTTCATTCGGAAAACTAAGTCCTATACTGAAGCGGAATAGAATAGCCCACTGGACCGTATACGACTACAGTATCTTACAAATCCAACTGGAATCCTACACTAGGATTTGTGTGTAGACTGTGTAGGACACATTTAACTCAATTTCTAGGCAGTCTTAGCTCGACACAGATATTCCATTTAACTGACTAAACTTAAAACCTTGGCTCAGTGCTCACATATTCTCAGAGTACGACGCAGAATTGATGTATTGATACCTGTGAAAATTGGACCTTAATGCAAGTGGGCACTTATATCAAAACAAACAAAGGCCTATATTCAGCAGTGGGTAAATACAAGACGTAGTTTAATACGACACACCATGACATTAGAAAACACAGGATTTTTTATTTTAATTTGGTAAGACTCGGCACTGCATTCTTTAATGATGGCGTTAATAAGAATATTATTTCTAAAAATCAGACGCAATATTTATTTATTTATTAAATACTTTATGCACAAACGTACAGCGGCGGACTTAATGCCTTAGGCATTTTCTACCAGTCAACCTTAAACCAATACTTCACTAAACTGCTTACTAGTTTTACTTTGACAAATATTTCATCCTTAAAAAACTTTAAAATTTTCCCATGAAGTGACAACCTAACTTTCTATTCCCACATAAATTGCTGACAAATTCAGCCTGCCGAATACAGATGCTCGCAGCTCGTAGGTACACATTCTGTGTCTCAGCCACACTGCAACAAGCCGGGTGTACAGTACCCCGACTGCAATTAATCCGCACGCATGACTAGAACAAGTGTACAGCAACCCAAGCCAGTTTATTACTCGCCTTGATTACTCGTCTCGCCCGCCGCAACTGATATTGAACATTTTTTTAAATGAAATTGCAATTTATTTTACTGTGCATAGTTGAGCTTTTTATTTTAAATTGCTATTTGTTGGACTGTATTTTTGTTTTATGTTTGGGATTAATGTTACGAGAATTTATTCGGGGTTTTAGCTTTGTTTTTTTCTATTGAGCTTTTGAACTGTTTACAAAACGAAGGATTTTGTGCAGATTATGAAAAGTTGTGTTCTTTTTATACGACTATTTTTGGGGTGTGAATTTATTATACCTATTAACAATTTATATGAGAATAACTTTAAAATCACAAAGAAAGAAATGACTCTTTGTCTAATTATTTGTCTTCGGATAACTTAAGTAAATAAACGTAGGGAATAGCTGTTTCTTATCCTTTTATAAGAGTTGGTTTTTGTGGTCCGAAGCCTTGTTGTAGTTCAAACCAGTATCGACGGAAAACTTCCTAATACTATAAAGTGACTAATTTAAAAATCCATATGGAATCAGTAAATTTACTTTTCGACCTACTAAGCCGGCTGACTTGCGTGACGATGCCGCGATACGGGATGACGGTTGCATTCCGACGAAGTGCCAATTTAAGTCAATAGAGCAAACGAACTAGTGACCATAGAACACGGAGATTCCTAAGCGGCCATTTCTAGAGACAGCACTGTCAAAACTTTCGTTACAGACTAAAGGTTTGGACTACTACGGGCACGGACATAGGTGATCGTGTTCATAGATATGCACTGTTATTTTTTTTAGACTTCTGATAAAACACGTTCCTGCCCCGTCCCTGACACGTCTCTGATGTGTGGGGATAGACCTTAAGCCTTTCCACCATTATTCATAGAAATTGATGGCTTGGAACAATTCCGAATGGCTGTGGCTGCCGAAAAGTTTTGATCAGCACACATTGTACGGATACGAATATTGTTAGGCAAGCAAATTGCATACAAGTTGCATTACATTGCGAGCTACCGAGGCATAATCTGATCAATCGGTCATTCATACCCTCTTTTTTGAAGTGAGAAATCATCTAATAAATAGTATAAGTCTGTTACTGACTAAAACCCACCCGTGTGACTTCAGTTGCCCTTTGCGTTCCAGGGCCACGGTAACTCTTTCCAACATTCCGTTCATACCTTGAAATGTAAATCAACTTGGATGCCACTTTCTTGCAGGTGTACACGCGGCCTTAGGAATGTCGTATCTAGTCGTAGCGATTCCATGCTCTGTGGCAATGACAAACCACATACTAGCTCTAAGAAGATGAAGATCAAGTGATCACTTAATGTCACCGTTAAACTCATCAATCATCATACAATTACGTGGGTAAACCGACCGATGTTAAGACAGTTAATACAAGTTGATGTAAGTTTTAATTTTATATAGTGTGTTTCAGTTTCATAACTTTTTGACGTTTTGTTGCAATAAAAATGGCGGATGAAGATGTAGAGGAAGGCTTAAAAAAAGATGAGTGTACACCTGCTATAGAGCCAAAGATCAGATTTTAAACATGAGTTATTTAACGTTAATACCCACCTCTGTCGGTTGGTATAGATCCATCACAGTTTGTGGCACACTTTTGAATAGCCTCCGCCTCATTGTTGAGTTTTCTCACGAGTTTGGGGACTCGTTAAAGTTAAAATCTCTTTGTTTGACAGAAGTTAACGAATTTAATTAGTGACGTGTTTGCAGTAGCCTTGCTATTCATTTAGATTTCAAAAGGTTGATATTTTATAACTTTTCCGAATGTTGATGAATGGTTTTAGTTTCTTATTCCTATTCTTTATTGCACACAAAAAACAGATAGGTACTGATACAAAAAAAACAAAAGGATAGTTGATGCGCAAAGGCGATCTTAGAGCTTCTCCAGAAGAGGCAAACTGGCTGCGAAACGTTTGTGCAAATTCTTTCGCGCGTTAGCGAGATACTAAACACCAATACATTGCGTCCACAAGCATCGCGCGAAATAAAAATACGCGCTTAAATCGCGTGCACTTCACAGTACTCTCGTCTCGCGCTTGATTCGAGCGGTTTGCGCGCGATTCGAAATACTAGAAATGAATATTGTTGCGTCCACGTCGGTGCTTCCAGTTAACGCACGAACTCCAAAGCAAGTGCACGTATCGAGGGAAGTGTGGCGCCATTTTGACGGAAATGCGTGTTGATACGCTAATTCTGGACACAACGGTCACAGTGATACGCACGAGAGAATCGTGGTGAATTCGCCCCTTCTAGACAAGCTCTTAACCCAAGGAGTTTGTATAGAATTTCGATTTTTAATAAAGTATAAGAAATTGAATATGTTAACAACCGTAATGCTTAAATACTATTTTTAATCTTCACATTTATTGTAAAGTGATAATACCGTACAAGTCTGAGCTTCTATTTTTAAGCTGAGTCATATTGCAGGGAACACCATGGGCACATTCCTAGTATATTTCTTATTCACAATAGTACGCAACCCTGTCGTGCCTACACAATCAACATTCTGTAGCAACCGCCATTGAACAAATACTTTAGGCTTGAAGTAATAGTATTGTGGACATGCTGATGGGTTTGTTTTTGGGTGATATATCATCAAATACTTCTACTTTGTGTGGAGCGGCGAGAGAGTGCCAGACTATTACTGATTAAAAAGCCCACCGGTATTACTCAGTTACCATTTGCTATAAACATCACGCTACGACCCACAGTAGTCGAATACATACTAAGGAATACATTTATTATTTTTCCAACCCCCGTATTTCAGTTTTCAGTGAATAGGTTTAATGGGTTATCTTTCAGCCCGTCACAGAATTTGACATATCACGTACATAGAAATCAGAGATGTTCGATTCCCGATTACGAAAGGTTAACTTCCGACTGCATCTCCGATTCTGATTTCGGTTCTAATAAATTTTAATCAGAAGTACAAACAAGTTGATACTTGTCGCTTGGAAAACCTCTCTTCGGTGCCTTCTGTCGATTACTCTTTCACTTTTTATTTTGTTTCATATTAGGCATGTTGTGAGTTCGCGCTTAATTTATCTCTTAACTGAGTTTTCGACTAGTTTTAGTAGTGTTTACACCACCGATACATCCCTTGATGTAACCATCGTTACATCCCTAACAGAATACATTTGCTTCAGGTCATCAGTGTCCACACAATTGAAAATTTCGTCTATGAAAATTTAATTTCTTACTTCTAAACTAACAATGTTAGAGAAACCCACAAGTGAACACTCTAGAGACATTGTTTGCACAAATTAGAAGCACAGAGACATGGAGCGTTTCATGCTTACAATCAAATTATTAGGAGGATCCAACGTTCAAGTTTCACGTCGAAACTGACCGTTTGAGACATGACGTGAATGAATTTAGTATTCAGGACCTGGTTAGTTAAAGTGGAAGGTGGAGTGAGGCCTTGTCGAAAGCCTTCCTAATTGGTAAAGGGAACATGGCGAACAGGAAGTGACACGAAGTGTCCCATCCTAGTTGAATAGATATAGACTTTCCAGAATTCGTCTACATGATTCAATTCTTGATGATGACTATGAATACACGGTGTTCTAAATCAAAAAATCTGTTAGGATAATATTATAGCATTACTAATCCTCCAGATCGAATTTCAATCAGGTTGGCAAATCTCAACAGAGATTAGCCCAGTAGGTACGCAGAAGTACAAAAGTGTGTGCGGAAACACATGTTACTCTCTGTTCTTTTACTTTCATAGTCCGATGGGACAGTAATTCCATACGATTGGAGGAAAATCAGGCGCAGGACCAATGTGCTTGCCGAGGCACGAGGGTGTCACATCACCAACTTGTAAATTCGGAGCTGCTTTAGAGTAATTCTTCATCCACAAGGAATTTCTGAAATAACCGTGGTGACAAAGGGCTACTGAAGGACATTAGTGTGTTTTTAGTCAGTAAAAGTCTAACACGCCCTCTCACTCTACTCTAGAGCGAGAGAAGATATTGGATGACTTCCCATCTCAAAAAAAAAAACAGTAAGTCTTGTTAGAAAAACCCAATAGCACTTTTTGCTCGATTAGGAAACCGCCCCAAGGACTCTACGCTCAAGAATCTCTCTTGTGTAGCTACGAGACCAACCAGGCAGTTAATAAAACTGTTAAAGCTCAAGTCGACAGCTCACGATAAAATAGGAGACAAGCACAAGATAACTTGAACGCCTCGCGTACAAGATAGCTGCTGTATAGTTAAGCAGTCTCTCTCGTGTACAAAGCTACAAGATTAGTTTCCAGCTAGAACACCATATTATGTTCCAAGAATTTGGTTATTAGCTAAATTAATTTCAGAGCTCTCTATCGTGGTCAAAGCGCTTCATTTAGATTAGCATAATATTATTCAATAGGTACAGATAGATAATCTACAGACAATTGGCTAGTTAGCCACACTATCTCTTGGTACAGACAGCTGTATCAATGGTTTACCTTACCTACATCATATTCGTAGGGGCCCAGCAGGGTCGAAGCCTACTGGGGCCACGAGTAGTATGAAAGTGAAATCCGGGGCCCTGGGACGAAGGCAAAGAAGGAACTTGAGTGGGTTTTTAGTCAGTAAAAGTCTGACACTATCTCCCACTCCGCCCTAGGCGCGATTTGTGATAAGATGATTTTTTCGCCCAATAAAAAAAAACCTACTTCATATTAAAATACCTTACAAAGTCTCTTTCAGTGAAAGTGTTTCCCCTTTATCTGCATGGTTCTCATATTATGATATGACCATTACATGTTTGCTGTATGGACCTGTAAGGTATTTTTATTAGAATTCCGTACCCATAAATTCTGTAATGTCTGACCACGGAAAGGAACACTAGTCTTCACGTACTTGATGAACTGATGAATAATTAAAGGTTTCTGGATGTGAGAAATATAGGACCAGTCGATGTTTGGTCCCGTGTGTCTGCAGCAGGTACACGTTATTCAGCTGATGATGAATAGAAGTAAGTACTTACCCTCTAGCCAAATTGAGGCAGAAGTTCCTGCAAGGCCGTGCATCATGTCCTTGGCAGCGCGCACAGCCGGCTGCTCGAAGCAGTCGGTTCTCGCAGTTTACGCTGCCAGTGGCCAGCACTCGCTCAGTTGAAGCCAGAGCGTCCGCGCCCACTGCTAGCATCTGGAGCAGCGCACGCGCCGCCTCCAGTGACCGTGATAGAGATGTACCCAGCTGTTGACAAGACATTGGTTGATTTTTCGGATTAATGAAATATTTTGTTTTATGATGGTTTATTAATGTCACGTTTCGGTAGTTAAAATTTTTAATACACCCACGTTTAACTGGGAGGTCTCGTGACCAAGCGATAATGATGAATAAATTACAATAAATCAAATAATCCAATTAAAATTATATAGCTGCCTACGAAAGTGATAGAAAATGTTTAAATATCAAAAGACTTTTCCCGACCAACTTGTTAAAATAACCAGGAAATGATTTATTATGGCGTCGGCGAGCGACAGCTACATTGAAATAAATCCGATTTAGCGCTTTACGAGCCGGCCACCGGCGCTGTAAGCAGCGCTTAAGCGTCATTTTTATATGTCAGCAATATAAATAAATAAAAGCGAAAATCTCTGAATAGTGAATAGGATTTAGTTATATAGGGGTAAGCGTTTATCGCACTTCCGCACTCCCGAGTTTCACGTCCGGGCTTGTGTTCATTCGCGTATAGTATACACGTTGGAGTAACTTTGTATACTAGTACATTATAATCCTTGTACCATCTATACTAATATCTATGTAAGTAGGTATATTGTCCCGAATTTATTAAAATATTTGACGCCTAAATTTATTTTTTTTGTTTGACCTCCGTCCCACCTGATGGCAATCAATGTTGTTGACGATGGAGCACGCTTGCCTAGAAACTAAATCCTATTCATTCTTGACACACAGGGAACATAGACTCCTGCAGGGAATTCTCAATCCTTAGCCGTAAACCCGGGGCCCTGGGACAAAGGCAAATAAGAAATAGGAATGGGTTTTTAGTCAGTAAAAGTCTGACACTATCTCCCGTTCCGCCCAAGAGCGGGATTTGTCATAAGATGATTTTCCAACCTAAAAAAAGCTCCTTATCTATTATAAAAGCACACAATGAACGTGTTTCCAAAACATTTTGTGTTGCCACCTAAAACAGTTTTGTAACATCTTAAAGTAATTTTGCATTTAGGATACCTACGACATTATATTTTATGTAAATGCCTGTGTTATCTTAGTGCCAACAATATCTCGTGATGGCTCAACAGCGGCATTCTGCAATAGTAAGTACCACATTCATTATGCTGTGCACACTGGGCTTTGTCCTGCAATCTGCATGCAACGTCTCTCAAAAGACACTTCGTTGCAACAGAGCGACCTACTGACGGGACTATTGAATCTTTTGTGAACTTAATGTTACGAAATTAGAACTTAATATTACGTTTCTCAAATTACACTATAACACGGCGACCTACTGAAGGGACTATCTAATATTTAGTGAACTAAAAAAATGAAGCGTTCGGGTAACAACACGAAATCAAAATTGCATGGTTTTTTTATTTGCACCAAAACGTTGATCTAAATATGAAATGTATATCATTTCACTAATATTAAATGGTCACTAATATTAAATAGTCCCTTCAGGAGGTCGCCGTGTTATAGTGTAATTTGAGAAACGTAATATTAAGTTCCACTTTCGTAATATTAAGTTCATGTTTATTACTTGTGCATAGTTTTAATAAATAGATAAATAAGATATACGTACCTAAATGATATTGAATGGCTATTTCATGAAAGTCATTCAATATTAAACTGAACTGAGAGAGTTGTATTCATGATTGTAAAAGTGACGACGAATTGTAAGAAGCTTTTAAAAGCGAAAAGTAAAAGTGAGTTATCCCTCTCCGGTATGAATATGACACAGCAAGGCACAGGTTAATTCGGTTAATCTCCCGGTTAACCCAATTAAGGCACATGCCAGCACTCGAGCAAAAGGTGTAATGCACCATTACTTTTAATGACCTAAACCTTACTGCCTACCTGTTTCGTCTAATGCTGCGTGCCTTTCGGCATTGCTAAGAAATTTTGAATTTTACAGGCGGGTTTAACACTTTTATGCTTAAAATAACATAGGTCATAACAACTTAAGGAAGCGTCTTTGTAAAATAACATTCAATGCTCGGAAGATGAGCATTATTAAAGAGCAATTTGTAACAATTTGAAGGTAAGAAACGATAGCTAAATAAATGTTTCAGAAAAACATGGCCGCTTTCAGATAATAGAAAACTGATTCAAAGTTTTCGGGGGGGACATTCATTGTGCGTACAGCAAAGGAGTGGAATTCCCTATCGGAGTCTGTGTTTCCTGATAGCTACCACCTGGGGGTCTTTGAATCAAGAGTAAATAGGCTACTTCTAGGCACGTGTGCTCCATCGACGATCACATCATCGATTTCCATCCGGTATGATAGTGAAACGTATACTTCAATAGTATACGTTTCATATTTAAGTCGGATATTGTTTGACAAATAAGGTGGTTCATAGACGATTTTATACGTGTATGAAGTTGTCACACAGCAATTCTCATAAAATAGTTAGTGGGCGTAATTACCTGTTGCGGCACATCTCCAAACGGCTGTACTGCGTCATACGCATCTTTGAGACACACCTCGTACTCCGAAGTGAACTGTTTAGAGTCCAGCTTGAGTACATTATGATAGGCGACAGGGAACAGGTCCCTGAAGAACGTCTTCGCGGTGACTGTCAGGTCTTTCGGTGGGCCTGCACTGAGGCTCTCGCTGGTGAGGTCCCCTTCCGCTCGGAGTATTGTTCGGATGTCATCGTATAAGTTCGCGAGAGGCTGGACCGTCCGAGTCGCGTGCCCCCGGTATAGTTGCGTGAAGAGGGTCGCAGTCTTGTTCTGCGACTGGTGTGAGAGTCCCGTTAGGTGATCTGTAGAAAAGAAAGACAGACATTTAGACTGTTCTCATGGCATCTGTTTTTATGACACAACTGGTTTTTTTTAACCCTACGCTCTAGGAAATACTCCTATATCGCGAGGGCGTTTACAAACATGTAAACTGAACATGCACAAGATACCTGGGAAACTTATTTGTAGGTCATTTCAATATTTTTTCCGTGTGGGAATCAAACCGGCGACGCGCAAAGCAGCAACCTATTGTTTAACCACTGCAGCAACCGTGCCGTCAATTATAAATATGAATGCAGAACACGAGATAGAGGTGTTAGTATGCATCACCGCAATTTTAATCATAATCCAATTACGGTTTGATTGGCAGGTCCTAATTCATTAATCAACTAAACTCGATTACATAATAGTGTACAAGTAAAACCTCCAAGGGTACGTATTTACATTACGTCTTACCAAAATTTGGATACATGTTGTTACGAAACATTTATGTACAATAAATTAGACGTAACGCTAACAGAGCCCGTGTAAATACGTTTAGTTGGTTAAACATCCCAGAGTATTTGGCTCCATAGTTTGTGGCACCTGGCCTGAGTTAGAAGAGTATCTAGTGTTATCTCTGTGGAATGCACGGCCGACACGCGGGATCAACGCCTCGGCGCATTCCTACCAACATAATACGTATTAAGTACTCAAAGACGACCTTATCCTACCAATACAGATAACTACAAGATATTTTTTTAATTAAATAACATAAGGCTCTTTATCAAAATGCTACTTCGAGTAAATCCGAGTGGCCGTGTGTTTAAACTGTGAGAAAAGCCTACTATGTTTATACGAAGGATGAAAAGCTCCTTTGATCTGCGGAGCTTGACGAAAAGCTTTTTAGCCGGCGGCGTTTACCGCGTACGTACCTTGAACCGTACGCTTGAAGGATTCATTATGATTCTAGTTATATATCTCCAAGGATTATAAGTGAGGAGTTAAATGTCACATGGTTTAATTTTAGGAGGCCGTTAACTAGCATTTGTGCTTCTTATTATAAGAAAGTAGATTTGAAGGCTTGACTTTATGTTTTTGATGGCAAAGATAATTACATTTTATTTAAAAAACTCATTTTGTATAGTTTCAATATTGAGATAGATTCATGATAGCTTAAGTTTAAACCTTGGTGGTTTTTGGTTGCTATTTAACTTAGGTAATCCTGTATTCTTTTGTAAGTATTAATGATAAATAAAAGAAAAAGAAATTATAGGCTGGAACCGAAAAACAGAGTTGCTAACAATACAGAACCCAATTTATCAGTAGGTAAATAAATGATTACAAAGGAAATAATTTTCGTAATTTACTCCTGAACTCCTGCTCACCTGTCAGCGGATGCTATAGACACTACATTAAAGTAACCCTCGCTGTTCCACCTGCACAATAGACGATTGATGACAGTTCCCAGTGCTTCACTGTAAATCCCCAGCATTCAATGTTTCATGGCAGAAAATCTGGTAGTGTACCTACCAAAGATAACGTGCAGAAGGCTGACAATATGAAGGTAAACTATGCTTTTAGTCTCTTTATTTTAAGGAAATGGTATTTATTAACATGCTTAGTATGTACGAAAGCTACAAGATTTTGATATTGGGGCACCGAGAGATTTTACATTTAACGATTTTTGTGATTTTTTTAAAATTTTCATATACAAATATCAACATTTGAAGATTTGTGATTTTTAACAAAAATATTAAAAAGGTGAATTCAGAAAGTTGCGTGTATGTGAAACTCTACAAAGTTGTCATTCTGTCTCAGTTTAATTTATAGTGGCACGACGGTAGCTCAATAAATAATAAGCGTCATTCGTCTTTTCAGAGGGAGACCTCCAGACGCCCTCTGCAGCGGCCGCCGACCGGCTACATTTAACGTAACCACGTATTTTACAGTTCTGTTGGAAAAGGGCTAACAGGTTATCTTCACACGTAATGAAAATGTATGTGT
This sequence comes from Mythimna vitellina, assembly GCA_949316375.1. NCBI lineage: Eukaryota > Metazoa > Arthropoda > Insecta > Lepidoptera > Noctuidae > Mythimna > Mythimna vitellina. The sequence goes on along the minus strand of OX438687.1, from coordinate 9,479,241 downwards.
ACTAACCGTAAATAAAAAAACGTAAATTAATACAGTTCATTCTGGCATTAAATTGAATAATGTAAAAATTAAACAAGACGCAACAAATGTTTAATTCAAATGTAAAATACAGTTCGAAATTAAAATAAGAAGAAAAAACACCTCAAAAGCAGAAATGTTTTTATTCATTATCCCTCTTCTCGTTACGTTTCTAAATTTAATGTAAATAAAGCGGACCTAATCAACGAGCTAAGCGCCTTTTGCAATTAACGCCCTTTCATCAAAATCGTGACATTTTTCTCCGCCCGCGCTTTCACGCACACTCAAATCATTTAGTTAAAGAATCATAAATTGCATTACAGTGTAGCAGCTCAAACTGTGAATAGTCTGCGGAGAGTGGACTAATTACTTAGTGATGCAAATTCTACAGAGGTTGTTTTAACAAATGAACTTCGTCAAGCTAAAGCGAAGAGTTTTTTTGCGTTTTAAGCAATTTCATCTCGTGGAGAGCAGGACTGAACTATAGTAATGAGACGCCAGGGCGACGGTAATTTAGACAGAATTGAGACGTGGGAAAGTGAATATAAACGAGACTGTGTAGGAGCTGTTAAGGAAAATATATAACGTTCCTTTATCACCATTCATTTAGTTAATAGACCAGCTTTTTACTCACGGCTAGGTAGTTTCAGAATCTTAAAAGGTTTTTACAAAGCGTCTCATCTAAGTTTATGGTAAAGGTCTAACATTTTACCAAGTTTATCTTAAGAAATTCTTGTCTATTCCGTAAGTTACGAGTCTCTGCACTGTTCATGTAGAAGGATAGACGGAATCTTCATGAATAACCTATAAATCTGAGGTGTGAACACTATAGAGAACACGGTTGAGGAAATTTCATACTGTCAGTAGTGGATATAATATCCATGTCTAGTGGTTATGTATGGCCCACGTATCCGAATACAAACTGGATGAATGAGACAAATACACTGCATTGTCGGTCGTCTAGTTAGACGGGATACAAAAGTTACTTAATATTTCAAAAAAGCATCCCCAATTCAAATAACTTCATTAATAGTAAAACATTGAGACAAGAGATGTTAATGAGAACTCTATTAATATTAAATGGTCTGTATTAACGTTAATGTGGGGAACCATCATAAATCACAAAGGTAAATTATTTTAGTGCTCTAATGAGGGTCCGTGCGTGAGGTCCCGGGGGCCCTTAGGCATTCGCTCGACAATGGTATAAAGGGAACCCTCGGCGTCAAGCACCCTCTGATTATTTCCTCTCAGGAGCAGGGGGTTGAGCTCATTGTTTCATACTTGTTAGTCGCGGGGTCGTCGCTCCCAATATTATATTTTTTATAGATAATAACTCGGCACTCGTGTTGATGAGAGCCTTTGAAGAGTACTCGCAGGTAAATAGCTCTTGAAGATTCTTTTTAAAGGTGGCTGCGGAGTATTAATAACAAATGCCAACTGATTGTACGCCATTGTCGTTAATCTACATGTACTGGCTGACATTGCTTTTGTTTGCAGCGTATGTTATTTGCCTGGGCTATATATTATACTGGTTTGCGTGCTAAACAGAGATTAATCGAGGGTTAGTAAATGTTTGGCACTAGATGTATCTACGCTGCGTTTGTAGACGAGCAACAACGCAACGAGTTGTACTTTACAATATATTATTATCTAGTTATAATTTAATACTAGCCAGCCAATTCGCCCGCGTGGTAAAAAAATATAGGAAAAAGGAACATACTCCCAAAATAAAAAGTATCCTATGTATTATTTCAGGATATAGTCTACCCGTTCGCCAAGTTTCAACGAAATCCATCCAGCCGTTCTACCGTGAAGAAGTAAAAATCATATACACTCACAAAATTTCGCCTTTATAATTTTAGTGAGACTAGCTCGTAGTGCTGGGCAAATAATACCTTGAGGCCCAGTACTTAGATAGCGGCAGACATATTCTGACTAGTTCTATCTAAGTTGGACAGCGACATCCTTTTAAACAATATCAATGATTTGCGTTTTAGAACACATAGTACCTATATCGTATCATGTTACCTGTTAATTTAACACAAAGTTGATTGCCACGTTAGCAAACCTAGGGTTTGCTATAAGTAGATATATTTTGTACTAGCTTCTGCCAGCGGCTTCGCCAACGTGAAAGTCAATTTTGACTCCCATTTCATCCCCTTAGGAGGTGAATTTCGGAAAATTCGTTCTTAGAAATTCTCTATAAGAAACCTACATGCCAAATTTAAGTTTGTATGTGTTATAGATTCTGAGATTTTGTGATTAATCAGTGAGTGGTATTTCGCTTTTATATATAGGTATAGATGTATTTTCCATGGAGTTTTTCTTGCAATTTATTCTGGAAGTGCAAACACTAAATATAGCTGATTAATTATTTCTTGAAAGTAGTCGTCAGTAGCCGATAGGTCACCGCGACCGATCCCAAAGAAATTCCTAAGCATTTTACAAGCCTTATATGGTTGTTAATTTATTTACGGCTGTTGTAGTAAATCGTGTGGCATTTATTGATAAACAGAACCTAATTATTTTTCCAAAGGCCAGATGTTACGGTCGTTCATCAATCGAATATAGGCATGGATTACACGCTGTTTGGTTTGTGAGTGACATAACCTTTTGGGAGTTCTTACAGCGTTTGACGGCCCACAACACTTAAGTAAATAGTTCGTTGGGGTTCAGGGAGATATCTGCAAATCGTAGGGGCCGAACAAGGTCGAAGCCTACTGTGGCCATGGGTAGTGTGAATACGAAATCCGGGACCCTGAAATGAAGGCAACGAAGGAATAGCAGTGGGTTTTTAGTCAGTAAAAGTCTGACACCATCTCTCGCTCCTCCCAAGAGCGAGGTTTGTCATTAGATGATTTTCCCACCTAAAAAAAAAAAATTCCAATCCCAGGGGATGAATTTTATAAAATTCTCTCTTAGTGTTCGCCTACGTCATAACAGGAAGCTTTGTGCAAAATTTCATACGCCTAGGCCCTGTAGTTTCGGCTGTGCGTTGATATGTCAGTCAGTCAGTTTCTCCTTTTATGTATATACCTAGATTATACCTAGATGTCTGGTTGAGTTGATAGTTCTTTTGATATATCTAAATCTGAAGTAGTTTCTTTTTATTTATTTTTTTGCAAATAGGTTTTTTAAAAACACTTTTACACATAAACTTTTTCGTCACTTTAAACAAGATAAGGCTGGTGTTTCGTAGCTAACTACCCTGAGAAGAAAGACTGAAACAAACTCAGGGGTAACATTTATACAGTGGTAAAAATATTTGTTTCTAAATATATTTATAAGCTTCTGCCTGTTTGGCCCGCGTGAAAGAAGAAAATAATGGCTTTCTACTGTTGAAATAATTTATAAAATCGGTCGGATACTGTTTTGTTTTAATTATTATTTCGTTATCTCAACTGCTTGATTCCTGTGGGATAGCCGCGTCTCTTTTTACTTGTTAAGTAAATTCGAATTTCAAAGTCAAAAGTTTTTTATTTCACATAGGCCTATATGGGCACTTATAAAACGATATAATTTGTAAATAAACCAAATTTTAATAACATTAAGCAGCAATGTTTGCGTCGTGTCTACAACGTTTAGTTGCTGTTATCACATACAGATGGCACTGGTTCCGCGTTCACTCTGCCAGCAGCGCCACAAGAGCAAGAACACTAGGAAACTCTCTAGTTTTGTCGGTTCCGGCCAGTATTCTTTATTTGTTTCATTCCTAAGAGTTTTTACTAGTACTGAATTTGAAATTGTGCAGGCAGGTGCAAATTAAATTTCTTCTTTCTTTCTTTATTGGAATGCAGCGCAAATGCTACCCATATGCCTATTAATATAGGTACCTACACAAATATATGAGAAAATTTAGGTAAGTTTCCAACTGAAATTGCTTTAGTCTCGGCCGGTTAGAACAGGCTAAGTCATAAAAACTCTAAAATAAGCTTTTTCCAACATCTGTGTCCCGGCATAGTTAGGCGAAAACTGTTGTTTTTTGTCTATGAATATTAATGCTATGTGCAGTCACGTCTTCATTACTAGTTTTATTTATAATGTATGCATTCTGCGCGCACATGCAGTCATTTTATAATGTTTATTGACTGAATAAGTAAATTTCTGTGCCAATCTCTGGAAAACGCGCTATAAAATATTTATTTAATACTCGATGCCGCAACAGTGAAATAGTCTGCAGTTTCAGTAATAAAATTGTTTTATATTTTAAATACGATATCATATCGAACATAATTTATTATTTCAATTATATACCATCAATCTTTGTTTCTAATTTAATTTAAATGTTTTATCGGATCGAATCTAAACCTAACTTTTAATTATCGTAACATAGACTAGTAAGAACTAGTTTTAAAAAGCAAACGACCAGAGGCAATCATAGAGGTGGAACACACAGGAAATGAATATGAATCGATATTCCTTCAATCAATCTCAGACCTATCGTGTATCGAATATTATTTGTCAAGTATAAAAAGTATTGTATCAAAATCTTTTATGAGGTACACACTGAAGGGTCGTCTACACAAAGTGCCCAATTTGTCGGCCGTTGGGAGTGTTTGTTAAACAAGTATTGTCGCTCGACTAACACTTGGCTGCGGGCCCGCCTCTACTTTATCATATTTATTGTTTTAAGTGCACGGGTTGCGGTAGGCTCGGTATGCCGTGTGTCAAAGATATGGCGCATCTGCTTATTATGCCGATTGATCATTGAATAAATAAACATACATCTATGCACACGCTCAGTCGTCTTTCAATAACGTCTCCTTTTATAACGAGCTCACAATGAGGTTACAGATAGTGTATATTGTATAACGCACGTATCTATACAATTCATAAACGAATGAATGTGTGCTATTTTTAAAGCTTATTTTCATTCAAGAATGAAGTTTGTGAATGGAATTTCTGAATCAAATATTTGACTAACGATAACACACGAAATGGTACAGTTACAAGAGATATTAAAGATACTTACACTGTGCACACGTGGGCCACGTACGCCAGCTTTGGCGCGTCGGTCTCCATACATTTTATATGGAAACTAGACTTGTATAGCTACACTAGATCCACGACACGCGACGCCACGCAACGTGCCGCTTTATACAAATCAGGTCGTAGTTCTAGCTTAAATAATTATTATAGGTACTAACGATAGAATAGCAACATAATAATTTTGCGCTCGTTTTAATGCATGATAAAATCATTGTTCAAATTGAAACAAAAATCACTCTAATTTTATAAGAGTAAATGTTTGTATTAACGTGTAAGTATGTGTATTTTTGCTACTCTTTCACGCTCAAACGGCTGAACGGATTTAGATGAAATTTGGCCATATCCTGGAATATCACATAGGATACCGGGTCTATGTTCCCTTGAAATGATTCTCGACTTACACGCTTGGCGGAAGTTAGTAAATAAAAATTAAGGTGCACGAGGTACCTAAGAATTAGGTACATTCTAATTTCATCTCCGATATCCTTCGCCAATCATATTTATCTACTCTCCTACTCTAAGCCTAACCTATTTCTCGAAATCCCTGCAATCTAGTTGATGGAAGCGCTGCAATAGTTACTCTCAGCGCCGCACAGATAGCCATCCACTTTGATCTCAAACACTGACGTTCAATATTGATGGCTCGCGAGGCAACTGGAGCATAACCAGGCCGTTCCTTTAATCTAGCCACTTTGGATTTTGACGCTAGGTGTATCTACTAAGAGGCGGCTAACATCTAAGATTTCTTGGTGTTTGCATTAATTAATTCAGAGTTCTTTTTCAGCTTCATTGACGGAACCATTAGAGCTGACGCCTGCCAGGGCTGCGGAATTGTTTGAAAGAGTCACCGCAGACCTGGAACGCAAAGGGTAACTGAAGGAACACGGGTGGGTCTTAGGTAGGAAATAATTGTCACTCTCTCTCGCCCAACCAGAACAGGAGAAGTTATTTGAAGATTTCCAACCCAAAAAAATATCTAAGATTTCTTGGTGCTTGCATTCATTAATTCGTTCATAGTTCTTTGCAAAGGAATCTAGAAAGTTAGTGTGTGTGCGGAGCGGTTCTTATTTTTGTTATATAGACGTTAAACCTACGTACCACGTACTTTGACTGGACTGTTGGTCTAGTGGTCAGTAGCCCAGACTGCTATGCTGGAGGTCGTGGGTGCGATTCCCACCCAGGACAAATTTTTGTGTGATGAGTATGATCATTTTTTCTGTGTCAGGTTGTAATTTATCTCTAATGTGTATGTATTTAGAAATATATAAGTATGTTTATAAGTTATTTAGTAGGTACTCATAGCACAAGCTCTGCTTAGTTTGGAACTAGATGACGTTGTGTGAAAGTTGTGGAATATTATTATGTTTATTAACTTTTATATTTTTTTTTTATATTCGGTTACAAGATATTTTTATAAACGTATTCCGAGGCAGCGATAACTAGGTATTAAACTAGGTTCCGCACATAAAATGTGCGTAAATATAATGCAAAAATATAAACGTAAAAAAACTCACGATTTTTCCAATACCCATAAAAAATATCTGCATTCTCTACCGGAGACCGACTATGTGATGTGTTGGTTTTCAATATGACAGTGTATTTTTCAAACTAAAGATTTATTAATAACTGTTGACGCTATGTGTATATTGTGTATGTGAGTATACATGTTTATGTATGCACCCATGATACAAGAGTAATTCCTAGTGTGAGGCAACCTTTTTAGAAAATTATTGAAAAGAGGAGAGAGCAGACTTAAATGAAATGATTTCATGGACAGAACTATTCATTATATATAAGTATGTTTATCAGTTTTTTTTTTTTTTTTAATCGAGATTTTATTCGTATTCGTATTTTATCGTACCTTATAACAATTACTACACACACATACCTTTATTAACTAATACATATTTACCTAAAATACATTACAGATATTAAATAGATATTAAATAGGGCGAATCACTGTTGCAAGACCGCTATTATTATGTTTATCAGTTGTCTAGTACTACTAGTACGTAGTTGTGGAATATTATTATTATTACTTTCTCAAAAAGCCCGAAATATTTTTGTCAAAACTTAATACATCCATTCTTACCTTGTAACGATTTTTTGGTATTAAGCAGTAAGCTGGCCGTCCTCTTGATAGGCAGGGTGGTGCTGACCTCGGCGGCGCGCCGCAGTGCAGACTGCACCTGCAGCTCGCGTCCCCGCCCGCAGCACTGCCCGCCGCAAATTTGGCCTGAAAATAAGGAAAAACGTTAGAAAACGTTGCTGGGTTGGATACCAGGAAAAATAAAAAATAAAATTCTGTGTTCTGCGCATTTTTGCTGACTTCAGCGTGATTGATACATAATTTAAGCATGTTTCTAACATTTTAAAGGTAAAACTGTTTTTTTTTTAAATCCTGTACGTAAACTATTATATATTTATGACACAAGAAAACCATGTACCAGTTTCATATCTAATTCAGCAACCTGTGGTGGTTTCACACTCGAGAATCCGGGTACCCGCCGCGACATAGTAACACCAACGCGTTGCCGGCCTTCCTTGAGGAGCTGGGGTGGATCAAATTCAAATAACCCATTTATCCTACCCGTACGCAAAATATGTGCTTTAGACGTGGAGTTGGAGACACCAGCTCGACATAAATTCATTCATAGTTCAGGAAATAAGGACTACGAAATATTGCCATTATTTTTGCTGATTCTCCAATACATTGCACTACCGATATAGTGTTGACTCCTCAACAAAAACCACTAATTAAGAGAGTAGAAGTATGTATCATTGTATATATATGTGGGAACTGCGCAAAGCCTTAATATGTAATGATGAGCCAGCGACCCGTAATGGTAGATTGGTTCCGTTTCATTCGTAATTATACCTATACCTACAGATATTGAATCAACCCTTTTCGGCAATACTCGACAAAATTATTATCCAAATGATAGGTTAGGCGAAAAGGCAGCAGGATTTATGTGGCTGAATAACTGTTGTTGTTGAAGTATTTGCACAAAATATTGAGAATTGATCACCATTATTTCCGGAACATTATGCAAAAGCACGTAGTTAATTAAATTCTCTTTGATAATAGTTATTATCGGCTGTGAAAATTGATGTCTCCACAAATCATAAAAATTAATGCACGAAACAAAATGTAGGTAATATACCAGCCCCCCTAGCCAAGTTACGATCGTTTCGTTTGCGTCGAACGCCTCGAGTACGCCTCGCCTCCAACTGAGCGTTGAGATGACGTCAGAACAAAGGAACCAAAACGTTTGGAAGAATTACCGTGGCCCCAGAACACAAAGATAAATGAAAGAACATAGCCTACACTACGATTATTGCTATAGGATGGTGCAGGTGACAGCTGTCAAATTCACACAATGTTGCTATCTATCCTTATTTTCGTCCTGCTGTCATCCTACCCATGCTATGTAAAAAATACCTTAGATGGGTTTTTAGTCAATAAAAGTCTGACACGCCCTCTCGCTCCACCACAGAGCTGAAGAAATCATTCAGATACCAAAGGAAGGTAATATAACGTAATATTTCAATATACACATTCAAAGCCGGCCACAAAATTGCGAAAAGTTTCTGTATACATTAGCGAATAGGCCTAGAAACCTCACAAAGGGCAGTGAAGTAGTGCTTCATTCCCAATTACTATTTAATACGAGGTCAGAGGTAAATTGTCGCGGAGTGAGGTCGCGTGACAGGTGTCGTCGTGATGAGGGTACCCTCCACTTAACAGCCTCTGAAACACTCGCCTTGATCACTCCTTCTGTTAACTAACTCGGACTATAAAACAAATATATGTATATGTTTTGTGTTATTGAGTTTTTAATCGATGTACGTCTGTTTAAGTAGAAAAATTGTTGACTTTATTTTTACAAAATATTAATATGATGTTTATTCTTTAAATAATACTTTTATACGACATTTTTTTTTTATTTAAAACTAAATGAAGTCTATTATATATTATATAAAAAAGGACCGTAAAAAAGCTATCTGGAGGTCACTTCCTATTAGAAAAATATTGCTGTTACTAGCCGTCCCCACGGTTTTACCCGCGTCTTTGACCTGTACCATGACGTTTAAAGTAAGATTGTTTCATTCTTATTTCCAGTGTGGGTAAGAGATGGCGCTAGACAACCTGTATAGCTCTGTCTCTTACCCACACTGAAATAAGAATGAAACAATATTACTTTGAACGTCATGGTAACACCGTTTGTCGTTACTCCTCCGCTCCCGTGGGTCGAAGTGTGATATTATATATTTAGCCTGTAGTCGACCTCGATAAATAGGATACAAAAACTGAAAGAATTTTTCAATCCGAACATACCTAGGCACTTCATGAAATTAACGCGATCAATTAAACCAGAATTAGACAAACAAACTCGTCACCTTTACAAAATTAGTATAGATACATTTTAAATTATATTCTTACAAAATATTAAAAAGGGAAAAGGTATAAAAAAGCTATCTGGATGATAGTATGACATTTCTTTATAAATGTATAATACCTAAGGTTTGCTGTAAGAAAACTCATTCGTGGATTAAGCTCGCCTGTATACATTCCACTTTTTATTGTTATAATATGTAACAGTTTGTGTCCAATAAAGCATCGAAAGCAAATTCTGTTAAAACAATGTCAACCGTGTAAACCCCGGAACCAGACATGTGTACAGCAATGATTATATCACAGCAACTGACAGCCAGACATCCATTATTACGTCAGCTGTTCAACTTCCCACATAGAAATTGCAGGAATGACGGAAGCCCGAAGTAACCAGTCATGTAGGTATGCAGCTAAACAAACTTACGGCCTGCCGTTACCTTAACCAATTTCTATCAACAAGCATTGCTTACCAATACCCGTTCACCTTTAGCTATATAATACATGGCGTGGCCAGATCTTAGAAATTGATCACTTTGTAATAATGGCCAAGTTAAACTGGCCAGATCGTTTTAAACGTTAAAGTTTGATGATATTTTAATCCTCAAATATTTCAATTCTTTAGACCTTTTATTGCCATATAAATCTTACATCAATGATATGACTAAACGAGGATTGACATATCATCAAATGTTAACTTTTAAACGATCTGGCCAGTTTTAGTTGGCCGTATCATGAAATGAGCAATTCTAAGATCTGGCCACAACATATATACAAATGCGAAAATATAAATAAGTAAATAATAATCAAATCAATATATTATCTTAATACAATATAGGTACATTGACACAATAAATGACGTTAGATAAAACGTTAATGAACGCTCTTCCAGACCTCTAGTCCAAATAACTATAACTAGGTTGTCAATTAGTAAATAATATAATATCAATAACGAAGTGACGCAAGCGTGGCCCGAGGTATGTCAAACGTTGGACATGGTCCAACGTGGGCCAGCCAGAGCCATTGTACACGGTGCGTAAAAACCATCGTCTGGTTAGTTGTGGTATGCCAACACATTTATTTGACTATAAACATCACGCTGTAGAAATAGAACTTAATATTCACTGAAATGATGCGAAATTTATGTTTAGGTTAATCACAGGATGTGACGGATGTGCTAGGCTTTTTATTGCGTTGACTGAGTCGTTTAGTAACCATCTTCTTGGTATAATTCGTAATTAAAATAAAGTACTAACAGTGGTTATAAATTAGGAAGTTGTCTTGGTTAAATGCACTGACATATTACTTTGTCACAAATCGAACAAGTTTACCAAATATTATCTAATGTAAATAATTCTTAATGAGTCAAATTGACCAGTACAAATAATAATGTGTTCTCAAACTAAGTAGTACCTATACCTACTTAAATTCCTAACTTCAATTAAGATTAAAGGTTTCTTATATTGAAGAAATAGTCGAGGGGTTGAATGCTCTATCGATTGATATTTGCAAGAAATACGACTACAAGGAACCACTAGTTTACCAGTTTAATTTTTAATCTGTACACTGGAATAGCATCGTTGCATCAATTGAAAATCGAAACGTTGAAAAGAATCTATCAATAAATTTCCCTTTAAATTAGTTCTACTGAAAAAGAGCTATTAAATCGTTCTTTATTCTACTTTTAATAGCAACTTTTCAGCAGTGCAGACGTAAATTCATTATTAAATCAAATGAAACAAACGTTGCCTAGAAAAGTCTTGTCGTTAACATTACAATTACACTTTTTTACTTTGGACTATGTCCAGACCGACAAGAAAAAGACATTTTAGTGTTGAAAACAATTTAACTAGCTTCGTCAATACCAGTGATATATACGTTCATATATAAACATGTATATTAAATTACATTTGGCACAATGTCGCGTAAGAGAGCGACGCCCGGCGCAGGTTCAAGGCTGCGTTGGCGCATTGTTGTGTGACAGCTAGACGAGAGCGCACAAAGCCCTGCTGAATGCCGCAGACACAAGTTCTTTTTATAAATTAAACTCTTGACAAAAATTTAACTTTATTCTGTTCCCCGAACCGTCTGTGTTCGCTTTGTGTTGCCGACTACGTGAGCAATTTAACACACTACAAAAACTTGGAATTATACGGGAGCCAACATTAATTTTGTTGCAAAAGACCTGTAACTGATATCGGTTACTGCTATCTGAATTTATGTCAGGAACTGTATCTCTGCAAAGCCAGTATAATTGCAAGTTTCCTACAAGAGTAATGCGGTTCAATAATATCAGTGGTTTATATAATGTTCGGTATTAGTGGCGAGCCGACAGCTGTTGCGGTACAAGGCCGCGCCTCCAGACTGAACGGTGCCTAGCACACTGAGCACCCACATCTACAAAACCTATTACATAAATTGGATAAATAATGAGACTACGATTAGTAGGAAACACCTACATTCGTTATCTTAAGATAAAGGTGATAAATGATGATTGCAGACACGAAAATCGTGTCGAACACTTCACTAACAAGATCATGGAGATGCTATAAACAAGTCAATTTTGATTGATGCATACTGCTTTTGCATTTCTTAGTATCATTTCTGCTATTCCCTGTTCAACTACTGTCCGCAAACTAAACAGTGGCCCGGTGTTGGTACTGTGAAGTTGAGTCATAAATCTAATACCACATTTACGGCAAATAGATCGGTAATAAAGTTGTCTCGGTAAATTGCTGGCTTGGTTTAGAACGACTGACCAATCAATCATTTGTGAATGTATAAGTGGTAGTAAAAAAGTGGGATTAGGTACTATGAATAACAACGGCTAACAAATTGATACTACCTCGAGACGGTTATGCGATAATAAACATTAGAGTGTTTAAATAAAACCGTCTTCAGACCGTCTCTCTGGAGTCGTCAATCACTGTATGTTATTTAAATTCGGCTGACCTACGGCTATATTTTAAATGAATTTACATGTGTAAGTATGAAGATTTTTTTGTGCGACGGCAACGAATTGATTCATATTTGAAAGTGTGAGGAGTGTCTGGCAAGATAGAGTACAGTGAGGACAAGGTGACAAATGCGTCCGCCATTCAGAATCGTACCTACTATCAAGAAAAAATAAAAACTTCGTACAACGAACGAGACATGGATATGAAAAACGATGAAAACATACCAGCGTTCATAGGTATTCCATTGTGTTTACATTCCTCAATTTAAATTATTGCTTAGCAACCGTTTTCTTCGAAGACGCTGCGCTGGTTGCTTCACAATCTGTTGACAATTTTTTCTCGTATCTACACAGCGTGGGCCACGGACCACCATAGATACCGTTTCCACTCATGAATATTCCGCCCAATTGTCTCTAAAATGCAATAAAATTAAAATGTAACGTCAACAACATCCGCCATTAATTCTTTTTACGATTATTTGATGATGCCTTGTCGTTGTCGCGTATCTCTAATTCTTTATACCTGTATATGAAAATAAGAAACAGACCGCCACAGGTGTGCGGAGTGAGTTATAAAAATAAAAACACATTCATTACTTTCTGACAAAAACTAGTCTAGATTTTTTGAATTGCGAAATTACAGTTACTCTGTCCGTCTCTTTTCGGCTACAGAAATGAAATGATTAATAAATTTGATAGGGTAACGACATAAGCAAATGAAATATGACCATAAACAAGTAGCACCGTTACCTGTAACGCTAATATTTTTATTGAATGAAATCTGGTTTGATGAAAAGACCAGATGCAGAAATTGTTGTCTAAAACCACTTAGAACACACCTGGCCAGGAAGATTAAAATATAAGTAGGTACCAACTAGAATCGTAAATAAATACTAAATTGCGGTATACTTTCTGTAAAAAAAAAAAAAATGAGATAAAGATCGCTAATCTAAACGTAAGTTACTCCGAACAGATTGCAGTAGCCAAGTACTAACGCACACGAAAGCCCTCCACTAAAGTTTAGTACAAATTGCATGGTGCGAGAACTTTATCCCCCTAATGTTTGTACACCATCCAGTTAATGATAGTGTGAAGAGCAAAGCGCGGCAATAGCCCGAAATAACGATAAATAAATATGGCGCTCATTAAATGTGAAAACACTTACTACAGCTCCCTTGTGGGCTTTTCCGGGCGAGAAATAAAGTAATTTTCATTTTTACGGACTACTATATTTTTTCGTTAGCGCAACAGTTTTTGGTTGAACTATAAAAAATGATTTTATAATCCGACACTGCTTTTTAAAAGCGGGAAAATATTTTTTTAATTTGACGTCAGTGGTTTTATTTTCAGCCATCATTATAATCTATGGTAAATTTTGGTACAAAACCTCTTTTTGCCAAAAGGTCTTTTGAATTGATTTTGTTATAAATAGAATATAATATTTTCCTCTAACGTTATTGATAGATACTCAGCGAATCAAATAGTCATTTTACTATTGTAACTTAGTACGAGAATCACTACAAATCGAGTATTCAGTAGTAAATTGGTAAGTGGTGTGCGTTAACTCTCTCAGCGGGAGTGGTAAATATCAACACGTCGGTGTTGGCTGCAACCGGCCGTATTTGTGCACTGTAATAATATTTCCTTTGCCACTAATTTTAACTTAGAACAACATTAACAAACGTTGAATAGTAACGGTCAACAGTGAAATACGAACTCGGGTTTACGTTTCAATATGGAATGCTAGTGGATATTGTGTTCAGCAAACACAATATCCACTACTGTTCGGCAATATTTATATTTACCACTATATAAAAAAGGATATAGCACTCAAATGGACAATTATAGGCCCGTAACTTTGATACCTATATTTCTAAAATTTTCGAAAAGATTTTTCATAATAAAAAAATTGAAATTGAAATTGTCAGACTTTATTGCAAAGCAAAAAATCATTTAAGACGAACAAAACGGGTTTCGTAAAAATAGTAGTACATCTTTAGTAGCATTTCAATTAATGAAGGAAATTACAGACTGCATTGACAAGAAAATACCTGTTACAGTTTTGTTTATGGATATGAGTAAAGCATTCGATTATGTTTCTCATGAACGATTATTGGAAAAGCTTTCAAGATATGGAATCAGGGGAACAGCACATAACTAGCTTAAATCGTATTTGTCTGACAGAGTAAAATCAGTAGAAGTTACAAATTATAAACAAACTAAAACGATGGAATCGTTCAAATCTTCGTTTATGTTTAATAGATATGGTGTGCCACAGGGCAGTATTTTAGGGCCACCAATATTTTTGGTCAACATAAATGATTTCCTAAACATTATAGATTTTAAATGTATACTATTTGCCGATGATACTACAATTATAATCAAGGGACACGATAAAAGTTCACACGAAACCGAAATTAATATTGCTCTCCAAAGAACTATAGTTAATATTAATAAAACAAAATTGATTCAATTTCATACCTATAGATCAAAACCGCTGGATCTAAACATATCCCATAAAGGGGTTACACTGACAGAAACTGATTCAGTTAAATTTCTTGGAATAACTCTTGATAAATTTTGCTGATTGGATAATCATATTAATGACGTTTGCACCAAAATAAGTAGTTTTATATACCCCTTGAAGCGTATTAGCTGCGAGGTATCTAGAAATGCCGCAATAACGGCTTTCCATGGCTATATAACCTCCATTCTAAGATATGGTATTATCCTGTGGGGTCGTTGTGTAGAGGTTGATCAAGCATTTATAATGCAGAAAAAATGTGTGAGGGCTATATTTGGATTAAAGCAAACAGAGTCATGTCGTCCATTTTTTAGAAAACATAAATAATTTGACTGCCATGTATTTATATATTAGAATCCTATACATATATTTGTTTTCAAACACAAGAGACTTTTTGAGCAGGCGACAAGCTACTATGCTCCACGATCTATGTATACTAATAAGATATTTCAACCGAGGACAGATCTCTCATTTACAGGTAAAAATAGTTATTTAATGTGTATAAAAATATATAATAAATTACCAAATTTATCTTTTTCTAGATTTAAAAGTAGCTTGACGAGGTTTTTAATTGAAAAGTGTATATAGTGTACATGAGTTAAAAACTCATTAAAAATTACAGTTGGTTACAAATTGTAAATTTTGACATGATTATTATTGACAGGATTATTATTGACATGAATATTATTGACATTTGTGAATATTATTTTTTATTAGTTTTCAGTGTTACATTGTCATTTTTTTAAATTTAACTATACAATGTTAATTTTAATTAAATGGGTATCTGTATAATGCACGAAATAAAGAAGGTAGAGGAATTGCCCCTCCGATATCGCATGCGTGTCAACATTAAGCAGAGCTGCGCAACATTTCTCTTATTCGCCGTCAGATACTTGTCGCGATTGGTTGTCTCAGAAATACCCGAAAAATTACAAATTAAGCCTTATTCTGCGGTTTTGACCTGCAAAAACGAAAGCAGAAAAAAAAAATGAATCTTGTGGAGGTGTATCGTATCATCGATAAGTACAAAACTTTGTTAATTTTTAATATAGTTGATTTTAATTACAATACCACATTTTATGACTTCAATGCAAACTATAAACAACCTTATAAACATTATCACAAAGTTTAAATGCCCTTGGTCGTCGTCTGGAAAATCGTAACATAAATTCTAGTAACTTCGACGCTACTCAATTAGGGATGGGACACATCCGTAAAGTAGGTCGGTATCGATAATTTTTATTTATTTCTAACTCTTCATTTCATGGCTGGCACCATCATCCACAATGTGTGTCGGACGGTTCATGTGTATAATTTATAAATATTTAACTAAGATTGCACAGAAATCTCGAGGTTTTAACAACACGTAACCTGCATCCGTTCGAAGTAGGTGCGGGTTGCTAATCACTTTCTTCCACTTCACGATCGAAAGGCTGAACGGATTTCAATTAAAATTGGTACATGGGTAGACCACGTCACGAAAGTTGTTGTTGTTATTTCAAGGTCAGTAAATATTTTTCGTACTACATATCTGTTATCGTTTCATTTATCGTTAGCTTCTGTCAGCGGCTTCGCCCGCGCACTGTGCGTTCCAAAATAAGGATAGGAAAGCCAATAACCTCAATCTGTTAAATGTTGAGTGATAAGTACAGTTTGCAAAGAAAACTTATTTGCGTATCAATAAATGTTATTTTTTGCTTTGTATTATTATGTCTTAGTTAACTCTAGGGGAATTAATAACTATTGTTATAATATTATTATTGTTTAATATAAATTAGCTGCGAAATAAATATATGGTTTTAAGTCTTAATTAGTTAAAAATAAAAAGTTTTGTTTCTTATTTTCATTGTTAGGAATAATTTTCCTTCTTCCATTTTCCACTACTCACGACACTTCACACAGGGACGCAAAGATGAGCAAAGTTGTGAAACTGGATTCTGACTAAACTTTTTTAGTTCAAGATTCGTAATTCGTCGTTTCGTAATTTCTTCGATTTGACAACATGACGTGAAGTCACAAAATGGAATCGATCCTATTCTTATTTGGAACGCATTGTACTTGATTATATGAAAATAAGATTACCTCCTAGCCCTACATACAAACATACAAATATCTCTTTAACATTGATATTTTAAAGATAATCAACCTTTTCCATTATTAAGCATTTGTATGATGTTAACAAATTATTACATTGTTCACCCGAATAAATTACGTAACATCAATATTAAAATATCGATATATATCTACATCTCTAATTGAGTAGCAAATGAGATTACATGTGCATGGGAATATGACATCTATTTCAAAGGTGCTAGCGTTCTGAATAGCATGAATTGATTATAGCGCCATCTAGCGTTGAGTAGCTGAACTCATTGTAAATTAGTCTCTTTAAAGTTTTTAAACGAAAAACGTCTTTATTGTTTGTGTCATGTCAAATAATAACAACTTTCACTCCTTGTAATAAGACTTAATTTTTGAAAGCGATAAGAAGATGATTTGTAAAAGTTGCGTTAGTAATTTGTAGCCAATCAAATCACTGTTTTTTATGTGTGTAATAGACAATTTGATATGCAAATGTGTGAGTTTGACGACACTGGTTCCCGTGCTTAGCCAGTGTAGGGGCACTTCTCTGTATTCTTTGTTCTGTGGTATAATGAGTGCTTAATTTTAATAAATAATTAATTTAATTTCAAATACTATGTTTTATATTTGCACGCCGAAATTAAAGGCAGATTAAGAGATCAATTTTATATATATTGCCAACCTGCTTTACCATATTTATGCAAATAAACTATTTATGATTATTATTATTAGCAATCGAATACTACGATTAGAAGTATTAGCAGAATTTCAGTAATTTTATTTTAATTTATAATCGTATTATATAGCTATAAAAATGTGTAAAGAGTAATTGCGGAATAAGGAAAGCGCACGACAAGCTAGTCTAATGGCCGATCCTCATTCATATGCAATTCACGAGCTCGATATTACTCCCAATAAATATTCACAGATAACTGTTTTATTACTTACTATCCGGCTTTATCTATTTTATGATAAGCTTTTCAGTTATGATCGTAAAAATGTTATGCTTAGGTATAATACCTAAATGTGCAGAAATAACATTTAAAATTTAACTACGATTTAATTTAAAAATAAAATCAGAGATGAAAAATTAAAAGCATGAAATGAATTAAAGCCATGAAAATTTCGGAAGCCTATAATGGTTTCTGATCAAGTATCAGCGAATAATAACGAAAAATATAATCGTAAATGTTCGTCGGCTTCATTAAAATTGCAATGAAGCCGACGTAATATTTATTTAAAATTGACCTTTTTTTTGTTTGTTTTTGAAAATCCTGTTTTATTTCATTCGTCATATTTATTTATTGAATAACAGGTAATATAATTAACCACAGACCAATGGTAATAATTTGATGTTCACACCATTATATTGGTACAATGATTTTGGGCTGCGGGAAACAGTTACCGTGGCCCTGGAACGCAAAGGGCAGATAAAACAACAAACCAAAACTAAAAAAAAAAATGGTGACGTTGACAGCACCTTTATATTGGTAAGGAATTTTCCTAGTAACTAAGTAGGTGCTAGTGCTATGCTTATTATCTATCTCCCACGTGCCTTGAATAGACTGTATCAATTATGTTTTTGTCTTTTTAAAAACAATTTATTTAATACTTATAAGTAAAAGAAAATAATCTTATTTACAACATTACATTTATGTTGCTGAGCTCACGAGTTGTGGCACAGTGGTATTTTAACTCAAGTTTTTTTTTATATCTACATGCAAAAAAAAGTTCTTAATTCTACTACAATATCAAAGTTAAAGTTAGAGTCTTATAACCTCACCTTGAGTCTTATAACTTTTACAAAAAATAAAATATTATATCTTCCTATTTAGCGGAGCTTGCATGCCTTTCCATTCTTAACTCTACTGCGAAATATTATGCGGCATTATCGCAGCAGTAGCATTGCAACACTGGAAAACACTTATAAATAAGTTATATACTACTAACTATTTTAAAGGTTATGCAAATAAATATAAAGGCCATAATCCCGTGCCTGTGTGCCACAGTGTCGGCAGCTTAGTCTAATTGACATTGACTGCCGCAAGGAATATTTAAAATGCAAACGGTTGTATCGACAATTAAAGGTAATCTTCGTTTAAATACGATTGAAAGGATAAATTATTATCCAACGTAAAACTAATGTTAACCATTTAAATTGTAATTGCTTATCTAAGTAGCTATTTCATAACTGGCAACACGAATAATATTAATATTTTCCTTTCTAGGACTGATTTTTTAAACCTCTAATTACGTATATACTTCTTCCGTGGAATAAAATTGACAGCTGACAGTTTTTTGTGAATAGAAAACCAAACCACAATCGAAATTAAAAATGATTGTTTATTTTCCCAATAAATGACTTTTTACTTTTAATGTTATCACTCAGAAAAAAATACCTTAAGATAAAGGGCTTAATAATTCTATTTTTAACCGACTTCTAAAAAGGAGGAGGTTCTCAATTCGGATGTTTGTATTTTTTTTTTTATGTTTGTTCGCGCATAACTTCGTCGCTTGCCAACCGATTTGAAAAATTGTTAGTTTGTTGGAAAGGGAAATACTTCCCAAATGGTCCCACAGTCGGGATCTGATGATGGAATCTTGGCGAAATCGAGGGAAGTCGGTTATTAATTTTTTTGTTAAAAAGTTTCTAAATTTAAGGAAAATCGTATTCCGACTGTGATTTGTTTTAGTTTTTGAATCCCAAGCTCCCTGGCAGTTGAATTTCATCCAATACTGATTTAGAAGGATAAAGAAAAAAGAAAACGTGTGTACAAATAACGAACATGTCCTTTCTTTTCATTCTATCCGAATTGTATGAGTTTTCTGAGAGCTTTCCTTCACTCAAGTTCTACTAGAATAAAAACCCTTTTTTGTTACTATTGTTAACACTTCTATGGTACCTTTTTTACGTCTGGAATCTAATGAAATAGTACCTTGTAGGATTCTGCTGACCTAGTCCAAAATGACAAAGGATAATATAGTTTAGCCTAACTATAGGAACCCATTTTCTACCTGATTTATTTTCCTTTCTTCAAAATGATTAAGAAAAAAAAATTAACAGTCTGTATGACGTAATACACATCAACATCACATTTTAAGTACCTACTCATAACATAGAATGATTAGCAGTGTCCTCAGTCCTCAAAACAGGTACACGGCTAATAATATCAACGTTAATTTAATGGCCAACTTTATGACTAGTTATAACAGCCACAGTGAACAATAAATTATACCTTTACATGTATGCAAATCGTAATGGCGGTGAGCTTATGGCACATAACACCACCACGTAAAGCGGTGTGGCGAGTTTGAAATAGCATAGACAATGATAAAGTCTACTCTAACACGCGAGGCACTATCTGTTACGAACTCTCTCTTCGGAGTTCCTTTTTCAAGAAAAGAATACTTCGGGTTCTTAATTTCAAAATTGGTAAGTATGTTCTTTCTAAATGTCAAAGAAGTAATTCGTCGAGAGACTTCGTTCTAAGTTTGAATCGATTTTGCAAACTTGTTAAAACATTCAAAGTAACTGGCTAGGTACGTGGATCTCGAAAAAGAACGACTCTTGAGATTTGAGCGTACGTTTTGTCAATACTGAATGCCTGTGGAATAAACTGGGCTATGAATTTATTTACTGTGTCTTCAAACGTTTGCCCTGAAAAAGCTAGCATGTTTTTTGGGGTTCCGTACCTCAAAAGGAAAAAACAGAACCCTTATAGGATCACTTTGTTGTCCGTCCGTCCGTCCGTCTGTTTGTCTGTCAAGACCCTTTATCTTAGGAACGCGTGGAGGTATCGAGTTGAAATTAAAACTATATATTTAAGTCTGCGGTCCCTTGATGCTATGAAAAAATCATTATTATATAATATTAAATCAATATAACTTAGAGTTAACGAAAAAAAAGATAGGGTCGTTTATGCCGCAAAAAATGTGTATTTCGACCCTCTCAAGGAAATCAAATATCATAGGGTAGTTCCCGTTGACCCAGGATCCTGAAATTCAGCATAAAGCAAGGTCTTATAGTACAGATATAGGAATAAATCTGAAATCAGTAAATATGTTGTTACGCCACAAAAAAAAAGTTTTGCGATTCGGAAAATTTTTCGAAACTCCATTTAGGAATTAAACTGTTTACATAGGTATAGGTTTGTACGGAACCCTCAGTGCGCGAGTCCGACTCGCACTTGCACAGTTTTTTTTTTTCACAGTCATGACGAATCCATAAGGGTATTTTTTGCCATTTGGCTACGGAACCTTAAAAAAGTCGATGTACGTAAATGTTTCAGAAACATGTAGTACTAACTATATCCACCTTTATCTATAACACCAGGGCAAACGTACATATGTAAGTATCGCGGCGCCGCGCTTGGCGCTAAAGTAAGCACAATACATGAATGTGGTATCTGTAGTGTTGCCAGTATTGACCACCCTTGTGTGTACACGCGGCACGCGGGCACCCTGAACCGGGCACGTATTGTGTTACTAAGAGATATATTGATAAATAAGTGGTTATAATTGCTCTGTCTGTTTTAATTTACTGAGCATTGAAGATTTTGTTTTCGATTTAATCAGTATTGTAAACGTAAGTCCTCTCTTTGGAAGAGTTGGATCTTCTTTTAGTTTAGATAACAGTTTTGGAACTAGTAACTAGTAAAGAAAGATACAAGCATAACTGGGGGCACGGTAGTGTCCCCGCCAAGACGAACCAAGCCAAGCGCAAGGGTTTCGTTACTTACTTCAGAAACTAAATTTTCGCATCACCTCCACTACGGTAGCGAAACGGTGAAGCCATACATTTTTACTGATATGTAGAATTTGTGAAGTTAGGGTCGGTAGAGTTATGCCGTGTAGATTCAGAAGCTTGATTCTATAATGAGATCTGATATCTTTTTCACAGGACAAACCTTATGTGGTCGTCTTGGCAACATTTTACATGAAATGTTTTTGGTGAAATATTTTATTGTTAGTGGGGAACAAGAACCAGTTATAGGCCTATCCTTTGGGTTTTTTTTAAGACCATGGTCTGACTAAGCAATATCGTCGTCGTTGTACCTCAGATATATCTCGGATATCGAACACTCAATACGTTTCTGCCTAAGATCTGCCAATGGCTTAATTCAATTTCTATCTTTTAATTTTACTCACATAATTCACATTGTACTCACATAATAGAAGCAATAAGAAATATGTAACCGAGATTATATGTAACTTACAATATAATTTAAAACAGTGTGCATGGAGTTTCTTGCACGTTCTTTTCCATAGAGATCTACACTTTGGAACGTGCAATTTAGCTTCACTTTTTTTTTGGACTGACCTACCTATTTGACTATTCAAAAATCCCTGTAAATGGCCTATTTAAAATAAATGCTTTTGACTTTTGATCGCTTAAAAAAATGCATATCGCAAAATAATCACCAAATCGCAACAATTCCAATTCGTGCGGCAGAGTATCGGTTCAGCCAACGATCATACAGCTCGGTGACCATTACACTTTGCCGCACGAAATCGCAACGCAGTAATTCGTTTCGCATTTTTTTTATGGGAGTCCTTTCCCTTAGGGTCGGTTTCCAGTCTAATTAGATGTGTTCTAAAGCCACTGCCTAAGTATTTCACATCCGCAATTCGTACTCAGAACCCTGCGTACAATCCCCTAAAATACGCACAATTCGAAACTATACGATGACCGTGGCAGCCAGCCTTGCCCTATGTAGACTATGTAAGTATACTTTCTTATAAACTGTCTAGACTCTCCCTCGCCACTTATTCTGGCAGTATATTGTGCCAACGATCAGGAAAATATGGATAAACTTGAATTATAATGCCAGACCAAGAATAGGGTATAGAGATATCGTATGCATCGCAGCTGGAAAATATTATCTGAACAATCTTGAATTCAATAGATAAGTTTGTGAAGATGTTTATTACTTTCTATAACCGCACAAAACGGCCATAGTCAAGTACACTGTGCTAGTAACATTGTGAAGAGGTTGGTTTCTTACTATTACCATACAAAACTGCTATAAGCAAGATTTAGATAAAGTTAGATACACAGATGGATCTCCTTTTCTCCTAGATTTCTAATGCGACACCTAAAGAGCTGAATACCCAAACAAATCCTAATCTTCCATCAAATAACTCTCACAAAGCCGTATATTTTTTGTCACGTTGGTAACACAAACACAAACCAATTCACAAATCTCTGCGGGTTACATTCGAATTTCGAACCGTACAGAAAGCGGTTGTAAGTGATTGTAAACTATCCTTTATAGAAGCTAAATCTAGGTTATTCTAGACCCAGCCTTAGGCCAGCTTACAACGAAAATAAAATCTAGATTTGCAAATAAACCTTTCTTAATTCTAATGAAAATAGTTAGTTTAAAGTTAATTATAATGGACATCTTTATTTTGAACATAGAGGGAGATTTACACTTTGCCAGTACCATTCATTTGTTTTAGCCAGGATTTACTTAAAAATGTATTGTTGGAATGAGCTAGGAAAATCAACTTTATTATTCCTAGAAGATTTATTTAATTTTCACCTTGACTTAATTCCCATGACGACGAACTGGATGTCTTCCTTAAGAATTGGAAAGAGAAAGCGAAGTATCGTGATTGTTGGAAATGATGGAGGCTTTTGCCCAGCTGTGGGACAAAACGGGCTAGTTATAATAATATAGTATTAATTCCAATGCATCTTTCTTGTTTAGTAACATCAGTGGGTCCGTCTAATCATATTACAGCCAATATTCAGATTAGGCCCCTTACGCCCCATGTGTTAAGATGTCAGTCGTGCGAGCGAAAATGAAAAATGGACCTTTTACAGCTTCATCACCTTATGGGGCAGTTATAATTATGATTGTCGATAATTTTAAATCCAACATTACGTTTAAACGGCCAGTCCATATGTTTTGAAAAAAATATATGTTAAACTAGACTATTTGCTTAATTATTTGCTATAATATTTATATTCGAATATTTCCATTTGTTTTCATAGAACTTGGTGTGATTTGTTTTCAAAGTTATATCTAACGCAGACAAAAAGCGAAGATCAGGCAAAAACCATTGGGTGATTTTTTATGAAACTTCACAAAGTAAAAGATAATTTAATTACCAATCTTTTGCTATACGGTTTTTATTCATATTGCGTTTAATAAATGAAGGACATATTAGTATTCGAATAATCTTGATGCGCGGGAATCGACGCTAGCTCCTCTTTTGTTCCCTCAAGTTCGCTGGCTTTTAGTGTCACCTTAACAGTTCAATTCAGGTCGTGAAATGAATCGCGTTTAGACCTGGTGAATATACGCCTTTGGTAGAGTCGCCAGGTCTTAAAACCGAAACCCAGACAGACCAGCCAGTTTAGCCGGACGTTTGAATAAAAAGTTTGGACAGACACCCATAATGTTTTGGTATAACACGACATTTTTTTATTACTTATCATAATATCTTCTTAAATTCTAATGGAACAGCAATAAAATGGAATGAATCAGGCGTCTTTATCATTATTTATTTATTGTAAGTAGGTATACCTACTTTATTGTACACCACCTGGACAGGATCAATATTTAAAAAAAGACGGGTTGCACTCCGGGAGTGCCGGCAGAAGTGAAAACTTGATTATTAACGTTGAGCATGTTTGATATTTTGGAATGGTTATGGAATAATTTTGCACCAATTGCTTTATCAGTATAAAAGTACTATCATTTATGTGGTAGAATACAATATTCATTTATTGCGCTATCGTACACAAACATGACAATTTCGATATTACACACATAAGTTTAGACTGCGGATTGTTGTGATACCGCAAGTTTAATTCATTCATTTAAAAACTAAAGTCTTGACTTCTTGCAGATTCAAGTAAAAATGACAATTTATTTTTGTAATCCCAGTGATTACAAAAATAAATGAAGTAAATAAATGAATAAAAAGACTTAAAACATAACTTGCGAAATGTGGGTGTACTATTCGGTGCACCCCTGCCTGAGCCTTCGGGGATTACAGGATGTTATGTTATCATTGAATCCTGCCAAAAGAATTTGTAATTAAAAGTGTGGAAGTAATCTGTCGCACATAAAAATGTGTGCGATACATCTTTTCACAGGCGCTTAGTAAGCACGTAAGCAGGAACGTCACATTCGATCTTACTACAGAATTAGCTGAGAATTTATCGGTTTCCTATACCAATAACACTCGTGCTTTTTAACTTACTTGTAAATACTTGTAATCAAATTATTTTTAAAGCAGATTTAAATAAACTGAACTTTATTTTACCAAACGACAAACGCCTTAGTGAAAATGTTTAGCAATTTAATACTCGGAAGGTACTTATTGCGATTGAACGATTTCCTTTTTTATTTTATTATCATGATTGTGCTTGCATCTTAAAAGCCTTCACAAGTACTTTTAATAGCTACTAGATACTAAGAAAGCTGCAAACTCAAAGACAACACTGTCTTATTGATTTTAGAATCTCTTGTCATTATGCGTCAATCAATAAAATTGCAAGGAAATACGGAATTTTAGCTACACTAACATACCTACAGGTACGTAACGTTTGTAAATAGCACGTAAATTGCCTTCGTAGTTAGCACGGTGCGAATCCCCCAAAGACCACGGTTCTATCACAATCTTAAGGACGATGAAGATAGCCAGAGGACTAGGTTTCGCGGCGCTGCGCCGGCGCGCGGCGGGTGGCAATTTATTTAATAGATTTGTCAGCTTTATCCCTAAAGCATTAGGTTCAAAGTTGATTGGAAACATTTAAAAATTTCTTTAAATGATTTTAAACCATAAAATGTTGAAGGTTAAGTTCAAAATCGAATGAGAAAATTTGACTGGTGGCCGTCTTACGCTTTTTCGATCAGGTCACGTGTCCTGACGCGAGTTTAAGATTTTATACCCATTACAGAAAAAGTGCTCAACGCCGCTAAAGAAGTTTTCACTTCAAAAATCAATATTGTCATTCAATATTTCATTAAGTATTGATTTTAATAATTGCAATAGCACTAGTATCGTATATATATATTGTAGTAACTGCTACAGAGCAGTGGTGGCCGAATGGTAACGGCCCCCACTTACTAGTTGTAGGTTGCGGGTTCAAACCCAGCCAGGCGCATTACTTTGTGTAATTTGTTTCATCACCATTGCTCTCAAAACGGTGAAAGAAAACATCGTGAGGAAACCGGCATGTCCTAGAACCAAAAAATTCAAAAACATGTGACATCCACCAACCCGCACTAGGATCGCGTGGTGGATTACGGCCCATTCCCTCTCCTAGAGAGGAGGCCTGAGTCCCAACAGTGGGAACGTTATAAGACCGACTATGACTAACTACTATTGCAACCATCTAGTCCACTTGCTTGCTAACCAACCCATGAAAATGGTCAAATTTAAAAAGCCGAATAAAAGTAGGATACGCGTGTCACCGCGGTCTAATTTGACCTCATCTTTATCCGGATGCCTAACAACGCTACCCAAGTAGAAACCTGACATACATAGGTATATAAACTGTACAACTATGTACTAAGATTAGTACAAGACAGTATAGATCTCTACAAGATAAGACAACTAGCAGTAGATAGATTTAATTACGCCACTATAACCATAACCAGTATAAACAGACTCGTATGTCTACCACCTTCTACTACCTAAGAGCTCTTTGTAAACTGGGCAGTCGGTCAATTAATGACCACTGTAACAAGACCCTAACCACGGTAAATTTTCTTCAGCCTCAGAGGTGTTCGTAAGTTGGGTAGTTAGTCGATTGGTCACACATGTGCCTAGGTATATACGAATAGTTATGTAAAGCCGTTTAGAAGTGACATTAGCATTTAGCATTAGAGTCGAGTACTCTGCCAAACTACGATCATCGCAGAACGTTAGGTACGTTTAATTTTAACTAGAGCATTAGTAGTTCCTGTATCTACGGTGGAAATTAGTGATTTAAATGTTTATGTCTTGAGATTCTATCTATTTATTTATTTATTTAAACTTTATGCACTAGTAAGAAACACTGTACAAAGGCGGACTTAATGCCGTAGGCATTTTCTACCAGTCGACCTTAGGGTGGTGCAGAAATGTAACATGGTAGGTGCAACATAATGATAAACTAGATTAAGAAAACAATAATAAATATATACTTAGATACATACATACAAACTAACAAAGTTATTATGAAAAACGTATCCAACAAATCATATCTACACATAGGGATATCTATATTTGACTTGGACGTATACCATGAAGGTTAAAATATCTCGGGATCGGCCTATTGGATAACAACGGCTAAGTTAATAACTAGATAAAAAATCGTTTTGATTATTTTAATTAATGAATATATTCGTTACTGTTCTAGACCTAATTAAAAACACTATAATTAATATCGACAATAGTTATCGATAAGAATATTGCAAATTAGTTCATTATAATAGTGGAATATGTACCTCTTATTTTAATGAATAGAAAAGCAACAAATATCGCGTTACTAACCGATTTTCAAATAGTACCTACATACTCATTCCATGCCAACATAATTAGGGGAAGTCCGGGAGAGTTGAACCACTTTTAATATAAAATATCATAATTACTTGTTTATTGAGTTTAGAGAATCGATTATACACTTATGCGATGCCTTACTTTAGTAGGTACATTTGTGCTTAATTGTATTGCTAATAAATGCGCATGTAAAATTTTATTGGCATTTTACTAAAAAATGAGAAATGAGTCAAGTCTCCCCACCTGCAAGGACACTTGAACCGGGGTATGGGGAGAGTTGACCATATTATTTATGTGGAAAATAAAAATCATTTTCAGCTTCAATCATAGTTTTTAATACTGCCATCAAAGAAAATCTAATTAACATAACATTTTTTTGTAAAATTGTTCCAAAATAAACAAAATCACAATAATAACTTTTTATATAAACTATTAAAAATAATTAAACTTTAGCAATGTTTTTTAATATTAACTTTTTATTATAACATTTGGTATAATTTACCGTCTTAATATAGTTTTAAATTATATCTTCCTCCGAAATAATAACCAAACATTCATACATACTGATAACATGTTATCCCAGCGGAGTTATTCCTCGTCCAGCTATCAGGAAATTTCTTTGAATTTACTGTCGCATATTCAAATGCCAACTGCATTGCTTGTTTTCTTGTCAAACCATAATGCATTTTACTGCATGTCAACAAATAATTGACAAGAAGCTTTTCCTCGGCTGTTGTAAATACCTGTGATGCTTTGTATTGACTGTTTTTTTCTTCAAATTTTTGAATTTTATCTTCATTTAATTTATACCGTCTCAAAGTACTTCTATCTATGCCATATTTATTTGAAGTTTGTCTAATAGAAGCGCCTCCCTTAATTTCATCTATGGCATTTTGCAACTCCACTTTTGTGTGTTTTTTTCGTTTGCGTGCATTTTCAGGAGGCTTGTATTAAAAAGGCATCATACAAGTTGGCACTGCAAATACAATAAATAATATTAAGACCGAAAAAAAACAATCAAACAAAATTAAGTATAATTTCCCGGGACAGGGGGACATGAACCACTGAGCAAGTCTCCCGCAACCACCCTGGTGCAACTCTCCCGCTCACACTAATTCCCTATTTAGGTTATGACAAAGACAAACCCCCGATCGTAGAGAAAAAACACTTAGCACACGTCAAACTACATTTGTCTGGCAATATAATAATAGCAACACACAATACGTACCTCAATAAATACGACAGCAATCACAAAACTACTTAAAACAGAAAAATATACTCCGCAGCAACAAAAACACGTTTTACATTGTCATTGACAAACAACACTGCTAAGATGCAAAATCGCTGCATACTTGTTATTGGCCTCTTGCGTGCGACCAATGAACGCTTTGACGTTTCGTTCGCGTTAAATTTAAATACAATTTTGAAAGGTGGCTCAACTCTCCCACCTGGGCAAGTCTCCCGGTTTTCCCCTACTTATAACAGAACGAAAAAAAAAAAAGAAAATTGAATATTCCTTCTCGATGGGAGAGTTCTATTTTCAAAACTCCATAACCTATACTTATCATACTTTCCTTTTCTATTGTATTATATCTATGGTTTATGAATATATCTGTCATATTCTTGTATTCGCCTTTTACTCTCTTCTATTGCATCAACTAGTATTATTCTCTGCATCACCCAAGGGTTGACAGGTAGAATGTCGAAGGAATAAAGTCCGCCTCTGAACTTTTGTGTGCATAAAACATTTAATAATCGAATATACCTAACCATTTTCGCAAATCATAGTCACAAAAACATAACCTTAACTTTTATGATTACCAGCTAAACATGCGGCAACCCATTCTTAGACTATATCAACAGAGAATCAAGACAATAAAACATTGGAAAACAAAACACGCAAATCTAATACTATACACTGTAATTTCTTCGAAATATTCATGGGATTGAAACCTTTAGATGTAAACACAGATGGTTGATAATCGCTTGATGTGGCATGGTGTTGCCGTGCTGTGATAAGCGATCTTGTTACGATCGTATTACATTTCGGAAGTAAGGGGTTGGTTGGAACAGGGTTTATCGTAATTTTGCTCTGTGACGTCACGGTGACAGACAGTAAAGATGGTGGCGTAAAAAAAAAGTGATAAATT
The DNA here is from genome assembly GCA_949316375.1 of Mythimna vitellina. Lineage (NCBI taxonomy): Eukaryota > Metazoa > Arthropoda > Insecta > Lepidoptera > Noctuidae > Mythimna > Mythimna vitellina. The sequence continues at coordinate 9,449,626 of OX438687.1, read as the reverse complement.
AGCCATTATTTCTTTGCGTGTGTTATTTATTTAATTGGCAATGTAACAGGCAAAAGTAGTATGGTTATTCGTATCATATAGATACTTCAAAATCTAGTAATTAAATAGTATGTATTCGTAATATTCCTTTACTGGACCAGTGCTGGCTCGAGGCGTCGATCAATTATGATCATAAGTTTTATCTTATTTTATTTCTAACTATGCAGTATTTAGTCAAAAAATATGTAGCTGGCTTCACTGGCGTGAAAGTACTAAATTGTCCCAAAAAAAACATACTTTCGAGATAAAATTATTCTAAGTGCCATTCTAGGACATGCGAGCATTCACTTCCAATCAGCCGTTTGTGAGCGTAAAAAACACAAAATCACACATCAAATCTACTTTAAAATATATATTATTGTGACATTGTAACACTATAATACTAAGAGTATATACAAAAAAGACAGGCAATAATGGATCTACTAACACATACATACTTACTTACTTAATCTTTTTAAAATACTAGCGCAGTGATGGATTTTTTTCTGCATGCTCGACCGAAAAAATGGCTGAATACGAGCTCCAAACAATACATATCAAAAGTATCAATAAATATAATTATATAGAAAAAAAAGAAAAAAAAAGAGAATGCTATACACAAGACACGCCTGAGCGTAACACAGACACGTGTCAAATATCACGAGTATCGTGTAACCCTTAAAATACTCGTTGCTTGTTGCAGACCACGGTTACGCACGCTAACCGTTTCATTTCGTGTAAATATTGTGTTTTTGTAATTTCTCAAGCTTCCCGAGAGGGACAATTACTGGCACTGATGAATAAAGTTGTTTTTTTTTTAAGAAAGCTTTATTCTGATTAAAATTGTCGACGGCGCGTATTGTTCCACGCGTGCCTCAAGGAGATGTCAGCAACTGTAGGGGCCCAGCAGGGTCGAAGCCTGCTGGGGCCAAGGGTCTGATTCTGAAAGGAAGACTCGGCCCCTGTACGAAAGGCAACGAAGGAACAGGAGTGGGTTTTTAGTCAGTAAAAGTCTGACACCATCTCCCGCCCCGCCCAAGAGCGGGGGATGTCATAAGATGATTTACCCACCAAAAAAAAAAGGTTTATTTTCCTAAAAAAAAAACATTTTTCGAATAACAAATCAATTCAACATTGCGATAGTCGCGAGTATAATAGAGTGCGATAGTCAAACAACAAAGAAAAAGCATCTATTATGTTTCAAAATGCCAATTAATGAACTAATAGAATTTCTCAGTGAAACTTTGCAACATGCAGTAATTAAACAAGTGAGCTGTAACAATATTAATGTTACATTGTACTTATTAATTTGTCGTTTTAAATAACGCAGTATATTTTTTTTTTTTGCCTCACATGATTTATAATTTTCGTTCATTGTGAATTTTTAGTTTATACGATTGTGTGAAGCACGAATAAAGGTTCGTTCTTTCTTTCTCTCTTTGCTAGCCGTTTCCACACTTACGCGACGTCCTATATAGGCGACGCGATCCGATGCGGTTCACTCGAGGTGAACGCGATGCGGTAAGTTTCTCCTATGTGCACGCGAAGCGAAGTCACCGGTTTTTTCAGTCGCTATTTATATAAGACAAGTCGCCGCACTGCAAGAGTTCGCGAGAAAATATCAAACCTAGCGCCCGCTTCGCTTCGCTCATCGCCGCACCACACCAACGTGCAGTTGCTCACTTAGGTCCGAATAGAGTGTGAACTGTTTGTTCCATTCGCGCCGAATCGCATTATAAAGTTGTTCACGTCTACGTAGGACATTATGTTATTCGGGGGCCTTAACACGTGTTTAAATGTCAAAAGAAGGATGGAGCGATATACCCTATATATATATCTATCCCTTTAACAGTTTTTTTTTTTTTTTTTTTTATTGGGTGGGAAAATCATCCTAATGACATCCCCGCTCTTGGGCGGAGCGGGAGATAGTGTCAGACTCTTACTGACTAAAAACCCACTCCTGTTCCTTCGTTGCCTTCGTCCCAGGGCCCCGGGTTCCGCTTTCACACTACCCGTGGCCCCAGTAGGCTTCGACCCTGCTGGGCCCCTACGATTTGCTGACATCTCCTTGAGGCGCGCGTGGAACAATACGCGCCGTCGACGACTTGGGCTCGGTCCGGACGGTTACCGGACGGTCAGACGGCGAGCCACCCATTGCTCGCCGTCTGCAAGCCCGCGCCTACGGTGGCCGGAAATCGGGATCGGAATCCCGGCGGCGGTTGGAGCGTAAGGACCGTTGCCTCACGCGATCGGCCGCCTCCTTAGCTAGCATTACTGCTTCGCAGAAAGAGGCGACCGCCTGCCACTCCTCCTCGCTCCGGAGCATGGCCTGAACCAAGGCCCGGCGCGAGAGATCACCGCCGCCGATTGCCCTCACGAGGTCACGGCGTTGCTCTGCCCAAGCGGGACACACCTCCACCGTGTGCTCCACCGTGTCCTCCGGGTGGGCCACACAGTGGCGACACCCGGGCGTCGTTTCCGCACGAATCCGGTGCAGGAACCTCCCGAACTTACCGTGTCCGGTGAGGACCTGCGTCATGCGGAATGTGAGGACGCCGTGAGGTCTTTCCAACCACGCCTCAAAGAGGGGACTTACCGCCATAATTGTGGCGTGCCCAATCCCTTTAACAGTTCAGGTTATTGCGTTAAATAGATCGCGTTACGAGCTCGTGGTACGCCTTCAGAAAAGCTACAATTGCACGGTCGATTTTAAACGGTTTAAACTGCCTTGAAATTCGCTGGGTACTAAAATTAGTAACAACTTGTGAGACAATTAAAATGTAGGTAGAAGGCAGAATTCATATAATACTGTAGTAATAATTAGTGGAACTAGAGATAGGTATTTTGTTTGCATTTATTTCAGAGACGGAAACGAAATATCTTAGAACAACATTCATTCAAATTCAATGTTTTCATTTCACGTTTCAAAACTCCCTAAAGTCGATAGAGGTTGGTAAGTGGAGCCTGTACACAAAGCTTAAATAAATAAAAAACAATCTGCCATCCGGGAAATAGGAATTTAAGAACGTCATAAATTACAAAAAAACATTCAAATCTGTATTGCCAACGAGCACTCATGTTTCCAATTAACTTCATTAGTGAAATACCTGTATGGAAATGTCAGCCATCGATTGTTGGCATCGTAACATTTTATTTTTATATTATTTTAGCCGTGTGGTTTGAATTGTCAAAATCTGTCGGTCATTAAAAGAACCATGAACATAACTATAAAAAGAAAATACGTGTTTTATTTGCCTCGAGCCCTCTCCCTCAATTCAACAGCCCCGCAGCTGCATACAAACTCAAACTCCTTTCTACTATCGGGCAACCCGACGTACGACGTACACTTACGTTGTTGAAACTTCAACGGTCCAGACTAAGCGTTTCTCTTCATCGTTTATACCGCGTACATCGAAGGACTGGAATAATTTGCCTGCTGCGGTCTTCCTGTCCGACTATAATTTAGGTGTCTTCAAGGTTAGAGTGAATAGGCTCTTAATAAACTAGTGCGCCTCACCATCAACGATTGCGTCACTCCTTACCATCAGGTAGGATCGCAGTCAAGTATTGGTTTATATAAATTAAAAAAAAAACACTGATATTGAAATATCAAGTCAGAAAAATGAATAACATGTTAACAACGAGTAACAGTGTATAGACGAGGTACAAGCAACGTTTACAAAGTTGAGAAACAACAACACGACGCGGCATGGCATGGCATGGTAAGCCTTATAATGTTCCCACTGCTGGGAATCAGACCTCCTCTCTAGGACACGGAATGGGCCGTAATCCACCACGTGGGCCCAGTGCGGGTCACGACGCGGCGCCGTCAGAAAAAAATATGACTTATCAACTTTTACTGGAAATTGTGAATTTTTATACCATTGTTTATTTTGGAATTTACATATTTAAACCTTTAATTTTACACCAAACTATTTTGAATATCATGGTGGTTATTTAGTATTTTATGGTCGTTGAGTATTGTGTGATACATAGCCAACATAATAAATTTAACGAAACGTCAAATACTTTATATCTACGTAAAGCTCAACTTGTCCAAATCAGATAAGAAGCTTAGGCGTACGAGAAAACATGCAAGTATATACACATAACCCTCCCAGTAGTCGGGCAAAAATATGCCATGTTTTAGGTATCGGCTACGAAAAATACACGTCCCGAAGCATTTTTTCACAAAAAAAGGGGTAGATAGATTATAATTGGACCTACACAGCCTGAAAGCTTCGGAAGCCGAATAGTGGAAAAGTTGAATATGAAATACCCAAAAGTTATTGAGTTTCGAATATATTTTTGCTTTTATAGGTACTCCCACAATGTAGGTTCTATCGATATTACACTGGCTTTAAGTCTAATATACATATCTATCACGTTGAATCTATTTGATTTGTTAACTTAAATAAAAATATGAAAGCAAATTACATAATCCAAACTAATTTAAAAAGAGAATGTTTGCTTATTTTTTATATATTTTTAATCTGTGGACGTACTGGATTACTGTACTGACGTACTGAATCCAATGTGAGAAAGGAATAGCACTTCGACCTGTATAGCTGCGTCTCTCTCTCACACTGGAAAAATGACATTTGTAAGCCGTAATGGTTAGGCCTGGTCCGATTATGAATCTCTACACCATTAGCACTAGCTGTACTAGCCGTGCGTGAGCTTGCGGATGACGAGCAATGAGTAGCTCGCCGTCTGGCCGGGCGGTAAGGAACGAGCCCGTCGACGACGCATAGTATTCCACGCGCGCCTCAAAGATATGTCAGCAAAACTGGAAGGGCCCAACAAAGCCAATGCCCACCACACACAGGTAGCTTTTAGTTAGTAAAAGTCTGGTACGCCCTCCCGCTCCCCTACAGCGAGAGAAGTCATTGGGTAATTTCATACCACAAAAAAGAAACCGTGATTACCTGACTTGCCTGTGTGGTTAGTGGCCCTGACTGTTATGCCGGAGGTCGTGGGTTCGATTCCCACCTGTGTGATGAGCGCAATCATTTGTTCTGTGTCTAATATATCTATATTATGTATGTATTTAGAAATGTATAAGTATTTTTATCAGTTGTCTAATACTCATAACACAAGCTCCGCTTAGCTTGAGATTAGACGGCGTTGTGTGATAGTTGTAGAATAAAAAAAAACCATACGATCTGGAGAAATAGTTATTGTGGGATAAAACTCGAGACCTACAAAAAAAAAACATTTAAAAAATCTTCTATGAAAATAGTACCTAAATAACCACCAAAAAATCATTGCCACTAATTTTCACTCCGTTCAAAAGCAACTCTATGTCCAACTTTTCACGTACCCGCTACATACCGGTGAAAGTTGGCCTCACCAGTGGGCGTCACGTTAACGGGGTTATTATACACGGGGGCTATTTAGACCATGCTAATACACGGGTGGGGAAGGACTTATGAATATGAGATCTGCGTATATAATGCGCCTTACTGGACACATTTGCAGTGGATTATGTAAATGTTTAGGACAATACGTTTGAGAAATATCGTTTCTAGTAGGTTTAAGATTTGTAGTAGTAGTAACTTGGTTTCGCGTGAATACAGCAGTTCGAAACAGGTTAATATCTCTATCTTTATCTAACATGTTTCGAACTGCTGTATTCAATCGCATGTTGTCTCTACAGCATCACCAAAATTTTCTTTTTTTAATTTCTCTCATTATATAAGGTTTGCTGTAAGAAAACTCAATGGTGGGTCAAGCCACGGGTAGTGAGAAAGCGAAACCCGGGGCCCTGGGACGAAGGCAACGAAGGAACAGGAGTGGGTTTTTTGTCAGTATAAGTCTGACACTATCTCGCGCTCCGCCCAAGAGCGAGACTTGTCATAAGATGATATTACCACCCAATAAAAAAAATAAAAAAAATATATGGTAGGTCAAGCTTGCCTGTTTTCATCAGCTAAGCTCTCCTATTTTTATTGTTTTTTTTTAAAGTTGTGTGTACAATGAAGAATATGAAAATTGATAGGCTCGCGTTTGACTACGATGATAAGCGATGATGTAGTCGATGATAGAGCACGCTAGAAGTAACTTAAGCCGTCTTGACGTAAAGCCCCCTTTCTATGGGAAATAATCAAATAACTTCTTCCGCTTTGGGTAGAGCGGGAGGGTGTATCAGACTTATACCGATAAACCCACGTTCCATCTTTACTTCGTGACGTGGGAGGCTCGGGCTTAGTCTTTACCGGCCGGCCGGATGGTGAACTACCCATTGCTCACCGTCCTCAAGCTAACCGACCGTGTATCGAGCTTGGCATACTTTTTCTTAACCTTGATAGACTTGAGCTGCTACTATTCCAGTCATGATCTCTTCATCATCATCGTCATTTATGGTCGAATATTATAAGCAGCAGTGACAGCATATACACTTTGTGATAATGTACCTTTCGATCAGTTAAATAATTAAGGAAATACACTGTGCACACGTGGGCCACGTACGCCGATCTCGGCGCGTCGGTCTTCATACATTACATGATGGAAACTAGACTTGTAGAGCTACACTAGATCCACGACACGCGACGCCACGCAACGTCGTTCTACGTACAAGTCAGCACCCCTAGCCAAGTTGATAAACTGCAATCGTTAACGCCAGTCGAAAACTAATCAAATGAATGGAAATTACATCATCGCAACGTTGAGTCACGTGGTCAGAACACACAAATAGAAAATTCATAGCCAAGTTCACATCTTTCAAAATTATAGAATGAATTGTTATCGTTTCTACAATGTTCAACGCTACATCCTTTGTCGTTTGTAGGAACGCTCGCCATAGACTAAAGAATAGGTCGTTTTTCTAAAGCAATTATAGAACGAGCCGCCGACTCAGGCGCGTCAACATGGCTACCAACTTATCGTTTTCTACAATTGCTGACACCGAGGCGTTACCAATTGGAAAACGGAATTCGACACGAAACGGTTGTAAAGGGCCTATTACACTGCGTCTTATTTTTTATTCCGAGTAAGACCGGTCTAACCCTTATTAGACTACGCGACATAAACTAAGTCTGTCTGAATATCGAGTAGTGTAATAGGCCCTTAACTTGGCTAGGCGTGTTACACGTGTGCGTCGGTCCAATGTTGTTCTAGCTTTATTGTAATCGTATCAGTTCTAGAGCTTACTTGCAGGGTCAGAGCAGCAGACAATCAGTCACCCACTGCGCAGACAGTGGTTCACCGATCGGCTGCGCATGCTGCACTGCGCGTACCGGATTTGATAGTTACTCGTTCTAATACTGGGGGCCTGGGGGGGTCTTGTTTATGTAATTTTACATGTTTGTGACCGTACCCACGATACAGGATAATTCTTAGTGTGCTTTTATTTTATTAAGGTGGAGCAGGCTGGTGTGTCACTTTTACTGACTAAAACCACATATATCAGTTACACTTTGCGATTTAGGACCACGGGTTTTCTTTTCAAAAAATCTCCGCGGCCCTGGCGGGTATCGGTACTGCTGGGCCCCTACGAGTGGTTTTTTTTTTAGGTGGGAAATCATTTAATGACATCTCGCGTCCTTGGGCGGACGGGAGGGCGTGTCAGACTTTTACTGACTAAAACCCACTCGTTTGTAGGAAAGAAGGATCTTTGACTTGCGTTTCAGGGCCCCGGGATTCATTTTCATTTAACCCAAAGCCCCAGTAGTCTTCGACCTTGCTGGGCCCCTAAGATTTGCTGACATCTTCTCTAGGTGCGCGTAGAACACTAAGCGCCGTCGACGACTTAGGCTCAGTCCGGACGGTTACCGGACGGTTGCTCGCCGTCCACAAGCCTGCGCCTACGGACGACTGTGGGGTAAAGTATTAAAAAAGAAAATACAAACCAACAAAACTAGTTTACATTAAAGGCGAGGCCATTTTTCGTTCTGAAGCCTAATTATATTGTAAACTTACGCACCTATATTGCTACTCTATGCCTATATGATAATGGATGTCGGCGTTCACAAGATAGCTCGTTATTACATTGACAGGCAATCGGGGAAGTGCCCCTAATAGGTTACGTGATGGTTATCGGAACACACATTGTATCGCGTGTAATCTTCACTATATTGTATCGAAGAAAATGTAATCTGTTTCAGATTGAAGGTGTCGATAACATTTGGGCCCTTTTTGTTGTAATTCTATTTGAAAAATATCAAATAAGGTTCAGTTTCGGTGTAATACAGGCCCCGACTTAGGAGTTGTAGGTCGCGGGTTAAAACCCAGCCAGGCGCATTACTTTGTGTAATTTATTTCATCACCACTGTTCGAAAAACGGTGAAGGAAAACATCGTGAGGAAACCGGAATGTCCTGGAACCAAAAGTTCGAAGACATGTGACATTCACCAATCCGCACTTGGCCCGCGTGATGGATTACGGCCCATTCCCTTTCCTAGAGAAAGGAGGCCTGAGTCCCAGTTGAGGGAATATTAAAAGGCTGATTATGCCATTATATTATTTTTGAGGGTTACATGTTGATACCATAGATAATTTTATGTCCTTGTTTCATAAAGTGTTTCTTGCTTTCTACATGTAGATAACCGCCGAAAATTATTAATTCAGTTTACGTACGTGTAAAGGAAATCAAAGGTCACAAGGAAATCTCAAGACAGGCACATAAAGACGAAATTCTAAAGATTTTTCGCTCTGGTTGTCACAAGAGAATTAATTAAATTCCCTTTACGAACAGAGCCGGAGGCAAATTGTATTATTGAAATGGAAATATATTCTCTTCCTAAGTAACATTTTGTATTTAAAGACATACCTACCTGAGAAATGATTTTATTTTTTCCTGAAAAAAGAATGTGATACAAAGAGGCGAAAAGATTATCTTCGTGATAGTAGAAAATTGTCCCAAGGGAATATACTCCCGAGATAAAAAGTATTCACACAAACATTTTTCTAGGGTGGTAATCGAACCCACGACCTCCGGCACAGCAGTTAGAACCACTAACCACTAGACAGGGCAGTCAATATTATCATATTGACACCGTTATAGATGGCCACAAGTCAACATACATCACACTACATCTGCTGGCCTATTATTCTATGGACACTCTGTAGGCCACTAGGCCAGCTTAAGGTCAAAACGTTACTATATCTCAGACGTGCAGTGAACAACATGTAAATATTAATAAAAAAAGTCATTAAAATTTTTATTACAAGCAAAAAAACCACCTAGAAAAATTAAAGCTTAAGAATAATTTATTTAATTATTAAATGCTTTATGCACAGACGTATAGCGGCGGACTTAATGCCTTAATATTTTCTACCAGTCAACCTTAGGGTGATGCAGAGATAAATAGTGGTAGGTGCAATAAAAGAGAGAGAAGAATAGATATACAATAAACCATAAATATCATACAATACATACACACATAAATAAACTATCTACATATATATCTACACTAATAAAGTCAAACAATTGGTTCAAATCGATCAAATCGAAAATGTGAAAACATTAACGCGAATAAATTTTACCTTAAGCAATAAACCAAACAAAACGAATCGAAAACCTCATGATAATAATTCTAACACTTCATTAGACAGCTTCCACACCATATACAAGGTAGTGGGAGGGTTACCCTAACACCAAATCGCGTAAAATATCGCCAGGTAATTTATAAATTGGATTCTCTGAAGGTTACTTACACCTATATAGCAAGGGTATAATAAACCTTCAAGTCAAGCCAACCGTAAAACCTTTTGACCTTTTTAGTAGTACCCACCTACTATGAAAACTTGACAATTAATAATAAAATTTTATATCCAAACCATAGAGTACACACGTCCGTATTGTTATAGACATGGCTTTTCAACACTTTCCATATATATATATCAATATGTATATTATATATATATATACTAGCTGATCCAGCGAACTTAGTACCGCCTAATCGTAAGTATAACGCCATCTACTGGCATTACCAGAACAGCATAATTCATTTTAAAATGATATTTTAATTAGAGATGGCGTTGTATTCGGATTATTTTTTTTCGTGATTTTTCCATTTTTTCTCACCGTTTAAACCTTCCCTGGACTATCTAGAATATTTCGAGACCAAAATTAGCCAAATTGATTCAGCCGTTTTTAAGTTTTTGCGAAACTATCGAACAGCTATTCATTTTTATATATATAGATAGATATATCATTGGTATATTTTTGGGACACATAACGCTGCGGTAACGGTCACATTTCTAATCTTTCTCTTCGCTGACCCAATCTGCGAAGGGACAATTCTTGACAGTTTCTCATAAGATTATGTGTTACACCGCACACCGCAGGGCAGTTTTTAATTAGGATAAGAAAACCCATTACTGCAAAAAGCACCAACTGTGGCTTATGACATTATTCCCAAGAGAGGGTCGATTTAAGTGACAGCGTCTGTCACTATGGCTGGTGACGTGATGCGACGCGGAGATTCCGTGCTCTACAATCCAAGCGATCATTATTAAGCGAAGTACGTACCTACCACCCATTTAAGAGGATTATGAAGCTTCGTTGTAAGTCTGTTAAGTGGCAATATTTTTAATAATTTCATTACTTAATGCTAATAAAGATGAAGACTGACTTTAATCTAGCTACATACTTTATTTGAGTTTAGTGGAATTAGAACAAGTGTAATGAATTTCTATAGGCCTTTTCTTGTAAAAAAAAATGTTTTATTATAATAACTTACAGTAATTCTTAAAATTAGATTAGTTTGTAAAGTCTGTGTTGATGTTGCTCAACATAATTAAAAACCTTGAAAAGACTATCCTTTATTATCCTATTAATCTTATAAGGGCCTGCGCACACTTGAGACAAAACTGTCTACGACGTCGCAGACTTATCTGCGACACGACTATTTTGTCTACGACACGGCAAAACAATCTAGCGGCGTACGACCAGTGTTGCCAACTTAGTGGATTTTCCACTAAAACTGATGGTTTTAACCCGCCATTTAGTTGCGAAATATTGGTTTTAGCTAGTGGATTTTCCTAGTGTTTTAGTAAAATTCAATTCCTTACTAAAAATGCGATCGCTCGGGTGTATATCGGCACCATAGAATCCATAATTCAATCTGATACCGACGATGATGATGCAAACAAAAATGATTCGTCTGAAGACGATAATTATTCATTAACTACGCACCTCTCTCATCAATAAGAGAATAATAATAGGTTGGGGATAACATGTTACGCATTTTTACACATGTCTACGCCCATGTAGACTGGGGTCACCATATCATTGATACGGCTAATATGGCGGTAGCTACGCCTCTGGTATTTGGACACAGGATTAATACCGGTAGAACTTTTCACGCAGGCAAAACCGCGTACAAATGTTAGTTACACTATATCATGCTGACATTATAAATGGCGAAAGTTTATGAGTGTAAATATTTGTTATTCCTTCACACTGAAACTGCTAAAGGGATTTGGCAGGCGAAGCAACTGGAAGCAGCTAGTGCACGATATCTCTTCAAATAACCGTAATTGAGCAGTGGTGGCCGAGTGGTAACGGCTCCGACTTACGAGTTGTAGATCGCGGATTCAAACCCAGCCAGACGCATTACTTTGCGTAATTTATTTCATCACCACTCGCTCAAAACGGTGAAGGAAAACATCGTGAGGAAACCAGTATGTCCTAGAACCAAAAATTCGAAGACGTGAGACATCCACCAATCCGCATTGGGCCCACGTGGTGGATTACGGCCCATTCCCTCTCCTAGAGAGGAGGCCTGAGTCCCAACAGTTGGAACATTATAAGGCCGACTATGCTAACCGTAAGCGAACAAAGATAGGTCTACAACACAGGACGTGCACGACAAAGCAGTTTCGTATCGCCTATATACTAAGTATTAGTACATAAGTCTTTATTTACACGGCACGGCAAACTCTAGGCTTATTTACTAGTGGAGGGAAATCCATTATGTAAGCATCGATCGCTGACGGTGGCTTCCACTGGGTAAACTCTGTGTTTTTGTTGTTTGACTATTTATTGAGTATTTCTGGCGTGAAGTGTACCGAAAGACGCAGTGTTGGAAGGCCTTCTACAAGGTGGAACGATGACCTGGTAAGGGTTGCGGAAAGCCGATGTATGCGAGACGCACAGGACCGTTCATTGTGGTGACACTTGGGAAGGCTTATGTCCAACAGTGGACGTCTGACAGTCAACAGTGGTCGGCTGAAATGATGATGATGATGAAATGTAGGATCCTGGGTTTTTTTTTTACCTGGGACGTCATCAAATGAGCATGAGGATGTGTGAATGGAGCGAGAGGGATTGTCAGGCTTTTACTGACTAAAACCCACTCCTGTTCCTTCTTTGCCTTCGTTCCAGGGCCCCGGGGGTGTTACTTTAGTTTGTGTTCCTAAGTATTCACCATGCTAAGTATTCACCATGAATTTAAAATAATATTGTTCATATTTTTTACTTTTTGTTTAATGATTTTTAGTTTATATTTATTACCTTATGAGCACTTAAATAAGTTACCTGAAATACAGATTTATATCTAGTTCAGGTACAAAATTACATTACCCTTAATGTATAAATATTTCCGCCCTAACAGGCATCGACAATAACGGGCCCCGACAATCTTACTGATATCTCTTTTAGGTGTATGTGGAATATAACGCGCCATCAACCGGGTCCTGGTTCCTATCAAGCGGCGAGGTTCCCACTGCGCCGGGGTGTTTCTTTGAAACCGAGAAAACGTCCCATTCATCTGACCTAGCTTTCGTACCTATCTATTTTGTGTCGTAAGCCACTGAGCGGAAATGCGTGCCTTTGATACATTTAGTGATCGGGGAAAACTAGTATGCAAATAAAAATATCAAATTGTAAAGAAAAGCTAGGCCAGACGAATGAGACACCCTCTCGGTTTCAAAGAATCACCCGATAACGGTAGTCGGAAGTCGCCCTGCGGCCGTTCGTCTCCGACGGGGGCCGGGACGTGAATATTGTCTCTGCCTCACCCTTTCTACTAACTCCTTCACGCATAGTCTCCTGGGATCAAAAGCCCTACCACAAACTCTTAACGAGATCCATTCGACGCAATAACTTGAACTGTTAAGGAGAGGCGAGCTATATAGCTCCGTCCCTCCTTCTCGCTCGAACGCCTGAAATTTTAACGAATTTTGTGAATTATAATTTAATGAATTGCGAAATTTACTACTAGTGTAATTTGTAATTATTTTAATTAGTGAAATTTTTGTGTTTATTTATTTTTAATGTTATAATAATCTAAATTTGAATGATTTTTATATGGGTTTAATTTAATTAACCCATATAAAAACTGGCCTGTTGGTCTAGTGGTTAGTGGCCCTGACTGCTATGCTAGAGGTCGTGGGTTCGATTCCCACCCAGCACAAATTTTTGTGTGATGAGCACGATCATTTGTTCTGTGTCTGGGTGTAATTTATCTATAATATGTATGTATTTAGAAATATATAAGTATGTTTATCAGTTGTCTAGTACTCATAACACAAGCTCTGCTTAGCTTGAGACTAGATGGCGTTGTGTGATGGTTGTGGAATATTATATTATTATATTATATTATTATATATTATATTAATTTTAACACGTCATACTAAGACCTCTGGTGCCCTAGTCTGCTATTTTTATAAATTCGTCATTCCAACACGATTTCATTGTCATTTTGCTAAAAGTTCGTAATCTGTTAATTCATAATGGCAGATCATTGATCGTTCAGTGGTCTCGTAATAGAATTGTGGTACGAGCTGTCTTGTAACGAATTAAAAGCAATAACTGCACAATGACGTTCTAATGGTAGGTCACTGATCAAAGGAACTGTCAAAATTTTTGTAGATTACTGCATACGTCAGACATTTATTCGTCAATACGTACGAGATTACCATTCTGTGCCATTTCTTTCAATGGAGTGTCAGTGGCCGATCATTGGAAAGTCATAATGACGTCATTATATTATTAGATTACCAAACTTGTCAAAATCAATTATGACATCAATAATAGACCATTCTGACACTATTGTAAAGCAGACTTGAGCCCTGGTCTAGTGTTTATGAAGATAAACTCAGGGCACAATATTTCATTACTTTATATTCTCGGTACTCCTGTTATAATAATATGGTTTATCAAAAACTTACTTCAATATCATTCTATTATTTTCTTATCAAATTCAAATTCTATTCTAAATCTGCATAAACCTTTTAACGTATTTAGGTCCGACCAACCAGCATGCTGTAACAAGATACGTTCCTTTTTACGCGATCTCTTTCAATATGACAGCACTGAGCAGAATCGTTCTAAGTAATAGTTGGTAAAACTACCTAGGCCCAAGTTATTAAGAAAACTACTAAATATTTGCAAAAAAAAAACGCTACAGAGTCCAGTCTATAAGTTATTTTTGTTTTATTAACATTGGATTTTCAATAAGCATCAGAATAACGCATGTTTGGGGACCAATGTCAACAAAATGGATGCTATCCCGACAGAAACAGAAAAAAAATATTAAAACGACTAAAAAAATATTTGATATTACGACCTTTTCCGCCCGACTACCGTTAAAAGCCCTCATCGTGAAATTGAAACAATACCCAACAAATCCTTATATCGATATACAGTGCAATATCAATGGCAATGGATACGTATCGCCTCGTCCATCATCCCTTATAGGCCGTAAAACAAATACGGAAAGCCCATTATATCTTGGTACACGGGAAAATACGGTACTAAGTGTAAATGTTCAAAAATTACATAAATACTGTCATTTTCCTTAACAAACAGCCCTACAAGGCAGAGTCAATATGTACTAGACTGGATCATAGGACGCACAGTAAACATGCTCAATAAATATACCAAGAATCTGAACAGTAATGAAAAAAAATTGCCTACGCCATCGATCGTAGCAAGCCTACACCGCTGGCTACGAGCTACGGTGCTACGCTATTATTTCGTAGCAGCGAGACAATAAGGTTTGTGATTGTAACGTAGCTGAGTTAGATTTTTGTGATTGTAACGTAGAACTTAGCGGTTTAGGATTTTATTATATCTAAACTTTAACTTAAAATCCGAAATAATTTGAATCCATCACTACACCAACTCAAGTATCGATTTTTTTTTTTTGGTAATGATTTGGAATTAAAAATGCTCTAAAAATATGAGTTCAATAGAATTTGAACTTTGACGTGTATATACTAGAGTTTGTTATTCTAAAAGATAATACCTCCAATTCTAAATTCAAAATACAGACTCTACAAGAACATTTGAAATTATAGTCTTCAATTTCAGTATTTTACGTAGCGATATTTCAGAAATAAGTACATCTGAAAACATCACTATCAAGTTAAGTAACGATTAAACCTTTTTCCACAAAATAATTTACTAGATATGTTCTGGGAATAATTTTCAAGAATATTTTTTTTGAAAGTATGTTACAATTTCTTCACGGTTATTTTATTATTCAATGTATATCACAGCACAGATGAGTACTCAGAGTTACAAACGATACAATTTCGAGATCTACTAAAAGAACTTCAAACGCATATTTCACGTGAAATTAAAATACTGAACGACATTTATCTAGCGTAGGAGCAATTTATTATTGACAACAATTTATACAAAGCTACAAACCAAAAACCAACCTTATTACGCATCAAAAAGAGTACAAATTCCTCTAGACACTGCTCCAAAATGTAATAAAACAATTTACGCAGACTACTTCACACGCGACACAATGACAAGAAACAATCTTAATTAACATGCGTCGTCCAAAAATGTCGCAAATAATACAAATAACATTCCATATACGGGTCACACCTGTACCGGAGCGCGATGCTGCCGGGGTACCCCGGGGTTCGGGTGTGCCCCACCCGCCACCTTTCTTCCTGCCGTGCCTTTAATTATACCACTTAAGGTCTGTTAATTAAATCCCTGGGTGACACGTATATTCGTCGAGAGGATTTATTTGCCGTTCCCTTGAAATTGTTTAAAGTGACACTTGAGTAGAATGTGCAGAATTGTTGTCGCTTGAGTGTAATTAGCTGAGTTGAGGTTCTTTTACGCGTTTGTAGTGAAATTACCTGGTTTTTAGTAACAAACTCGAAATTTAATTAGACTACTGCCTTATAAAAAGGTTAATTTACAACCTTTTTATAAAGTAGGTGGTAATTAAAGTAGTAAATTAAAAATGTAATGTTCGCTTCACATGATCAAGGTAAGTAGCCACAGTTCAGTTATATATTTTCTATTAATTCCATAATCCATATTCAAAGTGCAATTTTGCATGGAAACAACCTTTATAAAATAACATTGTAACCAGAAGCCGACAGTAGAAGTTGTAACAATTTAAATAATATCGCTTGCTCTACAAAAAGCTTGACGGCATGCAAATCATCACTTACTTCAGGCTCGTAATCTCACATTAAGTACATGAGTCAGGCATACCCGTTACATTCACATTAGCTCCGTATTCGCAAATTACCTGGAAAAATAAAAAATAAAATATTAGATGATTGGTCGCATTAACTCAGTCATCGAATGCTGACATATGAACACGGCAAGGGGCAGACAGTTTGGCGTGGCGCGCAGGGCATACCGCTCAAATCTAAATTGGTCGAGTTATATGCGTTCGCGCCGACGACGATGCCGCATGCGAAATTAGCGTCAGAGCACGCCCCGAGTCGTTACCCCGCCGAGCACACATTAAATTATTTCGAGAACGTTTGCACATGTTCCTTTACACGTTATAACTTATAAACTTAACACACGCGACGTGATTGCAGTACAATTAGCGCGCATGTATCCACCAACTTAGTCCTCGACTTGGTTTACGAGCGCCGCTCCGCACCGCTCTCGACGCTCGCTCCTATTGACAATGGAACGATAAATTTTAACATCGCTGCGGCTAACTTTCTATAATAAAACGCAACAGGACAGTTATTGCTGTAATTTCGCTGGATTTAACATTTGCGTCGTCTAATTGAACGACGGACAATATAACCGATGTTTTAATGCTTCATACGCGTGCATGGCAACCAGACGCGGCATGTTCGATACAACGCGCAGTTTTTTGAGCGTCTCGGCCGCGCAAAAAAGTCAACTAAGCAATACGAGCCACGCAGATTTGTAAAGGAACAACAAGATAGGAGCGCGCCGAGCGAGGAACGGGTTCCGTTCGTGAGAATGCACGCTAATGTATGCGGCATAAGAACACAATGCGCCGCCGCCACCGCACGAGCCGCACCCACACCCAAGCAATATGTGTGCCCGATATGATAACGTAAGAGAACTTCACAATTAAACACGAATATTAAAATCGCCCAGAAAAAGCCGGACAATGCACTATTGTGGCGAGAAGTGATAACGATTAATACGGCTAAAATGACAGCTGCACGCGCGGCCCAGTCGCATGCAACAAGAGCTCGGTTCGTTAGAGCTACAGATTTAAAATAAAACTCTTCGCGGCGGGAACAAAAAGAAGAACCTGCGGTACGAAGTAGGCGCTTGACCTGCGCGCTGAAATGACATCATCGCGGAACGCGCCGAAGCTAAAACCATCCTTGCCAAATTGTAATAGGAATTAATTTAGCGCGACGCGGAATACACTTTGAGCTTTTTGCAATCGACCGTTGCGACTGCACTGACGTTTTGTTTCAATTGTCTCTGCGGGTGGATTGCCCTATTTCGAGAGTGCATTCGCGAACAATTTTCGCCCAATCAAATCTAGTGCACTTGTGATTACCACAAGCCGGCAACGGTACGCGAGTTATTGTCGAGTGGAAATCATAATTGTTTGAGTGCATAGAACTAACAATGTTTCAATTAACATTTTATTGTTGGGGTTAGGTACTATATTTTATCATTTATTATGATCTCGGAGCAGGACGACGGACAAATGTTGTTCCAGACGTTCATTAAAAACTCTTTATCAGTGCTCGCGATCAAGTAGATATCAAATTATAAAGCTCCGGTTGGTTTAATAAGCGGTAATCATGTTACAGGCGAGGGCTGTCGTTCGTTGATTGAGTTAAATTAGTTGTGATTGTGGATCAGGTTACGGTCGCCGGTCGGTCGCCGCAGACACCAGATTTTCTACTTAGTTGCGTTTTCCCCGCATGCAGCAGACGCGGCGGCGCGCGGCGGGAGCTGCGACCTGAGTAATAACACTTTACAGCGGGATTATGCTAAATAATACCCGAGTACACTCACCGACGACTGCAGAATCTCAATTTGTGAACTCAACATGTTTTCGTACGTGTTTTGAAAGAGCGCCCAGTACAGATTCAGGTTTTATTAACAGGGAACATAAGCGCGCACATAATCCCGATGTATTGATAGATAGACGCGAACGGTGTTTGTTTGTTGAATAATTGATTTATTAATAAGCAAATATTCAGGCTGGTAATAATTTACGACGGCTACGGGCGGGCACGCGCTACAAATCTCCGTGTAATCCTGACAAACTCCAGCCAGATATCGCGTTGTCAGCGTGTATCGCACTGGACGCCGCTAGCCGTCGACCGGACGCGCCCGGATGCGCCAGGATACGGCGCGATCAATATAATTGGCTCTCACTACTTATTTACCCAAACCGGCCTGTAATTAAACCCAAACAATGGCCAACTTTATCAGCGGATTCAGTTTTAAACGTACTCATTACGAGTTATAATGAAATAGTAACATAAAGGTGGTTAGAGAACAGATAGAGTGACAGTGTTATTACTGCTAGTCACGCTCTGCTATTAAAAGGAATTAAACGTAGGTTATAATAACTAAAACTGATCACTATCTTTAGTACCTAACAAGAATTTATACGATTTTAGTCCTTATTACTGAGCTTTCAAATGGAAATGGCGAAATAATTCATTGATAAAACCCAATACTTAATTCGCGTCTCTCTCGTCTTCTCTTTCCTAATGAAACAAAATAGCCTTACAAAGGAATTTGATCCAACAGGGATGCCAATGTAATGAGTACAAAACAAAATATCAGGATTTCAATTTAAAATGAGAATGCTTGCCCTAAAACAGGAAACATTAGGATAGGACCGTTAACGACTATTTCCATCTCAATATTGCAAATACCTTTCGTGTTTCGTGATACTCACTTAACATGGGAATTTGGAATCTTGTGTAGTAGTCACAAGTGTGGAATTCGGTTGTCGTCGTGTAGAGACGTTCAGTTCTGGAATAAACCTGAATTAATCAACTAACAGCCTGCTAGAAGTGACCGGCTGCACATAAAATATTCAATGTCCGTCAGCCATGCTATGCACTTTCTGTATTAATGCGGGATACATGACAATATGCAAATGTTTTGGAAATTATTTCTATTATAAAATCGCTTAGTACGGTATCTCACGACTCCATTTTCCACGAAGAAAGCATATGGTTTGCATAACTTCGGTCTGACATATTTTCTATACAAAAGCTGTCAAAACGTCAAACATATTTTTCAGATAAAAGTTATCTGGCGATTGAAAAATCGACCCTAAAATTGGTTTAAATAATACCGATCACGTCAGGTTAGTTTCACTAACTAAGTATTCCTCCTTTTTAACCCAAGATTAATACCAAAAAGAGAATCATTCCTCTTCTATACCTAGAAACAGACTACGCAAATAAACAGACATACAAATAAAACTTGATACACATATCGAAATAAACAGATATTATAATATTCTGTCACATCTGGTTAAACTGAAATCCGAAACCAATTTAGTTAGAAAAGGGTAGCTTGATGTAGATTGGAATATCTATAGGAACCTACGTAGATAGTTGGTACCGTCTAGAATTTCATCGTCCTTACTACAAGTTGGTACAGTCAGTAGCAGATTTATAGGAGAAAATCAATATCATCTGTACAAAAACGTTTTCAAATTATGGTTGAGATCAATACACACAATACAACACACACACTCACACCACACACACACACATTAACACACTTGAACACTCATTTATCTTATACTAGCTTCTGCAGCAGTGGCAGTTTCTGTGGCAGTGGGCAGCGCACATTGCTCGCATCGCGTTAGAACAGATGGTCGATGGGGACGAAAGATTCTGGAATTGCGACCACGTACCGAAAGACGAAGAGTTGGAAGGCCTCCCACAAGGTGGACCGATGACCTGATGAGCGTCGTGGGAATCCGATGGATGCGAGACGCACAGGACCGGTCATTGTGGCGACATTTGGGAGACGCCTATGTCCAACAGTGGACGTCTACTGTTGGGGACGTCTTTTGGCTGAAATGATGATGATGATGATGAGCTTCTGCCAACGTGTTCGCCCGCGTAAAAATAGAAAAAACTTCTCAGGGGAACATACTCTCAGGATAAAAGATATCCTATATCCTATTCCAGGATATGGTTAAACCGTATGCCAAATTTTATTTAAAAAAAACCGTTCAGCGGTTCCATGGTAACATGGTTCCTACTTACGAGTTGTAGGTCGCGGGTTCAAACCCAGCCAGGCGCATTACTTTGTGTAATTTATTTCATCACCACTGCTCTCAAAACATCGTGAAGGAAAACATCGTGAGGAAATCGGCATGTCCTAGAACCAAAAATTCGAAGACGTGTCATTCACCAACACGCACTGCCCCCGTGTGGTGGATTACGGCCCATTCCCTCTCCTAGAGAGAAGGCCTGAGTCCCAGCAGTGGGAACATTAAAATAGGCTGATTATGCCATTATGCTTATTAAATCCGTTCAGTCGTTTGAGCGTGATAAAGTAACAAACACACAAACTTTCGGCTTACAATATTAGTGTGATGTGATTGTAAAGGCGAACGATTGTACGCATGTACCTATATATATTGCTCTTTGACGTGTTACCAAGTTACTGGGTTGTGAAGTTCAGATAACCACTTCAGATAATCGCTTCATGTAAAAGCGTACAATCAACTGCACACGGTTAGACAGGAAACCGGTCCCAACATACATAATTGGAAACGAACTACGTAGATTTGATCAGCTAAATTACTTAGCTGCTTTTGATGCTGACTGTACCAACATCACAGGGTGTTACAAATTCATTAGTGGTCACGTAAAAGCTCTTTTGGCTGAGGAAGCGCTAAATCCGTCTTAAAACTTTAGGTACTGAATGTTTTAACACCAGAAAATTATAACTTAGTGATATTTTCCTTCAAAACTGAACGATTGGTCGACTGTTTTCACTTCGTGATTTAGGTAGTTATTGCCTAACTAGGGCTGCGGGAACGTTTGAAAGAAGTACCGGAACGCAAAAGGCGATTGATGGACACACGTAGGTTTTAGTCAGTAAAAGTCTGACATTCCCTCTCGCCCCACTCAGACCCTGAGAAGTTGTTTGATAGTTTCCCACCTCAAAAAAAATAAGATAGGTTACGGCGTGTAGGTTTAAAGTTATAACTTTCTCCTTCAAAGTTTTTCAAACTCCTACTAATGTTATAACTGCGAAAGTCTATTAATCCAGATGTATATTGATTACTTTACTTGATTAGTTACTCACTCGCTTCATCAACGGTAGTGATTTGTACCTTTGACATTATTTTACGGATAGACCTGATTCTTATAGGTACGTAAAATTCAAGTTCGAATATCATCTCAGAGTCGGTAGTAATTTACCTTGAGACCATTTGACTTTCA
Organism: Mythimna vitellina; assembly: GCA_949316375.1. Classification (NCBI taxonomy): domain Eukaryota; kingdom Metazoa; phylum Arthropoda; class Insecta; order Lepidoptera; family Noctuidae; genus Mythimna; species Mythimna vitellina. Next base: position 9,428,008 of record OX438687.1, on the reverse strand, counting down.
TGCAGGCAAAGCCGCGTGCATAAGTTAGTATTAACACCTACGTACTTACATCGTGATCAATAAATCCAACCGGTAAAATTTTATCTAATATTTACATCTAAGGCCAAAATCATAAAAATCGAATTTATCACAAGATTTTTATCTCGCGTTAGACATAACTTTTCTTTTGAGGCTTTCTCAGAATCAACAGTTTGAGTTCGTTTGAAATGAGAAGACTTCGGATGCTCAATGTACTAACTAGGTACTGTAGTTTTGCGAGTTAGTAGTAATCAGATTTGTACGTGACACCTTGCAGTATATGATGGATCTTAATGGAGCCGTAGCATTAAGAATACAGAGAAAACAAACCGTAAGCGATTGGGATTTTGCACCAAACTTTAGAACTCGGGAGTTCCACGTGTCAGCCGGCCGGTGTTCTCTGGTTTTCTGCAACTTCTGATCCAGTGGTACGGAGATACTTTTTTGAGATTCACTATACACTGTATGGTTCTCAAGCACAAATAGTTAGCGTTTCTAGTCTCTTAGCGGATAAGTTCTATAATAATCATTTCTTTTCTTGTAAAATGCGCGGGAAGACATCTTTTAGCAAAACGATTCCAAAACGAATACTTCATGTCAAATCTATCTGCGTTCTCTTTCTCTTGAGATTGTGCGTTTTTTTCCTTTTACAAGTGCTGAAGTACCTATTACGTAAACACCAAGTAGGTACCTACCTACTATTCAAACATATTTTTATTCACACTAACTTTATAAAGGCGAAAGTTTGTGTATGTGTGTGTGTGTATTTTTATTGCTTTTTACGCTTAAACGGCTGAACGGATTTGAATAAAATTTGGCACCAGACCAATTTACACACATGGATCATTTTCTACTATCACGAGGACGAATACGCTGGCAGCAACTAGTGCTGCAAATGCGACAGTGTGCATGTCGGTCAGCGATCTTTGCATCTAAACCGCTTACGGATGTTGATAAAACGTACCTATAGAACTGGATTAAAGTATTTTTATATTAGGGCCTGTGCACACCACGTTTTTTAAACGCGCCGTTGACACGCTTTTGTAGCGATACAGACGCGATACGCACGCGAGTCAGACACAGCATGTAGACCTTTAGAGTCAGTTCACACCACGTATTTTAAAAGCGTTGTTGTCGTGCGTTTTAGAAACATACGTCGACGTCTCTTTTATCCTATTAAGTCTACATGCTGCGTCTGACTCGCGTGCGTATCGCGTATGTATCACCATAAAACGCGTGTGAACGGCGCGTTTAAAAAACGTGGTGTTTTTTTAACGAAGGTAATAAAAAAGTTGTCGTTAAAAAAAGCTATAAAAATTACACATTTCTTGAATAATCTTACTCTGCAAGATCGTACTAAAATCATCCCATATAAATAAAACGCTCAAGAAAGTGTGAAACAATAAAATAATACTGTTTCATATCCTGAAAGGTAGGAATCGATTTTCAATTAACCGTCGTACGTATACGTCAGTTACGTCATTAACTGCTAGCTGACGTCATTAACCCTGCGTTACCGTCATCCATATCGGCCTTTGTCTTTTAATGGACGCGAATGAAAGACTTTCGTTAATGGTGGAGAGCCTTTTGTGTTCATTTGTACTTTGGCCTATAGATTTTGTTGGTGTAGCGAATTCTATGGGCATTTGTGCATTGGTGGAAAAGTGCTGTTTTTAAGTTGAGTAAAAAGAACGAAATGCATTGAGGATCTGAAATAGAAAATTGGTAGTGTATCATCTACTTGATACGATTACTTAACACAGAAAAGTCTGCCAACATTGTGTTGATAAAGCTCTACAGTAGACATTTTTATGTGTTAATAATAAATAATAATAATTTTATTTAAGTCAAATACATTTCCATTTTCAGAATTATAAAATATAACAACGCAAAGAATACAATAAAATAAAATCGAAATGAAACCTAATCAAGTAAATTAAAATTAATAAGACAAAGTCAATAAATTAAAATCAAATTAAATAGATTAAAATCAAATTAAATAGATTAAAATCAAATTAAATAGATTAAAATCAAATTAAATAGATTAAAATCAAATTAAATAGATTAAAATCAAATTAAATAGATTAAAATCAAATTAAATAGATTAAAATCAAATTAAATAGATTAAAATCAAATTAAATAGATTAAAATCAAATTAAATAGATTAAAATCAAATTAAATAGATTAAAATCAAATTAAATAGATTAATATCAAATTAAATAAATTATTTATTATTATTTAAATGAGTATTACAAAATCAACAAAAAACAAATATTGGTTTGGCCCACAGATAGATGTTCCGGGTCTGAGTGAATTGTGTTACATATTTGTAAACGCACCTACGATACAAAAGTTATTTCCAGTAAGCGATAATGATAATTAAAAAAAAAAGGAAGTAACCATCAAAAAAGCAATAACCACCAACAAATCAAGTACATGAAAAAGACGTTGTGATAAGAGATTTTGGTTTTGGATTAGATATCCAACTGTAAACACCTTTCAGCTGAGATCAACCCGAGCTCGCTTTGATACATGATCACACCACACACGAATAGCTACACATACACTCGTCAACCCTAAACTGGACCCATTTATCAGGTCCGAAGTCCGGTTTCAGGCTCAAGTTCGAAGTAGCGAAGTTCGATCGCGGAATGCCTTGTCCGTTACCGTCAGTAACCGAAGCGGATTGAAGGGTGTTGACTTTACTATCCGACGTCTCGTCTGCAGCAACGTGTTACGATATCATGTAGTCTGGTCGATGCAATAAGGTTGAATATTGTCTGCAATTTTCCTTTGGCAACTTCATTTGGAAGCGAATACTTTGTGCCACCATTCTATCTAACAGTCTGTCTATTGCGATGAGTATCGTCTGTTAAGTGTGTAATTGGCTTCTTAAAGTTTTTTCTTCGTAAAGAACATGGGTGAGTAAAATTGTTGATGAAAGATAATATTCACCGATGAAATAATATATTAAGTTTTATTATATTAAGCTAATAAGCCAGTAAAATTCATGAGTAGGTAGATTATTACACCAACTTTAAACTAGAACATCTTTAGTTCCAGATTTTGATTTATAGTAAGTAAAGTCTAAAACAAAATGGTTCAGGAATTTAATTTATATACTCTTGTATATTTTTCATCACTAGACACTAAAAAATATGCTAACAAAATTATATTCGGGAGTTTTGCTAGTCCTTTAACGTTTCTTCTTTCTTTATGTTTAAACGGATCATCGGCAATGATGTATTCATCGAGTCAACGCTCCAAAGTCTTAAGTATCAACATTGAATTGCTTATAAATATCATCATTTCTGATGCGATCACGTAAGGAAACTCCGAGCATAGCCCTTTCTATTGTCTTTTGGGTGACATTCAGCCTTTTGATGAGGCATATTGTAAGCGACCATATTTCAGAGGAATATGTCATCAATGACAAACTGGTCATAAACTTTCATCTTTAGACACTGTGGTATGTTATTGTTGTGTTTGTTATATTTGCCAATAATAATAATAATAAAACGAATGTTAAAATCGATTCCAATAAAACAAACATCAAGGGTACACGAGTTGCTGCGTTTAATCTCACCTGCATTATTAATGAACATTAAATTAATATGCTTGCAACAATCGTATCGCGTATGAATGATAAATATTGATAATGCCGCCATCATTCCAGCCGGTACTAGTGACTAGTACTGGCTTGTATGATAATATGTATTACTAGCTATAAAGTAATTAATGCTTGATGCAAGAATTCTCAGTATGACTGTGAGCCTTCGCTTTATGACTATGTCACGTTTTAATGTTGGTTTTTTTTTTCGTGGTGGTAATACTCATGGTTGTCTTCCGTCCGGCAGGAGGAGGGGGGGCTATTTTCTATTGTTTATAGATCGCGCTTAACCAAGATCTCACCTGCCCTGCGTTCAAAAATGAGGTTGAACTTTAGCGACGTCATCAGGTTAGATTCTCTATGCTCGCATTTTTGAACGCATACGTAGAGTTCAACTGTCAATGTCAAGCAAGTGTCATTTATGGCCGCCAAAACTACAATGCTCGAAGTTGGAGTTAGTTGGGTTAACTCTAGGGTAGCTACTCGAGTTATAAAAGAACGACCCTGGGTTGCAACTCGAAGCATTTTTGAACGGTCGGAGTAGCGACTCTACTCTACTTATTTTTGAACGCAAGGCTGATGGAAAGCGACGATGTGGTCGACGATGAAGCACGATTACATAAAAGTAACCTATTCACTCTTGACTTAATCTATCAGACTCGTACTGACTAAATCCACCCCGGTGATCGCACGTGAGAGTTCCACTTCCCCGGTCTAGTGCTGCGATTCCTATATTGGTAACTCTAGCTGAATATTTTAACGTTAATATCTATACATATAAAAGGAGAAACTGACTGGCTGACACATCAACGCACAGCTGAATCTACTGGGATTAGGAGCATGATTTATGCACAAGGTCTCCTTTTATGATGTAAGTGAGTACTAAGAGAAGATTTTCCAAAAATTCACCTCTTAAAGGGATGAAATGGGGGTCCAAATTTTGTACTATCTCCCGGATAGTGTCTGACGTTTACTGACTAAAAACCCACTGCTGTTCCTTCGTTGCCTTTCGTACCAGGGCCGAGTCTTCCCTTCAGAATCAGACCCTTGGCCCCAGTAGGCTTCGACCCTGCTGGGCCCCTACAGTTGCTGACATCTCCTTGAGGCGCGCGTGGAACAGTACGCACCGTCGAAGACTTGGGCTCGGTCCGGACGGTTACCGGACGGTCGGATGGCGAGTCGCCGTCCGCAAGCCCTCGCTTGCCGCTGGCTGGAAATCGGGATCGGGAAGCCTAGTATTAGGCGGGCGAAACGGTGACAGAATGTAGTTATCTTATAAAGTGAATTTTGTATCGAAAATATTACGCGTATTTATAGACATAATATATTATTTATCACGGGATTACGTCCTACCGGAATAAAGGGTACTTATCCTGTGTCCATGTCCTGTGTCATGATATACCCGTGTTCCGAGCAAATCCTTTTATTACATACTTGGCTAAACAAACATCTAAGTACACAGACTTTCATATTTATTATATTAGTAGAATTAGACTAATATTGAAGGAGTGTGTTTACGATTCAAACACTATCATTAATATTATAAGACCAAACGTCAAAATTATTAATGCAAATGCATAATTTGTAATGTCGGCTTTACATTGCGGGAAAGATGTACTAATGATTTGGTATGTCGAAAGTGTACCCTGCCTTACTATGACATGTTAAAATGTCAGTCGTGCGAACGACAAAGAGGGATGGAGCTACACACTCTATATAGCTCAATCCCTTTAACAGTTCAGTCTGTTTAAGCCGTAAAATGGATCGCGTAAAGAGCTCGTGGTAGTGACCTAAGAAGATTCAGTTAAACAAAATTACACAAAAAATCATGCTTATAAAAAACTCATTTATAAAAAGTTTTCATTCAAACTTTCTAATAAATAAAATAACGCTGTTTGACATGAATGAAAAGCTAAAAAATAAAATTAAAAACTAAATTATATTTTTCTTTTCACTTTTATGTCACCTAGTCAGATTTTTCCTAGAATTTCAGCCAGTTCTTTTTTTAAAAATCGTTTATAAAATATTGGGTTTTTTGAGCTAAGAATTGATGTCCAAGCATAGAGGTTTGTTTATTTATTAAAATATTCTAGAACGGAGTTCGAAGTTCAGTGGCGGTTTTAATTATTCGCAAATTGATTCTTAGTGGACATTGTCTTGTAAATTAGTGTAGTTTTGTATCTCAAGAGTCTGGATAATATTTCGGTAAAAAGGATCTAAGAATTATTGTAGTGTTAGATCAATTGACTATCAAAGTGAAGCTTGCCGAGAAAGCTGACTTACTCCAAAAACTGCAAAAACATCAGAATGTGTACATCCATATTCTAATGGTAAACAAATGAACAATTAATTGTTAAGACAGGCTTAAAAAACTTAGTATCCAAGCCAAAAACATAAACAAAAAAAAAACTAATAAATTAAATCACGTTGTTTGACATAAAAAGCTAGAAAATAATTTAAAAAAATAAATTATATTTTTCTTTTCACTTTTAGGTTGAATTTAATCAGATTTTTCCGAGAACATCGGCCAGTTCTTTTTTAAAAATCATATAAAAAAGTATTAGGTTTTTGAGCTAAGTTGAGGTCTAAGCATAGAGGTGTGATTGTAATGAAAAGTATATTACAAACGAACGAACCTTACAAACGAAAAAATTTCGTTAACTATTAACCAAACTTACAGTAAACATACCTGGCTAATATAACATTTCAAATAATAAAATATCGCTCAAGAATCCATCATTTCCCCGCAGTTTTCCCAAGACGTTAGCAGAAAATAGAAGGCAGTTGAAAGCGAGCGAGCGGTGATTTTTCAAACGAGCCGGGTTTCGAGGTGTCTATGTCTGCGTAATTGCCCCACTTTTACAACGGAACCAAGCTTTATATTAATGTCACCTTATTGATAAGTCATTCATGGGTTAATGGATTTTTCTGAAGGCGGCAAGAATTATAGTGTGCATTGATGGCTACGACGATAAATGATGAAAATAAAACTAAGCTATAGTTTTTTTTTTAGGTGGGAAATTATCCGATGATTTTTCTTTTGCTTTGCACGTTTAGTGCTTTTTGCCAGTGTCAAGTTTAGAAAGTATTAGATACGTTTTCAGCCACTTTAAGTTACTTTGAGTTACACTAGACCGCGGATGTAACACATTACAAATGTATGGAGTCGGCCTTCTCGGAAAGCTTAACTTTGGTAGTCTATACAACTACAATAATGTTCAGCTCCATTCTATCGAAATCGCGCCTGTCTCAATGATTCCACATATTATTCAGCTGAATAGACACTTGAAATATAAATCTACATCAAGTTTATAACACAATGTCTACTAGAAATCATTAACGAATATAATTAAAACTGCCACTGAACTTTACTCAAAAAATTCCAGCCATAAACTCTGGACAAAATTTCCAAGATTAGGTACAAATTCTTAACCTAATGAGTTTCTATCACAAAGGAGTTATAAGGACATAGAATTGTGTTCAAAACAAGTAGAAAGGGAGCCATAGTAGCTAAGAAACATTCATCTCTTCACGTTATCCTAAGAAATGTTATACAGGGAATGTGTTAATGGCAGAGGTTCGTGTATTAAGAGAATTTATGGTTGTTTTACAGTATTTATATTTGTGTGAATAGAGAAATAAGCTGGGTAGGTTTACTTTTTTTAACCCCTCGAGCGCCGATTGTATACGTCTGTACAACTTGAATGACCTTGAAAAACGCTTAATTGTCGTTTTGTACACACGTTTGTACGAATTTTTTTTGCCGAAAATTTTGGTTTTTGTATCTTTGTTTTTCTTAGAATAATCCCGAAAAAGTTTATTTTTGTTTATTTTTTAATTTATTTTTTTGTGATTTACTTAAAAACGCGCAATTACGTAATAATAATACCCCGGGGCGCCCGACGGGATCAGAAAGCCTCTTGGCTAATCAAGAAACTTTCGACTTTGCCATAACATACGGTCAGACAAGACATTATATTATTATATATTAGTATATATTATTGTGTTGGTGCCTTGTGCCTGACATAAAAACGTGAAATATGTGAACATTTTTCAATACACCTATCCCTATTGCATATAGGAACGCCATTTACGCCTCGGTCGCAGTGATAAAGTTTCTCCACCTGTATCAAAATTGACTATTTCAATTATCTATTAATATGCCCGCATGACAAACACAGTAGACCGATAATCTGATAAAGACTGAGAATCCTCTGGGTGCGAGATGCGAAGATTCGTTTGAGTTTGATGGGGGCCAGCAATGTTATATATCTTTTGACTGAAATGAAGTTAACTATGAGTGAGTCTACGGAGTTTCTTGCACATTCTTCTCCATAGAAATCTACGCTTTGAAAAGTGTAATTAGGGTAATTTTTCCGACTGACTGACTTCTTGACAATTCAAAAGTGCCTGTAAATAAATAGTTTATTTTAAATAAATGCTTTTTGCTTCATCATTATCATTTCAGCCGAAAGACGTACAATGTTGGACATAGGCCTCTCCCAAGTGTCACCACAACGAACGGTTGCATTCCCGCGACTCTAACCAGGTCATCGGTCCATCTTGAGGGAGGTCTTCCAACGCTGCTTCCTTTCCTTTTTGCTTATATAACTGAAAAGCAGGTCAAACATTGAGTACCTATACACGTGCCAATTTATCAACACCAAATGCCAACAGCAAATAGTTGCACTCAACAAAACTAATGCTTTACAATGGAGCAGCCCAGCATTATGAAGTGGTGCATGTGAACGATATAAATAAGCGGTCGGTGGGCGCTGAGCCGCCTCCGGGAATATGTACCTATGTATACAGACAGTTGTAGAACTTTGCCAAACTGTGCCGACTGGCGATGTACACGACTACACGTGTTTAACATGCTTTTACTGAGATACGAACCAATTTTGTTTTTCTAATTTTAGATTTTTTTCTACGAAAATATCAGTCTAGGTGGGACCCTTCATGATTAAGCAACGCTTGCAAAGGCAGGGTCCCATTCATTATCATCTGAGACTCTTTCATACCTCAGAAAAGACGATAAGCGTTTGGTCCCTTCTGTCATTCGTAGACCTTAACAGCCAGAAGCCAGGATATCTGACACCAGTCTTACTACAAGCAAGTAAAGGCAGTTTTCCAGCTAGCGGATTGTAGAGGTCAGGTAACCGTTTCATGTAAAAAAAAACTGGTATTCAGCTCCATCTAGTAAGACTTAAAGCCGACCCCTACATAATTAGGAGATGGTTAGGCAGATTAATTGGTGATTGATGTTACTGATGTAGAGTCAAACAAATTAACTAACAGAATAATACTTTTTACATAGTAATATATTTTTCCAAAACATATCCTATGTAAATCAGCTAACTACTCATAAACCACTCGAAAGATTTTGATGCGGTTTTCACTAATAGAAAGAGCAATAAACAAGGATGATTTATGTAAACAATTTTGACTCCAAGCGAAGCTGGGGCAGGTCACTATAGTATCTTAAAAATCAACAACTTTCCTAATAACATTCAAAATTGCGAGATCTTAAAAGAAATTTCTTATTCGGCATGATGTTTATTAAACAACAACAAGGTAATAACTACCTTATTTCCCGGAATCGAAATATTTTTAGGAGATGATTCTTTTTCACACAAATATTCCACTCAGTATTTTCACCCACAGGGATGAGCAACAGAGCGAAAAACGACACTAAAATACTTTCTTTGAAGTGTATTCATACGTTTCAATCACTGGAGTACAGATATATTTTCATTTCTTGAATGAGAGCTTTTTATTACTTCTCACTGAGCAAACATAATATGAATTACCAAATTTACCAAATGAAATTAAGGACCTAAATATTAATCAATTTAAGAGTAAATTAAGACATTTTTTATTGGAGAAATGTTATTATAATATTGACGAATTCCTTAATGATAAATTGTAAGCTATTTGACATTGATTTTATTTATTTTTGACATTGTATTATTATTTTTAGTATAGTTACTTGACATTGATATTTATTTAATTTTGACATTGTATTATTATTTTAGTAAGTTAATTGACATTGATATTTATTACATTTTGACATTGCATTATTATTCTAATTTCTATTAATTGAGTTATGTTATGTTTTGTTATAATTATTCTATTTAATATGTTGATTAATTCTGATTTATAATAATTACTAAATATGAGAAAGAGTGTACACCTTTAAGGTAGATTTTTGAGGAACTAACTATTCATTTATTATTAAGATCTCATGTAAAATGTACCAAAAATCACACCAATAAATGAATTTGAATTTAATTTGAATTTTACATCTCAAAAAAAAAAAAAAAAAAAAAAAAAAAGAATGTGTGAAAAGAAAAATTATGAATCATGATTCCATCTGAGTGTTTTTGGCACTGGTTAGAGAGGAAATAAAAAAAGTCTGCATAAACTGCAGTCTATACAAAGTATAGTTCTCATATAAATACAACAAAGTACAGCAGCTCATCTGCTTGTAAACTGCCCAATAATCGCTGGATACAGGGCAAAGTACTTCGAGTACCCAGGTACCCACAGCGAAATTGTCAGTAACACTAAGGCGCTGCTGGACTTCCTTGAGGAGCTAAAAATAAGGCAATTCTTAGCTAATATGTGTTGGATCAACCCAATAAGATCCCACAGCCAGTACTTAATAATGCCAAGGATTCAAACAGCAATTCTCAGGCTGTATATTAGGCTGCCGTTACACGTCCCAAAAACTCTACAGCTTCAAGAAAGCGCAGACTTGAGTACATGGTTTTAATTTCAACTACATACCTCCACGCGTTCCCGAGATTAAATGTCTTGACAGACAGACACACAGGCGGACAATAAAGTGATCCTATAAGGGATCCGTTTTTTCCTTTTGAGGTACGGAACCCTAAAAACTACTGGACAGTAGACCATTTTAAAAATTCTTTCTCCAGTAGATTGCTACTTTATCACTAAGTGACTTAGTATTATAATATATAAATATTAATAGCTATAATATTATAAGTTTATTTTCTACTATCACTCAGACGAAGACGCTGGCAGAATCTAATATATTATCTAACATCAATACGGTGCACCAACCTAACACGTGTAACTTTTCCCGCACATGTCATTAATAATGAGTTGCAAAGAGGCGAACTGATTACCAATGCACCTCAGTCCGCAGTGAGCTCACCGCGTTGCAATATGACAACAGTGCCAAGGAAAGATGCCTTAGAACAGACACCTGAACATAAAGGACGTGACTACTGGTATATTATAATGTGGCATCTAAACTTAATTAAAAGATTCAGTGTTAAAAAGACAGGGAATATAAATAACATATTGTACGGAGACGAAATGGCATATAGGCTTAGAGATAGCGCACACGAGCAACTTTCGTCTCCGCAACTAATTTGTTTCTCACATCAAGTTACGGGTTTGTGAAAGTGTGACAGAGACAAAAACTAGTTGCTAGGCAACTAGCTTGCTGGTTGCCCTGCCTTATTTGTAAAACTCACAAACCTTAGCATACCATGCTTTGTTAAATAACATACATACAACTGAAAATGGAACGCTTCAGTGCGGCGTGACAGGGGCTCGCACTGGTGGACCAATCGCGAGCCATCAACGATCTTCGCGTGGACGAAGACTTCCGAAGAGAATACGAATGAAAAACAATTGAATACATTTTTTCTCCGCGTCTACGGTGATTGACATTAATATTAAATTTATAATAAATATTGAAATAAATCAACTAAATTTAATTTGAGTCATCCCGTTTACATGCTTAAATACTAATCAGCGAATTCCTAATTTAAATATTTCATTGACAATTTTGAATAAAGAAGTTGCTAATCACTGTTTAAACTGATGGTGTTTTTTTAAAAAACTAAGGCCCAATTGTTCGAAATTGTTTACTTTGGCAAAGCGTTAGTCCTGTCACTGTTGCACAACTGCCAAAGTACACGTGCAAATAGAAATAGGAACAAATAAAGTCAAAGCATCAAATTGGCCAAATGCCATTTATACCCAGATCTAGGCCACATAAACATCTGTCAAGCTTTCATCTTTCAAAATCAGTGCTCTTGGCGTTGTTTTGATCGATCGATTCGTCGCTACACCTTATCCTTAGCTTTCAGATTTTGGTCTCAGTATCTACTGAGATTAAATCTTACTTCTTCTAGAGAGCGGGCCAGAGTTCCAGAAGTGGGATCATTATAAGGCTGATTTTACCTATGCCATGCTAGGCTAAGTCTTTTGGCACGTGTACATAATACACGTGTATAATAAGCCATTCCCAACTCAATTGAGGTTTAGAGGACCTTACATGCGGGTTTCGGCTTAATGCTGAAGTGCCTTACGTATATTTTTGTTTAACTTCGCGGTTTTTACACACAAATTGGCAATTATATTTTGTCTGTATTCTTGAGGAATACACAGCTTATTTTGGGTGAAATTTCCATAAGTATTTTGCAAGTTTTTTGTTTGGCTTTCTAACTGCAAAAAACAGATTAAGCGTAGTTCTGTAGATAGCTGTGCTGTAGTGTGTGTGCTGTGTGACTAGAAAGTTTGGCTGCTGTGGTCTTCCCGTCAGAAACTTATGCTTGACTGAATACTAAGAAGCATTCGTTTATATCAATTAAAAAAAAAACTGTGCAAGTACGAGTCGGACTTTATGCCCAAATCGAATTATTTAGATTATTCTGAATAGTTTTTTTTTTTTTGTGGCGTATCATATTTTCAGTCTTCAGATATATTCCTATACTTTTGCTATAAGACCTTGCTTCATGCCAAATTTCAGGGTTCTAGATGAACGGGAAGTAAGTACCCTATGAATTTTGATTCCCTTGAGAGTCGCGTTGCCAGGTGTCCCGATTTGCGCGAGATGTCGCGATTTTTAGGAGTCTGCGCCTGATCGGGAAGCTAATGTCCCGATAAATCAATAAATTTGTTAAAAGCCATTATAATTTTTTCGCATCATTGTCACACATGTTAAGTGCGTTCAAAATGACACACGACACATCACTACCTTGTCTCTCTCTCTCGTTCAGAGCCGCGTTGTCTTCGTCAGACACACAGGTAGCCCATGTCCTGGAATAGCAGATAGGATATTTATTATCCTGGGAGTATATTCCCTTGGGACAATTTTTCTACTCGAGGCGAGCAAACCCGCTAGCAGAAACTAGTAAATACATATTTAAGTTTATTATCTCTGTTCATGTCTCGTCTCTTGGGAAATTAACAAGGATTATTTCAACTATAAAAATTATTAAGAAGTAGTAGAGGTACGCTTTGCTTTCATTAAAGTCCTAGCTAAAACACCCTTGTTATTTAATATTATTTATTAATTTAATTATAATACCTTTACAGACTAAGTTTTAACGTTGGCACACATCATATTCGTGCCCTTGCCCGTGTTACTAATTGGGGTCGGTTTTCTTTTTTTAATTGGGAATTCATCCAATGACTTCACCCGCTCTAGGGCGCAACGGGAGGACGTGTCAGACTTTTACTAACTATAATCCACTCCTATGTTCCTTCTCTGATTTGCCTTGCATTCCAGGTCCCCGGGGTTTTATTTAGGTTTTGTTATTGTTTTGATGTATAATAAAATTATTTCTCATCATCTTCTTGCCACTGTCCTGTGTTACTTGAAGTCGGTGCAACACGTTTTTTTCTTCCATATCATTCCTCACACAATACATCCATCTTTCCTTGACGCTCGAAACGATGACACATATGAAACCATAAAAATCTCACCTTCACGCCCCCAATTTGTAAAATCAAAATTTAGCATGATGGCACCCCCCAAAAGAAGGTAAAATGAGTACCAGTTAGTTACGCACACAGTTTACATTTTTATACAGTTATCGTGCTTAGTTCCTGGAAAATCAAAACTACGGCTTCGTTCATCAAATCCTGCATCAATAGCATAGTTTGGCTCTTGATTTAAAGATCACTAGATTAGCTATCAGGAAACGCAGACTTCGGCAGGGAATTCCGCTCCTTAGCGGTTATCAGCATCATCATCATTTCAGCCGAAAGAAGTCCACGGTTGGACATAGGCCTCCCCCAAGCGACGCCACAACGACCGATCCTGTGCGTCTCGCATCCACCGCCCTCCCGCAACTCTTCACCAGGTCGTCGGTCCACCTTGTGGGAGGCCTTCCAAAGCTGCGTTTTCCGGTGCGCGGTCGCCACTCTAGAACCTTTCGGCTCCATCGACCGTCCGTTCTACGAGCAATGTGCCCTGCCCTCTGCCACTTTAGTTTGGCGATCCGTAGTAGTACGCACAATTAATGTGTTCCCAAAACGTTTTGTGCATATAGGTAAAATGTCCACCATGTACCAGAATTCTCTAGTTTTTACTTTCAAGATATTCCGAAACATGGATGTTAATCTCCTTTCGTTTAAGTACACGCTAAGTAATAGTTTGTAACATGTCGTCTGCGAAATATCGTCGTTGAAAGTTCCACAGAATCTGTAAGAGTGTTCTCATATTAGATCGTCCATCATTCTCATCGTGTTGACACGTCTCATAAGTACTGCGGTACTTACCCGTTACGTTACCATCGTCTTATGACATAGTGCTTTTAAATTGTTATTTATTTGTTGATTTGTATCTCCAAACATATTTACAATATAAGATCGTAACATATACATTGTACATACAAATCTCAGCTAGCCGAAACTAGCAAGAATCGAAATCGAAACCGAACCTTTTTTTTGGTCCCTAGGTTCTTTTCAATACACTTATCCGAAAATCTGCTATTATCCCTATCGCTTATAGGCACGCCATTTACTGTTTTCCGCACTAGTGCGGAAAAGTACGCGAGCTCATCCCCACCACAATTTATTGTATTTATCGTATCAGGATAGTCGTTAAATGACCCCCACTAGTCACCGGTCAACCTCCTTTTGTTTATTTCTTCTTAAGAGTATTCAAAAACGTTATTAGATCCACGTAGAAATTCATTTTCATGGAAATCGCTGCAGCAATCGGCTCCGTAACACTCTCAAAATTCTGCCTCGGTCGCAATGACAAACTACCCCCAGTTATGTCAAAATGTACTATTTATGTTTTAAAGTTAGTAGGGTTATTTTTTTTTTTTGACAAATCATAATATTTCCTGCAAACTACTTTGATTAGACACTAAATGTTTTAGTAATACACTGAAATATGAACTGATTTTTTTTATTATTTTACTAAGACTCACTCATTTAAACAAAAATGATGACAAAGAACCAAACCCCAAACAGTTAATCGCGTCACTTGACTTACATTTGTGTATGACGTGTCTATAATTTCTTTCCCAAATCCGAGCATAAGTCAAAGAAGAAAACTAACAAATTCAGAAGCAAAATTAAGTTTTTTGCTTTCCGCCATATTTTCTACCTACCGTCATTGAAGAGTCGTTTAATAAAGTTTTAATTAAATCTTAGTACAACAACATTGAACACAGCTGTCAAGAAACAGCCCAGCTGTTGCACCAGTCTATTAATACTTCGAGAACTTTACAAATAACAATAATATAAACATTAAGTCACTATTATTGTTGACTTTGCCTTATCTGTGAGTCTGATCCTCTCTTCGACGGTCAATAGCTCTGTCTGCCCCAGTTTGTATTTATATCATATCTTTATGACTGTAATGAATGATCGAGCCAGGATTATGGGATAGTTCGAAAAAGTTACCGCGGCGTTCGAAAGAGTTAGAACGCAAAGGACAATTGAAAGAACACAGAAGATACGTGGGTTGTAGTCAGTAAAAGTCTAATACTCAAGAGGACGTGTTAGATTTTTATCTAGCTCTACGCGGAGTGCGAAAACGTGGATCACTTCGGATCTCGATAAGTATGAGTCAGCTGTCAATTGACAACGTTGATATATACTTAAAAGACAGGTGCAATCTACTGGACTGGTCCCAAATGGTAATGTGTAAGAATGAAAAAAATTAAATACGGTATATATTACAAATCCCTAATGATCCGAATAAACTATTAGCTATGATAAGTTACTCAAATCACTAGAAAAACAGTATTAACGGATAAAACAAAAACTAATCCTCAATGTGCTTTCAACATGACACTAATATATTATAAAGCAATGTGTAATGTATCCGGCAAGTAACATGCGTTCTAATTTCATGTCATTTCCTGAAAGCTGTTACGATATTTAATATATTTACTTATTTATAAAAACGTTTTATCACTCAAGGTCGACTTACTGTGCTATTATTTTTAATCTGTGTCTTGACATTTCTTTGTTTACAAAAGTTTTTGGCAGAATTTCTTCGAGTGAAGTTCAGTGGCCATTTTAATTATTCGCAAATTAATTCCTAGTGGATATTGTGATGAAAAACTAGTGTAGTTTTGTATCTTAGTGTCTGCGCAATTGGAAAATATCTGGAATCATTGAAATAGGCGCGATGTTGGTAAAATGGAGCTGAGAATTTTATTGTAGTGTTGACTGCCTCAGTGAAGTTGGCCGAGTAGGTTGACTTGATACATTTGCTGCAAATACTAAAAAAAAAACATAAAATGTATAGGTCCATTCATATTCTAATGGTAACCAAATTAACTATTCATACGAAGACTTTGCTTAAAGGACTTAGTATCCAAGCCAAAAATATTAACAAAAAAAAATTTAGGTAACAAAACAGCCAAATAGAATACCTACATAGGTAATAAAAAAAATTTTAACTCTGTTTCTTACAACTAAGTAACTATACAAGTTCATAATGCCCCTTACTACCGACTAGCTGTCCCCCGCGGTTTCACTTGCATCTTAGGTTACTGTTCCGATCACGTGGTACGACCCACGGATTCTGCACCCGTGATGTTACTATACTACGTGATGTGCCTATACTATTTGTCATAAACCTAGCTATTCCATACAGAAAGACTTTTTTCAAACCACATAGATGAGCCCATTTAAACAATAAAAAAAAAATCCGCTTTATTACCTACATCAGTTTAGATTACGTGTGATCGTAAACTGTCTTACTGAACTGCTTAACTCTTAAATCCAAGAACAAGATCATTTAAAATAAAGCTACTATTCAGTAATTTATTTCTCCATCATTTAAATTCGTGAGAATCGATAGCAATATAAAGCTTTGTTTCTTTATCGTAAACGAAGCACTTAAAACTAAATCACGATCTATTCACGTACACTCGCGTCCAACGTTGCTTCCTAATAAAATAGTAAATCACTAAATAAAAATGAGTTGGCATTTAAAAGTGGGTGCATTTGGCGAGTTTGTCACGCACGGGGAAACGCAGGGAAACTCTCCGTTTTATAAATAAACGTAAGCTCTCTCATTCACAAGTCACATAATTATTTCGGGAACACGTAACGCGAATGCACGTAATGGACGCCCACGGGTCGTTATGCCGATATTTCAGAGCGGGAGCCAAGATCATCATTGACATATCACTATTGTTTTGACACATTGAAAGTAGGGCACGTATTTTTTTTTTTATATCTTTATATTTTTACCGTGGCAACACTACTTCGAAATTAAAGAGAAATTCGTAAATAAAAGGTCTAACCAAATTTACTAAATGCTGTCTATTGCAATGATCTGTCAAAAAATTATACTAGCTTTTGCCCGCGACTTTGTCCGCGTAGAAGTCGAAAATAGTTTTATTAGGTTTTTTGAGATACGAAAATATGAAATATTATTCATCATCTTCGTCGTGTGTGATAGTTTATTGAATTATATGGCGAGCGATATTGTATCTTAAGATAAAATATTATAGTATCTTAGCCGTGTGCAGCGCCCCTTAGTGAACTGCACTGCGGGTGACGTAACCTACGACAAACTTATTATTTTCGGTTGGTACAGTAATCGAACCGCAAAATTAAGTTTGTTTTTTATTGTATATACTTTTCCGGGATAAAAAGTACCCAGTGTAGTGCCCAGGATATTAAAGAATAATTATACCAAGTTTCGTCGTAATTGAATGGTAGTTTTTGCGTGATACCTGAACAAACAGACAGACCAAAATTTTTTAAACCACAATTTTGGGTTCGGTGTCGGCCTAGTAAAATCCCCTGCCATTTATTTTTTTTTATATTTTTAATGTACAGAATTTTCACTTCTACAGATTTATTATAAGTATGGATATTTAAGAGGAATTCAGTGTTACGTATTTTTATAATTAAGCCATTATCACCAACAAGACCCTCTTCACAAAATATACATTTCGTTAACAACCTAATCCATTTAGTCCGACAGTTCAGATTCCGGGTGCAATACTATTAGTCTCCTTCATTTCGGTAATGCTGTCTTTTGTTCACTTCACGACGTTTTCTTCGTTTTTTCCTTGACGGCCATGGAAAGTTTTCACTGAGAGACGCATTCATTCAAACAGTACTCTGAGAAAGCAAACCAGCTCGTAAATTATGAGATTTTAAACCATAAGTTTCCATAACAAATACAGATAGAAAAATAAATAATCATCATGATCAATTATCTGCTCATGCCTATCCATTTATCAAACAAACCGAGTGTGTTATTATTTGCAAATAGGTTTTAGTCCATCTCAAATACAAATATTCGTTTAACATTATTTACAATACAGTTTGTGTTCAAATATACGGAAAATTAAGCAAAAAAAAATTTACGAACACAAACAATAATTATTACTTAATAGTGCCTTATTATTATTTTAATAAAATATGTTCATGGACGAAACTTATGTATGTACGAAGGACTGGAACAATTAGCCTGCTGTCTTCCCGTCTGATTCTATTTTAGATGTCTTCAAGGCTAGAGTGAAAAACCATTAACGACTGCATCACAGCTTACTATCAGGTGGGGTCACAGTCAAAGCACTAGTTTAAAAAAATTAAGAAAAAAATGTACAGTTAGGGGTCAAAAGTGCAGTTGCACTGTACTAATGCTAAAGTGACTAACATTTATTTATGGAAGAGTGTCATGTGGTTTATGAAAACGACTTATAGATCATTGAACGTCTACTATACAGAAATTTTAGGCAACTGCTCTTTTGACCCCTGACTACATAGATACGTTATCTGACCTTTATCATTGCTAGTTGAAGTAAGATGAAAACTTACACGACAATAAAAGAAAATACAAATCCTCAGTCATTTGACCACGCTGTCGATGTCGCCGTCGCCGACTTCGAGGCCACTTCATAATAAACATCAGCGGGTCATTTGACGAAAGTGTCATTACTGTTCCAAAGCAATTTCTGTCTGAGAGCAATTACGAAAGACTTCATGTCGTACAATCGAGTTGCGCGACACTGCCGACACTCCTGACACTCTTGAAACAATGCCAGATTGCATTGACAGTTGTTAATGATTCTCTACGACATGACACGGAAAAAGAATCGTATTTTATTTGAAAGACTTTTTGTAAACGACTGTACTTCCCGAATAGAATGGTCGTTCAAAATAATTATTTCAATCTTCGTTGAAGCTTTTAATTTTAGATGGAAAATTAGATTGTTTTTAATAATAGCTGTTTATTGTTTGCGTAGGTAGTATGTATCCTACTGTTCAATACAAAGTCTAGAACGTCAATAAAAACTAGTTACTCGTTAATCTATACAACAATTAACTAAAGCACAAAATCACGTTTATTTGGCACACAGATACACACAATGATATTACAATATAGAAACTAATAACTAACATAATAAATAGCGCAACATATGTCTAAAACGTCACACGTCAATATACAACCCGCCCCTGATCGTTCCCGGTGCAAAAGTGCCCATAATACTGGCCGCATTACCTCGCTGGATAGCGATGGCCATCCTTTGCACCAAGAACGACCCGGACCGGGAGTCACCCGTTGCCTCCCCGAGCCTACGGCCTAAATCCCCCTAAATTAACTAAAGTGATAATAATAATTAATCCCAAGTATGACAATTTAATCTCCCTTGACTAATCACATTGAATCTGAGGCAAATATCGTAATAATTGGCTTATATTATTGTAGAAGGAAACCAATTAAACTAACGCTTCATAGATATTAATTATTACAAGGAACACAGTATAGCCACCACACTTGAGTTTGCTCAAGTTTATCCTTAACATACCAATATCGATATAGAGAGAGAAGTTCCCGATACAAAGTTTAGATCGAGACGCGTCATGTACCGTCATAGTGAAGATATTGATCGCTTGTTGTTAGTTTAATGATAACAATAAGAACACATCAGATATCATTAACCGTTTAACCGCTTGCGTTGAATTAGTCCAACGAGTATTTCGTGTCCTATCCGCCAGGGTCGTGTGTTTGCGACTGGATATTCCATCTCGTTTAACTCTTCAATCCCCTTATTTGACAGAAGAGCTGACGAGATGGGAGTATTTGGTCGTGGATAAGCGACCCTGGCGGAATAAACGCGAGAGCTATGTTGGCTGCGGAAACGTAGCCTTAGAACGCGAATGAAGGAACATAGGTGGGTTTTAGTCACAAAACTTTAGATGTTTTTGAGGTACTCCTTGCTACTTTTAATTAAATTATTTTTCGATCTGATGTATTTTCACAAAGGTACTTTTTATGTTGAACATTTATTATATAATGTAAGAATACTGAATCTTTAGCATATATAATGGTGTATGCTTTGTTGGTTGTCCTTAAATAAATAAATAAACATTTAACACAATATCTTGCTCTACTTGATCATATTTTTACAAATTCGTGTCTTTTATAATTAATAGGTTCGCGTTTGACCATTATCTCACTTGATGGTAAACGACGATGCAGTCGACGATAGATCAGGCTTGCCTAGAACTAATCTATTCACTCTAAACTTAAAGACCCCTTGATTGTAGTTATCAGGAAACACAGATTCAGGCAGGAAATTCCACTCCTTAGCTGTACCAATGAATGTGTTTCCAAAACGTTTTGTACTTGTGGGTGGGTTATTCACCATTTACCGGTGGTATAACGCCGTACGTCTAGTGATCCGATGATGAAACGGGCTGGAAGGAATTAAACTATACAATTCCGATGTACAACTCCCCAAACTGTAAACATCTTTTGTAAAGTTTATGTACCTACCTATTTCTATTGATATACTTATCTATATATTAAAATATTTACCTCCGCCCGACCAACAGATACTTGTGGTTTGTTGTAATAACTATATAAATACATTAGGTACACAGTCAGTGCAAGTTATTATCAATTATTGATTTGTTTGATTTACTCAGTACAAATAGGTAAGAAGGTAAACTTGTAAAAAAATAAAAGGCCAGTTTTGACATTTGATAAATACCCTAGAATGTAACTTGGATCGAATCTGAAAGAAACAATAAAATAATTACTAATTACATAGTGTTTTAAAAAATACATACATATTGTTGGCGCGTTAAGTAAGATGATATCTATATATATATATATAAGGAAAAACTGACTGACAGTAACGCACAGCCAAAACAACTGAGACTAGGAGTGTAAAATTTTCACAAGGTTTCTTTATATAACGTAGACGAGAACTAAGAAAAAAAGGCTAAAGGAATGAAATGAGGGTTCAAAGTTTGTATGGAGAAAACCTACTTTTATGTGGGCGAAGCCGCTGGTAGAAGCTAGTATTCCATTATTTTTTTTGGTTTTAGTTAGTAAAAGTCTGATTTCCCCCCTCTCTCTCTCTACCCAAACCGGGTACTTGATGATTTCCCAACTGAAAAAATTAAAAGTATTTATATTCTTTCGTAGTCATATTATTTTCATGGAATCCTTTTATGCATAGTTACGAAAAGTCCGGTATGATTTATCATCATGTATTTGTTTTCATCTTATCGGTCATAATCACAACTTTATAATTTTTACGTCACATGCTCATACTTGACAAAGTAGTTTGTAAATAAGTAACGGATGTTCATGAGTCTTGTTTGACGAAAACAAATAAATGCTTACTTCGTAGTTGGAAACATAGATAATTGTGTAGAAGACATATTTTGTAACTGGTAAAGTCCTTATTAAAGATAAAAAAACTCTTTATTTTCCTTCACGACAGCCAATATTACTTGACCTGTCGAGGTGGCGCTGCTTGCTAAGATAAATGTCAATTGCATGTCAAAAACCGTATATTTTACAATCATCGACATTTTTCCGCATGCCAAGATATACTGGATACGTTATTTCAAGTAATAGAAAATGTAATACTAGTTTTACCAGTTGAAATAACATACCTACAACTAAGTACTTAGTAGAATCTAATAAATATTCAAAGAACACAATTTGCTGGCGATGATTGATATCATCCTCCGCGCAACACGCAATAGTTAGTATAATAACTGGTAGGTACATAATGTATGCTCTTGTTTTATTAATTAGCCCTTTGTTGACATAAGGGCTAGGTCGGCAGCTCAGTAGTTACATATCCTTTAAAGAAAATCTCATTAATATTCTTCTACGTCGACAAGAGACCAAAAACGAAACAAAGTCAAAGAAACGTGTGCGTGTATTTTATGATTCCTTTATGTAGATACCAAGTACCTGCTAAGAGTTTCACCATATACGATCCAAATGTCCACATACACGACACATCTACTGCCAAAATAAATCAATAAGTCAAAATTAAAAGTGAGCCATTTTGTTTCTGTTTACCCCTTAGGGAAGGCTATAGTCGTTCGACCATATCGCCTAGTCTTTCGTCCATGTTTTCTTGAGTAATAAGTCTTCCGTTGTTTCTTTTTTTTACATTAAAAAGCGGGTGTAACACATTCTAATGTTGTTGAAGTATTTGGCAGCAAATTTATCGATTCAGCCTTCTCAGCAAACTTCGCTGAGGTAGCTAAAACTACAATAAAATTCTCAGCTCCATTTCACCCAGATTGCGCCTATTTCAATGATTCCACATATTATTCCAGTTGCGCAGACACTTGAGATACAAAACTACACCAATTTTACATCACAATATCAACATTTACTAGGAATCAATTTGCGAATAATTCAAACTGAAACGCACTCGCAGAAATCCCGCCAAAAGCTCCTAAAAGCGCGCCAAATCTTTTATCATAGACAAAATCAATGACCAAAATAGAGTTTGCCTAGAACAGAAAATAAAAAAAAAAACATTCTCTTTTGAATTTGGAACGCCGCGCGACGTAAATCTCTAGGGCCTTGGTTGTTTGCTGGATTCTATGACAGCACAAATTTCAATTTGTGCAGTCCCATGTTTTATAACAAAAGCCTGATATTACCTTATAGCGACCGCTCGTAAAAATAAATATAAAAGGCTCTTGCTTTCTTTTTAGATATTTTAGGGCTTTCCTACATAATGTTTAGGGTATGATTTCACATAAAAAATGGGGCGTAATGGTGACCAGCCAGAATCGTGGATGTAAAACTGTACTCCTTTGTCTTTATTTTTATGGTTAAAATGTGTACCATAATATTTCCACTCGAATGCTTATTTTGCAAATAGAGTGCCTTGGGCAAAGGATATAAAAGGAGTATTTTATAAAAGCTTGCAATCGCGCATTGTGGAAAGGATACCTACTGTTATTCTTATAGAAAAAAGGTTTTTGCCCGTTCTCTATTATCATTTACCACCAGCCATACAGTTTTAAAAACAACGTAGCGACACCTATAGACCGAACTACGTACTAATTGTCTGAACAACTGGTTGTAAATTGATCTTTCCGTTACAACCGGCCCTCGATGCGCTACGTCGATGGTATATTGACTGGCAGTGCTTAATTGAACCCTAACAAAACTGTTCATCTGCTGCTCCTGCTAATTGGCAATCAACGACGCATCGCTCGCCACCCCAGAGCCCAGACATAACCACACTGGAAGGTACATCGAACGATAATAAAAAATTTGACGCTTGTCAATATTGGGGAAAACATTGTCCAGCACGCAAGTACAGTACGTATTAGATACTGGCTTTTACTCGTGACTTCGCTGTTTCGCTACTGTTCCTGGTCCCACAGGAACTGTTATTTTTTTAAGTATAAAAAGTATCCTATATCACTTAGAGACATTCAATGATTTTTCAATACACTTACTTACAATACGAAAGTCCGCTCTTATCCCAACCGCTTTTAGGCACGCAATTCACTGTTTTTCGCACTAGTGCGGATAAGTGTGCAAGCTAGCCCCGCCACAATTTATTGAATGAATCGTGTCACACGTATCACATTTGGGGTGGAAACAACAGTTGACGTCTTTCGGCTAAAATGATGATAATGATGACCGTATCAGGCTGGACGCTAAGCGACTCCCGTAACCCTTCTTTTCTTTCTTCGCTCGTGTATCAAAATATATGGAGACCGACACGCCCAGATCGGCGCGTGTGGCACACGTGTGCGCAGTGTAGTTCTAGCTTAAAGGTAGAACTTAGTAGAACTGGGAGCCGATCTGGGCGCGTCGGTCTCCATACATTTTATATGGCAACTAGACTTGCAGATCTACATTAGATCCACGCCACGCAACGCGCCGCTACGTACCAATCAGGCGTGGTCCACGCGCGCGTCGGACTAGTGTAGTTCTCGCTTAAGTGTTCCCATGTCAGACACGACAGGGTCCATATTGATCTATATGTACATAATATGGAATGCAATAAAGTATAGAGTATGTTCACTTGTGTATAAAGACTCGTTATTCAACGTTACAGCTGTGAAACATCCCACGGAGGCGTGTGTTTGAGTTGGGGAAAAGTGCTACAAAACTAATTGTTACTTTGTTACCCTTGTGTTACGGGACGGGTAGGGGGTAGGGAGACGAAACAAGGCTACCTACATACAGTACTAAGTACCACATTTTATTAAGTAACACTAAGAACTATCCAAACGCTTAGCGTCATGTCCGTGAACGGGCGCTGTCAGTAGAGGCTGGTCATCTCTTAGCTGCCAGTTGCTATTTTAATATCTATATTTAGTTTTTATTTTTATTTACATTGTTCTCACATGATAGCGACAAGGAACATGTAACAGAGATATTTGCAATTACAAAATATGATTGAAAAGAGTGTCCATGGAGTTTCTTGCACATTCTTCTCCATAGAGATCTACGCTTTGGAATGTGCAATTAGCATCATTTATTTTTATTTTTCTGACTGACTGACTTCTTGACATTTCAAAAGTGCCTGTAAATGGTTTATTTGGAATAAATGCTATTTCGATTTTTTGCTTAGTAAACACTTCGCGTGACCCAAGTGCTGGCTTTTACCTCGGTCAGAGATTAAGTATTGCCATACAACGTGGCAATGCCGTCAGCCTTTTGGGCACATTTCCAGTCGACAGCGATGCGGAGGAGTTTTTTGACGCCATATTTTAGCTAGTAGTTTTTGATTTAAGTGTATATATAGTTTTAATTAGTTAAGTGTTTTATGTATTCATTTTACCTGAAATAAAAAACTTTCATTTAGTAACACTGATCAAACAAATGTTTGCATCACTTTTTTGACTGGCCTATTTGGTCTAGTGGTTAGTGGCTCTGACTGCTATGTCGGAAGTCGTGGGTCCGATTCCCACCCAAGACAAATGTTTGTGTGATGAGCACGATCATTTTTTCTGTGTCTGGGTGTAATTTATCTATAATATGTATGTATTTAGAAATATATATCTATGTTTATCAGTTGTCTAGCACAAGCTCTGTTTAGTTTGAGACTAGATAGCGTTGTGTGATGGTTGTGGAATATTAGTTTTTATATTATTATTATGGCTTGACTTTTGTTTGGTGAGCAATCATCAAATACTTAACTTCGCGCTCTGGGTGGAGCGTGCGGGGTTTCAGACTTGCTGTAAGGGCCCAGGGTCGAAGCCTACTGGGGCCAATGGTCTGATTCTGAAAGAAAGTCTCAGCCCTGGTACGAAAGGCAACGAAGGAACAGGAGTGGGTTTTTAGTCAGTAAAAGTCTGACAATATCTCCCGCTCCGCCCAAGGGCGAGATTTATCATTAGATGATTTAGCCACCAAAATAAAAAGGGGTATCAGACTTTTACTGACTAAAACCCACCCACATGTGTTCCTTCAGTTGCCCATTGCGTTCCTAGGTCGCGGTAACTCTTTCAAACTATCTCACAGCCTTGTAAGTTTGGCTCGTCTTACAGAACTTGTAAACTGCCCTTATTTTTTTTTTACTTGATCCATTTTGTTCACAGCTAATGGTTGTGCCCTGCAAAGTCATAACTTTGATAAGTGTGTGCGATACCCACTCATTATTGTCGTAAAATAGGACCTGCCTACGTCAAAACCGCAATTAAAACAGATTTTGTTTCATTAAAGTGCTAATTATTATAATCAATGTCACAGAATAAATAATGGAACAGTATAGAAACTAAGCCTAGTTGATAAAATAATTACCAACGCTCTATTGAAGCAATAGGGTTGTCACTTTTAATGTTTTTGATATTGTTTGTTTTATGAAAAAGAAAAATGTGTTCTGTAGTGATTAATCAATCGAATTGAAATAACTAGTTTACAAATAAAATTTAAATATGTATTCTCATGGCGTTGTATCGATTAACCTAAGCAAAAGACTGTAGTTTAAAATACAGGAAACAGTTTAATATTTGACACACAACAACTTGTAGGTCTTTATCTTATCATTACGGCGTAACCTTTTACAAGTTTTGGCGGGAACGTACGCGAACCCCGGTTGGACGAAGACGTTTTGTGCGCGCTCTATGGAGTGGGCGCGCGGTCAGACCTAGGCTTATGAGCAGTGGTTTTCGGGTGTTTGCCATGCATTTTTGGTTTGAACATGTTTAATTTATAATTTAAAAAAAAAACATTTCATAAAAAATACTTTTATTCCTCATAAATTACAAATTATTTACTGAAAAATACTTGCATCTGCTACGACACGTTCGGAATTCTTTATTATTAAATTTTAAAGTGTAAAAATTTCTCATTCTTATGAACAGCTTTTTTAAATAAAGTATTAGGAAACAATGACAGAATACTATAAAACTGTTTTTGTCTAATTCTTTGTAAATTAATTCAGCTACTTTGCAGTCTATGTGTTCTCTTAGCAACTACGAAAAATATCAATTTATTAAAAATAGCATTTTTATAAAGATCGCGGGAGTAAACTACACGGGAGTAAAACGTGACCACTCGTCTTGACACGGCACTTGCTTGTTTACATGTTTGGTGGCTACTGACAGCACCGCGAGAAACGCTTAGGGGTCTCGTCGACCTGTACGTTTATGTGAATTTACCGTTTCGAACATTTGTAGGTAGTTTCCGTACTGTTCCATATCTATACTGTGTTTAATGTTCCACACCGTTCATTAACAACATGTTTGTTTTAATTAAACTTAAATAAGATTCTCTGTTTATTTTACAAATTGATAGAGAGCAGCAATTAATTATTATAAAAATATGAAAAAAACAGTTCACTATTAAAATAATGACATCGTTAGCTAGACTAAAAAAATATCATTAAGTATTATTATTTTATCAATATTTTTATCCTACATTATACTATTAAACATGAAGCTAGGTACTCCTTTAGGGTACATTTTCCAATCATGTTTATTTAATTACAATTTACGAGAGATATATATATGGCTGTATGTATTTGTACAGTAAACACACTGCATGAATTAATTTATACTATGTACCTATGAATTTTAACAAACAAACTTATCTTCGGTCGTATCCAGCTAGTTTAAATATCATTGTTACAGCATGTCCTGCGCTCGAGCATGCAGAAGTAACCGCCCAAGATTGACCTGTCGGTCTAGTGGTTAGTGGCCCTGACTGCTATGTCGGAGGTCGTGGGTTCGATTCCCATCCAGGACAAATGTTTGTGTGATGAGCACGATCATTTGTTCTGTCTGGGTGTAATTTATCTATATGTATGTATTTAGAAATATATAAGTATGTTTATCAGTTGTCTAGTAGGTACTCATAACACAAGCTCTGCTTAGCTTGAGACTGGACGGCGTTGTGTGATAGTTGTGGAATAGACAAAAAGAAAAAAAAAGTAGGTTGTCGCTCGCCTCTTATCTTTTCTAATATCTATCAAAAAATTCTGAAAGTACTTCCCTACATTAATATCGAATAAAAGGACCTTTGATGAAGTCGCGCGGTCACTACTTGAGTAAAGGATCAAATACTTATATCCCACGAACGAAGGAAAGGGTCGCGGAACCTGAGTTTGGCGAACTTTAAAATATAATGTCCAACATTAGTCTAGCTGGCACGCCATCATTATGGCGGTAAGTCCCCTCTTTGAGAAGTGGCTGGAAAGGCAACACGGCATCCTTACCTTCATGACGTAAGTCCTTACCAGACGTGGTAAGTTCGAGAGATTCCTGCGGTTCGTTGTCACTAGTAGTACCATTAACACTTCCATGATGGAACTACTGAGGTTTTTTTTAAATCACTAGTTCCTTTTAATAGAATAAAATTTTAATAGAATCTGTAAATAATGGAACTAATGTTGAAATGTATTATCACTAGAACCGCTAGTTATTTTTTATTATTTTAGGCCTTCCTGCACCGGTTTCGTGGCTATCAAAGGAGGCGGCCGATCGCGTGAGGCAATGGTCCTCACGCCCCAACCACCGCCGCCGGCATTCCGATCCCGATTTCCGACCACCGTAGGCGCGGGCTTGCGGACGGCGAGCAATGGCTAGCTCGCCGTCCGACCGTCCGGTAACCGTCCGGACCGAGCCCAAGTCGTCGGTGGCGCAAACTGTTCCACGCACGCCTCAAGGAGATGTCAGCAACTGTAGGGGTCCAACAAGGTCGAAGCCTACTGGGGCCGGAGGTCTGATTCTGAAAGGAAGATTCGGCCCTGGTACGAAAGACAACGAAGGAACAGGAGTGACTTTTTAGTCAGTAAAAGTCTAACACTATCTCCCGCTCCGCCCAAGAGCTGGGGATGTCATTACATGATTTTTCAAAAAAAAAAAATTTGTCTAGCTTTTTATATTCATCAGTCAATTCCGCCGCTTAATTTAGAATGTCTCACTGTTAGGATGTCAAATATTGTGACAAATACAATTATTTATAGGTATGCTAATATTTTCTGCATACTTAAAATATTATTCAAATCATTTGACATTTTAGTATCTAGCCATCTATGAATCAACGATAAGCCTCTATTTGCAACACTATTAAGAAGGTCATTGACACCTCAGTAGGAAGTTAGTCTTTTCACCTTTTAGCAGCAAACAATCACTTCGCTACTCTTCAATATAAGTAGTAAGTTCCACATCTACAGCCTGCCATAAACGACCATTCGGACACACAATTATAAAAAACTCTGTGCGCTAAGTACGAGTTGTTTTTACGTCAATGTGATCGAAACGTAAACCTTGTCTGGCTCTCTGAGTGCCTAGTGCGAGTTTGTTTTAGTTCGCTCTGATTGGCCCGTTCCAAAGTCTTAACCAATCAGAAGGCCAAACGCGGTGACGTTTCGATCGTGTTGACGTAAAAACAACTCGTTGTCAGCGCACTGATTGGTTAAGAGATTGAAACGGGCCAATGGGAGCCAAACGTCATAAAAGTGTCGATCGCATTAACGTAAAACAAACCCGCACTAGCTCACCTGAGTGCTAATGGATAATTTCGCCAAAATTTGAAACCACGATCGTCCCGCGTTCGGCCCCAATTACCCTTCCCTTGATAAATTACCCCGCACGTGTCATTAATTAAGAATTGTTTTGAGACTATAACCATCGTTAAGGTTTACTTTCATTAATATCAGAATTAAAATGGGTTTTTTGGAACTGCGTCATCATGCCAGAACTGTGTTGTAGACGCTCCGATTCGTTTAATGCTAATCGTCTTTTTATCGGTCACATCTTCAAATTGAGGTATTATTAGTTTTTGTTATCAAAAAGTTAATCTAAGTTGAACAAAAAAAACACGTTTTAGCATTTGTAACCACGAGCAACTTATTTGCAAACTATACTTTGTATCCTGCACATGTTAATTTGTTCATTTTTGTACTAGTTGTTTTATACAACAATATGATTTGATCAACCCACACTACTAAACGTTTGCCTACACACTAATTATGTTTAAAAAACAATGACTACCGTGTAATGACATAATAAAACTGCTAAAGAGCGGTGTGTGTGTGGGTGGGTTGTCTGTGGTCCTCCATTACGTCAATAAAATAATTACTTGTTCCACGAACAGGCGATGCGATCCACATCTCGATGTAATCGGCCACCTTTCCTGTCACGCTCCCGGTAATCGTCGACAATTAACATCTAGTTGCACGTTTTTTTTTGTACCGCATACAGATTCATTTCCATTGATAAAACGTGAATGTCAATGTCGAGCACATTTGTTTTTAATTGTGCAATTATTAGAGTATGGAAATAGAGTTATTGAGTTTTTAGTGACAGAGCGTAATTGCTCAGTGATTGCGTATATTTTAAGACTGAATCACGATTGTTATGCGAAGTCACATAATTTTCTCAAAGCCTCATCAAGTGTATAAAAATATCGGTCATGAACACATCACTGCGGCTCAATTAAGTTGGCAGTAATTTACTTTATTTTTTGCCTCAAGATCGTCGTTACTAAAAGTAATAAAAACAAATTCAAATCAAATCTAATTCACACAGATTCGATAAAAAGCATAAATCACTTTTATTAACACTTAATTAAAACGATGATCAGAGCGGCGCCTGCGCAACGAACAGAGGAAAAAAGCCAAGTTCATTAGTTGCATTCGCACGGTGGGCTACAGGTATGCAAAAATATAAAACGCAAAAGGCAGAAATGTGGCTAATTTACATAAAATTCCTTTGGGTGAGTTATCTTAATGCTGGGTCCTCCGGCGTCCGACCGCTCGAGGTGTCAGATTGTGTGTGTTGTGAAATATGCGGCGCGCCTGACAAGGGTTGTTTTAATTTAATTCAAAGGATAAGCCGCCGTTGCTCCGCATCGTATCTTATCGAGTGTAAGTCGCTCGGAGATAATGACGAGCGATAATTCACGCGCGAACTTGGCTGGCTCTACCGTGCCGTCTTTATATTGGAAGCAATATGTGAGTTAATTATTTTCGCAGTGATTAATGCTGGGTTTATCCCAGAATAAATAGATGCACAAATACATGCTGAGTCATTAAGCAGTCTTGTCTTTAATATTAAGATAATTTATCTAATTGTAACAATAACAACCAATAATATACGCAATAAATTTTCCAACACTTCATTTAAAACAACTAAAACTACTCAATATAATTTAAAATAACACATAAATCGTTACACAAACAAGTATTGTACCTACCTATGTTCTACACAACAATAAAATTCAAACGGAGTAGACATAAAAACACTGGACGCTATAAAGACCGTTGTAAAATTTTATGCCACCGTTATTTCGTACTCAGTACTCTGAAACATTTAGAAAGAGTTATCATGGAGGTAGGTATGATGACAGACGCGAAGATGGGGTCATTGCCCTCTCGTCCTGTGAGCCCCAAAATGCCCTTCACGCGCCCTAAACAAACCCCACTTACATATTTATATAGGTAACTAAATCATGTCTGGGCAAGAAATTACCTTTGGTAAATATATGAGAACTGCCCTGTGATTGCTTACGTCAACTTTGTGAGAATTATTTTATTACATTTACATATTTTACGAATTCGTACATAAGGACCAAAAAGTTTGTGCGTACTTTGTGAGAGAACAAAGGCTTTGCTGAAAATAATGAGTTGCGTATGACTAGTATGGTTCATACGAGTTGTGAATCACAAAAGGATTGTCCAAAAGACCTTGTAGCCAAATAGGACAAGTTGTGGGAATGTCATATTATTATTTAGAGTAGAGGATTTAATTATGACATTGTGCGTAATATCGTGTCAATATGTATAGTGTTCAGTATTATTATATTAAACTTAATTAACAATATAATAACGTTTTCGTCAAGAGTCATTAGATACGCCTTTACCAGTTAATTTAATTCAATATTTTACGCCCCGCAGTGTAATAAGCTGCTAATAATGACACCTCTTAACCATTTATGGGAACTGGCTTATACTTAATTATCAGATACTCGTAAAGGCCCAAATGACCCGCAGATTGGTCTTTCCCACCCACTCAATGACATTCAAGTAGGCAATGATAGTCCAGGTCAAAAGTAAATCTCGTAAAATTCACCAACATCAGACACAATATTAATTTTATCTGTGGCTTCAAAATCTTATCGAAAAAAGTCTTTAGACGTTTTTAATGAAGTTATTAGCATAAAGAGATTGCCACAATGATTTCAAGGGTTTAATACTTTAATTATTATCGCAGTGGGTGACACGATTAAGTAGAATTACTGAGGCCGATGCACTGGCGTGGGTGGTGCCTAATAAGTGCTGATGAGAGCAGCTAACATGCATTAAACAGTCTGATAATAATATCTTTAATAAAGACGTTCAGACTCGTGAATGAAGTTGTTTTGGTTTGAGCAACACTTCGGGTTGGTTTTTTCCAATCGAAACTGATGATTGGTTATATTTAAAATTCGAATAATATGAAACAAATGACTTCTCATTTCGTGGAGTCGGTTATGTTTGACAGTATTACCAACCAATCAACCCAGACAAATTGAATATTTTACTTTAGAATTTCGTTGATTGCTTTCGATCTTAAAAGGGTACTATTTTAGACGGTTACGTAAGCGATTCAGTAAGCCTAGTTAAACACAAAGTCTTAAAATATTAAAGTCCCATGTACTTGAATATTCATAAATTAAGGGCCTGAATATTTATACTGTACCTACTGCTACTGGGTACTAGATTTAAAGCTTATTCAAACTCAAAGTTAAAATAACCTTTTCATAAGAGAGAGGTAACTTGGCTCTAAATATTAGATAAACTGGATTTAAATGATTAAAGGATTAAAATACCATATCTATCAGGTCAAACATTATTTTTTCTTTTTTATATTTTGTTTTTGTTGTTGTGAATTTAGGGGCCATGTGTATTTATTTTTCTTTTCAATGATTTCAACGTTTTTCTGGCAATTTGAGTACTTTATGCGACCTACCTAAATGAGTCATTCGTTCTACTAGTTCTGAGTTGAACTACACGAATACTGACAAATGCTTGCACTGACTGGATAGGTCCACTCAAATCTGTATGGTTCTTTCTTCAAAATATCATCCCAAGCACTAATCAGTACGGTTCTTGAATGATTTGATGTTACATGTTTACAGACTGACTAAAGAGACTTTGAAATGTAAGTTTTTTCGGTGTTTCTTCTCGGGCTAGTCAACTAGGAAGAAAATTTTATGTTATTAAAGTGTTATTTATAACCCATTTGCAAAATAAATTCCATATATCTACATCGGCATATGTAGTTTAGCAGACGCTGAATCTTCTACAGATATTCCATCGAAGGCAACCAGCTATCATCAGCATCATCATTTAAAAAAAAAGAACAGGTACTATACAAGACACATATCACAACTATAATAGATAAAGGTATAAACGAAAAAAAAAACAAAATACTAGTAGGTCCAGTTCAGCATAATGCCAGATAACCAGTGCTTGACGCCGGTTTTCAACTGGACCTGACATTGTGACGTGCCGAACGTAAATCAATTTTACAGTGTAATGGTGATCCGTACTTATCTATATCTATACATAAAAGGAGAAACTAACTGACACACAGCCGAAACTACTGGGATTAGGAGTGTGAAATTTTGCACAAGGTTACCTTTTATGACGTAAGCGAAAACTTAAACCCACTCCTGTTCCTCCGTTGCATTTCGTACCAAGGCCGAGTCTTCCTTTCAGAATCAGACCCGTGGTCCCAGTAGGATTCGACACTGCTGGGCCCCTACAGTTGCTGACATCTCCTTGAGGCGCGCGTGGAACAGTACGCGCCGTCGACAACTTGGGCTCGGGTCCGGACGGTCACCGGACGGTCGGACGGCGAACTAGTACTTAGAGAGGATTTTCCAAAATTTACCCCTTCAGGGGATGAAGGGGGTTCAGAGTTTGCATGGAGACTTTTACTTTAACGCGAGCAAAACCGCTTGCAGAAGCTATAGTATAACTTTGTTCGCTGTCTCGTTGACATTTTAACAACGACAAAGAGGGTGTACTGTTCACTAGCATGAGGTACATATGGACATAAAACTAAGTACAAAGTAACCTGAGCTGCATCCGCTGTGACGTTTCATTAGCTACACACGAGATCTACTTGTTTTAACAATAAGTAAATATGAATGAATGCTACGAAAGTACGTGAGCAGTATTTAAGAATTATAGGTGTTGCGAACAGTGGTGACAGCAGAGAGTTGTAGGTCATGGGTTCAAACCCAGGTAGGCGATTCACTTTGTGGAATTTATCTCATCATTGCTGAAAAATAAAGTTAATGAAGTGTATAAAAGTTTATGAATGAGTACAGCTATTAGTACTAGTAATAGTCTATTGTAGGAAATGCATAATTTTATAACAGATATGATAAACCAAAGTTCGCGAGCTAATTCGTAAAAAGTTGGCAGTAGTATCATCACAGTGCTAATGTTTTCCTATTGTCGATTTCGACCAATTATTTAGGTATTTTAATGTATGTATGTAGTGTATTAACTTGAGTATATATTTTATAATTGTATTATATTTATTCTATGATTTATTAGTATATATCTATTCCTGTATTCGCCTTTTTCTCTCTCTTTTATTGCACCTACCACTACTTTTCTCTGCATCACCCAAAGGTTGACGGGTAGAAAATGCCTAAAGCATTAAGTCCGCCTCTGTACGTGCATAAAGCATTAAATAAATAGATATGTAATAACTAGAGTTAACAAAGAGATACTTTATCTTTAAAACGCAAATTAAATAAAGACGAATCAGCAATCATATTATGTAATAATAACTGTAAACAGCTATCGTCTTAACAGAAGGGCACCCCAGCAGGCGAAAAGAAAATCGCGGAAAATTGTTATGATCACCACGCAACACGAAATTCATGACAAAAACACAGGAAAATGAGGGAATCATCCCCCTGACACCTTTTACAACGTTACGTCACGAAAGAGGGTGACTTATTCTTTGCACAGACAGAATTGCTCTAGTGAAATTAATAAAATCAGTGTTTTACGAGACGCTCCGAGAATGGTAATGAGGGCAGAACCAACCCTCCTGCCCTCTCCTTGTTTGTCTTCCTTGTCTTAGGGCGGCACGTAAAATACCCAACTTTAAGACTTCCCTGAAAGGCAATTTATTTAAACTTAAATGAAGAAAGGTTAGAAAACGTTTTTTTTTTGTTGGAAAATGGAGTAAATATACATTAACTTCTTTTGTATAAAGCTGTATATTATCCCAAGCTCTCGCTTATAGATAACGTTTAAATGTTCGCATAAAATCCAACGGTAACACTTATTTGTTTAAGATTTATAGTGTGGTTCACTTTAGAATGTTGGTTGCAAGATTATATAGTAGCGAATAGCGATATATTTTTATGCTCTTTACAATCTCATCAAATTCGTCACTCCTTGAAGCATTAAACGC
Source organism: Mythimna vitellina (assembly GCA_949316375.1). Lineage (NCBI taxonomy): Eukaryota > Metazoa > Arthropoda > Insecta > Lepidoptera > Noctuidae > Mythimna > Mythimna vitellina. Next base: position 9,392,961 of record OX438687.1, on the reverse strand, counting down.
GGTGACTTTAAATACCGTCTGGGGGACTGTAATTACTGGAATAAATTGGTAATATAATGATTAAATAATAATAATGTTTATTGTATGTTAATAAGGATAAATTAAAATTGCAATGCTTGTAAAAGGCTGCTAAGTCAAAGTACTGACATGATACTATAACAACATTGTACACACTTAGTTCGCAATAAACGCTTTGACTTTGACTTTGACTTTGGAACGCGTTGTGCAACTACTCTCCCGAGGTGGGCCCGGCCGTAAATATAACGGCGATAAGAGAGGCGATTTAGGAAATAAATATTCGATTTTATTATCATATTATCTCAAATATCACAATGACTACAATACAATAACAATATATTATTATGTGTAAGATCGCTCAACATGTTTATAAATCGATAGTTTGAGATCGATGGCACGCCTCTCAAGTTTTGAATAGTGGGTGTTTAGATAGTGTAGATTCCTTTTGTATAGTTTCTTTGAACAATTCACATATATTCGTTAGAGAAGGAGTGCCGATTGCCACAATAAATATGGCGCGACTATCCGCCGAACAATGTTGATTAAGCAACTATTTCCTTGCGAGAAATACAAAGTGTTTACCCGAACAATTTTCTCTGGAAAGCGCTAATTGTTAAACAGACTTTTGAAGATTGGAATCTTATATTAGATCGCGAATGATCCTTGAATTTAAACCTAAGTAGGTGGGACATATTTTGACAACACGCTTGTTGCAGTGGGTGAACGATTGTCTGCCGCGCTGCGTGACAGATACATATCGATGTACTATTATGTATTAAGTAACTGTCGAAGTCAAAAATTTCCAGAAACTGCAATAATCTTTTAATTTCATAAGAATTTAAGAATTTGTAAATAATTCATTTATTGAGAATAATAATAATAACTGCGGGCTTGATTATAATGCAACATTAATATATTTTATAATAGTGTAATAATGTCCCAAAAAAGTTAGGAAGTAATACCAAAAATTACGAGGCGTTTCCACAATTTAATCTGATGCAGTTGCAACTAAATATTTGCTACGGAAATTTCACTAAAACATGCGAAAACACATATTTATATTATAAGCGGTAACAAGTAATTTTCTCGAAAAATGTCAGTAAGAAGGTATTGGACGGTATATACAGACTATTACAGACAGTTGTTCCGGGTCACAGGAAGACACCCAGTCTTATATATATGTCAGTTTACAGGTTTCTAAACGCATCCACGATTCAGAAATTATGCGTAGTACGGAGTTACGCTTTTAAAAAAGAGAAAAACAAAAAATATGAAAAAAACACTACAAGTTTCGAATCATCATCAGCATTTCACCCGAAAGACGTCCATTGTTGAATAAAAGTCTCCCCAAGTGTCGCCACAACAAACAGTTTACTCCTTTCCCATCTGCATTAGACAAAAGAGGTCCATAGAAGCAGAGGTGCACAACATTTATTTTACGAGATAAATTCAAACAATTTTAATAAATAATGGTTCAACATAAAATTTTAACATTACCTACTTAGATAAATTTGATTATTGTAAGGTAAGTACTAAACACATAAATAGGTAAATGATTTTTTTTTCAAATAACTTTACATTTTTTTTTAAATGGCGTGTCAACAAGTTTTCTCTTTACAAATCATATTGTACACAATACAAGGCAACAAGATAATTATTTAACATTCATACAAATAGAAATAACTAATATTATATTTTAGTATAATGAAATACATTCCAGGTACTGACAACGCCTGCTTCTTTTAGGTTTTTAACATGGACACTAATAGCGTAAGTAAGAACTAAATAATTTATTTAATTAAAAGCTCATTAATTCAGAAGATGGATAGTTCAAATGAATTCATTTAAGTATAACATTTGGTAAATACGTTGATTGTAATAAATTCAGTATTAATATAAACAGTAATAAAGCACAATATACATATATTGTACTTTTATTACAAAGTGGACCCTAAAACAATCTTTTTAACTTCTGTCTAATGCTAGCGCAAATAGAGTAGGTATATGTTTCTCACTAGTCAAATAAGTATCGAATAGTTTGTTTAAAATGTAAATAGATTTCTCCGAATCGTCCACAGAACAAATCGACTGAAAATGTCCATAGAACGCGTCACTCACACCAACAAAGACCATACTTGCATAAACCATCAACCATAAAGAAACTTCGACAACAAGGCATCCTTTGTAATATCTCCTAAGCTTACCTACGCTCGGTAAAATAATCACCACTAAAACATAGCGGTCTCTAGTACTTAAATGACGAGGAGTGCCTGTCGACGGAAGGCGCTGGACTGATGGCCTCTGAGTCATCATCACTCACGACCTTGCTTGCATCTTGATTCAAATCATCTTAGGCATGGGCGAAATTAATCGATATTTTAAAACATCGATATTTCTTCACTGAATTGTCGACATTTATTGATTGATATTTTTAATTAAAATTCAGTATTATTCGAGCGGATAGGTATTAATTTTTTAATTGATATTAACCAGTGCTTGACTGCGATCCCACCTGATGGTAAGCGGAGATGCAATCATTGAAGGTCAGGCGCACTAGTTTATTAAGAGCCTATTCACTCTAGCCTTGAAGACACCTATATTATAGTTGGACGGAAAGACCGTAATTTAGGTAGTTTTACCATTAGAATTATTCTTATTTATATTATTATCAATTATATTTATTTATCATCTTTAGTTTGAGTGATCCATTTATCATTAGATTTTGTTTTGCAATTTTCGTACCTGTCCAATTATTTTTTTTTTTTGTTATTTCCTGAATTTCATTGTAATACGAGTATTTTGGGAATACTTTCAAGCAAATGCTCAAGGCCAATACAACCGTTACCCATTTAAATTGACTCTGTCTGAAAACATCGATGAGAAATTATCGATAGGTATATATTTTTCATTTGCTCATCCCTAAATCATCTAATCATTGGTCGGCGACCCTGTCTAGCAAAATTCGCAAATCATTAAAACACAGACAAGTTTTATTGCAAATGATTTTGTTAGACGCGAATTAAGAACATCCGATTTTTTGTTGTCTATTGAGCTTTATTTTGTAATGCATCGTTTTTTTTTTAAAAATTTCAAAAATAGAATGCGCTTAACCACTCACCTTCATGGCGTTTGATTCAGGCAGAGGCTTGATCCAATATTTCAAAAAAAGAATGTGCGTATAGTGGCCATTTACCATAATGCCGCTTGATTCTGTGGCTTGATCAAATAGGCTTGATGACCCTATGCGTGGAGAAATTTTGGCATTATGCCAATATTTATCCCCCGCGCACGGTTAGTTTGGCTTGATCAAGTCTATTTGTTCAAACCACTGGATCAAGCGGCAGGATAGTAAGTAGCCACCATTAATTGACCATTATTTATTCGCTAGCTACTGCCAGTGGATTCACCTGCGTGATAGTAGTAGAAAATTCTTCTTCTTCTTTTCGTGTCGATCTACTCTAACTTATTTTTTTCCAACCAGTATTTGGCAACCTCTACGGCTCATTAGTAGAACATTATCTAATTATAATCCCAGTGTAAAAAGTAGGTATTCTTTTTGCTATTCAAGACATGATCTACCTGCGTACCAAGTTTCATCGAGATCCGTTTAATAGTTTTTGAGTGAAAGAGTAACAAACATCCATACATTATACAATGCAAACTTTCGCTTTATAGGGTTCCGTAGCCAAATGGCAAAAAACGGAACCCTTATGGATTCGTCATGTCTGTCTGTCTGTCCGTCCGTATGTCACAGCCACTTTTTTCCGAAACTATAAGAAGAACTATACTATTGAAACTTGGTAAGTAGATGTATTTTTTTTAATACGTCATTAATCGTAAACCGCAATTTACCTTTCAAGTTTGTACGAAACCCTCAGAGCGCGTGTCCGACTCGCACTTGCCCACTTTTTTTTTAATATTAATAGGTTAATCCTATCTTCACTTCATACAACATAAAGATACAAGAGGCGAACTTAATGCCTTAGGCATTCTCTACGAGTCAACCAAGACTAGTAAAGAGAAAACAGGGGAGAAGAATCAAAATCTTCTAAATTAAAACTTTTTCTAATCACAATTTCCCAATATGTTGACAGCTACATTTTAATACATATCGATTCAATACATCAACGCCAACACATTTCATAAATAACGCATAAAATAAATAACTTGACATTATTATAGTGTAGGTGAGGAACATAAATAAACCTAAACTGCTGGGGCTCGCGTGTCGAATGTCCCGCTCGTTGGTAACACGCCGTGTCGCTACTAACCCATATCGCAAGAATATGAGAAACTAGCTGCTTCCTGTGCCGTCGCTCGCATTAACTGGTCGACTATGAAGCTATGACGAGGGTGACCTTCCTATTGTGTAATTCAATGACGCATTATGGGCTGTCATGGCTATCAGATAGCATTTTATGTGACATCAAAATAAAACCAAATACGATGCACAATTTTTTTTTGTCTGAATATGCTAATAGTCAAGAATCTGACTCATCAGAAGGCTCAAAGTCACTCAAAGGGCAATGGAAAGGGCTATGCTCGGAGTTTCCTTGCGTGATCGAATCAGAAATGAAGAGATCCGCAGGAGAACCAAGGTTGCCGACATAGCACGAAGAATCGCCAAACTTAAGTGGCAATGGGCAGGGCAGATTACTCGCAGAACAGATGGCCGTTGGGACCGAAAGGTTCTGGAGTGGCGACCGCGTACCGGAAGACGCAGTGTTGGAGGGCCCCCTACAAGATGGACCAATAACCTGGTGAAGGTTGCGGGAATCCGATGGATGCAAGACCCACAGGACCGTTCTTTGTGGCGACATTTGGGGGAGGCCTATGTCCAGCAGTGGACGTCTATCGGCTGAAATGATGATGATGAATATGCCAAGCGCTTCCTTTATGGCAAAATACAGACAAATTAACTATGGCATGGTACAGTTTTCCAAAAAAGTGCACATTAAACTCATCTGACCCGATTCTGTGTATTCATGAACACATAACGGGGTAAAATTTTTACAGCTAAACAACCATTAATATAGTTTCCGCAGTAAAAACTAGTTATAAATTTATATTGCGAGTTATTACGCGGTTCTTGTAATGTCGGTCACAAAGAAATGTGGAAGCATTGTTACAAAGTTGTGAAGCCGTGCAGATAAGTGCTTTTTAATATTAGGTAAATATGTACGAAGGAATATCTTTTTACAGCTTATGCAAAGGCGAGAGCAATAAAAATGGAACTACTTTGTCAGAAAACTTTAATAGTTCAACTCTACATAATATCTTATCTCGATAGTTTTAATCTGTTGAAAAAAAAACTGAACAATTGCGAGTCTGATTGCAGAGACTCGCACACGAAGGGTTTACTTTACGTACTTTATTATTTTTTAATATAATAATATAATAAACGGCAAAAATAAAACACGTTTGTTACTGTGTTTGTTGTTGTTGTTTGTATAGGAGACTTCAATATTTATTTTATTCTGGTTTTAGTATTTGTTGTTTTAGCGGCAATAGAAATACTTCATCTGTAAAAATTTCAACTGTCTAGCTATCATGGTTCATGAGATACAGTCTGATAACAGACAGACGGACAGGGAAGTCTTAGTAATAGGGTCCCGTTTCTACCCTTAGGTTACGGAACCCTAAAAAATAAGCTAAAGTAAACACGATTGCGAATTATTTAGTCATTGTAACGAACTAACACTACGAATGCAGATGAGTTCACAGCGCGGCGGGTTCAACAGTCGCGCTGGTGACATTAGTTGGAAACTTTCAAACTAAAGTAACTACGCAGCTTTGTGGAACAAAAGCAATAAATTAAATCAATACAGCTCTATTGCTGATCATAGAGAATCGAATCTACGAGGCAACGGAAAAGACAAACTTTGCAAAGTGATTAAAAAAATTAAATGGCCAACGAAAAAAAAATCCAAAAAATTTGTGAATCTTATACAACCCCATATTTTAGGAGGAAATTATCAATTAATCCCTTCCGCTATGGGCGGAGCGAGAAGCAGACTTTGCCGACTTTTACTGACTAAAACCCATGTGCTCCTTCAGTCGCCCTTAGCGGCCACGGTAACTCTTTGAAACAAACTCGTAAGATTGTGTTGTGTAAACTATTTTTTCTTAAGTCTTGAAAGCCTTTTTTGGGGTTGGAAATTATCAAAAAACTTTTCCCGCTCTTAATGGAGCGAGAGAAAGTGACAGACTTTAAACTAAAACCTACATGTGTTCCTTCAGCTGCCTTTAGCGTTCCAATGTTACGATAATTCTAAGGAATAAACGCGGTAACTTTTTCGAAGATTCTCGCAGTCCAAATCTCAAAAACCCTTACAAGAAATAAGGCTCGCGGTAAAATAAGGTTCGCCGTAAAATAAGGCTCGCGGTAAAATAAGGCTCGCGGTAAAATAAGGTTCGCCGTAAAATAAGGCTCGTGGTAAAATAAGGCTCGCGGTAAAATAAAGCTCGCGGTACAATAAGGCCCGCGGTAAATTGGCACAAGGCGCAAGTCACATTAGAGTATGACTTACTCATCGTGAGTTGACATGGGCACGCAATGTCCTCGGCCTAAACCGAGGCAAGGTGGCGTGTCCAGTGTGTTCACATGATTGGACTATTATCCGTTTGGCGACAAGGACTAGCGCCGGCCGGCTTGATGATTTTATTATTGTACTCGTAAAGGAATTTCTTCTCCAACGTGTCACTATTCTTTCCTGAATGGCGAAAATAAGACATGACCCAAATATAACACAAATGCGAATTTAAAACCTATATAAGACTAGTTGTCCCCGGCGGTTACACCCGCATTTTTGGTTACTGGTCCACTGTTATTGATGATTTTATAAATTTGTACCCTTCCTCGATAAATGAATTATCGAACACTAAAAGATTTTTTCAATTTGAACTACAAGCTCTTGAAATTAGCGCGTTCAAACAAACAAACGAAATCTTTAGCTTTATAATAATAATATAAACTTTAATATAATAAGTATAGGTACATAGGTCGGATCCTACAAAAGCAGTACGTTTTCTATTCGCAAATTCCTGATAAAACTTCGCAACTTCAGCTGGCTAACTTTACCTAACTTACGACCATACGACAGAAGACACTGATCTTTACAAGCGAAGAATTCTGCGAAATTACAAAATATATTATGTTAGAGGACAGACAGTCAATGACATCAATTGTATTTATGGATGCTGTATGAAAGGTCATACGGAATGCAATACAATGCACATTTCGCAATCCACTGCACGTACAAACTGCCACTAAAGTTTACAACAGTACTTACGGAACGGCGAATTGAATAATGCTAATTCCAACTTAGGTAATGACGAACTTTATCTGTGCTCTGTATCTTATCAAGTTGGGTACCAGTAATACTGTTAATAGGCACTTGCGGTTGGATAAGTTAATATTGATTAGATGAAGTGCGTCTTGAAAGTGATGCATTGTTTTTTCATTCCGGACATATAAAACAGCAGATCGTGGGCAAAATTCTCAATTTTCTACCTCTAGGTTATTTGGGTCAGACTTCTACTGACTAAAACCTACTCCTATGTAGGAATATTAAAAAAAAAAAAAAATCAAGGAAAGGAAATTGAAAGGAAAAATTCGGGGCCCTGAATCGCAAGGCAAAGAAGGTTCTTTGCCTTGCGTTTCAGGGCCCCGAATTTTTCTTTCGGAAGCAAACCCATGGGCCTGCTGGGCCTCTTCGGTTTTGCTGACATCTCTTTGAGGCGCGCGGCTACACTTGGGTTAGATTAGATTAGGGCTCGTTCCCAAAGATATTCCTAAGTTTAGTAGTCTAATCTTAAGTTTATGTTCACTCCTATCTTTACCCATAACATAGGATACAAAAATAAATGCTTATAAGCATCGAGGTACTTCTTCACATCGCTGCAAAGACTGACAGAATTGCCATGTTAGCTCTGGCATCCAAAGTGTCAATCAGTCGACGAAAAATGTCTTTGAAAAGATGACGTGCACTTGAATCCCTTGGACTCAATCGTTTCGACACCAATCGGACCAAAACTGTAATAACCTCATAGGTAACTATTTAGAATTCTAATCAATGAAATCAGTCACAAGTACTCATCGCTACATAATCCCCATTGTTCGAACACGATTGACACGATTATTATTAATTAAAACATTGTAAGCGCGTACAATTCAATGGCAGCTCTACATTGTAGGGAATGTTAACACAGTCATTGTTTTAAAACATGGTGACTAGTCAACGAATACTTACACTAGCGATAATGAGGATTAGAAACAACTGTATCGAGTATCAGCGGATGACGCACTTCAATAGCGGATCGGATTACACGTCCAATTAGATTAATTTAAAACTTTAACACGAGCCTCATAAAGGTACTTAGTGTTTATTTTAAAAACATTCATAAGTGTACAGCAACATCACGTTAGACTATGACCTCAACGACATGGTGACTAAGTCGACTGCCTTCAGAGTATAATAAGGACACACATACGAAATTATTGTCACCTGTCTTGATACTAATTGAGAAGAAGGAATTGAGAAGGAATTTATTATTTATCAATTTTTAGTGTAAGCAATTTAGATATAATTAAATATAATATTAATAAAATTATAAAGCCTCAATAAAATATGGAAGAACATTGTAAGCGACAATTTACGATTTTTGCAGGAAGGGAAAATCCCTTCCATAATTAAAAATATATATAAAAATATGTTACTGGCAACTATTAGAGCCGTAATTATACGAATAAGTTTAAAGTTTCGTTATATGACTTAAATATTAACTAACTACGAATATTTGGTTATAAATATTCGTTCCTAACTACATACACACGTATAATCGAATATGCAAAAACAAATAAACTTACCTAAGTATCGAAGTACATTGCTGTCATGTGGACACGCTAGAATAATGTCCAAAAGACTTTCATTATTGCCACGAAAGAACGAGCCAATCCTTTAGTCACGTAAAGAATCGATCACTTGGTGAGAAAAATCTTCATTACGAACTCAATGATTAGTATTCATCACTTATCGAGTACATTAGGAAGTAGGTACCAATGCTCCCACGCGTGTTAAAAATGGCGACTACTGTCTACTTTACTCTGTCGCATATTCTAATCGCCTGCAGGCAAGCGCTGATCCAGCCCTTCAAAAAAGTTGTGGTCACAGCCACCGAAAAATCGGCCAAGGGCGGGTCCGAGTATAAATTTGTATTGTACAGCTGAAATTACTAAGACTAGGACAATTTAGTATAAGGTTTCGTTTTGTGAAGTAAGAGAGGATTTTGGGATGAAATGGGGGTCAAAAGTTTGTATGGGAAAACCTACTTTTACGCGGGCGAACTGCTGGTGACAGTGATCAATATAATGCTTTCCTACAAATGAATTTTTTTCGAAATGTATGACGCCGTAGTCCAAATTTTGAGTTCCACGTGCGAAGCCGTAAAAAAACTAGCAAATTAAGAAACCTGAAAAGTTTTAGATTGTTCTCTCAAAAATAAAAAACTAGCTGTAGTTTTTTAATAGGCTGTTAATAAGAGCGTTTCACCATTAACGATTGCATCACTGCTTACCATCAGGTGAGATCGCAGTCAAGCACTAATTTATATCCCTTAAAAAAATTTACATCCCATGCCTATCAGATTTTTGGGTATACATACCCATCGTGACCTGCGCTTGCTTGCAGTACTTTTAAAAGTAGTAAAACCTTGTAGAGTAGATAAACACAAACATAGTGGATTTATTATCGAGAGCTATAGATTTTCCGTCCGAAGGACAGTCGTTGTCCGGTCCACAGAATCCAGTCGCCTCCACCCTCGCTATTCAGTCCTCGTCATATTTGTTGACGTCCCAGCACTTTTCTATCCAAGATACTCCAAGTCAATATTCATTGTGCGGAACCTATTGTGTGTCCATTCCTTCGTGATATTTCAGAAAATTCTCCTCAATAGAATTTTATATGACAAGCAGTTTTTGAACGAGAAGATTATGAGATTTTTTAGATCTTTTACGTTGATCTCGCCTGGGCTTTTAGGAGTCTTTCTTTTTGTATTACAATGTTTTTTAGAAGCAATATTAAATAGATATTAGATAGGTAATCCAAATAGCTACACTTAGTACAAGATAAAACAGTCTTTTTTTTTCTGTGGTAGTCTTCCAATGATATACCCCCTCTCTTGTGACCGACTTTTACTTACTGACAATCCACTCCTGTTCCTTCGTTGCCTTCATACCAGGGCCGAGTCTTCCTTTCAGAAGCAGACCTTTAGCTCCATTAGGCTTCGACCCTGCTGGGCCCATACGGCTTGCTAACATCTCCTTGAGGCGCGCGTAAAACAGTACGCGCCGTCGACGACTTGGGCTCGGTTCGGACCAGCGGGGTGGCAAGGAGGCGTGTGCATGTCCGCGCGACTTGCGCAAAATGCACACGATCGGGCAAACGGCCGTCAGTTACAAACTTGTGAGATACGCGATACGTGATCGTAAACAAATTTAAAATGCCGTGTTGTTCAGTGGTTTCATGCAAGAACCGAAGTGATAAGAGAAGCCTGGGTCATCATGGAATCTCTTACCATATGGAAGTACAAGTTTAATACTATATTTATCTTTAAAATCAGTAAAAACAACAAATCTTATAATATCCCTTGCTGCTACTACGTTATTTTTGTTTTCAAATATCAAGGCGACTGTATTACTCTTACAGTACATACATTGCTCTTTAACCACTACTTAATTTTAACGCTCAGTAACGGAACAAGCAATGTAAAAATAACATAACGACACTTTATCAGTGCGGTGTATTTCATAATAAAGCCGCTGTTAGTTGCGGCGAGTTAATGATGTGCCTGTATGATCTACTAATATAGACTATCGACCATAATATCGATTGGTTGGATATCCGAAGTAAAATAATGTAAATATTTTTATTTATTTTGATTATTTTACAGAGTTTTAAAGAAATAGCATAATTCAGAATTTAATAACGACTTTTTTTTTAAATAAGGCAACATGTTCTAGCTCTTTATTTGTTCTCTCTATTTAACAAGATAGAATTTTTTTTTCAAAACTTTATTTTGTTAGAAAAAAAATAGTACAGTATTTTTTTTCTAACAAAAGCCTTACATGGTGAGGTTTAGCAGTAAGTTAGGTAAAATGATAACTACAATGTTACTTTATGTTTTCAGTTTCCCGAAAGACGCAATTTTAATAAAGCAATGGATTGATGGAAGGCCACCTAATGGATTCCCTACTACTATATGCTCATTCCACTTTCAACCAGAAATAATGCTTTAGCCTCTAAAAAAAACGCAGTCTTTTTGAATGGGCAATCCTTAAATTAAGACTAGACCTGAGTTAAAGTTTTTTTAGTAACTGAAAGCTTTTTCATGCAATAATTCATAATACAAGTTATTAAACTTTTCAGGATTTTAGAGGACCAGGACATGTACTTGGCCGATTTTTAGTATTTGATATTGACGTTCTGAAATGACGTATATAATGGCCTTATACGGGTAAATGGTTAGTTTTTGGGTTTTATGAAAACAAATTAATAAATAATTTATTATTATTATTATTAACATTTTATGATTTTGTTTTTGGGACCCAAAAGAAATAGCACGACAAAAAAAAAATGGAAAAATCGATAACTTTTCTATTTAGTCAATCACTAGCGTAAATGTAAAATAAATTGCTTTTGCATAGCACATCGACATTTCATGTGTGCGTAAGTTGTACGGTGCATGGAAAATACACGCTGTTTTTAGGGAGGTAAAGTTTATAATTGACTGTGTAGTATGGACTGATTTATGATTTGCGGATGTGTGCGCGACTGCGTAAATATTACTGCAAATGTAGTAGTTTCGGCGTTGGTAGGGAAACTGGAGACATCGTGTTCCGGTACAATTTTTACTACTTAACATATCTCCTCCCTTCTTAAATCTGTGGTTCGGACGGTTACCGGACAATCGGACGGCGAGCTACCCATTCCGTGTAATTGCTAACATTTTTTCACCGATAGAAAGCTGCTTTATTCCTGAATGACATAGGTCGTTATATGTACGCGAACGAAGCTGCGGACAAAAGCTAGTTTAAAAATAAAATAAAGTATTGTTTTTGAGCGCAAAAATATTATATTTAGGTACGATTTTTTTTCCTTTTTGAATTGATTTAGGTATATAGCGTTTAGTCGTTAACTTTCTTTTACAATTGAACAACTTTAGAAGTAACAATAAATAGATATTACAAACGGTTTCCTGCAGTGACTTCAAAGCATTCGGTTCAGTGGGAGCTATTGGCGAGGTTCCATCAGCACGCGACCTACTCTCGCGAAAGGTCAGCGCGGCTCAACACTTCTAGTGTGATGAGAGTTCCGGACTATTACGAGCGACGTGTATTTAATGTATGACGTTTATTAAGATTGTATATTGGGATAGGCCGAATGGAGGACTGAAACCAACTGCGTGTGAGTGCAGCCTATCTTGTATTTGTAGAAGTGTTGTGAGAAACTGACAGACATTATTATTTTATCTATAATATGTATGTATTTAGGAATATTTAAGTATGTTTATCAGTTCTAGTACTCATAACACAAGCTCGGCTTAGCTTGAGACTGGACGGCGTTGTGTGATAGTTGTGTGAATATTATATTATTATTATACTTGCGTTTCAAACTGGATTGTTCATCACGAAAATTTGCATAAATTCAACAAGTCACACTCCAACTGGTAACTTGCATTCAGAAAAAAAAATCCATTCCCGAAGGATAGAACAAGTTACTATATTGCAACTATTCATATTGCAACTTTCGATGACAATCACAATATAAATTAGAAAAACATGTAACTACACAAAATACTCGTAAAACAAAGTTGGCACACAACAGCATATCTACCAGCGACTTTTTGTAGCGATACTGTAGCGCGTTCGCATCGATATAGTCGCGATGCTGTAGCGCGTTGGTATATTTTCCAAAACGCTTGCAACCTTATTAGCGATGCTGTCGCGCGCTTACAAAACGCGCGCTACAAAAAGTCGCCGTGGGCGAGGGGCCTAAGATGCACTATAAGACGCTGAATTCATTGTCAAAACCTAGATTAAAGCAAGCGAAGCTGCGGACAAAAGCTTGTTCACAATTATGATTCTCCACGTGACCTTAATTACAGTAGATCACAAAGGTTCTAGTTTTTGTCATAAATCACTAACTGTCCAAATGTTCTTGCAATATCTCTTGATCCCATTTAACGGATCGGACTTTAGACTTCACTTAAAATTTGTACCAAGCACTTAGGTAGGTACTATTTGCTTAGTTATTTATAACATGATAATACAACCGGCCACTGACTCGATTAAATTATAAATTGGACTATCGCCGATCTGCCTCAATAAAGTGCAAATTGGATCTAATCGATAAATATGCGTTACGATCGAACGAAACCAGATATTTCTATTACAGTGTAAATTAGTACGTTGCAAACTAGTCTAGCAAGATGTCGCAACTGAGAAATTTCGAAACTACACCAAATAATTTAGCCCTTATCTTAGAGTCGAATATACTAAAGCACGTGCAAAAAGTCCTTTTTAAGGTTCAAAGAATTAATTTTCCATAAAAACATACCAGTTTATTTAAAACTAGGATACAAAGAACTTACATAATTATAACCGACAGATATTAAATTGCAATTATATTATATGTTTTTAAATGACACTTAAAATAATGTTTAAGTTTTTCATCATCATCATCATCATGTTTAAGGTTAAGTACCTTAAAAGAAAAAAACGGAACCTGTATAGGATCACTTTCTTGTCAGTCTGTCCGTCTGTCCTTTATCTAGGGAACTCATGGAGGTGTCGAATAGAAATTAAAACCATATATTCAGATCTGCGGTCCCTTTCATCATCTTCCTGCCCTCATCCCGTATTATTTGGGGTCGGCGCAACACGTTTTTTTCTTCCACTCTGCCCTGTTACTCGTCATGCTATCACTAACTTCCTTTTCTTTCCCTTTAAACTCTGAAAATTCAAATTTCTAAATTAACAAAAAAAAGAAGATATGGCCGTTTATATCGCAAAAAACGTATATTTCGACACTCAAGGAAATCAATATTCATACGATACTTCCCGTTGAATCAGAATCCTGAAATTAGCCATAAAGCAAGGTTTTATGGCACAAATATAGGAATAAATTTGAAAACAGTAAATTTGTTGTTAAGTCACAAAAAATAAAATGTAACCTAATGAAGGTGACGTCACATTTCAGTATCTGCATCCTTATACTGTTATTTGACAGTTTCCCCTTCCACCAAATTCGAAAGATTTCTAACATGATTAATATTGAACGAATTTGGTTTTTTTTGCCTTTTTTTAAAAAGCAACTTTTCTATACAAACAATTTGAAAAAAAATGAGTCAAGTAACCAATTGCTGCGATGAGATTTCGTACAGCACAGCATCGGTTCAGATGAACATACAATGTGTGCGGTGCGAAACAATTCATAAGTACTTGCGATGAGTCGTGCGAGTTCGTAGATTTTTACGATGCGACATCGCATCGCAGTTTTGTGTCTGGAGCCAATCTCATACAGAATTTCGGCAAGTATCGGCAGGTTTGGATCGGTACGTACTGTGGGTGGCACCAATCACTTAAGGTCACTTCGCCCAATATTTTCATATAAATAAACATCTTATTAACGCCAACCGAAAGTTGACCTCACTAAACGGAGCCCATACTAAGTAATCTGACCGTACAAGGTAAGCGTAGGCGCATGTCACGTGGGAGTCCGAATGCGGCCACCAAGCCTCTTATCACGACACATCCGACAGCTATCACGTAATCATAAAAAGCATTCGCGTTTTCCAATCGTAAATATGTTGCTTTATGTGTATATTGCCTGTGCATAATTTATTCGATATCTCGAAACTTTTTTTGGTGGAAAAATCATCCAATGTCATCTCCCGTCATCCAGTTCCTTCTTTGTTCTCTTTCGAATCACCCATGGCCCCAATAGGCTTCGACCCTGCTGGGCCCCTACAGCTCTTTGAGGCGCGCGTGAAACAGTACGCGCCATCGACGACTTGTGCTCGGTCCGGATGGTTACCGAACGGACGGATGGCAACCCATTAACCTTCCTGGTGCCTTTTGACAATGTGTAACGACTGTAAAAGATTTACAAATGACTGCCAGGATCAACGTATTAACGTGCTTTTCGAAGCACGAGGAAATCTTAATATGATAAGATGGTTACCCATCCACAGACCGGTCTCGGTAAACGTTGGTTAACCTTGGAGATCAACCCTTAGGCCTGTCCCTCACTGGGATGCCATGGCGGCGTAGAAAACGACTTTGGACATTTTGACGAAAGAAACAGACATGTTTATTTAAAATTGTTATATAAATTATCTCGTTTTCTTTCCTACCAATTTGGATATGGTTTTCATTTTTATTTTATATTCTATTTTTGATAAACAGTTTAGATAACAAATATTTTTTCATGCATATTCCCCATTTATTGTGAAAACTTTATTCTGTCCGTGAGTGTACTCGCTTGGATTTCAGAACAAATGACTAGCTGGGATAGCTACGGCTTTATCAGATTTCGTTGAAGAAAACCTCAAGACTTTTCCTTTAAAGAATCGTAATATTTATTCTAAAAATATGTTTGCGCAAACAGATAAACAAAAAGCTCTAAAAAGCTAGGAGTTAGAGAAAATACATCATCAAAAATTGTGTCGATAACGAATCGAAAAGTCATAATTTACAGACAGATATCGCTGCATTGCTACCAGGGACCATTTTGGTTACCCATTGAAAGGGTTTTCGACAGGGTTTTTCTAAGCAGTTAATGAAAAACCCATAAGACATAGGTAACCCTTTTGAATAGCTTAAAGGACCATTTGGGTTATTTATAGAAAGGGTTTTCGATAGGGTTTTTTTAAGCAGTTAATCTAAAACCCATACGATGTAGGTAACCTTTTAAATGGCTTAATGGACCATTTAGGTTTTTCAATGAAAGGGTATTCGATAGGGTTTTTCTAAACAGGTAAACAAAAACCCATACGATTTGGGTAACACTTTTGATCGGCTTAAATTAAGTCGTTGAAAAGGGTTCCTTACGTTTTCACCTGTTTTGAAAACGATAACAGCGTAACATTCCAATTCGGAGCAATGTAATATGATCTCTCAATGGTAGGCATACGTTGCAAAATGGCATAGCAAGCGTTAAGCGTCAGCGGCGGCGCCTTTGTGGTTACTTTCCGAGAGCCTTGCAAACCGGGATCTATGATCATTATTGCTTGTACTATAAAGTTCTTTTTAGCACTGCTGGCCGCATATCGAAATGACTTATTATTATGATTTTTTCATGTCTGTACTTGTTTACTATTTTATTGTCACTTTTGTTGTTTGAGTTTTTGAATCCGGACGGCTTCTGCGATTTTTAACCGACTTCTAAAAAAGGAGGAGGTTATCAATTCGGATGTTTGTATTTTTTTTTTTATGTTTGTTCGCGCATAACTTCGTCGCTTGCCAACCGATTTGAAAAATTCTTTTTTTGTTGGAAAGAGTATACTTCCCAAATGGTCCCATAGTCACCAAATCAGGATCTGATGATGGAATCTTGGCGAATTCGAGGGAACTCCTCAAATATTATAGGCAAATACATAGTGATTTTGGTATTTTCATCAAGAACTTAAGCATTTACAGTCAAAAAGTAACATTTGATGAAATGGAACTGATGAAGAAGACCAGAAATGGTCACGGAACTTCATACTCACATAGATATCCCAATGAAGATAGTTAAGCGACTATGATAATACAAATAAATGAATGGTTCTGAATAGTTATGCATTGAAGTGATCTGATGATGATGATGGAGCCGGAAGGTAGGCACTGGAACTCCGTAATTAATCAATGTAACCTAGCCGTGTTTGGACTTATTAGAATTGTCATGAGATGCACTTTGGCTATAAGATACTATCGAACTGATCTGATGATGGAGCCGGAAGGTAGGCACAGGAACTCTGTAATTAATTAACGTATCATAGCCGTGTTTGGGCTTATTAGAATTGTCATGAAATGTACTTTGACTATAAAATACTATCGAACTGATCTGATGATGAAGGTGGAAGGTAGACACAGGAACTTCATAATAAAACAATGTAACCTAGCGTTAGGGTCAGACAGGTACATTACCTACCCTGGTCACCAGGGGGAGTGGGAACGTCGAGAGATGTCGTGCGGTGTTCCACAGGGATTGGTACTAGGGCCATCCTTGTGGAACATCGGTTACGACTACGTGCTGCGCGGCGACCTCCCTGGTGGGGTCAGCGTGGTCTGCTACGCGGACGACACGCTGGCCCTGGCGCAGGGAGAGTCGTACCAGGCGGCGGTCGAACTAGCGACACGTGGGGTTGCGACAGTCGTTGGCAGGATCCAGGATCTGGGACTCGAGGTGACTATGCACAAGTCCGTGAGAGGCCATGTGCTTTCACGGCCCTCGGAACGCGCCACCACCGGGTTCCCAGCTAACGGTGGGAGGAGTCCACATCGGCGTCGGGTCAACGATGAAGTACCTGGGACTCGTTCTCGACAGCCGATGGGATTTCGAGGAGCACTTCCGACGTCTGGCTCCCAAACTAAATCGGACTGGGGCTGCCCTCGGGCGGCTCCTGCCCAACCTTGGGGGTCCAGACGCCTCCTGCCGGAGGCTCTACGCGGGGATCGTTCGGTCCATGGCCCTTTATGGCGCACCGGTGTGGGCGCCGGCGCTGCGGAAGCAGCCGGCAGCCCGGCTGAACGCGTGCCAGAGGATCATGGCCATACGGATGGTGCGAGGATACCGGACGATTTCCCGCGAAGCGGCGAGCCTCCTTGCTGGCCAGTCACCATGGGAGCTGGAGGCAACAGTCCTTGCACTCATGCACGATCTACGCATGGAGATGCAACGCCGGGGCGAAACTTCGCTGCCGCGACAAGTCGCAGCATGGCGGACAGAGCTCCGGCGAGTTCTCATGGAGAAATGGTGACAGCGACTGTCGCGACCCAGTGCTGGGCACGTCACAATTATGGCGGTAAGTCACCTCTTTGAGGCGTGGTCGGAAAGACCTCACGGCGTCCTCACCTTCCGCATGACGCAGGTTCTCACCGGACACGGTAAGTTCGGGAGGTTCCTGCACCGGATTCGTGCGGAAACGACGCCCGGGTGTCGCCACTGTGTGGACCGCCCGGAGGACACGGTAGAGCACACGGTGGAGGTGTGCCCCGCTTGGGCAGAGCAACGCCGTGTCCTCGTGGGGGCAATCGGTGGCGGCGATCTCTCGCGCCAGGCCTTGGTTCAGGCCATGCTCCGGAGCGAGGATGAGTGGCAGGCGGTCGCCTCCTTCTGCGAAGCCGTAATGCTAGCGAAGGAGGCGGCCGATCGCGTGAGGCAACGGTCCTTACGCTCCAACCGCTGCGGCCGGGATTCCGATCCCGATTTCCGGCCACCGTAGCCGCGGGCTTGCGGACGGCGAGCAATGGGTGGCTCGCCGTCCGACCGTCTGGTAATCGGACCGAGCCCAAGTCGTCGACGGCGCGTACTGTTCCACGCGCGCCTCAAAGAGATGTCAGCAAATCGTAGGGGCCCAGCAGGGTCGAAGCCTACTGGGGCCACGGGTAGTGTGAAAGCGAAACCCGGGGCCCTGGGACGAAGGCAACGAAGGAACAGGAGTGGGTTTTTACTCAGTAAAAGTCTGACACTATCTCCCGCTCCGCCCAAGAGCGGGTTTTGACTTCCACCGTGTGCTCTACCGTGTCCTCCGGGCGGTCCACGCAATGGTGACACCCGGGCGTTTTTTCCGCACGAATCCGGTGCAGGAACCTTCCGAACTTACCATGTCCGGTGAGGACCTGCGTCATGCAGAAGGTAAGGATGGCCGTGTTGCCTTTCCAGCCACTCCTCAAAGAGAGGACTTACCGCCATAATTATGGCGTGCCCAGCACCGGGTTGCGATAATCGCTGTCGCCATTCTGCCATGAGATCCCGCCGGAACACTTTCCGCCATGCCGCGACTTGTCGTGGCAACGGAGTTTCGCCCCGGCGTTGCATCTCCACGCGCAAATTGTGCATGCGTGCAAGGACTTTTGCCTCCAGACCCCATTGTGGCTGGCCAGCAAGGAGGCTCGCCGCTTCGCGGGAAATCGTGCGGTATCCCCGTACCATCCGTATGGCCATGACCCTCTGGCAAGCGTTCAGCTGGGCCGCCGTTCGCTTTCGCAGTGTCGGCGCCCACACTGGCGCCCCATAAAGGGCCATGGACCGGACGATGCTTGCGTAGAGCCTCCGGGAGGAGGCGTCTGGACCCCCGAGGTTGGGCAGGAGCCGCTAGAGGGCAGCCCCAGTCCGATTCAGTTTGGGAACCAAAAGTCGGAAGTGCTCCTCGAAATTCCACCGGCTGTCGAGGACGAGTCCCAAGTACTTCAATGTCGACCCGACGCCAATGAGAATTCCTCCTACCGTTAGTTGGAAACGCTGAGGCAGCGCGTTCCGAGGACCGTGAAAACACATGGCCTCGGACTTGTGCAGCGCCACCTCAAGTCCCAACTGCTGGATCCTATCAACGACTATCGCAACCCCGCGTGTCGCTAATTCAACCGCCGCCTGGTACGACTCTCCCTGTGCCAGGACCAGTTTGTCGTCTGCGTAGCAGACCACGCTGACCCCGTCAGGGAGGTCGCCGTGCAGCACTTGGTCGTACCCGATGTTCCACAAGGGCAGTCTTAGTACCGATCCCTGCAGAACACCGCACATCTCTCACCGTTCCCGCTCTCCCTGGTGACCAGGGTAGATGATGTACCTGTCCGACAGGTAGGCCTCGATCACACGACAGAGGTAGTCGGGCACCCGGTGATACCAGGGCAGGGAGTTGAAGGTATTGGCGATGTCCAAAGACACCACCACGACACACCTGTCCTGGGACACCGCCTGCCCTGTCGTGAGGGCTCGCACGCGCATGATGGCGTCCACCGTGGAGCGCCTCCTGCGAATGCCGAACTGGCCGTCCGCAAGGTTCGGCCCCGTTCGTGCTAGGTATGCGACGAAGCGGTCTGCAATTACTCTTTCAAAGAGTTTGCCCACCTCGTCGAGCAGCACAATGGGCCGATATGTGGACGGAGAGTCCACCGGCTTTGCGATAAGGACCAGTTTCCCCGTCTTTCAGCGAAGTGGGAACTGGCCCCTCTCCATACATGCGCTGAAGAGCCCTCTTAATCGAGAACCAAGAGCCTCCATGGCCAGGACCCAGGCTTTCCCAGGCAAGTCGTCGGGTACTGGGTTGGTATTCTTGGCACTCAGCCTTCGTACAGCCACACTCATCTCTCTCTCTGCCTCGGTCACCTCTAGAGAATTGTCGTCGCCGTCGCCATCGTGATCCACGTTAGAAACCGCTGGTGGCGGAGCCATGAGCGAGGAGAGTGTTCCCCTCGCGCAGGGAACAGAGTGTTCACCACACCCTCCACAATCTGGTGGGAACCTGGGGAGCCCAGGGGAGATTTTCCCGCACCACCTTGTAGGGGCGTCCCCACGGGTCTCCGTTCAGAGTCCCCAGCCACACATTGCGAGCCTCCAACTTGGCCCGCTTTATTTCTGCCCGGAGGGTGCGCTTCGCCACTCTGTACCCCTCGTACAGCTCCGCCTCTCTGGCCTCCGCATCCGGCGGGCGGTCGCGGCGACTGCAATGTCTGGCGTACGCATTGCGCAGTGCCGCAATCTCCGGCGATCACTAGTACACCTGGCGCCGGGCACGTCCTGGCTGGACTCGAGGCATTGCCACGTCGCAGATTTGCGACATGGTCTCCCGGAACCACTCTGCCTCAACGTCGATGTCGACAGGCCCGTCTGGTGCTTGCACCCAGGCCTGTACCATCGCGACTTCTAGGAGCTCCCGGTTTAGCTGTTTCAGCGCCCAACGCGGACCGCACCGGGTCTGTTGGACCGGCGCGGTCGAGGTCTAGGCGGAGATGTCAAACCGGAATGTCTGAGTACGTCTCCACCCCCTCCATGACGCGCCAGTCGATGACACCCGGTGACGGAGCAGGACTGGCGAACGATATGTCCACCACTGACTCGCCCTGCATGCGCACGCATGTGGGGACAGAACCCTGGTTTAGGACGACCAGGCCTGTCTCCAGAGCCCAGTCCTCCACCATCCGACCCCGTTGGTTCGTGTACCGGGAACCCCAAGCCAAGTTCTTGGCATTGAAGTCCCCACAAACGACCACGGTGAGGGAACCAGACCCAGCGATGACGTCATTCAGCTCCATAAGGGAGATGTAGAGATCGGCGAGAGTTCTGTTCGGGGACAGGTAGACGCCTACCACTGCAATGTCCCCGAACCGTGCTGCCACGCAATCCCGTCCTCTCGTGCCGGCATCGAAGGACGGACTACCGGCGGCAGCTGAGGAAATTTGGATCACTGAGCTGTTCAGGTCCTGCACCCAGTCTCCTCTGGGCAGGACATAGTTCCTGGCTAGTGCTATTGTGTGGCTGGTTCCATGACTCGGAGACCACGGCGATGTTGATCGACCACTGCGCCATGCTCTGGAGCAATAGATCCTGAGCGGGGGCGCAGTGGTTGATATTCGCCTGGAGGAGACATAATAGAGCCGTTATTGACAGTCCATTACAGTCTCCTCCCGAACCCCACGTGAGGGCCCTGCCGCGGGGGTTGCAGCGGCGATAGCGGCGGCAGCTAAAGACGAGGCTGCGGCGGTGAGGACATCAGGGTGGATGGGCCTCCGGACCTTGCTCTTGGCCTTGGCGGGGGGTCGCAGGACCTTCTCCCAGCCCGATGGTCGGTCGACTTGCCTGCCGCCGCACATGCGTAACAGTGTGGCGTTGCACGGCACTCAACCGCTTTGTGACCGGGCTGACCGCACTGGAAGCAGCGGTCACTGCGGTTCACCTCCGCGGCGCAACAGGCCCCCACGTGGCAGCGATAGCACCGCAGAGGTCTGGGCTCCAGTAGTTTTATCTGCGCGGAAACCCAGCCTACTAGTAGCCGTCAGCCTTCCCCAGTAATGGTTTTGGCCACCGACACGGGACAGCTTACCGTCACGGCTCGCATGCCTGTGCTGTCAGCGCGGATGGTGCCCACCCGAAGCTGTTCGGCAGTGCAGCCTCCCGCCTTTACGATTGCGGCCACCACCTCGTCCACCTTGACGGAGTCATCCAAGCCCATGATGCGCATATCAATGCACTTGGTGGGCCTGGACACTCGGGCCTCTTCCGCGTCCAGGGACGCCCTGATCCTTGCGGCCAAGGTATCCGCGGCAGGACCACTGGACGCACCAGGAACCTCCAGCATTCGGGCCCTGCTTACGGTGCCCCTCATGCGGAAACCCCCAGAGGCTCCGAGCTCGCCAAGGTAGGTAGGTATATGATAGACTTATAAATAATATAATGTAGCTATGAATTCGAAACGAACATTCAGATAATGGTTTTTAGTACGTAAGTAGTAGTAATTTAGTTAAGGGGTGGCCAGACGGTTGCAAACCAACGTTCCAACCGAGGTGACCGTATTAGTTTCAATCCGTGTAGACAGCAGTTTTGTAATCCATGACTTTCAACACCCTTGGTTGGAAGACGCGTTTTCCCAACCACCAAACGTTTTGGCGCGTGCTTTATATCCATGTAGCGGCAACACAAACCAAACACATAAACCAAGGTCACCTTGGTCGGAACGCTAGTTTGCAACCGTCTGGTCATCCCTTAAATTGGCAAGTAGGTAGGTTATAGATACACCGTACAATGCACAACAATGTACGTAGGTATAATAATATACCTTCACTTGATTATTGACTGATTGATCATTTGTGAGTTGTGACACAGATAGAATATTGGTCACTAAACGTAAAAATTGTTCATTCAATTGACTACAGAAAAACTGCTAACACGGGTCACACTAGGCAACAATTGTCGCAAATACGGGAGTTCAAGACACACACCTTAATATGAGAGTATCTAAATATTATAGGCAACACGTGTTTCGTCTACAAATCTGCAATGTCTAGTGAAATAAAGCCAGTACGCCAGCGATGGTTTGTGTGTTCATCCAGGACCTACTTAGCACAACCTTATCGAAAAACCATAATAATATGATAACCTAAAGAAAACCCTATTAATATAACCTATATTAATAGGGTTTTCTTCTAGGGTTATCTTGACGTAAGGGTAACCCTTTCAATGGGTTTCAAGTAAAGAACCCATCCAATGGGTTATCATAATGTTGATGTAACCCTTTCACTGGGGTTCCAGTATAGAACCCAATCAATGGGTTATCCATATTGAAGAGATAACCCTTTTAATGGGTTCAAGCCTAAAACCCATTCATGGTGTTACATCATGATAAAGGTAACCTCACAAAAGGGTTACCCTTTCAAAGACTTAACTTTTAATCGGGGTTGTACGGTCCCTGATTGCTACATAAAGTTAAATTATTCGGCGATAATATCAATTGCGCCAAAACATTAATGTATTCTGATACTAATTGAGACCGGGGAAGTGGGTGGAGTGTGCTTAATAGCAAAGTCAATACAAGCGAGATATAATAAGTGATCAGCTGTCGGATACTTGAATACCACAGCCAGATATTTAATTTTAATACTCCAATAAGATTTATTCTAACACAAATGGATATATTTCCATTTAAATAGCTCATAAATTTATATCAAAACGGTTTAGTGTTAAATAAATTTACTTTAATCTTAATTGTAGTGTAAATCCATTTATTTAAATTTTAGACAGTTTAGTAAATATGAAGTCAATCAAATGTAAATTCACAAACAATAGAAGAATTTAGAATATCAAAAAACAGTTGACGATCGACTGAAAGCTCTACAGATAAAATTGATAAATCGATTATTCAGATTAGCAAGATGTCCATCAAACTGAACTCAACATGAACATATAGCCTTGCGTAGCAGTAACGAATGAATCCAGAATCATTAATATGTATTATCTTATGAATACATTAAGAAAACCTTCACATCGTTAAACTAAACGCACTTACAAATTTTAAGTCTGTAACATTAAAGCGATCGTTAAAATGTACATTAATAGTAACTAGTTAAGTTAGTGAATATCTGTCGATTTTTGTAACAGGGCCATTTTCCTGAGACAGATATACATGCGACATTCACCCGACCATAAAGTTTTCTCACGTTACTTTAGTCTACAAGAACTTTAGACTGCCGCTATAAATTACTATCTGCTGGACACTGTTAGTTTTGTAAGTCAAATTCCGTTCCAAACCTGCTAAGATCTTGTTAAATTTATAAAGGAACAGTTCACTAAAAGACCATAAAATCGAATTTACTACTTAACCATACCGAACAGTGTCTGACATCTTCTGCCCACATCGTCGTTGTAAGTTTAAGCTATTGTTAAATAATCTTACACTTGTCAGCTGATATTTATGGAGATTATCCGAATTACCTGCAAAAGAAAAAGAAACATCGTTAAAATAAAGCTAAGGATTATCAACAAGATAAAAAATGTTATCATGGCAACCTCATTTGCGTAAAGCCAAATCCCGTGCGGAAAGTTCTGAATTTCTAAAATGTAAACTGCCGACTAAAAGAACTTCTCGTTTGACCTCTAAAGTTTCACTGTTTCAATGAATAATTCATATTTTTTTTAAGTTTCATGTCTCTATAATTTTTCATGCTGAAAACAAGGTTATTTTATGAATAGCATCTCATTTAAAGTCGGCGGATCATCTTCTGGAG
Organism: Mythimna vitellina; assembly: GCA_949316375.1. Lineage (NCBI taxonomy): Eukaryota > Metazoa > Arthropoda > Insecta > Lepidoptera > Noctuidae > Mythimna > Mythimna vitellina. The sequence goes on along the minus strand of OX438687.1, from coordinate 9,368,183 downwards.
CAAGTTGGCGACTGAACTCGTAAAGATTTAGCCGGTTCTCCAAGAAAGGATGATGACAATCTTTTTTATTATATAGAAATTATGAATCTGGATGTAAATATTCAATTTTAATTAACTGTTAAACGAATAAACATAGACGTTATTTTAGGTTATGTTATATGATAAGCAAATATAGGTAGGTATAGGGCTGTGGGAGTGATTGGAAGAGCTACCGTTGCCCTAAAACTTTTTTTTTAATTGATATAAACCAGTGCTTGACTGCGATCCCACCTGATGATAAGCGGAGATGCAATCATTGATGGTCAGGCGCGCTAGTTTATTAAAAGCCTATTCATGCTAGAACTTAGCTGGGTTTTAATCAGTAATAGTCTAACACGCCCTCTTGCTCCACCCCAGAGCGAGAGAAGTCTATTAATGCCCACAAAAAAATATGCAAATTACTAATTAACAACTACAATAAAATGTAATGATGTACAACGACGTCTTTAAAAACAAAAACAAAATTGAAAAACTAGAATCGTAATTCAGTTCGCCATACAAGAACTAAGAAACCCCAATAATAATTAGCAAAGAACTTGACGCCGGAGTAAGTTTATCAGCGTAAACACGAGAACAGAACTTTTTAATGGCGAAGTTCTTCGTAGTTCACTTGTTAAGTCTGAACAATCGCCGAAAGCGGTGCTCCGCAACTTTAAACGCGCTTGTAAATGAAAAATTGGCTCCGAACCGTGACCAACTACTTAATGTTCTTCTTTTCCGTTCTAGTTTTCAGTTTGAGAAGATAGGAATCGCGCTTAAGACTTGTTGACGCAAAGCTTTGCGCGGACGTTTGAGTAGCCTTTACGTTATACTGAAACTGAAATGGCTGTAGGTCAGAACTGTGAAGCACAGATAAAGACAAGAAGGTATATGGAAAATATCATATGAAAAATATTAGAATGTTTGTAAAATGTATTTCTAGTTTCCGCTAGAGTCGCTCCATTATTTATGTAGGTAATCCTCTTCAAAATGTAACTTGAAATTTCGAGGAATTGCTCCCTGAGGAAGAATAACGAATATTGTGTGCTAAGTAAGTATGGCTTTAGTTGTAACTTATTTAACATACAGAATATTCCCTTTTTTGAGGTACGAAACAATCCAATGCCGTCTCTCGCTCTAGGGTAGAGTGGGAGGGCGTGTCGGACCTTTACTGACTAAAACCACACCTTTGTATGTTTTAGTTTGCGTTCTAGGACCATAGGTTTCCTTTTTAGAAATTTCCCGTGGCTCTAGCGGGTATCGGCCCTGCTGGGCCTCTATGATTTTGTTGACATCTCTTTGAGGCGCGCGTGGAACACTACGCGCCGTCGAACCAGGAAAAAAGGAAACCTGTAGAATAATAACGAATAGGTTGTGTGCTAAGTAGGTATGGCTTTAGTTGTAACTTCTATAACGTACAGAATGTAACCGTTAATAATACTATTTTCATTATATCGTTTAGATTCGATATCCGTGTTTAGATCCTTCCCTAATGATGCTGGCAAAGTAGCTACGATTCCTGTTGTTTTCAATTAGAAAACGGATAATTCATCAGATTTGGCAAATGTAATTAAATTACATTTTGTGAGTTTGGAGATTAACTATATCCTGCTTTGATCACTTTTTAAGGAAGATCCATCCTAAAATGATATTAATTACATCGGGAATTTAATTTTAAGAAATAAATAATTGAAATAATTTTGCGAGATACGGAAGTGTTAATAGCTAAATAATTAAGGATATCCTCTAAAGATCAATTGAATTACTCACAGTTGGTCGGTCGATGATCTTCATTCGTTAGTTATCGTGTCAAATGAGTATGGCGAGACTTGTTTTATCAACTAAATGTTGACTCCAAAAAATGTATAATCAATCTTTTTACATTTATCAATGAATGACTCAATCCCTGATGAAAAAGTGTAGTAACATTAATCTACTATTAGGTATTTGTATGTAAATATAGAGATAATAATAACTCGGATCATGTGACACTAGTAAAATTATAATTGCGATGACATCACTACCAAACGTTTTGCTAAAGACTAATGGTACATCAGCTGTCCATCTGTTTGTCATTTATAATATTTATAAACCATTACTATATAATATAACTACTAGAAGTTTGATATTTAGATGTAATTCGAGCGACCATTCTTCGGCTGTTGAGTTTTTTGCATGACATATCTACTTGGCAATATATTTGACTACATGGAGAGTTATATTAATTTATAATGTTTTTTGTTGAATGTTTTCATGAGAATATTTATGCGGCTAGACTTTGATGATGAAATATACTGTAGGCAGAGCAGATAATACGATACTGAGCTCAAGGCTCAAACACAGATGTTTAGATAGACCTTAACCGATATGAAGAAACAATTGGAGCATGCAGCATCGCATGTTGAATCGATAGATGTTGATCTTATACCTAGATAGATTTTGCTCGTGACTTCGTCCGCGTTAGGGTTACCATATCTTAGGATTTGTCCTCAGATTTCAGGATTTTTGGACTCTTCTCAAGATTGCGGCTAGATTTTGCAAATCTCATGAAATCTCAGGATTTTTAGAATTTTCAATAAAATAGAGCTTAGGTACACTTAAAAGTTAAACAAGCAAAAATAAATGAATAAAAAATTTAAATAAACTAAAATTAATCTTATTTTGGTAAAGGGGGTTTCGCTGCCACGCCCACCACTTTGAGTGCGATGTGCAATGCATGAGTTAGATCCGCAGTGCGAAAAAAATCTCAAACTATAAAAAATCTCAGGATTTTTCAATGGAAATCGGGCTTTTTCTCCGGACTTTTAGTTTTTACATTTGGTAACCCTAGTCCGCGTAAAAGTCGAAAATGTTTCTATTAGGTTTTTTGATTGATTTTGTTTTATTATAATTAATAGCTTTTGTCCGCGAATATTTGTAAAGTCTAAGTACATTTGGGCACATCGCGCTATTGTAAGTAAGAGTACAACTATAGAACGTTGGTTAAAAGTACTGGGTCTTATAATGTTATTATTATGTAGGTAACTGTAGCCAACATTTTAAAGTGTCTACTTCTGCACATACTATATTTTTTCTTCCGGTAGAAGTACATATTGATGTTCTCCGGAACCAGATCTCGATAGGGCAAACCTATAGTTGCCCGCTTGAAAAATGTAAAAGAAACCTAGATGTAATAATAGTTTATCATCAATATATCTGTAAACTAAGACAATTGACAACTTTTTTATATTAGAGCATTGTCTTTATATTGAAAACTAATCTATACCGCGGTTTCGGTTCAGTGGCCCGTGGATTAAAAGTAGCCTAACCCACTCAGAAAAAAAACATATACCTCTGGCTGGGCTCAAAAGTCGTTTAGCACATTTGGGGCATTATGCTATACTTACGAGGTACTGATATATTTTACTGATAGAATACTGGCTATGTAACTTTATATTTTTTTCTTATTGAATCTATACTTACAAGCCAATAACTCTTTATTTAGATGACAACTGAAGTAAGGGGCGGAAGCCATGTTGAGACATAAAATACGAAAGGCCTATGTTCACTTGTCAATGTCTGGAGTCAACCGCGAAAACAACGTTGATTGATTGATAGACGATTTTCGAGAGCAAGTAATACTCTTTTTTTATATTCTTGATAGGTTCGCGCTTGACCGCTATCTCACCTGATGAAAAGCGACAATGCGGTCGACGATGGAGCGCGCTTACCTAGAAGTGACCTATTCACTCTTGACTTAAAGATTCCTGGGTTGTAGCCATCAGGAAACAGTACTCACAGAATTCCGACTATAGTAAGAACTACTACAAGAAATAAGTGAAACGCCATGTGAAAATAACAATGTTAGGACCATAGGGAAAAGTACGTAATTGATACCCGTTGTCCTAGAACGCATAGGGCAACTGAAGGAGCGTACTGGGGCCATGGGTTAAGTGAAAATGAACACCGAGGCCCTGGAACGCAAGGCAAAGAAGGAACAAACGAGTGGGTTTTAGTCAGTAAAAGTCTGAACACCCAAAGGCGGGAGATGTCATTAGATGATTTCCCACCTAAAAAAAGACAAGCCAGGGCCCCGGGTTTCGCTTTCACATTACCCGTGGCCCCAGTAGGTTTCGATCCTGCTGGGCCCCTACGGTTTTGCTGACGTCTCCTTGAGGCGCTACGCGCAGTCGACTAGATGATAGATGTGTGTGACGTTATAAGAAATAACTGTGTTAACAAGAATAAAGTCATCAAATACAATTTTTTTTTAAGAAGTAATTGCTCCACACTAGGAATTACTCTTGTTTCGTGGGTGCGTTCACAAACATGTAAACTCACATACACAAGACACCTAAACTCGGTAAATTTATATGCAGGCCAATGACCGTACCAATATTTGTTCCGAGCGAGAATCGAACCCGTAACACGCAGCGCAGCAGCCTATCGCTCCATCAATGCGCCAACCGTGCCGTCATCGTCTAAAATCTTCTCACACTTCCAAAGATAACCTTTTACAACAAAGAAATAGACTTCCAAAATAGTAGTTCAGGTTACATATATGTAAATGGCTATCGAATTAAACAGAATAATCATTCCATCGTGTTAACTTTTTGTGCACATCGAGATTTGTCAATCAATCAGGCGGGCATGGCGGATACGGAATACGGCAACCATTGATATAATACACGCAAAAAATAGCTTAAATGTATTTAGACATAGACTAGCTCACGGCTTCGCCCGCATCAAAAGTCCAGGTAGTCTGGAAGAGATTGTGGGACACGATAAGGCCGCCCATTGTACGTGTTTTATATTTTTACGTTTTCTTTTTTACTCGATTGCCAAGGTAGAGTTACGTTTTCGCATGTATCGTGTTTATGTATTTCTATGTACATTTGTAAACTTTATTACCTAAACGTATCTTCCAAACGGTCAAAATATCGTTACGTATTATGTCACAAAAGCCCAAGAGTCCATGGTATGGTGTTTAAAAAAAAATGGCGAATATTTTGGTGCCTACTAACAACATGTCATTTAATATGTTTAATTTCTGAATAATAATTTTGTTTTATTCGGATTTTAGTTTTAACTTCGTGTTACTTCAGCTTGTTTATGTATCACAATTGTACAATAAAGTACCTATATCAAATTAATATTAGGGCGCCTTCAAATTAGCCGCAAAGTGCCGGCAGCATGGCTGCAGCGCTGCCGCCGCACTGCTTTGTTATTCCTTATAAATAAAAATTGCGCGACTGCTGCGCTTCATCCGCGCTGCGGCCGCGCGCTGTTTATTTAGGGTGCCTTCAAATTAGCCGCAGTATCGCGCTACGCTATACCCGTGCTGCAGTCGCGCTGCACGCTACATGGAATAACAAAGCAGCGCTGCAGCCGCCCTGCCTTTGCGCGGCACTTTGCGGCTAATTTGAAAGCGCCCTTATAAATGTGAAAGTTTGTAGTGTGTGTGAGTGTAGGTTTGTTACTTCTTCACACTTGACTTTGGATGAAATTTGTCTCACAGGTAGACCTTGTTCTGGAATAGCATATGGGATACTTGTTGTCCCCGGAATGTGTTCCCTTGGGACAATTTTCTACTTTCACGCAAGGTTAAAATGTATCCATAATTCTGATCTATATTCCATTGTGCACCAAGTTTAATCAATGTTTAGACGTGAAACGTGACAGACAGACTTTCGCAATTACAAACTAGTATGGATATCTTCGCGTCAATGACCTGTAAGAAGTTGGTGTGTTCACAATTATAGCTTTGCTATACAAATAAACCGCGTGTCATTACACCGGTAATAAATAGGATTTTTTGTTAGAAAAGTCACTAATACGGGTCCAGGATGTGGTCTCTGATTGGTTCATTTGACTTCTTTCACAATGGCACGTTTAATATTGCATATTATACGTGCCAGTGTAATAATCTTATTGTATATTATTATCACAATGGATATTGAGTATCTTAAATCGTATCAGGAAACAGCCCGATAATTATTTGCAAAGTCATTTTGAAGTTTTCTCACAATAGTATCAGAGTGCCTAGTGCGAATTTGTTTTACGTTAACGCGATCATCACGCTATGACGTTCGGCGCTCCGATTGGTCCGCGCCAAGCTCTTAACCAATCAGAAAGCCTAATGCGGTAAACGTTTCGATCGCGTTGATATAGAAACAACTCGCACTCTGTTCACAGGTGGGTTGACAGCTCACGATCAGCTTACGGTCTGCAGGAACGTTTGACAGAGTTACCTAATGTGGCCCTAGAACGCAAAAGGAACACAGGGGGGTTTTAGTCTTCACCCTAGAGTTGGAGAAGACATTTGATGATTGTTCGCCTTAAAAAAAAATACGGTAAGCTTACGGGGAGATTTTTACAGAAAACGCTGTTCACTCAATAAAAATCAATGAAGATGTCATAGACATCACCACGTAGGAACTAATTTTCAAAATCCTGTATCCGTGATAGAGTTCTCGAGATTATAACATATACAACAGTCCAAAGTCAACTGGCAGGCAGTTTGCCACAACACCCGTCCGGTATGTAGTATGGGTAGGTGGGACTTTAAACCGTGTTCCACGTACCTCTAAACTGATAACCCCGGTGAAAAGATATTTATTTATTTATTATCTTCCTTACAACTATCACAACAGCCCCGCTAGCCAAGTTACGATCGTTTCGTTTGCGTCGAACGCCTCGAGTAGGCCACGTCTCCGATTCCTTTTTTCTGACCACGTGACTGAGCGTTGAGATGACGTCAGAACAAAGGAATCGGAGGCGAGGCCTACTCGACGCGTTCGACGCGAACGAAACGTAAATACCTAATGCGGTAAATGCTGGTAAACCTAATGCGATAGTGCAGTCTTAAAATTAACTTACAATAAAATTATAAAACTTAAAGAGAAGAAAATCATCTAATTGTACTTACCTACATCAAAGTTATTATTAATATTACCGGTCATACAAAAACCAATAAATATAAAAAACACAATACTTAAATTATACAAATATATACATATAGCCTACTCTAATGGGTAGATTAGAGTAGGCTATATGAATGTGTATATAACATAAAATAAACAATAGCATTTTTCGAATTCACTCGAATTACACGTAAATAAATCAATCTACACGTTAAGTTCATTTATGACCCGAATTGCGCAGGTCAATGATGTTTTGGCAAGAAGATTGGTCCTGGCAACCGGCACGGCTAGCAGTGACGAACGGCGCCACCTCCACACATAGCGGTCAGGTACACAAAAACTCAGGCGTTGCAGCACTCCTGGGTTATTCTCAATGCCACGAAGTAATCTGACCAGATAGGAAACAATATTTACAGCCAAGTACAGGACCCAAGTGAAATAGCGTCTCAAGGAGATGTCAGCAAATGTAGGGGCCCAGCAGGGTCGAAGCCTACTGGGGCCAAGGGTCTGATTCTGAAAGGTAGACTCGGCCCCGGTACGAAAGGCATCGAAGGAACAGGAGTGGGTTTTTAGTCAGTAAAAGTCTGACACTATCTCCCGCCCCGCCCAAGAGCGGGGGACGTCATAAGATAAGAAAAAAAAGTGAAATAGCGTAATAAGCATATATTATTATATAGTAATAGTCACTGTTCCACCGTAAAATGTTTATTTTAATAATAAGCCAGTCACATTTCTTTCCAGTATGGTACAAAGAATACATTGAGTTGCTTACAACCCAGGCCACGTTGCAGGAAAATGGATTATTGCGGAACACGAGGCTACTGGGACCCGTCGTACTTACACAAGTGACAATACCTAAACATAATTTGTTATTTCTATACGTGCATTACTAACGCACTTTCAATTAAATAGGTAGATAATAATCACAGTAATTGTGTCATCATCAATAAATGTAAAGAAACTACAAGAGAGACTTGCAATCAAACTAATATAAAAAAAAATACAGACAGCCGAACATATAACCTCCTCCATTTTGAAGTGGATTAAAAAGGCAAAAGTTAGCACTCATGTAAAACAGGCGCGTGTGTGTCGACTAGAGAGCACGTTTTTCGCTGGCCCCACGAGGAGAAGGCGTTGCTCTGCTCAAGCGGGGCACACCTCCACCGTATGCTCCACCGTGTCCTCCAGCCGGTCCACACACCCGAGCGTTTCTTCCACACGAATCAAGTGCAGGAACCTCCCGAACTATAATTCTTCACGCTCAAATGACTTAATGGGTTTGGATAAAATTTGGCACACGAGTAGATCACATGTCCTGAAATAATATACAGATATTTTTCCATCACAATTTTTTATCTCGGGAGTATAATGTTACCTTGGAATGTTTTTCTACTTTCACACGGCTGAAGCCGCTGACAGAATCTTGACTAATAGTAGTAGTACCAGAGCCCGGACCAGACACTAATGAAATGTGGTTTTAGGGTCAAGTTTGGGTCTTTAGCAACTTCGTGTAACCAATTGCTGTAATCCAAAAACTCTAGGTTGTGGTTCGATTCCAGGGATGTGAAGTTATGTCAACTTTGTGAGCAACCTCTTTCCTCAGAAGCAGTTTAAGCAACTGCCTTATCTTTTGATCTTATTTGGTGGAATTCTCCGCCGGAGTCTGCGTTTCTTGATAGTTACAACCTATGGTCTTTAAGTCTAGAGTGAATAGGTTTCTTCTAGGCAAGCGTGCTCCATCGTCGACCACATCATCGGTTACCATCAGCTGAGATAGTAGTCAAACATGACCCTATCAATAACAATGAAAAAAGATTGAACAATAATTGGTGAGACCCATCCTTGTCCTTCGACCGTCATTGGTTAATTTCCAATTCATGCGATTACATCGGATCTTGATCGATTGAAACCACAGGTCATCGAACATCAGAGGCGAGTACAATGAAACCAACAACGTGGTAAACTTAACAATTTCCCCAGGCTACTTGAGATTTTCAACACCTACACTTGAGCACATTTGTGTACCCACAAAACCCCGAAAAAGCACGATAACACCCGAACAAGCGTCGGTAATAACTCGAAACGTGTCGTGAATGCCGCACGAAGGCATGTCGCAAGCTCTCCCGTCCGCCCACACAAACAAGCTGTTACTCCAATAGCTTTTAAAAATACTTCAAATCGCCCTTATTAGTATTAAATAGGTAATGTCGGGTAATGGTGACAAATTCGACCGATAAAACGAATGTATCTAGAATATTAATTTCTCTTAATGAAAATTCCTTGCTTTACGTATACCTCTGCGGTAATAGGTCTCGATCGATAGCAATTCAGTCGAGTTGTGTAATGGTCGTTTGGATGACCATAATTTTAATTGTAGATGACTTTTTAGTCCGTGTTCGTATCGTTACGGCCCGTTACAGTCATTAGGAATAATTACTCAACTTAACAAAATTTTATTTATGTTAATTCGAAACATAACATCTAGAACGCGCCTTGGTGTAAACATTAACACAGAAATTAATTTCGTACAACCATTTGATCTCGGTTTCTAATTCTAATCAATTTACCGGCCAGGATGCTCATTCATCATTCATGTTCATTGATTTACAGTTGATACATGGTAAAAAAAAAAACTGCAGTCGATAAGTGCCTAACAGGTACATTTGTAGTTAAGAGCGGACGCACATGATCGAACCAAATACGTCAAAATCAACGCGTGTTAATTTTATAAATGAGTTGTGTCGCCTTTGATGCTGCCGCACGGTGTGGCCGGGCCGTGGGACACTCAGGCACGTACTCGCGTCTAGCGGCTAGCGGCCCACATCACCTCGCCAAGTGGCCACAATGACGCACATTTGGGACAACAAGTATAGTTTAACTTGGGAAAATGGGCTCTTATGGCGACCGTGGGCGGCGGGCGAACAACTCGTATCAACGTAATTGTGGTGAACTTTGATCCAAGTTACTGTTCGAGACGCCGACGCCAACGGAAGCGAAACGGGTTCTGTTATGTCACACTTCTGATCCCTCACTAGTAAGCTAATGTTTGTTTATGATCGATTAAACTTCCTTGAGTTATAAACAAACCATGTGTTACAGTAAATCAAATATGTTCACTGCCTTTTGCGGATTAGGAGTCCGTCAAAACGGAGATGGGGCTCCCATAACGGGAGCAGACCCGAAAATACATTCCAATCCGACATTTACATAAAGAGACTTGTCGCAGCGCAACTTAAAAATCAGAACGTGTCACGAAACGTCTGGCAACACTGGTCCCGTCGACCTTCGCCGACACTGATTGATATTGATAGAGGAAGCCCGACACCTCGGCACCGCGCCGAAGATTGATACCCTGACCCTACGTTTTCTTGGGCCTTCGCTAAACAAATATTGCAAGAGTTTCAATTACGAAATGCCTGCGACATTCCTGTCTGCTGCCGTTACTGTATGAAGCCGAGAAAGAAAATGTGGGTTTATTTTCATTGTTGGACTTGACAGCTTTCGTATTGGGTTACAAAATGTCTCTTTGGCTGTCTAGTGCTTTTCATAAATGATCTCTATTGATACTACATTACTCAACTTATATCTTCATTTTTAGGGTTCCGAAAGGAAAAAACGGAACCCTTATAGGATCACCTTGTTGTCCGTATTTCAGTCTGTCAAGAATCTTAATCTCGGGAACGCGTGGAGGTATCAAGTTGAAATTAAAACAAGATATACTCAGGTCTGCGGTCCCTTGAAGCTGTGAAAAAATCAAACTTCTATTATAACGAAAAAAAAGATACGGCCTTTAATGTCGCAAAAAACGTATATTTCGACACTCTCAAGGAAATCAAATTTCATAGAGTACTGCCCGTTGACCCAGATCCTGAAATTTGGCATGAAGCAAGGTTTTATAGCACAGATATAGGAATAAATCTGAAAACAGTCAATTTGTTGTTACGTCACAAAAAAAAATCGCGATTCGGGAAAATCTTGGGAATCGATCACTTATATAGGTAAGTTTGTACGGAAACCTTAGTGCGCAAGTCCGACTCGCACTTGCTCAGTTTTTTTTTAGGCTCGTGCTTGATCACTGTCTCATCTGATGGTAAGCGTGGTCAATGGTTGAGCACGCTTGCCTAGAAGTAACCTATTCACTATAATTGACAATCCTTAATTGTACGCACAATAAATGTATTCTTTAAACGCTTTGTGCGTATGAGTGGGATGTCATGTCCACCATGTAGGTACTGATGACTCAACGCCGCACGTCCAGTGTTTCAATGATGGAACGGGCTCAGCTGCTTCATTTAATTTAATCCACGCCATTAATTTTCATGGTAAAATAATTTTAATATGCTCTTCAGGTTATTTTCAATGTTTTCAGAGCTAACAATATAGCTGAAAAGCTTTTACAAATGTTTTTGAGTCACTTTGTCGACGGTACTATGTTGACATGGTTAAACCAGCTATAGCTCACAAGTGACGCCTGGATTGATGCCTGAAACGCTTGAAACGTCGGAAAGTTCCATCAATCTCATTTAAAGCCGGGCTGGTGGTACCTCTGTAATGGATGTCGCATCGAACAAAATTGCCGAGGTTACGTAAACACTGTCTAATGCCGTGCTCGGAGTATTCATCGATTTAGTATAATATATATTTTTAGGGTTCCGTACCCAAAGGGCAAAAACGTCTGCGCGCTGTCAGTCTGTCTGTCACCAGGCTGTATCTCATAGTTACCTACTCTGTTGAAATTTTCAATGATATATTTCTGTTGCCGCTCGCTATGACAACAAATAATAAACAGAATAAAATAAATATTTAACGTGATTTTTTTCCCGTTTTTTGCTACGGAACCCTTCGAGCGTGACTCCGACTCGCAATTGGCAGGTTTATTATTATTGGTGTACAATAAAGTTTATTTTATTCTATTCTATGTTTTGAAAATATAGTAACTATAATGAAATAGGTACTCCGGTAGGGAATTTCACTCTTTAGCTGTACGTACATTGAAACTGTTCCCAAAACGGTTTGAACGTATGGATGGAATGTCCTTCATGTGGGTACCAGTGGCGCATCGCCGTACGTCTGGTGGTCCGGTGATGGAACAGGCTCGGCTCGGCCGAATTAAGTTATGCTACACAGATAGGCTATAAAATGGACAGCAGACTTCGTTTGGTGTTTATATAATAGGTATTGTTAATTTCGGTTTGATAAGGCCCTCATAAGACGTACCCACGACTACAAAGCCGACGTCGATTTAACGTACAATGCGTTCCAAATAAGAATAGGATCGATTGCCATGTTGTGACGTCACGTCATACTGTCAAATCGAAGAATTATTATGGTGAGCAAAACAAGTAATTTTTAAAATTTAATTTGAATACGAACTGTGAACGAAAAAAGTTTAATCAGAATCCAGTTCTTCAATTTTGCTTATCTCTGAGTTCTTCAATTTTGCCCTATTTCTTGCGATTTGACAGTATGACGTGACGTCTCAACATGGCAATCGATCCTATTCTTCTTTGGAACGCATTGTACCTACTCTACTTTTCAGAACCATAGTTAAAATTTCCAATTGATGCACTTATCACGAAATATAGTCATCAAAAAATCAAATATGCTAAACGCTACACAAAATACCCAGCCACCCCACCTACCTGTACCTACTTAGAGTTCTCCAGCAAGATTATTATTGTATATGCGCGTATCCAATGTATATAATGTTTATTGTAGTGAGAAAATAAATACTTATTATTATTAATTTAATATCAAGATTTTCCCTCAACACAAGATATTATAAAATAAATAAATAAGACTCGGTGCACAACGTCGGGCTGTTTGTTTTACCGGCTCGTCGCCCGGGGCGACATCTGTCCGCGGGCAGACGACTCATTAGCATTGTTACCGAGGCTTGCAACACTAGCCGCCTGGCGACAATTCAGTTTCCACGCTCGCCAACTATTGCGGTGTCACTAAGGGCTATCTTACAAAACCTGAATCAGTATTGCTTAGAATATTAAACAGAAATGTTACGTACCTAGTTATGTAGGTTCTGGTGTATGGTGTTACTGAAGTTTGGATCATAGCTGCTGTTGAATCTATTCTATACTTATAATAAATCTGTAGAAGTGAAAATACTGTGCATTGAAAATATCAAAAAAATAAATGGCAGGGGTTGTTACTAGACCGACACCGAACCCAAAAATATAATTAAAAAATTTTTTGTCTGTCTGTCTGTGTGTTTGTTCAGACATCACGCAAAAACTACCGGTTCGATTACGATGAAACTAGGTATAATGATTCTTGAATATCCTGGGCACCACACTGGGTACTTTTTATCCCGGAAAAGTATATACAATAAAAAACAAACTTAATTTTGCGATTCGTTCCCTACACCCAATTACTGTACCAACCGCAAATAATAAGTTTGTCGTAGGTTACGTCACCCGTAGTGGAGTTCACTAAGGGGCGCTGCACACTGCTAAGATACTACAATATTTTATCTTAAGATACAATATCGCTGGCCATACAATTCAATGGACTATCACACACGATGAAGATAATAAATAATATTTCATATTTTCGTATCTCAAAAAACCTAATAAAACCATTTTCGACTTCTACGCGGACGAAGTCGCGGGTAAAAGCTAGTTAATAATATTAATTTAATAGCAACTATTATTGTAGCGGTAATCGAGTAGGACATAATTAATTTAATAACCTTACTTTACAGCTTTATCCTAGATTAAAGCTTGCTTAATATATAAGTTTTCATTTATTCAAAACAAAGTCTATCTAATCGAAAATCTTTCATTAAAATTTTGCAAAGCGTGTCATCCATGCAAACATTTCTTGGTTCTCTTATTCATTTATTTTACGTCCTATAATTACATTCGAATAATTACTTAGACATAATTATTCGTTTCAGATAAACATCTATGGCGTTTTCCATAAAATATACAAATTATATTTATAATCTTCATACTTTATGAACAATTATATTTTACAAGTTAATTGCGACAACATGCTTGATAAATATGTTTATGCTTACGTACCTAACTAATTTCGAACCCGTCGTGCTTGTTATACTTTATCTCCCGTTTTCACAAAATCGATAAAAAAAAGCTAGTGGGAGAATGTGTGCATGGCTTTATAGTTAGATCGTTACAGTTTCAGCGGCGGAGCGAAACTTTTATGTAGCGCCGAATAAGAGCAAAAACTTGTGAACGATGCCGCCGCGGTTTACCGAAAAATGACATGTCGAGCGATAGGGACGTCCAACGAACACTTTTTAAACGGAGCACTTCAAACTTAATACTTCCTCAGAAATAAAACGATAGAGAGATCGGACATATTTTCAATATAAAATGTTAGGCCATCCTTAAAAAACGTATTTACGTTGAATAAATAATTGACGAACACTTGAGTTCGAGCCAAATGGATTTAAATTATTCGATTAGTTGGCAGTTTTAATCGGGTCCACATTACGCAATGCCTGTTCATTGATTTGATGAATATGCTATTTAACGTCGTGATACAAAACACATTAAAACGTGCCTCCTCAATGAAGCGGAATGGCCGGAGGAAGTTCAAAACACTTGCAACGTGACGAAAGTGGAACACTCGGGGAATATATTAGTGCTCCAGCTGGGCGAAGCTCGCCCTTCTGCCAAATATTTGTTAAACTCCGTAAGGTCAAGGTGGTGGCTAGGAAGTAGGCCACGCTCCCCGCACGGACTCGTCAGATACTATCCATAAATCTGGCCCGGGCTGGTGTTGTCACTTCAGAGCTTCACTCGTAAAAACTTCGACGTATTTGGAATGTATTTCAACTATCCTCATAAATATATATTAGATCGAAGTAGAACTCTTCCTCACATATCAATTACCATAAATTCCGGGAATTATGCAGCGAGTCGTAAGTGCAAATCGAATGTTTCCAAATAGGGCAGTCGCTTCGCAAGGATGTAACTCATGTGCATTCGAGCCGCATTTCGTCGCGCGCATGCTGAGCGCGAATACGCGCACATTACTTAACGCGCATTTCTTATAAATAACTCCCCTTTTACATTCTTAAATAGGATTTACTTACGTATTGATTTGCTACAATCAAATCTTATAACTGTTTTGTATTCGACAAACGCACACCATATCTCTGTGTGCTCAATTTGATTTCCCACGGGACCTTCACGTTTTCTGTATTACGTTCTCTTTATTAAATATGTAAAAGAAACTATAGCAATACTAGGACTTGTATAAAAAACGATTTTATTACTTGAGAAGAACAAGAAAAGTGAGAAATATTTTCAGATCACAGAAATAAAATTGAAATAGTTGTGTAAGAATTTATATTGAAGCAGTGTAGAGTAGGATGGCTGACTCAGCCGTCCTCCCTAAAAATCGAACAAAGAGAGCATGAATCGATATCGCTTGCCGTCGGGAAGTGAATCGGAACGAAGCATTCGAGTTATCGCAATATTATATCGAGTGACAATTCGATCGCGAAGTAGCTTGTCACGCACTGATTTACAAGCATGTGACCTGTCGGCTGCGGGCTCCATTATGTATGTACATACATAAATGTTATAGCTTCTCATATACCAGTGGAGACATGCACTTAACATAGCAGAAGTTTGTGTTGTATTTATCCTTTATGTTGTACCACGAGGACTAGTTCGAGAGAGCGCGGGGGAAGAATGTCTGGACAGACTTGGGGAAGGCATATGCCCAGCAGTGGGACAGTAATTGTTAGAAACCTCAACCCGAACTGCAAAACTTTAGTTCGTTTTGGGTAAATCTTAACTTCAAATCCTCTTTTTTGCAAAAAGAACCTTGTCCAAACTAGAAATTATTTCTATATCGAGAGTGTGCTCACAAACATGTAATCCCACATACACAAGACCCTAGGTCATACAAAATATTTATTCTATGCAGGAATCGAATCCGCAAAGCGCAGGGCAGCACTCAATTTCTCAACAACTGAGCAAACGTGACGTCACTACACTCTATTATCTTTTTTACTAGATATTTCATATTCATTATATTATATATCTTCCTCACACACAAGTATCTCCAGCGGGAAGTTTCACAAAGACGATAATATTCGCACATGTGGTTTTCGCAGCGTGACACGGCCGGATCTTCTAAATATATATTTACGTTCGAACGGACGCGAATACAGGAAAACCATGACACACACATGCCCGTTGAAAAGGTGCGCACTCTCATCACATACACACAAGTACACATACAAAACCATTCATGGACACTGAATTTTATTGAATACTGAGATGAGACGTCAAATGGAATGGAATGAGAAGAAGCTTGAAAGAGCAAGTTTGTAATGGATGGATACATAGAAAGGTGGAGAGTCACCTCTTATTACAAAGACTTAAATCATCATTTCAGCCGATAGATGTCCACTGTTGGAAATAGGCCCAAACGTCGCCATAAAAAACGGTCCTGTGCGTCTCGCATCCATCTGATTCCCGCAACCTTTATCAGGTCATCCGTTCCTGGTAGGAGGCCTTCCAACGCTGCGTCTTCCGGTACGCGGTCGCCACTCCAGAACTTTTCGGCCCCAACGGCCATCTGTTCTGCGAGCAATATGCCCTGCCCATTGCCACTTAAGTTTGGCGATTCTTCGTGCTATGTCGGCAACCTTGGTTCTCCTGCGGATATCTTCGAAATGGACTTAAATATAAATGGCGAAAAGTGGGCGTTCCTACCGTGAGTACTGTTTACTGTCTAAAATCCACCCGTGTTCCTTCAGGTGCCCTTTGCAGTCCAGGGCCACGGTAAGTCTTTTTTTCCCATATTATCATCATTCATCAAATAATTTTCTTTTTAGGGTTTCGTTCCTCAAAAGGAAAAAACGGAACCCTTATAGGATCACTTTGTTGTCCATCCGTTTGTCTGTCTGTCTGTCTAACCCTTTATCTCAGGAACGCGTTGAGGTATCGAGTTGAAATTAAAACTATCCCTGCGGTCCTTTGAAGTTGTGAAAAAATCAAACTTCAGAGTTAACGAAAAAAAAAGATACGACCGTTTATGTCGCAAAAAACATGTTTCGACACTCTCATGGGATTTAAAATCCATAGGGTAATTCCCGTTGACCCAGAATCCTGAAATTTGGCATGAAGCAAGGTCTCATAGCACAAGTATAGGAAAAAAATTGTAAACTGAAAATTTGTAGTTACGTAACAAAAAAAAACTTATTTTGGAATTCAGAAAAATCTTCGTAACTCAATTCGGGAATTGAACTGTTTTCATAGGTAAGTTTGTACGGAACTCTCAGTGCTCGAGTCCGTCTCGCACTGGCCCGGTTTTCCTTTTTTATCTAGCTCTTACTGCCCCAATGCTGGGCAAACGCCCACGAAGTCCTTCCAAACTTTCTTCTCCCGGGCCGTCTCTTGATGAAATAGTTTTGTATATCTATCTAAATCGATATAATAAAGAGGTAAAGTTATTTGTTTATTTATATTATTACTGACTCGATTACTATACTCAGATGCGAACGTCACTTCTCCAATTGTCATAGTCTACACTTAAACCGGAATAGCCCCTGTGAAATAGATCACAGAAGAGAATTCTCTCTAAACAGCTAGACCTGTTTATTCTAGTAAAACAGCTAGCTAATATATTTATCAAACTCCCTTTAAGCGTTGAAAAAGCCAAATGTTCAGCATTGTCTCTATATAAGAACTAACAAAGTCTGCTTACGTCGACATACTCATAATAGCTGCAAGCCCCTACTCCAGCCACAGGCTGAACTTCCAACGTTTACTTAGAGTACCTCTAATTAATTAGCAAGGTACATGAGAACTCCTCCAACACACTCGAACTTAGGGTCTGACCACATCACCGCGGCGCGGCGCCATCGCGCCGACTGCGGCAAGTTGCCGCGTCGTTCAGATTAGAGATGGAACCAAGTGGTTATAAAACGAAATCGGCAACGGACTTTGAAGTTTGGTTTGTCGGAATAGGAACCGAAATTGGTGACGGAAGCGTCAAATGAAACACTACAAAAACTAAATAATAATATAATAGCATTTATAGAAGTCCCCACTATGACTATACAAATAAATATTGCCACATATAGACTCATCATCTTCAATAATAAAGAAGAAAAAAATAAGAATAAATAAAGAACTCACAACATTCCAAACACAAAAACAACACGTAAAAGAATGAAGAAGGTAAGAGGGGAGGAAGGAAGGCTCTCTGCGCTACAAGTAAGTATAAACTTGTTTGTGCCGAACCGAAATCGGAATCGACGATGCAAAATCAATCGGAAGTTCCAAACTTTTGGAATCTGAATCGAATCTCCGTATTATGGGCCTGTGAACACCAAGTTTTTTAAACGCGCCGATGACGCGCGTTTATAGCGATTCAGACGCAATACGCACGTTTCTAAAACGCGCCTCAACGGCGCTTTTAAAAAACTTGGTTTGCTCAGGCCCAACATCTCTGATATACAATACCGAGCGGATGGGTGGTACGGTACCACATCGTATCACGACACCATGTAGTTCAGATGCAGCGTCGCCGTCGGCAAAAATTTCGCGATCAGCCTTTATTCAAAGGATTTGTGACGTTGCCTTGTCGTGTATTTACGCGACGCGGCACCATACACTCAACATAGCTCGGCACCGTAAATCATTGCGCTGCTGGGCTGAGTGCGAGTTGTTTTTATGTTAATAACACGATCGAAACGTTAACTGCATTTGTCTCTCTGATTGGTTAAGAGCTTGGAGCGGGACAATCGGATCACCGAACGACATAAATGTATCGATCGCATTAACGTAAAACCAATTCGCACTAGGTACGCTGTACGATGCGACAACGTGCCGCAGTGAGATGCAGGCCGTGGTAATGTGGCCAGACCTACCTCTGAAACCAACAAAGTAGTTGAATTTCAACGTCTCTTCTATAGTTCTATGCTAGATGTTAGAGGTGAAAATGAAGCTATTATAGAAATTACTATGCTAACTAGCACTGCTTATTATTGTTTTAACAAGGGTAATATTTATCATTTATGTATTTATTTTTTCTACTACTCCCACACATAGTCTTTTTGTCCTGCTCTCACATCTGCTTTCACGGATTTGCTGAAAGAGAACTTTTGTACTTATTTTTTGTTTTAATAATAGTAATAGTTAATAATAGCATAATTTTAATAATAGGGTAATTAGAAAAAATGAAATAAGATCACTTAGCCTAGTTTGCTCTAAACCACTTTCCGGGTCGGAAACTACCAAGAACGATTAAAAAAGGAAGGACAACGACCTCTGACTATTACTACTTCCACTAATAATAGTCCTCGGTACATAACACCACTGTATAAACAAATGAATAATGCTACAGTTTTGGGTCTCTATGAAACACGCTACTCGGAGGCAATCATCACCCTGTATCTGGAAGCTATCAGAAAGACTCGCTTACGTACCGATTTGCCATCGAGATTTGTCTGACAGGCCCCGCAGTCAGCCACTCAATTTATCGCTTGATTAGATTAATTTAATCCGTGACACTGAAATGGCCCTCTTCCTGTACCAATCGGAACAGGCCATCATACCTCGTTAGAGATAAGAATTCGACAGAAAACGACGGGTCCCAGTTGAATAGACGGATGGAACGGACCCCGGGATTTGCAGCCGTGAGAAAGTTATTGAAATTCATTTTTCGTATAAGATAACCTGGTTACGAGAATCGTGGGTGCAAACCCAAACACGTCGTTTTTGAGGGCCTTTATCTCCGCTTTTAGCATTCCAAAGAGGTGTAAACAAAAAGTTCTGTTTTATCTCAGAAATACGTGGAATGTTTCTAATTGTAACGTGACTTAATAGCCCAAAAAAAAAACGGAACAATGGAGCGGCATTAATTAAGATGTAAGTTAGTTTAATATGTAATTATGTCTAGTTTCTGTCAGAAGAGACACGTAATTGCTATTCAAAGTGTGTTTCAAACAAAAGTTTGTAAGTAATAAAGATTTGTTAAAACTCTAAGCATTAAGTTGTTAAGTGCAACTAAGTTAACAATACAGGGAGAAGTAAGCCTTTGTCACGTTGAGACAAAAATTAGTCATAATAATTCACAGGTAAAGAGATTATTTTCACAGGTAACTTATTGTTAACTAGCTTCTCCTAGCGGCTTCGCCCGCGTAAAAGTAGGTTTCTCAATGCAAAGTTTGTAGCTCCGTTTCGTCCCCTTAGGGGGTGAATTTTGGAAAATCCTCACTTAGTGCTCGCCTACGTCATAAAAAGAAACTTTATGCAAAATTTAACGCTTAGTTTCGGCTTTGTGTTGATATGTCACTATATCAGTTTATATATATAGATAGAGATACGAAGTACTATTTACTAAATAAGTAGATTAAAAGTTTTATTTTTAAGAAACAGATATTACTTTGATAGAGCAAACAATAATTTAGCTGGTATTACGTACCATAACGGATAGCCATCGGAAATGGAGCGGACACGAGCGAATTAAACCGAACTCGCACATCACTGTTTATAGTGCGCATGAGTAACAGGATGAACAGGATCTGTAGTTTCACGTTTAATATATGCAAAATGGAACAAGCTGAATAGAAGTACTCGTTGGTAAGGCCTAGGCTGATGAATTGTAAAGCTAGATAGAAGAATATCTATCTATCTATTGTATTGAATAATACGCTTGTAACTCATAATCATAAAAAAAGAAGTTTTAAGCTAAACTGACTTTTATTTCAGTTTATCAAGATATAAATAAATCGGGTGCCTCCGGTACGGGGCCCTCAGGGATCGAGGAATTCATTAAACCCCAAGTGAACGCGTTCGCTCTCTCATTGTCTTTCTACTGTGTCTCTAATTACGGTATTCGAAAGGTTAATCATGGCAACTCGTTATAATTAGTCAGTAAAAGACTAACAGTCCCTCCCGCTTAATTCAGAGCAGGAGAAGTAAGTTATTTGATAATTTCTCATATAAAAATGGGTCCCCAGATTTTTTTTACCCTAGAGCCGTTAGTCACTTAGCTACGCCACTGGATAAGGAAGAATAACATATTATATAAACAAGGTGAACCAATTTCCTAATCATTAGGCATTTAGTTGTTTGGCCTTGAACACTGGTTCTAAATGGATACCCTGTCATCATCTCTAAACGGCGCCTGAGGATCTAAAATAATCTAAATTTTCTGGAACCCGTGTTCCTGTTTTCAACGATTTGCAGCGTCGAGCCAATTTAACGCATTCATAACCTGAGTGCCGAGTGCGAGTTGTTTTTATGTTAACGCTATCGAAACGTTTACCGCGTTTGGCTTTCTGATTGGTTAAAAGCTTATAGCGGGCCAATCACAGTGCCGAACGTCATAAACGTGTCGATCGCGTTAACGTAAAACCAACTTGCACTAGGGACTCTGATTCTAATGTCTGATGTGTATTGTGTTCTAATGTGATTTTGATATAATTAACTTTCGAGGAGACAACTTTTTTATTATTATTGATAGGCTCGTTTGACCACCATCTCGCCTGATAGTAAGCGATGATACGATCTCCAGAGGCCCAGCAGGGCCGATGCTTGCAAGGGCTGCGCTAACATTTGAAAAAGTGACCGTGGCCCTAAAACGAAAAGAGCAACTAATGGACACAGATGGGTTATAGTCAGTAAAAGTCTGACCCTCTCGTTATACTCTAAAATTGACACCTGTCAAAACGAATACGCAAAAAGGATACTCGCAATATATTCCATCGTATTATTTAACGCGCCAAAAAAATGTATGTATTTTTTAAAAATACTTTATGTAATTATTATTTTATTGCTTGTTTCAGTTTCGTTGCAAGTTACATTCTAGGGTATTTCTCAAATGTCAAAATGAGCCTTATATTTTTTAACGAGTATAAGAGTGGTAGAAAGCATTGGATGATTTTATTTAATAAGTCACTTGCCAAGCGCAAGTGTAAATAAATCTGTTGCTCCTTTAGACGACTATGTACTCTATATCCTTTACTAGCTTCTGCCATCGGCTTCGCCCTCGACAAAGTAGGTTTCTCCTAACAAACTCAGGACCCCCGTTCCATCCCTTTCGGGGGAGAATTTTGGGAAATCCTCTCTTAGTGCTCGCCTGTATAAAATGTCACACTACTATTCCTCGCAGTTTCGGCTGTGGGTTCATATGTCAGTCAGTCAGTTTTTCCTTTTATATATATTGATTCTTAGAAGTAGGAACTTCAAAGGTCGCTCCACATTTTCCGTTTCTTTGCTGATAAGTGGGTAGTCGTGGAACAGGTGGTCGGGTCTCGTCGCTCGGTCAGATTGTGAGGTGACCCGAACACTATCGGTTTCACATCGGACGCTCCGGGGCTTCCCGCCTCCGATTACTTTGACCACAATGACTCATAGGGTTAAAGTTAAAGACCGATCGATGAGAATTAACCCTTGGTTACGATAGCCGAAAATTTACTATAAGAGGGATCGGTCACTTAAGTATTTATATTAGTTAGCTAATTATAATTATAATTTAAACTAGCACTTTGCCAGTTACTTCGTTCGCAAGAATGTTTTTTATAAAAACTTTAAATCGTAATTTGAGGATTGTTCTGAAAAATTTATAACTTTCAATATTATTTAGTCTTAACTGTTCAATATTATTTTTTTTTAAAAACTGGGCAAGTGCGTGTCGGACTCACGCACTGAAAATTCCGTTCAAATTTGTGTAAATAGTTAAATTCCCGAATGGAGTCTTGAAAATTTTTCCGAAGCGCAAAAAGGGTTTTTTTGGTGACGTATCAACAAATTACTGTTTTCAGATTTATTCCTATATCTGTGATATAATACCTTGCTTTAAACCAAATTTCAGAATTCTGGGTCAACAAGAAGTACCCTATGAATTTTGATTCCCTTGAGAGTGTCGAAATATACGTTTTTTGCGATACAAACGACCGTATGTTTTTTATTCGTTAAGTAAGAAGATTTATTTTTTCACAGCTTCAAGGCACCGCAGACCTATATAGTTTCAATTTCAACTCGATACCTCTACGCGTTCCCGAGATAAAATGTCTTGACAGACAGACGGACTGACAACAAAGAGCTCCGTTTTTTTTCTTTTGAGGTACTTAACCCTAAAAATGTACCAAGTTAGAAGTTTATTAACCCAAGAAATAAGAATCCTCTATACAATCTTTAAAGCCCCCTAAATTGTCCTATTGCGGGTAGCTCAGAAAATAAATAATGACAAACTTTATTATTTACTTAGGTTACTATTTGTACTAACTTTCAAATATGTTGGTACACGAAATGAGATTAACATGAAATGAGATTATTCATACTAACGAAATTCTCCCTTTTTACCCCATAAAGGTAGAATATCCAAAAACCCCTTCTTATTGCTCGCCTACGTCATAAAAGGAAGCCTTGTGCAAAATTTCATGTTCCCAGGCTAAGTAGTTTCGTCTGTGCTTTGATGACATCGCTCACCTAGCAATATATTGGCACATCTACATTTTTCATATTTTACAAAAGGTATCCAGGATCAAAGATTGTACAAACGTTTTGAATCCATTTTATATTTTATATTAGAAATGGTGAAGTTAGCTACTAGTATAAGACCATAATAGATAGTCAAAGATATAAATTATCCACTTTTAAACAGTTAGACCGTTAAAACTCAATTTAGCATTTATTGTAGATGTGCCAATATTTTACTATATGAGCGACATATCAACAGACAGTCTGTTTCTCCTTTTATATACATAGATAGATTAACATCTAAATGGATGGTTTTAGTCTTCCACGTTATCTCGTAAATATTTCTGCTCGCCGTCACAACAAACATGTACGTCTGGCAACAGAACAAATTAACCTTAACTTAATCTAACATCAGTCCATCGTACGCTACGTACCCACCAGGGTATGTCCGCTCTGAACCTTGCCGATAACCCTCGCCTACCGCTTAGATACAAACGGTCTACAGGACCACGCGAATAATTAGCACGCCCATCTTATCGTACTTTAATTAATTCTATTGGGAGGTTGGGAGAGTTTGCGAGTACTCGATCGATGTGAACACACACAAATGTAACACCAAATTGAATCTAATCCCTAATCGTTACAATATAGTTCACTAATCGGGTTACATTGAATTACTTTTCGACGGTGAAGTGCCAATACCTTCTAACTGACATTTTTCGAGATAATTACTTTTTAGCGCTCTTAATTCAAATGTGTTTCTGCATGTTTTTGGGAAATCTCTTGAAGCGAATATTAGTTGCTACTGCATCAAATTAAATTGTGGAAACACCTCTTAACTAAACCAGCATGTTAATTCATAGTATTACCTCCTGACGTTTTTAAGACACAAGATTTTTGACTTCGACAGTTAGGAGTTATTGGCACTTCACCGTCGTTTTAACTCTCGGTTCTTTGAATTAAATAGACTACTACTAGAATAGGTATGAGATTGATGACATATATTTTTTCTCTTACTTTTTTAAAACGTAATTAATTAAATAATAAAACAAGATAAATTAAGTGCTTTTTCACATAACTAAATTAAACTATATTATACTAAAGGCAATAACTCCTAACTAAAACATAGCATCAACAATTTTTTTCAGTTCACTGTCGACTGGAAGTGTGCCCAAAAGACTGGCGCCCTTGCCACGTTGTATGGCGATGCTAAATCTCTGACCAAGATGGGTCAGACGAAGTGTCAACTAGGCATTTGGATAAATCTTTAAATGCCGTATGAGCACTCGGACCTCACGGCCCAAGAGTTTCAACTCCAAACGTCCTCTGGACCGCAACGGCAGCACCAACACAGCACGACAAGCTAGGAAGATAGGATGGGCGATGACGCAAGAGTATCGACACAGGTAGCATCCCACACTAAAGGCCCACCCAACATCTAGGTGGAAAGAGAGAGACTTTTACTGACTAAACCCCACCTGTGTTCCTACAGTTACCCTTTACGTCCCAGGGTCACGGTAACTGTTTCGAACAATCCAATATAAACGTACTTGCCATTCATTACGACAGTTGTCCAATAAAAAAGCTGTTAACGCTTTAATAGCTCGTAATCACGCTATTAACTAAGCAAGTTCTTTTAAATGATGGCTGTAAATATCAAAACACATTTATACCACACTACAACAGTAGAAAGTATATCATGTGAGCCCTGAATAATCAGACTACCCCCACCGGAAGCTCTTAGTATAAATGGTTATTTGACGCAACTTCCGTTATAATTCCACCTTCTTTAACGAATTCTTTCTTTATTCCGGTTAATGGCTATTATGATTCGATAAGTTTCGCTTCAGAAGCGAGTCTGAGGAGACAAAAGGAAACAAGTGTTACAGAGATAGCGCACAATAGCTGGGTGCCACCCTTGTTGATAATAACACTTTTTAACGCACAAGTTTGTCAAAACGTATAAACAAAAGAGGTTCTCCAGCTCAGGGTCGGCCGCAGTAGTGTACCTGCACCCAGTCTCAGGTAATAGCGGCGCCCACAATGGCATTCCGGGCATCCGAAATGAATCAAAATTCGGCGCAACAACGATGACTAACGCTTAGGACCCTTCTGATAAATTACAATAATAATGCCCACCTCTATTGTTGTTATTGGGGATGATTTCATTAGGATGCGCCCGCGCAGGCGCGCACCTGCCCCTCGACCCGACCGCGACGACGTTCCTAAACGTTACCGTTAACTGTCAAACATATGATTAGTGTTTCTAGTTAATTGGATAACAAAAACTACCAGCCGTAACTTTAAATTACAAGTCAGTTAATAGCAGCGGGGTCGGACAGGGCAGCGCCACGGAATTAACAAGTGTATCCCTAAATGTCATTTATGGACAGGTCAGACGTGTTTATTGGAGTGAGCCAACAAGTCGTCCCCACTAAAACGACTGGTTCCATTATTTGTACGCGGCGGCGACCTCCCGCGCCGACGGGAACAATGAAAGTGAGAGAGGGCAGGAATGCAGCGGGGGTGAGGGCAGGTGCGGCGCGCGGGCGGCGGGGGAAGGGGGGCAGCGCGTTCCCGGTTCCCAGGCGAGGAATGCCAGTGCGAGCAACAAAGCCTACCCGCCGCCATTCACCCCGCGCCCCCCCCCCCCCTCCCGCAGCGCCGCCAGCGGTTCCGTCCCAGACACGTAATTTTTCGTGACTTTCCCCTAAGTAGCTTTTACGATGCCATGAATCGGTACTCGATACGTTCGATATTCAAAAATCGTCGCGTGCCCCCATTCGTTAGCCGCAAAAGGTAAATTCGCTTTATTTTTACCGACGTGATCGGCTAATAAATTATGTACGAGTTGCGGTCCACAGCTACACTGTACGGAATTCATTATGAACCGGCGTCACGTCAGGTCATGCGACTGTTATGTAGCGCAAAAATAATGTACATACTGTGTGATTATAATAAGTATTATTGTTCCATTCATGCAGCCCGGTCGGGGTTCAGGGTCGGGTGTCGAATAGCGAACAGCTGACTCTTAATTATTGCTATTTCAATAATACATACATATATGTACACAGCTCTGAACTGTAACAGTAGGTTAACTTGAAACCGCATCGTCATAGATTTTAAACAATGGGAATCAATTTACAGAACGCAAGTAATAGTAGTAGTATGGACTACAATTGGCACATATCCACAACACGAGTAACAGAAAGGAATCCACA
The DNA here is from genome assembly GCA_949316375.1 of Mythimna vitellina. Lineage (NCBI taxonomy): Eukaryota > Metazoa > Arthropoda > Insecta > Lepidoptera > Noctuidae > Mythimna > Mythimna vitellina. The sequence continues at coordinate 9,341,609 of OX438687.1, read as the reverse complement.
ACACGAATAAAAAAAAAGGAATTAGTTTAAAAGTCAATTTAAACTACTGTAAAACCTAAGAGCAAAGTAATTTTAGTTTAACTACTCTTGGTTTAATAAATATAGTAACTACGAGTATGTTGTAATAACTAAAATTACTCGATTCTCGTAACTTGTCTTTTACTTCTGTTATAAAACCTGCCAACCATCCATTTACAGATATTTTTAGATTTCAATCAGTATGCCATTATTCTTTTTTTCAAATTCTCAGCGGGCACTAGCCAGCATTGATTCAAATGTCACCATAAACTTTTTAAACGCGTTCGATCCCTTTGCTTTTTAAAAAATGGAATTACTTCATACATTTTCAAGCAGATACTCTTTTTGTGCTGTTGTTGCCAGGATGTCAGTTTTCATTATTATAATTTAATTCCGACGTAACTTTATTACTTATTGTTTAATTTAGCGCATTCGTGGTGGTCTTCAATTTGTGAGAACAGTTGGCGAATTGTATTTCTGAAATATCTACTTAATTTTTATTTTGTGAATAATTTCCTTATTTTGTTAATGTTGTAGTCCCAACCCTTAACAATTAAAAATGTCCACAAACAAGAAGACTGATGTGAGTTTTACGAGTTGGGGGACAGTAACGATGCTTTTATCGGAAGTCACAGATAAAATGACAGGTGAAATACGTTTTAATTTAAAAACTTTTCACTTAATTTGGCTATCAGTGTTGCCACTATGTTAACGGAATGATTCATGTCAATCATATCTGTCTGGGAATGTTTTATGTAAGTTTATATATATTATATATAGGTACATGTTAAGTCATCAACTGTTATCAGAAGTTATGTAAATACTTTGTTATATATGCTAGTTACTAAGGGCTTGTTTGATTCAATAATATCTTCGTCTCCGTCTTTAGAAGCTTCAAAGTTATGTTCCAGAATGTATGAAATGTTTTTTATTGTTCGTTGCGTTTCAAAATCCCAATCTTGAATAATATTCGCACCCATTTCGTAAAAACATAAAATTTATTGAACTTAATTATTGTAACAGAGATGTTACGGAGGTTCGATTACAGTTCTGAAAGATTGGAACTTCCGATTGATTTAGCACCTCCGATTCTGATTTTGGTTCCGATAAATTTTAATCAGCACTTATATCGCAGGTACGAACAAGTTTATACTTGTCGCGAGGAGAACATTTCTCACCTCCCGCCTTTTGTCGATTAATTACTCTTTCCCTTGTTGTTTTGTTTCGTAATTTCTTATTTAGAATGTTGTGAATTCACTCTTCATTTATACTTGTCCAAGTTTTTTATTAGTGTTTCATTTGACGTTTCTGCTTCTGCTTCCACCTCCAATGTTGGTTCCTATTCCGATAAACCAAATTTAATAACTCCGGTTCCGAATTCGGTTCCCATAATTATAATCACTTTCATTACATCCCTATATATATATATATATGATATATTATATGATCTCTCGACACATATTGTTAGAATCCTAATATCAAGTGAAACATTGTGTATAATTAATTCATCACGAACCCGACTGAACGCCTTCCATTATGTTAACGCAATGATTTCATTCATGCAAACTTTGACAGCAATCAAAACCAACAAGCATGCTTATTGCAGCGTTGAAACTTTTTATATGCACAACTTTCTTGGCCTTCCCAAAAAGGAAGTAAACCTTCTTTTCTCTGCCTGGCGGCATACGATGACAGATGACACTGATTGGGCTGCAAGAATAGAAATCGACCTTTTCCTCATGAAAACAACTGACAATAAGCAAACTACACTACAAATAAAATATGTGGTTTTTAGAGATTGTATATGACATAACAATATGATAAGACAGATCGAGGATTATAGTTTTTTAACGTAAAACTCATAACTATAGTCAAACATAAAAGTCATTATTATTCCGCCTCGTGTCTTTGGCGCATTGTTACATAAAGTTTACTATTTTGAGGACTTTAAAAAACGGTCAAAACCTTCAATTTTTTGATAATTCTTGACTCTATAACACAATCCGTCCCCCAAGTAATCATTATAATCAATGGTACTCAAGTACATCCGTCATATTAGAGCGAGACCGGACATGAGCAGCTGAGTGGCGCGTGCGTCTGTCATCCGACTCCTGCAGACTACCCAGACGGTATTGATGTCATCTGTTGATGTTGATACTCGAGACATTGCATATGTGACCATCGGATGTCGAACTAAGAAATTCTAATTGGTCTACGGCAATGATATTATTCATTGGTCTGCGGTTTTCTCATTTAACGCGTAAGGGTTAAATTGATTTTTTTGAAAGTCGGCCCTGAGTGCCCCGTGCGAGTTTGTGAAAACGTTAACGCGATCGACTCGTTTATGACGTTTGATACTTCTATTGACTCGCTCCAAACTCTTTACCAATCAAAGAGCCAAACGCGGTAAATCTTTCGATTACGTTAAGAAAAATTCGCACTAAGACCTCAGAATCTCAGATGTATATATCGGAAGACCTCTTTTTGAGTTGGAAAACATTAAATAACATCTCCAGCCCTGAGTGGAGCGAGAGGGAGTGCCAGACTTTTACTGACTAAAACCTACCTGTGCTCCTTCAGTTAGCCTTTACGTTCCAGGGCCGCGGCAACTCTTTCGAACAATCCCGCAGACTTAGGGAGACCCTTTGATTCGAAAACTGTTTCAAATTAAGAATTTAAGTGTTGATAAAATGAAATGAGAATCAATTACTACAAAGATGAGACTCACTTTAACACCAAGCGAGAGAACTCCAGGTGAGTACCATACGTACATCATCCCAAGTGGATAGATAGATAATTATATCTAAGTGCAAGTGTATAGTAAGTAATACATATCCCCCGCCCGATTACGGCCTCGAGTTATAGGTCATGGATTCAAACCCAGGCAAGTGCTTTACTTTTCGTAATATGTTCATCACTAATGCTCTCAAAACGGTGAAGAAAAATATCGTGAGAAAACGGACGCATCCAAAAAAACAATCCGCTAACATGCAAGTGTCATCCACCAACCACTGACTCGCGTGGTGGATTATTTCTCATTCTCTCTCATACAGAGCAGGCCTGATTCCCGGCAGCAAGAAAATTATAGGTTTGATTATGGTACGGTAGAATTTCTGACTGCTATATGAAATACCGCTCAAACTCAAACAAACAAAAATGATAAATCTCAGAATGTATTAAGTTGAGCATGCCAAGAAGTCATTAAAGTAAGAAGTTTTACACTTAACCCTAAAACGGCAGTTGTAAAACATAAGTTGAACGCGAAAGCCTATAGTTAAGTTAATCGCTCCTGTAATAACTACACGGCTCTTAAACATCAGTGTATTTCAAAGGAAATAACAGTCGCAAATAACATCGTTAATATTACCAGTTACTGCTAGAAACAAGTATTAAAATACCAGGTATTGGTACTTAAAGTACCACGCAGTACGCACTAAAAAGACCAAGTACTGGGAACAAATGTAAAGTAAACTTCTCATTGAAAAGTGACATTAGCATCAAAATACATAAGTACCAGAATATGCGAAGAGACCCGAAAGGTAAGTATAAAGAAAAAGCGCTTTATAATAAAGCAAGGAATAGGGATGAAACTGGATTTTCCGTTGCTTGCAAAATGTAGCCTAACGACCCCATGGGGAGTCGTACGGTGGTTCCCTAATACCGGCACACAATGTATAATACATAACGTGCAATATGCATATCCTTGCATTTATAGTCATACGCTGGACAGTGTAATTGAACTCTACAATGCATGCAATAATACATAAACATTGTAAATGTAGAGTCAAATGAGAAGTTCATTTAAATGTCCACTTTAAGAACTATTTTTGTATCAGTAATGTCCAAAATATGAGAAAAGTTGGTAAGCGAATATATAATATTATTTGAAAAATACAGCTTCTTTAAACAAAACTTCTTCCTGAGTACAAAACTTTGGTAATCTGAGAGCTTTCTAGCGAAGCCTTCAGTCAAATCCCCGAAGGTTGGAAGGTGTTTATATAACCGCACCTGGTACATCCTTATCATCAGCTGTTACGTTGTGGCGCACGAAGAACTCGCCGGAGAGCGCGCAGGGCAGGCCGGCGCCGGCCGACAGCCTGCCGCTCGCCACCACCAACAACATCACCACTACACACCTCATGGTCACCACTGGACAACACTTCAAAACGACTAAAACAAAGTTCTCAAATAAACTCAGTTCTGTGCCACACTCGCGAGCGCGCGTTCGTCGTCGTCGTGTCGACCGGAGAGCGCGGCGCGTGCTCCCTCATCGATGCGCCTTCCCGGACTGACGGGACGGAGTGACGGTGACGGCCGCAGCCAATGAGCTCAGCGGCCAGCCAACCGCACCGCGCACAACTTTTATTAGAACTCAAATTAAATGAAGCTTTTTGAATTCCGAAACTGGTATTAATTTAGCGATCAGACAATTATCTGGATGACCTCATGAGCCGTGTAAAATTTTTAAGATGTAACAACTAAAAAGTTGCTAGAATTGTTAGATTGCTTCGAGCGTTGCGAATTGTCGAATTTTGGTGCGAATCGTAGAATTGATGATTGTCGGAGCTTTTTATATGGCTGCAAGGTGTAGTAAAAAGTGTAGGTATAGTAGTAGTTTGGCCGTCATAGTTGTTTGTGGCACAGTCGCATGGTGTTCAGAGAGTCGTGGCGCGCTCTGCGGCGCTGCGCGCGCACGCTATCGAGCGTCGTCGCCGGCCGCCACTAGTCGCTCGTCCACGTTGAGACATGACGGCTGCTCGATGCTCATATAAATCTTAACTAAATAAATATTTGCACAAGAAGCTGTATTGTCTTTGAATATGGTGTCAATCACCTGCAGCGATGAAAAAAATTGTCTCTGATAACGGAATTGTTATTGAAAACTTCCGTAAAAACCTTTTAAAGAATACTTCAAAAGAAACATCCAGTTTTCCTTAAAACTGTTACCAAGTAAACCTATTTAAGATTATACATAACATATATTATAATGAGTTAAAATAAAACGCTCTTTGAAAAAAATCAACGATACATTTTACGAGTCGTTAAATTTTTCTCACAATTAATTCAAAACAATTGACAAAATAACCATGAACTCCCAAAACACAACAAAGACAAAGTAATCAAAATTTATTTCATCAAAATAATCAAGTTAACAACTTCTTAATCGTAAAAGTTACGGCTGCATCATAAATAGTTTATCTTTCATCTACATAGCTCACCTAATGTTCTGGAATATGACGAATATAATGAGGTAGGCATGCTTCGAATGCCGAACGGAATAATTAAACGTTCTAAAAGCTACAATTTCCAATGTCAAGGATGGACTCACGACCTGCATACGAAACTATAGCCTCTATGGTCCAACCAACCTTCTTATTTTAACCTTTTTTGTATCCATAGACAATGGTAGAGCGTCGAAACTGACCCATTCGGATGATGAATGCTTGGAGATGGCATATTTTTAATTTATCACCTATAGATAATCCAGGTACGTTCATTGAGGCTCTTTGGTCGTTTCGCCGCCCGCCGCGCCCGCTATTGTTAGCGAGTGGGTGCTGGATAAGGCATGAGCGATAGCGGGAAATACTTATGGAAAAGAAGAATAAAATTATGTGATTTTTTAAGTATTTAAAGGCATATCGAAGTATACAACAACAGCAGGAGTGTGGTTTAATAGTCACAAGTAAAAGTTAATAACTGTTTTCGTTTTACGTGGGAATTCATCTAATAACTTCTCTCGCTCTGAGTATTGCTGACTAAACCTTTTCTTAGGTCTTTTTATTTATTGGGTGGGAAAATCATCTTATGACATCCCCGCTCTTGGGCGGAACGGGAGATAGTGTCAGACTTTTACTGACTAAAAACCCACTCCTGTTCCTTCGTTGCCTTCGTTCCAGGGCCCCGGGTTTCGCTTTCACACTACCCGTGGCCCCAGTAGGCTTCGACCCTGCTGGGCCCCTACGATTTGCTGACATCTGCCCTTTTTGCGACGGCCACAATAACTTCTTCGAACACAGCGTAGTCCCAGTTTAAACTAAATGAGGCCGGTGTTTCCTAGCTGACTACCCTGAGAAGAAACACCGAAACAAAATCAGGGGTCAAATTCTCTTTCAAAGTCCATACAGCGAATGTGTAATGGCCAAATGATATGGGAACCATGCAAATTACTGAACACTGACTGGAACAATTTGCCTGCTGCGGTCTTGCCGTCCAACTATAATATAGGTGTCTTCAAGGCTAGAGTGAATAGGCTCTTAATAAACTAGTGCGCCTGACCATCAATGATTGCATCTCCGCTTACCATCAGGAGGGATCGCAGTCAAGCACTGGTTTGTATCAATAAAAAAAAAAAAAAAAAAATTGTTAATTTACGCGAACGAAGCTGCTGGCAGAACTTAATACTTATATAAGTTTCGACCACATCGACATAATTACAGTTTTCGGTTTATTTGGAGTTCCAATTAACACGCTTAACGGATTGGTTATCACAGTTATCGATCGACACCTTCAGTGTGTGTTTTAATAATTAACTTAACTAAGTAAGTTATAAGTATTCCTTGTCGAAGGTCGCTTAGCGTGGTAATAAGCGATTATTATAATTACCCACACTGTGAAACCGGATTACTAGAACTGTGTGTTTTTTGTGCAAATAATTGTACTGTACTGTTGAAATTATTATAATTATTTACTTTATTTAACAACTTATGTACACACAATAATAAAAGAAAAGAAGAAACAGAAGAATAGTACAAAAGTGATGCTTATTTCTAAAGAAATATCTACACTACTCCTACTTTTTTTCTCTCTACTTTTCTTTAATTTCCGTCTACATTCATTATCATCATCATCATTTTAGCAGAAAGACGTCCACTATTGGAAATAGGCCTCTCCCAAATGTCGCCACAATGACCGGTCCTGTGCGTCTCGCATCCATCGGATACTCACAACCCTCACCAGCTCATCGGTCTACCTTGTAAGAGCCCTTCCGTCCCTCGAAATCTTGAAATTAACTAATTCGTAAAAACCATGTAAAGCAAAAAACGATCGTTAGCTATGAAATAAACCTACCCAATATCGCTCATCCATTGCACCACCCATCAGTTTATTTATGTGGTCCCAAACTCCCGAACTACAGTCCTCACCGGCCACGTCTTCGACTGTTAAGTCTGTTACTGGTAATAAAAGGGACGTCTCATTTATTATTGACAAATATTTCGCGCTGAAAAAACTATTGTACCCAAACGGAAGGCGCCACATTCTAAACTTTATTGTGTATATTATATCTATGGGATACCATGGCGGTGTACTTTTATGGTTTAAATAATAAAGGACAGGAAATGATATCAATTCTTCAGTGAGTCGCGTTCGGAGGCATTTCTCGAGTGCGTTTATGTCTTTTGTGTGCAAGTGCTCCGGCGCATCCTTAGATGTAATACAGCATTCATTGTGAATGACTCCTCGAGAACTGTTACCGGGTAATTTATTTTATATATATGGAGTTTGTTGGTGGTATTAATGACGGGGTTTCAGATGGACTTATAATGAAAGATAGAGATAGACTACTTAGAAATAATAATAATTTTAAGTGTCAATAATAATTAATAGTAATTAATATTTACACTCTAAATTATTTATTCAAAAAACAAACATTTATATGTCGTGAAGACTACCTCTGCATTAAAATAAATCTTTTAGATTTTAGGCAAGACAAACGTATTATTTAAAATAAATATGGCAAGATATCTCAACCAAAAAATAAATGTGTGTTCAAAAGTATCATCTTGATCTTACCTTTTCATTATCCGACCTCTTTACCAAAACCCCTATAAATTGTGATCAAATTAAACGGTTCCCATATATTAAACATTAGTATCGCGTGAGACGTGTCGCTTCATGTCGACACAAGTCTAAACGATTAGCACTGGCCGGCGCAAGCGCATAAAACTTTTAAAAAAAGTTGAGAGAAAAAAAACGAACCGTATACAATGGCGGGTGATACCGTGAAAAATGTTCACAAATAAAACAAGTCTTAGATCACCCGGGAAGCGGTTACACGGTGCTCGGTACGTGTGAAACGTGGGTACTATTACGTATTGGATACTTATAAAAATATTGTAGATTTTAGAATTAGGTGGAATGGAATAATTAAGACGATAGCATATGCAGTCACTGATACCTGTTTGTATAACATACATAACTTATTCAACCATAAAATATTCCCACTGCTGGGACTCAGGCTGTAGGCGAAGGAATTTATGTCAGTTTTTTTTTTTTTAAGGAAAGAGAGCGATGGATATTCCTTAAAGAACAAATTTTATGCATAATTAGACCACATTCATTTGAAAAGCAGTCATTTCAGAAGCACTAAAGTCTTTATTATCAAAATCAATTGTTGAGACTATTGATATCCAGTTTCACAAATCACCTTTATCACAAAAATTGCAAAAAATTATAAATAAGTCCCACTAAAATCTTACCACATTCATTCAAACGATCACCCATCACTCCTTACCAATCAAAGTTAGCTAGTTAAGTGGCAAGCTGTGTGGCACCCACCACGCATCCGCAAACACGCCACGTCATCATTTACCTTCAAACACAGAACCTGATGAGCTCACAATCACCCCTCAATGCTAATGGGTTGCTCAAAACCTTACCTGATCATCCGATTCATTCCCTTACTCGACAACTTCGAACCAATTAATCATTCGACAACGGAGCTTCAATTTTTGACAACTAAAGGAATTTTAATCGAATTCAATACATCGAAAACGTTTCCGACATTCTAGTGATTCACAATCGAATAGTTACTCGATGAATGGGGATTTTAAAACTTTTGTAGCGGTGTGCTTGGGCAATTTGATTCGTGCACAAATTAAATAATATGAATATTTTTTTTTATAATTGGATACGCATTGAAAAATACTCATCAGAAATATTTGTTTAGTTTACACTTGGTTTTCTTGATTGATTAATTATGGCTCCCACTATTGCACTGTCTTTTTTATCTCTAAATATATCTATATATATGTATATAAAAGGAGAAACTAACTGACTGACTGACATATCAACCCACAATCGAAACTACTGGAATAGGAGCGTGAAATTTTGCAGATAGTTTTCTCTTAGTGCTAGACACTAAGAGAAGATTTTGCTAATTACGGAGTGTATTTTGCAAAATCTTCTCTTAGGCGATGAAACGTAGATCTAAAGTTTGTATGTAGAAACCTTTCACGCAAGCGAAACTGCTGGCAGAATTCGAAAATATTTCTTTATTTACGACGGTCCTAAAGTTGTAAAACATTAAAACACCATCGAGATGACTTCAATACTTTTGAAGAGACACAAAAACAAAAATGAAGTTAGTCCGACAAAAGACGGTCGCATAAAAAGATATTATTACGGTGAATATTTCCTTGAAACTGTGTCAATGCACTCCGTTACAACAAAACCTGGGTAAATTGGTAAAGTGGAGAAAATTAACGACGATTTTGTTGGACCAGGTGGTCTGTAGCATATAAAATATATTTTTCAAAACACTTACTCGAAAACACGCTCTAATCGTTACCGCTTTTAGACCCGCAATTTAATGTTTTCCGCGCTAGTGCGGAAAAGTGCTGACGCTCGCCCCCGCTACAATTTATAGTATTTATTTTATCAGGCTGGTCACCAAGCAGTCCCCGCTAGTCACCAGGCAGTCCCCGTTTATTTATTTCTTCGTAAGTGTATTGAAAAAAGTCATTTGATGCACATTGCAATTTGTCATGCAGCGCCCGGCTCCATATCACGGTCTGCCTCGGTCGCTATAACAAAGTTTTTCCACTTCTATTGCCATCTTTGGGTCATGTGAAAAAGATTGGATAAAAAGGTGGTATGCCATTACACGCAAACAAATAATACCACATTTATTTGAAACCACGTTAACACGTTTTCCGAGCAATGAGCACGAGAACGGGAAACAACTCTCATATGGATAACAATTTATATTCCTTTCCCACCTTTCATTGTTCCCACCGAAGAAGGATCACTTCATTAGTAAAACTGGCTCTCAATAAGCCGGAGCTCTCCGTCTCTGAACAAGCTACCATACTTCACGTCAGGGCCCGCATAGCGGCCATAGTTGACTGTTATTTTCGTTTTTATATTGTCAGGTTAGCTAAGGCCTGCTGTCCAAAGATGCGTAGCTCTCAGTGCTCTCAGCACTCTCCAGTAATGTTTACTCAATGTCGCTTAATAATTTTTGAATTTCAAGTGTCGATATATAAACTTCTCTGACCCAAACACGGACGCTTCGTCATAATCATCATCATTTCAGCTAAAGGACGTCCACTGTTTTACACAGGCCTCCCCCAAGTGTCGCCATCGGGTTCCCGCGACTCTCATCAGGTCATTAGTCCACCTTGTGGGAGACCTTTTAACTGAGAACCTTTCAGCCCCTTCGATCATCTCTTCTACAAGCAATGTGCCCGCGCGGCGATCCGCCACGGAGCACTCTTGTATGAAACCGCACGGGCGCCCGTTTAACGCAGCGTCGGCCCTAAGATATGAAATTCAATCGCTTATTATGAGGGTCTTAAATATAATGTGTTTCATAATCAAAGTGCTAAAAACCGACCACGTGCGTGAAGGTTTCGGTACAATTATCTATACAACATTATTTTATAATTTAGGTATTTCAGGTATATATTTTTTGTTATAACGGCAACAGAAACTGTGTAGCTATCAGGGTTCATGAAATACAGCCTGGTGAAAGACGGACAGACAGACGGACGGACAGCGGAGTCTTAGTAATAGTGTCCCGTTTTACAATTTGGGTCCGTACCCTAAAAATGTCATGTTAAAAAAACATGACATGTGAGAGAGCAAGTCCGACTCGCACTTGGCCAAATTTATTAACTCGCCAGTTATTGCTCTTTTAGGAGGCTTACCCTTATTTGTTTTAATTGCGAGAAAAATATTTATGCTACAATTCAACGATTATGAGATTACGCTTCTGGTCGAGTGCTGTTGGTTCGCCCTGATTTATATTCCGATGTCATATTTTAATATTACGCTACAATCATTTATTATACACAAATGAAGGTATATTTTTCAGTGTAACTCATGAATATAACCTTACCTTACTTAACTTGACCTGGTTTTGAATTATTCATATTAAATGTAATACTTCAGCATTCGAGAGACAGGATTAAAGATTCTTTTGTTCCTAAACGTATTTCTAACTCAAACAATTAGTTCATTTCTCGTACGCAGATGTCATAAAACCTAGGTATAATTTTAAACCTACCTAAAATAACTTTAAAAACGTTATGCCACTGTAGGAATTTCTCCTGTACCAGGTGTGTTCACAAAAATGTAAACTCACATACATTGAATGTCTATCTACAAGCTTTTCCAATATTTGTTCCGTGCGGGATCGAATCCACGACACGCAACGCAGCAGGCAATCACTTTACCGCTGCGCCAACCGGGCCGTCAAATAATGAACGTACTAAACTCTACAATATCACCTACTAAGGGCCTGCGCACACTTGAGACAAAACTATCTTAGACCGACTTGTCTACGACGTCGCAGACTTGTCTAAGTCACCGCAGCCTTGTCTGTGACAAAACTATTTTGAGACGTCCAGTGCTGCCAACAGTTACACTAACCTACCACTAGAGTCAACTTTTAATACCTCCAGTAAAACACTAACAAAAAATTATCCCACACACAAAATCGCAAGATTCCCCACTAAAAAAAATTGTCTTTCACAAAACAAAAAAAGTAGGCATATAAGTCATTGGTTTCTTTTAATTATAAGTGATATAAATTAACAATCAGTTGATCAAAATACCAATTGTTGTTAAATTAACATTAGTAATTAAATCAACATACAAATTATTCAATCATCGAATCATTTGTCTTTGCACCATCATCGTCGGTATAAGATTGATAATTATGGATTCTATGGTGCTGATTTACACCCGAGTGACTACTAGAAAAATCCACTAGCCACTAAAACCAATTATTTTGCAACTAAATTAGGGGGTTAAATCCACCAGTTTTAGTGGAAAATCCGCTACGTTGGCAACACTGGCCGTAAACATTCACCCAAAATAAACAAGAAATAGTGTCCGACCGACAGTAGTTTTCACGGCCGAAACCGAAACCCAAACTTCCATAAAAAGGTCATGTTTTCGTGGGGGAAAATAGTCAATCTTTGTTAGTCTCTCATTATTTTTAAATCACTTATACTAAGGTGATTCGGCAAACGTTGTTCTGCCATATAAATTATCAACGAAAAATTTGGGGTCCCCACCCCAAATTTACCTCCTACCCCCGTAGGAGGATATAAAATAAGTTACAACCTATGCTCAGACCACCAACAACATACAAAAAAAAAAAAACATGAAATTTTTATATTTATATTAGATTTATTATATTATATTAATCATTAAGTCTCTGATATTTTTTTAATTATTATAGATAAGCTCGCGTTTGACGATCGAACACACTTGCTTAGAAAAAACCTATTCACTCTTGATTTAAAGATCTAGGAATATATGTTACCGCTAATGTGCGTAAATCAGCTGAGCGTTCAGATTAACTAGTTAATCTGCAAATTATCTGATTGAGTCCGTTAAAGTGGAAAAAAGTTGAAGTTCTTAAATTAAAAGCCAAAACTAAAACTAAGCCGAAACTGAAACCGAAATCTTGGTCGAACACTAACAAGAACATCTACACATACATGAGACAGATACCACCCCAAGGTGCCATAGTTCCACCGGCGAACATGATCACTCTATCATCGCACCTCAATGGATGGCCGCCATATATCAGCGGTGTCGGCTCCACACATAACGCTGCTTCATCAGATCCATGCATACAGAGTAATAGTGTGACCGACTTAATGTAAGCTGTTTGGGGATCCTGTTTACAACGGTGAGTTGGGTAGATCGAGGGTTAGAAATGTACTCGTAAATTAACTTATTAGTTCTTTGGAATAAATTATAAGCTAGCCTCTCGATACTTTTAAGGTTGGTATTATGTATGTATGTTTCAATTTCATTAGGCAAGGATGAGTGGAAATAAGTTTTTTTTTTGTTTAAGAACGGAAATCACCTAATGCGTGTCAGAATCCTACTAAAACCAAACCTATATTCCTTAAGTTACTCTTTACTAAAAGTGCTAATGGTAGTAATAATTGCTTTGCACATAGTTGTTGACCGTGCGGTTGGTGCACCGCTTATCGCGTTTTCAATTCCCGCACGGAACATATACTTGTATGGCCTACAGGTAATATAATTGTTCCGAGTCAGATGTCTTGTGTATGCGAGTTTACATATTTGTGAATGCATCCACGATATAGGAGTAATTCCTAGTATTGGACTAGGTTTAAAAAAATATTTGGCGAACGAAGTTGTACCTACTTACAGGCGTCGTGAAAAAAGGCATTAATTAAATAAAATGTTGATTGAATTCGAGAGTAGACAACAAAAGAACTTTCTTGGAGGCCGCGCAGATCTGCCACAGCACCAGGCAAGGGAACTCCTGGTATCTTATTGAGAATTCATCAACTTTTACAAACTAATTAGGTACACGCGGGCTACACCTGGCCGCAGGAGTACTTACCTTCGCGAAATATAGTACGGTATGCTAATTAAGTATTTATTTACAACACGAGAAATTGTGGTAATTTTTAAGGCAGTTTGAAGCGATGAGACTCTGGGCTCCGGTTGCGATTATTAAATACCCAGAGCCTGAAAAGCCTTATATAAGTTGTACGAAATCTTCAAGGAGATATTGTTATGTACATAGTTTGAATCGGAAGATATTAGCAGTTACTTTCAGATCTGAACTATCTCTGCGCTTAGAGATGCAACGCCAGGGTGAAACTCCGCTGCCGCGCCATGTCGCGGCATGGCGGACAGAATTCCGGCAGGATCTCATGGTGGAATGGCGACAGCGACTGTTGCAACCCAGTGTTGAGCACGCCGCAATTATGGCGGTAAGTCCCCTTTTTGAGGAGGGGCTGGAAAGACAACACGGCGTCCTTACCTTCCGCATGACCCAGGTCCTCACCGGACATGGTAAGTTCGGAAAGTTCCTGCACCGGATTCGTACGGAAGAAATGCCCGAGTGTCACCATTGTGTGGACCGTCCGGAGGACACGGTGGAGCATACGGTAAAGATGTGCCCCGTCTGGGCAGAGCACCGCCGTGTCCTCCTGAGGGCGATCGGCGGCAGCAATCTCTTGCACCGGGCCTTGTTACAGGCCATGGTCTGGTGCGAGAAGGAGTGACAGGCAATCGCCTCCTTCTGCGAAGCAGTAATGCTAGCAAAGGAGGCAGCAGCAAGCACGAGGCAATTGCCCTCGCGCCCCAGCCGCCGAGATTCCGATCCTGATGTCCGGCTACCGCGAACAGCGAGCAATGTGTAGCTCGCCCTCCGACCGTCCGCTAACTGTCCGGACCATACCCAAGTCGTCGACGGCGCGTACTATCCCACGCGCGCCTCAAGGAGATACAAACACAGACACTGACTGTTATGAATCGTGATGTGTTACGTTGCGCCATGTACACCAACAGTTTTATTTAATTGAAATTTGATTTGAGAATAATTTAAAGCAGCATTTTTTGTTCAGTTAAAAGTTAAAATTTACCCTATTTACCTTTTAATTTGAATTTTAAAAAGACTGCAGGTCACTTAGAATTAAGAGTGTTTCAGTGTTCCAATTGTTCCAAATGATGCATTTAAAACATTACTGCTGTTAAAATCTTTCGAAACACTAAAATGTCACACGCCTAGTATGGGGACGCAATTATACCACTAGTGTAACCCGTGGCTTTCATCCTGACAGCCGGTTCCTCATATTTAACGACAATAATACCAAGTTGTGTCATGTCATTATCTTACAACCACCTACAACACAATTTAGTCTAACCATGTTGAGCTCTGTCGTTCACGACTTCATTAGGTCTAATTTCTATTTAATTACTTAGTCCTTGGCTACTTTGTCCCCTGTAGAGGGTATGGCAAGGATAATTGAGTCAACCGCGATACTCTCTACATTTTTAAATGGACTTTCGTGGTAAAGTTTTTAAAAGGGTTTTAAAGACGAAAGCATGACAAATGTTTTTAAGGCTCTATTACCACTTTAACTTAGTATCATCTCAACTACTAGGTACATATATAGCAAATTATGATACAAGTGGAGAAAGTTCGTTATAGCGACTAATGCGGCATTCAAATTTCCACGCAGCAGTGAAAAATTTCCACGTGTATCAAACGACACTTTTCAATACACTTCTGACGACATCAATTAACGGAGGGAGAGTTGACGATAGTTGGGGTCGTGCCGCGCCCCCAACGGTAAAAAAACCCCAAAGTTATCAAAAATTCGAGCAAAGTCAAAAAAAAGTGAAAATCGAAAATTGAAAAAAATCATGAAACACCCTAACGGGGGTCCACAGTTTTGTATGGAGAAACCAAATTTCACGCGGGCGAAGCTGCTGGCAAAAGCTAGTGCTAGATAAGTTAGATATTTCAAATCAGACTACTCAAAGAACAAAGAACGAAACAACATCAGACGTCACAGTCTCTTATAACGTCCAGACATTAAATTGGTGGGCTGTGGTATTGTTCGAAAGAGTTAACAGGGCCTTGGAACGCAATGGGCAACTGAATGAACACAGGTAGGTCTTAGACAGTAAAAGTCTGACACTCCCTTACGCTTCATCCAGAGCGGGAGAAGTAATATTTGATGACTTCTTTACTTCCTCTTCTTCTTCCTTAATTTATTTATAGATATTTTTGTGCTTTTGTTTTTTAAATAACTTACCTACTTTTTTTATGATACTGCCATGTCACTCCACCACCTTAGGTTAAGAAGATGTCAGCAAACCGTAGCGACCCAGCAGGGCCGATGCCCGCTAGCTAGGACCTCGGAGAATTTCTGAAAAGGAAACCCGTAGTCCTAGAACAGAAAGGGCAACTGAAGGACACAGGTGTGGTTTTAGTCAGTAAAAATCTGACACGCTCTCGCGCTACACCTACAGCGCGAGAATTCATTAGATGATTTCCACACATAAAAAAGAAAAAACCACCTTAGGTTAGGACTGGTAGAGAATGTCTAAGGCATTAATTCCGCCTTTGTACCTTTAATTGCATGAAGATTCAATTTCATTTGAAATAAGCAGTACCTTTGTGCTCTTCTATCTGCTATTGTTCTTTTCATTTTTAAGTGTTTGTGTGTACATAAATAAATAAATAAATAAGATTAAATAAACAAATACATTAAGTTACTCATTCTAAAAGTCATCTCAAGTAGAACTATCCACAACTGCAACAGAAATAACAGCATCATCAAAGCACGGATCTACATCTACAATAATAAATACTTTCCCAAATTCACACGGCGTCCAAGCTATGAATTACATTAACAATAAACCCGTCACAATACGATCTAATATAAGTCCTTGGTTGAATGGAGCGGGTTCACAGAAGGGTCCCACAAATCATCGCGCCTCATACGCGTGTAATTATCCCGGCCGGACCCGTGGACCCGCCCGATAAGATCTCTATAGCCGCTAATCTCTTGGGGATAACATTGAGAAGTTCCATTCTTGGCTTTACATCCGTGGGATAGTGAATGTGAATTTGATTGGTATCATATATTCCTAAATATTAATGTATTAAGGTTTTAATGCCAAATTTATAGATGCCACGCCAATGCTGAGCTCGCCATAATTATGGCGGTAAGTCCTCTCTTTGAGGAGTGGCTAGAAAAGCAACACGGCGTACTTACCTTCCGCATGACGCAGGTCCTCACCGGACATGGTAAGTTCGGGAGGTTCCTGCACCGGATTCGTGCGGAAGAAACGCCCGGGTGTCAAAGGAAGACTCGGCCCCGGTACGAAAGGCGACGAAGGAACAGGAGTGGGTTTTTAGTCAGTAAAAGTCTGACACTATCTCTCGCTCCGCCCAAGAGCGGGAGATGTCATAAGATGATTTTCCCAACAAAAAAAAATAGATGCCACGGTCAGGCCACCGTAGGTACATAGTATGTGTACCTATCTCCATGTACCTATCTCAGGGCATAAAAATGGCAGAACTACTAAAACTTTGTCATTACGACCGTGGTGGAATTCACACGAGCCGCAGGTGAAGGTGTTATGGAACTGAGTACTATTATACTATAGTGATAAACCACGTTTTTCAATACTTATATTCAATAAATGTTGGCAGGGAATAGTCGGCGCACTTTTCCGCACTAGTGAGAACAACGGTAAATTGCATGCCTTTAAAGCGGTTGGGGTAGGAGCGAGTTTTCGTATAAGTGTATTGAAAATTGTATTCTGTCTGGTTTTGATTTCGGTTATCGAAAAGTCACTGCTATTATCATCGTGACTTTTCAGTCAACGTATAATTTGTAATTACATCTAGAAAGAAAAACCAGTACTTACATTGAGGTCTGGTTAAACAAAACATTTCTTGAATGAACAACTGTTTGTTCAATAAGGACTAAAATTGCTTGCTAATTTTTTTTTAGCTACTACAAGGTCCTGCTTAATCCTTTAATCCGCATACAATTACAGACCTTCTGATCCTCATCACTCGGTGCCCCAAACCCAACGGTTGTGTTTCTAAGGCGACAGGAATGTGCGCGGGCGACGCGTTGTCCCCCGGGAGCCTGCACTTGTACACACTACAGATAAGCTTGAAGGGACTACTACGTATTAATTCATGAGGAAGGATGCTGAATACTAGTTGGGCCGGGTTCCCTTTCTCATTGATTGAAATTCTCTGCAGATAGAAAGTTTAACCGGAACGATAACAAAGTCAAGCTTTCTATCGAAACAATTCTATTCATATTTATAAAGCCATGGCTAAGCTTTATATGAATAGAATCGACCTCGATCAATGGGCTATCCAACACTATATTAATTTTCAATTCGATGCTGTAGTTATGCCGAGCTTAACCAAACAAATAAACTGTTTTTATAATACATATTACTTTAGATAAAATCATCACAAAAAGAAATACCATTTATTTTAGCGCTGGGGCCTTACCGTGAGTTAAAATGTTAGTTGTGCAAGCAAGAAAGAGGGATGGAGCTATAGACCCTAACATAGCCTCATCCCTTTAACAGTTCAGTTTATGTCGTAAAATGGGTCGCGATAAGAGCTCGTGGTAGGGCCATTATTAATAAACGTGAAATGTGCCTTGTTAGCAAAAACGACCGAATAATAGATTCTTATACTGAATATGGTAATACACTCATTTTTCAAAAGTGTCTCAATAAGATTATATAGTGCTAATAAACCACTAAAAAACAAAATTTTTTTATTCAGTCGCTTAATACGCTAAAACTGTATTTAAAATTTACATTTTCAAATATTGCGCGTAATTTGACGAACATTCAGAACCACAGAATAATTAATAGTTGGCAGAACGTAGTGGACGAAATATTTACTCTGTGGTCGTGACGTCAGTAGGCTGTGTAAACAAACGCGCTGTTATTCACTCGGTATAGCCGATCAGTTGACAATTGTCACTTTAGTTTACACAGCCGAATGACGTAATAACATGGTGGTTATTTCATGGTGATAAGGAACAGATTAAAAAAACTGAAAATTTTGAATTGAATTTAAAAAAATATTTTGTTATTTTATGAACTAAAACTAACACTTACCGACTGCTTTTTGCCTAAGCTATCTTAATAATATATTTTAGATAAGTTCTCATATAGAATAAAATACCCTATTCACACAAGTACCTATTCTACTAATAGTATCTACTGGCCTTTCTACTGGATATCGAGGTGGAGAACCAACTGCACAAAATTCAAATACACTCCTTGAAATGCTGCACTTTCAAGGATAGGTTTTGTGCAGTTTAGTTCCTTAAAGAATCTAAGGGAAGATCGCTGACAAGTAGTTTGAAGTAATGTATTCCTGAATGAAGTTCATATTATTCCCATTTAGAATTCTTGTACGTGTACATATTTATTACTGAAATTCTAATATATTGCGAGCTGTTTAGCAAACGTGTAATTTAAAAAATGCAATAGGAGTGTGTGTATCTACTACGTGAGAAAAAATGTCCTATGTTGGTTGAGGCGTTTCAAAGATATTGGAACATCCAAAGAACAGGCCAAAAAATGTTTTAAATGAGTAAAGTTTCTGGACCTTCTAACTTCCTTACCACGTGGTATGCGCCTGCGCCTCGCGATCGAGATCCGCCGCGCATTCCAGCCAGTCGCGATCCCGCTCCACAGATGAAAGGACTCTCCTTTATTTTTTATGATTTATAAACTTGTCTTAACGCTGGGATAAAACGCATTTTTATTCAAATGGGATTGCTCGTTTTATTTCATTCACGTTTTCTACAGTAAAGTGATAATATCTGCAATTTCACGTCATGAGTCAAGAGTGTGATTTGTGGCTGCTTGCGTAGTTTTGGTTTAAATTTTTGCAAACTATGTACTCGTATTTGTACATATATAAAAAAGTAAAGTATTGCCCTTTTTATATATAGCATAGCATAGTCGGCCTTGTAATGTTCCCACTGTTGGGACTCGGGCCTCCTCTCTAGGAGAGGAAATGGGCCGTCATCCACCACGCGGGCCCAGTGCGGGTTGGTAGATGTCACATGTCTTCGAATTTTTGGTTCTAGGACGTGCCGGTTTCCTCACGATGTTTGCCTTCACCGCTTTGAGAGCAGTGGTGATGAAATAAATTACACAAAGCAATGCGGTTGGCTGGGTTTGAACCCGCGATCTACAACTCGTAAGTGCTGCCATGCCACTGCTCTCATATATATATTGATTGTATATTTTTATATATACATATTTATAAAAAGCAATACTTGCCCTTTTTGCCATGTCAAATTTTATCGTAATAGAGCATTTTTGAAAAGAAGTGGGGCAACTATCCGGCTTTTACCCGATAAATAGTTACCCTAAAACTCCATGAACATAAGAACTGTTTCAATTTCAAGAACATCTAAACGGTTTTTATTATAAGCCCCTGCTCAAAAAATCCCTCAAGAGTATAAGACTATTGAACGGTTTTCATAACGAGCCCTGTTAAAAAAACGCACAAAATCACGAGAAATCTGAACGGTCTCCAAAAAGAGGCCTCGCTAAAAAATCGTACAAACTCACAACACATCTGAACAGTTTTCATAATGACGTCCCCCTTAAATAACGCTTTAGAGCCATTTTATTTTTGAGACCCTGCTAAAAAAAATTGCACAAAACCACAGAACGATTTTTATAATGAATCTCTTAATGTCCTAGCGAAATTTCTAATGAAACAGCATTGCAACACCTAGCCATCACCTGTATACTTCTGAACCACAGAGTATATTATACTATACTGAAATTCTAAACACTATCTATCCATACAACATACAATTATCGCAAGCAACGCAATGACCTAGAGGCTCAAGTAAATTGACACAGCACAATTGGACGTGCATCACAACGTTCTCCCTGCACGTCTCGCATTTGCCACAAAGAGCATCCGTAGTGACGGTAGCCAGCGACCGACAAACTCCAGACATAACAAAGCAACTAATACATGTACATTAGAGTACTGACGGTGAAACTGTTTACTATACAGGGTAATATGGAATTGCATGACTTGATTCCGCCATCTCCTTTCTACCATCGGACAACCCGACGAACAGCGAGTATCCACCCTTATGTTGTTGAAACTTCAACGGTCCGTACTAAGCGTTTCGCTTCGTCATTTATACCGCGTACATCGAAGGACTGGAACAATTTGCCTGCTGCGGTCTTCCCGTCCAACTATAATTTAGGTGTCTTCAAGGCTAGAGTGAATAGGATCTTAATAAACTAGTTCGCCTGACCATCAATGATTGCATCTCCGCTTACCATCAGGTGGGATCGCAGTCAAGCACTAGTATATATCAATAAAAAAAAATACAACATACCGTATTAATATTGAATCATAATTTCAAATGCGAGCGGCAACCACAACCACATTTGATGGAAGAATAGTCGATAAATTAGATCATACTAGCATTTTACCAGCGACTCCGTTCATCATTATATTCATCATCATTTCCGAAAGACGTCCACTGTTAGATATAGGCCTCCACAACGAACGGTCCTCAGATCCACCGCATTACCACGACTCTCAGCAGGTCATCGGTTCATCTTGTAGAAAGACTTCGTTCGCGACAAAGTTTTCGTAAAAACTTTAACTTACTTTGACTCACGGAATGAGATTTTGCATATTAACGAAACTCCCCCTTTTCACCCCCCTAAAGGTATTTCCAAAAACCCCCTTCTTAGTGCTCTCGCCTACATCATAAACGGAAGACTTGTGCAAACATTTTCCTTGATCCAGTAGTTTCCACTGTGCCCTGATATGTCAGTCAGTCAGTTTCTCCTTTTATATATATAGAAGATTAGAAAGGAAGATGTCGATACTTGATATTTTATTGTATTTTTATTATCTTTTCTTTTTTTCTGTACATTATTTATGTTGTTGTACACTGACAGCCCTAAATATTTTCCTTTCGTTTCAGTCTATTCAAAGGTTGTCTGGTAGAAATTGCCCTGTGCAATAAGTCCGCCTATTGTATACTTATTTTTTATAAATGTCTGTCCTGTAATAAGTTAAGGTATACAATAAAGAAAGAAGAAGAAAGAAAGATACTCTGCTGAAATGCGACCGAACTAACTCATGTGACCGTCAAATCTGACATAAGCTGAAAATACGTCTCTCATGTCCATTATATTGTCTGTCTATATATGCAAGCAGCATGATTTGGATCCCTATACTAATGCCTATATTCCTATGCGACTAGCGTCACCCAGAAGGCGCGTAAGCCTTTGATTTTTTAAGTAACCTATAAATTGTTTCTCTATGTTTTGTAGAAATATAGATAGATATACTTATTCTTTATTGTACACCATAAAAAAAATACAATGGGAGCTTAAAATTAATAGGGTGTAACAATCAGCGTTCTTATCGCTAAAAGCAATTTTACTGTTAACTAAACAGTTTCAGTTAACTATTCTTTTAACCCTTGCATTTGACTTTGTCTATGTAACCGTAACATTATATCATTTAACTAAATGTGTTATGTGCTAATTATGATCATATCTCAAATTCAGATCTGACACCGCTCGTGAGAACTTGTTACATAGTCGTCTTTGATTATTTTTAGGGTTCCTTGCTCAAAGGGTGAAACGGGACCCTATTACTAAGACTCCGCTGCCCGTCCGTCTGTTTGTCCGTCTGTCCTTCTGTCACGAAGCTGATACACACACACACACATGATTCACAAATGATATATTTCTGTTTCTGCTATAACAACAAATACAAAAAAAAACAGAATAAAATAAATATTTAAGTGGGCTCCCATACCTACAACAAACGTAATTTTTTTGTTTGTTTTTTTTTTCCGAGCTATACGGAACTCTTTGTACGCGTTTTCTACGCGTACTTGGCTAGTTTTTAGTTAGATTTTTTTATAAGCTGTTAGTCCTTTCAACTGCAATAAATATATAAAAATAACTCCACAATACTCATTTTTGTCTGATGAATCCTATTTCACTTTGGACCTTTTGCAACACTCTTAACGTGTAAGCGCGAAGTTCTTCATATACTACGATTTATACATTATCATATGTACATACACTGTAAAATATGATCGAGGGAACTTGCAAACAATAGAACTATAAGTCGTCGCTACAGTGACGTTGTATCTTTGAAACAATCACGAAACAACCGCACAATAGACTGAGGTAATTGCGAGCCAGTAACGGCCTCAACTATTGTGTTAAAACTTTAAAACCTGTACGAATGTTTTACATTACGGGAGAGATTTGTTAAATGATCAAGACAATCTTCTTTGGCAGATTTTAATAATAAAATAATAATCTGCAACTTTCACGCAACTCCATTTTTAGAGCTTGTGCTGTGAGTACTACACAACTGATAAACATATATAAATAAATATTTCTTAATAAATACATAATATTATAGATAAAGTACACTCAGACACAGAACAAATAATTTTGCTCATCACACAAACATTTGTCTTGGGCGGGAAACGAACCCATGATCACCGGCATAGCACTATACATCTAAAACATTTATTTGGTGTTGCCAGCGGCATCACCCGCGTGAAACTAGAACGTTTTAAAAAGCAAATATACCCCCGAAATAAAAAGTATTCTATGAGCTATTCCAGGACATGATCTACCCGTGAGTCAAATTTCATCTAAATCCGTTCAGCCATTCGAGGGTGAAAAGTAACTAACACACACATACACCCATCACACTCACTAACTTTCACCTTAATAATATTATGGTGAGTAACTAATGTGATAGAGACTGCTACAGCGGCAAGAAATCAGCCCCATGAGGTCGTCACATCTCAAGTTCTTAACATGCACAAACTGTAAGGTTGATCCGCTCGAAAGAAGTCTACAAAACATAACTTATGTCTGAGACATTGTTTTCTTATCATTAAGTTGATAGTTGCGACACAGTTTATAACTTTTGCAGCTGCCATCGTTATCCATGTCATTATTGTCAACTGTTTTATGTTCGAAAATAAATATTTTTATGTTTTTTTATATAACCCTTATAATAATATAACCCTTTCAGTCGGGTAAAAAAAAAGAAGAAAGTTAGGTAAGAAAGAAGTTTACCAAAAAATTCTACAAAAGAAGTCTACTAAAGAAGTCTACGAAAGAAGTCTATGAAAGAAGTCTACGAAAGAAGTCTACGAAATAAGTCTACGAAATAAGTCTACGAAAGAAGCCTACGAAAGAAGTCTATGAAAGAAATTTACGAAAGAAGTCTACGAAAGAAGTCTACGAAAGAAGTCTACGAAAGAAGACTACGAAATAAGTCTACGAAATAAGTCTACGAAAGAAGTCTATGAAAGAAATTTACGAAATAAGTCTACGAAAGAAGTCTACCAAAGAAGTCTACGAAAGAAGTCTACGAAAGAAGTCTACGAAAGAAGCCTACGAAAGAAGTCTACGAAAGAAGCCTACGAAAGAAGTCTACGAAAGAAATTTACGAAAGATGTCTACGAAAGAAGTCTACGAAAGAAGTCTACGAAAGAAGTCTACGAAAGAAGTCTACGAAAGAAGTCTACGAAAGAAGTCTACGAAAGAAGTCTACGAAAGAAGTCTACGAAAGAAGTCTACGAAAGAAGTCTACGAAAGAAGACTACGAAATAAGTCTACGAAATAAGTCTAC
Organism: Mythimna vitellina; assembly: GCA_949316375.1. NCBI lineage: Eukaryota > Metazoa > Arthropoda > Insecta > Lepidoptera > Noctuidae > Mythimna > Mythimna vitellina. Next base: position 9,317,350 of record OX438687.1, on the reverse strand, counting down.
GATTAATGGAGTCCACATACAATTCAAGTAATCCTATACACAAATAGGCTACGTTGACCAGACCTGTGCTCCTGGCATCGTGTGACCTTCACCACCTTATTTACTACTACTATTTATCATAGCGTCTTAAAATATTATTATTCTGGTGTGAAAAAGAGAAAGAGGTTTTTGGGTCGTGATCTGTAATATCTATCTTGTTACTGAAATATTGAGTACCAATACAGACACAAAATTACAATTATAAAGGTCTTCCAAGCAAATTGACACCTTCCCAAGTGGTATTTAAGTACCTGCTAACATAACTCTGTTGAAAAGACGTAGGTAAAGTAGGCGGGTAGATACGCAACGTAAAAGTTGAAATCATTCAATTTCACGAAACAATTAGGTAGCTTTGTAAAGGAAAGTGGAAAAGTTTTCAACACCTCCAAACAATGAAATATTGAACAGATTGACGTTCGCACTTGGCAGTTTATTGTTGCGAACATAGGTAGGTACCTGTAGCCGGTTTTGGAAAATCTCGAAATGAAAACTTAGAAATGAGCTGTCAATCCACCCTTCAGGTCCCTTTGAACTCGTTCCTGAGTAGTTTTTAGGGTTCCGTACCCGGAGGGTATCCGTCCGTCCGTCAAATCCATCTGTCTGTCCGTCTGTCTGTCAGCGGGCAGTAGCTGATAAACCGTAAGAGGTAGAGGTTTGGTATTTTCACAAAATGTGTATTTCTATTACCGCGTCATTATCTTGGTACAGGCCATGGTCCGGAGCGAGGAGGAGTGGCAGGCGGTCGCCTCCTTCTGCGAAGCAGTAATGCTACCAAAGGAGGCGGCCGATCGCGTGAGGCAGCGGTCCTCACGCCCCAACTGCCGCCGAGACTCCAATCCCGATTACCGGCCACCGTAGGCGCAGGCTTGCGGACGGCGAGCAATGGGTGGCTCGCCCACGCGACCTCCTGCCACTCCTCCTCGCTCCGGACCATGGCCTGTACCAAGGCCCGGCGCGAGAGATCGCCGCCGCCGATCGCCCCCACGAGGACACGGCGTTGCTCTTCCCAAGCGGGGCACACCTCCACCGTGTGCTCTACCGTGTCCTCCGGGCGATACATTAGCATGTGTTGCACTTGCGTTCTAATGTAACTCAAAAAAGCCATTAATTATTGAAGACGATACGGTATGGTCTAAGTCTTAGACTCTAAAACCTCAGCTTGGCCTGTTCAAACGGGGCGAAGAAAAAAAAGGAGTAGTTACCGCTGGATAGAATTGAATCTAACTCAAACTTACTGCAAATTGCCAGCCAGGATTTTAAGAGTAAAATATTCTTTTTCTTTTTGTCTTGGAAAGTCATCAAATATCTTCTCGCGCTCTAAGTGGAGTGAGAGTTTACTGATTAAAACACTCCCTTGTTCCTTTAGCTTTTGGCGGGGACGCTGATAGAAAAGTCATTATTTTGTCTAAATCTTCTGGTCGGACAAACTTGGAAGCGAATCGATGCGAAGACAAATATTTTCCAAGGCCAAGGTCCTTGTGTACTTGCACTGAAATTATGTAAAACGTTTTTGAATTGAAACGCTCTACTTACCTAATAACGCGTGCTATTCTATTCTAAGCAAATACTGTGCAGACTAAAAGGTAATGGTTAATCGATTTCATGTTATTGTGCGTTATGGATTGTTAAATATCTATCGCTGAGCCTGATTGAACGATTGAGTCTATTCTTGAATATCAACATCATGCCTTCTAAATCTTGCTGTCCGGCCGTCCGGTAATTGACCGGACCAAGCCCAGTCGTCAACAGCGCGTAGTGACCCACGCGCTCCTCAAGGAGATGTCAGCAAACCGTAGGGGCCCAGCAGGGCCGATGCCCGCTAACTAGGACCGCGGAAAATTTCTGAAAAGGAAACCCGTAGTTCTAGAACGCAAAGGGCAACTGAAGGACACATGTGTGGTTTTGATCAGTAAAAGTCCGCCCAGAGCGGGAGAAGTAATTAGATGATTTCCACACTTAAAAAAAAATGCCTACTGAATAAAATATCAATATGGTTCAATTAAATATAAATTTTGTAAACAATAGGAGGGATCTAGAGAAGAGAATGCCTTTTTCCTTATTTTCTGTCGTAGTCCCGTGGGAATGAACACATCCAAACTCTACGGTCTCTTACAGCTGAACCAAAAAGAAATCGAACTAATCGGCTCAATCACGAAAATATTGATCGACCATTTTGCCAACAAACAGGTATAAATACAAGATTAAACAGAAAAAGACTACATAACGTGTTCATAACATCTATACACGCTATTCTTATCTAACATAATATTAAAATCCGAAACTTTATCGCGAGCCTCAATTTCCTTCAAAAAAAAAAGTTGCCCATTTCCCTAAAGGGTAAATGATAAGTTGGTAACACTTTAGCGATGGCAACACATTCGTACCTTTCTCACGGAAGCCAGGTGTAACTCGAGCCGAGGAGCCAAAGTAAAAACTTTTTCTCCGCGTCATTAATCATTGCCAAAAGTCCGCTCAACACTCGTTCAAGAAAATGACTGTTTCACAGCAAAGCAGTTATTTATACTTTTAATTTTCAGCCGCTTCTGTAGTTTGTTAGAGTTACTCGAAACTTTAGGAAAAATGTGCGTTAAGGGAATATGAGTAGCGGAATGAAGTTTTGGTGAGTATATACAATATGTCTACCTAAGTGCACTCCATCTCAATTATCTATACCGTTACGAATGCACAAACATAAAAAATTGGAGCACAGAAGTCGAATGCGCGATTCGCAATTGCTTTGACGAAGCACTCGCTCCGTGTTATTTGAATCAATTTTTGACAGTCAATAACTAGGTACCATGTTTGTAATTGCTTTCCTACTACGTATGCGTGTTCGTCGGCCATTCAGTTAATAAGCCAGAAAATTAATATTACGAATTGTAGGGCTTTACCTTCAGTATAGGGCTTCCTATTAGGAAAATGTTCATTAGAACGTTTTGTTTCAGACAGCATGAAACCCCAAAAAAGCCGCTTCAACCGAAACTCTATCTTATAAAGCCTACACATTTGTGTGTAATTAATCTCACTATTTCAGGAGTTTAATGGTGAACCGGGGAAGTGTCGAAGTAGGAATCGGAGAAAAGTTTCATGGTAGGGGTGAGCAGCCAGGGCCAGATGCAATACTGGGCGGCCCAGGCCAGCGCGGCCCGCTCATAAAACTTTTTAAATTGCTTTCTTTTAACATTTAAATAAATGGCTGTTGTAAATAATTCGTGGATTCTTTTATTTTCTTTCCTTTAGCGGTTCAGTATGTAAAGTTTATTATATCAAACTTTATGCTAGTTGTATAAAATACGTCTTCACGTAGATAACGTTTTAGCGCTCGCTTGGGTGTTTATCGTAGACTATGGGGCTACGATTGCCACGAGTAATAGTTTATTATTTAAATGCAATTTTTTGTAGCGTATGTTTTTTTTCTTTTCTACAATAACTCGCACACTTAGGTACACTCACTAAGGTAATAACATAACACAAGTGTAATGCACACACTGTGAAATCCCTCTACTGGGACATAATCTTCTCTCTGTCAAAAAAGTGAGCCACCTAATAGTCTAAGTAGAAGAGTTGATATTTTCAAAACGATCGTACATTTCAATTTGCATTCAAACTAGGAAAGCTTCTTACATAAAATCAAACGAAAATATTCATATTTCAAAATGCACGACCAACTTAGTCAGTGAAACCCGTCTCCAATCCGCCCCTGTATTCGTCCCGTTTTCAGGTGAGGGCGGAACTCTTCACCTTTGAACTTCTCAATCTCAGTCCGCACCCGCACGAAGCGTCCTTTCTTCAAACTTCACGAGTATGTTATCCGTTACGGCTCGTGACCTGATTTTGGGTATCGCTCAAACTCAAATATATATTTTTTTTTGCTACCGTAAAGAGGTTCACACAGATGTATAGCAGGTACTTTTCAAGTTTAGAAGCGCCTGTGACTTGTAAAGGAATTTCTACGTGAATGGTTTTTAATCGAAAATATATTACTTAAAATATTGTAGATATAAGAAGATTAATGAATCCTTATGGTTTACCTGCTGCGGAAGTCAGCCAGCCGTAGCTCCTTTTACCTCGTTTGCTACTACTGCGGAGCACGCGTGCCTTCTGTCTATTAGAGAGTGAGAATCGAGTCTCTAGCTTCATGCACTTGCATCCTCTATCATAGGCACTTTATACGACGATACTACTTTCCGCCTTGCTGCTTCCCTATGTCTACGCTCCTTATTGTACTTCTCTGTTACAAAACCAGCTCCCTAGCCAAGTTACAATCGTATCGTTCACGCCGAACGCCTCGAGTAGGCCACGCCTCCGATTCCTTTGTTCTGACGTCATCTCAACGCTCAGTCACGTGGTCAGAACAAAGGAAGGAAGGCGTGGCCTACTCGAGGCGTTCGGCGCGAAAGAAACGATTGTAACTTGGCTAGGGGGGCAGGCCTGCCAAGGGGATAGTGTTACCCAGTTACTGAGTAATGAAGGTCAGATAGGCTTGATGTAAAACACTATAGTAACCTAGTCAGCTGAATGCGATTAGATTGGAAGCCAATATCAACTTTTGGAAAAGGCTAGGTAATCGACAGATGACACATTCTTGCTGAATAAAAATCTGGAGATATTAGCTTAGTGCCTACTATGTAATATGAAAGACAATAAATCGAAATAAAAGTAACAAAATCATATTACGCGCACTTTGTGTACTTACTTTGTAGAAAGAAATATTACGAGCTTCGAGAAACTTCGAGTAGAGTCGAGACTATTCTAGAAATCTCGCTATTTTGGTACGTATATTTTAAAGGTGGGTCACAAACTACTACACTGTAATATTCCACAAATAATATATTCCACAACTATCACACAACGCCGTCTAGTCTCAAGCTAAGCAGAGCTTGTGTTATGAGTACTAGACAACTGATATACATACATATATATTTCTAAATACATACATATTATAGATAAATTACACCCAGACACAGAACAAATGATCGTGCTCATCACACAAACATTTGTCCTGGGTGGGAATCGAACCCACGACCTCCGGCATAGCAGTCAGGGCCATTGACCACTAGACCAACAGGCCAGTCAGACTGTGGACTACACAAACTGTGAATTCCTTTCCTAGCTGAAATTTAAAGGTGAGTTTACGCTGGAGGAGGCAAGCACGATCGGAGCACGAGCCGAGATCAAATTCGTGTAGTGTGCACCGACTCTAAAGGAGCCGAGCACGAGTTCTAAGTACATGAATTTGAGCTCGGCTCGTGTTCCGATCATGCTCGGCTACTCTAGCGCACCTTCTAGACTTAAACTTCAGCTAGGAAAAGAATTCAGTTTGTGTAGTTTGCACAGTCTTCATTGTACACAAATACTCTTCAAGAGATATAATTATCCAGTGGAGTTTTAGCTAGATGAGGTCTTACATCTTCAATAACGAATGAAGGTCCACAATGAATAATTTAGGTATTTTTAAACATATCTAAAAGATATCTTTCAAGATATTAATGTTGGTATTCATTTTCATAAATTTCCTTGTAAAGCTGACTTCAACAAGTGCTCTTAGCTATGATTCATGAAAATCTGTTCAGCCATTTAAAGATCATTATCTGTTATCTAGTTGACGAAAGGATGAGGGTTGATCGATTCGAAATATGGTATTTTGTTACTTCAATTATATTGTAGATGGTAATCTTAACCTGGTACTGCAGCATAACTTAAAATTTTAGTTTACTCAACTGATCATTTACCTACTTACATAGAGCAAGGCTATCAATAGGTTATAAATAAACGGTAATATTCAGGGTCTGATAATGATGAAAAAAAGAGCCATGAAATTGAGAGAGAGATTCTAAGCTAGTTTTCTACTTTTAATCGTTCAATCGATTTAATATTTTTGTAGGAACCTACTAGATATAAGTACGATGTTAGTAATGGTTAAGAGATTCGATCGTAATTTTTCTAGTAGTAGCTAAGTAGGTAATGGAATTAGGTATAAAGAATAATATAAGTTACCTGCCTAAAGAATAACAAACAAAAATCAATTTTAAATATTTAAAAAAACTCGACTTCAATCTTAATAATTCGTTCATTTTAAATATCTCTTATTACTTTTATTTATTGTGCACACCTACCAGTGTAGAATTTTTTTGACCCAAAGCTTGACTGGTATATATATATATATATAAGTAGATAAGAAAAACTGTTTCCAATGTGATGTAATTAACACGCAAAAATCATAATGCTGATACAGTTTCACCAAGATTACCTTCGCTTCAGGCCAGGATCGTGTGTATTCAGCACAATAACTCTGTAATTAACTAGACTAGATCCTTTCAGTCATTCGGTCATGTGAGGAGTGAATGAATAGTCGTAATCGTACAGTAATAAAGGACCAAAGCAAACATGACGGGTTACGAACTGGAGTAAGCAAAAAAAAGTTTAAGAAGGTTCACTCAGGAAAAGAATTGTTTTGTACCTCCCTTCTTTAAATATAAGTAATATAGTTTCACCCACGATGACACGCTTTTTAGGAGACCTAATAATGGCAGGCCTACTAACAAAACACCACGGACATCATTATAAAATTACCAACATTCACTACAATTCAATAGATGAACCATGCCAAAATACGTCAACTGTCCAAGTATTTCAGTAGGTACGTATTTTATCTACTCGTATAGGTATATATTTAAGCGAAATACCACTCACTCATTAATCACGAAATCTCAGAAACTATGACACCTACAAACTTAAAATTTCCTATGGCAGATAGGTTCCTTAAAGAGGGTAGAATCTGCTAAGAACGGATTTTAGGAAACTCCACCCCTAAGGGGGTAAAACGGGGGTTGGAAATTTGTATAGAGAAATCGACTTTAACGCGGGCGAAGCCGCTGGCATAAGCTAGTTTATTTATGAAGTTCATTGTTACTATCGCCTATTACCGATCACCCTACAAGTAGACACTAGTGTTACGAGTTCTAATGAAGAACTTTGGTTGACGTAGGAAATCATCAAGTAACTTTTAGAGGTATGCGCGACAGAGAGTTAAGTCCCGCAAACCTCCGTTGAAAAGGAAGGAGCCTCCGATCAGACAGGTGCCATGTCTGGTGAGCAACTGCCCGATAGATGACTTGGGGCTGTTCTATAAGTTCTAATGGAAAACTTTGATTGCGCGATGCAGGATTACTTCTTATGTGACGCCATGGATGTCGCTACAAACTTGTCCTGCTCTGGTAGAGCAAGAGGGCATGTCAGACTTTTACTGATTAAACCCCACCTGAGCTCTTAGCACGAGCTCTTCACGCGATCAATTTGATGACCTAAACTAAACTGTTAAAGGGATGGAGCCATATAGATTGGATAGCTTCATCCCCCTTTTTCGCTCGCACGCTTGATATTTTAGCACCGCGTCATGGTAAAAGCCACTGTATTCCTTCAGATGCCCTATGCGTACCAGCGTCTCGTTCCCTCTACGAATATTCCCGCAGCAATGAAAGTAGGCCTACTGTTTCTACATTACGTTGTTGAGAACTTTCGCATCGTCTGTCTGGAGGGCGCACAATGTCGGCTTGCAGTCGCAGACGCGGGAGAACACTAAATTAAGATAAGCTACTATATTGCGGCATGCGTCTGCCTTACAACTTACTACAACTGAAAAAAATGAAAATCATGCGTTTATTCAAAGAAGATTGCAGTCTATATCTTTTAACATAAACTGACTGTGTTTTATTTACAAAATATTTATTTTCCTATCATCATCATCATTTCAACCGAAAGAACAATGCCGCCACAATGAACGGACCTGTGCGTCTCGCATCCGTTGGACTCCCGCAACCGTTACAAGGTCATCGGTCCACCTTGTAGAAGGCCTTCCAACGCTACGTCTTCCGGTACGTGGTCGCCATTCCAGAACCTTTCGGCCCCAACGGCCATCCGTTCTGCGAGCAATGTGCCCTGCCCATTGCCACTTAAGTTTGGCGATTCTTCGTGCTATGTCGTGTTTCCTATCATAACTTAACCAAATAAAAATAAGAAAAAAAAACGGGGAAATAAATCCGCGTCCGTCTACTAGTGCTTTTATTATCTGTGGCCCTGGAACGTAAATGGCAAAACTGAAGGGATACAGGGGCAATCCATGACGCGGTGTTAAAGTATCAAGAAAAGAAGAAAAAGAGGGATGGAGCTACACAATCTTTATGGCTCCATCCCTTTAACAGTTCAGTTTAGGTCGTCAAATGGATCGCGTTAAGAGTTCGTGATAGGGCTTCAGGTGGGGTTTAATCAGTGAAATTATAATAATAATGAAATTTTTGTTTTCTAAATCTGATCTGATCAAAATCAAATATTCCTATTTAAATGTTTATTATTAAATAATATATTTTAGTCAAAGTATTTAATGCAATTTTTAATGGAATTTTTATTTGGGAGAAGACGCTGATTCCTGTAACACAGGTGTTTCCACCTAGCACGGGAGTCAGGGCCTCAATATATATTTAAAAAAAAAACATAAGCGGGTTTTAGTCAGTAAAATTCTGACACGCCAGAAACGCGAGAATTTATTAGAAGATTTCCCACCAAAAAAAATCAAGTTACCGTGGACTCTTTGGAATAATCTTGCAACCCTGCCAGGGTTATGGATTGGGTTAGACTTGGATTGTGATATGAATAGCTTAGCGTTTGATGTATGGAATGTCATCGGGACATCATCGGGACAGTACCATATTAAGCCAGCGTGGGGTCACTATTAAAAGGGGTAATTATTTATAAAGTAGGTAATAAGTATAACGAATTAAAACTTTTGTAAGTTATTTTTCAAATCGTTGAAATGTGTCCATTCCTTATTGCCTACTTTGACTTATTGCAACTGCATTGCCTACTTTGACTTTATGGAAAATCCAGATTTATTTTTGTACAATCTAGTGAGGCCCACTCCAAAGCGCGGGGCCAGTAGAGTATTAATTGTTAGGTACTCATGCTACGTTACTGATCCGCCATTGCATCACGTACAGTCAGGGTCTAAAGTGTCATCATCATCATCATTTCAGCCGATAGACGTCCACTGCTGGACATAGGCCTCCTCCAAATGTCGCCACAAAGAACGGTCCTGTGCGTCTTGCATCCATCGGATTCCCGATACGGATTTAAAGTGTAGTCACACTCAATTAAAACTAAAGTAGATGGTCCACGACTAGTGTGATCTACCTTAGACTATAGAATCTGCGTTCAGGCCATGTATAGAACGTAAATACGCCGCGCAAATGTTCGAGGATTGTCGCGACTGCGCCTTGAGGGACATTTTTGAGGGACATTTAGTTGTTAGTCCAGGAAGCCTTACCATGATGTGATAAACTGTCAGGCGTACGAGCGATAAAGTGGATGCAGTTATACAACATATAAAGCTCCATGCCTTTAACAGTTCAGTATAGGTCGTCGAATGGATCGCGTAAAGATCTCGTGGTAGGGCCTCAAATCTTTGATTTGACACGTAGATCTTATTTTTATATCGCTTATTAGTGAAGCTGAAGATGAATAAAATGGTGAGAGATATTGAAAAATATCAGAAAAAGGAAATGAGATATTTGGGTTCATGATTTATGGAAGAAACGAAAACGTTTTGGCAAGTAGGTACCTACGAAACATTTTGCAAAGCTGTATGACCTCGTTTTTTTGTTACCGTTCGTATGTTACAATTTTTTATCTAATCTGTCCTAGGACACTTAGCAATAGATATATGGTGTTATTAGTGATATTACACGGTACGGAGTTATGGAGCCACTGCCCCACCTATTTTTAACCCTTGAGAATGTCACTGAATGTTACACCATTGACATAAAGTTCATTACCTATAATATATACAGTATCGTTGCAAAATATTAATATCCATTCCATTCCACGGTAAGCGGCAAAGTAAATTGAACCTAAGTTTTGACGGAGTACGACTGTACTTATGACCTTTCATTATTATGTAGTAAGCACAGTAGGTACCTAGGTCTACCTAATATCACAAAACAGATAGGTACAGAAGTCAATCTACACACAAAGAGCGCAGAAGCAACACACACATAGACACCGTTCACGGACACGATATCTCAGCTCAATTCAGCTCAATGCGAGCTCGAGTGCTTTCCGTTTGAGACGTGTCTGTGAACTTTTTTGTGGAAAAATGGACCAACAAAAAAACCTTAATATCAAATAACCACTAAATAAAAAAAAAATATTATTATTATTTTATTTTATAATAAAATAATAATTACCTTTATATCCTTAATTTCAGTGGACGGTTGTTTAAATTCAACATTAAACATTGAACTGACGTTTTTTGGGCTACTAGTTGTTTCAGAGAGGCAAGTAGATATTTGCTTGTATTTCGATGGTTTGTTTTAACGTAACACAGAACAGGCCCCGCGCCGAGAAAAAGAAGATGATTTTGTAGCCATGTAATATTTTTACAATTCAGATTTCGGACAGTTCGGCGCCACGCGCTGACCCTAGGGCGATCGCCGAGCGTAGATATGAAAAGTGAAGTACATGAGATTGACATCTATACCTATCTATTTTGTGCTAATATTGTGGATTAAATCGAAGACAATTAATTATTGAAGGAAGGTATTCAATTATTTGCCGAATTAAAACTAATTGAATAGGTACCCGTTACCTACTTATTTAGTACTCTTAATTCATAAAGAATTATTTAGGTAGGTCTTTATGAATTATATATATCTTCGATCTATATCAATAGATCCTTAACTATACCTTGCAGCCTGCAGGGTAAGAGTAAGGTCGGTTTGGAATGATTACAAAAGTAACTTTCAACGATCTGTCTGTCCTGTGTGTGCTGTGATTAAAGTTAAATAAAAATTCAATAGGCACTGGCTTTAAAATCTGTTCTTTTTAGCCTAACCATTAATATTACATTTTACAGCTATAATAAAACGTATAATGTGCAAACTCGTGCAATATAACGCCATCAAAAAGTTAGCGTCTGCTCAAAACAAAATAATAAAAGCGAACGCATTGTCGGGACAACTTCGTCGCAAATCTCCGCGGGAAGGCAATACCTACATCTGCGCTAAGATATTACTTTCATAAGAGAAACTCCGGGAAAACAAATTTATTACGCCGCTTTTGCCCGCGTACCTATGTCCTTATGGTCATAAGGTAGCGGGAAAAGGGCATGAACGAGAAAAAACAAGTTTCCCGTTTATGAGGGCAGGTAGGTAATTGTTGTAATTTAGTGGGAGAGCAAAGAGCTTCTGTTAAACGGATATTGCTAGCTATTATTGTGTATTACGAAAATGGACTTTTGGCATCTGTTCTAACTGAATACAAACATCATCGTTTTTTCCTGAAGAATTTATTGATTTAAACATTTCGAAACTTCGAAGTAGAAATGATTTTAAACAGTTGAAGACAGGGGCGTCGACCCAATGAGAAATAAACAGTGGGTGCCGAGCACCCCTGACAATAGACATCAAGGAATAGATCGGTAATCGCCTTTTAGGGATGAGCGTTTTTTCATTACTCGCAGGCCCCGTTTAGCGCAGTGGTTCAGAGCGCCGGTTAAGTTGCAAGGGTCGCGGTTCGATTCCCACATTAACACAAATGTTTGTTGATGAAACAGATATTTGTGTTGGGTCTGGGTGTTTGTGGTACCTTCGTTGTTCCTGGTTTCCAAAGTACAAGGGAAAACCTTAGTTTGGGACCAGGAGAATATATGTGATGTTGTCTCAATTTATTAACGATGCGGGCAACGGATGCCAGTTACTGATCGTATCCGTTATCAAAATGTCAATCAGTGTGCATTTCTCTTTTCTCACACTTCGCCACTTTTTCGAGTCATCAAATGAACATGAGCACCCATGAGGTTTTCTTAAAGCCGGCGCCCCTTGTTGAAGATATGTTTTATTTCGGTGGTAGGTATATCGTGAGATAACTTTAGAGGCGAGAGGCAGTATTGGACTTTTACCTACTGAATATGACCCACCCATCTTCCTCCAATTGTTTGTGTTACTAAATAAAATGTGTCCGTTACCCAGGCCAGATGTTGTCGAAAATGGTCATTTGAATCATATAGATAATTAGTTTTGCGGCTTCTGTAATTGTTGCGCACATTTTTAAATTTGTTGCGCTTATAGTTTTTTAATTATTTCACAAAAACATTTCCTGCTGGCGTAACGTTACGCCAGCCAGACCTTTTTCATTCTAATGGGAATATTTAAATAAATATTAGCTATAAAATTAGTTGTCTAGATGAAGTAAATGTTGTGCTTTATTGTGTATTTGTTCTTTCTTCGGTTGCGAAGTTATTCGAGATTTTGCTGGGGTAACGTTTTTGGTTTTGCTAGATCTTTGAAACGGTTAAGCGGATTCTTATCATATTTTGCACATGACTTCTTAGGACTTAGTTTAAATTTGTTCTACAATAATAAAACCAAAATATTGCATATCTTTAAGGTTATTTCATTAAACAGAAAAACACTTGAATTGCTCCCAGCACTCTCAATAAGCTGTCTAACGACTTACTTTAAACGTTATTTTAAAGCTTGTAACTGCCTTCAAATGTATGTGAAGTTTCATTAGTATCCTGTAAGTATTTAACAAGTTATGATGATATTCAGTTCTTCACGAGCACGGTCCTGATGCGCGCGGTGTTATTTGGCCAATGGATTAGATATATGAACTGAATGTTATGTCAATTATTAGTTTTTTAGATCAGTTGTATATCAGTAAATTTTCAGCTCAGTACATTGGATAATTAATGAAATAATACGATTAAAGTCATTAGGAAGTGAATGACCGTGGTAACCCGACCAAGTTTAGGTGGTTACGAAAAAGCGAAAACGCAGAACATTATGGTACCTTCTAAAATATGTAGGATAGTGTTAAAAAATTAGTACAGACATGTACAAAAGTTTTTTAAAAAAACTACATGATTATTAAAGAATTTTTATTGACAGGTAAAATAATCATTTCAATTGAACTTTTAAAATATTTTGTATCTTTGTGTTGCATGAAGTTTAAATAAATAAATAAAATATTAATATACTACTTAAAAACAATCACAGATTAAAATTACAGATAGTAATTTTGCTTTTTTTAAATTTTCTATTATATACCTTATTATAATATACGCATAAAGAAGACAAAAAAGAATACATTATCAACAAACTTATAACACCCCTCTTTTTGCGTCGGGGGTTAAAAATTATATGTTGTCGTCGTCACTATCAGCTAACAAACAAAATTGCTTTTCTTGGTATTAAATTAAAAATGTCACCTAAGAAATATATTTAAGTAACACTAATATAACAACTCGTAACAAAAACTCATAATAACAATAGGTATAATTTTGTATACGCCCGAGACGTATACGGGGTGCCGGGGGCAAAAGTCGTAAGTGACACACCAATCGCGCGCTCTCGGCGCTGCCTCATAAAAACGACTTTTGCGCATCTAACAACTTTTTGAAGATAATAATAATGTTTTCATAGTACAGATAATATTATATTATTATTATGTATTTAACAGTGTACGCGTCTGTACTGAAATTGTAAGGTGTATTATACTAAACATTTCAAAAGATAGTATAATGTTCTGCGTTTTCGCTTTTTCGTAACCACCTAAACTTGGTCGGGTTACCACGGTCATTCACTTCCTAATGACTTTAATCGTATTATTTCATTAATTATCCAATGTACTGAGCTGAAAATTTACTGATATACAACTGATCTAAAAAACTAATAATTGACATAACATTCAGTTCATATATCTAATCCATTGGCCAAATAACACCGCGCGCATCAGGACCGTGCTCGTGAAGAACTGAATATCATCATAACTTGTTAAATACTTACAGGATACTAATGAAACTTCACATACATTTGAAGGCAGTTACAAGCTTTAAAATAACGTTTAAAGTAAGTCGTTAGACAGCTTATTGAGAGTGCTGGGAGCAATTCAAGTGTTTTTCTGTTTAATGAAATAACCTTTAAGATATGCAATATTTTGGTTTTATTATTGTAGAACAAATTTAAACTAAGTCCTAAGAAGTCATGTGCAAAATATGATAAGAATCCGCTTAACCGTTTCAAAGATCTAGCAAAACCAAAAACGTTACTCCAGCAAAATCTCGAATAACTTCGCAACCGAAGAAAGAACAAATACAAAATAAGGCACAACATTTACTTCATCTAGACAACTAATTTTATAGCTAATATTTATTTAAATATTCCCATTAGAAAGAAAAAGGTCTGGCTGGCGTAACGTTACGCCAGCAGGAAATGTTTTTGTGAAATAATTAAAAAACTATAAGCGCAACAAATTTAAAAATGTGCGCAACAATTACAGAAGCCGCAAAACTAATTATCTATATGATTCAAATGACCATTTTCGACAACATTTGGCCTGGGTAACGGACACAAATAAAATTGGTCTCTTTTGAACTATCCTGCAAGTTGAAAGACACATGCACGACTATGATTTTAGTTTAGAAGCAAAAGGTTTTCATGAATTAATGACACGCCATTTTATTAGAAAATAACTTTATTAATGATTCATTAAAAATAATCCACAGTCAAATCATCATTCATCTTACGTACTACTGCATCAGGCACACTGGAACACTTATAACAAGAAAAGGCATAAAGGTACAAAACAAATCATTGGTGGGTGTAATTGTCCATGTTTACATGAATGTGATCTTGGTTCGCACTTGGTTCACTTGCCAGACGTTGAGATTTTCGTACTCCTCGATACACGCGTCCACCTGTACAAAGAACCAGGGATGTTAATAGAAATAATAAAATACAATACCTTTAATAGTTATTATTTATTAGTCATAATCAGAGGTCGGAATTAGGTAGAGTTATTTAAGTAATAAGTACTTATTCCAATTTCATACAGCGAAAAAATGCTGTGGAAATGCGTCAAATCCCGAGATTAATTTAAAGAGTAGATTTTTTTTCTGTCACTATCAGAAATATAGCAAAAAATATATATTCCTGCATTAATGAAGAGGAGGAGGAAGTGTATAAGTTAACTTAACTAAACGTAAAGAGATCTTATTCATTGAAAAACACTAATAGGAATTGTATGTTAATTATCATTGTTTTATTTGTCTTTATTTGTCTTAACTGTCTCTGAGGTTTTTATTATTATTTATTTGTATTATTATTTATTTTTATTTGTTTGGCCACACGGGATTTTTCATTAAGAATCCTGGAAAGATACGAGACGGTACAAAAGGTGTGTGGTATTATGAAAACTTACTTGATCAGGTTTGAAACCCTTATCGACGCAGCGCTCGATGACGTCGGCGACCTTCACGGTCTGGTTGGAGCCCGCCAGGTCGCGCACTATCGCGAAGATTCGGTCCGTGGAACTTATACCCCTGCAACACAAAATTTAAATGACAAAAATGTACGTAACAAATGGATGGGGCCGATGGATACGAGACGCAGCGGACTGTTTGTTGTGACACTTAGAGCCAACGCTGCGTTAAGCGGGACACCGCGCGCGGCCGCGCGTGCACCCGTCGCGTGACGTCCTTTTGTATGGGACCGCGCGGGTGCTCGCGTAGCGCAGCGTTGCGTATTTCCATTGTATACAAGGCCAGAACGCAGCCATAGGAAACTGCTCGCGTATACTTTTGTATTGAGATTTTTAAATCTGCAATTACAATGTATACACGAATTCTGCGCACTGGTCTTGTATAGTTTGTAACGTGTACGCGCGCATCCTGGTTCCAACTATACTAAAGTTAACATCACTTACGCCTGACAAAAGCTGCGATATATTTTAATAAAATCATTTATGCATATAATGGAATGAAGTTTTAACATTATTAATGTAGAATTAGATAAAAAATAATGGCTTTTAACCAAACCCAAATGATTCACTAACATTAGAAAGGGATCTGGATTTAATGATCACTGTTCTAACCTAACCTAACCCGCATAATCGCTTCGTTAGCTCGCCATCGTGTTCTAATCGTCACTATTTCTAACCTGACCTAATCCAGGCGCGATTATTCCGATCTACGCACAATTAGTCCATATTCGTACAAGTAATGTATATTATGGAATAAGTTAGGTCACTACGAAGTATGCGCGAGTGTTTGCGTACTACTCTTGTATAGATTGGAAGAAAGTGATTTCCAATCTATACGCGACTAGTTTCACACCCTTGCGTTCTGGCCATGTACAGAATGTTAATACGCCGCAGCGTTCGGCCTTAGGTGAGGCATATGTCCAACAGTGGACGTCTTTCAGCTGAAATGATGATGACCTAACAGATTAGGAGAGCTTAACTTTTTTTTAAACTGCCTCAATCTGTGGGTACGTTCACAAACATGTAAACTGACATACACAAGACACTCAGACCCAGAACACCTATCTGTAAGACATAGAAATATTTGTTCCGTGCGGGTATCAAAGCCGCGATAGTTAATCACGCAACTAATACGACCAATCGACTGGCCTGTAGATCTAGTGGTTAGTGGCCCTGACTGCTATACCGGAGGTAGTGGATGCGATTCCCACCCAGGACAAATACTTGTGTGAAGTGCACGATCATTTGTTCTTTTTGGGTGTATATATATATATATATATATAAAATGTACGTATTTAGAAAAATATGAGTATGTTTATCAATTGTCTAGTACTCGTAACACAAACCCTTCTTAGCTTGGGATTAAACGCATTGTATGATAGTTGTGGAATATTAAAAAAAAAACAGGGCAAGTGCGAGTCGGACTAAGGGTTCCGCACAAACTTACCTATGAAACACTTCGATTTCAGAATTGAGTTACAAAGATTTTTCCGAATTGTACAGTATTTTTTTGTGACGTAAATACAAATTTACAGTTTTCAGATTTATTCCTATATCTACACTATAAGACCTTGCTTTAAGCCAAATTTCAGGATTCTGGGTCAACGGAAAGTAGTACGTTTTTTGCGACATAAACGGCCGTATCTTTTTTTTCTGTTAACTTAGAAGTTTGATTTTTTCACAGCTTCAAGGGACGGCAGACTTGAGTATACGGTTTTAATTTCAACTCCACGCGTTTCCGAGATAAAGGGTCTTGACAGACAGACAGACAGACGGACAACAAAGTGATCCCATAAGGGTTCCGTTTTTTCTTTTGAGGTACGGAATCCTGAAAAAAAAAGAATACGCCAAACATGCCAATTCAATTGAAGCATAAAAAGACTCTGCAGTTACGCTGTCGTTAGACTACATTTTGCAATAACATTTTGTTTATTACCTTTGCACATTTTCATCAGTAGGCGCAAGAGACTGTTTCGACATCTCCACCAAGCGGATAGCTTCAGACACGTCCTCTTTCTCCACTACGTCTGACAACCTACAAACAAAAAATGTAACATATATTTTTAATCAGTTACTCAATTACATACATTAAAGTGAATGCTAAAGCCGTAATGCTTCTATATTCATTCCAATATGATTGACGTCCGTAACAACTGTGGCTTTACAGAATTCTAATGAATAAAGTCATCGATGCAACCCTCTCAGTTTGTATTACCCTGTTGAATGACTTTTCATTACAAAAACCATTGAACAGGGTAAGATAAAAAATAAATCCTACATCGCGCAATTAAAGTTTTTCGCGCGATTTGAACATATAGAACAGCCCGAAATCATCTGTATGTCGGAGGATCCTCCCTTTTCAGCAGAGGTTTGCGAACTTAAGAAAATTTGAATTTTGCGGATTACCTTTAAATGCTCGAAGGTAGTCCGCAAAATCCAAACTTTTTTCTACATAAGAAATAATACAAAAAGAAGTAAATAAAACACTAATTTTAGAATGAAATTTCATCATCACTACTGGTATTATACAATATTATATTTTGGTATATGTGAAACCTGAATATAGTTTGTTCAGAATCAGTAACTAAATCGATTCCAATAATTTTTACACAATGTTATATTTTTCCCCAAAACGATTTAACAAAGGATACAAGTTGGACACCAGCGACACTAAGTAAAACACAGATCACGGCAGGTCATAGCTGGCATTAGACGCAAGTGCAAAACTGGGTGCGAGAGCATAACAACCCCTCAGTCGCCCGGATGGCCCGGTGGTCATGTATTTGTGCGGAAAACCAGGTAACATTATCAAGCTTATAACTGTGTGATTTTTCATAATACAGTTACGAAATTTTGAACTCATATTCTTTACGTAAAAAAAAATATTTAAAAAAATACAACCGAAACAAATAAAACCAACTTCAATGTAAAAAAAAACACTGAAAAGTGCAAAATAACTTTACTTTTCAGTGTTTTTTTTTACATTGAAGTCGGTTTTATTTTTATTTTTTGTAATTTTTATTTTACCGTATTTAGTTATGGTACCACAAACTAAAAAGTACCGCTCAGCCAAACTTAAATACCTTATTACCTTAACTTTTCACCTCGTCCATTTTGAAAACGGTTAAAAATACTAGACGCGTGTTTCGTGTTTCACATACATTAAAACGATTGTTGTAAATGTTAATAATAAATTCAAAAAACTCAACTCTCCTTTCGCAAGCATGCTAGAAGACGCCTTTGTACCTATTTTTCTATGTACCTATTTGTTCTTCTTTTCTTTTATTACATGAACTAATAATTAAATAAAAATAGTGTTCCTACCTGAGCCTGGCCAGCGCGGTGGAGAGGCGTAGGATAGCGAGCAGGTTCCTGGCCGACGTGAACGTCACGTCGCGAGCGTTGCGGGCCTCGCGACGGAGCTCCACGTATGACGCTGGAAGATAAATATAGCTTACCAATATGGAACTTATTGTGATATTTTCTTAATACCTGTTTTGGCTTCATGTGATACATTTAGGCAGTGTCAAGTTTAGAAAGTATTTAGTTTTCAAAATCACTTGTGAGTTACTTTAAATAAGTATGATTAGAATGCGGATGTAACACATTCTAATGTTTTACAATATTTGGCAATAAATATATCGAATCTACCTTCTCAGTGAGCTTCGCTGAGGCAGTCAATTACATTCTTAGCTCCGTTTTGCCTGATATTTTTGATATTGTCAAGCTATGGAGACACTTTGGAGCAGTGGTGGCCGAGTGGTAACGACCCCGACTTACGAATTGTAGGTCACAGGTTCAAAACGAGCCAGGCGCATTACTTTGTGTAATTTATTTCATTAGCACTGCTCTCAAAACGGCGAAGGAAAACATCGTGAGGAAACCGGCATGTCCTAGAACCTTCGAATTTTAGGTTCTAGGCATGTGACATTCACTAACCCGCACTGGGCCCGCGTGGTGGATTACGATCCATTCCCTCTCCTAGAGAGAGGTGGCCTGAGTCCTATCAGTGGGAACATTAAAAAAAAGGCTGCTTATGCTATAGACACTTGAAATGCAAAACTACAACAATTTTACACCATAATGTCCAGAAATAATTTGCGAATAATTAAAACTACCACTTAACTTTCGAAAAAATCCCGCCAAAAACTCCCAATATAATAATGAATTATGGGACATAATAATAAAGAATATCTTCAGTGAGAATACACAAATGGAATGAACCTCCCTTTTATGTCTGTAGATTTGTGCTAATTTTTGTCTATTGGAGCAATTTCTTGCCGTCTGTATTGTAATTACGATATTTTGTTCTTTCGTATGTTCCTCACAGACGTATTTATTGGAAATTCCTCATTAAACTTTTAAGAATAAGACAAACAATACTTTTTTATAAGATTTATGAAACTTTTACGTTTGTCATGTAGTCGTGACCGTGGCGTGCTGGACACATTTTACTTTGTCGGTCGAAAGGTCAATATATTTCCGCCAGCAGTGAACGGCGGGTAGATCTGTCACTCGTACGACAAAAACCACACGTTCCTCCATTTACCTCTCACCAAGATCGAAGACTATCTTGACTTGACCCACCAAACACTATTGTGGATACATGTAGTTATAACTTAGACTGGAAGCATTATACTTACAGACGATATAATCGGAAAGTTGGTGAGGCACAGCTGGATTCTTCCTCTTAGTAAGAGCCACGTAGCGCCGCACCAGGCGCATAGGCAAGGCGCGGATCTCTGTGGGCGGCTGAGTCGAGTGCTGATGCACGTAGGCTATGTGCTTAGCAAGCTCCAAGTCTTTTTCACTGTGGAGAAACACACTCTTAAGAAATATGTATTTAATTCACACCTCAGGATTAGCTTGAAGTATACAAGTTTGTCGACATAATTGGTGTGGGCAAATTTCATCGCGCATCCTGCACAAGTGCGTTTTCGTTTGGTCATATATTGAAAAAGTCTAGAAACGTGTATTTTGGTCCAAAAATTTTTTATTGGTACTGTAGATGTGTCTACACACACCTTCACACTTCTATACGAGTGTAAGTCGGTTTTGTAAAGATTACACAGATTGTATTGTTATGTAGCTTGGGGATAGTTCATGTGCAGCAATACAGCATGATATCCTAAATTTGTACTCACTTCATAAACGTACATAAAATATAGCCTATCGTCCCTTAGCTAAAAACACCGCATAAGTCATTTTTACTAACTTTACAGAAAACGAAAAAAACTGTGCGATGTTGAGAAGCCAGCCGACTTGCACGCTATCACTACTTTTCGAATTATAGCTTCTAATTGGTTGAAATCTATATCATGTGACCAATGGTTAGACACGCAATGAGCAGCTCCATCTAATGGCATTCAAATGTGAAAAGCACCAATTTTCGATTTGAGGTGTTGTAAGCTAAGGGACGCTATGTCACTCAGGAATAAAGCAGCTTTCTATTGGTGAAAATTTTCTAGCGCAATCAGACCAGTACATTCAGAGATTATCTCCAACAACACTACATACCGGTTAGGTTTGTCCTGTATAAGCCACAGCAGATCAAAACGCGAGAGCAGTGCGGCGGGCAGCTGTATGTTCTGCTCTATCGTCCTCTTGGGGTTGTAGCGGCCATATGCTGGATTCGCGGCTGCCAGGATCGACACGCGAGCGTTTAGGCATGTCATTATACCAGCCTAGAAAAATACGAGAGGATTTAATGAGTTCTTTACTACATAATACACAAAAAGCTCAAACCAAAAGACCTCCGAGTGCCTAGAGCCATCGACATGCTTATGGAGTTCGGCGCCCTGATTAGCCTAACCAATCAGGGGGTACACACGATATACGTTTCGATTGCGTTAACGTAAAACAACTCGCTCTAAGGCCTCTGTTTAATTCACATACTAATCCATACGTAAACAGGTTCAAGCATGACATTTGCAGACCCTCTCTACTTTAGAGCTCCCATTTACTTACTTTTAATAGGCATCAGGTTTTTTTACGGTGTAGAAATCCTCATAGATGTCCTCCGAAATGTGTGGGTGGACAGGTCTGTGAGCCTCTTACTGACTAAAACCACAAGTGCAATTTGACTTCCACTGCCCCGGACTACTGGTGACCCGATCCCCGTGGGTTTCATCTCGTATTGGAGAATGGCTCTCTTATACGTCTAAGACAGGCGTGCGTAGAACACTACACGCTACCATCTCTGGTCATAATGGGTCGACGAATGTCTTCTAATCCGTCGACCTTGAACCTTTTTAGAGGGGTTGGAAGAGGGCATTGTCTGCCCTTCTTCGACGCCCGGTCCGGGCGGGAGAGAACTCTTCTCTCTTTCCCTTTTCACAGCCTCCTTCTGCGAAATGACATTCTCGCAGAAAGAGATCACCTCGTCCCAGGTCTCTGTGCACTGCCAACCACGGACCGAACCACGACCAGTAGCGACAGGTCATAACCGACTTCCGCTCCTCCCTTGCGATACTCGGCAAGCCACGCAGTGTCCTCCGAGCAGTGGACGCAGTGATGGCACCGAGCATCCAACTCCCTGATTATGCGATACGGGTACTTCTCGAAGCAGCCATGCCCCAAAAGCACCTGTAACGTCAGGGAGCCGTACTTCCTCGATTGTTAAGAGACGGCAGAGTATAGGAACCTCCACCAAGATTCTTAAATTACCTACCCTAAGCTCATTGAAGTTCCAACAGTACATATCATATTACCAGAAACTTTGAATGTTGATAATTGAATAAAAGATATTCTTGACGTCACAACTTGTGATACTAAGGCTTTCCATGATGTCCAAGATTGTAAACAGATATGTTTAATCTGGACTCTAAAGCGTTGTACAAACCTTGGCAATACTGATGGTCTGCTGCTCCATGACCTCGTGTATGGCGGTGCGGTCGTTCTCGGCCATCTTGTCGAACTCGTCGATGCAGCACACTCCCTGGTCCGCCAGCACCAGCGCGCCGCCTTCCAACATCATCTCGCCGGTGAACGGGTCCTACGACAAAATGTGTTTTGTACAATCTATTCACCAACTTATTTAAAAACTTTAGGTACCTACAGTCATGACAAAAATATACAACAGTAGGATGACTCATATAAAAAATTGAATAGGTAATTAAAACACCGTTTTTATGGTTCCGTACCTCAAAAAGAAAAAACGGAACCCTTATAGGATGACTTTTTGGACAACAAAGTGATCCTGTCCTATCTGTCTGTCTGTCAAGACCCTTTATCTCGGAAACGCGTGAAGGTATCGAGTTGAAATTAAAACCATATACTCAGACCTGTGATACGGCCGTTTATGTCGCAAAAAACGTGTATTTCGACACTCTCAAGGGAATCAAAATTCATAGGTAACTTCCCGTTGACCCAGAATCCTGAAATTTGGCATGAAGCAAGGTCTCATAGCACAAGTATAGGAAAAAATCTGAAAACTGTGAATTTGTAATTACGTCACATAAAATAACTCGATTTGGAAAAATCTTTGTAACTCAATTCTGGAATTGAAATGTTTTCATAGGTAAGTTTGTACGGAAACCTTAGCGTGCGAGTCCGCACTTGTTTATTGGTGGAAAAAAAGAGAAATCATCAAATAATTTCTTCCTCTCTGGGTGGAGCGAGAGTGTCAGGGTGACTGACTAAAACCCACCTAAGTCCGTTCAGATGCTCTTTGGGTTTCAGGGCCGCAGTACTCTTTCGAACAATCCCTAAATAAATAAATAAATCCCGCAGTAATCTAAGCCCGTGAATTCAATAATACACACCGTAGTTTAGTGAGAAAATGTCGTCTTTTTAATCGATACAGTTAACAATCACGGCCCGTTAACGACCTTAACGCCGCTGTGAGCGGTAGCTAAGAACGGGGCGGCGAGCGGCAAGATCAAAAGTATGAAAATGTTAGAAGCACGCCACGAGACGCCACTCATAGCGCCGCGCGCCCGTGTACCGATGCCGAGCCACTCGCCGCTAAGACCGAAGTCGTGAAAAGGCCATTAGACTCACAAGATTATCTCAGAAATCTAAACATACTTTGAAATGTTTAATCAGTGATGTTACGGAAGTTCGACTTTGATTCCGAAAGATTGGAACTTCCGATTGGTTTTGTACTTTCGATTCCGTTTGTTGTCTGAATCCAGTCCCGATATAACCACATCCATAACATTCTTAGTTTGTACATTGTTTCATCAGGATGTTTTAAGTTGCAGACATATAGCTGCCTAATGGTGGCAACTAATATATTCTTTAAAGGTCCAATCAACAATTTAGTTACCTTCATAACTGCAGCCGTAAGGCCGACACCCGAGGAGCCTCGACCGGTGGTGTACTGCGAGCGCGGCGCCAGGCGGTCGATGTAGTTGAGCAGCTGAGACTTGGCCACTCCCGGGTCGCCCATCAAGCAGATGTTGATGTTGCCACGGATCTTCATGCCGTTCGGACGCCTACACAAAAAACAAAAATAAGTTAAGACGATACCTTCGGACCTAAGCGTAGCCATGTTCTAGATAGCCCTAAATTCAATTTTTTTAAAGTAAATTTTGTTTAAGTGTATGGAAGCATTAAGGCCTAGACACACATACTTGTAACTTGCACTAAAGTATACAAGTAGTTGATGCCATAGTGACATCCACCAATCAGAATTAGTTATAGCTCTCTGACATGTAATTTTCACAGCCTTATATTCTGATCCATATAGAAAATGGATCTAGTCCATTCGCGTTAAGAAAATAGTGATTCATCGTTTATACTGAGTTTAGCCACGCCCCTTGACCAATTAGATCATTGTAAATTAAAAAGCCGTGTTATGTTAACATTGACCAGTTGATGTCAATACTTCAGACAGTATGGACGCATTCTTTATCAATTTTAAAAATTAATACCTCAACTATTGGTAAAAATAATGATATGATTAAATTTTAAAATAATCACTTAACATTAATATTTAACTTGCTGTGTAATAAAAAAATTGTTTTAACATTAATAGTTTAATTTTTAACCTAGTATGAATACGCCTTTACTTTGCAGTAGCACTGATGCGTAACTACTTTTTTTAATTTAAATAGTTGTAGGTTTTTTTTTCTAATTATTGATAGGCTCACGTTTGGCCACTATCTCACCTGATGGTAAACGATGAAATGGCCGAAGATGGAGCACTCTTGTCTAAAATTAACCTATTCATTCTTGACTTAAAGACCCCTAGGTTGTAGCTCATCAGGAAACAGACCCCTGCCAGAGTCTGTTTCCTTGTATTGCACTACAATACTTGCAGTATTGCACTCCTTAGCTGTACCCACAATGAATGTATTCCCAAAATGCTTTGGTATCTATTATACTTACTTATCGACACCTCCAACAAGTAGTAACAGCAGAGCCTTCTTGATGTCTTCGTGACCGTATATCTCGGGCGCGAGGCTGCGAGCCATGCGAGAGTACAAGTCTTCATCAGCTAACTCTGCTAGTTCTTCTTCAGTTAATGCTTCCGCCATTTCGCTTTCATCTGCTTGATTTAGGCAGTTTACGGACTAGAAACAATAGAACAAATGTATTGGTCTTCTGCATTCTTTAAATTGATTGTGGCCGAATATCAGGTTTTGTTATTTCCTGGGACATGCAATTACATAAATGTGTGTTTGTGTGAGAACAGCTACGGTGTTCTTGCGGACAATGACCTAGCTGTTCTGTTGCTGTGTATTGTCCTTGCGGACAATGACCTAGCTGTTCTGTTGCTGTGTATTGTCCTTGCGGACAATGACCTAGCTGTTCTCAACTCAGAAGTCAACATCTCAACATTTACAGGTCAAGAAAGAAAGTCGTAAAAAGCGGAGATTTTGGTCATTTTGGCCAAAATTCTATTTCAGAATAAATATTTTTTTAAATCTCGCCATAACTGGGAGCATTTGTTGTTGAACAAAAAATACTTTGAAAAGAATGTTTCAAAAAATTACAGGTAACTATTTAATTAAAATAAGCTAACTTTATAAAGAACTCACATGTGCCTCCAGGTAAGTATCAGACAGCAGTCCCTGCACGATCTGCCGGAAGCCAGCAGACAGCAGCGGCAGGAAGACGCCCGTGACGGCCACGTGGTCGCCCGGCTGCGCGCGCCGCGTGGTCTCGCCGCGGCAGTACACCGACAGCTGCCGCGGGATGTGGCCCACCGGGACCTGGTCTGACTGCAAAAAACATGGAAATTAGTGACTGGAAATAAGACCATTGAAAGAATAAAATTTTGTTCACAATATACTAATGTAATAATTGTCAGCGACGAGGACAGAGAGAGCGACGGGACAGATAGCTTTTAGATATGTTCATAACTTTAGGATAGGAACTTTGTCTTATAAGAATGTTCATATTTAATTAATTAGATGTAGGAACTTATGTCTCATTAGGTTTAGGTATAATAGTCTAAGTTCAGCAAGATAACTGTGTAAATAAATAGAATTTAATTCATTTCCAAATATTTTTTTATGTTTTCCTTAAGTATTAACAAAATATGAATTAGGATAGGATCTCTGTTTTGTCAGTAATTAGCTAGTAAATCAATTAGTTAGGCTTAGAATAGTAATAATAATAGCAGCAAACTTCCACAGCAACACAATTCGATTTCATTCAATTTTTATACCAAGGCATAACTGCACATAGGATACTATATATTGGGATAAAGCCCAATATGACGAACAGAATACATACAGTGTGAGATCAATTTGATAACAACACTTACATGCTCCTGAATCTTCAGCTCCTGGAATTTCTGGAACCTGGAGCCCCTGGTCTGCAGGTGCAGCTGGCCGGCCGTCTTGTTGAGGCGGCACTCGTCGGCCGTGCACGAGGGCGGCGGCGTGAACTGCAGCGAGCGCACCGGCTGGTACGTCTCGGCGCCGCACGCGCTGCACGAGTACGTCGCCACCACCAGCAGCGGCTTCACGTCCGTGCAGCGGGTTACTATGCCTGGTAGGAACAAGTGCATGTTTCAAGTTTGTTTGCTAGAATAAATTTTGAAAAGTACATTAACAATGATTTTTTTTAAGGAGGGAAATCATCCAATACTTGTCCTGCTCAAGAAATCTCAGGGTATGTTAGAGTTTTATTGATTAAAACTACTGTGTTCTAAGACCACAGGTTTCCTTTTCGAAAAAATAATAATAATTCCATGGACATTAGCAATGATGAAATGATGATTTCATTTGTTAATGAATACTTACTACAGTAAAGCTATATAGTAAGAAAAAAGAAATTCTATTCTGATTGTACTGGTTGAATGCTAATCTCAGAAACTACTGCATCAAATTGCAAAATTGTTTTGGGGTATATCACAGTATCTCCAATAAGAATGAAGCAGTATTGCATTGTCAGCCATTAGCAGTTGGAGCCAGACATTTATTCACAATTATAACTAAAACATTAATTAGAACAGACATCTTCATCAAGACTAGGAAAAATTGAGGGAAACCTCAATAGCAAGTGCTAAATGTGCTTTTCATTCATTGCATCAATCACAACCTGGATAAAAATGGGACAGATTCTTACCTCTCATTGTGACTAGTTTGCCAATGTGCTCAGCCTTAACTTCTCTAATAGGTAGAGACTTTGATGAGGACAAGTCCTTGAAATACACCTCACTGGAAATAAAACAATTTTATATAAAAAAATATTAGAACAAGGTTAAAATCCAAAAAAGCAATAGTATTCATTAGTTTCTGTTTACAACCTTATGGGTGGGGACAGATAGCCCTATTCTATACAAATAGTCATTAATTTTACTTCAATTTTTTTTTTATTTTTGTATACGGCTACCACAGCCTCATTAATTTATAGTTATAATTATTTATTTTTCTTACTTTCTTTTTTTTAAATAGCCTCTTTTTTATAATGTGAATGTGGAAACACCGTAGACTGTGAATTCTTAGATTATTTTCTATTACAACTCACTTTTTACAGTACAATATTGACTGATCTAAACTGTCCTTACATAATATCTACTAATACTGTAATATGGAAATATTGTACGAACAACAATTTCTTTTAAAAGAGTAACCATGGAGTTTGGACCAAGGGCTGCGCTGGAGATACACAGCACACACTGGCACAACACAATGGGCCAGAAACACGCAAAGCTATTTCTCAATGACATAGATAAGGCCTGGACCCAAAAACTATGGAAGTACAGCAGATCACAGCTCCGAACAATTACAGGAGTCTTCACGGGGCACTATGCCACCAACAAACAGCTCCACAACATGGGACTAGCAAGCGACCCGACTTGTAGGTTCTGTGGAAATGCAGAGGAGAATATGCTACACTTACTGTGCGACTGTGCAGCACTAGGCTCCAAAAGACTAGAGTATCTGGGCCAACCATATCTAAGACCAGAGGACTACAGGCTCAGCCCCATCAAACCCATACTGGGACTCATGAAGAAGGTGCACGGAGGGCTAGGGGTTGAGTAGACAGGAGGGAACAGCACCAAAGATCCAGAAGGGTCGAAGTGCTCTGGCCCAGGGCCAGCCCAATACAAGATAAGATAAGATAAACCATGGAGTTTCGTGCCAGTTCTTCTCCATAGGAAACAACCAATTTAGAACTGTGTACTAGCTTCTGATGTTTTATAAGTGCCCATGAAAAACCTACATAAAATAAAAAAAAAATAATTTTGAATTGACACTTTAATTTTTTTAAACCCAAAGGTTGACTGGTAGAGATTGCCTTGTTGCATTAAGTCTGCCTATGTACCTCTAAACTACTGTACTTTTTTTTTATTGTTGATAGGCTCATACTTGACTACTATCTCACCTGATGGAAAGTGATGATGAGGTTGAAGATGAAGAGCACTTGCCTAGAAGTAACCTATTCACTCTTTATGGTACATAAAGTTTAAATAAATAAAAACTTACAATCTTCTGATGAGCTCTGGGGGGTATCTATTGCGGGGGTCCCTCATTTCTCCAGGGATCCTGTGATTCCTCGCCTCCAGCATGATCCTGTGCTCTATGTATACATCCAAGGCATCTTTGGCAGCCACCTACAAAAAAAGGTTAGTTTCTTATGAGTGCCAAGGTTATAGTCGGTATAAAGTGTGATTTTGTACTAAATACTTTAAGAGATAGCCAGCTGTTTTATATGTGTAGCATGTTTTAGTTTATATATTTTATAAATTCTTGCTCTGTCCCTTCAGCCAGATAATAAAGGATGTTAAAAATGGAATAGTGATCAAAAGCTTAATGAATGAAGTTAATTCCAGATTACTTAGTGGCTTTGTATTACCTCTCTATGCTTGTAGTCAGGCAGCATCTCATACACAACATCTGACACCATGTTGGTGTAGCGTCTCGTGTTCTGTCTTACAGCCTCCGCCAGCTCTTCATTGGTCTCGTGCAGGTCATCCAGCTCCACAATAAAAGCATTCTAAAAGAATTTGGGGCAAAATTTAAAAAATTTGGAGTCAGTGATCTAGAACATCAACAATAATGCAGACCTTAGTTACAAAACTTGATGTTACCTGTTCCCTGTGCGCAACCCTGGTGAGTTGTTCAGCGTATTTGAAGTTCTTGTTTCCCTCATCGTCGGTTTGACAAAAGTCCACAAAGAAATTCTTGAATGACTCTGAAACATCAGTGTTTGATTGTTGTTTTAGGTTAAACGACTACATAAATAAAGTATAACAGATGTAGAAACGATATATTACCGCTGTCTGTTGCATAGTCACGCATAGCCATTTTTGAGACTATTTAAAGAAACTAACGATAAACAAGTAACAAAAAGTTTTGTGAAATATTTTCTGAACAAACAAGCAGCGGCCGATTTGTTGACAGTTTGATAAAATTGGCGCGAAATCATCGTCAGGGCAGTACTAGAGATACACTTGATAGAAAGGAATAACCATAGACAAAGTTTCCAATTTTATTCTCTCTGAATTAAACTTTTTATCGACAATAGTTGTCTAAATTCAGCAACATTGGATCAATAGATCCCATCCCTATTTTTCATTTTGTTGTCATTCCCTCATTTCCCGCCAATCCTAACGTCAGTCAAAAGTGTTGTCGAGTTTCGCTGACTTTTTGTTAAAATTAAAAATTTTAAATGACTAAATGATTCGAATGTATTCTTAAACAAAACATGGCAGATTCCTTAGGTAAATACAGAAAAAGTGAAAGATTAAATCAAATATGCGATTCAAACTATATAATGTGTTATTCAACTAACCAAAATGTTACCTTTTGTTTTCAGCTGGTCAAAGAGCCAAGAGGCAGAAAGTGGACAGACACGGCCGTTTATCGGCATTCGAGAGGCTGAAACAATTAAAAGGCAAGGGCGTGAAGAATAAATACGATGTGGACGAGATGGAGAATGTATACGACACTGTGGATGAGAGGGAGTATTCGGAACGAGTGATGCAGCGCCAGGAAGATGACTGGATTGAGGATGATGGTATGTTCATGCTATCTTCTCTTTCACTCATGTCTTTTTTTTCTCCTATTATATCTAACAAAATTGTATACAAAATTTTACTCAAAACATCACATATTTGTGATTTGATTGATTTGTGTTCAACAACAAACAAACATTCTTAATTTAAATGTGCCACTTTTATTCAATAAATGATGTATTCTAGTAATCAAACATGTTTACTCCTAATTTTATCTAACATAAAATAGAAGATACCTTTCCTGAAAAAACTATTTTATATTATTACAGGCACTGGCTATGTGGAAGATGGGCGGGAGATATTTGATGATGATGAAATCGAAGATACTTATGTGGCTTCTAACAGCAAAGATTCTGGGCGAGGGCAGAAAAGGAAAGCTAGAGTTGCACCTCCAACATCTGGCAAAGGAAATATTAGAAACCTCCTTGGATCTATGCCTACTAAGAAGAAAGAGGTACCTTTTGTGGAAATTTACTTTATGCATCAATTATATGGCCTTACTTAGTACTGGAGCATGCCAATAAACAAGTTTTTAAAGTATTCTAATAACTGGCTGCTGCCAGTGGCTTCGCCCGCGTGATAGTAGCAAATTTTCCCAGGGGAATATACTCCTGGGATTAAAGTATCGTGTGTGCTATTCCAGTAAATGGTCCACCCGTGTACCCCAAGTTTCATTGAAATCCATTCAGTAGTTTTTGCGTGAAAGAGTAACATACATCTATACATACAAATTTTCGTGTTTATAATATATTAATAGGAACTATGTTTTTGTTCGGCCAAACTTGAAGTTCACAACCTATCTTTAATAAATGTTGCAGTCGGAAAGGGCAGTAACTTATTCTGTTTACCGTCTAATCTTAGTTGGAAGGTTTTGATTAGTAAACCATTTTTCTATTAATTGCAGGATGTCAAAATATCTGAAGACAACATTCTATCAGACATCATGTCTGACTTGGATGGCAATGCCTCTACTACAGTGAAACCAAAGCCAGTGGCCACCAAAGCTAACATAGTGGAAAACAGTAAGAGAGATGCACAGAACTACTTCAAAAGTCTGTCTTCAGCTGCTAAGAAACCTACCACCACAACTAGCTTGAGTAATAAGGAACAACCAGCTGTTAAAAAAGAAAATGTAAGCAAACTAAACTGTGTCAAGCTTTTTTTTTCAGTGGGAAAATTATCTTACGTCTTATCTCTCGCTCTTGGGCGGCATGGGAGATAGTGTCAGACGTTTACTGACTAAAAACCCACTCCTGTTCCTTAGTTGCCTTTCATACCAGGGCTAAGTCTTCCTTTCAGAATCAGACCCTTGGCCCAGTAGGCTTCGACCCTGCTGGGCCCCTACAGATGCAGACGTCTTCTTGAGGCGTGCATGGAACTGTACGCTCCGTCAACGATTTGGGCTCGGTCCGCACGGTCGGACGGCGAGCTACCCATGTTGTGTCTGATTTTTTTTTTATGTAGTGTTTCATGTTTTTTGTTAACTTTTAACAACTCAATCTTTTTACAGAAAGAAAACCTGGTATCTCCTGATAAACCTGTTGAAAAGACAGTGATTGTAAGTTAAATATTTTTATTTCATTACTTACTTACGAAGTTTGAAAGTGGCGCCAGTGACTGAAAAGTTGAAAGGGAATTGTTTATCTTGGTATGGTCATGTGAAGAGGAGGGATGAAACGCATGTTACTAAAAGAGTTATGAGTTTACATGTGGATGGATGGAGAGGGAGAGGGAGACCAAAGAAAAGATGGATGGATTGTGTGAAGAGTGATATGAAAGAAAAGGAAGTTAGTGATAGCATGACGAGTAACAGGGCAGAGTGGAAGAAAAAAACGTGTTGCGCCGACCCCAAATAACACGGGATAAGGGCAGGAAGATGATGATGACTTACCATCATCATTTCAGCCGAAATTTACCTCCCAAGTGTCGCCGAAATAACCGGTCCTAAGCATCTTGTATCCCATTGGATGTCCATTTCCATGGATTGTTGGAATCCATTGATTCCCACTATCTCTTGTCAAGGCATGGTGAACCAAAGTTGCATTCTGATATCTGGTCCCTCCCTCCGGGTCCTGCCCACTGCCACATGCCACATAAGTTTGGCGATTCTTCTGAGTATGACTATAAATTAGTTCTATGAATATCATATAAACAAAGCAATTTTACTTATTACTACAGTTCTGTTATTCCTATGAGGAGTTCCGTTCCATATCTTTCGAGTTCATTATCAGATCATAAAAATATTTCTATGGGACCAACTTGGAAGCATAAAGTTTATTGGTGCATTTCAAGCCCGTGCCGTAGTTTCATTTGAAAACGTGCTGTGAAATAAGTTTCCGCTCGGTCTTTGAATGATCCTGCTTTGCTACCTACCTTGACTAATGTATAGGCACGCTTCGCTCGCTCGCTCGGTTTGTGAGACCCATTCAAACTGAATGCAATTTTTTTGTATCAGATTTTCTCACGGTTTTCAAAAATATACACTTATATGAGTAGCTATTGTATGAGTATTATTAGGTTCTGTGTCCCTTTTAATACAATATGTTTTTGCATAGTACAATGATAATTGGTAATTTAGATTTCGATACAGTACAAAATAGGTCTAGTGCATGTGCATGCATATGCGAGGTGACATCCAGGCAAAATAGATATTGCCTAAAAATTGCTGTAAATACTATATTGTTGCATGTTCAATAATTTCTCTATGATTAAAGGTTTGGTAGTTTTTCGATTGAAGTCTTACAACAATTTTAACGGTCGTTTTCGCGTCTAAACAATTTTCGTATTATTTATTTACATACCGGAATTGCATGAATAAAAAATCCGGAAGTTATCCCTGCATGATTATCACACGTAACCGTGCAATAATTACTTCCAATTATAATTACGTGAACTGCTATCTTATGTTATCGAATTCCCTTCCATTCTTTCACAATTTCAATAAAAACCTAACAAAATTAACAAGTAACTAAACTCTTACAAACATTACAGATACAAAATGGTGAAACATCCAAACCAGTCACAGAAAAACCAGTCCCAAAAAAACCAGAATGGAAGATAGACAGAGAAATAAAGCAAGAAACAGAAGACTCGGCCACACAGAACATTGAGGAGTTCCACACACAGGACTTGGACTTTGACGATGATTTCAGTAATGACACCACCACACCCACTCCCAAAACTGAGGAAGTTAAAAAGGAAATTATACCCAGCACTGCAGAAACTATTGGAGATGTTGCTGAGGAGTTTTTGAATGAAGATTTTGACATATTCCCAGCTAAAAAGGAATCTCCTAAACAATTGAAGCCTTTAACAAGCACCTGGTCTGATCAGATGGGTGAGAACCTGATTGCAGCTACAGTACAGATAGATGGACAGTTGCCTCTACATACAAATGAGAATGGGGAGAAAGTACTAAGGTTTTACTGGCTTGATGCTTGGGAGGACCGGTTTGTGAAGCCAGGAGTGGTGTATCTGTTTGGGAAGGTCTATGCTAACCCATCTAATAAGAAGGCTGGCTGTGTGTCCTGCTGTCTTGTTGTGAAAAATGTTAATAGACAAATGTTTCTCTTACCTAGGGAGTATGTAAGTACCTGATACCTGAGTTTTGTTTGTCTATCATGTTTTTTTTTTTACTTATTAACTAGCACACCGAAAAAGAAAAAGTGTGCTCTCAGCACCAACTACGATTAAAAAAAAAACAATGCTTATAAGATTTATTAGCGTTTAGGTCTGTCATGTAGAATAGAATAGAATAAACTTTATTGTACACCAAAATAGTAACAAAAACTTTTACATTAACTTAAATCTATGGGTACAAAGGTCAAGTAGTCACGACTGTGGCGTGCTGAACACATTTTGCTTTGTCATGCATACATGAATGTGGCAGTCAAAAGGATAATTGCACTCCAATGTAAATATTGCTAGCTGTTATATTGTTATGATATTATTTGCGGATTATACCATGGAGTCCTAAATTCTATTATAATTTTTTAAATTCTATCGTAATAACGAGTAACCTTCTGTTGTTTTTTGTTAAAATGTGCATTTCCTTCATAGTATTAACGCTTCCGTTTCCGCTTCCGATATGACACTTCTGTTGCATTACTAATTTGATCAGATACATTTCGTAAAACATAAAATTGATTCCAATTTTATTCATATTTATTATAGAAACTGGATCCAGTAACACTAGAGGCGACAGATCAGGAAGTCACGATGATGGACATGTACGCTGAGTTCAACAGCGCCGTCGCTAGTGAGCTGGGACTAAAGGAGTTCAAATCGCGAAAGGTCACCAAGAACTACTGCTTCAACCTGCCAGACATACCCGCGCAGTCAGACTACTTGGAAGTTAGATATTCTGTAAGTGTAAATACATATAATAAATCCGTAGAAGTTTTTAGTTGTGCGCGCATCATTTATACATTAAAATTGTATGTAATTTGATAGATTACTTAGGCTTTGTTTCATTGCAAATGGTTAACTATATCAAAAGATATACTTCATTTATTGACTGATAGGCAGTAGGAAGTTCGCTGGGACAGCTAGTTTAAAAATAAAATTGAAGTGTCTTTTTTTATAATATCAAAATATTTTTTTCTATATTTCTCTCTAATCTCCGAAACAGCTGAATCAATTTTGACGGGACATTCACTGGTAGAAAAGGAATAAGGGGTTCAGCGAAAAAAAAAACTCCTTAATTGTACTGTTTTTAACCGACTTCTAAAAAAGGAGGAGGTTCTCAATTCGGATGTTTGTATTTTTTTTTTATGTTTGTTCGCGCATAACTTCGTCGCTTGCCAACCGATTTGAAAAATTCTTTGTTCGTTGGAAAAGGTATACTTCCCGAATGGTCCCATAGTCACCAAGTCGGGATCTGATGATGGAATCTTGGCGAAATCGAGGGAACTCCTCAAATATTATAGGCAACCATATAGTGATTTTAGTATTTTCATCGAGAACTTAAGCATTTACAGTCAAAAAGTAACATTTGATGTCTGTTTATAAGTGTATCGCAACTAAAAAGTGAGAAATAAAAAACTTTTTACAAAAAAAATATAACCGACTTCACTAAAAAAAAAACACTAAAAGGATCAAAATAACTTTAATTTCGAAAGTCGGTGTTAAATAAGATACAAACAATACCGAGAAACACCGACTTCCGAAATTAAAGTTATTTTGATCCTTTTAGTGTTTTTTTTTTTTAGTGAAATCGGTTATATTTTTTTTTGTAAAAAGTTTTTTTTACGAGTCTGATATGGTCGAAGTATATCTACACTAATATTATAAAGAGGAAAACTTTGTTTGTTTGTTTGTAATGAATAGGCTCAAAAACTACTGGACCGATTTTAAAAATTCTTTCACCATTCGAAAGCTACATTATCCACGAGTAACATAGGCTATATTTTATTTAGAAAAAATAGGGTTCCGTAAGATATCTGAGTTTTTCGGACACAAGGTATAAAAAGTCAGCCAGAAAAGTTACTTATTTTGCGTACGCTGCCTAAACTATAAAAGATAGAACCATAAAATGTTCTAATTAATTGTAGATCTTATAACTATTTACCAAAGTTAGTTAGGAGAAACCTGCTTTCACGCTGGCGAAGCCGCTGGTAGAAGCTAGTAATATTATAAAAAGAAAGCATTTGTATTTTTGTTTGTAATGAATAGGCTCATAAACTACTGGACCGATTTTGAAAATTCTTTCACCAATAGAATTATATTGTATCACTGAGTGACATAGGCATATTTTTACATTTACGCGGGCGAAGCTGGTTTATTAATAAAGTTAATAGCGCAGTAGGATGTTTAGACCCTACCTTGGTAACGCCTTTTACGCGTGTCAGATCTCGCAAAGCCGGATCCAATAAAACGACTCTTATGTTATTCGCATGTAACGACGTGCATGTGGACGAAATTTGCACAAATACATAAATTATAAGCTTTAAACAGTACGGCCGACGAATCTTGGCGAGCCCGAACTTTGCGCAGAAGGCACTCGCTTCGTACGAACATTTTTTAGGAACCAAATGGTGGCATGAGGCGACGTGCGCGGGGCGGAGGTCTAGGCGACGAGATTGACTCTATGTAAAAACAATCGACCCTTTATTCAATCAAATGTCATAATCAATTTTTATCGATTTGGAATTTATTAATTTTTGTTTATATGAGATATGGAACGAAATATATTTACAAACTTATTGAATGTTGTCGTTAGTAAACGAGATTTCGACAAAAACATAAAATCTAATATAATTTTATTTTCTTGGTTGAAAGACTAATTTTATTTTTCGGGCTGTTCTCTATATGTTCAAATCACGCGGAGAACTTTAATTGCGCGTTTCAGAATTAGTTCTTATGTGACGTAATAGATGTCGCACATACACTAGCGACCCGTACCAGCTTCGCCTAGGTGTGTCTTTAAAATTCTCGATTTTTCTTTAATGCATTTAATATACACTTCCTCATGAATTTTTCCACTTTAACGGTGAAAACTGTATGAAAATCAGTTAGTTCAGTAGTTTTTAAGTGCGTTCATACGACAGTCAGATGCGATGGGGGACTTTGTTTTGTAATATGTAAGGATAAGTAATTTCAATGTTCTCCTTTGCATTACTCCACAGGCCACATTCCCACCACCGCCAAAAGACAAAAAGTACCTTACGTTTTCACATATCTTCGGAGCCACCACCTCGTCCCTAGAAACCTTCCTACTAGAGCGTAAGATCAAGGGTCCCTGCTGGCTGGAGGTGAAGCAACCGGAGCAGGTGCAAGCCAAGGTGTCCTGGTGCAAGTTAGAGGCTGCTTGTGATAAGATGGAGCATGTCTCTGTTATCAGGGACGGTGCGGACTTGGAACCGCCGCCTATTATTGTGGCTACTGTAAGTTAATTTTCATTTGTTAAATTTAAATTCAAGTAGTTCATTTTTTACACAGAGTTCTTGGCTGGCTAAGATCTCGCCTATTTTTATACAGGGTGTTTGGCAGAACGTTGAACATACGATAATGGTGGATAGGTGGGGTCAGCTGCTACTTACTCAGCCCTAATTTATTTGGTCCTGGCCCACTGGATATTTAAAAAAAATGTTTTTTTCTTTCTTCTTGTTTCACCACTTTCTTAACTTTAAAGTGTAATTTTAATTAAAAATGGGTAAAACAGGCAATATTTAGTCTTTTTTTTAATCTTTTATGTTGGCAGATTCTTATAAAATTATTGCTTTATTCAGATGTTAGCTAGAAAAAAAGTTATGAGTCCTCAAACTTACAGAAAGGTGTAAAAAATACTTAAATCTTAATTTCAACTTGCATTAAAAAAAGAACAAAAAATGATTGAAGAGTTCCAATTCTAGCAAAACATCCCTAGTGTGTGAGCTTTCTAATGGTATGCAATTTACTTTTATAAAAAAAAAACTTTAATAGTTATTTCATAATTTTATCAAGTAGAACATTTTTGACGAAACTCTACCTTTACAGAAAGTGAAATGTTTTGCGAAATTTAATACTGCAAGGTTGGTAAAAATTAAATGATTTAAAAAAAAAAACGAAATATTGCCTGTTTTACCCATTTTTAATTAAAATTACACTTTAAAGTTAAGAAAGTGGTGAAACAAGAAGAAAGAAAAAAAATTTTTTTTTTAATATCCAGTGGGCCGGGACCAAATAAATTAGGGCTGAGTAAGTAGCATATGACCCCACCTATCCACCATTTTCGTATGTTCAACGTTCTGCCAAACACCCTGTATATCCCCCTTTTAGCAAAAATACCCCTGTCTAAAGAAGAAAGAAAAATATTTTATTTGGCACACGTACACAGATACACACGATGTAGAAACAACATGTGAACACTTAAGAATAACTAACATTGTGTGTCTCGCACCTGCACCAAATAGGTCCAGTTCAGCAAAAATGCCAGACAACTTCGGACCTTCGGACTTCTAAGACCACATTCCACCTGCAACCACTTTGCATTAATTGTGAATTCTTAAGGTGTAATCTATCGCTTGATCATACCTCACAGTGTAATTAAACTTGCATGCAAGTCGCTTGCACGTGGAAACGCGGCGATTAGCTATCTATTGTCACAAGATTAATTGTGAATAATTTGTGTGTGCCTTAAAAACGGTACTTATCATGTTTCAGATTAATATGAGAACTACAATGGATCCAAAAACAAGGAAGACAAAGATATTGATGATAAGTTGTCTGTCACACACCAACTTCCACTTACACAAGCCTCCCCCGAATCCGCCGTTTCAACAGCATTTCTGTGGTAAGCAACACTTAAAAAAAATAATGTTTTAATACAATTTTAACCAGTTGGGACTGATAATATTGCCATGTCAGTATCTAATCTAGATTTTTTTTTTTTCAGTCATGACAAAATGCAATGAAATCTGGCCCTTGGACCTAAAACAGTCGCTGCCTCAGTACAAAGCAACAAAACTGACCAAATGTGACACAGAGCGAGAACTACTCAACTATTTCATGGTACAGTTCTGGAAGATGGACCCAGATCTAGTAGTAGGCCATGACTTGCAGGGATTTCAACAAGATCTACTCATTGGAAACATTCTAGATCTTCATATACCCAACTGGTCTCGATTAGGCCGGCTCAAGAGAACTGTAGCTCCTCAAAAAAAGTACGCAGCTAAAGACGCATTCCTCGGTCGTTTAGTCTGTGACATCAAAATATCTGCTATGGAAGTAATACGGTCCAGGAGCTTTGATCTTGACACTCTCTGCGTAAATGTACTGAAAATGAAAGAAGGCGAACGTGTTGAAGTGGCGCTTGAAGATCTGCCCAGATATTACGAGAACAGCAATGACCTGTTCCAACTTGTATCGCTAAATATGCATGATGCGTCCTACATACTCAAAATGATGTGCGAATTGAATGTGATACCGTTAGCGTTGCAAATTACTCAAATTGCCGGAAATATAATGTCGAGAACGTTACTCGGTGGTAGATCAGAAAGAAACGAGTTTCTCTTACTCCATGCCTTCACCGAAAAGAACTACATTGTGCCTGATAAAGTTTATGGTAAAAGAGTCGTAGCAGACGATGATAACGACGAGCAAGAAGGTGCCTCCAATGTATCCAAAAAGCAAGGAAAGAAAAAAGCAGCCTATTCCGGAGGTCTTGTTTTAGATCCTAAAAAAGGATTCTATGATAAACTCATTCTCCTTATGGACTTCAATTCATTGTATCCTAGCATTATTCAAGAGTACAATATATGCTTCACTACTATTAAAAGGAAAGCGGCTGGGTCTTCTGACGAAGATGTCGCTAACCTTATCTTGCCAAAGTCTAACACAGATCTTGGCGTACTACCGACTCAGATTCGCAGGCTTGTGGAGAGTAGACGAGAAGTCAAGAAGTTGATGAAGACGCCCGACTTGTCGCAAGAGCAGTACATGCAGTATAACATTAGGCAGATGGCTTTAAAGCTCACAGCTAACTCTATGTACGGTTGTCTCGGTTTCACGCATTCACGGTTTTATGCGAAGCCCCTCGCAGCCCTAGTCACAATGAAAGGCAGAGAAATTCTCATGGATACCAAAGAAATCGTCCAAAAGGCTAACTACGACGTAGTCTATGGAGATACGGACAGTTTGATGATCAACACCAATTGTTTAGATTATGATAACGTTTTCAAGATCGGTGTTGACCTGAAGAAGGAGATCAATAAGAAATATAAACAAATTGAGCTTGATATAGATGGTGTGTTCAGATATTTACTTCTACTGAAGAAAAAGAAATATGCCGCCGTGTTAGTTACTAAGAACAAAAGTGGGGAATTCATCTTTACACATGAGCATAAAGGGTTAGATATAGTTCGTCGTGATTGGTCACAACTGGCCGCAGAAGCCGGAAAATTCATATTGAGTCAGATTTTATCTGAACAATCTGCAGACGAGAGACTTGAGAGCATTCAAACGCATCTCAACAAACTGAAGGATGACTTGACGAACGGCAAAATGCCTCTCTCAATGTTAACTATCACGAAACAGCTGACAAAGAACCCCAACGAGTATGCCGACAAACACGCGCAGCCTCACGTACAGGTCGCTCTAAGACTGAACAGCAAAAACAGCAGGAGGTTCAAGAAAGGTGATGTGGTGCCTTATATCATCTGTGAAGATGGCACCGCTAAGTCGGCGACTCAAAGAGCATATCACATTGAAGAGCTAAAGAATTTAGAACATCTCAAAGTTGATTACAAATATTACTTGGCGCATCAGTTACACCCTGTTATATCCAGAATATGTGAGCCCATTGAAGGCATGGATCCAGCTCGAGTTGCCGATTGCCTCGGCCTCGATCCCTCTGGCTATAGACAAATAGTAAGAAGAGATAACTCAAACACAGAAACCTATGAAGTGGAAAACGAGCAAGAAAAATACCGACAGTGCAAGGACTTCGTTTTCGTATGCGTCAACGAATCCTGCAAAACTGAGAACAAGATCAGAGAAACAGTTGTAAAGTTGGATAAGGAAAATGTAACATTTTTAGATAAATGTCAGAATGATAAGTGTACTCTGAGGCCTGTAGATTACTTGGCGAGTATTCAGAACCAGTTGAGTCTGCAAGTCCGTCAGTACCACGCTCAGTACTACGCGGGCTGGTTGTCGTGCGAAGATCCCGCATGCGGGCACCGCACGGCACGGCTTCCGCAGACTTTCGCAGGAGGTTACCCGCTGTGCAGGTTATGCGAGAAAGGTGTCATGTTCAGAGAGTACACTGAAAAGGATTTGTACTTGCAAATTAACTTCTTCTTGTTTTTGTTTGATCTGAGCAAGAATACTAACTCAAGTAAGTATTCGTTTTATAGTCATAAAACTTGTACTATTTGCTGTATAGTAAAGTAAAAGTTCTAATACATTTTTACTTTGTTACAGAAACTCGCATCTCGCCTCAAGTCACGAATGCTTTTCAACAGCTGAAGGAAATGGTTGTAGAAGACTGGCTGGCACAGTCCGCATACTCCATCATAAACCTATCTAAACTCTTCAGATTCTTTACCATAGACTCGAAAGCTAGTAACAAAGTGAAGTCTGAACCAATCGAAATCGATATTTTACCTGAGACTGAGCAAATAGATGCACTATTGGAGATGGGTGTCTTTTAGTTTTTGTATATTATATATTTTAGAATTAGAATCATGTCAAGTATTATATATAAGCTGTAAATAATAATAAAATATTCTTGTACTGAAACAATTTTTTTTATTCACCCCGTAAGCATGAATTACTTATACTTTTTTAATCGATTTTTTTTTCAAATCGGCTGGTATAACTAATACTGTAAGGCCGGCCACCTTTAGGGATTTTAATTTTGATAACACAACAAAAAAAAAGTCACTAATTAGTCAAAAAAAGGAAGAGTTCAACATTTCTCGGTCCAATGAGAACCAACCGAACAATTTTTTTTTTTGTTTGATACTTCTGAATTGAAAATAAAAGTAAAGTTCTATTAAAATATTGTGATGATCTGATAATAAACTTCGGAGCATGGAACGGTACTTCTCATAGGAACAGCAGAACTGTCGTAACGAGTAAAATTGCTTTATTTATTTATACGTGTAAATGGAAGAGGGGACCGAACTGATCCTGATGAAGCCAGAAAGTAGGCACAGTACTCCGTAATAATAATGTGTCAATGTATTCTACCTCATAACAATTCTTATTCTACTAATAAGAATTGTTATGAGGGTTATTTTCGCTGTAAGGTACCATTGAACTGATTGATAATAGAGCAGAGCCGGAAGCTGCATAATAGAACAATATATCCTAGCCGTGTTTCGGCTTATTAGAATTTGCCTGAGATGCACTTTTGCTATAGATATCACCGAACTGATCTGACGATGGAGGTGGAAGGTAAGCACGGGAACTCCTTAATAAAACGATGTATCATAGCAGTTTTTGCTATAGGCTATAAGGTAGACCTGTCGATGTAGCTCTTCTTTCTGATTTCATGGAATGCATTCTGGCAATAAATGGTTTTAAAATTATATTCTCTATGTACTGTTTTTAGCTGTGGGGCACCACAACTAAAAAGTGATAAATTATAATACAAAATATTTTGACTTCGAGGAACTTTTTTTAAACTTCGATTTATGCTTTGGTCGGCACGGCTAGCGCAGTGTTTAAACGATTGACTGCTGTGCTGCTGCGGGTTCGATTCCCGCTCGAAACAAATAAATGTATGGCCTACAGATAATTGTTCCGGGTCTTGTGTTCCTAATGTGAGGCAAAGTTATTTTATTTACTTTAGAAATGGTGTACTTTCTCTAATCTCAAAGTTGTTGTGCTGTAGTTTTTTTTGTCGTCATTTTTAAACTGCAACCACCTTTGCCTCTCGGTGTTACACTGTTAGCTTCATCATTTGCCTGCAGCCACAACACGAGGAAAAATAAATATAATTAGAATAAATACCACAAATCCAATAACAGTGTATTTATTGACAAAAAATCTTATCATACAGTTAAAATACATACGAGGTCCTTACAGTAAGTCACAATAAGTGAAAATACATATTGCTATTAAAATCTAATTGCATGAGCAAAAGTAATTTTAGACATTTTAATTTACGAAGCGACTTAACAAAACTTAGTACGCGGCCGTGAACATGATACAAAGTTGAGCAAACCAAATCTGCTTTGTAAAGCATTTTTCTTTGCCTAAAATATGATCTGCCATGTTTACGGCCGGGTAATGTACAAAATTTAATAGTACCCTCGGCCACGTCCTCTAGCAGGTACCCCGAAGTTACCTCTGCCACCGCCGCGACCTCTGAAATTATTTTGATTATTATCATAGTTATTATTACCGAATTGTTGATTCATCTGAGGCCGCGTATCATAGTTGTCTTGGCCTCTGCCGTTCATGAAATTATTTCGAGGACCTTGATTGTATGGAGCATTAGGACCAAAGTTATCAGGGGCGGGCCCTCTTATGAGTGGACCTCTGTTGTCCATTATGTTAGGGCGTGGATTCCATTGCCCTTGGTTAAATGAATCACTAGTTTTGTTTCTGTTGTCGTTGTAATTTTGTTGCTGATGCTGCGGCGGCTGATATTGCGGTTGATGCGGAGGTTGGTACTGCTGCTGCTGATGCTGCGTTGGTTGCGTGCGTTGCTGGTGAAGTGGCAGTACTTGGTTGTGCTGCGATCCTTGGCTATGTTGCTGGTGCTGTGGCGCAGGTTGATAGCCCTGCTGTTGCCGATTATAATGTGGTTGCTGTTGATTCTGCTGAGCTAGCTGATAATTTTGTTGTTGCGGCGGCGGTGGGGATTGATAATCCGCCGGATTCTGTTGAGATGACTGATAATTCTGCGGATTCAGCGGCGGTGACTGATAGTTTTGCTGTTGCGAAGGATGCTGCTGCTGCTGTTGTGGCTGCTGCTGCTGTTGTTGTGGATGCTGCTGCTGTTGTTGTGGATGCTGCTGCTGCTGTTGTGGATGCTGCTGCTGTTGTTGTGGATGCTGCTGCTGCTGTTGTGGATGCTGCTGCTGTTGTTGTGGATGCTGCTGCTGTTGTTGTGGATGCTGCTGCTGTTGTTGTGGATGCTGCTGCTGCTGCTGTTGTGGATGCTGCTGCTGTTGTGGATGCTGCTGCTGCTGTTGCAGTCGCTGCTGTTGTTGTTGTTGTGGATGCTGCTGTTGTTGTTGTGGATGCTGCTGCTGTTGTTGTGAACGCAGCTGTTGTTGTTGTGGCGGTTGGAAACGTGCTGGAGTACGCAACAAACCTTGCACGTTTGAAAAAGGAGCCGGCTCAGATACTGGCCCTTGATTACTGAATGGAGATTGCGAGACTGGCGCGCTTTGCGGTAGCTTCAAGAGATCTTGTGCGAGTCCTTGTTCAGGCAGGTCTCCGAAGGAGCGCGGCTGCGTGTTGCTGACGACGACGCTGGGCGAGCGCGACAGCGGCGCGGGCGTCGCGGCGGGCGCGGCCTTGATGCTCGCCTGCACCAGCGCGAACAGATCGGTCGCAGAACTCGCAGATAAACTCTTCGTGATAGCCGCGAGAGAATTCTCTAATTTCGTCGGCTCTACAGAAGTCGGCTCTGGTTTCGTTTCTTCCAAAGATTTCTTTACAACTTCCATTTCTTGACGTATCTGATTTTCCTTCACCTTCTGGGTCGCTGATTGGAAAACCTGCGAAAATAAAAAGTTACAATTAATAATGGCCTGTTTATGACGGATCTACCATCAACATGCACAAATATTATATATATACTAGCTTTGACCGCTGTTTCATTTTCTTAACGCCAGGATCGTGCATATATTATCAGGATAAAAAGTACCACACACAATCGCATAGAAGGCACTATGCGATTTTATAGCTTTCTATGAGAGCAAGAATGTTCGTAATCGAATCAGTACTTCGATGTATGTCTACATAATGTGTAGTTTAGATTGCCCCCGAGCGGGCGGAAGGCACACAACTATCCCTTTGACCGCCACAACCTAACGCGTCGGCGTGCTCGGTCCACGCTTATTACAGTCTATAATCATATAAATAACATTAGGTACATATTTATCTTATGGACACAAAAATGATCATGATTCACAGTGCTCCCGCGAGCTGCGCGGCTGCATGAGGCGAGCGCGGGCGCTTGTTTTTAATGGCTCAGTCTGCACGTATCGTTCACACTAAGAACCGGTTGCGATTACAGTATTTTGTATGTACTCCGCCCGGGTCTATGTCGACATCGTGGCATCGTAACAGCGATTTTATTTTTAATAAAAATAACTTAGTAACTTTTCAATATTTTTGTTTTTGCCAGGCCCTTTTAAAAAACAAAGCTTTATTATTTTATGTAACTTTCATTCAAATATTGTCGTGACATAATCTCGTAGATATACACGTTTAAAATCGTAAGTTAGGGTCAGATTCGCGATTTTTTTTTCGAGCATACTAATTTATATTATGTTTCGATTTTTACCATGCGGTTGGTCATAATTATGATCAATTTGAATGAAATGATATTTCATGGTATTCTCTTTTATATTTGTGGATTTCCAGAGG
Organism: Mythimna vitellina; assembly: GCA_949316375.1. NCBI lineage: Eukaryota > Metazoa > Arthropoda > Insecta > Lepidoptera > Noctuidae > Mythimna > Mythimna vitellina. The sequence goes on along the minus strand of OX438687.1, from coordinate 9,272,547 downwards.
TTCAAAACGGTTCAAAATGAGTACCACCTCGCCTTATTATAGCATCTGTTAAGTGACTGTGCGTGTGGTTCTAAACCATTTTGATTCGCCCGCCGAAAAGCAATAAGACGAGTACGAGTCGTCTACGAGTTCATTCGGCACTGTGAACACGCAGACGCCCAGACCCCTTCATCCGCGCCCGGCCCCGCACTCGCTAGTGCAGTCTGTTTGAACACAAATTACGACTGTGAGGTGCAAAAAGTATGAAAATAAAATAAAACTGTACCTCTTCAACAGTATAGTCATCGTCGTCACTCTCTAAGATCACAGTTTTCGTAAGTACCTCCTCCGGCTCCGCGGGCTCGGGGGAGCGCTCCTTGGGCGCCGTGGAGGCTGCCTCACTAACGTACTGCCTCAGCCTCTCAACGCGTTCAGGCTCCTTGGCCTCCAACTTCTTCAAGTAAGCAATGAGGCTGTGCTGCTCTTCAGCTGATAACTCATTGAAATTCTTTAGTAAGGTCTCGAGATCTGAGTCTGAGAGGCCGTCCATGGCGTCAGTATTGCTTTGTTCCATTCTGGTTGGAAAAAAAGAACATTATTCATGATACAGTATCCACTAAAAGCGTAATGTCAACAAAATGGAAGCACAAGGATGTCAATAAAGTAGGGCTGTCGGATTGTTCGTAAGTTACCGTAGCACCGGAACGTGAAGGGTAGTGGTCAGTAAGTCTGATACTCCCGCTCTCGCTCCACTCAGAGCTAGAGGAGTTATTTGATGGGTTCCCATCCAAAAAAGGGTATCAATAAAGTTGATATTATGAAGAGAAAATATTTGTAAATTATATTAAACCAAAATTTATGCTTATGACCGAGAACAGTGGAAATTATCGGAGAAGGCCTTTGCCTTGAATGTAAGTATTTGAGTGTAAGAGAAAAATTATAGTATTTTGCAATAATATTTTAATAATTAATATTATAATAACAGGGCTTTATTGGCGGCCTTATCTAGTCTAACTTTAATGAAAGTGTTATTTATAACCTATTTTCAAAATAAACATTAGTCCCTCATTAAGCAAGACATAGTTATTGACAGAACTTACTTCTTATCATTCTCATCGTACGCCGACTGCAGCATCTGCAACGCGGACGCAGTACTAGTTGGCTTGGGAGCCAGGGAAGGTGTTTTAATCACCGGTTTCTCTGGAACGACGGGCGTAGGTAGCACCACCTTCTTGGTCTGTTCAGCCGCACGTTTCTTTGCCTCGGCCATGCCTACGACTGCGTCAACTAGTACTGCCAAGTCTTCAGAAGACACGTCTGTCTTGCCCTGGGCTATAAGAGCTTCTGCCATTTGTTGCGCTATCTGCGCGCGGTCTACTTCGCCCACGCCGGCTACTGCTACGGGGACAGCTGTTGGTTTGCTTGGTGCGGCGTTTTGCTGAAAGGTTGGGAGAAGTTTAGTGTTTTGTTGTTGCTAAGTTACGCTCAAATATATATTTGTGATAACGACATATTATGTCGGCATGGTTATGTTTCAATAATCGCCTGGTTGGGTTTGAACCCAATTCAAACCCAACCAGGCGTATAACTTTGTGTAATTTATTTCATCACCACTGCTCTCAAAACGGTGAAGGAAAACATCGTGAGGAAACCGGCATGTCCTAGAACCTAAAATTCAAAGACATGTGACATCCACCAACCCGCACTGGGCCCGCGTGGTGGATTACGGCCCATTCCCTCTCCTAGAGAGGAGGCCTGAGTCCCAGCAGTGGGAACATTATAAGGCCGACTATGCTATATGCTATGGTTATGTTTATTTGTCAGCACGGTTGGCGCAATGGATGGGCGATTGGCTGCAGCTTTGCGTGTCACGCGTTCGATTCTCGGAACAAATATTTGTATGGCCTACAGATGCTTGTTCCGGATCTAGGTGTCTTAAGTTTGTGACCGCACCAACTACTCAGGAGGATGTCAAAAAAAATATAATGCTACTGGCTAAAAAGCTAGTAGCAATATGTTTTTTTTTTCTTTTAGTTACTGGCAAAAGCCAGTAACCAACCCGGAATAACATACTACAGTGTATTCGTGTTAAGGAAATAGTGATACATCGTATCTGAGTTACAACTCAGTTTGTTTGTAACCCTTTGACCATATTTGACTATAGTAAAATAGGAAGCCGTGTTCACAATTAAAAGTTGAAGTTAGCCCTGTACACAGCACGGAAGCGTTTTTGTCAATTTTAACAATGATTATTAGTTTTCGAAAACTGACAAAATTTTAATATATTTTTTTACTTAATATTATTATTTCAAAAAACAATGTTGTGAAAAGTTTGCTTTGATATTAATAGTCAAATTTTTACTCTAGGCCTTTACTTTGCAGTTGCACTGATGCGTCACTATTTTCTTAACGTGATTACACTATATGTCCAATTGCAGGTCATGTTCTACCCGTGTGGCAAGTTTCATTGAAATCTGTTACAACTTTATTAAAAACAAATAGATAAATAGACAGTTACTCTCAAATTCACAAAATCATTAGTAAATATTAAGGTTTTTTTTTTTAACCCAGGTGTGTTTACATCGACCATTTTGCTAGGCGCATCGCATCACATCATGTCTGTCGATTTATTTATTTTTTAATTTCCCCAATTTTTGTCATTTAGGTGTGATGTACCTTGCTACCGTGCTTGCTGCGTGTAAGTGTCGCCCACGAGTCCCGCCTGCACGTCAGCACGTCACCTTACCTTCTTGAGGCGCGTCCTCTTGTCGGCCTCGTGCAGCGTGGCGGCGGCTCGCACGACGGCGGCCCGCAGCGCCTGCGCCGCGCTGCCGCCCACGAGTCCCGCCTGCACGTCAGCACGTCACCTTACCTTCTTGAGGCGCGTCCTCTTGTCGGCCTCGTGCAGCGTGGCGGCGGCTCGCACGACGGCGGCCCGCAGCGCCTGCGCCGCGCTGCCGCCCACGAGTCCCGCCTGCACGTCAGCACGTCACCTTACCTTCTTGAGGCGCGTCCTCTTGTCGGCCTCGTGCAGCGTGGCGGCGGCTCGCACGACGGCGGCCCGCAGCGCCTGCGCCGCGCTGCCGCCCACGAGTCCCGCCTGCACGTCAGCACGTCACCTTACCTTCTTGAGGCGCGTCCTCTTGTCGGCCTCGTGCAGCGTGGCGGCGGCTCGCACGACGGCGGCCCGCAGCGCCTGCGCCGCGCTGCCGCCCACGAGTCCCGCCTGCACGTCAGCACGTCACCTTACCTTCTTGAGGCGCGTCCTCTTGTCGGCCTCGTGCAGCGTGGCGGCGGCTCGCACGACGGCGGCCCGCAGCGCCTGCGCCGCGCTGCCGCCCACGAGCCCCGCCTGCACGTCAGCACGTCACCTTACCTTCTTGAGGCGCGTCCTCTTGTCGGCCTCGTGCAGCGTGGCGGCGGCTCGCACGACGGCGGCCCGCAGCGCCTGCGCCGCGCTGCCGCCCACGAGTCCCGCCTGCACGTCAGCACGTCACCTTACCTTCTTGAGGCGCGTCCTCTTGTCGGCCTCGTGCAGCGTGGCGGCGGCTCGCACGACGGCGGCCCGCAGCGCCTGCGCCGCGCTGCCGCCCACGAGTCCCGCCTGCACGTCAGCACGTCACCTTACCTTCTTGAGGCGCGTCCTCTTGTCGGCCTCGTGCAGCGTGGCGGCGGCTCGCACGACGGCGGCCCGCAGCGCCTGCGCCGCGCTGCCGCCCACGAGTCCCGCCTGCACGTCAGCACGTCACCTTACCTTCTTGAGGCGCGTCCTCTTGTCGGCCTCGTGCAGCGTGGCGGCGGCTCGCACGACGGCGGCCCGCAGCGCCTGCGCCGCGCTGCCGCCCACGAGTCCCGCCTGCACGTCAGCACGTCACCTTACCTTCTTGAGGCGCGTCCTCTTGTCGGCCTCGTGCAGCGTGGCGGCGGCTCGCACGACGGCGGCCCGCAGCGCCTGCGCCGCGCTGCCGCCCACGAGTCCCGCCTGCACGTCAGCACGTCACCTTACCTTCTTGAGGCGCGTCCTCTTGTCGGCCTCGTGCAGCGTGGCGGCGGCTCGCACGACGGCGGCCCGCAGCGCCTGCGCCGCGCTGCCGCCCACGAGTCCCGCCTGCACGTCAGCACGTCACCTTACCTTCTTGAGGCGCGTCCTCTTGTCGGCCTCGTGCAGCGTGGCGGCGGCTCGCACGACGGCGGCCCGCAGCGCCTGCGCCGCGCTGCCGCCCACGAGTCCCGCCTGCACGTCAGCACGTCACCTTACCTTCTTGAGGCGCGTCCTCTTGTCGGCCTCGTGCAGCGTGGCGGCGGCTCGCACGACGGCGGCCCGCAGCGCCTGCGCCGCGCTGCCGCCCACGAGCCCCGCCTGCACGTCAGCACGTCACCTTACCTTCTTGAGGCGCGTCCTCTTGTCGGCCTCGTGCAGCGTGGCGGCGGCTCGCACGACGGCGGCCCGCAGCGCCTGCGCCGCGCTGCCGCCCACGAGTCCCGCCTGCACGTCAGCACGTCACCTTACCTTCTTGAGGCGCGTCCTCTTGTCGGCCTCGTGCAGCGTGGCGGCGGCTCGCACGACGGCGGCCCGCAGCGCCTGCGCCGCGCTGCCGCCCACGAGTCCCGCCTGCACGTCAGCACGTCACCTTACCTTCTTGAGGCGCGTCCTCTTGTCGGCCTCGTGCAGCGTGGCGGCGGCTCGCACGACGGCGGCCCGCAGCGCCTGCGCCGCGCTGCCGCCCACGAGTCCCGCCTGCACGTCAGCACGTCACCTTACCTTCTTGAGGCGCGTCCTCTTGTCGGCCTCGTGCAGCGTGGCGGCGGCTCGCACGACGGCGGCCCGCAGCGCCTGCGCCGCGCTGCCGCCCACGAGTCCCGCCTGCACGGCACCTTTGAGTTTCTCCTTGGCTGTCTCTATTAGCACTACTGCCATTTCACGTTCGAGGAGTTCTTCTGATGAGTTCGGTTTCTCCTGATAATTACAAAAAACATTGTTTTATTAAGGTACACTTATATAAAACAAAAGATACATGAGTGTATTATTACATACATATAATAGTGAAACGGAGAGAATTTCAAAGATTTATAACATCCGTTCAAAGTGGAGACAGGTTGCTAGTAGGCTATATTTATATATATATGGGCTATCCTTCGTTTATTTTTGTACAATATAATGTATTAAACAACAAATCACACTGAAAAGAAATCACCTTCTGAAAACAAAACTAAAATTGGGCATTAAATGAAGGAACAATTAGCATTTCAAATATTGAATAGAGGAAAGATGGGGGCAGGACATGCGAGCAATAGAAGTAAATAAGCCCGGCTTTTATTTGACAATACATGACACCTAACATCTAAATCATGGAACACAACCGACGATTTAAATAAAATAAAAACCTAAACTTTTAAGTTCGAGCGCCTACCGCGCGTACGACGACTCTAAGTTGCCATTCTGTGATGAATGCGAATTGACATTCATTCATAAGATACGACACCTATGATTTCCATTATGCAATGTTGCCGCTCTGAGCGTAATCTCTCCGATCTCACTCTTAACAATTAACAAAAAAAGAGATGAACACTAGTGTGTTGCTTTTCAGTCGACGCGTTGGTTTTTGTACCTGGCTTATCTGCTATCTCTATTTTCTCTTTAAAAGCATTAATAATGTGAGTAAAATTTGATAGCGTAAGTACTCATTCGGGAGTTTATTCTAATATTATGCCTGGCTTTGGAAAAAGTATGAATGAAATGGTTCATGTGTGTAAGTTTACGAGACTTATGACATGCGCAGTGAAGTTGCGCAAATCGCGAATATTAGTTTACATACCTTCTCCATTTTCAGTGCATCAGCAAGCAGGTCCACAATCTTCGGGCCCAGGCTTCCGAGGTAGTCTTCGAGCGCGACCAAGGTGCGTAGCGTGGCCACCACGTCGTCGGCCGCGCCGTCCATGGCCGGCCCGCCGCCCGTACCGTGGCCGCCCGTACCGTGGCCGCCCGTACTGTGGCCGCCCGACATCGAGCGCCGACGACGCGCCTGATTTATTTACATCAATATTCAATCATTTATTTACTAAAACATATTTAGATAAATAATGTGTCACTAGAGAATAGCTCGTGTCAGAATTCAACGGAAACATCTACAGGAACCTTTGGCCAATAATTATTCAAAAACAAGCCTCACGTACGAACTTAGAAACTTTTGCATTTGAGTGATTTGTATGCAGTGATCTCATCAAATTATATGACGATAATCTCCCGTGAGAGAACGCAATCGTTATGCGTAAACTTAATTAATGTATTTTTTTCTCGGTCATTTATTGATGCATTTCAAAAATGTTTTCATTGGTTTATTATTGTTGGTGTATATTTTTATTCAATTTCGTTAAATTTGACACTAACAATTTGATGAAACTTGTCCATTCTTGGAAAATATTTGGCTTACCTTAGAGCCCCGCGACACGATGCTGTCGGCGCGCGAGCGGTCCGTGCGCGTATCGGGTGCGGAGCCCACCGACTCGATCTCGTTGTCGGAGTTCCACGGGGAGAGCCCGTCGTCACTGTAAGGATATATGAATGTTAGCAGTCGTTGTTATACAAAATACGATGATAGTATAAAAATATTGTTTATGGTTATAAAAAGTTTATATTTAAGAAGGTAAGGCGCCACTAGTCGCGCGGAGTGCTCGGGGCTGCGGTTGCGTTGTAGTTAGTCGTAACATAATAACTCACGGCTTGAGCTCGTCGTCGGAGATGAGCACGGTCTGCAGGGAGGGCGCCACTAGTCGCGCGGAGTGCTCGGGGCTGCGGTTGCGTTGTAGTTAGTCGTAACATAATAACTCACGGCTTGAGCTCGTCGTCGGAGATGAGCACGGTCTGCAGGGAGGGCGCCACTAGTCGCGCGGAGTGCTCGGGGCTGCGGTTGCGTTGTAGTTAGTCGTAACATAATAACTCACGGCTTGAGCTCGTCGTCGGAGATGAGCACGGTCTGCAGGGAGGGCGCCACTAGTCGCGCGGAGTGCTCGGGGCTGCGGTTGCGTTGTAGTTAGTCGTAACATAATAACTCACGGCTTGAGCTCGTCGTCGGAGATGAGCACGGTCTGCAGGGAGGGCGCCACTAGTCGCGCGGAGTGCTCGGGGCTGCGGTTGCGTTGTAGTTAGTCGTAACATAATAACTCACGGCTTGAGCTCGTCGTCGGAGATGAGCACGGTCTGCAGGGAGGGCGCCACTAGTCGCGCGGAGTGCTCGGGGCTGCGGTTGCGTTGTAGTTAGTCGTAACATAATAACTCACGGCTTGAGCTCGTCGTCGGAGATGAGCACGGTCTGCAGGGAGGGCGCCACTAGTCGCGCGGAGTGCTCGGGGCTGCGGTTGCGTTGTTGCTCGCGCTGCGACAGCGGACTGCGACTGCTGCGTCGGATCGACTCCAGCGCGAAATTTGTGCGCGCGGGACTGCGTCTGTGTTCGTATATTATAAACGTGATTCCATCAATTTGCAGCACTGTCTTACATATAACGTGAAAAACATTAGATTTTTTTAAGAAGGAACCCTAACTCTTTTGTATGTCATATAGCCAGATAACATTGACACAATTATAGAGGCTACCACAGCTCTCACATTTTTTTTGACAAAAATTCATGGGATAGAAGAAAACCCTACAAACAGAATACATTCTGTATAAGCTTCCTTCAGACCGATCTGGTGCAGATTCGTCGAAAAGTGGGGTGTAAAAGAAATACATAAAGAAGATGGCGCAGAATAGACCCAGAAATGTAGCACTTGCTGATCAGATTTAAGTTAGAAAATATGTTTTACTATCGAAACTAAATGTGTGTTTTTTAACTGGGTGGGAAAATCATCTTATGATAAATCCCGCTCTTGGGCGGAGCGGGAGACAATGTCAGACTTTTACTGACTAAAAACCCACTCCTGTTCCTTCGTTGCCTTCGTTCCAGGGCCCCGGGTTTCGTTTTCACACTACCCATGGCCCCAGTAGGCTTCGACCCTGCTGGACCCCTACGGTTTGCTGACATCTCCCTGAGGCGCGCGTGGAACAATACGCGCCGTCGACGACTTGGGCTCAGTCCGGACGGTTACCGGACGGTCGGACGGCGGGCTAACCATTGCTCGCCGTCCGAAATGTGTGTGTGTGGCAAAAAATCAAGTCAGTACTATGAACTGTTGAAGAGTGACTCATCCAGAGATGAGTCTGATTGCATTAATTTTGTTAATACTGCTTCCATGTCAACATGCTTAATCAAGAATTGTAAATGACATAAAAAGTAGAATAAAGAAATTGAATTTTAAGTAGTGTAATAATATTGTTATTTTGTAACTATTGTGTCTTTTTTATTTAATGGATTTGGCCATCTTGCCATGGTACAGACAGCTACAACAATAAGGTACCCCCTCACATTAAAATACCTTAGAAAAGGAGAAGTTAACAGTTGATGCTGCTGTCCGTACCTACAAATAAAATGTTGTGGTAGGTTAGGTCTTTATTTTACAATAGGTTAAAAAGTGCTACAATGCTGAGTCCAAGTCCATACAAAATTTCACTTTCTTCTTTTTAATGTTCTCTAAATACAACGATATTTAAAAGAGGATTAAGAAAGGATATCACTCAGGTTTGTACCCATTCTTAGCCGTTATTTATTTATATGTAATGCTACTCACAAAGGAGTATGTGATTGATGTCCTTTCATATTGTATAATCAAGTTTACTCAACATACCTATTGAATTGGGCTTGACGTATTTGTACGGGCGTCCGTTTCACTTTGCTAGTGGAGGACAAACTTTATATAAATAGAGATAGGGTATATTTTACAGGGAATTACTAATAATATTAAGAACAAATTATTTATTGTTTATTGTAAATACTTTTTTTTACTAAAACGACAGTACATTATAGCAAAAAATAGCCAATCACCATCACACGAAAATCGAGAGTAAATAATTTAATAAAATAACTAAGTAAGTTTGCTAAATGATCAAATGTACCGGACACGAGCGTAAATTTGTCACCAAGCGACCTTTCGAGAAGTGGACAGGACACAGAAGTGAGAGACAATAATATACTAAATCATTTTATCCCCAAACTTGACGTACGGTTATAACTCAGGCTCTGTATTTTGGCCGCCTCTATCATAAAAGATTGCTAAAATATACATTTACTATGAGCACGAAAAGAAAACCTTGAAGCGAGTAGATAACTGGCTGCATACCTGTGCAGTGGACTCCTGGAGCGCGTGCGTTTGTGGTGCGACGGCGGCGGCGAGCGACGGTGCTCCGGCGAGCGGCGCCGACCTGGCGAGCGGCGCACGTGCGGGGGGGGAGACCTGAACAATATTAGGCAAATAATGCTAGTAGCCTAATATAATATATAAAAGCGAAAATGCTTTAAATTTTACACGACTGCCCAAAAAGTTTTTAATAAATAAGTCAATCACCTGCGGTCCCGTCTATAGTCTAGAGGCGAGCGGCGTCTCGGTGGCAAAGGTTCGCGAAGAATACGATGATCCGAGCGCTCGTAGCGCTCCGGGCGGCGGCGCGGCTCGGGGGAGCGGCGTCGCGGCGGCGGAGACTTCCGCCGAACTTCGGGCGATTTCCGGCGCGGTTCAGAACAACGAGACTTATCAACAGATTGCTGCGGCTCCGAATTTCTCTTGCTCATGTCTGGCGGAGACAGACACAAGCGACGGTAGACCTCGTTCACTTCGATACGCAACTCCTCTTGGTGTAGCTCTTTCATGCGCGCCGTCCAGAACACGATCCATTCCGGTTTGAAATCGTGCTTCGACGGGTCTTTGCCCTCTGAAACAACATTCACGATTAAAACTGAGAATATTTTTTTATTGAGGCCAGATACAACCGATCAGTAACAACTATAACCTGAGACCAGTAACACCAGTTATCATATCTTACCAGCCTGTATCTCCTTGTAGCGCTTGTTCCAGAACTTTTTCCACTCCTCGGGGTAGAGCGGGTGCTTCTCCGGGTTTTTCTCGTGGTAGGCCAGCGTCTTCTTTAGCGATTCTTCAGCCGCCTGGAGCTTTTCTTCCGCCAGCTTTACCTTGTACTCATAGTTGGGAGGCCTTTGTTGCTGTAAGTAATGATAATTATTTAGTGGAAGTAAATGGTTTTAAAGTTATTATGATTCAAAAAGCTGACATTTACCCTGAATTGATAACTTATTATGCCATGTATTAATCAAGTCATAATCCATCCACGTTACAATTTTTAATACAAATCCGTTAAGCCGTTTAGGCTTGATGTAATAAGAAACAGACTTACTTTTCAATCTTTTATAATATTTATGGATTGGGATGCACTTCACCTCTTTATAATATTAGTTTAAATTAGCAGAATTTTTGAAGTTACCCTTTCTTGAGACTTGCTAGACAAGCGTGAGTGGACGAGTCGGCTGCGTGCGGGCGACGCGGCGCGCCGCTGCTTGTCGTACGGTTCGTATCGAGCCTTGCTACTGAGCGAATAGTGCCTTTCCCTGGAACAACCGCTTGTTAAAACGTTTGTATGTATGGATGGAGAAATTAAAGGGTGTAGGAACTTAAATAAACCACCACCACATCAGACACACACAGAACACCTAAGGCCTATTGTCCACGGACGCGTAGCTTCCTAGACGCGTATTCGTCATTACACGCTTGGTCGCAGGCACGCAGGCCTGCTACGAAACATCGGCGGTGTTTCGTAGCAGGCCTGCGTGCCTGCTACGAAACACCGCCGATGAAGCGACAGCGTCGTGCCGTCGTGTCGCGTCTATAAAGTTACGCGTCCGTTAACAGTAGGTCTAAGTAAAAACTGTGGTGTCTGGCGGGCGCTAGAGGCACAGTGATTAAGTAATATGTGCGTGTTACCTGGAAGCTCGCCCGTCCGCGGCGGCGTCCCGGCGGTGCTCGTGGTCGGCGTCGTCGCTGATGTCGGAGAGGGACTCCACCGAGCCCGCGCGCCGTTCCTGTCGACCCGCCGGCCGCTATAGTCACATTCATTCGGTAGTCACAAAACAATATCTGAGTTTACTAAGACCGGAATCAATCTCCGATAGCCTGATCGGAAGACCATTTAGCTCTGTTTTAGTTTTGTATTCCCGATTTTGGTAGGGTCAAGATTAGATTGATAAGGCCAACCGAACACGTTCGGTTTCCTAATTAGGTTTTCTAGTCCGAAAATCAAATCTGGAAACCTATACAAAATGTTATTTATTCGGTTTGGAGAAAATAAGAACGTGTGCGTGTGCATTTTGTATGTAAGCAGAGCACTTAGGTAACCAGATTTTATTTCCTGACCAGGAAGCCTAAATAAGAAGACTAACGTTTGTGGCCGGCTTTAATCGGAAGCATGTGTCCTGTCTTAGTCAAAATCACATGTAAGATAATTCCAGCCTGGTTATGTAGAAATAGACAATTCAAAACTGTGTAATTTCATAAAAAATCGGTGAAGTTACATTGAAAAAAATTAACGGAGAGCAAGTGCGAGATAGACTCACGCACGAAGGGTTTCGTACCGTAGCAAAAAATCGGTAAAAATATCACGTTTCTTGTGTAGGCGCCCCACATAAATATTTATTTTATTCTGCTTTTATTGTTATAGCGGCAACAGAAATACATCATCTGTGAAAATTTCAACTGTCTAGCTATCACAGTTCATGAGAGCCTGGTGACAGACAGCGGAATCTTAGCAATAGGGTCCCGTTTTGACCCTTTAAACCTATAAATCTGTCTCAGTGCCAAGTCACATAGTTTTGTTAAGGTTCACAAACTTTTCTCCAGATCGTAAAAAATATATATTTTTCATTTTTGAGTGAGCCAAGAGTTTTCTCGTTTTTTCCTAAAAGAGCAACCACTAAAGTCTTGCGCATAGCAGTTCACGACCTAAAGCGGATGGTTGAGTCCGCAGCTCCTCAACGGACTAGTTCGCCCTTTTATTTATTAAAACTTCATACACCACAAAGGTACAAAGACGGACCTAAAGCCTCAGGCACTCTCTACCAGTCAACCAAGGGTGGGGGAGAGACAACATACTCAGGAGTTCCGCTTCGCCCGTCTCGAACCAGAGAAAGGTAGACCCATTCGCACGCAATCTTTTGTATTTTTTAAATAATTTTGCTGTTTTTTACCCGACTGCAAGAAGGGTTATGTTTTTTCCTTAACGCGTACTTGCATTGTACTTGTAGTAATTAAACACTGAAATAATGAACCTCGGCTAACCCCTTATAGAATAAGAGTGTGGAGTTTAATGACCGAATTACATTATCCTCTTACGTCTGCGAATGATTTGGAATAAATCGGATGTAGTGGTATCCAGCGTGGCTCGTCGCCGGTAGGGCGCGGCGGGCTAAGCTCCGCGCCTTGATCTGTCACTGCGGGCGACGCCAAACAGCCGTACAGCGGATCGTCTTCGGGGAACGATTCCACAATAACTGGGGGTGGCGGCGTTTTAATTTTGGTGGTAGCTTCTATCGGAGGCGCTATCGGAGGCGCGACCGGGGCGCGCGGGTTGAATATAACCGCGAAAGGATTCATCTGACGTGCTTGTTTGCGCAGGCGCCGCACGCGGTGAGGCAGCCGGCTGCGGCGACAGTTGCGGCTCCGCTTCCGTCGCACGCGGGTGACGCCTTCAGGCGCCGTGGAGCCGCCCTCAGGCCCGATGGAGCCGCCCTCGGACGCGGTGGAGTCGCTCTCTTGCGACCCGGGGGACGCCGTCAAATCCACTTGTTCGACGACGTCCGCATCCTACGACAACCAGTATCCCTATCTATAGTCTCTTTTAGAAGTGTTGCACGACACCTGCCAAATGCACTGGCACAATATACATCAGTCACCAAAGAAGTTGCTTATTTAATACACCTAGTATTATTTGCTACAATTATTAACTTCAATCGATTTGATTTAACAGACAAAATTTAAAATAACGAGTATACCATTATTGTATTTAATAAATGTTCATAGAATGAAAAGAGCAAAATGAAAAGTGTTAAGCACACGATAAAGAGTTCGTCTCTAAGCACTACACATTACATGTAGTCGATAATTTTGAATGCTCGTTTTCGATTAAAATATTTCGATAATTAAATTAGTTCAGGAAGATATGTCCGTCTAACAGAAGGCACTATAGCAAGCGAAGTAATTTCATGAATAGAAAAAACATCAAATCAACAATAACAGAGTAACGCCGAAGGTGCTCTCTCACGAGAAATTCATCTGTAATGTAACGTTTCTTAATCGGTTTTGGGCATTTGACTTTCATCATCATCATCATCTTATCAGCCGAAAGACGTCCACTGTTGGACATAGGCCTTCCCCAATTGTCACCACAATGAACGGTCCCGCTCGCATCCATCGGATTCCCGCAACCCTTACCAGGTCATCGGTCCACCTTGGAGGCCTTCCAACACTGCGTCGCATGCGCGGTCGCCACTCCAGAAGCTTAAAATGAACATGAACAAAACCAAAATGATAAATAGCCATGTAGAACCCACTCCTATCAAGATCGAAGTTGTGGACGATTACGTTTACCTCGGACAGATAGTCCAGTTAGGTAAATCTAATTTCGAGAAAGAGGTCGACCGTCGAATCCGACTTGGCTGGGCGGCTTTCGGGAAGCTGCGCAGTATCTTCTCGTCCAACATACCAAAGTGTCTTAAGACGAAATTTTATAACAATTGCGTGTTGCCAGTGATGACATATGGCTCCGAAACGTGGTTGCTCATAATGGGCCTCATCAGAAGGCTTAAAGTCATCCAAAGGGCAATGGAAAGGGCTATGCTCAGAGTTTCCTTGCGTGTCGAATCAGGAATGAAGATATCCGCAGGAGAACCAAGGTTACTAACATAGCACGAAGAATCGCCAAACTTAAGTGGCAATGGCCAGGGCACATTGCTCACATTTGACTTTAGCTGAATTATTTGTTTTTACAATGTCAGACGTAGAGATTATCGTGCTAAGTGCGGCAGTATTAATTTGACTTTGTTAATTAGCATAAAAAGCATAATCAGCCTTTTTAATGTTCCCACTGCTGGAACTCAGGCCTCCTCTCTAGGAGAGGGAATGGGCCGTAATCCACCACGCGGGCCCAGTGCGGGTTGGTAGTAAGGTATAAAAAAAAAGTGATATTAGTGTCGCACATTCATTTAAAAGTTACAGATTTCAGTGCGCAACCTGTTCTCGACCTTTTAACGTTACATTGTAAACGAATGCTCCTGGTAAGAAACTATCTAAAGAAGATAACGACAACAATCGTAGAAAGTAGCATGAGTATACAGTCACGATCCAACGTCGTCGGTCGTACCGTTCATCTTTTTTTACGTACATACACAAGAAAGATACTAGCCGGTACACTTCGTAATATTTTCTCAGATTTGTTTTTTTGGGTTCTGATTTCAGCTTAATATTCCGTGATTGTAAATTGGCACTGAGACAAAAGTTTATGTTTCTCATGTGTCACAAAAATATACCCCATTTAAGCAAGCTAAGTAAGCCGTACTTTGATTCACAGCATATGATAACAGTTTTCATAGTTTAACAGTGAGCATATTTTATTTGTTCTTGACCGGTATTTTTTACTGTTTTTATACATATACTTACAAAAATGATAGGCTAATAATTCGTTTTGCCTCACAATAAACACTTTCAGAAATCAATAAATGTATGAAAATTACAAATCATCGAACTTATATAACTTGGCTGATAGTGCTCCTACAACTTTGAAGCCATATTAACCATTGCTCCTAATGGTTAGCTCTAACCATACGAACCATGTTTTTCGTTGGCTTTCACTTTCAGAAAAGGCCCAAAAATATATAGGAGGTAATAATCTTTGAAAGTACTGCTAAAAATTTTCACCAATAGTAAGCTGCTTTATTCCTGAGTGACAAAGTATTTTTTTTTTGTACGCGGGCGATGTTGCGGGCAAAAGCTAGTTTATAAATAAGGCACATATAATTTCAGAAATATTTATCTCAGGAGCCTGGGGCTCCTGAGATAAATATCAGAGGTCCTGAACCTTTAAAAGACACAACAGGGTCCGAAGTCATCTTACAGAGGCCCCGTTAGACATATCTAAATGAAATGTGACAGCAATCAAGAATCATCCCTGTACGCACTATACAAGTGAACCCGAGAACCACCCCCAGTTGGTGTGAAACTATTGTAGGATGTGGAAAATACTGTGGCTTTGGTTTTGGGAGACAGAATACAATGGCCCCTGCCTGAAGCATAACACGTATGTGTATGTGGGCATAAGTTGAGTAGTCTAGTTGGAAGCCCACTTGTTGTATATGATGGTTTTCGATATTTGATGTTCTTCTGGCCTAAATTATAGAAGACTAGCTGCCCGTCTGCACGCCTTCAATTAGAAGATTGTCCCAAGGGAACATACCTCCGGGATATGAAACTTATTCTTGTAAATTTAATATCCACGTTCGTATTAGCGAATATCAGCCAGCATTTCATTGGTTTTTATTTTATAAACTAATGCTTGACTGCGATCTCACCTGACGGTAAGCAGCGATGCAATCGTTGATTTTTAATAAAAATTCTACTTCAAATACTTAAATCAGAAGTCGGAGGTTAGTTAAGTAAAGTCAAATTTCGATCTAGGAAGTTTGAGCTTACAAGTTCACACTTGATATCGTATGTTGAAGAATGGAAAGTGGAATTATATTACAATGATTTTGTAAATAACCTTAGGGACATGCACATTAAGGCTGAACTAGTCGCGGGCTCGAACTCACTGGTGAATGAGGCCAAAAAGTGCGATGTCCCATCTGACATTGTGTCCGTCAGCGACAATATCAAGTATGAGTAGTGCCTGTAGATTGGTACGTCAACACTTGCTTGCCCAACCTTTGAAAAAATTCGCGAAAAGCGTCCTCGAAGCAATGTACTCCTCCACCAAGATAACGCATCCTCATATTCTGCTAAGGTAACAGAAGCCTATTTAAAGGCTTCAAATGTGGAACTGATGACTGAATCATGACTGATCAAGGAATTAGTATTTCATAAAATCGGATTACACTTTATTGAATTTACATAGTCAATCATTGCCTCAAAATCCACCCAAGTTGGACTTTTCACGACTCAATGCTTTTTTTTTAGGGTGGGAAATCAACCAAATTACTTCTCCCGCTTTGGGTGGAGCAGCTGTCAGACTTTTACTGACTAAAACCATACCTGTTGTCCTTCAGTTGCCCTTTGCGTTCTAAGACCACGGGTTAACTTTTCAGTTAATTCGGCCCATTTACCCATTGGTCGTCGTCCGCAAGACCGCGCCTACCGTCGAGGTCGGGGTCGCGGCGGCTGGGGCGTGAGGATGTCCGTTCTCTCACACATGAGGCCGTTTCCTTCGCACGCGGAGGCGACCGCCTGCCATTCCTCCTCGATCCGGACCATGGCTTGCACCAGGGCCCGGCGCGAGAGGTCGCCGCCGCCGATCGCTTCGACGAGAACACGGCGGTGCTCCACACGCCTCAGTGCTTAAGTATAGCGCTACACTTAAGCACTATAAGTCAGAATTAGTTGAGTTTTTAGGTGGAGTTACAAGTGATTAAAATTTGGCCCCGTGCCGTCTTCATTGCAACGATGTGAATAGAGCTTTAATTAAGATTGCGTTCTTACCGAGAAGTTATTGAAAAGAGGCCTCGACGGCGCGGCTACTATCGGCGGAGACGGCTCTCTCTTGTCTCTGGAAAATTAAACACCATTTTACAAATCAAATATTAATAATGTACGAAGTCCATGAAAGACATTACATGTTACATTAGTAGGTAAATAACTTTAAAATCTTACTTTGCCGCCCCTTTTTTGTCACCTGAAACAAATAAACAAAAAATTATGTCCATGAATATAATGCAACAAAAAAAGAAGACACGCAGTTAATATACGATTATGAACCTTGTCCTTACAAATTTAAATTTTATTGTCCAGCATTTAATTGAATTATGAATTTATAAATAATGTTTCCATTCGTTCGTAACGTTTTTACGTTACTTTATTGAGCAAAATTTAGTAAAAATTTCTTAGTGTGGTTTACCAGATAAATAAATGTAACGGAGTCGTCAAAAAGAATAATAATTTAATGCGAACTTACTAGATTTATGCAGCGAGTCGATCAATCCGGTATCTACGACTTCAATGAAACTCGCTCCATCCTTTTCGCTGAAGTGATGACTACGGAATATCCACTCATGGATTTGAATCCTGGAACAATATATTCACTTTACATTTGTTGAACTATCCCGATCTTATCTTAGGATTATGGTTTCCGCACTCACTCCGAGCTTCTGTTTTTTAATTAGTATAATAATTAATATAATTAGTATATGGGGTTTTTTTGAAGTGGAAAATCATCCAATGACTTCTCCCGCTCCTGCTCTTGTATGGAACGAGAGCGTGTCCGTGTACGTTGGTCGATAGAAATCGTACCCCGAAATAAGGCATGAAATATCAATAATAAAAATGAACCAAATATCGCATGAACCGCTTAGGTTAATAATGGATGTCGCAAGTGCTTTTGAGCCTGAGGTTCTGGTTTCGAACCCTAAGTCGAGCAGTGTTATTGGGTATCTCCATTTGGAATTTCTCAGAGGCAGCCCAGTCAAGATATAGCAAAAGGATCGCCCCCTGTTACATGGATCTAATACAACACTGGCAAAATATCTATGTTTTATATACTACTCTGTCAAGAAAGTACCGGGAAAAGATCAATAATACACAAAATGTCTGTTATTCATCCAAATTTATTTTATCACCTTCAAAGTATGCTCCTTTAGAAACGATACACTTGCGCCAACGAATAATCCATTCATCAAAACATTTTTTAAACGCTGCTTCCGGAATCGAGTTCAGTTCTCGCCGCGAATTCTCCTTTATGTCTTCTATCGATTGAAAACGGGTGCCACGAAGTGGTAATTTGAATTTAGGAAAAAGAAAAAAGTCAGCAGGAGCCATATCTGGTGAATATGGTGGTTGCTGGATGGTATTTGTTGAGTGTTTGGTCAAAAATTCGTTCACAATGATAGCCTTGTGCGAAGGCGCATTGTCGTGGTGCAAAATCCAAGAATTTTCTTTTCACAAATCTGGCCTTTTTCGTCCAATTCGCTCTCTTAAACGCCGCATAACGCTCAAATAATATCTTTATTTACTGTTAGACCTTCCGGTAAGAATTCAGAGTGCACAACACCGCGATAGTCAAAGAAAACAGTCAACATGACTTTGACTTTTTATCGACTTTGGCGTGGTTTTTTCGGTTTCGGTTCAGTTGGAAGGCGCCACTCCGAAGCTTGTTGACTAGTTTGCATGTTAAACTCGTAAACCCACGTCTCGTCACCAGTAACAATGCGTTTCATGAATGTTGGGTCCGAACTGACTCGTTCTAGCATGTCCTCAGCGACTTTCATGCGATTGAGTTTTTGGAGAAAATTCAGATCTTTTGGGACTAGCCGAGCAGCAACATGTTCCATACCCAAATGATTAGTTAAAATGGTACGGATCGACTCGTGAGATACAGAAAGTTCGGCGGCTATCTCTCTCAGAGTTGAACGGGGATTTTCAGTCACTATTTTCTTCACTTTTGCGATGTTAACTTCAGTTGCAGACGTTGACGGCCTCCCAGAGCGAGGCAAATCTTTCATGACATCTCGACCTCTTTTGAACGCTTTGAACCACTCATAAGCACGAGTTTTTGATAAAGTCGATTCACCGTAAGCCTTCTGTAACATTTTCAGTGACTCCGAACACGAAATTCCATTGGCGATGCAAAATTTAAGACAAACTCTTTGTTCGATATTTTTATCCATTATGAAATTCGCAATACACTATATATGATATTACTGAAACCAGCATTGTATTTAATATAAATAACAGATGCAACTCAAACTCCGCGCCAAAATGGAAAACAGAATCATCCATTCCCGATACTTTTTTGACTGAATGTACTTAACCTTTGGTATATACAGGCGTTATGTTATGTATGTTTAAAATAACAAATTAAACTGATTAGGGGTCTTACCATGACGTTTTAAAAGTCAAGCGTGCGAGCGAGAAAGAGATACGGAGTTATACACCATAATTTGCTCCATCTCTTTATCAGTTTAGTTTAGGTCGTCAAATGGATCGCATTAACCGCTAGTGGTAGGGGTCTCTGATCTCCTCTCTCGTTGCGCTTCACCGATTGGTACGCATCGTACTCCCACGTGATACTTACTTGTCTTTCTCATACTCCTCCTTGTCGATGTTGACGGGTCGCTTGCGGCCGTACTTGTCCTCGATGCGCTGCGAGAGGCGGTTCATGATGACGCCGACCCCCTCGCGGTACTGCGGCTGCGTGCGGTACGGCTTCAGCAGGGCGCACGCTTCCGGGTAGTGACGCACCTGGGGCCACAACATGAACTCGATTATTGTCTTCGTTACGAAACAACTTTAAGGTGAATGCTCTAGGGTAGCTCGCGAAATTAAAATTTTCTTAAGTTTTTTGCATTTTGCACGTTATATTAAACAAGAGAATCATAGTTTAACCAACATACATTTTATTATTTATTTATTGAAGCTTTATGCACAAATAAACAGCGGACTTAATTCCTTAGGCATTTTCTACCAGTCGACCTTAGATTGGTGCAGAAACATAACATAGTAGGTGCAACTTAATGGTAAACAAACAAAAAGAAAACTAATACAGAACAAGAACTAAATAATATTAATACTTTTTAGCTGTGGTAAACAAATATGAAAAAAAAAAAATATCTTCATCAACAACGAAGTTCTAAAGCTTCAAAGTTCACAAGAAAGAGAAGTCCTACGTCGTCTTTGACGTGAAAAGCCATGACACCCGTACAGCCGCCATAGAAAACGTCTTGGCGAGAGAGACCGATATTTTGAGTTTGTTATATTTCGTTTGCTTCTCTATCAATTTTGGTGTAGTGTTCACAATTAGTATTCTATTTTTTATATATTTATTGATAAATTGGTTAGATAACAAATATTTTTTTCACACATATTACCATTACACTGTTTGGCCCCAGTGAGTGGCTGGTTCACAGCAGCATTGGAGACTTTATTCAGTTCACGGTATAAGTGGCAAAACCTTTTCTTTTTTGGACACTAGCTGACCAAACAACAGTAAAAGGATGGTCCCTGGGATGCGTTGTGTTGTTGTTATAAGTTACCACAAGGACAGTGGATACTCACGAGGTAGTTGAACCGGTGCCAGAAGCAGGTCATATGGTTAATAATGGTGCGCGGGTGGCCCTGCTTGGAGCACAACGTGCACATGTAGGTGGGCTCGTAGTGCGCCTGCTCCGGCGGGTGCTCGACCAGGTACTCCACGCCGATCAGCGGGGCCCTAAACACAACACATACATTACTAACTGGCTTCATCTTGCGACTTCGCTTTTTCTTTTTTTTCGATATTAAAATCATATGACACTTGCCGCCTTATTCCAAAACGCAATCTAAATGTAGTGTAGTTTCGGGATTTTCTTTAGTCATGATCTTAAACCTAGTAATGGTTTAAGATCATGACTAAAGAAAAGGTTATTAAAAAAATGAAGTTTATCACTAGTTTCTGAACTATCTATGGTAGTAAAGTTAAATCTGGGTTTTTAATTGAGCCACGGCACAGGCTCATAGTGACACTTTTGTCACCAAAGAGTTGTAAATATTATATCGTAAGTGTATTATTCAGTCTATCATTCTATCTACGGTGGATACTCACTTGACGGCATCGAGAGAGTCTTGGATGTGGCAGGTGACAGTCCTGTACTTGTTGTACTTTTTGTCCAGATCCATTAAACTCTTGTTGTGATTGTCGACCTCTTCCGCCATCTTTTGAAGAACTTTCTCGGTGGCTGTAAGATCGTCACATTAGTATTTATTTAAACCTTATGCACTAGTAAAAAAAAACACTATACAAAAAAAACCGACAAGAGCATGTCGGGCCACACTTAGTGTAGGGTTCCGTAGTTTTCCGGCCGTCACAATAATTGTCCCACTTAAGAGTTAATGAACGACAGACAACGAGCAAGAACAAATACCACCAATGCTAACGAGAGACCAACCGAACAATCCGACAATATAATAGCTCATACCCGTCCCGACCCCATCAACTCAGAAAAATCTGAACAGCGCGAAGTAGCCCAAAATACAGCGCCATGTCTCGGAAAATTGGGTTACTAATTTATACAAACTAAACGGGTTATGTATGTTGGGTTTTCAGCTCCAATATAATCCAATAGGTAAAATAACCGGTTTAGGATGTTGATGGGTCTGCCCAAAGGCGCCTGTAAACGGGGGCCGAGTGGGTTGTGCCCACCCCAGTACGATCTAGCGCCCACCCCTGATGGTTTGGCTACCGATTCAAAATTCTATGATGGACGCCAAAATATTGAAAACTTCACATAAAAATCAGGCAAGTCAGAGGTCAATCCCCCCACCCTCCCTGAAAAATAATCCTAGATACGCCAATGGGGCTGTACCCTGTCTGCAATGCATCACGTATGTTAGCAGAGTTACACGACGATATCTTTCGTCTATCGTTAGATAAAAACATGTCTTTTTACTCTGCAGAGTATGGGGCTCCAACTTTATCCTGAAGACGACAGGAAGGTAAGACTATCCTTTATTAGGTGATGTTAATTGAAGATGTATTAGGAATAACAACTTAATAACAAAATAAGTAACCTTAAGGGCCCCTTTTTCGAAATTTACGTTTCTAGATCGAGTTGTTTTCAGAGAAATCATCATATTTAAATCCGTAAAAAAATATATAGTATAGATACATCTTTGATCTAGTGACTTTTTTGGTTAAAAACAGATTATTTAACATTTCACTCGATAAAAAAAAAATCTGAAGTAAAGTCGATTTTGAAAGTATTTTAAGTTTTATGAGACTTGGGGGAACGCAACTTTTATGAAAATTTAACATTTCATTTACTAAACGGGTTTGACAGGGATATTTTTGGATAAATTTATAATATGGCACTTAATTTTTTTTATATAAAATAAATACGTGAAAACGGCATGCGCGCACCGCGCCAGTGTCCTGCCGGACGTCATCGAGGGAGGACCTATGCAACTTTTGTTCGCGACCACAAATTATTGTTGCCGCGCGCGTAAATAAACGTGTTGTATTATAAGTAATTGCAATAGCGAATAGAAAAAACAAAATTAAGAAAAAAAGGGTATTTGAAGTGAAGAAAATCCGAAAATGTATTGCGTAAGTACTTATTCTATAAATACGTCATAATATAATTACTCCTCTACACAGACCAGCGAAGTCAGTATGACTAGAATTTTATATCTATAATGGAAACATTCTTATACCTTTACAAAGTGCAGTTTTGCATCCTGGTCAAATTCAAGGAGATGTAAGTACCTAGGTATGCTGTGTTTTATTTTTATTATTACATTCTTTTATTATGTTTATTTCTTTCAAATCTTCATAGATTTGAAAGAAATTGAACAATGGCTGTCGGTCACTACTTGTACTCACTAGGTAAGTACCTAGAACACGGTTTATGGTCGCGCTGCGTTTAGTAGGTAAAAATCGGCCGGCCGCTATAGAAATAGCCTATGACCTATTCTCAAACCTACCAAATATATACAAAAAACTGGTCAAGACACGAGTTTTTTATATATGTATCAGGTTTTATTTATAACTCTAGTAATTAGTGTTTGTTAATTTGATTTTTTTGAAAATATGTAATGAAATTTATTCCATTCCAGTGCTCTGAGACCACGTACCGGAAAAGGTACTTTGATGTCCAAAAAAGTACCGATGGGCACTCTAAAGAAGGACAGTATGCGTAAGTACATTATGTACATATTACATAATATACTATGGCGGAGTAGTTTTATTCATCCGCTACAAGTTTGACGTTATCTCCCGTCGCGCTTTAGTTTTCTTACTTATCACATGTCTTATGTATCCTATTATGAGATGTAACATGGCAGTAAATGATTTTTTGTTAAAGTTTATGTCGGTGACTTTGAAACCAAATCCGTTTCATTACGTTAATGACATTCCATTGTTGCAGAAAAACTAGGGATGACGAAGATAATTCCATTATTTTTGAAGCTGAAAATCAAAAAGAGGAAGATGATTACTATAACGTTGAACCTATATACATTTCTGGACACATCTATTGGCCCACCTTGTATTTTCAGTTTCGTTTGGTCCTAGCTAAAATTTTATATTAGGTCGAGCAAAAAGTTTTTATGCAGTTTTGAACCTGGCACATTCACAATTGAACACAGAATTTAAAGAAACAAAAGACAATTTGGAGCCTGTTTGTTGATATCAAACAATCGAATACTAAAAAAAACTTGGTTTTATTGGTTTAATTTTACTTGGATTTAATTCTTGAAAAAGTGATTGATATCTTTGGTTTTGCAACAAACATTACTTATTCTTAACATTAAGGTGAGGTTCTATCAATAATCTATGGATAATTCACCTGAAGTCGCCGCCCAAGCTGTGGCACTTATTCAGGCCGGACACAGCCAAAGAAACGTGAGTGCTCAACTTAATTTAAGTCGATCTGCGGTCCGAAATGTTTATCGGAGGTACCTAGAGACTGGCGGCTTTGTTCGTCGCCAAGGAAGGCCACGATCTCGGGTCACAACTGAAACGCAGGATCGATTCATCGTGACGACCAGCTTGAGAAATCGTCTCCTTACCTCCATTGAGATACAAAACCAACTTCGCGACTTCCACGGAGTATCTGTGAGCGCTCGAACTGTTCGGAGAAGGTTAAAAGAACGCGATATGGTACCACACAAGCCAGCTAATGGGCCCAAACTAACGCGAGCCCACCGAACAGCGCGCCTTCATTTCGCACGCAGTCATTTAAATTGGACACAGCAAGATTGGAGCCGTGTACTCTTTTCTGATGAGTCTAAAATTGTGTTACATGGCAATGATGGAAGGAAGAAGGTCTACCGACGTAAGGGAGAGCGTTTCGCACAATGCTGCTTTGAAGAGAGGGTTGCTTATGGCGGCGGCTCATGGACTGTCTGGGGCGGTATATCCGCGAGCGGCAAAACTCAACTTGAGGTTGTTACAGGACCACGGCTGCCAACATTAAATGCTGAAAGGTACATTCGTGAGTGCTTAGAATCTCACGTGATACCATACGCGGACTATGTGGTCCCAAATTTCCTTTTTATGCATGATAATGCAAGAGCCCATGCGGCCGGCATCGTCAGGGAATATCTTCGGGATGTGAACATCACAGTTATGGACTGGCCAGCCAGAAGCCCAGACATGAACCCCATTGAGCACATGTGCGACGAGCTAAAAAGACGTGTTAGGGCTCGTCAGCCAGTTGCCCAGACGATGCAGGAGTTGAAAACTGCCATAGAAGAGGAATGGGAGATGATCCCTCAAAATTTCATAGAGCGGTTGATAAACTCTATGCCTAATCGTATGAGAGCTGTGGTAGATGCCCATGGAGGCAACACGCGTTATTAAATGAAACCTTTATTTGATAAAACATGTTTTTTATTCAAAAATCAATTGCCTTTAACAAGGCGCATATCCGACTTATTAGGCGTAACTCCATGTCGTGTGGTATTCTGAATTCAAATTTAAAACAATACGATCGAAAAAGATGGTAAAATGTATCAGGTTTAAAACTGCATCAACAGTTTTTGTTCAATCTAGCAATCATATTTCGGTAGGGGCCATCGAAACCTAAGCTCTAAGGTGGGCCAATAGATGTGTCCAGAAGTGTATAACGCTATATAATGCCTACTTCCTGAAATCGTGAACCCCAGACATACGCGTGGTATGGGCATAAGAAATCTGACACTTGAAGAGAACAAATCATCCGAAAATAAGGAAAATGAGGAATCTCTAACGCAAAACATTCCTGATTTGCTATCAGGTCTTAGTTCCCAACGCGGACCCTCTTAGAGGAAACTCGCGCCCAGCATTGAGGAATATATCGGTCGATGAAAATGAACCTGGACCTAGCACACGACCACTAAATTTTTATGAATATTAATTTTTATGCTGGTACTATATATTTTATTTTATTATATTATATTAATCATATTTGTATTTCATTATATTACTCACCAAATCTTCTACAACTATTCTTTAAGTTCAACAGAATGATCATCACCTGCCTTTTCATTCACGAGATTGTCTTATCAGAATACCGTGAACGCAAAGGGCAACCGAAGGAACAGGGTGGATTTTAGTCAGTACAAGTCTGACAGTCCCTTCCGCTCCACTCAGAGCGGCAGGACTCATTTGATGATTTTACCAAGCAATAAAAAAAAGTCATACATTTATAACGATATACCTAAGTGTATTAGTGTTTACAGTCAATAGTGCAGTGGACAGCACATCAAGCTATACGTTTTTGTTGCAAACAAGCTATTATTACCAGCACGCCAATAATATTTGAAATACTGATTTATTTATCTATACTGTGGCGTGCTCGCCCGCCGCCATAGGTCACCGGAGTTCATATCGCGACGGCTCCTGTGCAACGCGGACGCAAGCCGTCTCGGTGCGTAAAATGCCTAAACTTTCGGAAGAAGGGGCCCTTAACTTGTTACAGAAATTTAGGTATAAGTTACCCATACGGATGTTGCTCATCCGAAATAGTTTTTTTTTTTTTTTAGGAAAGAAACAACCGCACAGTAATCGGAATCTGACCCTAGATTCACTAAATAAGTCTTAACATCAGAAATCAAGCATTTGAATGCCTTGTCCCCATATTATCTACTTTTACCATACACTTACGTTGAGATTTATTGGCAGAAGTTTGGTTGAACGGATGATCATCAAAGATACTCTTGGGCCAGACGTTTCGCATCGACAGCTTGATCTTGTGTTTCTTCCCCGATATATGAGTCTGAAAAGAACAATTACATGACGTAAAAGACACTTTATAATTTACATAAGATACAAGATAAAAACTTTAAATGTGTTTAATACTATGGTTTGTGTATTATTCAAAAATAGTAGCAAGCACATAGTAGGTGTGAACAGCAGTTCGTAGAAGTGTCTCACACTAACCTGCAGGATGCTCTCGCCGCTGCAGACGGCAGCGCACGGGTAGCACAGGTAAATCCACATGCCCGAGATGTCGCGGCCACGCCGCTCCACCATGCACCGCGTCTCGCCATCCTCCAGCCGGATCTTCAAACTGTTCAGATGATCCAGGAACTCAGCCTCCGCCTAAAAGACAATAACCACAACCATCATACCATGTAACGCATACATCGCAAAACAAGCCAGTACAAAAACTGACTATTTTTACCTCGTAAATTCGTCATCTCATAAAAAAAATTAAAACCGATCCGCCCTATTAAAATTTGCCGAAACGTGGGATAATTCAAAACAAATAAAACAGTTAACAATCTTATTTTTATTCGTTTATTGAACGTATTTTTATTTTAGTTATTTTTCACTATGTTATACTTACCTGTGTACCGTGGCACGGAGAAATAAATGTAAACGTTATCACACTAATGTAATGTGTGACAACTTAATGAGACGAAAACTTTACGTAACACAACGCGTACAATGTTTTGAAATGCACAAATTCAATTTATATTTCCCGTTTTCCAATATTTTTTTAATAGGCGAGTATACGCGACACTAATGAAGACTGACATCGAAACTCATTAGGTCCCAAGTGGATACGTAAAAATAAAGTAAAAGAAAATCTAGCAACCGACTGCCTCGCTCAATCGAGGATGTTGAAGACTTAAGGCGTCCATTACACGATAGGACTTATTACATTACTATACATAACAAAATATTTGACTGTGGCAAAACTGACAGCAAAACAGTTTTGCCACAGTCAAATATTTTGACTGACGAAAAACCTACCGTCTAATGCGATGATTGACGTTTGCATAACAAAAAACATAAGGCGAATGGCGATAAAGTTTCGTCATTCAAACATCATTCATGATAGATGGGTTTTGATTGACGCTTGCCTGACCGTGCCTGAACTTATTTTACGTTGTTCCGCAGCTGGGCAAAGGCCTCCCTTATTTATTATTGTTTTGTTCTTGGGTCAACATGTCAGGACCGAATCCAGAACGTCACGCTAATATTTTTTAAGCCTGTCTCGGCGCCGACCCCCGTCTTTAGGTACCCACTGTGTGACGACCTTGATTCGACCTCTTTCATGCATCCTGTAGGTGTGACCCACCCAGTTCCACTTCAACCTCTGATTTGTCTGTAACATTGGCGACGCCTGTCTTGAAATGAATAAACTATGTTACGAATTCGGTCGGTCATTTTGATTTGCAGAATGCCCATCGCTCTTTAGCAAACCTTGAGTTTGGACTTTTGAGCCTCGGTCAAAGAACAAGACAGAGCGCCGTAGGTTAGGATAGGCAAGATACACATATCGACAAGCTTGCGTTTTATTGATAATGGAAGGTCTTTCTTGATGAGCATGTTCATAAACGCTTAGCTTCTTTAGCCATTTTCAATTTCTTTATCCTGTCAGTTCGGAAAGTAAACTAACTGGCCCAAATAAGTAAATTCCTCCTATTGTATTTCCTGCCCATCGAACTCGACCCTGTATTGGGTGGCATTGGACTGATTTATCATCAGGCCAAACACAAGTCCTTTAGTTCTTGGAGCTAGTAGAGGAAACACTCACGATTTTCTGCAAATCAGGGGTTTGATAAAATTTTACTGTCAACTCGAATGCCCTTCTCTGCCCACGAAACTGCTAGTCGTTTAAATATTTAATATATTTTTTAATATTTTAGGAGAAAGCGAATATATTATTTAACCCCTTTAATATTTACCGTGTTATTGTTGTAAATTATTTCTATATATGTTTTCTTTACACCTTGGCTGCATACAGTCAAACGGGGTAAATAGGTACGCAGGGGTGAATAGGAACAAATTTGAGATCTTCACGTTAATTAACAATTTTTCCTCGGTCCTTCTATTTATTCATTAATTGTAATAAAAACGGATACGGATATCAAAGCAGATAGAAATATATATATACCAATGTGAAAAACCTAAGTACAGTTTTGTTCCTATTCACCCCGTTAGACAGTAGCTCTAAAACATTACACTGTGTTTTAGTTTACTCTTTACGTAATCTACAAAACCTATGTAACGAGACTTTCGATATTCTAAATGTATATTATATATATTCGTAATCGTAATGTTGTAACACCTAGAAAAGTGTTCTCACACTAGGTACTTATACTTTACCGTATTAAACAGAGAAAGCACCGCTACAAATAAAATATTAATAACAGACACTTGAATATTGTAGAAAAACTCCTTGACTTTTATAAAAATAAAAATAATTCTAAAAACTTTATGGAGATATCTACATTTCCAATGATTCACTTGCCTTAAATTATCTATTTATAAAAACAAATTAAGTGGTTGAATGGACATCTTGGCTGAAGATGGTCAACCACTTAATTCATTTTACACACTTCAAAAAGTTTTAAAAAATTCAACTCGCTTCAAAAGGCATTTCTCATCATTCATTAATTTTTCATAGCATTCATCATCCAAAATAAGAGGCAGAGGGGAGTCAGGGACGAGTTCTTACAATATCATAATTTTTATCTACCTTCCTTACTTATGTAGTTAAACACGCTGACTCTCTTGGCTGTGACTCAACGAGTTGTCAAATGCTACTTTAAATGCAAAGTTAAGAGCGCCCAACCCGAGATACATTTCTATACAACCGCTCTTACGTAAGAGTATAATATCCCATGACGTTATTTCACATCTTTTTCTGAAGATATTTTGGAAACAAGTATCTTGTGTATCTCTATTGAAAAACTGCTAGGTTTCTTTTGAAATTTAAATACAAATTTGTGAAAAATACATCCAATAAAAAACTCTGAAAAATTGCTATTTTGCATGAATTTTGGCCCTTTTAATGTACTCTTAAAATAAAAAAGTAAAAAGAATATTTATAGAAACTGCACATTTAATCGAGATTCTGAATGACGATAACGACGACGCTAAGAAACTCGGCGTTCTTGCAAAGGTCCAGTGGAACTTCACACCGGGACAGTTTTTAATGTTATACAAAGCACAGGTCCGATCGTGTGTGGAGTACTGCAGCCACATATGGGCTGGTGCTGCAAAATGCCACCTAGCAGCTTTGGACTCGGTGGAAAGGCGTGCGAAGGGGCTAAATGGTGATCCAGATTTGGTTTGGTCCAGTCTTCAAAGCCTTGAGCACAGGCGTAGGGTAGCCAGCCTTTCGGTACCGTTCCAGTATGAGCGGGAACTACAACACTTGATTCCACCATCTCATTTCTACCATCGGACAATCCGACGTACGACGAGTATCCACCATTACGTTGTTAAAACCTCTACGGTCCGGACTAAGCGTTTCTTCGACTGGAGCAATTTGCCTGCTAAGGTCTGTCCATCCGATTATAATTTGGGTGTCTTGAAGGCTAGAGTGAAAAAGCTCTTAATAAACTAGTGCGCCTCACCACCAACGATTGCATCACTGCTTGCCATCAAATGGGAACGCAAGCACTAGTTTATATCAATTAAAAAAAAGCTAATTACTGTTTAGTTTTTTTTTTTATTATGGATGGGCTCGCGTCTGACCACCATCTCACCTGATCGTAAAAGATGATGTGGCCGATGATGGAGCACGTTTGCCTTGAAGTAACCTATTCACTCTTGACATAAAGACTAGGTTGTAACTATCAGGAAACATCGACTCCGGCAGGGAATTCCGCTCCATAGTTGTACGCACAATCATGTTCATCTACAAAACACTTTGTACGTATGGGTGGGATATCCACCATGTACCGGTGACGCAATGCCGTACGTCTAGTGGTTCCATGATGAAACGGACTTGGCGGAATTAATTGTGCAACTCCAAAGCACATTCTCCGAAATGTAAACGATAGAAAACCGACAGACTAGCAACTCTACGTCGATTCTCAAGAATTTGGAGTTTTGAATTTTGGTCTTAAAAAAAACACGTTTATCCTGGTACAAGTTTTGTGAAATATTCGAGTGAGTGACGGAATTGCCAACAGTGCGTTCAGACGTTATATCTCTTAGTCAAACAATAGCTTCTGCCAGCGGCTTCGCCCGCGTGATAGTTTAGGTAGATTTCTCCATACAAACTTTAAAGCTTTAAAACCATGCTCACATTGACGATAGACGGATCGGGAAAGGGCCCTCTTAACAATTTCTTTTTGCTTCAGCCTGTAAAGTATGACAGATCTTACCATACAAACATGAGAACTGAATTTATATGCAATTGTTTATTTTTGTTGTTAGCTGATAACTGGTCATTCATGGTATCATTCTACATAATTAACAAAAATAAATTAGCACATTAATTGACTGTATTATTTTAATTATAATTTTATAATTCCTTAAAAACCGTAGTCACCAACTAAATATTTAATACAAAATAAGCAAATAATACCATCATCAACAACAACTGATGTTGCAGCAATATGAATTCTTCCTTCGTTTACTTAAAAGTATGGTAAGTAAAACAGTGTTAGCCTCTTAGACAGAGCAACATAATTTGAAGACACCAAATATATAATCACGTATGAGTAATTTCAAATGCATGTCTACATTACAATCATCTTAAAATTTTGTTCACGGTAAAAACCAAAACAAAAAGAGATATCTTGGCTTTTTTTGTAATTTTAGCATTGTTTGAGCAGCTTTATTTAGTCTGAATTCATGAGTTCAGATTTATGAAGTGCACGCTTCAATAATGTTCTAAGTTGCTACCTCAGCCATACAATAAGTACGAATGAAAGTGCATTACTGCCGTTTTGAAAACTAGGCCTCAAGGCAACATTTGTATACCATTTAGATGCAGCAAATGCTAATGCGTGTTAACAAGTGGTTCTGTTTTTTGTAATGGGGTATTGGCCCTTAGAAAATTCTCTTTTATTTATAGATAGGTGTATGATACTT
Organism: Mythimna vitellina; assembly: GCA_949316375.1. Classification (NCBI taxonomy): domain Eukaryota; kingdom Metazoa; phylum Arthropoda; class Insecta; order Lepidoptera; family Noctuidae; genus Mythimna; species Mythimna vitellina. Next base: position 9,241,636 of record OX438687.1, on the reverse strand, counting down.
GTGTAAATTATGAAGTATTTATATGTTTGGATTAGAAAACTATTCAATAACAGCTGTTTCAATAGTAATATACTGGTTTTGAGAGCTTGCCAGATTATTTTCCTAACAATACACTTGTATTAACTATTCATTGATATTAATCCTTTAATCGCTTGCGTCAGATTGGTCAACGAGTGTTTTCGTGTCATATTGAACAAGGATGTGTGTTTGCAACTGGGTACTTCATCTCGTTTAGCTCTTCAATCCCCATAGGTCTCACAGAAGAGCTTACGAGATGAAGTATTTGGTTGAGGATGTGAACCATGGCGGAATAAACGCGAGATTGTTTGTCGGATATATCCGACGTATGCAGTTAGAAGGTAAAAAAAAACCTTAGGATTGAAAAGGGTATCAGGGGTAATGTTTTTCAACAACATTAAGCTCTTATATCATTAGCAAAGGGTGCTCTTTAGTATTTGAACTGAGGATAATAAACAGTTGACATTAAAATTAAGATTTATTTGAGATTAATTACTTCAGTATTATATCTATCTAATAAGTTAAAAAAATATATTTACCTTGGTAGAAATATCTTCTGGTTCAGGTTTCCTAGGCACTTCGGTTACAGAATCCTGATAGCCCTCTGCCCCCGGAGGGCAATCTGGCAGATCCATCTTGAAGCACTACACTTGGTAGTTTATGACCAGAAAACGGTCATAAACTTTTGTCACTAATCTTAAGAAATTCTTCTTTCTTCTTAATCTTGAGTCACGCACAACTGTAACCGAAATCATTGGATGTCAAACTAAAGCATTTTTTGTATATTTAAATATCTTGATTATAAATAAATAGATACTTACAAGAATCCAATGTAATGCATACTTACATGTGATGAGGTTGTTCCTAAGCACTCTGCTCTTTGACTGCACACATCAAATGTGCGTGCTTGTGACTTATATGATATAATTTACAAAATCACACAAATCAGTCATTTTATTGCTACATTATCAAACCTATCTAAACAAAGAAATATTCAATGTCCGTGGATTTAGTGGCCTACCCTATTTCAAGTTTCTTGAGTTTTAGAGATTAATGCTTTTATATAGTTGAAACCAACCAACATATCTATGGCAATCATACCATAATCTTAATAAAACACCAAAACTGGCTGCATTTCAGACACCGTTATAACATAGACATTAGAACTTGAGTAAATTTTATTGATATTATATCAGCTATTATGTGTTAACTTAAATAGATGACTTTATTTCAAAATACTAATTAATGTACTTTTAATGAAAACATAACATAGAAGGAATTATTTTTTAACAAGATATGCAGCATTTATTTAGGGATATTTGTTGTAAACTCTGCTACTAAACTTTGTAAATAAAACAGTTGCACTTACCAGTTATAATGAAAATGCTATAATGAATAACCACTATAAAATAAGGATGTAAACTATTTATTAACCTAATAGTTGGCTACAACTGTAACTTGGCTTTATGAAACTGAAAAGTATTGAGCACATAATTGATATAGTTAGGATTTATTTCACTCGTTAAGAATCACCTACATCTTTCCTTTTCTATTATAAAAAATGGGTTCAAAGCATGGTTTCTAGTCATCGACAGAATTCGAAGCCGCAAAATAGACTAACACTTCTTACGTAAAGATTGTTTGATTTATTTTTTTAATAGTAAACTCAATATTGTATATCTCGTATAGATATATCAAATCGTAATTCTATTCATATACACTACAGAATAAATATGTACTGACCTTTTGAAGTAGATGAAATGAAGAATTCCGTCAATTGTTTATAGAATCAGAATCCGTTTTTGCATCATCAAAATTGAATACAACTTAGTGGTAGCTGTTGTGTAACCTTCTCAATCTCACTTGTAAAATAACACCATTGCAGTGAGCCTAAAAAATGATCAAATCTATTGATCTAAAACACCACGCACGCTTCTGCAACAATCAACTTTCATGTTATATCCCATACGATTTGTCATGTCTTTTTCATTTTCATGAAAAAGAGAAAGCAATTTGTAATGTCCTAATGAAAGCTGAAATAAAATATAAGTAACTGTCACATGAAATGACCATTGAATTTAGTTGCGTATTAATACCAGGCATGCGTCCGATATATCAAAACGATTTCAAAATTCGATATCAGTCACAAACCGATACGTATCGATATCTCGAACTAGAAAAACCGAATTCACAAAACGAAAGCCAAACCAAAGGCTAACGATCTGATATCTACCAAAACTAAAATCTAAAATCTAACCGAAATCGCAATATATTCGCCCTGTCCTTTTTATTCCGCTATGTTCCGCTTAGTTAAAAGTTTTAAGAGTTTGCGTTTGGACAAAAATCGGTTTGTAATATTCAGAAGCGATTTGAATTCTTGGATTCGTTTAGTGATACAGATTCGTAGCGTCTGGTTTGGCTATCGTTTTTGGAAGTTTGCGTTTGGATTCCCACACAAATCGTTATGTAATATCCAAATATTTTTAGTCGGATTGGATTTTTGAATTCATTTGGCTATCGGATTGTCGGTTACCGAAATCCAACCAAAATCTATTATGCATTGGCATTATGCGATCAACGTCACCCTTCTATTAAACTAAGTAAAGACTAAATTTTCGGGATTGAGCGATGATTTATTTTGGTTTTGGTCTAGCGATTAATATTTAATGCCTTCCTTCAGCTGAAAACTTGACCTTGGTGATAGGTGCGCGCGTCTTTGTATCACCTTTACCGAATTTCATTAGATGTTTTTTATATGTGTTAGTTTAGATAATTAGTTAAGCACTTATTAAGATTTTTTAGTTTAGACATTATTAGTTCTAAACATAAACCAATGCATGAAGGAAAATCGCGCAAATCTCTATTGTGTTTTTCGATATCTAATAAAACGAAATCTAAATAAAGAACGAATTGTCGAGGCTACGCACTACAGAAATGAGATCAGAGATCTAAAAACCGATTTTGAAATCGATAATGCAATCTGAAAACGGATATATATCCGTTTACGTTCAAAACCAAAGACGCTCATAACTAATCAATACCAAGGGACAGCACCATAGACAAAGCCAGAGTATTCGAACCAGTCAGCAATACGCTTTTTTGTCTATTACACTACTTTACAATTTTTTTTTTTCGTTACCCATATAAAATTTTATAGCTAACTTATTTTCTGTAATGTTATAATCTCAAAATTGTATGTAAAATAATTTTATCACGTCAAGTTTTTCAATTATACAAGAAGTTTTGTAACAATCTTAATCAGGGTATCGAGTGTATCAATCGTTATAGTTGTGTTTATTTAGTACAATAACTAGTTACTTAGGAATTATTGTTAAAATGTCCTTAAGAAAGTGTTTATTAAATTCGAATAACTTTTGCTATGTTTGTGGTAAAATTATTTTGACAAAGACGAAGAAGCCAAATACAGAAGCAGTAAAGCAGGCGTATTTTCAGTACTTAAAATTCAAACTAAACTCCAAAAAAGAAAAGGGTTCCTGCAGTAATATGTGAGAATTGTAGAAGCATACTAGCAAACTGAGCTGTAGGGAGTAAAATATTCTTGCGTGAGCTAGCGCGCACTGGTGACTTTTGACACTGTGACTTTAAAGTGTTTGTCACTGTCACGTCACGTTTCCAAAGTGGTTTGCGCTCACGAAAAGAGACAGTGACTAAAACTTTTTTGAAATCGAAGCGTCATTTGCCGGTATGGATTTCGAAGAGACGGTCGTTCTCTGTGAACTCATGAGACTCAGGAGAAAAAGAAAGTGAAGAGAATACTGGGTACACCCACGCCATAATTATGGCGGTAAGTCCCCTCTTTCAGGCGCCGCTGGAAAGACCTCACGGCGTCCTCACCTTCCGCATGACGCAGGTCCTCACTCACCGGACATGGTAAGTTCGAGAGGTTCCTGTACCAGATTCATGCGGAAGAGACGCTCGGGTGTCACCATTGTGTGGATCGCCCGGAGGACACGGTGGAGCATAGGGTAGAGGTGTGCCCCGCCTGTGCAGAACACCGCCGTGTCCTAGTGGGGGCGATCGACGGCAACGATCTCTCGCGCCGGGCCATGTTCAGGAGTGAGGAGTGGCAGGTAGTCGCCTCCTGCGAAGCAGTAATGCTAGCAAAGGAGGAGGCCGCACGTACACGCACGATTCAATGGCCCTCGAGCCCCAGCCGCCAGGACTTCGAACCTGATTTTCGGCCACTGTAGGCGCGGGCTTGCGGACGGCGAGCAATGGGTAGCTCGCCGTCCGACCGTCCGGACCTAGCCCAAGTCGTCGACGGCGCGTAGTGTTCCACGCGCGCCTCAAGGAGATGTCAGCAACCGTAAGGGCCCAGCAGGGTCGAAGCCTACTGCTCACTGCTCTCAAAACGGTGAAGGAAAACATCTTGAGGAAACCGGCATGTCCTAGAACCAAAAATTCGATGACATGTGACATCCACCAACCCGCACTGGGCCCGCGTGGTGGATTACGGCCCATTCCCTCTCCTAGAGTGGAAGCCTGAGTCCCAACAGTGGGAACATTATAAGGCCGACTATGCTATGCTATGTATAAACTGGGCAAGTGCGAGTCGGACTCGCGCAATATGTGTTCCGTACAAACATACCTATATAAATAGTTCAATTAGCAAAAAAGTAATTATTTTTGTGACGTAACAACTTTACTGTTTTCAGATTCATTTTTGTATCTGTGCTATAAGACCATGCTTTATGCCAAATTTCAGGATTCCTGGTCGCGGGAAAGTACTGAACGGGAAGTACCATATGAATTTTGATTTCCTTGTGTGTCGAAATATACGTTTTTATGCGACATAAACGGCCGTATTTTTTTTTATCGTTAACTTAGAAGTCTGATTTTTTCACAGCTTCGAGGGACCGCAGACCTGAGTATATTTTTTGATTTCAACTTGATACATTCACGTGTTCCTGAGATAAAGGCTCTTGACAGACAGACAGACAACAAAGTGATCTTACAAGGGTTCCGTTTTTTCCTTTTGAGGTACGGTACCCTAAAAATCAACTCTAAAATAAATGTTTAATTTATTTTGCGATGGTTTTATTTATACTAATATAATATAATATTCCACAACGCCGTCTAGTCCCAAGTTAAGCAGAGCTTGTGTTATGGGTACTAGACAACTAATAAACATACTTATATGTTTCTAAATACATACATATATAGATAAATTACATCCAGACACAGAACAAATGATCGTGCTCATCACACAAACATTTGTCCTGGGTGGGAATCGAACCCACGACCTCCGGCTTAGCGGTCAGGGCCACTAACCACTTGACCAACAGGCCAGTCAATAATAGGTATTATTATTTATAATTTGTTTATTGGTTTGGTTCGATTTGAAAATTATTTTAGTGTTGGATAGCCCATTTATCGAGGACGCGCTACGACTAAGAGGAACGGCGCAGGAACCAAAGATGCAGGTAATCATTTAATGACTTCTCGCGCTCTTGGGTGAATTGGGAGGAAGTGTCAGACTATTATTTATTATATTTATTTTGAGGTAAGTACTACTAACACTTAAATAGGTAAATGAAATGTTTTTTTTTTTTAAATAAACATAACTTTACTACAATACAAGACAACAAGATAATTATTTAACATTCATACAAATAGAAATAACTAATAATTTAAATAGTTAAATAGTATTTAAGTGTTGGATAGCCCATTTATCGAGGACGCGCTACGACCAAGAGGAGCAGAGCAGGAACCAAAGATGCAGGTAATCATTTAATGACTTCTCGCGCTCTTGAGTGAATTGGGAGGAAGTGTCAGACTTTTACTGACTAGATCCATACCTATTTTCCTTCTTTGCCTTCTGCGTTCCAGGATTACAAGTTTCCTTTTCGGAAGTCAACCCATGGCCCCAGTAAGCTTGAGTCCTGCTGGGGCCCTACGGTTTTGCTGACATCTCTTTGAGGCACGCATGGAATACTACGGGCTTGGTCCGGATGGTTACAGGACGGCAGGATGGCGAGCTACCTCATTGTACGCAGCCACTATAGGCGTGGGCACGCCTATAGTGGCTGAAAGTCGGGGTCGGGGTCCTGACGGCTAGGGCGTGAGGGCGTCCGTTTCATCACGCGTGCGGCCGCCCCATTCGCGTGCAATACTGCTACGCAGAAGGAAGCGACCGCCGCCTATTCCTTCTCGCTCCGGACCGTGATCAATACCGGGGCCCAGCGCGAGAGATCGCCCCCACGAGGATGCGGCGGTGCTCCGCCCAAGTGGGGCACACCTCCACCGTTTCCTCCGGGCGGTCCGCACAATGGTGACACCCGGACGTTTCATACGCACGAATTAGGTGCAGGAACCTCCCGAACTTGTCATGTCCGGTGACAGGCGCGAACGCGCGTGAATCCCGCGAAAACCGTCCACATTCACGTTCACGCCTGTTTACTGAACTTCACGGCACTAATGCGGAGCCGCCATAAATCGTGCATGCGTGCAAGGACTGTTACCTCCAGATCCCATGACGGCAGGCCAGCAAGAAGGCTCGCTGCTTCGCGGGAACCAAAGATACAGGTGAAACCACGGGGGACAGTTAGTGTTCAGCAATAAACCTCTCTATATAAATTCGAGTATCAATATCTTCTCGATCAAGTTTGCGCAATATAAATGATAGGTTGAGGAGTGGAAACTTGCACTTGTGACTTGTCTAACTGCTCATAGCTATAACTTACACCGGTAAAAGAATATCCCATCGGCTTGCGGTAGTCAAAACCGGTTTTTAAAGATAAGCGGTTAATTGGCATAAAAAGTATTCCGTATATATCAATCTTGTTATTAAGTTTTATAAGTGGTCTCTTCGCAGTTATGCCTAGAGGGAAATTAATAACTAATTTCATAATAATCATAAATAGGCAACTATACTGCCTCCATAGACCATTACATATTTCAATTAATTTCATTAGGTACCTATGGTAAATATAACTATTTCGTCTATGTTCTAATTTCCCGCTGCGCTAGACAGTATGTACTTTTAAACTACAGTCTTTCATTCAAGAATTTAAACATCAGTTAACTTAACCTGATTTAAAAAGATGTTCGGTATGTTCGGTCAAGAATCTCATTAAGTAAGTATAGCATGTACTAAGGTACGTTGTACGGACAACAATGCAACATATAAAACAATTCGCACAAATTCGCCGAGGGCATTCACCGAAAAGTTCGGGGTCTCAATGCTAATTAGCCACGAAGATTAGCCCAAGCGCCTCGGGTCTACCCAAAGCCGGAGCCCGTGGTCAGCGGAGCGCGCTCACAACCGCGAACAACATGCGTGCTAACGGACGCGTGCCAAGTTTTCGTTTGGCGAGCGTGATCGTGCGCGCCGCTTGCATTTACGCGTGTATCACATGTACTACGTCCTCAGAGTACGGAGTTCCAATAGAAATAAAATTATGGGATACTGGAAGAACACCTTTAGCTCATATGGTGGATGCAACGAACGAATTCGGTTTGAAAGTGTTAGCGGAACATAATTTTTTGAATGATAACAACATAGCTTTTTCACCGTATGGTCTGATGGGGATCATGGTGGCTCTGTATGAGGGGGTGGATGGAGAATCCTCGTACCAGATCCAGCGAGGCATGCAGCTGCCGTGGAACAGGAATGTCATGAGGATAGGCTTTAGGGATATCCACCGCACATTAAAAGTAAGTCATAAAATACTTAATTAATACAAATATTTTACATTTTAATCCAAGGAATAATAAAACCTTTCAAAAATCAGTGCTCTTTTTTAAGAATTTAGTATACGTTGAGTTATATTCATGCATTTTCTGTTCATTTAGGTTGAACTCCAAAATTTTTGTTAAATTAAGTAGTGACCCGTCAAATAAACAAATCGTTAGGAACTCTCACTGCTATTGTTTTGTTTTGATCTGTGACTAAAATGTAACAGTTTGTGACTTTAGGAAGTACGGTTGGCATTTAGAATTGTTGCGATCACATAATATCCCTTTCGTTTTCAGGCCATGAACTTTCCTAAACATAATAGACATATTTATTTTATTACTTGGACCTAGGAGATGCTAAAGTAAACACCAAATGGTTTTGGCATCTACCTTTATTATATTTTCGGCCTATTTAGGTTTGTACGATGGTGGAACCATTGAAAAGTCTCTTATTTCAACAGTAAGTGCTGGCCAGAGCTAGTTAGTATAACATCATGTTGATTTGATCATAAAGTCTAACTGCTGAGAGCTCTTTCCAATTGCTGCAGGGCGGAGGGCTTCGACTTCTAAACTAGAAATAAAAAAAAATGTATACGTAGATGCCGGCCGAGATATGGTAGCAATAATAGAAGCAAGACTAAATTATGGAGCTCTTCGAGCGCAATTTAACACACATGTCTAGTTAGTTGTTAGACACACTTTCGCTGGACCGGTATTCGAACTCGTGTTATCAAAATAATTAGCTGTTCTGATCTGAATCTGAGCTTGTTGAAGCACCTACGCTGTATAAATCCTAATCGAAAGTTAATTTTCTAGTATTATCATATCGAACTGATTGTGGTTTTAGGTATCTAATAAACGAATACAATTTGGCTACTACGTAGGTATTATGTACCTACACCACTTTAAAATTTAAACTTCGAATCTGATACGCAATGATAACCAATTTTAACCATTTCAGACTTATTTCGTACCGGAAGAGGGATTTCTAGCAGGGCTGGCGCTAAACAATGAAAATGTCACTTTCAATGAGCCATACAAAAAGATCCTACGGTTTTATGGGTTTGATTTAGAAAACGATCAATTACCGACACTTGCACCTGAAACTAACAGTACTTCAAATGACACAAATTCAGCGACGACGACTATGAGTCCTGCTGGCTCCAGTGACGCTACAACAATGACAGTGGCAATGACGGCCGAAAGTAAACCAGCTCGAGAAGATCTTAGTACTACTCCCCCGACTAGAGAGGAGACTACGAGTACAACCAATCCGAATGCGGAGACAATAAGCGAGATAGATATAAGAGGAGCCACATCGACCACTGCGAACCCATCAGCCGCGCCGAACGCAGAGAGTACGCCCATGAGCACTGTCACCACAATAGAATCGACCAGCGAAAGAATTACAGAGACAACAACCCAACTAACTTCTACATCGCAGGTGATGGAGATCACCACGCAGGCTCCGATCCCCGACACAAATCCGACCACCACAACTGTAGTCCCGAGCACGGCGGCGGTGGCTGAAACGGAACCGGTTTCGATGAGCTCGCAAGTCACAAATGCCTTAACAAATGAACCGACTAGTAACAATGAAGTGGACATGTCGTCAACAGTTCTTGAAACTAGTACAATGCTAGTTACTACAGTCGATGGAACATCCGGTACAGACCAAGTCAGTACCCTTGATGGAAGCTCAGCGCAGACCACTCTGACTGAAACGACGCAAACAGCATCATCTACTATGGATACTTCTACAATAACATCAACAACGATAACAGAGAACACCTCTATGTCCCCAACAGAAAGTCTGCAAACGGAACAAATGTCTACTATGACCATGGATGACATGACGACTACATTAAATTCCGTGACTCCAGCCAATGAATCCACGATAGAGACCCTCGAACGAAAGAAGAAGTCCATAGTGGATTTCATATTTACAAATCCTCCGTACATAGATGATTATTTGTATTATAGATCCTTTGATATTGGTTCGGATCCGTCCAACCCGAGCTTTGACGACAAAATGTTCTTAGCGAACGGTTTGAGAAGCGTTCAGGTGAGTCTTGAAACTGATACGTTGACACAGTCAAGTTCGAGCATTGTTGCGAATATTTAGCCCCACAATATAACTTATTTTAAGTGGAAAAAGCACCTCCTACTGTAAGCCTGACTATAATCAAGCTCTTCTACTTTGCTATATTATCTAATTGCATTCGGTACGCTCTTGCGCCATATCATTAAAATCGCAGTTCGTGAATAGCGCACCCCAGCGACATTGTAAATACCCTTGTTATAATGGTTAGCGTAACAACACAATTTGCATTATAAATTCGCCACAGCAATGCTTTTCATTATTCAAAATGATGATGGATCAATTATTTTCAACAGGTCACGTATATGCGATACGATACAGTGCTGGAGCACGCCTATCTACCACATTTGGAGGCCTCGGCGTTAAGATTACCGCTAGATAGTGATCGTTACTACTTGCTGGTCGTGCTGCCCACTCGGGGCGGCTCGCCGGAGCTTGGGCGGCTGTTGTCGCGGATGGCGCGAGAGTCAGACTTGTCGGACATCTACTCGGTGTTGCGCCCGCGCCGTGTGAAGGGAATCGTACCGAGCTTTACTGTTAAAGGTCATGTGACCTTAACTACGGATCTACAGAAGGTAACAACTAATTATTATCTTGGAGATCGAAACAAATGAATTTGCGGAATTTTTAGATGGTTTATATTTCTGAATATTTTCTAATTCCGTGCATTTTAGGGACCTAATATTATAAATACGCACAATACGTTAACTTTTTGACCTAGTTTCGGCCACTGTGTAACAAAAAGCAGAGTTTATGGGGCTATTAACATAATAATTAGTTTTGTGTGCTAGAATTTGCATACTCGTAACTGCCTACACCTAATATCTCACACGATGAAACGATGGGTGACAGAGTGACAAACATTTCTCACGCAGCAACTAGGTATTAAATGAGAAGCTACGTTTTAATAATATTCTATTATGATTTTTTTACAATGTTTATGTATTTTGTACCTACATTATGATAAGATCGCATATTACTCGTTCTTGGCCTTCAGGCCAGCTGAAGGTTTCTTTGACAAAAGACTTGATAAGTTTAGATGGATATCTAATTGCAGCTTGGCATTAGAGACGTGTTCGAGCCTCGACAACGCGACTTTACGCTAATGACAAGGCAGCCGGGCGTCTATGTACGGAGCATCGAACAAGCGGTGTCCGTCGCTATACGCAAGTACCGGCCCGATGACCAGAAGAAGAATAGTAAGTATCCAACAGCAAACAGAGGAACTAAATAGGTACCTATAGAAACCAAAAAAAATTCCTGTTCAAATTAAACGCCTCGATAGATTTCTGTATAAATAAAATACGCTTGATTATAAGTTTAAACAGAGGCGTGGTAACGAGGCCCGGGCCCTACCGACGCCGTTCCGGCTTGATCCATTTAATTGGCTAGTCGGCTGGATGCCGTGGCCATGTGTGCGTGCGTGGTCACACTGGTCACCCGCAAGACTGGGGTCACTCGTCGCCGTCACGGACCGACGCGCCGTAATACGCCCGCGCCCGCCGCGCCGCTGCCGCCGGAAAATCCTTGAGTGTCATTGATGTGCTCCGAAAATCTACCTAATTGATTTGCCACAATTAATTGAATTGACAACCGTATAGAACACATATTCGCATCGTCATATTGTGTGAGAATCTAAGCTGTAATCCAACCAACAGCACAGAGTCACTTTGCACGTAGGTACGGTTACGAAACAGTTGCATTATTATAATCGGTGCTCTATATAAACATTCTTAAATGTTAACAACGCGCGAAGATTTCGTGTCCTCGTTTTCCGGCACAGGGCCTGAGATAATTGTTACCAAAAGAGTGCGAAGATGAGGTGTCAAGTGGCGAGAGCAGGCTAGCCGCGTCCATTGTCTAACAGTGGTGGCGCAACGCGGCGACACGCGCATCTGCGTCCATTGATGCGCGCGCGCTGCTCTCCGTATGCCATCGACAATTAGGGAAATCACCCGCTGCAACATCAATGCGACCTCAATGCTTAATCGTGAGATGAAAATGATGATTTGCAGATAGTCCATCATTTCAATTACATAAATGAGTTTAACTGAAAAAAATCACTAGATGATTATTTCCGGTGGCTACAGTTGGCTTATTCCGTTTCGATTGTTATGATAAGAGCCCCGTATTTGCATTGCAAGGACGATCATTATGAAATATAAATTATACATATTTTAGCAGTTACGTATCTAAGTTGGCGATTGTACCTACCTTATTTTAGACAGTCAATCAAATATAAGATGCTTTCCTTAGCTAAGTAGCTTTTATAGCAGCCAAATAAAACTGATTTCGCTAACACGTAGTAGTAATCCTGCCATTGTAGTATCAAACTTTATATCTGCTCGGAAGAATCCGCGAGTCGCTTCGCAGTAGGTACATGAGACAACGGTGGTAACGGGTATGGGGTACTGCACAGCGATACGCACACTTCATAGACATTACGTTTGAATATCAACATCATCATTTCAGCCGATAGACGTCCACTGTTGGACATAGGCCTCCCCCAAGTTTCACCACAATGAACGGTCATGTTCGTCTCGCATCCATCGAAATCCTGGAACCTTTACCAGGTCATCGGTCCACCTTGTGGGAGGCCTTACAACGCTGCGTCTTCCAGTGCGCGGTTACCACTCCAAAACCTTTCGGCCCCAACGGCCATTTGTTTTACGAGCAATGTGCCCTGCCCTTTACCACTTAAGTCTGGCGGTTCTTCGTGCTATGTCGGTAACCTTAGTTCTCTTGCGGATATCTTCATTTCTGATTCGATCACGCAAGGAATCTCCGAGCATAACCATTTCCATTGCCCTTTGGGTGACTTTAAGCCTTCTGATTAGGCCCATTGTGAGCGACCACGTTTCAAAACCATATGTCATCACTGGTAACATGCACTGATTATAGATTTTCGTCTTGAGACACTATGGTATGTTGGACGAGAAAATACCGCGCAGCTTCCCGAACGCTGCCCAGCCGAGTCCGATTCGACGGTCGACCTCTTTCTCGAAATTAGATCTACCCAACTAGACCGTCTGTAAGAGGTAGACGTAATCGTCCATAACTTCAAGTATAGAGTCTCCGATCTTGATAGGAGTATAAACCTATACAGGTTTCAGGGACCTTCAGCGAATTTCTTGATGATATTTATAGAGTATAAGGTACGCCATCCTGGTCAACACACTCTCGATCTTCACCACATTGTTCACAAGGAACTTGTGGACGATAAACCCGACACCACCTTGGAACTTGTAGACGATAAACCCGACACCACCTTGGGACTGGTGGTCCCCCTCCCGAAAATAACCAGGTTACCAGATCTTAGGATTATCGTGTCCTCCCCCTCGTGTCTTCGGATAATCCCACAATACTCCATCGTAACCTGCTCAAATCTTCCCACGCCCGTCCTCGCCAGCACAACCGCTGGAGTCGCCAGGTACTTGGGGCCTGTTTCTTTTTCTTCTAATCATTTGGGGGGGTTTGGACCATAACCAGCCACGCTGGTCCAGTGCGTGTTGACGGGTCGCCATAGCCTCGTTCTTTTGTCAGCAGGGTGCATCATGTGCAGGTGAAGTTGGTTTGATTACCGATAGATGTTGTTTGGCACCCCTTTTTAATCGATTTCACAAAGGAGGAGGTTCTATGTTCGTCTGTATGTTTTTTTTTTAATATGTTTTCACTGATTTCTGAGCCAATTGTAGACCGATTTTGAAATATTTTTTTTAATTGTAAGGTTATGCTTCCAAGTTGGTCCCATATAAATATTGTTATGATCTGATCATGAACTTCGAAGATATGGAACTGAACTCCTCATATGATCACAGCAGAACTGTCGTAACAAGTAAAAATCTTTTATTTTTACGTGTAGTCGACGACTGACTTAAAGAAGAAAGGGAATATTTCGTACTGATCTGATGATGAAGCCCGAAGTTTGGCACCGGAACTCTGTAATAAATTAATTTAATCTAATTGTGTTTGGTATTATTAGAATTGTCATGATGATATGCTCTTGCTATAAGATATTTAAGTATGGCTGAGGGGTACTTTTCAGTGGTACCATAACTAAAAAGTGTAAAATAAAAAACTTTTTACGAAAAAAATACAACCGACTTTAATGTAAAAAAAAAACACTGAAAAGTGCAAAATAACTTTAATTTCGGAAGTCGGTGTTAACTAACGTAGAGACAACTATTATAGAAAAACACAGTGACTCAAATCACTTGAGTACACAGTGGTTCATAATCCATTGTGTAATTTTTGTACTGAATGGTTACCTAGATATTAATTTAGAAAATTTAATTTAGCTCGTTTAGCAAGGGAAACAGACAGCTAATGACATGAAAAACGGTTTAAAAATAATTAAAATGGTATGATAAAGCGTATTTTGTTTGATAGTTTATGCAAAACAGTGATTAAGTAATGGTAGTTACTTAATTTGTGTAGAAACCATCTGTTGATTTTTAATTAAGTCAAAAAAATCATGCTATGACTATTTAAGACTGGTAGGTCACTTTGAGACCGAAATAGCCAAAAAAGCTTTTATTTTTCGATGCTGAAAACTGCATTTTTATTTGAGCTATATTATAGATGATCCACTTTGAACTTGCCTGATTCACTGTAAACTGAGGGCCGATTCACTGTATCCCACCCCCAGTACACAGTGGCTCAAATGAGTTTTCTTAATTTTTTTTATTTTATTTCCAAAATATTATCTTGTTCAGCTAAAACGATTGGAATAATCAATATACATTAGTTACACTATAATAACACTCTTAACATCTTTCCAACACTTACCCAAATCAAGTTACATCACTGGAAAAAAAGTAACCCACTGTTGCCGCCTAGACTAGGAAAAAATCTGAAAACTAAGTCTGAAGTTACGTCACAAAAAAACTTTTTTTGCATTTCGGAAAAATCTTCGTAACTTAAATTACACAATATTACAATTCAGGAATTGAACTGTTTCCATTGGTAAGTTTGTACGGAACCCTCAGTGCGCGAGTCTGACTCGCACTTGCTCGGTTTTTTTTAAATTTGGGGTCCTACAAAGATTCCTTTTTTAAGTTTAGTTAGCATCAGAGAGCTCGGAAAAGACGATTTTTAAATATGCAAAATTCCCTGTAAGTGTCCATGTGCTTTGGTTTATTTTCTGTACTTGAACTGCAAGGCAATGACGGGTAAGAATCGCAAGAATGTTTTATTCCCTGCAGCCCAGTTACTAAATATGCTTCTATAATTCTCACATATTACTGCAGGAACCCATTTTTTTCAATATTTATTACCGAAATTTTAAGTATTGAAAATACGCCAGTTTTACTGCTTTGATATTTTAACAATTCTTATGAAACTAATTGTACTGATTAAACACAACAATAACGATTGATACACTTGATACCCCGAATAAGATATTGTTTTTAAACTACTTGTATAATTTAAAAATTGAATATTACAGAAATTAAAGTTCAGTATAAAGTATATAGGTAAGCGAACAAAAAATAATTGTTAAGTAGTGTAAGTATATGAGAAGAGAGATAGAAGAGCATAGTGCTGGCCCAGTAGAACTGTGGTGATCCAGAGGTTACCCCGACTTATGAGTTGTAGGTCGTGGGTTCAAACCCAGCCAAGTGTATTCCTCTGTTTCATTTTAAAACAAAAATTTGAAGACATGCGACATCCACCAATCTCTTCAATCAAACATTTCGATCGCGTTAACGTAAAACACACACAGAACAGTTCTATAACAATAAATGTCAACCACGTACTAGCAAGTTTAACAATTTTAATCGAGTTTCGTTGCCGACTGTACATTGGTGATGAACAGCTCGACTTCTCGAGACAGAGTGTAGCACAGTACGCACACGACACTAATACCCTAGCTAGACGGGGTTATGAACGGTAGACTTCCAAGTTTATAACTGACTGCAATAATCCATCTTACACTTACTTGTTATTGCAGGATATGTGTCAAATCGTGAACCAATCGTGTTCTCGGCCACCTACCCGTTCCTGTACTTCGTGATGGACGCCAACATCCACGTGTCGCTCATGGCCGGCAAGATGGTAGACCCGCTCAATTCTAGGATATTATAGTACTGCTCAAAATCTAGTAGTTTCATTTCTGAACCAGTGCTCCTCTCCTCGTCCTTAAGTTCAGCAATATTTAATTTTGTTGAACTTATTAAATTGTCAAAGCATGCCTTTGATAGTGTGTTCAGTAATTATGTGTGCGCAGCAGGTTGTATCTACATATTGGTTACTGGGTGATGGTCCAGAAGGAACGCCGCCGAGCTGGATCGTGAGAGGGCCGTTTCCATTTGAGCAGAAGGCACCAGAGAAGCATCCTCTCATTAGTGGCAAAAAATACTTTTTAAGTTTGTTTTTCACTTTTTGACCGACTTCAAAAAGGAGGAACCTCTATGTTCGGCAGAATGTTTTTTTTAATGTATTTTCACCGATTTCTCGGTCAAATGTGGACCAATTTTGATATATTTTTTTATTAAAAGGTTATGCTTCTGAATTGGTCCCATTGAAATATTGTTATAATCTGATATTGAACTTCTCATAGGATGACAGCAAAACCGTTGTAACAAGTAGTATTGCTTTGTTTATACGTGTAGTTGATGACTGACAGGAAGAATAGGGGGAATATATCGAACTGATCTGATGATGAAGCCTGAAGTTAGGCACCGGAAATCTGCTATAAATTATTAAATTTCCCAGCTTTTTTGCTGCCACTTGAGCCTTTGGTTCAATGTATGGCCCAAAGTTGAGTGTTGACGTCAGCGTAACACCAAGAAGATCAAGATGGTCGGTTATCTACACGGTTACGCCCCGGAAAGTTGGAGCAGGGCTGAATCGGCTCCTTTTAGCCGAAAATAGACACGCCTGTGTTTTAGCAGCATTGAACTTGACCAAATTGGCATCGCCCTATTCAGAGACTGCCTCCAAGGACAAAGACCTGTACCATGACGTTTAAAGTAAGATTGTTTCATTCTTATTTCCAGTGTGGGTAAGAGATGGCGTTAGACAACCTGTATAGCTCTCTTATCCACACAGAAATAAGATTGAAACAAGCGGCACGGTAAACGTGCGGCAGCCGGCCGGTTTCAGTACGCATAAATTGAAAGCGCCCTTAGGACCCAGTCACACCGGAAATGGCAGTGGCCGGCTAGGCTAGACCTACTCCGCCGCTCGCTGCACGGCGGGCGGCTACGCAACCTTTTCAACCAATACTGGTCTTTTAAATATGTAGATTTTTTTAATTATTTACGCTAAGTGTTCGCCGCGTCGCTGCTATTCCGGCGTGACTCTGCCCTTAAACGTGCGTTAGTAAATCTTTAGAGCCTGTAAACAAATTTTTTGCTTGGTATTAACTTAGACAGAAAAAGTCTATGATACCTACTCGTAGACTTTTTCTGTGTGTCCATAGTTTATCCAGTACGGCTTTAAGCCCGGTTTCCGCCGGCTGGAGCTCGCATCGCATTTTTTCTTTGCTTAAAATACAACAATGTTTCTTTTTTCAGTATACATACATACATCACTGTCATCACTCTATAACATCTCAACAACACGACCACACGCAACCAGCTCAAAACTTCAACTGAACTTGTTGTCTGTGGAAATTCAATATTCGTTTTTCATTTCTAATTTTCAGTTCAGCTCACTCCGCTCATTTTCACTTTGCAGTGGAAATCAAATGACAAACTCTTTGTTGGTGGAAATATAAACCTATTAAGTATGAAAAAATGAGTTTCACTTATGTAAGCATTCCCTGCTCATTACCCTGTCGCGGTGAAAACTGCGCATAACGGCTTTCAATCCTCTATGTGAGAACTGAGGGCCCAACTTAAGACCATAACTCGCTTATTTGACTTACACAAAATCTGATTTCAACTTCCACATTTCTTTGGGAATGTTCACTAAATCATAAGCCATATTTTCAAAGAGTTTTAACAAACTGGCCCTCACATCACACTCACACTGTAATTGTGTGCCTATTCCACTTCTCACTACAGGAAATAAAAAGAAAAAATATTTTTTTACATTTATTTCTACATCACGCTTCTCACTTCGCCCTCTTGGATTTGATCTTTCTTAAGTAGAACTCGAGCTCCTTGCCTTCCAAGATGTAGCCGTCGGCTCGGCCGCATTGGCCTGGCCGGCTGGCCACACATGCTGCAAATAACACACATGACTTATAATCACACTGTAGCTACAAAAATTGGAAACTATCTTTTGATTATAATTCTCAGAGTAACTATGACAGAATAGATCATGCAACTGCTAGACTGTTCCCAAAACGGGTATCAGTCCATGATGCAGTCTCAAAACTTCTCGATCACATCATTGTAGGTAACAAACTATCCATAAAATTTAATGTTTTTGTATAATACATAAATGTTATCATTGTGAGTCATGTAATTTGAAATAAGCAGCACATTTGTACTCTTCTATCTGTATTTGTTCTTTCATTAACATATTAAGTGTTTGTTTACATAAATGTAAATAATTAATTTTAATTTACTTACTATTTAACTAATATTTGAATATCTTACCTAACAAACGTCCGGTATGGAACTGCTCTTCCAATGCACCCTCAACCTTTGAGAGGCGTTGCCTTGCCAGGTACTTCTTGGCGGTCTTCTGGCTGCGTTTCTTGTTGATGATGGCATCCTCTGCCTCAGTCTATTTTTGTAAAATATAATGATTAGTTTTGAATACAATCATATCATGTACAGTTTTTTTAAAACAATGATGGTTCACCTCAGTTTTTGCAACAATCACTGTTCACTCATCTGACACGCAAACTATCATCATTTGGCTGTGAAAAAAAGGAACTAGGAGTACCTAGACAAGACAAGACAAAAACTACAGAGGAGTGTCATATACAATAATTGTCCCTTCAGCCATTATGTTTAACATGTACAAAGTTATGAAGTGTGGTTGGTGTCCCAAAATGATAAAAATGAAATCCACTTAGTCTCATTGTATTGCACTTACATTACATAAACTAAAATTTCTATGTTGCCCACAGTGGAAACCATTTGTTTCAATGTACATTTAAAATAACACATGGGATTTTCGAAATACTGGTATCACTATCAATGCAGTCCCCCCCACCACCCACCACCTCAACTGTTGAACATCAATCTAATGCCCACATTATAAGGGTGAATGAGTTGTTTGTTTGAACTTGTTAATGTCAGTACTAGGAGTCTGAAATGAAATATTTTTTTGGTGTTGGATAGCTCATTTATTTGAATGTATGCTATGGGCTATATAACTTCACCCTACTACTGCCACCCATTCCTATGCAGAGCAGTAACCACAGACAATTAAAACAACAGAGGACAGCTAGTAAATTTCGAATGGCTGAAAAATAATATTTAGGTTAATACTTAATTCATAAAACCCCAAGCGAACTCCGGCACTTTCTCCTTGTCTTTTTATTGTATCTCTAATTACAGTTTTCAAAAGGTTAATTTGTAATTATCCATAACAATCTAGAGATTTTATTACTCAGATTTAGAGGGGTGTACTTAAACAATACTATGGTAGCCACTCAAAATGAGCACAACAAGAATCAGTCAAATATTTGAGCTTTAGTGTCTAACACATTAAAGTTTAATGTAACTTTAGTAATGATTTTATATTACTAACCAATTTAGCACCCTTCTTCCTTCCAAGTGGCAGCAAGTAGTGGGATTCATACCACTGTCTGAAGGGTGTAGCATCCACCACAACAATGGCATTCTTCACCAGAGTCTTGGTACGCACCAACTCATTGTTGGAAGCGTTGTACACCACATCAATGATACGGGACTTGCGGGTGGAGCCTGAAATACATACAATGCAACAGTTAAAGTCAATGACATTACTTAAGTTAAGAATTTGTAATAAATATAAATAGAATTAAAGGTTACAAACATCCAAACTCCACACTTTCAACACATGAAAGTAAATACTCACATTCTGATCCCCATGAGAAATTTCCAGTGTCTAAACGCAGTGCACGATATTTCGTGTTGCCACCGCGAGAGCGCACCAAGTGAATGCGCTGGGGGCCAAGCTGCAAATCAATCACAGTATAATTAGTACAAGCGCCAAACTTTAAAGTAACGAGGTATATTTAGGAGCTTGGGGACATTGATAACGATGAAAGTAGACAGTGACTTTAATTTATCTGACACATGGTAGAAATAAATAACACAACTTGTCTAAAGAGGTTATGTTTCGAGGTGCTCACCTTAGTGTTGGCAGCCGGACGACCCAACTCATACTTCCTCTTCTTACGGATGGGCGCACGCTTGCCGCCCGTAGCTCTCCGTTTATGCCAATGATCACGACTGATACCTGTACCACACAAACATCATCATTTTTCACAATACAACACTTCACCGACAACCCATTCTTTTCATAACAATCTTGAGTTATCGCGGATTGACACCAAATATAAACAGAAATTTGGTCACTAAGTAATTCACAATAACATTAGCTATACGATTAATATAAAAAAGATACTATAATTTAGATATTTTCAGATACAATTTATTATCACAAGAATATTGTTACTCACCCATCTTGGCTGGGTCGGAAAAGAAAAGATTAGTTTGACAGACGGAACTTCTATACCTCCACTACTCTGTAGTCTATGGTCGGTAGTCTATACGCGATCACTCGAATCGCTTTTCAAACAGGCTTTTTGGTACACTCCGATATTATATTACAAAGACGAAAGAGATTAATATTATGTTTTCTTCGAAAGTTCTTATAGTAAATTGTTACGAAGAAATAATCTTTCGAAGACATTAAATTATTCTTTAGAGTCGGAATAAAAAGGACCGCGTCCACTAGGCGCCCCTTTGGAATGTTAATAAACTTCACTTAAAGCAAAATTTCAGCTTAGATATTAACGCAAAACATAATTATAACACTATTCTAAATATATCTAGAACTTTACTTATATTATTCCACAAAATACAACAGATACAGTTCGCAGACGTTCAATCACGGCAAAAAACAAATGCAATTCAAAAGAATTCTTATGTCAGTAATTTGAACAAAGAATAGTACTTTAATCTATTTTTTAAATACTTATTGCAAGCTATTGCGCAGTTCATTTTATAAGACAAAAATCAAAGATTTGGAGAAATAAGTGTCGTTCTTTTGCCGAAATCTTGATTTTTCAGGCTATTTCTTGCGAATCACCTCTTGGGTGAAAATTTTATTATTTCTCTTGAAGCGGGACCACGAATGTGTGTAAATAAAGTAGATTAGTGCTCCCCATTCACCTCGCCACTTGTCTCATCATTCGCCTCGTCGTTCAAAGAAATATTTTTATACAAAATGCCTGATCACTCGCGCGAATGTGTAAATAAGGCTTGATAAATAAAATAAAGATAGAATTTTAGGAAAATTTTATGATTTGCATCGTTCGTTCTTGCATCCTATAGCTACTGAATGCTTTAAATTTGAAAAAAAATCTACACACTTTGAACCTATCTATATCTAGGATATACTACCCGCTTATATACGTGACGAAGGTGAAGGTATTCGTGGTGAAGGTTGCGGGAATCCGATGGATACGAGATGCACAGGATCGTTTATTGTGGCGACATTTAGTGGAGGCCTATGTCCAGCAGTGGACGTCTTTCGGCTGAAATAATGATGATGATATACGTGACGGCACGGTTGGCAGGTTGACGTAGGTTTAGTTCATGTACGCAACAAATATTTGTATGGCCTACTCCAGTTTCGTGAGTATATTTACAAACATGTAAGTTTATATGCACAAGACGCCTAAACACGGAATTACTATCTGTTGGCCGTACAAGCATATATTACGTACGGGAATCGAACCCGCGATACGCAGCGCAGCAGCCGATCACGGTGACAGTCATGTTGTTGAATACTTAATTAATTTTAATATACTTGCAAACAACTATACCTACATAACATTATAAACGTAAAAGTTTATGTTGTGTGTGAGGATGGATGTGTAGATGTTTGTTACTCTTTTACACACAAATTACAGAACAGATTTTGATAAAACTTTACGGTAATAATTTGTACATCAGAATAACAGACAGGCTATAATTTTCGTGTTTGTCTGGTGTTCTGTGAGAGACAGTATGCAAGGGTGTCCACTGTTCCATGTTAATATTTAGTATTGTATTTAATCTTAAATTATTAATTTATAATTATGTGTTATTGAAATTATCCTATTATAATAATCAAAATCAATTATTTTCTAAACTTCCAGACAATTTTGTTGTCAACATTATGTATAATTGTTTTTTTTTTATAAGTTTTTAAAATTCTATGTTAATTAATGTAAGTGTGCATGTACCGATTTAATTAACTATAAATAAAATAATAAATAAATTTAGACGCAGAAATTGCTCTGCAACTCCTAACGCTAGGGGTGACTCCTTTGGTGGCAGCTGGGACGTGCGAATGATCCCTCCCTCACACCTTCGCTAGCATTACTACTAGGCAAAGCCCTAACAGAAGCTATTTTAGTTAATAAGTGGTCAAAAAACATAACTATCAAAGTTTTCGGAGTGTTAAAATAACTTGTAGCTTGCTTTACTCAAATGAGGACCATGCTTAAGTAAACAGCGCACTCACTATTCGCCTCGAACGCGACTCGCCTCGTAGCTCGCACTTTGTCGCTGGGAATGTATTTTCGGACGCCAGTCAAGCGGTATTTTTTTCGCCCTATTTGGGCAGGCTAAGGTCTTCTACTCCTAGGTGATCCTACTCTCAAGCAGACGCGTGAGATGATTCTGCATTCTTCAGACTATGCGTGTAAATACCGGCAGTCTAGATTTATAGCTACCCTTCTATAAAGCACCGTACTCACAATCCACCATGATTTAAGTCCCGTCAAACCTGGCACGGCGCACGATTAAAACTTTGAATTGCCTTGAAGTTCGTCAAAAACAAACAAACATAAAAATGATTATATTATAGCAGTTGTTAAGGTTCCGTAACCAAAGGGTTAAACGGGACCCTATTACTAAGACACCGCTGTCCTTCCGTCTGTCTGTCTGACAGACTGTACGTCCGACGCCAGACTTTGTCTCATGAACCGTGATAGTTAGACAGTTGAAATTTTCACAGATGATGTATTTCTACCTTATCTACCATACCATTCCCTACGTAGCTAGCTTACACTACCTACCCTCTTACCTACCTACCGTACCTAACTATTCTACGCTACCTACGCTACACTACCTATCTACCCTACTTGCTATTACCTATCTACCAACCTACCTACTTACCTACCCTACCTACCTATCTACCTACCTACCTACGTACCTCTTTTGACTGGCCTGTTGGTCTAGTGGTCAGTGGCCCTGACTGCTATGCCGGAGGTCGCTGGTTCGATTCCCACCCAGGACAAATGTTTGTGTGATGAGCACGATCATTTGTTCTGTGTAATTATCTATAATGTGTATGTACAAGCTCTGCTTAGCTTGGGAATAGACGACGGTGTGTGAAAGTTGTGGAGAATAATTATTAAAAAAAAAAATCGTATTAGGATACGCGAATCTCAAATATTAGGTTACCTGAATAATATTCGAATAATAGGTTGAAGATTTCTCAATATTACGTAATAAGCATTATTAGCGAGCGATCGATATTATGAAATATATAGAAAATTTTCAGCGTTTGGTTATATTATGTCAGATCGCCAAACTAGGCTAAAATAAGAAAAAATGAAGTAGTTAATGTTTCATAATGTGAATTATTGAAATAATGCAAATAAAACTAAATTAGAAATATTTATATATTAAAAAAACCGGGGAAGTGCGAGTCGGACTCGCGCACTGAGTGTTCCGTACAAACTTACCAAAAAAAACAATTTACTCCCCGAATTGAGTTACGAAGATTTTTCCGAATCGCAAACAGTTTTTTGGGGACATAACTACCAATTTACAGTTTTAATATTTTTCCCTATACTTGTGTTATGAGACCTTGCTTTATGTAAAATTTCAGGATTCTAGGTCAACGGGAAGTACTCTATGAATTTTGATTCGACACTCACGTGCGAACCGATGCGGACTTTTAAGTTTTTCTCGTTATTTCAGAAGTTTGATTTTTTCACAGCTTCAAGGGACCTGAGTATAAGATTTTAATTTATACTCAGTTGATAAAGGGTTTTGATCGACAGACAGACAGACAACAAAGAGATCCTATAAGATCCGTTCTTTCCTTTTGAGGTACGGAACCTTAAAAGTAAATAATAATCGTTGTACATTAATAGTTGGAGGTGCATACAGTCATATTAATATTTAACTAATATCCAGTAATACTGATGATGACTAGGCTTTATGGTGCAAGTCTTTAGCCTGCATAAACGGGTATTGAAACGGGCGAAAAAAATAAAAAATGTCTATGGGTTGGTTAAAACTTATTCACTCATTCAATTAGTTCCAATCATTCATTTAATCAGTTCATTCAATCATTCAATTCAATGAAAGCAAAGCATTTGCCGGATTTGCTTTGCTCCAAAGTTTCTCTTTACTTGATTGTTTTTTGTGCAACTGTACAGTTGGCGTTGTGGTAATTTAAATTAATGACAGTGTTTGCCTACAAGGTTCATCTACAATAATGTCTTCAGATTTTTATATACGTTACTATGTTGGTCATAAGGGAAAGTTTGGCCACGAATTTTTGGAATTTGAATTCCGCCCTGATGGCAAACTACGCTATGCAAATAATTCCAACTACAAAAATGATACAATGATTCGTAAAGAAGCTTACGTGCATCCTTGTGTAATGGAGGAGCTGAAAAGAATCATTGTGGATTCGGAAATAATGCATGAAGACGACCGTTTGTGGCCACAACCTGACAGAGTGGGAAGACAGGTATTTAGCTCTGCCTAGTAAAACAAACCCTACCAAAAGGATAATTTCGATAGATTGTAAAGGCACATGTACGCTGAAAATTTTTCAAAAACAAACTAGATTAGCAAATATTGTTGAAATTTAGGTTATAATTTTTGTACCGTTTCCCAAATGGCATTAAATATATTTGCGTTTCTCTCATCCCGTTTATTTTATTAAGGCATGATATATTTAGATAATGCGTTTGAATAATCGAAAACAACAATCTCACTTCAACCAAAATACCATTTTTTTTTTTTATATGAACTAGTTGTCTAACTGCATTATTCATCACATTTGTTTATTTCCTGCAGGAGTTGGAGATTGTAATAGGTGAAGAACACATTTCCTTCACTACATCTAAAACTGGATCACTAGTGGACGTGAATCAGTCTCGTGATCCTGAAGGACTGCGTGGTTTCTACTACTTAGTACAAGATCTAAAATGCTTGGTATTCTCCCTAATAGGTCTCCACTTTAAGATCAAACCTATATAAGCAGTATGTCTAATGTATTTTAAGTGAAATAAAATTTGAAAATATTTTTGCCTTTTATACTTTGTATGCAAACTACACATTGTAAACCCATTTACCTCTATCCAAAATATTATTTTACATAGTATAGTATATTACATTTCTGTGAAGAATTGCACAAAAAACATTACAATATTAATTAATTGTTATGTTGTTGAGACCGACCCTTGTATTTGAATCTTTCTACCACATATATTTAGTATGCTTTAGTACTATTTTGTACCCATCCTGAAATTTTCGTACCTCTTGGCATAAAACAGGATTTCTCGATAACAATGGCCCTACCATTATAACATGTTACAATGGTGGGGCTATGTATAAACTCCAAAAGTAATGAATTTCCTCATTCTGATCAAACCAGTATTCAAGCGGTATGAGAGGACAGTGTATAAGGCTTTTGAACAGAAGTGAAAAAAAGTAGAGGACATCATCATAGTACCAAATAAGTATGATAAATAGAGTTGAATCTAAATAGAAAATAATCTAGGATATACAATACATAGAGCACAATAACCAGCTTTTTAGGTTTCCATAGTAAACTTACCATAGGAACCCGTATAGTTTGGCCAAGTCTGTCTCTTGTCTGTCTGCCTGTCCGCCCGCGGATAATCTCAGTGACTGTTAGCACTTGAAAGCTGTAATTTGGTACCAATATGTATATCAATCACGCCGACAAAGTGGAAAAAATGTTATTTTAGAGTACATACATATTCATCAGTTCCACTTCATCAAATGATTTTTTTTTACTGTAAATACTTAAGTTCTCGATGAAAATACCAAAATCACAACATGGTTGCCTATAATATTTGAGGAGTTCCCTCGATTCCTCATGGATCCCATTATCAAAACTCATCATCATCATCTTCCTGCCCATATCCCGTTTTATTTGGCGTCGGCGCAACACGATCTTCTATTCTGTCCTATCACTTGTCACGCTATCACTCACACACAATCCAACCATCTTCCCATCATCATAAGTGGATTTTCAAAAAATGGGACCAACTGGAAGCATATCCTTTATGAGAAAAAAAAAATTGAATTGGTTCATAAACGACGGAGTTCTGAGGTAACACACATAAAAAAAAACAAAATAATACGACCGAATTGATTACCTCCTTCTATTTATTGAAGTCGGTTAAAAAGATGCTGTACCTATATAAAAAAGCAAGAAAATATAAATAATTACCAATAAATATCAATAATAATCAATAAATAAATTCCTAACGAATTTAAATTGGTTGGGGTCTAATAATACAAAAAAATATTTGCCAAACAAGCGTATCTTCGACGTTTATTAAAAATGACTTGCTGGTCTTAGCTAATCTCCATTTGAGCAAAATAATTCCGTGTTAACTACGCGTATTTATGTTATGAAAATCGCTTCTAATTTTGAAAAGTTCTAGGTTTTTACCAACTTCCAAACTACAGCTAAATAATGCTTTCTAAGGGAAAAAGCACGATCTGGGAATCGAACCCAGGACCCCACTCTCAGCTAGTGATGCGTCAATCTACTAATTTGTTTAGTCGATTGATTAGTCATCCATGACTAAAAAAGTGAATCACAATCGTAACTAAATCTGGGATTCAGGCCTCCTCTCTCAAGACATAGCACCACGTACACCCAATCGCCGCCCAAAGAGCACTTTAAAGGGAATTTACTACTTTATAGGTATTCATTATTGAACGAAGATGAAGTAAATTTTCTTAATTACTTTAGAATCTCGATGAAAAGTTTTAAACTTGTAAGTTCGATTATTTTTACGATGATACGCACATCCGTATGGTCACTCCATCGATTGTTGTACTATAGCACTAAACAATGTTACAAAGTACTCTGTGGCTGAACGCCATGGCTTTCCATAGCACGTCGGCGGTCAACCGACGGTGCGCATCATCGACCTAGGACCTATCTATCTCAATGGCACGCATGCGGACGCGCTTGACCGACGGTCCTCGTACGCAGCGCGCAGCATTATACGCGTGCGCGTATAAGGCCGGTCGACCACTGTCACAACTTGTGAATTTTCATACAAATGACAGGCGCGACTGACGTACGCGACGACGCGACGGTCGGTCAAGCACTAAAACCGGTAGGTGTTACTATTCAAAAGTAGAACTTTATAAAGAATTTCTAGGAAAATTACCTACTCCGCTCCTGCGTGTGACCTCCTCGACAGGGTTAACGTGGTCTGCTACGCAGACAATACGCTGGTCCTGGCGCAGGGGGGAGTCGCACCGGAACGGACCCAGGCAGCGGCTTATGCTCAACCTTGACGGTCCAGACACCTCCTGCCGGAAACTCTACGCGGGAATTGTTCCGTCCATGGCCCTTTACGGGGCGATGACGGTGTGGGCGCCGTCGCTGCAAAAGCGACCGGCGGCCATGTTAAACGCTTGCCAGAAGGCTTGCTATAATAGCCATCCGGATGGTACGGGGATACCGCACAGTTTCCCGCAAAGCGGTGAGCCTCCTTGCTGGCCTGCCACCATGGGATTTAGAGGCAACAGTCCTTGCACAAATGCACGATTTGCGGGTGGAGATGCAACGCCGGGGCGAAACTCCACTGACGCGCCAAGTCGCGGCATAGCGGACAGAGTTACGGTGGGATCTCATGATGGTATGGCGACGGGGACTGTCGCAACCCAGTGCTGGGCATGCCACTATTATGGCGATAAGTCTCCTCTTTGAGGAATGGCTGGAGCGGCAACACGGCCTCCTCACCTTCCGCATGACGCAGGTCCCCATGGCCAGTTCGGGAGGTTCCTGCATCGAATTCAGGCGCAAGAAACGTCCGGGTGTCACCATTGTGTGGACCGCCCGGAGGACACGGTGGAGCATACGATGGAGGTGTGCCCCGCTTGGGCGGAGCACCTTAGTGTCCTCGTGGAGGCAATCGGCGGCAGCGACCTCTCGCGTCGGGTCCTGGTTCGGGCTATGGTCCGAAGCGAGGAGGAATGGCAGACGGTAGCCTCCTTCTGCGAAGCAGTAATTCTAGCGAAGGAGGAGGCCGCACGCGTGAGGGAACGAATGTCCTTACGCTCTAGCCTAAAGTTCTACTTCAAAAGTAGAACTTTATAAAGACTTTCTAAGAAAATTTTTGAAAAAAGAGATTTTTTCATGTTTTCTAAGTTTATTGTTCAAAAGTTAGTGGGGCGACACACATTTTTTTTTTACTTTTGGAGCGATTATTTCCGAAAATATTAACATTATCAAAAATTAATAGAAGTAAACCCCTATTCATTTTTAAATACCTATCCAACAATATATCACACGTTAAGGTTGAAATTAAAAAAAAAAGTTGTGGGGACCTAAAGTGTGGAGTGTTTTTTTTTTTATTGGTACCCTTAAAAACATTTTTTCCACCTTTTATTTTACCACTTTGTCGGCGTTATTATTAAACATAT
The DNA here is from genome assembly GCA_949316375.1 of Mythimna vitellina. Classification (NCBI taxonomy): domain Eukaryota; kingdom Metazoa; phylum Arthropoda; class Insecta; order Lepidoptera; family Noctuidae; genus Mythimna; species Mythimna vitellina. The sequence continues at coordinate 9,212,992 of OX438687.1, read as the reverse complement.
TGGTACCAAATTTCAGCTTCCTAGTGCTAACGGTCACTGAGATTATCCGTGGACGGGCGGACAGAGAGACAGACTTGGCGAAACTATAAGGGTTCCTGATTGACTACGGAACCCTAAAAACAAGGGTGATGTGCTTGAGTGCAACAATTATAGAGGAATAAAGCAAATTTTACATACTATGGAAACCTGGGAGAAAGTTATTGAAAGGTGGTTGAGAAAAGAGAGTGAAATTTCACAGAACCAATTTGGTTTTATGCCTGGTCGTGATACAACGAATGCCATTTTTGCTATACGCCAGCTAAATATAGAGGTGCGCATAAAAACTTGCACATGGTATTCATTGACCTCGAAAGATCATATGACCGGGTACCTCATGAGATTCTGTTTTGGGCCCTTAAGGAGAAAGGTGTGCCTGGGAAGTATGTGCAGTTGATCCGAGCAATGTACAGTCGATGCAGTACCCAAGTCCAGTCTACAGTGGGCAACACTGGTAGCTTCAATGTGGCTGTCGGCTTACATCAAGGGTCGGCTCTCAGCCCTTACCTCTTCCTGATGATAATAGACGCTCTGACGTTGAATATCCAGGAATAGGCTCCCTGGTATATGCTGTTTACCTATGACATTGTGCTAGTGGCCGAAAGTGACCTAGAGGAGTAGATTGGAAGTGTGGTGGCACAGACTGGAAAGTTGGCCTAAAATTGAGCAAAACGAAAACCGAAAACTTGTTCTGCACTTTCGGCGGTCTCTCCGGTCCTGTGCCCTTAGCTTTCGCTGGAACGCTCATACCGATCTCCTCCGAATTTCGACTAACTTGACCAGTCCACGATAAGTAAGAGTCCATGATAACCCCCAGGTTCTTAGGCGTCTTTGCGTAATCAATTTGAACTTTATTCTATAAGAGTGGAGACAGGGACGCAACATCCAGCTTGTTCCGCATACACCTGCCGCCGATAACCATGGCCTGGGATTTCTTGGGGTTTATTTGCAACCCAAAAGGCTGCGACCACTCCCCAATCAGCTCCAGGTCATTGTTCATGGTGAACACAGCGGCTTCTGCAACTTCTCCACGAAAGTGATGGTAAAGCTCCAAGTCGTCGGCATAGAGATGGAAGTTAGAAATAATTACTCTAGTGACAGAGTTAATGAAAATAGCAAAGAGAAAAGGAGAGAGAACGACACCCTGAACTGAACAAGTAACATGAGAGATCTGTGATCCATAGCCCAGCGGATGTTATCAGTAATCTTTAAGAGAGCTGTGACAGTGCTGTGACCAGGGCGAAAACCAGATTGGAAAGGGCTAAGAAGATCATTAATAGAAAGAGAGAGAGAGAGTTGGTGATGGATAATGTGCTCAAGAACTTTAGAGAGATAAGGAAGGATAGACATTGGTCTGAAATCGGATAGTAAGACGGGTTAGGGATTTTGGGTAACGGGATGATATTGGCCTGTTTCCAAATTCCAATATTATATTCACGACATTCGTGACGAAGCATCGTACCTACTGGGTTGCATATTTCGATCGGTAGAGTTTGGCCATCGAAAGATGTCGTCGAATTATTTATCAAACTTTGCGTATGGCAGCATTTAAAAAATTAAGAATTGTCTTTTTGACGTTTCATTGACGTTACGGTGACGTTTCCAAAACCCCGTGAAAATGGGTCCAAGAGACCCCAATGTGGATATTTTTTTCAGAAGTGGGTACGTAAAACAGAACTTGAACATTTTTCAATTATTTTTTTTCCGTACTGGAAATTAAACGAACAAAAAGCAAATGGAAGCAAAAAAAACACTACCCAGTATTTTTATAATTTGATGTCAAGAAGACTCTTCTTAGATGAGTTTCTCGCTCAACGACGAGCTAAGAACAAGGATAGAGACCCTGAAAAATTCTTGCCCAAGAAGGCGATAGGGTGTATTGCCAACGTTAAATAAATTTGATTCATGACCAAAAGACAGCAAAAAGTAACAACTGAAAATTGAAATGTTTACTTTCTCTGGATTATATGAAACTCACAATAGACATTAAAATTAATTTTGTCCCCGACACGCTTAGACTTTAATACCTCTAGATGTAGCCACCTCGTGGCTGCACATGAGACAACGCTATAAAACGTCAATGAGGATAGTACGTAAACTTTCCTTAAAATATGACTACTGAAATACACTAAAAACTTAATTATTGGAGTCTATTTTTCATACATACAATAAAAATATTACTTTAATTGCCGAAATTATTCTACAAAACATAAAAAAGTGAGTAGAGTCGACCTCTTAGTGATAGTGAGAGGCCTTTGTTCGGTTGACTTTTCAAAGTGCGCCAATAAAAAAACTGGCCATGTCGAATGAGACAGAGCATGTTATGTTTTGTCTCAATTTTCTTATTTGTATCGTATATATCATATGCTTCTCACACAGTCTCATGGCTACATCGAGAGGTATATAATCTAAGGCGATACGCTTCCATGGTCTATAGTTCCTCCGTCTACGTAAAGGCCCTAAAAAATTCTTACTCAAGAATAAAAATTTAACGTTGGCAATACTCCCATGGCAAAAAATAACAACTGAAAGTTGAAATGTTTACTTTCTGTCGATTATTTGACAACTACATTGCGTTTCTTTTCACACTATAATTTTCATAACAAACACTATTCACAAAAATATTTAAAAAACATGAAAAAAGAAGGAAACATCATTATAAGAATTATTAATATCTTATAAAAATAAATATTATTTGTATAAAGACATGCATATTGTTTGTTTTATTTACTTTTTTGTTTCATATTAGAGTAAATACTTCTCCAATTGATTTAAATATGTAACATTTAAGATGATTATGAATGTTCTGTCAATTTTCTTTAAAATACCTGACCGATTGCTAAATTACTGTGCAAATTCGCATCATAATTATTTATTTTATTTTATTAAATACTTGTAGAGGAACGTGTCTGGCATTATGTATTTATGTTTATAGTATAGTTTTGCGCGTTGCGCGCGCATCGCATCTGCCCGACCGACCGATTATGGCGGACAGGCAGTGAAGAATGTTTGTCGTCTTTTCTAAATCAGAAAGTATCGACAGCAGCCAATGGCATAAACCGGGTTTTTTGTAAAAATTGTACATTGTAAATAGTTCTGTGTACATATAGTAATTATATTTGTGCTCGTTTTGTTTAGAAATTCTGTGAATAGTGTATTATTTTGAGTGTTTATTCAGTTCAGTTTTCGACGCCGACTAATAGCTATATCCTAACGTTAGTACATTAGTAAAACCCATATTACTTCTAAATTCGTCAATCTAGTAATTTTGTATCCTAGAAATCATTGATTTCACTTCTTGTCTTTGTTTCGATCCGTCAAGGAGACCGTTGCAGTAGGTGCAATATTTTGGTTTCCCTAAGCGGCTGTCATCGTGCTTTGATATTACTACTGTCATTACAAAGACAAAAAGACAGATTTAGTCACCAAATGTATTCAATATCGAGATCTGGTTGCTGTATGTAGTCTATTTGATCATGTAAATCTGTTTAATTACACATCTGGCTGTATTATTATTGGAAGTAGCGCTATAATATCTATAAAGAGTAGATCGCGAGACATTTTGTGTTTACGGTTACGAAGGATCGAAGTGTTGTGAAACTGAATGCTCGAACCCCACGGTAGCCCAATGAAGTGGCCGGGAACGGGAGCGGAAGAAGAGGCGGGCGAAGCTGCTTTGCAGAGCACGCGCGCTTCCCAGGCTCGGACCCAGGACGATGCTACTGTGCATTACGTGTTCCAGCGAGAACCACAGGAGGCCGAGCTCCCCTCGCTAGCGCCCAAGCAGCGTTGGGCCGTTGGAGACGATACGATTGTTGAGGTTGGTTGACATATCCATTATTATTCTAATATAGTTATAGACAATATAACCTAAAATTGCTAATTACATGTAAATGTTTTTGATAATCTCTTGACTTGGTGAGTTACCTATGCTTTTCAGTTAATGTTAGTGATGTATATTCTTATTCAATGTTTATTTACCCTCATTTCAGAACCAAGATAAATGGAAGAATACCAATCCTATGGCCATGAACAATATGCACCAGCAAGCTCAAGTGCAACTTAAAAATTCACAAGGGAATCAACAGCAGTACATTAACCAGGCTATAGCTTCGTCAGTGGGAACTTTAGCTATGAATCCTTCAGTTATAGGAAGTCACCCAGCTCATTTGACCACCAACATGGTACACACCCAGTTGGCTCCATTGCAAAACCCAACACTTGGAAACAATTTGATCCAGAATAGTGCAGTGATGCTGCCACAGTTGCAAGGCATGCAAAATGCTCCACAGTTGGGACAACAAGGATTATATGACATTCATCAGCATCACGGCAATCCTATGCAAGCTATGAATGGTATTGGGAAGAACACTGAACATCTCATGTATCTGAGCCAAGCTGGTATGCTGGCTCCTGGTACCAATCAGTACCTTCAGCAAGGACAAAATCAACTTGGTCTGACACCAGTTGCTGCTATCAGGAACCAGGTAAGAAGTGCATTGTTTTTGTTTATTTGTTGGCATTTTGCATGAAGGTATGTACAGTATACCTATGTAGGTCTATTGCTAGGATTTGCATGATAAGTGTATTATAATAACATCTATTTAATTATATTTTAGATTTAATAGAAATTTTAATTTAGGTATTTTTCCTGAGAGAATTAACCTTTTGAGTAGCATAATTAGAGACACAATAGAAAGACAATGACCGAACGAACACCGGCATTCGCTCGGGGTTTAATGAATTAACATAATATCTAATTTTCATTCATACGGTTTCTCAATTGCATGTTTTATACTGTAGGAAGTGAAACAAGAGTTAATGATTTCTCATTTTAAGTGTTTATTGAAATGTGATTAGTTGAGTAGTTAGGATCTCATAGCAATCCCAAAGCATGGAATGAAGCTGGATGCATTTGATAAAATTGTCTGTAATGTAATGAAAGGTAGACATAGATTGACAACAAGATTCAATTACAAAATGGTTTCAAATAGTTTGACTGCTGAACTTGATTGATTTAGTCTATATTGTACACCATAAATAAAACTTGCGACATATATTTGGGCAAAGTAATTAAAATGTAGATCATGAACAATTTTTAACCTGGCTAACATTCTTTAGACAACTAAATAATTGTTGTTATTCTTAGTTCATATCTTGGGCAGAATGCATGTTGCAAATTAAATATTCCAGTCATTTAAATAATGCTAGAAAGACTTTTTAATTTGCTAATGCACTGGTTGAATTTTTCCTTAGTCTAACTTAGTTTGTTATTGGAAGTATTTATCTTTGAATAGTGTGTATTATTTGCTACACCTTTTGTATTATCAAAATGCATGATTCTGAGAATTGAAAAAATCTTTGAGTGTCATTCGTTCTGCAGGGTTGCACATTGATAATACTAGAATTTTGATTGTTTATGTGCTAGTAGTAGCATAGCTAGATGACCAATGGCCTTGGAGCAAAAAATACTGGAGCCCCATTTTTTTATGTGGCATATCATGTGATAACTTCTTTTGTCTGGGAGTGGGTAGAAGTTTTAGACTTTTTCTGAATAAAATGAGTTGCCATAATTATGTAGTGTTGCAACCTATTTTATTTAGATAGATAAATATCAAAGGTGGGAGGTTTTTTGCTAGTTCAATAAGAGGTTTGTTAATCAGGTTTGAGCCCTCCTGAGATTGGGGGCCCCGGGGCACTGCCCTGCCTAGCTCTTCTGTAGCTATGTCAGTGTGTGCTAGTAGTGTAAAGTACCAGTAGGAATCCATATTTTGCTTGAACATTTTGTACTCAGTATAACCGACTGACCTGACCGCCTACCATCAAACTGAGATAGGTGGTGCCTGAGGTAGGTGCAGTGTGCAGGTGGGGTATTGCTCCATCAGTAGCAGAATGACTAAGTTCATCACACCATCCAGCATTGTCTGGAACTGTTATTGGTGGATTTGGGTTTTCACACTCAGATCTAGAATTAACCATTGTTTGTGAATTCAGGCACTCTCAGTTAAGCAGTTGTTGGGCAGAAAGAGGGTTATGTGCAATATTTTTTCAACAACATAATAATGTTGTGCGTGCATCTTTGAACCGCACTACACATGACATGTTAAGATTACCTAAAGTTAGCTTGATTCTTTACTTCTAATTATTATTATTGATTAGTTATAGCATATGAGAAGTAAGACAGCCATCAAATGACAAACACTGATACTTGCGCATATAAAAAGGTTTATATGTAATGTGACAATATGGCCTATATATAAATACAAGTAAAAAACAAAATTGACTTGGTACCTTTGATGGTTCACTGAATCTGAAATGATTCTATTTAAATGTACAGAAATAATGTTGCTGTCTGGCTGTAGTTGTAATTGTGTTGTTCATGAATGCAGGGATTTGAATCTTCATAGCATTCATCATCATTTCAGCCGAAAGACGTCCACAGTTGGACATAGGCCTCCAGCGAGTGTCACCATAATGACCGGTCCTGTGCATCTCGCTTCTATCGTTTTATTGCGACCCTCACCAGGTCATCGGTCCACCTGGTGAGAGGTCTTCCAATGCTGCGTCTTCTGGTATGTGGTTGCCACTTCAGACCATCTGTTTGCTTGTTGTGCCTTGCCCACTGCCACTTAAATTTGGCGATTCTTCGGGCAATGTTCATAGTATTGGCACAAATTAATTAACTATATTTACTACTAGCTTCTGCGAGCGGCTTTGCCCGCGTTTAAGTTTCGCGCGGTTTCTCCATTTAAACGTTGTGCCCCCGTTTCATCCCTTAGGGGGTGAATTTTGCAAAATCCTCTCTTAGTGCTTGACTATGTCCTAAAAGGAAACCTTGTGTAAAATTTCACGCTCTTAGTCCAAGCAGTTTCGCCTATGCGTTGATATGTCAGTCAGTCAGTTTCTCCTTTTATATAGATAGATAATGAACACACTATTTTTTTTTTTTCACGTCTGCTATATGGCGATCTGTGTTCGACACAATGAGCCACTATTGGCTGTACCATAGTACTGGAATTTCAGAAGGTAGCTCGAAAGAGACTACAATGAGTGCTTTTTCTATTATTGGGTCTCCAATTCAGTTGAATTTGTTGGTTAGAGAGGAGACACTGCTTTCTGAGCCTTATCTGTCTTACACTGCCTTCCCCTTTTAGCCTCGAGGCCAGTAAATTTCTGTGAGTCCGAAGTCTATCTTGATAGTTCCTATTGTAATGTGAAATTTCCTGCTTAACTGTATTCAAACAGTACATGTATTTGTTACTCATGTGGTATAGGATGTTTAACATGGATCGCACAGTTTTACTTTGGAACCTATCCAATATCTTAATATTACATTGACTTGTTGTGCCCCACAGTTGGATGCCATAAGCCCATATGCGCTTGAGAAATTGCCTTGTAGATCATCTTACTGGTGTTTGAAAGTCTCGACTTTTGTCCAACCAACCAGTACATTATTACGCATGCGAGTGTCGAGCTGTTTCTTTTTCTTTATATATACTTCCTCTAAGTGAGCGACGGTCTAGGTGGAACCCCAAGTTTTTTGTATCCTCAGCTTGCGGTTTTTCTTCATGGTAAAAGTAACAGTGGCGTAAGTGGCGTATCAAAGTAAATGCGTCCAGCATTTACTTTGATATGCTCTAATTGTCATACTTCAAAGCTTCTCATACTTAGGTAGGACTTCATTATAAGGAAGATAGAGAATCCGCAATATTGACTTCATTATTTTATTATATTAATAGCTGCCCTGGCAAACTTCGTACCGCCTAATAGTAAGGATAACGCCATCTACTGGCATTACCAGAACAGCATGATTTATAATGATATTTTAATTAGAGATGGCGTTGTTTTCGTGTTTCTTGTTTCCCCGTGATTTTTTCCATTTTTTCTCACTGTTTAAACATTACCTAAACTATCTCGACAATTTCAAGATCAAAATTAGCCAAATCGGTCCAGCCGTTTTTGAGTTTTAGCGAGACTAACGAACAACTATTCATTTTATATATATACATATAGATACCCAATTTTTTTTTTTGTGTTTTGTGGATGCGCGACGCACGGGATCGGTCTTTGCGGCGTTGCTTGGTAGCAGCTTTTTTTAGGTGCCAAGTCATCCAATGTCCTCTCTCGCTCTTGGGCGGAGCGAGAGGTGTATCAGACTTTTACTGACTAAAACCCATTCCTGTTCCTTCGTTCCAGGGCCCCGGGATTGTATTTCGCACAACCCATGGCCCCAGTAAGCTACGACCCTGGGCCCCTACGCTTTTGCTGACATCTCCTTGAAGCGTGCGTGTAACAATACGCGCAGTCGACGACTTGGGCTCGGCTCGGTCGGTTACCAGACGGTCGGACACCGGTAGGTCGGACGGTGAGCTACCTATTGCTCGCCGCCCGCAAGCCCGCGCCTGCGGTGGCTGGAAATCGGGATCGGGCGCTGGGGCGTGAGGGCCGTTCCCTCCCGCGTGCGGCCGCCTCCTTTGCTAGCAGTACTGCTTCGCAGAAAGAGGCAACCGCCTGCCACTTCTCCTTGCTGCGGACCAAGGGCCGGCGCGAGATATCGGTGCCACCGATCGCCCATACGAGGACAGGGCGGTGCTCTGCCCAAGCAGGGCACATCTCTACCGTATGCTCCACCGTGTCCTCCGGGTTGTCCACACAATAGTGACACCCGGACGTTTTTTCCGCACGAATTCGGTTCAAGAACCGCACGATCTTACCATGTCATGAAGATGAGGACGCCGTAACGTCTTTTCAGTCACTCCTCACCCCTCTTTGAGGAGTGACTGGGAAGACGTTAACCCCTAACCCTTCTTATGAGGATTGTATTGAGAAACTATTATTGTCTGTCTTTTTAGAGGGTTCCGTACCTCAAAAGGAAAATACGGAACCCTTCAAAAAAATCAAACCTCTGAGTTTACTAACAAAAAAGATACGGCCATTTATGTTGCAAAAAACGTATATTTCGACACTCTCAAGGGAATTAAAATTTATAGAGTAATTCCCGTTGACCTAGAATCCTGAAATTGGGCTTGAACCAAGGTCTCATACCACAAGTAAAGGAAAAAATCTGAAAACTAAATTTGTAGCTAATTCACAAAAAAAACTTTTTTTGCAATTATGAAAAATCTTCGTAACTGAATTCGGAAATGGAAGTGTTTTCATAAGCAAGTTTAGACCCCTCAGTGCGCGAGTCCATTCGCACTTGCCCTGTTTTTTTACATTGAAGTCTGTCGTATTTTTAAAAAATCTTTTATTCCCTTAAATAATTATTTGCTTATTGAGATCAAAATATCCATTGAAAATTCGGTCACAGCGACTAATCTCAAAAAAGAATGGAAAAATGTGCAGGAGATATTATATTGTATATTATAGTGCACAAGGGTTGCGAACTATGGTGCGCAGATTCTTCTCTGTCGGTCCGATTGAACCGCAATCAGACACTACCGAGTAGAGATTCTGATCAGGCCCAGAAATAATGGCTTTGCGACCGAAAGCACTTTCATGCTTTCCGAGTGCGAGTCTGGTTGCGTTTTACCACCGCCTTAAAATCAGCTGGCAGAAACTGAAAGATCAATGACACTGTCTAACCTGGGACAACGGATCCAATATGACCCGTTTAGTAGTCACGCTAGCGACATCAAGTTCACAATATATTATAAAGATATAGAGTTTATTTGGTTGAACGCGCTAATCTCAGGAAATACTGGTCTAAATTGAAAAAAACATTACATTACGACCAACAGGAGTGGAGCAGTAACCAAAGTTGCGGGTGAAACCGCGGGGGACAGCTTGTCTGTATACACAAAAGGCAAAGTCCTGACTCATCAACACCCAGCCCCAACCCTTCGACCCAGAACGCTGAAATTTTACACAGAGATTCCTTTTATGATGCAAAATTTTCCAAAATTCAGTCCCTTTGGGGATGAAGCGGTGGTCCCAAGGTTTGTACGGAGAAACACACTTTCATCTAAGTTAATAAAGCTTAGCTATATAAATAGTGGTCGCAAATGCAACTCCATAATATGATCGAACAACGTTTTTATCAGAAATTGAAACTGTCCTGCTTTTCACCAGGTGTATATTTGCCTTCAGAGTTACATTGAAGTCGGTTGTATTTTTTATTTGTAGTTTTTTATTTTACATTTTTTAGTTATGGTACAATCGGTCCACAATTGACCGAGAAAACGGTGAACATACCAAAAAAAAAAATACATTCAGCCAAACACAGAACCTCCTCCTTTTTCAAGTCTGTTAAAAAACCTTTTCTTACCATATTGTAAAGCGTTGACTACCAATGTCGCTTATGAAAATATTCTTATGCCATAACCTTGCGCATGCGCTTCACGACCGTGCTAAGCAAAGGTCTTCAAAAATTTGTGCGGCCTAGCGGGTGTAAGTAGCTTGGTTTTTATTGTTTTATCTCATAATATAAAAATGAAATATTATTAAAGATGGATAAGGATAGATCTCACCATCTATATTTAGTAATAGCAGAGAACTACCATCATTGTACTGCTCTGGTAATATGATTTTCGTCATCTACGACCCGATTTCTCCCATTACTGAGTCACTGCTAGGCTTCTCTTTTCTTGTTTCAAACCCCACGTTTCTGTATCAGACTCATCCAGGTTCTACCCGTGAGGCCATGGGCACGACATAATTATGGCGATAAGTCACCTCTTTGAGTAGTGGTTGAAGCGACAACACGGCGTCATCTTCCGCATGACGCAGGTACTCACCGTACATGGCAAGTTCAGGAGGTTCCTGCACCGGATTCAGGCGGAAGCAAACGCTCAGGTGTCACCATTGCGTGCACCGCCCGGAAGACACGGTAAAGCATACGGTGGAAGTGTGCCCATCTTGGGCGGAGCAAAACCGTATCCTCGTGGAGGCAATCGGCAGCAGCGAGTTCTCGCGCCGGGCCCTGATTCAGGTTATGGTCGAAGCAGTAATGCTAGCGAAGGTGCTCCAGCCGCCGAGATTCCGACCCCGACTACCAGCCACTGTTGGCGTGGGCTTGTGAACGTCGAACAAAGGGTAGCTCGGCGTCCGGGCATCCGGTAATCGATCGGACCGAGCCCAGTCAACATCGCGTAGTGTTAATCCACACGCTCCTCAAAGGGATGTCAGCAAGCCTTCGGGGTTCAGCAGGGTTGACGCCTGCTTGGACCGCGGGGATTTTCTAAAAAGGAAACCTGTAGTCCACTGAAGGACACAGGTGTGGTTTTAGTCGGTAAAAGTCTGACACGCCGAGAAGTCATTGGAAGATTTCCCACCTTAAAAAAACCTTTAATGCCAACAATTTCGTCTGCCCGACTCGTCGCTGGCCGCCCAACATTTTCTTCGAGTTTTTGGACGTCACTCTGTCACAGCCTTGCTGTACCTATCAGCACCTATCGAAATCTTTCGTACGTCTTCGATCTCGATGTTTGAGACTCGGTCTATTAGACATTAGCCCAGCATGGAACACTCCATGGTTCTCTTTGCGGCTCTCAGTCTGAACACAGCCTTGTACGTGAGCGTCCACGTCTCAGCATCATAAGTAATGGTGGGCAGAACACACTGATTATAAGGGCGGGTCTTTAGACAGTGTGGAATTTTGGATGATTTCATAACAATGTCTGATGCCGACAGCGGCCCACCCAGACTGTATTCTTCTCGATAACTGGCGCAATCCTACTAAAAGATTGTAAAAGAATTTTTTCCGGGCGGCGTTTTCAGTTTGCTCTGGGATGGCAAATTGAAAATGCATTTACAACGTCTGCTGCGATAATCAATAAAACCAGACTGTTTATTATATTTTTAAATTCTAAAGGCCTAAATCTTCTCTTTTCTGGACCAAGTAGAAATCGAAGTGGAACGAGGTATTTCTGATGTTTTTAAGGAAGATATTTGCTTAGGTCTTGAACGTACCTTGTACTTTTTATAACTTAAGTACCACTAACAATAATAAATAGGTGAAGTGATGAATTTAATCCTGTGGGCTGTGAGATATACAGCCACTGTTAGCTGCTTTTGTTTCCTTATCCTCATTTTTAGCTCGTTTCATAAAGCTCAATAGAACAAGTTCATTTACAACTGGCCAGTGTGTGGAATTTGGTCGATTTTCTTCACTGCTTATTACTAGCATACGAAGTTAACGCCACCGACATTTAGAAAATACTGAATAGCGATTCAGAGTTAGTGTCTTTTCGAAGGTAAATTAAGAACTGAATTTGACCCCCAAGATTATTGTCTTCACGGAAATGTCAAAAACACAAAATAAAACTCTTGCGTAGCATTAATTTTAATGTATTGCTTTTTTTTTCTGTCGTATTTCTCAAATAAACTAAGGCAAACTGTATTATTATATCCGCAGCTGTCTAACTCGTCGCTTGGACTATCTCTAAATTTTCTCGCCTGTAACCTATTCCACATGAACTGCACATTATTCCCGAGTTCAAGTAGTCCAATCAGCTATAATGTAGCCTTCTATCAGTTTAATATTTCTAGAGATTGCCTTCATTCAAACAAACAGACAATTTATTTCACCTTTTATTAATATTACTTTAGATTTAAATTATGGGAACTTACGATGGATTGGATAAGATTTTGGAATTACGTGAACCAAGAAGTGCGCTGTCGCAACATACATCGAGATACAGGCAGGAGGATGAAAGACGCGGTGGTGCCTGAATTGGCTAAAAAGAGACTGCTGTTTATATTACATCAACATTTTACCAGATTCATTAAGTCCGATGTAGAAACTAGAACTTAGTACAATTAACAAGGCATTTTATCAGTAGTAGCACATTTTTTAATCCTAAGACCGGGTTGGTCTTAGGATTAAAAAATGTATTAATTTATCGTGTGAAGAATTTTGAATAAATATTTCATATTATTATAGATACATGATTTTTAAATCTCAGTAAAATTTGTTTGTTCTCGTTAGATCCCGGGAATTGAACCAAGAACTCTACCAAAAAGGCAACCAAAAAAAATAATAATAATTCATAACAACATAATTATGCAAGCATAAACATGATAGGTGTGATTGTATCATCGTAGCAATTGTTTGGTTTGCACAAGTTTGAGAAAACTTTTAATAACGGTCTTCAAACGCAGAAATATCGTGAAATAGTCAGAAGTTTCTCACCCGTTTCAGCTGCCTGATTTTCGAGAGATTACGTGTGAAATTTTTCGGACTAACAGGTATAGGTACTAAATACTGTCCAGCCAACGCCACTCACATCCTATAATGAAAAAAAGGTGATAAGAAAGAAATAGTAGCCCACGATAACTCGAAAAATTATCGCGCGTTGCTATTTATTGCGCAGGCCTGGACCCTCTGACTTTTTATCAACATGCCCCTTAGGTTCCTCAAACATCGTCATTGCATCGCATTTTTCGGGCATGGTAAAGTTATTTACATAGGTACTAGTTTACTGTTAAAAACGGGTATTCCTTGGAAGTTCGAATTCGAAAGAAGAATCAGCTTGGAAACTTCCACTACTTACACTGCCCAGTAGGGCAAAGCAAATCTGTCTTCAGCCTCCGTTCTATGCTTGAGGTTGTGTTTTTTTTTCGAGTCTTTACCCTTCTCATACATACATTCCACTATAATAAGTTACGTTGTTCTTCCTGTCTTATGAAACGAATCGAAACTTCAATATCTTGCTATTCTTACTCGCAGGCAGTCGGACAGCTCCTTATTATAATTATAATAACAATAGTTTCAGTTGATCACTTCTGTAACTTATGCATGTTTCGACATTACCAGCAATATCTTTTTGTAAGGAGAACTTTAATATACAATTTTTTTTTTCACGTACAAAGTACAAACGTATGTTTTCCTTACTTTTAAAAACAGCAACGAATATTAAAAACTATTTCAATATTCATAACTATTTCTTATCTTCCGCTACAAAGGTGTAAATTCTTTCAAAATCACCGCTCTAAATAAAGAATAATATTACTAGGCACTTCCGGTACTCCGGCCATAGACTAAAACCATTCCTCAAAAGAACGCGCCGTCAGAAGTAAGTTCTATGGCTACCCAGTTTTGGTTTGCACGCCATCTATCAAACGTGAACACTAAACTTAGCTCTGTGCGACGCTCCCTTGTATGGGGAATTTTAACGCAGGCGCTGTGGTCGGCGTACGTCCTTTGTTCGAAACAAGTCAACATTGTATTATTTGAGTTTGGATCTTTCTAGTGTTATTTCGCAGCTTATGAACATTTTAGTGTAAGAAATGTGCTTTTTAATTGTTGTGGTTAGTGTATATGTTATATAGATCTAGTGTTTCACGTAAAAAGTGTTTTTTTCTCACGATAAGCTTTCGTTGTAGTACATGACTGAGCTTTAGGCGGATTGTACGCATGAAACCCTTGAGCGACTTTTTTTTCGAATCTGATGTTAAGGATATGGGCCCCGACATGGTGAGTTTTATAGTTTTATATAGTAGAATATTCAAGTTTGTTGCTGTTTTAAGTCATGAAGTTACGGAATTCATGGTTTTTTCGCGCAACAGGTCCGTTTTTGTTTTGTTTACTTGTCACCGGCGTCCGCCATTTCTGATTCAGAATTTGATCACCGGTTAGAGATACTTTAGTTTTTTTAGGGATGTATCGTGGGAAGTCGAACTCCTATGAAATATTGCGTAGATGTTATCATAATGATATCTCTCAGTCATTGATTTTGTAAAAACGTTTGTAAAGTTTCGAAAGGTAGTCTGTTATTGTCGCCATTGAAACGAAAGCTGTGTGACCAATTAATTACATATGTACTGCTCCAATTATTTACTAAAATAAGAATGTTATTTGTTTATTTTTGTCATGAATTGCTCTCATTGCAAACTTTTGCAGATTTTCAATGAAAATAGAAAACAATATTTGGTGAAACATAGTACCTACCTACCTATTGTTAGATAACTTTAACATTGAACTGTTTCCTATTCAACAATGAAAATTGTTGATTTATAATTATAAATCAAATTACTTACCAATCTAGTTATGTATTTAAACTTTAATGTTGAACTGACTTAGCAACATAAACTGTAAATGATGTGTAGTGTATACTACAAATCATTATACATGCAACTCACAAATTTCTCAATTGATAACCATGTCTGATTCCTACTTCAATACTAACCCATTTAACACAACTGCATGAATTGCACTAGGTATTATTGTGACTAAAGTCATTTTTATTAAAGAATTAGGTGCCTACTTGTGGAGATTGTTGTCTTTAATTTAATTTTACAAATTAATAAAAGTAATTATGTTACTCATGGTTTCCGCATAGCTTTTCAATTAGTTCTACATGAGCATGTCCATGAGTTCATTAAGTTTGAAAAAGTTGTCTCAATAGTATTTTGGAAATTGTGATTTTGTTAGTTTTTTAACCTGAAACAGAATTAACCTTTCGAATACCGTAATTAGAGACACAATAGAAGGACAATGAGAGAGTGAGCAATCACTTGGGGTTTAATGAATTAAATTTCACAAAGATTTTAAAGAAATAATAATTATCTGCACAATCCAAAAGCTTAAATTGACTTTTATTACCTACCCAACTTGTCTGTTCCATTCCTTCACTAAATGTTATGATAAATAATTGACAACACATGCATAAATTAATACTGAAGCCTATCCATACATACCGATGCAATAGTCAGGTCAGGTTACATCTTGATAGCATTATATGCAGTAATGCTATTATCATAACTTCCTCTTCTCATACTGGTTTTAATTTATTAAATCCGGAGGTGTTCCACCGGCTTTTGCTTGGTTATTGTCTTTCTATTGTGTCTCTAATTATGCTACTCAAAAGGTTAAATAACAACACTAAACAGAAGAAAAACATTTACTTGTAGCTTGCTCTAATCTAGGTACCTTTACAACATTGCAAAAAAAATATGTTTAGATGTATAATGAATCCTAGAAACCGGCATAAGTAGGGCTTAGATTGTAAATTTTTAGCATTTAATTTATGCTGTGAATAAATGTGTATCATTATATGATCATGAATGCACTTAGACCAATTTCATGGACATAATATACATATTCATGTTTTGAAATCAAAACTTCCTGAGCTTATTTTATAACACTCTCAGATCTCAATAGCTAAATGTTGTGATCAAACAGCTGTTTTTTTGTTGTGTAAGTATTTAGTGTAATCAATGAAGAGCAGTGCGATGGCCCGCACTGCTCATATGAGAATCAAGATTAGATAATAAAGCTCTTGGATACATGATACATTTAATTTTTCATGTTTTTGAAGTGACATGTTTTTTTTTTTTAATTGTATTGCTATGGGTTGGACAAACCATTAGCAATTTTTTATAGGAATTGATTGATGCTAAGGTTAATTCTTCCAGCGAAGAATATGCCTTTTCAATATAATTTACTTTGCTCTACTTAGCAAAGTCCCAAATGTGGTGGTGTTTTAAACTTTTCATTGTTGCTGATTCACTTAGAGCTATGGCTAAGGTGTTACTATACACCATTAGTTGGGCTTTGACTTTGTTCTGTGCTCTATTTCCTGCTTTATGGTTCCAATCATTCTTTTTTGAAAGTACATGAATAAATTTATTACAGTCTGTAACAAATATGACAACAAAATAACTAAAATATTTTATTAGCCACTCACTTGAGCTCTGCACAAGTGCAATTGATTACTGGAGGATTTTCCAAAAAAAGGAACCTCTTTCAAATTTATTTGTTCTAGACAATGGTGAACACAAGAACAAAAGTAACTAAATAGGTTGATCCATTTTAATTGATAATAATTATTTATATATGCAGCAAGCAATCAATTTCGCAGGTTGGGATCTAAATAAGAGCAAAAGAGTGTTAATTTGGACCTCATATGTTTTAATTAGACAAAAAAGAAATATTGAGAGATCTAGATTCGTTTTTAACTAAAATTATTGATAAAAATATGATTCAACATCATTACAGACCTAGACTAAAATGACAGGCCTGGGGGGGGGATGAGCCTTTAGATGCAAAATTAAGATGTTTAAACTTGTTTTAGAAATACCCTAGAATGTAACTTGGAACGAAACTGAAAGAAAATATAAAATAATAATTAATTAGTGTATAAAAAAAAAAACATATTTTTTGGTGTGTTAAATAATATGATGGAATATATTGAGAGTATTTTTTTTGCGTGAGTATTTAAGTATTCGTTTTGACAGATGTCAAAACGGACCCTTTATGATTGGACTACTTTAGATAGAAGAAAGAGCGGGCCTTTTTCCAGCAGTGTGTCAATCAGACTGATGTATATATGTCAATGCTTAAAATGATGTGTAATTATTTATAAAGTATTTGTATATACATCTTAACTAATAAAATAAATATTTAAACAAACTGAAAATAATATTATGTACAAACTGGTAGAAAAAGAACTCATAGGGCATCAAAAAATTCGTCCACATGCTTAAAATTACATTGCAAATGTATATTGAAGAACATCCACGTAAACTGAATTTCTTCTTTTTAGGGTTCCGTACCTCAAAAGGAAAAAACGGAACTCTTACAGGATCACTTTGTTGTCGTCCGTCCATCTGTGTCTGTCTGTCTGGACCCTTTACTCGGGAACGCGTGGAGGTATCGAGTTGAAATTAAAACCATATATTCAGGTTTGCGGTCCCTTGAAGCTGTGAAAAAATCAAATTTCTGCGTTAGCGAAAAAACCCCGCTGACCTAGAATTCTGAAATTTGGCTTGAAGCAGCAAGGTCTCATAGGACAAGTATAGGAAAAAATCTGAAAACTATAAATTTGTAGTTACGTCACAAAAAAAAACTTATTTTTACGATTCTGAAAAATCTTCGTTACTAAATTCGGGAATTGAACTATTCTCAGAGGTAAGTTTGTACGGAACCCTCAGCGCGCGAGTCCGACTCGCACACCGGTTTATTTTATTTTTCAAATGAAATATGTATGCCAGTACAGTACTGGTTATTTAAACAGCAATATCACAATAACTGGAAGTGACACGATTTAGTGAAGGATTTATTCTATGAACAAAATTGGATTCAGCCAATCAAATCCTATAAGAATCACATGGCTACTTCCTTACTCCCAAATCTTAATTTTTTTTTTGTTGGTCTGTATTAGTATAATTTATTTTATTATTTATGTACACAGGGATACTATATCATATAACACATTTTAAATATAAGTACTTTACTGCATATTTGTATGTATATAGAAATTTCTTCCAGCTGATCTGCGAAAAATATAGACAATAGTGTGAGAAAAAACATTAAAACGTTCAAAATAATTTTAATTTCGAAAGTCTGTTATTCTGGTTTTATTTGTTATTTAACACTTTTGGTTGATTTTGTAAACAGTTTTTTATTTCACACTTTTTATTCAGTTCAGTTGATTTTTACGGGACTTACACTGATAGATAGCTGATGCTATATGAGTAACTTAGAAGTAACCTAAACATTTAGAAAAGGGGTGGCAGATCTGCACAAAAAAAAAAACTTTAAATTATGACCAAATGCATTGTGCCATTTTACGAGTCTGACAGTATGAAGCCTTGGGCACCAGTTAATCTTCTATACTAATATTTAAAAGCTGAGGATTATTTTGTTTCGTTAAACATGCTGATCGCAGTCAAGCACTGGTTTATATCAATTAAAAAAAAAAAAAAATACTGGTTCGAATTGAAAAATATTTTAGCTCATTTATTTTCTAAAAAAAAAAGACGCATGACAAAAGATTGCATGTAGCGGAGATGAGAATGTTGAGATGGATGTGTGGTGTGACGAGAATGGATAAAGTAAGAAATGAATATATTAGAGGAAGTTTGAAAGTGGCACCAGTGACTGAAAAGTTGAAGGGGAATCGTTTGTCTTGGTATGGTCATGTAAAGAGGAGAGATGAAACACATGTTACTAAAAGAGTTATGAGTATACATGTGGATGGGTGGAGAGGGAGAGGGAGGCCAAAGAAAAGATGGATGGATTGTGTGGACAGTGATATGAAAGAAAAGGAAGTTAGTGATAGTATGACTTTTGACAGGATAGAATGGAAGAAAAAAACGTGTTGCGCCGACCCCAAATAAGATGGGAAAGGGCAGGAAGATGATGATCGGGCAACGCTACATACCGTGACCCTATGATCAAGTAGGAGCGGGGCAGTAACCAAAGACAGGTGAAATCGCGGGGAACAGCTAGTAATACGTAATTGCAAGGAAAAGGTCAGAGAAAGAGTAACAGTAGTTGCTGGATTTATGAGGATGGAAATTAAGAGGGGGTCTTTAGGTGTTATCTGTACTCGGCGGCGGCGACTTCTCACATCCGGACAAGCTTCTGGCTTAGGGTCCGGAGCGAGAGGGAATGGGGAGCAGTTGCGTATTTAATTTCTATAGACATTGGCCCGTACGCAGCCATATGAAACTGCTCGTGTATACTTTGTGTTGCTATTTTAAAATCTGCAATTGCAATGTACATATACACGAATTCTGCGTAGACTCTTGTATAGTTTGCATCGTGTATCCTGGTTCCAAACTATACTACAGCTAACATCACTTACGCCTGACAAAAGCTGAGATATAATTTAATAAAATCATTTATTCATATAATGCCATGATGTTCAAACATAATTAATGTAGAATTAGATAAATAATAATTAGGCTTTTAACTTAACCTAACCCAAAATGCGCTAACATAAGGGGATCTTTAACCCTAAACTATATTGGTGGAAAAAACTTTCGTATCTATAGTCGTGGGTTCAGGGGGACCCCAATTTTTAAATAAAAATAAGAGTGATCCATATATATTATTTTGTATTTTTTACTCGTATTATTAATTAATGTTTATTTCTTAAGAAGACCACCGTAGGAACTGTTTTTAATTTATTAATAAGCACTAAAAAAATTATCTTCACTGCGCCCTAATTTAAAAATAATTGAACGAAAAATATTTAAAAAAAAATACAAGAGAACAAAAACAAAGCATTTCTTCTTGCATGTTGAAGTACACCACAGTATTCAAATTCTTTGGCTGTAGCATCTTTCTTTCATGTATGGCTCACATAAAGATTTCGCAAGACCTTTCAAACTTGACTAACTGACTTGCCATGATTCATCATCATCTTCCTGCCCTTATCCCGTATTATTTGGGGTCGGCGCAACACGTTTTTTTCTTCCACTCTGCCCTGTTACTCGTCATGCTATCACTAACTGCCTTTTCCTTCATATCACTCTTCACACAATCCATCCATCTTTTCTTTGGTCTCCCCCTTCCTCTCCATCCATCCACATGTAAACTCATAACTCTTTTAGTAACATGTGTTTCATCCCTCCTCTTCACATGACCATGATTACAAACCGAAATAAATATAAAACGATATAAAGTAAATGAAACAAAAAAAATAACGAATTTGTAGTCGTGGGCCCACTGGACCCACCCAAACGCGATTAAGGTACCTTTGTAGTTGTAACCGAAACAGCAGGTTTTTTACCATATAGCAGAAAGGTACTGAGAAGCGCGGAAAGCTGCGTTGCTCGCATCGAATTTTACAGCACTTTAAAGAATCAACATGGGTCCAATGGACCCACGACTAAAGTTAAGGGTTAATGGTCACTTTTCTAACCTTACCTAACCCATATGATCGCTACGTTCGCTCACCATCGTGTTCTTATGGTCACTATTCTAAACTGACCTAATCCATGCGCAATTATTCAGATCGACGTACGATTAGTCCATATTCGTACTAGTAATGTAGTAATATTAAGGAATAAGCTTAGGTAATTAGGCCATTACGAAGTATACGCGAGTATTTTTGTACGACTCTTGAATAGATTGGAATACCTTGATTAAAAAGTGATTTCCGATCTATACGCGACCAGTTTCACACCCTTGCGTTCTGGCCCTGTACAGAATGAAAATACGTGGATCAGTTACCTCTTGTGAAGCAATAATGCAAGTGAAGGAGATGACAGCAATCATGAGGGAGCTAATATCCTCACGGCCCAGCCGCGGCTCGCAGGATACGTCTCGGGCATCGTGAACAGCAGGGTAATTCTCGGCCACCATAGGGGCAGGCTTGCGGACGACGAGCAATGGGAAACTCGCCGTCCGACCGTTCCGTATGGACCAAGCCACAGTCGACGGCGCTTTGTGTTCCACGCGCGTCTCAAGGAGATGTCAGCAAATCTAAGGGACATGTAAGGCCGATGCCTGCTAAGGCTGCGGGATCGTAGATAAAATTTACCGTGGCTCTGGCATGGCAAATGAAGGGACATAGGAAGGGTTTTAGTCAGTAAAAGTCTGACATGCCCTCTTGCTCCACCTTAGCGGGAGGGGGCCATTTGATGATTACCCACCACAAAAAATGTGTGAACTGCATGGTGCGTCGCTAGAACGAGCGTAACTCGATTATGTACGTAGGAGGGATAAGGTGAATGTGTAGGATGTTGAATCCCGAGTGTTTTTGTAAAGACGAGAATGGAAGCGATATGAACTCCTTTCATCATATTCACCATAATTTGCATACCTAATAAAAAGCATTCCTAAGCTTTCTTACTCAGTGAAGCAGTGATGCTGAGTTTGATTTTAATGAAACCACAATACATTGAACACTGATTTGAAACAAGTTCTGAACAATCCAGTAATAACTACATTTACTGCAACATTGTCAATCAATATTGGTTTTACATAAGCCATGTATGTAACCAACAGTTTTGTGATATGAAATGAAAATATAAAGCTGCTAATACACACACCTGTAACTTGCACCAAAGTGTGCAAGTAGCTTGCTTGCTCTTGTACCGTAACATCTGACCAGTAGTGGACTGGTGGTCAGGAATGTCATCAAAGTAAACTACTTACATTCTTTTATGCAAGTTTGGTTTATGTATTACATACTTTTGTTGCACATTCCTATTTATCTCATACAAAATCTAAGGGACCTTAGTAAGCCATTATCAAAACTATACTTAATGTCTGTATTTGAAGTCTGTGTGTAGTGTGCTCATTCAACTGTTATTTGTTGTCAAGCCTATGCTTGCATTGCTTGGATGTTTCTGCTCATCTAGTATTACATTAGATATTTGCCTACTTGTAAAATAATTGTCTGTTGCTATGTGTAAGTGTATGTCTTTAGTAGTTCTAATGTGTCATAATCAATTTATTGTTAATGTTTTTTTTTTAATTGTCATCATTAGATGCATATTACTTTTGCTGTAGATTTAACACAAGGGCTTAATCACATTGGTTACCCATATTTGGATGCCTATTGATTTTGACAAGTAATAACCATGTGTAGCAGAAAAAACGTTTAGAAACAACCATTTGCCACATAATTGCTACTTCTAAATAATTTCTGTTGACAAAATCAATTCATAAAATAATCAGGTAGTTTCAAGATTTAGCTTATTGCTGATGCATGCCATGCTAACATAAATAATAATACTTCTTAATTACTTAACAATATTATGATTCTAAAATGTTTGTGTTATATAATCTTTGCTGATGTGACTCTAAGCAGCTTTTCCAATACTATTGTTAATTGTATTATGATTGTGCAATTTATAATACACTCTTCATTGCTCCTGTTTATGAATTTTTAGAAACTGTTTAATCGGTTTTAGATTGCACCTGCTGCAAAAAAACTATGGGACAAAGGCCCCGGTGCTGGCGGCGACAGCAAGGGCCCTCCGCACCTGCCGCCGTTACAGTTGAACCCCGAGCAGATGTGGCGTGATCCGACCTGGTCTGCGCAAGGTTCGTTACTCTTCTGCTAATGTTATATCATCGGAAGCTATGAGGAAATTATCTACATATCCTTGTTATTTTTATATGTTCAAGTACCTAGTCTAACCCAGAAAACCCAAGGAAAAGAAAAACTGATTGAACAGTTAAAAAAATAAAATATATGAAAATGAATACATTACTTGCCTCAGTTTCACAATGAAATGTAAATAAAAAAACCCGTTTTGTAAAAAAAAAAATGGTATTATTTTAGCTGTGGAACACAATGTGGGCGTTCCAATGATGGGTACGCGACGAGGTGTCGCGTTCCCCGGCGGCGATGCTGGCAGCATTCTGTCACCCCGTGACACGGCTGGACTCGGCGTCAAAATGGTCGAATATGTGCTTGGAGGATCTCCTACAGGTATGATGATCTGCGCCTAAGCCCGCTTGAAAACATGTTACGCTAGAAGCAGTCATGCTTTACATTAGACAGGGATTATAAATATAGACCAAAGATTAAAAAATAAAAATGATTTTAAAATTCAATCATTATCTCTCTTTCTTTAAAACATGAAAATCTCGTATCTTTTATCCTTTAAAATCTATGTTCGCCATAGTTGCTAGAGATTTTACTCACTATGAAGATAATAATGTTATTTGTAAACCACTTTGTTGCAGTTTCATCAAGAATTAATTATTCACATCTCGTAGAAGCAGGTGGCGTAGCTACTGGCGGAGGTGAAAAGGTACCCGGAGTGGTCGCTGGATTACGAGGAATGGTCCTTGAGGAGCGTCCAGAGGACAAGTCAGCCTCTCCTTTCGAAAAAGACTTGCACGAAATGCATGAACATGGATCTCTACCTAATGGACTACATAATGGACAAGAAGATGACAAAGCATTCAAGTAAGTATTTGATTGGGAATGGACAATCTTATTTCGTTTATTTTGCTTAAATACCTGACCAACTTCCCTGTGATAGGCGGAAATTTTTCTCTTTTTGACTTGCTGCATAAAGCAGCTGTCAAGTCCTATCATTGACCAATGACTCAAGACCGAAGTTATTTAAATTAATAGTCAATATTAGACACATGTAAAGTAAGTTAAGACCTGTAATAAAAACTTATTTTGTGTAGGAGTCTTATTGTTTGTAAGGCAGGAAAACTAATTAAAACTTACGAGTTATTATAATACCAGCTTGTTTAAAACAAAAGGAATAACAATTTTTACACTACTGGTCGTATTCATACGTAAGGAACGTTGAAATTTTTCGTCATTCATCAATTAGTATGCAAAACAGGTCATTAGGTATCGATTAAAGTTGAGATGTATAAGTCAGATATTAACACCGCCAGACGAAAACTCTAAATATTGTTTTGTCTGTAATAAAATTAAGATGATAATGTTTGTACATACATAATTCGCAAACAATAACCGATAAAAGCAATCGGGACCCGAGTATCAAATCTAATCTTTATCAATACACAAAATTACTACGAGTCGTCGATACGTAAGATCGTCACGAAGGCCATCGAGTGGCGAGTGCGAAACCGTTCGGTTCGGCCCGTGAAGGAGCGCGGAGGTAGCGAGGTAGCGACAGAGCGGGCGTGCGTGCGGCGGCGGCTGGCGGGCAATAACCGCGCGCGTGGATCATGGCCTCTGTCAATGCCACTCGCCGCACGCCGCACAACCTGCGCGCCCGCACGCTCGGGACACTCCTAATGTTTTATCGAGCGGCGTCGAGCGCCCGCGACCTATGATTCACACGGTAAACAGATTTCCTCTGATAAACTGCAGCGTTTGAGTAACTATTGGTATGATATCTTAAAGGTTTATCTGATACTAAAATTCAGATGCTATTTTTTTATACTCAAGAAACGGTAGCTGCAAGGTTTTCTTAAACTTAAATTCTCATGCATATTTGTTAAACGAAAATGAAACAAGATTAAACAATCATTTTTTTTTTTTATTAGCCTCGCCAAAGGCGAACCATTCTGAGGTATACGAAGAGGTATCAGTAAAAAAAAAATATATAAAAGTATCCTGAACTACGTGCTTGTTTGAAGACATTATCAGCATTTCCACAATGCTCCCACTTCCATAATTTAGCACATAAATAATAATATTGTTTACATTGCTGATTTCATTTTTGTTTTTAAACCCCTCAAATGCTGAAATTTTGTAGGGTACCCTTTATGTACCACTGATGTTTTATATTGTAAGGAACATGCTGAGTGAAATGTAGTAGTTTCGGAGTGATCCTTACAATATATGGGGTGTACGTGGCTGTGTATATGGTGTATTATAGCGCGGTGGTCTGGTTCCCCTGCAGCCGCACGCCGGGCTCGCGCCAGCCGTCGCCGGCGGAGGAGGAGGGGCCGCGCAACGGCGACGCGCCCGCCTTCCCGCTGCTGCCGCCGCACGCCATGCCGCAGCCGCAGCCGCAGCAGCTGCACCATCTGCCGCATCTCTCGCATCCACAGGTCTAATATTTAATACTAACTTGTTTTGTATTGCACTGAAACTAAGAAAAGGTTGGGTCAGCTTATTTGCAATTTAATTATTAATCTACAATGGGTAGCATAAGGGTTCGTAAATGGGGAGGATTTATAAAACAAAATAAACTGACATTGTAAACCAAAATTGTAAATTTACCTTAATGTTAAAGACAGTGCAATCATATTTGGTGTGCTAAATTTGGGTATTTGATGTTAATCTTCACTGCCTATTCAAAAAATGTTATAGGCTTAGTTACTAATGTCATTTGTTATGTCTGTTTCAGCATCATCCAGGCATGTTAGGTGTAGCGCCACTGCAGGGCCTGCCACACCCACAGCACCCACAAATCCACCCTGGTTAGTATAAATAAATAAGAGTAATATTTATATGAGGGCTTTAATGAGCTGAGTATTATACTGTAATGAATTGATTTCAGGTATGACATTGAACGACTCTATGAATCAACATCTCGAACTCGTTTTACAAATGGAGCAACATCCACAATTTGACAACAATAGTTTTGCAAGCACACAGCAGGTTAGTAGTTTTACTCGTTTTGTAAGTGTGTTAAATACTTACCAAGAAAATTAATTAAATTAACCTTTTCGTACAGTCTTAAGTCTTTTATACCTTCATTATTTTTCAAAATGATTACCTTTATCAAGTCGGGACACAAAGAAACCTTGGATTTATGACTACTGTATCGAAAACTATATGTAATCACTGAAAACAGAGGCTAAATAAGCAGAAACAAATGTCTAGTTCGCATGAAACTGAATCTTTTTTAATGGACTGCTACAGACTGATGTAGCAAATATATCCCTATGTCACTCAATGATAAAGTAGCATTCTGCTGGTTGAAGAATTTTAAAATCAGTTCAGTAGTTTTTAAGGTTAATAATTACAAACAAAATACGAATCTTTCCTCTTAATAATATTATATTACACAAATGAGAGGAATCAAATCTATTTTATATTTATTTATTACATTTTTGATTAGAAATTGTCATTCTGTAAAATTGACTCAATGACAATATTGAGTAGGTAATGTGATTGGTAAAGACAAAGTAAATTCTATTATGCATGTAGCAAACATAAATAGACCTTAAGGGCGCACTAATCAGCAGCTCTGAACTCGTTGATGGGCGAGGTAAAATGCATGCTATCTCATCCAACATCGTGTGCTAAACTCAAAAACACTGATCATCAATAAGAACCTAGTACTCACATTAATACACACTCCTTTTACATGGAAGATAATTAATAACGAAAAGAGCTAAAATTTTATGAACGGACTATTGGAAGTATGTATATGCCATCAAATTAAGAAGAACCGTTTGACTTTTCCAAACTTTTCAAGCCGAAATAACTATGTATACGTGTAACTCCCACAATGAGGCTTTTCTAAAATGACGTTCACCAAGTGGCAGCACTGAATCGACACATCAGGTCCAGGCACCTGTAAAAACGCTTATGTTAATGACGCCAACGTCATGTAAACGGTTTAAAAGAAGACCTCTCGGCTAAGTGGCGCCAACTAGTGGTGTGAATTTTCCCGAAAACCTTAATTTCAATTACTTTTTCCGTAAATTATGAAGCTATTTTTATTTAATCACAAGATGTACAATTTTCAATCAACTAATTTAAATTAAAACCTTTCAAACAAAGCAAAATAATCAATATATAATACAATAGATGGCCTTTTTTAACCAACTTCAAAAAGGAAGAGGTTCTACGTTCGGCTGAATGTATTGCTTCCATGTGATCCATCATCGGACCACCAGGCGTACGGCAACGCGCCACCGGTACATGGTGGATATTCCACCTATACACACAAAACGTTTTGGGAACACATTCATTGTGCGTACAGCTAAGGAGTGGAATTCCTTGCCGGAATGTGTGTTTACTGATAGCTACAACCCGGTAATCTTTAAGTCAAGAGTGAATAGGTTACTTCTAGGTAAGCGCGTTCCATCGTCGACCTCATCATCGCTTTCCATCAGGTTAGATGGCGGTCAAGCGCGAACCTATCGAGAATAAAAAAAAAAGATCATTCCAATATTTCTATGGGACCACCATAGAAATATTGGTATGATCTTATCACGAACTTCGAAGATATGGAACAGGACTCCTCATAGTATCACAGCAGAACCGTAGTAACAAGTAAAAATGCATGCAAATTTATTTATACGTGTAGTCAATGACTGACTGAAAGAAAAGGGGAATATATAGAACTGATCTGATGATGAAGCCTGAAGCTAGGCACCGGAACTCTGTAATGAATGAATCTTTTTAGTGGTGGTACCATCACTAAAAACTGTAAAATAAACTTTTTATAAAATATAACCAACATCAATGTAAAAAAAAACACTAAAAAGTGCTAAAAAACTTTAATTTTGGAAGTCGGTGTTAAATAACGAAGAGGCAAAACTATTATAGAAACTTCAACGGTCCGGACGAAGCGTTTCGCTTAAAAAAAATAAAGATTAATTAAACTTATTAATAATGGGTAGTTTTTAATTCAAGTGTCTTTGTGTTTAAATCACTTAATTTTCATCGGACAACCGACTATCAATGAAATTGCATAGTTAAAATTAAACATATAAGTTAGTTATCATATAAACTTTATTGTACAACAATGTAATAAATAGTAAAACTTGAGCCATCAACTTAAACATCGCATTCTGCGATCTCTTCCAGGCAACCTGGAATGGAAAGAGATTGCCTGGACATTCATGGGATTGCACTTGGTGCATTTCAAAACTAATTATCACAATATACAAATTACAAACTTAACACTAAAATACATACATACTAAACATATAGATAAAAAAAAAAAACAAGTGACGACTACAGTTGAAGGGTATGAGAACAAGGAATGTCACAACTGTTTATTTGTATTTTATATTGGTATCACATATAATTTTATTCTCAACCATTTTTTTCCACAAAAAGTCAACAAATTTCGTTACAACTACGTGACTGCAAACTCTGATCTCAGTAAAAATAATGAATCTTCTAAACTTAAATGGTTTTTCTCAAAATCAGTTAAGTGGATATTCCCTGATCTTTGCCTGTACCCTTCAATTACTATAGCTAAAGTCATTTAATAGAACATTACCTGTTATTTACTGTTACTACATCTATGTATAATGTAATTTCATTCTTAACTACTGGTTTGCACAAAAACTTAACAAATTTCGTTAATACTACGATATTGCAAACTTTGATCTTATTAAAAATAATTAGACTGATAAACTTTAAATGCGTTTTTCTCAAAATCTGTTCTAGTGGACATTTCCTGTTCTTTGCCTGTTCCCTTCAATTGCTATAGCTAAAAACGAAACAACACAAAATATCATAATTACTGGGACAAGTAATTAATCTTTCACAAGTCTTTTAAATATAGGTAGTGGTTGCGCGCGTTTTATAGACACTGGCAATGTGGCCTGGACAGTAAAGGACTTATCAAGGAATGTAGTAGAATGCATCAGCATTTGAGTCTCAAGTTATCTGATGACCTAAGAGATTTTGAAAGCGAGTCACAAAAAAATCCAAACCATTTCTTAAGATAATGAGGGGTGAAGGGGAAAAAAACACAGTATACAAGCGGGAAAGAATATGAGCATTCCGGCAAAGGCGATTTGGCAACCACTTGAGTTTAACACGGAACTCTGAAAATGATCATATTTGCGTAAACCGAATATGAACCTTATGCAAAATTTTAGAATACGCTCAAGTTTATCCAGTTGTACTTCAGTCAGGTCAAGATAGCTGGCATCAGCATTATCAAGGAGGGAAGAAGAAGAGATTGAGCAAGCGCAATCTTGGTAGCCGTCGTCGCAATGATGAAACAGCTGCGAATAACATGCGGCTGGATTCCAGTAGCTAGGTAGTCCACGAGAAGTTCGTATCAATAAATATCCCCAAATTCTTAACTTTCTCACTAATGGGAATAACTGAATTTTC
This sequence comes from Mythimna vitellina, assembly GCA_949316375.1. NCBI lineage: Eukaryota > Metazoa > Arthropoda > Insecta > Lepidoptera > Noctuidae > Mythimna > Mythimna vitellina. Next base: position 9,183,794 of record OX438687.1, on the reverse strand, counting down.
GAAAGAAACTTGGGGAAGAGTTGTCCAGTCGATTTTTGAGACCGTTCTAGAACTACCCACCACAGTAACCTGCGTCTTTATGAGATTCACTGTAAGTCCACGTGACTGTAGCAAGAGGCATCTTGCTCCAGTCACATATACGGGCCAGATCACGGTTTAAAGTTACGATGGCCGAGAGGAGCTCGGGTAAAATCGCTCGTGTTCAAGTCAAATTTAGGCTTTTAATTTTACTTCATGAAAACTGAATGATTTCATCATCATCATCATCATCATTTCAGCCGAAAGACGTCCACTGCTGGACATAGGCCTCCCCCAAGTGCCGCCACAATGAACGGTCCTGTGCGTCTCGCATCGAATGATTTCAGTCAAATTAAAATATATCACCTCTGTTTAAACTACGAGACTCAAGATCAGTTATTTATTGCACGACTTGCGCGTGGAGATGAAACGCCGGGCGGGGCAAAACTCCCCTGCCCCGACAAGTTGCGGCATGGCGGACACTGTTCCGGCGGAATCACATGGTGAAATGAAGACAGCGACTGTCGCGACCCAGTACTGGGCAGGCTATAATTATGGCGATAAGTCCCCACTTTGAGTCGTGGCTGAAAGGCCTCACGGCGTCCTTACCTTCCGCATGACGCAGGTCCTAACCGGACATGGTAAGTTCCTGCACCGAATTCGTGCGGAAGAAACGCCACGCCCGGTTGTTGTCACCATTGTGTGGACTGCCGGAGGATACAGTGGAGGTGTGCCCTGCCTGGGTAGAGCAATACCGTGTCCTCGTGGGGTCGATCGGCGGCGGCGATATCTCGCGCCGGGCCTTTGTACAGGCCATGGTCCGGAGCGAGGAGGAGTGGCAAGCGGTCACCTCCTTCTGCGAAGTAGTAATGCTAGCAAAGGAGGAGGCCGCACGCGTGAGCCAACGGTCCTCACGCCCCAACCGCCGCCGGGATTCCGATTCCGATTCCCGGCCACCGTAGGCGCGGGCTTGCGGACGGCGAGCAATGGGTAGCTCGCCTTCCAACCGTCCGGTAACCGTCCGGACCGAACCCAAGTCGTCGACGGCGCGTAGCGTTCCCCGCGCGCCTCAAGGAGATGTCAGGAAACCGCAGGATTGAAGCCTACTGGTGCCAAGGGTCTGCTTGTGAAAGGAAGACTGCCCTAGTACGAAAGAAAAAAGAAGGCAAAGAATATTTTTTTTCTCATATAGTGTAAAATACCCTATTATGTATGCGTGTTGTAAATTTTGTCATGTGGTAAGGTGTGCTGTGCAATAAAGTATATAACAATAACATAAATTTGTAAAACTGTAATCGATTAGTATATACTAAGAAATGAAATCAATAACTCTTCAGAATCGGAAATTATCGTAATCGATATCTGACCCCACCCCTATTCAATCTGTCAGAACTTGTTTTTTTAGATTTGATGGGCTCTATGAGAAACCTGCTGAATTTATCTATTCAACACAAAATTAATTGAACTTTTTAACAAACGTATTTATCCCCGTATGATAACTATTTTGCCTTTTTCACACTATAAGTTATTAATTTAAGCTCAGATGCTCAAATTGGTGTCGAATTATGGAAGTTTTGGCGCTCATTAGTTAATTTTAAATCTATTTTTTTTTTTACTATTTGCATTCCAAACAGGACTAGATAATTACGAAAGAAACTGAAATCATTCTTAGTTTTGTAATTAAAACGGCTAACGTTGGAAATAATTGCTATAAGTACTACGTTTTTATGAGATAATGACCGACTAGGGCACCCTTAAGGTGACGAACCCATAGGTGGGCTAACTCTAGTGGAGGTTTGTGTGGACTAACTCTAGAGGAATCGAGCACGAGCGACACTACACGTATTTGAGCTCGGCTTGCGGTAGCGTAGACCCATGTTATTTGTACCATGACTGTACAAAAATTATATTTTGTTGCCATCTAAGGATTAGTAAACAGATAGTATGGATCTTCTTCCATACTTGTCTATCTGTTTACTCATCCTTTGCATGTTACAAAATGTTGACATATCGGCAAGAGAAAGACGCTAAAATGGGAGTAAAAGCAGAGAAATTAAATAACTGTATCTTACATGATGATTGTTGAGCTCGACTCTTACCACAACGACTGGCCCACTTTATCAAAAGAGAATTGTATGGAAAAAGGAAAGTTAGGACTTTGCATAGCAATGGGATAAAATAGGCTAGATATACAGAGATCCATCCTTTTATAAATCGTAATAAATTAGTGATTACAGGCCATGCCTATTATTAGACTCTAGTCTGCGAAAGATAGCTTCTCTGAATCTTAAAGACTGGACAAGCATTTTCTGCAACACTTAATTACGGTCATCAGTGATGATGAGACTGTAAATTTCAGAGTGTAAAAGCGAGCGAAGCAAGCTCTAAAATTTTAGCACTCGTGCTTAAGATCATGTATGCTCTATTTTCTTATCATGGGTACTGAAGTTCAACCACGGAGTTGGTGCCCCCTGACCACATACGTTCACAATTAAATCGGAAAATGGTAATGTCATTGTTTCTTAACATGATGCCATTTGCCCCAAGCTACATTGAGCCGCGTGTAACAAAAAAAGGTGCGCGGAGCATTACGGGAGACTACTAGATGGCAGTTCCGGCGTCGAGTAATCTGTACAGCGTGGTCATTTTTAAAACTACACCAATTTTATATGCCGCCAAAAACTCCCGCGTTACACTTGTTCTGGCTCTAATTAAATTTTGGAATCCAATGAAGATTCACGTATCGTTTTATTATGTACTAGCTTCTGCTAGCGGCTTCGCTCGCGTGAATAACATTCACGCTCCATACAAACTTTATACCCCCGTTATATCCCCTTAGGGGTTGAATTTCGGAAAATCCATTCTTAGTGCTCGCCTGCGTCATAAAATGAAGCCTTGTGTAGTATTTCACGTTCATAGTCCCAGTAGTTTTGGCTGTTCGTTGGTATGTTAGTCAGTCATTTGCTCCTTTTATGTATAGGTATAGATAAGGATTGTGTGTTTACGTCGATGTAACCAACATTCGTGCGCTTCACAGTACGGCGGCGGGCCGGGCGGCGTGGGCGGTGTAGGCGGCGGCGCAAGCGGCGGCGTGGGAGGCGTGGGCGGCGTGGGTGGCGTGGCGGGCCAGGGGGCCAGCCTCGTCAACGGCGCGTCCGTCGTGCAGCAAGCACCCGACTCCTCACAGCATCACCAGCCCTTCGATGTACAGGTCAGTCACTAATTGCTTATTGACATTCAAATGTACGATCATGACATCAATTCCGTGTTTTTCGGTGTCATCGATTTACATAATACGAAGTCTTCTGTTTATAATAAATATCGGTTGTCAATGCCTGGCCGTCGATAAAAACACATCAGGGTTTCCAAATAGCGACTGTACCTATTTATTTATTTTTGAGATGGAAAATCATAATGACTTCTCGAGTGGAGTGAACGGTCGTGTCAGACTTTTACTGACTAAATACACACCTACGTTTCTTCAGTTGTCGGTTACCGGACGTCGTCCGCATGCCCACGCCTACAGTAGCTGGTACTCGGGGTTGGGGTCTCAGCGGCTGGGGCGTAAGAATGTCTGTTCCCTCAAGTGCGTGGCCGCCTCCTTTAGCATTAATGTTTCGCAGAAGGAAACGACCACCGCCTATTCCCCCTAGCTCCGGATCATTGCCTGTATCAGGGCTCAGCGTGAGAGGTCGCAGCTACTGATCGCTCCCACGAGGACACAGCGTTGCTTCCATCGCGTATCGCGCATAGCGGGCCATACCTCCACAGTATGCTCCTTCGTGTTCTTCGGGCGGTCCGCACAATGGTGACACCCGAGCGGTCCGTGCAATGGTGCCATCCGCGCGTTTCTTCCGCCTGAATTAGGTGCAGGAACCTTCCGAACTTACCATGTCCGTTGAGGATCTACGTCATACGGAAGATGAGGACGCCATGTCGTCTCTCCAGCTACTCAAAGAGGAGGTCTTACCACCGTGATTATGGTATGCCCAGCAACTACCTACGTTTCAGTCTCTATCTAAAACTTAATGTACGATTTTATCGATTGCTTATGTGCGAGATTAAATTTACGACCATTCAATTGCGGAAAATACGAGAAAAGGCTAAATGATCAATCGTCCATTACGTATACATTTTTTTACTGTTGTGTTCCTACCTTAACTATGATGAACAAAGAAATAAATCGCCTTTTAATGGTTTTTCCTAGTTATCTTGGTTCATTCTTTTTGGATTGCTTTGTGCAAGTACGGCGCAGCAAAATGCGTGAACCCTTAGGCTCAAAAAATTCTAATAAACGTCACTTAGAGAATACTCTATTTGTTTACTGAGAAACCACCTAAAAATGAAACAATTTCTATCAGGCCGAATTCCCTTTCATATAATTTTAAGGTCTTGGTGGTTGTGTACACTATTGCTGCACACAATAAATGTAATAATGTAATGTATCTATTAAATTATACGAGCATGTATTATTGTACATCAAAGTTCACATTGGAGTTCTCAAAGGACTATTGTTGCATTAAAAAAATCACAAGTTTTACCAATGTTCGTGCGTACGTTCTGGTGTTTTCTTATTGATGTTTCATATTTCCACGTTTTGGCAATACAATGGACGGCGAGCCACCCATTGCTCGACGCCCGCGCCTACGGAGGCCGGAAATCGGGATCGGAATCCCGGCGGCGGTTAGGGCCGTGAGGACCGTTGCCTCACGCGATCGGCCGCCTCCTTTGCTAGCATTACTGCTTCGCAGGAGGCGACCGCCTGCCACTCTTCCTCGCTCCAGACCATGGCTTGTACCAAGGCCCGGCGCGAGGACACGGCGTTGCTCTGCCCAAGCGGGGAACACCTTTACCGTGTGCTCCACCGTGTCCTCCGGGCGGTCCACACAGTGGCGACAAACGGGCGTCGCTTCCGTACGAATCCGGTGCAGGAACTTCCCGAACTTTCCGTGTTCAGTGAAAACCTGCTTATGCGGAAGGTGGTCTGTCCAACCACGCCTCAAAGAAGGGACTTACCGCCATAATTGTGGCGTGCCCAGGATCCCCAGTGGCGGAATTTTTCGTCGGTTTCTCCCTAATTTTTTTTTTTTAATTTTTATAATATTTTTTTTATATTTCATCTACAGTAACCGTAATCAGAGGTTAAAACCCCTATGTTATTCGTATATATCTAAAGTGGCTATTTCGCTGTAATGCTCTGCAGAACGAATAAATGCTAATGAATATTACTTAATAGAAAGAAAGAAAGAAAGAAAAACATTTTTTAAATAATAAACTTGTTGATGCGTTTTAATCGAACCTGTCTCATCCCTATAAATAATAATACGTAAAAAAAATGGGTGTGTTTATAATATCAACAGAACAGGTTATTAACAATAAATACACGTTGATGTGTACAAAAAAAAAATGGAAACGATTTTTAAACATTTCTGCTTTTTGTTCGTTTGTTCCTGTTAATCTCCGAAGTGCTGAGCTGATTTTGATGAAAATTTTACTGGCAGATTGTTGAAGAAGGCTCTTTCTAAAATATTTTTTGCTATAATAAAATCACTTGAAATCATATCATCATAATAGGCTTATACAGCGGAAATACTAATTCCACGTGAGCGGTAGCTGATTTAATTATAGTTATAAATTAACATAAAACGAAAACTTCACAAAAAATGCACTCAACAACCAAAAAACATTCAAGGCTGTATTCACACGTGAGCATTTTAGTGCAGAAGACTGACGGATGTATACAGGTCAGTGTATAAAGCTAATCAAATATATTCATAATGGTGTTTTGTTCAGGGTAGGAAATCACAGGCTTTTTCTATGGTCTGGTATTATTATCTGCTGCTAGTAAATCGCAACACTCACAGATTTTTGCTTGACACCGCATCCATTTGAATATTGCCTAAATAATGTATATTTACAAAATAGAGGTAGAACGAGATAGTTAATGTATTGGATATTTGATGAGATTAGTTTTACCTACACAAGGTGAAGAGATCTTAAGTATTATACGATTAATTGTATATTATTCAAATAAGTTGTAGTCCTCACTTCATACCATTAATGTGAGGTTAACTTATTCAATGGTGCGCAAGGGCCTTGTCTTGCTGCGCAGTTAAAATACTGCTCAACACAAGTCAGTGACAGAGGCTCCAAGCCAGATTTCTGGGACGTGTGGCTTAGTAGTTTCAGCAGCTTTTCTTGCCTTTGTCATATTTGATCCTGGCCAACTTGTATTCCTGTATGGTTTGTTCCACTGTGAAGTATCGTGTTATTGTCCCATTAAAACGTAGGTACAGCGCACTGACTATAGAGTACTGTTTTATTGTATGTCTGTATATGTTGTAAGTGTATAAATATATAAATCTATGGACAGAAGTCTCAAACGTTTATTATTATTTCTATGCAATATTTTATCTGACGCCATAGCATAGGTAAATATATTCTTACGCAATTCCGAGGCCCATTCCTTAGCCGTGGACCGGTCTGGGCACGACATATGCATTAAACTAGACCTTGGTCATATCCAAGTGCATGTCGAAACCGATACGTCCGTTGAGTGACTACCTACATTAAATTATGTTAGTAGTATTTTATACTCGTTAGTTGGATATTTTTTCCTCATAACGATGTTCCGGGAGGCAGATTTTTTTGTTTTCATAACATTATTATATTTTTTTATAACTTTATAATAATCTAAACTTACAAAACATTTCTGTGGTCTACTGACAGGATATACACGATTGAAAAGCCCAGAGGGCATTATGCAGGTGAGAAATCACCCCCTTAGTGCGTGAAATGGGGTAGAAAGGGTTCTAGGATACGTTGTAGGGTGGAGCTATACACAGAGATGATATTGTTCTTGTTTCAACTCGTGGTTCAGTCAATCATAGAGTGGGTCTACAATTAAAAAAAAACTTCGATTTAAACTTTCGAATATCGTAATTACAGTTAGAGTAAGAGCGTTCGCTTGGGGTTCAATGAATTAATTTTAAATTTAATATTTAACCTGTTGTAAAAGTTTCAAAATGCTTTAGTAGTCATCCTACAATGTCATCTTCTCATATTAAAGTATTAATGACCCGCCCTGGGTTCGCACGGGTGTAAATTAAACACACAAACCTAATCCATTTATTGCTTTTTATATTAGTGAAAACCGCGCAACATCAAATTTCGTTGCATATCGGAGGAGTCAGCGGACAAACAGACGGATGCGGAAACCGACTGGTTTGTATTATGTAAATTAAATAATAAAAGATTTTCCAGTTAGCAGCTAACTGGAAAATGATAGAAGCTTACTGTTAGCTGGTTACCTGTTCGCGCTTGTGACTTGATGTAGCGGTAACCAGTATTAACGCTGTAACTATTATACCTCCTCCAGTATTAAGGTGTTACCGAATCAATTGATCGATGGTAAAATGTATAATTCGACGTGATCGGTAGTTCAGTTCCTACTTCCTACCACATCAAATATATGTGGTTGTTTCAAACAATCTGTCGTAATCATTTCTTTTACGTGGGATATCTTGAAAAGATTGCTTTGGGCGGAACGAGATCATGTGTTCCTTCAGTTGCCCTTTGCGAGGGCCAAGGTAACTCTTGAACAATCCCACCACCCTGGCTGTCGTAGTCCTTTCTGGAGCGCTATTTTTTATTATACCTTTCCTAGCATTATAAGTACGTTCTTATTTCACAACTCGCATTCCTATGAATGAGGTTTCTAATATAAAAAGAATTATTCGCAGAGCACTTGGCAATTTTACACATGCATATAAAAAGCAGTGTATCTCAGGTCATGTCGTGCCGTGAGAGTAGGCTGACAATTGTAAGCAACACGTCGACTTTTTATAGTCGCGCCTTATTCATAGAGCCATGGGAAATCTATGATGATATTTAGTCAAACAAAAAGAACTAAAACCCTAAACTCGATGCAAAACAACTTGAAGCCATTGCATACTTGTTAACACTGTCATGTTTTGAAAATCAGATTCTTAAGTTCTATTACTTAACCGGAACAAGGTAACTCCTTTACTGCCTATCTTCATATCATCATCATCATCATCATCATCATCATCATCATCTTCCTGCCCTTATCCCGTGTTATTTGGGGTCGGCGCAACACGTTTTTTTCTTCCACTCTGTTTTCTTCCACCCTGTTACTCGTCATGCTATCACTAGCTTCCACTACTGCCTATCTTCATATACCAAACGAAAAAAAATCAAGGTATTTTGAACCTGCTGCTTATGAACTTACGGAGTTAGGTCGGTATTCTTGATCTTGCCTTTATGTATTTATGCGATATTCAGGGGTTAATTTTATAATAATGATTATGGAAAATATTGTGACGAACAGATTGGCAGGCAAGTGAGACAGTATAAGCAGACGTGTTGTTCAGATTTTTAAATCTGGTATTTCTCAGTAGCAGCGCTGAGGCATTTGTGCTTGGTTGATGCCAATATATTTATTCCCTGTTACATGGGATCTTCAAAAATAACTGGCGAAAGGGATGCATATTATTTTCTATCGAACCCTGCTGGGATTATAGTCGTATGTTGAATGTTTTATACTGTAAATATATCAAAATAATTATGTGTTTGTCATTGGTTGTGTCGTCAATTGCGGAAAGTCCTCGCATACTATTTACTTGGCGATTTGTAGTCTAATGGGAATAAACCATAATTGGCACTGGTTGACTAGTTTCATCTCCTTCGTTAACTCGTATAAAACCTTAAAGAATATCTTTATTTATTATTTTAGCATGTTTGTGTCAAGTCGGCCACACCATCGCTTACCATCAGGTGAGATATTGGTCAAACGCGAGCCTATCAATAATAATAATAAAAAAAAGTTCCACTGCTGGCAAAGGTCTGCCTTTCTTGTTTGCACTGCTCCTAGGGTAAATGTATACCAGCCCCGTAGGGATGTCGAGCCAGTCTTGCGATCTTCGCCTAGGTCATCGTTTATCTACTTACAAGTTTAGTATTCTCTTCTATCAGCCGCTCGCAATGTGTAGAAAATATAATAAGTAACATTAATATTTTACATTAGAAAATAGCATTATTTAATTTAGGTTTAATATAATTTAAGTTGAAAATTTTAGTTCCAAAGACAAAAACATTGAAATTGCAGATCCTCTAAAGTCATAGATAATACGAATTGTAGTATTTCTGGAGAGTACTCAACAAAAGTCTGTTTTAAGTATAACAGAACATACCTATATGGTAACCTTATTGCAAAAACAATATATAGCTATCGATTCGTCTCATCAAGACGAATCTACAGGTAAAACCGGTTATTAGCTACGACACTTATTTACAAAGATAGCTTCGGAAAAAAGTTAATAATCTAAAGATGATCAAATATAATAATAATACAAAAATGTTGGTGCATTTAGTTGGTATTTGCATTAAGAGTACGATATCATCAAATTTAGAAAATGACCATCGCAAACACGTGAAATCGCGCGCTTGTCAAGTCAACGAATGCCAACAGAATAAAAGGTATTTGGGGTTATTGCCTCGTCAAGTACTCTTATTGTAAGTCGAATTATTGATAGCGTTTTTGCAGTACCATAAGGTTTTTTCTGATTGTTTACATTTGCGACATTTAATCTAGGATCACCAATAGTAGGAACAAAAAACGTACACGAACGTGTGTAGATGTCAAAACTCAATTAGTTCAGAGTGTATTTGTTTACACACTGAACTAATTGAGTTTTGACATCTTTACTACAATTTCCTACAATTGGTTTGACGTTAAAGGTGGCATGTGAGCTATATACAATTGCGTATTTAATCCCACAACACTATTGACGTTGTTAGAAATAATTGTCCACACAATTATTATTCATGGTGGACTGCAGTTGTTGTATTACCATAACAGGTGTGTAAGGCAGCGTGTTATTACGCTACGTTTGGTGCATTGCATTGTCGCATACGCGCCTGGCGATGTAGCCGTGTGTAGTGTAGATAGGTGGCGCGGTTACCGTTAGTCCGTGGAGCGTCGCGACGCGTGCCCCGCTAACGAGCGCCTATCTCCGGCCCTGTTCCCACGCTGCTAGACGACGAGGAAGTAATAAACCTACACCTTAACTGCACACACCATTACCGATTGTAACGGCTCACATGTGTGATAGAATCTTCACGATCACACTGTGCCATCGACCGACAATGCGATGTATCAATAATGTCTTATCGAATTGGCGTGCCGTCACGCGGCTGGGGACTCCTATCATAACCGCCTAGTGGTTATGGCGTGCTACAAATTTTTACATCCATTGCTATTGAATGGGCCTGCTTGAGGAAAGTTACAGTTACAAACATTTACAAAAACAAGAAATGGGTTAGTGTTTACAGCTAGCGTTAGCATCCGTCCGGATTTTTCCGAATTCTCTGCGATCTACTAGTACCTAACCACTAAAAAATTAAAGTAAAATGTTCGAATATTTTCGCTTTACGTCGTCAGATCCTTATGGAAATGGTAACCCTACTAGGCCTTACTTACGGATCGGACTCGGGTTATCTTCATGAAGGAAATGCAGTTTAACTAAAATGTTTGACATAAAAATAATTTTGATAATTGCTTTTCCTAATTTTTCATTTCACGATGACCCGACCTGGAAATCTTAATATAAAATATGTAAATATTTGTATATGATGCAGATCTAATGACTACCCTTTTAGAAATACAGAGCATAGACCCATTAAAATAAAAATAGACAGAAAATGATAGTAACTTAGAAAGGTTTCAGAACAACTAAATTATTTATGGTCTCTCAAGTAACCTAATATTACACAAGTGTTACTGTGACAGTTTGATGAGTTGTAATATCGTGAACTATTCAATTTCACGGATTACAACGAAACTGTTTCAAATGAATTCGATCGTAAAGATTTTCTCTATAGGGTATTTGCAAACTTTTCTAGATTTCAAATTGCTTTGTAAACGACACAATTACGCTTCTAAACAAGACTACAGGGTCATTGAACTGCTAGCGACAATTCAGCCAACTAGCAGCTACCTGTATTGTTCGTTCCAAGCTTGCAATCCGTGTGAAAACTGCAATGTAGGTTATAGCACAACTATATGAGACAATATAGCGTGCCAGTGTTCATAGACATGCTAAACTAATGTCACTTTCAGGTCTGGAAGCCATATCCCATTTTACACAAGTTTAAAAAAAAAACACTGATTAAAGATGTTGATGATATCTTAAAATTTCAGCATAGATGTACATAATTAACGGACGTTCACTTGACTATTCATTACTGGCAATTAATTCCCGCGGGTTGCGCTCCGCGGCGCTGAGATCGACCTCGTGGGAAATTAAACTGTGCACGGGCCGTCTTCTGCCGCCCGCCGCCTCGCGCCGCCCCTACTCCACATATGAACACTTTCTCTCGCTGATTTCCCGATTTTTCCACGTGCACTTAACGTCGATGGAAGCAAACGCTTTCAACATAATTAACTAATTGACGTAGTCATTAGATTTTCCATTGTCTTACAACCTACGAGATAGTGGGTGTAGTTTTCGTTCTTAGATTACTAAAGTTTTTCAGTGAATGGGCATGTAGGCCATTAAATATGTGTAGACACGTATTGAAATTAGTTAGCTGGCTCGTTGCTAGTTGCGAGCCCATGTGAGTGGCTCATTAAATATGGAGCTGTAATCAGTGTGGTGCTCGTAGAGTCCTCTCGTACCTCGCACCTCTCGGGCTCAGAACCGCACGTTTGTTGTACTGTTTTGATACATACCCCCATTTTCTAACCAACACGAACGTATACACTGTTCTGGATAAAATTTTCAAAGTGAGAATATCAAATCCGTTACAAAAGAAATCCTGGATTTAGAAAACTATAATACGTATACTGTTATTGTAACATCTGATAGTGCCAAAATCAATTTCTGAGAATTAAATTCACGCTGTACAAATATTCCTTCGTAATATTTTAACAGAATAGTCTTAATGGAATAAGGTCAACAAATTAGGTTCAAAGTTAAAGGCTAATTTTATTAATGTTAATTATGACAAGACATATTTTTTCGAATAAAAGTTATCTGACTATTGAAAAAATTGCCTTAGATATACAAACTAAAATGCATCAAGTATAGAGAGTACCCTCTGGCGATGATTAATTATACATGCAAAAGTGTTTGTTAACTTAATAATAGTCTAACTACATTCCGTAACTTTGCACATGAATAGACCCGTGTTTCTGATTAACACAAATTTTCGTCCTGTATATCTGAAAGTTTCTAAAGAAATCTGGGTGACTGAGTGGTTGAAACAAAAGAGCTGGCATAATTTAAAACTGAATTTTTGTTAATAAGCGTTGCAATTGAAATCGCGTTTTATTGAGTGTTATCGTGACGACGCTTTCATTTGCCTTGTGTTGTCGGAAGGGGCACGCAGTTGAATGTTGCAATGAGGTAAACTGCCGCCGCGAATCGGATCGGAATCGCTCAGCCGCGCCCGATTGCGCCGCCACGCATCACTGACCGCGGAGAAATTGAAGTATACGGACCGCTAGAATACCCACCGCGGCTAGCAACCACTTGCGAAACTTCTCGCTGCTTAATTGTCCCGCACTTGCTAAGCCAAAATTGCGGGAATTCATCGTAACGTTAACTTCGATGCGCACGAATACCTACACGTGGAGAGCGACCGAATAATTACATAATTTTAAAAGTTAATAAGTAATGAGCTTTGTTATATGTAGTCGACGCGAACGCGGTGGTGTTTGTACAAAGAACGATCTCAGTAAGCCTGAGGGCGCTCGGCATAAGCTGGCCGTGTCGTCCGGGCCGCGGTTATGAGATTATTCTCGCTTTGACGGCCCGCCTCGTCCGCACTCCGCGTGCACCGCGTTGCACTTTTAGGTTGTACTCGCCTAGCTTACATTACAAAACTTAATTAGCTATTTTATGACCTGATGTTTACGCTTCTTTGCATGTTCTGGTTATAAGTAATAATTGAAAACATCTGATCAGAATGCTATCAGTTACATCGGTTTTCGAATGTGTGAACATACTCTACTAAGGCATTCTCAACGATTACAAAATGACTATATGACAACGTTGTCGTTGTAAATGTCAATCCTGTTATATTGTCATCATAATCAATTGAGCCATTCGAGGCAACTAATAAATAACAAAAGTGAACGATTAGTGATGTGGGGAATAGAAGCAAGAGCGATAATTTGTTGAGCACCGCCACACCGGAGATAACAGTCGCCTTATTGCCGGCGCCGCGCCTCCGCCCGCTAACTAACGCTTATTAAACTTCAACAACGCTCCCGCTGATCACTTCACCTTCTTGTTTACTCTCTAAACTTAGATTAATCGTTCGCCTGGCCTCGCACGTACAGCTATTTATCTTCGCGAATAAAAAGTAGCTACTCTTTTTCCCACCTTGCTTTAAATTTAGTTAACATAATCTAAAACATCAAACCGCATAATAAATCTAGACTTACAATAAAACAGATCAGACTTAATGCTAACGAAGTGAATATACTACCAATATACTTACCACACGTAACGTCGTATTACGTACACATTTTGGCTTTACGTGCAAGGAGCGAATGGTGAAATAGATTATCATATAAACAACCAACTCGTTGGAATTTTGCGATCGAATTGTGTCACGTGAATGTCAATTTATATACAAAATTTTCTAAAATCAGTAGACCAAATGTGTGGAATTATTAAATATTTCAATTTGTGATTAAACTAAAACGGGTAGCAAAGGTCTTTTAAATGTTAACCCCCCAATCCGGACTTGTAAGTCCTTGTATGGGCTCGACGTTTCCCGTTTAATGTAAGTAATCTCGCAGTAAATAAGGAAAGGAAACTATTGGACAAACTTTCACCAATCTACTACTATTGAAGGGAAGGTTTAGTAGTAGACTCCCATCATCATCCCCGTTTCCGCAGATTTCTTGAGACTGATGATTTTTTGTAGGACAATTTGCACAATTGGTCCACATAAAACTGCAGTTTTTACGAACAATCAAAACTTGTGTAATCTATCCGATGAACGATTGATTACATTCAAGTCATCCGAGTGGAACAATGCAAAAAGTGGTAAAGAAAAATTGAGACGTTTTTTCTTTAATTATTTCAATTGCGGAAGTATCATATTTTAATAGATAATTTTAAAGCGACACCTGTTATTATTTTTTATTTATTTATCAAGTTATGACAAATAAACTTGATATGGAAAACAAAAAGTTTGAATCTTGCTGTAAGGGGCCGGTAGCTTTACCGTCTGAGCTTCAGGGAAACTTAAAAGACTCCTTATTTTTCTTAACATTTTGACCTGCATTTACAGATTTAAGTAACACTATGCAGGCAGTAAAATCAACAAAAAAAAAATAACGACCTTCGAACCTGTCTGTCATACGTATTAAAATACTAGGGGAGGGGGGACCAATCGAAAGTATTACAAATGTCAAAACACAAAGGATTTTTTTCCAGAAACAAATTCACATTTATAGTGATTATTTGATCAATCGTCAGTTTTTGCAGAGTTGTTCTTCTCTGATTTTGTTTTCTATTTACATAGCTAGTATACACACAGTCATTCATAGTGACCGAATGCAAAAAATATGTTAACGGCATCTATCATTTAATTGTGACACGTGGAGTAGTATCGACCATTAGGTTTATATGGTATAAGTGATATAGTTCGCGCCAGGTAAATTGCCACTTTACAAAAGTTGTGATTTATGTTCGGCTTTGAAAGTGTACGATGCGAGCTATGTGAAGAAACAAAGGAAGTCATTTAAACCGCCCGCGAGACAGTCACGCGACCGACGACGTGCACAGTGCGGTCTCCACTATCTATTGTTTTATTTCATGTTACTACTACCCCTTTTGATAATTCACTCTGTTGTTATTTGTACTTTCGATCTTATTCTCTACTAAATTTAGTACGTTTTCTTCTTGCCAAAAAGGTCCTAATCCATTTGAGCGTGGTAGTAAAATATAATTATAATTAATAACGAGGCGGCGCCACAGCACGGGCTGTTGACTCAGGAGTCAGGGGTGAGTCGCAAACTCCGGTGAAACATTGGCTCCACCGTCAAGGTAGCAACACGCACAATGGCCACTATGTTTGCTCGCCTCGGCCGTGTTGTGCTGTTGTGTCGTTTTGCTATAGCCATGAGCGATCGCCACCTAGTGTTGTGGCCCGAAACGTGATTAAATTTACAACGACATCAATATTTTATGCGTGTTTACTTGAGCCGTTGCCTATTTATGCCAACTCATATTCTTAACTATATCTGACGATTGTTTAATTTCATCTTTATGTTAAATAATTTTGACGAAATGTTTTTTATTAGTCTGAGATTAGAACAGCCATTTCTTTCCTTGACTATAACAGGTCTTAACAGGAAATACTAATTTTGTTGCGTACAAATTCAATCAATAATATATTCACTGTATTCACTAATGAATGATAAACTACTGTAAATGGTTCCGGCATCAATAAAAAATGGGTTGGCTTCTAACACGACTAATATCGGCCGGAAACCTTTATATTTGTAGCAGATTTCACAAAAGGATTTGGTGCCGCCAACCCGCGGCCACAGCGAGGCTTTTCGTTGTCACCATTGGCACATCCCGGCTTAATGTAGAAACCCAGATTAATGAGATGAGCCTTGCTATGCCTGCTACCCTGTGCCCGACTCTCGACTTACATTTTATGAATGACTGTGCGTTTTGTTTCGATGTTAAAGATGGCTATTAAATATCTACTATTGTCTATATTTCAGCGACTAACTATTGCGTAATTTCCGCTTTCCCCTATTTTATTGAAAATCATTAAAATACATCGCGTGATTGGGTGAACAAATTACCAATTCTTGATATCGAGTAGTATTTTCAACGCAGCCACGTATAGTCAGGGAGAAGCCGTACTGTCCAAGCTATTTGCACGTAAGTTGCGTGTTCAAGTTGCTGTTTTTCTATACATGACCATTTGTGAAGTTAGTTGTTAATAGAATTGGGGACGGAAGTTTTCAATAGGCACGTACAAATTTAACACGTTTCAATTTCACGTGTTGTATTAAACTGGATTGAGGGATCGAATTATTTAGGGGCTAGGTTTTCATTCAAATCCCTTCCCTATCGGCTGTTAAACATTCCTATCGGAAGCAAATCGCCATACCGGCGAGGCATAGGCTCGCATTTGACCAGTTGTCGTATTCTTGGGAAAAACTTGATCTTCATATAAACTAATACTTATTTACAAGGTTTTTTTTATTAACGGCCTTTGGTCTTAATTTTCCCTGCTTGCCCTGTCCTACTGTTAGATGAATAACAATAAGGTCCATCACCTTTGATATTACCAACCTGTTTGTCAAATAAGAATTTAACATAATACTTGAACGGTCAAGGTTTTAATATTTAACTTGACCGTGTTTCATCTACCACCAACACCAATTTAATAATTTGTGTAATTATTTATGCGAAACTGTTTATTTGTTGCCAATGTTTTTGCTCAATGCATGTTTCATTTCTTGCACAACCTTTCCCCAATTTCTAAATGATTTATGTGACTTCATTTCATATAACACCGTTTTCGTCACAGACTTAGTAATGCAATGTAGATTGTCTTCACTTGTTACTACCGACCTTTATAACGCCACGAATAAAGTGTTGGATCTAACCGCCAAATTGGTGTTTAATGTTTTCTTCAGAAATATTGTCTTACGTTACTATATTCAAAAAAGGTCCTTCTACAGAGTGCATCTACTATTTGTCTCAGTGCGTGTAATGTGTAAAATTGCTGACGTGTTTTAAATTAACGTTGGGATTGTTGTGCAACATGGCTTCTGAAAAGTAAGTTTTTAATTATATAAATCCAGTAATAAAAAACAATTACATAGAATGTCGTAAAGTGTTGGTATTGTAATACTAATATAAGATAAAGTAACTTATAATATCCCGGTTTTTCATGAATATTATCGCATGTGAAAAGTGGTGGCGTTATAACGCCCGGTAGTAAAATGGACGTCTACATTATTACGAATTATGTTTTAGATCACTGATAGAACTACATTTGAATCTTAACGAAATATTTGAATAATAATGACCTTATATATTTTGTACAGTGAAATTACAATTTTTCACCAAAAAACCCAAATACCGAAGTGACCAGCGAAGATTCCGGCGATGAAGAATTTAAACTTTACATAATCTCCCAGGTTTATGTTATTGCTTTTGAACATAGTTATTACGTTATTCATTTCAGTTCTTACTACTAACAATTGCAATCTGTATATTATTTTTCGGGTTCCCACCTAAGAGTTTCAGTAGATATTTCATATGATTATACCGACATTTTCTACTAGCAACAATTCTGGATAAGAGAAATCATTTGATTTATCTTTCTCTGTATGGCAATAACGAAAGATGGTATTTTTTGTTATTTTGCCACAGGTTGAATATGGCCACCCACAATGTCTGGCAGGTTCATAAAAGTCATAGTGGAGAATACAATTATACAACCATTTAACTTTTCGTCGAGTTGTTGCCAGGCGATTATTTATTGAAAACTCATAAACAAACTGAAAAACGTGGATCTGGTCGCACTCCCAGCTGTTATACAGAAACTTAATGATACAATCACATTGACCATTTCATTGAACATAAAATACTCCAAGACCTATATGTAAAAAAAAAACATTTTTCCTGTAACGTAAATATCAGTTACGCTACATGATAAAACAGTGTCAAAACATATTTTTGGGTGTACCTATTTACAACCAAAATTATGTAATGTGTCTTATTTAAATATATATTGTACTAATGTTTAATTTTGAGGTGTATAAACCATTGTAAACTATATATTTGTTGTTTAATTTGATTAAAAGAATATCTGCCATCAGAACTTCGTTTTCGTAGTCGATTTTACTACCGGGCGTTATAACGCCACTCATTTTCCGGCTTTCCCGGACCACCAATTCTTTTTTTCCAATTTTTTTTTCGAATGTCCTACATTACTAAAGTATGTCATGTTCAAAAATCATTGTAATCCGAAACCAAAAATAGTTTCAGTAATATCTGGATACGGGCTTTTTGCTTTCGTTCTAGTGAACGTCGCAAACAAAGGTAAGATTTTCAAACACTGATTTTCTGAATGTTTGTGTAACGATCGTTTAAATTTCATTTCTAGCTGACATCTGGCATTAGCACCTCAGTTAAACCTACTCCCTAGGCGAATTTAGCAGGCAAACTCTTGCAAGAGTGTTTTCATTTCGCTAGCAAGGCTTAAAAGAGGCTCCTTCATCACCGACTCTGCCTTTGTGCTGCTTTGCTGTCCTCCAAGGCATTTTGTTTCGGTTTTGGGTAGTTAGGTGATACGAGTCACCGATTGTGACATTTAAAGTTCATACTGATATTTGCAAAGGGGATTGAAGAGCCCCTCGACGATCCATGACGACGACGTCGATGGGCTTCTTTTGTGACGTTATTTGGCTATTTGTGTATCATTAGCGTTAACAATGAACATTTTTACCATCTGCAAAATGCGCAGTTGTTAGGTTTGGTTAAAGGCTCGCAGACCGTTAAGCCAGGGAATACAATCGCACTAATTCAGTCGCGGCTTCAGATCTGCACCGCCTAATTAGCTGAGCGTTTGCGCGACTCCCGTGCAGCCGGTCAAAGGATTCGCCGCTCATTACGCGCGTTGCCAACATCCCGGTCAACCTGAAACTGTCTCTGTGCTTTTAACTAACTGCGTTTTATAAAGAGTTGACGGCCCGAATTATAGTTTTGTGAAAGTTTTATAGCCAAAATTAATTTATGGCAAAAGAAAACTTGGCTAGGGCAAGGTAGTCACGGAACAGACACAAGCGGGCAGTGCGATGCGATGTTCGCGGAAGACGCGATAAGATCGCGTGAGAGGCGGGCACGCGGGTACGCTCTGGCGCGCCGCCCTACAAACAGGGTTGCCTAATAAATATCAAGGAGCTCAAAGATACTGAAATCATTACATCAAATAGATGAGCATTTCTTTAATAAAAAAGTCGAATCTGAAAAGAACGTTATAATCTGAGAATCTTATCACATAGGCTCCATAAGTCTGGATAAAAAGCGTTCAAAGCTATGTACGACTATGATATTTATACAAAGAATTAAACAGAACAAGCTCTGACAACCTCCTTACATTACTCCGACTGCGGTAAAATTTTGTAGTCAAGATTTTGAAGTTTGACATAGTTTTTACGGCTAGTCAACCCTGGGCTTGCGCCGCTCTCTGCCGGACGATTCGTCACGCTGCGTTAATGGTCGCGCAGCACGCCACACTTGACTATCTGCTTGCACCGCTATTTTCGTTCTAGTTATCGATTCGTAACAGACAATGCACACTAAAACGATTTATTGTAAAACTTAAAACTGTTGCAAAAAGTTTCCTAAACCAAATTTTACCTACCTACTCTTGAATCGGCTTACATGAAAAACTAATTTCTCGTTAGCACGTTGCGTTTAATTTTATCTTAACGCAATAATATTACTATGCTAATACAATTTTACACAAGTCAACCCTGTATACTTTTGTAATGATATAAGCTACAAGCTCAGGTAATTATGCGTTTACTCAATAAACCATTTTGTAGTTTTTTAGTGAAAAAGTTTTCTTGGTTCAAAATTCAAAACGCTGTACGCAGTCTGAGTAAGAACATCTGGGGCCATGGGTTGACTTCCAAAAGGGAAACCCCGGAGTCCTGCAACGCAAGGTAAAGAATGAACATAGATCCACACCTACACACACCCTCTCACGCTGTCAAGAGTTAGAGAAGTCATTGGATGATATCCCACCTTAAAAAAAGTCAGCATGAACATGAAATAATTTAGTTTCTGAATAAAATTGGTTTGAGACATTCCTTTCATAAAATTAGTATCCTTTCTCAATCATACCAAATTTGGAACAATAGAATTATATCTGATTTTAGTACGACAACTTATCGGTGCCTATACCACATATTTAATGGAGGTATAATTGTCTAGCATAATACTATTATTACGATAAATAGGAAAATTAGTTAATAACTTGAAATAAAACTGAATGACGAAGCCAGGCCCTCAGTATAAAGATATTATCTTTAAATCACTGAAATAAAAACCTACTAAATAAACCTTCAGTAAGCTGAAAACAAACCGTTAAAGGGTTCGATATAGATTCTGTGTATTGCTTATCATTTTTAGTTTTAATGATAAATTGATGTAACACATGTGGTTTGCTGTTGTAACGTAATATGTGGGCGTAAACAGGCCGGCAGATGGTCGCCAACCGCACAACAGGCATAATGGCACTGATTAAACTTAATTAACTGAAGCCATTTACACGCGGTGGGGATAGGGCGCGTCGTGCTCCCACCGTCACACGTCATGCCGTGCGTGTCGCCACGGCGCCGCGCGCGCCTGCGTTACCACCGCCTAACGCAACGCAATGTAAGGCATCGGTCACTGACATCACTTACAGACTGTTCCTCACGTAATACTAATGCTACACCATTAATACAATACTGCCACCAGCGATAATTATAACGCCAAGCCAATTAATATGTTTGACGACCTTGCCGTTTACTATGCCAATATGCAAACAACCGTAAAAGTACATTGATTCATTTTTGTATGTTTAAAAAACCTTTTAGTTCATTACAAATGTATCCAGGTCGGACTCACCTAGGGAGTTGGAAAGTTAGGGGGTCGGGCAGCGTTAGTGATGGGATCGGCGCGAGGCGTCGGTGGGGCTTCTGCAGCGGCCGCGGGCTCACACGGAGCGGGAGCGTCGCGGGCCGCTCGCCGCCGCCCGCGAGATTTATCGCGCGGCCGCACGCAGCTGGCGCATTGCCCATCGCCCTCGCGCCCTTTTATCACCGAGTAAAACACGCCCGTCGCGTTAATTTGTTTGTTCTGACGCGGTCGAGCTAATGAATCGCCCCGAGCTGGACCCGTGTCCACGCGCGACCCGCTCTGAATTAAACGTTTACACCCTTAAATTGGTACGGACCTGTAAATAAATCGTTAATCACGCTATTTTGATATTAATTGCTAAGATTTTATTGATGTCCTAAAAAACTTTCGTTTTATTCGAGTAATCATATCAATATACTATAAACATACATCATACGAGAATCCCAGAAGCGTGAGACTGGCACAATCCGGTGGTAAGTAATCAGAAGCCTGTAATATGGCTTATTTGGCAGTGCGGGTGGAATGATGATGATGTTGAATATTATTATTACCTGCCATTTAATTTTTTTAAATATATTTTATAAAATGATAATTTGCAATTTATCTTTAAACAAAATCCTATGTATGTAGAAGAAACGAAACAAGATATGCGATAGAATTAATTTACAACACATAGTTTACAAGAAACCCGTAAATCATGTATGTATAGTAAATTAACTGAAAAGTGATGGATGTATGAAAGCAATTCAGCCTCTCTGTATTTCGACAGACATACTCGGTTTAAATGTGGCATCAAAAGTAGGTGATGTCTAATAAATATGTTGAGCTCACTGATTTAGCGCGAGTGAATCAGCATCGCTCAGGTGAGGTCGCATTCCGGCGCGCGCCGCCCTACCTGCGCGCCAGAAATACTCCCGCGCACCGCCCGCCCGAACCAACACTGCTACTCATTTTATTTTCGGCAGACACTCGCTATTTGCACAAGCATTCCTGGATTTCATTGCTTTTTTGTTATTGCGGAAACTATAACATTACACACATGACATTACGTTCGAAATGAATTGCTCTTCATTAGCGTCTAAATTACAATTTTTTATTAATGAAAAGCAATCGTCCTTGACGCACAACAAGAAGTTAATTGTACCGGTGCAGAATGGAATTTGAAACGAGAAAAGTAAGGACAGGTAACATACCTTATGCACTTTACCCGTTTGACTTTAGGAAAACGAGCTCTAAGATACTGTAATTATTATTTGTATTAAGATGATCTGCATTCATTCTGATATAGAAAGAAAAGTTTAGCAAGAAAGTGTTCGAAAACACTTTGATATCTACCGATCATCCTTCTTTCAACTTTTTACTATGTACTTTTTTGCGAAATTTCAATCAGCTACTTATATATATATTTATGAGTAATTTTAGTAACGTGTCATAATAATATGTTGGAGGGCTTTTATTTGCATACCTAATTATTAGTAAATTTTTACCCGACTACGGCAAAGCCAAAGGAGGGTTATAAATTGTCGGATCGAACTAAATACAGGTATTTAATTCTTTAAGTATTACCACTGCTTATTTCACTGTAAACATTTATTTCGTCTTGCCGGGTTCACCACTTAATTAGGTGCTGCTCGTAAAACTGTCTTCCTCATCTTATATTTACCGCGTTTGCCCTTTTTATTATCCGATTACATGGGCCGCGCGGTTTGCAAAGCGCTTTCCTACGCGAGGGGAGCAGTTTCATTTGTTTCTTCAGAAATTACTTCAGACCATCTCACACAACGCGAAATCCGTCCCTTTGTAGAAAGTGAAACGACTCACTTCCAACAAACACGTTAACGTTATAATTAGCTAAGATTATTGTCGCACTGGCTGCTAGTGTCAAATCAGGTAATTAATGTTCACACCGATATGATTGCGGTTGGTCAGGGGCTTATCAGGGCGCCCGTTGGGAGATGCTCGTGCCGCGGTGTACAGATAATGGAACTTCGCTTATTCATTTCATTGCAGACATGTGTGTAGGTGTATGGCGCGGTTAATAAATAAAGCGTTCGCAATTTAATGTTTGTAATGTAGATGCGCAAATATGAATGTACATACATATTTGATGATCGGCTAAAGCGATGCGGATGGTGTCGGTCGAGGAATAGCGTGGCGTTGCAATTAGCAGGGCACTCGACGCGTTCCCCGCAAACCATGGCACGGAGTCCACTCGTGTGTCGTCGCGCAAATTAAAACGCGACACTCGACCCGATCGCGTCCTCAAACTGCAATTCGTTCATCGAATGAATCGTTTAAACAACTAAGTAAAAAACAACTCGTTATAGTTAAGGGTATCGGATTTCATGGACTGATTAAACAACATTCAACGGCACGTATTTACTTCAAGTATTGTGATATGATTTCTACTGTCATTCAATAGATCTTTGTCATAAGAAAGTCTGGCAATCAATCTAATTTTCTATTTCACGAAGGCAGATTGTATGTGTACGTATTGTGAAACTACACAGCAAACGAAGACGAATTCGCATGTGTGAAGTAGAACGACTATCCAGTAACTGGGTAGCAGAGGTCATCGCTGGTTCGCACACCGAACGCAGACGTGACACCCCGTAAACTTCTGTAAAGTTTTAATCGTTGTCTTGCTGTGATTACGACTTAATAATCTGTGAGCAATTTATAAAGTAAATTTTATCTAAAAGCAGATTCCAAATTCGTAGATAAATAAGCTTCGTTGTCCTTCGTTTGTTTTCGACAAACTAAATACATAATTAAACAAGAGCAATATCTTTTCGAACGGAGCTGTACAAGTATATAGCAACTTGTTGGGTTGGGCGTAAGACAGTAAGACTAAGAGATTTGTGGTTGGGCCCGGTCGGTTCGGAGGTGTTCCCACGGGCGCGCCTCTTCGTAATTGAGAGCGCCCGCGGGCCGATAATTGTGCTCCCGCGAACCGACCGCGCCTGAACCTTCTCGATGCCGCGTAAATCATGCCCGTTACTCTCCATTACCTCATAATATCAAATTGACTTGCGAAGATTTTTGCCTCATCCTCTGGCTTTTGTTTCTGCGCAGTTGTATTTATTTATAATATATTGGTTGCAGTAGTATTCCCCAAGGAAGTCTAAGAAAAGTTAGAAGCTTAATAAACTCAAAATTTAACTCGTTATCAGATAGGCAAGGATAATTTCTTTTTTAGGTGGGAAAATCATCTAATGACTGACAACTAATCTCGCTCTTGGGCGGAGCGGGAGACAGTGTCAGACTTTTACTGACTAAAAACCCACTCCTGTTCCTTCTTTGCTTTCGTCCCAGAGCCCTGGATTTCACTTTCACACTACCCGTGGCCCCAGTAGGCTCGACCCTGCATCTTGCAATCGTAGGGGCCCACCCTACGATTTGCTGACATCTCCCTAAGACGCGCGTGGAACAGTTCGCGCCGTCGACGACTTGTACTCGGTCCGGACGATTACCGGACGTTCGGACGGCTCGCTACCCATGGCTTGCCGTCCGCAAGCCAGCGCCTACGGTAGCCGAAAATCGGGATCGGAATCCCGGCGGCGGTTGGGACGTGAGGACCGTTACCTCACGCGATCGGCCGTCTCCTTTCTTAGCATTACTGCTTCGCAGAAGGAGGCGAACGCCTGCCACTCTTCGCTCCGGGCCATGGCCTGTACCAAGGCCCGGCGCGAGAGATCGCCGTCGCCGATCGCCCCCACGAGGACACAGCGTTGCTCTGCCCAAGCTAGGTTAGGATGTCATATATTTTAACTACACTTCGATATCATCTTGAACCATTGGAGGTGCTGGGAAAAGGTCTCTATTTCCCTTTGTAGATCACGTCTGCCATTGAAGGCCAGTATTTTTGGCAGGTGCCATGTTCGTCCCTCCATCTTAATCTTGGTATGCTACCGATGTTGCCTATCATTTAACGGTATGCAATCAGAAGTTCTTTTAGACCTCAGCTCATCTGACGTACAGCTTACATAGCTGGCTCAATCGCACTTAACAATTTCCACGATTACGCTTTGTTTTTCCGATTATCTTGTGACATGTAGTATCAGTTGCTGAAATCGTGTTACACATCTCTTCACAGAGCGAGCAACTATTATTAAGAGAAGGTATACCAGTACCTGCTTAAGTAAGCAGGTACTGAATTATATGTACCATAATATTATTTTCTGTCTTATCATAACTAAAGTAGGTACCTGTAGTACTACATATAACGAAAGGATTATAATAATGCAAAGTTACTATGCTAAATTGCTAATTCTAGTTTACTAAGCTTTAAAAAGCCTTGTTTTGTTCATATTAGGATGTCGAGGGTTACACCACTTGTCACGACAAGGACGTCAATGTAGTAAAGACATGCGAGCTTTTTAAACAAACTTTATCTGTCTATAAAACAGAAAGAAGGTGTGCGATAAAACGATCGCGTGACTTAGCCTCGTGCCAGAGCGTCTGTGAATGCCTTGATTAGACGAGACAACAAAATATAAAAAACAACAGTTAAAACTGATGTCTTTTTTCGATTGACTGAAGCTTACCGTTATTGGCAGCATATTGACTTTTGATTACGGATGTTTAAAGGACGTAATCTGTAAGCTGCATTGAAGTCGTGAATCGTAAATGTGCCAGAGCAGGTGGTACCAAGTGGTTAGCTGGCACTATGGGCTTATCGGCGTGACGTCAGTCCAGGGGCGGTGCCGACGTAGAGGCATGTAGATCGCGAAATTGATTGCATGTTATCTGATGGGGCACGGGTTCTTCGCTAGCGTTTAATACGGGCGTCCGCCGCTAGGCACGCGATCCTTTTGACAGGAGAGCGTCCGTGCCCCAACCCCTTCGAGCGTGGTAATTACCGCCCCACAGCCGTGTGCAGCGGCGATGTCGCGCGCGCTCCTGGATACCACCCGGTAATTACCGCGTACGATGTAACCATATTCGCACTACGGTTCTTGACTTATCATCACAAAGCACCAAATTAATACGAGTACATTCGATCATCCCGGCTCGAGAGTGTAATTGCTTTTGTACATAAAATTATTTTCAGAGGCGGTTCTATTTGTACTCAGTTTGAAAGATATTTGTTGATGTGGCTTCCAAATACCTAACTGGCGTGACGAATTCTTGTAGCAGTTGAACACAATTACCATTATAACAGGGCACTGTAGTCTAATTGTATATCATTTGCGTTTCAATTATCAAACGAATAGGATTTTTTTTTTCGGTGAGAAAATCATCCAATGACATCCCTCGCTCTTTGGCGGGGCGGGAGATAGTGTCAGACTTTTGCTGACTAAAAATCACTCCTGTTCCTTCGCTGCCTTTCGTACCAAGGCCTAGTCTTCCTGCTGGGCCCCTACGGTTTGCTGACATCTCCTTGAGGCGCGCATGGAAGAGTATGCGCTGTCGACGACTTGGGCTCGGTCCTGACGGTCGGAGGGCGAGCTATCCATTGCTCGGTTACCGGACGGTTGGACAGCGAGCTACTCATTGCTCGCCGTTCGCAAGCCCGCGCCTGCGGTTCTCGGAAATCGGGATCGGAATCCCGGCGGCGGTTGGGGCATGAGGACCGTTGCCTCACGCGATCGGCCGCCTCCGTTGCTAGCATTACTGCTTCGGAGGAGGCGACTTCCTGCCACTACAGATTGTAAAATTATTCTTGTAAAACCAAAAGCAAAATCCTACCGATCACTTTAAAACATTAATATCTTTTATTAGTTAACCACCACAGTACCCAAGAGCATAGCTTAACTCACGTATACAAAATCATAATACACGATCTATGGCTGCTGGTAGATTCAATGTACCCAAAGTCACCAATTACTTTGATGACAGAACACTAAAAAAGAGAATACCATACCTATTGAACAGTCTGCCGGCAGACATAAGGAGTGAAACAAACACAAATAGATTTAGACGCAAATTAAAATTATATTATTTAGAAATGTTTTAAGTACATTTAAGTATGTCTAGAGACTCACCGACCCGACAGTCAAACCATTGCAACGGTTTTGTGGGGCTTATCTTATAAATTACTTACCTTTTGGAATAAAGATAAATAAATAAATAAATAAGTTATTTATTAGGTTTCCATACCTCTAAAGGAAAAGACAGAACCCTTATAGGATCACTTTGTTGTCCATCTGTCTGTCAAGAACCTTTTATCTGGGGAACGCGTGGAGGTATCGAGTTGAAATTGAAACTCAAGTCTGCGGTCCCTTGAAGCTGTGAAAAAAAAATCAAACTTCTGAGTTAACGAAAAATAAAAAATACATCCGTTTATGTCGCTAAAAACGTGTATTTCGACACTCTCAAGGGAATTAAAATTCATAGGTTACTTCCTGTTGACCTAGAATCCTGAAATTTGGCATGAAGCAAGGTTTCATAGTAAGTATAGGAAAAATCTGAAAACTGTAAATTTGGAGTTACTTCACTAAAAAAAAAACTTTTTTTACAATTCGGAAAAATCTTCGTAATTCAATTTGAGAATTGCGCGAGACCGACTCGCACTTATCCGATTTTTTTTTAGCATATCATCACACGCCGCAATGCCATAGGAAACCGTATCGGATCCTTAACTAAAATATCTTTCGAAATTACGTACAAGCCCTCATAGCTAAATGATAGCAGCCTTATGGAGCGTTGTAAAAGGTAAAGCAACGCTTGCTGAGGTTGGTCCGTGGATTAGAGACCGTCTATTGATATCGAGATTCCTCCGTCTTTCGAAAAGTACGTTGAACCGGCAGCCGTCATTTGTGGATCTTTGAAAGTCATTACGGATATTGTCGTTTCTCCGAGACTCAACGAATGTATTTGGATAGGCTCCTTTCTGATCGTCACCTCTGTTAATTCTGATTTTTAGGAGTTACAGTAATTGGAAAAAGCGTGGCAAGCTTGTGTAAGAAACAAAAAGTCGTTATGATATGACAATCACCAATCTTGCCTTGGTATATCTTGTTTCACAGTAATTTGTGGATGCCTGATAGGTAGTCGCTCCATGTATAATCCTGGTATTCAGCAGCATCCAGTTAAACCGATTTCAACATCGTTGAGACAAGGCTTGGTAGATTGGTTGATGTTTACCTGAACCTACCGGTCAGTCCAGTCCATGAATGGACTCAAAGCCTAGTCATAACCAAGCAACAAAACAGCAAGCTAAGCTCCAGTACAGTAGTAATTACGTCCACATTAAACCTTAGTGTTTTGAAAAAATTGTTCTGAAGCTTTTCAATATAATCATAATATATAGTTTCAGCACCCTTTCTTAATCTACGAACGGGAATAAACGATATTTTGTTGGTTTCTCTGTAGATCGTTAGTTGAAGTGTTGATGTTGCGGCACGATTTTAAAGGTTTGTTAAGTTTGGAAGGGTGAGTGCGGTTTTCTCGCAATTTGATTGGCGGTAGCGAGCGCGGGCGGGCCGAGCGGAGACTCGTGGCGCGTCCGAGTTGCGCTAATTGCCCCGCGCAATATAGAAACAATGACAAAACTTAGGATCGCTTCGGCCGTCGCCGACCCTCGACGTCTCGCTCTTTTATTTAAAATTCACTTACCCGCCTCGCAGATTGTTATTCAGCCAAGTTGCGTCTGACGTTATGAAAACAAGAATAAACTTAATTACATTCCTATTTTAACTATAACTTTACACAATTATAACAACAACGATTCTTTAAAATGTTTTTTTTTTTCTTGTTGTGGAGCATTATTCGATAGGTTAATATTACTTGAAACCCAAAACACAGAACTGTCTGATTACCTTAGTAAACATCCACATAGAGAGGCGGGGTGGGTGGGTAGTCGCGGTAATTGATTGTGACATTTGATGGACATACACCAAGCGTATACTGAGCCACTAGGGACTACATTTAACTAACATCGACTCCACATGCACGTTATGTATAAAATGATTATAGACTTGTACTGTCTAATATTGAGACACCATTACAGCTACCTTGTATAAGTTACAACAAAATTCTTGAACTAAAAATAGGAACGGAAACTATTAACGCGAGAGCACATGACAAAGATCTTTACATACTATTATGTAAAGATCTTGAACTAGAACTTTAGGCTATATAGCTATTATACAGCCTAAAGTTTACCTAAATAATTGATACATTCGCGTACACTAACCAAGGAAAAAAAAAATTGTTTTTTTTTTGCTTCGCTTTTATTTTTACGAAGTTTTCAAAATTATCACATTTTGTAATGTAGTTTAACGCTAGACCTTAAGACACGTAAAAAGTTTTTATATAAAATTGGTTTCGCCTCGCATAAAGCTTGTTTAAACGTTAAACTTAACAAAGAAATATTTTTAAATCAAATGAAAAACAGTTTTTCTAGTAATTTAGGATGCATTTGTGAGAAAATAAGAAATTAATTAAATAATTATTGTAATCCAGCGTTTTCCTCTCTTCTAGTCGTAAAACTATCATAATCGAATTTGATGAAAATGTTTATTTACTTAACAAATTAATTATGATTGTATGAAATGATTAGGTAGTACTTGGTCAGTGTTGTTGACATGGCCACAAAACAAACTCACCTAGCCTAACCTCAAGCTTACCTCTGTAAACTAAGCCCTCCCTAAACTTTTAAGGTACGTCTAATAACGCAAGCAATTTGTGGGTCTTCTCCCCCTTGTTTGCATTCTTGCTTTACCTACTAAGGTGATTTGATGATTTTGACTTATTCAACTTGTTGGGATTGTGTTGACCCTAGTGGAACAGTCGACTCCGCTTTCAAGAATTATTAATGACTAACATCCAGATTGTAACATTTGCACAGCTTCTTTCGTACAATTTTAAAGCAACCCTTGTGCGGCCTACCTTAGCGCAAAACATTTCTCTTCTTTGGTCTATTTTCAAGATATATAACGCTAAATAACAAAAATAGTTCAATGAATATAAACGGTCAGAGGTTTAATTGTGGATTCGTGGCGATATCAAAGCTCGGTTTCACTGCCAACGAGTGAAACTAAGAACATTTCTCTCGCGAAAGCCACGTTACCAGTATGCTATGTACTCACACCCACTATATGACTTAAGGTATTACTATAGATTGACGTAAAATAAACCGTGACACTTACAGTCGCGGTCTTGTTAGGCATGTGTTATTTTCCGTCTTTTTACCACTGCTGTCTTACTACTAATCATACAAAAACCTGAAAGCAATAACTCAATGGAACGAGTAAGCGAAGATGAATTTCTGATGAAGTTGTAGCGGTCGTAATTTTAGTAACGCGGCATATAAAGATAATGGTCACATAGGTATGAGAGGTCGCAGTTATTGCTAAGTGATATTGATTGGCGGTGGTGAGGTCGCGCGTTCGCTCTCGGAAGAGCACGCGAGGTGAGAGAGATGTTTTTATTCGTCCGACACGTCCACGGCCGCTCGTCTCGACGATGTGTCGTCCTCCCACGGGACACTGGCCTTACTTCCGAACGGAGATATTTATAGCCGCCCCAGAAGCCGCTGTTACCTAATGTAACGTTTTATGGTGGCCCTTATTACGGTTACCAGGCCTGTCGTCTATACCTTGCATTCGTACTTTCTACTCTGAAATTTTATTTATTCAATCGATCCAGATAAATATTGAGTTTTGTTTTCCAACTAAAATAAGAAGTGATAGTGCTATACATAGAGCCTTCCTCCAAATAGCGAGCAGCGGTCACTAGCGGCTCGCAAAAATGCCATGTCGAAGATATTCTTTGCAGCAATCGTAAATTGGGCTGGTCCCCAGGGTACGCCACGGCCGCCTTCAGTGCCGCATACGCTAATCGTAGGCGGCCACCCGCCGCGCCGCCACCGCCTGTGCTCGCGCCTCGCTTTCCTCTGTGCCGCGTCGTAATGGCCGCGAGAAAGCCTCTTTTGTTACGCTAGCGATTTGTTATATCTCGCCGCGCTTTTCCGAGATATACCTGCTTTGACTCGCGTAATTGTTCTTTCGAATCGGTGGTTTTGTTGTGTATAAAATGCTTTGTCACATAAATCTGTTAAGTTGCCCTTTATAGTCGGTATATACTTGGTTTCATTGTTAATAATCCACATTCATTAGCATGCTTTTGAATCGATTTAGATATGAGTCATCCTGTTTTCTTCTTAAGAAAATAAATTACTGAAGAGAAGAATTCCAAATTAATAATAAGATTTCTATTTGCACAGACAAATTAATGAAGTCAGTAGTTTGTTGTCATGACAGCTTGAGTTAGCTCAAGTATAATATTATGTGTTAGGTGCGAAGCCGTACTCGCCACGCTCGGCTGCGTCCCCGGCCGTTCAACTTGCTGTTGTGCTCGGTTTGCAGTTTGCTGCTCGAGAACCATCACTTCCTACATTCCTCTAACAACACATGTTGGTACTCATAACAGTAATCCAAGATGATTGTTAATTTCTCTCAAGTTAAGGAAAAGAGAAATCTTGCTTTAATATAACGGCAACATTAATGAACTTGATTCGTACGTTATCTACAAACATTATATTTATTAATTAGTTAAATATTAAGCCGGAGATGCTTCCACGATGCTGATTTAAAGGCGTTCTTGCCTTGCTGGTATATTATTGCAATGAAATAATATAGATAATTTTGTCCTTCGTGACCACAACAGTTCACAACACTTGCCCTGGACGTAAAAATTTCTTTACACTTTGAATTAACAATTTGCTCCAAAATATGCCTATATATTTAAGGCACAAAAAGTTACAACAAAAATACACTATGTCTAGAATAAGTACTTACCTAGCTTTATTTATACGTATATATTTTTTATACATATTTCTTCATTTTAAAGCTAAAAACAAATCTAAGTAAAAATTCTTAGATACTTCGCACCTGGCCAAATAATGATATAGCCCCGTGACATAGTTTGCTGTGTGACAATTTTCGCCGTAAGGGGTTGTTCTCTAGCTCACGATGACTCGGCGACCGCTCGTTACTGTCTCACCTGTCCTAAACGAACCATCCCCTACACGGGCTTGATGTTTCACTAATGATCTCGTGTCAACACATATTTTTAATAAACCTTGCCTTTGTAAATATTTGTTTTTTCTGCACAGCAATCTAATCCTGTAACGCAATGCTTAACGACTAATTACTTAGCCGGCTCTGTATGCACGCAACAACACAGTATCTGCAGCTTTTTTTATATTGTGGAAGCAAATATGCATATGATGTAAATAGACTTTTTACTTCGGCGCCACTATTCATCCCAGTTCATTGTTCTTCGAAATTGCTCTCCGCTGAGAATAGGGCTTTTGGGTCTAGCTGTTAGTTGCCTTTTTTCACCGACAATGTGTGTACCTAAACAATCTAAAGATATTTTCAGTGTGGCTTTTTGATAAACTTTGTGAGATAATGGAGGAAAATGTTTCTAAAACAACGTAATCTCATAAAACCATGCTCATGCATTTCAATGGCTGTAAGCAGGAACTACACATCACACTAGTGATGTAACGAATATTCGATTTCGCGAATATTTCTGACGTTCGCGTTCGTATTCGCAAGAAACATACGAATGTTTGACGAATGTTTCTGACAAAAACGAAATAATATGTTGATTGAATGGATATAGAATGACAATACAACTTATAAATGATTTTATATTTACTTTAATATTTTTCTATCACACAACTTGTATTTCACATTTGCAGTGTCGCAAAGGAGAAACTCGTTTCTAGGGTCGAGCGTCCCACGAATGAAATATGCACCAAAAAAATCACTTATTTTGTTTAATTAACCCATTTTAATCTTCATTGGCCTAATGTAGAAAATAAATAGATTTCTATTTTTTTAGTTTTAAACAAGATTTGTAAACTATTACAGAACTTATTTCATAATACCTCAGTAAATTCACAAACGCTGTCATTATGACATTAGAGCGTATCCTAAGAATGTAGTTGATTTAGTGGAAATCGATAGTTTTTCAATTAATTAAATAAATATCAACGCCTCATTTCTATGGCTTTGGCCTCACTTTTGGATTTTGGATTTTGGTGATGAGGCGATATGGTCTAAGACCTTAGCCTGCCCAAAAAGGGCGAAGGAAAAAACATTGTTGTGGTTATATGTCATGTCATTCAATGTCAAGGTCAATGTCACGGTATGACAACATACCGTGTTAAGATCGTTCTCTTTTCATGAAATCATTCCTACTCATATTCCTCGTCCAACCTCCGTCAAATGTCTTCTTCCTTTTGTGTTTACTAGTTTTATATTTAAACTATGCAAATTTATTGAAATTAATAAAATTAAGTTGTAACTATTGTAACTACTTATTTCCTTATTTTTCTTTTTCTCTTTTTTTTTTTCTCTTTTTCACCACTCTTACGAGTTTCTTTCATGTACATAGTTATAGTCTGTGGTTTGGTCATAATGTTTGTCTGCGTCTGCGAAGAAATTCTTTTATTTTGAACTTTAATGTTTAGAGATATATATTTATTTTACTATTAATTCACGCTAAATACTCTCCAGCGTTTGATGGTCTATTAATAGTTTGCACGTGTTATTGGCAAAATTGTGGTGTCTTTTCCACAAATGCCATTAATGAAGAGTTGAAGTTGAAGTTGAAGATCGTAAAGGTACGTCCAGATCTGGCGAATGCGCCACTCGCGAGCCGCTTGTGAACTGCGCGCGTGCATTTCATGTTCATACGAAGCGCGCGCTGCGTAGAGGCTTCGTACGAACGAGTCGTACGCGAAATGCATTCGCAAGCGGCTCGCTAGGGGCGTAATCGCCAGGTCTGGACACACCATATCATAGGTGCATTCACTAAAATAGCAGAAGTGCTTACTCCTGCTTGTTCATAGTTAACATATTTGGCCGTGTTACATGTTATCATTTCTTTGATCAGTATAACTTGGACATTTTGACAGCGAATTCAAAGATAAGAAAAATCTCTTCTTTTCCTTCTTTCTTTTGTAAGCCTTCAATGTCCCACTGCTGGGCCTTTGCCTAGTTTGCATAGTTTTATAGATGCTTTTCTTGTGCTACCAGGGACTAACTAGCCTTCGTGAAAAATCATGAACATTTTTTTAATGCAGCGTAATTTAAAGATGTAACATACAAGCAGAGAAAAAAATATTAGGTTCAGGAATACGTTTTCCATGTTAGTTTTACATGTTAAAAAGTGCATATTTTGCGATCAGCAGTTTTATCTGCATTCGCAAATAGATCGCCGATAGAATGATAAAGTGTGTTTAGCTGTATCTAGTTGTTTACTCGACAGCGGTAAAAGGTTTGCGAGTCCCTCGCGGCGCGGGGCCGCTTGTTTTCATTTCGTTATTTACTTTTAATTTGGCAGCAAGCGGATGATGCGGTGGGTGGGGGCGTGTCGTGTGAATAATTGAGCCGACACAGAGTCGAGTGTCGGACCGTCCGTGCACTCGGCGGAGGTGGCCTGCTCGCAGTCGCGTCATTGTAAACGTGACATAAATTACTTACTCATAGTAATGTAGAAAAAATTAACCCACATAGTTAATAAAAAAAATACTGATAGAACAAAAATTTATTTATTATATTTTAATTTATTCATTGTTATTATTATACTAAACTGATTTTGTTACTAAATGAAATATTATGGTGTCGTGTAAGCAAAGTTAAAATTTTATAAGCCAAAAGGGAGTTGGTAAAAAAAATGGCTAGCAGATCCATCTAAAAAAATAACAAATTCATATATACATAAAAGCGAAATACCACTCACTGATTAATCACGAAATCTCAGAGACTATAACACCTACTAAGTTAAAATTTGACAGGTAGTTTTCTTATAGGGTCCGCTAAGAATGAATTTACCGACATTGAAACGGGGGTCCAAAGTTTGTATGGAGAAAAAACCGACGTTCACGCAGGCGAAGCCGCTGGCAGAAGCTAGTCTATACATATAAAAACGAAATGCCACTCACTGATTAATCAAGAAATCACAGGAACTATAACACCTACAAACTTAAAATTTGGCAGGTAGGTTCCTTATAGGGTGTAGATATCTGCTAAGAATTTTCCAAAATTCACCCCGTAAGGGGATGAAACGGGGACCCAAAGTTTTCGCGGGCGAAGCCGCTGGCATAAGCTGGTATAATACATATGTGATTAAACAATATAATATTTTTAAGTTTTCCGTTATAGCATTTTATTTCCAACGGAGACCAAAGAATCACAAAGTTCATTTAAAATGTTTCATTTGAAAATGCCGAGGAAAAGAAAGTTAATTACGTTCGCTAGAATGACAGTCGCTGTCCGGATGGACTACTTCCTAAAATCCTTTGAATTGTGGAATAATTGATGATGCAGATTTCTTCCATTTGTGTTTACTTACTTATTGTTTTGTTTACCTAATTACTTTTTGTGTGTTTGTCCTTTTAGTTCTTCTAATCTTTAACATGATAGATTTTGAAGCGTATTTCATATTCATTTAGAAAAACAGGTTTAAAGTTATACAACATTTAACATTATAAACGCTTGTCCTGAAATTAGTATGTTCAGTATCGGTTACTGAATTGATTTCAGCAATTATAAGAATATTATTTTTTTTTCTTTTAATAATCAATAATATTATTTATGGATAAAAGTATTGCGTCATTATCACGTTTGCGTGTGTTCGCAAATACCAATACCGATGCGCTACCAATATAGTACTTCGGTTCCAATATTATTTACATTCAATTAGAATAACTGTTTTTTTTAAAGAAAAAACACCTAAGTGCACATCATTAAGCACTGAAATTTTACTTAAATAGTAAAATTTCAGTGCTTGAATTTTGATTGTAACTTAATTTTCTAATTGGGGTGTTTTATACATAAGTGTACATGATTCTAGTTACATGTTGTATAGAGTGTAACGGAAATGCGTGGTCACATTTCAAATACGGCTTCTGCAAATAGGCATAAACAAATGACATCAAGGATTTTGATAAGATGATGATACTTTTGTACGGGAAGTCCACTTTTTTCTTGAGAATTGACTATTGCTTCTTTAAAGAAAGTTGGACATTTCCATGGGCCATAAAATATGAGAAATTATAAGTCAAGACATACATTTCGGAATTGGAGGGCACTCCGACACGGACAGGTTAGGAGGCTAAGATGAGAGCGGTGCGGAGCGGAGTTTGCGCCTTAGCCTTCGTGGTTATTTTTTTTATAAACAACCAGAAAGTTACACAGTTATAATACACAGTACAAAGTTTTAGTGGCGATTTTTGCTATTAAAAAGAAGTCTGTTTAATTAGCACCCATGCCCACTGCCGTTACACGCTGTATGTCAGTCTAATAAAACTAATCGCGTTTCAACGTTTAGCTCGCATAATCGCGTTTAGTCGTTGTCACTAGTGTCACTTGTAAAAATACAACAAAAGAAAAATACAGACAATAATTTGGTATTGATACCCAGTGGTGTCAATACCAAATTATTAAAAAAAAAATCTGTTTTGTAGGCTGGACCGATTTGGCATAATGGTTTCCATATGGTAAACCTCTCGTTTCTCTATGTTTTATTTAATATATTTTGTCTTTCGAATCGAGTTTAACTGGTTTGCCTTTACAAAGTTAAAATTAAGTTGCTTTTTTTTTAAATTGATATAATTTAGCTTTCCGCTAACTCCTCCTTAACCAGGCGACTTTCAATTATGTGTGTGAAAAAAAGAATGAATCGAAAAAAACAGAATTCAAAAACATTACCAACAGGCTGAAGGGGCATTAGAAGACGGATCTGAATCCAAACATATAATTTCAAGGGAGAAAGAAAGTAAAAACAATCCACACATTTAACTGATTTGTAACATCATCTTGTTTATAAGCGTTGTATGTAAATGAAAACCGCGTTTTCGAGGTCGGGGGTGCGACGACGACGTGGCTTGCGTGCTGTAAAACATTAGGTCGCTGACTAGGAGTTCACGGGGGGCTGGCTTATTGTCTCGCGTCTATTAATACCAGTGTTTATGGCAAATTAATTTCTGCGGCATACACATTCTACTACTTAGATGTGCCGTTGCCTGAACTATTAATAGAGGTTATTGCTATTATTTTTCAGTTATGTCTTTCTTTTTCATTTTATCTCAACGTACTTTTTTAAGTATTATTCTTTCGACAAAACAAAATGTTTGAGTGTAACACTTTCCCGAACGGCATAGGACTGATACAATCGAAATATTTTTCCAAGTTTTATCATTGCTTCGAAATATCTCTAGGGAACAGTCTTATAAATTGGATTCAACTTTGAATCACGCACTTCGATGACATTTTCTTTCACTGAATTTTGTTTTGGGAAAAGTTATTTAAAGAATTGTATATCCTAATTATTGCCAAGGTGTGTTTCTGCGAGTTCAAGCCAAGTTTCCTATGGACCGTTAATAATTGAGAGTTCGTTAATTGTTTGGAAGTTGGTGTTGTTTAGAGACGGAATGTTTGAATTATTGAAAGAAGGAGGGGCTTTAGAATATTGGTCACGTGGCGAATAGAACGGCGCCTCGTGCATCGCAAACTCGTTTGAAATAATTTTCAGGACCTTATTCAATAGTCTGTATTGTCTTGCGTTAATTGCTCATGACTTAAAAGACTGTTTTCTTAACAGCAAGCGTTTCTAAAGAAAATTCGTTTTTATTAGCATCGCCTAGACTAACAGTAAGCTTTACCAATGAACCTAATACGTGTATTTTTTAAATATGTTTATATTGTGGGAAATGAATCCGGTTGTCGCTATATTTGAGAGTTGGATAGTGGAAAAGTGGGACGAAAGTAGTCTGCAAAGCTTTGTGGATGCAGAGCGACCGCTGCAGCAACGGTGTTTGTTGACGAGTCTGTAGGCGGCGCGAGAGGGGCGCGGGCGGTGCGGCCGCGGCAGGTGCGCGCCGCGCCAGTTCCGCGACTCTCGCCGTTCGGATGCCACGTACCTCGCGAGAGACATGTAGCTCCGACCCGAGCTTGCCGGTGTGAAGTGACTTCGGTGTTGTGTTTTGAAACTTATAGTGACGATTCTGTTAGTACTATGGTGGTGTTAGAGGGCGGCGGGGCCCTGCTGGAGCCGGCGCTCGCGCTGGATGGTGCGGCCGCTGCATGCCTAGAGCGCGCGTATGCTCAGGCGGATGTTTCTTTAAAACTTTTACCAAAACGTTATATCAATTTACACCAGTGGTTGTCGCCAGTGACGACATCTGTTACTGCTGCCGCGGCTGCTGGAAAAGACCTTAAGCTGCAAATTGTAAGAACTCATCCTGTATATTATTAATGTTCATTGTTTATTTACCAATACTTACGACGACATTGTTTATTTTCTATTAAGTTTCCTAAAAAGATGTGGCTAAAGAGACAGTTTTCAATTGCCCAAATTATTTCTACACTGATGACCATTGACATTCCAATGATATGAGCTTTTAATACAAGAAATAATTGATTACGTTTCTCGTTTAGCTATTTTAAATTAGACATCGAAATTTCCATAATTTCACATAATAAAACATACCTAATATACTAACTAACACACTTAGATATTGATGAAGCTAAAAAAAGTCGTTTACTTATTTAGTTAGTGCCACTTATCATAATATTATGTTAAGACATAATTTCGTGCTAGTCTGATTTATTTGAATAGTGTATGTCGATACGATCACATGATTATCTTTTAGGCACTCAATTATTTGCATTATTACTTATTGCCCAATAACATTCTAGTAAACAAAGCGAAAAACGAAGAATTGGTCATGTAATCTATAAATAAGAATCTGGCGATGAATTAAAACTTTGTTTGTGATAGGTTTGTTTGTAAACAAAGTTAATTACCGTCGTACCTAAGTTGTTACATTACACAGATATTAATATAATCTGAATGTACTTGGGTACTTCTAGAGTTGAAATTAACTGTTTTCTCAAATCTAGTACCTTCCTATATTCTTCATTGTACACCAAAAATAAAAATTACATTAGGAAGTTAAAATTAATAGGTTGTCACAATGGGCAGTCTTATCGCTAAAAGCTATTTTTTACAGATAATCTTTGGATGGATTTGACAAAGAAGGAGAAAAAGATACGTATGTAGTTCGTGGTGTACTATTCACATATATACAATACATAAAGTAATAAATTGCATATAATACAAACAATATATATATGCTACTTTAAGGTTAGCAGATTTTTATCTATATTACGATACTTCTGAATTACAGGTACAATGGTCAAGCATATCTAATAGTAGGTACGTGTTATATTGCAGTCGCAAGCAATAAATCATTTTTTAAAACTTTTGATACAGGTTTTCACATATTAATTGATTGATGACCGAAATTTGGAATGCAACTCTGCCGTCTTTGCAACTAATTGTAGTAAAAT
This sequence comes from Mythimna vitellina, assembly GCA_949316375.1. Lineage (NCBI taxonomy): Eukaryota > Metazoa > Arthropoda > Insecta > Lepidoptera > Noctuidae > Mythimna > Mythimna vitellina. The sequence goes on along the minus strand of OX438687.1, from coordinate 9,144,754 downwards.
AACGTTTCCCTGTTCAATTATTCTTACATATGAATACGGATACAATATGATGTGCAACATACAGACAAACATTTGAATGGTCGCCGTATCTGTGCAGACATGATCATTACAAAAATCAGTTAACTGCTTTGAGTTGATTGATTAATAATAATAAAAGCCTTTATTTTGTTCATTTCCCGTTACACACTGCTGTTAGCACGCAGCCCCGCCACGGTTCGCGTTTACATACCGATGATACCGGTAGAAGAACAACCATGCCTTTATTACGGTATTAAGAAGTAAATTGTGTAACTGTTGTATACACTATTGAAATCCTCCTCAAGTGGTTGTGATTTTTACGGTTAAAAAATCTGTTTCACTGCGGTATCTTTTTCAAAAGGCTGTCCTGCTAACATAGCACTAAGTTGTGCAAACTTTTAGTGCTTATAAAATTTGTCATAACTGAGTAGTTCTATGTTTTTCTATTCTTATTAAATTATTCTAATTGTATCTTCTGTACGCTAATGACACAGTTGAAGTCCACTGTGAATATAATATAATAATAATAATAAATGTTTATTTTTCTCACCACAATATTTTACAATGCACCAAATTCTTAAAATGTAGTTACAAGTGATTTATTATTGTGGAAGACTGGTATGTGTAATATGTATATGTAATGCAGCTATACTATATTGGTAGAAAAACTACACATTTGTAAGTTAGTGCGTAGCATGGTTTAATATTCAAGTTCTTCGGATCTGATGGGACTATTTTGTGACTGCATTAGAAAAGTAATAAGAGTTCCAAGTCAAATGATTTGAAACGCTTCTGATCAATCACTTATATATTACATAAATAATACACATAATACATTAACATCTTTCTGTTTAGTCGTTGTGGCTTTACATCAAATACTAATATCATTCCACTTAGTGGAGCATTTCGTCCTGAACAGTCATAGATATTATTAAGTACTTTTATACGCAAATAATTGGAGTGCCACAGGTAGATGCAGGTATGAAATAATCATTGCAGGTGACGATAAATAGTTTCTGCCAACTCAAAAAAGGCTGAGCTTCGTTATCTGTATATATGTACCTATCCACTTTACAGTAAAAACGAGCGATAACAGCAAATGCGATCATGTAAACTTAATGACACGCTAAACTGAAGCGCGTAGCACCGTAGCACCCGTAGCGCGTAGAGCGCGATCGGAGACGCTGAACTATTTTCCCAATACACTAATGTAGAGCCGAGCGTATCGTATCGAATCTCGGTACGTATGAATTTCCGTTTTCGGTTACTTTGGAAAAGTGTCACTTCTCAATATTGCGTGTTTCTTAATATATTGTTTTCACTTGTATCATATGATAATAATAGTTACAAGGATAAAAAATTGTCTGTTGGAAAGACTTTCTGGAAATTTATATAGAAGGACGTAAAGATTCATCGCTCTACCTAATAAAAAAGTGGGGTTTTTTGTTTGGAGGTCAAACTGTTTTTAATTATATCATAGTCGTGTGATATGTATAGATGAGTAATAAAATAAGAAATAGAAGCTAGTGTAGCAACTAGACACGGTTGATGTAGCCGCGATTCGCGCGCGTCCAACGCAGACGCGGTGGGCCGCCCGCCGCCGGCCATATCGCAAAGCCCGATCTCTCCGTATTCATCGCTGCGCCCGGAAATCGCTAAATGTAGAGATACTCCGACCAACCGCCTTACCTTCTAGCTTTTTGAGAGTTCACATTTACCGTCGAAAACTTACATTACACAAATTGGATAGTCTTTGTATTTCAATGTTATTCATAGCGGCTATCTTGTAAGAACACCGGTGAAGTAAAATTCTACTAATAGATAACTCTAGAGATGTTAGATAGAAATTAAATGTGAAGCGGATTCGGGAAAATCAAATGTGTAGAGAGAGAGAGTGTAGCTCTCGACTACGAGTCTACGGCTACGGCGTAGGCAGGGTGTGCGTACAAGTTGCTTCTCCGCAGTGCTCGTTTATTTGTGACTTCCTAGCTCTTTTGTTATGCTCTGTCGCCTGTGTCTGCTTTGAAAAATTGTAATGCAGCGGCATTGTAGACGCGAGCTGCAGCGATTGTGCACGTAAACGACGACCTACCTACTTATACTACACCTTCAAATTTATGTTCTCGAGATTACTGTGATCTAAACTTTACACGATATCATATCATTACTGTCGTGCGAACGCTCTGAGCCTTACACAGTATTTATTATGGGAATTGATTTGTTTGTAATATTTTTATTAAATATATTTTATATATATTTAAATTTATAAAATATTTTTGTGTACCAACTTGGTTAGCTAATATTAGGTAATTCACTAAATACGCACTAAGTACATGATTTCAAGAAATTTACTTCAATTATACCTTACATGGGCATTTTTGAAAGTCAAAACTGGGAAAATAACAAAGAAAAGTATTTTGCGGTATAAAGTTAGTCAAATTCGTAATGTATTACGAATGTCACTAACTTTTTACCACTTATGTTGCGTCTGCTTCCAGTGCAGCTCAATACCACTACCTTACATAGAACAAGCTACCTATCTGACATCCACAGGCCAGGAACTGGGAAACAGGCAACCCCTAGGCAAGGCTGGTAACAGATTTTCTGGATTCTAAGGGTACTCAAAAACCAGAAGTAGCAGTAAATTCGCAAATTTATATTCTTGCACAATGGAGTAGATACCGCAGAATAAATCAACCGTTATATCGACTTAGAAATTTACAGAATGTCGCAAATCAACAAGAATAAAAATAAAACTATTGCTGAAACAGTTCAGAAGAACTTGTGGCAATTTGACAGATACTCAAAACAGGCTCTAAGCCCAAATTGAACATTTACTTAAAACAATATTTTATCTAGGTACGTAATTGATATACAGTGTAAAAATAAATAGTTAATATACGTATCAAGTATCAATTAAAAACATGATTATTTGCATGATAAACTCGTTACCTTGAAACAAATCTTCATTATTAACATCAATAAGTCTCATTAGAATATACACAGTATTAATACATAGATAGATGGGTTACACGATTTAACTGTTTAAAGTGTAAAAAGTTTGATAGTGTTAATTTGCATTAGGCTTAGTGTGTAGCGTGTGTACATATGTGCAGGCGCTACGAAGTACACAAATACGGTGTAGCGAAGGTGAGGGCGGGCGGAGCACGAGCTGCGGAATACATTAGCCGCCACCAGCGGTGTTGGCGTCCGTACGCCATAATATATTTCACTGGCGGTCATTTTCGACAATTAACCACATAAAATAAGTGAAATTATGCATGCGGCCGACGACGGCGTATATCACGTCCAGTTACGGGCCACGATACCTAACTACATTCATTATTCAAAGAAATGTTTCGCTCGACCAGGTCGCGTCCGGAAGCGCCGGCTCTGTTCGTGTGATTGATGGAGACCTCTTTATTTTTACAGTCTTTTTGTGTTTAATGCAGTGTTTGTTCATAAACAATACCTAAGTTCATTTTTTGACATCAGGACATTGTAAACTGTTCTATACCAAAAGCTTTTGTTTAGGGTTCGTGAAAATCTTTTACTTTAAAAAAAATAACGTCAATTCTGAAAGTACTTCATTCATCTCGTGTCTGCAAAATAAACACAGTCATGTAGGGACTTACATTCCATGCATGCGAAAGTCCTAAATACCTTTCGCATAAGCCTTTACTTCAACCGGACCTCTCAAACCGTCGGATTCATTTTCTCTTGCAATTTCCTACAATTTCCGGAGAGCGTTTGGTACGTTGATGTGTTGGAAAATTATTTTCATGTAAATCTTACTTGTGCCTATACTCGGCACATGATACACGATGTGGTTCATGTAGTGTTTTCACTGATATTAAATAAAATTAAGTTTGCACAAAATGTCGCTGAAAGACTTGTTGATTTTTTTATACTTAAATGATAAAATGTGAACGGTGATTCAAGTTCAAGCACGAGATCAACGTCCTGCTATAAGTCGGCGTCGCGGCCCGGTTGCGTAACGCAACTAGGCCGCGCTCGCCGCGCATGCATGCCTCGTGCGTGAGCCTTCGTCGCTTCTCGCTGTTAGACTTGCTATCGAACAAACTTGTTCACTCATTTACATTAGATTGATCGGTTTTTACATACTAGATTCACCACCTCCATCACACTACTACTACCGAATTTTTAAGTAGATATATTATTTTATCTTCATATCAGGCATAGCATTTCGTTTCACGAATTTATAACTTATTGCTCACAAAACCTTGAAAAAGAATATTATGAAACTAAAATAAAATCACTTCGTATTTATATTTATAATATCATTGACACATGATTCCTGTGAGCCAGAATGGCCTGCACAATAGCCCACATATGATTGGTGCTCCCGCAAGCATCACCTTGAGGTGTGCGTGAGTCAGCAGACGGCTCGATCGCACCGGTGTGACGGCAGCAGGTCGAGAATAGCGTGCGGTCTATTTAGGACTCCTCTCTGTTTGTTTGCCAGCGAAATGTGTCATTGTTAACTAATTTAAGTAACAACCACTGCCAGCTGTTACGACATCGATGTGTAGATGCGTTTCACAGGCGAACTTCGACATGCTTATTAATCACCTTGTGATTCGAAGACTAATCATGTGCCTAATATATCGGCGACCAATATAAAAATAACAAAACGTATTCATCCATTAACAGCTAACATTCAAGTTACATACCTACCGAGTCTAATGATTCACGAGCCTTGCTAACGGTAAATTTTTCGACTGGTTTTATTGCTTCCTCATGCTCAACAAAAAAAAATATTTTATACCAAGCCATTCCATAACAATTTGCGTATTAAAGTGTTCCATATTAAACTTGTGAGCTATAAATGTGACTGTCCACTTCTTTGATTAAAGTTTTCTTACTTTTTCTCATTTAAATAAGCAATCTATATGCACAGAACGTTAGTGCCCATAACGAACTCAATAATGAAACTCTTTAATTTTTTAGTGAGGTAGGCCAATCTAATAATTTATTAATTAATACGAGTACCGTCGGCGCTGTCATTTCGATAACCAGCGACATTATCGCTGGAGAGTTACGTAAACATCAGAATGTAAAACACGATACCGTTTAGCCAGTTAATTAATTGCCGTGACCGGGACTCTGGAGCGGAGAGCGAGCGCCGGTCGTCGCGAGCTTGTTATGGAAATAATGAGTGCGACCGCCGCGCAGCACAACTTGCTCCACGCTTCCGAGTCTACCTCCACTTTTATTGTTACCATCGGTTCCTAGATGTTTTACGAGTTTCTCCGACTACGCGGAATTATTACCAGTGTTTACCACAACGGCATTTTAGGGTTCTGGAACCAAATTTTAGTATAAAACGTCCCATGTCCGAACGATTGTTAGTTAACCTTACATATAATTTCTGTCTTGTCCATATGTTTGTGAGCACTGTTGGAAAGCTCATATTTGTGACTGTACACTGTGCTCTTTTAAAGCTACAATCGCATTAATAACTTTTCTTGAGAGATAACTGTAGGTTAACACGCAGTTAGCCGTTCTTTTTATTTGTAACTTAATTAATGTGACTTAAATTGGCAATAATTAAGTCTTTCGGATAGAGTTTCAGAACGAACACTGAACGGAGCTTCACTTATGTAGTCAACCCTTTTGACGATTTTATTTAGCCCGATTTACGAAAAACCGAAGTTATTTTTTATTTTTTCATTAAAGCTCCTCCTCCAGTTTCAGTATCACCTGTATTGATTTATACAAATTGGCAGCTTAGCTGATAAAGGCCAGTAACAAAAAAAATAACACTCTACTTAACCATTTAGTTTTCATTTTGCCCTCAAAAAATATGGTTGGCTAATAAACAATTGATATAAATAACAAATTAAAAACTTTTGCTGCCAAAATAAAAAAATCTGTTTCAGAAAATGAGACGTGAAACATTATGATAGGACAAGCTGCGGGGTTGCATACACGAGGACTTATAAAGTTGTGCTTATAGTGCTTGTATTTACGTGTAACCTAGTATTTGTAGAACAATGTGCACACCTGATTTTTGTTCTGTTTCCTGCTAGCGTTGTACTACATAACTTGCAGATTAAATTCATCAGATCTGAATAAATACGGAACTTCTATGAAGAAAGTTCATTAATATCTCTTAATTAAACTCTGTTAGGCGAAAGCATTGGCAAGACATGAATTTCTCAACCGCTTTAGGAGCCCATTTCTTCCATGGGTAATATGACATGATATAAAACATTTCCGTTTGGCACATGGGTTTATTGGGGTCGTGTGATTGAGGTAACCTGCGACGAGACGTGTCACTTGATTTAATTAAGAGCCGCTTTACCGCCCGTTCCTCGAAGCTAAAGCTTTATACAGCGCCCCGGTTAATTTCGAACAGAGTCATTCTGCTAGAGATTTATTTCAATATTGAACACGTCTTACCTTTGCTGGGACTTGTGAACTCACTTTTTCTTATTCATTTTGTGTTTATATAAATAAATAATAATCGATAAAAAATAGTCTATATATTGGTACTTTTGAAGGGGATACATTTAGTACCTTTTTTAAAAAAACAGGTAACAATAAAAAGGGTAAAATGGCTAACGAAAGGTGGAATCTCTTAAATCCGCTAGTGATTGCATCGTTTAGTTCAAATAGTACTCGTATTTCAACGCAGAATCTCTGACTTACAATTTAATAAATGGAGTCGATTTGTTAACCGTGAACCCCGCGTTTTCACCTCTACGTCTTCTTTGTTATGGCATATTTTTAGTATCTATCCTATTTTTCTCCAACATAATTAGTTATCGTAACTAATACATATCAACCAACATTCGATAACTGATTTCCGAATTTCATTTAGAACACTAGTAGTAAAATCAGTCCTGGGTTTGTCTGTTTTTGGGTTTTTTTTTTTTGGAGCTCCATTATCATAACTGAATAGCAACAGAAAATTGTTTAAGGCTTTAAGAAAGTAAAAATTTTCTGAGGTACTTTAATTCGTTGTTGTTTGATGGTTGTGGCGAAATTGACACTTTTTTTGCATATTATTTGCATGAAGTATTTTAACAGTCTTAAAGAGGCTATTCTTAAGTAGAAAGTTGTTGAGCATTATTTATTACAAAAAGTTTTTAGGGTTCCATTCGATTTACGTGAGAGAAAAATAATGTTTGATCAAAGATGTCAGGTGGCAAAGGACTTTTTTTTAAAATTAAAACCTTGTTTTCACTTTAACTTATTTCATCAAAAGTCGAAAATTATCCTACGGTACCGTATAAGCAGGACAATAATGTCCTTTATTCTAATCCAGGTGTACCAGTGATCCTAATCGGTTCAGACGTTGGATTGTGATTGATTAATAGTCAAATGTACAGACTAGACGTAGTACATAGTAGGATACAATATAAAAGAAAATTAATACTTAATAGACATATTTCACCCAGTGCTTTGATTATAGTAGGTGTACAAAAGTAAAATTATAGTGTCCGACCGAATGTTCGGCTTCGGTCGAGTTTCGGCAAAAAAACGAGTTTCGGTTTCGGCAGCAAACCTGCCAAAACTACGACCGAAACCGCATTCAGGACTATTCGCGCTGTGATCAATCATGCTCAGCGCGTTAAAGTCCATCCAAGTGAGTAAGCGACGAAGACCTTTTCCGCGTCCACGTGCCTAATCATGTCGTGACTGGCTTGTGTTTGCCGATCGTTTTGGTTTTTTTTTTAGTTTTCGTGTGATTTGTTTTGAATTCGGTAAGTTTTATTACGTGATATAGCATAAAAGTGGGTATATAAATAGGTATAGTAAATATTATCCCTCGCTAATGCTATACCTAAACAAACATTAGTTAGGTACTTGGTACTTACTATAGTTCATTACTCATTAGTGATGATAATATTATGAATACAGAGTTTCAAAATTCATTTTAATACTTATTAACAAGGTAGTAGCAAGTACAGTTAGATATTTACTTACGTCGTCGTATAATTAAATGAGTAGGTACTTACATAGATACCTTTCTAAGTATCCGTATAATAAAATTAATATTTCATTTCTGTTTTTGTTTTTAAACTTTATTACCTACCCCCAAACTAAAATCGAGTGCAATGAAATTCATTATAGTCAACGAATATACGAGTAAATACATAAATTAATAATGGTTTCTTTATTTTTCCCTCAAACATGATCCTTGTAAGTTTCGGATTCGGCCGTTAAAATGATAGAGTTGCCGAAATTCGGTTCGGGTTTCGGTCCTAAAAGTCAGTTTCGGTCGGACACTATAAAATTATTGTTTAAATCAGTTCCTATTGCTATCTTGCATTAAAACTCTTATTTTGTGTTTTTCAGAATGTTGATTAGCTTGTTATATTTTGCACTGAGTCTGCGTAACAAGCTAAAGAACCTTGATGGTACCTACATGCGGAGCCCTTGTGAGCGAGATTACTCGCACTTGACCAATTTATATATTTTGTTGAACAGAAAAAGTATAAAGCAACATGTAATTAGCTTGAATTTTGCAAATTTCCTCTGTTGGCGTCTAATGCGCTACTCGTGTTGGCCGTCATCACGCGTCGCGGGAGAAGTTCGTTATTAATTCACCACCTTTCAACTCGGACACTTTTACTCGCTTAAGGTTTTACTTTTCGTGGATGACAGGCTCTAACAGAAACTTAGCGTGTGTCGCATGTCATCTTATTGTACGTGCTTCTAGCCATAATTGTATTCTTGTCTCATGCAAAATGATGCCGACTCTATTATTATAAAATAACCTACCTAGGTTGCATTTTTCGATACTTTCGTAACACGTCTTAATTTTTAACTATAGAGTGATCGATACTAATAAAAATATAAATTGTTATTATTGAATCGACCGCGTCTCTTGAAACGGGCTCTATTGACGACGTTAAAATTAAAATGCATACGTTCTTGGTGATTATGGTGGTCTACAATCGGCAATCACATGGTGACCAAAAAGCGGCCACGCGGTGTTGATTGTGACATTGTCTGATGCGGGTGGGGAACAGTACCGCCCGCGCCGAGCGGGCCAGCGGCGCAGGGCGCGCGCGGCGCGGCGTGGCGCATCGCGACTGCCACCCGCATTTGTGATGCAAATTGTTGCGCCCGCCGCCGCAGCGCCTCTGTGCTTCGCACCTTACCTGCTGCAACCACCGTAATTATTGTGAAAAATATTCATTTGTCGCTTTTAGACTCTCATTACCATAATGCCGCTTTCTGTTAACACAAATTTAAACTGCTTTTCGCTATTTGCCCACCTATTCTCATGTCTAAACTTTTATCCGTATAATTTCTTTTGTAAACTGATACCTGTGTCTGCTCTCGAGCCCCTTAACTTTAATCGCGGGAATTCAATAGCTAACTGAACTGGCTGCAAGAACTTCGTGTGAAGTTTCGTGAGAACCTAGAGCAGCTCGGCAATCGGCTGAACGTTATCATATTTCAAACGGTTTCGCAAAACGAATAAATAAGAACGGAGGCAAGAAGCGTGCGGTGAAACCGAGTCAAAGCGTGGGTATTAGAAACGCTCCGATTACCACGCTGAGACAAGACGCTGCCGCAGCCGCCACGTTCCTCCATGAGGTTGGGCCTTCTTACTTGTTGCTTATGTTAGCTCAAAATATTCTACCATTTTGTTTTCAGGCAGGTCTGGTGATCTTTCTGCAGTGCAAGATGCATGGACTTAGATTTTGACCTTTTGAAATATATTTTTTGGTATCTCAGTAAAAAAGGGTTTTATAAGTTCTCTCTAAACCTTTTTTGTGTATCCTTATGCTATCACAAAATATCCCAAACGTTGCAACGATATCATTGTGGTTATTTTTGTTTGGTTTATTATTGGTTATTTTCACCATAAACAATTAAGATTTCCATATTTACACACTCAAACTGGGTAGTCGGGTAGCGATTGTGGCGTAGTGTGTAGATAAATAATATTAAAGCTTTCACATGCATGGGCAGATTTCACCCAGTTAGCCCATAAATTCGCTAATACGAGTAGTAATAAGCCTGAGTGTATAAAGAGGTGCAAAATGTAGAAAATTTACGTCAAGGTATCTTGACCGTCACCGCACAAACAAATGTTTTTGTTTATGGCGACAAAAAATGTATCAAAATCAATTATTACTGGCATATTTTGCCACAGCATGGTAATAAGATAAAACTTGAATATACAATAGCCGTTTAAGCGTAAGTGATTCGCCAATATAATCAATGTAGGTTATAGCTGAATGAAAGGTGACGAGTTGGCAGTGTCGGACACGGGTACCGCTGCTGGCTTGACCGCGTTCCACTAACGGTATTCACTCCGGAGTATTTCTCGGCGCGTGGCACACTTCATGCGTACATTCACCTCGCCCATCTCGCTGTCTCCACATCGCCTGTGTAACGGCACATTATCCTTAGCTCCTTTATTAATCGCTTTTGTTAATTCGCCAATTATTTTTTCAATTGATCTTAGTTGAACAACGTTAACATCCAAGATTTTTGGGTCACATTAAGGTACATTCTAAAAAGACTACTTAGTACAGTAGCCTTACATTAAAAAAATCTGGCGCATTACTTCTTATTCGTGTTTATGTATCCGTAACAAAGAAGTTTTTCTAGCGTAAAGTTATAGCTAGCTTCGCTAATGAATTCGGATCTAAATACCGTTAGAGGTTATCGAACTATATGCGCTTGATGAATAAATATATAATCCTAAAACTGGTAATTCCTTAATTTATATCTTCTTAAACTACAGTGTCGCATTATTAGAGTTAATTCATGTACTAATTTCTGCACTTGATACTAAATCATCATTACTAAATATGTATGGCTTCCGAAAAACTTAATTTGCATACCTAGTAATAATAGGTTTGTAATTTTGCAGTACAGACAAGTTATCCACGATCGCGTAGCGCAGCTGCAATTCTAATAAGAAAAAATATAATTTCCACAGATCCGAGTAACTCTAAACATCCAGAAGATCAGAAGACCATTGAGCAGAAAAATAAATAAAAAGAAAAAGGGTTTAGCATTTATTGGAAACTGGGAAGACAAACTTTTAATTGCGATTAAGATTACAAATTAATAGTAAATGCTTCCTAATTTTCGAAGAAAGTTTCATTTCCCCAACATTATTCACAAGGCTCTTTCAAAAATAAAAGTTTTGTAACTGTGATAACAGCAGAATTAGGAAGCTATTTCGCTGTCCCTCTACCACGTCAAGCGGCATAATTAGATTGACTTTGCTCATTCTCCTTTCGTTTATTTTCTGAAAATGAGCTTGCTATTTTAATATCTTAGGGAAATTATTTTTTGCTTAACCGAGAAACAAACTTTGATATCTCACAATAGTCTTTCAAAGCAAAGTAATCAGCCCAGTGTCCTGTAATGCAAAGTATACAGTATTTCATAGATGTAATATAAATTAATATATCCTAAATTCCTTCCCTAAATTAGTTTAGAGCCATATCCGTAGTTTGCTAAGCAAGTGGGAAGCAGTAAAAGCCCGGAGGTCGTTGCGTTAAGGGTTCAGTTAGCGCGAAATTGGAGTGAAGGTGCGACCCATGTCCTAACGTGCCACTTCATTATGTGGCCTCGTTTCCCGCCTATGTCCATACCATCACTATGTGATATGCCTAGCGTAGTCTACTTAACACTTACCCTACATCAGATATATATACTACCATTTACGACAATCATAGCATAGGAACACTATGATATCAAGAACGAAATAATTAAAAATACTTTATAAGACCTCATAAATAATTATGTTATGGTGGTTAGTAGGTGCGTATGCAAGCGGCTATTAAATTAAGAAAATTCACTACGTTTTATTAGTGCTCACGAAGAAACGTATTATTTTTTCGTATAGGTATGAATGGCTCAAAATTAAAGTGTATGAAGGTGAATTATTGGTTTTAGGAGAATTATTCCTGCACAGTTATAAAACACCGCCCGTTTCTTGCGTGCGTGTGATTACATTGCCGTGTAATATATTCACATTTTCACCACCTTCGCATCCTTAATGTTTCGTTTCCTTCTTTGTTTACTGTGTACCATTGCGCTGCTGCTATTTAATTTCTTTGTTTACAGTGAACAGTTGTGCGGAAAACACGTATAGTTAATGTAGTGCAGTAGTCCTAAGTCGATTGAACGAACTTTGTACTGTATCATGACTTAGTTTTCTCAGCGTAAGATAACCGATGTAGTTTCCGGAACTTCAAGCACGGTACGGCCTATGAGCTGGCGAAACGACTCAGCTACTTCACTCGTCTGCCAAATCGCCCCTATCGTGTGTCATTTACCAACGGATGTCTTTGGGAATTTGCCAACGAATTTCAAACATAAATTACCTCTAGCAACCTAATTATTACGTGTTTATTTACAAATCATGATAAACTCTATCAATGTTTGCTATTTTCTATCCCTATCTTGTATTTTCGGAGTGATTTTTCAGCAAACGAAGAACAAAATTATGACTCAAAATGTATAAAATCATTTTAATTCCACATGTCTAAACCTAAACAGGATTTCTTGTACGAGTAAAATAAAAGAGTCGGTCTTTGTGAACGCTGTGCATACAGATCATGCCATAATCAACGCGTGTAGTGCAAGCCTTACCTCGGCCGCATGACCAACTTACTGTATCACGCGTGCATTTCGGTCATTGATTTAGGACCATTACCATTCAGATCATCTAGTGGCTATTGTTCACCTGAAATTAGGAACAAGCCGTTATTACGAAATTAACTGTCCACTACGGTACTAAACTTGCGATTGCGACATATCGCGAAGCGAACAATATTTCCTTTTGAGACTTTACCTGCGGAACACGGTTAATATGCATGACATAAATAACACAATTTCACCTATATGTGTGTATCAGTTTAGTTAACTGTCCAGATCTCTTGTACATTCCCGAGAATATTGCTTATAAAAGAGAAAGTCGCCGCAAAGCGGTCACGCATGTTACTCGAGAAACGAAAACAAAGTCCCTATACCCTTTTCTACTTGCTTTAAGCAGATCTCAATTCCACTTTCTTTAATGGCGTCGATGTGCTAAGAATATCTTACATATTTATGCGATTCATGTCATGCTTATATACTCACACTCGTAGCTTGGTGACTTAACCGAGATTTTGGCCCCGAGGACGTGTCTGACTGAAGCAAGCGGTTACTTTAACTGTGACCAACAGATCCATTTAAGTCGCCATGCTGTTATTCGTCTTGAAATCTGCCTTATAACAATTCCGGTAAAACTTTTGTCATCTTCTAAAAGCTGGGTTGCTTCTCTTATCCCTCAAATGGCGGGTCCGGCTTTAAATGGGGATAGAAATGTTATTTTTTGTAACCTAAATATAAATGTGTGTTATAGATAATAACTTGTATAGGGTGAGTTGTTAGGGAGCGACAGCTAGGTGTGGCTCCGGAGCCGTCGTCGAAGCGATGCCGGTGATGGTGTTTTTACGATTGGGGTGCGCCGTGGCGCGGGCGCGCCTGCTAATTTTGATAAAAGCTCCGTTCGACCGCACCCGGCTACAGTCGTCACCACTGCGACCAATAAATACCCGTCCATAACCGCAAACGTGTACTTATAGACGTGTAGTGCTGATGCTAGTTTCTCTTTAGAGCTGATCTATGAAATCAATTTATTGCTATTAAATATACACAATGACCCTCCAATATTTAACAGTTCACATCATAAACATAACTTACAAATTAATGTATTTAGACCCCTTTTGACAAAATATAGAACTTAAATTTAATTATCTTCATATAATTAAATTTTAAAATACAAAAAATTCACTTACCTACCCTCAATTTCCTATACGGTCCAGTAGTCCTTCATAGAAGACAAAAATCAGGCTCATCAAATTTCTTTTCAGTCTTAGAGACCATACCATTGGACATTGATTTTTTTTTTCCAATTTATATATTTAGGGGGGCCCTAAATAAAAAGTACACATATCATAAAAAAGGTTTAAGTATGTTGTAACTTATCTTTCGGTGTGTTTTCAGATCAGAACAGATTTTCAAATCCGTTAAAACTGAAGTTAGGTTCTCTTAATGGCTCACCTTAATTCCTAGTTTCAAAATTCCAGAGGCTATTATTGTTCGACCCTCTCCCGTGTGAGTATACATGATTGATTGATACTGACTAAACGATGTTTTTCCGAATTCCAACCGGCATTTAATATTCCTAGACATCATAACGTTGATTAGTTTAGATATTGTTTAAGGTGATGAGTGTTTGGTGGTAATAATAATGTAGATGGTGTGAAAGGTTTAAGAGGTAAACAGTGATGATCATTGAGATGTCGTATATATAAAGTGTTTATTGCTGAAATATAACAATAACTCACATGGACAGGAATAGTATCGCGGTTAAAATAATTAAAAGATGTTATATAAAATGCTTATTCATAATCCTCCCAGCCGGTTTTCTTTTTGACCTCTACTATTTTTATAGCCAATGTTGTAAAAAGATAAAAATGATTCATAGCAAGCGAGTTAACCCAAGTCCGCCCAAGTGTTTGTATCACTTGGGCGGACTTGAGTTGACTCGAAGTAGTATTTACGGTGCTTTTGGTTTTGCATTACGCGCACGCTATGCATGGAGTCTTACAGTGGTTAGGGGTACTGAAAGACTCACTGTCTTTTTCTGGGGAAGCAACAACGATGCTTTTCTGGATGATGATCCTTCTGCTTTTTTGTGATACATGTTCAATAATTCATCAAGTAGGTTTTTACGAGGAGAGAAGGAACTGTGCCGAAAAAGTACTCCTTGCATGTAATGATTTGAATTCCATTCTATATACCTAATTATGTTCTATTTTTAACCCGGCCATTACAGCATTTTCCTTTGATTTGTGGTTTAAAACTTGCGTTGGATTATTCAAATGATGCTTGTTCGATGTCCCAGATAAGACAAAACAAATGAATGCGTTTAGTTTCAAGCACGTTTTTTCTATTATTCAAGAGAAGTCGTAATCAGTCAGCGATGTTGCAAAATACTTTGCAATCATTGGTCACTGCGGTTTAGTGTTATATGCCATCGCCGCAATTTTTCGGGCTCTCAATCGATGCACGTTTTGGAAACTATAAAACTTGCTCCATCCACACGTTAGTTGTCTTACTTAGTCTTTCTTTTTCAACCAAGTTAAAGGTGCTACCAAGAATGCCACGTAATTTAATTTAATTTTTCAGTAAAGATAAAGAAAAAAATAATCTTTTCATTAGTAAAAGTCCAACGTAATTCGTGACAGGTTGACTGTACATACTGTACAAGCAAACTGTGATCGTTTGCTGGTGCTCTTTTGCAATTAGATTTCAGTGCTTTCTCTGAGCCTCTTGACGATATGGAGACTTAACAATAAAGATAGGGATCTAAAATTAATGTTGTTCGATACTTCAGGTAAAGTGATCGTGTTATGGCTTTTATAAAAGGTAGACCTACGTTGAAGAAAGGCCTACACGAAGTAAATTGGGTCTTCATGAAAGATCTGGTTCTGTTCAAACAGGGTCAAATTCAACTCCACAAATCTGATAAGTATCGTAAGATTACGATATAAATAAAAATGAATGGCTAAATGCGTAACTAAGCGTAAAGCTCGAGGATGACTGAACTAATTTATATAAACTTTTTTAAATAGTTTGTAGAAGTCTTATATGAGAGTCCAACCAGAGATACATTTTCATATAACCGCTTTTACGTTTTTATGACGTTATTACGTATCTTTCTCTAATTATTTTGGAAATACAGATATCATGAATTTATGTAAAACTAATCCGATGAAGACTGCTGAATAAATCTGCTATTTAATTTGGTGTGAACTTTGGCTCTTCATAACGTACTCTTAAATAAAAAAATAATCGTACAAGTGCAAGTCGGACTCGCGCACTGAGGGTTCCGTAAAAACTATAATTCCCGAATGGAGTCTCGAAATTTTTTCCGAATTGCAATAGTTTTTTTTTGTGACGTAGGTAACAATAAATTTACTGTTTTCAGATTGTTTTCCTATACTTTTGCTATGAGACCTTACTTCAAACCAAATTTCAGGATTCTAGGTCATCGGGAAGTAGCCTATGAATTTTGATTCACTTGAGTGGGTCGAAATACACGTTTTTTGCGACATATACGGCTGCATCTTTTTTTCTCGTTAACTCAGAAGTTTGATTTTTTCATAGCTTCAAGGGACCGCAGGCTTGAGTATATGGTTTTAATTTCAAGTCGATACGTCCACGCGGTCTCGATATAAAGAGTCTTGACAGACAGACAGACAAACAAACGGACGGACAACAAAGTGATGCTATAAGGGTTCTGTTTTTTCCTTTTGAGGTACGGAACCCTAAAAGGTCAAAAATATATATATGCTTCCTTACGTCTAGGCGCTCCCTACTGTTCTCATCGCTGCCACTTTGGCGAAGTCGTCAACAGCCTCGGACACCACGGTCTGTCATGCAGCCGAAGTGCGGGTCGCATAGCACGACATCATCAGATAGGCTCTTGTCTCCGTCGGCGTTCCAGCCGTATTGGAACCCCTGGCCTGGTACGCGACGATGGTAAGAAACCGGACAGCGTGTCGTTTATTCCCATGGAAGATGGGTAGGCCTTTAAGTATGGGACGCTACTTGTGTCGATACTCTTGCGCCTTCCCATCTTCCTTGCTCGTCGTGTTGTGCTGGTGCTGCTGCTGCGGTTGCGAAGAACCTCAAGCGGCGAAAATATAATAACCTTGTTGGAAGTTATATTTTCGAACCGTTTGGGATTGAAACTCTCGGTTCTTGGGGTCCGAGTGCTCACAAGTTGTATAAAGATCTGTCAAAACGTCTAGTTGACACTTCGCGTGACCCAAAGGCTGGCTTTTACCTCGGACAGAGGATAAGCATTGCCATACAGCGTGGCAATGGCGACAGTCTTTTGGGCACATTACCAGTCGACAGCGATTTTAGTTAGTTGTAATTAGTGTAAGGTTTTTACTATTTTTTTTTTCTTTTATTGTAATAATAGTTAGTATTTTTAAATTTAAATATCTCTGTAAATAATAAAATTCACGGTAAAATAAAAAAAAAGATAACTATAGAAACCTGGCACATATTTCCTGGAACAAGTTTTGTTAAATATTCGAGTGAATCACAGAATTATCGAATACCAACGGAGTGTTCAGCTGTTCTCTATAACAAATGTCGCTTTGGTTGAACCAACAAGCTTTTAAACCTTGTTCTGGTTTATTATACACTGGTCGGGAAGGGGACCCTCTTTAGGTCGAGAAAAATTGAAAACTTGCATGGAAAACCACATGTTTCTTTTAATATCCCTAATATTGAAAGAGACATGTGGTTTAACTGTCAATCCTTTATTGTAGACTAATTTATCCTTAGATTTTAAACTTTTTCTTTCGACGATATAACGTTTGGTTTGGACAGTGAGTAATTTTCTTGATAGCTTTTGATAGAACGACGACGGGCGGATCAGCTAGTATAAAATATGTCTAATGAGTAATGACCGTATTTACAACATTACCAAATATTTGCTCATTTTATTAAATAAAATTGGCTATTTAAACCATTAATTAGACTGTCGACGACTTTTCGCGCCTGTGATAGACTAGCGCAAGTCTATATTGTTTTTGTTAATTATGTTTCTTAAGAATATAATTTAATATGATATCAATAAAAAAATACCAAGGAGAAATTTGGATAGGGCGGCGACGATGTGGGCGTGTCTATGCTCCGCCCAGTCGAGCCACGCCCTCGCCCTTTGCCACCTTTTCGCTGAAAATCTGAAAGCGCTGTTTCGTGTAGGTATTCAATCAACTAAGTAATCAGGATTAAAATGGAACCTTTGTTTTTGGCAAACACTCACTCGTACAAACCACAAGCGTCCGATGTAGGTACCGACTGAAATTCAACAGTTAAAAACAACAAAATATGACTCTCTATTTAAAAAAAAGGTATGCTTCATTCAAAAGCTCCATTATTTCCTGCTTGAAAATGTTGCTGTGTAGATATTCTTAATATCAAAAACATACCAAATAATGTTATTTATTATCTAGTAGAAATTGGGTATTAGGACATTTTAACTACGCTATTAGACGTACCTAGCTTCCTAAGCAAAGAGGCTTATTCATTTTTAGTTGTTTAAAAACGAAATAAAATGATGCTGCGCGATGAAAATTGATTACATTCGGTTGCTGATAAGAAAAGAAATGAACGTTGTCGGGGTCGCAGCCCGCGGGGCAGATAAACTCGTTACAGCAAGATACGCCACCGACGGCATTACAGCGCGCGGTGGCAGCCGCACGCCAGGGCCCATGATATCCCTGTAATCTTGTTGTACACTCCCGACCCCGGCGTTTCCGATTCCTTCCCAAATTACCTTTCTTCTTTCTTGATCGACAATCTAATTCGTTACAACATAAAACGCTTTTCCCTCAATTTAAGATGCTCTTAGCTATTTGGAAAACAAGAGTAGTAGACATCAAACTGGGAGGTGTTGGGTTTGCATGAAGCACGTAGCACCACGTCGACGCCGCTAAAAGCTTCTTGTTGACGTAGCGTTCGATTCAAGAGGCATGAACTACGTTTTGTCCTTGTAATTGATTGCTTTGTCGCGTAATTTGTTTGTCGACGCTGCCGGGCGGAGCGTGCGACTCTCGCGGGAGTACTGAGGCGCTCGTCCTCTCGTCATCTTCTTCGTAAATAATAAATAGCATTTGACGGTGGCGACCGCCCGCCGCTTGCCGCCTGAGAGCCTCCACCACTCGCGTGCCCACTCCGTGACTCAGCACCCACATGTCTCTCTGCTGTTGATGAATCGCTATACTTTAGAACTGGGCACCTGTATTACACATGTTAACCATAACTATATCATAATAGAAAAGAATTCAATTAAAATAATTGCATTGGATTGCTGTTTTTATTATACAGTTCCAATAAAAAATAGCCATACGCCACATTACAGTGGTACCTGGTTGGAAAAATCAAATAGCGTATCGCAACGTCGTGGCGGGCTGAGCCGCACTGGAGTCCGGGTTGAGCTAAGCACGATCGCGCGTTCCCTCACTAATAACCCCGTAATTGGTATCGAAGCTCGCCGCAGCCGGATTACTGAACGTCTAATTGAATGCGAGACGCTTACTCGCCGCCCGCGCCGCCTCCTCCGCTGCCACCAGTGCCACCTTGCAGCGACACAGTTGTTGGAGCGACTTCATTTTGTTGCGGTCAAGTTGGTCTGTTTTGCGCACGTGTACAGGCCGCGCTTATCGTCTCGCCCACCGTTCAATTACAGCGTCTCAATGAATTAAATTGCCGTGGAATCGGGACGAAGCCGCACCGGGAGATCAAACGTTACTCCCCCCGACGAATAAGACTTTAGATCTACCCGTGACGGCAACGCAAACTTTACGACATTAGATAATCATTTCATGTCAATTAGCTAATGAAAAATAAAATAGGCTTGGTTAATGTACTAGCACCGTAATTAAAATTATGGTGATGACTCGCTGGCATCTGTTTCAAGTCTTTTAGTATGTATCTATATTAATTAATACAATTTCATTAGAAAGGATAGCGGTATCTGTACTTGGTCAAGAAAAAAAAATCTGAATACTGTTAATGAAGTTTGTTTTAAACATACATAACATACATCAAAAACATTTCAAGCTTAAATGTTAACGATTTATAAAAAAAAAACAAGATTTTTAAATTAATACTTATCTATAACATAACATTTAGAACACAAACGAATCGGTACTTCTATCAGCCCTTACTTAATGACAAATTAGAATTTTCTATCACTCTTCAATCTCAGGTCGCTTAAGGTGAGCATCGCAGTCCTTTACAGACTGGGCCAGATTAGGCCGTGATGCACATTTCATTCTTGTATTGTGTTTCATTAAACGTTTTTACTATGTGAACAACCATGAAACCAAGTATTGTAAAAACTTGAAAGTAGCAAAACTTATTTTATCTGAAACGACTAAAGCTCTGTTGTACAATTGTAAAAGTGTTTGATACCCGCGTCTGCACGGGTGCGTGCGATCGCGACGCGCCTAGCTCACTGTGTTTACACTGATTACGCTCAGTCAGAAAGGCCTGGAACAGCGCCAACTAATCTCCTCTCAACAGGTAGATAGAGTCCGCGCGTTCCTAATGACATCACACGCTGTATCTATTTCACTGTGATTCACTTCATTCAAAATATTACGACTACATTACCGAATATATTTAAATAGCAGCAGCAATGCATTGCATCGCAATGCAATATAAATACGTTTTCTGAAATAAAATTTGCAGCTTTTTCCCGCAGCATATTTTCATATTATCTGTATTAATTTATAACTTAAAGATCTTAAAATTACTCGAAATATATTATGCATATAATTTAATAACTGGATTAGATTAAGAATGCCATCGGGCCCAGCAGCCACGTGCACTAGACAGCACAGAGCGTGTTATTAACTTTTTAAACGATTGTGTTAATTAGCGCACTTCACGAGGAGTCGCCCTCGAGCGCTGTACCGCATTGTGCTGAGCAAAAAACAATAAACGATACGTTCTGCTATTAATTAAACCGCTATACGATGCACGATTGCTTCACCAATAACCGTACGGGATAGGCAATGCAATTAAAATATCTGTTTTGAATCCCTACGCTAATTAAAGTTTATTTGTAAACTTGTCAACGTAAATATGTTGCCAAATGGAAGTCGTATCAGTTAATAGTTTATGTTGTTATGGAAATTCGTGCGAGGCATGATGCGGTTGTAGGACTTAAAGCGCGTTGCAATGCGGGTTAGTCCTCCTTCTATGCAAAATCAGTTCTCAATGTTTGAAACGCTCTTGAAAAGCTTACGACTCCGGTTCAGAAGTCTTAAGGCGCAATATCTTGTCAAATCCAATGTGGAATTTTGACGTATAGTAGATGAGTCACTCAGCAGCACTTGGTTAACAATGCATTGTATAAACAAAACGACACTTAATAAAAAGTGTACATTTATTATGTGGTCTAGCGCACTCACCAAATTTGCTTATAGTGTCAGACACTGATCGCAGATAAAACACAGAAGAAAAAATAATGTCTTGTGTGGGCGGAACCTATGTTGTTACCATTTTTATTTGTATAAATAAATAAAACATCGCAAACATTAAACATTTCTTCTATTTTGACACATAACAACCACACTATTTTACCCAAGATCCTCGGTTTTTGAAACAAGATAAAACGTTTTTTATACTAATAATTTTAATATCAAAGTTACTTAGTGCTGTCTGCGATAATTACCATTTTCCCCACATTTTAATCATAGAGACAATGATTACAGGAATAACAATTCAATGCATGGTGCATTTAATTTTTAACACCGTGACGGTGATCGTAAGGAAAAAAGTGCATTTTATCAGGAGAGTTCGTGTTCGTAATTATTAATGAAGTAATTCGCGAAACACTTTTAACCCATGTTTTTGCATTGTGTAATCAATAACTAGTTTAAGGGGATGCAACTCGACATACATTTTCACTGTTTTTCATACAACAGCTGTTACGCGATTATGACGTTATTACACATTTTACATTAGATATTTTGGAAACACATTGTCTTGTGGATATTATCTAGGCTTTTTTTGAAATCAATTTATAAATTTGTGTAAAACTGATCCAATAAAGACCTCTGAAAGTCTGCTATATAGCGTGAACTTTGACACTATATTTACTCAAATAATAAAAATGCCAAAAAAAGTATACTAATAGAAGCCTTGCAAATTTAATCAAGATTCTAAATGACGACAATTTTTTTAAAACTTTTAACGGTTTAAAAAAAAAAACATGTATTTCCTGGAACAAGTTTTGTAAAATATTCGAGTAAATCACGAAATTACCGAATGCTAACAGAGTTTTCAGGCGTTATCTCTCTGTTTTCGCGTTGCCTTTTCGTCAAACATCGCGGTGGATTGCGTTAGATGAAGTAACAAGCTTTTAAACCATTCTCGATGTTGACGATAGGCAAGTGAAAAAGGACCCTTTTAAGATCACAGTACCAAACTACAAATAGATAGGTACAAAAGTCAACCTCATGTATGTACTTCACTTTTCATACCTACGCTCGGCGATCGCGCTAGGGTCAGCGCATGGCTCCGAACTGTGCTTCAATTCACTGTTTAATGTTGAATTTAAACAACCGTCCACTGAACAGTTATATAAGATTTTTTTTGTTGTCCATTTTTCCACAAAAAGTTCACAAACTCGTGTCTCAAACGGATAACACTCGAGCTCGTATTGAGCTGAATTGAGCCGAGATATCGTGTCAGTAAACGGTGTCTGTGTGCGTTGTTCGAGCGGCTTTGTATGTAGATTGACTTCTGTACCTATCTTTTTGTGACCAAACGTTGAATGTAATAAGAAATGTTAATACAAATTTTATTTTTTATAATAAAAAAATACTCAAAAGATATGTTTCGACTTTATGCGTAGTAGGTATCGATTTATAAAATGTACGAGTTTTATCTATTTATATATACAAACAGTTATATTCTAACTATGTAATTCATATTTATGGTTGTCTTTTTAACAAAATAATTACTCACCGATTCGCGTGACTATCCTTTATGTGGTCAAGGTTAACGGTGTTACGTTATACTGACCTTTAATTTTTTATGAAGGAATCACAAACGCCCAATGTGCTAAAATTATAAGTTGAAAACCATTTAAGTTGAAACATTAAATAATACAATAACAAGTTATTTGTAGTAGGGTTGTAACGGAGGCGGATGGAGAGGCGACACTCCGCCTCCGCGCGGATGCGGTTACCTAACGGAGGTGTTGTCAAAAATCTTTACGTGTATTGTGTATTTAATTAAATACGTGCATTTATAGTACTTATTTTTAAATAAACATATACACTATTTTACAAAAATAAACTATTTTTTTACCTTTAATCAATGAATAATTATTTTTTAGAGATGCGCCGAATAGTTGTATCACCGAATAACCGAATATCGAATAATTATATACGGTGTAGCCATATACTAACAATCATATAAATATTTATTAGACAGTGATATTTATGTTTTGCTCTCGTATCTTTAATATCCCACTTTGTAAGAAATTAATCCTGCAATGTTTGTTGTACAGTCAAAACCGATGACCGGGCAATCGATGATGGCCCAGCCACTGGTGCTGGAACCATATCCGCTGTGCTGTTGCTACTAGACGATGTCGAAGCAACTTTTCGAAAATGACTTATATGCTTTAGCATTATATGATTATTCATAGCACTTGTAGAAGCATTCCGCCAATTCCCTCCGCGAGAAAGAACTGCGTTGCACTACGTACATCGCAATTTTTTATTATCATCTTCGATTTTTTTGAAGGTTCCCCACACACCCGACTTTTCCTGTCGACTTATCATCTTTCAAAACACCAAAATTTTAATCAAAATCAAAAATTGCATTAAAATCTGGCACACGTATTGTGTTTTCGTACTCAATGACAGTGGCAGGGTGCAGCGGGAAGAGGTAGGCGAGGTGCCACTCACTCCCTTCGCGCGTGGCGCTTTGGAAATCTAATGAGTAGTGAGTAAAAACTTGTTTGCGCGACAAAACTATGGAGCGGGGAACCATATTAAAGTAGGTAGTATATTCGGTCCGGTAATAACTTAAACGAATATACGAAACGAACGAACGAATATATTTTTTTATTTAAAAAAATAGTTTTTTTTTTTATAACTAGTATGTGTTTGTAGTGTATGCGTAATATGTTTATTTAAGTGTACTATGAATGTACGTATTTAATTGAATACACAATACACGTATTATAAAAACAAAGATTTTTGTCTACAATAAACTATAAATTACTATTATTTTCCATATACAATTTTACCTCTGCCTCTGCCTTCGTTAACCTTAGCTACGCGGAGGTGAATCTCGTCGCCTCCGCATCCTCCTCCGTTACAACCCTAATTTGTTAATTATTTATTAATACATAAATAATTAACCATTCATTAATAATAAAAATAAGTTTTCTTTTAACTGGTCACACGAAACAAACGCGTTTCTTAACTGCATTTTTCTACTTTCTTACGAAATAATTATTTTTGTTACAGCAATTATTCCGGTCTCAGCAAGCTGCAGCAGCGGGTGGCCAAGCGGCGGCGGCGCAACTGCAGCTCCTGCAACAACAGCAGCAGCAACAGTTCCAACTACAACAACAGCTAGCCGCCCAGCAGGCGTTTACACAAGCGCCATACGTTATCAACGCAGGGCAGGAGGGAGCGCCATACGTGAGCGCATTAATAGCTGGCGTGCCGCCGTACTATGGCGTCGCCGCGCCGTGGGGCGTGTACCCAGGGCTGGTTGCACAGCCCGCGCAGCAACAGGCTCAGCAGCCGCGCCGGCCGCTCACTCCTCAGCAAGGAGAACAGCAAGTGAACGGCCAAGGACAGTATGTGATCCCGTACTACGACCCCGGCTCGCTCGTGATGGGCGGCCGCAACGGCACTCCCCTGCGGTTGGTGTCGCCAGGCGGCGTGCTGGCGCCGCGCCAGTACCAGCCCGCGCCCGCACACCCCGCCGCCTCCGCCGCGCCGCCGCAGCCCGCGCAACCGCAGCAGCAACAACCTGGTAAGAACTCCAAACCCAGAACGCTTGACTTACCACGACTCGTACAACTCTCACTGTTGCAGCTTTTTATTAAGTACGTACAATTTTTTTTTTTGTTTTTCTGTTTCTTGTCTGGAATTGAATTACCTAAGCGGTAGCTGTACTAGTTCGACAAATAATAAAAAAGGTGCTAAAAAGAGGCCCTAATAATTTGCCTTTATCTATTGTTTAAAAAAGATTCATTGAACAGTCCTGGGAAACTTAGGAATTGTCCAGAGAAAACTCGAGTAGGCCATTAGTTTAACACGTTTTTATATCCCTAACAGGTGCCATGTCTGTCAGGCACTAGTATTTTTTTTTTAGGTTATATCCTCCCACTACATGGAGCGAGTGCGAGTATCAACCTTTTATTGACTAAAACCAACCTGTGTTCCTTCAGTTGCCCTTTGCGTTTCAGGGCTCCGATAACTCTTTCGAACAAACCCGCCTGACGTGACATTTTACAGACTAGTAATGAATTTTACCCGACCTTGATTCTGAGTCCTTGGTTGTTGCCATACATGCAAAATCAGTAGTCTGAAATGCTATCCGCGCACCTATAACTCAAGAAGTGGCTGGAAAGACATTACCGCGTCCTTACCTTCCGCATGACGCAGGTCCTCTCCGGACATGCTAAGTTCTAGAGGTTCCTGCACCGGACTTGTACGGAAGAAACGCCCGTTTGTCACCACTGTGTGGACCGCCCGGAAGAGTTGGTGGAGGATTCAGAAGAGGCGTTCTCCGCTTCTGCAGAGCACCGTCGTGTGTACTCGTGGGGGCTGTTGGCGATAACAACCTCTCGCGCCGGGCACTGGTACAGGCCATGGTCCGGAGCGAGAAGGAGTAGCAATCGCCTCTTTCTGCGAAGCAGTAATTCTAGCGAAGGAGGAGGCCGCACGCGTGAAAGAACGAATATCCTCACGCCCCAAACGTAGAGATTCTGACCCCGACTACCAGCCACGGTAGACGCTTGCTTGCGGACGTCGAGCAATGGGCAGCCTGCCGTCCGGTACTTGACCGGACCAAGGCCAGTCGTCAACAATGCGTAGTGATCCACGCGCTCCTCAAAGAGATGTCAGTTAATCGTAGGGGGGCCCGGCAGGGCCGATGCCCGCTAGCTAGGGGGAATTTCTAAAAAGGAAACCCGTAGTCGTAGAACGCAAAGGGCAACTGAAGGATACAGGTGTGGCTTTAGTCAGTGAAATCTGACATGCTCTCCCGCTTCGCCCAGAGCGCGAGAAGTCTGGATGATTTCCACAATTAAAAAAAAAGTCACTGTGGGCTTGGGCTTTCGGATGGCGAACAATGGGTAGCTTGCCGTCCGGCAACCGCTAGGATTGAGACCAAGTCGTCGGCGGCGCGTAGTATTTCACGCGCGCCTCAAAGAGATGTCAGCAAAACCGTAGGGGCCTAACAGGGCCCAAGCCTACTGGGGACATGGGTTCGCTTCTGAAAGGAAAACCCGGGGTCCTGGAACGCAAGGCGAAGAAGGAACATAGGAATGGGTTTTAGTCGGTAAAAGTCTGACACAGCTCCGCCCTTTTACGGGAGAAGTCATTGGATGATAGCCCACCTAAAAAAAATCTATAACTCAACTAACAAACGAGATTACTAATCTCAAAATTAATGAGCGTATTAATATTTTCAATCTTAATTTTTGTATCTGTCTCAAAGATTTATAAATGGTAACCCCAATTTTTAATAATTGTGCATCAACCGTTTTAAGGTTGTGCGCAAACTTGATTCGACAGATTGTCAGTAATTGGAATAGGAAAATGGTTCTTTATTTCGTGCCGAAGTGTTAGTTAACTTACGGTTATAACATTGTTATTAAAATATAAAATCACTCGCATTGAACGAATTGTTTGAATATATTTTAAAAAACTGAAACAGTGAGTTGACCAAGAAGATATTTGTCTGACAATGTATATAAACTCATATTTTCATTTAATAACAACGTAATACTAAAACATTGCGCATGGCGTGATACAATACATTCTCTGTAGAACATTAGACAGTTTATAACAAATTAATTACTTACAAATAATTATTAACGTTTTGTAGAATCGAAAGAAATTAATTCATCCTAATAATTATTTTACTTTCAGTAACTGTAGCTTTTTTGAATAGTTGCTACTGAATTAAGAAAGTAATCATGTAGATATACACTGACATCTTAAAAGCACACATTTTATTTCGGAATACAATGTCAGTTGCTTGATGAAAATTTTGCCTGCTAAACTTGTTGACATAGTTTTTATCTATTGTATTTAATAATTAATAAGCCGATTTTCGTTTACACTCGCATTGTGACTGTATATAATTATGTAATACATATTTTTATCTGATTGAGACGTATATGTTGTGTATAGCTATTTACTTTATATCCATATAGTAAATGTATTTACTTACTGTTTGAATGCTTTGAGGTAGAGGTTAAAACTATAATACTCGATTATAAAGTTTTGTCTCTTTTTCCTGATTTTGAAATATTGTGTTGTACCTTGAGCACGGAATGATTCGTTACAAATACGACAATATCTATGTATCATATAGGGCAATGTGGATGTCGGGATGTTATACTAAAGTAAATTCAAATGATCTGATATTTTATTGAGATTCGTAACGTCGTCTGCTTGCCTATTTGCAACAACGATTTAACAACATAGTAAATAATTGCAGTCGTTCAATAAAAAGAGCTTCTCGAAATTTTATTAAATAGGCTGTTGTAGCGAATGGACTCGAATAACGAAAACCAGCTTCAAAAGAAATCAATTTTCAACATTACATAATACATTATTTGTGTAATAACTGCTAGATACAGGGTAAATTACAGGGTTGATCCATGCTACAAAAATAATTTATAATAGACTACTAGAGCAAATGAATTGAAAATAAGGCATAGAAAAAAGTTGTGATATGTGTCAGGTTCGGGAATGATGTGAGAAACGGTCAAAATAAATTTTCAGATTTTATATAACAAACACTTCTATTTTTTTAAACTGCATAATAGTTTAAAGTCTTTGTCTTTAATTCAATACTGCGTAGTTTTAAATATATTAAACTGCACTCCTGTATCAAACTTACATAAATGGATTACATAGTGTATCTACTTGCAAAATCTTCTAACAAGAGTTTACTAAGGTTTGGTGTATATATGTTTGCCGTGTTATTTTTAAATTTTAATTTATTTTATTATTACTGGTTGTCATTTACAACTTCTATCATTTAACAATTATATTACGTCACCTACATTGGATAAAAGTTGGCTGTTATTTAACAGAAAACGGGTTTCATCTCACGTGTGACGGGGTCGAATTCATATCTTAGGTATTCACCATACCTATTGTCGTGTTGTATATAAGTACTTTGTATCAATACCAATAGGTATTTGCAAGTAGGGCGCGCCGGGGTTAGGCGCTGACGCGCCCAACGGCTCTCTTGGTAGGCCCCGAGACTGGAGCGCGGAGGAATGTCCTGTTGCAGGCGGCGCCACGCAGGCTCGGCGCGACTCGCTGGAGTTCGGCGGCGGCGGGCCGGCCGCGGCGCTGCAGGAGTACGCGGCGCGCAAGTGGGGCCCCTCGCCGCTGTCGCCGCCGCTGGGCACGCTGGGGCCCGTGGGGCTGCGGCCCGTGTCGGCCGCGCCCGGCGCCGAGACCGCCAAGTACAGGTGCCCACGCACGCCCCCGCGAGATTGTCGCTGCAGCACCCCTTCTCGTCGCGAGTGTGCTTCCAGCACGCTGAGCGACACTCTTTCATCTTTTTAGTTCCATTATTGTTGTGTTCTGCCGTATGCATATTGTGCTCTATAATCTAAGTTTAAAATTATGATCGCGCGTCGAGAGCACACGATCGCGCGTCATGCAGTTGTTTCTGCTGAACTATCTTATCGCTGATGAATAATACTGGATGTAGTCAAATTCGATATATTCTAGAACGCGTTACGCTAACGCATTATGAACACAACAATGATGTTAGTGAAACTTTGTGCATTGAGATGCAGCCGAAATAAGAATAGAAGCGACGCGATTGGGTGCACGGTGACGCTTTGAGCGGGACACTTGTACATTGTAAATACTTGTATGCCATCGTTGTTTATATGACACCGCAGTCTTTAATTTTGTACAGATTGCCGATGGAGGCATTTTGAGCATGTTCGTTTAATTACTTAAACTCCATGACCTTTGAGAGTGGCTGTTTCCTTGAATAGCGAAATATTTTTCTTTCAGAGCTGTGAGCAGTTTAGCGCAAGGTCTGACATCAAACGGAATGTTTGGATCGTCTTCATCACTCCTCAGCAAACTCAGCGGAGTAGGAACTATATCAGGTCTGTACTACGCACCATCGTCATTCACAAACCTTTGTACATTTTGTAAATAGTATGTATTTTTTGTATAATATAATAATACTCTATGTCTAACACATCACTTTGACGGCGGTATTTCAATTTATCAAGAAGATTATGTTAAACGGATCGGTCGTTTATGTATAAGATGTAAGTCGAACCTAGCTCTGTGAATAGGTATGTTGAAGCGAGTTCTAACGCAACTACATAGAAATATACGTTTGGTTATTTTTATAAATCCAGCGATTAACGCTAGTGATACGTTAACAGTTTATTTACTTTCGTTTAGCGGTTTAATATAATAGCTATAGGATAGGTCTGTTTTCGAGATAAATATGTGAAGTGTGTGTGGTATGTTTGCAGAACTGGTGGGCGGAGGTGTGGGCGGTGTGAGTGTAGGCGTCGGAGGCGTGGGCGTGGGCGCCCTCGTGGGCGACAAGCCGCCCGCGGGCCGCTCGCGCCTGCTCGAAGACTTCCGCAACAACCGCTTCCCTAACCTGCAGTTGAGAGAGCTTGCCAACCACATCGTAGAATTTTCACAGGATCAGCATGGCTCTAGGTAATATATTTTCTTAATACTAAATACAGCTGCATTAATTGGATAACCCTCTCACATTATATAATACCTTATAAAAGGGGTAACCAATTGATGTCACTATTTACATATGAAATATATGAAGAGTAGCGTCTGCCAGCGGTGACGTCCGCGTGAATGTTGGTTATTACGGACGTGAAGTCGAAGACGGATAAAAGTGGCCTATGTCCATCCTTGGAGTTTAAGCTTTCTCCTTACCAAGTTTCATCAAAATCGGTTCAGTAGTTTAACCATAAAAGTGTAACAGACAGAGTTAATAGTAGTAACACACATTGATAATAGTAATATCGAAGTATAGATTAATTGTTTAACTATAAACAACAATATCTTTAAATTTCATTATTAATTATGATGAGTTTGATATTCGTCTTTGCTAACCGATAAGGACGAAGACGAAACTTTGGCACCATAACTGGGTGCTTTTAAACGAAAATTCTGGGCAAAGTTTAGTTTCGGACTTTATCGATACGGCCAGTAGAGTATTTACTAGCAGGTTGAGTAGGTTTAAATCTTGTTAAAGAAATTAAAAAAAAGCTATTTTGAAAAATGTTTTCTGATGAGTTGTAAAAAGCAATCACCTTTCTGGTGACATTTACTACTCTACTTAATTTTGTACTTTGGACATTCAATAACCAATTTACAGCTGCCAACCAAGCAGTAATCGATACACGTAAGAAGAGAACGAAATTATAAAAATGTATTTCACACCCACTACCCACTATGTTCTTGTAGCCTGCCGCCCCGTAACATCACTCATGCGTTCTCTGTTATCAAACATACTTTTTGGTGTTAGTTGACTAGCCAAATTAACTGAGATTATAAAAAAATCACTTGCTCTCTCTGTAGTATGACTACTAGTTTAGGGCTGTGAACTAGGTGGTTTATGAACCTAGTGTCTAGTGGTATTGGTTCTGTATTTCTCACTATAAGTTGTAACTAGCATAGGTTACTTTGCTTCCTGAATCATTCAGCTTTATTTTGCTCAAAACATGTACCCAAAAACTACTAGTATATAGCTGTGCAATTTTACTAAATTGTTGCATTGTAAAAATAATTTAGGAAATGACAATTGTAGAGGTAGGGCAAAACTTAGTGTCAGAATGGTCTATCATTGATTTCATAATTATTGATTTTGACAAGTTCGGTAATCTACTAATATAATGGCGTCATTATGACTTTCCAATGGTTAATCAGTGGCACTACATCGAAAGAAGTTGCATAGAATGGTAATCTCGTACATATTGGCAAATGAATGTCTGACGTATGCGGTAATCTGCTAAAATTGTGACAGTTCCTTTGATCAATGACCTACCATTGAAACGTTATTTTACAGTCATTGCTTTTAATAAGCTCGATAATGTCATTCTACCAAAACTCTATTACCAGACCATTGACCGATCATTGATCGATCATTATGAATTAGTAAATTACGAACTTTTAGCAAAATGACAATAGGGCCGTGTTAGTATGACGAATTTATAAAAATAGCTCGACTTGGGCCCCAGGACTCTTAAAAGTAAACCTCTTTCGCAAATCATAATGGCACATTTAACAAAGTGTTTTTTTCTTTGCCAGGTTTATTCAACAAAAATTGGAAAGGGCTACAGTTCAAGAGAAACAAATGGTGTTTAATGAAATAATCGGCGCTGCGTATAGTCTAATGACAGATGTTTTCGGAAACTACGTTATACAAAAATTCTTCGAGTTTGGAACTACAGAACAGAAAACAACATTGGCACAAAAGGTAAGATTATCCTTCACTTTTATTGGGATAGGGTTTACATGGCTTCAATAGATGGTCGCTTCACAAAGCCCATTTTTACACAGCTGACGAAAATCACAAATGACTAGAATATAATAAAGAAGTTGTTAATCGTCGCCGCGTGCAATTAACCACTCGCAGCAGCCGCGCCTCGCGCAGTCATTTCAGTCATCTAGCCAGCCACAAGTGCGGGGATCGGATGCTATTGTACTTTGGACGTGCGACTTAAGAACCTGCAGTCTAACCGAATCGCCGTCATGGGCGGTTGGTCAGCCAACCGTGCGAATCCCCCGTGACTTGACATAGCCATGATAATAACTTGTGTTATTATTGGCAGGTGCGCGGGCACGTATTGAACCTAGCGCTGCAGATGTACGGCTGCCGCGTCATCCAGAAAGCGCTGGAGTCCATCCCGGCCGAGCAGCAGCAGGAGGTGGTGCGTGAGCTCGACGGACACGTCCTCAAGTGCGTCAAGGACCAAAACGGGAACCACGTCGTTAGTACACCATTGTTTATTTACTCAACTCCATTCGCTTGAACAATTACTCTATGCACACGACTAGAATGATGGCACTCCGTTAATTCAAATATTAATTAAATTATTTACAGAAACCTTCTTCGTTTATTGTTCTTTCTATTAGCGAAAACCGCATCAAAATCCGTTGCGTGGTTTAAGTTTTAAAATATTTTGATTGATTTAAATGTAAATCTTTTTAGGTGCAAAAGTGTATCGAATGCGTGGAGCCAACGGCTCTGCAGTTTATAATCAACGCATTCGCGGGGCAAGTGTACGCGCTGTCGACGCACCCGTACGGCTGCCGCGTCATCCAGCGCATCCTCGAGCACTGCACGCCCGAGCAGACCGCGCCCGTGCTCAGCGAGCTGCACGCGCACACCGACCAGCTCATACAGGTGCGACCTACTAGTCTAAACATGCAGACAACACGACTACGTTATGCTTATATCGGCACAGCATTTCCCAGCCAAGCTATCTGGTCTTACGTTATTATGATGAAACATCACACATATAGAAATGATCAAGTATAAAGAAAAGTAAAAATTTCTTGTTAAAATAAAAAAGCCTATTTAAAAATCAATTTGCGTAGCCTTTCCCCAATTATGTTGCGGGTCGGTTCCCCGTTTAATTGGATGTAAGTTCTATCCGATTAGACTAATAACATCATTTTAAGCTTTTTATTTGCCTAGATCTGTCCTACAAAACCTAGTGATAACACAAAAGCCCTTGGCAAGCCTTGTCAGATTTCCCGGCTTCTGACTGTCCATAACATCTGTCAATGATCTACAAATGACAACCGGGACCAACAGCATAACGTAATTTCAGTTTCGGAGGCATGTGCACTTGAACATAAAAGTATTTTCCCGTCGGCAGGACCAGTACGGCAACTACGTGGTGCAACACGTGCTGGAGCACGGCGCGGCCGAGGACCGCTCGCGCCTCGTGGCCGGCGTGCGCGGCAAGGTGCTGCAGCTGTCGCAGCACAAGTTCGCGTCCAACGTCGTGGAGAAGTGCGTCTCGCACGCCACGCGCAACGAGCGCGCGCTCCTCATCGACGAGCTGTGCGGCTTTAACGACAAGTGCGTACTGCACGCGCCACCTACTTACCTAGCCTACCTCTAGCTGTGTCTCTAACTTTGCCGTTTTAACATTTGCAGTGCTCTCCACGTGATGATGAAGGACCAGTACGCGAACTACGTGGTGCAGAAGATGATCGACGTGGCGGAACCGACGCAGCGCAAGGTTCTGATGCACAAGATCCGGCCGCACATCGGCTCGCTGCGCAAGTACACGTACGGCAAGCACATCATCGCCAAGCTGGAGAAGTTCTTCATGAAGGCGCCGGAGCTGGGCCCCATCGGGCCGCCGCCGCCCAACCCTGTGCTGTAGTCTGTGTAAAGTATTAAACGTCCGCGGGTGTAGGCTGATGCGACGGCGCGGGTATCGCCCGCCTATTATAAATTTTGTGAATATTTGCGATTGTACATTTGTAACTATAGAGCTCGCCGCTCGGCCTCTTGGGCAGCGAGCGCGGCCCCTGTACATACGTAGCGGCAGACTGATGTACAGAACGATACGATATACTGTATACTGTAACAATAGTTGTACAGCGTCGACGCCGACTCGGTGCTCGGCCGTCGCGTCACCGCGGCGTAGCGTTTATTGCGTTTCTAGCTCTTAAGTGTTCTAGTATTATTCGTTGTTCGTATGAATCTATGTATAAATATTTGAACGTCTCTCATTCTCGTGTAATTTATGAATCGAAGGAAAGCGGCGGTTTAACGGACCCCGGCGTTTCCATAATTTTAGCTCGTAGATTTACTATTAGCTGGGCTAGGGGACCTTGAATCTTCTAAAGCGATAAAGAGATGCCGCAGGCAGTTCTGGACAATCGGCACTATAGTCGTGATTATTTTATTATTATTTTGTACTATTCTTCAAGTCAAGCTCTCGTTTAAGTTATAAACCGGCTTTAAAATCGTACATAGCTTATCTCGTTTAGTGCCGGAGTGTATAGTTAGTCGATTATAATTTTGTGAAAATGATATTTTTGTATATTTTTTATGTAATTAATTTAAGTTATTTAGTTAATGAGTCTCCGAAAATGATCGGAGCTCGCGCTTACGAGTGGGCGATGCTTATGTTAGTGTGTAGGCGCAGCAGTGTCCCGCTGCGCATAGGTTATAGTGATGATTGTAAAGTCCTGTACTGATAGTTGTAGTCCCGAGGTCTACCTTGCCGGTTGCACGTCACAAGCGTAGCTACTCCTCATTCCCCCTGTGTAATTAATTTTTATAGGAAGCGTAGTTTCCTACGACACCTCAAGATTTTTTACGTTTAGATGTAATTGAAAATAAAATTATTGTATATGGCTGTACAAAAATGTTAACAAAATGATTTGTAAAACCCGTATGTGATGGAATAAGGCGAGGCGTCGAGAGCGGCGACGTGTGACTGATCGTGGCTCTGTACGTCGCGTCTTGTAGGTTGTACTAGATAACATTTATATGATGATCCATCTATTTAGACATTAATTATAATAAAGCATTTCTGTAATAATATTACAAAGAATCTGTTGTTTTAATTATTACCAATACACGACCACCTCTGCCACTCATTCATAAGGGCCGAATCACACCAGAATAGCAGCGGCCGGCAGCGACGCGGCGAGCACTTTTAGCGAGAAATTTACCTATAACTTTATAAGGCTGCTATCCCACTGGCACAACTAAAACCGCGACGTTAACGTCACGTCGGCTCAACGTTGGCGCTTAGGCCTCATTTACGGAGACGCGGGACGTTGCGCGTTGCGTTGGGCGGCGCGGCCCGCATTGAATTCAAATATATGGCGTTGTATGAGTGCGTTTACGGAGAAGCGATTTTAGACGCGTTTGTTTGAATTAGGGCGTTTTTTGCGGCCGAGCCCGCGGATGGCACCGACGCGTCCCACGCGGCGTTTATCGCGGCGGCGCACGTTCCAATTTTTCTTCATTCATGCTGCAAGTTGCGACACGTGCGCTCCCATCTCTCGCCAACATAAAACTAGTCGATTTGATCGAAGCGAGCGTACGCCGCCGCAATGCCCGCCGCGTGCTTCGCTACACGCTAGAGGATTCGCTGCGGGCACCGCCACGCTTCCCGTCTCGCTTCTCTATGAACATGGTCGTATATTGCTATAAGTTTGTGTTTACGCGTGTGATGATGCGTGCCGCTTCACGCGCCGCCCCACCGTAAACAGGAAAAACGTCCGACGCGCCGCGAGACGCCACGCCACACGCGACGCCCCGCGTCTCCGTAAATGAGGCCTTACCGCTAGAAACTCGCGACTTTTCGCATCTGCGCAACGTTGGAGAAGCGCCAATGCTCGTAAAACGCCAGTGGGATAGCGGCCATCGCTTGAGAAGCTCGCAAGGCCGCGCGCCACGTGGTCTTGTCGTTAGTTCCAGCCCAAGAATTTTTAATACATCGGGATTGATTACGTCAACTTCAAGAGTAAGATACAAAAGGATGTGTTATCTCTTTCTACTAGTGTCCAAAGATTAGTTCGTACTACAGGACTTTTGTTCTAAAGTTCAGTTTTTATTAATACATTATATAGACATTGTTCTCTTTGGTAAGGATATACTTGCCAAAGAAAACAATGAGAATTTTCATAATAAAGAGCACTTCTGACGTCTGGCTCCCAAACTGGGGCTGCCCTCAAGCGACTTCTGCCCAATCTAGGGGGTCCAGACGCCTCATACCGGAGGCTCTACCCAGGAATCGTTAGGTCCATGGCCCTTTATGGGGCGCCGGTATGGGCGCCGTCGCAGCGAAAGCGACCGGCGGCCAAGCTGAGCGCATGCCAGAGGGTCATGGCCATTCGGATGGCGCCCCGCACCATATCGCACGATTTCCCGTGAAGCGGTGAGCCTCCTTGCTGGCCAGTCAGGAGCAGGATTTGCGCGTGGAGATGCAACGTCTGGGCGAAACTCCGCTGCCGCGCCAAGTCGCGGCATGGCGGGAAGAGCTCCGGCGGGATCTCATGATGAAATGGCGACAGCGACTGTCGCAACCCAGTGCTGGGGCACGCCACAATTATGGCGGTAAGTCCCGTCTTTGAGGAGTGGCTGGAAAGATCACGTGGCGTCCTTACCTTCCGTATGACGCAGGTCCTCACCGGACATGGTAAGTTCGGGAGATTCCTGCATCGGATTCGTGCGGAAGAAACGCCTGGGTGCCGCCATTGTGTGGACCGTCCGGAGGACACGGTGGAGCATGGCAGTCCGGAGTGAAGAAGAGTGGCAGGCGGTCGCCTCCTTCTGCGAAGCAGTAATGCTAGCAAAGGAGGCGGCCGATCGCGTGAGGCAACAGTCCTCACGCCTTAACCGCCGCCAGGATTCCGATCCCGATTTCCGGCCACCGTAAGCTTGAGCGAGTAATGGGTGGCTCGCCGGTAATATACTAAAATAGAGACCAATCTTCACAGAGTACTTTGTAAAATACTGAAAATTATTCCTGTAAATCTCACAAGTTATAGTAAAAAATGAGATTAACACGCTCCTTGAAATGCTTCTATAAGCTCATATATTGTGAACAGTAAAAGTGAGTGTATCGCGTTTCTTGTGCTGTGTAAAAAATATTTTTAACATGTTGAGCCTAAGTATTTTTATGAATCAGAATTTATTCATGGCAACCATAGTAGAAAAACAAAATCTTATTGTTGTCAAATTGTGTTAGTCGTAGAGCTTATTCGTAGGTCAACGCTCAGACCAACAAAAAAAGAAAGATTGAGCACCACGAACTTCAAGAGTGACGCAACATTTTTATCTATAATTTTTCAATTCGAACTAGTAGGTCTCAGATACTAATTAAGTATTGTAATTCTAATTTTTTTTTCATTCAAAACTTTTTTTACCCGACTGCGCGACGCAAAGGAGGGTATTGTGTTTATCAGTCTATGTATGTATGTTTGTTTCTATGTGGCGTTCTAGAGACCGAATGCGTGAGCCGATTTTGATAATTTTTACGTCAATCGAATCGTCTTAACCTTGCGAGTGTCACTAATTCACCAAAGCGACAACCAGACGCCATATTGTCAAAATGAAAAAAAAAAGTCGAACTATGTCAAGTGGGGTGTCTTTGACAAATCATAAATTCTAATGCACAAAGACATTCAATATATACTACCAATAGACCGGACATAGCGAACAAAATCGTGATCCGATACTTATTCCACGTTGGTCATAGAGGTGAGATATACTAGGTAGAATGCGTACTGAGTCTTAAAAGTACGCGTCCGCCGAAATACTTATTCCAAAAACTAGGGCCACGAGTATTTAGGCGTCTCGAGTTTATTGACGTTTCCTTATCTAGCGAGTCTTCGTACGTAGAAGTAATATCGAAACGATTAAGTAATGAAGTATTTTCGGTTTAACAGGCTTAGGTCTGATAGCTTCTTTTTTATAAAAATATATTGAAACTTATATCAAAGAAAAGCTGGCGTATAAAGGTTTTAATTCGTTTTATTTACAAGATGAATTTCTAATCATATAGGTTCATATTTACAGGATTAACATTTTTTGCTTTTTTAATTTTTTTTTTGTTTATATATTTTTATTGTTTTCTTTTTTAAATAGTGTTTCCTGCACGTTTCTTACACCTAATCATGTTTATCCATCAAGTATTTACGCATCAGACGCCGTACGCCTAAATACTCGAGACGCGTTTATGTGGTGCGCACGGAATAAGTCTTTACGCGTCCAGCCACAGACCTATTCCAAAAACCTGTTCCAGTATATACGTTTATCTCTAGTTGGTCATAAGTCACTCAGTCTAGTACGACACACCTACACTTGACGTGTAGTGTCGTGTTTGTATCCGTTCTATGCACTAAAAGAAAATCATTTTCTGAGAAAATATGCCGAACTACGCATTACGCTATTGTAAATCTTAATATGGTAAAATGACTGGACCTAACTTCGGTTTATTTTCGTAAATATTTTTGGTATTTACGAAACATTTAATTAGAAATCAATAATTTTTATAAATAGTTCCAGAACATTTTCGGATTTTGTGTTAACGCCATCTATTGCTGAAAAGCTTAACCTTTCCATTAACACACACCGAGGCTCTACCACGAGCTTATAACGTGATAAATTTTTCGACTTCAATCGGTCTGTTAAAAGGATGGAGCTATATAGGGTGTATAGCTCTATCACTCTCTTTCGCTCGTACGACTAACATTTTAACATTATCATGGTAAGGCCCCTGGCCACCTACCGAGCGATAGTTAAATCATTATAAATTTTGACAAATTTAATTCGCTTGTTTGCTATTCCAAGCCAGATGGCGTCACTGAGCCATAGGATGACAATTTTTCTAAGACATTTTTTCTGATAGCCGCTCTATTGTATCTCTTTAAATCTCTTTGCTAATGCAGAACAGAACACCCCTTGGAAAGATTTGATTGGTAAAATTTGAATGGGCCCCGACTGTGAGTCGTTCTGTTCTGCATTAGAATTTATGATTTGTTTTATGTGTGTATCGATTATAAAACTATTTCAATTGTGTAGTTATTTAGTATTACTTAGAATTCTAAACTACTTCTGACGGGGTCAGCGTGGTCTGCTACGCAGACGACACGCTGGTCCTGGCGCAGGGAGAGTCGTACCAGGCGGCGGTCGAACTAGCGACACGCGGGGTCGCGACAGTCGTTGGCAGGATCCAGGAGCTGGGACTCGAGGTGGCATTGCACAAGTCCGAGGCCATGTGCTTTCACGGCCCTCGGAACGCGCCACCACCGGGTTCCCAGCTAACGGTGGGAGGAGTCCACATCGGCGTCGGGTCAACGATGAAGTACCTGGGACTCGTTCTCGACAGCCGATGGGATTTCGACGAGCACTTCCGACATCTGGCTCCCAAACTAAATCGGACTGGGGCTGCCCTCGGGCGGCTCCTGCCCAACCTTGGGGGTCCAGACGCCTCCTGCCGGAGGCTCTACGCGGGGATCGTTCGGTCCATGGCCCTTTATGGCGCGCCGGTGTGGGCGCCGGGGCTGCGGAAGCAGCCGGCGGCCCGGCTGAACGCGTGCCAGAGGGTCATGGCCATACGGATGGTGCGAGGATACCGGACGATTTCCCGCGAAGCGGCGAGCCTTCTTGCTTGCCAGCGACCATGGGAACTGGAGGCAACAGTCCTTGCACTCATGCACGAACGGCGCATGGAGATGCAACGCCGGGGCGAAACTCCGCTGCCGCAACAAGTCGCGGCATGGCGGACAGAGTTCCGGCGAGTTCTCATGGAGAAATGGCGACAGCGACTGTCGCGACCCCGTGCTGGGCACGCCACAATTATGGCGGTAAGTCCCCTCTTTGAGGCGTGGTTGGAAAGACCTCACGGCGTCCTCACATTCCGCATGACGCAGGTCCTCACCGGACACGGTAAGTTCGGGAGGTTCCTGCACCGGATTCGTGCGGAAACGACGCCCGGGTGTCGCCACTGTGTGGCCCACCCGGAGGACACGGTGGAGGTGTGCCCCGCTTGGGCAGAGCAACGCCGTGACCTCGTGGGGGCAATCGGCGGCGGTGATCTCTCGCGCCGGGCCTTGGTTCAGGCCATGCTCCGGAGCGAGGAGGAGTGGCAGGCGGTCGCCTCCTTCTGCGAAGCAGTAATGCTAGCTAAGGAGGCGGCCGATCGCGTGAGGCAACGGTCCTTACGCTCCAACCGCCGCCGGGATTCTGATCCCGATTTCCGGCCACCGTAGGCGCGGGCTTGCAGACGGCGAGCAATGGGTTCTCTCGCCGTCTGACCGTCCGGTAACCGTCCGGACCGAGCCCAAGTCGTCGACGGCGCGTTTTGTTCCACGCGCGCCTCAAGGAGATGTCAGCAAATCGTAGGGGCCCAGCAGGGTCGAAGCCTACTGGGGCCACGGGTAGTGTGAAAGCGGATCCCGGGGCCCTGGGACGAAGGCAACGAAGGAACAGGAGTGGGTTTTTAGTCAGTAAGAGTCTGACACTATCTCCCGCTCCGCCCAAGAGCGGGGATGTCATTAGGATGATTTTCCCACCCAATAAAAAAAAAAAAAAAACTACTGGGCTTGTTTCTTTCTTTTTAGTTTTCATTTATGTTAATTTTTTCACGTATTTTTTATTTAAAATTAGTTTTTACGCAGTCGGGATTTTTGTTTTTCTTTAAATTATTTTATTTTTTCTATATATTGTTAGTTACACATATTTTCTTTTTAAATTTCATCTACAGTAAAATAGTCCTAGGTTTTGATGATTTTAGCGCACAGGCACTGGACTAGTTGCCTGTCGCTGGTTTTCAACTGAAATGAATTTGTTAAAATTCATAGCCCATTTTCAGAACACTTACAAGTAGCTTGATCTTCAATCAATCGGTTGATCACAAGTTCAAGTATAGAATTAGTAACTGAGCATTGGTCTTATTTCAAAAAGGTAGGTTATAAAATCAATATTTACACAGCTTTGATTCGAGTGCTTACATATTAAATTTACGGCTTGCGATCAATTTCGAACTATGATCAATGTGTTTACGCTGAAGACATGCAATTAAACTTTGACTTGTCCGTCATGTACCGATATGGAATAGGTATCGAATGTTATGTCATATAATAATAGTGGACGTCAATTGGCCGCTGTCCGTTTGTTTGTATCCATACGCCATCTGGGCGGATTTGTCGGGGAAATTAAATCAAACACATGAATCGTTAATATAGTATGCTTATTCTTTATTGAAGACTTTTAAAGCAAAGTTTCATACTATAAAACCAGAAAAAGGCATTGAACTAAATTAGCATAGTCACACATCGCCATTATGATTCTTTGTTATAGTTGCGGCGTACAATGATATTGCCATGTATGGGTAAAAAGGCTACGAAGATCTAGAGATATGGTGCTAGAGGAGAAAGTTAGGAGTTTTGTGGACCATTATTATTTCGTACCAGTATCGATCTTTATCTTTATGCTCCAAGAACGCGGTATTAAACGGCGTCTGTTGACAGTAGTTCCGAGCCATTCTTTGAAAATATCTCCAGGTTTGAACATCTTGCCGTGCAAAAAAAAAATTGGAAGGCATCAGAGGGCGAGGAAGGTCACCTCTGCGATGAACTGATCAAAATTCTGCTACAGGCAGTCCCTTGCACAAGTAAAGCAGAATGTCGAGTGGTAGTAAAAAGTAACGAATTATATTGATGCAAATCACATTTGCCCCCGCAGAAGTCGCTATGTGACAATCACGACAAAGAGGAGATGGGTGTAGGTTATAACAAAAAATCAAAATGGCTATGGGGTGACTAAACTAGTTTCCATAGAAAATTGTTCAAACCATCGATCCATTGATTTCATACATCTATTTATCTTCGTCTTTTTCCTTGTCCTTAGTCTTAGGTTTGACACTACGTTCTCGATCGCGTGAGGCTCGCTCGCGGTCGCGGTCACGTTCTCGAGGGGAGCGCTCACGCTCGCGCGAGCGTTCACGCTGGCGCGGCGAACGAGACCGCGATTTGTGACGGCGAGACCTCGAACGAGATCGCTCCCGTCTGTATGACCTGGAAATAAAGATAACTGAATAAATGGATTATATTTATATTACATTTTCTTGTAATAAAAAAGCCTTCATTAACACGATACTTATGGATTGCCCCGAATTGTAATGACTATGGTGTGATTGATGATGTTTTCCACATTTTGATGGAGTGTGTCCGGAATAAAAATACGAGGATCAATGGAATTTTTAGACGCTGTAAAACTTATGATATTGGCATATGCAATACAATTCTCGCTTCTCCAATGTAAAGCTAAACAATTGTTTGAGTTAGCTTTAAGGTAGATTGTAAGTTTTTGTGTTTTCTGTACTGGGCGATGTAGTCGCTAAGCGACAAAGCCCTTCAATAATAATAAAAAAAACCTGATGCCTCTAGAAAAATTTACATAAAATTAGGTTTACGTGTGGGTTTTATACTTACTTTTCTCTTATTCTGTCAGGTTTAATAGAGCGAGACCGCTCTCGTTCCCTATCTCTGTCTCTTTCCTCCTGTGAAATAGAACAATGCATTTACTATTGGTCGTTTTATCAATCTAAACAATATTTATCAGAAAAATAAAAATGCAGGTTGACAAAAAAATTGGCAAATCTTTAAAGGAACCTCAATTGACTCTTTGAAACCATACACAACACACAGAATGTAACATTCGTGCTACCTTGACGAATAAGTGAAGCGCCGGGGGTTGGCCTTTTGCTGGTCAATGGGACTTGTATCCAAGTTTTTTATAAAACTATCTTAAACCTTGCGTTACTAAACTTTGATATGTGTACCGTTAGAATGAACCTTAAAGCACGAGTTGACTAAGTTCTACGCGGTATAATTATTGGCGTAGTCAGTGACACCTTGTATAATGAAGAATTTAGCTGATGATGCTCATATTAATATAGAGCATAATCAGCCTTTTAATGTACCCACTGCTGGGACTCAGGCCTCCTCTGTAGAGGAGAGGGAATGGGCCGTATTCCACCACGCGGGCCCAGTGCGAATTGGTGAATGTCACATGTCTTCGAATTTTTGGTTCCACGACATGCCGGTTTCCTCACGAAGTTTTCCTTCACAGGGGTGATGAAACAAATTACACAAAGTAATGCGCCTGGCTTTGTTTGAATCCGTGACTGTAGGTCACGGACTCGTAAGTCGGGGCCGTTACCACTCGGCCAACACTGCCCTTAGAATTTAGAATAGGACATATTATGAAGTAAAAATGAGGTACTGTCTCTTGGAGGTAGCGCCTTAGTGTACTGACCTCTTCTCTTCTATCGCGGTCTCGTCGGTCACGTTCGTCCCTCTCCCGTATGCGGTCTCTATCACGATCCCTCTCGCGCTCCCGCTCCCGCTCGTGAATGTGCGGCGGCGGGTGCGGCCGGTAGGGCGACACGTAGGGTGGCGCCGCCATCATATGTGGTGGCGCTCCCATATGTGGGGGTCCTAGCGGGTGCGGGGGCCCCAGGGGGGGTCCTGGAGGGGGACCCATCGGCCCTGGCGTTAACTCCTTTATTTCACTTGGCGCCCAACCGCTCTGTTCGGGGTGACCTGCAAAGAGTACACATATACAGATTTGTTTTGTT
Organism: Mythimna vitellina; assembly: GCA_949316375.1. Lineage (NCBI taxonomy): Eukaryota > Metazoa > Arthropoda > Insecta > Lepidoptera > Noctuidae > Mythimna > Mythimna vitellina. Next base: position 9,101,784 of record OX438687.1, on the reverse strand, counting down.
GCCTCTTCTTTAGCATTAAAAATTTACAAATTTTATCCATAGCAGTGTTGAAACTTCATGGTAAGTTCCAATTTCAAATGCATCTTATTGATCTTAACCGTATCGTGTGCGGCTACTAAGACACCGAGGTTGATAGCCTGAGTTGTAGGATGGCTATTGCAAGCAAGATTAAAACTCGCTGATTAAAATAGTCGAATCATTGCGTGTTCATGTCAGGGGTGTTATGGATATGAAATCACTACATATTATAAAACAAAGTCGCCCACTGTCTATCTGTCCCTATGTATGCTTAGATCTTTAAAACTACGCAACGGATTTTGATGTAGTTTTTTTTATAGATAGTGTGATTTAAAATGAAGGTTTATATGTATATTACATGCACAATATAGTAGAGAAATACTGATAATTTTAGAAGTTTCTAATTTGATGTCCTAAATAAATACATTTTTTTGAGCTTACATTGCAAACGCTGGCTGAACCTAATAATGTACTACAGTATTGTAAAACTTAAAAAGTCTTCAAAAAAGTCCTAGATGGTATATATAATGTCTATCTCTTAGGGATAACCCACAATAACCATTTTTATCCTTTACTTTTTACGAGAAATAATGGCTTATTTACTTATTTAATCCTTATCCAATTAAGTAGCTTAAATCATTGTGTATTTAATATAGATCAATATGGCCCTTTACAGCATGTAATTTAAATTAATATTTTCGAAGATATCAAACATAGCGGTAGCGGTGGTACCGGCCGGGGGGCCGGCGGCGCGTGCCTATAAAAACATATTTGTATTGTCTAATGACAAAAAAGCTGTGAACGTTGTATGTAAAGACATTCTGTAGTATATTTAGTATCAGCATTACATCTGTGCGAAGCCGGGGTGGGTCACTAGTTTCAGAATAACATTATACCGGTTTTTTTATACAGTTACGGATAACAGATATTAGAATTATAAAAGTTAAATTTAAAAAAAATGTTTTGATTTTCATTTCAGAACCAACAAAAATCTGCCGTAACCTGTCATTTACACTCTGTCTTTATCCAAAGTCTTTATTATATATCGGTTTCGGTTACGGAGCTTCATAACATCCTTGGTTCGTGCACGCAATGCAGCCAGAACAAGCTGGTGCTTATTCGAATCTGTTCAGATTTACGTCACAATTTACATGGTAGCGTCAGTCGGCGACTTTGCTAGTCTCAAAGGTGCCCTGTATCCAAAACGTTTGAGGACCCCGTCTGTGGCAATGCCCAAAAGGGGTATTGTTTATTTGACTAAATAGGCCCTACTAGCTCAGAACTGTTTTCGTAGGCTACGAAGAAGATGGTGGTCTAAGTAGATAGTAGCCGTCTATACTGGCAAGAAGCGAGCGCTCCTGAAAGCAGGAAAACTCTGCCGCAATCTGACTCGGATAGTCATCATGGAAGAGCGAAATCGAAGACGGGAATATCCTGACTGGGTAGTGTCCAATCCGACAGCGTGGACACAACATCGTAGAAGATTAACGACTTTATCAACATTACGAAGGAATTTGTAAAACACTAACAATGATAGTTGATAATTCGTAGATTTAATGTTTAGCAAGTTGTATCTAAAGTTTTAGTGTTTGGCCGTGCGGTCGAAACATGGAGAACCGCGTGGCCACGAAGTTCTCTTAAACGGATCACAGGTAGAGGTTCCATTATATTTGCTAACCACTGACACTTGGGGGAGGCCTATGTCCAGCAGTGGACGTCTTTCGGCTGAAATGATGATGATGATGATGATACAATTTCGAAGAAAATATAGATAGTATGAATAAAGTCCTAATGTTTGAACTTCACAACCTATAGAACATAAAAGCTATGGCCGCGCGGACGAATATGGAAAACTGCGTGGCCATGTAGTTCTCTTAAACGGAGCTTAGTAGAACATTCTTTTTGCTAACCACCCATCCATACCATCAGTCTGAACGGAACGCTAGTCTAATATATAAAAATATCGTGTCATAGTCTTTGTTATCGAACTCCACCGAAGGTGCTTGACCGATTATTATGAATTTTTTTTTTGTGTATATTTGGTAAGTCTGGGAATACGCCGTAGGCTATTTTTTACCCTTCTACCCTTTCCCCTCGGGAAAGCGTAGAAATATTGAGTTGAAATTAAAACCATAATTATACTCAGGTGTGCGGTCCCTTGAAGCTGTGAAATCAAACTTCACAGTTAACAAACTACACAGTTAACGTACTTCTCGTTGACCTAGAATCCTGACATTTGGCATGAAACAAGGTCTCATGCTACAAGTATAGAAAAAAATCTGAAAACTATAAATTTGTAGTTACGTCACAATGAAAAAAAAATTGCAATTCGGTAAAATCTTCGTCGTAAAATTTGGGAATTGTACTGTTCTCATAGGTAAGTTTGTACGAAATCCTCAGTGCGCGAGTCCGACTTGCACTTGTCTGGTTTTTTTTTAACCTACCCCAAGGTTCTTCGTATGGAGCATGTGGTGGTGGTGGATAGTAATGTTCCCCGGGCGGAGGCCCGAAGTAATCAGGAGCGCCCATCTCTCGCTGATGGCCGCCGCGCCCGTACTCACGACGTTCCGCAGTCATCACCTGGACGGAAAATAAACACAAACTTTTATAACTAACTAGCTTTTCCCTGTAGCTTCGCCCGCGTAAATAAAATATATGTCACTCAGGAATAAAGCAGCTTTTTATTGGTGAAAAAAAATCTACAATTGGACCAGTACTTTCAGAGATTGCCTCCTTCAAACAAAAAAACAGACTACCTTTTTATAATATAGATAGATAGAATATTATTTATTGTACACCAAAAATACAATTTACTTATTTATTTAATTAATAATATTATTTTAGTGTAGATAAATGTTTTTGATGCTGAAGTATCTAAAAATTAACTTACCTGTATGGTATTTTCTCTGGATTGGTAATTATTTGACATTGCTGGTGGCATCATTTCATCATTTCTTGGGCCTAAACAGGAAACATCTCAGGTTATAAAAGCTTCTTTTATTTAATCTATTTATATAACATATTACATAAAGTCCGTGATAAGGCCTGTCATACTGTATGGATCAGAATGTTGGGCCGTGAAAAAGACGGATGAAAAAAGATTGCATGTAGCGGAGATGAGAATGTTAAGATGGATGTGTGGTGTGACGAGAATGGATAAAGTGAGAAATGAATATATTAGGGGAAGTTTAAAAGTGGCGCCAGTGACTGAAAAGTTGAAAGGGAATCGTTTATCTTGGTATGGTCATGTGAAGAGGAGGGATGAAACGCATGTTACTAAAAGAGTTATGAGTTTACATGTGGATGGATGGAGAGGGAGAGGGAGACCAAAGAAAAGATGGATGGATTGTGTGAAGAGTGATATGAAAGAAAAGGAAGTTAGTGATAGCATGACGAGCAACAGGGCAGAGTGGAAGAAAAAAACGTGTTGCGCCGACCCCAAATAACACGGGATAAGGGCAGGAAGATGATGATTACATAAATTGCCATTCGTTAATCTCGCTAAAACTCGAGAATGGCTGGACTGATTTTAATAATTTAAAGAATTATTGTTTTATAATTGTTTTGTTCATCAGCATACAGGGAAAGTACAAAAGCAAAAAAAAAAAAAATAGGTAGGTTGGGTTGGGTTGGGAAGAGGGTAGGGTAGAGTTAGTAGGTAGGGATGGACCATAATAATCCCTATTATGATTTTATGATCAAATACTAAAATTATCGTAATGTAGGACACTCCAAACCGAAAGAAAATGCTTTATAGTACTCACTGTGAAATTTTGGGATGCAAATTGTTATTTCCCAATTTTGTCCTGACTTTCCAGAAAGATGGGCACCCTAACTAAAAGTAACTTTGCTTCACATTAGTGAAAATACGCGGGACGGGCACGTTTCCTTACCGGGCGGTCTCCGTAGGTCGGGCGGCGGCGGCCGGGGCGGCGCGCCCACATGAAGTCCCACGCCCGCCTCATTGATGCGCATGCGCCGTTGGCGCTCACAGTATGCACTCCACGTCACCTCGTTGAAGCCATAATTGAAATAATCTGAAAACATGTTGTTATATGTACTTACTCTATATTAGCATAGTCGGCCTTATAATGTTCCCACTACTGGGACTCAGGCCTCCTCTCTAGGAGAGGGAATGGGCCGTAATCCACCACGCGGGCCCAGTGCGGGTTGGTGAATGTCACATGTCTTCGAATTTTTGTTTCTAGAACATGCCGGTTTCCTCACGATGTTTTCCTTCACCGTTTTGAGAGCAGTGGTGATGAAATAAATTACACAAAGTAATGCGCCAGGCTGGGTTTGAACCCGCGACCTACAACTCGTAAGTCGGGGCCAATACCACTCGGCCACCACTGCTACTCTATATATTATTTATACTAGTACTCTATATTATTTGCAAGGTATTCAAATGCCTGACACTTAAAACGTTTGTTAAGCTGTACATGTCCTACGTAATTCTAATATTCCAAGAGAGGTTCTCTTGGAATATTAGAATTAACAGGAGCACCGGCTTTTAAGAAACCTCATGGGTGCTCATGTTCATTTGATGGCCTCGAAAAAGTGGCGAACTGTGTGAAGAAAAATGCACACTAATGGACCGAAAAACAAATAAATTACCTGCTTACATGCTTACTTAATTACTAAAAAATATGTTTGATGAAAATATAAAATGGAACCATTATATGAAAAAAAAAACTAGTTTTTAGTATAAAAAAATATTATAATAAATACGTAACCTAAAAGGCGATTACTGATCTGTTTCTTGATGTCTATTCTCAGGGGTGCTCGGCACCCACTGTTTATTTCTCATGAGTGCTCGAGCCCCCGAGCACCCACGGAGTCGGTGCTCCTGTGCTAATATCATCTAGGTCTCATATTTTAAGAAATACATCACTGACAAGATTCAGAAAAGGGCAACAAAAATGGTCTGTTCCATTTGCAATCTATTCTATAAAAAGCGCCTTAAAGAACTTGACTTTTCACACTGGAAAAACAAAAACAAAGGGGTAAGCTTATTGCCACAGAACCGCACAAAGTGAACAAGTGCAGAGTGAAGTGTTAGTAACATGTCTTATTTATAAACAATAAATTGTATTTAATTTACTTTGTATATGTTACTCTGTAAGGTATTTATCTATGGGCCAACATGCCTGAAAATAAATGATTTATTGCATTATTATATATATGCAATAAATTATTAATATATCTCAGAACCTGGTCCTGGAGGTCCTGGACCTTTTGAAGGCGTACGAGAAGTCGAAACCAACTCGCAGAGGCCTCTTTGAAGCTTTTAATGGAACATGGTATTATTATTATTATTGAAAATGATAAAATACTCAAGGAATACTATTTATTTATTTATTTAAAACTTTATGCACTAATGAAACATTGTACTATGATGTGCTCAGCCTTCGAGTTTTTTACACACTGAAAGTGGACACTCTCAAGCTTTTTAGGTATGAAAACCATCTCATTAGATGGTTTTTTTTGTCATTACAAATAGCGCTCATGGGCGGAGCGGGAGATAGTGTCAGACTTTTACTGACTAAAAACCCACTCCTGTTCCTTCTTTGCCTTCGCCCCAGGGCCCCGAGTTTCGTTTTCACACTACCCATGGCCCGTAGTAGGCTTCGACCCTGCTGGGCCCCTACGATTTGCTGACATCTCCCTGAAGCGCGCGTACGCGCCGTCGACGACTTTGGCTCGGTCCGGACGGCTATCATACGGTCGGACGGCGGGCTACCCATTGCTCGCCGTGCGCAAGCCCGCGCCTACGGTGGCCGGAAATCGGGATCGGAATCCCAGCGGCGGTTGGGGCATGAGGAGCGTTGACTCACGCGATCGGCCGCCTCCTTTGCTAGCATTACTGCTTCGCAGAAGGAGGCGACCGCCTGCCACTCCTCCTCGCTCTGGACCATGGCCTGTACCAAGGCCCGCCGCGAGAGATCGCCGCCGCCGATTGCCCCCACGAGGACACGGCGTTGCTCAGCCCAAGTGGGGCATACCTCGACCGTGTGGTCGAGGCGTGTGCTCGAAGCCTTTGAAGCAATTTCTACCTAATCAAGTAATAACAGCATGGAACAGGCTCCCAGAAAATGTTGTGAAAGCTCCCACATTGACCTTCTTTAAAAATTGGTTGGGCAGAGTAAATGCAAAACATTATCATATTATATATATTATTATTTCACATAACACCATCTAGTCCCAAACTAAGCAGTGCTTGTGGTATGAGTACGAGTCAACTGATAAAGATACTTGTATGTTTCTAAATTACATACATATTAGAGATAATGTCTCCTATTTGAAACACATGCATCAGCTGCTAGTGTGTCTTTATGTCTTACCATCCATATACTAAAATATAATGCTTAATTATAACTAGTAGTCACTTCAATTATTATTATTTTTCTTGGCAACCAAATTGTGACTTGGTGGTAGTGGCAGGCCTGCATTTCGTATTATAGCAGCCAGCAGTATATACGAGAAATATTCAGAATCCTATTTTTTTTACTGTGTGCACTCTGATGAGTGCCTTACGGTCAAGCTTGGTACCGATGAACTTCCCACAAACTCTAACTCAGTTAAGTACCTAGGGGTTTTACACTAAATCAACACCTTACCTACAAAGAATGGACACATAGACACAGGAGGGGCTATGTTCCTTGAGTTGTCCTGTGCTTTCCGGGCTCACAGTAACTCTTTGGAACATTCCCGCAGCCCTAACAGGCATCAAATATTCATTACAAAAATGTGATATTACCAGATATGTCAGCTCCAGGCTTATTCCATGGCTTGTCTTCAATTGTGTCAATGTTAAACTCAAGTGCAGGTACTCCATTGATGCTCCCAGGTCCATCCAAGTCTTCCAATGTTACTTTTCCTGCTGTAGTAGTACCACCACGAGGTTTATCTGCAGCACCAGCTGCTACTAAGCCTACACCACGCTGAAAGATGAAGAGAGAAGAGATGCTTTAGAATCTAACAGACCAAAAGCAATGGCATTGATTTTGGGCCTATTGATAGTAAAATCAATTATGATTCTCGGGGTAATGATGCAGAGGATGAACTCACCACAAGGGGATTGAATATGGCAGTGATAAGGCCTGAGCCCATTGTGCCGCTCCCCTTCAGATCAATCTGGTAAGAAAATGAACCAGAGACCTACTTCACTGATTGTGGGTAGGCCAAGGAGGCACTTCCCTCCATTGATGGCTGCTTCACAAAAAAGGCCCTATGACTGTCTAAACCTCAGCTGCGTAAAATGATGGCCATGACAACTGGCCACAGAACCTTTAATAGGCACCTCTCTGTCATAAGGGTGCAGAGCCTGCATGGAGGAGGATGAGACAGCAGCAAATCAGCTTCAGAAAAACAATCTGCCTAAGCTTTTCCTAGTATATTGGGGTTCAATACAGTCTAATTGATGCAGCTGACTAGTATTTTACACGGAGCAACCGCCAATTTGACCTTCACAACTCACCTTCTGGCAAAACTTGTGTCAGATTTCCTAGTTACTAATTAATCACAATGACAGTCAAAGATCTACAAAGGACAGCCAGGACCAAGGGAGATATATGCATTCATACAATCTCTTTTTATTTCTTTAAGGCTACTTACTTTTATAGCTAGACTAGCATAAGATTGAGGTCCAGATTTGATCTCTCCAATAGTGACTTTGATATCGTCACTGTCATCCGAATCCGAGTCTCCATTGTTCTGGCTGTCTGCGTCTCCATTCCGATCATCGCCCTCACGTGCAACCTCCGCGAAATGCTCATCATTAAAGTGAGAGTCATCATTAGTAGCTTCGTTATCCTCTTGATCTTTTTCTTCGCCTTCCTGCAAACGATAATTTGTCAACAGTCATTTCAGTATAATGGATTTATTTGTCGTATTTATAGTTACAAACCTTAGAAATTTAGTTAAAACTATTGAAACTGGCACAACCCTCATACAATTTTACACGTAAACTTTCGATCTAACATTGTTTTAGGTTATGTCTACTTACTGTTGCGGCGTCGGCTACATCAGTCTCTTGCTGTCCCTTTTCAGCATCTTCTGTAGGTTTATCCGATGCCAAATCGGGATTTGATTCACCATACAACCAACTATCATCATTTTCATCTCCTGGCGCCGTTTCTACGGCAGCGTCTGCCATTTTTATGTGATTTTTATTTTGTAAAACAATTTTGTTTGACAGGTCGCAGATTTCCACAGACACTAGTTTTTTCATTACTTACCCTTAAGGGAAGGCTATAGTCTTTCAACTATGTTGACTATACGTTAGTCCGTTAATTACGCGATAGAGTTCGAATCTGACCAAAAAAAGCTGTTCCAACGAATACGGCGCCAAATTAAAAAAATCTGAAGCTGTTCACCATGGCTGTGTGCTACGGAGTTGATACTTTTGATATTCATGAAATAATATGCGAATACATGTATCGCAGGCGATGCATGTTTATTTAACAATTAGACATAGAATACGTGATATTTATAGAGCAAAAAAATATCCAGCAGTTATTGCGACACATTCTTATTTTTTTTTATAACTTTGCTAAGTTATAAAGTTAATAAGAATTGCAAAAATCTAGCCTAGGCTAGATTTTTGCAATTCGCAGTTTATAGTCTGTCTAACGAAAGCGCTACCTGAGAAAATGAGGTCAGATAAAAAAATATTTAATGTGGTATTACTGACATAGTAGGAGAAAAACGTTTTGATATCTGAATATTTTTTGTATTTACGACAATCGTACAATAGTTGTTTACGAACCATATTCCTAACAGCTCCAAAAGGAACATTCACGTAGGCGGGGAGAATATACAAGAATAAATTCAAGAATATAATCAACTTGGGCCAAGTAATCTCTTTCTGGGCAAGGCAAGACAAGAAATAACGCACCGAACAGAAAATGCTTGGAAGGCTACTGGCCCATGTCTGTCTAGTCAGATTCTTTTCTCATTAAAATATGTGTGTTGTTGTGTGTAAGAAATTGCCCTGTGCGATAAGATCGCCCATTGTACACTTATTTTTAATAAGGTTTGTCCTATATTTTTTTATGTTATAATAATATTTTTTTTTTTGTTTATGTGGTGTAAAATAAAAAATATAATAAATATAGTAAAATATTTAATTTTGGCAATAAGGTAAATGACCATTCTATTAGAAGACCTTTAATTCAAGATTTGTGAAACAATCAGTTTTAAGAGATACTTGTCTGTGTGTTACATTAATAGAACGTGTTACATCCGCGTTCTAATGTATAACAGAGATTATTTGGAGTTTAAAAGCTTGGAAAACAAAAATTAGAAAAAAAGTTCGAAAGTCCTCCTAGAGTCGGTGGAATGTGTCACTCTGCAATATTGTGCATAATAACCTGATTAACACGTTACCGAGTACTATTGAACGTGCATTTCTGTCGTCTGTGAGAACTATGATACATCATTTCCACAGACGTATAAAGAGTTTTCGGCTCGCAACTGGTCTACGCTTAGACACACCTTGAATTTTGTCGTCGTTTGTCATCATTTGCTGTAACATGAAGAAAGAATAAATCCTGAAGCCTTCAGGTTCCTGTGTTTCATTTTCTTCGGGAATCATCCACCCCTGCGCCTGAATACTCTACACCTTGTGTATACATGGGTACCACAGCGGTGAAGCTATCGACAGCCTCGGGCACCGTGGCCAGACCTCAGATGTCCATCCTTTGATAAAGTATGAAACGTGTAGGTACTCAACATAGAAGGTAACGATATCCTAAGTAACCGTCATATGGCTTTACGGATGAAATTTTGTGTATAAATTAGAATAGGTCCCTGAATGGTTCGAAAATACTATTGGACCCCGTAGGTAGCGCTGCAAACGGGTTCTCAAATTTTTATTCTGACAAAAAGCGACCCGACAAGTCAATTTTTGGCCAGGACAACGTCTGTTGGGACCGCTAGTACATACATAATGAAATCAATATCTTATATTCTCATGAAACAACAATAAAATTGAATGAATCGGTCTTCTTTAGTATTAATCATTCATCATCATCATCATCATCATCATCATTTCAGCCGAAAGACGTCCACTGCTGGACATAGGCCTCCCCCAAGTGTCGCCACAATGAACGGTCCTGTGCGTCTCGCATCCATCGTACTCCCGCAACCATTACCAGGTCATCGGTCCGCCTTGCAGGAGGCCTTCCAACGCTACGTCTTCCGGCACGTGAATCATTCACTACAATATTATTTTCAATAATAATTAGCAGTAAAGCTACTTCTGCAATTTGCAATTGCTGTTGCAGTGCTAGTCCGCTTGCTAGCGCGAGGTGAGGGGGAATGAGCGGACACAAAGAACGTGTAGGACTTCATCTAATTTGGCCAGCCACGTAACCAAAAATAAAAGAAGTCCGACTGCGTAATAATAACTTAAATAAAAGTCGGAACCCATATTAGATGTAATTATTTTAGGTCCCGACTGTAATTTGCAGTCAATATGTTCCGTATTAGAATTTATTAGACATTTACTGATGGATATCAAATGTTGCAAGCAATAATTAGGCTACTTTTCATTTTGTTGCGGAAACGGGATTTCAAAATATGGGACAAGTCTTCGAAATGGTTAAACAAAATTTGATGTCATTTTCATTGGGATACCTATAGTTTATTTTTGACATGGGAAATCATCCAGATTTATTCCACTCTAGAGTGGAGCGCGAAGGTGAGTCAGGTTTTTACTAACTCAAACAATACCTGTGTCTTTCAGTCGCCCTTTGCTTTCTAGGACCACGGGTTTTCTTTTCAGAAAATCCCCGCGGCCCTAGAGGTCATCAGCCCCTACGATTTGTTGACATCTCTTTAAGGAGCGCTTAATACATGACGCGCTGTCGACGACTTGGGCACGGTCCGAACAATAGTCGGACGGCCGAGCGGCGAGCTACTCGTTGCTCGTCGTCCGCAAGCCCGCGCCTACTGTGGTTAGTAGTTGGGTTTGGGATCGCAGCGGCTGAGACACGAGGAAGGATGGCCATTCCTTCACGCTTGCGACCGTCTCCTTCGCTAGCATTACTGCTTCGCAGAAGGAAGCGACCGCCTGCTATTCCCCCTCGTTCAGGACCATGGCCTGAACCAGGGCCTGGCGCGAGAGGTCACGGCCTATACGAGGACACGGTAGTGCTCGAACCGCCTAAGCGAGGTAGACCTCCACCGTGTCCTCCGAGCGGTCCACACTACGTTGACACCGGAGTGTTTCTTCTGCCTGAATTCGGTGCAGTAAACTCCCAAACTATGTCCGGTGAGGATGTGCGTCATGCGGAAGGTGAAGACGCTGTGATGCCTCTCCAGCCCCTTCTCGAGTCAGAACTTAACGCCATAACTCGTGGCGTACCCAAAATTGTGAAGCGGGAAGTAATTTTATGAGGGCGGACCTGCGAGCAGCAGTTAGGGCAGAGTCACACTGGATTGGCCGCGGCCGGCAGCGACGCAGCGAGCATTTTTAACGTGAAATAATTTTAAAACTATCTACATACTTAAAAGACCAGTATCGCTTGAAAAGCACGAACCGCCCGCCGTGCCGCGAGCGACCACGCGTGTCTGTTGGTAGTTGTAACCTAACCAGCCGTTGCAGCCGGCCGCTGCCATTACGTGACTCAGCCCTTACTTTTGAATAAAACTGATCGAGGAACCGGTGTGCACCTACATTATATGTAAACTTCTGAGGCACGACAAGCAAGTCATGATTATTGCTACAAACTGCCAGTAGGTACTAACTATAAAAAAAATAAAAGAAAAAAATTGTAAAACAATACTTTTTAATTTCAGCAAGTTTGAATAAATAAAAAATTTATAGAATATTATCATTAAGCAACGTAGATGTATCACACAAACAAATATCATTAGTCCAGTCCATTCCTTCTTCGAGGAAACAGCTTTTGTTCAGCTTGTTCCACTTTTTGGGCAACATTGGCTAACTGTTCCGATGCATCAGAAGCGGCCGCGCCGCACGTCTCTGCCAATTCTTGGACACCTTGGGATACCTGCGGATAGTGATACTCATGTTCAATTATCTTTTAAGGCGTATAATATAATGCCTACGCATTATACATAACGGCGACAGTACGCAAACGGAGGGCGCCATAATAGAAAATGACGAACCATGCTAAACGACCAATTTGGAACCGTGCACTAGCTTCTGACGATTTATAAGTGCCCATATAAGCCTATGTGAAATAACATATGTTTTTTTTTTTTAATTTAAAAACACCTGCTACATACTGCAAATGGCCCAAGAAGGCACACTTTTGTATGGAACTTGGGTCCAGCGTTGTAGCACTTTCAAACTTATCATGGAAATGAAAACCAGATCAATCACAACATTTGATTCGAAGGGGACGCTAAACAAATAATTTAAAAAAAAAAACAGGAGTTTTAATATGTCAGAATATTATATATAAGTACAAAGTTGGGACAAATGTGAGTTTGTTTAATAATTATGCTCCAATAACTGAACCAATTGGTATAAAACTAAGCATACAGGTGAAAATTGATGTGGATGGGAACATAGAATACTTTTTATCACAGGTGATCCCTTGGAGTAAGTTCCGACTTTCAACGAAAGCTAAAGTACTTAAGTATATTAAAACAAACACGATAATGCTTACAGCATCAGCTTCGGCCTTCACTTCAGCGGCGGCAGCCTGCATGTTGTTGACTACTTCCTGCATCTGGGCTGCATGCTGAATGGGCTCAGACTCAAGCACTGGACCTGCCTGAAATAGAAAAATACATTTTCATCAGGACTCTACAGATTAATTAATCAAAATGATACTGGACAAAGTTTTTTTAGATTTTACGATATTGAAAAACAAACCAACATTATAAAAATAAGTTGCACAACTATGTTTGGGCTTTAGGTAACCGATAGTTGTGTACCATATATAAAAAAACAAATTGAATTCTGACGATACCAAGGGTTGTCGGTGTCCCGAAAATATTTTTCAATTTGGTTTTATTTTTAACTGATATAAACTAGTGCTTGACTGCGATCACACCTGATGTTACAAGACTAAGGAGTAATGCAATGGAAAAAGCAAGTGAAAAATGAGCCATTTAATCACAAAATACATTATCATTGTTTTATTTGTAAAAAAAAAAGAAACATTTGAATAACACTGAATGGGCTAAGACTTGGATCTTGGTGCTATAGTAACTTTTAATCAACTCAATATTACCTATAAAACGATATAACATACATGGCTATTGGAAGATGGGCCCTGATTTCATAGAAACCGTGGCATAATTCTTTTCACATGTATCAAACGACGTTTATACATATACTTACACTTAAGTACGAAGAAATAAATAAACGAAGGTTGACGCGCGATTTGTGAGGGGAGGGTTTTGTGGGAGTTTGCGCACTTTTCCGCACTAGGAAAACAATATATTGCGTGCCATAAAGCGATAGTTATAAGAACGAGTTTTCGAGTCAGTCGAGTATTGAAAAAAAAAGCTGGGCAAGTTGTACAAATATTTAAAGGGCTTATTAGAAAAGGTCTCATTATTATTCAAGTAGTCTCAATAAATAATATTCATAAACAACAAAGTTATTAGTGTTTGTTTATATCCCAAAATATCACTCAATTTATGGAAATATTGTACTGGCTACTACCTATCGATTATGAATGAAAAACAATAGGAAAACACTGCGCGTAGTATTTTCTAATAGCAATTGTTATGAATTTTATGATTCATTTATGAATTTACCAATTATGACAAATTTCCGTGGTCAATTTTCGAATTTCGTGTTTTTTTTACTTTCGACTACACAAATATGATCAGTAACGGGTACGGAGCCCCATATTTTTGTACTAATTAAAAAATAGGGGTCTATATGGTAGAAGAGCGTTTGCCGAGTAAGCTAGTTTGTAAATATGAATTTATCATGGATGGCAATTAACTCGTTGTTACCAAGGTCGCATGCGAGACTCTTGAGTTCCGGAGCCTAACTTCAGGCTTCATCATCAGATCAGTTCGATATATTCCCCCCCTCTTCTTTCAGTCAGTCATCGACTACACGTATAAATAAAGCAATTTTACTTGTTACGATAGTTCTGCTGTGATCCTATGAGGAGTTCTGTTCCATATCTTCGAAGTTCATGATAAGATCATAACAATATTTCTATGGGATCAACTCGAAAGCATAACCGTACAATATTTTTATTTATTTTTTTCAAATTCGGTGCACAGTTGTCCGAGAAATCGGTGAACATACATAAAAAAAATAAAAATACATTTAACCGAACATAGAACCTCCTACTTTTTGAAGTCGGTTAAAAAATAGAGGTGCATATAGATTATTTAGCTCAGAAATATATATCCAACGATGTAACACACATAGCTATTAGAAGGTGGGCCCAAGATTTGCATCCTCCTTTGCCACAGCATCCCTCGGCTTTATAAAACCCTTGTCTACGGCTCGGGCGAATTCCGCCTTGGTCGCAATGACTAACTTTCTCCACTTGTATCAAAATCCATACTTAATATCATAAATGTGAAAGTAACTTTGTCTGTCACTATAAATATCTATTATTTGCAATTTGCAAATCGGTCCATAAATGTCGGAGTTCTAAAGTAACACACACAAAAAAAAAAACTTCCGAATTGATAATCTCAACCTTTTTCTTTAAGTTGTTAAAAAATTAAAAGAAAAGAATCCTTGCAAATTTAATCAAGATTCAGAATGACGAAAATCTATTCCAATAACTTTTACAGTTTAAAAAAAAAACACGTTTTTCCTGGAACAAGTTTTGTGAAATATTCCAAGTGAATGCATGGTCAGATTAACGACAGACGAGTGGGGAAGGGGCCTCTTAACCTTTTCTTTTCGGAAAAAAAAACTTAAATTGTATTTGGATGTATAAGAAATTGTGATATGTGCGGGACACAGAGTCCTTGAGGAGGCGATCGGTAACGGCGACCGAGAATACGAAACATTCACACATTCTGTGAAGTGTGTATGTAATGCGAACGAAAAAGGAGGCCACCGGTAGGCACGGGCTTGCAGTCGACCAGCAATGGGGAGTAAGTGAGTGACTGTACGGCCGGCCGTAAAGGACCAAGCCCGAGTCGACAGCGCGTCGTGTTCCACACGCGACTTAAAGAGATGTCAACAAAATGGACAGGGCCCACTAGGGCCAATGCCTGCTGGACTGGGCTGTGGGACTGTTTGTAAGAAACATGTGGCCCTGGTACACACAAAGGGGTTGCCCTTTCCTAGCTACCTATGTTCCGTCAGTTGTGACGGAACACAGGTAGCTCTTTTAGTCAGTAAAAATCAGATACTCCCTATCACTCCACCCAGAGATGACCACCAGAAGATGTTATTTGACAATTTCCGACATCAAAAAAAAGGGTATATCCATTACTCGGTTGAAAATCTGTCATAGCATAGGCGGCCTTATAATGTTCCCACTGCTGGGACTCAGGCCTCCTCTCTAGGAGAGGGAATGGGCCGTAATCCACCACGCGAGCCTACTGCGGATTGGTGGATGTCACATGTCTTCATATTTTTGGTTCTAGGATATGCCCGTTTCGTCACAATGTTTTCCGTTACCGTTTTGAGAGCAGTGGTGATGAAATAAACTATACAAAGTAATACGCCTGGCTGGGTTTGAACCCGCGGCCTACAACTCGTAAGTCGGGGCCATTACCACTTGGCCACCACTGCTCCCACTCGGCCATCGCTGCACCATATGATATTTTTCCAATTGTATACTTGATTATTGAATCAAGTTTTTTCAATCAATTCAATTCAATCAATAATTAATTAACCAATAGAATTAAGAGTTGAGGGCCTTTTTTGAGTTTCAATTTTAATTAATTTGTTTTGTGCCTAGTTACCTGTTTGCAGCGGTGCATACAGTGACAGTGATGTTTGAGGACGGGCTCTGCAGCACCAACTTCATGCATGTGCATTTCATTCTGCTGCATCTGGAATTTAAATATTATTATTTAGATTAGGTGATTATTAAAATCAACTATTTTTATTACACAGAAATTATTCTTAATTAATTCCAGTAAAACTCATTCTGCCAAAATGTTTATAACTTTTCAAATACCATAATTAGAGACAACAGAAAAATAATGAGAGAGTGAATGGTTTAATGAATTAAGTTGATCCTTATATCATACTAGCTTCTGCCAGCAACTTCAGCCACATGAAACTATGTTTCTCCATACAAACTTTACAATCCTGTTTCATTCTCTTAGGGGGTGAGTTATCGAAAATCCTTTCTTATTCCTTGTAAACTTCATAAACCATGATAAATGTATCTACAAAATATCAGCATTCTAGGTTGAAGGTTTGGGCTGGGCAATGAGTCAGTGAGTCCTTTTATATATACAGATACACAGCATAATTCAAATTAAGACAACACTGTTTTCTTCTCACACATGGGAGACTATTTAGTATCAGCTAACATTTCAATCTCAACTCATTATTTCAGTTATAGACCTGAATACCATTTATTATTATGGTTTCCTTGATGATACAAAAATTATTGACTTACATTTTCAACGAAATTCGGGTCAGTGTAGTTGTTTAGTTCGGAGGCCATTTGCATGGCTTCCGAGAGCTTTTCATGTCCAGCAGTTGCATTATTGATAGATTGAGCAGTATTCAACAGATTGGCGGTCGCAGTGTCTCCTTGTTGCCCATCAATGGGGGCATTAGCTGCTAGACCAAGTTTAGCTTCCAATTGCTCAATTCTGCTCTGTAAAATTGAAATTGGGTCCATTTTTCTGAGTCAATCACTGAGTAAAATTAAGAAAAATAAAACTAATCTATGAAACTATCTATTTAAATGCTGTTACTGAAATAAATGAATATCGCAAGTTTCGAATGCAAGTTCAATTTTAATTTAATTTTGACAAAACGTCAACAAAATGACGTCATATAAAAATGACAGGCACGTTCCGAACCTTTTTAGAATCGATGATGAATTTTGAATTTGTATAGAAATGTGTACATCTTTCCATGGAGTTCATAGGAGAGGAGAACATATATTTTATTTATTTCCTATAAGATCTAATTTTTCTTTATCATTCCAAATCATCAATTGATTCGATAATATAAATACAACAAAAATTGAAATAAGTTACATCCATATTCTTACGGAGAACCAATATTATTCGATGTAATAATAGATAATATGATCGGAAGACTGCAGCTTTCCCTTATATAAAAAAAGATCCGGCTGTCAGTGTCACTGTGTCCTGCCTAGTCGTAGATAGGTTGTTGTATTTACTGTTTACATCAATATTCGATTTATTAGTATTTCTTTGACAAAAGAATAATAAACATGGATGAAGAGTTAGGTGGGCTGACGGAGGATGATTTTGTGATACCGCCTGTTAAATATGAGTGTTAGTATTTGTGTTTTTAAGTTAACAAATTAGAATAGCAACACATGTAAATTATTCGTCAAATGAAGTAAATTCGTGTCTATTTATGATATTTTGTTTTATTTCAGATTTGGATCACACAGCTGATGTGCAGTAAGTATAGCTAAACTATTATTTTGTACAAAAATCCTTTTTTTGTTTATCACAAGTGATGCAACAATATTCATTTCAAGTTCTTATCTGATTATTGCGTACAGTGTAGATAAAATTATGTGCACTATACAAACTGCACTGTGAAAATTATAAATATACCTTATATCCTCTAATTTTGCTTCTAAAATTTCTGTTTAATTTTTCAAAAAAAAATAGTTGTCCTTATAGGTTATTGCACAATGTTTTAATGCCACTGGTCATAAGTTTATTTATTTAACATCTTCCTGTTAATTTTATGACACTTCAAATAGATTTCAACTATTTTGTTGCTTAAGCCTTTTGAAAGTTTAAAAAAAATTGAAATATCATTTTCTAAATCCTAAATTGTAGTAAAAGTTACTTTTACTTAGTTGGTGATAGTTTTTTTTGTTACTATTTTGATGTACAATAAAGTTTATTCAATTCATAGATTATTTCTTAAACCTAATATGCTTTACACTTATTATTCAAAATAGCTACAACATGAAATTAAAAAAAAAAAACAATCTGTGTAAAGACAATAAACACACATGTTTTAATAATTTCAGACTACATGCATGGGGCAACACCCTGAAGGAAGCATTTGAGCAGTGCGGGATGGCTATGTTTGCCTACATGACAGAAATGCCATATGTACAGATCAGAGAAGTGCACACAATAGAAGCTAATGCAGATGATCTGATGGGCCTCCTGTACCACTTTCTTGATGAACTTTTATTTCTATTCTCTGTTGAACCATTCTTAATATGTAAGAAGTTAGTGATAACAGAGTTTAACACACAAGAGTTCAGGATAGTTTGTAAATGTTATGGTGAAGAGTTCCAACTGGGCAAACACCCCCAAGGTTCTGAAGTGAAGGCGATCACTTACTCGGCCATGCAAATAATAGATGAACCTAAGGATAATAAGTATGAAGTATTTGTTATTATTGATATTTGATAATTATATATTTTATTGAATAGTTTTATGATTTTCTGTTACACACTGGCCTTACAAAAGCATTGCTTTTTTTTGCATTTTATTGACACTATCAAAATAAAGTTGATTAACTATTTATGCATATTTGTGGTTAGTGAATTTTATAAATAAGGCAGATCCTTATTTATAAATTTCACTAACCATAAATTAATATGCTTTGTTGAAATACTGATTAGTAGATCTAAATTTAAATTATCCATAAAATTAATAACCTATTGAATCAAGAACTTACTAATGTAGATATTACTGTTTTTAATTAATTAAACCTCAAGCAAACATTGGTATTCGCTCACTCATTGTTATTGATATTATGAGGTTTTATTGAAATTGTTAATATTATTGAAAAGTTCAAAGACTTTTGTGATCTACCATACTGTCGAAAATATAGCCCAATTGAGTACTACTATAATCTTGGAAATACTCTAGAGTCCTCATTAAAGTACTGAGGTCCTCACTGTTGTTTTTTATGTTTTGGATATTAAAATATTTATTCCATTAAACATGATCTCTTATTTGCCACCTTGGCCTTGTCCACTTGCTGGCAGCCACTTCTCGATCTATTCTCACCTTCTATTGCACATCAACACTGGTCAGGTGACGATTTCGCAGCAAAGTCGAAACAATAAAACTGTCGTCTCTTTCCGAGGTATACCGGTGGCAAACATCTCTTGGTCTTCAATTGAAGCCACTGGTCTTTTAAAACATCCTGTAAGCTATTGATAAACTGGCTCTAATTGAGTTGTACAGCAACTTTTCGTTGACTGTTTGTCCCTGTTGCAGTAGAGCAAATATTTAAGCAGCTTTTTCTGGTGTTGTATCCATAATTTAACCAAAAAACAAATCGTACCTATTTGTGGAGAAGAGTACAGGTCAACTTTTGATAAGCAATGAATAAGGTGAAACGGTTGCGTGGGGTCCGTACAGGGGTAGTTTGTGCATCAATTTATTAAAGACTTCACCGGCTCTGGGTGGAGTAGAAAACCCTCAGTATTCCTTCAGTTGCTCTTTGCGAAGGCCACGGTAACTCTTTCCAACAATCCACAGTCCGCAGGTATCGGCCCTAACTGGCCCCGTCACTTTTGCTGACATCTCTTTGAGGAACATAACACGCCGTCGACTCTGGATTAATCCTTAACAGACGGCGAGTAATGGGCAGCTCACCGTGCCTATGGTGTTGTGGAATCGCTCTGAGACTTCCAGTGCTTTGGCCTCTCCGGTAGGGGCCGGGGCCTGAGGCTTTCTGCCTTATGGTTTCGCCCGCCTCCTTTGCTCGCATAACTGCTTTACAGAAGGAAATGGCCACTTCCCATTGCCTCTCACTCGATCCGTGCCATGGCCTGAACCAGGACCGGACGCGAGAAGTCGCTAATCGCTTTCTCGAGGACACGCAGTGATGCAGTGTTCCGCCCAAGCGGGGCAGACGTCTCCATTAGGTGGAGGCTCCACCGTGTCCTACAGGCGATTCGCACAATGGTGATACCGGGGTATATATTGTTTCTTTCCCCCCGAATCCGATACAGGATCCTACCGAAACGAGCATATCCTGTGAGGACTAGCGTCAGGCAGAAAGTGAGGATGCCACATGCTGTTGCGCCTCTGTATCCATTCCAAAGAGAGCCTTACCGCCGTTATACCTAGCGACGTAGGTACTCTGCTGTGTTACCACACCACCACCACACCACTGCTGAACCAACCAATCTAAAACACAAGCGCGAGTCAAAGCCTCCACTCTCTGGCTGGAACTTAAAAGTACCTAATAATAAACAAGTCTGATTCAAGTATCTAGATATCTGAATATGTATGATTTTGACGCCTATTGGAAAAAACAAACTATCCACAGCAGTGCAGAACAAATTGTCATTATGCCAGTTTGGATAAATATCATGGTATTCAACTATGGGGCTGCATCAAACAGATCAACATATTCTTATCTAATCTTGTTGTGGGGCTGGCCCTGGGCCAGAGCACTACGTCCCTTCTGGATCTTTTGTGCATCAAAGCCATACTAGGACTCATGAAGAAGGTGCACGGAGGGCTAGGGGTTGAGTAGACAGGAGGGAAACAGCACAAAAGATCAACATATTAATCAAACGAGAACAAAGTGCAAACGAAATGATGTCCTCTTTTGGGTCCTAAAAGTTGAGTTCATGAAACAACAATTAATCCAGTTTCACGATACGGCGACATCAACTGAAAAGACAAAAAAAAAAAACATAACTGACCACGTTGATACAAGTGATAGTGAATAGTAACATAGTACAAGTCTTACCAATACCAAATAAATAAAAAAAAACAAAATGTATTAACCTTAGTAGAGACAATAAGAAAAGTGCTACCTGTTGGATACATTCTTATAGACCAAGATCCCAGAGCTGTCTGACTTAACTTGTTTTCACATGGATGACACCTTAGGTTCTCATTAGCGTCTCATGTGCTTTGAATACCTGTGTGCTTGTGGAGCTCCTCTTTGGAGCCCCTGGGCAGGCACCAGGTGAGAAAGGGAACTAAAAATAAGAGTAACTAAATTTTTTATGGCTGATTTTTATAGATTTCAGGATTCTAGGTCAACGGGTAGAGCCCTATGAATTTTGATTTCGTTTTTTTTTGCGACATAAACGGCCGTATCTTTTTTTTCGTTAACTTTGGAGTTTGATTTTTTCACAGTTTCAAGGGACCGCAGACCTGAGTATATTGTTTTAATTTGAAATTAATACCTCTACGCGTTCCTTAAATAAAAGATCTTGACAGAAATACAGATAGACGGACGGACAACAAAGTGATCCTATAAAGTTCCGTTTTTTCCTTTTGAGGTAACCCTATAAAAGACAGTATTATCACAGGAGTGCGACCCTAATAAGGCACTATCAATAAACACCTTTTTACAAAAAAAAAAACTTTCAAAATTCGGAAGTCGGTGTTTCTGGTATTTTTCTTTTCTTATATAACACCGACTTCCGAAATTAGAGTTATTTTGAACGTTTCAGTGTTTTTTTTGTAGTGAAGTCGGTTATTTTATTTTTTTTAAAGATTTTTTATTTCACACTTTATAGTTGTGATACACTTATAGCCAGAGTACCTTTTTCACATGACAATTCCAACTAACTAACAGTGTTTGGGCTGCTAGGTTACATTGTTTTATTATGAAGTCCCTGTGTCTACATTCCATCTTCCGGCTCCATCATCAGATCAGTTCGATAGTACCTTATAGTCGAAGTGCATCTCATGACAATTCTAAAAAGCCCAAACACGGCTAGGATACATGGATTAATTACGGAGTTCCGGTGCATGCCTACCTTGCGGCTCCATCATCATAATCAGATAACTTCGATGATACCTCTTTCAATCTATTCAGAATCATTTATATATTTGCATTAATTGTGATATCTATGTGAGTGTTAAGTTCCATGCCTGGTTCTTCACCAGTTCCACTTCATCAAATATTACTTTTTGACTGTAAGTGCTTGAGTTCTTGATGAAAATAAAAAAATGGTTGCCTATAATATTTGAGGAGTTCCCTCGATTCCTCATGGATTCCATAATCAGAACAGGATTTTGAAAAAATGGGATCAATCTGTAAGCATATCATTTAACAGGAAAATAAAATGCAAATCGGTTCATAAACGACGGAGTTCTGAGCTAACAAATATAAAAAAAAAATATGTTAAAAAAATACAACCGAATTGAGAACCTCCAATATTTTTTTTAAATCGTTTAAAAAATTAATCAGATTAATGAGGAATCGGTTACAAGTTGTAATTAAAGCTAGAGGTGGCAATACCAAATATTGATAAAATAATTTTATTGTGTCATTGTATTGTACCACATTTCATCTCGTTTTTAAAATACGGTACCCTCGATACCTTTTTCTCAATTCCATATTTTGAAGCATTTTCACTCGAGGAACGATAGTGAAAAAAGTAGATACTGAATCAATTTTTGTAATAATTATTCCAATATAAAGCTGAAGTTTTGGGTTTTCCAATAGCATATCGTTTTTAATTCAATAATAGTTTTATTAAAAGACGTGTTTTATAAAAAGTAGGTTGAGTCGATTTGGGTGCTCGCAAGTGTATATGTTTAAGATATAATTAAATTATTTATTTAGTAGTCTATATAAAAACCTTGATTGTAATAAGATCAGTTATCATCCCTTGGATAAGAACCGAAATTAAGACCTCACGGTCAAGAGTCGCGCATGCGACCTCTGTTACTTGTAGGTACTATTTCTTATTCTGTGCTATTGGACTGATTTTCAAAATTATTTCAGTTGTAGAATGCTACTTTATTACTGACTGATATAAGCATACATTTTTCAATACACTTAATCGAAAACTCGCTCTTATCCCACCGCTTTTAGGCACGCAATAGACCGTTGTCCGCACTAGTGCAGAAAAGTGCGCGTGCTTTCCTCCGCCACAATGTTATTTATCGTACCAGGCTGGGCGCGCGTCGTAACTGTTGGCAACACTAGACGTCACAAAACAGTCTAGACAAGACAATTCTTTCTAAGACAGTCTTGTCTCATGTGAGCGCAGACCCTTACAATTCTTTGCTTTAACATGTAATGTCTTCATCGTGGCAAGTTTTAGGACAGGCCTCGAATGGCATCGTGACCGGTAAAGTACCTAGTTGGGAAAAGCTAGGCCTCATTGGCGCAACCCAATACGTTGGTTCGACCAGATCCGGACCGCTCTTAACTAGTAACTCACGGTATTGAATGCCCTTCCTTCACACCGTCAGAAACAGAAACAAATGGAGGAATATTATTGAAGTAAAAGTGCTGAAGCTTTAATTGAGATCATGGCAGTAATACTGCACCAGCTTATGTTTGTCGAACTACCGTAGTGTCGAACTACTGTCGTACAATCGTTTGTCATACCAGTCGTTTGTCGAGCTTCAGTGTGTCGCACAAGCGTGCATTCAAAATAAGGTTAGTCTCAGTACTCGAGATAACGTAGTACAATCGCTACATGCTACGACAAAATTCGACTGGCCTACAAGATTTTGGTGTAGCTCGTAGTAGGTACTTATCTACTAATAATAATTCCCTTACCGCGTTTAACTGTCGCGGTTGTTTAAAACATGATGATATTACCTATTTGTAATGGTGGTTGGTGGTCGACGTTTGAAAATAATTATTAATTATAATAAGTACCTATCTACGAACTACGGCTAAGAGACAAACTTCTACGGGTCTAAAATTAATATTACACGACATAAGTGCTCCGTTAAGAAACGGTTCAACCTTTATTTTGACTTCACTCAGAATTACAGATTTTATACTTTTCTACATACTCTTCCCTACATTTCATCATCCAGTCGTGATTCATATTTTTTTTTTAAAGTGCGTCAATTTCTAACACCGTCACTGCATTGTTGGGATCGCCAAGTTTCTGCCGCTACGTTGGTACCATGGTACCACCTGAGTTATTACGCAATATTACCGATCATCGTCTTTTCAGAGAATCGGTAAGTGGCCCGCAATGAGTTTGTTAAAAAATGGGGCTAAAAATAAATCAATTATTGACAATAGACGTAAATGAGCTTACCTGACGCCTTTATACAAGAATGCCAGGAAGTAAAAAAAAAATATTTACATACATAACGAGGGGGACAGTTTTATCAACCCTGGGACAAATGTAATAGTAGCCGTAGACCGCTCAGTTTAATAAAAAAAAAAAAAACAGATCTAGAATAAGAAGTAGTTGGCTAGGGATAAAAATTGACCGTCTTTTGGGATGCGGCGATTTTGTAAATATGTTGCATAGGTTGCAATCTTTATATTTCAATTCAAAAATATTTGTTTCACATACTTATAAAACGCCAGATGGTAGTGCATGGTTTAATTTTTTTGTTTCATAAGGAAAAGAACTGGCAAGAAACTCCATAATAATTGTTAAAAAAAATAATGATTTTACAATATTTCCATATTACAATTTTAATAGGTATGAGAGGAGAGTGTAGATTAGTCAACATTGTACCCAAAAACACAATAAAAAAGAATAATTTTTCTGAATCGGAAAAAAGTTTTTTTGGTGAGATATGCCCTATGAATTTTGTCTCCCTCGCGGGTGTCGAAATAAATATTTTTGCGACTTAAACGGCCGTATCTTTTTTTTGTTAACTCAGAAGTTTGATTTTTTCACAGCTTCAAACAACCACAGACCTGAGTATATGCTTTTAATTTCAAAATTTCAACTCGATACCTTCACGTGTTCTTGAGATAAAGGGTCTTGACAGACAGACAGACGGACGGATAACAAAGTGATCCTGTAAGGGTTCCGTTTTTTCTTTTCGAGGTACGGAACCCAAAAAAAGAACAAATAAGTATTTAATTAAATTAAAATAAAGATGGAGCAGTAAATAGTCGTTTATCCGATAATGCGGTTAATGAGCTACTAGGAAAGCCACATGTGGAGAAGCAGTAATTGCTAAACAAGCGTGTCTTCAACATAGTCTTTATCTTTGTAATTCGCTTGTTTTATAAGGACACGCTTGAAGTGGGTTTTGCACTTTCCCTCGCTGAGTTCTGTAACCGAGCTTTTAAAACAAGCTGCCAAACAGATTTATGCTGTTTATGAAGAATGACTTGCTTGTATTAGCTAATCTCCATACTAATTAAATTATAAAGTGAAAGCAGAGTTAATATATACATTTTACTAATGTGTTTGGGACTCGTAAGAACCTATTTTTTAGATAGCTCGGATTGCTCTGTTTTGTAATATAATAAAAAACTTTTTACAAAGTAAACAGACTTCACTAAAAAAAACACTAAAAGGATCAAAATAACTTTAATTTCGGAAGTCGGTGTTTCTCGGTATTGTTTATTTCTTACTTAACACCGACTTCCGAATTTAAAGTTATTTTGATCCTTTTAGTGTCTTTTTTTTAGTAAAGTCGGTTATTTTTTTTGTAAAAAGTTTTTTATTTAACGCTTTTTAGTTGCGATTCACTTATAAACAGAGTGCCTATTTCTTATGACAATTCCAATTAACCCAAACACTGCTAGGTTACATTGTTTTATTATGAAGTTCCTGTGTCTAACTTCTATCTTCCGGCTCCATCGTCAGATCAGTTCGATAGTACCTTATAGCCAAAGTGCATCTCATGATAATTCTAATAAGCCCAAACACGGCGAGATTATATTGATTAATTACGGAGTTTCAGTGCCTACGTTCCGGCTCCATCATCATCATCAGTTCACTTCTATGATACCATTTTCAACATAACTATTCAGAACCATTTATTTATTTGTATTGTCATAGTCGCTGAACTATCTTCATTGTGATATCTATGTGATTATGAAGTTCCTTTGACCATTTCTGGTCTTCTTCATCAGTTACACTTCATCAAATGTTACTTTTGACTGTAAATGCTTAAGTCCTCGATGAACATACCAAAATCACTCTATGGTTGCCTATAATATTTGAGGAGTTCCCTCGATTCCTCATGGATCCCATCATGAGAATTGGATTTTGAAAAAAATGGGACCTATCTGGAAGCATATCCTATAAGGGGAATTTTTTTTTGGAAATCGGTCCATAAACGACGGAGTTCTGAAGTAACAACATAAAAAAAAGAAAATACAACCGAATTGTTAACCTCTTCCTTTTTTTGGAAGTCGGTTAAAAATTGATTCTA
This sequence comes from Mythimna vitellina, assembly GCA_949316375.1. NCBI lineage: Eukaryota > Metazoa > Arthropoda > Insecta > Lepidoptera > Noctuidae > Mythimna > Mythimna vitellina. Next base: position 9,075,570 of record OX438687.1, on the reverse strand, counting down.
CGTAACATCAACTGCAGATCCCGATAACAAAATGCCATAAGGCATAAATAATACTGTGGAAATAAACCTAATAAACTATCTTAACTGTGGCTATATTGGTCAATTACCTTTCTTATTGCATGTGCAGCTGACTAGCTTAGCTCTGTTGGCATAACGAGTCTTCAAGTATAAATGTGAGCGAACTAGAACAATATCACGCAAATATTGAAATTTGGGGAAGGGGGAGGTTTCTTTTGAAGAAAAACCGGGCAAGTGCGAGTCGGACTCTTGTTCTGAGGGTTCCGTACAAACCTATAAAAACAGTTCATTTCCAGAATTGAGTTACGAAGATTTTTTCGAGTCGGCTAATGGCTTTTGGCACTAGAGGTACAGTTGATTTTTTAGGGTTGCGTACCTCGAAAAGAAAAAACGGAACCCATAGAGGATCACTTTGTTGTCCGTCTGTCTGACTATCTGTCAAGACCCTTTATCTCGATAACGCTTGGAGTTAACGAGTTGAAATTAAAACCGTGTACTGAGGTCTGCGGTCCCTTGAAGTTGTGAAAAAATCAAACTTCTGAGTTTACGAAAAAAAAAAGATATGGCTGTTTATGACGCAAAAACGTACATTTCGACACTATCAAGGGAATCAAAATTCATAGGGTACTTCCCGTTGGCCTAGAATCCTGGCATGTCGCAATGTCTTATAGCACAAGTATAGGAAAAAATCTGGAAACTGTAAATTTGTATCTATGATTCGGAAAAATCTTTGTAACTCAATTCGGGAATTGAACTGTTTTCATAGGTAAGTTTGTACGGAACCCTCAGTGCGTGAGTCTGACTCGCACATGCCCGGTTTTTTTTATCATTGATAGGCTCGCGTTTGACCACTATCTGATCTAATGGTAATCGATGTTGTGGTTGCCGACCACGCTTGCCTAGAAAAAGCGAAAAGAAACGTTTTGCAAATCGGTCCATAAAAGACGAAGTTCTGAGGTAACAAACATAAAAAAATGATAAAAAAAATACATCCAAATTGATAACCGGCTCCTTTTTTTTAAAAGTCGGTTAAAAATAGTCTTTTTTAGAAATACTCTGTAGGTACACACTGTGCGGTATCCCTGTTTATCAACGTGAAATATTTCCATATTGCACTTTTCTTTGGAGGCGGCATTATGAATTTAAGTATGGTTTTTTATACAAGTAACAAGCGTCTAACCCAAAACAATCGGCTGTGGGAACAAGTGACAGCGTTTTTAGTATAATTTTCTATGATTGGTTAAAATTCCACGTGGATCGTGCTAAGTTCCGCCTTCAGCGAACATTATTACGATCGCGACGTGAATGTCAGCATTAAAAATCAGCATCGATTGTTGCTGATGCTGGTTAAATGTTCTTCAGAATGTACATAGCTTATGTAAATCAATCAATATTTCGCAAAGAAAATGGATTTAATTCATTAAACCCCCAAGCGAACGCCGGCGTTCGTACGCTCTGTCTTTCTATTGTGTCTCTAATTACGGTACTCAAAAGGTTAAAGGTCAGCGAGGCTCTATGCAAGCGCAGGCGGCCGTACGAATATGTGTGCATTTTTCCGTAACGTCAATTTCAAGGCGTTCGCGGTGCGAGTCCTGAACGCTTTTCAGCCCCTCATCTTGAAAGAAGACTTTTGGCCTCAAGGCGTGGTGTTCCGTCGCTTCCACGGTCAGGTGCCACAGAACAGCACAAAGTGAATAAGTGCAGTGTGAAATGTTACTAACATAGTCATAATTCTTATTTTCTAACAATGATTTGTATTTAATTTACTCTTTATATGTTAGTCTGTAAGGTATGTCTATGGACCAAGATGCCTGAAAATAAACGATTTATTTAACTCCGGCCAGGTGGTCAAGGGACTGTACGCCTTAACGCGATCGAAACGTTTACCGCGTTTGGCTCTGATTGGACTTCCGTACGAACTTCCATTCTCTTTTTCAACCCCATGTAGGTATGGGCACGCCACAATTATGTCGGTAAGTCCCCTCTTTGAGGCGTGGTTGGAAAGACCTCACGGCGTCCTCACCTTCCGCATGACGCAGGTTCTCACCGGACACGGTAAGTTCGGGAGGTTCCTGCACCGGATTCGTGCGGAAACGACGCCCGGGTGTCGCCACTGTGTGGACCGCCCGGAGGACACGGTAGAGCACACGGTGGAGGTGTGCCCCGCTTGGGCAGAGCAACGCCGTGTCCTCGTGGGGGCAATCGGCGTCGGCGATCTCTCGCGCCGGGCCTTGCTTCAGGCCATGGTCCGGAGCGAGGAGGAGTGGCAGGCGGTCGCCTCCTTCTGCGAAGCAGTAATGCTAGCAAAAGAGGCGGCCGATCGCGTGAGGCAACGGATTCTGATCCCGATTTTCGGCCACCGTAGGCGCGGGCTTGCAGACGGCAAGCAATGGGTGGCTCGCCGTCCGACCGTCCGGTAACCGTCCAGACCGAGCCCAAGTCGTCGACGGCGCATACTGTTCCACGCGCGCCTCAAGGAGATGTCAGCAAATCGTAGGGGCCCAGCAGGGTCGAAGCCTACTGGGGCCACGGGTAATTTGAAAGCGAAACCCGGGGCCCTGGGACGAAGGCAACGAAGGAACAGGAGTGGGTTTTTAGTCAGTAAAAGTCTGACACTATCTCCCGTTCAGCCCAAGAGCGGGGATGTCATAAGATGATTTTCCCACCCAATAATAAAACCCCATGTAGGTACACCCCACTTTGTACTAAATTTTTATCTAAATTCGTTCAGTGGTTTAGGCGTAAGTGCATTAGTGTGGCAGACAGAGTTACTTTCGTATTTATGTAAAACAAACTCGCACTAAGCACTCTGGTACAAAACTAATGTACCTAAAAGTGAACAGAGTTAAATTTAAAAAGAGAAAATGGGAAAAGAGTAGCAACCATCTACTCTTTTCTAATTTAACTCTGTTATCAATCTATATTGATTGCATTGTATTACAAAACAAAAAGTCTGCAGTCTGGTCTCGTCAGGGTCAGTGAGGCCCTCTCAGAAGCCATCAGAGTCTGGGAGCGTTGCAATCAGGAGCAGCGAGTGAAGGTCTCCCCCAGAGCTGACCAGGGTCTTTTTTTTCGGGGGGAAAATCATCTAATGACAAATCCCGCTCTTCGGCGGAATAGGAGATAGTGTCAGACTTTTACTGACTAAAAACTCACTCCTGTTCTTTCTTTGCCTTCGTCCCAGGGCCTCGGGTTTCACTTTCACGCTACCCGTGGCCCCAGTAAGCTTTGTCGTTGTTATTTTTATACTATACACGTTAAATTAATTATTTTAATTGTGGACATGAGATACGAATTAATTATAACATGATTTTAATAATTAACAGATATATAAAAAATGATTGCAAAATATGAGATTTTATGTTGCCAGATCATAATAAATATAATTTTGATCTATTATAATTTGGTAAGATGCAATCATTGTAAAGTAGATAGTAGTAGTAGCAATATGCAAGATACGAGTACATAGATAGATAGGTACATAAATAAGCAAGGTTGTTTTTATTTGACAAAAACAACCTTGCGTATAGCAAATCATATGTATACACTCTTTAGTGTCAATCAACAGAAAGGTTCAGTGAAAAAGAAAAAAAATAGGTAGGTACATAATGACATCGTCCTGTCAAACAAAAGTAAACAAAACTTATTGTGATACTAAAAATAATAAGAAATGAAGAACTGTACGTTAACACAAGACATTATAGGAATTAAAAGGCATAAGAACAGATGTAACTAGTACCCAATGGGAATGTTTATAAAATGAAATGATTGTGAGTATAATGAGAATTATTATCTCTACTTCCTAATAAATAAAACATAAAAAATGCATCTACCGAGGTTCATTATAGACTGAAACCATTTAACTCACATGGGGCACATGCCCCAAATCAGTTTCATTAGAAAGACAATGTGAAGATGGTTTTAGATTTCGACCATTAAAGCAATTCAGTAAAAAAAGCTAATTTCCTTTTTTTTCCAACAAATAAACAAAATTTATTTCTTTTTTTAGCGTAGTAGCACACGCCGGGTGTCCGCTAGTGGGTAATATCACAAGGCAGTTGTCTCCCCGCCGGCGAAAAAGCGTCTATCGGCTACTCAAGAAACGTATAATAAGATATACATTCTAAACATGCATATGTTAATAGTTGATCGCTGACTGTTAACACTGCCGGCGAAGACTCTCCACTAGTTTGTCGCTAAGAAATACTTGCTCAGCGATATATGCTTGGCGGTCATAGTGCACTGTGTGTTTGTTTTACGCTAACGCGATCAACACGTTTATCATGTTCGGCGCTCCGATTGGTCCGCTCCAAGCGCTTAACCAATCATAGTGAACACAGAACACGTGCGTAGTGCGAGCAGTTTTGCGCAGAACGGAGGACTAGCCGCCCCGAGCGAGTGATGCGAGTAAACGCCCGTTGCACTTGCACAATCGCTCATAGCCTAGCGACAAAACAATCGAAACTACGCACTCGCTTCTCGCTGTTCGCCAACTCATTTCTAAACTTCCCGAGGTATACTCGTTTCTCGCTCATCGTTGGCGGTGGGACAAGTGCCTAAATACGAAAGTAACTCTGTCTGTTACACTAATGCACTTACGCCTAAACCACTGAACGAGTTTTGATAAAAATTGAGTACAAAGTGGGGTGTACCTACATGGGGTTGAAAAAGAGAATGCAAGTTCGTACGGAAGTCCAAACAAATTTATTTATGATTACTACATTTATCGAAGAGATGTACCTGCGTGATAAGAAAATATAGGTAGTCGAGACACATGTGGAAAATAATTATATTCCACGCGGATGAAGTCGCAGTCAAAAACTAGAAATATATACCTATAACAGTACAGTATCTAACAGTATTTCATTTTAAAAGCCTGCCTTGTAACCTGTAGAAGCTTGGAATTAAATAGAAATTCTTAAGATTATGCCCTTTTCACACGTTTCAACTATTGGGTACGGCGGCTTAGACGATAGATCTTAGTGGCTGAGGAAAACTTCCATTACATTTCCATTCCGGGCTTCATCACACCACACATGACAGATCTAGCCACGTTATTTTTGATCGCAAAATTAACCGAGAAAAGTCACAGAAAAGAGGGGTTTTGAAAGGAATGACATGAAAAAAATGAAGTGTATTGTGATATGTGTGACGGTGGAGGGTGGGAGATGGAAGAAGAAAGCAAGTTGACCCAACTCCAAGTTTTATAACATGAAACCAGAGCAAAGAGATTATGATAATTTCGGCAGAGACAGGTGAACCGTCTTCTTCTTTTCGTGTCGATGTACTCTAACAAAAAATTTTCTGACCATTATTTGGTAACCTCTACGGTTCTGTTATTGGCCTCGTATAGATCCTGAAAACTGCAGATGGTTGTGCAGGACAGCATAGCAAATGACGCATGTCCTGTGCAGCGGCTCCACACTGGCACTGTGTTAGAGATGAGTCATGAAGGAAGCTCCATGAGGTTAACCGGTAATTACTGTTATGACAACAAATATGCATGCTGCAGTAGAAGTACTAGAAGTAAGAAGAAGAAGGCAGGTTTTTACAGCCATGGGCCATAAGTTCTACCTATTTGGGTAGATACTTGGATAGTTTAAGTAAAAATAACTTTAATAATTTGATTGTGCTCTTATGTATTTAAGGAGAAACATTTTGCCTCAAATAAAAAGTAAATACTTTTAGCAAACCTGTTTTAGTAAACCACGTTTTAGAAAAAGTGGGTGGTATCGTAATGCTGAAGAAATAACATTATTATTCTACTAAAAATGGATCACTTTATTCGATTCCTTCGAATTAATTTTTAAATTTACAGGCGTTTGTAATGTTTTTATTAAATTTATTCATGTTTAGTACTAAAAAATTTAAAACTATCTCCAGAAATGTTCATTTCTGAACGTTTCTTGTCTATGATAGCGATATCTCTTTCATAATACGTATAGTCATTTCCGCTTTGTTCGCGGTTTCACTGACATCCGTATCCTTTATTAAGGATGCTTAAACAACTTTTAAAATATTTTTTAAATAAATATATTTTTTCTTCAAGTACTTCTAAAACGAAAAATAAAATTAATATTTTACACATAAAATTAATATTTTATTCGCTCTAAAATAGTTTTACCTTTTCCATGTAAACAATATTGGTACGTTTAGTACCGCACCTACCTAAATAAAGAAACACATGAAGAAATCTGCAATCTACTTTGTAAAAAACTGTTCCAATCTATAAAAATATTGTTGCAGCTACTTTATTTAGTGAGAAACCTATCGAGAGGTTTGATTATAACAATGTCTACTTACTCAACAAAGTTTTATGCATTCTATTATTTAACCATTTACCCTACGCCTTACCGATAAAAATACCAACGAAACTTACTTTGATGCTTTAATTTATTAATAAATAGTTGTAGTAATTCTATTAAAATAAACGTATTTATTGATATTATTGACAAAAAAAATGTGCAAGTTTCTTCTTAGACCTATGGAACAAAGTGCGACAAGATTATCAGTAACAGTGGTTAGCACTTGATGCATTGAGTTCTTAGTTTATTATTCTACAGTTGTATTTATTTTGTATTGAATCTAACCAGATTATAGAATTAACATTTTAATTAGCAATCTTACATCTACAGAAAGTATTTTGTCTTAGTAAGACGAAGGTATAACGAAAATATCTCTCTTGCTGAAAGATCTATTAAAAGTATAAAACGAACCATTTGGACAAAATCATAATATTTATGTACCATATGATAAATGTACCTGCCTCTGGCAATTTTTCATAAAATCAAATAATGAATTAATCTGAAAAGCAAGAAAAAAACATAAGTCATTAATGAATAAAGCTACTTTTTGAATAAAACATCATAACTTGCGCCTCTACAAAATGCTAACAAACGGCTATGAAGACGCTTAGCTTCTCTAAACCGGTCGAACAATGGAAATTCAAAAATTCGTTATATTTTTTATGGCTTCTTCAACGAGGGGAGGAATTTGGATCGCGAAGCGGCGTCCGCTAGCTAGGGGTTGCTCGCTCGGTCGCTTCGCGCCTGCGCACGTAGTTCGCGCCACTGCTACGTCGCTTGCAAGCCAGATGTTCTGAAAAGCTTCCTGTCGCCGTTCCAATGCTCCGCATTTTTATTAAATAAGTTATTGTAAAATGTGGACTAGGACCTTTTTAATATTTTCTTTTATGAGTGAAGTAATCAGTGAATAAATATCATGTGTATTGGATAAACTGTGTGTAGTAACATAAAATTATCGAGCGTCTCGATGTCCACGAGTTCACTCGGGACCAACAAAGCGGCGGACATTTTATTTTGAGTACTCGATAATGTAGCGTTCGCGTCGAAAACATTAATGTCGTTTTATGGTTATAAATTCGGATATCGTTCGCTTACACCTTTTGTAAGTATTGTTATTTCATAGTGGGTATTTTGTGCGAAATCCTTGAATGTGTACACTTAGGTTTTGAAGCGGTTATGCCCAGGTATCACCGCTAGATCGTCGATATTTTGGGGAAAATGTCGTTGAAAAAAGTGACGTAAGCAAAACTGGACAGCTGGAAGTGTCGCCTCGGACCTTTGGTATTACATACAGTCTGCTAAACATGCTATCGACCCACTCCGCTTCCGAGGCTTCTCGTTCGTGATTTCCGCGCGCGCGGCGCCCCTAACCTCTTCACTAATTGAATTGTGATGATTATGATGCGTTACCGTAGAAAAATGTAATGTTCTCTGGTTGTAACATGTTATTTGTGTTAATTAACAGCGATGCCGAGAGGGGTGAAGCGAGGGTCGGCGGAGGGCGAGGCCGAGGTGGTGGTACGAGCTGCTGCGTCTCCTTCGCATACCACGCTACTGGACGATAGCCCTAGCCAGCCCATCAGCTATCATCTGCTCGACCACGGCTATGGCGCTACGCCACAGCACCAGATACGGCGCGAGGCGCCTACGGCACCGCCGAAGACGTCTGAAGTAAGTTCTCCATTAAGTTTTGTACTCTAATAATTGGGAAGTCAAATTGAATGTTGACAGCTCAAAATTGGAGACAAGTTTTAAGAATATTCCTAATTATTTTGAACATTACATACTTGAATTCATCCAAATAGACGGATGAACTGATGTTGGAGTAGCGGGCTTAGAATTGATCTGTAACACCATGAAAACGTTGATGAAAGGTGTTCTTAGTTTCTAAACTCAGTGGCTCTTAAAACTTGTCTTGGGATTTCAGGATCATTTGCTCTCAGATTATTACTGGTATGTTAATGATGTTGCTTGGATGAAATGTGGCAATCGTGGAGGATGTGGCAATAGTTGTGGTTTATGTAGCAATGCTGACATCACATGTTATAATATTCATTCAACTATTACTATTGAGTAAATAAGTATTTTAATAATGAGGCTATCAATTTTATTTGTTTGTACTGTCAAAAATGTTAATAATATGATAGATATAATAATGTGTCTCTTCTTTTGTATCAAACTGATAATAAGTCTCTAATTCGCTGGATCAATACTTAATTACTTTTTACTATTCTTGGTTGCATTAGTACCTTGTTAGGTTTACAGATTTCTATTGATATTTCTAAAAAAACATAACACACCTTTTTTTGGGCAGTCGTGTAAAAATGTACATTTAACTTACTGTTACATCATTTGAAGTTCCAGTATATGATTTGAAAGATATTTGAGGCTGTGTAAAGTGTTATTTAGACATTTTCTTTCAGTAAATAAATTTAGTGACATTGTAATAATAACAATATGAATGATAAATGTTTGGTCTTGTTGGAAATTTACACAGTGGTTCTTCAGACAACTCATTTATTTGGTTTACTTGTATAACAATTTCTATTTACATGGGTTTATTGAAATAACATATTTTCTTAACATCTCATGGTCTATTACTGTAGAAACGTTGATAATGATCTGGTCTTCAGAACTTTTATTATCAAAGAATATTTGCAAAAATATCTAATAGGTACTTATGTAGTTAATGTCTTGATAAGATTCTGAAATCATTTGGACATTCTCTTTTTCGTTTTGACTTTTAGGTTAGGTTAATGAAGGTCTTGTGTACCTAAATCAGTTTTTGGAAAAGAGGATTATCTTGAAGGTATGTAAATAGTAAAAAATCAGTAATTATAAGCATTATTTGATTACAGGCCTAGGAAACTGATGAATGTTTGAGTAATACTGGCTATAAACCATGGTCAAACAACAATTCAATTTATTGCACATTTTCCTTAATATTTATTAGCTGATGCTAATGGTTCATAATTTTCATCAAAAATAAAGCACAACTTATTTGTAATAATAAGCATGAATTTTGGAGCAGGACTGAACTTAGATGAGCTCTAAAATAATAATGAGGTCATTGGTCTCTGTGGGGTCATTGAACTGGGCAAATAGAACTCTGGAGGTTCAAAGAGGATTATTTAGGATCATCTTTTACTAATTGAATGTTAAATGCAATGTAAGAGATGTACACAATACAGTACAACTTCTAGGTTTAAATTGATAGTAAAAAAAATTAAATAAATAAAATCTTTTTTATTTTTGCAACTAATATATGTGGTAGTTATGATCCAATTTAATCTACATGTACAAACTGGTTACATATAATTACAATTATCATGACCAAGATAACATGCAACTAATACTACTCTACTAACATTTGTACTGTTAACTTATTATCAAAACCATATTGTATGAAAACCATAATTTCAAATTCATTGAAAATTATGTACATTTTTTTTAGTGATTAAGAATAATAAAACCAGAATACGGACAAAATTAACGGTTGGAAACATAACGAAAGATTCCGCAATTCGTAATCATTAAGTACAAGTTTGTTGAATCAAAATGGCGGATCCTAGACGACATAATTTCGAGTGTGTAACGGTAGCAATGGTACACTGAAAAGTGTTTAGACGGTGGGACCCTACGCGGTCCCGGGGATCGGACCAATCATGGGATAGACGCTTTCGACAAACATTCCACTCACTCGACAACTCGCATCATCGAAAGTTTTCTAATGCACCTAATTTATCGTACTGATGAATAATTAGTAATCATTACAATACAAAATAAGTAAATCGAAATATTTATGATGAGTAATGACTAACAATGCAATAAGTACATTTTGGCGGGTTTTTAATGGTATTGTATTGAGAGTGGTAACACTCATCAGTTTCATTGAAGATAAGGCCCAGTTCACATGAATTAATAGTTTCGAGAAATACGATTTAATTGTTTTCATAGGCGTTTGGTTCACACATTTCATTCGAGAAAAAGATTGTTGGCATCGTAGGTAACCTACCTTATTTTTATAGATAATATTGATAAAACTGTCACTGTCACGGAAGTACCGTTAGAAATCAACTGGGTCCATGGAGATATTATTTTTATTTTCTCGAACCAACCATTTGGCCAACCAACAATGCTCTACTGTAAATAGGATTTACAAATGAGTACAATTTTTTTTTTTACAAATTAATGATATTTCTACATGTATTCCTTGCCTTTTATTTCTAACCTAAAATAAATCATAAAACGTTAAACGAACGTTTCACAACATATTGAGCGGTTTGGACAGTGCTTGTATTACCTACTAGACTTGATTATTCAATACGAAAAAAAAAGGCAAAATGGCGGACGCTTCACGCCGAATTTGAGCGATGTCTCTAATAGTATGCTGCCAAACTTGCAATCGCAATTCATAAACCGAAAATAGGTACTTCTTCAATAGTAAAAGATGAAAAAAATAAAGCAATTTGAAAGTCTTCGCAGTCAAAAATTTCAATAATACTCCTTCGACACTGCTGAATGCTTGAATTCGTTTGAAAGGTTCTAGGCAGTCTAAATTTGCATTTAATTGATTCAAGTTTTAACTACAGCCAGTATTTTTCGTTCTCCGAAAAACGGCGGTGATAAATCGTGCATAGACCACCACTGATGAATTTCATTTTTGAACCTTTTACATTCTTTGATATTATGCAAGTAGGTACGAAGAATGATTTAAGCATTAGTAGGCGGAGTTGTCGCTAAGAACTAGAAGAAAATGTATGTTCACGCATAATTTATTTTTAAGGCAATTTGTTGCCCGCGAATCAGTCGTATGATTGACAATTTTTTCAAGCAAGCCAGCTGGAGGTATTATAACCTTAAACTTGGTCGTTACGTTTGGAGCGAACACAAGAATAGCGGGCGGCAAGTGTACAGGAGCCACATGTTAGCAGTATATCATGTGAAGTGGCGTTCACCCGCCAGCCGGCCACCCGGCCCATGTGGCTCCAGCACTAGGAGGTCACGTCATCACGTGGCCAGGTACTTACTTCCTGTCATCACACTTGTATTGCACATTTTCGGTCATTGTCCTTAACGTCTCCTGCGAACTTTGATCCTTAGCTAAGAATAAGGGGTTCCTATTGTAATGATTTGGGTTGATTAAATTTATCAACCGGGAGAATAGGCTTTTTTTTTGCTCATATCAAGTTGATGTAATTTATTCGATCTCTACCGGTTGCTTAGTAATTATGTATTATTATTACGTGCTGTACGTTTAGGGCTGTATTGACAGAAGGGATGTTTTGTCTGCTTAGATTGCGAACCCTGTGTCACATCTGCTCTGGTTTACTTGCACTGCAGAGTGGCACAAAGACGATCGGGACCCACAAATTCGGCAAATTAACAATAGCGCCTAGTTCTCTATTAATAATAACACATATTTCGAGATAAGAAATTGCCATTCTTTCGCCAGAGATCCCTTCCGAGAGCTCGACGGCTTTTGTGTTGATTCTAATTTATGTCATGCATTGTTGTACCCGAGTTCCCTCCCCACACACTTCCTTTTAGGGGCTTGGGCCCCGTTGCCTGTCGAAATCGAATTTGTTGCACGAGCTTATTGAAAATGCTTCGTGCATCTTCCTTTTTGCTCTCCGTGACGACGTCTGGTCTATAGTTTTCTATTCTTTAATTTTTGTAAATAAATAAATTAATGAAACGCTGTCCTAAGTTGCCGATAATTATCATTGTCGCTATTAATTAACATGGGGTCATCGTACAGTTTAGAAATAAGAACAGTTGTCATAAAGTGTTCCGTTGAAGTATGAAGTAGTGTAGAAATAGTGAGTGTGACGTAGCTTTAGTTCTTGTGCTGAGTGATGCTCAATTGAAGAGATTAACAATGACTTACTTTGTGTTAAGAGTGAGTACTATTTTATCACAGTCGGTGATGTGTACGTACATCCCGGTTTACATTTCGACATTTGCATTATTAATTTTAGTGTGAACAACGTGAATTATTAAAAAAAAGTTTGATTCGATAGTCTGAACTTAGCTTAATTAAAAGTGGGTAGGGAGCATATTCAAACAGCTCTTTGTCGTATGAGTGACTTATTTACCTTAAATCAGGTGACACAGTGAGGCAAAACGTGCACAAAGTGAAAGTCATGGGGGTGAGTTAATTGACAATTCTCCATTAAACCCCAAACGAACGCAATTACGGTATTTGAAAGGTTAATGGAGAATTCTCAATATTAATTATAGTCCATAACATCGACACTAAATCCTTTGTGTGAATAATAAATTATTGTCTCAATAAATTGCTAGATAAAGTCTATACTCCTGTCTACCTGAGCATGCGTTATTTGTTTTATTAGCAGGTGCTAACATGTAGGTAATTATGTGCCTATCTACAATAATGTAAATAGATATCGAATCTCGCAAGTCTCTTGTTCGTTTACGTCATCAAAACTAGCTACATCATATAAAGTTATAACATTGTTAATTAAAGCCTTTTTACGTATTTTTACCCAACTACGGCAAAGCCAAAGGAGGGTTATGATTTTGACAGGCATGTATGTATGTAAGTATGTTCATCTGTTCCCTCATAGCTCCTAATCTACTTATCGAAACTTGACATATGAGGTATCGTTAGAACCGTCTTAATAGTCCGCTGAACATAGGCTACGTGACGTGTCACAAAACTCGATGTGACCCTTTTAGCGGACAAAATTAATGTGTTTAAAAATAAAAATGGAGATAAATATGCCGTGTTTGGTATCATTTGAAAGGGCTATACTTGTACATTTCCAAAATAGTACTCAAATTTAATGGGACGCCCTCTAGCGGACAGAGTCAAGTGTTTAAAGAAATTTTAAAATAAATACACCGTGTTTGATATCATTTGTAAGGGCTTCACCGGCACTTATCAAAAAATATCATCAAAATTCAATGTGGCGCCATCTGGTGGACAAAAAGCTTTGTCTTAAAAAAAAGATAATTACGTCGTGTTTGGTATCAATTGAAAGGGCTTCACTTGTACAAACCAAAATAAATAGTATAGAAGCACAGTGATTTAACACCATAATTGTTTAAATAAAAAAAAAGTAAAAAACGCAATTAAGACTAAAAAAAACGACGCAGAAAAAGTGTGAAACAAGATTTTCAGGATGCCTTTCTTTTTGTTCTGTTCTTGTTTTTCCAGTTACCTTGTTTATTTTAGCATTCTGAAAATCTTGTTTCATACAATTTCAGCGTCGTTTTATTTGTCGTAGTTGGGTTTTAATGAATACCGTGTTCTAATTTAAAGGTTATTGGTAACATATTATAAGAACCTAACTGGTGCAGTTTTTATGCCAAAGGTTCTTTTAAAGGAACTTTTTATAAACTGAATTTTAATAAAACAAAGTTCGTCGATACGTCCTCAGCTTGCTAAATGGTTGCAATGCAGTTATGCAGTTTGCTAGTTTAGGTTTACAAAAGCTATAAACGTCAATCCATAATTAAATGAAACAAGTTATATTCATTCTGCAGCTTTACTCGTTATTGTTTGGCTAGACAAATGGGGAAGCCACGCGCAAAACCTACTGGTTTAATTCGCGGAATGCATTAAAAACGTGTTTGCTAATGCATCGCAAAAACTTGTGCAAATATAAATCTAAAGCTAGAACTGCATTAGACCGACGCTCACGTGTGACACGCCTGATTTGTTCCTAGGACGTCCTCGCGTAGCGTGGATCAAGTGTAGCTCTACAAGTCTAGTTTCCATATAAAATGTATGGAGACCGACGCGCCCAGATTGGCGTGTGTAGCACACGTGTGCGCAGTGTAGTTCTAGCTTAATTTAAACAGCCGACAACCGTATTTTTATTTGCGGTTTTCATCAGAGGTTGCGCCAAAAACTAGTTGTCAAAAATATTTGAAGCCCGGCACGGACAGCAGAGGTATTTCCATAAAATATGCAATGCATTAGCGAAACGTGAATGTTGGATGCACGCCTTATGCAATTTGAATGACTGTTTTGCACGTTAAGTTCACGGCAAATGCTGAAAGCATATTATTTATGCTATATTTTCTACAATACAAGTTTTCTTCATTTCATTACGACTTTATTGCATATAAGATCTTTCGTTTGATCTAAACTAAAATCTTACAGACTCAATATCGTTTTGTTCCAAGTGATAGACAGGTATTCGCGCTTGTCTTAAGCAGTGCGTGGTTATCTGAGATCTGCTCCAAATACTGCCGTGTGATTCAGACTTCAACCTTCTTCGACAATACGCACGATTTTATTTCTCTTCATTTGCGGCAATGGTGCTTATTGCATGTCTTTATATAGTGATTGTAGTGTTGAGAAAAATGAGCTTCGATTCAGGAACTCGAACCCCAAGTCGATGTTAGTGAAACTTTAAGGTTGAGCTACATCTGGCCGCACCGAATCGCATTTTCCTATGCGTGTATCCTTTTCTGTCACTTAAAATTGTCATTTAATCAAACGCCGTCAGAAAGCGTGTTGCCGACCGCCTCGTGTTGAGGTAGACGGCTCGAGTCGCGACTCGAACCTTGTGTAAAGGGCTCGAGTCGCGAATCGAACTATATGTATAAGGTTCGAGCCTTCTGCTGCTTGGGGGCTTTTCAACAACGCTCAAGTGATTGGCGTTTATACGCTTAATAAGACAATATTTGTCAATCCACATTATCACATTGCTATGTACATTGGGGTCGTGGGGCTCTTTGGACCGAGACCGCGGTCCCAATTTCCTCCTATAAAATTTTAGTTTTTTTTTAGTAGTAATTTGGGACCACAAATAAAATAAATACGGTTTTTTTTTATAACTGTACTTTAATGCTTTTTTCCTTGTGGTCGCAAAATTGGGACCGCGGTCCTGGTCCAAAGTTCCCCACGACCCATACATCGCCATGGCCGGTATTACAGAATCTCGGTCAACGACCCATGCTTACTTGAAATAAGTATTTAAATATCAAATGGCATACCATTTTTGAGTCTGCTCAGAACTCCGTTTTCGAGAAAATAACTTATGGACATTGTTAATTATTTGTAGTGTTTTATCTATACTAATATTATAAAGAGGTAAACTTTGTTTGTTTGTTTGTAATGAATAGGCTCAAAAACTACTGGACCGATTTTAAAAATTAATTCACCATTCGAAAGCTACATTATCCACGAGTAACATAGGCTATATTTTATTTTGGAAAAAAATAGGGTTCCGTAAGATATTTGAGTTTTTCGGTCACAAGGTGTAAAAAGTCAACCAGAAAAGTTACTTATTTTGCGTACGCTGCCTAAACTATAAAAGATAGAACCATAAAATGTTCTAATTAATTGTAGATCTTATAAATATCTACCAAAGTGTGTTAGGAGAAACCTACTTTCACGCGGGCGAAGCCGCTGGCAGAAGCTAGTGGTTAATAAGGTCCATATGTAAAGAACATATGATTTGAAGAGGATACCGTACCAGTTAAAGGTTTTAATACTTCCTAGCTTAGCTGAGACTATTTTTGCCCAATTTGAAGTTGTAACTTGTACATTCAGCTGCATCTATTGGGTACCTCTCTTACATTAAAATACTTTAGAAACCCCGGTAACTCCTGTAACCAGTTTATGACGCTCTCCGTGCGTAGGTTACCGATCGCATTAATGGCGTTCTTGCATTGCACAGTAGTCTGAAGATCGAGCTCCATACTCGTAGAAAATAAGTCTGGAATTTAAAAAAAAATTGCAATGTCTCTAGTAACCATCCCTTTGCATAATATTAACGTATGGATAGCATTAGTAACTCACCACGCGTAAGAAAAAAAAGCTTTAAGTTTTGTTGTATGGGAGAAAACACAAGGGCTGGTGCTCACACGTAATAAGAATACACTGGTAATCCTAAAAGAAAAAACAAAACCACCGTTTCCTTATTATACATCCTTGAGGCGAAGAATAACTGCTACCCACCTAGAGATACCATAGAAATCACGGAAAAAGAAAGGGGTAAAAATAGAACTCCAAGCAATTTTGGACAAAACTGGCTTGGCTTTGAAAATTCTTAGGGAATATTTTCGGGATGGTAAACAGTTGACACAATGCAAGATTAGCTTTGATGGTGCTGTAGGGCAAAGTTTGTGTGAGCAAACCATGGCAGACCACGGTGATTCTTGTAGGTTTATGTGTTCTTTTGTGTTATTGCGCTTAATTTGTGACGAAGAAAAGATATGGGAGAATCGATATATAGATAGATAGAGAGCTCGATTTTCAAACCACTGCATCGGTAGTGGTCTATATACCTCTAACAAACGCTGTATTTATGTGGACAACTTGATAGGTTGAGGGTTATCCTGCCATACTATAAAGACAGTCGCCAGACCCTGGACGAAAGTCTTGTTCGATCCAGCACGTCCCTTGCTGCCCTCCCCCAGCGACGCCCTAAGCCGAGGTCCGTACCCCATAGGGGGTGCCCTTAGCGTGAAGTCGATTAGTTTTTAAGTTAGTTAAGTAAGCCTTGGCTGGAGGCTTTGATTGTATAATCGAGGCCGCCACAGGCAAGTCCGGTTAAGCAGCCGACAACCTAGGTTGACCTGCGAGAGGCCACTCACAAAAAAAAAACTGGATGCAAGTGTAGTTGACGAGTAAACGATGGAAGCCTAGTCTTATCAACAGTCATGACTTGTGACTTTCGTATCATTCTAGCTTATCTATACGATTAACAACAATTCCAAAACGTTGAAAGAAAACACCATAAAGCGACGAGTGTGTAAGTGAATAGAAAACATGTAGCATATACAGATCCATTCTGGACCTGCATGGTGGATGTTTACTCAATCTCTTACATAGATGTGGGTGAATGTTAGGAAGAAGAGTTATGAGTATCTATACATACGGATGGATGGAGAGGCAGGTCCAAGCGAAGATGGATGGTTTGTGTGGGGAGCAATGCTGTAACTAGCCTCGAGCGTCTGCGCCTGTGCCTAGGCACCGCTGGTACTGCCCTAGTTACGGCACTGGTGAGGAATTGATATGAAAGTGATAGCGTGACGGGAGATAGGACAGAAAGAAAGAAAAAACGTGTTGCGCCGATCCCGAGTAACACAGGACAAAGGCAGGAATATGATTTAATGTTTCTTACTTAACTCTTTATAACATTATCGTCATTTCGCATTGTTCCCAGGCGGTGAAAAGAAGACTGAACCTGAGTGAGAGCAGTTCCGGCAGCCAAGGCCACGTGGTGCCCATGAAAGCCGACTTTAAGACTCCCAAACAGAAACGCGTGAAAGTTCTCACGCCTTACAGTCGACCGTCCAGTTCCATGAAAAAGTACTCCGAACGTTCCAGGTACTTGTCTCAGTGAGAGGTAAATTTCCATTTTAGAGAGTCGTAGTTTGTCTGTAGTTAATAGTGGCTCAGCTTCTTAGAAGAATCCAAAGTTGTGAAAATCGTGCTGAAATCCGCTGAGCAGCTATTGCAAGCTACCTGTGGCTACAGAGCGGCGTGTCGTTGAATATGTGTAGTGACTAGCCTAATAGAAGAGGCAATGCGGTGACAAATCAAAGGCGGAAAAAAGTGCCTTAAATCGCATTAGAGTTTCTTGGAAATATTTTATAGTGTAACTATACAATAAGCGATTACAAAATTAATCTACTTGCGTCTCTAGAGCAAAACGGCGGGCTATGTTGGCAAACTTAGCAAACAAGCAACTACAGATGCTGTAAAGATGTCCTGCGTCCAGATAATGCGTGGTGGAAAAATTAAGCTCGTAGTAAGCCGTCTCCTGTATTTCCCATGGACCATTATGAGCAAGCCATTTATTACGAAGCATCCGAAAAACAGGCAGAAATCTACCGAACGTCGGATCATTCTATTGCATTGTTTGTGATCAAAGAAAAAAGAAACAAATGAAAGGAATCATCTGCAAGTTACTCCAGTAAAAGAAAAACTAGTATATTTACTTCTCTATCTTCTGAAACTCATATTGTTTGTTTCAGGTTTGACACATCATTAGGTTTACTCACAAAAAAGTTCGTTGCGTTGCTGAAGTCCTCGCCCAATGGCGTGCTTGACTTGAACATAGCGGCAGAACATTTATCGGTCCAAAAACGTCGTATCTACGACATCACAAACGTACTAGAGGGTATAGGAATATTAGAGAAGAGATCCAAAAATAATATACAATGGAAATATGGTGAGTGTGAGCTTTCAACAAATGAAGGTTTCATTAGTTGTGATTTTTATTATAGAGATTGGTTTTAACCCTTAGGTTAGATTGAGCATTTTACGCTTTCGGCAATATCATGTTACGTGGCAAATAAAAAGCATTCACTTGCTCTTTAACTGTTCCATAACGTGGAACTCAGCGACAAAATGTATGTGTGTCTTCAAACAATTCTGAAACATCGTATCGAAGATATACAACACGGATGATTACGGTTATATTATGGTGCTTGGAGTGTTCTGTAGTAAAGGGCTTAAAACATTGTTGCAAGACGCAAATGCAATCTCTTGATTGCCTAATGGAGTCCGAAAGACCAGCTATTTTGATTTTACTAAGCAGCTGCTCCTAAAAAGTGTGCTTCCTGTTAAATACTTACCTACTTGTGAACAATCGAATTGTTCGGGCAAGCGGCAAGGTATTCAAAGCGGGAAAAGTTAGTCCCTGTCGGTTATTCCGCCACCTGTTGGTCGTTCTAACAGAAAGATGTATAAGTATATGTGTATTGGATGTGTTTAAGGAGTTTACAATATTTAGATTACCAGATTTTAAAGCTTTTGTGCTTCGTGGGAAGTTGTCATCACAAACCAACAGATTGGAAGGTAGTTATCAAAAATCTAAGAAATTCCAGCTCTTCTGTGACATAGGTAATTTGGCATGCAACAAGTGTGTTGCTGCTCCATTTTTGGTGCCAACACTGAATATGGATAGCGGAAGCTTAAATTTGAAGAATCTGAGTTCGATTCTCGGGATTAGCAGTGTTATTTGTGATGAGGGCTTGGATAACCTCATATCCATCTTGTTATCTTTCTTAATCATGTCTTCATTAACAAGTTAATACTATGGATTGGTCATTAGTGACATCTTGTTACGACAATAACTTACTATTTCAAAAAGATTACTAGTTAGGCTCGTGGCTGGTGGTCCAACGCTGGACGTCACGTAGATACTATTATTGAGAGGCGGTCAGGGACGGCAGTCGCCGCTCACTGCCGGCGCGTAAGGCCCCGCTCGCAGTACAGGCATGTTGTGGCGCAGGCGTGGACGGGTCCGGCGGCGACGGCGGGCGCGCGCGGCGGCTGCGGCGCGAGGTGCGCGGGCTGGCGGCGCACGAGGCGCGCGTGGCGCGCGCGGTGGGCGTGGCGGAGCACGCGCTGGGCGCGCTGTCGGCGGACCACGGCGCGCGCGCCTACATCACGTACGCCGACCTGCGCTCCATCCGGGACTTCCGCAACCAGACCGTCATACCCATCAAGGCGCCGCCCGACACACGGCTCAGCGTTAGTTCATACCTTAATACTTTGTATCTTCCTTATTCTCCTATTTTTTTTCTAGCTATCGACAAAATTCCCAAAACAGCAGCGTATGAACCGAAAAATTGACTCGTAACAGTCGTAACACGCCTGGTTTCAATAATACAGAACCTCTAAGTTGCCTTACTTCTGTTATACACTTTTTTTTGTTAAACCTAAAATGCAATGATACATAATGCATGTAATATTATCTATCATCTTTGCAGGTACCCCATCCTGACGAGAACGGCTTCATGATACACTTGAAGTCTATGTCGGGCGAAATAGAAGTCTACCTCTGTCCAAAAGAACGTCCTCCTTCTCCTGCTACGTGTAAGTTTAAGTCAGAGTACTGTTTCCAGGATACAAAGATCAAATGCTAAGTGAATAGAATTGCATCACTCAGGGTTGATATGACAAAAAAGCATTTTAAAGCAATGCTTCTCATTCTTCATCAAAGAGAAGATGGGTTGCTGAATAACGAGCATGCAATGGTATTTTGATTAGGACAGCTATTTGCCTCGAAGTTATCTAGTAACCGAATGTCCCTGAAACACGCTTTTTGTCATTAATCTGTATTAGTCAACATTATTCAGTCAAAAACTTAAGCATCATCATGATGATAAATCCTGTATCCAGTGGTTTCTCCAACCTTTAAGTGGTCATTAACACCTAAACTGAGATCGAAGGGGCCTTGCCCAGCCTAGGGCATGTCGGCGGTAAGATAACCAATCTACAAATATGTTTGCGAATTCTAATTCATCCAAACATCCTTCAAGCAGAAAACATCTGTGCGACTCTGGCTTTTTTATTAGGAGCTTCTGTATCGCAAGAACATGACCCATTAATTTTAGAAGTGGTTCACTTGTTGTAATTAAGTAATGTTTATATTTTTGTAGCGACCGGCCCATTGCCGGCAGACCCGCTGCTGGAAGACAACAAGGCTCTACTGGCACCGCTAATAGCGCTGCTGCAGTCCAAGCCCTCCACCTCCATCACCGCTGATTTCACGTGAGTTTGTATACTTATACTGTGAAAAAAATATCAACTTTAAAGTGGTTATTTATATGCGCCCAAGCTGTATTAAAATTGTATGTATTTAGTTATTAGTAGTCTTTAGTTAAGAGGACAATACAGATATCCTATTAATTAAAGATTTTAAAGCAGAGGTTGAATCTTAATTCAATGCTATTGGGGTTTTTAACAGAACTGGAACAAAGCAAAAGCTATGCTGCTTTTTCGTGAGATTCTTTTAGGTACAGTGCTACTGTCCAACAAGCTGATCTTGCATAATAATAGCATAATCAGCCTTTTAATGTTCCCACTGCTGGGACTCAGGCCTCCTCTAGGAGAAGGAATGGGCCGTAATCCACCACGCGGGCCAGTGCGGATTGGTGAATGTCACATATCTTCGAACTTTTGGTTCTAGGACATGCCGGTTTCCTCACGATGTTTTCCTTCATTTGATCTTGAATTGTTTAAAAATAAATTAATTCTTTAGGCGATTTTTTTCGTAGTTAAATAGGAAGCCATATTATATTCGTGGTAAGAAAATAGTGACTCATTGTTGTTATTCATCTTAGCCACACCACATCTAGATCATAGTTAATTAAAAAACCGTGTTCACATGGACCATTTAACGTAAACCCTTCAGACAGTAAGGAAGGTCAATTATAAAAATAAATACTTCACCTATTCGTAAAAATAAAAGTGAAAATTCTGATGTTTGTTTAAAATAAAAAATTATTACATAATATTATTATTTGGAGTGGTGTAATAAAAAAATTGCTTTAATATTAATGGTTCAATGTTTACCCTAATATGAATACAAATTTTGCAGTAGCACTGATGTTTCAATATTTTCTTAACGCGAGTAGGTTAGAGGTAAGTGCAGTGTAATGGAATGAATGTTTGTGTACAGCACCCCCATAAAGCGCGAGCCAGCGAGCTCGTCCTCCCCGCCGCCGCCGTGCGTGACGGACCCCACGCTGCCGCTGCACGCGGGCCCGGCGCCGCACACGCCGCGCACGCCGCGACCCATCACCAGCCATCACGACACGCTCAATACGCCTGACAGTCAGTATCTTGATTTATTCCTTTTTTTTTTAAGTTTTCGTACTCAAAGGGTAAAAACGGGATCCTATTTTAGTAATAGGTATATAAGTAGACTGCTGTCCATCGGTGTCACCAAGCTGTATCTCATGAACCGTAAAAACTAGACAGTCGAAAATTTCACTGTTGATGTATTTCTGTTGCCGCTTTAACAACGACTAAAAACAGAATAAAATATTTTTTTAAGTGGGATCCCATACAACAAAACGTGATTTTTTTATCGTTTTTTGCCGCGGCCGATACGGAACCATTCGTGCGCAAGTTTAACTCGCACTTGACCGGTTTTTTTTCTTTCAGTTTGTATCCCACTGTTTTATTTTGAGAGCCTAGAAGCAGCGTTTATGTAATGTGAACGAATCCTGCTTCAAGACATCAAGCTCATTTCAAGTATTTTAAAATTTATTTGTAGAGTATCAAATCCAATTGTTTGGGTAAAAATTATGTACTGAAATAATTGAAATGTGAAATAGGATCAAATAATATTAACCCTTGTCTTTATTGGCCGGTCTTAGTGAACACTCACAAGGAACAGAGCTCCCACTTCTCTCTTACTTTCATTGACTGGCTTAAGTTGAGTGGAGATTCACAAGAGCAAACATGCTCGGGAAAAGGATGTATAATCCAGTATGGTGCTGGTATTCTTGACCATACTTCCAGGATTGTCCTGATAGCCGTGGTATACCTCTCCACTCCTTAAGCAACTTCATGTTGCCCTCTTGTACCTACGTCACTTCGTGTTAACGACCGTTTTTGGGAGCCCATTTTGTCAATGTATATTAATAACATTGGTTAGGTAATAGTTTTAACATAGTTCTCCGTAACCACTTAAACCTCCCAAAACTATAACCCTAAACAATATCTTTGTCTTCCATAAGTCGCAATAGTTTCCCACCAACCAGGGGTTGTCCTTGAGTTACCAACCGACGATACCACAATCCAGGAAGGGTCTAAATGGCCTCTGCTGGTTGGTTTCGGCCTCTAGTTCGCCTTCTAAAAGGTTTAGTCCAGATGGGTTATGAGATGAAATCTTTATTTCGTGAAAAACTTACGTGTTGTTAGTCACAATAAATATTCTTAAACTTGCTATGATAAATGTATGGATAGACCACTCTGTCAGCTATCATACTCAGAACTCTGTGAGGCTAGCTATGACTCGTGCTTACTGCACGCTTTCGCGTGTCGCATAAAATCTCCATGAGCAGCCGTAAAAATCCTTCATGCACTCCATCGCTATGGTAGCTTTGCTGAACACGAATGTGGCGATCAATTGGTCATTGAAATACTTAGTACTAAGGGCGGGCATGATTGACAGCAGAGAACTCTCGCGTCCGGCCCTGGTTCAGGCCATGGTACGGAGTGAGAAGGAATGGGAGGCGGTCACCTCTTTCTGCGAAGCAGTAATGCAAGCAGACTGCCGAAACTGTGAGGCCGAGACGAGTCTCACGCCTTGCTTTCCGCCGGAGAAGCCCCAGACGTCGGGAGTCATAGGACGACTATCGGCCACCGTAGGCGCGTGCTTGCGGACGGCGAGTTATGAGTAGCTCGCTGTACAGCGTCAGTTAAGGACCAAGCCCAGGTCGCTGACGCGTTGCGTTCCACATGCGCCTCAAAGTGATGTCAGCAAAATTGTTGGGGCTATTTAGAGTCGAAGCCAGCCAGAGTTAAGCATGGACAAGACTGTTGCAAACCAAGGTCCAACCAGGGTGACCTTGGAGCTTGGTTTGTGTTGCGGCTACATGCACGTAAACCACGCGCCAACAAGTTCGCAAATCACACACTGTGATTGGGAAAACGCGTTGGGAAGCGCGTTTTCTCAAGGGCGTTAAAGGTCATAAAATTCAAAATACAAATATTTTTAATTCACATTGGCTTACATGGGCACTTATAAAACGTCAGAAGCTAGTGCACGGCAAGACGGAATTAGCAAGGTCACCCCTGTTGAGACGCTGTATTACAACCGTCACCTTTTACAATTTGTTTAAAGAAGTTACTATATGCGTGTTAAAGAAGTTACTGTAATGTGTTCCTTCAGTTGTCTATTTTTGCGAGGGCAACTGAAGGAACATAAGGTTTTAATCAGTAAACGACTGACATGACAAGAAAAAGGTACAAATTTAAAAAATACGGTGGGTATTTGAAATCTAAAAACTCATAGTACTTGTGAGTTCAATAAATTATTTATCATTGATACCTTTTGACAGTTTCCTATACCTTAAAGTAATGCATGTACTCCTTACTTATATAAATGTTTGTCCGCGCAGGCGGCGGCGCGCGGGGACGCCTGCGCAACGCTCTGATCGCGGACAGCGACGACTTCGCGCCCATCATGGGCGGCGGCCGCTTCCAGCTGCAGACGGAGGACCAGGAGTCAGGTACGACAAGTACTCCACGCTCATATGCACTAACCATACTCTTGTGTCGAAGGATAAGGATACCTTTGATTATCATGGTCACAAAGTTGGGTCAAACTGTGTCCAACACGCCATGGTCACGACAAGATGACTGGCGTGCTGGGAACAATTTGGATGGTTGTTTGTGATTATGGTGGTTGGAAGGTTTGTTTGATTCTTGTCTTACTGTCAATCTGTTAGCTTTTTTGTGTTGTATGACATAGTTTTGATGGTTGTATTTGTTGCATTTTTTTATACACAGGAATCAAACAATATTATATGTTTTCAGTATTTACAAATAGATCGATACCTTAACTTACCTTTAACAACAGAGAGACCTTGCAGTGAATATTAATTTATCTCGTTTGCATTATTATTTCGATAAATAAATTATCACGGTAACAATAACTGATAACGGTAATCCCCGGTTATTCTAATGTGGTGTCTAATCTCATGGTAACTTATGTATTGTTTATTTTCGTGAACCAATCACAACTAGTCATAGAAATTTACAGCAAACCTATGATCAGAGACTAGGCTCTGATTGCTGGCTTCTGATTAACTGACAATTTTCGTATAGCTTTTGGGATTGGCTCAACAAAATAACATTATCCAATCAAAAAGGTTGTCAGGAGATTTTACAGCAAAGTAGTGATGACTGGGAGTTAGTTTTTGCCAGTTCAATAAGGTATCAATTTATGAAATAAATCAATAATAACCATGTTCGATGACAGCCTAACCTTAACTTATATTTCACCTTGTCATGGGTATGCTAAGTCACGCTATAGGCAAGCGGGCGAGGAGAGAGCACGTCTCGTGGCTAGCACTTTGGCTGTGACTTGTGTGTCGCCGTCACATCACAGTCAGAGTTCTAGCTACGCGGCCGTGCGGCGCGGCGAGGACTCACCACATTAGATATAAGTCATACGGCAGCGGGATTCACTAGGTTGGTTGTTGATTTAAGCGTCGACTCGCGTACAAGCGATGTAAGTCGCTACACAAAAAATTCCATGCTTTTTTTTTTAAGAAGCAATCATCTCTGTGATACCACAGGTTTTTGCGATCCGACGTTCCAACGCTTTTATGTGTGTCGACCCTAACTGATTTATTGTGTACGGAAACATGTTAAGCTAATGTTGTTTGCGTTATATTTATCAATCTCTTTTTATGTTCGAAGATTTTAATTACTACTTCTTCATTATAATAAAGTCTGTCGATTTACCTTAATTCTAGCTACAGCTAGACGCTAAATATGATTTTCGCCAACTTATCAAAAAGTGCATTAGTCCACCATGTTTCCGAATATTGTCATATCATGTACGAATATTGTGTCATCAAGTAACATACCACGACATGCATGCTTGTCCATTACGGTGCTCACGTCATCATCATGAACGCTTCACTAACCATAACTGTCTCGATACTCCGTCAGTGGGAGAAAGGAATTGTGTTCCATGTTCCTGTTTCTCAAATTGTGTATGTGGTTTTTAAATTGTGTTAAAACAGGCCCTGTTGGATACCAACTAAATAAAATGTAAGCTTTACGTGCTGGTACACACGAAAAAATAGAGCTCTATGAAGTTGTACTAACACAATTTAACACGAAATTTGTGCAACATCGACAATTTCTGCCTGTTATACTGTGGCTATATTATTGCGCGAATATTTTTGTCGCGTTGTCGCGATCAAAACATCGTATTCGGTTATACATGTTTTTGTCTACAGTAGCACCTACAGTACCGCGACAAACATTTGTGTTCCCGAGTGCTTCGCTGTTCGACGAATTTGGCCACATTTTGCCGCGATAACGCGAATATTCGCTGAATCCCGATAATGTAGCCACAACTTTAGTGAAAGTAGTATTATAAGTTAAGTTTGATTTAGTTGGTGTTCTGCAGAGTCAATAATATTAATAACACTGTAACAGAAATGTTCTAATTAGTTTATACCCCTCAACCGCCCGCGTCGGTTTGGTCCCACGAATGTTTTCGCGTCCTATTCACCAGGGTCGTCTGTTTGCGATTGGGTATTCCATTTCATTTAATTCTTCAATCGCCATAGGTGGCAGAAGAGCTGACGAGAAATGAAGTATTTGGTAGTGGATGTGCGATCCTGGCGGAATACACGCGAACCCCTTTTTCGGATATATTCGACGTAGGCGGGTAACAGGTTAAATACGTAGTTATTTATTTATTTATTATTATTTATTTATTCAACCAGAACGACATAATGCCAATTACACTGATTACATGAGTTAGAAATGCTCTCGTTATTTCTGTTGCAGTGTCTACTATAACCAATTGTTGCATTAATGTAAATAATGTTTCGTCTGGATATGGATTAAATTGGTTTTTGTATTGTGTAAATAAATTTGCTGCGAATCCTATTAACATTCCTACAGATATCTGAAATGACAAAATATCAAGTTTTTGTATAAACGCACGAATACAATTTTTTATTATTGTAAATATGTCAACTTGGTGCATGCTCACATCGCGTCACGGGCAATCTGTTATACGTTGGTACGCATTTTCTTGTAAGAAACTACAAGGACTTTTTGGCGGGATTTCTTCGAGTAAAGTTCGGAGCCACTGAAATAGCCGTTTTAATTATTCCCAAATTGATTCCTAGTGGATACTGTGATATAAAATTGTGTGGTTTTCCATCTCAAGTGTCTGCACAAAGGGATAATATGTGGAATCATTGAAACAGGCGCGACCTTGGTAGAGTTAGTGCTGAGAATTTTATTGTAGCATTGACAATCTCAGGCGAAGCTTGCTGAACAGTCTGACTCGAGACATTTCTGCCAAATACTGCAAAAAGAAAGTGACTATTTTAAATGAAGACTGCTACGCTCTACCAAACAAAAATAATAAAAAATTGAAACTACAGAAAGTGGCCAGTTTTCGAAATTAAAAGCTTACTGACAGTTTTTCTATTATTGATTTCAATGAGCAACGCAAGTAATGATATGCGAAGGATTTAGCAGTGGGACTAACGAGTTGACAGGCAGTGTGTAAGCTAGGCTAGGGCGCCGACGTCGATGTGGGCAGGCGCGGCGGCGGCGGCGGCGGCGGCGGCAGCGGGCGGCCGCGGGCTGCATCCCGTGCGGCTTCAGTGGTCCCACAGGTGTAGCACCATGGGATTCAGCTCACGGACGCTCGCCTCTAACAGCCAACTCATCTACTAACTCCACAGACTACCATCGCCAATGTAACAACGCTCTCATGTCTAACTATGTCTGCACTGTGTTCTAACCTTCGGAAAACGCCGTTTCATCATTCATTTCTCACCTCTAAGTCATTTCATAAGGATATTGGGTTCTGCTTTCATATTAGTTTAAAAAATCACAAAAAAATTAAACGACATTTTTCGAAGACCTAACATACTCATTTTGAATAAAAAAAAAACACTGCTACAAATTCGATATCATTGTTTTAATATTCAGAATGGGTGTTTAAATTCCAAAATAACAAGCGAAAATAAGCAAATTTTGTCTATTTTCGCTTAAAAACTTACTTGGCGTCAGCGCCACCGCCACCAAGAGCAGAGCGGAGCATTTTCTGAGACTAAGGAAAAATTAATGTTATGACTATATCATACATTGCATACACAACACGCATCTTGCAAACTCGAGCATCAAGTTTGGACGTGTATTTCATTTTGCAGTGTAGGGTATAGTCATAAGATTCATTTTTCAGTCTCAAAAAATGCTGTGCTCTGCTCTGCTCTTGGTGTGACGCTTACACGCAATGTTCATGCAACGCGCTCGCTTTCATTGGGAAAGGGTCTTCAAACACTAATATTTCATGCTGAAGCTTTAAAAAGTCTGAGGCGAATTCCACGAGGGATTCCGTATCCGTCCGTTACACTGAGGTAAATTAATCGCTGCCAAATTAAGGGACACGGAGCGTGATAAATAAATATGTTTAACGTGAATGCACCAGAGTAGCCCGTGAAATTTAAATTTTCTGAGGATTTTGCAGGTCAGAGTCAGACTCTATTTTCACTAAAATATGATTGACGATCGTGTCATGTATGTATTTACGGACTTTTGTAATCTGACATTTGGCGGGCTTTCGTTTTTAATATCAATAGTTACTGAGATAAATTTATAAAATGCCGTTAAGTTTCCCTGATTTATACGTAATTATACGCTGCTTTTTGTGCTTAACTCAAAATATGATATGTCAGATCACGGTATTATAGCTGGACGGCAGCGGAATTATAAATCATTAAAATCGAACTACGCCCTCAGTTTAGCCAATTGTTTTTTAATGAAATAGCCATTCTATAGGGTTAGACGAACTGAGAGGGTTGTTTTAATGAACGTGTAGAACCTGACACTGACTTGCAAAATCCAAAAAACTTAATAAATTTTGAATTTCACTGCCTATCCTGGCGATTTTTTCTTTAAGACAGTACGGCACGTATCGTATCCCCTGCGGGAGTCCCCTCAGTGTGAGTCTAGGTAATGGCCATCGTTCAGAATGTGTGCGCGTTGCTAGAATATATTTTTTCCTGTGCCTCTGCTTCGCCTGTCAAAATCCAATAACGCTTGCTCTTTATGTCCGTCTGTACAGATTTTGCAGGTGATGACGGGGTGGGAGCGTGTTTGAAACTAATTTTGTAAATAATCTGTGAAATATTATTTAATAAATTGGAAACTTCATATTTAATGCTGATGTGGGCACGCGTGATGTTCATGTGTTAGGATTACAAGTATGCAAATATTTTGGTCTAGGAACTTTTTCACTGGTTGGGTTTGTATAAAACCCTTTTCAACTCATTGACATATTTGAAACATAATTCGTAATCCTTGTAATAATTGAATCATATCAATTTGTGCAAAATGTAATGTATGTGTAATATTTTCAGTGTGCAGTTGCCACAGCATGAGAGTTTAGCATGTAAGTGTTATCATCGTGACAGTACTGACATAGATGTCGTTCCGTGGCATTTCAGAACCGCTGGAGTTGGAGCCGTTCCTGGCGCTGGAGCCGCCCATGTCGGCGACGGACTACGGGTTCTGCCTCGACCACGACGAGGGCCTGTCCGAGCTGTTCGACTTCGAGTTCTAGTGGCGCGCGCCCGCGTGCGTGCCACGCCCGCTGCCACAGCTCACTGCGTCCGCCGTACGAGTACTGTTGTGCTGTACTCACTGTCCTCTGCACTCGTCCCTACCTCACTGCAAATGTTTAGGATTCCAAATGTCGGCCGTGCGCGACTTGTGACAGGCGGCGCCGGGGCGCGGCCGCTGCGAGCCGCTCCCGAGCCTTGACACTGACATTCGCATTGCGGTCGGGACGACTTCAGACAAGTTTGCAGAACACTCTCACGATTTACAAATGCTGTGCTTCTGATTGTGTTGCAGGCAACATTGTGTTGAGCATTTAGCTTTTTATTTTAGGTGCAGCAGAATACTTATTAGACACTAGTTGCTCTAATTATTATTAAGGCTCACTGCCAGCGGCCGGGAAAGCGCTAGGATAAATTAATAAGCAATACTTGACGCCATTTACAAACTAGTGTTTTTGATGAATATTTTCAAAGTTTATTTCGTTACGTCGCGTATGATAATGATGCCATTTTATTTACGGGTATAACGTTGTCATCATGTTGAGCTTGTTTTTGTTTATTCGACTAGACTAGGAAATCACTGTATTTACTTGTCTTTCAAATATGCACGTTTATAGGCGCTTAAAGGACATGAAATTGGTCTCGCAATAATTTGTAAGTAGGTAATGTGTAGTTTGCCCACAGGCTGTGGTGTTGAATTCTGTGGCATTTTGATTAGATTGAGAAGGTGTGTGCTCCAATCGAAATGCAGAAGTCTCGACCAGAACCGTGTGCAATCTATGAGCAATATTAAATAAACTGACACTGGTTTCCATGTATGCTTGGTACCTTTACAAAAGTTAAGTAAAACATGAGAGTGTTCTGTAAAAGCAATAATGTGTGGTAATGAACATTGAACATCGCGCTCTTAGTTAGTTGTTTAAATTGATTTCGACGTAAATTATTTAGTTGGATTATTTGTGACATAGGTGTCGAGTATGTAACTAATGCTCCGTTCTGTGGGACTGTAGCCGTCGCGAGCTGTTATGATACGATAGTTTATAGATCACTGAGGTTTCTGGCTTTAACTGAGAATGTTGTTCAAGTTTAGAAGAAATTAACCAGCAATGAAATGAATAAAATTGGTTAATAAAATTAATCGGACTCTGCAGACTGGGACATTCTCAATTATAGCTCTGGTTAAAGACTCATCAGTTTACTAAACACCGTTGACGACAACAAACAGCCTCAAACAATCCAATCTGAAAAACATGGTGCTAATTTCATTTCTTCATCAATAACCGTCGACCACAGTCCCACAGAGCTGTTTAATAAACTGAACGCTTATAATGAAAATGTTCCTTGAAGTTGTCTAATTGATTTGTTTGTGTTAGTGGCATGTTCTGCTTGTATACCACTGTCCCAGGACACGTGGTCGGAATCTGATGGGGGCGCATACTACAGATACAATGCCTTAAGACTTAATAGAACTTTGTAAATATTACACATGCCAAGTTTTTTATGCGATCTCTATAGTTGGTTTTTCACATGTGCGTAGGAGAATGCAACTAAAATTTGCAGTATGCGTCCTTGCACACACGTTGCGAGCACATAGTGGTGTCTTGCGGATGCGTCCGCCGCGCTCGTGTACATAGAGTCGCTCAAATCAGAGGAGCGGGCGGGCGCGTGTACATATTACACACTAATGAACGGTGATATCTTAGCGGCCTTCGATTTTACTTGTAAAGCTAGCTCTAGTGTTCCATACGTCATACGTTCACGTTAGGCCTGTCGTTTGCGTATTGCACATTGTTCCGTTATCGATATAACTGATTTGCCAAATATTTAGTTAATACCTGAGTTTGTCATTTAAGTTTCATTATGGGTTCGTTTAGTTGTCATTGTAAATAGTGAAGGCAGGGCGGGCGCGCGGCGAACGTCAACATTATCATTTCGATAAAAATATGATTTTGAATGTTTTAAGTACAAAGTGCGATGCCGCGATAACCCTCTCACCGTAATGTAAGTGCATTACTCGACTCGTTGGCACGCCTCCGCTCTGTCGTTTTTGAATAGTGTACAGCACAAATGTCATTGTAAAAAAAAACCTATTAATAAGTGCATATCAAAATAATTTTAATGTTAGACTTAATTTGGAGAAGTGTGTGAGCGGCTTGAGTGAGGGAGGCGCGGAGTGTCGGACACAGGCAGGCGGAACCTGGTTGCAATACTAGTGCAAATAGTAAGAATGAGGGCGAATCATTGTTTTAACGTTTAGTTTTCACATTACATTAGTTAAATTCCGTGCCCTTGTACCAACAAATACAAGATCCCGCGTCTTCCAGGCATTTGTACATATTTAGATTTCGATGCATTCACGAGATTAGACTGAGAACGTGGATTTAAAATATCACGTTACTCGATCAACAACAATAACTGCACGTCGATACGCACACTGCTCGCATCCGAGATGATCCACAACTCCGCAAGGGCGCGGAACTCTCAGTGCGATGCGACTACGTCCCGCCAGATACCCGCTGCTGATAGTATTAAATCACTAATATTTTTATTTATAAAGTTATTTGTGTTATGGGTAAGCTATCATCCGCGATACGGTTTTACTTCATTACATCTGTACAGTATGTCAGCTCTGTTGTGCTAAATCATTTTAATGAAATGAAATCTTACTACAAATGAATTTTTAACAATTTTCGTTCCAAGATCGTTGTCATTAAGTTTTATTTCGGTTTGATAGGATTTTACTTTTTTCGTTTTAAATATTGTTTCCGTACGAAGCAAACTCTGTTGAATACCTTTTTGAAATCATACAATTGAAACAGAATTTGCTTTAGCGGCGCTCGTGAAGTATGTACCTTATTCTAAAGTGAAATTTGATTATTGAAAGATACTTTAGTTACCTCGTGTCATGTTCCTTAAACATCGTTGAAAATCGATAGTAATGTAACATTATCAAGTTCGTTGATAAACCATTTTGATACTACGCCGCCAACAATCGTTTGGTAGTTGCTGGACAATCGGTACCTGAGTGTCGATTTTTAAGGAACACTTGCAATCAATACGTAGGTTGCTAGTCGCCTATACAAATATTTTGTTCGGCATGACGCCGCCTCTTGCTAGAGGTGACGTCTTATTTTAAATTACATTGTTTACGACACAAATTCTGGGGCCAAACGTACGAGAAAAAGAAGTACAAATTATAAACAAAAAAGTTCTCGTAATTTAGTTAAGGTTTTACGCTACTTCCATTGTTGACATCGATTGATGTTTCGTTCTAATGCGAATGATTTAAGTAAATCGGACGTAGCCATTCTAATGAGCACGTATTGCGTATACATTGCGTAATGTCAGCTCAGGTTGGACTTTTATTATTTATTTCCGGAGCTTTGTAACTTGTTGCGATTATTTATTGTAGTGGCGCTTTTCTGAAATCAGAAAATATAAAATATTATTTGATGTTATTTATGTAATTCAGGCAGTCTCCGAGTTCTGTTTATCTGGCGTCTGTTTTGCGACGTAATTAGGTAACATCACTAAACTACCAAGTGGTAGGTCTAAAAGGTTTGGTATTCAGCATTTTCGATGACCCCCAAAAAGCAGACACTTTATATTCGCGTACTCTGGTAGACTGCCGCCTAAATTACCAGATAATTTGTTAAGATACCCTCATTGTTACGCTTATACAATAGCTGTCAGTATTTTTAAAGTTCATTTTAATTTCAATACATTGGAATATACTCATTACTTGTTTCTACTCCGCGTCGACAGTTTGATGAGGATCTCAAGTTAAATGTTGGTGTTGTTTGTCTAAGTTTATGTGTGAGACTATCGACGCGGGGCACAACTGTTACAACGATTTTAGTCCGTACATAATAACGTCAGTTCGACGGTCCACAGGGTCCTAATGTAGTATTTCAATACAGACAATATTAAAGTTAATTGGAAATTCACATAGAGGGGCGACGCAAGACGTAGGCCCGCTGCTACAATGTTGTCTTCGCACGAGTCATGCGGGATACAGATATCACGGTAGTATTCAATCTTAGTTTCTGTCTGTAGATGTACTTATTTTGTATAAAACTGCGAGGTAGCCTAGTGTGAACACTGTCAGGGAAAGGGTTGTAACCAGACAAGTTTCAGTTTGCTCTTAGATGCAAACTAGTGCTGTTAATGATATAGAGATTTTTCGACGGCATGTTTTTGTGTAATACTTTATCTGGTTTTTTATTGTAACAAATTGAAGGTGCAATGTTATAAATATGTATTTATAGTGTGTGAGCGCGGGAGGGACGCGGAGAGCGTGGAGGACGCTCGGAGTAACGATACGCTTGTTTGCGCCATTTGTTGTTGGTGTGAGGCCTGTTTCATTTGTATTCATTTGTGTTGAAAGACTGAGGTTGATTATTCCAGTTTCGACGAACGTGCGAGTTATTTGTTGATTGAATTTAATTATAAAGTCATATATATAGTTAGGTTATATTTTTTAATAAATATAATATTGAGATATGTAATATATTCTTGCTTTTTATTTTATCTTGACCTGAACCCAGATATAATTATATCTAAAGTTGAACATCTATGACTAGGTAGTTTATTTTTGATTGTATCTTTGTAAACAAATTGATGCAAGAAGTTTCGATGACTGTAAATGACTATAATGAGCCTTAATATAAGGTGATAATTATTCTATTCTATAACAAAGTTCTTATTTACAAACTGGCACTTAAAAAATTCAACACTTAATATTAACGAGACAACAAAGTCATCAGTCTCTTATAAAGTTGTCAATGGGGAAGTCCTTGAAGGAATTGCTCCAGATATCGGTGAAGGCCGTGCTGACCAGGTCGTTGATGAGCGGTCTGATCACCGCGAAGCCGGGCTTCCACGTGGCGTTGATCAGGCGGTCCAACATGCGCTCTGGAAGTAACATCCTTATGCTTATTTTAAATTCAAGCTTTAACAGTAGAATAAGTATGAAGAAAAACAAATGCAATCGTTGAGACTTAGGAAGAGATTCCACTGTTGTTCTGTACCTATTACGAAATAAATTAAAATCCATACTAATATTATTTGTAAAAGTAACTTTGTCTATCTGTTCGCTTTCGCTACTGAACCTATGAACTCTAAGGATGGACATAGGCTACATTTTATTGCTGTTCGACTGCGACTTCGTCTGCAATAACCAACATGCACGCGGACGAAGCCGCTGGCAGAAGCTAGTAATAAAATTAGTACAGGTTAAATTAAAAATATTATATTTTCCTGAAACAGGATTGACTGACACTTCAGTGCCAAGTGAAAAATTTAAAGAATCATAAGTAGGTATGCTGGATTCGTAAGTCGAATCCTGAGCATTCGTAGATTTGTTCGACTTGTATAAACATATATATATATGTCAGCAATAGTTACGAGTAACAACGGTTCTGAAATCGGGTTACGCACACAGGTTACGATCCATCCGAAAACCCAAATAAATTCCTCTACGAACGTACGTAAAAACCAATTCCCCACAATCTACAAAACAATTCTAAACAAACTATAAACCAATTCTCCGCAAACTACAAACCAATTCTCCACAAATTACAAACCAATTCTCCACAAACTATAAACCAATTCTCCTCAAACTACAGTGCATGACTTATTGAAATGAAGCAAGGTGCAAATCTATTGACTACCTCTAAAAAGACACAGTGGTGTCTAAACGTGTCTTACGCATATAAGTACCGAGTATTCCGTTGCCCCTGACGAGATTGCTGACGTGGATCTCCATGTCCCCGATGTGATCGACTTCCACGTGCACGTCCACTCCGGTGCCGTTGCGTTTGATGCGCGTCGTTTGTGAGTAGTCGCGTAATGTTAGGTTCCAGGTTCCGGATCGTAGGGCGCCTAGGCCGAACGCGTCGGCCTGGAAATTCGAGAGAATAAGTGAGAAAAATAAAATTGTATCCACCACTTTTGTTTTCGTATGATTTGTGCATTTGGTCAATGTCAAATTTAGAAACTTTAGTTTGTGATAAAATATAATATATGACTTAGTTATCCTATAGAATGCAGATGTAACACATTCTAATGTTTTTGCAGTACTTATTTAGCAGCAAATGTATCAAGTCAAAGTTCTCGGTAAGTTTCGCTGAAGTAGTACAATAAAATTCTCATATACATTTTACCAAAATATAGAAATCACATTTACAAAAATATAAAAAAATAAATTTCGTAATTTTTTATTAGACATTTTAATTCTTACGTATTATGAATGTCGAATTTTTGAAAATCGTAACATAAAAATTCGGGATAAAATATTGTGGTGTATTTGTGTGTTCCTGTTTGATTTTAGAAGTGCAGAATTAATCATTTTATGTATGTACAGTCAGGGGTCAAAAGTGCAGTTGCACTCTACTAATGCTAAAGTAACTAACATTTCTTTGTAGAAAAGGGTCATATGGTTTATGAATGATTTAATTTGTAGCGTATTATCTAAGGTATTGAATAAACGACTTTTGGATCATTGAACGTCTACAATACAGAAATTTTAAGCACTAGCATTGGTAAAGTACAACTGCTCTTTTGACCCCTGACTGTACGTACATAAAATGATAATGCACTGAGGAAGGTCAATTAGTACTAGGCCATCGAATTACATCCGCCAATTATTTTGAGAATATTTTCGGTAGACTGAGATCGTGTTTGTTTGTCTAGTATCATTTTAATTAGTCTGAAATTAGAATTTTAATACTGCCATGGCATTTGTTACCTTGAATTCGTAGTCACCGTTGAGCCACTTTTCTGGGAAATACTGCGAGTAAACTATGCGTTGGTTATCCCAGTCGGTTCTGTAAAAATTACGTAGAATAAATAAATTAAACAAGTGGGTCTTTTCCGATGGAATGATTTATGAGCGTTTTTTTATCTACCCAACAATTTGGTAGATAACACATTTTTTAATTATTTGTATGAAAAAGTAACTATCTAAAGTGGTAAATAGATGGAATATTTCAAATTCATTCAATATAAAGTAAGTTAGAGACTTTTCAGATCTGGTGGAAGGGGAAAATGTTAAGTAACGCAAATACTGAAATGTGATGTCACCTTCATTAGTTTACGTGAGTACAAAAGAGATAGCGAGATGTTTCCACCACCATAATATTACTACCACTAGCTTCTCTCCACAGCTTCGCTCTCGTGGCCACACTGAATCGTGGGCATTCCAGGATTAAAATTTTCTTTGACACGCTGCTATATTTAGCAGGCGTCCGAATAAAGCCGGACATAGTCAGTTTTTTTGGTGGCGTGTGCGGCTAAACTAGATAGTGTCTAGCCTGTCCGGCTCTTTAAGTAAGACCATTTTGTTAATGATAATTAAGCCTTAAAAATTGTGAACAAAGTTCGAGATTATAAAATTAAGAGTGTCTGGCTCCCTTCCTCAAATGGCCAGCTAAACTGGCTGGCCTGTCTGGCAGTGTAGTAAACAGTTTACGTGACAAAAAACCCGACCGCATAAAAAACGACTCAAAGTTCGCAGTAGATAGCGTCAACTCTATGGTTGAATTAATATAAATAGCTATCATATCGTTTATGCGGTCGGGGTTTTTTGAGATAGTCAGACAACTTTTTTTAGTTCAAGTTATATAAGTAGTACATTCAAAGGTTGTCTGGTAGATATTCTGTTAAAAAGCTAAAAGGCTGCCATTGTACCCAATAAAGTGTACCTACCTATGTAAAACTTATCCTAATATTTTGGTGTACAATAAGTTTATTTTTCAACACACTTACTCAGAAAGTGACTCTTATTGCACTGCACTTAGGTATATAATGATACTCGTGGCCAAACTGACATTTTGATTACCATTACGCACTAGTGCTATAATGTAGTTAAAACCTTTATGTTCAACCTCTTTGTTCGCAAAACAAATTTTGAATACGAATAAAATTTCCATTATGTTATTGCGTTCAAAAATATATAAATTAGTGTCTTACTTACTTATTTCATCCAATTAAGACGACAAATTTAACTTGAACAATCGATTTATTTAATAAAAAACATTTAGTAAATAAATCGTACATTCAAATAAAATTTGTTTTTTTTTTGTGGTTTCTGGCCGCCATTTTAAGATGTGCACGGTTTTTGGCGTGATTTTTTTAATTCTAGTGAAGTTTAGTGGATGTATTAATTAAATAAAATTAAATACTACAAAATCATTAGAAAATGTTACATCCGTATTCTATTATCACTATGAAAGACATTATTGTAAAAACTTTTCACGCAAGAAAACATAAACGTAAGACTAGGCAGTATGATCAAAATGAAAATAAAAAAAATCATTGTTTTTTATTTACATTTTGCGCGCGCCTATGAGAACAGATTTTTACCGCCATGTCACAGAAAATTTTACTAGTTTTACTGTTGTTTTCTTCACAAGTGTATTGAAAAACGTCGTATTATGACACGCGTGAGTAATTAATAATTTCCGTTCTTGGCTCTCATAAGACCCTCGCCACGGCTCGGGTCTAAATACCGTCTCGGCGGTAATCACTAAAATTACACACTTATATCATAACTAAAGTAATCTTTAGATGATGTTTTTTCAGTTCCGTAGGTAGATCCTATATCTAACTAGATTCTGCCAGCGGCTTCGCCCGCGTGAAAGTCGGTTTCTCCATATAAACTTTGGCCCCTTAGATCCACTCCGATTTTGTAAAATCCTCTCTTAGAATCTCTCTCTCTCTTGTCTACGTCATAAAAGGAAACTTTGTGTTCAATTTCACGCTCCTAGGCCCTGTATATCAACGTATATAGGAGATGATTTTAGAAAAAAGGCTTTTCTATTGCTTGCCTACATCGTAAAAGGAAACCTTGTGTAAAAGTTTACGTACCTAGTCCCAGTGGTTCCGGCTGAGCGTTGATATGTCAGTCAGTCAGTTTTTCCTTATAATACCTTTAAAGATTATTACAATAGTATAAACTCACTTGTATTTGGTGACGGTGGAGTTAGACCATCCTCTCTCGTACACGCTGGTCAGTGTGAGCGTGTATCCGATCCCGACGATAGCTCGCACCTGTTTGATTTCCCGCGCAAAGTGAGGATCGAACGGTGCTACACCCATTTCAGGGATGCCTGGAAAATGCGTGAAAACTTAGAGGTGAGATATAGTGAGGGCAAACGTTTTTTATATAGATTTGTTCTAAATATTAATAATAATAATAATCATTTTTATTTGCAAACAAGTGTCACTATTTACATAAATGCTCTGTCTCCTGAACTAGGTAGTGAACCTGTATCTCAGGAGGCAGTTTCTTCCCTATACATATTACCATTTAAGAATAAAATATATATATAATATTAATGTTATTTGTTGTTTGTTATTACTATTTGTTTTTTTATATTTTTATTTTAGAATGAAGTCTATAAATACGTACAGGTACCTACTAATTTGAGAGGAGTAAAATTATTGCTATCTATTAAATTATATTAAGATTAGTTGGTATACAAGAGAACCGGCATCATTACTGCCTTGACTTTTAGAAGTTGACCGTTGTCGTTGAAGTAAGTGCTAATTTTGTCATTTATTTTCCGACTGGTCGCTACAGAAGAATATGAGAGATTGTGAGGTATGTTTTTGGTTAACTATTTCAATTTTAAAAGTGAATTGAGGTTGCAGTAATGTATCAGA
Organism: Mythimna vitellina; assembly: GCA_949316375.1. Classification (NCBI taxonomy): domain Eukaryota; kingdom Metazoa; phylum Arthropoda; class Insecta; order Lepidoptera; family Noctuidae; genus Mythimna; species Mythimna vitellina. The sequence goes on along the minus strand of OX438687.1, from coordinate 9,036,520 downwards.
TTTTTCCATAACAGATTAAGTAACAAGGCTGTACCAGAAGGTTGTTGACTATTTAGATAGATATGTTTGATAAACTGATTTCATCATCAGATTTATCAAGGCTATATATAACTCATGTTTTTGATTTTTCCAATAAAGTTTTTTGATAACACCTAGGTACTAATTATCTACTACTACACTAAAATATATATATAGAGGTAAAGTTTTTTTTTGTTTGAAGGAAGTTATCTTTGAAAGTACTGGTCTGATTGCTGAAAATTTTTCACCGATAGAAAGCCGCTTTATTTCTGAGTGACATATGCTATATGTTATGCACGCAGGCGAAGCCACTGGCAAAAGTTAGTAAGTAATAAAGCTGATGAGTTTTCGTTTATTAATTAAAACGCGCTAATCTCTGGAATTACCTGTTGGATTGGAAAACTAGTTTTCTTTATGGGCTAGCCAGATGATGAGAGTATAGACTACATATTACACTAGCTTTTGCCAGCGGCTTCGCTAGCATGGAATTAGTAATTCCTCTCAATTTAAAATAAAAGTCATGCAAAGGAAATTATTTATAGCCCCATTAAGGGATAGTGCAACTATATAATTTTCAGAATAAGTTAAGTAGTTTTAGATATTACCCCTACATACAAACTTACTTTTACTTCTTTATAATATTAGTTTGTAAGTACCTATGGATCTTAGACTCACTGGAGTACTGGAGTACCTACCTAGTAACCACAGACGCGGCAAGTATTTGTAACTATGGTATGTTTTGTAACATTATCAATCCAAAATATTATGGAAGAATATTTTTCAAGAATATTTTGGATTGATAATGTTACACATTAAATATAATAATTTGGATTGATAATGTTACACATTATCAATCCAAATTATTCCTACAACTTCACCCGGTTGTTTTTGACAGCATATTTTGTGCAAGACGTTTATTGAGAAAGTGTATGGTCACAAAATTCATCTTATGCGTAAGTTCTTAAGTATGGAGTACGTACCTATTTTGAAATAAGGTCGCATCTTATTAAGAGCTCTCTTAATGCAGCCATCAAAATCTGGAGACTTTTTCTTGCATGCTGAGAATATTCTTTCTGAAACAGAAAAATGTGGGGATAAGATCAATGATCTTCCTAACCATATTGATCAACCAATGGTACTGTTTGCAGGTGACAGTACAGTCATAATAAAAGGTGACAAAGAAAATGATTATGAGCACGTAGTAAACAAAACATTAAATACGATTATAAAATGGTTAACCGAAAATAATCTAAAAATAAATATGGAAAACACCAAAATTATACACTTACACGAGAGGATTCAACCGATAGATATACACGTTAGTTACCAAGGCAAAATAGTACATCCTGTGACAGATACTAAGTTCCTGGGAATTACAATAGATAATAAACTGACATGGAAAAGACATTTAGAACATTTATGCAAAAGAATTCATAAATCCTCATTTGCTCTGTACAAACTCTCCAAAATTGTCAGTAAAGAAGCCGTTCTAGCAGCATATCACGGACTTGTTGCACCTATACTAAGATACGGTATTATATCTTGGGGCAACTCAGTAGATAGGGATTGTGTGTTTAAAGCTCAAAAGAAATGCATTAGAGCAACGTGTAATATAGACATTTCTACCAGCTGTCAACCCTACTTTAAAAGCTTGAAAATACTGACACTGCTTTCGTTATATATATATGAACTTAATGTTTTTGTGAAATTAAATCCTAATTATTTTAAGACTTCTTTTAAAAGCTACTATAGACAATTACGTGACAAAAAAAGATTAGAAATAGATATACCTTATGGGAAAACAGCACTATTAAATAAAAGTATTCTTTGTATGGCATCACTGGTTTATAACAAGCTGCCTGATGATGTCAAAACGTTGCCTATTCACCAATACAAGTCGAAGTTGCACAAACTACTGGTAAATAAATGTTATTATAATATAAGGCCCGACCGAGATCTCGGTCTCGGTCTCGGTTCCAGTCATTCTCGGCTAAAAATCAGGACGAGATTCTCGGTCTCGTTATCGGCTTGATTTACGCCGAGAATCTCGGCCATGGCCGAGACTTTTTGAGGTCCAACAAATCATTTATTTTCCCTAGATTTAGAGCTTATCGCTCCATCTACCGACGGATAGGCGAATTAGGTGCAGGTTTGACGTTACTCGCGTTTCTGTTTACGATTGCTGATTGGCTAATGGCTTAACGTCAACAAGCGCTGACTTGTCGGGGAAATACCTTTCGTATCTCATTTGTTTTTTACATGTATGTCAATTTATTGTCAATATTTGGAATAGTGATTTAAATAAACATAATTCACGGATTGTTATTTGACAAGAATTATTGTTAATAGATAAGTGAAAAAGTTGCGTGCGAATTGAATTAGTTTGATTTATGTGAGTTTAAATTGGTAAGTAGGTATCTGATGTTATTTCATTTCTTCCTTTTTTACTTGTTGTGTTGTTGTAATTAGCGGAATGGTATCATTATTTCATATTTACATCTGTCGATCGGCATTATTTAATAATTATGTGAAATACATTTTTGATTTTGATTACGAAGTGTTTTTAATATTCAAAAAATACTTTTTTTATGTTAAAATATAGTTCAGTTCGATTTTGATTACTAAATGTTTTTAATATTCACAATACAAATTACTTTTTCATGTTAAAATATAGTTCTGTTTGACTTTGATTTCTAAGTGTTTTGAATACGTAAAATAAAAAATTGCTGAAACAAGCACTATTTCGTATTATTTCGAGATTTAACATACTAAATGTTTTAGCGCCATGTTTCGGTCTCGGTTTCGGTCTTGGCCCAGAATTTATTTTATTCTCGTTCTCGGCCTCGGTCTCGGCCGAGACAAAAAACAAGGTTCGGTCGGACCTTATTATAATGTCAAGGAGTACTTACAGGATAAAGATATAGATAAAACTAAAGAAAGATATAGCTAAAGTAAGATAAATTAAGTATCATTGTGATGTAATAATAAAATAATGTGACATACAGTAATAATTTTGTTTGATAAGAAACTGTAAATTTGACTATGTATAATATTTTAATCTATTTAATTTTTAATAACTATGACATGAATTATAATTCTTGTGACATTTAATATTTAAATCCTTTGACATTTGTAGTAATTATTCTGAATGTTTTATTATTAGCTTTATTCTGGAATATGATAAATTTGTAAGATTATATCAGAACTATATAATTTGATTTGAAAAACTAAATTCCCGGCTATCGAACATAAATATTTGCACACCTAATTAGGTAATGAGACAGTGCACTTTATACCTATTTGCAACATCTTTTTTTTACCATACAGGTATGCAAATAAATAATTTGATTTGATTTGAAGCGTGGGTTTTCGGTGAACTTAACATCACGCCTTTAAGTATTCCTCGAATCTGTTAGGCAGAGTTGTAACCTTGAGGATGTCTAGAGCCGTAACTAGGCCGGTGCCAGCGGTGCCCAGGTGGAGGGCGTAGTCCCTGGAGGGGTGCAAAAATTGTATATCTAGTCCTTTTTGTTTGTACGGCGCTGAGTAAACCCTTATTACCCGACTACGGCAAAGCCAAAGAAGGGTTATGATTTTGACAGGCTATGTGTGTATGTATGTGAGTATTTTGTATGTGCCTTATAGCTCGTAATCTACTTAGGAGGTATCGTTAGAACCGTCTTAATTGTCCGCTGAACGTAGATTAAATGACGTATCACAAAACTCAATATGGCGCCCGCCAAAATAAATAGTATAGAAGCACAGTGATTTAACACCACAATTGCCGCAGTCACACTCACAAGTTATAAGTACCTACCGAAACACTTTAATAACGTGTGACTGCGGCTTTTCTTTTTGTTCTGTTCTTGTTTTTCCAGTTACCTTGTTTATTTCAGCATTTCAGCATCCTGAAAATCTTGTTTCATACTTTTTCAGCGTGGTTTTTTTTTAATGAAGTCGGTTTTTAATTTGTTACTTTTTTATTTTTATTATTTAGTTATTTTGCAAGTCATATGTTGTAGAGGACAAGCCTATTGCCATTGAACAGGCAAATATTGTAACAAATAATCTGAACCGGGAATCGAATTTGATAGCGTTCAGAAATGAATCTTAATACCTAAATATTTCTGCGGGACTGTTAGAGATACATAGATAGATATTCTTTATTGTACACCAAAAATACAAATTCATTAGGAACTTAAAATTAATAGGGTGTCACAATGGGCGGTTTTATCGCTAAAAGACAACCTTTGGATGGATTTGACAGAGTAGGAGAAAAAAGATACGCAGGTAGTTCGTGGTGTACTATTTACATATATACAATACATAAACTAATAAATTGCATATAATACAAACAATATAAAATATATATATATAATTATGAAAGCAAAGAAATGATGTACTTTAATGACGACATTCAAGAGGAAAGGTAGTGATCCTTAAGCATATTTTTAAAAATTGTGAGCTTTTGTGTTGTTTTTGTTAGAGAGAGCCACTACAACCTTATCACAAATAGCAATGAAGGTATACAGGCTGTAAAAATAATCTGATATTCCCTCTCGCTCAATAACTCACCACCCAGAGGGTGGTGAGTTATTTGAAGACATCCCTCAAAAAAAGGTAAAGAAAGGTATGACACCCAACAAACATTTGATCGATCGCCACAACGTGCTGATTTTAACTTTTGGTTCTATACGCTGGTCGTAAATACGTTGCTATCACGTTGATATGACCGAAAATAGGCCCATTTTATACGAATCAGGGTGGTAATAGAGTTACACAGCAGTCACTATTTGATCATGTAGTGGTCGTATAGATGTCATAAGGACCTCTTTTCATCGATTTATGGTGTTTATTAGCGCTGTTTTGCGGCATTTTATCGAATAAGTAAAAAATTTCTTGTAAAAGTACAAGAAATTTTGACGTAAAGTGATGAGATAAATGTGATGAATTCAAACTTAAAAACCAGACTATTAATCTTATACTGTGTAAGAATAATATATATTTTTAGCATTGAATGAGGGCACTCCTCATGCCATTTATTTAATTATTAAGTATTATATTTTATCGTCAAAAGTCGTGTTCAAGGACATAAATCTATTGGGAAATTAATTTTATTGAGTAATATATAATATATAAATACACTAGTCTTTTCAATATAATGAATGCGCCTTATAAATTCTTTAAATTAAGCAAAATTTTGAAATTTATTTTAGCGATAGTGTTAAAAATTATCTGTATACGATTTAGGGTTTAAGACACAACCGTAATGTAACATTTAGACGACTTTTCGTTCCGTGCACTTATTTTTTATCTATAAATTGTAAATTATAAGCCATATTAACTAAATTATTATAAAATTTCATATCTATCTCATATGAAAAACCATTTTAAATATATAACTAAACTAGTGACTTAAAATTATATATAATAAATTATATAATATTAATATATTGATACAGTATGTATTTGAGATGGCTATTTATATCTTCTGAGGTTTTTTTTTTTTTTTTTTTTTTTTATTGGGTGGGAAAATCATCCTAATGACATCCCCGCTCTTGGGCGGAGCGGGAGATAGTGTCAGACTCTTACTGACTAAAAACCCACTCCTGTTCCTTCGTTGCCTTCGTCCCAGGGCCCCGGGTTCCGCTTTCACACTACCCGTGGCCCCAGTAGGCTTCGACCCTGCTGGGCCCCTACGATTGCTGACATCTCCTTGAGGCGCGCGTGGAACAAAACGCGCCGTCGACGACTTGGGCTCGGTCCGGACGGTTACCGGACGGTCAGACGGCGAGCCACCCATTGCTCGCCGTCTACAAGCCCGCATATCTTCTGAGGTAGGTTTTCATGAAAGTTAGAGATCACTTTGAAATGTGCCAGAGACGGATGACATTTAAATAAGTTATTTTCAAAAATAGAAGTAAAAGAATATCATTTTTACTAGTTTCGCTTTTTTTTTTCCTGTGGGAAAATCATCTTATGACACCCCCCGCTCTTGGGCGGGGCGGGAGATAGTGTCAGACTTTCGTACCGGGGCCGAGGCTTCCTTTCAGAATCAGACCCTTGGCCCAGGTAGGCTTCGACCCTGTTGGGCCTCTACAGTTGCTGACATCTCCTTGAGGCGCGCGTGAAACAGGCGTGAGGACCGTTGCTTCACGCGATCGGCCGCCTCCTTTGCTAGCATTACTGCTTCAAAGACGGAGGCGACCGCCTGCCACTCCTCCTCGCTCCGGACCATGGCCTGTACCAAGGCCCGACGCGAGAGATCGCCGCCGCCGATTGCCCCCAAGAGGACACGGCGTTGCTCTGCCCAAGCGGGGCATACCTCTACTGTTTGTTCCACCGTGTCCTCCGGGCGGTCTACGCAATGGTGACACCCGGGCGTTTCTTCCGCACGGATCCGGTGCAGGAACCTCCCGAACTTACCATGTCCGGTGAGGACCGGTGCATCATGCGGAAGGTAAGGACGCCGTGTTGCCTTTCCAGCCACTCCTCAAAGAGGGGACTTACGGCCATGATTATGGCGTACCCAGCACTGGGTTGCGATAGTCGCTGTCGCCATTCCACCATGAGACCCCGCCGGAACTCTGCCCGCCATGCCGAGACTTGTCGCGGCAGCGGAGTTTCGCCCCGGCACTAGTTTCGCTTGCGCTTTCATTATCGGAACCATCATGAAGATATAATTTATCAAATCAATCTTTATAGAACCTGACTCTACTTTTATAGAACCACTAGATCTACTTTTTGCGGTTCGAGCAACATCATATCGTTTAGACCCACTTTGCGTTGAACTCAATTATCTTGAATTTTAAACAAAATTTTGTGCGGAGCCAATTCCATTGTTTCATTACAATTGAATGTTGAAAATTTTTTATAATAGGTCATCTAGTCATTGAATAGTAGTATAAAAGTGTTCATATTGACTGAAAATTGTATAAGAGTGCAATTTATTACTCTTACAGGATTATCACTTAAAAGCAGTTTTCGTGACTCTAATAAGATTAATGACGGTGTAAAAGTTGTGTAGATGTTAAGCTAAGAATTAATAATTAATGCTAAGACGACAGCATCGGTTATACCACTGAAAATTGTGTATCAGTCATATAAATAGTCGTATAGAAGTTTATACGATGTCTGTATACGACTACATGTTGTGTAAAGATAAGAGGCACTAAGTCATATTTTACGATAAAAATACTTCAATACGATGTTTAAAGCACTTCGAGTCGCGTAACTCTTGCTTTTATGGCTAAAATGTTTGTTGGGACCGTCTTCAGCTGGGACAATAGACAAATTGTAATTTATCTTTCTTGTATAAGTATAGTTTACTGCAAAGAGTTGAAAAGCTGCAAACAGATATAGAAGAGATCAGTGAAGAATGAAATCAGACAAAGTGCCTAGTGCGAGTTTGTTTTACGTTAACGCGACTGACACGTTTATGAATTATGACGTTCGGCGCTCCGATTGGCCCGCTCCAAGCTCTTAACCAATCAGAAAGCCAAAAGCGATAAACGTTTCAATCGCTCGCACTCAGCGCATAGAACGAACCAGCTGAACTGAATGTTAATTTCATTTACTCAGGTTCAAATAAAAAAAGAACCTAAATTCGTGTTGCTCAATGGGTATTACACCTAATAGTTTTGATATGATTGCACTCGAGGTTCCGCCACATAACCACAAGATGGATTCGATTAGCTACATGGAACCTTGTGAATTGGGTATATGACCCTGATAGTTTAATTAAATTAAGGTTGGATTTGATAGAACCGTAATCGAAATACTTCTCACCCTGTTCCTTCTTTGCCTTCGGTCCAGGGCCCCGGGGTTCTTTTTCGCATCGCCCATGGTCCAGTAGCCTTCGACCCTGCTGGGCCCCCTTACTAATACTGTTTTGCACCTTTCTGGTGTGAATGAGAAGGTTGCACCGTCCCGCGGTATGGCCTTTACTCCGTACTTATCCATAAGAGAACTACAGCCCAAGGATACACGTGGAGGTCTTCTGTCGTAGCACCGCGGTTTTTTTTTAAATATTTTTTTTAAGATATCTGTATACGTAGGTAAATAGATTTAACTTTTCTGTCGTATTTGTATTGACTAAGTCCACCCTGTTGTTCCCTCGCACTCTTGCGGCGGGTACGTTGTGACTTTCGCAGTCCCGGACTAACTGGCTGGGGAGAGCGGTTTTAGCTCCCCTATATGTCTGTACCGTGGTCATCTTAAGATAGTGCAATAACTGCTATACTAATTTAATTTAATCCAATTCACGAAATAACATCTTTGATCACGATCTCGAACCCTGATCCACTCTACCTGATATAGGAGCCTAGTCGAATAGAATGACTTTAAGATCTAAAGGTTTTTAAAAGTAAAATCTTGAGTATGATACCTCATCTTGAATATGATAGGTTTTCAATAGCTTATACATACAAAGATGGAATTAAGTTTGTTGATTTATGTACGATTTATGTATGTATGTGTTGGATCATTCGGTTCCCTTCAAAATGGTTGAGCTGAGTGGTGATTCGCGTCATGTCCGTGAACGGGCGCTGTCAGTTGAGACTGGTCATATCTTAGCTGCCAGTTGCTATTTTAATATCTATATTTAGTTTTTATTTTTACTTTATTTACATTGTTCTCACATGATAGAGACAAGAAACATGTAACAGAGATATTTGTAATTACAAAACATGATTGAAAAGAGTGTGCATGAAGTTTTTTTGCACATTCTTCGTCATAGAGATCTACACTTTGGAATGTCAAATTAGCATCATTTTTTCTGACTGACTGACTTCTTGACATTTCAAAAATTTGTAAATGGTTTATTTGAAATAAAATGCTTTGAATCTTTGTACTTATAAAAGTTTAGGAAGCAAAGAAGAAGGGTGCGAAGAACGAGCGAAGAGCGCTCGAAAAAATTTTAAACATCGCCACTGTTTTGCTTAAATCTCTAATAATTAAAATATTTAAAATATAATAATTAAAATATGAAGGAGGTGCGAGTGCATCCCCTTGCATCCTCCTCTCAGCGCCCGTCTGTACTAACAATTGTGGTAGAACAGCAATGAGACATCTCGGTTCAGCGAAACGACACATGGGTACCTAATTACCCAAAGAAGTGGTGTAGCCAAGTGACCAAAAGGCCCTGGGGCCGTATTTGATGATTTATATGGGAAATCATCTTATAACCTCTCCTGCTCTGGGTGGAGCGTGTAGGAGTGTCAGACTTTTACTGACTAAAATGAGTAGCCATGATTAAAGTAGTGTTGCAACCTATTTCATTTACATTTCGAAGGTCAGAGAATTCGTAGGTTGTTCAGTAAGAGGTTTGCTAATAATAAGGTCTTGGGGGGGCCCTCCGAGCTTGGGGACCCCAAGGCGCTGCCCCGCCAAGCCCTTTGGTAGCTACGCCAGTGACCCAAAGTCTGTTAACATATTGCTAATGCAATACTCGTCTAAATATAGACGCAGCATTGCAAAAGCTGTCTAACAATTTAAAAAACTTCTTTATTAAAAAATTTGACACCGAACCAAAGCATTGCTAAATGCGTAACTAGGACAGATTGCAGAGAAACAATCTGCAGACGCAGGAGCAATGGTTTTAATTAACGAACCAGAATATGTTCCTTTCATATTTTCTTTGTTATGTAATTTAATTATCAGGTTGCAGTTGACGCTACTACTTGCTACAACTTTTGCAACGGCCAATATTAAAAGCGGCCTGATTCGAAATCGTTACGAATACCTATTCCAACTTGTTTGGTCGTATAGTCAATTTGATTACAGTGCAGTGGCAATGCAAACGGACATCAAGTAACATGACGTGAAAAAGACTTCGTATTTAGGTATTTCAGCATTATTCAAATATTCAGTTTAGAAAATGGAACGGAAAATAAATGTGAGGCAGGTAATTAAAAACTTGCTAAAATACTGCTTCATTCAAAATATCGTGGTTACCTAATCTACGTAGGTTAGATACGTTTTATTACACACAAATAACAGCTCATGGATGCAAAACATACGTGCTTCGTGAGAAACCTTGAGTTTTACTGCAGTCATATTAAAATTTAAGCATAAATACAATAAATTGTTATTGTTTATTCATAGATAATAGTCATTGTTATTATAAATAATAACATAAACTTTTAATAGTGATATGCGCTTATGGTCATCTTGCACGATTAGGAATAAGTTTTTCAACACACTTATTATGTGACCCTAATTGAATCACACTTAGGTATGTAGAGGCGCTTGTAATCAAATTGTGACATTTTGATTAACATTACGCCCCCACTAGTGCGATAAAATAGTTAAAACCTGTTTGTTAAACGAGGTGTTAAATAGGGTATCGAGTTGAAATTAGGTTTCCAAGGGACTGGAGACCTAATTTCAACTCGATACTTTCACGCGGTCCCTAGATAAAGGGTCTTGACAGACAGAAAGACGGACAACATAGCAATCCTATAAGGGTTCCGTTTTTTGCTTTTGAAGTCGGAACCCTAAAAATTACATTACGTTAATGTGTTTAATAGCATGATAATACATCCTTATTTCGTTTGATAAACTATTTTAACTTGTAGTACATATTTAATAAATAAATCGTTCACTCAAAGAAAATGTGTTTTTAACCGACTTCACAAAAAAAGGAGGAGGTTATCAATTCGGTTGTATGTTGTGCCTTAGCCGTGTTTGGGCTTAACTTTGGGCTTACTTTTGGGTACTATCGAACTGATCTGATGATGGAGCCGGAAGGTAGAAGGTAGATACAGGAACAGGGAACTTCATAATAAAACAATGTAACCTAGCAGGGTTTGGGTTAATTCGAATTGTCATGAGAAATAGGCACTCTGGTTTATTAAGTGTATCGCAACTAAAAAGTGTGAAATAAAAAACTTTTTACAAAAAAAATTAACCGATTTCACTAAAAAAAACACTAAAAGCACACCAGGATGGCGTCCAGTCGGTTCACTTTTAAGGTCATCACCACGTGCCATCGCACGTGAGCACATTCGCAGGAAGTTGGTGTAATCATCACAGCGTTGATTTCATGGATTCGTTTTTCATAAATAGATTGTTAATTTGTATGTATGTATCTAAGTATATATTTATTATTGTATTTGTTTTCTATTTCTTTACCATTAAGCTGCACCTACCATGTTTTGTTTCTGCACCACCCTAAGGTCGACTGGTAGAAAATGCCTAAGGCATTAAGTCCGCCTTTGTACAGTGTTTATTACTTGTGCATAAAGTTTTAATAAATAAATAAAAGCATCAAAATACTTAACTTTAATTTTGGAAGTAGGTGTTAAATAAGAAATAAACAATACCGAGAAACACCGACTTCCAAAATTTTTTGAACCTTTTAGTGAATTCGGTTTTTTTTTTCTAAAAAGTTTATTTCTTCTTAGTGGATAAGCAACTTCATTCCTTTTTTTATTAAAGCAGTCTACCTAGTCTGTGGCCGTCACTTTAAGAACCTGAAAACTAGAAGAGCCGTCCTCGGTTCTCTTTAGAAAAAAATACTGTTTCAGCGGTAATCACCAACATTACACACTTATAATTTGAAGATATGGATCCTATGCCATGGAAACCCTTTTCTTTAAAGCAATTTTTTCAAACCTCTTTTAATGACCGACTTTTAGGTAGCTTAATAATATAATCATCGTCACGGACACCTTGAAAAAACATCTGAAATATTTAGATTTCTATAAGAAGGAAAGACATGTAGTCAAAGGTGTCTTTTAAGATATGGGTCGGTTCATTGTGGTGACACTTGGGGGAGGCCTATGTCCAGCAGGGGTCGTTTTTCGACTGAAATGATAATGATGATGATATGCGTCGGTTTCTGAATTGAGTATTTTGTGTTTGAGAAATACTCAACTTCAAATGGTATTTCTCAAACTCTAAAACTTCAAAAGCTTTACAGTATTATCATTGTAATTTAAGCTCAACAGCGCAAGCCCTTGGCCCAGCAGCTGTTAGCCAAACGCTCATCTCACCTTGGCTAGTCTTTGCGTCACTGATTGTTGACGCTCAGATGAGCAATGCACGCTTCCATCTTTCCCAATGCATCTGTTACGAAAATGTTAACATTTCATATGTCTGACGACATGATACTTGGAATCTATTTTGTGGCCTTTTACCTTGACTGGAATAATATCGGTATTTTTAGATTATGATGGTAAAATTGAAATGTTATGGTTAGTCACAGTTCATGCATCTTTGATCTTATCATTATCCTTATCTACATATTATAAAATAATTTAGAAACTATGGTGGAATAAAGAAATTCCCATACATTTTACATGAACCCTGAAAATATAACACTCCTTTCTTTTTGGGCAGTCGTGTAACAAAGTCTCTCAACTGCGTCTGTCCGTCTATCTGTATGCGATAAACTTAAAAACCACTGAACGGATTTCTATACGGTTATCACCAATAGACAGAATAATTCATGAGGAAGGTTAAGAAGTATATAATACATGTATATTATAGTAGAGAAAATATTAATTATTCACTAAAAGTGTTTGGTCGGTCTTTTGTCTACAAAATGTTTGCTCTAGGAAACCTAAATGCTTCTGTGTTTAAGTACAATCTTATCCAAACATATATCTATGTGATGTGCTCATCGCTATAATTGCACCTCTGTGTACATGCCTTTGTCCATGGATGGAGCGAGTTTACAATTGTACGCCTCGATCTTACTTACACTCACAAAAGAAATAGCATTATATGCTACACAAGCTAGATGTGTACTGGGTGTGGCGTAGGTAGACACATTAGATGTTGACCAACTTATGAAGTGTCGTCGTGAGCAGTCTTGACTCGTCCCACGGATCGGCTAGATTTCATTCCTGAGTTTTGGCTGCTTACTGATAATTTGGTTGTTTAATTTATACATATCATAAATTAAATTTATATATTTAAAATATCTTTGATTGATTTGATTGATTGATTAATCAATCAAAAATATTTTTATTTCACATAGGCCTACATGGGCACTTATAAAACGTCAGAAGCAAGTGCACTTATCATAAATCCTAATCCCTAACCAATGATTCTAGTAAACTGATACATGTCTTGAGTAGCTAACATAACGACTAATACAGTTAATTATCCTCCGCTATGTTTCAAAGGCACCAATTCTTTAACAATAAACATGTACTTACATATAAATTTATAAGATTACTAGCAAGTGCCCGCGATTTCAGTTGCGTCAGACTAAATACAGCACAGTGGCATTTGGCTACAATTTCAAGAAGTTTTTTTTTAAGCGGAACCCTAATTCTTTTTCTAAAATAAAGATAGCCTAAGTTCGCCTTATAACATCAGCTATCTACTGGTGTAAGTCGGCCCAGGCGTGTCGAAGATTAGCCGGAACAAACAGACATATTATTATTATATTACAAACAAACACTTCAATTTTATTTAAATATGTAGGTATGTATAGATTCCAATAGTATAGCTTCTACGAATACCAGTCATTAATAGCTCGCGGCGATTCTACAATATTGCTCAATCCTCACGTAACACCAATGTGTCCATATCAACTGTTATGCTGGCTATACCATTAGGGCCCAGTAATGGTGGACCTGTTTCTATGTCAAGGAATCTTCGGCAAAGAGGAAAGAGTAGAAGGTTATTGCTAAATATTGATAATGGTTTGGACCTCTTGCGGTGTTCTTAGCGTCTTTATCATTTTAGTTTGTATGTTGTGTCTTTTTGTTTCAGTTCTGGAGCCATTGTTAAATTAGCAGAATTATATCGTTTTTAAGATTTAAGAACAGTGGCCCAGATGTAACTGACTCGGTTTACAAGTTTTAGATTGTGGCAGGCACAGGCAGGCGCTTTACTTTGTGTAATTTATTTTGTCACTATTGCTCTCAAAACAGTGAAGGAAAATGGAGTGTGCTACGTGAGCTCGACAAATGAATGTGCGATTACCGCTTGTGCAACAAAACTACTGCGACTCGCCTCGAATGCATGCTCGTGCGACACACTGAAGTGCGACATTACTCTAGTGTGATATGAAGAATTAACATATCTTAGGGCACTCCGGCACGGACAGATTAGGTAACAAGCATTAATCGCACCTCCATTTGTAGACCTCACGTAGTACACTTAAAAAAATATGTAACAAATTCGAAGACATGTGCCATCCAAAAATCAGCACTTGGCCTGCCTCGAAGACATGCCATCCACAAGCCAGCACATGGCCTGCCTCGAAGACATGCCATCCACACGGCAGCACATGGCCTGCCTCGAAGACATGCCATCCACACGGCAGCACTTGGCCTGTCTGATGGATTTCGGCCCATTCCCTCTCCTAGAGAGAAGGATGAAGTCACAGTAATGGTTACATCATAAGGCTGATTATACTTAATAAGTATAATATGCTTAATATGCTTATGAGATTTACGACTTTAATTTTAGACTTGGAATGTATTTAATAGAAAAAAAAACGAGATAGTTGTGACTATAGATTTCTTGTTTATGTTTTAAAGTTTCAACTGTTTCAAAATATAAAGCATTTCTAGTTATAAAATCTAATAGTTAGGTTAGATTAGAACAAGTTTCCATCCGGTAAGGACTAAAATCGGGATTACTGCGCTTTGTGTTCCACGCGCGCCTTAAAAATATATCAGCAAGATTGATGGGGCCATTTAGGGCGAAGCCTGCCAGGACTACGGGTTGGTTGAAAGAGTTACCTTGATTACCGCAAAGCGCAACTAAAGGAACACGGATGGCTTTTAGCCAGTAAAAGTCTGCCACTCCCTGTGGTTCTGTTAGATCTGTTCTAGATAGCAGATCTGTCTCAATCATAAAAATAACTATGAAATATCAAATCAAACAAACTTGCATAACGTTTGCCAAAAGTAAGTCAACCTAGTTATCTAACTCCGTAACAAAATGTTAGATAGAAACTATAAATAAAATCGTGATTATTAATAAGTAAGCTATAAAAAGTGTCGATGTCGTCAATAGGATACCTATTAATATGCTAAACTATATTGATGGAATATGATGCCATCTAGCTGGATGGAGCGTACGAGTTCACAAGTGCTGCTCTATTATGTACCCTTATGTGACTTCCAAATCAAACTGGCCGAAAAACTCCGAGTACCGAATGGATATGCCATTATAAAGGTTAGCTGCTGGGGGTCTATCTTTAAGGTCGTCCCATTTTTGGTCTAATTGCGAACCCCTTATCTTTAAAGGCCTACACCTTTTTTTTAAGGTGGGAAATCATCCAATGTCTACTCTCGCTCTGTGTGGATGGGCGCCTCAAACTTTTACTGACTAAAAACACATCTGTGTCCTTCAGTTGCCCTTTGCGCTCTAAGACTACGGGTTTCCTTTTCGGATAATCCCCGCGGTTCTAGCGGGCATCATCCTTGCTGGGGCCCTTACGGTTTGCTGACATCTCTTTGAGGAGCCCGTGGATCATTACGCAATGTCGACGACCACTTGGGCTCGGTCCGGTTGATTACCGGACTACACCTACTGTTCCACGCGACGTCTGTACTCTGGTAAATTTTATGCCTGTTTCTCCCAAGCCGGAACGGGTTGCGTCTTTTCTGAACATTCTTGAAGCGCAGAAATGGTCTACCACGTTTCCGTTTTCCTTCCTGCCCCCTTAGTCAAATTACGACCTCGAATAGGCCATGCCTCCGATTCCATTGTTCTGACCTCGTGAGTGACCGTTGAGATGACGTCAGAACAAAGGAAGCGCAGGCGGGGCCACTCGAGGCGTTCGACGCAAGAGAATCGAAACGAAACAATCGTAACTTGGCTAGGGGGGCTGGTGTTCAGAATAGAAGATACGCTTCGCTAGTCTCTGCACGTGCATTCTAGAGACATACCCCCACGACCTGAGCTGACGTTTGATCAAGTAGGCTTCTAAGGACTTGAGGTCCCACTTCGATCCATTTTACGACCTAATCTTGTTAAAGAGATGGAGCTATGGAGGGTGTATAGTTTCATCCCTCTTTCTCGCTCGCACACCTGACATTTTTAACACGTAAGGCAGGAACAAGTAAGGCATAGTAAAGGTTTATTTTAGCACGTTTGTGTTTCTAACGTGATCCGACCATCTGATGTTTAGAATGTTTCGGAGGTATTTGAAGTGGAAGTATAACTTCCGAGTATAATTTTATTATGAGTAGCAGTAACCAAAATACATGACCCCATCTTATTATAATGAAAGTCGGTTTCTCTTAGGCCTATTGTCCATGGACGCGTAGCTTCATAAACGCATATTCATTATTATGTGCTTGGTGTACGTATGTCGACTGTTTCATAGTTGTATGTAAGCTTCTCGCGTACCTACACCAAATGGTGGCTGGTTTGCGATTGAGTAGTCTACTCAACATTTTGAAATATTAAGATTTAGTTTATTAATTTTACAATAGTTTACTAATCTAAATTAATCCTTCCTGCAATAGACTTGTTTCAGTTAAATTCATAACTGATTTGAATATTTTCATGTCATCTGCTAACATTAGGTATTCAGAGTGCTTGATACAGTCATCGATGTCGTTTACAAATAATAACGGTCCAAGTAGGGAGCCTTGCGGTACACGAGAGGGAATAGTTACCCAGAAAGATACGAAGCCACTAAGGATTACGGATTGGGTCCTATTCTGCACGTAAGATGGTAACCATCTGTACAAATCTCCTCTGATGCCCAAGTCGAAAAGCTTCTTCAGCAGGATGTCATGTTCGATCCTATCGAATGCTTTGCTTTAGTCTGTGTAGATCAGGTCGACCTCAGATCCCTTATACATATGTTCAGTAACATAATCTGTAAAAAGGACTAGGTTAGATATTAGATCTCCCGAAACCCTTTATTCACTTTTCGCTGTAGAAAATTTTCCAAAGTTGCCATACATGTTAGTTTTGATTAAGATGGTAATAGACTATCACAAGCATTTTCAATCACATTATCGGGCAGTGTAGCATGATATAATAAAGTCTCTTAAAAACTTAAATTCGTTTTTTTCATAGATAACACAAAATAATAGGATTTAATTTGCTTTTTTTCTCGCACATCACCTAAATTGCAAGTTAAAGGAGAAGCAAAAATGTATGAAACCGCTATACATCCTAATATTAAAATCTAAAAACTTCAAGTATCTTTGCTTTGAAGAAATAGTACATTTTGATACAAGTGCAGAAAGTTTGTCATTGTGACTGAGGCGGAATTCGCACGAGCCGTAGGCAGGCGAGTGTGTTATGGAGCCGAGGGCTGCAGTGACAAATTTTCGCGAGCCCAGCCTGATATGATAAAATTAAATGTAATAAAATTGTGGCGGGGGAGAGCACGCGCACTTCTCTGCACTAGTGTGGAAAACAGTCTATTGCGTGCCTAAAAGCGGTGGGATAAGAGTGGGTTTTCGAGTAAGTGTATTGAAAAATAAATAATCACCGTTGTTTATTGTTACCTGTGACAAAGTCTTAAAAAGATTATACCCTTGTTGTGATAAATAAATGAATAAAAAACACAAGGGAAATTCATTCCATGTTGAACGTAGTGCGATAAGAGTCAGTTTTCGAGGAAGTTTATGTAGATATTGAAAAATGTTTTTTTTTGGATGGGTTTTTTCGGGTTAAGGTCATTTTATTCGCAAATTCATTGAGTTGTGTATCTCAAGTGTTAACAGAACTAGACAATATCGCTGGCCCCGGGCAATAAAGCGGTAATATCAAAAATCAGTTTTTACAGGAGAAATAAAAGAAGCTAATTTGTTTATAGTGCATCGTACAGTGATCCAAAACAGGCGTGCAAAACGTCAAATGAAAGCTATTTTTTTTACCTATTTAACCTTTTAAAAATAATTGTATTGGTATAAATATTTAATGAAATAATTGAAAAACTGTATAATATAAATACATCAACCACTGAGATTCAGGACTATAAGAATATAATACGACGTATTTTCCGCTTTAGATCTCGAGCGTACCAGCCGATTACCACCTTCTTCAGGGAAATTTTATAGCCAAAGCTTAGCTGTATCATCGGTTAAATTTATTACTGTTACTCTTTGTTTAGAAATGTAGTGTAAAGATGTTCACCGGTTTTTTGTGTTATGGTTCATAGAGTAATGCAATAAAACATTTTTAGTCGTAAGATAATTTTTCATGCAATAAAGCTGTTATTGTCATTTATTTTAAAGAAATATTAATTTTAAAAAATTGAAAAAAATAAGAGTGATAGACTGATACTCAGAGAAGCCAAAAATCAAATAACATTAAAAAGGGCGTAACCGGCGTTTACCGCTATATTGCCCGGGGCCAGCGATATGTGAAATCATTGAAACAGATGCGATCTCGGTAAAATGCAATTCAGAAATTTATTGTGGAATTGGCTAAGTACCTCAGCTAAAGCCGAGAAGGCCGACTCGATGTAATTATTTTGCTGCCAAGTCGTGAAAAAAATATTAGGATGTGTTACATCTTCATAATAATGGGAAACAAAGTGACCGACTGAAGGTTTAGCTTCGATTTCGGCAAATAATCTAGTTTTGGCCACATCGAAAGATTTTCTCAGGTCGTTCGCTAAAATACCTACTCAATTAATGAGATCCTTATGAAATTTTTGAGATCTTCCTATATGCCAAATTTCATACAAATTGATTCAGATCGATAATTGATAGCGATCGTAAAGAAGAAACAGACCAACGGGGTTACCATGACGTTCAAAGTAAGATTGTTTTATTATTGTTTTAGTGTGAGTAAGAGACAGAGCTATACAGGTTGTCTAGCGTCATCCACCTTATTTCCACCCACGCTGGAAATAAGAATGAAACAATCTTACTTTAAACGTCATGGTACAGGTCATAGAGACACACAAACTTTCCGCTTTATAATAATAGCTTCAAGTTAGGTAAACAAGGTGAGTCAGATAAAAAAAGGAATAACGTACCTACCTTTAATATAAAGTTTATTTCTACTTATAATTCCAAATCAATCCGAAGATATCATAATTTAAAAAAACCCATCTTAAAAAACGAAATTTCATAGGAAGTGGAAGTTTCTTTGCTAGAAATGACTAATTAGGTATTTTTTTAAAGGATCGAATAATCGAGACTTGGAGAGATCACATCATTTCTTAGTGATTGTTGTTTGTATTGGCGGTTTTAGCTACGAAGGACGAGGTTACCTAAATATTTGCATCAAACTTGTATATGATTAAATAAAACTACGGAAACCACAGAACTTATTGCTTGGGTTATTCCTATAGCTCCTCTTAGTAATGCGAAAACCAGTATAAATTCTAGATTTACGTATGTTTACATTTAAACTCTAATTTTCGTAACATTATTTTGTATTTTTATGCACCTGCCAAATTTTCTCTTTACCACCCTAGGTTGACTGGTAGAGAATGCCTGAGGCATTAAGTCCGCCTGTGTACTATTGTGTTGCATGAAGTTTTAATAAAAATAAAAATTTACCTACCATACATTATTCAAGGTCTCAGGTAGGCATAACTTATAAGTGGAAAGGTATTTCTCCAGGAATATCTATACATTTTTGTAGATTCCTAGAATAATCTTGCAAATGGAAGCATAAATGCAAGATATCTTTAAGTCACAAACTACTGAATTAACATCCCTTTAAATAATTAAAACATGCATACATGCTTGAGTTACATTAATACTCTATTAAGTAAATACTATTAACAGTGTTTACATCATAAATAATAATGTATTTATGATTAGTACAAAAAAGAAGAAATGTTCCGAAAATATACCTACTTATTCCTTAGGATATTTTAGAAATTCAACAGTAACACTTCCAAATTTGGACTTAAATACTTTGGAGGTGCAATTTATTGTTGGTAGACTTTGCCATTATCACCGTAGGTCACCACTGCCATCATTATCATCATCAACCTCCAAGCCTTATGTCAACTATGTTAGGGACAAGGTCGCCTTCTATCCTTAACCGGGTCTTAATATTGGGTCGTCCTAAAGGTCCGAATTTTATATGGAACGCATCACTCTTGTTGGCCAAAATTCTCGTTACTAAGTTTCCCCCCGAATCCTTTTTTGGCTTGTTTTTTTTTTTCAAAATCAATTTTTACATTGTATCGAAAATTTATGATAATAATATGTGAATATAATATCTATGAATCTACTACAAAGCAAAACAAAGATAATTTTAATGAAAATTACAGAATTTAAGTTTGAGAACATAATATAAACAATCAACAGAAATTATAAGTACTTTAAACAAAGTGCTTTCAAATAATATTTTTCGCTTTCTCTTATACATATATGTCTGTGAGTAATCTTATTAGTAATATCAAAACAATATAAATATAGATTCCATCATTACAAATGTCAAAAGTATAAATGTCAATAGTAAAATAGTGATTACTTTAATGTCAGAAGTATAAATGGCTTACTTCCTTATTTATATTTTTGGCTCCAGAGTTGACCTTCCTGTAGAGTTTACCTTGATTTCAATTAGTAGGTACCTCACTAATTTGATCAGAACGTGCCTGGAAGATTTACTGGTCCATGAAAGAGCTATTTAAAGGCACTTTGCCTATGTCATTTAAGAAGCGACCTACGGTGTACAGATTTGGTGTTTTAATAATATCCAAAAATCTACTAGGGCCACGGGTAGTGTGAAAGTGAAACCTAAGTCGAAGGCAAAGAATGAACAGGAGTGGGTTTTTAGTCAGTAAAAGTCTGACACTATTTCTCGCTCCGCCCAAGCCCAATTTGTTATTAGATGATTTTCCCACCTAAAAAAAATATCCTAAAGTCCAAACTCAAGTTTTGCCAATGTGTTTACTGTGAAGCGTAGCATACTATGTTCGCAACACTGAAACACTATACACTGTGCTTCAAAAACCTAACCGTTGATTTGTCATAAAAGGCTGCCCAACTTAAATGGGGCTGGGCAAGACACGTTTACCAAATGCCTAACGAGTTGTGGGCTCGTAAAATATAGGATTGTACCCTGGCGCAGCGACACGGAGTTGCGGAAGACCACGAAGGAGATGGCGGGACGAACTGAATGTGTTCCTTAGAAATAGGAAAGCAAAAGCGAAACATCTTGACCGTTACAAGAAATGGACTGAGGCCTTTGCTCAACTGTGGAGCAATACGAACTAGTAATAATAATAAATAACCTGTTTTGGCCACTATTACCAAAAATTGTAGGTAATATTTAATGCAAGGCGCGTGCGTGCGTTTAGTATGTTTATGTATTGTTTAGCATAGCATAGTCGGCCTTATAATGTTCCCACTGCTGGGACTCAGACCTCCTCTCTAGGAGAGGGAATGGGCCGTAATCCACCACGCGGGCCCAGTGCGGGTTGGTGGATGTCACATGTCTTCGAATTTTTGGTTCTAGGACATGCCGGTTTCCTCACGATGTTTTCCTTCACCGTTTTGAGAGCAGTGGTGATGAAATAAATTACACAAAGTAATGCGCCTGGCTGGGTTTGAACCCGCGACCTACAATTCGTAAGTCGGGAGCGTTACCACTCGGCTACCACTGCCATGTATTGTTTGCTGTGAACATATTTGTGTAGTTTATTTTTAGTTTGAAGTATGATTTAATTTATTTTAACTTAAGTTTTGTTTTGCATGTATTTGAGTTATCCTCATGTATAAAAATTCTTTATTTATATATATTAAAGAAAAACCGATTGCGGGTTAAGTTCGTTTGTGTACCTACATCACCTTTTTTATTATCTGTAAACGTTGTGGTTTATAAAGAATATGAATATATATAAACTTGAACAATATTGTAAGATCTCATAACGCACGGTTCACCTTGACAGAATTCCCATCGCTCTACTTAGCCAACCGGCCATTTAAATGCCTTGACTTAAAGCCACTTGAAGCTCACTTGTGCAAGTTCTTGGCGTTTGTAGAGATGGGTGATTACTAAAATTATGTTGGTTTCTTGCCATTTACCTAATTGTAAAGCTATTTTAATGATACCTTCTATAATTAGCAATTAGTCAAACATGCAGTTTTATTTTTCTTGAACCGTGAGTGTGTTCATAATACATGTTTATGAACTCACATACACAAGACACCAAAACCTGGAAAACGAATTAGTAGGCCATACAGATATTTGTTTCGTGCGGGAATCGAACCCGCCGCGACACGCAGCGCCTCATTTAATTGCTAAACCACTGCTTCAACTGTACTGTTAGTTATAAAAAACTTGGAATGTAATAAGGTAATAATACTTCTAGCTTCTTTACACTAGGGCTTGCGGACGGCGAGCAATGGGTGGCTCGCCATCCGACCGTCCGGTAACCATCCGGACCGAGCCCAAGTTACCGACGGCGCGTATTGTTCCACGCGCGCCTCTAGGAGATGTCAGCAACAGCTGTAGGGGCCCAGCAAGGTCGAAGCCTACTGGGGCCAAGGGTCTGATTCTGAAAGGAAGACTCGGCCCTGGTACGAAAGGCAACGAAGGAACAGGAGTGGGTTTTTTGTCAGTAAAAGTCTGACACTATCTCCCGTCCCGCCCAAGAGCGGGGGATGTCATAAGATTATTTTCCCACCGGAAAAAAAGCTTCTTTACACTAAGTATTGGAATGAAGATTATTCCTATTGCTTATAGCATAGCATAATCAGCCTTTTAATGTTCCCACTGCTGAGACTCAGGCCTCCTCTCTAGGACAGAGAATGGTCTTTTATTCACCACGCGGGCCCAGTGCGGGTTGGTGAATGTCGCGTGTCTTCGAATTTTTGGCTCTAGGACATGCCGGTTTCCTCACGATTCCTTCACTTTTTTGAGAGTAGTGGTGATGAAATAAATTACACAAAGTAATGCGCCTGGCTGGGTTTCAACCCGCAACCTACAACTCGTAAGTCAGGGCCGTTACCACTCGGCCACCACTGCTCTTATTGAAATATATGAAAAGAAGAAAAAAAAAAACATTTTATTTCGAGGACAAGGCGCAATCTTAGAAATAACCTACAGGTTATACTTAAACATTTTCTATGAAAAAAAATGCGTTACGTCCGCGCAAAACGGCGGAACGCCCAGCATAATGCCGTGTCCACACTCAAAATGCGACGAGTCCACAGCGCTGGTTTTCAGTGGGGGCAGGTGACGCGTTATGGATCTCTGGCATAGTTTCAGGGAATAAGTAAAAGTTTACAACGTAGAGTTATTAACAAGAATATCGACTAAAAGCAATAAACAATCGTGATGAGGCAAGTAGAGTTGCCCAACAAACTTATGATGGCATATTACATAGATTATAATGAGATTATCGGTTGAGAGGAACTCTTGCTTATTCTTATGATAGAATTAGGTAAATAGAGTATATTGGTCATATAGTATTTGTTCGATACAAATTTCCACGAGTATCAAACGACGTTTTTCAATAAATTTACACGAAGGTATAAATAAATGTGCGACTCGTCGGGGTCAGTCTGATACGATAAATGTAATAAATTGCGGCGGCGGCGCGCTCGCAAACTTTTACGCACTAGTGTGAAAAACAGTATATTGCATGCCCAAAAGCGGTAGAGATGAGAGTTTATTTTCGAGTAAGTGTATTGAGAAACAATTTTCAAATCACTAGAGCAATGTCTATTAAAGGATACTCATTGCACAAATAAAAATAAAAAATATATGCACTTACCGATTTCCTTCACTTCCCGTTCCGTATTCGTCACTTGGGAGCAGCACACCACCAACAAACTTAAGCTTACAAGCAATTTTAACGAACGCATATTTATTACCAATTATTCCCAAAAATAATTAGAATATTCTGCAATCACGTTACATTAACTAATTAAATTTCGTTTAAAGTGTAGATAAGATTTGTTATTTTTAAGTTATAATGATCGTTTTTTTAATATAATAGTTAGTTAATAGTTATTATTGCAAGTTTGTTGAGCTATGGTCAAGCGCAATCTGAGAGTGCCTGCGAAAGTGCACTCCCCTACCAAGGTGCCGAGCCGCGCTTGCGACACTATAGTCACTGACTATCTGAGCTGTTGCAAAGCGCTTATAGACGATAACTTTGTTTATGTAAACAAATTGTTAGGACACTAACTTTTTGTTGTTCTGGACTAGAATTATGTAGGAGTCATTGAATTTCAAGAAATTTTGAAGTTTAGTAGGCCATGAGTTTGATCTTAGAATTGATTCCGCATTATTTTAATATCGATATTTAGTTTTTATTTACATTGTTCTCACATGATAGCGACAATAAAAATGTAACAAATATATTTGTAATTTCAAAACATGATTGAAAAGAGTGTCCATGGAGTTTCTTGCATGTTCTTCTCCATAGAGATCTACGCTTTGGAATGTGCAATTAGTATCATTTTTTCTGACTGACTGACTTCTTGACATTTCAAAAGTGCCAGTAAATGGTTTATTTGTAATAAAATGCTTTGACTTTGACTTTGAATTAAATCCAATCTCAGTTCTAAAGGTTCAACCGAAACATAGCAATGTTCCACGCGCACCTCAAAGACATGTCATCAAAACCACAAGGCCTAGCAGGACCGAAGCCTACTGGGGCTACGGGTCGACTACTGAAAGGGTTACTCGTGGTCCTGGGACCTAGTTTTAGTCGGTAAAACTCTGACACGCCATAGTCATTAGATGATTCCCCACCTTAAAAAATAAAAAACCGAAACATTTTCTAAATTAGATTACAAAGTTTTAAGACAAGCTTTTTCAGTAATTAAGCCACACTGGCTGAAGAAGCTAGTGCGAGTAAATTATGGTTTTGATCCTGTAATTGTAAACATATAATCACATACACAGATTAGTGATACCCAGAGCCTTTTGTTCTTTTTTTGATGGAACCGTGTATCTTCAGAAGCCCTTTGCGCCCCAGGGCTGCGATGAATGATAATGATAAACATTATTTATTTTGTAAATAGGTTTTAAAAACACTTTTACACACAGGGAGTTAGATTCGGTGTCCATTAAATTCCACACACTAAACATGAAATATCCAAATCATGATCTTTTGAGGAAAGATTTGAATGAACACAGATTTGAATGAACCTGTCCAGTCAGTGCAAGTATTTGTCAGTATTTGTGAAGCTCAACTCGGGACTACTAAGGAGCTCATCGACTTCACGAACAGTAACTATGTATTTCGAACAAACCCGAAACCCTGGAGGCTAGAAGTGTATGAACATTTATTTTCATCTTAAAAAAATATTTTGCAATGCTTCACACAATCTTCGCTTTGCAGTCACAACGAAAATTGAATTTGCGGTACTATTGAAGCCATAGGCCAAGTTGCATAAGAAATGGCATAATAACAATGTCCTATAGAATACAATACACATAAAGCTGGACATATATCTACCTATAAGTCCATGCATATAAGATCGTATAAGTGTTACATAGCGGCTGTTATGCAACTAATGTGTTGAAGAGAAATGATCTGTGGGTCTGAGAGTTTATGGCAAGAGGAGAACATCGCGAAGAAAAGCTTTGGCTGTCGTACGATTGTTAGTGTTGTCGAATATTGACTTAAATACATGGAATGCAGTTAATAGTACATTAATAGTTCTGGTAACAGTATCTTACTCTACGAAAATTGGCAAAGGCGCTGTCATTGCCAACTTCATATTATTGGCGTGTGGTTCACTTTACAAACACTCGTAATTTCATCATCATCATCATCATTTCAGCCGATAGACGCCCACTGCTGGACATAGGCCTCTCGAAAATGTCGCCACAAAGAACGGTCCTGTGCGTCTCGCATCCATCGGATTCCCGCAACCTTCACCAGGTCATCGGTCCACCTTGTAGGGGGCCTACCAACACTGCGTCTTCCAGTATGCGGTCGCCACTCCAGAATCTTTCGGCCTAGTAGACTAGTTATTTAGAATGAGATAAAACTAAGCGCCATCTACCGTTGGGTGAGTATATTACGTTTAGTAGAAGATGAAAATGCAAACGTATTTGATGAAGTACCAAAACAGATTTGACCAAAGGCTTAGGAAGAGGTGGGTCGTGTTTGTGTAAGCAGAGCACGAATAGATATCAAGCAGTAAGTGAACCACAGATGGAGCACTGGTTTGAAATAAATGAATTGTGATGTTAATGTTTTAGGTTTCCATCGTTTATCAGATAATGGAAGCCCGGTATAGCAAAACCCTTGGCATTTTGATACAAGTGGAGAAAGATTTTTATTGTTACCAAGGCGGAATTCACCCTATATATTCGCCCTAGGCGAGGGTGTTATAGAGCCGATTGCTGCAGTGACTTTCCACGTGTATCAAACGATGTTTTTCTATACACGGGATATACGGGGATTGAAGTGCGACTCGTGGGCTTAGCCAGCCTGATGCGTCAAATACAATCAATTGCGGTGTGGTTGGGCACGCGCACTATTGCGGAAAACAGTAAATTGCGTGCCTAAAATCGATAGGGATAGGAGCGGATTTTCGAGTAAGTTGAAAAAATATTTGCTTGACGCGACACCACCCTCGACGTCCTGCGTTGCTACTGTGATTCTCCAGTACTATTTAGAGTAACATTATCAATGGCCTCTTTTTATGAAGGGTAATCCTCCCTCTTTAGGTAGAGCGATAGGGCGTGTAGACTTATACTGACTAAACCCCCCGTGTTCTTTCAGTTGCCCTTTACGTCTTTCGAATAATACCGCAGCCCATTAATCAGTGATCCGTGACATGCTAAAACACCTTATCCTTTGATATAGGATTTTTTTATTTATTTTTTATTTTATATATATATATACTAATGCTTGACTGCGATCCTACCTGATGGTAAGTAGTAATGCAATCGTTGATGGTGAGGCGCACTAATTTATTAAGAGCATATTTACTCTAACCTTGAAGACACCTAAATTATAATCGGACGGGAAGACCTCAGCAGAATAAACGACAAGGCAAAACGCTGTGAACATCAGAATGACGAGTGTACCTACGTCAAAAATCAGTGATTCTATACACATGGAAGTAATGTTCTAGCAATGTGAGGAATGTGCGTAAAATTTAAAGCAATGTGCTTTTATAAAACTAGAGTTATTTAAAACTTACTGAGCCGCCATTCTGGTATCAGAATGACGGGTGTATTTTTAATCTAAGCAAATTACTTCCCATCTATGTATGAAAACATTAGCGTAGCAATGTTCCGGCAATGTGCTCGAACATTATCAAAAGCAGAATCAGATGCGGCAAAAGGTTAATATATATTGAAAATAAAAATTCTAGATTTAAACGCCTGCTTATTTTATACTAGCAATCACGATCAAACGTTTAGAGGGACATTTACACCACTGAAAGGCTGGCTACCTCACGCCTATGCTAAAGGCTTTTTAGATTGGACTTAGCCAGAACTGGATCATCAATTAGCCTCTTTGCACGCCTTTCCACAGAGTCCAAAGCTGCCAGGTGGCATTTTGCAGAACCAGCCCATATGTGAATGCAGTACCCCACACACGAACGGACCTGAGCTTTGTATAAC
This sequence comes from Mythimna vitellina, assembly GCA_949316375.1. Taxonomy (NCBI): domain Eukaryota; kingdom Metazoa; phylum Arthropoda; class Insecta; order Lepidoptera; family Noctuidae; genus Mythimna; species Mythimna vitellina. The sequence continues at coordinate 9,009,049 of OX438687.1, read as the reverse complement.
ATTAAAAGAGCTGTACTGGAGTGAAGTACCGCGGGACCTTTGTAAGAACGCCTAGTTTCCTATTAGCTACCTTGGTTTAGGACTCAATGATCCGTCCAAAGTTAAGGTCTGAGGAAATTTCAACTCACAAGAGCTTAAGGCGGTCGGTGAGGATATTGATATTAAAATATAATAAAACAATCTTAATACCAGAAGGTGGCATCTTCAAAATCTTAGTTGTATTTCTAAGGTTACTTACACTTAGGATAGAAGAGATCACGGCGAACATCTTCAGCAATTGAAATCATTAATTACGTCGACATTCGAAGATTTAGAAGTTCGTCCAAACGAATTATGCAGTTTAAATGGAACTGGACAGGATATCTGGCAAGGCACGGTAATGAGAGGTGCAGTTAGCTAGTAGAGTGGTTTCCAAGGGTTGGAAGAAGTGTTAGTGGTCCAGTAGCGAGATGGGGAGACAACATTGATGATATCGTAGGATCATGAAAAGAAAAGCAAGGCTTTAAACCCAGCATGGGGGGAAGTCGTAGATAGTGAAGATCAGCCATATTTTTTTAATGATATAATCTAGTCCTTGACTGCGATCCTACCTGATGGTAAGCAGCGATGCAATGGTTAATGGTGAATCACACTAGTTTATTAACAGCCTATTCACTCTAGCCTTCAAGACACCTAAATTATAATCGGTCGGGAAGACCGTAGCAGGCAAATTTTTCATTCTTATAATTCCTTAGTTGCCTTGCTCTACCAGCACGGGTGTACTACATGCTATGTCTAGATAAAGTGTAGAGCTAAGCAATCTTTATAAGGGTGGAGTAATTGTGACATGACTTTGCAAACATTTCATTCACAGAAAGTTCACAAATAAAATAACTCACAAGTAAAATTAAATATTTTATTACAGTTGTACAAGTTGTTGTAAAACTAATAATACAATTATAAAAGAGACCTAACGTCTTCGAATCGAATGTGTCCTAAATAAATAGCTTAATCTACATTTTACAAGAGAAAAACTTGTTAAAGATACAATACTATTTGTATCTTCTATTAAAGTGAAAGTAGCACAATCACCAGTGTGTGTAAGTTCTAAAGCACTATCTCTTAAACTCATGTATTTATCAGATATGTGATTCTTGGATCCTACTCTTACTAATTCTACTTTGTCATTTTGTAGTTTTAGTACCAATGGTCATAAGTTGCCATCTTATAGTCTTGTCCTTGATAATTTTATAAAATAAATTTAGCAGTCCTGTAGACAGTCACTTCTATAAAATATGCATTTTCTTTTTTGTTTGGGAAAATAACTGATGATAGACTGCTTTTGGGGGTCACAGAAACTAGATTCTCTAGTTAGACAACCTAAATAATTCCAAAGTCAGCCTGTTTTAATGATAATCTTTAAAAAATTTATCAGAATTTTACACAAACAAAAATAGCCTGTTTATACGCGCCTTTCGTAAACTCACAAGCAGCAATATGTAAGAATTCTTAATTTTTAGCGATGGCAACCGATTTATCATCATGTCTCACTGTATTCTTCCTTATTACCTAATCTTAACTTAATCTCTTATGATCTAGTCTACGATCCAGTCGTCATAGGGAATTTTTTGCAGTATGTTGTCAAGGAAGCGCGACATCTTCTCTGCCAGGTCTCTCTTCAGCTCGGGTTTCATCTCCTTCAGGAGTTCTTGTGCGTTCGTGTTGATGAACAAGTTTAGGGCTGCTTCTGTTGATGGAAAATATGGAGGTGTTAATACATTAAACATATTAGCGTGCCAATGGGTTTTAAATATTAGCACCTCAACGTGGATAAATTACATTATTATAATATCAACTGACACTTTCTAAGTCAGAGCCATTACATATTTCAGTCTCAGATTATTTTGAATTGTCTATAATATTTAAAGTTAATAAGGTTATTGCCATGCTATAGAAAAACAGGATAGGAATGTAAATAATTAACAATTGGGAGGCAAGAAATTTTAAAATAATTGACTTATTGCAATTTTTAGCCTTGATAAAAGTCAATAACGAACTTTTAAAAATTTTGATTAAGAAATTAGCTGATTTCTTGCTGGGAGAGTAGTGTTTAGTTATTACTGTTGGAATGCCCATTAGGATTACCTACATCTTGTAAGATGGCAATTCAATTACTCCATCAAGAAGATACTGGATAACAATGATGAGGATGGTCATTGTAAAATACTAACCTAGCACAGCGTTGCTATTCTGCAATTTCTCTACGCCCATCTGGATATCCTTGACGGAGAAGTCGAGCTTGAGCTGCTGCAGCTTCAGGTAGGTGCGCCCGTCGCGCTCGAATGGCTCACCGCGGAAGTATACCTTAGCTTTGACACCCTCTGCGAATAAAAGAAGACTGGTGAACTTACGAAGTCTTATTTGGTAGTTTTTTATTACCTCTATAAGGAAGAATGCTTGAGTATCCTTTTCCATAAAGATAACAAAAAATCTGAGTATGCATGCATATAGTACCTGCTACTACTTTGTCTCATCTTGATTTATTAAAATTAAATTCTTAACACCAAGAGGTGTTTCAAATTGAATTTTAATAAATCTTCACTTTGAATTTTAAAAATACTCATTCCCATAATGAGTATTTTTAAAATTCCAGTTCGCTTGTCGGTAATGCTTACTGCATTTTATTACATTATTGACAACATACATTCCTTGGTCTGTTACTAATATAATGTATGTATATTGTACCCTCCAACTTTATTAATCTTATGTTGCCAGTTCAAAACCCGGGAAGGCGTTTTACTTTGTGTAGGTAATTTATTTTTCACCACTGCTCTCGAAATGATGAAGGAAGACATCGTGAGGAAACCGATATGTCCTAAAGCTATAAGACATTCTGCCAACTCACACTGAGGTCACGTAGTGGATTCTCTTTCCTAGAGAGCAGGCCGAGTCCTAGCAGTGGGAACATTAAAAGGTTAATTATGCTATGCTATGCTACGATGGAGCGGCAATGCTTATGGAAATACGCCACTTGAATTTCTGCGTTTCTGGTTTTTGTATTAGGGTGCTTTTCCACCAGAGATACGTGGTACAGAAGGTCGCGAGTGGTGTAGCTATTTGCCGCTTCCCTATTTTAGATACAATGCTTAGTTCGAGCTGCGCATCTTTCTCTCGCAGCTACTTTGCGCGGCGTATCTTCATAACACACCTTACTCGCACCACTACATAGCTTATTCAGTGGAAACGCTCACATAGTATCACAGCACGGCTATTACAACCTTGCAGCATAGCTGCATAGCACATTTCTGGTGGAAAAACAGCCTAACAGCGATATTGCACCACATCAAGAATGCAGATAATGATTCGATTATGCTTCGGTAATAGGCAGTGATTTTTACAGTAACAGATAGCGCAAAACGAAAATTGAAGTAGGTATGTTAAGTATGTAAAAACTCACCGTACTCTCCCCAATACTCGCCGCCTCCGGACGCACGAACGAGAAGTAGGACTCCAGAGGAACGGTAGCGGGCGCGCGCGCTGATGTGGGGTCCGAATAAAGTCAGCTGGAACTGATGAGTCTCCAGGTCTGACCTGTATTATAGAAAAACAGTATTGTTAGCGTTTTGGTTGATAAAGAGATTTTTTCCAGTGGTAAGTCTACGTATTTGCCGGTGGTGGAGATGCGGTCAGAAGACCAAAACATACAAACAAAAACGGACACGACGGACGGTTTGCGGACAGACAAAAACGTGTGATGTTGTGGTTGTTGTGTGTTAAAAAATGTGTAATTTTCTAAGTAATATAACATTTTTGTCTGTCAATTGGTTATCAGTTAAAAAAATCTGGGGACATGCTCTCCATTGCAGCAGTTGACCATGAAGTGAAATGAGTTGTTGATTTGTTCACTGTTTTTATGTTCCAAGAAGTGGTTGTAGTAGTTGACACTTCGCGTGACTTAAGGGTTGGCTTTTTCTTCGGACAAAGGATAAGCATTTTCATTCAGCGTGGCAATTCTACCAGTCTTTTGAGTACATTACCAGTCGACAGCGATGCGGAGGAGTAAAGTCGACGCCGTACTTTAGATTGCTTTTTTAGTACTTTAGGGCTTTTATTTATATTCTGCAAGTTAGTTTTAATTAGGTTAAGTTAAGCATATTAATGTATTAGTTATATGATAAATATATTAGTATGTATTTTCTATTGTGTTTGTTTCTTTTCGGTTTGTCTATTTATTAAGTTGCGCCTGCCATGTTATGTTTCTGCCACCCTAGGGTCGATTGGTAGAAAATGCCTAAGGCATAAGTCCGCTTTTGTACAGTGTTATGTGCATAAAGTATCAATAAATAAATAAATACATGCTTACATCCATTAGTATTTTTATTATTTATAGGTTCGCGTTTGCTGCGTGCGTTTGTTTTTCGTCTATCTCACCATGGTATGATAAACAAATCGGTCAATGAAGTCGGTTATTTGTTTTTTTGTATATTTTTTTACACTTCTTACAATGAACACATGTTAAATGAATTAAAAGCAATAAGCAAACAATGGTCTGGTCGACGATGGGACTCCGTCGTTGCTTTTAATTCATTTAACATGTGTTCATTGTAAGAAGTGTAAAAAAATACAAAAAAAAAAATTAACCGACTTCATTAAAAAAAAAACACTAAAAGGATCAAATAATTTTAATTTCGAAACTATTATTTTGATCTTTTTTGTCTAATTACTTTCACACTTTTACTAATTTATTTCACACTTTTTAGTTGCGATACACTTATAAATGTAATATATTATAAGTGTATCGCAACTAAAAAGTGTTTACCAGAGTGTCTATTTCTCATGACAATTCCAATTAACCTAAACACTGCTAGGTTACATTGATTTATTATAAAGTTCCTGTGTCTACCTTCCGGCTCTATCATCAGATCAGTTAGATAGTACCTTATAGCCAAACTGCATTTCATGACAATCTAATAAGCCCAAACACGGCTAGGAAACATTAATTAATTACAGAGTTACGGTGCCTATCTCCCGGCTCCATCATCATCATCAGGACACTTCGATGATATCATTTTCAACATAACTATTCAGAGCTATTTATTTATTTGTATTGTCATAGTCGCTTAACTATCTTTATTGTGATATCTATGTGAGTATGAAGTTCCATTGGCCATTTCTGGTCTTCTTCATAAGTTCCACTTCATCAAATGTTACTTTTTGACTGTAAGTGGTTAAGATCTCGATGAAAATACCAAAATCACTATATAGTTGCCTATAATATTTGAGGAGTTCCCTCGATTCCTCATGGACCCAATCATCAGATCTAGAGTCTGAAAAAAATGGCACCAATCGGAAAGCTTATCCTCTAAGAGGAAAAAAAAATGCAAATCGGTCCTTAAACGACGGAGTTCTGAGGTAACACACATAAAAAATAAAAAACATACATAACCTCTTCCTTTTTTTGAAGTCGGTTAAAAATTAAATAAATTTCAGTAAACGATATATTTTCAACTTGTCTAAAAAATATTCAGTTTCGGTTCCTATAGAAAGCCATTTTACGGTCGGACACTACTTCTTATGAATAAGAAACCAACATATTTGTAATGATGATATTGATGAGAGGCAATCACGAGTAGATGAAGAGTAAATAGCAGTAGATATTAGCGAATGTAAAGAAACTAGGTGCAAGAACAGTAATGTTTCTCCTACTTTAGATATTTGTTTTACGAACACCGCTCTGTGTTTATAAGCAAAAGATATTTTCAAATATTGTCTTCTAGTCTATTGTACAGCTTTCACACGATTAGTGTGAAGCATCGTTTGCAAACTAGGAATTATCTTGGTAAGATTTCCAAGAATGCACCTCTCATATACATATATAGCGAATATAACGACCAGCGAGATATGTTAAGTAAATTCAGTTAATGATTTTGAGATATTTCTTAATTTAATGTCTAGCTTGATTTCTCATGATTCAGCTTTCAATCAAATTCAAATAGAATTGTTTCTGGATACTTTTAAGTTTCACCATTTTGACCATGAAAGTTGCAAAAATCAAACAGTAGCATCTTCACAGAAGCTTGAAATAACAGACAAATAAATTTGTTCTAAGCTTCTTTAAATGCTAATGTAACATTTAACCTTATTGTTGTACAAAGGTCTTGTCTCAAAATCACAATGTGTTAACCCTGTGTTATTTACGTTATGAGTCGTCAAGTCTTTGTCCCTTTCGACCCCACTTGTAAAACTTGTATGGACATGTCTCTCGACGTGAACAGAATATATTAACTGATTATTTTCATTTCTTGACATTCCAATCCAAAATTAGCTGTCATCGTATTTGTGGCTTTTGGGAACAACGGTGGTTTAAATTTTGTCCGGATTTACTTGAAATTAATTAGTAGTATACAAGCCAACTTGACTTGTAATCGTCAATATAGAAAGGTAACGGGTAGCCCTAGTTATGCTTAGTAGAGACCCGTTTGATTTAAAAGTGAAATTTATAGACTGTGTGTCTATTTTTTGACATTACAGACAATGTTTCTTCAAAATCAAGTAAATTTATCGAATAAAACATTATTTTTAGTATACCTACAGTGAAACCTGAATATAGTTTGTTCAGAATCAGTAACCGAATCAAAAATATTTAAAAGGGTCACACGTTGGACGCCACCGACACTAAGTACAAAACAGATCATGGCAGGTCATAGTGGGCCCTAGGCACCAGCGCACAGCGGGGTGCGGGAGCCAAACAATCCCTCAGTCGCCCGGATGGCCCGGTAACCATGTATTTTTGCTAGCAACCAGGTACCATAACAAGCTTGTAACTTTGTGATTTTTCATGACACAGTTAAGAAATTATAAACATAGATTCTATTCATAAAAATAATAGACACGTGGTTCCGGATATAATAAAATTAATTTTGTATATAAAGGAACGATGAAGAAACAGAACCACCAGGTAAGTAGAAGAAACAACACAATAAAGCAACATAAAAGGTTTCGATTCGCCTTTCCTTCGATGATTAGATGGGTTTCGTCAGGAAAGGCGAGTGAAGATGATTAAAAATTGGCTAATGATGATTAGGGAAAGATGGACACTCATAATTCACGTTGAAACAATAGTGTTGCAAAAACTCAAATAATTAGTATAATTGTTTGCGCTCTTTGTTAAGTTTTTCATGTGGGAACGCTACTTATGTAAGAGAATTACACACACAACAATGATGGTGTCAGTGTCGCAACTTTTTATTAGCGTAATTTTTACGATCATTTTTATCCTAACATTAGGGTTTTATGTCTATGATTCGCGCGTGCCAATAGATGCTAATATACGTTTAGTCACGGAACAAATATTAGAAGGCTGGGTAAATATGTATGGCTCTTGAGCTGGTGCTGAGATAGCGGCATTTAATTTCATTGACTTTGTAGTACCATTTTTGGTTACACCTTTCACACAAAAAAAGATGAGATGACACAGGATTTTTTGGTACATTAATTAAGAAAAAAATACCACAAAATTACCATATAAATGGAGAAAGAAAGCTTAGTTCTTGATAGATAGTCTTATTTGGAAGTCTTACCTGACATTCGTGATTGTCATATTAGATGCTCCAGTCGCGTGTATGTCTTTGAAGGTGGCACGGTAGCCATCAGGTCCACCACCCAGCGCGATTGACAGCTCATCTATCACTATTGGTTCCGACTGAAAAGTTTATAAGTTAAGATTTGTCATAAGCTTTCGATAAAGTAAGCTTTGTAAATAAGGTAACTTAGGTAACCTTTTGTTACATAAATTAAACGATCTAGTAAAATTAAAAAGCTTATTAGTAGCGTAACTTTTAGATGGAAGTAGGCAGAGATACGCTTAGAACTTAAAAATACACGATATTTTTAAATATTGGTTTTGGATCATAAAATCATCTAGGATTGATAGCCTGTTGAATTGTTTAAACAGCGTACCTAATATGACTCCCTAGAAGAAAATTGCAGTATCCAAACGTATTGTTATTACAAAAACTAAACATTACCTCTTCAATGCCTAGCTCAGGTGCTCCACCCTTCATATATTCGATTAGTGAGTTGAAGCTGCGGAGTAAGCAGGCATCCACGTTGGGGTCCCGCCGGGAACACCGGCCGCCGAATATGTCTGAATAAAGATAAAATAAAAGTTTTAGATTTAGACTAGTGTTTTATCATACTGATATAATATTCAGAATTTAGAAGGCAAAATGACGAATACTGACAGTTTTTCGGAGAAACGGAAAGCAAAATAATAAGGTAAGTCAAAGTAGAAAAAGTCAAAGACTTAAAGCTTTTCTTAGAAAACTTTCATTTGTTTTAACGAAAGGCGAATTCTGTGTATTCAAAAACAAGCTTGACTTAATATGTCACAAACACGGGAATCTTAAAAAACATTCCATAAACAATGTTTCACGTTATTTTATTAGTCAGCTGTTATGCTAATTACGCTTTCGTTAGTAATATGGTGACTATCGTATTCATTAGTATGCTGTTGGCACCACCTAACGGTAGCCAAGCGTCGGTGCGGTGAAAACAATAGGAACTGATAGCTGGACAATGCAGGCGTCAGAGAAGCCTTGGGAGCGATCGTGCGATTAACAATGTTTTGGCCATGATACTTCTGAGAGGAGTCTCTTTGTTCAACTTTTTCTAATGAGCTAAATGACGAGTGATCGTTGATAACCTCTGATATGTTGCAGAATGGGCTATCTCTTTCTCAGAAAGGATGTCTTCATCTGCTTTCTCTATGACAAATGAAAGACGAGTGACTTAGCAATTCAGATAAAGGATTAAATTGAAACATCATACGATAGCAGTTTGAATTGATACTCAAGCTTGATGACCGGATATTATATGTACTCGTACTTTCTATAAATTGACTAAATTGTAAGTCAAGAGTTAAATACTTTTTTTTAGGAATATTTACGAAGATTGAACGGTAAATGAACACTTACTTTGCCTAACAGATTGTATTAAAAGAAATTATAATAAAATCTATTGGGCACAGTAAGTATGAACTGAACCGTGAAAATTTTGGTCATTAATAAAAAATGAAAGAGTTTCTTAGTTTTAGATGACATTCGTTATAGATGACTGATTAATACATAAAAGATAACACGTTTTATGCATTGATTCATATATGTATAAAAATGAAGCCTATTTTCCTTGGTCACGTCATCACGCGTGGTCTGCGTGGAATTTCGCTAATTCTTTTTTTTTGTTGTGTTTTGTTATTGTCAAGAGAAGGTTCTTTTGAAAGACAAAAATAAGGAAGTTGCACAAAAAATTTGTAAATTTCAGAAAACTATGACTACTATTTAAAATTCGCGCATTTAACGGTTCATAGCTAAGACAGGACTACGTCGGGTTAGCTAGTTTCAAATAAATACTAAAAAGGTACTTCTCAATTATAACAACCAATATCGCAATTTATGTTAAAAGAGAAACCTGATTTTCTACGTTTGATGATACCTTGATGTTCTCTTGGTCGTCTAAATTCATCATGTGTAAATAAAAAAAATCAACCATGCATCATCAAGCATGTTTTAAAAAAAGGTGCGCTTCAAAAGAGAAAATTATATGTATTTAAGAAATTATTACACTTTTCATTAGCGCCCGGAATTTTTGCGGCCTAGCATATGAAGTCATGTGTTAAAATGCTTATTTGGGTCAATGTTACAAGTGTCAATAAAATAATTTTAAATGGCTTTACCGATGCGGATAATGAAAGAAATGAGTTTAAAAACAAACAAATGAAAGTTTAATTTAGCGGCTCCTTTCACTTTATTAACACGTTTGGCTGTTTTTGGACTTCGAATCGGCATATGGCTAAAATAATGTTTAGGTTTCACTGATATACTTGTATTAAAAGTTCCTTTTGAGTTATAATATGTAGCAATGCTTGAACGTTGAACATAAAAAAACTTTCGCCATCCCTATTAGAGTCGGTCAAACTATAATCTGTACAACTCTGTACGACGAAAGGCCTATAGCCAGCGGCTGAACGTGTCAGAAATAATTATGTTTTTTAACTGGTTGTGAAGTAACGGATCGTCGTAATGCACCTGCCGGGTCGATGACCCTCCGCGGGACCTTGTCCGCGAAACTGGATCTGGCAAAAACTATGTACTGTTAGCACTGGTTCACTTTATCTGTTTATATAAGGTGCACCTTCATTAAGCTTGAAGCCTTGTTGCTACAATGTAATCAGCATGGCCTAGGGTTATTGTAGAATCCGTATTTGTAAACTCGTCTTGACAAAAAAAATAGCAAGGTTTCTAACACTAAAGCTATTAAAGATTAGTAATATTCTACTCACAAACAGTTTGGGTACGATGGAAATGATCTGGATGCCGATTCCACTTCACTTGTATTTTTAATTTGAATACTTTCAGTCTCAGCACTGAGATTTGCGTTCGCTTTGTTATAACATAGACAGCAAGGAGGATAAATGATATCCATAGATCTCATTGGGTTATTAACATTCAGATAGCCAACTAGTTTGGTTTCCTAGAATCTTTAGTTCAATCATCTATAGGTCAAGGTATGGGTACTTATGAAGAACTGAGACAAAGACTAGCTGATAATACTAGCCTCATAAGTGTTGAATCGTATAGAGTAGGTCCAGTGACCCCAATAGAGACCTAAAATTATATCGTTGCGTGTTAACAAAACCTAATGTACGCTAAAGCAGTAATACTAAGCTATTAGAGTCAATGTTATGTACCTGATTATATAACTGTTAAGGACAAACTTGTGTACTCATATATTTAGGACGGATATGGTGTTGCACGTAAATGACAACTTAACAAGTGTCCAGCCACTTAATATGACTTTAATTAATAGCACCTTAAAGATATTTATGCCTCAGATGCAGATGTAAATTTAGCTGTTTATGGTTATTTTATTCCAACCTTCGCTTTAAAGAATAAAATGTGTGTTACTTATGTTATAAATCTTGCAAACGTGCAAATTATCTTCGTAAAGGATTAAGAAAACTAAATTTCGTTAAAAGGGTTTTTTGCTGTCGTATTTTTCACCTTTTCTGAGGTTTCTATATAATTTTTTGGGTTTCTTTGGACTCACCAATTTTAAACTGCCCTTAGGTTTGTTGGAACAACTATCATTGTATCTACGGTTGCTGGTGGCAGCTGGATGACAGTTGCACGCATTTTTTCTTAATTCTCGATCCAGATAAATTAGTTATGATTGGAGATTTCTATGTACAGCAGTGAGTTGTTGTAAGCTGACGATTATGACGGTAGTTCTATTTGCCATTATAGGTTCTACCAGCCAAATTAGATAATGCTTATAACAAACAAACCTAAATAAGCAAGACGATGAAATAAGATGCATTAAAAAAGTTTTTAAATGTCCTATCATGTTCATTTCAATGACTGGAGTGGCTGCTTCCTTTCACAATATAAGTGATATGACATTTGAGCCATGCGTACACTAATACCAGCAGTAACGACCATAATAATGCAAGTTTTTGTTGAAATGTAAGCAACATTCATTTACGTTTTGACAGTTTAGCAATAAAACCGAATGTATGGTTACATGTACAAGAGGGTTAACGATGTATCAAGAGATACAAAATTGTTTTCAAGAGCTCTTAGGCAAACTCTTTATTAGAGTAATGATGGTAAAAAGTATATTTGCCAAGTACATCGAAAGGGGAATATATTGCCAAAGACGTTTTGCTATATGTTTTTCAATACCATGTAGCTGACTGGTCCCATGAATCTTCTCAAAATGAGAAAGCAGGAAAAATTGAAGAATTTCGTTTAATTTGAAAACAGCGATAAGACTGCAGAAGATCAAAGAGACGAAGGATCAATCAATTGTGTAATAGATGACATAGGGGTGAAAGCTCTATGCCAAGGCTGCGGGGTTGTTCGAAAGATTTACTTTACTAGCCCTTGCAAAAGGGCAACTGAAGGAACACAGATGGGTTTTAGACAGTAAAAGTCTGATACTCTGTAGCTGAGAGAGGAGTCAATTGATCAGACAGACTCGAGCACTGAGGGTTCCGTACAAACTTACCTAGTTCCGTTAATTGAGTTTTAGAGTTAATTGAGTTACGAAGATTTTTCCGAATCGCAAAAGTTTTTTTTGTGACATTACTACAAATTTACAGTTTTCAGATTTTTAATATACTTGTGTTATGAGACCTTGTTTCATGCCAAATTTTATGATTCTAGGTCAACGGGAAGTACCCTATTTATTTTGATTCCCTTGAGAGTGTCGAAATACACATTTTTTGCGGCTTAAACGGCCGTTTATAATGGTTTCATAACAGCAATAAGAATAACATAATATTAAGAGATTTAGTAAAACCAGCCGTCATTGTGTCTCGTGAGACAGAGGAAACGGTATGACGACACGATTCATCAAAGGCGCAAAGACTATGAAAACATAATAATTACTTATAATATGATAATTCGTAGATACTCAGATAGATTCAACATTATAATAATATAGCTTGGTTTGTTAATCTATATATATATATAAAAGGAGAAACTGACTGACATATCATCGCACAGCTAAAACTACTCAGACTAGAAGCATGAAATTTTGGACAAGGCTTGCTTTTATGACGTAGGCGAGCACTAAGAGAGGATTTTCTGAAATTCACGCCCTAAAGGGTTGAAACGGGGGTTTAAAAATTGTACAAAGAAATCTATTTTCACGGGCGAAGCCGTTGGCAGAACCTAGTTTTATTATAAACTGAATACAATTTCGAATTATGTTTGAAAACCGATTCGTCCTTCTCGTGAGAAAAACATGTAACAGTTTACTTTGAAGAATTGTTACCGGATTTCCGGATAACCTGTTTAAAACAAAATGTGGTATGTTTTAATTGAAAATTATTTAGCAAGTAATTTCGAAGCAAACTTCTCTATAACTGACTTGCTGAATTCCTTCATTATTTAGTTTATCTGTACATATAAAAGGAGAAACTGAGTGATATATTAACACAGACTAAACTTCTGGAACTAGGAACGTGAAATTTTGCACAAGTTTTTTTTTATAACTCGGCGGCGAACTCGAAGAAGGGGATTTTGTAAATTTAACCTTTAAGAGGGTGAAATGGGGAAATTTGTTTGAATGTAAAATCTCATTCTGTGTGACAATATACTTGAAAGTTAGCATAAATAGTAACATAACATAGTAACCTAAGTTAGTAATAAAAGTTGTGTTTTTCAAAATACCCCCAATAGGATTAGGGATGTTCCCCAATTTAGGGGGTTCAAAGATCGTATGGTATTCTCATCTCTAATAGGGTTAAGAAATTTGGCACAAATTCTAACAAAATTATTAGTTATTTTAAAACTACCCTCAAAATAATTATGGTTCAAAGGTTTTATGAAAACATTATTGCGAGTGAAGTTGCGGGCAAAATGCTAGTTTATCATATTGTAGACACAGCGATCGTCAGTCGTCCGTTGTTGACATTAGTATTGCCACTGCACCACTCTGACATGGCGGTCGTTCGTGCTTTGGCATGGCCTCCCTATTACTCAACCACCATAATACGCATTTCTCCTACTTTCTTAGGCTTCCGTATTTAACGACAGGTTTACGTAATGAATAATTTGTGATCTAATAATAGTCATTATTATTATTGCTTACTTATGTCATCACGGAGATTCATTCTATGGTGTTTTGTTGATCGAAGTGTTAACATCACTTTTCTGATCATCATTATCATTCATTTATAGCAATAAATTGGAGAACGGTGATGATCATAATATTAGTTGTCATCTCAGTAATCTGCTCGATACTGATGTTGATGAGATGGAGTTTTTTGTAGATAAGTTACAGTTTACATATGGAAAAAAATTACTTATTCTTTTGTTAACCTTTTGTAAAGTTTGTCCTTTAGCAAAATGACTTATTGTTACTGTATTTTAGAATCTAATTCAACAACCGCGACCTTGCTCACGTAGAAGATTTTCAGTTCAAACGTTTAGTTGTTTTGTTCTGCTTAATGATTATGCTAATTCAGAAACATGTGCATGAAATAATTTGCAGTATTTTGTTTGTATCCATTATAAAGGGCCATCGTCATTTCAACGTTCAGTCACGTGGTCAGAACAAAGGAATCGGAGGCGTGGCCTACTCGAGACGTTCAACGCAAACTAAACGATCGTAACTTGGCTAGGGGGGAAGTTTTTAATTTAATCTATTCCTTTTCTATAATTTAGATTTCACATCATATTTTATTTAAGCTCTGAATATTATCTAAGACTCTTTATAGACCTCGTGTAGTGGAACTTTCTTTGGCCTAAAAAATACGTACCGGCTTGCAAACTTGCTTGTATAGTGTTATGTTGACATAGCTTCTACCACTAATATCAAAGTATAATTTTATCCGATTAGTTTAATTACTACTAGTTTAAGTAAGTTTATCGACTAGTTTATCTTATTTTTTTGTCTTTCTTTGTGCAAGACTGACAGGACTTGCGAAAGTACAGAAAAAGGCACCAGTGAAAGTGTAGCGACTTTCTCGTAATGATCACATATATCGTTTAGTAGTCCCTTGTTATTAATAATTTTTATTAAGGACTGATTTTTACGTAAATTTTTAAGTGCAAATAGGATTGATTTTATACCAATGTCTGTTGGATAATGTAAAAGTTGTGCCAAAAGGCAAAAAGCTAAATATAAGGCGTTGATTAATTTTCCAATCAGTTTTCAAAAAGAAATTTAAATAAAAATATCAACTACATAGTGGTTTTTAATGGGTTTGAATATTTTAAATCAGTTAAACGTGATTTTTGCTAGTTTTCCTTAATATGATAATCATAGCGAAAACTTATTTGTGTTACAGTTATTGCTTAATGTTAGCTGTGTATTGAGTCTAATATTACTAAATTTTTTCCGTACATTATCATTTGGATGACATTTCTTCTGACTTCTAAGGAGGTTGAACATTGACCGAAAACCGGTGTTTGTTGTGAGTAAAAATCTAATTTTTATTTTGTTTTATTTTTGGCAGGTACTCGTCCTAAATGAACCTACCTACTACTTATTAAGGAAAATCTGCGTATTTTTATTTAATAATTTTACTTGATTAACAGTAACACCTACCTAACATGATTAAAAATATTACACACAGATTTTGCAATACCTACATGGTAAAAAAAATTAACAGAAGTGTTCTTGAATTAATCCAAACTACTTATTTGAATCTAAATGTAAGTTTCAGCAAGATTATTATTTGATTTAAAAAAAAAACAGTTTAAGAAACTAAACAAAAAAGATAATGAATATATAAATATATTTCTACTCTAATACGAATAATCATCTTTATAAACTAATTAGAAAGTGGAAACGTGCATTCTGCAAAATATTATCAGTGAATTCAATAAATGAACAATAAAATACAAAAATATACAATGAAATTACTAAAAGCTTTTCTTTCTTTTTGTCTTCGTATAATCAACGGATTAATTTTAAATGGATTATCAATAATTTGAAAAGAAAACAATTTAGTGCTATTGTATAGTAACAATAAAAGTAAACGACACAAATAGAACACTCGTCTGTCTACTTTCTTCTATCTACTTACGTGTATTTGAAGTTCCCGATGCAATCACAGCAGCGAAGAATAATACTAGCACTTGGTAATTCGCCATTTTTAAATTTAATTAACTAAACATAAAAATAAAATTTGTAAAAACACGTTATGTTCCAAGTTTGAATTTTTGGAATAAACAATTTAGTTTTTACTTTTTCTAAAAGCCGGCAAGCGTCCGGCGCGTGCTGCCTCGGCGGGAGCAATGGTGTCGTAGGCTGAAGTCTGAACCCTCACCAAGGCACAAGATGCGTTGACCGCAGCAAAGGTTTTCTGTATATTTTTGCGGATGCGGTTTTTTTTCTTTTGTCTCTTTGATATGTTTGAGAATAACATTTCATCGACCTCACATTTCACTTTCTTTTGTTTGTGAAAAATGTAACCAATGTTAACTCTTTTTATTGTTTTCCGAGCCTAATTAAATATTTTTGTAAACATAAAAATAACAGACTAGGAAAAGTCAAGTTTTGTTGTGTAAAATTATTACGTAAATTATACTCTCATCACCTACCTAAATTAACTTTTTTGCATCTCAATTTATTTTTGTTACGATTTTTTTCCACTGTATGTACACTTGCTAATTATGTGAAATAATTATTTATGTAGGTATTATAAAGGTACAAAATGCTCATTCAATTAAATTATGCAGTCATTACTAAGTAGGAATACGCATTAGAATAATGAATTGTATTCAATTAATAAATAGGTATAAAACCCTTTATCCATATCGTTTATTCAGATTTATTTTTGTCATGGAAAAATGTTTTAAAAAGAAAAAAATATTTTATAATTGTTGTCTTTAAGTTTGGTTACATTTGAATTTTGATGCAGCAACATTTTGGTAGTAAAAATAATAGTGAATACATAAAAATCATAGACCAAGCTGGCTAGTAGGTACTTTGAGTTATTTCGACTGAAATAAAGATAGGTAGCATAAGATAGGTACCTAAATAGTGTTATCTTTGCAGTTAAAGTCTACTATTTCACTTTTTTTTTTGCGATCGTCAATGCGCGGAGCGAGAGGGCGTGTCAGAACATTACTGCCACTGAAATTATGATAAGACGATAATTATATGTAGGTAATATCTTTTAGATTTCACCTTTATTGCATAGTTCCGTATGATGAATTTGAATCGAAGATGTTATTCGAATGATAACTTATGCCAAAATTAACACCCTCAGAAAGATACGAGAGGAAAATTTGTAAAAGAAATTAGAAACATTCTAGCGAGACTGTTTATTGCTTGTGACATCAAGCAATAAGCAGTCTCGTTAGAATCTGTATGCAGTATTTGCGTGTTTTTTATACAGTATTTGCATGATGAGATCAAGATTGGAAAAGGGAATTAACCTGGCGCCATTTTGTGAATTGCGAAGTTTTAGCTGTCAAGGCCAATCTTATTTATTTTGTTAGTGGGAACATCTTCGATTGAATACAGCCATCATAGTTACAAAAAGTAAAAAAAAAAACACAGATTTAGAGAAAACAAAGTAGATATTTTAGAAGGATAAATACTCAAGGAAAATATGACCAAGAACTCGCCATTAAAGTTTTGAAAGTGTATATAAAAAGACATCGCATTACTTTTGTACAACATACTTTAACTTTTCAGGAAGAAATCTAGAATTTGAATGATATGAATCTTTTTTTTTTTAATTGTTATAAACCAGTGCTTGACTGCGATTTCACCTGATGGTAAGCGAAGACGCAATCATTGATGGTCAGGCGCACTAGTTTATTAAGAGCCTATTCACTCTAGCCTTGAAGACTTCTATTTTTTTTTTCTAATTAGGTACTTAATCATAATTAGAGCTGTAAAGCTTCTCACGAACTGACTATCAAGAGAATCGTCATTTTAGTTTTATTGTTTAGCTGACATTCTATTTTTAAATTTATTAGTTCAAAAGAAGAACTGTGCATGTTATACTCTAAATTGAATTGAATTAAAAGCTTTTAAAATGAATAAACATACCTAATCTTGGACGTTCTATTTATAAAAGACCACAAAAAAGGAAAACAAAAAATGGGACTAAAAATCTTATTATGGACCGAATCGAGGTTCTTAATTTGGTTGTATTTTTTATGTTTTTTATCTCAGAACCCCTTTATTCTGTGTCCGATGTTTAAGAACCGATTTGATTTCTTTTCTTCATTTAAAAGGATACTTCCAGATTAGTCCCATTTTTATCAAAATCCAGTTTTGATGGTGCGTTTCATGAGGAATTGAGGGAATATCTCCTAGCATTGTTTTGGGCTCATTGCATGAGATACATTCTGGTTATAAGGCACCATCGATCTGACCTGATGAAGCTGCAAGTTAGGCACTCCTTAGGGAACTCCTTACCTAATAAAACAATGTATCCTAGTTATGCTTATTGGAATTGTCACGAGATGAAGGTACTCTGGATAAAAGTAGTTTTAATGGTTACAATCTATAGGTCTGCTATGGTATGGTATAAGGTAGGTCTTAGTAAAGAACTTGGATACTTTAAGGCTTAGATGAGGGGTAGGTGCCACAACTAAATAAAATAAAAATCTTTTTACAACAAAAAAAGACCAGCCGACTTCACTATAAAAATACTAAGGCGGTTTCTTTTGCAAAAAGTTTTCAATTTAATTGAAATTAAAGTACCTACATAAACCGAATAAGCATAAGTTTTATGTGGCGAACATTTTTTGTTTCTGGGAGACACAATTACTTCCCGCCAATGATTGAATAGTAGGATCTTATATTGTCTACTGGATTGATACCTACTTGACGTGAAAATATAATGAAGTATTGGAAAATATACATAATCTGTATTTCACTTCCTATCTTTTGAATTTTACATTAAGTGCGTATGTGATTCCCCTTGTACAGTATCTAAACTTAGGCCTATATTTACTATTTATCTTTGACTTAGGCGCCCATTACACGATAGGTTTTGCGTCAGTTTTGCCACAGTCAAATATTTTACTGGCAAAAAGGCTATCGTCTAATGCCATGATTGACGTTTGCATGACGAAAAACGTATGGCGATAAAATTCCGTCATTCAAAATTCATTAATGATTGATGGTTTTGACAGACGTTTGCATGACCGTGTAATGGACGCCTTAGGCACAGAATAAGTATTTGACTTAGGTACCTATTTTGTAGAAACATCTATTGGCCTAAGCCATAGATATCCGGCCTAACCCAATTTTTTTTTTGTGAATGTTTTTGACTTCCATCCTAAGTTCTTTAAGTCATGTCTTCGTATGAATAGTTAATTTTTATACCATTAAAATATGGATGTACACATTCTAATATTTTTGTAGTATTTGGGAGCAAATGTCAAGTCAACCTTCCCGGCAAACTTTACTGAGGTAGTCAACACTGCAATCAAATTTTCAGCTCCATTTTGATTCCACATATTGTCCAGTTGCGCAGATACTTGAGATACAAAACTTCATCAATTTTACATCACAGTATCCACTAGGAATCAATTTGAATCGAAACGAATAATTAAAACAGCGTTTGAACTTCACTTGAAGAAATTTCGCCACAAGCCAATAATCTTAATGCTATTATGGGCTGGGGTAGATAAGCCAAATCTCCTTTTATATCTAACAAATTTCTATCTTTAACTAAATCAGTCAGGAATCAGTAGGGAAACGGACATCAAAAAAAGATACATACTCATTGCATGTCCGTTGGAAATTAATCGATATTTCGTTTTAATGATTTTCCGAATCGATTCTTGATACAGCTGAATCGAATCTCTATACCGTTACTACCGGTTTGAGTGCATTCGTGACGAGTAATATGTCGGTCAGGCTTTTATGTGAGGCTCTTGATCTAAATACACTTTTACTATTTGTAATTTCTGCAATTTTAGGCTGTATTTAAAAATAAATAAGTCACTTCATGCTTGATTTAAGATTGTAAGGCCCACTTGCGTTAAAATTCAGCCCATAATTGGTTTGTTATTTTAATATGCTTTCGATGACATTTTGTGTAGAATATAATTTCTGTCCAAATTGCTGCAACGGCTCCGCTGTAGTAATCGCACATCTTTAAAAATAAAAAATACATATAATATGTATTTTTCAATTACTTAAAAAGCCGCTCTTATCCCTACCGCTTTTAGTCACGCAATTTATTGTTTTCCGTACAAGTGTGAAAAAGTGCGCGAGCTCGCCTCCTCGTACCAGACTGGCCGCTAAGCGACTGTCACGAGTATTTTCAATACACTTACTCGAAAACCCGGTCTTATCCCTACTGCTTTTAAGCATACAATTTACTGTTTTCCGCACTAGTGCAGGTGCGCGAGCCGGCCCCGCCACAATTGATTCTATTTATCGTATCAGTCTGCGCAATAAGCGACCCTCACGAGTCGTCAACTCCCGTTTAATTATTTCTTCGTAAGTGTATTGAAAATCGTCGTTTGATACAAGTGGAAGATCACTACAGCAGTTTTATGGAGCAGCTTCATAAAACCCTCGATTGCAGCTCGGACGCATTCCACCTCGGTTGCAATGACAAACTTTCTCCACTTCATCAAAATGTACTATTTATATTTATATATTATACCTTTCCTCGATTACTGGCTCTTATCGCACTACGATAAGTTTCAACATGCAACGTACTAGTATATCACCCTCATGTTATTTTTTTATTTATAACAAAGGTTTTTATTTTTCTGATTTCGTTACAAAAAACATTAGACAACCGTTAAATTTTCTATAAGCGGCGGTACTGATTCAATGTAAGACATTGATCGACAGAGGAGAGAGGACATGGGGTCCTCTCTCCTCTGTCGATCACTGTGACTATATATATCGACCCACCGAGTTTCAATTTTTTCAAAGTAAGATATTACTAGTCGCACACACGCAAAAGGTTTACCCTTTGTTCATTTAACATTAATTAATTAATTATTATGTAATTCCTTCTATACTTTATCATCAAGGCTATGATTCATTATAATATAAACAATGCAATTTAAATAACGTATAGGAACGTATAGGATTCATTTCGCATGTGTCACCTCGACCAAGTACACACACAAAATATAAAGAAAAATTTATTCACAAAATGTTATGACGATTTTATCGATATAGTAAGTACGTATACACTATTTAGATATGGGAAATGAACAATACTTATAATTAAAAGTTAAAGAACTCATCGTCATCATACTTTACATCAACAATCGCTGGAGTTTTAAGAGAAGACAGTTTGAAGCCCGTCTCCTGAATTTCATCCACTTTGGGTAACTCTTGCTTTATCAGCTCATCTACATTCAGCCTGTCTAGTTCTTGCTGCACTCTCTCCTTCAGGGGTCCTTCCAAACCATCCATGATCTGGTACCTCAGAAGATTTGGTATAACATTTACTGCAAATTCAATTACATAATCTATTGTGCCAGCGCCGTCCCACCGAATTTGAATATTACCGATATCAAAATCAATGTCTCTCAATACAGGAGTTTTTCTCGTATCAAGTGGTTGTGCTAAGATTATTCTAGCACTTATGTATTCTATTGAGAACGATGCAGTACCAGCTCTATTTAGTAGACCACCTATTGCTCCAACCTCCCATTGAGTTCTTCCTTCAAGTTTTTGAGTACCGATTTCAAAGTCTGCCACTGCCGTATTGTTTTCCATCTTCAAAGTTATATTCCCAACTCTTTGGAAAGAAGATATTCCGGTAACCCAGGTGTTGGATAAAGCGATAGTGAATATGCTCACGGAGGTGTTGTAATCTTGAACACGGTATGGATCTAGCTTCATATCAATTACTTTATTTCTGAGGTCGCAGATCACCATGTCTAGCGGAGCAATAGAGTTAGGAAACTGCAAATCGCCTGCTACTTCTTCAAGTTTGGTGTTAATTTCGGCTCTGGCTTTAGGATAGACCTCTTTGAGGATAGCTGGTAAACTAGAATCAAAGATGGCAGATCCTCCGTTGTTGATAAGACTCTGCACCATGCCGCCGAGAAAACCTAAGTTTTCAAAGTTGGTAGCAATTGTACTGAAACTTATATCAGCGTGTATGTCTTGAGCTCGCAGTTTTCCGTCGCGTTCTACCCCAACGTTAGCTTTTGCTATTATGTTCAATCCAGTGATGTCGACGGTGAATGGACCCTTAGAAGAACTGAAAAACGATGATATCGAGTAATTGCCTCGAGCTTGCAATGTGTCTATTCTCAGCGCTGCCGTGACCTGAAATATGATTAAGTATTTTAAATGAATTTACACAGTAGGCTTTATTTCGAAACTTTTACTGTACAGATTTTAATCCAATATCATCATTACAGCTACACTGTATCCTATGAATCTTACTATTATGAATATATGTGGTAATACGTATATACACGTATACGTATTACCATGGCATTGGCAGTACCACACGGTACTGCCAAATAAATTAATAAAAATATCGTGATTAAAAATAGGGTTTTTTTTTTAGATGGGAAAGTCATCTAGGGCCTAGTCCCTTGGCCCCAGAAGGCTTCGACCCTGCTAGGCCCTTACGGTTTGCTGCCATTTCCTTGAGGCGCGCGTGGAACAGTACGCGCCGTCGAGGACTTGGGCTCGGTCCGGACGGTTACCGGATGATCGGACGGCGAGCTACCCATTGTTCGCCGTCGGCAAGCCCGCGCCTACGGTGGCCGGAATTCGGGATCGGAATCCCAGCGGCGGTTGGGGCGTGACCGTTGCCTCACGCGATCGACCGCCTCCTTTGCTAGCATTACTGCTTCGCAGAAGGAGGCAACCGCCTGCTACTCCTCCTCGCTCCGGGCCATGGCCTATACCAAGGCCCGGCGCAAAAGAAAATAGGGAGTGGTAAATACTTTATGACATATTCCAATAACTATCAAATATACAAAAAAAAAACAATAATTAATATCGGTCGAGCTGTTTCGGAGGAATGCGACACATTTATATATCTTAGGAGATTCAAAGAGTGAAAGTCTGGGTGTTTTTAACTCACATCAATCCCGCTGCAATGACTTAAATTATTTAGATGAAGCTAGGCTAGATAGTCGATAGGGATGAAAGGTTCTGGAGCGACGACCACGTACCGGAAGACGCAGCATTGGAAGGCCTCCCACAAGTTGTACCAATGACCTGGTGAAGGTCGCGGGAATCCGATGAATGCGAGACGCCCAGGACCGGTCGTTATGGCGACACTTGGGGGAGGCATATGTCCAACAGTGGACGTCATCAACGTCAGGGAGAATACTAGACCTTTATTATGACATACCATTTAGTCGGGTAGTAAGTCTAGTAGTAGTTTTCGACTTTGAGAGCAGTTAGTAGTTTCCAAATTTCAGGTGAGCCAACCAGCAAAAAAAGAGCTTTTGCCAGCTGGCAAATCCTCTTGTTTTTTCGGTGGGCAAATCATCCAATGACATTCCCCGCTCTTGAGCGGAGCAGTAGGGTGTGTCAGACTTTTACTGACTAAAAACCCACTCCTTTTCCTTCGTTGCCTTTCATACCAGGGCCGAGTCTTCCTTTCAGAAGCAGATCCTTGGCCCAAGTAGGCTTCGACCCTGCTGGGCCCCTACTGTTTGCTGACATCTCCTTGAGAAGCGCGTGGTCACCGGACAAACGGATAGCGATCTACCCATTGCTCGCCGTCCGCAAGTCCATGCAGCTGGCAAAAGCTAGTTTCACATTAGTAACATTTAACTCTAAACGATAGAATAGCATCATAAAACATTTACCTCCAGCTCTTCAATTTGAGCATTCACGTACAGAATCCGGAGTTTACTGAGGCCATATACATTAGTATTTGTCAACCGCAACGTGCCTAGAGATAGGGACTGTTTCATGTCTGCCACAGGGCAGGGATCAGGGATCACATCTCCTGGCAGTCCCACGGGATCGGGCTGCTTGAAGTGATTCAGCATAACCATTATATTGTCACTCAGCTTTTGCTCTCCCTCCGCCAATCTCTCGGTTGTATCTTCGTCTGACTCATCTGAAAATTTATTCCACGAATTTTATACAATCATGTATCTACCAAATATTGAAGTCCACCTACGGTAACCTAACATTTGTATTTGTTATCATAAAAAGGGAGCTGACAATTTTAATTTGTAATTGAATTGATTTTGTGGGTTCAATTCCGTTTAGTTTATTGATTTATCACCAGACGGTGACAAAGTTTCTCTTTCTTTTAGTATACTAAATAATAATAATAAATAATTAACAAATCTGCAAACATATGATGATATTTTGAACCGAATTTCAATCGTGACAATGTAATAATCTTGCTTATCTAGCTTTAACCGTCACAATTTTGTACCTACGTCAAACAAATACGCATAAAAATCTAATATTGACTCATAACACAAGAAAAGACCATCACAACAAGGGCACTATAACCAAATATTATCGCATGCACACGGAATTACACATTGATTCGGTACAAACTCCAAACATAACTTCAAAAATAAATATTTTGATGCACACACTGTCACATAACCTAATGAGACACACCTTGAGCATATACCACGAGAATCACAAAGAAGAATATAATTTTTTCCAACCACATCTTCTCTTCGGTTTGTATTAACAGTGACTAAAATGATTAAATGAACTAAGTATACAGTTTGGCAGTCGTACTCAAGTCAGGGGTCACAATTTATCAGTACAATGGCTTTATCAATAGTGGCATGAAGTTCCTGTTTAGTAATTTGGGATACCTTCTAAGTAATTAGTAGAGTAACTAATATTTTCATCTCGGTATACTTTATTTGAATGATGTTTACAATTTTAAAAGGATTTCCAAGTATAGTGTCGTCATTAGCAGATAAGCTTCGGTTTGTTTGCGAAATTAGAGAGCGATTGTTGTATTATCATTTGTGTCCCTATCTGTGTAGCTCGTTGTCATGTGTGTGTTTTTTAGGGTTCTGTACTTCAAAAGAAAAAAACGGAACCCTTGTAGGATCACTTTGTTGTCCGTCCGTCTGTCTGTCTGATTGTCTGTCAAGACCCTTTATCTCGGGAACGCGTGGAGGTATCGAGTTGAAATTAAAACCATACTCAAGTTTTGCGGACTCTTGAAGCTGTAAAAAAATCAAACTTGTAAGTTAACGAGAAAAAAAGATATATAGGTTTATGTGGCAATAAACGTACATTTCGCCACTCTCGAAGAAAATCCTAAAATTTGGTATAAAGCAAGATCTTATAGCACTAGTATAGGAATAAATCTGAAAACTGTAAATTTGTTGTTACGTCACATTTTTTTTGCGTTTCAGAAAAATCTTCCGAAACTCCATTCCGGAATTGAACTATTTACATAGGTACCCAAGTAACACAGGAAGCATTTTAACAAACGAATAGCAAACTTATGTAAAACTTAAGGACCGTATAAACTTTTATATAAGTTCACCGAGCATCTTGAGGCTTTATATTGGCATTTCAAAACCATTATGATGCTTTACACAGTATAACGGTTGGAAAACGGCATATCAAAATGCTTTTGTAAAGCCTTAAGTTTTAGTGAATAAAACCAGAACGCAGCTGTACAGCTTTCAGCTGTTTTTAGTGCATTTGGATCTACAGTAGCATTTTTAAGCAGTAAATAAATGCTTAATGCTGTGTAATAGCATCAACATGAACCATTATAATGACACGTAAATCCGCTAGACAGCTTTCAGCTGTTTTTAGTGCCTTCGGGTCTACAATAGCATTTTTAAGTAGAAGATAATGCCTAATGCTGCTTAATAGCATAAACTTGTACCATTATAATGCACCGTGAATCCGTTATAAAGCTTTGAGCTGTTTTTAGTGCCCTTTATTGTGTAATAGCACTTTTAAGTGGTAAGTAAAAGCCTAGTACTGCTGTACAGCATAAACGTGAATTAATGTAATGCTCGCATTTTTAAATAGCACCTGAGGTTTGTTATATAGCTAACAGCTCTTAAATCAAATACACGTGAGTTATTGAAATACGTAAAGCTATATATAAATTAATTTTACTGTATTCATAAAACCATTTGTCGGCCATACTGGGGAAGAAGGTTCCGTAGGTCACTAAAATTAAGTAGGATTGGTCAACATTGAAAATACACACTATACGGAATCCTTGTGTTTTGAAAAATCTTTTATAGTGAATAAAGAAAATATTCAACAAAATAGTGTTTATTCCTGTCCGCTTGATGATGAAAATGTAAGACCTGAGAGCTCTAACGAAAGTGAAGATGATAAATATGTAAAATGTTCTTCTATACGTCGGATCCTAAGTACGAATCATGCCATAAAAGAATTTTAAAACGTTCTTGTAATCTATAAGGACAATTTTCGACATATCTCCTCTACTTCCACCTGCCCATGAACAGTTGCAAAAGAAATCCTTACTGAATAAAATATCTAGTAATTTATAAGCACAAGTTTTTCCTTCGCCCTTCGAATCTGAGCATAAGAACGACAAATGTCTTTTTAGTTTATTTTTTTTCTGTTCTATCTGCCAGTGATCGGTCCAGTGATATAAGATCCCTTTGATTTTCAATGGGTTTTAGTATAAAACTTTCGGTATCTACAGGGTTTGTATCTTTCAACAAAATGACGCTTGGACTCTCTTTTACCTCTGCAAGTTGTACAGATATTTCCTCTAATTGCACAGATTGCGTAGCCAATTTTTGAACAATTTTCTGCTGGTTTTCGAGAGTTATTGCTTGTATTTGGAGTATACTGTCTATTTTTTCGGATAATATTTTTTGGTTTAGTAAAATTTTCGTCGAAGTTCAAAGTTAATGTGCTGTTATAAATTATCTGAACTATGTTTTCATGATTAGTGGTATTTTCAGTATCTGTAACGTTACTATAATCTGTACACGGGTTTCCTTGATTTTCTTGATCGCATCGCTTCATCATTCATTCATCGCATCGGGTTCATTGTTTTGCCCAAGGATCCCCAAAATTGTGTTCATGTAATGGCACTACTTCAGTCTACATAAAGTCTACCAGTATACCGGTGAACCCATATAGATATACTTTATAGGCAATGGCACTACAGTGTTTCATCAAAAGTCTACTTTCTGGCATCTAGCTTATTAATTGTTCACGCGTGATTATTTAATCTGCTGGCGGCATTAATTAGCCCTTTTAAAGGCTCAACGGGCTGCTATAGACCGACACCATTTTGTAAATATTTTATAACCAAAAAATAGTATCATTCGGACCTATATATAAATACAATTGACCTATATAATAATGATTTAACTTAATTTAATACTGCCCAACAAACACTATTATGTTAATAATGCAAAATTAGTTCTGTAGTAGGAATAAAAAATTGTTTTGATTATTTCACACATATCTTAATCTATTATTTTATCTCAAAACCTCAAAACATCGAAGGCGCGTGAAAATTTTCAATGAAACTTATATAGACATTTACAGTAAACTACATTGCGCAGTAATATTTGAAGGCATGAATTAACAAAAGAGTCAAAAACACACCCACGTATTATAAATTTTGTTTTAATGCAAACAAATATGGTGGCAACAACTCTTTGATTTAATTCGTCCATATTATATTGCGAGGCAAAGTAGTTAAATTGTAAAGTTAATTGTATTATAATATTTGTACCGTGGTATTAGAGATGGTTTTTGCAATGATGTAGGATTCATTTAAGTTCTAACTGTGAAAATTTAAATAGCTCTAATAATTCTTTTACTACATCCTAATGCTAGTCTAATGCTTTTGTAATGCAATTAACATCTTCATTATCAATAATATTGCTAGTATAATGCTTCTGTAATGCGATTGGCAACTTCGTTGACCGTAATAATGCTTCTGTAATGCGATTGGCAACTTCATTGACCGTAATAATGCTAATATAATGCGCGTGTAATGCAATTAAACAACTATTAAGAACCTATTTAGGATCTAAAGCTGTATAATTTGTGCCCAAATAAGCATTACAGTAGCCGTATAAACATTTGTAATGCTAATATAGTACTAACTCAAAATGCGAAAACGATACTGAAATGCTGTAAGTCGGCCGTTATACTGCTTTGATGTGTTACTTGGGTAAGGTTGTTCGGAACCCTGTGGGCGTGAGTCTGACTCACACTTGCCCAGTTTTTTTTTAAGTGTATGTAAGAAACACTGTACAAAGGCGTATTTAATGCCTTAGGCATTTTCTACTAATTGACCTTAGAGAAAAAGAATACAATAATTAATGCATACTTAGATAAATACATACAAATAAACAATGTTAGTGTGAAAAACAAATCAATGCCGTCAAAAATCATTAATTTAACCAACTTCTTGCGAACGTGTGCAAGTGTTCAATTTGAGAAATCAGAAAAGAAGGAGAAGATGGCTTATCCAAAAAAGAAAACAGGGTAGCCAAGGCCGTTGGTGCTCTACTTTGACGAATGAGAAACGATTTTAAAAGTGATCGTTGATCAGATACATGATCATACATATTATGGAGGTTGAAGATAAATCGAATGCAGTTATTCCGAAGACAGTCAAGTATATTGTGGAGATCTGCATTCAGGTCATAGTAGCACACATAATCATAGTCAGTCATATACATTAGGACGAAAAAAAAGAAAGAAAAACAAGAAAGAAAAATAACGATTAGGGGCTGTACATGCAATTACTTTTATGTGAGTTGGAAGAAGATTTTTCAATCGATAGAGCGACCTTAACGTTCCAGTCACTTTATGTTGAATTACAGCTTACTAGTTGTCTTCTGTTGAAGTATTTTATTGTTTTCAGGTTAGTTCATTTGTCTTTTTATCATATTTTATTCTCTACCTGTTGACTACATTTTTATATTTATTACAAAAACTGTAGTTGTAGATTTCTATACTTACGCTATCGTGCTAAATGCTAATCGTAATTGAACAGGCACTTGTACTGCTATCCGCAGTTTATATCTTTATTTTCTGAACAGTTGCTGCGCTTCAAGTACAGTATCTTCTTTAAATTCAAAATCTCATACAAATTTTTTTTCTTTTCTACTATTACTTTTTGTATCTCTTGATTTTCATCGATTAATTTCATTTATATTTGTAGTTCTAACTTTAACGCCATCTATCGATGCCAACAACACATATAGTGTCATTTGATATCAAAATATGCTGACTACAGATTTTTACTCATTTTGACTGACGATTGTGTATGATTAAGTTTAACATGGAATATTACAGATGTCGTGATTATTGTTACTGACGTCATCATCAAGATAAAAGTCATTAATTTGCGCACGGACTTTCGAGGCATATAAATAATAATTTGAAGTAGAGACAATGATGACAGACTAATATTGCACACAGCAACAAAAAACAAACAACTAAATTGAGTTAGAGGTTTATGAAACTATGCGATCTCTGAACATTTAATATATATATATAAATTAAAAGATTAGAACCGAATTTACTAGATTTTATTCAATAAATAAGTAGATGAACTTATGATAATGTTAAAGATTTTGTTTTACATCTAAAGTAACTATTGCCTAATCAAAAGTTGAAAAATTCATCTTCATCAAACGGTGGATGTTCTGACGTTGATTTTTGAAGATCAGATAATTTAAATCCTGTTGCCTGCATTTGATCTAGCTGTGGCAATTGTTCCATTATCTTCTCTGTGACGTTTAGCTTATCAAATTCTTGTTGAATCCTTTCTCTAAGAGGGGCTTCTAAAGCATCCATTATTTGGTACCTCAAAAGATTTGGTAATATATTTACTGTGAATTCAATTACGTAATCAAGAGTCCCAGCGCCGTTGCACCGAACTTGAATGTTTCCTATCTCTAGGTCTATATCCCTGAATTTCGGTATTTTCCTGGTGTCAAGTGGTTGTGCCACGACTATCCTTGCATTTATGTATTCTACTGAGAAGGAAGCAGTACCAGCTCGTGATAGAAGACCACTTATTGCCGAAATTTCCCACTGAGTTCTTCCTTCAAGTTTTTGTGTGCCAATTTCAAAGTCTGCTATTGCCGTATTGTTTTCCATCTTCATAGTTATGTTTCCAACTCTTTGGAAGGAAGAAATTCCAAGAATCCAGGTTCTGCTTAGAGCAACGGTGAATATACCCATTGTTTTGTTGTAGTCTCCAATTTGGTGCGGATCATATTTCTCATCTCGCACTTTTTTTCGGACGTCAATGATTACCATGTCGAGTGGAGAAATAGAGTTAGGGAACTGCATATCTCCAGTCACTTCATCAAGTTTAGTGTTGATTTCAGCTCTGACTTTTGTGTAGGCTTCCTTAAGTACGTATGGTTTGATGGAGTCGAAGAGGAAAGATCCTACTGTGTTAACAACCCCTTGGAACATTCCACCAAAGAAACCTAAATTTTCGAAGTTGACAGCGATGGTGTTGAAACCTAAATCTATTTCGATGTCTTGTGCTCGCAGTTTTCCATCACGCTCGACACCGAGGGTGGCTCTTGCTATAATTTTCAACCCAGTGACGTCGACTGTGTATGGTCCCTGAGCTCTGTGTATCCAGGTTGACATTGTATAATTACCACGAGCTTGCAACACATCTATTGCCAATGATGCGTGGACCTGAAACACATTTTTTGACGAATTTTTATTTTATTTCACCAAGACTTTGTTAAAGACACAGAGTAACATAATTTTCCTTTTTATACTAAATGTTTGTTGTTTAAGTTTTGTGTTTTTAATTCAAACTTAGGTTTCAGATTTTATTTGAACAAGGATGATTATCCAGATTAACCAGAGTTATCCATAATAATTATCCAGAGTTGAGTTTGAGTTGTGCATGAGTAACAGATTTAGATCTCTTAGGTAGGTTCATAAGTAATTTAACTAAAAATGTTATAATTACCTCCATAGATCCAATCTCAGCATTGACATATAAAATGCGAAACTTGCTGATGCCGTGTACAGCAGTATTTTTTAAGTTTAGTGTGGCCATATGCAGGGATTGCTTCATGTCGGGAACAGGAAAAGGATCCGGGATGTCGGCACCCGGCAGACCCACAGGGTCTGGCTGCTGAAAGTGCTTCATTATTTTCAGAAAGTTATCACTGAGCTTCTTCTCTCCATCTGCCAGTTTGATTGTGTCGCTTATTTCTTCGTCTGACTCTGCATCTGAAATATTATTATATGGTCTTTATTTTATGTTTAACTATCTACTTCCAGCGGCTTTATCATTTGAATTTTCAATTACTTCCGTTTAACTTTCCATTTTAATTGCATTTCATTCTTGAAAATTTTTAGAGGGGAATGGGATTTTTAAATTACTTCTTTGTGTACATCATTATGGTAGCATTGTAAGTATTATACCTATGTTTAGTATAATATTACACATTACCAGAAACTATCACCAGATAACACAAATCGAATGATATGACATAAATACAAAGGTTTATTTTGCCACCAAAGAATATTACTTTGTAATAAAGGGCTTCGCAAATGCTTTACGTATCACAGCGACTCAAGTTTCAAATGCACGTGCTTAGTTTTTGCAGCTCATTAAACACCTTAATATACCTTTTAACCATAGATTTTTACCATGGATTTTAACCATGTATACAGTCAGGAGATGAAGATGTGAATTTTGTTAGAACACATAACAAAAGCATGAAAACTACTACGTAGAAAAATTTGCACTCAAACGTAAAGTGATATATCACTGCTGAAAAAAACGATGACACTGTTGATGATGCGAAAGATAATCACAAAAATTTAGATTAAAATCATAACAAACACACCTTCACAGAAAACCGCAAGGGTTACAGAGAGGACTATCAGTTTATGTAACCACATCTCGATAGCGAGGTGGCCCTGCTTCGACTGGCTAATGAATAGTTCCTGTCCTGAGTCAGGGGTCACACATTATCAGTGCATAGTGCAGTTATTCACTATCTTTTGTTTTTGTTTGTTTGTCGTTTCAATGAATACGGTTAGTAGATTAGGATAGTTTCGCGTTAATGAATACATGTTAATTATGTATGAGGTTTTATTTGTATCTTGCATTTGGACAACTAACAAAAAAGTTGTGTTAAATTAATTTAAGGTAGTTTTGGTTTATTATTTTCGTTTATTCATTTTCTTTTTATACTTAAATGTCCTTTTCATTACTCATACTCGAAAAGTACGTCTGAAGATGGCTGAGGAGCGGGTTGTAAGAAATACATTGCAGCCCTAGGGAGAACTGTGTTTTCAACTGACAGCTGTGATAGTAGTTTATGTGACTAGGGAATAAAACAGTCAACCAGTCAGCTTAAAGTCGCGGATGGCATGTTGAATACTTATATTTTTCTAATATATAATTTGTTTTAGTAAATTGTCTTTTAATTACATCACTTACCTATAGTGTAAAAAGTAGAGTATCCAACGCGGGGATAAAGTTGTCTTTGTTTTGGGCGGTTTGAATTCGTTACTTCACTCAGGTTTCTATATTAACTCCCTCGTAATGCTATGAGTTAATTATATAAATCCTTCACTGGCATTTGGGATTAAAACTTAGCATCCTTCGTTTCCCAAGTCGGATATGCAACAGTTTTTTTTTTTAAGTTAATATAAAAAGAAAGAAGTAGATACACACAAATATTATTTTTTATCAAAATACTCATGCAGATTATAAAATACATTATCGATTCGGTACTATGCATGTTATATATTGCTTTAATACATTTTTTCTGGAGAATGAATGTAGATTGTACGTTTGTCAAGTTTCCCCAATATATTACACAATAAGTTAAAAGTGGGTACACATTTCCCAGTAGTGGTTCCAGGTAGTATTATGCTATAATCACAAAAAAACACCAGTAAACAAGAGCCTGCTGTTGGTTGTTTGGCCTGACAAGACCTAAAGCGCGGTCACTATCGAACTGCATAGAAAAAGAGCAAGAGACACAAAACGAGCAACCCAATACAATGCTTGAAAAAAAATTAAAAATAATTATGAAGAATTTAATTGATTTACTTAAAAAATTGTTCAGTTGCTAAAAATCTAAAACTTTAAGTTTCATTTAATTATACCTATTATTTGAACGACGTAGCTTCATTAGCTATTAATATCGGAAAAAAAGAGTCAAAGTTATAGGTAAGTTTGATGATCTTTGTAAGGAAACTAGTGTTCAGAAATATAGTCAACAAAAATAATATACGCAATGTTGATTTACGTATATTATTTTTGCCACACAGAACTAGCAATTTTCAAGTTTTTGCCAATGACAGCGTTTTAATATATTTTGAATTTCTCGTTAAAGGGCCACTCAAATCCATCTATAGAAGTCTACAAACAGAAAAATAAAGCTTTGATGAGCGCCATCTTTATTATGTTGTAGGTGTAAATAGGTAAGCAATGATCAAGATGTCACGAGTTAGCGTTAGTTAGAGTTAGCTATTGATTCTGGTCGTCGAATCAAGATGGCGCTTTAATTAGATGATTGTAAACATACTATTAAATTTTTAATCTAAACGCTAATTTAGACGGAGAGTTTCTTGTCTCGAAAATAAGGTAATTGAAACTATATAAAAAAAGTTCACAACATTCACACCTTTCAGTCTTCCGCTTTGGCGACAATGGCCCCCCAATGGAATATTGTTGTGTCTGTGTACCTAAATCACTAGAATTTCAAAGCAATAATTGTATTTCGAGGCTTTGTGTCAGTTTCTACTTTAAGACCAGAAATGTAAGGATGTGAAACGGATCTGGTTACAGATACGGATAAGGAAAAATATTAAGTATACCATTTTCTATTAGGTACGGTTACGGTTAGGTACTTATGAAATTATTTCAGATTATCCGCT
Source organism: Mythimna vitellina (assembly GCA_949316375.1). Taxonomy (NCBI): domain Eukaryota; kingdom Metazoa; phylum Arthropoda; class Insecta; order Lepidoptera; family Noctuidae; genus Mythimna; species Mythimna vitellina. Next base: position 8,975,731 of record OX438687.1, on the reverse strand, counting down.
AGTTTTGGATAATTTCGGTTACGGACATAAACATTTTAAAATATAAATATAATAGGTCGTCGTGGCGACGCTTGGGGGACGCCCATGTCCAACAGTGACGTCTTTCGGTTGAAATTTTGATTTATTTTTTTCTGATGTAGATTTTTTTTTGCCGGCCAACACAACCAAAAACCTGTTGTAATCGGTCATTTAAACTCCACACTTATCCGAGACTATCCAAAACTTTTACACCGGTTTCGGTTACGATATCCGATAGTATAGGTTACTGTTACGGAGCTCCATAACATCATAGTTAAAACTTCATCAATCATTCATTATTCATTATAATGAGGTAAAGTTTGTTTTTATGTTTTGTAGGAGGTAATCTCTGAAAGTACTGGTTCAATTGTAAAAATTTTTTCACCGGTAAAAAGCTGCTTTATTCCTGACTGAAATAGGCTATATTTTATGTATGCGGGCAAAGCCGCAGGCAAAAGCTAGTATTTAATATTTGATGACAATATTTTTTAAATGAATATTAGTATGATTTAAATATGTAGTCATTATTTCTTACTCTATGTACCTACTTACTAGCCTTAGCACAAGTTTGAGTTTTGACAAACTTGAGTAAATTTTCTGAAATTCTTGCGCGAATTGAATTTCCGAAAACTTTGAAAAGTATGTAAACTTTGAAAAGTAAGTATTTCCTATTACTTTTTGAATTTTATTCTGGTTAGACTTAAACCAATATTAAGTAATAAGTTATTATCAGTTGTTTGTCTCTTCGTTTGTTTGTTGGAAGCAAATTATCTGAAGTATTCTTTTATTGATAGAAAGCTTGAAGTATCACCAAATGCCATACTACTGTCTACTATATACCTTCTCACTGTTTTTTTTTTTACAAATGCGTGTTTTGTGTGGCATAGGCTAAGGGAGAAAAGCCACTGGAAAAAGCTCTTACGTAATACGAATAAGAAATAAATTATTTATTTACTAGCTTCTGTCAGTGGCTAAACCTGCGTGAAAAGTATTATATGTATGTTCTATTACGGGAAATATTCTACCCGTGTGCCCATCCAGAGGTGACTGGGGTAGAGCTGAGAGTGGCAATACGAAGGCTAAACGCCAAAAATGCCACCCAGGACCCTGCTTACCTAGGAAGTACTGCGCCCCTAGCCAAGTTACAACCGTTTCGTGTCGAATTCCGTTCTCTAATCGGTAACGCTTCGGTGTCAGCAATTGTAGAAAACGATAAGTTTGTAGCCATGTTGACGCGCCTGAGTCGGCCGCTCGTTCTACAATGTCGTTCTACAATAACAAAGGATGTAGCGTTGAACATTGTAGAAACGATAACAATTTATTCTATCATTTTGAACGATGTGAACTTGTGGCTCCGAATTTTTTATTCGTTTATTCTAACCACGTGACTTAACGTTAAGATGATGTCATTCCCATACATTTGATTAGTTTTCGACTAGCGTTAACGATTGCAGATTATCTACTTGGCTAGGGATGCTGAGTCTTGGGCATTGAGGTTCTCAGGCGTGTATGTTGTGATGACTTAGGTAGAATTTTTAATAATACACTTAGATTCTTAGTCATTAAATACTGGTCAAAGGATCAGGTTCATTTATTTTAATTGTTTAGCAACTGTATGAGTAGGTTCCAAGTTCCAATTAGCAGGAAAAGATCTCTTGTCGTTTGTTGTCATGACACAATACTAACGTACGGGTATGTAAGTAATTACACTTAGCAACTCATGCGCATTCCTTGACGAGAATAAATGTAGTGAATGTCTTGTCAATGTTTTTATTTGTTTTTTATATTGCAAAGATTTCTAATAGATAAACGAGTTATAAGTACATTAGGAACTGAAATATTAACGAAGTATTTATATTAAAATTAACTATGTAGGTACACACTTCAAAGTCAAAGTATTTTATTTGTTGAACATAGGTAATAAACTACATGGTATAAAATTTGCGTTGTATCACTATGTTTTGCCTTGTAAGGCGTACAAATTAGGTGTAAAAAACTACAAACTAAATAAAACTGTTTCAAACAAGTAACGACGTAAACAAGATAGAATAACAAGTGGATCGGACATTTTTTATTTTAGGCTTCTATCATCTAAAAACTCATTGATAGTATAGTAAGCCTTTTCGATCAAGATTTTTTTTTAGTTGCGATTTAAAATGGTTTAAGTTGGTCATGCTTTTTAAAGTTTTTGGTCATCATCATCATCATTTCAGCAGAAAGACGTCCGCTGCTGGACATAGGCCTCCCCCAAGTGTCGCCACAATGAACGGTCCTGTGCGTCTCGCATCCATCGTTCTCCCGCAACTGTTACCAGGTCATCGGTCCACCTTGCAGGAGGCCTTCCAACGCTACGTCTTCCGGTACGTAAGTTCCGGTATAAGTTTTTGGTAGTTTATTGTAAATTTTTGGACTACTGCTTTGCTAATACTTGTATGTATACATATGCAAAAACATAATACACTCACACGTCTTGCTACTTGTCAATTTAATTAGTTTTATTTTTAGTGTGTTGTTTTAAGTAGTGAATGTTTTGTTAATGTTTTTATTTGTTTTTTTTTTGGTTCAGATAATATATTGCAAAGATTTCAAATATTGAAACGAGTTATATGTACATTAGGAACTGAAATATTAACGAAGTATATATATTAAACTTAACTATGTAGGTACTTACATACTTGTATGTATACATACGCAAAAATACACTAACGGGTCTTGCCACTTGTCAATTTAATTTGTTTTATTTTTAGTGTGAGTTGTTTTTACGTTAATGTGATTGAAACGTTCTCTAATTGGTTAGGATCTTTTAGCGAGCGGGCAATTCGGAGCGCCTAACGTCATGCACTCTCATTATAAGGGCTTTCTGTTAATCTGTTAATGTAACCTGGTGGCACAAAGCCTGGAAAATCAGGAGCCAGAACTTAATAAAGCTAAACATCATCTAGAATCTCGTGTTAGCTCAGTGGTACTGAGTGGATGCGCAATATGATGGCGCAACGCGTAAATGCATGACAAGGCAAAATCACAAAATTATTTTGTTGAAGAATGAAATCGAAATTATAGACGACAGAGTACCCGAAAAACGGTACATGTATACGGTGTCCGGTACGGTGTCGCATCGTACCACAACACCATGTTTTTCAGGCGCTACGTCCTCAATAATTTCGCGATCATTTTTAACCAAAGGATTTTGCGACGCCCTGTACGTTGCGGCAAACATGCCGCAGTTACGCGGGACGCCGGCTCCGCGTCGCTGTAATGTGGTAAGGCCCTTAGGCCATAAGGTTTCTTAACCCTGTAGTATGTTTCGTTGGGATAATTTCAGACTTTGGGCGGAGCCGCTAGTTCTTCCAGCGGCTTCGCTAGAGACATCACACTAATATTATAATGGCAAAAGTTTGTGAGTGTGTGCGTAAGCATATTTGTTACTTTACGCTCGAACGGCTAAACGGATTTTTTTATTGTTTTTAAGTTCGCGCTCGACCACTATCTGACCTGATGGAAAGTGACGATGTGGTGGATGATGGAGAGCGCTTGCCTAGATGTAAGCTTTCACTCTTGACTTAAAGATTCCCTGGTTGTAGTTATTAGGAAACACAGACTCGCCAGGGAATTCCACTCCTTAGCTGTACGCACCATGAATGTTTTCCCAAAACATTTTGTGCCTATAGGCGGGAATTCCACCATGTACCGGAGGTGCATCACCGTACTCCTGGTGGTCCAATGATGGAACGGGCTTGGCGGGATTAGGCTAAGCAATTCCGACGCACACTCCCCGAAGTGCAACCGGTAGGAAAACGACCGTCTAGCAACTCGGCGTCGATACCTTGAGCATCGACTCGATGAGTGCATCATTGCCAATGATCCTCTTGGTTCACTTCTCAATCGACTCAAGGGTATCAAGCTGGTAACGGGCAGATTCGTCCCAAAGATTAGAGCAGTACTCCATACACGATCGAATTTGCGCTTGATAAAGTTTGAGCAGTTATTCCGGCGTGCAGTACTGTCTGACCTTTGCAAAGATTCCTAACTATTTTGCAGCCAGTTGAGCCTTTGCTTCGATGTACGGCCCAAAGTTGAGAGTCGATTTCAATGTAACACCAAGAAGATCAAGATGGTCGGTTATCGACACGGTTATATCCCGGAAAGTTAAAAGTAGTTGTTTGAAAATAGACACGCCTGGTTTTTAGCAGCGCGAGTGTTGAACGTGACCAAATTGGCATCGTCTCATTCTGAGAGCCTCTTGGAGAGATTGGATCTGTGACCCACTAGCTCACGCGGTGGACATGTAACTCTCAGCAGCAGTGCTGTCGTCTGCAATGTACTTTTATTTGGTAGACGGTTAGACACATACACAGGATTTTTAGGAGCATGTTTCCCTAGGATAATATTCTTCTCTCACGCGGGCGAAACCGCCGGCAGCAGCTAGAACAATTATAACACCCAAGGTATTTAATATACTTATAGATAAGTATATATTTGTCTAACGCTCTTGACCTAGCCTAACCCAAGAAATAATTTTCCTGTCGATCACTTGTGACTCGCGAAGGATGTCGATTCTTATTGAATGTGAATATAATAAATAGGTATCAGACCCTTTGAGATTCTTATCTTTTGATGTGGGTCAAGACAAGTTCCAACTAATCTGTAACTATGATATGTATTTTTAACACGTTGTTATGTGGTACGTATACCTGAATATACCTCGTAGGCTGTGACGGATTAAGCCAGCGCGGGGCCTGTAGCAAAATCAACCAAGAGGCCTTGTGGGAAGATCTTGTTCGTGATTGAAACCGCTGAAAGCCAGCTTCCAGCAGTAAGACTTCACCAATCAAATAAACAATTCAACTGTCTTGCATCCCCAACACAAATTGTTAGAAAATCAAAGTTAGAAAAAACTACAACCTCATTCAATATGAAACCAGATATAAGAAGGAAAATTAGATGATCAGTAAGACAGTGAAGACATCGACTGCCTATAATAGGATGCACTGGTCGCCACGACACCAGGGGCCCAAGTCTGCTATTTTTATAAATTAGTAATTCCAACACGATCCCAGTGTCATTTTGCTAAAAGTTCGTAATCTGATAATTCATAATGCTCAATGATTGATTGATCAATGATCTTGTGGTAGAATGACAATATCGAGCTGTCTCGAAACAAATTAAAAGCAATGACTGCACAATGACGTTCTAATGGTAGGTCACTGAACAAAGGAACTGTCAAAATTTTGGCAGTTATCCGCATACGTCAAATATTCATTTGTCACTATGTACGAGTTTACCATTCTATGCCATTTCTTTCAATGAAGTGTCAGTGGTTGACCATTGGAAAGTCATAATGACGCCATTATATTAGTAGATTACCAAATTTGGTCAAAATCAACAATTATGAAGTCAATGATAGATTATTCTGACACAATTGTAATAGCAGACTTGAGGCCCTGTATACCTACCTACCGACCGAAAAATAAATATTCCAATATCCTGCAAAATCTGTAATTCTTAGATCCATGTCACAAGGAAAACATTTTGCTTGAGTGCTAAATGGAAATTCTTAATGGAGACTAGTTTGAAATATCCTTACAATAATATTGTCATAATATCTAGTTGTAGTAGTACCTACTCGCACCATACTCGGAGAATAATTCCACTGGACATAATATAATAATGATAATATCAATATGCTAATGGTAAGTCAGAATAAAATTGATTGCGATGTAAATGTAGATGTCAAGTAAAATTATAATTGCATTGTCTGTGTAAGAGCTTAGGTAGCATGCGTCACGTTTAGCTGAGCTTACATTGAGATATTTTTTATGATGTTGGCTAAATAGTGATTTCCTGAGAAAACTCTTCAAGAGTTTTCTACAATTTTACTATGTCCTAGAATAGCAAATAGAAAATCTATCTCTGGACTACTCTGGAGTATGGTTCCTGTGGTATACATACACATTAAATGTAGACGATGTGTGTTAGACGAGTAGACGTCATTCTGAAGTTGCTCCTGCTTACTTATAATTTGGTTGTTCCATTTATAAACCCAAATCCCTAAATAGTGATTATAGTGAAAACCACAGTTCCCTTAGGATAACTTTCTATTTTCACGTGGGCGAAGCCTGTGGCAGCATTAATTTCAGCTATATTTATAAGTTTTTGTCTGCAACCAAAAAAAAAGAACGTCATCAGAATCATGACTAATTTGAGCAGAAAAACGTTGGTCGGTAGTTATCTACTAGTAGGTAAGAACTTTGTAATTTAGTCCTCTAAACAAAACCTTGGACCCAAAAGATTATATCAACGATATAAAACAGGTTCATCTCCGTCATATGAAATACCCAAGTACCCGAAATCTGCCACAAAGTGAGCCAAATACACATTTAAAATGCGGAACTTCCCCGAAATGTTGATACTTTAAAACAAGCGTTTAAACTGATTGTTCAAACGCTTGTTTTAAAGTATTAACATTATCCGTAACAGGACGCAGTTAACGGCTGGATTCTCAAAAGCAACTCTGTTTTATTTTCTGTCTACTAAACGGTCCCTATTTTTTTCTGTACAAATTTTAATATCAACTAAACCCCTAATTGGGTTTGATCAAACTATTTCTTTATTTAATCATTATGCAACAAAAGGTACAAAAGCGGACTTAATGCCTTAGGCATTCTCTACAGACTGGTACCTAGGGAGAGACAATATGGCAGGTGCATAAAAAAAGAAAACATTTAGACAACAAGTATTGCAAAATTATATATAAAACTAAAACTAAACATACATACATATTTAATCAAATATATACCTATACATACATACATATAATTAACTATCATAGGTTATAAAACCTAGATTTGTTTCGAATCTACTAAGGAAATCGCTAAAAAACTTTCGGATGTAAAATATCCCTGATTTAATAACTAATTTATAGCTGTGGTGGATTCCTCAATCCTCAAAATTCTCTAAAACTTCGTAATTTATACGCTTCTAAAAAAATTGCTATTTTTTAAATTTTATTTCTCTAGGTAGGGCGTGTAATACTTCTACTGACTAAAATCACACTGTGTCCTTCAATTGCTGGAAATTCAATTCGGTGTAAGTGTCCGTGTCGCTCGATGTCTGATCTTCGGACGACTTCGGGGCAACCGAAGTCAAAGCGATCCTGACGACAGGTAAGCCATAAAGTTATGTGTTGTTTCGAAACCCGCTGGTAAATAATTTAGTTAATACATGCTAACACAACTTTTCGTCAACCTTCATATTTTAATGAGACGATTAGCACTTAGACGTGACAAGTTTTCATTATTAACAATGTCTAAACCAAGGTAACTAGGAAGAAGTATATTGTATGTCATACATAGACTTGTATGTAGGTCCCTACTTCCGGGCTTCATTGTAGCTGGTACTGGCGTAGCAAGAACCTTGACATTAGAAATTTTTCGCTTATTATTATTTTAATTAGCTCGTGGCTAAAATAATAACAGCCTCACGCCACTTCTATTGCCAAGGTTAGGTAAGCAACACTAGACGTGGTCAGCCTTTGGATGGGTGACCGTCTTCCCAAAATTTCCTTCGTGCCTCAGATAGCACGTTAAGCCCTTTGTCGCGGCAGTCATTTATAGATTTTTGACAGCCGTTACGAATTGTCAGAAGGTAGAAAATCTGACACCAGTCTTTCCGGTAAGTCCCCTCTTTGAGGCGTGGTTGGAAAGACCTCACGGCGTCCTCACATTCCGCATGACGCAGGTTCTCACCGGACACGGTAAGTTCGGGAGGTTCCTGCACCGAATTCGTGCGGAAACGACGCCCGGGTGTCGCCACTGTGTGGCCCACCCGGAGGACACGGTAGAGCACACGGTGGAGGTGTGCCCCGCTTGGGCAGAGCAACGCCGTGTCCTCGTGGGGGCAATCGGCGGCGGCGATCTCTCGCGCCGGGCCTTGGTTCAGGCCATGCTCCGGAGCGAGGAGGAGTGGCAGGCGGTCGCCTCCTTCTGCGAAGCAGTAATGCTAGCTAAGGAGGCGGCCGATCGCGTGAGGCAACGGTCCTTACGCTCCAACCGCCGCCGGGATTCCGATCCCGATTTCCGGCCACCGTAGGCGCGGGCTTGTAGACGGCGAGCAATGGGTGGCTCGCCGTCTGACCGTCCGGTAACCGTCCGGACCGAGCCCAAGTCGTCGACGGCGCGTATTGTTCCACGCGCGCCTCAGGGAGATGTCAGCAAATCGTAGGGGCCCAGCAGGGTCGAAGCCTACTGGGGCCACGGGTAGTGTGAAAGCGAAACCCGGGGCCCTGTGACGAAGGCAACGAAGGAACAGGAGTGGGTTTTTAGTCAGTAAGAGTCTGACACTATCTCGCGCTCCGCCCAAGAGCGCGGATGTCATTCGGATGATATTCCAACCTAATAAAAAAAAAAAAAAAAAAAACACCAGTCTTTCCAAGAGTTGTTGTGTTGCCGAATTACTAAGTTGTGGAGTTCAGATAGGCAGTCGTTCTATGTAAAATATTGGTAATCAGCTGCATCCAGGTAGACTAGAAGCTGGCCCCAAGATAGCTAGAAAATGGTTAAACAGATTGATTATCATCTTAAACAAATCCAGTGGTTTCCCGCGGTCTTCGCTAGGTCATCAGTGCACTTTATGAGAGACCGTCTAACATTATTAATTTCCAATTGCATTACCAAAACTTCAATTTATACTCACTCCATCTGTTTAGGTAATTAACTAAACGTTGACATATCTTTTATCTATAAGTTGTCTAAAAATGTTTACAATTTGTTATTTACCTATACCGATGTTTAGCAATTAACTAAATTTAAATAATCTTTGTATGTCTTTTATACGATATTTTTTAAATAAAAAGACATAATTATCAAGATTGTTTACGTTTATCTTTAATAAGTATGTATTTAGAAATATATAAGTATGTTTATCAGTTGTCTAGTACTCATAACACAAGCCCTGCTTAGCTTGGGACTAGACGGCGTCGTATGATAGTTGTGGAATATTATTATTATTTATTATTTCGTTTAGTTTACTAACTAAACGAATGGAGTAAGTGTATACTCACTAAACGCAATCTACTGTGGACAAAAACCCGTCTTAAAAGATAAAGATCGTCAAATTCGAGTCAAAACAGTCCGTTCTATTTTCGTAAACCTACGCAAATGGATTCCGGTGTAGTTTTCCCTAACATCAACATCAACTAAAAAACTTTCCGTCGTACCTAACGAAGAGCCTACGTCAGCAAGACTACGTGTTAAGGTGACTCTCACATTATTTTTTTATGTACCTATGTACAAAAAAGGCCCTAAAAACACATCACTTTATATTAAATTCTGAACATAAGAAGCATCTGGTCCGATGTCTAGTTTTTGCAAGTTTTCAAGAGAACAACAACAGACATTGAAAGTGTTTAAAAGTTCGACGATTTTGAAGTTTTAGGAATCCACTACAGCTATAAATATAGTTATTGAATCAAGGTTACTTGAAATTCGAGGGTTTTTGAAGCGATTTCTTTAGCAGATTCAAAACAAATCTAGGTTTTATAACCTACGATAGTTACATCAAACTCAATTAGGGGTTTAGTTGGATTGAAAATTTGTATTAACAACACAAAATTTTTTAATGCAACTAAACCCTTAATTGGGTTGGATTTTGTAATTTAATATGTACGTTAAAAAATACTAGATAATTTGTAAATCAGACAACAAATATTATTCTATTACTTCTCCGTCAATGGAATTTATAATTGACATAAAAATATAATTATTGGTGTAACAGAAAGCTAGAGCAAGATAAATGGAATACAACTTAGTTATAAAGTGGTTTTTGGAAAACTGAACATCGAACCAGCCCACCTAGCCAAGTTACAATCGTTTCGTTCGCGCCGAGTGCCTCGAGCAGGCCACGCCTCCGATATCTAAAGCCTGTTCACTCTTGACTAAAAAGCAAAAACATTTTTCCGTTCTATCTGAATTATTAATATTTAATTACAAATAAAACCACACTTTTTTGTATCTAGAAAGAAGCTGTTGTTTTTCCTAAAATTATACCTAAACAGGTTCTAAACTCTTATAAAAATATTTGATGTTTGTGTGAATGTTTTTATACGAATTTCTTCAATGAACAGCTGGTATTAGATCTCAACAAAGATTGCAGCAGTAATCCATCATCATGTGAGTGTCCCATCTTCCATGGTATCATTTTACCATTCGAAGGTCTTCGTGAAATTTTTGACTATACTTTTCACTATAATCACAAAGATTTTCAGAAAATCTATCCAAATGCTCATGTCCTAGATCTTTAAAATTTGAAAAAATATTCCTGTGATAATCTACATAAAAGGAGAAACTGACTGACTGACACATATGTCAGTCAGTCAGTTTCCCCCCTAGTAGTTCAGTTTCGCAATCCTAGTAATTTCGTCTGTTTGGTTATCGCCACGCAGACGAAATTACTAGGACTAGGTGCGTGAAATTTTGCATAAAGTTTCCTTTTATGATGTAGATGAACTAAGAAAGAATTTTCCAAAATCTACTCAGATCCAAAATCCCTAAGGGGATGTAACGGGTTTCCAAAGTTTGAATATAGAAACCTTATTTCACACAGACTAAGCCGCTGCCAGAAGCTAGTTAACAAACCTATCTAAATTTAATGGAGTTTTTAGGGTTCCGTACCTCAAAAGAAAAAAACGGAATCCTGATAGGATCACTTTGTTCTATCTGCCTGTTGAGACCCTTTATCTCGGGAACGCGTGGAGGTATCGAGTTGAAATTAAAACCATATATTCAAATCTGCGGTCCCTTGAAGGTGTGAAAAAATCAAACTTCTAATTAAACGAAAAAAAAGGTACGGCCGTTTATGTTGCAAAAAAACGTATATTTCGATATTCAAAAGAATCAAAATTTATAGGGTACTTCTCGTTGATCCAGAATCCTGAAATTTGGCATAAAGCAAGGCCTTATAGCACAAGTTCAGGAATAAATCTGAAAACAGTAAATTTGTTGTTTGTTATTACGTAACAAAAAAAAAAAAAAAATTTAGCAATTCGGAAAAATCTTCGAGACTCCATTCGAGAGAGAAATGTAGTTTGTACGGAACCCTCAGTGCGCGAGTCCGACTCGCACTTGCCCAGTTTTTTTGTTCTTTTACAACTAAATGACTAATGTACATCAGCAATTAAGTTTTTCACAAAGTAAAAAAAAATACTGGTTGGCTGTGGTTAAAATTGATCATTTTTTGTTATAGTCCGCATGCGATTCTTCTCTAATAGCTTTAGGTAAAAAGAGTTTATTGCATATTTTATGAGAATTCAGCAAAAAAATCTACCGATTACTAAATAAAAAAAAAACTTATACTTAAATAATTCTAAATATCATAATTTCACCGCAGCCACAACCGCAAACTATTTATTTTTTCGCATATATGATGATGTCAAAAGAAAAAATTGCCATTAGGGAAAACCCTACTTGTAGGCCAAAATGGTTCCGCGTGGATAACGCAGGCGCGGGTTAAACCAATAGACCGTCCGGTAGCCGTCCGGACCGAGCCCAAGTGGTCGACGGCGCGTACTTGTTCCACGAGCGCCTCAAGGAGATGTCAGCAACTGTGGGGGCCCAGCAGGGTCGAAGCCCACTGGGGCCATGTGTCTGATTCTGAAAGGAAGACTCGGCCCTGGTACGAAAGGCGACGAAGGAACAGGAGTGGGTTTTTAGTCAGTAAAAGTCTGAGACTATCTCCCGCTCCACCCGCCCAAAAGCGGGTGATGTCATTAGATGATTTTCCCACCGGAAAAAAGAAATAAAAATAAAAAAAGGCGTGGGTTCGTGGACGGAGAGCAATGGGTACCTCGCTTTACCTAGTAGGCTAGTTGGTTTCAAGATAAAGTAAAAACGTGTCTCGCATTAAATTAAGGTTCAACACGTTGTTAACTTTTTTTTAAATGATGGGATCATTTAAATCAATCCTGAATGGAAAAAAATCCTGATGGTAAGCAGTAATGCAATCGTTGATGGTGAAGCGCACTAGTTTATTAAGAGTCTATTTACTCTAGCCTTGAAGACACCCAAATTACAAACGGACGGGAAGACCGCAGCAAGCAAATTGTTCCAGTCCTTCAATGTATGTGGTATAAACGACCAGGTGCAATTTAGTCACTTAGTCCGGACCGTAGACCTCTAGTTTTACCAACAGCGGGAGAAATTATATAACATTTTTTTATATATTGTTTTTCATCCGTTTTTACAGTTAGAACTAAAAATAATTATAATAAATATTCAGAAACAGGTCCTAATTCGTCCAGTTTTAAGCATAAAATGACATAAATTTAACGACTTGTCAAGGGATTAATTATAATTGGCATTTTCTGTAAATTGGTACAGAATCTAATCCGAATAAAACCGCCTGGCAATCAGTTTATTCTGGTTAATATTGCAATCACAATAAATATAGGACTACTGCTACTGCATCTCTTAGAATAATTGTTTGACAAAGCAGCGTCTTTAAGTCGCGGATGGCATGCAGCATGTTGAATTTCGAACGAAACGAAGGTTGTTAAGTTTTAACCCCGAACGCTGGCGAGGGATTTAATAATTAACTTTTGAGCATTGTGAGGGAGTTAAGTGATAGATATGGGAACCTGACCGCTTTTTCTCTGTGTTGGATACTCTACTTTTTACACCATCTGTAAGATAATTAAAAGACAATATACTGAAACAAATTATATACAAAAGAAATATAACTGTTATTTATAAATTGGTGATAACTATTATGGGATCTGTTTTGAGATTTGAAACAAACAAAATTGACTACTATAAGATTCTATTTTAATTTTCTATATCGGGCTCGCACTTTTATTACTGTGTTTAAGAGACTCGTCGGTAAGCATTTTTTTTTGTTTGTGGCCAGTTTGATTTTTAATAAACTTGTTTTATGCTGGTACATCTTAAGAGCATTCATCTGTTAAAACCACTCAGAAGCCAAAATCAATGATTTCCGACGGACACGTTGGCGCTGACGCGATTTCGCGTCTATTATAAAGTGATACTAAATAATTAATTGTAGTGTAAACAAATAAGTTATTAAAAAAAAATTGTACCATGTCTTATATCGTAAATGCGTTCAATTAATACATCTAAAAATGCCTCATATTTTATCCTTAACTAAAACGTTTAATATCTCGAAAAATGGCCTTAAAATGACAGTTTTTAGATTACTTTTCTTGAATGAAAACTTACAGCAACAGCATCGTGTTTTTTTTAATCCATTCACTAGTCAATGTTATCTTTTTTTTAAGTAAAATTTTTGTAACTTTATCATACACGGTTTAACTACTATCTCGTATCTGCGTAGACTGTCAACCGCTAGTTTTAAAAACGGCTTGGTTAAAAACTGTTCTAATGGGAAAACTATACGACCATTTGAATTTTTTTTTAAACCATATACTAGATTATGAAATTCCCAATGATATGACGTCAATATCTTATCTAAAAATTAAACATATTATTGTTAATTTGTCCGTCGGAAATCATTGGTTTTGGCTTCTGCGTGGTTTTAACGGATGAATGCTCTGTGTTTTTTTTTCTTCTTAATAATGGTTTTGACGTTCCAAATTCTAAACTCGTTATTCCCTAGGGCACACCCATACTGCGTTATCTAACTAGGGACAGAATGACTTTAAGTGATGGTTGTATAAGTAAGTATTTTTTAAAAGAAAAACGTAGGAACCTAGATAAATATGGTCTAAATCCGAATATGAACATAATTTGGTCATGGCAATATGCTCAATTTGCAAATGATTTTGGTATTACGTTTGTATGGATAATTCATTCGTCGCTGTGCCCTTAACATATAAAAGGGCATTATCGAGCAGGTGATGTAAAAAGAAACCTATGGTGGGTACTTACTATAGGTTTGTAGATACAAACCTTCGCCTTTTTAATATTAAAGTGAGATAGTGCGACAACGAGTATGCCCCTATCAGCGTTTTAAATTAAATCGTTGATCATAACACCTACAATATTACAATACTCAAAGAATAATCTAAAAAAAAATATTGTTTTCCATATGTATTTTACTTTTATAATTCCTTAAAAATTTAATAAGCGTAACCAAAACTATCCGAAGCTAATGGATAATTCGAAATAATTTCATATCCGTATCTGAAACCGGTATGATATTATTTCTATATCCTTATTCATATCTATATCCGAATTTTAATATCCAGAACATTACTGAGGCCCTACCACGAACTCTTAACGCGATCAATAAGTATCAGGGGTCGAAATGTTGATATTAATATGGATTTTCCCGGAATTTCTAATGAAAAATCCAACAGTGTGGATACAACAATATTACAAAAAATAATAATAAAAACCTCAGAGACAGATAACACAAATAAAACAAAGATAATTAACATACAATATTTATTTGTGTTTTTCATTGAAACTGATCTCTCTACGTCAACTGAGGTGAGGTTAACAAATTTATACACTTCCTCCTCCTCGTCATTAATGCAGGAAGATTTTTTTTCTGCTTTATTTCTAATAGTATCATGAAAAAACATCTGCTCTTTAAAATTAATCTCGGGGCATATCCGCTATATTCTTTCGCTCTATGAAATCGGTGTAAGTACATGCTTAACTCTGATTCTGACCCCTGATAATTATACGACATACACTGAATTTATAAAGAGATGGAGGTGTCGGAGGGCGCATCAGACTTTTACTGACTACAACCCACTCCTGTTCCTTCTTTGCCTTCGTTCCAGGTGCCCCGCGGAACACGTTATGGTAAGTCCCCTGCCCTCCTAGCCAAGTTACAAACGTTTCGTGTCGAATTCCGTTCTCCAATTGGTAACGCCTCGGTGTCAGCAATTGTAGAAAACGATAACTTGGTAGCCATGTTGACGCGCCTGAGTCGGCCGCTCGTTCTACAATATCATTCTACAATAACAAAGGATGTAGCGTTGATCATTGTAGAAACGATAACAATTCATTCTAGCATTTTGAACGATGTGAACTTGGCTACGAATTTTCTATTCGTTTGTTCTGACCACGTGATGATGTCATTCCCATACATTTGATTAGTTTTCGACTAGCAATTATCAACTTGGCTAGGGGTTCTGGACACCCTGAGGTCCATTGCAAAGCGTACAGGGGCCAAGCCAACTTGCAGTGGCCTATTAGTGTGAAAGAGACCGAGTGTGAGATTAAGACATAATTTTAATAAAAACTAAACAATAACAAAACTGACACGAATCGATCTAAACATGCAAATCTGTTTTTATTTTGATTCTAACAGGTAGGTTTATAATTAGTAGGTATTTTATGCAGCTTTAAAAATTGTTTATGTTTTAACACGTGTTAGAAACACGTTTTATATGAAATAGCTAGATAAATAATAATACATGTGCTTTTTTTGTACCTACGTTAGATGTAATTTATCCTTGACTTTGTTTGACTTAGTATTTACTTCAACTGTCTGAGTTCGAGTAAATATACTTGTAATAAAATTTGTACTTTTTTTTTATTGAACGTAGGGCGCGTTGACACTGATTATTCCTACCAATGTCAAGGATAGACACACAAACAAAAGTCAATGAATGACAACGGGTCATTGATGTAAAGGAAGATACGTAATATTGCTTTTAGTATGTTGCAGGAGAATGAAGGTTACCGAAATAACCCGAGGAATTGCCAAACTTAAGTGGCAGTGAGCAGGGTACGTTGAAAACATCGCAGAATAGATGGACGTTGAGACCGCAAGGTTGTGGAGTAGCGACCGGAAGACGCAGCGTTAGAAGGTCTACCACAATGTGATGACCTGATGAGGGTTGCGGGAATTCGATGGATGAGAAACGTACATGTCCGTTCATTGTGGCGACACTTGGGGGAGGCTTATGTCCAGCTGTGGACGTCTTTCGGTTAAAATGATGACGATGATGATGATGATGATGTAGGTTAACGTAGTTTTTTTTTTAAATTTATGTCACACTAGCTTTAGTCAACGGCATCACCCGACTAAAAGTAGAAAATGATCCCAAGAGATACTCCCGAGACAAAAGTTTTCTATGTGGTATTCCAGAAAACGACCTTACACATGTGCCAATTTTGATTCAAATCCATTCAGCTGTTTGAGCGTGAATGAGTAACAAACATACACAAATACAATAGTTATTTATAAAAAAAATTAGTTTTTTAGTAGGTTCTCCAAATCTTTATAGGTTAAGGTTTGGAGCCATTTATCTGTGAGTATTCTATATTCCCGTGAGGTGAGTGGATAGATGTTCAGTATTTTATTATATAAGACAGGGCCATAAAAGTGATACTGTCGGTTTACCAACACCACACCAGAGGATTCTGTCCAACAGCCTCTATCCGCCCTGCGACTTTGCAAACTAGTATGGAAACGAATTCAAGTTCTGAGTGTTTGAGCAGCAGTGTTGAGGATAAAGGCATGTTTTACTGTAGGAATTTTGCAAAGAGCATAGAGTTCAAGTGTAAGAAACCGAATTGGTTTGTGCGCCATGACTTTGAGTACAGCTCTTTCTAGCCTAAGCAGTACAGTCTCTCCAGAGTTTGCCCATACAGTTATGCAATAGGTTAAAATAGAGTGAGCCAGTGCAGAGTACACAATTTTTAATTTTGAAAAATCGGCGTACCTTTTTTTAAACGCAATTATCATTTTCTAACCCGTGATACTAGTGAACCGATTTATTTATGCGAAGAGATTGTTCTGTGGATAACACAAATATATTTTATGTTGTTTGTTCGCATTACAACATTACAACTAAAGTTAATGCTAATTATTGAGTGGCATTTGTGTGCAGTAAGGTGGAAGAGTGAAGTTGGTTGTAATGTTTTACTAGGTGCAAAAGTTATAAACTTAGTTTTATCAAGGTTTTAGGGTAATGAGCTGATAAGCCATTCCATAACTACCTGTGATGCAGATTCTGCACGAGTTTGGTGCCAATCAGTACCATGAAAAAGAACTACTGTGTCATCTGCATACATTATCAAATTTGAGTTCATCAAAGACAATTTACAGAGATCGTTTATGAAGATAAAAATAGTTTATTTGTAAATCGTTTATATAAATTAAAAATAGGGTAGGTCCAAGGATACTACCCTGGGGCACTCCGTAGGTAAGGGTGTTTTCTTTACTTGTGTAATTACCTATTTTCACAGCTTGAGTGTGGTCAGTGAATAACTCCTAAAAATGTTAAGTGTCAGCCCTCTTATGCCAATTAATGAGACAGTGTCAAAAGCCTTAGAAAGATCAAGGAAGATCGTTAAAGTTTTAAATTTTTAGCAACAACACCAGTTAATTCCAGAACAGTGTCTTCTGTGCTTTTTCCTGATCTGGAACTTATTAATTTTTGGCAATAACATCTTGAGAGTTAAGGTAGTTCAGAAGTGTTTAGGATTTTGTCCAGAAACTTCGACAGAGTTGTCAAAACAGCGATAGGTGTATAGTTATTGACACTCCCTCTGTCTCCACTCTTATATATAGGGTGAACCACGGCTCTTTCAAAACAGATGAGAAGACGCGTGATATGAGACAAAGGTCTGCCAGCTCTAACTAGATTAGTCGATATGCCATCCCAACTCATGGCGCTGCTAAGTTTGAGATCAAGGATAATTTGTTCGATCTCTTCAGTGACCTTACTAAGGGTGGCCATGGAGTTAGGATGGACATTTAAAGCGTCCGAGTCAGGGAGAGTCTGTGGGTAGCCGGTTTTAGGCACTATTTTAAATGTAAATTTTTTCCTTCTTTCGCGAAAAAATCGTTCACTGCATCAACTGGCAGAGAGGGGTATTAGGGACAAAAAGACGATGTCGCTGGACTTCTGTGTAATCATATTGACGTTTCACCTTTTTTAATAGGTTGTTACAGAAATACTTATGACGCGTGTATGTTACTTTAAGAGTGTAATTGTCCGGATCTATTTTTGTTTTACGATAAATTTTATCCCAGTTACGTATGCATCTCAGAAACCCTGGCGTCATCCAGGGTTACATAATTCGGTTTTTACTAAGAATAGCTGCATAGCTAGAATTGTTATTTATCATCTGTGAAATGACATTTACCGATTTGGCTTATATACAATGTTACAGTCCAAAACAGATGAAAAGTCGATTTCTTCAAATTGCACATACTTAAAACCACAGAGAAAACTGCAGATCAAGTGGATACCTGTACTCTATATCCATTTTGTAGCGATCATACCAATTTGATCGCTACCTGTTATCTATATCTAATATAATATTCATGACATTTGAAATTATTTTATAAATTGTAAAATGAAATATTAATTAATTTATTTAATCAGACATTTTATTATAGTTATAATTGAAGTAATATTACGTCATTTTTAGTAATTCAATCAAAGTCAAAGTCAAAGATTTTTATTTCACATAGGCCTACATGGGCACTTATAAAACGTCAGAAGCTAGTGCACGGTTCCAAATTGGTCGTTTGATATGTTTTCTAGAATATTTGCACACCACATCCAATGGTAGAATGTAAATAACACTTGTGTTAAGATCATACTACATTGTACTCTTATACATTTTGGCAAATAAATTATTATTAAAGTACATAGGTATACTTGTTCGAGATATACTAGCTTCTGGCAGCGGCTCGACCGCGTAGAAGTACTACTTCTCCCATTGCAAATTATAGCCTATATGTTATTCAGATGTATAAGCTATATTATTGTAAAGTTTCATCAATATAATTTTAGAGGTAGGCGGAACAGAGAGTAAAGTCCCGTAAACCTCCGTTGAGAAGGGAGAATCCTCTGACCAGACGGGTGTTATGTCTGGTGGGCAACTGGCCGATAGATGATTTCGGGCTATTCTATATGTTCTAATCGCGCGGAGAACTTTGATTGCGCGATGCAGGATTTGTTCTTATGTGACGCCATAGATGTCGCTACATACTAAAAATTCTTGATGTAAACAGACACACGCTGAAAGTCATAATCACTCAATGGCTACTACAAAAGATTACCTTGCAACGGAGAATCTCATAACATTCGTTACGTGAAAAACAATTCTAAAAGCCACACTTATGCACATATACATTCATGCACCCTCACACACACACACACACACACACACCAATGCCTACTTATATACTCAACACACTAACTACACTTCTTCCACAGTATTAATTTTGCTTATGTGACATCGACACTGTTTTACTTGTTACGGAATGCCATATATATATATTGTACCCATATGGTTGAACCCTATCTCTTAAGATACAGGCTAGACCTAGTTTAAGAGATAGAGTCAATAATATTGTGCTAATAATGTGATAATGTTAACATTAATCAGTTATTGTCTTCCAAACAATTTTAAATTTGTAATACTTGGATGACGTAGTTATGCACTTATATGACTAGATTATAAGCTTTTGTTAATCATATGAAGTGTGTAATTGTTAGTTTCCCCTAATAACTAAAATAAAATAAATACTCTACTATGTATACAGTGCAATGAGTTCCTATTTTATGAAATAATTTTATAATTTTTATATTTATAAATATTATTTAATGTTGTTTAATGTTGTTGTTGTTGTTATAATATTGCTGTTTAGTAGTTTTTGTTACATATTACACATACTAACTTTCGTTTTCTTATTAAAAGTGTGATATATAAGTATACAAAACCTTTTATCGTACAACATTGATTTAAAAACAGACAAATTGAATCCGAGATAGCTCTGACTGTTTGACCGAACAAGCTGACCTTAACATTTGTAAATCATAATCGCGATGCAAGTTCAAGACTGCTCTGCAAGCTACATCCAAGGTCATTGCATACTGGCTGCTAGTCGAACACGGCACAATAATCTACACTAATATTATAAAGAGGTTAAGTTTGTATTTTTGTTTGTAGGAGGTAATCTCTGAAAGTATTGGTCCGATTGCTAAAATTTTTACACCGATAGAAAGCTGCTTTATTTCTGAGTGACATAGGCTACCATGGGTAGCGTGAAAACCCATGGGTAGTGTGAAAACGAAACCCGGGGCCCTGGGACAAAGGCAACGAAGGAACAGAAGTGGGTTTTTAGTCAGTAAAAGTCTGACACTATCTCTCGCTCCACCCAAGAGCGAGATTTGTCATTAGATGATTTTCCCGCCAAAAAAAGTGACATAGGCTATATTTTATGAACGCGGGCGAAGCTGCGGGCAAAAGCTAATATCTCATAAAGATTTCTAACAAATACTTGATTCGAGTGGAAGTTTTATGATACGAAGGAAGTATTGAAAATGAAATACTTAAATCTACATAGGGGCCATTCATTTATTACGTAAGACGATTAAGGGTGGGGGAGGGAGAGAGAGGGATCATGTTTTATGTTTTCTTATAGAAGGGTAGGAGGGAATTTTGATATTTTTTACGTAAGATCACATGATCGCAAAGTTAAGTTTTGAAAAAGCACGAGTAACCGCCCGAGTGCCGATGTACGCTCGGAAGCGTATAGGTAAACTATTTACGTTACTTTACGTAAGTTACTGCGCCTCTACGCCTGTGAACGAAACGTTACTTATTTGCGTAAACGACACACTTGTAATCACGTTCCTAAAAAATGTTAATTTAAAAAATTAACAGCAATACCAACTAAACGTATATTCATTTTGAAGGGTGTCCAAAAACTAGTAAAAATCGTCTATACGTAATAAATGAATGGCCCCACATAACTGGAATCTGAATAGCAAAATGTAAAAAACTTCAAGAAAATTAGGTTTGAAAACCAACGTCAGGTGGTATGGTAGTTCCATGTAGTTGTCTGTCATATTTGTAGGACTGGATATATCAGTGCTCTTTTTTAATCTTAGTTTCTAAATGTGGTTTCTACACTGTGTGTTTGTATGTATGCCAAATAAAATATTTTTCTTTCTTTCTTTCTATTTTCACGGGCTATATCAAGGTGCTTTCAATTTAAGCCGATTCTTTGGGCTATGTCGGTATCTTTAGTTCTCCTGCTCATATCTTCATCCCTAATTCCATCACGTAAGGAAACGCAAGGAAATATTTAATAAGTGAATCATATAAAGTAAAATTATTAATAAGCTAATACTGACGCTATTCCAGAACCTTCGATCCCA
Source organism: Mythimna vitellina (assembly GCA_949316375.1). Lineage (NCBI taxonomy): Eukaryota > Metazoa > Arthropoda > Insecta > Lepidoptera > Noctuidae > Mythimna > Mythimna vitellina. Next base: position 8,954,601 of record OX438687.1, on the reverse strand, counting down.
TCGACCCGCGATTCATTGGGTTATATCGGTTATTTTGGATCTCTTGCGGATAGGTATCTGATGACGTACGATACGATTGGAAGGCCTCCCACAAGGTGGTGCGATGATCTGGTGAGGGTCGCGGGACGCACAGGACCGGTCGTTATGGCGACACCTGGGGGAGGCCTATGTTTAACAGAGGATGTCTTTCTGCTGGAATGATGATGCTGCAGGTTAACGTCGTTTTTTATAATCTAAGTCAAACTAACTTTTGCCCCACGTCAAAGTGGAAAATAATCCCAAGGGAACATTCTCCCGGGACAAAAGTATGAAACCTCTATCCGTAATTTCGATTCAAATATGTTGAGGTGTTTGAGCGTGAAGGAATAACAAACAAACAAATTTTCACGTTTATAATATATATTTTAAAGGTATGTGGAACATGGTGAAGTCCCGACCGGGAACCTCCGTTGAAAAAGGAAGGCTCTTCCAACCAGACGGATTGTATATCTGTTTCGGGCAACTGCTTTATAGTAAATTTCAAGCTATTCTGTTCAAATTATGAAGTTTTAGTCGTCCAGTGGAAAGATGGGCAGTGGACTTTATTACCATTATGGGTAGAACTAGCCCCGTGTCTCTCTCACATACCGGAAGAAAAAAAAAAGATTTTAAGACGTCATAGTACGGGTTCCTGGACAAAACTGAAACAGGAATGTGTGGTTTGGCACGAGAAAGGCTTTAGATGATGGCGATGATGGATTGCAATAATGAAAGATTCCCTTCGCACGCACTATTACCCTCGTGAATTTGGATAATTCTGCAAACAGTAGATTCATTTTTGTCTGTCTCCGTCACGCACAATTTTAGATCGATGGACCGTTCTTCAGTGTGTAAACGACGTTCAAATTGCGCAAATCGAAAATCGCATTGATAGATATAAATGTCTGTTCAAAAAACTCAATTTTGTTGCTTCTATAGCAAATATACTATTTGCAGACACTTTTAAATTGTCAAGGTCGACTGGTTACAAAAATAAAAAGGATGCTTGATGCATCCTTTTTTTCCTTATTATAACTAGTTATTTGCGCGTTCTAAAGTATAACGTGCGAAAAGGAAAGTACAAATTTCGCGAAGGCGGAGTCGCGGGCGGCAGCTAGTAGTAACTAAGATCAACTCAATATCATAATCATCATCAATTTTCCGCAACTAATAAGTTTCCCAGAAATACCAAAAAACCCAGAAACCAAGTTAATGGGCAAAGTCTGCCAAAGACCAGTCACTTCTTATAATAATATCACATACATATTAGCACGTTTTTTTTTGCGTAATCATTTGGATTGGGTGGAGCGAGAGGGAATGTCAGTCTTTCACTAAGTAAAGCTCACTTGTGTTCCTTCAGTTGCCTTTAGAGGTCCAGCCCCGCGGGGACTCTTTCGACCAATACCGCAGCTATATCAACACGACTATGTTCCCCTGACCGATCTACAGAATATAATAGATGATCAAACGAACTCACCTGTGATGTTCGATCATTATTATACGTAGCTTCATTCGAAGATATATATAATTAACTATGCAGCGTCTGTACGTCTTCGGCAATCCAATCGCATCTTCAGATCTATAATCAAAACACGGAACGCAACGAATACAGCGCGCATCTGTCAACTATGTGAAATGACATTCTTTCAGAGTTAAAGATAAATCTTAGTTTTGCAGGGTAGGGTAGGGAGGGTTCCCTATATCTTCGAATGAAGCTACGTATAATAATGATCGAACATCACAGGTGAGTTCGTTTGATCATCTATTATACTGCAAGCTTCATTCTTCAGATATATATAATTAACTATGCAGATGTTAAGAGTCAGCCTATAGCAAAATTAAGATTTTTAATACCAAACAAATATATTTCAAGAACCAAAATATATTTCAGAAATCAAAATCACTTAGGTACTTATTAGGCACCTAATATAATGGTAGTATGAGATAATCAGTCTTTTTTGACATACGTATATATTTTATATTATATAAGTAAGTACGTATATATTGTATTAGATACTGTCAATTTTTTTTTTTTTTTTTTTGACATCATTAGACATTTAAGAGCAAATATTTTGCTCAGCATTAAGCACAGCATGAGCAAATTCAGATAAATTGTTAGAAATAGGTATATTACAAAATCTTGCAAAAATCGGAGAACTGTTTGTCCAGCCGTCGAAGAACGCTAATATCTATGCCACACATAGAGAAAGTATTATTATTATTTTTTACTATTGGTAGATCAAGAAATTGGCTTGTGTGGTTTATTCAGTGAAAGTAAATGAGTACCTATTATCTTCCCCAATACTCTTGAGTATATTTAATGTAATAACATAAAGTAGTGGCAGGGCAGATTTCAGGTTTTTCAAAGAAAGGTAAGAGGTTTGGTCCGCTTCAACCAGAACCAGATGTATTTAAGGTTTTACACCGGTGTCATAACTATAATATTGGGTATTTTTATAAATGAAAAAAAAAAAAAAACAAATGAATGATAAATGATAAATCTGTGCTACTTGGGCTGTGCTAAGTGCAAACAAATTCACTAACTTTTTAGACAATTTGATTTTTTACAGAAACCTTAACATAATCTCTGGATGTGATCATTACCACCAATTTTCGAGTCTAATAATTTATTTAATTGGTATAGACTGTGTGAATGAGTGAGATTCTATAAGTAACCTTGAACTGAGGCATTATTTGGAAGGTAACCTAAAGTAACCTCTATGGCTGATGGAAGAACAGCATGTCAATATTCTGGAAATTAGTGTAAGAAGGAGTGTAAGATGACACTCTTTAAAAGAGAAATGCGAAAGTTTTTTATTGAGTATAAAGACTAACAGCTTGAAAAATCTAACATTATTTGCAATAGTCAGTATCAAGCTTGTGGAGGTCAGTATTACATTGCCTTTTCATTCTTAATTTTTGTAGGCACCCCCAATATTGGGTTAAATGGAGGAAAGAACACATAAAAGAAATCTCAAGTCCAAGGGCAGTAAGAACCATCTAATTAAATGTATTTTGGATCTGGTTTCCAGGAAACACAGGCATTACATTTTGCATTACTTGTAGAAGGGAAAAGAACAATCAGTTTGACCAAACTGAGACACAATATACCCACTAAAATGTAGATATTCTTTTCCCAATCTATGTCAGGGTTGACTGTATGAGATTTGTTTTCACACTTTTGCTCTATATTTCTGGCTATATTACTTAATTGTTGATATCGACTTTCTTCCATTCGGTCTATATAAGATACAGCAATCTATTATCAACCTCACACAAAATGTGTAAGTGTTCATGTTTAATAAAATAATAATTTTAAAGGTAAACAATGTGAAGCAGTTCTAAATAATTTATGTGATAATTATAAATTTTTATCCTTTTTCCAGAACCCATGGACTTCTATTATCACTACAATTGTGCCCCCCCCCCAGTTCTTGTTGCATCATTGTAGGTTTAGTTTGATGTCTGGATGAATTTTTACTTTGAATCTTAGTTGCCTTTACTTATAGCTAAGTATTTATGTTCTAATTTTAGTATAGAACCAATCAAAAAACAAATGTTTTTGCAACATAATAATGCAACAGTTGATGTACTTATTAAGTAATCTCTCTTAAGCTAAAAAACTTGTTTCTGTAAATATTTTCAAGGGATTTTGTTATACATTTTTTGTATGTGACATCAGTCATTGTATTGTAGTGTCAAATATAAAATCTAAAAAGAAATCAACATGATTGGGATGGTGTATTTTTTAAAAAAAGGCACAATTGTTCCTTGAATATTTTTCAGCCATTTTTTATGTAATAGTAGACTAGTATGAATAGTGTAGTGTGTATGGTAGTAGACTATATAGTCTGAACCAATACACAAAAGGTCATCAAGATGTTGCACATACTGATTTGTGAATTTTTGATCATAGATATACATGTAACTACCACTATCAAAAATACATAATGTATAGAACAAATTCCATATGGGACGGCATTAGACTCTTTTTAAAAGAAAATAATGAAATAATAGGTATCTCCTGTGATCTGGATTAAATTTTTGACATAAAATCTCCTGGGTACACTAGAGCCACCGCAGTGATCTTATATCTTATAAAATTGGATGTGTGAAACAATATTTTCAGGGGTTTAAAGTTCACAATAAACCTCTTTTCTCCATCCCTGTTGGGAAACCAAAAAATATCTTGGATATAAGTCGATTTCCACATGTCGTGTCCATGGGGAATTTGTGCTCAATGGCAGTAAATTATGAATGGTTTTATACATAAATATGCATACATCCTGGTCCCTGATCTCGAAGATCCAGATTGATCGCTTGTTTTACAAGCGATCCATTTGGTTTTTAACCGTTGAAGTTGATAAGTTGTGAAATAAAAAATGCACTTACGGGCATCCACTGATGTGCTTCAAAATTGAGGTGTTACCACAAATCCTCTATCAACAAGGTAGGGAATGGGCTAATCTGGAAGTATGACTAACCTCTAGTTTCGACCATGAGCCTGTGGTGGAACTTTTGTGTTCTAGCATACACTATGATGGATGTGTTGCAAGAATTGCTTGGTTTTGGTTTAGTACGAGGACTGCAGTTACTTTTGTCCAGGCCTAGGTATTATTCTTTGCTGGTTGTACCAAGATGACCATTCCCATTTCCCTGATGGGTTACAGTTGAAGATTAGGCTGGCTTTATAATAAGCTTGCCGCTTCTGTGGCATGTCTTTAGGACTTTAATGTTCTCTGTTAAAGTATTCCCATGCAGGTAGTTGTTTCTATCAACATCTTTGACAATATCTTTGTTCATGTGAAGTGCAAATCTATATTAAAACTCTTCCAGTTTCAATCAACTAGGAAAATTAGTTTCAACCTATTTTTGTTATCATTGCTGAGAGGCATAGATAGGGCATAGTGAGTCCTAATCCCAACTGATTCTGTTCTGATTTAATCTTTTTGTATTAGTATATTCTTGTATTATCAGTGAATTTCTGACCAAGACAATGATCTCTATATTTACAAGGTTGCTTGGGTTAGGAAACAGTTATTACACACATTGTTATCTAGTTTTTGTTCATATTCCTTGAGTATTTCCAAAAATTGTATTCTTGATGTCGGTTAAGTCATTAATTAAGTCTGGCCATTAAACCATTTGGTATGCAATTGGTTTTGTAGATATATATACTGTAATGCTCTGAATACTTCAGGAAATATAGTAACTGGTTCAACGACTAGCTCAGGTGCTAGTTCAGGAAATGTTATAGTCAAGTCTGTAACAGTTGGGTCTGTGCCTGTTGGAGCCGATGATGATACAACAGATATCTAATTTAATGTCCACTTCTTGAGGATCATCGTAAATACAAGGTCTAAAAAACCGAAAACTATTGACCCTGTTATAGTACCAAAGTGTACCTAGGCAAAGCCTTTCGGACTTTTGTGCAAATATTTCGTAAACACCATGAGTCTGCGGATCACGTCAATGTATCTCGTACATCACCCGCGTCCATGTATCAGAAGGTAAAGATCATCGTGTGTTCATCTCGTAAACACCACGAGTCTGCGGATCACGTCAATGTATCTCGTACATCACCCGCGTCCATGTATCAGAAGATAAAGATCATTGTGTGTTCATCTCGTAAATACCACGAGTCAGCGGATCACGTCAATGTATCTCGTACATCACCCGCGTCCATGTAACAGAAGGTAAAGACCATCGTGTGTTCATCTCGTAAACACAACGAGTCAGTGGATCGCGCCAATGTATCTTGTACATCACTCGCGTCCATCAGTACAATAATTCGAAATCCATTTCACTTGCACTGTAGATATAATGTACCATAGATAGCTTACCTGACGAAGCTTTTCAGGTTACCCCACAGGTGTGGGACAAGAAACAAACTCGTATGTTTATCTCGTAAACATCCTGAGTCAGCTGATCGCGTCAATTCGAAACCCATTTGATTTACAGTCTTACACTGTATAATGTACCATAGCAAAGCCTTTTGGGATACACCAAAGTTATGGAATAAGGAACAAGCTCGCGTGTTCCTCTCGTAAACACCTCGACAAGTTTGATCGTGTCAATGCATACAATAATTTGGGTTAGGTACGTGAAACTCTTACTTCATTGCATAATATAATAGATAAATCTATTACTATAACTGGAATCAAAGAATTAAATAGAGATAGGACAGGTGGCGTACTATGGTATCGTCGTTTCATCCTTTTATCGAACTATTCATCATATGAAGATAGTATTTCACATCTTTTCGTTTTGGCACACTTTATTATAAATTATGTAAGCACTATGCTCTTATTTAATTACTTATATTGGTAAAAAATCAAATAAAACACAACATAAGACGTATTGGTTGCCGCGCAAACGTAAGGAATGTCATTTCACATAGTTGACAGATGCGCGCTGTATTCGTTGCGTTCCGTGTTTTGATTATAGATCTGAAGATGCGATTGGATTGCCGAAGACGTACAGACGCTGCATAGTTAATTATATATATCTGAAGAATGAAGCTTGCAGTATAATAACTCAACATGATTCAAATTTTACCCGCAACCGCTGGTAGAAATTAGTTTAAAAATATTTACATAATATGTGAAAATTTAATTAACTTCTGGCTTTTTTTTGTCGGTATTGGCTCTATAAATAATGTGTTCAATCTTTACGGTCCGACCTAAGCGTTTCGCCACGTCGTTTATTCCGTGTACATGGAAGGTCTGGAATAATTTGCCTGCTGTGGTCTACCTATTATAATTTAGGTATCTTCAAGGCTAGAGTGAATAGATTCTTAATAAACTAGTGCGCCCTCAACGATTGCATAACTGTTTACAATCAGGGGGGATCGCAGTCAAGTAGTTTCTATTAATTAAAATAAATAAATAACCATGAACTGAAAAGCTGAAAAGTTTGTATCTTAACCTTAAACACTTTTAGTACTGTGATACATACTTCCTCTTTTTATTGACATGGTATGGTATGGTTTCCGTACTTAGTCCTATGTGGACCATTGTATGTGTCCTCTTTTTGTTACATAACCGTGTATTTTTTTTTTTAACAATAATGATTGCGAAACTGCGAATTTACTGTGTGCGTGTGAATGTTTTTTTCGGGTACACTGTGTAATGGTGGTTTTTACTTCCGAACAGTTTTTTTATGGTTTTAATAAACTGTAATTATACGTTTTATTACATGTAGTTATTATTGAAATATTCACGGCATCCTTTTGTCTGTTTTAAGTAATAATCTGCCCATCGATCCATGAACTGCGCGTTTCATTAGACTGTAACCAACTTTGACTCAAAAATCTGGCTTTCAAATAGATAATTATGTCATTTGAAGTGAAAATCGTCTAACGCTGTTTTAGGTACTGGCAAAGTTTCATAAGTTTTAATGCTAAAGTAGACTTTTAGATACAAATTATTAAATTTACATTTTTGATTCAGAAATCCCAAGGTCAAAATCTCGAACTTAAAAATCGTTCACATTCAAGTCGCAATATCGTCTTTAGTCGATATCATTGACATTTCAAAATCGCGTCAAAATTTAGAAAAATAAATTTGACAGTTTGTGAAATACATTTAAAAGCGTATTTATATTTTTTTTCATCATCCTTAAAGTAATCGCAAAATGTCCTTAAAGTAAGGGAATCGTCCTTTTATTATTTGACGGTAATCACCAAATCAATTCTCTCAGACTCTCATTATATTTCTAAAGAAATCTCTTCTCTTAAGGAGATGTGGAAAAAAAGAGATGCAGGTAAACACCGCATGTAAGAACGGGTGTAAGAATGGTAGGAAAAATAAGTTAAAGACAAACTTTAAAATAAATTTAAAAAATAAATCTAGAATTGTCAATGAGTCACATAAGTCTAAATTGCAAACAACGCACTGAAACGGCTTTCAATACAATTAAGGAGGAAATACGACTTCGTACAACTGTCGAAATACGAAACAGATTTTGGGCCTGCATTCACAACAGAGGCCAACAATTTGAGCCAATCCGAGATAAATTTGCATACAACCGCTTTTATGTGATTATGAAGTTATTACATATCTCTCTCTAGGTATTTTGAAAACATACCTATTTTGCGGATATTATCTAGGTTTCTGTTGAAATCAAAACATAAATTTGTCTTAAACAGTATCTCTAAATATCTACTATTTTGCATGAACTTTGGTCCTTCATAATGTACTCATATATTAAAAATATAAAAATAATGTATCTATAGAAACGTTGCACATTTAATCGCGATTCTGAATAACGTAAGAAATAAATCGAATCACGAAAATCAAAATAAAATAATATGATATGTCAATCTCAATATTAATCTATACTTTTAAATTTGTAGAAGTGAAAATTCTGTATGTTGAAAATATCAAAAAAATAAATAAATGGCACGATGTTACTAGACCGACACCGAACCCAAAAACGTGAATTTTTGTCTGTCTGTCTGTCTGTTTGTTCAGGCATCACGCAAAAACTACCGCTTCGATTACGATGAAACTTGGTATAATTATTTTTTATATCCTGGGCACCACACTGGGTACTTTTTATCCCGGAAAAGTATAAAACAAATTTAATTTTGCGGTTCGATCCCTAGATCTGATTACTGTACCAACCGCAAATAATAAGTTTGTTGTAGGTTACGTCACCCGCAGTGGAGTTCACTAAGGGGCGCTGCACAGGGCTAAGATACTATAATATTTTATCTTAAAATACAATATCGCTCGCCATACCATTCAATGGACTATCACAAACGATAAAGATAATTAATAATATTTCATATTTTCGTATCTCAAAAAACGCGGACGAAGTCGCTGGCAAAAGCTAGTAATCAAATAATTTTCAAAATAGAAAACGGAGCGTTTCGTATCGTAGGCTTTTTATACAATTCACATGTCTTATGCCTGACTGAGAATTTGGCATTATCGCATTTAACTTTTTCTATCATAACATACTTGAATCGATGTTTTTCATTTGCGACTTCAATTATGCTTTGTTGGTTTTTATGATATCGATGACTTTGCTTATTTTATACATTTTAATTTTTCCTCTGTACACGGTATCCGTTCTTGAACATCGACATAGGTTACCCGCCTAAACGACGTCTCGACTTTTTGTTCATTTGAATCTGGTTTAGATAAAAAAAAAAAAAAAGTTAGCTTCCATCTTGTGTTTTGATAACTGTTGCAATGGCTTATATTTTATGTTTGCTTATTTCAGATATTTTTTGTACTGATGATGGGCATTTAATTTTTTTTTAGAAAACCACTAGCGTAATAGTTTTACCTAAAATACTTCGACTCATGAAGATACAAAATCTTCTCAGAACTTTACTTTTTTTATTGTAGTTTTGCATTTTCTTTTTTAATATTTTGATCGTAAAATAGTATTCATTTTTCAATCTCATTCACCAAATACATTTAGACAAAGTAAATAACAAATGGTTTGTTTGTCGTTCATTGGGTCGTCGAAGTGTCAGTGATCTGTAAGACTACGTGTTTTATTTTATGAAAGAAAGTAATTTCAATATTGTTTGATCGGTAGTTATCTAACAAACAACATTGGCCGAAGGCAGATTATAATACTACAGAATATAATTAACTTAGCAAAAAGATCTACGCGTACCTACGTATTATACTCAAGGGTTCTCCCGCGGTTTTTGTTTAAAAGAATTATTGTTTTTGCTTTATAATGCACTAATTTTCGTGTTTTCTCATGTGTGATGCGATTAATATATATATAGAAGTAATCTGATCGTAATGAATCTTTACGTCTTTTTTTCTTTTCAATGTTATAATGAAATAAAATGGCGTGCCATAAATATTGCGAATTATTTTTTGTAGTTAAATAAATTACTACGTAATTAGCCATATTCTTTGCCTTCCTTGATTTTTGTTTGGGGAAATCTGTATGGGTGCTTCACAGAGAGTGTCCTGATTTTCTAGGGTTTGGAGAGAATGGAGAATGATTTCATCATTTCAGCCGAAAGACGTTCATTGCTGGACATTCAACATCCCTTAGTTTCGTTCGTCACAATGACGGGCCCTGTGTGTCTCGCATTCATTGGATTACTGCAACAGTCACCCAGTAATCGGTCCACTTTGTGGGAGTCCTTCCAACGCCGCGTCTTCCGGTACGCGGAAAGACACAGGTTTCCATCGATCATTTCTTCTGCGAGCAATGTGCCCCGACCACTGCCAAGGTTCTCTTGCGGATCCACGTACCGGAAGACGCAGCGCTGGATGACCTGCCATAAGGTGGACCGATGACCTGGTGATTGACACTGCTACTTGAGTTAGGCGGTTCTTGGGCTATGTCGGTAACCTTATAGTAGGATGCAATATGAAGATTAACATCGGAAATAAACTAGCTGAATGAAGCCCATTTTTCAAGACGTTTATTGAAGAGGAAATCGATAGTGACTAATTGAATTTTATCATTAAATGTTACTAGTCTATTGTTGTTGGTCAATATCTAATTTGATTCCAAAAACAAGAATCTTCTGAAATGAGTTTAGCATTGTATAAAAATTGTGATTATACATACAAGGTTGTGAACATCTATTAATAGTGTACCTCTCGAAATACACTGGACTGCAAAGATTCTGGGTCGCTCATAAAAAGTGTGAGTTTCATAAATACATAGATAATTTCGTTTATAATAGTAATGTGTGATGTGATTACTAATCTGCGTGTAACATTTACATATTATTTATATGAGAAATTTATGCAGAACTTTGGGCGATATCGCAGTTTTTTTATATAATCCTTTATATTTGGGGCCCAGTGTCCTGTAAAACAAAGTAGCAATTTGCGTCTGCCTGTTTCTACAATTACGGGTCGCTAGTAATTGTATAGCATTGTAATATAGCAAAATAGTTGTTTTGTTCGCGCTTATTTGAAGTAGTAATGCTAGTGAAGCAGACGGAGGCATGCGTGTGGGATCGGACATCCTCATACTTCAGCCACCACGACAGAAGACCTCCGGGCGTTGGGTTGGGATTCGCAGGACGACTTCCAGCCACCGTAGGCACGGACTTGCGGACGTCGAGCGATGAGTAGCTTGAAGTCTAGCTGTCCGCTAACAGATCGGACGTAATCGAGTCTTGCACGCGCGCCTCAAAGAGATGTCAGCAAAACTGTATGGACTCGGCAGGATCGACCCTCGCTAGGGCCACGGGGAATTTCTGATAAGGATACTAGTGGGAGCAGTGGTGGCCGAGTGGTAACGGCCCCGACTTACGAGTTGTAAGTCGCGAGTTCAAACCCAGCCAGGCGTATAACTTTGTGTAATTTATTTCATCACCACTGCTCTCAAAACGGTGAAGGAAAACATCGTGAGGAAACCGGCATGTCTTGGAACCAAAAATTCGAAGACATGTGACATCCACCAACCCGCACTGGGCCCGCGTGGTGGATTACGGCCCATTCCTTCTCCTAGAGAGGAGGCCTGAGTCCCAACAGTGGGAACATTATAAGGCCGACTATGCTATGCTATACTAGTGGTCTTAGTACGCGAAGAGCAACTAAATGACAGGTGTGATTTTAGTCTGACACGCCTTCCTGCTCCACCCTAGAGCAGGTGAAGTCAATTGATGATTTCCCACCTCAAAATTAAACCTGTTATGTTATTATGTAGAAAATATAATAATAGGGGTTAAAGCATGAACTTGCCAGTTTTTTAAAGCGGGTTGCTTTGAAGTGTTATATCTTTGGATTGGCTTGGAATTATAAGTTCAAATAAACTTTATATTAAAGGTACGTTATTCTTTTTACAAAATTAGGTATTTATTGGTTTCTTTATGTTTTGTATGTTCTGTACACGCGTTAAAGCAATCTGTTTTAAAAACCGGCAATTTCATAGTTAAAGACCTAATATTATGTAGAAATTCTAATATATCTGCGATTGCGGCTTGCATTGCTATGACGATACAATTCTAATGCCACAATCATGATGCGCACATTGTGTACCCATGATTACTATAGTTTTCCGACTAATTACCTAAGAATAGATTACATTACTGTTTTTTTAATTGTAATTTGTCTATGACTCATTGCAGTTGCTATGGGTTGGTAACATTGTTGATACTGTAATAATATTGTGTCAGAAATCAGAAATTTTTATTTGAAATATACCATTTACAGGCACTTTTAGATTGTCATAATTTCATTTTAGAAATATTTGTTCAAAGGTAAATTTCTTTTGAAATATCTAATTTTTTTAAATATATTTTTTTCCAGCAGACCTAAGAAAGGAGAGATAAAAAGATTTTTAACAATAGTGTGTAGAACAAGAAAATAAGAGTTAAGAGTACTTAATACTTACAGTGAAACTAATGGAACTACCCATTTCTATTAGTTCCACTGCGCTCAAAACCTATTGTTCTCATAATTTTAATATTCATACATTGATACCACCGCGCCCAAAGAAATTTTAAGTAAAGTTAACAAAAAATAAATTAAACATGATATATTGTATTATGAGGTTTGACATGTGTGCTGCATGTCAAATGAGCTTTTCTTTTCGGGTGGGAAAATCATCTAATGACATCCCCCGCTCTTGGGCGGGGAGAGAGCTAGTGTCAGACTTTTATTGACTAAAAACCATTCCTGTTCCTTCATTGCCATTTTTCCAGGGCCCCGGGGATTTCTTTCGCATCACCCATGGCCCCAGTAGGCTTCGATCCTGCTGGGCCCCTACGGTTGCTGACATCTTGAGGCGCGCGTGGAACAGTACGCCCCGTTGACGATTTGGGCTCGGTAAGGACGGTTACCGGACGATCGGACGGCGAGCTACCCATTGTTCGCCATCCGCAAGCCTGCGTCTACGGTGGCCGGAAATCGGGATCGTAATTCCGGCGGCTGGGGCGCGAAGGCCATTGCCTCGCACGTCCATGTGCGGCCTCCTCCTTTGCTAGCATTACTTTTTCGCAGAAGGAGGCGACCGCCTGCCATTCCTCCTCACTCCAGATCATGGCCTGTACCAGGCCAAGGCCCGGCGCGAGATATCGCTGCCGCCGATCGCCCCTACGAGGCTACGGCGGTGCTCTGCCCAGGCGGGGTACACCTCTACCGTATGCTCCACCGTGTTTTCCGGGCGGTCCACACAATAGTGGCACCCGGGCGTTTCTTCCGCACGAATCCGGTGCATTAACCTCCAGAACTTACCATGTCCGGTGAGGACGTGCGTCAAGTGGAAGGGTGTCAAATGAGCTGTGGGCTAGAAGAGCCACTTATTGGATCTCATTAAATGTAAGGCGACATCGTGGTGGACCAAGACGAAGGTGAGCTTGACAACTATCGGAGGTACTGGTCCACAATGGAAAAGGGAGAAGGAGGCCTGTCCAGCAGTAGGACAAACAACAATAACATTGTATTAAATATCATAAAGAAATAAAAAAATGCATTTCGAATACATAACATATTCTTTCAGTGATAATCACAACGACATATCTAACAATATTTTTTCTTAAAAAATCTTTTCTAGAATACAAATTACAACATATTGTAAATGTAATTTTTTTTATAAATCATTTCATCACTGATTAACAGAACTATCATAAAAATAAAGTACCACAACACAAGCAACACCGCATCAAATTAGATTTTTTTTTAAACTAAGATACAAAACACAACACATTATAATAAATAAATTACAATATTGTTTAAAAGAAAAAACAAATTGAATTAAAACCAAAATAAAAAGTTGTAAGTGCGAAATGACCTTGAGCATTTATGACACACGAGATGAATCCACGATAAAAAAAACTACCGATATTTCTATTTGTGTATAACAAACAAGTTATGATTTATCTTTGCGACTGCATATCTGACCTCTACAAATCAGTCACTAGTGCTTATAATCCTACTAATATTATTTTAATACACGTACTCGAAAACTCGCTGTTATTCCATACTTCTATTAGGCACGCAATTTACTGTTTTCCGCACTAGTGCGGAAAGTGCGCGAGTTCGCCTCAACTACAATGTATTGTCTTTATCGTATCAGGCAGGGTGCTATGCAAACCCCACGAGTCGCAGATCAGCCCCCGTTCATTTATATCTTGGTAAGTGTATTGAAAAACGTCATTTGATACCCGTGGAAATTTGTCACTACAGCATTCAGCTTTATACTCCATTACACCCACGCCTGCGCTCGGGCAAACTCCACCTCGATCGCAATGACAAATTTTCTCCACTTGTATCAAACTATACTTGTGTAAATCTGTAACGATTTTTAGATTTATTGAATAAAGCTTGGCACAGAAGTAGATCAGGCCATGAATTTGATTAGGATATAAGATAGTTTTTGTCCAAGTCCAAATTTTACGCAGGTGAAGCCGCTGGCAGAAGCTAGTCCTACATATCGAGTCTTTTCAGGAAGAAAATCGTAAGCGACAGTTTGTGATTTTCGCAGTAAGAATACAAATAATGTAGAATAGAAATTCTTTCTGCGAAAATCACAAACTGTCGCTTTTCATTTTTTTCTATTTTATTCTTATAATAAGAATATTTAAAACAACACTACACTGCAACAATAATATAAATGAAGAAAAAATAAAATGAATGATGATTATGGAAGCAAATAAATGAATATGAAGCACAGTACAAATGTTTAGTCGGACTCGCACACTAAGTGTTCCGTACAAACTTACCTATGAAGTTCAATTCCCAAATTAAGTTACGAAGATTTTTCCGAATCGCAAAAAAGTTATTTTTTGTGACTTAAAAACAAATTTTCAGTTTTCAGATTTTTTCCTATATTTGTGCTACGAGACCTTGCTTCATATCAAATTTCAGGATTCTAGGTCAACGGGAAGTACCCTATGAATTTTGATTCCATTGAGATTGTTGAAATATACGTTTTTTTCAACATAAACAGACATATTTTTTTTTTTCGTTAACTAAGAAGTTTGATTTTTTTCACAGCTTCAAGAGACCGCAGACCTGAGTAAGGTCTGCGGTCTCTAGGTCACTTCCCGTTGACCCAGAATCCTGAAATTTGGCATGAGCAAGATCTTATAGCACAGATACAGGAATAAATCTGAAAACAGGAAATGTTATGTTGTTTATGTTAAATGTTTTTAAGTCACAAAAAAAAACTTTTTTTCGATTCGGAAAAGTTTTGGGAACTGAACTATTTATAGTAGGTAAGTTTGTACGGAACCCTCAGGGCGCGAGCGCGACTCTCTCTTTGTCCTTTTGAGGTACAGAACCCTAAAAATGACCTATATTAATAAATTGTTTATAACTATAGGATGACATCACTACAATATTTGTGTGTGCGTACGTAGATACTAATATAGAGGCATTATCAGTGTAGAACATCGATTCCTTTATTACTTAATTACAATTAGGATAACAAATTTCTTAAAAAATCATTACCTAAGCGCGTTTCAGTAAAATTTCAGTGAATTATGATCTATATATCTTGATGCATGCTTCACTTAATTTTCTAATTGGGATGTATAAGGGCGTGCATTAATTTCAGTTACATTTTGTATAAAGGCGATTTTCCTTTCTATAATATGTTAAGGGCATGGATGCCCTTTTGTCGAGTTGGAACTCGACATACATTTTCACTGTTTTTCATACAACCGCTCTTACGCGATTATGACTTTATTACACATTTTTCATTAGACATTTTGGAAACACAGTATCTTGTGGATATTATCTAGGCTGTAATTGAAATCAATTTACAAATTTAGTCTATGAGGTTTCCAAAATAACGTAGACATGGTATTATCTTGTGAAATTCGACTGATATAAAGATAAATGTAATTGTGTAAAAGTTTAAGTATAAGTATATTTTGTTCCCTAAAAAAAAAAAAAAAATTGACAAATTTGTGTAAAACTAATCCAGAAAAGACCTCTGAAAATGCTAAGGCTAGTTTGCATGAAAACATATCATAATTTACTCAAAAATTAAAAAAGTACATATAACAATGGATGTCTTGCAAATTTAATCAAGATTTTGAATGACGACAATTTTGTTCAAAAACTTTTAAAAGTTTAAAAAAACACTTATTTCCTGGAACAAGTTTTGTAAAATATTCGAGTAAATCACGGAATTACCGAATGCTAACAGAGTTTTCAGACGTTGTCTCTCTTTCTTCGCGTTGCCTTTTTGTCAAACATCGCGCTGGATTGCTTTAGATGAAGTAACAATCTTTTAAACCATGCCCGATATTGACGATAGGCGAGTGAAAAAGGACCCTCTTAATATGAACTTTCTTATTGTTTATAACAATATCAGATCTATTAAAATTTAGCCGTGCCCAAATGCTACTGACAAACAAATAATGAAGGAGCATTACCTATCACTTAAATTTTTCTTCTCATGACTCAATTGTATATTTTTGATATTTATTAGAAAATTATTTGGTATTGTAATATTTTTTTAAACATTACTTTTTACATTATTTATGTTGTTGTACACTGACAGCCCCAAATCTTTTCCTTTTCTTCAGTCCATCCAAAGGTTGTCACTTATTTTTATTAATATTTTTCCTGTTTTAAATTAAGGTGTGCAATAAAGTATATAATAACAATATTCTAATAGGTCAGTACTTGTATAAATTACCAGACATTGTTTTGTTAGAAAGGTAAAAGACCCATTCATAAAAAAAGTAAATTGTTTCTTACGATGTTTTTCCAAAAAAAGGTCTTCTTTTCTAGGAAGAACCAATAAATCTAAGCTCTATCTAGACGTCACGACTTAATAAAGTTTTTAATTTTTTTTGTTAATTTTTTATGCAGGTGTAGGTACCTATGTGGTTTAGCAGTATGTTCTAAGTCTGGTCACCTTGGGTTCCGCAGTCAGTGGCGCTTCTGTCACCTAGGTATATAATATCGTTGTCTCTGAGCGCGCCATAGTAGCGAGTGAGCCTTTGACAGACGCACTAAATAGATTTATTTCTGCGTCTAAGTCGTTTCGTAGTGAAAAATGTTGAATTTACACAGATTTTTGATTTCTTCCTTTGTTTTCTTTTGTGTCATCAATGGCGGCTTATTTAAGGAACTACGTGAGTAAATATTATATTTTTTGTAGACAGTTTTAATATTTTTAATATTACTTTTATTAACAATTAATATGAAACATAAAATTTACTAGAAGAGTACCTATAATTTTAAAAATAAATATTTAATTAATAAATATCAGAAAAATGTAATAAATATATTTATTATTAGTATTTAGGTAGGGTAAGGAGATAATAGACGTAAATAAAAATTAAAAAAAAAAAATGGCTTCATACTATACCTAAAGGTCAAGTATTTAGTAGCCAACATATATTATTTAAATGCCTGAAATGTTTTTAAAAAAAAACAAAAGAGGAACTAACAATGACTGACCATAAACCTAAAGAGCTCACAATTAAAATCAATTAAGTTATTAAAATAAGAATGGTTAGTGCTCAAACTTCCTTATTTTGTTCACCATTAAAGAATTTATTTACGTCAATCAAAATCAAGGTATTATTATCTAAAACTAATCACAAGAGATTATTATTACTGTAATAATAAAATATAAGAACGAAGAGCAGTGGTGGCCGAGTGGTATCGGCCCCGACTTACGAGTTGTAGGTCGCGGGTTCAAACCCAGCCAGGTGCATTACTTTGTGTAATTTATTTCATCACCACTGCTCTCAAAACGGTGAAGGAAAACATCGTGAGGAAACCGGCATGTTCTAGAACCAAAAATTCGAAGACATGTGACATTCACCAACCCGCACTGGACCCGCGTGGTGGATTACGGCCCATTCCCTCTCCTAGAGAGGAGGCCTGAGTCCCAACAGTGGGAACATTAAAAGGCCGACTATGCTATGCTAATAAAATATATCTTTAGTAACATTGTTCAGGCAGGGGTCATAGTCTTGATATAGTTCCTGGTAACCAATCCACTGAAGCCTTCCAAAACCATAGCCCTAGCTTTGTATTTCATATGTCGCAATAGTTTTTCTCCAACCGGGGGTTGTTCTTGGGTGCACTAACATTAGGCGGGCCGGCACTAGCTGGGGATCATGGATGGCGTATCAGCTCCCACGATCCCCGGTCCAAGTGTGGGAGGGAACACCAGGGTGGTTTTTAGTCAGTAAGAGTCTGACAGACCCCTTCGCCTGCCCCAGGCGAACGACATCCATGAGGATTTTCCACACCGGCAACAAAAAAAAAACAAAAAAAAAAAATTGGGTGCACTAGCATAGCGCGTACAGGGATAATCGTCGGTTGGTATCAAGTTCCATTAAAATTATTTAAAAGGCATCTGCGAGTTGGTTTCGACCTTCGTACACCTTTCAAAGGTCCAGGACATCAGGATCTTGAGACAAATAAACAAATATATCTTTAGTAACATTGTTCAGACAGGGGCCATAGTCTTGATATAGTTCAATCCACTTAAGCCTTCCAAAACCATAACCCACCCTTACCCTTTACCCTTTACCCTTTACCCTTTACCCTTTACCCTTTACCCTTTACCCTTTACCCTTTACCCTTTACCCTTTACCCTTTACCCTTTACCCTTTTACCCTTATCCTTTACCCTTACCCTTTTTTATCGTATGGGCCCAGCAGGGTCGAAGCCTACTGGGGCCACGGGTAGTGTGAAAGTGAAACCCGGGGCCCTGGGACGAAGGCAAAGAATGAATAGCTGTGGGTTTTTAGTCAGTAAAAGTCTGACACTATCTCCCTCTCCGCCCAAGAGCGGGATTTGTCATTAGATGATTTTCCCACCTAAAAAAAACCCTAGAGCTTTGTTTTCCATATGTCGCAATAGTTTCCCATCAACCGGGGGTTGCCCTTGAGTGCATTAGCATGGCGCGTTCAGAGATAATCATCAGTTGATACCACGTTCAACGAGAAGGTCGTTCAGTCCCTCGTACGCCTTCCAAAGGTCCAGGACCTCGGGGTCCTGATATATATAAACACGTGAAAATGTATCCTAAAATTAATAATAGTTCTATTATCTTAAGGAAGTATAATCCAGTAAGATGCTGTTAAAAATTTTGAGTGTACTTCCGGGATTGTCCTGATAGCCGTAGTATACCTCTCCACTCCTCAAGCACCTCAGGATATGTTACCCCTTTGTTGTTATGTCCTTTGTTGTAGCGACCGTTTTTGGCAGCCCAATTCATTAGGCGTGCCTTTATTATCTATGTATTTTACCATAATCATACTGTCTTTTTAGGTATTTACGTGGTTTTTGGTAACAGTAAATTTTAAACTCTCAAAACCGTAGCCCAATATCTTCGTTTTCCATATTCTGTACCTAATCGTTTTTACACCAACCGAGGATTGTCCTTTATATTGTGGGAAATAATTTAAAAAAAAAATTGTCTCTGGGTGGAGCGCAAGGGAGTCTCATATTTCTACTGACTGAAAACCAACATGTGTTCCTTCAGTTGCCCTTTGCGATCCAGATCAAGAAATCTATGAATTAAATACAATAATCAATTTTCATCGTATTATTCGAAAACGGATTTTAAAACGTAATCTAATATTTTATTTATTATTTATTTTATTTATTACATTATAACACCTTTACAGATTAGTCCAAGGCGATGTTATAACTAACACTTATTATAATAAGTATGTAAGAACATAGTTATGATAATTTAAAATGAATTAGGATGTAATGTCCAGACCTATAACAATTAAATTAAATAATTAATATCTAAAGTTTGCGCGGACAAAGTTGATGGCAGAAGCTAGCGTAAACAAAATTTTAAGGAAATGTCCTTTGTCTAGGTTGTTTCTATAATATAATACTGTTATCCATTATTATTAGAAGAATTAAATTAATTTCATGGTCTATAACATTGAGCAAGGCTTAATTATTCAATATTGATTTGTTTTCCCTAATAAATAAAAGAATATTGCATATGGATGTGTATTCATTAAACGTTTGTTGCTCAATTTTTTAGTTTTTGATAAACTGAATGTAGATATAGAATATTTATAACACCTACTTTCTGAGTTCTGTAGGAGTTTTTGATGGAATTTTTCCAAGAGAAGTTCAGTGACTGTTTTATTTATTTGCAAATTGATTCCTAGTAGATATTATGAGGAAAATTTGTGTACTTTAATATCTCAAGTGTATGCACAACTCGACAGTAAGCGAAATCATTGAAACAGGCACGATCTCAGTAAAATGGAGCTGATTGTTTTTGTAGTGTTGAATACCTCAGCGAAGCTTGCCAAAACAGGCTGATTCGATAGATTTGCTGCCAAAAACCTACTAAAAATAAATTACAATGTGTTTATTTATTTCATAATTTATGTACACACAATAATAAAAGAAAAGAAGAAGGAAACAGAAGAATAGTAAAAAGGTGATGGTTATTTCTAAAGAAATCTCTTCCAGCATACCTGCGAAAGGGGAGTTGGAGAAAATAGAGAGGTAGACACTTTGTGTGTCTGTTACATTCGGATTGTAATGGTAAAAAAAGTAACTATATTTATACGAAGACATGGCTCAAAGAACTTAGGTGTCTAAGCAAAAAACTGGGCACTTAGACACCGCACACTCTTAGGTTTTTTTCTACTTCAATAAATATTACAAGAACGAGGTTTTATTAATTTGTCGTTGTATTGGTATGTTATTTGAAGCATCATAGTATGATTTCTTTTGTTTAAAGAACAATGGTGAACTTCCAAACAAAATTTTGTTGGTATAGATAAATTATCCTGAAGAACATATGACTAGGCAAGTCCTATACATGAATACTGGTCCAAAAAAAGCGTGGTAGACCCCCTTCTAACTTGGATTGTCATAATTTGGACTGTCTGTGATTGGCAATAGACTAAAACAAGCCCAGGTCGACTCGACGACTCAGAACCGAAATGTCTGGCGGAAAATGACGAGAAGAGCCGACCCCAAATGAAAAGGGGTAAGGTTAGGCAAAAGACAGAGAAAGTTTTGGTTTTCAGTCTGTAAAAGTAGGACACTAACTGTTGCTCCAGCCTAAGTTAAGAAGTTATGTAGTATATGATGATTTCCCACAGTAAAAAAAACAAAGAAATTGTTAACAATACAGGATGTTGGTTTATTGTTACATCGATTACCTACATTTTATGCACAACATAATAATATACTTACATTATAAAACAACATAATTATTATTTATCACGACCTATTCCAAGTAAACTAATAGTAAGCGCGTTTATTAAAATTCTATGCAAATCTAATGTTGCAATAACAATTAAAAAATACGCGCATAAATACGGAACTGTATTTAAATGTGCAAACTTTAGAATACACTCATAGTTACCATATACATAATCTCTCTATGTGTACTTAGTCATCACTTTTCGTTATCAATAGACTTACTAGCTTTTGCCCGCTGCTTCGCTCCCGTCACCTGACTGCTATATTATACGTTACTCAACTCTGCCCTACCCTACTCTACTCCACTCTACTGGAGTAGAAAAAAAAGAACCCCACTCTACCCTACTCTACCCTGCTCTACCCTACTCTACCCTTCTCTACCCTACTCTACTCTTCTCTACCTTACTCTACCCTACTCTACCTTACTCGACCTTACTCGACCCTACTCTACCCTACTCTATCCTACTCTACGGGAAAAAACACATTCCATCTTTACTTGTCCCGCTCTGGATGAAGCGAGAGAGATTGTAAGACTTCCACTGACTAAAAACCACCTGTATTCCTTCTGATGCCCTTTCCGTTTCCGTTCTTGTTTTAGGGCCGCTCTTTTAAACGATCTCGGAGCATGACCTTGATAGGTATTATTTAAAAACAAACAAAAAAATCATAATAAATAAATCGAGATGACTCATCCATAACCATAAATATATTCAGCTTTGTTAAGTTCAAGATCAAGTGAGAAATTTGAATAATTTAATTCAAATTACTCACTTCCTGTATAATTTCATGATCACTTTTATATGTTTCTCTTCTATTATTACATATTGTATAACAAAATTCAATGTGCAAAACAAAGTGCCATACAGTTGCGAATTAATGTCACATATTAGTTTAGGGTTGCCAACTGTTTTAGAAGAAAAATATCGTGTTTATCATTTTTTTTAGTGGGTGTAAAAAAGTAATTGAAGGAAAAAAGTATTATTCATTGCTTTTTTTATTTGTTTCTTCTCTTAAAGAAATTTTTTTTGGGTCGTACCGCGGTCCCGGTCCATAGAGCCCCACGACCCAATTTTAAATGTGCTTCTAGCACACACTATTTACTGACAAATAGAAAACTTTAATAAAGCCACTTTTATTATTGTTTGTATAATAATTTTATCTCTTCGTTATTTAACACCGACTTCCGAAATTAAAGTTATGGTGTATGATGTCTTCTTACACTCATACAGTTTCATAGGGTAAATGTTAAGTATTCGATTTACTTTATTATAAACGTGTGGGGCTTGAGTTACATTTTGGCGACCAGCAAAAATTGAACGTGCGCAGTATGTAAAGGCTACTAAATCACACCGTCTTTTTTTGAGTTTGGCATAGCTAAAGGGTAGAATTTAGTGATAATAATAATAATAAGAAGTTTATTGACATATAATTTTACATAGAAATGAATCCCCTGGTCCATAAACTAGTGTAAACGGTATCATAGGGACCAGAAGACCAGTGATATCTTAGTACCATGTGTAGTATGTAGAGTTTTCTAGCAGTGAGCAGCTTAGAGCTTGCGTATAGAGTTTCAGTAGGGAACATGTAGGGCTTACAGTACATGACCTTAATCAAGGATCTCTGTGCCTTCTCTAAAATAAAGTAAGATACGTTATTATAAAGTTTTAGTTGGCAACCCTAGATTAGTTAGCTACTCAGCTTCTCAAAGAGGATGAATACTTCATGTCATATCCATGTACATTATAATAATGAGGCGGTGTCTGTTATAATGTGCGGTTTCTGACGCGAATAATAAAGCATTAGGTGCTGTGAGGTGCAATTACCACTCAAGTAATTTTATTGTATGCGGGAACATTACAATGTTAGGTTCAAGTTTAAGGCTCTTAGTTGTGTTGTCTAGATGTAATCATTAACGTACTCCTGCGTACATTTTTAATTTTGTAACTTTTTAGTTAATTTTCTACATATTTTAGCAGAGTACTATTGTATTTTAGCTCATATTGCCTTTGCCCAAACACTTGTTATCAGGTGACATCGGGAACTAAAGAAGATATAAGAAAAAAATTGAAAGTTAGCAATAAAATGTATTTCAATATGTAAAAGGAAAACTGTGGTAATAACTAGATCGATAAATTCCAAAGTTAATCTTTTTCGGTTTTCCGCAAAACATTATCGATTATTTTGGTAATTAATTTTTCAATACACTTACTCGAAAACTCGCTCTTATTCCATCGCTTTAGGCACGCAATAGACTGTTTTTTGCATTAGTGCAGAAAAGTGCACGTGAGAGCACGTGTACTTTTCTTATCGTATCGGGCTGGGCGCGCTTCGATCCTCACGAGTCGTCAGTCAACCCCTGTTTATTAATTTCGTAAGCTTATTGAAAAAAGTCGTTTTGAACAAATTTGTTACTGCAGAACAAAAACCAAATAAAATCGTATTACTTATTCATTTGTGTTTTTTGTGAAAAAATTACGAATTTAAGTTTTGAAGAGAATTCTTTAGATGCTAAGCCGCCAGAACATGCTATTTCAATTCGAACCAGTATCGTTCCTGAGATTAGCGTGTTCAAAAAAATTCTTTTGTTTAGTTACTATCTTTTAATTCAACTTTATATTAGAGTAGGTGAAGATTATTAAATAATAGGTAAGTATGTCTAGGAGAGTATATAGGTACTGTTTCTTATCTTAGTTACTAGATCAATAGTAGCTATTCAAAAGGTACTGATAAAATTTAGAAAATTCTTTAATTTTGCTGCTGTATACAGAGGCGCGTAGCTACCGCTGTATCAGCCATATCAATGATACGGGGCCCCCAAGCTGCAGGGCCCCGTGTAAAAATTCATAACATGTTATCCACAACCTTCAATTCTCTTATTGATGAGAGATACGTAGTCAATGAATTACTAAATGATAGGACGTTCGATTTTTATAGCTCGCTCCGTTCGTTCTAGCTTTCTCTACATAAGATCACAATAAAAATTTGATCTCTATTTCAGAATACTACAATAAACGAAGTCATCGGTCTCAGTCTTACATGACATAGGCGAAATCTATCCAGTTAGTCTGGTCATATCTTTTAAGGCCTATCGTGACTCTCTCGTCTCTGTGCTAGTAGTCAAAGTGTTTTTCAATGTAGGCCTACATTGAAAAACATTTGATAAATTTTGATATGGGGCCCCTTCGGGAATAGTTACGCCACTGGCTGTATGCCATACAAAACATTATTTTAACCAAATATATAAAGGAATAAATCTATTTTACATACATAACTAAGAGGTAAATATCATCTTTTCCAGCGGACTACATCCACGTGTGCAAGCGGGACCCGAACACAATAGAAGACTGCGCCTTGAAATCAATAGAATCACTTAGACCCCGGTTGGCTACTGGCATCCCGGAGCTGGGTGTGCCTAGTATAGAACCCTTCTTTATTAAAGAGGTTAGTAGAATGTTTATGTATTAAGTTTTTGGAGGGATGACGGTGTAATGGCTGATGCAATGTTGGAAGGCTTCCACAAGTTGGAGCGATGACCAGGTTTTGTTTTTTACTGTGGCAAATCACGTAATGACTTCCGGACGGTCGCACGGCGAGCTACTCATTGCTCGCCGTCCGCAAGCCTGCGTCTACGGTGGCCGGAAATCGGGATCGGAATCCCGGCGGCGGTTGGGGTGTGAGGACCGTTGTCTCACGCGATCGGCCGCCACACTCTTCCTCGCTCCGGACCATGGCATGTACCAACGCCCGGCGTGAGAGATCGCCACCGCCGATCGTTCCCACAAGGACACGGCGTTGCTCTGCCTAAGCGGGACACACCTCCACCGTGTGCTCCACCGTGTCCTCCGGGCGGTCCACACAATAGTGACACCCGGGCGTTTCTTCCGCACGAATCCGGTGCAGGAACCTCCCGAACTTACCATGTCCGGTGAGGACCTGCGTCATGCGGAAAGTAAGGATTTCCGAAGTCGACCCATGGCCCCAGTAGGATTCTGTTCTGCTGGGCCACTATGGGTTTGCTGACGTATCTGAGGTGCGCGAGGAATATTACGCACCTTAGATGACATGCTAGACCATGTCATCTAAGGTGCGTAATATTCTTCGCGCGTAGAGTCCAGATAGGCAAGCTAACCTACCTACCTTTGGTGTCTACGCCTACGGTGGCTGTTTGTCAGGATCGAGGTCTCGGCGACTGGGATTTGAGGATGTCCGTTCGATGACCAGGGGCCATGGTATTGCGAAAACTCGGTCAAGGCTGATCGATATAGCGACGCTTGGGGGAGGACTATGTCCAGCTGTTGAAGTTTCCTTTCTTTTTAATGCTATCCTGATTCTACTTTATTAATTACTTCCAACAACCCTACTTTGTTCTTTTCATTTTCCTCTTCCTCTATGCAATTGTGTAACCTTATAATAATAAGTATGTACAGTCAAGGATCAAAAGTGCAGTAGCACTCTACCAATGCTAAAGTATCTAAAATTTCTTTGTAGTAGAAGTTTCATAGTCCACAACTAGTTTAATCAATACTACGCTATTCTATGCTTCAAATCAGATCAGGCATGAACCATTGACCCTCTTCTACAAAGACATTTTAGACCCTTAAGCATTGATGGAGTGCAACTGTACTTTTGACCCCTGACTGAACCTACTTCATCCTTCAAAAGTGGGGCCTTAAGATTGTGAAACATCACTACTGAATAAATATCGTGTAAACATGGGGCGTTTCTTTACGTTGAATCCGAAACAGGAATTTCCCTAAACGACCGTGTCCGATAAGGACCTACGTAAGCGGAAACTGAGGACACCGTGATGTCACTCTAACCGCGCCTCCAAGAAGGGACGAATCGCGACGTGTTCAAAGATTTTATGAGTGGTGGTTCAGTGGTAACGGTCCTAACTTACGACTTGTAGGTCGCGGGTATAAACTCAGCTAGGCGCATTACTTTGTGTAATTTATTTCATCACCACTACTCTTAAAACGGTGAAGAAAAACCGTCGTGAAGGAACCGCCATGTTCTAGAACGAGAAATTCAAAGACATGTGACATCCGCGCGTGGTGACTTACGGCCCATTTCCTTTCCTAGAGAGGAGGCTTGAGTCTCAGTAGTGCATACATTATAAGGCTGCATATGCTATCTATGCTAATTTCTATCTCTTGGCGTTTCAGATCAAAGCTCTAACCGCTGACGACACTCCGATCCGTGCAACTGGACATAACGTGAAAGTCACCGGAGCTAGCAACTTTGTCATCAAGAGCTTGAAGTAAGTGTTTTCTTTTATTTATTTGTAGAAAATTATCCAGGACACGCCTACCCGTGTGCCAAATTTCATCCAAATTCGTACCAGGCGCTTGATCGTGAAGGAGTAACAACAAACGAACTTACACACAGATATTGAAAAAGAGGCTTAAAATTTTAATAAGCACTGTATTTATAGTTTTGGATTAGTATTCCTCAATATTTAACCACTTTCACAAAACGCCCTCTAGTCCCAAACTAAGCAGAGCAGCAGAACTTGTGCAACTGATAAATATACTTATATATTTCTGAATACATACATATTATAGATAAATTACACCCAACAGAATAAATGGACCTGCTCAACACACAAACATTTGTCTTGGGTGGGAGTCTATGTCAATCATATCATATTAGAACAACTAGCGCCATCTGCCCATAACGCTACGTATTAACTAAAGGCTGTCTAACCAAAGGCTGGCTATATTGCGCAAACGCAACTAACTTAATTTTGTAGTTTAAAAATTGGGCCCATTAGTAGAGATGAATCTGGTGTTCCTGGGTATAAAAATTACATAAATATCGGGCTATCACATTTCTTGATTAAGAAATAGCCATAAAGGCAGAGAAAGTGTTCTTTTTTTTTATATGTAGGTATATAACAGCCTTCGCGGTGTTAATAGCAATGTCACTCTTCAACGGTTTGTAGTGAAGGAGATTCCTAAAGTTAGATATTTGTTTAACATATTGAGTTTGTAAAAGAAGTTTCTCGTCTTCTTCTTTTTGTTACTGGGTTCAAAGAGTTGGGCCCAGTAGATAGCCTCGTCAATCGTAGCATCAGTGGTGACCTTTAGATAGGTACTCTAAAGCACAGGTGTGAGGACATTCCAATAGATGCGGCATGGATGACGGTTCTGTTAAGCTAAGCAGTTTTTTTTTCTAAGGTGTGAAATCATCCAATGACTTCTCCTGCTTTAGGAGCAGGAGGGTGTGTCAGATTTTTACTGACTAAGACCACAACTATGTTCCTTTTTGCCTTGCGTTCCACAACCCCGGGGTTCCCTTTCGGACTACCTATGGCCCCAGTAGGCTTCGGCCCTGCTAGGCCCGTATGGTTTTGCTGACATCTTTTTGAGCCGCACGTGGCGTGAGACGCGGTCGTGTGCTACGCGCCGTCGACAACTCGGGCTCGGTCCGAATGGTTACCGGATGGGCGGAAAACGAGCTACCCATTGCTCGTCGCCCGCAAGCGTATGCCTACTGTGGTACTGATGACTGTAGGGTCAAAGACCCCTTTTCATGAGTTTGTACTAATAATTTCCTGATTGTTCCAGAGTGGATCTAGACACGTTCAAAATTGTTGTACGCCTACGCTTCCCTAAGCTCCACTTCGAGGGTGAATACAAATTGGACTCTCAACTCGTGATCCTGCCTCTACGAGGAGAGGGAATCCTTAACGCAGATGCTTGTGAGTTTTTCATATCTATCGATTACTAAGTAGCTGTCTAAATGCGACTTTTTACGCTAACGCAAAATACAAATACAAAATAGTTTATTGTCAGAATTAGTATTATCATAATCGTATTTACAAGTATTTGGATCTTCTTTTTAAGTAATACAGCCACTGTATTACTGAGATGCTTCTATAATTCATTGCCGTACAGTTTATACTAACTGTGAGTTAATAGTAAAAGAGAAAAATAGTGTACAATTAACTCACAAAAAAATAGTGTACAGTAACACACGAAAAAATAGTGTACAGTAAAACACGAAAAAATAGTGTACAGTTAACACACGAAAAAATAGTGTACAGTAACACCCGAAAAAATAAATAATGAAATTAGGAAGTAAGTTATATACATTGTCGTCATCATCAGAACTCGAAAATCAACTTCTTGAAACTAAATAGACGCCATCTGGTAGCGATAATGGAAAGTCATCCGATACATTACATTGCGTATGTTTACGTTAATGTTATTGAGTTAGTAAAAAAACCGCAAAAGGCCGTTTTTATTATATGGGAAATTATGCAATAACTTCTCCCTGTCTAGGGTGGAGCGACAGAACGTATTATACGTTTACTCCCTAAAACCCACCTGTTTTCAACAGTCTGTTGCTACACGGGAAAACGGTATCCTACTTATCGGTACTTTCAGAAATTCCGCGTGCGCAATCTGTTTTGCTAATATCAGTGCGATTTTTGAAAATGGTAATACTATAGAAATATTTGTCCTCAAATGTTTCTATACTATTGCCTATTCTTTGAAAGAAAGAGTACTAAGAGATAATAATTTTCGTATTTTAAAAGAAAACACCTCTAATTTAGAGGAGTTTTGACATTGATTGAAACTGAGAAATAGCTTTCTGCTCATCAAAATACATTTATAATTAAAATTTCTGATTTATTCACGATACTTTCATTGGGTGCATTCACATTAGAGAAGTCTTTGATTAATCTAAGGAAAACCTATTACGAATGACCAGAATCTATAATCTGATGCGATATCTTTATAGTATATGTATATATGTAGAATGAGAAACAGACTGACTCACATATCCCACAGCCAAAACTACTGAGACTAGGACTTTGATATTTTGCACAAGGTTTCCTTTTATGACGTAAGCGAGCAGGACTTTTCAAAATTCACTCACTCTAGGGATGAAACGGGGGTTCAAAACTTGTATAAAGAAACCTACTTTTACGTGAGTGACGCCACCGACAGAAGTTAGCCAGTCGATAAAACCAAAACTCACAGATTGACTGGTGGGAAATTCTCTCTCACCAGTCAATCTGTAGGCTTTGTAGCATTAAGTCCGTTCGTGTGTACCACTACTGTACATGAAGTTTAAACAAGTCAAATATAACTGATACTGCGACATATTTGACCAAATATAACATGGTTTAGTTAATAAAGTGAAACGTGTATGAGAGACATTTACAAAAATATCGGATTGTCAGGCCGTCACCTGCCCCCCTAGTCGAGTTACGATCGTTTCGTTTGCGTCGAACGCCTAGAATAGGCCACGTGACCTACTGGCTGTAGCCCGTCAGTTTAATGAAAGAGTCAACTATTTTCACAGGTAAAATCTAGGAGATTTTTGGCGGAATTCTAGAATTTTCAAGTAAAGTTGTGTGTATTTTTTAATTATTCGCAAATTGATCATTATAGTTATATTATATTATAGTTGTGTTAATCCATTTTACTAAGATCGCTCGATCAAGCCTGCTTCAATAAAAAGGCTTGATCTTGGTAAAATTCAGTTGCATTTTATTGTTGTAATGCGTATCTGGGCAAAGTTTGCCGAAAAGACTGAAACGATAATATTTGGCATGCAAATCACGCCAAATACAGCGAAGGCATTAGAATGTGAATTAAAAACAAAATAGATAAACGAATAGGTAAATAGCCAGTGTCAAGTCAAAGACAAAAAAAAATTGATGGTATTTCGTTATTTATTCACAACAGTGCGAAGAAAAAAGACGAAATCTACAATAAGTTACTCATTATTCTAATCTGACTGTTGTTTGTTGCTAGTGAAATGCGAAACTGAGTTGGTGTTCTACCCGGAGACGTTCACTGAAGACGGCAAAGAGTACCTGAAGTTCAAGAAGATTGACGTCGACATCAACATCAAGGACTACAGGGTCAGGCTCGACGGACTCTTCAATGGAGACAAAGTTTTGGGTAAGTTCCTTTTTGAAACAGCGTATAGCTAAGCTGTAGAATTCCTTTCCAGAGTTTGTGTTTCCTCATAGCTAAAGCTCGCAGAACAGATAGTCGTAGGGGTCGACAGGTTCTGGAGTAGTGACCGCGTACCGCGGAAGACGCAGCGTTGGAACGCCTCCCACAAGGTGGACCGATGACCGTGAGAAACGCACAGGAACGTTCATTGTGGTGACATTTGCGGGAGGCCTATGAATAAATGATGATGTTCAGTGGCGGATTAACCATGTAGCAAGAGTAGCAAATGTTACAGGCCCCGCGCATCTGGAGGCCACGCGCGTTCAGGGATCCCGCACTTTTAAAATCACTTCGTTTTTTTAGAATTCCTCATATATAAAAGCAGTGGTGGCCGAGTGTTAACAGCCCCGATTTATGAGTTGTAGGTCGCGGGTTCAAACCCAGCCAGGCGCATTACTTGGTGTAATTTATTTCATCACCACTGCTCTCAAAACGGTGAAGGAAAACATCGTGAGGAAACCGGCATGTCCAAGAACCAAAAATTCGAAGACATGTGACATCCACCAACCCGCACTGGGCCCGCGTGGTGGATTATGGCCCATTCCCTCTCCTAGAGAGGAGGCCTGAGTCCCAACAGTGGGAACATTATAAGGCCGACTATGCTATGCTATGCATATATAAAAAAGGAAATTTTACACACATGCGATTATTAAATCTGGAAGGTTTAATGATGCTTAAATATTGCTATGTTCTTGATAGTAGACTCCTCGACGAAAAGACTAGCACCTCTATAGGTGATTCCTTTGTGCTGACGTCATCTCAACGCTCAGTCACATGATCAGAACAAAGGAATATGAGGCGTGGCCGACTCGAGGCGATCAACGAAAAGATAATCAAAATGAAACGGTTGTAACTTGGTTAGGGGGGTAGCTTTCAGTACTATTTAAAAGCAAACGAGGCTAACATATTTAACTTCCCATCATTAACCATTAATTTGGCAATCTGCTATAAATAAATAAGACTCCGTACAAGCTTGTCTATGTAAGTAGTTCGATGCCTGAATAAAGTCGAAAATTTTTTCGAATGACAAAAATTAAATTATTTTGCGACGTAAATACAAATTAACGGTTTTTAGACTTTACTGTTACTTATGCTATGAGACCTGTTTTTTTTTTAATTTTAGGGTTCTAGGTAAAGGGGAAGTACTCTATTTGTTTTCATTTTCTTGCGAGTGTCAAAATGTGCACCTCAACAGAGCATAAATGGCCTCACATAGAGGTTGATTGTTTTATTTTTGTGTTTTTTTTCACTGCTCCAAGGTGTAGCAGACCTGAGTATTTAATATTAATTTTAATTAAACGCGTTCCCGGGAAATATTGACAGTCGGACTGTCGGACAGACGGACAACAAAGTGATTCTATAAGGGTTCTGTTTTTGCCGACTGAGGTACGGAATCCTAAATAAAAAAAATTAGAAATCACTGGATTTGTAAACTTTCATCTCAGCCTGAACATTTAACACAGCGTAATAAATAATTTCGTTACTTTTTTTCTTTTTACAGGAGATGCCGCGAACCAACTCATCAACCAGAACAAAGCAGAATTCTTGAAGGCCAGTAAACCTCACCTGGAGAAAACGGTCTCAGCAAACCTTTTGACCATTGCTAACAGGATCGTGGAAGGTCTCACGATGGATCAGGTGCTGCCCAAACCCTAGACATAGTTCCTAACGTATTTTTACTTCAGTTTTATAAGCTCACTGTGATTTTTACTCGGAATAGTTGATACGTTACTCTTTATCTGGAATGTTTGGAGTTTGAACCTTTCTTTTATTGAGCTTATACTTTTCCACTAAGCCCTCCAACAAATTCTTCTATTGATATATTTAATGCGATTTCTCAAAACAGCAATATATAATATTGTCGTTTTCAAAAACGGCCAACGGCCACTTTGTGGAGACTTTTGCCAGCGGTCAATGAGCATGCGGCTGAAGTCATTCCATTTTAATCGGGCCGCTTTCTTTAATTTTAACATAATGTTTGAAAATCTTTAATTTGTTCAAGATCAACAGTTTGATAGATCTCAACATCGTCCATCTTTTTATTTTAGAGGATAAATTATACCAATGATATATTTTGGTTACACATTTTTAGCCATGTATGTACCTAATTTAAAAACTTCTCTCTACCAGTTTAGAAAAAGAGTAATTTATTAGCTTAATATTTTTTTAAGAAAGTGGTTGCAATTTGTTTTATATTTTAATGAAGATTAAATTATATTTGAAGGAAAATTGAACTTAGTTTTTATTTTTTTCCTAGTAGTGGGAAATATTTAAATAATATTATTTATTTCGCGCTCTTGGTGGATCGAGAGGGAGTGTCCTTGTCACTTGCCCTTTGCGTTTCGGGGCCGCGGTAATTCTTTCGAACAAACCTGCAGCTTTAGCAAGGTGTTTATTTTACCCTACCTTAAGTACTAATTTATTTATTTATTTAGATGAAGTACAGCCACATTACACACATCCTCAGAACGATCTTAAAACAAAATGACTGATGCACATAACAATTAAGGCGTACATAGGTAGCTATCACTGCAATAATTTTGCTGCCTTAAAAATTATAATCTTAAGTTATCATAAACTCACAGTGTTATCAGATTAAGACTAATAATTGAGATCAACCAGTTACCAGCTCATGAGGGTGCCTTTTTTGCCGAAACCCGAAGATTGGCCAGAGTTATGTGTCAGGCACACAATATTGCTTGCAGGACGGATGGTTGATGAAGCTGAAATGTGACCACGTAGTGGAAGTGAAAAAGTAAGGACCAGTCAGTCTAGGTAAGGTTTATTGGCAGTAGTGGGCGTCTTTTGGTGGTTTTTTTTTTAATTGAAATAAACTATGATTGATTTTATTGATGGTGAGGCGGACTAGTTTAACAGCCTATTCACTCTCGCCTTGAAAACACCTCACCAGGCGGCGGCCGAAATAGCGACATACGGGTTGCGACAGTCATTGAGAGGATCCAGCAGCAATAAGTCTGAGTCCATGTGTTTTCATGGCCCTCGGAATGCGCCACTACCGGGTTCCCAAATTATGGTCCCTCCTACCATAATTTGGGAACCCGGTAGTGGCGCATCGATGTCGGGTCGACGATGAAGTACCTGAGATTCGTTTTCGACAGTCAGTGGAACTTTGTCGAGCACTTTCGACGTTTGACTCCCAAACTGGAACGGACCGGGGCTGCCCTAAATCGGCTCCTGCCCAACGTTGGGGGTCCAGAAGCCTCCGTTCGGTCCTTCCGGGACGCCGGTATGGGTGCCGTCGTTGCAAAAGCGACCGGCGGTCATGCTGAATTTTTGATTGCCAGAGGGACATGGCCATCCAGATGGTGCGGGGATACTGCATGGTTTCCCGCAAAGCGGCGAGCCTCCTTCCTGGCCTGCCACCATGAGATTTGGAGGCAACAGTCCTTGCACGCATGCACGATTTGCGTGCTCCTCAAAAAGATATCAGCAAACCGTAGGGGCCCAGCAGGGCCCATGCCCATTAGGACCGCGGAGAATTTCTGAAAAGGGATTCCCTAGTCCTCGCCTACCTTTGTGAAGGAAACAGGTGTGGTTTTAGTCGGTAAAAGTCTGACATGCCTTCCTGCTCCGCCCAGAACGGGAGAAGTCATTGGATGATTCCATCTTTAAAAAAAAAGCCTTGTAAATTATTATCAGACGGTAAGACCACAGCAGGCAAATTGTTTCAGGCCTTTGATGTATGCGGCATAAACGACGAGGCGAAGCGCTTACGTTCTAGGCGAGGTGAAATGCTGACGATGTGCTTTTTTTTTCATTTGAGCAGCGAATTATTCAAGGCCATTGCGTGCACTGATTTGTTTCGTAAGCTGCTGGTAGTTTGACCTGAGTAAGGCTAGACTGTAACGATATGATTATAGTTTCAAAGTAGGACAAGGTGAGCTGCCCCCCTAGCTAAGTTACGATCGTTTCGTTTCCGTCGAACGCCTCATGTAGGCCACGCCTCCTATTCCTTTGTTCTGACCACGTGACTGAGCGTTGAGATGACGCCAGAACAAAGGAATCGGAGGCGTGGCCTACTCGAGGCGTTCGACGCAAACGATACGATCATAACTTGACTAGGGGGCCTGTATAGATTTATACTATAATCACACTAATAAAGGCGAAAGTTTGTGAGTGTTTGTATGTTTGTTACTTCTTCACGCTCGAACAGCTGAACGGATTTGAATAAAGTTGAAGATCATGTCCTGGCACATAAGCTACTTTTTATCCCGGGAGTATCTCTTGCGATTTTTTTACAAACACGCAGGCGAAGCCGCTGCCGTCAGCTAGAAGCAGCAGCTAGCAGAAGACTTTTTTGTTTAACTGGTGATGAAAAATTCTTATTACAAATAATTTAATTAATTACACATAATTTTTATAAGAATGTATTTTCTTTCGTATTTATGTGTGTACATAAATTATAAAATAAATAAATATAATTATATAACAGGTAGCGAGCTAACTAGAGTAGTTTTAAAGATATCGTCGTTTTTATCAGACGCCGGAATCGCGCCCGATTACCCTAGAATTTTCAACGATTGATGCGCTGACTCTTGAGGCGAAACACACATTAGAGGTTATAGTTTTAGTTAGCCCATTTATCGAGGAAGGTTATTTATTACATCTCGCAACGACCAATAGGAGCGGAGCAGTAAGTAAAGATGCGGTTGAAACCGCTGGAAACAGTTAGTAGTCCAATCAATATCTTGTTATTAACTTGGAAATTAATGTCAACATAAGGTTATTAGTATTTTAGTTTTGAAGTTTTGTCTGCAATGAGCAACAAGCGACTGAACACCGGACTCCGCAGGGTACTGCTTCACCATGACAACACTCAGCGTTTAAAACTAGGGACTTCCTGGACTCCACACCGGGCAGTCTTGGAGAATTCCTTACAGTCCTGATCTAGCACCGTGTTACTTCTTTTTATTCCCTAAAGTAAAATAACAGCTGAAAGAGATACAGTTTTCATCACCGGAAAGCGCTAGCAGCGTTCGAGAAGGCCGTGGAAGAGGTGTCTGCGACGGACTGGAAAAAATGTTACGAAAATTGGTTCAGACGCATGAATCTTTGTATAGAGGCTGGTAGAGATTTCTTTGAAAAGATTTAATAAAAATATTTAATTCATAGAAGTTATCTTTTTAGTTTCTCAAAACTTTCTGAGTGTATATTTAGTTGAATACCTTCAACACAGTCTCGCTTTGCCACCGAATCTACCATTTCATTGCTATGAATCCCGATGTGTGATGGAATCCAATGCATATTACCGATTTGGAATTTAAACTGAGAATTTAATCCGTTGATGCGTTTATCATAATATTTATTAGTTTATTATATATTAGAAAAGAAGAAGAAGAAGAAGAAGAAGTTTATTATATTAGCATATATACGTATTTTATTATTATAAGCCACTTAATTTAACGATACTACATTCTATTTCAAAAATATCTGTTAATTATTTATTGTGCACACCTACCACAGTGTTGTCTTTTTAACCCAATGGTTGGCTGGTAGAGAATGCTTTGTGGCATTAAGTCCACCTATGTACCACCACTGTACATGAAGTTTAAATAAATAAATAAATTTGATTTAGATTGAGAGCAGTGTTAATGAAATAAATTACACATAGTAATGCGCCTGACTGGGTTTGAACTCGTGATCTATAACTAGTAAGTCGGGGTTGTTACCAATGGGCCCCCTATGCTTCCTGCATACAGTATTTTGTATTCTATAGATTTTTTTATTTGATAAAATCATCTTATGACATCTCCCATTCCTGGGCGGGGCGGAAGGGTATGTTAGAGACTTTTACTGACTAAAAACCCACTTCTGTTCCTTCTTTGCCTTTCATTCCAGGGCCGGGTTTTCCTTTCAGAAACGAATCTTTGCTGACATCTCCTTAAGGCGCGCGTGGAACACTACGCGCCGTCGACGACTTGGGCTGGGTCCGGACGGTTACCGGAAGGTCGGACGGTGAGCTACCCATTGCTCGCCGTCAGCAAGCCCGCGTCTACGGTGGCCGGAAATCGGAATCGAGGCTGGGGCGTGAGGGCCACTCCATCGCATGTGCACGCAGGCCTCCTCCTTTGCTAGCATTACTGCTTCGCAGAAGGAGGCGAGCTTCTGCCACTCCTCGTCGCTTCAGACTATGGCCAGAACCAAGGCCCAGCGCGAGAGATCGTTGCCACGAATTGTATTCTATAGATAAAACCTCTAATTTTAAACGGGAAATATATAACATATAAATATTTACTTAGATATCAATAAATTGAATCAGGAATCAACGGATGCAATCTGCGTTTCCATTTATTTATATTATACTTTCGATCTTTGTGGAAACAATTAAGTATGCTACAATAATATCTAATAATAAATAAATATTAAATATTTAATTAAATAAATCGACCGATGACTGGTGAGGGTCGCGAATAACCCAAGACGCACAGGATCAAAATCAAAATCAAAATAGCATTTATTCCAAATAAACCATTTACAGGCACTTTTGAAATGTCAAGAAGTCAGTCAGTCAGAAAAATAAAAATAAATGATGCTAACTGCACATTCCAAAGCGTAGATCTCTATGGAGAAGAATGTGCAAGAAACTCCATGGACACTCTTTTCAATCATATTTTGTAATTACAAATATCTCTGTTACATGTTTCTTGTCGCTATCATGTGAGAACAATGTAAATAAAAATAAAAATTAAATATAAGCAGCTAAGAGATGACCAGCCTCAACTGACAGTGCCCGTTCACGGACATGACGCTAATATTAGCACCACTCAGCTCAACCATTTTGAAGGGAACCGAATGATCCAACACCCGCGCCACCATCAGTGAGACATTTGAGTGAGCATGACATGATCGGTCGTTGTGGTTAATACTTGGGGGAGGCCTATATCTAACAGTAGACGTCTTTCAACTGAAATTATGATGATGATAATTAATTAAATAAATATATTGTGACTATAAAGTTACGGTGAGCTCCCTACATCCTTGAGAAAAATTATTGGTCTAAGAGTTAAGACAAGTTACAGATTCTAAATTTTCAAAAAGCTGTAAGTTATAGACTTTTATTACTTAAGGGCTGCACTTACAGACTTTATTGGCCAAAAAGGTCTAAGTATCAGACTCTTATTAATCTAAAAACTGCAAGTTAAATACTTTTATTGGTCAATAGCAAGTTACAGACTTTTATTGGTAAAAGAGTTGCAAGTTACAGACTTTTATTGGTCAAACCGCTGCAAGTTACAGACTTTTATTGGTCAAAGAGTTGCAAGTTATAGACTTTTATTGGTAAAAGAGTTGCAAGTTACAGACTTTTATTTGTCAAACCGCTGCAAGTTATCCAATTTTATTTAGTAAAAGAGTTGCAAGTTACAGACTTTTATTGGTCAAAGAGTTGCAAGTTACAGACTTTTATTGGTAAAAGAGTTGCAAGTTAAAGACTTATATTGGTAAAAGAGTTGCAAGTTACAGACTTTTATTTGTCAAACCGCTGCAAGTTACAGACTTTTATTAGTAAAAGTGTTGCAAGTTACAGACTTTTATTGGTCAAAGAGTTGCAAGTTACAGACTTTTATTGGTAAAAGAGTTGCAAGTTAAAGATTTTTATTGGTAAAAGAGTTGCAAGTTACAGACTTTTATTAGTCAAACCGCTGCAAGTTACAGACTTTTATTAGTAAAAGAGTTGCAAGTTACAGACTTTTATTGGTCAAACCGCTGCAAGTTACAGACTTTTATTAGTAAAAGAGTTGCAAGTTACAGACTTTTATTGGTCAAAGAGTTGCAAGTTACAGACTTTTGTTGGTAAAATATTTGCAAGTTACAGATTTTTATTGGTAAAAGAGTTGCAAGTTAAAGACTTTTATTGGTAAAAGAGTTGCAAGTTACAGACTTTTAGTGGTCAAACCGCTGCAAGTTACAGACTTTTATTGGTCAAACCGCTGCAAGTTACAGACTTTTATTGGTCAAACCGCTGCAATTTACAGACTTTTATTGGTCAAACCGCTGCAAGTTACAGACTTTTATTAGTAAAAAAGTTGCAAGTTAAATACTTTTATTGGTCAAAGAGTAGCAAGTTACAGACTTTTATTGGTCAAAGAGTAGCAAGTTACAGACTTTTATTGGTCAAAGAGTTGCAAGTTACAGACTTTTATTAGTAAAAAAGGTGCAAGTTAAATACTTTTATTGGTCAAGTTACAGACTTTTATTGGTCAAACCGCTGCAAGTTACAGACTTTTATTGGTCAAAGAGTTGCAAGTTACAGACTTTTGTTGGTTAAAACGCTACAAGTTACAGACTCGCAATGATCAAAGAGCCACCAGTTACAGATTTTTCTGTGTCTAGAAAAGTCCAGACATCTTTCTAAGCTCTCTGCAATAACTTGTACAATTACATCTTACCGAGGTTTTCGCTCAGTGCGTAATAATGTAAGTTGGGTAGCTGTGACTTATTAAGTTTGACCGACTTCTCGAACGCATGCGTGACATGGGCTAATAGTGTTACAAGTTTTATATAATTTAGACATAATTGAGGCTGTACTCAAGGGACATGTTATACAACGGATTTACATAATTTTTCATGGTTACAAGTTTTGTTTTAATCTAGTATTGCATTTTGTGCAATAGTTGCACTGGTAATTTCTGTGAAGGTTGCTTTTTAGACTCGTAGGCCTTTTACGGTGTTTTGAAGTAGTTACAATAACATATAGATATGTAGAAACCATTTTCGATGAACCAGTTACTTATTAGAAACAACGCAGAGACTAGTTCCCGTATATCACAATGCAGCTGATTGAGAATATAATAGTGACAATAGCAGACAGAGATTGGTTAAACACTGACAAAGATAGTAGAAGTGGTATACTTTGGAAAGCTTTTAAAGAGCCCACACAAAAATAATTTCCTAATAAAATTATTTGTAAATAATTTATCTGAAAAGCAATTTGAATTAAACTGTTATATTTTTTTAACCATGTTAAAATACTATTCGAACTCAATAATAAATAAATCATTTATTTTCAGGCATCTTGGCCCATATATAAATACCTTACAGACTAACATATATCAAGTAAATTAAATACAATTTATTGTTAGTAAAGAAGACTTATGACTATGTTAGTAACATTTCACACTGGACTTATTCACTTTGTGCACTGGCACATGTCCGCGAAAGAGACGGAACACTACGCTCTGCGGCCAAAAGTCTTCCTTCAACATGAGGGGCAGGAAAGTGTTCCGGATTCGCACCACGAACGCCTTGAAATTGTCGTTACGATGCGACTCCAACAGCTGTACCCTCGGATCAGTGCAAACTTTGTCTTATAGCGCACGTACTCCACGATGTCTTCTACCCTTGTGGTGTGATGCAGGCGGGAGATGTACACGGGAGTGTTCGGCTGAGCGGCACGCAGACTCACGCTAGGAGTAGCAGGTGCTATGCCGCAGCGACTCTTGTTGGTTTGCGTTCGACGCTTCCTCCTTAGCATCAAAACGAAACCATCACTATCATCGACCTTGTTCTTTGCCTTGTCAATATCTTGTGCATGTAGTCGTGTCGATGGAGAACTTTCATGTATTATTAGGGAGAAAAACGGGCGTGGGGCGCGGCTCCCCGCGACGGGTGCCCGCGCGGCGAGTCGCGACGAAGCTCTTTGGACCGCGCGGGCGCCCGCGCCCTTAAAGTCATCATAATTTCGGTATGAGAAAGAGACATGTACATACATCAATGTAAATTTATGTACGTATATTGTTTCTGAACCTTGAAAAACGAGTTGGTCAATACATATATATTAACGTATTACATCGCAAACCTAAATACGCCTTGGCTGCAAATTCTAGAAATGTACCTACTCTAAATATTGTAGCCAAGGTTTGTTTTTAAATAAATGCAAGGTGATGCCTTCTAAATAAATCTAGCAAATAAGTATGACAGGCTTGTTGGTTTTGTGGCTAGTGGCCCTGATCGCTATGCCGGAGGTCGTGGGTTCGATTCTCACCCTAGACAAATGTTTGTGTGATAAACACGCCCATTTGTTCTGTGGCTGAGTGTAATTTATCTATAATATGTATGTATTTAAAAATATAGAAGTATGTTGATCAGTTGTTTAGTATTCATAGTACAAACTCTGCTTGGTTTGGGACTAGATGGCGTTGTGTGAAAGTTGTGGAATGTTATTATATTACAGTGAGTGCGAATGGAAATGTTCTGAACGATACGATTGTAACTTGACTAGGGGGGTTGGGCAGAGGATCCTCTCTTTTTAACTTAGGATCGCAGGACTTTACACCCAGTTCCACATACATCTAAACTGGTGACCCCGATGTGATATATTTTTTTTAATGTCTCATATTAACAAATATAATAATATAATATAGATATCCATACTATATATATATCACGCGCCACCCTAGAGCTGGAAAAGTCTCTCGCGCTCTAGGGTGGAGCGTTAGGGTGTGTCAGACTTTTACTGACTAAAACAACACCTATGATCTTTCTTTGCCTTTTGCGTTCCAGGACCACAGGCTTCCCTTTCGGAAGTAAACCTAAGGCCCAGGAGGTGATACATTTGGAGCATTTTAAGCAAAATAATCAATCTGCAATTGATTACAATCCACAGTTATAATAAACGCCAGTTCTAATTAGATTATCGCTTGTTAATGGCGGAAGATAGAAACTAGTATAATGGCTGGTTGCGCACACACACTACCTAGATATTCGCTATTGGCGTCGACGGCATCCTCTTTCCGCCGTCAATCGTCACGTGCTGGTGGAATGACTTGAAGAATTGACCTTCAATTTATTTCTTCAACATTTCAGCTAAAAGATGTTCACAGTTGGACATAAGCCTTTCCCAAGTGTCAGAAAGTCAGTGACAGATCGTCGATGGGGCTGAGAGGTTCTGGAGTGGCGACCGTGTACCGGAGGATGCAGCGTAGGAAGGCCTCCTATGTGGGAATCCAATGGATGCGAGAACAAAAATGACCGAAGTATTTGGCTTACTGAAATATTCTAGATTTCTGATATATATATACGCTATATAACTCTTCGGTATTAGTACATACGCATGCACACTCAAACACTCTAGTGACGCAATTAAATGTTTCTCGAGAATTTATATAAATAGGTATTTTTAACCGACTTCAAAAAGGAGGAGGCTCTATGTTCGGCTGAATGTATTTTTTTTATGCATGTTCACCGATTTCTCGGTCAGTTGTGAATTGAAAAGTTATGCTTCCAAGTTGGTCCCATAGAAATATTGTTATGATCTGATCATGAACTTCGAAGATATGGAACGGAACTTCTCATAGGATCACAGCAGAACTGTCATAACAAGTAAAATTGGTTTGAGGATACGTGTCGATGTCCGACTGAAAGAAAAGAGGGAGGTGATATATCGAACTTATCTGATGATGACTCCGGAAGGTAGGAACTTTGTAATCAATTAAGGTAACCTAACCGTGTTTGGGATCATTAGAAGTGTCATGAGATGCACTGGAGCTATAAGGATTTAAGTTTGACCGAGTGGTACTTTTTAGCGGCGAGCAATGGGTAGCTCCTCGTCCCACCGTCCGGTAACCGTCCGGACCGAGCCCAAGTGACGCGTGCCTCAGGGAGATGTCAGCAACCGTAGGGGCCCAGCAGGGTCGAAGCCTACTGGGACCATGGCTGATGCGAAAGATATCCCCGGGCCCCTGGAACAATGGCAAAGAAGGAACAGGTGTTTGTTTTTAGTCAGTTAAAGTCTGATACGCCCTCTCGCTCCGCTCAAGAGCGGGGGATGATTAGATAATTTTCCCACTCAAAACAAATAAATAATAATTTGTTGAAATTGTTTAAAGTGTGATGAAATCGAACGGAAAATGGGTGACTTATGGTGATAGAGCAGGGGTGGCTCAGTGTTAGCGACTCCTATTTACGATTAATTAATACGTTCAGGGTTCGAATCCAAGCAGGCACGGCTTTCAAAATAAAGAAACATAAATGTGGACACCAGCATGTCCTATGGCCAAAGTTTCGAGACAGTTTCTCTCCATTAATGAGGAATGGGTCCACTCATGCCTTCTCATAAAGAAAAAGCACGTGTTCCATGTAGTTGGCACGTTAACCATAAAAAAAACTGCCAATGCAGCAAATTGTTCTATTGCTTACTACCGTTATAGCGTAACTGACCGACAGATCGTCGACCTGCTGAAGGCCACTTTTATTTATACAAGTAGTAAGTATAGTGAAATTACACGCTCTATTTTTTTTGGGCTCAGCAATTCTCAAGGTCTCGTCAATTTTAAAGGAAGTAATTTATGAATATGTAAACGGAAAACAATCACACAATTTATCGGAAAGTTTTGATACAGGTGGAGTAAGTTTGTCATTGCGGCTGAGGTGGAATTCGCCCGAGCAGCAGGTGAGGGTGTTATGGGGCCAAGAGCTGCAGTGACTTTCCACGTGTATCAAACGACGTTATTCAATACACTTACGATGAAATAAATAAACAGGGGTTGACCGGCGACTCGTGGGGTCGCTTAGCGCCCAGCTTGATACGATAAATACAATAAACTGTGGCGAGGGCTAGCTCGCGTATTTTTCCACACTTGTGCGGAAAACAGTAAGTGTAGGTATTGAAAAATATTTTTCTAGCCCTTGAATTTGGATCCTGTTTTTTTGGTATATAATATTTGACAAAAGAAGTCATGAGAAGCAGTAATGCGAGCGAAAGAGATGTCTGTAACTGTGAAGGAACAGATGTCAAAGTACACGCCCTGGGCGTCAAGAGTCCCATAGCAATTTCTGGCCAGCACCATAGTCGCGGGCACACGGACGACTAGCAATGAGTAGTTTGTCCAGTAAGGATGAAGCCTGAGTCGTCGGCGCGTTGTATTTCACGAGCACCTTAAAAAGAGGCCAGCACACCTGAAGAAGCCCTGTAGAACTGATGCCTGCTAGGGCTGTGCGAAAATTTGGAATGGTTAAAATTTAAAAAACCGAAAAAATAAATAAAAGAGGTCATCGTACCATTGTCATTTTTTGATTAATTTCGTTGCCAAGCCAAATAAATCGTAGCTCCCGGGATTCGTAGAGCTTTACTACGGG
Source organism: Mythimna vitellina (assembly GCA_949316375.1). Classification (NCBI taxonomy): domain Eukaryota; kingdom Metazoa; phylum Arthropoda; class Insecta; order Lepidoptera; family Noctuidae; genus Mythimna; species Mythimna vitellina. Next base: position 8,911,397 of record OX438687.1, on the reverse strand, counting down.
CGAGGCCACAATACTGCGTAGAAAGGCATCGCGGAAATTTCCGGTGCGCTGCCAACAACAGTTCGTAATACTGCAAATTTTTGCGTTGCGTTGTTTCATCGTATCACAATGGTGCGACGTCATTATGTCGTTGCGATACCGGTGTTGTGGCTTCGCCCTATCTTAGCGAGTTTCTGGTGGTCGCTAGTGTTGTTTCGGGTTTTCGGATTAGGTGCAGTGGTTGAAAATAGTGTGGTTGTTTGTCCCAAATGTCCCATCAATTACAAACATGCAAATAAATAATACAAAAATTCATAAAAATCGATCAAGTCGTTTCGGAGGAGTTTGGTAACAATCACTGTGATGACACGAGATTTTTATATATTAGATGAAGTTTCGTAAGGTTCATCTATAGTTTTTGTTTCGAATTTTATTCTAAGGTGCTATAAATTGTTAGATCCTAAGTAAATGACGCGGGCTTGCGGACGGCGAGTAATGGATAGCTCGCCGTCCGACTGTCCGGTAACCGTCTGGACTGAGCCCAAGTCATCGACAGTGCGTAGTGTTCCACACGCGCCTCAAGGAGATGTCAGCATAGGTTCGTTTACGAAAAGAAAACCCAGCCCTGGAATGAAAGGCAACGAAGAAACTACTAGTGGGATTTAGTCAGTAAAAGTCTGACACGCCCTCCCGTCCCGCCCAAGGGCGGGAGACGTCATTGGATGTTTTCCCACCTAAAAAAAAGATCCTAAGTAAGTATTTACTTAACTCTTGAAACCTAAATCTATATTTCTACTATTCGTTAAGCTTTGAAAATAAATGCGTTTCACAAAAAATAAATCTGATATAACAGGGCGATGTCTCATTTCGCAAATGGATTCCTCATAGATATTTGAGTGTTGGCAATGCGTATGATATGTCAAGAGGTGCTGATCGCCTTGACCAAAGGCGTTGCTTCATCGGCGTGCGCGCAGAGCCCCTATGCCTTTCTTACCTCTAGTTATTTGGCATGGTAGCATGTTATTACCCGGCTATGGTATTGCAGGGTAATGATATTATGAAGAGATAAGTTTGTTATTTCGTATTGAAGGGAACAGCTGTTTGGTCGTTTTGTCTGTTAATGTGTTCATAATTATGATTTTATATTACTGTTTTGTAGACTATGTTTTCTATAACATTGAACAAAACTTTTATTAGTTCAGTAAAAAGAATTTAATTGTCAAGAAACGTAGATTTCAAATCATAAGAAAAAAACGCGTTGATGTCTTTTAACTAGAGATCGATGGAATTTTTATTTTTATATTGCATCTAGAAAAAAATCCAGTCAAGTGTGAGTCTGTTGCATACTTCGGTATGTAGTTTGTTAAAAACTAATTGTTTTGGGAAGTAACTACAAAAAGGTTTTCGGCTTTTTTCCTCTACTTGTTTTACATGGTATTGCTTTTTGCCTAATTTCATGATTCTAGGTCATCGGAAAGTCCCCTACAGATTTTAAATCCTTTGCGAGCGTCCAAATATTTGCAATAAACGGAGCGTAAAGAGCCTTATCTTTATATGGCGTTGAGCCGTCGACTTAGAAGATTATTGACTTGATTTTTTCGCTGCTTTAAGGGGCAGCAGACATTAGTACCTATTTGACATTAATTTTAGCTTGAAACCTCCACGCTTTTCCAATAAAATGAGTCTTGACAGACGGACAACAAAGTGATCGCATGGGTTCCGTTTTTTGCAAGCGAGAGGATCCCTAAAAAATATCGCCAAAGAGGCTCATTGAGATGCATTTGCTCAATAGATATGTGTTAAAAACCGGACGACCGACAAGAATGATTACAATTAACATGTCCGATTAAGTCGTAATTATTCTGGCGCGTAAATGTTTTTCAATAAAGTGTAGTTATTATAATGATCTAATCGTCTCGTAGTGATGCAGTAATGCCATATGATTATAAATGATAGATTAATTGTATTTGTAACTGACAGGATGTGGTGTTTTCTTAAATTGTTCAGCAAATTATTGATTGGTTTCCTTGTCTTCACGTTCGGGCATTTGATCTCAAAGTTCTTTATTGATTCCGTCCACTGAAAAAAAGAAAAAAAAGTGCATGTTTTTTTTTAAGGCACACGCAATTAAAAAAAACAAGTAAGTAGATATTTAAATAATAAAAAAATAAAATTTACAGCTCTAAAGTTCAGCAAAATGTCAACTGCGTAGCAGTTACCTGGCCCTGGTTTACAAATGAACATTACTTTAAGTGTACGGATGTAAATCAGTTTTATTAGGTATGAGGTAAATAAATATTAATCTACTACTGCACACAAGTCTCCTGCACCTGTGTCTCCTTCTTACGCATCCAAACTTCTTCAGTTACCTTATCAACACGGATCGTCTAAGACACGACAGATAATCGTGTAGTTTTATGTGTCATGGCTTATATATTTAAATGGAGGTGTTCACATATAGGACGACACGATTAAATGCCGTTCTCAACTTTTTTGCGTTGACGACAGATTGTCTTGATAGTGGGAACGGCTGGCACGACAGTCGTAAAATGATAAAAAATTGTATGTGTAAATACTAAATTGTGACTGTAAATTATATGTCGTTGTTGCGACTATCTTTTGTGGCGGCGAAAAATAGTTATTATAATAGTAGACGATAGTAGTCCGACGACAAATTAATCGTTATCACATAGAGGGAACGCGGCCTTACTCCTTTACGTGATCAGTGCGCTGACTGACAGTTGTTTTTACGTTAACGCGATCGAAACGTTGACATACTTTATTTGGCTCTCTGATTGGTTAAGAGCTTGGAACGGACCAATCGGAGTTCCGAGCGTCATCAACTTGTCAATCGCGCTAACGTTGTGTAACAATGGTCAATTCAGCTTGTTATGTTAGTAATTCCTGATATTTTGCTGATATCTTAATTTTTTAAGGAACTCCAAGTTTAGTTCCCTGTTCCCTGTATGTTAATTCTAGAGTGAGTTTTTTTTTTAAGTTTTCCATATTTTATTTTGCATATTTAGCGAGTTTTATTTAGTTGCCACGTTGTCAGCGCTTGATAAAGTATCGCTCACAAAATTTCCTGCTCACTATATCTACTTGTTACCCTAAGTAATTTATTTACCGTAAGTTATTAATAAGATCAGAAAGATAATAATAATTTAGCAATTTGCAATTCATATTGTCAATTATTTTGAAGGCTATCAGTCTATCCATGGAGTATCGTATTGTCCAGTAATCAGCCCCCCTAGCCAAGTTACAATCGTATCGTTCGCGCCGAACGCCTCGAGTAGGCCTCGCCTCCGATTCCTTAGTTCTGACGTCATCTCAACGCTCAGTCACGTGGTCAGAACAAAAGTATAGGAGGTGTGGCCTACTCGAGGCGTTTGGCGCGAACGAAACGATTGCAACTTGGCTAGGGGGGCAGGTTGTGGAAGTCTGATAGGCAGACGCTACATGTAAAACACGGGTATGTATTCAGCCGCAACCAGTTAGACTGGAAGTCAACCCCAAGCTAGTTAGAATAGGGCTATGGAGAAGATGTCTGTGAATCATTTGAAGATCTTTTGAAGATTTTACACATCTTCAAAAGATCTCTTTCGAAGTTGTAAAATATTTCGCAATATGAGTTGCATATTGCCAGATTATTATCGAGTTGTTCGAACTATAATAATTATTTGAATGATTATCTTAATGACAGCTTTAATTCTTTTGTACCTTTACAGACCTACAGATCTTTTTTTTGTGTTATTTTGAAGCTTTCTTCCGGTTAAACTTTGCTCAGCTCTTCCGATGTATTGTCAACTGTGACTTAAAAAGGAGTGGATATGCGGACACAGCGTGAGAGGTCAAATAATGATTAATACCAAAATGGCCAGAGAACAGTTTTCTTAATCTGAAAACCGGCCTATAAAATTGGGTAAACACTATATTTGGGCACCAATTATGCTCTGTTCATCATCTTTTTTTAATTAATATTGGCTACTAGAGATTTTTGACGGGATTTATTCAAGTGAAGTTCAGTTGGCTGTTTTAATTATTCGCAATTGTTTCCTAGTGGATATTGTGATGTAAAATTGGTGTAGTTTTATATATGTCAAGTATCTGCACAATTGGAAAATACGTAGAATCTTTGAAACAGACACGATCTCGGTAAAATGGAGATGAGAATTTTTATACAGTTTTTTCTACATCAGCAAAGTTTGCTAAGAAGGTCGACTCGATACAAATACTGCAAAAAACATCGGATTTTTTTTTATATCCGTATTCTAATAGTAAACCAAGTTACTGTGTTAATAAGGACTGACTAAAATATATCTACTTTAATTTCGGAAGTCGGTGTTTCTCGGTATTGTTTGTTTCTTATTTAACATCGACTTTCGAAATTAAAGTTATTTTGATCCTTTTAGTGGTTTTTTTAGTGAAGTCGGTTATTTTTCTTTTGTAAAAAGTTTTTATTTCATACTTTTTAGTTGCGACACACTTTTAGACATAGTGCGTATTTCTCATGACCATTCCGATTGACCCAAACACTGCTAGGTTGCATTGTTTTATCATGAAGTTCCTGTGTCTACCTTCCACCTTCCGGCTCCATCATCAGATCAGTTTGATAGTACCTTATAGCCAAAGTGAATCTCATGACAATTCTAATAAGTCAAAACACGGCTAGGTAACATTAATTAATTACGGAGTACCAGTGCCTACCTTCTGGCTGCATCATCATCATCAGATCACTTCGATGATACCATTTTCAACGTAACTATTCAGAACCATTCATTTATTTAGAAATATATAAGTATGCTTATCAGTTATCTAGTACCTATGCCGCAAGCTCTGCTTAGTTTGGGACTAGATGGCGTTGTGTGAAACTTGTGGAATATGATATTATATTATATAATTATAGCGGTAAGTCCCCTCTTTAAGGAGTGGCTGGAAAGGCAACACGGCTTCCTTAACTTCTACATGACGCAGGTCCTCACCAGACATGGTAAGTTCGGAAGGTTCCTGCACCGGATTTATGCGGAAGAAACGCCAGGGTGTCACCATTGTGTGGACTGCCTGGAGGACACGGTGGGGCACACGGCAGAGGTGTGCCCCGCCTGGGCAGGGCACCGCCGTTTCCTCGTTGTGGCGATCGGCGGCAGCGATCTCTCGCGCCGGGCCTGGGTACAGGCCATGGTCCGGAGCAAGGAGAAGCAGGCGGTCGCTTCCTTCAAGCAGTAATGCTAGCAAAGGAGGAGGCCGCACGTGCACGTGCGAGGCATTGCCCCTAGCGCCCCAGCCGCCCGCCGAGATTCTGATCCCGATTTCCGGCCACCGTAGGCGCGGGCTTGCGGACGGCGAACAATGGGTAGGTCGCCGTCCAGTCGTCCAGTAACCGTCCGGACTGAGCCAAAGTCGTAGACGGCACATAGTGTTTCAACCGTGCCTCAAGGAGATGTTAGCAACCGTAGGGGCGCAGCAGGGTCGAAGCCTACTGGGGCCATGGGTGATGCGAAAGAGACCCCCGGGGCCCTGGAAAAATAGCAAAGAAGGAACAGGAGTGGGTTTTTAGTCAGTGAAAGTCTGACGCTATATCCCGCCCCGCCCAAGAGCGGGGGACGTCACTAGATATTTTCCTACCCGAAAAAAAATACCTTCTAATCCGTTTACGATACAATTGGCTAATTGATTCATTTTGTTTTATTCTTTGTATCAAAATGTAACTTTATCCAAAATCAAACATACAAAATTAATATTGATTAAATCAGAAAACTTTCAAAACCATATGTAGTTTTAGTTGTCCTTGTGTCACTAACAAAGTTTGTTTTGTTTTTACTAACACTAAATGAGTCTTGTTGCTCGAAATAAAGAATATTATTATTATTAAAACTGCTGGAAAGGAAAACTGTTAAGTACTTAACATAAAAAGGAGACAAAGAGATAGCGAGATATGATTGAAAAGAGTGTCCATGGAGTTTCTTGCGCATTCTTCTCCATAGAGATCTACGCTTTGGATGCTAATTGCACACAATTAGCATCATTTATTTTTATTTTTCTGACTGACTGACTTCTTGACATTTCAAAAATGCCTGTAAATGGTTTATTTGGAATAAATGCTATTTTGATTTAGATTTTTGATTTTGATATCTCCGCCACGCCCCGACTGCTCTTCATAGCAATAGGTATTTGAAATGCTATTTGATGCTTTATGATTATTTATTAATTTTAATATTGCTATACTTACATTTACTTTTAGTGTTATTTGTTGTTTAATTTAAAATCTATAGGTGCTATAAATACTAATAATATAAAGAGAATAGATTTGTATTTTTATTTGTAATGAAGAAACTTAAAAATAATTGGACCGATTCTAAGAATTCTTTTGCCAGTGAAATGCTACTTTATCACTGAGTGATATAGGCTGTATATTGTCTACTATCACGCGGGCGAAGCCGCTAGCAGAAGCTAGTATTGTACAAAATAAATAGAAGAAAGTACTCAATCCTTTCACTGATATGAAGAATATCATCATTATCATCATCATTTCAGCCGAAAGACGTCCACTGTTGGACATAGGCCTCCCCCAAATGTTGCCACAATGACCGGTCCTGTGCGTCTCGCATCCATCGGATTCCCGCAACCCGCGGTGAAGAATATCGCTGAGTGTTAATTTATGTGTTTTGGAATACGCCACGAGAACGCAGCTAGATGTAAATATTCCGAGATGAATGCAAAGTAAATAATCATAAGACTGTTGAGACATCAAATCAATGGTGTTGCAATATTAAAATTATGTATTAAACGATGCACAAATAACCTTTTGCAAATAGCAGCACTTTAAATAATAATAGTTAATGTATTTATTTTTGGAACGTTGCAACACTACTTCATTCAATGTTTTCGTTTTCACGCTTTGTAATTTCGATTATTAAAAAATTGCCACATCAGCATTTGAGTGTTACGAAATGCTATGAGTAACTATTATTTTAATTCATGATCCATGAATAGAGGCAGTTTTGTTCTTTGTTATTATTACACAGTATTTTGGAAGTTAGTTAGTAAACAATCTCGAATAGTATCATGGGCACTCTCTCTGCGCGTAACGCTCTCTTGAACTCTGACTGTGATATGTTCGCGTATGAATGGAAGATGATATTATCAGTACGTCAGCCCCCCTAGCCAAGTTACGATCGTTTCGTTTGCGTCGAACGCCTCGAGTAGGCCACGCTTCCGATTCCTTTGTTCTGACCACGTGACTGAGCGTTGAGATGACGTCATGTTAAATTTTACGTCATACTTTATCAAGAGTATGACGTAAAATTTAACATATAAGTATTTGGTTTTGTATTGATAAAAGTTTCTGTGCTTTTCTATAAAACCACATCTATATGTGGCTAGTGCTCAATGGCTGATTAGTATGAAATAGACTTGAATAACATTAATTCAGTTAGTCACCAAATATCATGTTGGTTATTTTGATCGTTTGGCCTAAACATTACAATCAATCATACCAGTTGACTTAAGGTCGCAGTTTATTACAAGCATAATATTCCCACTGCTGGGACTTAAGCCTCCTCTCTAGGAGAAGGAATAAGCCGTAATCTATCAAGCGGGCCCAGTACGGGGTGGTGGATATCACATGCCTTCGAATTTTTGGTTCTAGGATATCTCGGTTTCCTAACGATGTATCCCTTCACCGCTTTGAGAGCAGTGGTGATGAAATACATTATACAAAGTAATATATCTGCCTGGGTTTGAACCCACCACCTACTCGTAAGTCGGGTCCGTTAAGGCTAGGCTACCACTGCTCCTTGATTACAGTTTTTAAATGCAGATTCTTCCAGTAACATAAAAAAAAGTACCATACATAAGAAGGATACTGATATTCTATTTTGAGATCCGGCTAAAGTACCCTTGTCCTTGTCCTAAGAGCAGTGGTGGCCGAGTGGTAACGGCCCCGACTTACGAGCTGTAGGTTGTGGGTTCGAACCCAGCCAGGCGCATTACTTTGTGTAATTTATTTCATCACCACTGCTCTCAAAACGGTGAAGGAAAACATTGTGAGGAAATCGGCTTGTCCTAGAACCAAAAATTCGAAGACATTTGACATCCATCAACCGCAACGCACTGGGCCCATTCCCTCTCCTAGAGAGGAGGCCTGAGTTCCAACAGTGGGAACATTATAAGGCTGACTATGCTATGCTACCCTTGTCCTTAAAAAAAAGTCTAAAATACAAACCTAAAATTTTAATGAATAAACTAATGAATCAAAATTGGAGCGTACTATTCAGATTCAGTTTAAAATGGCGAAAGGTAATCAAGAATGCAAACGGAAGGCTGAGCGTACGCATCCAGGATAGCGAGCGCGCCCGAGTTTCCCATTTGTGGTGCAATGAAGGAACTCGATTATCATGTTATTGGCGATTATTAGTTTGTACATAATGTTTGTTTTTTTTTTTGCTTGATTACTAATTTTTGTTTACTTACTTGAGTGTGTGCTTCTATTGAAAAGTAGAAGATGAACTTAGGCTGCGGAAATGTTCGAAAGTTCGAAAGAGTTACCGTGGAACGCAAAGGGCAAGTGAAGGAACACAGGTACGTTTTATTCAATAAAAGTTTGACACGCCCTCACGCTTCACCCGGAATGGGAGAAGTATTTGATGATTTCCCACTTCGAAATGGGGAGTGAACTGAGTGTTTAGCAAATGTTAGGACGATTAGGATTCTGACAGATTTTTTTTTTAAGGTGGTATTTATTCAATTTCTTCTACCAGCCTATGGTGGAGCGGATATCAGACTTTCACTAACTAAAACCCACTCCTATGTAGGAACATAGTAGATAGGAGGATAGGAGGCAAAGAAGGATCTTTGCTTTGTGCAGTCCAGTACCTACACCGAGTTTCCCTTTCGAAAGTCAACCCATTTTTAACTTCATAGTATTTATTTTATAAACTGGGAGAGTCCCCTGTGGTGAAAAAAAATCTCAATCGTATCTTATTATTTTTTATATTTACTTTGCTTACATCATTTATTTGCCGGTTTTTACACAAAATCAAAAAATTATCTACATGAAAAATCGAAGTTGGTTAGTACTTTTAACTATTCATCCGATTTCTTTCCTTGTTCCATACTAGCATTAAAGACAGTAATGGAAAGAAGAAGCGTTACGTACGACTGACGGATGCGTCAAGTCCATAACACACTTGCGAGTACCTAGTTCGCAAGTTCGCCGCGACTATTATTTGTATAGAAGACACGCTCGTAACTCATAAGTGTGATAAGGTCCTAAAACTTTAGAAACACGGGAGAAATTATTACATGCCGGGAGGTCGGGAGGTTAACCATTATTACTGTAGTTTTCCGGGCAATCCGGGAGAGTTGGGAGCCCTAGACCAGACACAGATCAGGCGCAGGACCAACGACTTTACATTCTTTCCGAGGCATGGGGGTGTCACTCCGTCAACTTACAAACTCCGGGCTACTACAGCGTAATTCGAAATTGAAAACCGAATCGAACCTAGAACCCCTCGCACAGCAGTCGCGCTTGCGACCACAATACCAATGAACTAGTTAAATCAAAAGAAATAATAGGTACTCGAATACTAGTACCGCAAGTCTGCATGTAGATGGTTTGGGGAAGGTCAATATAGTCCCATCTCTTTTTTCAGGAATAGTTATAATAATGCAAATGTAGGAACTAAAATGAACATGGACAAAACCAAAGTCATGGTAAACATACATGTAGCACCCACTATCAAGACCGGAGACTTGTCAAAACGTAGTCGTCCACAACTTCGAGTGAAGTTGTGAACGACTAGTCGACTAGTAGTTATCAAACTCAAGACGAAAGTCTATGACCAGTGCGTGTTGCCAGTGATGACATATGGCTCCGAAACGTGGTCGCTGACAATGGGCTTCATCAGAAGGCTTAAAGTCACTCAAAGGACAATGGAAAGGACTATGCTCGGAGTTTTCTTGCGTGATCGCGTCAGAAATGAAGATATCCGCAGGAGAACCAAGGGTATAGACATAGCCCGAAGAATCGCCAAACTTAAGTGGCAGTAGGCAGGGCACATTGCAGAACAGATGGTCGATGGGGACGAAAGGTTATGCAGCGTCGGAAGGCCTCCCACAAGGTGGACCGATTACCTGGTGAGGGCACGGGAATCTGATGAATGCGAGACGCACAGGACCGGTCATTACTGCGACATTTGGAGGATGCCTATGTCTAACAGCGGACATCCTTCGGCTGAAATGATAGTGATGATGAAATGTACTGATATGTAATGGCATGGCGTAATCCGAATATCGCGTTAAATTTAACAACTTTTTAATTTTTGATATCGTATGTAGTTTTTTTTTAATATTATTGTTTGACTATCGCTTGGCTACCTTACCTGATGTGGTAAGCGATGATATGGACACTTTGTCCTCTATCCTTGCTTGTCTAGAAGTAACCTATGCACTAGACCCCTAGCTTGTAGCTACCAGGAAACAGACTCCGGCAGGGAATTTCACTCTTTAGCTGTACGCACAATGAATGTATTCCCAAAACGTTTAGTGTGTATGGATATCCAAAGTGTACCAGTGGCGCATCATCTTACGCCTGGCGATCGTAGCTGTACGAATCGGTTATTGTCTAAGTCCATAACGCGTGTGGCAGTAAATGCAATTTTTGGAATTTTATGTGTTGCTAACCACATATTTATGCATTTACATTTACTTTTCAACTGACGCTATAAAATAGTTATAAATTTTGCAATATAGTAATTCGATCGGTCATGAAAAATATTTCAATTATGGATATATATCGGCCTATATATTTATTTGGTACACATAAAATAAAGGCTGGTTTGAATATTCCTTATTCTCCAGAAAAGTACTAAAATTATATGTTATATCTTAAATATAAAATAAAATTGTTAATTTTACAGAAATCTCTTCCTGTCAATGACGAAAACGACAAAACGAAACTGAAGGTCGAATTCAACAACATTTTTACAAGGAAGCTTACTGAGAGACGGTGACAAGAATGAATGATAAACATCAGATGGCCAAAGGACAAGTATATAGATCAGAATAGGGCTGATGTACGTTCACATGTCCTTAGCATAGTGCGTGGTGGTGGAGTGCCCGCAGCTCGCCAGTGCCGGCCGACACAGCGACCTGGCTGGCCGATTCTACGGCTCTTCAATCGGTTTCCACATCTGTGAGAATTGAGACATAATTCTGCGTACATTGTGCAAGCTCTATCGAAATGTTGCCAACTACGGTGCTCCTGTTCGTGCTGCACTTCGTCGCCGCTGATATACGTAAGTTGTTTTTACGTGATTTTTGGGAAATGGTCGTTAAAAACTTTTAAGTTTGTACTTAAATTCAAATTTAAAAATATGCATCATAGAGATAAATTTTAAGTTTTGGTTAGAGTATCGAATTGACAACTGAAAACTGTGACACTAAATATACAAGTAACTAAAATTGGTTTCAAAAGGTCTTTTAAAAATAACTTTGCTTAATTGGCCTAGATTATTTACTTTCTGCAATACATACCCAACTTATCCAACATATCGGAATTTCGATTACAAAACAATTTTAATCACGTACCTATTTATTTTCTCATTTCTACTTTCGCAATGAGAATACTGTCGTCCTCATTTACAATGACTATTTACGCAAAAACGAGTATAATTTTAATAAAAAGTGCGTCGGTTTCTCGTAAAGTCGTAAGTAAGCGTAGATCGAGTCCGCTCGCGTTGGGACATTATTGCAGAACTTGGTTGCGATAAACGACTATTATATACTGCTGGCATAGATGCTGTTCGGGTAAAAACGGCTTGCCAATGATTTAGTTTAGAATTACTGGGTTTTCCTACTGCATGTTATGTTTAAAATTGCTGTATCACAGTTAGTCGGGAACCATTACTGTTGTTTAGCTTCTAAAATCTTTGGGTAATGATTAGTCTCATCTCTAAATGTCTTTTTTGTATCTTTAGGTCTTAATATACCTCTGCCAGGGCTGCGGGAGGGTTTGAAGTTACCGCGGCCCTGTAACGTAATGGGAAACTGGATTAACACGGGTGTGGTTACAGTAAAAGTCTGATACTATCTTTCGCTCAACCCAGAGCGGGAAAACTTATTTCAAAATATCTATTCTATTCCAAAAAAAATTCATTAAACTAGTAATTAATTACTGGACCAATGTAATTAGGATTTACACTTGTCCATTTAGAAAATATTGGTGCTGCAGTCACAAATGCACTACTGTTTTGGCAGGGCTTTGCTGCCATCAAATAATTCTTTTGTCTCCTGATAAGTCTAGGAGAGATTACATTGTTTTCAATTATGACAAGAAGTCTATTTATTTTCATAGAAGCAAACCCTTTCCAAGTTTGGGCTTCATATGTAAGTGTTCACATGTTTGGCATGAACTAGAGAATGGTTGACACCACAGGAGTGGCAAGGAGGCGTGTGCATGTCCGCGCGACTTGCGCAAAATGCACACGATCGGGCAAACGGCCGTCAGTTACAAACTTGTGAGATACGCGATACGTGATCGTAAACAAATTTAAAATGCCGTGTTGTTCAGTGGTTTCATGCAAGAACCGAAGTGATAAGAGAAGCCTGGGTCATCATGGAATCTCTTACCATATGGAAGTACAAGTTTAATACTATATTTATCTTTAAAATCAGTAAAAACAACAAATCTTATAATATCCCTTGCTGCTACTACGTTATTTTTGTTTTCAAATATCAAGGCGACTGTATTACTCTTACAGTACATACATTGCTCTTTAACCACTACTTAATTTTAACGCTCAGTAACGGAACAAGCAATGGAAAAATAACATAACGATACTTTATCAGTGCGGTGTATTTCATAATAAAGCCGCTGTTAGTTGCGGCGAGTTAATGATGTGCCTGTATGATCTACTAATATAGACTATCGACCATGATATCGATTGGTTGGATATCCGAAGTAAAATAATGTAAATATTTTTATTTATTTTGATATTTTACAGAGTTGTAAAGAAATAGCATAATTCAGAATTTAATAACGACTTTTGCTTAAAATAAGGCAACATGTTCTAGCTCTTTATTTGTTCTCTTTATTTAACAAGATAGAAATTTTTTTTCAAAACTTTAATTTTTTTTTTTTTAAAAATACTGTAATATTTTTTTTCTAACAAAAGCCTTACATGGTGAGGTTTAGCAGTAAGTTAGATAAAATGATAACTACAATGTTACTTTATGTTTTCAGTTTCCCGAAAGACGCAATTTTAATAAAGCAATGGATTGATGGAAGGCCACCTAATGGGTTCCCTAAAAAAATATAGTACTATATGCTCATTCCACTTTCAACCAGAAATGCTTTTAGCCTCTAAAAAATACGCAGTCTTTTTGAATGAGCAATCCTTAAATTAAGACTAGACCTGAGTTAAAGTTTTTTTAGTAACTGAAAGCTTTTTCATGCAATAATTCATAATACAAGTTATTAAACTTTTCAGGATTTTAGAGGACCAGGACATGTACTTGGCCGATTTTTAGTATTTGATATTGACGTTCTGAAATGACGTATATAATGGCCTTATACGGGTAAATGGTTAGTTTTGTTTTTGGGTTTTATGAAAACAAATTAATAAATAATTAATTATTATTATTATTAAATTATTATTATTAACATTTTATGATTTTGTTATTGGGACCCAAAAGAAATAGCACGACAAAAAAAAATGGAAAAATCGATAACTTTTCTATTTAGTCAATCACTAGCGTAAATGTAAAATAAATTGCTTTTGCATAGCACATCGACATTTCATGTGTGCGTAAGTTGTACGGTGCATGGAAAATACACGCTGTTTTTAGGGAGGTAAGGTTTATAATTGACTGTGTAGTATGGACTGATTTATGATTTGCGGATGTGTGCGCGACTGCGTAAATATTACTGCAAATGTAGTAGTTTCGGCGGTGGTAGGGAAACTGGAGACATCGTGTTCCGGTACAATTTTTACTACTTAACATATCTCCTCCCTTCTTAAATCTGTGGTTGACACTAAGATTAAAAGATAAGCCGGTCAAAATTGTTGTACCAAGGCTGACAACCCAGAGTATGCCAAAAATATTTAAGGAACGTTTCTACAATACTCTACTCAACTAAGTTACCTAGACAACGGAAAAATAACCTGGATTAACGTCCGATTATACAAGATAGAGCTGAATTTGAGAAGTTGGGGCCGAAAGGTTCTGGAATGGCGGCCACGTACCGGAAGACGTAGCGTTGGAAGGCCTCCTACAAGGTAGACCGATGACCTGGTAAGGGTTGCGGGAATCCGATGGATGCGAGACCAGAGGACCGTTCATTGTGGCGACACTTGAGGGATGCCTATGTCTAACAGTGGACGTCTTTCGGCTGAAATGATGATGATGATGAAATGTACTGATATGCATGGCGTTATCCGAATATAGCGTTCCATTTAACAATTTTTAAAATTTTTGATATCGTATGTAGTTTTTTTTTTAAATATTGTTGTTCGACTCGCGCTTGGCTACCTTACCTGATGTGGTAAGCGATGATACGGTCGCTTGCCCTTTACGGTTGCTTGCCTAGAAGTAACCTTTTCACTAGACCCCATGATGATGATGAATCGGCAAGAGGTGGCCCTAGGAGGAGCTAAAGATGTAAATATATATATATTAATATATCTATAGATTTGAAGTATGATCTATTTATTGTTAGGAACACCAACGACATATTTATATTTAATTGTACAGTAGATACTTTAGTTCTGTACAAATATGTCGATTACAGATATAAACAGCTTATACAATTTCGTTTAAGTTAATTTGGTAAACTATAAATTAATTGGAAATAAAAATAAAATGAGTTTGATAATAGAAATGATTTGAATCAGACTTGAGTTGGAGGACATGATTTGGATAAAGGAGTTAATTTTGATATTATGTATATTTTTTGCGAAACTTATCAAGGCAAATAATTTTAAGCTATTTTGTGAAACTATGGCGCAGGTGACCAGTTTCTGAAACCGCAATTTCTTAATATTGTGATGACACGTATGATATCGGTTGGGTCATTGTAACTAAGAAATATGTTTTCGTTTTGCATAGTTAGGAAACAACTTTTGAGCACTTATCCTATGTTTTCACTAGTGTTACCAGATGTCCTGATTTACGCGGGAAGTCCCGTTGTTCAGGGGTCTGGCGACACGTCCCAATGAACTCTAGATCAGGACGCCTATGGTCCCGATTTTTACTAATCTCCTTGAATCTGTTAGGTCGCTAATAATGACGGATAAAGCGGCTTCATGGTCATTTATAAAGTACGCTGTTAATATTTTTGCTTTTACATTTCACTGCTTTTGTCTATCAAACTTTAACATGTTTAACATGTGCATGGGTGGAGAGGGAGAGGGAGGCCAAAGAAAAGATGGATGGATTGTGTGAACAGTGATATGTAAGAAAAGGAAGTTAGTGATAGTATGACTTTTGATAGGATAGAATGGAAGAAAAAAACGTGTTGCGCCGACCCCAAATAAGATGGGACAAGGGCAGGAAGATGATGATGTCTATCAAACTTTAAGCCTTGTAAAGTCTGTATGAATTTCGAAAATAATTCTTAACTTTTCTAAGGTTATTAAGTTTTGCTGCTCGACAAGCTTTTTTTTTCCGTTGGGAAAATCATCTTATGACATCCCCCGCTCTTGGGCGGGGCGGGAGATAGTGTCAGACTTTTACTGACTAAAAACCCACTCCTGTTCCTTCGTTGCCTTTCGTACCAGAGCCGAGTCTTCCTTTCAGAATCAGACCCTTGGCCCCAGTAGGTTTCGACCCTGCTGGGCCTCTGCAGTTGCTGACATCTCCTTGAGGCGCGCGTGGAACAATACGCGCCGTCGGTAACTTGGGCTCGGTCCGGACGGTTACCGGACGGTCGGACGGCGAGCCACCCATTGCTCGCCGTCCGCAAGCCCGCGACTACGGTGACCGGTAATCGGGATCGGAGTCCCGGCGGCGGTTGGGTCTCGACAAGCTTAGTCCATTGATTTTTTTTTGTGGCATTTATAGCAGATGTCCCGATTTGATTATCAAAATCCCGATTATTTTTATCTTTCATCACGAATTTTCACTTAATGGATCTTACAGTATTAGTCTTCACCTTATATTATATGCCTATTGCCTTTAGGGCAATAGCAAATAAGTCTTTATAACATTTTTTTTCCTGCCACTTACATACCTACACTTATTTAGTTACTATCACCTATACATAGAGTTCTTGACCTCAAATTATGTCTCATAAAACGCTATTTATATTTATATGCTCCTCAATTATGTTTGACATGACCTGAGATCCTAATAAGTTATTTACAATGAAATGTATGTTTATTTTTATTATTTGACGGTTACATTTTTTTTGCTATATCTGTATAGCAAAAACATGAACTCTGGTGCAAAAACAGCTGTTAATGACATGACAGTTTAAAGATGTCCCAAGGTCGTATCTTACAAACACTCAAAAGTAATCTTATGACCTTTTGCAACTGACTAAATATTCTTTCAATTTAAGAAAACTTAATTTATATATATTATGCTATGCTATGCTAGATTGTGATATAATTTTATGACCTCGATCGGAACCTAGTACGTTGTGGGAAATTGTGCACAAGTGAATACTCCCGTTCTGGATAGAGCGATGTTAAACTTTTACTGACTGAACCCTGTGTGATGAGCATGATTATTTGTTCTGTGTCTGGGTGTAATTTATCTATAATACGTATATATTTAGAAATATATAAGTATGTTTACCAGTTATCTAGTATTCATAACACAAGCTCTGCTTAGTTTGAGACAGGCGTTGTGTAATAGTTGTGGAATATTATTATTATTATTACCCTATCTGTGTTTCTTCAGTTTAGGGCCTTTGTAAATCTTTCAAATAATCCCGCAGTCCTGGTGGGCATCGGCCCTTACGGACCCCATCAATGATAAATAAAGAACGATGTCCAAATTTGTATGAGACCCGTCCCCCTTATCCAACAGATACCAAAAGATTTGATACAGGTGTCATTCGAAGCGTCTATTTGAATAGAGTTTTTTCATTGTTATGGCGACATACCTCAAAAGTATGGGGTTTAGGTTTCATAAAATATTTTTACTTTAAGCTAAGTATTTACTAACCTAAGTATTTCAGACTTTAAATATAATTATACATTTTCAATATAAGTCATACATTTTTGAATGCGGCTCAGCGAGCCCTGTACGGTTCTAAAAAAATATTTGACAAAGAGCATTGCGTAAAAATGTCCCCATAAATGATACCTGTTTCATATCTGCTGGTGGGTACCAAATGATATGAAACTGGTGTCATTCGAAGCGTCTAGTTGAATAGTTCTTTTTTTATTATGGCGACATGTCTCAAGAGTTTGGGATTTTATAAAATATTTTTATTCTAACTTAAACTATGTCCTGCACTTTTTAGAGATGCTGCCATAGTAAAAATTCTCACTTTACCAAGATCTTTCGATTGAGATACATTTCAAATCTGTTGGTGTTATTTTGTACCAAAAAATATTAATATTAAAATATTATTTTGTCGTTAAACCTCGCACTTTTGAGAGATGTCGCCATAGTAAAAATTCTCACTTTACTAAGATCTTTCGATTGAGATACATTTTAAATCTGTTGGTCGATGTTTTGATGACCATATCTTTAGTATCGTTTTTCTTATTCGTAGGACAAATTCTATGAAAACGAGTTTTCATATTGTCGCGATGTGCCTGTTTTTCAAAATACCCAAATCGTGATTAGTAGGCTATTTTTGAAACTTGACTTAAGCAACCTAGTTATTCTAAATAAATTCAGTTATTCAAAGACCTTATAAATTTACTCACCTTACGCGGTCTAATTCCACTCTCAAATTGATATTCCGTCTTTTTCATCCAATTGAAAAGAAAGACGTATAAAATAATTTTTAAATAAACTCTCGGTTAAAACTGCAGTAGCTACATTAGAATGCGCGTGCGCTGGTTTTGGAGCCGCGCGGTGTTTAGTTGTTTACGAGGAGCGATGTAACTCGGTGACATAACACAAACACGCGTATATTATACCTGTTTTCAATCAGCGAAAGCGGGCATATATCTAGACTTCAGTCTATTTAACATTGCTTAGAATTTTATATCACAATCATCTTGTAGACCGTGGCGTGGTGTGACGATTTGATCACGTTTCAGGGTCAAACTTGGTCAGACATCTCATAAGGAGAAAAGGTAGGCTTTGGCCCAGTAGGGGGACACAAATTAAGCTAGGAAAATCTATCAGCTATAACGATTGTCAATAACTTCTTCCTTTTTGAAGTCGGTTAAAACGCCAAAATGACAGGGCACTACGTAGAAATGTTGTAATAGCAATGTAATGGCCTTTTTTCTAATTTGATCTACAACAATAGAAATTAACTTATAAATAGGTACAGAAATAGAAAAAAAGACAATTAGAAAAAGCGACGGAAAATACTTCAAACTATAAAGCGTGATTTTCCATTAAAAAACCATTGTTGCGAACAATTTTTTTCTTAAGAGCGTCAAACCCCAGATAAATTTTGTGATTATGACGTTATTATACATCTTTGTCTAGATATTTTGGAAATACAGATAATGCTTTATATTGATAATAATATCTAGGTTTCTATTAAAATCAAAACATATATTTGTGTAAAACTAATCCAATAAAGACCTCTGAAAATCTGCTATTTTGCGTGAACTGTGGCGCTTCAAAAGTAAAGAAAATATGTTTATGGAACATTTAGGATCTGAATGATGAAAATATTTAGGTTTTAAAAAAAAAAAGGTTTTCCTGGAACAAGTTTCGTGAAATAATTGAGGGAATGAATGACTCCGAATGCCAACAGAGCGTTCAGGTGATATCTCTGTTTTTTGCGCATTTCCGTGCATCCAACAAAACACACAAAGTTTGATTTTTATCAAACTTTTTGTTGGATGGCGATAGATGAAACAAGCTTTTAAACCATGCTCACGGTGATGATAGACGGATCGGGGAAGGTCCTCTTAAAGTATATTGGCAATATGGAAATTGGCAATTCGATACTATCTCATATTCAAATAATTTCGTCGTAACTTTATTAGACTAATATTGTTGGTAGTATTATGATTGCATTTCATTCTATCTAATTAATAATAATATAATTATGGTTTTGCGTTATTAGATGTTAGAAGGTACTTTATTAACTTTACGTCTATGTTTTATGTTTAATTTGTATTGTTATTTTATTGTTTTTTTTTGTTACAGCATCGTATATCAAAGTATGTCAGCGGAAAGACCCCGAAGTTGACAAATGCATCATGAACTCTGTGGATTTGTTACGGCCCAAAATGATAGAGGTGAGACCTGTTCATATTATTCATCTATATATAAGTAAATTAATATAGGAATGTCTGCGTGTAATACACTTCTCATCAGAAAAATTGAAACACTTCCGTTTTTATGGTTTCTGACCTAATTTAACACAAAAGAGTTTTCATTCCATGAAAAAATCACATTCGCTGGTAGTTTGGTTAAGCGAAAATTCAAAATTATAATTCAATTTGTTTATCCTATAAATGAAATGATTCACGGTTTTGAGACAAATGTGTGTTTAGAGTTGGATTACATTTCACATTTGAAAACTAAAAATTAGCGCTTGTGTTAAAACTTTTAGTTTTTTACTTGTTTACTTTGTTTTTGGGGAGTCTGAAAAAGATTTTTTTCTGAAACATATGGATACTTCGCCCGCAGAAGCCACTTAAGTGGTGGCACTGTTGGATTATAGACTTAGCGTGTTGTGGCTGAAAGATGGAATCTAAGCCTGTCGTCTGTTCGTCTATAAACGCTATCGGGAGACAGTTTGTTCACGCGCCGTTCAGTATCTGGCAGGAATCGGGTCAGTTCTGAGTGAGATGATCGATTTACTGAAACAACTTATTTACGAAATCGACGCCTCACGCCCGAACTGTAGCAGCAGCTTCATGTTGTACGAAGGGTGGCTGTAAGTGACTCTACAATTAGAAGAAAGTTGAAGAAACGTGGACTAGTACCGCGCAAGCCAGCAAATGGGCCGAAATTAACTGCAGGCCATCGAAGAGCGCGCCTTAACTTTGCACGTGAGCACCTAAATTGGTCATACCTCCAGTAGAACAAAAGTCCTCTTTTCTGATGAGTATAAAATTATGCTGTATGGTAACGACGGAAGGAACAAGGTCTACAGAAGAGATGGAGAACCTATTGCACAATGCTGCATTGAAGAAAAGGTCAGCTATGGTGGCGGTTTGTGATCGGTTTGAGGAGAAATCAGAGCCGACGGTAAGATCGAGCTTGTCTTTGTGTCTGGGCCACGTCTGCCTGCACTAAACAGTCATCGGTACATCGAGCAGTGTTTTGAGCCTCACGTGATGCCTATGCACATTTTATTGGCAACGGTTTCATATTCATGCACGACAATGCTAGCGCTCACACCGCGAGTGTCATACGAGACTATGTTACCGAAGTTAGTATCTCCATTATGGAATGGCCAGCAAGAAGCCCGGACATGAATCCGATTGAACATCTATAGGATGATTAAAGAGACGTATTCGTGCAAGAGATCCTGCCCCAAAAACACTTAGCCAGCTGCAAAGTGCAATCTAAGAATGTAAGGAATGGAATGGAATGCTACAACATTTGATCGTGACTCTAATCCGATCGATGAAGAACCGTATGAAAGTAATAAGAGCTCAGGGAGGGAATACAAGTTATTAAATAAATGTTTCTTAGCTTTTTTTTTCATTTCCGTGTGTTGTTTTATCAATTTCCTTCATACTCCATACAGGGTAAAAATGACTTGTTAAACAAAATACGAAACCTATGAAAATTTAATTTGAATTTAGAATACAAAACATCATATTATTCACTATTTAAACGACATTTGAAATATATTCCTAAATATACACATTTTTCTGATAATCCTTACAAAACATAAACTTGCAAGGTGTTTCGATTTTTCTAATGAGAAGCGTATCTGTGTGGTTCAAAAGATTATCTCAGACTTCAATCTGCATGGTTCTCATATGATGAAACCATTACATGTTTGTTATATGGACTTTAAAAGAGGCTTTGACCCTAGAACTTGTTTGTTTCCGTGTTTTTTCTCAGGGTAAGTCATCTATAAAACACCGGCCTTATCTAGTTAAATTGAAGTGTTTTTAAAAAAACCTGCTTGCGAAATAAATATCAATTATAGAATATATATGTATAAAAAAATCAATTTTTAAATTCTATATGTTTGTTTGATCCGGCAAATCTCAGAAACAGTTGAACCGATTTTGACGGAACTTGTACTGGCTACACAGCTGATGTTATAAGAAGTAACTTAGGCTACTTTTATTTTAGAAAAAAAAAAAATTAAGGAAATACACAAAAAAAAAAATTGAAATCATGACCAAATGGCATTGCGCTGGTTTATAAGTCTGACGCGGACAAAGTTATGGGCACCAGATCAGCTTGTGTATTATAATTTCACCTTATATTAAAAAGCAAATTTTATATATTTACCGGAAAAGGTGAGAAGAAATGATTAATTTTATAAGTTTAGTAGTAAATTAAAAATTACAATTGGTCAAACTTTTTTACACATATTTATTAGCTACAATGTTTTTTTTTTTAATTCCATCCTCACTAAACAAAGGTCAAAACCCAGCACTTGACTACAGAGGCAGCATTAAAAAAACTGTAACAGGGTGAGGGCAGTTAGAGAAATATAAGTCATTTATATATATTTTTTTAATAATTTGCTAATAGCAGTAAGCTAAAAATATTAATACATTAAAATCTCTTAGTGGCCTACATTTCTATACATTGTATTAAATAAATTTAGTACTTGCATTTGTTGTGTTTGATTAATTAAAAATCTTCAGATGGCTCCATTATATCTGCGCCATCAGCTGCGGGGATGTCAGCAGCGGGGATCTCTGCTGCGGGGATCTCTGCTACGGGTTTCTCAGCCTCGGCTTCCTTAGCTACGGGTTTTTCACCCTCATCTTCTTTAGCTACAGGCTCCTCAACCTCGGGTTTCTTAGCCTTTGGTTTCTCAGCCTCGGGTTTCTTCGCCTCTGGTTTCTCAGCCTCTGGTTTCTCAGCCTCTGGTTTCTTAGCCTCTGTTTTCTCAGCCTCTGGTTTCTCAGCCTCTGGTTTCTCAGCCTCTGGTTTCTCAGCCTCTGGTTTCTTAGCCTCTGGTTTCTCAGCCTCTGGTTTCTCAGCCTCTGGTTTCTTAATCTCTGGTTTTTTAGCTTCGGGTTCCTCAGCCACGGGTTTCTTTGCCTCTGGCTTTTCAGCCTCTGGTTTTTTAGGCTCTGGTTTTTCAGTTTCTGGTTTCTTAGCCTCTGGTTCCTTAGCTACGGGTTTCTCAGCTTTAGGGTTTTTTGCTTCTGGGTGCTTAGTTGTGGGATTGTGAGTGGCGGTATCCTTAGCAGGAGAATCCTTTTTCACTGGTTTAGGGTCCACTTTAGTCTTTGGCTTAGTATCTGATTTAGTATTTTTATCTTTTTCATCAATAAAAGTTGTGCTAGTAGATTTTGCTATATTACCCTTATCATCTTTAGATAATGAATCACTTTTCACTATAAAATCATCTTCTGAGTCTCCTAAACCATCGTTACCACTTTGATCAAGTTTTACTGTGACGGAGACAAGCGATTTTGAATCGTCAGCTGAAGATATGCTTGTTACATGATTTCCATTAGCGTCTTTAGTTGAAGATACATTAGTTTTAGCAGAAACCGCGGGCTCTGAAGAATTACTGCTTAAAGTTTTATTTGAATTACCAACTTGTACGAAAACATTTACATTTGTTTTCTGTGGTTTAGGTCTATAATGTTCAATAGTTGCATTAGGATTTCTCCTGGTATCAATTATTATGTTAGCCCAGCCTGATTTGGTGGCTGTTGGGATTGATATTTTGACTGCAGCTGGTTGCAGTCTAGTATTGCATCTTGGTGTACTACATTTCTTCTGATTATCTGAAGGTTTTTTGCCGGCATTTACGTATGGATATGGCAGTGGAAAGTAAAAAGGATAATTCAGAGGGGTATCTAAGTTTGGAATCCTGAATTGTATTGTTGTTGGTTTATTTTTGCAGTCACATTTCGTAGTTTGAGATAGACTGCACTGTAACAATAGATAAAAAAAATGCTTTAGGTATACTTAAAAAAGGAACACTTCTATGTTAAATGTTGATTTGAAAGCGAATGTTGAATAACCAAAAAGATGATTAAATAATAATAAAGAAAAACACAATAATGTGTCACACTGTATAGATCAGAATGTGGACTGTAAAAAAGATGGATGAAAAAAGATTGCACGTAGCTGAATTGAAAATGTTGAGATGGATGTGTGATGTAACGAAAATGGATTAAGTGCGAAATGAGTGCATTAGATGAAGTTTGAAAGTGGCGCCAGTGACTGAAAAGTTGAAAGGGAATCGTTTTTTTTGGTATGGTTATGTGAAGAGGAGGGATAAAACGCATGTTACTAAAAAAGTTATGTGCATGCATGTGAATAGATAGAGAGGGAGAACAAAGAAAATATGAATGGATTGTGTGAGGAGAGCTATGAAAAAAAAGGGAGTTAGTGATAGCGTGAACTGTGACAGGACAGAATGAATGAAAATAACGCGTTGTGCCGACCTCAAGTAATAAGGGACAAGAGCAAGAATATGGTGAAAGGAAAAACACAATAATCTACAAATCTTTTCATATTAAATTGAATTTTTGTTGTGACTTACTTGCAAAATTCCAAAATAGGCCACCAATACAATAGCTTGACACCACCCCATGTTGGACAATTGAAAGGCTCACATATTCAAACATGCTTATATACCTTCCTAACAAAACTGATAACTTAAAATGACGCATTTGTCACAAACTTTGATCACTGTTGGTGTCAAATCGGATGCTAAAAGCACGTAGGAGTCGTTTGAGTTTTACTTGAAGAAGATAAAACTGTCAGGTGTTTAATAAATACTTCATGAGAGTCGTCTTATCGTGTGTAGAAGCGTCATTAGGTCGAATTCCTAAATCCGATAGTGGTGTCAATGTGGCTTAATTGCTCTAGTTTTTTTTTAGAGCTATTTGCCCGAGTCATAATGTAGGCGTGATTGGTGTGTATGACACGTTGCAACCTATGTACGTGACGCAGGTTTAGTATAGCCCACAAAAGATGGGTTTCCTTTACTTGGCTCGCATATAAAACATCATTATCTGTTGGTTTGTTATTGTAACTGTTTTGTAACATGAGTTCGACTTGCTTGCACGTGTTTTACAACACAGAATACAGTATGATATTTAAAATTTGTCGACTGCTTTGAAAACCCGCATTAAAAAGGCTGATTAGGACAAATAAACAGTTCAACAAGCGTCCAATCTTTTGATTTAGACAAAAACATAATTTATTACTTTTAAATTGAGCTAAGTAGACAAAACCACTTGATTTTATGAAAGTAAATATTTTGCAACAGCGAAGGGACAACACACGGCACCGAGTTCTGTAGAGTTGTGCAAATTCAAGTAGGCACATATCCTTGGGCATTGAATTAGGGTGAACGGCTGGACCGGTCCGTTGGGAAACATCCAACGCTAATAAATTGTTAATTTGATAGCTACGTAGATTTAGTTACGGTCGGTATGGAATTTGATGTGTATACTCGTGTTTCTTGATTAGGTTATGCATATTATTATGATTAATTAGTCCTTTTATTTATTTATTAAAACTTCATGCAACATAAAGGTACAAAGCGGACTTAGTGCCTTAGGCATTCTTTACCAGTGAACCAAGGGTAGTGAAGAGAAAACATGGCATATGCACCCCAAAAAAAAAATCGGGCAAGCGCGAGTCAGACTCGCGCATTGAGGGTTCCGTACAAACTTACCTATGAAAACAGTTCAATTTCCAAATCGAGTCTCAAAGATTTTTACGAATCGCAAATAAGATTTTTTTTTTTGTGACGTAATTACAAATTTACAGTTTTCATGTTTTTCCCTATACTTATGATATGAGGCTTTGCTTCATGCCAAATTTCAGGATTCTAGGACAAAGAGAAGTACCCTGTGGATTTTGATTCCTTTCAGAGTGTCGAAATATACGTTTTTTGTAACATAAACGGCCATATCTTCTTTTTTCGTTAACTTACAAATTTGTTTTTTTCACAGCTTCAAGAGCCTGTAGACTTGAGAATATGGGTATAATTTCAACTCGATACCTTCACGCGTTCCCCAGATAAAGAGTTTTGACAGACAGACAGATAGACAGACGGACGGACAACAAAGTGATCCTATAAGGGTTTCGTTTTTTCTTTTTGAGGTACGGAACCCTAAAAATATTATTAAAAAAACAAGTGTAGGGTACAAATATATATATATACAATATTAGTTTAACCTTTTGAGTAGCGTAATTAGAGACAATAGAAAGACAATGAGCGAACGCCGGCGTTCGCTCGGGGTTTAATGAACTAATAGGAAAGTTTAATAGTTAATAGGAAAAGTATTAATCGATCTGGTAATTATGTAAGGATGAACTTACATGAGCTAGCGAAGCTTGAACATTTTGGCACCTTGAATATTCGTTGGTTACATTGTCAGCTTAATCAGACAACTTTTAGACTTAAGAGAATATACTCAAAAACTACAAGTTCGAAAATGTAGCATTTCTTAGATATGGTTAATTTTCTTCTAGATTCATGCTTAAAAGCATGACAATATTGATAATGCTTTTGCAAGGAATTATAACGTGCTTGAGAATTTTAACATTCTACCTTGCATAATTTACGCAGTTTCTCACAATATGCTGCTCTTAATTTTATTTATTTGTGTATAATCAGTGCGTTTTGCCAGTGATGACATATAACATATGTAGTGATGGCTTACAATTGGCCTCATCACAAGACTTAAAGTCACTCAAAGGGCAATGGAAAGGGCTATGCTGGGAGTTTCCTTGCGTGATCACATCAGAAATGAAGATATCCGCAGGAGAACCTAGGTTACCGACATAGCCCAAAGAAACGCCAAACTTAAGTGGCAGTGGGCAGGGCACATTGCTCTCAGAACAGATGGCCGATGGGGACGAAAGGTTTTGGAGTGAACACGTACCGTGGCGACACTTGAGGGAGGCCTAAGTCCAACAATGGACGTCTTTTGGCTGAAATGATGATAATGATGATGAATTTTATTTATAAGCATATCGATCACAATTATGACTATGGAAATTCCCACCGTGCTTACAATGCTGTATCCGCTCTTGTTGACAGATGCTGTGCTAAAACATACAGTTAACAGCTTTCATTTATTCGTTATTAATTACTCAAAGGTTCCAGAATTTTCTAATACCTTCTGTAAGAAAAATTGCCATGACCTTGGCCAGACCACAATCAGCAGAAAAATATTTCCTTCATAAAGAATTTGAAAGTGTGTCATTGTCAGCAGTTTCAAAACAATGAAGTATGTCAAGTTGATGGTGGATGCAAAATCTAAACTAAGCAACTTACATCTTGTTGATATGTCAGTTTCTGTGACTCATCGTGTGTAGTGTTAAGTGGTCATATTGAAGCGGGTAGTTAGTGTAGGAGAGAATTGTAAAAATACAAGTAACAAATCTACGCCTCTTTATTTCAAAAGCGAAGGAAAATTTTGTGTGGATTTCGTAATAGCCACAGCAACTGAGTTCGAAACTTTATTAGAAGAAACATTTGTCTATAAAACGTATTTATATCTTCTATTCATCATAAATTACGATTTTGTCAAAGGTTGAATTAATGGTGAATGGTGTTGCAACGCAATCATGGTACATTGTGTTGCCAGTGTTTTGCCAGGCATATATTTTGGACCTGCCTGTAATTTTAATTGGTTTCTGCCCATCAAGGTCTGGTCTGCCTTGATGAAATGCATTCAGCGTATGACCTTGGCTATTCTAGAGTGTAATTAACAAAGAAAAATATGTGAATTAAGACTTCATTAAAATTCTTAGTAGGTTTGCTTAGATACGTTCTGAATATACATAGCCTTATATCCATTGAGTCAGGGTCCCGTCTATTTTGTATTCCGGAAACATTATTTGCCTTAAAGGGCCGATGTACTCTTAGGAGGGCTTAATTGTCATGGTCCGAATTTAATTAATTACAGAATTTGTTGTTTCTATTAATTTTCTTGTAAGGTTAACTAACTTCCTTCTCGAAACGGTAAATTGCGATTGACAATGTTCATGTGTATTATCATTTAGACAATGTTCACGTGTATGATCATTTAGTGCACTAGCTAATGACGTTTTATAAGTGCCCATGTAGGCCTATGGGAAATAAAAAACTTTGACTTTGACTTTGATAAGGGGCGAATGAAGCTTCGATTGAAGGCGCGTCAGTCGTGAACGCTTCAATTGTTGCTGAACGGGAATACAGTAGAGTCGTGTTGGTTTTGGTAAACATATGACAATAATTTCAATCGCAGACATGGTATTTTTTGGTAATCACTTTTGCTGTTTTTATGTTAAAAAAAAACAATTGTTTGTCCAAGGAACGGCACTAACTGAGATATTGATGCACTAATGAATATTTATAATTTATTAAGAACAACAAAATGAATGCCATTTGTATTTACCGTCAATGTCGGTCAATATACGGTGCGTCAATTGCCTTCAATTATATATATATATATTTTAATGAAATAAGCAAGTGTTTGACTGCGATACCACCTGATAGTAAAAGGCGATGGAATCGTTAACGGTAAAGCGCACTAGTTTATTAAGAGCCTATTCAGTCTAGCTTTGAACACACCTAAATTATAATCGGACGGGAAGACCGCAGCAGGCATATTGTTGCAGTCCTTCGATGTATGTCGTAAAATTTTCATCAATTGCTGACATTACCTTAGTAGTATTGACAACGGGTTCATTCGTTTAAAGTAAATGATCGATTTTTGCATAAATTGGTGTTATTCACGTAAACATTGACAATAATAATAATAGTAATAATTTTATTGACACAAAAAACCTTTTTATATAATTACAATACATTTCACATAGTTTTTTTTATGATTTTGGGAAAAAGCTGTAGCTGAGTAGGCCACGCCTCCGATTCCTTTGTTCTGACCACGTGACTGAGCGTTGAGATGACGTCAGAACAAAGGAATCGGAGGCGTGGCCTACTCGAGGCGTTTGGCGTGAACGATGCGTTTGTAACTTGGCTAGGGGGGGCTGATTAGACAGCTAGTTTTGTCAATCGCTATACACCGTTTCGGGGACCCTTAATATTGATATTTCTTTCCAAGTTGCAAAATGTTTCGTAACGAACTTACATCTGCAAAACCTACATTCTCAACACAGACTAACAGTTATGTTTCTTTAAATTCCAGGGTATCCCAGAGCTAAACGTACCAGGAATCGAACCCCTCAGCCTGGGGCAGATCGCGTTGGCTCGAGGACCTCAGGGCGCCAAGCTGACAGCCGTCGTCAATGATGTCAAGGTCCGAGGACCCAGTAACTTCATCATTGAAGAACTCAAGTGAGTGTGACCAGAATTTAGAGGTTAATTATTTTTGTACTAAGTGAAATGATTTCGATCAAAAACTTACTGAGCGAAGGTTGGCACGCCGTAATGTAGAGTTTAAAATGTAAACCACTTTTTATAAAATGTTCGATTTTGTGTCTACTTTTGAAAACTTGTTTTTTTTTTGACGAATCATATATCTATAATATAATGATCATTTTTATTCATGTAAAATACACTCATTAAATAATACGATGCCAATACACACAATAAATCAAAACAAATCAAGTTAAGACAAATAATCATTAAATCATAATTAAATTAAACTAAACAAATAAAATTACAATTAAATGCAAATAAAATGAATGAAAAACAAATTAAATAAATTAAAAATAAAAGTAATAAATTAAAATCAAATGGGTTTACCCTTTCAACTTATAGATAAAATTGAATTAACCGATGGATTGTTTAAGTATAGTATGAATAAATTGCAATTAGGTATTACAATTATATTGGGTTAGAATTTGTCTATGTATTTACCGTTTTTTGAAACGGGTCACTTTGAGATATAACTTTGCAATGACTTGTCAATCAATATCAATCATAAGTTCAAAAACTTTAAATTGAATGTATTAGGCCTTTAAAGAAAATAGTTTTACATTTGTGTCCTTAGGTTTTGTTCTTTCTATATTATTGCCATATTTATAACCTAAAAATAAATATTAAAAAAAGTGTTTTATTACTACACTAGTTCCATGCGTTTCAAAAGGCAATATCACTGTAGGTACATCGGTACGTACAATATTAATTAATTAATTTATTTATGTAACCTTTTGAGTAGCGTAATTAGAGACACAATAGAAAGACAATAAACGAGCGAACGCCGGCGTTCGCTCGGGGTTCAATTAATTATACTTCATGTACAGTGGTGGTACATAGGCGGACTTAATGCCACAAGGCATTCTCTACGTCAACCATTGGGTTAAAAAAAAACAACACTGTGGTAGGTGTGCACAATAAATAAATAACAGATATTTGAAATAGAATTTAGTATCGTTAAATTAGGTTATTAAATATAATGGTAATTTGTGATTAAGGAATCTAGCAAATCCTATAGGAATGAGGCAGCTTGTACTAATGAACAATTATCAGAAAATGTGAAAATATGTATGAAGAGTAACATAACATTCTCGACGTGTTAGGCAAACGGTGTGTATAGCACCTAACTATGTATATAGCACGCCGACATATTGCTAATTATGTCAAAGTTTCTAAGAGAGCAGTCGTGGCTCAGTGGTAGCGGCCCTGACTTACGATTTGTTCTTCGTTGGTTCAAACCCAGGCACATTACTTTGTGTAATTTATTTCATCACCACTGCTCTCAAAACGGCGAAGGAAAACATTGTTAGGAAACCGGCATTATCCTAGAGCCAAAACTTCGAAGACATATTACATCCACCATTCAGCCCTGGTCTCGCGTTGTGGATTACGGTCCATTACCTCTTTTAGAGTAGAGACTTGAGTCCCAGCAGTGGGAACATTTTAAGGCTGATTATTCCGTATATGCCTATGTTCAAATATTAGGAGACGACCCTATTGCCGACTATCAGTCGATCACAAAAGTCAAGAGTAATAGTAGAGTTGACTGGCCTGTTTGTCTAGTGGTTAGTGGCCCTAACTGCTATGCCGGAGGTCGTGGGTTCGATTCTGACGCAGGACAAATGTTTGTGTGATGAGCACGATCATTTGTTCTGTGTCTGGGTGTAATTTATCTATAATATGTATGTATTTAGAAATATATAAGTATGTTTATCAGTTGTCTAGTACTCATAACACAAGCTCTGCTTAGCTTGGGTCCAGACGGCGTTGTGTGATAGTTGTGGAATATTATTATTATTATTATAAAGTTAGGAATTAAACGAGCTTCCCTGTTACGAGAAGTCTCGATTCTAATTTTATGATCAGCAAATTGAAACATAAAGTTAAACTCAATGTTTACAGTTTTCTTCCGCATTTTAATTAAAGATATGCAAATTCTTACCCTTAATTGAAAACAAACAATCACTTCCCTTATGAAATGTGTTTATATTACACATATATTACAGGAAATTACTCTGTATTTCAGCACCTTATATAAAAGCTTCCTGGCAGCCAGCAAAGGATCTGTTAACATTTCCGATAGTTAATCGATTAACTGATTTATTCGTCATTAACGAAGGCCAATCTAATTAGAGAGTTCGATCAATTACTTGACTTACGAAACTTATTGGAATTCAATATGACATAGACCTAATTTCATTGTGGCTATAAGAATCGAGTCCGAGTCGTCGACGATGTCAGCAAACCGTAGGAGCCTAGTAGGGCTGTAGCGACATCTATGACGTCACATAAGAACTAATGCAATCAGCGCAATCGTTAGAATATATAAAACAGCCCGAAATCATCTATCGGGCAGTTGCCCGTCAGACATAACACCCGTCTGGTCAGAGGATCCTCCGTTTTCAACGGAGGTTTGCGGGACTTTACTCTCTGTTCCGCATACCTCTAAACTGGTGACCCTCGACAATGAACGTTAGCGCAGCCTTCGTGCAGCCACTACTTCGTGACGTCATCATCACTTCCTCAAGTTTTCGAGCAGCGAGCCATACAGTCAGCACTCACGGCTATAAAGGGTATCCTGACCACCAGCATGCCTACCTGGTTATACCTGGTCATCACCCTCACCCTCATCAGCGACGTTGGCTACACCGCACCTTCGGCCAGCTCATGAAGAGCTATAAAGAACTTCACCTGGTCGAAGCCAGCAGTCAAGTCCTACGTCGCACAGCACCGCTCTGACTCACTGGAGCCAGTAGCACTACTCCGACTCAGTGGAGCCTGCAGCATCATCCCGATTCACTGGGATACCATCACCCCAACTCACTGAGACAGCACCACCTCGACTCACTGGGAAATCACCACAGACAGTTCCGACTCACCGAGAACTATGCGGCATTCGGTTCCGACCCACTGAAACCAACCAACACAACCAACACGCGTGCCAGGCCACTAGCAGGCCTGGCACGCGTGTGGATGCGTGCCAGGCCACTGGCAGGCACCCACCCAAATTATAGTCGACTGAAAAGCTGATGGAGCTATACACTCTATATAGCTCTATCCCTATAACAGCTCCTCTCATTTATCCAACTTTCTCTTTCGCACTCGATTCGACGAATCTATCCTTATCGGACGGTAAAGGCTTTGTGGGTGAAGTTTAGGGCTATCTTATTCCAAATAGTCATGGTTGTTTGAAATACACAGTTCTGAGTACTATTTGGACTCTACTCACAATCAATGTTCCTGAATTGATGAGACAGTCAGTTTCTGTTGAGGTTTTGGGACCACTAGTGTTTAGTACATATTTTATCCGATAAATATTTTGTTTATTTATCGCCAGTCTACATCATTGCACTGCTGGGTTCTTTACCCAGCAGTGCAATGATGTAGACTGGCGATTCCGACTTCCAGATTTTTCGAGGTTTTGTGAGGCTTTAAAAAAATCTCTAAACCCTTGGACGTCTGCATACAAAAAAATAAATAAAAGGAAATGAAGAATTATTTAATATTTATTTTGCGGTTACGCGAAAGTAAATATTTTAGAGGCCAATGAACGAGATTTGGCATTGAGTGTGGTATGTTAATTGCAATTTACCGTATACATAGCTTTGTTTAATAATTTATTTACAAGGACTTGCACAACATTTACCCTGAGTTTGTTTCGGTGTTTCTTCTCAGGGTAGTCAGCTAGGAAACACCGGCCTCATATAGTTTAAAACGACGAAAAAAAAAAATGACGTGTTAAATTGTTATTTTAAAGCTATTTGCAAAGTAAATATCATTTTTCATTTACATTATAGAGGAGATCCAAGGCATTATA
Source organism: Mythimna vitellina (assembly GCA_949316375.1). Taxonomy (NCBI): domain Eukaryota; kingdom Metazoa; phylum Arthropoda; class Insecta; order Lepidoptera; family Noctuidae; genus Mythimna; species Mythimna vitellina. Next base: position 8,878,956 of record OX438687.1, on the reverse strand, counting down.
CGAAGGAAACTTACGAACTGTAATGTAACTTAATGTAAGTCCTTACTGTCCGTAACGACTGTCAAAGGTCCACAAATAACAGCCAGGACCAACGACTTTTACGTGCTTCCCGAGGCCCCGAGTAGTGTCGGTATACTGAGATGGTCACCCATCTGGAGACCAAGCTCGAAAAGAGTTGCTTAACCATGTAGATCTCGACTCGTACGACTATTATTATTCTAGCCATTATCATAGGTATCTAGAAATTCTCATGCATTTTGACAAGTACAGAGTCATTGTCTATGTCATAATTATTCACGATTAGTGGTAGGAAGTTTCGAGTGAAGTTCGGTGACTGTTTTTTTTTTTTGCAAATTGATTCCTAGTGGAAGTAATGTAAAATTGGTGTAGTTTTGTATCATAAGGGGATGCAACTCGACATACATTTTCATTGTTTTTCAATCGCTCTTACGCGATTATGTCGTTATTACACATTTTTCATTAGATATTTTGGAAACACAGTGTCTTGTGAATTCATGGAGATGTCAGCAACTGTAGGGGCCCAGCAGGGCCGAAGCCTACTGGGGCCACGGGTAGTGTGAAAGCGAAGCCCGGGGCCCCGGGATGAAGGCAAAGAAGGAACAGGAGTGGGTTTTTAGTCTTTACTCAAAAATTAAAAAAGTATAATAATACAGGCCTTGCAAATTTAATCAAGATTCTGAATGACGACAATTTTTTTAAAAACTTTTTAGAGTTTAAAAAACACGTATTTCCGGGAACAAGTTTTGTAAAATATTCATTATTATTATTATATTGCAATGACCAAATGCTCACAGAGTTTTCAGGCGTTATCTCTTTTTTTCGCGTTGCCTTTTCTTCAAACATCGCGTTGGATTGCGTTAGATGAAGTAACAAGCTTTTAAACCATGCTCGATGTTGACGACAGGCGAGTGGAAAAGGTCTTAAGTGTCTGCACAACTGGACAATATATGGAATTATTGAAACAAGCGCGATCATGATAAAATGGAGCTGAGAAATTTATTATAGTGTTGACATTTTACCGTAGTGCTATCTCAGCGAAGATTGCCGAGTAGCCCCGCGTTCCGAATTATGATATCTGCCCCCCTAGCCAAGTTAAAGTCTGTCGTTAGAACAAAGGAGGCGGCGCCTACTCGAGGCGTTCGGCGCGTACGATACGATTGTAACTTGGCTAGGGGGGCAGGCAGCGCTGTTAGCGCGTTAACAAATTGCCTGATATATGCGTTTACGGTCATTCGGAACGCGGTTTAGTTGACTTGATACATTAGCTGCCAAATACTACAAAAACATAAGAATATAAATGTACATACATCCATATTCTAACGGTGAACAAATTAACTATTTAATACGAAGAAATTACTTATGTATCTAAGCCAAAAATATTACTAAAAAATAAAATGATTAAGCAGTGTAGTTATTATTACCCTACTTTTTCGAAGAAAATCGTAATTCTTTTTTAACCGAATGTTTTTTAACAGGTTATAACAATATTAACTTTAAATGTTTCAGGTCTGACCTTGACAACAACAGGTTTGACTTCAAGCTGCTGCTACCGAAGCTGGACTTCGCTGGCAAGTATAAGATGGACATACAAGTGCTACTACTGCGGCTGCAGGGGAGAGGAAATATCACAGGAACATTCAGTTAGTATATTTTTCAAAATTTCTGGTACTTAAAAAACGTTCAAGTCGTAATCGCAACAAAATATACAGGAAACTGGTTTCTGTCAGTGGCTTTGCCTGCATGATAATAAAAAATATCTCAAGGGAACATACTTTTGAAATAAAAAGTATCCAATGTGCTATTTCAGGACATGTTCTAACCGTTTGCCAGATTATATACGAATCGGTTCAGCCGTTCGAGTGTGAAGGAGTATTAAACAATACACACATACAATTACAAACAAACTGTCGCCTTAGCAATGTTAGGGCGGAATTCACTAATAAAACTTATCGCGTTTTAACGTTTAACTCGCATAATTGCGTTTAGCCGCTGTCACTAGTGTCACTTGTCTGTAGTTTTCTTTGGTTGTATTTTTACAAATTCCGTCCTTAGTGTGATTAGAGATTTAAGAAGGTAAAAGTTTTTTAACATAGGGCAACTGCAGCTCAGAATATAACTCTTGAACAAAATAATTCATTATTTTTCTTAATCAATCTATTAATTCAAAACCCCAAGCAAACGCCGGCGTTCGCTCTCTCATTGTCTTTCTATTGTGTCTCTAACTACGGTATTCGAACGTTTAATACTTAACTAAATCAATCTTTAGTTGAGCGTCGACATCGTTATTTTGTGAACCAAGTCATCTTTTATTTCAAACTCCTAAAGAAAGGGTATGACTCACACGTGACCTCACAAAGATATGATTATCCTTGAACGTTTTGCTCGCAACGTCTTTTAGGGCAGTTAATATACTAGGAGTACTCCCTTTTTATTTTTATTTCTTACAGTCCATCCTAAGGTTGTCCGGTAGATATCGCTGTCCGCCATTGTACTCATAGATTTAAGTTTCTGTAAAAGTTTTGTTACTAATTTGGTGTACAATAAAGTTTATTTTAGGCCTTCTGTCCACGGACGCGTAGCTTCATAGACGCGTATTCGTCATTATACCCTTAGTGTACGACTACTCACAGCTTACATAAACTTTGAAAATCTGTCGACGAAGCGGCAGCGACACGACGGCATGACACGATGTTGCCGCTATAATGACGAGTACGAGTCCATAAAGCTACCCATCCATGGACTGAGGCGTGGTTGGTAAGACCTCACGCGTCCTCACCTTCCGCATGACGCAGGTTCTCACCGAACACGGTAAGTTCGGGAAGTTCCTGCACCGGAGTAGTGCGGAAGCGACGCCCGGGTGTCGCCACTGTGTGGACCGCCCGGAAGACACGATGGAGCACACCGTGAAGGTGTGCCCCGCTTGAGCAGAGCGACGCCGTGTCATGCGGCGATCTCTCGCACCAGGCCTTGGTACAGGCCATGGTCCGGAGCGAGGAAGAGTGGCAGGCGGTCGCCTTCTTCTGCGAACAGTAATGCTAGCAAAGGAGGCGGCCAATCGTGTGAGGCACGGTCCTCACGCCCTAACCGCCGCCGGGATTCCGATCCCGATTTCCGGCACGACACGGACGAAGGCAACAAAGGAACATTAGTGGGTTTTTAGTCAGTAAAAGTCTGACACTATCTTTTGCTCCGCCCCAGATTTGTCATTAAATGATTTTCCCACCTAAAAAAATTACGTATCCATGGACAGTTGGCCTTATTCAATCTCCGAACCTCGCTCTGCACGGGAACACGTGACTACTGAAGTATATTGTGGTACCTGCATAACAACATAACTGGTACTTAATAAACTCGATCATGAAAGAAAGTTATAAAACAAGTTGGATCGATTACGAACGATGTTATACAATCATATTTCTATGTCAAGATCAACCGTTCGTTACAGTTGTTATTAGTAAAAAGAATGATATAAGTAACACAGTTAACCCGATTACGAATAGATTTAAGAAGCTTGAAACATGCACGAAACTCATTTACCAAGTTCCGTGGTTAGCACAGTCGATTCTTTTTATTTTTTGGTGGAAATCTTTCTTATATTCTTACATTTTTTATTATACACAACTTTTATAGTTAATAAAATTAAAAACTTTTTACAAAAAAACCGACTTCACTAAAAACAAACACTAAAAAGTTCAAAAGAACTTTAATTTCGGAAGTCGGTGTTTCTTGGTATTGTTTGTTTTTATTTAACACCGACTTCCGATATTAAAGTTATTTTGATCGTTTTAGTGTTATGTTAGGTGAATTCGGTTATTTCTTTTTGTAAAAAGATTTTTGTTTTTATTTCTGGTCTTCTTTATCAGTTCCACTTCATGAAATGTTATTTTTTGACTGTAAATGCTTTTGATTTTGATGTTTTCGATGAAAATATCAAAATCACTATAAGTTTGCCATTAATATTTGAGGAGTTCCCTCGATTCCTTATAGATCCCATCATTAGAACTGGATTTTGAAAAAAAATGGGTCCAATATGGAAGCATATCCTTTAAGGGATTATTTTTTTGTCAAATCGGACGACAAACGACAGAGTTCTGAGATAACAAACATAAAAACAAATACAACCGAATTGATATACTCCTCCTCTTTTTTTGAAGTCGGTTAAAAAATAGAACAGGTGATGTTAACAGGCTAGCTTAACTCACAATTGGGTTTTCTTACAGCAAACTATAAAAAAATCATCTTATATTTCTTTTAAATAAACTTTGACCGACACTAGAAATTACTCCTGTATCGCGCATGTGTTCACAAACACAAACTCAAACAAGACACTCAGACACGAAACAACTGTCTTTAGGTTATTCCCTGTTTGTTCCGAGCAGCAATCGAACCCGTGACACGACACACAGTAGTCTCAACCACTGCACTAGCCGGGCCGTTAAAAATGATCTTCCAGCCCTGATTGGAGCGAGCGGAAATGTCAGACTTTTACCGACTAAAACCCACCTTTGTCCCTTCAGATGCCCTTTAGGCTGCCTGATCGTATTCTGCGATCTCTTCCAGGCTACCGGGATTGAATTATCATGTATTTTTTATTGGATATGGGCTAGATACTCGTATAAGTTTAAGCTTATAGGCGTCCAGTACACGGTCATGCAGGAATCAATCAATTCTATCAATCATGAAAGATGTTTGAGTGACGGAATTTTATCGCCATTAGGTTTTCGTCATGCAAACGTCAATCATCGCATTAAACGGTAGGTTTTTCATCAATCAAAACATTGACTGTGGCAAAACTGACAGCAAAACCATCGTGTAATAGACGCCATTTGCCTGTTTTGATTCCAGTAGATTGTCCAACTACGTTCAAAAACGTCAGCTATGCAATGAACCTTGTAATTAAATCAAGAGAAGAGTTATTTTTTTTATTTTTTTTATTGATATAAACCAGTGCTTGACTGCGATCCCACCTGATGGTAAGCGGAGATGCAATCATTGATGGTCAGGCGCACTAGTTTATTAAGAGCCTATTCACTCTAGCCTTGAAGACACCTATATTATAGTTGGAAATTAATGTAATGTACATAAAGTTCCTCTTTTTCAGGAAATAAAGTTTTAGGAAGTTTATACTTTTACTTGGCTATCTTAGTATCTAATATTATAATGTTTTCGTTGGCTGCCCACCACGTGAACACGATGTAACTCCTAAATGTAGGTGAAGCGTGATGCGTGACATTTCAAGATATTAATTAAACAGTATTTATTCTTTGTCCGTGTGTTACGTGAGCTAGTAGTGCAGTCTGTGTTATTATTTACGCTATACATAATAATAAGAAAAATAGTTGGATAATAATTAATTCATTAAACCCCAAGCGAACGCGCCGGCGTTAGCTCTCTCATTGTCTTTCCATTGTGTCTCTAATTATGTTTTTCGAAAGGTTAATAGATCTATACATTTGTGTAAAGTAGCCCCCCTAGCCAAGTTACAACCGTTTCGTTTTGATTTTCTTTTCGTTGATCGTCTCGAGTCGGCCACGCCTCCTATTCCTTTGTTATGACCGCGTGACTGAGCGTTGAGATGACGTCAGTTAAAGGAATCGAAGGCGTGGCCTATTCGAGGCGATCGACGAAAAGAGAATCGAAACGAAACGGTTGTAACATGGCTAGGGGGCTGAGTAGAGCAGTATGAGTAGGTTTCTCCATACAAACTTTGGACCCCCATTTCATCCTCTTAGAAAGATCCTTTTTTTGTTTACATAATAAAAAGAACTACTTTGCAAAATTTTTGCGATCTATATCCCAGCGCCTGGGCGTTGATGAGTCAGTGTTTGAGTTAGTTTTCAAGACACAAAGACAGCTAACAAAGTGAATAGTAACTATAAAAAGTAGAAAGGTTACCAATAAATAATGTAGCTTCTGCTAGCAGTTTCACCCGCGTAAAATTTGGTTTTTCCATACAAAATTCCAATCCCCGTTTACCCCCTTATGGGTGGAGTTTCGTAAAATCCATTCTTAGCGGATGTCTACACACTATATGAAACCTACCTGTCAAATTTAAAGTTTTTAGGTGAGGTTTAGTTTCTGAGATTTCGTGTTTAATCATTGAGTGGTATTTCGCTTTTATTTATATAGGTTATGTAGTTTCAATAATAATTTGAGGACCTCGTACGAAGCATAAGGATACGAATTCCGTCAAAATACATAAACCAACACCAGATATACGTCGAATTCGTAAAGTGTCGACCAAGATCCAACTGATGTTTCATCATAAACATTCCTTTCCATACAAATTAAGATTTCATAAGACAAGTGCATTAGTAAATAGTGTAATGGCAAAGTTCGTTGACCCGCGTTGCATAGGATGACGTATGGAGCTCGCTGTTGCACCCAACGGTGGCGTCATGTGTTTGCATTGCGGTCACAAAGTCCAAGGGAAAGAAGGGCGCGAAAACTGTTTATTTTTTTCATAACTTTCAAACAACGCCATCTAGTCCTAAACTAAGCAGAGCTTGTGCCATGAGTACTAGACAACTGATAAACATACTGAAATATTTCTAAATACATACATATTATACTACACCCAGATAAAAAACAAAATGATCGTACTCACCACAAGAACATTCGTCTTGGCTGGGAATCGAACCCACGACCTCCGGCGTAGCAGTCAGGGCCACTAACCACTAGACCAACAGGCCAGTCAAAAACTTTACGAAGAAGAATTTCGGTACAGATTTACCGGGATCCTTTTTCTTTTTTGTAAGTAAATTTAGATGATAAATAGTTCGCAGGGAGCCTTTTTGGGGTAGGAGATAATCAAATAACTTCTCCCCCTCTGAATGGTACGGGAGGGACGTTGAGACTTTTACAGAGTAACACCCACCCGTGTTCCTTCAGTCATTAACAGAGGTCGGAATTAGGTAGAGTTAAACATGTACTTACACCGATTTCATACAGCGAAAGAATAAAGTGGATATGCCTCAAATCCCGAGATTAATTTTAAAGAGTACATTTTTTTTATGACACTATCAGACATTTTTTTTCCTGCATTAATTACGAGGAAAAGGAGGAAGTATATAAATTTATTAACCTTACCTCTGTTGACGTAGAGACCTTTTTCAATGAAAAATACTAATAATTTTTAATATTGTTGGCCACGCGGGATTTTTTATTAGAAATCCCGGGAAGATCCATATCAATATCAACATTTCGATTCAAGTACATGAATAACACTACCTTATTCCGACCCCTGGTTATTAATGTTCCAAAATGACCAATACCGTAGCCATACCAGGCATCGGCGCTAGCGGGACCTGTCACTCATACTGATCTCTTTGAGGCAAGCAACACAAGGCGCCGTGCCGTGTGGACTATAAACTGCTATTCGTGGATAACACTTGAATGAAGCTCGTTTATGTATTTAAGTTGCTAGGATAAGTAGTCCGTAGATAAAGCCTTAATTTTTTTTTAAGTATTTGGAACTACCTTTAGAGTCAGTCATTCCATTAGATAGTATAGTGTTTGAAACTCGGCTAATTTATCGGCCATACAGGCTCTTAAAATTTAAGTTAAATAATTGTTATATTTTTTAAGGATATTTAATCTCCACAAAAAGTATGACAATTCAGATCATCAAATAAATGAATTATCCATGTTTTAGTATATTGTATGTTGTATTTACTTTAATAATAATAATTTCTTTATTTGTATTGAATGCAGGTGTTACAAAAATGGTTTTAGATCAGATAATATATGAATACCCAGTACATTCTGCCGCTTGGCATACAAAAAATATAGGTTCACTTACAGATTAACTTAAAGATTATAAAAAACTATTTAAGTAAATGTTAGTCTGTAAGATGTATATCTATGGACTAAAATAAAATAATCTTTAATTCGGATAAGTGACATCCTGGGTTAGTAAATAATTAAGAAAAATTTAAACCTATGTTAGTAAACTTACTATCTATCTATCTATTTATTTTAAAACAAGGTGGTTGTTCATAATGCATCATAAGATACCTGATTATTATTAGTTAAATGTTTCGTAACCGTATTAGTACAATTTTTTTAAAAGAGTAACCATGGAGTTTCTTGCCAGTTCTTCTCCATAGGAAACGACCAATTTGGAACCGTGCACTAGCTTCTGACGTTTTATAAGAGCCCATGTAGGCCTAAGTGAAATAAAAAACTTTTGACTTTGACTTTGTGATATCTTAGTTAAAAGCAGGCCAAGATTTTTCAATGTAGGTATGGCTTATTCAGTTTAATAAATAAGCCTTGATCTCTAAGGTCATGCATCTTCTGCATACGTTACACAATAACGTATAGCTTTAACAAATATGTAATTATCCATATAATGTAGAATGACTTGACTTAGACAATATTAAAATATTTATATTAGGCTAGGTACATCCTTGCGAAAATCAGGTATTTTACCTTGACCTTCCTGATGCTTGCTAATAATAAAATTATAAGTATTTACTTACCTTATTACCTATTTGAATCTCTCTTAGCCAATATCACACTTCGCACTAAAATTGTAAAGGCGAAGGTTCATATGTACCTACCTATACTCCATTCACGATAGCATTAGACAAAAGAGGTTCATAGAAGCAGGTGTGCACAACATTTATTTTTCTTTTTGTTTTTTACTTGATAGGTAAATGAAATGGATTTTTTTAATAATAAATATAACTTTAATTTTAAAAAAAATATTTTTTTAAATTGCGTATCTACAAGTTTCCTCCTTACAAAAAATATGAATTGTTCACATTTAACAAGGCAATAAGGTATCAGGGTATTTTACAAATAAATAAAATAAAAATAAAAAAGTAGATCGCAACTGAAAATAAAGTTCTTACAGAAAGAAAAAATAATAAAGGTGAGCAAAAAATTGAAAAATTTCAGAAAACTACGACGACTATTTAACCTGTGCGCGTTAGACAGTTCGCGCGTTTGACAGTTCGCGTGTTTGACAGTTCGCGAGTTTGACAGTTCATAGCTAAGGACATCGTCTGCCGGGTCAGCTAGTAATCTATAATTATTTCCATTACATCCTGTCTATCGGTTATTATACGGCTTAGCTCGACGTTCGTCGCTTGCGCCGCTACCACCGTTTACTAATGCGCCATGCAATGTTTAGCATACGTGTTAATGTTACAAGCGTACACGTGCGTTCTTACTGTGTTACCATGTCACTTTATGTAATCTTAATCACTGGTTTAATGAATTAATTATATGACGACTTGATTTGACAATCAATTCAGGGACTTGTACTATTTGAGCGTTTAGTCATATGCCTTTTTATTTTTTCATCGCTGTCAATTAATTTAATTGATCTTATGTTTTTATCTGCGTTCATAAACCTGCAGGCAATTTACAAATTACCAGACGAAAAAATATGATATTTTTATCAAACTAGCTTCTGCCAGTGGCTTCACCTGCATGGAATTAATTTATCTCCCTTTTATTATGATATTCACAATCTTACACAGAAAATTAAGTTACAATCATAATTTAAGCGCTGAAATTTTTCTTAAATGCATATAAGTTTTTATTTGCCTTAAACTTGGTATAAAGTAGTTACAGTCAGGTATTAATTCATTAAACCCCAAGCGAACGCCGATGTTTGCTCTCTCATTGTCTTTCTATTGTCTCTAATTTATTAGGTTTCACGCAAGTTTAGCTTTGTATTAATTGCGTGTAAAATTAAAATTAATAGTTAATTGTTGTTCAATATCATAGATAATTAGATATAAATTCAATACAATCCTAAAATAATTCTTGTTTCATCATCATCTCCCTGCCCTTGTCCCATATTAATTGGTGTCGGCGCAACACATTTTTTTCTACCATTCTGATTATTTATTTCTTGATTATTTGAGATAAAAAAAACTATATATTTAAAAAATAACTGAAATTGATTAAGTTGCTGATTCTAAATATCTTCGCTTCACTTTTAAGATTTACATTTATTATGTTACATGTTTTAATAGATTTAAGTACTACTGTAAAGTAAGTATCATTCGGATCCATTCAGCCATTGAAGCGTGAAGGAGTAATAAGCATACATACATACAAACGTTCGCCTTCGTAATATTAGTGTGATTCTACGGCATAATATTATCTAATATCAATCTTCACACATGGTTACTAGTAGAGGAAGACGAGATCATGTAAATCAGGAATTATCGTTGCATAGACGAAACGTGTACACTTATATAACTGCCTCTTCCTATATTATGCGCGTAGCTCCTCACGTATGGCAGTTATTATTAGTTACTTTGACGATATAAGTAAAATATTATATTAAATTTATCTATGTTATAAATAGAGTTGCAAGGTATTATTTTTAGAAACTAGGGATATATTAAGTACTTAAATTCAAAAGCATTTTAATGCAGGACTGTAAGTAATAAAAAGTTAAGAAAATTGAAAAAAAATGCATTTTTTTTTTTAATTCTTTGATGGATTTATTTAACAGTTTCAAGGTTTTCTTTACAGAATATCGTATTTACAAGATTATTAAAAATTTTATATTCAACTGAAATAGTTGTTCTATGTCACGAAAGCGACTAACTTACACACACATAAACCATGTGAAGGTGATCTATACACACACATACAAGACTAACCCTTGATTGTGACATAGAACATCTACATTTCGATATTTTGTAAATAGCGATTTTAATTAATTTTATTTATTTATTTATTTGGAATAACAAACACTATTACTATCCACTATTAAGTGGACATTGTGTTTTCTAATGTCCACTTAATGTCTCGCAAATGGACAAAGGCTCATACCTATATGTCTCAGTCGAACATGGAAAAAATCTGTTGTTCTATATCCCACCTAAATCGGGACATTTGGCCTATTTATAAAAGTTAATATATCGAACATAAACACTTAAACTGTTACAAACCGTATGTTTCATATATTACAATTACAGTGTTTATTTAGAGGTAAAGAAAGTAAAGCTGTGTGCTAGAATTACGATTTTAAATATTAACATTCCAAGAAAACTTAATTTATTTTATCATAACTAATTAAAATATTTGTTACTTTTCAGTAAACTACGCTTGCAATGTCACGATGAGAGGACACAAAGAAAAGATCGGTGAGGAAGAATACCTGCAGTTCGATCCCTTCAAAGTAAAGCTCCGTGTCGGTCAATCCTCCATCTACCTGACCAACTTGTTTGATGGCGACCCAGTTCTTGGACCCGCTACTAACAGGGTCATCAACGAGAACTCGCAAGTATTCTTACAAGAAATAAGTCCGGTCCTAGAAAAGAGCCTTGCGGACCTCTTCACGGAAATGGCGAATAAAATAACATCGAAGTTTACTTACAAAGAACTGTTCCCATGATTTGTGGTTATTTAGGGGTGTTGTGTAGCATTAAGTTGTTTGTGATCTTGTATGTACGTCTGTCTAAGAATTAGTTCGTCGTTAACAGTGTCAAAGGCCTGTGGAAATTCCAAAAATATTTAGGGTTGAATCATTACTCTCTACCATATTTCATTTTCATCTAGTGTAACTAACAGTATCATTTTGTTATATTATAATTTTCAGGTGTTTCATTACTTTCGTATTTCTCATTTTTCATACCAACCCTGGAAGACTATTTTGTAGAGTGATTAGTTTCAAAGTGTTAACACAGATACTAGTTGTAAGGTATTGGTTATTTAAGTGGTAAAGTAAGATTGTAAATAAATAGTTTAGTATTATTTAACAGTACATGTGCCGACTGACGCAACGAAAGATTGTGTAAATTAATTCTTGCTGAAAACGGATGAAGCACGTCAATTTTAATTAAAAATATCAGAACTATTATTATGATTAATAAATTAATAACACCGTTTTGTCACTGAAATATTTATCTATTATGTCTATGACACTTATTTTTTAATGCTTGTTTCATTTCACAGTATTATAATTTCATATGCAATTTCCATTGTGTCGCGATTATTGAAATAATAATTCTTATTCAATCATTGGTATAAATTTGATATTTGCATGCGTTGCACTACTATTTCATATTTGTATTGGGTACATTAAAAAGTAATGATTTTAAGAATATCATTTTTGTCATCATTAATAAATCAGTTATAAAACATTTTCGCTGACAACTGGGGCAATTTAATTATATGACATTTAGGCAAAGCATGTCAGCATTTTGCATGAAGAGACACCTTGAATATTTTCGGTGCAGGCAAAAAAATATTTATACCTAAATAGTATTTACCATTTCTATAAAATTTGTATTGCTTTGTGCTAATCCGTTTCAACTACGCTTGTGATTATCATTACTATATCATTGACATGTGATATCAGGAGATAATGTAAAATAAAATTTTCGTCAGTGAAATATCATTGTTTATTTTTTCAACTATTACGCCTTTTAACCATTATAAAAATATCTGGTAATTGAAAAAGGGAATTGCCCAAATGAGACCATGACTAAACGATAGACTAGAGAAAAAATACTTTGTTCATTAATTTTGCTATAAAAAGTATGTATTCACTTACTTCCAAATGAACGTCACTACAATCAACAACGATTCGTAAATAAAAAGTAACTTTATTGAAAAAACAATCGGTTTTATCATTTTGACGCTAACAAAATTGCCAGTAGTGACGTCAGTTTGTATTTGTTTTTGGGTATCTAATACTATTAAGATTTTAAAACAGTAAACTTTTTGAGTAATATTTGACGTCCATCTTTGGCCTGGGACACCATAGAGGCTGGGCAATCCCCTTTACAAAGAACTGTTTCCGTGAAACTCTCTGAAATTCTATCCCTATCTATTTTCCACACCTGCAATATCCATGGGTAAAAAGTGACTCTCTACACTTTTGCCCAAAAGAAAACAGCATAAGTACTCTTTCTAATAAATATTACACTATCTGGGGCCTTTCCTTGTCGTGTTAAAATGTCACGCGAGCAAGCAAGAATGGAACTATACACCATATACTCGTATAGCTTCACCACTTAAACTGTTCAGTGTAGATCGACAAATGGATTGCGTTAAGAGCATATCAGAAATGAGGATATCTTCATTTCTGATGTGCAGCAGGAGTACCAAGGTTACTGACATAGCTCGAAGAATCGCCAAAGTTAAGTGGCAATGGGCAGGGCACGTTGCACGCAGAACAGATGGTCTATGGGGACGAAAGGTTCTGGAGTGGCGATCACTTACCGGAAGACGCAGCTTTGGAAGGCCTCCCACAAGGTGAACCGATGGCATGGTGAGGGTCGCGGGAATCCGATGGATGCGAGACGCACAGGACCGGTTGCTGTGGCGACGCTTAGGGGAGGCCTATGTCCAACAGTGGATGTCTTTCGGCTGAAATGATAATGATGAATGCTCCTGGCCTACCACAAGTTATTATTTATATAGTATTGAACTATATAGTATTGTATTATATAGTACTAGTATTGAAGTTTAAGGCTACGGTCTCTGTACGCTACTACTATATACAATAACAAAAATACTGCGTATGGCAAATTGGTGTCTAGTAACGGAGCAATTGGGATACTTAAACAATAGGATATACCTATGTAATATGCTATGATTATAATACACAGCCTGCTATGATTTTTTATCACAGGACAGACAAAATTTCTCCTAGCGATTGTAGCGCCTCTGGTGAATAAATCAATAACATGATTAGTAAAATAATTACTACTGAAGAAGTGTAGAAAGTTTTACTGGTGAGGCACCACATCAAGTACCTTCTGAGGTAGTTTAGCCTGTAACCGCTAGATGGCAGCAAAGAGTGGCGATGAAAGTAGTTAATTTATGTTAACCCGAATGTTCATAACAATTTAAACAGATCCACTCGATTAGTTTAAATTTGAATTCATATCAGTAGAAAGGATTTATAATCTAAAATATCTTTACTATTAGGAAAGTAAAGATATTTAGCTTGACTTTAATTTAGAAATACCAAAAAAAATTAATTTAATTGTATAAATCGGACATATACTTGCAAGTATAAAATAAAAAAAAGGAATTAAAACTCAAGCCTCCTCTCTAGGAAAGGGAACGGGCCGTAATCCGCCACGCGGACCCTGTATGGGTTAGTGGATGTCACATGTCTTCGAATGTTTGGTTCTAGGAATTGTCGGTTTCCTCACGATGTTTTTCTTCACCGTTTTGAGAGCAATGGTGATGAAATAAATTACACAAAGCAATGCGCCTGGTTGGGTTTGAACCCGCGACTTACAACTCGTAAGTCGCGGCCTACGTTTAAAAAAATGGTGAAGGAGCGTTACCTTTCACTTTGATTTTTTCTTCTGGCTCAATTACATATTTAATATTTATTAGCATATATTTTTCTTATATTGAATGTATGTATGTATTTGTATTATTATTGTCTTATTAGCATTTTTCTAATGTTGTACACTGACAGCCCTAAATCTATCTCCTTTCATTCAGTCCATCCAAAGGATGTCTGTAAGAAATTGCCCTGTGCGATAAGACCGCCTATTGTACAATTATTTTTAATTATGTTTGTCCTGTATTTTTATTTATGTGGTGTTCAATAAAGAATATAATAATAATAAATATTTGCTAAAAATGATCCTACTTTTTTTTCCTTACTTTAGGCTTTACAGAGAGTTAGTCAGCCAGGTTAAGAGTGACTTGAAACAAACTTTTCCTTAACTGCTTGCGTTGGAATGGTTCCACGTGTGTTTTCGTGTCCTATTCGCCAGGGTGGTGTATTTGCGACTGGGTAATCCATTTCGTTTAGCTCTTCAATCCTCATCTAAGGTGACAGAAGAGCTAATGAGATGGAGTATTTGGTCGTATATTTACGACCCCGGCGGAATAAACGCGACAGTGTTTGCCGGATTTATCCGATGAAGGCTATTAAAATTGTCCCTGAGTTTGTTTCGGTGTTTCTTCTCAGGGCTAGCTGACCAAGCTAGGAAACACCGGCCTCATCTAGTTTAAAATGACGAAAAAAAATATTGACGTGTAAAAGTGTTTTTTTTTTAAACCTACTTACAAAATAAATATCATGTATTATTTAAAAGGATAAATATCATTGAAGGAGACAAATTAGTTGCAACATGTCAACAATCGGCAAATTCGCATCTCGTCTAGACTTTTAATTACTTAACCTCAATTAACATTCAGCAGAACAAAACTGAAGGCTCAAATTGCCCAACTTACTCAACAACACAAAGTCAATAACTTTATTGATCAGCAAGTAAACATAATGGAAATAAACAAAGAATATGCAGTAGTACAAACAAAAACAAAACTCCTGAATACACAGAATTAAAGAACGAAGTAAGTTTCATAATAATGTGCTGAGCAAACATTGCGTAGTAAGTTGAAATGAATGAAACGGACGTGCGTTTTGTAAGAGGAAAAAAAATAGCATGACATTTTTAAAATTTAAAAAAAAAACAAACTAGCTTCTGCCAGTGGCTTCACACACGCAAATGTAAAAAATGATCCCAAGGGAAAATTACTTCTGGGATAAGAAACATCCTTTGTCCTTGGCCTCGTCCGCACTGCCCAATACGTAGGTCTAACCAGAGATCCTATTGACCGAAGACCTGAGCTGAACTGTTAAAGAGATGGAGTTTTAAAGGGTGTATAGCTCCATCACTCTTTCTCACTCGCAAACTTAAAATTTGAATACGCCATGGTATGACCACAGATCTGCTGATACAGGGAGATCATTACCCTCAGCATTGAGGAATACGACGTAAGGAGGGATGTCCTGTTCTATCCTGGGACATGGTCCACCCATGTCGTTTGAGCGTAAAGAAGAAACAAACATACATTAATATAAACTTTCCCTTTTATTTATTCGTGTGTTATATAGTGTGATTAATAGCGCTAAACTCTGAGCGGTCACGGCCCGGATAATTGCGGATGTCTTGGGTTTGACATTTTGCGCTTTATGATTTATTTTAATTTGTGTCGTATTATGAGCAAAAATGTTGTCATGATTTCAGTCACAAAAACTACAAATAGTGAATACAATAACTAAAATAATTAAGTACATAGGTATAATATGCTATCGGATATATGTTTATCGATTCTTTCCGCTGCAGCTGTAAAAGGCGTACATATCGTTTTGGGAAAATAGACTTTTTGATTCACTCTTACCCAGTTTTCAAGTTTCGCTTTCTTCCAATCTATATATTTTTATTGCAAAAAATAATGATTTTTATCATGTACTTTTTTTTTTATTGCTCTCTTACTGCCAGTGGTTCGCAAAAAGTTTTAATTTTTTGCTAAATAACCAAAAATAATTATGAAATTTGTAGTTATGTAAAGGTTGATATTAATTCATCTCCTTCTTGCAGTGGAAGTGTAGCATAAAAACGTTATAATTTGGCTGGCTGTGTGTTTTGGCTACTGGATTATTTGGTTCCTAAATTAATCAACATTTTTGTTCATGGCATTTGGAGTTACGGAAAGGGACATAAATAATTCGTATTTCTCTTGTATTTGTACATACATCATGATATGTAGTATACAACATCATAATTTGGCAACCTACTTTGGCAACCTACTTTGCTACTAGATAGTGGTGATTTCTAAAATAAATCAACAATGGTATGTTTTAAATAAAAGACAGTAACAGGCCTTTCAATCATAATTATACTAGTTCAATAAAATATGATGTCTAAATGTCATCATTGCATATACAAACGCATATTCCTGTTAAAATTTTAATGAGAGACAACATGACATTGATGTGTTTCTTCATCACACAATTCGAGGAATACGAAGAGGTCGTCGGTTCCTGATAACGAAACTGTGATTGTGTGACAGCTGACGTAGTGACCGACGGTACAGACAGCGGCTTCTCGTTTTGAAACTGATGGACCGAAAGGAGGCGTGTCGGTTGCGACAACCGGATTCGTTTTGTTTGGTTGGTTTGTTCTTAATTGTTGGTCATTAAACTGTTTCTGAAATCTGCAACCATAATGTTATGTGTCTGTGTCTCATGACCGTTTATTTTTGACGACTTTATTGCCACAAATTATAATGCCGGAGTGTTACTTTCGAACAAGATCTTTAACGTTATTATCACCATTAGCATTGGTAGCTTTGTTAATCATTACAGTATCCTCTTGATATCTTACATAGACGAAATTGAGGAAGACTACAATCGCAAGCCCAAATATAAAACTCGTCAAACGATCAACATCACTCCGCATTCGCTGTACTGTGATGGCTGATTCATTTTCATAAGTAGGAGAGCCTGGAGATAATTAAGAACAAACATACGAATTACCACCTTTAGGATGGTAAGGGAATAAAAATTGGCGCAAATGAAATCGGAATGTAAATACATCCCGATGCATGCATGGATGTATCTACATACTCCACGAAAATTTACACTATTATCAATCAGGTGTTTCAATCTTTTACTGACCCAAAACTCCAGTGTTCCTTCAGTTTCTTCGACCTTGAAGGTGAGGGTTGTGGTAACTCCTTTGAACAATCTGCAGTAGGTGCGGGCTTGCGGACGGCGAGCAATGGGTGGCTCGTCGTCCGACCGCCCGGTAACCGTCCGGACCGAGCTCAAGTCGTCGACGGTGCGTACTGTTCCACGAGTGCTTTAGGGAGATGTCAGCAAATCGTAAGGGCGCAGCAGGGTCGAAGCCTACTGGGGCCACGGGTAATGTGAAAGTGAAGCCCGGGGCCCTGGGACGAAGGCAAAGAAGGAACAGCAGTGGGTTTTTAGACAGTAAAAGTCTGACACTATCTCTTGCTCCGCCCAAGAGCGGAATTTGTCATAAGATGATTTTCCCACCTAAAAAAAAGCCGTTGCAGGTATCGGCCCTAATTGACCCCTACAAATTTGCTAATACTCTTGCTATTAACTCACAAGAATCTTAGGTCCTGTTCACTAGAAATTATTATAACCAGTCGGACATTGCAGCATGACCACTTGACCAGTACTTCCCATTCTGTTTACGGTGAGATAACCGTTGTGTAATAGTAATTGACCACGCTGGTCTGCGGTCACACCTTTATGCAATCGATCGCGGAACTACGCCCGATACTGTTACAGAGATCGTAGGACCATAGAAGAACAAATTGGAGGTGAATGAGCTGCCTCCTGGACCGGTTTGGTGTAATGACACTTGGCCTTTGTAAAGACTAGTTGTGGACGTCTTTCGGTTTGAATAATGATGCTTATGATTAATTAAACGGGTTTTAACTAAAAGAGAAACAAATAAAGTATATAGTGAGTACTAAATGATAGAAAATGTCTATTATAGCATAGTCGGCCTTATAATATTCCCATTGTTTGGACTCAGGTCTCCTCTCTAGGAGAGGTAACGGGCCGTAATCCACCACGCGGGCCCAGTGCGGGTTGGTGGATGTCACGGGTCTTCGAATTTATGGTTCTAAGACATGCCGCTTTCCTCACGATGTTTTCCTGGGTTTGAACCCGCGACCTACAACTCGTAAGTCGAGGCCGTTACCACTCGGCTACCACCGCTAAAACGTCCTAAAACGTCTATCAGTTGAATATTGTTCAAAAGAAGGGCAACTGTACGCACTACTGCAACAATACGGTTGGGGTTTAGTCAGTAAAGGTGTGATATTGCCTCTCGCTCCACCCAGTGCTTGAGAAGTTATTTGATGATATCATATAGACTCTCAAAAAAAGGCTTGAGGTATGTATTTTCTCTAGAAATGTGCGGCTAAATCGATCTTTTAAAATTGGTCTGCAGTGTCAGGAAGAGCCAGAAGCAGAAGACTCTGTCATGCAGTGGAACTAAGGGCCTGTGCACACCACATTTTTTAAATGCGCCGGGAACGCGCGTTTGAAGCGATACAGACGCGATACGCACGTCAGTCAGGCGCAGCCAGTAGAAAGCGCGCCGTCGACGCACATTTCTAAAACGCGATAACGGCGGGTTTAAAAAACGTGGTGTGCTCTATAGTCTAATTAATTAAAATGATTAAGTAGGTAGTGTCTATAACAATGTTGAAACTTCAAGATGCTCAAATTTTTAAGGGTCTAGCGAAGTGGTTGAGCCGACTAACGGAAGTAATGCCAACACCGTGAGCTCAAAAAATCAAAATCACTTTTATTTGTTAACACAGGTACAGAAATACAGATCTTATATTTGATGAAGAGAACGCTATGATATGCCAGGAGGCTTACAAATATGGTGAGCATCCAGCTCAAATTTACAAATTAAAGTTTAAAAATATGTATATGTTTGAGAATCCTGCATAATTATGGTATTAAATATAATTAATAACATTTAAAAATATTATCTAGTACTTGAATTATGTCTCATCGCACAGTTGGCAAGCTATCCTAAGAAAACCCAGCACCACTTAAACAGGAAGAAGGCACTATTCTTCGTTGGGAAAAAACCTTTAACAGGAAGAAAATTCATTTCTATTCATGGATAAGCCCCTCTACACATATACGTACGAAACATTTTGGAAACACATTTATTGTGCGTACATCTAAGGAGTGGAATTCCCTGCCGGTATCTGTGTTTCCTGATAGTTACAACTTAGGGGTATTTTAGTCAAGAGTGAATAGGTTACTTCTAGACAAGCTTATTCCACAGTCGACCAATCTCCAATCTTCTCGTCTCCCCTCTTGGAGGTGGGCGCTAATGGCCACAACATAGTTTTGAGCTAATGTAGTTGTTAACGAACACTTTATTATTCCAATAAAATCTGTATGTCTGTATGTCTGTTTGTTCTGGCATCACGGAAAAACTACAGGACCGATTACGATGAAATTTGTATAATTATTCTTTTATATCCTGGGCACCACACTGGGTACTATTTATCCCGGAAAAGTATATACAATAAAAAACAAACTTAATTTCTCGGTTCAATCCCTAGACCCGATTACTGTACCAACCGCAAATAATAAGTTTGTCGTAGGTTATGTCACCCGCAGTGGAGTTCATCAAGGGGCGCTGCACACGGCTAAGATACTTTAATATTTTATCTTAAGATACAATATCGCTCGCCATACAATTCAATAGACTATCACACACGCCGAAGATAATAAATAATATTTCATATTTTCGTATCTCAAAAAACCTAATAAAACCATTTTCGACTTAAACGCGGACGAAGTCGTGGGCAAAAGCTAGTATGATAATAAAAAGAATTACTTGATCAAAGAGCTTAATTATTTATCGCCAATCAACGTTTTATTGTGTCTCTTCTCATTAAAAATACTATAAAAAATGTTTATTTATATCACAATAAAAGCCTATTGCATCTCAGTTTGTTATCCTCCTCACTTTATATGCAAAACACTAAACCAAGTGACTTTTATCATATATGGACGTCAATTATAATTATAGATATAAACATACATATCCATTTTCTTCCGCCTCATATCCGTGTAGCGTGTGCTAATTAGTAGTTAGTGCTTACATAAGGGAAGGCCCAAGTTTCCTGGTGGGTGACTGAGCGTTAGACGTTGTGTCGTAGTAGGACATTTTCATAATCTAGTTTGGAAAAGATGTATCTTTTTGGTTATTGTTGTTAACCTCGCGTGTGATCCCTACCTCACCTGATTGAAAGCGATAATTTGGGCGATGGTAGAGCACGCTTGCCATTACGTAACCTATTCACACTTAACTCACTCACAACCACTCACTTAACTCAGTCAGTTTTTTTTTTTTTGTTTGATGTAATTTAATGGATTTTTATTGTATTTTTTTTTTTGGTTTTTATATGGTTTTTTGTATGGGTTTTAACTTGAAATAAATGAATTTTATTTTTATTTATTTATTTAAGTTAAAGACCCAAATGTAATCAGGAAACGGACTCCAGCAGAGGGGGCTTGCGGACGGCGAGCAATGGGTAGCTTGCCGTCTGACCGTCCGGTAACCGTGCGGACCGAGCCGAAGTCATCAACGGCGTGTACTGTTCCATGCGCGCTTCAAGGAGATGTCAGCAAACCGTAGGGACCCAGCAGGGTCGAAACCTACTGGGGCTAAGGGTTTGTTTCTGGAAGAAAGACTCGGCCCTGGTATGAAAAGCAACGAAGGAACAGGAGTGAGTTTTTAGTCAGTAAAAGTCTAACACACCCTCACGCACCGCTCAAGATGATGACTCCGAAAAGATGTCATTGGCGGATTATCCCAATGATAAAAAAAGGCTTTGGCAGAGAATTCTACTCGACGAAGACGAATTCTACGTGACGAAGTTCCGATATCAAGGATATTTTAGTATTTTTGTCGCAGTTGAAAGGGTACAAGCAATGAACAAGGAAAGTCACAATATTTGAATTATTGTATTTTATTCAGGAGCCTTACCATGACGTGACATGTCGTAAAATGCCAGGCGTGCGAGCGATAAAGAGGAATGGAGCTATACACCATATATAGCTCAATCCTCTTAATAGTTTAGTTTAGGTCTTCAAATGGGTCACGTTAGGACCTCTGGTATTACATCTAAGTGTAATGTGATTACTGTCTTAATTATGAGATTCCACAAAAACTCAATACATGTTGACACTTATTAAATGCTTTATGCACAAACGTACAGCGGCGGACTTAATGCCTTAGGCGTTTTCTACCAGTCAACCTTAGGGTGATGCAGAGATAAATAGTGGTAGGTGCAATAAAAGAGAGAGAAAAGGCAAATAGATACAAGAATAGATTTATATCTATACTTGTATTAGTATTAATAAACCATAAATATCATACAATTATACAATACATACACAAATTAATAAACTATACTATACTAATATATCTACACTACTCAGTCAAACAATTGATATTCACTTCAAGATCTCAATAAAAATAATTACTCTTCTAAACTTCAAATGAGTTTTTCTCAAAATCAGTTAATGAGGATATTCTCTGTTCTTTACTGATATCACATCTAGGTGCAAGGTAATTTTATTATTACAAAAACTCAAGTCATGTCGTTAAAACTACGTTACTGCAAAGATCGCAATAAAATATCTAATTACACTATTAAATTTTAAATTATATGTTTTTGACATTCCTTGTTCTTTGCCGGAAGGTGGTACTCTTCAGTTGGAAGGCAGATGAAAAGTTAAACATTGCTTAGAAAAGGTTCAGTAGAAAAAATGATTTTGATTAAATAATAGTCGATCATGATTTCGTGTGGATGATAGTCATAAACATTCCCGATTATTTGAAACGGTTACCGTAGCCCATAACGCGGGCGAAGTTGCTGCCAGAAGCTAGTCACTTATGTTATTCAAGTAAATATCATGTAGCTAATCATATCAATTACTAGATGTAATTAGTATTATATTACTTTAACGGTGCACAATTACTATTAGTGTAGCGAGACGAAACGTCAGTCTAAAATAAAAATAGCGGCCACCATTTTTTTTTAGATGGGGAATCTTCCTTTGCAGCTCTGGGTACAGCGAGAGGTAGTGTCGAACTTTTACTGACTAAAACATACTATGTACCAGTACCTTCAGGGTGTTTTTAATATCGTGCGGATTTCGTCACGTATGCGGGATTGCTCCGCACGCGTAGCCCCCGAAAATGTCTTTTTCATACAAGTATTTATTGTAATGCGTGGAATAACAATAACAACGTGGGATGCGGGGCGTGATATCAGGCAGCTGCCTCGCATGCGGAGCAATTCCGCATGCGTGATGAAATCCGCACGATATTAAAAACACCCTCAGCTGCCCTTTGCGCTCCAGAGCAACCTTTTACAAATGACAGCCGGGATCAACGGCTTAACGTCTTTTTCAAGACATGGAGGAATCTCGTTGGAGATCAAACCGTTATTCTCCCATTGACTTCTCCCGCTCTAGGGCGGGACGGGAGGGCGTGTCAAATTTTGACTGACTAAAACCACACATATGTTCCTTCATTGCGTAGCATTCCAGGACTCCAGATTTCCCTGTCGAAAGTCACTCATGGCCTCAGTAGGCTTCGGTTCTGCTGGGCCCCTATGGTTTTGCTGACATCTCTTGGAGGTGCGCGTGGATCACTACACGCCGTTGACGACTCGGGCTCTGTCTGGACGGTTACCGGACGACCGGATGGCGAGCTACCCATTGCTTGTCGTCCGCACGCCCACACCTACGGTGGCTGGAAAGAGATCGAACCTTGCGGCTGTTATTACATAGTCAGAAAACCCTTTTTCCTCATTATTATGGTCACCATCTATAGGCTATAAGGCTAGCACTAACTGGTCCTCAACCAGGTCACCTGCCAACAGCAAAAGCTTGATTTTCCTCAAGTGACACGCATAAACTGCATGATACTCATATAACATAGTTAAATGTTAAATAACTGACCTAATAGAAATGGAGTTAAACGGTAGCCATGACAATATGGTAATGAGAAGCGTTTGTTTATTTACAAATAAAAGGTATACTAAATAGGTCCTTATTTTTTTTATTTTTGGCTTCAAGGAGATGTCAGCAAAACCTTAGGGGCCCAGTAGCGTCGAAGCCTACTGAGACTCGCTTCTAAAGGAAAACCCGGAGGCCTGGAACACAAGGCAAAGAAGGAACATAGGAGTGGATTTTAGTCAGTAAAAGTCTGACACGCCCTCGCGCTCCACCCAAGAGCTGGGGAAGTTATTGGATGATTACCCACCTAAAAAAAAAATAGACGACGTCTCGGCATCGGTCCAGATGGTTACCGGATGGCCAGATGGCAAGCTACCCATTGCTTAAGGTGGCTGGAAATCGGGGTCGGGATCCCGACAGCTGGGGCGTGAGGGCCGTTCCCTCGCGCGTGCGGCCGCCTCCTTCGCTAGCATCTCCTACAGCTTCGCAGAAGGAGCCCACCGCCTGCCATTCCTCCTCACTCCAAACCATGGCCTGTACCAGGGCCCGGCGCGAGAGGTCGTTGCCGCCGATCGCCTCTACGAGGATATGGCGGTGTTTCGCCCAAGCGGGGCACACCTCTACCGCATGATCCACCGCGTCTTCCGGATGGTCTACACAATGGTGACACCCGGGCGTTTCTTCCGCATGAATCAGATGTAGGAACTTCCCAGAACCTGCGTCATGCGGAAGGAGCGGATGCCGTGACGTCTTTCCAGCCAATCCTCAAAGAGCGCCATAATTGTGGCGTGCCCAAGCCGTTTGAGCGTGAAGAAGTAACAAACATACGCGTACACACATATAAATACAAAATTTCGCTTTTATAATATTAGTGTGATTAGGCCAACGACTGTATGGTCGTTGGATTAGGCCTAATCTCTGAGCTAGAAGTTTTAGCTATAATAAAATCAGTTTCTCATCACAAAAAAGGACCCTTACCATTTATCTTAAGGCTTATTTTTCTAGTCTACTCATTGATTTGTTGACATTGACAGATTGAATTGGTGTTCTTTTGCACTTAGACTGGCCGATTTGTTACGTTAAAAAAAAGTATTAATTTTATTTCTTTACAAATTTAAATTTGGAACGAGGCTAATTCATTCAACTACTGTTAGCTTTAAAGTATTTCTATGTAGTTTTTTCTTCGTTATTTCTAATAAATCAAAATGGAATGGGTTATTAAAGAAAATGGAATTGCTGTGATTGATTTATATAAAGTGGAAATGAACCTGCAATTTTTTTTTAAATATTGCTGATGCTTTATTTCAGTCGTATATTTGTTTATTGTACCAAAGATAGGTACATCAACACTTCTTCTGTTGACGATCATAAAAGATGAGCACGGCAGCGTGTGGTAAGAACTCAACCGACAGTGAATGCTGTTAGGGCATGTGAATTCTTTGAAGAAAAAAAATATCTTACTTTATTTATTTAGGATCTCCAACAAAGGATGTACACAATATCTGTATTTTATATTTCGTGGTTCCGGTATCTTGTTGGTGTACTTATAAGAGACCACAAAATACATAAAAAAATAACAAAAATAAAATTACAAATACATTACAAACATGTAATAATTAATAAAAATAATAATACTGAAAATTGAATGAATAATAATAATGATGATAAAGTGGGGAATTCTAATAGCAGTGAATCATTTATTTATTTACTTCAGATATAAGATCCATATTTTATTAAGCACTTAAAATCATGGCAACAACAAAATGTACACGAACAAACACAAATAAACATCAGAAATATACAAATCCAATTACACATAAAACGTCCAAAATTAAATTTAAAAAAAAACATAATAAAATAAAATTAATCATGAAATCATTAAGTCACATTACCAAATCAAACGCAAAAATTCAATATTATATTAATTTAATAATAAAAAAATAATAATAATCATTAACACTGTAGCAGAATTAAATAAATTAGTTTCAATTCTAATTGATAATACAATAATAAATCGTTGAATCTAATATACATTAAATTAAATTAAATCTTGTAATCATTTTTTATACTTTGGCAGTCACTCGAAGATGTCTAAGCTTGTAGTTTTAACCAACGCGTTATATTGCCTACAAAGCCTTGACACAGCGGCGTAATGACCCAGGTTGGTTTTAGACCTAGGGATACAAAACAGTTTATTTATTTATTTATTAAAATTTCATGCAACACTACCTTACAAAGGCGGACTTAATGCCTTAGGCATTCTCTACCAGTCAACCAAGGGTAGTGAAGAGAAAACATGGTAGGTGCATAAAAAAAAAAGATTAATAGGAAAACAAGGAATCAAATGTATGTATATTAAAAAAAAAAATAAACATACATAAATATTTAATATAATATGAACCTGCATATACATAAATATATATTATTCATTATTATACAGTTCGTAGACGTGTTATGGCTTATGTCGTGAAATGAAGATATCAACTAGAACGCTCTCGCGTATCATCAAAGTCTTGGTGCTTACCGGCGATAAACGGGGTAAACTATAAACAAGTCGCTTAAATCGAAGCGTGTGGAAAGATAAAAATATTTACTTGTTCGTTACACTGATGGTAAACACTTAGATTAAACCACACCTATGATTCTTCAGTTGCCCTTTGCTTTCTAAGACTACGGGTTTCCCTTTCAGAAGACGACCCATGGACCACAGAAAACATCCCTGGTATGTCTAGACATGTGAAATATGTAACGTCTGTAGTTTTAAGTCACTTGTTGCATTAATGCAGTTGCATAATTTACCAAACTCTGTAAGTGCTGTGCACACCTTAAGTGAAGAATTTGCTGGGTTAATTGTATATTAATAAGACTTTTTTTTAAATGTATCGGCGAACTATTCATTGGAGTGCCGTAATAAATAAATAAATGCAGCATTCTTCTGCGGGCGGGTCCTGCATAGAAGTCGGTGTAAATATATTGATAGGATTGAAACTAAACATTATTATGGCACAAAGTATTACCAAGTATTACTGATTTTAAGTATGAATATTTTATTATTATATCTAGCCTATACTGTCCCACTATCTTCCCCCTCCATTCCTTCCACTTCTAGCCAATTCCCAAGGAAGACATCTAAATCGTCCCGTCATCTCGTTCTTGGTCTGCCGCGATCCCGTCGTGCAATTTCAGGACACAACCTTTAAAAATATTAAAATAAAAATATTTAATATCGTGCGATTGTCTTCAAGTTATAAAATAGTAATCGAAGGACAACCCCTGATCACATCTTTTGTTATTATATACGTAGGAATATTTTTATAAAAGGATTAAACAAAAGTGATTGTGATTCTTTAAAATAAAAATTATTGTTAATGTACTCAAAGGCCTTCGGTATGAACACATGTATGTAGAGAGATGTGTCATGTGTATATGGTTGAAAGAATGCAATAACTCAAAAAGAAAAGGTTCACTTATAATGTGTTTATTAGTTTCTAAGTGTGGTAAATTTGTATCAGATACGTTTTTTTAAATTACTTTTCAAAACATAGCATGCTAGCGGCTTCAGCCACGTGGAAATCGGTATCTCTATACAAACTTTGGACCCCTGCCCTCCTAGCCAAGTTACGATCGTTTCGTTTGCGTCGAACACCTCGAGTAGGCCACGCCTCCGATTCCTTTGTTCTGACCAGAACAAAGGAACAAATCAAACCAGAATAACAAACAATCACAGACTAACAATAAATATAACAACAACAACAAACAACAATAACAACAACAACAACAACCAACCCAACAAGCAAGCCCACAACCAACCAACCTCCAAGTTGTTGTGTATCTAACAATATATATATAAATGATATGTTGGAGAATATCATCAAACTTTAACATTTAAAACAATCTGGCTAGTTTTACTTGGCCATATCATGAAGTGATCAATTTCTAAGATATGGCCACGACATATGCATAGATTTACCAAACAGCTAAATGTCAGAACAGTAGAATTTCATTACGTAGGTTATTAAAGAATTGTGCACCTTCAAAACATAATATCTGTTGCTATACATTTTGGAGACCCACTCCTTAATTTATTTTCCCTCCCGCAGCCAAACAAGTACACACCACAATAAATTAACCTTGAAACGTATCGATCGTATAAAATTTAATCAATAATTTTTGTAAATTATGCAATCAGATCCAGATCATTTTAAGAGGTTATCAAACTACACACTCATGTTATTTTAGGCGAAAGTCTGTTGGTTTGGTTGACTTTTTTATTCCGAGAGACGAAGGTTTTATGGAGCCGAGGGCTGCAGTGACCATCCACGTGTATCAAACGACGAATTTCAATAGACATAAATAAACGGGGGTTGACGCGCGCCACGTGGGGATCGACGCGCGCCTAGCTGGATACGACGAATGTAATAAAATTGTGGTGAAGGCGAGCACGCGCACTTTTCCGCACAAGTGCGGAAAACAGTCAATTGCTTGCTTAGAATGGTGGGATAAGAGCGGGTTTTCGAGTAAGAGTATTACATTTTTTTTTAAATATTTATAGTTTTAGCTTTAAACACCTATTATCAGGCTTCATTAAAAATGTTCCACGCACAAGGACGAATGTGTGCCTAGGTTCTGACTGATCCGATCCTATCAAAATTGTTAAATCCATTTTTTATTTAAAACAGAAACCGTGAAATTTCTTACCGGTTCTTCTTCATAGGAAACAATTAAATGGTGCCGTGCACTAACTTTTGACATTTTGTAAGTGTCCCTACAAATGTAGGCTGTAAATTTTTTTTGTTTAATTTCGTGGTGTTTGTAAAATTTAATTATAATTTGAATCAAAATTGAATATACATGTTTGTGAATGCACCCACGATACTATAGCAACCCTGTGTGTATTCCTAGTGTGGAGCAACGATTTATTATATATATATCTATATATAATTTTCTTTTAAAGAAAAGAATTAAATAAACCTAATGATTGATACCATTCTAGGGCGGAGCGGGACGGTGTGCTAGATTTTTAATGACTTTTAGTCATTAAAAATCTAGCACACCTATGCTTCTGTTTGCTCTTGTTTTCCAGGACTAAAGGGGTTTCCTTCCAGAAGTCAATCCAAGGCCTCAGTAGGCTCCGGCCTAGTTGGGCCCTTACGGTGTTGCTGAGATCTCTTTGAGGTGCACAGCCTTTACTTTACTCTACTTATAGAACACGACTTACGATAATTTATTAGGAACGAAAAACTAGATATACTTATTTTGACCTTCAACTATTAGTGTGGATTTGACTAATTTAAATAATAAGCTAACTTTGATTTAATATATTCACAGTTGCAATAGTTTAAATGGAAGAAAATGTGAAATAAGTTTCGAAAAGATTTATGTAATTAGTATCATAATTCTTTAGTAAAGTAATTAATTATAGATAATGTTTCACATCTTTTTTGAGGACAGTATTATATTAAAGTTAATAAGGGTCAATGAAAAAGGTTAAAAAGAAAATATATAAGTATAATACTACAAAACACACACACACTACACACCCCCCGTCACCCCCACTACCCTCCATCCTTCTTATTACTATAATTGTTAAAAAAAAAATTGTACAATTAAGTATATTGTATTCTATTCACCAGTACCTTACTTAAATAAAATTCCTGAAGACTATTTTTCTAAAATACGTAGTGACTTTATTTGTCTTTCTGCAAAATTAGTTTTAGTATATGCGAAACCCGAAATACTCTAGTCTAGGATTTTTGAATCTGTGTGCAAAATTTCATAACTATGCGATGAAAAATCACGAAGCTTGTTATGTTACCTAGTTGGCTGCACAAATACACGATCACTGAGCCACCAAGGTGTCTGAGGGGTTGTTTTACTATCGCATCCAGCTGTGCACTAGTGTCTAATGTCCATTATAACCTGCCGTGACCTGTCTTGTACTTGTGCCAGTGGTGTCCAACTTGTGACCTTTTTAAAATATTTTTGGAAAAAAATATAACATAGTGTAAAAATAATTGGAATCGATTCAGTTACTGATTCTGAAAAAACTATATTCAGGTTTCGCATATACTTAAAATAATGTTGTATACCTCAGGCCCCTAAGGACCAGTGTCTTTGGAAAGCGTACGAGGAGTTGATGCCATCTGAAAGAGGCTGCTCAGACACTTTTCATGAAAGGTATACTAACCGATGATGTATGCGCTACGCAAGTGGAAATAAGAATAATCCTGGTTGGTGATAAAATATTACGACATAAGGAAAACAAAGATGGCTATGATTTTGGAAGTTTTAAGTAGACTGGTCACTAAGAACTATGTTAGGATAGCCCCTGTGAATAATGTTATTAATATACATCAATATAAAAGACAGGGAGTGAATTGCATACTAAATAAATGGACCCCAAAAAACAGTCGCTAGCACGTATATTTTTTCGGCAAAACAAAGCATTTTCCTTACATGACCACGCAGATTATTATTGGACTTTCAGACAAGCCTGACTAGTTGTCATTACCTTCCTGCCCTTGTCCCATTTGGAAAACCCCTTTTTTCTTCCATTCTGTCCTGTAAAACGCCACTCTATCATGGACTCCCATTTCTTTCAATATTGCTCCTTACACAATCCAATCCAATCCAATCTTTTCTCTGCCTCCCCCCCTTTTTTTTTCCATCTACAAGTATACTCATAACTCTTATGCGTTTCATCCCTCCTCTTTACATCATCGTAGGTACCATATTTTTTATTTTCAGGCAAAAAATATTACCTTGTAATAATGTAAGTATAAAAGAGTTTTAATCTTTTATTTTATCATGTCTCATGATTACAGATCCCAAATAAAAAAATCTGTGGGTATTTCCCCAAAGCATTTCCCCTAGGTTGCCCAAGCTAGTAACTCGGGGCGGCGCACGCGCTACTACAAATATCAGTTATTTCGGCGCGGGCGCACATTCGCGATCGACTTGCCGCTGCAACCTCACCGAGTATTGCACCCTGTTCATTCAGTTACGGACAAAGACAAAATGAAAGTGTTTGTAGTTTTTTTGTTTTGTGTTGTCTGTGCTCAGGCTAAAGTGACGCGTAAGTATTCTTTTTAAATATTGGCGGGACTATTACGAAGTGATCAGTGTTTTTGACGTGTCCCAAAGTTTTCAGGGACGTAGCGTTTTTTTTTTCAAGTGTTTTAAGAGTAAAAAAGGCCTAAAGTTAATTATGGAATTGGATTAAGCAGTTTGCCCTTCACATTTGTTTACTTAATCGCCGTTATGCAAAGAGGCTTAATTAATATAGTGTTATTAATTGTTACTCTACTTTTTACGGTTAATGCGTGATCGTGATGACATTTTAATGTGTAATTACGACTTGGTTTATTTTTAATTAAAGTTATGGCGTGATTTTTTGACGGTGAATGTGTTTAATTTTAGCAATTTTTAGTGCCTCGTTTTGAACCAAAGTTAATTGTAGAACTAAAAGTAACAATTAAGAACTCTTTGTAAGACAGTGAATAAATAAACTTGGAACCAATTTTTTTCTAAAAAAATTTGTTTGTATCATTTGTAAAAACTCAATTTCTATATGAATTGAGATTGTATAGTTACTAGAAGCACGTTTTGCTCTATTTATTCGGCTCGAATCCAAAGATTGCATTGTCGTGGTTACGACATCTTGTTAGCCGATTTTATTTGTGTAAAACTAGACGGTATCTAAGTATAATATAAGATACTTGTCTATCTAGATAAAACTAGCACAATAACACTAGTGTTATTTCTATTTGCGACTAGCCTGTTGGTCTAGTGGTTAGTGGCCCTGACTGCTATGCCGGAGGTCGTGGGTTCGATTCCCACCCAGGACAAATATTTGTGTGATGAGCACGATCATTTGTTCTGTGCCTGGGTGTAATTTATATAATATGTATGTATTTAGAAATATATAAGTATGTTTATCAGATGTCTAGTACTCATAACACAAGCTCTGCTTAGCTTGAGACTAGACGGCGTTGTGTGATAGTTGTGGAATATTATATTATTATTATTATTATTTAAGTTAATATTCGTAAGATATTATTTCGTAATGTTTATTTGGAAAGCTTTTAAAGACGGTAAATAATAAATATTGAGTTATGCTAATGGTATTGTTCGAAAGAGTTACCGTGGCCATGGAACGCTAAGTGCTACTGAAGGAACACAGGTGGATTTTAGTCAGTAAAAGTCTGACATCGCTCCCAGAGCCAGATAAATCTTTGGTGATTTTAGTCAGTAAAAGTCTGACATCGCTCCCAGAGCCAGATAAATCTTTGGTGATTTTAGTCAGTAAAAGCCTGACATCGCTCCCAGAGCGAGATAAATCTAAAGATTTTAGTCAGTAAAATTCTGACATCGCTCCGAGAGCGAGATAAATCATTGACGATGTTCCACAAAAACAAAAAAAAACAATAATGTCAGATATAGTGCACAGCAAGCAATTTAGTACATCTTAATAGGTTCCGATCGAGTTCCTAAATTTAGAATCATTTTTTTTTTTATTTGTTCATTAATTAATATTGGGAGATAGTAGTTGTTGTATTTTCATCGGTTTTTGTATCTCTTGTGCTGTTTTTCTTTACAAGAGTTGAACGAAATTCATTGAATTCCATTTTCTTAAATCTAATTCTTCTTGTTCAACCCAAACCGTGATTAGTTATTTGTTGACATTCGATCTTAAAAATAAAAAGAAGTAGTTATCGGTAATATGAAACAAACTTCCATCAAAGGTTCATTACAATGTATTGGGTAAATTTAGCTTTAACATTGAAACAGTTCTTGAAAATTAACCGCATTTTCAATAAAGCCATAAAAAGGACGATTTGATATCTAAAAACTAATCTCTTATTGAAATACAGGGTGTTTGGTGCATCGTGTACCAAATTGAAATGGTTGACGGGAGGGGTCATCTGCTATCCTTTCAGACCCCTAAACACTTCTTTACAAAAGTAAATTAAAAAAAAAAATATATATATAGCTAATGTCACTAATTTTAAATGTTATCTAATACAATACACATCTAAATAAAATTAAAATTCAGAGTCTACGCCTTACATATTGAAAAAAAAATGTATTTGAATGAAAAATTTGGGTCTTATTTTCATAAAACAATAAAAAGTCGATGAAAAAAAATCCACAAGGCATGAGAAGTGTTTAGGGGTCTGAAAGGATAGCAGATGACCCCTCCCGTCGACTATTTCAATTTGGCACACGATGCACCAAACACCCTGTATATTGAATCGTACTTTAATTTTTTTGTCAAACATGTAAAGTAAATTACATAATCCCGAAAATAATGTTGTGGACGATTACGTCTACCTCGGACAGACATCCATTTGGGTAGATCTAATTTCGAGAAAGAGGTCAACCATCCGAATCCGACTCGGCTGGGCAGCATTCGGGAAGCGCGGTATCTTCTCGTCCAATATACAACAGTGTCTTAAGACGAAAGTCTATGACCAGTGCGTGTTGTCAGTGATGATATATGGTTCCGAAACGTGGATGGATGAGCCTCATCAGAAGGCTTAAAGTCACCCAAAGAGCAATGGTAAAGGCTATACTCGGAGTTTCTTTGCGTGATCGAATCAGTAATGAAAATATCTGCAGGAGAACCAAGGTTGCCGACATAGCACGAAGAATCGCCAAAAAAACGTATATTTCGATACTCTCAAGGGAATCAAAATTCATAGGGACACGTTGACCTAGAATCCTGAAATTTGGCATAAAGCAAGGTCTTATAGCACAAATTGAGGAATAAATCTGAAAACAGTAAAGTTTCAAAAATTTTTTCTTACGTCGCCAAAAAAGAAACATTTTTGCGATTCGGAAAAATTTTCGAAACTCCGTTCAATTCGGGAATTGAACTATTTACCTAAGTAAGTTTGTACGGAACCCTCAGTGCGTGAGTCTGACTCGCACTTGTTCAGTTTTTTTATTATGTATATTCTCTTTTTTTAGCACTATATTCCACCTGATGGTAAGCGATGATGTGGCCGACGATAGAGTACATTTGCCTAGAAGTTTTGCTAGCGGTCTTTAGGTCAGTTTTGACTTAAAGACCGCTAGGTTGTAGCTATCAGAACCAAGACCAGGGGCCCAAGTCTGTTATTTTTATGAACTAGTCATTCCAACACGATCCCATTGTCATTTTGCTAAAAGTTCGTAGTCTGCTACATTCTTATTGGTCGATCATTGGTCAGTCATTGGTCTCGTATTAGAATTGTGATAGAATGACAATATCGAGCTGTCTCGTAACAAATTAGAAGCAATACCTGCACAACGCTGTTCTAATGATAGGACACTGATCAAAGGAACTGTCAAAATTTTAGCAGATTACCGCTTACGTACGTCAGACATTCATTTGTCATTATGTACGAGATTACCATTATATACTATTACTTTCAAGGGAGGGTTAGTGGTTGACCATTGGGAAGTCATAATGACGCCATTATATTAGTCGATTACCAAACTTGTCAAAATCAACAATTCACCAAACCAACCAAGAACTTTCTGACACAATAGTAATAGCAGACTTGAGGCTATGGTCTACCTGTGGGCAAAATTTTATTCAAATCCGTTCAGCTGTCAGAGTAAAAAAGAGTAATAAATATACACACATGTTCTCAATTTTCGCGTTTACAATATTAGTGTGATTAGACAACCCTTCCCCGCTTTAAATTTTGTCATACAAACCTAGATTACGAACACAACAAAAAACGAATTAGCAAAATAGGTGCGGCCGTACTGAAATGATGCGCTTACAAAAATTTTAAATTGATTTATATTTATGTAGAATGCCACAACATGTTCACGCGGTTGATACTGTGAAATCGAAAGTCTTGTACTTTCGGTTGTACATATACTTTGAGTAGAACAATATAATAAGTAGGTAGATATAAAGCTATGCCTTTTTTTTTTTATTTTTTTTTTTTTATTTTTTTTTTTTTTATTGGGTGGGAAAATCATCCTAATGACATCCCCGCTCTTGGGCGGAGCGGGAGATAGTGTCAGACTCTTACTGACTAAAAACCCACTCCTGTTCCTTCGTTGCCTTCGTCCCAGGGCCCCGGGTTCCGCTTTCACACTACCCGTGGCCCCAGTAGGCTTCGACCCTGCTGGGCCCCTACGATTTGCTGACATCTCCTTGAGGCGCGCGTGGAACAAAACGCGCCGTCGACGACTTGGGCTCGGTCCGGACGGTTACCGGACGGTCAGACGGCGAGCCACCCATTGCTCGCCGTCTACAAGCCCGCGCCTACGGTGGCCGGAAATCGGGATCGGAATCCCGGCGGCGGTTGGAGCGTAAGGACCGTTGCCTCACGCGATCGGCCGCCTCCTTAGCTAGCATTACTGCTTCGCAGAAGGAGGCGACCGCCTGCCACTCCTCCTCGCTCCGGAGCATGGCCTGAACCAAGGCCCGGCGCGAGAGATCACCGCCGCCGATTGCCCCCACGAGGTCACGGCGTTGCTCTGCCCAAGCGGGGCACACCTCCACCGTGTGCTCCAAGCTATGCCTTCATAATTTCAAGGATAACCTACAATCTGGGCCAGTCACATGTATAAATCGTTACGTGCTTGGACATTTTAAGTGTGTGCTTAAGGATTAATATATACATAATACATATATAATAATGGTATTATTTTTATCGATGATTGAATTGGAATATTTGAATCTAAATTGTGTTGTTAGACCACCGTGAAATATAATTCAAGAATAGTCTCGAAACAGGGAGGATTTAATTTTTATTATTGACTGGTTTGCGCTTGATCACTATCTCACCTGATGATTGACCACGCTTCACTCTTGACTTAAAGATCCATAAGTTGTACTTAGTTAATCTAAAAACACAGGCCCCTTCAGGGAATTCCACTTCTGAGCTGTAAACACAATAATAATAATATAAAAATCGTTTATTTTCTCAAAGCTAAATACAGTTTTTCCATCTCATTAATTGAGACAGAGTGAACCTCTTCGTCTGTGCTAGTATAAACTGTTTTACAGACACAGGCACCTTCCCCTTTCGTTAATGCACTAATTTGCTGCACTTTGTAGTTTTCGCAAGCTTAAAACTTAGTTTAAAATAAACATTAAAAGCATTAAAACAATTAATGTGTTCCAAAAACGTTTTGTGCGTATGGGTGGGATGTTCACCATGTACCTACCGGATGCGCATCGCCTAGTAGTCCGATGATGGAACGGGCTTGAAGAAGGATTCGGTCAACATCGACGATATAATGTTTAAGTTATTTCAAAGTTATTCCTCAAACACACAATACATTTCACACTCCGTGCAGTTTCTCATTGTTTAACTAAGGTTACACGTATGTTTAAAAAAATATAGTGACAAGTTATTTTACAATAGCTCGATTATA
Source organism: Mythimna vitellina (assembly GCA_949316375.1). Classification (NCBI taxonomy): domain Eukaryota; kingdom Metazoa; phylum Arthropoda; class Insecta; order Lepidoptera; family Noctuidae; genus Mythimna; species Mythimna vitellina. The sequence goes on along the minus strand of OX438687.1, from coordinate 8,843,267 downwards.
GATACAAATGCAGAAATTCCAATCGACTCATAACTTTTAGCAATAAAATCGAGTAAAATTACAAATAAATTAACTAGTTTAAATATACTACCTTACAGTTGTTTTAAGGGTCTATCCACAAGGCAGTTCGTTTATAGCCGGAGTTTAGTGCGACTATCCGGGTCGTCAGGGTTTCGGAAGATATGACGAAAGAAAGCAGGGTAAACTGTAAATGTAACACCTTAAAGCAGATTCAATAAGGAGGCGCCTCAAGGAGATGTAGCAACTGTAGGGGCACAGTAGGGTCGAAGCCTACTAGGGCCAAGGGTTTGATTCTGAAAGAAAGACTCGGCCCTGGTACGAAAGGCAACGAAGGAACAGGAGTGGGTTTTTAGTCAGTAAAAGTATGACACTATCTCCCGCCCCACCCAAGAGCGAGGGATGTCACAAGATGATTTTCCCACCGAGAAAAAAAAAGAAAAAAAGATTCAATAAAGCTATTTTGTATTGCTCGTAGAACGGACGGTCGATGGGGCCGAAAGGATCTAGAGTGGCGACCGCGCACTGGAAAACGCAGCGTTGGAAGGCCTCCCACAAGGTGGACCGACGACCTGGTGAGAGTCGCGGGAGTGCGGTGGATGCGAGACGCACAGGATCGGTCGTTGTGGCGACGCTTGGGGGAGGCCTATGTCCAGCAGTGGACTTCTTTCGGCTGAAATGATGATGATTATGATGATTTTTTATTGGCATAGCCCTTATTTCGGTAGACAGCAGTCATCGCGTCAAAACTCCAAAGTCTTGAACCTCGACGCTAAGTCGTCAGCCTGTAAGTTTTCTATCGTTTACAATTCGGAGAGTGTACATCGGAATTGCATAATCTAATTCCGCCAAGCCCGTTCTATCATCGGACTACCAGGCGTACGGCGTTGAACCACCAGTACATGGTGGACATCCCATCTAATTTGGGAACACCTTATAAGGGGTCTTTAGGTCAAGAGTTACTTCTAGGCAAGCGTGCTCCATCATCGACCACATCATCTCTATCCATCAAGTGAGATAGTGATGGATAGAGATGATGTGGTCGAGCCAATCAACATTAAAAAACACCTCTTCCAAACTAGATTATGGAAAACATCCTACTACGATACAACATCTAACGCTCAGTCAACCACCAGGAAACATGGTGTCTTCTCTTATGCAAGCGCTACCTAACTACTAATTAGCGCACGCTACACGGATATGAGGCGGAAGAAATGGATCTTACCTATGTTCGTCAGTTGCCCTTTGTGTTCCAAGGCAACGGTAATTCTTGAGAGCAGTTTTGGCCAGTAGTATCGGCCTCAACTTATTTGTTGTTCGTCGTGGGGTCAAACCCAGAAATGAAATGAAATAATTTATTTTCTATGAATGTAGGTACAAAAGTATGGTGTTAAGTTAGAGAAGGATCCGGTACATATGCTATGCAATTTTTTTTAAATAGTAGAATTAATTATGATATAATCTTAAAAAATGAAATATTTAACGAGTATAAATTATTTTTTATTTTTTTTTAATTGATATAAACCAGTGCTATTAAATTATTAAAATTCATATCATACATTCAGTGGTAAACAATGTTAATAATCAGTTAATAATTGCTCAATATTACAATGTCAATGGTAACTTACTAATTAGTCAATAATACAATGTCAATAATAAGTTGGTTAAAAATTCAATGAAATTTGAAAATTAATATCGCAAGGAAAATCATTGTATATAAATAATCATATTGTTTTGTCATTCAAAAATTCATCAATTGTGTAGTAAAATTTTTCAAGTAGCAATTTATTTTTAAATATTTGTAGTGTGCAATTTTTTATATCATCTGGTCCATGCAGCCGCTATACTTTGTGCAATTTATTTCATCACCGCTGTTCTCAAAACTATGAAGGAAAGCATAGCTTAGTAGTATAGCATATTCAGCCTTATAATGTCCCCCACTGCTGGGGCTCAGGCTGCTTCTATAAGGGTGCGTACAATGCGTTCCAAATATGAATAGGATCGATTTTTACGCCATGTTGTGACGTCACAGCTGTCAAATTCACAAGACACATTATAAGGTTGATTATTCTAACTCTTATGTTAAACGTGACGGTTGATCCTACACCTCTACCTAATCCTATCCTAATGTAAGATTGGTCTGTTAGTCTAGTGGTTAGTGGCCCTGACTGCTATGCCGGAGGTCGTGGGTTCGATTTCCACCCAGGATAAATGTTTGTGTGATAAGCACGATCATTTGTTTTGTGTCTGGGTGTAATTTATCTATAATATGTATGTAATTAGAAATAAATAAGTATGTTTATCAGTTGTCTAGTACTCATAACACAAGCTCTACTTAGCTTGCGGCTTGACGGCGTTGTGTGATAGTTGTGGAAAAAAAATGTTATGTCTTGTTATTTCCAACACGATTATCCGCTAATCGCTTTGAAGTCATACCACATGACTAGGTCATAAAATCGCAAGTATGTATTAGGCTTAATGCAAAGGAAATGCATCTAGCCCAAGGCTGAATCCGTTCACTGAGGCCCTTATTCAAAGTTTTGGCAAACCTAGCGATTACCGACACTAAGTAGGTGTTTAGTGCAATGACAGGAAACCTGTATGGTTGGATGCGCTTGAAAACTATTACGTTTTGAAGCAGTCAGTAATTGATGACGTTGGCATCGTCTTTAGTTTAATCTTTCCGTTGCTAAGTCAGTATTATCTAATTTTGATGCGAGTATCTAATTTCGCGGGTATAGCGTAATAAGACAAAAAGAAAACTCATAATAAGCCTAATTATCAGAATAGTCACTTTATAATGTATAGGTTCATAAAAAAGGCTAATAAGCCTAAGCGGACTAAGCGTTTCGCTTCGTCGTTTATACCGCGTACATCGAAGGACTGGAACAATTTGCCTGCTGCGGTCTTCCCGTACAAATATAATATAGGTGTCTTCAAAGCTAGATTGAATAGGCTCTTAATAAACTAGTGCGCCTGACCATCAATGATTGCATCTCCGCTTACCATCAGGTGGGATCGCAGTCAAGCACTGGTTTATATCAATTAAAATAAATAAATAAATATGTAACTGTTTACGTCATATAATAAACCAGCTTTTACCTGCAGCTTTGTTCGCGTTCGACGTCGGTTACTATAGAAACGAAATCGATGTTGAAGCTAGATGAAAAGTAGCTTATGCCTTTCATTGGGATTCAAGTATTCTTCATACCAAATTTCATCAAAATCGTTTCAGTAGTTTAACTGTGAAAGCGTGACAGATAGATAGATTTACTTTACATTTTTAAAATGATTTTATTATAGTATGGATTATTCGGTTCGAAATTTTACTAAATGTAATGTAGCATGATCATGCCTGTATTTCTCGTTATTTAAGCAGAATTGCACTTACAGCACATATTTAAGTGAATACCAGTTGAATAATGATTTCTCCCCTCAAAAATTTAAACGACCAAGACATTATGATTAATTTAAACCATTGTTTTTAATTACAGCCGACTACTTCCCACAATGCAAAAGGAGTGATCCACAAATAGAGAAATGTGTCCTAAATGGTCTAGAGGCAGTGAGAGCACACCTGAAGGATGGTATACCTGAGGTGAACATCCCTGCCCTAGACCCCTTCACCGTGCCGACCCTGAAGCTGGACAGAACTGCTCCTAACCTGAGAATCAAGGCAACGGTGAAGCAAGCGAAGGCATATGGAGGCAGCGACTTCAAGATTGAGAAGTTAAAGTAAGGGACTTTTTTACTTTATTCTATTGGTTTTATTTCCTTACAATACACACGAATAACTTATATGTTATGCTGTCGCGCGTTTCGTAAGCGCGCGACGCATCGCTACCAACGCGCGTTAGTCGCATTTGCAAGCGCTATAGAAAAGATGTCAACGCGCTGCCGCCCTTCTAGCCAAGTTACAATCGTTTCGTTCGCGCCGAACGCCTCGAGTCAGCCACGCCTCCGATTTCTTCGTTCTGACCACGTGACTGAGCGTTGAGATGACGTCGAAGATGTGTTTTAGATATAAGTTTTTCTTTGTTATGTTTCTTATGTACCCACAATCTAAATATATAAAACGAGAAACTGACTGACTGACATATCAACGCATAGCTGAAACTACTGGGACTAAGAGCGTGAAATTTTGCGCAAGGTTTCCTTTTATGACGTAGGTGAGCACTAAGAATATTTTTCAAAATTCACCCCCGAAAGGGAAGAAACGGGGGTCCAAAATTTGTAATGAGAAACCTACTTTCAAGCGGGCGAAGTCGCCGGCAAAAGTTAGTAAAGTATATAATAAATAAGTAATAAAAATGTGAATATTTTTGTGGAACTTGTTTTTTAGGTAGTGTTAAACAGGATGTAAAAATTATGAAGAAATCTAGATTTTGTCTGATGAAGATAACCTAGTTCTCCTATGAATGCTTGTGCAAAATAAAACTTAGTTCCTCTTTGACTGTTACGCAGAATCGTTAACATACATGTTACGAATTAAATAACACACGTATGTTATTTAATATCAAGCTGCTGTAACTTATGTGCGGCCCCGAGTAGTAAATAGTCTTTTAGTTAGATTATAAAAGAGTTTCTGGATAAACAATCCCGAAGAGAATACAAATTCGTCTAGAATAATGACTTACTCGTAAGTTCAAATATTCATAAAATTAAAATTACAATGCATTATATTACTTTGCTCTGACTGCTGGCCAAAGACTGGCCACGTATTTACACACATCGCAAGCGTGCAAATCCTTCTTTCAAATTCGACTGAAACCTGTCCATTTCAACACGCACCTCTCCGCCTCCTGGTGGATACATGACACACGCTTTATCTATTTAGATATCTCAATTTTTTTTTAAAAGGAGGGAGGGGAAAATAAATGTTATTTTTTAATATAAATAAATGGTTAAGTGTAAAATAATATCTTAAAAATATTAATATAATATGTTCACGTTATTCAAGTACTGTCTCTTTTTATAATTCTTAGAAAATAGTGTCGGTTATATGTTAACCACCTTTATTTTATAAGAGCTACGTCAATCTGTAACGTTTAACTGTTTTTGGCCCAAATAAATCTATATATATAAAAGCGAAATACCAGTAACTGATTAATCACGAAATCTCCGAAACTATAACACTTACAAACTTAAAATTTGACAGGTAGATTCTTTATAGGGTTAAACATCCGCTAAGAACAGGGGTTGGAAGTTTGTCTGGAGAAACCTACCTTCGCGCGGGCGAAGCCGCTGTGCAGAAGCTGGTAGAATATAATGAAAATAAGACACATTATCTCAAGCTGATTCATGACACCAGTTCTATCATAATGTAGGGCCTACAGTTTTTACACAGCTCCTTGAAAATTAATAGTTTAATCTGTGACTTTCAGATTGAACCTGAACAATAAATACGCCGGTGAGCTGAAACTGACGCTGCCGAAGCTGATGGTTGTGGCCAACTACGATGTCAAGGGCTCCCGAATCCTCGCACTCGACATCAACGGAAAGGGACGCCTCCGAGGAAACTTCAGTAAGTGTCTCCACTCGACCACGGCCGATCTGGCTCATGAAGCTAATGGTGTGGCAACTACGAAGTTAAAAGCTCCAGATTCCTTACCCTCGACTTTAATAGCAAGGGACGTATCCGAAGTAACTTCAAAAAGTATCGCCATTATACTAAAATATCATAGCCATCTAGATGACTCTTTAGGATCTGAGTGGTAATGAGTACGATGTCAATGGCTTTAGATTCCTCGCCCTCAATGTCATCAGCAATTTAAAGGACGCCTTAGAGGAAACTTTAGTGTCTCCGTTAGGCCATAGGCATCTGGCCTGGCCTTGGCAGATGTCAACTTTAATAGGTATCTTAAGTGGATGCAACTCGACATATGTATATTTTGACTGTTTTTCATAACCCGCTCTTACGCGATTATGGCGTTATTACACATTATTCATTTGAAATTTTGGAAATACAGTATCGTGTGAATATTATCTAGGCTTCTATTGAAAATCCTCTGGAATCTGCTATTTTGCATGAACTTTGAACTTTCATAATTAACTCAAAATAAAGTCTTGCAAATTTAATCAAGATTCTAAATGACGACAATTTTTGTCAAAAACTTTTAAGAGTTTAAAAAAACACGTATTTCCTGTAACAAGTTTTGTAAAATATTCGAGTAAATCACGGAATTATCGAATGCTAACAGAGTTATCTCTCTTTTTCGTGTTGCCTTTTCGTCAAACATCGCTTTGGATTGCGTTAAATGAAGTAACAAGCTTTTAAACCATGCTCGATGTTGACGATAAGCGAGTGGAAAAAGACCCTCTTAAATAGACCAAGGCGAACAAGAGAATATCTAGACTAGACAAAGTGACATTAATCAGCAGTAACGGCTATCGAACAATGGTTTCTCATTCAAAAAGCCACATAACGTTTTGCTAGCATATTTTGATCACATACAGACAATCGTTTTCGCTGATGGAATGACACTTTGTGTCGGCTGTCAGGAGATAAAGAATGATGTCCTACGTAGCATATTATATGCATTATTAAGGTGTATAGTCCCATAAATATCTGGCCCGAGTTAAATGCACACATATTCGTACCGCCGTCTGCACTCGCATTGAGCCCCCCGCTGAGTATTAAAACCATTTTCTTTGCAAAATATTGATTGGTTTACATATGCTTTAAATATTCTAAAAAATACTTTACCAGTTTTTTTTTTTATGTAAACTTATTTCTAAAGAACAAAGCCGTTTGAAAGGAGTAGGGAAAACAAGTGAAAAAATATCATGTTGTTAAACACTCTTCATACAGCTTCAGAAAACCTGTTATGTCACTGCTCGGACGCTAGGGCCATAAGTAATAAAGATCTCACATAAACTACACTATTGCATGCGTTAATAAATAAAATATTATTGTTACTATTTAGAGGTATATGGAACAGGGGGTAAAGTTCTGCAAAACTCCATTGAAATGGGAGGTCCGGTCTCGATAGTTGTTTTTCGGACTGTTGTATAATATGTTCTAATCGCGTCGAGATGATACTGCGACGAAGCATTTTGCATTTAGTTATTATGTGGCGATATAGATGGCGCTACAGCACTCTCTATGCACTGTGTAAATAAAAAAATGAATACGTGCGTGTATGATGCATATCGTGCAAAAAAATGCGAAACAATAACGTTTCTTGTATGGGAAACTCTATTTTAATTTTATCATTTGTTCTTGTAGCGGCAATAGACATACACATTCTGAGAAAATCGCAACTCTTTACCTCTTACGATTTACGATATATAGTTCGGTGACAGACGGATTAACGGACAGCGGTGGCTTAGTTATAGGATACCCTTCGGGTATGGTACCCAAAAATCTTGCGTCAAGATAGTATTTGGGGAGACATTCGACTGTCAGCGTCATAAGCGGTGTCTTTTGATTGCTGCATACTTCATAAGAAATCACTTAGAAATGTTTTTTACTTGAAGCGATTTTTAGAAACTTCTACACTAAATTAGCTTATCATAAACAATTTATCTACAACTACAAACAACGGATTTGAATCATTTTTGTGTTAATATTAACCTGCGATTCACAAAATTGCATCAAATTATAAACCGCTTAGATTCAGTAAATATCGAGTAAGTACGTTTTCTAGAATTATGCATGCGTCTGAATGTCATTAAGTATTTTAGTATTCAGATTTAAAGTGAGCAAATCAGGTTCATGAGAATTCAATTAAGAGGTCTAAGAGTGGATTTCTGAATTAAATATTTTGAGTTTAGAACGTCTCAAACCCTACTTTATAACCAAATTACAGGTTTTCAGGCTAGAGAAGAGTTTAAGAAATACTTAACTTCAAATGTTTAAATCAGAAATCGGGGGCAACTCTTCCATATTTCGCTTAACTGTACTGAAACAATGTTAAATTAAAATCATTTGAACCTATAAGGGCCAACGCTGCGTCAAGCGGTTTCCCGCGACGGGCAGCCGTCCCGAGGCATCGCGCGTGTGTCGTGTACGACAGTCCCCGTCGCGGAAATCGGATTATTACCTGCGCAGTGTCGCTAGATCAAATTTTACGATTAGCATATAGTCGTATCGATAGAGAACTTATTATTTATTTCGTAGCAAAAAGAGGGCGCGGGGCCAATCTTCCCGCGACTGATGCCGCGCGGGCATCCGCTTAACGCAGCGTTAGCCCTTAGGCTTCAGAGGTGACTATTATGGTCGGATATTCTCTTGCATAAATTTTGAATCGAAAACCAAATTGAAACATGGTCGGACTAAAGTATGTAGTGATAGTGATGTAAGAAGGCAATGTTTAAATTTAGCTAGAGGATAGGCAATAGGCAACAAAGTTACGAACTACTTTAATGCATTATTTAACGTATTTTGATTGCACCAATAGGTACATGCGATAGAACAATACTACGTTGAAAATTTTATTTGGAACGAAATTACCGAACTTAATAGAGTGGAACAATTGTGATTGGTAAAATTGAGCTACTTCGATCAAATCAAAATCCAATAATCGTCTTAATAATATAAAACTCCTATTTTTTTCCATACATAATTATAAAACAAAGTCACCCACTGTCTCTGTCCGTCTATTCGCGATAAATTCAAAAACTACTGAATTGATTTTCTTTCGATTTTCATTAACAGACCGAGTGATTCATGAGGAAGGATTAAGTGTATTGTACATGTATAGTAGAGAAAAGCTGAGAATTTCTAAGACTTATAACTCTCATGCATAACTGGGATGGTTTAGAGACCCAATTTTAATGATGTTTACATCGTTAACACACATTAACCTTTTGAGTACCGTAATTAGAGATACAATAGAAAGACAATGAGCGAGCGAACACGTTCGCTTAGGGTTTAATGAATTAATTAATATTTTGTGTGGATAAATATTAAATAGAAATACTTAGATCAATTCTATTATATTTTTTATTAATGGCAATTAGAGCTGATGCCGACAATTCTGCGAATGTTTAAAGTAAATTGGAAAAGAAAGTTAATAATATAGAAAATGGAAAGGGATAGTAACTGTTGACATAAAATTATTTATTCGATTGATACAACTTGATGGGTTAGTACCGTACTGTAAAAAAACCAATACTTAGACCGTTTTTACAATCATAAATGGTATGGCAGCTAAAATTGACGGAACAGAAGCCAACATGTCATTTGAAAAATAAACAGTTTTATTTTAAACCATTGTAATGTCAAACATTTATAACAAAGTGATGTTATGTTTATTTACGGAAATACTTTTAATGACTATTTTATTCTATAGGCATTTAAGATTAACATAAACAGATTATTTACAAAATGCCTTTGTCATGATCCTATGATGTGGACGTGGACGGAATAAAAATGTTTTAATATTAAGTAGCAATAAAAAATGAATACATAAAACACTTAACTAATTAAAACTATATATACACTTAAATCAAAAACTACTAGCTAAAATATGGCGTCAAAAAACTCCTCCGCATCGCTGTCGACTGGAAGTGTACCCAAAAGGCTGGCGGCATTGCCACGTTGTATGGCAATGCTTAATCTCTGACCGAGGTAAAAGCCAGCCCTTGGGTCACGTGAAGTGTCTACTAAGCGTTTGGATAGTTCTTTGAACAGCTTATGAGCACTCGGACCCCACGGCCCAAGAGTTTCAACCCCAAACGGCTCAAAAATATAACTGCCGACGAGGTTGTTATATTTCCGCCGCTTGAGGTTCTCCGCAGCAGCAGCGGCAGCACCAGCACAGCACGAAGAGCTAGGAAGATGGGATGGCGCAAGAGTGTCGACACAGGTAGCGTCCCACACTAAAGGCCTACCCATCTTCCAGGGAAATAAAGACATACCGTCCGTTCTCTTACCATCGTCGCGTGCCAGGCCATGAGGTTCCAAAACAGCCGGAACGCCGACGGTGACAAGGGCTCGTCGGATGATGTCGTTAATATTCGCGTGCCGTGCTATCCGTCCCGCGCTTCGACTGCATGACAGGCCGTGGTGACCAAGGCTGTTGACAACTTCACCACAGTGGCAGCGATGAGGAGAACAGCAAGGAGCACCTAGGCGTAGGGCAACAGCTAGGCGGAAAGTAGTATCGTCGCATAAGGTGCCAATATTCGACGACGGCAGTGCGTGAAGCCAAAGACCTGACTTCCAATTTCCCACAGCCAGGAGGCGCGCACGCTCTGCAGTAGTAGTAGAAGTAAGGATTAGGTTTTTCTGGACTACTTTGCAGAGCGGTTCGTCCCACCGTCTCTGAGAGGTTGGGTTGTCAGGTGGATTTGTATTCGGGCAAGCGAGTCTCCAGGCATCCATAGCCTCGGTGAAGCACGGCACTTCAAAAGGAATCAGTGTGGAAGTTAGAATATTCCTGATTAATTTATCAGTGCTGTGAACCGAAGATATGAATGCCGGTAAACTAATACTGGTAATTTTGCGGACGCCGAGGCCTCCCATACGGATGGGAAGAGTAACTTGATCCCAAGCTCGATCGTCCAAGGTCATATTTAAAATTAAAGTAAGTGTATGCCGAATAATTTTGTCCATTTTTTCCAAAAGGTGAAAGTGCTTCCATAAGTAGGAAGCACGAAGGAAATATATTAATTTAGGGCCGAAACAACAATAACGATTTAGGGTAATAAGTAGCAATTAAATGATCTAATTCTCGTAAAGATTTATACTGTAAATTAGATTGCGTAAACAAGACTTATTCACAAATTTTTCGATTAGCTATTTCGTAGCCATATCATAGAATTGACCATTTCATGATATTAGGTTAGTTTTGAGGTGGATATTTCATGAAATAGCCAACCATTGTATGAAATGGTCGACTATATTATGAAGTCGCCAATTCTACAATATGGTTACGATAACATATAATATAATACGGTCTACTGCCGGTCAATTACTACAAGGGAGCCATAAGAATATCAGTACATAATATACACCTAGAATATTCCACAGGCATTGTAGGTAACCTGGCACTTTCTGGAGTGGAATACCATTTTTTTTCGCCTTTAAAAAGTGTTTAACTAATTTGATTTTTTTTTTGCATTTTGCAATATATTCTTCAACAGATTGATAAATAACCCATTAAATTCTTTATAATTTTAAGGTAAAATCTACGGGCCCGAGTGTGGTCATGTTGTCACTAGATCGCTAAACTTTACGCATTATAGCTATACTACACGAACAGTCAGAATCTAGTGAAATGGTAACTTTTTTGTTAATTTTGAAGTATTGATTTTATATAAGTTCGATACAGCCCGTCCCTAGCTGCCCTCCCCCAGCGATACCCTAAGCCGAGGTCTGTATCCCACAGGGTACCCTTAGAATGTAGTCGCTTAGTTTTAAGTTCATTTTATAGCAAGCCATGGCTCGAGACTTTAATTTTTATTAAGGCCTCCACAGGCTAGTATGGTTAAACAGTCGATAATCTCATAGGTTGACCTGCGAGAGGCCAATCACAATAAAAGCGTTGATTTTAACGTCCATGATCCATTCTACACTTTACTTCTATTAACAATCATTTTTTTTCTTTACAGCCGGAATCACCGTGATAGCCAAAGGCTTCGCGAAGCCGATCGCCAAGGACGGCGTTGACTATCTGCAGGTTGACAAGCTCGTCTCCAAAGTCAGGATCAACCACGCGCAAATCGCGATCGACGAAACTGAGAGACCTTTAGCTGGTAATTTATTTATTTATATTGACAGAGTTTATACACCATGTAAAATAATAAACGCAGATTCTGTAAGTAGTATGTTCAGAATCAGCTACTGAATTGATTTCAGCTGTTTTTAATATAGGTCAATTATTTTTATTTTATCATATCATAAGAAAGTTTGTATGGAACCCTCAGTGCGCGAGTCCAACTCGCACTTTACCCGGTGATTATATATTATTCCCCGGTATTTTTTTTCTTAGTATCTTGGGTTAATCCTTTAGCGTAAGTTTCTTGTATATAGGTTATATGACAATATAAGGCTTTTAAGGATATGTTCCACAGCCTGGAACGTAAAAGGCAACTGAAAGAACTCAAATGGGTTGAGACGGAGAAGTTATTTGATGACCCTTAAAAAATGGGTTTATTTTGTTATGGACTACCAGTTCCACAATTGGTGTTGTAACAATCTCCTCAATCAGTGTACAATGAGCATACTTCTGGTCTTCTTTGTAATAGATTACTGTTTTGTGACGTATGATTTTTTTCTTATAGCTCTATGGAACAGCCACTCATATTCAGTTGTGGGCCGTTAATATAGGATAAGTTTTCAATACACAGCTAGATAAATCATTTGTTTCTCTCATTCACAGCGCAATCAGCAGCAACTTTCTTCAACGCCAGCCCTAACGTCGTCCTGGACATCTTGAATCCCCTCATCGAGGAGACCACTGCAGCAGTCATCAAGGCATTCGTGAACAAAGTCTTAGGCAGCATACCTATCACTGAGGTGCTTGTCGATGATGCCGCCTAAAATGTAAATAGGTTATAATTTTTAAGGTTTTATGTAGAATTGTGAGAGGCCATTTTGAAACGAAAAATATTAATTCGAATTTTGAATATTGCGCTGTGATCATATTGAGGGCTTACGAAAGCCTGACATATCCTATGATCAGATAGAGAGAGGCTCTAAACAAAGTGACATCATTATCATCATCATTTTTTCAGCTGAAAGCCTCAGGTGTCGCCATAATGAACGGCTCTGTGCCTCTCGCATATCCATCGGATCAGACAGATCGGAAGTGACATCATGGCAGTAATAATAATTGAAAAACACTCGACAAAAAACACAATAGTTCGGTTTAACGCGTGGTCCTTCTCACAGGGCAACTGTAGAAACACAGACGGATTTTAGTCAGTAAAAGTCTGATCGGGAGAAGTTCATCGTCCAAAACAGGCTCTTAATAGACTAGTGCGCTTCACGACTTCACCGTCAACGATTGCATTACTGCTTACCATCAGGTGGGATCATAATCAAGCACTAGTCTATAACGTTACAAAAAAACACCGTTATTCCAACGGTTTACTGTCGCTATTACTGATGTTACTTTGCCTAGAGCATCTGCACCCCTAGCCAAGTTGATAATCTGCAATCGTTAACGTTAGTCGAAATGTATGGGAATGACATCATCTCAACGTTAACTCACGTGGTCAGAAAAAAACGAATAAAAATTCGTAGCCAAGTTCACATTGTTCAAAATGATAGAATGAATTGTTATCGTTTCTACAATGTTCAACGCTACATCTTTGTTATTGTAGAACGACATTGTAGAACGAGCGGCCGACTCAGGCGCGTCAACATGGCTACCAACTTCTGGTTTTCTACAATTGCTATTATTATTATTTTACCGATTGGAGAACGGAATTTGCCACGAAACGGTTATAACTTGGCTAGGGGGGCAGGATTTCTGAGGCTGCTGTAAGGTAATAAAAAACCGTTTTTAATAAAAGACAATAATAAAATCAAAAGTTCATTTCGCATCCTTGTCGCCGATATTGCTATTTCATAATTTTATGGAGATAAAATGTATCCAAATTGACAAATTATACAACTCTTCTCACATGACAAATACTTAGTTAAGAAATAGTTGGTAGTATATTTATTGATTACAAAATTATATTGTCAACTTTTCAAGGACTGTTCAGCTTATTAATTAAGAGCTTGTTTTACATATATAAGTGAAAATGTGATCTTATCATTTATTGTGCGGTTTAGAATCGCATCATATCAGATCACATTTTGGTGTGCAGAATGTACAGATGCTCTGAGCGGGTTTTAGTGGGGGGAAGAATCGAATCCAGTCAGTTCCTTGAATCAACGGAAAAAAAAACATGCACGATGAATTCTAGTGACGGGAACATTGTACGAGAATTGTATACTAATCCGCATTAGAATATAATTTACGGAATAACTTAGAAACCTTCAGTAAAAACTGTTAATGTATAATTTACTGGAAGTAGAAGGAACTGCTAGAATGGGTAGTTTATACAGGGTGATTTTAATTCGTTGGTAAATATATCAGGGGGAGAAAGTGTTCATGTCACGTTCATGAACACTTTCTCCCCCTGAAATATATAATGAATAATATACCCTGAATAATATGCTACTCTCGAAAAAAAAATGCAGCATATTTTTATAAAAACGCAAGTGGTTAACGTCACTCGACAATTATTATGTGGAGAAAAGATTCTGTTCTCTAAAAAAAATCTGTAGAGTGATTTTTTTTTATTCAAGTGCATTTTTCTGAATATGCTTGAGGACTTCTATATTGAAAACTAGTTACTAAATGAAATGTCACCCTGTATGTGAAGTTGAAAAAAATTGTATGCTCTTCAACATTGTCTCGTACCTGCTTGGTTAGATCAAGGCTGTTCGTTAGGTTAAGATTGTAAATAAATTAAACGTTACCATTAGATATAAGACTGTGTTTTATTTATGTCATCGTTCGACGTTTTATCACCGGACTACCAGACGTACGGCGATGCACTACTTGTACATGGTGGACATCCAAAACAAAACTTTTTGGTAACACATTCATTGTGCGTACAGCTAAGGAGTGGAATTTCCTGCCGGAATCGTGTTTCTTAAATCTTAGATCTTCGTTTCTTAACTATTTTATTCAAGAGTCATAGTCAGTCAATAGGTCACTTCAAGACAAGCGTGCTCCATCGTCATCAGGTGAGATAGTGGTCAAACGCGAAACTATCTCGCGAGAATAAATGACGAATAATGTACACCGTGCCAAAAATGCTAAATTGCTTGATATTTTTTACTGATAGATTTTTTTCTGTAACCATGGCACTCTATGGACACTCATATCGGTTCGGTTTAAAGAAATTTATTTCTCATAAGAACTTACAGTTCACTTATAATGAGATACAAAGTGTAGAAAATACATTAAAGATACAATTTCCTCTGGAGTATTAGAAGCTAAAGTGACAATAATACGTGTTTCTTAAGTTTATTTTTAAATGCATTCACGTTATCGCAATCTCTTATCTCATATAAATGGTATTAAAAAAAAATTCGTGGATCATATTTGTTAATTTTCGCAATTATTCAAATTGCCAGGCTAAATGCTCCCAGGGACACGGAATTCTCTGAAAGAGTCACTACAGCCCCCTGACGCGAAGGGCAATTAAAGAAAGCGTGAACTTTGGACGGTAAAGTCTGACACTCCCTCTCGCTCCACCAAGTGCGAGAGAAGTTATTTAATGATTTCCTACCCTCAATAAACTTCTCGGACAACCACCTAAAGAAAGGTGCTTTCAGGATTTATACGAAACCAGTAACACAGCTGCCCCCCTAGCCAAGTTACAACCGTTTTGTGTCGAATTCCGTTCTCCAATCGGTAACGCTTCGGTGTCATTGCATCAGCAATTGTAGAAAACGATAAGTAGACATCTTGACGCGCCTGAGTCGGCCTCTTGTTCTACAATGTAGCGTTTTGTATGTAGCGTTGAATATTGTAGAAACGATAACAATACATTCTATCATTTTGAACGATGTTAACTTGGCTATGAATTTTTTATTCATTTGTTCTGACCACGTGACTTTACATTTGATTCGTTTTCGACTTGCTGTAAAGATTGCAGATCATTAACTTGGCTAGGAGTGCTGTACAGTTTACCGATTGGTCAGAAAAAAATTTCAAGTCTATTGACACGAAAAAAAAGAAGAAGAAGCAACAATCATAAAGTTAAAGAGAAGAATAGAAAAGAACATGATAAGAAATATTGTGCGTACGTGCATTTAACAAAAGCGTTAAGTACAAACTTTTTTCTTAACCGAATGCTTTATTTGCTGGATCTGGGACGGATCGTAAATAACCAGAGTTGCATTTTAATTATTTTATAGTCCAGTACTTGACAAGCCAGTTAGTCATAAGTACATTTAAATAAGGATGTAAACACACATCAAGATCATTACAATCTCATGTAAGGTTGAGGTCACACTGCACTCTTTCCTTATTTCATTCGCTCTAGTAATGCACAACTTCCTTATAAAATCTACATATTATGTGGAGCAATTAAAAGGGGCAAGTAATAGTTGTTTTAGCAGACATTTTAATATTTTGCACTGTTTATTTGAGGGAATATCGTTCTATTTCTCCTTACATAGTAGAAAACAAAATCACTTTCCACGTATGTGTGTTTATGAACTTTTTTTTGAAGTAGGAAATCATCCAAGTCTTCTACCGCTCTAGGGTGGAGCGAGGAGTGTCTGCCTTTTGCTGACTAAAAACTAGGTCAATGTCAAGTCAGGTCTTTTCTTTTCGCTCTCTTTGACGAGGGTTTCCTTTTCAGAAATTCCCCGTAGCCCTAGCGGGGTCTATTCATCAAGAAACTCCTCCAAAACCACACAAAGGATCTCAATTATAATTCTCCTTCAAGCGTCGCCATAACGAACGGTCCTGTGAGTCTCACTTCCATCGGATTCTCGCGACCCTCACCAGGTCATCTGTCCACCTTGTGTCAGGCCTTTCAACGTTGCGTCTTCATTTATGTGATCAGCACTAAAGAACCTTTCGGCACCATCGTCCATCTGTTCTGCGAGCAATATGCCCTGCTCACTGCCATTTTTGGCGATTCTTCGTGCTATGTCATTAGGCTTGGTTCTTCTGCGGATATCTGGATTTCCGATACGATCACGTAACGAAAGTGCGTTAATTACTGATGCGTAAAAAATCTTGAGCCAAGAACTGATAAACGGATCTAAGTTCATCCACTTAAGCATTATTAAGTCTAATATATATGTGTGTACAGTGGTGGTGTAGAAAAGTGGTGGCCGAGTGGTAACGGCCCCGACTTACGAGCTGTAGGTTGCGGGTTCAAACCCAGCCAGGCGCATTACTTTGTGTAATTTATTTCATCACCACTGCTCTCAAAACGGTGAAGGAAAACATCGTGAGGAAACCGGCATGTTCTCAAACCAAAAATTCGAAGACGAGATGTGACATCCACCAACCCGCACTGGGCCCGCGTGGTGGATTACGGCCCATACCCTCTCCTAGAGAGGAGGCCTGAGTCCCAACAGGTAGTGGGAACATTATAAGGCCGACTATGCTATGTATATGTCTGTATACATTTGAAATGGCATTACATATGACTAGAAAATATTTGCAATGTGGCCCTTACGACCTTATTCGAGGTCCTATACCACTTAAGGCAACTAGTCATACCATCGGAACTATTATAAGGGAGCCTTCTCCATTCAGTTTTTTAGACGGAGTAAAATTCTGCATCAGAAAGGTGTCAATATGGTTTTCTTAAAGATTGTTTTGGTTGTTATTTATGTGAATTGTGTGCTTGGAAGAAGGATTAGTAGAAATGGAACTGTTTATGAGGAATATAGTAATAATAGTAGCTCGGATATAAGTAAGTAATCATTTATTATATTTGTCCATCCTTACATATATATTGTGGAATCTCTAGTATTTGACTGAGATTAGGGTTGTTTTTCAACAAGATCTTTACCTTATAAAATTGAAGACTTCAGATGCTGTAATAAAACTGATTTCTATCAGGCGCCTTTTATTTTATTTTTTTTCTTCTTTGCCCCACACTTGAAATTGCTCAAGTGTCGTAGGTGCGCAAACATGTTAACTCACATACACAAAACACCTAGGCCTGGAACACTCTGCTGTAGGCCATACAAAAATAACATAATCGAGAAATTATGGAATACATATTCTAATCATATTTTTCTGTTTAATTTAATTAAATTTATTTTAGTAACGAAAAGATGTTTTTTTTTTGTATCAGTTAATGAAAACGGTATGTATACTTAAATTAATATTATAAAGCTTAAGAGTGTGTTTGTTTGAACGAGCTAATCGCAAAAGTTACTGGCTCAAATTGACAAAAAAAAAGTGTTGGATAGCTCATTTATAGAAGAAGGCCAATAGGCTATATAAGGCATTAAATCCACCTTTGTACTTTTGTGTTGCATGAAGTTTTAATAAATAAATAAATAAACAACACGCTACGACCAAAAAGAGTGGAGCCAAAAGTAGCGCAGCAATAACTGCTGGGGTAATAAAATATTTTTTTTCAATTTACTTTCATTTCATTAAAAAACCATATTTTTTAACCGGATCCATGACCACTTCTAGCCAAGTCAATATGTCACTACACGGACCCAAACGTGGCTGACTGCATCCAGCGCGTCGCTGAACAGGCTCGCCAGCTGCTGGCCCAAGGAGTGCCGTCCCTGAACATCCAGCCGCTGGAGCCGCTGAAGATCCCGAGCATCCGGCTGCGGCAACACAACATGCCGAAGAACAGCTTCAAGTACGACGCCTGGCTGTCCGATGTCGCACTCGAAGGACTTACTAATTATACGTTCAATAAGTTGGAGTAAGTGTCTTCAAGAGAATAGCATAGCATAATCAGCCTTTCAATGTTCCCACTGTTGGGACTCAGGCCTCTTCTCTAGGAGAGGGAATGAGCCGTAATCCACCACGCGGGCCCAATGCGAGTTGGTGAATGTCACATGTCTTCGAATTTTTCACTATGTTTTCCTTCACCATTTTGAGAGCAGAGGTGATGAAATAAATTACAGAAAGTAATGCGCCTGGCTGGGTTTGAACCCGCGACCTACAACTCGTAAGTCGGAGCTATTACCACTCGGCCACCATTGCTCTCAAAAGAATCCTACGCTTCAATTACAAGACGTTGCTCCACATTGAGCATGGCTCCTATATTGTGAGTGTGTTGACGAAAGTGTAAACTCCCATATAAAATATACTCAGACCCGGAACAATCTGTAGTTCATTCAAATATTTGTTTCGTGCGAGAATCGAATAAGCAACACGCAGCGTAGCAGTCAATCGCTCAACGACACCGCTAACCGTGCCGTCCCAGTATGATACAGTTTTTGAGTTTATCAGCCTTTATTGAGAATTTGTGTAAGAAGGTTTATACCCTATTCAGAGAGCCTTGAGATAATAGGTAAATAAACCATTTATAATACTAAAGTTGTCAAAAACTAAAAGACCCGTTTTGACATTTGTATTTCGACTACCTAGCGGCTTGTCCGGTGTAGTGTAGCTACTACTAAAATAGCTACTACTACTACACAGGACCCCTAATTAATATTTTATTGTTTCTTTCAGCTTCGTTCCAAGTTACATTCTAGGGATTTTCGCAAATGTCAAAACGGGCTTTTCATTTTTTTACGAGTTTACTAAATTATAGACCACAGATACTGCAAACATTTTACATAAAAATTATAACGTTTTCTCATAATCCACCATCTTTTTCACTATCGATCAACTTTTTGATACGAGATATTTTCGTTGAATTCTTGTATTCTCCGAAGAAAAAGCATGCAAAGAAAACGCCAATGCATTCAACAGAAAAGGAGACTGTTATTAATATATTTAAACTTGTCGAAGAAAAAATGTATGAATATACAATGAATGAAAAAAATTGGGTTGCAAGATTTGAGCCGAACACACACAGTTACATACATACATACATTGCAAGTTAATAAAAAGCTTGTAAAAAAAGAACACCTGTACTATGCTAGTAATATTTATGACAATGACCTGTACCTTCAGCTTTGATAGATTCTTGACAGTGACAGTGACAGATCAGTCTGTATATCCACTTTTGCAGATATAGCTAGAAAAGTAATCGATGAATTAACAAAATCTACGCCGTCTCCAATAGTATGGATTCATATATCAACTAAGGAATTATTGCTAACTAATTTACTGTAGGCATAGTACACATAGCCACAACATATTAATTTTCTATGTATATAACAAACAAGCTATCCAATCTGTCCGCATGGTTCTAGTAAATAAATAAATAACAATCATTCTTTCTTTTCAGGTTACTAAAGGCCCATAGACACTAAACGTAGAATACTCTTAAAAATAATAAACTAATATATATTAATTAATTAAACCCCAAGCGAACGTTGGGAAAGTTGCGAACGAAGCCGGCGTTCGCTCTCTCATCGTCTTTCTATTGTGTCTCTAATTACGGTATTCGAAAGGTAACATTTAAACTAGTTTACTTATTATTATAACTACTTTTTTTAGGTGGGAAATCAACCAATGACTTCTTGCGCTCTAGGGCGGGAGAGCGTATCAGACTTTTATTGACTAAAACCTACACCTATGTTCTTTCTTTGCCTTGCGTTCCAGGAACCCATGTACCCCTTTCGAAAGCGAACCCATGGTTCTAGTAGGCTTCGGTTAATATCTCCACCAATTCCTTTTGCAGCGTATACCCTGAAGAGTTGAAGGTGACTGCTAACATCAGTCTTCCACACCTGATGATGTCAGGAGACTACGTGGTGCTCGGAGACTTCCAGATGCTGCCTGTAGAGTCTACCGGGAAAATGGCCGCCAATTTTAGTAAGTGGTTTTCTAGACAAGCTATTTGCATAGGGTGAGGGGTTCATTTGGTTTGGTTTTGGTGTGTAATTACCAGAAATGGTATCAACATACTGAACATTTGGCGGTTTTTAGGGTTCCGTACCTAAAGGGTAAAACGAGACTCTATTACTAAGACTCCACTGTCCGACTGTCACCAGAACCGTGATAGCTTGACAGTTGAAATTTTCACAAACGATATATTGCCGCTATAACATCAGATACTAAAACAGAATAAAATAAATATTGAAGTGGGACTGTCATTCTTTTTTAGTATAGGAGCCCCGCTTAAATATTTATTTTATATAAAATGGTGTTTTCTTTTTAAACTAATCTTCAAAAAATGAACTTTTTAGGTATAAATTATGATTTATTTTTTAGTGTCTAATGTTATATGGAACCTTTCGTGCGCGAATCCGACTCGCACATGGCCGGTAATTTTTGTTAATTTTTAAAAAAACTAACAATTTAACTGTTATGTGTTATATTCTCTATGAAGTTATGCTATGTAGGGCAACAGTTTACGATGACACTACGCTTATTGGTCAAGGATAGATTTTGGATCATTATCTTTACGCATATTAATTTATAGACAGTATTTTAATGTCTGGCAATTCTAATTTAATGCTAATCAAACTATCGAAAACATATTTTCGACCTGGATACATAAAATTTTATATATATGACTTTCGAAACCGATTTTCCCAGCCTTTCTTGATAATGCGGTTTTCAAGGCTTTTGGTGTTGATTCATATACTTCTTCTTCCACAGCGCAATGTACGGCAGCACTGGAAGCGTTAGGAGCTAAGGTCCATAAGAGGATGGTGATCCGTGATGCAACTGTGCATCTGAGGTGCACGGGACCGTTGCAGGCGAGCCTCATGGAAGCGCATTCTACCACTGGAGATATGGGTTAGTTGCGTTAGTTCTAAGTAATGATCTTCGCTTTTTGAATACACAATTATATTGTATCGACGAGTTAAAATATCTAAGTCGTTGCTAACACATTCCAAAACCTACGGTAGAAATAGTACATTTTGATGCAAGTGGAGAAAGTTTCTCATTGCGACTGAGGCGAAAAGGTGTTATGGAAGCGAGGGCTGCAGTGACAAACCACGTATATCAAGCGACGTTGTCAATGCATGACTTGTGCAGGTTGACGCGCGACTCGTGCGGGTTGCGTCGTGCTCTTGATATGATAAATGTAATAAAATTGTAGCGGGGGCAAGCACGCGCACTTTTCCGCACTAGTGCGAAAAACAGAAAATTTTAAAGCAGTAGGGATAAGAGCGGGTTTTCAGGTAAGTGTATTGAAAAAAAATTAAGAAGACACTGCTGAACATGGTTCGAAGGACGTAACAATGATGGTCCACAGCAGGTCCGCAGCAGGTGGCATTTTTTTTTCATTTATTTGTCATTAATACAAAAGAATACAGGATTATCTAAGTTAAATAGCAACCAAAAACCACTAAGGTTTAAACTTTTGCTATCATGAATCTATCTCAATATCAAAACTATACAAAATGAGTTTTTTTTAAAATTAAATTGACCAAAAAGTGATGAGACTACGGACATCTTTTCAGCTTGTTATTAGATGTCTATATTTCTATTACTTAAAACCGATTTACTTTATTTCAGAAAAGATCACAAACCACATTGCTCACATGCACTCCACGGACATCGCGAGTGACGTACAGCCAGCAGTGGAGACTGCCCTAGGCATGGTGCTCGAGGACATCGCCAACAAGTTCCTCAAACACATCCCACAGGAGATGATCTTCCCGAACTAAAGAAGTCCTGAATACTTGGATGTTATAGCAGGACTTTCAAAAAATTGAACTTAAAGTGTATTGTGATCAGTTAGATTTAGGGATGAACTGAAGTAGAGTGATTTTAATTTTATCTTACACTCAGAGGTTTGCTATAACAAAACCCAAATTTTGGGCCAAGCTCGCATTTGTGCATCAATTTTCCTTTTATTTATAGCAATCGGTCTTGTAATTTTCCCACTGCTGGGACTCAGACCTCCTCTTTAGGTGAGGGAATGGGCGGTAATCCACCACTGTAGCCCCAGCGCGGGATGGTAGATGTCGCACGTCTCCGAATTTTTGATACTAGGACCTGCCGGTTTCCTCACTATGTTTTCCTTTACCATTTTGAGCGCAGTGGTGATAAAATAAATAACATAAAGTAATGCGCCTGGCTGGGTTTGAACCCGCGACCTACAACTTGTAAGTTGGGGCAGTTGCCACTGGGTCACCAATACTCTCGTCTTATTTATTTTTTGTATTTATATTTTGTGTGGAATAAAGAAAAAGATCTGAAGTAATCGATAGATAGATAGATATCTCCGATTCCCGATCGAAATAAAAGAAAAGATGGGCTCAAGTGTTGTGATTATTTATTATTGTATCTTCAGGACTTTTTCAAAATACTGAAGTTAAACTGTAAGTATATTAGTGACAGAAAATATTTCATATGCTAAAATCTTACTGTATGTAAAATATAAGTGGTATAGATGGAAAGGATATAACATATTTTTATTCTTTCATTGTAGTTTTTTGTTAACAATTTTAGGTATAAAAAAAAACTATTTTGAGTTATTTATAATAAAGTAGATAGTTTTACTTTTAAGTGTAGTAACTTATTATCATAATTTATTTCATTTTTTTTATATTATTTAAAAAAAACATTTGCGTGTTTGCGATCCCACCTGATGATACGCAGTCATGCAATTATTGATGGTGAGGCGCACTAGTTTATTTAGAGCCTATTCACTCTAACCTTGGAAAAGGACCGCAGCAAGAAAATGGTTCCAGCCTTTCGATGTACGCGGTATAAACGACGAGGCGAAATGCTTAGTCCGGACCGTAGAGGTGTTAGCAATGTAAGGGTGTACACTCGTCGTACGTCGGATTGTCTGATGGTAGAAAGGCAATGGCGAAATCAAGTGTCAATGTATTTTGATAGTGAATAAAATAAAGGCTTTAAAGAAACACTCTTTTATTACACATATAGGAAGGTATATTACGTATGTTATGGTTGCTATAACATATAATAATATAGATGGATGTAGTAGCTACTTACTTACACACGTGTTGTCTTCATGGTCTAATAAATATTAAGCAAACTATCAAATTTCGTGTTTTACCTTGTTTTTATTTTCTTGAGAAAGAGCGGATGTAGTTTTGTGAATGTAAGCAATCATTTCATTCAATATCTTTTGAATGAGAGTGATTGTGTGATGGGGAGAATATTACTACGACAGCAGCCCCCCTAGCCAAGTTACGACCGTTTCGTTTGCGTCGACAGGAATCCTTTGTTTTGACCACGTGACTGAACGTTGAGATGACGTCAGACAAAAGGAATTGGAGGCGTGGCCTACTCGATGCGTTCGACGCAAACGAAAGGATCGTAACTTGACTAGGAGGGCTGTTCTATCAAGAGACAGCTATTTTTTTTTGGATTTTTGCAAATATGTATATAGTTATGGTTTGTTTTCTAGACTGTTCCGATTTTGTCCAAGCAAGTGAACAATCGATTGAGCATTTTAAAACAAGTGATTTCTCTAATCGAAAATCAAGTTCCCAACTATAAAAGTAAAGCAAAATAAACTTGTTTTAATTTTTGTCATTGCTTCGTAAAACTTTTATAGTTTATTTAAATTCTAATACTTGTAATCAACGAAAATGCAAAATATAATTATTTTAATTGTGACCGTACTATCTTCAATAACTACGATTTTATTTATTTTTCGAGATGGAATATCATCCAATGACTTCATCGGCTTCTAGGGTGGTGTAAGATGGTGTGTAATTTACTGACTAAAACCCAGTAGTCAGTAAAACAAATAAAAAAATAAAAGTAGGGGCTCCATAGGGTCGAAGTCTACAGGAGTCATGGGTTGACTTCTGAATGGGAAACCTGTGGTCCTGGAACAGAGAGCAAAGAAGGAACATACAGCCCCCCTAGCCAAGTTACGATTGTTTCGTTTGCGTTGAACGTCTCGAGTAGGCCACGCCTCCGATTCCTTTGTTCTGACGTCATCTCAACGCTCAGTCACGTAGTTCGACACAAACGAAACGATCGTAACTTGGCTAGGGGCTTAGGGGCTTGGCTGTATGTTCTTTCTTTGCTGTTTGGTGTGTTTTTAGTCAATAAAATTCTGATATTCGTCCCGTTCCCCCCTAGAGTGGAAGAAGTTATTAGATCATTTCCAGCCTCAAAAAAAACCTGTGTCCTCCAGTTGCCCTTTGCGTTCCAGGATCACGGTATCCCTTTAAGAAATTGCCCGTGTTAATTATTGCGTTGTGTTACCGTTTCAACGAAGTAAGTTTGTTCAACAAAAAGGTTATTGTGTAATTCTGCCTTAAGTGTGTCAATGTGCCGAGTGGGCCACGCGGTCAGGCCTACTACCAATTACATCAGACTCACTTACAACATTTCAACTACAACCTGCTAAACTAATTTCAACTCTATAGTTATCCTCTTAAGGTTTATGTTCCTTTGGTGATATATTATGGTTTTTTAGGTCATAGACCTATCATGACGATGCTAAAATGCAAGTTGCATTGTCACATAATTTCTCTTTTGTTGTATTCATTAGGTCGCGAATTTTTTTATATTTAATTAGGCTTGAAGTTTTTGGATCCAGTTATCAGGTAGCTAAGTGATGTAACTGAGAATTTTAATACCATTTTTAATGTGTGAGGTGAATTAAAGTTATGCCACTTTGTAAACAAGATTAAATCACTCTTCCCTGGAATACAATTATGCAAAGGGCAATTGAAAGCACACGAATGGGTCTTAGTTAGCAAAAGTCTGACATGCCATCTGGGCCTCAAGTCTGCTATTACAATAGTGTCAGAATGGTCTATCATTAATTTCATAATGGTTGATTTTGACAAGTTTGGTAATCTACTAATATAATGGCGTCATTAAGACATTTCCAATGGTCAACCACTGACACTCCATTGAAAGAAATGGCATAGAATGGTAATCTCGTACATAATGACAAATTAATGTCTGACATACTTATGCGGTAACCTGTTAAAATTTTGGCAGTACCTTTGATCAGTGTCCTACCATTAGAACGTCGTTGGGCAGTCATTGCCTCTAATTTGTTACGAGACAGCTTGATATTGTCATTCTACCACAATTCTATTACGAGACTAATGACTGACCAATGATCGACTATTATGAATTTTGCAGATTACGAACTTTTCGCCAAATAACAATGGGATCGTGTTGGAATGACGAATTTATAAAAATAACAGACTTGGGCCCCTGGTTCCTTTTTAGGAAAAAACTCGTAACAAGGTTAAAAACGTATAGGGGAATATCTTAAAGTGATATCGCGGTCCTGGAATTTATTTATTTATTTATTTATCCCCACATCGGAACGCCTAGCAGCAATTATACCAATGGAACACAATTAGTCCAGAATCTGCTACTTTCCAATATCGTGAGCGCTGTGGAATGGTAATCATCAAAGGAGCGGCGCGGCGGAGGGTCACGTCGTTCGCTTACGCAACATCAGGCCATCGCTCCTTCAGGATTCCACATGTATCAAATCCCATATCGAACACTTTTTGAAATGTCAAAGGTCTTTTGATGAGTTTTACAAAGAAAATTGATTTACATTGAAAAATAATATATAATATAAATGTATGTATGTAATAGGAATGTAAAAGGCAATAGGTTATTTCTAGGCAAGCGCGCTCCATCGTTGACCACATCACCACGCTTTTAATCAGCACCCCTAGCCAAGTTGATAATCTGCAATCGTTAACGCTAGTCAAAAACTAATCAAATGTATGGGAATGACATCATCTCGTTAAGTCACGTAGTCAGAACAAACGAATAGAAAATTCGTAGCCAAGTTCACATCGTTCAAAATGATAAAATAAATTGTTGTCGTTTCTACAATGTTCAACGCTACATCCAGGCCGACTCAGGTGTGTCAACATGACTACCAATTTATCGTTTTCTACAATTGCTGACACCGAGGTTTTACCGATTGGAGAACGGAATTCGACACGAAACGGTTGTAACTTGGCTAGGGGGCTGGTGAGTTAGTGGTCAAGCGTGAGCCTATCTAACAATAAAAAAAACCCAAAGCGGAAGAAGTTATTTGACAACTTCCCGTTCTTTTATAGAAAAAAAAAATTATAACCTTACACCTACATACAAAATGTTTATTTTTTTATGTAAATGAAATGTTTTTTTTGAAATAAACATTTTTTCAAACAATTTTACATTTTTTTTAAATGGCGTATCAACAAGTTTCTTCCTTACAAAAGTTATGAATTGTACACAATTGTATTGTGGCAACAAGATAATTATTTATCATTCATACAAATTGAAATAATTAATATTATACAGTATAATGAAAAACGTTCCAGGTACTGACAACCCCTGCTTTATTTAGATTTTTAACATGGACACTAGTAGTATAAGTAAGAATTCAATAATTTATTTGATTAAAAGCCTCATAAATTCAGAAGATGAATAGTTCAAACGAATTCATTTAAGTATAACAGTTTCCATATAAATTGATTACAATAAATTCAGCATCAATCTTAATTGTAATAAAGCACAATATACATACATTGTACTTTTATTACAAAGTTTACCCTAAAACAACCTTTTTTTAACTTCTGTCTAATGGTATCGCGAACAGTGGTGGTGGAGGTGACATAGAAACAACAAATATTAATAATATTACTAATTCTCTTGTATGTTATTAGACCATATCCCAAGATACACTTTGGAAGGAATAATGCAACGTGCCTTATTCCTTCTTCTTTTTATTATTGATAGGCTCGCATTCAACCATTATGACATAATGTGGTCGACAATGTAAAACGCTTGCCTAGAAGTAATCTATTCACTCTTGACTTAAAGACCCCAAGGTTGTAGCTATTAAGAAACACAGACTCCGACAGGGAATTCCAGTTTAGTTATGCAATTCCGACACACACTCCCCGAAATGCAAATGACAGAAGAAATTGACACGCTAGCAACTCGGTGTCGATGTTCACGATTTTGAAGCTACACTACAATATTGTTCCTACCTACAATATTCTAATTAATAATATTCTTAACGATTATGAAATACTGAATTTAAGAATTTTTACCTATTCTTTAGTAGGTATAAATTGATAAAAAATTGGTAAAATGTTACTCCTTTGGGATAATAAAACAAGTGTTTTATACACTTGTGTGTGAAGTGTGTTTTAACGAAAGTTTTTTATTAATTAAAAAAAATTACCAAAAGAGTAACATTTTACCAATAAAACTACTAGGAATTAATACTATCTTATCCTAAAAGATCATGAACCACCTCGGTGCCGAAGGGGCCCAGTCATTTATCCGGCCCAGCAGTTCCGAAGCCTACTAGGGCCATGGGTTGTCCGAAAGGGAACCCCGGTGTCCTGGGACGCAAGGCAAAGAAGTAACATAGGAGTGGGTTTAAGTCAGTAAAAGTCTGACCCGCCCTCGCACACCGCTTTAGAGCGAAAGAAGTCCTGGTTTATAAGAAACACGATTGTCTTTTTAGATGTCAACAAATACCTTCTCCCATTTGGGTGGAGCGAGAGAAGTCAGACTTTTACTGACTAAAACCCGCCCATGCTCCTGCTGTAGCCCTTTGTGTTCCAGGGCCACGGTAAAGCTAGAACTACATTAGACCGACGCACACGTGTAACACGCCTGATTTGTACGTAGAACGACGTCGCGTGGATTAAATGTAGCTCTACAAGTCTAGTTTCCATACAAAATATATGGAGACAGACGTGTGCGTAGTGTAGTTCTACCTTCTCTTTCGCACAATCTCGCAGCCCACGATTGCCTAACCTAATTTCTCTGAACCCAATCATGAATGCCTCGTGATTCAAGAATGATTTCGTAAAAAATCACGCATTATCTGTCCACCAGATGACGATAAAAATGATCTTGATGTGTTATCATCACGTCCCTGTTTATTTAAATTACAAGTTTTGTACTTTCTGCCACTAGTCAGATTAGTACAAAGATGTGGTCTGTGTTGTGGTGCTTGTCCGTGGTCCATTTGGCTGCAGGGTTTGATAAGAGTTTTATCAATTGTAAGTAACAAACTTTTTTCTTTGCTCCAACCTCTTCAATCCCATTTTTGTTAAAAGCCTCCTTCGATAATTCGCAATATGTTTTTTTTTCTTTTTATTATAAATACGGTTGCTCTATACTAGGATTTTTTCCTGTATGTCTTGTATCATGGATAAAGTTAAGAAATCCAAGAACCTTTTTTATGTGTCCTTTTGTGTATTCAATGTCATTTTTTATGCTTTCTGGGAATTATTTCTTTATCGTGGGTGCGTTGACAAACGTGTCCCATTCACAAGACACCAAGATTCGGGACAAATCCCTGGGGGTCAAAATTTGACCCATGCGGGAATCCAACCAGCTACACGCACCATAGCAGCTAATCGCTTAACCACAGCGCCTAACCGTGTCGTCATTGAAATCGTAATAATCAGTATCTAATCGTTATAAAATAATGTTGATACCTTCTGTTTTTTTACTTCATTAACAAATCTAAAACTAGACACATTCTAATATATTATTGACTAGTTTAGCCGAGTTTGAGAGCGAACAGCTTTGCGAGTGTACAGCGCTTTTGTAGTTTTGATTTTTCTATAGACAGCCTTGTCTTGGGTCCGCGCACAGCCTTAGAAAAAAAAAAACACTTGTAAAAAGACCTTTTTATACATTAATCGGGCATTCTATGTTATTATTTTTTTTAGTTGGTGGCTTCATATGTCCCAGAGAGGAGAGAGCATTGGGCCGGTGTCTCCGAGATGCTCTGAACGCCTACATACCACAATTAGCAACAGGTAGAAGAATTGTGAATATCGTATTAAGTTAGCGTACTAGTCGGGCAGCGAGATCATTCGAAATAGTTACTGCAGTCTTGGAACGTGAATGGCAAATGAAGGAACGCGAGTGTGTTTTAATCCGTAAAATTTAGACACTCTCTTCAATTTCACCCTCCTTTTCTAGTGCTTGACTGCGATCCCACCTGATGGTAAGCAGTGATGCAATCGTTAATGGTGAGGCGCACTAGTTTATTAAGAGCCTTATTCACTCTAGCCTTGAACACACCCAAATTATAATCGGATGAAAAGACCTCAGCATGCAAATTGTTCCAGTCCTTCAATGTACGCGGTATAAACGACGAAACGAAACGCTTAGTCCGGACCGTAGACATCTAGTTTTACCAAAAGCGGGAGAAGATACATGACAATTTTTTTTTCAATATTACTCTTTTAATTTTTTCATTAACACTGTACTTAATATTAAGAAATAGGTAAGTATATTACTTCTTTGAGGTAATATGTAGATAATATCAAAAAGAAAGAAAGAAAAAACGTTTATTCGTGGCTCACACTATCGTATACTTAAACTAAAGATACAAATTAAAAGAAAAGAAAGGTATAGTCAGTGCGAGGCCATAAGGCACCTAATTCAGCAAAAAAAAAACAAAATTCAAAATTCTATGTCTAATTATTTTACTGTAAGTACATAAAATAACGTGGAGCATGGACTATAATAAAATGACAGAAGCTAAGCTACTTTTCCTATTGGCCGTGTCTTAGGAAAAAAACCGCATTTGCTGCAAATATTGTCATTAACATGACACAGAAGGTTCTGTAACGTTTTAATTTCATTTCTTTTATCTGTGCTTCGTATTACCGCCGATACCCAAATAGAAAGTATATATATATTTATAGGTATATTGCTACTTAAAACTGACAATTACTCAAAACTAGTTTTGAATGGAAGAATTGGTTTGAAGCAATTTTAACCATTCAGCACCAATTTAAAATTACTATAATTTAAGTACTCACGTACCGGAAGACGTAACGTGGAAAGGCCTCTTACAAAGTGGACCGATGACCTGGTAAGGGTTGCGGGAATTCGAAGGATGTGAGACGCACAGGACCGTTCATTGTGGCGACACTTGGGTGAGGCCTATGTCCAACAGTGGACGTCTTTCGCCTGAAATGATGATGATGATGAAGTACTCAAAAACCTGTTATCTTGGTAAGGTTTTCTTGTAGCCTTTTTAAAAACATCTTTTGTTAGTTAAATTAAACATTCTTGGTAGTTAAATCTACTAAAATAAATAAGTAAAACGATATATATTTTTATAAATAACTAGCAGACTCGGCGAACTTCTTACCTCCTAATAATGTGATAAATGAAGAAACGCTCGACTGATTTTGTGCTAACTTCACATAAACCATCTACTAAATAGTCCGAACAAAGCCTAAACATTTGGTTTGGATAGCCCGTTCTTGAGTTATAAAATTACAATGAAAAGTGGCATTAATTTTCATATATATAGATAAAACAAACGCGTTGTAAATCAAAATGAGTCTTGGCTATAACATAGTTATATAAGCAGGATCATAATCTATGTCAATTACTATCACAGGAGTACCTGAATACGGCGTGCCACCATGCGAGCCTTTGGTCGTGCCAGCTCTCTCCATCCAGCAGTCCACGGGCCCCATCTCGGTCAGATCCAGTTACTCTGACGTCTTAGTCAGGGGACCATCGTCTATGCGAGTCAAAAATGTTGAGTGAGTATCTACAACATGTAACTGGAACAATGCAGCCCTTATATATCAGATATATCCTTATATATCCATATATTAGTGGTACAAATATAATTCAGGCACTGAAAGTTTTCGTCGACGGTGCAAAAATATTCCACACGCGCGCCTCAAGGATATATTTATTTATTTTTTTATTATTATGAAGAACACGATATACTACTCTGTCAAGAAAGTGCCGGGAAAAGATCAATAATACACAAAATGTCTGTTATTCATCCAAATTTATTTTATAACCTTCAAAGTATGCTCCTTTAGAAACGATACACTTGCGCCAACGAATAATCCATTCATCAAAACATTTGTGGTTGCTGGATGGTATTTGAGTGTTTGGTCAAAAATTCGTTCACAATGATAGCCTTGTGCGAAGGCGCATTGTCGTGGTGCAAAATCCAAGAATTTTCTTTCCACAAATCTGGCCTTTTTCGTCGAATTCGCTCTCTTAAACGCCGCATAATGCTCAAATAATATTCTTTATTTACCGTTAGACCTTCCGGTAAGAATTCAGAGTGCACAACACCGCGATACTTAGTCAAAGAAAACAGTCAACATGACTTTGACTTTTGATCGACTTTGGCGTGGTTTTTTCGGTTTCGGTTCAGTTGCAAGGCGCCACTCCGAAGCTTGTTGAGTAGTTTGCATGTCAAACTCGTAAACCCACGTCTCGTTACCAGTAACAATGCGTTTCATGAATGTTGGGTCCGAACTGACTCGTTCTAGCATGTCCTCAGCGACTTTCATGCGATTGAGTTTTTGGAGAAAATTCAGATCTTTTGGGACTAGCCGAGCAGCAACATGTTTCATACCCAAATGATTAGTTAAAATGGTACGGATCGACTCGTGAGATACAGAAAGTTCGGCGGCTATCTCTCTCAGAGTTGAATGGGGATTTTCAGTCACTATTTTCGTCACTTTTGCGATGTTAACTTCAGTTGCAGACGTTGACGGCCTACCAGAGCGAGGCAAATCTTCCATCACATCTCGACCGCTTTTGAACGCTTTGAACCACTCATAAGCACGAGTTTTTGATAAAGTCGATTCACCGTAAGCCTTCTGTAACATTTTCAGTGACTCCGAACACGAAATTCCATTGGCGATGCAAAATTTAAGGCAAACTCTTTGTTCGATATTTTTGTCCATTATGAAATTCGCAATACACACTATATATGATATTACTAAAACCAGCACTGTATTTAATATAAATAACAGATGCATCTCAAACTCCGCGCCAAAATGGAAAACAGTTGTGCCAATCTAACAACTACAAAAAAACAAAAATTTGAATTTGGAACCATAAACAAATCATCCATTCCCGATACTTTTTTGACTGAATGTATTAACAAGATGCTATACTGGTAGGTAATTTTATAGATATTCGATTCTATGCAAATATGTCAATTAAAGGTGTCCACAGCAATTTGACAACAAATATAAATTATTATTTTATAAATTAAATTAATATGGGATATAAATTAGAGAAGATTCGATAAGATTCTGGCAAAACATTATTTGACAGTATAAAATATAAGTTCGAAATATTTAAATTATTAAATTAAATTGTATTGTATTCATGTGAGCGATAAATTAGAATTGTAAACAAACTCGAGTGTAATAAATCTTTGACATTCTCAACTTTTATCTACTAAAACGTGCATGTATTGTGTATATACTAACTATACCTTCCTCATGAATATTATTCTGTCAATTGGAGGAAACTGCATAAAAAATCATTTATTCGTTTTTGAGTTTATCGTCATAAAAACAGACTGACGCAGTTTGGGACTTTCGTTTGTAATACAAACGCAAGGATAAGGATATCTACGCATGTGGCACGTTCATGATCTTTACTCTTATTGTTAGCTAACGCATTACGTTATCAACAGACTTTATCCCCATTGTGTAATGAAGTAATTTGTTTGCCTTCATTAAGATCACAAAACGCTATGTTTGTAGTTACATACCAATTTTGTTGACCATTCGTCCCTAATATACCTACTTACATGGGATCAATGCCTGCATGCATGGCATGGTTTCTGTGGGCTCATAGAATGCAACAAGCAACTGAAGGACAGGAAGTTTTAGTTAGTGAAAGTGGGTAAATGACTTTTCTCGCTCCACTCAGAGAGGGAGAAATCATTGGATGATTTCCCATCTTAAAAAAAAAACCTTTCTGTGGGCTACAACTGATCGTCAGTTACTATTGATACTATAACTGACAATAATGATGAAGAAGATGGCTATAGTGCCAAGAGTGGCTCATGTCTTGTATTCCATTCCAGTGTGGACTCAAAACAGCATCGAGTGGTGGCGAGGCTGTACATTCCGGAGCTGAAGATGAAAGGCAACTATAGGCTGGAGGGACAGCTGTTGATGCTACCCATCGATGGAGAGGGACAATTCTCTGCTAAATATGGTAACTACATGTTTATGTACACTTAAGAAGTTCATCTTGAAAATAGTACATTTTGATACAAGTGGGGAAACTTTGTTATTGCGACCGAGGCGGAATTCGAGGGTGTTATGAAGCAGAGTGCTGCAGTGACAAATTTCCACATGTATCATAAGACGTTATTCAATACACTACGAACATGGTATTTATCTGACTGCTATGAGTTCGTGGGTTCGATTCCCACCCAGGACAAATTTTTGTGTGATGAGCATGTAATTTATCTATAATATGTAATATGTATTTAGAAATATATGTGTATGTTTATCAGTTGTCTATTACTCATAACACAAGCTCTGCTTAGCTTGAGACTGGACAACGTTGTGTAATAGTTGTGGAATATTATATTATTATTATTTATATATTATATTTTTTTAAATCTGATTTTCTGCTTTATTGAACTTAGTAAACTTATAAAAAATAAAGAAAAGTAATATTAATTCTACTTTAAAGCTAGTATAGAAATCTTGATGATAATTATTCGGTATTCTGTACATGTTTCTTAGAAGTTAGTGATAACATGACGAGTGACAGGGCAGAATGGAAGAAAAAAACGTGTTGCGCCGACCCCAAATAATACGGGACAAGGGCAGGAAGATGATGATGATGATGATTCTAAACATGTTTGTACCTGCCTATCTTAAGTGATTTCGATTTTATTTGCTACTCATTAACAGTGTACGCATACGGTGATGGGAATACATTTTCACTTTCTACGTATATTTTCTCAATGTAAGGAACACTTTTATACTATAATATTTTAAATTCCGGTATCTCCTTTCCAGGTGATATCGATGCAACAGTGACCATAGTCTTGGGCCGTCAGCCTCGCCACAACGAGGTCGACTCCCTCAAGTGTGAGGAGTTGGATGTGTCCTTCCACGTCGGGTACGCTTCCATG
Source organism: Mythimna vitellina (assembly GCA_949316375.1). Classification (NCBI taxonomy): domain Eukaryota; kingdom Metazoa; phylum Arthropoda; class Insecta; order Lepidoptera; family Noctuidae; genus Mythimna; species Mythimna vitellina. The sequence continues at coordinate 8,808,839 of OX438687.1, read as the reverse complement.
AAACTGGAGAACCTCTTCGGTAGTGAAGGGGATTTGAGTACGTATACTAAATAACATCTTATTTATTAATTAAAATAATATGCATAGTAAACAACAGTGGTGGGACACCACTGTTGTTTAACGTGTAAGTAAAGGTCTCGGACTTACGAATTGTAGGTTCCAAGTGCATTTTTTTTGTGTAGTATATTACACCACCATTGCTCTCAATAGGGTGAAGGGAAACATCGTGAAGAAACTGGAATATCCTAGAATCAAAAATTTGAAGACATGGGACATCCACTAACCCGCACTAGGCCCGCCTGGTGGATTACGGCCCATTCACTCTATTACAATAATCAGCTTTCTAATATTCCCACTGCTGGGACTCAGGCCTACTCTCGCGTGGTGGTTGCCTACCAGGTCGTCGTACTCAGTCTATAATAAAATTGGTAATGTTTTTGTTAGTACCTCTTGCAGTTTCAAAATCAGCTTAATTTTCCTTTTACAACATCTACGGCTTTTGACTTTACCTTCTCTTGCAGTGTGTTGCCAAACGCGTGACGTGGTTGTTTTGTAACAAATATTGATAACAATAAATATTCTTGAAGAGATAACATTGCATTTGTTGAGCATTAATAAACAATGATGCTCTAAATGGGAAATGCAATAGAATTTCTTCATGGTTTTTTAATTATAGGACTATATATGGATAGGTTCACGCTTGACCATTATCTCATCTGTTGGTAAGCGACGATGTGGTCGACGATGGAATATGCTTGCCTAGAAGTAACCTATTCACTCTCGACTTAAATATCCCGGGGCTGTAGTTGTAGGCTGGTACGGAATACCACTGGTTTTTACTATTTGTGTTTTGTTGCATGCAACAAGTTACTTTGATAAAGTAGGAGGGAAAAATCTAGATGGTTCAGAATTGATGTCAAAGGGAAATGAAACGTTTGCCACACATAGCTGGCATATATTTTTTTTCCTTTTCGCCAAAAGTGAAACCTAGGCCATACCTTGAAACAATGAGAAATCAATAGCAAAAAGAATTATGTCCACCAAACGTAAACAAACGAAGTTAGAGACTATTTACTAGGTTACTATTTAACCGGCGTTATTTTTCTGAAATAAAAATATCAATGTCGGATATTTAAAGTTTACCATTATTAAGTATACTTCATGGCAACTCTAATGAGTTATTCAAGTGAAAAAATATACTTAACAGTAATAATCAACTCAAACAATTTATCAATGGAAACCTCAAAATATTATGTATTATATTTCCATTTTATTCACATAGGTAACGCCTGACAAAAAATACTAGCAATAATTCTATAGGGTTATGATATATCTGGTTCTTTTTGCTACTGATTCCTCGTATTGCCCATTATTATATAACCTAGGTTTTATTTCTGGCGAAAAGAAAAAATTAAATCATGCCAATAGTTTGCATTGGCTTTAACAACACGTTACATTGATAATGTAGGATGGAAATGTCTAGTCACATATAACCAACTTGTAAATTAAATTCTAAAAGATGGTTCATAATTGAAGTTACCTCTAGCTGTTGCCCGCAACTTCGTCCGCGTCGACTCTTAAAACAATACCATGGCTCGTTCAAAATCTCAAGAAGATATTTTTTTTCACGGAAATATAATTTGTTGCGAAGACTAACCAGAATAAACAGGCCGACAGACAGACAACAATTTAAAAATTGCATTTTGATAAAGACAATACAAATAGACTCTAAAATTTTATTTACCTACATGTATATATGTATAGATAGATTTCTATCATAAAGCTTACTTAAAATTTTCATATCCTAATATCATTATTTTATTTCTAGGTAACACACTGAACCAATTCCTGAACGAGAACTGGCAGAAACTGATTGAAGAGCTGCAGGTTCCCTTGGAGGAAGCTCTGAGGGACTTCTTGAAGCCTCTCGCTGACCACACATTCTCCACACTCAATGCTGATGATATTTTGTCTTAACAGTTTAGGTCTTCGGTCTAAACTCCAATACATTATTGATGCCTTACGTAGTCACAATCAAAAATTGCAAAAATCTGGACTGACGTTGAAAATCAAATACTTAATTTATTTTATGGCGATGCGTCCAGGTTTTTTATACTTAGAATATTATTTAATTAATTTATGATTTAAAATTATAAGAATATTTTTAATTTTGTTTTTAATTTGTAACTTACATAATGTAACTGATACGAACCACCTATAAATTCGGCACCCAATGGCCAATGGAAAGGGCTATATATATATGCTCGGAGTTTCCTTACCTGATCGAATCAGGAATAAAGATAATTTTGGCAGTAAATACAGGTCATTTTGGCAGGAGAACCAAAATTATCGACATAGCCCGAAGTATCGCCAAACTTATCTTAGCAGCGTTGGAAGGCCTTCCACAAAGTGGACCGGTGATGGTCGTGGGAGTCCGGTGGATTACGGGACGCACAGGGCCGGTCGTTGTGGCAATACTTGGGGCAGGCCTATGTCCAACAATGGACGTCTTTTGGCTGAAATGATGATTCATCTCGTTGGTACTCTGTCATAGAAAACACTATCGCACTAAATTACCAGCAGTTAATTTTAACATTTTTTTATATCGATGGCACAGTTGATGCAGCTTTGTACTTATTGGCTGCTGCACTGCATGTCGCAGGTTTGATTCTCGCACAGAACCATGGCAAATAGTTGTTCCGGGTCTGAATGTCTTGTACTCATAAATAGTTCATATGTTTGTGAACGCACCCACGCTACAAGAGTAATTCCTAGTGTGGGGCAACGTTTTAAAAACAAAAAATATCACATAATAAAAACAAAAATAATGTTGTAAATAATAATATATTTTTACAACTAAGTACATTTTAGTCATCACAATCGTTATTACAAATATTTAAACCTAGTCTTACTAACTATGTTTAAGTACGTCTATAGTATCGGGTGATCACTTAGTAACTTAAATAAATAAAGCTCACTTATGCCTTTTGAATGGCTAATTGCCCCTGTACACAATGGCCAACCAAGAACCCACTGTATAAAATGATCTTGTAGGAAAGTAGTAACTGATCTTTCAGTGTTAGTCAATTATGAGCTCTAATGAGGCCATTGTGAACAGAGGTTCATAAAATTAATCGGTATTTAGGACACTCAGTATACCGTCCGAATTTCAACAGTACGCTGAGAGTGAGTTGTTTTTACATTAATGCGATCGAAACGTTTACCATGTTTGGCTCTCTGATTGGTTTAGAGCATAGAGCGCGCCAATGGGGGCGTCGAACGTCACAAACGCGTTGACCCGCGTTAACGTAACACTAACTTACACTGGGCACTATGTGTGCTGAGTGCGAGTTGTGTTTACATTAATGCGATCGAAACATTTAACGTGTCTGGCTCTCTGATTGGTTAAGAGCTTGGAGCGGGCCAATCGGAGCACCGAATCTCATAAACGTTTTGATCGCGTTAATGTAAAACCAACTCGCACTAGGCACTCTGAACACACGATCACACGATTCCTTTGAAAAGGATTCAAAAGAATTTGTTATAAAGTTATCAAATTCCGATAAAATGATTTGTTACAGAATAGTTAAATGAAATGAAGATCAATTTTAAATGTTTTTGAATTTACACAGTCGTGACATCGTCGAGTTTAAATTTTTAGGTGGTTATTTGAAAAAAAGATAATAAGAAAATATTTTGAGATCTTAAAACACTGCATACACAAATTATATGAAACGCGGTACTTGGTAAAATAAAAAAGTCATGGAATTATAGGGTTACCAAAATGGTAAATTTTGATTGACAATATTTACGTGATGTTGATCGTTAGCTTTAAGCGATTGAAGCTGTTGTATATATCTAGCAGTTAACTTCAAGATTGTCATTGTCATTCACGTAAATATTGTCAGTCACAATTGACCGTTTTGGGGATCCTTAAGAAACTAATGAATAAAATATAGCAACACAAAGAGTTGAGAAAAAACTTTACACTCTGGTTTTCACAAATCTACTTCAACATTACGAATTTGTACTAAGATCCAATAAAACTTTAAATCAAATTAAAGTCTACAAATCTTTGAAAATACTTCTAGAAACATTCACAACAGTAAATATACCAGAACTACATAAAAACTGACTGTTCACAAGTTCACTCATAGCTCTAAGGTGTTAGCCACACATCGATGGGGATCTTCGAGAAGGCGGCGTTAACGAACGCCTGGAAGTGCTTCGCTATCGATGCTGAGGCAGCTGGTCTCATCTCCTCGATGATCTCAGCTGCGTTGTTGTTTAAGAACTGGTTCATCGCCTCACCTGGAATTTGGAGAGAACAGATGACTGTAATGTTTGAATACAAAGGGTTGGTGTTGGTTGTGTGGTTGACTAGTTGTTGGTTGTTTTTTTTTTTCAGTATGTACTTAGATTATAAATGTCAAATTAACTCTGTCTGTCTATTCTGCTTTTACGATTAAACTGGTGGACCTTGCTGTGCGACTGTGCAGCACGAGGCTTCAAAAGACTACAGTATCTGGGCCAACCATTTCCAAGACTAGAGGACTACAGGCTCAGCCCCGTCTAGGCCATACTGGGACTCATAAAGAAGGTGCACGGAGGGCTAGGGGTTGAGTAGACAAGAGGGCAATAGCACAAAAGATTCAAAAGGGTTGAAGTGCTCTGGCCTAGGGCCAGCCAAGATAAGATAAACTGGTGAACCGATTTTGAGGAAGGACATAGGCTACTTTTCATCTGGCGTCGACTTTGACACCGACATTCACGCGCACGAAGCCGCTGTCGATGGCAAAACCTACTCTATAAATAAATAAGTAATAACAATAATACATAGTTGTATAATTTCACACAGATACGAAAACTTTAAATACATACTTATTTTAGCGCAAAAATTTTCTGTGCCGTTTCCATTTTTTAATATTTATAACCTAATATGGTCCTTATTGATTGCAATAAAGATTTGAGATTTGTATCTTTGTGACTATTATTAAGTCACTACACTTTTCGACAATATCCTTTTAGGCAAACATTTGTAATATTCGACCTTTTTGGCATAATCCTTACCATCTGGTAAAGACGAAATGAATTTTTAATTTTTTCCAAGGTCAACAATGCCCCTGATCAGATAATATGACGCTTACATAACAGTGATGATAAAGTATGACTGGCCTGTTGGTTTAGTGGTTAGTGACCCTGACTGCTATGCCGAAGGTCGGGTTCGATTCCCATCCAAGACGTTTGTGTCATGAGCACGATTGTTTGTTCTTTGTCTGGGTGTAATTTAGGTATCTATAATATGTATGTATTTAGAAATATATAAGCGTGATTATCAGTTTTCTAGCACTCATTACACAAGATTTGCTTAGTTTAGGACTAAATGGCGTTGCGTGAAAGTTGTTGGAAAAAAAGTGATTCAAGAACAGCGGTAAGAACAGAATTCAACTCACCAATAATGCTTCCATGGTTAACGGTATCCTTGACCTTGAAGCGAGAGGTCCTTAGTTTGAAGTCCACCAGCAGTCTGTCAGCCAGCATGTACTTCACGTTATCCCGAGTGGTTTCCTTGCCGAAGATCTTTGCGATAGCCACCACGTCACCTTGAATGTGAAGAAGAAAAGTTATATCACACTAATATTAATTAGGTGAAAGTTTGTGAGTGTGTGTGTGTATGTATATTTGTTATTTCTTTATGTTCAAACTTGAAATCACTAACTGACGATATGTCACGCTAGTTTAAGTTTAATTTTGTCTTGGTTATAACTAAAATAGACAGAAACATGTTGCTGGGGAGATTATGCGCCACTTCTTCTCTCCAGCTCAATGTGTCTTCCCCTAAAGGACCTAATTCTTTTTTTTGTTTTTCCTAAAGGTATCCTTCACTTAGGTTTGAGGTCAGTTTCCCCTCTACAGGCCACAACATTTTAGTTTCATTCGGAATTCAAAATCGCGACATGCAGCGCAATAGGCTATCGCTCAACTACTACACCAACTGTGCTGTCAAAATTGTTTGTTGATTATTCATTTAATAAAGCAACTAGAAGGCTCCTGGTTAAGGATTTGCATAACCATGAGAAGATTTTTCCTTTTATCAGCTCAAACTTGACTCATGATCTCCCTAGCCTTTTCCCAACTAGCTTGGGGTCGGCTTCCAGTCTGGAGTACTGGATGCGGCTGAATACCCGTGTTTTACATGGAGCGAATTCCTATCAGACCTCCACAACCTAGTTACTATTAGGCAACACGATACTCCTTGGATAGACTGACGGTCTGACTTTTTGGCGTCAAACTACCTTAAAGGAAGGTCAACGGGGTCTACGGGGCCAACGGCTTTACTGCACGGGGTGTCAGTAAAGTCCCTCGGTGCACAAAAAAATGACCTCCAAAATACATTTCAGCCTACAATTATTATAATAATCATTCTCATCGATGCCATTACTCGTGCAAATATATTTATTAAGAACAAATAAGCCATATAAATATTTATCCCACCCGGAAACATATGACCCTGTATTTGTTTTTGGCCGATGTATTATTGGCATTGTTTTTTCGCATGTTAAGGACTTTTGTTCGTTTAATTCTAGCCTTGTGTGAACCTTCTCTTTACAGGTTACTGGTTTAAGTCATGCAACTATACAAAGATCAATTTTTGTTTTTTCACCAAGAATTTCAAGTACTGTATTCTATACTACTGACCTGCCCCAGCATCGTACGACTGTTACAAATATTTGAAAGTCTCGTTTTTATCTCTAAAAAAAATGTACTCGCTTTTAGCTTTTGCTTGTTGGTTAAAACTGCATGAAAATTAGTTCAATAGTTTTTGAGTGTATCGCGAACAGACAGACCGACTGACGCAATGGGGGATTTAATTTTGTAATATATAAAATCTTTTCGAAAAATCTAAGAATCTTACATATGTTTTTTGGATTATGTGGTGGAGTATAATATGTCAAACTCTACTTTAAACTTAAAACCTGTCAAGTTTTGGCATTTAAACAAGTTTTGACACGTTCTAAAGTCCAGCTAAAGGACCGCTTTCTGAAGTCATTACTGAGTTCAGAAAACGGCACTTTATCTATAGACTACCTTCCCTGATATCCAATTAATAATTCACAACTTACCAAATGATGCCCAGAAGTCTCCCTGTGACCTGACGGGGAACAGCAGCACCTGTCCAGAAACCTCGTATCTTCCTGTGATTTCAATGCGTGGTAGCACGAGCCCCATGTCAATGCGGAGCTTCTTCAAATCAGACCTGCATACATATGTAATCGGGTCAGCATATACATTTTTATGTTTAAAACTAGAGGACAATATATTGTATCTTCTTTCATCATCATAATTTTAGTCGAAGACCGTCCACTGCTGAACATAGGTCTTGTGCGTCTCGCATACACTGGATTCCTTAAAAAAGCGGACCGCAAAAAAAAGTGTCGGCTATGGGATTATTGAAGCATGTGTTGGATGGCTCCCCTATCGATATTATTATTTCAGTCGAAAGATGTCCACTGCTGCTGGTCTCGTGCGACCCTCACCAAGTCATTGGTCCAAAATATGGGTGTTTGGACAATATGTGGAATTATTAAAACAGGCCCGATCTCAGTAAAATGGAGCTGAGAATTTTATTATAATATGGCCGAGGAAGCTGATTTGAATCATTTACTGCTTAAAACAGCAAAATATTTAAATATTACGTCGCCGTTCTAATGGAAAACCTATATTCTGTACATGTTGTTAGTTTTTAACTAATTACTTTCTAAACTAGACACAGGCTAAACGCACAAACCGTGCAAAATTAAAAGGGAAAAAAAGGGTATCCGTTGAGTTTCTTGCACCTACTTCTTCAATGAGCTAGCTCTCTTACTACGCCTTGGAATTTGCTGCTTCATCTTTTTTGTCCTGATCGATTACGTAAATGACAATTCAAAAGTAAATGTGTATTATAATAAATTATTTTAATTTTTTATTATTGACATTGCTACATACTAGTCAGTACAAGTCTACTCAGTGGTGGCCGAGTGATAACGGCCCCGACTTACGAATTGTAGGTCGCGGGTTCAAACCCAGCCAGGCGCATTACTTTGTGTAATTTATTTCATCACCACTGCTCTCAAAACGGTGAAGGAAAACATCGTGAGGAAACCGGCATGTTCTAGAACCAAACATTCGAAGACTTGTGACATCCACCAACCCGCACTGGGCCCGCGTGGTAGATTACGGCCCATTCCCTCTCCTAGAGAGAGGAGGCCTGAGTCCCAACAGTGGGAACATTATACGGCCGACTATGCTATGCTATGCTATGCTATTGCTACTAGTAATAGTGAAAGAGAACATTTTTTCTACTGTAAGATATACTCTTTCACTAAGGCTATTGGTATTATTGTTCTAAGTTCTATTGTCCAGTATTCCTTATCATAAGTTAAAATAAATACTTTGACATATTTACACATCATTGTGGCTTTCAGATTGTGCGACTAACATAAATTACCTGTTAAAGTTTTACCACCAAGTAGAATAGAATGAATTATTTCATCTGTACCTTTGTGAACCTTCAAGTTTTAAGTTACAAAATGCGGCCTTAACGCTCGAATTACCCCACAGTTCGTACTTTAGGCTTGTGAAATGTTTTTGTGCTCTTAATTCTGTCATTATGGTGAGCTTCCCACCATTTTAACAAAGAAGTATTTCGAAAAAGCAAGGTGGTCAAAATGCTCTAAAACAATTGGGAATTCTTGTGAGAAACAATTAATTACCTATATCTAGTTTTCATAGGTGGAATGAGGTCAATTACTTTGATCGTCGAACAATGGTCTAGATGTAAAGCATAATACCATAATCAGATGATAAATGTTCCCACTTTTGAATGTCAGGCCTCCTCTCTAGGACAAGGAATGGGGCCATAATCCACCACGCGAGCCCAGTGCAGGTTGGTGGATGTCACATGTGATCGAATTTTTGGTTCTAGTACATGCTGGTTTCCTCACGATGTTTTCCTTCCCCATTTTAAGAGCAGTGGTGATGAAATAAATTACACAAAGCAATTTGCCTGGCTGAGTATGAACCCACGACCTACAGTTCAAAAATCGGGGACGTTACCACTGGCCCCTACTGCTCTTAGACATATAAAAATCGTGAAAAGCTATGCGAGTTCACTGTATCCTTTTACTTATCAGCTCTTTTAAATTAAACAAGTCGGACGTCTGCAAGAAATGTTCAGTGATGCACTAAAAGATTTGCAATAGGTTAGTGACCGATCTGTGCATTCATGATCGTTACTGCTATTTTATTATCGTCTGCCTTTTCAATTTGGTATTGGCACGTAGCTATTATAACATCGTTTAGTTAATCACGCCCATTATTCTGAATTTAATGGTAGAATATATTATTCTTATTCATGCTCTGAACTAAATCAATCCTGCATTTATGTACTTAATATCAAAATAAATAAATTTTTATTTTAAGGTACCTTATAGAGAGTATCTATATTATTTGTAGAGCCAAACAAGAACACATACGTTCCTTGTTCTGTAGCACCAATATTTGTTTCTTTATAATATGAACACTTGAATATATAATTTTAGTAACATCAAGTGAAATGACTGCCTACGTATTACGAAAATTTGTTGCAACGTTTGGTGACTCGGCTTTGAAGGTATCTCTTACAACATTCTGTCAATTTTTATACTTATCCATTTGCAATAGCGACTATGTAGACTTGACCTCGTTTCCTTGCTCTTAAGATTTTCAGTTTAACAAAGAATTAATATTTCTAATTAGTAGTTTCGAAATAACACCTTGTAGTTGACCCGGAGGTCTAGATTAGCAATAAGTAGTTTCTATTAATTCTTTATCATATTTTTCGATTGTAAATTTGTATGACTCACTTCTTTATGAATGGTTGATTCATATCTAATACATAATCTAAGCGTGCAATAAAACTAACACCCGAAACATACATAATTTACGCTTTGTTAAACACTGCTTTAAGAGTTCTAGAGCAGTGGTAACGACCCCGATTTACTTACGAGTTGTAAGTTATGGGTTCAAACTCAAGTAGGCACTACTCCCAAAACGGTAAAGGAAAATATCGTGAGAAAACCGGCCGTGTCTAGGACCAAAGGTACGGTATGAGTTGGTGGATTACGGCCCATTCTCTCACCTAGAAAAGAGGCCTGGTTTCCAGCAATTGGAAGTTTATAAGGCTGATTATGTTATAATAAAAAGTATAGCATAAAATCAGCATTTCTAATGTTCCCACTACTGGGACTCAGGCCTGCAAACTAGGAGTGCGAATGGGCCGTAATTCAGCACGCAGGTTCAATGCGCATAGGTGGATGGTACATGTGTCCGAATTTATGGTTTTTGTAAATCCTGGTTTCAAAACTGCTCGTTTTGAAAGCAGTGATGATGAAATAAATTAGGTACACAAAGTAATGCGCCTGCCTGGGTTTGAACCCATAACATACAACTCGTAAGTCGGGGCCGTTACTATTGGGCTACCAATGCTTATATTATGTCATGTATTTTATATAGCGGGCAGCATTTCAAGCTTATCAAGGAAGAAAAATTTATCAAAGACTTTCTTAAGAAAATATCACCATTTTGTCTTAAGCAATCATAGTGATTTAATGCTCGTGCCATCTCTGATTGAGAAGACGCCATTTTCCCTGCAAGTTACTCGTACTATTTATTAATTGTGTTCTATCATAGGATGTTTAAGTGCTATCGAAGAAGAAAAACGATCAGCCTTCAGAAGCCAAACGACAGTCTTACCTGATTTTAGTAATAGTATAATTACTAGGTCCGATAACAGTGATGTTGCTGAAAGCTGCGGTCACCCTGACGGGACCAGCATCGTTGGCCATGACCAGCCGGTCGATGAAGAGGGGCTCCACAGGAGGAACCCCCAGTTCAGGGATACCCCTGGACAGGTATGGTCGCAGGTGGTTGAAGGAGTTTTTAATACAAGTATCCAACTCTGCATCTTTTTGACTACATGGTTGGATGTATTCCGCTGAAAAGAAAGAGATTTTTTCGGTTTAATTCTGTGTATGCATTTGACAAAGACTATGAAATTGTTGGTAAAGTTAGTTGAATAAGAGAAATAATAAGAATAATCATAATGTATCTCTACTAGTAATAATAAAATAATTCTAGTAATACTAGATTACTACCGAGATATTAAAAGTGAATGAATCAATACTGAATAAATTCCAGATAGATTTCAAGAGATTAATTAACCATTCATAGCGCAGAGCATATCTAATGACTCCATTGACTGGTGTCATTAGACATACCTCACGCCGCATGCCACCCAAATCGTAGGTATGTTTCAAAACAGAATATTTACATACAGACATAAACAATACGAACATAAGCAAAGTAACAGTTACGTAAAGCACACAAGGTGAGCCTGACCGATCACCGAACTTTCCAATATTCAGGTCGTCAAGAAATACGAGTATCCGAGCGAACTTGGAAATACCTATATTACCTATAGTCCTAAAATAACTGAGTTACATTCTACAAAAATAATTAATAATAAGGTCTTGAGTTTTGAGTAGTGCAGGACTTTTTGATAAAGAAATATATTTACAAAAATAAAATTAATAAGAATTATGCCAATGGATATGTCCTCTATACTTTGTCAATCGAGTACACTGCTCTAGCATAGCCCAAATCGTTAATAATATTGATGGAAATTACCAATCTTGATTAAAACATTAATTAAAATGTGACAGTGCAACAAGTAACTTGTTGCACTGTCACACGTAAACTTAAGCATACAATTATTATAATTCTGTATCATTAAAACTTTACAAACGAAACACGAAACCATTTCCGACGAAAACGATGATGCAGTTTAAAATTTAAATCACATTACACAGTTAAAGTAACAAAAGTCATTAGTCCATAATATTTACATTATGATGCATAATGATTGTAGAAACATCAAGTAATATATGTAATTATGGTAATCTTGGGAGTAATTCTCATCACGACCATAATGCATGGCGAAGTAAACGATTCCTAATCAAGTCAATATAGAGAATTCTTGGCAGGGTACTGAAATAGCATACCAATATGACAGAAGAATGTTTAAACACGGAAATGTGTTCTCTGCATCTATAAACTGGTGCCTAGCAAGTGAATTTGCATATACATACAACTGCGTTTAAATAATACAACAGAAATAATGATGATAATAGTAATAGCAAACAAAATAATTCTAATATTATTCCAGTAAATTCCAATAAATACTTAAATATGCTTTTCGGCTCAGTTGCTAAGGATATTTGACCAGAAGACCATTTAAAAAGAATAGCCAATGATGGCAAAAGACGGGCGGATAACAAAAGTTAAAACGAAGTAACATAGCAAATATGTTTACTCAACCCAAAAACAATTGACTAACCCAAGAAAACCAACACAACAGCAATCATTCACCGCAAAATACACAAACGTTAATACAAATATAATAAAATCCAAGATGAACTTGAACGCTTTGGCAGTGCTGTTTCACAAGGTCATCCGTTACATAAGTCTTATACAACTGATTACCGACCTGCTAACCCACTTGGTACAATAGCGTATATTTTGAGAAACACCCATGGAAATTGTAATGGTATTCAGAATATGTACATAATCAAATTGGGTGATTTTTGTGTGTTTTCGTTGCGAAAGGTGTAACGTGATGATTAAATTGTCATTTATTTTGTTCGTTTACTAGTTTAAATTTATATCGATTTTTTCGGGTGCTTTTTTTTTGAGATGGTAAATCATCTCTTAACTTGACTTCCGTTTTTGGTTTCATTCAATACTTCTTGTCATATCTTAATTTTTCTTATCGGGCTTTGTTCTTTAAATATTGTCAAGTTTTTTGGCTTTGCCACTGTTATCAAAAACACAATTTCAACAGTTTTACAGTATGCTATTCTGATTTCAAATACAGTATTGTGGTAGTTTAACATTGAGAACGTATTGCACTTAAAAGATTTTGTTTTCCAAAATTGAGGTACAGCTTTTAATTTTTAATTTAAGAATTAAATTTTACCCTGAACCACCATGTGAGTAAAGTAGCGCTCCATAATATGAAGTGTGTTCGAATATTGATGAGTTCCTTTATTTTCTTCCTCACGTTCATTTAAGGCGGAAGTAAATAATATAATAACATTATTATAACATTGCAATAATAACTTTTGACCGGGCACCATAATTATCGACGACATTGATCGATACCTTGAAGAATATATTGTCTTGAATGAATGGCACTAGTAAATAGAATTAAGATAAAAATTAACTCAGTAGTAATCCAATTTATTGTTGGTAGGATATTCAATGAAAAACCTAGCAATCATGTGAAAACCATGTGTATTTTGACGGAAAAACGACATAATTAAAAAAAATTCTCAACCATTTTACAAATAGTATTTATTGTAAACCCTACTATTTTTACAGTTACTTTATATAAACCCAAACATTTGGATCCATATCCCATCAAGAAAACCTTAGTATTCGGATACCCTACTAGGCAATTTTACTTATTGGTTCCACTTTCCTCCAACACTAGCTGATCTATCATTTGTCAGTCAAAACAGACGTGTTGTAACGAAACTGTATCGGTCACGTAACTCCGTAACGTCGTATCAAATGTACCAAGTACCTAATGTAATAGTAGATGGTTCCTCTCTGCTCTTGTGAAAGGTTTCACATAATTTTAGAATTTACGTGTAACTCAAAAAGTAGTTTCAGCTAATTTTATCAGTAATAGAAGCTTTATAACCACTGTTCTTTTCTTCGCATTTATTGTTACAATAAGGTTTCTCTCTGCTTTTGTGAAATCATTATATTCGTTTTAGGATTTTCGGTGAAATAGAGTCAACTTTCAGCCTAAACTGATACGGCTGGATAGTGTTTTACATGGAGTGACTAGCCTATCAGACCTCCACAACCCAGTTACTGCTGTTGTTATAGCTATCTACAAAACTATCAGCAACATGAACTTAGTTCTTATTATCTTATCTTTATAAAAATAATATCGTCTTACGTACCTGCCAGAACCGTTCTGCAATTTTCTTAAATGATATGTGTGTTTTTTAGAAATTTCTTAGAAGTCAATAAATAATTGAGGCATACAAAATGGCTCGTAGGCTAGGAACCTATTCTATCCATAATTAAATATATAATAGTTTTTCTTAATTATAAAAATTAGATAATTATAAAATTGCGTTTTATAAAACCAAAAATAGTTCACAAAAAATAATTCTGATTGCGTCATATTATTTAATTATGAATTACTAATTTTGGGTGAAGGGAAGAGTGAAAACCTACATAACCCATTATTTCCAACCATAATCTCGCTTATACTTCGCATGCGATTCCAAAAAAAGGAGGAGGTTATCAATTCGGTTGTATTTTTTTATGTATTGATGATGGGATCCGTAAGGAATCGAGGGAACTTGTCAAATATTATAGGCAACTATATAGTGATTTTGTTATTTTCATCAAGAACTTAAGCATTTACAGTCAAAAAGTAACATTTGATGAAGTGGAACTGATGAAGAAAACCAAAAATGGCCAACGGAACTTCATACTCACTTAGATTTCACAAGGAAGATATTTAAGTAACTATGACAATACAAATACAAAAAAATGTTTTTGAATAGTTATATTGAAAATGGTATCATCGAAGTGACCTGATGATGATGACGGAGCCGGAAGATAGGAACCGGAACTCTGTAATTAATCAATGTATCCTAGCCGTGTTTGGGCTTATTAGAATTGTCATGAGATGCACTTTGGCTATAAGGTATTATCGAACTGATCTGACGATGGAGCCGGTAGGCTGAAGGTAGACACAGGAACTTCATAATAAAACAATGTAACCAAGCAGTGTTTGGATTAATTGGAATTGTCATGAGAAATAGGCACTCTGGTTATAAGTATATCGCAACTAAAAAGTGTGAAATAAAAAACATTTTACAAAAAAAAATAACCGACTTCTATAAAAAGAACACTAAAAGGATCAAAATAACTTTAATTTCGGACGTCGGTTTTAAATAAGAAACAAACAATACTGAGAAACACAGGCTTCCGAAATCAAAGTTTCTTTTTGTTTTTATTTAGTGAAGTTGGTTATTTATTTATTTTTTGTGTAGTGTTTCTTTTGCTATAGTAAAGTTTAATAAATTGTGACGCGGGCCTGTGTAAAATATTGAATAATAATGCAGTCGCGTATGTATTCACGGAAATCTAATTTGTATTTTTGTATTTATTATTAAAGGTGTGGATTGTCTATCTTACAACTGTCATACCAAAACAGCATAAATGGAGTTTTGCAATTATACACAGTAAGTTGCGATTCAGGGCTGGGCATGCAATTATAATTGCCTTATAATTGCATCCCATCACCTCCTGATTTAGCCACTTTACCAAAACTATGAATGCTCGTGTAAGAAATGATTGCATTCCTCTTTCCAACACATAAAACCGCGTGCTACTTTCCACAAACTGACGAAACAGTTTCGTGAGAAGAGAACAAAATTTCCACCAATGTTTCGCAAAAGGCAGGCTGTAGCAGTAATGTCATTACGTGTAATGAAGCCAGGCAACCCATCTAAATGATTGAGCTTGCATGTCCTGCTGCAATGGATAAAGAACTCATGATTAATGAATTTGTGGTTGTAGACATACATGCTTCTATGGATGTTGTTAAATGAATATTAACTAGGTTAGACCGTAAAAGGCTTTTCGCCACAACATCATAAAGTACTCAAATTATGAGAATGCCAAGTAATTCTATAGGATTAATATATAATCGTAATATGTATCATATAGCTATTTCATTTACACTTAAAGTGATTACAATACAGCATAACTTGAAAATTAAGCGCCAACATGTATAAGTTAGAATAGTCAAAGTAGAAAATATCTCAACTAATAGCTCACATTCTACAATCAATATTATATTCCTATCAATATACTTATTACACAAACAATCGAAGAGTTAATGACTGACGCTGTGCTAACGGCTTATTGACAATGGTGCAACACAGTTTGTTAGTAAAACGATAGTTTAAACTAAACAAATGCAATGTTTACTCGACATCAATACACTTAATAATATTTGAGCAAACAATTCAAAGACAGAATCAAGATTACAACGTTTTATGAAAAGTCTTCAAAAACGATTAACCTAGATTCTTAGATTTTTCTCTGAAAATATGAATAGTATTAGGCTTGACATTTACACCACCCACTCTATTATATCATATCAGCAAACCAAGGTTGATCATAAGGCAGGGAGATCGTGAGGTGACTTGTGACAGGGTGCCGCAACATGTGATGCAACGTCGGTGTCAAGGCTGCGCGCGCGCAGGCCGCTGACTGACCGGTTGCCTACGAGATTTTTGAATTTCGAAAATACGTCACCTTTACAATGTTGTGTCGATGACTCGCTTTTGGATTGATATGGAGCTAACCGCGAGTTTTAGAACGCGCAAAAGTATATGATCAACTACAGTAAACATTAGAGATTATTTTACAAGCAAAGTTTTACCGTTATATTGTTTTAATTATAATCAAATCTGTAGACTATTAGTAAATCGCTAAAATGCTTCATATTTACAAGCATTAGTACCTTAGCGCATTTCTTTCTTTTGTATTCAGTGCAAAAGTGACCGCGCTTTAGATACTGTAGTCATCTTAAAGTAAACTTGAATTTTACTCATATACTCTTACATATTTCTCTTGTCTGTGTTTCAACCATTTTATTTTGTTCACTTCTCATACAATCACGGAAAATCCATAACTCGAAAGATTTTTTTTCACCTTTCTTTCGTAAGTTCACATTTATACAGGCAATGATGTTATCAATGAAGTCAGCAAAACTTTGATTTTCCTTGAATTTATTTTTTAAATCACAATCTTAATTATTAAAAGATCAATTGAAAAATATTTGCATAATTTGTTTAAAGTTGGATATTAGTTGATTTGCAAGTTATGAGCTATTGCGATATTGGTTGCAAATTCACGGCCATTGCAAGGTTGCTTCTTAAATATCAAAATAATAACTACAGTCAATTAAGTAATTTTTTATTTCGAGTTATATTTTTCTTTTACTATATCACTAGCTGTTTCGTACAACTATCGCGTCTTTAGTTACTGCTCCGCTTCAATTGATCGTAGCGTGATGTTATAGCCTTCCTCGATAAATGAGCTATCCAACACTAAAAAAACATTCAATCCAAACTAGGTGTTCCGGGCATTAGCGCGCTCAACGAAACAAATTCTTCAGCCTCTCCTCTCATTATGATATATATATATAAGGAAATAAGCAATAATTAAATATAGAGTTCCATTGGTAATATAATTATTCTTTGGTTGTACTCCTGTTTACCTTTCGTCGGTTTGTTCTGGTGTTTACTCATGTCAGTAGCTGCGTAAGTCTAGGTATCGCTAGTCTGGCCTGGAGCCAGACTAGCGATACTACTACTACTTCTGTATGAGATAGGACTGGATCTTATCTCACACAATTCTATTTTGGATCTTTCTCAGCGACTCATGTAACCGTACCGTCGATAGCGTTATTATTATTCTTTAACTCTCTCCGTTTAACTTGTCTGAATGTCTGTTTTAAATAGCAACTAGCTTCACCTCAAAAATTGACATTACTCAATGAATCACATTAAATGCCCTGAACCTCCTATTCTCATATAATTTAATTCTGCCATCTTCTTGGTTTATTCTAAAGCTCTAGTAATGTTACTAGCTAGTCTAGGTATCGCTAGTATGGCTCCAGTCCTATCTCAGACAATTCTATTTTGGATTCTTCTATGACTCATTTAACCTTGGCGTCGATCGCGTTATCATTATTCTTTGACTCTCTCTGCTAAGTTTTTCCGAATGCTTGTTCTGAATTGCAACTAGCTTCACCTCAAAAGTTGTCATTACTCAATGAATCACATTTAATTCCCTGAACCTTCTATCCTCAATCCCCTGAGTCAGTCCACTAATCAAGCTCCATTGCCCAATCTGCGTCGATTCTCCCCACGTATGGCGCACCCATTAAAATGTTATATGTATCAGAAAAGGTGAACCAAGGTTGTACCTGACTATCTTCACGGGGAATATGTCGATATATTATGCGACTCAGGTGCTGCTAGGACTGTCGCAGCAATCTTTCATTGTCAGTCTATTTCTCAAGGATCGTGCGTTCATAGCACGGATTATTTGCTATTGTATTATTTTTAGATCTTCTGTAATTGGTTTGTTTTTAGTATTTGCTGTTTTCCTGCTAAGTGATTTGAATCAGAAAGCAATTATTTATATTTCTCATAGACGGCACAGTTGGTGAATTGGTTGAGCAGCGTTGCATGCCGCGGGTACGTTTCCCGCAAGGAATTCGTATAACCTACAGATAGTTGTTCCTGTTATTTGGTGTGTGAGTTTACATGTTTGTGAACGCATTTAGTTTAGATGAGTAATAACTTAATGTGGGGCGACGTACTAACACTAGTTTCATTTTATTTAGAAAAAAAAAAATGATTGAAGACAGCAGATTTTACTTGACTAATCATAATGATGTACAAATGAAAGATGACTAAATTAAACATGACAAATATCTTTCTTAATAGGCACAACTAAATAATATGATATAATCATACATCATTTAAAATACTACAGAATACAACATAATATGAATGAATTGACAACATAATTTATGCCAGTAGATGCTAAAAGATTAAAGTGATGTAATTCCATAAATAATATTATTTTCTTTTGTAAATACACTTCACCGTCATCTATACTAACATTATAAAGCTGAAGAGCTTGTTTGTTTGTTTAAACGCGCTAATCTCGGGAACTATTGGTCCATATTGAAAAACTATTGGAATAGCCCATTTATCTAGGAAGGCCATAGAAAATCACGCTATGACCCACGGGGTCAGAGCAATAACCAAAAATGTTGGTGAAACCGTGAGGAACAGCAGTAAGTATTAAAATGACAAAATAAGTAATGTTTGGTTCGTATCTAAATGCAGAAAAGTGAAAACTGCAAACTCTTTCAGTAAATTTAATAATGAGTAAAGTGACGCTGCTGAATATATCAAAATATGATTCGCTATTTTTAATCAATTAATTATTATCAACGCCCGTATCTTGAAGGCTATTGACCTGTAACAAATCACGCTGTCACGTATACTCACAGTGTGCAAATTTAAACATGTTTCTATAATAGTTTTGTCTTTTCCTTATTTAAAACCAACTTCCGAAAGTAAAGTTATTTTGCACTTTTTAGTTTTTTGAAGTTGGTTTTATTGTTTTATTTTTGTAAAAGGTTTTTTATTTTACACTTTTTAGTTATGCAAGTCGATGACTTGGGCTAGGTCCGGACGGTTACCGAAAGATTGATTGAGCAATGGGTAGCTCGCCATCCACAAATCCACGCCTACAGTGACCGGAAATCGGGAACGGGATCCCGGCGGCTGGGGCGTGAGGGCCGATCCCTAGCGCGTGCGCGTGCTGCCGTCTCCTTTGCTAGCATTAATGCTTCGCAGAAGGAGACGGTCGCCTGCCACTCCTCCTCGCTTCGGCCCATGACCTGTACCAAGGCCCGGCGCGAGAGATCGTTGCTTTGCCGCCGATCGCCCCCACGAGGACACGGCGGTGCTCTGCCCAATCGGGGCACACCTCTACCGTATGTTCCACCGTGTCCTCCAGGCGGTTCACACAGTTATGAAACCCGGGCTATTCTTCCGCACGAATCCGGTGCAGGAACCTTCAAAAACCTCCTCCGTCCAATCCAGACTTGAGAGCCAGACGTCGGAAGTGCTCCTTGAAATTCCATCGGCTATCGAGGACGAGTCCCAGGTACTTTATCATCGACTTGATCGCACGATATCTCCCGCCGTTTCCACTCTCCCTGGTGACCAGGGTAGATGATGTGATGAGGCAGTCGGGCATCCTGTGATACTGGAGTGCCCTCCTAATGCTACTCAGGGACAGTGATTTAAAGGCATTAGCGATGTCCAAAGACACCGCCAAGACGACCTTGCCCTGGGACACCGCATACCCCGTCGTGAGGACTCACACGCGCATAATGGCGTCCACTGTGGAGCGCCCCTTTACCTTTGAGATAGTCCTTAGATAGCTGCCATACACTGAATAAATACTGTATAATAGTTGACTTGCCATCGACACGCTAAGAAGAGATGCTGTTTTAAAGATGTAGGCAGGTCTCATAGTTATGAGACCTGCCATACCACCTACAATTCCGGTACAGATCCTATCATAGATGATACTGTCCATTGTCACGTTAAACTGCGTTAAACCAATCTTTTGAACAATCCTTTAAAATACGCTCACTTTCCGTATGCAATGGCCCATCCATGGCTAAGGAGTGGAATTCCCTAACGGAGAACTATAGCCTAGGGGTCTTTAAGTCAAGAGTGAAAAGATTACATCTAGGCAAGCGTGCTCCATCGTCGGCCACATCATCGCTTACCATCAGGTGACATAGGGGTCAAACGCGAGCCTATCCAGGAAGGTAGCATAAGCTTGTATTAATTTATACGATCATCAGCTTGTTATTCCGGGTCTGGATGTCTTAGGTATGTGAGTTTGTGAACGCGCTCTTGATAGAAGTGGGGCAACGATTTATTTAAAAAAAAATTATTTGGCCACTCAAATACGTTTAAGTGGTCAAAAACTTTTGTTTTATTTTCTTGTACCGTAAACCCAAACACAAAAATTCTTCGCATTCAATTTTAGGTTTAGCTATGATCATTTCTGATGGGATCTGCTAGGGCCGATACTAAGGGCTTTACCATGGCAAGTTAAATTAAATATCGGGTGAGCGAGACAGAGAGATGAAGCTATTCACCCTATATAGCTCCATCCTTTAACGGTCCAGTTTAGGTCGTCAAATGGATCGCGTTAAGAACTTGTGGTAGGGTTTTTGCCAGGGTTGCAGGCAACCAAAAACACAGTTGAGTTTTAGTCAGTAAAAGTCTGACACTCCCTCTCGTTCCGACCAGAAAAGGAGGGGATATTTGATGATTAAAAAAAACTATGATACTTCGCATTTAGACTTCAAGTGTTTGACATATCTGTGACTTGAAGATATCATGTAGGTAATCATGAATTAATTAATACATACAATGGTCAACTTAATTAGGCATGTATGATTACGAATTTTTTATACGCAGTTGATATGACCTGAAATTGTGATTGAAATAAAAAAAAAATTGAATTGTAACTTTGACCGTAAACGTTCACACATCATGTAACATTATTTTGCGCAGTGTGTATTTTAAGAGATTTTGATTGAAATATGAAAGACAATTATACATCGTTTGAATGATTCGATATTTAAAACCTGTACATATAATCTTGTTTTACTGTCCGCTCAATCGATTTTGACTTCTATTCCTTAGACATAAGGATGGTAATTATATTAAAGGCAAAAAAGTGGTTACAATACAACTACTGCAATTGCCATATGTCATGCCACTAACGCAATAAAAGTCAAAATCGGTTGAACGGAGAGTAAAAAAGTTTAGTTGAAATGTTTAATCATATTTCGAATGGAGTAGAGAATCATCCCAAAGGAACGTAGTGAAAGGTGTCAACCGTTTTAGCGTGAAGAAGTAACAAAAATACAAACGCACAAATTTTCGTCTGTATAATATTAGTATGATTAAAGAAAATAAATCTTTTACTAAAGAAACTCATATTTTATCACAAATTATGATTCATGCTGTCGAACTAAAAATAAAAATTGTAGAGAGTAAACTTAAAGGCCGGCCCTCATTTAGTGACGAAAAAATTTACATGCAAATATTTTTTTAAACCTCTAATTTACAAAATAAATATCATTTATCAAAGAAAAATCGCGTGAAATGGACCAAACAACAGTAAAAATAAATAAGAGAAACACTTCCGGTCTTATATATATTTTATAGCTTTGCATAATATTACCACCACTATGTATTCAGAAAGGGTCTTATGGAAAACCAAGTCGGTAATATTGACAAAGGATTTTATGGATGCAGAAAGATTAAGATCAAGACGTAGGATGTTTATAAACAATACAATACAAGAAACAATGAAGGCATCTAGGAAACCTGGTACAAATAATGTTCCTACAAACATTTTCTTCTTCAAATTAATGTAGTTGTATTTTATTTACCCCTGAGTTGGAAGTGTTGGAACAATATCTAACTATTGTGAATTATCAGAAAAATAATTGTTTAATATTTTTTTAAGCAATCAAATCTTCAGTTATTAACTATATTGTGTACCAAGAGTATTATAAAGATATAATTAAAATCAATATCTATCGGTCTTTATAGTAACGAGGACGATTGGGCGCCTGATAGTAAAATTATTACTTGTGAACCTAATTGTAGGCAGCGTCAACAAAAATAGTGGTTTTAGTTTGGTAAACCACCCATCAATGAAGTTATTTAACTTAAACCTATGCAGCTGTCACCAAATGTACTTTTTTTTACAAAAAGCTCAGAACAACGTCGTTTAAAAAAAATATGTCTTTAAAAATTTTATGTTGCTTGTAAAATTGATATCAAAAATAATTTTGGTTGAATCTGTGATTGAATAAGACATATAATTTAGAGGTCAGTTTAATTTATCTTAAAATCAGCCCTAAACGCTTAACGGCCTATAAGACACCTCTTTCTAATGTCAAAGTAGAGTTACCAACCGTACTCTAATATAGAGTATTATACTCTGTTTTGCGGTGCGGTACTTTATAATCTATGAACGAAATATAATAAGCCAAAATACTCTACATTTTTTGACGCTGATTTGGAATTAAACTAATTGATATCCTGCCATGTAAGTATTTTACTGTCACAAGTTTCATCTTGTTGGTTATAAATTGCAAAGTGGCGTTAAAAGACAACTATGGCTTATTCAAAATGTTTTGTAGTCGTAAAATTATTTTAAAACAACGAAATACTTTTTTTCGCAAAAAGTAAAAGAATTAAGGAAACAATTTTTTCTAACAATACAGGTACAGTACTGTATCGCAATGATTTTTTATGTAATATGATTTGATGCGAAATTATAGGAGGCTTTCCAATAAATACATAAAGATAAAACAAATAAAGATATAAAATCACTGAAGCTATTATAATCAGAAAAGTTTAAAATTGACATCAGTGACTGAAAAGTTGTATGGAAATCGATAGTCACAACATGGGCGTGTGATATAGAAGAACGGGGAAAATACAGTCAGAGAGTTTGTGTTTCAATAAGTGACTACAAGAGCAGGGAAAGATCAGCTATAAAGTTTGCCAGATTTTATAATAAGATTATCTATGTAACAAAAAGCGATAAAAAAAAGAGGTATACTCTTCACTGGATACACTCTATTTCTTCCGATAAAAAGATGGCTACCCTATCTCTGAGTAGCAAACTAACGCCGATTAATTCACTGTACGATAAGAATACAGTTACCCAATAGGCCTTGGGCAACGAAGGTAGTGAAACAGCACCGGAGCTAGGCCGTGACGCCGGCTACCGTTAGATAACCAGGAAGATGAAGACTTATAAAGAAATGTCACGCGAGAACACGTTATATCACTGTGAAATATTCAGACTAGGTCCAAAGGCTTGGTCATTTGATGTAGTTTAACGGAAACAATTAGCTTGTTAGCTTGTGGATAATCGGTTACAGATTATTTTAAATGGTCGGTTTTGATGCTCTATTTTCAATTATATTTGCTTTAATGTTTTATTCGGCTTTGTAAGAAAGTTGAGCTGCTTTGGTTAACGTCAGTTTTGTCTTGCTCTTACGCCAATTGATTTGACACCAGCGCTACAAAGCCTCCATATTTCTCTATTACTTAGTACTCGTCTCAGAAGTCACCTCTATTTGGTATCATATCATCTTTTACACAGTCCATCTATAGTTTATCAGTGCTACCTCGAGCTATTAACGCGATCCATTTTACGACCGAAACTGAATTGTTAACGGAATTAAGCTTTATAGGGTATATAGCTTCATTCCTATTTCTTACTCGCACGACTTTTTCACGTCACGGTAAGTCCCCTGGACCCCAAACCTGCTGTTTTTATGAATTCGTCACTTCAACACGATCCCATTGTCATCTTACTAAAAGTTCGTAATCTGTTAATTCGTAATGATCAATCATTGATTGGTCAATGGTCTCATAATAGAGTTGTGGTATGATAATATCGAGCTCATTAAAAACAATGACTGCACAATAAAGTTATAGCGGTAGGTCACTGATCAAAGGAACTGTCAAAATTTTGACATGCATTTGTACATACAATATGTATAATATCATACAATATGTACGAGATTATCATTCTATGCCACTTCTTTCAATAGAGTGTCAGTAGTTGATCATTGGAAAGTCATAATGACGCAATTATATTAAATTACCAATCTTGTTAAAATCAACAATTATGAAATCTATGATAGACCATTCTGACACTACTGTAATAGCAGACTTGAGGCTCTGATCTTTCCCTACTCTTGTAGTCACTTATTGAAACACAAACTTTTTCTGACTATAATTTCCCTGTTCTTCTATATCACACGCCCATGTTGTGACTATCGATTTCCACACAACTTTTCAGTTACTGTGCCATTTTCAATTTTTTCTGATTATAATAGCTTAAGTGAGTTTATATCTTTTATTTTTGGGTATACATTGGAAAGGCTCCCAAAAGGTGGACGAATGACCTGCTGAGAGTCACGGGAATCCGATGGATGCGAGACGCTCAGGACCTGTCGTTGTGGTAACGCTTGGCTGAGGCCTATGTCCAACAGTGGACGTCTTTCGGCTGAAATGACGATGATGATGTATTATTATACTAGTTACTTAAGTAGTTTATAAATTGGGATTTAATTTTTTAGTTTTATTTCACAAAAAGTCTGGAACTTTTGACATCTTCGACAGCAGAATTTTCCTTCCTACAACTCAACTGAACTATCACCTAAAAAGCTCTTTAATTAATATTCTCACAACTATGCCAAGTCAAATACCGGATTTTGTTGCAAACATGAAATTATCAAAACCAACGGACGTATTAACGTGTTTGTTAATTGTCAACTTTTGTCGGTTTCAACAACGGACACCAGTAGCGGCCTTGACACACTAGACACAAATCTCACTTCGGACTAGGTGAACGATCATCATTAGTTGAATGAATTTACGAATGCATAATTCTGTCTAAAATTTGCTGTAATTTAGATAATTTGAAACGATTTGACGAAATAGTGCTCGTAATGGAATTGCCTCTTTGGGTCATGATTGGTCATGGTCCTTGTTCATGAGGTCACGAGGTAATCGTAAAATTATATAAATAAGAGCTAGTTGTACTTTTTTTTTAGGTGGGAACATCTTCTAATGACAAATCCCGCACTTCGGCGGAGTGGGAGATAGTGTCAGACTTTTACTGACTAAAAACCCACTCCTGTTCCATTTTTGCCATCGTCCCAGGGCCCCGGGTTTCACTTTCAGACTACCCGTGGCCCCAGTAGGCTTCGACCCTGCTGGGCCCATACGATTTGCTGACATCTCTCTGAGGCGCGCGTGGAACAATCAGCACACGATATTCAGACTTATTTTTTGTGTTTTTTGAGTAAGACCGGTCTAACCCTTATTACACTACGCGACATTGATTACGACTGTCTGAATATCGAATAGTGTAATAGGCCCTTAAGCTAAGCGTCCACTGCGTCGGAATCGGAGTTTCGGAGTGTACGAGGCGTCGTCGGTATGTATAAATGCCGATAGAGTGCGTCTATTGCATTCGGATTTTAAATCCGCAATTTCAGTATAGCAATCAAGTTCGCATAGACACGTGTATTTACATTATTGAGGATAGTGATGAGGATATTGTAATCAATAGTTGTTTATTATCAGCAGAAGAGAAGAAAAACAAGTAAGATAGGACCGCCTGATTTTTCCCGTTATGGGTGGTGCGCAAGGAAATGTCAGACTGACTAAAACCCACAGTGTTCCTTCAGTTGCCACGGTAACTCTTTCGAACAATTCTGTAGCTCTACAAGACCTTGTAGAGCTAAACCTTGTAGCTTAACCAAGACGCCAATTTATTATTTAATACAAAAAGCATATGCCTTGATTGTTTTTTTTTACACACGAACGACTCATTTAAAATTGTACAAATTTTGTAGTGAATTTGTTACTTATAGGCGTACCAGCACTTGTACCTACAGTAAATTGTAAAAAAAAAATGTGATCACATAAAAATAATAAAATTATTTTATATTAAAACTAATTAAAAAACTCCATTGAAATAAACTAAACTTTAACTATGTCAGACTCGTAAAACGGTATTTAGTCCCAATTTCCAGAAGACTTTTTCCTCTTTTCTAAAATTAAAGTTACTCCTTATAACATCAGCTGTCCATCAGTAAAAGTCCCGTCAAAATCGGTTTCGAAGATAAGCCACAACAATCAGACAGAGAGACACAATTTTCCAATCAAATAATTTATTTTTATATTAATTCATCGCTTTCATATGTTTTTAGTAAAAAAAAAAATTTTGATGTAACACACAGACACTTCAATTTTATTATATATATGTATAGTGTAGATATATAGATAAACTTATGTAGATTAGTGTGGTAGATTACAACTAAGATTCGAACGTTTATCTCCATAATATGATTTTTTTCTACAAATTCATTAACTATTCTCAGATTATCTATATTACTATACAACATATTTTTTATGAAATCAACGCATTCTCAACTAAAATCTAGAAGCCCGAATAGAATATATATGAAAAATTTTCAAAGTGTTTTTTTTTAGGTTTATTTAATACATTCATTCTGTGGTTGAATTAGTTAATTCATAAAAGAGAACCAAAACGATTTATAATATGTGTTTATAATTGTAAATAAACTCAAATACAAGCGTTACACTTTTAACGGTTGGTTTAGCAACAAAAAGTTTATTTCCTGTGAATAATAAATTAAGTCTTGCAGTCTAGTTGTTTAGATACAAAATACAAATAATGATTGTATATTTACAGCAAATAGATTTAATCATTATGCATCATTACATTTTTTTATTTATCATGAATGATTGATTGATGTACTTAGGTACTCTTTATTGTACACCATAAAAAAAGTAGGATTTGGATCTCAGAACCCTGGGATTCTGGACTTTTGGAAGGCACAAGGCGAAGGTAACTCACAGAGGCTCCTTAGACAATTTTCATGGAATGGTACGAACCGACGATTATCCCTGTACGCGCTATCCTAATGCACCAAGGGCAACGGTTGGTGGAAAACTATTGCGACATATGGAAAATAAATATATAGGGCTATGGTTTTGGGAGTCTTAACTGGACTGGTTACCATGAACTATGTTAAGACTATGGTCCTTGTCTGAAAAATATTATTAATATATGTATATCGATAAAAAGGTAGGGGGTGATTTTCACCCTCAATTAATGGCGCGTTATTCTTTTTTTTTTATTCACACATTTATTTATCGATCCTTTGTTCTTATCATCTTTAAGGGACTTACCACATGTTAAAATGTCAAGCGAGAAAGAGGGATGGAGCTATACACTCATCTATATAGCTCTATCCCTATAACAGTTCAGTTCAGGTCGTAAAATGGATCGCGTTAATAGCTCGTGATGCACTGTTACTCTTTTTACCCGACTGCACCAAAAAGAGGATTACTTCATATATTATAACTTGGGTAGTCGAGCCTATTCTAATAATATAGCTTTAAAAATTTAGGTTCTCATTTATCCTGAGCCGAATCCTTTTGTCTTTTCCAATATTAAGGTTTTTTAACCCGTATTTATCATTTTCTCCTATCTTTAGAAAATATTAACAATACTACAAAGAGAACATGAAGATATAAAGAACCTTAATTTGTTAATTAAAGCTGACTTATTCTGTTCATCTCCTTGATATTTCTCTTTAAGTATCTTGGTATTTATCTTATCGAAAACATACAAGACTTTACGATACAATATAATAAAATCTGCCCAAATTATATTCATACCGTATAATTTGAAAAGTCTAGGCTTAATATTGAATGCCGTTGCAGCTTCCAAAGGTCAATTTTCGAAAACCTAGTTGCAACACATTTGTTTCAACACACTTGGGCACGCAGGCAAATCTGATCCACACCATTTCATAATACAATATTTGAATAGAGCCCATGGCTGTATATTCTGGTGTCCGTAGCCTTACGAAAAAAATTGGATAGTGTTAACGTTGACTTTTTTTTCTTGTTTGGGCTTCGCACGGCTTGTGCATTTAGCCAATTTCATGTTTTAACTTTGAATTGTTGATCAATGATCATATCATAAAAAGATACCTTGTTTTTTAATGTGAGAACACTGTAGACTTTTTTAAATGACTAATGCTTTATTGCGATCCTGCGCATTGCGCAGTTTCATATATTATTTTGTATATCGAACTACTTTTTTTATTATTGAACTTATTTTTTACTGTATTATAATGCTATATAAAAATATTGTATATGCCAATATATTTTTTTAGATGAAAAGTATAACCGTGGATTTTCTTGTAGATTCTCCGACATAGCTAGCGTGCACTAGCTTCTAATGTTTTTATATGCTTTTGTATGAAATAATAGTAGATTAGGTGACTCGAGGATAAAGCAGTGTCTTTAAGTCGCGGGCTGCATGTTGAATTCTAAACGAAACAAAGGATGTTAAGTTTTAATCTCAAACGCTAACGTGATTGAGGAAATTATATAATTAATTCCCGAGCAATGCGAGGGAGTTAATTATTACATTTTAATTCACTTAATGGGGTGTTTTTTTTCTTCAAAATAATGATTTTTGATATTCCTAATTCAAATCTTATTATTCCCTATGGAACACCCATACTACATACTAAATCCCTAGGGACAGAATGACTTGCCTTAGGTGATGGTTGTATGACATATAAAAGGGTATTATCGAGCAGGTAGTGTAAAAAGTATTTTGTATGGAGTACCTATTTAAGTTGGAGAAAATATGAGTATATAATGCAAATTGTACTTACATGTTATTTTACAAGCACCAATTGCATTGCATTTATATTTTGATTATGTGTGTATGTTTGAAATTTTGAATGTAAATCCAATAATATTTATGTTAAATTGTTTAGGCAACGCTCATTTTCCTTGTACATACAAGGCATCGTATCAATTCATTGTCTTAGATTGAATAAACGATATTTTTATTTCCTAAATAACTAGTGGCCATGGACGCCTAGTGGTTTTGTAGTATTTTTTTCTTTTTTATAAAAAAAAATGCTACCTCATACTAGGAAATACTTCTATATCACATACGTGCGTAAACATTTAAACTTACATTCACAAGATACCTAGATGCAGAACAACTACTGGTAGGCCATAAAAATATTTGTTCCGTGCGGGAATCGAATCCGCAACGTATAGTGCAACAACCAATTACTTACCACTGCGCCAACCGTGCCAGTATAATAATTTATTACACTAATAATATACAGGCGAAAATTTATGAGTGTGTATGTTTGTTACTCTCCACTCTCGAACGGCTAAACGAACTTGAATGAAATATGGCACACGGATAGACTAGGCTCCGGAATAGCATATGAAATATATCCCGCGAGTATGTTCCCTTAGAATAATTTTCTTATAATTATTTGTTTCTTCGAGATGATTAAAGCCAAATATTTGATATAATGTCCATACATTTTAATAACCTGTCAGAATGACTATCTAAAAATAAATTTCTCAACCTGCAACCGCCATTGTTATTAAATGTCTATGCACATCGTATAACCTCTAACTTAAAATATATTTCTCAACTGCATGCAAAACGTGCTAATTCATCTCTTATTTCGTTTGCTACATCGCAACCTCCAGTAAAATGAAGTATTTCGCCACCAAAGCCTATTCTACTATTTAGTTACATACAACATCGATAGATGCTAGGACGCAATTAAACACAAGAGAGCATTAATTATTGCTTCATAGGCAATTATTACACATACCTTACTGTAGTTGTATAAATTAATAGAATCTCAAACAGCGCTGCGGCGCAAACTAGGCTACTTTTGACATTTCTGTTATGTCACTCAGCGGCTTGTCAACAAAAGCTAATGGATGAGAGGTATTTTATTTAATTTTTAAGTATTTGCCTACTAGAATAAATTTCTTGTCAACGATCAACATCACAATCTACAATCTTCGATCTACAAATAATCGTCTTCTACGATGTCCGACGCACCGCTCTGGTTTTGTCCATTCCTCTTTCTTTGTCCAGGCGATCTCCCTTTGGAATGCGCTCCCTCTGAACATCAGATGGCAACCAGTCGGTTGTCTTTTAAAGTGAAAGCACGAGAACACTTTCGCAAGAAGTTGTTAGATTCATCACAATCTTGATTTGTTGTATTCGTTTTTCTCTCAATATCATTGTTTATTTGTATGAATGTATCTAAGTATATATTTATTATTGTTCTTATTTCCTCTCTGTCAGTCTTCTTTTAAGCTGCACCTGCCATGTTATATCTCTGCACCACCCTAAGGTCGACTGGTAGAAAATGCCTAAGGCATTAAGTCCGCCTTTGTACAATGTTTCATTAGTGCATAAAGTTTTAAATAAATAAATATATTCATACGTATTTTAAGTTCAACTACCTATAATTATGACGATTTTAAAATATTTTAATTTTCTTTTTAATAATTCAATTTAAATCATTTATTTCACATAGGCCTGCATGGGCACTTATGAAACGTAAGAATCAAGTGCACGATTCGAAGTGGTCATTTCCTAAAGAGAAGAACCGGCATGAAACTCCATGGTTACTCTTTTAAAACAAATTTTATACATCATAGCATCTATAACATTTATGAAAATTATATTGTTTCTATTTAAACTATGTTGAATATAGATTAGTAGTTTTTCTTAATTTCCACAAACACTGTTGAAAACAGTAGCAAAAAACAATTTAAATATTTTGTAGAAAAAATTAATAAAAAAGAAGTATAGTTCATGTACTGTGTACTTGCGCTTATTTGTGTAGTTTATTTTAGTTTTAAGTATAATATAATTTATGTTTACGAGTAGCTTAAGTTCTGTGCGTACAATTTATCCTCATGTTTAAAATTTCTTAATATACAACAGGTTTGTTGTAAAAAAAAACCAATTGTGGGTTAAGCTCGCCTATGTACCTACATCACCTGTTCTTTTTTTTATTCGTTGTATAATTTGTGTACAATAAAGAATGTAAGAATATACCAGAAAGTCTATAATTTTTGAAATCTCAGATGTAATACGTAGACATTACGAATTATCCAGGCTATAATTTTCCAGAGAGAAAAATATAATATAATTCTTAACAAGCAAGGGAAAATCCATTGTTTAATTGTAAATAAACGTAGTTATGGAAGTTGCTACCTACCAATGACATCATGTTTATTCCTTTAATGCTAAATGAAAATAAAATGTAAGAAAAACTTACGTATATTGGCTGGATTCGCGTCTTCCGCAGCTTCCCCGTTGCGGCATAAAACGGTCAAACTTAACATCAACAGCGACAAAACACAACGATCGGCCATTTTCATTTTTGTTAAAAATTAAATTCTAATTTTAAGATTTAACAAAATGATTTTTAAGCTAAAGGGATATTTTAATTTTTTTCAGTATTTCAAACAATCCATTTTTCACTGAACGTTCGATTTTCGAAATGCACTTTGTTTTTCTTTTATTTGAATTCGTATTTTTTTTTTTTTAAATTGAAAAGCTTTTTTGACGTTCGAATTTTTAAATTAGCCCGCGTCCGTTGTTCGGCAATTTTAGTTAGCAATAGGCTCGCGCTTGGATGGTAGGCGGACGGGCGCACGACTCATTTTGTTTGAGGTGAAAGCAAGGAGCTATGTGTTTTATTCGCTCAAGATTTTCGACATCCCTGAGAGGGCTCCCCACCGCCTACGAACTATTTACTGGCACGGTCTGCCAGGACGAAGAAATTATAGGATTTGTAAGGTACTTTATGGTGTACGAGCAAGTTGATGAGCAATTACGATTATGTCATGTGAGTAGTGCTTGAACAAAGAGGACATGTCTTGACTAATAGTGTTCGCTTCCTACAGTTGGTCATGCCCTAAAAGTGCGAACAAATAACAGACGAACATTGACAATTTGCTCGCTATTTTAATGGCCGATTGTTTCGATCATGTACCAATGTTATTCGAAGAATTTGTGAATATTTGCTTGCAATTCGACATCGCTGAACTTAAGGAAAAGCGTTGCAGGATTTGAGAATAATTTGGTCGGATTAATATGATATAGCCTGTATATGGATAATATAATACCAAATTTAAATCGTAAATGTACTTCAATGAGTCTGCTCTTATCTTGTTTTTTATTTGAATAGACTGTGGACTTAAAGATATTAAGTGTATCAAGATTACCGTATCACCTCATAGCAATTTTTATGCGACCTGTAGTGGCGAGGAGGTCAAACCCTATATGGAATGAAGTAGCCTTGTTTGGTTTCACGACACTTGCTCATCTTCCCTTTTTTGATTAATATTAAAGGTCGATGATGATCAATGTTAATTTTATTTTGGTAAGATTTTTTATTTGTTTTGTTTGCCTTGGTAGGCAAGACAAACCGGACACCCAGGGCTGGGTGATTCTTCGAAATAGTTACCGCAGCCCTACAAAGCAAAGGGCCAATGCCCTTCAACACAGGTAGGTGTTAGTCAGTAAAAGGCACTCCACCCAGGACTGAAAGAGTTGTTTGGTGAATGACCACTTCACTCATTGACACCTTGACACTAAAACAAGTTACGTCGAATTAAAGTGTAGTGAGTGTCCCAGTAATGTATAGTATCGGGGTAAAATGAATAATTAGGTAATTCCCTTTACCCCGATACTATACGTTAAAGGGGTAATTTGAACTATCATAGGCCATCTGCGGGAGTGGTTAAAAGTTATGTTTATAAGAAGGTTGGGTTAGTAGCAGCGGCCTCTGTAATCGATTATTTTACAAAAGTTACGCTGTGTAGGGAATAATCAGAATATCAGTACAGTATTTTTCTGGTTAATTATCACAAAACTCGTTAAAATCAAGACGTAGGCAGTAGGTCATATTCATGACCTCTCCCGTTTTGCGTGTATACACGCAATTAACTAATTATTCAGATTTATCTTGGAACAATTAAGGCGCGCTACAATGTTGTCTGTTGGCACCATAGGCTTCAGCAAAACCTATTGGTGAAATAGTAGATTTTGATACAAGTGGAGAAAATTTGTCATTATGACTGAGGTGGTATTCATGTGGTGTTATGGAACCGAGGACTACAATGACGAATTTTCACGTGTATCAAACGACGTTTTTCAATACACTTACGAAGACATGATTAAACGGCTGACGCGCAACTCATATGGGTCGCTTAGCGCCCAGCCTGATGCGATAAATGTGATAAAATTGTGGTGGGGGCGAGCATGCGCAACTTTTCTGCACTTGTGCGAAAAACAGTCATTTACTTGCGAGTTCTTTAACTCGCAAGCAGAAAAGCAGCTCCATTTGACCTTTTTTCTTTTCAATCCTAACCACTGCCCAATATGCTATACTTAATGCTGTTTTTCAGTCTACTTAACTGGGTTGGATTGACATTCTTTTGAGTCTGACACGCTGAGTTTTGAATCTGGTAATACTCGTATTTGTGTTTACTGCCCTGTATTTTGAACCGTTACGCTGTACATGTATTTTTAAGATATAATAAATATTTAATAAATTTTATTTATTTATTATTTCGCCCACGTGAAAGTAGTTTTCTCTATACAAACTTAGGACGATACAAATGTTACGCATTATGACATCCTGACTTAAATTTGTTTGAAAGCAACATGTAGATATGTTTCTAAAGCGGGAACTATACTAGACAGACACACAAGTGGGGCACACCTGAGGGCTTAGACAAGTTGATTATCTACAATCGTTAACGCTAGTAGAAATGAAAGAATGATCTCAACGTTAAGTAACCGTTTCGTTTTGGTTCTCTTTTCGTCGATCGCCTGGAGTGGATTAACGAAAAGAGAATCGAAACGAAACGGTTGTAACTTAGCTAGGGGGGCAGAATAAAGGAATCGGAAGCGTTACCAACTGTAGAAAGAGATTCGGAACGAAGCCGTCGTAACTTGGCTAGGCCTGCTGATAAGAGCTTTAGCTGATTGATGATGCTGATTAGCTGACCTAGAGTCGCGTCATATGGCGTCGCGTGGTGTGGCTCTAACGTAGCTCGACAAGTCCAGTTACCATATAAAATGTATGGAGACCGGCGAGCCCAGATCGGCGTGTGTGACACACGTGTGCCCAATGTAGTTCTATCTTATGTCATCTGTTTTCAAGCAAATTCAAGAGTCTAGATTTCATAATGCGTTGAATACGTGAGCTCAGTATGTCTTTAGCGTGAATCGCACACTAATACGCGAACAAGCCTTTTTACCCGACTACGGCAAAGCCAAAGGAGGGTTATGATTTTGACAGGCTATGTACGTATGTATGTTTGTATGTATGTGAGTATTTTCATCTGTTCCCTCATAGCTCCCAATCTACTTATCAGAACTTGATATATGAGGTATTGTTAGAACCGTCTTAATTGTTCGCTAAATATAGGCTACATCACGTGTCACAAAACTCGATGGCGCCCTCTAGCGGACAAAAAGTCATGTGTAAAAAAAATGTTAAGATAAGTACACCTTGTTTGGTATCATTTGAAAGGGCTTCATGTGTACATTTCCAAAATATTGCTCGAATTGAAAATGACTCGCTCTAGTGGCCAAAAAGTCAGGTGTTAAAATTTTTTTAAGATAAATACACCGTGTTTGATATCATTTGAAAGGGCTTCACTGGTACTTATCAAAAAATATCATCAAAATTCAATGTGGCGCCCTCTACTGGACGAAAAGCTTTGTGTTAAAAAAAAAGATAAATATGTTGTGTTTGATATCATTTGAAAGGGCTTCACTTGTCATACCAAAAATATCATCAATATTCAATATGGTACTTTCTAGCAGATAAAACATCACGCCATAATAGAAATAATAACATAAGCTGGGAATACCTCCACGCGGTGAAGGCGGAAACAGTTAATTTGACACCAAAATTATTTAAATAAAAAAAAAGTAAAATACAAAAACGCGACAACAACAAAAAAAAACGACGCTGAAAAAGTATGAAACAAGATTTTCATTTCAGGAGAAAAAGAAAAGCCGTAGTCACACGTTCACTCGTAGTCGGGTTTTTTTTTAGTATTTTACTTTTTTTATTATCTCCGATCTCTGTAGTATTTAAGTAATTATTATTTTATTAATCTAGGTAACAACAGAAAAAAAAAACAACATCATTGTTGGCGCCAGATCATTTTGAAGTTGCCCTTACAAATCTGTCGATTATTAAGACGTATTAAGATTATTATACAACAAGAAAAAAAAACATTCGGTAACATATGTTTTATGATACACGTGATCCATATATTGCGATCCATCGCATGATAATGGCCATCATATTGAACATAGTCACGTGTCAACATTAATATCAATATTGTTTAACTGAATATACGGATAGGTGTGGGGGTGGGTTTGCGAACGGGGAGTAATGGACAGCTCGCCGTCCAATAAGGAGTCGACAGCATCTATCAGCCATAATCTCAGTGTTCACATCCCTCCTATGTAAATCCTCTTCCACCCATCTTTCATTTTGTCAGTAAACTCTTACGAGTAACCTTCAACTAGTATTATTTCTTAAGTATAATAGAATTATCCATTATTTATAAATCGATGATTATAGCTAAGAAAGTTTATATCAGTCAAATACTCACAGAGCCAAAAATAACAAACAATAAACAAAATATGAGACTTCGTAAGAGACTAGACCCACACTACGATACCATATGAGCCCCGCCTGTACCATAAGAGGCAAGCGGGACACAGGGGTTACTGGTGCTCAGAGTGGGGACTCTGTCCTCCTACGCGCTGACCCCAAAAAAGATGCGTGCACAGAGGTCACGTGCTGGTATGCACAAAGGAATGCCCTTGAGCTCAAGGGAAACCCTTTTATAGTGTCCTCAGGGATGTTCCCTAACAGGCGTTGTACAAAAGAGGTTCCGGGGTTGTCTTTAAAGAGGTTACGGATCCCCCTATCACGTGCTGTGATCATCGGAGTGGTTTTAGTGATGTGAAAATCTATAATCTAATCTATACTGGCTTTTCCTCAAAAAACCAGGCGCCTTTTGAATTATTAATTTATATTTATTATTTTTTATTTTATTAATTTTTATTTTTATTTTATTTTTATTCTTTTTTTTATTTCTTATTATGTATTGTATATATGTAAATAGTACACCACGAACTACCTGCGTATCTTTTTTCTCCTTCTCTGTCAAATCCATTCAAAGGTTGTCTGTAAAAAATCGCTTTTAGCGATAAGACCGCCCATTGTGACACCCTATTAATGTTAATTTCCTAATGTAAATTATATTTTTGGTGTACAATAAAGAATATCTATCTATCTATCTATCTATCTATCTATTCCCCGCGATAACAAAAAAGTATACCCTGTCTCTGTGTCGTCACAGACAGGATATATTTTTTCTCTTTTAGATTTAAAGAAGCCTAGTGGTCCGTCGATCACCAGGCTTCTATAAAGCTTATGAATGAGAAGATTTTAATATTGTTACTGCTAACTCCATTCCCACATGCTGACACGAGGACATAAAAAAATATCGCTTAATACGTATTAATTTTCCTCACTCAATAAAAATCAAACCGATTGTTTACAAGAAGGCTAATTAACAGAAAAATATTAATGACAATAATGTTATCAGTCGCTGATATTTTAGTCTCGTTTATCGTAAGTGCGGTCGTTACTTCTTCACTTATTACCCCTATACACTATCTGACCTTGTGTGGGGGAGAATCTTCTAGATTTTGATGTACATTGACGACTTGCTTGAGAACAATAAGACAGAGAGCTAAGATAACCAATCAATGTATATATGTTTACACAACAATGATTAAAGTTCACTAGGCTGTAATGATAACTTAATAGTAGTTATAATATACTAATAATTTACTTGTTATCCAGAAAATGATGTGTCTTGACTTAGTGTCGGTCCACCCTTCGAAATAAAAGCATATTTTAATGTGTGACATAATTACTGTGACTGTGATTTTAACAATTACTAATTTTAATTTTAAAAAATTAAGAACTTTTCATCAAGAGACAGAATTATGTCGTGGCAGTTTAGAATTATTCTAGTTTCATAAGTGTTTTTAGTGCTTATTCTTTAAAAATATTTTTTAATTAAACAAGACTGAAAATAATTTAATTAAAATGGGTTTCGACTTCTCCCGGAGACAGTGGTTGACGATAGTTGTTATATCAATAGCCGACTTCTGCAACGCAATCTGTGTTGCCCTACAAGCACCATTTTATCCTCAAGAGGTTGGTATTTTTTTTCTTTTCTGTATTTTTCTTTTTTCAAGGTTTAATGGTCAATGGGTTGATGTTATCGGGACGATTGACGTATATGATCAGTTGCATACAGAAGAGGTCGTACGACCTCTTCAAAAGACAGTGCAGAGGACGAGAGATGCGCGCTATGGAAGCAGAAGCATCCAACTCCTACACATTTTATCACCCTGTCAGAACATCTCGCCTCTGGATGCAAATTGCAGTGGCCAATCTGGAAATCTCTTAACCGACTGCGGACCCAGGTTGGCCGCTGTAAAAACAATCTGGCCAAATAGAGCTTCCTCGACCCATCTCTAACACAGTGCCAGTGTGGAGCCGCTGCACAGGACATGCGTCATTTGCTATGCTGTCCATCCTGCACAACCACCTGCAGTTATCAGGATCTATACGAGGCCAATAACAGAGCCGTAGAGGTTGCCAAATACTGGTCAGAAAAAAATTAGTTAGAGTTCATCGACACGAAAAGAAGAAGAAGAAGTTGCATACAGACGATGTGCATGGAATTCCCTGCCGGAATCTGTGTTTCCTGATAGCTACTACTCTACTACCTAGGGGTCTTTAAGTCTAGAGTAAATAGGTTACTTCTGGGCAAGCGCGCTCCATCGTCAATCACATAATAGCTTTCTATCGGGTGAGATAGCGGCCAAAAGCCTATCTATAATAAAAAAATAACATGGTTTACTAGGGTTACCAGATTGCAAATTTGAGAGGTATTTTTCGTCTAAAACAGGGGTAAAAGTATGAAATGGCCGTTTTTTAAAACGGGTTGCTTAGAAGTGTTATATTTTTAGATTAACTTGGAATTATAAGTTCAAATATACTTTATATTAAAGGTACGTTATTCTTTTTTCGAAATTAGGTATTTTTGAATTCTTTGTTTCGTATTTTTTGTAATATCGCAGTACTTGTAGCTATTTTTGTATGAATTTTGTACTATAATTTCTACAGTGGAAACAATGTGTGAAAATCATGCAGACACATACACATTCATAGTACCATGAACTAAAATATAGTCTCTGGTATAAAATAATTGATGAAATTCTACACAGTTCTCATATTGATTAGTAATCGTGAATTCCTACACGAGGTAACAACATACATCTACTCTTTATATAACTTTTTTTTCAATATTTAAAGGTGTGTTTCCACCACTCGTCCTTGGCAGTATTAACATTGCGTTTCACTCTCCAATATTTCGACATCATCGTGAGGGGTTTTTAAAACATGTAAAATTATTATAGTTCAATACTAAATTCGATCTATATTTAGAAATTTAGAAAGTATCTTAGAACGTACTTTGTATAAAAAGTATGTATATATAACGTTTAAAAACATGATTAAAAGAGTTTTATGAAAAATTCACACCACCAATAGGCGCATCCAACCGAGAGGTCTTCTACTTTTGAAAACGTACACATTACATTGACGAAAGTTAGTTTGGCCCTGACGTCTCAGTGCTGCCATCTGGTGAACGTCATTTTAGGAAACCCTCATTCCCTATTTTACACTTTGAAGACCGTCTTTTATTAATGAGATCTATTAATTAATTAGTACAGCTGAGCCACATATCAGTCACAACATTTTAATAAGAAGATTCATTTGTACCTCAAACTTGGTCCTGGTGTTCAGTTTCGGCCGAAACTAGAAAAGAAGCTATGGTTTCGGATACGATTGAAAATTGCGTTTTCGTCGGTCATTATCGTGACTATGATTAATTATTGCGTATTGCACAGATTATGCTACAGAGTACGTAGTCCAATCGAATGCCCCTGACGTACCTAGTTAAACTAAGATACAATGACTACAACGCAGCGAGATATATTGCACACAATAAATAAGTGCAGTTACCCCCTGAGATATCATTATAATGTCGTAAGTGCCAACATTCAGTATCTCATTCATATTGAGATACGAGGCTTTTAGAGATATGCGTATAAAATCCTGCAAACCTTTGTTGAAAAGGGAAGCTCCGCCGAGCTCCACGATACTTGGTTTTGGTCTGGATATTTCTATATCGCGTGAAAAACTCAGATACTGCGTTGTATCGCAGTATATTTTGAAGTTTTAGTTCTTATGTGTTGACATACGAGGACTCTTAAAGTTTTGAAAAAGTAAAAAAATAACTTCAGATTTTTTAATCATATCACGGCACCACTCCACACGAGCCTACCTCAAGCTTCGGTGAGGTAGTGCGGCACCCAGCGATAAACTATCCTCCTCACGCAAAGGTACTCGTGTAGAATCTTGTGAATGATTCCCGAACCAATCTGCAGTGTATGCTGAATCTCTTCGTATGTAATTCGTCTCTTTTCTTGAATATTTTTTTTACTGCCAGCACACTTTCTTCCATGACAGCCGTCGTAGGTCGACCACTCCTTTGTTCATCCTCCAAAGTAAGGTGACCGCGCTTGAATTCGCTATACCAGTGGAAGATGGTTGCTTTTGATCGTCCTTTATCGATAAAAGCAATTTGAAGTCCATCAAATGACTTATCAGGTTGTGGCCACATTTAAAATCGTAGAAAATCATCGCACGAAAATGTTCTCGATGGAGATCCATTTTTAAATGAGACACGATAATTTGATTTGGTTCTCCAAAAAATGTGAAGGGAAATTCAAAATTAGAACAATGGTATTTTTACTTTTAAATAACCAAAGTTTTCAAAATAATTACAAGTGGCAAGTCGTTTGCAAAACTTTCTGAGTGGCCTGGTAGATGTCGCTACAGGCCACTAACTCCGTTTTTAGGAAGTGCAAATGTTCAGTTACAATGACGATGTCTCCTAGAGCGTATGTAACAGGTGTAACAGAAATGGGTTATCATATTTTAAATACTGCTTCTGCCCATATTCATTTATTTAAATGAAGTACAGCCACAATAGGTACATACATTTCACATTCACAGAACGATCTTAAAACAAAAGGACTAATGCAGTACATAGCTCACTACAATAATTTACTGCCTTTAAAACTATAATGTTATATTTAACATAACTCACAGTATAATTATGCAGATTAACATAAAATAACAAAAACAATTATACAAATTATATTAACATTAAAATCTACAATTTAAAATAAAATTAAGACATTTAAAACATTAAGAATGAATTAAATAAATTAAAAGTTTACAAATAAATTGAAGTCATATGTAAATTCCGACTGATTGTTAATTTTCATGGGCAAACTAAGTAGTATATAAAATATCAGCTACCATTTCCGTTGCACCCTGTAGATTTATTTCGAGATTCTAGTTTACAAGCTGCAAGTTTACTGTTTTACTTAAGCTTACTTTATTTACTATGCATGTCTGCTATAAATGA
Source organism: Mythimna vitellina (assembly GCA_949316375.1). Classification (NCBI taxonomy): domain Eukaryota; kingdom Metazoa; phylum Arthropoda; class Insecta; order Lepidoptera; family Noctuidae; genus Mythimna; species Mythimna vitellina. The sequence goes on along the minus strand of OX438687.1, from coordinate 8,767,983 downwards.
AGGAGTACCTAAACCATCTAAGTACCTGATTAGATACTTATTAATGTGATATGTGACGAATTATTTTTTTATTAGTGATCCGAAATATATAATCTGGCTTTAAAATTAGGTGCAATCTCATAACGTCGAGTTACTTAAACTCCAGAAAGTTTCTATATTTTTAAGGTAACTTTTAAGTTCTTATATGTTTAAAAAATACTCTCAGAAGTATTACAAATCGATACTAATATTAGAAAGCATTAGTTTGTTTAAACGCACTAATAGCGCACTAACGTAAAACTCCTACTTCAAATTGAAATAGTACATTTTGATACAAGGCAGAAAATGAAGAACAAGGAGAGGGAGGCCAAAGAAAAGATGGATGGATTGTGTGAACAGTGATATGAAAGAAAAGGAAGTTAGTGATAGTATGACGGTTGACAGGATAGAATGGAAGAAAAAAACGTATTGCGCCGACCCCAAATAAGATGGGACAAGGGCAGGAAGATGAGATGATACAAGGCAGAAAATTTGTCATTACTGCCGAGGTGGAATTCGCACGAACCGTATAGGGGAGTTTGTTATGGAGCCGAGGGCTACAGTGACAAATCTGCTTATGTATCAAACGACTTTTTTCAATACGCTTACGAACAAATGAATAAACGGGGGTTGACTGACGACTCGTGGGGATCGACGCGCGCCTGGCCTGACACGATAAATGTAATAACATAGTGGCAGGGGAGAGCACGTGCACTTTTCTGCACTAGTGCGGAAAACAGTCTAATGCGTGTCTAAAAGCGGTGGAATAAGAGCGGGTTTTCGAGTAAGTGTATAGAAAAATTATTTTGGTGTTGGATAGCCCATTTATCGAGAGAGGCTATTAGGCTATATAACATCACGCTACGAACCACGGGAGCGGAACAATATCTAAAGACGCGGATGGAACCGCAGGGACAGCTAGTAGACTATGTAATACGTATTAACTATCGGCAGTTAAACAGCATACTTTTTGGGAAGATCGTGCAAATTACAGCAGCTCATAATTCCATTAATATTGAATCTGTACGTACCTACGTCTGTTCGTGCGATAACCTTCGAGCAAAAAGTCGCCGCTTATCAATACAATACAATCGCTAGGCGCTTGCGCATGGGTATACGGCGGGCTTATATAACTTGCGTCTATTTAGAAAATTTGTAGGGACGAAGGCAAGGAAGGAACAGGAATGGGTTTTTAGTCAGTAAAAGTCTGACACTATCTCCCGCTCCGACCAAAAACGGGATTTGTTATTAGATGATTTTCCAGAAAAAAAAAAAAAAAACCATCGTTTTGTTTTTTTTTCGAATTAACAAATCTTGTTCTTGGTTTTCTTTTTCTTTTTTGAGGTGGGGTATCACCAGTTTAGAGGTATGTGAAACCAGGTGTAAAGTTCCGCAAACCTCCTTTGAAAAAGGGGACCCTCCGACCAGACGGAGCTTCTTGGTGTAACGTTGTCGTCTACCCGCCATTTCGGTTCTTACATCGAGGCAAAAGCTCAAAAGGCACCCAAAAATTGGGAATCTTATCTAAGGTGAGACAGTACTTCACGCCGGAACAGCTGCTCAACCTTTATCAAGCACAAGTTCGATCGTGAATGGAATACTGCTCTCATCTTAGGGATAGTTCTGTCAAATACCAGCTTGATGCCCTGGAGTCGATTTAGAAACGAGCCAAGAGGATAATTGGTGATGATGCACTCGTCCGAGTCAAAACTCCAAAGCCTTGAGCATCGACGTCGAGTTGCTGGCCTGTCAGTTTTCTATCGATTACCTATATTTCGGGGAGTATGCGTTGGAATTGCACAATTTATCTCACCCATATTTATGTACAAAGCGTTTTGGGAACACATTTATTGTGCGTACAGCTAAGGAGTGGAATTCCCTGCCAGAGTCTGTGTTTCCTGATAGCTACAACCTTTCTTTAAGTCAAGAATGAATAGGTTACTTGTAGGCAAGCGTGCTCCATTGTCGGCCACATTATCGCTTACCATCAGGTGGGATATAGTGGTCAAACGTGAGCCTAACAATAATAAAAAAGACGGGTACGGCAAATATGTCTGGTCCGAGCAACGGCCTGATAGTTGATGTCAGACTGTTAAACACCCCTATTTTTTAATTAGTACAGAATGGGGATCCGTATCCGTTACTGATCATATTTGTGTAGTAAAAAGTAAAAAAAACGAAATCCCAAAATTGTTCACGAAAATTTTTCATAATTGCTAAATTCATAATTTAATCAATCATTCATTCAATTTCATTCAAATTCAATCAGCCATTCATTCATTCATAATCAATGCCTGTACAATATTTCCATAAATTGAGTGACATTTTGGGATATCAAAAAACGCTCATTACGGCTTTGATTCTATAATTGCGGCCGCCACAGGCAAGTCCTGTTAAGCAGCCGAAAACCTCCTAGGTTGACTAGCAAGAGGCCACTCACAAAAAAAAAAAACATTGTTACCTATTCAATTTTTATAATCTTTTTTTTTTACTAACTAGGCTAATGCAAACTGGGTCCAGTATAGTTCATTTAACCTATCAAATGAACTATAATCGAATACGAATCGCCTACGATTCCATGAATTCTCTTCGTTATAAGAAGTTGCTACACCATATTTGCATTATTCGTGCCAACGGCTTATCTATTGTTTACTAAATTCTTCTTCTTGCTTATCATTTACTTGAAGGAAAGGATGACCAGTTTACATGCTTTCCTCAAGGTAAACTCCCATCAATAGATATACTTTTAAGTATGCATTGCAGCGTTGGAAGGACTCCCACAAGGTAGACCGATGACGTGGTGAGGGTCGTAGGAATCCGATGGAGGAGACACGCACAGAACCGGTCATTATGGCGATACTTGGGGGATTCCTATGTCCAAAAGTGGACGTCTTTCGGCTAAATGATAATGATACATCAAAAGATGAAATTATTCATTGTCATCATCATCATCATCACTGCGAAAGCGACCGGCGGCCCAGCTGAACGGGTGCTAGAGGGTCAAGGCCATACGGATGGTGCCATACCGGACGATTTCCCGCGAAGCGGCGAGCCTCCTTGCTGGCTAGCCACCATGGGATCTGGAAGCAACTGTAGGGGCCCAGCAGGGTCGAAGCCTACTGGGGCCAAGGGTCTGATTCTGAAAGGAAGACTAGACCCTGGTACGAAAGGCAACGAAGGAACAGGAGTGGGTTTTTAGTCAGTAAAAGTCTGACACTATCTCCCGCCCCGCCCAAGAGCGGGGGATGTCATTAAGATGATTTTCCCACCGGAAAAAAAAAAATCATCATCATCATCTTCCTGCTCTTGTCCCGTGTTATTTGGGGTCGGTGCAACACATTTTTTTCTACCATTCTGCCCTGTCACTCGTCATGCTATCACTAACTTCCTAAACTAGATTTCACTAAATTATTCATTGTACACACCAATTAATTCTGAATGACCGTGGTATTAATATCATAACTATTTCAAGGTTAAATATTATGTATTTAAACTACCGAGTGCTATCTTACTAGGTCTCTAGGTATATACAGTGTCTTTGACATTGATGCACAAACGAATACCACGGATCCAGTACATGATTCTGGACCCCCCCTGGTGGAATTTTGACTTAATATTGTTAATATATATTATTTTTTTATTGACGGCACCCATGATACAGGAGTAATTCCTTGAGTCGGCAACATACTGTGAGTTGTCGTCGGTTCTTAATTACACTAGGCAACACTCAAATTTTCCTGAGGAAAATTCATATCCTATTTCGTAGAAAATCAAATCCTGCTTTGAGTGATGCAAAATTAAAAGAATGTATTTTTATTGGCCCAGACCTTAGAAAGTTAATAAAATATCTGTCGTTCATTTCTAACTTAAACACTAAATAAAAGAATGCTAGGTTGGCATTTGTTCAAGTCACGGAATTTTGTTTGGGAAATAACCTCAATATGAAAGCCATAAAAATCAATTGTTAAATGCTTATAAAGAATTGGGTTACAATATGTCAATGCAGATTCACTTCTGCTTTTCGCACTTTAGGTGCGAGTCACCTAGATTTTTGTAAAGAAAATCTAGGTGCAGTGAGTGATGAGCACGGTGAGCGCTTTCACCAAGAAATTGCTTCAATAGAAAAGTGTTATCAGAGAAAATGGACAATTTTAATGAAAATTTTAATCCTACTATGTCGTCCTGCAAGGAATACATCGAGTTACCAGTAACCCGGTATTCGATAAGTACCTACCTATAACGAAAACGCAATTTTAAACATTTTTGGCTGTCTACATGTAAAAAGTTTTTCATTTTATACTTTTTAGTGGTGATATGCACTTATAGCCAAAGTGCATCTCAAGACAATTTTAATAAGCCTAAACATGGCTAGGATACATTGATTAATTACGGAGTTACTGTGCTTAACTTCCGACTCCATCATCATCATCATCAGATCACTTCGATGATACTCTTTTCAACATATCTATTAAAAACCAATCACATACTTGTGTTGTCATAGTTGCTTAATTATCGTCATTGTGATCTATGTGAGGGTGAAGTTCCGTTGGCTATTTGGTCTTCTTCACCAGTTAAACTTCATCAAAAATCAATAATATTTGAGGAGTACCCTCGATTCCTCATAGATTCCATCATCATAACTGGATTTTGAAAAAAAATGGGATCAACCTTTCAGGAGAAATATTTGTTTGCAAATCAGTCCATAAACAACCGAGTTCTGAGGTGATAAACACTAAAAAAAAACAATTGAGATCGTCCTCCTTTTTTTTGAAGTCAGTTAAAAATGCTAAAAAGCGCAAATTAACTTTAATTTCGGAAGTCGGTGTTAAATAACGAATAGACAAAACTATTACAGAAACACCGGCTTCCGAAATTATAGTTATAGTCACTTTTTTATGGTTTTTTTTTTTGGATTAGATTTTTTGAAGTTGAAAGAAATACTTATAACTTATTACTGCGACGCGTATAATTTGATTTCATCAAATACACATCCCGAAAACCAAGGCCTACCTACCAGAGCTAGGTCCCAACAGTATTGTGCTGTTTTACGAGAGACGCGGGCGAAGTCGCGGGTACCAACTAGTTTTTCATCTTCATCGATTGTTATTGATTTTTAAGACCATCGTATCTACATAACAAATTACTATTCCTATCGTAAAAGTCGTGCACTGGCATCGAACATTCGAGTTTTGCTCATGTAATGAATGTAAACAATACTTGAAAAAGTGATCAGATACGGCACTATCGTATAACTCGTTCATTCTGGAATGAATTAATTAGGGCACGTACTTTATTGATAACGCGAGATTTTCATTAACAAATAAACGTTTAAATTTTCATATGCACAATGCAAATACGTGGAGAGAACACGTTTTTACCTGTTTTACGCATATTGTATGCACAGAGGGGTGCAATATTTGGAGAAAAAAAAATACACACGAATTTTGACCACTGATCACTTTGGACACATTAAAAAAGGAACATAGGAGTGTTTTTAGTCAGTAAAAGAGTAATACGCCCTCTCGCCCCACGCTAGAGTGGTTGAAGTAATGGGATGATTTCCCACACAAAAAAAAATGAGTAAAACACTGGAATGGTTAATACACATATTTCAAACAGTGCAACACTGATTCTCATAAATTATGTTCTGTTTTTAAATAAAACGCTGGATGACATGTAACTTTTTTTTAATCAAACTGGTTTGATTTGCCTGTCCAGTATAGAGCTGTTCCATCCACTCTGACTTAGTGGATACAGCACTTAATGAGACGTGCCGAATTGCCACTGGTTGCCTTAAACCGCCTCCGGTACGAATGTTGTATCAACTTATCGGCATTGCACCCCCAGAAATTCGCAGGGCTGTGGCTAGCCGCATAGAAATGGCGAAGCAACACAACCCTCGCCATCCAATGCACAATTACAGTTTGGTGCCCCTGAGACTTAAAAGTCGTAAAAGTTTTGGTGCAAGTGTAAGCCCATCTCAAGGTAACACCACCTCGGAAAGATGCGACCTCTAGCGGGGGAAGTATAAACCTCCTGATGATTTTGTCGAGCCGTCAGAGAGCCTCTCTCCTGGACAAGAGTTGTCATGGCCCACCTGGAAAACTCTAAACAGACTCCGCACCCAAGTTGGGCGCAGCAAAGACAGATGGGGGTTCTCGGACGGTTCCGATCTACAGTGTTTGTGCGGCGTCTCTCCGCAGACCATGTCCCACCTTCGATACTGCATCACGTGCCTTGTTACCTGTTCACGCAGGGACTTAATGACAGCATCAGTGGACGGCATTACGAATACTTGGCCAGGCAAGGAATTTAACTAGTTTTGCCATCGATACGCTAAGAAGAATCAAACAATTTGACTCTGGACTATTGCAACCGACTGCTTTAATAAGATAAGCTAAGCAAAAGGGTAATTTCTCTGATCCATGAAATTGTATCATAATATCTAGATAATTTATTTAATTGATTAAATCACGGGATTACAATTTATTGCTCTAACAATGTATCGTATTGCATCATTAGGGTCTTGATCTCATACGAACTAATGTTATAAACTCCGTTTTACCTAGATAGATTTACCTACAATGTTTCAGTGTCAAACATTATAAAATTATTCGTAAACTATGACATTATTAGAGAGCAGTGATGGCCGAGTGGTAACGGTCTCAACTTACGAGTTGTAGGTCGCGAGTTCAAACCCAGCCAGGCGCATTACTTTGTGTAATTTATTTCAAAATCACTGCTCTCAAAACAGTGAAGCAAAACATCGTGGGGAAACCATGTCTTAGGACCAAAAATTCGAAGACGTGTGACATTCACCAACCCGCACCGCCCGCGTGGTTGATTACGGCCCATTCCCTCTCCTAGAAAGGAGTCCTGCTTACGCTATGAGATTATTTGCATACCATTTGCATCTTCTCCTGATCATCGTCGATCAGCTCTAAAATATTATTTAAGATTTTTGAGATGAATATTTCTTTTTTTTAACTCATATTTCGCCAACCCTGATATAGTAACAATCGAAATAACACAGGACAAGGGTAAGAAAAAGATGAGAATACACCTTAAACTATACAAAAAATCTAAAAGTCATTAATCTGTAATGCAACTAAGGCCCCTCGCCCACGGTGACTTTTTGTAGCGATGCTGTCGCACCTTAGTCGCATTTGCAAGCGCTATAGAAAAGATGCCAACGCGATACTAACGCGCTACAGCAACGCGACTGAATCGATGCGAACGTGCTACAGCATAGCTACAAAAAGTTGCCGTGGGCGAGGGGCCCTACCTCATTTACCTACATATAATTTCTCATAATATCTTTATCTAACTCTTAACTTTTTTAAATACAGGCAGAGAAAAAAGGCTGTACAGCCACAGAGTATGGGCTGGTCTTTGGCGTGTTTGAGCTGGTGGTGTTCCTGGTCAGTCCGATCTATGGTGCTCACCTCAACAGGCTAGGCCCAAAGCTCCTCTTCAATGGAGGGATTCTCACGACAGGCACATGCGCCATTTTCTTCGGGTAAGTTTGGGTTACAAAAAATAGATAGATTCATTGTAATAAATCATAATAACTTAGATTTCTTTACGGATTTATTGTCTGGATAGCAATAAAAAGTTTTAATGCAAATTCATTTCCATTAAACTGGCTGGTAAACATGTAAAATATTGAAATGTCATTAATTTATCAAAGAAGAAAAATAAAGAAAAAAAACTGTAATGGCATTGCAACATTTTTTGGCCGCTTATGGCCAGTAACATTTTTTATTTAGCAATGAATAGAACTAAAGAGGTTACACATATCTCCACGAAAAATATAAAGCCACTGCTATTATTGGATTGTAAAAATTTAAATTAATTTGTTTAGATTTCTGTTTTTAGTTTTCTTTAACTTCTTTATAGAACGCTACAGTTTTGCAAAATATAGATTTATAATTTTTAAAAGTTACTATCAAATTAGTTGCTATTGAACTAGCAGCTCTGATTTCAATGAAAAGCCAGTACTATTCTGAAGAAGAAAAAATAAAGAAAATAACTTTAATGGCATCTCACAATTTTTTTGGCCAGAACTAACCAGTTTCAATAAAAAAAATAATTAGCGCTACCAAAAAGTTAAGCATTGTGATCAACCTACTTATTTCCGAATACTGTATAGTTGCGGACAATACAAAATTATTAGAGTAGGGATGAGCACATTAACTACCTATATTGACATATATATTATAGTAAGTTTAATTATGTTATAATTTATAAATTATTTTATATGTATAAAGGATGTTGGACAAAGTGGAGGGCCACGTGGCGTTCATAACGCTAAGCTTTATCATCCGGATTGTTGAAGCCATGGGCAACGCCGCCTTCCTCACCGCCTCCTTCGCGATCATCGCCAAGGAGTTCCCTGACAATGTGGCTACCATGTTTGTGAGTTCTTTTTTCATGTTTTTTTTCTTTTGAGTCGGCTATATACTTTTTGCCTTTAACACAGATTCATTTATTCTTCATAGAATTTAATAAACCATTTCTGTCGAACCAACTCTACGTTACACAGTTCAAAATCAGAAGACAAAATTCACAGAAAAATAGAATAATATATCTTTATGTATATAAAAAAAAAACTGACTGACTAACATATCAACGCACAGCCGAAACTACTGGGACTAGGAGCGTGAAATTTTGAATAAGGTTTCCTTTTATGATGTTAGCGAGTAATAAGACAAGATTTTACAAAATTCACGCACTAAGTGGGTGAAACGGGGGTCCAAAGTCTGTATGGAGAAACCTACATTCACGCGGGCGAAGTCGCTGACAGCAGCTAATTTATTTATAAGGCGCTTCCGAAATATCACATGGTAATGTCCCATAATATTAGTGTATCTTCCATAATTTTGTTAGGGCCCTCTTAACTGCTATCTCATTTCAATTAACTCAAAAAATGATAAGCACAAGTATGTAGAAAATTACATCAGTAAATGAGTGTCACATATGCGTTACATTAGTTGAGATTAGCCACGCGGTAGGGTTCACCCGCGGGTCGCGTGATTGAATCTAAACATTGATCCCAAGGAGAGGAGATAGCGTGCCATTGACCGCCTACTGACACTCGAGAACATGGCCGTTATGTACCTATATGAGTGAAATACAATTGTGTGAGTGTAGTATATTTTGATACAAGTGGAAAAGTTTGGCATTGCGACCGAGGCGGAATTCGACCAAGGCGGAATTCGCCCGAGCCTCAGAAGAGGGTGTCATACCTACCACCAATAAACTGAGGTTGACGTGCGATTCGTAGGGGTCGCTTAGCGACTAGTCCGATACGGTAAATACAATAAATTGGCGGGGGTAAGCTCGTGCATGAGCCCCTAATTACGTGTCTAAAAGCGGTAGGGATAAGAGCGGCTTTTCGAGTAAGTGAATTGAAATAGTATTTTACACACCAGAACCTTTACACACACAACAGTGATGCGATTACTTTCATCATCCTTGGAATCAATCTCCCAGGCATCTCTAGAAACATTCTTCGGTCTGGGTCTAATCGTGGGGCCAACTCTGGGTGGTGCCCTCTATGACGCTGGAGGATACTCTCTGCCGTTCGCTGTGCTCGGATCAGCCCTGTTCTGTGCCGCTGTCATGAGCTGTCTGGTGCTGCCACAAAACCATGATGACGAGGATCTGAAGCCTAGTGGACGTGAGTATAGGCTCATTGCTGTTATGACTTATAATTTCAGCTTAAAATATTAACTAGAATAATAGGAGCAATATTTTTTGAATCGATAACAATCATGTAATTTTTTAACAGGCGCTTTTTTGTAACTTGAGCGTTACAAAATGCGCCTCAGCATTAGTCAACCGCAATGTTGGTGCAAGCAATTGTTGCACGCAACTTCTACAACACGATCTAATTTAAAACTTATTATTATATTATAACTAGCTTAATTCGCCGTTCAGTTACCAACCCACTTTTTTTACTAAACGGTGCCATTTAACTTGTCATCATCATCATCATCATTTTAGCCGAAAGAAGTCCACGGTTGGACATAGGCCTCCCCCAAGCGACGCCACAACGACCGATCCTGTGCGTCTCGCGTCCACCGCACTCCCGCGACCCTCACCAGGTCGTCGGTCCACCTAGTGGGAGGCCTGCGGTTTAACTTGTCTCTCGGATGATATTTAGTCATTCATTCAAACAGCTAGACAAATGACTTGGCACTTACCAAACTGTAGAGAGGCTGTGGCAAGACGTAAATCAGTTTTGAGTTCCCCAGAAATGGGCTTACAACGGTCTTAAATATACCAGCTTGATGCACTTGAGGCAATTGAGAGGCGTGCCAGGAGGATCATTGGCAATGATGCACTCGTTGAGTCGAAGCTTCAAAGTCTTGAGCATCGACGCTGAGTTGCTAGCCTGTCGGTTTTCTACCGGTTGCATTTCGGGGAGTGTGCGTCGGAATTGCATAACCTAATTCCGCCTAGCCCGTTCCATCATCGGGCCACCAGGCGTACGGCAAAGCGCCACCGGTACATGGTGGACATCCCACCTATACGCACAAAACGTTTTGGGAACACATTCATTGTGCGTACAGCTAAGGAGTGGACTTCCTTGCCGGAATCTGTGTTTCCTGATGGCTACAACCCGGGAATCTTTAAGTCAAGAGTGAATAGGTTACTTCTAGGTAAGCGCGCTCCATCGTCGACCGAAATATAATAAGTAGGAATCGTGTTTTGAGGGGTTCTTACTTCTATCCACAGGTTTAAAAGGAACCTTACATGAAGCAGATGAATGCATGACACATGAAGGGCATATTTTGCTATATAATAATAATAATAATAGTTTTATGTGTTTTAAGAAATATTTAAAAATATATAAAATATGTGTAAAAAATAAATAAAGATAATAATAATAATATTTCACAACTATCACACAACACCGTCTAGTCCCAAGCTAAGCAGAGCTTGTGTTATGAGTACTAGACAACTGATAAACATACTTATATATTTCTAAATACATACATATTATAGATTAGGTTCTGTATGGTGTCGGACGTAAAGAATAGCACCATCCCATATCTTCCCGTGGGTGTCGTAAGAGGCGACTAAGGGATATTTAGATTCTGTGCATACTACAGCACCTTAGGTCACCCCGTGGTGTCGGGTAAACTACCAACAAAAGCATTCCCAAGGAGGGTTGGTGTCAGGCTGGCGGCCGACTTTAAAATAAAACTAGCCAAATCCCATAGCAACATGTTCGGTCTTAATAGAATGCGCGATAGGGCTAGGGCGTACCCCACAGGCGACGCGCAGGGGCAGCACCCGGCTCCTGTGGGAAATGGACCAGGGTTGTTGCACCACCTCGGGCGGGTGCAACGTAAGAAGTTAGCTCGGGAAGTGAGATTGAGGTATGCAAGTTGGAATGTTGGGACTATGACTGGAAGGGCCAGAGAGTTAGCGGATGTATTGAAAAGAAGACGGATAAATATAGCATGCTTGCAGGAAACTAAATGGAGAGGAACAAAAGCGAGAGAAATTGGTGAGGGATATAAGTTCTACTACTGTGGAAGTGATGGAAAAAGAAATGGTGTAGGAATAGTGTTAGACAGTAAATTGAAAGAAAGCGTGATGGAAGTACAAAGGATTAATGATAGATTTATAGTTGTGAAAGTTATGTTAGAGAATGTGATGTTGAATGTAGTTAGTGTGTATGCACCACAAGTAGGATGTGATGAAACGGTGAAAGAGAAGTTTTGGGAGGATTTTGATAGAGCGTTAATGAACATCCCTGTTCATGAAGAATTAATAGTTGGAGGTGATTTTAATGGACATGTGGGAAGAATGAAAGGTGTTTATGAAAGAGTACATGGGGGATGGGGTTTCGGTAGTCCGAACAGTGAAGGAGAGACACTGTTGCAATCCGCTACTGCATTTGACCTGGCAGTAGCCAATACGTGGTTCCAGAAAAGAGACGAACACATGATCACGTACAAAAGTGGTAATCATAAGACCCAAATAGACTACGTTCTAGTTCGGCGCAACCAACTAAAGCACGTCAAAGACTGCAAAGTACTGCCAGGAGAAGACCTAGTCTCACAACACAGACTCCTGGTTATGACATCAGTGGTCAAAGTACTCTCTACCAAATACAAAGAGCGTCCTCCCCCTAAAATAAAATGGCATATGTTAGAGAAGAATGATTGTGCGAAGAAGTTCAGGGAGCGAGTGGTGGACAGAATGATAGAGATGGGAGACATGAATGATCGAAGTATAAATGAAAGCTGGAATGAGATGGCTGGGTGTATCAGGCATGCAGCGAAATATATTTTGGGAGAGACGAGAGGAAAGGGTATAATAGATAGGGATACATGGTGGTGGTCGACAGAAATTCAGAGTGTGTTGAAAGAAAAGAAGAAAAAATTCAAAGAATGGCAGTGTGTAGAGCCAGGAAACGCTAGTTTAAAAGCTGAAAAAAAGAATGAGTATGACGCTCTAAAGAAGAAAGCTAAGAAAGCCGTGGCAATAGCAAAATCAAAGGCCCAGGACAAACTATATGACACACTGGACAGTCCTGCAGGCCAAAAAGAGCTATACCGGCTTACTAGAATAAGAGAGAGAAAGGCGAGGGATGTTTGTCAGGTAAGATGTATAAGAGATGAAACTGGAATGGTTCTATCGGATGATGAAAAAATCAAAAAGAGGTGGAAAGTGAGAAATATACGGCTCGGGGTACTTGATAGCAAGAAGCGAAATCAAACAACGTCTGGATAGCAGAGTGTATATTCACAGACTGGCGCACCTTCACAATCTCGATTATCATATTCTAATTACCTGCTACCCACTTAACCTAATTATAAACTAACTACATACATCACACCTCCCTTCTTAAATAACAGTTAAATTACCACAAAATACATTTTAAGTACATTGGAATCTGACAACTGGCTTTCGAGTTCGCTTTGGGTGCTCTTGCTGACCTGATGAATCACGAACATGATCAAAAGGCTCACCGTGCTCAACGCCTCCTGCTTCACTGTTCATTGATGGTTCTGATTCATCTCTTTCACACACACTCTCATTTGTACCGTTATCCCCATTCTTCCCTGACTTAATAAGGCTATCCCCCGCGTGTGCGACAGAGTTCTCATCCCCTATAGTTTCCTCTCCCTCCGTGTTCGGTATACCGAAAGATGTACGGGATCTGCGTCGTATCTGATCCACGTGTCTTTTTATAAATTGACCGTTATTCCTTGCTATTGAATACCTACGAGCACTATCTACATCTGAAACCGTCCCTTTTACCCATTTGTCCGAGGAACTGTAATCCCTCATCCAAACTTGATCACCCTCGTTGAATGTTCGCGCAACCCCACCAGCTGAATTGATTTGTCTTTGCTGCGTGTCTTGCACTTTCGTACTCACTGATCGTTCCGTTCGTAATAAATCTAATCTAGAGCGTAGCGTTCGTCTCTGCAACAACATTGCAGGTGTCTCACCGGTGGTGCTGTGCACTGTGTTCCTATATGCTAGAAGATATGTTTGTAAAGCTGTGTCTATATCCTCGCGATCCCTAATTGCTTTTTTAATCGTGCGTTTACAAATATTCACTGCATTTTCTGCGGCTCCATTTGAAGACGGATGATAAGCAGGTGAAAAACATTGTCTAATGCCGTTATTCGCAAGAAATTGTTTAAATTCAACACTAGTAAAAGGTGGTCCTTGATCGGATACCAACTGCTCGGGTAAGCCGAACCTAGCGAAAGTCGAACGTAAAACTTTAATAACATTTGATGCGTTAGTACGCGACATTTCGAATATTTCTATCCATTTAGAAGACGAATCAATCAGTACTAAGAATGTCATACCTCGATATGGGCCTAGAAAATCAATGTGAAGCCTAGTCCACGGTTGAGTACTGTATGGCCAGGGTTGTATGATGGCTCGCGGAGGTGCCTTCGCTTCCACCGCACACGTCTCACAGCTTTTACATAACGCCTCAATGTCTTTATCGATGTTGGGCCACCAGACGTAACTCCTAGCCAAACTTTTCATTTTAACCATACCCATATGGCTGCTATGCAGTTGGTTTAATATTTGCCCTCTTATTAAATGTGGAATTACCATACGATAGCCCCACATTATACATCCACATTCTACATATAATTCATCACGCCTAGTCAAGAATGGTTTAATCTCATCATTATTCGGACCAACTGATGGCCATCCTGACTGTATATAGAACATCACTCTACTTAGTACCTTATCTTTCGATGTCATTCTTTTAACGTCACTGCTAGTGATGGGTAAAAATTTTTCTACGAAGTTAACATACGTGTTTTCTGTTTTTATCCTACCTGAGTTATCATTTCTGCATGGAAGGCGTGATAATGCATCTGCATTGTTCTTGTTAGATGCGATATACTCAATGTTATAATTATATCCCGATAGCAGTACCGCCCAACGCTGTAATCGCGAAGCAGCCATCACTGGAATACCCGTTTTATTACCAAATATGTGTGTTAAAGGTTTATGATCAGTTCTTAATATAAAGTGACGGCCGTACAGGTACTGGTGGAACTTACGTACACCAAATACTATTCCTAGGGCCTCCCTGTCTATTTGCGCATAGGCGCGTTCTGCCGGTGTGAGCGAGCGCGACGCATACGCCACTGGGCGTTCACCGTCCGCCGTTTCGTGCGATATGACCGCACCAACGCCCACACTACTCGCATCCGTCGTTAAAATCAGCGGTAGCTCTGGATTATAATGCATAAGTACTTCGCCACCCGCCAAAAGTCGTTTCACTTTTTCGAAGGCATTCTGACAATCCTGACTCCAAATAAACTTAACACCTGATTTTAGAAGTTTGTACAACGGGGCGAGAACGGTACTAATATTTTTAATAAATTTTGCGTAATACATGATCAGTCCTATAAACGCTCTTAGTTCAGTGACATTCGTAGGTGCTGGCGTGTCGATCACCGCCTTAACCTTTTCTGGGCATGTATGCACTCCATCTTTACTAATAGTGTGACCTAAATACGAAACAGATTTTGAAAAAAATACGCATTTTTCTTTCCTCACTTTAAGTCCGTAGTCTTGTAACCGTTGAAAGACTTTATGTAAATTGCTTATGTGTTCGGATTTCGAACTTCCCGTCACGATTATGTCATCTAAAAATACACCTACGCGAGGCATGTCCACGAATAATTGCTCAATTCGCCTCTGGAAAATACCCGGGCTAGATGCTAAGCCAAACACTAATCTATTGTACCTATACAACCCTTTATGTGTATTTATCACAGTGTACTTCTTTGTGTCATCGAGTTCAAATTGCGCGTACGCTTGTGACAAATCAATTTTACTGTAATATTCACCCCCTCTGAGACGAAATAACAAATCTTCTACCTTAGGCAAAGGATAACGGTCAATTTCAATAACTTTGTTTAAAGTGAGTTTATAATCGGCGCAGATACGAATACTTCCGTCTTTCTTTACCACTGGCACTATCGGCGTAGCCCAGTCGGAACGCTCGACTGGGGTGAGAACTCCGTCGCGCACCAGCTGATCCAGCGTGCGCTCCACCGGCTCGCGCAGCGCGTACGCCAGCGGGCGCGCGCGCATGAACACCGGCCGCGCGCCCTCTCGCACGTGTATGCTCACTGCGCCGCCCGTGAAGCGCCCGAGACCCTCCGCGAACACGTTACAGTATTTGGAACTGAAAGAGGATACATCAAAATTATTGTTTTCGGTCATATTATACACATTATAACTAATATCAGGTAGTTGGATTTTTAATGCCGCTATCCAATGTCGCCCCAAAAGCACAGTTTTTCCTTTTTCTATGACTAATAACTCTAAAAATTCACTTCTATCTTTATATCGAACCAGGGGTCTTATTATACCTAAGGGTTTTACAGTTTCACCAGTGTAATATCTTAAAGTTAATTTACAGGGTTGTAACGGAAGGTCGTTAAACAACTTATTGTAACACTCTTGACTAATACATGACACTGCACTACCTGTGTCACATTCCATAGATATTTCTCTGTTATGCACATTCATTGGTATAATAATAGGTTTACAACTTGCTATCGACAATTGACAAATATCAACGAAAATTACCTCGTCACTGTCCGCCTCTTCGTCACCACCCGCGGTTTGCACGTCTACCTGATATTGTTCTACTAAATTAGGGCACATACGCCGTAGGTGTCCTTGACGATTGCACACCCTACACACGTACCGCGCGAACTTGCACCTCGACTCGTTATGGTCTCCACCGCATACTTGACAGGGCCGTTGCGGCCGAGCCCGCTCAGCCAGCCGGGCCCGCTCAGCCGGCACCGACATCGCCGACTCGCGACCTGCGCGCCGCTCCCGCCGCTCGCGCATGTCTCGCCGCGTGACTCCCGCGCCCTGTTGCCCGCCACGTTCCGCCGCGTTTGCTGCTTGTCGTCTCACCGTCATCGCTTGGCACTCAACCGTCGCTGCACCTGTTCCAACCTGTACTTTAGGCCCTTCAACCGCGGCGGCGTCCTTCTCTGCCGACTCCATGCTGACGGCTAACTTGTAAGCCTTGGCGAAATCCAGTGTAGCCTCTGCGAATAATCGCTGTCTGATATGCTCGCTCGCTATTCCACATACTAGTTGATCTCTTAAACTTTCCTCGAGCCAACTTCCAAACTCGCAGGTTTTTGACATTTTTTTAAGTACCGCCACGTACTCCGATATGGTCTCGCCTTCCTTCTGCTTCCTATGTCGGAATTTATACCTCTCTGCGAGCTCACTGGGTTTAGGTTGCAAATGTTTACCCATAATTTCCGATAACTGCACAAAACTCTTTGTTTTGGGTTTATTAGGTGTGCACAGATTAACTAATAACTCATAACTTTCTGCCCCCATTACGGTTATTAACGTTGACACATGTAAATTCTCGGGTATTTTGTTGACGATGAAGTATTGTTCCAACCGCTCGACATATAGGTTCCAATCGTCCTTATGCACGTTAAACTCGGATATCTTCCCGATAGACATCGTGACTAATTAATACACGCAAATTGTTCACTCTCGTCGCCACTGAGAAATATACGGCTCGGGGTACTTGATAGCAAGAAGCGAAATCAAACAACGTCTGGATAGCAGAGTGTATATTCACAGACTGGCGCACCTTCACAATCTCGATTATCATATTCTAATTACCTGCTACCCACTTAACCTAATTATAAACTAACTACATACATCACAGAAAGAATATTTTGAAAGACTGATGAATGAGGAAAATAATTGGAGTGGGGTGTTAGAGAATAAACCAGTGAATGTGGGATTAGTGCGAATTGTTAATATGGATGAAGTCAGAATAGCAGTAAATGGAATGAAGAATGGTAAAGCCATTGGTCCAGATGGAATACCAGTGGAAGTGTGGAAGTTATTGCGAGTGGATGGATGGACGTGGTTAGCTTTGTTCTTCAATAAGTTGTTGCTGGAAGAAGCCATACCTGATGAGTGGTGCAATAGCTCTTTAGTGCCGATTTTTAAAAACAAAGGTGATGTGCTTGAGTGCAACAATTATAGAGGAATAAAGCTAATGTCACATACTATGAAAGCCTGGGAGAAAGTTATTGAAAGGAGGCTGAGAGAAGAGAGTGAAATTTCACAGACCCAATTCGGTTTTATGCCTGGTCGGGGTACAACGGATGCCATTTTTGCTATACGCCAGCTGTGCGAGCAATATAGAGGTGCGCATAAAAACTTGCACATGGTATTCATTGACCTCGAAAAGGCATACGACCGGGTACCTCGTGAGGTTCTGTGGTGGGCCCTTAAGGAGAAAGGTGTGCCTGGGAAGTATGTGCAGTTGATCCGAGCGATGTACAGTCGATGCAGTACCCAAGTCCGGTCTACAGTGGGTACCACTGGCAGCTTCAATGTGGCAGTTGGCTTACATCAAGGGTCGGCTCTCAGCCCTTACCTCTTCCTGATGATAATGGACGCTCTGACGTCGGACATTCAGGAAGAGGCTCCCTGGTGTATGTTGTTTGCCGATGATATTGTGTTGGTTGCCGAGAGTGGCCTAGAAGTCCAGAACAGATTGGAGGTGTGGTGGCACAGACTGGAGAGTGTTGGCCTGAAATTGAGTAGAACCAAAACGGAATACTTGTTCTGCGATTTCGGCGGTCTCTCCAATCCAGTGCCTTTAGCTCTAGCTGGAACGCCCATACCGATCTGCTCTGACTTTCGGTA
Source organism: Mythimna vitellina (assembly GCA_949316375.1). NCBI lineage: Eukaryota > Metazoa > Arthropoda > Insecta > Lepidoptera > Noctuidae > Mythimna > Mythimna vitellina. Next base: position 8,749,740 of record OX438687.1, on the reverse strand, counting down.
CCTCGGGTCACTCATCCAAGGGGATGGTGAGGTAGACCGGGACGTAACACATCGGATCAACGCAGGATGGATGAAATGGAGACAGGTCACGGGAACAACTTGTGACCCACGGATGCCCCTCAAGTTGAAGGGTAAAATCTACAAGTCCGTGATAAGGCCTGTCATACTGTATGGATCAGAATGTTGGGCTGTGAAAAAGACGGATGAAAAAAGATTGCATGTAGCGGAGATGAGAATGTTAAGATGGATGTGTGGTGTGACGAGAATGGATAAAGTGAGAAATGAATATATTAGGGGAAGTTTGAAAGTGGCACCAGTGACTGAAAAGTTGAAAGGGAATCGTTTATCTTGGTATGGTCATGTGAAGAGGAGGGATGAAACGCATGTTACTAAAAGAGTTATGAGTTTACATGTGGATGGATGGAGAGGGAGAGGGAGACCAAAGAAAAGATGGATGGATTGTGTGAAGAGTGATATGAAAGAAAAGGAAGTTAGTGATAGCATGACGAGTAACAGGGCAGAGTGGAAGAAAAAAACGTGTTGCGCCGACCCCAAATAACACGGGATAAGGGCAGGAAGATGATGATGACTCATAACACAAACATTTGTCCTGGGTGGGAATCGAACCCACGACCTCTGGCATAGCAATCAGGGCCACTAACCACTAGACCAACAGGCCAGCCAAATAACGCGGGCTCAAGACTAACATATATACAAAGTGTAAACACGTGTAAATTATAATAATCGTTTCTTTCCAGCATCAATGATATCGCTACTGAAGGTGCCTGGCGTGGTGTTGTCCGCACTCAGTATCATGGTCACCAGTATGAGCATAGGATTTCTACAGGCGACACTGGAGCCACATCTTCGTCAAGTAAGTATTTCACAGTAGTATCCACAGTCATGTGCTTAATATAATGATACTAAATATTAATTTACTCTTATAACCTTACATATTATAAAACAAAGTCCCCCACCTTGTCTGTCTGTCTCCGATAAACTCAAAAACTATGATTTTCATGCAGTTTTCATCAATAGACAGATGAAGGATTAAGGTTTACACATGCATAAAAAATCTCAAAAAAAAAACTTAAAAAAAATACATGCTTGTAAAGAAAAGCCGAAAATTTCAATGATTTTCAATACCTATACGAAGCTGAGGCGGGTAACCTTCTTGTATTACAATAAAATCAATCTAGGAATGTTATAAAATCACATAATATATTGTAAAAGCGACTACGAATAAAACTGTAGTGAGAGATAAAGTGGAGAAAACTCGAGGTGGCAAATGGATGTCTCCAAATAAACGAGAACAAGACCAATTCAGCTGCATCTGCTACTATAAACCATGCATGTAATAGCATTATGTTAAAATATTCTTAAACCAGGTCAGTAGATTTACTTTTATAGTCAGTAGATTGTACTTCAAGCTGTCTTTGACAACCTATGTGTTCCTTATCATAGATAAGGAAAGGCAGGAAAAAAAATAAACATAAAACTTACCCAGGATATCGACACTTAAATTCTAACACCACATAAGTAATTTTTGTCAAAATACGTTACGTATGTCATTTGATAAGAAATTAAACAACGCAGCGTTTGACAAATCAAGCACAAGGATTTGATACAACGGTGACGCGTGTCATTTAACATAAAAAATCGATATGTATGTCAATGTTGAACAGAAAAGCTTCAGCAAAACCGCAGAACTCAGTTGTGTGTAACTCAGTTTTTACAAAAAATTGAGTTACGTGCTACTAAAAAGATTTTGACTTACGCGGTTTTAGAACTTAGTCATAGTAACTTATTGGTAAGGGATTCTTATTATTGAGAGATATTATACAAGTCATATACAGAATGATTACATTACCTATGCTTAGTCAACAAATGAATACATAACAATGTCAAATAATAAAAAATGACAAACAAATAAAAGAAAATACAAGAAAAACAAATAAATCGAAGTCAAATCACAAATTAAAGTAAAACCATCCTATTAAAAGTCACAATAATTTTCAGTCCAAATTAATATTCGCGTCTTAATTACTTAAGTGACGACATAGCTCTTGGGGTTATGTAACGTGGGCTGCGAGAATGATTGAAAGAACTAACTCGAAAGAAAAACACTAGTGGGTCAGTAAAAGTCTGTCACACCCTTTCGCTCCATCCAGAGTGGGAGAAGTTATTCGATGATTGCCACCTCAAAGCTAAAGGAAATACGTAGAGTATGACCACTTTTTGTAAAGACACTAAAAAAATTGGTACTTTCCTCTACAAATCGGAGTCTGTGTTTTCTAATAGCTACAACCTGGGTCTTTTTAACAAGAGTGAATAGGTTACTTCTGGGCAAGCGTGCTCTATTGTCGGCCTCATTATCGCTTACCTTCAGGTGAAATAGTGGTCAAACGCGAGCCTATACATAAAAAAATAATTAACCCTTCTACTTCCTCCCCAGTTCCAATTCTCGTCCATGATCTTGGGCCTGATGTTTGTGATCAACGGCGGAGTGTATGCTTTATCCGCCCCCGCCTGGGGCTGGCTGTCTGACCAGCCCGCCGTCCGCCCCAAGTACGTCATCTGTGTGGGGTGCGTCTTCGTCGCGGCCGGGTTTCTGCTGATTGGACCTGCACCATTCTTTGATATGCAGACGTGAGTTTGATTTTGTTTTTCCTACATATTTTTTTATACATGCTCATATATTGATACTTATTAGTCCACTTTTTTTATTGATATAAACCAGTGCTTGACTGCGATCCCACCTGATGGTAAGCAGAGATGCAATCCTTGATGGTGAGGCGCACTAGTTTATTAAGAGCCTGTTCACTCTAGCCTTGAAGACACCTAGATTATAGTTGGACGGGAAGATCGCAGCAGGCAAATTGTTCCAGTCCTTCGATGTGGGCGGTATAAACGACGAAGCGAAACGCTTGGTCCGGACCGTTGAATACTAATTTTACTCCAAGTTAGTATTTGATTGAGATAAGCTTTCTGAATCTGCAATCAAATCTAAGAAGCAGCTATTTATGATTCAGATTCAGATTCTGATATTTTTATTTGTAGAGCATAGGTAGGTAAACAAAAACTACAGATGTGATGTCAATACAAAATGAACACTATGCCTTGCCGTCAACGGCGTACAAATATAGCGTGTGTCCGTGACATCATAGCGGGCCCTAACAGAATACCAGCGCTGTGTTATTTATCGTTTAAATCTCCCGGTATATGCTGAGTCAGGCGCCTTTTTGACCTCGCACAGACTTTAATTTTCTTTTCCATACTTATGATTTTTTTATTTACACAATTGTATGCACGAATTAACGTTTTTCTTTCTTTATATATTTGGTTCTCTGAACCAAATACTTGATTTTAAGAAGTAGCCTTTATCATATCTAGATCTTGGACCATATACTCGTACATGGTTTCGTCCCCTTATCGACTGACAGAGCGAGTGTAGAGTGACTTTGACCGTGGGGTTCTAAAAATGTCAAGCCTTTCTGGAGATAAGACGCTCAGGCGTTATGTAGGACAGGGGCGCTGACTTTTAGAAAACTTCATGGGTGCTCATGCTCATTTGATGGACCCGAAAAAGTGGCGAAGTATGATAAGAGAAATGCACACTGATCGACCGACAAATAAATAAATGTCCTACTCACATTCTGCGTACTTAATTACAAATTATGTCTGATAAAAATATAAAATTAAACCATTACATTAAAATTAAACTAGTTTTTATTATCAAGAAATATTATAATTTATTACGTAACCCAAAAGGCGATTACTGATCTGTTTCTTGATGTCTATTCTCAGGGGTGCTCAGCACCCACTACCTACGGAGTCGGCGACCCTGATGTAGCATCTTAAGACATTCTAATGATGGAACGCCTGCTCGATATGTGTAGCAATATTTAGTTTTGCGTTAGTGCGTTCTGTTTACTGCTGTACCAATGTAACTACATAACAGCAGTTTCTGAGAATTAAATCTAACCGTAATTATTTACTTACAGACAAATGTGGGCAGTCATATTGGGCCTGATACTGCACGGTTTTGGAATGGGTAGTCAGCTCGTCGCTTCCTTCTCTGACGCATTAGGAACAGCCATGTAAGTACCTATCTTCTTGTGCATTTCTACTTATATTTTTTTAACTTAGACTATTACAACGTTCGTTCTTCTTCTCAAATTGCAAGCAAAGAAGCTGACCTGTGTACATCAGCTGTCCTACTTTTTATTGTAAGAATCTAAGAAAAAAAGGAATGAAAATTCATTTAATTGGTACAACACAAGGCACACAAAGACAAATAGGTATAAACGAAAAAAAGGAAGTAACAAGTCAAACAAAATAACTGGGCAAGTGCGAGTCGGACTTGCGCACTAAGGGTTCCGTACAAAATTAGTACCTATGTAAATAGTTCAATTCCCAAATGAAGTCTCGAAGATTTTTCCAAATCGCAATTTTTTTTTTTATGTGACTTAACAAATTTACTGTTTTCAGATTCATTCCTGTATCAGTGTTATATGATCTTGCTTTATGCCAAATTTCAGGATTCTGGGTTAACAGGAAGTACCCTATGGATTTTGATTCCTTTGAGAGTGTCGAAATATAAGTTTTTTTGCGACATAAACGGCCGTATCTAGTTTTTCCGTTAACTTAGAAGTTTGATTATTTCACAGTTTCAAGGGACCGCAGACTTGAGTATATGGTTGCAATTTCAACTCGATACCTTAACGCGTTTCCGAGATATAGGGTCTTGACAGACAGACAGACAGACTGACGGACAAGAAAGTGAGGGGGATAAGGGTTCCGTTTCTTCTAACTCTTTCGAACCTAAAAACACAGTTCATACACAGTTATTGTTATATTTGCTTTAACCTTTTGAGTAGCGTAATTAGAGACACAATAGAAAGACAATGACCGAACGACCGTTCGCTCGGAGTTTAATGAATTAAAAATATACCTGTCTAATTGCCAAAGTTTAAAGAAGTGCAAATTCTTTATTTTTCGTCATCTTACCATGAAGGAAACGAAAATAAAAAAGGGTCTGTTTTTTTTCACTTAAAAAAAAAATCATCTGTCATGCCAACGACTCAAAACCAGATCACGAGAAACAAAAAACTAACCACCATCCAAAGAAATTGCTCTCTAATCGAAAAATAATGACCAAGGAGCAAATTATTTACATTTTTTACGGAGTATTCACATAAAGTTGGACTCCTTATAATTATTATTTTTAAAATCTTACTTTATGAAAACATTCAAAAAATGCTGATCCATTGACTAAAGGACTGAAGATTTGAAGGCATATTGACATCTGAAACCACTGGTTCTACAACCAAGCTCTACAGCTTCTATAAGTTTTATTGAATTGCTTAGACATATTTATGATGATCATAGCTCGACTTCCACCACTTGTGAGTCTATTTTTTCTTTTGTACCAATTCCCGTCTTTCTGGCTCATCCAGGCTGTCTGACATCACTACATAATATAAAATATAGTCGCTTCCCGCTGTCTGTCAAATAATATTATGAATATTCTTATTTTACCTAAGTAATATATACAATTCCTAGGGATTGTATAGAGTACCTGCTGTTCCATCAGCAATGTGTTAAACATTTTGTGTGTGATTTTGGTCTATATCAATGTTAACCAACCTGCCTATAAAATGACAGGACACGGATAGAAGGCCTTCGTGGTTATTTTTTTTATAACCACCCGGAAATAGGAACTTTCCGTTCGCCACGGAAAAAAATAAGCCCTGAGTACTTATCTTTTATTTATATATAAAAGCGAAATACCACTCACTGATTAATCACGAAATCTCAGAAACTATAACACTTACAAACTTTAAATTTGGCAGTTAGGTTGTTTATAGGGTGTAAATATCTACTAAGAACGGGTTTTACGAAACTCCACCCCTAAGAGGGTTGGGCACGCCACAATTATGGCGGTAAGTCCCCTCTTTGAGGCGTGGTTGGAAAGACCTCACGGCGTCCTCACATTCCGCATGACGCAGGTTCTCACCGGACACGGTAAGTTCGGGAGGTTCCTGCACCGGATTCGTGCGGAAACGACGCCCGGGTGTCGCCACTGTGCGGCCCACCCGGAGGACACGGTAGAGCACACGGTGGAGGTGTGCCCCGCTTGGGCAGAGCAACGCCGTGTCCTCGTGGGGGCAATCGGCGGCGGCGATCTCTCGCGCCGGGCCTTGGTTCAGGCCATGCTCCGGAGCGAGGAGGAGTGGCAGGCGGTCGCCTCCTTCTGCGAAGCAGTAATGCTAGCTAAGGAGGCGGCCGATCGCGTGAGGCAACGGTCCTTACGCTCCAACCGCCGCCGGGATTCCGATCCCGATTTCCGGCCACCGTAGGCGCGGGCTTGCAGACGCCGAGCAATGGGTGGCTCGCCGTCTGACCGTCCGGTAACCGTCCGGACCGAGCCCAAGTCGTCGACGGCGCGGTTTTGTTCCACGCGCGCCTCAAGGAGATGTCAGCAAATCGTAGGGGCCCAGCAGGGTCGAAGCCTACTGGGGCCACGGGTAGTGTGAAAGCGGAACCCGGGGCCCTGGGACGAAGGCAACGAAGGAACAGGAGTGGGTTTTTAGTCAGTAAGAGTCTGACACTATCTCCCGTTCCGCCCAAGAGCGGAGATGTCATAAGGATGATTTTCCCACCCAATAAAAAAAAAAAAAAACCCCTAAGAGGGTAAAACGGGGTTCTAAAGTTTATATGGAGAAAGTTACTTTCACGCGGGCAAAGTCGCTAGCAGAAACGAGCACATAATAAAATTAAGGTGAAATTAAAAATCCATACTGAAATTTGCTTACGAGTGCTCACCAAACCTAACCAGCCTATGAACTAAAATTACGTCACCTCCTTCCCTGCTCTGGTTTTTTATTCACATTACCGCGCAGCCGGTATTCGGTATTGTATAGAATACCTAAGCAAAGTATAAACTAAATAATATTTCATACATTACCTACATGTTATAGGTAATCTATATATTGCCCAGATATTGTATAGAATTCCGGATTTTACAGGTTGCCGATAACATATAAACACAAAGCTATTTAGGCAGAATAAACATGTTTTCTTTCTTTCTTTTCTTTCTTTCTAAAGGATAAAACGGGCTATTATAGATTTACAGCCCTCTTAACAATAAAACTATTTTTTCTTCCCCAGTGCAAGTGGTCTCCCGAACTCCATAGAAACCTACGGACTGGTCTCAGGCATGTGGACTTCAACATTCGCTCTGGGTGCGTTCATCGGGCCCACTGTGTCTGGTCTGCTGTTCGATTCCATCGGCTTCAGGAGTTCCACACTCTTCGTGTTCATCCTGCATGTTCTTGTGGTAAATATTGATCTAACAGGAGAAAGTAGGACAAAGGCAGATAGATTACTGCCATGGTTCAAACCTAATGACTCAGATCCTCCCTAAATAATAATTAATCTTTTTACCTTGTGTTAATTAGTCCTTTTCTAGTACTGTCTTCTTCATCCTAACCACTTTCTGCATTTCTAGATGGTGATGATACTAATGTTCACTTTAACCTGCGACCGCTCCTCCAAGATGGACGTCTCAGTATCTGCTGGAGACTTGCTCCAGATTGACGGAACACTGGACGAAAGTGTTCTTATTGGAGACAAATTCCTACCTCCTCCTCGAACAAAGAGGTAATTGCATGGTCTTCTTTCACTTCCTTTCATGGATTCTGGTGATGGTGTCAGATAAATGAAACGCTGCATCATGGTACATTGCATGTTATCACATTGTCCTGACTTCACTGGTCTGGTACCAGTAGGTGGTAGGTATAACCGTAAAAATCAATGTCGTCTGACTCTTGGGGACATCATCATCATAAGCATCACCAAAAATATATTTGGTGATCATGACATTCCTGGTATTTGAAACTGAACTTTCATCTCAAGGTAAGATCTATTACGTATCAAATCCAAAGATATGGTCATCAGGGATCATCATAAGAGAATGAACTTTAGAGGTACAAGACTGTCTATGAAACTATTGCATCTTGGAGGTATTGGCGTGACAGTTACCATATTTATATACTTATTGTATGTCAAAGATTTTCGAGCCGGTGCCAGGTGGATGACCCTTTGGTAGAAAACATGGTCATCAGTGACAGACACCAGCAGGACAGGACACGGAGGTAAGTTGAAAAGCGTAGCGCTAGCGATTGTAATTAAACCACATCCTACAATTCTTCGCCTTGCAAAAGTTTTGTGCAAGACTGATGCTAAATACATTTTGAAGACAGCCCTGAAGACTCGCTTCGAAGTACCAAGTTAGTTCATATCTATACTTTAATAGAATAAAGCGAAAGAATTATTTGTTTGTTTAAATTCGCAAATTTCTGGACTAGTCGGATTGAAAAAATGTTATGTATGTGATTGTCGGGTCCATGATGAATAGTAGAGGCCTTAAAACTTCTCACTACGGCGCACAGAAGCGGAGTAGAAACCAAAGAATCGGGTAAACAAAGAAACCAAAGAATCGGGTAACAGTCATTGATATAATTCCTTCGGTAACTTTTTTTTTAAAATTGAACTAGTACTTGACTGTGACCCCACCTGATGGTAAGCAGTGATGCAGTCGTTGATGGTGAGGCGCACTATTTATTAAGAACTTATTCACACTAGCCTTGAAGACACCTAAATTATAAACAGACGGGAAGACTGCGGCAGGCAAACTGGCCGATATCATTTTGTGCGATGAATCTTTCACTAGATTTGCTTACTTACATGGGAAATTGATATAAACCTGACTGATTGATGGGTTAGACTATTACTTGATTCTTCAAGAAACCCTGGTCACGTAGCTTACGAATGAAAGATAGATACTTACTATCCTACTGCCAATGTGAATTCTGAATTTATAGAATGACATGTACCAGTAACATTTCTAAATGCCACATCCCTTACAGCCGTCGCTGCGGCATCACCGTAGAACAGTCCCGTCCTCCTGCGATGAACAGTCTCATCGCCTGCTCCAGCTACAAGAACCGCCGCAGCCCCTGGAGCCAGCGCACTCCTCGCTACCGCCCCACATACGGCAGCCTTGATCACAGGTATAGGGGAGCCTATAACACGTGACCTGGAGATATCATTAGGACAACGTGATTGGTAGGAAGATTTTATACTGTGGATTCTTTTGTGTGTTAGGATGACTAAATGGTGTATGAATGTTTTATGTTTCGTGTTTTTCTTGATTATCTTTAGTTTTAAAGCATAAGTTTAATAATTACCTATTTTATGGACTCATAAATTGGAATATTGCACAAATAATATAGCTCAAAATAGTTTTGTTCAAATGTAAGTTTTACTCAAATATAATTTTACTCAAATATAATTTTAATCAAATGAAATTTTTGCTCAAATATAATTTTGCTCAAATATAACTTTGCTCAAATATAATTGTACTCATATATAATTTGTACGATTAAAATGTAATTTTAAGATCCTTGCATAATATAGTTTTGCATTTAAGAAATATTTATTTAGTCTCAATTTTGCGAGACAGTTCAATGAGGATGGACCGCATAATATTTAATTTTGTAGAAATAAAAATCTTACACATTTTTGGTTTTAGTTCAAATAGAACTTCAACAGTAGAGATAGTATAGTCATCTAAGTACGATAAGTATCAATTTCCTATTCTATGATAACGTATGTTTTATTTTGTAAATATGCTATAAATTTAAAATTTAATAAAAAAAAGCTTTCAATTTTTTGTTTCCATTGTCTCTTATAACCATTTCCTTATGACGTGCTAATAGAACTTGTCCAGATTTTCCATGACTATTTTCTGAGATAGCTCTACATGGTCACGGTGCAATGTTATTGAGATGTTTGAAGCGGTATCGTTACGTTTCAGTTTTTATAATGATTCACTTATAAATGCTAAAAACGTTTACAATTTAAATGGTTGGAGTATATTATCACAAAAAAAATCTACGCTCATCTCATAACCGTCTTCTACTATGTACTACTCATCGCACTGACTTTCTTCACTGTTCTTTCTTTGTTCAGACTATTTCTCTGTGGAATGCGCTCCCCCAAGAGGTCAGGATGGTTACAAACCGATTATGATTCAAGATTGAGGTTCGCGGGCATATTCGTATGAAGTTGGCAGTAGTATCATCACAACGTTAATGTTTCTCTGTTTGTCGATTTGGACCAATTATTGTTTTTTTTTATTTTATATTTTTACTTAATTAAATTAAGTATATATTATATAGTATATATTATATTTATTGTATTGTATCTGTGATTCATTTGTGTATCTTTTTTATATTAACCTTTTTCTTCTCTCTCTTTTATTGCACCTACCACTATTCTTTTCTGCATCAAATCAAATCAAATCAGTTTATTGCAAAGATGTTGTACAGTAGTTGGTATAAAAATTGCACTGCAAAACAAACAAATAAATTTCATTAAAATAAATACATTTCAAAATTTACATTAAAACACATTTACATTTAAAAAGGAAAAGCAAAAATTATTAGTATTACATCTATTAAAATAATGTAAAATCAATTAAATGTCAAAATAAATAGTAATGTCAAAAGAAAAGAAATAAAAATGAAAATAATAATAATAAAAATAGTAATAATGATCATCCAAAGGTTGACTGGTAAAAAATGCCTAAGGCATTAAGTCCACCTCTGTACCTTTATATGCATGAAGTATATAATAAATAAATAAATATTATGTGATTTTTACGTTAAAAAGGTTTAAAATATTTATTCCTGTTAGTACTTACTTCAGCATATCAGTCTTCTTCTTAGCACGTCGATGGCAAAACTAGTTTTTTTTTCTAGTTAAATTCCTTGCCTGGCCCAGTAGTCAGTCACGGCAATGCCGTCCGCAGATGCTGTCATTAGATCCCTGCGTGAACAGGGCACGTGACGTAGGATGGTACATGGGACATGGCTTGCGGAGAGACGCCGCACAAACACTGAAGATCAGAACCGTCCGAGAACTCCCACTTGTGGAGATGGTATTTGGTACACTCGATCTGCATAACAATTTGTCCTGAGAATTTTGAAGGAGCAATACACCAGCCATGATATGTTAATTGATATTTCTCTTCTTTATCCTATTATCATCTCTTCTTTTTTCTTGACTGACCGATAGAGAATGCATAAGCCACAGTCCTTCTTTATTTATCTTTATTTTTACAAGTTTTTATTTAACTTCCAATGTTTTTTTAAGGTGGGAAATTATCCAATATCATACTATTACTGACTAAAACCACACCTGTTTCTTCTTTGCCTTGCGTTCTAGGACCCCGGCGTTTCCTTTTGGACTTCCAACCCATAGCCACAGTAGGCTTCGGCCCTGCTGGACCCCTGAAGTTTTGCTGACATCTCCTTGAGGCGCGCGTGGTTTACTACGCGCCGTTAACGACTCGGGCTTGGTCCGGATAGCGAGCTACCCATTGGTCGTCATCCACAAGCCCATGTTTACGGTGGCTGGAAATCTGGGTCAGGTTCCCGGCGGCTAGATCGTGCGGCCGCCTCCTTCGCTAGCATTACTGCTTCATAGAAAGAGGGACCGCTTGCCACTTCTCCTTTCTCCGGACTATGGCCTGTACCATGGCCCGGCGCGAGAGGTTGCCGCCACCGAACGTCCTTCCTCCGCCCAAGCGGGAACTTTTCTAATTATGTTTAATCAGGGCAAATCTTGCAAATGGATGGACCGATTGAGCTGAATTTTGGTATACCTATGTAACTTGGATGACAATGCATTAGGTTCCATGGAGATGGTCTGATGATGTGTGAGTCAGATAGTGGCCATAGGAACTACTGAGCACAAGATAACTCCGTCATGTTTGAGCTCTTTGTAATGACCTTGATGAATACCGTATAAATAGTAAATTTTGATACAAGTGGAGAAAGTTGGACATTGCAACCGTGGCGGCATTCGCCTGAGCCGCAAGCGAGGGTGTTATGGAACCGAGGGCTGCAGTGACTTTCCATGAGTATCGAACGACGTTTTTCAATACTTTTAAGAAGGCATAAATAAACGGTGGTTGACGTGCAACCCGTTAGGTTTGACGTGCGCCTCGTGGGGGTCGCTTAGCACCTAACCTGATACGATAAATACAATAAAATTGTGGCGGAGGCGAGCATGCGCACTTTTCCGCACTAGTGCGAAAACAGCAAATTACGTGTCTACATGCGGTATGGATAAGAGTGGATTTTCGAGTAAGTGTATTGAAAAATTGTTTTTCATTAAAAACGTTTTTATGAAACATATATTAACCTCTTATTTAGCAATTTAACAAGCTGTTATCGAACTGTCGTGTTTTTTAACCCGTTTCAACAATCACCGCCTGTATTTGTCATTGATCAACATTTTAGAAATTGGGGTTGTCATCGAATTATTTAATATTCTTGCAGTGCACAGCCTAGAATTGACAATAAGTGAGGACAAGGTTAGATCAGTTCTGGTCATGTTCTGGTTGTCTGCCAGAATCAAAACGCACGTAATTTAGTATTCTACTCGCAGACAATCAGGCATAAACAGCAACAACGTTTTTCTTTTGTTAATGTAATGCGATTTTGTTCAGGTTCTTGAAAATAAATTAAGCTGATAAAAACTGATTTATTTTTTACTTTTTATATTAGGAGTGATTTTTCAAAGTCCTAGAGAGGTGGGTGTAATTTCCCAATGGATGTGCTTTAGTTACCTGCATCCTTTCAATTACCTTTCAAGAAATACAGCGTGGTACAGATACCGGCACGGATCTTGAGGGCTGACTTCTACAGTTCTACTTGCGTAGAAGCACGTAGAAGTGAAATATCGGGTCTCTTTAGTGGTATGAAAAGAGATGCGGGGCGGGGAGTGCAATCCTTGTACAGTGATTGGCTCGCCGATGTGTGCGATGCGCAAAGCGATCCCCGCTCTTTCTCCGAGCGCTCAAGATTCGTGCCGCTATCTATATGATGTTCTGTAAAGTATTTAAAGATCTCTTATAAGAAATTGCCTACTCTAATAGCTTTGGCAATGGAAAGAGCTATGTAATAAAGTATTCTCGGAGTCAAAATCACAGACCGCATAAGAAACAGTAGGTATACTTCGTTCTAAAAAACAAATCGCAGACGTAAGCAACTCACCCGCCAATCTAAAATAGAACTGGGCAGACCACATCTGCCAAATGTCGCAACAGAATTTGGCAAAGGCAACTACTGACTGGATCCTGAACAGAGTCAGCGACAAAGCGGGCCCAAAAGGAAATAGCGTGAGGAGTTGGACTACTACCTAAGAATCGGTCATAAGCAGTGATCGGAGTAGGTAGATTGATTTTTGGTACTTGTATCATAGATGCACACAGAAAGAATAACATGAATAAGCCATTTTTACAGAAAGAAATTCCGGTTTTATCCGGATTCAATTAAATATTGTTAATGTTGGTAGTGATATTATTATTACTTAATTCAAAATTTAACTTTTCGAATACCGTAATTAGAGACACAATAAAAAGGGAGCCATCAAAACTAAATTAATTTATTATTTGTTTGTTGAATAATAACAACAATCGAATTCCGATCGAAGCACCAATTCCGGAGGAATGTCCATATTTATATATACGTTCCGGATCAATGACCCCAATTCAATCTACCTACTCCGATTAATAGTCCATAATTAACTATAAGGACGGAGAAGGCCTTTACCGCAGAGTAAATTCCTTTTCTTCTCCACATCAGAGTGGGACACAACAGACTCATAATAATGATAATAATATAATTTGGAATTTATACTTTACTTTTAATAACGCATGATAAAAGAGTTATGAATATTACATGTGGATAAATGGAGAGGGAGGCCAAAGAACAGTTGGATGGATTGTGTGAGCCATACCGTGACTGCTGACAGGATAGAATGGAAGAAAAAATCGTGTTGCAGCGACCTCAAGTAATATGGGACAAGGAAAGGAAGATGTTTTTTTTATTATTATTATTTTATTCTTGATAGGTTCGCGTTTGACCGCTATCTCACCTGATAGAAAGCGACGATGCGGTCGACAATGGAGCGCGCTTACCTAGAAGTAACCTATTCACTCATGACTTAAAGATTCCCGGGTTGTAGCCATGACGATGAATAGTCTTTGGCTTTAGCATATTTATTTTCTTCAGCATATTTATTTTCTTTCCGTACGTAAAAAGCTCATATCTAAGTAATAATAGCCGCGTAGGTCGATCAACAGGGTCAAGCAATACTTCCCGGGGTCAAGCTGCGGATGGGCGACCATTTTAACATTTTGAGATTTATAACAAAATAAATCGGTTGATCGGATCCAAAATCGGTTACAAAATCGGTTGATCGCGGGTACCGTACACTTTGACAGTTGTTTCGGTAATCAGAAGCCAAAGATCTAACATCGTATTACCCAGTTAATGAGTTGTGGAGACCAGATATGCAGTTGCTCCTAGTAAAATACTGGTAACGAGCTGCATTCAGTTTGACTGGAGGCCGACCCCAACTTAATTATGATAAGGCTAGGCAGATTGAATGTTCCTGTGATTCTTTGTAAGTCAATGCTGCTTACCAGACATTAGCTAAGTCCACAATTTTCTTGGTACGTTACTTATACAAAACCTATCAATCCATGACCGGTCGATACATTTTATAATCACAAAAATAGACAACAAAACTGCAGACAATCTAGTTAGACCGTAAATGAACTCTAACTTACCTTGATCACAATAAAATAACTATTCAAACGAATAAAATGCATTCCATTGCTGGTCTTAGCTATGCTCATGGTTTGAACTAGCTGTTTAAGCAAGCAATGTATACAAAACATGGTAGTGTGTGAGGATAACGAGTAGGTGTTTAGGTACAGGTCGTGCAGAATTTTTTGAAAGCAAGGACGTTGTCGCTATTGGTAAACTAAGTTATTTACAAGCTGAGGTTTCTCTCGAGTACATTGATAAACTCTGGCTTTGTTTGTGATTTCGCTAGTCATACGGTTTAGGTTTAGTTAAGTCTTAAATAAAAATAAAATAAATAAAAAGCATTTATTTCAGGCAACTAATAGCACCCATATAACAATCACAAAACAGAACACACACACATTAGAAAATACATTTACACTATCGGACATAGTTAGTAACATGTCTGCTACAGCAATGTCCGATATAAGGGCAATGAATTCTGCCAGCAATCATCGCCAGAACTGTATTGGAGCTATTGAATTGTATTGGTCTTAAGCCTGGACACCGAAAATCTGGTAAGTAGCATCTTAGTTCTTTTTTGGAGCAACACAAAAAGTATTTCTAGGGCTGCGGGAATGTTTAGACTACTTTAGACATGCGGGCATGTTCGAAAGAGTTCTCGCGGCTCTGGATCGCAAAGGGCTACTGAAAGACAACAGGTGACAACTATTAGTCAGTAAAAGTCTGATTCTCTTACCCCACCCAGAACGGGAAGAGATATCTGATGATTTGCTCACTCTCTATGAAAAAGAATCTCCCACGATTTTCACGGAGCCCTCTAGGGATGATGCCTGTCAGGGTTGCGAGATTGTTCGGAAGAGTTACCGTAACCCTGGACAAATGAAGGAACACAGGTGGGTTTTAGTCTGTCAGTAAAAATCTGATACTCCTTCTGACTCCACCTAGAACGGGAAGAGTCTTTTGATTTGAGTGATAGATTTCCCACAGACAAAAAAAACTCCAGTGCGGGTTGGTGAATGTCGTTGACTTCCAAGTTTAAGTTCAAAGACATGCCGGTTTCCTCAAGATGTTTTCCTTTTAGAGATGAGTGGTGATTAAATAAATTACACAAAGTAAATGCTTGCCTGGGTTCGAAGTTTCGAACTTATGTGGAAGTATCTTAACGGAAGCGGAAACGGAAACAGATGTCAAAAGTAAATCTTAGCGAATGCGGAAACGGAAGTGTTAATAATATGAAGAAAAAACACAATTTTATTTTTTTATTAAACAGAAGGTTTACGTCGTAATCACGTCACGAGGCGCGGTGATGCGCAGAATGAACCAAAAAAATATAATAATATAGAAACTTGTTGCGACACATTTGTGTATCGCCCCCGCCCCTCCCCCCGCGCCTCTTCCTATGTCCACGCACCCCCCACCCCCGAGCTTCTCGCTGTATTTTTCCTTTTAGAGTTCCGTTATAAATTTTGTGGAAGCAAACACGGAAACGGAAGTGAAAAAGCTAGCGGAACTTTTGCAAAAGCGGAAGCGGAGGCAGAGTTCTGTTGCAACACTATTTCGAACCCACTTGTAAGGCAGAGGTGTTACCACTGGGCCACCACAGCTTTACTGTCATTTGTTTTAGCATAATACAACATCATAATCCATAACAACCATTTTTGTATGACTATTAACTGTTTGTTTCTATTCTTCTTTTAACTGGCCTGTTGGTCTAGTGGTTAGTGTCCCCGACGGCTGTGCCGGAGGTCGTGGGTTCGATTCTCACCCAGGACAAATATTTGTGTATTGAGCACGATCATTTATTCTGTGTCTGGGTGTAGTTTAACTATAATATGTATGTATTTAAAAATATATAGGTATTTTTATCAGTTGTCTAGTACTCATAACACAAGCTCTGCTAAGCTTGGGACTAGACGGCGTTGTGTAATAGTTGTGGAATGCTATTATTATGATTATATGTATATGTTATGGGGACGCTAATACTACGAGTTTCCTGATAGCTACAACCTAGGGATCTTTACGTCAAGAGTGAATAGGTTACTTCTAGGCAAGCGTGCTCCATCGTCGACTACATCGTCGCTTTTCATGTGTGTATCCATGCGTGCCAAATAAAATATTTTTCTTTCTTTCTTTCCATCAGAAGAAATAGTAGTCACGCGCAAGCCTATCAACTATAAGAAATAAAATTAAAATAAAGACAGGTTTGCAACTGAATTTATTTATTTATTTATTATATTCTTTTTTGTACACCACATAAACAAAAATACAGGATAAACATAATTAAATCGGTCTTATCGTAAAGGGCAATACCTATCTGCCCCCGTAGCCAAGTTACAATCGTATCGTTCGCGACGAACGCCTCGAGTAGGCCACCCCTCCGATTCCTATGTTTTGACGTCATCTCAACGCTCAGTCACGTGGTGAGAACAAAGGAATCGGATGCGTAGCCTACTCGAGATGTTCGGCGAGAACGAAACGATTGTAACTTGGCTAGGGTTTATCGACAAACACTTAATTTGCGATACTCATAGCTAATTAATATTCTAATAAGACACTACAAGACTACACTAGCCAGTTTTACATATTATGATGTATTTAATATGTTAGTATAGTTTTGCGTCATAAATGTTTTGCTTTGTAAATCAAGGTATTTAACTCGTTTTCTATTAGGGAAATCGATTTTAATTCTGTGTGGGTTGACATATTATTGCTTATCTGCGACTCTGACGACTCTGCGACTTTTTAACGACTCAATCCGATTTCAAACCCAGCCAGGCGCGCATTACTTTGTGTAATTTATTTCACCACCACTGCTCTCAAAACGGTGAAGGTAAACATCGTAAGGAAACTGGCATGTCCTAGAACCAAAAATTCGAAGACATGTGACATCCCCCAACCCGGACTGGGCCCGCGTGGTGGATTACGGCCCATTCCCTCTCCTAGAGAGGAGGCCTGAGTCCCAACAGTGGGAACATTATAAGGCCGAGTATGTATGTATCTATACTAGACTCGTAATACAGACAAAAGCAGCAATGTACATAATCCACTACTTTACACTCAAGAGAAGCCACAAAGTTCCCAGGCGTAAAGGTCAGATACCAACTGATGGTACAAAGGTCGCGCCCCACTTGACATGAAGCTCGATAGGCTGCTAGTGCTGAACACACTAATAAATATAATAATAGGATGGGTTTGTCGAGAAAGTTATGCTAAAGTTGGCTTAGAGATTGAGTAAAACTTTATTTAGAGAATGTAGGTATCTTCAAGGCTAGGGTAAATAGGCTATTAACACACTAGAGCGCTTCACCATTAATTATTGGATCACTGCTTACTATCAGGTGGGAACGCAGTCAAGCCCTAGTTTATATCATTTAAAACAAAATAAAAAGAATACAATTAAGTGCTTAATTGCAGTCTGGCGAACTTACTTTTGCAGAACTAGAGGGCAATCTTTGCACAGGTTAGGTTAGACTATGTCTATCTTAAATGGCAGAATATCTAATATATATTTTGAAATTGGTACTAGAAGTTTATATTTATTTTATTTTTGTGTCATAAAGGTTCGTTGGAAGGAAATGCCAAACACATTAAGTCAGCCTCTGAACCTTTATGTGCATAAAGTATCTAATATAATAATATTATTTTTATGATTTTTTTGAGAATGAAAAATAACAGAAGTATACAACGTAGCAATGCCGTCAGCCTTTTGGGCACACTTCCAGTCGACAGTGATGCGGAGGAGTTTTATGATGCCATATTTTAACTAGTAGTTTTTTTAATTAGTTTTTTTTTTTATTTTTCTTGCTTCAGTAAAAAAAATGGTAGGTAATAAATGTTATCTAATAAATAAATAAATAATATTTATTCAGTAAATGATTATTTCGCTTGAACAATAAATGAGCAATTTTGTATAAGTTTATTTTTATAAGCAATCAATTTTGATATATTCAAAGAATGCATTTTAACAAATAATCAAAGATATTCTAGTTTTAACTATTGACATTATTAATAAAAAAAACTGAAGAAGGTCGAAATATGTATGTGAATTATTTATTTTTATCATTGAATTATACTCACCAATCAATTCAATCAACTGTGACATACGATAATCAAACTAAACCCGGAAAGCTGTACCAAGGTAGACTAGCTTCCAAAATATATCAGATATGTCAAAAAGCGGTGATTTTTCTAAGCATCTTATTTAATCATGAATATAAAATGATGTAGCCATATTGAAGAATTTTATCAAAACAAAGATGACGCATGATTCTATAGATTGTAATACTAAAAAAAAAAAAAATATCAAAATGTTTTATTTCACATAGATAGACGTAGGCCTACATGGGTACTTATAAAACGTCAGAAGCTAGGGCACTAGTGACTAGCTGTCTGCTGCGGTAGATAATCCCTGAATAAAAAGACTTTACAGAGTATCTAAATTAGTCATTCGTTATGTTCAGGTTTGACTTAGAAGTATGTAGCTTTTACTTAAGTGAAACTATCTGTAGAATAGACTGAACGAATCGTACCAAGTTCGAGCGTGTGTTAACACTATAACTTGACGATTTATTAGCTGATAACTATTGTGTCGTCTTTAAAACTTGTCTCTACTACGTCACAAACCAAGTTTACTGCTGACTCATTCAAATGTTTATCTCTTTTGGAGATTCTTTGAAATCAGACGTTGAATCAGTGTTGTAACAATGTTGTTTTGTACAACTGTACTCCTTTTTTTTTGAAGCTGGAAATCATCAAATGATTTCTGCCGCTCTAGTCAGAATCCGGTGCAGGAACCTTCCGAAATCTCCATGTCCGGTGAAGACTTGCGTCATGAGGAAGGTGAGGACGTTGAGACATCTTTTCAACCACTCCTCATAAAGAAAACTTACCGCCATGATTATGGCGTGCCCATCACTGGGTTGCAACAGTCGCTATCGCCATATCGCCATGAGAGGTGGAGTGAGAGAGCGATATCAAAGTTATAGACTCAAACCCCACCTGTGTTCTTTCATTAGCCTTTTGCGTTCAAGAGCCCCGGTAACTCTTTCAAATGTTCCCCGCATACTGATTTCTTCTTGAAATCAGATTTATATCTTAATTCTTAAGTTGGGTCAGTAGATAAATATTAAATGGACTTAGTTTAGCATTAGCTTTTTCCCAACTATATATTTAAGGGTCGGCTTTTAGTCTAACCGTATGCAGCTGAACCAGCTCCACAATCCAGTAACTACATGGGTGGCCCGTGGTGGCTGGCGTCAGATTTTAATAAAGGCTGATCCCATTTGAAATTTTTATTTTTGTACCAGTTAGTCTGATTAAAATCCTTACGTCAAATTTTAGCGTATAACAATTAATTTACGAAATGAATCGTTTGATCCTAAAACTTCCGCTCAAATAATTAAAATAGTTCAGCAATTCTATACGAAAAATTACCTCTTGGGTAATTAGGCGTGGGCAAAGTGTGTCATCTTTGCGATTGGAAGATTTGTATCTGAATCACTGAAATGTTCCGGAACAGTAATATGTATCATTTGGAACATTTGGAACATAGACTAAAATGAATCGTGATCTGTTACGTCGCGTCATATACATACACTAACAGTTTTATGTAATCGAATTTTGACTTAAGAATAATTTTATGCGAATGTTTTTAGGTCAAGTCATTAATTATATTTACACTATTTACGTTTTAATTAGAATTTTAAAAAGACTGCAGGTCACTGAAAAAGTTTATTTTTTGGTTATTTTACGTAAAAACGTGCAAAACATAATAATAATACCTAAATTAAAGAGTGTTTCAGTATTTAAATTGTTCCAAATGATGCATTTAAAACATTTCTGAGGTTCCAATCTTTCGGAACACTAAAATATTTCGGAACAGTGAGTCGGTTCAGTAAAGAGTTACACAGGCCAGGCAGGTTACTTCTAGGCAAGCGTGCTCCATAGTCGACCACATCGTCGCTTTCCATCAGGTGAGATAGTAGTCAAGTACGAGCCTGCGAGCCTATCAATAGTAAAAAAAAAAGTCTGATGTTTTTCTTAAGAGACAGAGGACTTACCATTACGTCTTAAAATATCAGAAAGGGGTATGGAGATAGCTCCATCCTTCCGTACGGAAGGGACGGCCCTTTTACAGTTCAGTTTTGGTCGTATAATAGAACGTATAAAGAACTCTTGGAACCACTGCTCTCAAAACGGTGAAGGAAAACATCGTGAGGAAACCGGCATGTCCTAGAACCAAAAATTCGAAGGCATGTGACATCCACCAATCCGCACTGGGCCCGCGTGGTGAATTACGGCCCATTCCCTCTCCTAGAGAGGAGGCCTGAGTCCCAGCAGTGGGAACATTATAAGGCCGACTATGCTATGCTATGCTAAGAACTCTTGGTAGCACTGCTGGTCTACACCAACAAAATTGCGACCTTGGAGTACTCTACTCCAAAATTAAGTCATTACCGTGATGTCCCCCTAAGGTTGTTTTTAATATCGTGTGGAACTGCTCTGGCATGCGGGGCTGCTGCCCTATATCGCGTCCCGCATCCCGCTTGCATATTCCACGCACAATTACAATAAATACTTGTATGAAAATGACATTTGCGGGGGCTACGCGTGCGGAGCAATCCCGCATGCGTGATAAAATCCGCACGCTATTAAAAACACCTTAAATCGAACAAAAAGTCTTTAAAAATGACCTGTGTGTGTCAGCTGCTGCAGAATGCGGAGGCCTTGACTGGGCTGACATCATCTTGACATAGTATAGAATAAAGTTGCTCTTCGTGTCTGTCTGTTTATCTGCTAACTACTTCTTAACACCACAACGGATGTTGATGCGGTTAATAAAGAGAGTAGGTAATAAACGAAGAAGATTATTACATTTTGCACATTTGTCGAGTTACTAGTCCATAATAAATTAATGATACTTAATATATTAAAAAAAAAACATATTAGATAGGTTGTTCCTGTTGGGTTAATAAATTGACCAGGCAATCATAGTTAACTCACAAGTTTGATATCACTGTTATTATTAAATTACTTAACATAAAATATTTTTTTATGTTAAGTAAGTTAATAATGTAGACAAAACTTAACAGATTTGGATGAAATTGCTATCAGGTAGTTTAAAATCTAGATTAACACATAATACTTTTTATCACAGACTGCACTCCACACAAACGAAGTCATACATGAGTCATATCTAAGCATGTAATATGCAACTTGTGTTATCAAATATCACTATATAGAACACAATTCCGCCATCACAAGCGAGTGTGTGGGCAGAGAGTGGCAAAAACGGGGGCTTCACAGGTCGCGAGTACCAGGGTAATAGAAAGAGGTAAGATATCATCAATGAAGACCCGCTATGTGGGGTGGAGGCGCCGCTTTATCGATACCACACTAGTTTTTTCTGTTAAAAATAGTTATTTTTACCAACCACAAGTTTGACATCATTGTATCCGATGGCTTAATCATATGCCAGCATACATTTCACCTGTGTAATAAATACTGTATACTACAGTGTGTGGCAAAAATGGGGGCTTTACAGAAGTTGCGAGTACCAGGGCAATAAGAAGAGGTAAGATGTCATCAGTCAAAGGCCACTATGTAATGTGGAAGCACCACTTCATCGTTACTGCAACAAAGTTTCAATTATATCAGTATGCACTAAAAAGATGATATTTTCAGAGTTTTTTCTCCAACACACAGTTAACACCTATGGAAAAACTGTGTTCAAGGGTACCTTAACTATGTACCTAAATAGTTAAGGTAATCTTGAAAGAACAATGATCAATAAGAAAAGATGATCCAAAAAATTGCTGATCATTCAAAAATGGATCGATGTTTCGATTTTCGGTTCAAAAAACGCTCAAAAATTCAGAGCCGCATAAAAAGCGAACATTAATTCAGAAGCAACAACAGCCTCATAAAACCCCAAATATGCACAAAAAGCCCACAATTTTCTTGATCTCGTTGAAAACGCAAGGTCCGATTGACCGTGCTATTAAAATTCTCGACCAATCAATTACAGTACCGACATTATTGCAGTTCACCTTACAACTGTGTCCGCCATGCTCGAACCCGTTTGACGGGCGCTGAGTCACGAGTTTGGGTTCAAATTTCGAACCGTTTGGACCCACAGACTAAATAAACCGCGAAACGTGCAAAGAGGTAAAACAGTTGAGGTTGTTTAAAGCACCTTAGGATTAAATACAGTAGTAAAACTTGGACCTTATATTGGTTAAAATGGTAATAAAAGTACAGAATTGTGATTATGTTGTTGGTTTTCTTTAGTCCTTACAGCTACTCTGCAAGGCTGCTCAGTTGTTGTTAATGCATGATGAAAGTTTTGTGATATACTGCATTATGATCAGGGGTCGGAATTAGGTAGAGTTATTCATGTACTTGCATGGAAATGTTGATATTAATATGGATCTTCCTGGGATTTCTAATGACAAATCCCGTGTGGGCAACAATATTACAAATAGATATTATTAAAAACCTCAGAAATAGATAAGATAAATAAAACAAAGATAATTAAGATACAATTTTTATTAGTATTTTTCTACGTCAACTGAGGTGAGGTTAACAAATGTATACACTTACTCCTCCTCATCATTAATGCAGGAAGAATTTGTTTTTGCTATATTTCTGATAGTGACATAAAAAATCTGTTCTTTAAAATTAATCTCGGGATTGGAGGTATATCCACTTTATTCTTTCGCTGTATAAAATCAGTATAAGTATATGAATAACTCTACCTAATTCCGAGCTCTGATTATGATTAATAATAATTAATTAGTTCAGGGAAAAAGTCAAATTCTGCAATATGCAGAATTTCGAAATTCGACATTACAATCCCTTTCCTCTTCCACTTTCGAGACCTGCTGCAGCTGCAGTATACAATTATTGTATCAAGGGTGGATTCAGCATTGTGGGTACGGTGAGCATGCCCACAACTCTGATTGAGCTCGAGATTCGACAAAGTAACTACTACATAATATATATGTTCTGTACAAGCATGTACAGAATGTAAAGAAAACAGAAAAAAAATTCAAGCTTTCCGATTCAGGATGCTAAAATTTTATCGATATTTTCATATTTTCATAGGCTAGAGACTATTCTAGAAGGAAAGCCAGGATGTTCGATCCATCGAGCATCCATTGCTTGTTCTCTTAGCTTTATTTCAATATTTTTTTCTAAATAAACCGGTATTCAAGGGCCAAAATTTTTCATGCAAGAATAGTCATCGTTATATTCTTACCAAATCGAATCGAATACTATACCAACATCCTACCTAACTATACCTTTGGCTCTGGGTAACTAATCTCAAACTACTTCCTTCCTTACCTTCGCTACTGATGAGATTACCAACGTTTCTGTAAAATCAATGTGACACAGCGCAAGGTACCAGGGTATAAACATTTTCTATCTCGTCTCCTTTATACTGTCTGTCCTTTGTTTTTTATGTGTTAATAATTCTCACTGAATTCCGATTAATGAACGAGAGTGAGTTCGTAGTCCCGCTCGCAATTAGCCGATTTTTGGGGAGTCCGTGACCACAACAACTTTTAATAGCTGGATCCACCCTTGTATTATATTATGACAGTCCAAGTTATATTATGAGATGATAATGTAAACCTATTGGGAAAGCAAAGGAAAGTCGAAGAGAGTTTTCCTTTCTCTAATTGACAACAACAAGCAAAAGCCGATCATTACTATTCACTAGCCTTAAACAAAGTAAATTCTTGAACGATCGCCAGAAAAAGACGAATATGAGGGAGTCTTTGATAGTAGCCAATATAACTTGAAAGCCACAGGTGGCGCTATTTGTGAAGGAATAAGAAAAAACAGTTTAAGATTCAGTATGTTTCACGACAGTTCCTCAATATACCACGTGTCTGGTTCAACTGGTTATTTTTAATACATTGTAAGAAGGTCAGTCGAGTGATTATTTTATGGATGGTCAGTCAGCCAATGATTGAGAGTCAAGTGTGAGTAATAAGTCGAGTACACCTGACAAGTTGTGGCCTTTTAGTAACTTTCCTCTTGCAGGGGTACACAACATTTTGTGCAATACGAGTTAATGTCAAGTCCAATACATATAGTAATAATAATAAATAATAATAAATAAATGTTTATTTTTCTCAACACAATATTTTACAATGCACCAAATTCTTAAAATGTAGTTACAAGTGATTTATTATTGTGGAAGACTGGTGCCTAAACTAGGCTGCAAGCCTGTATTTCAGGACACCAGGACCCCGCCTTTTATACATTGATTATCCTTTTATTATTATTATAGTAGATGGATAATGTAGTCAATTTCCTAAAGACACAGAAGAAATAGATAAACCTATTCCAAATAAGTAATAAGAAAAGAAATAAGAATATATATATATATAATAAATAAGAAAACTCCACTCTTAAAAAAAATTATAACATTATTCTGTCCATCTCAAAAACATTGTATTTTTCATTGCGCTGTAGCACCGCGTGTCGGGGGTTTGATTTCCGCATAGAACAAATATTTATGCAATAACGATAGTTGTTTTCAGTATCGGTATCTTTTGTGTGTGAGATTACATCTTTGTGAACGCACCCACGACACAGGAGTAGTTCCGAGTGTGAGGCAAAAAATCTATATTTGATTTTTTTTTAACTATCTCAACATTAGAAAAGACAGCGATAATAAAACGCAACCTTATTAATAATAAAAACAAGATTTAAATGTTGTAAGTGTCAATCATTCACTGGCCCCAACAGCTAAGCTGCCAATGCTAAGCATAATGTTGATCGCAAACACATTACATAAACAATGTATGTTAAATCGTTGATTTATTATCAAGTGTTGTGTAATGTAATAAGAAGTAGCAAATTAAAACGAGTCTTGCATTTCATACATGTTTATTCAAGTTCCATGACCAAGTGGTTATTATTAGAACAGGTTTTGTATCATAATTAAGTGTGTTTGTATATTATTAATTTTACTCATCACCAGTTAGATTATAAGTATAGAAAAGAATTTGTGATGTTTTGAAAAAACAAAATAAGCCATCATACTTATCAACGTTGTAGTTTTTTTTTAGTTATATGAAATTAATTATCGTTATTAATTTGTTGTAATTTAAAATGCAAACTTAGGGTGCTTTACTTTGTCTAATGAATTTCGTTTCTTTTTTTTTATACTTCGCCCTACACTAGGAATAACTCCTATATGTGCATTCACAAACATCAAACAGATCCGAAAAACCACACAACTGCTGAAAGAAAAAGTCTCTAATTTAAAGTTAGTTTGTAATTTTTAAGTTTTTCTTTGGAAGTCGGTGTAATTTTTTTTTTTTACTTTCACTGGTCAAAAAAGTTTGAACAATTTCACAGGTCTAGATAGTCAATCCCCTTAGACTATATTAAAAAATAACCTAAAGTTTACAAAACCAAGACAACAAAAATGACGTTCCTTCCAAACATCTAATAATTATAATTCCAATCTCAATTTGCGAGCAAATTCCAAACTTATCGTAAACACGACTATTGTTACAAGCGGCATGTTAAAAACTATTACAGGATTAAGATCAGGCACGTGTTAATGCCACTATATAAAAACTAGGTACCTATACATATTTACGCTAACTCGTACAGCTCAAACTTCGGGTACGGAGGACCCCAGGACCGGTTTAACGGTCCTAAAGAAGATCGCTTCACCTTGACACCTCTCGCAAATGTCAGCCACGCTATTGTAACGAAACTGTTTGGTTTCATAGCAGACATAAATTGGACTGTGATACTGTTTTTCTCGATTGAAACGCAACTGTCCCGTGTTATTTGGGGTCGGAGCAACACATTTTTTTTTCTGTTTTGTTTGTATCACACGTCACGCTATCATTAACTCCCTTTTCTTTCATATCAATCCTCACACTATCATCAATTTTTTCTTTGATCCTCTTCCTGTCCATCAATCCATATGTAAACGCCAGGGATTGAAAAGTTGAGAGGGAATCGTTTATCTTGTGAGATCAGGTAAAGAGAAAGAATGAAACGCATGTTAGGTACTATAGGAGTTTTAAGTATACCTATGGAGGTAATGAAATTGCTATAGCATAGCATAATCACTAATCAGACTTATAATGTTCCCACTGCTGCGACTCAGGCCTCCTCTCTAGAAGAAGGAATGGGCTGTAATCCACCACGCGGAGCCAGTGCGTGTTGGTGGATGTCACATGTCTTCTGTCAGAATTTTTGGTTCTAGCACATACCGGTTTTCTCTTTTCCGGTTTTCTTTTACTTTTACCTGTCTGAGTTTGAAACCAGAAAATAATAAATATAATAAATATAATAATAAATATAATTTTCAAACGTGACGCTCCAGGGAAGTTGCAGATGGATGAAATTTTACCACATGAATAATAAAAAAGTACACCACTCCAATGCGTTCCGCATAGAAAGAGGGAAACATATATGAATGATAATGGAAAATTGATAGTGTTCTTCAAGATTTACAAAAAAAAACGCAATATTTATTTTATGTATGTATCCTTTTTTATACATTCTATATTATTGATAAACTCGAGTTTAACCACTACCTCATGTGATGGCAAGCGATGATGTGGGCGACAAGGACCACGCTAGCCTTGAACTTTGAAGCCAAATTCATATTTTTTAATAAATTAGAGTAAACATGTGTTTTGCTACAACACTATAACGAACGCCATAACCGTTAAAAGGACCTTCGATTCAAGACGTCATTGATCGTGTATTCTTTAGATGTAAAAAACATGTATAGGTTTTTTTTTCTATGGAACAAAAACATATTCAATGAGATGTTTCTTTAGTTCATAAGAGATCTCTGATATTGACTTGATTCGTAATGATGCAACAAAAATTAAAGAAATATTAACTATTAAATAATTGTAAATAATACTTAGCTTGTAATGTTGATATTATCATACAAACCGCTAGCACGTGGCTCTAAGTGGTTGGTCTAGCTGTGGTTTAATAACACTTAATTCATTAGGAACAAAGCATTCATTGCCATGTATGAAAACTTATATTTTACGCCGATCTTAGTTAGAATAAGAAAACGATTAACTTTTGGCTTTTGTTAACAAATTAATTTATTAATAATATTCTTTTTTAGAAAACCTGCTCTTAGTCATATCCACGCCAAATAAAATGTTTTGAATTAGGTACAAAGTTAAGAAAAGGTTGAGGATCTCTGATATCTTTGCGACTTTTTTATATTTATTTCGGAATCTTGGAAGGGGAATGACGTAATCATCGATTCAAGGACTCCAAGGGTGCAGAAAAGCGTCGGAATTGCCGGTTTGGATTTGAACACAAATATAACGAGTATTTTGAACACAAATATAACGAGTATTTTGAACACAAATATAACGAGTATTTTGAACACAAATATAACGATTATTTTAGAAGAAAACTACGTGGCTATGTAGTGCACTGTCCTTAACATAAATTACATGGCTAAATATTACTATGGTATACTAAACTTATATATAGTAGTAGCTTATTTCAATTTATATTCGGTGGCAGTTTTATGTTCGTATACATCATTAATATTGCATACCGCTTGAGACACATTGTTTCCACGGTAGTACTCTTATTATGAAATAATGCAAGTTTTCTTAGATTTCATACAAAAATGGTTATAAGTACAGCGATATTGCAGAAAAAACAAAACACAACGAAACCAATAAATACCTAATTTCGAAAAAAGAATGACGTACTTTTAATATAAAATTTATTTGTACTTATAATTCCAAATCCACTTCAAAGCAACCCGTTTTAAAAAAACGGTAATTTCTTAGGTAAAGACCCATTATTTACTCTTTTTTTTTTCATTATTTATTTACATTGTTCTCACATCATAGAAATATGTAAACAAGATTTTTGTAACTCATAACATGATTCAAAGGATATGTCCATAGAATTTCTTGCACGTTCTTCTCCATGGAGATCTCTCTGGAACGTACAATTTGACATCACTTTTTTACTGACCGACATTTTGACAATTCAAAAGTGCCTGTAAATGGTTTATTTGAAATATTTTTTCTGATTTCTATAAAAGATCCCTAAGTCCCTAATTCTTTATTTACGCATATTATTGTACTTACATCATCATCATCATCATCTTCCTGCCCTTGTCCCATGTTATTTGGGGTCGGCGCAACACGTTATTTTCTATACTTACATCAAACACAATATTACAGTAATTTGATAGTTAATGTAGGCACAAAGGCTAGCTACAGACTAGCCTGAATCTACTAGACTAGTAATTTTCGCATTGGTTTGCGATTGATTGCTGCGCTACGGTCGTGGGTACGATTTCCGTTCGTAACGAATGGTTCAGAGTCATGTCGGGTCTGCATGCCTTGTGTACGTGAGTGTTCATGTTACGGTGAGGAGTAATTTTTTGTTAACATTTTAAAAAAGTTGTGAGAAGATGGTTAACGTATTTCCTCAAAGAATTTATTCCTAAGGACAAATTGAATAAAGTACCTGTCCATTACAGGCCCACATTATGGCTGTTACTTTACCCGCTCACTAAAGCTAAGGAAAAAGCCGGAAAAGTGCGAGTCGTACTCGCGTATGAAAGGTTCTGTGCTGTCCGGAGTCGGTAAAAAAATCATGTTTGTATTATGGGAGCCCCACTAAAATATTCATTCTATTCTGTTTTTAATATTTATGGCATATTATAGCGGCAACAGAAATGCATCATCTGTGAAAATTTCAACTCCCTAACTATTATGGTTCATGAGTTACAGCTTGTAACAGACATACATTGAGTACGGCACCCTAAAAAGAATAATTTTCTTAAAGACCGGAGAATTAAGCCAAAGCCGGCCAAATCAGCTGTATTCCATCCCACGCAGGTTACAAGGCAATGTATTGGCAGCGTCCTTACCTGTGGGTTGTGGGCGTTTCGACTACCGATTTGTTGTAACAAACAACAATTTAAATCAATGTGAGGTACTGCAGGTTATTTTAAGTAGAGGTGAGATATACTAGGAAGAATGCGTACTGAGTCTTAAAAGTACGCGTCCGCCGAAATACTTATTCCAAAAACTAGGGCCACGAGTATTTAGGCGTCTCGAGTTTATTGACGTTTCCTTATCTAGCGAGTCTTCGTACGTAGAAGTAATATCGAAACGATTAAGTAATGAAGTATTTTCGGTTTAACAAGCTTAGGATTGATAGCTTTTTTTTTATAAAAAATATAGAAACTCAAAGAAAAGCTGGCGTATAAAGGTTTCAATTCGTTTTATTTACAAAATGAATTTCCAATCATTTAGGTTCATATTTACAGGATTATTATTATTTTTTGCTTTTTTATGTTTTTTTTGGTTACTCTCTCTCTCTTAAAAAATAATAACATATAGTTATTATTTTTTTATTGTTTTCTTTTTTAAATAGTGTTTCCTGCAAAGAGATTTAAAGAGATACAATAGAGCGGCTATCAGAAAAAATGTCTTAGAAAAATTGTCATCCTATGGCTCAGTGACGCCATCTGGCTTGGAATAGCAAACAAGCGAATTAAATTTGTCAAAATTTATAATGATTTAACTATCGCTCGGTAGGTGGCCAGGGACCTTACCATGATAATGTTAAAATGTTAGTCGTACGAGCGAAAGAGAGTGATAGAGCTATACACCCTATATAGCTCCATCCTTTTAACAGACCGATTGAGGTCGAAAAATTTATCACGTTATAAGCTCGTGGTAGAGCCTCGGTGTGTGTTAATGGAAAGGTTAAGCTTTTCAGCAATAGATGGCGTTAACAGAAAATCCGAAAATGTTCTGGAACTATTTATAAAAATTATTGAATTCTAATTAAATGTTTCGTAAATACCAAAAATATTTACGAAAATAAACCGAAGTTAGGTCCAGTCATTTTACCATATTAAGATTTACAATAGCGTAATGCGTAGTTCGGCATATTTTCTCAGAAAATGATTTTCTTTTAGTGCATAGAACGGATACAA
Organism: Mythimna vitellina; assembly: GCA_949316375.1. Lineage (NCBI taxonomy): Eukaryota > Metazoa > Arthropoda > Insecta > Lepidoptera > Noctuidae > Mythimna > Mythimna vitellina. Next base: position 8,719,053 of record OX438687.1, on the reverse strand, counting down.
ACACGACTTGACGTGTAGGTGTGTCATACTAGACTGAGTGACTTATGACCAACGTGGAATAAGTATCGGATCACGATTTTGTTCGCTATGTCCGGTCTATTGGTAGTATATATTGAATGTCTTTGGTTTCCTGTACGTTTCTTACACCTTATCATGTTCATCCGATAGGTAGTCCATCAAGTATTTACGCATCAGACGCCGTACGCCTAAATACTCGAGACGCGTTTATGTGGTGCGCACGGAATAAGTCTTTGCGCGTCCAGCCTATTCCAAAAACCTGTTCCAGTATATACGTTTCATCTCTAATTTTAAGTGATTTGTTTATCACTTCACACTAATATTATAAATGCGAAAGTTTGTGAGTGTGTATTTTTGTATTTTCCGTGCGGTAATCGAACCCGTGACACGCAACGCAGTAGCCAATAGCAGTAGCTCAACTAATAAGACAGCATATTAATTACAAATATTCATAGTCTTGTACAGACACCGGCACGGATCTTGAGCGCTGACTTCGACAGTTCTACTTGCGCAGAAGCACACAGACGTGAAATATCGGATCTCTTTAGTGGTATGGAAAGAGATGCGGGGGAGGAGAGGGTAATCCTTGTACAGTGATTGGCTCGCCGATGTGTACGATGCGCAAAGCGATCCCCGCTCTTTCGCCGAGCACTCAAGATTCGTGCTGCTATCTGCAGCATGAGCTAAGCAAATGCTGGTTTAGCATTTGCTTAGCTCATGCTCACAATTATTAAGGAAAATCCTAAGGAAATCCTCACTTAAATTACAAATTCCATACTCGTTTAGTGGTCGGAGATCGGCCATAGGTTACCTACCACCTATCAGTTTACACGACCCAAGTACATAACGAGACAAGAATATGTTAAATGCAATGGAGTTTAGCATTCAGCACATTCTTGCTGATTTATCATTAAAATCTGCTCATAGTAATTTATCAATAAAGTAGCGATTTGTGAATTTACTTTAATAATAATTTTGATTTCTATTGTGGTTTTAATTGAAAATTTGATTTCAATTTCTAATTTTAATTTGGTTTTAAATTTTTATTTTTATTTAAATATTAATTTTAAGTTGGATTATTTTATGGATAAATTAGGTACTTGTAGCATATAGTTATTATTATTATGGGGCATGCGTTGCTAATCTATAAAAAATTATCACAGTAACCTACATATTATATTATTTTTTACACCACCTGCTTGATAAAGCCCCTTTATGTAATATACAACCATCACTTAAAGCATGTCATTCGGTCCCTAGGGAGATAATGTAGTACAGGCGATCCCTAGGGAATAATGAGATTTGAATTTGGAACGTTCAAAGTCAACATTAAATGAATTAAAATGTAGGTGCATTAAACAAGTTTATTCAAAATTCAAAAAGACCACTTAAAAAAATAATGAAAGAGTTCCCAACGTCATGGAAAATTAAAACTATAGAATCTAATAATGAATTTTGTTTGTTTCAAATCTCCAAACATGTTGAGTGATAGTTAGGAATTACTTGTAAATAATACTTATATTTCTTTAATACATGATTTGTTTTACTAAATTGTCTTTTAACTATCTCACAGATACTGTAAAAAGTAGAGTATCCAAAGCGGGGATAAAGCTGTCTTTGTTTTGGACGGCTTGAATTCCTCACTTCACTCAGGTTTCTTTATTAACTCCCGAGCATCGCGAGAGATTATATAGATCCCTCACTAACGTTCGAGGTTTAAATTAGCAACCTTCGTTTCGTTCGGAATTCAACATGCTGACGCCGCTTTATCTCCTAGTCACATAATCTATTATTTTGTATATGTTACAGTGTAAGTATGCAATTCTTGGTTGGCCAATAAAATAAATAAGCTGAGAGTAAATTATGCTTTAAGCGTCAAATTCGAAACCACTATTTAAAGAGGATGAATTTTTGAGACGGGTTAGTAGGGCTGGTTATGCCTTAACCGTTATGATTACAAGAAAATTAAACATTGCAAGGGGATCATCCACAACTTTTTAAGGTATTCTGAACGCCAACAACAACAAGTTTTGGGACTACCCTATATATGGTGGTTTTTTGACCACCATATGGTGTAGGGTGGTCAAAAAAACACCATATGCGAGAGGATAGACTAAAACCTGGATAAGAACGTAGGCTAAATATTTTTTCTGGTAGTAACCTCTTGTGGGTTAGTATTCAACTTTTATCTGGACGATGCCGATGGCTAAAGCTAACAACATAATAAATCTTACGTATTTATTGATGACCATTTTATCTCTTCTTGTGAGAAGTTATGAGCACACTTGAGGAACAGCTTGGGCCTGTATAGCCTCTTCGCTGTATAAGCAATAATGCACACCATTATCTTTAGAGAAAGTGTCGATGCCCACTTTATTTGTGACTTGAAAGGTTGAATTGATAAACTTACATAAAAGAAAGTCCACGTAAATGATATTTCTTTAAAAAAGTTACAAAATATTAAAATTTATTATTGAAATGATATTTCTTTAAAAAAGTTACAAAATATTAAAATTTATTATTGAAATGATATTTCTTTAAAAAAGTTGCAAAATATTAAAATTTAAGCAGCAAAATTTATTTAGCTAAATGTGAAATCTATAGAAACCTGAGTTTAATGAGGATATCAAACCACCCAAGATAAAGACAGCTTTATTCCCGAGTTGGATACTCTAGTTTTTATACCTACTCTGAGATAATAAGCAGACACTTTATTGAAAAAGAATATTTACTTGTAAAATATAGTATTACTAGCTGTTGCCCGCGGCTTCGCCCGCGTTAAATTTTATTTTGTCATCCCCCGTGTATGAAATGTAAAATGTGTGTATAAATGCGATAAAATGTATCCCATTATTATTCAAAATTAATAAAAAGCACAATTGGAAATAAAAACAAAAGAAAAAAATACAATAATTGTAGTGCGTACCGTGCACTACAATTATTGTAATTTTTTGCTAATTTTTTGTATATTTTGCTTGGAATTGACCTGCTCCAGTACCTACTGGAGCAGGTCAATTCCAAGCCTCTTCAAGATACCTATAATGACATTATCGAGCAGGGGGTTTAAAAAATATATAAGAAAACAAAATAAAAAAAATATATAAATAAAAAAAATATATAAAAAAAAAAATATTAGAATCGGATTAATAGTACAAATCACATTATGGGCTTAATTTATGATAGGAGCCACATTGCAGAGATTCTTCCGTTACAAGTACTTTTCAGTAAATAATATTAGAAACACGTATACATACTTACCTCTAAAAACTGTAGTGAAATCTGTTTTCAAGGCAAAATCGTGTTTTTGCTCCATTTATTATTATATACTTCCATTTCATAACGGAAAAGTATATGACCGGAAGATAAAACAACAAGGCAACAAAAACACTGAGTTAAGTTTTTAACTCTATATTTAACTTTTTTTATTTTTTCCTTTACCTTGACAAGGTAGTAAGGACTAAATTATCATTAAAAATATTAGTACTAATGTGTCATACAGAGGAAGTTGAAGGGCATTGACCCTCAACTTGGGAAATTCAAGCATGCAACCTTAAAATATTGATCAGTGGCAGTCAATATTAACTAAGGAAAAAATCAAGTAATGCGAAGCTGCATCAGTTAGGATGGAACAAATAATAATCACAACAATTATTTCAAATAAACTATTTACAGGCACTGTCGAATTGTCAAGAAGTCAGTAAATCAGTAAAATAATGCCAATTGCTCATCCCAAGGCGTAGATTTCTATGGAGAAAAATGTGCAAGAAATTGCATCCGCCCTCTCCGCTAACATAATATATGTATATTCAACTGCCCGTCCATAGAAACAACGCTTTCGTCCCGTAGGACGTTGAGGAGCACAGTTTTCGAAATGCTCACAACGCAAAATTCGCCTACAGCGGTATACATGTACATACGTGACGTCATGAATGAAGAACACGTCATTGCAAGGAAACCTTTTTAAATTGTATGTAGTAGGCATTGGCAATCAAACATACAGCCTTTACCTTGAGCCCCGAAGAGAATCATTAGGACACAATAGAAGGCATGGATCCGTGAGAATTACTTCTCATCGATTCATCGATAATAATTATAAGTGCGGTTAGTGCACAGACTGGAGGAGCAGCTACTCTGTAGTCTGTGTTTGTTTAGTACCTAGTTTATGGTATATTTTATTGACTAAATTAGTGCTACAGTACTATGCACCTGCACGTTTCGTGGAAGGTGCAACACTAATAAATAAAGAGGATTTGTTTATTGATTTGTTGTTATGTATGTAGGTATGTATGTGGCTGCTGCATGTTTGAAAGATAACTTTTTACAGTTACCTGTGGCCCTGGAACGCAAAGGGCAACTGAAGGAACACATTTTCCTTTTTGTCAGTAAAAGACTGTCACGCCCGACGAGAGAAGTTATTTCATGATTGGGATCATAAAAAAAATATAAACTTATATGTGTTACCCTCTTCACGCTCAAACGGCAAAACTGAAATGGATGAAATTTGGCATTTGGGTAGACCATAACCTGCCCCCCTAGCCAAGTTAGGATCGTTTCATTTGCGTCGAACGCCTCGTGTAAGCCACGCCTCCAATTCCTTTGTTCTTACGTCATCTCAACGCTCAGTCACGTGGTCAGAACAAAGGAAACGGAGTCGTGGCCTACTCGAGCCGTTCGACGCAAACGAAACGATCGTAACTTAGCTAGGGAGGCTGGAATAGCTCATAGTTTACTTTTATTCCGGAAGTATGGTCCTTTGGCCTTTGGGATATTTTTATAGTTTCTCGCATGCGAAGTCGATGGCAGAAGCTATATATAACTGTTGTTATAAACTTAAATATTATAAAGGAATAAAATTACATGACCACGCTGAATCACACCTGGTACAATATTTGCTCGGGTCTTATCACACGAGCCCGGTATTTGCAGATCAGGCACTGCTCGCTTAAGCAGGAATAATAACATTGTTAGAGGGCCTATGTTATGAGTGGTGAGTGATTACTACATTATCCTTCAGTGTAAAAGGTTTCTTTAAATGTCACATCTTAATGCGAATGGAGTATCGACTCTATGCTCCATGTCAACTACATCTTGCTGAAGTTTTTAGCAGATTTTTTTAGATTTAAAGAATCTTTATTTCTCATAAGAACATATTATAAACATTCACTTAAATGAGATTTAAAATTTTGGTTAAATATTTGTCGTCTAGTGACGAAGCATGCAATACACCTTATATGTACAATTAGAATTATGTATACACATAGGCTTACAACATCACATAAAACTACGATACAATATAACAGGGCACAACAAAATCATTGAAGAAAAACATGTAGGTACATCTAACACAATATATATGGCACAGCTGACTGAGTAGACGTCTTTTCGAATGAAGTTCAGTGACGGTTTGATTATTTGCAATTGATTCCTTATGCACATTGTGATGCTAAATTGGAGTTATTTTCTATCTCATATATATATTTCAATATGCAAAACTGGACAATGTGTTTTTTTTTTCTTTATTGGGTCGGAAAATCATCTAATGACAAAACGCGCTCTTGGGCTGAGCGAGAGATAGTAGTAGAGCTCGGTCCGATTACCGGACGGTCGGACGGCGAGCCACCCATTGCTCGCCGTCCGCAAGCCCGCGCCTAAGGTGGCCGGAAATCGGGATCGGAATCCCGGTGGCGGCGGTTGGAGCGTAAGAACCGTTGCCTCACGCGATCGGCCGCCTCCTTCGCTAGCATTACGGCTTCGCAAAACGAGGCGACCGCCTGCCACTCCTCCTCGCTCCGGAGCATGGCCTGAACCAAGGCCCGGCGCGAGAGATCGCCGCCGCCGATTGCCCCCACGAGGACACGGCGTTACTCTGCCCAAGCGGGGCACACCTCCACCGTGTGCTCTACCGTGTCCTCCGGGCGGTCCACACAGTGGCGACACCCGGGAACTGGACAATGTGTCAAATCTATGGAACAGGCGCAATCTCGATAAAATGATGCTGAGAATTTTATTGTAGATTTGACTACCTTAACGAAGTTTGCCAAAAAGGTTGACTTGATACAATTGCTGTCAAACACTACAAAAATATAAGAATGTGTTACATCCTTATTCCAATAGTAAACAGAGTAACCATTTAATGAAAATAAAGATTTGACCAAAAATTCTCAGTTACGAGGGTCTTAATAAACTATCAAGATAAAAAAGAAATATTTACAAAAGAAATAACCGACTTCACTAAAAAAACACTAGAAGGATCAAAATAACTTTAATTTCGGAAGTTAGTGTTTCTCGATATTGTTTGTTCCTTATTTAACACCGACTTTTAATTGCTATACTTATAACCAGAGTGCTTATTTCTCATGACAATTCCAATTAACCCACTCCTCTACCTTCCACCTTCCAGCTCCATCATCAGATCAGTTCGATAGTACCTTATAGCCAAAGTGCATCTCATGACAATTCCCAAACAAGGCTAGGATACATTGATTGATTACAGAGTTCCGGTGCCTATCTTCCAGCTCCATCATCATCATCATGTCACATCTTTGATACCATTTTCAACATAACTATTCAGAACCATCATCATCTTCCTGCCCTTATCCCGTATTATTTGGGGTCGGCGCAACACGTTTTTTTCTTCCACTCTGCCCTGTTACTCGTCATGCTATCACTAACTTCCTTTTCTTTCATATCACTCTTCACACAATCCATCCATCTTTTCTTTGGTCTCCCTCTTCCTCTCCATCCATCCACATGTAAACTCATAACTCTTTTAGTAACATGCGTTTCATCCCTTCTCTTCACATGACCATACCAAGACAAACGATTCCCTTTCAACTTTTCAGTCACTGGCGCCACTTTCATACTTCCCCTAATATATTCATTTCTCACTTTATCCATTCTCGTCACACCACACATCCATCTTAACATTCTCATCTCCGCTACATGCAATCTTTTTTCATCCGTCTTTTTCACAGCCCAACATTCTGATCCATACAGTATGACAGGCCTTATCACGGACTTGTAGATTTTACCCTTCAACTTGAGGGGCATCCGTGGGTCACAAGTTATGCCCGTGACCTGTCTCCATTTCATCCATCCTGCGTTGATCCGATGTGTTACGTCCCGGTCTACCTCACCATTCCCTTGGATGAGTGACCCGAGGTACCGAAAGTCAGAGCAGATCGGTATGGGCGTTCCAGCTAGAGCTAAAGGCACTGGATTGGAGGGACCGCCGAAATCGCAGAACAAGTATTCCGTTTTGGTTCTACTCAATTTCAGGCCAACACTCTCCAGTCTGTGCCACCACACCTCCAATCTGTTCTGGACCTCTAGGCCACTCTCGGCAACCAACACAATATCATCGGCAAACAACATACACCAGGGAGCCTCTTCCTGAATGTCCGACGTCAGAGCGTCCATTATCATCAGGAAGAGGTAAGGGCTGAGAGCCGACCCTTGATGTAAGCCAACTGCCACATTGAAGCTGCCAGTGGTGCCCACTGTAGACCGAACTTGGGTACTGCATCGACTGTACATCGCTCGGATCAACTGCACATACTTCCCAGGCACACCTTTCTCCTTAAGGGCCCACCACAGAACCTCACGAGGTACCCGGTCGTATGCCTTTTCGAGGTCAACGAATACCATGTGCAAGTTTTTATGCGCACCTCTATATTTCTCGCACAGCTGGCGTATAGCAAAAATGGCATCCGTTGTACCCCGACCAGGCATAAAACCAAATTGGGTCTGTGAAATTTCACTCTCTTCTCTCAGCCTCCTTTCAATAACTTTCTCCCAGGCTTTCATAGTATGTGACATTAGCTTTATTCCTCTATAGTTGTTGCATTCAAGCACATCACCTTTGTTTTTAAAAATCGGCACCAAAGAGCTATTGCACCACTCATCAGGTATAGCTTCTTCCAGCAACAACTTATTGAAGAACAAAGCTAACCACGTCCATCCATCCACTCGCAATAACTTCCACACTTCAACTGGTATTCCATCTGGACCAATGGCTTTACCATTCTTCATTCCATTTACTGCTATTCTGACTTCATCCATATTAACAATTCGCACTAATCCCACATTCACTGGTTTATTCTCTAACGCCCCACTCCAATTATTTTCCTCATTCATCAGTCTTTCAAAATATTCCTTCCACCTCTTTTTGTTTTTTTCATCATCCGATAGAACCATTCCAGTTTCATCTCTCATACATCTTACCTGACAAACATCCCTCGCCTTTCTCTCTCTTATTCTAGTAAGCCGGTATAGCTCTTTTTGGCCTGCAGGACTGTCCAGTGTGTCATATAGTTTGTCCTGGGCCTTTGATTTTGCTATTGCCACGGTTTTCTTAGCTTTCTTCTTTAAAACGTCATACTCATTCTTTTTTTCAGCTTTTAACCTAGCGTTTCCTGGCTCTACACACTGCCATTCTTTGAATTTTTTCTTCTTTTCTTTCAACACACTCTGAATTTCTGTCGACCACCACCATGTATCGCTATCTATTATGCCCTTTCCTCTCGTCTCTCCCAAAATATCTTTCGCTGCATGCCTGATACACCCAGCCATCTCATTCCAGCTTTCATTTATACTTCGATCATTCATGTCTCCCATCTCTATCATTTGGTCCACCACTCGCTCCCTGAACTTCTTCGCACAATCATTCTTCTCTAACATATGCCATTCAGAACCATTTATTTATTTGTATTTTCATAGTTGCTTAACTATCTTCATCGTGATATCTATGTGAGTATGAAGTTCTGATGACCATTTCTGGTCTTCTTCATCAGTTACACTTCACCAAATGTTACTTTTTGACCTTAAATGCTTAAGTCCTCGATAAAAAAACCAAAATCACTATATCGTTGTCTATAATATTTGAGGAGTTCCCTCGACTCCTCGCGGATCCCGTCATCAGAACTGAATTTTGAAAAAACATGGGACTAATCTAGAAGGATAAAAAAATACAACCGAATTGATAACCTCCTCCTTTTTTAAGAAGACGGTTAAAAAAACTTCTCGCTGAGGGACGACCAACACTTCATCTAGCCCTTGGTCCTCCAAAATGAGTAATACCTTACATCATGGAATTCCCATACTTCAATCAATGGGGAGGTACCTATACCTACCTCTTTTTCCTTTTAACGAGTAAGGCTATTACTAATAAACAAGGCACCTTTAAAGTTGTAAATAATATGTTAATGTATTGGTATTTAATCTACAGCGCGACAACTGCGCAATAGCATTGATATATACATATGTATTTGAAACATAATTTCCTCAGTCTTTTGCAACACAAAAGATATAACATATGTATGAACATAAACCAAGTCACTACACCTTAACATACTATCAAATCAAATCTTTTTTATTGACTCATACAATTATTAACTTGTACAGCAAAGTTTGATGCCCTTACTTTTAAACTAGGTAGAAACTTGTATTACAGGAGTCAGTGTCTTCTCCAACTAGTGTTACTAAAATATAGTAGAAGTGACTTTTCCTTAAACATAACTCAAAAACATGCTTGAAAATAATAAATAAAAATAATAATAACAATACGTTAGGAGGTTCCTTTCTCTGGAGCCCTGACCGCCGGTAGCTTGGACCCTGTTCCCGATACCGGTGGGGTACTATTTTTTATATTTTTTTTTTTTTTTTTTGTATAATTTTGTTTAAGAAAAATATTTAAAACGTAATTAATATGTGTTTGCAGGGAATAAAGCGAATAACAATACTAATAAAAAGACTACAATTATTTCATTGATCTTTATGTTTTCTTTTAATATAAAGTACAGACAGTGGGATTTACAGGATATTCGAAGGAAGGTTTTCAACTTTTAAAAATATGGTCAAGGAATACTTTGACTATATTGTTTGTGTTATTTGTATTTTATTGGTTGTGTTGTGTGTTATGTTGTTTGTTATTTGTATTTTGTTTGTTATGTTGTGTATGTGTTTTGTTAGTTGTTGTGTTGTGTATGTAGTGTGTTGTTATGTATGTTGTTGTTTGTGTTGTATGTGTTTTTTAATTGCGTGTTATGTTATGTGTTATGTTGTTGTGTTTCGTTGTATCAAAGTAAATAGTACACCACGAACTACCTGTATATCTTTTACTCCTTCTCCGTCAAATCCATCCAAAGGTTATCTGTAAAAAATAGCTTTTAGCGATAAGACTGCCCATTGTTATTAATTTTAAGTTCCTGCTATAATTTTATTTATGGTGTACAATAAAGAGTATATCTAACTATCTATCTACACCACGTTGGCAGTACTTAGGCGAAAGGTCTTGTACTTAAAACGCAACTTATGATGTAAGCATGACGTTGACGTCAATTGACCTGACACCTCAGTGCTACCACCTGGCGTAAGTCATGAAACCAAACTCTCTATCCTCTAGAACACAACCTGCACATTACTCTTGTTAACTTAAAAACAAATTATTGGAACTTTTTAATATTTATTTGGTAGTATCATTACTATACTCATTTTGGATTTAACTTCTCACAATTGAGCCCATAAAACATCTATTTGATCTTTCTGCTTTCATGAGTTAACAACCTTTAGTTAAATTATGTAGACCAACAATGCCAAAAATCCCCAATCGAAAATACAACTTACCTAAAATACTCTCAAATTAAAATTCCGCACTATCAAACACGGTGAGCCTACATGCGATGAGACGATGAGTCATCGCTCGTCGCGAAGCTTCACCGCTCAACGGTCGGGAACACCCGTTCAACCGACATTATTTTTTTTGTCTGCACTAGTGAGACACTCGACTACGCATATCTGGCGTATCACTGCGGAAGTGTAGAAACTGAATTTTTGTTTTATCTTTTGTGAACTTTAAGAATGGGGAATGTTACCGAAAATTCGAAATCGGAATCGCAATCAGAATATTTTTTCACTTCTCTTGCTAAAATGGCTGCAAAAGAGATTCTAAATTCAAAGATATTTTTTTGAATTTGGAATCTTTTTGTGGCCTTTTGAGCAAGAGAAGTGAAAAAATATCAAAAAAAATGTCAAAAATATCTTTGAATTTGGAATCTTTTTTTCTGCTCGGGTATACTTGTAGATTGATTGGGCATAATGTAGTGAATATGTACAGGTTTATTGGTATTATTTAACTAGCGACCCATTCCCAACTTAGTACGGGTGTTAGAAATCTTTTTAGAGTTTTCGACTCTACTATTAAGCATGCAACCCTTACTTACTCCGCTTATACATGAAAACAGCATAAAAATCCGTTCAGTAGTTTTCAGGTTTATCGCGTACATACAGACAGACGCAGCGACGGACTTTGTTTAATAATATGTTTGGATTTTCTAAGAAAAAAATATACCAGCAACATTACACTAAATATTGCTACTAATCAGTTTCCTTCCAAATCTCACGAGTTTTTTTTTATACTTGTTGTAAACGAGAGCGAATCCCGGTTCACACGGGATTCCGTTGGTATTTTGTAAAAAAATGAATGAAGATGAGCCCAAAATTTCTTGTCAAACAATTCAGGTTCTATTTATCATTTGTTGATCTTGAGAAACTGACATTGCGGAAGGAAAAAAGACGTTTTGAAAAGCTTTAAACAAATTTTTGTAATTGACAAGAAAAACAAACCCAATGTTATCCTTGATATGTACATTTTGACTGGTTTTTCTCGTTTTTATTAAACTTGCAATGTAATTAATATAATACTATCAAAGTTTTCCTATTACAAGCATTTTTTAAATTACCCATGTTAAGTTCACGAAGAGGACAATGGTGATTTAACTTATATCCGGCTGTGTGTGTCAAGGATATTCCATTGGGGTATTTCAATTGTAATATTCTTGGTCCTCCTTAGTACGATGCTACCCTGTATCCTGGTATCCTAAAATGTATCCTAAAAAATACTGCCCCCCCAGCCAAGTTACAATCGTATCGTTGGCGCTGAACGCCTCGAGTAGGCCACGCCTCCGATTCCTTTGTTCTGACTTCATCTCAACGCTCAGTCATGTGGTCTGGGGGACTGGTAGAGAATTCTCTGGTAGTGTAGAGAATTGGTACCAGAGAACATACCAGAGAATTCTCTACCAGTATTTTTTATAGCATTACTAGCTGACTTGGCAAAAGTTGTTCTGCCATATAAATTATCAAAGAAAAAGATGGAGGGTGAGGGTAGGAGGATTAAAAACAGCTTACAATTTATTCTCAGACCTACCTAATATACACAAAAAAAATATTAAACATCGGTCAAGCCGTTTCGGAGGATTTTATTTGATAAAAATTTATATATTAGATTAAAAGTTTAGATTCGAATGTTTTATTGTTATATAGACGTGTCTGTCCTGTATCTCTCTCTCTAATAGCTTCCAAAATAGGTGGCTGCACTTCATTCAATAGAAGCGCTTCGATTTACTAGCATTACAATATTTACGAGTCTAAATTCCAAAGTCTTATCCATCGATGCCAAGTTGCTAGTCTGTCTATTTTCTATCTTTTAACTTTCGGAAAGTGTGCATCAGAATGGCACAGTTTAATTCCGTCAAGCCCATTCGATCATCGGATTACTAGACGTACGGAATTGCGCCACCGGTACATTTTCGACATCCCACCAATACGTACAAAACGTTTTGAAAATACATTCATAGTGCGTACAGCTAAGGAGCAGAATTCCCTACCGGAGTCCGTGTTTCCTGATAGCTACAACTTAAGAGTCCTTAAGTCAAGAGTGAATAGGTTACTGCTAGCCAAGCGCGCTCCATTGTCAACCATATCATCCTTTATTCTTTATTCTTTATTGTACACAAAATTTTATACGATCAACAAAAAATAGGACAGTTGATGTACATAGGCGAGCTTAACCCACAACTGAGTTTTCTTACAGCAAACCATACGATTTAGAAAGAAAATTAACAAATTTTGAGGAACTTTAAATGTACAACAAAAAAAACAAAAAATTAAACATAAATTAAATCTATCATCGCTTGCTATCATGTGAGATAGTAGTAAAGTGCGAGCCTATAAATAATAATTTTAAAAAAATCAGTCATCAACTTATGTTTTTTACAATATTCTCATATTCAATATCTTTAAACGAAGTAGGTAACCTCAGAACAGTTGAGTGGTGATATCATTGAGGCTAAGGATTCGCTCCCCTGCACACATCCTCTCATTCATGCCAGGTAGATGGATGTGTCGGATATGCGTCGCGGGTTTATTGTTCCTCTACAGGTAGCCTTAGGGCCCGTCTACACCGCCGACTTATCTGCCTGTTGTTGTTCGGTCAGACCATATAATTTTGTACCGTGTAAACTTGACCGATCAATTGTGCCCGTGCCTTAATATTGCGTGAGAATAATAGAGCTTGCATTGTAAAAAAATTATAACTTAAGTATTTCATGGAATTTTTGCCTAGTCGGAACTTGATTGAACGTTTTACGACTTTGACTTGCCAGAAACTTCCAGAAACAATTTCTTTTGACAGCAAGGTTGGCGCAATGGTGGACCGTTTGGCTGCTGCGGATTAAATATTTATTTAGCCTTATAGTTCATTGTTCCACGCCTCGATATCTTGTAAATGTAAGTTTACATGTTTCTGAACGCATGCACGATACAGAACTAATTTCTTATGTGGGGCAAAGTTTTTTAAAAATAAAATGGTATGAAAGTATTTCAAAGAGTTAACAATAAGTAGGCTAAGGTCGGGGCTTTAAAATACCCGATGCTAAAAGACTTGTTCTTAAACAGAAAACCACACGGTATAAAGACCGTGTAATAAAACCAAACTGTACGCATTAACATGGTTTTAACGCCACTTTATAATTTAACAGCGAAATTGCCTTCAAATTACTAGGTATGTGGGCAAACATTCTATTTTTCACCGTAACAGATAGTATTAAAAATTCGCAGCAGTGTATTAAAATGTTTTGCGAGACAGACTGAACTTGTACGTGTTTTGCCCGAGGCGAGATTGCCCGCTCAGCCTCGCCTCGCGTGAGGCAGACAGTACTCAGTGTACTCTCACCTTTATACGAGGTCAAACTGTATAATTTGGTAGTACTAATTGTTCCTGACTTGTATAAAACTAGGCTTTTGATGATGATGATGAGCAGATGATGATTTAGGAAGGTGATGAATGTAGATCATCTATCTTCTTCTTCTCCTTTGCCCTCGCTTCTTTCCATATTTAATTCATTAAACCGCAATCGAACACCGGCGATCGCTCTCTCATTGTCTTTCTATTTTGTCTCTAATTACCAAAATTAACAATTCAAATCTAATTCTTATTCTTATTTTATTTATTTTTTCTTTTTTTGTCCTTATTTTTTATTTCTTTTTTTTTCTTTTCTAATTTCTATTTTGTCGGTATTCGAAAGGTCAAGGTGGGAAATCATCCAATGACTTCTTTCGCACTAGGGTGGAGCGAGAGGGCGTGTCAGACTTTTACTGACTAAAGTCACACCTATGTCGTTCATTTGCCATTTGCGTTTTCCTTTTCAGAAGACGCGCCTGGAACACTACGCTTCGTCGACAACTCAGGCTCTTAGCTTTTTTATTGCTTGGGAAAAGATCAAATAACTTCGCCTGTTCTGGGTGGAGTGAGAAGGCATGTCAGACAATTACTGGCTAAAACCTACCCGTGCTCCTTGAGTTACCCGTTGCGTTTCAGAACCTCAGTAACTCTTTCAAACAGTCTCGTAGCCCAATCTACCTATTACCTTCAGTTATTATAATCATAATCAGTCTTTTAATGTTTCCACTGCTGGGACTCAGGCCGGTGGTGGGTTGGTGGATGTCACATGTGGTCGAATTTTGATTTCTAAGACATGCCGCGCATGTTTCCTCGCGATGCTTCCCTTCACCATTTTGAGAGCAGTGATGATGAAATAAATTACACAAAGTAATGCGCCTGGCTGTGTTTGAACCCGCGACCTACAACTAGTAAGTCGGGGTAATTACCACTCGGCTACCACTGCTCACTACTTAGTATTGAATCAATACGAAGAAGACATTTCACTTTATTTTCGGTCCTTAAAAACGTTGCATCCTACGTTAATTACAAGCGTTTATTGTGTGAAATCCGATAACCAATCATAGCTATTAATTAACAAGTAAATGAATTGTTAACTCTATCTAATTAGTAGTTAATTAAGGGAGACCTTCAGTCATTATTACATAAGTTTCTTTTCAGTACTTGAAAATGTAAATAGTTTGATTACCGTAACATCCTTATCATACTGGCCATGTCATGTTACAATATAAGTAGTTTTTATTTTAGTTCGTAAATCATCCAATGACATCGTTCGCCTTTGAGCGGGGCGGGAGGGTGTGTCAGACTTTTACTGATTAAAACCCACTCGTTTGTTCCTTCTTTGCCTTTCATTCCAGGGACTCGGGGTTCATTTTCACCTAACCCATGGCCCCAGTAGGCTTCGACCCTGCTGGGCCCCTACGATTTGCTGACATCTCCTTGAGGCGCGCGTGGCACACTACGCGCCGTCAACGACTCGGGCTCGGTTCGGACGGTTACCAGACGACCGGACGGCATGCTACCCATTGCTCGCCGTCCGCAACAATATAAGTTATGCGAGCGAAAAAGAAGGATGGAGTTATACGCCCTATATAGCCCCAACCCTACAAGTTCAGTTTAGGTCGTCAAATGGATCGCATTAAGAGCTCGTGGTTTGACCTCTAGTAGATTCTGTATCGAATTTAATCAGCTTATTCCATTTTTAAATCATCAGACTGTGTGACCAGTACCTAAAGAGTTTTTGGCAGTATTTTTTCGAGTAAGGTTTATTGGATGTTTTATTTAATTATGTAATTGGTGCAGTTTTGTGTCACAAATGCATAATATGTGGAATCATTGAAACAGACGCCATCTCTGTGAAAAAGAGCTGAGAATTTTGTTATAGTACTGCTACCAGCGGCTTCGCCCGTGTGATAATAGAAGTGTTCTAAGTGCTTTTCCAGAACATGGTCTACTTGAGTCCTAAATTTCATCGAAATTCGTTCAGCCGTTCGAGCATGAAGAAGTAACAAATTTCCACACGCACTCACAAACTTTCGCCTAAAAAATTATTGAAATTATCTACCCCAACAAAGTTTGCCATGAAGGCTGACTCGATACAATAATTACAATTTGTGTTACAGCCACATTCGGACAGAAATCCAACTGACTGTATTATGTATTAAAAACGGAATACTTTCTGAACTTGAAACTGGCTAAATGCATAAACGAGGCGAAGCCAAAAGAAAGAAAAAAAAACAGAATGATCCCAGTTATTTGCGAGGCACAATTTAAACTTGACGAACAACATTGCAAACTTTGCAAATTTTAACTTCTACCTATATAGGTACATTCGTTTGAAAAGTTAGTGGAATGCAATACAGGAATTACACCAAATCATCTTTGCTCTATACATGATTTCATCTGCTACTTTCAGTACATTAATGGCTGCTCTCAAACATTTAAGTGGTGGAGTGATGGACACATCGCCTAGACGGCATTATCTTTAGAATATGGTTTCGGTTCAAAACGTGGTGACGTTATACACGTTTGAATTTTAATGCTAAATGGTGTATCCGCCAGTTGCTGCTGTCATCTGACGTCACAAGTCAGGAACACTATATATACGCCACTTACAGCGGCTTCTTGCAGTAAAAACGACATTTTGCGTCACGAACTTCAAAAGCTCCTTATTTATTTCACCATTTTCCACCGGTTACATTTATGTTTTATACTCTATTTTTAACCTCTTTTAAATTAATGTATGTAAATGTTGGAATGTACATAAAAGAGAGGCTTCGCCCGCGGGAAAGTAGAAAATGGTCCCAGGGGAACGTACTTCCAGGATGAAAAGATATACTATATGCTATTCCAGGACAAGGTCTATGAATGTACCAAGTTTTATCGAAATCCGTTCAACCGTTTGAGCATGGAGAAGTAACAAAATTTTAAATACCCTAACTTTTGAGTTTTTTAATACGAGTACATATGTTATAGCTAACACTAAAAATGTTAACTTCGAATAATTTACGAATTCCAACAGACCAGTACTTTCAATCCCACCAAGGTTACTCGAAGTGGGGTAGCAGGTTGAGTGGTCGTGCCGCCTGAGTGCGCCGGCGCATCGTCTGAGCTCGACACACTTGAGCGTCGCCCTCCACTTCCTGCCAGAGGGCCGCAGGGACTGATTGTCATGTGTGCGCCCTACTTAACCTGATCTGATACTTGAAAATAATACGATTAAAGAAAATAATCTAGGTACAGTTAAAAAGGTGATGTTGGAAGCCGTTGCAATAATCTTTAGTGAGTATTGAAGGAGTAATGATGGTTTTACGACTAACAACTGAATAAAAAATAAAATATAAGGTGTAAAAAAATTAAATTTAAGAATTTTGAGGGGACATTGTACTCCTCATTATAAACAACTTTTACTATGGGACCAAACCTGAAATAGCTGATTTTTTTTCGCTATTTCGGGTTTGTTCCCATAGTAAAAGTGGTTCATAATGTGTGTCCCCTCGAAATTCTTAGTTAATTTTTTAACACCTTATATATATAGGAAAAATTCTCAGGCAATAAAAAGTCTATAAAAGGATAAATAATTGATTGTGCGTTTCTCACATTCTACAATGTGTTCTTTAGACAACGGTCTTATTTATTTTTTTACGTCGAAGGAAGATAGTCATTCATTAACTCACTTCATTAACACACTCCAAGTGGAGCGAGAGAGTCAGAGACTATTATTGACTAAAACCCACCTGTGTCCTCGGTGACACTTTCATACAATTCCACAACCCTGATGGTGATGTGAGTTGCACATTTATATGATATACTTGGTTTATAAGTTAGTCCACAATATTTTATGTCTATCTATACTAATTTTACGAAGCTGAAGAGTTTTTTGGTTTGGTTGAACGCACTAATGAACATACATGAACTACTAGTTTCGAATTGAAAAATACTTTTAGTGTTAGATAACCTGTTTATCAAGGAAGCACTACAGTCAACAAGAGCAGAGCAGTAATCAAAGACGCTAGTGAAATCGCGGGGAACAGGTTGTAAAAAAATGAACACACAATTCGTACTTAGTAATGGATAGAAAAAAGTAAAAATAAGTTTATTATATCTATAACATTACAAAATGTAAGAAAGCATTAAATAGAAAAACAAATTAGATTAGGTGTCAATGTGACTGAAACTGACTTGACTAGATTAGGTGTCAATATGATTGAAACTGACTTGACTGCAACGCTAACGTACAAACACAAACTAAAAAATCTAATCACAATATCTTTTATAATTCCATCAAAATTTTCAATTAAACTTCAATCAGTTAGTGTATTACAGCCTGATGGGATATTTGAAAGCTTTCCATCGTGTGGCATGACTTGCTAACCAATTACTATAATTGAAGACATCGGCCATATGCCGTAACCTTGTTATGACGGCTAGTCTGGCCACCTCTATGTATTTTTAAAGATGACTAACTTCCATTTTATTCTGTTCAAGTTTCAATCAAAATTTTTATACCATCTACGGAGGTATAGTCGACTGCACTTTATTCTTTCTTTAATTCTTTATTGTACACTAAAACAACTTATAAAATAAGTAGATAACAAAGTTCATGTACTTAAGCGAGCTTAACTCAAAGTTAAGTTTTCTTCCAGCAAACCATTGAGTGATAGAAAGAGATCACAATAGAGGGTCCAGTGTTTCTTTTTTTTCGCACTTTTTTTTAACATATACAGTTTTTTTTAACACATTGCTTTTGCAATATATTTTAAATTATTCAGACTTCATATAGCATAGCATAATCAGCCTTTTAATGTTCCCACTGCTGGGACTCAGGCCTCCTCTCTAGGAGAGGGAATGGGCCGTAATCCACCACGCGGGCCCAGTGCGGGTTGGTGAATGTCACATGTCTTCGAATTTTTTGGTTCTAGGACATGCCGGTTTCCTCACGATGTTTTCCTTCACCGTTTTGAGAGCAGTGGTGATGAAATAAATTACACAAAGTAATGCGCCTGGCTGGGCTTGAACCCGCGACCTACAACTCGTAAGTCGGGGCCGTTACCACTCGGCCACCACTGCTCTCATTCAGACTTAAACTACTTTAAATTCGTTACTAATTTATTTTGTTAACATCTCATTTATTGATAGTTGTTATTATTCATATTTTTCTTGATTTTTTAAAAAGCCACTTTTTATAATGTGAATGTGAGAACACTGTAGGTAGACTCCACGAATATTACGACTCACTTTTTTTAATATGATTATTTTTATTGTGCTTTTGGATACAATATCGACTGGTCTACACTGTTCTTACATAATATCTATTAATACTGTCATATAAAAATATTGTAATCAATCACTTTTTTTTAAAGAAAATTCTTGCCGGTTCTTCTCCATAGGAAATGATCAACTTGGAACCGTGCACTAGCTTCTGACGTTCTATAAATGCCCATGTAAGCCTATGTGAAATAAAAATATTTTTGATCTTGATTTGCACATTTATTTGCAGTACACCGCAGACTTTTTATTTTAAGCTCTTCCAGTCCATCCTAAGTTTGTCTGGTATATAGAGCTGTCAGCGACAACACTGCCATTTTTACCCATAGATTTAAGTTTCTGTAAAAGTTTTGTTACTATTTTGGTGTACAATAAAGTTTATTCTATTCTATTCCATTCTCGAAAATAACATACCTGCCTTCAGATGGCCTAGTACAATACGGAGCTTTAAAAGAATAAGAGGTCAATTTATACTGGTTTTTACACCACTGGCTTGAGTCATAGACAGTCAGGTGCCAGAGAGCAGTTTCAAAAAGAATTTTATATTATCTATGCTCTATCCACAAATTGTTTATCTATTAAACAAAAATATTCTATGGTTTAACAAATTCTTGTGCGATTGTTAAGTTTCTCAGTATCATTGTTATCGTACGAATGTATTATTTATCATGTCGAAAACAAAGGAAATATAACAATGGTTTTACTTAAAATAGATATAGAAATTAGTAGGTCTAAATAATGGGCGATACGGACGTTAAAACAGTTTGAATAGGTTCGGTAATTCGGTGAAACGTGTTAAAAAAGAATGCGAAATGCTGTCTTGTAACTTTTCTACCAGTTATATTTTTTTTTTAAATTAACATTAAGCTCACTAAAAATAGCCTCCACAATTATTTACAAGATCGAGGACGAAGAGTCTTTAGTGAGTTTATTTAAAGCCATTGTGACATAAATTCAGAAATTTAAGCCTGCCTTTTATGACTGTAAAATATTAATTTATTCGTTTTTTTTTTTCTGGTTATAATTTTCTGCTACACAGTATTTAAATATTGTATTAAATAATTATGACGAATTTATGTTTAATTCTGTACCAGTTTGAAATCAGTGGTGATGAAATAAATAACACAAAATCAAGCGTCTACCTGTATCGTAAGTAAACCAGCATGTTCTAGAACCAATCATTCGAAGACATTGTGACAACTATCAACCGGGCCCGCGTGGTGTATTTCGCCCCATTTCAATCCTAGAGAGGAGGCCGGAGTCCCAACAGTGGGAACATTATAAGGCTGATTAAGCTATGCTATGCTGCAATTTAACAAAACAATCATGATAAAATTCAAACAATAAACAAAATTATACCCCAATATAGCAAACAACGAACGATCATGTGCGTCTCACAGCCATCGGATTCTCACGACCCTCACCAGGTCATATCTTGTGGGAGCCCTTCCAATACAGCATCTTCCAGTACGCGGTCGCCACTCCAGATGAAATACTCAAAAAACAAAACAAAACCTGAAATTCTCAAATTCAAAAAGCTCAAAATCATAATCTCATGCAAGACAGTTAAAGAAACTGGAAGTTGCGGACAACGTGTCGTCGTCCGTAAGTGCTGCGCGCCGTAACTGCTCAGTTCCGAGTATTTCCGTGACTCCGCTGAGCGATAAGCTTATACCTGAGCGAGCTTTTGCAATACTCTGTAACCCGGACGAATTGAAAAGCTCAGACGCCTTACCATTACATGTTTAAATGCAAGTCGTGTGAGTGAGAAAGAGGCCATAGCATATGATGGTGTTTAGCTCCATCCTGTATAGCTCCATCCCTTTAACAATTCAGTTCAGGTCGTAAAATGAATCGCGGTAAGAGTTCGTGGTAGGGTCTCTGAGCTTTGATTTGATAGTTGTTTCCGTCTTTTTGTATTGTTTCCTATTGCGTTTATGTTAAGAAACATTTTTATTTTCTTTTTAAAATATTAAAAAAAAAGAATAAACGTTTTTCTACGTTGAGTACTAGTTTTTGACAGCGGTTTCACCCTCATGAAAGTAGAAAAACACTATTTTATATGCTATTCCAGGACACTCTTTATCTATGTGCCAAATTCAATCTAAACCTGTTAAGCCGTTTGAGGGCAAAGGAATAACAAACATACACACATATAGTAAAACGTTCACCTTTATAATATTAGCGTGATCGCAACTTTTGAGCTGGCGTTATTACTACTTTTTTAGGTAATATAAAAAAAATATTGGAACTTGCTCTACAATGTGCTCTCAGTTCACTTCCGTAACCCAATTTCCTGAGAAGACAGGTGGCTTTCGGTCAACACAATACCTTTGACACCTATAAAAACCACTAGAAAAGGAAGTTCGCGCGCCTCACCAACAACGATTGAATCACTGCTTACCGTCAGGTGGGATCGCAGTAGAGCACTAGTTTATATTAAATGAAAAAAGGTAGTTATTGCGAAACTATTGAATCGAGTTCATAAAAAAGCTTACAATACTCTAAAATGAAACAAATTATTTTTAGTTCAAAATTTAGTATAATCACGATATTCAGATTGCAGTTCCTATCAATTAAAATTTAAAGAATTAATTAAAGAAACGCATGTATTTTACGTAACGGATATTGTTTTCCGTATTAAAAACTTATTGAAAGTTCGTCTTGCAGCAACCTTGCGTTTTTTGTAACGCCTTCATTTTCAACTAATTAGAAAGGATTTGTTCTGAGGCTACTTAAATAAACTATACGGATTTAGAATGACCTCTTTCTATGTTTGTTGATCCGTGAAATAATCGCTCATTATGGATAAGTGATTTAGCAATTTTCTACAATTACCTAACTTTATTTTTGAAACGCGGCTGTAGTTTGACATAAGACTAATAA
The DNA here is from genome assembly GCA_949316375.1 of Mythimna vitellina. Classification (NCBI taxonomy): domain Eukaryota; kingdom Metazoa; phylum Arthropoda; class Insecta; order Lepidoptera; family Noctuidae; genus Mythimna; species Mythimna vitellina. The sequence goes on along the minus strand of OX438687.1, from coordinate 8,696,864 downwards.
TATTTTTCTTTTTTCTCTCAGATCTTTGAAAAAAAAAGAGTGAATTATAATTTTAAAGAACGTTTCATTCACATCACAAAAACACCTCTAATTTCCAGGTAAAGCCATAAATTTTTTTTCCTAGAATTCTTGCTCAGAACAATCCTGAATAACACTTTCTAGATTTCATCAGATAACTAATAAAACACTGGTCTAAAAAACGAGAAATTACAAAGAAAGCGTCCCCCTACTCGCGTGCCCTATTCGAACAAAACAACCCAACCTGTCTCAAGGAGTCAACATATCAAACTCGTCATCAAAAGGAAGCGGAAAAGGGAAAAAACCAATCGTTGGGGTGCAACCGTGTGGCTCAGCTATACAACTTGGTTGGATAACAGGTGCCGCTGAACGCCTGCACGTGACTGGCCGCCATTCGCGCGCGCGCCGCCATAGCCGCCGCTTCGAAAATCGAACGCGGAACGTCCGACCGTTATATTTCAAATATTTAAAATTCGAAGTGCTGTGCAACGAACATTTCACTGAGGATTTTGTGCCAGTGTTGTTTTTTGTGTTGTACCTTTTTTGTACAGGTTTGTTGATTTTATTATTATTATTATTTAAATTTTACCTTATTAATGAATTGCCATTTTTTAATGTTTTTAATTAAAGTTTTACCAATAAAAAAAAACAAAGAAAAAATCTTAAAAGATATTTTTCTCATACTAACTGAATCGTCTTAAGAAAAGATTTCAACGAGCAAACATCGTATTCATAAGCTCTGCAATAAGCTTTACCTCGGCCGTCCGCCAACGGAAACAGAACTGTTCTAATAACAATACTTATATATCTAATGGGTGGATTATACGAGCGATAACGACAGATTTATAACCAAAATTATTATTATTATCACACTATTATGTAACGTTTGAGTTAAGTAGTCGACTGATGAATTGGATACGAAGTGGTTTCGTCAACCTTTTACTTAGCTTACATTTGTAACCATAAAATTTAATCCAAGTATATTTTTATACTAAAACTTAAACTTTTACGATATTACTGAAAAAAAAAAAGCTTTATCGACGAAAGCTTCAAAATAAAAAGCTTTAGCAGAACCAATTTTATTTTATTAAGGTCCTAAAATATGACGTCACTGCCATATAAACCTGCGCCTGGGCAAGTTAGCTATTAGCCCTTCCTAGCAAGCTAACTTAGCTAAGTATGCGTGAACACGGAAAGGTTGGCAGGACGGGACAGGACTTGAACCCGTGACCATTTGATCGCTGGTCAATGCCTTCAGCGCAGAACTGCAGCCTGTAATGTATTCAAGTGTACTCGCCTGGTTATTATTATACTTTGTACGTGTAAGAGTTTATTTTTATATAAGAATCGCCTTTTAGACTATGTTCTGGTACCTTTGATGTCTATCTGGGATCGGTGAGAAAAGAAAACTGCGAAATTTTAGACGATACGTTATTAATGAGTTCCAGGAGTTCCAGAAAGTTCCAGGAATGATCTCTTGAAAGATAAAAAAAAGATACGGAAACATAACAACTTTTTTTCATAACGCTTTAGAAATATCTCAAAAGGATTTTTTACATGAATACGCAAATATACGCCTTAATACCACATATAAGTAACATGATTAACGTTTTTAGGACGCTAAACGTTAAGCCGTGACTGAAGATCACGCTTGCACACAATCCTCTCGTTATTTACTATTTATATAAGCAATAATTACAATATTTACGTATATAATGTACTTACACAATAAATGGTAGCACGAAGTTGCCAGTATATTAGGAAATAATATGAATATGATAACATTTAAGTTGCAATAGTAATCATTATTAGATAATGTTAACAAGAAAACTTGTACAATAACGTTCTTTTGTAATAAAAACACAACTAAACAAACAAAATACCTATTTAAAGATAGACTGCACTAAACTTTGACAACAAAAAACAAAAAAAAAATATCTCTTTAGCTTTTTAAAAGTATCTTCATTACGTCATAATAGCTTAACGATTTAGAATCAGTCGATAAGTTCAGACTTATTTGTTTTTGAAGTATTTGGTTTTGTCGATGGCGCAATCACTACTCGAAAGCCAAACGTCAGTCTGTGCGGAGTAATGGTGGACAATGGAAGAAACATACTGAGATATGAAAAAGAATTGAGATATGAATAAAAGATATGAAAAAGAACTGAAATATGAAAAAGAACTGAGATATAAGAAGGAAAATGAATTGGAACTTTAGTTAGTCGTCAGATTCAACCATAATCTAATTAAATATTATAGAACAGAGAATCATCTACTGCAGCAAGTTTGCTGCAGTAGATGATTCTCTGTTCTATAATAGTTCCAAAACAGCTGAGTTCAGCTGTTTTAGAATCAGAAATAAACAAATAAAAAACTCACATAATACGTAACAATAAAACAAACAACACAGCATAGTTATATATAATATTCCAAATGATTTATGATTTAAATCATTAACAAGCTCGTGGATATAATACAGAGGGAAAGGCAAATCAATTTGTTCGTCGCCTCACATTTGACAAGTTTGGGTGAGAGTGGTTACATCACAGATAATAAGTACGTACGAACCTGCAGCGAACATCAGTCGTTGTTAATATGATGATTTGGCAAAGATACGAGAGATAAGACTAAGTGCTAATAAAATTAACAAAGCAATAATAAGTGTGAACACTGTAGAAGATATCGCTCACTTAGTAAAATATTGGCACATCTACAATAAATGTGAAATTGTGTTTTAACAGCCTGTTTAAAAGTGGATTATTTATATCCTTAATTATATCTATTATGGTCTATACTCATCATCATTATCATCATTTTAGCCGATAGACGTCCGTCCGTCTGTCTATACTATTAGTCAACATCCCAATTTATATTAACAATGATATATAATTAACTCAGAACTTCATTTTAGAGATTTGTACAATGTTTGATACTAGTTTCTGTAAACTAAGAAAAATGTAGATGTGCCAATATATTGCTAGGTGAGCGATATGTTCAGAATTTGAGAGAATACTTGGGATCAAAATAATGGTACAAAAGTTGGTGAAAAGATTGATAATTTGTTAGCCTGTGGCCTCCTTAATCGCTTTGCTGACAAAAAGTAATTTTTATTTTTAATTTTACAGACTCACAAAAAACGGAGTCTCTCTTACTTCATCATTTTGTCAATAGATATAAAGAAAACTCGTTTCTCGTTCAAATTAATACTAAGGATAAAATTATACGACAAATAAGGCAAAAAACCGCTGCCGATATCAGCTAAAACTTTAATGCATTGACAAATAAAAGACTTAATAAGGGTGTGAGTACAGATTATATATAATATCCACAAAACACAAACACCATAAAATTAAGGTTAACCTTCAACAGTGTTTGAACTTCAAAACCAGTTCCATGTTTTGATACAAACGTTTCCATTCCTTGCAAAATAATGTCTGGAACAAAAGATCTGATAAACAAATTAAAAATATTTATCAAGATACAAAAGAGTATTTATGAATTCAACTGAATTAATTGAGTGAAGAAAACAAATGTAATAACGAAGTAGATGCTATGAACATTGGCGTGTTCATAATCTTAATAGACGTAATACATAATATTCGCGTTGTTGATGATAAATCAGTGTAATTTTATGACCCTTAATTTTCAAGTAGAGTTATCAGATTTTTTTGTATTAAAAAAATACCATGTTTCATTGGAAGAACTTATTCATATAGTTTTATGCTTCGGAAGACCTCATGCCCAAAGTTATATGCATTTGATTATCTATGTCTCTAATAAATCTGCGAGTCCAAAAAAAAAGATAGAATCAACGACCTCAGCTCATTAGTGCTAGTTAAAATCTTCATCCACTAAAAACCAAGGTTAGTATAGAAAAACATAAATTATCATGACGGTCAAATGTCGAAATTGTTAAATTTGTTCGCAGATAATCCAAAGCACCTCAATAAAGATTTATTTCTGGCAAAACTGTTGTTTCCATTAATACGTTTATATCAAATAACTTCGCTACCCATTTAGCATAGTTACCTCCAATATTATATCTTATAATATTTTAACTTAGTAGAATAGCAAGTGTACTCCTTATTCCTAAACGACTATCATTTATTACCTTACTGTTAATTCATTTAAAAGCTTGAATAACAATCAAAATGGCGTCTAATCGCAACCCCATAGTTACATTGTGTTCACCCACCCCTTAATTCTTCATTTCCTGTATTGATATAACAACTGATAAATTTCATCACGTTTTCTCTCCCTATACTCGTTTACAAAGGTATTATTATATCGCTCAGTCTCACCAGGTTCTATTACAGTTATTTTATTAGTATCATCATTATAAGTTCTATATTTTTGTACATTTGTATGACCGTTATCGCTATTTTTTATTTCTTCTTTATTGTCTACTAGCTTTTGCCTGCGGCTTCACCTGCGTACATAACATATAGAGTACGTCAATAAATAAAAAAATTATATAAAGCAGCTCTCTATCGGTGAAAAAAAATTAAGTACGTAAGTACTTTCAGAGATTACTCCCTACAAACAAAAAAATAAACTTTACCTCTTTATAATATTAGTGTAGATAGATTAAATCAGTTAGTGTAGATAGGTTAGTCATTTTAAACTCTTCAAGGATTACAATTTGTTTCACGAAAACTAACCCTTAAAATAATCTACCCATACCTACGTGTCTTAAATTTTTACCTTTTTCTCCATCGTATGCAATCTCGCATTCGCCTTTCCAGCACTCAACCATTGGTCCTTGGATACAAACCTTTTCCAATACTTCCCTTTTTGCAAGCCTCTCAAGCCTGCCTTATTCCCAATGCTGTATTTACAAACACCGTGCTCTCGTCACGGGGTACGACAAGAACGGGAACAGTGTGCGAGTGAGACACAACATGTTTCGGCTGTAGTGCGACTTGCAAGCGTGCACTATGCGTTTTTGCGGCTGCATTTCTGCAATGTTGCGTGTGGTATAAGTTGAAAGAGTAACGATACGTTAAACTTTAAGGTATTTTTTTGTTGAAAAAGTTATTTCTAGACTGTAAAATATACACTAGACAATAATCTACCCTTTTCTAAATGTCGACATCGATAGAATGCAGAAGAAAAAAAAAATAGAATGTATTTCTCTTATCTCAAATATATTTGAGTTTTGAACCTGTTACAGCGATTTCATTTCAAAGCTGCTTTTGTGATGAGACTTGATCCAATCGGTTTTCAATGACCTATCATGATTCAATATCAGGAAACGACAGTCAGAACCCGCTGTCTCTTATGACTTGCAAGCGAGCATTAGACAAAAGCGGGCGGTCGGCCTTCGGGCGACCGGTTGCCGGCCGCTTACTTTCGTATTGCAGCCAGGCGCACTATTCAATTATTGCTCCAAATCGCACGTAGATAACTTTGGCGTCGTTTACCTGATTTTACGTGATAGATAACTGTGAGTTGCAGGTAGGAAGTAAAGTATCAAGGAATTATGTGTATTAAATTTTCTGTTGACATTATGACCATTTTTGATGGTTTCCTATAGATGAAGGTAAACGAGATGGTTCATTAGCTTCTTTGACTTAAATTCAGATACGTCAAGGTCTCTCGCTATACAACTTTATAAGACAATCCATTAACCTTTCTACTAATTGTTTGTTGCTCAATACAATGTAATATTTATACAGAGACATTTTAAAAATAGAGTACACCTAGCTTTTACTTGGGTCTTCGGTCCAGTCCATCTCATAGAAACTGTGTATTTACTATTTAGGGAAAATAAAAATCAATAGTGTACCATTATTCTAGTAAAATAATTTTCGTGGTGGAATCAATTGGTTCTTCTAAACATTACCAGTATGCAAATTTCCAAACTTTACCTCTTAAGAATATGATTGTAGATATAAATATCTATCATTAATATACTAAAACTACTACATACTTACCAACAGAGGTCATATAACAAACCACAGATGCCTCACCACAAAGTGAATGATTCCGATTTCGACTAATTCTTTCTACTGACGTCACTTCTAAATTCATTCGGATGCCTTGGACCTTTAAAAATGTCTGACAAGATTTGAATGAGTCACACTGAAGCCCAAGGTTTTTGGTTCAAACCTTTTTTTTTTCACTAGTTTCTGTTGTTATGAGTCACAAAATAATAAAGTTAATTGTAATATGTTAGAATTTCAAGAATTAAAAGTTACTCATGTAAGGAGCAATCAACTTTGTGGCAATACAATGAACTTTAGATTCGTTGAGAATATTTTAAAATCCTCGTAGATGTTAAGAATATCGTGGGAAGATTTACAGATCATGAAACAATAAAAAAACCTCTTTTCACATTACAGTATTTATTTTACATACGAGTATTTAATATTATGCCAACCGGTAACTACTCTCTGTCTCTCTCTATATAAAAAAGTAAAAAGATTTATTTTTACCAGTCTACGGCAAAGCCAAAGAAGGGTTATGATTTTGACAAGCTTTTAGTTATGTATGTATATGAGTATGTTCATCTGTTCCCTCATAGCTCCTAATCTACTTATCGGAACTCGACATATGAGATATCGTTAGAACCGTCTTAATTGTCCGCTGAATATAGGCGACGTGACGTGTCAAATTACTCGATATGGCGCCCTCTAGCGGACAAAAAGTAATGGGTTAAAAAATAAAAATGGAGACAAATACGTTTGTATGTTTGGTATAATTTGAAAGGGCTTTAATTGCAAATTCCCAAAATATTGCTTAAATTTAAAGTGTTACCCCTCAGTAACACGTTATTAAATGGTACCTATAACCTGTGACTACGGTTTTTCTTTTTGTTTTGTTCGAAGTATGAAAATCTTGTTTCATACTTTTTCAGCGTCGTTTTTTTTTTGTCGTAGTCGTGTTTTAGATTTTTACTTTTTCTTTAATTACAATAGTCATGTGTCAAATTTTACAATTTTGGTGTAAAATTTGACACATGACTTTTTGTCCGGTAGAGGGCAACACTTTAAATTTAAGCAATATTTTGGAAATTTACAATTACAGTTTTTTTTTTGTCGTTGTCGAGGTTTAGTCTTTGGAACATAAAACAGTAGACAAAAATGACATGGATAACGATGAAAACTGCAAAAGTTAAAATTGTGTTGCGACTATGAACGCCCGTCTTAACATTAAGAAAAAATAATAAATAAAAACAATAATTTTGAACTTTGGCGGTGGTGTCCGAGTGGTAACGATCCCGACTTACGAGTCGCGAGTTCCAACTCAACCAGGCGCATTACTTTGTGTAATTTATTTCATCACTACCGCTCTCAAAACGGTGAAGGAAAATATCGTGAGGAAACCGGCATGTCCTAGAACCAAAAATTCGAAAACATATGACATCCACCAACCCGTACTGGGCCCTCGTGGTGGATTACGGCCTATTCTCTCTCCTAGACAGGAGGCCTGAGTCACAGCAGTGGGAACATTATTATGCCGACTGTGCTATGCATTATTTTTATCATCACCATCATCATCTTCCTTTGTCCCATGTTACTAAAGGTCGGCGCAACACATTTTTTCCTTCACTCTATCTTGCCAAAAGTCACGCTATCACTGACTCTTTTTCATTTTCCATTCATCTTTTCTTTAGTATCCCTCTCCCTTTCCATCCTCCACATAGTCCACATGTATACTCATATTAAATTATTTTTATAAAGCATATGATTAGAAAATCCCAGACCGAGAATACAATGTTATGAACTTAATGCTGATTGATGATCATTCAAAGGAAATTTTCAATTGCTGGGACTCGTCCAGCGATCCTTTCTAGAATACATGATGAATAGCCCTGTGTGAATATGGGCAAAGAAGTAATTACTGGTCATGATAGATACAATGACTAATGACTCCGTATCGGGGAATTTTGTGGCGTAAATTTATAAATATGAGAATTAAATTGTTGATAGACAAGTGATCTCATGAGAAGAAAATTATATTTTAGTCTTGTCATAATAGGGAAATCAGTAAGTATATCATAGTTTAGTATCTAAAGTGTCTATACCGCTAGTCATTATGTGAAGTCTGAGCTGAGCTGACACCATTAAATTCCAAACAGGTACCTCCCGAAACACTTATGTCTGATGTAAACCTGTGTCAGTTGGAAAGAGAGGACGCTGTTAAAATGCAAAAATATCCCACTCTATTATAAATAAAAATAATAATTTGAACATAAGAAATAATGGTTTCGGAAAGCGTCAGAGCAGCTCACAAATCAAAATTTGTTTTTACTTCATTTTCCAGATCAGTGTCAAGTTGTATGTTGATTAAAATATGATTTGCGACCGTAACAAGAATTTATTTACGCTACTATAATCAATAAAATCGTCAATACAGCACTCTCACTTCGGCTAACCCTACAAAATGGCTACATGAAAAAGTTTGAGAAAATTTGAATTTCGCGGGCTACTGCGGTGGTTTCACTTAAAATACTAAAAATAAAGCAAAAGCAAGTATTTATGAGGGTCCTTTTCCACTCGCCTATCGTCAACATTGAGCATGGTTTAAAAACTTGTTGCTTCATCTAACGCAATCCAACTCGATCTTTGATGAAGACGCAATGAAAAAAAAGAGAGATAAAAACTGTGTTAGCATTCGGTAATTCCGTGATTTACTTGAGTATTTCACGAAACTTGTTCCAGGAAATTTGTTTTTTTTTTAAACCCTTAAAAGTTTTGCAGAATAAACAACTTTTTACAAAAAAATTAATAAAAAACAATAAAAGGATAAAAATATGTTTATTTCACACTTTTTAGTGGAGATACACTTATAAACAGGGTGCCTATTTCTTATCAAAATCACTATATGGGTGCCTATAATTTTTTAGGAGTTCCCTCGATTCCTCATGGATCCTATCATCAGAACTGGATTTTGAAAAAAATGGGACCAATCTGGAAGCATATCCTTTTAGGGGACAAACATTTTGCAAATCGTTCCATAAACGACGGAATTCTGAGGTAACAAACATAAAAAAAATAATGATGATAAAAAAACTACAACCGAATTGATAATCTCCTCCTTTTTTTAGAAGTCGGTTAAAAATTATCGTCATTCAGAATCTCAATTGATATACATTCTTATATTTTTAATATATGAGTACACTATCGAGGGCCAAAGTTCACGTAAAAAAGCAGATTTTCAGAGGTCTGTACTAGATTAGTTTTACACAAATTTATAAATTGATTTCTATAGAAACCTAGATAATATCCACAAGATAGCTGTGTATCCAAAATATCTAGAGAAAGATGTGTGATAACATAATAATCACGTAAGAGCAGTTGTATGAAAATGTACTTCGAAAAGGACGCTCTTAAAACAGCCTACCCATTTTCGAAATCATACTAACTACAGTATTATGACACAACCTTACTCGGAAATTCAGGCTGAATGTGGACTGCCTTTGCCTCGCGGTCGTAACAACAAGTTTGTTGATTGAATCACGTTGAGTTCGCTGTTTCTTGCGCAACAGTTCTAGTTTTGAGCTTTTAGCACCTTACATGAACCTTCAAACCTATATTTGTACCTATAGATATCACAATTCATGCGAACAGACGTTGCCCTGTTGCAAAATGTTAATGTTTTTCCTTTGTTTGTGATTTTTTTATGTGGGTAATCATCAGATGAGTTCTCTCGCTCTGTGTGAAGCGAGAAGGAGTGTTAGACTTTTACAGACTAAAACCCAGTGTTCTTTCAGTTTTTTCTGGCGAAGGCCACGGTGACTCTTTCTAATACTCTTCAGCCCTTTTTAGGGCTTCAACTCTAAATAGCCTTACCTTACCGTACCTTTGTTTATGTATAAAGCAACGAATTTTTTTTCAAGTTTTCGATTACTGAAAAACAGTCCTAAGAGAGTACTTTTTCACTCATCTATCGTCAGCAACGAGCATGGTTTAAAAGCTTCTTACTTTGTCTAACGCAATCCGACGCGATGTTTGACAAAAAGGCAACGCGAAAAAAGAGAGAAAACGCCTGAAAACTCTGTTAACATTCGGTAATTACGTGATTTACTCGAATATTTTACAAAACTTGTTCCAGGAAATACGTGTTTTTTTAAACCTTAAAAGCTTTTGAAAAAAGTTGATATCATTTAGAATCTTCATTAAATTTGCAAGGCTTCTATTGTCATACTTTTTTGACTTTTTTATTTTTGAGTAAATAATGAAGTGTCAAAGTTCATTCAAGATTTTTAGAAATCTATACTGGATTAATTTTACACAAATTTATAAATTGATTTCAATAGAAGCCTAAATAATATCCCCAAGATACTGTGTTTCCAAAATATCTAACAAAAAATGTGTAATAACTTCATAATCGCGTAAGAGCGATTGTATGAAAACCATTGAAAATGTATGTCGAGATACCCTTAAGTTGTTTATTATTTTGTATTAAGGGTTTTTAAGTGTTATCTATAAGACATAAATTTTAAATAACATGGTTATCTGATACCTTTGTTTTTGTTTTGATGATATATGAAACTCAAGTCCTAACACAAATGTTTTATAAACTTTTGGAGGTTAAAAACTTATTTAGCCTTTTTATTGCTGTATCACTCCGCATTCCAGGTAAAAAGCTAAAACTAAATTAGTATTATTGATATATTCATTTCAAACCAAATATCTATAACAGGTCCCTAAATTAAATTTAAATGTTTTAAAATCTGTTTAAATCACTAGAATCTCTTCGGCACAGCGTGGACTTAATAATTCCATACAGTACACGTGGTAGGAAGTGAAAAACAACTTTTCTTTTCATCGGACTTGAAAAGCAGCTCCATTTAAATAAATTTAAACGTTGATATCTTCCGCAAATATATTACATAAGAGCATACATACTCGTAACTTTTCTCTTAAATCCTATAAAATTTTAATGATTGCTCTTGCGCACAAGTGTTATAAAACAGAGAATTGACTGTGAAGCTTCAGGCGCCTTGATATGATGACAGAATATCGTTTATTACTAAGTCTTTCTTATATTTCTATAGACATTTCCTTGTAATAAAATTTGAAATTAACAACACACGTCTATTTTATTATTCGCAACGGAAACATGTACGTTAATATGTTTGTTTATGGTTTACAATAAGTTTTATTGGGTACTAGCGACCAACTCAGCATTGCACTAGTGTTAGAAATCTTTGAAATTCTCTTCTTTTCTCTACTTTTACATGCGTGTATTGTAACAATACCTTCCTCATGAATAGCTCTGTCTGTTGGTGAAAATTGCATGAAAATTTGTTGTTGTTAGTAACTTTTGAGTTCAGAGCAAATGCGATGAGGGATTTTGTTATAAGTAATTTACTTAGCATAGTCCTAGCCTCATAATGTTCCCACTATTGGGACTCAGACCTCCTCTCTAGGAGAGGGAATGGGGCGTAATCCACCACGCGGGCCCAGAGCGGGTTGGTGGATGTCACATGTCTTGGAATTTTTGATTCTAGAACATGCCGGTTTCCTCACGATGTTTTCCTTCACCGTTTTGAGAACAGTGGTGATAAAATAAATTACACAAAGAAATGCGCCTAGCTGGGTTTGAACCCGCAACCTACAACTAGTAAGTCAGGGCCGTTACCACTCGGCCACCACTGCTCCCGTAATTTACTTATTTATTTGTATATACTATAATGTACACCAAGACTAAATTTTACAGAAGCAAATCTTATAATAAAAACCATGCGGCCTTATCGCACTGGGCGATTTCTTCCAGGCAACCTGGAATGGACAGAGATTTTCCGGACACAACATGGGGTTGCACTTGGGTTTGATAATATAATTTATTTAAGAATATATATCATAAAATATAAACTTACATCGTGAACTCTAAAAAATACAGTAACCTAAGTTTTTCATATTTTTAATCAAGTATTTAATTTAAAAATAACGTAGTCAAGCTTATTACTTATATCGATAAATTATGCAAGTTACATCAGGAAAAAAACTGATATTCCAACAATATATAGGTACTGGTTTCGAGAACTTGTTACCACAAAAAAAGTGGTAGAAATCTATTTTACCTATAAAAAAAGAAAGAAGCGATTGGCCTTTTGCACAAGTTTTTGTCTTAAATATGATCGATACACACAAGCATAAAGTTAATAATCAGTCTTATAATATCCCCACATCTAGGACTCGGGCCTCCTCTCTAGGAGACAAAATATGCCGTAATCCACTACGCACACCCAGTGCGGTTACCACCACACCACCATAGGCGCGGGCTTGCGGTCGGACGGCGAGCTACCCATTGCTCGCCGTCCGACCGTCCGGTAACCGTCCGAACCGAAGCCAAGTCGTCGACAGCGCGTAGTGTTCCACGCGCGCCTCAAGGAAATGTCAGCAACCGTATGGGCCCAGCAGGGCCAAAGCCTGCTGGGGCCAAGGGTGATGCGAAAGAGATCCCCGGGGCCCTGGAACAATGGCAAAAAAGGAACAGTTTTTAGTCTGTAAAAGTCTGAAACTATATCTCGCTCTGCCCAAGAGCGCTTGGTTATTAGATGATTTTCCCACACGAATAAAAAAAAAAAATTGCGGTTTGGTAAATGTTTTAAATGTGTAAGAAAAAAACCTTATTTAACTGCTTTGTGCGTGCGTGGGCTCCTGGGTTTCTGTCCTGGGTTGGACAAAAATGCTAATAGAATTTTTTCATTAGGAATTACTCTATAACAGCATGGTGTATGGAAGTTGGCGATGTGACATTGGCGTGCCTCGGAAAGTGCGTAAATCCGTTGGTCCTGATCTATTTCTGGTTGTATTGGATTCCCATCGGACTATGAGAGTAAAGGAACAGTGCGTGCACGTGTGTTCACACTTGTGCGAGAGTGATGACCACAGTAATCGAAATTTGATCGAGAGCTTTATTATAATAATATTCCACAACTTTCACACAACACCGTCAAGTCCCAAGCTAAGCAGAGCTTGTTTAATGAGTACTAGACAACTGATAAGCATACTTATATATTTCTAAATACATACATACTATAGATAAATTACACCCAGACATCGTGCTCATCACACAAACATTTGTCCTGAGTGGGAATCGAACCCACGACTTCCGGCATAGCAGTCAGGGCCACTAACCAATAGGCCAGTCATTTATTAAACCAGATGATAAACCATGAACTATATTGACTTTTGATAAACTCAACAAGAAATTGTTTATAAAAAAACGAATATTAAATTTTATATCAGATCAAAAGACAACCCAGATATCACATTAATTACAAAACTAAAGATACGACACGCGAGAAGGTAATAACTAAAGCTTATCAGTTTTCTCATTTCTTAAGTCATGTCCACACGACTACGTGTCTTATAAGTTACGTAAAGTTAGTAAACGACAGGTGGCAGCAGCGGGTCAGCAATATCGTGACGAGGACGTCGAGTAGCCATTTGACATTTTAAATTTGGAATCCGTCGGATTGTAGTCTAGTCGTGTATGGAAGCAGCTATTGACGTTGGTTTAGTAGATATATGGCCTTGAGACTTATGATTTTGATCTGTTTACTTGACAGAAAGTTTTATTGGAGTTCTTGAATGAATTTGATTTGTTTAGGCTCTTGAATAGTCGATATTAGATTTATGATTTTATCATTTGTGACCCCACTTTAGGATCTTAATGATCCTAAAGTGGGCTCACCCTATTTGGAAAAGTATATTAAAAAAACATTGACTGATGTCTACTACTTCTACTTTAGTGTCTATACTGTAAAGTCTACTGAAAAAAATAATTAAACGCACTTAACAAATATGGTCCCAATTCAAACTAACAAATTTCACGCATAGCTCCACCACACTACCAATTCGGCGGCCCCATTAGTTCAATTATCATGTAAAAATCATTAATTCCAGTAATTTGCCAATCAATTGCTTAGTACCTTCGCAACCGCTGCAATTTCGCCGCATCGGCGAATTTATAAGCTCATGCATCTAGTCCAAACGCAACCGATTGCTTCGCATGATGTTTGCGACATGGAATTCGTGGTTAGTCGTGCGTTTCTGAATGGTCCGTGTTAGTGTGCCTTTATAATCGATTTTGAAGGGTTATCAATTCGGTGATTTGTTGTGTGAATGAGTGTTGGGCATCGATTGTCTGGCTGTGTTGTATTTGTTTTTTTTTTTGGTGTACCTGTTTGAAACCTTGAATGTTAACCTTTTTGGTTAAGAATCTTGAAGCAAGTATCACGAAATGTAAAAATTACAAAACTGACAAAACAATAAAACCCTTGTATCAACAACGGCACAAAACAATCACGAGTATCGATGTCATTTTAATCACGATTCGATTATTACTATCAAACAATCGATCGACTGGTGCCGCCATTCGATAATCATGCGCCTAGTTGACCCGAATTATTAGTACCTGATAATTATCCTTAATTACCAGACTACCAGTACGACAAGTCGACAACCCTAATTACTTCTTATGTATTGGAATGCGCATTAACACGGATTGTATGTATTTCATGTAATAACACGGGTCATGAGGAAAATTTCCAAGTTTACATATACTAGTTAAAACGTATTATTATTATGGTTGTAAAATAATGTACTCAATTATCTTGTATTAATTTATTCTGAGGCATCTTCACGCCAAGCTCTTCACGGTACTCAGTAAATAACTTAGCACTAAGTATATGTCTAACATGACAAATATCAAGTAGTAGGTACCTATATACTCACCTCCTTTGTATATTATCTTACCCGTCTTTCTGGTTTTTAGATCTAGCAAGCGTTAGGTTTACATAGTTAAAAGTAGAGCTACACATTCAACAACTCACTGACGTCTGAAGTGTTAAATAATTATTTGGCGAGACTACTTGTTTGTCTACATAACTAAATCGGTAAAAAAATAAACTTGGTTTGATATTACAGATAAACCTAAACCCATCCACTACTTAAACCAAACAAACTGAATGACAAATCTTGAAAATATTTGTTCTTCAGTTTAGCAAGCGAATAAATGGCAAAAGAAAAGAACATACTAAACAAATAAACTCTTGAGTAAGTGAGTAATATGAACAAAGAACCCAATTGAAATCACCCAAGTACTTACTTGCAATCCTAAAACAATATTATCTCAGGTTATGCTGGCTAAGTAAGTTACAAGCTCTAAACAAAAAACTTTAAGTTTTTCAGTATATTGGCCGTATATCATAACGTTAAATCTTATAATAAAAATAATAGTACAGACCCTAGTTACTTTAAAAGTAGAATCACTGGAAGGAGCTTTTTCAAAGAACATAATAAGACACAGCTAGCTATAAACCATCATTGTGACATGTTAAATACTACTATAAAACAGAAATAATAAAAATTTATAATGGCGAAAGTTTGTATGTAATAACTTTTTTGTTATACGGGAGAGACTATATGTCTGTTAACATCACCTGGGATGCTTGTTATCCCAGTAGTGCGTTCTCTAGGGATAATTTTCATTTCATGCGGCCAAAGGCACTGTCAGAAGCATAAACATGAAAAAGACATCTAAGTTTAAGTATGAGTTAACATACATGAATATACTCTCTGGACCTAGTTACCCTAAGGCTTCAAACAGAAGTCGTTCCTTAACTGGAAACTATATAGATACAGAAACTCGATATATCATTGCTAGAACTGGTCACACTCCTTTTGAACAGCTAGCCATTGACCAAGAACACACTAGAATATGGAATAGATTCCCTCGGTAAACTATATTTATCATACAATAAATAGGCACTTATTTTAATAACATGGAAGTAACAAAACTATGGCACAAGCTTACAAATTTCATGGAGGCGTAGTCGGTTTAATAGATCAAAATTTTCAACAAAGTAATAGCAATAAATTGCTTGCCCATCGCCCACATTCTCATAACGCGCTAAAAGGCAAACCTGTTCATAAAACCTAAATATATTCATGTCGTGAAGTTTACGATAAAGTGGCTTATTTTTAGTTGGAGTCAGGTTCCGAGCGAACCAGAACAAACAAAACGAGTTAGCAAGATGACACTATAATCCAAAGATTGTGATTTATGCCAAGATGATGAGAGTGTCGAACGCTGTTGTTGCAAACAATTATCGTTACTGCGGTTTTTCCTCGTTTTAAGAGTTAAATCAAATATTTTTCTCAAATACTGAGTCTATATTTAAAATAAAGCAAGGTTTCATGAAGAGATCAAACATTATAGAACGGGAAGGCAAGATTACCTTAATATTTATATATATACATATGTATATAATTATATATATTTTGGGTTTATAAATATATATTTATAAACCCAAAATAAGGAAGGGCAAAGTATAGAGCCTTGAGTAACGCCCCCGTAAACTAATTTGTTATATCCATAATATTCTGTTCAGTTATTATCTAATTTTGAACACGTGGATATAAGATGGCAGAACTAATCCTAGCATCTTAACCTTGACCATAACAAACGTTCCATATACTGACTATAAAAAAGTTTTTTTAAGAGAAGCTCTTTTTGTAATACATCTTGTTTGTCAACTGAGATTAAGAAAACCAGACAGCGGAAAGAATAAAGAGAAACCATGGTGTAGCAAAAATGGTACTATCTCACCGAAAGAGCTTAAATTCAAGCATGCCCTGCACTGAATTAGAATATAAATCACCCATTTTTACAACAACAATGCTATAATAAAACAGAAATAAATGCGCCTTGTCATGAGTTCTGAGCTAGTAAATATTTTGCGCAGTCGCTGATTGTTTTGCATACTTGTAACTCGATATACTAAGGTCGTAAAACCTAGTACTAATAATTTCTTGTCATGCAGTGACCTTCGCGTGATTCATTTTGCATTGGTTTTCTCTCCACATCCGGGAAACTGTAGGAATCATCAAAATCTTAAGTACTTTTGATGTCTATCGAAGGAGGCCTCAGACGGCATAGCCAAAGTAAAGAAAAAAAGAGCATATTTAAGACACACAAAAAATAAAACAAATAATAATAACGACTCTATATAATAAGTCATTTTCTATTATATTATCTAAACAATTGCCAAAAAATCGATTTATGGAAATGGCATATGCTCCCGAAATAACGCAGTCAATTTGAAACATTCACGACTTTTATTTATATAAAAAGAGAAAACATGACTCACAGACTCATCAACGCCCAACTTAAACTCCTGGACATGGAAAACTGGAATGATGTTAAGATATAGACGAGGAATAAGAACGGATTTTTTAAAATTCAACTTCAGTGAAAAGAGATTTTATGCGAACGATAAAATGAAAATTTTTTGAAGTAATTTACGTACTGATGAAAGTGAACTTTTAGCCTTGTGTCCATACGTAGAAGTCAATGGTGTTTAAAGACAGATTCATTTTTATAGTCCTAATTTTTATTTTTATTACAAAACACGTTAAATATAACAAGCAGAGAAATTATTACTTCATCGTTTACTTTATTACATGATT
Organism: Mythimna vitellina; assembly: GCA_949316375.1. Taxonomy (NCBI): domain Eukaryota; kingdom Metazoa; phylum Arthropoda; class Insecta; order Lepidoptera; family Noctuidae; genus Mythimna; species Mythimna vitellina. The sequence goes on along the minus strand of OX438687.1, from coordinate 8,679,414 downwards.
CTTACTTAAATTATGCACTTTGCTAACGTTTTCCTGTGCCTCATTAAAATGTTGTTGGATTTCTATAAAAATGTATCATACTTTAAGTTCGATTTAAATAAATATCTTCCAGTTGTGTCATTTAAATCTCTCACTCATCTTCATAATCATCATCAGATTTGAATTACAGTAGGTTATTTTCCGATCTGTAAAATTATTTCTCTTTTGTTACAGTACGCAAAGGAATTGTCGCAGACTGTGAAATGTTAAAAGAGTGTATCTGTCATTAACATCGTGTTAGTAACATACGTGATAATCGACTAAAGTGCAGTGCTTTGTGTCCCGGATACATTGGACAACACTTCACTACTCGGCTGTATTGCCTTGGTAAGTTTACACGTTTTTTTTTTTTAAATTGATATAAACCAGTGCTTGACTGCGATCCCACCTGATGGTAAGCGGATATGCAATCATTGATGGTCAGGCGCACTAGTTTATTAAGAGCCTATTCACTCTAGCCTTGAAGACACCTAAATTATAGTTGGACGGGAAGACCGCAGCAGGCAAATTGTTCCAGTCCTTCGATGTACGTGGTATAAACGACGAAGCGAAACGCTTAGTCCGGACCGTTGAAGTTTCAACAACGTAAGGGTGGATACTCGCTGGTTTTATTAGGTTTTATTTTAGAAATGAAGCTGCTTCGTCTGTTTCCTACTTCATTTATGTTGGAGTCGCCTTACAGTCTAAACAGAGGTTGTTGGATGCCAATATTTTACATGGAGCCTATCTGAAGCCTAGAAGCTAGGTAACACAATACGCCTCGGTAAAACTGGTTTCAGATTTTCTGGCTACTGTTTACCTGTGATATCCTCTTTTTAAATCAGTGTATTACAACATTTTTTATTAAATGTGACGAAGCTGTGTCAAATTTTGTTTTAAATAGTTTTGGAAGGTTGCATAAACGTAATCACTAATCAGTTTGAATGCTTTTCAATACAGAACTTGATGATCGAAATTATGTATTTTACATTTATAAAATGCTGTAATGATAATGATGGTAGTGATGCGATAGAATGTTAGCAAATTGTGGTGATTTGCATAAAATTATATCATAGTTTTTTTTAAATATATTTTTTAATACTAGTCTAGGCCTAGTATAAATATTATTACTTTGTGTAATTACTTCGGAATTCATTATCTTAGAATTAATAGAATCCTATTAATCGTATGCAATAGCTACTAGATTAATAACAATCAACTGTTCCTGGGTTTTAAAAAGTAGATGCATCATAACACAAAATAAAAATTTCAGCGGAATTTAATACTTGGTTTCTGACAAAATATCGGTTTTAATTGCTCAGAATAAAAATATTTCATTTAAAAGTTTCCTCTGAAATCCGTTGAAATCTTCTCCGACATGTTTGTCCAAATTATGTAATGTCATTATGCATAACAGTTGGTGTCTGAAGGCCTCTTCTATACCGGTTCACACATCCGGCTTCGTTTGAACTTGTACAACTTTTTACTCGCAAGCTTTGTTGATGAGACTTTGGCCAGTACCGTCAAGATAATCTTTTTACTGCATTTCAGCAATGAACTGATCAAAAAATCTTAAAAGCAACTTCATCGTGAATGTACAAACACCATAAAATCATTTCGTTAACCAACTGGCAAGCCAAATAAAATTCACAAAATGACGAAATAAATTGCAAAAAATCCTTACCTTTCATAACGTCACGGCAAATATTCACACCAATCATACAACAACACATTTTATTGTAACTACGATTCATTACAAAACAGCAATTAACGGATTACTAAGAATCGATTATGAAACTCGGTTCGTTGACAGCACTATTTCCCGCGCATTGGTAATTATGGCGGGCAATATGGCGACTGCTGTCAGCGTGATGGCGCTGTTCCGGCAATGTTTCCGCTGTGATGTGCTGTGATTACCGTCCTTGACAACAATGGCCAAGGTCGCGGACGCGTGACACTTTATATTTGCCATAAAAAATTGTTCGCGTGATTTGTGTCAGCCTTTCTGTGCTTCATAATTGTAAACAATCTATAGTGTTGGTACTCGTTGTTCCATGGTGTATCTAACACCATCATTTTCTATTTAAAAATAAACCTATATTACTGAGAACAACACATTAGTCTGAGTAAAAGTCTGACACTCCTCTCGATCTACCCAGAATGGCAAAAGTTATTTACCACCCCAAAATAAAAAGAAAGCCTGAGTAGAAAAGTTGCTTCCGTATTTTCCACACATTCACATTAAGAAATACTTAGCGTCGAAGATTGAAACTTGCATACATCTTTCAAATGGTTATTTAATTCCAATCAAATACTACTTAGGTCAGCGGTGCAATAAATTTAGTATAAACTTAAAATATGACATAATCACACTCCATCACACACACACCGACAGATATTCAAACCATAAATCAAAATAAATAATTTTGAGAGTTGTCACTGAAAAGGGCTTGAATCGGGAAATACCAACCAAGTTAAAATACGCACCAAGGAGACGAAACAAAAAAAAATTGAATGCCTTTAACACTTAACGCCGATGTATCCCAAAGTCTCCTCTTTTCCCATGACGTCAGTGTCGTCAGCCATGCGTGTGGTCCCACATGTACCCTCAGGCACAACGTAAATGGCCACTGATCACTTATATCAGGCTGTATCAGCACTATATACCGTGGGATCGCAGGGAAAGTACAGGGTGTGTCGACTTATGGAATATTACCACAAGAGTCAAGACTGGTATGGGACACAGAACCAGCAGTAATTATCGAGACCACGTTTACATAATTACGTTTTTGATTAACTTCCGTGTGATAGATGAATTTTAAAACATTTTTAGGAGTGACTGCATAAGTTTGTACTGATGTTTCCTGCTTATGCTCTCTCTCTCTGATTTATAATTTTCAATCTTCGTTTCCTTACTTAGCTTTTAATCGATATCTATAAATCTATTTGTAATGTACAAGGTAAATCACACCATAAACACTTAAGTGTTTTGCAACATCATAAAACTCATAAGTTAAACTAAACGTACCCAAGATGGCTGACTTTTCCAATAACCTACCAACCACAAAGTTAATCAAGCAGCCAACATTAAAGAGCTATTGAAAATTAAATAGGAGTATTAAGTTAACACCTAGGCTGCAAGCTGCAACAGAAAGGTATACACGGGATCGTAAACTATTCAGCCGGCAGGCCCGAGAGGGCAGGGACCGCGCAGAAAGCTCGCCGACCCACTTACAACAGGCACCGAACCCGTTCCAACGCTTTACATAATTCCAACTCTCGCTACTGCCTTTATCACATACAAATATTTCCGAATTACTGTTAAAGATGTCTCTTGAACCGGTCCACAAAGTACAACCCGCAGGTACGCCTGCTTGCCTGAACATTCGCAGGTTAAGTGATCTTACGTAATTCGAAAGGCGATCGAAAGCAGATTTTTTAAAATAAACATACGATGAAATAATTCGCTATTACATGTAAGTACGATAATATTTGCGTCTGCATATAGCATCGACAGCATTTAAGACGGCCTAGCCTACTTAAAATTATATATTCTTGGAGATTCATATATTTTATCGAATATTTATTGATTTTTGCTGTAGCTCAATCGAATCACGGCATTCCTATTGAAGTAATTGCAATGAGAAGTTCACAAGATTCGGTCGAGCTACTTTTGCAGTAATGCAATCTTTACAAATTCTCGAACTGAACTATTCATTGTATCGGTTTCAATTAGCACCCAGACCGTTACCGTTTGAAATACGTTCACATTCAAGTATTCAAATCGATACTATATGAAACTTAATTCAGACCAAAGAAAAAACGAAGGAGTTGACCTCGAACTACTTCTGACATAAAAATACGCGTTCGCGAAACTGCAATCGCGTCAATTTTGGCGACCAACAACACCAATTGAAACAAACATTTGTCACAGTTTAGACAGCTAGATAAGTTTCGTCATTTACCTTTTTTGTCAAAAACATAGGTAAATGAACTAAGAAATAACGGCATGCAGGATTGTTTGAAAGAGTCATCTGAGGCCCTCGCTTGACTCTTTCACGATCTATTTGACGAACTAAACTGGACTGTTAAAGGGATAGAGCTATATAGGATGTGTGTGTGTGTGATGTGTGTGTGGGATGTGTGTGTGTGTGTGTGCTTCATCCCTCTGTCACGCTCGCACGCTTGACATTTTAACGGGTCATGGTAAGGCCCCCTAGAACGCAAAAAAGAACTGAAGGAACAAGGGTGGGTTTAGTCAGTCTGACACCCTCTCTCTCGGTTCACCCAGACCGGGAGAAGTAATTTAATAATTTTCCTCCCCAATCTAAAAAAAATACAGCTCGATTATTTTCGTCAATACCTTTTTTGTCGATAACAAAGGTAAATGAACCAAACTGAACTAAGAAATATCTAATAGCGAATAACTGTATTCTGTAATGGAATTGAAATAAGACAAGCTGTAAGCGAAAGTGATTGAAGTGGTATTTTGTAACAATCTAGTTCGATGTAGACCAGTCCTCGTTCCCACAAAAAATATTTAAAGCCTTACTGTTTCACACCGCCTCTACATAACATAAGGAAAATAATGTTGCCAACTCAACTTTCATACTTCTTTTGTTATCTTTCATAGTATGCTTTGTGGCTAGACCGGTAAATTAAATAGTTTATAGGTACTGAAAAAGCTAACCTTCATCTTTTGTTATTTTGAGTTGTTCAGTACTTCTAGCAGCCGCCATTTTGTATCAAGAGTCTTTCAAGCTTAGGGTGCGTTGTCGCTGAAGTATAGCGAAGAAGAGCAGAGAAAAATGACAAGTGTGGGTCCATTGAAGCGAAGCGAAGCGGAGTGTATTTGAACTACCCTCCGCTTCGTGCTCTCCACTCGGTAGTACCCGACTCTGCCCTGTCCGGCTCCAGGCCACGTGTTCATTTGTTTATTAAAAAGTCCGCTCAGCTTCACTCCACTTACACTGTTTCCACTGATGCTTGATGTTGATTTCGAGCACTGTGATTGGCCAATTCACGATCTGCCCAGCTACGCGTCAGTGAAGACACAGCCTTATAGTTTGTAAAATCTCTTTCAGCTATAGTACTAAATTACTAAAACAAGCATGACTAAATGTCTGAGCAAACAACTTTCCAGAAATCGTCTAAAAATTTTGACAATCGTTTAAAAGCTTAATCAAAACGAAAAGTGAAAAAGTTTGATTGCCCCACCGCCGATACCAGGACAACAGAAAGTTCTTGCAGTCCGCCGTATTCCCAATATGGAGGTACTGCTTTCGAAGTCTATACTCGAGAACATTAAAACTTTATTACGACACTAAGTTAAGTATTTAACGTCTTTGAGATAATGTGATCTTCACTTTCTAGGCTTATTTTAAGTACCTATTTACTGAAATTGTATGATTTCAACGACCACACGCACGTGCCTTTTTTTTTGAGGTGGGAATTTGTTAAATGACTTCCCCGGCTCTGGTCGGCTCGACCGAGAGAAAGTTTCAGACTGACTAAAAGGGGTGCATGAAAAGAACCTCCTCGAGAACCGTTAAATACATCGTTCTGTGATTCTAAACGCCTACCGTCCGGACCGAGCTCAAGTCGTCGACGACACGTACTGTTCCACGCGCGCCTCAAGATGTCAGCAAACCGTAGAGGCCCTGCAGGGTCGAAGTCTACTGAGGCCAAAAGTCTGCTTCTGAAAGGAAGACTCGGCCCTGGTATGAAAGGCAACGAAGGAACAGGAGAGGGTTTTTAGTCAGTAAAAGTCTGATACACCTTCTCACACCGCCCAAGAGCGCGGGATGTCAGTGGATGATTTTCTTACCGAAAAAAAAAGGGTCTATGTGTCTTGTGATGTGAGTTCACATGTTTGTAAGCGCACCCTACGATACCTACAGGAATTATTCCTTCTAAGCGACAACGATGTATTAAATAAAATAATAAATAAACTTGTATCAATACCTTGTATTCACATGCATATCGAAATTATTTGCGTTATCAACAAAATCACTGACTAACATTCTACAACATTTATTGATAGTAAGCAAATCAGTTTGTATGTCATGGTTATGAGGACAGGTTTAATACCTAACATACTTACAAAGCTGTTACTTTAGTCAAACAATTTTAATATTTGGCTTTATTGAACAAGTAACTAGTTTGAATTTTAATTGCAAACTACTTTACCATTTAATTAACATAAAACCAAGTTACAATATTCAGGTAAAATACTCTTGAAAATATTTTGCATCAGAAAGCGGTAATCGTCATTATTACGTATTCATTTGGAACATCTATGCAAATCTCAGCACTGGACTACAAAACGAATTTAGCGAAGAATGTCGAATTGATTGTGTCAACATTTTCTAAAATTTGTTTTTAATACTTAGTAATTATATCACGTCTGAAATCCCAGAAAGATCGTGCAAGCTAAATAGCTCACGTAACTACGAGTACATCTCGTAATGGCTTATAATATATGAAAAAGAAAAACAGACATCAGTTTTGTGCAAATGCAAACTTAATCACTGAATATAAGCCTTCTAATGACCGGTACAAGAAAGAAACAGGAATATTATGGTACTCAGTAACCGGAACCAAAATTATCGGATATCCGAAATAAAAAAAAACCGTAACCGTTTCGGATAAAGGCCGAGTCTAAATGACAGTTTACGACAGATTTTTGTTTGTTTTGCTCGGATAAACAAATGATAATCTAGACTAGACATAACAGTTAAATCTTGATATTATTTTTAAATTGATATAGACTAGTGCTCGAATGCTTAAAAGGAATGAAGAAAGGAAGAAAGCCGACCGCGGGGAATTACTGAAAAGAAAACCCGTGATCTTAGAACGCTCTCGCGCTCCACCCAAATCGGCAGACGTCATTGGATGATTTCCCACCTCAAAAGTAAAACTCTGATAGTCAGCAGTGTTGCAATTGTTGATGATGAACGCACTAGTTTATTAAGAGCCTGTAATTCACTCTAGCCTTGAAGTCACCTAAATTATAATCGGACGGGAATTCAACCGAATTTATCCGAAACTCGTGGATAATCCAAAATATTTTCATGTCCGTATAATATTACTCCTATATCCGTATCTAGATAACAAATTTCTAATCCATAACATCCCTGCAAAGCACAACCGTTAAATTATATGATAGGGACACACAACTCGACTATATTTAGAACGTACAAATAGAAAATAATTTGCAAACCTTGCCATTGCCATGAAAATCACGATCTCAATCTCACGCACTATTGCCACACGGAACCCCTTACTTTTCTAGTACAACTAGCTTTACAAAACATTTGCTTATCTAGCTATCATTTGAACATTGAAATATCTAATAAAATATGTCTTTTAGGCATATTTCTTTCGAGTTTAAACAGTATATCTATCAACGGGCAACGTAGGGCACTAGCAACTATATTTACCTAAGTTATTTCTTCCTATAACATCACAACTTTAGAGTCCATTATTTTGATTAATCACACTATAATCCAACCAATATAAATAACCAATAATAAAGGTTAATGTTTGTTCATAAATTTGTGTATATATTTGTTACTACTTCACGCTCAAACGGCTAAACGGATTTGGATAAGGCATATGGGTAAACCATGTCCTAAAATAGCATCTACCGTACTTTTTATGGAATAAATTTCTATTTTCACGCAGGCAAAGCCACTGGCAGAAGCTAGTAAAACATAATTATGCCATCATTCCTGCCATTCAGTAAAAACTACCATACAACTCACTTACGACACGTAGACAAAGTTTCAAATTTTGAAAGCCAGTTTTTAGCTTACAACCAAACACACACGTGATATATGTCTATTATAATTTTCGTCATTTTCAACAGTCGTGAATACATCTTTAGCATCTCAAATAAACACCAAGGAAGGTTGCAAATGTTTAGAAGACAGTGAAATCGCAAACATTCATAGGTCGTGCCGGCGCTGCGCCTCGTGATCCGCTCATCTTGTGTCGAAACCGCGGTTCACGTGTCAATAAGTGGCAGTTACGCAGGAATGTGATGTACTCATTAGTTTACTTACTGTAGGTGAACATCGGCACCCGTGCATACCATGATTTTGATCAACTTCTACTACAGTTACAATTTCAAACTCTACTACCTTTTTTTCCGCTCTGAATGGAGCAAGAGGGGGTGCTAGACTTTAACTGATAAAACCCACCAGTCTTCCGTCAGTCTTTACGTTCCAGGGCCGAAGTAACTCTTTCGAACAAGCCCATAGCCCTCCCCGTCCGCATCTTAATACAACCATAAGACATGAAAGAATATTTATGCAATATATTGTTATGCCTATCAAAGAACCGCATCACTACAAATTTAAGAATAAAGTAGTAATTACTTATACAAATACATCGCCATATACTATCAGGAATGAGACAGCCCTACCCACTACTTCAACTAGCTATTCAAAACCAATCCCTATTTGACATGTAGTGGTATTTCAAGTATCGCAAGTGATGAGGCAAGTCCATACTCGGTGCGAAAGTGAACTGTTATCTCTTATTAGCAGACTCGCTTTTACTCAAACAACTAATTGCTGACCAAGGTATTACAGACAGGTAAAGTTGATTGAACTCGGCACGAGCTCGGATGGAAACTTTTTAAATATTTATCGTATGCCTTAGCTTCGTAGATTTCTACGTATAGCTTAGACATAAGAGGATGAAAGTAGACTAAATTATTAATATCGAGTTCATTCAAATGCCTGAAGCGTAGTCGTTAATCATAATTTTATATGGTCTTGATCATTAACTGTTTACTAGAAGGCTGTGGTCTGGTATAACGCAGAAGCGAATGACGATAGAGAAATTAAATGTACGTACTACATATGTCATGTCATTCCATCCCCTCTCATTTCCAATTTTTATTAGATCAGTGTTCATTTGATTCTCGCTTCTCAGTCCGCTCCAATGATGTCACACAGTCATTATTAGTTATTTATTACAGACAGTATTTCACATCTAGCCATAACCAATTCATTAAATTCTTAATCTTGTATGAATATTTTGAGAAATTCACGCCAGCCATTTGATCGTAAGTCTGCTACAAATACTGGTTATACTACTCTGAGTAATAAGTTGGATAAAATAATAATTTATTACTATTATACAAAATATACGTAAATTGTAACAGTTTCCATTTTTTCTGTTCTTCAAATAGTATATACTAATATTATTATAATGGTTATGCGCAATGATTTTATTTTAACCTTTATGGTTTGATAAGTATGTATTTCTGCGCCAATCTAGACATATCTCTTTATGGCATAACTAATTATCAATTTCTCATTTTGGAATGACATGCAAAAGTACGTATGTATATATTCTATAAAAGCACTCGTACTAAGATAAAAAGCACTCATTGGAGCTTTCATGAGAATCAATTAATTGATCTATTAAAAGCCAAACAAAAAGACGCTGCCTACAATATAATTGGTGTTGTATGTGAAGCTACAATACTACACCGAGCGTTATTACCGTAACAAGTTCCTAGTAAAAACTAGAAACAGATCCATTCACTGATACCAGAGCTTTCTATAAAGCATTGTTTTGTTTTATTCAAACAGGCTGTACCTGTTTTCTACTGTTACATTTTGTTAAGTTCTAATGGATACAGTTGTATACGCACTTTTTGAACTGATGTAAGAAAGAAATCAGAAGGATAAGAGCGTTAGCATTGAAGCTAACTTCAGCTGATCAACGATACATACATAATATCTCAGTGCACTGTACACAGTAGCTGACTGATTGGTAAATCCTAAATGTATTTATTTATGGTTACCACTATATCAATATTTTCTCTACTTCCTGAAACTTGGTACATTAAGCACCTTCTTTAGAAAATAAATACGTACATTTAACTAATAGTTCCGGCTTTTCACTGAAATTCTTTACTTGTATTGTCTTTCTCTCAGCTGCGAGCTGTTGAGTAAGAAACTTTAACTTTCGTCTAAATGAAGTCTTTACGACTTACACGCAAATATGGCGGTCTTAAATGCACCCATCTTATGTCATCCGTATCATGCGATATAAGATCTCGTGTAGCAATTTAAAATTCAATTAATGTTATTTCAATCTAGATGCAATTTTATTGGTCATTTATTACTTCGATAACTTAAGTTTTTATAATCTAACTAATGACATTTTTTTTCTATTTGTATATCGTGGTTAGTTTTGTTTTTTTTTTTATTTAACAAATATTTATGAAAAAGTTGCACTTGGTCCAAGTCAATATCAAATAAAGTATAATTATTTTAAATTAAAAATAATTGATCATAGATTATGCTGAACTACTAAAAATAAGCTTTTAATCATTCAGTTTTACTTTATATCTTAGCTTAAGTATTTAATTCTTCAACTTCACGTTTTGTCACTAATTCGTCAATTACTTTTAAAATTTACAAAACTAAAGCTTCATAAAATAAAAAGGAGCGTGCAAAACTCACACAGGTGTACTAACGATGTTGAGTATTCAATACTTTCCATCATTACCAGCCTGTTCTCAATCCGAGGTGTCTTCTCATGTAGAAAGTCAGCTCCATGACGTAACGGTACAGACTCACGGACAAACATTACACTTTACAGTGCATTATACAATCAATTTAGCGCTCGATTGCAGCTTGTTGTCAACTAGGCGGGTTTAATGCAAATTAGATGTTTATTTTGTTCTTAGTTATTGACTTGTTTGTCGAGGTCCTAGGTGAGGCGTTGGTTTACAAGCAAGGTGTTACAGAGTACAATTATCATCGTTTTCATCATTCGTAAGGTGTGATTTACTTCTACGTTCAGTTACATTAATGATACCAAGATTTTTCGTACATTTTTTGAGCTGGGACCATGAAAACATTATAAAAAGCAGTGCACTTAAATGTACCAGTCTGTCCTCTTGCAAGGTTACTTAAAAAGTTTTTAAATAAACCTATCATTAAACAAACATAAGAAAGAATTAACCTTCACGCAGACACACGAGGAATGGTAAGATCAGATATATGAACATACATATATAAAAACTATTTCCTTCCCGAGACTAACTCATATGAGTACAAAATACGTGTGGTTCTTAAAACAGGATACAGTTTGTCATTGCGGTTGGCATTGATGAAGAACGTAATTTTGATTACGAGGTTAAAATGATTTGGGTTGATAGATGATGACTACGCTAAGGTCTTCTGCAAAGCATTGATGGAATGAAAACTTAAATAAACAGGAATATAAATGATACGTGGACCCTTTTCCTGTAAAACAGAAGATGTTCTTGGCTCTAGACATAGTGTCAATTACATCAGTGAAAACGATAGCGAAAAAGTTCAAAATCTATGAGATTGAAATGCGCTACCGGAATACTTACTTATATTCTTGCATTAAATTTAAAGCTCGTGCTAGAAACTCCGTTAAAACGTTGAAAGGCCTCCCACATGGTAGACCGATGACCTTGTGAGGGTCGCAGGAATCCGGAATCTGATGTATGCGAGAAACACAGGTCCGGTCGTTCTGGCGACGCTTGGGGGAGGCCTTATGGCCAGCAGTGTAAAACGATAATGGTGATATGAAACGTAGAAATAAGTTCACGTAATAAGACAGAGTTGAACATAATTTGACCTATCCAAAATGCTACCACATCAAAATACACATAAAACTTATCGTATTTAACTTTCACTTCTAACAACTTGACACGGCTACAGCTATTGATGTCAGTCAAATAATCGCAACCCAAACATTGGACAACGAGTACATAACACACATAATACATACGCAATTACGGACCCAGATACATAATGTAAAGTCATTTCTATCAATTATACCATTGACAAACGAAATCAAGTCATTGGTATATTCATCATAGCCATTTCAAGCTGAGAAGCATTCTGGGGATTCCTGTCTCATCTTCTTCTACTAGGGGTTAGATGATTGCTTCAATTATCTACTGCTAATAATAAAATTATTTGTAGTATTAAATATTCTAAATTCGCATAAGCTATTTTTTTAAATTGTATATCTCGAAATGCTAACTTTTCAACCAGTAAAGCACTGAACTGAGTTATACAATTCACTAAAATGTTAAGAAGCTAATAAATTATGTAATTTCGACACGACACCAAAATGAAATGGTGTTGGTTTACTCATTGGCTCATTATAGTTGGCCACACCTTATACTTGGGCCAAAAGTGTGACAAACATTCAGGGGAAATTCTAGAATTGTTGCCCAAACTTTTCCCCTATTTAGCATATTAGCATTGGACGTTGTACAAGCATGCATCTGTGACAACGATTGGAAAATAAGAAACTTAACTATCAGTGCCAGAGCTATCTAACCTTGCTTGGTCCGTATATTCATATTCTATAAGTAGACCGCTCGCTCCATTAAGAGCGAAGTTATGAGGTTAAGAGTATGACTGACCACAAATACATCGATTGGATCAGGATATTGGCTCCATGTTATAGTTATTATTGCCTGCTACTGTATATTATTGTAATTCCAGTTCTTCCAACAACAAACAGGTGAGTTGCTGGAGAGTTGGTTATATACTATTTCTTCCCAGATCACACTGGAAAGTTCAGACGGGCGAGCATTTTGAGCGACTCTCTTTATGTAAGACTTTATTATTCAAAATGCACTCTGACGTATTTGATTGAATAAATGACTTTTAATTTTTAATAATGTTTACCGTGGACAATCTAAGAAAATAGGAAAATGTTTTGATAAAAGCATTTTGGACGGCATATAACAACACAAATAAGTAAGAGTAGGTAGTTATCACCTCGGCTACTTCCCAGTTTCCATTTGCCTTTGGACAACAACACGCTAATTTACTTAAACATACAAACTTTCACATTCTCTGCCCGAAGGGACATAAACAAGCTGTCTTTGCTAGACAACATGACGACTGCTGTCTTATTTGAGATTGCCCCACAAGGCCAAGGTTCTTTATGAAATCCCCAATTGGCAGGCATTTACGAACAACTGTCTCATTTTCATATAAACTGTACTCTCACATTAAGGGTGAGAAACATAATAGGTGCAGAGAGACAACAGTTTTTTTTTTTGTGAAAAAAAAAATAACTGGGAGAAGCGAGAGGGAGTGTGTTTTTTTAATGTTGGAAAATCATCTAATAACAAATCCTAATGAGAGCCTAAGCGAGAGGGAGTGTCAGACTCTCAGTGACTAAAACCCACCGTCCTTCAGTTGCCCTTTCACGTTCCAGGTCCGCAGTGATTCTTTCGATAAATCCCACACCACCACCACCACCCACCTATCTAACTTTTTTAATGAAACTCAGCTTGCTTCATGAATAATTTCTAGTACCTACGCTAGATGCTAATGCTATATTACAATGGAAAGGAGCTACCTATTCAAGGATGATGAGACACCACTAACACTCTTAGTATCATCCCAGCCCACATAATATAACTTATTTACTTATGATTAATCCCTAAACAATGTACATTCTCTACAACCTCGTGTGGTGTCGGCGTCACTCAGGGCCAGCGCCTACGCATCACTCTCGTTTTCAACACCACATGCGTAAGAGCTAAGTGTTCAATGATAGTAAAAGTACACGATGTAAACTTTTTTATTTAGATGTCGGATGAGTAAGTAGCTAGATCACGAGTGACACTTAGAAAAGTAGGTTGTATGAAAATCGTGGGTGGTTTGAAACAGACGGAGTTTTAAGGTGTCACACAAGCTTTAGTAATTACGTGACAGACACATTCATGTTATTTTAAACCAATTCATAATCTTGGCTAATATGCAAATAATCTAATATGCACAGAATTATTAGGCAAACGAACATAACCGTTGCAACAATCTTTTAGGTTTACAATATTGCCAACAACTTCAATTTTTTAGTGAGTAATTGTATCTTTACACACTAGTCACCATAGTGTATTAATTGAAAACTGAAATAAAAAATCGATATTTGATAGCGATCATTAAAACCGTAAAACGGGGTGAATAAAAACGCAGGGGTGAATAGAAACAAAACTTTGGTTTGGTTTTTTACTTTGATAGCATATTATCGGCTTCTAGCAAAGTATCGACTTTTTAGAATAACAATTCATTAATAAATTGATATAGTTAAATATTGCAAAAAATATTAGAATATCGTGAAAATACACTTTGAAGTTTTGTTTCTATTCACCCTATTTGACTGTTTCGAATTCGAATGTTTTGTTATAGTAGTCATCAAATTATTATCGAAGGTAAGCTTTTGATGGCCGATGGCGATGGTTACAAGAGCCGTTCACATTTGTACATCCGGTTGCAGCGGAAGTAACGGTGCAAACGTCGCGTGCGCACTTGTGACTATAGGGTTGAAGAGTCTTAGATATCAAAAGTACAATTTCTTAAAGAACTGGATGTGAGTCAGCAAAGGAGAAAGAGAATTATGCCTTTACAAGTGCTTGTGAATGAGTGAATGAAAGACAGGAAGAACTGATGACTTAGTGAGAGTCGGCAGGAATCTGTTGGTTGTGAGAAGCACTGGGCCAGTTGATCTAACGACACTAGATGTTGTTGACGTCTGTTGACCCATTTCCAGCAGTGGACGTCTTTCTTCACAGTGGTGCCAAAGATATGAATATTTATTTTCGGATAGCAGAACTGTTTTCTAGAATTTTTTTATATTTTCTTGATGCAATAATAACTCTACAGTTAACTTTGACCACATGATAAATACACAGATTACTTAACGCAATACCCAGTCTCTTTAATCTCCTGTCCACATGAAATATAGTCAGTTAACCATTAATCTAACAGACAGCCCTACGAAACTGAATATAGATCAATAAGATCTGCCCACGAGGTCGGTAGGCACATTATATCAGTTCATTGTCAAGTAAAAGTTGTGCCACTGCTTGTTCACTTACGCAATATAGCTTGACTGTTGACCAGCCAAGTTTAATATACATTTAGATATTATATAGATATATGCATTCTCGAACAGATGAAATTGAATTAAAAAACTTGTTCGCGTGATTGGTGAAAGAATTTAATGGTTCATTAAAAGTCATTTTAAATAAGTCATTACTTAAATGTCACAGAAACTGGTAATGTGTGTAGTTATTGCATTATCTTTAGTTACTTATTTTGAAAGCCACTGCTTTTCACAGTCCTTTCTTCTTTACAAAATACTGCAGTAATGTAATTCAGTTTGAACTTAGTTACAGTATCGAAGCATGTCCACTGATCGCCATGGTTGGAACGCATATCATTCTCTTTATATGCATCTTCCTTTTCAAGGCAGGTAACATCCATGTGACATCCGTTTCCTGAACTGATATGTTCCAGTGCATAGTGTAATCCAACAGATGCTTCTACATTTTTTAAAATCACCTCTCAATTATTAATTCTTATTCTGCTGGTCTCTTGACCTCCAAAATGGGTTTGTAGTATGGTATGTTAAGCGAAACAAAATTTTTGAAGGATATTACCCATCCCTCAAACTTCAGTTGAAAATAGAAGAAATGCTCTGTGCAATAGTAATTTTTGGACTACTTTATTTGTTCAAATCGCTCAGAGAAGTTTTGGTGTGAATCGGGGTGACGTCAGGACCTTCCACCATTAAGGCCTTTCAAAGTTCAGTTACATCTAAATCCTATATGGCATATATCGGTTTCTTAAAAAAAAAATCGCCCTTTCCAAGACGTCAGATTACCACACCACATCTGTTAGCAACAGCAAACAATTCACTACTCAACCGTCATTGCGCATTGCGATTCTTTCGATGCTAATCAGCGAGGTTCATTCAGCTGGCTTCCATTGTGTGGAGGGGCGTGTCCCAGCGCCTGCGCCCGAATTCTTGCACACTGACAGCTTCGGGCAAGTGTCATAATCAAATGCTGTCAGTGTTTAGTCATTCATTAATGCAGAGAACGGGGATATAGTCATAAGTTGGACTTGAAGTGAGAGTTGACTGTTAGTTGAGATGTTGAGTTCGGGTCGAAGAGTCACAATTTTGAATATCAATTTCAATTAGACCCAATATTTTTTTTAACAGACTCTGAATTTGTTTTTTGACTTCGTAGTAAAGCCAAGTTTCGAAAATATTTTTAGTTTTTAATACAATCACTTAGTTTTCCAATAGAATGCGAATATTCTAATGCTTTGGCCATATTTAGGAGCTAATGTATAGAGTCAATGCTAAAAGCTATTCCACATATTGTACAGTTGTGCAGACACTTGAAAGAGAGACACTTGACAATTTGCGAATAATTAAAAAAAGGCACTGAATTCCACTCGAAAAAATCTACCGAAAACTCAGTTTAACATTGTAACTGACGGAAAGGGTGTTATTGAATACACAGGCCAATGACCCTTGACAGTCAAAATATAATTGGTTATTTTAGAAATTTCTTGAAAAGTACTTCCTTATCGTTGTTATCGATTAACTAATCAATCATGACAATTATTAAAAAAATATCACCAGCATTCTGTGCTATTCACAAAGTATAATTAGTTGTTATAAAATACCTAACAAAAGATTTCGTGAGATAATTATCAAAGCAATCGATATCTTTGTCACATTTCCGGGTAACGCGAAAACTGTAGCAGAAATACCATTCAATATTAATACAATTTATTTATATAATTTATAAGACATATTTATGTCCATTTATATTGTACAGCCACACAGGGTCCTATCCTTGAATGCAAACTTTCTCTGTCACTCAAAGGTTTCCTCATCATCATCATTATTTTAGCCGAAGGACGTCCACTGTTGGACATAGGCCTCTCTCAAGTATCGCCACAACGAATAGTCCTGTGCATCTCGCATCCACAGCATTCCCGCGACCTTCACCAGGTCATCGATCCACCTTGTGGGATGCCTTCCAACGCCGTATTTTCCGGTGCGCGGTCGCCACTCTAGAACCTTTCGGCCCCAACGGCCATCCGTTCTGCGATCAATGTGTCTTGCCAGTTGCCACTTAAGTTTGGCGATTCTTCGTGCTATGTCGGTAACCTTGGTACTCCTGCGGATACCTTCAGAAAGGTTTGCTGGGAGACAATACGTAAACAAATTTAAAAAAAAAAGTAGACAGTCAAATCAATAGTCACATGTTTTTACAGTTTCATTCAGACCAACCTACAACACTACGATGGTTTTCTTGTCCGCTTCTAAAAAAGCTATCAGAACAAAAGCTTCCACCGTTATATCAAGTAGCACTTCTTGCCTTACCTGTCTCACCACAAACAACAAGTCACATTGCACTAGACAATCGTCACGATTAATATCGACAGATTTATTGCACCGCTCGACATGACAAGAACGCGGGTGTGGCCTTGTCGACAGCTTTCAGAATAGGACTCTACTCCAGTCACTTATATTATGATAAGGAAATATTTTTCCGATGTCTTACAATGGTTTTGACTCGGGTGTCACTTTTTTTTTTTTTTTTTTATTCTCGATAGGTTCGCGCTTGACCGCCATCTCACCTGATGGAAAGCGATGATGCGGTCGACGATGGAACGCGCTTACCTAGAAGTAACCTATTCACTTTTGACTTAAAGATTACCGGGTTGTAGCTATCAGGAAACACACATTCCGTCTCTTTAATTCTTGGTTTCTTGCTAACGAGTTTGTGTAACGTTACAATATAACGAGATTTCGTGAGTTGAAAGGAAAGAGATGGAAAGGATTATGCTTGGTGTTGCCATGCGTGATCGCTTCAGAAATGAAGATATCTGCAGGAGAACCAAGGTTACCGGCACAGCTCGAAGAATCGCTTACCTTAACAAGCAGCAGTCAGGGTACATTGTTCTTAGAACAGACGTCGATGGGGCCGAAAGGTTCTGGAGAGGCGACCACGTAACAGAAGACGCAGCATTGGAAGGCCTCCCATAAAGTGGAGGATCGCGGGAATCCGATGGATGCGAGACGCACAGGATGGTTCGTTATGGTGACACTTGGAGAGGCCTATATCAAACAGTGGTCGTCTTTCGGCTAAAATAATGGTGATAATGATCGTAAGTTTATCTTATATTTAGCCTTATAATGTTTCCAGTGCTGTAATTTAGGCCTCCTCACTAGGTTACCGATTGGGCCGTAATCCACCACGGGGGCTTTAACTGCTAGACATCATCCAGGACAAAGAGGTTTAGAAGGAGGAGACCTTTCCCCAACAGTGGGACATAATCTAAGCTGAAAAAACATAACCTCATAGATAACCTATCTCCTACAAATAAAAAAACAATTATATCTCTTGGTATTCCCAATAGCATTCGCCCGCGGCTTCACCCGCATACATAAAGTATAGCCTATATCACTCAAGAATAAAGAAACTTTCTATCAGTGAAAAAATTTCAGAGATTACCTATTACAAACAAAAAACACAGCTCCAGTACAGTTCTGGCGATGATTGCTGACAGATATGATTGCCCTTATATCGGACATTCCTGTAGCAGACATGTTGCTAACTCTGTCCGATAGTGTAATATGTATTTGCTTATGTGTGTGTGTTCTGTTTTGTGATTGTTGTATGGGTGCTATTAGTTGCCTGAAATAAATGCTTTTTATTAAAAAAAAAAAAAAAAAAACTTTACCTCTTTTCTTTTTTTTATATTAATGTAGAAGTGTAGATTTACGAGTAGGTGTCTTTTATCGTGGAACGTAAGCAAACAGTTAGTTGTTTACCTCTGAATTATTTACTATGTTGCATTGTATCTACATATTATACTTAGTACTCATGGGTACGATGAAGCTCGTTTCTGGTTTTCACGCAGCGACTACCATCTGACCTCCACAACCCTTTGATTTTACTTATCTGTAGGTAAGTGCTACCACAGATTACGTAACAAATTCTAAAGAGTAATAACTCCAGTATGTGGGAAAAGTTCTGAGGGTCATCTTGAAATAAATTATTCCAAAAAAAGAAAACAGGAAGGATTGTTTTTTTTCTTTCTAGGTAAAGCTCTAGACATAAGAAATCACAGATCAAATCAATGCCACTTTATCCTCTAGACCCTCTGCTCTGGGCGTCAAATCTGCTATTACAATAGTGCCAGAATGGTCTATCATTGACTTCATAATTGTTGATTTTTACAAATTTGGTAATCTACTAATATAATGGCGTCATTATGACTTTCCAATGGTCAACCACTGACACTCCATTGAGAGAAGTGGCATAGAATGGTAATCTCGTACATATAGACAAACGAATATCTGACGTATGCGGTAATTTGCAAAAAAATTTACAGTTCTTTTGATCAGTGACCTACCATTAGAACGTCATACTGCAGTTATTGCTTCTAATAAGCTCGATATTGTCATTCAACCTCAACTCTAGTACGACACCATTGACTGATCACTGATCGATCATTATGAATTAGCAGATTACGAAATATTAACAAAATGACAATGGGATCGCGTTGAAATGACGACTTTAAAAATAGCAGACTTGGGCCCCTGGACTTCTGCATTCGTACTTAAAATTAAATAAGACCGTAAGATTTAATTAACTTTGTAATGATATTATTACTCACAGAACGCTATTAATAAGACAGCATAAATACCACAATTACGCTTCCTTATTCGCCTATAAATTACGACCAGCCTTAACAGAACCATAATTATGACCATTTTAAAATGCAACTTCCAATTAATTTCAATTTACTTTATAAAACAAAGAATAACTATTGTGCTAAAGAAAATTGCAATCTATGCGTTATGAAAAAAAATTGCTCCTTTTATGAATCTGACGTGTTTTTCCATTAAAAGTAAAACCAGGAACACAATGAGTGCACGTTTGGTATTAAAGCGGAACTATGTTTACTTTATTACTCATGGTCCCACCGCACCGTGGTCGATCGTATCTTTTAGTGTCAGATTATATAGATTTGTGCCTACCTGCTTATATTAAAATCAATAAAACAAAACATTCAGGTACCGCTTCAAACAAAACCTTATATTTAAATAAAAAGAGAAATTAAAAAAAAAACAAGCAAAATAAAAATAACTGTGCAATGCACTTTTTCCCATAAAACGATCTAAAGAAATTGAAGAGAAATGACAAAACCTTAGCCATTTTTATTTACTCCATCAATTTTAATATTGTTCGAAGTTTGAACCTATATTTCTCCAGGCCAGTTTACCAGTCTCAAGTCATAAAATCTGCATCTATCTGTCGAGTTCCGTCGTAAAACTGGATGGAACACATTTTAACTTCTCAATAAAACATGATTGCGTCTAAACAGACGCGATTTCAAGCCCCTCCCACGCAAGAAGGTTCGATTACCTCTGGTCTCCTCATTACAGTCGCTGGCGCTGGTCGTCTAAGGTTGTCAGTGCTGTCTAGAAGGCATTAATTGAATGAGGAAATGAAATGCTCGTAGATAGGCACCTAGACAAGAAATCACTGTAATTAACCATTAAAAAGGTTTTATTATGTTAGCAAATATATGTCATTTAATATTATATAATTTTGTTAGCTGTCAAATTGTAGAAGTATAAATGCTAGCAAGAAGAAAATAGTTCATCTGCGATACGCAGAATTCAAAGCTTGGCCGGTAACTGAACGAAAATTTGTAAAACAGAACTTTCAGGCATTCAGGCAAAACCTTCTTTGGTTTGATAGTTCTAAGTTATTCAGAAAATGTTCAAGTTACCACTTCTTATTTCCAGTTGACTCTCAACCCTAGTCCCTAATGGACAGTTAATCTATTCCCATAGCGCCCTGGCAGCCCTGTGGTCATACTGGTCAGTGACCACACACTACAGTTACGCCCGAAACGAGCCGAGTCACGGAATCGTTTCCGACTACGTGACCACTCCGTAATGGCGGTGATCAATCAGACAGCCGTCCGAATAAATACCGCGTAATTCGATTCACAACTATAGACACCGGATATTTCTAGATAACTGTTGTTTTTGGCGAGAAGTAATAGAACTGTAAGTAATAAAACCATTAGAGCCTGGTTCGCACTCGGTGTACCACTCACATACTGTTAATTTTAAAAATGGAATGGCAAAATATTGAACTGAAAAAAAAAATATCTGATTTCTTGTTTTTTCAAATAGTCTACTTCGATTGCATGAATTGTTTTTGATTTTTATTAATGTAATTTTGTGGTTAAAACGATTTTTAGAAATTGCAATCTAATTCTCATCCAATTTTAGCACCTAATACTCCCGTTAATAAAATCTCTAATTGAAAATGTAGCGGTAATTTAAAAGCTTTAATTAAGTTTCCAGTTTTTGACGTTTACAGAAAATGATAATGATAAAATGCAGTTTGATTCTCACACCGTTATAGATGGACATACTTATATCTAGCCAATTTTATACAGAGTTAATCATGAAAGGAGTTTAATTTATCTTTATTTGTATATAATTAACTACAAGTATTTACATAACTGCTCTTAAATATGGTAGTACAGAATCATTAGCCATACATAATATCACTATAATGCACAAGTATTTTCCTACTATTCCACCACACGATGCAATTACTTGTACCTAATTGTATACTTATTCAGAATGTAAGTGTAGGGTTATCCCGTTAGCGTCAAAGCTTCACAACTTGCGTACTAAGAAGGGCCGGCGAATTTAATGAATCTACATACTTTCATAGATAGACTAGATGCATAGTTCTGAACCGCAAATAGGCAGGTACCCAGATGACACTCAAATTTACACAGTACATAATAATCTGCGTACATTTATTTTCAAAAAAAAATCTACTTGGTAAGTTAGATTAGCAACAAAAAATTATTGGACACGTATTTTTTCTTTTGTCACACAAATAAAAAATGAAGACGATACAATGCTTTGTAATTTTGCGTGACGTCACACCTACGTGAAAAGTGTGAAAAAAAAAAAGAGAAATGACGTAACACGCCCTCACAATTGAATTCTGATGCATTTTTATCTTTATTGATTAATAAAAAAAGAATATATGACTAAGTTGAAACAGTTTTTTTTTTGTCCAGGTGACATCCTATATTTAAAAACACTCAGAAATATGATAAGTAGTAGAAATATCATCAGAAAGTAGGCTAAGACACAGCTTCTTCCTCAAACACATTACCACACCATCAAACCAAGACTTCATCTATAAATTGTATATAAATTATCAAATATTATATAAACATTAAATCACATTAATGCCACAACATGCGCTTACCATGAAGCCGAAGGAAAACGTATTAATATTTACTGTACAATAATAATAAGAAATTCTGTTCTGTTTTATTTTCAATCACTAAATGCTATGAAAGCTGCCTCAAGTAATAGGTACCAATCGTAAATTATTACACAATAACTCAATTAATTGACCTAACGGTGAGAGTATAGTATATAATAAATCGTAGACTATGCAGCGAGGGGAATCCAGCATTCCTACCTGGCCATATCTGGTCATAACCCTCAGCCTCATCAGCGACCTTGGCTAAGCACACTAAACCTTCGACCAGTCACATTAAGAGCCATGACTAACTTCTTTAAGTGCAGTCAAGCCACTACGTCGCACAGCACTGTTCCGACCCACTGGATCCAGCATCACTACTCCGGCTCACTTGTGCCTGCAGCCAGCAGCACTCCTCCGGCCCACTAGAGTCTACAGCACCATCCCAGCTTGCCGAGATAACACCACCTCGACTAACTGGGGTATCACCGCAAACGGTTTCAACTTACCGAGAACTATGCGGCGCAGCGTCTGTTTCTGACGTACTGGAATCAACCTTCCACTAGCCTGGTACGCATCACAACGCATCAAAAACCTCCATATCCTCTAATAATGTGCTAATAATTTAAACTAAACAAGGATTGTAACCAGGATTTAAAAAGCTGCTCTACTTACGGAGTATGATTCAGCCCAATTCGGTTTGATTTCCTGCCCACTTACAGAACAATTCGATACCTTTACCAAATCGTAGCAAGGTTATAGACTGCACGACATAATTTGACGTAGGTACATTACAAAACGAATAACTCACGCTTTCCTTCCTAGCAATATTACAAATCTTAATCCAATAATGGTTGCAAGGACCACTTAAACTTAGCAATGCCTTTTAAAGTCCTGTAGTAAGCGAATTGGTTGCACCATCATGTTTCATAGGACACAAATTTACTGTTTCACCACCTCGTAAAAGTTCCAATTTAGAACAAACTAATGCCATGATCCTAATTGTCTTATATGACAAAAACAGTTAATAAATTTGTGATCACATTGAGATACTTGAATTTGGTTGTTGAATTAAACTGAAAATAAATTACAATTAGTTTAAGATTTATCTAGATTCTACTAAAATCATCATTCTCCTGCCCTTAATTTCTATGAAATCGGTGCATCATCTAAATTTTTCATAAATCTGTACAGACACAAAAAAAATATGGCTAGTCAGGAGCCTAGACATATTTTTTTTCACCCAATCTATCCATTTTTATCTTTGTTTATTTGGTTCAAATCTGATTTCTAATCAAAAAATGAGTTACCAACTAAGTAAAGTGACACTCCACATAACATAAGTAGACCAAATTTAATTTCAGGTTGTATAATCCGACTGGTTCTCCAAAGTCGTGGCGAGGTCACCCGGTGTCACGACACTTGACGTGGTTGCAAAACCACTCCAAATACACGTCTTGTAATAAACTGACTAGATTTTTACCATCAGTACTCTTGTACGGAATCTATACTAATATTAGGATGAGATTCCGAATTTGCGCATGTGGAAAAAAAGCCGTTTAACATTTGAAAGGAACTTACGTTATTCTAAATAAACAGAGACAGACAAATATTATGTAGAAAATCCGAGTAAAGCTGAAGCAGGCAGCTAATATTCTATAAATGTAGTGATCTAAATCACGTGATCTATTACAGTTCTACCTTTAGCTTAGCAGGTGTATTCAAGATGGAGGACTTCGGATTCTTCAAATTTTTGTGTAAACTGCGATTTCCAAACTCATTTTTTATTTTATTGTAAAGCCCAACACAAGAATCGTTTCTTACCAAGCTCAGAATACATTCAGTCAGTTCAGTGACAAACTTTTTGTTAGATTTTTTTGCTGTGAACGTTGTTGTCTCTGGGATGATGTTGAAAACATTTTAGATTAAACTTTGCTTTTTTTTTAATTTAAATATTGAGATTACAAGCTTTGAGCCAACCTTGCAATAAATTGTGTTTTTTCAAACATTAATCACCAAGATATCAATCGAATCAAAGGTGTGTTTTAAAATGAATTTAAATTTAAAAAGTTAGGTGGTGAGAGACATGTAATTGAAGACTATACCGTTAATAATGAAACAAAAGCTTTTTACTAAGTACAAACATAAAACAAACAATTCAATTTCAATATCGAAGTGGAATTGAAATCGAAACACAACATTGGTCGACCATTTTTGAACCAGCTGCAACTAGTAACTGATATAGGCGAGTATCTACCCAAAGAAGTAACGAAAGACGTTGAATATGAACAAGCAAAGAAAACCCACATTATTAAAGAACCATTCAAATTAAATGCTCAGGAAATAATATCAAATGAATAATATGATCAGGAATTAATTAACTTCAAAACGTTTTCTAGCCATTGCATTTGATATTGTAATAAAGTGTTGGATAACATAAAGGAAATAGTTGAACTGACGAGAGCTGCCTTGAGAAGGCAGGCGAGAGCTGCGAATATCTTCTGACTCACCCAACCTTTGCGTAAAGTTCGCACAGTTATTTGTCTGATCGGCTTAAGTATATAAATACATTCACAAGAGAGAACCACAGACATCCGCAATTGCTAGTATAATTTGAGTAGTTAATATCATTTACCAACTGGTTCTCTCTGACGCGGACGCCGACAGGTCCATATTTCAAATATGGACCCAAAGTATTGCCGTTTCTACCACACAGTGGCAACTTTAGCTGCATCTTTTGGGATACAGAGAACAGAATTAATGATGGGACATAATGTGCGATACAGCTTAGCACCTCCACACTACTGCCATTACCCTGGAGCCAATTTTATAGATATTCTGCAGTATCCTTTGGGATACGTCTAAATTCTGCATTTGCTTTTGACCTAGCGTCACCTAAAACCTTATCTCATTAACCAAAAACAAATATTTTCAAGAGTGTCCAACAGGGCGAAAAACTGACACACAACAACTAGGTCCACAGTAGTTTTACACTAAAAATCAAAAGTCAAAGTAGTTTATTTGCCAGAAACATAGTAATAAGGGTGATAAAGATAAATACCATTATAATGAGTTCTACGGGTTTCACCAGTGATTGTTATACGAATATTAAATAGCGTATGTCATTAAAAATAAAACAAAAAACTACGAGCCCCTACAGCCTTATCGCTTATGCTTTACATACTACATGGATGCACTTACCGAAAGCTGGTGCCAACCCAATCACTAATCCAGAATTCTAACAAATATCTAATACTAAATTCATAAGCATAAATAAAATTTCTTGGAACTTCGTGGAACGGTATGTAAGAATGGTGAATTTACTCATGACTCATAGAATGCACGACCTCACGCTAAAGCTCTATTGTTTGATGGCTTTAGATAAGCGGCTTTCTTAGCTGCGCCGGAGATTAGTGTAAAGCTAATAATTACCTTCATCGCTTGGTGTCACAGTGTTTAGGTAGGCTTCTATAGTCATGTTATGCGTCACGCCGGTGATGAGTAGGTCTATGTGAGCAACAATTGAAGATCACTTAGGGTACCAGCAACTGCAAGCCAGTTCCAAATAGCATAGAGGTAATTGATGTATTTTATTATTATTCGAATTCTTACTTCGGTTTAAATCTGATCTATCAAAACACCTTTTCTTTTGCGTAATATTTTGGGATTGGTTATTGGTTCACGTTTAATTTAGGTAAAATGAATGCAATTTGAGTTCAATATTTTTAAGTAGGTTTTGGTTTTTTAGTAAGTCAATAAATCGAGGGAGAATCTGGGGCATCAAAAAAATTCCGTTATTATTTTTCATATAACTTTGTACATCTATTACCGTCAGCTTCTCGTTTTATTTAAAATAAACTAAGCTAAACAGCTTCAATTAAACCAGAGTTGTAAAACCCAGGAAAACAAAACCATCTGCTGACCACATAATACATGCAAGCTTAGCTCATCTAATCTTTAATTCAACTTATTGCGCAAGCGCCTTCAATTTCGCGTGTGCGCCGCTAGGGGCGCTACCCGCGAACAATTACGAACTCCCACGCACTCCTGAGAAACAAACTGCCACCGTTAGCTTTGAACAATTATCATCATTGAGACTAAAGGTCGGTGAACAATTCATTTGTCAAAATAGTTTGATAGATGTTGTGATATGAATTAATTAGCGCAAATTGGAAGGTTCTTAACTGAACAATAATAATTAATAGCTTTGTAGGTAAAGGCCCAACTGCACCTCCATAGCATTAGTTTGACCTAGTTGGAAAATCATCAAATGCCTCCTCCTGCTCTGTATGTAGTGAGAGTCAGACTTTTATCCCTTTGCTTTCCAAGGCAGCAGTTACTTTACTCTTTCGAACAATCTCACAGCCATAGCAGGCATCGGTCGAATCGAATCGGGCCCTGTCAATTTTGCTGATATCTCTTTAAGGTGTACGTAGAACTCGACGCGCTGTCGACCCGAACCGGCAGGCGTAGCCAAATTACAACGGTTTCGTTTCGTATCTCTTTCTACAGTCAGTAACGCCCCCGATCCCTTTATTCTGACCTCGTGACTTAACCTTCAGATGATCCGATACATTTGAAGTTTTCTAATGTATCGGATTTGCCCCCCTAGCCAAGTTACGATCGTTTCGTTTGCGTCGAACGCCGCGAGTAGGCCACGCCTCCGATTCCTTTGTTCTGACGTCAACACAACGCTCAGTCACGTGGTCTGCGATTCCTGACGCCCTGCGTCTCTGGCTGGGGCTAGAGTGAGAGGATTCTGCTCCTCACACTTTATTAGTTTGATACTAGTACCACCTTTATGAATGATGGACGATCGACCGTAATACAGACAACAACAATTTAAATATAATATATTAATTTACTATAATTATGATTGCAGAACCACAGATCATTGCTAATAGTTACATTGAACTAGCAATGAGCAACGACCACATACATTTACTTTCGTTTTTGTCCGTTCTTCATCTATTAAATTTTATAGATCAACAGCACGACACGCTATTGCATGTATGTTATCTGTCATAACATTATGTCCAACTGATCTAGATGATTCCACTAGCCCATTAGCCACCTTCATTCAGCATAAGCTTACATTGATAACGTACATGGTAAATCTACATAAAATGCCACAAACATCTTTGTACTTTTTTTAGGTAGGAAATCATCCAGTGACTTCTCCTGCCCTAAGGTGAAGCAAGAGAACGTGTCAAATTTTTACTGATTTAAATTCACCTGTGTCCTTCAGTTCCTCTTTGCGTTCCAGGACCACGGTATCTCTTTCGAAAATTCTCGCGGCCCTAGCAGGCATCGGCCCCCCTGGGCGCTTACGGTTTTGCTGACATCTCCTTGAGGCCCACGTGTAAAATTATATTCCATCGACGACTGGAGCTGGGTCCTTACCAGACGGCTGGTCTGTGAGCTTCTCGTCGTCCGCAAGTTCGCACCTATGGTGGTTAGAGATCGTCTCGCGACTCCGACGCTCGAGGTATCTCTTGTGGCTGGGGCGTGAGGATGTCCGTTCCTTCACGGTTGCAGCCATCCCCTTTACTAGTATTATTCCGGACCTAATCAAGCCCCAGCGCGAGTAGTCTCCGCCGCCAATCGCTTCCACGAAAACACGGCGGAGCTCCGCCCAAGCTGGGCACACCTCTACCATATGATATCTTTGTACCTATGCTGAAAATATCACAGCTGTCAATTTAACAACAGTAATCCTATGATCTGCTCTACATAATCCATGCCGTAAGCCGCCCTAAAAGGAAAAACTAAGTTCAAACCACGAGCTTGCAAATCGAACAGAACATAATAGAACTGGTTGCCTGCGATTGACGATTGTATGCAGATGTTATGTCGCAAGACATGATCGGAATTGCCTAATATCGTCGAGAGACTGCAGCACCGCTGTGAATCTCTGATGGGGCCAATTTGTAAACAAGACATGGCAATATAGACCTTACGACCTTGGGGAAGCATGCACGGAATTTCGATTGTTGTTCGAAGGCTGTATTTAAGGGCGATTGGGTAAATTGCTGAGTGTATCCTTAATATTGATAGTTTGTTACGAAGACGTAAATGTCATCGCCTTGGGGTTTTTTCGATTAATTTTAACTTTGTGCTTGACTTGTTTATTAATGGCTCTCAAATAGGTGTTAAAAATTTCAGTAGACGTGAACTTGAGTTATAAAAATATATTATCATATAATTGATGCCTTCGAAGCCTTGAGTTTTATTAAACTGGAATGGTATACACAGTCCTATACTTAGATACTTCAGATTATAAACTAAGATTTATAACTCCTAGAGATAAAATTAATTTACTAGCTAAACTCAACATAAACTAGGTTTAAACTGACCATGCAGCAAAAGCAATAAACCCTTCTATTATTAAATAAACCATCACTTACTGAATGTGTAATTAAAACTGCGTTCATTTGAATAATGGTTACCTAATTAAAATATACATGTTTGTATTTTGTTATTGATTTTATTTATATATAGACTGATCGGCGGTATATACTATTAGGCGGTACGAAGTTCGCTGATCCAGCGAACTTCGTACCGCCTAATAGTAAGGATAACGCCATCTACTGGCATTACCAGAACAGCATAATTCATTTTATAACGGCATTTTAATTAGAGATGGCATTGTATTCGGATTTTTTTTCATGGTTTTTTTCAATTTTTTCTCACCGTTGAAACCTTCCCTGGACTATCACGAATATTTTAAGACCAAAATTAGCCAAATCGATCCAGGCATTCTCGATTTTTAGCGAGACTACACACGAACAGCAATTCATCTATATACATATATAAAATGGGAAACTGACTGACATATCAACGCACAGCCAACACTACTGGAATTAGGAGCATGAAATTCTGTACAAAGTTTCCTTTCATGACGTAGGCAAGCACTAAGAAAAGATTTTTCAAAATTTACTCCCTAGGGGGATGAAGCGGGGGTCCAAAGTTTGTAAGGAGAAACCTACATTTACGCGAGCGAAGCCGCGGGCACAAGCTAGTTTATATATACATAGATATTGTACTAAAATATACAGCAATATGATCCTTCAAATGGCTTCGTTATCTAGTATTATTCTTAAATGCAACTTTTCTTCGAAATAATTATTTTGATTTATTTTGTCGCGGGAATGCGGTAGATACAAGACGCACAGGACCGTTCGTTGTGGCGACACATGGGGGAGGCTAATGTCCCCTATATGTGACCAACAGTGGATGTCCGTCGGCTGAAATAATAATGATGATATAACCGCAATGATATCATCTCAATGTTTTAAGCTATAGGGAATCATCAAATTACTTCTCCAGCTCTTGGTGAAGAGAGAGGGAGTGTCAGACTTTTACTAACTAAAACCCACCTGTGTTACTCCAGTTGCCCATTACGTACCAGAGCAGTACAATGTGCTACTTCTACATTACTTATAAGAAAAAAAAAATTAAAAACATTGTCATGGACACTTCAGAACTGCTCCAGTTAGTCCAATAACAAGAAAAAAAAATCCATAATTATTTTTCCTTATTACACATAACTGTTCGTACTTCGCTACCTGTTTATGTACCAACAGCCTCACCCTCAAAGTCTAGGACATTATCAAGATCAGGAAAATTTTTATACATGATTTTCTCAATGCCTTCCGGTTGTCTGTCATGTCTTTTAATTCACTGACTCATGAATGGGTTTTCCTCCTGCCTTTGTTACAATTCACGCTTGGTTGGTATTTCCAGATCTTATTAAATGACGATTGTAAACCTCAATGGTTTTCTTGAAAAGATTATTGAGTCTGCGAGCAATGTTCAGGACATTTTTATTGAGCGGTTTGTATGAATGATTCTATTGTGATACTTTTTTTAATTAACTGAAAAGGTCGGCTGTACTTACCAATGAGCTTTATAATAAAACTCGCGGAATTTATTCGTCATTTAAAAGTAGCCACATTTTACACAGAAAAGTTCCTTAAATTTGTTGGCTCGGTTCGTGCAGTGGTTGAGAGGAGTTATTGTAAACTCTTCACAGAATTTAAAATGAATTTATGGAATTTACCAATTTGTGGCAAATCAAACTTCAACAAATCATCATCTCATCAAGACGGGTGTCTTGTATGAGATTACGTGTTGTAAGTGCACCCGTGGATGCGCTTGGCTATCCACGGAGTTTCAAGCACGTTCTCCTCCACAGAATTCCGCAAATAAAAAACTTTAGCAGTTTGACTAACAGTCCCACTCTTTGGAGTTTTAAAAATGCCTGTAAATGGTTTTAATAAAATAACTGCCTTGTGTTTGGGTGTGATGCCATTAGTTTGTTTATACAACAAACTAATAGCACCAATAAAATATCACACTTTGAACTTTCACAAAAGAATCCTGCCGGCACACAATTGCGACTCGTCACTGATGTCACCTCTAAAGATTCCGGTCACACCCGGATGCGCAGGCGCACAAGATCAAGCTTTTTTACAAACCAATAGAGTGGTAAGCCCGTAGGCATCCATTGAGAACGCTTTGTTACCGGACAAGTGTGAGATTTCATTTGTTATATATTTTGTTATATATATTGTTGAAATTCTATTTGAGGTTTTATTCAAAAGATCGTATTAGACATTCTAGTTAGTGTTTTGTTATTTTTACTAGAAAATGTTTTTTTTTTCTTTTCATCATTTTGTAATGCAGTCGATACTTAGAGCTACGATTGATTACCATTACTTTGCTCTAGGATGACCATAAAATATACATGGACAAGCTTATCTTTTGGCGTTCCCACTTATTCCTTTCCACTGCTATCTGGATCAATACTTACTGCAAAACTGCTTAAGGATGTTAATCAATAAAACATGATCAAGTAAAGGAGAATACACAAACAGTACGGCAGTTGTACTGTGATATCGAAAGGAGATCGCATGAGTTAGGTTAACGAACTGGCAAGTAAAATATACTTTTAAGAATTTTGTTGTTCTAAAATAGGTTGAAAAATTGAGTAGAACAAAGAAATGTCTAGTTTTTTTAATTCGGACATAACCATTTTTACATAACCAAATTCTTGAAGAAAAGTATTATAGAAGTATAAAGCTTTTAAAGCATTTCATTATAGATAAGTCCCGGTCCCCGAAGGAACCCGTCGCAGAGTGCATGCGTGCGTCGACAGTACACACCTGCATGTCCCAAAATGAATTCCAGTACAAAAACATTAACCGCTAAAACAGCCAGGCACAAGTCTCGTGACCTCATACCTTTCACTGGCTGCAAATAATACTGAACGGTTCACTTCACCGACACAAAGGAACCGAGAGAAAATACTAATACTTATGCACTAGATCCGCAATGAGCTTGTTACGGAGACTATGTTATTATACAGACAATCAAAATTGATCTTAAATTTTGAAAGGGGAATTTAGTTTTTACATAAGATAATATAATAATAATAATATTCCACAACTTTCACACAACGCCGTCTAAACCCAAACTAAGCAAAGCTTGTGCTATGAGTATTAGATAACTCATAAACATATTTATATATTTATAAATACGTACAAATTAATGATCATGCTCATCACACAAACGTCTGTCTTGGGCAGGAATCGAAACCAAACCCCCGGCATAGTAATAAGTACCACTAACCACTAGACCAACAGATAGATAGATATATTCTTTATTGTAAACCAATAATAAAATTACAATACAACAACAACAACAGGCTAGGCCACAAACAACAACAGCCAGGCCACACACAACAACAACAACAACAACAACTGCCAACCACAACAACATCAACAGTCATCGTTGGTTTACTCAACAGGCCAGTCAAATCTTCAATCTATGTTTGTTGTGGTGACACTTAGGGAGGCCAATGTCCAACAGCGGACATCTTTCGGCTGAAATCATGATGAATACATAAAATCTTTGAAATCCAAAAGTGCTTTAAAGCTACAAAGTTTAAAAAAAATGGTGAACGAGTATTACCTTTCATTATAAGTTTTCTTTTTCTTTTTAAGTATGTATGTACTTGTTTAGTATTATAATGTCCCATTAGTATTAAGTTTGATGTTTGTACACTGACAACCCATCTATCTTCTTTCGTTCAGTCTATCCAAAGGTGGACTGTAAAATATTGCCCTTTGCGATAAGACCACCCATTGTACGAATATCTACAGGACAAACATTTATAAAACAAGTGTTGTTTTATAAATGTTGGTAGTGGCCAGTATTTTTATGAGGTGTACAATAAAGAATAGAATATAATATTATGGTACACTTCGCTTGCTTCTTTAATGGTCGCAAATCGCGACTGTCGAACGTGAGATCCTGAGTTTGATTCCCGGGTCAAGCAGAGTGTTATTGGGTTTTGCGAATAGAAGCCCGGAGTTCGGAAGTTAGTGGTGTGGTAACCCTGTGCTCGTGCCTCGCAAAGCACGTAAAGTCGTTGGTCTTGTACCTGAACTCTCCATCGTTCCATCGGACTATGAGAGTAATGGAATAGAGAATGCACCTGTATTTGGGAATACACTTGTGTACTAAAAGTATCGCTGCTCTCCGCTGAGATTGGTGACCGTGATCGAAATACGGTCGGAACGATTTATCGTTACTATTCCAGTTCGACTTTTAGAATGCTAAGAACAAAACATAATAATGATTACCAAGACACCACAGAAGACATGTTTGATGCAGAAAAATCTTGCAAAAGATCTCGTGACCTCTCGGGGCCTCAATAGAGAGTTTGCTATTGAGGTCCCGAGAGGTCAGGAGATTTAGAAAAGGTCAAAGAACATAAGAGTCTTCTGCTTCGGTTCCATTACCAGAATGAACAAAACTTAGTAAAGGCGAGCAAACATGAGAATGCTATTAACACAAAATGATCAAGATAACTACAATGATAAAAATTCTGATGTCCACGTATCTAAATCGCGCATCTCCACGCTGCATTTGAGAGCAATTTAAAAAGATAAGCACAACCGTATAATTCAAGAATCTCAGGTATCCTAGATGAGGTAAACCAATAAAATTATAAGTATTCGATAGATATATATAATATATAACAGTATATTGAAGATGTGATTATTACCTGTCTTCAAGTAAATATCTAATGACAAGTTGTGAATGCCAACATCAGATGCAATTATAATTATAATTCCACGAAGTTGCAGCGAATTCTCTAATCTTTTATGCAAATTATGCTCGCATAGAATAATTCCCTAGTTCGAACTTAGAAATGATATTGAAATACGATCCAACAAAGTATGAAAATAAAAAGAACACGCCAGATTGCAAGCATAGATGTTAGCACAGAGTTTCTTAATACCTTAAGGCTATATGTTAAGTCAATTAAAACAACGTATTGCGAATTATCAGCAGAAAATAAAAATGCAGAGGAACGATTCAGTTTTTACTGCTCAGTCAACGACCTAAGATTATGTAAACCGAGGACAAGCACCTTTATGTAATTTGTACTGGGATTAGTCATGATCATTAGAACTCTGTACGTTTTACTTATCAAGATAATGCGCGTCCATGCCGATTAGTACCAACATCAGAGATGAAATTTTTTTTTTATAATTGAATAGAGAATGCAGCTTCAATTTTAATTTTAGAATGCTAATTCGTTGTTAGAGATTCTTCTATAGTTTTTGATTTCAAGACTAAAGCATGTTTTCATAGCGAACGATAAAATTCGCATTGCCTGTAATATTGAGATTGATGGTCAATATAACCGTGAAGTCTATCTTTCCCCAACTACACACAATAATAACAAAGACTCATTAACAAAACTAATTAACGTTGATAAGACAAAAAGAAGTATATCATTATAAGGTTTTAGCTCAATATTTCGTAAAGACACACAAATATGCAGTACTTTTGTTAAACAGGGTGTAAATTTCATGCTTTGTAATTAGGTAGTGTTGTTAGCCAACGTTTGGCATTCTTGCAATGAACGTGAACAATTGACAAATTAATATTGAAACCGATGATATTTTAGATCTGGGGCCTTACCATACCGTAACGTGATAAAATGACTAGCGTACGAGCGAGAAAAAGGAATGGAGCTATACACCATATTCATGATGAAATTTAATTCAAGGGCATCCTTTGAAGGAGTCATTGTACTCATCATTATGAACAACTTTTACTATGGGACTAAACCTAAAACCGCGAAAAAAACAGCTGTTTTTTGCATTTATGTTCACATAACTCGTCAAAATATAGGGAAGAGCTGTTTTTTTTTTTCGCGATTTCCAAATTTGGTCCCATAATTAAAGTTGTTCATAATGATGATTACAAAGATCCCTTAAAATTATGCCCATAAATTCAATTTTATCCTGTATAGCTCCATCCCATTAACAGTTCAGTTTAGGTCGTCAAATGGATCACGTTAAGAGCTCTTAGTAGGGTCTCTGGTATCTTGCCTAATGTACCTAATTTGGTGGCTTCCGACATCAAAGATTAATTTTCTAGTTATTCATTTACATTCATAATTATGGCTTAATAATATATTTGTTTTCAAAATATTCATTTTGGGTTATTGAACTAACAACATGATTTATTTATTTAAAAATGTGGTTCACATCGTTAACTTTATGACCGTCAATTAATACCTTAATAACAATGCATAAAGCAGAAAAAATACAATTTTTATACAATTAAATCATTTCAAACCTGAACGAGAAACTGAACACAGTTTATTTTAAAACAATAATTTAATTGTTTATCTGACTAAAAGATCCAGTGAAACATTAGAACCTTGAGTTTGATTCGTCTAGGCTAGATTCTTACTAAATTGTATCACCTAGGCTATGAGGAAACTGCTGAAACAAATTGGAAATCTACTGCTATTTACCGTAGCAATTTCAAGGATTTGCTTTATAAAATGTTTGAAGACAATTGTTAAAGCTAAGATGAAGAGTCTTCAGTAGTAATAAAACGAAAAACTTATAAACGTAATAAATTTATTAGGAGGTTCCTGTCTCTAAAGCCCTAACCACCGGGAGCTTAAACGGTGCTCCCGTTACCGGCACACTACTATTTATATATACATGTATATATATTTTAGGAAATGTATCTATAGATATATAAAAATCAATGCCACTTTTCGCTGTAATTGTATAACTCAAGAACGGGCTCACCTATCCAAACCAAATGTTTAGGCTTTGTTCGGACTATTTAGTAGATAGTTTATGTGAAGTTTGCACAAAATCGGTCGAGCGGTTCTTCATTTATCACATTATTAGGCGGCACGAAGTTCGCCGAGTCAGCTAGTAAAATATAAAAATTAATATGTATAGAATAATAAATTCTCAAAATAATAACATGGGATGTTATAAGATGAAGATGTTTTGCTGTAAAAAGATTATATTACTTATTAATCTTCCATGCCAATCTACACTGAAATCCGTTTCTTAAAACAAAGTGATTCATCTAAAAACATTAGGTAAACACTTTTATAAAATTGAGATTTAGGTGTGCAAAGAACAGCATAACAAAAAATGTAATTAAGTTATATTTTAAGAGCGACAGACATTTATAGGATAGACGAAAACGAATCGTGCCTTCAATTAATATGGACGTAATTGCAACAGTTAAAATTGAAACAAAGAACATTTAGGCACAGATACGACAAAGTAAAATAGATAGGCAATAAAAAATACTGTTCATATCACTTTTACAATAAAAGAAGAGAATCTTCTTATCTAAATATTAAATAACACAAAATTAAACAAAAGTTCTTACCTCACTTTATGACAGTTATAAAATTAAAAAAATAACAATAGGGTCCCACTCTCCCTTTCCAAGTACCACGCTACATAATTTTCTCATAAGAGCAACACACAACTTCAACAATGAAGGTTATCACAACCGTTATGACGATACACTTTATTCTGGTTATTAAAAATTCAACACGGGCTTTAGCATTGAAACGGCATGAAACAGCGCAACTAATCTACTCATTGCACGCGTGAAAGTGCAAGTTGCAACGATTCATGTCCCTGATGTAGGTAGAACAGTACCTAACGTGATTCGTATACATACGTATTGATTTAAGAATGAAAAACTGGGACGTTGGAATAAGAAATGAGGTTGCGAAAGATTTGCCCTGGTTATTTGAAGGTGGCGGAATAAGGCTGCATCTGTTGATGCATACCAACGCGTTTGTTTTCATAGTCTATGCCAAAACGTTGTTAATGAATTTCGTGCCAAAAGTTTCACAATAAATTGCTGGATAACACGAAACGATAGCTGTAGGAAGAGGAGATAAACTTAGCGCTTACAGTAATCGAGAATGTTCTAATGTACCAATTAAATTTTTCGAGGTCCTGATGACCAAAATGATGGAGGAAACAACATCAAGCCGTGTCATAGGAGCAGAGCTAGATCCGAAAGATAGCAACTGGAACATAATTTATCTGAAAACCAACACCAGTTCTATATCACAGAACCAAAAATCATTACATAATTTTGGGGCCCAAAAACCACAATCTTAACAACTGACAGTAGATGGCAGCATAGACTACACTAAGTACATAACTCCAGCAGTAATTAGCCCAAGTGAACAGGTGCCATCGTACGTCATAGATTGAAATGCAGTTAGTCTAGTATTTGCTAAGGCTGCTGAGCCTTTCACAACGGCGTGCTTAACATTCTTGTAATGCAGCAAAACCGCCGCGCCTGCTAGCAACGCTGTATCTACGTGTTTTACTTTACCGACAGTGTTAATAGTAATATTGACTATAGTAACTTTGATTTATCACTATCCTATCCAGCTTTCATCCAGCGCTTCATTTTGGCGCATTTTCAAATCAGCATGCTCCAGTTTCGACGGCGTTTTGGCTCAGTAGTTGAGCGATTTATTTCTCACGCGGAAGAAATATGCGTATAGTTTCCTACAGGTACTTATTCCGGGCATAGGTGTCTTCAATTGTACGATATAGGAATAACGCCTTGTGTGTGGCAACGTTAAAAAAAAACGTTTTTTCATTCCTCCAATCTGTTCTGGACCTCTTAACTTTATTTTAACTTTAATTATTATTATTCGTTATAACTTTTATAAGTAACTTACATAATTTAGTACTACGAAATGAATGAATGTTCTAAATATTTAGCTGATTATAGTTCAACCAATATCTACTCTATTGCCTAGCGTACTACAAATGTGTAAATGTGCATATACAAATCTAATGCCGCTCATTTGAAACATTCAAGGTATTTAATTTATATACAGAAACATCTGAGAATAATAGAAATAATCGAAATATTGATGAATTATGTGTGTTTTGTAGTAAACAACCGATTGTGCGTCAATTTGTTGAGTGATCAGGCTATTCTTTGAATGATAACGCATTGTACGCACATCGCTGTATTCTTTTAGCATGAAGTCATTGATGTTGAAAATATGTCCATACAGGATGTTAGGACTCACACTTCTTTTATTTCACGACTAAACTGATTTTTTCCTTTTTCACTTTGATTTGAATATATTGCTACGGAGACATTTTCCTGTTTAAATTTTATTTTTCAGAAGTTAAAGGGGTGATTATTTCAGCTAACATCCAGATCTTGACTGAATATTGTGGCAGACTTTATAAAGTTATGTGCTGTCAGTACTTGTGAGTCAGCGGTTCATTCGAAGCCGTCTTACCTTGACATTGATTAAGAATACGTTCTAAAATATTAACGCGCTTTGACAATCTGTCTTTAGAGACAGAACATTTGCACTGATTATTCCACATGTTTTCCTTTTTTATATTCTGAGTTTCTTAATATTCTTGATGGGACTTTATATTGACCCTTGAGGAACACCAGTAAGTTGATGAATTTCACTAGGTATTAACGCCCGTCCTCTAGTAAAATATGCTGCTCAAAGGTACAGAAATTAATAAACAAAATATAGAGCATCCCGTACGTCGCGAAACAGAACAATATTATTGTTTACAAGATTGTTTTCTTCGTCACCTGAATACGGAGGCACCGCGAACCGCGCGGACGTCAGTACTACAACAGAACCGATCTAATAACCACATTTTAGTGTAAAAGGACGAAAAGTGCATAATTTTGCGTAAACGATAGGATGTGAGTGAACCATGCCTAGTGGAGGAAACCTAGTGCGGGCCGAGAGGTTCCGGAAGGCACCGCGCACGCCGCGCACCTCACACGCTCGTTACTACTACACCAGATCCTTGGTGTTAGATTCCCCAGTTAGGAAGAGACCTCACACGCCACGAATAAGGTGAGAAAATTTTTAAAGCATTGTAGGCTTCCAAAATTTTGTATGGTTCCAGAAAGGTTGGAGGTATACGGCACAGTGTGTAAAGTCCTACATACCTCCGTTGAAAAGAGAGAATCCTCCGACCATACGGGTGTTACGTCTGACCCGGGCATTCTTAGTTGTTCTTCTTTTCGGAGAACTACACTACGACAGTATTAGAAAGAAAGGAAATCAAGTGATGGTTTATCGAATCTACCTATCACTTACACCATCCACCTGACTACTAATATCCCACCATCCATCCATCCTAAATATACTACTATCTGACTTTCATTATCAAATTGAAATTCTATTGTCAGTGCAATGCAAGCTAGAAGTACAGAAAGCCAAAGTGTAAATCAAATCAACCATGAAGACAGTCATTAATCAGTGACACAATTGTAACACCAGATTTCTACGTCCCTTTGTTTTCAAAACAGAACTGAACCTTCACGTAAGTTACATAATTGATAGCATTAAATCTAATTGAGCATTCTCTTGACTAAAGTCACGTGTTTAACAATTGCAACACTGTGGAAGATGCCAGCTAAACAGACCTTATATTCTAAGTAAAGGTTACTTTGTACTGCGGAATCATGACTATTTATTGCTATCAAGCCATCTTTGAATTTGAAAATATCAAAAGATTAATTCGAAGTTGTTAAAAAAGAAACTGCGATGCTAAAATTCAGGATTGCTTTAATCTCGAAGGCTGTAGTAACCCCATCACACGACATGGGTAAAAAGAAGTTGGATGATAGTCTGCCTTGAACTCTAATGGAATCATATATCTGGGTATAATTTATCTATAATATATATGTATTTAGAAATATATATGTATGTTTATCAGTTGTCTAGTACTTATATTAAAAGCTCTGATTAGTTTGGGACTAAATGCCGTTTATGACGGTTTTGGAAAATTATTTTTGTTATCTTCATGAAGATCGAATGGATATCAATCCTCATAAATATGTACCCCGTCTGGGGGCCCCGACTAAAGGGAGTGGTAGAAAGTGTGCGGTGGTAAGGTCTCTAATTAGGTAGTCTATAATTGTCCGTTCTCCTCAGACCAGAGGGAACCCATAATAAGTTATTCCATTCCACAATAAATAGGATCATCATTTATAGAAAATACAAGAATAAGAATATTATTCGTACCATCTATTTGCACCGTTCAATACGAACACGTACGTAACCAAATATGTCTAGTTTATTTTCATAAACATCAACACCAATAACTATTTGTAAACAACGATTGTTTTCAACCGGTCCACACACTCTGCTTTTGTCTGGCGACCTAAGCGTCAGAATATACAGCTTGATATTAATTCTTCGCTGAATCAGAAATTACACGGACGGAGAATAGATTTTACGCTATCATTTCTTCTTTCTTAAATCCGCCTTTTTATCGTCATTGTCCAATTTTACGAGTTCGTTATTATTTGAAGTCTTTTTATTTCGTCTAATATATACATATTTACTTTACATGTTTCACCTTGAAGAACACCTCCTAAACTATAGTCTTTACATGAGCAAAGCTGTATTGCTTGCTCGTTGTTATGACAGTGAAGCGACATCTATGGCGTCACATAAGAACTAATCCTGCATCGCGCAATCAAAGTTCTCCGCACGATTAGAACATATAGAACAGCCCGAAATCATCTATGGGGCAGTTGCCCACCAGGCATAACATCCCGTCTGGTCGGAGGATCCTCCCTTTTCGACGGAGGTTTGCGGGACTTTACTCCCTGTTCCGCCTATCTCCAAAACAGTATGTTCCTACGCTTCCGAATTTGGGAAACCTCTGTTCCCTAGTGAGGTAGCAGGCCAGAAAGGTTACAAACATTTATTTCCTTTGCCAATACAGTTGAACCCCGACCTCTAACTGGTACGATTATCGCGGAGCTCAGAGCACACGCGGTTCAGTAAAAGGTGGCTAACCTCGACGACTCAAGTATTGGGACTAAGGACAAACGCCTTGTTCTCAGCTCACCATTGATCGTGGGCTCATTATTTTGATACCCACGTTGTCACATACATGCATCTTCTTGGTACTTCAACACTATCTAAGCAACCAAGTGACAAAAAAGGGGTGACTCTCAAAATAACAAGTGCTTATATCTGTAAAAACCATGAATGTATAGCTAAGACCTTATTACTTTGAGCACGCGTCCTTACCTTCCGCATGACGTAGGTCCTCACCGGACATAGTAAGTTCGGGAGGTTCCTGCACCAGAAACGCCTGGGTGCTACCACCATCCTTCTGCGAAGCAGTAATGCTAGCGAAGGAGGCAACCGCAGCCGCCGGGATCTCGATCATCTAATGACATCCCCCGCACATGGGCGGACCATGTGCGGGGGATGTCATTAGATGATTTTCAACCCGAAAAAAAAAATACCTTTGTCTTATAAACAGACAATTATTTAATATCTTGAAACATATCGCAAAAGAATCCCTACATCACAGTCTACCACTTCATTAACCATCGAAATAACCCATTCGATAATTGCAAAACGACGGACCAAACCAACAACAGATCACCTGGTGTATTATAAGCCTTAAATTGCCAAATTAAGCTATCATTGTACTCCAAATTGCATACCAGTTGTTCCTAGGATCAAAGGTGGGGAAAGCCTACGGCATTTTGATTAGGCTGGGGCACCGCAATCAGCGATAACGGTACAATTTGAGCTGCTCAATTTTCTTTGAAACTGAAATTAGACTCGATTTTTATCAATTACTTTCGTCAGCATTTTAAGTAGTTAAGTTACTGTTAATTTATATATCAATAGTTCAAATTATATACGTGATCCT
Organism: Mythimna vitellina; assembly: GCA_949316375.1. NCBI lineage: Eukaryota > Metazoa > Arthropoda > Insecta > Lepidoptera > Noctuidae > Mythimna > Mythimna vitellina. Next base: position 8,638,173 of record OX438687.1, on the reverse strand, counting down.
TTCTCATTTGTTGCTCTGTCTATTAGTGACTGCATCAAAATCCGTTGCGTGGTTTAGGCCGAGTTAGCGCATATACAGGCAGACGTGGAAAGCGACTTTGTTTTACACCATGTAAAGAAAAAGGAGGCTTTTTTTACTGAACTGGACCTATTTAGTGTAGCCGTGAGACATACACTGTGTCAGTGTTTTTTTCTTTGTTTTTTTCTTAGTTGTCTTAAATTTTGTTTTAACAGTGTGTGTATCCACGTGTGCGTGCCAAGTAAAATATTTTTCTTTCTTTCTTTCTTTAATTGAACCTTAACAGACTTGAAAAACTCACCAGTGGTAATTACAGTGCTTAGCTAATTGATTGCAAATAGTCATATGTACCACAAACCACCTGCTTAATGTTTCATAAGTAGCTTCCAAGAAAAACGTTGCATTAGCTAAGTACAGACGATACACAAATTTGTGAATTTGTGTATTTTGAATTGTTTCATTTTTAGGGTTCCGTAACTCAAAAGGAAAAAACGGAACCTTTATAGGATCACTTGGTGTTCCGTCCGTCCGTCTGTCTGTCTGTCTCTCTGTCAAGACCCTTTATCTCGGGAACACGTGGAGGTATCGAGTTGAATTTAAAACCATATACTCAGGTATACGGTTCCTTAAAGCTGTAATAAAATCAAACTTGTAAGTAAAGAAAAAAAAAGATACGGCCGTTTATGTCGCAAAAAACGTATATTTCAAATACTCTATTTCTTGATGACCCAGAATCCTGAAATTTGGCATAAAGCAAGGTCTTACAGTAGAGATATAGGAATAAATCTGAAAAATGTAAATTTGTAGTAACGTCACAAAAAAAATATATTTTGAGATTCGGAAAAATCTTCATAACTCAATTCGGAAATAGAACTTTTTTCATAGGTAAGTTTGTACGGAACCCTCAGTGCGCGACTCCGCCTCGCTCTTGCCCAGTTTTTTTTTTACTATGCTCTTACATAATAGAAGTAACAAGAAATATGTAACCAGGACTTTGCCGTACAATACTGACATACCAAATTTTAGAGTGGAGATTCTTCATCACCATAGCGATCTCCGCTTTTGAATTTGCTATTCGCATCATCTTTCTGGCAGTCTGACTGACTTCTTGCCAATTCAAAGATTTATTTGAAATAAATGCTTCGAGTCTAAATTTTTTAAAGTACCATTTTTATTTAAATAAATACTTGCCTTCTTTAAAACCTCGATGTTGATTTTGGGACTAAATTTTCGGTGCCTGTATATTAACATCCACTCGACCATAGAACAGGAATATGGTTGGCTGCAGTTGTCAACCAAAGCCAGGGTTATTATTGTAGCGAACACTGGACCGTGACCGAGTGGTTCCACGTTATTCGTAACATTCTAATTTGGCACGCCAAAGGTTTTTATTACAGCCCCACTTCCGCATCCATTTGAATAACTTGAGCAATATGACGAAAATGTCACGCCGTGTTACATTTGTCAGAGACATACCATGTGCTGACATGGGTACTTAATCAGTTGCGACATCCATGCTCTTGAACTTTGATGGCTTTAAAACTTCCGATTGTTCAAAACATTATAAGTGAATGGTGGTTTACAACAATGACAGTAAAATTTGGTATATGCAGCCTATGACCTTTCACACGATTATCAGTTATGCAAACATCGCATTCATAGATCATGAAATCTTCACACAAATGACAAGCAATTTAGAAATGTTAGTGGCACTTAAACACAATACAAAAGAAACGTCTACTGAACAATATCTACAATTTGTACTAAAATAATAGCTAATACTTATCGTAATTCTGAAGACATTAACGTAACACACATAATGTCCGCATTAATGACCCACATATTATGCAAATCACCACTTAATTTGCAAATTAGATAATGAAGCAGTACCCACCGAGAAACATAGGTTCCCTTGACTAACCGAGTTCATTTGTTTGCAGATGTCAGTCCGCTCCGAAAGTAATGGATAGCCACAGTAGATCGGCGTCGCCGCGCGAGCCTATGCGGCCACAGCACCGACCTCCTTCGCCCCCATCCTCCCCTGGTGCCTTCGACAACCGGGCCTACCAGCATGACGAATCAGACCCCAACCACAACGACTCCTTCTCCTCAAATGGGACACAGCAGCAGAATGGGCACACTAAAGAACCGAATGGAGAGACAAAAACGTTGGAAGCAGTGAATTTAGAACTGATCAACCTCACTCCGAAGAACGGCAGTGCGAAGAAAAAAGACGTGGAGGTGGACATGAACGCCTCGAACCCGTACGACGAGTACTTCGTGCCTGTCAACGAGCACAGGAAATATATGAGGTCAGTGTATATTCTATTGTTTTGTCCTATGGACCACACAAACAGAAGCGATAAAACTATAGATATTATTGGTTAACATTTCATTTATAGGTGGATTTCGAGAAACAGTTTTAAAATATTGTAGACAAGTCCAATTATTCGTTATATTGACCTGCGGGGTTACCATGACGTTCAAAGTAAGATTGTTTCATTCTTATTTTAGTGTGGATAAGAGACAGAGCTATACAGGTTGTCTAGCGCCATCTCTTACCCACACTGGAAATAAGAATGAAACAATCTTACTTTAAACGTCATGGTACAGGTCTAAGTATCAATACTATTATTGTGCAAAGTAGATATTTATTTGTGATCTGTTTTCTGATTAATAAAAAGTCAAAGAAAGTAAGTAGTTCGAGGTATATTGATTGAACCAAATATAATCTTGATACCTGCCTAAGTATCAAGATTATATTTTGTCGGACGGACTGGTCCGTTGATTACGTTTAAGACGGGTACAAACCTCTATGCTTCCCAATCATCTGATACCCGTTACTCAACATGAACCGTACCACGCTGTTTTTTATCCACTGTTAGTTTATTCGGTATCGGACGAACCGTCGCTTGATCTAAATTTTATGTGAGTATCTTTCAATGGTCAATTTATGTAAACCAGTCTTCTTCTTTTCGATTCGATGGTAAACTCGTCAAACTTTTTGGACTCAATAGGTGGCTATATTAATAGCAGCATCGGTAGCACTCATCAAATCCAGTAATATTTTTATTACAACGAAGACTTTTTTGCCTACATAGACTGTTTTTAAAGCAAATTTGCAATTAAAAATGTCATACGATGCTAGTGCACATCTGAAAGAGGACATAAACCATCTTTAATTGCGGACCATGAAATAAATCTGTAGAGTAGAGATGAAACGTATATACACGAACAGGTTTTTGGAATAGGTCTGTGGCTGGACGCGCAGACTTATTCTGTGCGTACCACATAAACGCGTCTCGAGTATTTAGGCGTATGGCGTCTGACAACTGAAACCTAAATGCGCCAGCTTTTCTTTGATATAAGTTTCTATATTTTATTATAAAAAAAAACAGGGCAAGTGCGAGTCGGACTCGCGAACTGAGGGTTAATAACAAACTTACGTATAAAAACAATTCAATTCGCGAATTGAGTTACGAAGATTTTTCCGTATTGTAAAAAAAGTTTTTTTTGTGTCGTAACTACAAATTTACAGTTTTCAGTTTTATTCCTATATCTATACTATAAGACCTTGCTTTATGCCAAATTTTAGGATTCTGGGTCAACGGGAAGTACCCTATGAATTTTGATTCCTTTGAGAGTGTTGAAATGTACGTTTTTTGCGACATAAACGGCCGTATCTTTTTTTTTCGTTAAGTTAGAAGTTTGATTTTTTCACAGCTTCCTTTTGAGGCACGGAACCCTAAAAAGCTGTAATTCCTAAGCCTTTTAAACCGAAAATACTTAATTACTTTATCGACTCGATATTACTTTTAAGTACGAAAACTCGCTAGATAAGGAAACGACCAAAAACTCGAGACGCCTAAATACTCGTGGACCTAGTTTTTGGAATAAGTATTTCAGAGGATGCGTGCTTCTAAGACTCAGTACGCATTCTACCTAGGAGATATATCTCACCTCTATGTAGACTAGGAGTAATTGATTAAAAACTAGCATAATTATAAATCCAAACACTGCTTTTAACTTAAGTACCAGTCGTAAAAAAAATGGCGCGGGTTTCAAGAGACAAATTACAAATGTCTATGAAAGAAGAAAGAAAGAAAGAAAAACAGTTTATTCGCGTGAAATGACGCAATCTTAAAACTAGATAACAAACATAATCAATTTATAGGGATGATGTGCGTCACATCCGCGCAAAACGGCCGAACGTTCAGCATAAAGCTGCGGCCTCACGCATAATGCGATGAGATCACAGCAATGGTTTTCAGCGTGGGCCGGTGGTGGTGTCGACATAAAGACGAAAGAACAGTGCAGTGTAAAAAAAAAAAGATTTGTATAGTAAAAGGAAATAAAATACATATGAATTCTAAATTAGACTATAAATAAGTCCACCTCTAAATGACCGACATATCAGCGAAAGAAAAACAACGAGAGCAAACAATTAAGCGCAACATAATAATACTGTAGTGACCACTAAAAGCCGACTATCACGAACAAAAATAAATAAACTACTGCACTATAATCTTGAGATGAACTGATCGACCGTTTTTTGTCTCGAAGCGGATCCGTTACATCACGTATATCAATGGCGGTATCGATTGCGCCGACTGAAAAGCACAGCTGGAAATTGACCTGCCAAAATGAAGGTGATTAGTTTTAGGGTCGCGAACTAAGATCGGTTGATTTAGGAGAACTAAACAAAAAGTATCATAAAAGAGTGTTACCACATCGATCGTTGACATTGGTCCACTTCTTTCGATTCGTGCATGGTAGCTTTTGATGCAATAAAACTTGTTGATCGATGTTGATTGATCTAGTCGATAGGTATATCGACTAACGACACCCTTACTGTTCCATCTTTAAACTTCACATAACAATCGATAGTTGAGGATTAGGTACTTCTGTATTGAATCACAGTGAAAAAAGAATCGATCAGAAATAAAAAACTTTTTACAAAACCGACTTCACTAAAATAAAACTTCCTATCAAAATAACTTCAATTTCGGAAGTCGGTGTTTCTCAGTATTGTTTGTTTCTTATTTAACACCGACTTCCGAAATCAAAGTTATTTAAAAAAATACAACCGAATTGATACCTCCTCATTTTTTGGTAGTCGGTTAAAAATAGATGGTTATCTATGAGTATCTTTGAATATAGATCGCATGAATTGTACAAACTCGGTTCCGGTGCAAAGTGAACTCGGCGGATTAAACATCGAAGTGGACTTTTACATGATAACCAGTAAAGAATCTTCAAAAGTAATCATGTAATACTGTCTTCAATGAAGATACGTTAAAAATAAAATGAAGACAGTGAATGAATGGTTACCTCGTAGGAGACAGATAATTGTTCCAGTTCTGAGTGAATGTCAGTTTATATGTTTGTAAACGCACCCACGATTAAGGAGTAGTATATAAAAAGATTAGAGGTGCTTTTAAAAGATTGCGACTGCGATTCGTATGAGAAAATTTTAATAAAATCCCTTAATTGGCCTTACAGCTTGCATAATGTAAGGTTCCAGCATGAAACCTTACCATTACTTACTAAATAAGATAGAGAATTTGTTTCAAGATCTTCGTAATAATAGTAATTTTTGAAAAGAACAATCAAACAAAGTCAAATCACAGCTTTGAAACTATGCCTAGTCTTAAAATCCATATAGTTTGAACGCTGGACTCTGTCATGCTTTATAGACAACCCTACTCAATAAATAGGACGTTCCACGTTCATCTTTTCTGTAGATCACCGATCAGTGAGACGGACGTATTTGGTCGACTCTGTCCCATAAATAAAAAAAAAAACCTGTAACATTATATCCAATTTAAAAATCCCTCAATTATAAGAGAAATGAAAAACTTAAATATTTCAGCGTAAATACTATATTTTGAAGTATATATAGGAATATACGAGTATTTCAAACCGATGATATTTAATTTTAAACCGAATATCATTGTAAATGTTTTGCGGTGCATATAATGTCATGGCTAATGCCTGTGAGCCTTCTGCAACTGTACAATTTAAAACTATTTTTTTTATTGAGAGTAAGTCTAGACGTAGGTACCCTGAAAGCAGAACATTATGTTAGCTTTGATCTTAGTAACTTCACGAAATACCCTGGACAAACAAGGCTAATATAGCTATCTCACTCTTTATGCTCCTATATAAATATTATTGGCGTCTCTTTTAAAAAGGCAGGACTAAAATAAACCTTTTCGCTACACTATCAAATAAAATTAAAATAACCACTTGATTAAAACAATACCTACATATTTTATGACAGTAACAAATATAAAAAAAAACTACTTGCGTCACCCAAGCCATTAAATATGTTTTTATCTTTTAAAACTTGCACAAAATCTTGATCAAAACAAGTAACTACATAATAAATTCTTGTGGTAATAACAAGAACTGTGCAACCCGACTTATAACTTGTCAAAATTTTTAATATAATGTGTGAAAAGAGCCCTAGTCCTCCAATGTAACTGCTACCTTGCAGAAATTACGAATATCGCAGCATATGCTGAGTTAGGCGCCTCTTTGGCCTCGCACAGATTTTAATTTTTTTTTTTTTCATACTTGAAATTCGACTGTTTGTGTGAGGTACGAATAAACGTTTTTTCTTTCGTTCTTTCTTTCTTTCTAATAGTCCAGTCAAATTAGACCAAAAAATAGGGGTAAGGTTACAATAATTCGCACCTAGCTGAAAATTTATAGGCTTTTTCAAAATACTATCACAAATGAAGTCTAAAAAGACCTCATCGATCCGACACCTAGAAGAAAAAAATGTCGGGGTCAAAGGGTCACAAAAACGAGTTTGTTGTTATTTTCAGCAAAATGGTAAGTTTCATCAAAAATCAGCCCAAACAAAAATTGTAGATCAGATGTACAAAAATGTCATATTACTTTTTTACCTAAGAGCCACCGTTTTTGAGATATAATGATTTAAAAAGTTAAAAGAGGTAATCGTCATCATATGCACACGTTTTCGCGTCACCTTTGAGGTAGTGTACTTAAAGCGTTTTTATGGCTCCGTACATCAAAAGAAAAAAATGTAACGCTTATAGAATCACTTTGTTGTCCGTCTGTCCATTGATTTTTTTTTCCAGGTGTCGGATCGATGAGGACATTTTAGATTTCATTTATGATGGTATTTTGAACAATCCTACCAATTTTCAGCTGGGTGCGAATTTTTGTAATCTCAGATGCCTAAATTGACCGGACTAGAATATCTCGTCTCAGTGTCATATGAATCACTTTACACCGTTCCTTCCGACCGATCAGAACAAATGATAACGTTCGCAATTTTATCTAACACTTTTCACCAATCATTGTAGTAGGCTAATTGCAACATCTACCCTATTGTCTATCCATTAGCAGACCTCCGCCATTGTATATAAATGATAACGGGTAGGCCGTGTTAAACAAGTAGGTGAGCGGTAAAAAGAACATCACATTTAAGTACAATGCAATGGCTTTGCATTAAACAGCTGTGGAACTGGCCAGAATTGGGTACAGTATTCTTTTTTTTTATCATTGGTTTCAAAAATTAACTTTACAAAAATTCAGTTCGGTTCTAAATTTGAAAAAGGAAGCATAAACTGAAATGTAATGGCAACGTTTTATGATGTTACGCATGTTCAAAAAGATAGCGAGTTGTTCCCAAATCGCCCCCACTTTTTCTCATTCCAATATTTGAAATGCTAATTGAAAACCATTTAAGAACCAAACATGCTATTTTCAGAAAAACAATATAAAATTAGCGTTATTTGTTGTTTAGTATAAAATATTGTACAAAAATTAACACTGAAAGGAAAGTAATTGGTGGCATTGGTGGCCTATTTGTGCAGAATCTACGTTACCATAAGCAATAGTCTTTAGCTCCTGGGAAACAAGCCTCCTCTTCCAAACCTTGTTAAATTCATCAAAACCAATTTTGTCGACTCTTATTTTAACTTAGGATCCCTCATCACAAGATAGCTAATTACAAAATGCTGCTACAATTAGACATGGCACATCAGAATTTGCCATCTATTTTTTTACAAAGTTCGTTGACAAAGGACTTGAAACTCAAGATTCACAGAGCGTGTCCCCAATTAGTCACAGGCCTGCTTTCCGCATCAGTACGAAACTAAGAAGTCAGACGACTCCTGAATAGATCGACCATTCCATTCCTAGAGGTTCACGACCGAACTGTGAAATTGAAATTAGCATTTGCTTGTTTTCAAACAGCCCATGAATTTTCTAGACTCATCACGTCATTTAGAAATTTAGTTTTTTTTTTAATTTGTTTATGAATTTTAAAGGGTTTTTAAAATGTCGTCATATCGGTTTATTTTGTTCTGTAATTTATTATTCTTTAATAATTTTTATGCGGCACAGTGTGAGAATAGTGTAGATCTAAACTGACGCAAGCATATTTCAGTAGAATTCATTGAGTTTTCAGTAAAAACCAGTATCTTACAGTAATCATTTATATGGATCAGAAATATTCCTTCTTCATTGCTCCAAGGCTTGCTAACAGATATGTTATCAGTTTTTTTTGTTTTGATTGAAAACAAGAAATGAAGTAATTCATCATTACAACATCCGATGAGCCGTTCAATTACACGTGCGTGCCGACACGCTGCGCTTGCGCAACCAGCAAAAAGGTTCACACTCCGCGACCTCTGCGGAATGTAAACACAAACTAATATGACAAACCAATTAAATATTCAGAATGCAATTTGGAATAGTTTGATGGCAATTTAAATAATTTTATTACCTATCTAAATCTTCGTTTTGATATCTCGTATTTTTCAAATGCTTAAATTTCACATCAAATACAGATGTGAAATTTTATATAAATACAAATGCGTGCGGGTGATCTCATTTCACTTGTAGACAATGCATCTAACATTATGGGCATTAACCTAAGTATCTCCTGTGTCAACAAAGTAAAGCACTATATCGATTGCACAGCACATGGACACACAAATTCCCGCGTCCTATTTTTTAAATTAACCTACTCCTATTAAGATCAGAGATCCAAACCGGTCCAGTTAGGTAGGTCTATCTTCGAGAAAGAGGTCAACCGTCGAATTCGACTCGGCTCGACAAGGTCCGGCAGTATCTTCTTGTTCCATATCTCCATTATCCATACAATCATACATACATAAAATATGGCTTACAATGGGCCTCATCAGAAAGTTTAAAGTCACATAAAGGATAATGAAGAGGGCTGTGCTTGGAGTTTCCTTGTGGGATCGAATCAGAAGTAGAGATATCCGGAGGACGAACACGGGTTTCGACATAGCCCAAAAAATCGCCAATCTTAAGTAGCAGTGGACTGGGCTGGCTTTACCGTAAAACGCAAAGTTGGACACACAAGGAGGCTGTTAAGCTCATCAGCCACCATGTTGAGGGTCACAGGAATCTTATGGATGCGAAATGAACAGGACCAGTCATTGTGGCGGCACTTCGGGAAAGCCAATGCCCAGCATTGGATATCTTATGTCTGAAAATAATCATGAGGACACTCTTTAATTGCATGTTTGAAAGCAAAATAAACTTTTATGGATCGAATATCATCTTCTTAACTACTTGTTACACATTCAGCATGCGTTAGAAGGACATCGACTTAGGTTTTTAATTCATTTTATGAAGTACTAGCTTCTGCCAGCGGCTTCGCCCGCGTAAACATAGATGTGTCCATACAAACTTTGGACCCCCGTTTCATCCCCATAGAGGATGAATTTTGGAAATTCCTCTCTTAGTGCTTGCTTACATAATAAAAGGAATCCTTGTGCAAAATTTGTTGGCCCTGTAGTTTTAGCTGTGCGTTGATATATCAGTCGATCAGTTTTTATATATTTCAAGAGCATCTGTGCACTCATACATGATTATTGATCAGCGATTGTTTGTATGGATATATTTTGATTTATTTTTTGAATGTTACGTTCAAGAATAACTGACGTAAAAATACAAGTCAAATAACCACGAATCCAGAGATCACAAAATAGGTAAATATTCAAGTGGCTAGGTCAGAATTATAAATTAATATCACAAAGCGATGCGGTCAGCATTATGCAACCGTGCGCAATGAACCGAAACGTCACTCAATAAGACACAGAATGATTTACTTTAGTCTGACAACTTCGCGTTTTCTATTGTCTGACACCGATATTGAACTGGAGCGGGTTTTCGTAATCACATTGACGAATAACGGATCAAATGCTAATTAAAGTGGAACTTCTTAAATTATACTTCTTCTTATATTTCATTGTTGGAAAGGTACATAGTAAAACGACAGATTGTTTTCAATTCCTAAGATTGTAGAATGACTTACCAATTTAAAAATAATGTTTAAGTACTATACTGCCGTTATAATTAAAAAAGGCACAACAAAATTATTTTTTTCGAAATTTTGTTGAATACATATTTGGATACAGAAAAAAATCTTATTCCAAATATAAATTTAAAAAAAAAATCGAAAAAAATGTTAGTTGTGGGCCCTTTTTAATTACGACGGCAGTATACTATCGAAGTTGCAGTTGTTGTTGTTGAAGTTGAGTTGTCGTTTCGTAGTTGCTGTCGAAGATCTTATAGTAACATAATTGATCCAATCGAGGTTTTCTTTTTTTATAGTGTGACGTTGTCTCAAACTAAGAATTCTTCTGTATTGCGGGTGCTTTCACAAACATGTAAATTCACATAAACAAGACAGACAGACCCAGAACAACTATCTGTAGAGCGTTCAAATATTTGTTTCGTGCTGGAATAGAACCTGCGACATGCAGCGCAGCAGCCAATCGCTAAGCCACTACACCAACCATTCCTACCTTATTTTATTAGTAAATCCTTTTTAAACACAAACCTTTAATTTAAAATATTTTGCTACAACACACAACAATAGATACGAAATTCTTTTAAAAATTCTACACCATCGTGTTATTTTTTGATAAAATCAAGTTTAAAATAATAAAAGCCGTTTGCTACATAAAATCAATTTGATTTTTTAATAAGGTCTGACCTTGACAGGATTCCAACACGAATATTCGAATCGCCACGTATTTAAGCGCTCCTTAGAATTGCAAATTAGTAACGTATTCCGAACGAATCTTGATCAAAATTCGCCATACTCATGTAAATCTATCATAATATTAGAATGTATAAATACCTCGATTAATATTCGTTATTCATTACTTTGGCCAGTTTTTAGGGTTCCGTACCTCAGTCGGCAAAAACGAAACCCTTATAGAATTATTTTGTTGTCCGTCCGTCAAGATCCAATTTTTTAATAACGCACTGAAGGATTAAATTGAAATTAATATCAAATATTTGCTCCTTGAAGCAGTGAAAAAATCAAACTTCTGAGGCATCGCAATTTAAAGATAAGGCCGTTTATGTTCCGCTTAGGCGCATATTATATAACTAGTGCGCCTCACCATCAACGATTGCATCGCAGCTTACCATCAGGTGGGATCGCAGTCAAGCACTAGTTTATAACAAATTAAAAAAAAAAATTGACACTCGCAAGGAAATCAAAACCTATAGGGTTCCCGTTCACCTAGAATCCTAAAATTTGACAAAAGGCAAGATCTTCTAGCACACATAAATGAAAAAGGCTGAAAATCTTAAATTTATTTTTGCATCACAAAATAATTACTTTTTTCGATTTGAGAAAATCTTCGAGATTCGATTCGGTAATCGAATTACTTACCTCCATAAGGCGAGTTTGTACGGAGCCCTTGGTGCGCGAGTCTGACTCGGACTTGTCCGATTTTTTTAAATGTTATTACCAATAAAAATCTCAATATAAATAATTTATAACATCTGTTTTTACTTTTTAACTAGTATTACCTTGAACGGCCAGGGTGATACCTACCTACGTGTTAAAAAGTAAAAACTGCTTAATTAAATTAACATGATACACCTACCTAATTATGTTGGTATGTAGTATATACCTAATTACTACGGAAATTGATTGGACACATTTTTTAAACTAAACTGTTTTTCTACTGTATAAACTATAGACGTAGTTAAGTTAGCTGCTGCGCTACGCGGGTTCGATTCCTATATGGAAAAAATATTTATATGGCCTGGCCCCCTAGCCAAGTTACGATCGTTTCGTTTGCGTTGAACGCCTCGAGTAGGCCACGCCTCCGATTCCTTTGTTCTGACGTCATCTCAACGCTCAGTCGCATGGTTAGAATAAAGGAATCGGAGACGTGGCCTACTCGAGGCGTTCGACGCGAACGAAACGATCGTAACTTGGCTAGGGGGGCTGGTCTGTCTGTCTTGTGTTTATGATTTCACATATTTGTGAACTCACCCACGATACAGCAGTTATTCCTATATTGAGAAATCTTTTTTTTTTATGTTTATAGAAAGTCCTGATACAATTTTTTCCAAAGCTCGTCATGGTTGCTAAGGCTAAGGATATTGTGTTATATAAGCACTATATTTATATATCCATACAATTTCTACAAGAAAAACACATATGTACCCACTGAATATACTGAGCCCTTTCTTCAAACAACAATTACTTAGCACCCGAGTGTAATTAGATGACTTATCTCAAGTTGAATGACTTATAAAGGAACAAAAGGATTACGTATTACCTCCACTAACATTGGTCGGTTATATCTTAATATAATATTTGCACATTCATTAGCACTTCCCATTCTGAAGGAAATTCTCTAGGAAACTCGGTAACGACCAATATCCTTTTCCTGAAATCAACACGCAAAGAAATCTAGTAGGTTTCGAGAAATCTACGATTAATGTATCAAGACATAATAATTAACGTAGGAATAATTTATTTTTAGTCGTCCTGCTACTAGGCTGTCAAGTAACTAATATTTCCTTTATTATTGTAGCAACCATTTCCATGCTTAAAAAACCGGCAAAGAGCGTGTCGGGCCACGCTCAATGTAGGGTTCCTTAGTTACCCGTCCGTCACAATAAGTCCCCACTTAAGAGTTAATGAACGACAGACAACGAGCAAGAACAAATACCACCAATGCCAACTAGAGACCAACCGAACCATTCGACAATATAATAGCTCATAACCGCCCCAACCCCATCAACTCAAGAAAAATCTTAACAGCGTAAAGTAGCCCAAAGTACAGCTCCATCCATTAGGGTACCCTAATAAAACATTTTTTTTTCACTTTTCATTTTACCACTTTGTCGGCGTGATTGATATACATATTGGTACCAAATTTCAGCTTTTTAGTGCTAACGGTCACTGAGATTATCGGCGGACAGACGGACAGACAGACAGACTTGGCGAAACTATAAGGGTTCCTAGTTGACTACGAAACCCTAAAAATGATAAGTCAAATGTTTTTCTTGAGGTGGGAAATCATCAAATGACTTCTCCCACTATAGGGTGGAGCCAGAGGGGCGTGTTAGACTTTTACTGACTGAAACCCAATTATGTACCTTCATTTGCCCTTTGCGTTCTAGGGCACAGTAACTCTTTCAAAAGTCCCCGTAACCCAAGTTTCCCGGGTTCCCTACAAAAATTAAACATGCAAAGTATTCTTATGTTTTCCGTAACTCTGTCTTAATGGCGCTTAAATTACAGCATAATATAAATGAGATTTGATAAACTAGATCTCAAGGACGTTGCCCAAATTCGTTAGGTACGTGTTAAACAAACTCTGTCAATTTCTTTCTGTCGATACCGGAGTGGTTTCATATAAAACGATCGAAGGTCGGCCACTCGACTATTAACATTCTAAAAAGTACGAACACGTTTTTTTCAACGGATTGTTTCCTTAGTAATTGGAAACGTTGGATTCTTGTAAAAACTCAACAGAAATAGATTTGATAATTGCGCCTTATTAACTCGTAAGCGCAACCTTTAACAGAAATACGCGCTCAGCTTGAAATTGGTTTCGGTTATCATTGTAATTGCAATGAGTAATTTCCTCGATCAGTTTAATTAATCGCGTAACTTTGTAAAGAGGTCTTCATTTGTTACATTGAAGCTTTGATCTTTTTCGCCATAGCCCTTTTTATTCACATTACATTCTTGTGACATTCCAATTTCCAAGGCATGCTTAGACCAGGCTAAAGCTATGCCGTTTGTAATGGACGAAGCTCAGTAGGGTTAGGGCTGCCATCGACAAATTTTCCGACGCCGGACAAACGGCAAAAACTCCGGACATTTGGACAAAATATGGACTTTTCCCCGGACACCTCGGAAAAAATATTTTTTGCATTAAAAATAAAAACATCGTTTTAATTTTTTATGCAGGTTGTTAATAAAATCGAATTAGGCACGTATGTAACCGCAACAACCAATAGACATTTTTAGTAATAAAATTAAACACTAAGTATATACAGGGTTAATTGTAAAACACTAACTGTCCGGTAATCCAAGTTTCACCCTGACACTTTTAAAAACCCCGCCGTGACGCCCCCCGGACGCCCTTCCAACTAGGACAAAATAACTTTTTATCTACTCTCAAATCGTATTTTAATTGATGACATAAAAATGAATACCTGCAAATGAAGTGAATAGGAACGCAGGGGTGAATAGAAAGCTATTAGTATAATTGATGGGACCCGCTAGGGCCAATGGGCCGATACCTGGCAGGGCTGCGAGATTGTTCAATATAGTTACCGTGAGCGCAAAATAAGTAATAGTAGGTACAAGCCGTGGCCTAGAAAAGCAAAGGACAACAGACGGAACACAGGCAGTTTTAGTCAGTAATAAAAGTCTGATGCTGCCTCTCGCTCCAGCCAGCTAGAGCGGGAGAAGTTATTAGATAATTTCCCACCTCATAAACGAAAACGCTATGCCGTGGTAAAGCCTCTTTCCAACTGCACAAAGCAGTTGGAAAGAGGCTTTACCACGATATTTTAACACATCATGGTAAGCTCCGGGTGGTCTAGTGACGTCCTATGTCGTATTATCGTTTTTTCATTCTAACATTAACTTCAAGTTACAAAACTTAAGTATGCTGAGCGTGAATGAAAGCAATAAAAACTTTGATTTAGTTCTTAAGCAAAGTGACGACAGCTATCTTGAAACTTGCAAATCGTGTACAGCAATCAGAATCTAGTTTTTAAAATTATTTCTAAGTATGCAAAGCAGAGACAATTTGCTCTTTCAAATAGATAAGCTATCAAACAAGTATTTAATTTTAAACCTTGTTTTAAAACTGGTCTATTATGGAAACATCTTTTAGCATTTTTCATTAGATTATTTTTTTTAAGTTTTATTATACAGCGGTTACTTAGTTATGGTGCGTCTAAGATTTCTATATAATTTTGTCTGAGCAAACATACAACGACAGGTCAATCGTCGAATCCGACTCGGCTGGGCAGCGTTCGGGAAGCTGTGCGGTGTCTTCTCGTCCAATATACCACAGTGTCTCAAGACAAAAGTCTATGACCAGTGTGTATTGCCAGTGATGACATATGGCTCCGAAACGTGGTCGCTTACAATGGGCCTCATCGGAAGGCTTAAAGTTACTCAAAGGGCAATGGAAAGAGCTATGCTCGGAGTTTCCTTGCGTGATCGCGTCAGAAATGAGGATATCCGCAGGAGAACCAAGGTTGCGGACATAGCCCGAAGAATCGCCAAACTTAAGTGGCAGTGGGCAGGGCACATTGCTCGCAGAACAGATGGTCGATGGGGACGAAAGGTTCTGGAATGGCGACCACGTACCGGAAAACGCAGCGTTGGAAGGCCTCCCACAAGGTGGACCGATGACCTGGTGAGGGTCGCGGGAATTCGATGGATGCGAGATGCACAGGACCGGTCATTGTGACGGCATTTGGGGGAGGCCTATGTCCAACAGTGGACGTCTTTCGGCTGAAATGATGATGATGATGATGAAACATACAAACAAAACAATAAATGACAACACCAACAACCTAAAAAATGTCGGTGTGGTGTTCACTAAAATCACTATTTAGGGATTTGGGTTTATAAATGAAACAACCAAATTATCAGTAAGCAGGCGCAACTTCAGAATGACGTCTACTCGTCCTCGGGAACGGATCGAGTGTGTCCACGACGCCATACCTCAGCTGGTCTACATTTAATGATTAAAACCCACTCCTGTTCCTTCTTTGCCTTCGTTTCAAGACCCCGGGGTTCACTTTCACATAACCCCCAAGTAGGTTTCGACCCTGCTGGGCCCCTACGATTAAAATTGCATCATTGGTACAGGCCATGACCCGGAGTGAGAAGAAATAGGAAGCAGACACCTTCTTTTGCAAAGCAGTAATACGAGTGAATTGTGTATAGGTACCACATCTCTTCCTTTTCACAAAATCATTTAGATTTCAAGATATTTAGTATTCAGATGATAATTTACAACATTCGCTGGTTCGGTTTTGAAGTACAATTACAGTATTTAGGATTTCTAATGTATATACCACAGTTGGTATATAATCTACATATTTATTAATTCTGTTGATTAACTTGTGGACCACAAAGCTTTGTTATGACTGGTCGATAGAACACGTAGACATACTTAGTTAATCTAAAATATTTAAATGCGTATTTTTTTTATGTGACACATACCTGTGAGTATTCATTTGTATAATGCAGACAGAGATATGGATTTTTGACATCATCAGAGGTCGGAATTAGGTTGAGTTATTACAGTACTTATACCGATTACATACAGCGAAGGAATAAAGTGGATATGCCTCAAGTCCCGAGATTTATATTAAAGAGCAGATTTTTTTTATGACACTCAGAAATATAGCAAATCCAAAATTCAGCTTTCCCATATTATAAACAATTATAAATTGAAAGAAAATAAGTAATCTACCGTAACAATTTACTTCGTATTTACTGGTTTCGCTGGGAAATGGAAGCATAATTTTACGTCAAAAGCCAGTTCAAGTAAATATTCCCGCTGCTGGGACTCAAGCCTCCTCTCTGGGTGAGGGAATAAGTATAATCCACCGCGCGGGTCTAGTGCGGGTTAGTGGATGTCACATAGAAGTTTAAACCTCCTGAAGATTTTATCGAGCCGTCGAAGATCCTCTCTCCTGGATACGAGTTGCCATAGGTATTACTACTATTGATAACATAAGGAAAAGATTAATAACCTAATGTTCACCCCAACATACGATTACCTAGTTCATTTAGCAACTAGACAGAAACTACTTCCCACAACACATCATTAATCATTTTATTTCTAAACAATGATGTTTTACACTCAAAATTTACTTTCACCGTCGAAATAATGGCAAAATATTAAACAGAACATGTTAATCCCACGACAGGTGAGTATTGTTGAAAGGCCGGAAGCCAGGAAGTGCACATCACGACTTGTTTCATTATGCAACGTGTTCTCTGACATCGCTCGTCGGTCACTCACGGACGAGCCATAAGGATGTGCAGTTATTTTGTTATAAAGCTGTCTTTGTTCCTTAGGAACCCTGACTGTATGGTAGTACGCCTTTACCTGGCTAAAAATAACAACAATAGGTATAAACTAATTCCATACATAGAACTAGAGATGCCTTTTCGGAAATTCTAAATTTGAAAAATGACAGTAACAATAATTGTAGTAAAATAATCGATTAGTCAATCTAAAAACAGTGTGAGCAGTGGTGGCCGAGTGGCAAAGGCCCCGACTTACGAGTTTTAGGTCGCGGGTTCATACCCAGCCAGGCTCATTACTTTGTGTAATATATTTTATCACCACTGTCCTCAAAACGGTGAAGGAAAACATCGTGAGGAAACCAGCATGTCCTAGAACCAAAAATTCGAAGACATGTGACATTCACCAACCCGCACTGGGCTCGCGTGGTAGATTACGGTCCACTCCCTCTCCTAGAGAGGAGGCTTGAGTCCCAGCAGTGGGAACATTAAAAGACTGATTATGCTTATGCAATCTAAGAACTCGATCACTTAAGAAATCGACTAACGACTTCACTTTTATTCTCGAAATCGATATACCTACAAAACGAGCTTCTTCATTAATCTCTGTACGATAATGTCCCCGAGTGTCCAGTGTTCAGCAATTTCATCGTTAATTAGAAAGTTGACTCATAGATTGCATTAATAACACGCGGCTTTCCAATTATTGCAGTTTACACTTTCCTCCGTGGTGTATGACAGCAGATGGTTGATTATTATTACAAACAGTCAATAATAGACTTGTGCGCAGATTGAGTCAGCGAAGACTATGTATAAATATTGTTAAACCTAATTATTATCTATACTTAAGTAAAAAGAAATTCCGCCTAGCTCGTTCCATTATCGGACCACCAGGCGTACGGCAACGCGCCACCGGTACATGGTGGATATCCCACCTATACGAACAAAACGTTTTGGAAACACATTAATTGTGCGTACAGCTAAGGAGTGGAATTCCTTGCCGGAATCTGTGTTTCCTGACGGCTACAACCCGGGAATCTTTAAGTCAAGAGTGAATAAGTTACTTCTAGGTAAGCGCATTCCATCGTCGACCGCATCGTCGCTTTTCATCAGGTGAGATAGCGGTCAAGCGCGAAACTATCAAGAATAAAAAAAAAAACAATACAAACTTGACTACTAATAGATACCCAGGGAGTTACTGGTAACATTAGTAACATACCTTGTATTATACTTTTACAAAAGTCTGTCTACTCAATTAGTTTTCTTGTCTTTTAAATTAGCTTGAACATAGCGTTTTCAGGTTGCACAACCGTTGTTTTTGTAACTAACTAAAATCCGGCAGAAAGTTTTTAAAACAACCAAACAACCTGGACCAGATGTAAACAAAAAATATCACGTTAGCTGTAACTATTTGTCATTGTTTCTGGAAAGCCGTTGCATATTCAAACTTGTTTCACAAAAGACTGTGTCGTCGGCTGAAAGAAATTCATAACAATACGAAATGGAGCTCGCTCCGGACTTGGGCCATGACGAAAACATTGGCATTGCATTTCAAAGCCTTCGCCTCACTATTGAATAGTGTAACAAACTTAGTAATTAAATTTAGATCCACTAGGAGTCGATTGTTTCGTCGATTAGTTCGTGACTCACGATGTACACAAAAAAGTGTAACGATCAGACTTAAATTTAATGGTTTTGGCGTCCAATCTTTGTTAAAAAAGCAATGTGACAACATAATCTATAAAAGCGTTTTCAGCGCCTTATTCAATATAAAAAGCTTCTTAATTTTAACACACTAAATCGTTTAAGAAATAATTTTATATTTAACTTCGTTTCTGAGAGTAAAATCTCAGAACGCTCTACTCTCATTATTATCCGCCAACCATTTCACTTTTATTTACGATTTTTTTTCAATGTTATTAATACAGAATAAACGATTTGGGTGGTATTTCAAAGAACTCGAATCAAGCCGAGCTCTTGCACGCCTGTTAGCTTAAATACCGATTCTTACTTACAAATGAACTGTAAAAACAAGTGATATGTGTTAAATATTTCATTAATTTCACCTCAGATGCTCATTATAGTGTCTATACCCGATGCAGACCGCGTTCATGGGTATGGGAGCAGAGCGGCCGAAACTGCCCCGCGTAGTCTCAGGGAATACAAAGTAGACCTCACATGACGGCCCAAAGCTTATTTTCAAGTAAATTGTACAGATATTTGTCGGAAATTTGATACGAACCAGTTTGTCTACTCACATTGACATAATCCTACTTGTATCTGTGGACCATTTTAGAATTTAACCGGCTTAGAATATTCTTTGTAGAGTCGTATTCTTGTCTTATCAAATAGAGAAAAATCTGATAGAATAAGTGAATAAAATATGCTCAAGATTTTTAAAACTTTTTTTTCACTTTTATGCTATAAGTAATTATTTTTTTATCGTTGATGCTGAGGTAAGAATACAGAAAAAAAATCGAATACCTAATAAATTAGACCACGAGCAGTCTATTACATAAAAAAACCTTACCGTTTACAAAAAAAAGTAAACTGTCATTCCACGTAAAGGCTAGAATTGACTGTTACTACAAGCTCGCTGTAATTTTTCAGAATAGACCCCATATCCCATTCGCAACTAAATTTTTTGTAAAAAAAAAATCGGACAGTTAGTGCAATTTAAAAACAAACAAAGGCTAGGCACATCCGTAAATAGCACATCTTAGTTAAGAAAACTAAGCAAGTACAAAAAACAACGGTAAAGCTAGTCATATGTAGATCGCTTCATTTACAATTTCGCACACCCTTTTGCCGCTCATAACGGTACCCAAATGAGATGCAGCGGTAGACAACCAAATATTGTAATAAGTCTAAAGTTTCCAAGAACCTACATTGAACCCCGCAATCTGCAATGCATAACAAACACAGACCAATAAGAATCAATTAGCTGAGCGTGGAGAAACCTTATCGATGAAGCTTAACCAAGTTATAGTAATCTTAAGTTTTTTATTTAGGCATCACACTAAAATAAGACAAAGTTGAAGGAGACTCGTTTGTCTTGGTATGGTCATGTAAAGAGGAGAGATGAAACACATGTTACTAAAAGGGTTATGAGTATACATGTGGATGGATGGAGAGGGAGAGAAAGGCCAAAGAAAAAACGATTGTGCATAGAGTGATATGAAAGAAAAGGGAGTTAGTGATAGCATGACGGATGACAGGACCAAATGGAAGAAAAATACGTGACCCGACCCCAAATAACACGGCAAGAAGATGATGATGACTAAAATAAAATAAAAACTTTTATTTCTGATCCTAAAAGTAGTTCTGAACCAGTACCATGACGTTTAAAGTAAGATTGTTTCATTCTTATTTCCAGAGTGGGTAAGAGATGGCCCAAGACAACCTGTATAGCTCTGTCTCTTACCCACACTGAAATAAGAATGAAACAATCTTACTTTGAATGTCATGGTAACCCCGCAGGTCGAAGATGAGCAATTCTGATGAACACTAACATAAACAAATACAATATAGTCCATAGTTTTCTCCTAAGTTGCATAATTCCGAACGACACACTGATATTTGAACCCATTCATGATCTGAATAGACACAGGCTTGCTCAATGGCTCGTGCTCTGATTGATCGCTGATCATGATCACACACGCGCTGAATGTGGGTCACGTCTGTTCGCGGCTTTTCGGCTAACGCAGAGACAAACGGGTTTCGCACTAGCTAATTGCTGTTTAAAACTGCATTTGAATATGGAACAACGTTTAAAGTTACGCAATCGTTGACAAGTTTGCGCGGTAAAATTGCCCTCATTAGACTTTTTAAGATGCTTAATCGCCAATTACGCGCAGATTAGTTGCCTTTTCCAAAATTGGAACATTAAACGATCATTATCAACTTAGCGTTCTAGGTTACGGCTAACCTATCACGGTGAACTGACTTTAGAGAAGTTCAAATCAAGCATGATTATAGAAATAATGCTTATGCCTAATTTTTCGGAAGCTTTTTTAACTTCCACCAGCAAAACCACCTATGCATAAAATTTGACTGGAAAGTGACAAATATTGACTACTTCAAGCCCTAGGGCCGGAGGGACATAAGGTGCAGGACTCTATGTTCCGGCAGGCGGGCGCCGACCGCGGGTCGCGGGTCGCGGGGCGAGGAACAAAGCCAGGGCGACGACCCGCCGACCGCGCTCACCTCGCGACCACCGGCGGATTTTATAATAACCGACATGTCTCACTGTTCTATAACATGTCTATGGTCCGCGCCAGGCCTTATCGCGGCCGGAGTGAAAGAGAAAACACAATGTATGAAAATATACACGACAAACTTTGGTGAAGGTTGCTTTTACGAAGACATTTAAAATTTATTTTCATCCAGTTCTAAAACTAAACTGTATATCAGCCTCAATTCAGAAAAATAATAAGGGTGATAAAAACTACCAAAATTATCTTACCTAGTACATTCAATACAAATTATGGAGGGTAGGCGTAGATGTTTGCTGTTTTACAAACATCGAAGCAAAAAATCTAAATTCGTTAAGAAATAATAAAAATTTAAGTTGAACTACAAAATCATAAAATTAAATATCACAATTATTTAATAAACAAGAAAGATTATCAATCGGATTTAATCTATATAATATAATAGGTCTTATATGTCGTGGCCAGATCTTAAAAAGTGATCACCTCATGATATAGCCAAGCAAAACTTTAAAGTTTGATAATATCTCAATCTTCGTTTAGCCTACTTTCTTTAGACCTTTTATTATCATTGAAATCCTACATCAATGATATGGCCAAACGAGGATTGACATAATATCATCAAATGTTAACGTTTAAACGATTCGGCCAATTTTAGTTGGCCATATCATGAAGTGATCAAGTCTAAGATCTAGCCACGACATTATATAAAAAAAGGAGAAACTGACTCGACTGACATCAACCCACAGCCGAAAGTATGGGTACTAGAAGTGTGACATTTAGCAAAAGGTTTCCTTTTATAACATAGGCAAGCACTAAGAGAGGATTGTTCAAAATTCGCCCCGGAGGGTGATGAAATGGGGGTCAAAAGTTTGTTAGAAGAAACGTACTTCCACGCGGGCGAAGCCGCTGGCAGAAGCTAGTAACAAATAATTCTCGAGACACTTCAATGTACCTATAAAACAGGAAACTTATTTTTTTTTCTAAGATGACTTCGGAAAAAGAACATCGTAGGTACCAACTGCTAATATCTTAGTGGTCATTGAAAAAAACAAGTTGTTCGCATAGACTAGCACCTGTCACTATTTATGCACTGTTGCCATTTTTAACTTTTATAACTTCCCCATCCTCCCTATATATTACATACTAACTCCTTGCTTATTTCCTACTGAAATAAATCAAGTTCTTAAGATCCATATGATTTATGTCATCGTTACAGTTTAGCGGGAACACAAAAACTATAATTTTTTTCTGATGCACTCTATTAGTTATAAACATTTTC
The DNA here is from genome assembly GCA_949316375.1 of Mythimna vitellina. Classification (NCBI taxonomy): domain Eukaryota; kingdom Metazoa; phylum Arthropoda; class Insecta; order Lepidoptera; family Noctuidae; genus Mythimna; species Mythimna vitellina. Next base: position 8,615,318 of record OX438687.1, on the reverse strand, counting down.
TTATGGGCAAAACAACCTTATAAGATTGAAGCACAGAAACTATTGTAATTATGTTACCGAGTTTATAAATCATTTTGAATCTAATAAAGGTAAAAACGCATACTTGGCTCAGTTGGCTCGGTTGAAGTACGTTAGCTATTCGATTTCTTATAGGTACAGCAACCTCTCGTGCCAGGAATGCGACACACCCTGACTCTTGGCTTCCGACCTTCAAATAACTCAAGCCATGTATTTGCATAGGTGCATCCGAAATCAGTCTTGAAAGCAACCATGTAACTATTCAACTATTAAGTCATTGAATTTTGTACTCTATCCCGCATTATTAGAACCTATTCTGATTAAAGAATTAAAAAGTAGATACAAGTACCTACTTCAGAACTGGCTGCAGATTAGTAAAAGTACATAAATTTTAAAAAAGAAGAAATGGTTCTTCTTTCGAAAACACATTTTAACTTACTCTCTTTGCATCACAGTCTTTATAATGTGTTCAATTTTCTTCGACTAGACTGCTATCACTAGAAAGCTTGCTCGAATTATAATTAAACCGATTAACAAAATTTATTGTTACCAAGTCGTTACGAAAACTACGATTACTTTCTACAAATGAAGTAAAGAGTTTATACTCGTTTGCTACTAAAACGCATGAGGGACAAAATAATTATTTAACTGTATTTTGCAATTAAGGTTAACTATCATAAACTGGCAACATTCACTTTTATCAATAAATAGTTAAATGTGGGTAGATCGTAAAATATGTAAAGTAATGAGAAAAAGTTTTAATAAATTTAGTAGGTGTCCATTCAACGGGCGAGCAAAAGTGAATCACCTCTCTTCCAGTGTTAGTGGTAATGGAAATCATGGAAAGTACCACAGAAAGGCTTTTAACCTCTCATGACGAAAATTCAGACGTCGAACAGTGCGTATAATTAATTTTATCTAATTATTATACAAATCAACCATGTTTTGTGACCTCTTGGGATACGGTGGGTGATCTTACCCACCATGTAATTATGCAATCTATTTCGTAATTGGATAATTATTGATAGTTTTTTTTTGTCTATGTAGGAGCGATGGTAATTGTTTAGTGAAGCACGTCTTACTCGAAATTTTAATGAAAATGGCCATGATGGTGGTAGTAAACTACCGACACGTTAAATTTTCTGATTACGAGTGTAACATTACGTTTAAGATTCTTAGAGTTAGTAACTCCGCTATATTTTGCATCGATTACTATGTAAGTAAGGTAGGCGCTACATAAATTATGTGTTACGATCTAGCGGGGCCACATGAGCTAGACCTAAAAAACTCGCAATTTTTTTTGGTCTAGCTCGTGTGGCCCCGCTAATGGCTAGCGTGAATACCTATGTATTACTGAGAGCCCCGCTGGCTAGATGAGGCGATTGATTGTAATTTCTATCAAAATAATTAAAGTACATTGGATCTTATTAGTAAATTCGTGAGGTACATTGAACAAATAAAGCAATGCGACTAGTTTTTCCGGTCTAGCTCGAGTGGCCCCGCTAGAACAAAACACATCGATATCGAAACGATAAAGATTAGCATAACCTTTAACTAATATCTCTGCGGTGGTACCCGAAAAACCAACGATGAACTGTTTTTCATTACTGGAAAATATAAAGGATCGCGATAGATGTCGATTTAAGACAGCTTTGTTTTTTTTTTGGGCCTGATGGTAAGCAGTGATACTATCGTTGATGGTGAGGCGCACTAGTTTATTAAGAGCCTCACTGTAGCCTTGAAGATACCTAAATTATAATTGGACGGGAAAACCACAGCAGGCAAATTGTTCCAGTCCTTCGATGTACGCGGTATAAACGACGAAGCGAAACGCTTAGTCCGGACCGTAGAAGTTTCAACACCATAAGGGTGGATATTCGCCATACGTCGTGTTGTCCGATGGTAGAAAGGAGATGTCTTTATTTCCGTTTTTTAAATAAAAAATGGCGATAAATGCAAGAGGGTGAACGACCGCTATGGCAAAATCTGGTTCTTACCACAGAGTAATAATGGTAGATAAACCTTTGCTTCTTCATATTTTAGTCTTTTTATAACATGCTATAGCGTGGACCGGTACAAAATATACATAAGGTGTTAAAAAATTCACTTTAAGAATTTCGAGGGGACATTGTACTCCTCATTATGAACAACTTTTACTATGGGACCAAACCTGAAATCGCGAAAAAAAAATCAGCTGTTCCCTACGTTTATGTTCGCATAACTCGTCAAAGTGTATGGAGCAGCTGTTTTTTTTTTCGCGATTTCATGTTTGGTCCCATAGTAAAAGTTGTTCATTATGAGGAGTACAATGTCCTCTCGAAATTCTTAAAGTTAATTTTTTAACACCTTTTAAAACGAAATATTTTTATACTTATATTCATGTTTAAAAATATTTCGTTAGTGTGGGTACCACTAACGAAGTATTTCTAAACATGAGTCTTTATCTATTTTATCATTATATGTTTTAACACATACTTTTTCTTTGTCTACAGAGGTGAAAAGCTGTACGTGACGGCAGACAAACGCGGCGACAAAGGAGGTTGCAAGCGACCTCTCTGCTGGACTCTACTCGGACTAGTCGTAGCAGCCATAGTCGCCATCATTGTGCTAGCAGCCAGTAAGTAGACTGTCAATAACATCTCATTTTATAACTTACGGGGTTTGCTCTGGAAAAGGAAGGTAGTCTTCAATACGTACCTAAAGGTTGCAAGTTGTTAATAAGCACGGGCTTGCGGACGATGAGCAATAGGTAAGTTGCCGTCTGATCGTCCAGTAAGGACCAAGCCCGAGTCTAGGGCTGCGGGAACCTTCGATCTTGTTAACGACTCATTTGAGAATGGTTGCATGTATACCTAAATCTTTACATAGCAAAGTAGGTTTTCGTGTCTGTCTGTGTATCCGCTGACTCCTGAACCACGCAACGGAACATGCCGTTTTTACTAGTAGAAAGTGTACCTAATAATCGAAGAAGACAACTGTATACAATTTGCACCCGTACAAAGCCGGGCGGGTCACTAGTTAAGTATAAAATAGAATTAATAATATACCACAACTTTCACACAACGCCTTCTATTCCCAAACTAAGCAGAGCTTCTGCAAAGAGTAGGTACTAGAGAACTGATAAACGGTACGTATATATTCAATTAAACCCAGAAGCAGAACAAATGATCGTATTCATCACACAAACATTTGTGTTGGGTGGGAATCGAACCCACGACCTCCGGCATAGACCAAAAGGCCTGTCAATTATAGGCGTCATCGCGATTTTTATAAGCAGCAGATATCCTTTTGTTTTCTAATAGTAGGTATGAATATTTTAGTTTTAGCTACCGTGTATAACGTAATACCTTCGTTGAACAAATAAGACACCAATGTTTTTTGTAAAGTACAAAATAAACTAAAGTAGGTATCAAACTTCAACAGAACTAACCATCCCGATAACAATTTCCAGCGGGCGTTTTGTTCACGAACTCGCCAACTCCTCTGGAACAATACAACACATCGGTCAGCTCGGCGCGGGCGCTGGGTGGCATCGGGCACGTCCAGCACGACCACAGCGGCCACGACCACAGCGGACACGACCACAGCCACGAGTACGACCACGACCATGACCACAACACTAGCGGCGAACACGACCACAGCATGGAGACGACGGAGCACCAACACGGACCAGAAACACAGAGTGATGAGGGTCATGAACACTCCATCATGTCTGACGAAACCGGCGACTCTTCTATGTATGGTGAGTATTTTTTTAACTTAAACATTATACCAAATTAGAACTGTTAGTAGATTATCAGGATTACTTATTTCAACTTAGATGTGCGAGTATATAGTCCCATGTTTGAATCGATTATAAACTAATTAGTGCCGAAAACTGAAGTCGTACCAACTACTCAAACATAAACATACATGTAAATGTAGCGAAACCATAACTAACTTGTATCTATTCTAATTCCATAGTACCCCGAACTTTGGAAGGCGAGCTGAAAATTGATAATGAAGATCTAACTAGCGCACTTCAAGATCCTGAGAGCAACGAGTACAGAGAGTTTGTCACCAACTTTGCTGATGGAATCAAACGAGCACTGATCGATAGGAACAGCCTGGACAGCGGAGACAACGAAATTAGAGTCGAAGTTATACAGCTCAAGTAAGACAATACTTTAATGTAGTTAAAAAAAATAATGATTAGAAATGATATATTTGCTGCTATTACTCTATTATTTAGCTTTAGTAATGAGCAATGTGTTATTGCAATAATACAATAATTCCAACTTTGGTTACAGGCAAGGCTCTATCATCGTCACCTACAGAGTCCACTGGAAGCCCAAGCTGAACAATGAACCGACAGAAGACTTTTTGAACGCTAAAAAGCTAGAGGACAGACTTGATACCTACCTTACCAGAAATAACAGAATGATCAATGTTTACCACATTGCTGAAGACAAGATGGTCACTAAACCAGTCCTAGACATTTGTCAGATAAACAAGAACGGTTGTGAAAACGGCTGTGAATTCGATGAAACAACACTTGAATTTACTTGTACGTGCCCATACGGTGAAATACTAGATGTGGCTAACACAAAGCAGTGTATACCTCTATTAGGCTCAGAAAATGAAAAGAGCGCTGAAGACACAAACGGGAGAGACATTACTGTCCTTGAAGTAAACGCCAATCCAATCACTACTAAAATGGTTCCCGAAGTAGAAAACCCCACCACTGAATCGGTTCACCACCCCGAACATACTTTCGACTGGACAGAAACTCATCATAGAATGCCCGAGACGACCACCGAAACTGAACCCGAAGTGAATTTTTCGCACATTTTTGGCCACTCAACCAATAAGGTGGAAGAATCAGAAACAACTAAACCTGATTTTAGCGAAGAAAATTCAGCCCCTGAGCCAGAACCGACATCTGAGCCAGAACCAAAACCGGAGCCTGAACCCACACCCGAGCCTGAACCCAAAACTGAGCCAGAACCGACATCTGAGCCTGAACCCACATCTGAGCCTGAACCCAAGTCTGAGTCTCAACCCAAAGCTGAATCTGAACCGAAATCTGAGTCTGAACCCACTCCTGAACCTGAACCCAAGTCTGAGCCTGAGCCGGTAGCTGAGCCAGAACCAACTGCTGAGCCAGCACCCGAACCAAGTTCACAACCAGAGCCAGAACCGGAACCAAAATCTGAACCAGAACCGACATCAGAACCTGAACCAGACTCCAAAGCTGGATTTGAATTACAAGGTCTGCCCGAACCTATTCCGGAGCCGAAAGCAGAGCCAGAACCAGAGCCTGAAGGAGCATCCACAACTCCGTCTCCGGAGCATATCGCCTTGAATCCTGCCTTCATGTTGCGAGAGGACCATGCTGCAAATTCTGAATTGACAACAGAATCCCAACCTGAACCTGAACCAGCGATCGCGCCCATGGTAGAATCTTCCCCTGAAGCTACATCTGAAGGTTCATTATCTATTTCTCAAACACATGAACATGAACCTGGACACGAGTCAACTGCGGTCACAGAGGAATCTGGTACTACCCCGCTTCCAGATACCGACCAGCAATCTGAACGTAACATTGATCAGTCGAATAACTCAGAAGAAAAGTCTATTTTATACACTAATGAAGGTAAATTCGAATTTAAACCCATCGAAGATACGACTAGGAGAATTTCTTTATCTGAACCAAACCTTATAAATGAACCCTCGTACGAACCAAAACCCGAAATTATTTCAATTTTAAGTGCCAAGCAGGAAAACAACACAAAAGAGAATCAAACTAATACAAACAACGAAACTCGCACTACAACTGAAATAAATGATTGGTTAGAACTACAATCTCATGATTCAGCGACACCGGTCGAGCATAACCAAACTGAGTTTGAAGACCTCCTAAACAACAATATTAACAAAATCATGCAAGAATCAGAACAAAGGTCGTTTAAAGCATTTGATGACGATTTCTTATTTGAAACAACTACCGCAAGCGCAAACTCTATAAACGAAAACGATCCGCTCGACTTAGTCAACAAAGATATCGTAAACCCAAGTACCGAAATAATAAAAAGGATGGAGGACGAAACCAAAATGCCAGTTTCAATTTTGCCCATTAGCGAAGAAGCACCTGAAGGAGAAATTAGCAACACAGAAACCAATACTAAAACTGTAAGCACAATGGCCCCTGCGGAATTGGAAACGTCTACGGGTGAAACTAAAACAGAAAACGAAGAACTGTCAGAATCTAAAACGGGATCTATGATAACTTCTATCATCGAGGAAGCCAAGTCAATAGAAACCAACCAATCGGTACCAATTGAAACAACAACTTCAGAGCCTGAAACAATTAAGCAATTTTCTATTAATAAACATTACCAAGACTCTGATGGAGATAAATTATTAGAAGTTTTAGGGCCTAAACCTCATTCTGAGAACAACGACACATCAACCGAACGCGAACCTGAAGAAGGTATGGATATCACTTTTGATGCTATTAACATGCTTTACAACCGTTCCTCTAAATCGATTGAAAAGAAACCTGAATTACAAGTTACAACAGAACTTACGAGCGACATCACAGGAAGCTCTACTGATTCTGATTGGCTGTCAGAAACTGTTACTGAAATAAACTACAATGAAGCTATGAACAAAATGGCGAAACATGAAACAACAGAATCCAGTCTAAGCAAAATAGATGAAATTATGAACCATGGGCTCGTGAAAGATGATTTTGAACCAGATTATTTAAATAACATGGGTTCTACTGGTAACAAGCAGGAACAGGATGAACCGTTATACGGAATGGTGCACGACTATGATAACGACGACACTCGTTTTAAAAGAGTTAACACAGAATTAACCACTGAAGCAGGAAAAAATGTTTCTACGACTCCAATAAACGTCGAAAAAAACAACTCAGAAGTAACAGTTAACACAAATACACCTATTGAAACTACTACTGTTAGCGAATATATTTACAAGGTAGCTGAAAAGTCCACTAACGATCCCAGTATAATCATGACAGAGCATAAAGAAACAGAAGCTAACAATTCATCATCGGTAGTGATGAAAATTGAGCCGCCAGCAGTTAATAATAATGAACCAGCTGTGTTAACGACCGAAGAACCCGAACTAGGTATGAAGGCTGAACCAGCACCCGTTTGGGAAGAATCAGACTCAGACAAAGATTTAACTGTCAGAGAATTGCCCAAAAAAAATGAAGCAAATACTGAAATCCAAGACCCGGTTATGCTCGAAGAAAAAGAAATATCCTCTTCAACTAGTGAACCTACCACTGTGGCAACAATGAACGAAGATTCCAAAAATGTTACTATGACTGAAACAGAAATATCGGACCTCTCCGAAAATTCTCAAAATACAACACAGTTAAGTAATCTTAACGTAACTATATATGAAATATCTAGTCATAGCGGTAATAATTCAGTCCTATTAGCGAAACCTGCAAATGCGCAATCAGCAGAGTACGATGATCATGAAACTGAAATGAATCCTTTCTTGCCGGAGGTCGAGAATAACAAAAGCTTAGTCAAAAAACTTCAAGAAGGTCACGACCTTGAGCCTAATAACCTTACTGAAACCCAAAATGAGAACACGGAAGAGCATGCCATAAACCAATCGGAAGGACTAATGTCCTCAAATAACGATTCCTTAGCTGTAGTAGGGAAAGAAGCCGAGACAAATGTTAACAAACAAGAAGAAAGTCTACCAACAGCCTCAGAAGATGATACTTCATTTAATGAATTGCTCATGAACGGTAATACAACAGATGTCAGTACGACTCCAGCGACATTGGCCGAACCCAAGAAAAAGGAGACATTACCAATTTCCACATTCTTATTGGACACCGATGACTTAGAATCTCCAACAACAACCATAAGTAGCAACAAGGCAGATACTGTATCAGCGTCCAACAGCGATGTAGGTCTCCTCAGTGTTGTTCCCATTGAAGAACAGAAAGACCATCTTTTGGAGCAGCTAGAACAGCAGAAAAGTGAAAACATAGCAGAGCTCAATGACATAAGTGATTTGCCAAAAAGTGATAAAAGGACATTAGATACTACCAAATTCGATTCAGTAATTAATAATGAAGCGTAGTACACGCCGCTCAATTGTAACTCAACACACAATTAGTTTTAACGTCGCTATTTCATTTCCTGTGATTTCGTTGACACCATCGAACAAATTATTCTAAACAGACTTTAATACCAATGTAAATGCAATATTTTGTTATTAATTAAATCAATCTACTGAGTTTCTGTCCTCAGAAACTTACACGGTACCTTTAATGTTATTGTCCTGTACTGTATTCATACCGTGAACAATTTATTCATTAGACTAGTCAAACTAGGGAGAGTCATCGTCTTGAAAGAAAGATTTAGATTTATTTATTGCTTTGTCTATATAAAAATTAGGTGGATTGCGTAAACATGTATAAATAACTGGTAAAACGTATGTACTTTAAGTATTTTACGCGATTCATTTTCTATGAAGGTACACACAAAAGCCTTGGATCTTGTAATATTACGCCTCGCCCTTAGAGGATTACCTGACAGTCCTATCTTGTAATTGTTACCATAGCTAAATGTATATTATTATTATTTTAAATAAAATTACTCTTGAATCGGACGCTGTTACGAGTTTTAAAATAAAATGGCGTAACCGTTGGACGGCGTTTGATATATTTTCTTGTGATTGTCTGCCATGCCGTATGTGATAACTCGCAGGTAAACTACATTCCGTTCGTACTTATTAACTTAGTGATATTACACAGAAGTGAGGTCTGATTGTAAAATAATAATTAATTTAGTACTTGTTAACTAAGATAAATATTTTGTATAAATGGTTGATTTGTAAAATAATTTGAATTATGTTGTAAATAAATATAAAGTTAATAATAATTATAGTTGAGTGTTTGTTATTTTTTCCAAAAACCAAAACTACAAAGTTCTAGTAGTTTACAATATTTTAGCATATTTGTGTAAATAATCTGTTAAATCAATTTTATTTCCCTGATCATAGGGTGTCTTATCCAAGTAGCAAGAATAAAATAAACCAGTACAACAGTAAAATCATTTAAAAGTATGTAGACTTTATTAAGTACAACAAACTAAACAACTCTGACATAGACAACAACAGGTAATCAAGTAGATAACAGTTTTGTACTTATATTTAATCACAGAACATTTCATCCTTTGGTCGGGGCGTGATATCTTCAATCTCTTGAGCAGTTGCTTGCTCATCTTGCAGCATCCTCGCACATAGACACCCATCACCCATCATTCCGTTCTCGCTGACGATGCAGTTTCCCAACACAGCCTTGCAACTGTTATACGGAATGAATTTGACATCTTTCTTCACATTATCAACTTCTACTTTAACATTTTTAACTGGAGGAATATCCATCTCAAATATGTCCTTTAATTTAACAGTGCCATCAGCCTTGTATTCTACAACTGGCGTGTTATCTGGATAGCTACTAGTGCTTCCATTGTTAACATTGCAACGCTCAGAACATTCGCAGCCTTCACAGAAATTGCCATCGTTATTATCTACTTTGCTCGCGTTTATAGGCTCATTATCAATAGGAGTAAAATCGTATTCTTCATCAACAGTCTTAGATATTTGTGCACAGACGCATTTTTCGCCTTTATCGATCATAATACAACTGCCTAGTACTAATTTACAATTGTGGACTTCATCATCCTCATCTATATTTCTGTTTGTAGTGTCTATGTAACTATCGTTAATCCCACTACTTTCTAACGTAATAACAGGTACATCAGTAGTATATTCTTCTTTTACATTCTGTATACAACTAAATTTATGTCTTTCATACTGAATTTTAAGTATCATTAGTCCACATGATGAACAAATTGTGGTATCTGAAAAGATAAAGATGATACATGAAATTTTCATGAACTACGGATATATTTTTTTTCGAGAACGGTGTCAATTTATTTTTGCACTTTACATAATTAAAAATAGCCACATGCAAAACAAATAGTAGTGGAATCTGCTCAAATAAATAACACAATCTTGAGGATTTTGAAATAAAATGTGCAATTTATAAATGGAAAATAAAAGCTTACCATTTTCAGTTTTCTTTTTTGTCATACACGATAAATCACAAGCTGAATTTGAATCCGATGATATACCACTGTCTGCTTTAGTATCTGAAACAAAATCAATAATAACTTTGATATTAACGGTACATACCTAACCGATGAGTTCATACTAAGAAGTTTCTATTAACCAATACAATTAAAAGTAATTTGAAAAAAAATTGTTTCGTCATATTGACAAAACAAATAAAAGATCACAGAATCTCCAATCTTACCTGTCTAAAAACCAAATGAGAGTCGAAATTGATAAACAGGTCAAAATTGGAAAGGAAGAGAAAGGATTGCTAAAAATATAAAAATAACTAAAAGGCCGCGTTTCCATCTACAAGCAAATTGCATGCAAGTCGAATATCATTGCGTGGTACGAACAACCCCTTCATTACATCATATCTCGGTAGTCCGAAATATAATGTAATGTGCGTGCAATTTACTCGAAAGTGGAAACGCGGCCTTATAAAACAAAAAAAAAACACAAAATAAACAAAACACTTACGATGTTTAGCCAGATGTCTTTTCTTTGCATAAGCAGTTGCAAACTTCTTTCCACAATCAGCAAATGAACAGTAAAGTGAAGTATCGGACGTGTGTGTCTTCAGATGTGTCTTCAAATGATGGGACTGTATGAACCCTGGAATAAGAAAATCAATATAATACTGATATTAGAAAAAAAAAAGTGTTTGGAATAGCTTATCATAGGAATTATATCAGTGGAAGCACTAAGCCGAAAATTCAAAAATTCTTTCACTTTCACAGCTATTGAAAACTACTTTTGATGTGTAACATCTATTGGCGCCAAGACAGTAAACTGTATGACGCTGTCATGCCGTGATGTTCCTAACAATTTATTTTATCCCTGAAAAAAAAAATGCTAGCGGTGCCAACAGAAGTTCTCCTGTCCAAAAAAAATTGAGGACCCGATGGCAGCGCCACCTACCGGGTCTAATTTTATTTTCAAACCGCCCAGAGGTCCACTCAAATATACACACAAAGTTCCGTAAAACCGTACAACTTTGCCCAGATTTCTTGCGATTTTATATTCCGCACTGTATATTTTATTTATTAATTATGTTACTTTTAATTATTGATTGTGCTACAACATTGTCAAATCTTTTCATAGAATACATAAAAATATCAATTTGTACAGCGGGCCAAATTTATAGTGCTTTTTACAAGTTTGCCCATTTTGCAGATACTTTCTGTATCTTCTGTATTTTCTACTTTAAGAACATAAGCTTTAAGGTTAATTTTAGAAAAATTGAAAATCTATCTTAGGACTATAATACTACACAAGTAAACGTTCATATTCATACCTGTCAAATTTGAGTGGGCAAAGTCGAAATCGTTTTTATTTTGTGGTTTTTAAAAAAAATTAACGGACAAACTAGGGTTTTCACTTTTTATTGCTGATTAATATGGTAACGCAGGCCTACTTATCTCAAATTTAATTTAACATTGAGGTGACAACCTTAACGGTAATATTTTGGTGGGCAAAGTCAAAACAACTGCTTGAGAAAGACGATTTGACATAGGCAATGTCCATCATATTTTCTAATTTGAGAGAGATTTTGCGTAAGATATCCGATCTTTCTTGTTTATTTATTACAAACTAACAGTGGTTAAAAACTTATTTACCTGTTGTAATTAAAAATCGAGTTACAGAAAAAGTTTTTCACACGACTTTTCACCCGCAAATTACAACACCAACTGACATTTTATTACAGACCACTGGAGCGCGATCAGGAAAAATCAGTTATGCAGTGTTATCAGGGATGTATTTAAATTTTTATCTTTAAATTTAATAATAAACACAAATACAAAATATTGCCTGTTTTTTGAATATTCGTGAAAAGTACATTGCTGGGCAAACTCAGATTAGTTGGGCAATCTTGTAAGGTTTAACGGTTTCATCCAAATCCAATACAACAACGCGTTCAGGGCGGTGTTGGGGCTGCCCCGCTTCTGTAGTGCATCGGGCATGTTTGCGGAAGCGCGCACCGACTGTTTTCACACCACCATGCGCAAGCGGTGCGCGTCCTTGGTGCGCAGGGTGCGGGGCAGCTCCAATACAGTTCTGGCGATGATTGCTGGCAGAATTGATTGCCCTTATATCGGACATTGCTGTAGCAGACATGTTACTAACTATGTCCGATAGTGTAAATGTATTTTCTTATGTATGTGTGTTCTGTTTTGTGATTGTTGTATGGGTGCCTGTTGCCTGAAATAAATGCTTTTTATTTTTTTTTTTTTTTAAGTCGCTCAAGCTATTTAGGTGACACACACATGTACAGTCGGTAAGTGGGTTTTTTTTTTTTTTTTTTTTTATTGGGTGGGAAAATCATCCTAATGACATCCCCGCTCTTGGGCGGAGCGGGAGATAGTGTCAGACTCTTACTGACTAAAAACCCACTCCTGTTCCTTCGTTGCCTTCGTCCCAGGGCCCCGGGTTCCGCTTTCACACTACCCGTGGCCCCAGTAGGCTTCGACCCTGCTGGGCCCCTACGATTTGCTGACATCTCCTTGAGGCGCGCGTGGAACAATACGCGCCGTCGACGACTTGGGCTCGGTCCGGACGGTTACCGGACGGTCAGACGGCGAGCCAGCCATTGCTCGCCATCTGCAAGCCCGCGCCTACGGTGGCCGGAAATCGGGATCGGAATCCCGGCGGCGGTTGGAGCGTAAGGACCGTTGCCTCACGCGATCGGTCGCCTCCTTAGCTAGCATTACTGCTTCGCAGAAGGAGGCGACCGCCTGCCACTCCTCCTCGCTCCGGAGCATGGCCTGAACCAAGGCCCGGCGCGAGAGATCACCGCCGCCGATTGCCCTCACGAGGTCACGGCGTTGCTCTGCCCAAGCGGGGCACACCTCCACAGTCGGTAAGTGGGGTTCACATCAGCGTCGTGCCGACGATGAAGTACATGAAACTCGTGCTCGACAACCGGTGGGATTTCGAGGAGCACTTCGACGTCTGGCTCCCAGACTGGATCGGACTGGGACTGGCCTCAAGCGACTCCTGCCCAACCTAGGGGGCCAGACGCCTCCTGCTGGTGGCTCTATGCGGATATCGTTCGATCCATGGCCCTTTATGGGGCTCCGGTATAGGCGCATGAACGCATGCCAGAGGGTTATGGCCATCCGGACGGCGCGGGGATACCACACGGTTTCCCGCGAAGCGACGAGCCTGACATGACATGATATTCGTCATTATGTATAACATACGCATGGACGATACGCCGCGGAGAAACTTCCGGGATTGAATTCAGCAATCCCGCGGGTCCCGCGGTATTTCGGGTATTGCGGGATTGGGATTTTTATTTCTTTTTTGTTTTAAGTACCTAGTAATAAACATAAAAATCGATCAAGTGCGAGTCATACTTGGACAGCGATTACTTATTTCTTATATTTTTTTCCTACCTATGTAAATAGTTTGATTCCCATATTGCTTTTCGAAGATTTTCCGAATCGCAAAAAAAAAAAAACAAATCGGCGGCAGGTCGTCGGAATCCAATTTTGATATACAAAACTTCAATACCGTCAGTAAGAGTCTGACACTATCTCCCGTTCCGCCCAAGAGCGGGGATGTCATAAGATGATTTTCCCACCCAATAAAAAAATAAAATAAAAAAAATACCTTACTCTTTTCTTGAGGAATATGTTCCCTTGGGATAGTTTTCTACTTTCACATGGGCAAAGCATAGCATTCCCTCTCCTAGAGAGGAGGCCTGAGTCCCAGCAGTGAGAACATTAAAAGGCTGATTATGCTATTTATTATGCTATATACATGTTACTGAAAGAGTTATGAGTTTACATGTGGATAGATGGAGAGGGAGTGGGAGACCAAAGAAAAGATGGATGGATTGTGTGAAGAATGATATGAAAGAAAAGGAAGTTAGTGATAGCATGACAAGTGACAGGGGAGAATGTAAGAAAGAATGTGTTGCGCCAACCCCAAATAACACGGACAGGAAGATGATGATGATGATGATGTGGGCAAAACTGCTGGCATAAGCTAGTGTATTTATAAAAAATCAACATAATTATGACTCACCCTTATTACAAATTTTACAATAATGTTGCTTAGTATTAGTATGTGTCAGTTCATGATGTTTCAAATGATGTGCAAAGTTAAACTTCTTGGAGCAACCCGTGAAGCTGCATTGATAACGTCTCTCGGACTGAGACTTATGTGTCTTCATGTGCGTGCTGAGTGCCGGCTCACTGCTGAAGACTGCGCTGCATTTTGTACATGTGTATGTTCCTGAAAATGTAAGAGTATTGCAGCTTTACTTTAGCTTACATTGCAGGTGCAATAGCTGTTAAAAGCAAGCGTATTAACCTTTTGATTACGGTAATTAGAGATACAATAGAAAGACAATGACCGAGCAAACGCCGGCGTTCGCTTGGGGTACAATTAATTAATAAAAGAACAGAGTTTTGTATTATAAAGTAGATCAACAAGCACAATTCAAAATTTGAACCAACACTATTTTTGGTAGCAGGTAGGCTCAGCTGCACAGACTAAGATAGCTTTTGGCATGCAAAATTGTAAAAGAGTGATTGTTCTAGTTTTTACCATTATATAAGTACTTATCATAAAAATTTTAGTAATATGTTTTGATCTTAACCTTTTGAGTAGGGTAATTAGAGACACAATAGAAAGATAATGACCGTGCGAACACCGGCATTCGCTCAGGGTTTAATGAACTAAGGAAAATAGAGAATACTATACTGATGTTTCACCTCCATGTGCATATTTAGTGTGTCTATTTAGAAGTATGTTGTCACGGAACTCTCTGCCGCACTCGGAACACTGAACACTGCCTGTCCTTTCATGCTGTTTCTCATGACGACGCAGAGCAGATCTGAAAACATTTGTTGTTATTGTTAGAATGATACATAGGTTTTATTTTATTTGTACCCCAGGGTTCCTAATTTTCCTGTTTGATACTTTGAATGTATGTACATTGTAATATTACACAAGTAACTGATATCACAGTACAGGTCAATAAGATATAATAATATGAGTCATAGATAACTATGCCTACATTACTATTGATTTAATAACTGGACACCACTTGCTAAGATAAGAGATCAAAATTATGCTAACTCACACAAAACTAAAGTTTTTGCTGCAGACTTTGCACTGGAACTGAGGACTGTGACTCTGCTCATGCCGTCTTCTTTCACTATCGTATTTGAAGCTCTTAGAACAGTGACGACATTTCAGTATTATTTCCTTATCAGGCATTGTAAACCTGAGAGCTTATTCTAATAGGTAACCAATCGTTTTGACTTTGTCATATGTACACTTTACAACAGGTAATACCGTGCACTTTTTCAAGCTATACAGTCGATATTTTATTAGCCGATAACGAGGTGGAAAAAATGTAATATTTTAAAATATTTTGTGCAATTTGTTTCCAAGAACGGCAAACACGAAACCAACACCAAAACAAGGTTTGACAGGAACGTGTCAGCTGGCTGTCAAGTCTCAAAATGCAGCCATCAGCTGATAAACGTTCAGAAAATATCTTTCATTAACAATTGTGGCCGAATAAAGGTCATAATTTTTATGTAAAATTAGCTGACCTGGCGGACTTTGTTCCGCCTAACAGGTCAATGAATGTAGTATATCTTTCGATATACAAAGTCAAACGATTGCGATGAAACATAGCCTAAGTAATATATCAAAATACAACCTGTATAAAAGTTATCTACATCGATTTCGTACATTTTGCGTGATGCACGCACTACTAAAATCTGCTATAGATTTATTAGTATAGATAGAAAAAAATACTGTAAAAACTGTATTATTTTCCACCGATACAGACTTAAAAATGTCGTGGTAATTGTGGTGATTTTTGTGACCTGTGCAGCTGACATCTAACAATGACGTTATTGACTTGACGATTACGTTGACATGTGTTGACATAATTGTAATATGACGTACGTCTACATGGCCATTGGCTGGTCGGTCGGTTTTATTTTTCAATTATACAAAAACTAAATAAACAACTCTAAATCTAATTTTCAAGAATTCCCATTCATTTCTGAATCTACAAATGTAGTTCGTGTTCGTGTGCGACATTTGCCTTAATTAAACTCCTTCAGCAACTCCAGGAGATTATAATCTAAAACTGCAAAATCTGTAGAAGACAGCGGAAATAGTGCGATCGTAATGTTTTACGTAAGTTTTGGCGCCGAGGAATGATACTGGCGTTTGTTTGCACTTCGCCGGTAAGAGATGAATGGAGTGCTGACGCGAGCGCGGCGCCGCTTTCTCAGTCGGCACGCGGCACGTGAGCGTATTACACGGCAGCTCACGACCGCCAAGGGCAAAGTCACTCGAACATTTTTTTCGACATTTATTACATAAAGTGGTTTTAAAATGCTGCCGTGGATTCAAGTGACCCTTATTTTGTGCGCTTTCGGGCTGCTGCGAGAGATAAGGCCGTCCGAACCCTTCGTTTCGGAGTTCCTCCTCGGAGAGTGGAAGAATATTACTGAAGAACAACTGAACAGAGATGTATATCCTATTGGAACTTACTCATACCTTGGCCTGCTTGTTGTTGTGTTCCTGATAACAGATTTCCTGAGATTCAAACCAGTTATTATCCTATCGGGTAAGTATTTGACTAAACTTGACCTACATGAGTTGCCTGCAAACAAGATTTCTATGACAAACACATGTTTATAATTATTAGGTATGTGCTAAATAAACATTAGTATCCCTTTAATTTTATATCAAATCTAGAGGTATCCAGTTTTTTTTTTTTTATTTGTCCACTGTTTATGAAGTACACCAATTGTAAAAAGTTTAAGGTTTTCATTTTAAAAATTCTTTTTATGTTTTAACACAATCTTTATAATAATTATAGTGTTATCAGTTGTATCTGATATGATTTTATTGTTAGACATTTTTATGATATGCATTGTTTGGATAAATTATCAAAGCTTGTCATTTTAAATCTTTTCCAAAGAGAATTTTCCAAATGAAATTTTTATAGACTATTGTGTTGTAATTGATCTCCATGCTAATAAAATGCTTGAAGTAAATATTTTCTTGATGTGGACATAATTTGTGAAAACAGTTTTGTTTTATTTTATTTAAGAATTTCTTCAAAAGATCTGAAGATTTTTTATTTATTTCTTTACATCTTCCCACTGCTGGATGAGGCCTATCCTCATCCAAATCCTTCTAGTCACTCTTTTCTCAACCAACCTCAAACCTAAAATTCACTGACAAAATTGATTAGGTCTATAAATAGAAATAAAAAGAAACAACACAAATCAGTAATAAGGATTGTCAGAAATCAGAATGTTTATTTCAAATAGCCTATTAATTAACAGGCACGTTTTAACTGTCAAAATACTAGTCAGTACAAAAAAAGGGAAGTTAGTTGCATGTTCCAAAGCGTAGACCTCTATGGAAAAGAACATACAAGAAACCCTATGGACACCATTCTATGGATTGTCTGTGTCAAATAGATATTTAAATTCTCAGAAAATATTTTTTTAAACTAACAAAACAACAATCACAAAGTTTGATTTATTGGTGTTGATTGTGGTCTGTTAGCTTGCTTGAAAGGCGAGTTAAATTTTTCATACAACAAGCAACTAAAAATATAAGATACTGGTATTTTCCGGACTGTGAGGTTATTCAAAAGAATTATCGTGGACCTGGAACCCAAAGGGCAACTGAATAAACCAGGTGGGATTTATTTTGTAACAATCTTACAGCCTCTCGCTCCACCCTGGCAGGATAAGTTAGTTGATAATTAACCACTCACATAAACTGGTCTTACTTGACTGTGTCACAGATAGTTTAGTATGAGGCGAAATACTTTAAAAACTCAACGTGAAACTGAAAATAGAAAATATTATAAACTGATCAAATATTTACAGTGATGATTGCCTAGTTATAAATAAGAGCATTATCTGTTAAAGATAATATGACAAAGTCACTTTGAAAAAATTGAAACTAAGATTACTTTTTTGTTATCCTTATGTAGCAAGTATAAAACAAAGTCTCCCACTGCGTCTGTCTTTATGAAAGCAATAAATTCAAAAATGACTGAACTCATTTTCATGTAATTTTCACAAATAGACACTAGACGGACTGATTCATTAGGAAAGTTTAAGTTTATAATACATGCATTTCTAACATCTGTGCAAATCTGGGGCAGATCACCAGTTACAATTAAAATTAACTCTGATAATTATCCTTGACTTGAAGATAAGAATCAAATGCAATGAGAGACCAATCTACCTATATCTAGCTGGATGATGCAATACATAGAAATATTCATCTATATATATAAAAGGAGAAACTGACTGACTGATATATCAATGCACAGCTAAAAGTACAAGGACTGGGAATGTGAAATTTTGCACAAGGCTTCCTTTTATGTCGTAGGCGAGAACTAAGAAAGGATTTTTCTAAATTCTGCCCCTAAGGGGATGAAACGGGTGTCTAAAGTTTTTATGAAGAATCCTTTCACGCGGGCGAAGCCGCTGGCAGAAGCTAGTTAGTAATATTACCTCAAAGTTTTACCGAAACTTTTAAATTGTGATTTTTTTTGTGTTTAGTTTTGTACAATATATTATGCCAAACAAAAAAAAAACTCCAAGTAAATCTATTTCTGGAAACAGCATCAAAACTGGTTATTAAATAAAGCAACAATTAGCATTTTAAACGATTATTTATTTTTATTTTGTTGTTGTGTAAGATATTGGTATAATATGAGAAAATGTTAAAATGGCGATTGCGCGCGAGCATCGTAGGAACATCTCATAATAATTTTTGAGTGCGTAACCTAATAAAGTTGTCAAAAATAAAAGGTACATTTGTATTTTGACTACCTAGTGGCTTGCCCGGTGTAGTGTACCTACTACTTTACTGGACCCCTAATTATTACAATATTTTAATGTATCTTTTTCGTTCCAAGATACATTCTAGGATCTTTTTCAAATGTCAAAGCGGGCCTTTTATTTTTTAACGAGTTTAACAGTGTCGCGACATTTTAATTTGTGCATCGTTTTTTAGGGTTCCATACCCATAGGGTTTAGTAAAGCGGGACCCTATTGCTAAGACTTCGCTGTCCGTCCGTCTGTGACCAGTCCGTATCTCATGAACCGTGATTGTTAGACAGATGAAATTTTCACAGATGATGTATGTCTGTTACCGCTATAACAAAAAATACTAAAAAACAGAATAAAATAAATATCTAAAAGGGCTCTCATACAACAAACGTGATTTTTTTGCTATGGACATTACGGAACCCTTCGTGCGCGAATCCCACTCGCACGGTTGGCCGTTTTTTTTTATTTTTATTTAACAGTTTCCCCTTCTAGAAGACTTGAAGGTTTCTAATTCTAACTTGCGTCATTTTGAATAGATTTGAAATAGGTGATCTATTTGCGGTTTTCAGTAAAGTTACATAAAAAAACAAATGAATGGAGAAAGGCTTTTACCCAGCAATAGGACAATAATCGGACAAACTATAATAAAAAAAAAAACAAATGCTTAAACTACCGAAAGACGGAATTTGCCGAATGCCCCTGAAACCGTGGTCGGTTTGCCCGACCATTCGGCCTCTTTACAACCACCTACTCGGCTAGATCTCCCTGTCATTATTCTTTATTTTGAAACTCGAATTAGTATTTATTTAGGTCCTAATGAAAGAGACACTTTGTGATAACGACTAATAGTGAAGTATGGAAGACGTAGACATGTTGAATTTTTTTTTTTCCTAAAGCGTTGTCTCACGCTGGGAATTACTTCTGTATCGTGGGTGCGTTCTAAAACGTATAAATAAACTCACGTACACAAGACCAAAATTTGTATCGTGCGGGAATCGAACCCGCGGCACACAGCGCAGCAGCCAATCGCTCAACTACTACACCAACCGTGCGGCCCTCAAATTGTTAGACCAACCCAAAAAAAAATATGACGAAAACACAAAACAGAATCCACTCGTATGAATAGCTATCTACCTACCTAGAAACATATAAGTCATGAGACTTTAAATGTCACAAACTATGTGTTTATTTTTAATACGTGCCAACTTCTAATGTTGAGCAACCCACTCAAAAACGTGATACATGCAGTTAAGCTTGTTTTCTGCAACAACAGGTATTCTGCATTTGACGTGTGGAACAAAATAGTATTTCGATCATTCCCAAAGCCTTAGCAGGCATCAGCCCACTGAGCCCCTCTAGTTTTGCTGACATTTCTTTGACGTGAGCGTGGAACACTAAACGTTGTCGGCGTAGTCGACTCAAGCTCGGTTCTTAGTTCTTACTGGACGGCCGGACGGCGAGCTACCCAAGGCTCGTCATTTGCTAGCCCAGGGCATACCCTGTGGCGGTGGCTTGGGTGTAAGGATGTCCCGCTCCCTAACAGTTTCGGCCATCTCCTTCGCTCGCTTTATTGCTTCGCAAAAGGGAGGTGACGGCTGCCCATTGTCCTGCACTCCGGACCAGGACCGGACACGAGAGGTCGCCGCCGCCGAGGTACCACGCATACGGCATGGATCACTGTTAAGGCCCTAGTTCCCGAGCAGTGCCATAAAACAGTGACTTTCTGATGCCTACTCTTCGGTAACAGCTGTTGCTGATGTTCATTATAGATTCATATACATACAAGATTATCAACATATGATTTTTTCGTATCTTCGTATTTCTATCTAATACTTTTGCCAAGATATTTTTTTATCAACATGATGTTTTTTCGCTTGTTTTCCTTACTCCTTCCAAACGGCTTTGATCTCTAGAAATATGTTTACACATAAAAATTGCTGGTTAAATGTTCTTCAGAATGTACATAGCATATAAAAATCAATCAATTTTTCGCAAAGAAAATGATTTTAAAGATCAGCGGGGCTCTATGCGTGTGCAGGTGTGCACCTAACTCTGACCAGATGTTTAAGGGACTGTTCACCTTAAATAGCTACTTCAGCATCCACCCGCTCCGTCAGATCACATTTGATCCTCTCAAGAGTGAGGCAAACAAGAGCTTTTGAGGATTTAACTAGATTGTTTAATGAGATAGCTGCCTATCATCACACAGCCAATAAACTGGTTCTTTTACGATTTAATAACTGTGAACTAAGACCAAATGTGAGTAGTCATTCATCAGCTTGCCCTCGAATAAAATTTAAAAAAAAAATGAGTAGAGTACCATGCACATAAATTGATCGGAATAGTCGGCTACTAGGTATATGACTATATAAAGACTGATAAATTATGTCTTTGCAACTCGAGCCTGAAGTTCATTGCCGTTCGTCAAATTAATCGATGTCTATGTATGTGTATCTACGGCTTCATTGTATAGTAATCATTTTAATTACGGGGCAGGGACAATGATTCTTTGTGATTGTCCGTTCCTAATATTTAAAAAAAATAAACCTGCTCTGGTACAGTCACGAGCAATAAGATATAAAATATCTTATTATAAAGTTTTAAATTTCCTCTTTATCTTAATTTCCGCCATTCAAGAAACATATGTATGTATGAATATTTTTTTTTAGTTATGTTCTTATTAATCCATCCTAAAGTTAGTAAGTAGATATCGCTGTCAGTGATAAGACCGCCATTGTACCCATAGATTTAAGTTTCTGTGAAATTGTTACTATTTTGGTGTAAGTACAAAAAAGTTTATTCTATTCTATTCATATGTACGAAAGTTATTTCTAAATTTCCGATTTAGGTCACCTACCAAAACTATTAGATTATTGTCATGGTTGTTTTGCTATTGTTTTAGGGCTGAGCGGCATAGCTGTCTACGCCATCCTGCTTTGGACATCAAGTCTAGAATGGGTACAAGCGTCGCAGTTCTTCTATGGCCTGTACATCGCCACAGAAGTCGCCTATTACACATATATTTACGCAAAAGTAAGCTAATTATAAACTGTTTTTCCAATGCATAGTCAGACATGATTGAATCAAATAAAAATAATACAAAATAAGCTAACTTGAGCTGAGAGACGCTTTAGAACAGCTGGGGTCTTACTAAGACGTGTCAAAATTTCAGGCGTGCGAGTGAGAAAGAGGGATGGAAGTATACACCCTATATAACTCGTCTCTTTAACAGTTCAGTTTAAGTCGTAAAAAAAGCCGTCAAATAAATCCCATTAAGACTCTTGCTTGGGCCTCTGCGGTCGTTAGGAATTCCAAAACCTTGTCGCCAAGTCAAGTGCCGTGAATGTATGCTGTTTTCACCAGCCAGCCACCTGTATTGACATTTAGAAACACAAATACACGTCTAAAATCGGAATGTCGATTCTCAAGTCTCAGTAGACAAAAATAAACTGCAACAAGAATAGGCAAGTATAACATAATAGTAGTTTATAATACAATCATCGGCCTCATCTCATTTAAACTGACGAAAACATTGACGTGTAAAAGAGTTTTAAAATCTATTTGCAAATTAAATATCATTATCAGTGAATGGGTATATTATGTGAGTGATTGTATCGTACGACTTATAGGTATACAGTTCATTCACTACTTTATCTAATCTCGTCAAAAACTCTTTCTTTTTGGCTTCACATCAGGGGCGTAGCTGCCGCCGTATCAGCCTTGTCAATGCAAGAGCTGCAAGGCCCCCCAGTGTGCAATAATTCGTAACATGTTATCCGCAATCTTAAATTCTCTTCTTGTGAAGAGACCTGTAGTTTAAATTGTTAAAGTTTGAATTGTTTTGTTGACGAGTTGCACTGCTGTTTAATTCAATCATTTCCAGATGTCTACTTCAAATATGTTAAAATGGAGCATACAACTTATCCTGCTGTAGCTAAATTCATCTCCCTAACGGCCCGTTGTCGGCCTTGCTGTTATGAGCGGTAACTAAGCGCGGTGCGACGAGCGTAACAACAAAGTATGAAAATATTTGAAGCACGCCACAAGACGCTGCTCATAGCGGTGCGCGCCCGCCAACCGATGCCGCGTCTCGTCGCTCGTCACTAAGACCAAAGTCGTGAACAGGCCGTAATAGGAGCTGCGAATCATGACGGTGTTCTATGTGCTGCACTGGACCGGAGATGCCACATTAAATACTTATAATTTCTGTCTTATTGATGCTGAATGCAAAGACGGGAGAAAAGTGACTTCACTTTCTTAGACTTTCAATTAAGCAAAAAATTATAATCGTACCATACTGTGCTCAGTATAAATATAATAAACGTGTTCCTCCAGGTGGACCCTTCGAAGTACCCTCGCGTATCCTCCTACACTCGCATCGCAGCACTGTCCGGTCGGTTCCTGTCCGGAGCTAGCGCACAGCTGCTCACACACTTTGGACTCATGGACTACAGAGACCTCAACTACATTACGTTCACAGGTATACCGGTGTCCTTCAGCTGACGGTGAATCTTTATTTTAGCCTTAGAACATCGATCTACACATGTAAATTGCATATTTAGAGGCAGATATATCGAACTGGGTGTAAAGTCCCACATAACTCCGTTGAAAAGGGAGGATCCTCCGACCAGACGGGTATTATGTCTGATCCAGGCAACTGCCCGATAGATGATTTCAGACTGTTGTATATGTTCAAATCACGCGGAGAACTCTAATTATACGATGCATAATGTTGAATTTTATTTCCTATACGCTCCAAAACCTGTAGTTTAAGCAACATCTCCATTTCCTTTGACGTCGGCACCGTTACGTCATGGACGTCGCAGAATTTCAGTTCAATAAAATTTCTTATACTGATGTGCCAGTCAGAAGACCATGGCATGAGCCTGAATCGTGGTTTGAATAATGAGTTTCCTTTGAGGGTATTTAGCAGTGAGTGACACAATAATGTCTCAGCTCAGATCCTGGCGACGTTTTGGGCGTTCTGGCTGCCGACCGTGCAGTACGGGATCTACTTCCATCGCAAGTCGTCTGTTGGCCAGCTGCCGCTGGAAAAAGATCTTCGACACCAGTCTAAAGGGGTAGGTATGAAGTACACCTACGTAATAAGTATAATTATAATTTTTACTGTATTCTAAGGGTACACACCAAGACCCGAAGATGCGCCAAAAACGACTCAAAATATAAATTTATTTACTACACGAAAATATTCACATTTCATTTCGATTTGAAATGTGAATCTTTTCGCTCGCGTTGCAGCGCTGCGTTGTGCAACGGATTCTGAACTCTCACAATGAAAAGTTTATCTTTTCGTGTAAGTCGTGCAGTGTCGCGACGCGTCGCGTCTCGGTGTGAACTGACCCTAAATCTCTAACATCTCTCTGCATTTTTAAGGTTACATACCTAAAGGGTACTAAATGAAACCACAATAGGACCTACACGGTCTCTGCCCATAAAAGCGTTGTATCTTTTTAATGATAATACATAGGTGATAGAACAATTACTGAATGAAGAAATAACCATTTTGAAAGATACAAATAAATGATATTGCAGCAAAAAATGTGTCCTAACTAATCTACAGTACAGGGGCCCAGCAGGGTCGAAGCCTACTGGGGCCATGGGTTCGCTTCTGAAAGGAAAACCCGGAGACCTAGAACGCTAGGCAAAAAAGGAAAATAGTAGTGGGTTTTAGTCAGTAAAAAGTCTGATACCCCCGTACTAGAGCGGGAGAAGTCATTAGGTGATTTTCCATGTAAAAATAGCCGCTAACAATATTCCATTCATATTTCAGCACAAGATCCGCTCGAACGTAGTGGAGGCAACCACACTGATCACGAGCCACGCCAGAGCTGCGTACACGCGACCCAAAGTGTTGGCCTGGTCAGCACTGTATGCGGTAGCCTTAGCACTGTTCGTGCAGACACAGACCTATATTCAGCTGCTGTGGAGACAGATCCAGGACGCGACTGATTATCCGGTGAGTAACATGTCAACAATAAAGTCCTGGGCTGGTTAGCATTTACTTACGCACCGCAAGCATAGATCTATGTGCAGCTGCTGTGTAAACAGACCCAAAACATTTTATAGCACAGCATAGCCGGCCTTATAATGTCCCCACTGCTGGGACTCAGGCCTCCTCTCTTGGAGAGGGAATGAGCCGTAGTCCACCACGCGGGAACATTGCAGTTTGGTGGATGTCACATGTCTTCGAACTTTAGGTTCTAGGACATGCCGGTTTCCTCACGATGTTTTCCTTCACCATTTTGAGAGCAGTGGTGATGAAAAATTGCACAAAGTAGTTGAACATTTTATAGCCATACAAATATTACATAGCTAACATTATAATTATACACATTGTGGCTTATGCAGTCCGATCCATAGAGTTTCGGAATCATTGTGTGGAATTCCTTGCCGGGGTCTGTGTTTTCTGACAGCTACAACCTAGGGGTCTTTAAGTCAAGAGTGAATAGGTTACTTCTAGGCAAGCGTGCTCCATCGTACCACCTTCATTACCACATCATCGCTTACCATCAGATGAGAGAGTGGTCAAACGCGAGCCTATCAATGATAAAAAAATATATAAATATATAATTTAAATTTTTCATTACAAAAAAAAAATGAATGAATATTATTATTTTTTTGTCATACCATTGACTATTGGAATGCGAAGATTGCGCATGCTTGAGGGAACGAGCATCATCAACGCCCCAGCCGCCGTGACCCCGACCCTAACTACCAGCCACCGTAGGCGTGGGCTTACGGACCATGAGCAATGGGTAGCACGCCGTCCGACCATCCGATAACCGTCCGGACCGAGCCCAAGTCGTCAACGGTGTGTAGTGTTCCACGCGCGTCTCAAAGAGATGTCAGTGCAACCGTAGTGCCCCAGCAGGGCCAATGCCTACTTGGTCATATACCCATGGGTTGACTTCTGAAAAGATTACCCGTGATCGTAGAAAAGGCAACTGAAGTAACATTGGTGTGGTTTTAGTCAGTTAAAGTCTGCGCCCTCACGCTTCGCCCTACTGCCATATCCATATTGTATCCAATTCGGTGATTGTACTCAGGTTTAATAAACGTTTCCGGAAGAAAATTAATTGCCCGTGGCATTTGTAATTGTTGTTGCAATTCAACCGTCTAATCATTTTCGTTTTTATTCGGCGCACTATGAGATATCCGTAACATTTGGAATTTACAGTATTGGTAACGACATGTTACCATTTAATTTATATCCTTACTAGCGGATAATAATCTAAAAAAATTTATTAAGTATACATTTTGTTTACTTATTTATTTTAAAGAAAATTGAAAACCCAATTACAGCGCCTCCTACCAGGTTCAATTGTTTTTTCAAACCATTCAGGGACCCACTTAAATATACTCACAAACTTTCATCCGAATCGGTCAAGCTGTTTACGAGGAGTAAGGTGACAAACACACGCACACAAAAATTAAATATATATAGCGGTCAGATCTTAGAATTGATCACTTCATGGTATGGCCAACTAAAACTGGCCAGATCGTTTAAACGTTAACATTTGATGATATTTCAATCCCCCTTTGGCCATATCATTGATGTAGGATTTCGATGACAATAACAGGTCTAAAGAAAGTAGGCCAAACATAGATTGAAATATCATCAAACTTTAACGTTTAAAACGATCTGGCCAGTTTTACTTGGCCATATTATGAAGCCATCACTTTCTAAGATCTGGCCACGCATATATAAACATATAGATTTACGGCAAATTATCACATTTTCAACATATAACTGGAAAAAAAAATCGCACGACTCACCATCGTGACACACATAAAATGATAGTTATAAATAATGCGATCAGTCTGCCGAAATCGAAAGAAGTTTTATTTATAGAAGCGATTATTAAATTGTAAAATTAATAATCTCGTCATATCAATACTAATTATCTGCATATCAAGCTTCAAGTAGATACCTACTTTATGTGATAATGACACAAAAACAATTCGTTATTATACCTAATCTTAATTATCTTACAACAAGAGCTTACATGCCATTGTTTTAAGTGCAATTTATGTAATCTGCGCATATATCAAAATCAAAACCGCCTAGCCTTTACCAAACTATGTTGGTATCGGCTTCTTTTTTTCTATTCCTTTTTCAAATTTTTGAAAAAAGATATCCATACTGACAACAAATAAACTCACATACACAAGACACCCAGGAACAACTATCTGAAGTCCGTACAAACATATTTGTTCCGTGGGAAACGTGCCACTTTCTAACCGGCTGCAGTTAATTATCAATATTACACCCCCACAACACAGTAATTGGATAACAAAAACAGCGTAGGATATAAATACCTATCCTTTTTTTTTGAGGTAGAATATCATCTAATAACTACTGCCCCCCTAGCCAAGTTACGATCGTTTCGTTTGCGTCGAACACCTCGAGTAGGCCACGCCTCCGATTCCTTTGTTCTGACCACGTGACTGAGCGTTGAGATGACGTCAGAACAAAGGAATCGGAGGCGTGGCCTACTCGAGGCGTTCGACGCAAACGAAACGATCGTAACTTGGCTAGGGGGGCTGCTCTGGGTAGAGCAAAATCCTTCTCGCTCATGTCAGACTTTTACTGACTAAAACCCAACTGTGTTCTTTCAGTTGCCCACTGCATTCCAGGACCACCGTAACGTAAACGTTCTATTAAATCCATTTCTCATCTGACATGGGACACACTGTGCGGCCCAATCTGCGTATCTAACATTACTTTAAATTGCTGAAAGCCATTTGCAACCTCTGGATAGATCACTGTAACTTTCTGTGTCACAATTTTATGTGGGCATAAATAAATACTTGCATAGTGACACTATCTTAACAAAGGATTAGTATAAAATGTCTTTATTTTGCTTCATAATCTGGCAAACACTTGTCTCGACAAAGTTTATCGTAGGTTTAGATGGAGCTTAGTATGAGTATATGTTTTTTTAACTCGACACACAATGCAATCTAAACTATGCAACATAAACAATTCATTTTTGTTTTCTTAACTAATATTTAATTTGTTATCTGAAGATTTCTAAAAAGCGAATGAACTGTGCGTGAGACTTGTATCTACACTACAATTCATAAAGGATGGTACGAGTGACAGTGCAGCACTCCTAGCCGAGTTGATAATCTGCAATCGTTAACGCTAGTCGAAAACTAATCAAAAGTATGGGAATGACATCATCTCAACGTTATGTCACGTGGTCAGAACAAACGAACAGAAAATTTGAAGCCAAGTTCACATCGTTCAAAATGATAGAATGAATTGTTATCGTTTCTACAATGTTCAACGCTACATCTTTTGTTATTGTAGAACGAGCGGCCGACTCAGGTGCGTCAACATGGCTACCAACTTATCGTTTTCTATAATTGCTGACACCGAGGCGTTACCGATTGGAGAACGGAATTCGAAGCGAAACGGTTGTAACTTGGCTAGGGGGGCAGCTATCAGATTCATACAATATACCTATTCTTTTCTCTCATCTTGCATATTTTCTTCCAGCTGACAACCTACCCATGCTATGTAAATAGACCTTAGTAGGAAAGGATATTACTATTACAAAATGATTTGAATGATGACACTTTTCTAAATTTCTACACAAGATAAAATGTAGTTAATGGAGCAAAATTGATTGGTCTTCAAAGGTGTTCCAGGTCTGTTCTGTTGGTTTTTGATACATGCACTGATTACATACATATATTGAAGATAATTAAGATTAGGTGCAATAACTAATGGTTTATTATATGTCATTATCACATAAAGTACTTGAAGCGGATATGCACAGACGGAGTGATTAAATCTATATATATAAAAGCGAAATACCACTCACTGATTAATCACGAAATCTCAGAAACTACAACACCTACAAATTTGAAATTGGGCAGGTAGGTTCCTTATAGGGTGTAGACATCCGCTAAAAACAGATTTTACGAAACACCACCCCTAAGGGGGTCGACTCAAAATCGACTTTTACGCGGTCGAAGTCACTGGCAGAAGCTTGTATATAAAAACCTCGCCCAATTCCGACAGACTAATCGCTTTATCATTACATAAAGTTACACACTGACTGACATATCAACGCACAGCCGAAACTATGGGCACTAGAAGTGTGAAATTTTGCACAAGGTTTCCTTTTATGACGTAGGCCAGCACTAAGAGAGGATTTTACAAAATTCACCCCCTTTGGGAACGGCGTTCCAAAGTTTGTATGGAGAAATCTAATATCACGCAGGCGAAGCCGGCGGCAGAAGCTAGTATCTTAAATGACACTATGTAGGTGACGGCTGATTTTTGTTATAAGTATTTAGTAAAAATAAAGTTATTTTGATATTACAAACAAACACTGCAATTTTATTTATATGTATAGATATATAAGCATACAGATTACCATTATTACATGACTGCCCAAAAAAAGGAGTGTTATGTTTTCAGGGTTCATGTATGTATGTATGTGAGTTTCTTTATTCCACTATAACTTCTAAATGACTGAACTGATTTTTTAACCCACCTATTTCTTTTTTTGTTCGATAAGTGCTAAACGTAAATAAACATATTTTCTTTTTTTTCCAGGTAGCATACAACGGCGCAGTAGAAGCAGCACAAACACTGCTGGGCGCGGGTGGCGCGTTCCTAGCTTCAATCTTCGCGACTGCAGGGATCCCCGCGCCGGTGGCCGCCGTGCAAGGCGCAGCCGTGTTCTTGGCCACCTTTGTAAACAACGTGTTTGTGTCTTATGCTGGCTACATCGTGATGGGCATGCTGTTTCACTACACTATTACTTTGGCTAGGTGAGTTTTGTCAACGGCCGAGCTCTTCATTACTCGTTGTCCGCAAGCCCGCGTCTACGGTGGCCGATGACCGCTCCACGCTCCACGACTCCCGGCGTGAGGATGTCCGTTCCCTCACAGTTGCGGCAATCTCCTTTGCTCGTCTCCTTCACAGAAGGTAGCCGGTGACCGCTTCCCAATCCCTCTCGCTCCCGGCTATGGCTTGAACCTGGGCCGAGCGTGAGAGGTTGCCACCAATAAACCTATAGATACCTACTTGAGTTTATAACTAGAGATAATTGAATTTCACCGGTACCAAGTCAAGTACCGACTGGCGTTGTGAATTTTAAGTGACTATAGAAACAAGGTCCTAAAAAAGTATAGATCGCAAGTTGTAAAGGTATTTTAACTTTGCTTTTCATATGCCAGTATTTGATAAATTATCTCGAATTTTTTAATTCAAAAATATAGTTTGTATATTTTTAGTCTCGAGGTCCAGTTCATAGGACTAACATACGATTCTTCTAGCTACATATACTCCATTCACGATAGCACTAGACAAAAGTTCATAGAAGCAGGTGTGCACGACATTTATTTTTCGAGATATATCAAACAATTTTAATAAATAATGGTTTCTATATAAAATTTTAACATTACCTACTTAGATAAAGATTATTGTGAGCTAAGTACTAAATACTTAGATAGATAAAAGAAATAGATTTTTTAAAATAAAAATAACTTTTTTTCAAACTTTTTTTTTTAATGGCATATCAACAAGTTTCCTCCGTACAAAACATATTTATTGTACACAATACAAGGTAACAAGATAATTATTTAACATTCATACAAATAGAAATAACTAATATAATATAGTATAATGGAAAACGGCCTCCCACGATGACCTGGTGAGGGTCGCGAGAATCTGATGGATGCGAGACGCACAGGGCCGGTCATTGTGGCGGCATTTGGGGGAGGCCTATGTCCAAAAGTAGACGTCTTTCGGCTGAAATGATGATGATGATGATGAATGGAAAACGTTCCAGCCACTGACAACCCCTGCTTCTTTTAGGTTTTTAACATAGACACTAGTAGTATAAATAAGAACTAAATAATTTATTTAATTAAAAGCCTCATAAATTCAGAAAATGGATAGTTCAAGTGAATTCATTTAACTATAACAGTTGATATGTAAGTTGATTATAATAAATTCAGCGTCAATCTTAACTGTAATAAAGCACAATATACACATTTTGTACTTTTATTATAAAGTGTATCATAAAACAACCTTTTTTAACTTGTGTCTAATGCTATTGCGAATAGAGGTATTGGTTGGAGGTATTGGTGTTCAAATTAATCAAAATTAGGATAAACGAGTTAGATGCCAAGCGATTGGAGATACCATGTTATTAGCGAACTACTAGTTGATGATGGGCTATGGTATTATTTTTAACCGACTTCAAAAAAAGAAGGGGTTTATAATTCATCGGAATCTTTTATTTTTTACTAGTTTCTGCCAAAGACTTCGCTTTGAAAGTAGATTTCTCCATACAAACAAAGTTTGGATCCTCGCTTCATCACCTTAGGGAGTGAATTTTGGGAAATCTTTCTTAGTGCTCGCCAAAATCATAAAAAAACCTTGTGCAAAATTTCACACTCTTAGTCCCTAGAGTTTCAGCTGTGCTTTAATATGTCAGTTAGTCAGTTTCTCTTTATATATATATATAAGTATGTTCCCTGATAACTTGAAGATCGGGGCCAATTTAGATAAATCTTTTTTTATTTGAAGAATACTTACACCTTCCAGGTGGTCTACATTGATCACCGATATTTACATACCGTCTTCTTCTAATTCCAGTGCAAAAATAGCTGGCCAGTTAAGCGACGACAGCTGTTTTGGCCTCATCTTCGGCATCAACACCCTGGTGGGCACGGGCCTGCAGTCCATCCTGACGCTAGTCCTCATCCAGGCTCTGAAGCTACCAATAGCCTCTCAGTACTTCGCCATCAGCGGCCTGTACCTCCTGTTGGCTTCAGTCTGGCTGCTGGGGTGGATGATCAACGTATGCCGACAGAAACGGAGTATCAGTGTTAATAATCAGTATTGATGGCGTTAGATGAGAAGCCAGCCCAAATAATTGGGATAATGCTCAGAAAATTGATTGATGAAGATGAAGATTGATGAAGAAAGAAATGAGGTAGTGTTGTGTTGTATGTTGGGAGTTTTATTTTTAATTGTGGCACTGTGACTATGTAGTAATTTGGGCATTATGATAGAGATTACTGTGGCAGCTATTTCGGTTTACCCAGTACCCAGTAAATCTACAATTTTTAGAAGTTAATCATCGTAACTGAGACTGCTAATAACGAGACCATCTACTTAGTACAAAATAATATAATTATCTAAAAAATTGCCCGATAAGAAAGAGAAGTGGGAAAATAACTACATTGTTTTGACGATTATTCCATAGTTGACGGAATGAAATGATGTTGTACTAACAAAAGAACCACGTTGCTATTTGACTACACTGCTCGTACATTTAAATTATTCCATCTTAAACTCCTTATGTAGTATATTTATAATCAAACGTCAAACGCCGCTACAAAGTTAGCGCTTCCCGCATAATAATAAATACAATTGTCATATTGTGATCAGACTCAGACCAACATTTTTGACGTATGTACATAAATTGTTATTACTCACTGTAGAAATAGGATAGGTATTCCAGTGATGTGTGAATTTATAGGTTTAACCTGTAGCATTTGTAGGATATAGTCTTAAAATTGAAGCGATGGACCCGAGCGTGGCCATTTTCTCATTCACATACAGAATTTAGTGGATTTTGAGGCAGTAATTTTACTGCCTCAATTTATTATAAAGTGGAATATCCGATTTTAGCAAATACTATTTCCTTGTCCTAGTAATGCTCCCATACGGGCATATATCGAGTAATACGTAAGCACTACAGGGGGATGGCAAAAACCCCTTTTCTCTTAAACCGGGTACAGACTGGTGTAACACTCAAAAAAATAATTGCCGTCCAGATTGTCGCAATACTCGCAATGTATCATACATTGTTATAGAATTCCCATAGTGCAGACGCCTTGCGCGCACGCGAACCGTGCATATTTTTTTTTTAGTTTTTTAAGAGAACAATGTCAATGTTTCTAAATCACACGAAAGTTAGCAGACACACGGTACTGAGCAGCAAATATCCGATGTCATTATTGAAGACTTAGAATCATGGATTCGTGTGTCATGACTGAAGGTTGTTAATTTGAATTAATAAACCAAAATTTTAAATGAAGTATTTTTCGTTCCTCTATTTCAAAGCTATTCCTTATTTCTAGACTTATAACACATTGAAAAATGCATTTACCAATACTTAAGCTTGGGGGAGAGAGAGCTTTAGTTTTGCTGACGAGGGTTCATATTATTCCTCCCCCCCCCCCCCCCGGGTTAGTATCAGCTTACATAATACTTGAATGGCCCCATACACTAAAAACAAAATACTTAAAATGTTGATTAGCAAGAACATGACTATTGACCACGCTTGAGCCCAAGCTTTCATCTAAGATTTAGTCTTAAAATGCCTTTGGCTAGTAATGGTGCAAAATAGATTGATGTAATTAAACTATTTTGAGCCTTAGGCCCGGCGCCCGTTATCGGCATCGGCAAGGAAAAGCATCCTTCGGCATCTCTATCGGCAGGGAAAAGCATCCTTCGGCATCTCTATCGGCAGGGAAAAGCATCCTTCGGCATCTCTCCAAGCATGCCAAGCCATAGTTTCCGACAGAGTGCGCTTCCGTGTAGGGATGCCAAAGGAAGCTTTTCCTTGCCGATGCCGATAATGGGCGCCGGGCCTTATAGAGGTAACTGTAGTTTTAACGAAGGCTGTGAGTTTGTGAATGTATGTATCAGTGTTATCTTAATCTACTGTGCAATATTTGTTTTTTTTAAAGCGAATGCAATAATAATCTAAACTATTATTAGAAATATGTAGTTAAAATTGTTTATTTTGTTCTATGTTTGTAAAAAATAATCTCTGGAAGTATTGATTGATTGGACAAATTTTTTTTTACTAATAGTAAACTGCCCTACCTTTTATTTAAAAAAAAAATTGTTATTTTGTATAAGATAGACCACAGGAACATGCGAGGAAATAGCTAGTAACATATTGTTTGCCATGTATATAATAAGACATAGAATGATTTTAAAATTCAATATTATTACAAAAGTTTTTGACTGGTCTGTTGGTCTAGTGGTTTGTGGCCCTGAATGCTATGCCGGAGGTCGTGGGTTCGATTTCCACCCATGACAAATGTTTGTGTGATGAGCACGATCATTTGTTCTGTGTCTGGGTGTAATTTATCTTTAATAATTATGTATGTATTAAATATGTTTATCAGTTGTCTAGTACTCATAACATAAGCTTTGCTTAGCTTGGGACTAGACGGCGTTGTGTGATAGTTGTGGAATATTATTAATATACTAGCTTTTGCCCGCGACTTCGTCCGCGTAGAAGTCGAAAATGGTTTTATTAGGTTTTTTAAGATATGAAATATTATTTATTATCTTCGTCGTATGTGATAGTCCATTGAATTGTATGGCGAGCGATATTGTATCTTAAGATAAAATAGGCCTAGTGTCCCACGGTCGCGTAACTTCATAGACGCGTATTCGTCACTATACGTTTGGTGTACGCCTGCGTGAAGCTTACATACAAAACTATGAAACTGTCGACAAAAAGCGGCAGTGTCGTTGCCGCTATACATATAAAATAATACGCGTCTTTGGCCTACTGGTCTGCTGTCTACAGTACGCCTTACAGGCTTACACTCTGGTAATTAACATTATAGTGTATTGTGAAGTCAGGTTACTTTGGTCCAAGCTTGTTAACAAATACAAACACATTAAACACAGTGTCCTATGTTCTTATTAATTGACAAGCTTGGGCCAAAGTCTCCCAACTTTATTGTAATACTTTTTCAATAACATACAGTGTAACTGAAATACAATTAGATTCTTCATACTTTAATTCTAACATGAAAATAGGTATGTAACTATAAGTTTAACTCGGCTTAGCCAAGAAAGAACTGTAAATTCACAGTTCTTTAGGAATATATTCTAGCCAATCAGGTGGAAATGACGCGATAAGTTATTGTTTAACAGTATCAGCAATAATGCATGAAACCAATAAGTATTGCCTGCAAAATTTATGGATTTTTGTGCATAATGCAGTTATTGTTTAACATTTTCAATACTTTAATTAGAGACACAATAGAAAGACATTAAGAGAGTGAATACTGGTTTTATGAATTAAAAAGAATGTTGTCCCATACTCAGGAATACTCCTGTTTTGTTGGTGCCTTCATAAACTCACATACACAAGAAACCTAGACCCGAAACAACTATATATAGGCAATACAAATATAAACATGTTCCGTACGAGATTCGAACCCGCGACAAGCAGCCAATTGGTCAACCACTGTACCATTGCCATTATTATGTCTATTATGTTCAGACAAATATCCCAGTAGTATGTTGTAGCCTATGGCGTAATTTCACCTTTCACGCAGGCAAAGCCACTGGCTTAAGCAAGTGTTATTATAAGTAGATAATAACGGATGTAACATAAACCGAACAAGGTTTGGTTTTAGAATTTTGTTCTGTTCATTTTCGCCAGTAAATAAATGGATAATCAAACATGTTCCTCAAGTTTACACAACTGGTTTAGTTTGCATAATCTGTAAATTCACTCAAGGTTTTTTTAAATGGATGTAGGTATGTTCTTTAGCTTTAGATGTAGGTAATGGGAAAATGTATTTAGCTTAATTATGTAGGTATCTATGAAAATGACTTTTTCCTTTTTAGCTTAACCTTTCGAATACTGTAATTAGAGACACAGAAAGACGAT
Organism: Mythimna vitellina; assembly: GCA_949316375.1. NCBI lineage: Eukaryota > Metazoa > Arthropoda > Insecta > Lepidoptera > Noctuidae > Mythimna > Mythimna vitellina. The sequence continues at coordinate 8,579,590 of OX438687.1, read as the reverse complement.
GAGAGATTGAACACCAGTTTGCTTGGGGTTTAATAAATTAAAATTATGAATATTTGATACAGAGTCAGTTATTTGTATTAAATTAAAATAGTAGGCCTTAGGATCACTCTATAAAATGTTATTTTTAATAAATTATTGTTAGAATTGCAGTTTTATTTATGACTTCATTTCTTATTCATTTATGTTTTGCAAACCATAAAATATGTTTTAAATTGTCACCAGAGAATGAGCAACCTCAATAATTATCATATAAAGTAGGTGCATTAAAAAATACGCATAATTTTATAACTTTTATTTTAATATGTACATTAATTTTGTCACTTTTAGAACATTAAATTAATGTTTGATATGTGGACGAATGACGTGGAATGTCTTATAGCACGCTTCAATATACTTATAGAAATACTGTGTCAATAAATACTTAGTACAGTATATAATTCATTACATTACTTGAGCTCACAACCTTATAAGATTATATTTAAATAAAATTTCCCAAACCAATATAAATTCAGTTCCTATTTATAATTTAATATGTACAATTTTCACACAACTTAGAGCTATTTGTATTACGCGTACTGCATCGACGTCGGCCTGGTCTTTAAGTATACGTATACGCAAATTAACAGAAATATTACCGCGAATGTAGGTAAAACGATGGTATGGATTTGTTGACGCATTTGAGCAAACTCCTGCTTCCTTTCGCGTTTTTGTCTCGCCGTTTCTTTTACTGCCCCTTTTAGTTTCCTCATGGTGATGCTGAAAAATAAATTTAAATAGAATATTGTAGATTACTGTAGTGTTGAACTATGCCACGTCCAAAACATTATCAATATTCTTATCAGACTTGATATAACTTCCAATATTGAAACATTTTCTAGTCAGCACGTATAAAACAAGTTATTAATATTTATTTAATACCTTTAAATGCAAATACTGAACACTTTATTTTATTATTTGAATTTATTTTCATAGAAATTTTAGATAAATTCAGCCAAAATAGTACACACGTCACAACGATGTACGTCAGTGTCAAAGAGTTTGTAAAGCTAACGCTTTGTCAGTGTGACGTATGACATATCAAGAGTGACACATCTCCACATCACAATTCGGTTTTGACAACTGACAATTCTATAGATGTGTTCAATTTAATGGTTATGGGAACAGCGGTTTAATTGAAGAAGCACAGTGCGTGAACTAGGCACGTCACAGTTAAGTCCCCTCTTTGAGGGGTGGCTGGACAGGCGCCTCAATATCCTCATCTTTCGCATGGTACAGGCCCTTACCGGTAATGGTTAGTTCTTGAGGTATGTAAGACATATTAGTTGCGTAATAAAGCAAAACCAATCAATATCCAGTCACTTTATACAGTGTAGGTGTGCCACACTTAGGCGGAGCGCCACTGTGTCTTCTTGGAGGGAATCGGTAGTGGCGACCTCTCACGCCGGTTTCTAGTTCAAGCCATGATGTGTTATAATATGGTGTTAACAATAAACAAACATGCGATTGGTCTATCCAGAAGTTCTTCAAAAAAAATTCCACCTAGCAGACAAACTCAAAAAAAAAGAATCGTGAAAATCGAAAAACATTTGGTGAAGATATCGCTGAATAAGAAAAAAAAATCAGATGACTTGAGAAACTCTTACTTTTTTAAAGTCGGACCATTTTCAAACATTTAAGTTTGAAAATGGTCTCAAGGGAACACACTCCCGGGAAAAAATGTATAGTTCGGATCCTTAGATTGGAATTTTTATTTGCTTATTTATAATTGCTTTAATATTGGGATTTTTCATTAGGTCCGGCGGGTTTTTTATTTTTTATGTCACCCAAAAGGCAATGGAAAGGGCTATGCTCGGAGTTTTCTTCCGTGATCAAACCAGAAATGAAGATATCTGCAGGAGAACCAAGATTACCGACATAGCCCGAAGACTAGCCAACCTTAGTTGGCAAGGCACATTGCACGCAGAACAGATGGTTGATGGGGACAAAAGGTTTTGGAGTGGCGACCACGTACCGAAAGACGCAGCGTTGGAAGGCCTCTCACAAGGTGGACCGATAACCTGGTGAGGGTCGCGGGAATCCGATGGGTGCGAGACGCACAGGACCTGTCGTTGTGGCGAGGCTTTGGGGAGGCCTATGTCCAACAGTGGACGTCTTTCAGCTGGAGTTGTACCGGTTTGACGGTAACAGAGTTGTGCCTATGATAACTATTCCATCCACCTCCCTTTTCCCTTTACCTCTGTTTCTTTGGGAACAAATCCGCAACTGACTAGACTGTAAATCTCTGGGTAGGATCGTATTTACAATTAATAAATGCTATGCTGCCATAAATTGTCTCTGCACCACCCTAAGGTCGACTGCTAGAAAATGCCTAAGGGATTTAAGGGCGTCTTTGTAATTTTTCATTAGTGCATAACGTTTTAAATAAATTGAAATAAAACAACAATTAATTTCACCACAGTTTATTCATCACATGAATCCATTAGTTCATTAGCTTAATCACACAATTATCTTTTATTTTTTAAATTAGTAAGTCTACTTAGAAAATTACCTCATCACAGGATTTGAAATGTGTCGGGGTACAGTACAATTACATTTCTTAATTAATATTCGATATAAAATATTGATGGCAATAACTTGAATTTCATTCTCAATTAATAAAAGCAAAATAAAGGTGTATAAAAAAACCCTTAGAGTACAGGCATGATCTAAACATTTATTAGTGTATTATAGGTTCTATAAGGATTGGCTGACTAAATGGTAAGAAAAAGATTCCAGGAGACATTATTTGGTTTCAAAATACAATAATTTACACATGATATTCTCCACCTTCAACCTTCTCATCGGATAACGACGCCACGATTGATGCGCACGTGCCTTGAGACAGCCATAGTAGATACATGAGAGAACCTTCTAGCAGGCCGATCATAACTCCACAGATTACGTCCAGGATGTAGTGTCTCTCGGCTAGAACCCTTGTGAGGCACACCGCGCTAACCCAGGCGAGTAGCGGCGGGGCAAAGTACACGGGTACGTCGTTCAACATAAGTATAGAAACGATCATACAGGCTCGACTCGCGTGTCCGGATGGGAAGGAAAACTTGTCCGGCCCGACTTCTAACATCTTGTTCATGGGCACCGGCCGACGCCGACGGACAAAGGCCTTGAGTACAGCTATGACTACGATATCCAAGATGAGCGCTGTGGAAAATACGACATCACATTAAAATGACTGTGCATCGATATCTATGTACACTAAGGGCCTGTACACACTGTATTTTATCCTATTAAGGTCAACAGACTGCGTCTGACTCGCGTGCGTATCGCGTCTGTATCAAACGACAAACGCGCGTCAACGGCCCTTTAAAAAAATATGGTGTGCACAGGCTCTAAGATTCAAAATTCTGCATTGCGGTATCAGTAAAAGTTAGTTTTCTGACTAAAAGTAGTTACTTTTAGTCAGAAAAGTATGACACTCCCTCCCGCTCCACCCAGAGCAGGAGAAGATATTTGAAGATTTCCCACTGACTAGTACTAAGCCATGATTAAAGTTATTTAGATTTCGAAGATGAGAGAATTTTTTGTTAGTTCAATAGAGGTTTGTTAATCAGATTTTGGGGCTCGGATCTCGGGGGCCCCAGGGCACTGCCCCGCCCAGCCCTTCGGTAGCTACGCCAGGGCATGTAAGGCTCCCGTTTAGAGTGGTCAAGAACCCAAAAAGTTATCACTCTAAAAAAACTTTTACAAAAAAAAAAAAATAGGTACAACCGACATCAGTGCAAAAAAAAAACTGGGCAAGTGTGACTCGGTCTCGCACACTGTGGGTTCCGTACAAACTAAATTATGTAAGTAAATAGTTCAATTCGCGAATAGATTTTTTTTTTTTTTTGGAACATAACTACATTTTTCAGTTTTCGCATTTATTCCTATACTTGTGCTATAAGACCTTGCTTCATGCCATATTTCAGGATTCTAGATCAACGGGAAGTACCCTATTAATTTTGATTCTCTTGTGTGTCGAAATATACGTTTTTTGCGACATAAACGGCCGTATCTTTTTTTCTCGTTAACTTAGAAGTTTTAATGATTTTAATTTCAAGACGATACGTCCACGCGTTCTGAGTTGAGGCTCTTGAAAGACAGACTGACAGACGGACAACAAAGTGATCCTATAAGGGTTCCGTTTTTTATTTACAGGTAGGTACGGAACCTTAAAAACACTAAAACGTTTCTATAATAGTTTTGTCTCTTCGTTATTTAACACCGACTTCCGAAATTAAAGTTATTTTGCACGTTTTAGTGTGTTGTTTACATTGAAGTCCGTTGTATTATTTTTGTAAAAAGTTTTTTATTTTACTCTTTTTAGTTATGGTACCACCACTAAAAAGTACCCTTCAGCCAAAATTAAAGACCTTATAACGAGAGTGCATCTCATAACAATTTTAATAATCCGAATCACGGTTAGATTACATTAATATATTACAAAGTTCCGGTGCCTACCTACTAGTTCGATATATCCCCTCCCCCTCGTCTTTCAGCCAGTTATTGACTACACGTATAAACAAAACAATTTTACTTGTTACGACGATTCTGCTGTGATCCTATGAGGAATTCTGTTCCATACCTTCGAAGTTCATGATCAGATCATAACAATATTTCTATGGGACCAACTTGGAAGCATAACCTTTCGACCAAAAAAATAATTTTCAAATTCGGTTCACAATTGACACATTCAGCCGAACATAGAATCTCCTTCTTTTTGAAGTCGGTTAAAAATCTTGGTATTCAGCTGGATCTAATTAGAATGGAAGCTAACCCCAGTCTAATTGGGTATAGCAAAGCAAATAATTTCTAGTGTGGTGTCTGTAAAGGAGTTTCATTATATATAGCCTTGACACTTGAAGGAAGTGCAATGGAAGGCCTTCCATTGATATTTCATTAGATGTATCTGTTTAAATATTTTTTGTAATTACTATTGTATGTTAATCATCAGCCCAAAGTTAGCTAGGTGATCATGCTACGCTCAATATGACGCATAGGTTCTAAAATGAATCGATGACGTAATTGAAAAACTGCACATAAAATAATTATTCGGGAATCACAATAGATATTATGCAATTGTAGGAAACACAAGTCTATTAGTAGCAGCGCAGGTGACACTCGCCCGTGTTATATTAATATGCTATACACGTTGATGACCAAAATTGATGCGGTAACTCCTCACAATAACGGCTAAACTAATCGTTCGGCCTTTGACGAGCCGAAGGCGGCTCGTTCGAAACGTCGTTTCACAAAGGCGCCTGCTACCTTCGGCTAGTACCTACGCGTTCGTGCAGTTCCATGCCGGACTTAACACCACATTTTAACACGTCATAATAAGGCCCCATGGGCGACGTGTCAAAATGTCATTCGTGAGAGCGAGAAAAAGTGATGGAGTTATACACACAGGTCCATGTTTTTAACAGTTCAGTTTAGGTCGTCAAATGGATCGCGTTAAGTGCTCGTGGTAGGGCCCCGGTTCAACATAGACTGCGAACTGAGTTGTAGTATTCGCTGACAGTTTAAAGCCTCAGGTACATAAGGGGACAACATGTTTCTCAACATTACGCGCAACGCTCAATGCGTGACGCTAAAACGTCGCCCAGTGCCCCGCAACTTGCCCGCCGTTTTACATGTTGTTAGACAATTTGAAAATTTCGCGAGTCATGTTGGGATCGTTTTGTCTCTTAATTTATCTGATGTTTTAACAACTGCAACCGAAGTCCTATCGACTTAGTGTTAGTCAGCCGTACCATTAACGGTGTAAAAAAATGTTATTTTGATATTACAAACAGGCACTTCAATTTTATTTATAGAATCTTATTTTTAGTATATAAGGCATATAGCATATTCAGTCTTATAATGTTACCACTGCTGGGACTCATGCCCTCACACATGCCTCTCTAGGAGAGGGAATGGGCCGTAATCCACCACGCGAGCCCAGTGCGGGTTGGCGGATGTTACATGTCTTCAAATTTTTGGTTCTAGGACATGCCGGTTTCTTCACGTTTTCCTTCACCGTTTTAAGAACAGTGGTGATGAAATAAATTACACAAAATAATGCGTCTAGCTGGGTTTGAACCCGCGACCTGCAACTCGTAAGTCGGGGCCGTTACCACTCAGCCCCACTGCTTTTTTTAGTATATGCGAGACCTGAAACACCTGTCTAGTATTTTTATGTAAAGGATCTAAGTACAAAATTTCAAAACCGTATCATGAAAAATCACAAAGTTATAAGCTTGTTATGTCGCCAGGGCCTCAAGTCTGCTGTTACAATAGTGTCAAAATGGTCTATCGTTGATTTCCTAATTGTTGATTTTGACAAGTTTGGTAAACTACTAATTTAATGGCGTCATTATGACTTCCCAATGATTAACCACTGACACTCCATTGAATGAAATGTCATAGAATGATAATCTCGTAGGTACATATTGACAAATTAATGTCTGATGTATGCGGTAATCTGCTTAAATTTTGACAGTTCCTTTAATCTACCATTAGAACGTCATTGTGCAGTCTTTGAATTTAATAAGCTCGATATTGTCATTCTATCATCGATCATTATGAATTGGCAGATTACGAACTTTTAGCAAATGACAATGGGATCGTGTTAGAATGACGAATTTATAAAAATAGCAGACTCGAGCCCCTGGTTGTCCGTAGAAATACAAGGTCACCACGAGGCGCGCACGCGCCGTCTAGCGCTCATCTATACTTATAATAAATCTGTAGAAGTGAAAATTCTGTACATTGAAAATATCAAAAAAATAAATGGCACCCCAGAGGACCTAGACTAGACCGACACCGAACCCAAAAATGTGATTAAAATATTTTTTGTCTATCTATCCTATCTGTCTGTTTGTTCAGGCATCACGCAAAAACTACTGGTTCGATTACAATGAAACTTGGTATAATTATTCTTTAATATCCTGGGCACCACACTGGGTACTTTTTGTCCCGGAAATGTATATATAGAAAACAAACTTAATTTTGCGGTTCGATCCCTAGACCTGATTACTGTACAACCAAAAATAATAAGTTTGTCGTAGGTTACATCACCCGCAGTGGAGTCCACTAAGGGGCGCTGCACACGGCTAAGATACTACTTATAATATTTTATCTTAAGATACAATATCGCTCGCCATACAATTCAATGGGCATCGATGAATGGCGATCGAATCACACAACATGAAGATAATAAATAATATTTCATATTTTCGTATTTCAAAAAACCTAATAAAACCATTTTCGCCTTCTACGCGGGCATAAGCTAGTTGATAATAATTTTTCAGTTTGTATTGTAATTAAATAGTGATAACATTTTCTTCACACTTGCAGGCTTTGGTTTTTGCAGGTTTGATACTACATTTTATGACTTACACGGCTTTTACGAATAAAGTCAGTCTCGCTTGTGCCGCGTTCAGATGCGGACGTGTAATTTACGTTTTATTTATACGGATTATCGCAGCGCAAGCCGTCGCTAGTAAATATTCGTCATAACTGATAATCTTGTGGCGAACGAGCTGTTGGTGTTCCTGCAGCAGAAGCTGGATGTTATGGACGAGATGTACGCAGTCCAGATCTGCGCAACAAACTTCAGCGAGGACATAGCTGCTGCGAAGCTGTTGCTGTTCAGCGTGCTGAATAAGCGCGACCAGATGCCATCCCGCCGGCGTGACGGGACTAAGGAAATCCTACAGGATATAATCACGCTATTCAAGAACACCGACTTTGACGACGTGCCCACGTTTGTGGCAGGAGCAAGCAGGAGCGGCATAAGCTCCCTCCAGTCACCGTTGAGCACGTCGATATAACAAGCCTTTTGAAAGACATTGTCTTTCTGAAGGTCAGTCTCACGGATGTGCTAGCAAAGTTAGATGCGTCTCAGAAAACCGTCGCCGATTTGCGCAAGGAATTTGATGAATTACGCAACACCGCGGCAGCAACTAGGTCATCAGTCGATGCATCTAACGTAAACATGCGTCATGGAGCAGGCCTCGATTTATATTGTCGCCGAACTTCGCGTCAGCAGTTTCGTCGCCGGTGCATACGTCGATTGCTGAGGTTACAGAGTGCCCCGCAACTCTGTGCCGGTCACCGCCGTTCCTCAAAGCAACATCGCACGAGCCTTTCGCCCCGTCCCGCTGTCTAGCAGCTCCAGCGAATCCGATCCGTAGGGATTTTGCTAGCGTCACCGCGAGCGCCCCTGAAGTTCCTCATCTGAAACCTGTGCTTAACAAGGCAAAGAATGAGGTTGAAAATGACGATGGTTTTCGTTGAGGTGCAAAGAAGGAAGTGTCGAACGCAAACTAACGAGAACCGTTGCGGTATAGCACCTGCAACTCCTAGCGTGAGTCTGCGTGCCGCCCAGCCGAACACTCCAGTGTACATCTCCTACTTGCATCACACCACAAAGGGTGGAAGACATCGTAAAGTACGTGCGCCAAAAGACGAAGTGCGCACTGAGGGTACAGCTTCTGGAGTCGCACCGTAACGTCAATTTCAAGGCGTTCGTGGTGCGAGTCCCGAACACTTTCCTGCCCCTCCTGCCTGCAGAAAGAAGGCTTTTGGCCGCGGGGCGTGATGTCCCGTCACTTCCACGGGCAGGTGCCACAGAACAGCACGAAGTGAACTTAATACAATGTGAAGTGTTACTAACATAGTCCTAAGTCTTATTTACTAAGAATAACTTGTAATGACTATAATTGTGTTAGTCTGTAAGGTCAAGAAAGGAAGGAATCAAAGAAAAAAAAGAAAAGAAGGAAAGGAAGGAAGGGATCTATGGGCCAAGATGCCTGAAAAGATATAGAGAGTGGGATATGTGCGCTTCGTCCTCTGCATCTTGGCGACTGAGGGGATGGGTAGGGAAGGGGATGTTGTCCCGCGTCCTCTGAGCGCTCGGCTATGACCTCCCATGACCTGTGTTGCACATATGATTTGCTTATAGGTACTTAATGTCGCGCAGTGTCCAGGTCGTAACCATTTTTAAATATTTTTGGAAAAAAATATAACATGGTGTAAAAATTCAGTTACGGATTCTGAACAAACTATATTCAAGTGTCGCATATACTAAAAATAAGGTTATATATTTATGTACATAAACATATAGAAATGGCCGTACTTAATAAAAGTATTGTCATACCTATGAGTGTGTTAACTTGCAACTGATAAAGCTCCTTATTGTTGAACAACCAGATAAAAGTGAGCCAGCCAGCCAACCACACGATTCCATGGCAAGACACCTGCAAACAAGTGTAGATAACATAATTACTTACATATTTATTTAAAGAGAGACGATTTTAGGAAGACTACAGGCTAACAGATTAAACTGTGTGCCCTGAATTTTTTTTAAATGTCATAGTCAACTTTAAAGTCAATCTGACTTTTATTTATTTATTGCATTCATGTCGTTTATATAACATAATATTCCACAACTATCACACAACGCAGTCTAGTCCCAAGCTAAGGAGAGCTTGTGTCATGAGTACTAGACAACTGATAAACATAAAATCAAAATCAAAATAGCATTTATTCCAAATAAACCATTTACAGGCACTTTTGAAATGTCAAGAAGTCAGTCAGTCAGAAAAATAAAAATAAATGATGCTAATTGCACATTCCAAAGCGTAGATCTCTATGGAGAAGAATGTGCAAGAAACTCCATGGACACTCTTTTCAATCATATTTTGTAATTACAAATATCTCTGTTACATGTTTCTTGTCGCTATCATGTCAGAACAATGTAAATAAAAATAAAAACTAAATATAGATATTGAAATAGCAACTGGCAGCTAAGAGATGACCAGCCTCAACTGACAGCGCCCGTTCACGGACATGACGCTAATATTAGCACCACTCAGCTCAACCATTTTGAAGGGAACCGAATGATCCAACACCTGCGCCACCATCAGTGAGACATTTGAGTGAGCATGACAAACTCTCAACTGCCATGCTCATTTATGTCAAATAAGTCCAGTAGCAACATAAAAACTATAAAAAGCTCCATGGTACTCACATTTACAAACTGTGGAAAAATGCTTCTATACATATAATACAATACTTATATTTTACAATTTCAAGAAAAAAAACATTAAAAAAATAATTTCCATACTAATCAATTTGTACACCCCGGTGGTAGTGGAGCTGGACCAGCATTGAGCCAAGCATTTTTATCCTGAATATAATCCTCCAACTTATAATATGCTTGCCTGCATAGTGTGCGTTTAATACAAGATTTAAATTTCGTTTCATTGAGTTCTAATATTTGTGAAGGTATTACACACTTATTATGGGTATTACATACTACGTATTACATACTTATATATTTCTAAATACATACATATTATAGATAAATTACACCCAGACATAGAACAAATGATCGTGCTCGTCACACAAACATTTGTCCTGGGTGGGAATCGAACCCACGACCTCCAGCATAGTAGTCAGGGCCACTAACCACTAGACCAACAGGTCAGTCAAAGGTAAAAGGTTATAAGGTCTTGTTACAAATATAAGTTTCGTACATGAACCCTGCTAGCCTGCTACTGCTGCTGCTGTTTTGAGTTAAATATCTAATAATTTATAGCTGTTTGAGCGCCATCGACGACTCGGGCTCGGTTCGGATGGTTAACGAACCAGCTCGGCTCGGCCGGATGGCGAGCAACCCATTGCTCGTCGTCCGCTAGCCCACGCCTCCTGTGGCTGGAAATCGGGGTCGGGGTCCCGCGAGGCTGGGGCGTGAGGAAGTCCGTTCCCTCTCGCGTACGGTCGACTCCTTCGCTAGCATTACTGCTTCCATCAACCAAATAGATTTGACCTTATTGCTTCATAAAGAAATAGTTGTATAGCTTATAAGTTAAAAGTCCATAAAGTGAATGCAAAAAGTCTATACCTCAAATAGTCTGTAGTTATTGCGTAAGGATCTTGTCCAGGTGGTCTTCATCCCAAGCTCCACAAGCTTCTTTGTGAACCGTACATCTTCCTGTAATACTCTCTTCAACATTGGAGGTACTTTTCGCTTGGACTTTGGCTCTATTCCAATAAACTGGAAACCATAAAATAATAGTATTTAAGAATTGAATACAGGTCCGTGAGTATGTAGAAATACCTACTGTAAAGACAGGACTACTGGACAGACAATTCCTGTGAAGCCTACAAACAAAGACTAAAACGCCACAAAAACCAATTGGCGAAAGCTCTCATGAACAAGCCATTATGCCTCATTTACATGTGGGCCCAGCCTCGGCCAATCCAGCCAGTATGTCGATTGCCGAGACCGGGCCCACGTGTAAATGGGGCATTACATATTCCGATTGAGAAGCACAAGATTAGCTTCAATCTGAGGATAATTTTTGAATGACACATCATTGAATGTACTAACTCAAAAATCATATTAGACGTCAGGCAAATTTAATTATAGCCAGATGGCTAAAAGTGGACAACAAAAAATAAAATAATATTCAGATTAAAGAGTCACAGCAGTATTCTCTTTTGGTTTTGTTTTTTTTTTGTTGTTTTTAGTCCTGCTATCTGTCCCGTGGTGTGTATGGCACAGTATCCAATGATATGTCCAAATTGGTACTAGCTCATAATGCTATCAGGTCTTGAGGAGCAAATCTTTTCAGCCTTTTATATTGAATATTTTTGCAGGCTTATTTTTATTTCCTCCTTGAGAGATTCAACTTTTAAGTCTCTGTGGGGACAAATGTTTTGTTATGAACCAGGGTGCACCAGTTATCATTTGCAGAGTCTTTGATTGGAATCGCTGAAAAATTTCTGTTGTTTTTTTTTTTGTTATTATTTATTAATTACTAGCTTCTGCCAGCGGCTTCGCCCGCGTGAAAGTAGGTTTCTCCTAACAAACTTTGGTAGATATTTATTAGATCTACAATTCATTAGAACATTTATTGGGTCTATCTTTTATAGTTTAGGCAGCGTACACAAAATAAGTAACTTTTCTGGTTGACTTTTTACACCTTGTGTCCGAAAAACTCAAATATCTTATGGAATCCTACTTTTTTCCAAAATAAAATATAGCCTATGTTACTCGTGGATAATGTAGCTTTCGAATGGTGAAAGAATTTTTAAAATCGGTCCAGTAGTTTTTGAGCCTATTCATTACAAACAAACAAACAAAGTTTTCCTCTTTATAATATTAGTGTAGATGATAACACCAACTATCACACACCGCCATCAAGCTCCCAAATCAAGCAGGACTTGAGGAATGAGTACCAGACAAATATTTGTCTTGTACCAGGGTCACTAACCACTAGACCAGTATTACCTACAGAAGAGACATGCTGAGTATGTCCCCTAATACAACAAAATATAGGACCAACCTAGTTATTATTATTAAATAACTTACAGAAAATTAACAAGAAATTGGCAGTGTTTTACTAGTTTGATTCTGAATTTTGGTAAATAAATGCTATTTTTAATCTAGAATACTAATTTATTGTTTAGCAAATATAGCTAGCAGTGGTAACCCAGTGTCAATGGTCCTAACTTACGAGTTGTAGGTAACGGGTTCAACCCCAGTTAAGCACATTACTTTGTGTAATTCATTTCATAACCACTGCTATCAAAACAGTAAAGGAAAACATCTTGAAGAATCTGGCATGGTCTACAACCAAAACTTCAAACATTTGTGATATTCACCAACCCGCACTGGGCCCGTGTTGTGGATTATGAGTATTACAACTCATTCCCCTTCCTAGAGAGGTGCCCTGAGATCCAGCAGTAGGAACATTATAAGGCTGATTACTCACCGAGACACCAAGACAAAAAATACTTTTGAAAGATAACCTAAAACTAGAAAACAATACAAAGACGGCCTTAACACATTCTAAACAATTAAATGATGACTATTGACATTATATACTAGGATAAAATTACAGAGACAAATAATGTTAATATTTTTATAAAATGATTAATTAACATAGGCACAAGCAAATAAGGTAAAGCCTAATTGCATTCGTGATGAAGCCGGTATGTCCCTAGCCTATGTACTAGAAACAATGCTCAGTTAAAAATGTTCTATAAACAATGTGTGTTACAGTATCGGGTGTAGCTTACCTCATCCATGCTGCGTAGCTGTAATCTATGGAGATAATTTCAACAAGCGATCACACCTGTACAAACATAAGTGCAAAAACTAAAATTAAAGGATGCGATTAGACGACGTTATTATGAACAAGATTTTATATACAGGAGAAAAAAAAATACTTACTTAACACTGAAGTGTTACACTACGTCTCACACTCGTATATATATATATATTACTTTATCAAAAATCGGATAATTATCTATTTTCCACTTTACAGTTTTCATTAAATTGTATCCTATCATCAAATGACGGCAAAAAATGACTAATGAATTGATGACAATAGGGTATGACAGTGACAGAAGTGATTTTTGACACACAATGTCGTCGCTATGACAAAAGTCAAAGGTATTTTTTAGAGATCCGGTCCTGAGACTTTTAGATGAAGTCTATATTTTCATTATGTACGGTTACTTAGTTGCCCATTTCAATACGTAACACATTCTAATGTTTTGAAATATTTGGTAGCAAATATATATCGATTCAGCCTTCTTGGCAAGCTGAGGTTGTCGACACTTGCAAAGAATTCTCAACTCCATTTTACTGAGATCGCATCCGTTTCAATACTTTCATATATTGTTCAGTTGTACAGACACTTGAGATACAAAACTACACCAATTTGAAATCATAATATTTACTAGGATTAAATTTGTAAATTAACAAAACAACAGCATTGCATTATCCTTCAACCAGTATCCGGTCCAGGCACTTGACTCTTTATGCTGTCGTCTGTGTATACCATCCTACAGTCATGACTTCCTTTCGTTTTTAGTCGACTATTATAAGTACATCACTATTAGAAATTTTAAAAAGTACTTAGGAGTTGAGTTGAATTGGTTGGTTGTTAAAAAGGAAATATTGGTTGTTTAGTTTACTTTGGTTCACAACTTCACACTTTGGTTTACAATACTTTCTTTGAAGTTTGAACACTTTATTTAATATTGTGTGTGATTTGATTTAAACAACAGCAAATAAAATAAACAACACTTTTAATACAAACACGAGGACGTATTTTGGAAACTGTTGAGCTTTAAGTCGGAAGAAAAAGATCGTAAAAGATTGATAATTTTTATTTTGTTGCTTAAAAAGTAATTTCAACAAATTTACTGTAACTAAAGTTTATTTTAAAATATGTTTAATCTCTAAAAAGTATCTACGTGGCAGTTCAATAATATTAGATATATTACGGTTGAATAAATCACACCATAACAACCTGTTTTAAAGGTTCACGTCCAAGGTTAAAATGAAGCGTTTATTTGAAGAGAACACCATTTGCAGACTCTGCCTTAGAGTTGATGAAAAAGCTTATAAAATTGACAATACAATTCACAAGACTTTTATCGAAAGTGTTATCAAACTAAAAAAAAATCTATATGTAAGTACATTCAATTTGGATTTAAAGAATTTGATATTCCATATTACAGTTACTCTAGTAACTTCAGTCTATAAGAGAATAATAGATGATTCATGATAGTTACAGCAGTTACAGCATGGTTGGCGCAGTGGCTGAGGGATTGATTGGTACGCTTTGTGTCGTTGGTTCCAATCCCTGTTAGAACAAATATTTGTATGGCCTACACTGCCTCCATATACATGTTCTAGGTCTGGATGTCTTGTGTATGTGAGTTTATGTGTTTGTGACAGCACCTATGGTACAAGAGTCATTCTTAGTGTGAAGCAAAATTTAAAAAAAAAAGAATAGAAATATGAAAAATGAACAATATCCAGAAATTTCTGTGTTTACAGCAAAGCCCTACTGAAAGATTTGTTTATGGGTCCATCAGAGCATTTCATTTAATAGAATATTTGTAGAGATAAGAGTAGGGGTTCACCTTAAGGGTGGGAATTAGGCAAGTTAAAAAATATGCACGTATTTCATTTCAATGTGCACTAGTACAATTCAATGTACTTACTTTCAGGTCCTGCCGGACGATCTTTATGTATGTTACATCTGTAAAGTTCTTCTAGCAAAATTTTTTAATTTTGCACAGACTGTTTGGAAAACACAAGAAATTATTTCTGAGTTTTTAAAAACAAGAGATATAGTGAGTATATATTTTTTATTATTATCATTAATAATAACAAAAATTCATTAGTATATTAGTAATTACTTTATGGTGGCAAATTATTGATGTTAAAGAAGTAAAGGTACATTATAACATAATGGCAGCTGTGTAGTGTGTGCATAAGACCACACCTCTCACTCTCACTTTCTCAGGCTGTTCCGGTGAAGTGATTTTCCTTCGTAGTATTCCACACAGCCACTAAGTTTGAATTTACCTGTACTGGTGTTTCTTGATCCAAGATCAGAATAGGTAGAGTACATTGACCTATGGTCTTGTTTACATAGCATGACAGCAGGACGAAAATATCTGATTTGATCTGATCTTTAAGATCGGATTTGTTCTTTGTTTATTTTGCAAACTTACCACAGTGTTGTCTTTTTTAACACAAAGGTTGACAAGGCATTCTCTAGCCTTGTTGTTGCATTAATTCTGCCTATATACCACTACTGTACATGAAGTTTAAATAAATAATAATAAAAAAGATAGGTAGCAACATTGTATGTATCTGACAGCTGTCACCCGAACCATCCTTTGGAAATTGTAGTGTAAAGCTCAAGGATATAAGCACATTGACAAGTCCCAAGAACAAAATTGTATATGAAAATTTACAGATTTATGATAGAAAGTTTTAAAGTTCTGTGTAAATAATAAAATATTAGACAAAAATTGTTATTAAACAAAAACAATAGTGCCAGATAGTTTTTTTCAGTATGCACAATATGAATATGTAATAAAATACAATTTGTCTTATTTACCCATAAGATTTTGTTCTTGGAACCCGTCAAATTACAATTGATAATTTATAATACCTCCTCTAAAATCCCATATTCATGACAATCAAATTATGAAATATAATTATTATTAAAAAAATTATCAATAATCAATATTAAAATTAATTCTTGAAAGTTCTCCTGTTATTTACCTGATTATAATATAGCGATTGCTTTCCATAAAATACTAATTTTTAAACAAACCCCAATTTAATTAGGAAAAGTTTGGGAAGAAGATTCATACACATTGGCACTTATCAGATAAATATTCAGCAAGGCACAATAGAAAACGCTATTTTTACGCAACTTTTGCTTGAGTGAAAGAGACAATAGATATATTGATTAGTAAGCCTAATGCATAATATGGAACAAGAGGAAATATATAAAAGTTAATAGAATCTTTTCTTTGTGATAGGCAACAAATAAGAAAAATTTGTAAAATTTCAAACAAAAACTTTATAAAATATAAATCTAGTAAGAGAACAGTTAATTTTGGAGTACCACAAGGTAGTGTACTTGGGCCACCACTATTTGCGGTTTATATTAATGACTTTCTGGCAGCATCATCATATCCTATGACAATGTTTGCAGATGGAGAGACAGCACAATACTTTTTAATAAATAGATCTGACCAAGACACTGTTTCAAATATTTTTAATTACACTGGTTCTGCATGTACTCAACCATCGGAAAACTTAATTGAAAACGTAAGAAAAGTTAAGAAAGGGACAATACCTTATTATTTCCGTGATGATAATAAAAAAAATAAGTTTTTTCGAGCCTAATGTAAATATTATCCCCTGTAATTTTAAAATACTACACCAAAACATTGCTAGCATTTTGTCAAAACACGAACTATTGGAATTAACTATACAGGAGTTACGAGAATCCACATATAGTCCAGATGTAATATGTCTTTCAGAAACATTTGTTAAAAAAGGATATGGAAGCCATGTAAAAATCTTTGATTACGAGTTAGCTTCCAGTTTCTGTCGAGATAAACAAAGAGGTGGAACCTGCATCTTAGTAAGAAAAGGTTTAGTTTACAAAGAATTAACATTTATAAATACATTTGCCACACAGAATTCATTTGAAGTCTGTGGTATAGAACTACTGTCTAGTAAATTAATTATTATTTGTCTCTATCGCACTCCTGCATCAGACCCGATTCAATTTTTAAATAAACTTAATAGTCTTTTACATAACTTACAGAAGAAATTTAAATCTAACACACAAATAGTCTTAGCAGGTGATTTTAATATCAATACTTTAAAAAAAGGCAACGTTACAAATGAATTTCAAGACCTATCTTTCAATTATAATATGAAGATTCACATCAATGTACCTACACGTAAATCATCCTGTATAGATCATATTTTAAGCAACATTCCAAATGCGACTGCTTCAGTACTCCCGCTTCATCTTTCCGATCACGATACAGCACAAATGTTGAGTTTTCCTATAAAACTTAAAACAGCAAGTAACTCAACATATTTCATATATAAAAGAGACTATAACTTAGATAATATTAGAAAGTTTAAGCAATGTCTCCGCAGTCTGTCATGGTCAGAAATATACACTTACGAAATTGATATAAACAGAGCATTTACGTCTTTTCATGAACTGATATGCCTATTCTATAATCTTTGCTTCCCGAAAATAAAGGTAAAAATAATTATTGGAAATAAAAAGAAGCAAAATTGGATTAGCAAAGGACTGAAAGAATGTTGCAAAACAAAGCGTACTCTACGTTTTCATTACTATACACATAAAAATGCGGCTACTAAACAAAACTACATATCGTACTCAAAGCTTTTGCAAAAATGTATCTACACCTCAAAAAAGAACGCAAATATTAAATACATAAATAATAATGAAAACAAGTGCAAAGCTACCTGGAGAGTAATAAAAGATGAAATTAATAATGATAACTTCAAAGATAATATAGATAAAATTAATATAGGCAACACAGAGATAACAAATCCTGTAGAAATAGCATCGCTTTTCAATGAACATTACATCAATTTGACACAAAACTGCACTAATACGAAAAATAATTCCATTGAATATTCAGCAGTCCACTCCATGTTTCTCAAACCTGTGTCCGAAAGCGAAGTTCTGTTCGAGATATTATCTCTAAATAATACAAACTCTTCAGGTTATGATGAAATCAATACCAAAATTATCAAATCATGTGTAAATGAAATCATCTCAATCTTGACACATCTTGTTAATTTATCTTTCTCACTTGGCACTTTTCCCGAAGCACTTAAACAATCTATAATAAAACCACTTTTTAAAAAGGGAGACAAAACAGATGTAAATAACTATCGCCCGATAACACTTATACCCATCCTGTCAAAGATATTTGAAAAATGTATGTATAAGAGACTGATTGACTACTGCAATAAATTTCCTATAATTAAAAACGAACAGTATGGATTTCAAAAAAATAAATCCACTACCTTAGCTGTCTTCTCTCTTATGGATACTGTTTTAACAAACCTTAACAAAAATTATTTTACTACAGGCTTGTTTTTTGACCTGTCTAAAGCCTTTGACCTTGTGTCTCATAATCTATTGCTGCAGAAGTTAGAAAAAATTGGTATAAGAGGGCCTGCTCTTCAATGGATATCATCATACCTGAATAATAGACAACAGCGTGTAACCATTACCAAAATAAATGAAAATAACGACATGACATCATACTCATCCGAATATAAATGCAACAAATATGGCGTCCCCCAAGGAAGCGTCCTGGGGCCAATTCTATTTCTACTATATATAAACTCTGTTACTAATATTACATATCATAAATGTATATTATTTGCAGATGATATATCCATTATTGTTACTTCCGATAGAAAAAATAACACAGTAAATGATCATGAATCTGAAATAAATAACACAATCGAAAAACTAATAGAATGGTTAAACATAAATAATTTGTCAATCAATTTAAATAAGTCCGTATACATACAATTTAATAAATCAAATAATCCTAAACATAACATAAAACTAAACATACCCAAAATTGAAGAAGTGATACAAACAAAATTTCTAGGTGTAACTATAGACCAAGATATTAATTGGAAAACCCATGTAGATACTGTGTCTAAAAAAATTAATAAATTCGTGTATGCCCTCAAACAGGTTAGAAATATAACTACCACAAAAACGGCGATAATATCATATCACGCTTATGTTGAATCTTTGTTACGATATGGTCTTATAATGTGGGGTAACAGTACTGATCACAACAGAGCATTCGTTGCGCAAAAAAAGTGCATTAGGGCAATTTACGGCCTGCAACCAGATGAATCATGTAGACTTGTATTTAAAAAACTTAATTTACTACCGCTACCTTCTCTTTACATCTACGAAACATGTATGTTTGTCAGGAAAAATCTGAATTTATTTGTTAAGGCAGACGACATTAATGTTCGTAACCGACGAGACCCCAACAGGCTCGTTCTAAGCAATATTCCTAGGTTGACCAAATATAATAAAAGCTGCGTTACAATGTGCGTGCGCTTATATAATAAGTTACCTAGTGATATAAAAACTCTAAGCATTAGATTATTTAAAAAAAATTGTATCAATGGTTATTGATTAATAATTTTTATTGTGTAAAGGATTACTTGAATTGAAAAAAAGTGAATGTAGATACTTACTTACAAAATTTGCATGCTAATATTTAGCGAAACATGTTTGCTCATATTTGTACCTTTTACCACCTTTTATACCATGTTTTTTAGCAAATAAATATATTATTATTATTATTAATAGTGGCGAGACAAGCACATTAGAGGCTGAGATTAATTCTACTTTACAATCAGCTGTACATTGGTTGCAAAACAATAATTTAGTTATAAATCTTGACAAAACAGTACTAATGAAATTTCAACAAAGACTAAACTACAATCCGGGCTTGAATATTACAATGACAAAATTATTAATGAAACAAATGTGACTAAATTTCTTGGACTAAACATTGAAAACTCTCTAAAATGGAATTCACATATTGACCATGTATGCAGTAAGCTAAACCAACTTTCCTATGCTTTGCACATGTTAAATAAAACGCCAATCAAGCAACGATCTTAACAGCGTATCATGATTTAGTAGCCTCAACATTGAGATATGGAATCATATTTTGGGGAAATACAACGGGTAAAGATATAGTACAGATATATACAGCTGCAAACCGTTTTTTAAACATCTATGTTCATCAAAAGAAACCTACATAAGTTTGCTCAAGTGACTAGTCAGCGCTGTTGTGATCAGTTCAAACTGTCGGATCTTGTACTGCATTATACAAAAAGAGTATTTTTATAATGGCTCCAAGGGTCTATAGTAAATTATCAAAATGTATAAGAAATGAAGATAATGTCTGCTAACAAAAGTAAATTGTTTTTGTAAATTTTCTAATAGATAAGACATTACTCTATCAAAGATTTTTTAAATGATAAACTATGACATTACCAGCCCTTTACTATTTCTTATACACACTTTACTATTTATTTACCATTGACATCTATTTGAAATTGATTATAATTTATTAATTTACTTGTTTTTATAATTACATTTATTGGACATTATTTACTATAATATTACCATTGACATGTATTTGAAATTGATTATAATTTATTTGTTTTTAATATTACATTTATTTGACATTATTTACTATAATTTGACATTGCATTGTATGGATTCAGACTTATTACTCACTAAAAGACTAATTAATATATTTGTACACCAATTTCATTGATAGGACTAAAAGGTTTATAAAAGACCTTTATCGTAATACCTATGTTCACAAATAAAGATTGATTGATTGATTGAATAGATAGCAAATCCTACATGACACAATTTTAGTAGGTATGAAACCTAAAAATTGGAATATGAATTTATTGTGCTCAAAGTCCTGTTCATGGTTTTATAATTCTGGGCTTAGTAGTTAAATGGGGTAATGATTATTAAGGTATTCATGACTTTGGAATTTTAGTGGAGGTATTATCTACTCTGTAACTTATTTTTTCAAACTTTGGTAAATCTACTCTACTTATGATACAACTAAACCTAGAACCTGAAGCTGTAATGTTACTTTCAGATTACTAAACCAATGCTTGATCATATAGATAGACACAATAATGGACTAAATCCCATTACTCTCAGTTCAGTTGTAACATATGAAAATAAAACCATAAATAACAGCGGTGATAATAATGACAGTTTTGATAATGGATATACAAGTACAGATATTGAAGAAGTAGAAAGTACAGATATTATAGAAGTAGAAAGCACAGATATTGAAGAAAATGAAAGTACAGATATTGAAGAAATAGATCTTGACCTTTTAGTTGATAAAATGAAAAAAGATACTAAAAAAGAACAAAAACGTAAGAAAAATAAGCAGAAACGTAATTCCAGCAGTGATGAAAATGAAGAAACTGTCACATGTAATTTAGACGAAGAGGAAGTAGAAATAGGTAAAATTGGTAAAGAAACTAGTGATATATTTGTAGATAGTTTAATTGAGGATGCATGTTATAAATCGAGACCAACCAGACCCAGACAGAAACCAAAGAAACTAGTAATGCAAGAAAAGATAAGGAAAATTAGTAAAAACCTTTATCCAATTGAAGCTAAGAATGAGAGTTCTACTGCAAATGAAAAAGAATGCAAGAATGAAAGTGATGAAATTAATGAAGATTACCATCATGACTCAACAAGCATTTCTACTGCAAATGAAAACAAACGCATGAAGAAAAGTGATGAAATTAATAAAGATTACCGTCATGACTCACCAAGCAGTTCAACTGACAATGAACACAAACGCAAGAAGAAAAGTGTTGAAATTGATGAAGATTACCGTTCTGACTCAACAAGCAGTTCTTATGCAAGTGAAAAAAAAATCAGGAAGAAAAAGGATGAAGTCGATAAAGATTACTGTCCTGACTCAACAAGCCACTCGGAAGATTCAGAGTATGACTCGTATGACGACGAAGGAAAACCAATAAGAAGGCCAAAAGATACAAGAGTTTATCCAATGAAATGTGACCATGTAGGTAACCATAGCACAAATAAACTATTACATAAATATTCTGCAGATTTTTTTAAAATTTGGCTCTTATTTCAGTGTGATTTCATGGTACCAGAAAAACGTGATCACTATCGTCATTATCAATATTACCACCTTGATGTTGAGTATCCATATAAAGCGACAGAGCATGTCACTTGTAAGGTGTGTGGCAAACTTATTGTAAGTATTTATTGATTTTATAGTGCATGTCTGTCTATTTGTCAAGTGAAAATCGTCCGCCGCTTACTTTTTTTTGAGGTGGAGAAAAAACATGACGCGGTGAAGGGCGCATCAGACTTACTGATTATAACTGTTCCTTCAGTTGCCCTTAGCGTTCCAAGTTCACCGTAACGCTTTCGAACATTCCCGCAGCCCTAGCTGGCATCAACCCTTCCGCTTAAGCAGATGGACCGGGAGCTTCTCCTGGAAACCGCGAGGTTACAAGCCTGGGTGCAAACAAAGGACGGGCCTGTCGAAATCAACGTCGAAGCAGAGTGGTTCCATCAGGCCATATCGCAAATCTGCGACATGCCAATGCCCCGAATCCATCCAGGACGTGCTCGGCGCCAATCGTACATTGCGGTACTGCGCAATGCGTGCAATGCCGCGCGGCGCCGGTACGCCAGACACTGCAGGTGACGCATCCGGCCGCCGGATTCGGAGGCCAGACAGGCGGAGCTATAGTACGAGGAATACAGAGTGGCGACGCGCACCCTCCGATCGGAGAGGCCCCCAACATGTGGCTGGGGACTCTGAACGGAGACCAGTGGTGACGCTCCTACAAGGTGGTGCGTGACAAACTCCTCCCCTGGGCTCCCGCGCTGACACAGTCTCCGGCCCCAGATTTTGAATGGTGAGCACTCTGTTCCCTGCGCGAGGGGAACACTCTCCCCCGCCCATGGCTCCACCACCAGCGGTGTCCGACGTGGACCACGATGGCGAAGACGACGACAATGCTCCAAAGGATGACCGAGGTAGAGATGATAGTGGTGGTACGAAGGCTGAATGCCAAATCTGCCTGCTGGAAAACAGGAATCTGGTCTTCATCGCAATGCCGGGGCGCCCTGTGGACTCTCCGTCCGCGTATCGGCCCATTGTGCTGCTCGACGAGGTGGGCAAGCTCTTTGAAAGAGTAATAGCAGACCGCCTCGTCGCGCACCTAGCACGGGTGGGGCCGGATCTTGCGGACGGCCAGTTGG
The DNA here is from genome assembly GCA_949316375.1 of Mythimna vitellina. Taxonomy (NCBI): domain Eukaryota; kingdom Metazoa; phylum Arthropoda; class Insecta; order Lepidoptera; family Noctuidae; genus Mythimna; species Mythimna vitellina. Next base: position 8,556,332 of record OX438687.1, on the reverse strand, counting down.
ACTTTCGCAGGGGGCGCTCCACGGTGGACGCCATCATGCGCGTGCGAACCCTCACGACGTGGGATGCGGTGTCCCAGGGCAGGGTCGTCTTGGCGGTGTCTTTGGATATCGCCAACGCCTTTAATTCCCAGCCCTGGAGTAGCATTAAGAGGGCACTCCAGTATCACCAGGTGCCCGACTATCTCTCTGGTGCAATCAAGGCCTACCTGTCGGACAAGAACATCATCTACTCCGATCACCAGGGAGAGTGGAAACGGCGAGAGATGTCGTGCGGTGTTCCGTAGGGAACGGTACTAGGACCCCTCTTGTGGAACATCGGGTACGACTACGTGCTGCGCGGCGATCTCCCCGTCGGGGTTAGCGTGGTCTGTTACGCAGACGACACGCTGGTTCTGGCTCAGGGAGAGTCCGGCGGTCGAACTAGCGACATGTGCGACTATCGTAGAGAGGATCCTGCAGTTGGGACTCGAGATGGCGCTGCACAAGTCCGAGGCCATGTGTTTCCATGGCCTTCGAAACGCTCCACAATCGAGTTCCCAAATAACGGTAGGAGGAGTTCACATCGCGAAGTCGACGATGAATGACCTGGGACTCATCCTCGATAGCCGATGAAATTTCGAGTAGCATTCCGACGTCTGGCTCCCAAACTAAATCGGACTGGGGTTGCCCTCAAGCGGCTCTTCTGCCCAACTAGGGGGTCCAGATGCCTCCAGAAGGAGGCTCTACGCAGAAATCGTTTGGCCCATGGCCTTTTATGGAACGCTGGTATGAACGCCGTCGCTGCAAAAACGATCGGCGGCCAAGCTAACCACATGTCAGAGAGTCGTGGCTATCCGGATGTTGCGGGGGTACCGCACAATTTCCCGCGAAGCAGCGAGCCTCCTTCCATGAATCTGGAAGCAATAGTCTTTACACGCATGCACGATTTGCGCGTGGATATACTACGCTGGGGCGAAACTCCGCTGCCGCGACAAGTCGCCGTCCGGGTCTCACCGGACATGATCACTTCGGGCGGGAGGCTCCTGCACCGAATTCGTGTGGAACAATCGCCCGGGCGGTTTGCGAGCGGTGCTCTGCCCAAGCAGGGTACACCCCGCTTGGGCAGCACCGCTGTGTCCTACTGGTGCGATCGGCAGCAACGATCTCTCGCGCCGGGCCTACCTAGGTATTGGCCATGGTTAGAAGCGAGGAGGAGTGGCAGGCGGTCGCCTCCTTCTGCGAAGCAGTAATGCTAGCAAAGGAGACGGCCGCTCGCATGAGGCAACGTAACAACTTGGCATCGTAGGCGGGCTAACCATTGCTCGTCGTCCGATCAACATCTGGTAACTATCGGGACCGAGCCATGTCGTCGACGGCGCGTACTGTTCCACGCGTGCCTAAGCAAATGTCAGAAAACCGTAGGGGCCATGGGTTCACTTCTCAAAGGAAAACCCGGCCCTGGAATGAAAGGCAACAAAGGAACTAGGAGTGGGTTTTAGTCAGTAAAAGTCTGACAAGCCCTCCGGCCTCGCCGGGCGTGAGATGTCATTGGACGATTTCCCACCTAAAAAAATAAAAAAGGCTTGATACCTTTCAGTTACATTTACTATTCACTTTTCACACATGTACTATTGTTTTACAGATAAGAGAAAAAATACGCGTACATGAGGATACCCACATCACACGGAATTTCAAGTGCAGTTTGTGCCCTAATAAGGAATTTCCCGATAGAGTCAGATTGTACAGGCATAGGTCAACTGTTCACCCAAAAAAAACGTTTACCTGTGATTATTGCTCTAAAGTGTTCAAGACAAAGGCTGGTTTTATTCGACACATTTGGGTGAGTGCAAGACATTTATTATTCATTACAAGAAGAAAAAACAAATTTCTGTTAGAAATATAAAAATCTCCGATCTACCAATAATCGTCTTCTACGTTGTCCCACACACCGCTCTGGGTTTATGGAGTCCTCCTTCTTTGTCCAGGCAATTTCTCTTTGGAATGCGCTCCCGCTGATCGTCAGGATGGCGTCCAGTCGGTTCACTTTTAAGGTGTTGGCACGTGAGCACATTCGCAGGAAGTTGATGTAATCATCACAGCGTTGATTTGTTGGATTCGTTTTTCATAAATAGATTGTTAATTTGTATTTCTTTACCATTAAGCTGCACCTACCATGTTTTGTTTCTGCACCACCCTAAGGTCGACTGGTAGAAAATGCCTAAGGCATTAAGTCCGCCTTTGTACAGTGTTTATTACTTGTGCATAAAGTTTTAATAAATAAATAAATAAAAATCATAACTTTATAAAAACGAATGTAATTTTCATAGAATAATTTTGTACAAGTTATAGAGTGTAAACAAAAAATTAATTCAATGACATCATCATTTCAACCGAAAGACGTCCACTGTTGGACATAGGACTCCCCCATGTGTTGTCAGAATGAACGGTTCTGTGCGTCTCGCATCCATCGGATTCCCGCAACCTTTACCAGGTCATCGGTCCACCTTGTAGGAGGCCTTCCAACGCTGCGTCTTCCGGAACGCGGTCGCCACTCCAAAACCTTTCCGCCCCAATGGCGATCTGTTCTGCGAACAATGTGCCCTGCCCATTGCCACTTAAGTTTGGCGATTTTTCGTGCTATATAGGCAACCTTGGATCTCCTGCGGATATCTTCATTCCTGATTCGATTCTTGTTTTGTCTATTTTCATTTTAAGGCCCACTCTTTTGGAAGCTCTACTGAGGTCATTGAGCATCTTACTGAGCTCCTCCGTAGTCTCAGCCATGACTACTATGTCATCGGCAAACCGAAGGTGAGGTATTCACCATTGACATTAATTCCTAGTCCACTCAAGTGCAGAACCTTAAAGACATCTTCCATTGCAGCCGTGAACAGTTTCGGAGAAATGACGTCTCCCTGCCTCACACCCCGGTGCAGGAGGATAGGTTTTAAGGTCTGGTCCTGAAGACGGACTGGCATAATTTGGTTTTCGTACAAACACATCAGCACTTCGATGTACCGATTGTCAATCTGGCACCGTTGGAGAGACTGCTGCACAGCCCAAGTCTTGATCGAATCAAAGGCTTTCTAGTAGTCCACAAACACTAGGCAGACAGGCAGATTATACTCCTCGATTTTCTGTATAAACTGCCGTAGGGTATTTATGTGGTCTACGGTGCTGAAGCCTTTTCGAAATCCGGCTTGTTCTGGTCATACTTCTACTTAAATAGCCCTTAGCCTTAACATAAGCTAAAGGCGTTCAGAGGTCTCAGTGCAAGTTGTTTTTACTTTTCAATGGACACTAACCATAAAGCGATAAAAGCGTGGCCAGAATGCCTAGTGTGATATTGTTTTATTTAATTTCGAGAAAGAAGTCAACCGTTGAATCCGGTTGGGCGGAGTTCGGGAAGTCGCGCGGTATCTTCTGGTCCAACATACCACAGTGTCCCAAGACGAAAGTCTATGACCAGTGCTTAAGGCCAGTGATGACATGAGTGATGACGTACTTTGCGCAGCATTCGTAAAAATGCTTGAAATGGCTAAGGGTGTTATTAATATCGTGCGGTTTTCATCACGCATGTGGGATGGCTCTGCACTCATAACCCCCGTATATGTCCATTTCATACAAGTATTTATTGTAATGCGGGTAGCGTTTTTTTGCATTGTGAAATTTTTTGCTTGCGGATCAATTCCACAGGTGAGGTGAAATTCGCACATTATTAAAAACACCCTGTTAATATGAGCACCGAGGAAACTTTTAAGTTTCTTGAGCTACTATTTCAAACTAAAAACTGTTTTTGAAACCCAAAAAATAAATACCACAAAAATGCTCATGTGAAATATACAAAGCAAAAAAGACAAAAAAAAATTCAAAAGTTTTTATTTCACATAGGCCTACATGGGCACTTCTAAATCGTCAAAAGCTTGTGCACGGTTCCATTTTGGTTGTTTCCTACGGAGAAAAACCGGCAAGAAACTCTATGGTTATTCTTTAAGAAAAAAATTGACATTCTTACAATATTTCCATATAACAGTATTAGCAGATATTATGTAAGGATAGAGTAATGTATAATAAAAATAATCATAATAAAAAGTGAGTCGTAATAGGAAGTAATCTAAGAATTCGCGGAGTCTACAGTGTTCGCACATTCACATTATAAAAAAGAGGTTATATAAAAAAAGCAACAAAAATAAATAATTATAGCTATCAATAAGTGAGACGTTAACAAAATAAATTACTGTAGCGACATCTATGGCGTCACATAAGAACTAATCCTACATCGCGCAAGCAAAGTTCTCCGCGCGATTAGAACATATAGAACAGCCCGAAATCATCTATCGGGCAGTTGCAGCCCACTAGACATAACATCCCGTCTGGCCGGAGGATCCTCCCTTTTCAAAGGAGGTTTGCGGGACTTTACTCTCTGTTCCGCATACCTCCAAATTACTAACGAATTTATGGTAGTTGGGCTATAATAATACAAAAAATATTGCAAAAACAATGTGTTAGAAAAAAAAAAGTGAATATTACAACAAATGCGGAGAAGTTAATAGACTTTACACAATATTATGAGTTACCAGGGGGCCCATATGCAGAAGCAGTCATTGCCAAACAAGCGTGTCTTCGACATAGTCTTTGACCTTGTAATACGCTTTTTTGGTTAGGACACACTTAATATGGGTTTTGAATTTTTCCTCGCTAGTTTCAGTCACCGTCTTTGGCAGATAGTTATATAAACGTACGCTGTTTATTAAAAATTACTTGCTGGTCTTAGCTAATCTCCATTTGGGTAATACAATTTCGTGTTTACTAAGCGTATTTATGTTATAAAAATAGCTTCAGATTTTGAAGAGTCCTAGGTTTTTACGAACATACAAAATACTTTCTAAGATATAAAGAGCGTATAAGAGAGTCAGCATATCTATTTCTTCGAATTTATTTTTGAGGGACTCGCGAAGACTCATTTTATAAATAGCCCGGATTGCTCTCTTTTGCAATATGAAAATTGAGTCTACATCAGCTGCAGATCCCCATGGTAAAATGACCATAAGACACAATACTGTGGAAATAAGCATAGTAAACTAAACTAGCTGTGGCTACATCTGTCAATCGCCTCATTTTTCTTAGATATGCGGAGATATGCCTTCATTGCCGATGAGTAAGGAGTCCTAGTGATGTCGCTTATCTCCCACCAAAATAATTACAACATTCAAAAATAGTGTATACTTAAAATTTATATTAATTACTCAAAATTTGCACACGCACACTAAGAAGAAAGCTAGCTGCTTTCTTCTTATTCATTAAATCAATTTCTAATAGCACACATACTTTTAAATAGATGGGCGGGGGCATTGACTTGTAAACACTTGTTATTTGGGAACATTCAGCGCACACGCATGCAATTAGGGAGTCGACATATGACAATACAAATAAATAAATGGTTCTGAATAGTTATGTTGAAAATGGTATCATCGAAGTGACCTGATAATGATGATGATGATGGGGCCGGAAGATAGGCATCGGAACTCTGTAATTAATCAATGTATCCTAGCCGTGTTTGGGCTTATTAGAATTGTCATGAAATGCAGTTTGGCTATAAGGTATCTACTATCAAACTGATCTGATGATGGAGCCGGAAAGTGGAAGGTAGACACAGGAACTTCAAAATAAAACAATGTAACCTAGCAGTGTTTGGGTTAATTGGAATTGTAATGAGAAATAGGCACTCTGGTTACATATAAGTGTATCGCAACTAAAAAATGTAATATAAAATACTTTTGCAAAAAAAAAATGACCGTCGTCACTATAAAAAAAAACAATAAAAGGATCAAAATAACTTTAATTTCGGAAGTCGGTGTTAAATAAGAAACAAACAATACCGAGAAACACCGACTTCCGAAATTAAAGTTATTTTGATTTTTTTTGTGTTTTTTTTTTATAGTGAAGTCGGATTTTTTTCTGTGTAAGTTTTTTTTTTCATATAATTACTGCACAACTCGCCAGTTTGGTTTTTTATGCATCAATAGTACAATGTACGTAATTGCAAAGCGACGGAATGAAGCGTACAGCCGCCGTTCGAATATATGACTAATTTGATAATAACAAGGCGGCACGCGCTACACCCCCAAGGCATATCCCTCGATAACATCAAGTTTGATGCCATCAAGAATTAGGTTGACGCCAACTTGAGGGACATTCGGTAATGAGAACTTTATACATTTAGTTTCATTCGCATTTAATACCGTCGAACGGGGTGAACGGGGTGGGGAGAACGCAGGGGTTTATAGGAACAAAACTTTGCTTAGGTTTTTCACATTGGTATATATTTGTATTACTGATTTCTATCAAAACATCCGTTTTTATCACAATGAATGAATAAAAAGGAGTACTTAAATGCTGGGAAAAATTGTTAATTAACGCTAAGATCCCCTTCAAACTTTTGTTCCTATTCACCCCGTTTGACTGTACAGATTAGGGGGCGTCCATAAATTACGTGAGGTGTTTTTTTTTTTAATTTTCTGTCCCCCCCTGGTGAGATTTCGTGAGATTTTATTCAATCCCTCCTCCATCCCCCAATATCACGTGAGATTTTTCAAAATGTGGGTTTCTTACGTAAACGCGTTGGATTGTTATTGTAAAAAGAAAATGCTTCGTGGTTTTATTTACGACTAGTTAAGACTAGTAATCAATATTGCTGAGAGTTATAAATGTAATAAAAAATTAACAATAGATTACTTAAATCGTAACTACTGTGATTAAAAAAGAATATCTACTCTAATTCAGTCCATTACTTTCTTTCGAACGAATTAGAGAATGATCTTAATTGTATTACGATTACGCTTAAGATAAAATCTTAAGCATGTATAATCTGGATTAAATGAACCAAAATAGTATAATTTTGTTTTGTTTCAATCAGAAAAAAAATTGCGTGATATTTGCCGAAACCCCCCCTTTCTCCAACGTAAGATTAGATGAGATTCGACTCGACCCCCTCCTCCCCTTAAACATCTCACGTAATTTATGGACGCCCCCTTATTAGCTGCGAACCATTTTGAAAGAACAGCCAGACTTTCATTGACAAGCAAAACATCCGCATCTTTCCTTTCTACTTTAAAAATAAGGGAAGTGTCATCAGCAAATAGAATTATATCGGATATATTAGTCACTAGCTTTTGCCCGTGACTTCGTCCGCGTAGAAGTCGAAATTGTTTTATTAGGTTTTTTGAGATACGAAAATATGAATTATTATTTATTATCTTCGTCGTGTGTGATATTCCATTGAATTGTATGGCGAGCGAAATTGTGTCCTAAGATAAAATATTATAGCATTTTAGCCATGTGCAGCGCTCCTTAGTGAACTCCACTGCGGGTGACGATAAAAAAACAAACTTATTATTTGCGGTTGGTACAGTAATCGGGTCTAGGTATCGAACCGCAAAATTAAGTTTGTTTTTTATTGTATATACTTTTCCGGGATAAAAAGTACCCAGTGTGGTGCCCAGGATATTAAAGAATAATTATATCAAGTTTCATCGTAATCGAACCGGTAGTTATTGCGTGATGCCTGAACAAACAGACAGATAGACAAAAATTTTTTTAATCACATTTTTGGGTTGCCCCCTGCCATTTATTTTTTTGATATTTTCAATGTACAGAATTTTCACTTCTAAAATTGAATATTTTAAAATTAGGTATATACTTAAAATAAGGAAAAAATACAAAAAGAGACAAGAAAAAAAACAATTTTCGAGATGGACTCGCCTAAAAATAAGCTTCAAATAACTTATACTATTCATAATTTGAACAAGCAAAAACAAAAAAAAAACATTGAAAGTTTACACTTAGAATATTTTTGTATTTTAAATAGAAACAGCACAAAGTGTTATGACCATTATCGAGAACTGGAACATATTTGGAGTGCGGAACTGTCGATTGTACAAGAGAGTATTTCAAAGTTGTTGATACATAAACCTAGCTATAAAGTTATGGGCACGACATAATTAAAGTTTATACACAAGTACTCTCCGTTAGCTAAACGAGAACAACATAACATAACATATTTATTCACAACCAGAGATAATGTGGCGAATTGATTCTCCCGGATGGTCACAAGCCCGATATGTGTCATATGAACAAACTCTGACACACACTGAAACAGGTAAAAAATAACTTTTTACAAAAAAAAAAATACAATCGACATCAATTTAAAAAAAAAACTGTAAAAGTACAAAATTATTTAAATTTTGGAAGTCCGTGTAAAATAACGAAAATAAAAAACTATTATAGAAACACTGACTTCCGAAATTAAAGTTTTTTGTTGTGGTGGCACAACTAAAAAAGGGACCTTTTTCAGCTAATCATCAGCAGATTAGCTCGATGGTAGCTTATAGCCAAAGTGCATCTCATGACAATTGTAATAATCCCAAACACGGTTAGGTTACATTGATTTATTACAGAGTTCCGGTGTCTACCTTACAGCTTCATCATCAGATCAGTTCGATATTTCCCCTCCCCCCCTTCTTTCAGTCAGTCATCGAAAAGCCATTTTACTTGTTAAGATTGTTCTGCTATGATCCTATGAGGAGTTCCGTTCCATATCTTCGAAGATCCTCATCAGATCATAACAATATTTCTATGGGACCATCTCGGAAGCATAACCTATCACTCAAACAAAAAATTTTCACAGTTGACTGAGAAATCGGCGAACATTCATTTAAAAAAAAATAACATTCAGCCGAACATAGAATCACCTTCTTTTTGAAGTCTGTTATAAAGGGTCGGCGTCGCTGAACTAAATAAACGGTGTTGGTCCTTAAAAGTTTTAAAGCAATCAGTTGTGAAAAGCCTTGAACAAATATCGCTATACTTTTTGGCAACCAATTTTTCCTGTGATCCACTTTTCTTTAAGTTCCAAAATATTTAGAAATCAAAAATGTATACATTTAGACGTAACGAAGACGAAGAATCATCGATAAATATCGACTTTGTTTTGAATTTGCTACATCACTTCAGCATCAGGTAGAAAGGGTAGTGATGGTACTTACGGATAGAACGGGATAAACTTGTCTAATAATTTAGTGAAAGTAAGGGACTTTTCAAAAAAACATCAACGCGGTAATGGGAGGGCCGTCTTGATAGTTCTTACGTTAGATCCCAAAAATACGTAGATTTGAAAAAGCACGGGCAACTGCGCGATTACCGATGTGCGTCTAATTCGTATGTATAGATAAACTATTTCCATGACAACGTCACTGAGCTGCGCCGCGCCTCCCCGCTTCTGAACTAAACGTTACTCGTTTACGTAACCGACACACTAGTAAACGTTGAATTGTTACTTTTAAAAATCAACATCAAAACCAACAAAACGTATTATATTCATTTTTTCCTTTATATTCTTACAAGATAAATATCAAACAAGAAGAGGCCGACCTCCGGCCTCTTCTTATTTTTTCTTATTAAGGGAGGGGAGGGGGTCTAATACTTGTAAAAATCGTCTTACGTAATAAATTAATGGCCCCATTCCAATTTGATTTATTAAAAATAACGGGAAAAGCTGTACCGAAATACTTCAAAGGTATATATTATTTGAATGTATTAGCCTCGTTCCTAATTTATGGCCAGACTAGGTATAGCGTGTAACTGAAACAATGCAATTCGTTACCGTGCACTTACTTGCCGGTTCTTCTCCGTTGAAAACGACAAAGTAGAACCGTGCACTAGCTTCTGACGTTTTATAGTTGATTGATTAGGAGAGCTGCTCACTCTCGGTAAGATATAAAAAAGGGCTTGGTTTTAAGAGTTCAATATCTCACACAATACATCGTTGCCAATTCTACATTTAAAAGTTTCATAATACGTGCTTTTCACATTTCAGACACATACAGGAGTTAAACCATATAAGTGTCATATTTGTGGCAAAGCGTTTACGCATGGTGGAAATAGAATTATTCACATTCGTCTTAGGCATCAAAATTATAAAGATAAACCGAAGACACATGAAAAACCTAAAAAAAAACTTAGGAAGACTAAAAAGTATTCAACGAATAAAGAAGTATATGGCACTTCTGATGATGAACCACTAGTAAGAGTTACTACAAACCCACAACACATAAGTAAAACTCCATCCGAAGATAGTAACGTCAAACCAAAAATGAAGCGTAAGAAACAAGGACGGATTCAAAACGGTATCGAAGAATCCCGGAAAAGAAAAACAAAACCCAAATGATGCGCGATTATTGTATTGTGCGCAACAATACCACACTTCAGAAGCACTCACGAAGAATTGCTGCAAGGGAAACTAGAACGCTAACACAACAACAACGCACACAACACTAAGCAACACACGCAACTAAGGACCTATGTGGGTTTTAGTCAGTAAAAGTCTGACATCTCTCTCTTTCTCTCTCTCGCTCCACCGTATATTAGGAGAAGTCAGAGAAGAACAGATGATTTCCCACCTCAATAAAAAAACGCCTGGGAAGCATAAGAATTTTTGAACTTTAATTTTAACTTAGGTAGGTACTTATGTAAATAAATAATTATGTTCTATTTTTCGCGATGATTTTATTATTATTACTTGTTTACGTTTATAACTGTACTGAAGGTCACTTAACATTAAGTCTGCATTCATGAAGATAAGCAGCATTTAGGTATCTCTCTTAGACCGAGCGCAGACTTGAGTCATGACAGTTTTAAGACAGACTTTCCTCATATAGACAAGTCTGCCTCATTTTCAAGTTTCAAAATGGACTTCATCGATACTGTTGTATTAATTTTGATACGAGTTCTTCGTCTGTAAACATGATGCGACGTATTTACTCTCTGAAGGCTGGGTTGACACTACTAGAGAGAATGTACCGTCGCAAGACGTGTCGTTGATATGCGCGCCCGTATACATACCAAAGGGAAGCCGACAATCGTTAGTCAGACCCAAAGAGTTTAGTAAATAAATCAGACTTGTCACTGCAAGTCTTGTAGGTGTTATAATTTTATATATGAGACGCTTTGTTTGAAGTTTGCGCAACATTGACGATGTATTAATTTTGAAATCTATACTAGGAAAGATTTGTATTTTTGTATGTGTTTTTCTTTGTAATGAATAAACTCAAAACTACAGGACCGATTTTAAAAATTATTTCACTTATATTAATTATTATTTCATTATTATTACCTATATTATATAAATAATACAGGTTGTTTGGTGCATCATGTGCTAAAGTGAAATGGTCGACTGAAGGGGTCATCTGCTTTCTTTTCAGACCCCTAAATACTTCTCATGCCCTGTGGATATTTTTTCATCGACTTTTTATTGTTTTATGAAAATAAGACCCAAATTTTTCATTTAAATACAACTTTTAAAAAATGTATAAGGCGTAAACTGTGAATTTTAATTTTATTTAGATGTGTATTGTATTGGAGTACTTTTAAATTAAAAAATAGTGATATTCAGGAAGAGAGTCCCTGGTGTATGCTGTTTGCCGATGGCATTGTGCTGGTTGCCGAAAGTGGCCTAGAACAGATTGGAGGTGTGGTGGCACCGACTAGAGAATGTTGGCCTGAAATCGAGTAGAAGCAAAACGGAGTACTTGTTCTGCGATTTCGGTGGTCTCTCTAATCCAGTTTCTTTAACTCTCGCCGGAACGCCCATACCGATCTGCTCCGACTTTTGGTACCTCGGGTCGCTCGTCCAAGGGAATGGTGCGGTAGACCGAGACACATCGGATCAACGCAAGATAGCGAAAGGTCACGGGAACAAGATGTGACCTACTTATGCCCCTCAAGTTGAAGGGTAAAATTTACAAGTCCGTGATAAGACCTGTCATACTGTATGGATCAGAATGCTAGGCTGTGAAAAAGGTGGATGAAAAAAGATTGCATGTAGCGGAGATGAGAATGTTGAGATGGATGTGTGTTGTGACGAGAACGGATAAAGTGAGAAATGAGTATATTAGAGGAAGTTTGGAAGTGGCGCCAGTTACTGAAAATTTGAAAGACAATCGTTTGTCTTAGTATGGTCATGTGAAGAGGAGGGATGAAACGCATGTTACTAAAAAAGTTCTGAGTATACATGTAGATGAATGAAAAGGGAGAGGGAGGCCAAAGATGATTGGATGGATTGTGTGAGGAGTGATATGAAAGAAAAGGGAGTTAGTGATAGTGTGACGTGACAGGACAGAATTGAAGAACAAAACGTGTTGCGCCGACCCCAAGTAATATGGGATAAGGGCAGGAAGAAGAAGACATTATAGAATTGAAAAAAAAATAGTTGTGTTTTTGACAAAGTTTTCATGTTTTTGTAGAGCTTGGCACGTTTTAAAATAGTTGATTCAGAAACCGAGTGTCATTACCGTGTCATTGCTCATGACGCCTAAAATATTCTTTGACTCAGAGTACTTTGTTGTCGGACTTGGTTGATAAGAATAAGCAAGGACGGATAGCTGTCAGTCGTGCTGGAGAGATAATTTTTTCCAAATCTATATTATAACAAAATAACAGTTAGTTTGATATTTCTTCGCAGTTTTCAGTGTTTTTTATTCTCTTATTAATTTCTTTTTAATAGGCATGGACCATCCTCCTCCGCCTCCAGATCCTCCTGACGCTATTTCATATTCTAACTCGACGGTTGGTAAGCGACGACACATGATTGACTCTGAAACAATCGAGGTTGTACCAAAAAAAACTATTATTAATAAAGATATGGCTGTTGCGGCCATCCAAACTTTATACATTCACCCTTCTCTGAAAGAGGGCATAAGATCATATAGCGAGTTAGAAAAAGGTCCCTTTGTAGTCCACGTTTCCCGATCCGAACCTGATTTTGCTGCTGGGACAATAATTCGTCTGATTAAGTTTGGGCAATTTTTAAATAAAAATAATATTAAAAATATTTGTAGGGACGGCATTAAAAAAGTGGGCAGAAACAAAATCTCTGTCGAATTCACCTCTGGTGAGGCGGCCAATAAGTTCCTTTCCAACCCAGTTTTAATACCAAAATATACAGTCTCGATTCCATCATACAACATTACCAAAATGGGTATCGTCCGTCAAGTGCCGGTCGATATGTCGATGGACGAATTTGTAGAATCTGTTATTCTTCCAAATGGGTGTGGAATCGTTTTGAAAGCACGTAGATTAAACGGAAAAAATAAACAGGAGGGCAAGACCTCCTGGATCCCTACACAGACAATAGTCGTAACCTTCAAGGGACAGATTCTTCCCCAAAGGGTATTTTTATATCACACATCTCTGCCAGTGGAGGTATATCAGTACCCCACTATCCAATGCCAAAATTGCTGCCGCTTTGGGCACCTTAAGGCACAGTGTCGGTCCAAGGCAAGGTGCTTTAGGTGCTCACAACCTCACACTGGTGACAGTTGTGACGTGGTTGAGGCCAAGGCCACTTGCATCCATTGCTTGGGCCGTCACTTTGCCTTCTACGGTAACTGTCCCGAGCAACGTAGACAAAAATCGATCAAATTATTAATGTCTCAGGAAAATCTCTCATATGAAGAGGCTTCTCGATCCATTCCTGGTGTTAAAAAATTATATTCCGAAGTCTCCCAAAACTTACCATTCCAATCTTCTTACTCCTCTTCCCAATCTACTTGCCTTACTCCTCCTACCTCGTATAAAAAAACTGTGTTTTCCTCTCCTAAGCTTAGGGCTCCTCTAGGCAAGTCTTATGACAAAACTGCCCATAGATCCATTGTTACTGAAGATCCTTCATCCTTTCCCAACGGTTTCTCTCTTCTTTCTCAAAATTCTTCATCCCCAAAATCACCTCAAGAGGATAGCCTCTTAGAAATACTTTTGTCTCTAATTATTAGTTTAGTTTCCCGTGATAATTTCTCTTTACCGCCCCACGTTGCCCAGAAACTTTCTTTGCTTCTCTTTAATAATAATGATGGATCTAGTCTCCACACTTCAGTGGAACATTCAAAGCATTCGGCCGAAGAAGCCTGAACTTTTATTTTTAATAAATAAATTTCACCCCTCAGTCATTGCCGTTTCGGAGACTTGGTCGGTGCCTGGTTCTCACTTTCGGGTCTCAGGTTACTCCTGTCTTCGAGATGATAGGGCTGATGGGTATGCAGGTAGTGCCCTTCTTGTTAGGCGCTCCCTTCCTTTCTCTTTTATTCCTCTTCCCCCTACTCCTCCTGACATTAATATAGTTGCTGTTAGGGCTTTTAATATTACTTTCCTCTCTGCATACATCCCTCATCCCCATTCTAGGTTAATTCCAGACCTTTTATGTATATTTTCCTCAGTACCCACTCCAATAATTTTTATGGGTGATTTAAATACTCATCATCGCTCATGGGGCTCGAGCCATGATGATTACTTTGATCGGGCCCTCTTTGAAATTTTTGATGAAGTTGATCTATGTGTTATTAACAACGGTTCCCCTACTAGGAGAGTTCGTCCTTCTCAAAACCCTAACTCAGCTGTGGATATCACAGCTTGCTCTGCCTCTCTTGCTTTCATTCTTTCCTGGAGTATCTTGTCTCATTCTTATGGTAGTGACCATTTTCCTATTATTGTCTCTATCTCTGACAGAGTAGTACCAATGCGTAATTTTAATCCCTCTCTTAAGTATAGATTAAACGATGCAAACTGGTCTTCTTTTTCAGATTCTCTAGAAAATAAGTTACCATCTCTTCCCCCTCCTGACAGAAACAATCTTGTTGATTGCTATTCTAAATTTGTAGACTCCATTATTTCTAGTGCTGATGTAAATTTTCCTCTTAAAAAACCCTACAGATTCAAAGTTTCAACTCCTTGGTGGGATTCAGAATGCACTTCAGCTGTCAAGGAAAGGAAAATAGCAGAGGTTAATTATTCTAACTCAATGACTCTTCAAAATTTCTTAGTGTATCAAAGAAAAGCCGCCACTGCTAAGAAACTTCTTTCCAAAAAGAAAAAAGATGGTTGGCTTCGCTACTGTCAAAGTTTATCTCCCTGTTCCCCTTCTTCCCTAGTATGGAAGCAAATCAAAAGATATAGAGGCTCTTGTAATACTTCTGATATTTCAGCTAACGATCCTTCTTCCTGGATCGAATCTTTCTCGGATAAACTGACTCCGCCTTCAGTTCCAAATTTGGACTCTTTTCTCTCTTCTCCGGCATTTCTCACTTCCGAAAATGATTTTGATGCCCCATTCTCTTTTTCTGAACTTCGAATGGCACTTGACGGTCTTGTTGATTCCTCTCCTGGTGCAGATGGGATCCCTTACTCATTCTTGAAAAACGCCTCAAGAAGTACAAAGCAATATTACTTGAATCTCGTTAATACCTTTTTTGAGTGCGGTTTGGTTCCCCAACCGTGGAAACATCAAATAATAATTCCGGTCATTAAACCTAACAAAAACCCGTCAGACCCAAATAGCTACAGGCCTATTGCTTTGTCGTCTATTTTGTGCAAGGTTGCAGAACATATGATGAAGCATCGACTTGAGTGGTTTGTGGAAAATAGGAACTTGTTGCCCTCATCCCAGTTTGGGTTCCGTAAAGGTATGAGCACAATGGATAGTCTTAGTATATTAATTTCTGATATTCGTATTTCTTTGATAAGTAAGCAGTTTTTAGTAGGAGCTTTTTTGGATATAGCCTCAGCGTATGATAATGTTTTGCTCCCGGTGTTCAGGGATAAACTTGTGCATCAGTTGAACCTTCCTATAAATTTATTGATGGAGAGAACCATCTCTATTTAAACTCAAGATTCCTCTCTTCTCCCTAAGACTATCTGGAAAGGCTACCACAAGGTTCAGTTTTGAGTCCTCTCCTATTCAGTCTTTATACTTATGATTTACATTTTTCTACTGATTCATTTTGTCAAATATTGCAGTATGCTGATGATTTAGCTTTATACTTTTCTGGAAAATCTCTAGATGAGGCTAGTAGCCGTCTAAATTCCGCCCTCGGATATCTATCTGATTGGCTTCTACAACACGGTTTGTTCATATCAGCATCTAAAAGCTCTGTAGTTGTGTTTACAAAAAAAAGTTTGTTCCTCCTGTTGACATTAAAGTTAACGGTGAAAATATCTCTCAGGTAAACACTGTTAAATTTTTAGGAGTTTGGTTAGATCAAAAATTATCAGGTATTGCTCACACAGACTTTGTTTCACAAAAATGCGAAAGAAACGTTAATGTTCTTCGCTCTCTTTCTGGTGTTTGGTGGGGTGCTCACCCATATTCTCAAAAATTGATCTACAATGCTATAGTCCGTAGTCATTTTGATTATGGTATGTTCCTATTAGATCATTGTAACAAATCTGGCCTTCAGAAACTCGATAAAATCCAATCAAAGTGTTTACGGGTTATTCTTGGGGCGATGAAGTCGTCACCAATAAATGCCATGCAAGTTGAGTGAGTTGAACCTCCCCTCTCGATTCGAAGACAATTTCTGGCAAATAGATTTATTTTTAAACTTGTGCAAAATTCTGAGCATCCCCTCCTTGGTAAGCTGGACCAATTATCATCCATCTTTGACTCTTGTAGTCGTCGTTCTAATATTGAACTTCCTTGTCTTCTTCGTGCATACCTTCAATTCACTCGTCTTTCTAGCCCACTTTTTCAAAGCCCTATTTTATATCTATACTCGGTGCCTTATAATGCCCTGGTATTCCATCCGGAGATCATTTTGGACTTTGGAATTCACAAAAATACCTTAGAACCGCATAAGATGTTTGTCCAAAAAGTTTCCTCGAATTATAATAATTGGAATATTATATTCACTGATGCTTCCAAAGTCTCCGATGATAGCCCTGTAGGAGTTGCTGTTTGGATTCCTCATACAAAAATTATTTTAAACTATAAGTGCCCATCTGTTAAATCCGTTTTTACAGGTGAATCAATTGCTATTTTCGAAGCCATTTCATTTGTTTTGTCTCATAAGTTAAATAACTCCATAATTTTCTCTGACTCAAAAAGTTGCCTTCAAGCCATTTTATCTAATCCTTTCAGATCTAAGTCAAGATTCCCTATAATTTTAAAAATTAGAGATTTGCTATTTCAATGTCATGAACTTGGTATTAATGTCGTCATAGCTTGGATTCCCGGTCATGTCGGTATTCTTGGTAATGAGTCAGCTGATTCATGCGCCAAAAATGCTGTTCTCACTGGCTCTCTTGCCCACTCTGAGATTTATTCCCATGACATTTGTACTACTCTTCCTCTAATTTTGTTTAAATTTTGGTCCAAGGCATGGCAAATCTCTAAGTCCATAAAGGGTAAATTTTATGGAGATATACAACCCGAGATTCCCCGCAAACCGTGGTTTTTCAAATATCAATTGGAAAAAAAAATCACTACCTCAATTATTTGTCGTTTACGTTTAAATCATTGTTGCACCCCTCATTTCTTGGCCAAACTTAGGATTAAGGATAATTCTCTTTGTGAATGCGGTTTGGATGAAGGAAACGTGGACCATTTATTTTTCTCCTGTCCTAAATTGCGCTTCTCTTTTCATGAAATTATTCCTACTCATATTCCTCGTCCAACCTCGGTCAAATGTCTTCTTCCTTTTGTGTTTACTAGTTTTATATTTAAACTATGCAAATTTATTTAAATCAATATAAAAAAACTTTTTACAAAAAAAGAATAATCGACTTCACTAAAAAAAAATACTAAAAGAATCAAAATAACTTTAATTTCGGAAGTCGGTGTTACTCGGTATTATTTGTATCTTATTTAACACTGACTTCCGAAATTAAAGTTATTTTGATCCTTTTAGTATTTTTTTTTAGTGAAGTCGGTTATTCTTTTTTTGTAAAAAGTTTTTTATTTCACACTTTTTAGTTGCAATACACTTATAAACAGATGCCTATTTCTCATGATAATTCCAATTAACCCAAACACTGCTAGGTTACATTGTGTTATTATGAAGTTCCTGTGTCTACCTTCCACCTTTCGGCCCCATCATCAGATCAGTTTGATAATACCTTATAGCCAAAGTGCATCTCATGACAATTCTAACAAGCCCAAACACGGCTAGGTTACATTGATTAATTACGGAGTTCCAGTGCCTACCTTCCGGCTCCATCATCATCATCAGATCACTTCGATGATACCATTTTCAACGTAACTATTCAGAACCATTCATTTATTTGTATTGTCATAGTCGCATAACTATCTTCATTGTGATATATATGCGAGTAAGAAGTTCCGTTGACTATTTCTGGTCTTTTTCATCAGTTCCACTTCATCAAATTTTACTTTTTGACTGTAAATACTTAAGTTCTCGATGAAAATACCAAAATCACTATATGGTTGTCTATAATATTTGAGGAGTTCCCTCGATTTTGCCAAGATTCCATCTTCAGATCCCAACTTGGTGACTATGGGACCATTTGGGAAATATATCCTTTCCAACAAACAAAGAATTTTTCAAATCGGTTGGCAAGCAACGAAGTTATGCCCGAACAAACATAAAAAAAAATACAAACATCCGAATTGAAAACCTCCTCCTTTTTTAGAAGTCGGTTAAAAATTAAGTTGTAACTATTGTAACTACTTATTTCCTTTTTTTTCTTTTTTTTTCTCTTTTTCACCATTCTTACGAGTTTCTTTCATGTACATAGTCATAGTCTGTGGTCGGGTCATAATGTTTGTCTGCGTCTGCCAAAGACATTCAATATATACTACCTATGTATCTCTTTAAATCTCTTTGGCGTCTGCGAAGAAATTCTTTTATTTTGAACTTTGATGTTTAGAGATATATATTTATTTTACTATTAATTCACGCGAAATACTCTCCAGCGTTTGATGGTCTATTAATAGTTTGCACGTGTTATTGGCAAAATTGTGGTGTCTTTTCCACAAATGCCATTAATGAAGAGTTGAAGTTGAAGAAATTCTTTTATTTTGAACTTTGATGTTTAGAGATATATATTTATTTTACTATTAATTCACGCGAAATACTCTCCAGCGTTTGATGGTCTATTAATAGTTTGCACGTGTTATTGGCAAAATTGTGGTGTCTTTTCCACAAATGCCATTAATGAAGAGTTGAAGTTGAATATTCTTTGACACATATGTCATCACAAATTAAATTTATTCACTGTTTACTTTATTAAATTATATCTACCCAAAACAATAAGATCTGTAGTTTTAACCCTCTCTGATAAAAACTTTTTTTAATCATGGAGTTCTTTGGTCTTACTATGTATGGTCCTCAAAATTGTATTGCCGATATGATGAAAGAACAATACAAAACACCTACAAATAAAGAAGCTGTTACACCTTTGATGGAAAAAATCAAGGAATACTCCACACTCCCAAAAACGGTATCTATAGGCACCGGTTCCATATCTTTATACTACATCTTTGATGGCTATCTGCTCAATACAGAGTGCCTAGTTGTAAGAGATCCGATAGAAGAATATATCTTTTTTAATAATTATATGCCTGATAATGAAATTGCGTATAGGTTGCCTAGCTAAATCTGGTGCTAATGATGTTAAATAATAAAATTTGTTGTTACATTTTTGACATCAATTACCCTGATTTGTGAAAGTCGAGCATCAGTTGAATGAATGTGCCCCAAGGAACTGAAAAACTGTAAGTTGCTTACTTTTTTTTCGTACAACTATGAGGGTTGCCTCGTCTCTTATTTTAGAAATTTGGCAAGAAGCAATGTCATGTAGCACAAGTAAAGGAAAAAATTCGAAAACCGTAAAGTTGTAGACATATTGTACACGTATTGTATTTTACATTTGATGTCAAATATGTATTTGATAATAAACATTATTTTTATTTAAAAAAAACTATTTACATACCTACAAATTTGTACGGAACCCTCGGTGCGCGAGTCCAACTAGCACACACATTAACACAACATTCATAGTTGTACCAAAAAAGTAGGCAACCTACAGTTTTTCAGTTCCTTTAGGCACATTCTTTCAGCTGATACTCGACTTTCACAAATAACAAATCAAGGTAATTGATGTCAAAAAAGTAACAACAAGTTTTATTGTTTAATATCATTAGCACCAGATTTAGCTAAGCAACTTATTCGTAATATCTTAATAAACGCATTATCTAGCATATATAATATTTATCGGATCTTAAATCATAGTGTGAGTTTGTGTTCGGCGATTCGATTGGCCCGTTCCAAGCTCTTAACCAATCAGAGAGCCAAACGCGACAAACGTTTCTATCGCGTTAACGAAAAAGCAATCGCACTTATTAGCGCAATGGATGGATACAAATTATCTATCTTCAATATATCTTCACCTTCCTTTTCAACAGATACAACGCCCGGATGTAGATGTGATTAGAGTTATAGATCTTTAAATAGGAAGAGTTAATGGATTTTCATATGGGTCATCGGAAAGATTTAGAAAAATGAAACGCAAGGGAGTTTTGCTACCTCCTTTTCCTTGTGACATGTACAGATACAGCCTACGAGCTATAGTGAGGTAATTTTTTATTTGAAATGAATTCTAATAATCCGAAGATTTGCGAACTCGTCATTATTGTTAACACACGCTCAAACATGGTACGACGACCAAATCCGCTCTCGCTGTAGATGACCGGATCGGACAATTGTACGTAAAATAGCCGATTTTACAGATGAGGGATTACAAAGTTATTTATGCTGTTGGTATATCTAGAAAACTGTACCGAAATTTTAATTAAATGAGAAGAATTTTAGTTTTTGGTCGATTTATACACTAAAACCTAATTGTATTCTAAAGAACGATGATCAAAGTATGAGACTCGTCCCCCCCTATCCAAAGAGTATGTAAAGCTAAGAGGCGGGACTCCCATAGAAAAAACCGATGTATGAAACAGACCGTCTCGATCAATACCAACCTAACAGAATTACAGAACTATGGCGGAGTACATAATGACATTACTAGTGATGTACTGGGTTGTGCAAAAATTTATCGGTATCGGCAATTTTTCTGGCCGGGAATTCCTTTATATTTTCAGGCTATAAAAAAATTAAAAATTCAAAGCTCAGATTGTTTTAATACATATTTATTCAACAAATCATGATATTTATTTGTTTGATAAGTTTAGGAAAACAAACGGTTACACAAAAATGGCAGTAAACATTAACTCGAGTCAACAACAAGTTTTCTAGTGACTAACATATTATAACTCATCTCAAAACTACTGAACCGATTTTAATGCAACTTGCACTGATGATTGCACTTTTCAAGACAGGTGATGTTATTTCATCTATTTTACGAACTTTCTCTTGGTGGTTTTTTATAATAGTTCGACTTGATTTAAGTTTCTTTATTAACTTTCGCTTCCGACGTATCATCGGGACAGCTTGTCTCCTGACGTTTTCTTGGTGTCATTAATGGTGCTGAAATATAAAGAAAAACCGTGTCAAAAATCAAGTCATTAAGTAGTTTTAATCCTAAATAAAATACATATACTCACTAGGACTACAAAATCTTTTTTTTTTTTAGCTGAAGGCAGATTAGAGACTGATGTCGATGTAGAGGGTACTATAGCAACGGGGTAAAATGTTATTTTAATGAACATTATTTAAGGACTATTTTTTTATTTTAAATATCATATTAGCTATCTACCAATGAATGCCTCACCGAAATCGTTCCAAACCGGAGATTAGTCTGCACAGACAGACAATTTTACTTTAAGTACTGTATACACTTACATACACTCAGCAAAAGTTGTTATTTTGACATAACAGACATTTTAATTTTATTTCATTTATTTGACTGGTTTACTGAGATAAAAAGACTTTTACATTTAAATATAGAGAAGATTCAATTTTCAAAATGCACATTAAATATTTATAACATTTATTAAATAGTATTTTTATATTGTACTGACCTGGACTACATGAGCTCCTTTTTAAATTCACTGGTCCAAAACCATCTAGCTTTTATGTTGAAAGTCCTACGAAAATAAAAAGTAATTATTTTTAATTTATTCTTGCTAATAAGACCATTTGGTAAAAAATATTAATTAATACACAACAACGCTTACTTGGTTCACATAAATTCTGGTGGTAATTATGTTCCTTTTTTATAACTGAAGATAATCCTGTAAACATAAATTATATAATTACAGCAGAGGTCTGCAATACATTGCGAAATCAGAATATAGACACATCACATACATGTCTTGCCACTATATAGAGCTGCACATTATCAGTTCTTCTGTCAGGTAATGGTTAAATATAATGTAGTGGAAATTCAACAAAAATCTCGTCAGATAATGGTGTATGTGAGATTTTCAGACTCCGAACAGCTTGTTTTCTTCAGTTGTTTTTTTTTTCTTGAAATTCCATGTCACTTTGACCCATTGTTTACACCTAAAAAGTGAGTGTTGAATTATTTTTACACACAGGCGACATTTTTTCCAATTAATATTCATTCATTCTGTCGACTTACTGTAACATTAAGTGCAAGGAAAATTATTATGACTAAACATACTAATTGAGAAAACTTTGATTTTATTTCCTTATTTCATTCTCAGCTTATAAATGTCCTCTGCTGATCATTGGCTTCTCCGGTCATTTCGAAACATCGATGTCGGTAAATACTGGTTAACTGCCCAACACTATGTTACGTTTTGTATAAGTCTCTTTTTCTGTTAAAATGCACTAAACTTTCAAAATTTGTACTTGAATTGAGTTCTTTATAGAAATAAATAACTAATTATGCTTACCGGTCGTCATCTGATGGAAATTTTGCCATAAAAACACGTTTATCATTAACCCTTTCTTCTATCACAATGTTCTTATACCACCAATTTCACACGTTGTTTATCTCATATTGATTTATAGAAATACTCAAAAACACATGGAGAACAAATTTCTTCCAACAAAATGATTAATAATATACTTTAAAACAATAAATAGATGGAGATCTATCTTATGAAAACCATAACAAACCAACTGTCAAAAGTTCGTCTGAGTTAGTGACAGTCAAAATCCTTAATATTCTGTGGTCAAAATGGCGGTCGTGTAATCCAACTAAGTGTTGAAGAGTCATAGATCGATATAGACCCAAAGGTCTCAATACTCTTTTTAAATTTGGCGGATAATAGCCGCCATTAAAAAGACGCTCGTTTCATACATCGTTTTTTTGTATGGGAGTTTCGCCAGACTGACTGTTATTTTGGTTCAGAACTTCACACTTTGGTTTACAATACTTTCTTTGAAGTTTGAACACTTTATTTAATATTGTGTGTGATTTGATTTAAACAACAGCAAATAAAATAAACAACACTTTTAATACAAACACGAGAACGTATTTTGGAAACTGTTGAGCTTTAAGTCGGAAGAAAAAGATCGTAAAAGATTGATAATTTTTATTTAGTTGCTTAAAAAGTACTTTTAACAAGTTTACTGTAACTAAAGTTTATTTTAAAATATGTTTAATCTCTAAAAAGTATCTACGTGTACTACGGTTAAATAATATTAGATATATTACGGTTGTATAAATCACACCAATACAACCTGTTTTAAAGGTTCACGTCCAAGGTTAAAATGAAGCGTTTATTTGAAGAGAACACCATTTGCAGACTATGCCTTAGAGTTGATGAAAAAGCTTATAAAATTAATAATACAAATCACAAGACTTTTATCGAAAGTGTTATCAAACTAAAAAAAAATCTATATGTAAGTACATTCAATTTGGATTTAAAGAATTTGATATTCCATATTACAGTTACTCTAGTAACTTCAGTCTATAAGAGAATAATAGATGATTCATGATAGTTACAGCAGTTACAGCATGGTTGGCGCAGTGGCTGAGGGATTGATTGGTACGATTTGTGTCGTCGGTTCCATTCCCTGTTAGAACAAATATTTGTATGGCCTACACTGCCTCCATATACATGTTCTAGGTCTGGATGTCTTGTGTATGTGAGTTTATGTGTTTGTGACAGCACCTATGGTACAAGAGTCATTCCTAGTGTGAAGCAAAATTTAAAAAAAAAAGAATAGAAATATGAAAAATGAACAATATTCAGAAATTTCTGTGTTTACAGCAAAGCCCTACTGAAAGATTTGTTTATGGGTCCATCAGAGCATTTCATTTAATAGAATATTTGTAGAGATAAGAGTAGGGGTTCACCTTAAGGGTGGGAATTAGGCAAGTTAAAAAATGCGCACGTATTTCATTTCAATGTGCACTAGTACAATTCAATGTACTTACTTTCAGGTCCTGCCGGACGATCTTTATGTATGTTACATCTGTAAAGTTCTTCTAGCAAAATTTTTTAATTTTGCACAGACTGTTTGGAAAACACAAGAAATTATTTCTGAGTTTTTAAAAACTAGAGATATAGTGAGTATATTTTTTTTATTATTATCATTAATAATAACAAAAATTCATTAGTATATTAGTAATTACTTTATGGTGGCAAATTATTGATGTTAAAGAAGTAAAGGTACATTATAACATAATGGCAGCTGTGTAGTGTGTGCATAAGACCACACCTCTCACTCTCACTTTCTCAGGATGTTCCGGTGCAGTGATTTTCCTTCGTAGTATTCCACACAGCCACTAAGTTTGAATTTACCTGTACTGGTGTTTCTTGATCCAAGATCAGAATAGGTAGAGTACATTGACCTATGGTCTTGTTTACATAGCATGACAGCAGGACGAATATATCTGATTTGATCTGTTCTTTAAGATCGGATTTGTTCTTTGTTTATTTTGCAAACTTACCACAGTGTTGTCTTTTTTAACACAAAGGTTGACAAGGCATTCTCAAGCCTTGTTATTGCATTAAGTCTGCCTATGTACCACTAGTGTACATGAAGTTTAAATAAATAATAATAAAAAAGATAGGTAGCAACATTGTATGTATCTGACAGCTGTCACCCGAACCATCCTTTGGAAATTGTAGTGTAAAGCTCAAGGATATAAGTACATTGACAAGTCCCAAGAACAAAATTGTATATGAAAATTTACTGATTTATGATAGAAAGTTTTAAAGTTCTGTGTAAATAATAAAATATTAGACAAAAAGTGTTATTAAACAAAAACAATAGTGCCAGATAGTTTTTTCAGTATGCACAATATAAATATGTAATAAAATACAATTTGTTTTATTTACCCATAAGATTTTGTTCTTGGAACCCGTCAAATTACAATTGATAATTTATAATACCTCCTCTAAAATCGCATAATCATGACAATCAAATTATGAGATATAATTATTATTAAAAAAATTATCAATAATCAATATTAAAATTAATTCTTAAAAGTTCTCCTGTTATTTACCTGATTATAATATAGCGATTGCTTTCCATAAAATACTGATTTTTAAACCAACCCCAATTTAATTAGGAAAAGTTTGGGAAGAAGATTCATACACATTGGCACTTATCAGATAAATATTCAGCAAGGCACAATAGAAAACGCTATTTTTACGCAACTTTTGCTTGAGTGAAAGAGACAATAGATATATTGATTAGTAAGCCTAATGCATATGGAATAAGAGGAAATATATAAAAGTTAATAGAATCTTTTCTTTGTGATAGGCAACAAATAAGAAAAAATAGTAAAATTTCAAACAAAAACTTTATAAAATATAAATCTAGTAAGAGAACAGTTAATTTTGGAGTACAACAAGGTAGTGTATTTGGGCCACCACTATTTGTGGTTTATATTAATGACTTTCTGACAGCATCATCATATCCTATGACAATGTTTGCAGATGGAGAGACAGCACAATACTTTTTAATAGTGGCGAGACAAGCACATTAGAGGCTGAGATTAATTCTACTTTACAATCAGCTGTACACTGGTTGCAAAACAATAATTTAGTTATAAATCTTGACAAAACAGTACTAATGAAATTTCAACAAAGACTAAACTACAATCCGGGCTTGAATATTACAATGACAAAATTATTAATGAAACAAATGTGACTAAATTTCTTGGACTAAACATTGAAAACTCTCTAAAATGGAATTCACATATTGACCATGTATGCAGTAAGCTAAACCAACTTTCCTATGCTTTGCACATGTTAAATAAAACGCCAATCAAGCAACGATCTTAACAGCGTATCATGATTTAGTAGCCTCAACATTGAGATATGGAATCATATTTTGGGGAAATACAACGGGTAAAGATATAGTACAGATATATACAGCTGCAAACCGTTTTTTAAACATCTATGTTCATCAAAAGAAACCTACATAAGTTTGCTCAAGTGACTAGTCAGCGCTGTTGTGATCAGTTCAAACTGTCGGATCTTGTACTGCATTATACAAAAAGAGTATTTTTATAGTGGCTCCAAGGGTCTATAGTAAATTACCAAAATGTATAAGAAATGAAGATAATGTCCGCTAACAAAAGTAAATTGTTTTTGTAAATTTTCTAATAGATAAGACATTACTCTATCAAAGATTTTTTTAATGATAAACTATGACATTACCAGCCCTTTACTATTTCTTATACACACTTTACTATTTATTTACCATTGACATCTATTTGAAATTGATTATAATTTATTAATTTACTTGTTTTTATAATTACATTTATTGGACATTATTTACTATAATATTACCATTGACATGTATTTGAAATTGATTATAATTTATTTGTTTTTAATATTACATTTATTTGACATTATTTACTATAATTTGACATTGCATTGTATGGATTCAGACTTATTACTCACTAAAAGACTAATTAATATATTTGTACACCAATTTCATTGATAGGACTAAAAGGTTTATAAAAGACCTTTATGGTAATACATATGTTCACAAATAAAGATTGATTGAATAGATAGCAAATCCTACATGACACAATTTTAGTAGGTATGAAACCTAAAAATTGGAATATGAATTTATTGTGCTCAAAGTCCTGTTCATGGTTTTATAATTCTGGGCTTAGTAGTTAAATGGGGTAATGATTATTAAGGTATTCATGGCTTTGGAATTTTAGTGGAGGTATTATCTACTCTGTAACTTATTTTTTCAAACTTTGGTAAATCTACTCTACTTATGATACAACTAAACCTAGAACCTGAAGCTGTAATGTTACTTTCAGATTACTAAACCAATGCTTGATCATATAGATAGACACAATAATGGACTAAATCCCATTACTCTCAGTTCAGTTGTAACATATGAAAATAAAACCATAAATAACAGCGGTGATAATAATGACAGTTTTGATAATGGATATACAAGTACAGATATTGAAGAAGTAGAAAGTACAGATATTATAGAAGTAGAAAGCACAGATATTGAAGAAATAGATCTTGACATTTTAGTTGATAAAATGAAAAAAAATGCTAAAAAAAAACAAAAACGTAAGAAAAATAAGCAGAAACGTAATTCCAGCAGTGATGAAAATGAAGAAACTGTCACATGTAATTTAGACGAAGAGGAAGTAGAAATAGGTAAAATTGGTGAAGAAACCAGTGATATATTTGTAGATAGTTTAATTGAGGATGCATGTTATAAATCGAGACCAACCAGAACCAGACAGAAACCAAAGAAACTAGTAATGCAAGAAAAGATTAGGAAAATTACGAAAAGCCCTTATCCAATTGAAGCTAAGAATGAGAGTTCTACTGCAAATGAAAAAGAATGCAAGAATGAAAGTGATGAAATTAATGAAGATTACCATCATGACTCAACAAGCATTTCTACTGCAAATGAAAATAAACGCATGAAGAAAAGTGATGAAATTAATAAAGATTACCGTCATGACTCACCAAGCAGTTCAACTGACAATGAACACAAACGCAAGAAGAAAAGTGTTGAAATTGATGAAGATTACCGTTCTAACTCAACAAGCAGTTCTTCTGCAAGTGAAAAAAAACTCAGGAATAAAAAGGATGAAGTCGATAAAGATTACTGTCCTGACTCAACAAGCCACTCGGAAGATTCGGACTATGACTCGTATGACGACGAAGGAAAACCAATAAGAAGGCCAAAAGATACAAGAGTTTATCCAATGAAATGTGACCATGTAGGTAACCATAGCACAAATAAACTATTACATAAATATTCTGCAGATTTTTTTAAAATTTGGCTCTTATTTCAGTGTGATTTCGTGGTACCAGAAAAACGTGATCACTATCGTCATTATCAATATTGCCACCTTGATGTTGAATATCCATATAAAGCGAAAGAGCATGTCACTTGTAAGGTGTGTGGCAAACTTATTGTAAGTATTTATTGATTTTATAGTGCATGTCTGTCTATTTGTCAAGTAAAAATCGTCCGCCGCTTACTTTTTTTTGAGGTGGAGAAAAAACATGACGCGGTGAAGGGCGCATCAGACTTACTGATTATAACTGTTCCTTCAGTTGCCCTTAGCGTTCCAAGTTCACCGTAACGCTTTCGAACATTCCCGCAGCCCTAACTGGCATCAACCCTTCAGCTTAAGCAGATGGACCGGGAGCTTCTCTTGGAAACCGCGAGGTTACAAGCCTGGGTGCAAGCAAAGGACGGGCCTGTCGAAATCAACGTCGAAGCAGAGTGGTTCCATCAGGCCATATCGCAAATCTGCGACATACCAATGCCCCGAATCCATCCAGGACGTGCTCGGCGCCAATCGTACATTGCGGTACTGCGCAATGCGTGCAATGCCGCGCGGCGCCGGTACGCCAGACACTGCAGGTGACGCATCCGGCCGCCGGATTCGGAAGCCAAACAGGCGGAGCTATATTACGAGGAATACAGAGTGGCGACGCGCACCCTCCGATCGGAGAGGCCCCCAACGTGTGGCTGGGGACTCTGAACGGAGACCAGTGGTGACGCTCCTACAAGGTGGTGCGTGACAAACTCCTTCCATGGGCTCCCCCGCTGACACAGTCTCCGGCCCCAGATTTTGAATGGTGAGCACTCTGTTCCCTACGCGAGGGGAACACTCTCCCCCGCCCATGGCTCCACCACCAGCGGTGTCCGACGTGGACTACGATGGCGAAGACGACGACAATGCTCCAAAGGATGACCGAGGTAGAGATGATAGTGGTGGTACGAAAGCTGAATGCCAAATCTACCCGCTGGAAAACAGGAATCTGGTCTTCATCGCAATGCCGGGGCGCCCTGTGGACTCTCCGTCCGCGTATCGGCCCATTGTGCTGCTCGACGAGGTGGGCAAGCTCTTTGAAAGAGTAATAGCAGACCGCCTCGTCGCGCACCTAGCACGGGTGGGGCCGGATCTTGCGGACGGCCAGTTGGGCTTTCGTAGGGGGCGCTCCACGGTGGACGCCATCATGCGCATGCGAACCCTCACGACGTGGGATGCGGTGTCCCAGGGCAGGGTCGTCTTGGCGGTGTCTTTGGATATCGCCAACGCCTTTAATTCCCAGCCCTGGAGTAGCATTAAGAGGGCACTCCAGTATCACCAGGTGCCCGACTATCTCTCTCGTGCAATCAAGGCCTACCTGTCGGACAAGAACATCATCTACTCCGATCACCAGGGAGAGTGGAAACGGCGAGAGATGTCGTGCGGTGTTCCGTAGGGAACGGTAGGTGTTAACTTCCTGTAGAGGTTTTGTAGATACGAATCAAAGGCAGAATAAATTGTATATAGTAGAATTTATAGTATAATAAATCACATTAGAAAATACATATGAGTACAGCCATCAGGCGATCACGTTGACGAATAAAAAACAAAAGTCTTTCTTACTTCAAATAACCTACGACAGTTATATAGAAAAGAAAAACTATCCATCAAACAGTGAGTGCCAAGAAGGTCAACATTCAACACTAGGACCCCTCTTGTGGAACATCGGGTACGACTACGTGCTGCGCGGCGATCTCCCCGTCGGGGTCAGCGTGGTCTGTAACGCAGACGACACGCTGGTTCTGGCGCAGGGAGAGTCCGGTCGAACTAGCGACATGTGCGACTGTCGTAGAGAGGATCCTGCAGTTGGGACTCGAGATAGCGCTGCACAAGTCCGAGGCCATGTGTTTCCATGGCGTTCGAAACGCTCCAGAATCGAGTTCCCAAATAACGGTAGGAGGAGTTCACATCGCGAAGTCGACGATGAAGTACCTGGGACTCGTCCTCGATAGCCGATGGAATTTCGAGTAGCATTCCGACGTCTGGCTCCCAAACTAAATCGGACTGGGGTTGCCCTCATGCGGCTCTTCTGCCCAACTAGGGGGTCCAGACGCCTCCAGAAGAAGGCTCTACGCAGAAATCGTTCGGCCCATGGCCTTTTATGGAACGCTGGTATGAACGCCGTCGCTGCAAAAACGATCGGCGGCCAAGCTAACCACATGTCAGAGAGTCATGGCCATCCGGATGTTGCGGGGGTACCGCACAATTTCCCGCGAAGCAGTGAGCCTCCTTCCATGAATCCGGAAGCAATAGTCTTTACACGCATGCACGATTTGCGCGTGAATATACTACGCTGGGGCGAAATTCCGCTGTCGCGACAAGTCGCCGTCCGGGTCTCACCGGACATGATCACTTCGGGCGGGAGGCTCCTGCACCGGATTCGTGAACAATCGCCCGGGTGCCACTGTGTGAACCGCCCGGAGCTCATGGTGGAGCATACGGTAGAGGTGTACCCCGCTTGGGCAGAGCACCGCCGTGTCCTCCTGGGGCGATCGGCAGCAACTATCTCTCGCGCCGGGCCTACCTAGGTATTGGCCATGGTTAGAAGCGAGGAGGAGTGGCAGGCGGTCGCCTCCTTCTGCGAAGCAGTAATGCTAGCAAAGGAGACGGCCGCTCGCATGAGGCAACGTAACAACTTGGCATCGTAGGCGGGCTACCCATTGCTCGTCGTCCGATCAACATCTGGTTACTATTGGGACCGAGCCATGTCGTCGACGGCGCGTACTGTTCCACGCGTGCCTAAGGAAATGTCAGAAAATCGTAGGGGCCATGGGTTCACTTCTCAAAGGAAAACCCGGCCCTGGAATGAAAGGCAACGAAGGAACTAGGAGTGGGTTTTAGTCAGTAAAAGTCTGACAAGCCCTCGAGCTTCGCCGGGCGTGAGATGTCATTGGACGATTTCCCACCTAAAAAAATAAAAAAGGCTTGATACCTTTCAGTTACATTTACTATTCACTTTTCACACATGTACTATTGTTTTACAGAGTAGAGGAAAAATACGCGGACATGAGGATACCCACATCACACGGAATTTCAAGTGCAGGTTGTGCCCTAATAAGGAATTTCCCGATAGAGTCAGATGGTACAGGCATAGGTCAACTGTTCACCCAAAAAAAACGTTTACCTGTGATTATTGCTCTAAAGTGTTCAAGACAAAGACTGATTTTCTTCGACACATTCGGGTGAGTGCAAGACATTTATTATTCATTACAAGAAGAAAAAACAAAATTCTGTTAGAAATATAAAAATTTCCGATCTACCAATAATCGTCTTCTACGATGTCTCACACACCGCTCTGGGTTTATGCAGTCCTCCTTCTTTGTCCAGGCGATTTCTCTTTGGAATGCGCTCCCGCTGATCATCAGGATGGCGTCCAGTCGGTTCACTTTTAAGGTGATGGCACGTGAGCACATTCGCAGGAAGTTGGTGTAATCATCACAGCGTTGATTTGTTGGATTCGTTTTTCATAAATAGGTTGTTAATTTGTATGTATGTATCTAAGTATATATTTATTATTGTATTTCTTTTCTATTTCTTTACCATTAAGCTGCACCTACCATGTTTTGTTTCTGCACCACCCTAAGTTCGACTGGTAGAAAATGCCTAAGGCATTAAGTCCACCTTTGTACAGTGTTTATTACTTGTGCATAAAGTTTTAATAAATAAAAATCATAACTTTATAAAAACGAATATAATTTTCATAGAATAATTTTGTACAAGATATAGAGTGTAAACAAAAAATTGATTCAATGACATCATCATTTCAACCGAAAGACGTCCACTGTTGGACATAGGACTCCCCAATGTGTTGTCAGAATGAACGGTTCTGTGCGTCTCGCATCCATCGGATTCCCGCAATCTTTACCAGGTCATCGGTCCACCTTGTAGGAGGCCTTCCAACGCTGCGTCTTCCGGAACGCGGTCGCCACTCCAAAACCTTTCCGCCCCAATGGCGATCTGTTCTGCGAGCAATGTGCCCTGCCCATTGCCACTTAGTTTTGAATTTGCTACAGCACTTCAGCATCAGGTAGAAAGGGTAGTGGTGGTACTTACGGA
Source organism: Mythimna vitellina (assembly GCA_949316375.1). Taxonomy (NCBI): domain Eukaryota; kingdom Metazoa; phylum Arthropoda; class Insecta; order Lepidoptera; family Noctuidae; genus Mythimna; species Mythimna vitellina. The sequence continues at coordinate 8,524,259 of OX438687.1, read as the reverse complement.
TAGAACGGGATAAACTTGGCCGACCTCCGGCCTCTTCTTATTTTTTCTTATTAAGGGAGGGGAGGGGGTCTAATACTTGTAAAAATCGTCTTACGTAATAAATTAATGGCCCCATTCCAATTTGATTTATTAAAAATAACGGGAAAAGCTGTACCGAAATACTTCAAAGGTATATATTATTTGAATGTATTAGCCTCGTTCCTAATTTATGGCCAGACTAGGTATAGCGTGTAACTGAAACAATGCAATTCGTTACCGTGCACTTACTTGCCGGTTCTTCTCCGTTGAAAACGACAAAGTAGAACCGTGCACTAGCTTCTGACGTTTTATAGTTGATTGATTAGGAGAGCTGCTCACTCTCGGTAAGATATAAAAAAGGGCTTGGTTTTAAGAGTTCAATATCTCACACAATACATCGTTGCCAATTCTACATTTAAAAGTTTCATAATACGTGCTTTTCACATTTCAGACACATACAGGAGTTAAACCATATAAGTGTCATATTTGTGGCGAAGCGTTTGCGCATAGTGGAAATAGAATTATTCACATTCGTATTAGGCATCAAAATTATAAAGATAAACCGAAGACACATGAAAAACCTAAAAAAAAAATTAGGAAGACTAAAAAGTATTCAACGAATAAAGAAGTATATGACACTTCTGATGATGAACCACTAGTAAGAGTTACTACAAACCCACAACACATAAGTAAAACTCCATCCGAAGATAGTAACGTCAAACCAAAAATGAAGCGTAAGAAACAAGGACGGATTCAAAACGGTATCGAAGAATCCCGGAAAAGAAAAAGAAAACCTAAATGATGCGCGATTATTGTATTGTGCGCAACAATACCACACTTCAGAAGCACTCACGAAGAATTGCTGAAAGGGAAACTAGAACGCTAACACAACAACAACACACACAACACTAAGCAACACACGCTACTAAGGACCTATGTTGGTTTTAGTCAGCAAAAGTCTGACATATCTCTCTTTCTCTCTCTCGCTCCACCGTATATTAGGAGAAGTCAGAGAAGAACAGATGATTTCCCACCTCAATAAAAAAAACGCCTGGGAAGCATAAGAATTTTTGAACTTTAATTTTAACTTAGGTAGGTACTTATGTAAATAAATAATTATGTTCTATTTTTCGCGATGATTTTATTATTATTACTTGTTTACGTTTATACTTTATACTGTACTGAAGGTCACTTAACATTAAGTCTGCATTCATGAAGATAAGCAGCATTTAGGTATCTCTCTTAGACCGAGCGCAGACTTGAGTCATGACAGTTTTAAGACAGACTTTCCTCATATAGACAAGTCTGCCTCATTTTCAAGTTTCAAAATGGACTTCATCGATACTGTTGTATTAATTTTGATACGAGTTCTTCGTCTGTAAACATGATGCGACGTGTTTACTTTCTGAAGGCTTGGATGAGACTACTAGAGAGAATGTACCGTCGCAAGACGTGTTTTGTCGTTGATATGCGCGCCGCGTGTCGTTGGTATACATACCAAAGGGAAGCCGACAGTCGTTAGTCAGACCCAAAGAGTATAGTAAATAAATCAGACTTGTCACTGCAAGTCTTGTAGGTGTTATAATTTAGTCTATAAGACGCTTTGTTTGAAGTTTGCGCAACATTGACGATGTATTAATTTCGAAATCTATACTAGGAAAGATTTGTATTTTTGTGTTTTTTTTTGTAATGAATAAAATCAAAACTGCAGGACCGATTTTAAAAATTCTTTCACCTATATTAATTATTATTTCATTATTATTATTTATTATTACCTATATTATATACATAATACAGGTTGTTTGGTGCATCGTGTGCTAAAGTGAAATGGTCGACTGAAGGGGTCATCTGCTATCTTTTCAGACCCCTAAACACTTCTCATGCCCTGTGGATATTTTTTCATCGAATTTTTATTGTTTTATGAAAATAAGACCCAAACAACTTTTAAAAAATGTATAAGGCGTAGACTGTGAATTTTAATTTTATTTAGATGTGTATTGTATTGGAGTACTTTTAAATTTAAAAATAGTGATATTCAGGAAGAGAGTCCCTGGTGTATGCTGTTTGCCGATGACATTGTGCTGGTTGCCGAAAGTGGCCTAGAACAGATTGGAGGTGTGGTGGCACCGACTAGAGAGTGTTGGCCTGAAATCGAGTAGAACCAAAACGGAGTACTTGTTCTGCGATTTCGGTGGTCTCTCCAATCCAGTTTCTTTAACTCTCGCCGGAACGCCCATACCGATCTGCTCCGACTTTTGGTACCTCGGGTCGCTCGTCCAAGGGAATGGTGAGGTAGACCGAGACACATCGGATCAACGCAGGATGGCTGAAATGACGAAAGGTCACGGGAACAACATGTGACCTACGTATGCCCCTCAAGTTGAAGGGTAAAATTTACAAGTCCATGATAAGACCTGTCATACTGTATGGATCAGAATGCTAGGCTGTGAAAAAGGTGGATGTAAAAGATTGCATGTAGCGGAGATGAGAATGTTGAGATGGATGTGTGTTGTGACGAGAACGGATAAAGTGAGAAATGAGTATATTAGAGGAAGTTTGAAAGTGGCGCCAGTTACTGAAAATTTGAAAGAATCGTTTGTCTTAGTATGGTCATGTGAAGAGGAGGGATGAAACGCATGTTACTAAAAAAGTTCTGAGTATACATGTAGATGAATGAAAAGGGAGAGGGAGGCCAAAGAAAAGATGGATGGATTGTGTGAGGAGTGATATGAAAGAAAAGGGAGTTAGTGATAGTGTGACGTAACAGAACAGAATTGAAGAACAAAACGTGTTGCGCCGACCCCAAGTAATATGGGATAAGGGCAGGAAGAAGAAGACATATTGTAGAATTGACAAAAAATCATAATTGTGTTTTTGAAAAATTCTTGTCGACAAGAAGTTTTCATGCTTTTGTAGAGCTTGGCACGTTTTAAAATTGTTGATTCAGAAACCGAGTGTCATTACCGTGTCATTGCTCATGACGCCTAAAATATTCTTTGACATTTATGTCATCACAAATTAAATTTATTCACTGTTTACTTTATTAAATTATATCTACCCAAAACAATAAGAGCTGTAGTTTTAACCCTCTCTGATAAAAACTTTTTCAATCATGGAGTTCTTTGGTCTTACTATGTATGGTCCTCAAAATTGTATTGCCGATATGATGAAAGAACAATACAAAACACCTACAAATAAAGAAGCTGTTACACCTTTGATGGAAAAAATCAAGGAATACTCCACACTCCCAAAAACGGTATCTATAGGCACCGGTTCCATATCTTTATACTACATCTTTGATGGCTATCTGCTCAATACAGAGTGCCTAGTTGTACTAGATCCGATAGAAGAAATATCTTTCCTCATCTGTTATTTGATTATGATAAAAATTATATGCTAGATAATGAAATTGCGTATAGGTTGCCTAGCTAAATGTGTCCGTTACCCAGGCCAGATGTTGTCGAAAATGGTCATTTGAATCATATAGATAATTAGTTTTGCGGCTTCTGTAATTGTTGCGCACATTTTTAAATTTGTTGCGCTTATAGTTTTTTAATTATTTCACAAAAACATTTCCTGCTGGCGTAACGTTACGCCAGCCAGACCTTTTTCTTTCTAATGGGAATATTTAAATAAATATTAGCTATAAAATTAGTTGTCTAGATGAAGTAAATGTTGTGCCTTATTTTGTATTTGTTCTTTCTTCGGTTGCGAAGTTATTCGAGATTTTGCTGGGGTAACGTTTTTGGTTTTGCTAGATCTTTGAAATGGTTAAGCGGATTCTTATCATATTTTGTACATGACTTCTTAGGACTTAGTTTAAATTTGTTCTGCAATAATAAAACCAAAATATTGCATATCTTAAAGGTTATTTCATTAAACAGAAAAACACTTCAATTGGTCCCAGCCAAAGACATTCAATACATACTACCAATAGACCGGACATAGCGAACAAAATCGTGATCCGATACTTATTCCACGTTGGTCATAAGTCACTCAGTCTAGTATGACACGCCTACACGTCAAGTCGTGTTTGTATCCGTTCTATGCACTAAAAGAAAATCATTTTCTGAGAAAATATGTCGAACTACGCATTAAGCTATTATAAATCTTGCTATGGTAAAATGACTGGACCTAACTTCGGTTTATTTTCGTAAATATTTTTGGTATTTACGAAACATTTAATTAGAATTAAATAATTTTTATAAATAGTTCCAGAACATTTTCAGATTTTGTGTTAACGCCATCTATTGCTGAAAAGCTTAACCTTTCCATTATCACACATCGAGGCTCTACCACGAGCTTATAACGTGATAAATTTTTCGACCTCAATCGGTCTGTTAAAAGGATGGAGCTATATAGGGTGTATAGCTCTATCACTCTCTTTCGCTCGTACGACTAACATTTTAACATTATCATGGTAAGGCCCCTGGCCACCTACCGAGCGATAGTTAAATCATTATAAATTTTGACAAATTTAATTCGCTTGTTTGCTATTCCAAGCCAGATGGCGTCACTGAGCCATAGGATGACAGTTTTTCTAAGACATTTTTTCTGATAGCCGCTCTATTGTACCTCTTTAAATCTCTTTGGTCCCAGCACTCTCAGTAAGAAGTCTAACGACTTACTTTAAACGTTATTTTAAAGCTTGTAACTGCCTTCAAATGTATGTGAAGTTTCATTAGTATCCTGTAAGTATTTAACAAGTTATGATGATATTCAGTTCTTCACGAGGACGGTCTTGATGCGCGCGGTATTATTTGGCCACTGGATTAGATATATGAACTGAATGTTATGTCAATTATTAGTGTTTTAGATCAGTTGTATATCAGAAAATTTTCAGCTCAGTACATTGGATAATTAATGAGATAATACGATTAAAGTCATTAGGAAGTGAATGACCGTGGTAACCCGACCAAGTTTAGGTGGTTACGAAAAAGCGAAAACTGAATATCATCATAACTTGTTAAATACTTACAGGATACTAATGAAACTTCACATACATTTGAAGGCAGTTACAAGCTTTAAAATAACGTTTAAAGTAAGTCGTTAGACTTCTTATTGAGAGTGCTGGGACCAATTGAAGTGTTTTTCTGTTTAATGAAATAACCTTTAAGATATGCAATATTTTGGTTTTATTATTGCAGAACAAATTTAAACTAAGTCCTAAGAAGTCATGTACAAAATATGATAAGAATCCGCTTAACCATTTCAAAGATCTAGCAAAACCAAAAACGTTACCCCAGCAAAATCTCGAATAACTTCGCAACCGAAGAAAGAACAAATACAAAATAAGGCACAACATTTACTTCATCTAGACAACTAATTTTATAGCTAATATTTATTTAAATATTCCCATTAGAAAGAAAAAGGTCTGGCTGGCGTAACGTTACGCCAGCAGGAAATGTTTTTGTGAAATAATTAAAAAACTATAAGCGCAACAAATTTAAAAATGTGCGCAACAATTACAGAAGCCGCAAAACTAATTATCTATATGATTCAAATGACCATTTTCGACAACATCTGGCCTGGGTAACGGACACTAGCTAAATCAAGTGCTAATGATGTTAAACAATAAAATTTGTTGTTACATTTTTGACATCAATTAAGTACCCTGATTTGTTATTTGTGAAAGTCGAGCATCAGTTGAATGAATGTGCCCAAAGGAACTGAAAAACTATAAGCTGCTTACTTTTTTTTGGTACAACTATGAGAGTTGCCTCGTATAGAGGTGAGTAAATGACCATAATATACCCTCGTCTCTTATTTAATCGAATTATATATCAAATGAAAGGTAATTTTATTCCTAATCCAACCGTTCTAGGTTGCATAACCAAAAATGGTGTAAATCCATGGTTGCCTAGATTTAAGATGCAAAATTTTCTGCGTGTGTATTGAGTGTGACAGAGAAGCGATGCATCTTTCATTTGATAGACAAAGATGCAACGAGATCTCTGCGTGTCTCGCATCTACCACATTCCCGCGATTCTCACCAGGTCGTTGGTCCACTTTGTGGGAGGCAGGTAAACATGTGTAACAATTATATAATATTTTTTCACCCTAAAATTCATTAATCAGCCACTTTATATTATTATGAAATAATAAGTTTTTCTGTTAAAAATGTACCTACATCTTTTAAAAGAAGACAAGTAATATAGGAGACAACCCTATCAAATCCAACACTAAGTATTACAAAACCCTTCCAATTCAAATCTTTTTCAGAAAAACGATACTAATTAAGATATGTTTTACATTAAAGTAAACATACAGGGTGTTTGATGCATCGTGTGCCAAATTGAAATGGTCGACTGGAGGGGTCATCTGCTATTCTTTCAGACCCCTAAACACTTCTCATACCTACCCTGTGTATTTTTTTTCATCTACTTTTTATTGTTTTATGAAAAAAACCCAAATTTTTCCTTCAAATACAAATAAAAAAAAAATGCATAAGGCGTAGACTCTGAATTTTAATTTTATTTAGGTGTCTATTGTATTGTAGTACTTTTAAATTCAAAATTAGTGACATTAGCCATCTAGTTTTTTTTTTTTAATTTATGAGTAAAGTTCCGGACTTAAATTTGTCAATGGTACAGCTATATACAGGCTACAAAAAAAAAACCAAAAGCGACCGCAATCTTCAAACTCCCTCAAAAATTGTTTAATTTATTTTGTTGTCAGTGATGTGCTACATGTAATATAAACCTTTTTACAACTTTGTTAATTCGCTAGAATTGTGAATCGAGTCTCATATGACTAAATTCCAAGTTCTCACAAAAAAAAGATTTTGCATTAGTGTTACATGAGTAACGGGTAAAATTTAAGCAGTGTAAACGTTTGGGCAGGAGTGATTAGGAATCAGTTAGTTGGACCGCATTAACTGCCCGATAACCTCGATCACGATAACTACCTATTTGAAGTTCCTTCAAAATAACCTACCCGAATTAGTGTCCAAAGTGCCTGTACTATTGAACATGTGCCCAAAGTATTCCATTGTGAGGGTTGTCCCGCACATTAGCGTTTAACTGTGAGGAAATATCTCGACGGGTGTTCTCCAATGCGTGAATTGGTCGCGATGGCCCTATTGCATGTCCGACACGTTCCCTAGAACTAACTCCGTTAGACTTTTATGCGTTATTCGCACTTCGTCCCGTTCGCACTTGGTCCCATTCATAGTTGGTCCCATTCGCACTTGGTCCCATTCTCACTTGGTCCCATTCCCACTTGGTCCCACTCTCACTTGCTCCCATTCGCACTTGGTCCCATTCGCCCTTGGTCCCATTCGCCCTTGGTCCCATTCGCACTTGGTCTCATTCGCACTGGGTCCCATTCGCACTTGGTCTCATTCGCACTGAGTCCCATTCGCACTTAGTCCCATGCAAGTAGTTTGTAAGGGAAGAGGTAGATTTGTGAACCAAAATGGATTGGATTTATAAAAAAAGGTCAAGTGCTAGTTAAACTCGCGCAACGAGGATTCCGTACAAATTTGTAGGTATGTAAATAATTTATCACGGGGTTTTTTATTAATAATAATTTTTATTATCAAATACATATTTGACATCAAATGTAAAATACAATACGTTTATAATGTGCCAACAACTTTACGGTTTTCGAATTTTTTCCTTTACTGGTGCTACATGACATTGCTTCTTGCCAAATTTCTAAAATAAAAGATGAGGGTGTATTTTGGCCATTTACTCACCTCTTTATACGAGGCAACCCTCATAGTTGCACCAAAAAAAAGTAGGCAACCTACAGTTTTTTTTTGGTCACATTCTTTCAGCTGATGCTAGACTTTCACAAATAACAAATCAACGTAATTGATGTCAAAAATGTAACAACAAATTTTATTGTTTAACATCATTAGCACCAGATTTAGCTTGGCAACCTATTTGTAATGTCTTAATAAACGCATTATCTAGCATATAATATTTATCGGATCTTATATCATAGTGTGAGTTTGTGTTCGGCGATTCGATTAGCCCGTTCCAAGCTCTTAACCAATCAGAGAGCCGAACGCGACAAACGTTTCTATCGCGTTAACGAAAAAGCAACTCGCACTTATTAGCGCACTGAGTGGATACAAATTATCTATATCTTCACCTTCCTTTTCAACAGATACAACGCCCGGATGTAGATGTGATTAGAGTTATAGATCTTTACATAGGAAGAGTTAATGGATTTTCATATGGGTCATCAGAAAGATTTAGAAAAATGAAACGCAAGGGAGTTTTGCTACCTCCTTTTCCTTGTGACATGTACAGATATCCGCCTACGAGCTATAGTGAGGTAATTTTTTATTTGAAATGAATTCTAATAATCCGAAGATTTGCGAACTCGTCAATATACTATTAACACACGCTCAAACATGGTACGACGACCAAATCCGCTCTCGCTGTAGACGACCAAAATAGCCGATTTTACAGATAAGGGATTACAAAGTTATTTATGCTGTTGGTGTATCTAGAAAACTGTACCGAAATTGCAATATATTTTAGTTTTTCATTGATTTATACAATATACACCAATTGTATTCTAAAGAACGATGATCGAAGTATGAGACCCGTCCAACCTGTCGCAATATCCAATAGATTTGAAACAAGTGTCATTCGAACGGTCTAGTTGAAATAGTTTTTTTTTTTATGGCGACATTCCTTAAAAGTATAGGGTTTAGGAGGTTTTTTAAAATATTTTATTTTAACCAAACCTATATTCCGCACTTTTGAGAGATGTCGCCATAGTAAAAAAATCTCACTTTACCGAGATCTTTCGATTGAGATACATTTCAAATCTATTGGCGTTATTTTGTACCAAAAAATAATAATATTAAATATGATTTTCTCGTTAAACCCCGCACTTTGGAGAGATGTCGCCATATTATTTAAAATTCTCACCTTACAAAGATCTTTCGATTGAGATACATTTCAAATCTGTTGGTCGATGTAAGAGTAGAGGGGACGTTTTGATGCATTATCCTTTGAAGCTTCTTTGTCTGCTAGAAGTGCCTTAGAGTTTTGATGATCTGACAGATCATCAAAACTCTAAGGCACTTCAGTGAGTGACAAAATTAAGAAACTTAGACCAGTTATTCTTAAACTGCTGGTTCAAATTAAATGTAATTTTAAATATACCATTTATAATTTTATACAACGCCTGCTTGGTTAGGTACTGAAAATTCAAACTTCTAGTTTTATACACAATGAAGTTAAAAGGGATCGAAAATAGCCTGAACTGTTTCAAGAAAAGGACGGTACGGCCGTGCCACTTTTTTGCTTGCCTTGGTGGAGGCACCGCCGTGCCGTATGCCATAATTTTGTTGTATTTCTTATTTTCAGTAAAAAAATCACATAAATAAAAATAAAAAAGAAATTTGCGCAGTTAATTTCGGAATATTGCGATAAATATTTAATCTTCACTCGTTGGACAGTTCATAGCTATGACAAGACGTCTATCGGGTCAGCTAGTACATACCTACTGCCTAATAACGGTCGCTAGACTATAGATATACTGATTAGGTTTGGAAGCGAACCAAATCCGTGGTCCGATCGTACCAATTTCGAGCGTGCGATAATATCATTAGCCAACGCTTACTTTTTACTTACATTACTAACTCTATTGGTTTCTGTATAGTTAGTATCCACTTAGCTTGTCGTACAAAACACCTTCAAAGTACATAAGAGAGTACTGGCGTAGGTGCTAAGAGTGGTTGGTCATGCAAATCACTCAGGCATGATCCGATAGTGCAAACTAGTTATTTGTAGTTAACACAGTCGCGCGTGCGCATAGTGCGTTTACAACAAGGTGCGTTTATATCAAATTATTGCAAATTTTTAAATCCTTTTTTAGTGTATTGTGTGTCATGTGGGTAATAACATTTTAGCGATACAGAGAAAATCTATATGTACTAGCGTCTACACGTCGAAAGGAGCGTTGGACAAGAGCGTTTCGTTCTATAGAAATTCATACAATTTCATTGAGCGCCCAAAACGCTACGAATCGAGCACGTTTACTGGCCTTGGTTGGGTATAACTGATCTCGTGTGGTTTTAGTATGGCTGGTGGCAACACGATCCGGCACTGTTGGCAACAGATTGGTATGTGACCACACCAAGATTTCCACTACCTGCAGCACCAAATACTTTGATTCTAGATAAAGTGCGAAAGAACAATAAATATGCTACTCTATTTTGATTTAATCTGTTATTCTAAGGAAATTTTTACTAAACAACGATTTGGATATAAAATAAATTTAGTGCATATCCTTCATATTTATTTTAAATCATCACGCGTATCTACCTTGCATCCTTCTTCCTTATCTGCCATACTGTTTGATTGCTATGTGCGGCATGGCTTTAACAAAATAATTTACATAATAAAAAAACCCGACTCCGTTATAAATAACTTTAAATTAAAACTGAAAACAAAAAACAAGTTTCAGTAGAAACCAATTTAATTGCATTAATTTAAATATATAAAATAAAACAATAAATTCTATTATGGAATATTTTGACTGCGACAGTCGAGACCCATAATTTAGATGGGATGATTTTAGTCTAGATAAAATAATCTAGCATTGCAGTCGGCGTTATATTTTTTTTACACTTTTTAGTTATTATAATCTAATATCACTTATTTTGTATAAAATCACACCTTGCTTATTTTGTATAAAATTGAAGTGTCTGTGTGTATTATCAAAAAAACATTTGTTTACTAAATATATATATTTATCAAAAATTTTTTCTAAGTATATTTGATACTTATAACAAAAATGTGAATTTCAAAATTTGTGTTTATCTATCGATTTGTTCCGACTAATATCCGAAACGGCTAGACCTATTTTGATGGGGTATTCACTGGCAGAAAGCAAATATTACAAGTAGTTACTTAGACTACCTTTCATTTCTTCTAAGGCTACTTTGAATTTACTTATTGGGTCTTCCAAACTTTGTTTGTATAGCCTCTTTTTTGAAATGTGAATGTGAGAACACTGTAGACTCCGCGAATTCTTAGGTTCCTTTTTATTATGATTATTTTTATTATACTTTATTGAACAGTCTACACTGTCCTTACATAATAAATCCAATATATTGTAAACAGAAGGTATTGTATCAACAAATTCTTTTTTAAAAGAGTAACCATGGAGTTTCTTGCCGGTTCTTCTCCATAGGAAACGACCAATTTGGAACCGTGCACTAGCTTCTGACGTTTTATAAGTGCCCATGTAGGCCTATGTGAAATAAAAATCTTTGACTTTGACTTTGAAACACTTAAACAAAATTTGCCGTAACTTTCAAGGTGGGATGCAGCTAATGTTAAATAACAAGTACCTTAATTAACTTTTTACATTACATGAGATGTAAAATCGTGACATCTTAATTCCCAGGGAGAGTGTACATCTCCGATACGGTTGGACCTATTTTGATGGGACTTCCACTGATGGATATCTAACTTTAAAGGGGTGATTTCGGCTACTTTTTATTTTTCCGCAGGAACGGGTGTTCATAATACGGCATAAGTCTTCAAAACGGTTTAACTTTGACGGAACTTTCAAAGGCATATTTCTATTGTTATAATGAGTAACTTATATATATGCTCCGGGCGGTCCGCACAACGGCGACGCCCCCGAGCGTTCCTTCCACCTGAATCCTCTTCACCCTCTACCTTTTTCTGTTTACCCCTGGAAGGCTATAGTCGTTCGACCATATCGCCTAGTCTTTCGTTCATGTTTTCTTGCGTAATAAATTTTCCGTAGTATTATGAATATTATAGTTGTTTCTTTTTGTTTTTTTTTTATGCGGGTGTAACACATTCTAATGTTTTTGAAGTATTTGGCAGCAAATGTATCGATTCAGACTTCTCAGCGAACTTCGCTGAGGTAGCTAAAGCTAAAATAATATTCTTAGTTCCATTTTACCGAGATCGCGCCTATTCCAATGATTTCACATATTATTCCAGTTGCGCAGACACTTGAGATACAAAACCACACCACATTTACATAACAATATTCAGTAGAAATCAATTTGCGAATAATTAAAACACCCACTAAACTTTACTCGAAGAAATCCCGCCAAAAAAAGAGCTAACTGAAAAGCGTAGGAGAGCTTGTCACCAACAACACCAGTGGGCAAATATTGCCCTGATCCGCCCGTTTTGGCAAAATGGGATTTTATAGATTTATCAGATACCCAGTACAGTGCGAGTTCGGTTCCCCTGTCTGAAACATTACTTACATGATGGAGTGCCTCAAGAGTACATACACTGCTCTTTAGAGAATCTGATGGACGCTTCTGAGACTGGAATTACAATGGTCCAGCTACTACTGGGCTCCAAGTATTTAAAAGGTTAACTATCGACTCAGATGAAAGAGTTCGTAATATGTGCGATACCACATGTCATATACTCGCCGGATAGAAAGAGTATCGAAAGTTTAATCTCAAGCAAAACCTTAAGGGCCTAGTAGGGCCGAAGCCTGGTAAGGCCATGAAAAAATTTCTGAAAAGGAAAATTGTGGTCCTAGAACGGAAAGGGCAACTGAAAGAACATAAGTGTAGTCTTAGCCAAAGTCGGACACTCCCGCCACTTTAGAGCGCAGGAAGTTTGATGGTCTATTTATAGTTTGCACGTGTTATTGGCAAAATTCTGGTGTCTACCACAAATGCCATTAATGAAGAGTTGAAGTTGACATTAGAAGATTCCCCACCCCTAAAAAATGCAATACTTGTTTTTACTAGTACGTACGTCTGTACATACAAATCTCTCATTTAGCAACAGATCCTTCAAAACAGAGCTGCCGTTATTGACGTTACATTTACCAACTATTGTTTTTAAATTTAGTCGAATAGATTATTAGAAACAATAAATCCTCAAGTGAGCGAATGATACTAAGGAACATCACTGATCACCACTCTAGAAACGTCAAAGTCAAAAATCTAAATCCTTCTTTCAATTCGTTGTCAACGTGAAGGGAGGACAACTCTTCTACAATGTCGTAAGTAATCTTTATTTATTGTAGAAATCAGTGTATTATATTCTAACTTCTATATTTCCATCTCCATTTAATATGTAATACAATTTGATTTACTTCAGATTTTTGTATATTTCAATTCGGCCTCACTTGTAACCTCTTTCAAATGATAACATGATTGTGATGTGTTTTATATTCTTATTTTAGGTCTAAAGTATCGCGTGATACGCTTTACGAGTGCGTAAATGCCGTACTACAGGCTTCAAAGGACAAAAAACGCAACTTTTTGGAGACAGTTGAGCTTCAAATTGGTCTGAAGAACTATGACCCCCAGAAGGACAAGCGTTTCTCAGGCACCGTCAAGTACGTTTACCTGGAAAGAGCATTTTAGTGGTACATTTTTTAATTAAGTGCCACCAAGATGAATCTGTACAGGGAGTCAGTGAAAACTGACGGGACTCCACCCAGAGTCTTAAAATATCGGGTAGGTTAGCTCAAGCTTACCGAACTAGCTTAAGATGTTGAAAACATTGGTTCAGGTATGCTTCATTGAATATTTTAGTAGTAATATCATGTGGTGGTCACATTGGTAGCAGTAAAGAAATGATAAATGTTTGTATAAAATTTTTAGTTCTTAAATTGTTGGTTTATTGGCTTGCTATACGCTTTGGTGCATACTTTAAGTGTAGCAAGCAATGGATAAATAAATAGAGTAATTAAATCCAACATGTGGGATCTATAATGGACATGCTGTGTTGTTAAAGCAAGTTTACAAGTGATGTTAAAAATTGCATGTATTATCTGTTGAAATTGATGATAATTATACTACTGATACACTCTTAATAGTTACTTCAACATTATTTCTAATTTTACTACAATTAACAATGATAATGATAATTTTACAGGCTCAAATACATTCCCCGCCCCAAAATGCAGGTGTGTGTGCTTGGAGACCAGCAGCACTGTGACGAGTCAAAGACCTTGAATGTACCTTGCATGGATGCCGAAGCACTTAAAAAACTTAACAAGAACAAGAAACTTGTTAAGAAGCTAGCTAAGAAGTGAGTATGATTATATATATTTACCTATGTAAGTAGAACAGATTATATACCTTGTGTGCCATATGTCAGGAAATAGTGTAATATTATTACCTATTTTCTACAATAATCTAATATTGTACACACACACACAATTTAGTATCTATTTGTCGCTTAATCCATTAAACCCCAAGCAAACGCTGGCGTTCGCTTGGTCCTTGTCTTTCTATTGTGTTTCTAATTATGCTACTCAAAAGGTTAAACTCATAGTTAGCTTGGTAGATTGTCTCTTTAACTGTTGTTGGCGTTCAAAAGCTTAATTTATCAGTTGATGCATAGTTTTATACATGATAAAGCTGTTGTTAAGAAATCTAAATAAAATAAGAACAAATATTTTAGTAATGAGGGTATTAAGGTGTTCAACCTGCTATTTTTCAGATATGATGCCTTCCTTGCATCAGAATCACTTATCAAGCAGATCCCGCGTCTGCTGGGACCTGGTCTCAACAAGGCCGGCAAGTTCCCTGGTCTCCTCTCCCACCAGGAGTCCATGACACAGAAGATTGATGAAGTCAAAGCTACCATCAAGTTCCAGATGAAGAAGGTGTGTATCATTTTATTGAAAACTTTTCATAATTATTAATTTACAAACCTATAAAGCTCCAATTAAGGCCTTTTTGAGGGAGACATTCAACTTGGGCAAAGTGTGTCATCTTTGCGATTGGAACATTTGCATCTGAATCACTAAAATGTTCTGGAACAGTGATATGTATCATTTAGAACATCATCTCGAAACACAAACAGACACTGATTTATGAATTATGATCTGATAAGTTACATTTCATATACTATGAATTTTGATTTAGGAATAATTTTAAGTACAAATTTTAGTTCAGGTCATTAATAGTATTTAAACTATTTACGTTTTAAAATTAATTTTAAAAAGATAGCAGGTTATCTAAGGTTCTAGTATTCTAATGTTTTGGAACTGAGTCTGTTCAGTAAAGAGTTACAGACGCCTAGGAGACAGACATAGTTTGTCTTCTTATCTTGTTACTTAGGTATATGTAATCTCTAGATCAAATCGATTTTTTTGACACACCTTTCAGAAATTGCTGATGATGCGAACTTTTATTGGAAATTCAATCTAATTCTATTTCATTCTTTTGCCTGGATAAATCCAGCATCAGCCAGTTATTTTGCCATATTTCTAACAATTTCTTTCTGTTAATTCCAGGTATTGTGCCTGTCTGTCGCGGTTGGCCATGTGGACATGACCCCTGATGAGCTGGCACAGAATGTGCACTTGTCCATCAACTTCCTGGTGTCGCTGCTCAAGAAACACTGGCAGAATGTGCGCTCGCTGCATATGAAGTCCACCATGGGCCCACCCCAGAGATTGTACTAAGCCTACTTCAATAAATTGACTTTACACAATTTCCTCGTTTTCTTCATCAGACCTGTATAGGTACTAGGTATTTTCCTCACATATAACAAGGAATGAAATAACTTCAGTGCAATGAGTATCTCATTGTATTGAAGTCACATAGTCATATTTTTTTCTGAAGATCTTTTTTCGAACCTGTTATGTCTCACTGCTGGGCGAAGAAGTCCCGTAGTCCAAGTCTGCCCTCGGCCATTACGGGTCATAATCTCTGGTCTGCCGCGATCACTTCGCATTTAACGATTTGACCGCCACATTCTTGATAAGACAAAATGTGTCGAGCACGCCACGGTCACGACTACATGACGAACTTAAACGCTAATATAAATCTTATAATAAAAAAGTAGGTATTGATTTTCTTGTTGATTGCTATTTTTGCTTCTACTATTTATTTCTTTCATCCATACTAATATGATCACAAAAACGAGTGCTTGGTTTGAAACTAATGCTTCACTCCACAATCGCGATATCATGATACGGTGATGTAGTTGGCATTCTGTAGCGATAATATCGATCTCGACAGAAAAAGGTCGTGAAAAGGAAAAAGGTGGAAAATTCAAACAAATTACAGTCTTGCTTTCACGTTTATATTAGTTAGGGTTTTTGATAACATACAAAATACTATATTGAAATAATAATAAATCAAACAATGTCACTGAGACTTCTAGAATCAGGATTTAGCATTTCATCATCTGTATCGTCACTGTCTTCGTCTTCAGGCAACTGATCATCACAATCTTCAGCGGATTCTTCACTCGCTATGCTCTGTTGGGAAACGATTACTTCACCGTGAATATCTTTATTTTTAAGATTACCCATCCAAAATGCCTCTGAACAATTATTTGCAGCTAAAACAGCTTTCACTTTGTAAATCAATGCTTCGAGAAGTTGTCTCATGTGGGGAACCTTACTCATCAGTACAGTATCTTTCTTCAATCTTGAATGGCAACATAATGTTTGCAAGAATCTAGTAGATTGTTGAAGAATTTTCAAAATTTCTAACACCTCTTGATTCTCAGTTTTGAACTGAATTTCCAAAATAGGAATCCCTTGCGACATAAATATTTTAAGGATAGGAATGGATTTCTTAAAAAACGCTGCTAAGTTATTTCTATTCTCGAGAGTTTTCGCAATTTCAGACATGTTTTTCATTATTGTTGCTACGTCTTTCCACAGATCCAAATGTTCTGAGTTCGTCATTCCTTTCTCTAAGCGAGCTTTAGTTGCTTCGTAGACTGCTGTACCAAGGTTTCTATACAAAATGGGGAAGTTGCTCTTGGTTATGCACTTAAACGTACTTAGAGTGTTTTTACTTGTTTGCAGTAACTTTATATCTTCCGTAAGTTGCAAAGTCAAATTTTTCAATGCTAGGATTTCGTTATTTATGAAATAAATAGAAGTTAATCGATCTACACTTTGGCTAAATAGTAAACCTTTTTCTAAAATACCTTCAGGAGTTTTCCACTGTCGAGATAAAAAGCTTTGTGCCAATGTTTTTAAAATATTAAGTATAATTCTGTTATCAGAGAAGTTTTGAATACTTTTCAGGAATTCTATTAATGATACAGCTGTTGATAATTGCAAACAATATTTTTCGTGTTTCTGTAGGTATTGGGCAGCAGCTATCAATAGTTCTTTTAGTGATACTGTAGCAGTATTTGGGTTTGCTAAAGTTCGCAGAGAACTCTTTAGCAAGGCACTATGCTGTTGATTTTTAAAACCTATCCACTTAAAGTATATGGTGCACAAGTTGTAGATGCAATCCAAACATGTGAGTAAATTAATTAATTCTGAAGTATATAAAATTACATTATCTGCTTGTGTGTTCTCTGTGGTTAACTTTTCTATACACAGTGTTACAAACTTTAGATGTTCCACCAATTGTGGTAATACTTCACTGATTGTCTTAGCATAGTGTTCTGCTTTAGCAGTATCATATACAGTGCTCTCCTGTTTAGTTAGAAATGTCTTCCTTTTGATTTTAGAAAGCAAAACATTCTCAATGTTTCTGTTTACACACTTAAGTAAGAAGGTTAAAGTTTTTACTGTTAGCTCTGTTTCTGAATCTTTGTCTTCCGTCATATCAGTTTTGATTAAATGGAGTAAATTTAAATTTAACTGTCTAAGAGGCATATTGAGACTTATTTCAAGGCTGCTTTTTACAGAAACATTGTTCTGAGTAGCTTGAGAGCGCGCCGTTTCAGGCAGCACCGTGTCATCTTGTGCTGTCTTCTTTGTCACCTTTTGTTTAGTAGTTTGAATTTTTACAGGTTTTCTTTCAAATTGTTCACCAGTGTACTTGTTGACATTGAATGTACAAACAGGTGGTTTGTAAGGAATCTTGGTTTTAATAAGTATTTCTTGTACAAAAGTTTCTAACTCCTCAATCTGTAATACTCTCTTTAATGTTTTTGTCTTCAAGTCATCATCATCTTGGGTAGCAAAAGCATTGAGCAATTCTCTGAACCAATTTATGCAATGCACTAAACAATCCAAGATATTACTTATTGCCGTTGTATCCATGTCCTCAACTAGGTCTATGTCAAATTTGGGCATCACGACTGGACATCCCAGTAGTGCATCTATGCTGGATAAATTTCCTTCATGCTGTTTGAAATGCAAAATCTGAACCAATTGAAAAAGGGGAGATAGAATACCAATATAGACTTCAGATTTGGATTCTAAAGTCATACCTGCAATGTTTACAGCAATCATCTCATCCATTTCACTGTCAGCATTAAGACAGTACTGCATAGCCAGCTTTATTTCACCAACTCTATCCACTTCAATTGAATCTACTATAAAGTTTTGTTGCAGGTCATTTGTTACTGCATCAGTGAGCCACGACAAAAAGTTTTTATTTATAAATGAAGCAGACAAAATTACTTTTGACAGTTCATCATAGAAGAATGCGATCATATCCGGGAATTGTCTAGTACTCCGGCTTATTAGTTCTATAATTTGGGCTGCTTCACGAAGATCACCTTCTGATAAATGAGTAACTGACCCATAACTCACATCATCTGGTATTTCCCTAGTCTGATCATCTTCTGTGGTTGCAACCATCAGGTATTTTACAGCATGAATTGCAGCTAAAATGCCTTGGACCTTAATTCTTGGATTAGATGACCCAAGTTCTTTTCTTATTATCATATGAAGATCATCTCTTATAACTGAGTTTTCATAACTGTAGGCCAAGCCACATAGCAAATTCATAACAGCTCTTACTTCATCTAGAGGCATATCATCCATTCTATCCAATAATGTAAGCATTTGAACACTCTGTGGTTTCAAAAGGGACATGTCTTTAGCTGCAACATTATTTAAGACAAGCAATATCCCCATAACACACTGTTTTGAATCCAACCCCAACTGCAACAGTTCGGCAACAATTGTTGGACAACATTCCTCTAGTTCTGCAAACATAAGAGAGTACATATAAGAAGCAAATGACTCTACTGCTGGGTCCACTTTTGTCTTCAACAGGGAATTGGAAAGGCCAATCAAATGTCTCAAATATTCCTTCAGTATTGGTTTAAATTTCTTAAATACATCATTAAGTAACTCTTCCTTTAGAATATTAAGTTTGATTTGCTTTCTAATCAAATTTTCTACTTGTCTTTGCTTTTCTTCCGATGTTGAATAGGCAATCAGAAGTATAATAAAATCAATAGGCTTATGATCTGTGTGCATTTTACATAAAGATATGGCCTTTAACCATGAATTGCCAATAACTTTTGATGATACCATAGAATTTCGTATAGCTGTGGCAGTGAGCACCTGACTTGTTGCAACTTCCTGAACTTGAGCAACTGATGAGGTCCAACCTAAAGCATTTCTCAAGCCTTGAACTGCTTCTAAGTAAGCATTATCACTCATTCTTCCAGGTATTAACAGAAATTTAACAAAGTTTGAAAAATAACTACACTTAGAAAGACTCATTAGAAGAGTTAGTGTTTTTTTCTGTAATTGCTCATATTGATCATCAGATAGGCACAAGTAAGAAAGACAGTCTAATATGGCAGGAATTAGATCATGATCTTCACTCAGGATTCTGCTCATTTCTGCAGCAATGTTGTCATGCTCTTGATCTCCAATAATGTCTGGGATAGCAGTTATTATTTCTAATTTAACCATTTTTTCAGATGCAACATCTAAAAGGTTTATTAGATTTGTGGACATCTTGTCTGTATTGACTATACTGTCTAGAGACGAAAAACTTTTGAGTATCATTTGAATCCATGGCCCGCACTTGGATTCAGCTGCTAAATCAATAGCTTTTTCGAATACATAATCAGTCAGTTTATTTTGAAGAACTGGAACGCTCAGCAGTATTTTTATAACACTGTCGCTTACCGGGAACTCTTCAGGGCTATCTTCAGATATTCTCACGATATTTGGAAACAAGTAATGTTTGAAAACGTCCAAATCTTTGCACTCGTTTTCTAAGTTTGTAAAAAGATCAGATAAATTTCGTGGGTAGTCAAAATGCTTTTCCAAGTTTTTCTTAATGTTACGAACAGTATGGATTATTTCATAAGCAGTGACGCACTTTTCCGGTGGATGTTTCAAAATAAGCCCGCTATCTCGCAGGGATTCGTGAAAATACGTACTGCTTATATCAGATACCTTTGATTTCTTGCTCTGACTGATACTGCTGCGTTGGGATAAAGTTCTTTTGGGAGGCATTTCTTTCTCAATAACTTTGTTTAATGGAATATTTTGACTCTGAACCCGCCTTTAGTTCGTTCAAATTAAATCCTGTCATAACATGTCAGACATGCCATAGAGTTTTTTTTTCTTTCGTTTCTTGTGGAATAGGCTAGGGTCAGACACCATGCTGCCTAGTCATTAGTTTTTTCGTATATTTTTTGTAATGCCATAGAGTGTAATCATATAGTATTCGATGGTTTTTTTTTTATATTCAATTTACAATAGGTACGTACTATGATTCTCTTACAAAACTCGACTAAAATGCAATTTGCTTCTCTATGATTAATTATATATTATAGGGGAGTTTTTAGCGGGATTTCTTCGAGTGAAGTTCAATGGATGTTCTAACTATTCACAAATTGATTCCTAGTGGATATTGTGATGTAAAATTGGTGTAGTTTTGTATCTCAAGTGTCTGTGCAACTGGAATAATATGTGGAATCATTGAAATAGGCGCGATCTCGGTAAAACGGAGCTGAGAATTTTATTGTAGTTTTAGCTACCTCAGCGAAGTTTACTGAGAAGGCTGAATCGATACATTTGCTGCCAAATACTTCAAAAACATTAGAATGTGTTACACCCGCATTCTAATGTAAAACAAAAACAAAACTATTTCGAAAGACTTAATACGCAAGGGAAGCTGGACGTAAGCCTAGGCGATATGGCCGAACGACTATAGCCTTCCCTGAGGGGTAAAAAGAAAAAAATACAATATAGGGTTGTAATATAACGGCTAAAATAAAACTAATAGTTTTTATTTCGTTATTTTGACTTTATTCAGAATCATAAACCATTAAAACCGTCCAAAAACTGGGCCGGGCAGTACAACATTATTTTTGTGCCTAGCCCAGCTTAAATACCGAAATATTATTATTACGAACGTGGGTAATCAAATGCCGGTTTGCCACAAACAACAGCAATTTGTCCACACAACAATTACCAATCACTATTTATAGCACAAGAATCCGTTTAACTATCGCAAAGGTCGTTAAGAAATTGGCACTTATATCACTGTCGAAAGTCCGAAACAAAACTGACTCATTTCCGTGAAAATCGCGATTACAGGTCTGGATGTCCTAGAAAAAGTTTTAGGGCCACTCTAGAACAATGCAGTCGCTTCACGGATCATAAATAAAAAAATATATATGCCTAGAAGTCTCTCGACTCTATCCGAATTTTGACTCTATTTCATAAGCTTAAAATTCCGTAAGCCTGACCTCGGCTTGCCCACAATCACGCATCTTAATTTTGGCAATCCTTTCCCAATTAAAGTCCCCGCCCACCTAAAACATCCTTCTCCAAAATTGCTTGTGGCGCTGATGATCTTCATCCGTTACAACAACATAAAATTATGAGTGCTCCAAATATTCAGTCTGTGTAGTTGTTGTGGTTTACGTGTGTATTTAATGTTTTAACAATTATAATACACTTCTCATCAGACAAATCAAAACACTGTTTTTATGGTTTAAAAACAGAAGTGTTTTGATTTGTCTGACCTAGTTTAACACAACAGAGTTTTCATTCCATGAAAAAAAATCACATGATTGTATAGCTGGCAGTTTGGCCTTTACAATGATAAGTGAAAATTCAAAATTAGAATTTTATTTGTTCATCCATAAAATTATTCACTGTTTTGAGACAAATGTGTGTTTAGAGTTGGAGTTAATTTCACCTTTGAAAACAAAAAGTTTTAAGCTGTTTTTGTTTTATTTGTTTACTGTGACTTTGGGAAGTATGAAAAAGTTTTACAAACATGGATACTTCGTCCGCAGAAGCCGCCCAAGTGGTGGCATTGCTGGATTCTGGACTTAGTCAGCGTGTAGAGGGTGGAAGATTGCATCTAAGCCTGTCGTCTGTTCATAGAGTCTACAAACGCTATCGGGAGACAGGTTTGTTCACGCGACGTACAGGATCTGGCAGGAATCGGGTCACTTCTGAGCGAGATGATCGATTTATTGTAACAACTTCTTTACGAAATCGACGCCTGAATGCTTTTTTCTGCAGCAAAAGCTTCATGTTGTACGTAGGGTGGCTGTAAGTGACTCTACAATTATAAGAAGGTTGAAGTAACATGGACTGGTACCGAACAAGCCACCAAATGGATCGAAATTAACTGCAGACCATCGAAGAGCGTGCCTTAACTTTGCACGTGAATACCTAAATTGGTCATACCTCCAGTAGAACAAACTCCTCTTTTCTGATGTGTGTAAAATTATGCTGTATGGAAACGACGGAAGAAAAAAGATCTACAGAAGAGATGGAGAACGCTTTGCACAATGCTGCAAAGGCCAACTATGGTGGCGGTTTGGGGAGGAATCAGCGCCGACGGTAAGACAAAGCTTGTCTTTGTCTTGTCCTGTCTATTTATGTTGTACCTATACCTAACTAACAAAAATATGTAAATATAATACTAAAGATGTTGATGTTGAATGATACTTGTTGATGAATAAATAAGCTAATACTTAGGAGTCACTTATGTACATAATGTTTTTAGATGCTGTTTTAATTTTAAACGATGAAGAAAATGATTAACCAAATGAATAAAAGTTTGTTTAATTTGCTGTGCTAAAGCCGCCACTTTGACTCTAGCAATATATAAAGTGTCCGTTACCCAGGCCAGATGTTGTCGAAAATGATCATTTGAATCATATAGATAATTAGTTTTGCGGCTTCTGTAATTGTTGCGCACATTTTTAAATTTGTTGCGCTTATAGTTTTTTAATTATTTCACAAAAACATTTCCTGCTGGCGTAACGTTACGCCAGCCAGACCTTTTTCTTTCTAATGGGAATATTTAAATAAATATTAGCTATAAAATTAGTTGTCTAGATGAAGTAAATGTTGTGCCTTATTTTGTATTTGTTCTTTCTTCGGTTGCGAAGTTATTCGAGATTTTGCTGGGGTAACGTTTTTGGTTTTGCTAGATCTTTGAAATGGTTAAGCGGATTCTTATCATATTTTGTACATGACTTCTTAGGACTTAGTTTAAATTTGTTCTGCAATAATAAAACCAAAATATTGCATATCTTAAAGGTTATTTCATTAAACAGAAAAACACTTCAATTGGTCCCAGCACTCTCAATAAGAAGTCTAACGACTTACTTTAAACGTTATTTTAAAGCTTGTAACTGCCTTCAAATGTATGTGAAGTTTCATTAGTATCCTGTAAGTATTTAACAAGTTATGATGATATTCAGTTCTTCACGAGCACGGTCTTGATGCGCGCGGTGTTATTTGGCCACTGGATTAGATATATGAACTGAATGTTTTGTCAATTATTAGTTTTTTAGATCAGTTGTATATCAGTAAATTTTCAGCTCAGTACATTGGATAATTAATGAGATAATACGATTAAAGTCATTAGGAAGTGAATGACCGTGGTAACCCGACCAAGTTTAGGTGGTTACGAAAAAGCGAAAACGCAGAACATTATGGTACCTTCTAAAATATGTAGGATAGTGTTACAGAATTAGTACAGACATGTAAAAAGTTTTTTAAAAAAACTACATGATTATTAAAGAATTTTTATTGACGGGTAAAATAATAATTTCAATTGAACTTTTAAAGTATTATTATACTACTTAAAAACAATCACAGGTTAAAATTACAGATCAAATCACACAAGCACTCCACATTAGCAGTAATTCGCCACACTTGTTATTATACAATAACTCTCACGCACTCGATAAATATTTGCAAAAACAGGAAACGGAACTGCCGAAGTGCACGCGCACTCTACAAGATGAATTATTATGTGTTTATGGAGCATGTTTAGTACGTTATGCCAACAATGTATTACCTACCCCTTCACCCCACCCCTCCCCCGTCCCACCGAACGGCATGCTCTAACGGTGATTTCTGATAAGTTTGTGCAACTGGGAAGATAATAATAATGTTTTCATAGGACAGATAATATTATATTATCATTATGTATTTAACAGTGTACGCGTCTGTACTAAAATTGTAAGGTGTATTATACTAAACATTTCAAAAGATAGTATAATGTTCTGCGTTTTCGCTTTTTCGTAACCACCTAAACTTGGTCGGGTTACCACGGTCATTCACTTCCTAATGACTTTAATCGTATTATCTCATTAATTATCCAATGTACTGAGCTGAAAATTTACTGATATACAACTGATCTAAAAAACTAACAATTGACAAAACATTCAGTTCATAGGTATATCTAATCCAGTGGCCAAATAACACCGCGTGCATCAAGACCGTGCTCGTGAAGAACTGAATATCATCATAACTTGTTAAATACTTACAGGATACTAATGAAACTTCACATACATTTGAAGGCAGTTACAAGCTTTAAAATAACGTTTAAAGTAAGTCGTTAGACTTCTTATTGAGAGTGCTGGGACCAATTGAAGTGTTTTTCTGTTTAATGAAATAACCTTTAAGATATGCAATATTTTGGTTTTATTATTGCAGAACAAATTTAAACTTAGTCCTAAGAAGTCATGTACAAAATATGATAAGAATCCGCTTAACCATTTCAAAGATCTAGCAAAACCAAAAACGTTACCCCAGCAAAATCTCGAATAACTTCTCAACCGAAGAAAGAACAAATACAAAATAAGGCACAACATTTACTTCATCTAGACAACTAATTTTATAGCTAATATTTATTTAAATATTCCCATTAGAAAGAATAAGGTCTGGCTGGCGTAACGTTACGCCAGCAGGAAATGTTTTTGTGAAATAATTAAAAAACTATAAGCGCAACAAATTTAAAAATGTGCGCAACAATTACAGAAGCCGCAAAACTAATTATCTATATGATTCAAATGATCATTTTCGACAACATCTGGCCTGGGTAACGGACACCATTTCCTCCAACTTTTGAACCTGTAATAGCTGTAACAGGTTTATTATTTCATGAATTGAAATTGTCATAATATATAATATCCACTGTTGGCCAAAGTTTTTATGATTGGTGGACTGGACCATACCTTTTATGTATCTTTATTTTTTGTTTGATTCAGTCCAGTACTAACCCATCAACTGCAACTGTATCACTCGAAGAATTGTAAGTCTTCAGTTACTGACCCTTTTCATTTTCTATATTACTCGTAATATTATACACTACTTGCTTTTCTAATTTACTTGGACATTGGCAGAATAGTCAACATCGGCTCTTTTTGCAATTAACAAAAAATAGAATATAGCATATGATGGAAGATACAAATTCCTTTGTTGTCTTACAACAATAGAAGTACCTTTGTCGAATGTTTTCGCCCATCACATTCAGACGATTTTTCTAGAGCTTGGTAAGGACTTCGATTTTAGAGCTTTCTCGTAACAATGCATTTTAGTTATTTGTTTTTTTGTTGTTTTTCTAGAGAAATGACTTATTAAAATTTCAACGCGTAACATTACCTTATCGGGAGCAACGCAACGTTCTTCAGCCAACAAGGCAATTGCAATATTATTATTTTATGGCGTCTCTGCCCTGCACATTATTATTATATAATTTGTATACAAAATATATTTTT
This sequence comes from Mythimna vitellina, assembly GCA_949316375.1. Lineage (NCBI taxonomy): Eukaryota > Metazoa > Arthropoda > Insecta > Lepidoptera > Noctuidae > Mythimna > Mythimna vitellina. The sequence continues at coordinate 8,498,583 of OX438687.1, read as the reverse complement.
CTAGCTTATGTGCCTGCTTTCTATTTTTCGTCTTAGGGCCGACGCTGCGTTAAGCGGGCGCCCGCGCGGTCCCATTTAAAAGTGCTCACCGCGGGGGCACTCGTCGCGGGCAGCCGCACCCCGCGTCCATTTTGCTTCGTAATAACCTAATAATACATTACATTTTGCTATTTGATTTTAATCTATTTTATTTGATATCAATTTATTTAATTTAATTGTATTTTTTTTTATTGACAGTGTCCTACTAATTTTAATTTTTGTTTTTAATTAGGTAGCATTTTGATTTTTATTTTTTTATTTGAATGTATTGTTTGCATTGTGATGTGTTTTAATTCTGTGAATGGGTATATTTGACCTGAAATGTAGGTCCTTAGACTGCAATTACATGTGATGGGTAGTCCTTCCAACAGGAAGCTAACTCTTTTCATCCACACTTAAATTGTATAGAAACCATAATTCCTTTTATGTTTGTTTGGTGAAGGAAAACATCGTGAGGAAACCGGCATGTCCTAGAACCAAAAATTCGAAGATATGTGACATTCACCAATCCGCACTGGGCCCGCGTGGTGAATTACGGCCCATTCCCTCTCCTAGAGAGGAGGCCTGAGTCCCAACAGTGGGAATATTAAAAGGCTGATTATGCTTATGCTTTATGCTTGTTAGTTCATTCTATATAAATGATGCAAAATCTTGAACGTGTTCTGCAGTAAAAGAATGACAAGGTTGTAAAAAAGTTTTTAGGATTTCATCCCAGTTATTTTGCAGCAAGTGAAAGCTGCATATTCTGCAGTTTTTGGGGACATAAAAATTAAAATCTGTGAATAACTTCACCCTTAACCATATTGGGACTACAAGATGCTGTGGTGATTCACAATTCGGGCAAAAACAATTGGCTTGTGTGTCTGGGGCTCTTGTGAAATTCGGCAAGTTAATTGTAGGTGGGCCTGCTGAAGCAGAAGCAGGAACTGGTACTTTATCAGCTCGTTGCCGACATGGATGGCAAATACAATCTGAGCCATGAACCTAAAACAATTTGATTGTTGGTGAGTGCCATTTCAAAACAATTTCAATTGAGTATCTAACAATTGATTTTTTTTGCTACCAAGATATATAATCATCTAAGAATGAATTCTAATTAAAAAGTTTACAATGAACACATAAAAAAATAACACATTCTTCGTATTAAGTGAAATGTTGCTCTATCATGAAGTTAGAATTACTATAAAGTAAACAAGTAATAAGTAGATATATTTTTAGCAATACAATTCAAATTAACATTCTAACATAAACAAAATAAACAGTTAATCTCTTACTTGTTGTGGTGCTATCTCATTCTGACTCGAAGTACGATTAGCAGAGGAGTCTAAGTTCGTACCGTGGTTATCATCTAAAGCCGATTCGAAGTCTATACTAGCGCCAGTTTCAACGTGAGATGCAGATTCAGTGTCCGAGAGAAGGGCTGAGTCAGCACGAGGAGCGGTATTAGAGTCCATGATAAAAAACAAATGTTCAAAGCAACAAGTCTAAATAACATCCACATGTCCACAGTGTACGAAAGCAAAATGATTATTTTTTAATTTTTTCATTGTTGTGACATTTCATTTGAGGAGTTGCCAGAAAAAAAAATTGTTTAATAAATCCGCCCCTAAGACGGCCCACTGACCGTTCTCGTCAATCTCATCTAGCTAACGGAGACTATTTGCATAGACACAACCCTGTAGCCAGGATTATCCACCAGCAACTTGCTCTTAAATATAATCTTGTGGAATCAAAAGTACTATAGGTATGTGCCCGGCCCAGTTCTCGACAGTGGAAATATCACATTATATTGAGATCGATCTATCATCACTGATAGGACTATTGTTGCCAATAAACCTGATATAGTGGTGATCAAGGGCCTGGCCTTTCTTGAAAGCAGAACTCCTGGACACGGCGCGCATCGTTAGGAGATTCCTCTCTTAGGAGCCCTAACCTAACCTAACCACCGGCAGCTTGGACCTTGTTCCCGATGCCGGTGGGCTATTATTTTTTACATTTTTTAATTTTTATTTTGTTATTTTTATTGTAATATTTAAAAATATAATTTATATGATAATATGTTAATAAACAAATGGAATGATAATAATAAATTTTATTCAAATAATGTTTACATAAAATTAACACTAAACCAACAGTAACAAGGTTTCCCATATTGTATGGGAAACCTTGTTACTGTTGGTGCACAGTTCCTAAAAATAGTATTTTATGTGCAATTAATCGTGGTTCGGAATTGCAATGTTCCGGTTGCAGTGGACCTCCCGATCTAGGTTAATTTAAACCTGTGATTCAGGCCATCACTTCATAGTCGATTCATTGCGAAAGTAAAATATAAAGTTACAGAGTAAAACTATTATAAAAAAAAAAAACATTCTATTATAATATATAATTACGAAAATAAGCTTATAGAACATTAATACCTAGAACTATGTCTGTGAAATTATGCCAAAATTTCTAAGAGTTGTTCTGTCTGTGTAATTGAGTTTCACTAAATAGGTATTCAGACAAAATCTTACTACATTTTTTAAACCTTACACTATAGAAACTTAGTACTTTGATAAGCCTGTCATATAGAAATGGTCCTAAGAACACGTAAAAACGCTTAGTAAAGGCATGTCTGGTTTGAGGCTTTATGCAAATCAAGTCCTACCTTCTCTTGTCAGAAAGTAGAGGGTCAAAAGGAAGTGCAGTATGTTGGTGTAGTACCTACTATGTTTAAAATAAATAATTGCCGCACTGTTAGCAATTCTCAGCTCCATTTTACCGAGATCACGTCTGTTTCAATGATTCCACACAACTAGAGATGGGTCTAAAATTAATAAGCTGCTAAATTAACACTGCTAAATTTTTTTAGTGTCAACACCTGTTAAATAAGTTCTGAGATAGCTGTTAAATTTAGCAGTCTATTAGTATTAGTATTTAGCAGCAATATTTTAAATGGAAATAAAAAATATATCAAATTTTAAGATAATTATTTTGTAACTAAGTGATAAGTAGATATAAGAAAAAAAAATAAAAAAAGAAACAAGAAAAAAAACAAAAGATTTATATAAAAATTACGAATACTAAAAAAAAATATATGAAAAAAAAAGAAATCGTTGTAAATAAATTGATTCTCATTATAAATACGCCAATAGAAAAAGTTTACAGTCCTAAGCCTGTGAAAAGTATGAAGGAAATGAGAATTAATGACGTATAAACTCACTCTTTATACGTCTGTGACGAAAATTTAACAGTTGCTGAAAATAACTGCTAATTTTAACTGTTAATTATTTTTAGCATTAGCATTTAGCAGTGTTATTTTTTTTTAACGTTTAAGCCCATCTCTACACACAACACATATCCAGTTGCGTAGACACTTGAGATATAAAACTACACCAATTTTACATCACAATATCCACTAGGAATCAGTTTGCGAATAATTATAACAGCCACTGAACTTCATTCGAAGAAATCCAGAAGTCTTTATATGAATGGTGATGAAAATATCGATATATCGATTTTTATAAAAAATATCAATTACGGCCTCGATATATTTAAGAAAAATATCGATACATCAGTCAAACTTTCCGAGATCGGAAATCGATTTTAAAATAATAATTCATTTATTTCAGTCTAGCTCAATAGAAGGTAATATAGATTTAATACAAAACGTACATTATTTTAATGTATTAGAATCTTTATCCTACAAAATAACAACATTCTAATATTTTAAAGACCAATTTATTGTTTCAGGCAAATCAGCATTTGTCCGGTAACGAAAGTTAAAACATACTCGTTTTCGACAATAGTTATTTTTTTCCGTTCGTTCCTATTTTTTATAGTTTTGAATTCCGTTAGATATTCTGATAATTTATTAATTTTGTAATGTTATCGTTTTTGATATGATTTTCGACATTGAATTTTTGTATCGATATATCGATGTATCGGATCAAAATATATAGGCTGATAATATATGAATATTATATATTATAGTATTGAAGTAACAAATTTCGATATATCGATATTTTTCAACAAGCCTATTTTTAGGTTACCTGCCATCCATGACACGGCTTACGAGTAAGGTGCTCATCACTCACTAGTACAAAAAAAAAAAATAGTAAAAGAATAGTAGACATAACCTAACTGAAATAAAATTGGACCCCGAAAATATAATAGAAAAATGAATTTAAATATATCTGGGCTAGCAAAATATGTCTGGAAATCTCAAACTGTAGCTGGTTTCGGGGTTCGTTTGTCATTACAGCCTAATACAATAACAGTTTTTTGAAATTGAAATTACTGATTTATAAACATTATCACTAAAAGATTTTATAAAGACGTATAAATCTTGCAGTTCCAACAAGTGAGAAACAAATGGGCGAACTGGCACATGATCAGAGACGTGAAAAGGCGACGGATGAGTGCAGAAAACTTTCTTGAGAGAACTCGAATCAACGCGATGAGGAAAAATGATGTCCTGCCTTTGGAGATCAGGGAACTTGCTGACAAAGAGATTAACAAGTTTGAAATGAATGCTATCCCACTCAGAATTAACAACAGATGTGTAGTCACTTCAAGGTTTGTGTAATACTCATGATTGATAGCCTGTACTGTCCACTTTTGGGCAAAGGCCTCTGTCCATTCTCTCTATCGTTCCCTTTTCTGCGTCGTTTGTTTTCGATTCATTTAGTGTTTATTTATGGTACACACCTGCCGCAATGCAGTTTTTTTGTTTAACCTAAAATCCGCTCCTAAGACGATCCACTGACCTAAACGTTGACAAGTATAGACTGCCTTGTTGCAATACATTTGCCTATGTACCACTACTGAAGATATGGTACTGATACTGATGGTATATGTGAAGTATGAATATATAAAGGACTTCTGTACTCATTAATCATCATCTAATCAATTTATTAATAAATAGACTATAAACTACACTAGTTTGTTGGCTTACTCCAACAACTCATTAACTGACAAATACAAAAAATTAACAAATATATAATAATAAAGTCACTTTTAGTGACTAAAAGTGGCTTCTTTCTTATAAAATCTTATTGAACCCATTCCCTTTCAATTCTTATTTGTCTGATCCAAAATTGGTCCAACCCATAATTCCAAATTGAGCTAGGTAGAGTACTAACTGATATTATACCTATTAGTTCCACAGGCTAATTCAATATTGAATTTTTCAGGCCCCGAGGTATAGTGAAGGAATGGCGGATGAGCCGTATTGTGTGGAGACACTTGGCTGATTACAACAAACTGTCTGGGGTACAGAGAGCTATGTGGGGATAGAACAAGAGAACACTTAGATAATGTAGATTTTAAATGATTAAATTATGTTGTAAATTTCTATGGTTTTTTTTCCCTTAGTGTTTTTATTACCAAAAGTTATACAATATTTTAGCTAATGATGCCAGCCTAGAAAGAGGTGGTAATATGATAATTATGGATGCATACTACAAGGACTGGTTCAAGACGGCCAAAGAGATGTATGTAAGGCTAGTTAAAAATAAAACTATCTGTTATATTACTGGTATCAGGTACCAGGATAGAAAACAGATTTCTTCATGTTTAGGGGAGGTTTTCAACTATAGTAGCTATTAACTAGGCAGCATACAAAGAAAAAATTATTCCAGGCTAGCTTAGTACAGCTCTAGTGCAAAAGGCTAATAGGTGTATAAAAAAACTAACAAAAAAAATAACCGAATTCACTAAAAAAAAAAAGGATCAAAATAACTTTAATTTCGGATGTCTGTGTTACTCTGTATTGTTTCTTCGGTCATTCAGTCGGTGACTTATAAATAAGAAACAAACAATACCGAGAAACACCGACTTCCGAATTTAAGTTATTTTGATCCTTTTAGTGTCTTTTTTTAGTGAAGTAGGTTATTTTTTTTTGTATGAAGTTTTTTATTTCACACTTCAGTTGCGATATACTTGTATACACATTTGGACATTGATTATTTACAGAGTTACATTGATTAATTAGAGAACAATTTATTTATTTGTATTGTCATAGTCGTTTAACTATCTTCATTGCGATATCTATGTGAGTATGAAATTCCGTTGGTAATTTCTAGTCTTCTCTTCATCAGTTCCACTTCATCAAATGTTTTGACTGTAAGTGTTTAAGTTCTTGATGAAAATACCAAAAATTACTCTAAGGTTGCCTACAAAGAGATTTAAAGATACAAATATTTAATGTCTTTGTTCTCAGGGCTGTTACAAAGCAGTGTAGGTACAGCATCTTAGCTGTGTAATCTCACTAACTCGAGGTCCTATACGCATGGTAATTAGGTACCTACCATGGGTATAGGACCACGAGTTGGCTAATATAAATATCTATTGTTATAAAGGTAGGAAATAAGCAATAAATTTCCTTTCAAGCATTTTTTATTATTAAAAGTTCAAAGAGGGATGACATTAGGTGTGCTCCCTTTATTTTTTAGGCAGAATACATCTGCATCACAAAATAAACTGCTCAACTACATTGTCTGTCTATTTTAGAGCTTGCACTATTTAAGAATAGGTCCAACACTAAAAATACTACATTTAAAGCAAATAGACTATAGATTCAAAATAATGTTAGCAACAATTTAGAGACAACAATTGACATTTGTAGGTAACCACAATTAACAAAACCAAAATTATGTTTAAAAAACTTTATTATAAAGTCATTTAATCCTTATAACTAAATAAGCTTCACAAAGCTTACAATGGAATATCGAAGCTTCGATATAAAGCTTTTTAGTCGAAGAGACCTGGAACAAGACAGAACACAAATTAACATGGGTTTATTTATGTATGTTACATTAGGTTGACAGTGGCTAAAATTTCTCAGGATAAATTTCTTCAATCATTAGATTCTGAAGCTAATACATGCAAACATCATTGAAATGAGAGATTTGCTGTTTTAGAACACACAGCAAGTAAATAATGTAATGGTACATGCCTCACGTTTTATTTGGTACAGTTTGAAACAATCATACTAATATTATAAATGTGAGTTCATATGTTTGTTACTCTTTCACGCAAAAACTACTAAATGGATTTCTATGAAACTTGGTTCTCAGTTAGACCATGTTCTGGAATAGCACATAGAATACTTTTAATCCCGGGAGTATGTTTCCTCAGGATAATCTTCTATCACGCGGGTGAAGCCAGTGATAGCAGCTAGTATTCCATAATTTCCAAAAAATAATTATTTTCGTCACTTACCGAAGCCCATGTCGTCGTCAGACTCCTCAGGTTCTTCCTCTTTCTTTTCCTCCTTGGCCTCAGCAGCGGGTGCTGCGGCGGCGGCGGCGGGCGCAGCGCCGGCGGACGGCGCTGCTCCCACGCCGGATCCGATATTCGTGATCAGGTCGCGCACGTTAATGCCTTCCAACGCCTTGGCGAACAGACCCGGCCAGTATGGCTCAACATCAACGTTGGCCGCCTTCAGTATGGTGGAGATCTTCTCACCCTACAAAACAAAAACAACATTATTAAAGGGCTTCGCGCCATGACAAATCACGATACCAAGGGTAGAAATATACATATTTATAGACGTACAATCATGTTGTTAACGATGCCAAATAGTTTGTTAGCATTTTAACAAAGAAACATACACGATGAAAGTGGATAATCTCATGACGAGAATCTAACCTAAAACATAATTTTAAAAAACGTAAATACTTACAGTTACGGCAACGTCATCATCAACGAGGATGAGAGCGGAGTAAACGCAAGCTAATTCAGCCTTTGATGCCATTTTTAATTATAATACGTGCAAGTCGCCTACAGGCCTTAGCTCTCAGAGAACAAGCACGTTTGACTTCTTGATTTGGAAGAGAAACAGAAAGGTAAAGACCTGTCAAAGACTTTGTAACTGTCAAATTCCTGACAAGGACCATAAACAAGGAATTGTCTAAAATTTGCGTGTATAGCATGAAATATCTTGCTTCTCGCTTTGGCTTATGCAAGGGTTATTTATAAGAGTGAGAGAAAAATTATGAACAATGTAGAAAAAATAAAGTCCCAGAATACTGGATTGGAACGAAAATAAATGTTATCATGAAATTAACCCTGTAACGAGAAATTGAAAATAAAACCCGGATAATATACGGGCGGGCAATTTTATAAAGATTGACAGGTGTGGAAAAAGTAGTGAGTTAATTAAATTGAGTTTTATTATAATCACTTTAATATGGAAATATATTTAAACGTTTTATTTCGTTTAAATCGGTTTTTGTGATCTAAATTTAGTTGAAATAACAAGTGAAAAATGGGATAAATACTGAGAAAATTACTGTTAAAGGTCTAGTTATGTACAATCTCCTTCCATTGCGTTAAATATTACTTATTTTTGTCTACAGGTCAATTAAAAGATAGAATAAAACCTAGGACTATTTAAAATTAGAAACGATTTTAATAACATAAATACGCGTACTAAACACGAAATCGTATTTTTTGTGGCATAAATACAAATTTACAGTTTTCAGATATTTCCTAAACATGTGCTAATATACCTTGCTTCCTGCCAAAGTTCAGAATTCTAGGTCAACGGGAAGTACCTTAAAATTTATGATTTCATTGAGTGTCGAAATCACGTTTTTTGCGACATAAACGGCCGTCTTTTTTTTTCGTTAACTCAGAAGTTTGATTTTTTCACAGCTTAAGGGACCGGAGACTTGAGTATATGGTTTTAATTTCAACTGGATACCTCCACGCGTTTCCGAGATAAAGGTTCTTGACAGACAAACGGACGGACAATAAAGTGATCCTATAAGGGTTTTTTTTTTTTTTTTGGGTGGGAAAATCATCTTATGACATCTCCCGCTCTTGGGCGGAACAGGAGATAGTGTCAGACTTTTACAGACTAAAAACCCACTCCTGTTCCTTCGTTGCCTTCGTCCCAGGGCCCCGGGTTTCGCTTTCACATTACCCGTGGCCCCAGTAGGCTTCGACCCTGCTGGGCCCCTACGATTAGCTGACATCTCTTTGAGGCGCGCGTGGAACAGTACGCGCCGTCGACGACTTGGGCTCGGTCCGGACGGTTACCGGACAGTCGGACGGCGAGCCACCCATTGCTCGCCGTCTGCAAGCCCGCGCCTACGGTGGCCGGAAATCGGCATCGAAATCCCGGCGGCCGTTGGAGCGTAAGAACCGTTGCCTCACGCGATCGGCCGCCTCCTTTGCTAGTATTACTGCTTCGCAGAAGGAGGCGACCGCCTGGCCACTCCTCCTCGCTCCGGACCATGGCCTGAACCAAGGCCCGGCGTGAGAGATCGCCGCCGCCGACTGTCCCCACGAGGACACGGCGTTGCTCTGCCCAAGCGGGGCACACCGCCATCGTGTCCTCCGGGCGGTCCACACAGTGGCGACACCCGGGCGTTGTTTCCGCACGAATCCGGTGCAGGAACCTCTCGAACTTAGGTACCGTGTCCGGTGAGAACCTGCGTCATGCGGAAGGTGAGGACGTCGTGAGGTCTTTCCAACCACGCCTCAAAGAGGGGACTTACCGCCATTATTGTGGCGTACCCATCCTATAAGGGTTCTGATTTTTCCTTTTGAGGTACGGAACCCTAAAAACAACAGAAAACTTACGGTCTTATGCTAAACGTCACGAGGCGCGGTGATGCGCAGGATGAACAAAAAATATCCTCCCGTCCACACGGTCTTATTTATGCTAAACGTCACGAGGCGCGGTGATGCGCAGGATGAACAAAAAATATCCTCCCGTCCACGCCTTTTTCGTCGTGTCCAGTCGTCTACGGGCCCCCTCACCCCACGCTTCTCGTTGTATTCTTCTGTTATAAAGTTTGAGGAACCAGAAACGGAAGTGAAAAAGCTTGCGAAACTTCTGCAGAAGCGGAAGCAGAGTTCTGTTGCAACACTACTATAGGCTCGTAGGCGGGTCTCGGTGGCGTGAACGAAAGGACGGTAGTTTGTGCTTTCGTAGGGGTTTGGTTTCTCTACGGCTCTCCTGGAGCAGGGTAATCGCGTCATCGGCAGTGACGAGAGTATGGCTAGGACGGCGAATCTTGGGGATGCGGGAGGATAATATAGGGAGGTCGATGCGATTAGGGGGTTGCGGTGTTTCACACATAGGTTTCACAGCAGTGTCAAACAAACACTTGGAAAGGCGTTTCATGGATGGTGAGAATTTTGAGATGAGATGTAGAAACTTGCTTCGGACATAAAAACGTAAAATTACATTTAGATTAGAGATATATTTTATTTAGCACTTGGAATAAGCGTCAAATTGTAAAATTGATGATAGATTAGGCAAACAGTGCACAGGTACAATTTATATTATATACTATTTACATATTTTATAATTTGGTTGCATTATTAGAAATAACATTAAGCTTTAAAACTACACATAATAAATAATTATAAGTCCCATGAAAATAAATGGTGTTTTACAAGCATGTCTCTCACTCCTTCTTTTAGAGGTTGATTTTGCGTGTCTTTCTTTAATGGAAGTTCCCAATCTGGATTTAAATTGAACCCGAATTGGGAGAGAATTCTTAATTCGCATTTGATTTGTACCCATCCTGGGGAATTGATAAATGACCAGGGATGGTACCATTTTTGAACAACATCTACGCAAGAACATAATACTTCTAGCCATAAGTGCAAAGCTTCTTCATTTAAGCCCATACAAATTAATGTACGCAATTTAACGTCCATTTGAGCATGAGCGTTATCGTGCGACAAGTTGATAGCTTGGACACATCTGTACAATAATTCTTCTGGTGTAAGAACTTTACCATCTTCATCCAAACGATAAGTTTTACACAATACTAAGCGGCTATAGACGGAATTAAAATCTTTTTCAACTTCTCGTGATGATGCTTCTTCTATAAAAAGCCAAGGGTGGCATGGACCATCCAAGAAACTAGGTCGTTTTATACCATGTAGGAGTACTCTTTTGAATGCCGGAGCTAAAACTCCTCTGACTAGATGTGCGGCTTTTTCTGTTACAGAGTCATCTCCAGCCCTGCTATACTTCACGCCTTTTTCATCCAGCAGCTTAACAAATCTTGCAGGAAACCAACCTCTTAAGCCATTCAACTCACCAATCCAACAGTGCTCATCTCTTGAGCTGATTACTTCAATAACATCATTTTTCCTAAAACCTAATTCATCTCCATCTCTTCTTTCAAAGTCCAAGAGTGCTTTAGCTCGTCTCCTTTTACTTCTTGACACATTGACATATCTTTCTCTATCAGCTGCATGACTTTGCATTGTGTAGTCAGCTGTCAGTTGTACTTCAGAAGCTAGTTGTGGTTCTAGGGCTAAGAAGTGACGAGCAACTTGTAAAATAGCTTCTCTGAGATCAACTAAAATTTCTGTCTGCTTGACATTCTTCGAAACCGCATCTTCATTGTTGCTATCTTCTCCAAAAAGTATTGTTTGTATAACAGACTTGCTTTTCTTTATCTGGCGTCTCTGAAGCTGTTGCTTTGGTAAGTTAGGTACAGCACTTGGATTACCCACCAGTGCCCCTTGATCAGCCATCAGATATGCAAGATGTCTTCTTCTGTGCGTTTCAATCAATGTAGGGCTTAAAGTATCCCCACAAACTTCATCAATTGTTTTAATTAGAAGCTCAACATCATCAATTTCACCAGGAATGTCAGATAGTGCATTGAAAATTTGTGCGGAATTTGATATTTCTGTGAATCTGTTTTCCCTTATTTTTAGCATAGCCAAGGTAACCTTAAACAGCACTAAAGATCCGTCCAAAAAGAACAAATCCCAAATTCTGAGTAAAATCTTCATGTGAACTACATTGGCATACAGTGTCAAAAACCAATGCATTGTTATCAAAGAGAGCTCAATGTCATGGGCATTTAAAACCTGGTCAATACCCGGCAAGTAGGTTGAAATCAGGCTTCTTAAGACTTTTTGATCAGCTTGGATTCCTATTAAAGTTGACGAGTAATATGATGCTGGTAGCAAGTCTTCTACTGTTGTGCACATTATCCAAAATGCATCTTCTTCTTCCATTAATAACAATAAAGATGCTGCAATCATTCCAGTGCCTTGACAGTATCCAATGTCAGGATAGAGCCATGCTAGAGCTCTCAGTATTCTACGCAATCTTGGTACACCAGTGCTAGTTGGGTGAGAGAAGCAAACATTATTAGGTAATATTTGCACCAAGTCTTTTTCAATTTGTTTACTTGTTACCAATCCATCATCACTTGATGCCCGTACAATTTCATGGTATGTTATTTCAGTGGATGCTCTTTTTTTATTTGCTCCACATAAATGCATCCATACCTGAGGGCGGAGTGAATGTGGCACTCCATCTTTCACCATTTTTTGTAGTTTGTCGGTTTTTTCTAATTTTCCTTCGCCTTCAGAAAAGTTTATTTCTTTACTGTAAAATTCCCACTGAAGACGGTGTTGGTCATCTTCAACAAACGCGTCAGCTAATAATTTGTTAGAACTCTGTTCTGGTCCATCTTCTTCTTCAACACAAAACCCAAACTCGTCAAATCTGTAATCTGGGAGTCCACCACCGTGACCTTCAGATTCTGGTTGCGCCAATTTTGCCATTATGTCTTGAGGTACCATGCTAGGCGTTAGCGCTGAAAATGGTCCACCAGGAGCCGGGAGAAGCTCATCAGCAATATTCAATCCTCGTATCGCATCGATCATATCTTCGGGGTCGTCATCAGCTAATGCAGCACTTATTTTACGTTCATGGTCTTCACGTCCCACATAACCCACATGGTCGCGTGAACTAAACAACGATTTGGCCAAATTCATTGTACACAAAGTAAATTTACACTTTTATAAATAATATTGCGATAGAATTTGTTAAGCTTTCTCTTCACAAAACTCGTACATTCGTTGTTAAGGATGTTAGACGTCAAAATAAATAAAGGTCAAACGTGAAACGTCAGTCCAGACGACAACGATATATTTTATCGTTGGATAACTTCTTTTTTTTATGTTATCCTTGTCACACTTACAAGGAATCCCATAATATGTATCCTTTGTGCAAAACAGTAATGCTATGTTGGTAGCAGTGATAACCGCAAAAGTAAATTGGTTCCTTAGTGTTGCACGTTATCGATTTTTCATTAGTTCATAGACAAGACGAAAAATAAAATAAATCTTTGGTCATTGTGTTGAAACCATTTAACTAAGTTATTAATTATGAAAAAGAAAACATAATCTTTCTCACCCGCTTATCGGAAATAAATTAAGGATACTTCTAGATGAAACATCCACAAAAAATAATTGTTGCCTACAATCTTCAAGTAAAAAAAAATTATCTAATGGAATGAGTTACACAAAACGTACATAAATCCTTCTATTGGGTTAAACTAAAATAATATATTGGGCGAAACATTGTATGTATTGCGTACCGATCATACGATTTTGAATGAGCGAGCGGGACATGCTCGTCGGTAATATCGCATTTAAATAAGAAAGGCAATATATTCTAAGGCTATCCCTAATTTGTTTTTCTTATTTTTAAAATTTAATTTTTTTGTTTTGAAGAAAATTGCCACATACAATGCTGCTGAGAAATGAATTGACTACTTCAGCGAAGCTTGCTGGGAATGCCGACTAGAGCCAAATGCTGCAAAAAGTTTAGAATGAGTTACATCCGTATTTTAATAAAAAGCAATGGCTTAAAGGTTGTAGTATCCAAGCACAAATTTTTTCTTTCATTTAAAAACCTACATCTCTTTGGTCAATAATGGTCTGTGGTCTGTCTGGTTAATCAATTTTTGTTGGGATAACCAAACACTGTCACTGAGTTTTATTATTATTTTATTAGTTTATTTTGTTGTTAGTGTGTTGAAACATTACATTACAGCGATTTAAGTGAAAATAATCATATCGTGTTGATACTGATATTCATTCTGACTACTCAGGTTTGTATACTCCAATTTTCTTATGAGAATAACTTCGATTGTGTTTACCAGTAAGACTTTTTGTGGTAACATTTAAGTAAACAGTAAAGAGAGATAACTTTTATTAACATTTAGCTGCTTTCACCGCGTGAAGTTTATATCCTATGTTTCACGAAGTTTATTATATTTGACATATAAAGAAAATACATAGTACTTTGAGTTTTTTTGGTAGTTTGCTTGGACTTGACGGGTATGCTATTCTTTACCTTGAGTCATTGGGTGCCTTGGGTCATGAGGTGAACTACGTAGGAATAATAATAGGTAGGTATATAGAAAACTGCTGAAATACCTATCTGATGGGATCTAGTCTTGATAGCTCAAAAGGGCCATCATTGGGGCTGAATTCTGTAGTTAATTGTATGGTAATCTTCCCTGTAAATAGTGTAATGTGATAGACAAGTCTATGTTAAAATCAATATTGTATTTATACTATGTAAAACTGAAGCTCAATTCTCACTATGCCACTGATATCAAAGTTAACACACTACATACACACTCAATATTTACAGATGTAATTTGTCAATATAATATTAAGGCAACAATAGAGAAATCTCTCTATATTTTGTGTTTATAACAAACTTGAGAAGTGTGAATTTCATATTTGTGGTGAGTTGCTGATAGAAGCACAATAGTTAGAAATGGTGCTTAGTGTTACATACTTAAATTATAACTTAACTTTTTAACCACCTATGTTGGATATATCTGACAAACACTTGCGTTTATTCAGCCAAGGTCGCACATCCATGACCAAATAGTCCAGCTTGTCAGCTCTTCTGTCATCTATGGGGATCGAAGAGCTAAACAAGATAGAGTACCCAGTCACAGACACAACCCTGGCAAATAGAACACAAAACATTTGTCGGACCAGTCGAACATAGTGGTTAAAGGGTTTAAAAAAACTTTCTTATAAGATTCTCTTTATGGTTAATTATCTAATTATCTAATATCTTTCACCAATAAGCACTAATGACATTGTTAATACATCATAATATATATTAACATTAGGATGGCTGTAAAAAAATGTTGCATTGACAACTGTAAGTCATGTTCTACGAGAAAGGAGGATAAGGGTGTAACATACCACAAGTTTCCCAAAAATGTTGCTTTACGTGACGTTTGGATAACCGTAACACATAACAAACACACAGACAACGAGTTGACAAAGTTTGTGTGCTCGCGGCATTTCTGTAAAAATGATTTCCAAAGTTTCAAGGACTCTAAATACAAATTGAGAACAGGTATTTAGTAGAATGTCCGTATTGCTTGATGGGTTATTTTTAATATCAATGGTTCAAGTTGATTATGATTTGTACTCTTTTTGTATGTAACATAGATGTTATTTCTTATTTTCTGTATTGAATGGTACTATAGTTTTGGTTGCTAAAGTTAAAGAGCACTCTCGGAGCTGTGTCTCTGTTTTTCTATCTATTTCATTGTATTGGCTAAAATAAACTTGCTAAAGGTTCTGCAACATTGTATGTAAAACTTATTTTTAGTTTAGAAAAAGTTGCTTTGTATTAGATCTTTTTGTTTTTCTGTCATACTTTTTGTTATGGCTGTCAGTTATCAAAACTGAAATGAAATATTAAAATGTTATTTACATAATCATTCATTGTTCTTCCAGGTTGCACTTGTAGAACTGCATTTTCATTGCATGCTGTAGAATAGCATAGTTAATAGGAATTCATAACACAGTTGATTGCAGACGCAGTTCCATCTATATTTCCATGGGATTCTGACACTGACGAAGAAATGGATGACATTACTGCCCCAGTAGAGGGTTTTGGTAAAGATTGTGAAATTGAGAATGTAGATGCAATAAAGAAATTTATTGAAGCACAAGAGAAAGAGATACAGGAGCAAAGAGAAGCAGATCTTCAGACTAGTGAGAAAAATAATGACAATGATGTTAGTAAGCAAACCCCGGAAGAGACACTGTGTGTGGCCAGCAGTGTCATAGAGATGATACTCAATGAGTCTGAGTTAGAGATTGCTAAGAAGAAAGAAGTTGCAAGTAAGGAGATTTTCAGTCCTATAGACAAAGGTAAGGAAAGTGTTTTATCATCTTGTAATAGATTTACTATAGTCTTAATTGCAAAACTTAGCATGATAATTGACATATTGACAATGGTAGTTTAGGTAAATAGTAAAAGTAAATTCAAGAAATTCTTATATTCTATACCACAATCTATTTTGTTCATCTCTTATAACTCTGCATTTGGTTATATTAAGAATCTTTCTCATCTTTCAAAGGAAATGGCAGTATGGCACTCTCCATTGGATCCAAGGTTGAGGCTAAAGACTTTGGAGATGAATGGCATCCAGCAGAAATTAATGAGGTTGACTATGAAGACATGGAAGTGCTTGTACACTATCTTGATATAAAGAGGTGAGTACTATAGTTGTAATCAAATTAATCTTACATAACATAGTGGTCAGCATGACCTATCTTGCAGTATATTTTTTTTGAGGAATGGTGGTTGCTCTTTTCATTCCAGGGCCATGGTAACTTTATTTAATAATTTCTCAGGCCTAGCAGGCATCGGCTCTAGTGGGCCTCGTCCGTTTTGCTGAAATCTTTTTGTGGCGCGCACGGAACACATTGCGACGTCTAGGGCTTGGTCATTACCGGACGGCGAGCTACGCCTTGCCCGCCGTCCACAAATCCGTGTCTACGGTAGCCGTGGAATCGCCGCTCACGCTTTCTGCCACCTCTTTCGCTCACGCTTACTGCTTCACGAAATGAGGTAACTGCTGCCCATTCCCTCTCGCTCCACGAGGACACGGCGCCACTCCGTCCAAGAGGGGCTGACTTACACTGTGCGCTCCACCGTGTCCTACCGACGATCCGCATAATGGATCACCATTGCGTGCGGATCGTCCGTCGTTTCTTCGAATCCGAAACCTGAAACGGCCTGCTGCACATAAATGACTTACTTTAATCCGGTAAAGTTGTAAAAAAACAAAAGGCCCGTTTTGACATTTGTATTTTGATTATCTAGCGGCTTGTCCGGTGTAGTGTAGCTACTACTAAAATAGCTACTACTACACCGGACACTGGTCTTTTATTTTTTAACGATTCTACCTTTGAGTATGTAGACGATAGCACTGTTGCTGAGACACATGTGGCCAACGAGTAAAAGAGCAAGATTCTGCGAAATGCTATGGTTGAACGCTTGAACTTGACCTGAAAAGCGGCCTTCGATTGGGGCGACGTCAATCTGGTCAAATTCAATTATACTAAAACCCGTTTGTTTTCCGCTAAACCGCGCTAATTCCACCCGGCTCCATCTTTCTGGGGTGTGACCGTACCGATAACCGACCACCTTGAGCTTTTTGGGGGTAACTTTGACGTCTACCCTCAATTTCGGTTCAAAAAGTGGGGATCTTAGCAAAGATGAGACGGTACTTCACGCCGGAATAGCTGCTTAACCTGTATCAAGCGTATGTTCGATCGTGTATGGAGTACTGCCCTCATCTTTGGGATGGGTCTGCCAAATACCAGCTTGATGCACTAGAGTCGATTGAGAAGTGAGCCAAGAAGATCATTGGCAATGATGCATTTGTCGAGTCAAAACTCCAAAGTCTTAAGCATCGACGCCGAGTTGCTAGACGCTCGGTTGTGCATTGGTACTGCACAATTTAATTCCGCCAAGTCTTTTCCATCATCGGATCACTAGTACGGCGTTGCGCCACCGGTACATGGTGGACATCCCACCCATACGTACAAAGCGTTTTGGGAAAACATTCATTGTGTGTACAACTAAGGAGTGGAATTTTCTGCTGGAATCTGTGTTTCCTGATAGGTACAACCTATGGGTTTTTAATTCAAAAGGGGAATAGGTTAAGTACTTCTAGGCAAGCGTGCTCCATCGTCACATCGCTTACCATCAGGTGCGATATCGGTCAAACGTGAGCCTTTCCATAATAATCACTCGGAGTTCGGAATCACTGCGGCAAAGCTCCAGCATCGCCTGGAGCGAGTGTGCGTGCCGCTCAGCCGAGCACACCGGTGTACATTTCCCGCCTGCATTACACCATAAAGGTGGAGGACATCGTCGAATATGTGTGTTGAAGTACACATTGAGGGTGCAGTTGCTGGAGTCGCACCGGAATATCAATTTTAGGGCATTTGTGGTGCGAGTATCGAACTGTTTTCTGCACCTTGTTATGAAAGATGACTTTGCCACTGGGCGTGGTGTTCCGCCGCTTCCGAGAACAAATACCACCAAGACGATATAGTGCGAAGTGAAGTGTTACTAACATAGTTTTAAATCATAAAAAATTACTAACATAAATAATTTTATATATTTATGTATGTTAGTCTGGTACTATTTTCCTGAAATAAAATGATTATTATTAAAAAAAATCACTCTGGACCCCATGTTTTGTATTAGTCTTGTTTACTGTTTAATGATTTACGTACGGCGATATAAATTAAAATGAATATAAAAAAGAGTAGTCTTTTTTGCTGTAAATACTTTTTTGTAGAAAAGCAGTACTGGCTGGCTACATAAAAAAAAACAAACAAAAATTAAAAATAAAATACGTAATGTCATTTTTCTATAGTGGCACAATTTTTGTGTCGTGGATTCTGTAATTATTTTATCTTAATTACAATGTCTTTCTCGTACAATACACGTAATAAAACAATGCGTGAAGGACGCAGGTATACTTTTACGATAATTAATTCGTTTAATGTATTTTGTATTTCTAAATATTTTTATTGTAATCTCACGATTTACTACAAACGCGGCTGGAAACGCCACTTGCGTAGATCGTTCAAATCAACTATTAAATAAAACATGGCTACCCATATGGCGCTAGCGCCCGAGCAGTGCCATAAAACTGACTTTCTGAAGCCTACTCCTCGGTAACGGTTGGGTGAATAGATTTATAGAAAATATATGTTTATCATAGATTCATGTACATCATTTTTCATCATTCATCAATTATTAACAAGTAACAACATATGATTTTTTCGTGCGATTAATACTTTTATCTAGAAAAAAAAATGAACATGATATTTTTTCGCTTGTTTTTCTTACTTCTTTCAATTGGCTTTGATCTTTAAGAAATATATCACAAAAAATTGCTGGTTAAGTGTTATTCAGAATGTACATAGCATAATTATGCAAATCCATCAATATTACGCAAAGAAAATGGATTTAAAGATCAGCCGGGCGCTATACGAGCGCAGCTGGCTGGAATTAATTAATTAAGGAAATATACGCCTTAAACATTAATAAATCTATTGCAGGCACGATGAATGGATAAGCGTGAGCAGTCCACGCTTACGTCCGGTCAGTTCGACCACTGCCAGCAGTGTGACGACTCCTATTACAGTTAAACCTGGCCCCAGTTCTGAGGAGAGCCTCACTGATACTATGCCTATAGCTAGCCTAAAAGAAGAACCCAAAGATGTGAAGGTGGAAGACAAGACTAAGCTGAATTACGCGGTGGGCGAGCGATGCCTGGCGAGGTGGCGCGATAATAGACGCTTTATAGCGACTATTCTTAGAGATTTGCGGGATGGTGAGTTTTATTTTTTTTTATTTATAATTTATTTCAATTTAGGTTGTCTATAGAGTTTTTAATAATACAAGAACAACTTTAGAACTATGTTAGTAATACACACGCACACATTTTGAGAAAAATTTAATTTAAATTTTCCTCTTGAATCACTCTGTATATTAGTGATAGCTCCATGAAAGAAAGAAAGAAAAACTTTTTATTTGCCGAAAAATGCACAAACATAAAACTAACATATTGCAAACATTTTGCATGACAAAAACATATTTAAAATAAACATAGTAATATGTGCGCCACGTCCGAGCAAAACGGCCAACGGCAAACGGCGTACGCTCAGCATAATGCCGTGTCCTCACGCAAAATGCGACGAGTCCACAGCGCTGGTTTTCAGCGTGGGCTGGTGACGTTATCGACTAACAGACGTCGGCAACGGTATTGTGTACCAATGAATGAAAATCTGATCAGTAGTTTTGAGTTTAACTCGTTCATGCAGACAGACCCGGTGGAGACTTTGTTTTATTTATTTATTACATACTTCATGCACATAAAGTTACAGAGGCGGACTGTACTGTCTATGAGTATTTTATAATATCTCACGCTTTATCATAAAAAGATCTAAGTCAAAAAGGATGTTTGAAAATTGAACCATAAATTATATGAATTAAGATTCAATTTTCAACTACCAGTTTTTGACTTAGGTCTCTTTGTGATCAACCGTGCGATATGTAAGGATACATATAGGCGAGTCCAGTATCTTCAGATAGGACTCTTAATATTTACAGCAATGAGGACCCTTAGGTAGCTGTTAGGACTCTCTCTCTGCGCATCAACGATGCTAGTTTTAACACGAATTTTAATACGTGTTTTAAAGGTTTCGTACCCAAGGGTGAAAAGAAGAGCCTATTGTTAGACTCCGCTCGTATCCGAATCGAGATAGCTATATTCTACTCGCGATAGCATTAGACAGAAGTTAAAAAAGTTGTTTTAGGGTACACTTTGTAATAAAAGTACAACATATGTATATTGTGCTTTATTACAGTTAAGATTGATGCTGAATTTATTATAATTTTTATATATAAAAGGAGGAACTGACTGACATATCAACTCACAGTCGAAACTAGTGGGAATAGGAGCGTGAAGTTTTGCACAAGGTTTCCTTTTATGACGTAGGCGAGCACTAAGAGAGGGTTTTCCAAAGTTTATTCTGTAAGGATATTTATTTATTTACTTGTACAACGTTCCAGAGGATGTCCAAGGCGTTGTACAGTTACAGATATGAAACGGGAGTCCAGATTGTATGGAAAAACCTACTTTCACGAGGGTAAAGCCGCTGGCAGAAAATAGTCAACTTATATAGCAACTGTTATACTTAAATGAATTCATTTGAACTTATGAGGCTTTTAATTAAATAAATTATTTAGTTCTTTAATTAATAACTAAAAAATCTTTATTACTACTAGTGTCCATGTTAAAAACCTAAAAAAGCAGGGGTTGTCAGTGCCTGGAACGTTTATCATTATACTATATAATATTAGGGGTTAAATTATGAAATTGCCGATTTGTACTGAAAAATTGAAATGCTTTTTTTATTATTTAACTTATTTATTTAATTAAAATATTTACCATTATTATCTATAGTGCTGCCATCTAATAGGAATTCATTCATTAGGAGTCATTTATGCCTTTGCGATAGAACTCTGTGATCTATGCCTCCTGAGAAGATTTTACTTTACTTTTTATCACGTACAAAATTGTCTGAATCACGAAAAAAATAGTAGTCCGTTGGAGCAAGGTCTGGCGAATGCGGAGGGTGACGAATGGTTTCTAATTGCAGTTCCTGTATAGTTAAAACGGTTTCTCGTGCTGTATGAGGTATCGCGTTATCATGGAGCAATAATGGTGAAGATCGATTCATGAGTCGGGGCTGTTTCACTACTATTTATGTCAATTCGAAGTACCTATTATGATAAAACGGCAATTTCATACTTTAACCCCTATTATTAGTTTTTTCTATTTGTATGAATGTTAAATAATTATCTTGTTGCCTTGTATTCTGTATAATTCATAGTTATGTTCTGTAAGGAGGAAACTTATTGACCCGCCTTTAAAAAAAATAATTGTAAAATTGAAATAAAGTTTAGTACTTACCTTACAATAATAAAAATTTAAGTAGGTAATGTTCGCCCGTGTGTCACCACTGTGTGGACCGCCCGGAGAACACGGTGGAGCACACGGCGGAGGTGTGCCCCGCTTGGTCAGAGCAACGCCATGTAGTCGTGGGGGCGATCGGCGGCGGCGATCTCTCGCGCCCGGCCTTGGTACAGGCCATGGTCCGGAGCGAGGAGGAGTGGCAGGCGGTCGCCTCTTTCTGCGAAGCAGTAATGCTAGCAAAGGAGGTGCCCGATCGCGTGAGGCAACGGTCCTCACGCCCCAACCGCCACCGGGATTCGGACCCCGATTTTCCGGTCACCGTAGGTGCGGGCTTGCGGACGGTGAGCAATGGGTAGACCGCCGTCCGACCGTCCGGTAACCGTCCGGAACGAGCCCAAGTCATCGATGGCGCGTCAATACGCGCCATTGTTCCACGCGCGCCTCAGAGAGATGTCAGCAAATCGTAGGGGCCAGCAGGGTCGAAGCCTACTGGGGCCATGGGTAGTGTGAAAACGAAACCCGGGGCTCTGGTACGAAGGCAACGAAGGAACAGGAGTGGGTTTTTAGACAGTAAAAGTCTGACACTATCTCCCGCTCCTCCCAAGAGCGACCTAAAAAAAAAATTAGGTAATGTTAAAATTTTATATAGAAACCATTTTTTTATTGAAATTGAATTTATCTCGAAAAATAAATGTTGTGCACAGCTGCTTCTATGAACCTCTTATCTATCGAATGCTATCGCGAATGGAGTATAGACAATTGAAATTTTCGCAAATGATGTATTTCTACAGCGGTTTTTGCTACGGACGGTACGGAACCTTTCTTAAGCGAGTCCGATTCGCACTTGCCCGGTTTTTATGTGTATAATGTTTTGTTCAGATAGGCTTGAAAGGATGCGATAAATTAATAGTTTTTCCTGGATGTTAACATGCCTTACATGTTATTAATCTGTTTTCTATTTTTTAGATGAAATAATTTACCTTGTCACGCTCATCAGAGTAGCTGCAGCTACAATTTTTTTTGTTCTAAGCTTGCTTTTTGTCTAAAATGTCAAAGGTCTCTCTCCTTCCAAACCTGTCTTGAGCGACGTTTGACTATTTATCTCCACGAATGTTCAGTTCGTAACACCACTTACGAATATTATGTTTATTTATTTTTAAACATTTCTTTTATGTTTTTTTTTTGGCAGGCAATTATGAGATAGTATTCGACGACGGTTGCCATTGGACGTGTAATACTTCTAGGCTGCACAAGTTGCGCTCGAAGAGTGGTGATGGTGACGCGACGTCGGCGCCCCTCACGTACGGCGCGGGCCCGAGCAACACCACCCCGCAAACAAACACGCAGTTCCCCAGCCCTGCTTTTCACACACACCTCTTCGATCCCACAAGAGATTACCTAGGATCGAAAAGCGAACGCCGCGAAATGAAACGGAAACTAAACATAAAAGAAATATTCAATATAGGACAGAAAAAATCGCGGAAGAATCAGAAGGAAAAGTCGCAGACAGAGAGAGTGGAAAGGAAACCGAGGATTCTGAAAAAAAGGAGAGAGAAAGTCGTTAAGGTGAAGATTGAGAGCGAAGTGAAGACTGAGATCAAGACTGAACTGCCTGGTGAGTGCTGTTTGGTTTCTAAACTAGTATTAATTCTGTTTAAAAAATGGAATTTAAAAAATATGGAATTACTTACTACTACCGTAAAATGATCCTTCTTAGCTTCATAATTATTCGGGGTTGGAGGATTATTGCCCAACCAGGAGCTAAGTAGAACCATTTTGCGGTACTTATTCTGTAATAAAAGGCAAAGTACACTTAAGGCAAAGGACAAAGTTGCTCAGATGTCCCTTTTTGTGATGTATATACAGAATAAGAAAGAATTTTCTGAAATCACATTTTAAGGGGACGTTTTTATGAAAAAACGTCCTACTTTCACATGGGCGAAACCGCTGGTAGAAACTAGTTTAAATATAATTCTCAGCCGTAGATGCTGTAGCTTCGATCATTGGGACTTTGAGCCAAGAAGAACCAATACCTCTGGAGGTTAAACCAGATGTGAAGGAAGAAGAGAAAACAGAACAAGTCCAGGAGGATACAAAGGAGGAAGTAGCTGAAGGATCCACTGACATGATAAATGAAGAAGTGCCTGTGCTTGAGGAACTTCAAACTACAGTTGATAATGATGACCTGATTCAGTTGGAAGATTTAAAAGGTGATTTGGACCCGGTAAGTGTAGTTTTTGTTTATATTAATTTCACAATGCATCTCATTTGATTCTCATATTCATAAAACTATTCATTTCTTTCAAAGCCGGCCTCTGGTAATGAACAAGTCAATGTATGCGTAAAGGTGAGTATATGTAGAACTTGCGCGGCAAACTCACAGCTACCACTCGTATTATAAATAATCTATATACATTTTTGAACTTATAGCCTATATTTTGTTGTTTTACCTGTAGTTAATCTATTTCATAACTTAGGTTTTAGATGAAGAAGTAAAACTTGAACAGTTTGATAAGCCAGATGATGTCAGACACGAAGAAGTCATTGACAGAATCAAAGAGGTCATCAATAAACTAGAAGACGGCCTGAACAATGTCGAAAAGATCGGCTCGCCCAAGGTAGAACCGAAAGAAGAAGTCGTAACAGTTCCAGAAGAGAAACCAGAACCAAAAGTAGAAGTAAAAGAAGAGTCAGAAGTAGTTAAAGTGAAGGATAGAAGTAAGAAGTTATCAAAGGTAAAGAAGGGGAAGAAATTGCAGTTGATGCGGGAGAAGAAGGTAAAGATTCAGGTTGAGAAGGTGAAGAGCGAGTTGGAGGAGATGAGGAAGCAGTTTAACGAGATGCGGGAGCAGATGATGAAGGGGCCAGAGTTGCTGAAGGGTGTGGCGATGTCGGAGAGCTTCCTGCTGCCTGGCGAGTGGTGCTGTCGCTGGGTGAATGGGCAGCCGGTGGGCACTGTGAGTGAGATCGAGAGTGAACCCCGCGGCGAACAAGGTGGACAGACGCCGCTTCCTAGAAGGAGTGTGCAGGTAGGCAGTGTTACTTTTATATCTTACTCGCGAAGTAGCTCAGTCTGGTTTAGGCGTCCCCCACATTAGGCGTGCGCGTTGCTCGTGCACGCGCACGCCTAATGTGGGGTCAGCCTTATTTACTATTTTATAGGAAGTTTGATAAAATAACCTTTAGCACGTAGGTAATTTCTGTAGTATTCACATGACGCATCGTTCTAGATACTTTCATCTTCGTAATAACAAAAATACCATCATTTAATTAAGAGTCAAAAGATCAAACCGCCCAAATTATTTTGAATGTGGGCAATAATTAGCGAGAACCCGAGGTCGAGATAAGTATGTAATATGTTTTGTAGTGAGTGGAGCACGGAATTTGTTTTTAACTGAAGGAACTGAGGATTGAATATACATTTTCTACATAATTGTATACTTACATATTTATTGATGTACTGTTCAATCTGCAAAGTAAGATCAGATGTAATTGTTTCCAACTTGTATGAATATTTGTGAACTAAACTCCTATGGTTGTCTAGAAACCGTTTTAAGGAAATTTAATAGTTTTGTGTTTCTGTAACTTCTAAGCTGGTAATGCCATAACTTCGTGGAGGATAATTTTGAGAGTAAATTATAATACGAGCTTTTAACGCGATCCATTTGACGACCTAAACTGAACTGTTAAAAGGATGGAGCTATATATAGTGTATAGCTCCATCCTTCTTTCTCGTTCGCACGCCTGAAATTTCGACACGTCATGGATACAAAGGCCTTAGACTATTTTAAATCCTAAAATCATTAGAATCTAATTTCAAGATTGAAAGATCAAAACACTTCCAGGCTGCTCATCATTGACAGTGGGCAATCTCAAACGCGTTGTCGAGTCAGCGTTCAAAAATAACCTGACTAGAGTAGAGTCGCTACTCCAACCGTTTAAAAATGCTTCAAGTTGCAACCCAGGGTCGTTCTTTTATAACTCGAGTAGCTACCCTAGAGGTAACCCAACTAACTGTAACTCCGAGCAGGGTAGGTTGATGTAAGCGGCCATATATGACACTTGCTTGATATTGACAGTTGGACTCTACGTTCACGTTCAAAAATTAGAGTATCTACCCTGATGACGTCATTAGAGTTAACTCTAACCTTATTTTTGAACGCAGGGCGAGTGGTGGTTAGTGACATAGCCTTAGTTTAAATGGCATTTAAGTCGAAAACTGCGCGTTCTTCATTTTAGACGGAATGCTCCGTGATTAAAATGGTTTTGTAATCAAATCAAATTAATGCATGATAATAATGTAATGTCCCTTACAGGTCGAAGACAAAAGATTACCAGAGGGCTGGACAAAGCACATGGTTCGAAGAAGCTTCGGACATTCTGCGGGCAAGTGGGATGTGGTCTTAGTCAGGTATGTTACCTTCACTACAACGCAAACACGATTATCCCTATTTGTCAAGCTCTCATCTCAGTTTCTGCCTGCCCATTAAAATATGAACTTTCAATAAATCTGCGGCGACCAATCAACGTACGGTGTGTCCACTCTTACATTGTTGACACAACTCAACATTTCGGAATATGCTTTCCGCCTGGTCGTTTATACCGCGTACATGGAAATAATTTGCCTGCTGCATAATTTAGGTGTTTTTAGGGCTGAAAATACTTGAAGCGGACGCCTGCATGGTCCCATGCAAAAGGGCATCCGTCGCGAGGAGCCGCGCACCGCGCTCGTTTTGCTACGTAAAATATAATAAGTTCTCCATCGATACGACTACATGCACCGTTAAAATTGTGCTAGTGACACTTCGTAGGTAATAATCCGTTTACGTTTCCGTGGCAGAGACCATCCGTTTGAACACGCGAGTACACCCGCGACGGGTGCCCGTCGCGGGTGTTCTCTTTACGCAGTTTCGGCCCTTATGGCTAGAGTGAATAGACTCAATAAACTAATGCGCCTCACCATCAACGATTGCCTTATCAAGCACTAGTTAGCAGACACTCTTATTTATCACTTGTTATTATAATTATGACCTCTTTATTATTTTTATATATAGCCCCGACAACCGAAGGTTCCACACGAAGAATGAAATGCGTCTATACTTAGAGAACAAGCCAGAACTTGTCGAGCAAGGGTATGAAAACGCTCTAACAGACTTCGGCGTACACCTCAAGATGGCGCGGCGCCTCGGCTGGATCTCGCACACGCCCGACGGGGCCCCGAGCGCCGTCATCCTGCCGCCCGGCACGCTCAGCAGCACCTCGCCGCTCATCAAGCGCAGGAAGCTGAGCCTCAAGAAGAAGAGAAACAGGGATAGTAAACACAAGGACAAAAGGCCCAGGTTAACTCTCAAAGTGAAGGTGCCGAAAGTTGTAAGTTTTTTTGCTTCTATATTTTATTTTTATGATAGAGAAAGAAGAAGAAGACGAACAGAGAGAGAGAGAGTCTTTAGAAGTTTTATTCGACGTAAGAACTGCAGGAAAACGAAGTATAGTAAAACAGCCGCACCCGCGTTTGGTCGTAAAAACTGAACAAGCGTGTTTTCAACACCATAGGTGGTTGAGAAATGCTCTGTCGACTCGAAAAGAAGAACATGTAGGGTAGGCGACTTTAGTCTCTTACTCTGCCAAAGAAACTTTACTTAGAAAAACTTACACATGGTAATACTATAAAATACGAATATATATTATTAATATAATATATATTAATATATATATATATTTTTTGCCCCAGTATGTACCAGAAGAAGACTCGATGCCGTCTCCAGGTGTTTCAAGCGCGACCGACAGTATTCCATCTGAAGCTAACCTTGATGTGCCGCCATTAGAAGATGGATATGGTATGCATACACATGACTCATTTTTATCAAATATCTTATAGATATTCAATACAGTTTGATAAATTTATCTCTTTTTCAGTATATGTCGGTTCTCTAAAAGTACAAATAATCGAGAACCTCCTTCGATGCCCAGCCGAAGGTTGCTTCAAAAACTTCCGAAACAACACTCTACTACAGATGCACATCAAGCACTATCACAGAGAACTTAGAGAGATGATGGGAGCGACACCCAAAGTATTGGACCTAGCATACGCGAGGACCATGCCAGTAGGGGTAGAAACTCCGCGCGTTAAAGAAGATAGCAGGATCATCAAAGTGAAGATACCGCGACCTCCGAAACGGGAGGAACCTAAACCAGAAGTCAAGGAAATTCAAACTGAATTACAAGTAGACACCAGACCTCTCACACCCGTCAAAGATAGCGACAGCATACCTGTACCCAGGAGTCAAGACTCGCCCAAACTGCGGCAGGCTCTCATCAACAAACCTGTGAAGCGACCACGAGTCCTCCTACCCGTCAGAAGACCAGACCCAGAACCGATCATACCAGACCCTATGAATGAAGAGATAGATGTAGAAGACAGAGAACCTATCGAACCGATGATTGAGATCCCCCCTTTAGACATGCCTTTAGACTTCGAAAGTGCAATATCTACACACACAGTCACCAAGCCTGTGTTTGAGAAGAAGCGCAAAGGTGAAAAGAGACGTAAGACCTTTGCGCTGGCTGCTAAGAGGCCTGCCAGTGAAGAAGAGGACTGGTTCGGGGCGAACTCAGACTTTGATACCATGTCCAGTTTCCCCAGGTCTGGGACTCCGGATTCCAAGGTTGATTGCAAAGTGGCGCCCGTGTCTTCGGAGTCCAATGAGGAGAATAAGGACGCTAATATGTATATGTTTACGGAGAGTAAGTGTTATAGCCACATACGTTTTTATTTCTTTATGCATGATCAACGTAAAAGGTATCGCAACATTTTCCAAGCAATTTGTTTTATATTTGTTTTGGAAAAGAAGGTGCTTGTAACATCTGTATATAAAAACAAAGTCCGCTTTCCATGTTTTGTCCATTATGGATTTCGATGCAGTTTTTACTAAAAAGAATAGTAAACGATTTTTTTTATATGCTTATTTTGTGTCCCACTGCTGAAAGAAAAGGCCTTATCTTTCTCCCTTCAAACCTCTGCCTTGGGCGTTCGCTATCCAAGTTTGCCCCTTGAATATCATCATATCGTCACACCATCTTCGCTGCGGGCGACCTCGGCGGCGTGACATTCCTCGCCCACCTGTCCGGGTGCACGAGGCTAATGTGAAGCTAAATTAATAATTTTGTTTATAGACGGCGAACGGATAAAGATAGTGCACATGAAACGAGAAGAAATTATAAACTGTCACTGTGGGTTCCGCGAGGAGGATGGGCTAATGGTGCAGTGCGAGCTGTGCCTGTGCTGGCAACATGCTATGTGCCACAATATACAGAGGGAGTGTGACGTAAGTATACAGTAGGTTACATTTCGGGGAGTGTGCGTTGGAATTGCATCATCTGACCACTAGATGTACGATACGCGACCAGTACATGGTGGATTATACGCACAAAATGATTTG
Source organism: Mythimna vitellina (assembly GCA_949316375.1). NCBI lineage: Eukaryota > Metazoa > Arthropoda > Insecta > Lepidoptera > Noctuidae > Mythimna > Mythimna vitellina. Next base: position 8,469,509 of record OX438687.1, on the reverse strand, counting down.
GGAACACATTAATTGTGCGTACAGCCAAAGAGTAGAATTCTTTACCGGTGCTTGCTTCCTGATAGACACAACCTGGAGGACTTGAAGACAAGAGTGAGTAGGTTACTTCTAGGCAAGCTTGATCCAACGTCGACCACATCATCGTTTGCCATCAGGTGAGATAGTGGTCAAATGCGAAGCCTATCAATAGTTTCCCATCAATCATGGTTTTTCCTTGGGTGCAGCAGCATAGCGCGTATAGGGCCAATCGTGTCGGTTTGTACCATATTCCATGAAAATTGATTAGAGGGCCTCTGCGAGTTGACTTTGGACCCTCGTGTACCTTCCAAACATCTAGGACCCTAGGGTTCTGATATATATTGAGACATAAATAATAATTAGATTTTTTTTTTATTAAAAATAAAATACTTGTGGCATAGTAATAACTGCTTTAGGAGAAAATAATTTTTTAAATGCTAATATTTTTTTTTTTGGATTTTCCTAATAACACTCTTATCCTATCCAGGTCCCAGAAAAATACACGTGCAGCATCTGCCTGAACCCTCGTCGCGGTCGTCGCTCGCAGCGGTTCCTTCACGACCAGGACCGCATGTATGAAGGTCTGCTACCGGCTGGGAAGCCTTGTGAGACGTTACGACGCTCTCACGAGGTTGCCGGGAACCTGCTGAGGATCGAGGATGCTTTGCATGCGCTGAGAGTCAAGTACTATGTGGCTACGTGAGTATTTCATGCCGTTTCTTTTTTATTAAATTTGAGATACATGATTCCCAAGATAGGCAAGCCAAAGAGGGTTAAGCTGTGTTGTAAGTCGAGATTTGGAGATGGAATTTTATGGAATTAGGGTTAAACTTATCCTGTTTTTCTCTAGGATTAGTTTTGTAAAGTTATGTAGTCTAATAAAAAATAAATTGTGTGTATTGTGTATAGAAATATTTGCAATAGAAGAATGTAAGAGCCAATAATCATTTATTAAAAATTAGCTCTGTTAAGTTCAACAACTTTTAAGTCAAAACAATGTTTTAAAACTTATTTATTATATTTCCTATCACTTTACAGCAAGAAAGATCATCCAAAACTTTATCTATGGGCCAAAGACTGGGAGCAAGTCGAGATCCAGTACACGCAAGAGAAGTTGAACTCCGACTACTCAGACCTGAACATAATGATCAATAATATGGATAAGGAAAACCAGCCTCTGAAGCCGGACGCCGTGAAGGACTTGCCAATGGACATACGCACCCCAACCTATGATGATCACGAGCATGAGAGGTAGGTTGGCTGATTAAGTGTAAAAAAAAATTGACATATTTGACCGGTAATAAGATTACTGCAAGACGGTGGCTATCATTCCGTTCAGGGGTCTTACCATGACTTGTTAAAATGTTAATCGTGCGAGCGAGAAAGAGGGATGGAGCTATACATCCTATGTTGCTCCATTCCATTTAACAGTCCAGTTTAGGTCGTCAAATGGATCGCGTTAAGACCTCGTGGTAAGGACTCAGTTCGTCAATGATTTGAAACAGCTTAGACTATGAGATAAAAAAGAAAAAATCTTGATAACATTAGTGCTGCAAAAATGCAGCAATAGTCGATATGTATTATTCTTTTCGTAGAGATTCTAACATAAAAAACGATTAGACGATTACGTGCAAATTAATATTTGTTACGCCCAATCTCACCCATAATTTTTCTTGTTTCATGCTCTACTATCCTCAGGTACACACAAAGGGAGGGTCCGCTTGGTTCACACTCCCTACTCAGCGGTCTGCTGTCAAGTCCGGGCGGTGCGTCACTAGATCTGCCTATCAGCACGTCGGAGTTGGAACGACTTGCTAAGTCTGTTCAAGGTATGCTTACTTTTCTCTAGTAGGAGCTTAAATGATAAAATAATAGGCAAAGCCATAGTTAATACTTTCCAATTTCTAGTCAGTTATGTGTTAACCATAGGCGTGTGTAACTGTTTACTGAACCGACTCACTGTTTCGAAACATTTTAGTGTTCCGAAATATTGGAACACCAGTAATGTTTCAAATACATCATTTGGAACAATTGGAACACTGAAACACTGGTCTTTTTAAATTTCAAATTAAAACATAAATAGTGTAAATATAATTAATGACCTGAACTAAAAATATCTGCTTTAAATTATTCTTATATAATATGAATGTATATTCAATGAATATATATTCAATTAAATAAAACTGTTAATGTATAAATGACGCAACGTAACATTCACGATTCATAACAGTCTGTGTTTGTATCTTTTGAGCCGTTGTTCCAAATGTTCCGTTTGTACCTTGTGAGCCGATGTTTTAAATGTTCCGTTGGTATCTTTTGAGCCGATGTTCCAAATGTTACGTTTGTACCTTGTGAGCCGACGTTTTAAATGTTCCGTTTTTATATTTCGAGCCGATGTTCCAAATGTTCCGTTTTTATATTGTGAGCCGATGTTCCAAATGTTCTGTTTTTATATTGTGAGCCGATGTTCCAAATGTTCCGTTTGTACCTTGTGAGCCGATGTTTTAAATGTTCCGTTTGTATCTTTTGAGCCGTTGTTCCAAATGTTCCGTTTGTACCTTGTGAGCCGATGTTTTAAATGTTCCGTTTGTATCTTTTGAGCCGATGTTCCAAATGTTCCGTTTGTACCTTGTGAGCCGATGTTTTAAATGTTCCGTTTGTATCTTTTGAGCCGATGTTCCAAATATTCCGTTTGTACCTTGTGAGCCGATGTTTTAAATGTTCCGTTTGTATCTTTTGAGCCGATGTTCCAAATGTTCCGTTTTTATATTGTGAGCCGATGTTCCAAATGTTCCGTTTGTATCTTATGAGCCGATGTTTCGTTTGTATTTTTTGAGCTGATGTTGCAAATGATACGTATCACTGTTTCGGAACATATCAGTGATTCGAAAGATTCAGAATTTGCATCTGATTCCAATTTTCCAAGTTCCAATCGCAAAGATGACACACTTTTCCCACGCCTAGTTAACCACTTGTACTCTGGGTACTCCCAGAGTTACGCCATTCTTATATTTCTACCTGCATCTGATCTGAATCTTACTGCAATCTACTTGTGGTAGTGTCGTTACATTCATAATTTATCAACGAACCCTCACTAATATTCCCAGAGCAAGAAGCCCAGCGTACCGTAATCTCAGCCCCGCAGCCCGAGGCGCCCATAGAGAACGCAGCGTGTCGCCGACAACTGTTGAAGCACCTGCAGCGATGCCAAGCGCTCATAGACGCACGTCTGGACTCTATCGAGGCTCAGGTTGCAGGTAAATTACTTCGACTATGTAGTTCGATTAGCACTTCGCCTGTGGCCTCACTCCCGTGGCATATTCTGCGCCATTTTTCGAGTTAAAAAGTAGCTATACATAAGCTTTATTTTTATAAGCAGGTGAGTATTCCGGTGATTTACTACATACAAGGGGCCCGATAACTTTTACCTGATGTATAAAAATGTTGGCTTGTCATATTCATTCTTCAGTTAAGAATTATAATTATATCTATTGAAAAATTACTCTTGCTCAAATTATATTGGTTTGGTACACCAAACTTCAACTCTTATCATAGGGAAGTCACAATCAAACGACTCTCTTGTCAAACAAGCAAGTGCGACCAACTCGGGGTCGAGCATGCTTTTAAACCTAGTAATGGACTTAGTTAGAATTCTATATTTAGTTAGCTGAAGGAGTTTACAGGCTTTCATAGATATGTATATCTATAATTACTTATTTCGACCTTACCTAAATTAATTTTCTTTTTCAGAACTGGAATCTCAAGACCCGTCGTTTGAAGACGATGAGACCGCGAACTACTACCCGCGTACCAAACAAACGGTACAGATGCTGATGAGAGATCTGGATACTATGGAGGAGTTAGGAGTCATCACCTAAACTCATAATTTATGGTGCGAGAGTGTGCCCTAGGTTAGGTCATAAATGTGATATGCTTAAAACTTTAAGTATTCATGAATTTAACACATATTAAAGAGAAATATTCCAACATTATGGATGGTTTTGAAATATACAGATATGTATTTTGTTGCCAAATGCATTGTAATGTTGAGTCTATATTCCTGTTTATGTAAAATGGAAATACCAAAGTAAGAAATAAAATATCTTTAACATTAGTTTTTTTTTTGTTTCATTTAATATATTCTATTCTTATTTTGATACTCTTCGAAAGAAAACAAGTGAATATAAATCTAACAACTTTAATAATGTTCATAAAACATTGCACAGTACGGACGTGATCTTAATTATATTTGCCTACAAGGCGTACTTGCGCTTGTAACGAATCAAAATGCACCTTAAGTCCACTTACCGTGAGACTCTTATTATATGCCTTTGAACAGACTTGCTCTTGCTATAGGGTTAGGAGTTGTGTTTTTGAAAAATGTGTTACGTTTTATTACATAACATACTAGCTTCTGCCCGCGGCTTCGCTCGCGTAAATGTAGGTATCTCAATATAAACTTTGAACCCCCGCTTCCTCCCCTTAGGGAGTGAATTTTGAAAAATCCTTTATTAGTGCTCGCCTACGTCATAAAAGGAAGCCTTGTGCAAAAATTCACGCTCCTAATCCCAGTAGTTTCGGCTGTGCGTTGATGTTAGTCAATCAGTTTCCCCTTTTATATAAATGATAATCATATTTTCTAAAATTATATGGTAGATAGGTACCTAATTGGTTTCTACCTATTTACTTATACCCATACTTAAAAACGTTTTTTAAAAAAAATTCACCAATGTGTCAAGATATTGTTTACATTTAGTTACCTAAACAAATGAAATAATATTAAAATGAAGTCTTTATGTCGTGGCCAGATCTTTGATCACTTCATGATAAAGCCAAGTAAAACTGGCCAGATTGTTTTAAATCAAAGAGATTTAAAAGATATAATGTATTTATTGTCTTTGTTTTAAATTTTAAGTTTGATTATATGTTATGAATTGGATCAAATTGACATGACAGCATTATTGTAATTTATATTTTTGACTACACTATCGCCACAGTAAAGTTAAAGGAACATATTACTGAAACACACCTTCCAATATAAAGTAAAGGATTAATAAATAGTTATTATTTCAAATCCTTAAAACCGTGTTTGCTTTGGTATCCACCTATTAACCCCAACAGGTTATCGGAAACTGCTTACAACCGGTCGGAACGGCTACTCACACAAACATACGCATTTACGAGACCCCAAAGTCTCTCTCGCAGTGCTGTCAGTAGCTCGTGCCGCGTCAAGACGAGTGGTCACGTTTATTTAAGTTAGCGCGATCTTTATAAAAATGCCCCGAAAGTATTGCGTAATAAACGGCTGCTTGAACTCAGGTTCTTCAAAACCGGAGCTATCGTTTTTCAAACTTCCTGCTGACTGTGAAAGGTAAAAATGATTTATTATTATTATATTGTATCGAATAAAATTACGAGTCCGTGTGATCGATCACAATAAATTCGTAAACTTAACTCAGAATGTAAATCTACTTTTTTTTTACTACTAAGGAGCCTGTTACACCACATATTCAGACAGTCTTAGTCGCGTAATGTACGAGTAATAAGGGTCAGACTGTCTTACTCGGAACAAAAAATAAGACACTTTCAGTATTGTGTGCTGATAATGCGTAGTGTAATAAGTCCTTTACATTTGTTTACTTTTCTTACTTTAAGACTTTCATCATGGGTGTCGTTTTCATGGTTTCGAGGGTTTTAAATCCGATAGTGATGCCAAAATGGAAATCCAAGATGGCGGCTGCAAAAAATTATCAACTTTTTCATTAGGGGTGTCGTTTTCATGGTTTTCGAGGGTGTTAAATCCGATAGTGGTGTCAAAATGGAAATCCAAGATGGCGGCTGCAAAAAATTATGAACTTTTTCGTCATGGGTGTCGTTTTCGCGGTTTTCGAGAGTGTTAAAAAGGAGCTAACAATAAAACAGTATAATTGGTTACTTCAAAAAAACTGAAATACCTCTGAATTTGCTTTTATGGCGGGCTGTGATATGATCGTCTTTTGCTCAGGTTCACTGATGCGATGTCATAAGATAACGTATTTAAATTTTATTTGTAAACTAATTATTTATGTTCGATTGAATGATCACTACAAAACACATTTTTTTTTTCATAAAAATATACAATATCAAAAAGTAAGTAACAGTGACAACCCTATTGCTTTAATGGAGCGTAGGTAATTATTTTATCAACTTGGCTTAGTTTCTAAACTGTTCCATATTTATACTGTGACATTAATCAGGAAAAGTAAGACATTAATCAGGAATAGAAAAGATTACTCAAACCACACGTATCATTACTAGTCCATTTTTTTCCGCCGGTGTATCGCCGCGCTAGGGCTGCGGGAATATTCGAGACTTACCCTGGAAAATAAAGGGCAACAAAAGGAACACAGGTGGATTTTAGTCAGAAAAACTCAAAAAAACCTTTTTTCAAAATTTTATTACCTTACAAAATAGAATACAAAAAGAAAACTAGCCCTCATAGAATTTAGGCAGCTGGTCTCCGAGTATGACTGAGCGTTCGACACCGGCTTCCGTGATGACCCCAAGTCTGACCACACCACCAGACGAGCCGTCGCGAAGAATGGCCAGTGTCAGCGTGTTCGTGACGAACTTGATAGCCTCCTCCTTGCTCATGTTGGGCTTGAAGTTAGCATCAACGTAACCGTATACGTAGGTCGATCCTGACCCACCAATGGAGACTGCTTGGCGCTGTACCATACCACCAATTGGGACTGAGTATATTTGTCCTGTAAAAGAGAACACTGTCAAGAAAAGTAGTTTTCATAAGAAAAACCGGTCAAATGCGAGTCGTATTTGCGCATGAAGGGTTCCATAACGTCCGTAGTAAGAAACAGCAAAAAACCACGTTTGTTGTTTAAATATTTAATTTATTCTGTTTTTAGTATTTATTGTTACAGTGGCAACAGAAATACATCATCTGTGAAAACTTCAACTACCTAGCTATCACGGTTCATGAGATACAGCCTAGTGACAGACAGACGGACTGCACAGTCTTAACAATAGGGTTCCGTTTTTACCCTTTGGGTATGGAACCCTAAAAAAGATTAGTGTTATGGAAATGAGAGAAGCTGATGTTCACTATAATATTGGTTATGATTTGCAATCTTCTATCAGGGTCTGCACCTTCAGTCTGTTGTTATTGTAATTCTGCTGGTGTTATTGAATTAGATGTAATTTTCTTTAGATAAATTGAGAACTATGACAAGTCCTGGATTACTGTGCTTGTGGGTAAGTAATAACATCTGCATGGAAACCATTGCCTGCATTGGTACTTGGTAGCATCTGGATTTTGACATTTATTATAGGTAGTTAAAAGTCTAGTGCCATAACTGGCATTTTATACGCCCAGTGCGAGCTTCAATAATTGCGCCATTTGAAATTAGTACATTGCACGACTCGGCTTCATAACACCTTCGAATGCGGCCCGGACAAATTCCGTTTTGGTTGCAATGACAAAATGTCTCCACTTGTATCAATCTGTGCCCCTCCAGCATCTGAGCCCTGTGCAGAGGTACTGGCACCAAGAGTTATGGCACTGTAAAAGACCACTAGTTATGCTAAACAGAAATGTATTATCCAATAATTGTGTTATGATGGCCAGATGAAGACACTCTCTGTTAACATTCAAGTTGGGAAATGCCTAGGCGATTTGAAAAACACATGTGCACAGTCATTCTGACTAGTTAAACCTAAAAATCCCAATACCAACCTCCATTCTTCTTATCCCAGCCTGCAACCAGGATACCAGCGACCAAGGAGTCACGGTAGTTGTAGCAAAGCTCACGGAAGATAGCCGCAGCGGTGTGAACTAGTGGTGGCTCACCCAGTTCCATCTTGTGGAAATCTGTAAACAATAGAGTTCAATCAGAGGAGATGTTGAGGCAGATTTTAACATTACATTGAATACATGATAAAATACAATGCGTATTTGATTTCCCATCACCCTCTTTCTGTGCACAAAACTCTACTTTTGCTAAAGTGCTCTACTAGTGCACCTCATCATCAACAATTGCATCACTTCACTGTCAGGTGGGATTGCAGTCAAGGACTAGTTTATATCAGTTTACAAAAAAAGGTAATTTGACAAAATACAGTAATTTGACATACAATAATTTTGGTAAGAAATAACCTGAGACATGTCCGCCTTCATACCTTTGTTTTGTTTGAGGATTAAATATAACAAGTAAATCTATAAGCTCATATTTCAGACGATTGTTCTGACCAGTATATAATTCCCAAATTTACTGTACCAGTTTTCGAGGTTTAAGTTTGGTTGGCATTACTTTACAGATTGGTTTATTGACAAGCCATCCTTTAATTCATTAGTTCATTAAACCCCGAGTGAATGCCGGCATTCACTCAGTCATTGTCTTTCTATTGTGTATCTAATTATGCTACTCAAAAGGTTAAACCCCAAGCGAATGCCGGCATTCGCTTGCTCATTGTCTTTCTATTGTCTCTGATTACAGTACTCAAAAGGTTAGAAACATATTTAAAAAAATAAAAAGATTCAACATTAATGACTTATTAAACTGCCACTTAGTTTCTCACTAAAAATATAAGTCTAAGATGGTATACTCACTCAAATGATAAGTAACAATATCAGCAATAGCTTGCGTATCAGCCGCGGATCCTGATCTGCAGCAGTAGATATGATCAGTGATTCTCGTCAGCTTGTCCGTCACTCTGTTGGCGATGTAGGCGCCCGTGGTGGTACGCGAGTCGGCGCCGATCACCACACCTCCGTCAAACTCACAAGCCATAATCGAAGTACCCGTGCTGTGCGGGGCATTCATCCATTCCGGAATGCACGGATCATTGTAAGCGTTCACTACTGATGCCGCCATGTTCTGAAATAGATTTAAAAAAAGTTATTTGGTGAGTTATAAGACCAAATTATTGATAATGAATAGTGGTAGCGTGTATTTTCAATAGGATTTTCGGTTGTTTGTTGTAGCATAATTTTGAAAAAGGTTATAGTTGTAAATTGCCAATAACAATACCCGGTGTCGATAATGTTGATAGAATATGTAAGTGGTAGACAATACTTACATTATTTTGTGATAAAACTTGAATTATTTTGTTAAAACAATTTTTGAAAGTCACGGTTTGACTGCGGCGAATAGTTGTCACTGTCAAAGTTGGAACGTCATCGAAACTATCAACTCATGCATCCTGTTTCAGGTAACGCAGTATTTTTAGGATAAAACTTCCAAAAAGTTTGATTTTAGTTCTACATATATAAGTTGTCTTGATCTAACCAAAGTTTGATAATAGAAATTAAGTTGATACGAAATAAACTGACCGATTAATAAAATAAAACATTACGAAATCAGTTTAAAAATCAATCCTAAATTTTGTACTGTTTCACGAGTACCGAAGCGTAATTTTAAATACATTCCAATTTAAGTAAAGTTAACTATATATAATAAACTATCCAGACCTGTAGTCTCATAACGATATATTCCATTTCCAACCTATAGAAATAAACAATGTATACAATCTATGTAGACCATTAACTATCGAAAGACCTCAAACTTAGTAGGACATAAAATGTCCAGCAGGCTACAACACGCTCTATACGGAGATGGTGAGGGGACGCTATTGCTGGGAAAGTGACCGGCCCGCTAGCTGAACGCATCCCAAAAAGTCTTGGCCATACAGATTGTACAGGGAATAATGGGTACGAGGCGACAAGCCTCCTTGCTGGCCTGCCACCATTGGAGGCAACAGTCCTTTCACGCACTTATATACGAGTTACGCGTGGAGGTGCAACACCAGATGAAACTCCTCTGATGCGACAAATCGTTCGGCAACCGGTGTTTCCGGTTTTGTTTAGTCTTCGTGTTTTGACACATACTTACGAAATTGATAACCCCAATAACATGAAGTTTAAACATAATTGGTGAAATTATGTTTTTCGTTACCTTTTTGAGATCGTGAAGAAATCGGCATGTCACATTCACCAATCCGCACTGGGCTACATTGTGGATTCCCATTCCAGAGAAGGCCTGAGTCACAGTCATGGGAACATTAAAAGGCTAATTATGCTTATCTATTTATTTATGGTAAAATGAGGTTCACAACGGTACCTCTTTCAGAGCGTACTGGCGTTCTTTTTTTACCCAACTGCAAGAAGTTATGTAGTTGTGGGTTATGTTTTTCACGCGTATCTTGTTTTAAGGTGGGAATCATCCAATGACTTCTCCCGGTCTGGGTGGAGCCTTTGGGTGAGGCTTGTCAGAATTTTACTGTTTAAAACCTCCTCCTTCAGTTGTTCTTTGCGTTCTAGGACTACGTGTTACCTTTTCAGAAAATCTCCACGGTCCTAGCGGGCATCGGGCCTGCTAGGCCCTTAAGGTTTGCTGACATGTCTTTGAGGATCGTGTGGATTACTTTGCGCTGTCGACGACTCGGCTCGGTCCGGTCGATTAACGGACGTCCGGCAGTCCGTTCGGCGAATCTTTGTTCCCTCACGCGTGCGGCCTAATAATTTACTAGCATTACTGCTTCGCAGAAGGAGGCGACCGCCTGCCATTCCTCTTCGCTTCGGACCATAGCCTGAACCAGGGTCCAGCACGAGAGGTCGCTGCCTCTAATTGGCTCCACATAGACACGGTGGTTAGGGCATGCAAAACCGGTTTTCCGGTTTTGCGCAAAACCGGAAATCGGCCAAAATTTAACGATTTTTGAAAACCGGTTTTGAGAGCCAAAACCGGAGCCAGCTCCGGTTTTCCCATTATTGAATAACAATTAACATTTTGATTTTTATCAACATTTTTTTCGAACAATCTCAAAAAATAATTAATTTTGAGGCATCAAATGTATCCGAACCGAACACAGCCTGCATCCACCCACTTACACGCCTCCCTCCACTACCCCCGCACCCCGCACTCGTAACCCGCCAGCCTGCGCCTGCGTTGTTGCAGTAATACCCTTACCGGGAGTGCAAGTGCGTGTCCGCCGCCCTCGCTTGCGACGCTAGGACAATTGAAAATGTTGATTTTTTTGGTAATTGTGGGTGGCTGTGTTTAATATTTGAAGATGCTGATTGTGTTTTCTATTTTTAAAATAATATATTATTTTTGATAGCAGACTTAATAGGTACCAAAGATACCAAAAACTTACTTGTTGTTGATTTGATCTCAGTTAATTAATCTTTATACTATTATAAGTTCATTGTTATCTGTACAATTATTATGGTTTGGATTAAAAAGAAATGTATCATACAATTTGTTTTATTTGTAGACTTAGTGGGTATTTAAAAAAAATGGTGTTTCTTTTTAAATTATACTACATTGGATTTTTTTTGCTAAAACCGGACCTAGCTCCGGTTTTCGGTTTTGGTCCCAAAAAAACGATGTTCAAAACCGGTTTTGATGACTTTCCGGTTTTGCATGCCCTAACGGTGGTGCTCCGCCCAAGCCGGGCACACCTCCACCGTATGCTCCACAGTGTCCTTCGGGCGTTACTAACACTTAATGGATTTTTTTGTGACTGAAATAAAATAAATTCTAATAAACAAGTAAACGCATTACTCTTGGTTTCTTTTTAATTTACTCGTCCTATAGGTTACTGCAGCTTTCATAAGAAATTTGGGGCAAGTGCGCCATAGACAAGTAATCAGGGGTTCTAAACCTTTAATGCTGTTTTTTTTTATAAAACGTAAAAAAAACTTTTTACATAAAAAGAATAACCGACTTCACTAAAAAGACGCTAAAAGGATATAAATAACTTTAATTTCGGAAGTCGGTGTTTCTCGGTATTATTTGTACTTTATTTAACACCGACTTCCGAAATTAAAGTTATTTTGATCCTTTTAGTGTCTTTTTTAGTGAAGTCGATTATTCTTTTTTTGTAAAAAGTTTTTTATTTCACACTTATTAGTTGCGATACACTTATAAACAGAGTGCCTATTTCTCATGATAATTCCAATTAACCCAAACACTGCTAGGTTACATTGTGTTATTATGAACTTCCTGTGTCAATCTTCCACCTTCCGGCCCCATGATCAGACCAGTTTGATAGTACCTTATAGCCAAAGTGCATCTCATGACAATTCTAATAAGCCCAAACACGGCTAGGTTACATTGATTAATTACGGAGTTCCAGTGCCTACCTTCCGGCTCCATCATCATCAGCAGATCACTTCGATGATACCATTTTCAACGTAACTATTCATTTATTTGTATTGTCATAGTCGCTTAACTATCTTCATTTTGACATCTATGCGAGTAAGAAGTTCCGTTGACCATTTCTGGTCTTCTTCATCAGTTCCACTTCATAAAATGTTACTTTTTGACTGTAAATACTTAAGTTCTCGATGAAAATACCAAAATCACTATATGGTTGGTATGGTATAATATTTGAGGAGATCCCTCGATTTCGCCAAGACTCCATCATCAGATCCCAACTTGGTGACTACGGGACCATTTGGGAAGTATACCCTTTCCAAAAAATAAAGAATCGGTTGGCAAGCAACGAAGTTATGCGCGAACAAACATAAAAAAAATACAAACATCCGAATTGAGAACCTCCTCCTTTTTTTAGAAGTCGGTTAAAAACTGCTAAATTTAAATAATAATGTTCGGCTGAAATAATAGATACCTTTAACTAATCAAATTAGACTTTATCAAAAATAATACAAAAGTAGGTTATAATTTTTCTTTTGATGCGATAAGGCGTAAATACTTAGTAATCTAGTGGATGGCACGCAAGAACTTACATGGTAAAGTAGAAAACATTTCAGTCTTAAGTATTTAAACAACTTGACACGTTAAAATCAAGCAAAAATAACAAAAAGTAATCTTATGTGTATCTAGGTAATTAAACTATACCATAAGTTTTAGCCGCTTCATATGCAGATAACCCTGGTCAGACAGCGTCAACTGCCTGACATAAAGTTTCTCTTGACCAAGAAGGTTTTTCTTTTATAAGTACGAACCATCTGTAAAAAGACAACAATTTTAGAACCCTTTGTAGTAAGTATCCTCTTGTCGAGAGATCTGTGGGCAATCTAGTGTTAGAGTTGTTCAGGAAGTCCAAAGGCCTCTGACATGGCTTAAATACTAATGTTGTATGATAACAGCCGGATCGATAGTTTCCCAGCCACCCATCCAAAGTAGCTTGACTTTGATCATCGCATCCGATTAGTGATCATAAGCACACCTAAGCGCGCATAAAGTAACGTACAATGGAAATGACAAGTAAATTTACAGTTTTACAGTTTTTTTACATTTGTTAGCACTAACGATCAACGAGTTATATAATTATAGCGTCCCAAAAGTAAATCCCAAGAAAATACAAATTAAATTACTTATTTAAAAATAGTTTATATATAGACTTGATACGATGCTTTTATTGTAAACCCATCACCTAACGTCTTCTCATCACAAGACCCTAAGCACATCTAGGCAGTAAATTCTCAATGCAGAAAAACATTACCCTTATTCAGAGGCCGTCGGGTAAGAAAATATCTGAATCATAAAAGTTGACGACTTCTGGCTCGTGGGAAGTGCGCCATACTACTAAAAACTTGGCGCAATTGCCTCACTTGGCTATTTTAAGTGTAAGACCAAAATACAGACATAGATTTAAAGAAAAACAACTAAATTTAGTACACACCTTTGGTTTGCCTCCACACGTAAAATATTTTAAGATTATATAGAGATTAATAAACACGTGCTAGTCTCTGGTAAGACACTGAAACTAAAATTTCTGTTACCTACATCAAATTATGGTGAACAGAGGCATCTGTGATTGTGAAGTGGAACTGTGTTTTAGTTTGTTGCATGGATGTCAGATGTCGTTAGTTGTATTATGGCTGTAGTTTTTGATATTTTTTTGGTAGACCGTGCGCTTACCCCGTCGGCGCGCTTTCTTGCCCCGTCTGAGCTTAAATCACGGAATTACCGAATGCTAACAGACTTTTCAGGCATTGTCTCTCTTTTTTCGCGTTGACTCTTTTTGATTGCGTTAAATGAAGTAACAAGCTTTTAAACCATGCTCGATGTTGAGGTTAAGCAAGTGAAAAAGGAGTCTTAACAAAATAAATTACTAACGAATTTAAGGCGGTTGAGGTCTAAATAATATAAAAAATATAATAAAAGTAATGTGTTAGAAAAAATAATGTTTATATTTTTAATATAAACATTTTTGTTATTTAAAGGCGAAATTCTAAAAAACCGAAGTAATCTCGACAAATATGCTTAGGACATTTTATGTTTTCTTCTAATAAATAATACATAAATAGGGAGTCTTTTCGATGATGATGGCGAAGCCTTTGTGACTTTATGCAGAAAAGCTGAACAGTTAAGATTTACTAGGAACAGGATGCAAAATTTATTTTTCTTTGGAGAGGTTAGATTCAGCCATTCTTTAGTTGGAATAATCTTTCCGAGAGATTGATCTCATCAACATGCCAACATCGATCGTCATCATCATTTCAGCTGAAAGGCATCCACTGCTAGACAAAGTTTTCTCCCAAGTGTCGCCACAACGGCCGGTCCTGTATATCACGCTTTCATCTGATTCCTGTGAACCTCACCAGATTATCGGTACCCTTGTTGCGAGGTTTTTCAAAGTTGCGTCTTCAGGTCGCCACTCCAGAACCTTTCGCCCCATCGACCATCTGTACTGCGAGCAATGTAACCAACTCTCTGCCAATTAAGCTTATCTTCACTCCTGAATTGATCATGCAAGGAAACTCCGAGCATAATCGAATCAGGTCTAGGCGCATTGTGAATCACCACGTTTTAGAGCCATATGTCACTACGCATTGGCAATGTAATACTTATTCAAATAGACACACAAAATATGTAGTTCCTTGAAAACCTTGTTTAAGCTTATTCTTTGTAGGGTTATTAAGAATAAGCTTAACCGAGGCTACACATATTAAAATTAATTAGCTTTAGCCAGCGGCTTCGTACGCGGGAGGCCGCTCACCGCTGACTAAAGTTATGCGTTCTAAGAATTAGCTTGAACAAGGCTTTTAGAAGCCAATAACCCCGTGGATTTTAAGATCAGTTGCGTAAAAAGTACGATGATGGGGCAATTCTAAGAGATCTTCTATTCTGTACTTTACTTGGAGGAAAGTCTGAAGGAAAGTGACTATCACATCACATCCAAAGAAATTAGTTGTATTTAGATTTCACGCAGTACAAATATTTTGACTAGTTTTTTTACGTTCAAGTGCGGGATCCCTGAACGCGGGGTCCCAAAATGCGCGGGGCCTGTAGCATTTGCTACTCTTGTTACATGGCTAATGCGCCACTGCCTGTACCTACGGCTCGGGTGAATTACGCCTCGGTTGCAATGACAAACTTTCTCCTCTTGTATCAAAATGTACTAATTCATTGTTTTTAAAAGAATTGATTTCAAACATTCTAACTCTAAGTTTACATAGATCAGGAGCTCATGTTTAACAAATTTTAATTAAGCTCTGTTCCTGTGCCCTGTGTTTAAGATCGTAAAGAATCTCTCGGTAAAGTCGATTTTTTTGGTTATGATATTACGTATAGATCATATGTGTGTGACTAGCACTAGTAGTTATAGCAAACATTGTGTAAAAAAGAGTATTTTAGCGTCCTTAGTGTTATAGATCCTTCATGTTAAAGAGTACTATACTCTATTTTAGAGTAGGTACGATTGCCAACCCTAGGTGTGAAGCACCAAACGGTTAGAATCCACAATCAGTCGTGAAAACGGTTGAAAATAACCAAAATCCACATGGCGTAGGATTCGCAAACATTGTCCATACTTTAAAAAGAAAACGCTTCGTCATCTAAGCGTGGGTGTCCTCCACTCATTAGCAGCCCTTGTCCCACTAAAAAGACACTTAAAAAAAAGAAAGAAAAAAAATTGCTACGCGCCATTTTGTACGTAATCCCAAAAACGATGTTTATTTAAAAGTTATAAAAGACTATCCACTATTGAATGCTAGCGACGTTTATGATAAATCACCTTTTTATTCGACGTTTTCATTCAAAAAGAATATCGAATTTATATTTATTCATGAAGTTTGCGATTCGCCACCGTTGTTCAATACGATAGCACACGTCTTAGAAAAATCCTTATTTATAGTAACGATATTTAGTTTTGATACTTGTGGCGAAGTTTAAAGAATGTAATAGGGATGAAGGTATTTAAGGTATTTGGTTACTTTACCTAGATAAATAATAAAATAATATAATATAATATTCACACAACTATCACATAACGCCGTCCAGTTTCAAGCTAAGCAGAGCTTGTGTTATGAGTACTAGACAACTGATAAACATACTTAAATATTTCTGAATACATACATATTATAGATAAAATTACACCCAGACACAGAACAAATGATTGTGCTCATCACACAAACATTTGTCCTGGGTGGGAATCGAACCCACAACCTCAGGCTCCTCAGCAGAGTGGTTAGTGGTCCTGATAGCAGTCAGGACCACTAACCACTAGACCAACAGGTCAGTCAAAAGTAAGATTCTAGAGATATAGACTGTTTATATAGTATGGCTATAGTGCTTGAGTATAGCGCTACATAAGTATTTAAGCACTAGTGGATTTTAATTAATATCTGTTTATGTTAGTAAGTACTTAAATATTGAGATTATCGGTTTCAAAATGTAAAGTATATTCTACACTAGTGACGCCGGTTGTACACAGGTCCAATTATACATGGGTACATTTGCTCATTTATAACTTTCTCTATTAGTGAAAAGCGTACTTAGGTGTTAAACTTAAAATTATTCTGTTGTGTGATTTTAGAGGACTTTCTTCTATACTATGAGATGTAAAGATTTGGAATCACAAACTGAAAGTCAATAAGTATTGAGAAAGTTTCAGATAATAGAAAAAAAATAAAGAAGTCATAGGTACTTACAGCGTATGGTACTTTCTGATAATGTCCCCTACAGAAATTAGATTGCCAAAAATAGCAAAGTTTCAGTATCACTATTATTATTTTTTTCCGTGAGCTCAAAAAGTTACAAGCATCAAGCACGTTTCCTCGCGGTAGCCGCGCATTGCTCAGCGGCAATAAGTAGGCGTATTATAGAGGTCGCGGCGACCCCGCGCCATGGAAGTGGCTGTCAATCGCTCTTGAATAATGACGCGTGCGGTGGCGACGTTTTGTTATTTATTTATTTATTTCACAGAGACACCCCCGCGACCCGCACAATGGCCAGATGTTGATATTTTTTTCGACATTACAATGTATTTTAAGTTTCGATAGCCATTGTCGTGTGATGCCTGTTTCCGTTAGACCCTCGGTTGCCCGTCAGCTGAATTGTCAGTCATTCCCTGTTACTCACTCGATTCATTAAACCTACATCCATCTCGAAAAATATTAAATATTCGCCACGTTCACAATTTATGTCTGTTGATGTAGTCAAAGTATGTTCGGTTTTTTTTTGTTAAGTAGTTAAGTAGTTTATTTTATGTAACAGGTATATCTCCTATAAATACTCCACGACCAAAAAAGGGAATGTTATTTAACGTAATTTAAATTAATTTTTAATTTAGTTAGGTAACTACGTACATTTAATCTTTAAATAAAAGAAGAAACTGACTGACTGTCATATCAACACACAGCTAAAACTAATGGGACTAGGAGCGTGGAAGTTTGCACAAGGCTTTCTTTTATGACGTAAGTCAGGCCTAAGAAAGGATTTTCCAAAATTCAGCCCCTAAAGTGATGAAACAGGGATCTACAGTTTGTATGAAGAAACCTACGTTCATGCGGGCAAAGCCGCTGGCAGAAACTAGTTTAATATAATATCTTTTTCTGAAGGAAAATATCTGAAAAAATTCGAAGTTCCGCTCTTTTGCAATTAGCTATTTGCGAAAGCTTGTGTTGGCACAAATAAAGACAACGACGGCGACGCGCAAGTACACACTTGAAGCTAGGCAACACAGATATTTCAAACCGTCATGTGCTAGGCAAGTATAGGCTGCAGGGTTGTTGAACGAAATGAGGGAACTGAAGGGTCAGGGAAGGGTTTTAGTCAGTAAAAGACTGACAATCTTTCTCGCTCCACTTAGAGCGGGAGATGTTATTTGATGAATTCCTATCCTCAGAAAAAAAAGCTAGAAAAATGCTAAATACGTACCTACGTATTTATACAAGTTATTGTAAATGTGTAGCTCCTATTTTCTTGACTACACATTTTGTAATTTGTTATCGAAATGCAAAAAGAAAAACATTATTTTTAACCGACTTCAAAAAGAAGGAGGTTCTATGTTCGACTGAATGTTTTTCTTTTTGTGTATGTTCATCGATATCTCGATTCTAAGTCTCGGTCAATTGTGGACTGATTTTGAAAATTATTTTTTTGTTTTAAAGGTGCTTCCAAGTCGGTCCCATAGAAATATTGCTATGATTTGATGATGAACTTCGAAGATATGCAATGGAACTCTTTATGGGACCACATTAGAACTGTCGTAACAAGTAAAATTGCTTTTTTTATACGTGTAGTCGATGATTGACTGAAGGAAAAAGGGGAGGGGATATATCGAAGTGATCTGATGATGAAGCCCGAAGGTAGGTACTGGAACTCCATAATAAATCAATGTAACCTAACCGTGTTTGGGATTATTAGAATTGTCATGAGATACTCTATGGCTATAACCTACCATCGAGCTAGTCAGATGATGGAAGTTAGGCACGAAAACTCCGTAATAAAACAATGTATTCCAGCCGTGTATTAGCTTATTGGAATTGACATGCAATGTTTTAATTATTAACTTGTATGGAATCTTGGTCTGGTACCTTACTATAGAACTTGTACACTTTAAGTTTGACTGAGTACTTTTTAGCTGTGGTACCACAACTAAAAAGTGTAAAATAATAACTTTAATTACGTTAAATAACGAAGCGACAACGTTTTGAACTTTCGAACTGCGATATTACAGAAAATACAAAACACACAGAAACAAAAATAACGTACCTTTAATATAAAGTTTATTTGAACTTATAATTCCAAGTCAATCCAAATATATAACACTTCAAAGCAACCCGTTATAAAAAAGCCAATTTCATACTTTAACCCCTATTATTATAGAAACACCGACTTCCGAAATAAAAGTTATTTTGCACTTTTTAGTTTATTTAGGGTTCCGTACCTCAAAAGGAAAAAACGGAACCCTTATAGGATCACTTTGATATACGTCCGTCTGTGTGTCTGTCTGTCTGTAAAGACCCTTTATCTCAGAAACGCTTGGAGTCATCGAGTTAAAATTAAAACCGTATACGTAAGTCTGCGATCCCTTGAAGCTGTGAAAAAATCATCAAACTTAAGTTTTCGTTAAGAAAAAAAAAAAAAAGGATACGGCCGTTTATGTCGCAAAAACGTACATTTCAAAACTCTCAAAAGAATCAAAAGTCATAGCACACTTCCCGTTGACCCAGAATCCTGAAATTCATAAAGCAAGGTCTTATAGTTTAGATATAGGAATAAATCTGAAAACTGTAAATTTGTAGTTACGTCACAAAAAAAAAAACTATTCAGAAAAATCTTCGTAACGCAATTCGGGAATCGAACTGAAGTCTGTCTAAGACAGTCTTGTTTCAAGTGTGCGCAGGCCCTTACATTGAACTCGGTTGTATCTTTTTTGTAAAAAGTTTATTTTTTAAATTAAATTATTATTTGCTTGTGGTAAATGAATAGTTGATTTTTTAAGGAAAAGCTGAAAAGCTAAGAAATCTTTTGGCACTAGCTCAGTCAGCAAAAATATAGGTACTGTCGCACTCTGCGACGGTTTGTTTGGGGGATAGTATTTTTATTACAATGAAATGCTGGATATCGTATAGGATCCTTGTATTTTTCTTGATTCATTCAATAAAAGCCCATCTTGCTACAATCGTTCTGTCAGATCTCCATTAAAACTAGACATTCTTTTCTTAATTAATTTTTAAACCTATTCTAGAACAACAAAATCCTTACGAGTATATTTTACAAGCCAGTTCCGTTAACCTAACTCATGCGATCTCCTTTCGATATCACAATGCCTACGTTTAGCGTTAACGCAGCCTAACACTAGAACTACCAACACCGCCTTAGCTTAGCTTAGTCGGCCTTATAATGTTCCCACTGTTGGGACTCAGGCCTCCTCTCTAGGAGAGGGAATGGGGCGTAATCCACCACGCGGGCCCAGTGTGGGTTTGTGAATACCAACAAAACCAACACCGCCTGCTCTAAGGCTATAACTAGAAATAACTACGGGCGTCGTCAATATCCTATTTGTACAAACTTCTGTACTATTTCTTCATCTAAAGCTGAAAATACAATAAGCATTTTCAATAAGGAGTCCTACGATTTTTATTATTAAGAGGACTGCGCGAGCTAATTGAAAGTTTTATAATGCGGAAAAGAATGTATATGATCCAATGCAGTAAACAGAATCAGACATATATACGCACGCTTAATAAAAAAGAGACCTAACTCAAAAAGGAGGGTATTAGAAAATTGAACCTTATTATTGATAAATATGTTTTATTATTCAATTAGCCCCCTTTTTTAAGTTAGGTCTCTTCATGATTAAGGGTGCGTATGTTACTTACTTATTCTTCAGGATAAATGCTAGATAGATAATGTGTTCAAAACGTAGTAGTTACCTACAGCTAATTTAATCGATAGAAAACAATCACGAAGATGCCTCTATATAATATTTTATCGATTAAAAACCGGACTAATATACATACATGATACATGCAATCATTCTGATTGTTTGTGACAATGTTCTATAAGCAACGTTTTACCATTACAGTGTTATAATTTTATAAACAAATCTGTATGTATATTTTTAGAAGATTGCTAAAATGCAATTAGAAACATACTGCTTACAATTTAACGGAGGTATTAATTTTCGGTAAAATAATCTATCGATGTAAAATTGTTAAAATACAATCTGTCGCGCGATAAATGGTCAACTGTCCGAAGGCTGTCCCTGATTGAATATGTCAAATTATAAAAAAAAATGGCGGCGCGGAGCACATGACATTTAATTAAAATGAGCACGACATGCGTTCCGTTCTATACCTTTTCACAATTTAACAGTTTCATTCGAAAGATTGTAATCTGCTGAAAAATTATGCGTTAAATTGTAAGCAGTTTCTTATGGTTCACAATCTTTCAACAGTTTACAATCTCACGAGACAGATTATAATCGGACGGTATTTACAATTTTACCGCTCTTTAGGTCCTGTAGACCTCTTAAAGCTAAAACGAGACATTCGTTTTATTTCGTTGTGAGAGTGTGTCGTAAAATTAGAACCTTACGTTCGTACATTTGCCTTATCTTGTGTTTTATACTTACTACGAATAATGCCTACATTAGGTATTAGGTTGTTGGCTGCCATAAACTTATTTGCGCAAGAGTTGAGCAGTCATAAATAAACGTCAAACTACCATTCTAAGTTTTTGGGTGCTGTAGGTAGGGTCCACTAACTATCTAGGTCGGTATCAAGGCATAAAGACCCTTATGCAGTAAGGTAGAGGTAATATTAACATAAAATTACAAGTTCATATTTAGGTAAGCAATGGAAAAATTATTTTGTAACTTTACCTGTTTGTATACATAAGTATTATATTACCTACCCATATTCAGTATATTACTTACTCTGTAGTAAAGTAAAAATCATAGATACATAGTGATATATTATAATTTTAGCAATAGGGTTAGGGAATTTCATTAATTTATAAATAAATATATTTTTTTATTTTTTATTCTGAACATTTTACAATTCTACATACCATTGATCCCAGACCTTTAAAGACGTATGACGAGGCCTCTTTGACGGTTTTTATGAAATGAGGCACCAACGAAATGTTGTAATGCTCTTAAGCTCCATGTAAGGGCCTGCGCACATTTGAGACAGAACTGTCTTAAACAGAATTGTCTACGACGTTGCAGACTTGTCTACGAAGTCACAGACTTGCCTGCGACAAGACTGTTTTGAGACGTCCAGTGTTGCCAACAGTTACACTAACTTACTACTAGAGTCAACTTTTAAAACCACCAGAAAACCACTAACAAAAACTTATCCCACACATAAAGTCGCATAATTTCCCACTAAAAAAATGTGTGTTGTGCGAAATAAAATAAGTAGCCATATAGGTTATTAGTTTCCTTTAATAATAAGTGATAAAAATTAACAATTAGTTGATAAAAATACCATTTGTTGGTAAATTAACATTAGTTGGTAACTCAACATACAAATTACCTATTGAATAATAGCTATGTATTAATTCGTCTTCAAACGAATCATTTTTGTTTGCATCATCATCGTTGGTATTAGATTGATAATTATATATTCTATGGTACTGATTACACCCGAGTAATTGCATTTTTAGTAAGAAATTGAATTTTACTGAAGCACTAGAAAAATCCACTAGCCACTAAAACCAATATTTCGCAATTAAATGGGGGGGTTAAAACCACCAGTTTTTGTGGAAAATCCACTAAGTTGGCAACACTGGCCGTACGCCGCTAGACTGTTTTGTCTTGATGGTGTGCGTCGTGTCGTAGACAAAACAGTCTTGTCGCAGACAACTCTGCGATGTCGTAGACAAGTCTGCCTACGACAGTCTTGTCTCAAGTGTGCGGTCAGCCTAACAGGAGTCTAGGGGCGGGGAGTAAACCTATTGCTCTCCACCGTGGTCAAATCCATTACTGAGAAATTCTAAATGGAAAAAACCCAATAACACTTTTTCACGTGTCGTGCGCGTTGTTTTTCAGTAGGTACCCAAGTGTTCTTTTAGGATTTATTGTTTGCAATCACAGTTTGCAATATACCAATATATTACCAAAAGCATGTCTGAGGTTTTCCTTCCTGTTACAGTAACACCTAATATTAATATTATAATTTTTCCCCTAGTAATTTCCGTCGTACTTATGTAATTGTCTACCTACCTATTTGGTAACAAGAACATGGCTATAACCTTTTCGGAAAAATACCCTGGGCTGTAAACATTTCGAGTCGCTTCATTCTTCAAGTGATTTCGATTCGATACGATGTTGCATTGAATAAAAATTCAAGAAATTATTTTTGAAACAAAAGCGGAAAAATATTCTTTTCCTAATTTTGAATTTTATTATGTGTCAGAATTTAGCAAAACAATTTTTTAAACTGTCAGTTGTACGTAAAACACTTTTGAGATTAAATAATAAGCATTAAAAATCTCCTTATAGCACATTATTTATGCTGAGCGAATTACGTGCATATTATGTGAGATATCACAGATTTTCTATGTGACCTGCTATTTTTGCGGTCCAGTGTACTTCGACAAATTCAGCCGTAGGTAACATTTATTTTCGCGGTTGTTTTTACCGAAGCTATCACAACCTAATTTCTGCATGACGCAGCATCCATAAGATTAATGGCTGTGAGTAAATAGGCTGATGTAAAAACTGCCAAATCTCTGCTTATGGCTTATATTTTAGTGAGAAATGATTACATCAAAGTTAATCTTAGTGGCTGGCTTCCACCCAACGAGCACCGTTCGAAATACTTAGAAACTTTTACAGCGTCAGTTATGAAACCTTCTAACGTTCGAGCGTCCAGCGTCTGGTTCAAAGAAAAGCTAGAAATCTCATACCTATCGCACACTAAGGCACAATAAAATACTGAAAATAAACACTTTAAATGAGTTTCTCTTTGCTTTATATACTTTTAAAGATCGGTCGTTTCGTGAAGTTTAACGTTTCAATAACCTTTATTTCTTCATTTTCCTGTAGCTGAAAATGTAGAGGCTTTGTTGTAGTCATTGAAAAATAGTATATACCTAACTAGCTTCTGCCAGCGGCTTCGCCCGTGTAAAAGTAAATGTCCCAAGGGAATATACAACCGTTGTAAAATGGTATCCAGAATATAATCTATCCGTGCGTCAGATTTCATTCAAATCCGTTCAGCCGTTTGATAGTGAAGGAGTTATAAACATGCACACAGATATGAATGCAAACCTTCGCCTTTGTAATATTTGTGTGATAAATAGTAAATAGGTAGGAAATTAAATTTAAAACACTTTTAAGTATTAAGTTTCGTGGAATAAATAAATATTATAGTGAATTAACGTTTTAAATGTTGTATTATATTTGTGTTTCAATAAATGGTGAATCGAATGAGTTCGCATGAAAAATAGCTGTTACTAACTTACCAGTCCGGAGGTAAATGTACTTCTAAAGGAATATTCAAATAAAGAATACCTATGTTTAAAAGACGATTCAAAAAGAAGACTTGTTTTTTTTTAAGTCAGATGTGTCAAAAACTATAAAGTTCTAGTTCTAGAAAACGGGAAAAGGTGTTTAACGATTTCTCACCTAAAAAAAACAATCTCAACACTTTACCTACGTTTAGTTATCGACATACTCACAAGTCCACACCTCCCCTGATCGCTAAGTAATATCCGCGGTTCACTTCCCAAGCTAAATCCATCAAAACAGCCCTAATGTCCGGCTCCTTTATTCCGAATAAGTTTTTTCCCTTCCTCGTGCCAACAAAGGCACTTCCCATTATATAAATTTGATACGATATTTTATAGAGTCTGTATTGTAAGCACGCGCTGGAGCTGCGTCGATATTTTTTTTATATATTTCGGTAGGTGGCGAGGTGCCCCTCCTGCCAGGGGGAGACGGGATGGACGCCCCTAAAAAGTTATGTATTTTTTTCCTCTTTTTTCCCATCGACGTGATGAAACGGCGCGCGATATTGATCCGCCTCGCGTTTCGATGTTATAAGCTCGCTGGCTCTCATATACCCTTGATATTTTCTGAACTAGTTCGGATTCTCATTAAGTTTTTGGCTTGAGACTTATTTTTGCTGACGCTTGTAATTAGTGGAACGAAGTTGCGCAAAAAAGTGAGACGTTGATTTTTCTTTGGCTTCGTTTTTTAGGGTTTCGTACCTCAAAAGGAAAAAAACGGAACCCTTATAGGATCACATTTTTGTCCGTCTATCTGTCTGTCAAGACCCTTTATTTCGGGAAGGCGTGAAAGTATCGAGTTGAAATTACCATATACTCAGGTCTGCGGTCCCTTGATGCTGTGAAAAAATCAAACTTCTGAAATAACGAAAAAAAAGATACGGCCGTTTATGTTTTAAAAAACGTGTATTTCGACACTCTCAAGGGAGTCAAAATTTATAGGTAAGGTACTTCCCGTTGTCCTAGAATCCTGAAATTAGGCATGAAGCAAAGTCTTATAGCACAAGTATAGGAAAAAATCTAAAAACTGTAAATTTGTAGTGACGTCAAAAAAAAACTTTTTTTGCGATTCGGAAAAATCTTCGTAACTCAATTCGGGAATTGAACTGTTTTCATTGATAAGTTTGAACGGAACCTCAGTGTGCGAGTCCGACTCGCACTTGCCGATTTTTTTTTAATTACGAGTAGGTAAATTCGGCAAATGGGCTTCAGTACTAATTTTTCATAGCTTTTAATTTCAGCTGGAGAAAGAATGTCAACTGAAACCAATGTCAGAAGCTGCATGACTAGTGGGTACCTACTCTCCTTAGTCTAACTGGATGAAGAATCAATTAATTCAAGTTAGTCAATTAATTAGCCGATACTATGTGGAACTCGGTCGGTTATGAAGAAGCACATTGTATTCATCGTTATTAGTGAGATCGGCAATTATGATAAATTCGGTTTTACCACAGCGCCCGATAACCGATAAATACCTGCTGAGCAAGGTTGGGTTACTTTTTATCACTTGAGTTTCCTGAACTACATTTCAATGGAACAAGTCTTTCAAGACCTTAGTGTGGTCTCATACGTTTTGTAAAATAATCATATAAATTATAGAAAAAGCTCTTATGGTTTGTTTCCTGTTCTGTCTTGATTTAATCAATATTACTTAAATATAACTTAAGAATGTTTTTTTTACTTATTTAAAGACCTAAAGTTTTTATAAATTGTTATCGACAATAACGTACACATATAAAAAATCCTTTTGTATTGTCTCGATATTGAGAATAGATTCATGATAGCACAAGTTTAAACCTTATTGGTTTTTGGTTGCTATATAACTTAGAACATCCTGTATTCTTCTGTATTAATAATAAATAAATTCCATAGCACGCATAGATACTCACCCGCTACCGCGTTCTAATTTTAAATGACTAGATTTTTCATCAGGGCACCTTTTAACATCGTTTAGAATTATTATTTTTTAATAATCGTTCTAGTGTCGTTCTCATTTCAAACGATAACATTTTTTGTTCTAGGCTTCGATTATCAATTTACTGTTGATTGGTCCCATTTTTTTCAGAATCCAGTTCTGATGATGGGATCTATGAGGAATCGAGGGAACTCTTCAAATATTATAGGCGACCATATGGTGACTTTGGTATTTTCATCGAGAACTTAAGCATTTACAGTCAAAAAGTAATAGTTGATAAAATGGAACTGATGAAATAGACCAGAAATGGCCAACGGAACTTCAGCCTCACATAGATATCACAATGAAGATAGTTAAGTAACTATGACAATACAAATAAATAAATGGTTCTGAATAGTTATGTTGAAAATGGTATCATCGAAGTGATCTGATGATGATGATGGAGCCGGAAGGTACTGCAACTCCGTAATTATTTAATGTATCCTAGCCGTGTTTGGGCTTATTAGAATTGTCATGAGATGCACTTTGGCTATAAGGTACTATCGAACTGACCTGATGATGGAGACGGGAGGTGGATGGGAACTTCATAATAAAATAATGTATCCTAGCAACGTTTGGGTTAATTCGAATTGTCATGAGAAATAGGTAGGTACACTGGCTATATGTGTATCACAACTAAAA
The DNA here is from genome assembly GCA_949316375.1 of Mythimna vitellina. NCBI lineage: Eukaryota > Metazoa > Arthropoda > Insecta > Lepidoptera > Noctuidae > Mythimna > Mythimna vitellina. The sequence continues at coordinate 8,442,680 of OX438687.1, read as the reverse complement.
AGTGTGAAATAAGAAAACTTGTTACAAAAAACAACCGACTTCACTACAAAAAAAAAACAAATAGTGTTTTGTAGTGTAAACGATCAAAATAGCTTTAATTTCGGAATGTAATGCTTGATAACAAGCAAACGATACCAGAAACCACTATTTTTTTAAGGTTTTAATATTTAATGAAAATTTCAGCCACTATTATACTGTTTTCCTAATTACAAAATAGATTAATTAAGTCTTTTTTCATTTATTCTGTTTTATCGATGAATCAGAAGCAATTTTTTTAACAGTCAGTGTTGTTCTAGTGTCATTCTAATCACAAAGAGAAAGATTTTTTATTCATCTATCTTTTTAATCATCGATTAGGTAAAGTATAGAAGCTATTATTTTCTCAACAGCCAGTATTGTTCTAGTGATGTGATGGGTTCGTTTGGAGTGTAGCAAGCAGGTGCAAGATTGGCGCGCGGCCGGCGTGCGTCTATCCTTTATGCTATTATGTGATGGGACAAGCTGCTCGGCCATAGAGCACGATCCACGGTGGGCATATGTCACTATACAGGGGGATGTTTATCTACACATTTTAAGTGAACGATCAAATTAGTGATAGCATGAAACGTTTGATCCTGTTCGAAAGGAAATTTGAATTCAAAATATATGTATTTATAATAACTGTATGCAATTAGGTACTAAATAATCGAACGTGTTGAATGATGAAAATTAAGTTCGTTTTAGGTACTTTTCAGCGGGATACACTGTTTTTAATTAATTTTGAATAACTTACAATTTTCATAATTATGTGAGTAATAGTAAAAGTAAAACAATTAAATGAGATAAATAAAATATTTAGTGCTCATAATATCGATTAGTAAAAATATTAATTAAAAACGGTTTAGTACAGGAATTTGTTTCACGTGACGTTACGGCAAATATTTAAGACGCAAATTTAAAATTTGTGAATTTTTAATCGACTCCGTCTAATGTAATGTTCATTATTGTATAATTATTAAATGCGTATTGAAACTTTGTCCTACCAACGTCATAATGCGCAAACAACACTTGAGACAACAAACATTGTGTTTAAAAATAGCACATTTGTTTTAAGTTGTGTTGTAACAAAACGTACGTGTTACTTCATAACTATTTAAATAAAACCTTTTTAATATGGTTCGAGAAACAAGGGATTTCAGTGACGTGAAAGACTTGGCAATTTTTTTAAATATTTTTTTTCAATTTAGTTTATATGTAAGTATGTTACTTATATTATATTTTATTGTATCAGGTGAACCAATAATGCCCATCTGTAATTTTAAGTTTTGAAAATATTTTGCCGCCTTCTTGTTTATTTTTTATTCGCCGTGTTTGTCTTCAAAAATTTAAATTATAAAATTTAAATAAAAAATATTTCGAAGGCAAAACTCGACGAATAAAATAAACACGAAAAGTAAGAACACTTTTTCAGTCATTAGCATCACGCACGACTCACGAATTATTGTCATTGGGTAACAACACGCTGTATGCTTAGGTGTATCAGAAACTGTACAAATAGACGATTATATTTTTTTTTTGCGCATACCGCTGCTGTGTCAGGGCTATGGTCTATGGTTCGTATTCAGGGGTACAATCCTGAGCACTCTTTGGGGTCATTTTTTGGAGATTACTGCTTATTGTGGGCCAAAGTCGAAAAAGTTGGACAAAGAGCCAAGAGGCCCTGTTGACTGACCGACCGTTTGTGAACAACGGATAAAGTAACGGCGGATTACAATTTGGGGATCGGTTACATCTCCATTTTGGTTTCGTGTCGAGTGCCTGGAAAATGTGCAGCCGAGATACAGATCTGCAGATGAAGATATTTTATTACTCGTAAAATTGCAAAAGTAAAATATTGAAGGCTCAATTATGCAGACAATTATACATTTCAACAGCTGGCAGTTTTTTTTTATTATTTAGTTTTTTTGTTCTTTATTTCAATTGTTTGGATTTCTTATCTAATGTCATTTAAATCAACTTTTGCCTCAACGTAATGATTCTAAAACCGGGTAATTGGCTTTTGCGATGCGTATAATTCCAAAAATCTGTAAAAATATAATATTTTTTAAACATCTATAATAATAGATGCCAACGTAAAGAAAAAGTTTTTTTTAAATTTCTGGATGTCCCCTGACATGGTTACAGACTTTATCTGGCATTAAGTTAATATGTAGTACGTAATGAGTTGAATACTATGATATTGATTATTGCTATTGATTATTTTGTATTTGTATATGTAATTTTATAATGTTAGCTTCTAATTGTTATATAGTATGCAATATGAGCTATGCTTAACTAAGAAAAAGGGTATTAGCATGTTATGATAATTCTGTTTCCCTACATCTTGGGTGGTATCCTGATCCTTCACTGTTCTTTGTTTCAATTTTCAATATTGTCTGCTCTGGGGCCTTACCATGACCTGTTAAAATGCCAAGCATGCGAGCAAGAACGAGGTATTTAGCCTATATAGCTCCATCTAGCTCGCGTTTGAGCGCTTTGAATCAAGCGCTTATGATGACATATGTGTACTCGGCGATCATAGTACCGATAGTCGTGTCAGCCTCGACCAACAACTTAGGAGGCTCTCGTTAGGCGCCTGGATCAAGGGCTTGATTCAGGAAGCGGTACTTCCGGACACGGCTCTTTCAATTGGAGGTTCCTTTCTCTAGCTTGTGTGGTAGCTTGGACCCTTGGTTCCCGATACTGGTGGGACGCTGTTTTTATTTTTATTGAAATATTTAAAACTATAATTTATGCATGTCATCATTATCATCATTTCAACCGAAAGGCCTCACCGAGTGTCGCCATAATGTCCTGTCTGACTGTGCCTCTCGCATCCATCGGATTCCTGTGATCCTCACCAGGTCATCGGTCCACCTTGTGGGGAGGTCTTCCAACACTACGTCTTGCGGTACATGGTTGTTGCTCCAAAACCTTTCGACCCCATCGACCATCTGTTCTGTGAGTAATGTGTGTAAAATGTAAGTATGGCGATTCTTCGGGCTATATCGGTTACCTTGGTTCTCCTGTAGATATCTTGATTTCTGACACGATCACGCAAGGAAACTCCGAGCATAGTCTTTTCCGTTGCCCTTTGGGTGACTAGCCTTCTGATGAGGCCTATTGTGTGCGAACACGTTTCAGAGCCATATGTCATCACTGGTAACATGCACTGGTTATAGACTTTCGTCTTAAGACGCTGAGGTAGGTATGTTGGACGAGAAGATACCACGAGGGTTTTTGGCGGGATTTCATCGAGTGAAGTTCAGAGGCTGTTTTAATTATTCGCAAATTGATTCCTAGTGAATATTGTGATGTAAAATTGGTGTAGTTTTGTATCTCAAGTGGATGTGCAACATGACAATATGTGGAATCATTGAAACAGGCGCGATCTTGGTAAAATGGAGCTGAGAATTTTATTGTAGTTTTGACTACCTCAGCGAAGTTTGCTGTGAAGGTTAAATTGATACATTTGCTGCCAAACATTAGAATGTGTACATCCATATTCTAATGCTAAACAAATTTACTATATAGAAACCTGTAATCTCTATTATTTCGACTAAAAGACTTTGTATTCATGGTAAAGAAATAATTGAAAAAAAAGATACCGCGCATTTTTTTGGTTGTAAATCAAGTTTTTTATTAATAGATGCTAGTTTTCTCTTTTTATTAGTTCATTAGAAATTTGAATCATTGTGCTTATGCACTAGAGTATTATGTAATGGAAGGTGCTTTTACTAATTACCAATTTTCCGTGTAAACTGGTTACTTTCAAGGTTATTTATTCGGGAAAGACGTCATTACAAATTTTTATATTTACTTTTCTGACCGAATATTTTACGAACGCTGAAAGAAACTGAAAGAATTGTTTAAAATGTTTGAATACTTGAGTAAACACTAAATAGGTAAGTACACCTTCGCAACGTTTTTTTAGCAAACTGTTGTAGTGTAAAAAATCCCCCTTATTTTTAATGTAATCTAAATTGCCCTTACTTTTACAAAGGGAAGCTTTTTACACCACAGAGGTTAGTGTTGACGGAAGTGAGGGCGAGGTGTAAAATGTGTAACTACCTATCTTTGGGCACGCCACATTTATGGCGCTAATTCCCCTCTTTGAAGCATGTTTGGAAAGATCTCACGGCGTCCTCACCTTCCGCAAGACGCAGGTTCTCACCGAACACAGTAAGTTCGGGAAGTTCCTGCACATGATTCGTGCGGAAGCGACGCCCGGGTGTCGCCAGTGTGTGGACCGCCCGGAGGACATGGTGGAGCACACGGTGGAGGTTTGCCCCGCTTGGGCAGAACAACGCCGTGTCCTCGTGGGGCGATGGGCGGCGGCGATCTCTCGCGCCTGGTTTTGGTTTGGTACAGGCCATGGTGCGGAGCGAGGAGGAGTGGCAGGCGGTCGCCTCTTTCCGCGAAGCAGTAATGCTAGCAAAGGAGACGGCCGATCACGTTAGGCAACGGTCCTCACGCCCCAACCTGTGGGCTTGCACGCACGAAGCACGTGCACGAGTAGCACGTGGGCGAGCTACCCATTGCTCGTCAGACCGTCCGGTAACCGTCCGGAACGAGCCCAAGTCATCGGCGGCGCGTATTTTGCCACGCGCACCCCAGGGAGATGTCAGCAAATCGTAGGGGCCCAGCAGGGTCAAAGCCTACTAGGGCCATCGGTAGTGTGAAAACGAAACCCGGGGCCCTGGGACGAAGGCAACGAAGAAATAGGAGTGGGCTTTTAATCAGTAAAATTCTGACACTATCTCTGATTTGTCATTAGATGATTTTCCCACCTAAAAAAAAAAAACCAAAAAGACCTACCTATCTTAACCTTACATTTTTTTACGGTTGTTGGCAAAAAAACACATTTTTTACTACTATTGGTAAAGAACTGGCGACTGGGGTCCCGGACCACAAGTTTATGGTAGTATCGTTATGGAGAGTAGTAATGCCACCCAGAAAACATTAATAATGATCATAAAATAGTTTGGTGGTCCAAAGATAATTTATTTTTCTTTAATAACCAGTCTTGTCGCATACATGATCAATTATTGCACATCTCTCTTTTTTACTAAAATGGATTTAACATCACTGAGGTAGACAAAACTACAATAAAATCCTCAGCTCCATTTTACCGAGATCGCGCCTGTTTCAATGATTCCACATATTGTCTAGTTGCGCAGACGCTTGAGATATAAAACTACACCAATTTTACATCACAATATCCACTAGGAATCAATTTGCGAAATTAAAACAACGACTGAACTTCACCAGACATTATGGTTTTCTTTAAAACTATAATTTTGCCAACTAAAATTATCAAATATTACACAAAAGTTAAATATCAAGAGCAATTCCAGGTGAGTCTGATGAGTCTTGGGTTCCACGAGGGAGTTGTAGTGTAGCTATCAATATGCATGTCGTGGCCAGATCGTAGAATTGATCACTTCATGATGTGATCGGCCATATCATGTAATGGTTGCATTTCATGATATGGCCGACTAAAACTGGTGAGATCGTTTAAACGTCAACGTTTCATGATATTTCAAGCAACGTTTGGCTATATCATAATGTAGTATATTGTAGAGTTTCCATGAATGATATCAAGGGTTTAAGAAAAATTCCAAATAAAGAATATTAAAGAAAAATTAGATGTTTTAAATAGCTTTAGAATAACCACTAAATAATTACTATTAGAGATTGAAATCTACTAACCTGTGAAATAAGTTCTGAACTCCAAGGTTTTTTTACGTTGCGCTCGATTTTTGAAAGGCTTTCGTAAAATTCAAGTATTTTTTGTCGTAATGACATTTCACTATATCATTATTATCAATTGACACATTATTACTAGAAGTTTTATCAGAATAACTACAAGAATATCTGTCCACTGCCATCGATGATTCATAACAAAAACAAAACAACATCAGCACCTCTAACAGGGTTTTTTTTTTTTTTTATTGGGTGGTAAAATCATCTTATGACATCCCCGCTCTTGGGCGGAACGGGAGATAGTGTCAGACCCTTGCTGACTAAAAACCCACTCCTGTTCCTTCGTTGCCTTCGTCCCAGGGCCCCGGGTTCCGCTTTCACACTACCCGTGGCCCCAGTAGGCTTCGACCCTGCTGGGCCCCTACGATTTGCTGACATGTCCTTGAGGCGCGCGTGGAACAGTACGCGCCGTCGACGACTTGGGCTCGGTCCGGACGGTTACCGGACGGTCGGACGGCGAGCCACCCATTGCTCGCCGTCTGCAAGCCCACGCCTACGGTGGCCGGAAATCGGGATCGGAATCCCGGCGGCGGTTGGAGCGTAAGGACCGTTGCCTCGGGCGATCGGCCGCCTCCTTTGCTAGCATTACTGCTTCGCAGAGGAGGCGACCGCCTGCCACTCCTCCTCGCTCCGGACCATGGCCTGAACCAAGGCCCGGCGGAGAGATCGCCGCCGCCGATTGCCCCTACGAGGACACGGCGTTGCTCTGCCCAAGCGGGGCACACCTCCACCGTGTGCTCTACCGTGTCCTCCGGGCGGTCCACACAGTGGCGACACCCGGGCGTCGTTTCCGCACGAATCCGGTGCAGGAACCTCTCGAACTTACCGTGTCCGGTGAGAACCTGCGTCATGCGGAATGTGAGGACGCTGTGAGGTCTTTCCAACCACGCCTCAAAGAGGGGACTTACCGACCTGGTAACAATTTTACGATATGATCAGCAATGTTTGGCCATATCATGAAATAATCATGCGTTTAGCCGTTCTTATCGTTAAACGTAGAGTGTTCATTGATTTGGCTTGCCCATATAAACGAGGTTCTATATCATGAAATGCCACCCTTTCATAATATGGCCGGTCACATCATAAAGTGATCAATTCTACGATCTGGCCACGACATGCGCATTGGTATTTATTGTGCATTAAAGTTATTACTTAATTTCAAGTATGGTTAGCTGAACTGATGATTTTAATGATTATAATTTCGTAAATAAATACATGTGACGGCTACCAATCATATTTTAATTATCATACAACTTAACACTGACCTGTAAATGCAAAAAAGCTTAAGAATTTTTTTAATGTTGCTTTAGTAAATATTGTAATGTAAAATTGGTGTAGTTTTGTATTTCAAGTGTGTACACAACTGGACAATAATCATGAGGAATCATTGAAACATGCGCTATCTCGGTAAAATGGAGTTGAGACGTGTATGCTACATACTCCATTTTACTGAGATAGCATTGGAGTTATTGATTACTTTAGCGAAGCTTTCCGTGAAGGTTGACTTGATTTATTAGCCGACAAATACTGCAAAAATATTAAGATGTGTTACCACTTCTAATGAAACTCATAGCAACTTCCAAAAGACTTCAAAAACTAAAGACTTTTTAAACTTGACATTGGCTGAATAAAGAAGTAAAAACTAATAATTAAAAAAAAAAAACCAGTAAACATTTTTATCGTTAAAAAAAATCACTTACAAAGTCACATGTGAGCTTATTTTGTTTTCTACAAAAAAAAAAAAATGACGGCAATGGGCATGATAACGATCACACATCATAAATATTGCTACCTCATAGTAATATTTATAATCATACAGAAAAATATAGATCAGATAAAAAAACAATATTAACTATAAAAAAATTGGTAAAAAATGTTTATTACATTATGACCATCGTTTTTCTTCTATTCATCATCATCATAAAAAAAAAGTAGTTCACATTACAAACTCAATTTAAAAAAAAACACGCTTAAAAAGCCACAATAAAGGTTGGAACCCCTAATCATGTCCTCAAATTACATTATTACACGCGTGCTTGTTTTTTCAACAAAAAGTAGAAAAAACCGCAAAAGGAATTATCACACACCTCACGGGGTGCGTTTAAAAGTTATAAATAAACAATTGGGAGTTTTTTGGCGCTCGCGTGCGCGTTTTTAACCGCGGGGCATAATGTCAAGTGAGCACGCTTCCGGTATTGTGTGCGTCCCCCTTAATTGGGAAGTTCTTAGGGTCACGGCTTTAGGTGAGGAAGACGTGTGTTTAGTTGACAGATTTTAATATTGGGTAGTGTTTAGTGATGGTGTCTTTAGATTATACTTTTTGGCGTAACGATAGGGTTGGTTTAGTCTAGGAATGACTGATTTGCGATGTGCCTACAAAGTTTATAATTGACCGATACCTGGAATGTACAATTCTTTAAATGACCTATTCTAAAATTTACTGTTTTTATAAATGACCGGTTCTACAATTTACTGTTTTTATAAATGCCCGGTTCTACAATTGACTGATTCTGGAAATTACTGATGAATTACATGTAATAAATAGGGAACGGCAAATCATTTATTTTTAGTGGTTCAAAATCGTCGAAATAACAATTTACCTACTTTATTATTTTTATATTTGGCAGCATGCTTTAATTCGTTCTAACTTTTTTGGTGCGATTACATTAGCATTATCAGATTTGAATACGATTTTTTGCGTCCAATACAAAGAGTAGAGCTTATACTGATGTTTGTTGACAGTGCAAAATATTAGTTGGTTTTAAAACAATGTCACCCACAACATAAGCATCGGTATGTATTGTAACAGGATTACGCCGTTAAAAGAATAAGCTTACGCGGCGGCAAACTTTAACTTGACAGAGAAACAGTTAACTCCCGTTAATTTAATCCACGTTGGCTTTTTTGGCAAAATTCCGGTCGGGGACATGAAAGCCTGTGTTACCTTCGCCGTTATTCCAAAAACACGGCCTAACTAAACAAAGACATGAAAAATTAAGTCTATTGTCCATTAATCAAGTTAAAAGGATTTTCAATCGCAAAAACTGTCGGCTTTTGATGTACAACCCTTTTTTTTATCGATGCCAATTGTCCGTTAGCTCAGCAATATTTAGAACAATCTCTTTGTGTATTTTATAAGCTTTTTACGACGGTCCACGTCGACGGGTGCCGGCCATTGTCGTAAGACATAAAGTAATGTATTTGCATATTCAAACACGAAGATTTGCATTTTGTTCTCGTAGAACCATTGACGGGTTAACTACATTTTATTTCGTTCACGTTCACTAAATGACAAAGAGTTTCAAATAATAAAATGTAAATCAATAGAAAATGGATGGAGTCTTTTACTGTTTTAATGTATTGTTTGGTTAGCACCAGTTGTCTGCTGCGATATTTAAATTTATTTTGAATATGTACCTATTTCTCATATATTTGTTACTTTTTCCGTCATTTCAGTGTCTTACCGTTTTACCAGGGTCAGTTTACTTTAGCAAACAGGTAGACGTGCGTCATCCACGTCCATGGACTGTAAACTTTATATACTTAAATGTAAACAATGCAATTAACTGATAAGTAGGCAATAATATGTATTTTTTTTAAACGATTAATGTTTGATGTTGTCACATTTACTTTATCTAATCAAGCGTGTACCTTAGAAATCTTCAAGATTTGTAACGAAATTAAAATACAAGCGTAACATAAAAGGATTAAAATTTGGAGCATATTTCACGTTTTTCTCCATAACTGTACAAAGAAGTTCGTGATACGACAAAGGATTTTTTCGCATGGCAGAGATGGATAGTTTATGAAAGATGATTTTTTTTTGATGTGGCAATCACTGGAATAACATTTAAAAATGGAATGCGCATGTGGCTGCAAAGGGACAGTGCGGGGCAGGTACTCGCGTTTTTGCATTTCCTTTCCTTGCTTTTTACAATAAAAACTTTCTTTTAAATAAATAATCCCGACATCGCTTGACAGGGATTCATCTCAAAATAATAATTATTACCGCTGTTATTTTTAATCCTTAAATTGTTGGACTTATGTCTGTAACTCTCTATCTTGGTACCCATTTCAAAATTAACATTTGAATTTACAGTCCATTCCGAAAAACAAACCTATATCAACCATAATAACTTTCTCACTTTTTTATTAATACACAACACCCAAATTGTATCTATTTAAAGGACTATTTAGTAGCAAATCTAAAGAAACTCCAAGTACAATCAGCATTTTCCTCCAAAACAAAGCGAAGGTTACTCATAAAAGTCCCTCTAACATCGATCTTCGTGTTTCGCAGTAAGTAAAAAGAGGGGTCTCCCTCACTGCGAGGGCGGAGGGCCATAAATTCGGCCGGGCTCATTTGAATTTCCAATCAGTGCATCTATTACTGCTGCTAGGACGAGGGCGATAGGACCGGGAGAATATACAGCTATGTGGCATCAAATACATTTACTGGAAGATTTTTTATTTGGAGTTTTGTAGACGTTTATATTATGTTTCTTCTAAAAATAAAACAACTCAGAGTATATTACTTATCTTCATTACTTAAACAAGTACGGAGGAGGGATAGATAAAAATGTAGAAAGTTAGATATTAATGAAATATTGCATAGTTGTTAAGCACTATTTAATGCTAGCAAAGGAGGCGACCGATCGCTAAGGCAACGATCCTTACGCTCTGCTCGCCGCCGGGATTCCGATCCCGATTTCCGGCCACCGTAGGCGCGGGCTTGCGGACGACGAGCAATGGGTGACTCGCCGTCCGTCCGGACCGAGCTCAAGTCGTCGACGGCGCGTACTGTTCCACGCGCGCCTCAAGGAGATGTCAGCAAATCGTAGGGGCCCAGCAGGGTCGAAGCCTACTGGGGCCACGGGTAGTGTGAAAGCGAAACCCGGGGCCCTGGGACGAAGGCAACGAAGGGACAGGAGTGTGTTTTTAGTCAGTAAAAGTCTGACACTATCTCCCGCTCCGCCAAATAGCGGGATTTGTCATGAGATGATTTTCCCACCCAATAAAAAAAAACATTATTAAGATCATCAATTCACCTCTTCGTACGCCTTTCCACTAAGTCTAAGGCTGCTAGGTGGCATTTTGCAGCACCAGTCCATATGTGGCTGCATTACTCTACACACGATCGGAGCTAGACTGCAGCTTTAACTTAATTATTATTATTATTACAAGCCACTGCAGGGTAAAGGTCTTTCTTCTTTTGCTTCCAATTTCCCTGGTCCAGTTTGGGCCAGTCTTTGGCGAAGGAGTTCAACACGCCATCTCTTACTGCTGAGTTTTAAAACTATTTCAAAATTTGACTAGATTTCGTACATAATTCCAGAAGCTATGTCCAAATCCAAAGTAGCTTAAGGCAGTGCTTAGTTTGCATAATAACTCGAAATAACGTCCACACAAAGACAAGGATTAAATCTTTTAAATACTGATAAAATATTAAACTCTATGGTTTCTGATAACTTTGTTACCTGTCATTCGGAATAAGTTATGAGTCGATAATATCGTTGTTGCACTGTTTTATTGTTAAAAGCGAAATTTCTTAATCCTCGGTGGTGAGGCTTTGTGGTGGGTGTCGATTGCGAGATAGATAGCTGGTCCTATATCCAACGAATCGTGGCGAGAAACGGGTGGTAGTTGGTAGGTACTACGGGTCGTTTATTTCGTGGCATGTCTTCACTTGAACTCGATATTAAAATGCGTTTGTTGGGGTCTAGTATGTTTTAGGTGTTTACAGTAAGATTTAAACTACTTATATATCTTACTATATTATTATATATGTATAAGTGCGTTAGTTTTGTACGAATGTTTGATGGTGTGTGTGGGTGTGTATTTGTTAGTTACAGGTTTGAGTGAAGTTTGGAATCAAGGTAGTTTATGTCCTGGACAATACAAAGACTATAAATTATAAAGGTGGAAACTACTAATTCCACGCGGGTGGAGCCGCGGACAGTAGCTAGAGAACATATTTAATTTTTTTTTTTTTTCATCTCACATTTATCTTTACAAATAGGTCCTTTCCTCTTTTAAAATCTGGTTTGGCCACCTGAAAAAACGATATATTGGCAATCAATTTTTAGGAAGACTAAAATTAAATGTTATGTCGCCTATGATTGTTATTATTTTACAAGCTTTTATTTAGTTTCATCTATCCCGATGCTTGTATGTCTGTAATCAAATCTTGCAAATTTTTGATCCACTTCCCGGTTACCGATTGAGCTGAAATTTTGTATGCATATGTAAATCAGATGACAATGCAAGATTATTATGACATGAAGCTGATCTGATCTGATCGGAAGGTGACCATAGGAATTCTGATAACCCTATTGTGTTTGAGCTTTATGGAATGGTCTTGATGAATATTAATTATATGGGTAGGTAACACGCTATAAAAGCTTGTTAAGAATAAAATGATTTTCATTGAAAACTTGTTTCAATATCACTACATTCACTACTATTAATACAAAACTGTATAAAATAAAAAATAAAACACGATAGTCGATCGAGAAACTGTCGTACCCAAATCCGAAGGCACGAATTAATTTCCTAAAAATTAAAAAAAAATTGTGAGCCAACGCGAAACACGTGTCGTGACAAAATAATGCTGTCTTGCACGACACAGATTAAGCAAGTGCCTCTTCCTAGAACCGACAAATCGATTTTTATTCTAATAACATTCATCCCTAACGTATTCGTTCCTCTTGTTTTGGGGATTAGGAACCCGTTTTTATAAGCTTTGTGACAAAAAATATATTTTTGCATGCTGTTCGGACTATTTTTAGTTATTTTGTATAAGAAGTGATATAAAGACGCACCTGGTAGCTGTTGGCCACATGATGCGAACGAGGAATTAGGATTATAGGAGATTTCTTGGTTTAAGAACTAGGTTTTTTGCGTTTTGATTAAATAATGTGGTTAAATTCATTTTCTTTCCTTCTTTTTTTCTTTACTTATGAGTTTTGGTGCGGTTGTTGGCTTATGTCCAGTGGTGGTGATGTCTTTCGGCTGAAATGATGTTGGGTTTTCTCGTGGCTTTATCACAGCACAGCTCACAGCACAGTCGGCCTTATAATGTTCCCACTGCTGGGACTCAGGCCTTCTCTCTAGGAGTGGGAATGGGCCGTAATCCACCACGCGGGCCCAGTGCGGGTTGGTGAATGTCATATGTCTTCGAATTTTTGGTTCTAGGACATGCCGGTTTCCTCACGATGTTTTCCTTCACCGTTTTGAGAGCAGTGGTGATGAAATAAATTACACAAAGTAATGCGCCTGGCTGTTTATGAACCCGCAACCTACAACTCGTAAGTCGGGGCAGTTACCACTCGGTGGCTTTATCAGTGATACGATAATGTACAATTTCCTGATTCTTTATTGATGGAACATTTACATTTACGTTTTTTTATATATTCGTCACATTGTGAAACTGCCTTAATTTTTTTACAAGACTCAGACTGACTGTCTTAATTAAATAGGTTTCTGTAGGCTGACTTCGGAAGACTCAAAAGACCTGTTTTAAGATGTTTGTGAATAGTTTTTTTAGCTTGTTCTGTATTGTTTTTATGATCTGTTTATTTCAGCTGCTCTGTTTTGTTCCAGTAACTTGATTGTGGAGGTCTGAAGGCAGTCACTCAGTGTAAAACACTGATGGGCCAACATAATTGGGAAAAGTCTAAAAAGATAGACCTTCTATCTTCTAAAATGTAGCTGCTGAGGCACTTTTCTCTGTCCGTTATTTTCAATCTAAAGTTTTATTAGCAATTTAAAAAAAAACATCTAATCTCAAGTAACGGTCCATCTCTCAAAGGCATCTGGTACAGTCTTTATACCTTCAATCCACTCCAATCATAGTATCGTTTAACATAGACCCACATGAACAAAAAATCGCACAGTACGAGTGGTCATCAAACAACAGCTGGCTTCTTTGGAAAAGATAGATTTAAAAGAAGAAAAAAAATATTGGTCCTTGTGGAAAAAATCACGCGTTTTGAGGTTACGAAGCGTGCCGCCCCGATGACGCCCCCTTAACTCAGTTTTTACTTTGCAATTTTTATTTTACCAAGAAGGTTAGTGGGTTGTTTTGGACCCGTATGCGGTCAGTAGCCATATGTTCTCTTTTTATTTTTGCACATAAAATCATTTTATTATATTTTTTTTAATTTTAATAAAAATATATATAATACATATATACATAGCTGTCTGAATGTTAACTATGTCAATGTTAACAATCATTTATCATTTGCAAAGAAAGAATAATTCAATCAACATACCCGTTTCATATTATCTATGTAACCAATTATTGACGTACAGAAAAATAATATTTTTTATTCATTTGATGCAGATGTTTCTGCATCTTTTTTTACTGGCGATGTTTATGTAGGTATATGTGACTTTATTTATTATACTATGTAAAGATGATGGGTTGGTTTTTTTTAATTTTATTTTTTTATTGGGTGGGACTTCATCTTATGACAAATCCCGCTCTTGGGCGGAGCAGGAGATAGTGTCAGAATTTTACTGACTAAAAACCCACTCCTGTTCCTTCTTTGCCTTCGTCCCAGGGCCCCAGGTTTCACTTTCACACTACCCGTGGCTCTAGTAGGCTTAGGTTTTTTATTATCAGTAAGCAAGTTACTATGTGTTTGAATAACTTAGGTACCTATATATTTCATTTTATTATCTGCTTTTAGAATAACTGTTTGGTGTAACAAAGCTTTTGATTTTTTAATCAATTAAGGAAAATGATAGACATATTTCATAAGTATGTCTTCGTGTGTACGTTAAAAAACAGAAATTTGCCTCTGCTCTGCAGAGTGCGGTTTAACGTCAGTCGTCTAAAGTCAAAGTCATAGTCAAAAGTTTTTTATTTCACACAGACCTACATGGGCACTTATAAAACGTAAGAAGCTAGTGCACGGTTCCAAATTGGTCGTTTCCTATGGAGAAGAACAGGCAAGAAACTCCACGGTTACTCTTTTTAAAACCACCCTGAAGACCTTAGAGGGAAGGTATGACTCTCCTTTGTTGGTAGGTGACGTTGTTCATTGATGTATTATAAACAAAAACCTTGTTTTAAAATAGACACCTTACTAACACAGATTTTTTTTTTTACTGAGTCGTATGGATGTTAGGAGGACTTACCTACTAATCCGAATAAAACCTTTTTATGCAAGTTAAAACTAAAAAGGTATCTATCATCTAAAACATAATAATAGCTAAAAACTTTAAAAAAAAATCTCGATCAATCACTGTATGCACATTTTTTAAGATCTGCGAAAATTGTTAGGGTGTGTGTAAAAAATCACAAATTAGAGGCCAATTGTGAGCTTAAAAGGTATCCATAGAAACTGTGGCGCCGCCTCTTGATAGATGGTTTCGAAGATTAATGGGCTTATTAAATTATATTTTAGGGAGCTGTTTTTTAACAATACGTTTTTCGAACCAATAATTATAATACGCAGCTTATTTTTTTTTAAATCGGTCAAGAAAGTGGCACTAGTGACCGAAAAGTTGTGTTGGAGATCAGTGCCGTAACTAGTCTTTTATACGCCTGGTGCGAGCTTCTATATATGCGCCCCTAAAAAAAATCCACCACCACCACCATTTCTACTACTATTCTTCTCTGCATCACCCAAAGGTTGACTGGTAAAAAATGCCTAAGGCATTAAACTCACTCATGTATCTGTATGTGCATAAAGTATGAAATAAATAAATAAAAAGGGCTAGATCTATATAACATTTTTGCGTCTCTCCAGAGTTTGCGCTCTGTGCCTGGGGACCGCTGGCGCCTGGGACCGCCCTAGTTACGGCACTGCTGGAAATCAGTTCTGTGATAATGAATATGATGCGGAGGAATGAAGAAGATTTATTTAAGAATGAGAATAGTTATTCGATTTTTTAGTATAATAAAATTGACGAGACAGGAAGAGTAAG
This sequence comes from Mythimna vitellina, assembly GCA_949316375.1. Taxonomy (NCBI): domain Eukaryota; kingdom Metazoa; phylum Arthropoda; class Insecta; order Lepidoptera; family Noctuidae; genus Mythimna; species Mythimna vitellina. Next base: position 8,426,960 of record OX438687.1, on the reverse strand, counting down.
TACTGACTGTCAGACACCTTCTCGCTCCACCCAGAGTAGGAAATGTTATTTAATGTTTTATCACGGTCGAAATAATACAAGTATGGTGATACTGGTGGGTAGAGGGACATCAATAAGACAATAGATGATTTGAAAGGGAGGTTACTTCATCTAGTACTTTCCGGATTTTTCACAGCAAAAGGGAAGAATAGTTAATAGCATAGAAATCAAAAATCAAAATCAAAATCAAAATAGCATTTATTCCAAATAAACCATTTACAGGCACTTTTGAAATGTCAAGAAGTCAGTTAGTCAGAAAAATAAAAATAAATGATGCTAATTGCACATTCCAAAGCGTAGATCTCTATGGAGAAGAATGTGCAAGAAACTCCATGGACACTCTTTTCAATCATATTTTGTAGTTACAAATATCTCTGTTACATGTTTCTTGTCGCTATCATGTGAGAACAATGTAAATAAAAATAAAAACTAAATATAGATATTAAAAAAGCAACTGGCAGCTAAGAGATGACCAGCCTCAACTGACAGCGCCCGTTCACGGACATGACGCTAATATTAGCACCACTCAGCTCAACCATTTTGAAGGGAACCGAATGATCCAACACCCGCGCCACCATCAGTGAGACATTTGAGTGAGCATGACCAACTCTCAACTGCCATGCTCATTTATGTCAAATAAGTCCAGTAGCAACATAAAAACTATAAAAAGCTCCATGGTACTCACATTTACAAACTGTGGAAAAAATGCTTCTATACATATAATACAATACTTATATTTTACAATTTCAGGAAAAAAAAACATTAAAAAATAATTTCCATACTAATTAATCAATTTGTACACCCCGGTTGTAGTGGAGCTGGACCAGCATTGAGCCAAGCATTTTTATCCTGAATATAATCCTCCAACTTATAATATGCTTGCCTGCATAGTGTGCGTTTAATACAAGATTTAAATTTCGTTTCATTGAGTTCTAATATTTGTGAAGGTATTTTATTATAACATTTCAAACAGTACCCCATAAAAGAAGAGGCCACTTTTGCTAGTCTGAAACTTGGTTGAACTAATTGGTCCCTATTTCTTGTAACATAATTATGTCTATCGCCTCTTTTGCTAAAAAGATTAAGATTTTTTCTAACATACATATAAAAAAATATAAAAAAAAGCTCTTTTCTGATATCTATGGTACACAGAGTGATAAAATAAAATAGCGCTGAGCGTGCCTGACACGCAAGGGTAACGATCTCAGCATTTAAAATAGAGGTGTGTGAAAGATGAAAACCCATAATTTTAATCGTATTTTTTAACATAAAAAACAAAATATGCAGCACTGGCCAAAATATGCGACGCTGGCCGAAAATAAAGAACGGTCGAAATTGTGGCTATAAGGATTTCAATGCATACTTACCTACTCCAAAAATACTGAATGGTACAGTCCGATACGTTACACATAAGTTACCAAAACCTTTTGTACTAAAGGACCATTATAATATAGAAGTGCGTTTTACGCAGGTCCTTTAGGATTTTTTTACGGGTTGCCAGCACCTGCGTGGCACGAACCTGGCAAAAAAGCACCACATTATTCCATCCACACATCGATTCATGGATTTATTGAGAAACCATTTTGGAACAGAAGTTCGGTGGAGACGAAACCTGAAGATAGTATTCTTTCTTTAATTTAATAGTTTTGTAATTATGTAGATATAGATAGCAAAATAGGTTGAACTAGTTTGTAGTTTTTCTAAACGTGTTTTGTTATTTTAAACATCATTTATAAAATGCAATGCAACATGAACAAAGACGATAATTTATTAGTCTGGCTATTTTGGTTCGATCGAACAGTCATTAGTTTTCCAATAAAAGAATTTTATAAAATACTTACTAGATTAAAACAGTAAAGCGAAGTGCAGGGTGATTGAGCTCCAGCAAATTTTGACTTGGCAATTCTTTCGGCATGGGCACGATCAGTTCGATTTTGATTTTTCATAATCAATTTTTTGTTATGTTTTCGTCATTTTCTACTTCTACAAAAATATTTAGTAGTTTATGGGACTCCACAGCTTTTATTTCCCATACCACTCGTATGGAGTTAAGCCGAATTCTTTTTAGGCGCATTTTTTTCATAAACGGTCCTTTCATTGTGAAAACTGCAACATCCGCTGGATTTGGGTCAGGCGACAATATTGTGGGTGACTCTCGATACTTGCAAATATATTATTATAAAAGTAGTGACGATTTTCAAGTGTGCAAATCACAAAGTGCGAGTATCTAGGAATAGATAAATCATAATACTAATAATAATGTAGCCTAGATGGGACGCACAGCTTGGGTTATATATGTCGTGGCCAGATCTTAGAATTGATTACTTCATGATATGGTTCACTAAAAGTGGCTAGATCGTTTAAACGTTAACATTTGAAGATATGTCAATCCTCGTTTGGCCATATCATTGATGTAGGATTTCTATAGTAAAAGTAAAAGAAAGTAGGCCAAACGAGGATTGAAATATCATCCAACTTTAACGTTTAAAACGATCTGGCCAGTTTTACTTGGCCATATCATGAAGTGATCAATTTCTAAGATCTTGCCACGACATCTCGTAATCTGAAAATTATCGGTTACAATTCGTTAAAATGTGAAATTTGACTTAAAGTAGCAGATATCTCTAGTAGTACTTTACCTAGTTAATCTCTGTATTAACAGATGCTACTTCGTTTAATCGCGGAAGACATTGAGCGAAAGACTTTTGTTCCCTTATAGATTACCAAGTTAATCTGCACTTTAACTGATTTACACACACTAGCTCTAACTTATATTTCTTTATGTTGAAAATATTTTTTTTCTATTATTGTTTATTCTGTTCTGTTTTTTTTTTGTTAATGTTCTTGGCTTGTATACTAAATTCTCTAAGCCATGTCTTCGTATGCATAGTTAATTTGTTTACCATTAGAATATGGATGTACACATTCTGATGTTTTTTTGTAGTATTTAGCAGCAAATGTATCAAGTCAACCTTCTCAGCATACCTCGCTGAGGTAGTCAACACTTCAATAAAATTCTCAGCTCCATTTTACCAAGTTCGCGCCTGTTTCAATGATTCCACATATTGTCCAGTTGCGCAGACACTTGAGATACAAAATTACACCAATTTTATATCGCAATGTAAAATTGGTAAAAACTAGGAATCAACTTGCGAATAATTAAAACAGCTATTGAACTTCACTCGAGTAAATACCGTCAAAAACTCCTTTTTAAACCGACTTCAAAAAAAGGAGATGGTTCTCAATTCGGTTATATTTATTTTTTTAATGTTTCTAGTCTCAGAACTCCGTCGTTTATGGACCGATTTCCAATTTTTTTCCCCCTTAAAAGATGTGCTTCCGAGATTGGTCCAATTTTTAAAAAAATCCAGTTCTGATGATGGGGTCCATGAGGAATCGAACGAACTCTTCAAATGTTAAAGGCAACCATACAGCGGTTTTGGTATTTTCATCGAGAACGCACACGCTAGGGAACTGCCCTAACGACCCAGCGCCGGGATCCGTATCCCGATTTCCAGCTACCGAAGGCGTGGGCTTGCGACGGCTGACTTGGATGTTATTTGGCTTATAAAAAATCTTATGTGCTATTTTAGGACATGGTCTACCATGTTCTGGAATGGCATATATTTATATATTTTTTAAAATAATACAAACTTGCTTGACTGCGATCCCACCTGATGTTTGATATTTTAATATCTATATTTAGTTTCTATTTTTATTTACATTGTTCTCACATGATAGCGACAAGAAACATGTAACAGAGATATTTGTAATTACAAAACATGATTGAAAAGAGTGTCCATGGAGTTTCTTGCACATTCTTCTCCATAGAGATCTACGCTTTGGAATGTGCAATTAGCATCATTTATTTTTATTTTTCTGACTGACTGACTTCTTGACATTTCAAAAGTGCCTGTAAATGGTTTATTTGGAATAAATGCTTTTTTTGATTTTTATTTTGATTGATGGTAAGCAGTGATACAATCGTTGATGGTGAGGCGCACTAGTTTATTACTCCTTTTTTTATCGTTGGTGGTAAATTCATCCAATGACATCCCTCGCCTTGGGCGGAGCGCGAGGGCGAGTCATACTTTTACTGGCTAACCCACCCCTGTTCCTTCGTTGCCTTTCCTACCAAAACCGAGTCTTCTTTTCAGAATCAGACCCTTGGCCCCAGTAGGCTTCGACCTTGCTGGGCGCCAAGTCCGCGCCTACGGTGGCCGGAAATCGGGATCGGGATCCCGGCGGCTGGGGCGTGAGGTTCGCGCCCTCGCGCGTGCACGTGCGGCCGCCTCCTTTGCTAGCATTACTGCTTCGCAGAAGGAGGCGACCGCCTGCCACTCCTCTTCGCTTCGGACCATGGCCCGACGCGGGAGATCGTTGCCGCTGGTATCCGAGGACATGGCGGTGCTCTGCCCAAGCGGGGCAAACCTCTACCGTGTCACGTGTGCTCCACTGTAGTACCCGGGCGTCACTTCCGCACGAATCCGGTGCAGGAACCTCCCGAACTTACTATGTCCGGTGAGGACCTGCGTCATGCGGAAGGTCGTGTCGTCGCCTTGAGGTCTTTCCAGCTACGCCTTAAAAAGGGGGTTTACCGCCATAAGTTTATTACACTGTAGCCTTGAAGATACCCACATATAGGTTTTTTGATTATATAATCCCTTGGTTTAATGTTCTGCTGTTTTACGTGGGTGAAGTTACTAAGTTTGATTGAAAAACTGTGCAAAATAGATATAGGTATATATTATATAAACAATTTAGAAAATGTCACACTCTAAAATGGTGATTCACATATCGGAATGTTTTTTAAATCCGTCACCTGTTTCTTGACAAACACACAATCTGCATTACACGCTTGTGCGTAAAGCTATTGTTTTACAAAAAACTAGGTGCGCGTACGCACGCACGTAACAGTTTGTTTTTCGGGGACACTTGTGTAAGAAAATTTTCCATACCATAAACCAGTTTGAAGCTGATCCATCGTTTTTTTTTCACTAATGCTATGGCTACATTATCGATTCGGTGTAGAGTAGTTCGTCGAATCACGAAATATTAGGGCGAACAGGAATGGTTGTAGGAGTAGCATAACAGCAAAGAATAATTAGCCTCATAATGTTCCTACTGCTGGGATTCAAGCCTCCACTCCACAGGAAATGGGCCGTAATCCACCACGTGGGCCCAGTGCGGGTTGGAGGATGTCACGTCTTCGAATTTTTGGTAATATGACATGCCGGAGTCCTCACTATGTTTGCCTTCACCGTTTTGAGAGCAGTGGTGATGAAGTAAATTACACAAAGGAATGCGCATGGCTGGGACCGTTACCACTGGGCCACCACTGCAACATCGATAATACTGTGTATTTATCGCGACAAAGCGACACGAATATTTGACTGATAATGCAGCCACAGCATTAACCAGTCACCTGTGAAGTCAATAGATACAAAAAAAAATATATTTCGCGTTGTCATAGTTTAATTTTTTGTGGTTGTCTTGATAATTTAAAGCCCATGTTGTCTGGGAGAATTATGTAACTTTGTAACTTACTCTACCAGATTACTTTTAATATTAAAAACGTAAACTTTGGTATAACGGTATTTTATATTATTGCTACAAGCCTTTTTTTTTCGATTGCCAATTATCAAATGACACCTTGGGCTCTGGGTGAAGCGAGAGGGGGATTAGACTTTTACTTAGGGCAAACTGAAAGTTTCTGGATTCTGATAAATGACACTAGATATAAGACTTACGATACATTTGTTGTTTTTCAATATATTCCCTCGCAATTAATGCATTTTTGCATTCGCTGATACCACTGTACAAAGCAGTTGGACCAGTCTTCTTTAGGGACCTCTTCAATGGCTTTATGAAACGTATTCACCGCCGATTCAGGGCTCGTAAAACGTGTGCCTCTAAGTTAGTCTTTAATTTTTGGAAACAAATAGAGTTCGCAGGGTGCGAGGTCCGGGCTGTGAGGTGGATACATCATCATTTCCACATTTGAAGCCTTCAATTAGGCTTCTGTTACTTTAGCGGAACGTGAGGATGCGTTAACGTGGTGGAGGAGTACATTGATTCGAGGACGTTTTTCATGAACTTTTTCTAAGACTCTGGGCAAGCAAGTGTTGACGTACCAATCTTCAGTCACTGTCCTTTGATCTTCAAGCGATACTGTAGTATAATGTCCTGATTTGCCGAAAAAAGAAGCAACCATTTTTTTACTTTCGACTTTTCTTAACTTTCGTCGGTAAATTTTCAAAAGGGAAGACCCACTCTGTCGGCTGAATTTTTCAATCGGGTTCAAAGCAGTACACCCATGTTTCGTCACCTGTCACGATATTATAGACAGACAATGACTGTCCTCCATTCAACTTTTTAACATTTTACGGCAACACTGGACTCAGTCGTTTTTGGTCCTCCGTTAAGTCATGTAGTATCCATCGAGTGCAAAGCTTCCGAACCTTAAGATGCACTTGTAAAAATAAGTTGTTGTACGATGTCAATATTCGATACTGTAACCGCAATCGCCGGCCGACCTTCACGTACCTCGTCATAGAGATGATCACGTCCACGTCTAAATTCTCTAAACCACGAATATGCAGAGCTGCGACATGGTGCTTCATCACCAAATGCTAATTGAAGTCTCTGGCAACTCTTTTGTTGATCAATAACGTCACAACGAAAATCATAAATCTTCGAAAGGACTCCACAATGAAAAAACAAATGACAGTCTCGCAAATTAAAAAGTAACATGCTCGCAAAGAGTTCCATGTTCGAATTCTATTTTCTTTTTTATTCGTTAGTGTAAGTGACTGGATCCAAAGACTTTGAGTATGCTCCACGTATTGTACTAACTTGTGTTCCTCCTGTTCTCCTATCGCTGTAACTCTTTCGAACAATCTTGCAATCTTTGGAGGTATTGGCCCTGGTGGGTCACTTATGCTAAAATCTGTTTGAGGCGCATGTAGTGTATAGCCGTACATTTGACGGTGACTGACTCATTGCTCGCCGTCTGCAAGCTCGTGCCTATCGTAGCCAGTAATCCTGATGCCGGGGCGTCTTCTATGGCAGCTGAGGTGTCAAGATGTTCTCTTCCTCATCCTTTTCGCTACCTGCTTTTGGTTGTACTATTGCTTCAGAGAAGAATGTGACTGCTTCCCATTCTCGCCCATACTACCATCCGCTACGTATCTTTTTTTTTCAAAGTCAAAGTCAAAAGCATTTTATTTCAAATAAACCATTTACAGGCACTTTTGAAATGTCTAGAAGTCAGTGAGTCAGAAAAAATGATGCTAATTGCACATTCCAAAGCGTAGATCTCTATGGAGAAGAATGTGCAAGAAACTCCATGGACACTCTTTTCAATCATGTTTTGTAATTAAAAATATATCTGTTACATGTTTCTTGTCGCTATCATGTGAGAACAATGTAAAGAAAGTAAAAACTAAATATAGATATTAAAATAGCAACTGGCAGCTGAGAGATGACCAGTCTCAACTGACAGCGCCCGTTCATGGACATGACGCGAATATTAGCACCACTTAGGTCAACCATTTTGAAGGGAACCGAATGATCCAACACACGCACCACCAGCAGTGAGACATTTGAGTGAGCATGACAAACTCTCAACTGCCATGCTCATTTATGTCAAACAAGTCCAACGGTAACCTAAAAACCAATAAAAAAAGCTCCATGGTACTCACATTTACAAACTTTGAAATAATGCTTCTACATTATACAATACTAACTGCAATAATATTTTACAATTTAAAAAAAAAAAAACATTAAAAAAATATATATTTAAATAATAATAGTTTCAAAAACTTATTAATTTGTACACCCCGGTGGTAGAGGAGGAGGAGGAGGTGGAGTAGAGCTGGATCAGCATCGAGCCAAGCGTTTTTATCTTGAATATATCCAACGTATAAAATGCTTGCCTGCATAGTGTGCGTTTAATACAAGATTTAAATTTCGCTTCATTGACTTCTAATATTTGTGGAGGTATTTATTATAACATTTCAAACAGTAACCCATGAAAGAAGAGGCCACTTTAGCCAGTCTGAAACTTGGTTGAACTAATTGGTTGAAATAGGGACCTATTTCTTGTAACATAATTATGTCTATCGCCTCTTTTGCCAAATAGATGACGATTTTTTCTTACGTATATGATGTTTTCATAAATGTATTGACAAGGCACCGTCATGATGTTAATATCCTTAAACAGTTCCCTTAGAGAATCGCAGCGGCGAAGATTGTATATAGCTCTGATCGCTCTTTTCTGTAGTATAAATTGTCTGCGACCCGTCCCCATAGTAAGATACCGTAAGACATTATACTATGAAAATAAGTAAAATAGACTAGTCTAGCGGTATCAACATCCGTAAATTGGCGGATTTTTCTAACAGCATATGCAGCTGAGCTAAGCCGTCCTGCAAGAGATGTTAAATGAGGACCCCATTGTAGCCTCGAGTCAAGCGTAATCCCCAGGAAAACCGTTTTATCGACAAAGGCTAGTTTTTCCTTGTTCAATGTTATGTCACAATCACTACTTCTGACATTCGGTAAGGAAAATCTTATGCATTTAGTTTTTTTTCCGTTTAAAACTAGATTATTAGCAGTGAACCAGTTTTGGAACTGCAGTAGGGCGTTATTTACGTCGTCAAGATTATTAGTCCTTCTATTTATCTTAAAAATCAAACTCGTGTCGTCGGCAAACAACACCATATTAAGTTTATTTTGCAACAAATAGGGTAAAGCATTAATATAAACTAAAAATAAAAAAAGGACCTAATATTGAACCTTGGGGTACCCCCATTTTCACATTTAATCCCGACAAATTGACACCGTTTTTTTGAACTAGTGGCTGTCTGTCCATCAAATAAGATTTTAATAAGCTTAACGCTGTTTTGCCTAGTCCGTAATGCTCAAGTTTCAGGAGTAATGTTTCATGAACCACACAATCAAATGCCTTAGACAGGTCGCAGAAGATGCCTATAGCATCTTGTGCCTCTTCCCACGCATTAAAAATGTGTTTTAGTAAGGAGACACCAGCATCAGTTGTACAACGTCCTTTGGTGAAACCATACTGTTTATCGTGTAAGATGTTATTTGTGTTAAAATGATTAAGCATTTGATTTAACATTACCTTTTCAAATATCTTGCTAAAAAACGGCAACACGGACACCGTCCTATAATTATTAGTGTCTTTACTGTCCCCTGATTTTAAAAGTGGTATCTTTTTTTTTTTTTTTAATTGATATAAACCAGTGCTTGACTGCGATTCCACCTGATGGTAAGTGGAGATGCAATCATTGATGGTCAGGCGCACTAGTTTATAAAAAAAAAAAGTAAAAAGTGGTATCACTTTACTATATTTCATTAGATCCGGAAAGACTCCTTGATCTATGCACAAATTAAATATTAAAGCTAAGAACGGTGCTATAGTCTCAATAATTAAGGTACAAACTTTGATAGACATACCCCACAGATCTTTTGTCAATTTAACCTTGATTTGTTTAAAAGCTTTTATTACTGTTATGGAGTTTATATGCTTAAAGTTAAATTCAGTCGACCAGGCTGCAACGTTCGCCTGCAATAAACCAAAAGCATGCGATGGCGATGAATTTAGGGCTTCAGTAGTTTTAATTGGTATACTAGCAAAGAAATTTACAAATTCTTCTGCAACTAGTTTGTTATCGCTAATAAGACCATGACGTGTCTCCAATGTGTAATCATTGTAATGCATTTTGTTCCTGTTCGTTTCATTATTTATAATTTTCCAAACCGTTTTTATTTTATTATCTGCTGATTTCACTTTATTGCTAATGTACAAGGCCTTAGCTGCCTTACAAGTGTTTTAAACATTTTTGAATATGTAGCAACATACTTATTAAAAGTTTCAGTATTAATAATAGGCCTTATTTTGGATCAGGGCCGCACGTGAGTGGTCGCCGCCGTCGTTCACCCCACGATGATCCGGCGGTGCTCTGCCTAAATAGCCACAAGCCTGCAGCTAACTCCTTCAGGTTTTGTCAAATCTACTAACATACGATGTTGCAGGTGTCTATGTATTGCTTAAGAAGGAACCATCTATATATATATATATAAGGAGAAAATGAATGACTGACATATCAACGCACAGCCGAAACTACTGGGACAAGGAACGTGAAACTTTGCACAAGGTTTCATTTTATGACATAGGCGAGCACTAAGACAGGATTTTCCAAAATTTGCACACTAAAGGGATGAAACGGGGGTCCAAAGTTTATATGGAGAGACCTACTTTCACACGAGCGAAGCCGCTGGCAGAAGCTAGTCGTTATAGATAATAACCAACATTATATCCACCAACTTTATAAGGCTGATTATGCTACATAGCATATAATACAATGTTGCCACTGTCGGGACTTCATTAGATGACCAAATGTCGCCATATTGTGGGACATTTTGTCCCCTAATTTATTTAAGGGTTTACTTCACATGTTCACCTCATTTTTTTCTTCAAAATTAACACGTTTGAAACCGGGGGGGTCGTAATCGTAAGCAGGTACTATGAATATGTATATGACGTACACGACAATCTACAATCTTTATTAATTAGAATATAAATGGCATAAGAACCGGCAAAAACAACTGACACCCGTTTAAAAAAATAAATGATAAAATACTAATTATATTGAAATGTTTTGTAATGGAAGCGAATGTTTAAATTTAGACATGTATAAATAAGCATGCGATAGGTGCCGTATGAAACCTGTTTACACCTCACGGGTAACTACGGTGAGTATAATTGGAACTTCAAGTAATTCCGGAATGTTTCAGGTAATATTTTTTTTTTTCGTTGTTAAATCGTCAAAATGATGCCATGCCTGATGCATCATTTTGACGATGAATATCCTGATCCTGCCATGCCTGATGAATATGTATGTTGCTGCTATAGTTTTTCCTCAACTATAACCCTGGGGGCTTCTTAAGTCACGTGAAATTTTGGTTGCGTTTGTCAATCCTTTACAATTTGGACTATTTGATAATCTTCATCACTGATTGAATTTAACTTGGTCAAGGCGAGTTTCTTACGGGATCTTATCGAGGGGAGTTCAGTGGCTGTTTCAATTATTCCCAAAGTGATCCTAGTGGATATTGTGATATGTGGAATAATTAAAACAGGCGCAATCTCGGTAAAGTGGAGCTTTTTTTTAATTTTATAAACTAGTTCTTGAATGCGATCCCACCTGATGGTTAGCCGGCGGCGATCTCTCGCGCCGGACCTTGGTACAGGCCATGGTTCGGAGCGAGGTGTGTGGCAGGCGGTCGCCTCCTTCTGCGAAGCAGTAATGCTATAAAGGAGGCAGCCGATCGCGTGACGCAACGGTCTAAAAAAACCTGATGGTTAGCAGTGATGCAATCGATCATAGTGAATGGCACTAGTTTATTAAGAGCCTATTTACTCTAGCTTTGAAGACAAATTTTTCCAGTCCTTGTGTACACGGTATAAATGATGAGGCTGAGAGTTTTATTGTAGAATCTTCAACCTCAGCAAAGTTTTCCGAAAAAACTGACTGGAGACATAGGCTGCTAAATACTTGTAGTATACTCATTAGAATGTGTTCAATCCAAAAATTTAATAATGTCTAAACTTGACACTACCAACACAGGGCAAAGAAAAAAAACCTTTGTCTAGAGAGGCCAAGGCCTTTTTCAGCGCCTAGAGCGTCATGCATTATTTAAATATTGGTGTAGGTATATGTTAAATGTTGTTTGATATAAAAAGTCAGAACGTGGAATGCTATTTGATAGTAACATATGTATTTTAATTTAATTTATTTCTAAACCTACAATCGCTATGTCGGTCACCCGATATGCTTTGCCTGAAAATATCTATTTTACAAGTCTTCTTATCGTAGATATTCAATTTTAGAATTTTTAGTCGTAAGGGTAATCTTTCGGTATTTTATAGGATGCATTTTGGATAGTATGCGCAGGAATTACATGATTCCGCCATCAGCTTTTTACCACAAGACAACCCGACATACGGTTAGTGTCCACCCTTATGATGTTGATACTTCAATGGTTCAAACTAAACGTTTCGCCTCGTCGTCTTCAAGGCTAGAGTAAATAGGCTCTTAATAAACTACTCCGCTTCAGCGATAGCATCACTTCTTACCATAAGGTGGGGTCGCAGTTAAGAGGGTCCTTTTCCACTTGCCTATCGTTAACATTGAGCATGGTTTAAAAGCTTGTTGCTTCATTCAACGCAATCCAACGCGCTGTTTGATGAAGAGGCAATGCAAAAAAGACAGATAACGCCTGAAAACTCGGTTGGCATTCGGTAATTCCGTGATTTACTTGAATATTTCACGAAACTGGTTTCAGGAAATGCGTGTTTTTTTTTTAAACCCTTTAAGGTTTTACAGATATACATTATGGAGGGCCAAAGTTCACGTAAAATAGCAGATTTTCAGAGGTCTTTACTAGATTAGTTTTACACAAATTTATGTTTTGATTTCTATTTATGCCTTGATAATATCCACAAGATCCAAAATAAAATATAGAAAAAAAATATAAAGTGTATCCAAAATATGTAGATAAAGATATGTAATCACGTAAGAGCGGTTGTATGAAAATGTACCTCGATAAGAACGCTCGGTTACAAAAAAATCTTTTTTGATTCGTCATCATAAAAACATGTTATTTATTTATTTAAAGTACACGTAAAGAGAGGCAATAAATAGGCGGACTGAATGCTACAAGGCATTCTTTACCAGTCAACCTTTGGGTTAAAAGGACATCACTATGATACTAAGACAAGAAAAAAAACATGTGTTTTATTGAAACGAAATAAATAGGTATAAAACCAGCTGGAGATTATTATTCTAGATAAATAATAACGTTTTTTTTTTAAACATACTTACCTAGCTGCCATATTTTTTTTTATACGTATGTAAGTAAATAAGTTCGACAGCCGAATATAAAGATTAAAAAGAAAACAAATATTTGTCCTTTAAAAGTTAAAGAAGTTCTTTGAACCTTTTGTTTACCAAAATGTACCAAAGATGTACAAATTTTATAGCAGAATTTCAATTGCCAAGTGTAGATGTTACCGGTAAACCCGATTTTAGGATGAAATAGTTTCGCCTAGGCCAAACCTGCGATAATAGTCCACGTGCGAGCGAAGCGAGCTCAGAATTTCAGGCACTCCGACACGGCCAGTTAAATAACTACTATGGGTAAGGCAGGAGCTCCGCTCCACTCTCGCCTTAGGCTTTGTGTTTTCTTTTTTTAATCTCCCGGATATAAGAGCCCCGCAGTGTGGGGCTCATATATGTATATATATCCTTCTGCGCATGGAGGCAGAACTGGTTTGACTTAGGCGAAACTAGTTAATCCTTTTTTTTAGGTGATTAATCATCTAATGATTTCTCGTGCTCTAGGGAGGGATGTTAGACTTTTATTGAATTAAACCCCACTTCTATGTTCCTACTTCGCCTTGCGTTCCAGCATCCCGGGTTTTTCGGGGGACCCCTTTCGGAAGCGAACCTATGGCTCCAGCAGGCTTCGGCCTTGCTGGGCTTTCCATGGTTTAGCTGACATCTATGTGCCGCCGACGACTTGGGCTCGGTCCGAGGAGGACGAACGGACAGCGAGCTACCCATTGCTCGCCCTCCGCAAGATCACGCCTACGTTGGCTAGAAATCCGGGTCGGGGTTTCGGCGGCTGGGGCGTGAGAAAGTCCGTTCCCTCACGCGTGTGGCCGCCTGCTTCGTTAGCATTACTGCTTCGCAGAAGGAGGCGACCGCCTGCCATTCCACCTCGCTCCGGACAATGGTCTGTACCAGGACCCGGCGCGAGAGGTCGTTGCCGCCGATCGCCCCTACGAGGACACGGCGGTGCTCCGCCCAAGTGGGGCACACTTCCACCGTATGATCCACTGTGTCCACGGACAAATAAGGGAGGCTAGGGTCCCGTTGGCACCCTTCGGACACGGAACTCTAAAAAAAGGCCCCTGTACCACGAGCCAGTGCTACGGTCCTCACAATACCTACTCCTTTTCTTTCATTCATATACCTACATCAGCGTCTGCAAAGAAGATAAATTAACACATTTTAATTTTAGACTCAAAAACATTAAAGAAGCCAAAAATAGCGTTTATAGAATAACCAGAGATAAATACTAAGGCTTTCAGTCTCGATATATTTTCGAGAACCGGAACAAAAAATTCGAGACACGGACCAGTCTCGGTATTCTCGGGAAAAACGAGACTTTCGAGACTGGTTAAAAAAAAAATTACATTCATGTGCTAGGCATTTAGGCAATCAATACAAGATTATAATAAAGAACTTTATTGAAAACAGTATTTCAATCTTGTTTTTCTTCTGCCATGCTTACAATCGAATAAAATAACAATAAATAGTTTTGTAAGTTAAGTAGTCTTGTATTTTATGCTTTTTTAAAGTGAGTTTGTAAAAATCATGATGCGTCTGTGGTTTCAGAACGGTAGGTAGGACCTGTTATTTTGTTACGAAATTTACTTGCGTCAGGAAAAGCTCTCTTTGCTTCCACGCTGCTACTATGGCTTAAGAATCTGAAATTTATTTCAAATTCTGAAAAACGTTTGTAAGTCATACATAGAATTAAACGCAGAGGTTTTATTATCTTTTATCTACACTTGTATTATAAAGAGTTAGTTTGCTTTTTTTGTTTGTAGGAGCTAATTTTTAAAAATACTGGTCCGATTGCTAAAATTTTTTCATCGATAGAAAGCTGTTTTATTCCTGAGTGACATTGGCTATATTTTATGGACGCGGGGAAAACCGCGGGCTAAAGCTAGTTATAAATTATATTGAGGTTTTAGTAAACGTTTAAGCTTATATTCTAGTTCTTCTTTTGCAGTTAAACCTAGCTACGACCTAGGGGTATTTAAGTCAAGAGATAATAGGCTCCATCGTCGAACACATCATCGATTACCATTAGGTGAGGTAGGGGTCAAACGCGAGCCTATCAATGATAAAAAAAACCAGTGGGCAAAGTCATTGTCCCATTATGTTTAAAGATAATGTAATTTCGTTATTATTGAGAGTTTGAAAGGAACCTTTCAATAAAATTGAGTAGGCTTTTGCAAATATATCAAAATACTTGCTTTAGTGAGCCTATTTAATACGGTTAAAAATATTTTCTGAAAATAAAAATTAGATTTTCAGAAAATATTTTGAAGACAAAAATTCAAAACGGTATCTGCTGTTTAGTGTTGAGTTGCGACGTACCGTGCAGTATCTTTTTAGTAGATTATTAAAAATTTACGCAAGTCACAAAAGTCTTGTTATTCTCGAGACTGAAGATAAAAGTCTCGAGTATTTCGGAAAATTCGAAAAAGTATTCGACAATCTCGATATTTTCGAGACTGAGAATCCCGGAATGAAAGCCTTATTAAATATCTAACAGAACATCCATGTGTTTTCGTGTCCAACAATCGGGTACATTTCACGCCTTCATTACAATTTGATGGCTTCTACTGGAAGACGTAACACTTTATAAATATTCATGTGCAGTTTTTACGCGTAACGGTGACATATAATAGTATTGTTTCGTAAAAAATAGTCGCTTCATAAATAACAATTAACGTTTAAAACAAAAGAATATGTTATCTGTTAAGTTTCTACTTACGTCTGTACCTTTGTTTATAACGTGTGAGTCATCATCATCATCATCATTTCAGCCGATAGACGTCCACTGCTGGACATAGGCCTCCCCCAAATGTCGCCACAAAGAACGGTCCTGCGCGTCTCGCATCCATCGGATTCCCGCAACCTTCACCAGGTCATCGGTCCACCTTGTAGGGGGCCTTCCAACACTGCGTCTTCCGGTACGCGGTCGCCACTCCAGAACCTTTTGGCCCCAACGGCCATCCGTTCTGCGAGCAATGTGCCCTGCCCATTGCCATTTAAGTTTGGCGATTCTTCGTGCTATGTCGGCAACCTTGGTTCTCCTGCGGATATCTTCATTTCTGATTCGATCACGCAAGGAAACTCCGAGCATAGCCCTTTCCATTGCCCTTTGGGTGACTTTGAGCTTTCTGATGAGGCCCACTGTGAGCGACCACGTTTCGGAACCATATGTCATCACTGGCAACACGCACTGGTCATAGACTTTCGTCTTGAGACACTGTGGTATATTGGATGAGAAGATACCGCGCAGCTTCCCGAACGCTGCCCAGCCGAGTTGGATTCGACGGTTGACCTCTTTCTCGAAATTAGATCTACCCAACTGGATTGTCTGTCCCAGGTAAACGTAATCGTCTACAACTTCGAGTGCAGAGTCTCCGATCTTGATCGGATACAACGATGGGTTCGTGGAAACTGTCCATACGGTCGGGTCTAAATTCTATAAGACTCGTACAAGTAAGAGCAAGAGGCTCACAGATCGAACTCTCCAGCTTATGAAGGAGAGGCGTGAGATGATTCTGCAGTCTTCAGACGATGCGTGCACATATCGGCAGCTCAATAAACAGATCTCTAAGTCCTTGAAACGCGATCTCCGTCACTTTAATACCGGAAAAATTAAAGACGCGATTGAGCGAAATAAGGGCTCTAAGGTGTTTGCAAGAGATCTGTCTATTGGGCAGAGCCAGCTCACGAAACTGAAGACCGACGATGGCAGAGTCATATCCGCCAAATCGGAGCTTCTGGGAGCAATCGAGGCTTTTTATGGACAGTTGTACACGTCAATCACAAAACCCACTGCGAATCTAGCAAACGACCCAAGAGCTAGATTGACCCGACACTATACCGAAGATATCCCGGACGTCAGCCTGTACGAGATTAGGATGGCTCTGAAGCAGCTTAATAACAACAAGGCACCAGGTGATGACGGAATTACGGCCGAACTCTTGAAGGCGGGTGGGAAACCGATCCTTAAGGCCCTTCAGAAGCTGTTTGATTCCGTCATATTCGAGGGAAAAACGCCACAGGCGTGGAGCAGAGGTGTGGTGGTCCTCTTCTTTAAGAAGGGCGACAAGGCCCTGCTCAAGAATTATAGGCCCATCTCACTTCTGAGCCACGTCTACAAGCTGTTTTCCAGAGTCATCACGAACCGTCTCGCGCGCAGGTTCGACGACTTCCAGCCTCCCGAACAAGCCGGATTCCGAAAAGGCTTCAGCACCATAGACCACATACATACGCTACGGCAGGTTATACAGAAGACCGAGGAGTATAATCTGCCTCTGTGCCTAGCGTTTGTGGACTATGAGAAAGCCTTTGATTCGATCGAGACTTGGGCTGTGCTGCAGTCTCTCCAGCGGTGCCAGATTGACTATCGGTACATCGAGGTGCTGAAGTGTTTGTACAAAAACGCCACTATGTCAGTCAGACTACAGGACCAGACCTCGAAACCTGTCCTCCTGCAGCGGGGTGTGAGGCAGGGAGACGTCATTTCTCCGAAACTGTTCACGGCCGCAATGGAGGATGTCTTCAAGGTTCTGGACTGGAGTGGATTAGGCATTAATGTCAATGGCGAGTACATCACTCATCTTCGGTTTGCCGACGACATAGTAGTCATGGCTGAGACTGCGGAAGAGCTCAGCACAATGCTAAATGACCTCAGTAGAGCTTCCGAAAGAGTGGGTCTCAAAATGAACATGGACAAAACTAACGTGTGAGTTACGGTTAGAAAAATAAAAAGTGATGTTTTTTTTCGCATTTATTTAAATGTTTTTACTATTCAAAATGCTTATCTTGTATTAATTTCGAGGGTTCACTGGCTTTTAAGATACAAGTACATAAACCTAGTTTAGAAGTGAGGGTTTTAAATAATTGTCCATATTTTAGCATTTATTTTTGGTGTTCAAACTTTGTTGATTAATATTGAGAAATAAATTATTATTAATTAAAATATATTATCATTATTATAACTATAGTGTTATGAAAGAAAAAATCGATAAAATAGAATAATACTAGCACTTTGCCAGCGGCTTCGTTCGCGAGAATGTTTTCATAAAGCAAACAATCATCATCATCATCATCATCATTTCAGCCGAAAGACGTCCACTGTTGGACACAGTCCTCCGCCAAGCGTCGCCACAACGACCGATCCTGTGCTTCTCGCATCCATCGAATCAAAACAATGACACCCTTTAAACTGTATTTTGAGGGTAGTTTTGAAAAACAAATTATGACAGTCTTTATTGTTCACTTTGATTAGAATTTGTTTCTAGTTTGTTATCCCAAGGAATAGGAATCCTCCATACAATCTTTAAAACCCTCTAAATTATATTATTGGGGGTAGTTCTGAAAACAAATAATGACAACCTTTATTATTTAGGTACATAAGTTACTATTTATGCAAACTTTAAGTATGGCACATGGTATTTTGCTTACAGACGGCCCCTACCCCTTTATAGGTTGAATTTTCAAAAACCTCTAGTGCTCGTCTACACCATGAATTACAAAATTTCATGTTTCTATCAAAATCAAAAGCATTTTATTTCAAATAAACCATTTACAAGCACTTTTGAAATGTCAAGAAGTCAGTCAGAAAAAAAAAATGCTAATTGCACATTCCAAAGCGTAAATCTCTAGGGAGAAGAAAGTGCAAGAAACTCTATGGGACTCCAAAGAGATGACCAGTCTCAACTAACAGCGCCCGTTCACGGACATGACGCTAATATTAGCACCACTCAGCTCAACCATTTCGAAGGGAACCGAATGATCCAACACACGCGCCACCATCAGTGAGACATTTGAGTGAGCATGACAAACTCTCAACTGTCATGCACATTTATGTCATCTAGTCCCAGTAGTTTCGGCTGTGCGTCGATGTCAGTCTGTTTCTCCATTTATATATATGTTACCGGCCAAACCCGATCTTAGGATGAACTAGTTTCGCCTAGACCAAACTCGAGAGCTTTCAAAAAAGTTAGAATAACGATTTTATACAATTTATATTTAAAAAAAAACAAATATTAATGAAAAAAAATTAGGAAAAGTCGTCGAAAAATACCACTACTGGTGGGTCCAGAATCATGTAGGTATCGGATCTATGATATTCGTTTGTGCGTCGATGTCAAACACACCGTGTATATGGAAAACTAAATTTACCACTGATTACTATTATTTTGTCCCTGTTGCACTTTCATGCAAACCTGTCACTTGATGTGAGTAACAAGTTAGTTGCGTAGACAAAAGTGGCTCGTGTAGACTATCTCTACACATGTGGTCTGAAAAGTCAACCTAACAAAGCTACAAGACATTTTTTCTTACAATTTATTTCTTTTTTTACGTTGTCTCCTTGAAAACCGTTGAATTAGCATAGCATAGTCGGCCTTATAATGTTCCCACTGCTGGGACTCAGGCCTCCTCTCTAAGAGAGGGAATAGGCCATAATCCACCACGCGGGCTTAGTGCGGGTTGGTGAATGTCACATGTCTTCGAATTTTTGGTTCTAGGACATGCCGGTTTTCTCACGATGTTTTCCTTCATCGTTTTGAGAGCAGTGGTGATTAAATAATTACACAAAGTAATGCGCCTGGCTGGGTTTGAACCCGCGACCTACAACTCATAAGTCGGGCCGTTACCACTTGGTCACCACTGCTGCACCTGTTGAAATAGTAGTTTTTCTCTGCAAAATAATTATTTTTTCGAAGTTTTCCTCCGCATTTAATGAAAATCTCTATCCTCCGAGCGCAATTATTAAGAGATGAGGGAACAAAAAGAAGACTTGAGGCTAGATCTGGTGAGTAAGTCGGATGATCAAGCAGTTCTAACCGTAATTCGTAGATTTTCGTCGTGACAACCGCTGAGATGTGAGAGGGCGTGTTGTTTTGGTGAAAAAGGATTTTCTTTTTCATCTCACTGTCTGCCAAATAACAACTACGCGTCCAAAATGACTGAAACTTTGGTGAGTAATTGTAAAAAAATGCATAACTACATTCACTAGTTTTTATTGACGACTACTGCTTACCTACCTTCACATTGAGGTCGGAAACTTTTCAAACCACCTAAATATAGATCGATACGTGACTTTTCCAATGTATCAAAACCTGTTTAATTAAAATTACCGTAATTTATAAAAACAATGCTGTTTTTTCCTTCATTAAACACGTGAACTCAATTTAGCATCGATACGAGATATTTTCGTGTTGTGTACCCATTGTTAAAAACTCCTGCCTATTATATTATGAGTTAAAATAACTCATTATATGAGCTGTTTGTGCCAATAACTTATGTTATTAAATTTTTTATACTTATGTTATTAAACCCGATGAATGTATTGTATCTGTAGCAAACTTTATAACGGACTAGCGTCTGCCAGCAGCTTCGCCCGCGTGAAAATAGGTTTTTCCATACAAACTTTGGATCCCCGTTTCATCCCCTTAGGGGGTGAATTTTGGAAAATCCTCTCTTATTGCTCGCTTACGTCATAACAGAAAGCCTTGTGCAGAATTTCATTTCCCTAGACCCAGTAGTTTCGGCTGTGCGTTGATATGTCAGTCAGTCAGTTTCTCCTTTTATATATATATATTACAGAGTTTGGTAATAACACATAAAATATGGCATTGCCTAAAACATTCGAACAGTGTATCAATAGTGAATTTTGTGACTAGGAGATAAATCAGTGTCTTTAAGAAAAATCTTTGGAGCATGTATTAGGTGGTGTAAAAATATAATTTACTAGCGAATCACCCCAACTTCGCATGGCATGGGTCTTTGAAATTCTTGGCTCTTTTCTACTATAATTTGCGTGTATCAAACACATAAACCTTCCTCATGAATCACTCTGTTTATTGGTGAACACCGCAGAAAATCCGTTTGGTAGTTTTTGATTTAAATGCAAACGGATGGGGAATTTATTTTATAAAATATGTTACTAAGGATGGAAAAGGATTCTATATTTGGTTAAGTCCAATCTACAGAGCAGTGGTGGCCGAGTGGTAACGGCCCCAACTTACGAGTTGTAGGTCGCGGGTTCAAACCCAGCCAGGCGCATTACTTTGTGTAATTTATTTCATCACCACTGCTCTCAAAACGGTGAAGGAAAACATCGTGAGGAAACCGGCATGTCCTAGAATAAAAATTCGAAGACATGTGACATCCACCAACCCGCACTGGGCCCGCGTGGTGGATTACGGCCCAGTCCCCTTTCCTAGAGAGGAGGCCTGAGTCCCAACAGTGGAAACATTATAAGGCCGACTATGCTATGCAATCTACAAAGCCTCGAGCACGGGCGCAGGGTAGCCAGCCTATCGGTATTTTACAAGTTACATTTTGGAGAGTGTGCGCGGGAATTGCATGACTTGATTCCGCCATCTCCTTTCTACCATCGGACAACCCGACGAACGGCGAGTATCCACCCTTACGTTGTTGAAACTTCAACGGTCCGGACTAAGCGTTATGCTTCGTCGTTTATACCGTATACATCGAAGGACTGGAATATTTTGCCTGCTGCGGTCTTCCCGTCCAACTATAATTTAGGTCTCTTCAAGGCTAGAGTGATTAGGCTCTTAATAAACTAGTGCGCCTGACCATCAATGATTGCATCTCCGCTTACCGTCAGGTGGGATCGCAGTCAAGCACTGGTTTATATCAATTAAAAAAAAAAAAAAACTTTGGTTAGACATTCTATATAATGGCTAATGTTCAGCAGGCAATGATTTAACGACAGTCGTAAGTGCACTTAACATTTTGCTAATTACTGAGGGTATGACAAAAAATTATAATTACGAAGATATGAACTGACGGTCGTAAGTAAGATAATGTTACAGATCCCCGCTGATAGTTAAATAAACGGAGACTCTCACTCAGTTTATTGTGGGTTCTCTTCTAGGTTTGATGGTGAAGAAAATATTTTCGGGGCTCAGTATAAAAACAGTTTTTATTTGCATTAAAGTAAAAAAGTAATTAAAAAAAAACAAATATTTCATCCTACAAATAAAAATACGTAAACAGTTTTATAAATAAATGACCAGAAAAAAATATGAAGTAGGCAGTTAGCCCTTCGCTAAAAATAACCAAAAACAAACGGTTTTCTGATTTTTTTCCAGGAAAAACGAAGATATAGAAACCAAAATTTCGGCCGAATAAATTTCGTAGACCCGTGTGTACAGTAAGACGATTAAGGGTTTTTCAAGGTCATTCAAGTTGTACAAACGTACCTATGTACGATTAGCGCGCTGAGGGTTAATTATTTAGACCACTATTGTCCTAGATTATCATTATTATTGACCATTGCAAATAAATAGCCATTATTGATGCTGTACTTGTGGCCTGGTAAAACAGAGAAACCTTTATGCTCTTTAGAGCAGTGGTGGCCGAGTGGTCCTGACTTACGAGTTGTAGGTCGCGGGTTCAAACCCAGCCAGGCGCATTACTTTGTGGAATTTATTTCATCACTACTGCTCTCAAAGCGGTGAAGGAAACCGGCATGTCTTAGAAGCAAAAATTCAAAGATGTGTTACATTCATCAACCCGCACTGGGCCCGCGTGGTGGATTACGGCTCATTCCCTCTTCTAGAGAGGAGGCCTGAGTCCCAACAGTGGGAACATTATAAAGGCTGATTATGCTTATGCTAAATAAATAAATCTGTGGTACCATTGCTTCAATCGGAAGTGTTATCACAATCTATTAATACACTACAATCGATCAAAGTACTTAGTCTGAGAGCAAGCGAAACGAGCTCGGCATTTCAGGACACCCTGACACGGACAGGTGAGTTTAGAATATATATTCAGGAACTTCACGGACGCTTTTTTCGGACTATGGGTCTGATGTAGATTACTTACCTAGTGTCCGTAACCTGGCTGCCGGTAACCTCTTTGGGGAATCCGAAGGTTTATTCTGTAAAATCATAGACGAAGTTATTATGACTAACAAAACACCTAATAACTACCTGAGATTTATTGTGAAGGATATATGGTTGGCATCTGTCGTGTTTGTCACATGTCTCTGGTGGTGGCGGAGACTACTTGTATAGACGAAACTTTGTAGCCAGGATTAACTATCAGCAACTTGCTCTGAAATACTCTCATGTGGAATTGGAGGTGCCGTACTATAGGTGCTGTACCTACTCGAAGGGGGCTAAAAAGGTCACTTTAGCAGAATCGTATAGGAAAATATTATGAATCATGTTAAAAATCGCAAAATGGTCACGAATTGTCAGTTCATATTTCTATACGTAAACAATATTCATATTATGATTCAATTCGGCAATTCATCTATTTGACAGACGGGTCTATTTGACAGCAAATTCGTAAAATGGTTCACTTATTATGAATCGCTTTAGAGTTCATTAGCAGAATCATAAGAAGTTACTGAAAAGCAACATCTTACAATTCATATCTCGGGAATTATATATTTAAACTTAAAAAATGGCAGGTTTAGGACTTTACGCGTATTTTCTAGGAGACATGCGCATTACTGAGAGCTTTTTATGTCGCCAACGAAGTGTATTTCTTCGAAAAGTGGAATTGGCTTGAAATGTATGAAATGCCGAACCCCGAGTTTATCGGGTTAAACAGACTTAAAAAAAAGTATTGTATATATTTATTGAGCACTAAAGCATTTATGCAGCTGAGTTATGTCATCAAAAATGGGCAGCAAGAACCGACCTCAGTCACTTCCCCATGGCTTAATTCATTCAACCCCGAGCGAACGCCTTGTTCACTCAGTCATTGTCTTTCTATTGTCTCTAATTACGCTACTCAAAAGGTGAAACTATGAATGTTCTTCATAATCACAAAATTGTATTGGATTTACAAACTGTACCTACATATATTTATTAAAGCTATAAAGATTCTAACATAAATTATTTAAAGTTTAGATATCACTCTTCAAATAGTTAAATAGTACTAAGTATCCACCCTGAACACTAAGGTACACTGTTCTTAAATAAAGTAGAGAGTTTAGAGTATTTTTAATATTATCATTTATAGAATATTATAAACAAGCTTAGGTAAATTATTACCAAAATAAAACCATATATATGGATAAAAGAATGTAATTATTCATTTTAGTGGCTCAAATTTACATGCAATCTAAAATAGCAAAGATATCTTTGAGCTGCATCTGCAAGGCATCTCAAATTTTGTATTAAATGTCTTTGAGCAGTATTGGCATCAGCTGCGGTATGTTACATCTCCACCTTAGACAGAATCCTTCAAGCCTCATCATTAGAGAAGCCAGCGTGCGGTCTGAAAGAATTAAATTGTCATTTAATACCTAGTTGCGTAGGTATAAAAACTTATTAATATTAGAATATTAGTGGGCAAGCACTTACTTTGTTGTAAACTTCCCTCACAAGAAATACACCCATACACCTCACGGCGTCCTCACATTCCGCATGACGCAGGTTCTCACCGGACACGGTAAGTTCGGGAGGTTCCTGCACCGGATTCGTGCGGAAACGACGCCCGGGTGTCGCCACTATGTGGCCCACCCGGAGGACACGGTGGAGGTGTGCCCTGCTTGGGCAGAGCAACGCCGTGTCCTCGTGGGGGCAATCGGCGGCGGCGATCTCTCGCGCCGGGCCTTGGTTCAGGCCATGCTCCGGAGCGAGGAGGAGTGGCAGGCGGTCGCCTCCTTCTGCGAAGCAGTAATGCTAGCTAAGGAGGCGGCCGATCGCGTGAGGCAACGGTCCTTACGCTCCAACCGCCGCCGGGATTCCGATCCCGATTTCCGGCCACCGTAGGCGCGGGCTTGCAGACGCCGAGCAATGGGTGGCTCGCCGTCTGACCGTCCGGTAACCGTCCGGACCGAGCCCAAGTCGTCGACGGCGCGTTTTGTTCCACGCGCGCCTCAAGGAGATGTCAGCAAAATCGTAGGGGCCCAGCAGGGTCGAAGCCTACTGGGGCCAGGGGTAGTGTGAAAGCGGAACCCGGGGCCCTGGGACGAAGGCAACGAAGGAACAGGAGTGGGTTTTTAGTCAGTAAGAGTCTGACACTATCTCCCGCTCCGCCCAAGAGCGGGGATGTCATTAGGATGATTTTCCAACGCAAAAAAAAAAAAGTAGATGGTGGTTTGGTTTCATTTTCTTAAAATGCAGTCCTAAGGTCTACAAGCGGATGGTTTGCTTCAGATTATTAAAAAAAAAACAAGCATTTTTGGGGTTCTGCACTTGAAAAATCAACTTAAAATTACAATTTATTGTTTTCAACCGATTTTCGCTTACATCATGTTGACACAATATTGACACAAGCAAAGGGTAAACTACAATGTATGTTGCCAGCCTAACAAGTTGATATTTATTATTTCCATAGATTTAGGAATTTCTAACTTCGTTTTTAAAGGCTTAATTGCATTTTTTAATAAATTATTACCCTAAAATACTGAAGTTATATTTAAATACAATAAAGTTAATACAAAATAATAATCCGATAAATAATAAGTTAAGAAAAAAAAACTAGTAAAACCAAGATTTTAATTTTTTTCATGTGGGAATATTCACAATATGATTCTGCTAAAAAATGAATTGAGTATGATTCGGCTAATTGTGTAACCATTTTGCGAATATTAGAATAATTGCATAAACATCATAAGTATGCAGCAATTCGGGAAATGATTTGCTTTTAGCAGAATTGCCCATTGTGACCTTTTTAGGCCCGCAGTTCTCGACAATGGTAATATCACATTGTACTGATATGGTCCATCGTCACTGACAGAACTTTATTGTGCCTGCTATAACATGTAAATAGTACCTACACTACGAACTACCTGCATACCTATCTTTTCTCCTTTGTTGTCTCCATTCTTTTAAAGGATATCTGTAAAAAATTGTTTTTAGCGATAAGACCACCCATTGTTACACCCTATTAATTTTAAGCTCCTTCTGTAATTTTTTATGGTGTGCAATAAAGAGTATATCTGTCTATGCATCTATTTATACCTATTGGTAGTGAACTGGTTGGTGTACGATTGCTGGCATAACCGTCCCAAATGACGAGGATCTCGTGAAAGCCGAGAAAGATAAACAAATCATGTAGCTATTTTGACTTGGCTCGATGTCTTTCTTTAGGCTTGTGATCTAGGTTTGTTTAAGAAAGCGGTACTTCTGGACACGGCTTGTATTGTAAGGATTAGGATGGCGGGCGAGCATTCTTCGGGGTCTTTATGTAAAAAAAATGGACATTAAAAAAGTGCTAAGTTTTAGCCTAATTTAACCAAAATTTTTGGTTGATTATATCCTCGATACTTGGCTATCAGTGAATCACAGATGATTACAAACAATAATATGTTACATAGTAACATATAACTTTTACCCCATATGCTTAATTACAGGAAGGATTGCAAATGATCATATGCGGATTACTTTCGTTTGTCAAATGAAAATGAATGACCACAGTTAAGTTTAAAAAAATGTTATCAAAACCTAATAAATAAGGGAATCCTTACCTACATATTCACGGCGGTCAAGCTGAACGCGTCCCAAAGGGTCATGGCCATCTGGATGGTGCGGGGACACTGCATGGCCTCCCGCGAAACGGCGAGCCTCGGGAACATGGGTTCAGTACTTGCACGCATACACGATTTTCGCGTGGAGATGAAACTTGATGAGAAACTTCACTGCCGTGACAAATGACGGCATGACAAAGAGAGTTCCGGCGAGATCTCATGGCTATATGGCGACAGTGACTGTTGCAACCCAGTGCTGGGCACGCCATCGAAGTGGCTGAAAAGTTGTCACGGCGTCCTCACCTGCCGCATGGCGCAGGTCCTCACCGGACATGGTAAGTTCGGGAGGTATAGATATATGATACATGCATATTATAGTAGAGAAAAGCTAAGATTGGTAACACAGTGTGCTAGTAAGGAAATAAAATTGAATTTTTTCCTCACGATATATTGTTATTTTGTTTCCTCAACATCTTACGTTTTTAAATCTTTGAGTTTTAGTTAAATGTTTTACTTTTGACTGAGTAAGTAGCTCAACCTGTACATATAAAAAGAGAAACAGACTGATTGACATATCAACGCGAAAATTTAAATAAGAGAGTGTATCAGTCTTAGTAAATATACAGAGGACGCCTTGGGAATATTAACAATCAATAGAAAATACAGATATATTTTGTTTTATTTGAAAAAAAACGAAAAATTCCACCACTAGGGGTCCAGAACCATGTACCTACTGGATCTGTGGTATTCGTTAACATATATAACCGTGAAATACTTTGATTGTTAATATTCCCAAGGCGATCAAGTGATGAAAAGATCAATCATCACCTCTGCGTGGTCATAAGCACTTGAAACATAATATAAACTAATATGATGCGAGGAATTTGTATTGATCTAAATAAGTAATAATTTAAATCCTTATTAAGGCAAGTCTTGAAAGAACACAGTTACAGGTGGGTCTTTTAGACTGTAAAAGTCTGACACTCGCTCTACCTGGAGTGGACGTTCGTCTCGTCTTCGATTTATTCCTTCGACAAACAAAATGTTATACCTATGCAGCACTATCGTGATCTTTATTTGATGTGATTTTTTGATTTTTTACCGCTGAAAAAAATGGATGATGTTGGAATAAATGATATTAAAACATGGAGAATAAGATAAAACTTCCAATTTTATTATGTATCCAGCACACAATTAGTCAATAATAATAATTTACACTTGATATTCCATATTTTAGTTCTCTTTTCTTATTTTAATTAGATTTTCGGTAAACTGTAGGTACCTATGTAGATACAAATTTACAAAATAATTAATTCAGTTTGAAAATGAAGAAAATAGTTTTGAAAATATGAGATAATGTTTTCTTGACCATATTTGTTATAGCAGATGCTATTTTTTAGTTGGTAATAATATCATGGATATATATTAATATGTAATTCGAATTAAAAATAGTTTTTTAATTCGAATTCACACGACACAAAGAATTTTGCGATATACTTTTCAAACACTTTTTTACATAGTCAGGTTTTTTTATTGAAACAACAATTGTGTTTACAAAGCAAGGTCAGATTGCAACATACATTTTAATGAAATTACGAAACAATATTGTAATGAATATGCGACATACACCAAATTACGAGTCCCATACAAACTATATACCTACACAATAGGGATAAATAAATAAAATAAAATCTTTCTTCATACATTATAAATACACTCTGATTTAATTATAATTTACATTAAATTGTTATTGTTATTTTTTATGTTATGCACTAACGCTATGACTAATAGGTAACTTCACCGTTGTGTTCAATAATGTACATAATTTTATACTTAAAGGTTTTTAGTGACACTTCACAAATAAAGAGTGAGTTATTTTTAGACTAAGATAACAATGGTTTGTTATTTAAAACTAAAGTTGAAAATGTTATTCACTTTTTCGTTAACACCTTTTCTGTTTACGAAGCTGTTATATTTAGATACAAGAGATACTAGGCCTTACTAGGTTCAGTAAGTACTATTAACTCCGATACGTCATTACTAAAAACTAAACTAAAGCGTGAATTATGAACTGTTTTGTACTTAATCGAGGGATACAGTCTTGTTTATACATTGGTCACTCGTAACTACTCCTCACTAAATCTACTAAAACACAGGGTTACAACATACAACCTTATTACAGACACTACAGCTATGACTAAAACGTGGAGGTAAGCATAAATATCAGAATCTGTATATATTTACAATTTAAGACAAATCAAAGTTAAACATGATTTCAACAATTCTGTCAGAGGCAAAAGTGAATCGCGAAAAGGTTGATCATTGATAACCGTCTCCGATAAACTTTTACTGAAATTACAGATACAATACAAAGTCTTTGGCCTTAATAAAATACTCTACAATAATTTAATTGTCTGTTGCTAAGCCTCTAACTACAGGCGTGGCCTAACTTCGTCTGCTGTGAGCTAGGCGTGCTGCGCCCTGCCCAGGTGAATGAAGAACGCCACGCGGTCCGCGCTACGCTCCCCGCACTTGTTACACATAAACGGGTCATTGTAACCATGGAAACCCATATGGATAGTGTGCATTGTTAGGTCTCCAAACGTGATGTCGCAATACTGACAAGAGTACGACTGAGTGGTGGCGGGGGCTTCCACAGAACCCTCCGACTCGGAATCGGAAATTTCCATATCCCGAGTTTTCTCGTCTTCGTGCTGAAGTCGCAAGGCTGCAGGTTGTAATTTGAAGGCGCGACCTTTCCGCCTGTTCTTGAGGGCCGTGGTCGGAGTGACGGGTGTCGCTCGCTCTGTGCTGGGCGGTGGCGTACCTGCTTCACTAGTCTTCGTGTTCGTGAGGTCGAGCGCGTCGTTGCCAGCCGGCGCCGGCACTTCACGAGGAGTGGTCGGTGTTTGTGGCAAGCTGGCAGGCGACTTAGCAGGTGATTTAGCAGGTGGTGGAGTCGTGCTATTATCCAGGGGCCTCTCAGTGTACGCAAGGCGCTGATGCAGTAGCGAAGGCGGTGGAGAAATCGTTTGACATTTCTCAGAAGGCATTTCAGGTAGTTTGGGCGATGTGCGATGTTCATAGTTATTGTTTGGAGGAAATAAGAATGAGTGAGGTAAGAGTGGCGGGAGGTAGGGTAGATTGACGGGAAAATGGGTCCCAAAGATCGGGTGCGACGGTGGGGGAGGCTGCGGTTGGTTGTTGTTGTTCATCGGCGAAGAGTGGTCGAACATCTTAGACAGCGGCTTTTGTTTAGGTCCGCGCCGAGTTCCGTACACATCAATGATTGGCAGCGGGTTGGGAGTGCCGTCGGGGTTGAGTACCATAGCGGGGTTGTGCTGGTACTTGCGTAAGTGCAGCTTCAGCGAGTGGCAGTACTTGGTGGCGTAGTTGCAGTCAGCGCAGCGGTACTGGTACACGTTGGAGTGGGACTTCAAGTGAGAGTTGAGCATCGACTTGTTGACGCACGAGTATGAACACTGCGTGCACTGGAACGGCTTCGATCCTAAATGATTTCTCATGTGGTACTCTAAGTGGTGTTTGTACTCTGTCACGAACGGGCACTTTCTACAACATAACATCTTTTCTGGTTTGATGTGTTCTTTGCTATGTTCCCAGAAGCTCAATTTGGTCACGGCTACAAACTCGCATTGCTTGCATTTGAAAGTTTTAACTTTACCGTGTGAGTTGACGGCGGGTACGCGGAGGCCGGGCTCGTCATCGAAGTCTTCGTCGCCGGAGACGTCACGGCCGTCGTCGCCATCGTTTTTCTGTCCGATGCCATCGTAGCCGGAGTCATGGTAGCGTTCAAAAGATCTTCTATCGTGATCCCTATCAGGAGATGAAGGTGTTCTTGGGGGTGATTTTGGTGGGGTTGCGTCGGCATGTGCTAGGGGCGTTGACACGTGTGCAGGGGGTGCTAAGTTTCTCGGTGAGTAAGACGTTTCATAGCCGGGCGATGGTTCACGGCCTTCATTATTGCGTGGCTCGAAGCCTGGCGGGGTGAGCAAGCTGTACGGCAAGCCGTTGCGGAATGCGTCTAGGTGCATGCCGAGGTTGGCTTTGGCTTTGAGTGACAAAGTGTCGTAGAAAGGAGAGGGTTCTCCGGAACTGCCGACACTTCGCGGGGAGTGTCCATTAGAATCCTTGCTAGAAGAGGAGGGCGATGCGCTGTGGAAGCCCTCAGAGTAGAAGCCGCTGGTTTGGTCTTTCAGAAAGCTTCCGTCTTCCATAGGTTCAGATTTCTATAAATAAGGGAAGTTGTTG
Organism: Mythimna vitellina; assembly: GCA_949316375.1. Taxonomy (NCBI): domain Eukaryota; kingdom Metazoa; phylum Arthropoda; class Insecta; order Lepidoptera; family Noctuidae; genus Mythimna; species Mythimna vitellina. Next base: position 8,396,279 of record OX438687.1, on the reverse strand, counting down.
TAGAAAGTTACGCTTTAAAGCTATATATATTATATATATATATATATATATATATAATTATTATAATATAGAAAAGATTACTTAACGTTTTAGAATACATACCACTGTGGGAGGCTGGAGCAGTGGTCCCCAGGTCGGGGGATGTGTGGAGTGATGCGCAGGCGTCATGCCAGCGGGGGAGGCGCAACTGATCATACCTGAGGACGAAGCAATCCTTGAGAATGATGCAAACTGTCAACATTATTTTTTGCGAAGTTACTTAATTGCGAAGTAACCAAAGTACACTGAATTGCTTCGTAAGCAAACGAGGGAGTAGTTTAAAAAAATGCGGAACAAACAGTCACGTACATTGGCATAATTAATTTTTAGTATATGTATTTGGAAACGTTTTGCCGAGGCAGGCGATTAACGCAAAAATGACGAGTTGGGTTTTATAGAATGAATTTAATTACTATATCCGCAGTTACTTACACCTACGTAATATTTGTTTGTAAACATATAACTATGATACTATGTTAAATCAGTTATAGGTAAATAACTGTTAATTGTTTAATAAGAAATATTGATTGAGTGATTTGCAGTTTGCAAGTTTTTGTTTCTAAAACATTTTCACACAATTTTGCATTTATGTATAAGCACCTATTTATTTATTAACATTATAAAAACTAGAGTTGTTTTCAAAGGTCACATAGAGGATAATGCTAATAGCATTGTCTAATGCATTTTTGACAGTATACAATAAGACTGAGGAATGTACAGCAAAAATAATGAATAATGGTCATAATTTATGCTTTACATATTGCAACAAATAATTGCTGTTTTTCCTTAATTTAAAATAAAACCTCTTTTATCCGTCTTGCAAATGAAGGAAAATTAGCAAATTATGGTATTATATTATTGCCGTTTTGAGTTTCCTAAAATATTCCACAAAAAATATGTTAGTTGGTCGGACAGTCACTAAGTATTTATAATTATAATTTAAGGATAATGTTATTGCAAATTGGTTTGAAGAGGTTTTTTAATTATCCCTGATTTATTATTTAGGCGCATAAAACTGGTTAACAATATGTTACCACACGGATATGATGGTTGGTAACAAAATAATAGGAAAGAAACAATTTGGTTTTGTTTTGATTAAACAAGAGTGAATAGGTTACTTCTAGGCAAGCGTGCTCCATCGTAGGCCACATCATCGCTTACCATCAGGTGGAATAGTGGTCCAACACGAGCCTATGCACAATAATAATATAAAAACAACTACAATTAACTTTAATTCGTTCAAGTTAACAATAGTACTGTTAAATAAGCGACCAGGCTATTGGGTGGGAAAATCATCCTTATGACATACCCGCTCTTGGGGGGAACGGGAGATAGTGTCAGACTCTTACTGACTAAAAACCCACTCCTGTTCCTTCGTTGCCTTCGTCCCAGGGCCCCGGGTTCCGCTTTCACACTACCCGTGGCCCCAGTAAAATAAGCGACCAGGCTTTACTATAATGTTGATAGATCATTGAATTTTAACCAGTAAAAATATAAATAATAATATTCATTTCAATTCAGGCACAATGCACTCATTGCTATTTCCATATAAAACGTAATAATTTAAAATCACACCAAAATAAAAGACAATAAAATACAATTAAATCAAATTAAATCAATAACAATAATATTAAATCAAATTAAATGTGCAGGTCGGTAAAGCTGTAATACAAGTACGCTAAGCGTCAATTTTACAAAAAAGTTATACGACGGTTTGATGCCGATTTAGTTAGTTACTAATACCCACTATTTATCTTAGTCAAATAGGTAAATAAACCATTCAACGTTTATAATGATACAAGTCAGTTACTATATTAAAATGTTCCTAATTATTTGCCGTCATGTAGAACCACATACAGCATAAAAATAAAATCTGAAATAAAAATAAACAAAATAATGTAGAAACTCACCTTAAACCTAAGTTAGAAAGTTTCAGAACACACAGCACTACAAAGATTTCATGAATAGAATCCAATAAAGTTCACTTTAGTCCTTAATGTCACTGATAAAATAATTTTCATACACACGAAAAAACCTTGAGCGTTTTTTGGGACAACCCTTCGATGCGACGGTCGGGACACGTCTGCCCGGCGCCACTTCTCACAATGAACTGAAAAAAATCTGTCAATTTTTATGCTCCAAACATCGATAAATGTATTCTATGTTTGAAGGCGACGTGTTTCTGCGAAAGGGGGACAACAAGACGTGATAGATATGTTCGTCCCTTTCGAGCCCCCACAGCCTATTTGCTCCACCAATACGACGCGAGCTTCTGTGGGTGGGGATCAAGTTATTAAGTTATTGTTTATGCGATATTAATAATAAAAAAATAAGCAACCCTGCGTATTTTGCCAGTTGTTATTGTAATAAAGGCTAGGCGTATTATATCGCGTATTATTGCCCGATAAAACTGCGTGTAGGGAAATTAGATTGTTTTGGTACTGTATCACTTAATGCTTACGGTTATAATGTGGTTTTTATGTGTGTTTACCCCATTTATTAAGTAAGACAATAAAATATTTGACGGCGAGTGTTATAACAAATGGATTGTTTGCTGATTCATTAGTCGTACAATTATGACAGCTAACTCTTTTGCTTTTAGGTAGTAAATAAAATATAAGCTAAAAATACTCAAACCCCTATGTATCGTTCCCCCTAACCCCCAAATGGCTACGTCGTTTTTTATGACGTAAAAAGTAGAACATAAAAACTCCCGCGGTCGCTCCGGTGAAGGGGCGTCGAGCTTTTTACGTCACTCGCCAGCCAATAGCAGAGAGCAGAATAAAAAAGGAATACCGTTCACTTTTTTTCTTCATCGAGCAACCAATTAAAAACTGTTTTCCATTTTTATAGTGCGGCGTTTTTTTTTTAATATCAAGATTGGTAGGGTGATATACATTATAGTGATAGTATATTAATATGTATAATTCTATATAATAAAGAATTGCTGTCATTTTGTTCTACATCTGAATTGATAAATGACATTTACCTATTTTTTGTTTAGGTGAGTAAAGTCATATTATTTCATATTAGAATAAAATATTATAGCATATTAATTTATTCGATAATTAGGTTAAAAATAGATTAATTTAAAGTCTTATTTACATATATTGAAATAGTAATATTAACACAAATCTTCGTTCGCTTACAATCTTAAGTTAAAGGCTAAAAGGGCAAAAAGGATAAAATATAATTATGTAATTTTCGTCGTGTGTTTTGCTTTATTCAAATCTATGACTGGAGTTATCAAAAAATATGTTCTAAGATACTAAAAATGAGTTTTATGACGCCATATTTTAGCTAGTAGTTTTTACCTTTAGTGTATGTATAGATTTAATTAGTTAAGCGTTTTTATTGAATTAAACATTATCCAAAATATAAATTAAAATGATAGATTCTATAGGTGTATATGTATTATAGTGTCTTCATCGTGTGTGACGAATACGACTGACGGTTTTAATATTAGTTTGATAGAAATAGGAACAAATGAGCTGATATGATTTGACACGATGACTTTATTTGGATATAAACAAACACAATTAAATTCAATCTTTATTGAAATTCTTTACTGTTTCTTTTTATTGTGTATTTTTACTGTTTAAAGAAATTAGTAAAAATTGTTTTTATTGATCGAGTCAAATAATGCAAATCAACCCATTTTGTCAGATACTGGGATACATTATTATGTATTAATACATAAAAAATGTATAATTAATTAGATTAGCGTATTTTTTATTAATTAAACGTTATTTTTAATGCTATGGGACCTACCATAGTATTAAAAATAACGATAATAAATAAAAAGGAGGGGGGGGGGTAGGTTGGTACTCCTTAGCAATTATTATGATTATATTAATATTTATTAAATATTTGACAATAAAATCAAAGCGTTTCAAGGCATTTTGTAGCATTAGGCACCCAAGAGTGGCTTTCGTAGGTTTTAGACAATCTTAGAGTCTTGGGGTTGCTGTGGTACTCGCATATTATTACTAATTTGCGTATTCCTATGGTAGTTATCACATGGCATGCATGCTATATGCCAAATAAGTACTATGTGACGGGGATATTTTTATTAGGGGTGTTTTTTTAGGGGTGATATATTTTCAATGGGCTTCTGTGATTACTAAATGAAACATATTAGCAAACGCAGGATTAATTAGCAGATAACAAGGCAATGTTAGTATAGTTACTATGAGTACCTTTATAATTTCACATAGACATATGAGTAATTGGATAACTGGGTGAGTTGGGTGAGTGGTGGTCAGGTTGGCAGTCATTTATGTTACTCTCACTGACTTATTGACTCTAACTTAATTGGGAAAAGGTTTCGCATGTTCCTTCAGTTGCCCTTTACATCCCAGGACGACGGGCAACCCTTTCAGAAGTCAACCCATAGCCCTAGTAGGCTGCAGCCCCTAAGGTTTTGCTGACATTTCTTAAAGACGCGCGTGGAACACTACACGCTGTCCACGAGATTTAGGGTCGGTCCGAACGGTTACTGGACGGCCGGACGGCAAGCTACCCATTGTTTGTAGTGCGCAAGCCCACGCCTACGGTGGCTTATAGTCGGGGTCGGGGTCTCGGCGGCTGATGATGTTGATGATAGTCTTTTTTACAGAGCACATATGTCTGCCAGCGTCGTCTATATGCGTGCTAAATTTTCTACAGAGCATACAGATCTGCTGGCGTCGTCCATCTGCGTGGTAAATTTTCTACAGAGCTGGCAAACCTATATGAGGTTTGCTAGCGTCGTCTAACTGCGTGATAAATTTTAGCGCAATCTGTTCTGTGGTTTGAGATGTGTGTTGACAGATCCGTCTGTCAGTGACGGTTGCCCTTTAAATATCTACATAAGTAGATGATGGTGTTTAGCATGACGAGTAACAGGGCAGAGTGGAAGAAAAAAACGTGTTGCGCCGACCCCAAATAATACGGGATAAGGGCAGGAAGATGATATGAAGTAGATGATGGTGTTCAGATACTAATACAAAAAAGTATCACGCACTCTGCGTTCAAAACCAGCTTACATGTTATATCTAATTCTTTTCGAATCCAATCAAATCCTCAAGTGCATGTAATTAGGGACAATATGCAAATTAAAACAACTAAGCGGCACTACAAAGGAATTAAAGAAAATCATAACGAGGTACATACGTCGGTGCTTTTTGTTATTTTAATTTGTTTTTCTTAATAAATCTCCTAATTATTGATGGGTTTTTATTTGGTGGCAAATTGTTGTTAACGATAATCGACTGTAATGGGGCAGGCGATAACAAAGACACGTCGGTAAAATAAAAGAAAAAAAGTCGTTATTAAAAAATTAATAACGTTTGTCATTAGCGTGTTACCTAACCCGACACCTCGCGGAATGCTTGGCTGTATACTTACGTAACCATCATTTTTTGGTACAATGAGTACCGCGATAAATTTATCATTACTAGCTGACTCGGCAAATGTTGTTTTGCCATATAAATCATCATCATTTCAGCTGAAAGACGAACACTGTTGGACAAAGGCCTCCCTCAAGCGTCGCCACAACGACCAATCCTGTGCGTCTCGTATTCACCGCATTCCCACGACTCTCACCAGGTCGTCGGTCCAACTAAATTATCAATTTATTGTAATTTATTTACTTTTTTATTAATTAATAAAAAAAAATATTTCAGTAATTACAATTCAATCAAATCAAATATTTTTTTTTAATTTTTGTTATTTTATTGTTATTATTCTTTGGGAGGGTAAAATATAGTCTACAATCTATTCTCTATTCTCAAACCTATTAAATATACACAAAAAATATCATAATAATTGGTCGAACGAACCGATTCAGAGTTTGATAACAAACTAAAAAAATATATTTCTGCCAGTGGATTCACTGATTTCCTGAATGTGGAAAATTATCCTTAGGGAACATACTCTCGAGTTAAACTATATCTTAAGTGCTATTCCAGGACATGGTCTACCCCGCCAAATTTTATCCAAATTCATTCAGTCGTTTGAGCGTAAAGGAGTAACAAATATACACACGTACATAAGTATGAGTATCGGACTTTTACTGACTAAAACCCACAGCGTTCCTTACACACAGCGACAATAGGCAACTATTGTGAGAGTCATGGTATCTCCTTCGAACAATCTGCAGCTCTGGCAGGTAATGTGATTAATTAATTGTGATCTATCTAATATTGTGCTACTGTGAATTTTCGTGTGTTGTTTAAGTCAAGAGTGAATAGGTTACTTCTAGGCAAGCGTGCTCCATCGTCGGTCACATCATCGTTTACCATCAGGTGAGATGGTGGTCAAACGAGACCCTATCAATAATAAGAAATAAATGTTTAAGTTTTAAAAAAGTTTATTTTCACAGCTATTCTTTACAGTAAGCATTGTTAGGGTTAACATTTAGATTCTGAGTCCCTACAAAAGTAAACCTATATAATTTTTATCTACTAATGTATCTTACTGCAGGTAAAGGTCAAATGTAAGCTATCTATAAAAAATGAAACAGGTTTATTTTGACGGTCACTTTTTGATGGAGAGTTTCAGGTGTAGGTCTAAAAAAGGAGGTCGTTTTTTTTTGTTTTTTTTTTTTTCGCATTTGCAGGTCGCAATGTTATGTTGGCGAGATTCAATGTCAGAAACAAATAAAAAATTTAGTAAATATAGTTTTTAAGTTTGTTTTTCGGTTTAAATAAAGAATGCGACCGTTCTTTTTTCAAAATTTTGATTACTTGATGACATCGTCGAAATGTAGTAAGAAGAAAAAGCAAAACGGCAATTAAAAATTAATAAAAGAAAATGATAAGATCTTTTTTGTTTCAAAGCATGTTCTTTATCGAAAGGGTTAATTGCTGCAGTTATTGTTTTTAATGTGAGTCGAAGTGTGGCGACACCGACAAACAGCGGTATCATAAATAAACCTCAGCTAATTACAAAATAATGGTAACGTGTTATCACGTCATGCGTATGTGTTGGTAAGTATTCTAGATGTTTAATTAAGGGACTTTTGTTTTAACTGACTTCAAAAAGGAGGAAGTTTTAAATTCGTCGGAATCTTTTGTCCTTTTTTTTCTAACTAGCTGATGTTAGCAATGAAAGTGGCGCCAATGACTGAAAAGTTCAAGGGGAATCGTTTGTCTTCGTCATCATCATCATCATCATTTCAGCCGAAAGACGTCCATTGTGGCGACATTTGGGGGAGGCCTATGTCCAACATAGGCCTCCCCCAAATGTCGCCTCCACAATGACCGGTCCTGTGCGTCTCGCATCGATCGAATTCCTGCGACCCTCACCAGGTCATCGGTCCACCTTGTGGGAGGCCTTCCAATGCTTCGTCTTCCGGTACGTGGTCGCCATTCCAGAACCTTTCGTCCCCATCGACCATTTGTTCTGCGAGCAATGTGCCCTGCCACTTAAGTTTGTCTTTGTATGGTCATGTAAAGAGGAGAGATGAAACGCATGTTACTAAAAGAGTTATGAGTATACATGTGGATGGGTGGAGACGGAGGCCAAATAAATGATGGATGGATTGTGTGAACAGTGATATGAAAGAAAAGGAAGTTGGTGATAGCATGACGGTTGACAGGATAGAATGGAAGAAAAAAAACGTGTTGCGCCGACCGCAAATAAGACGGGACAAGGGCAGGAAGATGATGATGATGATGTTGCCAGCCGCATCGTCGGCGTGATGGTAAAATAATATCTAGTATGCTATGTGTTATTCCAGGACATGGTCTACCCGTGTAGTAAGTTTTATCGAAATCCGTTCAGCAGTTCAAACGTGAAGAAGTAACAAGCATACACACACACTCACCTTTTTATAATTACTCGTATATTCATTCTTAAGTAAGGAGTCGAAATAAATAATGACTTTTTTAACGTGGGGCGAGCTAGCCATTGTTCGTCGTCCGCAAACCTGCGCCTGCTGCTGTTGGTAGTCGGGGGTCACAGATGCGGTGGCTGTGGCGTGAGGATGTTCATTCCCTTACGCGTGCGGCCGTCTCCTTCGCTAGCATTACTGCTTCAAGGAGGCGACTGCCTTCTATTTTCTTTCGCTCCGGACCTTGGCCTGAACTAGGGCCCAGATCTGTTGTTTGTATATTACTACTTAAAACGAACAAATATTTATTATATTTATAAAAATCCCAATCCCGAAAATCCCGTGGGAACTGCGGGATTGATGACTTCAGTCCTGCGGGCTTGCGAGGTCGCGATTTTGACGCGGGATTGGATTCCCTAGTTGGTACATTAATTAGGCACAAAGGTCTCTAATGTCGTCGGACAGGAATTCACATAATCAATTATAACCCATTTTTTTATTTACTCATCACCATTTACACATTAAACAATAAAAATAATAATGTTTGACTTCGATAGCAATGGCGTCAACTTGAGTCAATAATTCGAAATAAACATAATTAACGATTATAATGTTTTGTTGTTATAGATTGTTCCTAAATTGTGTAACTGATTGCATCGCGTTATTTAAATGATTTTATGATTGTTTTAAAATAACTCTCGACTTCCGCATTATATCAGTGTTTAATAAAATTAAATAGTAAGCAAGTAAGGTAAGGTAAGGTATATATAAGAATGATACAATATACATTTTTTTTTTTCGTGAAACACATACATGAATTTGAACCACATTTTGTTAATAGGAATTGTACCAATTTTTGAACAAATACTTAGAAATAATTTAGAAAGTAATAATTTTGTAATTATATGAAATTATTACTTCTAAAAACGCTTGTAATTAATAATGTAGTTACTTATTATTGTCTATAAGCTTTCCTAAAATGTGAAAAATACATAAAAAAATATGTCGGGGTAGGGGGTGGGTTCGAAAAATTAATTATAAGTAATGGTATTACCTCAGAGTTATAACTTGACCCAAGGTAAAAATAATTATCAAGATCGGTATATAAACAAAAAAGTTATGCGCGAATTGATAACGGGTACCCCTTCTCAGAGCATACTGGCGAGGTCGTATTATAATGTTATTCAATGGTGTTAATAATAAACAGACATGCAATTGCAGCAATCACAAAATGCCATCTAGCAGCTTTGGACTCAGTTAGGAGGCGTGCGAAGAAGCTAATTGGTCATCCAGATTTGATTATGTCCAATCTACAAAGCCTGGAGTACAGGCTTAGGGTAGCCAGCCTTTCGGTATTTTACAGGATGCATTTTGGAGAGTGTGCGCAGGGATTATATATATTTTATAAATTGATTCCGCCATCTCCTTTCTATCATCGGAGAACCGTAGGCGTAAGCGTACGATGGATATCCACCCTTACGTTGTTAAATCCTCTACGGTCCAGACTAAGCATTTCGCCTCATCGTTTATGCCGTGTACGTTGAAGGATTGGAACAATTTGTCTGCTTCCCATTGGAATATAATTTAGGTGTCTTCAAGACTCGAGTGAATAGTCTCCTAATAAACTAGTGCGACTCACCATTAACGATTGCGTCATTGCTTAACCATCGGGTGGGATTGCGTTCAAGCACTAATTTATATTATAAAAACACCATTATAACCAGCTATTATTTAATTAAGTGTTCCATGGTTTATTTCTAAGTTTTTTTTATCAGATCATCATCTAGTTTAAATGGGACTGCCTAGCAGAAATATTCTTCTTTACCAAAAAAAATATCATCAAAAATCGGTTAATATTTGGCGAAATTGTCGCTGAACAAAATACAAAAAAGACAAACATTCTAACGGCATAAGAACTTGAGCCTTTGAGGAAATCATTTTAAAATATTCATAATTAACATTTTATGTATTGTAATGAAAAAAACATTTTGACAAGTTTTCGACATTAACTAAGCGTTTCGCTTCGTCGTTTATACCGCGTACATCGAAGGACTGGAACAATTTGCCTGCTGCGGTCTTCCCGTCCATCTATAATTTAGGTGTCTTCAAGGCTAGAGTGAATAGGCTCTTAATAAACTAGTGCGCCTGATCATCAATGATTGCATCCCCGCTTACCATCAGGTGGGATCGCAGTCAAGCACTGGTTTATATCAATTAAAAAAAAAATGTTCGCCGAGATGAGATCGCTACTTGAATTTTTAAGTAGGTCTGAGAATCAGCCTTCTGGTAACGGGAGTTATCTATCTGCGAGAAACATGGAACTATACGATGTGGCGAAGCTAGGGGGGAGGGCGGGCAATGTTTTTCACCAAAAATTATAATGATGATAATCAGATATTGTTAACACTATGTACCAAAGTCCAAGCTGTTCTTTCCACTGCTTCTATAAGCTTTTTTATCGTAAAAACCTGGTATGGATGTTATAAATACCAGTTTTAGCCTCATAAGGAAATAGGGAAGCCAGTAAAATTCGGCTAACGGTTCGCACAGGAGCGCAGCATCCAATATTTTGGCAATAACCGTACCCCTGATCGCGGCGGGAAGAAAATTCCCATTTTCCGGTCAGTACACTCGCGGAGATATGCGCTACTCTAGTGAGGCTGTGTGCATACAATACCTTTGGTATTACGATATTTCAAAACGTCAAGAATGGCTTTTAAAATTCGAAAATATTTAACTGAAAATAGAACATCAGTCTACTAGCTATCAGCATGTATAGCTTAACTAGTTTCTGCCAGCGACTGCACCTGTGTGAAAGTATATCTAAATACAAACTTTGGACCCCCATTTCGTCCCCTTAGGATACCCTGAGAAAAAAACTAGAAAGAGAAAGAAAGAAAGAAAGAAAAAAAGAAAGAAATAAAGAAAAAAAAATGTTTGGCACGCAACACTATACACTGTAAAAACGAAATTTAAGACAACTAAGAAAAAACACTGACACAATGTGTATCTCACGGCTGCGCCAAATAGGTCCAGTTCAGCAAAAATGCCAGACAACTACATGGCAATCAGTGGTAGTTGCCTGACGCTGGTTTTCAACTGAACCTGATTGAGAGTGAACGGCAGTTATTTACTTATTAGCATTATTTCTGATGTGTAAGTATTATGTGTAAGGTAAATAAATATATATAAATGTTAGCTACGGTTTCATTATGGTCGACCATATTAGCGCAACCGCGAAAGAAACTGTGGCTATTGTAACAAGTCTCTTTAGGTAACAAACCTGTATAATCAATAGATATTTTAAAGCTTATTCGAGACGACAAAAAACCCTTACCTTATATAACCACCCCTATATAGTCGTTAGCTTCACATACGCGTACGTCCCGACTCCCGGCCGAGCCGTTCTTATCGCACGAGTAAAAAGTAATGCGTCCAGCCTTTATGGCAGTTTCGAGACACGCTCTTTATTACGGAGGGCAGGGCTTTGCTATGGGCCGGGGATACAGTGAGGGGCTAAGAGAATTAGTCTACAAGTTTTCCAATAAGGTGCAATGTGCCAAGTCCAAGAGGTCAATACGTCCATAGTAGGTGCCAGATAAGTTTTTTAGGGTAAAAAAAAGGTATACCATAACCTTATTTTTAAGGTGGGAAATCGTTTAATGGCTTTTCTTGCTCTTTGTAAGAGTATGTCAGATTGCGAAAGGCGAGCTACCCTTTGCTCGTCGTCCACAGGCCCAGGCTTACGTTGGCCGGAGATCGGTCTACGATTCCCGAAACCCGTGTAGTCTCCTGTCGCGCGCGGCTTGGGCGTGAGGATGAACGTTCGCTAGTATCATTGCTTTGCAGAAGGATTCTGGATTACCCATCGCGAGAGGTCGCTACCACCGATCGCCTCTACGAGGACATGGCGGTGCTCCACTCAAGCGTGGCACTTCTCCACCGTATCCTCCTGGCGGTTCATACAATGGTGACAACCGGATAGTTTTTGACTCTCATGAGATCAAAACTGTTGGAAAAAAAGCTAGTTGACACATAAATTGAATGCTACGTGATTATAACCATGAGTTCTCTTTACTACTATCTAAGGATAACAATTGCAGCTAATTATGAGGCGCCCAGAAAATGTTTGATTGTTTACTAACGCTAACAGATAAATAATATAATAAATAGGCACAGGACAAAGATCTGTCTCTCTTGCCATTCAAAACAATACTTTTTTTATGTGTCGCTAAAAACACATTATAGTTTTTTTTTTTATATTAACATTTTTGTGGTTAATTACTTTAGTTTAGTCTTCGTCAGAATTATTATTATTAAATTCTTTTAGTGATTTGTATCGTTACGTTATATGTTTATATATTTTTCATAGTATTTATTAGTTTATAATTTTAGCATATATATGTATTTTATTATTATAAATAACTTATTTTACATTTTATTTTTTCTGTTTGAATTATCTGTTTTTGTTTATTGTGCAAGCCTACCACAGTGTTGTCTTTTTAACCCAAAGGTTGACTGGTAGAGAATGCTTTGTTGCATTAAGTCCGCCTATGTACCACTACTGTACATGAAGTTTAAATAAATAAATAAATTCTTAAGGAATTAATGTAATCTGTAACGAAATTATAGTCCTAAATTATCTTTATCTAAATTTATAAAAGGAGAAACTTCGTTTGATTGCTTTAGAAGAAGTAACAAGCTTTTAAACCATGTTCGATGTTGACAATAGGAGAATGTAAAAGGATCCTCTTAAATCTCTCTTACTTTTTTTAGGTTTTCATGACCTGGTAACTGAGACCTTTAGGTCAAAGTGTTTATTTTTTTTATTTAACATGTGTTATGAGCCTTTAACCATCTAAAGAGGTTCTGATGAAAGAGTCTCTTCAGTACCTGTTTGTTATGTACATTTTATGTATATTTTCTGTTGTTTGTAGGTTACATAATTATTTTAAATTTTTGAAGAAACTATAGATTCATACCTACTATATTATTATTATACTATACAGATGGAAGTTCATAACTGACAGAGACAAAGCATCAAAATAAAACATAGCCCATATTCTACAAAGAGAGAATTCAACGCGGGCGATGCCGCGGGGGGCAGCTAGTATTACAATATTTTATTGGTTACGAAAATAATCTCATAAGTTATTTTACCTCTAGGTAAATAATTTAATAACCAGGATAGCACTCTTTGGTTGTAGATTTCATTTTGTTAGTAAGAAAAACAACGATTTATTACAATATCTATTTTGTTACAGACATAGTCTCTTAACTTATTTCGATCAACCTGAGTGTGTCCCCGCCCCGTCCAGCATTATTTCCCCTCGCATAAAAAATGATTGTACCTTCAAATCTATCCCGGGGCGGAGGGCTGCTCCCCCAGGCTGCCTCCCTCCCTCCTAATGTCCTCTCTGCCCAACCTATATGAATGACTTGAACTATACCACCGTAAAATGAATCTTTTGAGTGCTCTCGCCAAGATTTCGTAGCTTTGAAGAAAAGAGAAAGTGCTTTTTAATATTTATGAAAGATTTTAGCTCGAATTAGTTTTGGTTTTTTTGTGTGTTTTGAGAAGTCTACGTTTAGCCTAACCTTAATGGGTAGGAAATAATACTAATATGTATAACGAAGGCGAAAAATTGTGAATATGTGAGCGTGTGTGTTAGGGTGTTTCATATTTAAGTTAATTTTTGATTTTGTTGATTTTTCATTTGACTGTGCTCGAATTCTTGATACCACTCATGCACAGTGTTCATATACCAAAAATCACCATAATCGGTTAATATTTAGAGGTTGCACAACGCCAATACCAAGTAACACTAACTACCCTCCACTATAAAAAATAATAATATTAAAAATTTTACCTAGGTACACTGATGACGTACTAGCTGTATGAGAAACCTTTATTGGCGTTGTGTAACCTCTAAATATTAACCGATTATGGTGATTTTAGGTATAAGAACACTGTGCATGAGTAGTATCAAGAATTCGAGCAAAGTCAAAATTTTTAAAACATGAAAACCTAGAGAATGTTTGATACTTCTTCACGTTTGAACGGGTGAATAGATTTTGATGAAACTTGGCAAACGGGTAGGCCATGTCCTGGAATAGCAAATAAGTTACTTTTTATGTCAAGAGTAGGTTCCTTTGGGATAATTTTCTACTAGCACGCGGGCGAAGCTGCTGGCAGCAGCTGGTAGTACATTTTCTACTAGCACGCGGGCGAAGCTGCTGGCAGCAGCTGGTAGTATATTTTCTACTAGCACGCGGGCGAAGCTGCTGGCAGCAGCTGGTAGTACATTTTCTACTAGCACGCGGGCGAAGCTGCTGGCAGCAGCTGGTAGTATATTTTCTACTAGCACGCGGGCGAAGCTGCTGGCAGCAGCTGGTAGTACATTTTCTACTAGCACGCGGGCGAAGCTGCTGGCAGCAGCTGGTAGTATATTTTCTACTAGCACGCGGGCGAAGCTGCTGGCAGCAGCTGGTAGTACATTTTCTACTAGCACGCGGGCGAAGCTGCTGGCAGCAGCTGGTAGTATATTTTCTACTAGCACGCGGGCGAAGCTGCTGGCAGCAGCTGGTAGTATATTTTCTACTAGCACGTGGGCGAAGCTGCCGGCAGCAGCAAGTAGTATACGTTAATGCAATTTTGAGCAGTGGTGGTTTGATACCACCACTGGGCCAGTACTACCACCCCGAACTTATGACTTCCTGTAGGTCGTGGGTTCGAACTCGGGTAGGTGCTTCACTTTGTGTTATTTACTTCATCACCACTGCTGATGAAAATATCGTGAGGAAACCGGCATGTACTAGAACCTAAAATTCGAAGACATGTGTCGTCCACCAACCCACAGTTGGCTCGTGAGAAAAATCATCTAATGACATCCCCCGCTCTTGGGTAGAGCGAAAGGCCGTGTCAGACATTTACTGACTAAAAACCTACTCCTGAAATAGGAGTAGGTTTTTAGTTTCGAAATAGAAGTAGGTTTCTTTGCCATTATTCCGGGATCTCTTTCGCATCACCCATGGCCCCAGCAGGCTTCGACCCGGCTGGGCCCATACGGTTGCTTACATTCCCTTGAAGAGCGCGTGGAACAGTGCGCGCTGTCGACGACTTGGGCTCAGTCCGGACGGTTACCGGACAGTCGGACGGCGACCCACCATATGCCTACATACCCATTGCTCGCTGTCCGCAAACCTGCGCATACACTGCGTGCAATACAACACTATGTGCAACTACTACTATATACTATGTGCGAGAATTTCAACACTGTGTGTGACTACTACTAGTGTGTGCACTACTACACTATGTGCGACTACTACTAGTGTGTGCACTACTACACTATGTGTTATTACTACTACTGTGTGCACTACTACACTATGTGCAACTGCTACTAGTGTGTGCACTACTACACTATGTGCGACTACTACTAGTGTGTGCACTGCTACACTATGTGCAACTGCTACTAGTGTGTGCACTGCTACACTATGTGCAACTGCTACTAGTGTGTGCACTACTACACTATGTGCAACTACTACTAGTGTGTGCACTACTACACTATGTGCAACTACTATACTACTACATGTAGTGATACGCACAGCGGAGGTGTAGTAATAGGATCCCGTCGGCACTCTTCGGGTACGAAACCCTAAAAAATGTGCCCAAAAGACTGGCAGCATTGCCACACTGTATGGCAATGGTTATACTCTGTCCAACGTAAAAGCCAGTTCTCTCCCGGCTTGGTTGTAAATGCACTATTTAATTGTAGGGTTCAATAAAAGGTCAGTGCAAGGCGAGGTTTCCATAGAGACAAGCTAGCAATACATTTGGTATAGAAATCAATACTTTTTGAAGCAGAACTCAAGTATGTAGTGTAGCAGGACCTTATGCATTCACATCACATTTTTAACCCCACTTTGCACAATGTGTTACAAAATTCTTCCTTTCATATTATAATTACAAAGTCATCTACCGCCGCTGTATGTCCACGATAAAATCAAAAACCAATGAATGGATTTCATGAGATTTTCACCAATAGAAATAGTGGTTTTTGAGGAAGATTTAAGTTATGCAAACCTCATATTTGCATATTATAGTTGAGCAAAGACGAAAATTTCAAAGATTTCTGAGAAAAAAGCTTTTTTTTAAGTGTGAAGTCATCTAATTATTTCTCCCACTCTAGGGCGAAACTAGGGAGTGTCAGACTTTTACTGACTAAAACCACACCTATATTCAGTTGCCCTTTGCGTCCTAGGAATGGTCCATGGGGAACCTTCTGAAAAGGTTACCCCCATGGGTAACCTTTTCAGAAGTCGACCCGTGGCCCTTGTAGGCTTCGGCCCTACTGGACCCCTTACCGGACAGCCGGGCGGCGAGCTAACCCTTGCTCGCCGTTCGCATCTACGGTGGCCGAAAATCGTCCTGCGACTCCCGACGCCATTAATTCAAGGATCTACGAGAATCATGTAGTCAATCAATCAAGCAGTATACATAATATATAATCTATCACAGTTATTTATTTCTATTTTAACACATGTATATACAGGCAAAATAATCTCCAGACAGTAATTTGTGTTATTTACGCACATTATCTGTAGCAGACTGTTTAATAATAAAGTGGATCGTGTTTAGTTAGGTGCTGGACATTAGTAGGTACTGTGATATTGAAGAAGATTGCATGTAAATCGTACCTTATAGCCGTTTCCGGCCACAGTACGCGCGGGCTTGCGGACGGCGAGAAATGGGAAGCTCGCCCTCCGACTGTCCGGTAACCCTCCGGACCGAGCCGAAGCTGTCGACGGCACGTAGTGGTCCACGCGCGCCTTAAGGAAATGTGCAACCGTAGGGGCCAGCAACCATTTTGAAGGAAACACACGCGCCACCATCAGTGAGACATTTGAGTGAGCATGACAAACTCTCAACTGCCATGCTCATTTATGTCAAACAAGTCCAATAACCTTAAAACAATAAATAGCTCCATGGTACTCACATTTACAAACTGAAAAAAAAAATGCTTCTACATTATACAATACTATAATATTTTCAAATTTCCAAAACAAAAAAAAAATTAAGCTAATCAATTTGTACACTCTAGTGGATCTCAAAGGAAGACTCAGCCCCGGTACGAAAGGCAACGAAGGAACAGGAGTGGGTTTTTAGTCAGTAAAAGTCTGACACTATGTCGCGCTCCGCCCAAGAGCGGGGGATGTCATAAGATGATTTTCCCACCGAAAAAAAAACACCCTAGTGGTAGTGGAGCTGGAACAGCATTGAGTCAACTTATAATATGCTTGCCTGCATAGTGTGCGTTTAATACAAGATTTTAATTTCGTTTCATTGAGTTATAATATTTAAAAAAATCCTTGTTAGTATTTTTTATTGAGGTGGGAAATTAGCAAATGACTTCGCCCGCTGTGGGTGGAGCGAGAGGGCGTGTCGGACTTCTACTGACTATAAACAACATTGTGTTCCTTCAGTTGTCTTTTGCAATCTAGGGCCCCGGTAACAGTCTTCCATGGCTTCTCGCAGCAGCTGTTAGTATGCAGGCTGTTCTATCAAATATACTTTTGGAGTGCGCTAATTTAGAATATGATTTGGTTTTTTTAATGATATAAACCACTGCTTTACTGCGATCATACCTGATGGTAAGCAGTGATGCAATCGTTGATGGTGAATCGCATTCGTTTTTTTTATAGTAACATATTAGGTTATGTATATAGAGTGTCTCAAAGTTAACACAAAATTTGAATTAAATATAAAACACATTTTTTAGTCTTCAGATTGTGATTTTTTCATTGAATCATAAACTAAAGGGTGTCACAAAATTAACGAATTTGCCACCATTTGTGCAGTAAAGTGTTGGCGACTCCAGAAAAATAAAAACTGTGTTTTCTATTTCAGTCGATCTTGCGTTAATTTTTAAATCATATTATGTATAAAAAAGGTGTTGTAAAAATAAAATATTCTGATACTAGGAGTACAAAAATAAAAATATTTTTATTTTTGTACCCCTTTACGTATATGTAATGGTTTATTTTTATTTATGTTTTTGGTTTGTTTATTCAGTGATTTTAATTATATAATATGTAATCCTTACTAGCCGTCGAATTACTAACGTCTCACTGTCGACGACGCCTGGTGCTGAAAATCAGCGCTGAGGCACTGTCTTACACGAGCAGCATTTTGCTGAGCGCTGGCCTTTTTGCGCGGATGTGACGCATATCCTATCCTACCACTTATAATATAAGTCGTTGTTGTTATTTGTTTTTATTTTTAAGGTATGCGCCATGTTTGACGTAAATAAATTCTTTTTCTTTCTTTTTTTTCATAAACAACCGTTCCTTGCCGACTCTTGATTGCGGCACAACACCCGTCTAGACGGAGGATCCTCCCTTTTCAACGGAGCTTTGCGGAACTTTACAACCTCTTCTTCATACCTTTAGATACCTGAATTTTTATTTTGCTACTAGATACATTTACTTGCATATTTAACTGACCAAAATAACGGTTTATCGTTGTTTCCTAGAATGATGTTTTTTCAATGTTTTCTAACGACTGATAGATCGCCGTAATATATAAATAATCAGTGATATATAACCGAAATAGTTTTAATAGGAAACTATACCATAATCCGGAAAGTCTGATATTTTCCGGTACAATTTAGTTGTAATGTCCATGTTTGATAATAATTATTTGAGAATCTATTGTATGTTCGTCATTGACCATCATCACTAACATAGTTTTTAAGACCCTTGTTACTAATATTAGGTATTATGGATATTATTTTAGTCTTAATTTTTTTTCAACTGTTTCACAAATAATTAATTGCGTGTATTTTTGACCTTTACACTGATTCTTTTATTTTTCGTCAGTAAGTTTCGAAGAAGCGCGGTGAATCCCTTATACGAAAAATTTGCGGGAAATTTTGAAAGAGTTATTATGGCCCTGGAACGTAAAGGGCAACTGAAGAACACAGGTGAGTTTTAATCAGTAGATATAAATTAAAAGTTCGACTCGCTGACTCTAGGGAGCTTGATGTCTTACCATTAAAAAAAAACTGACGGAAAGTTATAAATTAAAACTTGCCAAAAAACGAACCTTCACTAAAGCTCATTACAAATGCTACAGTAAACCTAAATTAGAAGTTAACAACAGCCACGTGTCGATATTCGCTTCGCTTGCGACCCGGAAGCAAAAAAGTAGTTGCAAAAAGCATGAGTGGCCGTAAAAGCGTTTTGTGCTAAAATAAAATAATTTATTGCAACCCTACAATGCGGGTGATTGTTTCGGACGAGGCCAGCGTTCGCAGCGGTCTTTTGGAACGCATCGTTTTGCGCACCACCGTATTGTTCTCGTTTTATTCGCTACAGGCTGATGCTTTTATGTAGCATACTCATAGAACAGTAGGTAGAACGGGGTTTACGAGAAATGTACACAATTACGATTCTAAAAATCGATAAAAGAATGTGTAAAAAATAAGGGTATTTATGTTATCGGTAAACGTGTTTGAAGTCTTATGTTTTTTGTATGATTTAAGTAGGGTTAGTTGTGCTAATAAATGTTAAAGTAAAAAAAACATCACGGTTTATTTTTTTATGATCGCTCATTTATTACCGAGCCGCAAGTCCACCGTATCGATTTGCAGCTAAGCTGTTTAATCACAAGCTATTCTCAAAACGTTCTCCCTGTATAATGTAGCTAACAAAACGCTAACAAACAAACTGACCTATGAAAGCGAATGTCGTTTTACTGCAATTTTTTGCTACAAAACTATGGCGAATGCCATCGGTGATCTCAGCTGCCGTCCACCATAAATCAACGGCTTGCCCATTCAGTAGCCCAAAGGCCCAAATTGGCGATACATTGTGGCGTCATTTGCACCTTTGCTGATATTTTATTGTTTTATTTCATTTTTTTTTAATAGAGATTTCACTTTTCCTGTGTTGATGCTAGAATAAAAAAAAAAAATTTGTAATTTGTAGAATTCTTGTATTAAGACATGAAAAAGCCTTCAAATGTTGTCTTGATAATTTTGTTTCAATAAAATAGTTTTGAGAGATAATGACACTATTTTTAATTAAAAAGCCATTCGCATCTATCAATACAAGGTAGCAAATTCGATATCGATAACACATGTTACAGAACAGAAGTTAATGTCAAATATTTTTTTAGTAAGCATCTGAGTTGTAACGTCTTCTTTCTATATTTAAAAAAATTGGTACCAGTAACGTTCGAAAAACAAAACATAAAAAAAAATCGTCGTGTTAGTTGAGCGTGCAAAAACTGGCCCAGGCGCAAGTCCTAGCCGGCACGAGACGCAGCTGCCGTGCTTCCTCTTCCGAATGTGGAGAAAAAAAATGCAAAAGTATTGGTTCTCGAAAGCTGTCACCGAAGAAATCAACATTTTGGAATACGATATTTTTGCAGACTGTTTATGTAAAAGTGTAAGATTAAAATATTTAAAAAGAAATGTTTTTTGTTGCTTCCTATCTTAAGCATGGCAGATATTATTATTATTATGAAAATTAAGATTCGACTGTTTAGTAAAAACTCCAGGAGCTTTAGAACCAAAAACTTGTTTTTACATCACATCATAAAAAGCGTTGTATATTTTTTACCCTAAAGTGTTCGCTACACTCTGATATTCTTATTATTCAATATTTTTGCAAAAGAATGGTGTCGCAAACCTGGTAGCAGATTCGTCGGAATTCCTAGAAGGACTTTGTAAGTACAAAACAATGCGAAAGTGAATGGTAAATATCTTTTGTGTTAGTAAAAGAAACGGAAAGTTTTTGTTGCTAATGTTTATTCATTATGAAAACGAATTAATATTTGTAGGTAAAATTTCTAGTTTTCGAGGTCGAACTGAGCCGTATTGATAATAAAAAAATGTATAGTTAAAAAATATTATTTGACTAAACAAAGAACAACACTTAAAACAATATATCAGGTGTATTCTAGTTCACCTTATACAAAACCAACACAAAGCTACACCCTAAAGTCAAACCATTACATAACGTGTTATAAAAACCATAAAAAATGCGATTAACTGATAAAAACACTT
This sequence comes from Mythimna vitellina, assembly GCA_949316375.1. NCBI lineage: Eukaryota > Metazoa > Arthropoda > Insecta > Lepidoptera > Noctuidae > Mythimna > Mythimna vitellina. The sequence continues at coordinate 8,375,354 of OX438687.1, read as the reverse complement.
CTATCATGAATGAAAAAAGCCGATTCACGTTAAATACAAGGGTGGTTTGTAAGATCAGGTTAATAAAAAAACAGCGGCAGGTTTTTTACCCTAAAGCGTTTTGTTGCGAGCGCTGGGGTACTTTTTACCCACCTCGGCTACACGAGGGTTGGTTTTTGTAAAGATACCGATCTCTCTCACGTTTTTTAAAAAGTTTTTATCGCTGTATCGCGTTAATACCAATTGATTAGGGGATGTTTACGCGTGTCGACTTTTTATTGGTTTGTTATTATACAGTTTTTTATGTATTTTTTTATTTAAGTATAGGGAGGAAATGTAGTTACTTATTAAAGATTAGCTTTTGCCCGCGACTTCGTCCGCGTAGAAGTCGAAAATGGTTTTATTAGGTTTTTTGAGATACGAAAATATGAAATACTGCCCCCGAACGGAAATGGGTAGCCATGCCATTGCCTCTTCGTCACAGGTATCACCGTCCGACCATCTTTCCAACCACGCTGACGAAGAGATTACTGACATGGTTACATATGTAAGTACTTAGTGCAACAATGAATAAGGAGTTCTTTGGAGTGTGCTATTCGGGAGTATCGCAACATGCCGCTTGAGCTTAGGCCGCGCTTACCTCGTTTGCCCATGCATAATAAGAATAAGGCGCTGGTGGCTACTATGGATTTGCAGTCGTCAAAGTATTTTGACGACTGCGAAGATCTCACTGATACACACTCGATAATGTACTGCGCAGCTTTAGCGGCATGTCGTGTAGCTTACGTCAAGTTTCCATACAGTGACATAGATACACGACCGAAACCAGCCGTGCCAGCTTGGCAGTGCAGGATCGAGCGTCGTATTGGTGGGGCCAGAGTACTTATCGGCAAATAAATCTGCTTCAGGGAGGGCAACACTCGCCCAAGAGTGATGCGCTTTGTCAGGCGGGCGTTTTCGGGGACTGACATCAGCCCCCGACATTATATGTCCCGTGTCTCAGAGCGCATCGACTTCTTTAAGCAGAAGGTATATGCATGGGCAAACCGTATCCGCAGGTATAAGCGGCGGGTAGAGCGATACACCCAGAATCATACATTCCGGAGTAATGAAGGGTGAGTTTGTAGGGCTTGGAGCGACCGGACCAAGGTGTGACTGACGCGTCCTTCCGGATGATGACGCCATGAGTTCATTCTGGCGCAGTATCTGGTCGGTGCTTGTCAGTCACACCGAGGGTGACTGGACTCGGAAGATCGAGCGTGCGTGTGATCCAATACCACAAATGGGGGCAATTGACATCAGCCCACAAGATGAAGCTCGTGCAGTCCGTCCGTTGCCAAACTGGAAATCTCCAGGGCCGGATGGGCATCATTTACAAGATCGCACGCTCGTCTGGCATATCAGTTTCAGTCTACCAGCAGCGACAGCGATCCTGACTCTAAGTCAGGATCGCTGCCCTAGTTCCTAACAACAGGAATAACCCACCTGCTCCAAAAGTCAGGTAGTACTGTGGAGCCTAAAAATTATAGGCCGATCACGTGTTTGCCGACGGTCTATAAAGTTCGTAAGTACTTGGAAATCCATACTGAGAAGAAAAATTAATAGTCACATTGACAAAAAATTTATCATGTCACCTTCACCTCAGAATGGATGTAGGAACGGATCCCACGGTACTAAGGAGCTGCTCTTCATTGATATGGTCATTAGCCAACAGGTTCGACGTTCCCGAAATTATCTGTCGACATATCTGTCGGATAGATTATAAGAAGGCCTATGACTCTGTTCCTCATACATGGCTCATGAGGGTTGCTGGAATTATATAAAATTGATACAACACTACGCACCTTCCTGATAATTCCGGAAAAAAAGTGATTATATAAACATTTTTTTTGCAATATAACGCATTTGCGATACACCGATGCAAACATAAAGATACACAAAGTTCACTGATAGACTAATTTGACCGTTGGGCCATGAACGATTTGTTTCTTTGTGACCTTTGTCCAATACTATTGTGAAATTTGCTATAATTTATAATTTATGTTATCTCAATAACCATTGAAATTGGAGTTATTATTACGGATCAGCCGCCCCAAGACGTCAGGCCTCATTGTCCCTGGACCATGGGGTCAAAATGGTCGAGGGTCAAACTGTTTATTGAGTTTTTGCAGTAATATAACTCCCTGTACATTGTTGTCAAAATGTAAAATTAAAGCATCAGTGATCTGTCTCCTTTATATCAAGTTTTGGGTCACTGATTTATTTTCGGTACTATTCAAATAATGACTAATAGTCAATGGGTTTAAAATTTATTAATTTATACTAACGAACGATTTATTGTTTTTTTGACTCATTAAATAACCACATTACTTTTACACTATTTGTCGTTTTTTTATGGAAATTAATGGAAAAGTATGAGAATTACTCATCAATCAAGTTTTTTTAAAAGTAATAGTCTAGTTTCTTGTAATTTTAAACTAAATCAAAGGTAAAGTTAGCATTCGTGGTTTTTTTTTATTGGGTGGGAAAATCATCTTATGACAAATCCCGCTCTTGGGCGAAGCGAGAGATAGTGTTAGACTTTTACTGACTAAAAACCCACTCCTGTTCCTTCGTTGCCTTCGTCCCAGGGCCCCGGGAAAAAATTACGTATTAATTATATATATAATTATATTGTAAAGTACTTAAACATACATGATATTGTAAAGTTTGTATAGAAGTGCATAAAAAAGGTTAAATAAGGAACTAAACTAGCTTTATTTGTTTTCAATGCCTTCTTATTTTTGGTCTGATAAAATGTTATAATAATTAAGTATTTATATAATCTTTAGGATTATCAGAACTATTTTCCATAAATTGTACCTAATTGTTATGTAAAAATAATATTATATAATAGAGGATTGTTTAACATTTTTTTATGAACACGATTAAGTACCTGAGAAAAATGTATAAAATATGAAAGAAGAACTTATGAAGCAGAAGCAGTGAAAAAAAAAGATATCTTCAACCGTTAACCTATGTGAACTTAAGAAGTGTGCGACCTTGTGACCGTTATATAATTTATATCTCGACACAATTGACACCATTGACCCATGGCCTAAACAATCCCTAGTATCCTTAACGATACAATTTCAAATAATCCTCACTTTACAACATAAATCAAACGATCGAACATAAGGAGTTCTTTCCAAAATCAAAAATGTGTCAAAAATCGAACACCAACGGTCACCGAACAATGGTGGTACGGTTACATTTATTTTATTTTATTTCGTAAAATGTAACAATGTACAATTGTTATTAAGGAAAAAGGGTACATTTTGGTAATCTTCTTAATGGCGTGTGTGAAAAGATTATAAATTAAGTTTCTGCAACAAATAAAAGTGACCCCTGGGCATTGTCGGGGTGTCAATATGTGTGACCGGGCCTTTGTCCGTGACCCTAGCGGGCTTAGCAGCAATTTGCGAGCTCCGATTCACTCGTGATCGACTCAGTCCTACGAGGATTTCGAAAGATTTACAATTCTATGTCATTACAATAATGGAATCCTAGATTTTTTTCCCAATATCCAAATAAACGGTCATCGGGCATCATTGTCGTAGTCGAACATAGAATTTTGTTTTCCGTCCAACAATATTATTTATTTAAACGTTTTGTATGTGATACATATGATTAGTACTGTAGGGATTGAAGATATTCAAAAAGGTTTATTCGCGTATTAATATAGGATTTATTCCAAAAAAATACTATTTTGCATTTAAACAAAAACACTCACGCCTTTCATGCAATGTTATTTCAAAATTCAAATGAGTATTTACTTCTTTAATTAATTTATAATATGCCAGTATGCTTCCTAAAACATCTAAAGAGGTCTTGGTGAAAGAGTCACTACCTTATTTAAGGTTTGTCTAAGGCTATTTTTGTCAAATGAAGTAGGTATAAATTAATATTCATCGTAAGATTTTTTCTGTCGTTAATTTATTCTGATCCCGAAGCCTTGAACGTTAAAATTTCAAAATACTAAGTAGAAATAACAAAAACAAAATACTTCACCTTTATATACGATACAAAAAGAGATATGAGGACGTTTGTCTAGAGGACGTTTTTTTTAAAACAAATTGTTTTAAATACATTAAAATTTTAATATTCAATATCTACCAAATTATAATTTAAATGTAAATTTGTTGACTATTGCATGTAATAATGTAACTTTAGAAAATATTGACTTATGTGAACATTTTCGTGAATATGTCAGTTTACGAATTTTACGAAATAACAAAAATGTACTTAAATGACGTAAATATGAACTAACTGCGAATATTTATAACCTAACTACATTACGCACATAACCTACTTAGGTCACAAATATTCGCAGTTAAATTGTACTTCTATTCAAAAACAAACATACATTATTGGTATTGCTGTCGTGTAGGAACGACAGAAACGTACGCAGAAGACTGGCAGCACGGTCACGTTGAATAGCTATGCTAAATCTGGGTAAAGAATGAGCAGACAATCTGATCACAGTGTCGATCAGTCGGTGGGAAATATCTTTGAAAAGTTGACGTGCGCCCACGACCCAAACGTTTCGATCCCAAACGGTTCATCATCATCATCATCATTTCAGCCGAAAGACGTCCACTGTTGGACATAGGCCTCCCCCAAATGCCGCCACAATGACCGGTCCTGTGCGTCTCGCATCCATCGAATTCCCGCGACCCTCACCAGGTCATCGGTCCACCTTGTGGGAGGCCTTCCAACGCTGCGTCTGCGTCCGTTTGGACGCAGACGCAGCGTCGCAGCGTTTGAATACAAACGAGTATTTTTCAATCAATATGGTAACAGTATTTACGCCGTTTGAGGGACTCAGCAGCCGCAGCGGCAGTGCCAGTGACGGGCAGCCCAGTTTACTTAGAACATGAGATGGCACAAAGGTTGCTTCTCAAATTAAAGGCGTACCCATTTTCTACGGCACCAAAGTCATGCCAGTTGGTCTTAGAAGAGACCATGAGAGACGCTAGGTTACATTACCACAGGTACCTGTGTATACTCTACATTACACTCTCAGTGACAAGAGTTTGACAACAGTACGTTTTGATATAGGTGGAGAAATTTTTTCATTGCGACCGAGGCGGAATTATGTTATAGAGTACTGCAGTAACTTTCCACTTGTATCAAACGACTCTTTTCAACACGAGTAAGTGTATTGAAAATAATACCATTGATGCTGCTGGTGTGCTGCACTCTTGCAGCAGGGCAGGCGATGGTGCCCGAAGCTGTTGACAGCTTCACTGTGCTGATGTGGAGCAACACAAGCCTAGACGCATCTTGTGTTGTTCACATCAGCGCAGTATCGTTTTTTGTATTACGTAACATTACAAAAAAATGTATCCGTCTGCTATTTTGATTCGATTTTCACTAACTGTACGTATAAAAATATACATTCAGGTGTATTAAATATAAATAATATATAAATAGTAAATATTTATCGGTTCGCTGTTTACAAATAAATACAGATATATAAATACCTAGTGGTATTGAATATAAAAATATATCAAAAATTGCGGTCTTCTCGTCCGAATATAATTTAGATGTCTTCAAGCCTAGAGTGAATGTGCGCTTCATTCACCATCAACGATTACATCACTGCTTACTATCAGGTGGGATCGCAGACAAGCTAATTTAATTGGTATCAACGACACGGATAAAAAAAAATGCAATATTTTCGTAGTACCTACCTAACGAGTGCGCACATCATCATCATCATTTCAGCTGAAAGACGTCTACTGCTGGACATAGGCCTCTCCCAAGTGTCACCACAAGGAACAGTCCTGTGTGTCTCGCATCCATCGGACTCCCGCAACCAAGTTACCAAGTGTACATAAATAAAATATTATGTATCCAGAAATTTAGAAACGGCAATAAAACGCACTCAGGGAATGACGCCCAAATGGCAAGTCATTGTGCTTGACCCCTCGCTGTAAAATAATGGCCGGGGGCAGATAAATTAAAAATGGCTCAAAATTGATGTGCACGATTTATTGGGTGCACAATATATGTAAGTTTCCGACATTTTGACCATTTTGAGCGAGAAATGTGCGGAACTGAGGACCGTTGCATTGACTGCCCAAACAGTGATTTTTCTTTTTAAAGTTAGCATTTTTTTTGCAGAATATTTTCAAAATTCTTAAAGCTTTTATGAGTTAGTATACATATACTCCGTAAAAATGCTTATTGTTTTAGCTATTGTGACCCGAGCGAAATCAAACGACGCGGTGCGCCTGTGCAACTGATTCCCTTGTATTCCATTTTTCCTTATTCATATAAAAAGTACCTACCTTTAAACGTGTAATAAATTAAGCTACCAATACTCCACGCAATGCACAAAGCACGTAGTCATGATGTGTAAGAAATCTTTTACTGCCACAAAACGCAAGATCGATGCCCTTTTTTATATTTGGCACATTTTTTAGTTGGCAAGTGAACTTTCTCAAAACTTAAACGTCCACAAGCCAATAGCCAAGCTAAATTGAACCTTATTTATTTAAAATAGGAACGCTCGATATTTTTGGATCGTTAAGTTGGTATTGCCAATTCACAAAAGCAACCTTTTTACATGAAACTCTTTTGTTATTTTGTAAAAAGGACAAGGCAGATTAGGAATGTCCATTTTGTATCGTTTTATCGTTGGCAAAGGAATCGACGGTAAATGCCACATTTGATCGATGGACAAACTTAGCACCTGCAATTTTGAGAATTACCTAGTAATGACGGATAATATTTTTTTTGTGTTACCGTAAAAATATCTTTGTCGTGTGTTTAGTGCAGGTTGCTAAAATGGAGGGAAATGTGCGTTGGAGTATCCAATTCGGTTAAATAAGTTATTCGGAAATAATTAAAAAATAAAATATGAACAATATTTTAGAAGAACATTTTTAATAGTTATCAGGAACAATACTGCCCCATTAAAATAAAAATTAACAGAACTATATACCTTGAGCTTTACTTTACTTTCTGCATACAATTGAAGGAAAAAGGTTATAAAATTTTTGTTTATATAAAATAAACCCATTTGTTTAGTACCTATTTTCTATGTACTACATGTGTGTATCAAATTAATTTATAAAAATCACAGTGACGTATTCACGATAAAAATAGGTTTTACTGTCGTTTTATTGTGTCATCCCACCTAGTTTTTAAGGAAAAATAAAGTCATAGGTATATCAATAGGTATTTTTTATCACGTGACACGTGATTTAAGTTCTTTATGTCACATGATGATAGAAAACACCTACTATACTCCATTCGAATTAAGATTAGACCAATTAAAGTAACCTTTTTTACTATCCGTTCAACCGATTTTGAGTTTTATTTCGTTAGTAGCAAGATAAATGGCGGTTGCAGTAAATAGTTGGTATTGTAATTATTTCTTTGCATTTAATTCCATCCTTATGCCTACGGAATAGAAGTCAAAATCAGTTAAACGGAAAGTAAAAAGGGTTTGCTTAAGTGTCTACTCTTACTTCGAATGGAGTATATATACTATGTTATTATAATAATAATTATATTCCACAACTATCACACAACGCCGCCTAGTTCCAAGCTAATCAGAGCTTGTGTTATGAGTGCTAGACAACAGTAACTGATAAACATACTTATATATATCTAAATACATACATATTATAGATAAATTACACCCTGACACAGAACGAATGATCGTGCTCATCACACAAACATTTATCCTGGGTGGGAATCGAACCCACGACCTCCAGCATAGCAGTCAGGGCCACTAACCACTACACCAACAGGCCAGTCATATTGTTATGTAACTATTACACTAAAAATATATTTTATTATCCAGTACTTATGCGTACCTACTTATACTTCGGTATTTACAGTACCACAATAGTAACACATTTTTTTCACATGTCCTACGATTTTAAATTGAAATACCTAACTTGAACGGTCAACATAATAGACACAGGTATTGATTGAGTGTTACGCAATTGGGTAGTCGACTCATTTTTAATTATTTTTTTAACCTTTTGAGTAGCGTAATTAGAGACATAATAGAAAGACAATGACCGAGCGAACGCCGGCGTTCGCTCGGGGTTTAATGAATTAAAATTAATAAGTTTTATTCAAAATCGTAAATATGTAAAAAATGAGAAGAATTTTTGGTCTAAAATATAAGTGAACACAGGATAAAATCCAATTATCTCGCATATGTTAGCTACGTATGTTAGAAATAATATCTGATGCTCAGAATATACTGATATCTAATATTTTAATTTATTTCAAAAATAAATATTCATGAAAAATGTGTAGTTTTTACAATGACAGGAAATATAATACAAAACGACACTAAGAAACAATTGAATGAAGAAAAACAAGTTAAATAATGACAATCATTAGTTTTTGCTTTCAGTCTACAATTCGCAGATTTTTCACACGTCATTGGCGCCGGAAACCAGATGACGAAATTCAGAAATGATTAGTATTAAAACCGAAACTGCAGTTTTCATAATTTTTTTTGAAGTGAAAACTTCTTTAGCGGCGTTGAGCACTTTTTCTGTAATGGGTATAAAATCTTAAACTCGCGTCAGGACACGTGACCTGATCGAAAAAGCGTAAGACGGCCACCAGTCAAATTTTCTCATTCGATTTTGAACTTAACCTTCAACATTTTATGGTTTAAAATCATTTAAAGAAATTTTTAAATGTTTCCAATCAACTTTGAACCTAATGCTTTAGGGATAATGATGGAGATAGGATCTCTTTACAGCAATGCAACATCATGTCGATGAGATAAGCGTTGCTAAGGTACTTGTTATTTGTGTAATTGTCAGTAAGAAATATACGCCTGTGATACAAGCTGTGTTGTTTGTTAATCTGCTCACTCTGCTAAATAACCCTGATTCTATAATATTCTAATAGGTTATGGCAGTTCGATTTCGACAACAAACAAGGTAACTAAATCGTTTTTCGGAAAATAATATTTTCACTTTTGCACGACGTCAATTGTTTTGAGATGTCAGAGGACGAAAATCCCTCATCGTCTACCATATGCGGCATCCAGAAGCTGAGAGGAGCCTCAGATTTTGGCAACTGGAAGTTTGTTGTGAAAAACTACCTAGAGTCAAAGAACTGGTGGATTGCCGTAGAATCCAGTGACGTCAGTACCACAATAAAAGACGTGGATAGAAAGGCGAGAAGTACGTTATGCTTGCTGATAGAACCATCCTGCTTTGCACATGTATATACTGCGAAAACGGCTCGAGAAGTTTGGCACAATTTGTGTAACGCATACGAGGACAAAGGATGGGGCAGGCGAATAAGCTTACAGCGTCATCTGTGGCAGTGTAGACTCGAGGACTTTACGTCAATGGAAAAGTACATATCCAGAGTCGTATTTTTAGCACAGCAGTTAGCTGACATAGACGCAAAAGTTGCAGACGACTGGATTATTTCAATACTATTGGCTGGTTTGACAACGGACTATAACCCGTTAATAATGGCTGTCGATAATAGTGGAAAGGAAATGACTTTGGAACAGTTAAAAACCAAATTACACCAGGAAGGCAACAGACAAGCTGAAACAGGCGCAGGAGCTGGTGAACAAGCCTTTGCTACAACCAAGGGACACGCTACCAAAACTAAAGCACAAGTTCGAAAGCCAGTGTACAAATGTTTTAAGTGCCATAAGAAAGGGCATAAAGCATCTGAATGCAAGAAATCTCCTAATGTGAATGTATGTATGAGAATACCCGATAGCATCAACAAAAATGGATGGTATGTCGACAGTGGGTGCTCGAATAACATGACAAATAACGCCAACGAGTTAATCAATTATAAAAAACAGAATAACAATATAAAGATTCGGGTGGCAACTGGAGAAGAGATCCCTGTAAAAGGAAAAGGAAATATTTCGCTTAAAGTGAGCGAGAATGTGAAACTTCCACTGAATAATGTTTTACATGTACCAAATCTATTGATGAATTTAATCTCGGTGAGCGATCTAGTGAAAAAGGATTTCACAGTAAATTTTGACAAAAGAGGTTGTTTTATCAAAAACCAAAATGACCAAGTAGTTGCAACATGTAATGAAGTCGGCGGAATTTTCAAACTGAAAGATAAAGAAAATATCGTGGCCAACTTGACAGTGTCAAATGAAATTTTGTCAAATTTGTGGCATAGAAGATTAGCTCATTTAGGCCGAAAATATATGATTTCTTTAAAAGAAATGACCACCGGAATTGATTTTAAAACCACGGATAAAGTTGAGCCCTGTGTTCCGTGCATTCGAGGAAAGAGCACGCGATCTCCGTTTAAAAAGCAAGGTACGAGAGCTGATCAAGTCCTGGATCTGATTCATATGGACATATGTGGTCCAATGGAAGAGCCGTCATGGGCTGGCTCCCGTTATATGTTGCTGTTCATCGATGATTATACACGTAAGACACATGTCCGTTTCTTGAAGAAAAAGAGTGAAACTTTTACAAGATTTAAGGAATACAAAGAAGAAGTCGAGTTAGAATGTGGAAAAGCAATAAAAGGAATTAGAAGTGACAATGGCAAAGAATTTGTCAACAATATTTTTGAAGATTTTTTGAAGGCGTCTGGTATAAAACATCAGACGACGGTACCATACACGCCTGAACAGAACGGTGTTGCAGAGAGGGCAAACCGAACGATTCTAGAAAAAGCCAGAACATTACTTTGTGTAGCAAATCTTGGCAAGAGGTTTTGGGCTGAGGTAGTATGTACCGTAGTCTGGTAAGAAAGTCGATCTAAGCCACTTGAGAGTTTTTGGTTGTTTAGCACATGCTTTGATACCTAAGCAGAAAAGACTGAAACTAGACATGAAAACGGAAGCTCTAATTTTTATTGGATATTGTGAGACTACAAAAGGTTACCGATTGATGCATCCAAAAACTAGAAAAGTAACAATTGCAAGAGATGTGAAGTTTATTGAAAACGTATTTCCTGGTGATGAAGAAGTTAAGACTTTAGTTTTTAAATGAATGAATTAAACTTGCGGTATCACAACAATCCGCAGTCTAAACTTATGTGTGTAATATCGAAATTGTCATGTTTGTGTACGATAGCGCAATAAATGAATATTGTATTCTACCACATAAATGATAGTACTTTTATACTGATAAAGCAATTGGTGCAAAATTATTCCCTAACCATTCCAAAATATCAAACATGCTCAACGTTAATAATCAAGTTTTCACTTCTGCCGGCACTCCCGGAGTGCAACCCGTCTTTTTTTTTTTATTGGGTGGGAAAATCATCTTATGACAAGTCCCGCTATTGGACGGAGCAGGAGATAGTGTCAGACTTTTACTGACTAAAAACCCGCTCCTGTTCCTTTTTTGCCTTCGTCCCAGGACCCCCCGGGTTTCACTTGGATCTACGCATGAGGAGCCGAGCATGACCGGAGCACGAGCTGAGCTCAAATTTGTGTAGTGTCGCTAGTATACTTAATAAGTTATAATTATCTGTAGTTTTGGGAAATAAAGACATTTATTATTATTATAGGTAATGTTTTTGCAGCTAAATTTTGTCAGGTACCTTCGTCTAAAATTTCACGGGTATGAACCAAGGTGATATCACCTAGCTTTATGATAGTAAAGGCTTTAAAAAAATTCTAACTGTATGGCAAGTGTTCAAAATGCTAGGTTTTTATAGTATTAGATACGAGTATGTGTACTTCGACAGAACGAGAACATTAAAACTATTGGTGTTTTTTTTTTTTTAATAACACATGTTGTTGATACAAACAAATACTTAAAAATGAAAAGAACAAATACAGATAGAAGAGGACAAAGATACTGTTTATTTCAATTTTTTTTTTAAATTGATTTAAACCAGTGCTTGACCCACCTAATGGTAAGTGGTGATGCAATCATTGATGGTGAGGTGCACTATTTTATTGACAGCCTATTCACTCTAGCCTCTATTCTTCTAGCAGACCTGCGATAGGAGAGTTGGTTGTGATATTAATTACTATTGAGATTGTATGAATTTATTATACAATAAATAATTAAAACAAGTCATGTGCGAGTCGGCCTTGCTAGCGCAATAACGGTTAGCAATACCGCATTTTCCAATACTTGAAATACCAATAGGGTAATTGTCATTGACCAAGAATCTTGAAATGTAAGAAATTGCACCGTCTCCTAATGGTACGGAAACTTTCATATACTGAAAGTAAAAAAAAAGTAAAAAGTTTATTTATTAAAGTAAAGATTAATAACTTTAATATACGTCCTAGTTGATACTAAAATAAACCGGTCAGGATCACCTGACCGGTTTATTTTTAAACCATTTAATGTCCTAGGGTCGTTGCATTTAACTTAATAAATGAAGCTAATTGTTGTTGTTGTATACTAAATTAGACCAATTATGTTGAAATGTATGCACCTTTGTTTGTGAATTAATCAATTTTTTGTAACATAGTTTGACATACTAGTGTATATAGTGGTAAAAGTATTAACTGTCACCTTTGCTAATACAAAATAGGTATATGTGTATAATCTTTTAAAACTTTTTTTAATGTTACCCCGCAGTAAGTACTACTCCTATCATGGCGTGTACGTTCACAACATGTGAACTCACATACTCAAGACATCTACAGCTGGAAAAACTATTTGTAGGCCATACAAATAATTGTTACGGGTGGGAATCAACCCGTAAAACGCAGTGCAGCATCAATCTCTGAACCTCTGCGCCTACCGTGCCGCCAATTTACTGAACCAATCTTTTAAAATCTACTACTGAATGCTATTTTATCACTGAGTGACATAGGTTATATATCGTACGCTTGAGCTATAATTACACTAGACCGACGACCGACATGTGTAACACGCCTGATTTGTACGTAGAATTACACTGCGCATACGTGTGCCACGTACGCCGATCTGCGCGTCGGTCTCCATACATTTTATATGGAAACTAGATTTGTAGACCTACACTAGATCCTCGCCACGCGACGCCACGCGACGTCGTTTTACGCACAAATCAGGCGTGGTCCACGTGTGTGTCGGTCTGATGTAGTTCTAGCTTAAACCGAAACTAAAAAAAAGGTATTTGAAAATGGAACCTTATTTTTGAAACATAATGTTTTCAGATTCAAATACCCTCTTTTTGACTTAGGTCTCAAACATGCAATATTTTCTTTTTTCACGCGAGCAAAGCCGTTGGCAAAGATGCTAGTCTATACTAATATTATAAAGTGGCAAAGTTTTTTTTTTTTGTAGGTGGTAACTTCGGCAAGTACTGGTCCTGAGTGACATAGGCTATATTTTCTGTACGCAGGCGAAGCTGCAGGCAAAAGCTAGTGTCTGATAAATCATGTTTTACATCGAGAAAATTAAAGAAGATAATTAGGATTATTATATTTTATCATAGCAAGATTTACATTATGTCCGATTTTGTTCCGCATAATCTAAGCTCAAGGCCTCCAGTAACTACTATATACCTACCTACTCAAATCAAGGCATGGTAAATAGCCATCAACGGGTAAATAACAAAAAGATTTGATCCCAATCTCCGATACAATTCTGATTCGGTTTGAACGCGCCATGAATAAAACATGGATGTTTGACAGGGGGGTGGAGGGATCAACCCTTTCCCTCCACTTATTAAATGTGTTCCATAGCGGAGGCCCCCTCGGTTTTTTGTGACAGTTCACTCGAAGGGTTCGGGGATAGTATCGATTTTTCTTTTTTTGGCGAGTCGTGAAGCTGCCAGTGAGAATTGGAATTGCAAATGTTGTCTGTGGTATTTTAGAAAGTTTGTGATGTTTGGTTTTAGTGACGCGAACATGTTTAAATGTTGTAAAGACTGTGATGATTTAGGAGATTTTTTCAATAACCTATAATTCTTGCTCACAGTTTTATCATTAAACTAGGTTCTGCCAGCGGCTTCGCCCGTGTGAAAGTATGTTTCTCCATACAAACTTTGGACCCCCGTTTCATCCGCTTATTGGGTGAATTTTGGAAAATCCTCTCTTAGTGCTCGCCTACGTCATAAAAGGAACCTTGTGCAAAATTTCACGTTTCTAGTCCCAGTAGTTCCGGCTGTGCGTTAATATGTCAGTCAGTCAGTCAGTTTCTCCTTTTATGTATATAGATTCTGTAAAGGTATTGGTAAATGACTAAAAAGGTATATATTATATAATATATATAATTTAAAATCTTTACTTATTTAGTCTGCATATAACTTTGACATTTGATATAAACACGTTTTGAACTCTAAATTCTCCATTGAGAAACCAAATCAGCCTCATATCATAAAGATAATTAAACATTAACTATGTGTGTGAGATTTGGCATAGTCGAAGGTTTAATATATATATATGTATATGCAGCATACCTTATGTAGATATGTACGCTAGACCTACTTGTTGTAAAAAACACGCCGTATCTTTAATTAAAAAAATAAAATATATTTATTTCAGACTAAAATAATGTCTTTATAACGTTATTAAAAAAAGTCTTAAAATTATCTACATTTGTATTGCAGCATTCATGATTACATTTACATTATGTTCAAAGAGAAACGGCGAGGAAATTGTTGATGAAATTACTTATTAAGTGTCTACATATATGTATGTGTCACCATGATACATAAAGGCAAAATAATTGACTAAGTTTTATTAAATCAAGCTAAAAGTCAATCTAAATTTCGCAAAAAAAAAATCGTCATAATTGAAAACTGAATTGACTAGATTTTTTTACGATAATAACCATGGCTTAGTTTTTTTAGGCTACACTGAACTTTTAAATGTTGCCACTAATATAAATCTTGGTCATCATCATCATCATCATTTCAGCCGAAAGAAGTCCACAGCTGGACATAGGTCTCTCCCAAGCGACGCCACAACGACCGATTCTGTGCGTCTCGCATCCACCGCACTCCCGCGACTCTCACCAGGTCGTCGGTCCACCTTATGGGAGGCCTTCCAACGCTGCGTTTTCCGGTGCGCGGTCGCCATTCTAGAACCTTTCATTTTAAATCTTGGTGTAGTAACATAATTGCTTTGCTTTTTGTATTATATTAAGATACTTAGTAAATATATTACCACATACATTTTGATCCTTTAGATTAAGTTTTTAATCTAGCCTGAAGAACAGGTACACCTTAGTTCAGGCAAATTAGTAACTGTGTTTTTTTAAATATTTTAGAATTCTTTATTTTAAATGCGTGTTAGTTTAATAATAAACGATTAGGTACTTACAAATGCCTGTCAAATACCGGCTATGCGATGACCACTATTTTATTAAAACAATTCTTAATTTAGTATTCGTATTAGAAATAATGCCACAAAAGTTTGCTAATTGTGTGTTAATTCTTTTACATAGTGACCTTACTGTGTAATAGGGCTTTCAAATACTGGAATTTATTAATACTGGATTAGTATTATCAATACCGTTATCACGTGATCACGGTATAAATAAGTAGGTTTATAAAAATAACAATAACTTACTACAATATTTTTTTTCGTTAATTTAACTTAGATGAGGCCGATGTTCCTTAGCTGAGAACTCTGAGAAGAAACACCGAAAAAAACTTAGAGGTCAAAGTCTCTTTTTAAAGTCAGTACAGGAAACAGACACTTTAATTTTATTTCCTACTACTTAATACAACAATCTACAATAATATATTAATGTTTATAATACCGTAATCACGGTATTACGGGATCCCGGAATACCGGTATTGAAAGCCCTACTGTGCAAGTTACTATATAAAAACTAGCTTTTGCTAGCGCCCGCATGTAATGGTTTCTTCATACAAACTTTGGACCCACGTTTCACTCCCTTAGGGGATAAATTTTGGAAAATCCTCTTTTAGTGCTCGCCTACGTCGTCCTAGACCTTGTAATTTCGGCTGTGCGTTGATATAACAGTCGGTCAGTTTCTCCTTTTATATATTTAACCAATACAAAATATACGAGTTATATGTATTACAATCAACAATGGAGTTTAGTAACCATGGCCGTCAGATATAGTTGAACTTTTCATGGAAACCGATGGATGGATGTGAATGAATTTTAATTTTATTAATTGTTTATTTAATATGAATTAAATGTTACGCAAACATACGTATATATATTTTGAAACTTATAATATGTAAGATATTATATTTGCATTCAAAGTCAATTTTGGCCATTGCATTTTTGATACAGTGCTATGGAGAGCTGAAACTGGTGATTGATGATATATTTTTTTTATGTATTACACATGTTTTGGTGTACTTTGCAATTCTACAAATCTACGCATAATAAAACTAGAACAGGAAGAACATAAGAATGGATCAAATTTGGGACGCGCGCGCGTGTTAATAATCTTAATTAAGTGCTCAGTATTCTTGTAGTGAAACTTGGCCTGGGATCTCAAGGGATAGATCTCTTGAGCTCCTAAGGTATTTTTTATCACTTATAGAGTCTTTTTATTTCACAGATTCTCAAATATCCTCGTTGCCTCATTTACAACCATACATTGTCTCAACTAGTCTAGAATTCCGTAGCAATATGAGGCTATGAGTTAGAAGTCTCAAATATAGAAAAAAGACAGAAAGAAATGTCTTAGCTATTGAGGTTTATTATTCGGAGTAACAGAGACATTTCAGTGCAAAATTTACGAGAGCGTAGCCACAGAGATCACAAAATTCCTTCTACATCCAATGGCTACCTGCCATCTTGGAGACGAAACAGAATCGTCCTTTATATGCTATAATTTTAGTGTCTGACCAAAACTAGTTTTCACGGCAGAATCCGAATTTCAGCTTCGTCTTAGTATCGACCGTAACCGAAACATCCAAATGTCATATTTTCATGCGGGAAAAAACAGTCAATCTTAATCAGTCAGTCTCTCTTTATTTTTAAATCACATATTATCTGTTTCGAAATAATGTTATAATCACGCGTAATTTCACGGCATAAAAGACATATCGTATTTCTTGGTCTTTGATTAACATTCAAAAGTACAAACTTAAGGTTTGCCAACGTGCTATGGAGCGCAGCATACTAGGTGTTGCAATATCGGATCGCGTTTCGTTCGTGATCCGATATTTTAACACTTCCACATTATACTGTGCTCCAAAACGCAGATCATTGACGTGACTCAGAAGGCTGCCCAGTTTTTAAGTAGGACTGGACTGGACATGTCTGCCGCATGCCGATCGAGCGATGGGCCAGTAAAATACAAAGTTGGTGCTCTGAAATAATACGACGGGGTTGAGGCAGACCAAGAAGATGATAGATACCGGGACAACTTAGATGTCTTCCTTCGGAATTGGCAAAAAGTGGCTCAGAGCCGGGAACAATGGAAGAAATCGAGGGAGGGTTTTGCCTAGCAGTGGGATAGTATAGGCTAGATATATTTAATAATAATGATAACAATAATAGCTGTATTTTCATGGGGGACAAAATAGTCAATCTTAATCACATATTAATATCTATTTCCAAATAATGTTATAATCACTCACAATTTCACAGTAAATAAAACGAACATAAATTGAAATTAACAAAACAGTCTCGATATGATTATTAGCGCGGATGCGGTAAAATAAATGCCGCTCACAGCTCAGTGCACCGAAATGTCCGATCGCAGAACGCATCTTTCATTCAGTTTCGTTTTCGGCCGTAGATTCGGCTGGTGTACAGCCGAAACCGGAACTAAACAAAAATTCGGCATTTTGCCGAAACTAAACTGAAATTTGGTATTTTGCGCGAAACTAAGGCGAAAATCAAAAAAACTGAAATTACTACTTGAAGTCCTCTCAACTTTAGTTTAGTCTTCGTCAGAATTATTATTAAGTTCTCTTAATGATTTAATATTTTTCATAGTATTTATTAGTTTATAATTTTAGCCTAAATAAGTTATTTTATTATTATAATTAACTTATTTTAAATTGTATTTTTTCTGGTTGAAGTATCTGTTATTTGTTTATTGTGCAAGCCTACCACAGAGTTGTCTTTTTTAACCCAAAGGTTGACTAGTAGATAATGCCTTGTTGCATTAATTCCGCCTATGTACCACTACTGTACATGAAGTTTAAATAAATAAATAAAATCGTCATTTCGCCGTAACTGAGCTGGAATTAGGCATTTTGCCGAAACTAAGCCGAAACCGAAAGTTCGGTCGGACACTTTTGGAATTTAGAATTTTAATGTCACGGTTAGGTTCATTTCTATACTTAATTTCACTTACGAACTAAATTCGGTCTATTAGGGACCAATTTTTTACTTTATAGTTTCGCTGTTACCGAAATCGATAAGGTACATATTATCAAACAGCGACATATTAATCTATGTATAGGGGTAAGTTTTTTCATTCGGTAAAGTGACTGAGCGAAAGGGGTTATTATTTGGGATTGCACCCTTTTATTGATATACTCATATCACCCCTAAAAGTAGCGTGTGAAATTCAATGAAAGGTTTCGTGGGACATTTATCATTGAACTACCCAAAAGAACATTATGGAGCTGCGTATGTATCTATGTATTAAATAAAAACGAAGGGCTAAAACTGTTGCTAAGAGAAAAACCCTAGAATCACGGAGTTTGCGTGTTTGTTACTCCTTTATGCTTAAACTGCTGCGGTCTTCCCGTCCAACTATAATTTAGGTGTCTTCAAGGCTAGAGTGAATAGGCTCTTAATAAACTAGTGCGCCTGACCATCGATGATTGCATCTCCGCTTACTATCAGGTGGGATCGTAGTCAAGCACTGGTTTATACCATTTAAAAAAAAAAACAAAATTGATGGAGGGATTTGGACGTTTGGCAGCTGGGTAAACCATATCCTAGAATTGCACATAGAAAATATTTATAAATGGAATATAAACGGCCGTGTTTTTAGATTCATTTAGAAGTTTAATTTATGGAAGCGCGGAGGTATCAATCTTCGTTTGATACCTACACGCATTCCTGAGAAAAATGGTCTTGACAGACGGACAACATACTGATCTTCCTTTTTTGCCAATCGAGGTACGGAACCCTAAAAATAAAAATTCAAATTCAGTCAACATTTTATAATTTTAATCACGACTTGATTTGACTAATATTGTTGTAGAAATTTCTCTATGAAATTAAATTAAAAGTTGCCAACTTCACTTAATCTGCTGCCCTTTTAATAAGTATATGCCGATCACTAGAAGTAACTCAAATCTCTTGTTTGCTGACAAAACACATTTTGGAGCTGATAAAAACTTCTCTTTTTTATTTTTAGCTATATGGTTAAATTATAGTATATTTCACCTCAATTGCAAAAATCTGCTACGCCGGAGGCCGTAGACCTTACGTAGCAAATACGTAGCCAACAAAAACATACTAAATCATTAAAAGATCATTTTCCTCGCTCGTTCATCTACTCGAGCGAAAGTAAAACTGTTTGCTACGACATTTTACCGAAGCGAAATAACGATCGACTACCTTCCACAAGATTTATGAACCGATTCTCTCCAACATTCCCTTTTCATATGAACGCATGAAACTTTCCTTCGCGCTCATAATTTTAGATTCCCTACGAGAATATTTTTTCCTTCGGCGCGGGAGCGAGACGGTTGGTGTGTGAGCGGGACAGGTATAAAATCCATACTTATAATATTTGCAGCCTCCACTCTCAACACTCACACATACGAAACACGATTTAGCACTCCATGGAGAGTTTCGGACAGCGTATAGGGTGTTTGAAAAATTTTGATTTTCAAGTTTTTTTTTATTTCTTCATTTATACAGTTGCTATGTAAGACGATGGGCTGTGAAATTCACTATTTCATAATAAATCTAGGAATGTTAGCGAAATTAAATTGAAATAGATTATTAATTTTGTAGCTCCTGATCAATACCAAAAAATTTGACTGGCCTGTTGGTCTAGTGGTTAGTGGCCCTGACTGCTATGCCGGAGGCTGTGGGTTCGATTCCCACCTAGGAAAAATGTTTGTGTGATGAGCACGAAAAAAACAAAAAATAGCATTAGCTGAACAAACGACAAATATAAAAAAAAAACAATTTTCAAGTCAGACTCGTGTAGTATTTTGGCCAGCTATCCAGGTGCGGTCGTTACACTGTTTTTTAAACTGTTTTGACAGGAAATGCGTAAAAACAAAAAAATCGATTAATCGCAGATCTGTCAACGCTTGAAAGAAGTTTGCGGTATAAATTAATATTAAGTAGGTATGTAATTGTTACTAACATGCAAATTATTGAAATGAAAATGGAAACTTACTTACTTATATGAATGGCCTTGATTTATTAACAAAAAGAAATATTTAACAAAATAATGATATGCTTGAATTTACATATATTGAAATTCAATGAATAGACGAAGTACAGAATTTGATTGACCTCTTGGTTTTTTTTTTGGGTTACCTACTGGTAAATATAAACATGGATATTTCTGAAACGCGTGTACGTTTGACATCAGATGTGAAAAAAATCTTGCGTCATTACGCACCTGTGTTATTGAATAAAACAAACGATCGCAGAATTCGTTATAATGATGTTTTGGATAAAGGGTTTATGAACTTTAAAAAATGCTATAAAAACTATAAAAAAAAAATATAGCTGATCTTCAAAAGTAAGAAATCCGCTTGGTTAAGTGCAACCGGCACATTTCATTATTCGGGGAGGTACGATTCTCATCTGTTAGGTGATGTTGTTCAAAAGATGCATCATGAACAACCACCTTGTTTTAAAATAAATAGATAGATAGATAGTAAGTTTACTAACATAGGTTTACATTTTTCTTAATTGTTTACTAACCCATGATGAGGATGTCACTTGTCTGAATTAATGATTTTTTATTATTATTATTTCCTGCATATCTTAATTTTAACATTGATTATAACTGGATTTTGATGAATCTTGTGCCATGTCCTGGAATAGAATACAGGATACTTTTTAACACGGGAGTGTGTTTCCTGGTGATAAATTATTACTATCACGCGGGCGAAGTCGCTGGTAGCAGCTAGTGTGAAATATTAGTCACTATGCCATTACATACGTCTATACGATTACAGCGAATTGTTCAATCAAATGTTCAACAATTTAAAATTGCAGCTAAGGAGTGGATGTGTGCCTAGTGTTCTTTAATTCAAGAGTGAATATATAATTTCTAGACAAGCGTGCTCCATCTCCCACATCATCGCTAATAAGGTGACATAATAGTCCAGTGCGGCCTATCAATAATAATAAAAAAAATTGTTTCTCGTATGCATATTGGTTAGCACGAAAATAAACAGTCCCGATTAAATACATAGTAGTAAATACTTACCAACCAAACCAAGGCTGAATTGGTAAAATGAAATCTCCTTGAACTTTCGAAACACGCTGTACACTACCTCACGCCCACACGGCCGAGCTCGGCGTCGCGGCGCTCCCGAGAAAAAATGTACGATGCCATAAAAAATCAGCGTTCGTACGCTCCCGCAATTTTTACCCGTTTTTTCCCCTCAGAGGGTCGCCCGTCTCCATGGCAACGGGGACCGCCCTCCCCCCGACCACTGCTAAAAGCTGCATCAATATTTTTATGGGAAGAGAAAGCTATATTTGCTTTTGAATCTTAGGTTTCTGAGGATTTATTTTCTTTGAGCAAATTTTCCTCGGTTCGCGGTTTAAGTGCTTCTAGTATTAGTCGTGTGCGATTCGAGGCAAAGATCGGACGAATCGGCACATTCCTATGCAAATCTAGAAAAAATGGAAATGTTGAAAGGAGGGAAGCAACGCGGGGATTGGGGATTGGTTACATTATCTTGTGAGGAAAGGCCATAAAGGATTTTTTCCCGCAGACGGAAAAAAGTTCTGTGCTAGTAGTTACTGCAGGAAATGAGAAGGTAATGGAATAATCCAGCGACTTACAGGCTTGTTCCCGACAGTGATTTGATTCTTTCTTTCTTTAATCTGCATGGCTGTCGTTAAATTTCTTTCTTAGAGACTTTGTTAACAACACAAATATTACTATATCCACAATCCGTCTGACAGAATTTTCAAATTATATAATATAATATTCCACAACTATCAAACAACGTCGTCTAGTCCCAAGCTAAGCAGAGCTTGTGTTATGAGTACTAGACAACTGATAAACATACTTATATATTTCTAAATACATACATATTATATATAAATTACACCCAGACACAGAACAAATGATTATGCTCGTTACACAAACATTTGTCCTGGGTGGGAATCGAAGCCACGAACTCCGGCATAGCAGTCAGGGCCACTAACCACTAGACCAACAGGCCAGTCGAAAAATTAAAATAATATACGTGCATAACATTATAATAATAATGTTTAAGTAGATAATAAATAAATTTTCTAACTTTTCTAACTTATTACGGGGCATAAACTATCAGAATACATTAGTTAGCCCTGTGTTATTTTTACTTTTTTTAAATTTCGCAGCATATGCTGAGATAGGAGCCTTTTTAGCCTCGCACAGGTCGTTTTGATTTTTCACCCGACTAGAAGGGTTATATATTTTTAATATATGAATGTATGTATGTAATATTCTTTCTTACCTCATATCTTTCAAACCGCTGAACGGATTTATATAATTAAGATATTGTTAGATTCGTCTTGATAACCCAAGTGTTCTTAGATAGGTGGTTGGAATGGAGGGCCACAGGAATCAGCTGGCTACTGCACATAAAGTTAAATAAATAAATAAAAAATGTGATTTTATTGTGTCATATTCTATTTAACAAGACGATTCGAAGGCGGTTAGGGTTAAAGATGTGCTATTTTGTAAAAACAAGAATTTGTAAAAAGGCGTTTCAGTCTGCCATCTTACGAACTCTTCCATCCTGCATTTATGCCACGTTAAAAGTTAAATACTTTGGAATTATTCTGTACTTACCTACAATGCCCAACGGTTAGAAGCTGTATTTTAAAGTGAATATAACGTCCTAGGTGTCATAGCACATCATGGGTGATGCGAAAGAGATCCCCGGGGCCCTGGAAATAAAATGGCAGAGAAGGAACAGGAGTGGGTTTTTAGTCAGTAAAAGTCTGACACTATCCCCCGCTCCGCCCAAGAGCGGAGATGTCATTAGATGATTTTCCCACCCGGAAAAAAAAAAGGTGTCATAGCACATAAGTTGGAGTTTTAGCGGGATTTTTTTGGAAACTTTGATTTGAAGAACAAACGACCGTGGAGGACTGCCTACACAGGTGAATAACAATGAATTGAAAAAGACGGTGGAAGCCGATCCGAGCCAAACTACCCAGGAATTAGCGGCATGGTTTGACGTTACCTTACCAACAATATTGACTCATTTGCGTCAAATCAATAAAAAAAAAATGAAAAGTGGGTGCCTCATTGGAGATTTGACTGATCTGCAGAAAGAAATGTGTGTTGAAACTTGTGTTGCCTTGTTGAATCGATACAGAAATGAAGAAATGTTGGATCGCATTGTGATATGTGATGAAAAGTGGATTCTTTACGATAGCCGTAAGCGAAAAATGCAATGGCTGACCCCAGGTCAAACGCTGCAACAGTGTCCTAAAGCAAAGCTTACCAATAAAAAGGTAATGGTAACAGTTTGGTGGTCTCAACATGGTGTTATTTACTACAGCTTTCTCTGATCTGGTCAAGCAATAACGGCAGGGGTCTACTGTGCCAAACTTCGACCAATGATAGCAGTGAAACAGCTCCAACTCATGAATCGTTCTTCACCATTATTGCTCCATGATAACGCGAGACATACAGCACGAGAAACCATTTTAACTCTACAGGAACTGCAACTAAAATCCATTCGTCACCCTCCGTATTCGCCAAACCTTGCTTTAACGGACTACCATTTTTTTCGTGATTTGGACATTTTTCTATTTGATAAAAAGTTTTCTTCTCAGGAGGCAGTACAAAATGCTTTCACACAGTTTGTCGAATCTAGATAACCAGAGTTCTATCGCAAAGGCATAAATGCACCTTTCTATTAGATGGCAGTAATGTATAGATAATAATGGTAATTATTTTGATTAAATAACTATGTTAAGTTTAAAAAAAGCAAGATAAAAATATATATATATATTTTTTTATAGATATTTCTTTTTTATAAGCATCACCTTTGTACTATTCTTCTGTTTCCTTCTTCTTTTCTTTATTATTGTGTGTACATTAATTGTTAATAAAAAAACTATTTTCAATTTTTTTCAGTACAAATTGGCAATTTCATACTGTACCCCTAATACTCACTTTCTAAACTTGACACTGGTTAAATGCACAAAAGGTGCGAAGCCAAAAAAAAAGACACAGATTTGTGACTATGGAAACGATCACCTACTTTCATTCAAGATAACTCGAAAACCGACGAAATATATTTCAGGAGGGCACCACCCATTAAGGTTTATATGTCACCAAACATTATAATAAAAGATCTACCTTTACCTGTTAACATAATTACTAGTACAATAACTACTTAATTTATCTAGCTAAGTTGCCGAACACGAAAATAAACAGAGCCATATCTATGGCAAACACAAAAATATATCATTTTCTTTCGACGGAGTAGAGGCACAAGCAAGCAAACATACTGCCAGTAACTTAATATTTGGAAATCAATTATCCATAAGAAGTATTTGTTGGCCGGAAAATAACTGGATTAAGGGAATAATATAATGTCGTATATTTCTGATTGCTATGATATATTCGCAATGGCGAAGGTTTGGCTGTTTTGTAAAGAAATTACAGCTTTTATTGCATATTAAGAAGGTCTTTATGAAGAACACAATGATGCACATGTCTATAAGTAGGTGGTAAGTCCCCTCTTTGAGGAGTGGTTGGAAAGACAACACGGCGTCCTCACCTTCCGCATAACGCAGGTTCTTACCGAACATGGTCAGTTCGGGAAGTTCCTGCACCGGATTCGTACGGAAGTAACGCCCGGGTGCCACCTCTGTGTGGAACGCCCAGAGGACATGGTGGAGCATACGGTAGAGGTGTGCCCCGCGTGGGCAGAGCACCGCCGTGTACTGGTGGGGGAGGCGGCAACGATCTTTCGCGCCAGGCCTTGGTACAGGCCATGGTCCAAAACGAGGAGGAGTGGCAGGCGGCCTTCTGCGAAGCAGTAATTCTAGCAAAGGAGGAGGCCGCACGTGCTCGTGCGAGGATGCGGCTCTCACGCACCAGCCGCCGGGATCCCGATCTCGATTTCCGGCCACCGTAGGCGCGAGCTTGCGGACGGCGAGCAATGGGTAGCTCGCCGTCCAGCCGTGCGGTAACCGTCCGGACCGAGCCCAAGTCGTCGACGGAACGTAGTGTTCCGCGCGCGCCTCAAGGAGATGTCAGCAAACAGGCCGAAGCCTACAGGAGCCAAGGGTTTGTTTCTGAAAGGAAAACTCAGCCCTGGGATGGAAGGCAAAACGGAACAGGAGTGGGTTTTTAGTCAGTAAAAGTCTGACACGCCTTCTCGATACGCCCAAAAGCCGATGTCATTGTATGATTTTCCCACCTACAAAAGAAAAAAAAATACCTACTTACTTAAAATACTGAAACGAAACTCACATTCCTTGTTTGTTACATGTTTGCTTTGTGACAATATTTATTTATTTAAAACTCTATGCTAAGTAGTGGCGGATAGCGGTAGCTAATACAGGCGGATTTAATGCAACCAGAAAAGACGACACTGTGGGAGGTGTGCACAACATACAAATAAAAGGTAATAAATTTTTGATATAGTATCTATCATCAAGATTATGTCGTACTAATAATAAAATACAAAAATGCTAAAAAATAAACAAATCATTATAACTCAAAATATAATAATAATGACAAAGACCAAACTAAACTTGAAAGAACTTAAAGTAGTAGTCCCGAATTTCACACTTGAATGAAAATTTGATCTTAGCTTTTTCTGAAATTATGTTGAAAAAATGTTATTTTTGGCTTCATCAAACCCCTTAAAATACTTTAAAGTCGAATGGATAAACACCGCCCATAACATACGCCTCCTGCTAAAAAACTCACACATAAAACTCTATGTACAACCATAAATAAAAAACTCCCCTTACTTTTTTACAAATAAAACTCGTCTGATTGGCTTTGCTCCCCAATAAAAAAGCTAAAGACGCGTGCTGCGCGCGCACGCGCTCCACCATTCAAATTCAAATAAGGAACGCACGCGCGCCGTATGTTACATACGGTAGCGGCTGCAACTTATTATTAAAATTTCGTCCATTTTAAAGTGATCCCTTGCTTTTGAGTAAGCCGGGAAAAATGTGCGGTGGATTGGGTGTCTAGTTAAAATTGTGGGGTGACGTAAAAATAAGCTCGCGCAGGGAAAAAATATAAAATGAACGGTGGGGAAGTATTTTAAAAATAGAGAGGTCTCCCTTCCGAAGTACCGACTTAGGGGAGTGAACGCGGTTGATATATTGACGGAGTTACTGGGGATTTTAATAACACCCAGCGTGTGTTAGTTTACTGAGGCTGTAAGATTTGTCAATGTGGCGTTTTGTGGCCGCTATTTTAGGTCGGTCGCGTGTCCTCGCCCCGATATATCGAGTTACTAGATATTGTTTACCTGTTATAAGTTCAAGTTACCGGCTTCCGTTCTGTCGAGTAGGTGCGCCTTGCCGGTTGATCATAATTATTGGCATATTATAGGTCAGATAATATTTTTGGTTGAAGAGAATTTACCGTTATAATAGTAAGTTATAAAGGTTTCCAACAACGACTGGTCCTGCTGTATCTAGCGGGTGTGTTTGAAAAATTGAAACTTATATTTCTTAGCACGAACGTCGTCCTTTTTGATGTTTCAGTTCATTTAAAGCATATTAAAGGGCCTTCAGATTAAATTCTTTACTAAAGTACCCAATTAACATTCTCGGGTATAAATAATGACGTAGAAAACGTATAAGAAACGCCTCGTATATTTCGTTATCCATTAAAATACGTATACATTATGAAATTAAGTCTGAAAGAATGTGAAAGTAAATATCAATGAGCGTATATCTGAAACATAAAGAGAGAAAAACAAGGATCAATTTAATTATCATTACTCACGCTCTAAAGCTGGGTTGAGACCGACAATTTATTATTATGGACCCGTATCCAATTTAAAACAACGCACGGCCGAATGGAGCCATTAGGTACGAGGGGACATTGTTTTGGTACCGTGAACACGGAGGGGAATCCTTGTGGAGTAGAAAAAACAATTTAAAAATAAAATGTAATAATTATAAATGGGAGGGAGAGCGCGTGTCACGGTCGCCTTATTTATTTCGATCCTCAGCTGCTGTTTGAATTTCGAACGCGACGTTGTTACCGCCTATGCTATTGGCATGAAGTGACATGTGGTTTATGAAAAAAAAAAGCATAGAGAAAACGTACACCTACTGATACACCTGTCATTTATGTGCATCGCAGTTTGATCTTTTTCTACATAGAATTTCGTTTTACGTAGTTCCAGATCCACCTATGAATATCTAGAAGCATTTAGATAACCAGTAAAATACTAAGACTTATGAAATTTTTATACACGCTATTTACCGATCATTTTAATTCACATAATTAATTAGTGAATATACCAGTTATTTTATATACTAAACTATACACTTTTTAACTATATAATACACTTTTTAATCGATAAATTAAAAACAAAAACTGCTAACACTTACCATCTTTGCAGAAACTGATTATTTAACAAAACCACAAATGAGCGATTACTCTCTAACTTATTATCTACGAAACTTATTTATTGCATACATTCAAAATGATTATGTGTGAGAAATGTTTTTTTCATCTATACAGACATCATGTTCAAATATGCGGGTAAATGTTAATTAAATCAAGTTTTGATGTGAACAGACGAGTTTTTATATGGCCAGCGTGATTTGTGTTTTTGATAACAAATTGTTGGGGTAACTGTATCTAATATATAATTATAGATTTCATGATAAACTACTTTTCTCCCCGATGTATTTTAGAAATAAAAGCTTTGTTGGATTATTATTATTTCAAATCTATTGCTAATGACAGCAGTCATATGTAACTTATTCATATAAGAAACATGGAATATTAAAAAGTTTCCTTTATACGACAAACTGTACTGTAAACTGTTTCTTATTTTTTCCGTTGTGTTTTGTTTTTAATATTGTGTTATATAAAGCTGTAAGTGTTACCTGTGGACGGAAAGGTCCGAAATAAACGTTTATTATTATAAAAAAACATTCTATCGTACCGATAGGCAATAAGTAATCTACCTAGTGTTAATCTAGTGCATTAAAAAGAACACAGGGTACCTATTTTAGTTATTAATTTAAGCATTATTACCTAAGACAAACAGTATATCATATTTAAAACATGTATCATAAGAATATTATATTTGTCTTAAAAATATGTATTTTTTATTAAGTACATCAAATTTTCAATAAATATTACGAAAGTATCCCATTTTACCTAAAAGTTTCAGGAAAAGAGATTATATAAATTCATTAACTTTATGTGTTAAGCTTATAAAAAGTTGCCTTGTTTTCGCGCCAATTAATCTCCATCTGTCAAAGTATTTAGCCATTTGTTATCTGTGTAGGCTGCAAATCGTCATATCTTTGCCCGAATCTCGCCACCAACGTGTTACCGCTAAGAAATGTGTTACTTTTGTTTATGGGACAATTTATTTTGATGGTCAGTGGACACAGACGGACCACCCGAATTTTGAAAGTGTAACTCAGTGCCCCTTTTTAGCCTGCATACGTAATTATTTCTATTGTGTTAGTCTTAGCAAAAAAAAGTTAACGTTTGCAAGTTCAGAGAAGTAAGTCATCATTAGTTTATGTTTTATAGTTTATCTATTTGAAAACGACGTTGTCGAATTTAATATAGGCACGCAAAGGGTAACTAAAGGTACACACGTGACGTGGGATTTTATGATTTCCCACCTAAAATAATCCTATTCTAACCGAATTTATCAGACGTTCCTGTTTAACTTAAAATTCCACAATAATGAACTAATTAAATTAGGTAGTGTCTATCAACAATTAATGAATAACCTAATTTTCACATACCATTAAACGTAGATAAGTACCTATCTAATTTTTACCGTGTAATCCACACTTTCTTTATGATGTCCAACGTTCAAAATAACTGAAATAGACTCAGCTGCGCCATTAAGCATAAGGGGGACATTTGAGAGACATCTTTTTACAATGGTCCCTAAATGACCAGAAAAAATTCACTCTTTTTAACCAACAATGGCGTGCGATGTGAGGGTGGACGATCAATGATCGAGTAAACAAAAAAACGGTCCTAAAATAATTGTAAATTCACTGGAAAGATTTATGTAGTTAGTGGTCATTGTGGTGAAAAATGGTGGAATGTTATCTTACTGGACCTCGGTGTCCGGTTGCAGATGTGTTTTTGATAAAAAAATCTGACGGCCATTCCGAATGCAGCATGCCAATTCTGAGCATAGAGTAAAGAGAGAGCGCCGCTTTTTTTAGGACCACCGGTTCTTTTTTGAATTTGGAACGCTTCTTTTTAATGGTAATGAAATTATGGCTTTGGTTTTGGCCGGTTATTGTACTGCTTTAGTGTAAAAAAATATTGAAAGTTGCAGTGACAGGAGTGAAACTAACGAGCGTAGCTAAATCTACTATATTATAAATAAAGTCTGGATATTTCGACGTTTGTTTATCAAACGCGTCTCAATGTCTGAACAGATTTGAATGAAACTTGGGGTAGACCATGACCTATATTAGGACTTAGGACTTTTATTAAAAAATACAAAATCTTTTTATTTCACATAGGCCTACATGGATACTTATAAAACGTCAGATATTAGTGCGCGGTTCCCAATGGTCGTTTCCTATGCTGAAGAACTGGCAAGAAATTCCATATTTTTTCAGTTAGTATTTTTGTATGGCAAAATAATAAATCACTTTCACACGAGTGAATTCTCAGGAATATACTAACAAACATACATACATTTTGCTTGCTATTAAACTAATGAAGCTATTTATTTATTGCATTTTTTACTTCCTATCAAAGCAGACTCATTAAATTCCTTAAAAAAATCAGAACTTTCAAAATAAAATACTCTTTAAAATGTCAACATCTTCGCAACTCCCGCATTCCATACCAGATTCTTGAAACATTCCGTCTCTTCTCAGTGAAGACAAATGCCTGTAACCAGGAGACCTCATCGAAGTATGATGAGGGTCAGGGCACTCTAACCGCTGACAGACCACGTCTGCACTTGCATACCTTCCAACTGGCACAAGCAACCACATTTCTATAAACAGCCAATTGCATTCGAAAAGAAACCTTCAGCCTTGGATACGAAGGATTCAATTCGCTCAAACTGACCTTACCATGTGACAGCACAAAACGGTCAGTTGAATTTGAACCTATTTTCATGGATTTTAAGGTTGATAGTGCATTGCAGAATTGCATGGAAATGATTTTTGTCTATAATTACTTTTAGTTTTATAACTATCATCGTTCGCTTTTGATCAAAGGAATTATTCAAGTAATGTGGGAATTGGTCCTATGGGAATCATTAAATGGTATGAGTTTTGTTTAGGTACACATTCATTGTTTATGTTTAATTGAAAAATAGCTCTAGTCTCGGTTATAATTATTCGCAAATTGATTCCTAATGGATATTGTGATGGAAAATTGGTTTAGTTTTGTATCTCAATCATTGAAACAGGCGCGATCTCGGCAAAATGGAGCTGAGAATTTTATTGTAGTGTTAGATACTTCAGCAAATTTTTTCGAGAAGGTTGACTCGATATATTTTCTGACAAATACTAAAAAAACATTAGAATATATACATCTATATTCTAATGGTATAAAAACTATTCATACGAAGACATGGCTTAAAAGACTTAGTATCCAAGCCACAAGCATTAAAAAAAAGTTGTAGTCTCCTACAAAATAATTTGAAAAAAGAAAGTGTTTTGCCAAAATCCCAACTAAAGTACTAAACGATGCCTCCTACGTACTCTATATAGTCATAAGGCAAAAAGTGCATTGTTTTAGTTGAGCCGTTTTTGTGATTGTTAATGATATAAATAATTTGTTAAACGCTTTTAATTGAGGTTTTTACATTATGGAAGTAATTAATAAAAATAAAAGTTTAAAATCACTGTATTAGACTTTATCTAAGATAAATTAAGTACTTAAAAGAATAGGTGGACATACCTATTCTTTGTGTCGGCATTTTTTCCGTTTTGTGGGTCAAGAAAAAAGAAAGAAAAATATTTTATTTGGCGGAAACAAACGCAATCTTAGGACTAACTTACAAATTATAAGTATTCTTTATGAAAAAAATATGTGCCACGTCCGCGCAAAACGGCCGAACGCTCAGCATAATGCTGTGACCACACGCAAAATGCGACGAGTCTACAGCGCTGGTTTTCTAGGGTTCACCCCCTAGGGTAACGGGAAAGTTTAAAAAGTTATCGCGTCCCTAGAACGCAAAGGGAAACTGAAGGAACACAGGTGGGACTAAGACAGTAAACGCCTGACACTCCCTCTCGGTCCACCTAGAGCGGGAAGAGCTATTTGTCGATTTTCCACCTGAATGAAAAAAAAGGCATATTTTATCTACGGCCATATTTATCTCCCTCCCACGCCCGTATTCCTCCTCTAATCTAATCAAGTAAGAACCAGTAACTGAGTGAGATAACGTATGACTTTTTGGTCCCCGCTTCAAATAGACATTTAAACAGTAAACTATCTCCGACACAAGCAATGAAGACGAACGACCTGCTTAATGAATCACTTCACTTTGGGTATAGATTAGACGTAGAACAGAATGGACTATCTGGGTGGTTACGTGCCTATCTGCTGCTAGCACCTTGAAGGAGACTTAACAAACACTGGAAAGCTGGGCGATAACTAAATGAACGATTAAATAAAAGCGCGTATTGGACTTCAACTCTTTTCTTCAATTCGAAAGTTAAAAATCCAACAGTTTGAAATTATGTAGTGTTCTATAAAATAAAACAAATAATTCGTCACACACAATGTCCGAATGAGCTGTTTGCGTAGCGATTTCGTAGCACCTTCGTAGCACGTTTCGTAGCGCGTTTAGACTGCAGTCTTACCGTAGACGGGTTTGAGAAGATAGTGTGCTAGCTTTATCTACAGTACAGTTTTGATTAAGGTATTTTGTAAATCGACGGCGGGCGGCAATCTCCCGCGTTCGGCTTTGGTTTAGGCCATAGTTTGGAGTGTGAGGGAGAGAACATCCCCAGCGGGAGCGGGAGTGGGAGAATTTATCTGATAAACTTCTTACCTCAAAAAAAGGTATTCTGTAAAAGGAGGAGTTTTTCCACGTCTAAGTGTATTTGATTTTTAATATGTACGTGGTTAGGTTAGTTATACTACGTTGGTTCATACTATTGTTGTTAGTTAGTATTTAAATCACGAAATTTACATATAATTTAAATTACATATGCTACATATTTAAAAAAAAAAATACAAATACCTACCATTGAATTGTTTGGTATTTTGAATGATTTATTGTTATTTAATATTAAGTTACCTACTAACAAATAAGTAGTGTGTGCAATCATGAACTTGAAAGCAGAGATCAAATTCGAGTAGAGTGGACCGACTATAAAGTAGCCGAGCACGAGGATACTACACGATTAGAATTTGACCTCGGCTCGTGCTCCGCTTGTGCTCGGCTCCTCTAGCATAAACCCACCTTAAAAGACTGCACTATGGCGTAGGAAAGTAGAGAAGACTCCACATTCAAAGTTCTCAAAATGTGGTGCTTAAGAAACAAATTTCAAGAGGAATTTATTACCAAAGTTTCACAAGGTTACCTAAAGTACGCCACTGCTTTCAAACCAGAGAAGGTAAACATCGTGTGGAAACCGACATGTCCTAGAACTAAACATTCAAAGACACACCGACACGCATTGGGCCCGCGTGGTGGATTGCGGGCCATTTCCTATCGTGATTAAGTCCCAGTAGTGGAATGGAAAACATTAAAAGGCTGATTATGATTATGCCTATCAAGTTAAAGGCTCACAGAACTGTCACTTCTTTATTCACATAATCTGTGGCACCCACACTAGGACGGTTACACTTGTTCGTCTACCGCATGTAGTCGGCTTTTTACCGAACTTTTTATATTTTGGTATAAAAAGTGGCGCAACACGAGCCGAATGAAATGCGGATGTCGCCATGTTCCGCTTGTTATTGTTAATTAGTTGAGTCGGTAAGTGCGCCATTGATTAACATAAGGATTTGGGATGGGAGTTTTTGGTGGGATTTTTTTAAAGTTAAGTTCAGTGGCTTTTTTAATTATTCGCAAATTGATTCTTAGTGGTTATTGGAATGTAAAATAGGTGTAGTTTTATATCTCAAAGGTCTGCGCAATCGGACAATATTGGGAATCATTGAAATGATTTCACATATTGTCCAGTCACAGGCAAAATGGAGTTGAGAATTTCATTGATCCTGCGAAGCTTGCCGAGAATGTTGACTTGAACATTTGTTACCAAATACTACAAAAACATCCGAATGTGTAAATTTATATTCTAATGGTAAACAAATTAACTGTTTAGAAATATTTAATCTTTTTTAATCACCCTGAAAGACTTTGTAGACAAGGTCAAAAAAAAAAAGAATTTGGAATACAAGTAAGGTCCTCTCCGAACGGCGTTAATATATATATATATATATTTATTATTGATAGGCTCGCGACCACCATCTCACCTCTTATGATGTGCCCGGGGCCCCGGGATGAAGGTAAAGAAGGAACAGGAGTGGGTTTTAAAAGTCTGACACTATCTCTCGCTCCACCCAAGAGCGTGATTTATCATTAGATGATTTTCCCACCTAAAAAAAAAACCTCTTATGATCTTTTAAATGACATACACCAGTGCTTGACTGCGATCCCAGCTGATAGTAGTGTAGTCATTGATGGCGAAGCGCACTAATTTGTTAAAAGCCTATTTTAGAGTAAATAGGCTTTTATACACTAAATTATAATATGGACAAATGATAAAATGATATGTGTATCCTGTTTCTTCAGTTGCTCTTCACGTTCCAGCGCCGCGGTGGCTCTTTGGTGACCAGCACTGGTTGGAGCGAGAGGCCATGTCAGGCTTAAACTGACTAAAACTCACTTGTGCTTCTCAGTTGCCCATTGCGTTCCAGAGCCGCGGTAACTCTTTCGAACAATCCCGCTGCCCTGATAGATATCGGCCCGATAATTTTAGTAATTATGGATTGTTACGTAAGTATGTATAGTAGGTATATGTCAAAATTTGTTATTTTCGGTTTTCAAACGACCACATAATAAAATAAATGATCAGTTGATGCCATCGGCTTTCCTGTTTACCAACAGTTAGATATGATTTCCAAAAAAGTTTTCCGTATTTTAAAAATAAGTGCGGAAATCTACGTACGGTACAAATTGTGGGTTCTGGTTGGAATAGATGATTTGGCCCTGTTCGTGTTTTTTGTTGCCTTATTCTGGGTCAAACAATTATTTTTTATTATTTACAGGCTTGCGTTTGACCACTATTTCATTTGATGTGATCGACGATGAAGCACGCTTGCCTAGAAGTAACCTATTCACTCTTAACTTGAAGACCCCTAGGTTGTAGCTATTAGGAAACACAGACTCCGGCACGGAATTCCACTCCTTAGCTGTACGCACAATAAAAGTGTCCCCAAAACGTTTTGTATGTATGGGTGTGATGTCCAGTTTGTATCGATGGCGCAACGCCGTACGTCTAGTGATCCGATGATGGAACGGGCTTGCCTAATCTGGACCAAACCACTTTTTTTATTTTTTTTATTCTTCTACAGTAGCGAAGATACGAGAGTAACTGTATCGCTGAAAACAACAAAGACAAAAAATAGTCCTGCAAAAAGAAATACGAGGACCTAGAAGCCCAAAAATCTCACAAACAAGCAAAAAGGTTTCGCTAAGAATGTGTGCTGTTATTTTTTCCCCGTTCAGCTGAGTAGCAGTGCGTTCTACCAGGAAATGACGCTCTGGAATGAGGATACCCTCACTCGTTAATTTGCACCATAAATCATCGAAAATGTATTTTTTGGCCGCGCCTTCTTGCCGATAAACGTTTTTGTAGACCTCGGGTAAGTTCGGCAAGTGTCGGGTTTCAAATGTTTTGGGACATTTTTTTAATGTTTGGTTAGGAACATCTTGAAGCTGTAATGTCCGATTGTTTTTTGAATGCTAGAAAGTTTTATAGTTAGCTGAAAATGATACAGTGTGGGGTGGCAGTTTTATGGATTTTAGGAAAGTAGACCATCATTTTGGTTGGTTACATAAAAAGCCAACATATGGAAGACTAAGAAATATGATGCGCCGAATTCATATGAATACGGAGAATGAAAATGTAAAAATCAAACGTTTTATCGGCCTTTTTTATGAAGGAAATCATCAAAGGGATTCTCTCGCTCCAGGGTGGGGCGAGAGGGCGTGGCAGACTTTTACTGTTTAAAACCTACCTATGTTCCATCATTTGCCTTTTACGTTCTAAGGCCACAGTAAGGGTCAGTTCACACCGAGACGCGACGCGATGCGATGCTGCGCGAATAGCGACTTAAAATATTACTTTATTTACTACTCGAAAAGATACACATTTCAATGTGAAAATACGTCGCACCACGCAGCGCTGCGCAGCAAAGCATCTCGGTCTGTAATGTGTATCTTTTTAGTAAATAAAGTCATGTTTTGAAGCGCTCTTCGCGCAGCGTCGCGTCGTGTCGCGTCTCGGTGTGAACTGACCCTTACTCTTTCAAACGTTCCCTTATTTCTAGCAAACATCGGCCCTATTGGACCCCTTCAGTTTTGCAGATATCTCTTTAAAGCGCGCGGGGGACACAGGGACACTACGCCCCATCGACGCGGGACGGCCGGACATCGAGTTACTCATGTTTTATTGGCCTAAAATGCAAGTCAATGACGCAATAAGTCAGAAAGAAATTAGAAATAATTGCCCCACAATTATTTCTAATTTCTTTCCTTTTTCTACAGATCTATCTATCTGCTTGTCTTTAATATACTTATTTGGCTAGTTCTATATCTATGAATATTTAAAATGTAAAAAAAATAATGTTTCCATTTACTAGCATTACACTGCAGAATACCCAATTTCTTATTTTAAGTTTTTTCAGTCTATTAGGTTATCTGGTAGATATCGCTGTCAACGATAAAACCGACATTGTAATTTAAGTTTGTGAAAAGCTATGTTACTATTTTTGTGTAGTAGTGTATAGCATAGTCGGCCTTATAATATTCCCAATGTAGGGACTCAGGCCTCCTCTCTAGGAGAGGAAATGGGCCATAATCCACCACGCTGGCCCAGTGCGGGTTGGTGGATGTCACATGTCTTCGACTTTTTGGTTCTAGGACATGCCGGTTCCTCACGATGTTTTCCGTCACCATTTTGAGAGCAATGGTCATGAAATACCCTTTAACCCGCGACCTACAACTCGTAAGTCGGTGTCGTTACCACTCGGCCAGCACTGCTCTCAGTGCTCACTGCTCAGTAGTGTATAATAAAGGTTATTCTATTCTTTGTTTGTTTCACAAAGGAAAAATTGAGCAATGCTCACCAAATTTGCACCCCGGAACGGATTTTAGATTATTTTCCTATAATTTTATGAAGCTGAAGAGTTTGGTAATAACAAGACTTTTTCTAATAAGCCCTTTAAATATTTGTACTAATTAAAAAATAGTTGTGTATAAAAGGCAAAGTCCAGACTCACTGACTCATCAACGCTCAGCCCAATTCCTTGGACCTAGAACGGTGAAATTCACCCAGAGGTTACTTTTGTGATGTCTACAAAGAAAAAGACAGGATTTTCCGAAATTTACCTCCTAAGGGTATGAATCGGGGGTTCAAAGCTTGTTTACATAAACCTACTTTAACGCAAGCGAAGCCGCTGGCATAATCAAGTCACACATAAAAAGCGAAAAATATAAACGAATCATAAAAAGGAGTCAACAAGACTAGACCAGATCATAAACAGTTACAAGAGCCTATTCCATACAGATAAGTCAGTCAGCCATCAATTTATTTAGCATTTATGACAACTAATTCCTGAGGAAACTGATGTTTTTCTTATCGCGTATGATATTACGATTGTTTTGGGAATAAGCCAAGTGGCCTTAGATGTAGTGACTTATTTGACCCCTGGGAAAGACCCGGAACTTATCGATAGGTCTCATAATTAAAGTTGACGTGATATATCGGTTGGAAGTCGGGAAAAAAGATAGTATTTTTTTGGTGCGGAACTTTGTGTGGAGTTCCTAGGATTGCACCAATAAAAATATTTTTTTGTTATATATATAAGGTGTTAAAAAATTAACTTTAAGAATTTCGAGGGGGCATTGTACTCTTCATTATGAACAACTTTTACTATCGGACTAAACCTGAAATCGCGAAAAAAAAATCAGCTGTTTCATACATTTTGACGATTTATGCAAACATAAACGTAGGGAACAGCTGATTTTTTTTTCGCGATTTCAGGTTTGGTCCCTTAGTAAAAGTTGTTCATAATGAGGAGTATAATGTCGCCTCGAAATTCTTAAAGTAAATTTTTTAACACCTTATATATGTAATATTAAATGTAGGTACTTCTTCTAGCTTCTGCTAGCAGTTTGGCTGCAGAAGCTAGTATAATTCACATATAGTCTATGTCATATAGTTAAAAATCAGTCCAGTAGTTTTGAGTTTATTCCACGGTTTCAATAAAAATACAATTCTTTCCTCTTATTGTTATAATTATAAATTATAATATAGTTTAGTATATATTAGGTTTTTTTGTATGTATCTGTATTATTATTTCTTTACTAGCTGTCCCAGCGAACTTCGTACCGTCTAACAGTCAATGAATGTAGTATATCTTTCGATATAGTCAACCGATTGCGATGAAACAAAGCCTATGTAATATGTAAAACACACACAATTATAATGTATAAAAGTTGTCTACATTAATTTCGTACATTTTACGTGATGCGCGCACGACTAAAAACTTCTACAGATTTATCATATGTATAGATGAAATGTGATGAATCCAATTTGAACTTAACATTTTTCTACAATTGTTTTCATTAACCCTATTTTCCATTTTTTTTAAACATTGCCCCACACCTTAAATTAGTCCCGTTTTGCTGGTTACATTCACAAACATGTAAACTCACATACAGAAGATACTTAGACCCGGAACATCTATCTGTAGGCCATACAAATATTTGTTCCGTGCGGAAATCGAACTCGCGACACGCAGCGCAGCAGTCAATCGCTTAACCACTGCGCCAATGTGCTGTCAAACAAAAGAAATAAATAATGATAAAACATATATATATATATAAGTACCTAGCATAAATAATAGCATAAACAGCCTTTTTAATGTTCCCACTGCTGGGACTCAGGCCTCCTCTCTCTAGGAGAGGGAATGGGCCGTAATCCACAACGCGGGCCTAGTGCGGATTGGTGAATATCACATCTCTTCGAATTTTTGGTTCTAGGTAAGTAATTACCTACGTGTAAGGAAGTACCTACCAGTTTGTTATTGCATGTCAGTTCTGTGACAATAAATACATTTTCTTTGTTTTTTTTTTTATTGCACACACAATTTCTGCAAATATATCGTTGTGAGATTTGATGGTCGAAAATGGCCATACATGTCTACCGAAAGCCCACCTACTATTCAAACTATTCTGCCTTATACTAAAAACAGACTTTAGCATCACAAACATCGTCCTAATTAAAATTTCCCACTACCCTTCACACTCACCTTTATCGTCCATCTGCCCTCTACCCCAGGTGCAGACCATTGATCATTCCATATCTCTCATTCATTACAGACATACCTACGTACAAATGTCGTGAACCGACCTAATTAGGGCTGGTCTTCAGGAAGTGTAACACCGGTAGCACCCGTGGGACCCGGTAGCACGTGGACACTTGAAACTTTTTGCTACACTGTTTCACACTTTTGTAAGTTCCTTATGGGAACTTGTTCGCACTTTAGAGAGAAATCGTTACGATCCGCAGTTCGAGGATTTAGAAGGTTTTCTAATGAGTTTTTTTTGTTGGGTAATAAAACGATTGCATATAGTGTACAGAATCTCTAAATACTTAGGACTTGTATGTTCGTTTAGAACAGAGTTACTGACTTTTACAGGCTCTTGAGAAGACTCTAGGAATACTTCCTGACTCGACTGACCCTGTGTAATAATCACATAGTGTCAGAAGTGTTTCGCTGTGTACCTACTTAGACTTTGGTTAATTTAAATATTTTTTTTTAATGTAATCCAATAATTTATCTAAACTTTATTCTATTACTCTATTTATTTATCTATTATGCTGTAGCAATTTCATTTAATTTAAAACAATAATGTTTCTATGAGTGAACCTGAAATAAACGATAATAAATATATAAATAATAAAAAATAAATTAAACTAAGTCGCTTTCCGTATATACGCACAAAATGGTTTGGCAACAATGCGTACAGCTAAGGACTGAAATTCCTTGCCGGGGTCTGTGTTTCCTAATAGCTACAACCTGGAGATCTTTACGTCAACGAGTGAATTAGTTACTTCTAGGTAAAGGTCCTCCATCGTCGACCAAATCGTCGCTTTGAAGAAAGAAAATGGTCAAGCGCGAGCCTAACAACTATTAGGATAATACTTACCGATGTCACAAGGCTTGATTACATTGTTGTGTTTTAAATGAACTCGTATGTGTAGAACTGCAGATAATGGAGCATATCGCTTAATTCTTATACCAGCAATGAGATCTTAACATTTTTTTCCTGATTTGTTTGAGCACCTTGCGGATCTACAGAATTCAGTTTTCGCTTTGATCATCGCAATCTCCATAAGGCACACTGGCTGCCCTAAAACCCCGGTTACATCAATCCTTGCCATCTTTCAATATTTTATTTTTTTGCAAATCTTCTATTGTAGTCTGACACAACACTTGCGCAGGCGATTATTTGACAAAAATCTTTCACTATTTGTTTACCTGGAAAGGTGTTCTATATTTTGTTGAAGGGTGAATGTACCAGTTGTTAGAACTAAGAGCGTATTTTTCAAATGGCGTTCTAAATTCTTCACGAATTAATATCTTGTTACGTTCATTAAAAAGTTATTACTTTGATTATTATTAATTAACTGATGTAAGTGTTTATAATCTTCTTTAGATTATGTGACGTTACTTAATTTTAATTATTTTCCTTCAAAGCCTGAAATGTCTTTCAACCCTAAAAGTAACGGTTTTCTATTAGTCTTTCTGTAAGTACTAAGCAATTACGGCACATTAATTTTTTTTAATGTGACTTATTTGCATTGTGACACTGGGTTTTTTTTTTTTTTTTTTTT
Source organism: Mythimna vitellina (assembly GCA_949316375.1). Lineage (NCBI taxonomy): Eukaryota > Metazoa > Arthropoda > Insecta > Lepidoptera > Noctuidae > Mythimna > Mythimna vitellina. The sequence goes on along the minus strand of OX438687.1, from coordinate 8,335,036 downwards.
TATTGGGTGGGAAAATCATCCTAATGACATCCCCGCTCTTGGGCGGAGCGGGAGATAGTGTCAGACTCTTACTGACTAAAAACCCACTCCTGTTCCTTCGTTGTCTTCGTCCCAGGGCCCCGGGCTCCGCTTTCACACTACCCGTGGCCCCAGTAGGCTTCGACCCTGCTGGGCCCCTACGATTTGCTGACATCTCCTTGAGGCGCGCGTGGAACAAAACGCGCCGTCGACGACTTGGGCTCGGTCCGGACGGTTACCGGACGATCAGACGGCGAGCCACCCATTGCTCGCCGTCTGCAAGCCCGCGCCTACGGTGGCCGGAAATCGGGATCGGAATCCCGGCGGCGGTTGGAGCGTAAGGACCGTTGCCTCACGCGATCGGCCGCCTCCTTAGCTAGCATTACTGCTTCGCAGAAAGAGGCGACCGCCTGCCACTCCACCTCGCTCCGGAGCATGGCCTGAACCAAGGTCCGGCGCGAGAGATCACCGCCGCCGATTGCCCTCACGAGGTCACGGCGTTGCTCTGCCCAAGCGGGGCACACCTCCACCGTGTGCTCCACCGTGTCCTCCGGGTGGGCCACACAGTGGCGACACCCGGGCGTCGTTTCCGCACGAATCCGGTGCAGGAACCTCCCGAACTTACCGTGTCCGGTGAGGACCTGCGTCATGCGGAATGTGAGGACGCCGTGAGGTCTTTCCAACCACGCCTCAAAGAGGGGACTTACCGCCATAATTGTGGCGATTGTGACACTGGGTTCGGTTTTTCTGAAAGCGAGGTATTTTGGTTAAGTTATTTAGTTAGTTAGAATACGTACTTAAAAACCAAATAAATTTGAATACTGTGTAGTGTTATTATTTCTGTACATTAAGTTATTGTAAGTCCGATTGTCAAAGTATAAAGATTAGTTTACCTCATTTCAAATTTTGTTCTCATTAAAGTGAAATATAAATTTCTTCATGAGTATTAAATATCTTTAACCAGAAATTGTAATTTTAATTGTTCGCAAAATCCTGACAACTGTCTACTTTTACCCCATTTTTAAAGGTGCGTTTCACGGACGGGTTGAGTGTATATGCTTTCTAAATGGCTTCGTTAATAAAATAAGTGTTTATTTGCGAACACATCTGCGCTAGAACATATGTATGTTTTTGACAAATGGAATAGAATTCTCAATATTTTATTATCTGTAACCAAAGGGTATTTTTGCACAAAAGGGGTTTTTGGAGAGGATTGGTCGTTTTAATGTAGGTGACAATATAGAATTATTAATTCATGTGCTTGGGCGAAAATATAAGTAGGACCAGCATATTGAATTTGCCTATATTAGCGTGTCCATCTCTTGAAGTAGCAATTATTATATGAGCGAAACTAGAAATATTAAAGAAAGTTTTTTAAGGCTGTAGGTGCAAAAAAAAAAGTAAAATGTAAAACCGCTTAGCTTGAACTCACTTGTTTAGGTCAAATAAATAAATTAAACAGTAAATTTGTATTCAAGTATAAAGTAAAATTATAATTTACTTACAATTGCGTACTATACGTTTCGATTTAACAAGAATAGGTACTCAGTGTGACATCAACCACAGGTAAATGTATGTATTTCTAAAAATGAATTAAAAATGTGTCACTCAAAACCAGTGATCTGAATAGGTAGTGAATTTTACATACGTACAGTAGTGAGTACATAGGCGGACTTAACGCAACAAAGGATTCTGTACCAGTCAACCTTTGGGTTACAAAAGACAACACTGTGGTAGGTGTGCACTATAAATAAATACTAGATATATAAACATAGTATCATTGAAATTAGCTATCATTAAAAAAGCTTTATGCGATTTACGACCTCTTCAAAAGACAGTGCAGAGGACGAGAGATGCGCGCTGTGGAAGCAGAAGCACCCAACTTCTACACATTTCATCACCCCGTCAGAACATCTCCCCCCTGGTCGCGAATTGCAGTGGCCAATCTAGAAATCTCTTAACCGACTGCGGACCCAGGTTGGCCGCTGTAATAACAGTTTGTTATGACATCAACCACTATGTACACTATGTACCACTATGTAACCACTATGTATGGATTTCTAAAAATGAATTAAAAATGTGTCACTCATAACTAGAGATCAGAATAGGTAGTGTATGTTTACATACGTACAGTAGTGAGTACATAGGCGGACTTAACGCAACAAAGGATTCTGTACCAGTCAACCTTTAGGTTAAAAAAGACAACACTGTGGTAGGTGTGCACAATAAATAAATACTAGATTAATAAAAGTGCTTATAACAATAAAACCATAAACGAATGAATACTTATTATGATAAATAACAAATCATTATAATTGAGAGAAATCATGAAGACCAAATTAAGGTTGAGAGGACTTCAAGTAATTGAAGTAAGTATCTTTAAATTCATAAATAGCATAGCATAGTCGGCCTTATAATGTTACCACTGTTAAGACTCAAGCCTCCTCTCTAGGAGAGGGAATGGGCCTTAATCTACCACGCGGGCCCAGTGCGGCTTGGTGGACGTCACATGTCTTCGAATTTTTGGTTCTAGGACAAGCCGATTTCGGAAATCGGCTTGCATCCTTCACCGTTTTGAGAGCAGTGGTGATGAAATAAATTACACGAAGTAATGCGCCCGGCTGGGTTTGAACCCGCAACCTACAACTCGTAAGTCGGGGTCGTTACCACTCGGCCACCACTGCCGAAGCAAGTAATCGAAGCAAGTGTCTTTAAATTAATAAATCCCGGTATTTAATCATCATGTTTATGATTTCGGAATTTTAGAGGAGATATTATTTACTCGTATGTTAATTCCAAGGACTTTAGGTAAATGTACTCCAGGTAGGTACCTACAGTCGCACGGTAAAGTGATAATTTTAAATAATAGGTCTGGAACAGTGAAAAGTAACGGTACTTACTCTATTGTTTCAAGTTGTTATCTCCAACTCTTTATAACATATAACAGCTTTCTCGCAATTCTGTTAAATATTACTCTATTTCGGTAAACAAATGTTTTTACTATTACAGTGTCTGTCTTTTGAAGTAAGCAGGTAAACATCAAGAGTAAGCGAGGATGCTAATATCATAATAAATCAGTATCGGCAATTGTTTTTGCCTTCGACTACGAGGTATAAGGAGATTGTTGGAAGCAGTAGGTAATAAAATTGCCATCGACCTTGAAGTAAAAAGCAACGCTCAGTTGAAATATGATTAGTTTAGTAGGTATAATAAGCAGCCTAATAATGTTCCCAAGGCTGGGGCTCAGGCCTTTTCTGTAGGAAAGGGAATGGGCCGTAATTCACCACGCGGGTAGGGTTGGCAACTTTTATTAGAAGAAATAGAGTATATCTGATTTCAAAGGGGATAAATAATAAGTACGGACTTATAAAAAAGAGTACAATTTATTTTATAATAATAAAAAGTTATTTTTGGAACTTTTTGCAGCACATAAAAGAATTGTGCAACTCCGAACATTCTACTACTATTTGAAGTTCTCTCAATCTTAGTTCGGTCTTCGTCATAAGTGTTATATTTTAAGTTCTCTTAATTAGAATAATTTCTTATTTATCATAGTATATATTAGTTTATTATATTAGCATATATACGTATTTTATTATTATAAGTCACTAAATTTAACGATACTACATTCTATTTCATAAATATTTGTTATTTATTTATTGTGCACACCTACCACAGTGTTGTCTTTCTAACTCAATGGTTGACTGGTAGAGAATGCTTTGTGGCATTAAGTCCGCCTATGTACCACTACTGTACATGAAGTTTAAATAAATAAATAAATAAATAAACATTCTAAACTCTAAGTTTACATAGATTAGAAGCTCATTTTTAATCAATTTCTATGAAGCACTGTTCCTCTCTTCTCGCCACTTCGCATTCATGTCCGAAAGGAATCTCTCAGTAAAGTTCACTTTTTTGGTTATGATAGGTATGCAATATAATGTGTGACTGGCACTAGGATAGTAAAAATTGTGTAAAAAAGAGTATTTTAGAGTCCATTGTTAAGGTTATACATTATAGAGTACGTCCACATGATATAGAGAACAATACTCTGTTTTAGAGTAGGTTGGCAACCCTCCACGCGGGCCCCGTACGGGTTGGTTAGGTTTAAGTAATGGTAAAAATGGGATCGTCACCTTGTGAACAGTGGCAATTGTGTGAGTAGTTGCATAACCTAATTCCGACTAGCCCGTTCCATTATCGGACCACTAGGCGTACGGCAACGCGCCACCGGTACATGGTGGACATCCCACCTATACGCACAAAACGTTTTGGGAACACATTCATTGTGCGTACAGCTAAGGAGTGGAATTCCTTGCCGGAATCTGTGTTTCCTGATAGCTACAACCCGGGAATCTTTAAGTCAAGAGTGAATAGGTTACTTCTAGGTAAGCGCGTTACATCGTCGACCACATCGTCGCTTTCCATTAGGTGAGATAGCGGTCAAGTGCGAACCTATCAAGAATTAAAAAAAAAGTAGTATAAAATGCGAGATCATTTTTTTTATGAATGACTTCTTGTAACTTGTAGCGACATTATATGACGCCAAATAAGAACTAAAATTTAAAATCCTGGATTGCTTGTAAAATTCTTCGAACTGGAAACTATTTGAACCCGGCTAATTTGTGATTAAAAAAAAATGTACCGTTGATATTAATCTAAATAAAAAGCTTATGCTAAATAGTGTGTCAATGTGTAAAGTGACTGATTGTATAGCACAAGCATAGCGTAATGAACCTTAAAATGTCCCCACTGCTGAGTCTCAGGGCTCCTCTCTAGGAGAGGGAATGGGTGGGCCTAGTGAGCGATGGTGGACGTCACATGTCTTCGAAGTTTTTGTTTTAGGACATGCCGGTTTCCTCACGATGTTTTCCCTCATCGTTTTGAGAGCAGTGGTAATGAAATAAATTACACAAAGCAATGCGCCTGGCTGGGTTTGAACCCGCGACCTGCAATTCGTGAGTCGGGACAGTTAGCACTGAGCCACCACTGCTCTTGTGCTCATTGTCTTAGCTTAAATAGGTAGGTATAGGTCGTAACATAAAAAGGAAATAAAAACCAGGCCTAACATATTACCTACAAGTTTAGACCTAACTAATTAAATGTTCAAATTAATTATGGCAAGGAGAATAGAATAATGAAGCTGTTACCTATTTTTTTTTTAAGTGGGAAAATTATCAAATGATAAATCACGCTCTTGGGCGGAGCGGGAGATAGTGTCAGACTTTTACTGACTGAAAACCCACTCCTGTGTTACGTTGCCTTCGGCCCAGGGCCCTGGGTTTCGCTTTCACACTACCCGTGGCCCCAGTAGGCTTCGACCCTGCTGGGTCCCAACAGTTGCTGACATCTCCTTGAGAAGCTGCTTACCTATGACATTTATTATAGGAAACGGTCCATGTAGGTTAAATAAACTGTTTAAAATAAATTTATTTTAAGATGGATTCTTGTTTTGTCCTTTTGCTGAGTAACTATCAACCACAAAAGGACAAATCATAAACAAGTGTGAATATGTCACTTATTTTTTTTTATTTTGATTACCAATAGGTATTACATTTGAGGATAGTTATTTTAATAAATAATAATGGTTAGTATTATATTTAAAATATCTGCTATTTGGATATTAATTTATGTAATAAATAATTTAATAAAACCAAATTGTTTTTCTTTTTTAATTTATATAAACCAGTGCTTGACTGCGATCCCACCTGATGGTAAGCGGAGATGCAACCATTGATGGTCAGGCGCACTAGTTTATTAGGAGCCTATTCACTCTAGCCTTGAAGACCTAAATTATAGTTGGACAGGAAGACAGCAGCAGACAAATTGTTCCAGTTCATCGGTGTACGCGGTATAAACAACGAAGCGAAACGCTTAGTCCGGACCGTTGAAGTTTCAACAACGTAAGGGTTGATACTCGCCGTTCGTCGGGTTGTCCGATGGTAGAAAGGAGATGGCGGAATCAAGTCATGCAATTCCCGCGCACACTCTCCAAAATGTAACCTGTAAAATACCGATAGGCTGGCTACCCTGCGGCTTTGTAGAAATATGAATTTAAATCATCATCATGATTCACTACGGAAACAGTATTTTTTCATTGTCACTAAACGTACTTGCTCCATATTCCCATCAACCTCTTTCTAAGGAACAGGTAAAAATTTTTTCATAGAGAATCGAGCAGTTGAATAATGGACCTCCGGTGAAAGTTTTGTACAAGGACGCTCATAGACAAATATACATAATGCTACTTTTTATGCACACCGAGAGATATTAGCAAAAAATCCTCGTTTGGATCGTCGGACCTTTCTCCGAAACCAATGGTTACCACAAAAGGGTTTTAGATTTCACAAACAGATGCGTTTTTTTTTCGTGCAGATATGTAATTTTTTTGTTTGACATCTGTCAAAAAGTGCATGTTATGTGTCTTTTACCTGTATGATATCAAATAGAATTAATGCCCACCAGACATAACACCCGTCTGGTCGGAGGATCCTCCCTTTTCAACGGAGGTTTGCGGGACTTTACTCTCTGCTTCGCATACCTCCAAACGTTAAGAAATTTATATTTCTTAATCTGAACCCATTATTATTCTTTATTGTACACACAATTTTATATAGACAATAAAAATAGGACAGTTGATGTACACAGGTGAGCTTAACTTACAACTGGGTTTTCTTGCAGCAAACCTTAAGAATGAGAAATAAATTTTACATTTGAGGAACTATAAATGTACAACAAAAAATTAAACACATAAATTAAATCATTTTGTGTCCAGGCAATCTCTATCCATTCTGGGTTGCCTGGAAGAAATCGCCGAGTGCGATAAGGCCGCCAATTGTATGTTTTATATTGTATTACAATTCAATTTGTAAATCTGTAACTTGGTATGCAATAAAGTATATATAAATAAATAAATAAATCTAACTTAAAACTAAAAATATACTAAACGGATATGTGTACAGCACACCGTACATACATAATATTTATACCTATAAACATACATATATCATAGGTCATGTTGACAGAAAATGTTCCTTAATTCTTCCCCTGAAAACTTGCTCTCAATAGGCTAGCTCTCAATGTATGTGGAAAAGAATTCCCTAGGCGCACAATACGAACGGTAAAAGATTCACTGTAGCGATTTGAAGAGTGGGGATCTATAAAATTCTTTTCTCAAAATCGCAACTATACAGGTTACGGCGAGCAATGGGTGGCTCGTCGTCCGACCGTCCGGTAACCGTCTGTACCGAGTCCAAGTCATCGACGGCGCGTACTGTTCTACGCGGGCCTCAGGGAGATGTCAGCAAATCGTAGGGGTCCAGCAGGGTCGAAGCCTACTGGGGCTACGGGTAGTGTGAAAGTGAAACCCAGGGGCCCTGGGACGAAGGCAAAGAAGGAACAGGAGTGGGTTTTTAGTCAGTAAAAGTCTGACACTATCTCCCGCTCCGCCCGAGAGTTGTCATAAGATGATTTTCCCACCCAATAAAAAAAAAACCCAATAAAAAAAAAAACTATACAGGTTGCCAGAGGATTTTTATAGACACAGGATATGTATTTCTAGTTTGAAGGATAGAAGTAGTCTTATGTAAGTGAAATAAGTAATCAATAAAAATAAGTGATATCAAACGAAATGAAAGCGTTGTGAATCACATAATTAAGAAATCAATATTTCCTAATCTGATGTTCCTAAAATTATTTTCTCAAAATAGCGGCTGTGTGGATTGCCATAGGCAAAACAAGATACAGGATATTCTTAGTTTGAAGGACTTTAATCTTACCTACATGTGTGAAATAAGTAATCAAATATATATATGTAGGTATATATAAGGTTGCTGGTAACTCGATTTACTCTTTGCAGGACGTCATAGTAGGGTAATAATGCAACAAATTAAGCCGCTAAATGTTGTACCAAAATTCAGTAGTTTTGGAGTTAGTAGGATTTTTAGTTTTTTTATGCAAAATCCCAAATTAAATCATTTGAAGCCAAATAGAAAACTATTAACAGCGCGAGTGCACCAAAATTTAAGTTACTATCATCTTGGCAAATGTCACTCATCATCATCTTCCTGCCCTTATCCCGTGTTATTTGGGGTCGGCGCAACACGTTTTTTTCTTCCACTCTGCCCTGTTACTCGTCATGCTATCACTAACTTCCTTTTCTTTCATATCACTCTTCACATAATCCATCCATCTTTTCTTTGGTCTCCCTCTTCCTCTCCATCCATCCACATGTAAACTAATAACTCTTTTAGTAACATACGTTTCATCCCTCCTCTTCACATGACCATACCAAGACAAACGATTCCCTTTCAACTTGTCAGTCACTGGCGCCACTTTCAAACTTCCCCTAATATATTCATTTCTCACTTTATCCATTCTCGTCACACCACACATCCATCTTAACATTCTCATCTCCGCTACATGCAATCTTTTTTCATCCGTCTTTTTCACAGCCCAACATTCTGATCCATACAGTATGACAGGCCTTATCACGGACTTGTAGATTTTACCCTTCAACTTGAGGGGCATCCGTGGGTCACAAGTTGTTCCCGTGACCTGTCTCCATTTCATCCATCCTGCGTTGATCCGATGTGTTACGTCCCGGTCTACCTCACCATTCCCTTGGATGAGTGACCCGAGGTACCGAAAGTCAGAGCAGATCGGTATGGGCGTTCCAGCTAGAGCTAAAGGCACTGGATTGGAGAGACCGCCGAAATCGCAGAACAAGTATTCCGTTTTGGTTCTACTCAATTTCAGGCCAACACTCTCCAGTCTGTGCCACCACACCTCCAATCTGTTCTGGACCTCTAGGCCACTCTCGGCAACCAACACAATATCATCAGCAAACAACATACACCAGGGAGCCTCTTCCTGAATGTCCGACGTCAGAGCGTCCATTATCATCAGGAAGAGGTAAGGACTGAGAGCCGACCCTTGATGTAAGCCAACTGCCACATTGAAGCTGCCAGTGGTGCCCACTGTAGACCGGACTTGGGTACTGCATCGACTGTACATCGCTAGGATCAACTGCACATACTTCCCAGGCACACCTTTCTCCTTAAGGGCCCACCACAGAACCTCACGAGGTACCCGGTCGGCAAATGTCACTCATCAAACAATTCAATTCATTTATTAATTTTGTGAACAAAGGGTACAATGATCTTATATATATATATATAATGTTCGGTCCACCCTATGTTCCACCGAAAGGCATACAAAATAGCGATGCAATATATCATGTATACTATCAAAATGATATTAATTGTAAAAATGTACAAAATATCAAAAATACAATGTCCACAAAAAATAATTGTCAAAAAATAGAACAGTATAAAAATCATGCAAAAAAGATAAGACGGTCATTCAAGACGGTCGTCGGCGTTAATTAAGTTCTACTCTACGTCGCACAAGCTCATGTTTTGTTAACTAAATAACTGTTGCCGCGTATCTTGCTCTTGTACTGTGCTGAATAAGTGCTGACTATGGTTGCATATTTTAATCCCGAATACGCTGACATAAAGTACTATTACGGACTTTGTGACGGTAACGCTGCTAAGGCGCAGATAGAATATCAACTTCACTTACCGAACCGCTGACTCTCACACGTAAGTGTCTTCGGATCCACTTATCAGCGATTATCTGAAACTAGCAGCGTTTAAAGAAGCAGACAAATCGATACTGGTCGTTCTCGGAGATATACACAAGATGAGGAGCTCATTCTTCAACGTTTTTTTGACGACCCTATCATACCTCGGTGAATCTCTCCCTCTCCTAATGACTGCAAGAGGTTGATAGTAATATGGATATTGGCCTGAAAAGTCAACTTTATGCCAAACTTTCCACTGTGATATACAAACTCATTCGTTATGATATTTGTCGATATGTAGGGATGATCAAAAAAACGTTGAAGAATCAGCGTCTCGTCCTCAGCCGTGTATTTATTTATTTATTTAAACTTTATTTACTCTAGTGGTACATAGTGGTGGCGTGGAGCACACGGTGGAGGTGTGCCCCGCTTGGACAGAGTAACACCGTGTCCTCGTGGGGGCGATCGGCGGCGGCGATCTCTCGCGTCGGGCCTTGGTACAGGCCATGGTCCGGAGCGAGGAGGAGTGGCAGGCGGTCGCTTCCATCTGCGAAGCAGTAATGCTAGCAAAGGAGGCGGCCGATTGCGTGAGGCAACGGTCCCCACGTCCGAACCGCCGCTGGGATTCCGATCCCGATTTCCGGCTGGCTTGCGAACGGCGAGCCATGGGTGGCTCGCTGTCCGACCGTCCGGTAACCGTCTGGACCGAGCCCAAGTCGTCGACGGCGCGTACTGTTCCACGCGCACCTCAAGGAGATGTCAGCAAATCGTAGGGGCCCAGCAGGGTCGAAGCTTACTGGGGCCACGGGTAGTGTGAAAGTGAAACTCGGGGCACTGGGACGAAGGCAAAGAGGGAGTGGGTTTTTAGTCAGTAAAAGTCTGACACAATCTCCCGCTCCGCCTAAAAGCGGGATTTTTCATAAGATCATTTTCCTACCTAAAAAAAAGAACCTCAGAAAAACAAAACACTAAAACATTACATTTCAATTCATACCAATTGAACACAAGTGATACGACAAATCGCTCCTTATCCCCAAACAAAAATAAAATCGATAACAAGAATCGAAGAATCAAAAATTAAAGACCAATTTTACAAATTTTGACGCACTGCTGACAAGAAAATTATTGTGCATGTCGGTTCGATATTTGATAGACAGTCACCTTTAGATACCCTTTGTACTTCGGTTAGCTCGCGTGCCCTTTCTGTAGCACATATAATATTTATACAATAATAATGCTTTTTGTCCGTCAGTTCATAACTGGCCGTGTCTGAGTCAAAATGCGGAAAAAATAGATGACAGCTCGAATTAAATGTCACTGTATTTATAATTGATGTCTTGATAATGCTTTTGCAATGGACAGCTTGAACTTGTATTGGATGTTTTTTTGAGATGAAATGAATGTAGTTAGATACGTTACTTTTTAGTGCCTACAATATAATTAATCGTGTATCAATCATTTTATTGAGACGCGATTTGAACGGTTTCGAAACCGAGGCATAGGATACACTTTCTGAAGTCACCTATTAGTAATAGAATATATACTTAAGAGTTTCATAAGGCGCAACCTATTGTATGAAAACAAAAAATATTAAAGTTGAAATTTGGATATGTATGTATGTGTATGTATGTATGTCCTTTACGCTCAGAGATCTGAACGTAATACAAAAAAAAAGTTGTATAAATGCTGTATGTGCCTATGGACGGAAAGGTCCGAAATAAAAGTTTATTATTATTATAAAAAATGTTCTGGGGTACATAAAGTACTTTTTAGGGGTAAGTTCTCTTGGAATAACTTTCTACATCACGCGAGCGGTGGCATCACTGTCAAAAGCAAGTAGGATTTAAATAAAAACACTTTGTTTTTTTTTAAATTATTTTATTCAGTTGTCGTTTTAGTTTTACATTTCTAATCACAAATAATTCTACCTTAACATAACACTAATTCCTAAAACTAGTAAATGCATCGTTCTTTTGCGACAAAATCACAAAAGGTAAATTATAATAAAAGAATTAACCATGTTTTTAAACCACAATTTTAATGTCAATCACCGAAAAAAAAAAATTATACTCAAAAAAATTATTAATTTATTTTAATGTAAAAGGACAATAACTGTTCCCTTTACCCTATAACCTAAAAAGTTGTCGTCAAGAAGGCTCGAACTAGTGTGCCTAGTTGACAAGAACCTAAGTTTGCTACCAACATAATATTATACATATACTCATATATTATGATACATATTTCAGCTAATATATTTCAGTAATATGGAGTTTACCTACTACATAAGGATATAAGAGCTGAATAAATACAGTATTAAGTACTTCATTGTGTCTGTCTGGAACACACATTAGTCTGTTACTTGCTGTTTGCTAAGGAAAAATAAGTAGACAGAAGAAACATTAATTTCTTATAACTTCCATGGTTGTATGCCGTTCCAGAAAGAATCACATTTTTGTTTATAAAAAACAAATTAGTAGCATAAAAATATTTATTGCTTTTTTCATCTCGCCTGATGGAAAGCGATTGATGAAGTCGACAACATACTCTTGTCGGTGCCGTCTAGATTTCTCAGATCATGAGACCAGTATAAGAAAGGGTTAGTCGTCCCTCTTACACACAAGAATTGTGATGATTTTAGTCTTGCTTGATCTCCCGCTCTGTGTGGAACGAGAGGGCGTGTCAGACTAAGACTGACTAAAACCACCAGTGTTCTTCAGTTCTCTTTCGAACGTGTGCATGCCTAAAAAAATATCTTTTATATTTGTATAATATTTTATGTAATATTTAATATGTATTTTATTGTTATGTGTTACTATGTTAGCAGCAAACACCCCGGTTTTTCCCTATGCCAAAGATATTCGTAATGAAATCCTAAAACTAATACAAACTTATAATTAAATATTAAATGCATTCGATGGCGAATATTTAACTAAAAATAAATATATAATAATACCGAAATGTAGTCCGGGCTAAAATTATCTATTTTATTTTATAAAAAGTTTCGGCTATAATTTTGATAATACCTTGAATTTGATCTACAAAATAATCAAATGTTTATATATTATTATTATAATTTATTATACATTGACGCCAGAAAGTCTGACCATCAGTCAATCCAAAGAGTATCATGTTACCCAGTAACTGGGTTGTGGAGGTCCATGTTAAACACAGTATTCAGCCGTATCTGGTTAGACGGGAAGTCGACCCCAAACAGTTGGAAAAAGGCTTTAAAATCAAAATTTATAATAATCATGTGTTATGATAATTAATAAGTACGTATATACGGGCAACCTTACTTTGAGCATTTCTTTTTAAACCTTATTTATAATAATCTTATACATAAATAAGGACACAAATAAATAATATAATTTTTGAGCACCATTTCATGTAGAATGAATAACCCTAATTTATAATAAACACTTTTGAATTTGAAACTTTAGATTAGCAGTTTCTTTGACGTCAAATAAAAATTAAAAATTCGTAAAGAAGGTTAAAGACTCAATTGTATGCAGAATTTAATCAATGAACGATATTGTTATTTATACAAAAACAAATCGCAACAGGAAACTCGAACGTGGTTCAACTGTTCAAACTAATTAGTCTTTTTGACAACAATTATGTAATCACTAGAATATCAAAAGAGAAACCACAAGTTGATGGGAGTCCGCGGGATGATGAAAAAAGCACAGGAGCGGGTGATGAGGCGACAATTGGGGTAGTAGGTAATACTACCCATAAATTTTGTTTTGTTGAGGTTTGAAATCATTTCTGTGACTTCTCCCGCTCAGAGCGAAGTGACAGGACGTGACAGCGTTTTACTAACCAAAACCACACCTGTGTCCTTCAGTTGCCCTTAGCATTCTAGGACGACCAATCTCCTTTACAAAAATTCCCTGTGGCCTATCAGTTGACAGTTGAAATAGCTATACCTACTCCGAGAATCCAAAACTCAAACGACTAAATTCAAACCTGCTAACAATATAAAAATAAAAACTAAGAAGAACTTATCCCTCTAAGACCTAACATCGTAAACCAAACGAAAATGACGTCACTCCTTAACCTAGATACCAACTAAGCATGACTGAACTAGACTACATACTAAGGCTCAGTCTTAAATGTATAAGTCGAAATCGAAGCCGCCTCCACCGCTGAGGTAGTCGTAGAGGTAGACCTCCATCTCCTCCAGGGCTTCGATGCTGGGATCACGGAGAGGCACGTCGCGGATCGAGCGGGCTGACCGGGAGAGGCTGCAGGAAACAAGATAATATAAGTGTTATTTTTTGTCTTTCACTGGACTGGACATGTCATGTAGTGGACTTGTAAAACAAAGAATTGATATCCTGAATTTGCAGGACACAAACGATATAGCGGGATAATTTAGGTGTCTTAGAAGTGGTTCAGAACCGGGACCAGTGTAGGCTTGCAAGACCAACTTGCGTCTCGTTTATTATTTGCGTGAACCTAATTAGGTTATTCGCTCTCCAGTATCAGTTCTAGAGAACCAAAAATCTGTTATAACACCAGAAACTGGGGAACCAAAAACTCGATTCACGGAAATCTCAGTTGCAAAACAAACTCGCGTCTCGCTGGAGATTTGGAGGTGTCCTTCTGTAGGCACATATTATTTGGCAAACGTTAGAATTATTTTTAGTAGTTTTGCCGTGAAAAATAAATAAGTATAGTGTAGGTAGCTACTATTGACCCGCCCCAACTTTAGACGGTTTTTTTTATTGATATAAACTAGTGCTTGACTGCGTTCGCACTTGATGGTAAGCAGTGATGTGATCGTCGATGGTGAGATGCACTAGTTTATTAGTCCTTCGATGTACGCAGTATAAACGACAAGGCAAAACGCTTAGTCCGGACCGTAGAGGCTTCAACAACATAAGGGTGGATACTCATCGTACATCGGGTTGTCCGATGGTAGAAAGGAGATGGCGGAATCAATTCACGCAATTCCTGCGCACACTCTTCAAAAATGTTAAGATTGTTAGAAATCTTTGAAATTTTCTTTTCTCTGCTATAGTATGCAAGTACTATACAACTATACCTTCCTTAAGAATGAAAACCTGTTTATTGATGAAAACTAAATTTAAATACATTTAGTAATTTTTGAGTTTATCGTGTTCATACAGACAGACAGATGCGTATTAAATCCCCAGATTTTGTTTTATAATAGGTGACGTTACTTACGCGAAATCAGTGTCGGAGTCGAACATGTACTCCTTGTTGAAGTGCTCATTGATATCCTTCATAATGCAAGCCTCCAGTTTCTTGTGCTGAAAATAATTGGTTTTATGTCAATCTTCAATGAAAGACAAAACATTATGCATAAACGAAGTTTAAAAAGAATAAAAGGAAGAATCCACCACCACCAACACCTATTTTGAAGTTTAACCTATTGATATCTATAGGTATATAGGGAATAACGGAAAGGTTTGATTATTTTCGATATTTACTACACTACTTTATGAAGAACTTCTTAATTATGTACTTGGATAAATAGTTCATAAATAAAACACTCAATTTTTATAATCTATGCGGATGCTAGCGTTTAACCTAAATGGCGCGAAATCACGCGGCGCCGGCGTTTGCTTGGGTTTTGAGTGGTTAAATAAGTAAAGCTGAAGGTATACCTTGTAGCAACGGAAGAAGAAGATGGCTCGGATCTGTTCCTGTGGACGTGGCACGATGTCACGCTTATCTTCTGGCACACATTGCTGGAACAAAAGGAGATTGTTAGAAAACGCCTTGTACCCTTGCCTACAAACGCCTTGAACTATATAATAACGTGTAGCAAACGACGCTTTCATAAGCAAATAAGATAGCAGTCAAGCGCCATGTTGGTTCCATGATTCAAGGATCCATTTTGCTGCGTCTAGCTAACTTTTTATAGAAGTGTTTGTCGGTTTTGAGCTGACACTGGACACTGGACTTTGGCTTGTTAATCCTTTGCGTCATTGGTCCTGCTACATGTTGCTGTCTCTAGTTTGGCTCTTGCTTCACTATAACCCACTCACCGAGTACTTCTGACAGAAGTGCAGGCCCTCTTGTATGTCGGTCTTGAGATTGTTGGATACGAGCAAGTTTTTGATCGTCTGCGTGATCTGTTGTGTTCCAAGTTGCTGTCTCGAGCCTAGCTCTAATGTCACTATAACACACTCACCAAGAACTTCTGAGAAAAGTGCAGCCCCTCTTGTATGTCAGTCTTGAGCTTGTTGGCTACGGGCAAGTTGTTGATCCTCTGCGTGATCTATCGTGCTCCATTTTGATGTCTCTAGTTTGGCTCTTGCGTCACTATAACACACTCACCGTGTACTTCTGACAGAAGTACAGCCCCTCTTGTATGTCAGTCTTGAGCTCGTTGGATACGAGCAAGTTGTTGATCCTCTGCGTAATCTATTGTGCTCCATGTTGATGTTTCTAGTTCGGCTCTTGCGTCACTATTACACACTCACCGAGTACTTCTGACAGAAGTGAAGCCCCATTTGTATTTTAATCTTGAGTTTACTGGACACTGGGAGGTTTTTGATCCTTTGACTGATCTGTTGTGCTCCATGTTGCTGTCTTTAGCCTAGCTCTTGCATCACTATAACACACTCACCAAGAACTTCTGACAGAAGTGCAGTCCCTCTTGTATGTCGGTCTTGACCTCGTTGGATACGGGCAGGTTGTTGATCCTCTGCGTGATCTATTGTGCTCCATGTTGATGTCTCTAGTTTGGTTCTTGCGTCACTATTACACACTTACCGAGTACTTTTGCCAGAAGTGAAGCCCCTTTTGTATTTTAATCTTGAATTTACTGGACACTGGCAGGTTTTTGATCCTCTAAGTGATTTGTTGTGATCCATGTCGCTGTCTCTAGCCTAGCTCTTGCATCATTATAACACACTCACCGAGAACTTCTGACAGAAGTGCAGTCCCTCTTGTATGTCGGTCTTGAGCTCGTTGGATACGGGCAGGTTGTTGATCCTTTGCGTGATCTGCTCATAGTTGGGCTCCATGTTGCTGTCGATGTAGCCTAGTTCTTGCATCACGCAAGTCACGTTCTGGCCGGCTTGTGCGCGGGCGTTGATGCCGAGACGAGCGCGGAGACCGAGATGGCGCTGAGAAAGGAAATCGGAGATAAAGGATAGCTTGGAATTAACTCCAATTAAACATTATTGTTGCTTGCAAAGCTAAACTTATTTGATTTTTAAACCGGCGTCGGGCAAACAACCTTTAGTATCATAATATCCATTCTATTTTTATTTATTTTTAACTTATTCGGTATTACCAGACCCGAAAGACGTAGCTAGGAAAAGTTTGAGTGCAATAAATAAAATTTTGTTCGGTTTTCCGTGATTTTTTTTTGTGAAAAAAAAATTACACAAAAACAAATATTTTTTTTAAAGTTCATGCATATTGGTTCTAGAATTGTCAAGTTTTGCGCCTAAATACACATTTAGATATTCATTTTTATTTATATAGATTACCTATTAGCTGGCAGCAAACACTGTTCTACAATATAAATTTTCTAAGAAATCAAACAAAAGTATAAATTGCAACAAACAATTACTAAAATTGCGATAAGAAATTGGGGTAACCCGGTAGGAGGGCGAATATACTTTAACCTATTCTCATACATACCAAATACACAAAAAAAAGGTTTATTCCAGAAATACCCACCGACACGTTCCCACCAGTGGGAATTGTTATTATTTTTCCAGAAATCCCCACTAGTTAAACAATATCAGCATAGTGAGGATTTTTGGAAAAATAAGTAACAATCTCCGCCAGATATAGTTGTTTCTAAAAATGTGTACTTTTTGTTCCAGGATTAACATACTCCTGGAATATTCCTATCCTTTGAGATAATTTTTAATTTGGGACATTGGTTTTTAATCTCTGATTTTAATGTTTATTATTTATCGTTTTTAATAGATTTAATAAATAATAATAATAATAAACCGTTTATTTGCGTAAATAAGTTACAGAAGGTTGACAATATAAATAAAATTGATCTCTTATTCTGGTTTTAATTTCGGTGTGCTAATATAAAACATAGTATTTGAAATTAAATTTATTATTGATTAAAATCATGCACTCATTACAGATTTCCATTCCATTAAAATGAAAACTGTATTGTTGAATTTAAAAAAAAATACGATATATATAACAATAAAAACTAATAAAAAATAATCATCACAAATATCAATAATAATCATGTCAATAATAATCCCGTCATTAATAATCCTTTTTTTTTAAATCGATATAAACCAGTGCTTGACTGTGATCCCACCTGATGGTAAGCGGAGATGCAATCATTGATGGCCAGGCGCACTAGTTTATCAAGAGCCTATTCACTTCAGCCTTGAATACACCTAAATTAATCATTCATAATTCCTGTCAATAATAATCATGTCAATAATACCCATGTCAATTACAATAATCATGTCAATAATACCCATGTCAATTATAATAAACATATCAAAACTTACAATTTATAACCTAAAAACTGATGTAGGTATACTGTAGAATTATAATGTACACTTTAGCATTATAATTAATTAGACCTACTTGTAGGTGAATGTTATGCATACCTTGTAAGTGGCTTTTTTACACAACCTCATATTATTATTATTATATTGTATGTAAGTCGTTGGTGTGAAAATGCAAATAAATAAATATGTTTTTTTTTTACTATCACACGTGTGTAGCCTCTAGTATTTGCATGATTATTTATGTACAATACTGACACACACCTACACTACATATACGAATCACGATAACGTATCTATTTGCATACAAGCCGCTAGGTACTTATCGATGTAAACTATGTATAATAGATTACAATTTGATGTAAGTCAAGTTCAACATCGAATTAAAATTTGGTAGGCAAATCTAATTTATGCGCCTATATTCAAATCAGTATTTGAATAGTTTTTTTTTTTTGGTTTGTTCCAGAAATCCCCACCGACAATTTTTTTTTACACATTTTACATATTGTTACATTGCATCAACATGCAATGGTCAAATGAATTTGACCATAACATGTTTTTGTTTACTGTATGGACTTTAAAAAAGACATTGACCTCTGAGTTTGTTTCGGTGTTTCTTCTCAGGGTAGTCAGCTAGGAAACACCCGGCATCTTTTGTTTTTTTCTGTGGGAAAATCATTCAGTGACATTCCCAGCTCTTGGGCGGAGCGTGAGGGTGTGTCAGACTTTTACTGGCTAGAAACCCACCCCTATTCCTTCGTTGCTTTCATACCAGGGCCGAGTCTTCCTTTCAGAAGCAGACCCTTGGCCCCAGTAGGCTTCGACCCTGTTGGGCCCCTACGCTTTGTTGACATGCGACACGCGCGAATGGAACAGTACGCGCTGTCGACGACTTAGGCTCGGTCCGGACGGTTACCGAACGGTCGGACGGCGAGCCACACATTGCTCGCCGTCCGCAAGCCCGCGCCTACGGTGGTCGGAAATCGGGATCGGGATCCCGGCGGGGCTTGAGGAAAACACCAGCCATCTAGTTTCTTCAGTAAATGTGTTTTTTGAAACCTGTTTGCAAAATAATCATTTATCATTTACCTGTACACGTACCAAGATTTATCCAATACGTGTACAGGTAAATGATAAATGATTAAGATTTATCCAAATCCGTTCAGCCCTTGAGCTTGAAGAAGTAACAAACACATTCAAATATACACGCTCACAAACTTTCGCATTTGTAATATTAGTGTGATATGTAAGAAAAGACATGGAGAGACGTGGAGCAGTGGTGGCCGAGTGGTAACGTCCCCGACTTACGAGTTGTAGGTCGCGGGTTCAAACCCAGCCAGGCGCATTACTTTGTGTAATTTATTTCATCACCACTGCTCTCAAAACGGTGAAGGAAAACATCGTGAGGAAACCGGCATGTCTTAGAACCCAAAATTCGAAGACATGTGACATCCACCAACCCGCACTGGGCCCGCGTGGTGGATTACGGCCCGTTCCCTCTCCTTGAGAGAGGAGGCCTGAGTCCCAACAGTGGGAACATTGTAAGGCCGACTATACTATGCTATGCTATGTAAGAAAAAATCCCAACTCACCGACATCCGACTGTTCCCGAAGAACGGTTGCTGTTGTTGTTGTTGATAGAATGGTTGCTGAAACGGTTGCTGTTGCGTGAAGTACGGGTTGTAGGGTAGGTTCGGAGGGTAGAACACGGGCGCGCTGTAGGGCATCTGGTAATAGGGGTTCGCGCTGTACGGACGGAACTGAGCAGGAATCACGTACGGAGGGATCGCTGACTGGGGCGACGGGAATTGACCCTGCGAAGGAGAAAACTAGTTGGAAATAAAACGTAAAAATAGTTTTTTTTTACTCCTTACGTGACAGCCCTTCTCTGGATGTCTTCAAGAGGAAAATTAAATCATTTCCTTTTTCAATGCCATAGTATATTTATATGTATATATTATATAAGAATGTATTTATTTATGTAAGTATGTTTATGTATTGTTTTTTTCATTGTGCACTGGATCTTACCCTCTACTGTGATCTCTCTCAATCACTCAATGGTTTGCTGGAAGAAAACTCTACTTTGAGTTAAGCTCGCCTATGTACATGAACTCTGATATCCACATATTATGTAATTTGTCATGGTGTACCATAAAGAATAATAATAATAACTTTTATAAAACGGCATCTACACTGTTCAGCAAATAAACCGAGCCACCCGCTACCTAGGAACTCTGATTCGATTTTCTCAAAAAGTATAAAACTTACAACTATCAAAGTTATACCTACAAAAAGTGCGTTTCATGGTGATTAAAATGACTACAAATTAATTCGATTTTGATTTTATCTTTGTTTTTAGCTTTAATTTTTTTTCACTTTATCATTACTAACGATTGTCACGACTGGAAAACGACTCTTCTTTGTAAAATCCTTAATAAACACTGGAATTTTGATTAAACCCAATGAGTTTCCTTTCATTTTAATCACCATGAAACGCACTTTCTGTAGGTACAACTTTGATAATTGTAGGTTTTTTAGTTTTTGAGAAAATCAAATTAGAGTGCCTAGGTAGCGGGTGGCTCGGTTTATTTGCTGTCCAGTGTAGTTCCAAACTAAGTAGAGCTTATGGTATGAGTACTAGATAACTGATAAACACATTTAGGTATATATTCCTAAATGCATACATTTTATAGATAAATTACACCCAGACACAGGACAAATGATCGAGCTCATCACACAAATATTTGTCCTGGGTGGAAATCGAACTCACGACCTACGGCATAACAGCCAGGACCACTGAACATTAGACCAACAGGCCAGTCAACCAGTGGGTGACTGCGATATAAACTAGTGATTGACTGAAATTCTACCTGATGGTAAGCAGTGATGCAATCGTTGATGGTGAAGCGTACTAGTTTATTAAGAGCCTATTCACTTTAGCCTTTACTAATCACAAATTGTTTAAGGTTCAAACACTCAAACGGCCATATTTTATTCTTTAGTTAAAAGTTAAACTATTGAAAAATCAGCTCTAAAGGGCCTATTACACTACGCGATATTCAGCACACGTTATTCAGACTGTCTTATTTTTTGTTCCGAGTAAGACCGGTCTAACCCTTATTACACTATACGACATCGACTAAGACTGTCTGAATATCGAATAGTGTAATAGGCCCTTTAATCACGTTGTTCATTGAAGTTTCTTTAATAATGTTAGGTATGCTTATATTAAAAAACCGGCCAAGTGCAAGTCGGACTCACGCATGAAGGGTTCGGTACCGTCCGTAGCAAAAACGACAAAAACAATCACCATTCTTGTATGGAAGCCCCACTTAAATATTTATTCTGTTATTAGTATTTGTTGCTGATACATCGTTTGTAAAAATTTCAACTGTCTAGCAATTCATGAGATAAGTACAGCCTGGTAACAGACAGACAGACAGCGTTTTTAACCATTGGGTACGGAACCCTAAAAATCGTAATACCTAATACTTTAGTCTATACTAATCGTTTTAACTGAGATGCAATAAGTCCTACATTAAAAGGTTTCTAAAGTTTATTTAACTCTGTTATCTTTATCTCCCCGTTAGAGATAATAATAATAGTTACGTACGGCTATCATACCCATAAAAACGAGTAGCAGTAATATCTATTTACATAATTGTAAATTATATATTATATTTTTCTTATTTGCAAACATAAATGATTGAATAGTAATAGGTACCTAATTAAAAATTGCTTAGAAGTTTTGTTTGAACAGATAGGTAAAAAAAAAAACTAAAGAATTCAAATTAGGAATGGTTACTTAACAAGCTGATAATAATGATGACCTATGTCTATATTGTTATATTAAAAAAAAACTTGTTCATGTACAGCATTTCGGATTATGGTATAATATTTCGCAACCTTCATCATCGCCTCTTTAGCTCAGTGGTAGAGCACTGGTCTCGTAAACCAGGGGTCGTGAGTTCAATCCTCACAGGAGGCATCGGTTCCCTTTTTGCTTTTTTTTTTAAATTCAAATTGTACTTACATTAATTCCATGTGGTCTGAAAGTCAAAACACCACCCATTGTTTGCTTTAGTGGTTGTTGTTGTTGTACTTGATCTTGGATATTTCCTTCATCGTCTTTATTGTGAATAGCGCCATCTAGCGGCTTAGGCATCGATTGCGAGTTCGAGTCCATTGAAAAACTAGGCGGTAATTTGCTTAGGAACAGTGGCGGGATATGCGAGTTCAACGGTTCCTTCATAGGTGGCGCTGTCGAACATTTTGCATAAGCATCTTTTAGTTCTTTGGTTATTTGTTTCAAAAGTTGTGTGCCAAAACAGCTTTCGTAGATCTGCAAAAATAACAAGCGTAATTAGAGACACAATAGAAAGATATAAAAGAGCGAACGTCGGCTTTCGCTTGGGGTTTAATGAATTAACAATTCGTTTTTACGTTCTAAAGTCTAAATGATATTTTTCGTAAACAATTTTAGTTTATGACACTTGTGACATCTTGATAAAAGTTAAAGTTTCATGCAATTTTAGTAATTTGATAACACATCATTTTGTTTTTTCGAACATTTCGAAGAGCGATTGCAATTTTTGCAGTTGTGTTTATTGAATGAATATTAATAATTAAAAAAAATATATATTCTTATAAATTACTTGTCCTAGTTTAAATTTTACGTAATAATATGAATGTATTAATTTACATATTCACATATTATAGTTCATGCACCTATAACATTATCAACATATGATTTTTTCGTATTCATGACTAACACTTTTGCAAAAAAAAAATTAACTATGTGATATTTTTTCACTCGTTTTCCATACCCCTTTCAAACGGCTTTTATCTATAAATATGTTTACATAAAAAAAATCCTGGTTAAGTGTTTTTCAGAATGTACATAGCATAAAAAGTAAATTAATCAATATTAGCCAAGAAAATGGATTTAAAGGTCAGCAGGGCTATAAGTGGCAGTAGGCGGCAGCACTAGTTGGTGTACATTTAGTACTCCGGCCAGATGTTCAAGGGATTATGGAGAAATTAACGTCAATTCTATTTGTTTTTAGTGGGTTTATGGCACTGCATGTATTTTTCATAAATATTCTAAAAATATCTATACCAATATATTCCGTGTCATGAGAAAATATCTTGACGCGCCGGTTTTGTAAATCCTATTTCAGAATTTTAATTTTATAGAAAAAAATAGTAAGTAAAAAATCCTATGTTTCCAAATAAAACAAAATGGAAGTGCTTTGTAATAAAAATAATTACCATTCTTAACTAAGGTATAATATTGTATTGTCGCGTATGTACGTATATTTTGTCAAAGCAGTCATGAGCAGCCGTGGCCGAGCGGTTAAGGCGTCTGACTAGAAATCAGATTCCCTCTGGGAGCGTAGGTTCGAATCCTACCGGCTGCGAACTCTTTTTGTTGATTTTTTTACAATCTTTGTAATTATTAAATCTAATATAAATATATTTATATATGTATATTTTACCTTTAGCATTGCATAATCCTTCATAAATTTATTATCTCCGCTGTCTAAGGCGTTTGCAGACGCCCAGATAAGGAAACCTAAAAATATTTGGGTCCGCATTTTGTACCTGTGAAACAAACAAAAAAAATGTCATAAAATAGGATGTACACCATGTTTCACTACTAACAACTAAAAATAGGCCATGTGATTGGCTACCTTTTATTCTCTTAGAAAATCTTAAATCTTTGAAGTTGGTGTAAACCAACTTCAAAGATTTAAGATTCAAACAAATAAGATTCATGAAAAAAATGAGATTTTTTTAAGATTTTAACAAATCAACGCTGTGGTGATTACCAGTATATTACAAAGTACTCTGTGGTGATTACTCACCACAGCATTGATTTGTTGGATTCGTTTCTTATAATAACATATTTCATTTATATGTATGTATCTAAGTATAAATTTATTATTGTATTTCTTTTCTATTTCTTTACCATTAAGTTACACCTACCACGTTATGTTTCGGCTCCACTCTAGGGTCGACTACTAGAAAATGCCTAAGGCATTAAGTCCGCCTTTGTACTGTCTTTATTACTAGCTCATAATAGCTTATATTTTTGTGGACGAGCGTCCTACATTCTCACCCACAAGTCGATGAGCAGTTTGATCTTAATTAACCTCATAGCGTAGAACGGAGTCTAGATAGAACAAAATGTTAGCATACACGTCTTATTTCGTTACTACGACTAGCTTCTGCCCGCGGCTTCACCCGCGTGAAAGAAGAAAATAGATGCCTGGGAGTTCGTGGGGCTCTTTGTACTGGGACCGCGGTCCTAACTTCCATCTATATCAATATTTCTTTCTCAGTAGTACATATTTTGGGACCACAATTAAAATAAATACAGTTTTTTTTATTAGTGTACTTTAATGCCTTTTGCTTGTGGTCCCAAAATACTACTAAAAAAATATATATTTTTAAAAGTGACCGCAGTCCTGGTCCAAAGAGCCCTACGACCTACATGTCTATGATAAAGAAGTATTCTATAAGTGAAAGATGTTTTTAAATCTGTCTCCAGTACTTTTTGAGAGTCGTAGCACCATGGTTAAAGCACCGGCCTCAAATGCATGAGGTTGCGGGTTTGAAACTAGATAAGTACCAATGTGAATTTTTCAATTCATATGAATTTTTATAATTTTATCTAGGACATTACTGACACTCCGTGTTTCGGAAAGCTCGTAAAACCGTTGGTCCCGGTTGTCATTTGTAGATCTTTGACTGACAGTCAGACACTGGAAAGTCAGACTGATGATCTGACTTTCCAGTCTATCCAAGGAGTGTCGTGTTGCCTAGTGATTGGGTTGTCTAGATCTGATAGGTAGGTGTTCTACGTAAAACACGAGTATTCAGCCGCATCAGGTAAGACTGGAAGCTGACCCAAGCTAGTTAGAAAAAGGCTAGGGAGATGATGATGGACCCAATTCCGGGTCGTGATGCTCTTGGGACCGCGATCGTGGTCCCAACTACCACCAATAAAAAAAATTGCGTAGTATTTTGCGACTACAAATAAAATAAATAGTTTTTTGGTAACGGTACTTTAATGCCTTTTTCCTTGTGGTCCCAAAATACTACTCAAACAAATTATTATTTTCATAGGTGGAAACTCTAACTCCTACTACTGCCACATGCATAGATAATTTTTACATGGATGCTGTACCCAAATTCCTCGGTATAGGTACATAGGCGAGATTGCTAACTTCAATCCCGCAGGCAGCGCGCAGGCGCCGGCTATGATGCAGAATTGGATTCTATATTAGGTAAATTGTTTTAACCTTTTGAGTAGCGTAATTAGAGACACAATAGAAAGATAATGACCAAGCGAACGCCGGCGTTCTAAACTATAACTAACACCTATGACTACTTTTTGCCATAAGCTACCTTAGTAATATATTTTTAGATTTTTTCTCATAGAGAGTAAAATACCCTAATATAATAAGTGAAACAAATTAATAAAAAAAATGACAGAATAATATAAAAAAATGCATTAAAAAATTAATCAAGAAATAAAAATCAGGATTTATTGTTGGTACATCAAAAAAGTAACACAACTGCTACACAGTTAGTACATAGGTTTTTATAGTCATAGTGGGGACTTAAATATTAATTATAAATACTATTATACTAAACCTTACTATGGAAATACTTCCATAGTTAGGTTCAGTATGTACATATAATATAATATAATAATACTATTATACTAAACCTTACTATGGAAATACTTCCATAGTTAGGTTCAGTATGTACATATAATATAATATAATAATACTATTATACTAAACCTTACTATGGAAATACTTCCATAGTTAGGTTTAGTATAATAGTATTATTATATTATATTATATGTACATACTGACATATAATACAAGTACACAAAATACACTCAGGCGTCGAAGTACTTCTCCACATTGCTGTCATCCGGTAATGTGCTCAAAAGGCTGGCAGTATTGCCATGTTAAATGTTAATAATATTGATATTGTTACAAACGTGAGTAATAAAACAGTTGTAAATATTATTTAATTAATTAAATAATTATTTAAACATGCATGCGATTGCAGCATACTGATACATAAATCTATTATTGGTATAGTGGCGGTCATAGCGCTGACAGCGTATCTACCAGACAACCTTAGGATGGATCGTAAGAACTTAAAATAATACAGTTGATAGTCTGAGGTGTAATGCTAATAAATAGTCAAAAACAAAAAAAGTAATAAAGTTTATTTGTATAATTATAATATAATTAGTATTTCATTTCAAATCAATCTCAAGATACCACAGTGAAAAGTTGCATACTTTTCACTGTGGTTGTTGTTGTTTCATAAAACCATTTCATAGTTAAATACCATTATTTTGATCGTAAGTAATAGTTAAAACATAAAACAAGATCATAAGTCAATTGTGATTTTGCCTCCTGTGAGGATTGAACTCACGACCCCTGGTTTACGAGACCAGTGCTCTACCACTGAGCTAAAGAGGCGATGACATTTGTATCTTACTTTCGTGCTCCTTTGAGAAATGCATTTTTACCCTAAGACCGGACGGGCTCGGGTGTCCGATGCTATTTAGAAACTCCATTGTTCGAATTTTATTACTCTGTGGCTGTGAGCCGAATCAGCTGAAAGCGAGTTGTTTTACTTTAACGCGATCGAAACGTGTACCGCGTGCGGCTCTCTGATTGGTTAAAATTTTGGAGCGGGCCAATCGGATCGCCGAACGTCATAATCGTGTCGATCGCGTTCACGTGAAACAAACTCGCACTAGGCACTCAGAAGGCCTAGTTACCGTTTGATTATATTATATGGTTAATTTTAATAAAATAATTTTTCATTGTGTTCTCTTTTATATTTGTGATTACCAGAGGTTTAAAAATGCTTAAAAAATTAGTGCAACATCGCTTTACGTATTACGTTCGCTTATTTCAAATTTCATGGAGAAAAAAGGTTTACCCTTGTTGCCAGCAGACGGCGCTTTTTCAGTTTTAGTACAAATTGACTAAATCTACGCAAAAATTTATAAAAAATTAAGTAAAGTTTTTTTTTTGTTTAAGTTTGCAATTACAATAGTGTCAAAATGGTCTATCATTGACTTCATAATTGTTGATTTTGACCAAGTTTTGTAATCTACTAATATAATGGCGTCATTATGACTTTCCAATGATCAACCACTGACACTCCATTGAAAGAAATGGCATAAAATGGTAATCTCGTACATAATGACAAATGAATAGTTGACGTATGCGGATAACTGCCAAAATTTTGACAGTTCCTTTGATCAGTGATTTAGGTACCATTAGAACGTCATCGTGCAGTCATTGCTTTTAATTTGTTTCGAAACAGCTCGATATTGTCATCCTACCACAACATCATTGACCGATCAATGATTGACCATTATGAATTATCAGATTACAAACTTTTAGCAAAATGACAATGGGATCGTGTTGGAATGATGAATTTGTAAAAATAGCAGACTTAGGCCCCTGGTCTCTAAAAGTACTGGTTTGATTGCAAAATTTTTTTCACCGATAACCGCTGCTTTATTCCTGAGTGACATAGGCTATATTTTATTTACGAGGGCGAAGCTGCGGGCAAAAGCTAGTAATTAATAATTTATTCATTTCTTTATGTTGACAAAAACACTTACAAGTACAGATTGAAAAGCACAAAGGTGCTGCTCAGTTAAAAAAGAAAAACTCCCGACAGGAGAGTTGCGTGACAGATGTAGACACAGTGTGTACTGACACAGGTTTTAAAAGCTAGCTAAGATTAAACTCGCACTAGTTTCATTATGACTTTTGGCCTTAGTACGATATTTTGTAAACGTTTGTATAAGTCAAATCGTATAGAAAAAAAGAGGTTTTCCGTTTTTGTCACCAGATGGCGCATTTACAGTTTTAGTACAAATTGATAAGTGTTAGTCAGTGAAACAGGCGAGATACAGTTCTAACTCCTTCAGTCTTTCCATAATCCAAAGTCAACGAGCGCCACTTACTCTCAACTTAACTAGGGTTGTCATCTTTAAAATCTGGAAAACAGGACAAAAAGTTAAAAGTCCCGGATTTTAAAGCTCAGAACTCAGCCTTTTGACTTACTGAGTAAATAAAATATGTACCTAAGTGTAATAAATAATATTTTTGGCATCTTTCACCATCTTGAGTTACAAAACATAATTTAAATTTCTTACAAATAAAAAAAATCTAAGATTAATTCTTGAAATAAATAAACACAAATTGTTATATTCTTTTATGAAAACAATAACAAATAATATGAAAATTAAAAAAATATATATCTAGCGCTGACGTCCGGCGAGGCTGGCATGTCATGTCTTGAAAATTTTATACCCGGTCGCCTTTTAAACTAGGACAAATCTGGGGAAACCCGAACATAATGGCAACCCTAAACTAAACCATAGAACGAGTGGGCGTCAGTTAATAAATCCATCGCTTAACTGTGAACATAACTTGTAAGTAACCGTTAAGCTGCCTGTGGAAATGTGAAGTAGGCTTGTCATAATGGCAATTTAGTTTTGTTGATATTTTACAAGCTTTTATTTAGATTTCAATGTTAGTATGATGTTTGTTGTAAAACGGTGAAGGAAAACATTGTGAGGAAACCGGCGCGGCATGTCCTAGAACCAAAAATTCGAAGACATGTGACATCCACCAACCCGCACTGGGCTCGCGTGGTGGATTACGGCCCATTCCCTCTCCTAGAAAGGAGGCCTGAGTCGGAACAGTGGGAATATTATAAGGCCGACTATGCTATGCTATGTAATGTATGTTTGTTTATTTATGGCAAATCTTACGAATGAATTTTGAAAGAGTTACCTACCCGTAATCGATTGAACTGAAAATTTTCAGTCATATTCAGTTTATATGATAATGCATCATTAAATAAGTTACGTCATTCTAAATCTAAGCGAACTCTTAAAGATTTACTAGTTAATAGAAAGCACAATCAGTCTTTTAGAGAGGATAGAGATACCCTCTAGGAGAGGGAATGGGCCGTAATTCACCGCGTGGGTCGAGTACGGGCTGGATATCTCATGTCTTCGAATTTTTGGTTCTAGGACATGTCTCCTCACGATGTTTTCCTTCACCGTTTTGGGTGCTGTGATGATGAAATAAACTGAAAAATGGACTAGTTATTTTTTTCTTTTTTAGGGATGGAATTGGAATCATCAGATAATTTCTACCGAACTGGATGGTGCGAGAGGGAGTATCAGACTTTAGCTGGCTAAATCCCGCCCTTTTTCCTTTAGTTGCCCTCAGCGTTCCAGGGTCATGGCCGTTCCTGGCCCACGCTAACTATTTCGAATAATATTTTCGTCCGGTGACCGTCCCGACCAAGCACGAGTCGTCGTCGGCGTTTAGTGTTTCATGAGCCTCCTCAAACCTCAAAGAGATGTCAGTAAAACCGTTGGGGCTCAGCAGGGCCGAAGCCTATCATGCCATGGGTCAACTTCTTAAATGGCTCGTGGTCTTGGGACGTAAAGGAACATATGTGTGGTTTTAGTCAGTAAAAGTCAGACACGCCTTCCCGCCGTAGAACGGTAGAAGAGATTGGAAGATTTCTCACCTTAAAAAAAACACACATTTATTTCGGTTCATTCTGTTTCATATTACTCTTAATTGATTTTATTAGTCTATAGACAAATATTTCTTCTAATACAATATTAATTGAGAGTCTGCAGACTGCAGTATCTGTGCGGTTACTTTACAACTTTACAAGAACAACAAATCAATAGATTTGCGGTGACCACTCTACTATAATAAGCACAAAACAAGTTACTACTAAGAGCTATAACATAAGAGAAAATTGAAACCACCTCACGCCATAATAATCTCAAGAGATTACGGACAGAAACAGTCAACTCAACGGTTATAACGTGTTAAAAAGCTAACAGTAAATACGAAGCCTACCATGGTAGAAGTAATAACTTGAGACAAACACTTGAGAGATGAGTATTTTAACTTTTTTGTTGGCGCCAATGGGGACTAGTGTTATTAATACTCTCAAGAACCGATTATGTACCGTTTGCAACCGTTTGAAATTCGAAATAACAGATTTATTAATTCATTATGTTGGTACGAATGTGGTAGTACCAACATAATGAAGGCACGGATTTTTGCCATTAAGAGGGTCATTTTCCACTCGCCTATCGTCAACATCGAGCATGGTTTAAAAGCTTGTTGCTTGATATAACGCTATACAAAGTGATGTTTGATGAAGAATCAATGCAAAAAAGAGAGAACGCCTGAAAACATTTGGCGGTAATTCTGTGATTTACTCGAATATTTTACAAAACTTGTTCCAGGAAATACGTATTTTTTTTAAACCATAAATTTTTTGAAAAAAAAATGTCGTCATTCAGAATCTTGATTAAATTTGCAAGGTTTCATTTTGGACTTTTTAATTTTTGAGTAAATTATGAAGTGTCAAAGTTCATGTAAAATAGCAGATTTAGAGGTCTGGATTAGCTTTACACAAATTTATAAATTGATTTCAATAGAAGCCTAGATAATATCCACAAGATACTGTGTTTTCAAAATATCTAATGAAAAATGTATAATAACGTCATAATCACATAAGAGCGGTTGTATGAAAATGTACCTCGAAAAGGAGCGACATTTTCGAGGATTAAGGATAATGACTGAAAAGTTATTGGATGATATCCCGTCTTAAAAAAAAGAACCAATAGAATATTTTATAAAATAATTATTAAAACAATTTAAAATATAATCATTTGGCTATGATGAAGCGACATAGTCAGTATTGTGAAAAGCTCAGTAGCGAGCGTAGTAAGCGTAGTTTCAGTATATTCAGAATACTGAAACTACATCAGCCTATACAATTTCATCTAGTTGCGACACCATAATGAATATACATATTCCATCTTTCTTATCGGACACACCATTAGCCAACGGGCGCGCTTCCTTGTCATTCCTTCACAATTATTGATGGGAGTATACATAAAATTACAGTTAGGTCCCAACATCCTGGTAGACTATAGTCTAAAGAAAGTTTTGTTATTTTAGTTACTTGAATAACTTTTTAAATATGTAAAAACGCAATAATAAATTGAGTATTAAACAACATGTACCCTTAGGTACATACTCAATTAGGAAATTAAGTTACAATCGTAATTCAAACACTGAAATTTTATTTAAAAGGTAGTGTTTTGTTCGTCGTTTATACCGCTTACATCGAAGGACTGGAACAATTTGCCTGCTGCGGTCTTCCCGTCCAACTATAATTTAGGTGTCTTCAAGGCTAGAGTGAATAGGCTCTTAATAAACTAGTGCGCCTGACCATCAATGATTGCATCTCCGCTTACCATCAGGTGGGATCGTAGTCAAGCACTGTTTTATAACAAATAAAAAAAAAAAAATTTAGTTGTCTTAATTAATGGCAAATAAAATGGGAATTGACGCCCTATACCGGTAGGTTGGTAGCGCATATTATTATATCTATTGGTATTGGTACGCACACACACAAACACTAGTTAGTTAGTTATCAAAATAGGTCATCAATCAACAATTATTTTAGGATAAAAATGTCATATTTTAAAAATAGCTGAAATCAACTCTGTAGCTGATTCTGAACATATTATGTACTACTTTCAGAATGTGCATTGTATAAGAACTTAAATATCCAACAAATTCGCATCAAGCAATGGTGAACATATTGCTAAGGCCCATAACACATCATTAACAAATGGGCACGCTTCCTTGTCATTCCTTCATATTTTATTGATGGGACCATACATGAAATTACTGGCTATAGAATCTTTAAGCCATTACATCTGACAGTTAGGTCCCGACATCCTGGACAGCTAGGTTCATTCTCACCATAAAAAGTTCTTTAGACTTGTATGGGAATTCCTAATGGGAATTTTCTATGGTTAGGTACTAATAGAATATTACCGTTAACCTCTATTCCTAATAGTGTTCACGACGATTACGGTAAAGTGCACTGTAGAGTTTACAAGTTATTGGTGACTGAAATGGCGATGATTTCAACGGTATGGAAATAGAGATTTCTTTGCTAGGTCTTCCGTATTCTTTTCATTTCAGCAATATTACTTTGAGAGAGCAGTGGTGGCCGAGTGGTAACGGCCCCGACTTACGAGTTTTAGGTTGCGGGTTCAAACCCAGCCAGGCGCATTACTTGGTGTAATTTATTTCATCGCCACTGCTCTCAAAACGATGAAGGAATACATCGTGAGGGAACCGGAATGTCCAAGAACCAAAAACCCACACTGGGCCCGCGTGGCGTGATTTCGGCCCAGAGGGTATGGGCCGATAGAGAAGACCCGAGTCCTAACAGTGGGAACATTATAAGGCCGACTATGCTATGCTAATATTACTTTGATCTTTACTAAGGAGTCTTTTAATAAAATATGATGTTTCCATGACCGGCGTCAATCGTCTGGTCTGTATTAAAAATAAGATAGTAGGTAACGCTGTCTGTCTGTTACGCTTTAACGGTAAAACTACTAAACCGTTTTTAATGAAATTTGGTATGGAGTAAGCTTGAACTTCAAGGAAGGACATTGGCTACTTTTTATTTGGCTTTGACTTCGTGTCCGCAATCATCGACATTCAGAAGTCGCGGGTAAAAGCTAAGTCTTATATAAATTGTTCGAAAGAGTCACCGTGGCTCTGGAAGGCAAAAGGCAACTGAAGAAACACAGGTTGGCTTAAGTCAGGAATAGTCTGATATTCCTTCTAGCTTTGCCCAGAGCGAGAAATTTATTTGAGGATTTCCATAAAAAAAAGAGGCTTTGTGAGTTGGTTTTGGTCTCTCCAAATAATTATGTTGTATGTATCTCAAGAAATTCTCGAACGAACTTTATACCTACGTACTCATAATATTCTGAGAAATAGGTCGCGAATAGTAGTTCATTTTGATACAAGTGGAGAAACTTGATTCGCCCGAGCCGTAAGCGAGAGTCTTATAGAGCCGAAGGCTGCAGTAAAAAATTTCGCATTTCGTGAGGGTCGGCTAGCGCCCAGCCTGATACGATAAATGTAATAAAACTGTGGCGGGGGCAAGCACGCGCACTTTTCCGCACTAGTGCGAAAAAAAGTCAATTGCGTGCCTAAAATTGGTGGGATAAGATCGGATTTTCGAGTAAGTATATTAAAAAAGCTCTTTGCATCTATCTTCATAAAATATAATAATCCTTATACACAAGCCAGGTTAGAGGAAACAGTTAGTTATTCAATAAATGCATAACATCTTATCGCGTCTTACCTATCAGTGTGCAAAGCTTATGACCTGCATATAGTTAGCCGCGGCTTGTTGATATGTTGCTTGCTCACTTATCACGAGATATAATCTCATCGATCTGAAGGCATAGCTATGGGTTTTCTAAAGTAGGGGTGGCTCGTTTCTGATGAACGAGTTAAATTATAAATGATATTTATTTTGTAAGTAGGTTTAAAAAAACACTTTTACACGTCAATTTTTTTTTTCGTAATTTTAAACTAGATGAGGCCGGTTTTTACTAGCTGACTACCCTGAGAAGAAACACCGAAACAAACTCAGGGGTCAAAGTCTGGTTTAAAGTCCATACAGTTAATATGTAATGGTCAAATCACATGAGAACAATGCAGATTTGTCTGAGATGGTCTTTTGAAGAAAGAACCATACAGATTTGAGTGGACCTGTCCAGTCAGTGTAAGCATTTGTCAGTATTCGTAAAGCTCAACCCAAGACTACTAAGGAGCTCAACGACTTGACGAACAATACCAAGGAAAGGACATTTGGGTAGGCCGCAGAAAGTTGGATTCTCAAGTTGTGTAATAAGTGTTTTTGTAACTAGGCTTGTTTTTTTTATATTTACGGGCTCGGGCTTGACTACTATCTCACCTGATGGAAGGCGATGGTCGATGATGGAGCACGCTTGCCTAGAAGTAACCTATTCACTCTTAACTGAAAGATCCCTAGGTGGTAACTATCAGGAAACACAGCTGTACGCAAAATGAATGCCGTATTAAATACAACAGACAAAGCGACGCATTAGCCAAAACAATAATTAGTAATTAACAAATTTTTCGATAATTAGGTAAGGTGGTTGGGGTAAGATCGGCATTGGGGTAAGAACGTATAAATAAATTATACCACTTATTTAGCTTTATTTTTAATGCTAGCCACATTGCTGGGCGAGGCGGGGAACATAATGACATGGCACGCAAAGTGGCTAGTATTAAAAAATATAGCCAACAAAGTGGGATATTTGATTTATACGTTCTTACCCCAGCGCCGATTTTACCCCAACGCACTATGCTGTTGAACAAAGCAGAAAATATGAGAGGAATTAAAAAAAAGTCGTGTAGTCAGATTATTCGGTGGACTATCTATTTAATTGTACTAGTTTCTGCTAGCGGCTTCACTCGCGCGTTAGTAGAAAATATACAGATAGCGTATGTCAGTCAGTGATAATGTAGCATTCTGTTCTACCTACCTGGTGAAAGAATGTTTATATTTATTTATTTATTTTATTATTTATGTCCACACAAATATACAGAAGAAGATAGGTATCTTATTATAAAAATTTGTACAAAGGTACTGCTTATTTCAAAAAGAAATTTCTTCCAGGAGGCTTGCGAAAAGAAGAGATGTAGACTATATATAGTGTGTAGAAATAAGTAAAGAAGAGTTTGTAAAATCTTAAATCAAACTAATAAACTAATAACTAAATTTTTTTAAATATTTATTTTTAAATCGCTACATTAGTTTTTGAGTTTATTTATTGCAAATAAAATCTTTTCTCCTTATAATTTATTTGTACAGGTTATTTAATAGACACAACGTGTCTGCAAGTAAATACATTCTGGCCGTTCGTCACCATCATACATATTTATGTTCAAAGAGCAGGTCATTATCACACACTCGATTACGAAGCAAATATTATGCAAGAACAGTTACTCGCACCTTGCACCTCACTCACATGCAAGATTACATCTTATCTGTGACATTTACACTGATCGGAGTAGCTGAGGCATATACTTTACTCTCATTATCGAATAGAGCTGCTAGTCCTTTAGAAATAACTGGTTTGAAGTATACTGTATGCCATTAGGGATTAAGATCGCCAGGGCTGGCTGCGGCAGAGGCGTAGCGTGGACTAATTTAGACGTAGGCGAAGGTGCATCAGTGAGGCTTTTTTCTTTCATAAATTTAAAATACGAGACAGCGACTCGCAACCCAGTGTTCGACCACATCGTCGCTAACCATAGTGGTCATTCACGAGCTTATAAATTGTAAAACAAAACCCTCGTTGTTAAAGAGCTCTCGCGCATGCGAGGCGCCGTAGAGTGCGAGGCCATGGGCGAGGCTCCACTGCGCCCACTCCTAGCTACGCTACTAGGCTGCGGGTTCGAAAGAGTTACCTTGGAACGAAATGGGCAACTGAAGGAGTACAGTGGTCCTACTATGAGCTCTTAACGCGATCCATTTTACGACCCAAACTGAACTGTTAAGAGGGTGCTTTTTCAGGGTCCGTGTAAAGAACGGTTATTATAATTTGCAGTTACATTGTCATTTCTACATTTTAAATATCATTTTTGACGTACATTAATGTAATGTGAGATTTTCCGTATCAAATGCTAAACGCAACACAGTAGGCAAACGCCAGTCACCACGTAGAAACTGAAATTCAAAAAAATCTGTAAGGTCTGATACCGCATCAGTCCTCTCCGCGCAATTAAGACAGACTTTTACTGACTAAAACCACACCTGTGCCTTTTGCGTAACTGTAAGCACAAATGGATTATTGTCAGCACAGTCTGACACTAGAGCGAGTGGGCAGGCGAAGTTATTTAATAATTTAGCACCTCAAATAAAAAATTGTTATTTTGCTAGCGAAAAATTCGGACGGATCCTAACATGCAGAACCCGACACAAGAGAAAGGCCGCGGGAAAAAAGCTAATTGACGATATGCAAGAATATTCACTAGTTCATTAGCAAGCGAAACTTCACCGTAAAAAGTCGTGAGCATCTCAGAAACACGCGAGTACTACTTATCTAACCCATTTACAACGACTAATCGAGCTCCTAGTGAAATTCCGATCGTCCATTTTACCTCCAACTTATCTCCAGTAGAAATGATCATTACGCAAGTACAGAGGCGTTTGCGCATACCTGCCAGCAAGGCCGCCGGGGCAACGACCTACACAACCAGTATAATAAGTATGTAATTTAAAAAAAAATATGATGGGCAATCTTCGATTTTTTTGTACTTACGCCCGTTTTGTGACGGCGTAATTTGAATTTTTATCTTTTCTTATTATGTTGGTACGAGTGTTTAGTTTTGGTGTGGTGAATTTGAAATTGATAAATTGATCGATGATAGTTTTTTTGAAAGTTAACTGTTGTTTGTGGTGTTAATGAAAATGTTGTTTTTGCCTGTCTGATTTCTAACGTGAGCCGAATATGAATGTGATTATTGCAAATAAAAAAAAAACAAGTTGCCAAATTGTGTGTAACTTAATTAATTATTTAACTACGAAGTAATTTGACGGTACGGTTTTTTGGAATATAACAAAAACAAATCCATCCTACTTCAACACTATGATTTCTTTTTCTAACCAATAAATATTGTATTTAATTGGCCGGGGCTCAGACCAATTAAATACATATATGTTTTGATCTACCTTCAATAATGAATTCCATGAATTGTTACTTTGCCGCCATCCTCTTACCTATATTTGCTGTGCTCGACAGGGTCCATATTGATCTTGACTATATTTTATACCACCTATATGTGCAAAGGCACCTAACTTAGCATATGCTGCGTTATTTAAAACGATAAATAACACAGCGCTGGTATTCTGTTAGGGCCCACTGTGATGCCACGAACACACTTACGGACAGGACAGCTATTTTATTTACAACGCACATCATTATAAAACTTCTCATATCACATTTTCTAGCCCCTTAGATTCCAGTCTCATTCCATACAGATCACTATAATCACGATTCACGATCTTACGCAACGATCACGATTTAGAAAAACTCGCAAATTTCCGTTTAACAAGATCACGGAGATCCAAACCATATAATTTACACTAGTTTACCCACCGGTGTTGGCCACACCATACAATCATTCACTCCAATGTTCCAATTTGATGGTCTAACCATAATTTCGAAACACCGCAAAAAAGCTATCGGAGCTTCACAGTTCACTTGTTCAGAATATGGGGTACTACGTGGTTGGTGAACTATACTCTATTCATCTGGGCTTGAGACAAAATGTAAACAAACTAAACAAGGTGCCTTCGGCCAAGTTTCTTCTACGTATTTGAATACATTAATAACAGTTTCCTTTTCTGTTGAATTCATTGGCGTTTTTTTGCGCGTTTTTCTTCGGCGAAGAAAAAGTACAAGCGTTGCTTGGTCGTCCTTTTTATGGTTTGATTACCTTTTGTTTCACGGCTTCCTAAATAGGATATATGTAGGGTGCTTTACTTTTATACTAAGTCTTAGCATTTAGTCACGTCTGGGGCCATGGGTTGACTTTCGAAACGGAAAGCCGTGGGCCTGGAACGCAAAGGGCAACTGTAGGACACAGATGGGTTTTAGTCAGTAAATGACAGAGCAGGAGAAGTCATTAGATGATTTACCAACTTAAAAAGCATCAGCCACGTGGGCTAGAGCCACGGGAATTTTTGAAAGAGGTACTGTGGTCCTGAAATGCAAAGGACACCGGTGTAGTCAGTAAACGTCTGATACGCCCTCAAGCTCCACTATTGACCGCAAGAAGTTATTTTAATAATTTCACAGCTCAAAAAACGTGCAAGTAAAACTACTGGTGCGTTTTTTTCTAAGAACATAAACAGAGGGATTGGCTGATTAATGCATTGAACGATTTGCTGCTGCAGTGGGTGACGCGCGTTAAATTCCCGCACAGAACAAATATGTATTTGCATTGCCTACAGATGCGATCTCAGGCGGGAAAAATTTAAACCTCCTGATAATTTTGTCGAGCCGTCGGAGAGCCTCTCTCCTGGTCACGAGTTGCCATGGCCCACCTGGAAAACTCTAAACAGACTCCGCACCCAAGTTAGGCGCAGCAAAGACAATCTCCACAGATGGGGGTTCTCGGACGGTTCCGATCTTCAGTGCTTGTGCGGCGTCTCTCCGCAGACCATGTACCACTTTCGATCCTGCATCACGTGCCCTGTTACCTGTTCACGTAGAGACCTAATGACAGCATCAACGGACGGCACTGCCGTGGCCGAATACTGGGCCAGGAAAAGAATTTAACTAGTTTTGCCATCGATACGCTAAGAAGAAGATTGTTCTCTTAATACTGGAACCCATCCACGATACTGGAATAATTCCTACGAGGGGGATCGCTTAAAAAAGAGAATTTATAATGTAGGACAGAACTAGAGTCTAAAATAATAATTGGTTTCATCATCATCATCATTTCAGCCGAAATACGTCCACTGTTGGACATAGGCCTCCCCCAAATGCCGCCACAATGACTGGTCCTATGCGTCTTGCATCCATCGGATTCCCGCGACCCTCACCAGGATCGAATCGCCAAACTTAAGTGGCAGTGGGCAGGGCACATTGCTCGCAGAACAGATGGTCGATGGGGACGAAAGGTTCTGGAATGGCGACCACGTACCGGAAGACGCAGCGTTGGAAGGCCTCCCACAAGGTGGACCGATAGTTGGTTTAGTAAAACAAAAAAAAAACAACGTATTAGTTACGATAAAGAACAAAGAAGTTTCATAAACAATTATCTCTTCGTAGTCCACTAGGTTTGAATAACAACTTCACCTCATGTACTTGTGGATTCTTAGTAGCACAGATTAGTTTTTTGTTCCACTATTGGTAAGATAAGTGCCCTGATCCGGCGCTGTTCTGGCTCATTATAGAGCCACGCCTCGGAATCAGGCCATTGATATGACCGAGCTAATAGTATGAGCTATTGTAGTAACTGAACGGATGTATGACAAGTAAGTTGGTCGTTTATTTGTCTGAAGGCTGTTAGGTTTCAACGTGTGGTTATTTGCATTGTGGTTACGTGGAAACTAATTTTTTTATTGGTAATAAACCAGTGCTTGACTGCGATCCCACCTGATGGTAAGCAGAGATAATATATATCTATCTGTATTCAAAAAGCCAGTCAAATAACATTAACCTCTCTATCATCCCGTAGGTAATGTTATATACTACTAGTTGTGCCTCGAGGTTTTACCCGCGTCTTTGGTTACTTTTCTGTGGGTCGTAGCGTGATGGCGTCACCTAACTATGTCACTACAAACATTATTCCCAAAAAAAAAACAAATTCTTATTTGCCTGTATTTGTAGTGTTGTAGTCCAACGGCCCTGGGGCAAAAACTTTTACATTTAAAATCATGAAATAACCTCTCTTTCTCTGCGGAGCAGAATAGTGTCAGAATATTCCTAATTAAAATTAGTTGCTATGATTAAAGTAGTGTTGCAATCTATTTTATATAGATTTCGAAGGTGAGAGAATTTTTCGGTAAGTTCCATAAGCTTTCTTTTTTTTTTTAATAATTGCTAATCAGAGTTTGGGGGTATCCCGAGCTTGGGGGCACCGGGGCCCCGCCCAACTCGTTGGTAGTTACGCCAGTGTGAACCTGGCTATCCCATACAGAAAGGTTTTTTCAATTTTATTGATAGTTTTCAAACGGCCGCCCTAATATCTGAGGGACAGTTTTTTCTTTTAAATAAGGAAAAATCCGACGAAAAATTCCACCACTGGGCGGTCCAGAATTATGAACTTGTATCCGTGGTATTCGTTAGTGCGTCGATGTCAAAGACACCCTGTATAGGGTGCATAGCTACGCAAGACTGCCTTTTTTACCATCATAGTAAGGCCCCAGCTCTACGAAGTCTTTCGATTCAATCAAGATACGTATCTAATCAATGATGCGTGATAAATAAGTAAGTATAGGCATCTATCTAAGTACCTAAGCTTCCTTTTCATCTTGTCTGAAACCTGATGGGCCACTATTTCCAACTCGCTTTGATGAGAAGTGATTTAAATTAATGGATGTGTTCGTTTTTTGTATATAAATAACATTTTTATTGATATTTAATCTATTTATTGCATTACATATTTATTAAACTGGTTAAAAGTAATAGTTACGCATTAATTTGATGGACTTTTATTTGAAGTTGTTAATTAGGTCAATGATGTTCATAGTTAATGAAATTAATGAACTTATAATTTTATAAATTATTATTGTATAATAATTATTTAATTATTATTATTTATCAATTAATTATTTTATGATAGTGAATGATAAAAAATATTTTTATTTTTATGATTTACTAGAGATTTTTTAGTTTTTATTTCTGCGATGACTCTTGTTAACGTATTTGTAAGTGTATGTGTACCTACACTGTTTTTTTTTACGTGTGATTTCATCAAATATCTAATCCGGCTCTAGGTGGAGCGAGAGGGAGTGTTACCCTTTTTAAAGGACACAATAACCCTTTCAAATAATCCCGCAATGTGTACGTTTATATTAACGTTTTTATATTAATTCGAAGTTGGATGTGAGTTCGATAAAATAGATTTCATTTTATCGAATTCACATCCAACTTCGAATGTAACGTTTCCTATAACTGCTGTCTGACCTTGGAGACCCTGAGAAATCTGATATCCTGGTATCTACTGTATGAGTGTGAATATATTATCAGATATAATATATATAATCTTTGATGGTATTTCTTGCGATAAGAGGTGGTCAAATTCTGTAGACCGTTTTAGGGTTCCGTAGGTACCCAAAGGGTAAGAACTGAACCCTATCGCTTAGACTCCTGTCCGTCTGTCTGTCACCAGGCTGTATCTCTTGAACCATGACAGCTAGAAAGTTGAAATTTTCATAGCTGATGTATTTCTATTGCCACTATAACAACAAAAAGTCGTTAAAAAATAAAATAAAATAAACATTTAAGTGAGGCTCCCATAATTACAACAAAAGTAATTCTTTCGCTGTTTTTTTTTTGCTACGGACTGTACGGAACCTTTTGTGCGCGAGTCCGACTCGCACTTGGCCGGTTTTACCTTATCGTAAGAAATATAGTTATGGCTAGCAATGACTATACATACATGGTACGGTTACATTGTAGGAATAAAACAAAGTGGCTTTCCGCGTCTGTCTATTTATTCGTTTACTCCGAGACCACGTAACGGATTTGGATGCGGTTTCCACTAATAGAAAGACCAATAAACGGGCAAGGTTTGTGTGTATAATTTGCGCCAGTGCAAAACTGGGGCGGGTCACTAGTCTACTAGGTCTAAGTGGAGGACTGCGATTGTTCTTGTAAACGTACGTCTAGATTGATAGAATTATTGTTGTACAGGGCAGATATTGGGCTAGAATAATTAGGCTACAATATTTTAGAAAAAAAAACTGTTTTAATCATTTTACTTTTACATTATTTTTCTTAGGTAGGAAAATCATCTAATGACAAATCCCACTCTTGGGCGGAGCGAGAGATAGTGGCAGACTTTTACTGACTAAAAACCCACTCCTGTTCCTTCGTTACCTTCGTCCCAGGGCCCTGGGTTTCGTTTTCACACTATTCATGGCCCCAGTAGGCTTCGACCCTACTGGGCCCCTGAGATTTGCTGACATTTCCCAGAGGTGCGCGTCGACGACTTGGGCTCGGTCCGGAGGGTTACCGGACGGTCGGTATCACGACAAAAGATCAGAATGCAAAGTTAATGAAAGTGAACGAATTATATAGTTTATTTTAATATAGTGATTATAAAAAAACTGGTAATTTTTTTTATTTTATTATTTTGTAGTTGTAGTTTTTATTTACACACAAGAATATAATGTGATAATTATACATATGAATCCCATCCAACCCATCTACGGACCGACTTCAGTAGGCATTGCTTAACCTCGACTGTTATTTATATAGCCACAAGCTAACCACGTTAATAAAAAATCAACAAACATAAAAACAATTATACCAAAATAAAAATGATAGATATTAAAATTAAAAAAAAACCTTTTATTATTTCTAATTATTGGGTATTAACTGTGAGATATTGTTAATAACAGTTATATTATTATGTCGAACCGCCTCCTTGGACGTAGTGGGCGTAAGCGCAGCTGTTGAGCGAGAGCGCCTGGCCTCGATTCCCGGGTTAGAAACGGTGTTCTTGGAGTTGCCATCATTAGTGTCTTGGGATAAGTAGGTAATTGTTATCATAACAAAAACCTAATTCAAGTATCAACTAATTTCAAGCTCTGGGTTGATCCGGTCCGGGCTAAGCGTTTCGCTTCATCGTTTATAACGCTTACATTGAAAGACAATTTGCCAGCTGCGGTCTTCCCGTCCAACTGTAATTTAGGTGTCTTCAAGGCTAGAG
This sequence comes from Mythimna vitellina, assembly GCA_949316375.1. Lineage (NCBI taxonomy): Eukaryota > Metazoa > Arthropoda > Insecta > Lepidoptera > Noctuidae > Mythimna > Mythimna vitellina. The sequence continues at coordinate 8,292,536 of OX438687.1, read as the reverse complement.
TGAATAGGCTCTTAATAAACTAGTGCACCTCACCTTCAACGTTGCATCACTGCTTACCGTCAGGTGGGATCGCATTGATCGATCTCCCTAGCCTTTTTCCAACACCCTTAGGGTCAATGCGATGAAATTAATTCGTCTTTTTTACAATGCCAACTAAATATTCTTGGTTCTAGAACGAGCGAAGCGAGCATGGAGTTGTAGGGCACTCTACACGGAAAGGTTAGGTAAGAAGGCTAAGACGGGAGCGGAGCGGAGCTCCCGTACTTTATTTTTTTTATAATCATCCAGAAAGTGGTTTACGTAGAACATAACTAGTGGCTAAGGACTATTTTCTTTTAAGGATATTTGATTGATAGTAATCAATCAGACGCTCACTTATTAATAATGTAGATTTTTTGAGACAAATAATGCTATTAAAAAGAAGTCTGTTTATTTAGTACGAGCTCCTCTAACTGCAGTCTAGTGGTTAATAATCATATTATAATAAACTAGCGGCCCGTCCCGGCTTCACACGAGTGCAATGCTGATACTAAATATACTATAGAATGTCTTTATAAACAATGTTTACAGCTTTTTTGTCATTAGACAATACAAACATATCTTCTTCAGATGTTACTCTTCAAGGAGCGACATCATTGGCCATGTGAAAAACACTCAACGCTCAAATCAAATAGGTAAGCGCCGCCGGCCCCCGGCCCGTACCACCGCAACCGCTATGACCCTGCATTTAAAATCTGTAATATCTTCGAAAAATTCAATTAAATTACATGTTGTCTATGAGTATATTAAATGCATAATGTATTTAAGGTACCTACTTGATTGGATCCTTATCCAATTTGTATAAAAATTAATGCTGTATTGCTTAAAATCGCTTCGTAAATATTTATTATTTCTCGTAAAAAGTAAACGATAAAAAATGGTTATTGTGGGTTATCCCTAAGATATAGACATATACCGTCGCGTTTTTTGAAAGATTAGTACTTACATTATTTCGATCTATCTCGTAGGGCTCAGCCAGCGTTTGCAATGTCAGCGCAAAAAAATGTGTTTATCTACTACATCACATTAGAATCCTCTAAAATTATCAGTTTTTCTCTACTATACTTATTATGCATGTATTATACAAGGATTATGTAAGGATATAATAAATAAATATACATATAAACCTTCCTCTTGAATCACTTCATCCAATAAAAAAAAAACCGCATCAAAATCTGTTGCGAGTTTGTTTTATACTGTGTAGTGAAGTTTGCAGCCTATAGCCAAGCCAGTAAATAATAGGGATCTTAATCGAATCGTGATGACGGTTTAATACATTAACAGTTAATTGTAAATCATGATTAATGAGCTTGTATATCAATAAGTAGGTTTATGTGTAGAAAGGTAAGGTACAGTTAGAGTCGGCAGGATGACTGTATGAGCCATGCTTATTGAGGATGTGGCGAAGATGATATGAAGAGATAATAGCTGATCAACAGTGTTTAAAAGGTTATGCTAAAAATATAGAATAGAATAGAATAGAGTAGAATAGAATAGAATAGAATAGAATAGAATAGAATAGAATAGAATAGAATAGAATAGAATAGAATAGAATAGAATAGAATAGAATAGAATAGAATAGAATAGAATAGAATAGAATAGAATAGAATAGAATAGAATAGAATAGAATAGAATAGAATAGAATAGAATAGAATAGAATAAACTTTATTGTACACCAAAATAGTAAAAAAACTTTTACACTATTTTAAATCTATAGATATCTACCAGACAACCTTAGGGTGGAATGTAAGAATTTGAAAAAGATAAAGGGGGGTAGTCTGCGATGTACTGCAAATTAATAATGTAAATATTTGATTAAAAATATAAACTACACTATAAATAGATAGGTAATATAGCTATTATATATAAATCACAATATATAAACATATAAATATAAGTTACATAATTTCATACAAATAGATGGAAAAAGAAAAGAACAATACATTGGGAAGAACTGAATTTAGGTAGAGGCAGGATAGCAATTAGAGTGAAAGAAAATGATCTTTGACTAGATTTTTGAAAGAAGCTATTGACTGGGCTTGCCTAATTGGCACCGGCAACGCGTTCCACAATCGCACCGCTTGGACTGTGATCAATTTGTCACTGAACTTAGTAGAATGCGAGGGCATTAAAAGTAAAGTAAATATCTTCGATGGGATGCAACTAATCTCCCAGATTCTGGGAGAAGCGCATCACAATTATGATTTAAATTCTTTGCTCTTTCATCAGCTGTTCTTGACCCTAACCTTAACGGTACGATTGACCGTGTAACTATGAACCAACAATGAACTGTTCCATAACTGTTCCACTATTGTTTTGATGGTGCAGCTTTTTACGTAGTGAGAGGTACAGCGTAACACGCAGGTTGATGGTGTTAATGGATGGTTTCTGTCGGGTCGGGGGCACGACATGCGATGAGAGGTGTACTGTTAGGAGGTAAAGTGTTGGTAAAGTTAATTATGGGAAGATTATTTCATGCGCCGTTTGTGTAATGTGCGAAACTGAAGATATAAAAAGATTAAAAATAACCTCATCCTTTTTTTGAAATTGGTTAAAAATAAATCTAAACATTGCAAAATTACAAGGAATACGATGTTTTTGGTTTTGTTTCTTCGTTTTTTGACATCGACTTCCGAATAGCTCTTATTTATTGAAGGGTTCAATGGAACCCTTCATCAAAATCGGTTAAAAATTGGCGAAAATATCGCTGAACAAATTAATAAAAAATAAACAACCAGTCGACTGGAGAATCTCGTCTTTTGAACTCCTTTTTTGAACTCGTTTAGAAAAGCTTATGGCAAGGGCACAAATAAAAATAGTTGTGGAAGTGGATTTAATAACACGACTCATGGTTTAAATTTAATCAATAGTTTTATTGATATCATTCGTTAGAATCGGTCTTCGACCTCAATAAAAGACTTCAAAATACTCGACCGCATAAACATCAAAATAAATGGATCGAGAGAAAAGTGTAATCAAACATCCTTGATTGATATCAGTTACAATAACTGACCATAATACTGTAGACTACATGGAGATACACAACAATCATACTTCATCAAATAATTATAGTCCAAATCGAATCACTATGCGAATGATGTGTTACCATTATAGAGAGAAAGGTAATATAATATTTGTACGAGATCTGAACATAACTGTATCCATTCATTTGATGTTATTCATCGTACGATTTGATCCGAATAATTAAAGTCGCCAATACTGTTATGCATAATGTAAGGTTGGCTTGAGCACAGGCATTTAAGGTTGGTGGATTATTTACACCTGGAAGTGTGCCCCGCTTGGGTGGAGCACAACCTTATCCTCATGGAGATGATCGGGGGCAACTCTCGCGTCCTGTTATAGTCCAGGAGGGGGAATGGAAAGCTGTTAATTCCTTTAAGCTATCGTAACTTGCGGTTGAAGAGCAATGGACAGTTCGCCGTCTGGCCGGAAAGGACCAAACCCAAAACCATGGCGCGTTGTGTTCCACGGGCGCTTCAATGAGATGGTAGCTCATAAAAAGGATACCTGGAAGTATTTGGGAAGGGTTTTGTACAGCAGCGGGATGATGTTAAGTATAGGCTAAATTAAAAAAAAAAAACATGGCAAAGATCTCGGTGCCTATTGAAACCAGCAACTTCTGAATAGGTACCAAGTGGTCATTAGCATGTCGATTAAGTACCTATTACATCTAGAGATGAATGAACTAACTGTAGGTAAGTAAGTAAATAGGTATAACTGCACAAATTATGTATGTATATTTGTTACTGCTTCACGCTCAAATGGTTGAGTGGATTTGGATAAAATGGAGTATGTTCCCATGGGATAATAGGGTATTTAACACTATGAGGAAAAGTAGTCGGTAAGTGTTAGTTTTAGTTCATAAAACAACAAAATAAATTTTAAAATTCAATTCAATGTTTTCAGTCTTTTTATCTGTTATTTATCACCATGAAATGAGCCCAACATGTAGCCATCTTGTTATTACGTCATTCGGCTGTGTAAACTAAAGTGACAGCTGTCAATTGTTAACTGGCCAAGCGCATTTGTTTACACAGCCAATTGACGTCACGAACTCACGACCACAGAGTAAATATGGCGTCCACTGCGTTTTTTTTTTTTTTTCTTCATTTTCGTCAAATTATACGCGAAATTGTATGAAAATGTACATTTTAAATGCGTTTTTAGGGTACTTAGCGAATAAATAAAATTTTTGTGATTTTTAGTGGTTTATTAGCACTGTAGAATATAATTGAGACACTTTTCAAAAAGTAGTGTAATACTCTATTGTCTACTTCCATGATGGCGAAGTTGCTGACAAAAGCTAGTATATAGGATTTCAGATTTGGTATAGATTAAAGATTGCTTCGAGCACGAATTTATAATCATTGCTTATTTCTTTTTTGGTCTACAGTATAGTTTTTTTTCTATTCTTTTTTGGGCTTTAATAATTGCCTCGTATGACCTCAACCCTCTTAAAAGTGTGTTAATGAAAATTCAGTGTCCAGATCTCCAGGTCTCGTTAAAGGTCATAATGGAAAAATGACTAATTCGATATGGTTGCAAATCTTTTATTAGAAATATTATACAAGAAAAAACACAAAAGAAGCTCTGAGTGAATGGTTTTTACCTATTCTTAAAGATTTCAATTATATTTCATTGTGATATAATAGAGGTAAAAGTTTGTGTGTGTGTAGGTATGTTAAACTTTTACACGTTCTGGAATAGAACGCAAGATACTTTTTACACTACCTGTTCGATAATGCCTTTTTATATGTCATACAACCATCACTATTCTGTCCCTAGGAAGATAATGTAGTATGTGCAATCCCTAGGGAATAATTTAATTTAGTAGTGAGTTTTGTTTGTTTCAATTTCAAAATATTTCTAGTTAGTTAACATTAACTTGTAAATATTACTTCTGTTTCAGTCCATTGTCTTTTTATTATCTCGCACTGTAGGTGTAAAAAGTAGAGTATCCAATACGGGGATAAAGCTGTCGTTGTCTTGTGCGGCTTGAATTTCTCACTTCACTCAGGTTTCTATATTAATTCCCTCACAGTGCTCGGGAGTTAATTATATAAATCCTGCATTAGGGATTAAAACTTTGCAAACTTCGTTTCGTTCGGAATTTAAAATGCCGCCCGCGACTTTGAGACACTACTTTATCCTCTAGTCATTAGGCACGCCATAATCACGACGGTAAGTCCCCTCTTTGAGGAATGACTGGAGCGGCAACATGGGCGCAAGAAACGCCCGGGTGTTACCATTGTGTGGACCACCCAGAGGACATGGTGGAGCATACGGTTGAGATGTGCCCCGCTTGGGCAGCACACTGCCGTGTCCTTGTGGAGACAATCGGCGGCAGCAACCTCTCGCGCCGAGCCCTGGCCCGAGCTATGGTACGGAGCGGGGAGGAATGGCAGGCGGTCGCTTCCTTTTGCGAACCAGTAATGCTAGCGAAAGAGGAGGCCGCACGCGTGGAGGAACGAACGTCCTCACGCCCCAGCCGTTAAGATTCCGATCTCGACTACCAGCCACGGTAGACGCGGGCTTGCGAATATCGAGTAACGGGTAGCTCGCCGTCTGGTCGACGATAATCGACCAGACCGAGCCCAGTCGTCAACAACGCGTAGTGATCCACGCGTTCCTCAGCTTCAGCAAACCGAAGGACACAGTTGTGGTTTTAGACAGTGAAAGACTGACACGCCCAGTCTTTGGGTGATTTCCCACCTATAAAAAAATCCCCTACTCTTTTTTTTTATTCTTGATAGGTTCGCTCTTGACCGCTATCTTACCTGATGGAAAGCGACGATGTGGTCGACGATGGAGCGAGCTTACCTAGAAGGAACCTATTCACTCTTGACTTAAAGATTCCCGGGTTGTAGGCAACAGGAAACACAGAATCTGGTAATGAATTCCACTCCTTAGCTGTACGCACAATGAATGTGTTCCCAAAACAATTTGTGCGTATAGGTGGGATGTCCATCATGTACTCACATAAAGTACTATTTTATCCCGGGTTTATATTCCCTTAGGATAAACTGCTTTTACGCAAGTGAAGCCGCTCGCAGCAGCTAGTACAATAACAATCCAGTTTGACCTACCTTTTATGTAAAGTACAGTTTAATGTTTACTTAAATTCACACGCGAGAAACGGTAGGCTCAAGTCAAATGCTTTAACCGTTGTTTGTAACGTAACCACTTCAAAGTTGCCAACCGTTACTTTGAAGAGTTCATGTAAAAATAAAAAAACTTTTATATTTTTTCATATAATTAAGGTTTTTATTTTAATTAAGTGCGATAAGAACCGTGAGCCCGTGAAGCGATACAAAAGAAATTTGAATATAATATTTTTACGGTACACAACTGTTTTAGAATTTTCATCAATGAAAAGACCATTGTGTTTGCATCATCATCATCTTCCTGCCTCGTCCCGTGTTATTTGGGGTCGGCGCAACACGTTTTTTTTTCCACTCTGCCCTGTCACTCGTCATGCTATCACTAACTTCCTTTTCTTTCATATCACTCTTCACACAATCCATCCATCTTTTCTTTGGTCTCCCTCTCTTTCTGCATCCATCCACAAGTAGACTCATAACTCTTTTAGTAACATGCGTTTCATCCCTCCTCATGTGTTTGCATCAATGAATTATTATTTACTCATTGAGACTTCACGGTTGACGTAGTGGTTGAGCGATTGGCGTTTCGCGGTTTCGATTCCTGCACGGAACGTTGTTCTGGGTATATGTTAGTGAATTCTCCCACGATACACTTACATCTCTTAGTCTGGGACAAAGTTCTTTAAAAAATACAAACATATACACAGAAATTACCGATACGTACGAAATCCTTGTTTTCAACAATCAATGCGTTGATTCATGATATACTGAGCGCATAATTCATTCATCATCGTCTTCATCATCATGTCCGCCGAAAGATATCCACTTCTGGAAATAGGCCTCCCCCAAGTGTCGCCACAATGAACGGTCCTGTGCGTCTCGCATCCATCGGACTCCCGCAACCGTTACCAAGTCATGACATAATTCATTAGCTAGGATTTATTTGTCACTGAATAGATACGGCAGAAACACACTGAAACGAATGGCTAACTATTAAAGACATCCATACTTGATATTTAGTAAATGAAACTATTAAATTGACTTCGAAGACTGTCAAGAAATACAAATTATATTTTTATAATTATTCTAAAATTAAACCCTAGTTTAACTCGTAGTGTCGGCTCGGCTTCGGCGGTTTCGCTCGCGAGAAAGAAGAAAATTTTCTCAAGAAAACAATATTTTTAAAATAAAACGTATTCTATATCCTATCCGAGTAAATGATCTATCCAAATGCTAAATTTCATGCAAATCCGATCAGCCGTTTGAACGTGAAGAAGTAACAAAGTTGCACGCACTTATACATGAAATTTCAACTTTGTAAGTGTTGTCATAAATTGTCTTAATCATCTTTTCAGTCGAAAGATGTCCACTTCTGGACATAAGCCTCCCCCAAGTGTCGCCATAACGATCGAACCCATGCGTCTCGCAGCCATCGGATTCGCCACAACGATAGATCCAGTGCGTCTCGCATTCATCGGATTCCCGTAACCCTCACTAGGTCATAGGGCGCTCTTGTCGGACCTATAGCAACGCTACGTCTTCCAACATATTTATATATGCGATCGTTACTAGAGCCTTTCGACCATCTGCTCTGCGAGCAATGTGCCCTGCACACTGCCGCTTAAATTTGGCGGTTCTATGGGCTATATTGGATTTTTTCATTCGTCATTGTATCATCGTGTAAATGTCATGTGCCAATCCAGAAGGTGAGAGCAGTGGTGGCCGAATGGTAACGGCCCCGACTTACGAGTTGAAGGTCGCGGGTTCAATCCCAGCCAGGCGCATTACTTTGTGTAATTTATTTTATCACCACTGCTCTCAAAACGGTGAAGGAAAACATTGTGAAGAAACCGGCATGTCCTAGAACCAAAAAATCGAAGACGTGTGACATGCACCAACCCGCACTGGGCCCGTGTAGTGGATTACGGCCCATTCAATCTCCTAGAGAGGAGGCTTGAATCCCAACAGTGGGAACATTATAAGGCCGACTATGCTAATCCGGAAGGTGGCTGAAAATAGAGGGCAATGTCTCTAGTCGAATGGGAAGTTGGGCTTATGACTTCCCATTCGAATAAAACCAACAGACGGTAAAAAGATAATTAAATACTGTGAACCTGATTATGTTGGCCCTGGATATGTGAGAAACTCTACTACTGATAAATATAATGAGTTCCCGACACTTTTCTGTTGAAATACAATACAGTTCCTGAGAATAATAAAACGATGAAAATTATAATAGAAAGAGATAATATATCTGAGACATATTTTTTATATTTACTTTGAAGTCACATGCAATGGTACGGTCATATCCATAAACGAAGTGACGACCACCAAAATAAAAAGGCCGTAAATATACTCGGCTGACCACGAAGAAGAGGACGACCGCCCGCCATCTGGTGGTCAAGTGTGCAAAAAAAATACAGCAAGCGAGTCGGAGAGACAAGCCAGAACAGGGGCCTTACCATCAGAGGCGTAGCGTGGACTTACTTAGACGTGGGCGAAGGCACATCAGCGAGGTCTTTTTCTTTCATAAATTCGAAAACGAGACAGTCACTGTCGCAACCTAGTGTTCGACCACATCGTCGCTTACCATCACTGAAATAATGGTCAAACGCGAACCTATCAATTATAAAAAAACTCTCTTTCTTAAAGAGCCTTCGCTTGTGTGAGGTCCCTTTGGGTGCGAGGCCGTGGACGAGAGCCCACTTTACCCACGTGTTAAAATGTCAGTCGTGCGAGCGAGAAAAAGGGATGGAGCTTTAACAGTTCAGTTTAGGTCGTTAAAGAGCTCGTGATAGGCCCTTAGAGCTCTCGACTGACGCAAACGTACAAGGAGACCCGACCTTAGCTGAACTAGGAAAAGGATTGGACAAAAAAGAAGACTCTTTTAATACAAAACATTTTGTACCTCTCTTTTGAAAGTTTTTTGAACACTGCTCCGGACGGGTTGCGACACGTTATTTGGAAAACCATTTGAAATTATTTTTAAAAGAGACAACGTCAAGGAAACTGTTTATTAGAAAAGCCTTTATATGTAAGTAAGAAAAAATCTTAGGTCCCTTGAGCTGTCAGTTTTCACTGTAAAAGAAAAGTGTGTTTATAAACTTTATGATCCCAGTCATATCAGTCATATCAGATCATAAATGATGAGCAATTGAGGGATGAGCAATTGTATCTACTTACAGTGCCGTAACTAGGTGACCAACGGCCCCTTATTTTTACGTGAGAAATCTTCGAATAACTTCTCCTTCTCTGATTGGACTTTTGCTGACTAAAACGAGTTGCCATGATTAAAGTACTATTGCAGTCTATTTTATTTAGATTTCGAAGGTGGAAGAATTTTTTTTCTAGTTTAATAAGAGGTTTGCCAGTAAGATTTTGGGGGGCCCCCGAGTTTGAGGGCCCCAGAGGACTGCCCCACCCAATCTTATGGTAGCTACACCAATGCCTATAATACTTACATGGAATAGAAATAAATAATCGTGAAAGAGCCAAGTTTTTACTCCAGTATAGTAATGGACTTAGGTTTTATTCCACCTAGCTATAATGTCAGCTGTTTCCGCATTTTATTTTTATCTATACAACTCTATAAAGAATTAAATGCAATTTAAACCAAAAGGCAAATTACTCAATTGGATGTACGAGTAATATAGCTGTAAAATGGTGAATGTATAGAAAAGTTAATTTCTGAAGTTGTCTGCATTGTAAGGCTTAGTCATTGTATTTCGCTTTACTAGGCATTGTTAAAGATTTAAAGTTAAAATTAATACTGAAGCAGGTTGAAGTCAAGTAAAATGTTCGTAAAGAATAGATTTTATGTATGGTATCCGGCTCGAACAATGGTTGACCTAAACCAACGGAATTTGTTATTATGTATTAGATTTCTGACTTACTTTAAGTTTCAAATGCAGCAGTCATCATTTCAGCCGAAAGACGTCTACTGTTAGACATATATGCTTCGCCCAAGCATCGCCACAATGAACTGTCCTGTGCGTCTCGCATCCAACGTATTCCCACAACCTTTACGAGGTCATCGGTCCACCGAGTAGGAGGCCTTCTGGTGTGCGGTCGCCACTCCAGAACTTTTCGATCCCAACGGACATCTGTTCTGAGAGCAATGTGCCCTGCCCATTACCACTTAAGTTTGGCGATTTTTCGGGTAATGACGTTAACCTTGGTTCTCCTGTGGATATCTTGATTCCTGATTCGATCACGCAAAGAAACTCCAAGCATAGCCCTTTCCTTTTGTTTCAGCTTTTTGATAAGACCCATTGTGATACAGCAGTATCCGAAACTTATAATTTATTTGCCAATCGTATTAATTAGTCAGTTGAAGTTACGTTTAATGAACTTGTCAAATAAACTCACTTTCAAAAGCACTCCCACGCAACTCGTACAGCGCATACAAAAAAAAAAACAACATCCTCGAGTGATGTCTTTGAACCATTCTTTGAACATGTTATAAAGTCGTTACCCAACGAAGTGTTTTTTTAGCAACTGTAACAAAACGGTACTCCGTGCTAAGATTAGCATCCATTTAATTGAAGATGGCGGATAAAAAATGACGTAATTACCGGTGGCGGCTTCCGGCCAATGTAAACGTACCTTTACAGTATAAAAGAACGAATGCATGAACGTGAGAACGAAGAACGAGTGAACGAAAGAGCGAAGAACTTTCGTTTAATATTAAGTTTACTGATATGAAGTGTTTTTTTAAGCAAAAAAAGGCTTTCAATTAATTTGCTTTTGTTATTTTTAATCACTGGTTTTAACTTAGGTTATTATTGTTATTAATGACTAACCTAAGTTAAAAACTCTCAAGGGAACATAGTCCTGGGATAAACAGTAGACACAAAAGTATCGTTTGTGCTAATTCCTATATTTTTTATTGTTATAGACTAAAACTAGTACTTAACTGCAATCCCACCGGTCAAAAAACCTATACTCCATCTGTTTAGGTAATTAACTAAACAATTTTAACATGTCTTTTATCTAAAAGTTGTCTAAAAATTGTATATAAAGATGTTTACAATTTGTTAAATTACAAATTGTAATTAAAAAAAAAAAAAACTAAATTTAAATAATCTTTGTATGTCTTTTATACGATTTTTTTTAAAAATAAAAAACGTATCAAGATTGTTTACGTTTACAAATGGAGTATAATATTTGCATATATGTTTTTTTTTTAACTTACTCTTAAATTGGACGGGATAGGGTAGTTAAGGAGTTACGTATTTGTTTATTGCTTTATTACAATAATGATTAACAGTTGATAGCAAAGAAGTATCCAAATCAAAAACTAAAAATCCAGATTGTAGAGACGGAACAAAATAAAATAAAAAAATGTAAACGAGACGAAAATCACAAGTAGGTACCTAGTCTAATGAAATCGGAAGCTAGTTATGTTTTTGACAGCATCGTTGGCGTACTGGTTGAGCGATTGGCTGAGCTGCGCTGAGTGTCGTGGGTACGATTCCCGCACGGAACAAATATTTGGGTGTCTTGTGTATGTCAGTGTAAACTCACATCTAAATTTTTGTGAACGTGTCTAACATATGTTTCTGATGTTACGTTCCTGATAGGAAGAAAAGTTTTTAAAAAATGCGAGAAAAATACCTATTCGTCGTTGTTTCTCAGGAATTATATTAAAGCTAACCATTACCATTATAACATTATAATTTAGCAAATTAATACTTGTGGTCCACAGATGTCGACCAATGCAAAGACAGTCCTGAGGTAAACACAGTTATTATGAGTTCTTCAGCTTGCTTTTCCTGTTTGCTGATAAATTAGTTACCGGGAAGGTAGCTGAGCGTAAACAATTAGACACGTCTCAACTAGACTGGGAAGAGTACATAATGGTGAAAAACTTAGATCGTATCGGTCACGAGATTATTAACCTGTGTAGCTTAGTTTTTTGTTGCTGAAGTCTGAGGAAAATTCTTGACGGGTTCCACCATGATAATAATAGTAGATTATATGACTAGGGGATAACGCAGTATCTTAAAGTCGCGCGCGGCATGTTGAATACCGAACAAAATGAAGTATGATATGTTTTAATCCCGAACGCAGAAAAGGATTTATATAATTAACTCCCGAGCACAGTGAGGGAGTTAATATAGAAACCCGAATGGAGTGAAGAATTCAAGCGGCCCAAGAAAAAGATAGCTTTATCCCCGTGTTGGATACTTTACTTTCTACACCGACTGTGAGGTAATTGAAAGACCATATACTGAAGCAAAGTATATAGGTATTAGATAAATATAAGTATTATTAACAAGTTAATGTTAACTATCACTCCACATATTTTGAGGTCTGAAAAAAATTAAATATACTATTAAATTGAAATAGGTCTAGTTTTTTTATTTTATTAATTTATATTTTTCAATTCGAACCAAGTAGTTCCTGAGATTAGCGCGTTCAACCAAGCAAAAAAACTCTTCAGCCTTATAATATTATATAAGTATTATAAATTATCTAATAATTATTATTATTTTATAATATAAAGGCGCAAGCTTGTGAGTGTGTGTATGTGTGTTACTTCTTCACGTTCGTACAGTTGAACAGATTTCGATGAAACTTGGTAAATGGGTAGACCATATCCTGGAATAGTATATAGGATACTAAGAATTTTTATCCCGGGAGTACGTTCCTGTAGATTAATTTTCTATTATCACGTGAGCAAAGCTGCTGGCATTACACATATACGCTCACATGCAATTCTTGTATATATTTTTGTGTCCTGCCCCCTAGCCAAGTTACGTCCGTTTCATTTTGATTCTCTTGCGTCGAAATCCTCGAGTAGGCCACGCCTCCGATTCCTTTGTGCTGACCACGTGACTGAGCGTTGAGATGACGTCAGAACAAAAGGATCGGAGGCGTTGCCTACTCGAGGCGTTCTACACAATATAATCGAAACGAAACGGTCGTAACTTGGTTAGGGGGTCTGGTAGCTACAACCAAGGGGTCTTTAAGTGAAGAGTAAATGAGGAAGACGCAGGCTGCAGCTGGTTATTTAAGTAAATTAAAATAAGTTAAGAATGATGGAACGTATAAAAAGCTAATAACCAATTTTAAATTTTTGGTCGATTTAACAAATCATTGATACAAAAGTTCGGTACAATAAAAAAAAATGTAATTGATATCGAATTGCCTTACGACAAATATGTACTTTTGTTTCCTTTTACCCGCATGCCATTGTCTTACTAATTTATTTGAGTATCTACATTTCTGATGTCAACGTATTTAGTATTTAAGAATAACTTGTATTTCTCATATTAAGTGTATTCTTTTTGATAAATAAATGTCTTAAACCGTAAAATACTTATGATGAAGTGATTAATGCAAATGTAATATATCAATCTAATTTATTAGTGAAGTTACATCTCATATGCAATTTAAATGAAATAGCTGCATTTAATTTACTAGTGGGTACTTTAAGGTACCATTACTATCTGCGAATAGTCCAAAAAGGAGAAGAAAATAATGATTTAATCCTTGTTTATTAACCATGTCTCATAATAAAACATTTTACGATGATTTGCTAGACTCATCAAGAATTTATAATAGTGCTTAGTTTTTTTTTTTCTTTCACGGACGATAAAAATGGCCAGCCCTTTAATTAAGAGAGACAGGATATACTAATATTATTATTATTTTATTACTTTATTATTATTATTTTTTATTGTGCTTTTGTGTATAATATTGACTGGCCAACGCTGTCTTCACGTTAATATTGTAAGAAAAATAATTGTTGTTTTTTTTTCTTAGAATATCTAACCATAGTTTCTTGCTGGTTCATCTCAATAGGAAACAATAAATTGGAACCGTGCACTAGCTTCTGACGTTTTATAAGTGCCCATGTAGGCCTTTGTGAAATAAAAACATTTTGTTTTTTTTTTAATTTTGATTGTGATGGTTTTTAGTGTTCCGTATGCGATGCGTAGCAACGGGACTCTTCCTAAGCCTATGCCTTCTGTCCGTCCATCTGTCCATCTGTCAGCGGGCTGTCTCTCATAAACCGTAGAAAGTAGAGAGCTGAAATTTGAAACCGTGGGACAGTAGTTTATTATATACTTAATCGATATCTAGCGTCTTTAATTAAGAAATTAGATTAAGAACCATCTTTTTCTAATTTCTTAATTACCAGAACCACCAGGTTCTCGTTGGTTGATTTTATTCGATGGATTTATTTATTAATTCCTACCTTCAATGCAGTTTAAAAAAAAACAATAAAATAATATAATGGAAGCACTTAGGTACAGCTGCTACTGTGTTACGATAAAACAAGATATCTATATAACTACCACTATAGTGTCAATGACTTGTAGTTACATAAAAGGAAGGATAAAATAAATAGATGATAAGAATCACGTTTAAACTTTGAGAGTAATATTGACAGCTAATTTTATTAAGGGCAAGTTTGTTGAATAATAATATAATATACTATTCCACAACTATCACATAACGCCGTCTAGACCCAAGCTAAGCAGAGCTTGTGTTATGGGTACTAGACAACTGATAAACATACTTATATATTTCTAAATACAAGCTTAATATAGATAAATTACACCCAGACACAGAACAAATGATCGTGCTTATCACACAAACATTTGTCCTGGGTGGGAATCGAACCCACGACCTCCGGTATAGCAGTCAGGGCCACTAACCACTAGACCAACAAGCCAGTCTAATAAATGAACTAGAAATAAAAGAACTCGGGCCTTGCCATGACATGTTATATTATCATTCGTGTGAGCGTGTAAGAGGGATGGAGCTATACAACCTGTATAGCTTCATCCCTTTAACAGTTCAATTTAGGTCGTCAAATGCATCGCGTTAAAGCTCGTGGGCCTCTGTTTAGTATTTTATTTAGGGGATACTCTTGATATGCCTCGTCGTTTATATTGCGTACATCGAAGGACTGGAACAATTTGCCTGCTGAGGTGTTCCTATCCGATTATAATTTGGGTGTCTTCAAGGCTAGAGTGAATATGCTCTTAACCTTTTGTGTAGCGTAATTAGAGAGACAATAGAAAGACAATGACCGAGCGAACGCCGGCGTTTGCTCGGGGTTTAATGAATTCATAAATTAGTGCGCCTCACCATCAATGATTGCGTCACTGCTTACCATCAGGTCGGATCGCAGTCAAGCACTAGTTTATATCAAATTAAAAAAAAAAGATTCTGCCAAGCTTAGACTTGACTGAATTTTCCCCAAACAAACAAAAAGTATTCCTGTTTCACTAAAACTAAGCGACTTCAAAATGTAATGCTCAAATAAAAACGTATTTTTTGGTACAAGTTCAAGCATAAAATATATCGCAATTAAAATATTGTTACGTCACCTAATAAAATATTGGTGCATATAGGCTTATAACTAAAAAATATTGGTTTATATAGGTTACTGCATTCCAAATAAAATAATCATAAATATTATAACCCAGGGGCGCCGACTCCTTGGGTGCTCGGGGGCTCGAGCATTCATGAGAAATAAACAGTGGGTGCCGAGCACCCCTGAGAAATGGCTATTCTGGGAAATGGCAAGGAACAGATCAGTAATCCCCTTTTAGGTTACGTATAAATTATAATATTTCTTGATACTAACAACTAGTTTCATTTTTATACCTACTTAGGTATAATGATTTCATTTTATATTCTTATCAAACAAAATTAAGTAATTGAGTACGCAATTTATTTATTTGTCGGTCGATCAGTGTGCATTTTTCTTCTCACACTTCGCCACTTTTTCGAGTCCATCAAATAAGCATGAGCACCCATGAGGTTTTCTAAAAGCCGGCGCCTCTGTTAAAACCTACCTACTTCAAAACTTTTATATATTGGAAGCTCGCTTTTATATAGCGGAAACAAATCCAAAATCGAAACTATTTTAAAACAACTAACAATGTATCTTTTATGCTATGTGTTTGACTTTAGCTCAGTAGTTTTATTGTTTGTCAACCCTAATAAATCGCAGTGGTACCGCGCGGTACAATAAAATCTAAATAAAGGGCCAATAAAGTTGCTCTAAATGTACCACAGGGATCATTGCATGGTTTATTCTCTTTTAATATACGCATCCTGCATGCTAAATGCTATTTGGGCTACCTTTTATATTTAGAACTTGAAATAAGGGCCTTGACATAAAAAAAACCGAGACTGCAAAGAGTAAATTTTCCTTCAAACGTAAAATTCGAAACAACTACTAAAAGTCCTTTCAAACTCAGTTTGGTCTTCTTCATCTAATATATAAAAACCTCGTGTCACAGTGTTTCTTATCGAATTCTCCCGAAACGGCTTGACCGATTTTTATGATTTTTTTAAATGTATATTCTCAGACTTAGAGAATAGATCGTAGGATTTTTTTACTCTCCTATCCCCCCCCACTCCATATTTTTCATTGATAATTTATATGGCAGAACACAATCTACCATAGTATTGATAGTATTTATTAACTCAAAGCTTGACTGGTAGAGAAAGTCTTGCTGCAGAAAGTCCACCTATGTACCACTAGTGTAGGTACCTACATAAAGGTTAATTGAATAAATAAGGCTTTTAAAAACTAACCTGTAAACGGCACAAATAAAACTTTATTTTATTTATTTTTTATGAGGTGCAATTTTAATTCATTTGAACAATTAACATACTCATTTGAACTAGAAAATCATTACACAAATGAATTCATTTGTGTAATGATTTTCTAAATATTGAAAGCTCAACGTTTCAAAGCTCATGGTTCGATAATTATTATGTACGTTTTTCGTTTTGTTAGAACATGATTAAGTACTTATTAAAGGACCAATTAAGTTGCTTTTAATGTACCACAAGACCACAGGGATCATTGAAGGGTTTATTCTCGATCAATAAGAGCGTCTTGGATACAAAAAAACTATTGTGGACGAGTAAGAGGGATAAATATAGTAAAAGTAGATGGTCTTTTGTTTTCAAAAGTAAATGATGTGTTCTTGAAGTATACGGATGAGGAGTTATGTAGTTTAAGGTAGTTTTTTTTGTCATTACCATTCAATTATCAAGTTAGGTAAATAGATATCTAATTTTTTTAAAATCTTCATCATCCTGAATTTATTATATTTCTTGTATATATTATTTAGTAAGAAATATTACATAGATATGTGAATAGTTTAAAGTTAAAAAGCTTACGGTTAAAGATTGAGATCTTTTGTTTGATTACATATTATTATTTTAATAATTATGGAATATTTTGTTAATATAATTAAGAATGTTTCATGACTATTTTGTTACGAAATTTATTCCTGTATTTTAAGTACTTACAAAAATCTTAAATAATATTTTTTTTTGATGCTATATTTTAGTTTGTTTAAGTATAGTTAGTTTAGAGTTTTTATTATTATTTTTGGTTTTACTGTAATTGTAGTCAGCTAAATATTTTTAAATTATAAATTATACATGTAATCAAAATAAATAATAATAAAATCCCAATCCTTCTACGCACTACCTCAAAAATATATCGATATTTACTCCTACATTTTCGCAAAACAAAACATTATTCCCGTCTAAAGTCTATAAATAAACAGACAAGGCCTGAAGCCGGACTCACCTCGCTCCGTGGAACACTGCGCACTAATAGCTGCGCCTGCGCAACTATGCGATGCTCACGCGAAGAGCAATGACTCGGACGCTCGCACTTGACCTTGTGGGGAGCGAGTATACGCGAAACATCAGCTCGTACTCGTTTTATACTAGCTTTCTTGAGGGACACACTGTTGGGGAGACTGGAGAGCTTTTCGAAGCTTTTTAGGATAAAGCTTTATGGAGTTAGAAATAAGCTATTTATTGCGAGTTTCGATACCGGGTTTTTAACTCAGCATCGAGAGTGCAGCCAAGACTAGAAAAAGACTCGCACAGATCAGCCAAGTTAGGCCACGCCTCCGATTCCTTTGTTCTGACGTCATTGGTCAGAAAAAGGAATGGGAGGCGCGGCCGACCCGAGGCGATCAATGAAAAGAGAATCGAAACGAAACGGTTGTAACTTGGCTAGGGGGGCAGGAAATATTGGCGTAAATGGTAAACCATAGCAGACATATTCATAGCTATGGGTGGAACAGGTCGGCCAATGATAATAATGGTTCCTGAAAAGGAAAAGAAGATAATATGGATAAATAATAATAATAATTTATTTCGACCAACATAGCATAGTCATAGCATAGTCGGCCTTATAATGTTCCCACTGCTGGGACTCAGGCCTCCTCTCTAGGAGAGGGAATGGGCCGTAATCCACCACGCGGGCCCAGTGCGGATTGGTGGATGTCACATGTCTTCGAATTTTTGGTTCTAGGACATGCCGGTTTCCTCACGATGTTTTCCTTCACCGTTTTGAGAGCAGTGGTGATGAAATAAATTACACAAAGTAATGCGCCTGGCTGGGTTTGAACCCATGACCTACAACTCGTAAGTCGGGGCCGTTACCACTCGGCCACCACTGCTCTTCGACCAACATGGATCATACAATATCAAAAATAAATACCAACCAGGCGCCATATCAAATTTATAACTTTGTGATTTTTCATCGTACAGTTGTGAAATTTTGTACACAGATTCTTTACATAAAAATACTAGCCACGTGTTTCGGGTTTCGCATATACTAAAACTAATGTTGTATAAAGATTCAATCTTATTCACCGTGTGCATAACTGATTCCTACTTGAAATTGACAAATTGCAGGATATGACTCAATGATCGATTGGATAATATTATGTTTGATATTGAAGTCGATGCTGAATGACATTAGTCAATCAGCAAGCAGAGTAACAAAAAAAAAAGGTTATAAAATAAAACCCGACTACGACAAAAAAAATCTTGTTTCTAACTTTTTCAGTGTCGTTTTTTTTTGTCGTAGTCGGGTTTTAGTTTTTACTTTTTTTTTACACAAATCTTTTTGTCCACTAGAGGGCGTCACATTGAATTTTGATGATTTTTTTGATAAGTGCCAGTAAAACCCTTTCAAATGATATCAAACACGGTGTATTTATCTTAACATTTTTTATTAACACATGACTTTTTGGCCAATAGAGGGCGTCACTTTCAATTTGAGCAATATTTTGCAATGTACAAATAAAGCCCCTTTCAAATGATACAAAACACGGCGTATTTATCTCCAATTTTTATTCTTAAACACATCACTTTCTGTCCACTAGAGGGCGCCATATCGATTTGTGACACGTTACGTAGCCTATGTTCAGCGGTCAATTAAGACGGTTCTAACGATACCCCATATATCGAGTTCCGATAAGTAGATTAGGACCTATGAGGGAACAGATGAACATACTCACATACATACAAACATACATACATACATAGCCTGTCAAAATCATAACCCTCCTTTGGCTTTGCCGTAGTCGGGTAAAAATAATCTGAAATAATTAAATCATTAGCCATTACAGTACCATTGCCTTCTTCCTATGTAGCGGAAACTAGAACTTTTGATCGACTGACCAAACAAATTGGCCGTGTGTATAAAGTGCATTTTCAACTACCCAGCTTACGTAGACCTCTTTTAATAGGCAAAGGGAACCAGGTAAGGTGTCTAGAACGACTAGTTACATTTTTATAGAGCCAACCACGGGATGAAACTAATGTTATAAACACAGGACGTCCAGATATGTATACAGATTGCTAATTAGGTTTTCTTAATTGATATCAATTATGTTAGTACATAATAGCAGGAAACTAGTTGAGTTTCTTCATTTGAATCATTTCTAGGTTTCTTTGTTAAATTTTTTGAGCAACTACGTTGATTAATTGATAAACCGTAAAGTTGGGATATTTTGGCCCAAGCTCGTTAGCATAGCATAGTCGGCCTTATAATGTTCCCACTGTTGGGACTCAGGCCTCCTCTCTAGGAGAGGGAATGGGCCGTAATCCACCACGCGAGCCCAGTGCGGGTTGGTGGATGTCACATGTCTTCGAATTTTTGGTTCTAGGACATGCCGGCTCGTTAATCAATAGAAATACAGTAAACACGGTGTCCTACAGGTAAGTGTTCCTATTGGTTAAAATGCGTAGCCCAAAGTTATACCACGGATCAAAGTAACCCGACTAGTAGATCTTGCTTAAAAAAATAATCCTACTTACTACTTACTACCTACAAACTCTGACTGCCTCGTTGGTCTCGTTCGTCTTGGGGATCCTGGATCCTGAGTTCAAGTCCTGGGTCGGGAAGAAAGTGCTATTTGATTTCCATTAAGAATTTCTCTGTATGATATACCATTTTGAAATCCTCATGATGAGCCCTTTGCTTTGATACCCATATCGCAGGAACCAAAAAAATATTTATTTTTCCCTTAAATTATGGCATCTCACAGTCGTTATGTTGGGTTTTTGTAACGTCACCTATCTAAGAACACTTGGGTTATCACGACAAATCTTACGATAACATAATTTTGTAAATCCGTTCAGCGGTTTGGAAGATATGAGGTAATAAAGAATGTTACATACACACATACATACAAACGTACAAGATACGCGCGAAAAACATAACCCTTCTTGCAGTCAGTTAAAAAGTAACATTTTTGATGAAGAAGATCAGAAATAGCCAACGGAACTTCATACACACAAAGATTTACGACAGATATTAAGACAGATGATAATACAAATAAATAAATAGTTCTGAATAGTTATGTTGAAAATGGTATCATCGAAGTGACCTGATGATGATGTAGGAGCTGGAATATAGGCATCGGAGCTCTGTAATTAATCAATGTATCTTAGCCGTGTTTGGGCTTATTAGAATTGTCATGAGATGTATTTTGGCTATAAGGTACTATCGAACTGATTTGATGATGGAGCCGGAATGTGGAAGGTAGACACAGGAACTTCATAATATAACAATGTAACCTAGCAGTGTTTGGGTTAATTAGAATTGTCATGAGAAATAGGTACTCTAGTTATAAGTTTATCGCAACTAAAAAGTGTGAATTAAAAAAAAAAAATACCAAAAAAAAACCGACTTGACAAAAAAAAACATTCACCATCGTTTCTCGGTATTGTTTCATTCTTATTTAACACCGATTTCCGAAATTAAAGTTATTTTGATCCTTTTAATGACTTTTTTAGTGAAGTCGGTTTGGTTTTTTTTGTAAAAACTATTTCTTGTGTTATGAACTATCACCTCCCTCGTCACCTTCATTGTGGGTATAGTTGAGGAGTAAAATTCCCTGCTGAAGTCTACATTTTCTGATAAAGTCTACGTCCGCCCCAACCTGGAGGTCTTTATGTCATGAATAAGTGGCTTCTAAGCGTGCTGCATCGTCGGCCACATCATCGCTTACCATCCGGTGAGATAATGGACAAGAGCGAGTCTATCAATAAAAAAAAGTCGTACTAGTGAGATTCACCGTTTAGTCATACAAATCGATGATCCGTGATAATATTTGTACGTAGCTTTTTTTTGAAGCGGGAAATCATCAAAAACTCTGCCTGACTCGCTTTTGGTGGTGCAAGAGGGAGTGTCAGACTTTTACTGACTAAAATCCACCAGTGTTCCTCCTGTAGCCCTTTGCGTTCCAGGATCGAGGTAAGAGAGGCGCCACACGGTCGTTGTCTGTGCGTTGCGTTGGCGCTGCGTCGACTATGAGCGGTGACGCTCCGTCGACATGCCACACGGTGCATTAAAATGACGGATGGCGACGCAGCGTACGCGCAACGCGCAAGGATAGGAGGGAGACGAGGGAGCTGCGTTGAAACGACGAAGCGGCAGTGCATTAATTAATAGCATATCAATATTGATCCGACCTATATTGATAATCCTGAATTGTATTTGACATAAGCATTAATATGACATGAAACTTGATCTCTGACATTTACTGAAACAAATTTTACTTAATTTGAATGATATGCATGTGCCTATTATTATTATTGACTTTATATAAAATAGACCTATTTTGATGGTTCTGAATCGTATTTGACATTAGTATTAATATGACAAATAACTTAATGTCTGTGAAATTTAGTGAAACTGATATAATTTAATTTAATTTGTTATGATGTGCCGAATAATATTAATTTTAAATTTACTAATGATGTTAAAGTTCACATGATCTCAAAGTTAAATGAAAACTGACAATAACTGACCTGTTGGTCTAGTGGTTAGTGGCCCTGACTGCTAAGCCGGAGGTCGTGGGTTCGATTCCCACCCAGGACAAATGTTTGTGTGATGAGCACGATCATTTGTTCTGTGTCTAGGTGTAATTTATCTATATATGTATGTATTTAGAAATATATAAGTATGTTTATTAGTTGTCTAGTACCCATAATACAAGCTCTGCTTAGCTTGGGACTAGACGGCGTTGTGTGATAGTTGTGGAATATTATATATTATTATTATATTATTATAATGTTAATTTATATATTTGTATGCCTCTGGGTAAAACATAGAGGATCTACCTATTTTTAACACCTCACACTCTGTTTTAATCTGACCTATGTTTAGAAATAAATTATTCTGATTCTGATCAAAAGTTGTTGCGCATTAAAATTTTGCTATGTCACGAACACGTTTATTCAACTCCATTGTGGTTCAAAGACTGAGACATCCTACACCAAAGCTGCGACATCGGAGATAGAAGCTGCGTTGACAAAATGCTGACGCAGCGCTTGTGTGACATTGACTGCGTTGAAATCAATGCGTCGCGTCGACGCAGCGTAGCTGCATCGCCCGTGTGGCATGTCTCTTACTGTTTCGAACAATCACGCAGCCCCGGTTTACTTAGGCTTGATGGTCAGGATGCAGACAGTATTAATATTGGTGTTTAATTGTTATGGCGGATGTTGTAAGCAGTTTTATTTTTACTGTTCTGTTATTATTCATCCGTTTAGCTTTCGAGATAGAACATCTCATCTTTACTCGTAAATAGTCGTACCGTAGGAATATACTAAAATATTGTTCTATAACAATATTTAAGTATATTCCTACGGTACCTATGTATCCTCACATAATTCCAAAATATATCTTATTTACGTTATTATCTAACAACGTTTTTTTTGAAGGAGATGATCGCAGCTGTGAGGGAACGTATGTCACGCTCCATCCACTGTGACAGATGACGCTCCGGGCGTCGACGTCGTGAGCCGCAAGGCAATCCCGGGCTACCGTTGGTGCGAGCTTGCGGACGATGAGTAGTGAGTAGCTCTCCGTCCGGTCGTCCAGTAACCGTCCGAACCAAACCGCGCGGGTTTGGCTCGGGATTTTTATACAAAAATGGTAAATACAAGAATTCGGTGCTTCTCGGTATTGTTCGTTTCTTATTTAACACTGACTTCCGAAATTAAAGTTATTTTGATCCTTATTGTTTTTTTTAGTGAAGTCGGTTTTTTTTGTGTAAAAAGTATTTTATTTCAAACTTTTTAGTTGCTATACACTTATATGTACTCTACATATTTCTCATGACAATTTCAATTAACCCAAACACTGCTAGGTTACATTGTTTTATTATGAAGTTCCTATGTCTACCTTCCACCGTCCGGCTGGAAGGCTCCATCATCAGATCAGTTCGATAGTACCTTATAGCCAAAATGCATCTCATGACAATTCTAATAAGCCCAAACACGGCTAGGTTACATTGATTATTTACGGAGTTCCAGTGCCTACCTTCCAATCATTATATGGTTGCCTATAATATTTGAGGAGTTCCCTCGATTTCTTATGGATCCTATCATCAGAACTGGATTTTGAAAAAAATGGGACCAATCTGGAAGTACATTAGGGGAAAAAAAATCCAAATCGGTCCATAAACGACGGAGTTCTGAGGTAACAAGCATAAAAAATAATGATGATAAAAAAATACAACCGAATTGATAAACTCCTCCTTTTTTGAAGTCGGTTAAAAAGGAGTTTCGTTGGTACCTGTACTAATGAAGAACATTGTATCATAGGCATCAGCATCTTTCGCAATAAAGGATAACTTTAACTAACAATTATATTAAAATCGTTTTTGTACACAATAAATGTGGCCCAAGCTATATCTAATAGGGTATAGCAAGAGTGCGAGCGAGAAGGACAGATGGAGCTATCTCCATCTCTCTTTCTCGCTGGCACACATTGTAATTTTAACACGTCATGTTAAAACCCCAGCACTGTGCACTTATATTTTTAAATAAATAAAGTGTGAAATAAATAAAGAAAGAATAAAATAAATAAAATATTGGGCTATCTAGGACCAGGTTTTTCCTACAAGAATTTCTTAGTACCTAACAGTCTTGGGCACGCCATAACCTGCGGTCCCTTGAATCTGTGAAAAAATCAAGCTTTTGAAAAAGATACTGCCGTTTATGTCGCAAACAACGTATATTTCGATACTCTCAAAAATCATAGGGTACTTATCGTTGACCTAGAATCCTGAAATTTGGCATAAAGCAAGGTCTTTTAGCACAGGTATAGGAATAAATCTGAAAACAGTAAATTTGTTGTTACATACGTCAAAAAAAGAATACTATAATCAGGAATAATATAATTCAGGAATTGTAGTTTGTACGGAACTCTCAGTGCGGACATTGAAATCGGTAGATTTTTTTATTGTAAAAAGCTTTTTTATTTCATCCATTTTTGTTTAGTTACCCCTCAGGCAAATTTAAATACCTTCCCCTTTCGGTTTCATCATCAGATCAGTGCGATGGTCCTTATAACCAGAGTGCAACTTATTATGATTCTAATAACCTCAGACACGGCTAAGATATATTGATTTATTACAGAATTCCGGTGCCTACCGACCGACTTTATCATCAGATCAGTTCATACATCCGCTCTTCCTTTAGTCAGTCATCGACTACACGCATAAACAAAGCAATTATACTTCTTACGACAGTTCTGCTATGCAATGATCCTATGAGGAGTTCCGTTCCATATCTTCAAAGTTCATCAGATCATAATAATATTTCTATTGGACCAATTCGGGGTATAATATTTCAATAAAGGAAATATTCAAAATCGGTCCAAAACTAGAGCAGTGGTGGCCGAGTGGTAACGGCACCGACTTACGAGTTGTAGGTTCCGGGTTCAAACCCAGACAGGTGCATTACTTTGTGCAATTTATTTAATTAATGTAATTGTTCCGAGTCTGGGTTTCTTGTGCATGTTTGTGAACTCACCCATGATACGGGACTCATTCCTAGTGAGAGTCAATGTTTTAAAAATAAATAAATAATAGACTACTACTAATTATACTTCAGACAAGCCCCAACCTAAAGGTTAGTAACAGTTAAAGTAAAAACTAAGTTTTAATTACTCTAAGCCAATCATTCTCAAAGTGAACCTCCAGAACCCCCCGGGGTCCACACAGACCTGCAAGACGCGGCATGCTTTGGCAAGGAAAAATAAAATGTCAGCCTAGATAATGGGCGCCGGTGACAGACATCCTCTCTAAGATAGAACAAATGAAATGGATATAGCCGGGTCATATGCTAAGGAGTCTCCAGGACAATTGCAGCAGTCTTGATAGAATAGTACGAAATAGAGTTCGATAACCCAAAAGATGAGAGTATGAACTTCAGCTCACAGCAGGTCCAAACTGGAGACGAGTTGCAAAGGACAAAAAGCAATGGAATTGAAATTTCAAAAAAAAAAAAAAAATTGTTCGCCACGATATGCGGCTGAACATACCAGAACTTATATTCATTCATTATTATCTTGCATGCAATGTATCATGTACACCATGTTTATACAAATAAATTTTTACTTACTTACTTACTATGGAAGAAGTTAGAGGAGGGCTTTGCCAAAAGGCACACTGAATTCCATATTGTAACCTGAATGTAAAAAAAACAACTTCACAAGTACCACAATAGAATCCTCTGTTGTGGTACATGTGAAGTTATTTTTCAGGATCAAAAGCGACATCAATAATTTAAAGTGGTCCTACAATCCGCGTAAACAGAGAATACTTGCTACTACAACTTGCTACTTGCTACTTGCTGCTTGCTTGCTTACTTGGGTATTTGCTGTGGGTATGTTCGAAACACAAATTAATGGAATCTCTGGAACACAAATTAATATTCATTTCATTCGGACAAGAGTGATCAATATTTTGTTAGTATTACACCAAATTCTGGTGTTAGTAAAAGTTATACAAAATATTATTATTAAAACAAAGGAGGACTAGGCAGGAAAATATGTTTCCTACCTAATCACCCTTCGCACAAAATGGTTAATATTTGGTGTATCAGGACATAGTTGCGACTACTTTGAATTTTGCATAGCAGCGAAGCCGTCTTTTTAAGAATTATGGCTTAAATACCGTCTGTGTGGGACTCAGCAAACATTTCTAAGACGCTACTGAAACGGGGCAATCGCAACAAAATCTTAAAAGCATTATTATACTGAATACGTAGGTCATCCAGCGATCTTTTAGTGTGTTTGACCCATAGGCCTCTTAGTCAGTTAAAGTCTGATACGCTCTTTCGCACTGCCCAGAGCGGGAGAAGTTATTTGATGATTTCCCATCTTAAAGAAAAGAAAGTATGTGGCTACTTTTCTGACAACAGCGAATGGTTTACCCCATACAGTAAAGGTGGGTCTATGATCCAAGCTAGAGGAGCCGAGTACGAGCGACACTATACGAATTTGAGCTCGGCTCCTCTAGAATCAGTCCACATTACACTAATTTGAGCTCGGCTCGTGTTCCGCTCATGCTCGGCTCCTCTAGAGTTAGTCCACACTACACGAATTTGAGCTCGGCTCGTGCTCCGCTCATGCTCGGCTCCTCTAGAGTCAGTCCACACTACACGAATTTGAGCTCGGCTAGTGCTCCGCTCATGCTCGGCTCCTCTAGAGTCAGTCCACACTACACGAATTTGAGCCCGGCTCGTGCTCCGCTCATGCTCGGCTCTTCTAGTATCAGTCCACACTACATGAATTTGAGCTCGGCTAGCGCTCCGCTCATGCTCGGCTCCTCTAGAGTCAGTCCACACTACACGAATTTGAGCTCGGCTCGTGCTCCGCTCATGCTCGGCTCCTCTAGAGTCAGTCCACACTACACGAATTTGAGCTCGGCTAGCGCTCCGCTCATGCTCGGCTCCTCTAGAGTCAGTCCACACTACACGAATTTGAGCTCGGCTAGCGCTTCGCTCATGCTCGGCTCCTCTAGAGTCAGTCCACACTACACGAATTTGAGCTCGGCTCGTGCTCCGTTCATGCTCGGCTCCTCTAGAGTCAGTCCACACTACACGAATTTGAGCTCGGCTAGCGCTCCGCTCATGCTCGGCTCCTCTAGAGTCAGTCCACACTACACGAATTTGAGCTCGGCTCGTGCTCCGCTCATGCTCGGCTCCTCTAGAGTCAGTCCACACTACACGAATTTGAGCTCGGCTAGCGCTCCGCTCATGCTCGGCTCCTCTAGAGTCAGTCCACACTACACGAATTTGAGCTCGGCTCGTGCTCCGCTCATGCTCGGCTCCTCTAGAGTCAGTCCACACTACACGAATTTGAGCTCGGCTAGCGCTCCGCTCATGCTCGGCTCCTCTAGAGTCAGTCCACACTACACGAATTTGAGCTCGGCTAGCGCTCCGCTCATGCTCGGCTCCTCTAGAGTCAGTCCACACTACACGAATTTGAGCTCGGCTCGTGCTCAGCTCATGCTCGGCTCCTCTAGAGTCAGTCCACACTATATGAATTAGAGCTCGGCTCGTGCTCCGCTCATGCTCGGCTCCTCTAGAGTCAGTCCACACTACACAGATTTGAGCTAGGCTCTCGCTCCGCTCATGCTCAGCTCCTCTAGAGTCAGCCCACACTACAAGAATTCGAGCTTGGCTCATGCTCCGCTCATGCTCGGGTCCTCTAGAGTCAGCCCACACTACACGAATTTGAGCTCGGCTCGCGCTCCGCTGATGCTCGGGTCCTGTAGCGTACGTAGCTACCTTAAGCTTCACATCCACGGGGTCCACGGAACATAAAAGTTTGAGCACCTCTTCTCTAAACTTATAACCTGCTCCGGAATTCCGCACTTCTGTATAACTGCAGTAGGTTTACAACTATCAATTAAGCTCCTGGTTAACGACAGTTGTCTGACCTTACCGTAGGATAACTACTTCCCTTGTTTGAAAATTGCTTTCTCATAGTTCCTCGTACTAATACTTAGCAATAAGGTTATTTTATAAAGGCATAAGCTTGATCAGCCTTTTAATGTTCCCACTGCTGGGACTCAGACATCCTCTATAGGAAAAGGGCATGTTGGTGGATGTCAAATGTCTTTAAATTTTTGGTTCTAGGATATGCCGGTGAGCATGATAAACTCTCAACTGTCATGCTCGTTTATGTAAAAAAAGTAAATAAATAAAAACGTTTATTTGACACAAATGACTGAAACAGTGGTTAAAGAGTCACATTTAGCAAGTACAATGTTTCATAGTACATCAGCCCTACTAGCCAAGTTACAATCGTTTCGTTCGCGCCGAACGTCTCGAGTAGGCTACGAAAAGAGAATAGAAACAAAACAGTAGTAACTTGGCTGGGGGGACAGCATGCTAATTAAGCTAAGTTTTTCATGCGATCTACTAACATGATGCGTCAAATTGTTTCGACAATATCCGCGCCTCGATTTTTATGCTATATCTATTGCTGTCCGGAGCTTTTCTACAAGAAGCATGTATGTTTACGTGTACCTAAACTACCTCTCTCTACAGTAGGTATAAATAATTATTACAGTCTATATTTTCCAATCGATTTTCTGTCATTACCTTTACAATTGCGACTTTTTATATGGGAAACGATTATAGGCGTACCCTATATAGGAGAGGGGTGGGGGAGGGGATTTAGGTGGGAAAATCACCTAATGACAAATCTCGCTCTTGGGCGAAGCGGGAGATAGTGTCAGACTTTTACTGACTAAAAACCCACTCCTGTTCCTATGTTACCTTCGTCCCAAGCCCCGGGTATGGTTTTCACAATACCCATGGCCCCAGTAGGCTTCGACCCTGCTGGGCCCCTATGACTTGCTGACATCTCCCCGAGGCTCGCCGGGAACAATACGCGCCGTCGATCGCGAAGGTGAGGACGCTGTGAGGTCTTTCCAGCCACGCCTCAAAAAGGGGACTTATCGCCATAATTGTGGCGTGTCCAGCACTGGGTCGCGACAGTCGCTGTCGCCATTTCTCCATGAGACCGGAGCTCTGTCCGCCATGCTGCGACTGGTCGCGGTAGCGGAGTTTCGCCCCGGCGTTGAGGGGGGGGGGGGTAGATTGAGCCTTGAGCCGTGGCCACCCTAGGATTTTGGGTCACCGATTCGTAATTCGATCATGGACACCAAAATATTGATACTAGAACCAGCCCGAATGAATATAATAAAATATCTACCTATTTATCTAGGGATTCCGAAATCGTAATAATATCGTGACTTAGCTTCGTACTCTCACACCAGTTTAACTGTATTAAAACCAACAAATTTCTTATGAATTCTTCCATTTCGAATACGTTTTGAATACGAAACAGTTAATATCTTTTTTGCCGCGTCTTTGCTTATACAAAACTTCAACAATCATTGAGTTTTTACGTGCGTTTGCTGTTTACGGTCAACTAGGGTCAAATCAATATAGTCAAATGACAAATAGATATTAAACATTGTTGGTAAGGCGTTGAGTATGTTTGGTATTATCAGCGAAGCTAAAGATTTTTTTGGTGTATGGCTATACAACATTAGTTATAATAAGTATATGCGAAACCTAAACGTGTCGAGTATTTTTATGTAAAGAATCTATGTACAAAATTTTATAACTATATCATGAAAAATCATAAGCTTGTCATGTCAGCAATAATACGTAGTCACCGGGTCATCCAGGCGACTGAGGGGTGGTTCTGCAATTGCACCCAGATGTTTGCTGGTCCCTAATACCCGCTATGACCTACCGTGACCTGTGGTGTCCAACTGTTGTAAAAACTATTGGAATCCATTCAATTACTGATTCTGAACAAACTATATTCAGGTTTCGTATAAACTAAAAATAATGTTGCATAGATACTAAGTGACTATATAGGTGGTAAACTTCTGACCGCGGCTTCGCCCGCGTGAAAGTACGTTTCTCCATATAAACTTTGGACTCCCGTTTCATCCCTTTAGGAGGTGAATTTTGGAAAATCCTTTATTATTTTTTGTAAAAATCATAAAAGAATCCTTTGTGCAAAATTTCAGCGTTCTAGGTCCGAGGGCTGGGCGTCTTTTATAGACTTTTTACTATCATAGAAATCCTACATCAATGATAAGGTCAAACGAGGATCGACATAACATCAAATGACTAGTTTTAGTTGGCCATATCATGAAGTGATCAATTTCTATGATGGGTGGTTAACCACCACACATACTTTAAATACTGCAATTAAATTCGAACTTCATTAGACGGACGCACATGTGGACCTTGCCTGATTTTTACGTAGAACGACATCGCATGGCATCACGCGGCGTGGATCTAATGTAGTTCTACAAGTATAGTTGCCATATGCAATCACAATGTATATGGAGACTGACGCGCCCAGGAGTTGGACCATGACGTTTAAAGTAAGATTGTTTCATTCTTATTACCAGTGTGGGTAAGAGATGGCGCTAGACAACCTGTATAGCTCTGTCCCTTACCCACACTAAAATGAAATAATCTTACTTTGAACGTCATGGTAACCCCGCAGATCGGCGTACGTGGCACATGTGTGCGCAGTGTAGTTCTACCTTTATAAACACAACGAAATTCGTATTAAGTCCGTCTCTGTACTTTTGTGTGCATAAAGAATTTAACAAATAAATAAACGAAAATATAGCATTAAATATTATGTCAGATATAAGCAAAATAATAAATCGCTTGCCCGCCACAGTTTTTATCAAAACTTACTATGTTTTTTTTTTGTAAAACTAGTATTTGCTGCTTGGGTGGCTTTTTTTTTGTTGGGTGGGTAAATCATCTTATGACAAATCCCGCTCTTGGGCGGAGCGGGAGATAGTGTCAGACTTTTACTGACTAAAACCCACTCCTTTTGTTCCTTCGTTGCCTTCGTCCCAGGGCCCCGGGTTTCGCTTTCACACTACCCGTGGCCCCAGTAGGCTTCGACCCTGCTGGGCTCCTACGATTTGCTGACATCTCCTTGAGGCGCGTGGAACAGTACGCGCCGTCGACGACTTGTGACGGTTACCGGACAGTCGGACGGCAAGCCACCCATTGCTCGCCGTCCGCAAGCCCGCGCCTACGGTGGCCGGAAATCGGGATAACAAAGATCATACTGCTTGGGTGGTCAATATAGACAATAATTTAAACACATAAAAGTTATCTCATAAGCAATGCTCTATATTTAAACACTTACCGTTTAAGTTCCAAACAACCACATCCAGCTAAAGTCATCTAATCTACTCATTTCCTGTGGCCCACTTCGGTCTACTTGTCTTTTAAAACAGTATTGAGATCTGCGAAATCTTAATAACTATTTCCTGTTAGATCTAGGTGTTAATTAACATTTTATTTCATAACAAAACCATTTATGATTAACTGTTTAATAAATAATAGAAAATGAGTGATATTTTCCATATCAGTCTCAAGCTTTTAACTCTTCTCACGAACCATTATGTCATCGTGCGTTTTTCAAAAAGTGTCCCAAAGGACGACGTTTTTGTAAGAACTTTTTTTTAGTTTTTGTTAGTCCTTCGGAAAATGAAGATATAGAGACCAAATGTCGGCCGATCCATTTCGTACAATACCTGAGTAGATATGACAAGCGGCGCTTGGAGCGTTTTTCAAGGTCATTCAATCACAATCGGCGCCAAAGAGTTAAATGGCCAATGATATTTCGAGGGTCTGTTTTGATTCTAGCTTCGAGGAGTAGCAGTGGTTGGGAATAGTAGGTATAGTGGGCTTATTCTCCTCAGCCACTTGAAGTTTGAATCTTACTTAACCTATGTTTCTGCACTATATGGTAAAATAGGTAAATTAGCTATCGTCAGCGGCTTCACTCGCGTGATTGCATTAAATTATCCCAATGGATAGGAGTACAATATACTCCTGGAATATAAAGTATCCTATGTTCTATTCCAGGACTTGGTCTATCCGTGTTCTAAGTCCGAGTATGAAGAAATAACAAACACACAAACAAACAAACGGCTTTACAGTATTAGTTTGATTTTATGACTATTAATTTATTTTATGGACGTGAGAAGCAGTCGTTACACAGGTATTAATCGGAAAAAGAAGTGTAAAAAATAGATTAAATAAAAAACAGAGTGCTAACTACACGGTTGCTATAAATCTTAAGAATTTATCGCGTAGCTTGCACAGGAACTTCACCATAAAATGTCGAGATGTCTTTCTTACATTTAAATGCAATTTCTTTTTTTATACGTACCGAACCAGTTCCAAGCTCTGCTCTGTAGAGTCATGGCGATTGCTGGTGTTTTTCGTAAATAGACTCGTTTGATGCAGTTTTTGCACGTTCCTATTTGTACAGTCATTATGTTAAATGCTGTCTCGGGAATGATCGGTAGTAATCGTTACTTTGCTGTAAATGGAAAGATGATGACAAATACTGCATCTTTAGATATTTATGACTAAGTTTTGCGTTGAAAGATTTCCTGATAACTGTTGCGTAGTTAAATTAAAGAGTTTCCTTTCCAGTTACTAACTGTACTAAGTTAGTCATTTAACTACGAAGAATGCTTTCAGTTAATTTTCATTACACTTAGTAATGCTTCCTAATTAACTTAAGGCAATAACGAAGATATAACATTCGTTGGATTGAACTGAAGGTTGTAGCTAGGGCTGTGGGATAGTTAGAAAGAGCTTGGAACGAAAGAGAATAGAATAGAATTGAATAGAATAAACTTTATTGTACACCAAAATAGTAACAAAAACTTTTACATTAACTTAAAAAAAAAAAAATTACGCATTGACATTACTCCATATTGTGACATTTATATTTTTTGATTATATTATTTTATCAATAATAAACAATAATAAACCAATTGACAATTGAATTGAAATAGAAACCACACATATACAGGTATAAATGAATAAAGAATGAATAAGGAATAAATGACGCAGTTCTTCAATAAATAAGCATATAAATTATATATCAATGATAACGACCGTAAATAGAAAATAAAATAAATAGAACTAAAGAAGAAAAGAAAAGGAGATGTGCTGAGAAAGTTGACTTGATACATTTGCTACCAAATACTAAAGAATCTGTGTTTCCTGATGGCTACAACCCGGGAGTATTTAAGTCAAGAATGAATAGGTTTTCCACTCGCCTATCGTTAACATCGAGCATGGTTTAAAAGCTTGTTACTTCATCTAACGCAATTCAACGTTATAATTGACGAAAAGGCAACGCGAAAAAAGAGTGATAACGCCTGAAAACTCTTTTAGCATTTGGAACTGGCGGACGACAACGGGCGCCCTAGGCCCGTAGCGCGACTGCGCCACGGTTGTCACCTCAAGCCGTCAAAAATTTGTCATTTTTTTTGTTCATTGTGTTTTTATTTATATTCTGTGTTTTTTGTGCTAGTTTTTATTATTTATTATATAGGTAAGTGAAACCAATTTTTTAATGTTAAGTGCTGGCAGTAGCGATATCGGAAACTGTAGCAGTCAACCTGCCACATCATTTGACTCCCAATTGGTAAGATGCCCCCATTGCTCCCAAGCACGTTATTTTAAAGGCGAATGGGGGCTAAAGATCCACTATGACAAAGTTCACAAGCCACATAGTGTTCCTTTATGCCCCCCAGCCACATCACAAATATCAACACATTCGGAATCACTTTGGATAACCTTATCAAAATTAAAAAATTCAACACCGGTGTTAAAGAGAGTTCTCCGAGGCGCGAGACGGTCTGTTGCGCTAAGTTTAGCGCGTTGCGTCCGTCTTGCGACCCAGGAGAACACTCAAAGTGCTTGGGAGGAATTACTCACCTTCCCTTACAGGATTCTACATGTCCAAAAAAAATTGGCTTCAAAAAAAACATTAACGACCCAAATTAAAGATAATTGCAATAATTCAGCTGACATTTTAGATCTAAATTTACCCCCTTTCAACAACGTTTCCCAGAAAGGTTTGAATTCACATGTAGAATCCAAATTAAGTGAAGGTGACATTAGCGGAGCGGCCAGGTTACTTTTTAGTAGTGATGTGGTGGCGCCTTACTCTCCAGATACAATTTCAGCTCTGGAGAGTAAACACCCAGCGCCTGCGGATGACCTCGCTTTCCCTGACCCTCCTGTTAGCCCCAATCCGGATTCATCATTTTATCAAATTTCAGCCCCTCAGTTAAATGCAGCCGTGAGTTCCTTCAGAAGCGGTTCCGCCGGCGGCCTCGACGGTCTGACTCCCCAACATTTAAAGGACCTTTTAAGTTCAAGCGCCGGGGACGCTGGTGAGTCGCTTTTGAAGGAGCTTCTGGCACTAGTCACCCTTATGCTCTCCGGCGGCGTGAATGATGCCGTTGTCGACGTCTTGTACGGGGCCAATCTATGTGCCCTGCGCAAGAGGGACGGCGGCATTCGTCCCATCGCCGTCGGGTGCACGTACAGGCGTATGGCAGCCAAAATTTGTTGCAGACTATACGGCGAAGCTTTGTCCAACAAATTTCAGCCCCTACAGCTTGGCTTTGGTTCCAGAGGGGGCTGTGAGGCTGCCGTACATGCCCTCTCCACCTTTTTAAATTCCGACAAGGGCGAGGTCATCCTCAAGGTTGACGTTAAAAACGCCTTCAATTCTGTTAACAGGGACACTTTGTTGGCTGAAGCAAAAAAAGAGCTACCAGAAATTTTCGGCTTTTTGTGGCAATGCTATAGGCACCCATCAAAATTATTATACAAAGATAATGTTTTGGAATCTGCAGTTGGATGCCAACAAGTTGACCCTCTCGGGCCAGTCATTTTCAGCTTGGCTATTCATCCAATCATCCAACAGTTAAATTCAAAATTTAATGTGTGGTATTTAGATGATGGAACTCTGGGAGGTGACGTAGAAACCGTTTTAGAAGATTTCAAATTTCTCAAAAATCAATTCAAATCCATTGGCCAATACTGACAGACAATCGACTCTACAGAAATTTTATTCGATAGCTCCAGAAATCAAAATTTTAGATAAAAGTTCACTGCACCTCCTAGGTTCTCCAATTTTGGAAGACAGTTTTTCATTATTCATTGACGACAAAATTGAACGTTTTAACAACATTTCGGAAAGACTATGCAAAATTAACCTACATTCGGCTTTCACCCTCATACGGTATTGTTGTTTTGCACCAAATTTCATGTATTTTCTTCGCTCTTCCCCTTTATGGAAGCAGCCACATCTCTTGGACAAAATTGATCAGACCATTCGATATACTCTGACTTTCATCTTAAATGTGGCCCTGGATGACCGAGCGTGGCTACAAGCTACGCTACCCATTCGTTTTGGTGGGCTCGGCATCCGCAAAATTTCTAGTGTAAGCCTACCGGCGTTCCTGTCTTCGGTCCACAGCACTCAACAGTTGACCAATAGAATTTTGAGTCCATCATTGGTTAGCTGTGAGGTGCCGTGCTTGGCCGAGGCCGTAACCGCCTGGAAAATGGCTTGCCCGAACAAGGCGTTGCCCGAGAACCCATCTTCCCAGAGACAGTGGGATGAGCCGCTCTGCAGTTTGGTACGGAATAACCTTATTAACACGTCCACCAATACTGCTGAGCGTGCCCGCCTACTGGCTGTGGGTGAATGGGAGTCGGGCCTCTGGCTACAGACACTACCGTCGCCCAACATAGGTACTATGCTGAGTGACACCACCTTCCGGATCGCTACATGCCTGCGACTGGGTGCTCCTAGCGGAGCTCCACATCGGTGTCAATGCGGTGAAGCAGTCGACCGCCTCGGACACCATGGCCTATCCTGCAGTAGAAGCGCTGGTCGGATAGCTAGGCACGCAAGCATTAATGACATCATCCGTCGAGCTCTTGTCACCACCGGGGTGCCAGCTGTTCTAGAACCCAATGGCTTGGCACGCGACGATGGAAAGAGGCCAGACGGGATGACCATAATGCCCTGGAAGTTAGGTAGGCCTTTGGTGTGGGATGCAACATGTGTCGACACCCTTGCGCCATCCCATCTTCTGAGTACGGCAGGTTGTGCTGGGGCGGCTGCTGCAAGTGCAGAAAACCTCAAACGGCGTAAATATAATAACCTCATCGGAAGTTATATGTTTGAGCCGTTTGGGGTTGAAACACTAGGGCCATGGGGTCCGAGCGCTCATCGAGTTGTTCGTGATATCAGCAAACAACTGGTCGACTCTTCGCGTGACCAGAGGGCTGGGCTTTTCTTCGGACAACGAATCAGCATTGCTATCCAACGTGGCAATGCTGCCAGCGTTCTGGGCACTTTTCCTATTGATATCGATGTGGATGAATTTTTTGATGCCCAATAATTTCTTTTTCTACCCGTTTGTAAATATTATTATTTTTAGTTTGTATATATTCTATAGTTTTTGTGTTTCTTATAATTAGTATTAGAATGTTAGAGCAATTGTAATAAAAGTCCAAAAAAAAATAAAAAAGAAAGAAAGAGGCAATTGAAGAAAACATGGTTTTTTATTATGGTTGGAAATCATCCAATGACTTTTCTAGTTCTGAGCGGAGCGAGAGGGCGTGTCAGATTCCACGCTGAAAACCAGCGCTGTGAGCTCATCGTATTATGCGTGATGCCGCAGCTTTATGCTGAGCGTTCGGCCGTTTTGCGCGGATGTGATGCACATCTTACCTATCAATTAATTATGTTTGTTATCTAGTTTTAAGATTGCGTCATTTCGCGCGAATAAAATGTTTTTCTTTCTTTCTTTCTTTCATTTCGGACCGAACTCAGTCGTCAACAGCGCGTAGTGATCCACGCGTTTCTCACAGAGATGTCAGCAAACCGTAGGGGCCTAGCAAGGCCGATGCCCGCTAGCTAGAACCGCGGGCAATTTCTGAAAAGGAAACCCGTAGTCCTAGAACGTAAAGGGTAACTGAAGGACACAGGTGTGGTTTTAATCAGTAAAAATTTGACACGCCCTCTTTCTCCTTCCTTGAGCAGAAGTCAATGGATGATTTCAAACCTTAAAAAAGTAATCCAACCCCAAAGAATCTCAGTAAAATTAAGAAAACTTTGCTGACCTCAGTTGTCATCTGGACTAGGGTGGTGCTAGCCGTGACCAGGCACGGGGCGCTGTCCCTGGAGGGGCGCTAAAACTTTATTTCTGGTCCATTTTGCTTGTGTTTTATTTTTTTTAGGGGCACAATTATAGAAGCTCACACCGGGCGTATAAAAGGCTAATATATATATATATAAGGAGAAACTGACTGACTGACATATCAACGCACAGCCGAAACTACTGGGACTACAAACATGAAATTCTGCACAAGGCTACCTTTTATGACGTAGGCGAGCACTAAGAGAGGATTTTCCAAAATTCACCCCCTAAGGGGATGAAACGGGGGTCCAAAGTTTTTATGGAAAACCTTTTTTCACGAGGGCAAAGCCGCTGGCAGAAGCTAGTTTAATTATACGGCACTGGTCTGCTTATAGGCCTTTCCAATTGCACGCTATTCATATCGATTCTCCAGGCAGCTGACCTAATAAGGAATGCCAAGAAGTGATTATTATCCACGCATCCTCATCACACATAGCTCTTAATACATAATATACACAACAAAGGCGGTCTAGGCTGGTGCAGACGGGCGATTCGTGTTACTTTCTCCGCGTGACTAATGAATTGTGCGCGGATCTGACTGATTGTGATCCAAGCACGTTTGTGGGTCGTCCTGTACTGTGCAGACGAACTTTTTTATAGGAATAGAATCTTGAATTAAAACGATATAGCTAGCTATAGGGTGATTACTCAAGGGTTGGCCGCGAAATTCACTTTACTTTTTTGCATTTTAGAGATCAGTGTCGGTTCAACCTAAATCTTTCTCTTATAACCTCTTCAATTTTTTATAAGCATACTATCGACTTATAAAATTTGAAGAGTTCCCTCGATTTCATTAGATCTTGACATGCACCTGTACCATGACGTTAAAAGTAAGATTGTTTCATTCTTATTTCCAGTGTGGGTAAGAGATGGCGCTAGACTACCTGTATAGCTCTGTCTCTTACCCACACTGAATTAAGAATTAAATAATCTTACTTTTAACGTCATGGTAACCCCGTTGATGCCCAACTACCTAAGAAGTATAGGTAGGTACCGATCCATCCTTTAAAAAACAAAAAATCCCGGTTGGTTCAGGCGTCTTTAAGTAATCAGGGAACATACATAAAAAATAAAAGATTCCGATGAATTGGAAACCTTCTCCATTTTTTAAGTCGGGTAATAAATGACTTACTGTCAAAATAATTATTATTAATGTGAAAACACAAACAGAGCAACTGTAAAAACATGATTTTTGCAGCATTAGGTAATGAAAAGCAAATTTAACATAATAATATTGCGTTGTGAACGCTCGTCTAACGCTTCGGATTAGCATATCAAATGGTATCTATTGTCAGAGTACAATCATCGGCATTCGCTGATCAATACGATAACTTTTGTATACGTTTGTGAAATAATGTGTGTCAGTAAGCATGGAGAAAGAGACCGAGCTATACAGGCCATATAGCTCTATTCCTTTCTCACACCGGATTTATGATTATTTGATAGGGCCTTTCGTGGCCTAGGTTCAAAGTTCAGTGTACTTATTTTTTTTTTATTGGCGGCTTTTTGGGGAGAAGACCAGCGTGTGTAGAGTTCTTTCCTCACTTAAACCACCTCACTGATCACCATCAGCACATGAAAAGTTACCACTAAAACATCTCTACGGAACCCTTCTCATTATCGTCATTATCATTTCAGCCGAAAGATGTCCACTGTTGGACATAGGCCAAGTGTCGTCACAACAAATGGACCTGTGCGTCTCGCATCCTTCAAATTCCCGTGATCCTCGCCAAGTCAAGTACCCCCTCTGCGCAACGCTTTTTAAAGCACTTTTACAAAAAGCCTGTAAAGGGGTCTCTCGCGCCTCGAGCCTCGTTATACACGATAGCACCTGATCACAGTGCCACTGTCTTTTGTGAAATAACTCTATGGGTGAAACAGAGACGCTCCATAAAAGTCCATGGACATAACGATATCTGCGTAGAGCTTCTGGCAGGAGGCGTCTGGACCCCCTAAGTTGGGCACTCAGAGTGCCTGTGATTCCAAAGTCCCACTTTCATTAAATTACACAATTTAATGAAAGCGGGACTTCTTTTTTTAATGAAAATGGTAAATCTGAGCCAGATTTCTTACGATCCTGCTCGGCGGCTCCCTTTTGGAGCATTATGATCTTACAGAAGGAGGCAGTTTTTGTCCATGTTATCTATGTCCTCCAACGTACCTCTCATAACTGCTGGCTTGCTGGGCCTGCTGACAGAGACAGGTCACGCCTGATCACTGTAGCCTACATACCTAAGAAATCGGTGGATATTGGATTTCATGGGGTACTGTTTGAAATGTTATACATAATACCTCCCAAAATATTAGAACTCAGTGAAACGAAATATAAATCTTGTATATATGCTTGTATAATCTTGTGTAAGCATATTATAAGTTGGAAGATTATATTCAAGACAAAAATGCTTGGCTCAATGCTGGTCCAAATTAAGACTATTTACGGAACTTTTAAGTTGATTTAGAATTTTAGATATTCTGCATCAGTAGTTTCTCTAAAGTAAAGCTTTTATTTATTTACTAGCTGACTCGGTAAACTTTGTTCTGCCAAAACAAATATCAAAGAAAAAATGGGGGTGGGGGTAGGAGGGTAAAAATAGCCTAAAACCTATTCTCAGACCTACCAAATAAATAAAAAAATTAAAAATCTTGCTGTTTTGGGGGAATTCGATAGCAAATACTGTAACACGAGATTTTGATATAGTATTAGATTTTCTTTTGGCTTCACAAGGTTTATGTATTTAGCTAGTGTTAAGTTTAGAAAGTATTGATTTTTTGATACAGAATACAGTTACTTTGTTTACCATTGGAATGCGGATTTGCACAATCTAATGTTTTTGCAGCAAATGGAGAGGCTTGGATGAAAGATTCAATACCTACTGTAATAAAATTCTCAGCTCCATTTTACCGAGATCGTGCCTTGTACAGTGATTCCACATAATGTCCGTTTGTATACTACACAAGGTACACCATCACAATATCTACCACTAATCAATTTGCCAATAATAAAAATAGCCACAGAATTTCACTCTTAAAAGGCTCGTCAAAAACTTTTTTCATTCATTTTTATTACATCTGCAGTGAATAAGTGCACGAATGTAATTTTCAAGGTATCTCCCAAATCTAAATGTCTAGAGTTGCTTCTGTCTTTCATATTTCCAAGGCAATATGTGCTTTTGCTTATGCATTACTGTTTTAGTTTAAATAGCTTTAAGCTCTTTCTTTTACAAAAACAATCATTACGCCATCATTCTAGTTTCAGTTCGGGAAGCAATTTCTTCTATCCCGTATCCAGTCTATCACTCTAGAGTCCTGTTTACATCCATACAAAGCATGTTATAAACCTTTCAATCACATAACAATATACAATAAACCATCAATCGAGATGCACAAAGTTAAATAATTCATTACCTAGCAATCACGACCGCGAGCCAATCGCTACCGGAGTCCGTGGCAGTTGCTTAAGGGACACGTCCCACCGTAAGCGAGGAAGTGACTATAAAACTATTTTTTCGGTATAAACGTACAACATGTAGGTGCTGTAAACATTCAGGTGCTGACCGTTGACGGTTACTTCCGTGAGTACCTGAATAGTATTGGGCGTGAGGTCATGGTAAATGGATTGCGAAGGCGATCTCAATTCTGCACAGCATACCGAATTATGTCCGCCCATTGAATGACTCTAGGAAAGATGGTGGCAGGTGATCCCAGACTGCCGGGTGCTGCTAAGTGGACTTTTAAGGTCACGGGAGGGGTTCTATGTGCTGATAATCACCAGGGTGGTTTTAAAGAGGTAAAAATCCCACACTCTTCTTCTTCTTCTCATCTTCATCTTTCTGTTCTTGGGCACGCCACAATTATGGCGGTAAGTCCCCTCTTTGAGCCGTGGTTGGAAAGACCTCTTGGTGTCCTCACCTTCCGCATGATGCAGGTTCTCACCGGACACGGTAAATTGGGGAAGTTCCTGCACCAGATTCGTGCGGAAACGACGCCCGGGTGTCGCCACTGTGTGGATCGCCCGGAGGACACGGTAGAGTATACGGTGAAGGTGTGCCCCGCTTGGGCAGAGCAACGCCGTGTCCTTGTGGGGGCTATCGGCGGCGGCGATCTCTCGCGCCGGGCCTTGGTTCAGGCCATGGTCCGGAGCGAGGAGGAGTGGCAGGCGGTTGCCTCCTTCTGCGAAGCAGTAATGCTAGCAAAGGAGGTGGCTGATCGCGTGAGGCAACGGTCCTTACGCTCCAACCGCCGCCGGGATTCCGATCCCGATTTCCGGCCACCGTAGGCGCGGGCTTGCGGACGACGAGCAATGGGTGGCTCGCCGTCCGACCGTCCGGTAACCGTCCGGACCGAGCCCAAGTCGTCGACGGCGCGTATTGTTCCACGCGCGCCTCAAGGAGATGTCAGCAAATCGTAGGGGCCCAGCAGGGTCGAAGCCTACTGGGGCCACGGGTAGTGTGAAAGCGAAACCTGGGGCCCTGGGACGAAGACAATGAAGGAACAGGAGTGGGTTTTTAGTCAGTAAAAGTCTGACACTATCTCCCGTTCCGCCCAAGAGCGGGATTTGTCATAAGATGATTTTCCCAACCAATAAAAAAAAAACACTAACTGTTCTTTTCCCAAAATTCCCAGACGAATGTTGAAGGTCCGCCTTCGATAACATTAAAAAAATGCACGCTCTCGCTGTAGACTAGTTGCCATTATTTATAACAATCATACCCACGCAATGTATGCTGAACAAAAGATATGGGGGTATGTCTTTAAAAGAAATAGCTACAAAATAATTAGTTGGTCGCCGACTGTTCACTTACACTGCAAGACATGTGTCTCCACTAGTTCGAGGTAGCGACAAGAGCCATCAAATAAATACAGGTCCAAGTTATACAAATAACCTTTTTGAATTTAGCCGCAGTTGGGTAAACAACTCGCTCAGCGTAACACTCGCTTAGCGTGACACTCGCTACTAGTTGCTCGCTAACTCGTTTCTAGTTGTAAACTCAACTCGCTTTTCGCAAATGGTCAGCGGTGGGACTGGTGCCTTATGCTAGTTGCTACCAAGTGCAATCTGTGACCATTTACAACTACACTTTATGTTCTCGATTACAACGGAATTTAGTTTGTTGGAAAATCTAAATTATTAGCAAAGTTACTATCTTTACCGGGACTGGGAATTGCTATTGATTTCAGACTAAAATTGAACCAGGTTTGCCTTTACACTACGAATTGATTTTAATGGAAGAAATGCCTATTACTTCCTAAGAGAGTCTTCTATAACTCTATTTTTCTGGCCTTTGGGCGGTGTATATAGTTATGCATACACGAGTAGATAATTGCTAAAAAAATATATTTAGATACTGCTCCTGGACATCGGTCGTCTCCCAGTTTCCCAGTAGTTAATCTTCATCCTTCCGACCGCACGCGTATTTAGTAAAGTCATTTAATACCGTCCGTTATGTAGATGACAGTTGTTACAAAGACTAACTCACGGTACACGCAGTTCAGTCCTCCTAGCCAAGTTACAATCGTTTCGTTGGCGTCGAACGCCTCGAGTAGGCCACGCCTCCGATTTATTTGTTCTGAACATGTGTCAACGCTCAGTCACGTGGTCAGAATAAAGGAATCGGAGGCGTGGTTTACTCGAGTCGTTGGACGCAAACGAAACGATCGTAACTTGGCTAGGGGGACTGTTTAGTTTATATATCTACAATCGTTTGCTAGATTGACTTGTGTTAGAATTTATCTGTTAATCGAGCATGTCTTCGTACTTAGATTTTTTACCAGGTATTAGGTAGGTATAGGTACGTGTAAGTACATGTGTTCAGTATCTACATTGAAAACCTTTTATCTCCCTACCTACACTTGCAAAACGGAACGGGCCGCATATGCATCTCAAACAGAATTATTAGCACAGGCTAGCACCACCAGCCACTTAACCACCAGCTATTTAAGTTAGTTGTGAATTAGCCATGTACCTAGCAACAATAGCAAGTGCTAAGGGCCCCGTGCGTTCAGGAATT
Organism: Mythimna vitellina; assembly: GCA_949316375.1. Classification (NCBI taxonomy): domain Eukaryota; kingdom Metazoa; phylum Arthropoda; class Insecta; order Lepidoptera; family Noctuidae; genus Mythimna; species Mythimna vitellina. The sequence goes on along the minus strand of OX438687.1, from coordinate 8,249,171 downwards.
CCACACTTGATCATTACCAAAATTAGTCAAAGTACACCTCAGACTAACAAAAAAAGAAAGACGGAGCACCACGAACTTTAAAAGTAGTGCCCCAAAAACTAAGCCGGTCCAAATAAATACACACGCTCACGCACACTCCTACACTACAACCAAGCTAATCACTCTTAGTACAGCACGAGTCGTTGTTTAGTTAAAATCAATTTAAAAAATAGTATTATGCCTTCGTGTGTAGTGAAAAGTTTTTACAACTTTTCACTACACACAATAATCTAAATTAAGCTGATTACAAACAAAATATTTTATTTAATCTATCTTTATAACCACTAACTGTAGATTACACCTGCTTCAAAATATTTCTGCCTACTTAAATTCTCACGTTGGTTTTGCTGAGTTAGCATTTATTTACTCAGTTCGTTGGTGAAATCCTACCCAACCTGAGTTATATCCATAAGAATGTGCTGAAGCAGCATTACCAATACGCTACCCGTAGGTACTAGTTTAATATCTGCGTCTCCAATCAACAGACTCTCATGAATATGTAAGCGCGCTTGTAGCCCTTTAATTATATCAGCGTTTTACAAAGACGCTTATGGATTTATCTATAATTATTTCTATGTTTTAATTTCTCTGATACGGTAATTTAAAATCCTTTTTTCATCTCTTTTAACTGGTCAACGGTTCTGCCTTTATATCTAAACTTGTTAGTTAAATATAGGGTTCTAGATTAATATCTATGCCTTGTAAAGAAATAAGCAATATCTACACGTGGTAAAGTAGGAATTGGTTCTTTACTGGTTGCATAGGTAATGGACGTGAAGATATCTAAGTAGGGTAAATATGCCAAACGTCGGCCCCTCCCCAATCTTCGGCCGTCTGTACGTTTATAAAAAAACTACTACCAGCTATAGTGCCTACTTTACGCATGCGTGATCGCCATTCGCCACAAAGTTACATATTTATTAGTGTTGCAACAGAACTCTGCAACCGCTTCCACTTCGGCAGAAGTTCCGCAAGCTTTTTCACTTCCGTTTCTGGTTTCGCAAACTTTACAACAGAACTCTTAACAGAAGAATATAGAGAAGAGCGTGGGCGAGACGACTGGACACAACGAAAAAGGCGTGGAGAGGAGGATTTTTTTGTTTTTTCTGCGCATCACCGTGCCCCGCGACGTTAAGCGTAAACGTGTAAATTTTCTGTTGTTTTTTTCAGTTTGTTTTGATCTTCTGTTGCTATTAGTTCGTCAATACTAATCACCCTCCCCTCCCCCCTCCAGTAGTGTAGCCAGTGAGCAATTATTTAGCGTAGCTGTTTTAATTTAAGAAGAACACCGAAACAGACACAAAGGTGTAAAAGCGGTCAAATTACTTTTTATTAAATATAATTTACCTCTGTTTAATTTCGAGTTGTATTTCTATTTTAATTGTAGTAAGTAAAGTACAAAATATTAATTTAATTAAAGAAATCTTATAATACTTCCGCTTCCGGTTCCATTTCGCTAAGATTTACTTTTGACATCTTTTTCCGTTTCTGCTTAAGTTAAGACACTTTTTCACATTGTATTGCTAATATTTAATAACGCCAGATGACAATGAAATGATGACTGCGCAACTGGACAATATGTGAAATTATGAAACAGGCGCAGTCTTGGTGAAATGGAGCTGAGATTTTTTTTGTAATTTTGGCTACCTCAGCGAAGTTTACTGAGAAGGCTGACTTAATACATCTGCTGCCTAATATTAAAAAAAAAAAACATTAGAATTTGTTGCATCCGCATTCTAATGGTAAAACTAATGAACCATTCATATTAAGACTTCTGGATTACTTCGAATGAAGTTCAGTCGTTGTTTTAATTATTCGCAAATTGATTACTTGTGGATATTGTGATGTAAAATTGGTGTAGTTTTGTATCTCAAGTGTCTGCGCAACTGGAATAATATGTAGAATCATTGAAACAGGCGCGATCTCGGTAAAATGGAGCTGAGAATTTTATTGTAGTTTTGGCTATCTCACCGAAGTTTGCTGAAAAGGCTGAATCAAAACAATTATGATATTCGAATACGAAAGACATAATTATTGAAACCTTGTTACGCAAGAAAACATGGACGAAAGACTAGATGATATGGTCGAACGACTATAGCCTTCCCTAGGGGGGTAAACAGAAAAATAATAACTTTGACGTTTACAGTTTACTTTTGAGGTTATAAACAAACAACAATAAATATTTTTTACCGGTTAATTAGTTAAATTTTGTAATAATGTCGAGTAAACCTAATTCTAAGCGTACAATATATGTCGGTGGGTTAGCAGAGGAGGTAGATGAGAAGGTATTAAATGCAGCGTTCGTTCCGTTCGGTGATTTAGTTGATGTTCAAATACCATTAGATTACGAGACTGAAAAGCACAGGGGCTTTGCCTTTATTGAATTTGAGAATGCTGAAGATGCAGCAGCGGCTATAGACAACATGGTGAGTAGCATTTTATTTGTTTTTAAGAATACTTTCCGTCAAATGTTCAGCTAATGTCTGAGCATTATATGGTAATGTTTTTCGTACATTGAAACTAAGAATCTGGGTTACTTACCCGCTAATCAACTAAAACTATCAAATAACTATTCTGTGTACAATTTAGTTCTTAAAATTTCAGTTCAAGGTGTAAACAAATTCAATTTCAAAGTTTTTTAACAACATAACCTATTTCATTTTTTCCATTTTCCCTTTAGGAAAGGCTAAAGTCACTCGACCATATCGCCTAGTCTTTCGTACATGTTTTAATAATACACAAAAAAAAATATTTCAATAATAATGTTTTTCGTATTCGAATGTCAACAACATAACCTTATTTATATCATAAACTTTACAGAATGACTCGGAACTCTTTGGTCGCACAATCAGAGTGAACATAGCTGCCCCTCAACGAATCAAAGAAGGTTCCACTCGCCCGGTTTGGTCCGAGGACACTTGGTTGCAGAAACATGCTGGGGAAACGTTACCAGTTGTTAAGGATAAAGATAACGATGTTATTATGAAAGACGATGGGACAAAAGAAAATACTGAAAGTAGTAGTGTGAGTATTTTATTTATAACTAGCTTTTCCTGTGTCTCCACTCACACAAAGGCCAAATATTATCTCATAGGAATATAGCAATGTAATAAGAAGTATCCTAGCATGTTCTAAAATTAGCCACTAACTTGTGTTCCAAATTTTGTCCAAATTCATTTAGCTGTTGATTGATTGCTAAACAGTAGGGGGCCTATGGGAACTTTTTAATTCAATATTAACTAAATGGTAGGGACTAGATTGAAAATATTAATTTTAAAGCTATTTAAAACAACTTCAATCTACTTCTACTGCCAGGAACATTTTATTTTTGTAATTGCATAACAATTTTCTAAAATGTCAAGATAAATTCTATTTTTTAATTATAGGTGTGGTACTTTTTGCCTGTCTATTCCAGCTAATCTTGGGAATCACTGGATCAATTAAGATAGATGATAGATTTAGATCTAATAGATAAGATTTTCAATGACTGGTAATCATTGCTAATGTTATCAGTAGTTAGGAGTAACATAGAGTACTTTTATTTTAGAAAAATAATTGGAGTTTCATACAAAAACAACCCCATGATATTAGTGGTTGATACTTGCAGTTTTACAACTTACGGTTTAAGTGAATTTTGTTCCATCTCTTCTTTTCACTTAAACTGCATCATCAGTTAAGAGCATGCATTTCAGGTTCGTGTTTATTTCGTCATTTTTATACAAAAAATGATTAATATTGGATTCTTCATTATTTTCCAGCTGCCTGTCAAGCCAGCAGAGAAGCGAAACCCTCAGGTATACTTCGATATTAGCGTTGGCAAGCAATCACTAGGCCGAGTGATAATGATGCTCCGGGCAGACATTGTGCCAAAGACTGCGGAGAACTTCAGGGCTCTGTGCACACATGAGAAAGGATTTGGATATCAGGGCAGCAGTTTTCATAGGATTATACCTGATTTTGTATCCTTTATAATATGTTGATATTCTATTATGCATTAGGGAGGATTGTATCAATTTCTGAAAAGGAAGACCGTCCTAGAATGCAAAGGGCAACTGAAAGACACTGGTGTGGTTTTAGTCAGTAAAGTCTGACATAACCGCCCCCTCAGTCTAGACCGAGATGTCAATGGATGACTTCCCACATTAAAATAAATCACTTTGTTCAAACTCAAACTTATTTTTTTCACATAGTCCTACACGAGCACTTCTAAAAAGTCAGAAGCTCAGTGTTCAAAGGTTTCATACTGTTTTTTAAGAAAGCAGTTAGTGGAGTAAAATAACAGTAAACTTTTTTATTATTATTGGTTTCTTTTTTTTATTAAGTTGGTAGTAAGGACATAATACCAGTAGGTTCCTTTGATAGAAAATACTTTTTAAAGTTTTGAATAAAGTGTTTTTTTTTTAAATAATATCAATGTTTCTCCTTAACTTTAACATGCATCTAGATGTGTCAAGGAGGTGACTTCACAAATCATAACGGAACAGGCGGCAAATCAATATATGGGAGAAAGTTTGAAGACGAGAACTTCACGCTAAGACATACAGGGCCTGGAATACTCAGCATGGCTAACTCAGGACCCAATAGTAATGGATCACAGTTCTTTCTGTGCACTGCTAAGTAATTATTTTATTCACATTTTTTATTTTGAGATTATCAAGATATAATCATATAGAGTTGTTATTTGTGGACAGCGCCATCTGTTCGATTGAGTCTGAACTAATTAGAAAACATTCACGCTGCGCCATCTATTGGAATTTGACGAAGATGCTTGTTTGTCATTTGGTTCTCAACTGGAATATTTTTCATTAAAAGAAAAAAAGATTGTAGAAATCTTCAATTTGGTGTCGCTTATTAATTTATCACTAATTTAGAACACTGACTACTTAGTCTTTGTTCCGTTACAAAGCGATTATTATCTTTTACTGTTAAATTCAGTAGAAGCCTGTATTTGAGTCCCGTAGATGGCCTTGTCCTTTATTTCATAAAATTGACGAAACGTTAATTGGCTAATAGCTACAATTCTAATGGCCCCATTTTTAAAAAAAATGATCTAGGTGTATATATCTAGGTGTCCCTAGCCACAAAAAACTACTTATTAGGGCTGTAAGATTCTTCGAAAGAATTAGGTACCGCGACCATTGAAGGCAACTGAAGGAACATAGGTAACAACATTTAGTCGGTAAAAATCTATAACCTCTCCCTCCACCCAGAGCGGGAGAAGTTATTTGATGATTTCCTACATAAAAAAAACCGGCCAAGTGCGAGTGGGACTCGCGCACGAAGGGTTCCGTGCGCATCAACATCATCTGAAAATTTTAACTGTCTATCACGATTCATGAGATACAGTCTGGTGACAGACAGGCAGATAGACGGACAGACAGACGGACGGACGGACACTTTTACTCTTACCCTTTGGATACGGAACCCTAAAAAAGCGTATATTATATAGGTGGGTATATTATATTAAAAGTTATTATTCATTTTCAGGACAGATTGGCTTGACGGCAAGCATGTGGTGTTTGGTCACGTGATATCAGGGCTGGACGTCGTGAAGAAGATGGAGAAGTATGGCAGTAAGGGCGGCACTGTCTCTAGCAAGGTCACCATTAGCAATTGTGGAGAATTACAATGAAAATAACTAGTATAACTTCTGTGTTTTATTTGACAAGTTACTAAACTTGAGCTATGGGATTGTTCGAAAGAGTTACCGCGGCCTTTTATGTCATTCCCATACATTTGATTAGTTTTATAATAATAATATTCCACAACTATCACACAACGCCGGCTAGCCCCAAGCTAAGCAGAGCTTGTGTTATGAGTACTAGACAACTGATAAACATACTTATATATTTCTAAATAAATACATATTATAGATAAATTACACCCAGACACAGAACAAATGATCGTGCTCATCACACAAACATTTTTTCCTGAGTGGGAATCGAACCCACGACCTCCGGCATAGCAGTCAGGGCTACTAACCACTAGACCAACAGGCCAGGCCAGATTCGCCAGTTTTCGACTAGCGTTAACGATTGCAGATTATCAATTTGGCTAGGGGTGCTAATATCATATCAGTAAGTAGCTAGCCATGTTGATAGCTATCCAGCATCAGTAAAATTCATTAGTTCTTCAAAAGCTTTTCTGCCCTGAATGCTCATTTTGATATCAACATATCAAAATGAGCAATCAGGGCACTCCAGCATTGTAAGTCAAGGGCTCCGCACTCACATTGGCAATAGTATATTTTAATAAAAGTAGAAAAAAATTATCATAGCGACCGATTCGGAATTCGCCCGAGCTGTAGACGAGGAAATTGAAACGGTTAACCAACAGTAGATTGGTCCATGAACCGTTGGTCAACATTATTTTTAAACCATTAACTTACTAATGGAGCCGAGTACTGCGACGACAAATTTCCACGTGTATCAAACGACGTTTTTTAATACGTCGGGGTCGTTTAGCGCTTAGCATGACACGATAAATGTAATAAATTGTGGCGGGGCGAGCGCCAGTACTTTTCCGCACTAGTGCGGAAAAAGATAAGAGCGGGTTTTTGAGTAGGTAAGAGTATTGAAAAGATCTAATTGCGGCGGCTCATCTGTGTGCAAACCCGATTGAGTGCTATCAATGCCAATATTATTACGTGTCAAAAATTGGCTGTATAAAAAAATCGTTTTTTTTTTTTTTTTAATTGATATAAACCAGTGCTTGACTGCGATCCCACCTGATGGTAAGCGGAGATGCAATCATTTATGGTCAGGCGCACTAGTTTATTAAGAGCCTATTCACTCTAGCCTTGAAGACACCTAAATTATAGTTGGACGGGAAGACCGCAGCAGGCAAATTGTTCCAGTCCTTCGATGTACGCGGTATAAACGACGAAGCGAAACGCTTAGTCCGACTTTCAGTGACACTGATACACGACAGTGCTTCAGTAGGTATTTAGTTTCGTTTATACGATACTATTATGATCGGAAGTTTATCTTTAGCCAGCTGTCGCCTGCTCACTTGGTTGCTTGCTTTAGTTACTGCTCCGCTCTCATGGGTCGTAGCGTGATGTTATATAGCCTTCCTCAATAAAAGGATTCTATACTCTCTACATATCCAACTTATTTTTTTAATTTTTTATTTGTACCGGTATTTCTTGAGATTAGGGCGTACAAACAAACAAACTTCAGTTTTATAATATTACTATAGACTAGTTGGTGTTCGCAATCATAATATGGTTTAAAAGAGAGTCCATGGAGAGCTTGGAGAGATCTACGCTTTGGAACGTGCAATTTAGCTTCACTTGTTTTTTTTGTAGGTACTGACCGACATTTTAACAATTGAAAAGTGCCTGTAATTGGTCTATTTGAAATAAACGTTTCTGATTTCCCGCTACTTTGTCCACGTCAAACTCGTAAAACAGCACAATGCCATTAAGTCGGTTTTAGTCTTTCTTTTTTGCGCGGAACAATAATTCTTTTTCTAAAATAAAAGGAAGCCTAAGTCACTCTGTAACATAAAAATATCTACCAGTGAAAAAACCGTTATAATTGATCGAGCCGTTTCTGAGATTAGCCGGAACCAACAGATAGCAACAGACACTCAGAAAGACAAAATTTAAAAAAAATTGCATTATTGCTATGGACATTACAAACAGACACAACTTTATTAGTATGTAGACACCTTTGTATGGATAGATAGATACCTACTATTTGATCAACTCGTGAAAATTACGTTGATTGCTACATCGAATTAATTCATCCATTATTCATACTCGTACATTTTAATCGAGCCGTACCTACGTTTTGAATACTTTGATAGGTGACAATATGATAGGTACATTATTGTGCAATTACAATAAATTGATCTACCCACCAATCAGAATTTTTCAGTCACAATGCCTATAAAATGAAATAATATGAATTAGTATATCAATATTTGGGTTTATATTTTATTATAGATAACGTTCTTTAGCGCAAAATCAAAACTAAACTGGTCTAATTTTAATGTCTAGTCTTCTCCATATTCTATATACTCGCTACGGAGCGACTGAGAATTGGACTTTGAAAAAGGCGGACCGCGACCGTATTGACGCATTCGAGATGTGGTGCTGGAGGAAAATGCTTCAAATTCCCTGGACAGCTTTCCGTAGGTACAAACATCTCAATCTTACAAGAACTGAACATCAAAATAAGACTAGTTTTTGGCCACATAGCCAAAGAAAAAATGGGGGGTAGGGGTAAAAGGGTAAAAATAGCATAAAAATCGGTCAAGCGGTTTCGGAGGAGTTCGATAACAAACACTGACATGAGATTTTTCTGTGTTAAATAGGTATTCTAAGCACGAAATAAATGAATTTATTTATTTATTTTCATAAAAGTTGAAATAAAACTATATTTCTGGTGATTAAATGAGGTTTATCTTCTCCCACCAGATTTTTGCCTGGAGATAATAAATTAAGGAAGCTGAAATGTAGGTGCGCGCTAAATTAACTTGATTGACCCAATTGAGCTACATGCTCGACATGCTTGCTTGGGGGCTTGAGCGAGGAACGTGGTTTCAAATATATCTACCTAGAACATGCAGGTGGCGTGAAGGTGTCTTAATTTATTGGAAATCTTTCAGAGTGAAAATGCACTCATGAATGTGAAACACTTTTACTTAGAGACCTACATTATACTGTAGGTTGTGTATATACCGTAGGTCTCTAAGTTTTTCATCACAAACACAGCTGAGTTGTTTACTTACATTGAATTCTTGAACGCACTTATTTCCCGGCCCCGCCTGGAGGACTCGGTAGAGCATACGGTGGAGGTGTGCCCCGCTTGGGTGGAGCATCGCCGTGTCTTCGTGGGGCCAATAGGTGGTAGCGATCTCTCGCGCTGTGACCTGGTACAGGCCATGGTCCGGAGTGAGGAGGAATGGCAGGCGGTCGCCTCATTCTGCGACGCAGTGATGATAGTGAAGGAGGTGGCCGCACATGGCTCAGCAAAACAGGGTCGAAGCGTACTAGGGCCATGGGTTGACTTCCGAAAGGAAAATCAGGGGTCTTGGAACGCAAGGCAAAGAAGGAACATAGGTGGGGGTTTAGTCTGTAAAAGTTTGAAACGCCGTCCCGCTCCAGTCATTAGATGATTTCAAACCTTAAAAAATAGTGAAATTATTCCTGTTTTTTTTTCTTGATAGGTTTGCGCTTGACCGCTATCTCACCTGATATAAAGCGACGATGCGGTCGACGATGGAGCGCGCTTGCCTAGAAGTAAACTATTCACACTTGACTTAAAGATTCCCGGGTTGTAGCCATCAGGAATTCCACTCCTTAACTGAATTAGTACAATAACTACATACACATATATTCCTGCCCTTGTAGAATATACAGTATTAAGTTATCAAAATACTTGCTATGTTTTTGATTAAGACTAACTGCCCAAGTAGTCCCCTAATAGTTTCTAACTTGGGTTATTAGAGCCTGAAACAACACTCGTTCACTGATTTTCATAGTTTCTGAAGATCATAATTACTTACACAAAACGATACCCACCACCAATAAATACCCACTAGTAAAACCACCCTAGGTTCTTACGGGAGTTATTTCGCGAGCTTGCGGAAGGCGAGCAATGGGTAGCTCGCCGTCCGACCGTCCGGTAACCGTCCGGACCGAGTCCAAGTCGTCGACGGCGCGTACTGTTCCACGCGCGCCTCAAGGAAATGTCAGCAACTGTAGGGGCCCAGCAGGGTCGAAGCCTACTGGGGCCAAGGGTCTGATTCTGAAAGGAAGACTCGGCCCTGGTACGAAAGGCAACGAAGGAACAGGAGTGGGTTTTTAGTCAGTAAAAGTCTGACACTATCTTTCGCACCACCCAAGAGCGAGAGATGTCATAAGATGATTTTACCACAGAAAAAAAACGGGAGTTATTTTTCTTTTTAACTCTCGGCTTTTCTACTATAATATGCATCTGTTATTATACACCTAAAGCTTCCTCATGAATCACTCTATCTATTGGCGAAAATTGCATGAAAATCCACTCAGTAGTTTTAGAGTTTATCGCGGTCATCCAGACAGACAGCCGCGGTGGGGGGTGTTAAAAATCTTTGAAATTCTCGGCTTTTCTCTAATATAATTTGCATCAGTTATGGACCTAGAGCTTCCTCATGAATCACTCTATCTATTGGTGACAATTACATGAAAATTAGTTCAGTATTTTTGATTTTATCGCGTTCATACAGGCAGACAGACGCGATGGGGGACTTTGTGAAGATATCTATCTATCTAAATAGACTAAACGAAAGTAAGTATCTACAGTATGTTAATATTCACCTTCGAAGCTGGAGGTTGTCTTTATCTTGCAATATGTTTGTACAGCCATGTCTCATCGTTCATTTTCATAATAATCTTCAGAGTTTAAGCTTTGCAGCAGTACGTTTGAAGGTCTAGCATTCAAGTGAGTGTAATATTTCTCAAGGAATTCGTAGATCTGAGAAAATGCTAAGGATTTCTACAAAATACTTGCTTTAATTTGTCCTTGGATTCAGAATTTCTAAGAAAGAATTGTTTTTTATTTTAGGTAGGTACACCTTAGTAACATTAATTTTACATAAACTCAAATCTATGAGCGATAATTACCGCTGACAGGGCGTGATCGGTGTCTATATTCTATATATTATATAAAAATGAACCCTTGGTCATGCCATCATGCGTGTTTACGCGTAAAACGCAAAAAAAAAATAGTAAAATCTTTTATTGTGAATTTACTATTTTTGTCATAGTAGGGTAGAGTAAGGTAGAGTAGGGTACAGTAGGGTAGAGCAGGGTAGAGTAGGGTAGAGTTGGGTAGAGCAGAATAGAGTAGTCAGTTGACGGGAGCGAAGCCGCGGGCAAAAGTTAGTAAAGCATAAAATCAATAATAATGCATAATATTTGTGAGAAATAATTTTGTCCGTTGCACACTTTTAGGCACAAGTGCGGATTTGGAAAATAAATCGAACTGCGTGTAATATAGGCACACTGCATTGTGAGCCTAAAAGCGGTGCAATAAGAGCCTTTTTTCAGTGTAATGTAAACTTCTTTGAACACCAAATCTCCCCTCCGCATGTAACAAACTCACCTCCATTTTATTTGCAACGGTTCACGGAATACTAAACCTTCTTTTAAAGCAAGATTACGTTAATGGCGAAAAGCTTAAAATCAGGATAGTTTTAAAATAAAACTTGGATACGGAGCATTTTAAACCTTTAAGATGTCTTCATCTTTCAAGTTTTTTGAACTTTCGGGAATTTGATTCTGGTCTATCTTGTAATTTTCTCTCTTCCTTGTTTGTAGACATACCAGGGCGGTTGATAAGTCCGTGGCCTAAAGTACTTACCTTACCGATGACTCAACGTCTCACTAGATACTAATACCACTAATTGCAAGACTCATTCTTGTTATAAATTGCAGGTATTTTTATAATTTAGTTCATAAACAAATTACTTTTGGAACAAGTTACAACACCATGTCAACGGAAATTGGAAATTCTCCCAATTTGAAACATCGTGCTGTGATTATATTCCTTGTTAAAAAAGAAAATACGCCCAAAACATCTTTTTTTGGGAGAGATATCACCAGGTCTTCAGGATTCTGCACCTTCTTAAACGATGTTTAAAAAATCCCTCGCCCAGGTCGCCCTGTGACGATCTTGATCGAAGAAAACGTCAAAAATGTGAAAAAATTAGTACTGCCTGATTGCAGAATTAAATTGTGACAGATAGCAGAAGAGCTACAGATTAGTAAAAAAGGAATTGGAGAGATTTTGCAAGATCATTTGCACATGAAAAAAATTTGTGCGCCAACGTACCGCGAATGCTCACACCGCTTGACAAGTGAGCGACAATTAGGCAGCTGCAAAGATTTTTTGGAGTTGTGCCAGTCTACTCTGGATGAAATTTGTAATCGCATTGTGACCGTGGATGGAACATGGATTCGGCAGCAAGATCCCGAGTCCAAACAAAAGTCGATGCAATGGATAAAAAGTGGGAAAGGCTACCGAAGAAATTCAAAGTGGAAAAGTCGGCATCGAAGCTCATGGCTACTATTTTCTGGGACAGCGAGGAAATTTTATTAATTGATTATTAGCCTAAAGGGACTACAGTGAACAGCCTTTATTACGCTAAGTTACTGATTCAGCCACGTGAGGCAGTCGTTAAGAAAAGACGTGGCAAGTTAGCGCGCGGAGTGTTTTTTCTGCAAGACAACGCGCCCGTTCACACAGCTCGAGTGGCGAGGGATGCCTTAAAATCTACCGGCTTTACAGAAATTGACCACGAAGATTTTCGGACGACAATGAGATGATGGCGGCTGTAGACAGCCACTTTGAAGAAAAATGTAAAGATTTTTGTTTTGGGTATAAAAGCATTATTCACGCTGTGAAAAGTGTATTTCTATTGAGAGAAAGGAACCTCCTAACTATATGAGCCGTGTCCAGAAGAACCACTTTCTGAATCAAGCCCTTGATCCAGTCGCCTAATGAGAGCCTCCTAAGGTGTTATTATTATTATTCATCGCTTATGTATGTTCAAATACCAAGAAGGTCTAAGCTAAACCAGATTAGGAAAAATTAAGTGATTTGGAGATTTCTTTCCTCGCACACCACTTAGGCACATCGCACATTTCTAGTAGAAAACACCATAAACGCCACAATCGCTGATGCAAACGAATCGCTCTTAAGTAGTATTCAACTCATTACATTACTCCCAAACTCGTAACCCACTGAAGTGTGCCCATGTGGTTAAAACTAGGTGGCACTGAACGCGAGTAGTGGGAACAAGTATAAGAGCGATTTCATGAGTAGGTAATGTTGTCGGAAGCGAAATATTGTGTTCTCATCGCTATCTTTAGGCGAATATCGATTTTTAAATGGATGATGTGCAGGGTAGTGTTGCAACAGAACTCTGCTTCCGCTTCTAGAGAAGTTCCGCAAGCTTTTTTAATTCCGTTTTCGCTTCTGCCTCCGCAAAATTTATAACAGAACTTTAAACGGAAGAATACAGCGAGGAGCGCTTGGATGACTGGACATATAGGAGGAGAGGTGGGGGGGGGGGGCGGTACACAAACGTGTCACAACTAGTTTCTTTATTATAATATTTTTTTAGTTCATTCTGCGTATCACCTCGCTTCGTGAAGTGATTACGACGTAAACCTTCTATTGATTTACAAAAATAAAAATGTGCTTTTTCTTCATAATATTAACACTTCCGCTTCCCTTTTCGCTTCCGCATCCGCAAAGATTTACTTTTGACATCTGTTTCCGTTTTCGCTTCCGTTAAGACATTTCCATTGCATCACTAGTGCAGGGTAATAATTCAGAACATTAAATTGCCGCTTTGTTAAAAAAAAAAAGTTACAAAAATATTAACTCTTGACTGGTAGCGCCTACGTCCGGGTGAAAGTCGAACATTTACCCAAGGGAACGTACTTTCGAGACAAAAAATATCCTATGTTCTAATCTAGGTCATCTGAATCCTTTCTGTCATTGAAGGGTAATTTATTATCAAACAGCCAAACTAGCCAACTTTAGGAAAAGTTTGTCCCTCGTGGGACGCGGGATTTTTGGAATTCTCGGCTTTTCTTTACTATAATATGAATGCATTATACACTGAAATTTACCACATATCTCACTCTATCAATTGGTGAAAACTGAAAAATAAATTGTTCAGTAGTTTTTGAGTTTATCGGTTTTTTTAGGGTTCCGTACCTCAAAAGGAGAAAATGGTACCCTTATAGGATCACTTTGTTGCCCGTCTGTCTGTCTATAAGACCCTTATTCTCGGAAACGCGTGGAAGTATCAGTTGAAATTATGTACTCAGATCTGTGGTCCCTTAATGCTGTATAAAAATGTAACTTCTGAGTTAACGAAAAAAGAAGATACGAGATTTCGTTTATGTCACAAAAAACGTATATTTCGACACTCAAGGGAATCAAAATTTATAGGGTATTTTCCGTTGACCTAGAACCCTCCCCCTAGGTCTCATAGCACAAGTATAAGAAAAAAACAGAAAACAGTAAATTTGTAGTTACGTCACCAAAAAAAAACACACTTTTTTTGCGATTCGGAAAAATCTTCGTAACTCAACTAGGTTAGTTTGTACGGAAGCCTCAGTGGGCGAGTTCAACTCGCACTTGTCCAGCTTTTTTTTCTTTCTTACATTATCTTCTCACCTCAACTTCACGCTCGTGGGACTAGTTAGACCAGTGAGAGGCAACAGCCCCATCACCCGGCTGCAGAACAGAGTCCCACGAACAGTGCCATGCAGACCACACATCTCCCTCTTATTGAGATGGTGTTTGTTCTCCACGTGGAACATTTTCAGGAATAGTTTGGTTACGGATAGGCTCGCGATTGGCCACTATCTCACTTGGTGTTAAGCGATGACGTGGCCGACGATGGAGCACTTGCTTAGACCTCTAGGTTGTAGCTATCAGGAAATACAGACTCTTGACGGCGGGGGAGTATACTTTATAATATGTTAGGATATAGTACCTATAAACTAGAACGAAGGAAAGTAGGATACCATGATAAAAGCTCGTACAGATACAAGTGAAGAATTGTCTTGACACTAATGGACACATTAAAATATTGTGATCCACGGTTATTCCTAGCCTAGTCGTTAACCTGCAAGGTGGTACCAACCCCCGCTAGCAATAGCACCTCGCCCCACTAAGCCTCACGTGTACCTACTCCGTGACTAGATTATTTATCTGCGTTATTTCCAGCAGAACGCATGACGTCACCGCAGACTGAAACAAAGCGGGCTTTACCTCGCGTTTGTTTCGGAACTTTTTTGATATTAAATGATATGCTTAGAATGCAGATAAGATTCTTTTAAAATATGTGAAACCTCTTGAAACCTCTTGGTTAAATACTTACTTAATCAAGAGGTTTTTTTTCGGGTGGGAAAATCATCTAATGACATCCCCGCTCTTGGGCAGAGCGGGGGATAGTGTCAGACTTTTACTGACTAAAAACCCACTCCTGTTCTTTCTTTGCCATTTTTTTCCAGGGCCCCGGGGATCTCTTTCGCATTACCCATGGCCCCAGTAGGCTTCGACCCTGCTGGGCCCGTACGGTTGCTGACATCTACTTGAGGCACGCGTGGAACAGTACGCGCCGTCGACGACTTGGGCGCGGTCCGGACGGTTACCGGACGATTGGACGGCGAGCCACCCATTGCTCGCCGTCCGCAAGCACGCGCCTACTACTTAAACAAGAGGTGCCAAGAGGTTTTGTTTAATTCATTAAACCCCAAGCGAACGCCGGCGTACGCTCTCTCATTGTCTTTTTATTTTGTCTCTAATTATTCAAAATATTAAGGTATGGTTAAGTCGTAAGTTAATTCTACCATAACTTTCAACCTTACTGACGCTATGTTTTTTTTTGTTGTGGGATATCATGAAATAACTCAACCCTTTTTAGGGTGAAACGAAATGGTGTGTCACACGTTTATTGACCATAATCCTCTTGCGTACTTAAGTTACCCTTTACGATTTAGAGCCTCGCCTCCCTTTGAGGCGCGCGTGGAACACTACGCTCAGTCGACGACTGAGTCTCGGTCCTTACAAGACGGCCTGTGGCAGCGACTGGGACGTGATAATGTCCGTTCTCATACAGTTGCGGCCATCTTTTTAGCTAGCATTACTGTTTCGCAGAAGGAGACAACCGCATCTTATTCCCTTTCACTCCGGACCATAGCCTAAACCAGCCCCCCTAGCCAAGTTACGATCGTTTCGTTTGCGTCAAACACCTCGAGTAGGCCACGTCTCCGATTCCTTTGTTCTGACCACGTGACTGAGCGTTGAGATGACGTCAGAACAAAGGAATCGGAGGCGTGGCCTACTCAAGGCGTTCGACGCAAACGAAACGATCGTAACTTGGCTAGGGGGGCAGGGTCCGGCCCGAGAGATCGCCGCCGTTGATCGCTTCTCGCCGAGGACACGGCGGTGCTTCGTCGCGGGGCACACATCTACCGTATGCTCCACCGTATCCTCCGGGTTACACCTAATAGTTTGTTTAACTTTTGTTTCTGATTTACGGAAGAGTTTTCGTGATAAACGAAAGCATTTATTAGTGACCAAATTATGAATTGTCAAGGAGTTAAATATTCTGAACCGTTTATCGACTTTGATTGTTAACCAATTGACTATTTAATAACTTAGAGGTCAAATGAGTCACTTAATGTAAAACATCGTACTATTTCAGTACCTATCTACTTTATCATTGTCAACCTGTGAAGGCATGAAGGATCAAGGTTATTTCAACATGAACACAGTATTTTCAGAGTTATAACCCGAACTTATGCGTCACCATGAATTGTTTATCCAAATCACTAAAGCCCGCGACACTTCGGTTGACGTTGAAGCATTTTCTCTGTTGTCTATGAAAATAGTTTCCCGCGCACTGTCTGACATTTGACAGGTCAGTGTGTCTGTTGTCTATGTTTGTTTGAGTTAGTGTTTAAATATTGAAACGGTGGAGTTGTATTTAGTGGTGGGCTTGTGGATCTTTGGTGGCGTTTGTGGTCAAAAGGAGATTTGTCGATAGGCGGTTTTTCGGTTTGGTAAGTATGATAGTATTCTATTAATAGTTTAATTTGGGTTAAAGCCATGAATCTCTACAAGTAACAGGCTAGCGAGATGCGTGCGCGATGCTTATAACCTAACGTATATGTATTTAATATTTAAAAGCTGACGTGTTTGTTTGTTTTATTGAACGTGCTCATCTCAGAAACTACTCGATTTAAATAAATATTTTAGTTTTGGATAGCCCATTTAACGATATTATGCTACGACCAAAGGGAGCGTAGCAGTAACAAAAGTTAGTAAAAAAAAAAGAACCTATTAATTATTTTATTTGTTTCTAGTTCTTATAACTTGGTCATTTGCAGATCACCCTAAAAACAATGCGTTCCAAACTATTCCTGAAAATGTTCCACGGGGAGAACAAACACCATCTCAATAAGAGAGAGATGTGTGGTCTGCATGGCACTGTTCGTGGGACTCTGTTCTGCAGCCGGGTGATGGGGCTGTTGCCTCTCACTGGTCTAACTAGTCCCACGAGCGTGAAGTTGAGGTAAGAAGATAATGTAAGAAAGAAAATACTGGGCAAGTGCGAGTCGGAATCGCACCCTAAGGGTTCCGTACAAACTTACCTATGTAAATAGTTCAATGCCGGAATGGAATCACGGAAAAATTTTATTAATCGCAAAAAAAACAGTTTATTTTTTGGTGACGTAACTACAAATTTACAGTTTTCAGTTTTTTCTTATACTTGTGCTATGAGCCTTTGCTTCATGCCAAATTTCAGGATTCTAGGTCAACGGGAAGTACCCTATGAATTTTGATTCCCTTGAGAGTGTTGAAATGTACCTTTTAAGTTTGATTTCTTCACAGCTTCTAGGGACCGCAGATTTGAATATACGGTTTTAATTTCAACTTGATGTCTCCACGCGTTTTTAAGATAAAGGGTCTTGACCGATAGACAGACAGACAGACGGACAGACAACAAAGTGATCCTATAAGGGTTCCGTTTTTCCTTATGAGGTACGGAACCCTAAAAATGGATTCACATAACCGGTCATAAGTTAATTATGGAGAAAGTACATTAATTATTATAACACTGTCTTGCGTTCAACATAGTGAAAAAACAGAAGAAGGCATCATCATCATTTTAGCTGAAAGACGTCCACTTTTGGACATGAGCCTACCCCAAGTATCGCCGCAATGAGTGGTCCTGCGCCCCTAGCCAAGTTACGATCGTTTCGTATGCGTCGAACGACTTGACTAGGCCACGCCTCCGATTCATTTGTTCTGCCGTCATCTCAACGCTCAATCACGTGGTCAGAACAAAGGAATCGGAGGCGTGGCCTACTCGAGACGTTCGACGCAAACGAAAAGATCGTAACTTGGCTAGGGGGGCTGTGCGTCTCGCATCCATTAGATTCCCGCGAGGAATGCATGTCACGATATTTACGATATTCGAAGGAGTCACCGTGGTCCTAGCTAACGTCCAGGCTCCAGTTGCGTTGCATGTTTGGAGGTAGGCGGAACAGAGAGTAAAGTCCCGCAAACCTCCGTTGAAAAGGGAGGATCCTCCGACCAGACGGGTGTTATGTCTGGTGGGCAACTGCCCGATAGATGATTTCGGGCCGTTCTATATATGTTCTAATCGCACGGAGAACTTTGATTGCGCGATGTAGGATTAGTTCTTATGTGACGTCATAGATGTCGCTACACATGAAATCAGAAATGTTTATTTCAAATAAACCAATTAAAGGCACTTTTGAATTGTCAAAATATCGGTCAGTCAAAAAAGTGAAGCTAACGTTTTGGAACGTGTAGGTTTCAATGGACACTCTACGCAAAAAATGCTCCATGGTACTTCGCAATCACACCGCGGCCCTGAAAGGCAAAGAACAATTAAAGGAAAAGGATGGGTTTTATTGAGAATTTTGAGTTTTGCGGAACAGAGTGTAAAGTCCCGCAAACCTCCGTTGAAAAGGTTCGACGTCCTCCGAACAGACGGATGTAGTGTCTGGTCCGGACCACTGCCATTCCGAACTGTTGTTGTTCTAATCGCGCGGAGAACTCTAATTCTGAGATGCAGCATTTTAATTCTTTTGTTCCTTTGTGGCATCATAGATGTCGCTATAAGTAAAAGTTTGACACAGGCAGTGTCAAACTCGCTCCACCCAGAGCAGAAGAAGTTTTTTAATGATTTCCCATTTCTTGACTTAAAGACCCCTAGGTTTTAGACGAAGAGTGAATTAGTTACTTCTAGGAAAGGTTGACATCTGTGGTGGCCGAGTGGTAACGGCCCCGACTTACGAGTTGTAGGTCGCAGGACCAAACCCAGCCAGGCGCATTACTTTATGTAATTTATTTCATCACCACTGCTCTCAAAACGGTAAAGGAAAACATCGTGAGGAAACCGGTATGTCCTGGAACCAATAATTCGAAAACATGTGACATTCACCAACCCGCACTGGGCCCGCGTGGTAGATTACGGTCCATTCCCTCTCCTAGAGAGAGGAGGCCTGAGTCCCAGCAGTGGGAACATTAAAAGGCTGATTATGGTTGGTAAGGTTGCTCTATCGTCGGCCACATCATCGCTTATCATCGGGTGAGATGATGATCAATAATTAAAAAAAAAACATAGATAATAAATTAATTAAATAATAATCCTGTGAGACACGCGAGTTCACTTCTACAACTTTGGTAGAAGACAAATATATAGTTAGTTTTAGTTATTAATCATAATTTTCCCCACTATGAATAACGCAAACACATGAATTACTCAGGTATTGAATTTAGAAATTATGTAGTTTTCGTGAGCCAGAATTGTTTAATGTAGTTGCCTGTGTCTATGTGTCTCAAAATTTTATTTAATATTCTTTAGGAATTGAAAAAATAAATTGTACTCTTCTTTGGTCTTAGCTTCAGCTTTAGTTTTATAGAAGGTGAATATTTCAAGTAGGCATGAATAGCAAAATCCAAAACTATGAAAAAAGCGATAAATACTCCAAAGAGTTTCGATTTGGACGCAAACTGAAACTGGATTGTTTGAAAACCAATATTCAAAGCCAGGTACCAAACCCTTGATTAAAAACCGACCAAGTGCGAGTCCGACTCGCACACGAAAGGAAGCGTTCATAGCAAAAAACGGCAAAAAAATCACGTTTGTTGAATGAGAATCTCACTTAAACATTCATTGTATTCTGTTTTTAGTACCTATTTGTTGTTAAAGCGGCAACAGAAACACATTATCTGTGAAAATATCAACTGTCTAGCTATCATGGTTCATATGATATAGCCTGGTGACAGACAGACGGACAGCGGAAAAGAAATAGGGTCCCGTTTTTAAAATTTGGATACAGAACCCAAAAAACACACTGTATAATTACATCTTCCGATAGTGTCTGTCTAATAAGGGAAAATAAAGAACAAAAAAAGCACAATTCATTTAGGATAAGCCAAGTTGCAGGAAATAGCTAGTATTTGAGTATGCCTACAACAAAATATACAATTCTAAAACACGCACAGAAACAGTAAGTAAACGTTACGCCATTACTGCCTCCCTCAAGACGAACTGTTTTAATAACATTACGTTTCGCAATCTCGCGAATTTACTATAATAAGTAGCGTATAGTTGTTTCATTTTAGCATAGCAGTCGCGATCATTGCCCTTTCCTTAATATTTCTTCATGTGAACTTGAATAATAAAAAATGTATCCTGTCTAGTGTTCCATATTCAAATGGTAAAAATAACCCTTGTAGTGTGACTTCGTCTGCCTGTCAACTGTCTGTCACAGCTAGATATTTCAGGAACTACTAATGCTATCGATTTATTTATAACGATGCTTATCTCTTGAATTATGACTTCGGCTGCCTGTAAACTGTCTGTCACAGCTGGATATTTCAGGAACTAATAATGCTATCGAGTTGTTTATAAAGATTATATTGCTTATTCGTTTACATAGCAAATATTTTCGTAGGACATCATATCCATGAAAAGGCTAAAAAACCATATCAAAATTAATTTATTTTCCTATATGTTTTTTTTTCACATACTTTTTGAGTTATGATGAAAAGTTTAATTGGGTTAATAACCTTATTTACCGAGGTAAAACGCACAAACTATAGTACCTCTTCACTATGACAATTTCAGCACCTGCGAGACTTCTAATTAAGCCTTATGAGTTATTAAATAAATTAGGAATGAATGAGGTAGGGTAGGTAGTGGTGGTACATGGTAATCTCGTTAGGATGATGCAAATCAGGATCGAAGTGCTTGGCGGATTCTGCGGGTTAGGACTAAAATATAATGCTGAAAGCTTTGTGAGATTTCAGGTTTTAGGATTATAAAGGGATTTTCAGTTTCTCTTGAAACACTTTCAGACTGTTCACTTATATATTTCTTCTCATTGATATGCTCTTTATTCAGATACTAGAGAATTTAATAAGAGAGAGAGATAAACTGGTAGAGAATGCGTAAGGTTTTAAGTCCGCCTTAGTACCTTTGTTTCTAGTCCAGTGGTTTCAGCTGGCGTTGATATGTCAGTCAGTCAGTCACTTTCTCGTTTTATTAGTGTTTCGTACCTCATAAGCAAAAAACGGAACCCTTATAGGATCACATTGTTGTCCGTCTGTCTGTCTGTCAAGACCCTTTATCTTAGGAAAGGGTGAAGTTATCGAGTTGAAATTAAAACCATATACTCAGGTTTGTGGTCTCTTAAAGCTATAAAAAAAAATTCCTAAGTTAAAGAAAAAAAAGATACGGTCGTTTAAGTCGCAAAAAACGTATAATTCGACACTCGCAAGGGAATCTAAATTTAGAGTATATTTTCCGTTGACTTGGAATCCTGAATTTTGGCAATAATAAAGCAAGGTTTTATAGCACAGTTATAGGAATAAATTTGAAAACAGTAAAATTGTTGTTCCGTAGTGAAAAAAAAAATCTTCGTAACTCCATTCGGTAACCATTTGCATAAGTAAGCTTGTATGAAACACTCAGTGCGCGAGTCCTTTTTATTGTATAGGTATACTTGCCCAGTTTTATTGTACAGATTTACTTAGTGGTTCTCTTGGGATAATTAATTATTATCTGCGTTCACGTGGCCGACGCCGATTGCAGAAGTTAGTTATACATTATTGAGGCTTATTAAGAGATTATGATCTATTGGGACTTACAATAACATCTACTGAGCTGTTTTGAAGGTAATTAATTAAGTTAGATCTTTATTGATCAATCTCTAATCGAATTATAGGCGAGATTTTAATATTAGTAAATGTCAAAGAGGATTTGTGTCTGGTCGTATATTTTCTCGCCAAAAGTGTCTTATATTTTTGAGGTTCTGTACCCAAAGGGTAAAAATGGGACCATATTACTAAAACTCCACTGTCCGTCTGTCTGTCCCCAGGCTATATCTCACGAACAGTGATAGCTAGACAGTTGAAATTTTCTCAGATGATGTATTTCTGTTGCCGTTGTAAAAACAAATAGTGAAAGACTTTTTACAAAAAAAAAAAAATACAAAGACAAGTCAACAAGTACAAGTTTATTCTATTCTATTCTATTCTACAACCGGCTTCAATGAAAAAAAAACTGAACTGAACTAATCGGTTTTCGCCACAACTTTTGACTGAAGTCGAAGCTAAAGGTCTAATAACACTAAGATAATCAATTCGAGATTGAGCTGAAATAAAAAAATTATTTATCGTGACCAATGTCATGTAGTGTCAAAATAAAGGCCTATTGGTATTTCTATAATAATTTTGTTTTTTTCGTTATTTAACACCAATTTCCGAAATTAAAGTTATTTTGTACTTTTTTAGTGTCTTTTTGTCTATTGAAGTTGGTTGTATTTTTTTTTGTAAAAAGTTTTTCCACACTCGCCTCTCAGCTAATCATAATCAGATAAGCTCCATGGTACCTTACAGCCAAATAAACAGAATAAAATAAATTGTGAAAAAGTAAAGTTGTACAGATAATGGTACAGAACCCTTAGTGCGCGAGTCCGACTCGCATTTGGCCGGTTTTTTATTATTATTGTTGAATGGCTTACGCTTGTCCACCATCTCACCTGACGGAAAGCGATGCTTGCCTAGAAAAATCTAATCCTAGGAAAATCATTCAATGACATCTCCCGCCCTGGGGAACCCCGGGAGGGCATGTCAGACTTTAACTGACTAAAATCCACTTCTAGTTCCTTCGTTGCTTTTAATTCCAGGTCCGGGTTTTCCTTTCAGAAGCGAACCCATGGCCCCAGAAGGCTTCAATCCTGATGGGCCCCTATGGTTTGCTGACATCTCCTTGAGGCGCGTGTCTATTACGCGCATTCGACGACTTGGGCTCGTTCCTGAAGGTTACCGGACGATCGGACGGCGAGCTACCCATTGCTCGCCGTCCGCAAGTCCGCGCCTAAGATGGCCGGAAATTGGGTTAGGGATCTGATATCTGGGCCGTTCCCTCGCGCGTGCGCGTGTCGGGGTCGTGAACGGGCCGTAAGGTGGTAGGTTAGGGTTTATTTTTCCATGGCCACGGTGACTCTTTCGAACAATCCCGTAGATTTCCCAAAATGATCAATCTCAAGTTTGATCCTTTTTTTGTACTTAGAAAATCATCAAATGAGTTGTCCCGCTCTAGGTCGTGTTTAGTGGAGGGAGTATCAAGTTTACCGACTAAAATCCACAATGTTCCTTCAGTACTCCTTCGAAAAATCTGTAGCCCTAGCAGGCATCACCCCTAACTGGTCCCGTTTATCTTACTGACATTTCTTTGAGGCGTGCGTGGAGCTCAACACGCCGTCGACTCTGGGTTGATCCTTACCGGACAGCCGGATTTCGAGCTACCTACTGCTCGCAGTCCGCAAACCTGCGCCTGCAGTGGTCGGTTATCGTCTTGCGATTCCCGATCCTCAGAGTGAGCCAAGATTGGTTCTACGTTCTTCTTTAGAAAATATTATTTTTTATCCCGAGCGTACGTAACATGCAGTAATTTTCGTTTTTGACCTGGATGAAGATGCTGGCAAAAGCTAGTCTCCACTACAAATAAAGTGGCCCTTTAGGGTCAGTTCACACAGAGACGCGACGCTGCGCGAAGGGCGTCTCAAAATATAACTTTATTTACTACACGAAAAGATACACATTTCAGATCGAGATGCCTCGCGGCGCAGCGCTGCGTGGTGCAACGTATCCTGAATTCTCACGATGAAATGTGTATCTTTTCCTGTAGTACATAAAGTTGTATTTTGAGTAGCTCTTCGCGTTGCGTCGCGTCGTGTCTCGATATGAACTGACCCTTACCATATCTATTACGTCCTCAGATTCACGCTCCGCTCTCCGTATACAATATTCTACGCGATCAGTCTCTTCGGGCAGGTATTGATGTTCATCATGACCGTCTACTGGCTGATCACGAATGGGATCTCTTTGGCCAACATCTGTAAGTTATTTTATATATACTCGTATCATTACCTATCTAATTGCCAATTCTTAAAATGGGTTACTTTGAACTGTGATATCTTCGGATTGACTTGGAATTATAAGTTCAAATAAACGTAATATTAAAGGTACGTTATATTGATTTCTTCCTGTTTTATATTTTCAATAATATCGCTGCATTTATAATAACTTTTGTACAAAATCTAAGAAAACTCGTAGTATTTTGGAACGTGAGTTCTACTGTGGATTAGTTCCACGTCTTCACGGTGCGTCTCAAACGGTATACATTATTTGATGAGGTATATAGATTTAGAACTGCTAATGAAAGGGATGTGTATTTTTGTTTCAATCGTTTTCAATTGGAAAGTTTTATCTTAAAAATAACTTTTCATCTTCGGGTGGCTATAGGACGACATTTTCAAAACGAAAGCTAGTAGGCTAGCTTTAGAGTCGTGTTGACCGTCGGCGCTAACAGCCGAAACGTATGAAATTCTAGGAAGCGTTTTATAACAACGCGTAGCTATCAGCGCGTGCGTTGGTCAACGCTGACGGGTCAGCGGCTGTACGCGTCGCGCGTCGGCGCCGCGTAGCCGTCGGCGTTGACCAACACACACAAGCCTCTGTCTTCAGTGAGCGTTCCAGAGTCGAGCCGAGCGGACGCCGCAATTATTAATGCTCTTCGCATTTTTGTGCGTCTGCACTCCAGCACGATACTGAAACGTCTCGCGCTGAACCTCAGCGCTGACAAGCTACGTGCTGAGCTGTCAGCGCCATGGTCAGCGTGTCTTTAAAAGCCTTAAACCATAAACACAGAATTCGTTTGTTAGAAGAAAGTCGTAGGTATATGAGATGATATTGATATTTTTTACTTTTTAAATGCATATATTCTCTGTTGGAACTTCTATTATGAAAAAACATATATTTTTTAAATTAGATTTCATGGTTATTAATTCTGCTATATTGTAATTCAAAATACAAAGATACCACTAAATAACTAATTTCGAAAAAACCAATAACGCACTATTGATATGAAGTTAATTTGAACTTGTAATTTCAAGTCAATCCGAATATTTACCACATTTCAAAATAGCCTGTTTTAAAAAACGACAATTTCATAGGTATGTCTTTAAATGAATAAAACAAATTTGTATAACGTGTCTGTCTATTTATCTACTAAATACTAGTAAACTACGCTACGGATTTTAATTCGGTTTTAACATTACTAAGAGCGATATATTCGAGGAAGGTTTATGTATTTTATTGTTTTTTTTTTTTTCAGCCAATTCAATTTTCTACACGTCCAGCCTCATATCTTTTCTGATTCTGATGTTCATTGGTCGTTCTTGGCCTACCCTGGTATCGAAAGTCGAGGCCATCGAGAGCAGGCTACCTCCTTTTACCAGGAACGTCGGAGCTATGAGCAATGTTACTACTATATTTATATTGGTTGCGGCTATTGGTATGTTTTTTTTTATGAGACAGTTAACTGCAGCTATAGATCAATGGTGGGAAGGTGGTGGGAAGCAGTGGTGGCCGAGTGGTAACGACCCCATCTTATGAGTTGTCGATCGCGGTTTCAAACCCAGCCAGGCGCATTACATTGTTTAATTTATTTTATCACCACTGCTCTCAAAACGGTGAAGGAAAACATCGTGAGGAAACCGGCATGTCTAAGAACCAAAAATTCGAAGACATGTGACATCCATCAACCCGCACTGGGCCCACGTGGTGGATTACGGCCCA
The DNA here is from genome assembly GCA_949316375.1 of Mythimna vitellina. Taxonomy (NCBI): domain Eukaryota; kingdom Metazoa; phylum Arthropoda; class Insecta; order Lepidoptera; family Noctuidae; genus Mythimna; species Mythimna vitellina. The sequence continues at coordinate 8,223,426 of OX438687.1, read as the reverse complement.
TTCCCTCTCCTAGAGAGGAGGCCTGAGTCCCAACAGTGGAAACATAAGGCCGACTATGCTATAGATCAATGGCTCCTATGCATAATAAGGTCGTAAGGCAAAAAATGAATTTTTCAGTTGAGCTTTTTTTTGAGATCACTTTTCCAAACGCTCGATGTCATAAGAAATGGTAATATTTATTTTTACAATATAATTTTATTTAAAAAATATGTTACGAAATTATGCTTAAGAGGCATCGATATTTATTTACACTATGTGGAATGTTATTTTACTTGTGTTTAGATGTGACACATGTATTTGCTCAAATGCCATGACGGAAATAGCATGACGCTGTTATCCCACGGTGCTCCCACCTCGATTTCCTTGTGTGTGCGCGCACGTATACTAACAGTGATGATTCAAAATCTGCAAGGTGTGCCGTGACGGCCAACCTTTTTTGTAATGATTGCTTAAAACATCAATACTTTAGTAGTCTCGATATATAAGATGTTAAAAAATTAACTTTAAGAATTTCGAGGGGGCATTGTACTTCTCATTATGAACAGCTTTTACTATGGGACCAACCCTGAAATAGCAAAAAAAAAAAAACAGCTTTTCCATAAATTTTGTCGAGTTATGCAAACATAAACGTACGGAACAGCTGATTATCGGTGTGCTTGCTATAAGCGCTCGGTATATTTTATGATGAACCAACGTAGATATAAGAATTACTAACAGATATTGTGGACCAAATGTTGTCTTGTCTTATTAATAAATTATTATTATATCTATATGAAGATCACGTCTTTGTTCAGTAATTATGAGTATAATGTGTAAAGTTTATAATATATGTTTGATATTTTCTTGAGATCATTTTCTGTTATAATAATAATAAAGTATTTATTTCACAAAGACATAGCACATTACACTGTAGACATTGTTAAAAATAATATTTACATTATGATGTAATAATAGACTCTGTCTCATATAAAAGTATAATAATATAGTTTAAAATTTAAACTATCAAATCAAATCAAAAGCATTTATTTCAAATAGACCATTTACACTTTTGAATAGTCAAATCTCGGTCAGTCCAAAAAAAAAGTGAAGTTAAATTGCACGTTCCAAAGCGTAGATCTCTATGGAGAAGAACGTAGAAAAAAGTCCATGGACTCTCTTTTAAATCATATTGTGGGTTACATATTATCTTGGGTACATATTTCTGAAAAAAAAAATTGTTCTTATCTCTCAAAAAACAGCTAAATAGACCACTTCTATTTGCAAGATTTAAAACAATTTTTTTCTCGAAATCAAGGATAGGTTTGCAAATATCTCGCGGCGAAACTTTTGGCACATTTATTTAGGTTCTTCATATTTTTTTTTTGTGTAATTCAGTGCAGTGTATTTTTAGAAATTTTGAAAACTCTTAAGTAATAAACGTAAAAACATCAATTAAATATGAGGTTCACATATTTAAAATTTTTAGTTACGTTGTTCGCTGCTACGCGCGGTGCTACGACGCGGCAGCGTAGCACCACTGTGCTACGATGCTACGTTTCCGTAGTCTTTAAATTATTTCGTTTACCACACGTTCAGAGTAATACAGTGTTTTACTTACTACTTACTAACCCCCCTATCCAAGTTACAACCGTTTCGTTTCGATTCTCTTTTCGTTGATCGCCTCGAGTCGACCACGCTTCCTATTCCTTTGTTCTGACCATGTGACTGAGCGTTGAGATGACGTCAGAATAAATGAATCGGAGGCGTGGCCTATTCGAGGCGATCGACGAAAAGAGAATCGAAACGAAACGGTTGTAACTTGGCTAGCGGGGCAAGTATCTTTTCTGTTAAATATATTGCGTACATGATAATTCTAAAGGTGGGTGGGTCTAGGGGAGCCGAACACGAGCTGAGTTCAAATTCGTATAGTGTTGCTCGTGCTCGATTTCTCTGGAGTCGGTCCACACTACACGAATTTGAGCTTGGTTCATGCTCCGTTTGTGCTGACACCCTCCTTCCTACCACCCACCCGTCACTAACCCACCTTAATTAATTCTTTATTATTATGTGAATATCAAAAATATAATAAAAAAATTATTTATTTTAGTTGAACATCTCCTATCAGTTTTCTACGGATTGAAAGTGGCGTGTGCTTGCGATATGAATAACGTTGCAGAGAACTATTTTCATTTCAACATGCCTTGGATATTTGACTACACACCGTACACTGTATGGAAGGGAGTTCTCAGTGAGGTGACAGTTTAACTTTATGAATAACTAGGTTTTGCACACAGCTTCGCCCGCGTACATAAAATCCAGCCGATGTCACTCAGGAATAAAGCAGCTTTCTATCGCTCAAAAAAATTTCGCAATCGGATCAGTACTTTCAGAGATTACCTTCTACAAACAAAGAAACAAACTTTACGTCTTTATAATATGAGTGTAGATTTCATGTCTCGTGACATCATACGCGTGGCGTTACTACCGAAGAGCTGACGGTGCGTAGTGTTCCACGCGAGCCTCAAGGAGACGTCGGCAAAACCGCAACGGCCCAGCAGGACCGAAGTCTTCTCGGGCCATGGGTTTTGTGAAAGAGAACCCCGGGGCCTGGAATGAAGGCAAAGAAGGAACATAGGAATGAGTTTTAGTCAGTCAAAATCTGGCTTGCCCTCCCACTCCAAAACCTGATTAACAAATCGCTTGAATTTTTATTGAACTCGTGAAAAATTCTCCCACCAAAATAAAAATATAATGGCCCGTTCACGACTGCTGTGAGTGGAGCTAAGCGTGGGGTGGCGAGTGGTAAGAAAATAAATTAAGAAAATGTTAGAAGCCGACGTCGTGAATAGACCGTAATAGGTTGCAACACTACTTTAATCATGGTAACTCGTTTTAGTCAGTAAAAGTCTGATACTCCCTGCCGCTCCACCTAGAGCAGGAGTATTTATTTGATGATTTCCAACATATGAGGCCCCAGATTTCTTCTTGCCCAGGGACATTGTTCACGAAGCTACGCCACTGGTCGTAAATATATTGTACAATTGAATTATACTGATATTTTAAAGGCAAAAATATAGTTTGTATGTTTGGTACTTCTTCACACTCGAACGACTGAATGTCAACATGTCATAGAATAGTACATAAAATACTTTTTATCTCGGGAGTAAGTTCCCTTGTGACAACTTCCTACTTTCACACGGGTGAAGTCGCTGACAGCAGCTAGTATTTCAATGAAAACTATCTCAAAGCAAGTCGACTCACGTACAAAAGGGTTTTGTATAACTGTAACTAATTTATAGTTTCAGTAGAGGAACGGAACCCTTTGTGCGTAAACTATAAGTTTGTCTTGTTTTATTTAAATTAACGTATTCTGTGAAAACATTCTGAGAGCAGTGGTGGCCGAGGGGTAACGGCCCCGACTTACGAGTTGTAGGTCGCGGGATCAAACCCAGCCAGGTGCATTACTTTATGTAATTTATTTCATCACCTCAGCACTCAAAACGGTGAAGGAAAACATTGTAAGGAATCCGGCATGTTCTAGAACCAAAAATTCGAAGACGTGTGACATCCACCAACCCGCACTGGGCCCGCGTGGTGGAATACGGCCCATTCCCTCTCTTAGAGAGGAGGCCCGAGTCCCAACAGTGGGAACATTATAAGGCCGACTATGCTATGCTATGCTATATGACATCCACCAACCTGCTCTTGGCCCTCTCCTAGAGAAGAGGCCTGAGTCCCAGCAATGGGAAAATTGGTTCTAGTTCTGTTTAAAAACGTTGCCTCAAACGAGGAATGTATCGTGTACCATGGGGTGCGTTCACAAACATGTAAACTTACATACACAAGACACCCAGACCCGAACACCATCATCTATAGGCCATACAAATATTAGTTCCGTACGGGAATCGAACCCGCGCCAACCGTGCCATCTAAACATTACAAGGCCGATGATGCTTATTATGCTTAAGGCCAGGTTCAACTCATTTTGAACTTTTTTAAACCTCTGGAAATTCACAAATATGAAAGAGAACACCATGAAAAAATATTGTATTTATGAAAATTGACTATATGACCAATCGCCGCGCGAAAATAAAAAACATGATATAAATTTTTAAGCTCGATAAAAAAAATCGTGAATATGACCCTAACTTACGATTTCAAACGTGTATGTCAACGAGATTACGTCACGGAAATATTTGAAAGTTACAAAAAAAATATGAAGCTTGTTTTTTAAAAGGGCCTCGCAAAAACAAAAATTTTGAATAGTTATTGATTTTTTTTTTATAAAACTTTTTACAAAAAAAAGATAACCGACTTCTCTAAAAAAAACACTAAAACGATCAAAATAACTTTAATTTCGGAAGTCGGTGTCTCTCGGTATTATTTGTATCTTATTTAACACCGACTTCCGAAATTAAAGTTATTTTGATCGTTTTAGTGTTTTTTTTAGTGAAGTCGGTTATCTTTTTTTTGTAAAAAGTTTTTTATTTCACACTTTTTAGTTGTGTAGCGACATCTATGGCGTCACATAAGAACTAATCCTGCATTGTACAATCAAAGTTCTCCGCGCGATTAGAACATATAGAACAGCCCGAAATAATCAATCGGGCAGCTGCCCACCAGACATAACACCCGTCTGGCCGGAGGATCCTCCCTTTTCAACGGAGGTTTGCGGGACTTTACTCTCTGTTCCGCATACCTCTAAACTGGTGACCCTCGACAAAGAACGTCAGCGTAGCCTTCGTGCAGCTACTACTTCGTGACGTCATCATCACTTCCTCAAGCTTTCGAGCAACGAGCCATACAGCCAGCACCCACGGCTATAAAGGGTATCCTGACCACCAGCATGCCTACCTGGTCATACCTGGTCATCACCCTCAGACTCATCAGCGACTTTGGTGAAGCACACTGCACCTTCGGCCAGTCACATGAAGAGCAACGAAGAACCTCTCCTGGTCGACGCATGCTGTCAAGCCGCTACGTCGCACATCACCGCTCCGACTCACTGGAGCCAGCAGCACTACTCCGATTCACTGGAGCCTGCAGCATCATCCCGACTCACTGGGGCATCATCCCGACTCACTGGGATAGCTCTACCCCGACTCACTGGGGCATCACCGCAGACAGTTCCGACTCACTGAGGACTATGCAGCATTCGGTTCCGACCCACTGGAACCAACCTACCACTGGCCTGGCACGCATCAAGAACCATCGATCTCTGATATCCGGAGGAGAGTGATGTAGCACCATCTATGGCGTCACATAAGAACTAATCCTGCATCGCGCAATCAAAAATTTCCGCGCGATTAGAACATATAGAACAGCCCGAAATCATCAATCGGGCAGCTGCCCACCAGACATAACATCCGTCTGGTCGGAGGATCCTCCCTTTTCAGCGGAGGTTTGCGGGACTTTACGCTCTGTTCCGCCTACCTCCAAAGTTGGGATACACTTATAAACAGAGTGCCTATTTCTCATGACAATTCCCAATCCCGACTCACTGGGGCACCATACCGACTCACTGGGATAGTACCACCCCGACTCACTGGGGCATCACCGCAGACAGTTCCGACTCACTGAGAACTATGCAGCATTCGGTTCCGACACACTGGAACCAACCTACCACTGGCCTGGCACGCCTCAAGAAGCATCAAGAACCATCGATCTCCGATCTCCGGAGGGTAGTGATGTAGCGACATCTATGGCGTCACATAAGAACTAATCCTGCATTGTACAATCAAAGTTCTCCGCGCGATTAGAACATATAGAACAGCCCGAAATCATCAATCGGGCAGCTGCCCACCAGACATGGATATACTTATAAACAGAGTGCCTATTTCTCATGACAATTCCAATTAATCCAAACACTACTAGGTTACATTGTTTTATTATGGAGTTCCTGTGTCTACCTTCCACCTTCCGGCTTCATCATCAGATCAGTTCGATAGTACCTTATAGCCAAAGTGCATTTCATGACAATTCTAATAAGTCCAAACACGGCTAGGTTACATTGATTAATTACGGAGTTCCAGTGCCTACCTTCTGGCTCCATCATTATCATCAGATCAATTTGATGATACCATTTTCAACGGAACTATTCAGAGCCATTAATTTATTTGTATTATTATAGTCGCTTAACTATCTTCATTGTGATATCTATGTGAATATGAAGTTCCGTTGACCATTTCTGATCTTCTTCTTCAGTAACAAATGTTTCTTTTTGACTGTAAATGCTTAAGTTCTCGATGAAAATACTAAAATCACTATGCAGTTGCCTATAATATTTGAGAAGTTCCCTCGATTTCGCCAAGATTCCATCATCAGATCCTGACTTGGTGACTATGCGACCATTTGGAAAGTATAACCTTTCTAACAAAAAAATATTTTTTCAAATCGGTTGGCAACCGACGAAGTTATGCGCGAACAAACATAAAAAAAAACAAACATCCGAATTGAGAACCTCCTCCTTTTTTAGAAGTCGGTTAAAAATAAAACCGCTGTTATGGCCGCGAAATCGACATGGACCCGGGCGGAGTTCATACGAAATACTCAGTGACTACAACCGGCCCTTAACTAGCTTTTTATTGCGCTTAATCCCTTCAATACAAGCATGGAGCGCAGCATAATAGTTGTTAAGCGAATAGATCGCGTTAAAAACACCGTTGAGCACTCCACAACTCAAGTAACAGATGTTGGAGAAAAAATTGCCAGACTATAGTGGAAGTCGGCTGGCCACGTCGCACGAATGAACCCAAACAGATGGGCAAGGATTATTACATACTGGACGCCTGAAAGAGTTTGACGAGGTGGTGTGGCGATCTGACCTGTTTGTGGGGCAAACTTGGTCCGAGATCGCTCTAGACAGAAAAGTTTAAATGGAGAAAAGGGGAGGTATTTGAACCAGCAGTATAAAATTTTTTAGTTCATAGATTGTTGGTTTGTTGGCTTGCTATACGCTTTGGTGCATACTGTAAGTATAGCAAGCAATGGATAAATAAATAAATAATAGGCTACTAAATAGAAAGAAAGAAAACATTTATTTGAGACTCGCGCGAGACAAACCACAATAAAATAAAAAGTAACTACTTAAAAACAAAACAGTAGTAAACATTCATAACTGACTGATGGTATAAGCTCTGGGTAGGGTTCCGTGTGTACCCTTTAGGTGCAAACTCCTTAATAATGTGGGACGGATATCATATTTTACGAAAGGTCAACTTATCAGTCATCAGTGTCATTTCAGTATTGCTGCCCGAGTCAGGTCGAAAAACTAGGCCACGGTCCGGTTGCGATGATGTCAACCGATATTTGAGCACATTTGGGTCACCTGTAGGCCTTTTTTTGAGGTCACAAGTAATCAGATAACTTCCAACGCTCTGGGTGAAAAAAACACTGCGCGTCAGAATTTTATTGAGTAAAAACCACCTGTGTCACTTCAGTTGCCCTTTGCGTTCCAGAGTCAAGGTAACTCTTTCAAATAATTCCATATCCCTAGCAGCTTTACCGAACCCCTCAATTCTTCTGACTATTCTTTAACGTGCATGTGGAACAATTTGCCTGCTGAGCGGCTCTTTCCATCCGATTATAATTTGGGTATCTTCAAGGCTAGAGTGAATAGGCTCTTAATAAACTAGTGCGCCTCACCGTCAACGATTGCATCACTTTTTACCATCAGGTGGGATCAAAGTCAAGAACTAGTTAATATGAAATAAAAAATTACACGACGCGCCGTCGGTCGACCCCGGTTTGGTCCTTGTCGGACGCTCAGCTACTCATTGTTTGCATTCGCAAGCCGGCGGCGTGGAAAAGTAGACATACCAATTTTATTTAAAATCCCTTTTCGTCCTTTCACACTTCCCAATTTATTTAGGATCAAGATCACACTAATATTATAAAGGCGAGTGTTTGTGAGTGTTTGAATGTTTGTGTCTTTTTCACACTCGAACGGCTGAACGGATTGCGATGAAACTTAGTACACGAGTAGACCACGACTTGAAATAGCACATAGGAAACTTTTTATCTCAGCAGTATGTTTCCTTGGGATCATTTTCCGACTAGCAGCAGTTATAAGGAAATAAAGCGTAAAGCCTCTAAAAATAAACGTGTATAATAACCTTATATTGTTGCAGCTTTTCAACATCCAGTCCACGTTCATATGGAGCCTCAACGATCTACTTATAATGGTAATAAGTATTTACTTGACGGAACATTTCCTTATACACAACGAACTCTTGAAGAAAGCCGCAGAACAGGTACTTTTTTATTTTTAAAAAAAAATAAGAGGGTAGTTTTACAATACTTGTTTAATAGCACTTGTGCGGAAAGTAGCCCATTATAATAACGTATTTTAAGACTGGTTTAAAAGCATTTGTGTAGCCTACTGTGCACAGATGCGTAGCTTTAACGACATTTCGGTACGTCGCTGCCGCTTCGTCAACAGGGTTTTATAGTTTTGTATGTAAGCTTTGCGCAGGCGGCAAGCGTATAGTGACGAATACGCGTCTATGAAGCTATGCGTCCGTTTACAGTAGGCCTTATGATTTATGATTACTATTTGTTACCACATTTATTTCTTTTTTTAAGTAAATCTCTCGATAAGACATTCTAGCAGCAATAAAGAATTATTATATCAGTATCTAGGCTAAGTTATTAAATTGACATCTCTTTTCAATTAGTTTTTTACATCCCTAAAAACAAAATTGTTTAGCTGGCAAGGCTATGCTGCCTGCAACTGGAAAATCTTATTCTATAAAACAAAATTACTTTTCCCTCCAATTTTGTTTTTAGAACTAATATTCAAGAGATAGTTTCCAAGATGGCGCCTTGCCAACACAGAACCGGCTGCGTTTCCTGTGTTCACTTGTTATGTTATTATTTTGCCAAAACAGTTGCCTTGGGTTTTAAAGAAAATATTCTGTATTATAGAGTTGTGAAGAAAAAACGTATGAATTTTGTAGGTGAAAGAAAGAAAGAAGAAAGAAAACATGTTTATTTAGCACACAGACACACACAATGAAGGAACAACTCTCGCAATCTCACTCTCTAAATGGTGTCCAGCCCCACTAGCCTAGTTACGATCGTTTCGTTCGCGTCGAACGCCTCGAGTAGGCCACGCCTCCGATTCCTTTGTTCTGACCACGTGACTGAAAGTTGAGATGATGTCAGAACAAAGGAATCGGAGGCGTGGCCTACTCGAGGCGTTAGACGGAAACGAAAGGATCGTAACTTGGCTAAGGGGGCAGTTTAGTAGCAGGCTCAAAGTATCTCGTTTTAAAATACGGCAATTTTATAGGTGAAGATCGATATCCGAGAGATAGATTATATAAATTAATCTAATAAGACACCTTCACTAAAAATGAAGACAGCCAAGTAAATTCAGAGGTTGACCTAATTACGAAACTAATTACTTAAGAGATAGTCAGTTCTCTTCATTTCTCTCGTCACTTTTATAAACTGATTAGCTTTTTATAACCTAGACGTGCTGAAACTTAGGCCCTGTCCACACACTTCGACTGTCGGAATGCTGGTGCTGGAAACCTGAACTCAATGTAGCTCACATAGGTACATATAAAGCATTAGAAGCTAGTGCACGGTCAAAATAGGTCTTTTCCTGTGGAAAAGAACCAGCAAGGAACTCCATAAAAAAGCTTTTAAAAACAAAAATGGATTCTATAATATTTTCATATTACAAAATAAACAGATACCTAGATATGAGAGGGCAGTCTAGACTAGTAAAAAAATAGAAAGTAATCTATAAACCCGCGGAGTCTTTAGTTTCACATTCACATAATAAAAAAGAAGAATAAAAATAAACCTATCAATAAATGAGATGTTTACAATAATACATCACTAATGAATATAAGGTGACTGTGGTGAAAAAAAAAAATTAATAAAATTAAACTAACTCACCATGTTCGGTGAGGACCTGCGTCATGTGGAAAGTGAGGACACCGTGGTGCATCTCTACCCACTCCTTAAAGTTACCACCACGATTTTAGCGTGCCTAAAGCTTTGACGTCTTGTGTTGTGTTCTCATGGCCCGCTTTTTAGTGTGCTATAAAGTCTATCAATCTATTTTACACTAGCTGACCCGTGCCCCCTTTTTTTTTCCGGTGGGAAAATCATCCCGTGCCCACTTGGCCGGGCAAGAAAAATTTTTGAAGTTAAAAAATATTATTAATTAAAATCAATAGTATATGTCACTCAGGAATAATGTATGTTGATACTGGTGAAAGAATTTTCAAAATCGGTTCAGTAATTCCAGAGATTACTTCCTCTAACCTCTTTATAATATTAGTGTAGATGTAAAGCTTCCACATCTTTCTCTATTATTTATCTCTGACCACGCAAAACCGACCATCTTATACTCGGACAGTGTGGAAAGGAGCTTAGAACGACTTAGATGTCACAGTTGGAGATCTTAGATTTGATATTTTAAGCTGGAGACAGTTTGACCTAATTCTTTCTCGTTTTTGATACAACTTAAGTTTAAAAGTGTTTTATTCAAAGGTTTTTTTTCCTGATAAAAGAGTGGGTTTTTTGTCGGGTTAAGTTGGGTATATAGGTATTATAAGAACAAATTGATTCGAGATTCAACGATATTATCAACGCTGGGTATCTGACGCCCAGCAACTGCTGAAACGGTAACCCTTTCGGTACGGGCACGCTCTGCGCAATTTTATTGTATAATTCTATAGAATGTACTTTTCTTTTTTGTGTTTTGCTGTTGTGTTGTGTTTGTGTCAAATAAATGTTTTCTATTCTATTCTGGGCCTCAAGTCTGCTATTACAATAGTGTCAGAGTAGTCTATCATTGATTTTGACAAGTTTACACACTTTTTTGTGTAAACATATTTCTGAAGATCAAAGCCGTTTGAAAGGAGTAGGGAAAACAAGCGAAAAAATATCATTTTGTTAATTTAGTTTTTTGGCAAAAGTATTAGTCTTACGAAAAAATGCATATGTTGATAATATTCATATATTATCATCATCTCTAATAAATATATATTTTTGCCAATCTATTAACCCAGCCGATACCGAGGAGTGGGCTTCAGAAAGTCATTGTTTTTTGGCACTAAATGGAAGCAAGGACCTTAAGTTTCTTTTTAGCATTTTGCAGGTTAGTGTCATGTTGTATGTTGATTAGAATATGATTTTCGTGTAGAATAGCAATTTCATGAAAATGTCATGCCATCAATAAACTCTATTGTGACATGACATTTTCATGAAATCAAAGCAGAACTAAGAGGGCTGTATTGATGATTTTAATGATTATAACTCATTAAAGTCATATTTGTTACGGCCGCGAATCATGTTTTAACCCTTTTACCACCCCCGTCGTATTGGTCAGACGAGTATGTTTGCGTCTTATTCACCAGGGTCGTGTGTACTGGGTACTCCATCTCGTTTAGCCCTTCAATCCAAATAGGTGCGCAGATCCAACGAGATGGAGTATTTAGTCGTGGATATGCGACCCTGGCGGAATAAACGCAAGAGTGTTTGTTGGATATATCCGACGTAGGTGTTTAAAGAGCTGATAAACATAGAACTTGACTCTTATCTGCAAAATGCAAAAAAACATACACTTGAAGAAGTTAAGCACGAATTTCGAAGGCTAATCTGGCGTTAACCCTTAAGCATCACTTGTCTAGTGCCCATATAGTCTTGGGATACATTATTCTTGTACAGGCTTACCACATTATTCTATGTTCTAATTCTCACAGGAACACTTCTCCTGCCACGAGTTTCGCACTCAGTACTTGAAGATCGTCCGTCTCGTCAAGCTGATAAATGGCCAGTTCGGTATTTATATCCTGACCTCATTCGGCAGCAACCTCTACTGGATTTGCACTCAGCTATTTTATAGCCTTAGGTTAGTAACGTTTTGTAACTAGTAGTTACATTATTAGTTCTACAGTTAGTGAATGATGTTGAGTTTAGAGGCAGACATAGGTACAGGAAACAGGGGTTGGGTTGTATTTGTCCTACACTAGCGACCCGCTTATTGTAAGGGTACAAACTATCCACCACTAATTTTTAATTAGTACAAATACTTAAACGGCTTATTAGAAAAGGTCTTGTTAATATTTAAGTAAAATTTCAATAAATAATATTCATAAACAGCAAAGTTATTAGCGTTTGTTTTTGTCCTAAAATTTATGAATGAATAAATGGCGATCAAAATGGAAAAAAATACTGCGCATAGTATTTTCTAGTAGCAATTGTTATGAATTATTGATGCAATTTTGAATTTATCAATCATGCCAATTTTTCGTGGTCAATTTTGGGATTTGGTTTTTTTACTTTTTACGTCCATAAATATGATCATCAATGGGTACGGAGAGAACCCCATTTTATTGGACAAATAAAAAAATAGTGGTGTATATAAAAAAATTCTTTGTTTATCACTCTTTCTATTACTGATAACCGCATCAAAATAGGATTAGAAATGATGAAATCTGCGGGAGGACTAATTATACCAACATAGCCTGAAGAATTGCCAAACTTAAGAGGCAGTGGGCAGGACACATTACAGCACCAGAAGACGCAAGGTTGGAAGGTCTCCCACAAGGTGGAATGATAACTTTGTAAAGGTCACGAGAGAAGATGGATGCGTGACGCACAAGACCGGTCACTGTGGTGACAATTGCGGGAGGCCTATGTCCAGCAGTGGACGTCTTTCGGCTGAAATGCTGATGATGATATCATCAAAATTCGTTGTGTGGTTTAGAATAAGTAAGTCAAGAAACAGCCAGAGATGTCTACAATATGCAGGCGCCTAATACCTGTATATTATATATTATATTTGTGCGTCGATGTCTTTGACATCGACGCACAAATGAATACCATAAAATTTGTCGTGGGTTTTTTCCTAATTGAAAAATAATCTTTACGTTTTTTTATTTGAACTGTATACAATCGTAATATTTACTTTTTTTGTGACAAAAATGAATGGATTACTTTTAAAATTAAAAATGTCATCAGGGTTAATTAGAATAACGATTTTATCTACCCCGATGACTTTTTTATTAACTAATTTAATTTTTTTATTTGTTTTTTTTTTTAAATAAAAATATCATTGGGGTTGGTTAGACTATTGATTTTACACCGTTTAAATTTAAAAAAGTACATTTTTTTTAATTATGAAAAAGCCGACGAAAAATTCCACTGAGACACCGTCTATATTTGACGGTACAGTTAACGCAGTGATTGAACGATTGTCTGCTGCGCTGCGTGTTTCGGTTTCGGTTCACGTACGGAACAAAGTGTATGTCCTATTTTTGACATGACTACATGCAGCCACGATACAGGAGTAATGACTAGAAAGAACCGAAAGGTACAATGTTTATTTGTTCTGTAGGCCATACAAATGTTTGAACCGTGTGGGAATAGAACCCAAAATACGCAGCACAACAGCTAACCACTTGACTACAGTTCCGTAAATTTTTAATGTTGCGTCTGTTACAGCCGGACACAAACGGGCCATTTTATTACTTGCAAGTTCATGGATTCGGATAGCGTTAAGTGAGTGTATTTGAACTTTGATTAGTTTATAGTTTAGCTTAACAATGAGTATTTATTTGCCGTAGAAACCAGTTAGAGCTTTTGAGTGAAGTGTGAGACGGTCACCTTCAGGGCCTGTCCGCACAGCGATATTTCACTGCGAGGTTTTTATTCAATACTCACTCAATACTCAATACTTTATTGCATTCCATATTATGTACATAGATGGTATAAAATATTGTCAAGTTCAATATGGACCCTGTCGGGCACAGTAAAGTTAGGAGAGAGGATGAAGGCTAAGTAACAATTCATGAAATGAATTATTATTATTATAGGTAGATCTAATAGATGTTTAAGTATATTATTGTGTGGTAAATTCTTGTGTATTATATACCGCGATCGGAATTACACTAGTACGCATTGCGAATAAAATTTCGTACGATTTTTGTCAGTTCAATGCTGTTCCCGGCTGAAACGCACGTCTATAATGGACAATCGAACAAAAATGTTACATAGCGCCGCCATTCGTAAGTCGCGGGTTCAAACCTAGCCAGGCGCATTACTTTGTGTAATTTATTTCATCACCACTGGTCTCAAAACGGTGAAGGAAAACATCGTCAGGAAACCGGCATGTCCTTGAACCAAAAATTCGAAGACATGTGACATCTACCAATCCGCACTGGACCCGCGCGGTAGATTACGGTCCATACCCTCTCCTACAGAGGAGGCCTGAGTCCCAGCAGTGGGAACATTATAAGGCCGTCTATGTTATGCGCCGCCGTTGCCGGACTGAGCAAACCGTGCGAATTTTATTTCGCAGTGCGGATATAGCCATAACTACACTGCACAAAATATTCGAGCGGATTTATTTCCGCACCGCAACGCGTCAAATCTACATGAAATCACATATTTTTTTATCGTGCGATTTTTATATCGCCTGTGCGGATACTGTCATAAGATTCAATGTATTACAGAATGACGAAAAAAAAAACCTCGCGGTGAAATATCGCTATACGGACAGGCTCTTAGTTATAATTTGTAAAAATAATAAATTCTTTATCATTTTTACAAATTATAACTAAAGGCACATCATTGGTTTATAAAAAAAGGGTGTAAACCTGACTTCTACTCTAGGTTACAAAAAATATACTTCAAGGGCCAGTTTTATGAGCATAATGCAACGTCAAGAGAATTTAGTCTACCTTAATTATAAATCAAGTGAAAACAAAAGTAAAATATTGGTGAAAATTATTAAAAAATTACTAACAAATAAAGTTGAATGGCAAATATGAACGAATATGTATAGGTCAATCAATATAAGAATTAAGAAAATATATTTATTTACTCGTATAACGGCACTCAAACGAATAGTCCGCCGATAAATTAACAAAAAAAAATCTTATAAATAAACAATTATCGCAGCCAATTCTACACTTACTTTCTATGCACACCTTGACAGCACTTACAGATTTTGGTAATATAATTAAAATTAGAAGAACAACAAAAGCAAAATAAAAACTCAGATTGTAATTAAAAACAATTAAATAAAATTGTACTTTTTTGTTGCAGTGCGGTTCTCAACAAGGAATATCAGACCCACCCCCTTTGTATGTGGATGTTAAGCGAAAAACGGTACGTAAACTTGTAATAATAATAGCATAAAAATAGACTAGAAAGAAATATAGTATTTCTTTCTAGTCTATTTTTATGCTATTTTTAGTTCTTATCACCTTTTGTTGATCCGTCAAGTGTGAAGATTGTTAGCATTAACCCTTTTAAGGTTCTTTGCCTCAGTTGACAAAAATGTAACCCTTATAGGATGGTAAGTCCCCTCTTTGAGGCGTGGTTGGAAAGACCTCACGGCGTCCTCACATTCCGCATGACGCAGGTCCTCACCGGACACGGTAAGTTCGGGAGGTTCCTGCACCGGATTCGTGCGGAAACGACGCCCGGGTGTCGCCACTGTGTGGCCCACCCGGAGGACACGGTGGAGCACACGGTGGAGGTGTGCCCAGCTTGGGCAGAGCAACGCCGTGACCTCGTGGGGGCAATCGGTGGCGGTGATCTCTCGCGCCGAGCCTAGGTTCAGGCCATGCTCCGGAGCGAGGAGGAGTGGCAGGCGGTCGCCTCCTTCTGCGAAGCAGTAATGCTAGCTAAGGAGGCGGCCGATCGCGTGAGGCAACGGTCCTTACGCTCCAACCGCCGCCGGGATTCCGATCCCGATTTCCGGCCACCGTAGGCGCGGGCTTGCAGACGCCGAGCTATGGGTGGCTCGCCGTCTGACCGTCCGGTAACCGTCCGGACCGAGCCCAAGTCGTCGACGGCGCGTTTTGTTCCACGCGCGCCTCAAGGAGATGTCAGCAAATCGTAGGGGCCCAGCAGGGTCGAAGCCTACTGGGGCCACGGGTAGTGTGAAAGCGGAACCCGGGGCCCTGGGACGAAGGCAACGAAGGAACAGGAGTGGGTTTTTAGTCAGTAAGAGTCTGACACTATCTCTCGCCCCGCCCAAGAGCGGGGATGTCATTAGGATGATTTTCCCACCCAATAAAAAAAAAAAACCCTTATAGGATTACTTTGTTGTCCGTCTGTCCGCCCTTTCGTCTGTCCGTCTTTTAACACCCTTTTTCTCAAGAACGCAGGTATAAAGATAAAATTAATATCAAACACTCAGGTCTGCTACCCCTTAGAGCAGTAATAAAAATTCAAGATTAGGCATGAATGCTCCTCATATTTTGACACACTTTGTTTTTTCAGAGCTCTGAATGGTGTAGAACATTCAATCTACTTTACATATTCCTTCTCATTCCTGTTGCTGCGAACCCTGCTCGTATTGTTACTGGCTGCGAGGATACACTCCAATTCTGTTGCTCCCCTGTATGTGTTGTATGGGATCCCTAGCGCCAGGTTTCATACTGAGGTGAGTGACAATCACACTTAGGCCTACTGTTCACGGACGCCGTGCCTTCGTTTCGTTCCCGCTTCGTCGACAGAATGTTATAGTTTTGTATGTAAGCTTCACGCAAGCGTACTTCAAGCGTGTTCATTGTCGAATACGCGTCCGTGGACAGTAGGCCTGATCACACTAATATTTTAAAGGCGAAAGTTTGAGATTGTGTGTAAATGTTTGTTAATTTTTTACGTTCGAAAGGCTGAACAGGTATCGATGAATCTGGCACATAATATAATAATAATATTCCACAACTATCACACAACGCCATTTAGTCTCAAACAGAGCCTAAACAGAGCTTGTGCTATGAGTACTAGACAACTGATAAACATACACCCAGACACAGAACAAATGATCATGCTCATCACACAGACATTTAATTATATCCTGGGTGGGAATCGAATCAGCAACCTCCGGCTTTACGTCATCAGTCAAGTGTTGACTGATTAATAAACGAAACTCATCACTTAAGTTTACACCAATCTGTATACTTAAGATGCCAGATCATGAGTGCAGACCGACCAAGACTTGAGGTCGTGATTAGCGTAGTGCGAAACATGGAGATTGTAAATATTTTAAGTCAAATTAATTATTACGACAAAAGAGTACTATGATGCTATTTTATGGCCTTTGCGATATTGTTTATCGAAAATGTATATATATGGGATGCCTCAAATCCTTTTGTTTGCAAAAAGGAGCATTTGTTCGAGATTCAGTGTTTTTACATATTAGTCTCATTTGTAGTGAAAAACAATAAGTTTCTTTTTTTTTTCTTTCTTTCAGTAACCTAACGTGACGAATTTTGTTTTAAACTTCGGTCAATGTGACGTAATCGTACACGTAAGCAGAGTGCTTAAGTACAGCGCATTGAGGAGTTGATCTTGGTAACTGAGATTCTGCACTCATGTATTTATTAATTAGCAATGATCTTGAGCTTCTGACATCACATAATCGGGGTTCAAATGATATCACACTTGAGGGCGGAGTTGAGCACCGTTTATTAATACGGGCCCTAGTGACCCTCGGTTACATTTATCAGAAATTTCTTATGGCCCTAGCAGGCATCGGCCCTGCTGGGCCCCAACTGTTTTGCTAACATCTCTTTGAGCCACGCGTGGAATACTACGCAACGAGGACCACTCGTGCTTGCTCCTTGCCGGACTGCCGGACGGCGAGCTACCCATTGATCACCGTCCATAAGCCCGCTGGCCTGGAATCGACTCCTGTAATGGCGGCTGAGGCAAGAGGTTATCTGATCCCACACGGTGGCAGTCATCCTCTTTGCTGGCATTACTGCTTCGCAGACGACCGCTTGCAAACAGTAACGTAAACAGAACGTGGAAAGCGATTTTGTTTTACACTATGTATAGTGTTTATTGTTCTCTTCTTTGCAACTTTGGAACGGTGTTTAAGAAAATAACAAACGTCCTTAGTTATTGGTGATTTATTTGCGACTAAAAAAAACATCACACTGCACGTATTAATATATTGAACTGGACATATAGATTTAGCCGTATATGGCTCGACTTGATTCTAAACAGATTATTTGTAGTTGCAGTTTGAATAAAGATTTTGAACAGTTGCATCTAAATTGTCAACCTATTTCGCAGCTGGCATAATATATAGTTCTAATGAACAGACTGCGCAAAGGGGCAGTTGCGATGCCGTTATTGTACCCAATCCACAATTTGTAGCTGGCATGCGAATCAAATGCAGGCTTTCTGTCTAGAGCCTTTTAACTATAAAAAACCGGACATTTGCGAGTCGGACTCCCGCACTGAGGGTTCTGTATAAACTTATCTATAATAACAATTCAATTCCCGAATTGAGTTACCAATATTTTTCAGATATCCAAATTTTACAGTTTTCAGATTTTTTGCTATACTTGTGCTATAAGAGCTTGCTTTATGCAAATTTTTAGGATTCTGGGTCAACGGGAAGTTCCCTATGAATTTCGATTTCCTCGAGATTGGCGAATTATATGTACGTTTTTTGAGATATAAACGGCTGTACCTTTTTTTTTCGTAACTTAATTTTTTTTTTACATCTTGTAGATACCGCAGACTTGAGTATAAGGTTTTAATTTCAACTCAATACCTCCACGCGTTGCTGAGATAAAGGTCTTGACAGACAGACAGACAGACGGACGTACAACAAAGCGATCCTATAAGGGTTCCGTTTTTTCCTTTTGAGGTACGGAACCCTAAAAACCGTTTAAAAGAACAAACGAGTTGTGCAATACACGATTTTTGTCAGTAAAACTAACATAATTCTTCTACTGTGTACACAACATGACATATTTATCGAAACTTTTGTGACAAGTGACAATATTATTGCAGGTGGAACGATTTATTGCGCAAATAAACAACCTGAAAGTCGCGATGAGTGGACTCGACTTCTTCTATGTTACAAGGACTATGATTTTAACTGTAAGTATGATAAAAGAAAATATCACAAATATTACTGTGACCCTCAAATGACGCAAATCATCATCTAATAATATAATATAATATTCCAAAACTATCACACAACGTCGTCTAGTCCCAAGCTAAGCAGAGCTTGTGTTATGAGTACTAGACAAGTAATAAACATACTTATATATTTCTAAATATATACATATTATAGATAATGTACATCCAAACACAGAACAAATGATCGTGCTCATCACATAAACATTTGTCCTAGGTACCTACTTCCACTACCTCCGGCATAACAGTCAGGGCCACTGACCACTAGACCAACAGGCTACTTAAAACTTCATTATCATCATTTCAGCCGAAAGATGTCTACTGAACTACTACTTGAACATAGGCCTCCCCCAAGTTTCGCCACAGTGAACGGTACTGTGCGTCTCGCATCCATCGGATTCCCGCAACCCTTACAAGGACATTGGTCCATCTTGTAGGAGGCCTTCCAATGCTATGTCTTCCGGTACATGGTTGCCATTCCAGAACCTTTCGGCTCCAACGGCTATTCGTTCTTCGAGCAATGTGCCCTGCCCATTGCCACTTAAGTTTGGCTATTCTTCGTGCTATGTCGGTAACCTTGGTTCTCCTGCGGATATTCTCATTCCTGATTCGATCGCGCAAGGAAACTCCGAGCATAGCCCTTTGTATTGCCCTTTGGGTGACTTTAAGTCTTCTGATGAGGCCCTTTGTAAGCGACCATGTTTCGGAGCCATATGTCATCACTGGCAAAACGCACTGGTCATAGACTTTCGTCTTGAGACATTGTGGTATATTGGACGAGAAGATACCGCGCAGCTTCCCGAACGCTGCCCGGCCGAGTCGGATTCGACGATTGATCTCTTTCTCGATGGAGAAACCTCGTACTAACCTACCTAACTGGACCGTCTGTCCCAGGACGACGAATGACGCAAATACTGTAATCTTATTGGTAATTACATTTTATAGCCGTTTGGTGTTAAATGCTTGAGTTCGAGTGCGTGTCTCCTTTTCAAGGAAAATTCACACCGACTGATCAACACGACAGTTGGCTCTTTCTTTGTCCAAAGAATTTGCATTGCCGTTCAACGTGGCAATGCAGCAAGTTCTTCTGGTTACATTTCCGGATGATGGCGATGTTGAGGAGTACTTTGACGCCTGAGTGTATTTTAATAATTGTTTCTGTATATGTTTTTACACTTACTTTTAAATATGAATAGTTAATTAATCATTTAAGTTGTACTTTTTTTAGTTTTTTTTGTACATATATTATTGTTTAATATGTTAATAAAAACAATAAATAATTTTGTTTAAATTTAACTGCAGGCTTCTTCAGTCCAATCGTAGAAGGCTTGTGGTCGGGATTTGGTTTCGGGATAGCATTACCTCCTTGGGCTACCTGCAACCTAGTGTCAAAAACCACTAGCTTTCTGCTTGTGTGTGGGTGTAGCTACTCTTGTAGCCAACCACGTAGTTGATTAAAGGGTATTGACTCAATGGGGCCGAAAGCTGAAACTCTCCTAACCAACTCATCAGTGAACCACTATGTTTATTCTCGTCCTTTTCACTGTCTTTATGTGGTTTTTGTTACAGCTCCTTGGAACAATTGTGACTTATGAGCTTGTATTGCTACAGTTCAATCGATAAACAAGATACTTAACTGAAATCAAAATGGAGACAAGCTGCAGGAGTCCGGGTTACCAAATAAAATTCAGCACCGTGTGTTGTGTATTATTGAAATAAATGTTTACCCTAATCTTTTGTTTCCTTATCTATTTCAAACGAGTTCACCATCATCATCATTTCAGCCAAAATACGTCTCTTGTTGGACATAGGCCTCCCCCAAGTGTTTCGCATCCATCGGATTCCCGCGACCCTCATCAGGTCTTCGGTCCGCCTTGTATGTGATCACCACTCTAAAACCCTTTCGCCCCATAGACCATATATTCTGCGAGCAATCTGACCTACCCAGTGCCACTTACTCGTGAGTTTGGTAATTCTTCGGGCTATAATGTTTGTAACCTTGGTTCTGATGCGGAAGTTTTTATTTCTAATTCCATTACGCCAAGAAACTCCGAGAATGGTCTAATGAGTCAACACAGTCGAGTTCACATGAATAACAATTAAAAAAAAACAGCCTAAAGTTTCCCCAACTCCTTTTTGCCTCACTGATTCGGACATATATTGTTTAGTACAGTTAAATAAAAAGTTTTAAAACATAATAAATGTGTGGAAAAAAGCGTTAGCAAAACTATTTTAGGGTGGATTTAAGGTGTAAATAGATTTCTTTATATTATTATTTAAAACTTTTTTATCTGACTGTACTAAACAGCTTCAATATCGGAATCTTCAGAGAAAACATACTAAAAAGTGTCTATTCGGACACAGTGTCCGAATCGTCAGCAAATCACTATCAGAGTAGCACTATAAACTCCTCAAAATCTGTAAATAATGAAACAATCTTATCACGATTTTCCCACTTCACTGCGCAAACTTAACCCTCGTTCGCTGTAACATCATTAAAGTAACGAGTGCTGTAGTTTTTCACCCGCTGTGTGCTTTAACCCTGCATCGCTGTGGGCAGACATTATTCACGTCCAACTAATGAAGCAGATACCTGTGGGGCAACGCTTTTCTACTGAAATACTTTAATGACCCAACTAATGCGGGAGAAGTGTACTTGGTATTTTTATCTTTCGTGCAGTTAGTGTTGCGGGAAGTCTGGTGTGAAATTGAGTTTTTTTTTTAAATATTAGAATAATTTAAAAACCGAGATCGAGCGAGAGACCTTGCTTCTTGCTAAATTTCAAGATTCTAGGTCTACAGGAAGTACCCTATGAATTTGATTTCCTTGGGAGTATCGAAATACACGTTACGTATATTAAAGCTGATAGACGTCCACTGTTGGATAAAGGTCTCCCCCAAGTGTCACCATAACGAACGGTCCTGTGCGTCTCGTCATAGGCAGTCGCTCACGTAAAATACAGGTAGGTACTTATCTCAGACTGGTTAGACTAGAAGTCGACCCCATCTTAGATGGGTTGGGCGTGCGGAAGTACAGCCCGGGTGCCACCACCGGGTGCCACCACCGGGTGTGGACCGCCCGGAGGACACGACACGGTAGAGGTGTGCCCCACTTGTGCAGAGCACAGAGGCGATCGGTGGCAACGACCTCTCGCGCCGGGTAAAGACCCGTACAAAGGTACAGGCCATGCTCTGAAGCTAGCAGGAGTGGCAGGTGTTCGCCTCCTTCTGCGAAGCAGTAATGCTAGCGAAGGGGAAGACCCACGTGTACCCGCGACGGAGCGACCCTTACGCCCCAGCCGCCGGGATCCCGATTCCGATTTCCGGCCGCCATAGGCGTGGGCTTGCGGATGGCGAGCAATGGGTAGCTCGCCGTCCGGCCGTCCAATAACCGTCCGGACCGAGCCGTGGCCGTCGTCGGCGCGTGGTATTTCACGCGCTACTCAAGAAAATGTCAGCAAAACCGTAAGAGCCCGGCAGGGTCGAGTCATACTGGAGCCATGGAGGATTCTGAATGGAAAATCCGGGATCTTGGAACGTAAGGAAAATAAGGAACATAGGAGTGAGTTTTAGACAGTAAAAGTTGGACACGCCCTCCCACTCCGTCAACAGATGATTTCCCACCTAAAACTAAAAATCATGGTTGGTGAAAGGTTTGGCAGACATACGGTTACTTAAGGTTTACATAAAACACCTAAAACCTCCTCCATTCACTAACTTGTAGGTTATAAGTCTTCCAAATTGGATTTCTTTAATTCATTTCCACATTGCCACATTCTCATTTCAACTTATTATGACTTTTTCAACATCTTATAAAAAGGGTTTGGACAGAATAATACATTTCATAATATTATGTACTTTTATATCTCTACAAAGAGAAATAAGTAGGGGTGTAATGGAAGTGGTTTTGTCGGAAACGAATTCAGAAGCGGAGTTTTTGAGTTTGGTTTGTCGGAATCGGAGGCGGAGGCAGAAGCGTCGAGTGAAACACTACAAGAACTAATGCAAATACAGATTCTTTATTTGATTAAACTTTCAAGTACAGACTTATACCTACTTACACAAATTAAAAGAGATATAATAATAATAATAATATTCTACAACTATCATACAATGCCGTCTAGTCTCAAGCTAAGCAGAGCTTGTGTTATGAGTACTAGACAACTGATAAGCATACTTAAATATATCTAAATACATACATATTATAGATAAATTCGTGATCATCACACAAACATTTGTCCTGGGTGGGAATTGAACCCACGACCTCTGGCATAGCAGTCATGGCCACTAACTACTAGACCAACAGGCCAGTCAATGATATATGCAGCTCACAACGTGTGAGAGAACGAATCCCAATTCTATACTAGGAACTAACCTGTGCTATGGTAGGGACAGTTCCACCACCCACCAGCAACCCACTTATATCGATCAACTCATCGCAGCTCTAACTATTTGAGGTCATTAGGCTCCCAAAATAGGCAAGCCTGTATAATGGAAGTCAGTGTGAAGACAATTAAAAACATACAAAATAATTACCACACATTGTATGGTGTTAGAGTGAGGTGGTTTTGTGTTTGGAGTGACAACTAATAAAATACTCGATTAAGTATACCTACACCCCTATTTTTTAATTAGTACAAAAAATAATTGGGCTCTATCGGTACCCGTTAATGATCATATTTTGGTAGTAAAAAAAAAACGAAATCCCAAAATTGTCTCCGAAAATTTGTCAAAATTGGTAAATTCATAATTGAATCTATTTTTATAATAATTGCTACTATAAAATACTATCCGTAGTGTTATTCCATTTTTATTGCCATTTATTCATTCATAATCAATAGCCGGTTCAATATTTCCATAAATTGAGTGACATTTGGGATAAAAACAAACGCTCATAACTTTGCTGTTTATGAATATTATTTACTGAGACTTTACTTAAATAATAACAAGACCTTATATAATAAATCCTTGAAGTATTGGTGCCAATTAAAAATTAGTGGTGTATATGAAGAGCGAACTGACAAATACAAAACAAAATAAAAAGTGAACGAGTTATCAACAAAAGGCACGGCATGAAGGATGGAAGATTTCCCCGCGCAACAATTAAAAACTTGTCTGTACCTTTTTTGAGGTGGGACATCATCTTATGACTACTCCCGCGAGCGAGAGGGCATGTATGACTTTTACAGACTAAACCCACACCTATGTTCCTGTTCCTTCAGTTGCCTTTTACGTTCCAGGACCATGAGCATATCCTTTTCAGAATCTATCCTATGGCCCTGGCAGGCATCCTGCTGGGACCCTACGTTTGCTGTCATCTCTTTGAGGTCTGTCCCTCAATCTTGCGGCCACCTTCTTCGTTAGCATTAAGCACTGCTTTGCAGAAGGATACGAACGCATCTCATTTCCTCTCTCTTCGGACATGGTCTGAGCCAAGACCCGGCGAAACTTGTTTGTAGAACTGAAACCGGAATCGAAGCTGCAAAATCAATCGGAAGTTTTGAACTTTCGGAATCGAAACCGAACCTCCCTAACATTTCTGAAAATAAGTCTTGTTAACAATTTTCATAAAAATGTAAATAAAAAATGTTCTCAGGAATGCTCGTTTCTAAATCGGCTTATCATACGCGACAAATTCTTTGGCGTAAATTAAAAATGTTTTTGTGGATATTCGCATACAGAGCTTGTTACATTCCATTGTGTGACAGATTGGATTAAGTACTGCAGAGGGAGAATATTTGTGGTGTATTTATTTCGTAAAATGTTATGGGATCCATTCTACCTTACTAATATTGTAAATGTGAAGTTATTTATGTCTTAATGTTTCTACTTCATGCTCACCCTGTCTGATAAATCTGTTTGGACGGAATTTTAAAGAAGGGTAGTTCATGATCTAAATTACGACAGAAGGAGACATACGACCCCTTCAGATTGCGGTGGTTGTTGTGAACTATAGAAAGAAGAAGACAAGTTCTTCCCTTACACAATTCATCACCGGAGCCGTACACCTGTCTCCAGGACACGAACAGCAGTGGATAATTTAGTAATCTCTAAACTGATTGCGAGCTCAGGTTGGCCGCTGAAAAACTTGGTAAAATGGAATATCACAGACCTATCTTAAAGATAAGACCTGTGTAGAGCCCTTTCATAGTATATTACCTACCGTCTTTCGTGTTCTTTATGCTTAACTCCTTGTATCTTCCAGCCTCCAGGATCTGAATGTGGCTAATGACAGCAAACGAGTAGCCACATAGTGGTCGGTGTATGTATTGGGGATCGTCACGACAAGAAAACAGAAGGTATTTTAAACAAGTAACTCGTTTTCCTGAGATAATTTTCAATTTTCACGGAGTTGGCGTCTCTAGCATGAGCTAATAGAAAATTTTACTTATTAATAATTGCTTAGTACCTGCGTCCTACATATTTGTGGTTTAAAAATATTACATGATATGATCTAGTAATAGTGCAGTTGTTTGAAACCGTCACCGCGGCCCTGAAACGCAAAAGACATTTGTAGGAACACGGGTGGGGTTTAGTCAGTAACAGTCTGACCATATATCTCGACTCAAAGCGGAAAAGGTTATTTGGTGAGACACTTATTAAAAAAAAAACAAAATATGCCTGGCCTCCTAACCTAAGTTATGATCTTTTCGTTTTTGTCGAACGCTCCGAGCAGGCCACGTCTCCAATTCCTTTGACATATTTTCGAATATTTAGTTCCAGGACGTGTCGGTTTTCTCACAATGTTTTTCTTCACCATTTTAAAAGCAGTGGTGATGAAGTAAATTACACAAAGTAATGCTACTGGCTGTGTTTGAATCTGTAACCACATACCACTAGGTCACCACTGCTCTTCATCCATTTAGAGATAAAAAAACCGGGCAAGTGCGAGTCGGACTCGCGCACTGAGGGTTCCGTTCCAACTTACACCCTTAACCTATGAAAACAGTTCAATTCCCGAAATAAGTTACGAAGATTTTTCCGAATTGCAAAAAAAGTTTTTTTTGTGACGTAACTACAAATTTACAGTTTTCAGATTTTTTTTCTATACTTGTGCTATGAGACCTAGCTACATATTACTCGTAAATTTCAAGATTCTAGGTGAACGGGAAGTACCCTATAAAAACGTATACTTACGTTATATAGATGTTACACGCAAATGCTGTTATATTGATAATTTCTTTTCTGGTAAGAGAACTGCGTCCTGAAATACAGGCTCGGCCTAGCTCAGGCGCAGTTGTACATTTTTATTTTTTATGCATTTGTATTAAGTTACCTTCAATTTACTGCTCAAATTTGTACAATATTTATGGAGAAATAAATTATTATTATATTAAAAAAAAAAAAAAAAACGTGTATATCGGCACTCTCAAGAAAATATGCGTTTTTTGCGACATAAACGGCCGCATCTTTTTTTTCGTTAACTTTGAAGTTAGATTTTTTTACAGATTCAAGGGACCGCAGACCTAAGTATATGGTTTTAATTTCAACTCAATACATTCTCGCGTTCCCAAAGTAAAGGGTCTTCACAGACAAACGGACGGATAACAAAGTGATCCTAAAGGGTTCCATTTTTTCCTTTTGAGCTACGGAACCCTAAAAATAAATAAATAATAATAGTTTAGCGATAATATAAACTTTACAGCATAATTATCAAAAGTTAATCTAATACATAAACAAAATATGCAGAAAAGTAGTTGAAAAATCTGGGCTTAGCCATTATCCGGCCCGACGATGCATAGTTAACGAGTTTTAAAATAATTTAAGATTTTCATCTGAAGGCCACTAACATTTTGCTGGGACGATATTGAAACGATATTTACTTAATTTGACCAGACTGACGAAGACCGGTAACGTTATTGAGTGTACCTATGTATGAATCACTTTGGCAAGTACTTTTTCGTTGCCAAAACCAACTTGTCGTAACCGAACTGCTTATGATTTGGTTCTGAGCGATACTAAATAACATAAAGAAAAAAAAACTCAAAAAACCGGCCAAGTGTAAGTCGGACTCATGCACGAAGATTTCCGTACAGTTCGTAGTAAAAAACGAAAAGTAAAGTGAAAAATTAAAACCCGAATACGACAAAAAAAAAACGAAGCTGAAAAAGTGTGAAACAAGATTTTCATATTTCGAACAGAACAAAAAGAAAAACCGCAGTCACACGTTATAGGTACCAACCGAAATACTTTAATAACGTGTGACTACGTTTTCTCTTTTTGGTGTTAAATTTAACACATGAATTTTATCCGCTAGAGGGCGTAACTTTTAATTTGAGCAATATTTTGGTAAAGGACAAGTGAAGCCCTTTCAAATGATATCAAACACGACGTATTTATCTCCAACTTTATTTTTTAACCCATTACTTTTTGTCTGCTAGAGAGCACCATATTGAGTTTTGTGACACGTCACGTAGCCTATGTTCAGCGGTCAATTAAGACGGTTCTAACGATACCTCATATGTCGAGTTCCGATAAGAAGATTAGGAGCTATGAGGGAACAGATGAACCTACTCACATACATACATACATACATATAAAGCCTGTCAATCATAACCCACCTTTGGCTTTGCAGTAGTCGGGTAAAAAAACAAGTACGTTGTATTTTTTTTTAGGTGGGAAAATCATCCAATTACATCTTCCGAACTTGGGTGGAGCGGGAGGTTGTGTAGACTTTTACTGACTAAAAACCCACTCCTGTTCCTTCTTTGCCTTCGTTCCAGAGCCCCGGGTTTCACTTTTTCATTACCCGTGGCCCCAGTAGGCTTCGATCCTGTTGGGCCCCTACGGTTTGCTGACATCTCCCTGAGGCGCGCATGAAACTATGCGCGCCGTCGACGACTTGGGCTCGTCCCAGATGGTTACCACATGGTCGGACGGCGAGCAACCATCGCTCGCCGTCCGCAAGCCCGCGCCTACGGTGGCCGGAAATCGAGATCGGGATCCCGGCGGATGGGGCGTGAGGGCCGTACCCTCGCGCGTGCACGTGCGGCTTTCTCCTTTGATAGCATTACTGCTTTGCAGACCGCCTGCCACTCCTGCTCGCTCCGGACTATGGCCTATACTAAGGCCCGGCGCGAAAGATCGTTGGCGCCGGACGCCCATAACGTTTGTTGTCCCCATTTAAATATTTATTTTATTTGGTTTTTACTATTTGTTGTTACAGCGGCAATAATAATTCATCATTCAGCTACCACAGTTCATGAGATACAACTTGGAGACAGACATACGGACAACGAAGACTTAGCAATAAGTCTCGTTTTTACTCTTTGGGTACGGGACTCTAAAAAGAAGGGGTAAATTTACGCTTTTACAAAAGTATTGTTAGAGTGAGTAGGTACTTAATCTAACAATACAAGATTTAAGATAAGTAGGTAGGTACCTACTTATCTTGTACGTATAACCCCAATAAAATCTAGGGTAAATACTACCTACTTTTATAGTTCTTTCAATTTAGCATGACTACAGCGCAGAGTTCATTGACCCACCAAAATTTCATGAACGACAATATATATATGAAGCCATACTGAACCAGCATTTCATCTATCGTAATTCTCCCAAGTCGTCGACGGCGCGTACTGTTTCATGCGCGCCATAAGGAGATGTCAGCAAATGTAGGGGCTCAGCAGGGTCGAAGCCGACTGGGGCCAAGGGTCTGGTTCTGAAAAGACTCGGCCCCGGTACGAAAGGCGGCGAAGGGACAGGAGTGGGTTTTTACTCAGTAAATGTCTGACACTATCTCCCGCTCCGCTCAAGAGCAGGGGAAGTCATAAGATGATTTTCCCACCGAAAAAAAAAAACTATATTAATTCTCAACATATTTTATTTGTGATAAACGTTACATAATTATAGTTGCTTAGGTTCTTACAGAGATATTTCGTGAAGAAGAATATGTTTCTCATTTATATATTTTTTACACCTATCGCAATATTGTCCTTTCATTAAGAAGAGATCGCCTTGTGTGTTCGCCTGTTTTTGAGTTGGGAAGTCATCAACTATTTCCCACTCTGGTTGGACCTACCTGTGTTCAGTTACTCTTTGCTTTTCAGGACTTTTTTTTTTAGTAGGGAAATCATCTAATGATATCTCCCGCCCTTGGGCGGAGCGGGAGGGCGTGTCAGACTTTTACTGACTAAAACCCACTCGTTTGTTCCTTTTTTGCCTTCGTTCCAGGGCTCCGGGGTTCTCTTCCGCACAACCCATGGCCCCAGTAGGCTTCGACCCTGCTGGGCCCCCACGGTTTTGCTGACATCTCCTTGAGGCGCGCGGGGAATACTACGTGCCGTCGACGACCTGGGCACGGTCCGGACGGTTACCGGACGGTCGGACGGCGAGCTACCCATTGCTTGCCGTCCGCAACCCTACGCCTACGGTTGCTGAAAATCGGGATCGGAATCCCGGTGTCGGAGGCGTGAGGGCCATACCCTCGCGCGTGCGACCGCGCATCCTTTGCTAGCGTTACTGCTTCGCAAAAGGAGGCAACCGCCAGCCATTCCTCCTCGCTCCGGACCATGGCTTGTAACAGGGCTGGCGCGAGAGGTCGTTGCCGCCGATCGCTGCTTTCCAGGGCTACGGTAACTCTTCCGAATATTCCCGCAGGCATTATATCCCCCTAAACGCCGATTGTACATACAGTTGTACAACTTGAATGACCTTAAAAAAACGCTTAATTTTCGTATTGTACATACGAGTGTGCGAAATTTATTCGGCCAAAAATTTTGGTCTGTTTATTGTGTTTTTCCTGAAAAAAACGAGATGATTTTTTAAATGAGTTTTTTTGTGATTTTTCTAAAAAACAATCAATTACGTAACAATAATACCCTCAGGCGTTCGAGGGGATATTCATCTGTTAAAATGCCAGTCGTACGAGCGAGAAAGAGGGATGGAGCTATACACCACTGTATAGCTCCATCTCCACCTATAACGACATCTATGGAGTCACATAAGAACTAATCCTGCATCGCGCAATTAAAGTTCTCCGCGCGATTTGAACATATACAACAAACAGCCTGACATCTTCTATCAGGCAGTTGCCCATCAGACAAAACAAACGTCTGGCCAGAGGATTCTCCCTTTTCAACGGAGGTTTTCTGGACTTCGAAGACATGTGACATTCACCAACCCGCACTGGGCCCGCGTGGTGGATTACGGCCCATTCCCTCTCCTAGAGAGGAGGCCTGAGTCCCAGCAGTGGGAACATTAAAAGGCTGATTATGCTTATGCTTGCGGGACTTTACTCTCTGTTTCGCATATCTCCAAACTTTTAACAGTTCAGTTTAGGTCGTAAAATGGATCGCGTTAAGATCTCATGGGACGTACTAAGACGTCTAAAATTTTTTTAATTAATTCCGGTATGAGAAAGGGATAGTGCAAATCGTCCTGTATAGCTCCGTCTCTCATATCGAAATGTCTTTTTCCCTGGTTATACACGCACGCCACCAGTGGAGTACAAAACATAAGTGAGTAAAGTTTAAATAAACGGGGCAAGGGTAATGCCCTCTATTGCCCTGCTAAAACGTAGAAAGTATAGTTGGTAGGTACTTTCTTAGATCACGCAACAAAGGCATCAGAGTCTAGTTTATTTGATACCACCTCACTATAGCCTATTGCTAGGTACCTACACTTTGTTTAATGCCTGTTTACTACAGGCCTAACGATTACGATCAAACGTAACAATAGCTATTATGGATGTTTTTTTGAGGTAGGAATTTTCCAATTACTTCTCTTCCCTTACGCTGGAGCAGAGGCGGGCGTGTCTGAATTTTACTGATAAAAACTACACCTGTGTCTTTCAGTTGTCCTTTGCATTCTGGGGCCACCACGATTTCCTTTTCAGGATATCCCTGCGGCCCTAGCGGGTATCGGTTATAATCGGTTTCCTGACATATTCAAACTCTTTGAGGAGTTTGAGGAGTGTGTGCTGTCAACGACTTGGGCTCTGTCCGGACGATTTTATTACCGGATGTCCCGACGACGATTATCTACGGCGGTGTAGTAATCCAAATTCAAAGCAGAAGGTGTTTGCCTTCATTCATTAAAGATTAAACGGTATTGTACGAAATTTATCTTTTAATAAATATTATTTTTTAGGGTTCCTCAATGGTGCCAATGGGACCCTATTACTGAGCGTCTGTTGTCCGTCCATCCGTCGGTCTGTCTATCCACCTGTCAGCGGGCAGTAATGTAATGTGTCTCATAAATCTATGTATTTCCATTGCCGCTACAACAATAAATAATAAAATTGAAATAAACTTAACAATTACGGGGGTTCCCATACAAGAAACGTTATTTTGAACAAATTTTTTGTTCGATTTCAATAGATATTGTAGTATGGAACCCTTCTCACTTTCTCATCTACCCGTGTACGAAATTTCATCCAAATCGCGGAGCGGAGTAACAAACACACAAACTGACCATCTTTCGCTTTTATAACATTACTGTTATAAAAGGATCCAAAAAAGAAAAAAAATACAAGTTTCCCCTGATTTTGCTGAAAAAGGAAGTGGGTAGGATGTCGAAAAACTTTAGGCATTTATAAAGAGTTCCGAAGGTCGCTCGATTTACGGTCAAAGCCCGTGAAGGTCAAGGTCGACGGCTGTTTAAGTTTCTGAACAGATAAACACTCTTCGTAGCGTCTAAGTCTTCTCATGATGTTTTACGTAACCGGTGAAAACCGGATCCATTATATACAGGATGTCTTAGCTCAGGGGTCGAGACTACAATAAGATAGTTTACTTATGTTTTCGATAAATAAATATGGGGTACCATTGTTATCTATATGTCGGAGAAGTCAATAGTGCGGAAGCTTGAGAACGAATTGCAAATGAGAATGTCGGCGCAAGGATGACGATCATCATTGTAGCTCTGTCCAGGGACTCTGTTTTGTGGGCGATGGCTGGGTATTGAGCAATAAACAAACTATTCCAGATCACATAACTGATTTATTATGATGCAAGCTTTAGGTATTCATTTCACACAACGAGCCGTGAGACAGTCCCCGAGACGAGACGTTGTACGCATGGCTGCCGATAGAGGAAAGAGCACTTTTATTTGCTCGGGTCGTGCAAACGTCTGCAAACCCAACATTTACTTCATTTAAAAACACTTATTTTCATTTAAAATAACGTTCAGTTTATGTTACAAAGTATACTATAATTACAGTTGTTTTTAATTCTTTTTTGGTATAATTATCGTTTTACATAAATAACATTTGATGTAACCTTCGAACCAAGGGCGCGTAAAGAGACTTCGGGAGCTTTCTCTTTCGAGATGACTGTTTTTTTTTTAGTGGGAAATCAACTGAGGATTTCTCTAAGGAGGAAGTGGGAGGGCGTATCACAATTTTACTGAATAAAACTACAGCTATGTACTTCCAGTTGCTTTGCGTTCTACCGACCACGGGTTTCTCTTTTAGAAGTCGATCCATGATCCCGTAGGCTTCGACCCTACTGGGCCCCTACGGATTTGCTAACATCTCTTTGAGGCGCACGTGGTGGAACACTACGCGCTGACGACGTCTCAAGCTTGGTCCAGACGATTACCGGATGACCGGATGGCGAGCTACCCATTGCTCGTCGTCTGCAAGCCCACGTCAACGGTGGCTGAAATTCGGGGTCGGGGTCTTGGTAGTTGGGATGTGAGGATATCGGTTCCCAGATTTCATAAAAAAAAACTTTAAAATATCTGAATTAGTATCGTTATAATTTCGTTACTCTAGATATCAACCGCCTATGCCTTCACTTCTGATCCGTTTAGTAGAAAGTTTAATAAGGTGCAAAATATGATGTACATAAACCTCTCATAATCACTGTATCATACTAAAATTTTATAGGCGAAACTGCTACTCTCGAACGGCCGGACAGATTTCAATGAAACTTGGTACATGGGTAGACCATGTTTTGGAATAACAACAGTACTTTTTATCTCAAGGATGTGTTGCCTTGGGATCATTTTCTATTTTCACAAAGGCGAAGCCATCAGGTGAGATAGTGGTCAAGCACGAACCTATCAAGAATAAAAAAAAAGCCGCAACAACTAGTCATCACATAGTATAAAATAAAATCGCTTCGCGCTGTCTGTCCCTATGTATGCTTAGATCTTTAAAACTACGCAACAGATTTTGATGCGGTTTTTTAATAGATAGAGTGATTGACGAGTTATATGTATAATACATGTATAATATCGTCGAGAAACACTGATAATTTTAGAGGTTTCTTATGTGATGTCGTAAATAAACACATTTTTTGCGCTTACATTTCAAAAGCTGGCTGAACCCTAAGAGATAGATTAAAATAATGCACGACAGTATTGTACACCTTAAAAATCTACAAAAAGTTCGCAATGGTATATTTCTTAGGGATAACCCACAATATCCATTTTTTATCCTTTACTTTTTAAGAGCAATAATGGCTTATTTACGAAGCGATTTTAAGCAATACAGCATTAATCTTTATCCAAATAAGTACCTTAAATACATTGTGCATTTAATATAGATCAATATGGCCCTTTAAAGCATGTAATTTAAATGAATATTTTCGAAGATATTACAGATTTAAAATGCAGGGACATAGGAGTTGCGGTGGTACCGGCTTATTGTATAATGATAAAAAAACTGTGAACTTTGTATATAAAGACATTCTATTGTATACTTAGTATCAATCTTTTCGATCCAGCTCGTCCCTTGCTGCTCCCCCCCAGCGATGCCCTAACTCGAGGTCCGTACCCCACAGGGGGTGCTCTTAGCGTGTAGTCGCTTAGTTTTAAGTTAGTTTAAGTAAGCCCTGGCTGGAGGCTTTGATTCTCTAATCGAGCCCGCCACAGGCAAGATCGGTTAAGCAGCCGACAACCTCCTAGGTTGACATGCGAGAGGCCACTCACAAAAAAAATAAAAAAATACTTAGCATCAGTATTGCACCCGTGCGAAGCTGGAGCGGGTCGCTAGTAATATTATAAAAGATAAAGTTTGTGTGTGTATGTTTGTTACTCTTTCACGCTCAAACGGCTTAATGCATTTGGGTGAAACTAGGCACACGGGTAGATCATGACCTGGATCAGGTCACAAGATATTTTTTACCCCGTTAACACTAACGGGGAAGGAAATACATATTTCAATGAGATTATTTTCGATTTTTACGCGGGCAAAGTCGCTGTCTGAAGCTAGTAGGTTTACAAATCAGGGTGCAAGGCAATTCATTATTAAATCAGTTTTCATTTGGTTGACGTTTCTCCAGGTTCCAGGTAAATGCTGAGATATCAAGAATCGAAAAATACTCGGGAGAAAATTAGGTCGAGCATTATTTATTTGTTTTAGTTTAAATGTATTTTTTTGTAGACTCGATAATGCTTATTGTATAAAAATAACTTTAAAAAAAAAAAACCGACTTCACTAAAAAACAAAACACTAAAAATTAATTCCGGAAGTCGGTGTTTCTCGATATTGTTTGTTTTTTTTTTATTTAACACCGACATCCTAAATTAAAGTTATTTTGATCGTTTTAGTGTGTGTTTTTAGTGAAGTCGGTTTATTTTTGTAAAGTTTGTTATTTTACACTTTTTAGTTGCGATACACTTATAGCCAGAGTACCTATTTCTCATGACAATTCCATTTAACCCAAACACTGCTAGGATACATTGTTTTACTTAACTATCTACATTCTGATATCTATGTGAGTATGAAGTTCCGTTGGTCATTTCTGGTCTTCTTCATCAGTTCCAATACATAAAATATTACTTTTTGACTGTAAATACTTAAGTCCTCGATGAAATTCCGAAACCACTATATACACTATTCCCTCGATTCCTCATGAATCCCATCATCAAAACTGGATTTTGAAAAAAAAATGGAACCAATCTGGAAGCATATCCTTTAAGAAATTTTTTTTTCTGCAAATCGGTCCATAAACGACGGAGTTCTCAGGTAACAAACATAAAAAAAAAAAAACATCTGATAACCTCTTCCCTTTTTTTGGAAGTCGGTTAAAAACTGCAGGTAAGTGGAATCTATCTACTTATCACACAAGAGAAAGTTTTCACTAATTGTTTTAATACGTTTTGGTTTTAATTTTGTTGCCTAAATTGTTTAAGTCCACAACAGAGTGAAGACACTGATTCCTGTAACACAGGTGCCACCTAGCACAGCAGCCAGGGTTTCAATTGATATGTATCAACTTCTTTATGTCAATAAAACCCTATTATTATTATTAATCTATGAAATCTAGCATTAATGTTGGAAATCACTGTATCTTTGTCTAAATTATACTTGCACTCATGTTCTTGCTGGTGACTTTGACTTTTTATCATCATCATCATCCTGCCCTTGTCCCGTGTTATTTGGGGTCGGCGCAACACGTTTTTTTCTTCCACTCTGCCCTGTTACTCGTCATGCTATCACTAACTTCCTTTTCTTTCATATCACTCTTCATACAACCCATCCATCTTTTCTTTGTTCTCCCTCTCCCTCTCCATCCATCCACATGTAAACTCATAACTCTTTTAGTAACAAGACTGACTTTGTATAAAAGTTGAAAATTATCCCACTACGTCCTTTCAGTCGTTTAATTGATATACAGTTAAATAAAATAAAAAGAAACAGATAAGTGCGAGTCTGGGTCGCGTACACGAGCAGTTTTATGTATACTTACTGTGTAACTAGGCCAATTCTCGAATCGACTCACGAAGATTTTTCCGAATCGCAAAAAACTATTTTGTTTTTTTTTTAATTAACTACACAGTTTTCAGATTTTTTCCAATACTTGTGCTATGAGACCTTGCTTTAAGACAAACAGGATTCTAGGTCAACGGAAAGTACTCTATAGGTCTTGATTTCCTGTCAGCTAGTGTCACAATATGCGTCTTAGCGGACTAAAAATGGTCTTATATTTAGATATATTTTATATAGAAGTTTCATATTTTAACTGTTATTTGCGGTAGCAAACTTGAGTACTTATTTGATATTAATTTTAGCTTCATACCTCCTCGCATTCATGAGTAAAACGGTCTACATAGACAAACGTACTGACGGATTGACGGACAACATAGCGATCGTCGAAGTTTTCAAAAACGGAACCTATAAGGGTATAGGTTCCGTTTTTTAAGACTTAGGTACAGAACTCGAAAAATACAGATATTGCAATGGACCAGCTGATCTTTGATTCTACAGATCAGAATGTATATTTTATCATGTCATTTGGTCACTTTTCAACTTTGTTACTGAAGGATTTTCAATTATCAGTTTCTAATCAGCTCAAGTCAGTACGCTGCCCCGTGTATTTCCATCAAATAATTTGCATAATGTTACGATTGCAAATTTCTGGATCTGCCATCGGAATAATATCAACGTTTCCATTTCAATATTCTGGCTCGGGTTCGCTTATCGTATTAAAGGACAATGATTTCTGTGAGGAGCATGAATCATGTTAATTTGAGACCGTGTTTATTGACAAAATATTGAAAAAAATATTAACCCTTTAGCCGCATATGTCGGATATATCAGACAAACACTCTCGCGTTTATTCAGCCAGGGTCGCACATCACAATACACACCAAATACTCCATCTCGTCAGCTCTTCAGTCACCTATGGGGATTGATGAGTTAAACGAGATGGAGTACTCAGCCGCAAACACTCGACCCTGGAGAACAGGAAGCGAAAACACTCGTCAGATTAATCCGACGCGGGCGGAAAGAGGGTTAAAATCAAGTAAAAAACCCCAACAAAATAACGTTTCTTGTAGGTATGGGAATCCCCCCTTAATTTTATTTTAATTTTACTGTTTCTTGTTGTTGCAGTAATAAAAAATACACATTCTGTGAAAATGTCAACTCTCTATCTCTTACGGCTTTTTGAGTTACATCCCGCTGACAGACGGGTGAGACGGACGGAGACAGCGGAGGCTTAGTGATAGGGTCCCGTTGGTATCTTTCGGATACGGAACACGAAAAAAAATGGGAAGATACTTCTTTTAAAAGTTCTCTGTCCGTATTTTTCTCAAGGTGGTAAATTTCAGAGGAAACTAACCATCAGCACGGAAATGTAGTGCAAAACACCTCCTGTGTTTTCTTTTACTCTTATAGGCCTCGTAGGTATACATACAACACTCTCTTTTCTTTTACTCTTACAGGCCTCGTAGGTACAGGCTAATGGTAGATGGACTCCTTCTGCGAATCAGTAATGCTAGCGTAGGAGGGGGCTGCACGCGTGAGGGAACGGATTTTCTCACGCCCTAAGCACCGGGATCCTGACCCCGATTTCCAGCCAAGTTGTCCGGTAAC
Organism: Mythimna vitellina; assembly: GCA_949316375.1. Taxonomy (NCBI): domain Eukaryota; kingdom Metazoa; phylum Arthropoda; class Insecta; order Lepidoptera; family Noctuidae; genus Mythimna; species Mythimna vitellina. The sequence goes on along the minus strand of OX438687.1, from coordinate 8,186,261 downwards.
CGAGCGGACCGAGCCCATGTCGTCGACGGCGCGTAGTATTCCACACGCGCTTCAAAGAGATGCCAGCAAAACCAGCAGGGCCGAAGCCTACTGAGGCTATGAGTAGTCCAAAAGGGAACCCCGGGGTTCTGAAAAGCCAGTCAAAGAAGGAATATACGTGTGGTTTTAGTCAGTAAATGTCTGACACGCTCTCTCACTCTGCCTAAAGCGGCAGAAATTATTGGATGATTTCCCATCTTAAAAAAAGGCCTTGTGGAACCAAAGATATATTTCATAGGTTGCGGTCACAAAGCGCGAGAGCGAGATGGCACGGCCTGTTACTCGCTGTCCTACTCGCTCGTTTAATGACCGCAAATATCCCGGGACTTTAGTCGCAGCGTGTAGTGCAAATTGATGTTGTCGTTTGACAATGGCAGGCAAACAGTCAGTGTTAGTCTAGTTTCGTTCGTTATGCAAACTAGTGTTGATTGTTTGGGTCTCTCCTAAGTTATTATTATAGTACCTACCAACCAAGTGGACTAACAATTGGCCGTTTTCCGTTGCCTTCTTGTACGTATACGATGTGAGTATTTTTTTTTTTTTCCGGTGGGTAAATCATCTTGTGTCCGCTCTTGGGCGGGGCGGGAGATAATGTCAGACTTTTACTGACTAAAAACCCACTCCTGTTCCCTCGTTGCCTTTCGTACCGGGGCCGAGTCTTCCTTTCAGAATCAGACCCTTGGCCCAAGTAGGCTTCGACCCTGCTGGGCCCCTACAGTTGCTGATATCTCCTTGAGGCGCGCGTGAAACAGTGCGCGCCGTCGATGACTTGGGCTCGGTCCGATTACCGGACGGCCGGACGGCGAGCCACCCATTGCTCGCCGTCCGCAAGCCCGCGCCTACGGTGGCCGGAAATCGGGATCGGAACGATGTGAGTATTAAAGGTCATTGGGCGTAATCCGACCCGGTCGCGGACATGAATGAAAATGATTTAAAACGAAAGAGTATAAATTCACTTAACATTACATAAGGTTATTTTTTATTTAATCCATGGGAGAACAAAGTTTGAACTCAAAATACATTTACTTAAAAAATCGAATACTACTACTAAATATTAGTTGTCGTTCTGTTACATAGCTACTAAAAGGTTTTCGCGAGTCCATGTGGGACCATATCCAGCCACAACGTCAGATGCCTCAATCCTGCGTCATCTTTTAGAAAATATAGAATCTCCGTGGCATTGGTTTTTAAGACCTAATGATATTTTTATATTAGATCGCGGATTTTGTGATTCAATTCCTATAATTGAAGAATGTGGCTATGTTCCACATAAGCCACCATCCAGAGGAAGAGGAGAACAATTGACGACGTTAGATGCCAATAAGTCAAGGTTGATAACAATGTGTCGATGGGTAATCGAGGCCATAAATGGTCGTTTTAAGAAAGATTTCAAAATATTTCGACACACATATTTTAATGTTGCTATGCGAAATATGATGACGGACTTCAAAATAACAGCGACTATCATCAATGCTACCAGGTGTCCTTATGAAGATAGTGTATATGTCGACCAGTTTATTAACATTATAAATGGTAGAATGAATAGAGAGAACGAACTGGCGCAACACGTAATTGAAAACAATATGAATAGACAAAGAGTTGCTTTCATGCCATTAGATGGAAACAATCCAGATTTTACAGACTTCCCACAGTTAACATTTGAAGAACTTATACTGTTTACATTGGGCAGTTATCATTTAAGACTTGCTAGGTCGTACTGCCATAAACACATAAGACCTAATGGTGTCTACATGATAGAACTCTATCGTCATCAAGAATTAATAAATAATAAAATATTGATAAGGGGACGAATTCAGTCGCGACATGTCAGAGCGCGACAATATTACACATATATTTTAATTAACCCAGCGACACAAGGAAGACAAACTGTTGAAGACTACTACTGCTCGTGTATACACGGCCGCCGCACCGTCGCGTCGGGAGCTGCGCGCATATAGCCAGTATAGTTTATTTTTTATTCTGGGCTAGGCACCAACAACAAATTGAAGCCCCTGCGGTATTTTTAGATGATATAACAGTAGATATTGATCACGCCGAATAAATAATTTGAAAATGTAAAATTTTTTTTTTTTCTTTACTCCCACATCCCACAAGAAAGCGACCCTTACCATGATAACTAGACACATTTTATCTATATATCTTCACAATTGCATTTCTGTCCGCCGTGGGTTTTTCTCCCATACTATTTGCCCATTGACCTTTATTTTTACATTTTAGGTGGTAAAACTACCTGCTCCTGTAAACAACAATAACTTAGAGCTTGTTCTTTAATTCTTTATTGTACACAAAAAACTTAATATAGTACACAGTAGTTTGACATTTCATATACAAAGGTGAGCTTAACTCAATAATGAGTTTTCTCCCAGCAAACCTTTGAGTGACAGAGAGAGATCACATTCGAGGGTAGGACCCAGTGTACAATATAAATGTACATAAATAAGACGTAATAATATAAAAATATACGTATTAACAAATAAATACAAATATTATGTCTGTGTCTGTTTTGTATATTTTTATGTCAACGACGCATAAGGTCGTAAGGAGAAAAAGTGTATTTTTCAGGAGAGCCTTTTTTATAATTTTCGTAAATGTTAATGATAAAGATAACAATATTGCCGACTGCACACGCATAGCGGTTTATTACAACTGTCATTATTTAAATTTCATTGAAAGAAAATAAAAAATGTCACTAAATTAAATGCACTAAAACCCATGGTACTACTGCGAAGTTCTACGTAATTATCAATCTGCCTTCATCTCTTTGGTCCACAGTTGGGGTTGCCACCTTTTTTGGGAGAAATATAACATTTTTCACAAATTACTGCAAACAATATAGTACTTTTGGAATATTCAGGAAAAAAATGGTACACCTTTATCATAAATTTCTCGTTATTCATTTTAGAACTTTGAAAATTTATGAGTGGTGGATAAAGCCTGTAGAGATTTTTTGCAGCCCTGATTAAGACAAATGCTAGAGCGAGCAGAGCGAGATCCAAAATTCTAGCCTTAGAGTGGTTACATTTTTTAAACTTTCATTCAGGAATAGGAGAGTAGGGTTTGGATCCCAGGACAATTCGCGTCTCGAAGTCCCGAATTTGCTCGTAATTTTATTTGTCTCGAGTCCCGGAACTTTCGGTTCGAGACGCGAGATGCGACAAGGTTGTCGAAATTTTATTTTCAAATAATTGAAGGTGCCTGGTGCCATCTGTTAGTTTAATGAATACTTGGCCTATCACGGTTTGAAAAAAATAAAGAAGAAAAACATTAAAAAAGGAGTTTCAGTTATTTAAAGCAACCGGAAAATTTACAGAAAGTTTAGAACAACTGAATGAAGCTTTTGAAAACGAGCGAGTGTTCTGTGTTCAAAGGCATTATTACAAAAATCAGAAACAGATTATCGGACAAAGCTGTTGACACTCTGATTATTTAAAAACCTATTTTATTAAATCAGCAAAAAGTGTAATTAATGAGTTAGTTGATTATTTAAAATACTGATTTATAAGTCTTTTTTATTATTTATACTTTGATTATTTAATTATGAAACCAATTTGTGATTAGGAGAATTAACAATGTTGCGATTATGACTAATTATTAGATATTAGAATTACTAGATAGTTCGATTTATAACTATAAGATTTAACTACATAAAAATGAATCTGTGTGTGATAAAAAGAAAGCAATTATTATTTAACAAATGTTTTTTTTTACAACAAAAATGCCATTTTGAAATACGTTTTACCAGTAATTAACTCAATTATTTTTTCAAAAAAGGTTAACCCCTCCTAAACATAACTAAAATTTTTCATAAAAGTCTCGAAGTCCCGAGCATTCCCGGGAATTTAATTGTAGGTTGTTTCGTGTCCCGGATTTTGAAATTGTCGAGAACTCCCAAACCCTAAATAGGAGTCAAGTTATGAATTCATAAAGAAAAGTTTGAGATTTTTGAGATTGTAGCAAGCGCAGCGAACTGTAATATCTTCAAACCCCTTCAAACTACAATTTTCTAACGTATGTTGGCATTGGTAGACATGTGATTTTAGTAAATAACATTGGAAATAACCATAGAGTTATCTAAAGTACTTTGCGTACAATATTATTTGTTTACAATAAAATCAAATATAAAATAAAAAACACAAAACAAAAAGCACAATCGACTAAAATATATTACGATACTATATAATATAATGCAGGTGACAACCCTACCCACAGTACAGTATGAAAGAAAACTGCGGTAAACGTCTCTTTGATCCCGTACTTACAAGTAAAAATGACAAAAGCATTTTCACGTTAGGCATAATTTTAATATAACAGAACGAATGCCTCGTCGTGTTATCGCGTAGCTCTTAAATAATGGGGGAACGTTAAAAGAATTCGCGTATTACACGAGAATGTCATAAAACAGAGAGCGTTTTGCCTAAATGTGAAGACGTGAAGCTAGTCTGAAAATAAAAATTCCTTGCCCTTAGCTCAGCTAAAGAGTTCCTGGGAATCCTTGAGGAGTTTACGTTTTAGTGAACCTTGTTAGTTCCATTTTAGGGTTCATTATTCAATAATATTGTTTAGATTCATTATTAGCAGGGAACAGACTATTTGTTATAAGATTTTTGAATGATGTGATGTCAGTATTAGAGACAGATGTAGGCATAGAAACACTTAATAGAATATACGGGCGATCCGCCCCAGCTTCGACCCTGATTTTCGGTTTGTATCACTCTGTCTATTAATAGAAACTGCATGAAAATCCGTTCCGTGTCCGATAATATATAAGGAAAGCACTATAATAATTATTTATCTATATAGGTATATAAAAATCACTGCCACTTTTCGTTGTAATTTTATAACTCAAGAACGGGCTCACCTATCCAAACCAAATGTTTAGGCTTTGTTTGGACTATTTAGTAGATGGTTTATGTGAAGTTTGCACAAAATCGGTCGAGCGGTTCTTCATTTATCACATTATTAGGCGGTGCGAAGTTCGCCGAGTCAGCTAGTTTATTATATTACTGGCGACCTGCCCCGGCTTCGCACGTGTGCAATGCTGATACCACCACAATCGATATGTCCCTGCATTTTAAATCTGTAATGTCTTCGAAAATATTCATTTCAATTACATGGTGTAAAGGCCATATTGATCTATATTAAATGCACAATGTATTTAAGGTAATTAATTGGATAAAGGTTAATGCTGTATGGCTTAAAATCACTTCGTAAATAAGCCATTATTTCTCGGAAAAGTAAAGTAGAAAAAGAAAAAATGGTTATTGTGCGTTATTCCTAAGAGATAGACAACAAAAAGGTCCGGGATGGTATATACCATCGCGGACTTTTTTGTAGACCTTTTTAAGGTTTACAAAATTGTAGTACATTATTTTAATCTATCTCTTAGGATTCAGCCAGCATTTGCAATGTAAGCGCAAAAAAATATGTTTATTTACGACATCACATTAGAAACTTCTAAAATTATCAGTGTTTACTATTTTATGCATGTATTATACATATAAACCTTCCTCTTGAATCACTCTATCTATTAAATCCGTTGAGTAGTTTTAAAGATCTAAGCATACGAGTACATAGGGACAGACAGCGGGAACGACCTTGTTTTATACTATGTAGTGATACCTGCCCAGCAGGATCGAAGCCTACTGAGACAATGGGTTGTGCGAAAGAGAACCCCGGGGCCCTGGAATGAAGGCAAAGAAGGAACAGGAGTGGCTTTTAGTCGGCAAAAGTCTGACACGTCCTCGCGCTCCGCCCAAGGGCGGGAGATGTCATTAGATGATTTATGACCTAAAAATAAAATCACCATATTGTAAATACCAACATTCTAAGCAAATAAATGAGTATTGTATTCTAATCTACTGTTAGGCTAAGAAATATCTAGAGTGCACTTTCTCTTACAAAAGCGTTGAGTGCATCACTTTAATTGAACACATAATTCGAATAGAACACTTTGTACACCGGGGCTTAAAGCGTTCTTACTTTAACCCAGTGCGGCTTTTAAATGGCTATTGTTAGTGCAATTAGGTCAATGGATAGGGTAACAGTAACTGGGAAGAAATGTATTGTTACTTGTTTTAAGTTTAGATTTTGTTTCATCTATGAAAGACATGTCGGTATTGGCAACCATTCTGTTGGCTACAGAATAAATCGAACTAAATTTTTTTGACTGACCTGTTGTTCTAGTGGTTAGTGGCCCTGACCGCTATGCCGGAGGTCGTGGGTTCGATTCCCACCCAGGACAAATGTTTGTGTGATGAGCACAATCATTTGTTCTGTGTCTGGGTGTAATTTATCTATAATATGTATGTATTTAGAAATATATATGTATGTTTATCAGTTGTCTAGTACTCATAACACAAGCTCTGCTTAGCTTGAGACTAGACGGTGTTGTGTGATAGTAGTGGAATATTATTATTATTATTTTTGTGGCATGTGATATACCGAATACCGTAATTAGATACACAATAGAAAGACAATGAGAGTTCGAACGCTGGCGTTCGTTTGGGGTTTAATTAATTAAATAGCAGCGGGCGGGCAGGGAGAGCAGTGATGGCCCATGGTAACGGCCCCGACTTACGAGTTGTAGGTTGCGGGTTCAAACCCAGCCAGGCGCATTACTTTGTGTAATTTATTTTATCACCACTACTCTCAAAACAGTGAAGGAAAACATCGTGAGGAAACCGGCATGTCCTAGAACCAAAAATTCGAAGACATGTGACATCCACCAATCCGCACTGGGCCCGCGTGGTGGATTACGGTGCATAACCTCTCCTAGAGAGGAGGCCTGACTCCCAACAGTAGGAACATTATAAGGCCGTGTATGGGCAGGGCAAATTGCTCGCAGAACAGATGGCCGTTAGGACTGGTTCTGGGGTGGCGACCGCGTAGCGGAAGACGTAGCGTTGGAAGGTCTCCTATTACGTGGACTAATGAACTGGTGAGGGTTGCAGGAATTCAATGGATGCCAGACGCACACGACCCTTCGTTGTGGCGACACTTGGGGAAGGCGAGAACGTCTGTCGGCTGAAATGATAATGGTGATGATGATATTTCTGTGGTCTTTTCAGATAAATTATCCTGTCTGTTCGCGATCAACTATTTAATTATTATCAGATGGATTTTCATACGGTTTTCACCAGTGACTCATGTGGAAGGTTTATGTTTATATTATACATAGTAGACAAGAGCCGAGAATTTTAAAGTTAACTAACACACATGTGAATTTAGCCACGGAAATTTCTGAAAGAGATACCTTCGTCCTGAAACGCAAAGGGTGTCTGAAGGACTCAGATGGATTTTAGTCTGTGAAAGTCTGACACGCCCTTTTGCTCCATCCTAGAGTGAGAGAAGTCATTGGACGACATCTCGCAGCAAAAAAAAGTACAGACTATGTAGTTCACTAGATTCTACTAAAATAAAAACTAGGAAGAAAACAGCTATCTTAAAGATACGCTCATTTTAACCGACTGCGCGACATCAAAGATAGGTTTATGATTTTTAGTGATGTTGAGTGTTAAGGGTATGCAACTCGCCATACATTTTCGCTGTTTTTCATACAACCGCTCTTACGCGATTATGACGTTATTACACATTATTCATTAGATATTTTGGAAACACAGTATCTTGTGGATATTATCTAGGTTTCTATTGAAATCAATTTATAAATTTGTGTTAAACTAAATCATTAAAGATCTCTGAAAATCTGTTATTTTGAATGAACTTTGACATTTCACAATTTAATCAAAAATTTAAAATAAGTCAAAAAATTATAACATCAGAAGCCTTACAAATTTTTTTCAAAAACTTTTAAGGGTTTAAGACAAAAACGTATTTCCTGGAACAAGTTTTGTAAAATATTCGAGTAAATGACGGAATTACCGAATGCTAACAGAGTTTTCAGGCGTTATCTCTCTTTTTTCGCGTTGCCTTCTTGTCAAACATTGGATTGCGTTAGATGAAGTAACAAGCTTTTAAACCATGCTCGATGTTGACGATAGGCGAGTGGAAAAGGTCCCTCTTAAAGAAGCAGTAGTGTCCGAAGCAGGACGTAGTCCACCCAACAGCTAAGCTTACAATGTGTTTTTTCGCCGGAAATTTCTCTTAAACCAAGAGTATTTTCACAAACTGTACAAAGTCTTCATCTAAACTGCAACTTTGCAGTTATTATGTAGTTTGTCTATGTAAACCCATATGGTGTGACTTTCTCCATCTATCGTACTAAGTATGTGTGTCCTTATCTAAAGATGCTTAGTGGTTTTTAGGGTTCCGTACCCACAGGGTAAAATCGTAACCCTATTGCTTACGCTCCAACCGCCGCCGGGATTCCGATCCCGATTTCCGGCCACCGTAGGCGCGGGCTTGCGGACAGCGAGCAATGGGTGGCTCGTCGTCCGACCGGCCGGTAACCGTCCGGACCGAGCCCAAGTCGTCGACGGCGCGTACTGTTTCACGCGCGCCTCAAGGAGATGTCAGCAAATCGTAGGGGCCCAGCAGGGTCGAAGCCTACTGGGGCCACGGGTAGTGTGAAAGCGAAACCCGGGGCCCTGGGACGAAGGCAACGAAGGAACAGGAGTGGGTTTTTAGTCAGTAAAAGTCTGACACTATCTCCCGTTCCGCCCAAGAGCGGGGGATGTCATAAGATGATTTTCCCACCCAATAAAAAAAAAACCCTATTGCTAAGACTCCGCTGTCCGTCTGTCTGTAAAAAATTTTTATTAAAAACTAGCTGTTGCCCGCGACTTCGTCCCCGTTAAGTTCGTAAAACTGTACAATCACTCTGTGCTTGCAATTCATTCCGAAAGCATCGCAATAATTTATTGTACTTTAACATAAAACGGTTAAAGGTAAAAATATCTGAATTGAGAACCTCCTCCTTTTTTAGAAGTCGGTTAAAAACGGAAATTACTTTCAGGAAACATGTTATGTACTCGTCCAGATCCAGATGTATGACCGTCACTGAATAGAAAGAGCATGATTGTATGGGTTGGCAGTTGTCATTTCTGCCTACCCCAAGGGAAAAGGCATATGTATGCATGGACAATATGGGCATATGTATGTTTCTGGTTTATGTTCTGGTAAAACAACATTGTATGATTTGAACCCCTCGCCACAGTGAGCACGCCACAATCAAATCGCAGCGGTAATGCCAGTCTTTGAGAAGTGTCTACAGAGGCGTCACGGCATCCTCTTTTTGTGCAGGACTCACCGGTTGTGGGTGTTTCGGAAGGTATCTGAGTCGAATGCAGCGGGAAGAAACACTCGGGTCTCACCATTGTGCGAATCATACGGCGGAGCATACGGTGGAAGTCAGTCCCGCTTGGTCGGAGCGCCGGCGCCGCCTTGCCCTTATGGGGGCGATTGGTGGATAAAATGACAACCAGTACCCTCCTTCAGTGAAGCACTAAGATCAAAGAAGGTGGCTGAAACTATGAGGGATAGGACATCCTGACTTCTCAGCGGTCGCTGCAAGGGACGCTCCGGGTGTTGAAAGTCGCAAGGCAATTCCCAGCCATCGGAAACACGGGATTGCGGTGGTGCTGTCCGGCCGTCTGGTCAAAGCAGTCCTGAATCGACGGCGCGTAGTATTCTACGCGCGACTCAAAGAGATTTCAGCAAATGTATAGGGCCCTCTAGGGCTGATGTCTGCTAGGGCTGCAAGATTATCTAGTTATCTCCCATAACAATTTTCGCCTCAATAACTTTTCACTGAAGAGTTTAAGCAGTTAGACGGCTTTGATAGAAGTAAACGAAGGAGCATAATCGGGACACCGACCTTCAGCTGGATAACGTGCACTGATAGTGAAAAGCCTTAAGTGAATCCAAAAACTACCATCATCATCCGGCAGGCATTAAGTCCGCCGCTGTACATTTGTGCATAAAGGATTAAATAAATAAATCATCAACTATCTTCTTCCACAACAGTACCTATGAAGGATTGGCGAGAGCATGCTTGCATTGATTGTTGCAGTTTGATTATTTTAGGCGTTAGAATTACTTGTTCATTTACCTAGGATATTTTGGTGTGTATTTAATTGACATCCCCGTATATAAGACAAATGTTTTTTCCATAGTGGGAACTACCTTATGAAGAGTCTCCAACTTATGAATGAACTACGGCGAAACCTTGTGCGCGTGTATCCCCGTTCAATCGAACTCGCATATTGATGGCCAAACCGAGAAATTACTGACACCGATTGCCTCTATGAGGACACGGCGGTTCACTCAAGATGGACTCAAGATGGACAATGGAGGACTCGGTGTAGCATGCGGTGGAGGTCTATCACCTCCACCGCATGCTACACCGAGTCCTCCAGGCGATTCACAAAATGGTAATATCAGGGTAATTTCAACCGAACCCAGAACAGACACCGTTCGAAACACCCACAACAGTCCTGAGCTTATCCATAAAGCAATGAAATTACGGTTAACAAATGTAGCAGCCGATAAGTGTTATCCCTGAGACTGGCCTCCCTTAGAGGGTTGTTCCAGTGTTGGTCACCACTCATTGCAAAGAGGTAACGTCCAGATATCGACGTAAGGCTGCAAGGAATCTGAGATACATTATACGTTGTCGAACTGTGATCAGAAAAACACATTCGATCCCGTTTTATATGAAGCAGTGACTGCAAATAATAAAACACACCATTATTAATCCGCAAGGTGCCATCATGCCGGAGGACACAGTGGAGATGTGCCCTGCAAGGGCGGAGCACCGCCGTGTTCTCGTGGAGGCGTCAGTGACCTCTCGCGCCGGGCTCTGATCCAGAGCGAGGAGTAATGGCGGGCGGTCGCCTCCTTCTGCAAAACCTTAATGCTAGCGAACGTGGAGGCCGCACGCGTTAGGGAACGAACGGCCTCACGCCGAGCCGAGATTCCGACCCCGACTACCAATCACGGTAGACGCGGGCTTCCTGACGTCGAGCAATGGGTAGCTAGCCGTCCTGTAGTTGACCAGATCGAGCCCAATCCTCAACAGCGCGTAGTGATAGACACAGGTGTATTTTTAGTCTTTAGTCAGTAAAAGATTGAGACGTCCTTCCGCTCCAACCAGAGCGGGAGAAGTCATTGGATGATTTCCACCCTTAAAAAAGAAAAAAAGGTGCCATCATCATCATTATTATTTCAGCCGAAAGACGTCCACTGCTGGACATAGACCTCCCCAAGTGTCGCTATAATGACCGGTCCTGTGAGTCTCTCATCCATCGGATTCCCGCGACCCTCACCAGGTCATCGGTCCAACTGGGGACCATCCAACGCAAGGTACCCTGTAACCCCTTCCGAAAATGTGGCCGTGTTATTTTAAAGTGAATAATTAAATACATATAGGTATTTACTTTTATCGTCTTTGGTTGGTATCCCTTGAATAATCACGGTCAATTAGCTTGTTACTATAATGGGAAAAATATAATAAAAATAAGCTGTAGGATTGTTAAAAATGCCTCCGTCTAACACCAGTTTAACCATAACTGTAAAAGTGGGCGATGGCCATTCTTCTGCCACTCAGAAAATTACGTAAAATACGCAATGCCATCTATCAAATTTAATATGAAGTTCAACCGTCATTGTCATCATTATTTCTACTTTGAGTCCTTAGATGGCGTTGCGAGTTGCGTGTGGTGTCATATTTTACTTCTCGAAAACTTTGATTTCATACCGTTTGTCTTTCATTTGCTTTGTTTCATTGCGATGAAACAAAGCCTAAGTAAGATTATCAAGTTCCACACAATTTAAATGTATAAAAGTTTACATCGATTTCTAAAATTAATAATACGCACTTCACTAAAACTTTCTACAGATATATTATATACGTATATTTATTAAAAAAAATTGTAAGCATGCAAAAATATATAAAAAAATCTTATTCACGATGACAAAATGGAACAAAAATTTCTCCTCAGAGAGCCGTATGGGATTTGAACCACCTTCACATTACATGAAAATCTAGATACGAAACCACTGCGCTGCGGTCTTCGATGAATATACTATAAAATAGACATTCTTATATAAACGTCATAATTGACTGGTTGGCTCCCTAACGATGATAGCGTGATAATTTTCGTTTTAGAAGTTAAATTTGCAGCTAAATGGAATAATGTAACATGATAGTACGTGATTTTACTCGTCGCTTTGATTTTATTATGTGTTTTGATTAGTTTTTACAAAATATTTAGAAGATATCGAATAGAAATGTCTATTTTATTTTGAAAAAATGATAAAAGTTATTTTAATACAAAAAAATAAGACAAAATAATGACAAATTTTTTAACTGTAGCTGGGAATTGAACTCGCGGCAAATGTCGTTCAATACCTACATTTTGGATTATTGCTCACCCCCCATAGCAAATAGCGTGATAGTTTATAGCCTATCAGTTGCTCTGACCTATAAGGATTATGTATGCAAATTTTGAACAGGATCGGTTCAGTAGTTTTTGCGCCAATTAATACCATCGCAAAAGAATTTTACTGTTTTATTATATGTATAGATGAACAACGCGTGTTGAAACTTTTGTTGCCTCGTTGAATCGATACGGAAATGAAGAAATATTGGATTGATTTGTGACATGTGATGAAAAGTGGATTCTTTACGATAACCGTAAGCGAAAAATACAATGGCAGTCAACCAAATACGCGACTGGCCTGTTATGTGTGTGGCACACATAACAGGCCAGTCGCGTATTTGGTTTTGTAACATTTTAATTAACTGAGAATAAGTATGAAGATGAAATGATGAAGTAGAATAAAAACGGATCACCCATTTAATTTTGGTTGTAACAAATGATTTTCATTAAAAATGTCTTCACTACAAATCCTGAAGCTCATAAAAACTGAAAAGTATTCAGGAAACATCCCAAACATTTTTTCGAACTAAGGTAAACCCCTGAAATGCCGGAACAACGCAAAATATTTGTCCTGAATACACTTTACGTAAGTACCGTTGGCGTGGAGGCTAAATGTAAAATTTTTTGTTCATATATTTTAGGTGACGTAATGGCAGACGTAGACGTGAGTAAAACGAGCTATTACAAATACCACCTTACGAAACCGTTGTTTTAAGAAATGTTATTGTTAGAGGGGAAGTGGAATTATTTCGTACCTAAACATTTAGCGAGCATATTCGTAAGAATTTGGCAGTAGTATCATCACAACGTTAATGTTTCTCTGTTTGTCGATTTGGACCAATTTTTGTTTTTTTTTTTTTATTTGTTATTTATATATTATATTTATATATGTTGTATTGTATCTGTGATTCATTTGTATATCTTTTTTATATTAACCTTTTTTTTTCTCTCTCTTTTATTGCACCTACCACTATTCTTCTCTGCATCACCCAAAGGTTTACTGGTAGAAAATGCCTAAGGCATTAAGTCCGCCTCCGTATCTTTATGTGCATGAAGTATCTAATAAATAAATAAACATTAAGGGAAAGGATGTTTTCCCCTAAGATACCAATCGATAGTGCCAACTACACAGCTGAATATGAGTTTATTTTTTAGCCTCCAAACTCCTTTTTTGTATGTTCACATCGCTTTTCTCCTCCCAGGGGTGACTTAAACCTCCCAATGTTCCCTTGCATGCTTGTTTCATTTGCTGCGAATGTCATCATCATTTATCATCATCATTTCAGCCGAAAGACGTCCACTGATGCACGTAGCACTCCTCCAGGTGTCGTCCTAACGGTCCTCTGCATCTCGCATCTATCGGATTTCCGCGACCCTCACCATCGGTCCACCTTGTAGGAGGCCTTCCAACGCTGCGTATTCCAGTACGTGGCCGCCACTCGAGAACCTTTCGTTCCCATCGACCATCTGTTCTGCAAGCAATGTACCCTCTGCCTATGCCTATCCATCGAAATCAGTCGATATTGGACCATTTTAGGCTGGAAGATGGAATTGTCCACCTTACTTTGAAGCTAGGTGCGCCTGGTGCATGACGCGAGGCCACTTGTAATCTTCCCTTCCAAATGGAAGCAGCCTCCTAACCGCAGATCATCGCATCTTAGGACTCTGCACTGCCCACTATGGGACGAACCAAGGTCGGCAGCGTCAGGCTCAGGTTAACATCCGAAACGAAGGCACGACACAGCTCCTACCACGCAGCGCACGCGAAATTAAGGACTAAGTAAACCGATGGGTTGCATTCTAGGTAACTCTTTTAAACGTTCCCGTAGCCCTAGCTGGATTACTAAAGAAAGTTAAAGGCAATATTATATATATATATTGTATATAAATTTCTTTTTACAACTATCACACAATGCCATCTAGTCCCAAACTAAGCAGAGCTTGTGCTATGAGTATTAGATAATTGATAAACATACTTATATATTTCTAAATACATACATAATATAGATAAATTACACCCAGACATAGAACAAATGATTGTGCTCATCACACAAACATTTTTCCTGGGTGGGAATCGAGCCCACGACCTCCACCTTAGAAGTCAGGGCCACTAATCACTATTTTGACTAGCCTGTTGGTCTAGTGCCACTAGACCAACAGGCTAGTCTAAAAATATTAAATGTTCCACAATTTTTCGTTTCCAAAATTCACACTGGCTGTAGGTAATCTGACCGTCCGGTAACCGTCCGGACCGAGCCCAAGTCTTCGACGGCGCGTTTTGTTCCACGCGCGCCTCAAGGAGATGTCAGCAAATCGTAGGGGTCCAGCAGGGTCGAAGCCTACTGGGGCCACGGGTAGTGTGAAAGCGGAACCCGGGGCCCTGGGACGAAGGCAACGAAGGAACAGGAGTGGGTTTTTAGTCAGTAAGAGTCTGACACTATCTCCCGCTCCGCCCAAGAGCGGGGATGTCCTTAGGATGATTTTCCCACCCAATAAAAAAAAATAAAAAAAAACTGGCTGTAGGTAATAACACTTTTGATACCTTCTTTACCTTGTCTAGACTCAATTTCAAAGTGTAGTTATACAGTATATATCATCTTAGAAAACCTAATGGTAGCCTATAAATAACATCAAGATTACTTGCGCTTACTTTATGAATACCTGGTACTCGTGTATAGTAATGGTTACAAAATAAATCTTGTTGATGAGACCACCTGTTGTTGCTGGCTGTATTGTTTCAGGTTGTTTAGTTTGAATAGGGGCTATTCTATTGTAAATGAAATCTACATTTCATTTTTTTTTGCTACAATTCATTCGCAGGTCTGCAAACTGTTGGTCTCTTTAGAATTAGTAGTTTTTATCTTTCTGTTTTGTTTTGTATTTGTAATGAAAATGAAAACCATTGTTTTTCTTTTGATACAACAATTGTTCTAGAATCATTTGGATTTTTGTGTGGATTCTGGTTAAAAAACTTTGATTTCATAAGAGTATCTGTAAAAGTTTCAACGTCTTTTCTTTTTTTTTTATCCAAAATGCTACGCAAAAGCGTCTCCCTTCTTCTACCGAGGTATTCCACTTTGGGCACCCGCTTAAACGGCACCTGAGTGAATGGCACCTGAGGTATTCCACTTTGTGCACCCATTGATATTTTTCGCAGGTGCCCAAAGTGGAGTACTTTAATGTTTAAAATTTTATTCCATATATGGCACCTACGGATTAGTAGCTACTAGTGTGTAAATTAAACTTACAGAGTTGAGTAAAATGATAATAAATAAAATAATATGATTAGCTAAGCGCCATCTATCTTTCATAGTTAAGTAAATAAAGATCGAACGATGCCGCCTACTATAGCCACGTGACATGCAAATAGGTGGCAACAAGAGGCGGGAGTGGTCCTCCGCTGATACCGGTGTTGCTTCTTCTACTTCTTTTCGATTCGATGGTAAACTCGTCAAACTTTTTGGGCCCAATAGGTGGCTACATTAATACCAGCATTGGTAGCACTCATCTAATCTTCCAAAGTGCAGGTATACGGACGCACCGGTGTTGCTAATTTTGTGACTTTATTGCTAAACATGACGACTTTTGCTTACGACAAAAAAAAAGATTTAGTGATATTTCTAACGACTTTTGGAGTATAAATCAAAACAGTATTAAATGATGGATGTGTTTTTTTTCGTCAAATTTAAAGTATTTATACTTAAAATTTACAAGTAAATGTTTAAGTATAGAGTAGTTAGGTAT
Organism: Mythimna vitellina; assembly: GCA_949316375.1. NCBI lineage: Eukaryota > Metazoa > Arthropoda > Insecta > Lepidoptera > Noctuidae > Mythimna > Mythimna vitellina. Next base: position 8,170,119 of record OX438687.1, on the reverse strand, counting down.
ATTCGTTATTGTAAATTCCTGGATCCTGGAGTTTATTACACAGGAGGTCTACTCCTTTCTTTGCAACTAATATTCGTAAACGAACGATATTGAATCAGAGTCAGAATCATAAACGAACCTACTCTATTAACTTTTTGACTCGCACAAAAGTTTAGTACTTAAAATTCAACACTACTGAGGCCCAAGTCTGCTATTTTTATAAAGTCGTCATTTCAACACGATCCCATTGTCATTTTGCTAAAAGTTCGTAATCTGATAATTCATAATGGCCGATCATTATCATATATCAAGCTGTCTCGAAACATATTAAAAGCAATGACTGCACAATAACGTTCTAATGGTAGGTAGGTCACTGATCAAAGAAACTGTCAAAATTTTGGCAGTTATCCGCATACGTCAAATATTCGCTTGTCATTATGTACGAGATTACCATTCTATGCCATTTCTTTCAATGGAGTGTCAGTGGTTGACCATTGGAAAGTCATAATGATGCCATTATATTAGCAGATTACCAAACTTGTCAAAATCAACAATTATGAAGTCAATGATAGACTATTCTGACACTATTGTAATAGCAGACCTGAGCCCATGTTTTGTTACTCTAAAGTAACAAAACACTGATTATACAATAACGCATTACTGACTAGTGTATTAGTGTCGATAATGTATTTATCTTTATTACATTGGTCTAAAAAAGGTGGCGTGAGCAGGGGTTCCTATCCCTACTACTCTTATTGGATCTGCTTCTGGTAGAATCAGCGAGTTTTTATAATGAGTCCAGCGAATTGAAACATTTGGAGTTGGCAACACAGGCTACAACTACAAATGTATTCAAATCCTCGCTTGTACTTGCACACGAAAAGTTCCAATCCTTGTTTACGTAAACTTGCAATAATTATCGTATAATTAACGTCACGGGAGTGTAAACATTGTGATAGTAAAATTATAGTAATGGAACCCGTTGCCGGTAGCACCAAACGAAATCCACGCATTAATTACATTTGTAGCAACAAAGGGAAGCGTTGGTAGCAAATAATATTAGGTATCATCATCATCATCATCATTTCAGCCGATAGACGACGTGTGATGTGTGACGTGACGACATCTCAACGCTCAGTCACGTGGTCAGAACAGAGGAATAGAAGGCGTGGCCGACTCGAGGCGATCAACGAAAAGAGAATCGAAACGAAACGGTTGTAACTTTGCTAGGGGGGCTGGTGATCTATAATAAAGGTTGAGACGTATAACAGACACCAGCTCCACAGATTCACTTGACTGAAAAAGTTTTCAATATGTTATTTGTTTTGTAGAATTATGTAAAATCATAAGGTCACGTTTTGTGAGGAGAAATAAAAGATTATTATTATTAGATATTTCATTTATTTATTTTTTTACAAAATGGTAAGTAAAATTATTAACTAAGCCCCTCAAAACCGTTACAATGGTTTGACTGTGGGGTCGGTGAGTCTATAGATACTCATACTTCGTATTTAAAATATTATATAACTTACACTTAACACATTTCTAAATAATATCTTTTTAATTTACTTGTAAATCTATTACACTATACGTTGAAAAATCGACTTACTATGGCCTGTCCTTCCCAGATATAAGGGAATGCGTCATCTTTGTGTCGAGCCCACTAATAGGAATGGAATCACTTTACTTCTCAATACGATTCGATACAGTGCACTATTATTATGTAGCAACAAAAAACAGAACGTAGGACAGCTCCAGTGCGTCTTCACGCTGCAACGGCTTGGTTCAAAGTGTCCGCCGTCCTCGGCAGGTTCTTCAACCTCGAAGTAAATCGGAAACGCCCGACTTAGTCAAAAGTGCACCAACTCTAGTTCTTTCAATTGCTACTAGATGGCGTGCCTTGTTTTGTTGTCAATAAATCAACTGCCGGATACAGTAAGTAGATAATTGTACATGATATGAACTAAGGGAGTTAAGCTTAATTAAATATCGTTTAGTTTTGTAACCTAACCATTAGTAAACTACTGAAGTACCCATTAGTGCACTTATATGTATAATGGGACACTCACGGGTAGTGTGAAAGTGAAACCCGGGGTCCTGAGACGAAGGCAACGAAGGAACAGGAGTGGGTTTTTAGTCAGTAAAAGTCTGACACTATCTCCTGCTCCGCCCAAGAGCGAGATTTGTCATAAGATGATTTTCCCACCCAATAAAAAAAAATGGGACACTAACAAAAAAAAAATAGAGCCCACCCACGACACAGGGTATCCTAGCGTAGAATCTAGGCCTACTTAATTGCACTAAATAATATTTGTTCTTTATCTTTAAAAAAATTATATAAAATTTTATTCGTTGTGCTTAAAATATCATAAGCATTGTGTCTTAATATAACGATTATTATTATAAAATATAATTCATCTACTATAAATATAAATCAAATATTTAACAAAACATCTGAATTCTAAAGATACCTAAACTAACGCCATCTGGTGGTACAAGACGACAGCAATTTCCAAAGTGAAAATGATAGTCATCAGATATTTACTAAAAAAAATACTGACAGATCAATTATTTAATACTTTAAAAATCTTATTTAAATAACTAAATCCTAACACTTATTTCCGTCCTCATCAAGTTTATCAGAGAACAATTGCAGGATACGTTTTAGCTCTTCTTTAAGAATTTGCCTCACTCCACTGCGTAAGTCTTGTAGTACTTGCTGAGTCGAGTTAACAGCACAATCACCTGCTTGTGTGATAGCAACATCGCATCTTTCCCCCTCATAACCAGCCGTACACTCACAAACCGGTTCATCCTCCTCATTCAGAGAACAGACGCCGTTGTGTAAGCAGTGCTTGTGGCACGCGTTTACTTCGCACCTCTTTCCCGTGTATCCGGCTTTACAACTGAAATAATGAAGATAAGAGACAATGTTACTCGATTAGTCAGAAGCATAAGCATATAAACAGCCTTTTAATGTTCCCACTGCTGGGACTCGGGCTTCCTCTCTAGGAGCGAGAATGGGTCCTAATCTATCACGCGGACTCGGTGTGAATTAGTGGATATCACCGTCAATCGATTCCTAAAGATATTCGAAAAAAGTGGCGATTTCCGTCAATCGCCTTCTAAAGTCGACGCGCAGATGGTCGTTTTAAATGTACACAAATGTCTATTTATATATCTTGTTTAGACTTAAGCAGAGTGTAAGAATATAAAACAAGACAGGCATAAAACATCACTTGCTAGACATCTCTCTACAATTTTCGGTGGAATGATAAGTGTTTATCAATACGCTCACTCGAAAACCCGCTCTTATCGCACCGGTTTTAGGCATGCAACAGACTGTTTTCCGCACTAGAGCAGAAAAGTGCGCGTGCTCTCCCCCACCACGATGTTATTACATTTATCGTATCAGGCTGGGCGCGCGTCAACCCCCACGAGTCGCCGGTCAACCCTGTTTATTATTTTTTTCGTAAGTGTATTGAAAAAAGTCGTTTGATACACGTGCAAATTTATAACTGCATCCCTCGGTTTCATAACACACTTGCCCACGGCTCGTGCGAATTCCGCCTTGGTCTCAATGACAAATTTTCTGCACTTGTATCAAAATGTACTATTGAGCACGCGTTTCAAGATCATTGGCCGTTCGAAGTTTGAACTGTTGTTTTATTTTGTTGATTTGGTTTATTCTTGTAAAATTGATGTGTCTTAAAATAAATACAACGGATAAAATATGGTTTTATTTTATAAATATGACGACTTTTGTACACGGAACTGAGAAATACTCCACACACTACTTTCATGTTAAATTAGTAATACATTACAACGTCAATTTACACAAAACCTACCATAATTAGGTAGCTTATTTCATAGCAATTTCAGAAACGAAAGATTCGTAGGGCTAGGACGTGGATTTTCTGAGATATCGTCGTTTTAGTGAACGCGGGGAGTCGTGTCGCGGTTACCGCGCGGTTACGGCGGGGTTGAGGATTTAAACGTGCGAGCGTTTTTGACGGGCTAGCGGTTAACTTTAAGGGGCCCTTCTTCCGAAAGTTTAGGCATTTTACGCACCGAGACGGCTTGCGTCCGCGTTGCTCAGGAGCCGTCGTGATATGAACTCCGGTGACCTATGGCGGCGGGCGAGCACGCCACAGTATAGATAAATAAATCAGTATTTCAAATATTATTGGCGTGCTAGTAATAATAGCTTGTTTTGCAACAAAAACGTATAGCTTGATGTGCTGTCCACTGCACTATTGACTGTAAACACTAATACACTTAGGTATATTGTTATAAATGTATAACTTTTTTTTATTGCTTGGTAAAATCATCAAATGAGTCCTGCCGCTCTGGATGGAGCGGACTGTCAGACTTGTACTGACTAAAATCCACCCTGTTCCTTCGGTTGCCCTTTGCATTCCAGGGCCACGGTATTCTGATAAGACAGTCTCGTAAATGAAAAGGCAGGCGATGATCATTCTGTTGAACTTAAAGAATGGTTGTAGAAGATTTGGTGAGTAATATAATGAAAGACAAATATGATTAATTACACTGGTCTACAAAAATTTACTTTTTTTTGCCACAAGAGTTTTTTTTGCTATATATGGTTTTATTTTGACTCCCTTTTGTAGGAAATAGATATAGAATAAAATTGTTAGCCATCGTTTTTTTGTGACAGTCACTTGTATTGGTCATGAAAAATATTGATACTTTACTTACAATTAAATTAAAAAATACGTTTTTTTTAAACCATATATTATGATTTTCTGGAATATTTAGCTTGAGGCTGGTCTACCACAAGTATCCAACCAAAAATTGCTAATATTCAAGGACTCCATTTGCACTGGTACGGGTTTTTCATGATGAAAATGACCTGCCGCAACCTTTCTCCTTTGTGTTGGGCATTGGATCCCAGATTTTTGGTACGGAAGCCAAAATGTGATTGTAAGTGTATTTAGAGAGACAAATTATAACTCTATGCTTGATATGTTTTAATTAGGTCCTCTATGAGATTTGTGTAGTCATTTGTTTCGTAATATATAAAAAATAGATGATTTTTTTAAGTTTGTTATAAATCACCAAAAAGATGATTGAGGAACACTAATAACTGACTCAAACTAGATTAGTTTGTGTCAGTTATTAGTGTTCCTCTCTTATTCGGTATAAAAGCTAAATCATGAATTTTATTTGCAGTTACAATACACGTAGTTAGTAAATCATGGTATTAGTTCCTGCGCAATGTTTTATTTGGCATTGCAGGTATTGCTATAGCAACACTATCAGAAAGCGTTTGTATTGCAGAACGCACACTTACATATTTTACAGTGTATGCGTTATATTTATCACTTTTGCCATATAAGTCTGGCAAAACGACCACAGACACGTAGTGTGTCTGTGGTCTTTAGGATCCTGTTCAAAACATAGGGTTTCCGAAGCCATTAAGCGCACTCCTTTTGTCGAATTTGTAAAAATCTTTACTCTTGTTGTAGATCTCATATGAAGTACTCACTTTACTTTGAGGAGCCACGGAAAAACCAAAATTATCACGATAACACCATTTTACCCAAGTCAGCAAAATTTCTTCATTCACTTTTAGAATTTGGTTCACCACATACCTACTCGGCAGAAACTGTGAGGGTAAATGAAACCCACATCTTCTTTATGTGTTGAGAAACCAACAACGAGTAGCTTATGCATGACAAACTCACAATTGAGCACTACATTTGTTGCAATTCGAGCGCAGTTAGTGGAAAGTTCGGTAAAATTTTAAGTGGCAGTCACAAAAAATCTGAGGCTAATAAAAACAAAGTATGTAGTGTTTTATGATGAGGGTAGATACTTTAGTAAAAATAAGTAAACACAATCTCTGTGGGAAAAACCTTGTCGACCAGTGTTATAATATAATAAAATAAAATATATAGTACCAGCATAAAAATTAATATTCATAAAAAATAAAATTCATAAAAATTTAGTGGTCGTGTGCTAGGTCCAGGTTCATTTTCATCGACCGATATATTCCTCAATGCTGGGCGCGAGTCTCCTCTAAGAGGGTCAAAGCCACAGTCCTCATGGCACTCCCCTCCGCGTTGGGAACTAGGACCTGATAGCAAATCAGGATTGTTTTGCGTTAGAGATTCCTCATTTTCCTTATTTTCGGATTATTTGTTCTCTTCAAGTGTCAGATTTCTTATGCCCATACCACGCGTATGTCAGGGGTTCACGATTTCAGGAAGTAGGCATTATATAGCATTATATATAGGTTCAACGTTATAGTAATCATCTTCCTCTTCTTGATTTTCAGCTTTAATGGAATCATCTTTGTCTTTTCTAGTTGTCCTTTGAAATTTGTCTTCTTCATTTTTAGCTTCAACAATAATGGAATTATCTTCGTCAAACAATGGAATGTCATTAACGTTATGAAACGGAAGTTTCAAAGTCACCGAAATAAACTTTAACAAAAAATCATTTACTGCCATGTTACATCCCATAATAGGATACATAAGACATGTGATAAGTAAGAAAACTAAAGCGCGACGGGAGATAACGTCAAACTTGTAGCGGATGAATAAAACTGCTCCGCCACAGTATATAATGTAATATGTACATAATGTACTTACGTATACTGTCCCTCTTTAGAGTGCCCATCGGTACTTTTTTTGGACATCAAAGTACCTTTTCCGGTACGTGGTCTCAGAGCACTGGAATGGAATAAATTTCATTACATATTTTCAAAAAAATCAAATTAACAAACACTAATTACTAGAGTTTAAATAAAACCTGATACATATATAAAAATCTCGTGTCTTGACCAGTTTTTTGTATATATTTGGTAGGTTTGAGAATAGGTCATAGGCTATTTCTATAGCGGCCGGCCGATTTCTACCTACTAAACGCAGCGCGACCATAAACCGTGCTCTAGGTACTTACCTAGTGAGTACAAGTAGTGACCGATAGCCATTGTTCAATATCTTTCAAATCTTCATAAACATAATAAAAGAATGTAATAATAATAATAAACTTTTTACTTTACTTTTTATAAGTGTATCGCAACTAAAAAGTGTGAAATAAAAAACTTTTTACAAAAAAATATTTTTTTGTAAAAAGTTTCTAAAGTGCATCTTATTACAATTCTGATAAGTCCAAACACGGCTAGGCTACATTTATTTATTACGGAGTTCCAGTGCCTACATTCCGGCTTCATCATCATCATCAGATCACTTTGATGATACCATTTTCAACACTATTCAGAGCCATTAATTTATTTGTATTATCATAGTCGCTTAACTATCTCCATAGTGATATCTATGCGAGTATGAAGTTCCGTTGACCATTTCTGGTCTTCTTCATCAGTTCCATTTCATCAAATGTTACTTTTCGACTGTAAATGCTTAATTTCTCGATAAAAATACCAAAATCATATTACAGTTGGCTATAATATTTGAGGAGTTCCCTCGATTTCACCAAGATTCCATCATCAGATCCCGATTTGGTGACTATGGGACCATTTGGGAAATATACCCTTTCCAACAAAAAAAGAATTTTTCAAATTGGTTGGCAGCGACGAAGTTATGCGCGAACAAACATTAAAAAAATCATACAAACATCCGAATTGAGAACCTCCTCCTTTTTTAGAAGTCGGTTAAAAACAAAAAACAACAAACCTAGGTACTTACATCTCCTTGAATTTGATCAGGATGCAAAACTGCACTTTTTAAAAGTTTAAGAATGTTTCCATGATAGATTTAAAATTCTAGTCATACTGACTTCGCTGGTCTGTGTAGAGGAGTAATTATATTGTGACGTATTTATAGAATAAATACTTACGCAATACACTTTCGGATTTTCTTCACTTCAGATACCCTTTTTTTCTTAATTTTGTTTTTTCTATTCGCGATTGCAATTACTTATAATAAAACACGTTTATTTACGCGCGCGGCAACGAAAATGTATGGTCGCGAGCAAAACTTGCATAGGTCCTCCCTCGATGACGTCCGGCAGGACAATGGCGCGGTGCGCGCGTGCCGTTTTCACGTATTTATTTTATATTAAAAAAAATAAGTGCCATATTATAAATTTATCCAAAAATATCCCTGTCAAACCCGATTAGTAAATGAAATGTAAAATTTCCATAAAAGTTGCGTTCCCCCAAGTCTCATAAAACTTAAAATACTTTCAAAATCGACTTTATTTCAGATTTTTTTTTTATCGAGTGGAATGTTAAATAATGTGTTTTTAACCAAAAAAGTCACTAGATTAAAGATGTATCTGTACTATATATTTTTTTCCGGATTTAAATATGATGATTTCTCTGAAAACAACTCGATCTAGAAACGTAAATTTCGAAAAAGGGGCCCTTAAATTTTTTGTAGTTGTAACAGAGATAAGACGTGCGCAACCTCTACGTATCGGTCGTTCCATTCAAAGTGATTTGATTTCTGAACAACGCTCACCAAATCAGTTTTACAATTCATTTAAATATTCGTTTGATTTTCAATTCTATGACGATCTTCTAAGATAACAACTTATACTATAAGGTTAAAACTAAAATCTCAGCTTTTGATTTTCGTATTACTTATAATTTTCGTAGTGCAGAGACCTGCAGTAAAATTTGTTAAAGATAATACAATTTTAACTTAACGTTAGTGAAAGCGAGCATCACGGTCAACTCACATCGAGACGCAAAGCAAGGCTAAGCGAATTTAAACAATACAGAACTCCGAATACAAAACTGCTCTTATAATATTTTAAGAGAATTCGTGGAAATCCCGTCGCTTCACGATGCATCTCGCGAAGTGGCGCTGCGAAGTGCTAAGCAACTGTTTTCTACAAATATCATGAGCTGACCTTAAATATCTTTGCTAGAACTTGAATGAGATGAACATGAACACGTTTTACCTGCATGTAGGTTGTCCCTCAGTACTGATACTACAGTCTCCTTCCAAACAATAGTTCTGACAGATTGAAACTGTAGACTGTGGCTTCAAGTTATTTAAAATCAGATTCTGAACCGCTTCGCAGCCTTTTATTCCCTGAATTTGTTCCTGTATTGTGTAGTTGGCTGCTACATGTTGACAAGGCCAACAGATTCTGCTAGGATGAATTGAATATAATTTTCGTGCAACTTGTTCTGCTGCATTCTTCGGTAATTGCCAAGTTTCTACGTTAGTATGGTCCTGCCAGTAGATGAAATCTTTCGATATGGCCAATGAACTTGCATAATAATCGATTTCATATAATCTTTTTATATTCTCTCCATTAAAATCGGCACTTTCTAAAGATATCATGTAAACATCATCATGCCTGTGATTAAGCCAGTACATTTTTTGTGTCTGTTGATCGATTACCAAACTTAGACGAAAAAGTACTTTCTGTACAGAACTTTCTGTTATAATTTCTCTCTGGGAGCCATCAAACCGAGCCTTCTCAATTGTATAGTCTGTGATCCAGTAAATATACCTGTAATTTGTGAATAACTATATATGAATATCTAATATATCATCATCATCTTCCTGCCCTTATCCCGTGTTATTTGGGGTCGGCGCAACACGTTTTTTTCTTCCACTCTGCCCTGTTACTCGTCATGCTATCGCTAACTTCCTTTTCTTTCATATTACTCTTCACACAATCCATCCATCTTTTCTTTGGTCTCCCTCTCACATGCACTCTCACTGCATGACTTGATTCCACCATTACCTTCCTAGCATCAGACAACTCAACTTACGACGAGTGTCCAACCTTAAATTGTTATCACCTCTACGTTTCGCCTCGTCGTTAATACCGCGTATATCGAAGGACTGCAATAATTTGCCTGTTGTGGTTTTCCTGTCAGATTATAAATTAAGTGGCTTCAAGGATATAGTGAATAAGCTAGTGCGTGTGCCATTTTGTTTTCTCTTTCTGTTACTTGTTATACTGTTTCATTGATCTTGGGATCCCAAGTGCGACTGCTAAGTATTAGCGTACTCCAACTTCCCAACCAATAATAGTGTTATTGGTTGGGAAGTTGGAGGTGTGATACTCCCGTGCCTCGGACAGCACGTAAGGTGTCATCTAAAAATATTTAGTATAATATGAAACAATAAAAACTATTCTGTCCATAATAAAAGCTCTTCGATCACATTTATTTTTTCCGCCATTTTATCTGTGTGTGTACGATTATAAATCATCAATAACTTACCCTCCACAGCTATCTACGGCGATATCACGTACGTAGTGAAGCGCCTTAACTAAAAGATTTACGTCATCTACTTTATTAGCAGATACAGGATTTAATGAAAATGAGTATATACTAGTTGCTTCCTTCATGAATAGTAATTGTGTGACGGGGTCATAGTCAATAATCTGTAAGTCGATTTCAGTTGAATTTCTCGTAATTACAGGTTGTATTTTCCCAGTTGTTAGGTCATAGCTGGATATTGTCATATTCAGGGGGCTCTGATTGGTGAACAGCAGCCTGTAGCGAAGGGAATCATAAGTTATCGATGCAATTTTATTAGCTGCTGGAATTTCTTCTGTGTGCGTAAGTGTCCCGTTAGAATAAAAGTTCAGTTGTTTGTGTCCGCCCACGACGATGTCTGAAACAACAACAAAATAATTATGTATTTTTTTAGGTTGATTGTTAAAAGGATCTTTCTTTTTCAAATCTTTCTCCATGTAAACTCAATCAATCAATCAATATATATATTTTGAAATAATTAAAATAAGTACTTTTACAATGAAATACATAAAACACTAACTAATTAATCAATATTATTTATTGTTAAATTAGTTAGTGGTAGTTTAGTTCTTACAATTGCATTCAATTGAGTCGTTGCAACATATCCATAAGGTGTACAATATTTTTATCATTCATAATTTGAAGTCGATGAAGTATTATTACTTAATTATATTTCATGTCAGTATCCATTATTATTAATAAAATTAGTCCACATAGTCAAAATCAAATTTCATAGTCACACAATTACATTTTACATTATTATTTCATTCGTCAATATGTTTATCATTTAAGAAGTCATTGATCGAGTAGTATGCTTTACTTATAAAAAATTCTTTAATTTTGATTTTTAAAATATTTAAGATTACAATATTTTTATGTCAACTGTAGATACCTACCAGTTTTATCCCTTTAAGGGGTGAATTTAGGAAAATCCTCTCTAAATGCTCGCCTACGTCATAATAGGAAGCCTTGTGCAAAATTTCACGCTCCTAGTCTTAGTAGTTTCGGCTGTGCGTTGATATGTCAGTCAGTTTGCCCTTTTCAACCGATTAGACTTCAAAAAAAGGAGGAAGTTCTTAATTCAGTTGTATGTTTTTTTTTTGTTTCCTCGGAACTCCATAGTTTATGGATCGATTTGCATTATTTTATCCTTTAAAAGGATATGCCTCTATTTTTTCAAGATCCAGTTCTGATGATGAAGGAATGAAGGATCGAGGGAAATCCTCAAATATTATAGGCAACTATATAGTGATTTTGGTATTTTCATCGAGGACTTTAGCATTTACAGTCAAAAAGTAATATTTAATGAAGTGGAACTAATGAAGAAGACCAGAAATGTCCAACGAAACTTCACACTCGCTATTATATATTACAATGAAGATAGTTAAGCAACTATAAAAACAACAAATAAATAAATGGTTTTGAATAGTTATAGCGAAAATGGTATCATCGAACTGATCTGATGATGAAACACACATTAAAAAATGTCGTAATTAATTATCCGTGTTTGAGCTTATTAGAATTGTCGTGAGATACACTTTGCCTATTTAAGGTATCATACTGATCTGATGATGGAGTCGGAAGGTGGAAAGTAGGTACGGGAACTTCATAATAAAAACAATGTATCTTAGCAGTGTTTGGCTTATTGAAATTGTTGTGAGAAATAGGTACTCTGGCTATAAGTGTATCACATCTAAACAGGTTGAAATAAAAATCTTAAACCGAATTCAATAAAAACAAAAAGCAAAGCCGTAATATTCCATCCCCCGACACAACACATCTGACACTGCGTCCGGGCACAACGAAGGATCAGCGAAAGAAAAGCAAGTAGGCTGCCACGGATAGCATGCAAAGAAAGAACGCATAGCATCCCAATCTGCTGACTTGTATTGCCAAACCCGCCGGGTGCTTTTTGGGCTGGGATCAAACAAAAAGAAAAATAATGGTCGAAACTACCTATTGGTGAAGATTTCGACACTGAGTACCTCTGTAACGAAAGAATCTGTAGTCAACAGAAGGTCCAAGCAATTGGCCATGTGTGACTTAACATCCGGCACCCTTGTAGCCCCCTGGACTGGGTAAGATTTAACCTAGCGTTAGCTTTCGCGTCTCTCGCCCAGCATGGCCTATGCACTGGTATGGGAGTAGCCACTCCTGATGGTGGGCATTAAAATCCCCCAGTATCACCAATTGGGCAGAAGGGTACCGCTGCTGAGCCACATTCGCGGCCTCACTAAGGTGCTGTGTGAGCCTGGTGGTCTCCTAATCACCACTGTGCGAACGGTAGACACAAGCATAGACAATTTGATCTATGTCAGTGTCCACCAAAGCTCAAAGCGTGGAGTACCAGGAGTCCTCAAGATTGCGGTGACGCCGATAACAGATGTCGTCCCGGGCATACATACATACACCCACGCGTGGTTTAAAATGGTGCTCCAGGGTAAATCTTGGGTAAGATAAGTACGAGACGTCTGACGACTGATCTGCGTCTCCGAAAGAAAAAAAGAGCAGATTTCTCAATCTCCATATGGTGGTGGACTGCGACGAGATTGGAGTGCAGTCCTCGGATATTATTGAGGTGCACTTTAAGAGAGAGGGAGTGCTGCAGCTGATTAACTGTTCTCTTCTTAATCTTTGTCATATTCATCATATTGTGTGATAATATTGAGTGAATGAAGGAGAGAAGAAGGAAGTGAGATGGGGTTTAACACTGCTATCCTTCAGGCAAGCAGTAATAGGACGGCATCATTGGGGTACTAGTCTGGAGACTGCGGGGACGCTCGAGCCCCCCTGGGAGTGTCCATCGGGCCCTCTCTTCTGGTCGCCAACCAGCATGATGGCGCATCCTGGAATTTTTCGACAGTTGGCGGGGCAGCCTTTCACGTGTAGCTGGCACATTGCTTGGGCCCCCAACTATCTGCGGTTGGCCACCGGCGCACCGTGCCTCGGATCCCACTACCCTCCGCGACTAGTTTCCTGAAACCTCCACACCAGTGTAGGCCTGGTCGGTCTGCCTGCAATGGAACCACCACTTTGACCCAACTCCTCTAAATTGACTACACTGAGAATCGTACCGGAACACGGCTAGGCCGCTTGGCGGTACGTCTCTGCCCAGTGGGTGGTTGCAAGCCATAGGTTGGAACCTACCACGAGTAAGTGACATCTGACTAGCACCACCCGGGGACCACGTGTAGGGACTTACAATGGGTATTCTCTGACAGACGCGGGTGACTCAGCCCCCAATTTGTTTATTAGAGGCTATTTAGGAGAGCTTATTATCTCATTTTCCCATTGCTTAGTTATAAAATGAGAAGTTGACCATGTGGCCAATAAAGAAATGTGTGGCTTGACTTATATAATTTCTTATTTTTTAGTAGCAAAATATTGTTGTTACTCTCACAATAAAAAAATGTGTTCACATTTAAATTTGATAACGCAACTTTTTGCGCATTTCTTCGTATTGAAAGTATCATATATCATCAGTTAGCATCATCATCATCATTTCAGCCAAAAGATGTCCATTGTTGGACATAGGCCTCCCCAAGTGTCGCCATAACGACCGGTCCTGTGCGTCAAATGCCAAATGTGCAAATCAATTAAAAAAAAAAAGATAAGCCCTAATAATTAAGACGTCCAATCCAAAACGGAATTAAGAAACAAACTTAAATTCAAAGCACAAGAGATATTAATAGAGATAGAAAAGACTCACCCCACGAGAAGCAATGCGCAAACTCGGCGAGCATTGCCAACAACACCAAAACACGCGTGCTATACATTTTCTTTTCCAGACTAAGTTGTTTCAGCAGATGAGACGTCTACTTTCGGCGACAACAAGAAGAATATTAAAACATAGTGTTGGCTATTATTAGATGTTATTTCCTGTTGGAACTGCATTCCTCTGATAAATTAGCTCGTATGGTTTGGTCCTAATTATAACTTGGTTTTCCTTACACCATAATTTTATCGCTGTTTTCGTGCAAAAATAATACCTATTGTATTAAATAATGTCTATGTTTACAATTTAATACAGTAATGTTAACAGATCGACAGTGGCACTCATTTTTGTATTATTTCCATTCCAGTGACACAGGGCCTTTAAGAGCTCGTTTGGACACAGTCATCAACGACTACTTCACTCGGAGTTGCATTCTTTTGAGCTTTTGCACCATGTGTTGAGCCATTTATATATTGTATCTGAATTAAGAGGACTTAATCAGAAGGCTTAAAGTTACTCAAAGGGCAATGGAAAGGGCTATGCTCGGAGTATCCTTGCGTGATCGCGTCAGAAATGAGGATATCCGCAGGAGAACCAAGGTTACGGACATAGCCCGAAGAATCGCCAAACTTAAGTGGCAGTGGGCAGGGCACATTGCTCGCAGAACAGATGGTCGATGGGGACGAAAGGTTCTGGAATGGCGACCACGTACCGGAAAACGCAGCGTTTGAAGGCCTCCCACAAGGTGGACCGATGACCTGGTGAGGGTCGCGGGAATTCGATGGCTGCGAGACGCACAGGACCGGTCATTGTGGCGGCATTTGGGGGAGGCCTATGTCCAACAGTGGACGTCTTTCGGCTGAAATGATGATGATGATGATGATCTGAATTATGATTGTTTGATAACATTTATATTATTGGTACACTTTCACTGTAAACTGATGACAGGACGCATGAATAAAGAACCATCTGTTTGCACTGTACCAAATGTTTATTCGGGCCAAATGGTTTGAAGGTACTTCCTGCTACGACAATAATTAGTACGGTACTCTCAGATTTTGTATAATCCTTGTAGAATTGTTCCTGTGCAACGCCAATAGTAAATGCAAATAGGAAATACCGAGGTGTCTTTAATCATTGTATCTTAAGTAGATATATGTATATACGTGTCATAATTGACAACGCCATTATTGAATTCAGATCGTCATATGTACTTTTCCTCTGTTCATACTTTATCTGTCTTAAACAACAGACTGTAGGCAAGTGAGCCGGTTCAAAATTATCATTATTATTCGATAACAGTCTAAGAGATTCTTTCACTTAGTTCACTATGTTCAAACTTTAAATTACAACTAAGCTCAGAGCGTGTTACTGAGGAAAGTTTTTAATTTTTGTGTGTTCATGATTGAACGTATCATCATAATCACTTTTTTTTTTAACTGTTCTGTCCCACTCCCTGGCAAAGGCTTCTTCTTGCTAGTTCTGGCGGACTCTGTCTAGTTCGTTGCGTTATCTTCTTCATGGTTTGCCGCGACCCTGTCGCACTGTTTCAGGGCACCAACTTTAGGTTGGTTGGGCCAAAGTAGCATAATGTAAGCAAATACAATGTACAATTTTTTCTGTTGGCTAATTAATCATTACTTTTTTCTATTTCTACCTTGCACTGCTTACAGGAATCATGTTGGCTTCATGTTTAATAGAATAATTTTGAAATATCTAACTGCATGGTAAACGTACATGTTTCCATATTTCTGTTCTCAGAAGGTTCGTCCATTGGTAACTTGGTAGTAAAGTTTTACAGCGGAAATCAGATAACGTTCTTGTACGTTTCATGCAACGATCAATAGGGGCTTAATTGTATTCCATTGATAAATATCAATAAAAAATTATAAGTCTTGCACTCAGATGTCTTTTCCGTTGCCATGCTTTCAACTGCCAATTCATCAGAACAAGTATCGGATTAGTCACAGAACAGAAGTTCTTCTGTTCTGTGGGTTTTGTAGTGACCAAAATGTTTTTTTTTTTGGCTTTTGATAGATGTACCTATAGTTTTTATTGACATTTTGACACTCTTTGAATAATCTCTTGAAATATTGGGTCACAGGGTGAAGGTATACTTGTATAAAAAGTACTTGTTGAACTCATTCAAAACACACTTTTGTTCTTCTATTATCTAATGAATATTTTTTTACTTTTCCTACTTCTTTTCGTAGTTTATTACAGAAAACCAAGGTTCCATGCAAGGTTCCGTTCCAACTAAGGTCACCTTGGTTGGAACACTAGATTGCAACCATCTGGTTCACCTCTAACGCTTTTGCGACCAAACTGTACTGCGACTCACAGTCTCTCGAATGCACGCTGTTGTGATACACTGCAGTTGGACACCACGTTGGTGTGAGAAACAATTGTGCAACAGTAGTTGAACACGAAGGTAGTTCGACAATACGGTAGTGCGACAAACAATTGTGTGACTACTACAACTTCTGCGAGTTTTGTAATTCGATAGTACGTTGATGTAGTATTACAGTCATTTGACACTACCTTACCTGCCAAGATAGCTAAACGGAGCCCCGCTCCGTGGAACTCCTACTTTTTGGAGGTTATAAAAAAAATACCACGAAAGCTAAGGCTGGAGCTCTGCTCCGCGTCGCTCCTGCCCTATTCTTTTATTTTTATTCATTTATTTCAGACATTGGCCATAAGTTCACAAAATTAAAATCAAGCCAAATAAAACATTACAAAAATAGACATTAAAATTACACACAATATTACATACAATTAAATTAAATATAAAATATCATATATTTAAATTAAATATAAATGAAATAATACACATTAACATACCAAATTAGATAAACACAATAATTAATACACACAGTCAAAAACTATACGAGGTGAAGCGCTAATATGAAGCTGCATCCACCTCTGCAACAGGGACAGGTCCCACCGCTCGGATAACACCCTCAGGAGATTGTTTGAGCTGCTTCGTAGGCGACTTAAGAGTGAGGCGCTCCGCTTCCTTATGATTGAAAAAATCATTCGTCCGCGCCTCAGCAAACATATTCGAAGCACTACAAAACCGTGGAAGCCCCAGTAGTATCCTAAAAGCATAGTTGTACTGCACACGCAGTGCGCTGTACGCCCGCTGCGTAAAGTTGGCCCACAGGCTGCATGTGTAAAAAGATTGACAAAATGCCTTAAATACACCTTCACAGGTCTAGTACATCGCGCAAACCTGCGAGCCAACATGTTACACCTGGCAGACGGCGCTCTGCGCTCTCGCTCAATATCCTGATTATCACACAAGTCGTCAGAGACCCAGTGGCCCAAGTACTTAAACTGCTGCACTCTTTCTAAGAGAAGTAAAATTTGGTGCTAGATTCCTATGATTCACAAATGCGCAAAAGTTTACGTAAAGCACTGATCGATGGACTCAGCAAGTCTCAGCAACACATTTCAACTTAATCTGTCCGTGTCGGGGTGCTCTTAAATATGTTAATAATTAATTCTAGACCTAAAATGTCACACTAGAGTAATTTCAAGTTTTAGTGTGTCGTACATTCGAACTATAGTGGGTCGCAGTACACTTTTGTCACACAAGCGTAATTAGAGAAACAATAGAAAGACAATGAGAGAGCGAGCGCCGGCGGCCGTGGCGTTCGCTTGGGGTTTAATGAATTAATCGCACCTCCATTTGTCGAACATATATAGTACACTTGTATATAAGAAAACAGGGCAAGGGATATAAAAACAAATAAATAAAAGACAGAATTTCAAGAAGTCAGTGTTGTAGTCGACAATGTAGGTGCTACTGCCGGCAGTACGTTCGGTGAAGTGATGTTCAGCGTCGGTGTCGATGAGTTGAACTGGAACATCACTAGCTCGTACGTCACTATGGTGCCGGCTACCTGCGGGCAGAAACAAGTTGTAGTTGTTAAAGGCGATACAACCCTTTTATTATAATCGGTGTGCAAAAATGTAACGAATTTGAACAGTGATGACAACGGTGAAGTGTTATTTTGACAGGCCTCTTGGGCTAGTGGTCAGTGGCCCTGACTGCCGAAGGTTGTGCGTTCGATTTCCACCTAGGACAAATGTTTGTGTGATAAGCACAATCATTTGTAATGTGTGTGGGTGTAATTTTTCTGTAATATGTATGTATTTAAAAATATGTAAGTATGTTTATCAGTTATCTACATGATGTCGTGTGAAAGTTGTGGAATATCATTATTATATTTTCAAGGTGAGGAGAAGAACAGGAGTGGGTTTTTAGTCAGTAAAAGTCTGACACACCCTCTTGCTCCGCCCAAGTGCGGGAGATGTCATTGGATGAATTTCCCAACTAAAAAAAATACAACAAACGTGTTTTTTTCCGTTTTTTACTACGAACGGTACGGAAATCTTCTTGCGCGAGTTTGACTCGCACTTCCCCAGTTTTTTTCTTTATGTAGGTATTTAGTATCGCTCAAAACCAAATCATAAGCAATTCGGTTACGACAAGTTGATTATCGCAACATAGTGCGTGCCAAAGTGATACGTACGTAGGTACACTAAAAAGCAAAATTATTATTATTGTATTTAAAAACTGTTATATGCTTGAAAATCAATATTAAATTTTCTAAAAAATAATGAAATATTTTTTTTTTTTTTATTCTCGATAGGTTCGCGCTTGACCGCCATCTCACCTGATGGAAAGCGATGATGCGGTCGACGATGGAACGCGCTTACCTAGAAGTAACCTATTCACTCTTGACTTAAAGATTACCGGGTTGTAGCTATCAGGAAACACACATTCCGGCAAGGAATTCCGCTCCTTAGCTGTACGCACAATGAATGTGTTCCCAAAACGTTTTGTGCGTATAGGTGGAATGTCCACCATGTACCGGTGGCGGTACGCGTTGCCGTACGCATGGTGGTCCGATGATGGAACGAAATAATGAATAATAAAATTCATTTGATCCAAAAACATCCAATTAACACACAAGAGCTAAACAATCTCGGGTTATAGGTAAAATATAAATATAAACTGTGGACAGAGTCTTGTGTACAAAATTGTTGTATCTTTTAGTTAGTCAGTACAAATATTTAGTTGAGACCATTTAGACCCCAAACTAAAATAAACGAAAACAAAACATAAGTGCTCTGTGTTTCATTTTCTGTAGCAAAAATTATGCAATTTCAGTTTTGAAGCTAACACATCGACATAAACGTAACCAACTGTGTTTACTTCAAAAAGCTGGCTTTGAAATGGACATGCTACGTTTAACTCACGGTTAAAAGTAATCCCCTGGTCACCGAGAAGAATTGTAGACCACTTAACGCCACTTTGTCGCCATTAACCTGGTCTAAAAACCTCTGCACCTGTGGAAGAGAATTTTTAATATGTTTTTAAAACTTGAGTTTAATCCTTGTTGAAGCTTATATTAATAATTTTAATAATGAAACTTTATTTATAACATATGTTGCATAGAGTTAGTGCTGTAAATAGGGCAGTTAGCAGAAAGGGCGTAGAAATGATCAAACCAAGGACAAGTTTGGTATCATTCATCATCATCATCATCATCATTTCAGCCGATAGACGTCCACTGCTGGACAAAGGCCTCCCCCAAATATCGCCATAAAGAATGGTCCTGTGCGTCTTGCATCCATCGGATTCCCGCAACCTTCACCAGGTCATCGGTCCACCTTGTAGGGGGCCTTCCAACACTGCGTCTTCCGATACACGGTCGCCAGTCCAGAACCTTTCGGCCCCAACGGCCATCTGTTCTGCGAGCAATGTGCCCTGCCCATTGCCACTTAAGTTTGGCGATTCTTCGTGCTATGTCGACAACCTTGGTTCTCCTGCGGATATCTTCATTTCTGATTCGGTCAAAACATAAATACGCGTAGTAAACACGAAATTGTGTTACCCAAATGGAGATTAGCTAAGACCAGCAAGTCATATATAATAAGCTGCCAAAGGTGGTGACTGAACTTAGCGAAGGAAAGTTCAAAACCCATATTAAGCGTGTCCTAACTAAAAAAGCGTATTACAAGGTTAAAGACTATGTTGAAGACACGCTTGTTTGGCAATGACTGCTTCTACACATGCGGCCCCCTGGTAGCTTATAATATTTTGTAAATGTATCTATTGACTGCTCCACATTTGTTGTAATATATACTTTTTTTCGTTCTAACACATTGCTTTTGCAATATTTTTTTTTATTTATTATTATTTATATTGTTAATGTACTATTTATTAATAATTGTAATTATTTATTTTACTTGCTTTTATTTATATAGCCTCTTTTTTTGTGAATGTGAGAACACTGTAGACTCCGCGAATTCTTAGGTTCCTTTTTATTATGATTATTTTTATTGTACTTTATAGTACAATATTGACCAGTCTACACTCCTCCTTACATAATATCTACATAAGCTGTAATATGAAAATATTGTAACAACAAATTCTTTTTTAAAAGGATACATAGGAAACGACCAATTTGGAACCGTGCACTAGCTTCTGACGTTTTATAAGTGCCCATGTAGGCCTATGTGAAATAAAAAACTTTGAATTTGACTTTGATGATAGCAGTGGATGTTACATGGTTGTTTATCATGACTTTAGTTTTGTCCATGTTCATTTTAAGACCCACTCTTTCGTAAGCACTGCTGAGGTCATTTAGCATTATGCTGAGCTCTTCCGCCTATGGTATCATTCATTTCATCAGAAATAGATTGTTTTCGGAAGTTACTGTTT
This sequence comes from Mythimna vitellina, assembly GCA_949316375.1. Lineage (NCBI taxonomy): Eukaryota > Metazoa > Arthropoda > Insecta > Lepidoptera > Noctuidae > Mythimna > Mythimna vitellina. The sequence goes on along the minus strand of OX438687.1, from coordinate 8,149,470 downwards.
CCCATTGTCTCTTGCTCCATATCATGGCCTGGACCAGGGACGGAAGCTCAGGTCGCCACCTTCGATCGTTTCCACGAAGAAACTTCCACCATATGTTTCAATGTGGCCGTTTTGCGCGGATGCGACGCATATCTTTCCTATCTATTGATTATGTTTGTTTAGGTAGTTTTAAGATTGCGTCATTTCGCGTGAATAAACTGTTTTTTTTTCTTTCTGTAAGCTCCGAGTGATCCGTACAATGGTGACTTCCCAGCATTTCTTCCCGCCAAATCCAAAACAGCCCCCCTTGCCAAGTTACAATCGTTTCGTGTCGAATTCCGTTCTCCATTCGGTAACGCCTCGGGGTCAACAATTGTAGAAAATGATAAGTTGGTAGCCATGTTGATGCGCCTGAGTCGGCGGCGCGTTCTATAAAGGCGTTCTACAATAACAAGGATGTAGCGTTGAAAATTGTAGAAACGATAATAATACATTCTATAATTTTGAACGATGTGAACTTGGCTACGAATTTTCTAGTCGTTTGTTCTGACCACGTGACTTAACGGTGAGATGATGTTATTCCCATACATTTGATTAGTTTTCGACTAGTGTTAACGATTGCAGATTATCAACTTGGCTAGGGGAGCAGGTACCTCCCGAAATACTCATCTCCGATGACGCAGATGTTAGGCAGATTAAACGTATGTAATTATATAAAGCTAGATACGGCACTGCACACACTAACAGGTTCCTTGGCTCCCAAACTTGATTTATTGCCTGTGACGGGAGTCAGTTTAATGTAAATACACAAGTATGCTAATAAATTGACTACATAAATGGTTACAGTCATAGAATTGTGGGTGTGCCTTGTAAAATCGTTTTGTTTGTAAGGGCAAGTCACAAATCTGGCATCTCTCTACGGCACCTGTTTTCTTTCGGACGATAATAATATGAGTAATATTAAGTAAATCTTGTAATATCATAAAAATAATACACAATCTATGTTGCTCCATTGTGAAACGTTGCCCCACACTACAAAATAGATAGGTACAGAAGTCAATCTACATACAAAGCGCGCTCAAAAAACGCACACATAGACACCGCTCACGGATACGATATCACGGCTCAATTCAGCTCAATGCGAGCTCGAGTGCTATCCGTTTGAGACACGTGTCTGCAAACTTTTTTGTGGAAAAATGGTCCAACAAAAAAACCTTATTCTAACTGTCCGGACAGTTCGGCGCCACGACACTTGCGCGATCACCGAGTGTAGGTACGAAAAGTGAAGAACATACATGAGATTGAATTCTGTACCTATGTATTTTTTGCCCACACTATGAACTATTCTTGTATAGTGGTTGCGTTTTTAAACATCTAAACTAACATAGACTCAACAACAAGAAACACGAGTAGCTTTTAGTCAGTAAAAACTCTCCATCTCACTCCACCAAGAGCGAGAGAATAATTTGATTGACGATTGATGATTTCTCGCCCAAAAAGTATAAAAACGAAAGTAACTTTGTTCCATGACTCAAGAGAACGTACATCTACGTATCTAGTACTCCTTGTAACGTCTATAACTACACAAATATTCATAGCGTTTATCTAAACACGTAAGCCGTCAGTTTCTTTGTCGGACAAGCCAAGTGTCGGATATCGACGCCGATAAGTGAAGGCTTCATAGCTACTGACACAGTTTGCTATCTATCAGGTCATCGTTTCTTCTAGTAGGCGTTAACATAATATCACGTAGAATTGTCAGTTTAAAGGAAAGAGTGACTGAACTGTAGGGGCAGCTTTTGCCCAGCTGTGGGACGCTAGGGTTAGATTTTAAAAAGTTAATAAAGTAAATTTCCCTACGAAAAGTTTGCTGTATAGGCCTTTCTCAAACGCCATTTTGCCTGGGCAGGCCGGTCAAACTTGTGCGTTTGGTAGGCCCTTCAAACACAGACGAAAATACTTAATAAACTACATATTTAGGAATTCAGACTAATGAGCGCCCATGGTGTTATAGATTTAACTATGACTACGACTATGAAGACGGATTTATTTAAAAAATAAATCGGGCAAGTGCGAGTCGGACTCGCACACTGAGGGTTCCGTACAAACTTACCAATGAATCAGTTCAATTCTCAAATTGAGATACGAAGATTTTTCCGAATAGCAAAAAAAAGTATTTTTTGTTGCCTCAACTACAAACTTACAGTTTTCAGATTTTTTCCTATACTTATGCTATGAGACCTTGCTTCATGCCAAATTTTAGGATTCTAGGTCAACGGAAAGTACCCTATGAATTTTGATTTCCTTTAGAGTGTCAAAATATTCGATTTTTGCTACATAAACGGCCGTATCTTTATTTTTCGTTAACTTAGAAGTTTGATTTTTTCACAGCTTCAAGGCGTAGGCACACACGTAAATATATGATTTTAATGTCAACTCGATACCTTCACACTTTTCTGAGATAAAGGGTCTTGACAGACAGACAGATAGACAGACGGACGGACCAAAAGTAATCCTGTAAGGGTTAAGTAAATCAAACCTAAGTTGTTATAGGATTGACATAATAAGCTATTGATGTAATCATACTTAGAAAGTAGGTCTGAAGTTGCCTTAGGAGAGGGTTGAAAGTAATTCATTTCAGCCCTAAGGAGAATCGCTTTTAACTGACAGCTGTCAAATTATTAAAAAAAAACTAGATCCATTTTATATTGAACCATGTCCCAACTTTTTTACAGCCATTTAATTATAGCGCGATGTACAATTGAAATCACATAAAGTTAAGTATTTTAATTTTTTGATATAAACTAGTGCTTGACTGCGATGCCATCTGATGGTAAGTAGTAATGCAATCGTTGATGGTGAGGCCCACTAATTTATTAAGAAAAAAAAACTTTTTACAAAAAAAAGATAACCGACTTCACTAAAAAAAAAACACTAAAAGGATCAAAATAACTTTAATTTCGGAAGTCGGTGTTTCTCGGTATTTCTTTTATCTTATTTAACACCGACTTCCGAAATTAAAGTTATTTTGATCCTTTTAGTGTTTTTTTTAGTGAAGTCGGTTATCTTTTTTTTGTAAAAAGTTTTTTATTTTACACTTTTTAGTTGGGATACACTTATAAACAGAGTGCCTATTTCTCATGACAATTCCAATTAATCCAAACACTACTAGATTACATTGTTTTATTATGAAGTTCCTGAGTCTATCTTCCACCTTCCGGCTCCATCATCAGATCAGTTTGATAGTACCTTATAGCCAAAGTGCATTTCATGACAATTCTAATAAGCCCAAACATGGCTAGGTTACATTGATTAATGACGGAGTTCCAGTGCCTACCTTCTAGCTCCATGATCATCATCAGATCAATTTGATGATACCATTTTCAACGTAACTATTAAGAACCATTCATTTATTTGTATTGTCATAGTCGCTTAACTATCTTCTATGTGATTTATAAGTGAGTAAGAAGTTTCGTTGACCATTTCTGGTCTTCTTCATCAGTTCCACTTCATCAAATGTTACTTTTTGACTGTAAATGCTTACATTCTCAATGAAAATACCAAAATTACTATATGGTTGCTTATAATATTTGAGGAGATCCCTCAATTACTCCAAGATTCCATCATCAGATCCCGACTTGGTGACTATGAGACCATTTGGCAAGTATACCCTTTTCCAACAAACAAAGAATTTTTCAAATCGGTTGGCAAGCGACGAAGTTATGCGCGAACAAACATAAAAAAAAACAAACATCCGAATTGAGAACCTCCTCCTTTTTTAGAAGTCGGTTAAAAAAAATTTATAGAATAATTATTTTTTTATAATAAATTTACTTCCAACTAGGTATTTCTTCTTCTTCTTGGGCCTCATCAGAAGGCTTAATGTCACCCAAAGGGTAATGGAAAGGGCTATGCTCGGGGTTTCCTTGTGTGGTCGAATCAGAAATGAAGATATCCGCAGGAGAACCAAGTTTGCCGACCTAGCACGAAGAATCGCCAAACTTAGTGACAATGGGGAGGGGCACATTGCTCGCAGAACGATGACCGTTGGGGACCGAAAGGTTCTTGAGTGGTGACCACATACCGGAAGACGCAGTGTTGGAAGGCCCCCATCAAGGTGGACCGATGACCTCGTGAAGGTTGCGGGAATCCGATGGTACGAGACGCACAGGACCATTCATTGTGGTGACATTTGGGGGAGGCCAATTTTTTCAATGATGAAAATGAAAAATAATGGCTGATAAGCCACAGAAAAAAAAAATCAAAATAGGCAGTAAAGCGACAATCCGATCTTCGTTTGTTTTATCGAGCACGATAAATTCATTAGATTCAGATATGAATTTAACGCCAGATTCATAAGAGAAGAGGTTAAAGCATTAGTTGAAAACCTTTTACTTCATAAATCAAAACATAAATACCTAAAATTATACGACGACTCAGGATTTTATTTTTACTGTCCTTGTATTCGTAATGAAATGCACAGTGTTTACCTCGGGTTAAAGACTTATTTTTACTTCTCTTTTACTTTCACCACTGGGGTAACAATTTTTTATAAAGCACTTAGATATTCTCTAACGCTTCAACTGTCTTCTCATACTTACCTCTACACAATAAACTGGTGAAGGCACATCATACAGCACAGGAGCTGGTACAGCAGACGCGCTGTTCACCTGAGAGGCTATCAAGGAAACTGCCACAGATCGCGACAGCAGGTAGACCAGGGAGAAGAGGAAGTATGTGGCAGCTTCATGACCTCCTAGTGGACCGGACTTGGAGACGACGATTCTGTAAAGTATATCAACATTACAGCTGAAAAAGGAACGCACGTGTCTTTGCAAATCGCATGCTTAATAATAAAGAGACCTAACTCAAAAAGAGGGTATTTGAATCTTAAAACATATGTTTCAATAATAAGGTTCAATTTTCAAATACCTTCTCTTTTGAGTTTGATCACTTTATGACTAAGCGTGCGAATATAGCAAAAAAAAAACAGGTTAGATTCATAGAAGCTTTGGATATTTGAATCACAACTTTCCAGAAATTGAGTTAAGTAAAAGAGGTGTTACACCATGGCCATGGTCTGAACTAGAGTCGGAACGAGAGGTTGCCGCCACGCCTATATAACATAAGATGTCATAAGCGACCTGTAATTCGTTTCAATCTACGCACCTTTGCAGATATCCATACTAACGGGCGGAAAACCTGCACTCGTGATCTCATCGATTCAAGATGTATAAGTAAATTGTTTTACTTACGTTTTTCTTTCATTACCGGTGCATTCTCCGGTGCCCTTCAAACCATCCCTGAAAGCAAAGCAATTACATATTAAAATATTCTTTCTTTTAAAAATTTGTAGCGTACGCAACTATACAAATATGATTTTTAGCTGTTCTTAGCGGCTTCGCCTGTGTGAAAGCAGAAAATTGTCGCAAGGAAACATACTCCCGGATAAAATAGTGTATAATTATTATGTGTTATTCCAGGACATGGTCCAGCCGTGTACCATATTTTATCTAAATCCGTGCAGCCGTTAGAACGTGAAGGAGTAACAAACATACATACGAACAAACTTTCACTTTTATGATATTAGTGTGATATAATATAGTATGTGTTATACATTAAACTTATGTATGGTCAGCGTCATGCCCTATATAGCCGTGGGTGCTGGCTGTATGGCTCGCTGCTCGAAAGCTTGAGGAAGTGATGATGACGTCACGAAGTAGTGGCTGCACGAAGGTTGTGCTGATGTTCATTGTCGAAGGTCACCAGTTTGGAGGTAGGCGGAACAGAGTAAAGTTCCGCAAACCTCCGTTAAAAAGGGAGGACCCTCCGACCAGATGGGAGTTATGTTTGGTGGGAAACTACCCAATAGATGGTTTCAGGCTGTTCTATATGTTCAAATCGCGTGGAGAACTTTAATTGCGCGATGCAGGATTAGTTTTAATGTGACGCCGGGAGGTCGCTACAAACTGGTTACCTCCTTTTCTTGGGTCACCCTCTAGATACTCTAAAATCATTAGTAACTAAATACTAACTCTAAAGTTTTGAAGAACCGAAGACCTATGAAGAACAGGCTTTCAGGAAAGAAGATGTAGATCACGCTACTGTTGACGCAGTCAAACAGAAGATCTAACATCATTAGTAACTAAATACTAACTATAAAGTGTTGGGCACGCCATAATTATGGCGCTAAGTGTCTTTGAGGCGCGGCTGGACCTCACGACGTTCTTACCTTCTTGTCCTCACCGGACATGGACACGCCACAATTATGGTGGTAAGTCCCCTCTTTGAGGCGTGGTTGGAAAACCTCACGGCGTCCTCACCTTCCGCATGACGCAGGTTCTCACCGGACACGGTAACTTCGGGAAATTCCTGCACCGGATTCGTGCGAAAACGACGCTCGGGTGTCGCCACTGTGTGGACCGCCCGGAGGACACGATGGAGCACACGGTGGAGGTGTGCCCCGCTTGGGCAGAGCAACGACGTGTCCTCGTGGGGGCAATCGGCGGCGTCGATCTCTCGCGCCGGGCCTTGGTTCAGGCCATGGTCCGGAGCGAGGAGGAGTGGCAGGCGGTCGCCCCCTTCTGCGAAGCAGTAATGCTAGCAAAGGAGGCGGCCGCACGCGCGAGGAAACGGTCCTCACACCCCAAACGCCGCCGGGATTTCAACCCCGATTTCCGGCCACCGTAGACGCAGGCTTGCGGACGGCGACCAATGGGTAACTTGCCATCCGATCGTCCGGTAACCGTCCGGACCAAGCCCAAGTCGTCGATGGCGCGTACTGTTCCACGCGCGCCTCAAGGAGATGTCAGCAAACCGAAGGGGCCCAGCAGGGTCGGAGCCTACTGGGGCCAAGGGTCTGCTTCTGAAAGGAAGACTCGGCCCTGGTACGAAAGGCAATGAAGGAACAGGAGTGGGTTTTTAGTCAGTAAAAGTCTGACACTATCTCCCGCCGTGCCCAAAAGCAGGGGATGTCATTAGATGATTTTACCAAAGAAAAAAAAAACTGTAAAGTGTTGAAGAACTGAAGACAGATGAAGTACAGGTTGTTAGCGAAGGAAAGAAAGACCACGCTATCGATGTCATCGTCAATCAGAAGGTCGACCATCATCATCATTGTCACGTCCACTGTTGTACATGTGTCCCCCAAGTGTCACTATAACGACTGGTCCTGTGGGAGTTGCATTCATCAGACTCCCGCGGCCCTCACCTGGTTATCGGTCTACCTTGTGGGAGACCTTCTAACGTTGTGTCTTCCGGTAAGTGGACGCTACTCCAGAACCTTTCGTCCCCATCGATTATATGTTCTGCGAGCATTGTGCCATGCCTGCTGCCACTTAAGTATGGTTCTTCAGGCTATGATCTACCACCGTTAGTAATTAAATACTTACTCCAAAGTATTGAAAAGCTGAAGACAAATGAAGAACAGGTTGTTTGCAAAGGATATGAAGACCACACCGCTGATAACGCCGTCCACCTTGCGTACGATCTGTGTGGCGCGGCAGTAGTCCTCACGAGTTACCCTCCAGAAGATTTCCGGTAAATACTGGAAGTTGAAATAACGATGTTAATTTAGCGTCCTTTTTTTTGGTAGAGAAGGAGTGAAAAGTCTTTAGAACTCGATATCACTAAAAATCATAAACCCGTCATTGATGTCGCGCAGCCGGCTAAAATGCGTATAAATGTATCTACCTATAAGACAACTGTTTTCTTTCTCGTTTGCATGTTTTTTTTTGAGGTGTGACTTCTCACTTTCTAGAGTGGGCGAGAGGGTGTGTCAGACTTTGACTGACTGAAACCTACAACTATGATCCGTCAGTTGCCATTTTCGATCCAGGACCATTGAAAGGAACAGCAGTGCGTTTTAGGCAGTAAAAGTCTGACAAGTCCTCTCGCTTCTCTCAAAAAAATCGGGCAAGTGCGAGTCGGAGCCGCGCACTGAGGGTTCCGTACAAACTTATCTATGAAAACAGTTCAATGCTCGAATTGAGTTGCGAAGATTTGTCCGGATCGCAAAAAAAGTTTTTTTTTGTGACGTAGCTAAAAATGTACAGTTGTGCTATGAGACCTTGCTTCATGCCAAATTTCAGGTATTTAGGTCAACGGGAAGTACCCTATGAATTTTGTTTCCCTTGAGAGTGTCGAAATATATGTTTTTTGAGACATAAACGGCCGTATATTTTTTTTCCGTTAACTCAGAAGCTCGATTTTTCACAGCTTCAAGGGACCACACCTGAGTATAGAGTTTTTATTTCAACTCGAAACCTCCACGCGTGCCAGATGACAAAGTGATTCTATAAAGTTTCCGCTTTTTTCCTTTTGAGGTACGGAACCCTACGTTACAAGTTTGTAAATGTGTGTGTGTGTATATTTGTTACTTTTTCACGTTCGGACAGCTAAACGGATTTCGATGAAACTTGGTAAACGGCTAGACAATGTCTTGGCATAGTACACAAAAATACTCTTTATCCCAAGGGTATGTTCCCTTAGAGTAATTTGCTACTATTGCGCGGGCGAAGCTGTTGGCAGTAACTAGTTAATTATATTTCTTCCATCAATACTTCTACAACTTGCCGTGAGAACAGCGATCCCTGGCAAGGTAACCACTCATCTACAACCTCCAAGAAACTTCGCTAAGCCCCTTACAAGAGTATTACACAGTCTGACTTCAGTTCTTTAAGTTACAAGTTCAATGGATTCGATTTATGACCTCTGGGGAGGCTTTAACACGTAGTTTAAGAAAAAAAAATATTGAACAAAAAACTGAGCAAGTGCGAGTCGGACTCGCGTACTGGGGGTTCCGTACAAACTTACTTATGAATTCAGTTCAATTCCCGAATTGATTTTTTTTTATTGGGTGGGAAAATCATCTTATGACAAATCTCGCTCGCAGGCGGAGCGGGAGATAGTGTCAACCTTTTACTAACTAAAAACCCACTCGTGTTCCTTCTTCACTACCCGTTACGAGAATTTTGCCGAATCGCAAAAAGTTTTTTTTTGTGATATAACTACAATTTTACAATTTGCAGATTTTTTCCTATACTTATGCTATGACTCCTTGCTTCATGCCAAATTTCAGGATTCTAGTACAACGGGTCTATGAATTTTGATTCCTTTGAGAGTGTCGAAATATGCGTTTTTTGCAACATAAACGGCCGTATCTATTTTTTCGTTAATTCACAACATTGATTTTTTCGCAGCTCCTAGGGACCGCAGACCTGAGTATATAGTTTTAATTTCAACTCGATACCTCCACGCGTTCCCGAGATAAAGGGTCTTGACAGACAGACAGACACACAGTCGGTTAACAAAATCATCCTGTCTGTTTTTCCTTTTGAGATACGGAACACTAATAACACGAGGATGATACAAATGGCGTGTTGAGCTTAATCGTAGTGCGACATGAGTCAGTTTTCGAGAAAGTGTTTGAAAAAAAAATATATACACAAATTTTTGTCTTTATAATATTATAGCGTGATTTTAGTAGTTCGGTTCCACGGTTCGGGTCAACTCCTAAAATATTCCTAAAGGAGGGTAAAACTGTGGTTAGAAACATTTATTAAATAACGAACAATGGAGGGAACGGGTATTGAAAAATGTACTGACCTAACTTGCGGGTCAAAGCAAGCAACTGTACAAATAAGTGAAGTTTGAGATATCTTTATTTCCCATAAGAATTTAAAATTCACTTACTTGAGAAAACTTAAAAATTTATTTACAAAACGTTTTTGGTAGCGTACAGTAACAGTTTTGACTTAATTACAATCTAAAGAGAAATAATAAAAAGTGTAGGGTAGTCGATAAAATATGCATAGTTAAATCGTAAACATACACGGAGTACGAACAACTGGAAGCGGCATGTACTAAGGTGCGCTTGGTTTGTTAAAGATATGTTATTTTTTTTTTTAAATATTGACATTATTTTTGCACTTTTAATATTATTTGGTAATTTATTATACAGTGCAGCACCTTTTTTTGCCGTAAGTCGCTGCCTTATTTCACAAAACCAACATCTGCATGAAGCACCGAGTTTCAAATTCATTTTACGTAGATTACATAAATTTCAGCGTTGAATTTTTGCACGTGTTTGTACCAACGTACTGCGGCCCGCATAATTATATTATTGCACGTATTTCGGTATGCCAAGTCTGCAGTCTGTACTTATTTCCGGAATTTGCTCGCGGTTGTCCGACTGCAGTTTGCAGTCGTGTGCATACCTTTACAAATGTTTTAAGCAATATAATATGGAATTTTAAAGTAAGGAAAAAGCGTTTTTATTTAATTTAGTTTATATGTGAAAAGTAATACTTATAGTTTTTAACCGACTTCTAAAAAAGGAGGAGGTTCTCAATTCGGATGTTTGTATTTTTTTTTTTTATGTTTGTTCGGGCATAACTTCGTTGTTTGCCAACCGATTTGAAAAATTCTTTCTTTGTTGGAAAGGATATACTTCCCAAAAGGTCCCATAGTCACCAAATTGGGATCTGATGATGGAATCTCGGCGAAATCGAGGGAACTCCTCAAATATTATAGGCAACTATATAGTGATTTTGGTATTTTCATCGAGAACTTAAGTATTTACAGTCAAAAAGTAACATTTTATGAAGTAAAACTGATGAAGAAGACCAGAAATAGTCAACGGAACTTCTTACTCGCATAGATATCACAATGAAGATAGTTATGCGACTATGACAATACAAATAAATGAATGGTTCTGAATAGTTACGTTGAAAATGGTCTCATCGAAGTGATCTCATGATGATGATGGAGCCGGAAGGTAGGCACTGAAACTCCGTAATTAATCAATGTAACCTAGCCGTGTTTGGGCTTATTAGAATTGTAATGAGATGCACTTTGGCTATAAGGTACTATCAAACTGGTCTGATGATGGGGCCGGAAGGTGGGGCCGGAAGGTGGAAGGTAGACACAGAAACTTCATAATAACACAATGTAACCCAGCAGTGTTTGGGTTAATTAGAATTATCATGAGAAATAGGCACTCTGTTTATAAGTGTATCCCAACTAAAAAGTGTGAAATAAAAAACTTTTTACAAAAAAAGAATAACCGACTTCACTAAAAAAAAAAAAAAATACTAAAAGGATCAAAATAACTTTAATTTCGGAAGTCGGTGTTAAATAAGATACAAATAATACCGAGTAACACCGACTTCCGAAATTAAAGTTATTTTGATCCTTTTAGTATTTTTTTTTTTTTAGTGAAGTCGGTTATTCTTTTTTGTAAAAAGTTTTTTTATATATTTTTCTCAGTAAAAAGACAATTAGAATTTTTCAGATCATTAAATATCTCCAACCACCTGCCCTGCATTCAAACATGAGGTTAGAGTTAACTCTAATGACGTCATCAGGGTAGATACTCTACGCTCGCATTTTTGGACGCGAACGTAGAGTTCAACTGTCAATGTCAAGCAAGTGACATTTATGGCCGCTTAACGTACCCTGCTCGGAGTTGGGTTAACTCTAGGGTAGCTAGTCGAGTTATAAAAGAATGACCCTGGGTTGCAACTCGAAGCATTTTTGAACGGTTGGAGTAGCGACTCTACTCTGGTTATTTTTGAACGCAGGGCTGTATTTAGTGAGTCCCTTTCACAATCGCACAATCAATCACTCAACCACTGAGCCAATCGTGCCGAGAACCTCACCATCAACGATTGTATCACTGCTTACCATCAGGTGAGATCGCAGTCAAATATTAGTTTATATCAAATTAAAAAAAAAACCTAATGGATTTCCTACTTTTAGTCTGTAAAAGTCTGAATCTCCCTCTCGTTTCGCCCAGCGCGAAATTATTGAATGATTTCCCACGAAAAAATAAGATTCACGACCAAAGAATAAATAAAGCAGAAACTAGTGAACCTACAAAAAATGCCTGCATATTAGGTGGAAGGAACGAAGGATCACTTCGTCCCGTTCCGGTCGGGGTATTTTTCCTTTCTTTACTCCTACGGAACCCTAAAAGTTTGGAAGCATTTAATTAATTAATTTATTTATTTATTACAGCTTGAGAGCAGTGGGAGCCGAGCGGTAACGGCGTTGACTTACAAGTCGTAGGTTGCGAGTTCAAATCCTCAAAAAGGCGCATTACTTTGTGTAATTTATTTCATCGCCACTGCTCTCAAAACGGTGAAGGAAAAGCATCGTGAGGAAGCCAGCATGTCCTAGAACCAAAAATTCGAAGACATGTGACATCCACCAACCCGCACTGGGCTCGCGTGGTGGATTACGGCCCATTCCCTCTCCCAAAGAGGAGACCTGAGTCCCAACAGTGGGAACATTATAAGGCCGACTATGCTATTACAGCTTGGAGGACTTACAGCTAAAACCAACTTAAAATAAAAACAAACGTAGACGCCAGCAAGCCTCACGTATAGTGTCAGACTTAAAATTGAGAAGTGAGCATAACACTCTTTACACAATGATTTAAGCGTATTAAAATATTACAGTTAATGGTGCGTTTACACGTGGGCCCAGTCTCGGCCAATCGCCACTGTGTAAACGGGGTTTACACAATTGCGGGGGGGGGACTAGGGAAGGCGATTGAACGAGGTTGGGTCCACGTGTAAACGGGGCATTAAACTATACCTTGCCTTGTGCTGCTAGAAGCTTTTTGTTGACTTGTTCCAGCTTTGACGTCAAGTAGTAACTCATGCAAATTACGAACAAGTCCGAGAAGTTCCATATAAATGTTGATTGAAAGTGGAGGAACTGAAACAAAGTAACTCATTAATGATTTAAAAAGTAATGTATTCCAATATAATTTATTTAAATCTGACATCAATTAAATAATGGATTCTAATGTAATGTAACTTAATTCATCCTGACAATTATGTCAAATTATTATTTAATTGATTGATAGATTCTTCCTGACATAATTTATTTAATTGATAGATTGATAGTTCACTAAATTCTGTAAGTGCTGTGCACACCTATAAGTGAAGAATTCGCTGTGATAATTGTATATTGTTAAGATTATTCTTTTGTTAATGTTTTTGCGAACTATTCGTTGGAGTGCCATAAAAAATAAATAAATAAATAAATAAAAGTAAAAAAAATAATTAAAAAAAATGTTCTTGTTAAACTCATTGTTGACTTACTACTCGCCTTTGTACATAAACTGTATGTATCACCGTGTACTATGTATGTTTTTGTGTACAATAAAGCGTTAAGTTCTTTCATACCTATCTCAAATTTAAGAGAAAGTATAGTAAGGAAGTAGTCGTATAAATTCAATATTAATATTACATGCCGGTTTCCTCAGGCCTTTTTCTTCACCAGTTTAAGAGCAATGGTGATGGAATAATTTACACAAAGCAATGCGCCTAGCTGGATTTGAACCTGTGACCTACAGCTCGTAAGTCGCGGCCGTTATCACTGAGCCACCACTGCCCCGCACTGGATCTATGTGGTGGATTACGGCCTATTCCCTGTCCTAGAGACGAGGGTTGAGTCCCAGCAGTGGGAACATTATAAGGCTAATTATACTATTATATGCCAATCAAAATCATTTTTATTTAGGTAAAAATACTCCCATGGCCAGTTTAGTATGAAATTTAAAATCAATCTCTACAATTACATCACAACACAATAAAAAAACTGTTACACTAAATCAAATTAAATTGAACTAGGCAATTAAATTAAATTAAAATAAATTAGTCAAAATACAAAGATATATTAAATTTAATTAGAGTCAATTTAAATTAAAATCACGACTTCCTCTTCGGTATTGCTAATGGAACATGGAATACTGGAAGATTCGGTTACAATTGTCTATCAAACTGAAATGGTTTTTAATTAGCTTCTGACTATTATAATATCGAAGGTTAAACAACGCTTATCGAGGTCTGTCTATGGATGGGTGATCATCTTAACATATTGAGATAGGCCAGGTTCTACTAATTTTGAACTTTTTTAAACCTTTGAAAATCCACAAATATAAAAGAGAATACCATGAAAAATGATTTTATTAAAACTGACTGTATGACCAATCGTCGGGCAAAAATTAAAACATGATATAAATTAGTTGGCTCGATACAAAAAAAATCGCGAATCTGACCCTAACTTACGATTTCAAACGTGTATGTCAACGAGATTACGTCACGAAAATATTTGAAAGTTACAAAAAATAATAAAGCTTATTTTTTCAAAGGGCCTCGCAAAAACAAAAATTTTGAATAGTATATGTTTTTTTTTATATAAAGACCGCTGTTACGGGGCCGCGAAATCGACGGGCGGAGTTCATACAAAATACTCAGTGACTACACCTGACTATACCAGCCCTTAAGTCGTTAGATACGTAAAGTTGGTAGCCTGGAAATCTGATACCAGTCTTGCTAAGAGGTATAGTGTTACTCAATTACTGGGGTGTAGATATCAGATAGGTATTCGCTCCGTCATCATCATCATCATCATCATTATTTCAGCCGAAAGACGTCCACTGTTGGACATAGGCCTCCCCCAAGTGTCTTGATATGTTTGATAGGCTCGTGCTTGACCGCTATCTCACCTGATGGAAAGCGACGATGCGGTCGACGATGAAGCGCGCTTATCTAGAAGTAACCTATTCACTCTTAACTTAAAGATTCCTGGGTTGTAGCCATCAAGAAACACAGATTCCGGCAAGGAATTCCACTCGTTAGCTGTACGTACAATGAATGTGTTCCCAAAATGTTTTGTGCGTATAGGTGGAATGTCCACCATGTACCGGTCGCGCATTGCCGTACGCCTGGTGGTCCGATGATGGAACGAGCTAGGCGGAATTAAGTTATGCAATTCCGACGCACACTCCCCGAAATGCAACCGGTAGAAAACCGACAGGCTAGCAACTCGGCGCCGATGCTCAAGACTTTGAAGCCTCGACTCAATGAGTGCATCATTGCCAATGATCCTCCTAGCTCGCCTCTCAATTGCCTCAAGTCATTGCATGACTTGATTCCGCCATCTCCTTTCTACCATCGGACAACCCGACGAACGGCGAGTATCCACCCTTACGTTGTCGAAACTTCAACGGTCCGGACTAAGCAAACGCTTCGTCGTTTATACCGCGTACATCGAAGGACTGGAACAATTTGCCTGCTGCGGTCTTCCCGTCCAACTATAATTTAGGTGTCTTCAAGGCTAGAGTGAATAGGCTCTTAATAAACTAGTGCGCCAGACCATCAATGATTGCATCTCCGCTTACCATCAGGTGGGATCGCAGTCAAGCACTGGTTTATATCAATTAAAAAAAAAAAAAAAGTGCATCAATATGTCGCCACAAGGAAAGGTCCTGTGCGTCTCGCATCCATCGGATTCCCGCATCCCTTACCAGGTCATCGGTCCACCTTGTAGCTTGTCGCTCCGTATATCATAAGTAAAATACTATATCTAGCAGCATTCGATTTGACTAGAAGCTGACCCCAGCATAAGTAACCGTAGGAGCCCAGCAGGGCCGAAGCCTACGTCCATGGTTCAACTTCTGAAAGGACTACCCGTAGTTCTAGAATGAAAATGGCAACTGAAGGAACATGTGCGTCGTTTTAGTCAGTAAAAGTCTGACACGCCTTCCCTCTCCACCGACCACAATCTAGTCGGGATAAGGTTGGATGATAATAATTCCGTTAACATATACGTATCGTAACACGTTCAATTCTTTCCAAATAAGAATAGGATCGATTTTAACGCCATGTTCTGACGTCATAGCTGTCAAATTAAAAAATTTGGTAGGGTGAGCAAAACAATAAATGTTTTAAATAATATTTATTTACGAATCATGAACGAAAAAAGTTTAACCACAATCCAGTTTTTCAATTTTGCTAATCTCTGCGTCATTGTGTGAAGTGGCTGAGTAGTGGCAAATGGAAAAAGAAGGCGAATATTTCCTAACAATTAAAATAAGAAAGAAAATATTTTTCTTTTAAACTAATTATGACTTAAATAATATATATTTAGCTAATTTAGATTAAACAATAACGTTTTTACTTCAACTAGATTTAACTAAGACTCAGTAATACAAAGCAAAAAAAACTTTTATTAATACGCAAATAAGTTTTCTTTGCAAACCGTACTTTTCAATCAAAATTTGACAGATCGAGGTTATTGGCTTTCCTCTTCTTATTTGTCGAAAATTATATTTTAATCAATATAGAACCAGACAACTGACCGGTAAAATGCGAAGAACTTAAATAAAAAAGAAAGATTGGACATTTGATTGTGTCTTATGACTATGAAAATAAGGTTTTCTTTACCTGAGTAATAACACCCAAAACAACAGAAAACGGTAAATAGTTAAAGACCCACGGGTAGAAGTGTGTGACGAAGCCTTCATAGTCATCCAGGTCGGCGTAACAAGTTTTGGCCCCCGCAAATGCTGACAATAAAGACAAGATGTGTTCCACTGTAAAAGAAACATTATCAATGTCATCAGATTTATAACTAGCTTTTGCCCGTGGCTTCACCCGCGTTAATAAAATATAGCCTTTGTCACTCAGGAAAAAAAGCAGCTTTCTATCGTTGAAAACAATTTTTCAATCGGACCAGTACTTTCAGAGATTACCACTTACAAACAAAAAAAAAAACAAACTTTACCTCTTTATATTATTAGTGTAGATGATAATATTATTCCACTACTTTCATACAATGCCATCTATCCCGAGCTAAGCAGAGCTTGTACTATGAGTACTAGACAACTGATAAACACATTTATATATTTCTAAATATATACATATTATAGATAAATTACACCCAGACACAGAATAAGTGATCTTGCTCATCACACAATCATTTGTCTTGGGTGGGAATCGAACCCACGACCTTTAGTATAGCAGTCAGACCCACTAACCACTAAAGCAACAGGCCAGTCATTCAATTAAAAGCATTTTTTCATAGTTGAAATTTGGCTTTCCTCAAATATCGCCGTAATAGTTCTGCTCTGGGGTTCATTAGTTTTCATAGTACAAATTTCGATTTTTTTAAATACCAAAGTAAACAGTAGATACCTATGTGTACCAATTACTAAAAAGTTCCTGAGTTTTTCCCAAAATTACTCAAAAAACTAGGCCAGCGCGTTACCGAATAAATGATAACGCCTCCGTGTTCAGACTACTTCTGAGTTTTGTTATAACGTGTTATAACGAAAGCGTATAAAATAACGCGCTATGAAAATACATTCAATCGTCTATAGTTTATAGCGAAATTGAACATCCCTAATCAAGACTCAAAATCCTACTCACACAAAGCCAATAACAGCACAACAGCACAAGTAATATTGCACTTCCTGGTGAGGCTGCAATCGAAGTTGGGATCCATGTCTTCAGCCTTTGCTATCTGCTGCACCAGCTGGGGCCAGCGCCGGGCCACTTGGAAGAACATGATCATCGTAAAGCAAGTCGTCACGTAGAAGATTACTGGTGCTGGAAAGAGACAACAGTACCTATAATGAGAAACAGAGATAGAAGGCATCGCATAGTGGAGCTATATTGACGGGATGGTAGCAAGGTTTAGATGTGGACTCAAGTCGTAAACTGTGTTTTGATCTCCTATCCTGCTCTCTGTGTTTATGATATGCAGCTAATTGCTGCAGGTTTGTTTGAAAAAGTTACTGTGGCTCTGGAACGCAACGGGCAACTGCAGAAACAGGAGTGAGTTTTAGTCAGTAAAACTCTGAATCTCTTTCTTGGTCTACTCAGAACGGGAGGAATTATTTGATAATTTCCCACCTCAAAAAAAGAAGGGTTATAAGCTTGTTATGTTACCTGGTTGTCCTCACAAATACCCAGCTGTACGCTGGCGCCTAATGCCCGCTATGACCTGCCGTGACCTGTGTTGTTAGTGTCAGTGGTGCCTAACTTGTGACTTTTTTTAAATATTTTTGGGAAAAAACTTAACATGGTGTTAAAATTATTGGAATCGATTCAGTTACTGATTCTGAACAAACTATATTCAGGTTAGTCATATACGAAAAATAATGTTGTATAATTGAAATTGCTATGTAAAGTGGGTGAAGTGCTCATAACACCAGCAGTATTGTCACGTTCAATAACAGTAGTGGTTCTTTAGTTCTGATACCTTAGCCGATAAGCATGATGCGCCAGTGATTTATTTATTTATTTATTTATATAGGCATACCAACGACTTATTTACAACACATTAACTACAACACATTTGCGAGGGTATCCTGTGTAAAAAAGTCACTTAAAGGTATGCACAGCATTTACATTAAGTCTTATTAATTAATGATTATAATTGGTTACAACTGGAAATGGTCATTACAATATAAGAACTAAAATTAAAAACCAATATACTAGGAATAAATTAAAAATAAATTAAATTAAATTAAATTAAAAATTAAAATAACATTATTAATAACTTCAATTATAGATTATATAACATTATTAAACATTATTATTATTCAATTGTATTATGAAATTTAAATATTATTACATTACATTCTCATAATATAAAATAAAAATTGAAAATTAAAAAAAGTGATCAAGCACTGGTTGCCATTGCTAGTGCGGCATTAGTTTAAGTTTTTTACCAACCCTTTAGATGATAAGTTTTTTACTAACATGGACACATACATTGGACCCATGTCGTCTTAAAAATAAAGTTAATTTTTTATTTATCTACATCAAAAAATTTTAGGGGTAGGCGGAACAGAGTGTAAAGTACCGCAAACCTCCGTTGAAAAGGGAGGAACCTCCGACCAGACGGGTGTTATGTCTGGTGGGCAACTGCCCGAAACATGATTTCGGGCTGTTCTATATGTTCTAATCGCGCGGAGAATTTTCATTGCGCGATGCAGGATTAGTTCTTATGTGACGCCATAGATGTCGCTACAAATTTACAATACCCTTACAGGCTAGACCCAATGCGATATTGTAGTTTCCTTATTTTATATACTACCACTGTTAATAACGTAGCTAATTTTATAAGTAGCTATCCTAGTGAATGTACTCAAAGCACAAGAGAATATGTCAAGGTCATCGGCGACGAGGTTGAGATTATTATTATTATATTTATACATTCATTTATCTCAGGACCCTGAGGATCTGGACCTTTGGAAGGCGTACGAGGAGCCGAAACCAACTCGCAGAGGCCTTTTTAGACGCTTATAATGGAAAGTGGTACGAACCGGTGACTTTCCCTGTACGCGCTATGCTGGTGCATCCAAGGACAACCCCCGGTTGGTGGGAAACTATTGCGACATATGGAAAACTGAGATATAAGGCGATAGTTTTTGGGGTCTTAAGACTGGTTGGAGGAAGTATGTTAAGACTATGGCCCCTGCCTGAACAATGTTATTAATTTCTATCGATAAAAAGGCAGGGGGTGACTTGCACACTCAATAAATGGGCCCCCAAAAACGGTCGTTAGCATGAAGTGACATAGCAACAAGAGGGATTATTATTTAGTCCACATTAAGAGTCAAGAAACTGTGAGAAGTTAACCCCTAGGTTCGCGTGTGATTTCGCGCCATTTCGGTAAAAAGCCGGTGTCCGCATAGATTATAAAATATTAAGCGTTTTATTTACAGGGCACTAGCTTTTGCCAGCGGTTTCACCCGCGTAAAAGTTGGTTTCTCGACACAAACTTCCAACCCCCGTTTCTAGATTTATCCAAGAACGTAAATAAGAAGTTCTTCATAAAGTAGTCTGCAAATATCGAAAAAAGCAAACCTTTCCGTTATTTCCTATATATACCTATAGATATTGATGAGTTAACAAGTTAATTTTTCTGCTAAATAAATAATTACTTACCTTTCAAACGAAAAAATACAATGGCTACTTACAAGTGCTATTCAGGGAGACATGTGAGTTAGCCAGTTTGTTGATACAAAGCACTGCCATGAACATCTGACCGATGATCGACAGTAACGAGTATGCGCACTTCCATGACGTTTTCACAAACCTGAAACGTGCAAAAAATAAACAGGAGCACTAGTGATTCTTATTCAATATGATTTGTCTAGAGAATCAGATTAATGATCACATTTTTACCATGTTACATTGAGCACTTTGATTTTGGTGTCCATAATCGATTTTCATATCTTTACATCCATCATTATTTCAGCCGAAAGACGTTCATTGTTGGACATAAGGCTCCCCCAAGTGTCGCCATAGTGACCGATCCTGTGCATCTCGCATCCAACGGATTCCTGCGACCCTCACCAGGTCATCGGTCCACCTAGTGGGAGGCCTTCCAACGCTGCGTCTTCCTTTACGTGGTCGCTACTCCAGAGAACAAAGTAGTTCCATCCGTCATATAAACAATATAATGATAGGAAACCTGTCTGCTATCAGATTGAAATACTGAATTGAATTGGTTTTTATAAATTTAATTTAACACAACACACGCTAATAGTCCAAGAACTGCTTTAGCGAATAGGTAACTCTGTGATTTAAAACAATCTATTTTATAATGTTGTAAGTACTCTTTGAGGGTTTCTTCCAAAAAGTATGCTACCACTTCAACCTTAAGTCTTAAACTTACTTGACATTACTGGCAACATTGGCGAAGACGCCAACGAAGGGAAGTAAGGAGAACACCTGGCCAATGATGAGGGTCGCTCTCAGCGCCTCCGGAAAGGTTGTGACGCTCTTCTGAGACTTGGTTTTAGCTACGTCGACTTTGTTCACTGGAAATATAAAATATTATAAAAAAGAGGTAGTTTAAGAGGCAATTTATCCCTTTTTTGAGGAAGAAAAATCAACTAACTGCTCCCGCTCCCCACAATAAACGCAGGATGGTCTATTCGCAGAATCTAATTCACATAATGCAAGCACCACAGCGAGTTTGTTCGAAAGAGTTATCGAAGCTCCGGAACGTAAAACAGAAACTGAAGGAACATAGGTGGGTTCCACCACGATTATTTGATGATTCTCAACTGCAGAAAAAAAATACTTCACACATATTGGCGATTTAAAATGGACTACGTTGGTCTAAAAAATGAGGAAGCAACATACTGCCCCACGACTGCTGCAGAGGTACCATTTTGATGCCTCAGAACCATAGAGCACATTGCAAAACTGCCAAATAATACCTCCAACGTTAAAATCTTTCCCAACTTTGAAATATCCACCCACTTGACTACTGACATTACGTTTTAGCACCTATAATAGATTCTCCAAATGTTATGGAAATGTTGTTCCACACCCGAAGCATATACTTAAGAGGGCTCTTTCCCATTCGTCTATCGCCAACACGAGCATAGTTTGGTAAAAAAAGTTTGTTATTTCATCCAACGCAATGTTTGATGAAGACGCAACGCCAAAAAAAGAGATAATGCCTGAAAACTCTCCTGAAAACTTGTTCCAGGAAATACGGGTAAAATAATTTCATCATTCAGAATCTGGTTTTTATATTTTTTATTTTTCACGCAAAATAATAGATTTTCAGAAGTATTTTCTGGATTGGTTTTACTCAAATTTTTTGATTTTATTTCAAAAGAAACCTAGATAACATCCACAAGTTATAGCTATGTTTCCAAAATATCTACATAATAGTATAACAACGCTATAATCACGTAAGAGCGGTTGTATTAAAATTTACCACAGGAAGGATGCTCTTAAGGACGGGAAACATGTTTTGTTTTTGTAAACATAAACTAAGTGTTCTGTTAGGCTGTTGTCCTTGTAACTTGTTATTAGAAGCTGAAACTGAACGTGCTGTTTTGGGGAAAGGGGTGGCGCGGCGACACAGAGCAACTGTATCTCTATTCAAACCAGTATGCCAAGAAATTAAGAATTGAAAAACAAATTTCGTTACTTCAGCCCCCCTAGCAAAGTTACAATCGTTTCGTTCGCGCCGAACGCCTCGAGTAGGCCAAGTCTCCGATTCCTTTGTTGAATTCCTGAAAGTGGGTGGTAAATTGGTTCTTAAAGTCCTTCTGAACAATGTTGATGCCGTCATACTCAAGAAAAAAACTACACAGGCTTGGAGCAGATGACTGACGGTACTCTTCTTTAAGAGAGGTGAGAAAAGAAAGAACATTCATTATGTTAAAAATTACAGGCCTATCTCACATTTGAGCCATGTCTACAAGCTGTTTTCCTGAATCCTCACGCGTCGTCTCACTCACGATTTCAAGAATCCTGAAGAAGCCGGATTCCGGATTCATGCACTACAGACCACATACGCTGCATCAGGTTATACAGAAGATCAAAGAGTAAAATTTGCCTCTCTGTTAACTGTTTGTAGACTAGAAAGCTTTCGATTTGATCAAGACTTGGGCTGTACTTAAATCTCTTCAATGGTATCAGATTGAGTTTCGGTACAACGAAGTGCTTGATGGGTGTACTCAGTCCTACTTCAGAAATGGACTTCGAAACCTACTCTCTTGCAGCGGCGTGTGAGGCCGGTAGACTTTATTTCGAAACGTTAAAAATTAAATCCATTTTCAGAATAAAGATTAGTCAGTCAAAGTGTGACATGAACGCCCCTTTCCAGTCCAGCCCCCTAGTTAAGTTACGATCGTTTCGTTTGAGTCGAACGCCTTGAGTAGACCACGCCTCCGATTCCTTTGTTCTGACGTCATTTCAACGCTCAGTCACGTGGTCAGAACAAAGGAATCGGAGGCTTGGCCTACTCGAGGCGATCGACGCGAACGAAAAGATCGTAACTTGGCTAGGGGGCTGGACTGGAAAGGGGCGTTCATATCACATTTTGACTGACTAATCTTTATTCTAAAAATGGATTTAATTAAAAAAAAATTTATTGAACTCAGTGTGATCATTGCAAAGAAATTGAATTCAAGAGCTCGAGTGATATAATTGTCGTGGAGTATTAATACTTATAAGTAATACTTATAAGGTCTTAAAGACAGTCTAGATGCACTTATCATGATCAAGGGCTTTACCATGATGTGTTAAAATATCAGACATACGAGCATGAAAGAGAGATCGAGCTAATACACCCTATATAGCACTATCCCTTTAACAGTTCAGTTTAGGTCGTCAGATGGATCGTATTAAGAGTTCGTGGAAATTCACCTAGAGTCATCGCCAATTCGACATTTGAAATGACCCCTGTTGAAATGTCAAAAGGTCAAAGATCTTAATCTACTGCTAAAGTATGATAGACTGTGGTTGTGGCGTGATAAACGGGGTGCACGAAAATGTTGGTATATCATCGGTAACATGTCAAGTGTTGTTTAATAAACTCATCGATTTAACTTCAGCATTTTGTTTATTTGTGGATGTCGTATCTTGATAGTTTATCAATTCTAGTAGTAGTTTAACAAATTCATTTTTAATGAATCTACAATGTGATTAATGTTTTACTAGGTTCTGCCAGTGGCTTCGCCCACTTGAAAGTTGAAAATTACCCCAAGGGAACATAATTCCTTGATAAAAAAATATGCTATTTCCTAGACCTAGATCCTTGAACGAAGTTATATGAACATTAAATTGAAAGACAGAGAATCAGAAGTTCACGGATAAGGGAAAAAACAAAGGCTAGAGATTTGGTCAGACAGGTCCTGACACTGAAATGGAAATGGTCAGGCCATATTCAGAGAGCCACGGATGAAATATGGTCACAAATTACAAATTAGTACCTAATATCCAAAAAAAGAAGGAAGGGTGTGCGCCCTTCTTTCTTTTTTCTTCATTCAAAAGATGGTTTGACGATATTGTACAGAGGGCAGCGAAAGTGCTTGGATACCTTAACGCCTATTTTCCCTTGCACGTTAAAGTTCAAGTTTTCGAAAATTTAACTAGATGGCGTTGGTTTCTTCACAGCTAAGAGGCGTCCAAAGGCAATCTCACAAAGTATATACTTGACTTTTAGTCTGACAGAAAATAGTCACTTGCGTCATCATTGTCTTAAACAACTGACTGTAGTTCTTAATTTCATCATTTAAATTGTAGTCAAGTTGACCTAGCGGTTTAGCATGTGCAGATAGATGCGTAAATCAATAAGCCGTGAGTTCGAATCTCACGTAGTACTTACACTTTTTGTAAGTTATGAATAACAAACCAAAGAAATCGGTAGGAATATTATATCAAAGCTAAAAAGTGGATATTTATTTATTTGTAATATAATATTCAAGTGGGTAGTTACTCAGCAAAACGAAAAAAAATGCAGGTAAACAGGCTCATTAAACAAAAAGGCACTATTAAAAAAATAATATGTTTATTTCTTACAATTTCTTATTCAAATTCAACAATCACCGTTTATTAATCACCGTGTATTAATTACCGTTTATTAATCACTGTTTTTAATCACCGAATAAGATTATAATATTATATATAACTTCTTAT
The DNA here is from genome assembly GCA_949316375.1 of Mythimna vitellina. Lineage (NCBI taxonomy): Eukaryota > Metazoa > Arthropoda > Insecta > Lepidoptera > Noctuidae > Mythimna > Mythimna vitellina. The sequence goes on along the minus strand of OX438687.1, from coordinate 8,125,234 downwards.
TGAGGCCATAGCTTAAGTTTTGTTTCCAAAATTGGAAAAAGGATTGAAGCTTATGTAACCCTAACAAACAAACAATAGACCAGATAATTTTATCCCAAATGTCAAAAGGATTAAATGTAGGCTAAAAACTATAAAATTGCACAACAATATCAAGTGTTCATAACTTTTTTAAGTTGTTTTAAATACGGGTAACAAGGTCTCCAGTTAATACAGAGAATAAGAACTGAGTAAAAAATATTAATTCAGTATTATAATTATTTATCATCTTGACGCCACAAACATAACCGTCCGTATTCACTGGACTTGAAAGTTTTTTCATCAGTAAAGATGACACTACTCTAATCAAAGTTTATGTGATCCATATAGCAAGGATTTCACAACATGAATCCGATAATGCATCTTTTTTTTTGCTAAGTATGAAGAGCACGACGAACAGTGTCAACGCTCGTGTCAAATAAACCAGCATAGTGGTTCGTCGACAGACGTCCATTTTCTTCGTACTCCCTTATTATGGTTTGACGCTGCAACATGTTTATTAGTTTTAGTCTGCCAGCTCTTTTATGGTGTTTCAAAGAACCCTCTTCTTCAAATCGTCCTACCCATAGAGCAACTGTTTTTCTCTGCAACAATGAAACAGAAATATATAATACCCAATAATGATTATTATATAGGAGGTTTTTGTTCTATAAAAGAAGAAAAAAAATCTACTTACGTTTACACCGGTCTCTCTGGCTATTCCTGACAAGTTTTTGTCTTGATTATACGTAGTAATTATTTGAGCTCTTTTTACTAAATCCAACAATTCATATCTACACATTTGGTAAAATAAGTAGACAATACACCTGGTTAAAAATAAAATTCAACGAAAAGCGCTGGAACGAGATAATCGAAATTAACTTAGCGAACAATCAATTGAGCTATGTCATAACTCTGGTCTAAGTATTATTTATACTACCTACCAGTTATTATTTATAAATCCATATTCAACCTACCCTCTCAAGTTTGAAAATTAACACATAGATAATCAAATATTTATAAATTGATATTCAATTTTAATATCTTCATCTCATTAAAAGAAACTATAAATTATTTCAGTGTTTGAAGAAATAAAAAGAAAGTACAAAAATAAACATTAATTAAGCATTAATCATTTGAAGCGCAGCGACGCCATCTATTAACAGTATCATGTAATGTTGTCGATAACAACATTTCAATCTGAGTTTACGCTAGATGGCGTTATTTCTCGCTTCACACGATTTTTTTTCTGCACTACCCAGGCACTTTTACAGGACGCCGGAAATATATGGTAGAGACTGGTAAAAGATAGAGACACCTGGCACGGTTTGGAGGAGGCTTTCACAGCAATAGGCGGCCCTAACACCTAACAATACTAATCCTAATTTAAGCGTGCAAACTAACATCACTAACAAACAAATAAGTACACACACATAAAATATTAGTTCATGCAAGGGATATAAAAATAAAACTTTCAATTATAATAATCTTCTAGACCAGGACAAGGTCTATCTCTGGGCCCATTTAAATCCATTCCATCGAAGCTAAACTTTTAGAGTAAAAGAGTACTAAAGACACGCACACAAACGACATATAAACTTCCCCTCTTCTTTTTTAAGGTGAGATATAATCTAATGACTTTTCGCGCTTTAGGGCGGGGTGGGAGGGCGTGTCAGACTTTTACGGGCTAAAACCACACCTATGTTCCTTCTTCGCTTTTGCGTTCCAGGACCAGGGGTTTCCCTTTCGAAAGTAAACCCATGGCTCCAGTAGGTTTCGGCCCTGATGGGCCCTTAAAGTTTTGCTGATATCTCCTTGTGGCGCATGTGGAAAACTACGCGCCGTCGACGACTCGGGTCATCGGTCAGTCCGGACGGTTACCGGATGGCCGGACGGCGAGCTACTCATTACTCGTCGTCCGCAAGCCCAAACCTTGCCCTTGATAGTTTGATTAATGGCTATGCTAGTGACCATATGTTTAAGTACAAGGGATTAAAAGTTATATATTATGTAGACGAAAATAAATTATTTACATTATTTTGTAATTATTGCCGTATCAAAGGACCGTTCCACCAAAACACAAAATATAAATTTAAAATGCCATTTTTGTTTATAAAACTGTTCGACGGCTCAACTTATATTATTAACTAGATTAAATGACCTTTAATTACATGGAGCTTGCAGCTAGAATAATAAAAGGTTTACATCTTCAAAGTTAAGCAACTCTTGCCAAGGTCGGTCTATGGATGGATGACCATCTTAATATACCGTGATTCTTTTCGATATTTCAACAATATTACAATTCATTTTTGCCTACCTTGGAAAGCACGATAAGATTTTGATCCCGGCTGTCATTTGTCGATATCAAATGACTACTAGTGACAGATTTCCTGGTTTCAGACAATCCATAGTCTGAAACCAGGAAATCAGACCCTAGTCTTTAACTGGGTTGTTGAGGTCAGATAAGTTTTCGCTCCACGTAGAAAGGGACACCCAATTTGGGAAAGGCTAAACAGATTGATTGAAATTACCTCTCAACAACCGCTGACCAAGAGCCAATGAATATACCTACGCTGAATTGGGCTTGTTTAATTATAGCCTCAGAAACACTAGGGGACAAAATGTCCCCCAACGTGACGCTGCAACATTGTCCAGTGTCCTGTAACTAGCCCCTCAACTTTTTATAACGCATTCACGTGACGCGGGACACATTCTTGAACAATCTGACGGCGTTCGGCCTCAGTATCTAGGCTAATTGCTTGTATCTCTTGAATAAATAAAAAGCAAAGTCCTGATCCACTCACTAACTCGTTAAAGCCTAGCCCAAATCTTTGGATCTAGAAAGCTAAAATGCATCTCATCATTTCAGCCGATAGACGTCCACTGTTGGACATAGGCCTACCCTAAGAGCTATATTTCACCGGGACACCATGGCGGCGCGACCAGTTGCACCGCCATGGTGTCCCGGTGAAGCCCTTACATACTCTTTAGTGGGGGCATCACTGGCGGCCGGACTGGCGTCCGAGTTGGTTGCCCCGTCAAATTTGTTGCGCAACCACACGGGCACCAGGTGAGTAATTCTCTTAAATGTAACCACAATATTAACGGTCATGTGCGTCTCGCATCAATCGGATTCCTACAAGCCTCACTAGGTCACTGGTCCACTTTGTGGAAGGCCTTTCAAAGCTGCGTCTTCTGGTGCGCGGTCGACACTCCAGAACCTTTCGGCCCCATTGACCATTTTTTTTGCGAGCTTTGTCCTGCTGTGTGTAATGAGCCCTGCCCACTACATCTTAAGTTTGGCGATTCTTGGGCTATGTTTCTACCAAGGTTTCTTCCTTGGTTCTCCTGCGAATATCTTCGTTCCTGATGCGATCTTTCAAGGAAACTCCAAGCATACCTCATGAGTAAAAGTCAGTCGAGTTCAAACGAGTTATAATTTAAAAAAAAAACAGCCTGAAGTTTCAGGAGCGGTGTTTTTAAGTCTTCTTTTTATTATTTTTATGAATGCAAAGAATAAGAAAGGATTTTGAAAATTCACTTCCTAAATGGATGAAACGAGGGTCCAAAGTTTCTATGGAGAAACGTTTTATCGTACTGGTAAAGCCTCTGGTTTGTCAAAAAGCTGGTCATTAGATAATGATATAGGTAATTAACCTCAAAAATCTGTTAATATTATATAACAAATAGTAGGTACTTACGTTTAGCAGGTATCCAAAATGTCATATTTTTTCTGAAGCGAGTCTGGCCCATTTTGTTCAAGTGGGGAAGGAGACGCGTCGTGTAGTGATTGTATTTGCTGCTATCATAGAATGGGCACTAATGGCCAGCTTGTTTACTAATGTCGTGACAACGCATTAGGGGTCCACACGGTGTTTTTCTAAAACGATTCCTAATACAGTTCATTAATGTGTTTTGAAGTAGTTTGGAGGAGGTCTGGGCTTTATAGAGATAATGTTTTGTGATTGTTAATACTTTTTAGTTTACGTTGAAGTATATCTATTCAGAAACTATTTGACAAGCAATAAAATTGGATACTTATCGAACTTTTATGAGTCAGCATTTACCAATAAGTGGTTATTTACTTTTATCCATTACTACCATTAGCATTTTTTCTATTATACTTTTCCGCACACTAGGAATTACTTCTGTATCAGGTAAACTTACATATCTCCAGACCTGGAACACTTCTATCTAAAGGCCATATAAATATTTGTTCCGTTCGGGAATCGAAACTGCGACACGCAGCGCAGCAGCCAATCTATATATTTTTCCACTATTTGTATAATTATTCAAACTTCATACAACACAAAAATACAAAGACTTAATGCCTTAGCCATTATCTACCAGTCAACCAAGGTTGGTAAAGAGAAAACATGTCATGTGCCTAAAAAACAACATTAAGAATTCAAGGGTACAAATGTATGTGTATAGCTAAACTATTATTAGGTATACGGGACCCCCTCCAAATAAATTAATTACAAAATCGACTAGTAATTAGATGAGCAAAGAGCCGTAATTCAAGTTAACAACAGATATGATCACCAGTTACTGGTTAACAATAACCACAGTGTTGTTTACCCGGTGCCTTTGACGTGCGGGTATGTAGGTTACTGTATTAACTGTGTGGGCATTTGAAAGTTAATAAATTAAGCCCTCGGCTGACAGTCGAATTGATAAAATTATCGGATTAGATGAAATGATAGGAAGTTGGTCGTGATTTGTGTTTGGACTTGGTAAAGTTATCGATTAGAAACTACTTCGGACATTTTTGATTTGTGTTTGAACTTTGAAAAGCTGTCGAATTAAATCTTTAAACAGTGTTCAGACTGTAGATCAACAGATATAGGAAAGTTTTTAATTAGGTATAGCTAATTATTGATTTTTAGGAGCGGAATGCTGATTACGAAGTCGGTTAAGTTTCCTAATTTGAAGTTTTTGCATTGATTAAGAGGACTACAGGACCTGAAGCGCGATCACACTCGGACTGCATACAAAAGAAAGAAGTGCACAAAGACGCGATATTAGTCCAAAAGTGAACGAATTAAGCTACCTAGAATCTTCAGAAGGTTAAGGCGAGAGCGGAGCTCGCGTTTTAGCATTCGTGGTTATTTTTTTTTTGATAACCATGCAGAAATAGGAGTCCCGCGGAGCTCTCCGCGCGTGTTGGGAGAACAGTCCCCCTAGCCAAGTTACAACCGTTTCGTTTCGATTCTCTTTTCTTTGATCGCCTCGAGTCGGCCACGCCTCCTATTCCTTTGTTCTGAACATGTGACTGAGCGTTGAGGTGACGTCAGAATGAACCGTCATTCTGGTTTGGCCCAGGCGAAACTAGTTGATCCTAAAATCGGGTTTGGCCCGTAACATCTATATCTTATTGCTCGTGACTGTACACATTGGATTAGTACCTACCTATCTAACGAAAAGTTATTGGTATGATATCGAAATGTTGTCGTACTGTATTTCCTTCAAGAATTCTTAGATTGTATCCTAAAATCAGATATTTATATGTTTGCTTCCAACTTGACCTATATTTTTAGAAAAACAAGCTATCCTGAAGAAGACCTTGCTACTAAGTCATCATATTAGATATTGATGAATGGATTGAACGTGCACTCGTGTGATGCATTAGAAATGCAATAAGAAACTGCTATACAGAATATTATATCTTCTTTCTTTCTTTTTTTGCTTCTTCTTTTTTAGTCGTTATTTTTTTATTGCTCTTTGTCTTGTATGACTCACAAATGTTTTTCTTTTTCTTTTTTTTGGGCGAGGGAAGTGATCAATTAAGTATTCGAGCTTTGCGTGTAGTGAGAGGAGTGACTAAAACCAACCTGTGTTCCTTCAGTTGCTCTTTACGTTTTACGGCCGCGGTGACTCCTTCGAACTCTCTGGAAATGTGCTCGTTTAAAGTTGTACATACTTCCGAGATAAAAAGTACCCTATGTTCATTCATCCCTATGTTCAGCTATTCAGGAGTAATTGGTTAAACAAACATTCAAAAAAACATACCTATTATGTATTTATCCCCTCGAGCGCCAATTGTACGTATAACTTGAGTCTGTATAACTTGAGTGACCTTAAAAAACGCTTATTTGTCGTTTTGTACACACGGGTGTACGAAATTTATTCGTCCGAATATTTTGATCTCTATATTTTCATTATTCATAGAAAAATCTAGAAAAAGTTTTTTTTTTGTGTTTTTAAACTCGCAATTACATAATAATAAAAGGAAAAAGAGAAACTGAATGACTGACTTATTATTATCAACGCACAGCCGACTACGAAGACTAGGAACATAATTTTTTTGCACAAAGCTTCCTTTTATGGAAATTTTGTTTGAATACAAAATCTTATTTTATGTGCCAATATATTTGAAAGTAAGAATAAATAGTAGGTAACCTATGTAAATCATAAAGGTTGTCATTGTTTATTTTAAAAACTACTCAGAATAAAATAATTTAGAAGCTTTTAATGATTTAATGAGACGACAAAGGAGATCTCACGCCAAATTCAGGTTTTCATAAACCAATGTCTTCGTCTCATCCTCGGGACTTACTGGCCCGAGACCATCTCTAACGTAAAGCTGTTGGAGAAATGCCACGAAAGCTCGATCGACCACCAGATCAACCGTCGTAAGTGGAGATGGATTGGTCACACGCTTAGGAGGGATTCAGATCATATACCTAAACAAGCATTGGACTGGAATCCTCAAAGGAAAAGGAAGCGCGGCCGTCCTCGCTAAACCAGAAGCGACGACCATCGGAATGACATGGAGCCAGGTGAAGTGTAGAGCTCAAGACCGGTCGCGATGGGTGACTAGTGTCGACGCCCTCTGCTCCAGCTAGGGGAACTCAAGTAAGTCAAAGATTGTATGTAGGATTCTTTTTACTTGAGTTAATAAACCAGGCACAAATTAAAATAAGTTTTTCAAAACCTCAAAATACGCGTTTTTATGAAAACATTTTGACGAACGTAGTAGATATTTCATAGTTTATATATATAAGTATAATATAAGGTAGAATATAAGTAGGATGGTGTCAACTATCGACTAGCCTGTACCTAATTTTATTTCTTAGAAAAACTCACAATTAAGTACTCCTACCAATCATTTATTGTCACCTACAATTTCAAAGAACTATAAATTCGCGTGAGCGTTCTATAAATTACTTCCCCACCCTAGATTCGACATTGAATTACTATTGCTACAGCTTAAATTACTATTGTTTACTTTGTATCAGGTACTAAAGACTGAACTGTGTCATTTATTCTTGAGTAGTTTTCAATTTGGTTAACAATAAAATAGCAGTGGTGGCCCCGACTTACGAGTTTTAGATTGTAGGTTCAAACCCAGCCAGACGCATTACTTCGTGTAATTTATTTCATCACCACTGCTTGAAAACGGTGAAGGAACCAAAAATTCGAAAACATGTAACATCCATCGAACTGCACTGGGCCTGCGTGGTGGATTACGGCCCATTCCCTCGCCTAGAGAGGAGGTCTGAGTCTCAATAGTGGGAACATTATAAGGCCGACTATGCTATGCTATGCTAACATAGAATTGGTAATTCTTTTGTAAGTGATTGATTGGAGTTTGTTTTTGGTTATATTAGAATATATAGATAAAGTGACTAATATAGTAAAAAGTTTAATTTGTTTGCTTATATATTTGTAAAAAAGTAATCTATGGAAGCCTCATCATCATCATATCCCTTTAATTAGCTTGGAGTCGGCTTCCAGTCATTAGACTGGAAGCCCCCAAGCCAAGCCAAGCCAAGCCAAACCAAACCAAGCCAAGCCAAACCAAGCCAAGCCAAACCAAGCCAAGCCAAGTTCAAGCCGGCCAAGCAACCGATCACGATTGCAGCTGATTATCCGTGTTTTACATGGAGCGACTGCCTATCAGACCTCCATATCCCAGCTATTAGGCGTCATGACTCCTTGGATAGACTGATGGTTTTCTTTTTTCGGTGGGAATATAATCTAATGACATCTCCCGCTCTTGGGCGGAACGAGTGATAGTGTCAAACTTTTATTGACTAAAAATCCACTCCGGTTCCTTTGTTGCCTTTCGTACTAGGGCCGAGTTTCTGCCCTTGGCCCCAGTAGGCTTTGACCCTGCTGGGCCCTTACGGTTTGCTGACATCTCCTTAAGGCGCGCGTTAAATATACGCGCCGTCAACGACTTGGGCTCGGTCCGGACGGTTACCAGATGGTCGGACGGAGAGCTACCCATTGCTCGCCGTCCGTAAGTCCGCGCCTACGCTGGCCGGAAATCGGGATCAGAATCCCTGCGGCGGTTGGGGCGAGAGGACCATTGCATCACGCGTGCGACCGCCTCCTAGGGACTGATGGTCAGACTTTCTGGTTTCTGACTTCTTATAACTGCCAAATCTACAAGTGACAACCGGAACCAAAGGCTTTACATCCTTTCCGAGCCATGGCGTTAATATGTCTTAGAAAAACTTAGAAAAGTACATTATGAAATGAAAAATTCACATGGTACTTACCCGGTTTCAAACCCGGCTTAGTACCATATGGCTGGTGCCATAACCACTGTGCCATCAAGATAGCATGAACCTCAAGGTTAAGTAACGCTTGCTGAGGTTAGTTTTTGGATGAGTTGCTGTCTTAATATATTGAGACTCCTCCGTGCCTCAGAAAGTACGTTAAGCCATTGTTTAGCATTATCAGTTTTAGTAGTGTTTAGTTTGACGCTTCAGCTTTCACCTCCACCTCCATTTTGGTTCCGATTCCGTCAAACTTTTCTTAAAACCTTTTCTTCCGACTTCGCTTCCGATACAATAATAATAATGATTGTTGATACAGCGGTCCCTCATGAACCTCGTGAGAGCTGAGAAGGATAAACAGACTAAGTACCTTGACTTGGCTCGCGAGGTTGTCGACATGTGAGAATGTGAAAAGTGGATACAGCAGTCATTGTGCCGATAGTCGTGATGGCCAATGTTAATTGCTTAGATCCTCGACCAGTAGATACTGGCCTAATAGCCTCCTCAGATGAGGAGGCTCGAGTTGGACAGTTGGATTAAGGGCTCGACAAAGAAAGCAGTGCTCCTGGACACGACGCGTATTGTTAGGAGATTCCTCTCTCAGGAGCCCTGACCGCCGATAGTTTGGACCCGATACCGATATATTTTCGATACTAGTGGGCGATATTTTGAATATGTAAATCCTAAAATAGTGTATAAAAAAATTAAATAATAATAATAAAAATCGTTTTATTTCAGGTAACAGTACCAGGCATTAGGTCTTCATCTTTTGTTGCATGAAGATTAAAATAAATAAATACCAATATAGTATACGTTACATTCCTATTTGAGATTTACATATATCGGACGATTTGAGAGGTCTACCTCCAGCAATGGATTGCTACATGATCCTGATAATGATGATCGAGTGGCGATTCTACCATTATTCTATACTCTGTGGTGAAAAATAATTGAATCAAACGAGCCTGGTAAGTAAAAACTAAAGTTTGTAACTAACTATCTAGAGCCAGAAGCTTAGAGGAATTCTTTTACCAGGATTTTTAAACTACTAATCTGGTTCAGATGGCATTCGTGCTCGCTTCCTCGCATTGTGGATTATTGCAGGCTCCTGTAAAATGTGCAGACTAGCTGTAATATTTGTTTTGAAATATTGTGATAATTTGTAGCTGTTTGGTTAGTTGTGGATTTTTTAAGACTGTGCTGGTGTAAGTAGTACTTTTTTTTTCAATGAAATATCATCAAATTTTTCGTTTTGCTCAGGATAGAGCGAGAGGGAATGTTAGAGTTTTACTAACTAAAACCCATCTGTGTTACTTCAGTTGCCCTTTGTCGCCCAGGGCCATGGTAACTCTTTCGAATTATCCCGCAGTCCTGGCAGACATCGACCCTAATGGGTCCCGTCAATCTTACTGTAATTATCCCGCAGTCCGGTCAGACATCGGTCCTAACGGCTCCCGTCAATCTTACTGTATTTATCCCGTAGTTCTAGCAGGCATCGGCCCTAACGGCTCCCGTCAATCTAATTGTAATTATCCCGCAGTCCTGGCAGACATCGGCCCTAACGGCTCCCGTCAATCTTACTGTAATTATCCCGCAGTTTTGACAGGCATCGGCCCTAACGGCTCCCGTCAATCTTACTGTAATTATCCTGCAGTCCTGGCAGGCATCGACCCTAACGGCTGCCGTCAATCTTACTGTAATTATCCTGCAGTCCTGGCAGGCATCGACCTTAACGGCTCCCGTCAATCTCACTGTAATTATCCTGCAGTCCTGGCACGCATCGGTCCTAACGGCTCCCGTCAATCTTATTGTAATTATCCCGCAGTTTTGGCAGGCATCGGCCCTAACGGCTCCCGTCAATCTTACTGTAATTATCCTGCAGTCCTGGCAGGCATCGACCCTAACGGCTCCCGTCAATATTACTGTAATTATTCCGCAGTCCTGGCAGGCATCGGCCCTAACGGCTCCCGTCAATCTAACTGTAATTATCCCGCAGTCCAGGCAAGCATTGGCCCTAACATTTCCCGTCAATCTTACTATAATTATCCCGCAGTCCAGGCAAGCATTGGCCCTAACGTCTCACGTCAATCTTACTATAATTATCCCACAGTCCTGGCAGGCATCGGCCCTAACGTCTCCCGTCAATCTTACTGTAATTTTTTGGTGCCTATTCTTTTCTTAACATATATAATGCAAGTACTTCGCAGATCTATGTAGTCATGACACTAACATGTATAGTGCCACTCAATTTAAAAAAAGGAGCTTTTTGTATTTTTAATTATACTTGCTCTGGTATTCTCCGACTTTAACCTGAGCTCCAGTTAACTCAGGTTTAAATCCTTTATTCAGTCACAAATACGTAGCATTTATCAAGTCAGCCATTGTTACCTCAATTAATATTGAATCGACATCAACAACCTGGTCTATTTGTCCAGCAAGGGCAAGACTTTTCACCATGTTTTTCCACTCAAATTGATTCAGCGCTGTCCTCGTCCATGTTCTTTCTACATTTGTTTTGGTTTAATCTTCCCAACTTTGACATTGTCTTATCTGTTATCTTTTTGTATTTCTAGGATAACAGAATACAATAGTTTTGTTCCATTTTTGTATACCTTTTGTGATGTAACCTGTCCAATACATTTTTATTGTAAAGTCTAAAGTTTGAGAGTGTATTTATTACTTCTTCACGCTCGAACGGTTAATTAAATTTCGATGATACTTGATGCATATTAGATACTTTTTATCCCGTGAGTATATTTCCTTGGGATAATTTCTTACTAGTACGCTGGTCAGGCAGTCCTTTTATTAGCTTTTTCCCAAGTATGTTTGGGTTGGCTTTCAGTCTACCTGGATGCCACTAAATATCAGTTGACGGTCTAATTAACCCCCACAACCTCGCATGTACCTAGTTGCTATACACGAGTGTTGCTCATACCAGCCTAGCGAGTAAGTGCCTATTAAAATCGACTTCAGATGTGTAATGACAACTGTTATAATGTTATTACTGTCTTTGTCCATTAGTTACTCAGGAAGATTATCCACAAGAACAATGCCGAAAAACTGTGCTGTAGTTTGGCAGAAGGTTTAGCATAACATAGCATAATCAGCCTTTTAATGTTCCCACAGCTGGAACTCAGGCCTCCTCTCTCTAGGACAGGGAATGGGCCGAAATCCACCTCGCGGGCCCAGTGTGGGTTGGTTTGGCAGAAGGTTTATGTGTAACCATTTATGTAAATTTTCTCGATTAAACCATTTAATATAAAATTTGCACGTAAAGGTTTTATTAATGAACTTGGCAAAAAATATTGACAAAGTTTGACACACGAGGAAAGAATAAAAAGGGAGAAAAGAAGACTTGATCTATCGTCCATTAATATGAACCGCCCCCCCCCCCGCCTTCGAGTCATTGGTCGACGACTGGCCTGTTGGTCTAGTAGCTAGTGGCCCTGACTGCTATGCTGGAGGTCGTGGGTTCGATTCCCACCCAGGACAAATGTTTGTGTGATGGGTACGATCATTTGTTCTGTATCTGGGTGTAATTTATGTATATATTTAGAAATATACAAGTATGTTTATCAGTAGTCTAGTACTCACAAACACACACATGCACAAGCTTAGCTTAGCTTGAGACTAGACGGCGTTGTGTGATAGTTGTGGAATATTATTATTATTTATCAAGTCAGCCATTGTTACCTCAATTTACTCGTATATTGAATCGATATCAACAATCTTGTCTACTTGCCCAGCTTTGGCAAGATTTTTCACCATGTTTTTCCACTCAAATTGTCAGTTATTATATTATTATTGATCGCAACTTAAAGCAAACAAATGTATATCAAATTACTTACTTTTTTAAAACAGAATTTGTATAGAATACTTTCAAAACCAGTTTTAAAACCTTCTTTTGGAAAAATGCTTAGTCAGTCGATGAACTCTAAAATGTATGTAAAAATATTTAAGCAGGTATTTGCAATGATGATAATTTTATGCCAATACTTTATGATTTGAATTAATTGCAGAGCAGTGATGGCCGAGTGGTAACGGCCCCGGCTTACGAGTTATAGGTTGCGGGTTCAAACCCAGCCAGGCGCATTACTTTGTGTAATTTATTTCATCACCACTGCTCTCAAAACGGTGAAGGAAAACATCGTGAGGAAACCGGCATGTCCTAGGACCTAAAATTCGAAGACATGCGACATCCACCAACCCGCACTGGGCCCGCGTGGTGGATTACGGCCCATTCCCTCTCCTAGAGAGGAGGCCTGAGTCCCAACAGTGGGAACATTATAAGGCCGACTATGCTTATACGAATCTTTAATTATTATTGTATAAGTTGATAATTATGACGTTGTAATGATTTTATTTGTTTTTGGAATTTTAAATTAATATAGTTTTATCTATCTGTTCGACAAAATTTTTGTTTATGAACAAAGATACTATGTAATTTTCTCTGAATACACTTTCCTGGCTCTATATTGCATTGAGGGCATTTAGACACTTTCAATTTTCAATTCTTTATTAAAGACGTTACTGTACATTTTCCTCAAACTACTACCTATTAGCTGCCCTCAAGTGATAATACATCAAAGAAATGCAGCATCTGCCCACCTGATCGCCGCCGGTTCGGCGAGGGATTGTGATTGCGTTTCAGAATACGTTCGTAGTGACCTGCGTGCACACAGAAGTTTACTGGTCATCACTAGAACCTTATTTTGAGAAACCTGACTTTCCTATAAGAGCTATTTGTCTGCTACCTGATAGCAGAATAAATAGCTGTTGAAAGGGGCTATTTTTAGGGTACCGTGCCTCAAAAGGAAAAAACGGAACCTTATAGGATCACTTTGTTGTCCGTTCGTCTGTCTATCTGTCTCTCTGTTAAGATCCGGGAACGCGTGGATATATCGAGTTGAAATTAAAACCATATACTCAGGTCTGCGGTCTCCTAAAGCTGTGAAAAAAATCAAATTTTCGAGTTAACAAAAAAAAAAAGCTATAGCCATTTATGTCGCAAAAAACGTGTATTTTGACCCTCTCAAGTGAATCAAAATTCATAGGGTACTTTCCGTTGACCTACAATCCTGAAATTTTGTATGAAGCAAGGTCTCATAGCATAAGTATAGGAGAAAATCTGAAAATTCTAAATTGGTACACATAAAAAATTTTTTTGCGATTCGGAAAAATCTTCGTAACTCAATTTGGGAATTGAACTGTTTTCATAGGTAAGTTTGTAGAGAACTCTCAGTGCGCGAGTCCGACTCGCACTTGCCCGATTTTTTTAATCTAATTCTCGTAACAATGCTCATGCTCCAGCCCCCGTAGGAAACTCTCTGGGGTTGAGAGCCGCAGGGCGACACCCGGCCACCGCAGGCCGCAAGCGAATTAAAATAACTGAAATACGGTTACAAATATAGCACCTAAATGATTCTAGGAGCTAAATTTGTAACTTTCTAGAATACACAACATGATTGTCGCGTATTCGAAAAGATGAGCTATTACTTGCAGCCTTTATTTAACTAATCATTTAAGTCGTAGTAGTATTGCAGCAACTTCTTTGTTTGTGGCTAGGGTTTCCCGACCATACATCATTTTGGACAGCGAAATAAAAAAAAAACAAATATACTGCATGCTCTTTATAAATCCAACACCATGAAATACTTCTTTAAACCAACTATAGTTATAATTGGCCGAAAAACATCATCTTATTCTGTTGATCTGTGAATGTAAAAAAGGAATTGTGGAAATTTAATTTCACAATTTTTTTTATTTTTTTTTAAAAGTCATCCAATCAATGAAAGTCAGGAAGCAATGGTGTCTTCAATTCAAAGACAGGTATCTACTACTTCGGAACTGAATCTAAAATGACTCGAAACATCGAGTTTGAGGAGAAGCATCTTATGGCTGAGAAATAAAAACCAAAAATATTGCTAACTTTTTTTATAAAATCAATAATTGTACAAAAGGGTAACTTTCAGCCTTTTAGCTACTCTTTTATTAAATTATCGTTGACCGATAATCATCAAGTTTCGTTGTTGATCTGTAAATGGAACAAAATTATTTTAACATCATCATCATCATCATTTCAGCCGATAGGCATCCACTGCTGGACATAAGCCTCCCCCAAATGTCGCCACAAAGAACGGTCCTGTGCGTCTCGCATCCATCGGATTACCGCAACCTTCACCAGGTCATATTGCATTATGCATTTGGGGGGGTTTGGACCATAACCCACCACGCTGGTCCAGTGTGTGTTGGCGGGTCGCCATAGCCTCGTTTGTTTGTCAGCAGGGTGCACTACGTGCAGGTGAGGTTGGCTTGGGGTCCAATAGGTGTTGATTAGGACCCCGTATACAACCAGAAAAAAAACGTAGGGCGGTAGAACGGTCCTGTTATTGAGGAGTGGCTGGAGAGACGTTACAGCATCGTCACTTTTCCCATGACGCAGGTCCTCCACAGACATGGTAAGTTTGGGAGGTTCCTGCACCTAATTCGTGCGGAAGAAACGCGCGGGGGACCCGGTGGAGCATATGGTGTATGTATATATATAAGTATACTCTGCTTGAAAGGAGCATCGCCGTGTCCTCATTGGAGTGATCGGTGGCAGCGCACTCTAGCGCTGTCCCTGGTACAGACTATTGTCTGGAACGAGGGGGAATGAGCAGCGGTCGTTTCCTTCGGCGAAGCAGTATTGCCAGCGAATAATAGCGCTTTCTTTGGACCTTTTATTGTCATTGAAATCCTACATCAATGATATGGCCAAACGAGGATTGCATATCATCAAATGTTAACGTTTAAACGATCTGGCCAGTTTTAGTTGGCCATATCATGAAGTGATCAATTAATTTTATGATCTGGCCATGACATATACAACAATCCAAAATCGACTCAGTTCGGGGCAGACACAACTCTCTCCCACCTCCGTTTAAAAAAGAGAATTTTGCAACCCGACGGAGGATTCTGTCTTTTAAACGGAGGTTGAACTATGTTTTGAATACGTCAAATAACTTTTTTTTTTAATTTGTCGACGACAATCATTGTTACTGCTAACTTGACACCTTATCAAGAGGCTCTCGTCTATCTGTATCAGCGTTGCTCGCTTGAACAAAGATATTCTAGGGTCTACTATGATTATAACAGAATTATGTACATGTACCGATTGTTTCTTCATCATCTAAGTTCAGCCATCTCATTTCATTTTGGATATTGTCCATGTTTTCTACGTTATTTATCTTTTCTTCCCTTAGCTGTGCTTCTGACAACTGAAACAAAATGATACATAAATTATATTTTTATTATGCAATAGCGTGATTTAAGAGAAGGACCTGTTAAATATCATTTTGATGCGCTTGAGTCAATAGAGAAACGAGTCAAGAACATCAACGGTGTTGATGCACTCGTTTAGTCAAAACTTCAAAGTCTTGAGTCGATGCCGAGTTGCTAGCCTGTTGGTTTTTGTATCGTTTACATTTCAGGGAGTGTGCAGCGTAATTACACAATTTAATTCCGTGCAGCTCATTCCATCATCAAACCATCTGATATATGTACGGCGTTACGCCACCGGTACATGGTGGACATCCCACCCATACGCACAAAACGTTTTGGGAATACATTCATTGTGCATATAGCTAGATAGATAGATAGATATTCTTTATTGTACACCAAAAATACAACTTACATTAGAAAATTAAAATTAATAGGGTGTCACAATGGGCGGTCTTATAGCTAAAAACGATTTTTTACAGACAACCTTTAGCTAGAACCTTTAACTTCTAGCTAGGGAGTGTAATTGTAATTCCCTGCCGGAGTCTGTGTTTTCTAATAATAAATAGCATATTAAAGTAGACCACCACTTAAAAAATAAAGATGACGACTCATTGATTGATTGATATAGTAACTAACAGAAAAGTGCGGAAGATGAAAGACCTGTTGCGTCGACATCAAATAAATTGAGATATGAGCAAGAAGATGAAGATATATTTTGTTTCGGATAATTGCCCTTTGACAGACTGACAGTATTTGTATCTACAGTATTATATCTTAGTAAAAGCATACAACATGAGTCAACAAAATCTATCAATCCCACATTCTACATCCAAAAACAATTTTTACTGACCATGGATACAAAATCCGAGGCATGTTACAAAATACGCACGGCTGCGGACACAGTGACAGATAATATTTAATTTGTTTTTTTTTGTTGGTATTTAGATTAAGCACATGATATGATTCCGTACGACCCATGCCAAAATGTCAAGGAGCAGTGCTACTAACTACTGCTAAAAACAAAAACAGTGAATGCAAAGATCGTAAGGTAACCGGGTAAAGGTAACACTAGCACTCAACAGTCAGGCAGAGATCACAGTATAGTATAGTACAGTATGGTATGGTATGGTAGGGTATGGTATGGTATGGTACGGTATAGTTTGGTGTAGTTTGGTATAGTATGGTATAGTATAGTAGTATAGTATATCACTCTTCTCTTGACTACGATGGCACAAGTGTGCAAGATGACCATTAACTCTTGATTTGAAGGGTGTTGGGATAATAGATGGCACGAAACATAGTCTACAGCTGATATATATATGTATTTAGATTTTTTCTGTTTTTTTTTTTTAAGTAATTTTTTATTTGCTTTTACATTAAAACATTGCACCACCCTGAGAATTGTTCCTTCGATCTTTTTACAACAATTTTCAACTCACACACCAACCACCAGATCCAGATGTTATCTAAAAAGTATTTCCAATTCATGTGCTAGAAACTTTTCATAATCAGTAACATCATTACTAATTTCACGCTTATATTCAAAGTCAATGTGAGTGAGAACTGCTTGAATGAAAAACTATTTGTTCTATGATTTATTAAGTTTAACAATACGTATGTATAATATTTATAAAATATCACAACCTTTACATTATTATGCTCTCTATAAACCGAACTATATAATTATGTTAATCGGTCGCTTATATTTATCAAATACACCAATAGCCTTATGCGTTAGTATAAAGTTAACCCATGAGATGTAGAGGCACATGTATTGCAATGTTTTAAGCCAGGATAATTTGAGCTATTTATCTAATATCATACAATTCAAAAGTTTCGGCATACTTTCAAGAAAAAGCAAGCTACCTATAGGTACTATTAGGTTTGTGTCTCGTAACATTTTCCATAGTACCTTCTCAGTCTAATATTTCATTAGATTTTCTCCTTATTAGTAGATAATAATTATTTTCATCTTTTACCTCGAACCTGCGATCAATAACATCTTCTTTTTCCCTTATATCTCTGGTCCTTCTATAGTTTAGGTTTGTTTGTGCATCTGCACCGTATCGTCTTCTGCTATATGGGCTAAAGTACGGATTCAGTGGCCTTACTTCCCTCCGTCTTAGATTTCCGATAATCATGTGATTGTTATCATTGTAATAAAAGTCTTGGAACTGAGAATACACCATCGCTATTTGCATAGTCAAATATGCATACAAGAAAAATATATGAACCATTTTGTAAATGGGACGTGAAATTAGCAGCAAATGTCACGTGATGGTCTTTATTTGAATATGGAACGGATTTTGGCCAGACGTGTTTGTAAAGTGGTAACGCAAACTTGAAATAAAAATATCAACCAAAACCAATTCACTGAAAATCTGGCCAACAATAATTTTATGTGTGCTGATTGTAAATTTTATTGAGTTGTAAAATTTTATGACACGATTTTCAGAGATGAAGTTAAATAAATCCGGTAGTTTTGAGGTAGTGCAGGTGCATTCAGGAAATTGCATTTTCAGTCCATGTCAAAACTCATATCAGTCAGAAAATAAAAGGCAGCCATTTATCAGTTCATGTGGTTCATGGTTAGATACTTCAAATATCGTAGTGTTGACTCAGAATATTCACTGCAACTTGAAACATACAAATTTATTCGTATTATTTCGGTGATGTGTGACTTGTTAACATTGCACAAATATTTATTCAGAATCTTATTGCGATGTGAGCTAATAGAGCCTATACTGAATTATAGACTGGTTTAAGTAAATTTACTTACGGAGTTACTTACTTTGAGGTAGATTTGCAGTCTGTTATTGGTTAGTAAATTAACTTTCATTTTTACTTATTTATTAAAAACCTTCGTTTCTTTTTTTTCTTTTGTAGGAATAATGGACGTGTTATGATTTTTTTCAGTACTTATTTTAGCTAGGTAGCTTTATAAAATGTTACATTTCTAGCTGTATATGCTAATAATTTGATGAATGATTTTACTGATATCATTAATCATCACAGAGATCAAACTTCATATGAAAAATTTCTTTGGGTATATAGGGTTCTGATTGAATATTTATTCATATTTAAGCGCTAATTAGCTCTTTATAATGTGGTTTTAGACAATAACATATGAGTCTACACTTAGGTGTTACACTGTTCTCATTATAGTATCGGTAATTAGAATATTGCTGTCATATTTTATTACTGATTCGCTCGCACTTACTTATTATCTTAACAGATTATAAGCAACAATGGTAAAGACGACGGAGCATGTTTTGAAAACTTCGGTTCTGAAAATGAGTGCTATTTTTTTACAATATGAAACTACTAATAACACTACCAATAACTGTGTTTCCCTACCAAACCCCTCACAACAAAAGGAAAATAGTAATCTTCTTGAATTGCTCATTCTCCTAGACCTCGTTCATCACTTACCATAAGATGAGATCCAGGTCAAGACAGATACATTACGAATAAAATAATATTCTATGTTACACACCTTTCGGTTTCCGAGTGAGTCTCTTTATCCGCTAACTCTTTTTGCTTAACCTAACCGTTCGAGAATTTATAAATCCAAGTGTGAAAGTTTACAAATAAACCACGTTGTGGGACCATCCTACATACTTGGTTTTGATTGTTCCAGCCTTCCGTTACGCCTTTTTATTATTGGCGAAGTTCTCGCAAGAGTCCGTCTGCAGACCGTATGTAACCCATAATATTACTTCTTTTACTCGAATAGTCATCATCCACATCAGGCGTGGATAAGAACCACCCTATCTGGCTGGTCACTCAGGATTGGTAGGGTTCCTTGCGCTCGTCATCTAGTGTGACTAAAACTCTCCTGGAGCCCTACTTTTTCTAGATATAGGAATTAAGATTAGAATTTATGTTTTAGTTAGATTTAGCATTTAAGCGTGTAATTATTTAACAAATAAAATAGTAAGATTTCGTGTATCCTGGATTTTTTATTTGCGAATCACTTTCATTTTGTACCATAACATGGCGCCCAACGTGGGTCGTATAGCACTAGTTATTAATAATATTATAATGAAAGATTAGGTATGAACTTACATCATTGAACTTAAACTGTTCACAACCATAATTATTGGAACGAAAGTGAATTTAACATTTGAACTGTAAACGGTAGAGTCGTAGCAGAGTGTGGAGAAGATGGTAAAAAATTAAGATGGTTAGCGACATGAGGAGTAACGTTTAGAGAAATTAATGTAATGTGGGCAATTGTACCAGGAAATCTACATTAACAGAAATATAGCACGATGTAATATACAAAAATATCGTGTCACAGTGTTTGTTATCGAACTCCACCGAATTGGCTTGACTGATTTTTAAGAATTTTTTGTGTGTATATTTTGTATGTCTGAGAATAGAGGTAGGATTTTTTTCACCCTCCTACTCCCAGCTCCATTTTTTATTTGATATTTTTTATGACGGAACAAGGTTCTAGAGAGGCGACCGTGCACCGGAAGATGCAACGTTGGAATGCCTTCCACAAGGTGGACCGATGACCTGATGAGAGTCGCAAGAATGCCATGGATGCGAGACCCACATGACCTTTCATTGTGGCGATTCTTGGGGAATCAAGAATTAAAGCATTTGGTTCAAATAAACCATTTACAGATACTTTTGAATTGTTAAGAAGTCAGTCAGTCAAAAAAAATGCTAATTGCACATTCCAAAGTGTAAATCTATAGGGAGAAAAATGTGCAAGAAAATCCATGAACACTAATTTCAATCATATTTATTGCAAATATAGGGAACGCCTATGTCCAACAGCGGACATCTTCTGGCTGAAATGATGATGATGGCAAAACAACAAATGTTGGGTCAGCTAGTATTATATAATAAAACACGTGATAATTTTATAATCAATTGTAATTTCCCATGTTACATGCCACGTACCTAACAAACATGCTTAACAGCTGTTTGTTCTCACATAACAACTCCAAAGCAACATGAGCTATTGACGCAGCACGCGATGCATGCATTGTTGTGAATTTGCGATAGCTATCTTTGTGAAATTGTGAATAGTTGCAGTATTTTAAATAAGGTAAGAATTTTAACGTTTTTATTTTTAATTGCTCGTAGAACGGATGGTCAATGGGGCTGAAAGGTTCTAGAGTGGCGACAGCGCACCGGAAAATGCAGCGTTGGAAGGCCTTCCACAAGGTAGACCGACGACCTGGTGAGAGTCGCGGAAATGCGGTCGATGCGAGACGCACAGGATCGGTCTTTGTTGAGACGCTTGGGGGAGGCCTATGTCCAACAGTGGATGTCTTTCGGCTAAAATGATGAGGATGAGAAATTTTAAACATTACTTGGAATTACTTGCAGTTAGATTTCCTTTCCCAGGGAGAATTTTGGTTGTTGCTTTTTCCTGTTTTTTAGGGTTCCGAACCCAAGGGGTAAAAACAGGACCCTATTACTAAGACTCTACTATCCGTTTTTCTGTCACCAGGATGTATAATCCATCACAGCTAGACAGTTGAAATTTTCACAGGTGATGTATTTGTGTTTCTTTTTGTGTTCTGCCGCTATAACAGCAAACACTAAAAGAGACTAAAATAAATCGTGTAAAAAAAGTTGTATATATAATGGTACGGAACCCTTCGTGCACGAGTCCGACTCACACTTGGCGGGTTTATAGACGTTGATTATCTCATCATCTTCCTGCCCTTATCCCGTGTTATTTGGGGTCGGCGCAACTCGTTTTTTCTTCCACTCTACCTTGTTACTCGTCATGCTATCACTAACTTCCTTTTCTTTCATATCACTCTTCACACAATCCATCCATCTTTTCTTTGGTCTCCCTCTCCCTCTCCATCCATCCACATGTGAACTCATAACTCTTTTAGTAACATGCGTTTCATCACTTCTCTTCACATGACCATACCAAGACAAACGATTCCCTTTCAACTTTTCAGTCACTGGCGCCACTTTCAAACTTCCCCTAATATAATCATTTCTCACTTTATCCATTCTCGTCACACCACACATCCATCTTAACATTCTCATCTCCGCTACATGCAATCTTTTTTCATCCGTCTTTTTCACAGCCCAACATTCTGATCCATACAGTATGACAGGCCTTATCACGGACTTGTAGATTTTACCCTTCAACTTGAGGGGCATCCGTGGGTGACAAGTTGTTCTCGTGACCTGTCTCCATTTCATCCATCCTGCGTTGATCCGATGTGTTACATCCCGGTCTACCTCACCATTCCCTTGGATGAGTGACCCGAGGTACCGAAAGTCAGAGCAGATCGGTATGGGCGTTCCAGCTAGAGCTAAAGGCACTGGATTGGAGAGACCGCCGAAATCGCAGAACAAGTATTCCGTTTTGGTTCTACTCAATTTCAGGCCAACACTTTCCAGTCTGTGCCACCACACCTCCAATCTGTTCTGGACCTCTAGGCTACTCTCTCTCTATATAGACGTTGATTATCTATTTTGTGAAAATCCATGTCATTAATATTATTGTTTATACTAGTGTCAAACTAGTCACGCCACTATCGCAGCCGTAAGTTCCCTCTTTGAGGAGTGGTTATAAAGTCGCTACGATGTCCTTCTTCCCCCTGATGTAGGTCCTCATCTATTGTTACGTGAGTTTACTGTTTCTAACTTATCGGGAAGAAACACCCGGGTGTTATAATTGTAGAGATCGCCCAGAAGTCACGGTGGAGCATACGGTGGAAGTTTGTCTTGCTTGGGTGGAGCAACGGCACTCTTAGGCATTGTTTAGACCAAATGTAGGTATTGTCGGCCGCTAACTGTGAGCGCGTGTAACGCAGTTTATCGCTTTTCCTTCTTTAACTTCTCGTTCAAATTGAACCGACTATACGATATAACGTAGTGCGTTGTCGCTGAATCTCGGTGGCCGATTATTGTACTACGCGTCGCAAGCCTACTCTTTAGTTCACACAAGTAACACATTCTACGCTATAGCATATTGTCTTTTTGGTGAGAACGCATAATGCAGACTGAGTCCACGTTCACACTGCGGCTGACAGTGAGTATACTCACAGTCAGCGGCGGACAATACGTTTGGTGTGAACGATGCCTTACGTCTGGAGAGTAATTCTAATTAACAAATAAATGAAACAAAATATTGAATATTCCATTGTTTTCAAGTCATTACACTTATTTGTTTGAAGCTAACTTAATTTCAACTAACTTATCAATGGACACCAAGGAATGACAAATAAGGTGACCTGTGAAGGAATGTTTCATTGTCTTTTGTTTGTTTAGAGTTCAAATGTCATTTCAGAAATCATTAACCCTCGTTTTTAAAACAAGCACGTCTCACCGTCTAAAGGGTTACTCAGAATTTTAATGTTATCTCTACTTTTATTTACTCGGACGATTAGACTATTTTATAAGGGGAAAATAATTCTGTTGAATTCGGAGCAGTGTACCCGGTAGTAACGGCCCCGACTTACGAGAGTTGTGAGTTTAAACTCAGCCAGGCAAATTACTTTGTGTAATTTATTTCATCACCGTGGAAACGGTGAAAGAAAACATCGTTAGGAAACCTAAAATCTATGAACTAGAACCTAAAATTTTAAGACATGTGACATCCACCACTGCACATTAAGCCCAAGTGGTGGATTACGGCCAATTCCCTTTTCCTTTTCCTTCCTAGAGAGGAGACCTGTGCCCCAGCAGTGGGAGCATCATACAACTAATTTTGCTTTACCGTAAATTACATACTTTTAATCATAATGTCTTGTTTATCGTACTATTTTTAGTATATTATTTTAGCATATGCATGATTTTGAAATTCTGGGCCTGTTTCTACTATGGTATGGAGGCAGGTATTAAAATAAAAAAAATAAAAAACTTTCTCATGTATCACTTTGTCTACTGGAGGAAATTTGCATGAAAATCTATTCAGTTGTTGTTGAATTTATCGCAATTATAGAGATGGACAAAGATAATCATCATCTTCCTGCCTTGTCCTGAGTTATTTGGTGTCGGCGCAACCCTTTTAATGGGTTTCGTACCATAAAAGGAAAAAACGGACCCCTTATAGGATCACTTTGTTGTTCGTCCGTCTGTCTGTCTGTCAAGACCCTTTATTTCGGGAACGCGTGAAGGTATCGAGTTGAAATTAAAACTGTATACTTAAGTCTGCAGTCCCTTGAAGTTGTCAAAAAATCAAACTTCGGAGTTAACGAAAAAAAAAGATACGGTCGTTTATGTCGCTGAAAACTTGTATTTCGACACTGTCAAGGGAATCAAATTCATAGGGTACTTTCCCTTGACCTAGAATCCTGAAATTTGGCATGAAGCATAGCACAAGTATAGAAAAAAATCTGAAAACTGTAAATTTGTAGTTACGTCACAAAAAAAAATTGCGATTCGGAAAAATCTTCGTAACTCAATGCGGAAATTGAACTGGTGTTATAGGTAAGTTTGTACGGAACCCTCAGTGCGCGAGTACGAATTCGATTCCATTCGGTCCTACCGCTCGTCACGTTATTACATACTCCCTTTTCTATATTATATGCTCACATAATCAGTTCATCTTTTCCTTGAGCAGCTTCTTTCGGGAGTCACACACCCCCTCACGCCCTCCTAGAAGGGGAGAAGTCATTGAATGATTTCCCACATTAAAAAAAACAAACCTACATACAAACTCTCGCCTTCATAATATTAGTGTAATTAGTTATTTCACAAGCAATTTTCTTCCAGTTTCCTTGTGCACATGATTTTGTAATAAATAGGGTTTGAGCAAGTGTTGCATGCAGCCGGCTGTGTTCGTGAAAGGAATAAATTATTCTTTAAAGTGTGAACTGGAAATGAGCTGAAAGTTCGGTGAAATAAATGTAAGTTGGCTGGAAATCTCTTAGTGCTTTGTACATAACAATTTTGTGCTTTTTATGCACATGTGAACTCAAATTACAAAGAACTCTGCTCGGCAGATAAAATTTCTTGCTGGATTATTCCTGAAGTTAATACATGAATCAAAGTACATTGGCAAAAGATTTTTTTTTTTTCGTTGGGAAAATCATCTTATGACGTCCCCCGCTCTTGGGCGGGGCGGGAGATAGTGTAAGATTTTTACTAACTAAAAACCCACTCCTGTTCCTTCGTTGGCTTTTGTACCAGAGCCTAGTCTTCCTTTCAGAATCAGACCCTTGGTCCCAGTAGGCTACGACCCTGCTGGGCCCCTACAGTTGCTGACATCTCCTTGAGGCGCGCAAGAGTTACAATCAATATGTTTTTAAACGACTTCAAAAAAAAAGGAGGAGGATTTGCAAATTTTATTTTCCTTTTATAGGATATGCTTTCAGATAGGCCCATTTTTTTTAAAATGCAGTTTTGATCATGGGATCCATGAATAATCCAGGGAATTTCTCAAATATTATAGGCAACCATATTATGATTTTGGTATTTTTATCGAGAACATTTACAGTCAAAAAGGTAAAACATTTGATAAAGTAGAACTGATGAAGAATACCAGAAATGGCCAACGAAACTTCACATAGATATCACAGTGAAGATAGTTAAGCGACTATGACAATACAAATAAATAAATGGTTCTAAATAGTTATGTTGAAAATGGAACTATCGAACTGATTTGATGATGGAGCCGGAAGGTGGAAGGTAGACACAGGAACTTCATAATAAAACAATGTAACCTAGCAGTGTTTGGGTTAATTGGCATTGGCATAAGAAAAAGGATCTCTTCTGATTATAAGTTTAAAATAAAAGTGTGAAATAAAACAGTTTTTACAAAAAAAAAAACCGACTTCACTAAAAAAAAACACTAAAAGGTACTCGGTATTGTTTGTTTCTTATTTAACACCGACTTCCAAAATTAAAGTTATTCTGGATCCTTTCAGCGAACAAAAAAAAAACAGACACACCAGAATAATTTTTACGAGTAACATAGGTTTTTTATCTTGAAAAATTGCATAATTTCAATGGAAGCAACGCCACGGGTAAAAATTACTCATTCATATGAAGCAAACAAGCTTCGCATTACACAGAAAAGTTGTGGAATACTTTGTTACAAACTTCTATAACAAGCAAGTATCTACTGATGTAACTCATTTACATGCGCAATGTACAAGGTTCATAGGTATATTTTTATGTTTTATCGATAAAATTCTGTGGAAAGTTTGAAGAATATGAAGGTATAAGGCTCCCACATAAAACTGCGACGTGATACGACGCCGCATCGCAGAAACCTGCGTTGCGAATTGCTGTGATGCGATTTCGTGCAGCAAAGCATCGGTGATCGTGCAATATACGACGCAAATAAGTTCGCAAGTTCTTACGATATGAATTCGCAGATTTTTACGATGCGACGTCGTATCTTGTGTTTGGACCTATACAGATAAATTCAGAATTGTTTTTTGAAGTACCTATAGTTCCAAATATTTTGAATGAATAATCTTAATGCATCCGTGGCTTTTTTTAAGGCCTATACTAATCTCCTGTACCTATCATGGGTACGTTCACGAACACGTAAATTCACATGCAAAACACGCAGAACTAGAACCATTTTGAAAGTTAGAACCTTATTTTTTTCAGTATGAATTTTGCTTGAACAATTCATTTGTTTATACTCTTTGTAGTCTAATGTTACAGAGACGTCATAAGGCGTGATCAAATCACAAATAAAGAAAGGAGAACTAAGGTTTCCACATAGCCCAAGTACCGATGGTACAGCGCCGTACGTCCAGTAGTTCTATAATAGAATGGACTTGGCGGAATTAGAGTGTGCAATTCCGACACGCCGATTGAAAACCGACAGACTAGCAACTCGGCGCCGAAGCCCAAAGCGTTGGAGCCTGTTTCATATAAACTTTGTATTGAAGGTACGATATTCTATTTTCTTAACCTTTCGAGTAACGTAATTAGAGACACAATAGAAAACCAATGAGCGAGCGCACGCGTTCGCTTAGGGTTTAATGAATTAATATCTTATTTATTGATTTTTTTTGTTGTGACCTACTTTAAAAAAGTTGAGAATAGCATAAACTTTATTGTACACTAAAAAGTATTATCACAACTTTCACACAAAATAAAATCTACGGATACAAAAGCGGTTTTATTGCTGACAGTGTTATCTACCAGAAAACCTTTGGAAGAACCGATAAAACTTTAAAATAATATTAAAATAAATGTTAAAATTAAAGTAAAAACGGAATAGTTTGCGGTGTGTAATTAAGTTCTATACCAAAAATATACATAGGCAAATTATAATTTAACAGTTTTAACCGACTTCAACAAAAGGAGAAGTTACTTAATTCAACTGATGTTTCTGGTTTGATTTTTTCGTTATTTAACAACGACTTTCAAAATGAAAGTTATTATAAAAATTTTAGCGTTATTTTTCAGCTAGGACACATCGTTTTATTATGTAGTTCCGGTGGCTATCTTCCAATTTCGTCATCAGTAAGGGATAATTTGACCTGGATAGGTGAAACATTGGTTTTTCCTGTCCAATTCAATTTGGATTACTTTAGTTTAATGCTAAATAGTATCCATTCCAATAGTTAGGTGTCATTACTGTCCAAGTTCTTTTGGATTACCTACTGAAAAAAACCTGTTTCTCTCTTTTGTTGTTGTAAACAAGTATTTCTTCGTACAAAGCAGTATTAGGGCCGGGGTCAATATTGTCGAGGCTTGGGTCCACTTGGATTCTATTATACAATGGCTAGACTGTTTTGAAGTTTGCTCAACCTTGAACTAATCAATATATGAAAACTAGTTTCTTATTCATCTTATTTTGTTTTTAGAAAATTCGGTTTTATTAGTGTTTTGTTTTACAGAGTTACTAGTAACGAATTGAGAGCAGTATTGGCCGAGTGGTAACGGCCCCGACTTACAACTTGTAGGTCGCGGGTTCAAACCCAGCCAGGCGCATCACTTTGTGTAATTTATTTCATCATCACTGCTCTCAAAACGGTGAAGGAAAACATCATGAGGAAACCGGCATGTCTTAGAACCTAAAATTCGAAGACATGTGACATTCACCAACCCGCATTGGGCCCGCGTGGTGGATTACGGCCCATTCCCTCTCCTAGAGAGAGGAGGCCTGAGTCCCAACAGTGGGAACATTATAAGGCCGACTATGCTATGCTATGCTAGTAACGAATGAACAGAGTTACTAGTGCGAAAGAGTAGTTCGGGTAACTAGTTACGCGATATCGCGAGCGCATCTGTGGAGATGCAGAGGAGACTATGTTACACTTGCTGTGTGACTGTGCAGCACTAGGCTCCAAAAGACTAAGGTATCTGGGCCAACCGTTCCCAAGACCAGAGGACTACAGGCTCAGCCCCATCAAAGCCATACGGGGACTCATGAAGGAGGTGCACGGAGGGCTAGGGGTTGAGTAGACAGGAGGGGCATAGTACAAAAGATCCAGAAGGGTGGAAGTACTCTGGCCCAGGGCCAGCCCCACAATATGATAAGTTTTTTATTTAACTTATTTTGTATGTAGAAAATTCGGTTTTTGTAATGTGTGCGGTTTTACAGAGTTACTGGCTTCGGGCCACGGTTGACATTCGCGTTCGCATTCGTAGTCGCAAGAAATATGCGAATGTTTGACGAATATTTCTGACAAACAAAAAGGAAATAATATATTGATCGAATGAATATAGAATGACAATAAATATGAATAGATTTTATATTTACTTTAACATTTTTCTATCACACAACTTGCATTTGACATTTGCAGTGTCACAAATTGTGGAACAATACGTTAACTTCAAATCATAACATAACACTTCTTTTTGAATGAACTAAATGTTATAAGTTTTTTTTGTTCAATCTCTTTAACAGCTCTGTTATTCGTTCGATTTAAATTTGGCTGACACGAAATGTAAAACCTGTATGACATTTTGCGCGCACTTTGTTTCAAAGTCCACATTCGTATTCGCATTCGCATTGGCGAATTTTGAATTTGAATATTCGCATTCGCGAATGTGAGAAATCTAACATTCATTACATCACTACTCCTGAGATAAAAAAGTATCTTATCCCTGAAAGTTATATACGACTCTCACTATCGGTGCGGTCATTCAAGTCTTGAAGTTGTTTTGTATAAGATTTAAATTTGCATTAAAAACAATTAACGACTCGGTTGGTGCTGTGGTTGAACGATTGTCTGCTGCACTCTTTTTAGCAGATTCGTTTCCCGCACGAAACAAATATAAGGCCTACATATAAATGTTTCAGGTCTTGTGTGTCTTGTGTATGCGAGTTAACATGTTTGTGAACACACCCACGAATCAGAAGCAATTCCTAATGTGGGGTAAGGTTTTTTCAGTTGAATTTAATTATTTTTTTTAAACTTTATTTTATATGTACTTATGTGTATATTAATCGTTAAATAAATATTTTTCTATCGAGTATAATTAAATTACACTTTTGATATTGCAGCAGATTGGTCACTTAATCTACCTGGCCGTTTCCTAACTGAATAGAACTAGTAAGTTTTTTTTTTATTGGGTGGGAAAATCATCTTATGACAAATCCCTCTCTTGGGCGGAGCGGGAGATAGTGTCAGACTTTTACTGACTAAAAACCCACTCCTGTTCCTTCTTTGCCTTCGTCCCAGGGCCCCGGGTTTCATCTCA
This sequence comes from Mythimna vitellina, assembly GCA_949316375.1. Taxonomy (NCBI): domain Eukaryota; kingdom Metazoa; phylum Arthropoda; class Insecta; order Lepidoptera; family Noctuidae; genus Mythimna; species Mythimna vitellina. Next base: position 8,095,838 of record OX438687.1, on the reverse strand, counting down.
GGGCCCCGGGTCTAGAACTGGTACGTACGGTAACCAATCCACTGCTCGACCTCACCAAGCATAAAAAATGACGTAAAACAAAAATACATATCAATTTAGAATAGAATTTCATATTTGTAATAACAGTTATGCCACAGGGCATCACAATAGGACCTATTTTCCTTCAGTAATTAGGAAGTGTAATTTCTTTCTTTTGTTATGTGTCTAATTACAGCAGACAAATAACAGAAGCCATAATATTCTTAATAATGATGTAACGAGACATCTGCTATTTAAACAAGACGATGGCAATTAAAATGGCCATTTATATTAGCATGGTTAATGGTGACCGTGCGTTCACTTTAATGACATTGGATTCAACCCTTATGGTAATAATACATTTTATATGTGTTTGAATGTCTATTGGATTAAGATTAGAACATAATCAGTTTAATATGGTTAAAGGTAGTTTTTATGAGGTTGTAAAAAAAACTAGCAACTGATTTGATAATGATAAAGTAACCAAATAACTTTTTTTTAACCATAATTTCCTTAATGTCTAGGGAGAAGTACGACTATAATACCAATTTCTAATCGGTTCTGTTAAGATTATAACGGTGTAATCACAGACACATATCTTTAAGTCTTCTCAAAGTTGTTGCTTGTATAACAGATTTTCACAGAGAGAGGCTCTTTCTCATTTTGATTATTCGACAGTTGTTAATAGGCTACTGTTTATTTATTCTATTAGTGCGTCATCAACTTGTTAGACATTCCTATAAGCATGAGCATAATCAGCATTATGATATTCCCACTGTTGGAATTCAACGAACCCCTGTAAGTGGAAAATGGGCGCGGGCTCAGTGCTATTGCTGGATGTTATATGTCTTTATATTTCTATTTTTGGTTCTAGGATATGCTTGTTTCCTCACGATATTTTTCTTAATATTTTTAGAGCAATAGTGATGAAATAAATGACATAAAGTAAAGCGCCTGCCTGAGTTCAAACCCATAAACTACAAATTGTAAGTTGAGGCCGTTACCATCGGGCCGCCATTGGACTGCTGACATCCTTTACCCAGAAATAAAATAAATTTGTTTAAATCGGACCCAACACGCCAACAGCAACCAGAGCCCACCCAAAGCCCGAGGCTATCAAGTCTGGCAGGGTGCTTCCATCCCATAAGACTGCCACGAGCGATGTAGCTAAGTGGTAATTAAGGCCACGTACCAAACCTCAAAGCTTGCTACCTTCTGAATTAATAAATCCAATTTACTTCTGTAATACCGACAGCTGCTTGGATCAATTAGATGAGATTATGATGGCGGTGTTATGGTACAACCAATCTTGTATAATGTGGAGACAAATATACGTCAATAAATCAAAACACTAGTAATAATATTTGTCACTAGCTAGTGCCCGCGACTTCGTCCGTATCAGGCTCGTAGAATAAGACAATGCAATCATTTGAAAAAATAAAATAAACATATCTAAAATTTTTTTTTTTGTATAAAATTATCAGGTTTTTTTTTTTTTTTTTGCCTAGTTCTCCAGATTTATATGAATACATAGCAACGATATTCTCTTCTGCAATTTATAGGCATGAAAAGTCATTAATTAATACTCATTCCCTTTTCTGAACAAACGAACTGTATGAATGTAGATTTAGTTGAACGATGCTCCAAGGACCAACTTTGACCACTATATTTGGGTTTCGTAACGCACGAGTAATTGTCGTCATTTAGAATTTTTATTAAATTTGCAAGGCATTCTATTGTTATACTTTTTTGACTTTTTAACTTTTGAGTAAATTATATAGTATCAAAGATCACGCAAAATAGCAGAATTTCAGTGGTCTTTACTAGATTAGTTTTACACAAATGTATAAATTTGTAGCGGCTCAATCGCCACACCTCACAACGTCTTTGACGTTAAAGGCCATGACACGTACGGCCGTCATAGAAAACCGTACCTTTTCTCTAACTTACGTCTATGGTGTTTTCCGTGTCTATTAAAAAAACTTTTGTTTTAAAAAACAATATAACTGTCACTAAGAATTTTTGCATTTTATTTTGTGGACGATACCTACAAATTGATTTCCTTAAAAGCCTAGATAATATCCACAAGATACTGTGTTTCCAAAATATCTAGTGAAAAATGTGTAATAACGTCATAATCGCGTAAGAGCGGTTGTATGAAAACAGTGAAAATGTATGTCGAGTTGCATCCCCTTAATGACTCGTATAATAATTAATGTATGCATTTGTATTAATTATGTAATGTACAGTATAATGCATGCAATAGGTGCTAAGAATATATTGTTGAACCCTAACAGGGTTCATGTTGAGACGCTACCTACTATCATGTAACATCCATTGACAACATGTATGCAATAAATACATATCTTATATCTTCTATATACATATATTATAAAAATCAATGCCACTTTTCGTTGTAATTTTATAACTCAAGAACGGGCTCACCTATCCAGACCAAATGTTTAGGCTTTGTTCGGACTATTTAGTAGATGGTTTATGTGAAGTTTGCACAAAATCGGTCGACCGGTTCTTCATTTATCACATTATTGCACCCGTGCGAAGCCGGGGCGGGTCGCTAGTATTATATAATTCTTTTGTACGTATGTTTGTAACTTAACTCTTCCTAAACGGCTTGATCGATTTGGATAAAATGTTGTGCTTATGAGTGTGTCTCTGGATAATTAGAAAATACGATTGAACTCGTTAGGTGATTATTTTTTTCGGTTTGAATATCATGTTATGACAGCCCCCGCTCTTGAGCGGAGCGAGAGATAGTGTCAGACTTTTACTGACTAAAAACCCACTCCTGTTGCTTCGTTGCCTTTCATACCAGGGCAGAGCCTTTCTTTCAGAATCAGACCCCTGGCCCCGATAGGCTTCGACCCTGCTAGGCTCCAACGGTGGCTGACATCTCCTTGAGGCACGCGTGGAACACTACGCGCCGTCGACGACTTGGGCTCGGTCCGGACGATTACCGGACGATCGGACGGCAAGCTACCCATTGCTCGCCGTACCCTGGTAGGTGGTGGTAGCACCACCTACGACTCGATTGCAGAATCGAGTTCTCAATTTTTTATTCTGACGAAAATCTAATTACGGACAGCGTCTGTCGAGACCAGTAGTAAATATAAATAAATAGCTCATATTAAAATACAGCTGATTTGGACATAGTTTGGAAACAGTTGGGAATATTGAATGTTTATTTTAAAACCAAAACAAGTTTCAAAATAATCATGTTTGTCCAAGCTGACGGAAGTTTTAAAACGCAATTTTGTGAAATATGTTAGAGTATCACAGTTTCCAAGTGAGGGTTTATAGAAATACTTTTTGGTTTTTCATTAAACCCCGAGCGAACGCCGGCTTTCGCTCGTTCATTGTCTTTCTATTGTGTCTCTAATTACGCTACTCAAAAGGTTAATGTTTGGACTTTTGTCATTTTCTTCCAATTCGTCAGTTTGAGCGTATTAACATTACTTACATTACTTCTACACTACACATTACTACTACATTACACTACCTATGGTTCAGACAGAACCATAGGTAGTGTTGTTATGATAATTATGTGCTTACTGATCTAAAGAGTGATGGAAGATTCTCGAACAAAATTTTATAAATTTTTAGCATCAAATGATGAACAATATACAAAAGCATATAGATCAAACTAAACAATTTTGTCTTAGACATTACTGTTCATAGAATCCTCGTATTAAAGACAGAAATGTCTTTAATACGAGGATTCTATGAACAGTAATGAATTCTTTAAACTGAAAAGTTTAAAGTTAATGAGATTACGGATATTATATCAAAAATACCTACGTTGAGTTTGATCATTGAAAGTAGGTACTACAAAAGGGAGAACAAATTTAAAAAAAAACTAAAGCTTTTCACCCTGACTGTACGCTGCTTAAACGGAGTTGATACATTTGATTATTCATGAAAATAATATATAACGCATGCTTATTTAACAACAATTAATGAATAAAACCAAAAAAATATTATATTAGTAAGTTTATTTATGAAATAAAGCGATTGTTACGTTTAAATTTAAATAAAACAAATTGTGTGTGAGACATTATTGAAATATTTTATTTGTTTGAAAGACCTATCGATGCCATATAGAAAACAGTAAGAAAATAGCATTAGAACTCAACAGTATGGGAATTCAATAAATTGTAACCCTCAAATTACGTATGTACAGAGTTTGTAGTATTGAGCACTTGGTAAATGAAAATCCATTGGTGTGTAAGATTTTCCTAAAACGTGTTTCAAGGCATCCCGTAAATCCAATAGCATCTTTCAGTTCATTGTGTAAAAAAGATGAAGATATTTGCGCGTTCCAAAGAGTAAATCTCTATATAGAAGAACATACAAAAAAAATTTATGGATATTTAAAAAAGTATTTTAAATATCACCTCAGTGACAGTTGATGTTTCGAGAAGACCGGAGAGAAAGGCTTATTAGTAAAATTGTGTATTTATATTATTTCTTATTCTTATATTCTTTATTTTACATAATTTCACAATAAATTTTAAAAAATTGAACTGTTGATGTACAAAGACGAGCTCAACCCACTATTGAGTTTTCTTACAGCAAACCTTGATATATTTGTAATAAATTTTATAAAATAAGGCTTGACATAAATCAGATCACACTTATAACTAAAATAACTACACAAATACATATATACAATAAATAATCTATACACATATTTTTTCATTTTTGACTAGCTGCTCTCAGCTGCTTCGCCAGCGTGATTGTAATTAAAATATTTCAAGGGAATATACCTACTCCCTGAATAAAATATAATAATTCTATGTGCTATTCTAGGACGTGGTCCACACGTGTACCAAGTTTCATCGATATCCGTTCAGCTGTTCGAGCGTGAAGAATAAATTAACAAAAATACATACATACAAACTTTCGTGATTAAGAGGTGATTTGATAGATTACGTCTGAGATGTGAATGCAAAATGTTTTTTAAATATTAACATTATATCATTCAAAAGCGTGGCTTATGCATGATATAGATTGATGAATAAATGGTAATAAACAAGCAGTTAAAAACTACTTAGCCAACAAAAAAGTTGGATCTTACTTATGCAAATGGTATGCATAGTTTATAGTATTAAAAATGCAGTTATGTTTACTATACACAGTTGCTAATAATTTGCTAAATAATACTTGTTTTTTTCCACTGTTTTACTACTGCGCACTTTAACACATTCATTGTACGTACAGCCTGTCATACAGTTATGGAGTGAGATTCAAGCTATAATCCGGGGGTCTTTAAGTCAAGAGAGAATAGGTTACTTTTAGGCAGGCGTGCTACAACGTCGATCACATCGACGCTGGCCAGTGACTTAGGGCTGCAGACTGAAAGAACACAGGTAGGGTTTAGTCAGCTACATTGTCGCACTGCCTCACGCTCCATGCAGAGGACAAAAAGTTATAACGACGACCACAAAAAAAAAAAACAAAAAAAAAATCGGATCAATATTCAAGCGATTACCTTCTCAGGAGGATGCCCTGGGCGTCGGGAGTGTCAGGACGTATTAACCTATACACGATAGATAAGATAATTATATAATAAGCCTTATATTGACCTCACTGCTGGGACTCAGGCCTCCTCTCTAGAAAGGGAATGGGTCGGAATCCACCACGAGGGCATTGTTGGAAGTCACATGTCTTCGAATATTTGGTTTTAGAACTTGCCGGTTTCCTCATGATGCTTTTTTCCCCGTTGTGAAAGCAGTCAAGTGGTGAACTGAATTACACAACGTAGTGCATCTGACTGGGTTTCTTTTTTTTTTAGGTGGCAAAATCATCTAATGACAAATCCCGCCCTTGGGCGAAGCGGGAGATATAGAGTCAGACTTTTACTGACTAAAAACCCACTCCTGTTCCTTCTTTGCCTTCATCCCGGGGCTCCGGGCTTCGCTTTCACACTACCCGTGGCCCCAGTAGGCTTCGACCCTGACATCTCTATGAGGCGCGCGTGGAACAGCACGCGCCGTCGACGACTTGGGCTTGGTTACAGGACGGTCGGACGGCGAACCACCCATTGCTCGCCGTCCGCAAGCCCGCGCCTACTTACTTTTAAGTCGGGGCCGTTACCGCTGGGCCATATGATATACTAGCTTCTACATCATAAAAGGAAAAATTGTGCAAAATTTCAAGCTCTCCTCGTCTAATAGTTTCAGTTGAGCTTTGATATATTAGTCAGTCAGTTTTTCCTTTTATATATCTAAAGATATGATAGTGTAAAATTTTTATATAATACTTACTCTTTCCATGTTTTTTATTTTTTTTATTTCTAGACTCATGTTGATATTGGCGTCTGTACCCGCCGAGACAATACTTCAAGATAAAACTATTTAATTCGTGTTAGAATGCTGAAGCTGTCCTGCCTCATTTTCTACGGTTTACAAGATGAAACGGGCAAAGAATAAGTGTGAACAGGTAGACACGAATATATTCGTCTTTATGTCGACACCGCCACCGGCGCACGCTGAAAGCCAGCGCTGTGAGCTCATCGCATTATGCGTGAGGTCGCAGCTTTATGCTGAGCGTTCGGCTGTTTTGCGCGGATGTGACGCACATCTTACCTATCAATTGATTATGTTTGTTAACTAGTTTTAAGGTTGCGTCATTTCGCGTGAATAAACTGTTTTTCTTACTTTCTTCTTTATTTCTTTCATATTTTGTATGCCATTAAAAACACGAGGGTAGCAGGCACGAGGGATGTGGGATTGAGGACAACTGAAGGAACACGGGTAAGTTTTATTAGTCAGTAAAAGTCTGACAAAGTCTCTTCATTTAATTTTATTAAGTATGCAGTGTGTCCGCCTAGAAAAACACACACAAAATTCGCGCGCCATCACCACACGTTTCTGAGCAACTTTTTTTATACTAAAATAAACAAGATATTGACATTATACTCTCTTTCCAAACAATCATGTAAGGCAAAACTATCAAATGGCCTGTAAAATCTGGACTCTGATAGTACGGAACAGCTGCTTCTAGACTTGTCTTCGCCCTAAACCTATTCAACTATTCAATAATTCACATCACCCATGACGAATCTGGTGCTCAAACGAGTACACCACTACACACTATCACTGCACATAATCACGCTCACAAGCACAACCCACACACATAGAAACACTTACCGACTCTTTTGTTCTTCCTTTATGTTTTTAATGTAAATGATGTTTCCCATCGATCTGTGGGTATATTCTTGTATACTTTAGGGTGAGGGCCTGGAGATCCGTAATATAGGGTCTCCCTCCTCTCACAGTACGGACTCCAGTCTCTCGCAAAGGAGCTTCTTACTTATTTATCTATATTACTACTTATAATAAATCTGTAGAAGTGAAAATTCCGTACATTGAAAATATCAAAAAAATTAATGGCGGGGGGTGTTTCTAGACCGACACCGAATTCAAAAAAGTGATTAAAAAAATTTTTGCCTGCCTGTCTGTCTGTCTGTCGGTTTGTTCAGGCATCACGCAAAAACTACCAGTTCGATTACGATGAAACTTGATATAAATATTCTTTAATATCCTGGCCACCACACTGGGTACTTTTTATCCTGGAAAAGTATACACAATAAAAAACAAGCTTAATTTTGCGGTTCGATCCCTATACCCCATTACTGTACCAACCGCATATAATAATAAGTTTGTCGTAGACTACGTCACCCGCAGTGAAGTGCAGTAAGGGGCGCTGCACACGGCTAAGATACTATACTATTTTATTTTAAAATACAATATCGCTCGCCATACAATTCAATGGAGTATCACACACGACAAAGATAATAAATAATATTTCATATTTTCGTATCTCAAAAAACCTAACAAAACCATTTTCGACTTTTACGCGGACGAAGTCGCGGGCAAAAGCTAGTATATAATAGATTACTTAGTTAAGAAAACCTTTGTGAAGAGAGAAAAATAAGAATTTTATTATTAACTTTTTTATTTTTAAAGAGCCAAGTTCAGTGGTAACGGACACCGGAGCATTACCTCGTGTAATTTTTTTTTTTTTTTTTTAATTGATATAAACCAGTGCTTGACTGCGATCCCACCTGATGGTAAGTGGAGATGCAATCATTGATGGTCAGGCGCACTAGTTTATTAAGAGCCTATTCACTCTAGCCTTGAAGACACCTATATTATAGTTGGACGGAAAGACCGCAGCAGGCAGATTGTTCCAGTCCTTTGATGTACGCGGTATAAACGACGAAGCGAAACGCTTAGTCCGGACCGTTGAAGTTTCAACAACGTTTCAATTTTATCACCTCTATACTCAAAAAAGTGAAAGAGAATGTTCTTAAACCACTTCAGTTGCCCTTTGCGTTCTAGGACTACGGGTTTCCTTTTCAGAAATTCCCCGCGGACCTAGCTAGCGGGCATCGGCCCTGCTGGGCTTCTACGGTTTGCTGACATCTCTTTGAGGAGCGCGTGGATTATTACGCGTTTTTGACGTTTGGGCTCGGTCCGTTCAATTACGGACGGCCGGACGGCGAGCTACCCGTGGTCCGCAAGCCCGCGTCTACCGTGGCTGGTTGTCGGGGTCAGAATGTTTCGGCTGGGGCGTGAGGACATTTTTTCCCTCACGCGTGCAGCGTACACCAATCCGCACAGCGTCCGCGTGGTAGATAACTGCCTGTTAGAGGCGGGAGGCCTGCCTCCTAGAGAGGAGACCTGAGTCCTAGGTTAGAATCATTATAAAGCAGATAGATAGATATACTCTTATTGTACGCCATAAAAGATTCAGGCACAGTAGGAGCTTAAGATTAATAGGGTGTAACAAAGGGCGGTCTTATCGCTAAAAGAATTTTTTTACTACAATCTGATTATTATGCTATTAGAAATTATTCATAAATTGTTCGATTTCTATTAATAAGCGATAGGTAGATGTCGCTAGTGGTTACACGATCTTTAGACATACGTTGTAGACATTAGGTTAGTAGTAATTTATGAGTTTAGTAGCTTTTGTCCGCGACTTCGTCCGCGTAGAAGTCGAAAATGGTTTTATTCGATTTTTTGAGATACGAAAATATGAAATATTATTTATTATCTTCGTCGTGTGTGATAGTCTATTGAATTGTATGGCGAGCGATATTGTATCTTTTGTTAAAATATTATAGTATCTTAGCCGTGTGCAGCGCCCCTTAGTGAACTCCAATGCGGGTTGTTTTTTTTTGTTGGGGCGGAAAATCATCTTATGACAAATCCCGCTCTTGGGTGGAGCGAGAGATAGTGTCAGACTTTTACTGACTAAAAACCCACTCCTGTTCCTTCGTTGCCTTCGTCCCAGGGCCCGTGACGTAACATACGACAAACTTATTATTTGCGGCTGGTACAGTAATTGGGTATAGGGATCGAACTGCAAAATTAAGTTTATTTTTTAATGTATATTTTTTTAATATGTCCTACCAATGTATGTGTTTGTAACTGATAGTTATTAGGATGATAAATAAGAAATTGTGCTGATCAAAGTGAATAAAATGTTTATGTAACTGAGTTTGAAGTGTACAATTCATCACACCATGAGGATGCGTTTAGGTTTCTAGTCCCGTTATAAATACGAAAAGTTTGTCCCATCTGCACATTTATCTATTCATTATTAGAAAATGTCTACCTTTATATTTTCTCGTCACGTAGGTATAGGAGGCTCGGAAAGTTTATAGTTGTCTGTCTGTAATATTTAAACTAAAGGGTCTTAGTAAATATATATTTCCCTGGTGGAAGCCATTCATTGCAGAGAAGATAATATTATTTTTTTCAAGTTTTAATATTTTGAGGGTACAAAATGGTGGACCCTTACATACAAAGCGTTATGGGAACACATTTATTGTGTCTACAGCTGGGGAGTGGACTTTCCTGCCGGAGTCTGTGTTTCCTTGGGGTCTTTAAGTCAAAAGTGAATAGATTACTTCTAGACAAGCGGGCTCTATCGTCGGCCACATCATCGCATACCATCAGGTAACTTAATGATCAAGCACGAGCCTATCCATAATAAAAAAACCAAGCAAGTGCGAGTCGGACTCACGCATTGAGGGTTCTATTCCCGAATTGAGTTATGAATCGCAAAAAAAAAAATTAACTACAAATTTATACTTTTAGACTGTGCTTCATGCCAAATTTCAGGATTCTAGGTCAACGGGAAGTACTCTATGAATTTTGATTGCCGTGAGAATGTCGAAATGTACGTTTTGGCGACGTAAACGGCCGTATTTTTTTTTCCGTTAACTTAGAAGTTTGATTTTTTCACAGCTTCAAGGGACCGCAGACTTGAGTATAATCGGTTTTAATTTCAACTCGGTTACTCCACGCGTTTCTGAGATAAAGGGTCTTGACAGACAGACAGACAGACAGACGGACAGACAACAAAGTAATCCTATAAGGGTCCCGTTTTTCCTTTTGAGGTACGGAATCCTAAAAATGACCCGATATACATCAATTTTGGTTTCTGATACTCATGAGTATTGTGGGAGGTGAAAACTTTGTGCGTCACATATCAATGGCCGAAAGTTAATTGGAAATCCTCCAAATCACCCAAGTCAATGTCAATCTATCTAGCCTTTTGTTCAATTATTGGTAAAAGTACCCTATGTGCTATACCAGGACGTGATCAACCCGTGTATCAAATTTTATCGAAACCCGTTCGGCCATTTCAGCGTGAAGAAGTAACAAACACACTCACAAACTTTCACCTGTGTATATTATTATAATCAGAATATAATATTACAGTATGATTAATTTCTATTGAATCAAATTACGTAAATACCATACAATTGTTACATTACCTTAAGTGATCATGTAATTTGGGATCTCGTTTGAGTAACTTTAGCCACTGTTATCATCTCATGATACTAGGGCGACCATAAAATAGTGAGATTTCAATGTAATAAAATATTCCTATTTAAATGTCAAAGTCAAAGTCAAAGCATTTTATTTCAAATAAACCATTTACAGGCATTTTTGAAATGAAAAGAAGTCAGTCAGTCAGAAAAAATGATGCTAATTGCATTCCAAAGCGAAGCGATTCTCTATGGAGAAGAATGTGCAAGAAACTCCATCGATGTAATTTATCTATAATATGTATTTAGATATGTAATACAAGCTCTGCCAAGCTAATTGGGACAAGGCGGCGTTGTGTGATATTTGTGGAACATATAAAAAAAATGCACTGAATATGATTCCTATAACACAAGTGTTCCCACTTAGCGCAGGAGTCAGGGATTTACTCTATTTGTATTGTTTTTATGCCAATAAAGGGAAATGAAACTTTTCCCATACATTGCTGGCAATTTGATAATAATTAAATTATAATAATAAATTAATTATAATTTAATTTATTTTCGCCAAAAGTGAAACTAGTCCATATCTTAAAGGACTGTATGATAAATCAATAGCAAAAAGAATTATGTCTACCAACCGTAACCAAACAATATTAGAAACTATTTAGTATATTGCTATAGTTTGTTATAAGGCGTTAATTTTCTTAAATAAAAATACTATATGTATGATATTTTAAGTTTTCCATGGTTTAATATAGTTTTAGTTTCGGTTTTTACGGTGAGTATGCATTAAATAGTGTCAATCACTATCACAACACTATGGCGTATCTTTTTGATTCGTTTATCACTATTTTTTTTTATTAGTTTTTGTGATAAAAAACCGCGAGTGTGAAAAAATTTTATCAGTTATATACTTAATTATAGCAATTTAATCTATTTTATGGAAATCTCAAAATATTACGTATTATAACATAATGAAAATTGGTAACGCCTGACAAAAATATACTTGAAATGCGTATGCGTTCTATACGTATCTTCGTTCAGTTACGGTTTAAAGACCTAGTTATTTGTGCTATTGATTCCTTGTATTGGCATCTAAAATATGACCTAGATTTCATTTCTGGCGAAAAAAAAGTAATTCATAGTTTGCATTGGCCTTTATCTTATTTGATTTGAAAATGTCAAATATAATTTAAATCAACTTTTTAAGTTTTCGGCAGTAGAGTACTAGGCTGTTTGAGCACCTATGTGTTTTTCACTGTGAAAATAATCATCAAAATATGACTCCTCCTACTGTCAGACTTTTACAGATAAAATACCTATGTGAGTTCCTCCAGCTCTTTGCAGCAGTTGCTCTCTTGAACAGTCGCTCTGAATAAGAGATATTTATTTAAGTCCAGACAACTCCATTTAAAATGAAACTACTCACATTTTGTCAGTAGCTATGTAATGTTATATAAAGTTATGTAAACTAAACTTTGTTATGTAATGGATCCCGCAGGAGGCTGTAGTTCAAACAAAAGCGTGCCTAGCGCCGTCACTCATATTAAGAAAATTAGGTTTAACAACGGTATGTCAGACGCGGTCTAAACACAGTTTTATATGATACATAGTATGTATAGTATGTACATAGCTCACAGGTATACTTAGACAACATGCGACTCGAATAATACACACCCTAGGGCCACAGATACACTAGAGGACATAAGTCCCCCAACTTGACGCACAACGCTCAATCTTCGTGACGCTGTAACGCTGCCCAGTGTTCCATAATGTAACCTGCCTCCTAACATTTTACGTCATTTTGAAGGTCATTGGTCCCCTACCTAATGTATCTGATGCTTTGTACACCTAAATTAGAACATTAAGTTACGATCATAATTTAATCACTCTGTCCACCATCCCGCAATGTGTCGCGGCAGCGGAGTTTCGCCCCGGTGTTACATCTCCACGAACAAATTATGCATGCGTGCAAGGACTGTTGCCTCCAGATCCCATGGTGGCAGGCCAGCAAGGAAAATTCACTTATCGGTGATATTTTTATAAGAAAATAGTTATCCACTGCTGAATTTATGGAGGACACCACTGACATTTAGCTTATTACGTTTAGATTATTATTTTACTTTGACACTGAAGCCTTACCTATTATTACGTACATTTACAATTAAATTTGATTTGACTGATTGAGTGTTTATCAAGATGACATGTTAGTTGTTAATTTTTAATAATTTTGAATTTGTAATAATTTTGAATTTGTATAATTTTGAATTAGTAGTAATTGTTAATTTTTATAACTTTTAATTAGTAATTATTTTTAATATAGTAACTTTTTAAGAATTTGCATGCTGTAAGGTAGAATGTAGCGGAAACCCTCACCTATGTATCATCTTATATTTATACCTACATTGATAGTAAATAAATATATCTGAATCTGAATCTGAAAAATCCTAATTACAGGTAAATAACATGGGCATCGGCACACTATATTACTAGAGCATCGATACTAGTATCTACGCACGCACCCACACACGAATACGCTCGTGACGCAATTAAGAGTTATCAACATAGCATAAGCATAATCAGTCTTATAATGTTCCCACTGCTGGGAATCAGGTATCCTCTCTAGGAGAGGGAATGGGCCGTCATCCACCTCGCGGGCCCATTGCGGGTTGGTGGATGTCACATGCCTTCGTATTTTTGGTTCTAGGACATGCCGGTTTCCTCACAATATTTTCCTTCACCATTTTGAGAGCAATGGTGATAAAATTAATAAATTAAACAAAGTAATGCGCCTGGCTGGGTTTGAACCCGCGACTTACAACTTATAAGTCGGGGCCGTTATCACTCGTCCACCACTGCTAAAATTGATCAACAATTTATGAAAATAGGTTATTTTTTATCTTAAAAATAATTCTTATTTTAGGATAAAACATTATCTATTTAAAAAAAACTGCTGAAATCGATTCAGTAGTCGATTCTGAACGTAGTACACTCAGGATAGATGTTTACATGACCTCGTCATTCAAAAAGATACTTTCTAGATCGTTTTTAACCGACTTTAAAAAAAGGAGGAGGTTCTCAATTCGGTTGTATTTTTTTATCATTATTTTTACGTGCCGATTTGCAATTTTTTGTTCTCCTAAAAGGATATGCTTCCAGATTGGTTCCAATTTTTTCACAATCCAGTTCTGATGATGGGATCCATGAGGAATCGAGGGAACTCTTCAAATATATACTAGGTAACTATATAGTAATTTTGATGGGTATTTTCATCGAGAACTTAAGTATTTACAGTCAAAAAGTAATATTTTATGAAGTGGAACTGATGAAGAAAACCAAAAATGGCCAACGGAACTTCATACTCACTTAGATTTCACAATGAAGATAGTTAAGTAACTATGACAATACAAATACAAAAAAATGTTTTTGAATAGTTATGTTGAAAATGGTGACATCGAAGTGACCTTATGATGATGGAGCGGGAATTTAGTCCCTGGAACTCCGTAATTAATCAACGTAACCTAGCCAAGTTTGGGCTTATTAGAATTGTCATGAGATGCACTTCAATACCTAGGAAACAATACTAGAAACACCGACTTCCGAAATTAAAGTTATTTAGATCATTTTAGTGTTTTGCTTTTTTGTAGTGAAGTCGGTAAATTTTTTTTTTGATAAAGTGCTTTTTGTTAAAACGTTCATACTCTATCTCTTTTATGAGCACCTAGTATGTTAAAGTCATATCGCTGTTTAAATTCTAGTTTATCGTTGGTTGTAAAAATATTTTCTTTTCTTTATGGATGTTTTCGGTAGGTGGTATTAAAAATAGGTAAAATACTTCATTGGTTTGTAAAAGTAAGATTAAAATCAGATTTTGAAAGTTACACTATCAATTGTCAATGGCTACTTTTGGCCCCGAGCAAAATAACGGTTTTAGGATTAGGTACCAATGAGTACAAAAAACAAAATCTTCAACTAGAACATAAACATGGTAAACACAGCATACACGTTATTGAGAAATCTTACTCTTATGATATAATTTTTTCAAAATATATACATTTACATAGCCCGAAGAATCGCCAAACGTAAACAGATGGTCGATGGGGACGAAAGGTTCTGGAATGGCGACCACGTACCGGAAGACGCAGCGTTGGAAGGCCTCCCACAAGGTGGACCGATGACCTGGTGAGGGTCGCGGGAATCCAATGGATGCGAGACGCACGAGACCGGTCAATGTGGCGACATTTGGAGGAGGCCTATGTGCAACAGTGGACGTCTTTCGGCTGAAATGATGATGATGATATACATTCATATCAATTTAACAGTTGACATGTCTTTGCAGATGGAGAGGGAGAAAAAGAAAAGATGGATGGATTGTGTAAGGAGTGTTATGAAAAAAAAAGGAGTTAATGATAGCGTGAGGGTAAACAGGACAGAATGGAAGAAAAAATTGTTGCGCCGACTTCAAATAACCCGGGGTAAGGGAAGGAAGATCAATCGATCAGTCGACATGCAATTTTTTTTTTAAATATACGTAACCGTAATTATCAAGTATCAAATTTAGTAGTAAATGTAGTGGTGGAAAGCAGTGGTGGCCGAGTGGTAACGGCCTTGACTTAAAAGTTGTAGGTCGCGGGTTCAAACCCAGTCAGGCGCATTACTTTGTGTAATTTATTTCATCACCACTGTTCTCAAAAACGGTGAAGGAAAACATTGTGAAGAAACTGGCATGTCCTAAAACCAAAAATTCGAAGACATGTGTCATTCACCAACCCGCACTGGGTTCGCGTGGTGGATTAAAGCCCATTCCTTCTCCTAGAGGCCCAGCAGTGGGAACATTAAAAGGCTATGTTTATGCTAAATTTATTAAAAAACTACTTGGAAGTAAGAGGACTCCATTTCAAAACAAATCACCAATCTAGATTAGCATACATGATGATAAGTACATAGGCGTCTCGTTTTAGTAGTTTAGAAATCCATTAAATCAAAATGGCTGCTATCATAATCGTAAACGCGATTTATGGTGAGGTACATAAAACCTCCAATATCTTCGTATTATTATCTCTCGTGAGAAATTTAGCACCTGGTAAAACCACTCTCAACTACCAGACATTATTAAAAAAAAATCGAATACATTACTTGAATAACTAAAGAGGTTTAATCACTGAACCTTTAGTTTTTTGTGGTAATGTGCATTCGTTGTTAAATGTTTCGGATTAGTGAACTTACGGGAACGTGTTATTCGAGGTTACCCTTTTCCGAATTATGTAACACACCCTTTGCAATAATAAATTTCTACAACAATATCATTTTATTTTTTGTGAATATTTTTGGTTTGGATACTTAAGTCTTTTAAGCCATGTCTTCGTATGAATAGTAAATTAGTTTACCGTTAAAATATGGATGTACCCATTTTTATGTTTTTATGTGTTTGGCAGCAAATGTACCAAGTCAATCTTCTCGGCAAACTTCGCTGAGGTATTGCAACACTGCAATAAAATTGTTAGCTCCATTTTGCCGAGATCGCGCCTGTTTCAATGATTCCACAAATTATTCAGTTGCGCAGACACTTGAGATACAAAACTACACCAGTTCCATCACAATATCCACAAGGAATCAGTTTGCGAATTATTAAAACAGCCACTGAACTTCACTTGAAGATATCCCGCCGAAAATTCTAACAATATCAAATTTCATTTAAGTACCGATTAAATCGTTCAATGTCAGGTATCGTTCTCAAGTCTGTGATGTAATTCGAACGATTTAAGTGGAACAGAGTATTGAGGGTTGTTACCTCTCAAATAAATTTAAGTACAAACATTAATAAAACCTACGGGTGTTTTTAATATCGTGCGGATTTCATGACCCATGCGGATTTGCCCCGCATACAGAAAATTTTGGTTATGTACAATGGACGACAGATGCGAGTCCCGCATGCGTATTCCGCGCTTTACAATTACTACTTGTAGAAAAGAACATTTGCGTGTGCGGCATCAAAACCGCACCATATTAAAAATACCCTTAATTTGGGTCAAAGAACCGAGACAACGATTAGGGACTAGTTTTGAAACTCCATTTATAAAATTGTGTTGTTTAAACCCTTTATAAATCATGTGAGTACTTTGTATTAGAGCTTAAAATTATAATTGGAAAATCTATTACAGTTAGAAAAGTTGCTTCAAATTTTAAACAAGAGGATCTACTATGTGACATTTGGCGAGCCTTAGAGATTGTCAAAATGTAGAAATTGGTCATTTGACATTTTGGTAGCGCTTCTTCCATCAGTGTAACCACGAGCTGTTATCGCGATCCATTTTACGACTTAAAATGAACTGTTAAAGGGATGGAGTTATACAGAGTGTATAGTTCCATCCCTTTTTTTCGTTCGCACGATTGACATATTAACACATCATGGTAAGTCCCCGAAAGTTTCAACTGTCGTAAATTTTTCCGAAGATTTTTAAATTTCGAATGCGTTTGAATTTTGAATGAGCGCTCAGACAATGCTCGCTTATTGATCACTAACAGCAATATAGCAATAAAGTATGCTATCCTTTATCCCATATTTGTGACTTCAAAGTATAGTCACCATACGTCTCAGTGGATAACCTAATAGATTTATATCTTCCTCTCCCAGATTTATGGTTGACATTGCCAAGGCCCTTGTTTTCTCAAAACAAAGCTTATTGTGGGACAACATGGCCCTTCAGGGACAAAATTTTCGAAAATGATTGTATCACAATCTTTTCAGGGGTTTCTTGTAAAACTTTGTAAGTAATGAATCGATCTTTTCACCCTTCGATGGTTGTTTTATTTTGTAAAGTGGTTACTCATCTTTTGAAATGTTCTTTTAATCATTTAACGTTTACTTTCAATTTTATTTTGAGAATATTGGATCGTTTTACTCTGTTTATAAATGGGTTCATTGTTGCATGAAGGCTGTGTGCTGATAGATTGAAAAAGGATGAAGGACTTATTATTCTTGTGGTTTTATTAATCGCTACATAGCTTAGGGAACGTATAAAAACGTGTAATATTTTACACTCCTCCCCCTCACGGTGGTCGGACCACCTGTAGTTTTCACGTAGTAATTCATAATGATTAATTTGACTGGCCTGTTGGTCTATTGGTTAGTGGCCCTGACTGCTATGCCGGAGGTCGTGGGTTCGATTCCCATCCAGGACAAATGTTTGTGTGATGCGCTCGATCATTTGTTCTGTGTCAGGGTGTAATTTGTATATGTATGTATTTAGAAATATATAAGTATGTTTATCAGTTGTCTAGTAATCATAACACAAGCTCTGCTTATCTTGGGACTAGACAGCGTTGTGTGATAGTAGTGGAATACTATACTACTACTAGTAGAATACTACTACTATAATTATGGTTTAAATCATTTTTTTTTTGGAAACAAAACGCTAAAAAAATTGATTTATATTTGTCTTTCTCGATCCTGTGACCAAGCGTGGTATTTTGAAGACTCTTTTCTTCCATGAACGTATTACGAAGATATATAAGAGAACGTACCCATACTAATAGATATCTTTTCTTACACATCTAGAGGTTAGTTAGTAAGTGTCTTAATATAATGAAAGAAATGGCTTTCCCGACAAAAGTATTGTAAGGTTTTCAATCACAAAGTAATGATTTGCCCCCTAAGAATTGAAGTAGAAAAATTTATTCAATATAAGGTGTTTCTAATAAGATTTCAGTTTTCATCAAAAGTTATGTCAAGGGGATGAAGCTATCCAACTTTCTTTTCTGATTTGTTTCCGAGTTCACCCATCAATTCTATTTCTGGCATAATAAAGCTGAGAAATGCAGTTGTCTTATTGAAATATTTTTTCAAAATGTTTAGAGAATTCTGCAAGTAGTTTTTTTTTTAAGGTGGGATATCATCCAATGACTTCTCCCATTTAAGGGCGAAGTGGGAATTTTGGGGCGTATCAGACTTTTACTGATTAAAACCTACTCATATGTTCCTTCTTTGCCTTGCTTCCAGGACCAAAGGTACCTAACCTTTTCAGAAGTCAACCCATGGCCCCAGTAGGCTTTCTACTCTGCTGGGCCCCTACGGTTTTACTGACTCTCTTTGAGGTGCGCATGGAACGCTACGCGCTGTGAGCGATTTGGGCTCGTTCCGGATGGTTACTGGAATCCGACATCCACGGTGGATGGTAGTCAGGGTCGGGGTTTCGGCGGATGTGGCGTGAGGATGCCCGTTACCTCACGCGTGCGGCTGTCTCGGTAACATTACTGCTTCGCAGAAGGAGTCGATCGCCGCTCATATTTCCTCAATCCAGCCAATGGCTTATATCAGGGATCGGCATGAGAGGTCACCGCCGCCGCCGATCGTCTCCATGGGGACCCAGCGGTGCTCAGCAGCAAAAGTCTGCTAGTGGGTAACATAATTAATGCACATCCTGAAACGAGTTTGTTCAGAATTGGCAACTGAATCAATTTCAGCTATTTTTTTATATAATATATAATTTAATCCTAAAATAATCAAAAAATAATTTAGGTTAAAAAATTACCCATTTTGATAAATTCTTGACAAATTTTGATTGCGTCACTTATGCGTTTATGAGTTTATGTGTGCGTGCGTAGATACCGATTGTGCTACCAATGTAGTGCGTCGATGCCAATATTATTTGTCTAAAATTAAGATAACCAATTTCTTAAAAAAAAAAAAGTTACCTAAGTGCATTCGAGTAAAATTTATGGCCCGAATCGAAGACAAATGGCAGGCGATGGCCTCCATCTGCGAAGCAATAATGGAAAGGAGGAGGCCGCACGCGTTAGGGAACGAATGTCCTCACGCCCCAGCCGCCGAGATTCCGACCCCGACTACCAGCCACGGTAAACGCGGGTTTGCGGACGTCGAGCAATGGGTAGCTTGCCGTCCGGCCTACTGATCGACCACGCAATATCTGAAAAGGAAACCCGTAGTCCAAGAACGCAAAGGGCAACTGAAGGAGTCCGGTGTGGTTTTATTCAGTAAAAGTCTGACATACCCTCTCGCTTCACCCAGAGCGCGAGAAGTCATTAGATGATAACCAAACTTAAAAAAAAATATTTTGTATATTTCGTCTAAAAAATTATTCAAGGTTATATACTCATATAACATAATTGGTTCTCATTCATATGACAAAAATCGATGATAAGTCTCAATTCTCTCGATGACTGAGTGACAAATTAGAACTATACTACATTTCTGCTCTTCATTATCACACCTTTGTTATCAACTATGCATAATACCCATAAGAACGATGAGCTAAAAATTACAAGTTTTGTTTTGGAAAGCGAGCATGAAAACTAAATTACCTTCCCTTCATTTGAAGAAATATTCAAGATCATACATAAATTATACGTATATATGCGTGATATGTTTACTTCAAATATTAAAAAAAGTTGTGCGGTACCTTATTAAAAAAGTGAGGGAAAAACCAAAAATAAACAAAGTTACAAAACAGAGTTTCAAAAAAAGAAATGCTAAATAATTTATTTAGCAGGTTTTATGTCTTATTTTATAACAGTTGTACTTTTTCGAAATTTTCTTTGAATTGATAATTTGAATTTAGAATCCGTTGATTAGTATTCAAACTTGACATAAGTTTTATAAATAACTCTGTTTCTTATTCTATTTAAAACAAAAGAGCATAAATTGAGATTAATAGTCATTCTAGGAACATAATCTTTAATTCCATCACGACTTTATTTCAATCTACAGTAAGCTGTCTTTAAGCCAAACTCATCTCGTGAAATATTTGCAAATGAGTTAACTGGCAACTTTAAAACTTGCCAGATACGAATCTCATGAAAAAGTTCTCTTTAATCAGAGCTTGGAATTTCAATTTATACAAGATCTTCTTGATCTTGATATAATTTAGTTTTTAGGGTTCTGTACTAAAATGATTAAAAGGAACGTTTGTCTGAAGTTTATATTTGTCACTGCTGGATATTTCAGCATATAATGTTTAATTGAGAAATATTGTTATTTCCATTGCTATTGGAGTTAGGTTAAGGGGGTAGCATATAGATGGGCTTCATTATCATCATTTTCCTATATTCCTGTTCCGTGTCATTTGAGGTGTGCATAATATTTTTTTTCTTCCATTTGGTCCTGTCACCCGTCACATTATCACTAACTTATCTTACTTAACTGGACTTACGATTATATTATTTTAAATTAATGTAAGTAGCATAGTTTCAGAATTAAAAAAATATCCATAAAAATATCATTACCCATATATATCTAAGAAGTTTGCGAAACAAAAACTCAGAAATAATTTTAATTATTTCAATTAAATATTACATAATTAACCAAAAACCCTTTACTAACGACAAGTTCGCTAGTAAGGGATTCTTGATTAATTATTTTTTAGCTATCGCAAAATATTAAAATGTAACTTTGAAAATCGAAAAGGAATATTCCTATCAAACGGAACTCTCAGTTGGCCGGCCATTATCGCTCTTAGCTGATTTTTGTCGGGGTCAAGGAATCTGTACAAGTAGAATAAATTTCAAGTGCATTATTGATTGAATTTTCGAAGAAAGGTATGATTTATAAAGTGTTTTACTGAAAACTGGCTTAAATTTAATCCGTAGGCAAATCTTTTATCAACAAAATTAATTTTTGAAGGTATTTTTGGAACATTCTATTTGACTCTAAATTACTTATTACCACTACTTAATCAAGTTTTCACAATTCTAAAAAGAATTTATAAAATATATAAGTAATGAAGTTGATAGAACAGAATAAACTTTATTGTACATCAAAAAAGTAACGCAACTTGTACATTTATATATTTAAACTTCATGTACAGTAGTGGTACATAGGCGTTCGGGAAGCTGCGCGGTATCTTCTCGTCCAACATACCACAGTGTTTCAAGATGAAAATCTATGATCAGTGCATGTTGCCAGTGGTGACATATGGCTCCGAAACGTGGTCGCTTACAATGGGTCTCATCAGTAGGCTTAAAGTCACCCATAGGGCAATGTAAAGGTTTCCTTGCGTGATCGAATAAGAAATGAAGATATCCGCAGGAGAACCAAGGTTGCCGACATAGCACAAAGAATCGCCAAACTTAAGTGGCAATGGGTATGGCACATTGCTTGCAGAACAGATAGCCGTTGGGGCCGAAAGGTTCTGGAGTAATGACCGCGTACCGGAAGACGCAGTATTGGAAGGCCTCCTGAAAGGTGAACCGATGATCTAGCAAGGGTTGTGGGAATCCAATAGATGCGAGTCGCACAGGACCGTTCATTGTAGTGACACTTGGCGGAGGCCTATGTCCAACAGTGGACGTATTTCTGATGATGATGATGATGATATCTAAGTCATGAGTGAATAAGTTAAGTACTTCTAGGTCCTCCACCGTTGACATTATCACTTACCATTAGGTAGGAGAATAATCAAGCTCGAGCCTATTAATAACAATAACAAAAAAAATATTAAAATGAAAAGCTAATTAAGTCATATTGATGTTAATCCATACACCAGCACCATGCCATTACCATATCCTTATAAAAACGGTATGTATTTAGTATTTATTAAGCAGGTCGCATCGTGGTGACGGTTCACACGCTATCGGCCCCTCTCAAGCTCTGATAAGCTCCCAATTCCATTCGCCGGTCGCCTCAAAGCTGCTTTTGCTTGGTTTCTACTCAGATCTTGGAAAATGTGGTTTGCCATTGTGGAGAAGGCATTAACGTTGTGCGTTAATAAAAAGGGCTATATTACAATACAAGTTTTCAATGAAGATCATTTTTTTTCATAGCAAGCTTTTATAGCGCGATATATACTTATATAATGAATACTCATAAAGATCATTCCAAAAAGTTTAAATGAGATACGGTTATTTACTCAGATAACCGGGAGCCAACTCCCAGTTCCATCATCAAATCAGCTGATTTAACAAGGAGCTCCTTGTTATAATAATTTTGCATTGTCATCTGATTTACACATTCAGCTCAATCGATAATGCGGACGGCGAGCAATGGGTGGTTCGCCGCCCGACCGTCCGGTAACCGTTCGGACCGAGCCCAAGTTGTCGACGGCGCGTAAATTGTTCCACGGCAGTAAAAGTCTGACACTATCTCCCGCCTCACCCAAGGGATGTCATAAGATGATATTCCCACCAAAAAGAAAAAGCTCAATCAGTAACCGGTAAGTGGGTCAAATTTAATTTGCAAGATTTGATTACAGGCATACAAACATCGGGACAGGTAAAACTAAATAAAAGCTTGTAATTAAAATATTAATTTAAAGTGCAGTGTCTGTTTTAATACCAAAATAACTTCTTTTTACTAAATATATCATCATTTGCCTAGCCTTTTCTCAACTAGTTTGGGAGATTGGTTTTCAGTCTAACTGATGTTTTACTTCAAGCGAATGCGAATTAGAACACCACAACCCAATTACTAGAATTACAATATTTTTTTTACTATATGCATGGAAACATACGTAATCAGCCTTATAATGTTTCCACGGCTGGGATTCATGCCTCCTCTGTAGGAGAGGGTGTGGGCAATAATCCACCACGCGGCCCACATGTCTTCCAATGTTTGGTTCTAGAACATGCTGGTTTCGTCACGATGATTCCCTTCACCGTTTTAAAAGCAGTGTAGGGACACTGGAAGAATGAAAGAGACGTTTGTTGTGTCTGCGATTTGGTGTATCAGCGAGATGGTCTTGAACCGTGATCGGTAGTTACTGCGCAATGATCGATCGGTACGTTTGTGTGACAAAGTTTGGGGTAAAAATAAGTAAACTGTTTTTCGTGGTTTAAACAAATCTTTTATTGGAGTCTACGTAACTCTCAAGAGTAATGCAGAAGGCAACGAGACATTCCTACATCAGTATTGATTAAATAAACTACACAAAGTAAACTGCTTGAAGGGATTTGAATTCACGACTTACCACTAGTAAACCAGGGCCCTTACTATTTGGCCGTCATTGCTCTTTACAGCTGGCCCTACGCCATGGATGATCATTCATTATACCACATCCATCATAATTATCATTTCAGCCGAAAGACGTCCACTGCTGGACATAAGCCTACCCCAAGTATAGCCATAATGACTGGTTCTGTGCGTCTCGTGTCCATCAGATTCTCGCGACCCTCACCAGGTCATCAGTGCACCTTGTGGGACGCCTTCCTACGCTTCGTCTTCAGAACCTTTCGTCCGCATCGACCATCTGTTCTGCAAGCAATGTGTCCTGCCTACTGCTACTTAAGTTTGGCTATTCTTCGCCACATCCACACCACATCCAACCAGAATCTAATCCTTGTACAAACTATTTTCCAGCGCGCAATACGTCTAAGTTACTTTCTCGGGAGCATGTCCGCGAGATTATTCGCCCTCAGCTAGTCGAGGAGCTCGTATTATTTCATTTGCATAATGTGCGCTTATAAGGTATGGTCGCAGTTCCTTTGTGTGCTACCCTGAAGTATAAAACCGCTGGAGAGAATTTTCTTTATAAGACTAATGTTACATTTTATGAATGTAAAATTCACAAAGTAGCTTTGAATAACACTTACAAAAGACGTGTCTAAAGTTGCAGATATTTTTAATGACGTCTTTACAGACGCCATTAAAAATATCTACAAATGTCTATCAAGAC
Source organism: Mythimna vitellina (assembly GCA_949316375.1). Classification (NCBI taxonomy): domain Eukaryota; kingdom Metazoa; phylum Arthropoda; class Insecta; order Lepidoptera; family Noctuidae; genus Mythimna; species Mythimna vitellina. The sequence goes on along the minus strand of OX438687.1, from coordinate 8,071,388 downwards.
GTCGGACATTGGGGTCCAGTTTTTGTATTAAACAAATGGCTAGTAACCATTTGTAAAATGCAAAACTTTAGATTATTTTTGCCTCATACGAGGAATAATTACTCCTGTATGTTCATATCGTGACTGCACTTCACCCTGACTTGGAACCATTATCAATACTATCATAATAATAAAAATATATGTTCCACGCGGGAATTGAACCCGCGACAAGCAGCGCATCAGCCAAGAGCTCAACCACTGCGCTAACCGTATAAAAATATTATTTGGAGTTTTGTTTACCAAACACGTTTCATTATCATCCAAAGATGGACCATGGCGTGTGGGGGTTAAAACAGGTACGATACATATTTTTATTCAAATAGTACTACGACGCCTAGGACAGGTCGAAAAAGATATGAAAGACGTGAAAAGACGAGAAAAAACGTGGAAAGACGTGGAAAAACGTGGACATACGTGTAAAGACGTGGAAAGATGTGGAAAGACGTGGAAAGATGTGGAGAGACCTGGAAAGACGTGGAAAGACGTGGAAAGGTGTGGCAAGACGTGGAAAGACGTGGAAAGACGTGGAAAGACGAGGAAAGACGTGGAAAGACGTGGAAAGACGTGGAAAGACGTGGAAAGACGTGGAAAGCCGTGAAAAGACGTGGAAAGACTTGGAAAGACGTGGAAAGACTTGGAAAGACGTGGAAAGACGTGGAAAGACGTGTAAAGACGTGGAAAGACGTGGAAAGACGTGGAAAGACGTGGAAAGACGTGGAAAGACGTGGAAAGACGTGGAAAGACGTGGAAAGACGTGGAAAGACGTGGAAAGACGTGTAAAGACGTGGAAAGGAATGAGAAAAAGTTGCTTGGCTAAAACCTGGCACACTTTATTCCCACGTCTATGACTGAATAATACTCTTACAAAACACAATCTTCCGTCTACCGCAGTTGACTCAAACTGTGTTCTTGAGACTTTAAGTTAATTCAGTTTAAAATAAATAAGAAAAAAATCTTAAGTCCTGAACAAAACAGAGGTTTCTTTATGTAAGAAACAGAAGTGCATTCACTGTGACTGGTTAGTGTTTCCCCGGGCAAAGTTTCACTAAGAATACGCTAATTGCACTACTTTGCCCTATCAAGTTCTTTCAAAGGAGGAAAACCCAGCCAAGTGCGAGTCAGACTTGTGACCAATGGGTTTCATACCATTATCTAAGCAACCTATGACAATATTATTAGAATATTTTTTTTTAGTTTCACCTGTTCCGGTGTTTGATGGTTGGAAAATCACATTTGTTGTATGGGAGCTCCACTTAAATATTTCTTTTATTCTGTTTTTATTTGTTGTTATAGCGGCAACAAAAATACATCATCTCTGAAAGTTTCTACTTTCAAGCTATCACGGTTCATGAGATACAGCCTGGTGATAAACGGACGTCCCGTTGGGTACGGAACCCTAAAAACACTCGGTAATATTTGCTTGTTAAAGTAACGACTGTTTTCTTTTGTCTTTTTGTTTACGACTATCGATGTAAACTTAGACAAAGTGATATTTTTGGTTTTATTACTATACAATCTAGCCTGTACTGTCCGACTGTAAGGCAAAGGCCTCTCTCCATTTCTTCCATTGTTCCCGGCTCTGAAGACACCTAATTCGTCAAATCATTTGCTTCGTATGTGTCATGTAAATTAAGTGATATTTGACCATAAAGATGTCTGGTTTGTTACCGTAAGACTTTTGCTTATTGATATTGATTGATAGAGATGCTGAAGGATATTAAGTAAAACTATATAATTCACTTGATACGTGTATTGAGTCCACGACCTTAACTAATGATAAATGAGGTGTTGCTATGAAGCAGTCCGAATGTGAACTGCCCCCTAGCCAAGTTATGATCGTTTCGTTTGCGTCGAATGCGTCGAGTAGGCCACGCCTTCGATCCCTTTGTTCTGACCACGTGACTGAGCGTTGAGATGACGTCAGAACAAAAGAATCGGAGGCGTGGACTACCCGAGGCGTTCGACGTAAACGAAACGATCGTAACTTGGCTAGGGGGCTGAAGTTGATGTAAAATATGTGTTAATTAATTACAATTCAATTATGATGAGAGAACATTTACGCAATGTGCAGTTGCACCGTACATACTCCCGGGCGTGTAATGACTGATGCTGATGATGCTTAGATATGGTGGTTTTAGTATGATCGGATCGGACACAAGGTGATAGAATTTTTTTTTACTTATGTTGCTAAATTGTTAGATGATGTTTTTAAAAATCAATGCAATCACGCAATTACGCAATGTGCTGTTGCACCGTACAGATATTTTTTTCAACACTTTTCTACCCAAGGAATTACTCCTGCATTGTAAGTGCGTTCACAAACATGTAAATTTTATGTAAATTCACAAAATACGCAGACCCGGAATAATTATCTGTAAGTCATACAAATATTTTCATTATCATCAACATTTCAGCAGAAGGACGTCCACTAATGGATATAGGTTTCCCCTAAGTGTCGCAACAACGAACAGTCTTGTGTGTCTCGTATCTACTGCGTTTCCGCGACTTTCACCAGGTCACCTTTGTCGGTCGGTCCACCTTGTGGGAGGGCTTCCGACGCTGCGTTTTCCGATGCGCGGTCGCCACTCTAGAACCTTTCGGCCCCATCGACTAACCGTTCTACGAGCAATGTGCCCTGTCCACTGCCACTTTAATTTGTGATGACAATCGTCGGATTTAATTTTGGGCGTTTTTGAGGTTTTATTTTTATTTACTTTGTGTCACGGATATACAAGGTTGAAACGACAAATGGGCTCTCCTTAATAGAGGTCATTATACTCATCAATATGAACCATTTTTACGTTGCAACCAGCAAAGAAATTGCGAAAAAAAAAAATCAGCTGCTCCATATACTTTGTCGAGTTATTTGAACGTAAATGTATAGAACAACGAATTTTTTTTCGTGATTTCAGGGTTAGTCGCATAGTAAAAGGTTTTTATATTGGTGAGGTCAATAACTCCGTTTAAGGAAAGCCCGAATGTCGTTTCAACGTTGTATAAACCTTGCACCGGCCATCAAAGACCCGCACGGTTTTTCTACGTTAAACGTTGGCACGTACCGGCTTGCTCCGACCATCACTCCATACTCATCTTCATGCGAACAGAATAGAATTAGTTTTTTCTCCACAAAACGTAGCGGGCACGCGAGACATGGTTAGCCCGGCAACATATGACAGCGCAAACCGGCGCGAGGTAGCGGTAGTTGGCATGGTAACGGTGGTAGCATCAGCAACCACGAAACGGCCTCGTATAGCAATGGACATCTTGCGGTGAAAGCGTGATTTAAATTCTCACTCATCCCATCCACGCCTTGCCTCGCCGGTATAAAACCACCTTTATATTCTACAACTATCACACAACGCTGTCGAGTCCCAAGCTAAGCAGAGCTTGTGTTATGAGTACTAGACAGCTGATAAACATACTTAAATATTTCTAAATACATACATATTATAGATAAATAACACCCAGACACAGAACAAATGATCGTGCTCATTACACAAACATTTGTCCTGGGTGGGAATCAGCCCATGACAGGCTAGTCAAAAGACCTTTAGACCTTGCATCCCTCGAATGTTGGTATTTAAAACCGGCCACATACTTTGCGTCGAATAAAATACACTAAAATAGGTAAACAAGAGAAAACGGTAATTAAAAGTTGAATCACGTAAAACAATCATTACTCCATTTAAATCAAGATGCAAGAAACTTTACTAATTACAGTGGCAATTATTTTTTTAAGGAATCGCTTTCGATGTTGCCCTTTGCAATCTATATTTGAAAAAGTTTTTGTTTTGGGAATTAGATTGGGGGAAGTTTTTATGGAAACGTTATAATTAGATTTGGAATTTAATTCAGTGAATCCATTTACTTTTATTTTAATGTCTTAAAATTGTCATGAATAATTTTGATCTCTAAATGAGGTGAAGAGGTCAATATTTATTTTACTTTATTTTTAAAACAAGAGTAAGATCGTTTTTCAGCAAAGCACCTATGTCAGGTGTAGAATACAAAATATGTAGAAGTTAAATTACTTTTGAGGTTGCTAAACTCTCTCTTTTTTTTGGTACCATATTTCTGATTCTGATTTTGCTAATCCAAATGAATAAAGGTCGGAATTAGGTAGAGTTTAAATATGTACTTACACCAATTTCGTACAGCAAAAGAACAAAATGGATATGCCTCAAATCTGGAGCTTAATTTTAAAGAGCAGATATTTATTTCCTGCATTAATGACGAGGAGAAGGAAGTGTATAAATTTGTTAACCTTACCTCAGTTGACGTAAATAGATCGTTTCGGCCACTACTGACTCTCACTTTACATTATAATTATCATTTTATTAGGGGACCCTGATAATTTTGTTACTGCTAATATTTTAGTAACTCCCGTCCAAATTTATCTAGATTTATATTATATTGTTATTTGCTGTAAAATTTTATTTTTAAATATTTCAATTAAAAAAAAACATTTTTTGTTTATTATTATCTATCCATTAATAAATAAAATTACTGAAAAGTACAGATTTATAAAATTTAACGCTGCGTCGATAAGAGATTGAAACGAAATTTTAAAATATGAATTCTCTCTCCGCAAACATTAAGTTATTATTTTAAAAGCAGTGCCCACTGGCGGTGGGCATGAAATTGTAAATAATGTTCTAGCAATTTGTTAAATGGAGTCTGATGGAATGACTCTTCAATATCCTAGGGTAGTTGTCTCAAGGGAGGTAGGTTGAGGTGTGCTTTTGTTGAATCCGTATGATAGGAGTTGATTTTTTTTTACTTTAATTGTAAAAAATAAACATACGGCGACGTGATTTCACTTGAAATTTATTATAAAACTAGCTTCTGCCAGCGTTCCTCCATACAAACTTTGACTCTTTGGGAATTCCTCTCTTAGTGTTCGCCTTTGGGTGTTTTTAAAATATAGTGCGGAGTTTTATCACGCATGCGGGACAGTCCCGCATGCAGAAAATTTCAAAATTGCGTCCCGCGATTTTTTGCATTTGGACGGTCCACGCATTACAATAATACTTGTATGAAATGGACATGGTTTGGCTTGCGGGGCAATCCCACATGCGTGATCAAAACCGCACAATATTAAAAACCACCTTCATCATGAAAGGAAACCTTGTGAAAAATTTCACACTCCAAATGGCTGTGCGTTGATATGTCAGTCAGACAGTTTCGCCTACATAAATAACACCTATACAGGCAATAGGAATATTGCCTGTATAGGTGTATATATCTATTAAGATCGGAAACTGTACACTCGAGGTTGGAGACGATTACGTTTACCAGGGACAGACGGTCCAGTTATGTTGGTCTCATTTAGAGAAAGTGATTATCTGACTCGACTGAGCAGCATTCGGGAAGTTACGTGCTTTATTTCAAAAATCCGAATTGAAATCTGGATGAACGTGTGATAGCCGCATTATATTAAAACTTGTCATACAGTGTTTTATACCAAAGAAATGACAAAGCCGTTTATGAGTCTACTAGCTTCTGCTAGTGGCTTCACCCGCGCGAAAGTTGGTTTCTCCATACAAACTTCCTACCCCCGTTTTACTCTCTTAGGGGTAGAGTTTCATAAAATCTGTTCTTAACGGATGTCTATGTCCTATAAAGAACTCAGCCAAATTTTTAAGTTTGTAGGTGTTATAGTTTCTGAGATTTCGTGATTAATCAGTGAGTGGTTCGCTTTTATATAGGTACTAGCTTCTGCCAGCGGCTTCGCCCGCTTGAAAGTAGGTTTCTCCTAACAAACTTTGGTAGATATTTATAAGATCTACAATTAATTAGAACATTTTATGGTTCTATCTTTTATAGTTTAGGCAGCGTACGTAAAATATGTAACTTTTCTGGTTGACTTTTACACCTTGTGTCCGAAAAACTCAAATATCTTACGGAACCCTATTTTTTTCCAAAATGAAATATAGCCTATGTTACTCGTGGATAATGTAGCTTTCGAATGGTGAAAGAATTTTTAAAATTGGTCCAGGAGTTTTTGAGCCTATTCATTACAAACAAACAAACAAACAAAGTTTTCCTCTTTATAATATTAGTGTAGATATAGAAGATTAAACGTTGCCATACATACTGAGTATTTGGTAAACTAGTTTAGTAATTAACCTCTGTGGTTCTAGTATCATCAACGTCATCATCTTAGCTCAAAGACGTCCACTGCTGGACATAGGCTATCCCCAACTGTCACTATCTCTACGGGTTTTGTAAAGCGTAGTGGGATCTAAAAATTTGCACATCATCATCGTCTTCCTGCCCTTGTCCCGTGTTATTTGGGGTCGGCGCAACACGTTTTTTTCTTCCACTCTGCCCTGTCACTCGTCATGCTATCACTAACTTCCTTTTCTTTCATATCACTCTTCACACAATCCATCCATCTTTTCTTTGGATCTAAAAATTTGAGCGCGGTCACATATTCTCCCGCCCTGTCTAGTGGAAAAATGAAAATGTGAATTATGCCTTATAGTCTCTGAAAAAAAAAAGCTTTTCCCAATGTTCTGGATACGCAAATGTTTAATTGTAAAGAAAGAACAAGAAACGCTACAATTTAATGTAATTCGTCTACATAAGGATTCCTTTCCACAAAACAAATACGAGCTTACTTTGAAAAAGAAAGAATTTTAATCTGTTAAGTATTCATATATTTGCGTAAATTGTTGAGGCTTTCCCTTTGCAACGAACCTGTTCGGGAAGTTGCCAACAATTTCAATAAGACTTGATAAAACGAGGGCGTTCATTTTGTTTTGGATCGAAATAAATGCTGTTTAGAAGTTACGTGTACAAAAGTTTACATTAAAAGGCTCGCAAAATTTTGTGGAAAATGGAGAAGCCTTCGACCAGACGGGGGTTGAGTCTGGTCCGGCTAACTGCTCACTACTTAATTTCGGATAGTTGCATATGTTTTGATCGCGTGGAGAGCTCTGATAACGTGATGCAGGATAGTTCCTACGAGGCGATATAGATGTCACTACACAGGTATTCCTCCAAGAGTTAGAAGCGTACCAACTAATGTACAGTCAGGGGTCAAAAGTGCATTTGCACTCTACTTAGTAGTTCTGAGTTGAGCTACACGAATACTGACAAATGCTTACACTGACTAGACAGGTCCGCTCAGAACTGTGTGGTTCTTTCTTCAAAAGACTATGACTCCAACCTGCATGGTTCTCATATGATTTGACCATTAAATATTTGTTGTATGGACTTTAAAAGAGACTTTGACCCCTGACTCTGTTTCGGTGTTTCTTCTCAGGCTAGTTTAAATTGATAAAAAAAAATTGACGTGTAAAAGTGTTTTTAAAAAACCTATTAAATTTGCAAAATAAATATATCATTTATCACTAATGCTAGAGTAACTAACATTTCTTTGTAGAAGAGGGTCAATGGTTTATGAATGATTTAATTTGAGCGTAGTAGGTATTGAATAAACGACTTTTGGATCATTAGACGTCTACTGTACATAAATTTTAGGTACTTTAGCATTGGTAAAGTGAAACTGCTCTTTTGACCCCAGACTGTACCTATTTCGTATTGACATCAACCGGGCAAATATCTAGTTTCCAGACTAGCTGAACAACTCATGAAGAAAACGCCTAACAATTTTTTTTTAGGGTTCCGAACCTCAAAAATAAAAAAGCGGAACCCTTATAGAATCCCGCCGTCCGATTGTCCGGTAACCGTCCGGACCGAGCCCAAGTCAGCGACGGCGCGTACTGTTCCACGCGCGCCTCAAGATGTCAGCAAATCGTAGGGGCCCAACAGGGTCGAAGCCTACTGGGACCACGGGTAGTGTGAAAGTGAAACCCGGGGCCCTGGGACGAAGGTAACGAAAGAACAGGAGTGGGTTTTTAGTCAGTAAAAGTCTGACACTATCTCCCGCTCCACCCAAGAGCGGGTTTTGTCACCCTTATAGAATCACTTTGTTGTCCGTCCATCTGTCTGTCTGTCAAGACCCTTTATCTCGGGAACGCGTGGAGATATTGAGTTGAAATTAAAACTATATAATTAAGTTTGCGCTCTCTTAAAGCTGTGAAAAAATCAAATTTTTATGTTAAAGAAAAAAGAAAGATACGGCCGTTTGTGTCTCAAAAAACGTATATGTCGACACTCTCGAGGAAATTAAAATTCATAGCGACTACCATATGAATACGGGAACGGAAACTATCCCGTTGACCTAGAATCCTGAAATTTTGCTTAAAGCAAGGTCTTGTAGCACAGGTATAGGTTAAATCTGAAAACTAATTGTTACGTCACAACAAAAAAAAAATTGCATTCCGGAAAAAAATTCGAGACTCCATTAGGGAATTGAACTGTTTACATATATAAGTATAAAAGGAACCCTCAGAACGCGAGTCCGAAACGCTCTTGACCAGTTTTTTTAACTGGAAAGCCATCAATTCATTTGAGGGAGAGTAAAAGGATTAGAGGAGATAAGAAAATCCCTTTCCTATTAATAGCGAAAATTGATAAATTGACTTCACTAACTAAATTGGGCCGTATTACAAAACTATGATTGCTTGCAACAAAAAAAAAAATGTCGATTGGAGCTGTCACTTCGGCCCATCTAAAATAAAAATTAGTGGCTACATAATCGTAGGGTAGGGTATATACAAAGCTTAGATACGATGTAGGTACTACCGCATCATGGTGCATTAGATACCATTAGCCATATCGCATATGCTTTGAGCCATGTAGCTAGAGCTATTGTAAGCTCATGCGATTATGTGGGTTAGTACTTTGTTGCTGTATCAATCGTTGTAATTAGTTAAGAGTACCCTTCCCCACTCGCCTATCGTCAACTTCGAGCATGGCTTAAAAGCTTGTAGCTTCATCTAACGCCATCCCACGCGATGTTTGATGAAGAGGAAATACTTGTTCTTTTTTAACCCTTCAAAGTTTGTGAGAAAACTTGTCGTCATTCAGAATCTCGATTAAATGTGCAAGGCTTCTATAGATGTACTTTTTTATATTTTTAATATATGAGTACATTATGGAGGGCCAAAGTTCACGTAAAATAGCCGATTTTCAGAGTTGTTATGTTATGATTCTCCATACAAACTTTGGACCCCCGTTTCGTTGATGATAGATAAGAGTTAAATATCCAAATTGACGGATCCCAGGTTTTGAAGTTCTGTATAAATAATAAAATAGTGTAAAGTGTGTGTGTGTGTGTGTGGATCTGACGATGGGATGGGAGGAAAAAAAATGTAATCCTATTTTAATTTTTTTTTTATGGAGTCCATTATAAGATTTAATTTAAAGAGACCGGACGGTATGTCTTTATTTCCATGGAAGATAGGCCTTCAGTATGGGACGCTACATATGTCGACACTCTTGCGCCATCTCATCTTCCTAGCTCGTCGCGCTGTGTTGGTACTGCCGCTGCGGCTGCAGAGAACCTCAAGCGGTAAACATATAACAACCTCGTCGGCAGTTATATTATTGAGCCGTTTGGGGTTGAGACTCTTGGGCCGTGGGGTCCGAGTGCTCATACGCTTTTTCAAGAATTATCTAAAAGGCTAGTTGACACTTCGCGTGACCCCAGGGGCGGGCTTTTACCTCGGTCAGAGATTAAGCCATACAACGTGGCAATGCCCCCAGTCGTTTGGGCACACTTCCAGTCGACAAAGATGCGGAGGAATTTGACGCTTTAGCTTAGGTAGGAGTTATTGTGTATATATTATGGAATTTTAATTAGTTAAGTGTTTTTTTTTTTGTTCAATATAAATAAAATAAAAAATATAAGATTTCAAATTAACATCATAATTCTAATCATAATTATTTAGGATCGATTGGTCGTTTGCTTTTTCTGCATTTTTTGGGTAACAAATGATTCATGATTCTTTGGCATACTGGTAAACCATGATCTGGAATTACAAATAGGATACTTTTTATCCTTTGTCGTGGTGTATGAGGACCTCGACTTTACAGCCTAAGAGTTAGCTTCAGACGCCTTGAATATTATAACAATGACTACAAGCTAGACTTTTCTCGTAAAATGATCAAACAAAGGCAATTTAGTACGCCAACCTTCCCTGAACACAAAAACTAGTCAATTATTTTCTTAATTATTTACCCCTTTTTCCTTTTTCTGCGCAAACACTGAGAATATTACACAACAGGTCGGCACGTGTCCTTAGCAGAATAATATTATGCGTTCATAAATATTAATAGAGGCACAGACCTTTACCTATGTACATAAACGAGAGGCATGTAGGTCGTTTAGGCTTTAGGCGAATAACTTTAATAATAATATGATTAATAAGCCAACAGGAAAACATTGAAACTATCTCAGTAGAAATCAAACGCTTGAAGCAGTATTCCAAATTTGAATTCTGACAGTTTGTTGGTCCGCCATCTTTGGTATATTTCGTATGTAAATGGTAGTTTCAAAGTAACGCCTATTACTGAAAAAAATCTTGACTCCAGGCTAAATTGGTATGGATATGTTATGAGTAGGCTCGATGACCATATCATGAAAAAGCACCTTTCTTTCAAAGAACCGTTCGTAGACCGCTAATTTATTACCTGGACGGCAAATATCCTGAAGGACATGCAAAGGCTTGACCTTACAGACGATGATGCTTACCAGTGATGTGAACGGCGCCGAAGGCTAAATGGGAAAAAGCGAGGAAAAGAAGATCTTTGGTGTTGGTATAGACAGCTACATAGTTACATAAAGATACTTTAGAAAAGAGAGGGTTACTAGTTGATGATGTTGTCTGTACCTACAAAAAAATCATCTTTCCTCTTTGCCTTTTACCGTTATGCCTTCGACGCCGTTATACTTTGTATCTTGACTAAGTTTTTTTTATCTAACAGTGTGTTTTATTCCACTAGAGGACAAAAGGCCTGCATGGCTTCACCGTGAAACGATATGGTGTTGTGCCACGTTGAGTGGGCGCACACCACGGTACCGGGCCCCTATATTTTTTTTTTGTGTATTAGAAAATTAGATAAAAAACTAGTAAACATACATTTAATACATGTAGTTTTCTATACAAAATTGCAAAGCCTGAATATACAAAATTAGTTTTAGTATATATATATGCGAAACCCGAAACACGTGTCTAGTATTTTTATTTAAAGAAGAAATACATTCAGTCAAAAAAGTATCGGGAATGGATGATTCGTTTATGGTTCCAAATTCAAATTTTTGTTTTTTTGTAGTTGTTAGATTGGCACAACTATTTTCCATTTTGGCGCGGAGTTTGAGTTGCATCTGTTATTTATATTAAATACAGTGCTGGTTTTAGTAATATCATATATAGTGTGTATTGCGAATTTCATAATGGACAAAAATATCGAACAAAGAGTTTGTCTTAAATTTTGCATCGCCAATGGAATTTCGTGTTCGGAGTCACTGAAAATGTTACAGAAGGCTTACGGTGAATCGACTTTATCAAAAACTCGTGCTTATGAGTGGTTCAAAGCGTTCAAAAGCGGTCGAGATGTGATGGAAGATTTGCCTCGCTCTGGTAGGCCGTCAACGTCTGCAACTGAAGTTAACATCGCAAAAGTGAAGAAAATAGTGACTGAAAATCCCCATTCAACTCTGAGAGAGATAGCCGCCGAACTTTCTGTATCTCACGAGTCGATCCGTACCATTTTAACTAATCATTTGGGTATGAAACATGTTGCTGCTCGGCTAGTCCCAAAAGATCTGAATTTTCTCCAAAAACTCAAACGCATGAAAGTCGCTGAGGACATGCTAGAACAAGTCAGTTCAGACCCAACATTCATGAAACGCATTGTTACTGGTGACGAGACGTGGGTTTACGAGTTTGACATGCAAACTAGTCAACAAGCTTCGGAGTGGCGCCTTCCAACTGATCGAAACCGAAAAAACCACGCCAAAGTCGATCAAAAGTCAAAGTCATGTTGACTGTTTTCTTTGACTATCGCGGTGTTGTGCACTCTGAATTCTTACTGGAAGGTCTAACGGTAAATAAAGAATATTATTTGAGCGTTATGCGGCCTTTTTCGAAAAAGGCCAGATTTGTGGAAAGAAAATTCTTGGATTTTGCACCACGACAATGCGCCTTCGCACAAGGCTATCATTGTGAACGAATTTTTGACCAAACACTCAACAAATACCATCCAGCAACCACCATATTCACCAGATACGGCTCCTGCTGACTTTTTTCTTTTTCCTAAACTCAAATTACCACTTCGTGGCACCCGTTTTCAATCGATAGAAGACATAAAGGAGAATTCGCGGCGAGAACTGAACTCAATTCCGGAAGCAGCGTTTAAAAAATGTTTTGATGAATGGATTATTCGTTGGCGCAAGTGTATCGTTTTTAAAGGAGCACACTTTGAAGGTGATAAAATAAATTTGGATGAATAACAGACATTTTGTGTATTATTGATCTTTTCCCGGTACTTTCTTGACAGAGTAGTATACAAAAATTGCATAACTGTCCCATGAAAAATTACAAAGTTGTAAACTTGTTATGTTACCTGGTTGCCCGAACAAATACATGGTCACCAGGCCTTCCGGGCGACTGAGGGGTTCTTTTGCTTCCGCATCTAGCTGTGCGCTAACGCCTAATTCCCGCTATGATCTGCCGTGACCTGTATTGTACTTAGTGTTGGTGGTATCCAACTTGGGACCTTCTTTAAATATTTTTGAAAAAAATAAATATAACATGGAGTAAAAATGATTTGAATGGATTCAGTTACTGAATCTGAAACTACAAATTGTAGTCAGGTTTAGCATATACTAAAAATAATGTTGTATGTTAATGAAAAATATCGGGTAATTTTTATTTGATATTTTTTTTTTTAAAGTTGTATACATCTGAACTGGCCACTCTGCAGTTTGGTGCTGTAAACGACCAGCACGATCGGTTTTGATTGAAATACGGTTTTTCATTAGTTTCAGTTGTCTTCTGCTTTTTGAGGTCGGATATCATCTAATGACTTTCGCTCTCTAGGGTGGAGCGAGAGAGCAACTAAAACCATACCTATGTCCCTTCAGTTACTCTTTACGTTCCAGCCCCCCTAGCCAAGTTACAACCGTTTCGTTTCGATCTTCTTTTCGTCGATCGCTTCGAGTCTACCACGCCTCCGATTCCTTTGTTCTGGCGTCATCTCAACGCTGAGTCACGTGGTCAGAACAAAGGAATCAGAGGCGTGGCCAACTCAAGGCGATGAATGAAAAGAGAATCGAAACGAAACGGTTGTAACTTGGTTAGGGGGGCAGAACTACTCTTCAGGTTCCCTTTCAGATGTCGACCAATGGACCTTCAATCTTCGGCCCTTCGGCCCTGCTGTCTTCCTAAATTTTCATCTGAAAATGTTCCTAAGTGTATATTTTTCCTTTTGTCTACTAACATTATACGGCTTTGTTTCTTATAGAAACGATAGAATTCAAAAACGTCAAAGGGAGGACATTACCATAAATGAATATTTGCTCTATGATTTTGTCTGTGAAACACTTACTCTTCGTTTCGTTCATTCGAAACACAGATTGATTTCAGGATATCAGAAAACAGGTAGGTTCCCTTTTAACATATTTTTGTTCGTAAAGTTTAACATAGAACATAAAAAAGATTGTTTATGTACCTATGTCTATACAGAATGATTTTCTTAAGAGGGCGTGAATAGACGATAGCAAAAAATATTCAAAGGCGGGCCGATTTTCATGAAAAATAAAACTACATTATTGTATATTTTTCAAATTGAATTTTCGTAACCAGTATTTGAGAAAAAAAAAAACAACCGAATACATTACAAAAAAAAAACTATTAATTTGTTACTACTGCTACTATTTTAAAACCCTAGGGTTTGCTGACATCTTTTTGAGGAGCGCGTGGAACCCTACGCGCTCCTCATGAAGAATTGTTGATGACTTGGGCTCGTTCCAGACGATTACCGTACAGTCAGACGGCGAGCTATTCATTGTTCGCCGTCCGCCACCCCGCGCCTGCCACGGCTGGTAGTCGGGGTCGGGATCGCGACGGCTGAGGCGTAAGGACGTTACCTCGCACGTGTGGCCGTTTCCTTTGCTAGCATTACTACTTCGCAGAAGGAGGCGACCGCCTGCCATTCACCATGATGATACGGCGGTACTCCACTCAAAAAGGGTTCATTTATACCGTATGCTGCACCGTTCCCTCCAAGCGGTTTACACAATGGTGATCTAGGCGTTTCTGTCGTCTGCATCTGGTGCAAGAACCTCCCGAACTTACCATTACTCGTGAAGACTTGCGTAATGCGGAACGTGAGGACGCCGTAACGCCTCTTCAACCACTCCTCAAAGAGGGGACTTACCACCATAATTATGGCGTATGATCATGGACTTTGTACGTGTTTATTTAAATTAACAAACAACAGAAACTAACAGCGCAGAGAGTAATTGTAATAAATAAATAAATTAGCGAACTAAAAATTAAAATTAATTTAAAACAGGTGGGATCGCAGTCAAGCTCTGGTTTATAACAATAAAAAAAAAACTGTTTAAACTCATAGTAATCTAGAACCTGAAAAGTTACATTCAGCACTAAATGTTCAAAAAGTGCTAAACAAGCTAAACAAATTCATATTCTATCTATCTGAAATTCCGTTCATTCGCCGGAGATCTAATTAGCTAGACAATTAAGAGAAAAGGGGAAGAAAACTCTTTGTAAGGGATTTTTAGAGGAAATGAATAACCCGATTTGACTAATTCTTTATTACTTTTCTTTTAGTACTTAAGTAGTATTTATGAGGTACCGACGTCTTTTTGGTTTTTCTAAGACTTCACTGTACCTCAGAAATCACGATAAGGCCCACAGTCTGTCTACGCATAGCTTTATAGACGTGTATTCTTAATTATACGCTTGGTGTACGCCTGCGTTAAGCGAAAAAAAAACTATGAAACTGTGTAGATGAAGGGGCAGCGTCGTGCCGTCGTGGCGCGTCTATTAAACTACGTGTCCTATAGCTATATTTCACCGGGCCACCATGGCGGCACTTCCAGTCGCAACCAATTAGGTGGCGCAACTAACATAAGTCGTTGTTATTTTTTGTTTTTATATTTAAGGTATGCGCCGTGTTTGACGTGAATAAACTCTTTTTCTTACTTTCTTTCTTCTATCTTATAATTTTGTTTTTTATTTTAATTCTCCTGTTTGTTTAATGGGGTGCTGGTGGATTTTTAGACAATTGGCAGGAAGAATTGGTTGCTCCTTTTGCATCGGCTGGGATGAACTATATGCAGCACTGTAAAAAAGTAAATAAAAATAATAATAATATTCCACAACTATCACACAACTTGTGTTATGAGTACTAGACAACTGATAAACATATTTGGAGGTAGGCGGAACAGAGAGTAAAGTCCCGCCAACCTCCGTTGAAAAGGGAGGATCCTCCGACCAGACGGGTGTTATGTCTGGTGGGCTACAACTGCCCGATAGATGATTTCGGGCCGTTCTTTATGTTCTAATCGCGCGGAGAACTTTGATTGCGCGATGCAGGATTAGTTCTTATGTGACGCCATAGATGTCATACACGCCATACTTATATATTCTAAATACATACATACATAGATAAATTAAACCCAGACACGGAACAAATGATCATGCTCATCACACAAACATTTGTCCTGGGTGGGAATCGACCCACGACTTCCGGCATAGCAGTCAGGACCACTAACCTATAGACCAACAAGCCAGTCAAAAATAATCTATCATAGAGGTTTTCATCGGCTCATTTGCAGTTTAATTCTTTTCTATCTTACAGAACCCCTAGCAACTTTCTCAAAATATTATGTTAAAAATATTGAAACATTCACCTATCAACAAATTGTTGAGTCAGATTTATTATTGGAAAAATTCGTCTATTCTTACACAATAATATTATTGAATAGTTAAATTCTTCACCTTTCATAGTGTGTAACAAAATTACCCTACAGATTAATGCCAATCTGTAGGATTATTAAGAAGTCAGCAAGTAAGACTAAATCTAAGTCAATATTTTTACAAAAAAAAATCCTTTAGCAACCCACAATACAATAAGCCTTAAACTGTTCTACATCACACAAACTCTTCAAAACAAACACCAGTAAGATCGAATAACGCCGGGACATAAGCACCTCCGACCTACAGTAACCCCGGATTACACGATACAATCGCATATAGATGTCTTATCGTATGTACACGGTGTAATCCATTAACACCATGTATTGTATGTGTACTGGGCTAACAATATTACTTAACGTGTTTTGACGCTAAAGTGGGCTGGATTTAACAAACTTGGGGTTCAAATGCTTAATAACTTATCTATCGCCTCGTGCGAATTCCGCTCGGTAGCAATGACAAACTTTTTGCACTTGTACTATTCTACGCATTTAAGTTAAGTTTTTTGCGGTTATACATCCGCAGATTTAACAGGCCCCGTCAATCTTGCTGAACTCTTTTTGAGACACGTGTGGAACACTACGCGTCATCGACCTGAGCTTGGTCCTTATCAGGCGGCTGGACGGTGACCTACCCATTTGATTGATCCCCGTACACAAGCCCTCGTCAACGACTATGTCCTGGGACTCGCAACGCCCGGACAGCTTGTGAAGGCTTGGCTAGCATTGAAACAAGACATGACTGTTTCTGACCTCTCCTTTCCGCTTTCATAGCTACTTACTAAGATTCTCCTTACAAACTGCCCTCCTCGCGTGGCACATATTAACGAAGAACTGGAACCCTTTCTTGTAACGGCTGAACATCATGCAGACTGGCTCCAGGTCTGCCTCGGGTAGGTATTTGCAGACGTGGTTACATTCTTCGTCCGCTGGTACATCTTCTTCGCGATTGTCTGTTAGTCTTGGTTCTGCTAATGCTGTAATTGATGTGATTCGTCGAATAAAGAAGAATTTTAATAGTTTCATAACGATTCCGTTACCAATGCTTGTTGGTACTTTGAGACTCAGGGGCTGCGGGTTGTTCGAAAGATTTTCTTTAGCCCAGGAATGCAAGAGGCAACTCCGCACTCATGTTACTTCAGTTGCTCTTTGCTTTTTAAGACCACGGGTTTCAGAGGCCGCGCTCGGATGCGTAGCGAAGATGTGTTACGGTAGCTAAGTTATGCGGGAATGCGCATCCCTCGTCCGCGTCCCTCATACACATCTGTCGCTTATTTGTATGTAGAAATAGGATTTGCCAGCCCGTTTTTTCCAGAGTTACGCTTAACTTATCAAGAAAAAATGAAGTGATCTTGTTGGTGGACTTTCGCACGTCCTTGTTGAAAAATCACCTAATGGGGTCTCTAGTTGCTGCCGGCGGCAGTGCGATGATACTGAATACTTATTCTAAAATCAACATGCAGTCTTACCAATTATGCAAAAGAAACTGAATATAGCTGGCGACATCATCACAATAGAACATCAACATTCAATTTAAAATTCAATTTTATTTTATTACATTTTATTGCTTATGAAAATAACTATTTTTATTTCAGAACTTATTGAGTTTCTTTGAATCGTTCCATTTTTCAAATCAATGAAAGTTACCTGTTCAACTCTTAATTAGAATTGAATAATGGTATTTCAAAAGTGGAACTCACTAAAATGTTTTTTTAAATTCAAAGACTGTAAAAACATTTTTTTTTTCTATAGTCATGGTTAAATAGGACTGAATGCACAAACCCACAAAGCGTGAGAAAGCAAAAGGGGGTATTTTGAGCGGGACATTTTCGAGTGAAGTTCAGTGGCTGTTCTACTTATTCACAAATTAATTCTTAGTGGATATAGTGACTTGAAATTGCTGTAGTTTGTTATCTCAAGTGTCTATGCAACAATATGTGAAATCCTTGAAGCAGGCACGATCTCGGTAAAATGGAGCTGAAAATTTTAGTGTAATATTGACTACCTCAACGAAGCTTGCCGAGAATGGTGAATCGACATTTGCTCCCAAAAAAAATCTGTAAAATTATATTAATTATTTAATCTAGATACCAAAAAAGTTTTATTTGACTCAGGAATTTATTTTTTATTAGTCGTCGTTGTCATATTGTAGAAGTACAAGTTCATATGTTACTACGGTTCCTACGACCTGAAACAATGACAAAAAATATCATTATAATCCTGTAATGGGAAACATTGAGTTTGTAACTGTTATTCTGGACAGTCAGTCTGCTTTGGGTAGTTGAACAGTGAAGATGTCCTACCAATGCCTCTATAAGTAAAAACGATATTGGTATTTTCATCAAGAACTTAAACAAGTTCTTGAGGAAAATACCAATATCGTTTTACGTTTTCCTATAAAATTTGAAGAGTTCCCTCGATTTTGCCAAGATTCCATCATCAGATCCCAACTTGGTGACTATGGAACCATTTGAAAAGTATACCCTTATCAACAAAAAAAGAATTTTTCAAATCGGTTGGCAAGCGACGAAGTTATGCGCGAACAAATATAAAAAAAAATACAAACATCCGACTTGAGAACCTCCTCCTTTTTTAGAAGTCGGTTAAAAAACATTCAAATTAAAATTATTATATTATATATAAGAAAAGGTAGGAAAATAAAAGTTGTTTTAACAAATTGCAACCGGCAATACAAAGTTTCTTAAAAAAAAATGGAACTCCTCCATTTGGTTAGTTAACCAGAAAAAATAATTATGTTGGTAGGTACCTAGGTAAGTAACGAAAACTGTTTATTATGTGTAAATTATTTTATTTCATCGTCGTTGTTTAGTTTCATTGTGAAATTAATATGTTTTGAAAACTTAACTTATGCACATTTTTCATTTTTATTTTATGATATTTTAATTTATAATCTGCTGCATTTAATATAATTTTTTTTTAAGTTCCTGTGACAATTTTGTTAATTAATTTTAATTTTATTATGAGAATACCAAAGTTTATTGATTTATATTTTAATACTTCAGAACTAACAAAGAATTTTAAAGTGTAGTGCTAAGGTATACACAAATTGCACAATAGCTTTTGGGTATCTTATATACTATTATTTAAAAACTTGACATGAGAGCAGATCCGTGGGCACATTTATAGCTAAATTAATATAAATTCATACTAAACGGCAACCATCGAATTACTACGTAATCATATTTTTGAATCCATAATATTTCTTGTGGAGCAAAAATTAAATATTTCACGATCCACCATCACAGAAACGTTCCAAGGAGTCGCTCAGAGCCAGAAATAATAGATGGAGTGAAAAGACAGTGCAGACTAGATATAATCATACTAATTTTATAAAAGCCAGGCAATCCCTGTCAATTCCAGGTTGCCAGGAAGTGACCGCGGAATGCGATAAGGCCACCAATTATATTGTTTTAATTTAAGACTTTATTAAAATTATGTAATTTATTATCTGGATGTACAATGCAGTATATAAATAAATAGAGGCGAAAGTTTGCATGTAAAAGTGTGTGTGTACGTTTGTTACGTACACACACACTTTCACACCATTCACACGCAAACGGTGAATGGGCTTGAATGATATTTTGCATACAGGTAGACCAGGTCCTGGAACCTATTCCAGTAAACCAATACAGTCTCTAAACAGTATCCTATATCCCAACATAAGATACCTACTGTTTTTCTCGGGAGTATGTTCCTTAGGAATAAATAAATACCACGCGGGCGAAGCCGCAACTTCAAGAATTGAGCGTTACTGATAAAATGGAAATAAAAATCGAATACTAAGGAGGCTGATACAAAAATGCGTATAAATTGTAGCTTTACCCAGTCCAGTCTAAAACTCAATAACAAAATAAAAGTTAGGCACAAAAGTATTGAGCAAAAAGATCCTCTCTTTTGTATAGTCAGCACCCATTGTGCTGTAGTTAAGTAAATGAAGGTAGCAAGTGAAGCTTGGCGAACATTTTATTCAGCCGAGCTGATTTATTTCCGCGACTAAGTGATTTACATTTTTTTAGATAGGATTTTTTTTTAGTTGTGGAATCATCCAATGACTTTTTCTGCCCTAGGATCCAATCCTATGTTCCTTCTTTGCCTTCGTACCAGGACCCCGGGGTTTTTTTTAAACACAACCTATGGCCCCAGTAGGCTTCGACCCTGCTGGGCCCCTATGGTTATGCTTCACTTCACTACGCGCTGTTATCGGCTCGGGCTCGATCTGGACGGTTATTGGACGGACACGCAAGCCTACGCTTACGGTGGCTGGAAATCATGGTTGGGGTCTCGGTGGTTGGGGCGTGAGGATGTCCGTTCCCTCGCGCGTGCGGCCACTTCGCTAGCATTACTGTTTCGCAGAAGTAGGCGATCGCTTCCATTCCTCCTCGCTACGGACCATGGCCTGTATCCGAGCCCGACACAAAACGTCGCCTTATCAAAATATTATAATTAGTTAAAGTGTATATATGTAAGTGTACGATTAAATGATAATCAATGAGTGAATCCTATTGAAAAAAAAACCCATTTTCGGATTATAACCAACCAAATTCGTGATAAAAAAAAAACTCATTAATTTTGAATATTTTATCAAATTAATTTCCTGACTCCTCATAATTAATATTTTGAAGAAATTAATTAAATTCTGTATTTTGATTTCTTAAAATTCTTTACTGTTTTGTCGTCTTGCTACCCATAAAAGGTAAGACTGGCCATAATTTAATTTTATTTGCACGATTATCATAAATTTAAATTATGAATTCTGACATTTGAGATTATTAGAGCTGTGATTTGCTGTTTATTCTTTCAAAGTTTATTTTGTTGAAAAGTTTATTAAAAGTGATGAATGATGCATTTTTCGTATTATTTTGTAGTAAGAAATTAGAATAATATTTGTTGATGGAAATAAATTGATCGAATGCCTTAATTTTTATAGCTATTGCCTTAATTGTGATGCTGTAATTATTAATGTTGTGAAAAAAACTTTATTATTAATAAATAGATTCATAGATGTCACTCATTTTCTACTAATAGCTTACATTTTTATAAAGTCAAAAATTGTTTTTGAACACACAGTTGAAATTGATTTTTATGTCGTTTTTAACCGACTTCAAAAATAGGAGGAGGTTATCAATTTGGTTGTATTTTTTTATCATTTTTTTTATGTTTGTTACCTCAAAACTCCGTCGTTTATGGACCAACTTGCAATTTTTTTTCCCCTTAAAAATATATACTTCCAGATTGGTCTCATTTTTTTCAAAATCCAGTTCTGATGTTGGGATCCATGAGGAATCGAGGGAACTCCTCAAATATTATAGCCAAGCACTAAGTGATTTTAGTGTTTTCATCGAGAACTTAAGCATTTACAGTCAAAAAGTAACATTTGATGAAGTGGAACTGATGAACAAGACCAGAAATTGTCAACGGAACTTCATATTCACATAGATACCACAATGAAGATAGTTAAGCGACTATGACAATACAAATAAATGAATGGTTCTGAATAGTTACGTTGAAAAAAAGTTGGTATCATCGGAGTGATCTGATGATGATGATGGAGCTGGAAGGTAGGCACAGGAAATCCATAATTAATCAATATATCCTAGCCGTGTTTAGTTTTTATTAGAATTGTTGTGAGATGCGCTTTAGCTGTAAGGTACTATCGCACTGATCTGATGATGGAGCCGGAAGGTGGAAGGTAGACACAGAAGCTTCATAATAAAAAAATGTAAGCTAGCAGTGTTTGTGTTAATTGGAATTGTAATGAGAAATAGGCACTCTGCTTATAAGTGTATAGCAACGAAAAAGTGTGAAATAAAAAACTTTTTACAAAAAAAAAATAACCAACTACACCAAAAAAAAAACATTGCAAGGATCAAATTAACTTTAATTTTGGAAGTCGGTGTTAAATAAGAAACAAACAATACCGAGAAACACCGACTTTCGAAATTTAAGTTATTTTGATCCTTATGTGCTTTTTTTTTAGTGAACTCGGTTATTTTGTTTTTTTGTAAAAGGTTTTTTTGATATCAAGCTATATATATTATGTAGGTACATATCCTTTGGGATTCAAAACTGCAACTGTAGATACTTGTTTATTAAGACCTCTTAAGATGGTTTAGAATTAGAACTTATAGCACTTATAAATAAAAGAAAGAAACGCCGATTTGAGTTTACAGTAATTATTTAAATTATTCACAAATTGATTTCTAAAGGACATTGAGGTGTAGTTTTTTTTTGCTTAATCGCTTCTACACTGGACAATATGTAGAATCATTGACAAGGACACGATCTCAGTAAAATGAGCTGAGAATTTTATTGTATTTAACTATTTCAGCAGAGCCGAGAAGAGCTGACTCGATAAAATTGCTGCCAAATACTGTAAAAACTTATGTACTTACGGTGAGGACTAAATCTCTGGTAATGTAAAACAAGTGCAGACCACTGAGTGCCACGGTGCCGCTGTTAACTTGGCTCTGGAACCTTTCGACCTGAGGAACAAGCCAAAAGGTATTTTGAAATATTGAAGGGAACCTGCTTAAATTCACAATCAGAAATTAAGCTTATAAATAGTTAAAATTAATGTCGTATTCGAAATAGTTATCGTCGAAGTCTTTTCAAGTTACATACGTATCGTTCGCGCCAAACGCCTCGAGTCGGCCACGCCTTTGATTCCTTTGTTCTGACGTCATCTCAACGCTCAGTCACGTGGTCAGAACAAAGGAATCGGAGGCGTGGCCTACTCGAGGGGTTCGGCGCGAACGATACGATTGTAACTTTTCTAGGAGGGCAGGGGAATTTAACGGCGATTTTATTATTTTATCTCGGTGTTACTATTAGGTACTCGATTTAACAATTGATATTATAAATATACTGCTTAGGGAGATTGATATAGAACTTTTAGCATCTAAAAACGATAGCCCGCCAAATGTCAGATAGCGGCCCTTTAGCTTAAGGACGACAATATACAGATGATAAGTAACAATATTTTTTTATTTAAAGGCTGCGGGTATATTTGAAAGAGTAACCATGGCCCTACATTAAAGGCATCTGAAGGAACACAGGTCGGTTTTAGTCAGAAGAGTGTGAGAGTCAATCTCGTTCCGTCGAGAGCGAAGTTATTTAATGCCAAATGAAAGTCTCTAGGTACCTTTAATAAGGTCCAATCCCATGCTACTATAAATATTTAACTCTCAAAGACTTACCTCTTTACAATAAGACGTTGTAGGCACCGCATATAGAGCCCGCAGAGATACCAACGAGGAAGAATGCACACCAGCCGCCACTAGCGACATCGTCAGGAAACGTGCAACGAGGAAAGTGGTCGAGTACGTCAAGTATACGGGAAAAATGATGCGATATACACTGCAAAAATTAAAGGTTTATTGTATTTTAAGATTGCATGGCTTTAAAAGGAGAGAGAAGCGAAGAAATGCAGAGCCAGAACATTTTAAGATACAAATATAGTTTGAATGTAACCTAAATTAAAAATACCTACAATTTAAACCTAATGTACATATTTTTTCATTTGCCCCCTTAGCTATATTTGCAAAAATTCAGTAGTTCAGTGCCATTTATTATAATGATTATTATTTAGTAAGAAAAACTAGCAGCTATTAGCTGATGCGTGTTTTTCATATAATTTGGAAATGTTTAGTCTGTCCAACCGATTTTTAAAGTAACTTATATCGCCTATTCTCCTCTATTTTATAAAAAATCTGATAGATATCGCTGTTAGCGATAAGATAGCCATTGTACCCACAGATTTAATTTTGGGTTTCTTTTTTGCTGTACAATAAAACTTACTCTATTCTTTTCTGTTTTTTGAAACATCGCTAAAAAATTTGCATTCAAATAAAAAAATCCATATCCAAATATCAGTATAATTAGAAACTTAGTGAGAGACAAAACTGCCCCCTAGCCAAGTTACAATCGTATAATTTGCGCCGAACGCCTCGAGTAGGCCACGCCTCCGATTCTTTTCTTCTGACCATGTGACTGATCATTGAGATGATGTCACATGTCAGAACAAAGGAATCAGAGGCGTGGCCTACTCGAGGCGTTTGGCACGAACGACACGATTGTAACTTGTATACGGGGGCTGGACGTTGTGGCAACACGAAAAATGAAAGAGGGTAACCCAACCCGCCAATCTAAGAAAAAAAAAACTCCAGGTCACTAAGGTGAATAATTACTACGGTAAGCGTGCGAGACGATGGATTGCACCTACACTTATTAATGAGTTACTTGATGAATTAATAAATCGAGCCAAAAATAAAAACCAATTAAAAAATGTTCTATTGAAACATTATTTATGTCTATGTGTCCATAGTTGCTGCAGTATGTTGGTCTCAGTTGGTTACTGTTGTGGTGTTGCATCTGTTTATCTCACAACGAGTAGGTAACTACCTACAATCTTGGGAGGTTACCGGATGTGGTCTTAGTTATAAACGAAATTCACGAGAATGTACTGCCGACAAACTGCTATGCAGTTTGGCAGATGTTATAAATGATTCTTGATGTAACAATTATTTTTTTTTGTTTGATTTAAACCAGTGCTTGACTGCGTTCCCACCTGATGGTAAGCGGAGATGCAATCATTGATGGTCAGGCGCATTAGTTTATTAAGAGCCTATTCACTCTAGCCTTGAAGACACCTAAAATAAAATAAATAAATAAAATAAAAATAAAAACTTGTAGGAGACCTATGTCTAACAGCGGACTTCTTTCGACTGAAATGATGATGTGTAACCAGATGCAGAAGAATACAATTTTTTTAAATAGACCGACTATCTATCTGACCTCCACCAATGAATCCAAACAACCAACATAAACTCAGTTGCCAAGAACCCTATTAAAATTAGCTATGAACTTTTTAAATACACCATTTTAGTACTCACCTGTTTTCAGATCGAGGGCATATTTTATCGAGACGTTGCGGTGATTTGAGTACTTTCCTGCAAAATAGATCGCATTGGAATATATTTTATAATCGAATATATATTATTTTATAATTTTATTTTTAGAGAGCTGGCTCGTTCTTCGCCCAAAGAATTAGCATTTCCATTCAACGTGATTATGCTGCCAGCCTTCTATACATTTCCAAATTTCAGCGAATTGGAGGATTACTTCGACGCCTGAGTGTATTTTGTGTCTTTGTATTATATGTATACAGGTTTAGTATAAAAGTTTTTATAATCACACTATATCACACATATCATAAAACTTGTCATTGAAGCATAATTCAAGATTAAAACAAATAAAATCAGTAAAACTTAGCAGATGATGTGATGGATATATAACAATTTTATTCAATTCATTAAACCCCAAGCGAACAAGCGTTCGCTCTCTCATTGTCTTTCTATTGTGTCTCTAAATTACGATATTCGAAAGGTAATATTGACGATGAAACAAAACATAATAAAGTCTATAATTATTTTATTTCCTTTTGAAGGACCGACTCAGTCATCATGATATCGGAAAAAACCCGCATTTCAAATCCAGTCAAATCAGAGCATTTATTTCAAAATAGGCACTTTTAAATTATCAAGAAGTCAGACTGACTGACTGATTGAATTTGGAATGCCAAATTCATAAAAATAAAATATGTGGGTACTAATCAATTAGTATGTACGCCCTAGTGGTAATGGAGCTGGACCAGCATTTACCACTATGTTGAGATTAACTTCCAATCAGGGTGCAGCTCAGTATCAAGATTTTACATGGAGTGATTATCTCACGTTCACACCCCAGTAACTGATACACCATCATAAATCCATAACTGACAGTCGGGACTTTTTCTAAATTATTATTATTGATAATACC
This sequence comes from Mythimna vitellina, assembly GCA_949316375.1. Taxonomy (NCBI): domain Eukaryota; kingdom Metazoa; phylum Arthropoda; class Insecta; order Lepidoptera; family Noctuidae; genus Mythimna; species Mythimna vitellina. Next base: position 8,045,653 of record OX438687.1, on the reverse strand, counting down.
TAAATTAAGCTTGCGTTTGATCAATATCTCTCTTGATAGTTTGCAGTGATATAGTCGAGGATGAAGTACGCTTGCTTAGAAATAACTTATCCACTTTTGACTTGAAGACCCCTAAGTTGTAACTATCAGAAAACACACACTCAGGCAAGGAATTCCACTCCTTAGCTTTCGCACAATGAATGTGTTCTCTAAACGTTTTGTGTGTATGGATTTCCACCATATAACGGTGGTGCAATGCCGTACGCCTGCTGGTTCGATGATGGAATGGTCTGGGCGGAATTAAATTGTGCAATTCAAATGCACATTCCATGAAATATAAACAATAGAAAACGGACAGGCTAGCAACTTAGCTTCGATGCTTAAGACATTACAGTTTTAACTCGACAAGTGCATCATCGCCTATGTACTTCTTGACACGTTTCTTAATCCCCAAAGATGAGAGCAGTACTTTAACGGCTTAATGTGCTTTTCCGAGGCATGGAGGAGCTTCAATATGTAACCCATCACCATCGCCCATATCTGAAAAGTCCTCCGCAAGCGTTCTTTAGCCTTGAAACTATTATATGATTCTACAGTAAATTGAATCAAGTCAAAGAAATTACTTAGGATAACAGAGTTATTTCCAAACTTCTAAGAAATACCTTTATATACCCATCACATATTTTTATCTTCATAGTTTACCGAACAATCTTTCATATTGAGTGTGTATTATTTTTTCCAAACTCACACGTAACGTAAGTATGTTCTACTTACGCGAGCACATTGTAAAGCTGTAAACATATGGCGCATAGGTCATCCGCAAAAACGATCAGCACCATTCCGCTGAACGCCTCATCAAATATCTTGATCAAGTTGATCACGCGGTTGTAGTCCTTCCTTAATAAAGCCCATGTGGATACAGGCACATAATTCTGAAACGAAGGTTTTTGACGGAATTTTTTAGAATGAAGCTTAGTGGCTGTTTTATTACTACTAAATTAAATTAATCAAATACTACACACATACCAATTCAACCACGCACACACCCATCACACTCTAGGCACTGGTCTACAAGTTGCAGACCGCTTGTATACTGACACAAGCGGCCTGCTTAGGCTACTTACAAACGAGCAGAATTTTGCTGTCGGTAGAGTCAACTTTAGCTATCAAAATTGTTCGGCAGCAGTATTAAACGCTGGCCGACATACTGTACATACTGTAACTGTCGCCATTGGTCGGTGAAACAAAAGTGCTGTCGACGTGGTGGGTAGCAGCTCTTGTTGAATAATGTCAATAGCTGCAGTTGCTTTTGTCGACAATCGCAGTTGCCTCTGGCGACAGTTGAAGTTGACTAGGGCGACAGCAGCACCTTGCTGTAAGTAGCCTTGCGGCTAGAGCCTAGTGAGTTGATCAGCAAGCCAACTAGCGCTAGTATTTCTTCGCTACTCACCAGGTGACTCTATGCTATGGTCTAAGCGCTAAGTAAGCCGTCTGATTTTCGTGATTAACAGATTATGTACCTTACTGGCCGTCAAAATAATTTTCTCATTTATCTGCTCCAATATCGAAGTTAAATATAAACTGATGCACATAATAAATATATCCAAGTAGTTCCAAGTGGCTGTGTTTACTAAGTTTAGGTACTGAAAGCAAATAAAAGTTAGAATCATAGAAAAAAAAAGCTAGATGTTATGTAGAAATATTGCACCTTATCGCAATCCCTTGGTTAACAATATTTATCTATTGTCTTGTCATTTGTATCAATATTTTAAAAAAATATAAACAAGGTTGCTAAATGAGTTACGGAATTGAGGTGTATCTTAGTCTTCAAGACATTCTGACATTAATTTCGACTGTCAAAATGTCCGATTGACAAGCGCTAGTGAAATTTCACATATAAGCCCTGAAGAAAATGTTTTTTTTTGGACTTTTGACCGATTTGACCGGCTTAGCTCTGGCCTTAAAAGTATCAATTTATAACAGTATTTGCCGATACCTGGCGTGTGCTAATATGCTACAAAAATAAATACATTTTGTTTATTGGTTGAAAAAAAAAAGCACAGCACAAAGCTAAGGAAAAACCATCCATATTTCTAATGCTTTGTCTAAATTGTTTAAAACCATCTTTATATTTCTCTAAACTGGTAGTTCGATGGTTTCAAAGTCTATCACAAAATAGGTGGAAATATTTTTAGTGTTTTACTTACTAATATTTAGATAGTATGGCTATTTGAAAAAAAAGGGATGAAACGCATGTTACTAAGAGATTTATGAGTATATGTACATGTGAATGGATGGAGAGGGAGGCCAAAGAAAAGATAGATGGATCGTGTGAGGAGTGATATAAAAGAAAAGGGAGTTAGTGATGGCGTATCGGGTGATAGGACAGAATAGAAGAAAAAATCGTGTTGCATCGACACCAAATAATATGGGTGTATAGTGTAAAGAAATATAGGGCACCTGAAGAATGATTCCTAACAATTCGTTGTTTGGAAAACTCAACAGCCAGAAGGACACTGACTTCATGTACTCTTCTTGAACACTTACTACGTTCTCACGGCATTCCAGTATATGAACTATATTTGATGTTATTGACATGATGTGTTCCACTGAAATACACGGAAAAAGTGTATCACGGTATAGTTGGTGAATTTTAGCATGGTAATAGCGATATGATCACGATTGACGCGCCTACATTTAATTAACAGTGTAATATTATTGAAAATGTTAAAATCGAAAATTGCATCACTGCTTACCATCAGATAGGATCGAAGTCAAGCACTGGTTTATTATTATTATTAAAAAAAGTTAACAATAATAATATTCCACAACTATCATACAACGTTGTCTAGGCCCAAGCTAAGCAGAGCTTGTGTTATGAGTACTAGACAACTGATAAACATACTTAATAAATCGATAGGTACCATAAATTCTTTATATGGTGTATTTTTTCATCACATAACATACACTTTAAAAATATTTTCCTTCGTGGGACACAGTGGGGTAAAACAGTAATAATGTGTTCACATTATGATTTATGATGAAAAATGTAAACGATCCTGATACATTTGTTGCCCTCAAAATTATTTGCTATTGAAAATCGACACATCAAATCTATTCTACACATCAAATCTATTTATCTATAATACATATTTTTATTTCTATAATAATTATGTCTTATATCTTTTGTTTTATCTTTTATTTATGTATTAAATTTTCGGATTACTATAAAAGGGATGATCTTTTAGTCTGTTTTGCATCACATTACACGCCTACTAAAGCTGAAGTTAGGAGCCCTACCGTGCCGTCTAATCATCATGAATCAGGTCTAAGAAAGGGATATTGCTATTTGTCCTGTATAGCTCCATCTTCCTCTAACCACACAAAGGCACATACACATATATGCACACCATCACACATATTCATATGAACTACGCATATAATATACTAACACTACCTTTTACTTAAAAACGAGTATTATTGTCTTCATATGAAGTTGTTGGGTATCTTACTAAATTTTTCAGCGCGTTATTACAAAATCTAGGTTATCTAAAAGTTAAGGGGTGGGAACCTGGTGTCCTGAAACACAGGCTTAGAGGCTAGCTTAGGCACCAGTCTCCTTTTTTTTGTATACTCTTTAATGATAACTGTATATTGTAGTGACAAAATAAAAATATTATTATTATTATCTTCATAGCTCACAGGAATTATGATGAATTTCATTATTACGCCCTCGTCGAACTAAGCAATGAAAAGTTAAACTATGGATTTGCTTTTTTTTTAACTTACCTAGACATATTCCCATATACACAGCACAAGCTATTTTGCACCGCTTGACAACATTAGGATGAATGTACTCATCGAGTCTAGAGTTGGCTAGCTCATTCATTAAAGGCGGCCATCTTGGAGCAATTCTTATGAATGAAATCGTAGTTAAGCAAATCGGTGTGAAGAATGCAACGTAACCTGGAGAATCATATGAAAGTGGTTGAAATGGTAAAGAAGAAAGATTCATAATAAAAAATGAGGGTCAATATGAAAATCAGTTGCGGCTGCGGTAAAACATAAATATTTAATTACAATAATACTGATTATGCTTATATGCTAATAATATTGATTTATTCTGGTAAATTACAACCAGATAAATTAAATAATTAAAATAACACAAATTTAAACAATAAAATAGAAATAAATAAATAAAAAAGAACTGGACAAGTGCGAGTCGGAGTCATGGCCTGAGGGTTCCGTATAAATATGTCACGTGTTTTAGTGTTCTTAGTTTTTTGGGGTGGAAGTTTTCATGGATGCCCTCCACACTTATAAACTCGACTGACAAAAGCATAAACTAGGAAATCGATGCTATTAATTACAGCTGTCAGTATTTGATAAAAATCCGCTTAAAATACATCAGATTTCAAAGACTTACCAAGAAAATCAACATTAGGATATTTGTAAAGTCTGTAGACACTCAGCATTGTTGCTATAATTTGAACGACAGCTATCGTCATGGCATACAGATACTGGAATGAGCATTTCGTGAACCTAAAAGACAAAATTACATTAATATTGTAATTTATTATCTTCATCATTCTTCACTTCATCATTGCCTTGTCGTTTTGAGGTTGGTGTAACATGTCTTTCCTTCTATTCTTCTCTATTAGTCATCACCTTAGAAGTCATGTCCTTTCTTGCCATATAACCTTTAACTAAGTCTATCCATCTTATGTTTGGTTGGTTATTATAGTTTCCTGGTTGGTAGTTTCCTTATTGATGTTGATTAGGATATACGTGTATGTCTATATTGTAATGATGTTTGTTTTTTAATATTCTGGCTGAGTGAGCTTTGGTAGTTATTTGTGTATGTTTATGAATCTCCCTTTATCTTTATAACTGAATTTATAAATTGGTACACAAAATTATGGCGGTATTTGCCATAATTTTTTTTTAAATTTTTATTTATATTTTTTTTTTACTTATGGTTATAATGATTCACTAAATGTAGTTCTTGTTCACTAGTATATGCATACACTTAAAACAAAAAGTTATAACTAATTATTCCTGAAATATGGCATCACAAATGTCTTAGTACCTTTGTCGACTGTATCCAAATATTTATATGTTTTGCCTATTTACCTCATTTTCGATAAATCTTTTTGTAGTATTCCTGTCACAGGGTTTAATCCAATGCATTGTCCACATATGATTATCATTTTCATAGCTTTTTGAAACGATATAAACTGATCATTTATTTTGTTTCTACCATCTTCGCCTGAATTGGCTGAAAAGAATATGTATTATTATTTGAAGCATAAGTTATAACACAAAGTTTATAAAAGGAGTAACTAAAAAAAAATTATTATTTTCTTACCGTTTTTTTACAATAAAAAAATTATTTTATTTAAATTAAATATGATTCTTTCGAGTAACAGGGCAGAGTGGAAGAAAAAAACGTGTTGCGCCGACCCCAAATAATACGGAATAAGGGCAGGAAGATGATGATGATGATGAAATATGATTCTTTCTAAAGTTAAAAAATAGCCGCTTTCACAGCAAAAAAAAAAAAATACTAAAACGATCAAAAATACTATTCTTGTGTTTTTTGCTTGTTATTTAACATCGAATTTCAAAATTAAAGTTATTTCGATCGTTTTAGTGTTTTTTTTTTATAGTGAATGTTATTTTTTGTATTTTTTTTATTTCACACTTTTTACATATGATAATAATGAGAAATAGTATCGTAAGTAAAAAGTGTGAAATAAAAAGACTACAAAAAATTCTGATTCCAATTACACCAAACACTACTAGGATGAAGTTCCCGTGTCTACTTTCCGCCTTCCGGCTCCATCATTAGATCAATTCGATGTTCGGTCAAAGCCGCCATCTAATGACTGTTCCTTGCGTGTCTCGTGATTTCAACAAAATTCGAAGTTGTTTGAAACGTAGTAGTGTTTGTGCTTTGAAAATGATGTCATCGTACGTGCTGAGCTTTTTTTTTTCGGTGGGAAAATCATCTTATGACATCTCTCGCTCTTGGGCGGAGCGGGAGATAGTGTTAGACTTTTACTGACTAAAAATCCACTCCTGTTCCTTCGTTGCCTTTCGTACCGGGGCCGAATCTTCCTTTCAGAATCAGACCCTTGGCCCCAGTAGGCTTCGACCCTGCTGGGCCCCTACAGTACGTGCTGAGCTGCGATGAATACTATCAGGCATTATGAAAACCTTCCTATAAAGGGACGAGCTGCTTTGACCTGTCTTTTCCCTCGACTTGTCAATCCTACCTATAGCACTAGCTGAATTTCAAATTGTCGGCAATCCTTCACCTGTACCGTGCAAACAGCAATAAAAAAAAGAACTTACTATCATCTGAAATCCAATGCTTATTACTCCCTTCTTTGGCAACACTGAAAAACAATAAAAATATGATCAAAAATATATTCGAACATAATATTATAATTAGAGCGACTGTATACATACTTGCCCAAATGACGCTGTTGTAGAAGTTTGAAATTGATAATTTCTAATTCCTTTGAGATTTCTGAAAATAAATTGTCATATAAAAAGATCTTTGTTTTGTTTTATTTCCATTACTAATTAAAAGAGCGAACTATATACGCATTATTGTATAGTTAATTTATGTATATGAGTTCTTTTTGTACTGTTGAGCCAGCTCTTTAATGAGGTCTACAATGCAAAGAGTGGGCCCAGAAAGTTTTAACTCTTGTTTTCAAGAAAAATACATTCAAATTTAAAAAATATTATTTCAGAGGTATTAAGAATAAGGGTCGAAGCTACTGGTGGTCAGAACTCTAGAGAAAAAAATCTCTTAACTATACGAGCCGTGTCCAGAAGTACCGCTTTCTGAATCAAGCTCTTGGGTAATCCGACCACTTATTGAGAGTCTCGAAAGATGTTGACCGGGGTTTGTGGCAATTCAGTCATTGGTTGACACGTAAATCAGTACAATGATTACTGAGTCACAACCCAAATGTCGACAACCTAGAAAATTAAGTCAAGATTTTATACATTAATAGTTTTTTCAATTGTTAATACATTGCTAAGTTTTCCAAGTTCTGTCAACTCTTACTAAGGTTAATCAGTGTAGTGATGTAATCTTAAGAACCGGTCTAATGTTTCTACAGAAGCAATTATTTAGTACTAAAAATAATTAAAGAAGATATTCATACCAAAACGCTTGCCACCAACGTCAGAACATTTCATATTAAGTACTTTGTAAGTACCGCCACAAATGAATTTATGTAACTGTTTATCTTTGACCAAACCCTACAATTACGAGCTTTTCTGTTTTCGTGTCACTTTATTTCATATACTCGTTCGATTTTTGCTGAGAACAGTTGTGTTGCATGTAGTCGCGCGCGTACAACAGTGTAAAATGCTTACTAATCAGAATAATGCCGTCAAGTCCGATGCAACATAATGACCTAGTTATTTCATAATGCTGACGGCGAATATTATTGTTAAGGCTTAAATAATACTCGCTAATATTTTACAATGGGTTTGAAAAAGGAAATACTGGGCAATACCAGAGTTGATTATAAAGACTAACCATCTGTTTTATAAATATTTTTGGGAAGAACAAAATCAGCCTACAAAGCTAGAAAAAATCCTAAATGACTTGAAAAGTCAAAGAGAAATCCGCCAGCAACAGTTGTTTCAAGCAGAAAATCCATCAAAATCAGCGCTAATGAGACTAGTCCCATGTCTGTTGAATACAACACAGATGAAGAAGAGCTTGCTCGGGAAACAGATTACAAACGGCAAAAAGCAGAAAGAAAAAGAAATTCCCCCACCCAACCCATTCAAAATGAACACGAAAGTAAAGAAGACAAAAGTAGGTAAAGAAACACATCAGAAATCCTATGTCACCACCTATTATTGTAGATGGTATCCAGCACTGCTAGAAATACTTTGATGTCCTATGCAAGTGACAATTAGCTGATACGTTCAGCATCAAAATGATGTACGGGGATACCGTCAAAGTAGTTCACCTATCTTTGTTTACCTGGTACAGACTGTTTAGTTGGGTAGATCCAACTCCGAAAAAGAAGTCAATCTTTGAATTCGACTCGGCTTCCTGCCTACAACAACTTCTTGAATACTACCCCAACAACTTCAGGAAGTTGTTGCCAGTGATGGCATTGACTTTGAAATGTGGTCGCTCACGATGTGTCTCATCCTCAGGCTTAAAGTCATCCAAAAGGCAATGGAAAGGGTTATGTTTGAAGTTTCCTTGCGTGATCACATCAGGAAAGAATATATCTGCAGGAGAACCAAGGTCAGCTATATAGCCCGAAGAATTGCCAAACCTGATAGGCAATATGCAACCGAAAGTTCTGGAGTGCCAACCACGTTCTGGAAGGTACAATTTTGGAAGGTATACCATGAGGTGGACCGATGACCTGGTGAGGTCGCGGGAATCCGATGGATGCGAGACGCACAGGACCGGTCATTGTGGTGACACTTGATGAGGCCCACGTCCAACAGTGGATGTCTTTCGACTGAAATGATGATAATGCTGACGATAATATGTAAGTCCACAATATCATAGAAAACTTAAATGCTAGTAAAAAAGTGCTTACCATATTTTTGGATTTTGCTAAAGCAATTGACACCGTTCCCTTCTCCACTCAAAATACGGGAGCGAATGGGTCTTCGTTTGATATCCTTAATCATTGTTCATCCCACTCTTGCACATGACTGTACCAACACCAACAATTCACTTTCAATTTTGTGGTCACTATTTTTTAAATGCAAAGTTTAATAATTTTAGATTTAGTATTTCAAGGTAGCAATGTTATTGTAGTGAGCGCTGTGTACGCCCTAATTGTCATGTGCATTTAGTTCAATAGTAATTAAGATTGTTACTGATATGGAAAATATATACTATATATACTTCTTACACTAATAAAGGCAAAAGTTTGTGTGTCATTCACGCTATGACTGAAAAAAATTGGTTTACTGATAAAACATAATATTCTGGAATAGCACACGGAATATTTTGATCTCGAAAGTATGTTCCCTTGGGATTTTTTTTTGTAGGAGAGAAAATCATTCATGACATCCCCCGCTCTTGGGCGGAGCACAAAGGCGTGACAGACTTTTACTGACTAAAAACCCACTCCTGTTCCTTCGTTGCCTTTCATACCAGGGCCGAGTCTTCCATTGCTCGCCGTCCGCTAGCCGGCCGATTCCAATTCCGATTTCCAGCCGAAAACCCACACCTAGTGTGGTAGGGTACACCTTTTCCGTGTACTCCACCATGTTGATCTGACATTTGTCAGATTTGCACTGACTGGACAGGTCCACTCAAATCTATATGGTTCTTATTTCAAAAGACCATCTCAGACAAATCTGAATGGTTCTCATGTGATTTGACCATTACATATTTACTATATGGACTTTAAAAGAGACTTTGACTCCTGAGTTTGTTTTGATGTTTCTTCTCAGGGTAGTCAGCTAGGAAACACCGGCCTCATCTAGTTTGAAATGACGAAAAAAAAATTGACGTGTAAAAGTGTAAAAGTTATGGTTTTAATTTCAACTCGATAACTCCACTTATTCCCGAAATAAAGGGTCTTGACAGAAAGACAGACAGACGGATAACAAAGTCATCCTATAAGGGTTCCGTTTTTTCCTTTTGAGGTTCAGAACCCTAAAAAAACAGAGGAAACCCCTAATAGTCGCTGCTATAGACGTTATTGTCATTGCTATACTTTTCACACAATAGACACAACAATTTTACTGAGCGTTCCTTATCCAAGTGAATACGTAATAATGGAAAGAGTAAGACTGAGAAAGAAATAAAAATTAGGGCAAACGTTTAGAATATATTCCTCGACAAGCAAAGTCAGGAGTTTCATAATTAGTAATTAAACGTCAATTCCAATGTAACACTCAGAATAATTTAAAAGATAATTAAAATTCAGTCGAACCCCCTCTTTTTACATTCACCTTTTCAACTTTACATTCTGGATACTTAAAGTTTTGCTGACTTGACTCTTAGAGGGTTCTCAAGCTCTTCAACAGCGAGTTTCTTAACACAATGAATTTTTAAGTATCTTCAATGAGAACCACTTGGCACTGAGTTTAGCTCTGAAAGGGACTTAGATTTAACTTCCTGCCATGCATTGCTTTCAATTGATTCAAAGAAGTGTGAGAAACTGAGATTTCCAATAGGTTTTCTTTTTATTTTACGTTTACGAATAGGGAAGTTGACGAATTTTTATCACTGATGAAAAAAATGTATCAAAAAGTTTTGCTCATTATTTTCAAATAAAATATCTGATTATTAGTTTATTTGATGAATTTTGCACCTTAACTGTCGATTTTGCATAAAGAGGATCGAAGTCATTGGATATGAAGTTTATACACGACAGAAGTTAGCTTCTATAAAGAACTTTTTTTGATGGGAAAACAACAAAATCAAAAATTTTTTTGGGGCGAGAGGGATTGTCAGACTTTTACTGACTAAATACCTCTCATGTTCCTTCCGTTGTTCATGCAACACAAGCACTTAACCCTTATAGATACACTCAATAAAGTTTTCGCGTGATTTTAATATATAAACCGCTGGAGGTGGGATTGCAATAAAGGGGTGACCAGATGGTTGCAAACTGGCGTTCCAACCAAGGTGACCTTGGTTTATATGTTTGGTTTGTATTGCGGCTACAAGGATGTATACCACGCGCCAACACGTTCAGTGTTTGGGAAAACGCGCCTCCCAACCAAGGGCGTTGAAGGTCATGGTTTATAACTGCTTTCTACACGGATTGAAACTAGCAAGGTCACCTTGGTTGGGATGTTGGTTTGCAACCATCTAGTCACCCCTTTAAGCAGAATGGTTTCCTTGACGCTGGTTCAATTTACATATTTTTATTGTAGTCGAAAAGCGGTGTCCTCACGAAATGCCTGAAACGACTCCAGTATATATTTTTCAATACACTTACTCGAAAGCCCACTCTTATCCCACCGCTTTTAAGCACACAATATACTGCTTTCCGCACTAGTGCAGAAATTTGCGCAAGTTCTCCCCGCCACAATTTTATTACATTTAACGTAAAAGGCTGGGCGCGCATCGACCCCCACGAGTCGCCGGTCAACCCCCATTTATTCATATATTCGTAAGTATATTGAAAAAAGGCGTTTGAGACACGTACAAATTTGTCACTGTAGCCCTCAGCTCCATAACACACTCGCTTACGGCTCGTGCGAATTCCGCCCCGGTCGCGATGACAAACTTTCTGCACTTGTATCAAAATGTACTATTCTACGTATAGTAATTTAAGTATTGGGTGGTTATACACCCGCAGATTTAACAGGCCCCGTCAATATTACTGACATCGTTTTGAGACACGTGTGGAACACTACCTGGGACCTGAGTTTGGTTCCTATCAGACGGGTGAACGGTGACCTACCCATTGATCACCGTACGCAAGCCCGCGCCAACGACTATGTCCTGCGATTCCCAATACCCGGAAAGCTTGACTAGTATTGAAACAAGACATGACTGTTTCTGACCTCTCCTTTCCGCTTTCATAGCTACTTACTAAGATTCTCCTTACAAACTGCCCTCCTCGCGTGGCACATATTAACGAAAAACTGGAACCCTTTCTTGTAACGGCTGAACATCATGCACACGGGCTCCAGGTCTGCCCTGGGTAGGTCTTTGCAGACGTGGTTACATTCTTCGTCCGCTGGTACTTCCTCTTCGCTTTTGTCTGTTAGTCTTGGTTCTGCTATTGCTGTAATTGATGGGATTCGTCGAATACAGAAGAATTTTGATAGGTTCGTAATGATTCGGTCACTATTGCTCGTTGGTATTTTAGGCTTGAGACTCAAGAGCTGCGGGTTGTTCGAAAGATTTTCCTTAGCCCAAGAATACAAGGGGCAACTAAAGGAATGACTTCTCTCGCTCTAGGGCGGAGTGGAATTGCTTGACAGAATATTACTGACTAACACCATACCTATGTAACTTCAGTTATCCTTTGCTTTCCAAGACCCAATAGGCTTCGGCCCTGCTGACCAAACCGAAAGGGCCCCCTTCGGTTTTGATGACATTTTTTTGAGGTGCGCGTGGAACAATACACGCGGTTGACGATTCGAGTTCGGTCCGTACGGTTACCGGACTGCGAGCTACCCAACGAATAGTTATAAGTAAAGCATCCGCTTTACTAGCAAAGATGTGCGAGGCAACGTGGCGGCCCCAGAGACCGCGGCTGGATGCGTAGCGAAGCTGTGTTACGGTGTGTAGCTAAGTGGTGCGGGAATGCGTATCCCTCGTCTGCGTCCTTTAAACACATCTCTTTCTTATTTGTATGTAGAAACACCAAGATTTGCCAGCCCGTTTCCACCAGAGTTACGCTTAGCTTATCTAGAAAAATGAAGTGATCTCGTCGCTGAACTTTCGCACATCTTTGTTGAAAAATCACCCTAATGGGGTCTCTAGTTGCAGCCGGCGGCAGTGCGATGATTCTGAATTCTTATTCTAAAATCAACATACAGTCTTACCTATTATGGAAAAGAAACTGAATATAGTTGGCGACATCATTACAATAGAACACCGAGATTCAATTTAAAATTCAATTTTATTTTATTATTTTTTATTGCTTATGAAAATAACCATTTTTATTTCAGAACTTATTGAGTTTCTTTGAATCGTTCCATTTTTCAAATCTATTTCAATGAAAGTTATCTGTTCAACTTTTAATTAGAATTGAATATTGGTATTTCAAAATTGGAACTTATTACAATTTATTTTTAAATTCAAAGACTGTAAAAACGTTTTTTTTATTGACTTTGATTAAATAGGAGTAAATGCACAAACCCACAAACCGTGAGAAGGCAAATAGGAGTATTAACATTTTATTTTAAAAACCGCTTTATTAAAGGTTTTTTTGGCGAGATCTTTTCGTGTGAAGTTCAGTGGCTGTTCTAATTATTCGCAAATTAATTCCTAGTGGATATTGTGACGTGAAATTGCTGTAGTTTGGAATCTCAATACGTGGAATCCTTGAAACAGGCGCGATTTCGGTAAAATGGAACTGAAAATTTTATTGTATTATTGACTACGTCAGCGAAGCCTGCCGAAAAGGCTGACTTGACATTTGCTGCCAAAAAAAGTTCTGTAAAGTTATATTAATTATTTAATCTAGATAGAAAAAAAGTGTTGTTTGACTCGGGACTTTGTTCTTTATTAGTCGTCATATTGTAGAAGTACGAGTTCATACGTTACTATGGTTCCTACGACCTGAAACAATGACAAAAAACATCATTATAATCCTAACGACCAATAAAATTCTTGTACTTAAAAAAAAATAAAATTAATGTTACTATATTATATAAAGAAAAGGTAGGAAAATAAAAGTTGTTTTAACAAATCGCAATCGGCGATACAAATACAACCGTTTCTTAAAAAAAATAGAACTCCTCCATTTCGTTAGTTAACCAGAAAAAATAAATATATCGATGGATAGGTAAGTAGCGAAAACTTTTTTTTACGTGTAAATTATTTCATTTCATTGTCATTTAGTAAGATTGTATTTACATTATATACATTTCATTGTCATTTAGGAAATAAGGTTTGGGGTCTCGTCTGGCGGTTAGGGCGTGGGGATGTCCGTTTCCTCTTCCTCACGCGTTGGGCCCGTTCACTAGCATTACCGCTTCGCAGATTGAAGTGGACCATGGCCTGTACCAGGGCCCGGCACGAGAGGTCACCGCCAATGTTTTTATATAGGGTATGAAGTAGTTTAAATTTTTGGAAATAAAAATAAGATGCTTTCATAACCTCATACTGCCTAAAAGACTGGTTTATGTGTGTGTCGTTAAAAATCAAAACTTGTAAAAATATTGTAATTAGTTACGGTGTATATATGTGTGTGAGTGTACCATTACATGACGATAAACAATGAGGAAATGCTATTAAAAAAATAATAATCGTATTTTCGAATTATAAAAAAGTAACCAAACTCGTCTTAAGATAATTAAATTTTCTCGTTAATTATGAATATTTTATCAAATTAATTTCCTGACTCCTCATAATAATTACTTTGAAGATTTTTTAATTTTGAGTTCTTAAAAATCTTCACTGTTTTGTCGTCTTAGACTGGCCATCATTTAATTTTATTTGCACGATTATATTATTATAAATTCAAATTATGAATTCTGACATTTGAGATTCATAAAGCTGTGATTTGTTTTTTATTCTTTCAAATTTTATTTTGTTGAAAAATTTATTGTATTATTTAGTATGAAAAATGCATCATTCATCACTTTCAATTTCAAATTTCTTACTTTTTTGTAATATTAAAATATAGTAAGAAGTTAAAATAATATTTGTTGATGAAAATAAATTAATTGAATGCATTAATGGCTATAGCCTTAATTGTGATGACGTAATTATTAATGAAAAGTTATAGTTATAAATAGTAAAAGTTCCATTAGTGAAAAAAAACGTAGGTATATTATATCCTTAGGGATTTAAAATTGCAACTGTACATACATGTTTATTACGACCTCTTTAGATGGTTTAGAGCACTTATTATAAATAAAATAAAGAAACGCTGGTTCGAGTTTACTGTGTTTATTTTCGAGTGAAGTTCAGTGACTGTTTAAATTATTTGTAAATTAATTCTTAGAGGATATTGAGGTGTAGTTTATTTTTTGTGTCAAGCTCACACTGGACAATATGTAGAATCACTGACCAGGGCACTATCTCAGTAAGATGGAGCTGAGAATTTTATTGTAATATTTCACAGCAGAGCCGAGAAGAGCTGACTCGATAAATTTGCTGCCAAATACTGTAAAAACATATGTACTTACTGTGAGGACTAGATCTCTGGTAATGTAAAACAAGTGCAGCCCACTGAGTGCCACGGTGTCGCTGTTAACTTGGCTCTGGAACCTTTCGACCTGAGGAATAAGCCAAAATATAAACCTGAGCAAAGAAGTTACTGTGTCATTAACTTCAGTTTCGTCGTAGTAGGACACAAGCTCAAATGGCCTCGACTTATCGAGGAAGCAAGCATTGATTGGAGTCCCCCTATCTGTTTAATACTGGATCGTCCGCTTGAGACACAAAATGGTAGCCTCAGTCGATAGTCCAGGCCTAAAGCCAAATTGAGCATCATGCAATTTAACGCGGCTCCGTCCTATTTTTTCTATTTCTCCGTCCCATGCTCCCGTCTTATTTCTAACTATATGGACAACTATCGTCTTCATAAGGTCATTCGGTAGGAAGTAATGACCCATGCATAGTGAATAAAACATAGCTAATACTCTGGGCAATTGTACATCCGTATACCGTAGGTGCTCAACGCTAAGGTGATCATGTCCCAGAGAATTGCCCCTTACCATATTTTTGATGACATTTGCAACTTCCTTGACGGAGAACTTCAACGGGGAATTCCTCTTAGCGTTTGGCACACACAGCACGGATAAAGCTAGGTTTGAAGGTGGATCAACTTTGAATTGATTCAAAAACATATATAGATATAGTAACCATAGCCCTGCATCTGTAGGGACACAGGTCAGTTTTAGTCAGAACAGTGTGAGAGTCGATCTCGTTCCGTCAAAAACGTAGTTGTTTAATCATTTCCCACCAAAAAAAAAGACTTGTTAGTAAACGGTATACCTATATAAATTGTAATTAAAAACAAAACAGGTTAGCGGCAGTAGTTTGAACTTCGTCATGTGCTAAATGACAGTCTCAACCTTTACCAAGGTCCAATCACATGCTGCCATATATATTTGACTCTCAAAGACTCACCTCTTTACAATAAGACGTCGTAGGCACCGCATATAGAGCCCGCTGAGATACCAACGAGGAAGAATGCACACCAGCCGCCACTAGCGACATCGTCAGAAAACGTGCGATGAGGAAAATGGTCGAGTACGTCACGTATACGGGAAAAACGACGCGATATACACTGAAAAAATTAAAGGTTTATAGTATTTTAAGATTGCTTGGTTTTAAAAAGAGAGAGAAGCGAAGAAATGCAGAGCCAGGACAATTTTTTAAGTTACAAATATAGTAATGTAACCTAAATTTAAAATATCTATAGTTTATACATAAGATCCTATTCTCTTTCGTTTGCCCCCTTAGCCATATTTGTAAACATTCGGTAGTTCAATCCCACTTTCACCCCTATTCTCCTCTATTTTATAAAGATTCTCTGGGAGATATCGCTGTGAGCGATAAGACTGTCATTGTACACATAGATTTAATTTGGGTTTAGTTTTTGCTGTACCATAAAACTTACTCTATTCTTTTCTTAATTTTTTTGAACCATCGCTAAAAATCTGGTTTCAAATAAAAAAAATATCTATATCGAAATATCAATACAACCCGAAGCAGCCCGGCTCATTGCAGAACATATGGTTGATGTGGGTGATAGGTTCCGGAGCAGCAATCGCATGACGCAGTGTTGAAAGGCTTCCCATAAAATAAAATTGATCGATTACTTAGTTTTTTTTTTTTGTTTTTCTTGTGGGAAAATTATCTAATGACATCCCCCGCTCTTAGGCATAGTGGGAGATAGTGTCAGACTTTTACTGACTAAAAACCCACTCTTGTTCCGTCTTTGCCATTTTTCCAGGGCCCCGGGGATCTCATTCGCATCACCCATGGCCCCAGTAGGCTTCCACCCTACTGGGCCCATACGGTTGCTGACATCTCCTTTAGGCGCGCGTGGAACAGTACGCGCCGTCGACGACTTAGGCCCGGTCCGGACGTTTACCGGAAATCGGGATCGGAATCCCGGCGTCGATTCGGGTATGAGGACCTTTGCCTCACGCGATCGGCCGCCTCCTTTGCTAGCATTATTGCTTCGCAGAAGGAGGCGACAGCCTGCCACTCCTGCTCGCTCCGGACCATGGCCTGTACCAAGGCCCGGATCGATTACCTAGCGAGAAATAGAACTGGTCGTTGTGGCGACATTTGTAAGAGACCCATGTCCAACAGTGGACGTCTTTCGGCTGACTCACCTATGTAGCCAGATGCTGATGGATACTAATATTTTACAAAGACCGAATGTCTACCTGACCACCATAAATGAATCCAAACAAACAACATAAACTCAGTTGACAAAAATCAGTTTAAAATTAGCATTGAGCTTGCTAAACACACCATTTTAGCACTCACTTGTTGTTAGGTCCAGGGCATATTTTATCCATAAGTTGCGGTGATTTGATCACTTTACTGCAAAATAGATCGCATTGAAATATATTTTATAATCACACTATATCACACATTCAACTTGTTACTGAAGCATAAGTCAAGGTCAAAATAAACAAATTAGTAAAACTTTGCAGATGATGTTATAGTACACGAAACGTAAGTAGGTTCTACTTACGAGAGCACATTGTAAAGCTGTAAACATATGGAACACAGATCATTTGCAAAAGCGATCAACACTAGTCCACAGAACGCCTCATCAAATATCTTGATCAAGTTGGTCACGCGGTTGTAGTCCTTCCTTAATAAAGCCCACGAGGATGCAGGTATGTAAGTCTGAAACGGAGGTATTTGGTGGGATTTTTTCGAGTGACTGTTTTATTACTACTAAATTGTATCCATCAAACATACTACATAAATACTAGTTATAAACAACCTCGCAAACACCAGTCACACTCTGGACCAGTACACAAACGGCCTGCTTAGGTTACTTACAAACGAGCAGCATTTTGCTGTCGACAGAGCCAACTTCAGCTGTCGACATTGGTCCAGAGCAGTATTTAGCGCTGGTCGGCAGTAGTCTGTACATACCTACTGTAGCTGTCGCCGTTGATCGGTGAAAAAAAAAATGCTGTCGACGTGGTGGGAAGCATCTATCATCTTGTCAGATAATATCGACAGCTGCAATTGCTTTTGTTGACAACCGCAGTTGCCTATGGTGACAGTTGAAGTTGGCTCTGTCGACAGCAAAGTGCTGCTCATCTGTAAGTTGCTTTAGTAGCTATAGACTAAGGAACTCACAAGGCAACTGCCCAGTAAGTCAACTAGCACTAGTTTGTCTTCGCTACTCACCAGATGACTGATTATGCTCTAAGCGCTAAGCAAGCCGTCTGTCAGAGCATTTTTGTGATTAACAAATTATGTACCTTTCTGGCCGTCAAAATAATTTTCTTATTTATCTGCTGCATTATCGAAGTTAAATATAAACTGATGCACACAATAAATATGTCCAAGTAGTTCCAAGTGGCTGTGTTTACTAAATTTATGTACTGAAAGCAAATAAAAGTGAGAGTCATAGAAAATAAATTCTAGAAGAAATGTAAAAAAAAATGCACCTTATCGCAATCCCTTGGTTCATGATATTTATATATTGATATAAATAAATAAAAAAAAACCAAAGTTACTTAGTGAGTTACAGAATTGGGGTGTTGGTAAAGAGTCTTTGTGATATTCTGTCATTAATTTTGACTGTCAAACTAATGGATTGTGTGAAGAGTGATATGAAAGAAAAGGAAGTTAGTGATAGCATGACGAGTAACAGGGCAGAGTGGAAGAAAAAACCGTGTTGCGCCGACCCCAAATAATACGGGATAAGGGCAGGAAGATATTGATGATGATGAATTTTGACTGTCAAAATGTCCGGTTGACAAGCGCTAGACAAATATTATTATTATCAGCCCCATAAGAAATAATTTTTAATATAATTATTTTGGACCTTTGACTGATTTGACCGACTTAGCTCTGGCCTTAAAAGTAACATATAACAGTATTTGCCGTTACTTGGTGTGTGCTACACTGCTACAAATATAAATATATTAAAATTATGGGTCGAAAAAAAAAAACAAAAAAACAAAGCAAAGCCAAAAAGTCCCATATTTTTAAAGCTTTGGCTTAATTGTATAAAACCATCTTTTTAATGAAACTGGTTAGGGACACATCAGTTGGATGGTTTCAAAGTCTATCACTAAATAGGTAGCAATATTTTTAGTGTTTTACTTATTTGTATCGATTAGTATCTAGATGGTATGGCTATTTGAAAAAAAAGGGATGAAACGCATGTTACTAAGAGATTTATGAGTGAGAGGGAGGCCAAAGAAAAGTTGGATGGATTGTGTGAAGAGTGATATGAAAGAAAAGGGAGTTAGTGATAGCGTGACGGGACAGAATAGAAGAAAAAAAAACGTGTTGCGCTGACACCAAATAATATGATACAAGGGCAGGATGATGATGATTACTTGACTTAAAGGTAGAAAGTGTAAAGAAATATAGTGCACCTGAAGAATGATTCCTAACCACCCGTTGTTTGGCAAATTAAAATCATGCAGCCAATAGGACACCTCCTTCACGTACTCCTGTTGTACACTTACTACGTCCTGACGGCATTCCAGTATATGAACTATAGTTGATGTTACTGACATGATGTGTTCCACTGAAATACACGAAAAAAGTGTATCACGGTATAGTTAGTGAAATTTAGCATGGTAATAGCGACCTCATCACGGTTGAAGCGCATGCGACAACTGTGTAATATTATAAAAAAAGTCACCATCAACGATTGCATCACGGCTTAGCATCAGGTAGGATCACAGTCAAGCATAGGTATTTAAAAAAATATTACTGAAAAATCGATAGGTACCTTACACTCTCTATGTGGTCAATTTTTTTCATCACATAAGACATCATTATCACATACATCATTATCATCATTCATTTTTACTTTAAAAATATTTCTCTTCGTCTTTGACAGTCGGGTAAAAAAGGTAATAAATTGTGTTCATTTCTGATAAAAAATGTTAATGAACCTGGTACATTCGTTGCCCTCAACATTATTTGCTATTGAAAATCATTTTAGTCTAACAATCAAATCTATAAATACATATTTTTATCATTATAATATATCTTATGTCTTTTGTTTCATCTATTATTTATGTTTTTAATTTTCAGATTATTACAAAAGGGATTGTCCTTTGGTCTGTTTTGCATCGCATCATATGCCTACTACAGCTACAGTTTGGGGCCTTACCATGCCGTCTAATCATCATGAATCCGGTTTAAGAAAGGGTTACTGCTATTTGTCCTGTATAATTCCATCTTCGTCGTCGCTCACAGAAATTATGATGATAAATTCATCATTACGTCCTGCCTCCCTAGTCAAGTTACGATAGTTTCGTTTGCGTCGAATGCCACGAGTAGACCACGCCTCCGATTCCTTTGTTCTGACGTCATCCCAACGCTCAGTCACGTGTTCAGAACAAAGGAATCGGAGGCATGGTCTACTCGAGGCATTTGACGCAAACGAAACGATCATAACTTTGCTAGGGGGGCATCTCGAGGTAAGCAGAGCAAAGTTAAACTACGGATTTATTTATTTTTTAAACTTACCCACACAGATTCCCATAAACACAGCACAAGCTATGTTGCACCGCTTGGCAACATTAGGATGAACGTACTCGTCGAGTCTCGAGTCGATTAGCTCGTTCATCAAAGGCGTCCATTTTGGAGCAGCTCTTATAAAAAAAATCGTAGTTAAACAAGCCGGCATGAAGAATGTGGCGGTACCTGGAGAAATCATATGGAAGTAGTAAAAATGGTAGAACTGAAAGATTCATGATAACCAATGAGGGTCAAAATGAAAACCAGTTGCGGCTACGCTAAAACGTAAATATTTAATTACAATAATACTATTTATGCTTATATGCTAGTAATAATGATTTATTCTGGAAACTTACACACAAATAAAGTAAATAATTAAAATAATACCAAATCAAACAATACAATAAAAAGAAGTAAATAAATAAAATATCAACCAAAAACATTAAATCATTTATTATCAATACATAATATCAATTATATTAATAAATATCAATTACATTACATCAAATTAAATAGACAAAATTAATCTAAAAAATATTTGAAATGAACCTTCATATACCGCGATTGGAGATTAGGAAGTTCCTTACTTTCACGATAAATCCTGCTTTATTGTATAATTTTATTGTAGTGGTACGTAAACGTGTAGGAGTTATTTCTCTCGCTCTCGTTTTCGCTCTTTTCTATCTCTTTTTTATTTTGTTATAACTAGCATTTTCTAGCGGCTTTGTTTTAGTGTTTTTAGTTTTTTGAGATGAAAATTTTCTTGGATACACTCCAGACTAGACTCGACTGACAAAAGCATATTGCACCCCTGTGCGACACTGTCACTTTTACAAAAAATGCAAAAATGAGTTAAATATCTAAAAATGATTCTAAAGCACCCCTTTTCTTGGTGCGATAACGTAAGTTAAAAGTCTAAGGGAAGTTGACGTTGAAGTATAAGCTGTTCATCTCATCTATATATTCCTAAGTCATTGTTTTGTGAGGTGTCAAAGTTTTAAATGCTTCTCCTGAAAAACTACATTTTTGCATAATTGACAGTATCGCACCGGGGATGCGGTATGTTAGGAAATTGATGCTATTATTTTTTACATCTGCATGGTATTTGATAAAAATTTGCTCAAAATACATAAGAATTCAAAGACTTACCAAGAACACCAACATTAGGATATTCGTAAAGTCTGTAGACAGTCAGTATTGTTGCTATGATTTGAACGACGGCTATTGTCATGGCATACACATACTGAAATGAGCATTTAGTGAACCTGAAAGATACAATCAGATTCAGATCAGAAATTTCATGTCCTAAGAATTAAATTTATCTTGGCAGTGTAATTTCTTGAGATAATTTTCTACTTTCACGCGGACGAAGCCGCTGGTAGAACCAGCAGAAGTTTTTCTCATTTTCTTGTCGTTTTTATTTGTGTTTGGTGTAACATATCTTTTTCTTCCATTCTTTGCAGTCATCACCGCAGTAGTCACGTCCTTAAATGCCATATTACCTTTTACACAGTCCTTTCATATTATATTTGGTTTGTTTGGTAGTTTCCTTATTGATGTTGTTACGGATGTTGTTTTGTCTTTATTGTAATGATGTTTGTTTTTTAGTATTTTAACTTTGGTAAATTTTTGTGTATGTTTATGAATGTTCAAAGGTTTTTCTTTTAATCAATCCCTTTTATCTTTAAATCTAAATTTACAAATTGATACACATAATTATGGCGGTATTTCTCATAAATTTTATTATTTCTTGTTAGAAAACCTCTTTTATTAATATAATTTATACTATTTTTTATTATTATTATTGATAGGCTCGCGTTTGACCACTATTTCACCTGATGGTAAGCGATGAAGTGGCCGACGATGGAGCTCGCTTGCCTTAAAGACCCCTAGGTTGTAGCTATCAGGAAACACAGACTCCGGCAGTGAGCAGTCCATTCTTTAGCTGTACGCATTATGAATAAATTCTCAAAACGCTTTGTACATACCTACACTTAAAACAAAAACAAAAAAACTTCTAACTAATAACTCCTTAAATATGGCATCAAAAACTGTCTTAGCACTTTTGTCGATTGAATCCAAATATTTATATGTACTCTGTAGATTTACCTCATTTTCGATAAATCTTTTTGTAGTATTCCTGTTACAGGGTTCAATCCAACGCACTGTCCCCATATGATTACCATTTTCATAGCTTTTTGAAACAATATAAACTGATCATTTATTTTGTTTTTACCGTCTTCCACTGAATTGGCTGAAAATAATATATTATTATTTGAAACTTTATAGAAACTAATTTAAACATAACGTTTTTAAAAATAGTAGCTGTAACAAAAATTACATTATTATATTTCCCTTTTCCTCAACATAAAATATTTTATTTAAATTAATAACGATTCTTTCAAATGTTATGAAATTATGTTTTGTTTATCCTTACAAAAATGCTTTAGATACTGCACTGAATACACTGGATTGTGGATTGCGCTCTACGTATCAGAATGACTGTTGGTTTTTATTTACTTTTTTTGTATACTTTGGTTATATATAAACATGGATCTGTATCTATCCGATGGTCTGAAATAAATTCTTCTATATATGTATTCAAGAATACTGCCATTCTTTTTCAAATTGTTTTTATTTTACATTCTGCAAGTATTGGAATCAAAGAACTTCATACTGAAATCAATATACTTTGGTTAACGATTCTCAATCTTATGGTTTAGTTATGCTGATTCTACACGTGACAGAACCATTTTTTTGCTGGTTGTTGCATTTCCTATTTCTATACTTTTCCTCCACAGGCCTATCGCCCTTGTGCGAGCTAAAGAATTCTCTTTAGCTCGCACGCTTATTAAGCTTATTCAAGCTTAATCGAATATGGAATAACATTTAAATGAGAATCCTACAATTTGTCGCCCTCTATTGACTGCAACAAGCACAAAAGTACTTTCAACAAAATTCGAAATCGTGTGAATCGTGTGTGTCGAATCCTATGTGTGTGTGCGTTTGTGCTTTGAAAACTGTGTCATCGTGCGTACTTGACGAATTGTGACGAGTACTATCAGGCATTATGAAAACGTTCCTTTGAAGGGAAGAGTCGCTTTGATCTTTTTTTTCCCACGACTTTTCAATTCCACCCATAGCACTGGCTGAATTTCAAATTGTCAGCAATCCTTCACCTGAATCGCGCAAACAGCAATGAAAAAAGAACTCACTATTATTTGAAATCCAATGCTTAGTACTCCGTTCTTCGGCAACACTGAAAACCAATAGAAATGGAATCAAAATATTTAATCGAAATTATAATTAGAGCGACTGTATACATACTTGCCCAAATGATGCTGTTGTAGAAGTTTGAAATTGATCATTTCTAATTCCTTTGAGATTTCTGGAAATAAATTGTCGTGTAAAAATATCTTTGTTTTTTTTTATTATTATTACTAATTAAAAGAGCGAACTATATGCATATTATTTTACAGATCATTTATGTATGTATATGAATTTTTATTGTACGTTTAGTTTTCTTTAGTGAGATCTAATCTGAATAAAAATAATTAGATGAGGTCTACAATGAAAAGAGTGGACCCAGAAAATTTAAGTTTACTTTTGTTATCAAGAAATGTGACATTAAAACATTTAAAAAATATTATCTCAGAGGTATTAAGAATAAGGGTCCAAGCCACCGGCGGTCAGAACTCTAGAGAAAACAACCTCCCAACTATACGAGCCGTGTCCAGAAGTATCGCTTTCTGGTTCAAACCCTTAGGTAATCCAACCACTTATTGAGAGTCACGTAAGATGTTGACGGGGCTTGTGGCAATTCAGTCATTGGTTGACACGAATATCAGTACAATGATTGCTGAGTCACAACCCAAATGTCGACAACCTAGAAAATTACGTCAAGATTTTATGCACTAATAGTTATAATACTTTTTTCAATTGTTAATACATTGCTAAGTTTTCCAAGTTCTGTCAACTCTTGCTAAGGTCAGTGTAGTGATGTAATCTTAAGAACCGGTCTGATCTTTCTACACGAGCAATTATTTAGTCATCATGGTCATCATTATTTCAGCCTAAAGACGTCCACTATTGGACATAAGCCTCCCCCAAGCGACGCCACAACGACCGATCCTGTGCGTCTTGCATCCACCGCACTCCCGTGACTCTCACCAGGTCGTCGGTCCACCTTGTACCTTAGTACTAAAAATAATTAAAGAAGATATTCATACCAAAACGCTGGCCACCAACGTCAGAAAATTTCATATTAAGTATTTTGTAAGTCCTGCCACAAACGAATTTATGTAACTGTTTATCTTTGACCAAACCCTACAATTACTAGCTTTTCTGCTTTCGTGTCACTTTATTTCATATACTCGTTCGATTTTCGCTGAAAGCGGTTGTGTTGCATGCGATCGCGCGCATACCTCAGTGTAAAGTGTTTACTAATCAAAATAACGCCGTCAAGTCCGATGCAACGCAATGACCTAGTTGTTTCATAATGCTGATGACTGACGGCGAATATTATTGTTAAGGCGTAGTTAATACTCGCTAATATTTTACAATGAGTTTGAAAACGGAAATACTGGGCTATGCCAAAGTAAACTTAACTATAGAGATTGAACATTTGTTGTAAAAATATTTTTGTGAAGAACAAAAGCAGCCTATAAATTTAGAAAAAATCCTAATTGACCTGAAAAGTCATATACAAATAAGCCAGCAACAGTTAAATCTTCAAGCAAGAAATCCACCAAAATCAGCACTAATCAGAATACTTCCATGTCTGTTGAATACAACACAGATGAAGAAGAGCTTGTTCGGGAAACAGGTTAGTTACGGCAAAAAGCAGAAGGAAAAAGAAATTCCCCCGCTCAAACCACTCAAAATGAACACGAAAGTAAGGAAGAAAAAACGCATCAGAAATCCTATGCCACCACCTATTATTGTAGATGGTATCCAGCACTATCAGAAATTCTTTGATTTTCTTTGCAAGTGCCAATTTTCTGATACGTTCAGCATCAAAATAATGTACGGGGATACCGTCAAAGTAGTTCACCTATGTTTGTTTACCTGGGACAGACTGCTCAGTTGTGTAGATCCAACTATGAAAAAGAAGTCAATTGTCGAATTCGACTCGGCTGGGTAGTGTTCAGGCAGCTGTTGCCAGTCTGAACCGTGATCGTTCACAATAGGCCTCACCTCCAGGCTTAAATTCATCCAAGCGCATTGCGCGATCGCATCAGGACAGAAGATATCCGTAGGAAAACCAAGGTTAGCTCTAAAGCTCGAAAAATTGCCAAACCTGAGAGGCAGTATGCAGCCGAAAGTTCTGGAGTGCCGACCACGTACTGGAAGGTACAATTTTGGAAGGTGGACTGATAACCTAGTGAGGTCCTGGAAATCCGATGGATGCGAAACGCACAGGACCGGTCATTGTGGTAAACAGTGGACGTCTTTCGGCTGAAATGATGATAATGCTGACGAAAATATGTAAGTCCACAATATCATAGAAAACTTTAATGCTAATAAAAAAGTGCTTACCATATTTTTGGATCTTGCTAAAGCACTTGACACCGTTCCCGCCTCCACTCAAAATACGGGAGTGATTGGGTCGTTGTTTAATGTCCTTAATCATTGTTCATCCCACTCTTACCCATGACCGTACCAACACCAACAATACACTTTCAATTTTGCGGTCACTATTTTTAGGGTTCCTTAGCCAAATGGCAAAAAATGGAACCCTTATAGATTCGTCATGTCTCTCTGTCTGTCCGTCCGTATGTCACAGCCACTTTTTTCCGAAACTATAAGAACTATACTGTTGAAACTTGGTAAGTAGATGTATTCTGTCAACCGCATTAAGATTTTCACACAAAAAAAAAGAAACAATAAGATCTTCAAAAATGATATTGAGGTTTCTAATAGCATTTTTTTCTAAACTGAATAGTTTTCGCGAGAGACACTTCCAAAGTGGTAAAATGTGTCCCCCCCCTCTAACTTCTAAAATATGAGAATGATAAAACTAAAAAAAAAATTATGATGTTCAATATCTTGCAAACTTCCACCGAAAATTAGTTTGAACGAGATCTAGTAAGTAGTTCTTTTTTAATAAGTCATAAATCGTAAACAGCAATTTACCTTTCAAGTTTGTACGGAACCCTTAGTGCGCAAGTCCGACTCGTATTTGCCCAGTTTTTAAATGGAAAGTTTATTAATTTTAGATTTAGTATTTCAAGGCAGCAATATTATTGTAGTGAGCGCTGTGTACGCCCTAATTGTCATGTGCATTTAGTTCAATAGTAATTAAGATTGTTACTGATATCTATACTTATAATAAATCTGTAGAACTGAAAATTCTGTACATTGAAAATATCAAAAAATAAATGGCAGGGGGTGTTATTAGACCGACACCAAAAAAAAAAGGTTTGTCTGTCTGTCTGACTTTTTGTTCAGGCATCACGCAAAAACTACCAGTTCGTTTACGATGAAACCTGGTATAATTATTGGCTGGGCATCACACTGGTTACTTTTTATCCCGGGAAAGTATATAAAATAAAAAAACAAACTTAATTTTGCGGTTGGATCCCCAGACCCGATTACTGTACCAACCGAAAATAATAAGTTTGTCGTAGGTTACGTCACCCGCAGTGGAGTTCACTAAGGGGCGCTGCACACGGCTAAGATACTATAATATTTTATCTTAAGATACAATATCGCCCGCCATACAATTCAATTCCATCATACACGATAAAGGTAATAAATAATATTTCATAATTTTCGTATCTCAAAAAACCTAATAAAACCATTTTCGATTTCTACGCGGACGAAGTCGCGGGCAAAAGCTAGTGTGAAATATATATTCTATATACTTGTTACACTGATAAAAGTGAAAGTTTGTGTGTACTTCACGCATAAACGACCGAAAGAATTTGGTTTACGGGTAAACCCGTATGGTTGAGCTACGTGGTGCTAATATTCGAGTCATGTTCGTGAACGGGCGCTGTCAGTTGAGACTGGTCATCTCTCAGCTGCCAGTTGCTATTTTAATATCTATATTTAGTTTTCATTTTTACTTTATTTACATTGTTCTCACATGATAGCGACGAGAAACATGTAACAGATATATTTGTAATTACAAAACAAGATTGAAAAGAGTGTCCATGCAGTTTCCTACACATTTTTCTCCATAGAGATCTACGCATCATTTTTTCTGACTGACTGACTTCTTGACATTTCAAAAGTGCCTGTAAATGGTTTATTTGAAATAAAATGCTTTGACTTTCACCATATCCTTAAATAACATATGTAATATTTTAATCTTGTAAGTATGTTCTTGGGATAATTGCTCTGCTCTGCTTTGACGCGGGAGAAGTTGTTGTCAAAAAGCTAGTACAAGTGTACAATACTATAAAGTTGTTTTGTTGTTTCAACGCGCTAATCTCGAAAAGTTCAAGTCTAAATTGAAAAGTTATAGAGATGGCGAGAAATGTTATTGGGTATATAAAATCATACTATGACCAATAGAAGCGGATCAGTAACTGAAGAGGCGAGTGTGACCGCGGGAGATAGCTGGTAACGATAGTATTGGTAAATAAACTTAAGTCTAGAATAGATGCATTACAGCGTTACACAGCTCGACATAACTACTTAAATGGGGTATTTTACAGTTTATGAGAAAAAGTCTAAAAATATATTATTAAGATAGCTTAGGCAAAAAGTAGTCGGTAAATGTTAGTTTTTAACCGACTTCTAAAAAAGGAGGAGGTTCTCAATTCGGATGTTTGTATTTTTTAGCTCATAAAATAACAAAATAAATTTTGAAATTCAATTCAATGTAGAGAACATTAAATTGAATGTAATTTTTAACTGTACTCTAACACCATCAAATAGTAGCCACCATGTTATTACGTCATTCGGCTGTGTAAACTAAAGTGACACCTGTCATCTGTCAACTGATCGGCCATACGGAGAGAATATCAGCGCATTTGTTTACACAGCCAACTGATGTTACGAACTCACGACCACAGAGTAAATATGTACGTATTTTCGTGAAATAACGCGCAAAATTTAAAAATGAAAAAAAGAAAATGAATAAAAAATTATGTGATTTTAGTGGTTTTATTTGTTTTGGTGTCATCATCATCATCATTTCAGCCGAAAGAAGTCCACTGCTGGACATAGGCCTCCCCCAAATGGTGGTTTATTAGCACTATACAATCTAATTTAGACACTTTAAAAAAAATGAGTGTAAACCCTATTATGGGTATTTAATGGGTGCAGTAGGTACAAGAGCCTCTATAAAGTACTAAAATGTCAGGCGTGCGAGCAAGACAGAGGGATGGAGCTATACACCCTATATAGCTCCATCCCTTTAACAGTTCAATTTAGGTCGTCAAATAGATCGCGTTAAGAGCTCTAGGTAAGGTCTCTGATCTTCTAGATAGGTTTTTTTTTTTTAATTGACATAAACCAGTGCTTGACTGCGATCCCACCTGATGGTAAGCGGAGATGCAATCATTGATGGTCAGGCGCACTAGTTTATTAAGAGCCTATTCACTCTAGCCTTGAAGACACCTAAATTATACTTGGACGGGAAGACAGCAGCAGGCAAATTGTTCCAGTCCTTCGATGTACGCGGTATAAACGACGAAGCGAAACGCTTAGTCCGGACCGTTGAAGTTTCAACAACGTAAAGTACTTGCTGTTCGTCGGGTTGTCCGATGGTAGAAAGGAGATGGCGGAATCAAGTCATGCAATTCCCGCGCACACTCTGCAAAATGTAACCTGTAAAATATCGATAGGCTGGCTACTCTGCGCCTGTGCTCGAGGCTTTGTAGATTGGACTTAGCCAAATCTGGATCCCCGATTAGCCTCTTCGCACGCCTTTCCACTGAGTCCAAAGCTGCTAGGCTAGGCTAGGTTAGGAATTAACTTGCATTTAAGAGAAACAGTTGCAATCCATTTCTATAGATTGGTGGTAGACTTATATGTAGCTTGCACATGTTATTATTCGTGAGTATAAAACACACAATATGAACTCAATATAAAATAAAAGATACTTAAAAATTTTAATAAAACTAAGGGTAAAGTAAAACGGTTCTGTGTGGTTGTATAGAGTATAATAAAATCATATATTTTTTCATTTATACATATAATAAAACAGTAAAATTAGTTTCCGGTTGGCGCAAAAACTTCAAAACCGATCCTGTTCACATTTTGCATTCATAATCCTTACAGGTTAAATTATCACAATATTTGCTACGGGCTTTTTTTTTATTAGTTGGGAAAATCATCTTTGACAAATCCCGTTCTTGGGCGGAGCTGGAGATAGTGTCAGACTTTTACTGATTAAAAACCCACTCCTGTTCCTTCGTTGCCTTCGTCCCAGGGTCCCGGGTTTTGCTTTCACACTACCCGTGACCCCAGTAGGCTTCGACCCTGCTAAGCCCCTACGATTTGCTGACATCTCCTTGAGGCGCGCGTGGAACAGTACGCGTCGTCGACGACTTGGGCTCGGTCCAGACGGTTACCGGGCGGTCGAACGGCGAGCCACTCATTGCTCGCCGTCCGCAAGCCCGCGCCTACGGTGGCCGGAAATCGGGATCGGAATCCCGGCGGCGGTTGGAGCGTAAGGATCGTTGCCTCACGCGATCGGCCGCCTCCTTAGCTAGCATTACTGCTTCGCAGAAGGAGGCGACCGCCTGCCACTCCTCCTCTCTCCGGACCATGGCCTGAACCAAGGCCCAGCGCGAGAGATCGCCGCCGCCGATTGCCCCACGAGGACACGGCGTTGCTCTGCCCACGTGGGGCACATCTCCACCGTGTGCTCCATCGTGTCTTCCGGGAGGTCCACACAGTGGCGACACCCGGGCGTCATTTCCGCACGAATCCGGTGCAGAAACTTTTCGAACTTACCGTGGTGTCCGGTGAGAA
Organism: Mythimna vitellina; assembly: GCA_949316375.1. NCBI lineage: Eukaryota > Metazoa > Arthropoda > Insecta > Lepidoptera > Noctuidae > Mythimna > Mythimna vitellina. The sequence continues at coordinate 8,015,400 of OX438687.1, read as the reverse complement.
CCTGCATCATGCGGAAGGTGAGGACGCCTTGAGGTCTTTCCAACCACGCCTCAAAGAGGGGACTACCGTGCTACGGGAGGTAAGCAATATTCCAAAAAGTCGGTATTTAACGATAATTGCTGCAAGTTCGATCCCCAGTTGTAGTAATTATTTTGTGAGTATTTTTTCGTCTTTTTTGCATATAATATACGTTGGTACTTCGATTACAACAATAAAACATTTTCTGTATATTTTTAACATAAAATCGACATTTTTTCTTCACATTTTTATAAAAAGTAATCACAACATAATAAAATCAAAGCGATGAAACGAAAAAATACCATATTTTTTTCATTCGGCTACAAATTTAATATCTTAAACGAAAATCATCACGCTATCATTGATTAAGAGTCAAGCAATCAATAAAGATGTTTATTAAGAACATCTTTTTATTTCTATATACATTATCTATTTTTTTATTATATGTTAGGGTTTTTGGTTAAGAAGAGTTGGTGATTGAAAAAGCGATGAAGTTAGGCTTTTTGGTATTAATAGTTTAGTCTAGATTGTAGAAGGAAAGTCACTTTAAAGCAGAATTAAAATCGTCTTGTGCAGTTGCTTGGAGTTACGACTATGAGTTTGGAGATAAGGTGAATGTAGTATCATATACAAATAAACTATTGAGCGAGTGAGAAACTATTGAATCATTTGGAATTTAGTACTTAATTGCAGAGGTCGTTTATTACCACAAGACACAGTGTAGGTCCCAAAGTACTCCCCTGGGGTACGCCATAGCAACTGGGTAATTCATTGCTTTTGTGATCTTCTATAGTAACTAGCTGAGAGCTGTTGATAAGATAGCTGTTAAGGAGACCAAACGGAGACTAATCACACCCATATTTTCAAACATGAGTTGAAGAGTGACAAGAACGATGTCAGGTACTTTAGCAAGATCCAGAATTATGATAAGCACATTTTTATTAACATGCAAGTTTTCTACAAAATTATTGACTAGATTTTTGTCCTGCAGCAGCCAAACTGTTGAGGTGATAACAAATAAAGTTTGAAGTGTTCAAAGTAAGTTCTATGTACCGTAGACAAGGCAAGTTGTTTGTTGCTTCCATCACTAGGTCCCTTACAGACAGGATAAATGAACGTTTTTTAAAAAAAGTGGAGTCTGACAAGTCAAGGTAAATTTTGAAAATGTGGCATAGTAAATAAGTATTTTTAGTCGCACGGGATAAGGGCAGGAAGATGATGATGATGATGATGAGTCGCTAGTTCAACGAATCGATGTGGCCAAGTCCATTAGTTTTAATTTCTATTTAAATAATCTTTAAATTACTATCTTCAAAAAAAAAGTCTATAGATCTATTAAATTGCTACTTTTTAAAATGCTTTTTATTAACACACATTTTTGATTATTTACTACCCAAAAATTTATACTAAAATAGTTGAATGTATCGTAGATATAAATTATACTTATTGCAAAAAAGAGATTTGCTTATTGTTTGATTAATGAGTATATTGATTAATATATGTACTTATGTACTAACTGAGTTTACAGAATGTACATACTAGACTTGCGTGTTTTGTGCATATTAACTCTGTACTATTAACTTGCAAGTCATTTCCATAGTGAAAGTGTAATTTACCTTTATAAAAATAGCTTTAAGAGCCGGCATTTATAACATCATTTATATTAGTGTCCATGCATAATAGGAAATATGTATTTTATATAATTATTATACTGAAACAATTTTTTTTTTGTGTGTAATAGTGAAAATAGTGAACTGTTAATTTATTAAATTATATATAAATTAAAGTACAGGTGCACGGATTCGAGCAAATTTTTTTAGAAGGTTTGATTTATGCCATTCAATCTAGGGACCGCAACTTTTAACTGATTAATGGTATAAATACCAGACTAGACTTTACCAGAACCTGTTTGTTCCAGGAAAAAATAATTGGATTTATTAAAGCAATGTGGGGTTGGTTCAGGTGGTTCATAGGCAGGGTACATTGCTCTCAGAAAAAATGGCCGATGGGGAAGAAAAGTTCCGGAGTCACGATCTCGTACTGGAAAACGCAGCGTAGGAAGGCCCACAAGGTGGACCAATGACCTGGTGAGGGTCGTGGGAATGCGATGGATGCAAGATACTAAGTCCAACTGTGGACTTCTTTCGGCTGAAATGAATGTGGGTGGTTCGTGGTTTTGATTTTGCTGAATATTTTTTGCGAGGATTTTCTCAATATTGACATAGAATTAATTAACCTTATCGCTAAATTGATAGAGAGAATAGGTATTAGTTATGAGATTCTTCGTTTATTGTGAATTGATAATGGCTTTTATGGTGCCCATAGTGGTTTGGATTTTAAGATGTCTTATTTATTTCTTCAGAGTCATATTTTATTCTATTTCTTAAGAACTGCACAATTTCTGTATATTTTATGAAGAGAATCTCGGTTACACTCGGTTATACACTGTAATAAACCTGGTGTAATCCATGATTTTAGTGTTCTTTTACTTGCTGGGACCATAACAATTGAGGTGCACTTTTGTTGATAGCATCGTTAGAGTTAGAGCTAAGGAAAAGAAAAGCTGAAACTATTTTTTTTATTGTGTTATCAAGTTCGTCGTAATGTTATGATGGATGAATGTTAAGATGGATGTGTGGTGTGACGAGAATGGATAAAGTGAGAAATGAATATATTAGAGGAAGTTTGAAAGTGGCGCCAGTGACTGAAAAGTTGAAAGGGAATCGTTTGTCTTGGTATGGTCATGTGAAGAGGAGGGATGAGACGCATGTTACTAAAAGAGTTATGAGTTTACATGTGGATGGATGGAGAGGGAGAGGGAGACCAAAGAAAAGATGGATGGATTGTGTGAAGAGTGATATGAAAGAAAAGGAAGTTAGTGATAGCATGACGAGTGACAGGGCAGAATGGAAGAAAAAAACGTGTTGCGCCGACCCCAAATAACATGGGACAAGGGCGGGAAGATGATGATCAAGTTCGTTTTCTCAGGTATGTTTTTTTTTGTGTTTAGTATTTATGCATAAAAGAAAAGAAAAATTACCTGTTAAAGTGTTGTAGTTGTGGTGTTATGTCGTAGATACAGGTAGAGTGTCTGATGCAGCTATACGCTTTACAGCTCGTACTACAACTAGACCAATGAGACAGAAACCTAAAAGATTGTTGACATTGTGAAGTCTCAGAAATCATTAGATAACCTTTTTTGCTCTGGGTAGTGCGAGGGCTTTTTACTGACTAAAACCCACTCTTGCGTTTCAGGATCGCTGTAACTCCTTTAAACAATTCCATAGCCCAAAATACATTAGATAAGGTGCCTACTTCCGTTAAAGTTAAACCTGTCTAAAAACCTCAAAACATCTCATAATTTATTGAAACACCTTCGCACCACCTTTTGAAGGTACATGTCAAAGCTGTAACACAAACATTACTGACGCATCATTTTACAAGTGCCATGGTAATAAAATATTCATGTTCTGATGACACCCAACAATCATTTAACTAAAGTGACATGAAAACAAAGCTCTAAATTGTAAGGTTTGGTCGAAGATAAACAGTTGTAGTAACTTTGTTTGTGACAGTACTTATACTTTACTTAATATGAAAGGTTCTGATTTTGGTGGACAGCATTTTGGTATGAATATCTTTAAAATTATTTTATAATACTAATTCTAATCTATAACTAATTGATTGCTTGTGTAGAAACCTAAAACCACATCTTAGGATATAACTAGACCAATTGACCCTAGTGAGAGTTCATAGAATGTGGAAAACTTAGCAATGTACTAACAATTGGAAAAGGTATAATAACAATTGGTGCATATAATGTTGACATCACTTGTGACGTTATTGACATTTGAAGTGTAGACTCAGTAGTGTTTGTACCAATAGTCATGTCAACCAATGGCTTAATTACCACGAGACTCAACCTTTGTCTTAGGAGGCTTTCGATAGGCGGCTGGATTAAGGATTTGATTCAGAAAACAGTGCTTCTACATCCATATATTTAAAAGGTTCCTTTTTTAAGGTCCAGTCCTCCAGTCCCCGATACCCGTGGGATACTATTCATAATATTTTTTCTTGAATGCAAGAGTAAACATTTATTTTCTAGGCACATTCTTTCCATCGTAGACCTCATTTGTTACTTGCCATAAGGTTAGATTGCAATAAAAAGCTGGCTCATCAATGGAAAAAAAGGTTCATGAACATAAAATGATAACTAAAGAAAAATGTAAACTGTACAGTCAGTCTGGAAAAATAATAACCATTATTATGTATATAGTTTATTGTGTTAATCAGTAATAAAAAATTAAACAAGTTAACTTAAATATTGGCAAAATTTATAACGTTAATTAACGAAGACAATTTGTTTACAGAAATCTCAAAAGAATTAGAAACTATCAATTTCAGATTTCTACAACAGAATCATTTGGACAAGTAAGTGTGAAATTGCTTTAATTATAATTTCGTGCTCGATGAAATATTTTGATTACATTTTTATTGATTTTCAGTGTTGCCAAAGAAGGAAGTGCTAAGCATTGGATTTCAGATGATAGTGAGTTAGTTTTTATTGCTATCATAAGATTGAGAACAGTTAGCTAGAGTATATTTATTTTAGCGCAAAGATCTTTGATTGCATTATCGAGTACTTGCAGACTGTATTTCCATACAGTACTGTTCCCAGTATGAAAAAAATAACGATAAAGTAGTGAAATATATGCGAAGCATTTTTATGAAGACAAACTTAGCAAAGTTTCATTATTTTTGAAGGAACCGTTATTAATTTTGAAATGTGATAGGGAAAAAAGGAAGATACTCAATTTTAGATATATCTTATTAAATAATACTTTGTGTTAATACTTGTTACTATTGGGCTTCAAATAACAATATATTATTTTCAGCCAATTCAAGTGATGACGGTGAAAAAAAAATAAAGGATCAGTTCATATCGTTTCAAAAAGCTATGAAAATTGTAATCATATGGGGACAATGTATTGGATTGAACCCTGTGACAGGAATATTACAAAAAGATGTGTCGAAAATGAGGTAAATCAACAGAATAAATATAAATTTTTGGACACAGTCGAAAACGATGTAAGAAATTTTTTTTGATGCCATATTTCAAGAACGTAAAAATAAATAAGATACATCTTATGACTTGAAAGAATAATACTTATCAGAAATACCCCCATAATAATATGTACCAAATTGTGTATAAATATAAGAAGGACGGTGAGATTAATTATAAGAAAAACCTTAGAAAATTCACAAAAATACAGAAATATTTAGCTTGCCAAAAAATTTAAGAAAAACATAATTAGAATATAGATATTACCTTGTACATAACTATAAGGAAACTATCAACTAAATCAAATATAAGATGGATGGACTGTGTAAAAGGTAATAATTATGGCAACAAAGGGTGTGAATAAAGACATGATAACTAATAGAGAAGAATGAAAGGAAAATACATGTTACAAAAACCGCAAACAAATACGCCAAGGAAATGATAAAGTATAAATAAACTTCTGCTGCCTTATTCTGTTAGCGGTGTTGCTTGCGTCAAAGTGGAAAATTATCTCAACGGGTCATACTATCAGGATGAAAAGTATCCTATATGCTATTACAAGACATGATCTACCAATCTGTCTATTCAAATCCGTTCAGCCGTTTGAGCTTGATGGAGTACACATACACACACATGCATAACAACTATAGCCTTTATAATATTAGTTTGATTTTGTCTTTCAGGTTCACTAAATGCTCACTTCAGTATCTGTTTGCCGTGACGATAGCCATCACTCAAATTATAGGAACAGTGCTGAGTATCTACAGACTTTGCAAGAAACCTAACGTTAGTGTTCTTGGTAAGTCTTTCAATTCTGTTGAATTATCAAATACAGCAGCAGATGTAAGACATAATAACATTGATTTTCAAGCCCTTGACACAAGTATGCAAGGGAACACCTGAATGGTTTTAGTCAATACGAGTCTATAATAAAATATCACCCACACGTTTATGTCCTAATACAATTATACAATATAGAAGGATTAAGCGTGAGAACAGAGAAAAATTATGATATTTTTTTAATCTCTAATTGCAACCTAAGAATTTATAATTCAAATAGTTTTAAGATCAATTTCGTTTATTTAATTTGATGTTATGAAATTGTTTGATTCAATGTTGTTTATTGATTGTTTTTTTTTTGGTTTGGTGTTATTTTAATTATTTACGTCATCTGATTTCATATAAAGTAAAATATAAAACACTTTATTGAAGACCAAAATAGTAACATAATTTTACAAAAACTTAAATTTATGGGTACAATGATTATGGCGGTCTTATCGCTGATAGCAATACAAATATTGCTATAGCAAACTAGACAACCATAGGATGGACTGTAAGAATTTAAACTAAAAAAGGGGAAAGTCTTTCTGGTAATGGGTGTAAGTTGCCTGAATAAATCATAATATGATTTTATTATTATTTTTACACATTTATGTTTTAGTGCAGTTGCGACTGATTTTATATGCCCTTCATTGTTGATTGTCTCTTTTTTCTTTATAATTTCAATAATGCTTTCGTATAATTTCTTTAGGTTCCGTCACATTCATAATGCCAGCTTGCTTAACTACGATTTTATTCATAAGAACTGCTCCAAGATGGCCGCCTTTGATGAATAAGATAACCAATTCTAGACTCGATGAGTACATTCATCCTAATGTTGTCAAGCGGTGCAAAATAGCTTGTGCTGTGTTTATGGGGACGGGCCTAGGTAAGTTTAAAGAAAAAATTGATTGTCTCTGAGTTGCTTAGCGTGACCAGGGACCTTACTATGACGTTATGATTAAAATCTTCATAAGTCCTGTATGCGAGGGAGACAGAGCTATACAGAACGAATAACACTATCCCTTTCTCACATGCAATTCATGATGATTAGACGGTATGGTAGGGCTTCGATCTGTAGCTACAGTTGGCTTCTGTTTTGCGATCGCAACCATACCAAAGGAAAAATCCTTTCTCTAATTTTTTTTTTTGTGGTTGTCTGAAAACTAAATAGCAAATAATGTTGACAGCAACGAATGCACCGGGGTCGTCAACATTTTTTATCATAAACCCAACTGTCTCAAATACAGGCAAACATGTTTATGTTATTAAAGAATAGATCATAGAGAGTTTATAGTGTCATTTTGTAATTATATTACGCACTGTTAATTTTTATGTATGAGCGTCAACCGTGATGGGATCGCTATTTTAGAATGGCAATTATTGCCATTCTAAGATTCATTATATACCGTATACACTCCCTTGATACAGTTGTTCCATATATTTCAGTGGAACACGTCATGGCAATACTATCGAGATTAGTTCGTATACTGGAATGCCATGAGGACGTAGTTAATGTTGGAGAAATGTTCGTGAAAGTCACGTCCCCTTGGCTGTATGAGTTGAATGTTCCATATAATGTGTGGTTGGGAATCATTCTTCAGGTATACTATATTTCTTTACAACATGTAACTGATATAATGCACACCCGTTTGCACCCCAATTAGAATATTAAATTAAGATATATATTCAATTATTATATATCTTAATTAGATTTTCTTAAATAAAAATATTCAAGCACAAACATTTTACTTAAATGCACTCAGTAGTGGATTATATAAAAAAAAATATTGTAAGCAAATAATATGCTAATCGACCCACAATACTGTGTACTACACTATAGTGGGTTGATGTCTTGGTCAGGAAGTGACTCGGTTTTAAAGCAAAATAAAAATAAAAAAACTTCGACAAGATAAAAAAAGACCTTTTCGATAAATAACTGAAATCGATTCAGTATCCGATTTTGAATATACTGCTTTCAGTATATGCGTCCATTTGTGTCATTTATCATTTATCAAAGATCTTTGGCACACAATGAATAAACAAGTATTAAAAACTTAAACTAAAAGTAAAAAAATCTACATTTATTTCAGCATTTCTTTTTTTTGACTCTCATTTTTGTTTGCTTTCAGTACCTAAATATATTAAACACAGCAACTTGGAACTACTTGGGGGTATTTATTGTGTGCATCAGTTTATATTTAACTTCGATAATGGAGCAGATAAATAAGAAAATTATTTTGACGGCTAGTAAGGTATATAATTTGTTTAATAAGAAAACGCACTGACAGATTGGTTTAACTCTTCGAGCATAGCGAGTGAAGTGGCGAGCAGGTCGGCTTAGCGCTTCGAGCATAGTGAAGTGGCGAGTAGCGAAGTCTAAGGAGCAGCTTACCGTTTACGCGGCCCTTAGGCCGTGCCTCACTGGGATGCTATAGCGACGTAGTCATATCGTGACGTCAAAAAATGTATGGTCAAGTGCGTGACTAACAGTGACGAGCTAAAGTACACACCACAGAGTGAACGCATTTTCTTGACTACGGGAACTAGTTACGCCGCCACGGTGTCTCAGTGGGCATGACTCCAAGCTACTTGCAGGGTTCTAAGCGCTTAGCAGGCCGCCGCTTGTGTGCCGGTCCCGTGTGCCAGGTGCTGGCGTGGTTGTTTATACGCCGGTATAATATTATAATTAATATGTGTGCTGTTAATTTTATGAATACAATAAGAATGTTGATGAATTTTTAGGACTGTTTTCATTTTATAGGTAGACAAGGAATTATTACTCATTAATGTAAAAATATTAATTAATTTCAAATAGAAAATCAGATTTAGTAGTTTATTGTTTCGCACATAAACGTCATAAATCACAATGTGAAAAATAACAAGCGAAAATTGTCCGTCAATGGAACGCCATTAACTGACAGTTTGACAGCAGTTAACGGATCAACATGACAGTCAACAACAACAACTCACGACGTTGCGTTGTGACAAGTTTATTCTGGGTTTTTCTCACACCAGGTTATGCATTACTTTAAATATTTTTGATTAATTCATAACGCATGTTTATACTTACAAAATATGATTTTCAGTATCCTAATATTTTCTTCTACAGTATAATCACAATTTTTTATATATAAAATTTGCGATTCATGTCGACATCTCTATTTTTTTTTAATTATGGATATGCTCACGTTTGACCATTATTTGACCTGATGGTAAGCGATGATGTGGCCGGTTATAAATAACGCTTGCCTAAAAGTAACCTATTCTCTCTTGACTTAACAACCCCTAGGTTATAACAATCAGGAAACAGACTCCGGCAGAGAATTATTATTTATTTATTTAGCAGTTATAAGACAGCAACTGAATTGCAGTTGAAAAAATCTTGCCATAAATCTCCGTTTCAGAATTACGTGCCTGCATCCACATGGGGACTATTGAGGGAGGACTACAACCGCGCGATCAACTTGATAAAACGATTTGATGACGTATTCAGTGGCCTGGTGCTGATCGCATTTGCAAATGACTTGTTTTCCATAAGTTTACAACTTTACAATGTGCTCGCGTAAGTAAAATTTTGCTTACGTTGCATGTAAGTTTATTGCCTTAGTATTAGATGTATGACCACGTGCTGCACGGCAACCTCCCTGACGGGGTCAACGTTGTATGTTACGCAGACGACACGCTGGTCCTGGCGCAGGAAGAGTCTTACCGGGCGGTGGTCGAACTAGCGACACGCGCAACCCCGCGTGTCGCTAGTTCGACAGTCGTGGAGAGGATCCAACAGTTGGGACTCGAATTGGCACTGCATAAGTTCGAGGCCATGAGTTCTCATGGCCCTTAGAACGCGCCATCACCGGGTTCCCAAATAACGGTAGAAGGGGTTTACATCGGCGTCGAGACGACGATGAAGTACCTGGGACTCGACTTCGATAGCCGGTGGCTTTTGGAAGAGCACTTCCGACGTCTGGCTTCCAAACTGAATCGGACTGGGGCTGTGAAGCAGCCCCTGCCTAAGCTAGGGGGTCCAGATGAATGCCAGAGGCTCTACACGGGAATTGTTCAGCCTATGGCCCTTTACCGTTCGCCGGTGTGGGCGCCCTCGCTGCAAAAGTGACCGGCGTCCATGCTGAACGCTTGCCAGAGGGTTATGGCCGTCCGGATGGTACGGGGATACCACACGCTTTCCCGAGAACCTCCGGCGAGCCTCCTTGCTGGCCAGCTATCATGGAATCTGGAGACAACAACCCTTGCACGCATGCACAATTTGCCCGTGGAGATGCAACGCCGGGGCGAAAGTCCGCTGCCGTGACAAGTCGCGGCATAGCGGACAGAGTTCTGGTGGGATCTCATAGCGGAATGGCGATAGCGACTGTCGCAACCCAGCGTAATTATGCCAGTAAGTCCCCTCTTTGAGGAGTGTCTGGGAAGACGACACGGCATTCTCACCTTTCGCAAAATGCAGGGCCTCACCGGACATGGTAAGTTCGGGAGACGGATGAGTTGATCATAGTGCTCATTCTCAGTCACTGGAAATGCGGACGTCAGATATTTTCTCATCTGCATCCGATTAAACTGGAAGTCAAACTTAACGTAGTGGGATTTTAGAGCTGTATAGGGTATCAGGTTCCATATATCTCATTTGAAAAGGGAGGATCCTCCGATCAGACCAGTGTTGTGTCTGGTATAGGCAACTGCGTGATAATTGATTTCGGATTGTCGTCTAAGTTTAGGTACTATATTGCACGAATCCCGATTAAATACCGCGATACACTATTTGCCATTTTTGGTTACTATGTGACCTCATAGACTTCTGTGAAAGTTACAGGGTTAAAGATTGGGTAAATAGATTTAATCGCGAGTTTTTTCTGATGTCATGGCGACTCAATCGATTGGAGACCTACTTTCAAAAGGAAATAAAATAATATACCTTATTGTGTTTTTGTTTCACAATAAACAATAAAAATTAAATTGAACTGTTACCCATCATGCCACGTTCAACAGCTGATTTTATTTGTTTTGATCTTAACTTATGTTTTTTTTTTAGGTGGGATGATATCATCTAATGACCTATTTCGCTCTAGTAGAGTAGTAGTAGAGAGTATCAGACTTTTACTGACTAAAACCCACCTGTGTCCTTCAGTTGCCCCCTACCCTTGCCCTTTGCATTCCAGGACCATGGTATCCCTTTTTGAAATTTCCGTGGTCCTAGCGGCCATTGGCCCTATTGGGCCCTTACGGTTTTACTGACATCTCTTCGAGACGCGCCTGGAACACAAGGCACCGTCGACGGCTCGGGTTCGGTTCATATCGGCTACCCATTGCTCGTCATCTGCTAGCCAGCACCTACGGTGGTGGGGATTATATGATATATACTTCAGTGAAAATTTTTATGTACCAAAGTATAGTGTGAATATAAATACATATATTCCAATAATACGGTTCATGTTGTAGAAAAGTGATCCTGTCACAGCAAATTATCAATAGAATATGCCCTGGACATGACGACAGGTGAGTAAGTTAATAATAATATTTTTAGGAAGCTCAATTATTATTTTATCACTGACTAGCATTCACCAGCGGCTTCGCCCGCGTGTACATAGGTTTTTTCATACAAACTTTAGACCCCTGTTTCATCCCTTTAGGGGGTGAATTTTAGGAAATGGTTTCTTAGTGCTCGTCTTCGTCATAAAAGCAAACCTCGTGCAAAAATTCGAGCTCCAGTAGTAGTCCCAGTAGTTTCGCCTCTGCGTTGATATGTCAGTCAGTCAGTTTCTCCTTTTATAGATTCTTGGCAACTGAGCTATCTGAATTGTTTGAATTTATTTGCAAGAGTTAGATTGGCAGTCACACCGTAAAATATTAGAATCCATTTGCACTGTTACACTGTAACTAACCCTACTATACTACATCATTTCAGCCGAAAGAAACTGGACGTCTTGGTTAGAAATAGGCCTCCTCCAAGTGTCGCCACAACAAACAGTCCTGTCCATTTTGCATCCATCAGATTCCCACGACCCTCACCAGGTCAGATTCACGCCAATAAACTTTTTTCTCCTACAGATATCTTCATTTTTGGGAGACAAGTAACGATTGTCAATTTCAATCATTTTGGGGTTCTGGCAATAGTTATTGCTAAATTTCACTTTTGCCTAGAACACAGATTAAAGAATACCTAGGCGTTCATTTATATCGCTTTAAGTGGATAAAATGATAGAAAAAATGTCAGATACTGTCTTTTGTAGGATTAAATAAGAATTTTTAAACCTCCGACGGTAGATAGAGGGGTGTTATAAGTATGTGTGTCTCTGTGGCACCGCAGCTTTTAAATGCATTAACCGATTTGGATGCGGATTTTTTTAGACATGTTCTGAATCAGTTCAGCTATTTGCAAGATATGGGGCTGTGAAAGTGGGAATGGATGACCGAATGTTTGCAAATATAGCCAAGCAGGGTATCAAATGAAAGAGTATAAGATGTACAGTTAGAGGTCAAAAGTGCAGTTGCATTCTACCAATGCTAAAGCATCTAATTTTTTTTGTAGTAGAAGTTTCATAGTCCATAACTAGTTTAATCGTTACTATATATTCTATGCTATAAATCAAATCAGGCCCTCTTCTACAAAGACATTTTAGACTCTTTAGCATTGATGTAATGCAACTGCACTTTTGACCTTTGACTGTACATAATAAAAGAGGAATCGAGGGAGGTCGAGGAATTTTTAAATTGAGTTGTATGAAAATTATGTTTCTGGCTCAAACATGTCCTGGTGCTGCATTTCTTTGCTTCTCTTTCCTTTTAAACCCAGGCCGTCAACAGCAAGTAGGTACTATATAAAACTTACATTTTTTCAGTATATTTCGGATCTACGTTTTTCCCGCATACGTGACGTACTCGACTATTTACCTTATCGTCCGGTTCCTAACATTGGCGTTAGTGGCGTCTGGTGTGCATTCTTCCTCTTTAGTATCTCTGCCGGTACTGTATGCGGTACCTTCAACATCTTATTGTAAAGAGGTAAGTGATTAATTGTGTGTCTGTGTGTTAAATAAATGTTTTTTTCTTTCTTTGAGTAATTTGTTTTTGAGGCAATATTACCGTTTACTAACAAAGCTTTTCTTTAAGTTAGCTAGAATTTTACTAATTAAGACGAGTGTAGAGAGATGTTCCTTCTGTTATTTTTAGCCACTTACCCTTTGCGTAACAGGGCCTTCGAACATTATTCTCACAATCCTAGCTGGCATTGGTCCTACTGAGCCCCTTCAGTCCGTCTGTTCAAACAGACGGACGGAAGTTATATGATGTAAGAAGGAGGATATATGTTGTGGTTTCTAGATTCCACGCAATTAGGATGTGTTATTTATGTGGTATGTAGGGAAAATGAAGGGTATAATTTTAGTATAAATAACTTTTCCAAATATGACGGAATTACCGAGAAAAAAAATAAAAAACTAAAAACCTCGTATAAGTCTGAACCTAATGAAGTTCCGAGGTTTGTTTGTACTCTAAAATATGCAACATAAACAACGCCGTCGATGTTTCTAAGGTCACAATTGCGTATCATATTTAGTTTCAGAGAAATGATTATTTTTCTAAATACCCGGTTGAGAAAAGACGATTTTCAAAAAAATCAATCTCGATAACTAAACATGCTAGTGAAATAGGGATACGAAATATTGCATTAAAATAAAGCAATGTCCGAAAAATGGTCTTCATAAAACACTGTGCACCGTCTCAGGTGTGAAGTGAAGCTCACGGAGAAGACATCAATAGGGTAATCTGTCAAGTTGAACCTTTAATTATACAGAATACGTGTTAGAGGACTGTTAAAGGTGAGATTTAAGGTGGATGTAAGCCATTGAAAAATGCGGTGATGTCGCTTCCTACTTTGTTACACTATACTGTATAAGTTGCGCAAATGAAGTTTCAAAGAAGCGTCGTCTATGCCTCTCATGTCCAATTTATTTTCAAAAGCTTACCAAACAGCAAAAATCTTTATTAAAAAAAACTCAACCTTTTCTATACAAAACAATAAAACACAAACATATTCAACGATCACGCATCGCATCGTTTTGAAATTTTGAATTTCCATTTCCGTAGAAACGTCATATCCTTTACACGCTTTACGTCATCGCGTCCATAGACTATACACTGTAAACGGAATCGCGTCCTTTGGCACAGGCGCAACGTAATGTTGCCACTTAATACATACTATGATATCGTATTTCCTCTTTATTTATTAATTGTTATTTTTTTTTTCTCTAAATATTATTTTATTTATCTATCTTATTCAAATCTATTAGCACACAATACCGTGTCGACGTCCATATGTCGATACCGTTACCAGCCCACGCTGAAAACCAGCGCCGTAGACTTATCGCATTTTGCGTGTGGTCACGGCATTATTCTGAGCGTTCAGCCGTTTTGTGCGGATGAGGCGCATATTTTTTCCTATAGTATACTTATAATTTGTTAGTTCTAAATTTGCGTCCTGTTCCGCCAAATAAAATGTTTTTCTTCTTTCTTTCTTTCCTTTTTTGTCATTTTTTTTTCTAAAGAGACATTACAGCATTTCTAATGTTTTTAAGCTTGTACCCTGGTCATGACATACGATGTTTTGAAATTCTCTTTGGCTTGTTCCTCAGGTCGAAAGGTTCCAGAACCAAGTTAACAGAGATATCGTGGCTCTCAGCGGTCTGCACTTCTTTTATATTACTAGAGATCTAGTCCTCACGGTAAGTGCCTAGCTATTGATTGGTAACATAGCTCGCTTTGCAGCTTTGTACTCCGAGAGGCGTACTATTCATAATAAATAATAAAATAAAAAATATAATTTCAACTGCGTGTTTAATAACATTTTTTTTTGGACAGATTTTTTAATTTTTAATAATATATTTTTTTAAAGAGTGAATCATTGCATCACAATATTTTATTTTAATTAGTTCAGATGTTTAGTGACACACATATGCCAATCATTTAAACTATAGGCAGTATGGCTTTAGTTTAGTATGGGTTTAGTAACGGCGGAGTTAACGAAAAAAAAAGATATGGCCGTCTATGTCGCAAAAAACGTATATTTCGACACTCTCAAGGGAACCAAAATTCATAGAGTACTTCCCGTTGACCTTAGAATCCTGAAATTTGGCATGAAGTAAGGTCTCATAGCACAAATATAAGAAAAAAAACTGAAAACTGTAATTTTGTAGAAACGCCACAAAAAAATACGATTCGGAAATTGAACTGTTTTCATAGGTAAGTTTGTACGGATCCCTCACTGCGCGAGTCCGACTCGCACTTGCCCGGTTTTTTTAAGTACGACAATTATATTGTTCTCCATGATTGTAATGATGCTTTTTGTCTTATTGTTGCAGGTCGCAGGAACTATAGTGACGTACGAACTCGTACTCCTACAATTTAGTAACGAAGACAAATAAAAAAAGAAATTCTGATTAAAACTACACTTTGCTTTTGTCTAGATTGAATCGATAACATTATTATAAAGAATTTAATTAATAAAATTACATAAAAAAGTGAGATAATCATTCCAAATTCTTTAGATATTATTTGAATATATATATATATATTTTTTAATAAAGTTGCTTTTAAAATAAAAACATATAGGTAGGAGTTCTAATTTTAAAATACCATTTCGTAATTCCAATTAAAAGTTGAATAGGTATATAAGTTTAATTGAAAAAGATTTATAAAATAGAAACACTATAAGTTCTGAAATAATTGTTTTCGTAATCAATAATATGTATAATTACAGTGGTATTAAATACATAATATATTAAAGAGGAAATTCTTTATTTTTCTTTGTAACTTATAACACAATAGCCGCTTTTAAAAATTCTTTCACCAGTAGAATGCTACATATCATTGTCATAGGCGTTTAATATTGACATAAAGTTATAAAACTATGATTCACTGGTCATACTTGGTTTTTAGAATATTGATTACTGTTTGTGTTCTTTTTTTAATAAACTTGTGCTTGACTGCGATCCCACCTGATGGTAAGCAGTGATGGAATTATTGATGATGAGGCGCAGTGGTTTATGAAGAGCCTCGTCACACTAGCTTTGAAGACACCCAAATTATAATAGGACGGGAAGACCGCAGAAGGCAAATTGTTTCAGTCCTTCGATGAACGCGATATAAATGACGAGGCGAAACGCTTAGACCGGACCGCAGAAGTTTCAACAATATAAGGGTGGATACTCGCCGTACGTCGTGTTTTCCGATAGTAGGAAGGTGATGGCAGAATCAAGTCATGCAACTCTCGCGCATAGTCTCCAAATGCATCCTGTAAAATACCGATAGGCTGGCGACCCTACGCCTGTGCAATAAGCTTTTTTTTTAGATTGGAAAATCATTTAATGACAAATCCCGCTCTTGGGCGGAGCGAGAGATATTGTCAAACTTTTACTGACTAAAACCCCACTTCTGTTCCTTCTTTGCCTGCGTCCCAGGGCCCCCGGGTTTCATTTTCACACTACCCGTGGCCCCAGAAGGCTTCGACCCTGCTGGGTCCCTACAATTTGCTGACATCTCTCTGAGGCAAGGCTGCAATAGCTTTGCAGATTGCACTTAACCAAATATGGATAACCAATTAGCCTCTTTGCACGCCTTTCCAATGAGACCAAAGCTAGATGGGCATGTCCATATCTGGCTGCAGTACGCCACACACGATCGGACCTGTGCTTTATATAAAAATTTGTGTGAAAATTTTAATGTAGATAGATACCATAGAGTTTGTATTCTTGTTATATATGAATCATTGAATCTATTGTAATTATTGAAGGGTATTTCTTCATTATTGATGTCCTTGGTGGGCTGTATATTTATGACTGTCAATGAGTTCATTGTGTTAGCTATCGAATAAATACAAAACCAAAGTTTTGTTTGCAATTTTTGACCCTGAGCTCAATAGATGGTGTTGGGATCAATATATATCACGGTAAGGCTTTGTTATTGAACAGTTAAATTAGTATATTAATTTAAAAAATAGTACTACTTCACGATCTAGTACTACTACTGGTACCAGATACACCACAATAAACATCGTGTAATTCATGATTTCAGTGTATATTAACTTGCTGGTACTATGATAATTTTAATGCCAGTTATTAGTGCGTTTATTTATGACATTTTTCGTACCGGAGTAGGTAGATTGAATTGGGGTCATTGATCCAAAACATGTATATTAATATGGACATTCCACCGAAGAACCGGAACCGACCGTAGAACCGGTAGGAATTGTATTAAAATGAAGAATATTATATTCTTCATAAAAAAAATAACAGCACACATTCATGATTTGACACAACCCAACGACTAATCAGAACATTATACCTTCCTTAAAATTTTCAATTGAAATCCGGAAATACCGGAATTATTTTCTGGAAAAATGGTTTATCCATGTAATTCTTTCTGTGTGCGTTTATGATACAAGTACCAAAAATCAATCTACCTACTCCCGCCCGGGTGTCGCCACTGTGTGGCCCACCCGGAGGACACGGTGGAGCACACGGTGGAGGTGTGCCCCGCTTGGGCAGAGCAACGCCGTGACCTCGTGAGGGCAATCGGCGGCGGTGATCTCTCGCGCCGGGCCTTGGTTCAGGCCATGCTCCGGAGCGAGGAGGAGTGGCAGGCGGTCGCCTCTTTCTGCGAAGCAGTAATGCTAG
This sequence comes from Mythimna vitellina, assembly GCA_949316375.1. NCBI lineage: Eukaryota > Metazoa > Arthropoda > Insecta > Lepidoptera > Noctuidae > Mythimna > Mythimna vitellina. The sequence continues at coordinate 7,997,817 of OX438687.1, read as the reverse complement.
CTAAGGAGGCGGCCGACCGCGTGAGGCAACGGTCCTTACGCTCCAACCGCCGCCGGGATTCCGATCCCGATTTCCGGCCACCGTAGGCGCGGGCTTGCAGACGGCGAGCAATGGGTGGCTCGCCGTCTGACCGTCCGGTAACCGTCCGGACCAAGCCCAAGTCGTCGACGGCGCGTTTTGTTCCACGCGCGCCTCAAGGAGATGTCAGCAAATCGTAGGGGCCCAGCAGGGTCGAAGCCTACTGGGGCCACGGGTAGTGTGAAAGCGGAACCCGGGGCCCTGGGACGAAGGCAACGAAGGAACAGGAGTGGGTTTTTAGTCAGTAAGAGTCTGACACTATCTCCCGCTCCGCCCAAGAGCGGGGATGTCATTAGGATGATTTTCCCACCGAATAAAAAAAAAAAAAAAAAAAAAAAAATCTACCTACTCCGATCACTGATCATTAGTGTCTAAAATAAAGTTAAATATTCTTTTTTATTATAATTAAAATCTCACTAATATTATGAAGGCGAATGTTTGTATAAATATAAATATGTGTGATAGTATGTTCGTAACTCCTTCACGCTGAAATGGCTAAATAGATTTTGATGAAATTCAGCAAACGAGTAGACCATGACCATGGCCTGCCGGCTACTGTAGGTATGAGCTTGCGGACGATGAGCATTGTGTAGCTCGTCGGACATCCGGTAGCTGTCCGGACCGAGTCCAAGTCGTTGACGGTGCGTAGTTTCCCAAGCCCGCATCAAAACCGTTCTTACTTACGGTTTTGATGCGGGCGTGGGAAACTACTACTAACTACTACTGGGTCCTTACCCAGTAGGGATCGACCCTACTGGGTCTATACGGTTTTGCGGGCATCAGCCCGCTAGGGCCATGACTAATATCTGAAAAAGAAACACATGGGCCTAGAACGCAAAGGAAAACTGAAGGAACGTAGGTGAATTTTAGTCAGTACAAGACTGATAAGCTCTCTCGTACCACCCTAGAGCCGGAGAAGTCATTTGAAGATTCCTTCCAAAAATGTCCTCACAACGACCAATCTCTACGAGGTTATCAGTCCACCTTGTGAAGGCCTTCCAACGCTGTCTGAACTGTTTTAAATTAAATATTTTTTTTACATTATAATTTATAAGTATTTTTAAAACAATTCCGAAACTTATAGGGCTGGGTTACATTGTCAAATTTAAGAACTAATTTTGAAAAGGATAAGCAAATTGAAAAACACATGAATATAACATGAACATATTAAAAAAAAATACGTTTCAGTTAGGTGTTGGATTATAGAAATTGCATATGTTAAATGTATGGGGCAACTATAAGGATATATATTTATATCTACCTACATATCATGCTAAGATGTCAAGAGGGATAGCGATTACTTACAATGTATGAAAGTTCCTATAACTGTGGTGTGTATGGAAAGAATTTCATAAAGAAAAGTACGTAAAGACCAGACTAAGTATGTATATATTTAAACTAGGTCAGTCAATCAAATAACTAGTCGCTCGTTCGTAAACTACGAAAGAATAGCAAAGAAACCCCATGGTAGCTCAATTATAAAATATTATTTCATCAGACACATTTTATAATATCATTAATTATGGTCGGTCACAATAAAATTATTAGAAACAAAGACCACATGACATGACACATGCACAAAATCAATGCAACTATTAGCAATAATTAAGATATTATATTAAATATCGAAATGAGCTTTGGTAGTCCGTAACAGTTTATTGCTGTATCACAAGTGAACTATTTAACAAGAATCAAATCCTTTTTATAGGTCGGTAAAGTATCGACCCAAATAACACTTTAGCATAGCATAGCATAGTCGGCCTTATAATGTTCCCACTGTTGGGACTTAGGCCTCCTCTCTAGGAGAGGAGGGAACACACACAGATGACATGTTACTTAAACGTAATATCCGCCATTTTCGACCAATCACAAATTATCATAAATTAATACTTATTTTGCCTTTAATAATAATTGTTATACGGTCAAACTGCTTTAAAACTGAATAAGATGATTTGATTTATGTCTCTTATGGTCGTCCCACACAGGCTACCGGCCACAACTACAAAACGCCGCCACTGGCCTATTTCCTGTAGATTTCATACATTTTATATGGATTCGACGCACACGGTGCACGCTTTTTGGGGCCCGAACCGGTCACTAAACGCCGATACAAATCGCCGTCGCACGCCAATAACTCATTTAAAAATTCTTCGACTCTTCATTATGGACAGTTCCCCATCACCGCAATAAATGTGTGTAGTTTTTTGTTTTGTATATGTTTCTTTTTGGTTAATCGTGTATTGTAAACTGTTTCTTATTTTTTCCGTTGTGTTTTGTTTTTAGTATTGTGTGTGTTATATAAAGCTTAAGTGTTACTTATGGACGGAAAGGTCCGAAATAAAGTTTATTATTATTATAATACTGCGCGCATGGGTTAAAAAAAGTAGCAGCCACCGGCCACAAGTGGCTTGTGGCCACTTCTAGCTTCTCGTGGCAGCGTTCGTAGTTATGACATGTGGCCCATGTTCGGTGACACTAAGTCGTTATTTGAAAGAATATGAATACCGATTGACAGTATTGTACTAATCGATTCAAACAACTTATTACATATTGATTATATATTCAGTCAAAAAAGTATCGGGAATGGATGATTTGTTTATGGTTTCAAATTCAAATTTTTGTTTTTTTGTAGTTGTTAGATTGGCACAACTGTTTTCCATTTTGGCGCGGAGTTTGAGTTGCATCTGTTATTTATATTAAATACAGTGCTGGTTTTAGTAATATCATATATAGTGTGTATTGCGAATTTCATAATGGACAAAAATATCGAACAAAGAGTTTGTCTTAAATTTTGCATCGCCAATGAAATTTCGTGTTCGGAGTCACTGAAAATGTTACAGAAGGCTTACGGTGAATCGACTTTATCAAAAACTTGTGCTATTCGTTCAAAGTGTTCAAAAGCGGTCGAGATGATGAATGATGGAAGATTTGCCTCGCTCTGGTAGGCCGTCAACGTCTGCAACTGAAGTTAACATCGCAAAAGTGAAGAAAATAGTGACTGAAAATCCCCATTCAACTCTGAGAGAGATAGCCGCCGAACTTTCTGTATCTCACGAGTCGATCCGTACCATTTTAACTAATCATTTGAGTATGAAACATGTTGCTGCTCGGCTAGTCGCAAAAGATCTGAATTTTCTCCAAAAACTCAATCGCATGAAAGTCGCTAAGGACATGCTAGAACGAGTCAGTTCGGACCCAACATTCATGAAACGCATTTTACTGGTGACGAGACGTGGGTTTACGAGTTTGACATGCAAACTAGTCAACAAGCTTCGGAGTGGCGCCTTTCAACTGAACCGAAACCGAAAAAAACACGCCAAAGTCGATCAAAAGTCAAAGTCATTTTGACTGTTTTATTTGACTATCGCGGTGTTGTGCACTGAATTCTTACCGGAAGGTCTAACGGTAAATAAAGAATATTATTTGAGCGTTATGCGGCGTTTAAGAGAGCGAATTCGACGAAAAAGGCCAGATTTGTGGAAAGAAAATTCTTGGATTTTGCACCACGACAATGCGCCTTCGCACAAGGCTATCATTGTGAACGAATTTTTGACCAAATACTCAACAAATACCATCCAGCAACCACCATATTCACTAGATATGGCTCCTGCTGACTTTTTTCTTTTTCCGAAACTCAAATTACCACTTCGTGGCACCCGTTTTCAATCGATAGAAGACATAAAGGAGAATTCGCGGCGAGAACTGGCCTCAATTCCGGAAGCAGCATTTAAAAAATGTTTTGATGAATGGATTATTCGTTGGTGCAAATGTATCGTTTCTAAAGGAGCATACTTTGAAGGTGATAAAATAAATTTGGATGAATAACAGACATTTTGTGTATTATTGATCTTTTCCCGGTACTTTCTTGACAGAGTAGTATATTAAAATAGCAATATAAAATCCAAGATACATCTCAATGACCATTTAGAATTATTTATTAATTTAGAGGATTCTCATCAATGCGGTTTTTTATAAGTTTAGCATTTTATATTTGTACACACAACAATATTAACATTGGTTTGTACTTCTACATTCGATTCAAGCTACATAAATGTTACCGATGTATGAAATGCAACAAAAAATGTACGTGAAAAATTATGTTTCATGATTTAATTATGGAATACACAATGACGAATCTAACACATGCACATTGTATGGGCATGAATAATGTTATGAGTAATGGGACTTTACTATCAAAGTATGCGGGGTAACGTAATAGTTGTGGCGGTGCGGGCAGCGCAGCAGCGCGGCGCGGCTGCGGCGGGCGGCGGCAATAAGATTCAACCAGATTCAACTTTTAATAGTCTAGACAGTCACTGAAAAAAAATCCGTTTTTTTTCTTACTATTGATGAAATTTAATAAGAAAATATTGTAAAGCTAATAATAAGTATACAAAACTTTATCAAATAACAAATTGTAGTCTTGATTTTGAAATAAAAAGATGATTACAAAAGTTCAACTCGACGGGTGCATAATTTTGCGATTTTCTGATACTGACAGTAAATTATTAAAATATTGAATCATTCTTTTTTACAGATATTGCCTAATTTTTTTTTTCAATTTTAACGTGTGACAAAAGATTGCCCATGTTGTGAAATATAAGTATTTTTTAGTAAGTTGAGGTACTAAAAAAAATCACAAAATTGTAAATAACTTTTTTTACTTTGCATCCGTCGAACTAATATCTCAGAAACTACTATTATACTACTAGTACGAATTAAAAAAATATATCGAGGAAGGCTCTAGGCTATATAACATTACACACATTTGATCAATAGAAATGGAGTAGTAACCTATATGCGGGTGAAACAGCGAGGGACAACGAGTAGTAACCATTATTAGCTACACAAGTTTTATACTTGTCGGAGAAGTCAATAGTACGAAAGCTTGAGAACGAATGAAAGAGCTAAGTGAAAAGTGACACATGTCACTTTGACAGAATCCGCCCTGACGTTTGCACGAACAGAGCAGATAAAGGTGCCGACCGCAGAGGTGTCGTGCTCTTTTCTCTGTCGGCAGCCGTGCATACAACGTCTATTCTTGGAAACTGTCTCACGGCTTGTTATATTAAGTGAATACCTAAAGTTTGCATCATAATAAATCAGTTGTGTGATCTGGAATAGTTTGATATGCTCGATACCCAGCCGTCACCCACAAAACAGATTCCTTGGACAGAGCTTCAATGATGATCGGTATCCTTGTGCCGACATACTTATTATTAGCTACGAGTACACACCAATATAACAGAATATGTTGTCATCATCTTCTAGAATATTGTAACTAATTCTTTTTATTTTTAAATAGGCTAATAACATCATGACAAATTGTAAATGAGCTAAATACAGTCAGCAGAAAAATTGGCTTGAAATTAAATACCACAAAAACCAAGGTCTTGCATGATCAACCTTCAAATGATACCTATCAGTCATCAGTAGCTCTCTAGAACATGTACAGGATTATAATTACTTGAGTAAACAAATATCGTTTAAAAGTTCGAAATAAAAAGGCTAATAATAACAATAATAATTAGATACAAACATTACTTTTTTTTTAATTTCCATGGTAAAAAAAAACCGAGGTTTAAGCCCGTAGGCACTGGATTGTAATTGGAATTGTTAAATGGAATTAAAAATCGGAACTTATTAAAATGTTTTTTATTTTACAATCAAGCTTATTATTTATGTTATTTACGAGTATATCATTCAATCTAGATAGAAAAAATGTAGTTTAACTTAAGAATTTTTTTTAATTATTTGTAGTCGTTGCTATATTGTAGAAGTACAAGTTCGTATGTCAATATGGTTCCTGCGACCTGCAACAATGAGAAAAAGCACCATTATAATAATCCTGAAGACTAATGGAATTGTTGTATTTAAATAAAATTCATGTCACAAATTTTTTTTTCTTCAAAGTACGGTAACTGTCTTCTATCTATCTATCTATTTGGGTATGGTTTCCGCACTTAGTCCTATGTGGACTATAGTACGTGGACTATGGCGGCCATAACCTTAGGTGGGCTTATCCCAACCAGCCCATCTCTCTCCAAAAACAGATTAGGCCTCTTAGGTTTTTCAGGGCTTCAATAAGGGAGTTCGGGGATCCTAAGGTTTGTGTGCGTATTTGAGTGACCCCTGTGCAGTCTAGGAGCATATGTTGCAATTGTCTCCTCTCTGACTGCTATGCCGGAGGTGGTGGGTTCAATTCCCACCCAGGACAAATGTTTGTGTGATGAGCACGATCATTTGTACTGTGTCTGGGTGTAATTTATCTATAGTATGTATGTATTTAGAAATATATAAGTATGTTTATCAATTGTCATAACACAAGCTCTGCTTAGCTTGAGACTAGACGGTGTTGTGTGATAGTTGTGGAATATTATTACATTATTAAAAAAAACACAAAAAAATGTTTTTAAATACATAGTAGATATGACATTATGTTTTTAATTTTATTTACTATGATATAGTATGCCTCTTGGAGTACAAAGCTGCAAAGTGAGCAGTGTATCCAATCAGTAGCTATACACTCACCGTGAGGACGAGATCTCTAGTGATGTAAAAGAAATGCAGACCACTGAGAGCCACGGTATTCCTGTTAATTTGGTTCTGGAACCTTTCGACCTGAGGAAAAAACCAAAGGAAATTTTAAAACATTGTACGGCACAACCAGGGTATAAGTTGAAAATTGTAAAAATTGTGGCCGCCATGCTTTCATCATTTTATATTATTGATTATTTGGTTTTTATTGTGTGGTAAAGGGTTGTGTGACGTCACACACTGGAGTGTCGCATGAAGGGTAAATGTTCTGGTAAGGCCAACTTTAAAGTACCACAACTTTATGTTTTTTTGAGATATTTGAATGATTTTATTATTTTTCATTGTGAATTTACTAACGAATTTATTTTTTTATATATTATTCTTACTTTGACATTTATTCACAATTGTATCTTGACATTATTATTTAACTAATGACATTTTAAACTTCAATTCTTCAAGTAACATCATCAATTTCGTTAAGTATTTTTCTTTTTTATTTAATACGGTGAAATTAATAAAACTTAATTGTAATATCATCTAATTATAAATATTTTTTCAAGAAAATGTATTATAATAATAAATTTTGTGATTTGTATGCCTCAAGGTGTTATATGGTTGGACTGTACTATACTTTCAATAACTTTATGTAATTACCCATATTAGCATGATTATAAACACTCACAGTTTGTCAGTGCATGTCCCAAACACAGGTAAAAACGATGCACTACAATGAAGTTTCGGTTATGGTGGCTTTGCCAGATAATAAAGATGTATAATATAGCAGAATAGTCAAGGAATGTGCACTGATTATCAGCTTTTATAAAATGAAATAACCTGGCAGCCATGGGCTCTTAGGCTATAATTAAGTCCCTTTGAAAAAAAAAACTTCATTAAAGGTCGATTGAGTTAGAAAAGTCGCAAGAGTTTTTAATATGCAGGTTTATAAATTACGAGTTTAACTATTTGATAGGCTTCTGAATAGAAACTAGGCATGACAGGCAGAGACAACGCTTATTTGAAAATTCATTAAAGCTACTTATATAGTATAGTATAGTATAACAAAGATCGAATACAGGCGTTCGCTCTCTCATTGTCTTTATATTGTGTCTTTAATTACGGTATTCGAAAGGTTAAATAACATTATCAGGGCAATCTTATTACAAATCGGCGGCGGCGACCCCTTGCGTCCTGCCCTGGTTCAGGCCATGATACGTGAAGAAAGTGAATGGGAAGCGATCACCCCTTCTGCAAAGTCGTAATGCGTGCGAAAGAAGTGGCTGAATCTGTGAGGGAGAGGACATGGTGACGCACCAGCCATCGTCATAGAAATGACTTGAGTATATCGAGAGGTGTAGGGATATTTTCGGTCACCGTAGGCGTGGATTTGCGGATGATGAGCAATAGGTAACTTAATGTTCAGACTTTCGGTAAAGACCAAATTCGAACGTTATATTCGACGCGCGTCTTAAACAGATATTAGCAAAACTGAAGGAGCTCAGTAGGGCCGGTGCTAATTAGGGCTATGGGAATGTTTGAAAGAGATACCATGGTCCTGTAACACAAAGGGCTACTAAAGGAACACCGGTCCATTTTAGTCAGTAAAAATCTAACAGTTTCACTAGCTTAATCCAGAGCGGGAGGATTTATATGATGATTTTCCACCGCCAAGAAAAGCTTTTTAGGTAATATTGCCTTAAAACACAGCAAGGCAGTGATAGATTGAATTTAGTCACGCACCAAAAGATCTTTGAAAAGTTTTACTTTTAATAAGTTCTAATCACATTCTGCTATAAACATTAAATTCCTCAAAGACTCACCTCTTTACAGTAAGATGTCGTAGGTACCGCATACAAAACCGACAGAGGTACCGTAGAGGAAGAATGCACACCAGACGCCACTAGCGACAACGTCAGAAAACGTGCGACGAGGTAAATGGTTGAATATGTCACGTATGCGGGAAAAACGTAGATGCGAAATATACTGAAAAAAAAAACAACGAAAGTTTTATAGTGCCTACTTGCTTTTGATTGTTTGGGTTTAAAAAAGAAAGAGGAGTGAACAAATGTATGGTCGGGACAATTTTAGTTTAAAAATATAACTTAACATAAAACTCAAGACCAAAATTTGAAAATTCTTCGAATTACAGTTTTATTATGTCCATTTTATACTCTTTAATTTGACACTCCGCTTGGCTATATTTGAAAATATCACAACCACTGATTCATTCTCACTTTTACTGAACCATATCTTGTTTAAACGGCAAAATCGATTCAGATCATATGTCCAGAACCATCACTAGAAAATCTGCTTTCGAATTGAAAAAATCCACATCCAAATTGCCATTTAATAAGTATTTTTTAGAGCTGCGGTGGCACAGACAGATAGACACACCTTTATCTGCGTCGGGGTTTTAAAAATTCATGTTTAATTCTTCAATAGATATTTTCTTTTTTTTTCATTCTCTAATCTTATCTAGATTAGAGAATGAAAAAAAAAAGAAAATAGCAATGACTATTACCAGAAACTCAAAATATTTGCGATTGACAATCGTTACTCGTCTATCAGTATTAAGATATCTGCAGGTGAAGCAGAGTTGCTGACATAGCCTGAAGAATTACCAAACTTAAGTGACAATAGGTCTCGACCATCTGTTCTGTGAGCAATGTTCCCTATATTGCTCACAGAAAACATGGTAGATGGAGCTGGAAGTTCTGGAATGGCGACTGCGAACCGGAAGACGCAGTGTTATCTGGCCTTCTTCAAGGTTCTGACCTAGTAAGCGTCACAGGAATTCGATAAATGCGCGACGCACAGGACAAGTCGTTATGGCGACACTTGATCGAGACCTAGGATGTCCAACAATGGACGTCTTTCGACTGGATTGTTGACTCTCCTGTTTAGCTTTTTTGAAACTATGTTGGAGTCACTAAATGCAGCTCGATTTTGGTATTTTACACAAAGCCTGTCTGATGTCCACAAATAAATCCAAACAACCGAAATAAGCTCGATTCCCAAGAAACATAGATTAAAATTAACATTGAGCTTCCTAAAAATATTACACACTCACCTGTCGTCATGTCCAGGGCATATTTTATTGATGATTTGTGGTGATCTGACCACTTTCCTGCAACATGGATTGTATTGGAATATATTTTATAATCTAGAATTGCTTTAATAATTCAACAGTTAATTCGATTGAGTTGAGGAAATTACTTAACACAGTTATTTCTGAACTCGTCAGGAATTGTACTCCTACTTTATGAGTATAAATATACAACACGTCTATAGTTTCATTAGATAGTTTTTTCAAAGAACTTTTATTATTTTTCCAAAACAAGCAAAGTAAGTAGATTTTACTTACGCGAGCACATTGTAAAGCTGTAAACATATGGCGAACAGGTCATTTGTAAATGCGATCAGCACCAGTCCACTGAACACGTCATCAAATAGTTTCACCAATTTGGTCGCACGGTTGTAGTCCTGTCTCAATACTTCCCATGTCGATGCAGGCACATAATTCTGAAACAGAGATTTTTCACGGGATTTTTTTCGACTCAGTACTCAGGCAGACTGGCAGAGTGGTGCGGGGAGCGCGCATTGTGCCTGTCCGCAGTTGAGCCATCATAACAACATACGCGGTTAGCTCGAACTAGTTTGAGATGCCCGCTCCCGTACTGTTGCCACTAGCCGTCCACGCACTCACTGCGGCCACTTGTATGAATAAGCTATGTCGTGAGTTGCCCGCACGCGTTCACGTCGTGCAACCCTCACCCCTTCCCGCGGTCACGTGCGCACTATGGATACTCCAAAAAAGATCTCAAGTTTGAGTTTTCCGCGCCACACCCGCCCCGCGCCCGTGTTTGCAGTCTGACTGAACACTGAAGTTCAGTTGCTTTTCTATTACTACTAACTAAGGATGTCGACATGGATCGCAAGTATATAACAAGTTATGATTATACTGTAGAAGGGAATATTAGAAACAACCACGCCAGTACCTGGCATACTCTGGACCAGCAGAGAAGCGGTGTCCTGCTAAGCGCCAAGACTCTAGGCCCTAGAGCCCTACAAGAAGCTTACCTTCCTTTGACTTCGCTACTCTCCACCTGACTCGCTATGCTTGAAGCGCTAAGCAAACCATTTGTCAAATATACAATGAAAACAAAACCAACAAACAAACAAAACAAAAAAAAAAAACAAAAACAAATGATGTACCTTACTACCGGCCGAAATAATTTTCTTATTTATCTGCTCCATTATCGAAGTTAAATATAAACTGATGCACACAATAAATATGTCCAAGTAGTTCCAAGTGGCTGTGTTTAATACATTTAGGCACTGAAAGCAAATACAAATGAGTGTTATAGGATAGAAATGCTAGAATAAATGTAGAAAAACTATACCCTATATATTTTGTATGTATACACACCATAAAACTGAAGAAACGCATATCCTGAAAGCTGTATTTTCAGAATCGGATACTGAATCACTTTTAGCATTTTTATCCCAAAATATTAAAGAATGATTTTAGGTAAAAAATACGTAGTTTTGATTGATAAATTATTGCTTCACCGTCACCGACGTCGAGTGTTTGTGTAAGAGTGCGAAGATATCAATACCGATAGTAGGTCGATTCCCATATTATTTGGTTAAAATTTGGATAGCTAATTTCTTAAAAAACTACTACCTAAGGTGCATTTCTTTCCTAAGGTTGTCTGGTAGATATCGTTGCCAGCGATAAGACCGCCATTGTACACCCATAGATTTAATAAGTTTATGCAAAAGTTGTGTTACTTTTTTGGTGTACAATAGTTTATTCTATAATATTTCAATATTTGAGTGCTCGAATTATGATTGCAACTTAATTATCTAATTGGAGGTGTATAAGAGTGCATTAGTTATGTGTAATCTAGAGTGTAAAGAAACATAGTATACCTGAAGAATGCTTCCTGACCACATATCGTATGGAACATTCAACTCATACAGCCAGGGGGACGTCCCTCTTACAAACACCTCTCCAACATTAACTACGCCCTCCTGGCATTCCAGTATATGAATTAATCTCGATAGTAATGCCATGATATGTTCAACTGAAATACATGAAACTAGTGTATTACCACACAGTTGATGAATTTTGCGTCAAGTGTCTACCCTTAGGTACGTTGTTGACACCTCTACGATCCGGACTAAGCGTTTCGCCTCGTCGTTTATACCGCGTAAAGAGGAGGAATGAAACACATGTTATATGGAAGGATTGTGTGAGGAGTAATTTGAAAGAAAACGAAGTTAGTAATAGCGTGACGGACGACAGGACAGAATGGAAGAAAAAACAAGGGGAAGATGATAAAAAAAACCGATAATATTAACTCTTTATAGTCTTTTTTTATATCTTATATCTACTTGAAAAATATTTCCCTTCGTCTGAAACAGTAAAAAAGTGTGTTAACATTATGATTTATAATGAAAAAAATGTTGACGAGCCTGGTACATTTGTTGCCGTTAACACTATTTGCTATTGAAAGTCGTTTTATAAATCAAATAATGATCATAATAATAATTTATTTAAGTACATTTACAAAGAAATACATAAAACAAACTTAAAAATACTTAGTAGTACTAAGTTTTAAAAATATTGGCTTGATTACCTAATTATATATATAAAAAATTTAATCTACACATGTTTATAATTACCTATTAATGGTGTTTTGGTACTGCCATTACAATTTGTAGTGACTTGTCTGGGCTAGGTTAATAAAAACCAGTGTTTCGGGCTATCAGCAGACTAAGCGATCAGTTGATTTTTGGTCCACAAGTAATTAATGCTACTTATACGAATACACTTTATAAAAATTACCAATTTTATATATATTAAATTATTGAAGTAATTCTAGAAGTATTTCTGTGTTTGTGAATGATTAAAGATTAAAATAATATACCTGTAATATATATAGTTCTTTTTTCTTTTTACAATGTAAAGTCTTATAATATTTTTTATTAATGTATTCCATTTTCAGATTACTACAAATAAAATTTAGAAATGGGATCGTCCTTTGGTCGGATTGCTATCGCATATATCGTGCATACTAAAGCTAGGTAATTAGACGGCGTGGTCGGGCCCGTTCGTCCTGTATAGCTTTATCTCTTTCGCTAGCATTATGACGATTTTAACTATTATATTACAATAAAGCCCCAGGTCGCGCTAAGCAATGCAAAGTTAAAATACGTTGTCTTTTTTTTTAAACTTACCTAGACCCATTCCCATATATATAGCACAAGCTAGTTTGCACCGCTTGACCACGTTAGGATGAATGTACTTATCGAGTCTCGAGTTGTTTAGCTCATTCATCAAAGGCGGCCATCTTGGAGCAGTTCTTATAAATGAGATCGTAGTTAAGCAAACTGGCATTAAATACGTAACGGAACCTGAGGAAATCATACGAAAATATTTAGTCGAAATGGTTAAAAAAGAGTCATAAGCAATAATTAAAATAAGTGGTGGCTGCGCGGGAACATAAACATTTAATAAAACCATCAAGGTGTTCCCTCGCACACTTGTGTCCGGAGCTAAGAAATCGATTTAGATAAATATCTGCATAGCTGTCATTATTTGATACAAATTGAACAGAAAAAAAATATAATTAGAATTCGAAGACTTACCAAGAACAACAACGTTAGGTTTCTTGTAAAGTCTGTAGATACTAAGCATTGTTGCTATGATTTGAACGACGGCTATAGTAATGGCCAACAGATACTGATATGAGCATTTAGTGAACCTGAAAGATACAATCACACTAATATTACTTTGGCGATAGTTTGTATATGCATATTCATAAAACTTTATAGACTCATCCTATTTATTTATATTATACGTTGTTAAAATGCTTAAAGTACAATACATGTAAACCAAATCTTTTAATTTTTGAAATATGGCGTCAAAAATGTCTTAACATCGCTGTCTACTGTATCCAAATATTTATAATTAGATTTATTCTGTTGATTTACCTCATTTTCGACATATCTTTTTGTAGTATTCCAGTCACAGGGTTCAAACCAATGCATTGACCCCATATGATTACCATTTTCATAGCTTTTTGAAACGATATGAACTGATTTTTTATTATGTTTTTACCGTCATCGCCTGAATTGGCTGAAAATAATATATTTTTGTTTGAATCCCAATAGAAACAAGTTTCAAAAGAATATTATTTGATAAAAAATAACTATAAGAAAAATTATGTTTCTCCTTTTTGCCCATCAAATTTTAAAATAATACTAACGTTGCTTTCAAAAGTTATGAAACTTTGTTGGGTTTACATTTACAAAAATGGTTTGGATATATTTAACGAATATATCCCTATACAGATACTTTAGCTTGTTCTCAATCTTATCTTATTAATGAAAAAAGAACTCACTATCATCTGAAATCCAATGCCTAACACTTCCTTCTTTGGTAACACTGAAACCAATAAAGATGTGATCAACATATTTTATTGAGCACGAAAATATAATCAGAATCACACTCACTTGTCCAAATGATTCCGTTGTAGAAATTTGAAATTGATAGTTTCTAATTCTTTAGAGATTTCTGCAAATAAATTGTCATTTATAAGATTTACATTGGTTTATTTCTTTATGAAAAGAGCTTTGTCTTGTTTAATTATGTCTTTTTTTCTTTCGATTCTGATTGTATAGTTCATGACTTGTCTTAAGTTATGATGGATCTTTTTTTGTATTGATGAATTCGCTTTTTATTGAGATTTAACCTGATGAAAAGTAACAGATGAGGTCTAATATGGAAAGAGTGTGCTCAGAAAATAAATGCAAGAGCAAGCTTTCGTGAAAAAAAAATAAAACATTTGAACATAATAAGATATCCCACTTGTATAGGGAACAGGGTGCAAGTTGCAGGCAGGCAGGATCATAGTAAAAGGAATCTTCTAACTCTACGAGCCGTGTCTGGAAGTACAGCTTTGTGAATCAAGCCATTGATCCAGCTGCCTATCGAGAGCCTTCTAAGATAAAGGTTGAGTCTCGTGGCAATTAAGCCATTGGTAGACACGACTATAGTTACAATAATTGCTAAGTCCACAATCAAAATTTAAACAACATCAACTTTAAACACCAACAGTCATTATGCTTCTTCTAATTGTAAGTAAATTGCTAAGTTTTCCACTTCCGTTAACTTTTACTAAGGTCAATATTTCTAGTTATCTCCTATGATGCGGTTTCAGGTTTCTACAGAAGCAATAATTTAGTATTAAAAATAATTATTTTAAAGTTATTCATACCAAAACGCTGCCCACGAAAATCAGAACCTTTCATATTAAATACCTTGTAAGTACTGTTACAAAAAAAGTTAATAAAAATGTTTATCCTTGAACAGACCCGAAATTTTGGAGCCCTTGTGTTGTCATCAGCATGTGAATAATTTATTATCATGTCACTTGTAAAATAACGCACTAGGAATATTTGTGTTACAGTTTCGGCACGTGTCTTTTCAAGGCTGGTGCGAAGGTGTTTGAATAAATGAGATATTTTGTGCTTTTTAAATAGGTCTGACTAACTTTAACAGAATTAGGTACTTTATCTATTATATTTTGGGCTGTGGAATCGTTTTAACGAGTCACTGTGGCCCTGGAACGTAAAAGGCTGGAATGAACATGAGTGGGTTAATCAATAAAGTTGTTCATACCATTAGCCAGCTATAATGCGGTCGCTAGATGGGATAGCATATTATACTAAACCTTTTGAAAAAAAAGTGTTCAAAGCCACATTTGCTTAGACTTGGTTGTGTTCTCCGCTTCTTTTAAAAAAGCGATTATTCATTCTATCTGTAAGGGTAGTGACGGAAGCTTGCAAACGACTATCATCTAATTGAAGTTTTTAGTATCTTATTTAAAGAGCTTAAACTTACTTCGAACACTTCAAACTGTTATCACTTCAACCGTTTGGCTGCTGCAGGATTAAATCTATTTATGAAGCTATCCATGTGTTAGACAATAATTTTATAGAAAACTTGCACGCTTATAAAAATGTGTTTTTTATCATTCTGGATCTTGCTAAATTATTTGACATCGTTCTTGTCTCCTCTCTTCAACTCATGTTTGAAAATATGGGTGTGAGGAGTCTCCGTTTGATCTCCTTAAGAGCTATCTTAAGAACAGCAGTCAGCTAGTTAATAAAGAGAATCACAAAAGTGATGAATTGTCCAATCATTATGGCGTGCCCCAGGGGTGCATTTTGGGACTTACACTGTTTCTTGTTGTTATTAATGACCTCTGCAATGACCAAATTCCAAATACCGCATTAGTCTCTCACTCACTGAATAGTTAGTTTGCATATATTCTATACTGTCATCACTCCATATAAATGTACCGTAAAGAGCTTTCCACGGTTAATTTAGGGGCAGGTGCTAGTGAAATGGAATCGAATCGAACTGCATTGTTCGCTATGTCAACATTTAGTTTGCCTTTTTGCAGCTAGTAAGCTTCGACCCTGCTGGGCCCCTAAAGTTTGCTGACATCTCCTTGAGGCACACGTGAAACAGTACGCGCCGTCGACGGCTTGGGCTCAGTCTAGATGGTTACCGGACGATCAGACGGCAAGCTACCCATTGTTCGCCGTTCGCAAGCCCGCGTCTGCGGTGGCCGGAAATCGTGATTGGGATCCAGGCGGCTGGAGCGTGAGGGCCGCGCCCTCGTGCGTGCACGTGCGGCCTCCTCCTTTGCTAACATTACTGCTTCGCAGAAGGAGGCGACCGCTTGCCACTCTTCCTCGCTTAGGACCATGGCGCGAGAGATTATTGTTGCCGATCTCCCCCCACTAGGACACGGCGGTGCTCTGCCCAAGCAGGGAACACCTCTACCGTATGCTCCATTGTGCCCTCCGGGCGGACCACACAATGGTAGCACCCGGGCGTCATTTCCGCACGAATCCAGGAGGACAGGAACCTCCCGAACTGACTATGTCCGGTGAGAACCTGCGTCATGCGGAAAGTAAGGTCGCCGTGAGGTCTTTCCAGCCACTCTTTAAAGAGAAGACTTA
The DNA here is from genome assembly GCA_949316375.1 of Mythimna vitellina. Lineage (NCBI taxonomy): Eukaryota > Metazoa > Arthropoda > Insecta > Lepidoptera > Noctuidae > Mythimna > Mythimna vitellina. The sequence continues at coordinate 7,981,161 of OX438687.1, read as the reverse complement.
CCGCCATAATTTTGTACTATATGGGCCTAACTTGAAAGAGTTATTTCAAATACTTATAATTTATGGAATTTCATATTATTATTTATTTAGCATAGCATAGTCGGCCTTATTATGTTCCCACTGTTGGGACTCAGGCCTCCTCTCTAGGAGAGGGAACGGGCCGTAATCCACCACGCGGGCCCAGTGCGGGTTGGTGGATGTCACATGTTTTCGAATTTTTGGTTCTAAGACATGTCGGTTTCCTCACGATGTTTTCCTTCACCGTTTTGAGAGCAGTGGTGATAAAATAAATTACACAAAGTAATGCGCCTGGCTGGTTTTGAACCCACGATCTACAACTCGTAAGTCGAGGCCGTTACCACTCGGCCACCACTGCTCAATTATTTATTTTTATTGATGACTAATTATAGTTTAGGTATTAAAGAATAAATCTGAAGAAAATTACATTCATAACTAAAATACTAAGAATTTTATTAGAAAAATAAGCTGTGTTACAGTCCATTCAGAATCTTTAAACACGTATTCCCAAAAAACTACTTTTTTTGTTTTAAAGGGTGCGTATGTTTAGTTTTATACAGACTGTTTAAATTTTATGGGAAGAGAATCTCTCTTTTCGGAAACATCACAGTAAACTATACTACTAAATAAACGACTATGAAAATTCATGGCATTTTACGCTATTTGTGTACATTTGTCGATAGTTTCGTTAGAGTCAGAGATAAAGAAAAGAGAAGTAAAACTAAGTTTTTTTACTTTACAGAACGTTTTCTCAGATGAGGTTTCTCTTTTATATTATTTACGTTGAACAGAGAGGAGCAATAGTTTGTCGATGGGTCGTGTATACAAATAAGTGTGATGCGGCTGTAATACATTACATTAAATTAAATATGTAAATTATCAAATTATCTTTTGGTTTGTGAAAGTTTCATAAAAATACAGCCCATGGTTTTTGCTTGATCTTCGCTTTTTGTCTGTGTTAGACATAACTTTCAAAATAAATTACACGAAGTCGTAAGAAAATTTTTTTAATGTAAATATTCGTATCTATATCAAATTATTAGAAAAATAGTCTAGCTTAATGTATATTTTTTTTCAAAACATACGGATTAGCCGTTTTTAGGTGATGTTGGATTAAAATCAACAAAAATCATATCTCTGCCCCTTAAATAGCGAAACTGTGTGAGTGGTGTGGGAATGCATATTCCTTGTCCGCAGTCAATCATACAGTCACATTCTTACCAATTATACTAAAGGATGTAATTATTTTTGTTTATTTATTTATTGTGAAAGCACCTCAACGACTTAATAAAACATACACAAACAAAAACCACATATAGTTTTAGACATAGTGAATTTGTCACTTACAAAAGCGCACAACACTGACCGGAAACTTAACAATTAATCAACATTACACAAAATGGTAGCTTATACAAGTTACAGGATCTAACAAAAATTATTTTTAAATGTGTATTTAAATTCTACGGCAGAAAAAATAATTTAACACAGTGGAAAGAAAAATAAAGGAAAATCAAAATATAAAGAAATTAAATTAAATGCAAATTTCAGACCTTATCAAGTTTCTTTGAATCGATTAATTTTTAAAATCTGTTTGAATCAAAGTAAAATTATTTCATTCAAGTTTTGATTGGAATTGAGAAATAATATTTCAAAACTTGAAATCATTAATATGTTTTTAATTTACAAGCAACTTTATTTAAGCTGCTTGTAGAACTAAGTTCTTAAATAATAATATTATCTATTTAATTTATAACAGAAACAAGCGGTTTGAATCTGAATTTTCTTTTATTTGTCGTCATCACTAAACTGTAGGAGTACGAGTTCATACGTCACTATGGTTCCTGTGACCTGCAACAATGAGAAATAGCATCATTATAATCCTGAACAAAAATAAACTTCTCGCACATAAAAAAAATTATAATATTGAAGTCACAATATCATTTCAGCGAATATCAATTTAATTTCTTTTTACGATTTTTACGCGAGTGACCTTGAAAACGTAATGACAATTACTCCAATCGTTTAAATAAAACGATCTCCTTTGCAATCGATTGGCATCAATCACGTCATCAATCGAAATTGACCATTTCGTTGACCCTTAAAACACGGAAACCGTATCTGGTTAGTAAATCAGAAAAGTAAAGTAACCTACCCACCTGCACGGTGGGTAGGTTACTTTTTTTTCCACATGTGAATGGTCAAATTTTTTAGTAAGAATACATAACTGTTTTGTGTTTTCTTTACATTGACGTTTAATAAATTGACACAAGAGCAGTGCTGCCGATACTAGAGATAGCCGGCGCTGCCCTTATGTGATTCCTGGAGTCACTACGCGAGTATTATGCGGTCAATGGCCCTTTACAGGGCGCCGTCGCTGCGGAAGCGACCGGTGGCCAAGCTGAACGCATCCCAAAGAGTCGGTCCATGGAGATATAATGCCGGGGTGAAACTACGCTGCCACGAAAAATCGCGGCATTGTGGATAGAGTCGTGATGGCATGGTGACAGCAATTGTTGCAACCTAGCGTTGGGAAGAAGAGTGAAATAAGTCATAAAACGATTTCCCTCCTCAAAAAAAAGAACAGTGCTGTGACCATAGTGATCATCATCATCTTCCTGCCCTTGTCCCATCTTATTCGGGGTCGGCGCAATACGTTTTTTTCTTCCATTCTATCCTGTCAACCGTCATACTATCACTAACTTCCTTTTCTTTCATATCACTGTTCACACAATCCATCCATCTTTTCTTTGGCCTCCCTCTCCCTCTCCACCCATCCATATGTATACTCATAACTCTTTTATTAACATGTGTTTCATCTCTCCTCTTTACATGACCATACCAAGACAAACGATTCCCCTTCAACTTTTCAGTCACTGGCGCCACTTTCAAACTTCCTCTAATATATTCATTTCTCACTTTATCCATTCTCGTCACACCACACATCCATCTCAACATTCTCATCTCCGCTACATGCAATCTTTTTTCATCCGTCTTTTTTACAGCCCAACATTCTGATCCATACAGTATGACAGGTCTTATCACGGACTTTTAGATTTTACCCTTCAACTTGAGGGGCATCCGTGGGTCACAAATTATTCCAGTGACCTGTCATTTCATCCATCCTGTATTGATCCGATGTGATACGTCTCGGTCTACCTCGCCATCTCCTTGGATAAGCGACCCGCTGTGACCATAGTGATAATTAAATCAAATATAACTTTTATCAAAGGGTAACCATCAAACTAATACGTAGCTGCAGGTATGCGAGAACGTTTGAAATAATCATGAATTCTGACATTTACAAAGAACTGTGATTTGTTTTTTATTCTTTCAAAGTCTATTTGGTTGAAAAGTTTATTGAAGTTGATTAATGATGCATTTTTCGTTAGTCAGAAATCTAAATAACATTTATCGATGAAATAAATTGAATACCTTAATTATTGGAATTGTAAGTAAAATAGAAAAAAATAATGACGCTGCAATTATCGATTCCGTGAAAAAAAGAAATAATAAAAAAATAAAAAAAAGTGTGCGTGTCAAAAAACTCTAAAATTTGTGCTTTTTTTTGTCAATATAAATAAAAGTAAAAGTAATCAGTCATTAATTCACTATCTAAACACGAAATCTCGAAAACCACTTGACCTAAAGAATTGAAATAGTTTTCGAGATTTTGTCACTCCTTTTTTTGGGTAGTCGTGTATAAACTCATTCATAATAATAATGTTTTTAAACATGCAGCAGGTTGAGATTGATACTTTAATGTTCTTTTTATTATGACATAGTATGTCCTGCTGAGTTCAAAGCTGCAAAGTGAGTTATGTACGCCATCTGTAGGTACTTACCGTGAGAAATAGATCTCTAGTGATGTAAAAGAAATGCAGACCACTAAGAGCCACGGTATCGTTGTTAACTTGGTTCTGGAACCTTTCGACCTGAGAAACAATCCAAAGCGAATATTAAAACATCTAAAAACACAATCAAGAACCTTGAAACAAGAATCAGAGAAGAAACTTGAAAGCCGAAGAATTGCTGTAAAGTCTCTTCGGGGAACATCTTGACATTAGGATAGGTCAACAAAATTAAAGAATCGAACGAATACCTTTTTTTTGTAAGTGGGTAAATCATCCAACGTCACTTTTCGCTCTTGGGCGGCGTGAAAGGGCGTGACAGACTTTTAACGGAATAACCCAAATGGAAGAGAATGTATTTTTAATCTGCCGGCGGTAGCCGATGAAGGGAAAATAAAACTAGGATTAATCTTCCAACTTTTATTTTCCTACTCGTAGTTTCCTGACCAGGTTAAGAACTTAATTTTAAGAATAGAAGGTGATATCATTGCATCTTGGATGTTTAGTAACATAAAAAAATAAAAAAGGGTTTATGAAACATTTGGATGAACAGACACTCCCTCATGGAGACTCTAGGCGAGATCCAACAAAGTAAACTCGAAATCCAGCAGGAACTTCAATATAAAGCTTAAAGATAAAACTTTGAGAGAAAAGATTCAAGGAAAAGAAAAATGAAAAAAACGCCATTCGGCTGGAACAACATTTAAAATCGTTAAATGAACATGAAAGTTTTACTTTGCAAACACGAGGTAGCGAGGTATTTTATCATGTCACTGTTTTTTTTCCCTCAACAAATGTCAAGTGTGCCAACAACGTCTAAAGAACACAAGTAGGCGAGAAATTACTTAAACTAGAAAGAAATAACGATTCGTAAGATACAGAAACAAAGATCCAACGCGTCATGGAGAAATCCAAAACCAGTTCTTACTGAAAAATTATGGTGAAATCCACTAAGAACAAACCTTGGCGGTTATAATTTCTATTTGGCCATTTTAGGGCACAAAATAGCGACGATAAGAGCCGATTGAGAAGGATTTAATGTATTGCAAAAAAAATCAGCTGCTTGCTAACATAATGTTGGGTCGAAAAGTGAAATGACACGCTCACCTTTTTTTTAATATTTTTGGTTCAAAAAACGACTAACGAACCGAACATGTGTTGAGGCGACATCGACTCGTTATAAACAAAGGTACAAAAAGCTGGTTTTTCGGTTGAAACCATGCATCAGAGGATTATGGTCAATGGAGACGAAAGGTTCTAGAGTGGCGATCACGTACCGAAAGACACAGCGTTGGAAGGACTCCGACAAGATGAACCGATGACTTGGTGAAGTTCGCGGGAATCCGATGGATGCGAGATGCACAGGAACCGCTGATGGGACACATGGAGGAGGCCTATGTCCAACAGTGGACGTCTTTCGGCTGAATTGATGATGCCGATGCATATCATAGGAGCCAGAAACGACGAAAACTTCATTTGCGCAGCTAATACAGTACTAGCTTTGTCCGCGGCTTCGCCCGCATACATAAAATACAGCCAATGTCACTCAGGAATAAAATAGCTTTCGTTGAAAAATTTTTCGAAATCGGACCAATACTTTCAGAGATTACCCCCTACAAACAAAAAAACATAAAAACAAACTACTTCTTTATAATATTAGTGTAGATAGTTTAACAAAGATCTTTGGAAGCTTCGTTTAAATTGTCAGTGCAGTATTTTTTTGTTGAGGACTGGAAATAGGATGACATCCATTTCTCAGGATGGAGCTAGGGAGAGTCAGATCTTTACTAAATTAAACCCACATATTACCCAGTTCTTTCTGTTGCCCTTTGCGTTCCAGGACCATGGTGACTCTTTCGAACAATTCCGCTGCCTTGGAAGGAGGGTTCCGCCAATCCTGCTGAGATTTCTTTGAGGCTCGTGTGGATCCTTATCAGAGGACAAGCAAACCAGGGAACCAGGGGGGGTATATGTTGGCCCAGAATTGCCCCATGACTCCTGATGCCCTGGGTATCTCTTGTGGCGGTTGAAGCGTAAAAGTTGCCTCTCACGCCTTCCACCGCCTTTTCCTCCTTTGCTTTTTTCAGGGCAGCTTTGTTAGTCATCTGTGCAATCGCCCGTAGAAATAGTGTAAGAAAACAGGACGGCGGCAGTAGTTCCAATTTGGTCATAACTAAAGGACCCTTGAAAAGCTTTACCTTCAACAAGTTTCAATCAAATGACAAAAATATTTAACACCTCAAAGACTCACCTCTTTACAATACGATGTCGCAGGCACCGCATATAGAACCGGCCGAGATACCATCGAGGAAGAGTGCACACCAGACGACACTAGCGCCACAGTGAGGAAACGGACGCAGAGGTAAACCGTCGAGTATATCAGGTATGCGGGGTAAACGTAGATGCGGAATACACTGAAAAAAAAACAAAGGTTTCATGGTGCTTTAAGATTACTAGAGTAGAACTTGAACATGTTTTTTTTTACCGAATTTTCAAAATTTACGTTATTCATGCTTCAATAAGTAGTATCTCGTTTCACTCTATTCACTGAAAGCGATATAAAAGTGCTTCTAGATAAAATTACATTCCATGAAAACTATCACCAGAAACCCAAAATACATGAGATGGACAATGAAAATATTTTAAAAAGGTCACAAGGTTGGATACTACTGACACCAAGTACACAGGTCACGGCAGGTCATAGCGGGCATTAGGTGCTAGAGCACAGCTGGTTGCAGGAGTAAAACAATTCCCCACTCCCCTGGATGACCCAGTAACCATTTATTTGTGCGAACAACCAGGTAACACCACAAGCTTATAACTTTGTGATTTTTCACGATACAGTTATGAAAATACATAGATTCTTAGCATAAAAATACTAGTACGGGTTTCGGGTTTCACATATATAATTTGAACCTTTCAATATATTGAGGCTGAAACAGACTAGAGCTTGGTCAATAGGGCACAAATGGACGTATCTAACCAGGAAAAGTCCAGTTGCTAAGCACCATAATTATAAACATTCATATCTCTGAGTACTAACTTGTAGAGGACACACACAGCTTTATAAAAATATTATTTCATTACTCACTTGTTCTGATGTCCAGGGCATAATTTATTGATTTGCGTTGAGCGAACTCCGTTCCTACAACATGGACCGTATTGGATAAAAAAAAAATGGATTAAAATTTAATAGCTACATAAAATTGTCACTACGGTATAATAATAAATCAGTGAAATTTAGCAGATAATGTAGTGACAGTTTTATTTGGCGATAAATCAAAACACATAATATACTGAGATCCCAGAGCTGTTAGACATAACTTATTTTCACATAGATGAAACCTTAGGTTCTCAGTAGGGTCTAGTGTGCTTTGAATATCTGTGTACTTTTGGAGCTCCCTCTTGGAGCCCCTGAGCAGGTACCAGGTGAGAAAGGGAACTAAAAATAACGAGTTAATTAATTTTTTATAGCTGATTTTATATATGTTTTGTAGAATATTATTCTAAACTAGTATTAAAAGTGTCAGACATTGTCCATGGACCAAAACTTCTCATCTCATCTTCATGGAAAGTGTCTGACACTTATGATATTACTTTAAAATAATATTCTACAAAACATATATAAAAATTAGCCATAAGAATTTTAGTTAAGTTACTCTTATTTTTAGTTTCCTTTCTCACCTGGTATCTGCCCAGGGGCTCCAAGGAGGAGCTCCACAAGCACACAGGTATTCAAAGCACATGAGACTCTACTGAGAATCTAAGGTTTCATTTATGTGAAAGTAAGTTACCTATGTCTGACAGCTCTGGATCTATAAGGCCTATATTGTCATTTTGAAGGTAACTCTGATCGACTGGGTAGCTATGACATCACAATAAGCTCACGATTTTATCATTTGCCGTCTTTTCCCTTAGAGTTTAACTTCCAGTCTTACTGAATAAGGCAGAGTATCTGTATTTTAAATGGATCAATTATTTCATCTCCATGATCCATCATCATAAATTTTGCCTAAATACGTCTAGCGCTAGCCATAAGCTTTCCTCAAGAGTCGCCACGATTCTTGCAACTATCATCGGGTCCACTTTGTGAGAAGCCTTTCAACGTTGTGGCTATCGTTACGCGGTCACCACCCCTGAACCTTTCTCATCGACCATTGCATCTATTTTACTACGCATTTAGTACTTGCTTCTCTCTAGGAATGACTCCTGCATTTTGGATGTGTTCACAAACATGTAAATTCACTTACCTACACAAGCCACCTATACCTGCCCCCCTAGCCAAGTTACGATCGTTTCGTTTGCGTCGAACGACTCGAGTTGTAGGCTACGTCTTCGATTCCTTTCTTCTGACGTCATCTCAACGCTCAGTCACGTGGTCAGAACAAAGGAATCGGAGGCGTGGCCTACTCGAGGCGTTCGACGCAAATGAAACGATCGTAACTTGGCTAGGGGGGCTGGAACAACTAGCATAGCATAGTCGGCCTTATAATGTTCCCACTGTTGGGACTCAGGCCTCCTCTCTAGGAGAGGGAACGGGCTGTAATCCACCACGCGGGCCCAGTGCGGATTGGTGAATGTCACATGTCTTCGAATTTTGGAACAACTATTTGAATAATAATATGTTCTACTTACGCGAGCACATTGTAAAGCTGTAAACATATGAAGAACAGGTCATTTGCAAATGCGATCAGCACTAATCCACTGAATAAGTTATCAAATCGTTTGATCAACTTGGTCGCGCGGTTGTAGTCCTCCCTCAGGACTCCCCATGTGGAAGCAGGCACGAAATTCTGAAATTGAGTTTTTAGCGCGATTTTTTCGAGTAAAGTTCAGTAGAACATTTAGTTATAAGCAATATGATTCCTAGTGAATATTATAATGTAATATTGTATCACATCTGGATAAAGTAAATGTAAAATGTAATCATTGAAACAGGCACGATCTCGATAAAATTGAGCTCAGACTTTTATTGTAGTATTGAGCAACGAGAAGGCTGATTCGGCACAGTTGGCGTCTTTTGTTGTCATTTTCTTAAACGATTTTGGAAAGAATTAATTAAAATTAAATAGAAGTTTGATTTGAATCGAATATCTTGAAACTTATATTAAAAGTTATACTCTAATCAAAGTAAAGTCAATTTGTTTTAAATTTTATGAAACTGGCATCAAGTCTAATTAATAAAAATAATAACTTATTGGCAAAAACACAAGTTTGAAAGAAAAATATACAAATATGAAGAAAATAAATAGAAAACACATCAGAGTTGGCCGTGGGCCACAAACTAGGCACAGCCTGTATCTTAGTGGCCCAGGACTAATTAGCAGTAGGTATAGACTAATTAAAAGTTCCGTGTGATACAGTACAATATAAGAAGGTGCAGGAAGGAATTCAAAAGTATCAGTATACAGAAATAATAATAAATAAATTTTAAAAAGAACTACAAATATAACCAAAATTCCAAAAAGAAAGAGGAAAAAAACTGAATCAAATAACCATAAATAAAAACCTAAAGAAAAAAAAATGGCATAATTACAATTACAACAAAATCAAACAAAATTTAATTCTCGATATACATAATATCGAATCGTTTTAGACCGAATACGCGTTGACAGGTCTCATACAGAGTGAACTAGACAAGTGTGTTGGTGCTGGCGTGAAGTATCTAACAACAGAAACCGCTACTAGTGTCCATAGTGGCAGGCGCAATGAGAGTGGCACGAACTGTCTAATGACATCAACAAAGCGTCTATTCATTGCAACCTCTGAAAAAAATGAACTGCCTGCTACAATAACTCGTGAAGCACTCAGGTCATATGATCGCACTTGCCACCATGCTAGCAACAGTCACTGACACCATGCATTCACTCTGAACCCGTTCACACAGACTGCTTAGTGCCTAGAGCTCAGCTAGTCGTCTAACGCTCATTAGACGTCACTGCTCGTCAGGTGACTGTATGTGACTTGATGTGAGCATAGCATGCTCGGAGCGCTAAGCAAGTCCTCTGTCAGTACATTTTCGACTTTAATCTGTTATGTGATGTGATGTGTGAGTGTGTGTGTGTGTGTGTGTGCATGTGTGTGATGTGTGTGTTTTTTTTTTGTATACCTTACTAGCTGTCAAATTAATTTTCTTATTTATCTGCTCCATTATCGAAGTTAAATATAAACTGATGCACACAATAAATATGTCCACATAGTTCCAAGTGGCTGTTGCTACTGAATTTAGGTACTGAAAGCAAATAAAAGTGTGTGTCATAAAATTTAGAATTCTTAACTATTTTCTTTGTGTAGAAGAAACTCTGCATCCTAATTGCGAACTTAACTCACTTTCAGTTAACAATATTTTTATTGCGTTGTTAAAAAAAAAAATTAATGTATCTCTTTTAAAATAAAAGTATTAGCGAGTGATTTACGGAATTGGGGTGCTGCTTCCGTAGACTGAGTGACATTCTGTCATTAATGATAACTGTCTTAATGCCCAATTGACAAGCGCTAGTGAAATGTTAAGTGGTCAAATGCATATAAATTAATAGGTTTTTTGATTTTTGACCGAATTTCACTTTGTTTAAGCCCTCGAAAGGGTAATTTTTCGTCAGTCTTTCAGGGGAGAGTCCTTTACGGGAGAGAAACACCAAAAAGGAACTTACAGTTTTCAAAAAAATTGTTCGTATCTCTCAAAAACATCTAAATCAACTTTTCTATTTGCAGGATTTAGCATAAGCATAGCATAATCAGCCTTTTTAATGTTCCCGCTGCTGAGACTCAGGCCTCCTCTCTAGGAGAGGAAATGGGCCGTAATCCAACACGCGGGCCCAGTGCGGATTGGTGAATGTCACATGTCTTCAAATTTTTTGGTTCTAGGACATGCCGGTTTCCTCAAGATGTTTTCCTTCACCGTTTTGAGAGCAGTGGTGATGAAATAAATTACACAAAGTAATGTGCTTGGCTGGGTTTGAACCCGCGACTTACAACTCGTAAGTTAAGGAGCCTTGCAGGATTTACTGAACTTTAAAAAAATATATTTTTATTTTTTTCGAAATTATGGCTAGGTTTGCAAATATCTTACGGAGAAACTGTTAGCCCCTCTATTTAGGTTCTTCATTATTTTTTTTGTGTAATCCTGTGTGGTCTTTTTTTAGAAATTTTGAAAACTGTAAGTACCTTTTTGGTGTTTCATAAGAACTCTTTTGAAAACATTCAAATACATGCCACAATTTCATCTCGGTTAGGAAATTTAAGGCGTTTTTAGCAGTTTATTATTGAGATGCAAAAAAAATATAAAACGAGAATTAAATTTTTTAATGTGTTTACTTTTTATTAAACTTAGTCTTTTTAATGTATAACAAATGATTCTCAAGTAAATCGATAAAATGCATCATCATTTTGCGATGAATTAATAATAATAATTCGTTTATTTTCTCACCACAGTATCACAGAAAGTACAAAACTAAGACAATGACAATAATTGGGTTCATACTATGGAAGACTGGTGCCTAAGGGAGGCTTTTGGCCTGTATTTCAGGTCACCAGGTCTTTTTTGCATATAATGTGTCTGGCATTTGTTAGACAGTAAGCATTTTTCTGACCAAATCACGGCCTCATAATATCAATTTACTATAGTATAGTTGAAATAAAAATTGTATACCTGAATAATGATTGCTATCCACTCCACGTACGGCACATTCAACTCATACAGCCAGGGCGATGACACCCTTAAGAACATCTCTCCAGGATTGACTACAGGCTCATGGCACTCAAATACACGACCTATTCCAGATAATATTGACATGATGTGTTCCACTGAAATGCAGAAACAAATGTATTAGGGTATAGTTGTTACAAGTTTTGCATTGCAGTTGTCATCCCATCACAGTTGACACGCCTATATTGAATTTAATAAAACAAATGAAAATTAAAAGAAATCTTAAATTTTAATTGAATGCTCTAGGGTGGCCCGCAAAATTCAATTGATATTTTTCCACAAACAAGTAGACATTGACCTGCAAAATGCAAAAAAACTTAAAAATATTTGAAATCTCTAATGTCAAATATTGGCGACCCCAGCATATTCGTTGTCGTAAACTTCAATTTCTAATGAAAATTGTTACGTGGTCTATTTAATATACGGATTATAAAAATATACTAGGGAATGAATTATCCTTTGATCGGCTATACACTGTTACAGACAGGTTTTTTAGAAACTCAACCTTTGAGAAGATGAAAAGGGAGAATTAAATTTGTATTTAAAATCTCATCCCGTGTCAAGTCCAGATTGTCATTATTTATTTTAAAAATTATCACCATTAGAAGAATTTAGGGGGTTTTAAAGATTGTATGGAAGGTGTAGCGACCGTACAACGTCATCAAATGCAATGGAAGCACTATTCATATGAAATATACAAGCGACGCCGGCGAGAGCCAGTTGCTCCGTAGGCCCGACTCTGGTCAGTGTTATCGTGTCGCGAGTTGGTGGTTTGATATAACCAAATGTGATTGTGTAACCAAGTGTGTATTGTGTGATTAAATAAAACACCAAGTATACTCTCAATCTCTATGTTATTTACCCATACTACATATACCAGATACACAATAACTACAGAAGGTTTTTATTTCATGGCAAAACCAACTTAAGACTTGGCACAAATTTTAACTTAATTTTAATCCATACTTATAATAAATCTGTAGAAGTGAAAATTCTGTACATTGATAATATAAAAAAATAATGACAATGGAGTGTTACTAGACCGACACCGAACCGAAATATGTGATTAAAAAAAAATTTGTCTGTCTGTTTGTTCAAGCATCACGCAGAAACTACCGGTTCGATTACGATGAAACTTAGTATAATTATTCTTTAATATCATGATACTTTGTATCCCGGAAAAGTATATACAATAAAAAACAAACTTAATTTTGCGGTTCGATCCCTAGATTACTGTACTAACCGCAAATAATAAGTTTGTTGTAGGTTATGTCACCCGCAGTGGAGTTCACTAAGGGGTGCTGTAAACGGCTAAGATACTATAATATTTTATCTTAAGATACAATATCGCTCGCCATATAATTCAATGGACTATCACACACGACGAAGATAATAAATAATATTTCATATTTTCGTATCTCAAAAACCTAATAAAACTATTTTCGACATCTACGCGGACGAAGTCGCGGGCAAAAGCTAGTATTAAATAAATATAAATATTAAAGAATTACATTATTAGTGTTTTAAAACTACCCTTGAAATATGGTATATGGAGTGTTAAAGTTTTAAATGAAACAACTCGCGATTGAAGTCGCGGGCAATGTGCTTTATACTTACTTAGACCCATTGCCATAAATACAGCACAGGCTATTTTGCACCTCTTTACAACATTAGGATGAATGTACTCGTCGAGTCTAGAGTTGATTAGCTCATTCATCAAAGACGGCCATTTTGGAGCAATTCTTATGAACGAAATCGTAGTTAAGCAAGCCGTCATGAAGAACGAGACGAAACCTGGGGAAATAATATACGGAAACGATTAAAATGGTAACAAATAAAGTGATAATCAAAGTTAAGGGTCAAAAAGAAAAATGGTTGCCACACTTAAACATAAATCGGACGGAGCACCACCGTGTCCTCATAGGGCGATTGGCAGCGGCATCCTTTCGCGCCGACTAGAACCCGTTCTGGTTTAGACCATGGTCCGAAGCGAAGAGAATGGGCAGCGGTTGCCGCCTTAGCCTTTCTAGGGTGGCTGGAAGAGGGTGTTATCCGCCCGTCTTCGACATCCAGAGCGCTTTCTACAGCTTAATTCTGCGAGATAAAATTTTCAAAAGAAGAAGTTTTTTTTTTATTGGGTTGGAAAATCATCTTATGACAAATCGCGCTCTTGGGCGGAGCGGGAGATAGTATCAGACTTTTACTGACTAAAAACCCACTCCTGTTCCTTCGTTGCCTTCGTCCCAGGGCCCCGGGTTTCGTTTTCACACTACCCATGGCCCCAGCAGGCTTCGACCCTGCTGGGCCCCTACGATTTGCTGACATCTCCCTGAGGCGCGCGTGGAACAATACGCGCTGTCGGCGACTTGGGCTCGGTCCGGACGGTTACCGGACGGTCGGACGGCGGGCTACCCATTGCTCGCCATCCGCAAGCCCGCGCCTACAGTGGCCGGAAATCGTTATCGGAATCCTGGCAGCAGTTGGAGCGTAAGGACCGTTGCCTCACGCGATCGGCCGCCTGTTTTGCTAGCATTACTGCTTCGCAGAAGGAGGCGACCGCCTGCCACTTCTCCTCGAAGAGGTTACGGTATCCCAGTTTCTTCTTCTCTCGGTATTCGTTTTATGACCATAAAACGAACGACGGTCGGCCCCGACAGGTCGCTTCCGTTTTCCAAAGCGAAGGCATGGAGTAGCTCCTCTAAGAGGTAGATTTGCCATGCCACGTCTTTTGTACAGTGGATACAGTAATGGCACCGAGCATCCTGTTTATGCAAAATATGTCTTTCCTGAAGCTACCGTGCCCCGTAAATCCCGTCACTCAAAACGTCAAGAAACCATATATCCCCCATGTCAGTTTTCGAGCCGGTATGATACAAGAGCCTTTCCCATCGTTCCGCTCCACCAAGATCTGATGTGGCTTCGAAAGGCGGCGTCGTAGTGTATCCTGTAGCAGATATTGCAATTGTTTTTAAGGTGTAAAATCATCCAATGACTTCTCTTGCTCTAGAGTGGAGTGGGAAGGTGTGTCAGACTTGTACTGACTAAAACATGACCTATGTTTCTTCTTTGCCTTGCATTCTCATTGTGTTGGACCCCGGGATTCCCTTTCAGACTACCCATGACCCCAGTAGGCTGGGCCCATATGGTTTTGCTGATATCTCCTTGAGACGCTCGTGGAACACTACACGACATCGATGACTCGGGTCCGGTCTGAATGGTTACTGGACCGCTGAACGGCGAGATACCCATTGCTTATCGCCCACTAGCCCATTGATATTGTAATAAGGTTATGAATAAAATCTTGAAATTGATGCTAATATCTTATATCGTCGTAGCTGCCAGTTCTGAATAAAAATTGGCTTGATATGCATCAGAATTTAAAAACTTACCAAGAGCATCGAAATTATTTCGTTTCTTGTAAAGCCTGTAGGAAGTCAGTATTGCTGCTGTGGTTTGAGCGATGGCTATTGTTATAGCTAACAGAAACTGAAATGAGCATTTTGTGAACCTGAAAGACATAATTTATTTAAAAGTCCAATCATCATTCTCTTGCCCTATTTGTTTGTTTTTATTTACTCAATCTTAAAGAAAGAAAAATAGGGTGTGAGTTAGTTATGGAGATGGCCATATGTCGTACGAGAATACGTGTTCGTAGCGTTGGTACTGCCGTTGATCCGTTCGGCCGCGATCACAGATATATCAAACAGTAAAGATATGTTTGAAACTCAAATTTATTCGAGTTCAAATGTCCCCAAACCACGCCCACTTATTTCACTTACACAAAATCAAAAACTATAAGAACGATACACAAACTCATATTTATCACGGATACAAAGAACGAAATAGTGTTGAAATGCAATACGCGAGGTTCATGTACGATATATTTATGACACGAGTCATATATCGTACATGAACCTCGCTTGGAGGCTGTACGAACAGCCTCCAAGCGATAGACTGTACTCTAATATTCAGTAAGCGACACCTTATGCTGAATGACTTCATCGTATCAAAAGGTTTTTCGAAGTCGACAAAAGGATTTCCCACAAAGGATTTCACACCAGTTAAAACTATATATACATTTAAAACAGAAACTCGTAACTTCTAAATAGTTCTTGAAATGTGGAGTTAAGAAATTTTATCTATCAAAAATGCATAACGTGTCGTGAGTATTTAATTTAATTATTTTTTCTATTTTTTATTATTTTATTCAATTTTTTTTTTGTTATTTTTTTTTGTTTATAAAAATGTAGGTATAATGTATTTGATTTATAATTATATTTTGTTAATTTACCTCATTTTCGATGCATCTTTTTGTAGTATTCCTTTTACGGGGTTCAATCCAATACATTGTCCCCATATGATCACCACTTTCATAGCTCTTTGAAAAGATATGAACTGATTGTGTATTTCGTTTTTATTATTGTCGTCTAATTTAGCTGAAAATAACATAATTATTGTAACACTAAATATAATTGGATAAGTAATAACTAAAAAAATACATGATTTCCCTTTTTTAACGGACTTGAAAAAGAAGGAAGATGTTCGGCTGTATGTATTTCTTATGTATGTTCACTGATTTCTCGGTCGAATGCGGACCGATTTTGAAAATAATTTTTTTGATTGAAAGTATATATATTATACTACACATACATCACTCATCTTCGGTTTGCCGACGACATAGTAGTCATGGCTGAGACTGCGGAAGAGCTCAGCACAATGCTAAATGACCCCAGTAGAGCTTCCGAAAGAGTGGGTCTCAAAATGAATATGGACAAAACTAAAGTCATGATAAACATCCATGTAGCACCCACTCCGATCAAGATCGGAAACTCTGCACTCGAAGTTGTAGACGATTACGTTTACCTGGGACAGACAATCCAGTTGGGTAGATCTAATTTCGAGAAAGAGGTCAACCGTCGAATCCAACTCGGCTGGGCAGCGTTCGGGAAGCTGCGTGGTATCTTCTCATCCGATATACCACAGTGTCTCAAGACGAAAGTCTATGACCAGTGCGTGTTGCCAGTGATGACATATGGTTCCGAAACGTGGTCGCTCACAGTGGGCCTCATTAGAAGGTTCAAAGTCACCCAGAGGGCAATGGAAAGGGCTATGCTCGGAGTTTCCTTGCGTGATCGAATCAGAAATGAAGATATCCGCAGGAGAACCAAGGTTGCCGACATAGCACGAAGAATCGCCAAACTTAAGGGGCAATGGGCAGGGCACATTGCTCGCAGAACGGATGGCCGTTGGGGCCGAAAGGTTCTGGAGTGGCGACCGCGTACCGGAAGGCGCAGTGTTGGAAGGCCCCCTACAAGGTGGACCGATGACCTGGTGAAGGTTGCGGGAATCCGATGGATGCGAGACGCGCAGGACCGTTCTTTGTGGCGACATTTGGGGGAGGCCTATGTCCAGCAGTGGACAACTATCGGCTGAAATGATGATGATGATGATGATATTATACTTTCGAGTTGGTCCCATAGAAATATTCTTATGATCTGGTTATGAACTTCGAAGATATTGAGCGGAATTCCTCTTAGAATCACAGCAGATCTGTCGTAAGAAATAAAATTGGTTTGTTTATACGTGTAGTCGATTACTGACTGAAAAAAGAGATGGAGGGGATATATCGAACTGAATGTATCTGCTGATGATGAAGCCAGAAGGTAGGTGTTTGGGATTATTAGAATTGTCATGAGATGGACTCTGGCTATAAGGTACCATCGATCTAATCTGATGATGAAAGGTCAGCACGAAAAGTCCGTAATAAAACTATGTACCCTAGCCGTGTCTTGGCTTATTGGAATTGTCATGCAATGTTTTAATGAATAAATTCTATAGGTATCTTACTATAGAACTTATATACTATTTAAGTTTGGCTGAGAGGTACTTTTTAGTTGTGTTACCACCACTGAAAAGTGTAAAATAAAAAAAAAATACTACCGACTTCAATGTAAAAAAAAGTCGGTGTTAAATAACAAACAGACAAAACTATTAAAGAAACACCGACTTTCGAAACTAAAGTTATATTGTTTAGTGTTTTTTTTTTTACATTGAATTCGGCTGTATTTTTCTCTTCCTCTTTCAAAAGTATTGCGATTTCGTTAGGTTTATTTCTACATAATGCCTTGGATTTGTTTTACAAATAGGACTATTATTTTTTAAACGTTTTTTGTGCAGTCTGAAAATACCCAGATAATGGTATTGAAAATCGTTATTCTTAAATCAATATAAGCAAGTTAATTACTTTTCTAATATCTTACCAAAGCAATAAAAAATAACTCACTGTCATCTGAAATCCAATGCTTAGCACTCCCTTTCTCATCACCACTGAAAACCAACAGTAATGTAACCAAATATTTTATTTTATCGAGTACAAATTTGTAGCAAACGATGGCCCACTTACTTGTCCAAACGATTTTCTTGTAGAAGTCTGAAATTGATCGTTTCTAATTCCTTTGATATTTCTGCAAATAAAATATCACTTTTAAAATTTAAATCGTCTGTTTTTATTATGTTTGAAGAGATCTTTGTTCTTTTCAATTTTGATTACTGATCAAAAGAGCAAATTAAATATATTTTATTACACTAAGGCAATTCTGCAGATACCGAAATAGAACTTACACACTCACACACATATTTACCCCACAATTTATACATAATACACAGTTACACTCTACTAACCTACGAAGCAACTAAAGCTGGTCTTTTATACTCATTTCTTAAATTTTTCTTTATATATATTTACTGTTTGATTTCATTTTTTTATTGTATTTTTTAGTTTTTAAATTTGTGCAATTTGGTTCTCGGACAAAATCGGAGTGTGGGGTCTAGGGTTTATATATAGTAAGGAATACGTTTGCTTTTTTTTTTTGGTGCAATAAAACTTATTATATAGTAATATTAAAAAACATATAAGTAGATAGCTTTTTCCTCATTTGAGATTGTTTGTATTGTGCAAGATTTGTCATAGAATATGATAATTCTTTAGTTGAAGATTTTTTTTTTGTGTACATACGCCAGCTCTTTACTACGATAACCTATCCTAACCTGATAAAAAGTGAAAGATTAGGTCTTTGATGGAAGGAGTGGGACTAGAAAAAGAATGTTTGCTCTTGCTTACAAGATACTGGGGTTTTTTGGGGGCTGAGTCACCCGCGTCCGTAGGAGAATACCCATTGCAACGTGTCTCCAGGTGGTGCTCACGTGACACTAACTGGTGGTAGGTCTCGACCGATGGCTTGCGACCACCCACTGAACAAATACTTACCACCAAGCGGCCTAGTCAATCAGTTCCGGTGCGAGGCTCAGTGTACAGAATTCAGAGGTCGAAGTGGCGGTTCCGTCGCACGCAGACCGACCATGTTTACACTGTTTTGAAGGTATCGGGAGACTAGTCGTGGAGAGTAACGGGATCCGATGCACAGGTAGTTGGGGGCTCAAGTAATGTGCCAGCCACACATAAAAGGCTGCCCCGCCAACTGTAGAAAAATCCCGGGATACACCATCGCGCTGGTTGGGGGCTTGGTGGACATTCCCGGGGGGGCTTGGGCGTCCCCGCAGTCTCTAGACTAGTATCTTAATGACGTCATCCTATCAGTGCTTGTCTGAAGGTTAGAACTATGAAACCCCATCTCACTTCCTTCTCTTCTCCTTCTTTCACTCTTATTACACAAAATGACAAGGATTAAAAGATATATATAAATAGTCAATCAGCGGCAGAACCCCCTCTCTCTTAAAGTGCACTTCAGTAATACTAGTGCATTCCAATCTTGTCGCAGTCCACCACCATCCAGAGATTGAGAAACCTGCTGTTCTTTTTTCTTTCGGAGACGCAAATCAGCAAGCCATCAGACGTGTCGTACTTATCTTACCCCGGGTTTACCCTGGAGCAGCATTTTAATCCAAGCGCGTGTGTATGTATGTACGCCCGGGACGACATCTGATATCGGCGTCTCCGCAACCTTGAAGACTTTGTGTACTCCACGCTTTGGGCTCTGGTGAACACGGGCTTAGATTAAATTGTCTCCGCTTGTCTTTACCGTTCGCACTGCGGTGATTAGGAGACAAACAGGCTCACACAGCAACTTAGTGAAGTGGCGGATGTGACTCAACAGCGATACCTTCTGCCCAATTGCAATTGGTGATACTGGGGGATTTTAACGCCCGCCATCAGGAGTAGCTCTTCCCATATCAGTGCCCAGACCAAGCTGGGCGAGAGACATGGAAGCTAGCGCTAGCTTTAAATATCACCCAGCTGACCCAGAAGGCTACAAGGGTGCCGAATGTCGACTCGCATGTGGCCAATTGCTTGGACCTTCTGGTGATTACAGATCCGGATAGGTACTCAGTGCTAATTTCCTAACCAATAGGTAGTTCCGATCATAAAAATTTGTAAACGATCAGTCATTTTGCGAAAGAGACGTTTTGTGCCTTCCAAAGTAATTACATTGTACATTATCTCAATTTTTATTAAGGTCTGTCGGTCTAGTCATTTCCTTAAATGCGGTTTTAGGTCTTAACACAAAAAATAATACAAAAGAAAGAAACTCATACCAATACGCTGTCCACCAAAATCAGAACCTTTCATATTAAGTACCCTGTAAGTACTGTCACAAACAAAGTTAATACCACTGTTTATCTTAGACTAAACCCTACAATTTGGAGCCCTCCTGTTTTCATGTCACTTAAGTTAAATGATTAATGTGTGTTATCAGATTATGAATATTTTATTATCACGTCACTTGTAGAACAACGCCCTAGTAATGTTTGAGTTATAGTTTTGGGACGTGTCATTAAAAGGGTGATGTGAAGGTGGTTGAATAAGTTTTTAGATGCTTTGTGCTTTTCATATAGGTTTGGTTAACTATCGCAGTCTACTCTATAGGCAATTTAATGCGAATGCGTTTGCGAAGCGATCTGATCTGGTTCACGCAAATTCAACGCGAAGCGGTGGCTCTGTCCACGAGCACGCAAAGCCGCTGCTTCGGCTGCAATTTACGGGGTGTCTTGTTGAGTACGATGCGACGCGATAAGACACGACACGATGCAATGCGACGCAATGCTACAAGCAGTAAATGTACTACGTGATTTTGGTCATTAGTTCTCGAATCATGGAATAGTAAACAGTACAATTTTGAATTAATAAACACTAATGTTAATGTTTTTTTATTTTATTTAATTAAGCTTTATGCATTAGACCACTAGTAAACACTGTACAAAGGCGAACTTAATGCCATAGGTATTTTCTTCTAGTCGACCTTAGGGTGGTGCAGAAATATAGCATAGTAGGTGCAACTTGTGGCATGCCAAAATGCATATCCCGCCTGAGCGGAGAACCGTCGAGTCCTTGTGGAGGCGATCGGTGTTAGCAATCTCTCGCGCCGGGCCTTGGTATAGGCCATGGTCTGAAGCGAGAAGGACTGGCAGGCGGTCACCTCTTTCTGCGAAGAAGTAATGCTTAAACGTACACGCGCGAGGCAATGGCCTTTGCGCTCCAGCCACCGGAGCAGATCGCCGGGGAGATCCAAAAAAGGAACAGGAGTGGGTTTTTAGTCAGCAAAAGTCTGACACGCCCTCGCTCTTCACTTTTTAGGTAGCGAGATATGTCATTAAATGATTTTTCTAACAAAAAAAAAAAATAGGTACAACTTAATGGTAAACAAGAAAATAGAAAACTACAGTATACACAGTAATAAATACATACTTATATGAAATACATTCAAATAACCAAAATTATTTTGAGAAACAAATCTAACATATCAACTCTGCGATGATTCTACCAACTTTTTGCGAATGTGTTCACGTGCCATATACCTTAAAGGAGAACCAACTGGATGCCATCCTGATGTTCAACGGGAGGTACAAAGAACGAGGGTTGGTTAACCTCAGAGCGATGTGAGGAAGACCATAGTAAACGATTTTTCGTAGATCGGAGATTTTTACCATGGCTAGGGCAAATAAATTGAATTTGAGAACTCAGATAAGAAGGAGAAGAATGCTTGTCCAGAAAAAAAAAACAGGGAAATCAAGGACCTTAGTGCTCTACGCTGACGAATAGGTAACTATTTCAAAAGCGAACGATGTTCAGATACATGATACATGTTTTTCCCATAACAATCTTTAGCCCACGCACTCAATGCTTCTAAATCAACCATTTCGTAGTTCGTGGGGTCATGTCCGGTCGCCCTCAAAATAAATACGCGTTACGCATACCGTTAGGTTCATCGCGTTTGTCTCGTTTCCCGCGTCGTGAGGCGTCGTATTCACCCCTGACACCCTGTTATCAACCACAATACTGTTAACAAGCCACTACATCACAAGAATTAGCGCGAAAATATTAAACCAAATAATCGCATCCACTTCGCTTGTTTAGTCGCCACACTGCACTCATGTGCGGTTGGTCACGTAGGCCACTGCAATAGGATATCAATTGTTGGTTAATTCACGCCGATTCGCTTTGTATTCGCGTAGAATCACTTACGTGGGACAACGCGTATAATAAAAATAGGTACTTTTCCTGTTGGATTTTGGGCTGCGGGATTATTCGAAAGAGTCACCGCATCCCTGAAATGGAGGACTTCGTGGAGGCCTATGTCCAACAGTGGACAGTATTTCGACTGAAATGATGAATCCTGGAGCACGAAGCGCAACTGAAAGTATATGGGTGGTTATTATTCAGTAAAAGTCTAACTCTTCCTCTTTCTTTCGTGAGCCTACAAAAACTAAATTAATTGTTTTTTCTGCCAAGTTGGTTTAATCGTAGTAAAAGCTACTGTTGAGGGTAAAGTCCTTTTTTATATACACAGTCATGAAATAACTTATCTTGCTGTGGGTGAAGTGGAAGGAAGCGTCAGAGTTTCACAAATTAAAACTAACCTAAGCAGAGATTGACCCTACTGAGCCCCGTTAATTTTTCTGACATCTCTATGGGCACGCTTGAAACACAACACGCTGTGTTTCGACTCGGGCTTGGTCGTTATTGGACGGTCTGATATCTATTTGCAAACCGGCGCTTTTGGTGGCTGAGAATCGCTTTGCGACTTTCAAGACTTGGGCTGTCGACTGCGGCGGTAGCTAGAACGTGAGAATGTCCTCTCTGGCATGGCATCTGCCATCTCCTATACTCAAAATACTGCTTCGCAGGAGAAGGTGACTTTCGCTCAGTACCATGACCTGAACCAGTGCGTAGGTCGCCTTTACGAGGCAAAAAAGTACCCAGAAAAATTACTCAGTTACAAGAAAAGTCACTGGGCAAAAAGATAGAAACAAAAAACGATAAAGAGGCCACGGTCGACATGACGAGCATTTAAGTCTTCGTAAAAACGGCGACCATCAATCCATCCGCCAAACGCGTCGATTGAAGCAATTTCCTCCTTGACCGTTCTCGCCGAGGCTTAATTCCAGCGTTTTAATGATATTGTAAATTTCTTTCGTAATCCCATTTAAGTTTTTATTTCCCAATACATATTACAATTCATTATTTGTAGAGACCGGTCGACGTCGTGTATTGAACAATATAATTTGAAAGCGCGGAACAAAGGGATTACATTAAAATATTCACGAAAATACCGATGATGGACAATCGAATGCGGTATCGCAAGGCATGCGTATAATCATAAACTTAGAGGAATGGACTGAACAGTATCATCATCAACTTCTTGTGGAAAAAGATAAAATAAAGGTGAGACTGTAAGCGTATAAAGTGCATAGCATAGCATAGTCGGCCTTATAATGTTCCCACTGTTGGGACTCAGGCCTCTTCTCTAGGAGAGGGAACGGGCCGTAATTCACCACGCGGGCCCAGTGCGGGTTGGTGGATGTCACATGTCTTCGAATTTTTGGTTCTAAGACATGCCGGTTTCCTCACGATGTTTTCCTTCACCGTTTTGAGAGCAGTGGTGATGAAATAAATTACACAAAGTAATGCGCCTGGCTGAGTTTGAACCCGCGACCTACAACACGTAAGTCGGGGCCGTTACCACTCGGCCACCACTGCTCTTATATCGTATCGTTATCGTTGCTATCGTATAAAGTGCACTTAATCAGAATTCTAGACAAGCACTTTTAATAAGAATTTGAAGTTGAGGGTTTATCAGACTCTGTTTAGACTTGAAAACCGGTCTACCTTTTTGACGATCAACCCTATTTTGATGAAAATAAGTTTGACGTAAATCTTAACTGTGAATTATTTCGTAGGGGCCCTGCAGGGTCGAGGCCTACTGGGGCCACGGGTAGTGTGAAAGTGAAGAAGGAACAGGAGTGGGTTTTTAGTCAGTAAAAGTCTGACACTAACTCTCGCTCCGCCCAAGAACAGGATTTGTCATAAAATGATTTTCCCACACAATGAAAAAAAAAAAACTATGACTTATTTTACTTTATTTTATAAATCTTAACCATTCTCTCATGTTTTTCTGGCCGTGTTTACCTATCAGTTGTAAATTCATAAATAACTGTGAAATGTCACGATCAGTTCATCCTTCCATGTCGATAGGAACAATCGAATAGTACAAATTAACAAACGATT
This sequence comes from Mythimna vitellina, assembly GCA_949316375.1. NCBI lineage: Eukaryota > Metazoa > Arthropoda > Insecta > Lepidoptera > Noctuidae > Mythimna > Mythimna vitellina. The sequence continues at coordinate 7,957,067 of OX438687.1, read as the reverse complement.
ATCGATTATTAATCGAGAACACGTTTAATCCTGATGAGTACAATACTCGTTTTTAAATTGATTGATACGTGCTAATTGTATCTCGGTGAATGTGATGAAATTTTATTATATTATGGTTATGTAATTTGTGTAATTTTATGTTATGGTTATTTTTAAGTGCGTTTCTTACGAATACAAATAACGGCCCCAACTTACGAATTTTTTGTTTTAGGTGGGAAAGTCATCTAATAACATCCCTCGCTCTTGGGCGGAGAGAGAGGGCGTGTCAAACTTTAACCGACTAAAAACCCACTCTTGTTCCTTCTTTGCCATTGTTCCAGGGCCCCGGGGATCTTTCGCATCACCCATGGGCCCAGTAGGCTTCGACTCTGCTGGGCCCGTACGGTTGCTGACATCTCTTCAAGGCGTGCGTGGAACACTACGCGCCGTCGACAGCTTGGGCTCGGTCCGGACGGTTCCCGAACGGTCACTACCATCAGCTACCCATTGCTCGCCGTCCGCAAGCCCACGCCTATGGTAGTCGGAAATCCGGGGCTATTGCCTCGCGCGTGCGGCCGCCTCCTTTGCTAGCATTACTGCTTCGCAGAAAGAGGCAAGCCCCAACTTACGAGTTGTAAGTCATATTGTTTGTTCAAACTCAGGCAGGTTCTTTACTTTGTGCAATTTATATCATCACCACTGCTCTCAAAACGGTGAAAGTAAACAACGTGAGGAGATCCTCAATTTTTGATTCTAGGAGATCCTAGAATCAAAAATTTGAAGGCACGTGAAGTCCACCAACTCGAACTGGGCCCATTCACTCATTAAGGCTGATGCTATGCTTATTAAACTATTAAAGCTATCATACTATTAACAATAAAAGTATGAACAATTGTACTCGAAACCTAAATAAAAAAAGTGTAAACTATATATCAAGTAGGTCTTTTCACGATACCCAATAACACCCTTATTCAGCGAATATAAACATGAACTTGTGCAAACGAAACCTTCCTTCGACTACCCACAAAATGAAAATAATACAGCAAAAAATATTCTGGACAACAATTGTGATTTTCACCCTTCGTGCCACAGAGTAAAAAAAAAATCTCGTAAAAAATATTTATAATTATATTATTTCTTCTGCACGTGTGTTTATCACCCCTCCCCTTCTTATTTCTCTTAATTTGTGCGTATTTTTGAGTGAGTCCCTGGATGGTTTGAAAATAGAATTGAACGCGGTAGGTGGCGCTGCAATCGGGTTCTCAATGTTTTTATTACAAAAATCCAGCTCTCGAGCTGGACAACGTCGGTCGTGACCGCTTGTATTATATAATTTATACTATGCATTTTTATTTTATTTTTTAATTGATATAAACCAGTGCTTGACTTCGATCCCACCTGATGGTAAGCGGAGATGCAATCAATGATGGTCAGGCGCACTAGTTTATTAAGAGCCTATTCACTCTAGCCTTGAAGACACGTAAATTATAGTTGGACGGGAAGACCGCAGCTGGCAAATTGTTTCAGTCCTTCGATGTACGCGGTATAAACGACGAAGCGAAACGCTTAGTCCGGACCGTTGAAGTTTCAACAACGTAAGGGTGGATACTCGCCGTTCGCCAGTTTGTCCGATGGTAGAAAGGAGACGGCGGAATCAAGTCATACAATTCCCGCGCACACTCTCCAAAATGTAACCTGTAAAATACCGATAGGCTGGCTACCCTGCGCCTGTGCTCGAGGCTTTGTAGATTGGACTTAACCAAATCTGGATCCCCAATTAGCCTCTTCGCACGCCTTTCCACTGAGTCCAAAGCTGCTATGGAGATGCTGATAGATCAAGTTTTCGTTCTGCATTTTAGTAGTCTGTGGTCCAGATTCAAGGAAAATAAAAATAAAACGTATCATCGGCTGTTTTTTTTTGTTTTTGTTGAGTCTGTATCTGGGTGTTGTATGCCTTACTAACAAATCGCTGTCACTTTTATTTGTAGGTCTGAGTAGTCTGAAGCCTGGAAATAACAGTTGTAGAGAAGACGGTGCTGAAGTTTTTTGTTAGTATGCTTTTTAAATATAACTTGTATTTACCGAAATTGCAAACTTACACTGATTAAAACCCACCAGTGTTCTTTCAGATACTCTTAGCCTGTTATGACCCACAGCACGGTAACTCCTTCCAACAATAAAATTGTAGTTTTTTTCCTTCGGAAACCAGAATAAGATTAAACTCCTTAGAACACAATTTCCTTTGCAGGTTGACTATCTTATTAGTTTCGGGTTTCATTTAAAACATAAAATCTATCTACAAAAGCCTGCCCCCCTAGTCAAGTTACGATCGTTTCGTTGGCATCGAACGCCTCGAGTAGGCCACGCTTCCGATTCCTTTGTTTTGACCACGTGACTGAGCGTTGAGATGACGCCAGATCAAAGGAATCGGAGGCGTGGCCTACACCAGGCGTTCGATGCAAACGATACGATCGTAACTTGGCTAGGGGGGCTGTTATGCCTTGGCTGACTCTATGAAGCATCTACAGTATTCACAGTGGGTACTGTAGATACTTCATGGAGTTATCCCAAAAATGACCTTAGTTTATTACACAATTTCTAAGCAAAATATATAGCATCCGTTGCTTGACGTATCTATCCTACTTCCTTCAAGTACAAATTAATCCAAACTAATATTATAAATACGAGAGTTGCTCTGTCTCTTTGTTTGTTTGATACGTTTTTACGACCGCTAAACCAATTTTGATGAATATTGGAAAGGACCTTGGTAGAAGGATATGAGATTCTATATCTAGAAAATTTTCTCTTGGGATAATAATTTTGAAACAATATTTTAAAGTATGTGTAAAGTGGGCAGCTCTCATAATCTCAAAATTCGAGCATCCAAAAACATACTTCTTCATATTCCTTCTCACCGTACTGGGTTTATGGCTAATTCTTACACTGTCTCTACCATAAAACTCTGGAATGTGCTTCCCCTTGACATCAAAAAAGCTGAAAGTAAATTTTTTTTCAAGCGTAAAATTCGGAACTACTACTTCTAGTTGAAGTCCTCTCAACTTTAGTTCGGTCTTCGTCATAATTGTTATATTTTAAGTTCTCTTAATTACAATGATTTCATATTTATCATAGTATTTATTAGTTTATTATATTAGCATTTATACGTATTTCATTATTATAAGCCACTTAATTTAACGATACTACATTCCATTTCAAATATCTGTTATTTATTTATTGTGCACACCTACCACAGTGTTATCATTTTTAACCCAATGGTTGACTGGTAGAGAATGCCTATGTACCACTATTGTAAATGAAGTTTAAATAAATAAATAATTTCCTACTTTTATACGGGTGAAGCCACAGGGACAAGCTGATAGATACATATTATAAAAATAAAAGTCTGTGTTATTGGTCAGGTCTGATTGAATGAAATTTTGAGTACAGGTAACCCCATTATCTGGATGATTAACTCTTGAAACGATTTAATTTTAATGTGTTTAGTCTATTTTATTATAAGTAGTAGTAGAGACTAATTGGGGATCCAGATTTGGTTAAGTCCAATCTTCAAAGCCTCGAGCACAGGCGCAGAGTAGCCAGCCTATCGGTATTTTACAGGTTACATTTTGGAGAGTGTGCGCGGGAATTGCATGACTTGATTCCGCCATCTCCTTTCTACCATCGGACAACCCGACGAATAGCGAGTATTCACCCTTACGTTGTTGAAACTTCAACGGTCCGGACTAAGCGTTTCGCTTCGTCGTTTATACCGCGTACATCGAAGGACTGGAACAATTTGCCTGCTGCGGTCTTCTCGTCCAACTATAATTTAGGTGTCTTCAAGGCTAGAGTGAATAGGCTCTTAATAAACTAGTGCGCCTGACCATCAATAATTGCATCTCCGCTTACCATCAGGTGGAATCGCAGTCAAGCACTGGTTTATATCAATTAAAAATAAAAAAAAGGTGTTTTTAACTCATTTTTTTTAGGTTTCCGTACCTCAAAGGAAAAAACGGTACCCTTATAGGATCACTTGGTTGTCTGACTGTCTTTTAAGACCCTTTATCTCGGGAACACGTGGAGGTATCGAGTTGAAATTAAAACCCTATATTCTTATAGGTTTGCGGTCTCCTAAAGCTCTGAAAAATCAAACTTTTGAGTTAACGAAAACAAAAGATACGGCCGTTTATGTCGCAAAAAACGTATATTTCGACACTCTCAAGGTAATCAAAATTAGTAGTCACGTCGCAAAAAAAAAAATCGATTCGGAATAATGAACTGTTTTCATAGATAAGTTTATACGGAATCCTCAGTGCGCACATCTGACTCGCATTTGCCCAGTTTTTTTATTGCAGTGATAATTTCATTGTAGTCATATTATTAATAGTGAATGTTATTTCAAGGCAGCAATATTATTACAGTGAGCGCTCTGTGCGCCTTAATTGTCTTGTGCTTGCTAGTCTTGTAGTAATTAAGATTGTTCCTGATATGTGTAATGTTTGTGATGATACTGTAATTAATTTAATTACATATAAGTATAAGCATAATCAGCCTTTTAATGTTCCCACTGCTGGGACTCGGGCCTCCTCTCTAGGAGAGGTTCCAGTGCGAGTTGGTGAATGTCATATATCTTCGATTTTTTGGTTCTAGGACATGCCGGTTTCCTCACGATGTTTTCCTTCACCGTTTTGAGAGCAATGGTGATGATATAAATTGCACAAAGTAATGCGCCTGGCTGGGTTTGAACCCGCGACCTACAATTTGTAAGTCAGGCCCGTTACCAATCGGCCACCACTGTTCAATTACATTTAGGTATAAATAAATTCAGACATCATCCCCATGGGATAATTTTTATCTTTCACGTGAGCAAAACCATCGGAAGAACTTAGTAATAATATAAACTAGAAGGTGTCATTACATGCCCAGCGTGTCCATAGCAATATTCGAGGTCTATTCAAGGTCTAAGGATTTGCATAAACTGTGCCTTTTGATATTGAAATTTTAACGAAGTCGGACTTTGGAGTTCGGCCCACATTGATGTAGTTGACGTGCATTTCAGTTCGGGGATAAATATGAATTCTAGTTATTAATAGAATAGAATAAACTTTATTGTACACCAAACTAGTAACAAAACTTTTACACTAATCTATGGGTACAAAGGCAGTCTTATCGCTGACAGCGATATCTACCAGACAACCTTAGGATGGAATGTAAGAACTTGAAATAGAAAAAGGGGGGTAGTCTGCGGTGTACTGCAACTTAATAACGTAAATATTAGATTAAAATTATACACTAGACTATACATAGATGTAATATAGCTATTATATATTAAAGACAAGTTATTGTTGGTTATGATTAAAATATGGATTATTTTAGAACCTTCTCGAATTTTGTATATTATATTCAGGCTGTTGAGGTATAGTATGAAACGTTCTTTCTTGGATGCAGCTTTAAGATTACTCCAAAAGTGGGTCCTTAATTGTTTGTCTAGGTTTTTTCTTTAAAGGCTGATTCGTTCCGAAATGGCAGCAGCCGGCAATGACGCGGCGAGTACTTTTAGAGTGGAATAATTTTAAACTTTATTCACATCCTTTAAAGGCCAGTATCGCTTGAAAGATTCAAAAAGAGTGCGCTGCTGCAGCCACTATGTAGACAAGCATATTATAAACTGGAAGATTATATTCGACTGGCCTGTTGGTCTGGTGGTTAGTGGCCCTGACTGCTATGCCAGAGGTCGTGGGTACGTATCTCACACAGGACAAATGTTTGTGTGATGAGCACAATCATTTGTTCTGTGTCTGGGTGTAATTTATCTATAATATGTATGTATTTAGAAATATTTAAGTATGTTTATCAGGTGTCTAGTACTCATAACACAAGCTCCGTTTAGCTTGAGACTGGACGGCGTTGTGTGATAGTTGTGTGAATTAAAAATTATTATTATTATATCCTTGATAAAAACGCTTGGCTAAATGCCGGTCCTGCTCCACAGCCACAACTACTTTTACATTCAAATTAGTTTTTTTTTAAATATATTTATAAATATTGGAAGAGATACTTTTCCCCTTTTTGTATTGTTGTTTTCGAAATGTTTTTTATTTTATTTGTTTATTTCAATAGAGCTTATGATAATTTATTACCTTTTGTATTTGGAAATAATAGCATTGTATAACGTAGAAGGAATCTTTTTTTTTCAAGTTTTCTGAATATGAAGTACCATGGAGCATTTTGATTAAGTTACAATTTGTTTGACATAACGAGCATAGCAGTTGAGAGTTTGTCATGCTCACTCAAATATCTCGCTGATGGTGGCACGTGTTATTGCGTCATTCAGTTCCCTTAAAAATTATTGAGCTAAGTGGGGCTGATGCACGTGTCATACTCGTAAAAGGGTGCTGTCAGTTGAGACTGGTCATTTCTTAGCTGCCATTTGCTTAATTTATTTTCTATTTTTAAATTCGTTGTTTTTTAAATTATTATTACTTATCTACATTTTGCTCACATTGGTGATTGGCCTGTTGATCTTGTGGTCAGTGGCCCTGACGGCTCTGCCGGAGGTAGTTGGTTTGATTCCCGCTCAGGACAAATGTTTGTGTGATAAACACGATAATTTGTTCTGTGTCTGGGTGTAATTTATCCATAATATGTATGTATTTAAAAAAATTAAGTATGTTTATCAGTTTCTAGTCTAGTGTTTATATTTGCTTAGTTTGGGACTAGATGGCGTTGTGTGAAAGTTGTGAAATATTATATATTATATTAGAAGCAACAAGAAATATGTAACCAAGATTTATTTAACTCATAATATGATTTAAAAGAGTTTCCTTGGAGTTACTTGCACGTTCTTCTCCATAGAGATCTACGTTTTGGAACGTGCAATTTAGCTTCACTTGTTTTTTATTTTTGACAAATCAAAAGTTCCTGTTCGTCTATTTGAAATAAGCATTTCTGATGTTTGATTTCATCAACTCTCAGCCCAAGCCCTTGGACCTAGAACGCAGAAATTTTACACAGAGGTTAATTTTATGATGTGCACAAGGAATAAGAAAGGGTTTTCTAAGATTCACTTCCTAAGTGGATGAAACGGGGGTCCAAAGTTTGTGTGAAGAAGTGAAGTCTCCTCAAGGAGATGTCAGCAAACCGTAGGGGCCCAGCAAGGTCGAAGCCCACTGGGGCCAAGGGTTTATTTCTGTGTGGTGTATTTTCTGTGTGGTGTATGGTGGAGCACCTGGTGGAGGTGTGCTCCGCTTGGGCAGAGCAACGCCGTGTCCTCGTGGGGGCGATCGGCGGAAGCGATCTCTCGCGCTAGGCCTTGGTACAAGCCATGGGTCGGAGTGAGGAGGAGTGGCAGGCGGTCGCCTCCTTTTGCGAAGCAATAATGCTAGCAAAGGAGGCGGCCGATCGCGTGAGGCAACGGTCCTCTCGCCCTAACTGCCGTTGGGATTCCGATCCCGATTTCCGGCCACCGTAGGCGCGGACTTGCGGACGGCGTGCAATGGGTAGCTCGCTGTCCGACCGTCCGGTAACCGTCCGGACCGAGCCCAAGTCTTCGACGGCGCGTACTGTTCCACGCGCGCCTCAAGAAGATGTCAGCCCCCAGTAGGGTCGAAGCCTACTGGGGCCACGGGTAATGTGAAAGTAAACCCGGGGCCCTGGGATGAAGGAAAAGAAGGAACAGGAGTGGTTTTTTAGTCAGTAATATTCTGACACTATCTTCTTCTCCGCCCAAGAATGGGATTTGTTATTAGATAATTTTCCCTCCTAAAAAAAAACACATATTGGTATTACATTGTCCATTCGATCTAACCTTCGTTTTACCTCAATAATAAATACTTACATAAGCAAGGAAAACATTCCTGCTTGAGCGAGCCGTCAGTCTTGATTTGTTTGCACTGCGACATAAACATATCAATATATCAAAGCGTACGATATTCATTGCCGTATTCATTGTAAACACGAACAAATATTTACTATGGATATTGTGGAACTGAACTGGAAGACGCTGCGTTGATAGGCCTCACATAAGGTAAGTTGGTCACGGGAATCCAATGAATGCGAGACGTACAGGACTGGTCTTCCTGGTGACTCTTGCTGGAGGCCTATAACAGTGGACGTATTTCAGTTGAAATGATGATGATGGCGTTGGGGAAAGCAGGATGGAAGGAGAACAGCTAGAGCTGTATTTTCCAGGGAAGAAGGTGGTAATCATGGTGTACCTATAATTTTATTTGCACTTGTGAACTTCTTAAACTTGGGCGCAGCAATAATGCATGGTAACAAGAGTCGGTACAGTGCTAATAGGTTTGTCAAGACTTACTTAGTCTTGTTTCTGAGTTTAGCTCAATTTAAATTGGGCTTAAATCATATACAAGACTTAGTAAATCTTCGCAAGGTACAAGGTGTCCAGCAAGGTATAGCAAGGCTAACTGCCCAGAGAGCTCCAGAAGGTATCGTCATCCACATGTACATATGGGCTTGTTTGGACCGTCCGGTAACCGTCCAGACCGAGCCCAAGTCGTCGACGGCGCGTAGTATTCCATGCGCACCTCAAGGAGATGTTAGCAAACCGTAGGGGCTCAGCAGGGTTGAAGCCTACTGAGCCCATGGGTTGTGCGAAAGAGAACCCCGGAGCCCTGGAACGAAGGCAAAGAAGGAACAGAGGTGGGTTTTAGTCAGCAAAAGTCTGACACGTCCTCCCACTCCGTCCAAGGGCGGGAGATGTCATTAGATGATTTACCACCTAAAAAAAAACTTTAAGGGAGAAAAAGCACCCAGGTTTTAGAAATAAATTTGGGGAGTATGGCTAAGTTAGCCATACTCCCCAAATTAAAGGCTCGCAAAGGGAATTTTCCTAATAATGCTTATGGTTGAATATTTTTTTATTGCTGCTATATATATACCAATGTTTTATTGTTTTTGAGTAACTTTCTATTGAGTAATCGTCAGTGATTGGAGTAGGTAGATTGATAGATTGGTACTTGTAACATAAATGCGGACAGAAAGAATAACATAGATAAGGCATTTTTTCGGAAAGTAAATCACCGATATTTCCGGATTCAATTAAATATTGTTAATGTTGGTAGTGATATTATTACTACTCAATTCAAAATTTAAAGGAAGGAATCAAAACTAAATTAATTTATTATTTATCTGTTGAATAATAAAAACAATCAAATTCTGATCGAAGCATTAATGTTATATTTTTTAGCCTTTTTATGGCCACAACTTTTTATAAATTTTTGCACTAAAATTTCCATATTTACGCATACGCACTGGATTGATAACTGGTTAGTACACCACCCATGATCCTTTGTTCTGATTGACCAGTTGGGTTGTGTCAAATCGAGACTGTGGGCCGTTAAAAAAAAATTAAGAATATAATATTGCTCATTTTAATACAATTCCTACCTAAGTTCCGGTTTTTTTTTAATAATCAACCTATTCTGGAGGAATATCCATGTTAATATATACGTTTCGGATCAACGACCCCAATTCATTCTACCTACTCCGATCACTGGTAATCGTGCTAAAGTTTCTGGATCTTGCGTTTAGGTACAGCTTGCTAGTATTTTAAAGATGAAAGTTTGTGATCGTGTGTGCGTGTGTGTGTATGTATGTGTGTGTCTGTAACTTCTTCACGTTTATTTGGTTAAACAAATTTGAATACAATTTGATACAAGGGTACATAATAGTATTAGGGATACATTTCTTAAAAAAGCATATAGGACTACTTCTTGTCCCGGAAGTATATTCCTTTAAGATATTTTTTTTATTTTCACCCGGCTAAAGCCGTTGGCAAAAGCTAGTACCTAATAAATCAATAAGTGTATATACAAGTCTGGAACTAAATCAAGCTAAGTGTGTCAAAGATTTTCACTATATAATTTAATAGGCTTCAGTCAGTCACATTTCAGCACTCTGTATGCTTAGAGGTTCCATATTGACGTTACTTTTTTCGAGAACTTCTGAATAAGGCATTTTTTTTTTCTGCATAAAACCACTGGACCAGACTACAGACTGGTGTGATGCTTCAATACAACCTATTGTTAATATAACAATTAATGTATCTACACAGATTTGATAAACATTCTCAAGAAATCGACAAAAGAAGGGGTCGACTTCCAGTCTAACCGGATGCGGATGATGAGCAATTGAAAGCTCGCCGTCCGGCCGCTTGGTGTGAACCGAGCCTAAATCTTTGGCAAGGCGTAGTGTTCCACGCGCATCTCAAAGACGTCAGCAAAACCGTAGGAACCCAGAGAGCCGATGTCTGTTAGAGTCACGGGAAATTCTGAATAGAATACCGCGGTCTTGGATCGCAGTGGTAACAGGTAACTTAAGAACACAGGTCCGGGCCAAGTCCAAGTCGTCGACGGCGCGTACTGTTTCACGCGCGCCTCAGGAAGATGTCAGCAAATCGTAGGGGCCCACCAGGGTCGAAGCCTACTGGGGCTCCGGGTTTCACTTTCACACAATGAAACCCGGGGCCCTGGGACGAAGGCAAAGAAGGAACAGGAGTGGGATTTTAGTCAGTAAAAGTCTGACACTATCTCGCGCTCCGCCCAAGAGCGGATTTGTCGTATGATTTTCCCACCCAAAAAAAAAAGAACACAGTGGGTTTTAGTCAGTAAAAGTCTGACACCCCCACTTCACCCTAGAACAGGAGAAGTTATTGGGTGATTGCCCAAATTCAAAATAAAAAAAGCGTATAATTTGATCTGCACATCCCAGTTACCGTGCAAAACGATAAACTTTGGCGAGAATGGTGTGTATAAAAACAAAGGCCAAAATTCTCTTTGTCTCGAGTTAACTCATCATAAGCGACACGTTAACGTTGAGTATAGTCTCCGTATACGCCGTTTTTTTTTTAAATTTTTATTCTTGATAGGTTCACGCTTGACCGCTATCTCACCTGATGGAAAGCGATGATGCGGTCGACGATGGAGCGCGCTTACCTAGAAGTAACCTATTCACTTTTGACTTAAAGATTCCCGGGTTGTAGCCATCAGGAAACAAATATTCTGGCAAGGAATTCCACTCCTTAGCTGTACGCAAAATGAATGTGTTCGCAAAACGTTTTGTGCGTATAGATGAGATGTCCACCATTTACCGGTGGCGCATTGCCGTACGCCTGGTGGTCCGATGATGGAACGGGTTAGGCGGAATTAGGTTATGCAATTCCGACGCACACTCCCCGAAATGCAACCGGTAGAAAACTGTATTTGCAATTATGCAATTACTTTGAAATTGGAAATAATTGTTTTTATTGCATTACTGGCAGTTGCCCGCGGCTTCGTCCGCGTCAAGTTCGTAAATGCACAAACTTAATTAATAATTATTGCATTATATTCAGTCTTATATTCGCCATCATTAAATTCAAGTAATATCTTGTATTACTTATAATTAAATTTTTATAATAATAAATAAATATTTTTTTAACGTAATTGCCGATCGCTGAAACATAACTCTCGGCATGAATAATAAAGATTTTTTTAATTTTTTATAAACTAGTGCTTGACTGCAATCCCATCTGATGGTAAGTAGTGATGCAATTTTTGACGGTGAGCCGTACTTATTTATTAAGAGCCTATTCACTCTAGCCTTGAAGACACCTAAATTATGATTGGACGGGAAGATCGCAGCTAGCAAATTGCTCCAGTCCCTCAATGTACGCGATATAAACGACGAGGTGAAACGTTTGGTCCAGACCGTAGAGGTTTCAACAACTTAAGGGTGGATACTCGCCGTTCGTCGGATTGTCCGATGGTAAAAATGAGATGGTGGAATCAAGTCATGCAATTCCTGCGCACGCTTTCCAAAATGCATCCTATAAAACACCGAATAGCTGGCTACCCTACGCCCGGTACTCAAGTTGTTTACAAAATATTTCAACTCTATTAATTTTACTTCAAAACTAAATATTAGTCTTTGTCAACAATCTGATTGATTGACTTTTAATATTAGGCTTGAAGATTGAGTTGTAAACATGTTAATTTTCTAGTTCAATATTGATGAGTCGATAGATGATGAACTTGATCCAATCGACAAATTATCTTCTTTAAATAAGTTTTGGTAAATAATTGGGGAATTCATTTTATCAAAAATTTTTATCTGAGATTTTTATCCATTATCAGATTGATTAATGTTAGACACAGTAAACTTTCTTTCGATATTTAGCATTTTAAAAAATTTACTTTGCTCAAATTAAATTAGCTAGCTGAACTCCACAGATATTTTTTTTTAGGTGGGAAAGTCATCTAATGATATCTCTCGCTTTTGGGCGAAGCGGGCGGGTGTGCCAGACTTTTACTGACTAAAAACCTACTCCTGTTCCTTCTTTGTCATTGTTCCAGGGCCCCGGGGATCTCTTTCATATCACCCATGGCCCCAGTAGGCTTCGACGCTGCTACCTTCTACCCTACGATTGCTGACATCTCCTTGAGGCACGCGTCGGACGGCAAGCTACCCATTGCTTGCCGTCTGCAAGCCCGCGTCTACGGTGGCCGGAAATTGGGATCGGAATCCCGGTGACTGGGGCGCGTGGGCTATTGTCTTGCGCGTGCGGCCGGTTCCTTTGCTAGCATTACTGCTTTGCACAAAAAGGCGAACGCCTGCCACTTCTCCTCGCTCCGAACCATAGTCTGTACCAAAGCCAGGCGCGAGAGAATCCGGTGCAGGAACCTCCCGAACTTACCATGTCCGGTGAGGACTTGCGTCATATGGAAAGAAAGAAAGAAAGAAAGAAAACACGTTTATTTGGCACACAGGTACACACAATGATATTACAATATAGAAACTTAAATACTAAAACTTAAAAAAGTACATTTACATTGTGTGTCTCACGGCTGCGCCAAATAGGTCCAGTTCAGCATAATGCCAGGCCACTATGTAGCAGTTGCCTGACGCTGGTTTTCAACTGAACCTTGCTATGAGTCCACGGATGCTACTCAGCTTTTTTGATGTGATGTTAATAAATACATGTATATTATTATATGTATAGTATAAATTAGTGTGTAGTAAATAATAAAAGTTGTTTAGTGATAAATATATGTTATGCACCCGGAAAAAGCACATACTAAGAATAAAACAGGTTCATCAAACTATTCGTAAAATTGATCGCATAGTCCTTGCAAAAATACATAAAAATAAATATAAATATATAAAAATACATGGATACATATATGGAAAGTAAGGACGCCGTGTTGTCTTTCCAGCCACTCCTCAAAGAGGGGACTTAGCACCATAATTATAGCGTGCCCAGCACTGGGTTGCGTCAGTCGTTATCGCCATTTCACTATTAGATCCCGCCGGAACTCTATCCGCCATGCTGAGACTTGGCGCGGCAAGGGGAGTTTCGCCCCGGCGTTGAATCTCCACGTGCAGATTGTGCTTGCGTGCAAGGACTGTTGCCACCAAATCCCACGGTGTAGGACTGTTTTGTGGGAAACCGTGCGGTATCCCCGCACCATCTGATAGCCATGACCCTCTGGCTTGCGTTCAGCTTGGCCACCGGTCGCTTTCGTAATGACGGCGTCCATAATTATCGTCGCTCAGTAAAGGGCCATGGACCGAACAATTCCAGCATAGAGCCTCCAGCAGGAGGCATCTGGACCCCTAAGTTGGGCAGGAGCCGCTTGAGAGCAGCTCCAGTTCGATCCAATTTGGAAGCCAGAAGTCGGAAATGCTCCTCGAAATTCCATCGGCTATCGAGGACGAGTCCCAGGTAGTTTATCATCGACTCGACGCCGATGTGAACTCTTTCTACCGTTATTTGGGAACCCAGGGGTGGCGCGTTCCGAGGGCCTTGAAAGCACATGGCTTCGGACTTGTGCAGTGCCCCTCGAGTCCCAACTGCTGGATCCTCTCCACGGTAGTCGTAACCCCGCGTGTCACTAATTCGACCTCCGCCTGGTATGATTTTCCTTGCGCCAGGACCATCGTGTCGGGCACGCCACAATTGTGGCGGTAAATCTCTTCTTTGAAGAGTGGCTACAGAGGCGTCGTAGCGTCCCTAGCTTTCGTATGACGCAGTTCCTTACTGGACATGGCAAGTTCGAGAAGTTAATGTTTCGGGTAATTTCTGCAAGGTTCACACAAGGTGCCCTGGAACGTACAAATTACAGAAGGTTTTAATTCAGTTTATTTCGCTCAACTCTAGAATGGGTCATTGTATGATTTTCCACCTCAAACAAAAAAAAGACTATGCGTATATATTTTTATTGATATACCTAATACGTAATATAAGAAAAAAACATACAAAAATATGAAGCTTTTATAATCTCCTTACGAACATACTGCCCGTAGTTAACTAGACTTTTTTATCGTCATAGAATATGAATAATTTGAACCTATGTGTATATCGAAATCATAAGTACACCTACTTATATTTAGGGTCGCCGCACACGGGCCAACGATCACAACCACGAAACGCCGCCACCAGCATATTTCCTGCAGGTTTCATACATTTTATATGGATTCGCCACATACGTATGATGCCGGTGGCCGCCACACGCTTCAAATCGCCGCTGCTTGCTTCTTGTGACTCGCTCTGTCCACTAAACGCCGGTACAAAACACCGTCACACGCCAGTCGCGCATGAAGGTTTAAATCTTCTGCGTCAGATACAATTATGATACTGTGAGTATGAGTTAAAAAAAGTAGCAGCCACCGGCCACAAGTGGCTTGTTGCCGCTTCTAGTTTCTCGTGGCGGCGTTTGTGGCTATGGCATGTGGCTCATGTGCGGTGACACTTACGAGTCTGTCTCAAATCTTAGTCATCGAATTCATGTGCAACACAGTCATATTTCTAACATTTTATAACTTTGCAGTTAGTTGAGCACTGCGTGTAAAACCCTATAAACCAAGGGTTCTAAAGCAGTAGTATACGTGAAGGTGAATCAAGTTTCTGTTAGCAATGCCAACATTTTTTTTTCTTCTTTTGGCCAACCAACAATTGATTTTTTAAAGCACTTATCTACCATAATCTAGATTAGTGTAACAATTTTTACAGGTTAGCACTGCGTGCCCATAACAATAATATGCGAAATAATGTATGTTTATGTAAATGAAACAAAAACTTTTTGATATAGTGGTATGTATTCTTAATTATAACGACTTTTGTACAACAAACTGAAACAAAACTCGCTCATCCTGATTTCCAATTAGAATGAACACCACATTACATTGCAAGACTAATAAAATTTATGTTTTAATGTTAGTTTGTTTCATAACAATTTCAACGACGTATGTTTTATATACAGCTCCCATACAAAACTTAGAGCTATCGTCATTTTAAACTCACGCGTGGACATCGCGCGAGACCACTGCCCGGTTATCCGGTAGCACCACAGATAGCTTTTTTACAACAAAATGGCCGACACAGCTGAGCGGAAAAAAAAACTAATTAACTGAAACTAACATTTTAAATTAACATTATATGATGGAATATAAAACTAACTTAAACATAAATAGCATTAATGATAAGCTGTACAAGAAATACGATAAAATTGAGAAAAAAAAACAAAAATAATTCAAATTTTATCTATAGCTATTCTATGAAACTTGGCATACAAACCAAAGTGCACGTCAACAATTTTAAGGGCATTTTAACGTGATCTTTACCAGCAGTACTACACCTTTTAACCGACTTTAAAAAAAAAGAGAGGTAAAGAGTGGAAAAAGATTTTTATTTTATTTTAAGCTAGTATTTTTCTGGTTTAGTTTCTTCGTGACGACGTAATATATTTTTCTTTCTTGGAATCTTTGTGGAAGAGTGAGAAAACATTAAAAAAAACAAATTTTTTGGTCGCTATACGAGTTCTCTACCACCTTCAGTATTCAACTTCAAAGCAAGAATAAACATGAGTCTGGAGTCGCTCTGTTTACCATACCATATATAAAGCGTGATCAAGAAAATTACATTTAAAGACCTTTGCTCCTAAGGTGCCAGGCTATTTTTTGCAGTGGAAAATCTGAATGAACTGTAAAGCGAAGAGTTAGACTTTTACTAAAACCCACCTGTGTTTTTTCAGTTGCTCTTTGCGTTCGAACAATCCCGCAGCCCTGGCAGTTATCAGTCTAAGCAGGCCTCATCGATCATGCTGACATTTCTTTGAAGTGCATGGAGAACACGACGAGCTTATGACTCGGGCCGGAGTTACCCATTGCTCGCCATCCGCAAGTCCACGCCGTGCTTCTTCACTCACAATACTGCTTCGCAGGAGGAAGTGGCTACACTCCATTCGTCATAACATGACACATTTAAACTAACTTTTTTTACTACCCGTTCAACCGATTTTGACATCTATTCCGTAGATATAAGGACAGTATTGAAAGCAAACGAGAGGTTACAATACCAATTATTTACTGCAGCCGAGATTTGTCATACCAACAACGCAATAAAAGTCAAAATCGGTTAAACAGACAGTTAAAAAGGTTGGTTGACTAATCATATTGCGAATGGCGTATACTTTTTAACGTTCCCAAGCCTGAATTCAAAGTTTGAGAACCTCTGCTATATAGCTGAACATTGTAACTTTACCGACTTATTTGTTGCAACACTAACTCCTGACCATAAACTGACGAAGTCTATGAAAATTTTTATTTTACTACGTAATTATAATAAAGAGAGATACTGTATAAAATATACGAGCGTTAATGTGTGAGTTGAATGAGAAACGAGAGGATATAAAATGAACATTCATCTTTACCGAAATACAGTCTTCAATGTAATGTTGCCACTTTATTCAAATGTTACAAAATTTCCTCTTTATTTAGTTTTTTTTTTCCATTTATCCAAAAAATTGTTTTTCATTATTTTACCTACGAGTACATACAACATGTAATAATATAAACACACATCCTGAAAGTAGTTTTTTTTTTAAGGTGGGGAAATCATCCGATGATAGAGCCCGCACAAGAGTGGATCGGGACGGTGTGTCAGACTTTTACTGACAAAAACTACTCCATTCTTATAGTTGCCCTATGCGTTCTAAGACTGCAGATTCCTTTTTAAAAATTCCCCGCGGCCCTAGCGGGTATCAGCCCTGTTGGGCCCTTGAAGTTTTGCTGACATCTCTTTGAGGCCGGTGGGGGATAGATAAAACGCGCCGTGGACGATTAGGGTTCGGTTTGAATGGTTACTGGACGGCGCGTTACTTGTGAGCTATCCGTTGCTTGTTGTCCGCAAGCCCGCATTTACCGTGCCCAGTAGTCGGGGTCACGGCGGCTGGGGCGTGAGCGTGAGGACGTCTGTTCCCTCAAATGTGCGGCATCTCCTTCGCTAGCATTACTGCTACGCGGAAGGAGAAAAATGCTTCCCATATCTTCTTACTCCGGACCGTGGCCTGAACCTGACCTCGCCGCGGATCACCTTCATGAAGACAAGGCGGTGATCCGCCCAAATACCTATATCTAGGTACAGTCTTATTGCTGTCTACAATTTCTTCCAGACTACCTTCGAATAGGTTGTAACAACCTACAAGTCCTCGTAGTCTACACCAAACCATAGTATTTATTTGACAAACTTTTACGATCATACCTACCTAGATTCCTAGGTCCAATGTCCTCCAAAGATTGCAATACGGTGTTAAGACAATTAAGTCGACGTGACTATCATTTATTGATGTTAGACAACGTCATATACAAGTAATGAATTGGTACGACCAAAGACGACCAACTTCAGATGCATCTTGATTAAACTTGTAAGTGTTAGTAACGTCTGCAAAAAAGTTTAGTTTACTTGAAAGAAATAAACATAAACTATTTTCATTTTCATAACACATTTTTTTTGTGTTGACCATTTGAATTTGAATTATTTAAAGGTTGAGTTGATAATGTTAGTTTTGTTGTAAATTTTTGACATGTTTTTTTTTCTTTATTAATTGATATAAACCAGTGCTTGGCTGCGATTCCACCTGATGGTAAGCAATGATGCAATCATTTATTTATTTAAACTTCATGTACAGTGGTGGTACATAGGCGGACTAAATGCCACAAAGCATTCTCTACCAGTCAATCATTGGGTTAAAAAGACAACACTGTGGTAGGTATTTATAGTGAGAAGAGCCTTGAAGACTCCTAAATTATAGTTGGACGGGAAGATCGCAGCAGGCAATTGTTCCAGTCCTTCGATGTACGCAGTATAATCGATGAAGCGTAACTTAAGTCCGGAACGTTGAAGTGTCAAGGGGTGGATACCCACCGTACGTCGGGTTGTCCGATGGTAGAAAGGAGATGGTAGAATCAAGTCATGCAATCCCTGCGCATACTCTCCAAAATGTATTAATTTATTAAATTAAAAATTGTATTTTGTATTTGGCAATATTGATAAGCCGTCAAAAAAGGAGAATGGTATGCATTTGATGATTATTTTTTGGGGTTCCGTACCCGACGGGATAGCATCGGAGCCCTTTTATTAGGTGGAGATCATCCATCCATCTATCCATCTGTCCAGTCAGTGGGCCGTATTTCCTAAACCGTAATAGAAGTGATGTGAATTTTTCACAGCTTGATTTTCTTTTGCTGGTATAACCATAAATAAAATATAATATTTAAGCCGGTTCCTGGGTAGCTGGACAGCGTTCGAGAAGCTGCGCGGTATCTTCTCGGCTAATGTGTGGTGTAAACTGTAAGTATAATTTGGCAATAAATAAAAAATATACCACAGTGTCCAAGAACGAAAGTCTGTGCTGTTCTGTATCTACCAGTGCGTGTTGCCAGTTATGACATATGGCTCCGAAACGTAGTCGCTTACTCAGGGCCTCATCAGAAGACTTAAAGTCAACCAAAGAGCAATGGAAAGGGCTATGCTTGGAGTTTCCTTGCGTGATAGTATCAGGAATGAGGATATCCACAGGAGAACTAAGGTTACCGACATAGCACGAAAAATCACCAAACTTAAGTGGTAATGGGAAGGGCACATAGCTCGCAGAACTGATCGCCGTACGGGCCGAAAAGTTTAGGAACGGCAACCACGTTCCGGAAGACATGGCGTTGGAAAGTCTCCAACAAGGACGATGCACTGATGACCTGGCAAGGGTTGCGGGAATCCGATGGATGCGAGACACACAGAACCGTTTATTGTGGCGAAACTTGGGGGAGGCCTATGTCGCACAGTGGACGTCTTTCGACTGAAATGATGATGATGATGAAGTTCCTATACAAAAAGCGTAATTTCGATTTATGATCAGTATTATCATTATTATCTTTATTTGAACCAAAAGACGTCCACGGTTGAATGTCCCCCAAGTGTTAAAATAACGAACGGTCCTTTGCGTCTCGTATCTATTGGATTCCCGCGACTCTCATCAGGTCATCGTTTCACAATGTGGGAAGCCTCCAACGATAGGTCTTTGGGTGCGTGCTTGCCATTCAGAACTTATCAGCCCAATCGACCATAATCTGTTCTGCGACCAATGTGCCCTGCCCACTTAGATTTGGCAATTATTCAGACTTTGTCGGCAACCATGATTCTCCTGCGGATATCTACATTCCTGATGCGATCACGCAAAGAAACTCAGAGCATATTATTTCCATTCTTCTTTGGGATTTGTGATATGGAAACCTAATAAAAATAAAAAAAATAACTGGAATACGCGATAGCGTCAAAGTGTACCTCACAGGCGACGCGCAGGGGCAGCACCCGGCTCCTGTGGGAAATGGATCAAGGTTGTTGCACCATTCCGGACGGGGAGCTAGCTCGGGAAATGAGATTGAGATATGCAGGTTGGAATGTTGGAATATGACTGCAAGGGTCAGGTACTAATAAATCAGATCTTTTTTGGCTATCAGTGGCTATCATTTCAAGATAACATATAAGGAGTGTCTTTTTTTGGTTCCAACCTAACACATTTTCAGAAAATCACCGTGGACCTAGCGGGCATTGGCCCTATTGGGCCCCTACGGTTTACTGACATCTCTTTTAGGACTGGGTACCACACTACGCTTTGTCGAAGACTTAGGCTTGGTCCAGTCGATTACCAGACGGCGGGATGGCGAGCTACCCATTGCTCATCGTCCGCAAGCCCGCGTCTACCGTGGCTGGTAGTCTCGCTACTATTACTGCTTCGCCTGCCATACCTGTTCCATGGCCTCGGCTATGGCCTGCACCAGGGCCCGGCGCTAGAGATTGCTACCGCCGATCGCCTCCAAGGGGATACGGCGGTGCCCCGCCCAAGTGGGGCACACGTCCACCATTTGCTCCACCTTGTCCTCCAGGTGGAACATACAAGATGTGTGCGATCCATTCAGTAGAGCAAACATTGTGTACGTAAAACAATCAATTCTATTGTTGTCGCTACACAATCGCAGGTGCGGGCGTTATTACACCTTGTGACATTTAATATATCTAGTATGAAACAAGTAGTTGTTCAACTTAAAGCTTTACTTAATGAGTTTTTGGGCGTAAATTAATTTACGTACATTTGTGGTGAAGGAATATTTGTTATTAAGTTTCTTAGTCGGTTTTCTCACTGTTTTTCTTTACTCTGTTTTATGCTTACATTTCTTTATAAGCAGTCTTATTACGAAATATCACATTAATGTTGTAAAGGCAAAAGTTTGTTAGTGTGTGTGTGTTTGTTACTTCTTTTCCCTTGAACGGTTGGACAGGTTTCGACGAAACTTGGTATATAGGTAGACTATATCCTGGAATAGCACATTGAATCTCGGGAATATGTTCGGTTTCAGATTTGTAACAACTGTCAAAAATCTTGAAATGACTGACAGGACCAACGGTTTAACCTATTTTCCAAGGCACGGAGCAATTTCGATATAACATGATGGTCAGCCATCTATAGACCGACCTTGTTAAGCGCTGATTAACCTTGGAGATTGACTATTGTGTCTGGTATCGTGACTAAGGTACGAGCTTTTCTAACTTGGTAGTTTTAAGCCTTACTGCCAGAGCCTGTACTCGGCTAATTCATGATTCCGTTACACCACGAGATTTTGACCAATATATTACTTTAAAGAGCTTGTTGGGACTGCCTTGCTACTGCAGTGGGTCGAAGATAATACCTTCAGGAGCTTGTTGGGACTGCCTTGCTACTGCAGTGGGTCGAAGATAATACCTTCAGGAGCTTGTTGGGACTGCCTCGCTACTGCAGTGGGTCGAAGATGCTTGCTCAGCTTGCTCTGACGGGTTTCAGGAGAGATATTCGTAACAGCATCGCGAGAACTGTGGCTGTCTTTTTTTTTTGTGCAAAGGGTAATTAGCACTAAAACTAGATAATAAGTATATATTAAGATACTAAAACTGTACGTATTTTTTTTTGTCTAAAATAAAATAAATTATATTCTATTATTTGTAACTCTTGGGCTGTGGGGTCCCAGTGCTCATAAGTTTTTCAAAGTATTATCCAAATGCTTAGTAGACACTTCGCGTGCGCGATAAGCATTGCCATACAACGTGGTAATGCCGCCAGCCTTTTGGGCACACTCACAGTCGACAGCGATGTGGAGGAGTTTTATGACGCCATATTTTAGCTAGTACTTTTTGATTTTAATGTATATATATAGTTTTAATTAGTTAAGTGTTTTATGTATTTCTTTGTAAAAGTACTTAAAATAAAGAATTATATCCTATTCTTTGTTGCAGAATAATAATTTAATAAATAAATAAAACAACGTTAAAAGTAAACAACATTTATTTTTACCATTTAAGCTGTGATATTTTCAACGATTGTAGAAACTGTTGTTTCGTTGAAATGAGCTTGTGGCGTTGTGGAGTACTGCAGTAATACTATTTCATATGTTATTATTGTTCCTACCACCTGAAATATAAAAAAATCTATGTACTGGGTGCGTCAGACATGGACACATAAACGAATACCGTGGATCCAGTGCATGATTCTGGACTCCCAGTGGTGGAATTTTTTATCAGCTTTTTTCTAATTTAAAATAATCGGTACTT
This sequence comes from Mythimna vitellina, assembly GCA_949316375.1. Lineage (NCBI taxonomy): Eukaryota > Metazoa > Arthropoda > Insecta > Lepidoptera > Noctuidae > Mythimna > Mythimna vitellina. The sequence goes on along the minus strand of OX438687.1, from coordinate 7,935,175 downwards.
TTTTAATTTAAACTGTATAAAATCGTTAACATTTTTAGTGAAAGTAAGTAAATAAAATAAAATAATCTTTAATTCGGATAAGTGACATTCTTATGGGTTAGTAAACAATTAAGAAAAGAAAATTAACCTATGTTAGTAAACTTACTAATCTACCTATTAATTACTTTTTAATTATTTTTGTCAAAAAAAAATTCATCGGTGTTGGCAAAACCGTTATTCTAGTCAACCCTGATGATATTAATAATTAAAAAATAATTAACTTTTTCAATAAAAATATCATCGGAGTTGATTAGAATTACGATATTACACAGTTTAAATTAAAAAAAAAGTAAATATTTTTTGAAAAACATTTGGGTAAAGCTGACGAAGAATTCCGCCACTGGTAGGTCCAGGGTTATGCACTGGATCCATGGTATTCATATATGCGTCGATATCAGACACCACTGCACCGTGTATTATATAAAAAAAGAAACTGACTGACTGACATATCAACGCAAGCCACAGAATAAGGCACAGCTGAAACTACCGAGACTGGGAGCGTGAAATTTTGCCAAAGATTTCCTTTTGAAAACGTAGGCATGCACTTACCATCTAAGGGTATGAAACAGAGTTATAAAGTTTGTATGGAGAAACCTATTTTTATGCAGGACATTGACAGAAGCTTGTATATATAGTAGTATATAATATAGCAGTAATTTTTTTTATTAGAACTCCGTATCCATACCAGCTCCACTAGCCAAGTAACAATCGTATCGTTTGCGCCGAACGCCTCAAGTGGGCCACGTCTTCGATTCCTTTGTTCTACATTATCTCAACGCTTAGTCACGTGGTCAGAACAAAGGAATCGGAGGCGTGGCCTATTCGAGACGTTCGGCGCTAACCAAACGATTATAACTTGGCTAGGGGGGCAGGACGCTCGAAATTCGTTAAGTGTATTTTTAGTAAGTCATCAATCTATCTTCTAACTTTAATAGTAATTTACGTGGACATTAAATCCGTTCAGATTTATTCATTATCACCATTTCAGCTTGTAAACATACACTGGTTGACGTAGGCCTTCTATGTGTCGCCACAACCAGTATTGAGCGTCTCGCGTCCATCCCGTGACCCTCACCAGGTCATGGGTCTATTTTGAGGAAGGCTTTCCAACGTTCGTGCGATCGCCGCTCCGGAATCTATCGGCCCCGGATCAGCCAGATGACAAGATGGAGCACACGGTGGTGGTCTGTTCGTTTGGGCGTAGCACCGCCGCGTCTTTATTTAAGCCACTGCCGGCAGCGACTTCTGGCGTTTGGCCCTGTTTCAGGCCCTGGTACCAACTATGAGGGTATGGGAGGCGGTTATCTCCTTCTACAAAGCAGTTATGCGAGGCAAGAAGTAATGCGGTCAAGAACGTGAGGTGTATGCAAATCTTACGCCCCAGCCCCCACCGCAGACGCTCCGGGCGTCGGGAGTTACAGGACGATTTCCGGCCACATAGGGCTCATTATCATTTGTGTCGTCGTAATGCGTCAGTGATCTTGATGGTTAGGTTTCAAATGGAAAGGGCTATGCTCGGAGTTTCGCCAAACTTAAGTTGCAGTGGGCCGGGCACATTGCTCGCAGAACAGATGGTTTATGGGGACGAAAGGTTCTGGAATGGCGACCACGTACCGGAAGACGCAGCGTCAGAAAGCCTCCCACAAGGTGAACCGATGAACTGGTGAGGATAGCGGGAATCCGATGGATGCGAGACGTACAGGACCGGTTGTTGTAGCGACATTTGGGGGAGGCCTATGTCCAACAGTGGACGTTTTTCGGCTGAAATGATGATGATGATGAGGTGTCAATAAGGTTATTCATTTATTTAATTACCTATATTCTAAAACTTTCAGTGAGGTATATGAAAGTGGTGGTTTTAACTTACTTGCAGAATCATATTCCTAGTAACGAAAAAAAACTTTCCACTCAATCCGACACTGGTGTGATGGAGTTGTAACTGGAACCGACGAACCTAAAGAAATATGGACCTTTAAATATCAATAACTAATGTAGCAATTATTTACAGAAAGTCAAAGTCAAAGCATTTTATTTCAAATAAACAATTTACAGGCACTTTTGAAATGTCAAGAAGTCAGTAAGTCAGAACAAATGATGCTAATTGCACATTCCAAAGCGTAGATCTCTATGGAAAAGAATGTGCAAGAAACTCCATGGACACTCTTTTCAATCATGTTTTGTAAAAACAAATATATCTGATACATGTTTCTTGTCGCTATCATGTGAGAACAATGTAAATAAAGCAAAAACTAAATAAAGATATTAAAATAGCAACTGGCAGCTGAGAGATGACCAGTCTCAACTGACAGCGCCCGTTCACGGACATGACGCGAATATTAGCACCACTTAGCTCAACCATTTTGAAGGGAACCGAATGATCCAACAAATCTCCAACAAAGTGTGGTTGTTTTAATCAGATATGTGATCTTTAACAAAGCAGGAAAAACCAATAAAAAACCGAGCAAGTGCGAGTCGGACACGCGAGTCCGACTCGCGGACACTGAGGGTTCCGAAAGTGCAAGTTGTTTTTTGTGACTTAAATACAGATTTATAGTTTTCAGATTTTTTTTCCTATACTTGTGCTATGAAACCTTGCTTCATGCCAAATTTCAAAATTCTAGGTCAACGAGATGAACCCTATGAATTTTGATTCCCTTGAGGGTGTCGAAATATACTTTTTTTGCGACATAAACGGCCATATCTTTTTTTTTCGTTAACTCAGATTTTTTTCATAGCTTCAAGGGACCGCAGACTAGAGTATAATATGATTTTAATTTCAACTCAATACCTTCATGCGTTCCCGAGATAAAGAAAATCCCTTTATCACACACATCGACAGACAGACAGACATACAGACGGACAACAAAGTGATCCTATAAGGGTTCCGTTATTTCCTTTTGAGGTACGGTACCCTAAAAACGATCATAACACAATTTAATAAACTAACAGTGATAACATATCAGTCATTATCATTATCATTATCAATCAGCCATAAAACGTTCCTTCTACTGGGACTCAAATATTCTCTCTAAAGAGAGAATGGGCCGTAATACACCACGCGATCTTTTGCGAGTTGGTGGATGTTACATGTCTTCGAATGTTTGGTTCCAGGACATCAAAACAAAATTACACAAATTACGCCTATCTTGGTTTTAACTTACGAAATGTAACTCATAAGTTGGGAACTTAACCACTCATCTCATAACAGTAGCTATAAAATTAAATGAAAAATCATATAAAACGCACCTCAGTATCATAAGCAGAAGAAGGTATATCATACACGGAGTATACAGGTTCAAGACCTGCGCAGTGCACGTTCGAAGCATAGAGTGATAGCATCAAGGCTCGTACTACCAAGAATGCGAATGAGTATAAATAGTACAGAAGATAGTATGGAGACGAAATTGCTCTGAAAACGAATGATTTATTATGTATGGTACACTAACAAGACAATCATGGACGACTTACAATTTGTTAGGTCTTATACTAGTCTATTTTAATAATAGATGCACACAGAATTTATATAGATAATATTAAAACATAATTTTTATTTAACAAAATTTCAAAAGCAAAAATTATGAATTAAATTGAATACAAAACAATAGGAAAAAAAATTGATATAACATATTTTAAAAAAAGCTTTGTGAAACAATTTTCATTTCATCATGATTGTAGATATTTAAAATAAGTAAATTTATTATGAACTACTTGTCAAAAGCGACAATTTTGAAATTCTAACTCCCTATGTTCTTAATGATGATGTTAAAAACCCATCTTTATTGATAAATTTCATCTAAACTCAATCAATAATAAAGACGTAATTCATTGAAAACATTTGAACAAATAATCTTCTCCATTTGAACCTAAGGCCAGTCACCTACAGACACTTATATTAGTAAGGGTTAGCCAATGAATTGACAAAGTTAAAAGACTGAGATTAAAATGTCAATTTGTCATCTTAGATTCATCCTTTGAAGTTATCACATCAGAAAAAAACAGATAGTCTGGTAACATACACTAGTAATTTTGCATGAAGATCCCAACCCATCATCATCATTATCGTCCTGCCCTTGTCCCGTCTTATTTGGGGTGAAGATCCCAACTCATCCTAGCATTAAATACATTAATAGGCTCGTATTAAAAAAATTAAGTAATTTTCTCTACTTTTACTGTACTTATACTTACTCTTTGGTCTGTGCTTCATTACAGTATTTGAAACTGCCATGATTTCGACTGAAAAAGAAAAAAGAAAAAATAACGTTTTTAGATTCAATTTTACCAATAAACTATTGTTAACAAGCAAAGGTTACCATGGAACGAAAAAAGGCAACTAAAGGAACACTGGTGGGTTTTAGCCACTAAAATTTTGACACTCCACCCAGAGCAGGAGAACATATTTAATAATAACCCTCAAAAGGAAAATAAAGAAAGGTACATATATTTATAAGTATTATAACTTACTGTAAAGTGTTGAAAAGTTGCAAGCAGATGTAGAAAAGATCAGTAAAGAATGAAACTAGAATGAACCAACTGATCTGAACGTCAATTTCTTTTACGAGCTTCACCAAATTCGAATAGTGTACGCGGAGTACTGACCAAGGAATTCCATCCTGTGAACAGAATTTACGTTTCGTTAAGTAGAGTTTAAAGTTCATTCAATAGCTCCTTTTACGTCTTTTACAGCCACAGCCTAATATCACAGAAAGTAATGGATAAGATCATAAACAGGAAAATTTATATTAAAGTTGCTAGTAATTTCTAATACCTTCTTTTTAGTAGTGTTGGAAGCGATAATTTTGTTCAGATTCCGGAAGTATGCAGTAATGTAAATGCTAAAACAAGTGATCATCACATCGTTAAAGCTCCATAGAAAAGTTCCTTGGAAGCATATGAACTAAAAATCAAAGAAAATTGTTAAATAATATCCGTAAATGGTAATAAAAACTAAAACAACATTCATGAGAAAAAATAGACCAGCCAGTAAAACTGAGAAAAACAATCATGAAATAGTTAAACGAAAGTATTACTGTTGTATTAATAAGCAAGTTAAAACTACTAAACGAGTGTAAAATGAGTATGATTACGAATATAAATGTAGTAGGTTAGAAAAGGAGAGGAAGTTCAAAGAAAGAATGGATTGATAGTGTAAAAATTTGAATGAAGATAGAGTCAGTGTAAGGTTGATATGGACTGTTGGAAGATGATAGCGTATGGCAATGTCCGTAAGTAATGTAAAATAAGGACAAGAAAATGTCAAAAGTAATAGTAGCAACTACTTATAAAAGAATTGTAAATCATCATCATCATCTTCCTGCCCTTATCCCGTATTATTTGGGGTCGGCGCAACACGTTTTTTTCTTCCACTCTGCCCTGTTACTCGTCATGCTATCACTAACTTCCTTTTCTTTCATATCACTCTTCACACAATCCATCCATCTTTTCTTTGGTCTCCCTTTTCCTCTCCATCCAACCACATGTAAACTTATAAAAGAATTGTAAATAATAATGACAAAAATGAATTGTAAGAGAACCTCAAACATAAGAGTACCAATAACGCTATAAGGAATGTAATTGAAAACAAAAGGCATCCTACGAATGACGTAGTTTTCCATGACATTAGTGGTGATCCCAGCTTCTCGCAGGCAGTTCATTACAACCTTTATGTTGAAACTCGTACAAAGGATATGCTCAACTGAAAAGAAAACAGGATGAGTAGGTAAGTGCTTAAGACAATAATATTTGAGGAGCAAGTTTAGAAAGACAGTGTCAGTCATATATTAGTTATATTATCTTCCACAACATTCACACAATGCCATTCCCAAACTAAGCAGAGCCTGTTGTGTGAGTACTAGACAACACTAGACAACTGATAAACACATTTATATATTTTCTAAATATATAAGTGTGTATGCGTATATATTATAGAGTTTGTGCGTATATATTATAGATAAATTACACCCAGATACAGAACAAATGATCGTGCTCATCACACAACTTTTGTCCTGGGTGGGGATCGAACCCACAACCTCTAACATAGCAGTCAGGCCCACTGACCACTAGACTTGTTAGTCTAACCATGGTAAAATATCAGGATAATCAGAACACAACAAAATAATATCACGGACTATGATGATCAGCATATACAATGACACTTATTCTATAAGTTTAGCACTTTCATAATATGATTGTTTTGTTGAGAGAAGAACTAGTAAGATTTATAAGAACCTGTAATATTATATTTACCAACACCTGATAACTAAAATAATAACATAATTACAACATACCTAAAGCCAACGCCATGACCACGTAAGCAATCACAGTGGTTTGCACAACCGTTTTGTTATTCAATTTCAATTCAGTCAAACTTTGTTCGGTTTCAGTCGCCTTCGTCATTAACAGGGGCCATTGTTGAGACAATTTTAGTAGTAAAATTGCCGATATAAAGCCTGTTACGTAAAATACGATGTTGGCTGGAAAATTTGAGAGTGTTATGTAATCAAGAAGGTGGTTTTGTAAGACCTCTTTCTAAGAGTTTTGTGGAATTTGAGTTACGTTCGTGAATATTTGGTTACAGACGCAATTTGGAAGTATATAATATTTATCTTTAAAAAAAATTATATGGTCATAGATTCTGAAAACCTCGTCAAAATACGAGCTCTTATTTTGCCTCTTCTTTTAGAGAAAATGCTTTCTTACCTAACTTAAGAAAGCTATACATTAAGAAGAGTGGAAGGCTATGGATGGAAGAGATCTTACCCTCGCTACGGGACACTATGAGGTCAAAAAATGTGGAAAGTATCTAAGTGTACTTACAAATCGTATTCAAATCAACATCATTTTGAAAGAAATACAGTATACTGAAAAAAGACATGACCATTTGTCCTATTAGAGTCGCCATGTGGTAAAAGCAGTAGATAGACTTTATTTTAAACCTGAAAAAAAGGAGGCTAGATTTTAATGAATACAAAAGGTAAAACAGTCCCTATAAGCGACATATTTGACCGTATATTTTACATTATAAAATCATAATATTGTATAACTGCAGTAGTCTACATTTTTAGGCTATAGAGATTATTTTGGGTGCCACTTCCACGGGATAGTATATCGCCATGCCGAATACTATTATCGCCTATGAACCTATACAAGACAATTATTTTTCCACCTGCCTGCGTATCACTATGACTCGCGACGGTCTCTTTATCATGCCAACGACAAGACAGGGGTCGAGATTTGATGCTAAGTGTGCACAATAATTCATTTCACTCGTCAAATTTAAAACTGCACTGACCTCGTTCTATCAGCATAAGGCTGACCAAGACCTTGCACTGGAAAGAACCCAATCCATCTAGCCAGACGAAAGGCATGACGTAAGCACGCATGAAGTTTACAAGGCTGGTCAGTTCTCACCATCGTCAGATCGTGGACTTTCATCTTTGTCCTGAAAGAAATAAGACTTTAATTACTTTGTTATTGTTCAACTGGTTTATGTGGTGTGATAAGTTGTTTGTGAAAAATATCAATAGAAAAGTTTTGAGTATGAATTTGGAAGTACCAGAGGACAAAGGAAACAATGTGTGGACGGCTACAACCCGGAAATTTTAAGTCAAGAATGAACAGGCTACTTCTAGGTAAGCGAGCTCCATCGTCGCTTTCCATCAGGTAAGATAGCGGTCAAGCGCGAACCTACCAAGTATAAAAAAAAAGATTCTATAAATGGTAATATATGAGTGGAAAAGGGTTGAATACCGAGATGACGATGAAGTATAAGAAATATGATAAAGAATTTTTTCTCCAACTCCAAATAAATTGATACGGCCAAAAGAAAAATGGAAAATAATGACGACCTAAGACTAAAAGCTTTTTTTTCATACCAGTATTGACGGACTTGATTGTCTAATGCATGTCGAACAATTCTTGTTGTTAAAACTGGCCGGAGCTTCTCCATATTATATTATTTGTTTGAATACACTTCAATATCGTATAATTGAAGAATGAAAAGGTTGGGAACCTTCACAATATTTTTCACTTTTAACGTAGAGATATATTTATACAACTTATTTTGTGACCTGTTTGATCTAAAATTACTAAACCTTTTTTTTTAGCGATTAAATGTCTAAAACCAAGTATAGTTCTCAAAATAGTATTTGAACGTCTGTTCTAGTTAGTGTCTGCAACTAAATTGTCTAGAATTCCTGAATGAAGTTTAATTTGATTGTTACAAATGAATAACTCAATGTCAAACACTGATGTTAATCTTGTGTCTTTAGTGTAATTCAGACTAAACCAGTGGGTTTACGTTTTGGTTAAAATAACTAGCTCTGAAGGGTATATAAATACTTTAATCTTTTCGTTTGTTTACCGTCTATTTTCCTTTATGTATACAAGTAAACGGAATGTCACTTTGTTTTCCTAAAGAAAGTGACATTCTATTTGTACACATAAAGGCAAAATCCTGAGTCACTCACACAATCATCAACGCCCACCTCAAAATCTTATTGTTTAGAACGAAATGAAATTTTGCATAGAGGTTTCCTTTATAATGATTGCAATGAATATTATACACACTATTGTCTATATTTCTTTTAATTTCTCCTGTCACAGGTCTGCTGGAAGAAATTTCTTTGGAAATTAGCAGTACCTTTGTACTATTGTCTATTTTATATTGTCTTTTTCTGTTTTTTATGTATACATAAATAGTATGTAAAATAAATAGTTTAGTGTAAAATTCAACTCATAAAAATATGAAACGGAGTTTTGAAACTTGTATGGAGAATCCTACTGTCAGGTGGGTGAAGCCGCTATCGCAAATATATAAGCTAGTAAGTGATAAAGATTGTCAAACTACAAAAGAAATGGGATTTGCGTAATGTAATATTGTCATATTTGACCATACTTTACTTTTGGCAGCTTTTATCAATTGAAAATGTTACTTCGTCTAGAGTTCAAGGTCAAATCTGTCTAGAGCGATAAATTTATAAGTATCACTATAGTGACAAAATAACCTTAAACTTTAAAATATGTTTTATGCTAGATAATTTGCCAAATGTCATAATAAAATATTTTAGGGCCATTAAGAAAGAGGTCAAGTGTAAGCTAAGTCTAAAATATTTTATTGGTTGTAAAGTTTGTTGAGTGAATTATAGTTGTTGGGGAATATCGCACATGATATTATACACTTGCAACCTCGAACAGCACCTTAAACGTACGATGGTAGGATTCAAAGCTTTCGACAAAATCGATAATGACATAATGTTAGAAAAATTAAGTGTAAAAGGTTTAGCTTTAAATTTTCTTTTATTGATTGTTGGCAATCTTTGTGATCGTCAAAAGTCAATCATCATTTGAAGTCAAGTATGACTAAAAAATTGTATAGACAATTTTTCGCAGTATGACACATGCTTAGAAGTCACCCAGGGGTCAATATCAGGTCCTCTATTGTTTCATAACAACGACATTCTACAAGTTCTTAGTCACTTCAAATGATTACTGTTTGCTGATGATTTAAAATAATACTAAGGGATACCACCAAAGAAAGGGGTTTATCCTTAGAAGATTGTCGTGTATTTACAAACCACCAAATAATTCAATTTTTCTATAACGTTTATTTTTAATTAGTGTTAATTAAAAATAAACTTGATTGATAAGGTATTTCTACAGTCTAAGACATTTTTTTTTTATTGAGTGCTATCTGTGTACATTTCCAACCGAATTTCTGATTGGGTGCTAGATCTGTACTTTGCTCCCAGCATGACGAGCTTATCAGCTGGTAATTGCTTGCAAAATCATACACGGATTCATTGGCTTGCCTAGTTTACAAGAGGTGCTGTGTTAAATATTCCAGAATTCTAATTAATGTCATCTTCCTGCTTTTTTCTCATATTATTTAGCGTTGGCGCTACCCGTTTTCTCTATCTATTATTAATCGTTACGGTATCATTAACTCCGTTTCCTTTCTTATTATTCCTTACACAATCTTTCAACAATTTCTTGGTCTCTCCATTTATCAAAATTTATAAATATTCACAATTACTGTAGTCATATGTAATTTATCTATAAATGTATGTATTTAGAAATATATAAGTATGTTTATCTATTGTGTAGTACTCATAAAACAAGCTCTGCTTAACTTAGGACTAGACGGCGTTGTGTGATAGTTGTGGAATATTATTATCATTATTCCTTGCACTCTTTCATCATTTTCTTAGGTCTCTCTATTTATCCAAATTTAATCATATTCATAATTACTGTAGTCACGTGTCTTTCTATCCTTTTCGCTTCCCTTTTTTTTAGTTTTACCTATATGTCCTTAAAAAAACTTTATATATGTACCTATATGAAAAAATAACCAATGACAGTCCATTATCAAAGACCAAAGTCTGGTGTTGAAAATTGAACAATGTTATTAAACCAACCGTTTATATTTCAACGGGCAAAGAGCCAGCGAGTGGAACGTGGGGCTATTTATCAACAACATCATTCATTTCAAGAAAAGTATTTCTCTCAGTTGGTTCTGGCACTAAACTAAATTGCTTTGAAGAACTTTTGGAATTGTATTCGGGGAAATTGGTCTTGCCATAGAGTTTTCCGGGTGTAAATTGCTTATGGTCGATTAGGGGTATTATTGTTTGATTCTGAACCTATTTACCTCTTGAAGCTTTTTTAGATTTTTAGTCAGAAATATTTTATTCAAAAGGTGCTTTAAATGTTGTTGTTGTGTACTAACTGGTCCTCGCGATTTCGTCCGTGTCGTGCGTCGTATAACAGTATAATGCTATTTTTTCATAATTTCAAGAAGTATTTTTTTGCGCGGAAACATAATTATTTTTATAAAATAAAAGTAGCATATGTTATTCTTTATAATATCAGCCATCGCCTAGTCAAAGTGTTGTTTAAATTAGCTCATTCGTTTTAGAGATTACCCAGATCAAACAGACTTACAGACAGATAGACGAAAATTAAAAATTGTATTTTTATTTTATGTATCGAATACACTTATTAATTGAGTACAACGATACTGCTTATTTTCTTAAGAATTTTTACCAGCGGACCAGTAAAAAGCATTTTAATAATTCTTAACACTTTAGTCAATCAAATACCTACTGAAACACCAGCAGATTTACAAATTACAATCATAATTCATTTTCAGATGTTCTTTTCAGTTTGCATTTCTGCAAAATCATGCGAATTGAAAGTGAAACCCTTACAACAAATAAACGAGCAACACGTCGCTATCTGTTTTATTATAATCAAACAAAGAAATGATGAGGCATTACCCGCCGCCACAAGAATTATGTTGATTCATTTTCAAGGCTACATCTTCCTTACATTAATATAAAACTCACCTGATTTAACGTGTATACTTTGTTTATTATAATTACAAAATCCCAGAAATTAAGATCACCTAAGATAATTATGTCAGTTTGGTGTATACCATTAAGAATTATAGTTGAAAAGTCTTATTTTGTGCCTCAATTATCGACCCAGCAGCACTTTCAAAATTAGAATAACCACACAACCGGCCATCTGCCATTTGATTGCTTCAGTTCACCCAGAAGGAAATCCTACTGCGAAGTAGTAATAAAAGCGAAGAAGGTAGCTGAAACAATGAGGAAGAGGACATTCTCACATTCCAGCTACTGCTGCAGGAAACACCCTAGGCTTCGCGACTCGCGACACCCAGACCTCTATCGCCCTGAGTCTAGCGAGTCTCAGGCAGATTCCCGACTACTGTAGACACAGGCTTGCGGACGGCGAGCAATGGGTAAGCTTGCCGTCCAGCCGTCCGGTAAGAACTAAGCTTGAGTCGACGGGTCGTTAAGGTCTACGCTCGCCTCAAAAATATTATGTCAGCAAAACTGATAGGGCCCAGTTGTACCGATACCTGCTGAGGCTGCGAAATTGTTCTTGTTGAATTAAAGGGTAACTAAAACAAACACTGTAACGCAAAGAGAAAGCACGAGTGGAAGACGTTATTTGATGATTTTATACCTCGAAAAATAAAAACGATAGCTGGGTAGAAGTAGTGGTAATGCCAGACTGTTTCTAGTAAGTATTTCTTACTTCAAACTAGTCGACTTGTTTTTTTAACTAGCCGAGGCTGGTGTGTTTCTTATGGCGTATGTGACCAAATAAACAAATGTAGAAAAACAAACAAGTTACGGCCTTTTCCATGTAAAACAGAGTTAACCATTTGACACGTGCAGGTTAAACAAATTATATAGACGTGTGTTATCAACATAGTCATTTCCGTAGTTATCGATAACCACCGATGGTTATCGTTTCGATGTTATTGCTGTCTGTTGTGTTTTAAAGGTATGTTTTAGTGGAAATAAATTGTTTTTTTTTACTTGTTACATCCAGTATCACGATTCCCACACTCATAATCATTCACAAGCTCTCAAAAATAACACCTTATAAGCTAGCCGAATATTTACGCCGAGCTACATATAATATTGAACCTGTGATCTTTACACGTAGAAGCCAGGCTGTTTGCCATAGTAGCGACAGTGCCGATAGGCTACCAAAGTTTTTTTTTTTAAACTTGTAAGTACTTAATTACAAACCTACGATTCCTAATAATAATAAGTTTTGAAGACAATTGTTTTCTGTAAATTGTTTTGTTAAATTTTGGTTTAAGCATCGATATGTTAAAATGATTAAAAAAGCATCTCTCGTGAAACATCGTGTAGAACCACTTGTTCACAATGGAAGACTTGAAAATGGGTAAGAATTATGATGATTTTAAAAAGCTTTTATTTGTTTTAAGTAGTGATTTTTTAAGATCCTTCTGATATGTTTTCAAGGCTCAGACATATTTAATTTATTTTAAAGGCTGACTCTCAAACAACATATATAACTTTAACCTTTTGAGTAGCGTAATTAGAGACACAATAGAAAGACAATGACTTAAGAATGAATGAATGAATGATGAATGGGTTTAATGAACTAAGGGTTGCTACAGGCGGGAGAAACGTGGTTAAGAGAAAATGACATAACGTCCCAAAAAGAATATATCGGTAAAAAGAAGTTGTAGTCGCATTGTCATGTTGCTTAGAGAGCCTTAAAGTATGCTTTTTTTTAAAAGACTTAATGCCACAATACTTTCGCTTTGAAGTAACAGTGACATGGAATTGAGTATGAATATAACATATCATTTGGATTATATTATTATTTATAGCCCATTTATGTCCCACTGCTGAGCAAAGGCCTCCCTTTCCCTTTTCCACACAAATCTGTCTTCGGCCATTGCGGGCCAGTCCTTCTGGTATTTATCCAGTTCATCTCTCCACCTTCGCCTTGGTCTGCCGCGGTGTCGTCTTGCGTTTAGTGGGACCCAATAAGTGGCTCTTTAGCATTTGGATTTAGGGTTTTTTTTTTATTGGGTGGGAAAATCATCTTATGACAAATCCCGCTTTTGGGCGGCGCGAGAGATAGTGTCAGACTTTTACTGACTAAAAACCCACTCCTGTTCCTTCGTTGCCTTCGTCCCAGGGCCCCGGGTTTCGTTTTCACACTACCCATGGTGGATTTAGGGGTAGCAAATTAACTTTTTTTGATAATCACCAAATGTAATTTTTTGATAATCACCAAGTTGCATATACATAAGTTGGTGTTATATGCCAATTGTTTAACAATGAATTCCCTAACTGTAAATCATTACCTAGACATACAGTAAGTAGACTGAAATTGACCAGAGTTTTTATTTTCAATAATAATTTAAATGAAAACAGTACACTCCAAATAACTATAACGTAAATTTACGCACCGCGCCGGTTTACAAGAGACGAACAGTTTTATTGTGTGAGTAAATTGGAAAAAAGTTGTATCTAGTAAAAACTGAAAAGTAAATCGCTCCGTCAATGAGCCGTTCATCGGAGAACCGTGTATTGGAGGACTATTTCAAAACCTTTATAATAGGCAGTGTGCCAACCAATCATGTTTATCAAATACCTAATGCCGAAACTAGTGAAAAGTATAGTACTGTATTTCTTGTTACTTAAAAAAACTTAGATTGGTGCAGCCAATGGCACAAATCTTGAGCGCTCGGCGAAAGAGCGGGGATCGCTTTGCGCATCGTACACATCGGCGAGTCAATCACTGTACAAGGATTGCACTCCCCGCCCCCGCATCTCTTTCATACCACTAAAGAGACCCTATATTTCACTTCTGCGTGCTTCTGCGCAAGTAGAACTGTAGAAGTCAGCGCTCAAGATCTGTGCTGATATCTGTAAAAACCTTCGAATATTCCTAATTTATGACAAGACTCAACACAAAGTTATAAAAAGTTGAGTACTGTCTATAAGTCGGCTTTATTACTGAATTTCGTACCTGAGAAGTTTAATCATGAAATAACTTTTTGAACGAATATCGCAATTATTAAATTATAATAATTTTATGTATCTAGGAAAGTGTTTTATGGTGCCACTTTGCTGAATTTAATCTTTAATGTAGAGTTTCTGACTGGGTGGAATTTTGGTTAATCATTGTTTTTCAAAGAACAAAATATTAAACAGCAAAGTTTTATACTTTGGGGGTAGGCGGAACAGAGTGTAAAGTCCCGCAAACCTCCGTTGAAAAGGGAGGATCCTCCGGCCAGACGGGTGTTATGTCTGGTAGCTGCCCGATAGATGTTCTATATGTTCTTATCGCGTGGAGAACTTTGGTTGCGATTGACCTACGGCGCTCGGCCCTGATTCAGGCCATGGTTCGGAACAAGAGGAGATGGGAAGCGCCCCCTCCGTCCCATGGTAAGGGATCGGACACCCTCACGCCCCAGCCGCCCCCTCAGGAGGTGATCGGGCATCTTGGCGTTTCTCGGTCACTATGGGTGAACGAGCTTGTGAACGACGAGCAATGGGTAGCTCACCGTCCAATTGTTCGAAAATGATCGAGCCCAAGCTGTTGACGGCACGTAGTGGTCTCTACCATGAGAGCCGATGCCAGCTAGGACCGCGGAAATGTTTAGACGAGTTACCGTGTTCCTGGAACGCAAAGGGTAACTGAAGGACACAGGTTGGTTTTAGTTAGTAAGTCTGACACGTCCTCTCGCTCCACCCTAGAGCGAGAGAAAACATTTGATGAGTTACCACATCAAAAAATAAAAACCTACCAGTAATGTTTTAATATCTTTAACAGTAAAGAAAGTATTGATTACTAAGGAGTTGATCAGGTCAGATAGGTGGTCATCCATGAAATAAACTACTAGATATTCAGTTAAATCTGATTAGATTCGAAGTGATCACAAATTTCACCGTAGGCGTAGGCTTGCGGAGGGCGAGCAATGGGAAGCTCGCCGTCCGATCGTCCGGTAACCGTGCGGACCGAGCATTAATTCATTTTTTTTTTGTGGGAAATCATCCAGTAACTTCTCCTGCTCTGGGTGAAGCGAAATGGAGTGTCAGACTTTTCCTAACATAGTGTTTCCTTCGTTCACCATTTAAAGGCTGCGGTGACTCCTTCGAATAATCCGCAGTCCTGGCAAGCGTCGGATTCACGGCGCGTGGAATACAACGCGCCGTCGACTTGCGCTTAGTCCTTAGTAGACTGTGAAACAGCGAGTTACCCATAGCTCGCCTTCCGCAAACCTGCACATAACCACCGTAACTCTCTTACACCTCAGATATGTTATCGATATAGACTGCTGCGCCGCTAAGATGAGTTAACTCGATTTTTGACATAAATAACTGCAGGAAATGACCTTCGGCCTATAATCACATAATGTTAATCAAAACACGAAGTTTGATGAACATTTAAAAACCATTAGCCTTTGATAGCTTTAAATAAATAATAATTTCTGAAACAAACAACTATCGCTATATACGATTTAATTGTCTGTATTTTAATCTGCAATAATCACAATTATTATTTTAGTTAGGTATTATTATGGTTTTTTTTTCGATGGGAAAATCATCCAATGACATCCCCCGCTTTTGGGCGCAGCGGGAGATAGTGTCAGACTTTTACTGGCTAAAAACCCACTCGTGTTCCTTCGTTTCCTTTGATACCAGGGCCGAGTCTTCCTTTCAGAATCAGACCCTTGGCTCCAGTAGGCTTCGACTCTGCTGGGCCTACAGTTGCTGACATCTTCTTGAGGGGCGCGTGGAACAGTATGCGCCGTTGATGACTTGGGCTCGGTCCGGACGGTTACCAGACGGTCGGACAGTGAGCTACCCATTGCCCACCGTCCGCAAGCCCGTGCCGTCAGTGGCCGGAAATTGGGATCGGAATCCCAGCGGCTGGGGTGCGTGAACCATTGCCTCGTGCATGCACGTGCGGTCTCCTCCTTTTCTACTATTACTGCTTTGCAGAAGGAGGCGACCGCCTGCCACTACTCTTCGCTCCGGACTATGGCCAGTACCAAGGCCCAGTGCGAGAGATCGCCGCCGCCGATCACCCCCACGAGGACACGTCGGTGCTCCAGGTGTCCAGGCGGGGCACACCTCCACCGTGTGCTCCACCGTATCCTACAAGCGGTCCACACAACGGTGTTACCCGGGCATTTCTTCCGCACCAATCCGGTGCAGGAATCTCCCGAACTTACCATGTCTAGTAAGGACCTGCGTCAAGCGAAAGGTGAGGACGCCGTGAGGTCTTTCTAGCCACGCCTCAAAGAGGGGACTTATCGTCATAATTATGGCGTGCCTAGCACTGGATTTCGACAGTCGCTATCACCATTTCACCATAAGATCCCGCCGGAACTCTGTCCGCCATGCCGCGACTTGTCACGTTGTTTCGCCCTGGCGTTGTGTCTCCACGCGCAAGTCGTGCATGCGTGCAAGAGCTGTTGCCTCCAGATCCCATGATGGGAGGCGAGCAAGGCAGCCGCAGTCCGATTCAGTTTGGGAGCTAGATATCGGAAGCGCTCATCGAAATTCCACCGGCTGTCGAGAACGAGTCCCAGGTACTTCATCGTTGACCCGACGCCGATGTGAACACCTCCTACCGTTAGTTGGGAACCCGGTGGTGGCACGTTCCGAGGAACGTTTTAAAATTTTTGCTAATTTACTCGTTTTTGAGGTTGAAAATCATTTAATAACTCCACCCGATATAGGCCAGTGACCGACCTTTCTGTGTTCTTACAGATGCTCTTTGTCCTTCAGAACGTAACATAGGTTAAATGAAAAAGAACCCTCGCGGCCCTGGAACGCAAGGCAAAGAAGGAACAAACGCTCCGCCCAAGCGCGGGAAAAGTCATTGGATGATTTTCCACCTTAAAAAATAAAAAAAAATACAGTGAAGGTGCACAATGCCCTTTCAAGCGATCAGATCAGCACAATGATAGCACCAGAACATTTTTTTCCGCCAATTTCAAAACCAGAATTGTCCCGAACCAACGTGTCCATTGAATATTTGCGTCAGGTGAAAATTGAGGATGTGATAGTGTATTTTTTTTTTCAAGGGTCTGGTAGGTCTGGTAAACAATATGTTATAAAATATTCTTTGACTCACCTGCCTCTTTCCTGTGTAGAACCAAATGCAAATGTTTCTATACTTGGCATCACAGCGGCACAATGTTTAGAGGTTTCCGTCCAATAGCAGCACAGAAAAACAACGCTTCAAGCACTTGTAGGGAAATTGTAAGCCTCAAGTGTTTTTGTTTCATACACAGGCTGAGTCTTACTTGAACTTACGTAATTTGAAGGTCAAGTGATAAAAGTCCCGGTTTTATATACGAAGGAATTTTCCTTTTTGCATATCGTGAGAGGAGTTTTTGTAAGGAAAACAAATGGCTAAGATGTTGAAGTAAAATAAAAGGGAACTGTTGACAATATATTTGCTATGTTGTTTAAAGAGTCTTTTAATCAAGATCAGTTGTGATTGTTTTAGGTCAACAATGAGGTTCAGGGCTGCTTCATGAGCTTGAAAGAAGGTCTTTTCTAGAAATATTTAAATCTACAAACAATTGACTTGATCTTGTTACATTTGACATCATCATCCACTGATGGACGTAGAACTAAAAAAAAACCACGAGTATTTCCACAACGACCGGTCTTATAGCTACGTTTCACATCAAGTGGACGACGAGCAATAAGTAGCTCACCATCTGGCTGACCGGTAAAGATCAGACGTGTTTACGTGCCTCTAAGTGTTGTTAGGGCAATGGGAACGTTTTTAAGAGTAACCGTGTCTCTAAAACTCAATGGGCAAATGAAAGACACTGGTAGATTTAAGTCAGTAAAAGTCTGACACGCCCTTTCGTTTCACTCTAGAGCAGGAGAAGCTATTTTATGATTCTCCACCAAAAAAATAAAACTATTAAAATTAATAACCATTTCCTGAGAATTTGCTATGTTAAGCTGCCGCTACACTGTTTCATTGGCGTGAACATAATAAATCAATGTCACAGAAATCAATAAGCTAGTTGAAATAGTTAAAAGACCACCATGTACAACAACGGATTAGCTCCACTCAATAAGAGACGATAACCACCATTTTGAAGTTAATAATACTCAGTTTAACAACAATAAAAAGTTATTAACTCTTACAGAACCCTAATGAGAAATGGATGGACAACTGTTATCTCAAATATCGGCGGCGGCGGGGTGAATACAGTTAATTGCTTGTACAAAACATGGGGCAGGATTGCGCCCGGCTGCACGATGGATCTCTACTCTTTGGACAAGTTTAAAAAATATAAGAACGATTGGAATTGTGAGTTTTTATTGCTTTTTGGTGTTCTTTTCAGCTTGAGTTTTAAATTAGCGATTGAAATGTGTTTCTTTGTTTGTTTTTTATTTGTCTTGTACTCTTGCATACGAGATACTCGTACCTTTTACAACGTTTTTATGATTATTCTTATCTTCATTTTGAATTGCACGATAATTTAGCATATTTCTTTATAACTTATCCGTCATCCCAGTTGTTTTATTGGTAAATCCCACAGCTAATTTGTCAACAGTGTTGTGGGCTATAATATTGTTATAAATTTTGTGTACTTTTGTTATTTATGTTTTATAGTGTGGCTGTTTGTTGTTCTTCTTTAAATTTCTTGGTAAAAACGTGCTATAATTCTTTGTAAACTTTTCTTTTTTTTTCGATGGGTAAATCATCTTTTGACAATTCTCGCTCTTGGGTGGAGCGTGAGATAGTGTCAGACTTTTACTGACTAAAAACCCACTCCTGCTTTTTGTCGCCATCAGGGTCCCGGGTTTCACTTTCACACTACCCATGGCCCCAGTAGGCTTCGACCCTGCTGGGCCCCTACGGTTTGCTGACATCTCCTTGATGCGCGCATAGAACATTACGCTTACGCATTACGCGCTTCTTTGTAAACTGATCCAACTACATTATGTCGAGCCTCATTGCTCCTGCGGTATGTCTTGTCTGCCTACTAAACCATTGCTATACCTACCTATTTATATTGCCTTATGTTAACCATGTGTAGACCATGGAGACTTACAAACTTACTTCATATTACCTTTGAGATTACTTTTTTTTGTTTACAATCGGAAATCTCTACATAGCTACTTAATATAATACACTGACTTCATCTTATCCTGCCCATCGAATTATGTTAACGGTTTTCTCTAATAGAAGAGCTATATACTAAAAAGGTTTACTTATAGAATTTGCACTCCAAAAAATCCGGGTAGATCAATAGTTTAAAATATTAGGTCACTATAATAACTTTTGATTGATTTGGGGAATTATCTAAGCGCCTTGTTGACAATTCGCGTGACCCAAAGGAAAACTTTTACCTCGGTCAGAAATTAAGCATTGTCATACAACGTGGCAATGCTACCAGTCTTTTGGGCACACTTCTAGTCAACAGCAATGCGGAGAAATTTTTGATGCCATTTTTAGCTAAGTATATATACTTAGCTAAAAATGGCATATATTTAGACTGACCTGTTGGTCAAATGTTTGTGTGATGAGCACAATCATTTGTTCTGTGTCTGTGTGTGTGAAATATTTAAGAATGTTTATCAGTTGTCTAGTACTCATAACACAAGCTCTGCTTAGCTTGGAACTAGACGGCGTTGTGTGATAGTTGTGTGAATATTATTATTATTATATACTGTCTATGAAAGGAGATCGCAAGAGTTAGGTTCTTTATAGCTAACGAACTAGCTTTTAAAATATACTTTTAAGAATTTTGCTGTTCTAGAATAGGTTTGAAAACTTATTAGAACAAAGAAATGTCAAGTTTTAGAGATCGGACATAATCATTGTAGCGCAATGAGCTGATGTCGAATCCTGTAGAAAAGTATGAGTAAAACGTTATAGCTTCCCAAGAGTATTAAACAAGTAGAATATCCTCTACCGCAGCTCGACTATCGCAGAGTGCGACAATATACACCTCGTTCAAAAAAAAATTTTTTTTCAAGTTTACTTTTACTTAGACAAATATTTGTAACCTATTTTATAGTAATATAAGTTTCAAAGTTGAAATCGTGCGTTTCAAAAGTTTTTTTTTATTGATATAAACCAGTGCTTGACTGCGATCTCACCTGATGGTAAGCAGAGATGCAGTCATTGATGGTGAGGCGCACTAGTTTATTAAGAGCCTATTCAGGCAGACTTCAAGGCTAGAGGCCTTGAAGTTACGCAAAGTCAATGACTTATACGTACCATTTCCTTCTAACGAACGAACTGTGTGTTATTGGTTTCATTGTTTTTGTTTAGGATATTTTATCTCATAAACAACCTTTTTCCTCCGGCTGCTTACGGGATAATATTTTCAAAACAATTTCATAGTTAACAATCAAAAAGATTTTTGTTACAAGAATTCTACGAAATACGTAGACTGGGTTTCTTTCCTTCTCCGAAGCAGTAATGCTTGCATAGGAGACGGCCGATCGCGTGAGGCAACGGTCCTCACGCCCCAACCGCCGCCGGGATTCCGATCTCAATTTCCGGCCACCGTAGGCGCGGGCTTGCGGACGGCGAGCAATGGGTAGCCCGCCGTCCGGCCGTCCGGTAACCGTCCGACCGAGCTTAAGTCGTCGACGGCGCGTACTGTTCCACGCGCGCCTCAGGGAGTTGTCAGCAAATCGTAGGGGCCCAGCAGGGTCAAAGCCTACTGGGGCCAAGGGTCTGATTCTGAAAGGAAGACTCGGCCCCGGTACGAAAGGCAACGAAGGGTTTTTAGTCAGTAAAAGTCTGACACTATCTCCCGTTCCGCCAAAGAGCGGGATTTGTCATTAGATGATTTTCCTACCTAAAAAAAAAGACTGGGTTTCTTCTCTAACTTTCTCTCACTTTATAATAAATATTTCAATTATTTACCCACAATTAAAATATTTCATGGAAAAGTTTGCCAAGGACATGATAACAAATTTGTCATAGTTGTCAGAACTTTTTGATTTCATTTTTATTTTTATCTGGTAACTGAAGGAAATTATCAGTTTGGTTTATTTCCCAAATAAAAACTTTTACTTCTAGACGACAACAAGAATATTAAACGAAATAACAGGACGTTACCTGAAAGCATTAGCTTTTCTCTGCTTTTAGATCAAGAATTGTAAATTGTGGATAAGTTTTCATTTCTAACTGGCAGAATTTCTATTTTACTGTTTTTTTTTTATTTTCTTATGTAGGTAGGGGTGAATAGAAACAAAACTTCAAAGGGTATTTTCAAGATATTTTATTATTTTTTTCAGCATTTTACTGATCAATTTATTAATTAATTGTTATTCTAAAAAGTCGATGTTTTGTTAGAAGCCGATAATATGGTATCAAAGTGAAAAACCATACCAAATATTTGTTTCTATTCACCCCTGCGTTTCTATTCACCCCGTTTTACCGAAATATTATGGCACTCGTTTATTTTTAACAGCAATATACAATTCTGTTCTTTTAGGGAAAAAAAAAAAATTATCTTAATAAAATATTATTTAAAAAAATGCCCGCCATGGCTGAAGACCGACATTTTTTGTGTCTGGTCTAGTGACTGACCTGTTGGTCTATTGGTTAGTGGCCCTGACTGCTATGCCGGAAATCGTGGGTTCGATTCCCACCGAGGACAAATGTTTGTGTGATGAGCCCGATCATTTGTTCTATGTCTGGGTGTAATTATCTATAATATGTATGTTTTTAGAAATATATAAGTATGTTTATCAGTTGTCTAGTACTCATAACACAAGCTCTGCTTAGCTTGGGACCAGACAGCGTTGTCTATAGCACGCTTATAACTAAACTTCGAGCCTTTTTAATTTATTACTGCCAGCCCACCGGCTTCGTCTGTATGAGAGCAGAAAATAATCCCATGGGAAGCAGTCTAAGTGTAAAGAAGTAACAAACGTACACCACACACACACTCACAAACTTTCGCCTTTATTAGTGTGTTCACTTTTTAGGGTTCCGTACCTCAAAAGGAAAAAACGGAACCCTTATATAGGATCACTTTGTTGCCTGTCCATCTGTCTGTCTGTCTGTCTGTCAAGACTCTTTATCTCGGTATCGAGTTAAAATTAAAACCATCTCATCAACTCAAGTCTGCGGTCCTTTGAAGCTGTGAAATAACCAAATTTCTGAGTTAACGAAAAAAAAAGTTACGTCCGTTTCTGTCGCAAAAAAATGTGTATGTCGACACTCTCAAGGAAATCAAAATTCATAGAGTACTTCCCGTTGACCTATACTACTAGAATTTGAAATGAAGCAAGGTCTCATAGCACAAGTACAGGAAAAAATATGGAAACTGTAAATTTTTAGTAGGGTCATAGAAAACAAAATTATTTGCGATTCGGAGAAACCTTTGTAACTTAATTTGGGAATCGAATTGTTTTCATTGCAAGTTTGTACGGAACCCTCAGTGCGCGAGTCCGACTCGCATTTACCATGGTTTTTATTAGTGTGACAACCAACTTGCAGTATAAAACTTAGCTCCACTTAATTAGTTACGTTCAAGTTACTTCCTGTCCTGTTTCGACTAATCCTGGGTTAAGCATACAAGATCTATTGTTCCCCTGAGTTAAAGTAAAGGATTAAAGCAAGCAAGTGAAATAGACTGCATTGAGAATAAAACGTTGGATTCACTTGATTGAGTAATGTGCAGAAATTAGGTAGTAAACCTTTAGAGATATACCGAACATAAAGTAAAGCTCCACATCAAATTGAAAGTGTCGACCAGGAGAGGTTATTTGTGACTCTTCATGTGATTTGCTGAAAGTGCCGTGTGCTTAGCCAAGGTGATGACCAAAGTGCCTAGTGTAAGCTTGATCGATCGACACGTTTATGACGTTCGATGCTCCGATTGGCCCGCTCCAAGCTCTTAACCAATCAGATAACCAAATGCGGCAAATATTTCGACCGCGTTGACGTACAAACAACTCATATGCAGCGTATTGGTAAGACCAAGTAGGTACGCTGGTGTTCAGGAAAAAATTTTTTTTAAAGCAGTGGGTGCTGGCTTTATGGCTCGCTGCTCGAAAGCTTAATGAAGTGATTATGACGTCACACATGTAGTTGCTGAATAAGGGTGCGTTGAATCACCAGTTTAGGGGTTAGCGGAAAAGAGTGTAAAGTCTCACATACTTCCTTTAAAAAGGGAGGGTTCCCGACTACATGGGTATGTTTTTGTTATAGACCGACTTTTTTTAACACAAAATTTAGCAATCTCTTTACTAAGTTTATTGGACCAAACACTTATAATAAAACTTAAAAAAAATACGCTCTTACAAAAGGTGAATGCAATAACTTGATTATGATGAAACTAAACTTCTTTAACACATAATACAATAGCACCTCACAAGTTATCCTTACACTGTCACACTCCACTTCCATACACAACCATCTTCACACAAAAAGGTAAATGCATGTTTTTATTATAAAAAAATGGTTTATTTTTGTAATTTTGCTAAGTATTTATTATGACTACTATGTTTAATATAGGTAGAATAGAATAGAATATATATTCGAGGGAAATTGCTGTGATAGCCAAAATACAGGCTTTGCCTAGTTTAGCTACAGATTCTTATGTTATGTTTATGTATTTACTTACCGCACCACAAAAAATTGTTGTAATTTTTTTGGCACATAAACATTATTACTTCTGCTACTACATTTTTTGTTTGATCCGGGAAATTTCAGTATTCGGCCACACTGGCAGCGTGGTGCGGGGAGCGGCGCGGGTTCGGGAACGCGCGCAATTTGCTTGGCCACACTGGCAGCGCGCTGCGGGTAGCGACGCGGTTGCAGGGACAGGATTTCAGCTCGCTGCCCGTACACTCACTATGGCCACTTGTATGAACGAGCTATGGCATGAATTGCCCGCGCGCGTCCCGCGTTGAGCAGCCCGCACCGCTTCCCGTGCCCGCGTGCCCATTATGGATACTCAAAAGAATTTCTTATGTTTGAGATTACCGCGCCACGCGATTTCGAACTGTTGTATCTGTTCGAATCCCGCAGAGAACTCTAGTTAGCGATGTAGGATTTCGTAGTTATTAGTTCTTACGAGGAGCCATAGATGTCGCTACATGCCTATGTTAAAGTCTGTAGGTGAGTAGCGAGAATTTGATGAAAACAAAATGCAGAGGACTGTTAAAATAATAAAGGGCCAAGCACACTTCCCTGAGGCACACAATAGTAAATTTGTCTCTCTCTCGACTGATAATTAATTTCAGTTTTAGTTTGAACATCGACTGCTAAAATACTAGTTACCAGTTTTCTGCCAGTAAGGTATAACTTTATTAAGTCCAAAACTTTACCACTAATAACATATTTATATAGCTTATTTAGAAGGATTCCATGGTCAACAAAATCGAAAGCCTTACTCATATCCATAAATAAGGCTGATACAGGTATTTTTTTGGCTGCCTAGTCAAAACAAAGTGGAAATATTTATCTAACCTTTACATGAGTATGCATTTAGAATGAAGGCTTGGTCTCTTTGTAAACCAGAAAAAAGTCGTAAAATTGTATAAAATCCCACGTGTGGGAAAAACGTTTTACAGTTGGTCAATGAATACCTTAATCATTCAAATTTGTTAACAAACATGAAATATTGCCAAAGTGCGTTATCAGCACCATTAGTTCATTGAAAATTTGGCTGTATTTAATTTGTGATTCGTCGTTTCTATTAATTTTCCAGAAAATGGGTTTAATAGGTATTTATTACAATAATCTACACTAATATTATAAAGAGGTAAAGTTTGTTTTTTGTTTGTAGGAGGTAATCTCTCTGGAAGTACTGTTCCGATTGCTAAAATTTTTTCACTGATAGAAAGCTATTTTATTCCTGAGTGACATAGGCTATATTTTATGTACGCGGGCGAAACCGCGGGCAAAAGCTAGTACGTGATAAAGCTAGATACGTTGATATCACACAAATACTACAAAAACCAAAAGTTTATATGTATTTATGCGTGTGTGTATGTTTGTTACTCCTTCACGCTCAAACGGCCGAACGGATATGTATTAACATTTCCTATCATATAGGATATTTTTATCTCGGGAGTATAGTATACCAAAAGGGAATAGTCTCTTGTAAAATGGACAATATTGAAATACCAATCATTTTTTTTAAGAGTAACCATGGAGTTTCTTACCGGTGTTTCTCCACAGGAAACGACCGATTGGAACAATGTACTAGCTTCTGACGTTTTATACATGCCCATGTGGGCCTAAATGTAATAAAAATATTTTGAAAATTAATCTACGTGAGTGAAGCTGCTTGTAAAAACCAGTTAATATACTTATAAACCTAAAATGCCAAAAGTGAAGTGAACAAATATTTTAAAAGAAAAGCTTTTTAATATTGTCATTTTCAGACCCTGTACAAATTCGATACCAAGAACGTGTGGCGGCTCCAGAAAAAGAGAAGCCCCGTACAACTTTTCAGTCTGCAATAAAGTTGACCCTTACAGTGGGGCAGTACTTCGGATTGTGCCCAGTCCAAGGTATCCGCGAGAACGATGCCTCGAAACTAAGGTGATTTGCTTCTGCCGTATTTTTACATTCAAAATAGTCATTTTACATTTAACACAAACGAATAAGGTTTCATCATCGTCATATCAGCCAAAAGACGTTCACTGATGGACATAAGCCTCCGCCAAGTGTCGCCACAATGAACGGTGTCGTGCGTCTCGCATCCATCGGATTCCCGCAACCCTTGCCAGGTCATCGGATTCGAATCAGGAATGAACATATCCGCAGGAGAACCAAGGTTGCCGACATAGCACGAAGAATCGACAAACTTAAGTGGCAATGGGCAGGGTACATTGCTCGCAGAACAGATGGACATTGGGGCCGAAAGCTTCTAGAGTGGCGACCGCGTAATGGAAGACGCAGTGTTGGAAGGCCTTTTACAAGATGGAATAAGGTTTAATAAGTCTTAATTCTGTTAGTTTTGCAGCAAAATTAAAAACTATGTCTTTTGATACTTATACTATTGAGGTAAAAAAAACGATTTAACTACAAAAATATATTTTTGGTGGAGGTTCACCTGTACTATTGACAAATGTAGAGGCACTTTTACATTTGAGCAAGTTTTTATACAAAAAAAAAGAAATATAATAGTTGCTCAGTCATCTTTATTTGTGGAGTGAATTGGCTCATCAATTCTTTGAAGTACAGTCGCAATCACGAGTGTATGAATATTTCATTTTGAATTTATTTGTAATGAAATAAAAGCAAAGAGCAATGTAGTTGTAATGAATATTTTTCTACGTTTTATTGAGCACATTTCTTTTATAAATAAGTCTAGTTTATTTGCTCGTGGTTTCTTTTTTTAGATTATTGCGAAAAATACACCGTTTGAATTTTAAGTAACCACAATTCTTTCATTTTGAAATATCTAACTATTGAGTTAAGAATTGATAGGCATAAAGAGTAAAATGCAGTAGACAATGATTTTTTAGAAGGAAGGACATGGTCGAGGATACAGTGGAGGTGTGTCACGCTTGGGTGGACCCGCCGTTTCCTTGTGGGGGCAATCGGTGTCTGCGACCTCTCGCTCAAGATCCTGGTACAAGCCATGGTTCAGGGCGAGAAAGAATGGGCGGCGGTCGCCTCTTTCTGCGAAGCAGTAATGTAAGCGAAGGAGGCAGCCGCACATGTGAGGGAACGGACATCCTCACGCCCCAGCCACCGGTACCCCAATTCCGACTATAAGCCACCGCAAGCGTGGGCTTGCGGAAGAAGAGCAGTGCTCGATGAACTCACCGTTCGGTCGTCCGGTAACCGTCTGGACCGAGCCTGGGTCATCGACGGCACGTAGTGTTTCACACTCGCCTCAAAGAGATATTAGCAAGCCCGTAGGGGCCCAGTAGAGCCGAAGCTTACTGGTACCATGGGTTTACTTCCGAAAGGGAATCTCGTGGTCCTGGAACGCAAAGAGTAAAGAAGGAACATAGATGTTGTTTTAATCATTAAAAGTCTGACACGCCCTCTCACTCCACCTTCACACCTTAAAAAAGTAGGCAATGGTTTTATACAGTTGCTTATTCACCGAGCTGCAAACCTTGGTTCTCCTTCGGATATCTTCATTTCTGATGTGATCACGCAAGGATACTCCAAGCATAACCCTTTCCATAGCCCATTGAGTGAATTTAAACCTTCTGATGAGGCCCAATATAAGCGACCACGTTTCGGAGCCATATGTCATCACTGGCAACACGCACTGGTCATAGAATTTCGTCTTGAGACACTGTGGTATACTGGACGAGAAGACACCGCGCAACCAATGTTACAGACATAGCCCGAAGAATCACCAAACTTAAATGACTGTGGGCAAGGCATATTGCTCGCAGAACAGATGGTCGATAGGGATGAAGTGTTCTGGAATGGCGACCAAGTACCGGAAGACGTGTGTTGGCAGGCCTCTCAAAAGGTAGACCGATGACCTGGTGAAGGTTGCGGGAATCCGATGGATGCGAGACGCACGGGACCGGTCATTATGACGACACTTGGGGGATGCCTATGTCCAATAATTGACGTCTTTCAGCTGAAATAATGATGATGATGATAACGAGCTGCAAAAAAAAGAACCTATTAATTTTTACCACGGCTTTTAATGTACTAGTTTTTAGGATTCTGTAGCTAAATGGCAAATATTTTTCATCAAAGCCATAAGTGGGGTATCTATGGATAGGTCTTCAAAAATGATATTTCAGAGAGAGGTTTCTAATATAATTTTTTTCTAAACTGTATAGTTTGCGCGAGAGACACTTCCAAATTGGTAAAATGTGTCCCCCCTGTAACTTCTAAAATAAGAGAATGATAAAACTAAAAAAAAAATATGATGTACTACCATGCAAACTTCCACCGAAAATTGATTTGAACGAGATCTAATCAGAAGTTTTTTTTTAATACGTCATAAATCGTAAACCACAATTTACCTTTCGTTTTTTTTTTTATCAGCCGTTAACTGTTACCGATTGACAGATTGGTAAAATTATGGTGTCGTTACGATTGCAGTAGTAAAAGGCCGCAGTCCGCAAAGCGACTCAATAAATCTACATGAAGTTCTGCCTAAATTTGCGGAAAAATATCATAACATTCGCGCGACATAATAGTTATAATGATAATATGAAAGAGAGCAGTGGTGGCCGAGTGGTAACGGCCCCCACTTACGAGTTGTAGGTCGCAGGTACAAACTCAGCCAAGCGCATTACTTTGTGTAATTTATTTCATCACCACTGCTCTCAAAATGGTGAAGGAAAACATCGTGAGGAAAACGGCATGTCCTAGAACCAAAAATTTGAAGACATGTGACATCACCCAACCCGCACTGGGCCCGCGTGGTGGATTACGGCCCGTTCCCTATCCTAGAGAGGAGGACGGAGTCCCAACAATGGGAACATTATAAGACCGACTATGCTATAGTTATGAAAAGCGATTTTGTAGTTGAGAATTATAAATTACCAAATTTATTTCGCAGTTTTGCTCCCATGACTTTTTTTTTGTTAATGTGTGTGGCTTGGATACTAAGACCTTTAAATTTTTGTCTTCGTAGAAATGGTTTATTTGTTTACTATTGGAAAATGAATGTACATGTTACTGTAAAAGTTAGAACTACGGTAAATCTTAGGTTTTACTAATAAATCTTAGTGATATGAGACGGTACTTGTAAAAATTAATAATAAGGAAAAAAATGTTGGACTTTTACCATTACAAACTAGTACATGCTAAGTTATACAAGAAGCTGTTGGCAATTGATGGTTTTGGGGAAAATATCATTATTATGGTTAACACTCTGATTCAGAGATTTTTTTAAATCACTCTGTCATATCTGTTTATCGAGATCTACGGTGTATTTGAATTCATTCTCAAGATTTACCAAGTGAATGGTGGTAAATGCTCGAAATAAACGAAGATCACAAATTTTTCGGACTTTTACCGTAAGTAGTAGTAGTAGTTGGTAAATCTTAGGATTTACCAATATTCGGGCTTTTACAGTAACATACACATTCTAATTTTTTTTTTTTATATTTGGCAGTAAATGCTCCCATAGCCTTTGTCGTTTTAAACTGAACAATTCTTACAAATATTTAATTAAATATCTTTCTTAAACATTTGATTTAATGTTACATGAAATACGTAAAATAATATTTGACATAAACAAATGGATTACAAAAATATAGCTGACGCCATCTAGTGATAAAAACCCACAGTTATTTCTAACGGTAAGTTATTTATAATATGTTCGGTGGTCAGTTATTTATAACTGTCATCACTTAAAACACGAAATTGGATATTAACCAATAATTTATATAATAATAAATATAATAACCTCATCGGAGGTTATATATTTGAGCCGTTCGGGGTTGAAACACTGGGGCCATGGGGTCCGAGCGCTCATCGAGTTGTTCGGGATATCAGCAAACAGCTGGTCGACTCTTCGCGTGACCAGAGGGCTGGGCTTTTCTTCGGTCAACGAATTAGCATTGCCATCCAGCGTGGCAATGCTGTCAGCGTTCTGGGCACTTTTCCCATTGACATCGATGTGGACGAATTTTTTGATGCCCAATGAGTTCTCTTTCTTCCAGTTTATACATAATATTATTTTCAGTTGTTTAAATATTTATTAAGTTATATTAAAATTATTGAAAAAACTAATAATACATAATTTATTTATTTTATTTTTTTAATATTTTTTTTCCTTATTTTATTTTTTAAACTTTTTTCTTATTTCTTTTACTAACTAAGTTTTAAGAGACTTAACCGTTTTTATTTCCAGATTTAAATATATATCATGGCGATGTTTGTACACATACTTGACTATGACAGGCCAGTTCACTTTGGCTTTTGTATTGATGCTGAGCTTGTTCAGGGAAACTTCATCTACAGTGGACACTGCCAGTAAGTAAAATTAACAATAAGGGTTCTCAGAAAAATTCACACCACAAGCTGGCGCCACTTAGCCAAGAGATCTTCTACTTTTGAAAACGTATAAACGTTTAGACATGACACTTACAATGTAAATGACATGACACTTATAATGTCATTAACATAAGCGTTTTGACAGGTTCTGCCACCTGGTGAACGTCATTTTAGAAAATCTTCATTGACATCTGGATTTTTTCCACTTGCAAACAAAACTTTTGTACCTACTTGTACCATTTTTGTCACACATAAGAACTAAAATTCATAATTCTGTAATGTAGGATTAGAGTTCTCCGCAGTATTAGGACATACAACAGTCCGAAGTCAACTATCGGGCAGTTGCCTGGACTAGACACAACACCCATCTGGTAGAAGGAACCTCCTTTTTTTACTGAGGTTAGCAGGACTAAAAATCCTGTTCTATTATTGGCTCCTGCTTGTTATGGAGTGTACGTTGTGTTTTTTTTTACTGTTCCACTATATTTTCGAAGTGATTTCGTTGAAGGATGTTAGACAGCTGAATTGTTGCTCTGTAACGTGTCAAGTTTCATGACATCGTCACTTATCTAATAATCGCCAAAAACCACAGACATAATTATGTGCGAAGTAGTGAATAGTAAAAAAATAATAATTATAACACTGCACGATTTGGGAATTGAGATCAAGACCTCACAGGGCAGCGGAAATGTTTGAAAGAGTTACCACGGCCCTGTAACGTAAAGGGCAACTGAAGAAACACTGGTGGGTTTTAGTCAGTTAAAGTCTAAAACCCAGAGCGAGAGGTGAAGTAGAGTTATTTGAAAACAATAGAAATACGTTTATTCGGGACAGACACAGTACAACGGTTACAAACACAAAGTAAAAAAGAATAAATGTAAATAAATAAATTTACTATTTTCAGATCTATACCTGACCTGTGCTATAAGACCTTGCTTTATGCCAAATTTCAGGATTCTGGGTCAACAGAATGTATCCTATGAATTTTGAATCTCTTGAGAATGTTGAAATATGTTTTTGCAACACAAACGACCATATCTTTTTTTTCGTTAACTTAGAAGTTTGATTTTTTCACTGCACCAAGGGACCGCAGACTTGAGTATATAGTTTTAATTTCAACTCGATACTTCCAAGTGTTCTCAAGATAAAGGGTCTTGACAGACAAACAGACAGACGGACGGACAGCAAAGTGATCTTATAAGGGTTCCATTTTTTCCTTTTAAGGTACCGAACCCTAAAAAGACCTTCATTAGTAGCACTTAAGACAACAAGACTTCAGGCAGTTTTAAATTTTCGGTATTTTTTTGTTAATTTAAAAGTTTAATTTCAGCTACTCTATTATTCTATAGTTTGGCCTTTACTACAACTACATTATTTTGGCAAATTGCAAAAAAATGGCCAAAGTTATGTATGCTCATCGCTAAAGTGGAATCGGTCGATCCAACCTCCGACTTGAAATTAGGAAGAAACTTTAATATATGTTGTATTGGGGTGCTATCATTGGCGACAAGTAAGTTTCCAAACTTGTTTTTAATATTCTTCTAAATAAAAATAAAACTATTTATCAATAAAATAAACTCTTGAATGTTAATGTTTTTCTTTTTATTGGTGCTTTTGTTTTTTTTGTAAAACAGTTTTTTATTTTTCTATTTTCAGTAGTATTAAAGATCAATAAGTAGTATTAAAGTTCTATACTAAAGTATCTAGACAATATAACCATTAAAACTATTTAAGATAGAAAATACAACCGAATTGAGAATCACTTCCTATTTCACACATACACCCAAACACAACTTATATTCCCTTAAATATAACACTGAATTTAATAATTTTATTTTAAACATGATAAGTAACCTACCGCATTTAATAATGTGAGAGTACATAATGTATCAAAATGTTACTATCTCCTCTCTCGAGAGAGTCCTGGTGTCCTGAAATACATGCCTTACGTCTAGCTTAGGCACCAGTCTCCCACAATATAATATTGTAATTGTAAAACTGCAGTTATGTATTGCTTTCTTTATACTATGTAAATGTACCTTACATTGTTGACTGGCCTGTTGGTCTAGTGGTTAGTGGCCGTGACTGCTATGCCGGAGGTCATGGGTTCGATTCCCACCCAGGACAAATGTTTGTGCGATGAGCACGATCATTTATTCTGTGTATGGGTGTAATTTATCTATAATATGTATGTATTTAGAAATATACAAGTATGTTTATCAGTTGTCTAGTACTCATAACACAAGCTCTGCTTAGCTTGAGACTAGACGACGTTGTGTGATAGTTGTGGAATATTATTATTATTATTGTCAAATCTTATTATTATTACTGAAGCCAGTTATTTTGATAAGATTTTGTTTTTCAGTTGAGCATATTTTATCGGATTTGCAAGGCATCTCCCTGACATTAGACTGTGAACCTGATAGCCCCGTTTATGAGACTTTTATGAGGCGCAGTTTCACATGGCTTTTTATTTATTTCCCTAACAATACCTTGTCAGGAGTTTTGTTTCAAGTAAGTCAAAAATATTATTTAATCGGGATTGCCCAAATGAGGCCTTGAGTGGACAATAGACTATATAAAAATATTTTCCTTCATTAATTTTGCTATTAACAAAATATTATAAATATATTAACTTACTTCCCAATGATTGCCATTATAATCAACAACAATTCGTAAATAAAAAGTAACTTTATTGGAAAAAAATCGGTTTTATCATTTTGACGCTAGCAAATATTGCCAGCATCAAAATTATTTGTTAGTACTTATTTAGATTAATCGATTCAAATCTATTTATAAACAAATACAATAACTTCAACAGCATACCCTCGGAACTTTTCTGGTAATTACTCACTTTAATAAAACTATCTAAAAGAGAAAATACTTGGAAAAAAATGAATAAGGTCACTGAAAAAATAAAAACTAGTATCGATTTAATGTTATTATTTAAGGGAGGAGGGGATGGTAGGGTGTGGTTTATTATTATTAATACTATTAAGATTTTAAAACAGTTAATTTTTTGAGTAATCTTTGATGTCCATCTTTGGCCTGGAACACCATAGAGGCTGGGCAATCCTCTTTATCAATTAAGTGACTCTTTAACTTCTAAAAGATTTCTCATAGCCCTACAGTTTCAAATAAAATAATTAGATATGGGCTTGTTGAGATATCAGCACAAATAACTGAGCCCCTTAGGGTCGATGGAACATAAAGACCAACTGAAGGAAAACGGATTCGTTCGTCGGACGCTTGGACGCTGTTAAGCCGTGTACGCACGGAGGAACAAATTTGTTGCATTACATGATACGCAATAACTTGTTCGCACGTGTATACCACTAACGAACATCGAACACTCTGTTCGTCAAACATGTTCGCGGCTATCTTAATAGTATGTTCTGTATGGACGGTGTTCTTCATGAATCAATGCGAATACCAAAAACTTTTCGCTACTTTACAATCGACCACTTCCAACGACGCTGCCTTGGCTATTAAAAGAGCTCACGACTGTTGTGCGCAATCTCGATTCGAACTATGTTTGCGTTCGTGTTCGAATATGCGGCTCCTTACGAACAAACCAAATGTTCGAGTTTAGGTTTTGTATTTGCTGTGTTCGTGTTCGTACGTGTGTACATGGCTTTAGGCAAGTTGTGTTCCACGCGCGCCTGAAGTAGCTGTCAACAAAATTGACGGAGCCCGTTAGGGCTGTGGTAGGGTTCGAAAGAATTATCGCGGACAGGAAACGCAAAGGGTAACTGATATACGAGTGTGTTTTAGTCAGTAAAAGCCTGACAATCTTAATCGCTCAACCCAGAGCGGGGCAAGTTATTTGATGGTTTCCCACCCCAAAAAAGGCTACCGACTTAAAAAACGAAACCATAAATTTTAACTGACTTATTATGTTTATTTTTCAGTTTATCAACATACAAAGCACATTCAATTGGAACTTCGCCGACATATTCGTCATTTGCATGAGTATGTACTTAACATCAAGGCTCAACCAAGTCAATCAAAGGATTATTGCAGCGAAAGATAAGGTATGTAGTTGTAACACTGTAAAAAATAAAAATCAATAATAATTATAGGTGTCATCGCCAAACTTAAGTGGCTGTGGGCAGGCCACATTGTTCGCAGAACAGATGGTCGATGGGGCCAAAAGGTTCTTGAGTGGAGACCGCGTACCGGAAAATACTGCTTTGGAAGGCCTCACACAAAGACATTCAATATATACTACCAATAGACCGGACATAGCGAACAAAATCGTGATCCGATACTTATTCCACGTTGGTCATAAGTCACTCAGTCTAATATGACACACCTACACGTCAAGTCGTGTTTGTATCCGTTCTATGCACTAAAAGAAAATCATTTTCTGAGAAAATATGCCGAACTACGCATAACGCTATTGTAAATCTTGCTATGGTAAAATGACTGGACCTAACTTCGTTTTATTTTCGTAAATATTTTTGGTATTTACGAAACATTTAATTAGAATTCAATAATTTTTATAAATAGTTCCAGAACATTTTCGGATTTTGTGTTAACGCCATCTATTGCTGAAAAGCTTAACCTTTCCATTATCACACACCGAGGCTCTACCACGAGCTTATAACGTGATAAATTTTTCGACCTCAATCGGTCTGTTAAAAGGATGGAGCTATATAGGGTTTATAGCTTTATCACTCTCTTTCGCTCGTACGACTAAAAAAATGTTAAAATGTTAGCATTTTAACATTATCATGGTACGGCCCCTGGCCACCTACCGAGCGATAGTTAAATCATTATAAATTTTGACAAATTTAATTCGCTTGTTTGCTATTCCAAGCCAGATGGCGTCATTGAGCCATAGGATGACAGTTTTTCTAAGACATTTTTTCTGATAGCCGCTCTATTGTATCTCTTTAAATCTCTTTGGCCTCACACAAGGTGGATCGAAAACCTGGTGAGGGTTGTGAGAAAGCGATGGATGCGAGTTTTTCGTTGGTGGGGGAGGCCTATGTTCTTAACAGTATACGTCTTCCGGCTGAAATTATGATGATGATGAGGTATCATCAATAATATTTTGTTATGATAAGCAGACAGATATACTGAAAATTGGTTAAAGTCGTAGGAAAGTAGGAGCAAGTTGAGGAATCATGTTCATTAATCTCAGAGAAAGAATAATTTATGGTCATCCGAAACTGGACGTTTCTACCACTTGTTTGGGCACTGGGTCGTGTATTACGAATCCATGTGGGCGTCGATGGCATCATACGCGTGGCAGATGTGAAGACAAAGAAAGGAGTAATCACAAAAGTATTTAAAAATATTTATCATCATTCCTTCGAAGTCAACATCCCTTCGAAGTCATTCACGCATCAAATGAACGAACAAGCAGAATGACGTCACCGGTGGTTGAGGCAAAGGGCGCAAAGCAGATAGCGTCCAGTGCGAGGACTTCTCGATTCAATGGCGTCAGAGGCACTTGCGTCCCTCAATCGATATCTCACTGTAACAATTCTTTCTTGCCATTATTCAAATATAGTCTCATATATAGAGTCTACTTATTCATTCTCCTAAATAGGACCCTGGACCTGGTGTCGTGATTATTAAAGTGACCTATAATTCTTCAAGATACAGGCTGTTGATTTAAAGTTTTTTTTTTTGTTCAGAATTCACCTTCATCTTTCTGGCGTACAATGCGTGAGGACTACAATAGGTCAGTCTACCTTGTCCGGCAAGTAGACAAGATCATAGGAAGCGTGGTCTTCATATCTTTTGCCAGCAACCTGTTCTTCGTTTGCTCTCAACTGCTGCATACTCTTGCGTAAGTAGTTCTACTTGACAGTTTCTGGATGATAAACTAGCCAAGATGTTCGTGAATGCAGTTTTCCTCTTCAGTTCAATCAGAATGCATTATAAAAATAGGTTATGTCGTTTTAAATTATGCAAGATGCAGTTTTGCTTAAGCTCATGAATGTAGACTTTACCAATTTGTAAACGTTGCGGCAATCCAATTGCTGTTAACGATCTGCCAATGACAACGGCTTTACGTGCTGACCGACGCACGGGGTGGGTTCTTTTTAACCGATTTCAAAAAAGGAGAAGGTTATCAAACCGGTTATATTTTGTTTCTATTTTTTTTTTGTGTTACCTCAGAACTCAATCGTTTATAGACTGATGTGCAATTTTTTTCCCCTTTAAAGGATATGCTTCCAGATTGGTCATTTTTTTCAAAATCTAGTTCTAATGATGAGATCCATGAGAAATTGAGAGAACTGCTCAAACATTATAAGCAACCATAGTGATTTTGGTATTTTCATCAAAAACTTAAGCATTTACAGTAAAAAAGTAACATTTGATCAAATGGAACTGATAAAGAAGACCAGAAATGGCCAACGGAACTTCATACTCACATAGTTAACACAATGGAGATAGTTAAACAACTATGACAATAAAAAAAATTTACGGTTCTGAATAGTTATGTTGAAAATGTTATCATCATCATCATCAGAAAAAAAAATTAATGACTTGTGTTGTTTCTCGGTATTGTTTGTTTCTTATCCGACTTCCGAAATTAATGTTATTTTGATCCTTTTTGCGTTTTTTTTTAGTGAAGTCGGTTTATTTTTATAAAAGGTTTTTATTTTTTATTTTTTTTAATAATAATAAACAAATATGAATTGAATAATTCACATTGTTTTGAACCCGCCAACTCATGCAGAGGCCTCCAAAAGAAAAACTCTAAGTAATCGCTCAAAAATAATGGGCAATTGTTTATTTCAGAGGAGGCATAAAAGCTACTCAGAAATGCAGACCAGACTCGGCAGAGGATCACAGGTACTTGATCCAATATAGTATCTTTATTCTGCCCATACTAAATCCATGCTTGGTTAAGAACGCAGTACCTACCGCTTTTTTATCTGCACCGCCATGTGTATTCATGGATACATTCATGAATGCACATGGCGGTGCTGAAAGCATCATTGCCCAATAGGTTGAATTAAAAAATGAAGGCCTTTTTCCCTTTTTTTGAGGTGGAATATCTTCAAATAACTTTTTCCGTTCTAGGATAAAGCGGACCAGACCTAACTAAAACCCACCTAAGTTCTGTCATTTGTCTTTGAGTTCTAGGGCCACTGTATCTTTTTCAATCGTTCCCACAGCCAAAAGGCCAACCTTGCTTTGGTGAAATAAAAAACAATTGGTGTTTATTCATATTTTTGCAATTAATAAACATTTATTGAACAATTTAACCTCGGGCAGAGATTATAAATTGGCATACAACGTGGCAATGTCACCAGTCTTTTGGGCACACTTCCAGTGAAATTTATTTGATGTCATATTTTAGATAGGAGGTTTTGTTTTTAATCTAAATACTGTTTAAGGTAGCAGCTAGATAGGTTTAGTTGTTTATAAGTAGGTACATCAATTCTGAATGTATTGTATGTGGTAGCTCAAGTAGAAACTTGACTTGTACAGCTACACTAGATCTACACCACGCGACGTCGTTCTACGTAAAAATTAGGATTAATTTAAATCACGCGTGACACCTGCGTGTTTTGGTTCCAAGAACTCGAATAAAAATACCAACACCGCACTTTTGATTTCTACTACACTCCAAAACCAATGAAAAATAACAAAATAATGGTGGTCCTCGTGTGCGTTGGTCTAATATAGTTCTAGTTTCACACTTTGACTCGCTCTACCCAAAACTGGGGAAGTTATTCGATAGTCTTTCTCCAAAAACCCATGTCAGTGGATTAAGTGAAATCCATATATTTTGGATTTTTTAGCAATTTCAATTGGGGTGGTTGAACGTGACAAATGCCGGGCGATAAGGCGCAGCGTATTAGAAGGGTTATGTGTGTGTGTGTAGAGTTATGTGTGTGGATAGTGTGTGGTTTATGACATAAATTAGTGCTAGACTGCGATCCCACCTGATGACAATGTAATTGCTGATGGTAAAGCGCACTAGTTTATGAACAGCCCACTCTAGCCTTGAAGATACCAATGTTTTTTCTCTTAACGCAGACTTCTCGGTGGTTACGCGCATTCCATCTACTTCGTGTTTTCCTTCGCTTTCCTGGTGATCAGATCACTGGCAGTGTCGCTGACCGCGTCTAAAGTTCACGCCGCTAGCTTGGAGCCTGCGCATTCTCTGTACGATGTTTCGTCTGCTAACTACTGTGTAGAGGTAAAAAATCATTTGACATCACATTACACTCTTATGAATGGCCTGTTGATCTATTCGTGTGTGGGCGTAACTGTTATGCTGGGGCAACGACATAGCCGTTTGATTCCCACCCAAGACAAATGATTGCGTGATGAGCACGATAATTTGTTTATTTTATTTATTTTATAATTTATGTACACACATTAATCCAATACAAAAGAAGATTCATTATTATAACAAATGTACAGAGGTACTGCTTATTTTCTTAGTACTTATTTCTATCAGAAATTTCTTCCAACAGACCTGCAAAAGGAGAGATAGGAAATAAATGTAGACAGATAGTGTTTAGAAGTAATAAAATAAGGGTATGTGAAATCTTAAATTAAAATAATAAATACTTATGTAGGTATATACCTATATAAGCGTGTGTGTGTGGGTGTAATTTATCTATAATAGGTATGTATTTAGAATTATATAAGTATGTTTATTAATTGTTTAGTACTCATAGTCCAAGCCTGATTTAGTTTGTGACTAGATGTGACGTTGAATATTATTATTATATTTTTTTTTACTAAAGGAAGAGCGTTCCAAATCTTATAAAGCGATTTCCCAAAGAATAGTAAGAGTGGTCAATGGACGACTCCCTAAGCTCCACGAAACAAATGCTCAGACATAGCTCAAACAACGGAATAGCTAAATGTCTAGGACAGATTGCTGTGCTAAGCAGGATACAGTGGAAAAAAAATTGTACATGCAAAAGTTTGTACGTTTGTTGCTTTTTCACGCTTGAACGGCTAAACGGATTTCAATGAAACTTAGCACACCGAGAGACCATTTCCTGGAAGCTATTCTAGGATATGGACTATCCATATGCTAAGTTTCATGTGCTAACAGAATTATTTTCATCCCAGGAGAGGCAGAAGCTATATTATAAAGGCGAAAGTTTGAGAGTGTGTGTGTTACTTTTTCACGTTCGAATGGCTGAACAGATTTCAATGAAACTTGACAGATGAGTAGACCATGTCCTGGGATAGTAAATATATGTAACTTTATATTTCGGGTGCATATTCCCTTGGATTATTTTTAGGATTCCGTATCTCAAGAGGAAAAAACGGAACCCTTATAGGATCACTTTGTTGTCCGTCCGTCTGTCTGTTTGTCAAGATCCTTTATCTCGGGAACGCGTAGAGGTATCGAGTTAAAATAAAAATCATATAATCAAGTTCACGGTCTCTTGAAGCTGTGAAAAAATCAAATTTCTAAGTTAACGAAAACAAAAAACATAAGGTCGTTTATGTCTCAAAAAACGTATATATCGACACTCTCGAGGAAATCAAAATTCATATTTCCTCAACATTAGCAAGACAATGTGACCTACACCAGGCGTTCAAAGTCAACCCCTAAACTTCTTTAAAATCAGAGCACACATCTGCACCCCTTCCAACTCCAATAACTGCAACTGTACAAACATCGATCGGACTGACAATATTAGATATCTCGGAGTAATCATTGATAACCACCTAAAATAAAAAAAAAAGCAGATCAATTCCTTAGTTATTCACGTTCATAGATTAATCTACATCTTAAAGCTTAGGGCTGTCACTGACTTCAAATGCTTCATGACAGTTTACCTTGCACTCGCTCAATCACATATTATTGATATTGCGTGATCTCGTGGGGCTGAGCCTACAAAACCGCATTGCTTGGATTAGATAGGGCACAGAGGGCTGTACTAAAGATTCTCTGTAGGAAACGTATTCGCTACCCAACCTCAGACGTTTACTCGGAGTGTAATGTGCTTACGGTTAGGCAAATATTCTTTCTGCAAACTGTGCTGAGGAAACATAACCTTAAACCATAAGATCCAAATTTTAGTACTGCCAAACGCCTCTCAGACTGAGTCTGCAAAATAGTGCCATGTAGAGTAGCAGTAGCGAAAAGGCATTTCACATTTATCAGCTCCAAAATATACAACAAAATAAACAAACTCGTCAATAGTTACCACCTAAAACGAAATGACCTTAAAAAGAATTTGACTGATTGTTTAAAAACACTTTCGGACAGTGATATAGAGAAAATTGTGGAACCTTAGCCAATACATGCACACACACAACATACAACACACTTATTGTTATGTCTGGGACATTATTTTTCTTAACATTAAGATGGACGTTGATAGTTGCGACACAGTTTATAACTTTTGCAGCTGTCATCATTATCCATGTCATTATTTTCAACTGTTTTAAGTTCCAAAATAAATATTTTATGTTTGTTTTTAAAAGGTATTTTCTGTTGACCCAGAATCCTGAAATTTTGCACAAAGCAAGTTCTTATAGCACCAGTTTAGGAATA
This sequence comes from Mythimna vitellina, assembly GCA_949316375.1. Taxonomy (NCBI): domain Eukaryota; kingdom Metazoa; phylum Arthropoda; class Insecta; order Lepidoptera; family Noctuidae; genus Mythimna; species Mythimna vitellina. The sequence continues at coordinate 7,894,371 of OX438687.1, read as the reverse complement.
AAATTGAAGACTTGATAATTCCACCACTGGGGGGTCCAGAATCATATACTGGATCCATGGTATTAGTTTGTGCGTTGATGTCAAAGACACCCTGTATACCTAATAGAGTGGTTACCAAATAAATAGAAATAAAAAATAAAAGTCTACATAACTAAACCAATTGAAGATGCTACTTTAGTATTCATAGTACTTAAAATGTTTCGTTTTCAGACATCTAGTTATTTATATAAGTCGTCCAAAGAGCATTCAAAATTAAAAAGTTGTATCAAAGCTAACTACACTCGCCAAACTTCCCGAATCTGTAACTATGTCAAACTTGTTTATTTTTACCAAATTCATTCCACCACGGTAAAGTACAGCACACAAACATGTACTTATGAAACTTTGCCGACTGAGAAACTATTAAGTAAGAAGATTAAGCCACAATAACGGAATGTACCGAAGGATCACTACTTATATATATATAAAAATACGTATTTGCGATAAAAAAAATTCGATCGTTCGAGCTGTGGTGACAGCTCACAAAACGTTAATTTGCCGTTAATTTTGGTCTTGAAATATTTGTGATAGTCCAGAGAAGGTTTAAATGGTAAGAAAATAGGTAAAAACTTACGAAAAAAAATCGAACACAACGCCATCTCTAATCAATTTAAAATGACATTTTATGTCATTTTAAATTGAATTATGCTGTTATGGTTATACCAGTAGATGGCGTTATCTTTTGACAGTTTAACTAATACAACATTCATTGACAATTAGGTGGTACGAAGTTCGCCGGATCAGCTATGTTTTTAAATACATATTATAGATAAATGACTCCCATACACCGAACAAATGATCGTGCTCATTTCACAAAAAATTGTCTTGGGTGGAAATCAGGCCCACGACCTTCAATATAGCAATCAGGGCTACTAACCATTAGGCCAGCAGGTCAGTCAGGACTGGACCTTTTGCACCCTTCATTTAGTAATGACGTCATCAGTAAAGTAAGTGTCTATTGCAGGTGGAAAGGTTTTTAGCTCAGATACATGGGGACACGGTCGCGCTGACAGGCCTTCAGTTTTTCCAAGTCAAGAGAGGGTTAGTGTTGACGGTAAGATCAATCTCTTTTTAATTTGTTTTTGACAATAGCTGTCATTGATTTTTATTCTTTTGTTTTAAAGAATTGCTATTTTACGTTTTCCTTTTATTTCGAAAATCAAAATAAGAAGTTTACGAAACATTCGCTGCGCGAGTCCGACTCGCATTTGGCTGTTTTTTTTTTTGTTAATTTTTGCAAGCTTTTTTCTTTTTTTTTGAAGAAGAACTGTCATATTTTCTTTTGTTTGTATAAGCACGTCATTGTTACGAATAGGGGTGGGTTATTTTAAAGCTTTTATATTTGTGAGTTACCGTAAAACGGGGTGAATAGTAACGCAGGGGTGAATAGAAACAAAACTTTAATGGGTATTTTCACGTTATTGAGAAATGTTTGCAGTATTTGAGTACTCAAAATTATAGAAAATAATGGTATATTAAAACACATTAGTTTATTGAAACTAAAAATATAATCATATATCAAAGTAAAAATCTTAATCAAAACTTTGTTTCAATTCACCCCTGCGTTTCTATTCACCCCGTTTGACTGTACGTAAAATGTTATGTGACTAACTTGCGGGCTTGCAGTTATTTCCGTTTTTCTCTGAAGAATTGCCACATTTTCCTTTTATTTATATAAGCACATCATTGTAACGACTAGGGTTGGGTTATTTTGAAGCTTCTATATTTGGGAGTTACGTAAAATATATCGTGGCCAACTTGCGGGCTTGCAAATACTAACAAATGTTAATATTTCCAAGTTATTTTCAGATTTTTGTAGAATTGCCACATTTTCCTTTTATTTATATAAGCACATCATCGTAATGGCTAGGGGTGGAGTTATTTTAAAGTTTCTATATTTGTGAGTTACGTAAAATATATCGTGGCCAACTTGCGGGCTTGCAAATATTAACAAAAGTTAACATTTCCAAGTTATTTTCAGTTTTTTTGAAGAATTGCCACATTTCCCTTTTTTTTATGTAAGCACATCATCGTAATGGCTAGGGGTGGAGTTATTTTAAAGTTTCTATATTTGTAAGTTACGAAAATATATCGTGGCTACTGGTGGGCTTCACTGAAACAGAAAAAAACTATATTAGCGGATTTTTTAACAATAGCTCAACAAATCATTTTTTATACGTTTTTAAGTTCGGTTCCCTGAGCTCCTTCTCTCTCTGATCTGGCTGAATCTTGACCCTATTCAATAGGGTCGATATAGGTTTTGATATTACTATTACCACCGCAGCTTATAACTATCGATTTAAAATGTAGGTAGGGTAGATATACCAAGAGACGATTCTGTCTGTAAATTTTGTGCAATATGAAGGTTCTGCTTTTTAATTATTATGGATATGAAATTTATACCTAAATATAATTATGACTAACAAAATTATGAGTTTTGAATACAGTATGATAAATGAGTGTATGCCAAACGATTTTCTGCTTAATTAAGTTTAGGCTATCTGCTGCTATGCAAAATAATGATATGACACAAAAAGCTCTGCTACAAAAGGTTGACCTTTTTAAGTTATATTCGTTTGTTTCAAAGAATTGCCATATTTTCCTTATGTTTATATTTATACCAGTACAATGTTATGATGGAACAGGTTATTTTAAAACTTTCTTATATTTGCGAGTTACGTGAAATGCTTCGGTGGTTAACTTGCTTCACTGAAACAAAAGATTTTTATTTTCGGAATTTTTGACAATGGCTGAACGTAACGTGTTTTTTTTTTTATTGAAGTAATGGTTTGCAAGTTATATATTCTTTGTTATGACGCCAACTTATTTGTAATGGTATGTGGACTTATTTGTAAACGTTACAAATAAGTTGGCTTCATATAGTCTGTAGACCTGGCAAATGCGCCGCTCGCGAGCCGCCTGCGAACGGCGCGACATACAAATGGCATGACATCCGAAGTTACCGATATAGTCCGAAAAATTGCTAAACTTATGGCTGTAGGCAAGGCATATTACTCGAATAACAGTTGGTCGCTAGGGCCGAAACGTTCTGGAGGGGTGACCGCATACCAGAAGACGCAGCCTTGGAAGACCTCCAACAAGATGCACTGGTGAGGGTCGTGGGAATCCGATCAATGTGAGATGCACAGGACAAGTTGTTGCGTGAGGCCAATTTCCAGCAGTGGATGTCTTTTGGCTGAAATGATGATGATGATGATGATGTCACAAACAGTTCACTGTGAAGCTCTGCATACTTATATGACTACGATATGAATTATAATCGTAACATCACACCTCACGTTCATAATAATATTATGAAATGAACTTGTTGTGGCGTCTCCGGATTCCGAAGACTGATGTTATTATCTATAGGGCGTAAGTCATGTGCGAAGATCTGTAGAAATATAAACCAGATTGTCGCTGCATTTTTTTTTAAATAGTATAATGTCTTTTTGTTTTTTTTTTCTTGCCGATAATAGTAAAAATAGTAAAATTAATATTTTTTAATTTGCGAAATAGAATACCTAGTACACAAATATTTCATAATCAACGAAGTTATAAAGCTTCAAAGCTGATAAAATTTGAAAGATTCGTCCAAAATGGACTCTGACTTCAAAATGTACCACGAGCTTATGGCCGCCATGAAAAATGACGTTTTTGCAAGAGATACAGATATAAAATTATTACATCTCGTTTACTTTTCGATTTTTGCGTATTTATAGATAAGTCGCTAGTATTAATTTTTTAATAACTCTTTTAATGGATTTTTAATAGTCAGATAAACAGTCTGGCTATATAAAAAATCACATAAAAATCCCGTGCAATAAAAAGAACTACCTATGTTATTCTCCTTTTATGTTCTTCTACGATCTACGAGAATATTTTGCTCCCAAATCTGAAAAGTCTTCTACTTCGGTTTGCTTATGACCAAAGGATATAAGAAAAACAGTATTTCGCTCATAACTTGTATCCCACAAGTTTCCCGCCCTCAGTTCTCCAAGGGAGTTGGTAATTAAATAATAACAGCGGATTGGCGCTGCTTCGCTGCGTTTCAGTGAGCCAGCCCTGACTTCAGATGTAGGGCTGTTCACATTGGCTGCTTTGCTCAATTTGAGAGGCATTTGGTTTGTACGTTTACTGTCAGTTGTTTTTTTTTAAGTTGTGAAATCATCTAATGATATTTTCCGCCCTTAGGCGGGGCGTGAGAACGTGTCAGACTTTTCCTGACTAAAACCCACTCCTAGTTCCTTTGTTACCTTGCATTCTAGGGTCGGGTTTTCCTTTCAGAAGCGCACCCTCAGCCCCATTAGGCTTCGACCCTGCTGGGCCACTACGGTTTGCTGACATTTCCTTAAAGCGCGCGTGGTATACTACGCGCCGTCGACGACTTGGGCTCGGTCTGGACGGTCTGCGCCTACGTTGGCCAAAAATCGGGATCGGGACCATGGCTGGAGCGTGAGGGCCGTTCTCTCGTGCCTGCGGCTGCCTCCTTAAGGCCTGGTTACTGACAGTCTTAGATTATGCAAATGACTAATTAGTACTTTATGCAACGAAAGCATTTGAACTGAATGCATTGTATTCTATAGTGTCATACTGGTGTAATTTTGCGTACTTCTATTTATTTTTTTATTGAGTTTATACAATTTTGTCATTTCTCGTATTACTTGACCCTTTCCCCGTGTTACTTGAGGTAGGCGCTATTTTTTTGTCTTTCATTCTTCCTCGTCGAAAGTTGAAAGGCAATCGTTGGTCTTGGTATAGCATGTGAAGAGGAGGGATGAAACGCATGTTACTAAAAAAGTTCTGAGTATACATGTAGACGGATGAAGAGGGAGGTCAAATAAAAGATGAATGGATTGTGTGAGTAGTGATATGAAAGAAAAGGGAGTTAATGACAGTGTGACGGGTGACAGGACAGAATGGAACAAAAAAGCGTGATGTGTTAACCCCAAGTAATATGGGATAAAGGCAAGAAGAAGAAGTAGATACTTCCTCGTCTACATTTTACTCTCTTTTCTTTCAAATAATTCATTTATTTGGCAGAATTTCCCATACTTAATTTCATACTTTTACTGACTAAAACCACACCTGGGTCCTTCAGTTGCCCTTTGCGTTCTAGGACTGAACGTCGTCGCGTGGCGTGGATCTAATGTAGCTCTACAAGTCTAGTTGCCATATAAAATGTATGGAGACCGACGCGTCCAGATCGGCGTACGAGGTACACGTGTGCGCTGTGTAGTACTACCGAACTCTTTCGAACAATACCGCAGCCCTAGCAAATTGTACTCCTACTGAGTGTCGCGACATTCAGGACCCCTTGATCTGAACCTCCCTTAAAACAAACACGATATTCACTTAAACATCTTCCGGTTTTACTATTATGAGATTCCTTTGTTAGAAAGCCGTTTCAGGAAACAGGGAATATTATAATTATGATAACTCCTAACTTAGAATTTAACAGCGGTTATTATCTAGTTACTTGCTCAGTTATTTAGTCTTTATGTGTATTTTAATTTGATTTTGCAAATTTTGTCTCGTGGCGAGTATTTAAAACTATAATCCTTGTTTATTTATTAAAACTTCATGTAATACTAAGGTACAAAGGCAGACTTAATGCCTTAGGCATTCTCTATTAGTCAACCAAAGGTGGTGAAGAGAAAACATGGCAGCTGCATAAAAAACTACTAAACTACTACTTAATCCAACTTCAATAATTGTTTATTTGTTAGAAGTCCCTAAGGGGCTTCTAACAAATAAACATATAAACCTTATTTGGCTTGCTGCAATTTTTAAAAAAAGTTACCGCAGTCCTAGAACGGTAACTGAAGGACACAGGTGGGTTTAGAAGACTAAAACCGACCTGTCTTCTTTCAGTGGTCCTTTGCGATTAAGAATTCTCTTTCATTCCAACTAGTATTCTTACGAAAAATAAAAAAATAAAAAATTTACAAAATAAAATCTTAATTTATAATTGATTAACTGATCCGGCGAAGTTCGCACCGCGTAACAGTCGATGAATGTAGTATATCTTTCGAAATAGTCAACCGTTTGCGCGGAAATAAAGCCTATATAATATATCAATTTACACAAGATTTTAATGTATAAAAGTTATCTACATCGATTTCGTACATTTTACATGATGCGTGCATAACTAAAAACTTCTACAGATTTATTATATGTATAGATAAGTCACAATATTATGAAATGATATGGCTTAATATTGATTGTCTGATTGCTCTTTCCTGTTGGTCTAGTGGTCAGTGGCCCTGACTGCCATGCCGGAGGTCGTGGGTTCGATTCCCACACAGGACAAATGTTTGTTTAATGAGCACGATCATTTGTTCTGTGTCTGGATATACATTATCTATAATATGTATATATTTAGAAATATATAAGTAAGTTTATCAGTTGTCTAGTACTCATAACATAAGCTCTGCTTAGCTTGGGACTAGACGACGTTGTGTGATAGTTGTGGAATATTATTATTATTTCTTCTTGTTTCAGATTGCAGGAACTATAGTCACCTACGAGCTGGTACTGATGCAGTTCACGGGAGTCTCGCCTACATCACAAGACATAAGTTAATTATTGAAATCACTGCATTTGCCTTTGATCTACAAGGCAATGCTAAAAACGTGAAAAAAAAAAAGAAAAGTTAGAGCAAGATATTAAGACAGATATTTTTTTATAAATTAATTGGTCTACATACATAGAAAATACGACATTAGTGAAGGCACTCTAGGCTGGTCGATATTTTATCAGTAATAAGACCCTCACAACTATATTGTTGTTTTTCAATGTCGCAATAGTTTCTCACCGACCAGGGGTTGTCCTTAGCTGCACTAGCATAGCGCGTACAACAGCGTACATGGATACCTGTCCGTCAATTGATACCACATTCCATAAACATTTTCCAAGGGGCCTCTACTAGTTGGCTTCAGCCCCTCGTACGCCGTTCAAAGGAACAGAACTCCAGGATCCTGAGATATATAAATAAATTTTAAAAATTTCATCAGTGGAGAGATTCACAGAGGTCATTTGGAGAGATTTTATTTAATTTTTTGTGTGAAGTTCAGTCGTTGTTTTAATCATTCGCAAATTAATTAATTATTATTTTTTGTCGATATTGCGATATAAAACTGGTATAGTTTTATAGCTCAAGTGTCTATACAACTGGTAAGACAACATGGCGTCCTTACCTTCCACATGACGCAGGTTCTCACTAGACATGGTAAGTTCGGGAGGTTCCTGCATCGGATTCGTGCGGAAGAAACGCCTGGGTGACACCATTGTGTGGACCGCCCGGAAGATACGGTGGAGCATACGGTGGAGGTGTGCCCTGCCTGGGCAGAGCACCGCAGTGTCCTCGTGGATGCGATCAGCGGCAGTGCTCTCTCGCGCCGGGCCTTGGTACAAGCCATGATCCGGAGCGAGGAGGAGTGGCAGGCGGTCGCCTCCTTCTGCAAAGCGATAATGCTAGAAAAGGCACGCGTGCCTCATGCCCCAACCGCCGGGATCCCGATCCCGATTTCCAGCCACCGTATTCGCTAGCTTGCGAACGGCGTAGCGTTCCACGCGCGCCTCGAAGAGATGTCAGCAAACCCGTAGGGGCCCAACAAGGTCGAAGCTTACTGGCGCCATTGGTGATGCGAAAGAGAACCTCGGGGCCCTGGAACGAAGGCAAAGAAGGAACAGGAGTAGGTTTTTAGTCAGCAAAAGTCTGACACTATCTTCCGCCCCACCCAAGAGCGGGGCATATCATTGGATGATTTTCCCAGCGAAAAATAAAGAAGTGTCTACACAACTGGAAAAGATGTGGAATCATTGAAACAGGTACGATCTCTATAAAATGGAGATGAGAATTTTATTGCAGTACTGACTACCTCAGCGAAGCTTGCTGAGAATGCTGATTCGATACGTTTACTACCAAACACTGCAAAAACATTACAATGTATTACATCTGCATTCCAATGGATAACAAAGTGCCTTTGTAGCAAAATCTATGGCGCCACATAAGATCTACAAGAAATACGAAATCCTGCATTGCGCAATTAAAGTTCTCCACGCGATTTGAACCTTTACGACAGCTCGAAATCAGGCATTGGGCAGTAGCCCAAACCAGACATTACACCCGTCTGGTCGGAGGAGCCTCCCTTTTCAATGGAAGTTTGCGTAACTTTACCTTCTGTTGCACGTACCGCCAAACCTGTATGCTGCGTCAAACACTGATTCATCATCATCATCATCTTTCTGCCCTTGTCCCGTGTTATTTGGGGTCGGCGCAACACGTTTTTTTCTTCCACTCTGCCCTGTTACTCGTCATGCTATCACTAACTTCCTTTTCTTTCATATCACTCTTCACACACTCAACACTGATTACTATCTTAAATAAAAAAATATTTATAGAAACCTTACAAGATACTTACGAAATAAATTTTATCATATAGAATCTTGATTAAATATCAATATTCTATATGATAAAATTTATTTCCAAAAAAATTTAAAGTTTAAAAAAAAACAGGTGATTCGTGGAACAAGTTTTGTGAAATATTCGAGTGAATGACAAAATTACTGAATGTCAACACATCGTACAGGTGTTATTTCTTTTTTCCGCGTTGTCTCTTTATCAAAAATTGCGTTGGGTCAACCAACAAGCTTTTAAACTATACTGAGGGATAGAGGGATATCGATTCCATACGAAAGAGTGGAAACGCACCCTGTTTCCGCTCTTCTGCTTTCGTGTGGATCTGACTCAGATCTGGTCCGGCCAATATTTAGCCACCTGGACAACTCTATCGTTGGCCTCGGATGAGTCGTGGGAGGTGCATGCTGAGAAGAAAAGGAGATGACGCACACTGTTACTGTATTTGCGATGGGTCAAGGATAACCCATTTGGCCAGATTATCTATTATTTTTTTCTTCCGGCTCGGGACTGCATGTTCATTTGTTTTATTTGAAAGCCCGCCGTTTACACTGTTTCCACTAATGCGGAGTGGAGATTTCGAGCACTGTGTTTGGCCAATTCACTGCCCGCTTCTCTTCACTCCGCCCTGCTCTGTGTCGGTGGAAATGCACCTTTAAATGTCAAAACAAAACATATGTGTGTTACAGTTGCTCTTTTTTTTGTATGCGTTATAGCTTATTTTTTATTTAAATTTTTGGAATAAACTACAATAATATCTGGAACAAAAAAGCAGATTATATAAGTCGAAGGTTTAATATGACGAAAAGAAATTAATAATAAAAATATATTTATTTCTTACACAGCTAGTTTTAGTAATCAATATAAATAAAATATATTATTATTAGTTTTATTTAAATCAGAAGGTAGCAAGTTGTTAATTTTAAGCTCCTAATGTAATTTTTTTATGGTGTAGGTACGATAAAGAGTGTATCTATCTGTTTATCTAAAGCTCAAATAAAAGATGTCTTATGATTCTTTACTTTTTTTCCTTCTCCCGCTCTGAGTATAGCGATAGAGAGTGTCAGAGTTTTACTAACTGAAATCCACTAGTGTTTCTTCAGTTGCATTTGTTTATTCGAGAACAATTAAGACGAGGCTGCACCGTTACAGACGTCAAACGTTGACCGCAAACTCTTTCAAATATTCCGCGGTCTTGCCAGCCCCCTAGCTAAGTTACGATTGTTTCGTTTGCGTCGAACGCCTCGAGTAGGCTACACCTCCTATTCCTTTGTTCTGACTACGTGACTGAGCATTGAGATGACGTCAGAACAAAGGAATCGGAGGCGTGGCCTACTCGAGGCGTTCGACGCAAACGAAACGATCGTAACTTGGTTAGGGGGGTAGGTATCGGACCTGGCGGGTTCCCGATTCTGCTGACGGCTCTTTGGGAAGTACGCGCAACACAACGTGCCGTCGACCCGAGCTTGGTTCTTATTGGACAGTGAACTTCCCATTGCTCGCCATTCCAAAGACTGCAAAAACGAGTCTTGATTGACAAATTGGGACCCATATTGGATAGAATGAGTTTAGATTATTTAATGGGTTCCAAATGATGGTGTCAAATGTTTTTCGCTGTTAGAATTTATTATTTGTTTTGTTTTATGTGTTTATCGGTTATGAAATTATGTCAATGTCGTAGTAATTCTATACTTCTCGATTGAATTTGATTTTTACTTTTCAGTTTATATTTAAACTAGCTGTTGCCCGCGACTTCGTCCGCGTTAAGTTCGTAAAACTGTACAATCACTCTGTGCCTGCAATTCATTCCGAAAGCATCGCAATTATTCATTGTACTATAACATAAAACGGGTAAAGGTAAAAACGCAAATTACCTTCAGGAAACATGTTATGTACTCGTCCAGATCAAGATGTATGAACGTCAATGAATAGAAAGAGTATGTATGGGTCGTAGCAGTTGGTATTTCTGCCTACCCCAAGGGAAAAGGCAAGGTTCATGTATGTTTCTGGTTTATGTTCTGGTAAAATAATCTGACGGCATGCCGCTTCCAGTGTAATCGCATGTGGCCTACAGTGTAACGGCATGTGGCTTCTAGTCTAACGGCATTTTTCTGACTGACCGACTTCTTGACATTTCAAAAGTAAATGGTTTATTTGGAATAAATGCTATTTTGATTTTTGATTTTGGCATGCGGCTTCCAGTCTAACGGCATGCGGCTTCCAATGTAACCGCATGCGGCTTCCAGTCAAACGGTATGCCGCTTCCGGTCTAACGGCATGCGTCTTCCAATCTCACGGCATGCGGCCTACAGTGTAACCGCATGCGACTTCCAATTTGACGGCATGCCGCTTCCAGAGTAACCGCATGTGGCCTACAGTGTAACGGTATGCGTCTTCCAATCTGACGGCATGCGGCTTCCAATGTAACCGCATGCGGCTTCCAATTTGACGGAATGCCGCTTCCATTATAACCGCATGTGGCCTACAGTGTAACGGCATTCGGCTTCCAGTCTAACGGCATTTGGCTCCCAATGTAACCGCATGCGGCTTCTAGTCTAAAGGCATGCGGCTTCCAGTTTAACGGCATGCGGCTCCCAATGTAACCGCATGCGGCTTCCAGTCTAAAGGCATGCGGCTTCCAGTCTAACGGCATGCCGCTTCAATTGTATTGCCGCATGCGGCTTCCAATTTGAGGGCATGCGGCTTCCAATCTGACGGCATGCGGCTTCCAATGTAACCGCATGGGGCTTCCAATTTGACGGCATGCGGCTTCCAGTCTAACGGCATGCGGCTTCCAGTCAAACGGTATGCATCGCAAACTGAAGGACACAGGTGTGATTTTAGTCTGTAAACGATTGACACGCTCTCCCACTCCAACCAGAGCAGGAGAAGTCATTAGACGATTTCCACCCTTAAAAAAAAGAAAAAAAGGTGCCATCATCATCATTATAATTTCAGCCGAAAGATGTCTACATCCATATGTTGGACATAGGCCTCCCAAGTTTCGCCATAATGACCGGTCCTGTGAGTCTCTTATCCATCGGATTCCCGTGACCCTTACCAGGTCGTTGGTCCAATTGGGTGCCTTCCAACGCAAGATACCATGAAACCTCTTCCGAAAATTGGCCATGTTATTTTAAAGTCAATAATTAAATACATGTATGTTTTTTTACTTTTATCGCCTTTGGTTGGTATCCCTTGAATAATCACGGTCAATCAGCTTGTTACAATCATTGGGAAAATAATAATAAATAAGCAGTAGGATTATTAAAAATGCCTCCGTCTAACACCAGTATAACCATAACAGTTTTCGTCTAATTTTAAACAATAGAACTATCTGCAAACGTGGGCGATGGTCAAAATACACAATGCCATCTATGAAATTTAATATGAAGTTCAACTGTCATAGTCATCATTATTTCTACTTTGAGTCTTTAGATGGCGTTGCGAGTATCTGAATTGCATGTGGTGTTGTATTTTACTTCTTGAAAATTGTTTGTATTTCATATGCTTTGTTTCATTGCGATGAAACAAAGCCTAAGTAATTATATCAAGTTACACACAATTTTAATGTGTAAAAGTTATCTACATCGATTTCTAAAATTTTGCGTCATACGCACGTAACTAAAAGTTTTACAGATATATTATATGCTTAGATATATAAAAAAAAAATTAAGCATGCAAAAATATATAAAACATCTTATTTACGGTGAAAAAATAAAATAAAAATTCTCCCTTGAACGCCTTATGGGATTCGAACAACCTTTACATTACATGCAAGTCTAGATACGAAACCACTGCGCTACGGTCTTCGATGACTATTTTTTAAAATAGACGTTCTTATTTAAACGTCATAATTGACTGGTTGGCTCCTTATCGATAATAGCGTGATGATTTTCATTTTAGAAGTTAAATTTGCAGCTAAATGGAATAATGTAACATTACAGTACGTAATTTTACTCGCCGATTTGATTTTATTATGTGTTTTGTTTAGTTTTTACAAAATATTTAGAAGACATCAAATAGAAATGTCAATTTTATTTTGAGAAAATGGTAAAAATTATTTTATTACAAAAAAAAAAGTAAGATAAAATAATGAAAAATTTTTAACTGTAGGTCGGGATCGAACTCGCGGCAAATGTCGTTCAATACCTACATTTTGGATTATTGCTCACCCCCCATAGCAAATAGCGTGATAATTTATAGCCTATAAGTTGCCCTGACCTATAAGGATTATGTATGCAAAATTTGAACAGGATCAGTTCAGTAGTTTTTGCGCCAATTAATACCATCCCAAAATAATTTTACTGTTTTATTATATGTATAGATTAATTTTTTATACAGTCGGGTTTTCTATATTTTTTTCAGCCGATGATGATAATACACAACTGTAGATACAACGGCAATTGTTGACAGAAGATTAACTGAATAATGACTATACTCTATTCAGGGAGCCGTGAGACAAAAAATAAATAAACTGTATATAACTACTAAATTACAGACCACAGATACTGCAAACATTTTACATTAAAATGTGACGTTTTGTCATCGGGCGGATTATAATCGCCGTCTTGTTCACATCAACTTGTAAATACGAGAGTGCCGCTTCCAGATATTTTCTTTCAATTAACAAGAATTCACCAAAAAAGCGTGCAAATAAAACGCCAAAGAATTCAACAGAAAAAGAGACTGCTATTAATGTATTCAAAAACGTCGAAGAAGCTTGGCCGAAGGTACCCACATTGTATTCTTTATTTACATTTTGTCTCAAGCGCAGATAAATAGAGTATAGAAGATCATGCTTTAACAAAACAAGGCCACGTCACATACCTGCAAGACACAACTACTTCGTTATATGTTACTATGATTAATGCCTCTCCTGTGACGTGGGAACATTAATCAGGTTATAACTAAATTATGATTCGCAGTTGGTTATTACCAGGGGTCGGAATTAGATAGAAGTTATTCATGTACTTGCATCGAAATAATGATATTAATATGGGTCTTCTCGGCATTTCGGCATTTTACGGGAAAAATCCCGTTTGACCAACAATATTACAAATAAATAATAATCTTAAAACCTCCGAGACAGATAAGACAAATAAAACGAAGATAATTAACATACAATTTTTATTAGTATTTTTCATTAAAAATGATCTCTCTACGTCAACTGAGGTAAGGTTAACCAATTTATACTCCTGCTCGTCATTAATGCAGAAGAATTTTTTTCTGCTATATTTCTAATAGTATCATAAAAAAATTCTGCTCTTGAAAATTAATGTCGGGATTTGAAGCATATCCACTGTATTCTTTCGCTGTATGAAATCGGTGTAAGTACATCTTTAACTCTACCTAATTCCGACCTCTAGTTATTACACCCTCTAGTAGATTAAGCCGCTAAAATTCCGGGTCGCTAGTAACAGGTTAGTTTTTAATTCATTTATTTTAGTTTCTTAAATACATAAGATAGTTAAATTTGAGAAACTGTAGTAGGATAGAATAGGAATACTCAAACTTTTATTCGAGACTGTATACGCAAAATGGTTATGAAAACAAAGAAAAAAATATAAGAAAAGTACAAAATGCGCCGAGCGTCCCATACCGATATAGTTACTACCCCCCTAGCCAAGTTACGATCGTTTCGTTAGCGTCGAATGCCTCGAGTAGGCCACGCCTCCGATTCCTTTGTTTTGACCACGTGACTGAGCGTTGAGATGACGTCAGAACAAAGGAATCGGTGGCGTGGCCTACTCGAGGCGTTTGACGCAAATGGAACGATCGTAACTTAGCTAGGGGGGCAAGTATTACCACCTCAACAATTGCTGGTCGTCAACCACCTAGCGCTGGTTTTCAGTGCCCACTCCCGCTCTAGAATGGAGCGAGATGGTGTGTAAACCTTTTGTGACTAAAACCATCCTTTTTTGGTAAATCATCTAATGACTTCTTTCGCTCTAGGATGGAGTGAAAGGGAATGACTTATACTGAAAAAAAAAATACACCCGTGTAGATCTAGTAAGTAGTTTTTTTTAATACGTCATAACCTAAACCGCAATTTACCTTTCAAGTTTGTATGGAACCCTCAGTGCGCGAGTCCGACTCGCACTTGCCTAGTTTTTTAATGTTTTTTTTTACATTGAAGTCGGTTGTATTTTTTTTTTGCAAATTGATATTTTTTTTGTACTGATAGTACACGAATAGTCAACAGTTGGTTAAGTTACATGGAAAATATATTATTTGGTAAAACGCAAGCAATATTTCCAGCCCTTTGAGGGTTATTAGGCCTAATCTTATCAATCGCCGACATAATGGGAAAATGATTTATCTACGAGTACTTTGATATAGAATGATATTAGATTTACAGGGCCGGACTTTGAAAATTGATTATATACTCTAGTCAGCCTTATAATGTTCCCACTGTTGGGACTCAGGCCTCCTCTCTATGAGAGAGAATGGGCCGTAATCCGCCACACAGGCCCAGTGCGGGTTGGTGGATGTCACATGTCTTCGAATTATTAGTTCTAGGTCATGCCGGTTTCCTCACGATGTTTTCCTTCACCGTTTTGAACAGGATGATAAAGGGATTTCAGATATTTAACAATATTATTTTTCAAATGTTTTGATATTATACTACTGGCACCTATATGGCGTCCATTACACGATAGGTTGTGCTGTCAGTTTTGCCAAAGTAAATTATTTGATTGACGAAAAACCTACCGTCTAATGCGGTGATTGATGTTTGCATGACGGAAAACTAATGGCGATAAAATTCCGTCATTCAAACATCATTCATGATTGATGGAATTGATTCACGCCTGCTTGACCGTGTACTAAACACCTAAGGTAGACTTCACACCCATATGTAAAAGTCATTTTGAGAACACATTTATGGTGCATAAACCTTTTTTTTTACGTGGAAAATCATCCAATGACTTCTTCCGCTTTTGGGTGGAGCGAGAGCGTGTCAGACTTTTACTGACTAAAACCCACTCCTTTGTTCCTTCTTTGCCTTGAGTTCCAGGGCCCCGGGGTCCATTTTCACTTAACCCATGGTCCCAGTGGGCCCCTACGATTTGCTGTGATTTCCTTGAGGCACGTGTGGGACACTTCGCGCTGTCAACGTCTTAGGTTCGGTTTGGATGGTTACCAGATGACTGGACGGCGTACTACCGTACATTGCTCGCCGTCCGCAAGACTACGATTGAGCGTACAGCTAAGGAGTGGAATTCCCTGCCAGTGTCTGTGTTTGCTAAAAGCTACAATCTAGGGGTCAAGAGTGAATAGGTTACATCTAACCAAGCGTGCCCCATCATTAACCACACCATCACTTCATCAATGAAATAGTCGTCAAATGCAGAGTTTGACAATAATAAAAATAACTTAATGAAGAAAAATATAATAAACATGATATCGCAGTAAATCGTTTAGTTTTATTACAAAGTTACTGATTTTTACCCAGAGGTGGAATGTGATTGTTGATTGTCATTTTAGCGTCGCGTTCATTTTTACGTGACTACCACGCTAACACAAACGCTTCGTTTGATGGTATATAATTTAGAGATCATACCAACACGAGTTGTACCATGTTCATGGCTGCAATATTCTGTGACATCACATTCATGTGAATCATATTTGAGGAAGAGAAAATAGCATAGCATAGTCGGCATTATAATGTTCCCACTGTTGGGACTCAGGCCTCCTCTCTAGGAGAGAGAATGGGCCGTAATTCACCACGCGGGCCCAGTGCGGGTTAGTAGATGTCACATGTCTTCGGATTTTTTTGTTCTAGGACTTGCCGGTTTCCTCACGATGTTTTCCTTCACCGTTTTAAGAGCAGTGGTGTTGAAATAAATTACACAAAGTAATGAATGCGCCTGGCTGGGTTTGAACCCGCGACCTATAACTCGTAAGTCGTTACCAATCGGCCACCACTGCTCACTGCACTGCTGCTGAAGAGAAAATGCTGAATCAATATTACTATAAGTCCGTCTAGTTGACTATTCTGCAACGTTAAACGTATTTTTAGGAAAAAAAAAAATCGAACGACTTGAGAACCTCATACATTTTTGGAAGTCGGATAAAAATATGACCATTTTCATTTAGGAAGTATTTAAAGCTTACAAACACGTGTAAGAGATCGTACCCCAAATTAATGTATACCCCTAACATACACCTCCATAATGTTTGTTGTTATTTATTGTATTTGACAAGAAAGGGGCCTTTACGCCTGACCTTTCTATTGAAATTCGTACCTGTACTGTATTCGGAGTAATACACTATGAATCCAACAGGTCCACAAATTGAACAAAAGAATTGTGGGAGCTTCTTATTGCGTCTTAACCCGCAATTATTATTATTGTAAGAATATTGAATGTATTATAATAGGTAATATACTATTGTAATATAAAAGTAATTTACCGAGGATTCGTAGATTAAAGAAATATTTTAATTTACTTTCAGATACCCAACTGATTTCTAACGATTTTTATAATTTTTGGAACAATAAATATTCCTAATTATCTTTGCTACCGGGTCTGTCCCATAAATAGAAAGAAAGAAAAGAAAACATGCTTATTCTGCCTAAATAGACGCACAATTCATTACAAAAATATAAAAACAAAGTTCCCTGACAGGCCATATGTGTATCTGGCATAACTGTGTTGCTCTATATGACCATAGGCAACACAGTTGTCTAAATCAAGCGTTTCTTCAGGGTTTTGTACCTCAATAGGAAAAAAACGGAACTCTTATAGGATCACTTTGTTGTCCGTCTTGTTCCGTATTGTTTTCCAACATTTCTATACAGATCTCAATACAGGAAGTTTGTACTTTATCTACTTGGCAAAAATATTTAATATCTTTTTCAAAGTCCACTTCAAAAGTATACTGACGGCCAGTTTGATATAAAATATTTGCGTTGTAATAAATTAAAGCACTGGGTGCTCACAATGATCATTGTAGCATAGGTGATTATGATATTATTAGGATCCTGACTTCATATTTTCATCATGTGTGAAAATCCTCGTGAATGTCTTCAGCCTCGAGACGGGTTAGATTCTTACTGATTAAATGTTCCAGTGTTCTGTAGCTACCTTTGTTGCATAGAATATAGTACTTTGATTCTGACTAAACTTTTTTTTTAATTTATGGAAAGTGTCGTTAATGTCCTCGCCCCGGAACGGGCCAGTCTTACTGATTAAACTGCATGGTGTGCTGTAGCTATCTTTTTTTATTTTTTATTCCACAATTACCACACAACGCCGTCTAGTCCCAAGCTAAGCAGAGCTTTTTATGAGTACTAGACAACTGATAAACATACTTATATATTTCTAAATACATAGGTGCAACGCTTCCAGACAGAAAAAATGATCGTGCTCATCACACAAACATTAGTCCTGGGTGGAAACCGAACCCACGACCTTCAGCATAGCAGTCAAGGTCACTAGCCACAAGACCAACAGGCCAGTCTTTGTTGCTTATGTAGATTTTATGGTCTTTACTGTCAGCATCATATAGTAGTAGAGTAATCTATGGGCTTCGGGACTGTTCGGAAGAGTTACTGTAACCTTGGAACGCAAAGGGCAACTGAAAGTACACAGGTAAATTTTTGTCAGTAAACATTAGACATTTCCTCTCACTTCAGTCAGAGAGCGAGGAGTTATTTAATGATTTCCCACCTCAAAAAAGAACGGACGACGAGCAATGGGTAGCTCGCCTTCCGATCGTCCGGTAACCGTCCGGACTGAGCCCAAATCGTCAACGGCGCATACTGTTCCACGCGGGCCTCAAGGAGATGTCAGCAAACCATAGGGGTCTAGGAGGGTCGAAGCCTGCTGGGGCCAAGGGTCTACTTCTGAAAGAAAGACTCGGCCTTGGTATGAAAGACAATGAAGGAACAGAAGTCGGTTTTTAATGCATATAAAGCAAAATTGACAGAGTGGCTATAAAAAAATGTTTTTATAGTGTTAAAGAATTTATGCAGTCTAGAAATAAAAGTTAATAATTTAAGTAGTTTGAAAATTGATGAATGAGAAGAAACTATATATTATAATAATAATTTAACTACATGAAGAATGGCATACAAATAAATAATTTGCACGTTTGCTTGCAGGCAGAATAAACCTAACCTAACTTTTAGGTTATAAGATCTTTCCTTGTAAACAATGTATTTCTGACAAATAAACGTTTTGATTTGATTTGATTTATTAAAATTTTATTTTTTATTATATTTTTGATTAGATTTGACTAAAAGTTTGAAACAAGAACAGGGGATATCATTGGATGATTTTCCCACCGACGAAAAAAAAATACATAAAAAAAGAAAATAAACATTGTCAATTATACCAACTGAAAAAACGATTCTGTCTACAACAGCCTTAATGGTTTTGCTTCTATAATGCGATCTGTTTCACTCACTATAAGACCTAACCTAACGTTTACAGGCACTTATACGGGTAATGACATGCCCCGAAACGTGGCGAACATACGAAATAAAGAAGAAATCCCGAAAGGATTTCGTATGATATGAAGAAAATATTGAAAGTGCTGATATTTTCCACCTTACGTGCTGCGGGTCCTAATAATGAAGATCTGTGAAGGTGTGAGCAAAAGATTTGGTAGGGTCAGACGTGTTTTATTTTTCCTTATGCTACTGCTACTTTTACTTCATAGCATAGCGTAGCATAGCATAATCAGCTTTATAATGTACCCAGTGCCAGGACTCAAGCCTCCTGTTCGAGTTTTAATCGAACACTAAGTGAAAATTACTACTTGCATCGAATGCAAGTATGCACATTCGCTCGTTCACCTAAATGTGGACCTTGTTAGAGTTACACGTACTCAAAACCATTACCATTTTACCATTACCATTTTATCTGTCTAGTAACTAAGTGTTGTAGTGATTCAGTGTAATACAGTTGTTTTCCTTACGATTTCAGACTTTAACTTACCATACATATCCTATCATCAATACCGAAAAGAGTGTTAGGTCACCATAGCGCCAAACACTACTTTTTACACCTCCTCTTTAGGAGAGG
Organism: Mythimna vitellina; assembly: GCA_949316375.1. Taxonomy (NCBI): domain Eukaryota; kingdom Metazoa; phylum Arthropoda; class Insecta; order Lepidoptera; family Noctuidae; genus Mythimna; species Mythimna vitellina. Next base: position 7,874,877 of record OX438687.1, on the reverse strand, counting down.
GAATGGGCCGTAATCCACCACTCGGGCCCAGTGCAGGTTGATGGATGTCTCATGTATTCGAAATTTTTGGTTCTAGGACATGTCGGTTTCATCACGATGTTTTCCTTCACCGTTTTGAGAGCAGTGGTGATGAAATAAATTACACAAAGTAACGCGCCTGGCTGGGTTTGAACCGATGATTTACAATTCATATGTCGGGGCTCTTACCACTCGGCCACCACTGCTTTTACTTTATCCGCGTTAAATTAGAAAATTATGCCAAGGGTACATACTGCTAGGATAAAAAGTAACCTATGTGCTACTCCAGGATATGATCTTCCTGTTTACCAAGTTTCAAATGAAATCCTTTCAGCCGTTTCAGCATGAAAAAGTCACAAATATACACTCACTCTCAAACTTTCACTTTTATAACATTTGTGTGATTGCTTTAGCGAAAAGTGTGGTAATCTTAAATCTGAGAATGTCAAGTCTAGACCGACAAACCTATAATTTGGCCTGACTAGAAGCGTAAATTCTAAACAAATACTATATACCGGCAAATAGGTTATTCAAACTCAATTCCTACTGATATTTTAATGTGAAAGTGTATGTGGCTATAATTTGGGAATCATTAAGTCAAGTGTGAATAGGTTACTTCTAGGTAAGCGCGCTCCATCGTCAACCGCATCGTCCCTTTCCATCAGGTGAGAAAGCGGTAAAGCGCGAACCTATCAAAAAAAAAAAATGTGGGACGCTTTCAATTTATGCGTTTTTTGACGGCCTGCTGCCACGGTGCGGTGCGTTAGTCGTACTGTGTACGGACGATCGTATTTTTCATATAAAGCGTGAGGTCGACAACAGGACGGCAACGTCACAAGCACCACGTTTTTTATCGGTGTTGAATAGCGCATCACTGGCATACAAACGCACGGCAGCCAGATACGTTTTGAATTTAGGCGCTTGTTGTCGGACTGCTAACGTACTGCAGCCGGCGGCAGCATGGCAAACGTGTGGCAGCCGCCCGGTTGTAGTACGTATAAATTGAAGGTGCCCTTAATTCATCTTCACGCTATAGGTGAAGCGAGAGGGAGTGTTCTTTGCGTTCCAAGGCCTTGGTAACTCTTACAAACACTCTCGCATCCTTGATCATCAATCATGCCTTAACGGCTGAACAGCTTTCGATGAAAGTTCGGAAAAAATAGATATGGCTGTTTATGTCGCAAAAAAACGTATATTTCGACACTCAAAGGTACTAAATTCCTAGAGAACTTCTCGTTGGCGCAGAATTCTGAAATTTTGCATATATCACAAGTATCGTAATAATTCTGAAAACAGAAAATTTGTTGTTACGTCACAAAATAAACTTGTTACTATTTGGAAAAAACTTCGAGACTCCAATCAGGAACTGAACTGTTTACATAGGTCGTTTATACGGCACCCTCAGGGCGACGAGTCCGACTAGCACTTGCCTAGTTTTACTATCTCACAGCTAGGCAAAGGTCTTCCCTAAGTCCTTCCACACTTTCTTCATCCACGCCGTCTCAAACCAGTCCCTGCGGTACGCATCCACATCATCCCGCCACCTAGTTCTAGGCCGGCTTCGATAGCGCTAAACCAAATAAGTACATTAAAAGAAAAGATCAGTTAACCAACTTTAATTCCAGTTACTTTATCCAGTATTTTAATTAAAAATGGTTGAAATTATAGATACCAGTATCCAGTAACATTTTAATTTTTTTATGTCGAAGCGCTTCAAATTTTTTCATTCGAAACTTTGCTACGGGGAACTCGATAGTCATGAGAATCGGATATCTTTTTTTTGCGTTGTTCGCTGTCGATACACAACACGAAAGCTATTGCAATAAACGGTGTTTTATTAAACCTTTTTGTGGCGTATATTTGTAGGCGTTTCTGTCAAAACTGGTGATGAACTTTTTTTTTATTCTTTTTTTTGATTGAGTGGTTACTGTATGTCTGATGTTTCCTTGGAAGAAACTTTTACCCGAAGGGAGTCCTTAAAGATTATTTAATTTTATTCATCATTATCTTTGTTGTTCCAGCCGATAGACATAGGCAATAGGCCCCCTTCAATTAACACAACGACAGCTCCTGTCGTCTTACATTCCCGGGACCGTCACCAGGTGATCGGTCCAACTTGTGGGAGGCCTTCCAATGCTGGTCTTCCGGTACGCGGTTGCTCCTCCAGACCCTTAACCATCTTAGCTACTCTAGAAGTTAATAATATTATTAAAAACATTAAAGGACAACTTACGATGAAGACGACTACGACTTTATATAAGTTTTTATTTTTTTTCATTATTTGCATTAAAAAATGTAGTTCAACCGTGTCGGTAGCAGGATCCAAGCTACCAATGATTAGGACTCCAGAGGTGAAAGGTGTGAAGAGAACTGCCTTCCCAAGCCCATAATCGAATCGCCCAACGACAGCTTTGATAGGTGGTCGTCGAGGCTTTTGGCCATTAGGCCGTTGGCAATCACAACAATCGGCAGAATGGAAGCCGAGTCTACGTTTCACATATTGACAACTTAGTGTGCTAAGTCGAGATATTTAATTTGTTTCTCTATCTCAAAAGCTTGGTAATTATTATTGTATGGTTCTTGTTGTTACAAAATTACTCTTTCTATAGAAAAATAAGGTATAAAAAATAGTTGGAAAAGAGGGAGAGACAAACTAGTAAAGGATTAAAAAACATAACTTATGCAGACGACATGCATCTTTCTTGCCACTTTCTATCTGTCAGTGGGCTAAAAGTTTCGGACTTTTAGTAAATCCAACAAAATCACAAGCTCTCATTATTAGTGGCAGATATTTCGTCAACTTGTTGAATAATCAGTCTCTCTCACCTGTTATGTACGATGCTATAGCCTATTCAAAAAAAGTTAAAAACTTAGGTGTTTTCCTAGACTGTAACCTGTCTTCGAACATTGACTAATTTGGAACCGTGCACTAGCTTCTGACGTTTTATAAGTGCCCATGTAGGCCTATGTGAAATAAATAAACTTTGACTTTTTTATTGCAGAAGTAAGCAGGAGGGTGTTTTGCTCATTTCAGTCAGTGAAACGTCTTCAGAAGATCCTGCCTTTCTCAACTAAAGTTATTCTTGCTTAGTCTCTACTTCTACCTCTTCTTGACTACGCTGATGTCTGCTTCCTTGATGCGACTGAGAAACTTCTCGACAAACTGGAGCGTCTGCAGAATTTGTGTATCCGCTTCATTTTGGCTTTCGAAAGTATGACCATGGGTCGGAATTTCGAAGGCAATTGAAGTTGCTGCCTATTCGGCGAAGTCAGTATTGCCATACTCTTTCTTTTCTATTCTCGGTTCTCATTAATCCCAACTCCCCCTTGTATCTTCGGGAACGCTTTGAGTATTTTGTTTAGAGAGACCCAGCCTCTCTTCTCAGTGGATCTTTTATCGTAGTGCTGTGCGCCTCTGGAATTCACTTCCACATACATTGAGAGCTACCCCTTCGTTGAAAGTTTTCAGGGGAAGAATTAAGGAACTTTTTCTATCAACATGACCCATAAATATTTATGTTTATAGGTATTTATTTATAGTATATATTATGTTTTTGCTGTACGCATATCTGTTTAGTGTATTTTTATTTTCAAATTAGATTAAATTTATGTGTTAAATTTTTTGTTGTACATTTAAAGTTCCTCAAATGTAATATATCTTTCCCACTCATATGGTTTGCTGTAAGAAAACCCAGTTGTGGGTTTTTTTTAGGTGAGAAAATCATCTAATGACAAATCGCGCTCTTGGGCGGAGCGGGAGATAGTCTCAGACTTTTACTGACTAAAAACCCACTCCTGTTCCTTCGTCCCAGGGCCCTGGGTTTTACTTTCACACTACCCGTGGCCCCAGTAGGCTTCGACCCTGCTCAGCCCCTACAATTTGCTGACGTCTCTCTGAGGCGTGCATTGAACAATACGCGCTGTCGACGACTTGGGCTCGATCCGGACGGTTACCGGACAGTCGGATGGCGGGCTACCCATTGCACGTCGTCCGCAAGCCCGCGCCTGCTGTGGCCTAAAATTGGGATCAGAATCCCGGCAGCGGTTGGGACGTGAAGACCGTTGCCTCAAGCGATCGGCCGCCTCCTTTGCTAGCATTACTGCTTCGCAGAAGGAGGCGACCGCCTGCCACTCCTCCTTGCTACGAACCATGGACCCAGTTGTGGGTTAAGCTCGCGTGTGTACATCAACTGTCCTATTTTGATTGTCTGTATAAAATTGTGTGTACAATAAAGAATATAGAAATAACTTTTTATTTTTATTTAAATACAAAGTTTATGCGATATGTTGGTAGACAGGAGTTTGTTCCAAAATATTTGAATTACAGTCATGATACAACAGTCTAATAAAACTATTATTTATCGTATTGTATTAAAACTAATTCGTACTTCAAAATAGCAGCGGCCACCTGAAACCAAAGACATTAAATTAAAAATCTCATTAATGCTATTTTTTACGTAGAATTGAATTATTCCGTGTTTAATAATAATATACTTTTATGCACACGGGCCACCTAAAGGGTAATGGAAAGGGCTGTGCTCGGAGTTTCCTCGTGTGATCGAATCAGAAATGAAGATATCCGCAGGAGAACCAAGGTTGCCGACATAGCACGAAGAATCGCCAAACTTAAGTAGCCGCACATTAGGCACATAGCTCGCAGAACAGATGGCCGTTGGGGCCGAAAGGTTCTGGAGTGGCGACCGCGTACCGGAAGACGCAGTGTTGGAAGGCCCCCTACAAGATGGACCGATGACCTGGTTAAGGTTGCGGGAATCCGATGGAAGCGAGACGCACAGGACCGTTCTTTGTGGAGAGATTTGGGGGAGGCCTATGGTCAGCAGTGGACGTCTATCGGCTGAAATGATGATGATGATGGCACGGGCCACATACGACAGCCACAAACGCCACGTGAAATTTAAACCAGCCACAACGGTAGCTGAAGCGCGCGACAGCTACTTGTGGCTGGTGGTGGATACTTGCGGTCAGTAGCTGCCACTTTTTTCTTCATTTGCGCAATATTGTAATGGACTCTGACGAAGAAAAATGAGAAAGAAGCGTTTGTGCCTGTTGCGTTTCACAAGAAGCGAGCGACTATTTGTAGCGTATGGCGGACACTGACGTTAACTGTGTGTGGCTAGTGTATATAACTGTAGAAAATATGGCGGCGGTGGAGTTTTGTGGCTGTCGCAGGTGGCCCGTATGCGACGACTTAGGTTCATCGCAAATATTTTTTCCATGCGGGAATCGAACCTGCGACATGTAATGCTGCCCCCAATTTAGACATTTTACTCATGAATGTCATAAAAAATACCACATCGGAGAGTTTAACTTACTTCCAATAGAAGTTCCCTTCGTAGTGAAAAAAAACCCATACCGGTTAATGCTACGAAGTCATGTGCCAACTGATATTGTAGCCTTTTCATCTGCAAAGAAAAAAATAATAGGTAGGTCGTCAATTTGGTCTTAATCTCTAGGCTTAGCCATGCCTTATGGGTTTAGACAACCAGAGCCAGAGTGAATTGCGAAAAAAATTCGTCCTCCCGTACAAATTACTACAGTTAATTTACTACGGGAAGTTAATTTTAATTTGAGATTTTTTTATATAATGGTACCTAGGTAATGTTATCTCAATAGATATTTAAACAAACTGAAAATAATAATATGTACAAACGGGTAGGAAAAGAACTCATAGGGCATCAAAAATTTCGCCCACATCGATGTCAATGGGAAAAGTGCCCAGAACGCTGGCAGCATTGCCATGCTGGATGGCAATGCTGATTCATTTCCAAATTAAAGTTGTTTTTTTATACCCATAGAAGCAATTTTTAAAATATGACCACCCCGTTCCGTTACACCTTGTATATTGACAATGAGAAAAGGCAGTTAACTTCTTAGCCACAATTTTTTTTTATTCATGTTCAGTAAGTTCACAGATTATTAATTTAATTCTTCATGTACACAAAAGTATGTGTAACTCAAGGCCTTAGTATTATCTACCAGTCAACGATGACAGTTGTTAGTAAGATGCAAGGTTTAAAGGAACCTTATATCTAGGGGATGACGGGGGCTCGAGTGAGCGAGTAAAGTGAGCAAACTACCCCTTCAAAGTTTACCATATGTGTTAGCTGTAGAGGTGACCCAATTTCACGGATTATTTAATCCCGCTGACCGAATAGTAATATTACTATTTACTAAAAAAAAAATCCTTTCATAAGAAATACTAACCTCAATATTAAAAGAAGCACTAGGACACTGTTGCAAACACTTCAGAGCTTTTTGCGAGTGAATGTGTACGTCTGATGCAGCCAAGACTACGCTGCAAGCTCTAAATATTAACCAGCCCAGTGAGAATAGATGGTAAAGGTGGGTGATTGTAGTTCCATTACCCTTGCTGTGGAAAAATAGCAAATATTGATTAATAGAACCTGGAGTATTAAAAGTAAATCAGTTTTTGAATGTAACTGGTGATGAAATTAATCTAGATGGTGATAAAAGTAAGAGAAGACCAAAAAAAAGGTACCACCACATGAAAGAGTACCGGGTCACTCAGAAAGTTTTGTGAAAATATCTTTTTATGTATAAGGTACTGGCCACTTGTTGCATTTTGAAAATTTTAGTTATTTAAAAGTAAAAATACCATTGTTGGAATTTTAAATTTCTCTCCACATTTTTTCGATCAAGCCAAATCAAATTATTGTGTCTCATTTAAAAATCGGTTTGCATCGAGAACATTTTTGTGCGATGATTTTCAACGATTTTAAATGTGACCTAAAACCTGAAGAGTCATTTGATCGACTTCAAATTGCTTTTAGGGCCATCCAACCATCTGCCACTGGTATAGCGAGTTCACGTTCAGTCGCCTTACTTTGGGGGATGAACAAAGGAGTGGTCGTCCTACGACGCTGTCACGGAAGAAAGTGTGCTGGCAGTAAAAAAAATAACTCAAAAGCACTGTAGATTAGTTCGGGAAGCGTTCACAAGATTCTACACGAGCACCTTCGCGTGAGGAGGATAGTCTGCCGCTGGGTGCCGCACAACCTCACCGAATCTCAGAAGCAGACCCGTGTGGTATTATGATTCAAAAATTTGAATCAGGCTTGTCTGGGCGCATTTACGACATAGTGACAGGTGACGAATCTTGCATTTATTAATACGATCCAGAAACAAAGCGTCAGTCGGCAGTTTGGCTGTTTCAAAACGAACCAACGCCTACGAAAGTGAAGCGATCAAAAAGCGCAAGGAAAATTTTGATCGCTGGTTTCTTCACTTTAACTGGGTAACTGATTTCAATTCCATTACGAGACCAAAGCAGCATTAAGTGACCGAACACCGGGTTCCGCGGGGTACTGCTACACCATGACAACGCGCTCGCGCACTCATCGCTCAAAACGAGGGACTTCCTGGTCATCAGACCTGTCAGAGTCTTGGGGCACCCACCTAACGGTTCTGATCTGGTACCGTGCGACTTTTTTTTATTCCCTAAAATAAAAAAATCTGCAAGGGATACAGTTTTCATCGCCGGTAAATGCGCTAGCAGCGCTCGAGAAGGCCGTGAAAGAGGTGTCTGCCGCGGACTGGAAAAAACGTTTCTAAAATTGGTTCAGTCGCATGAAACTTTGTATAGAGGCTGATGGTGAGTTCTTTGAAACGATTTAATAAAAATATTTTATCCATAGAAGTTAGTTTTTTAGTTTCTCAAAACTTTCTGAGTGTCTCACGTAAGAATATTTCACAACAATATTCAAAATTCAAAAGTTTTTATTTCTCGTAGGCCTACATGGGCACTTATAAAAAGTCAGAAGCTAGTTCACGGTTCCAAATTGGTCGGAGAAAAACTGGAAAGAAACTCTATGGTCCAAGAAACTCCAACTACAACTACACATAACGCCATCTAGTCCCAAAACAAGCCGAATTTGTAGCGTGCACTAGACAACTGATAAACATATAATTATTTCTAAATACATACATATTATAGATAAATTACACCCAGACACAGAACAAATTATGATCGTGCTCATCACACAAACATTTGTGTTGGGTGGGAATCGACGAGCTCCAGCACAGCAGTCAGGGTCTAGTCGCCACTAGACCAACATGCCAGTCGAGAGTGAGAGATTTAATTGCACTTACTTTAATTCCTAAAATTAACTTTGTAATATCAACCCAATAAAAATTGAGTGTTTCTATACAGGATCCTTTCATAAATCTGAATATAAAAGTCCTTACACTAGGCTGAACGCGAAGCCCTTGCATCGAGAGACTTAAAGTGGAAAGAGACCAAAGCTCCAACCGCCTTTTGAAAAACCTTCACATAAATCAAGGCCTATCCAATATATTTCAGACAAAGACCCCAATCGCTAGAAGTGGCGCTTTGCCGTAAGTGAAGGGCGTAGAGATCCTCTTTGCCAAGCTGACTCGACTAAGTATACTTAATTTGGCTTTCTTGACTTTCAAAACTCGGTATAATTATTTCAGAAGGAGGTTCTATTAACGTTGTTCTGTTTAGCTCCAGAGAACCTTTAGCATCGACCCTAATTAAGATAGCTTAATTAGCAAGTAATGTTCGAAAGTTTGACTTCATTATTTTCTTATCAGTTGGATTGGATATTACCTAAACTTAAACTGTGAAGAGGTAGGCAAAATTGTTTGTTTTTAGAAGCTCTGAAAGATTCGATCCGAATATGAAAAAAATAATGATCTATTATTTAAATTATTATTCTTAGTATTATAAATTATATTTAATACTAGCTGACCCAGCAAACATCAATACGAATACGATAACGCCATCTAATGGCATCACCAGAACAGTATAATTCATTTTATAATGATATTTTAGAGATGGAGTTGTATTTGGATTTCTTTTCGTGATTTTTTCGTTTTCTTACCATTTAAACCTTCCCTGGACTATCACGAATATTTCAAGACCAAAATTAACCAAATCGGTTCAGCCGTTCTTGAGTTTTAGCGAGACCAACGAACAGCTATTCATTTTTATATATATTTAATATAAAAGGAGAATTTGACTGACATATTAACGCACAGCCGAATCTACTGGGACTAAGAGTGTGAAATTTGGCACTAGGTTTCCTTTTATGACGTAGGCGAGCACTAAGAGAGAATTTTACAAAATTCACCACCTAAAGGTATGATGAAACGGGGGTCCAAAGTTTATATTGAGAAACCTACTTTCACGCGAGCAAAGCCACTGGTAGAAGAACTAATTTATAAATATGTATAAAAAAAAACATTTAAAATTATCATTTATTGTTATTTTATGATTTATATGGTTAGAACCATATTTGTACGGGTCAAAAATATAGTTTCTATAGGATACTCTGAAAGAAGTGGTGGGAAGAAGATCGGTGTACCATTTTCTTTCTTTTCTGAGGTTACTCTCTAGCATGGAGTGAGCTCTGTAGCTCTCTAGACGACGTGTCAGACTTTTGCTATCTAAACGCAAAGAGCAACTGAAGGACTGTTGCCCTTTACGATCCTGGGCCATGGAAACTAGAACAATGTTCTTCTCGCAGCTCATGCTACATAAAGGCGATTATAGCTTTTCTAGGATATCATTTTAGACAACTTTTGGATACCGTTTAATCAAGTGATCTTAAATTAGTTTGTTTATGATTCTCGTTTCGTTTCTTGGCAATTGGGTGACAGGCTCATTATAATAGATTGACATAATTTTGAATAAGACGGCTTATTATTTGTAAAGAAAAAGAATACAAAATACATAATAACAAGATACTTGACATTCAGGCGTTTCATGATCAAAATAGTAATGAAGATGTCCAAATATTCCATTTAAATTATATCTGTTCTGAGAACTGAGGACTTATTGTGACATGTTAAAATATAAATTGAGCGAGGGAGAAAGATTGATGGAGATATATACCCTATGTAGCTCATCCGTTGAACTGTTAAGTTTAGGTCGTAAAATGGATCACGTTAGGGCTATATTTTACCGGGATACCATGACGGCGCGACTAGTCGCCGCTATCAACAAAATGTAAACAGTTCTATAGAGATTTACTCACCTGGTGTAGTTTGGTTGCGCAACCAATTTGGCGGCGCGACCAACTCGGACTCATGCACCTAAGGGTCAATTTTGATACCATGGTGGCGCGATGGTGTCCCGGTGAAATATAGCCCTTAAGAGCTTTTTTCATTTTTTTTCGATGGGAAAATTATCTAATGACATCCCCCGCTCTTGGGCGGGGCGGGAGATAGTGTCAGACTTTTACTGACTAAAAACACACTCCTGTTCCTTCTTTGCCATTTTTCCAGGGCCCCGGGGACCTCTTTCGCATCACCCATAAAAGAAAACGAAGAACTTAAGACACACAAACAATAAAACTAAAAAAAAAGTTACACATTTAAAGATCACACAATTTGTGTTCATATACATAAACAATACTCTAAATCTTTCTAATTGATTTTATTATAAAACTTTTTAAATGATTATTGTCACATTTTTATTATCAATTTCTTTCGTCAAATTATATTACGAATACAAAGGGCCAGGCCAATTTGCGAGTGTCTGGCCTGTGAAAGTCCAGACTTCTAAGAGGATTTTTATCATTTGTTCTCTAATAAGAAAATATAATGCTAATCTTATACTTATGATTCGCATAAATCGGATTCGAGTCAATCTGTATCATAGAAATAAATGGAATATGAATTTTTGACAATATTGGACGAAAAATATAATATTCCGTTCATAATTCAGTCGCATGCTTTCTTTTGCCAATTCTATTCGTGGTGATGTAGATGTCTTTGCTGGTTCTGTAGCCTCAATAAAAATTAAACTCAAAAACTTAAAGTTATGATATTTTTAGTTTTGTTTATAATTTTAAACATTTTTTGCCCTCAAATGCTGAAATGATCAATTTGTAGGATTTTATTAATAGTACTTATGTTGGATTATTTTACGTGTACATGTTATATTCCCATTTAGTAGGTGTCAATCAGATATATTATGTTGTGATTTATTTTATAGATGCGTGAGTACATCAGTTTTTATTATATCAATAATAATCATATAATAATCATAATCAATAATCAATCAAATTAATATAGACGGTAAACATTGTACGGATGATCCGCAGACCATTGCTGACTGTTTTAATAATTTTTTTATAGACCAAATAAAAGGGAATGCAAGTTGTACTAATAAGACAGAGACCTTACCCAATCACGCGAAAACATTATTTATGTATCCAACTACACCCCAAGAAATACACAAAATAATTTTAAACTTAAAAAATACCAACAGTACTGGATATGATAGTATCTCGTCTAAAATTTTAAAACAAGCGCCAATTAAATTATCCTACATTTTAAGTCATATAATTAACCTATCGATCTCAAATGGCTACTTTCCTGATAAACTTAAATTAACAATCATTAAACCTCTTTTCAAGAAAGATGATTGTCACAATATGAATTGTTATAGGCCCATAGCACTAGTTCCAGTACTCTCTAAGGTTTATAAAAGAGTTATTTATGTCAGGTTAAATGAATACTTTGAAAAGTTCAATTTATTTGCTAAAGAGCAAATAGGTTTTAGGAAAAATAAGACTATTGATATGGCCGTATACGATTTTCTGACCACAGTTATGTCTAGCTTAGACAATAAAATTCCAGCGTGTGCTTTGTATATGGATCTAAGTAAGGCGTTCGATTATGTAGATCACAAAATCCTGTTAAGTAAATTATACTGTTATGGAATACGGGGTACTTCGTTAGAGCTGATAGCTTCTTATCTTACCAACAGAAAGCAGTCCACAATAGTTACTCGAATATGCACCAAAACAAGGAAGGAAGTTAACTACACATCAGAATACAGACAAATCAAACAAGGCGTCCCACAAGGAAGTGTTTTAGGACCTCTGCTATTCATCATTTATATTAATGACCTTCCAAAAATAACCAAACATCCCACTATACTTTTTGCAGATGATAGTACTGTCGTTTTTACCAGTAAGGACAAAGTATCCCTAGAACAAGACATAAATAGCACTCTTAGTGATATTATAAATTGGCTAAATAATAATAATTTAAAAATGAACTTTGACAAAACTAAAATAATGATATTTCGCAATCGTAAAGCCCAATTTGCTAACATTAGTATAAACTATTTAGGTAACAAAATAAATGAGATAGAAACTACAAAATTCTTAGGCATGTCAATTGATCATAATTTGAATTGGAAGACACATATTGACACATTAAATCAAAAATTAAATAAGCAATCATACGCCCTACATATGCTGGCTAAAACAGTAAACACCTCTGCCGTACTTGCAGCATACCATGGCTACGTGGGGTCCTTGATAAGATATGGCATCATATTCTGGGGTAATTCCACCAATAGGGATATGGCATTCAAGGCACAGAAGCGGTGTATTAGAGGTATGTTTAATATCAACCAGACTGATAGCTGTAGGCCATTATTTGTCAAGCATAATATATTAACGTTGCCGTGTGTTTACATTTATGAGATTGCTAGCTTTGCAAGAAGTAACAAAAATCTTTTTGATAAGTACCGAAGTAAGCGACATATTGACAAAATTTGCTGCAAATCTAGTAAGACAGCCTTATATTCTAAAAGTATTTTCAGTATGGCGCCGCGTATATATAATCACTTGCCAAAGTCCATACTAGAAACTTCATCAATAGATGCGTTCAAAAAGAAATTAAAAAGATTCTTGTTAACAAAATGTTACTATAGTGTTCAAGATTATTTAATGGAGGATGTAAGGACATATTAATGTAACTAGTGCACTAATTAAATATTAATATTTTGATATTCTTTGACATTTAAATACTTTGACATTTTTATACTTTGACATTTATTTTGACATATATTTACAGTTATATCTTGACATTCTCATTTAATAAATGACATTTCAAATTGTAATTATCTATTGACATTATTGTTTTTCATTGTGAACTAATTTGAAATATTAATTGTAAAAATTTTCATGCATTATAACAATAAAAAACTTGTGATTTGCATACCTCAAGGTGTAATATGGTTGGACTGTGCTATACTTTTAAGAACTTCATATAATTACCCATATTAGCAAATAAATTATTATGAATTATGAATTATGAATTAGTTTTGTGAATTACAATAAAAAAAAAATATATGTTTTCGATTTTAGCTTTAGTTGGTTATTAAGGAAAAACTAATTTTCTTAAACGTCATTACGTTTTTTTTTATTAACAAAATTCAGCATCTAATGAAACTACAGTATTTCTAATAAATTATTAATAAGGATATTGAAATAGTAAACCGATGAAAGTAGAAAAAATAACGTTTGTAACGTGTCGAGAATAATTCTACCTAATGAGTGTAGCAAACATAAACAGGAAAATAAGGAAGTACAGCATATTTGGAATACCATTTTTTTTTTCAAGAAAAAATCGAAAACGAAACGGTTGTATTTTGTGGTGGGAAATCAGCGACATCAGAGTCTGACTAAAACCCACCCATGTTCCTTCAGTTGATCTTTGAGTTCGATCAGGGCCGTGATGATTGTTTTGAACAATCACGCAGCTCAAGTAGGAACGGTTAAGCTTATTTAATATTTTTCAATACACTTAATCAAAAACCCATCTTTGTCCCTACAGCTTTTAAGCACGTAATTTACTCTTTTTTGCACTAGTGCGGAAAAGTGTTGACGTTCGCGCCTGTTACAGTTTGTTATATTTTTTTATTTATTTATTATATTCATAAAGCTGGGTGATAAAAATTAATAATAATATATTCCTTATTAAATTTATTTTTCTTCCTAAGTTTATTGAAAATTGTCGATTGCTATACATGGAAATTTATCACTGCAGTACTCGGCTCCACAACGCTCTCGCCTACGGCTCGGGTAAATTCCGCCTCGGTCGCGATGGCACTCTTTTTTCACATGTATCAATATAATCTATTTTTGTTAATTTAAAAGAAAAAAAACATTCTATTGCATTAAGTTAGGTTAAGTACTTGTGTTCTTAGGTAACACCCTTAGTGTACTAGGTACATTTACAAGCATTTTTTTTTAAATATCATGTTAGAAGTCTTTGGTTCAAGTATTATTTATTAATCTGGCACGCCTTCTCACTCCACCTAGAGCTGGAAAAGATATTTGATAATTTTCCACCTTAAAATAAAAATTAACCCAGTAACCACATAGTGTTTATTATTTGGTATTATAAATTTATCTTACTTAATTTATATTTTCACTTCTGTAAACATAATCTGGATTGTTCCATTGTTGACTATAAGTAATACTTGTTTTAAATTGGGCGTTGATAGCTGCGCTACAGTATTTTACTTTTGTCGCTATCTTCGTTTTTCCTGTAATCTGTAAGCTTATGTTGCACCAAATAAACCTTATTATTATTAATCTGGCACGCCTTCTCACTCCACCTAGAGCTGGAAAACTTATATGATGATTTTCCACCTCAAAATAAAAATTACCCTCGACATTCTTAGAGATATGCGAGTATTTCAAAATATCTGCCCCTGTATCCCATATATTCTGTCTTTCCTCTATTTATTACACTTCTTTGCCTCATTATCTCTTGTCATCATTAAGTTCAGTGGTGTGTAGAAAAGGAAAATCTTTTCTAAGAAGAGACCTATTTATGAGTTACGTAATTGATACAAATGCTTATCGATTTTCAAGATGAAAGAGTATTTTACGTGTAGAAATGAGTTTAATATTGAGATAGATTTATAAAAGAAAATTATTGTTGTACGAGTATCAACACGAGTATGTTTTTCGAGTAGGTACTCGAAAAACACTTTTGCCCCATTACTTATAGATGATAAATGACAAATGATATTTATTTCACAAATAGGTTTAAAAAAAAGACGTTTACGGCGTCGATAAGGCGGTGTTTCCTAGCAGACTACCCTGAGAAGAAACACCGAAACAAACTCAGGGGTCAAAGTCTCTTTTAAAGTCTGTACAGTAAATATGTAATGGTCAAATCATATGAGAACCATGCAGATTTATCTGAGATAGTCTTTTGAAGAAAGAACCGTACAGATTTGAGTGGACTTGTCCGGTCAGTGCAAGCTCAACTTTTTACTACTAAGGACCTCAATGACTTGACGAACAATACCAAGGAAAAGACATTTGGGTAGGCCGCAGAAAATACTCAAACTGCCAGACATACGTTAAAATTACTGAAAAGGAAAAACGAAGCAATCAACATAGTCCTCACGTTCACAATGTCAAAACGTAAATAATAATAATAAACAAAAGAAAAAAATAAGACAACAGTTGTAGTGCGTACGTCCTTAATAGTGTAAAAAGCCTTTTGGCAGTTTTTGCTTTACAATTGATTTGAATTTATTAAGGCTTAGCTGTTGAATGAATATGACTAGGACGTTTATTATAGAAGTGTATACATTGCACATCTAAATGAGCCCCCTATTTTTAGGCTTGCAATGTAGAACTAGTGCAGAAAAGTGAGGTAGTTTGCCGACACCACAATTTATTATATCAGGCTGGTTGTGCGACAGCCCTATCAAGGCGAATGAAAAAAATCTACTAGCCCTTTCTCATAATAATTTGACAATTATTATTTTTTTATACAAATATTATTTTTATGCATTTTTACTTAAACGAGTATTTCTCGAATCATTGCGTTGAAAAATGTCGTTTGATACGCATGGGTAATTTTTCCCACAGTTTTTCGGCTCTGAATCGACCTCGCGGAACAGACGCCCTAGCCAAATGGCTTGGGCGTCTGTTCCGCCACGACTGCAATGAAAAACTTTGCCCATTGGCTCGAACATGTACTGTTGCAAGTTTTAGTTCCAATTTTTATTTCAACTGCCATGGTTGGCTTTGTTATTTCTTTTTTTTAACTTTTATTTAACTTGAAAAGTTTGTTTGAATGTAAATTTAATTAGGACCAATCTCGCAATTTTTATTCTTAGATACAGTAACCCCTAAACGATTGAGCTAAATGCAGCCTTGTTGTCACTCTAAATCTTAATCCAATATGGTGGACTTCTAAAAAATGTGGCATAGTTATTTTTTCATGCACCCCCATGACAAGTGGGTGTCAATTTAAGGTGACACATGTCTAAGGAAAACTAAAAAAAGAAACCAATAATAGTAAAAAAAACTGTTTTAAAAACAAGCTTTTAATAAAATGCTCTAAACACAAACTTTAAAATAAATTAATCTCTTCAATTCATGATTACATTATTATGCAATAAAACAAACAAACAAACTGTGAAGAAAACAAAACAATACATTAAAATAAAAATGTTGTAAAAAATGCTTTTTACGATATTGTCTCAATTATAAAATGTTGACATGTCGATAGTACACGTCAGTTTCATGTTTTTGCTGAAATGTATTTCTAGACAATTTCAGCTAACCTGGATTTAAGTACAGATGTGTTTAAGCTAGTAGCAGCTTGATAAGAGTTACCTAGAAATGGAATAAATGACCTGAAAATGAAGAAGAGTTTATCATTTTAGGTTGATGATGAAGTGTAATATAGCAGTACCTTAATATAATATAGAAGTAACTTGACTCACTGTATCTCAAGATAGATCTGCAGACAGATGAAGTACAAGTTGTTGACATTTGACAGCATCACCAAGGATCCAAGATGACGGTCCACCATGCGCACGAGTGTTGATTGACGCACGTACGCCTCTCTGAGACGACGCCATACTTGGATTTGAAGATACAGTTCTGTGCCAAACTGAAATAGAAATTTGAATTAGCAAAACAGTAGAATAGATTGGGAGAGTAGGTTGATTGGGAGGGTTACCACTACTTCCAACCAACCTAGTTCAAATTCAGCCAGGCGCGTTACTTTGTGTTATTTATTTCATCACCAATGCTTTCAAAGCAGTAAAGGAAAACATCAGGACGAAAGCGGCAAATTCCTAGAACGGAAAATTTGAACACATGTGACATCAAACTGGACTGGGCACGCGTGATGGATTACCACCCATTTCTTCCATAGAGAGGAAGTTCTAGTCCCAGCAGTGGGAACATTATAAGGTTGATTATGCTTATTATAATAATATTCCACAACTATCACACAACGTCGTCTAGTTCCAAGCTAAGTAAAGCTTGTGTTAGGAGTACTAGACAACTGGTACACAAACTTATATATTTCTGAAAACATACATATTATAGATAAATTACACCCATAAACAACAAAATATGATCCTGCACATCACAAAAACATTTGTCCTGAGTGGGGATCGAGCCCACGACCTCCTACTCCTCCCAACTCGCATAGCAGTCAGGGCCACTAACCACTAGATCAGCAGACAATTCACTATTATACTAGGTTGTTTATACCTCTATATGCGATAGAAGAGCTGAAAGGTTTATACATATCAGTCACATTACTGTTACGTCACCAATCAGTCACTAATTGTATTTATGTGAATAATTCAGACTCGTCAGTCGAATGAGGCTGCAATGATCACCTTTTTTTCCCTTAGCTGAGAAAATATCTAATAACTTCTCTTGTTCTTGGTAGAGTGGCAGTGAGTGTTAGACTTATAAGTCTAGAACACTGGTTGATGTGACGTAGACCAGTCGATGTGTCGGTCGTCTGTGACTGGTCTGGCTGTGTGTGTGTGTGATGTGTGTGAGTGTTCTATCAGCAGCCTCATCTAGTTTAAACTGATGAAAAAAATTGACGTGTAAAACTGATTTTTTAAACCTATTTGCAAAGTAATTATCATTTATAATTTAGCAGCCTAAACAATCCTGTACCCTTAAACCACCTACAATGATACCACCTATTTGTGCAAAACCAAATGTATTTATTTGTTTAAACTTCATGTATAGTAGTGGTACATAGGCGGACTTAATGCCTCAAGCAATTCTCTACCAGTCAACCATTGGGTTAAAAAGACAACACTGTGGTAGGTGTGCACATTAAATAACAGATACTTGAAATAGAATATAGTATCGATAAATTAAGTTGCATAAAATAATAAAATACGTATAAAATAAACTAATAAATACTATGATAAATATGAAATCATGAGAACTTAAAATATAACAATTATGACGAAGACCAAATTAAGGTTGAGAGGACTTCAAGTAGTAGTTCCGAATGTCTTGACTTGACTAATCTTCGACGTGACGGTGGTGTGACTAATGTATCGTACGTGTATGTCCACTTTAATAATTATCATTTTCCAAAGCTTACTAGTGAACTCGAAGCTTGTGAAAATTAAGTACACACATCAAAGTGGGGTTGAGGGATGGACGTTTGTAACTTTTTATTTATTTATTTCATAATTTCTGTATACACATATGACAGAAGAAGATCGTTCATTCTTAAAAATTGTACAAGACTGCTTATTTCAAAAGATTGTTTTTTTCCAGCAGACCCGTGATAGTAGAGATTAAAACAAATGTAGACAAAAGTGTTTAGAAAAATGAAACTTGTGACTTTTTGTGATTACAATACTATTATTATTTCGAGAGACAGGAATTTCCGATATTATTATTATTACTTTGACGCAACTGTATTAGGCTGTTCACTGATAGTGGAGTGGACATTCTTAACTCATGTAAGTTAATTAATAAGCTGTTGAGTTTACTAAAATAAATAAATAAATAATTAGAAAATCTAGAAATATTAAATAAAAAAAAATTAAATAGTTTCCTACATTTTGACTTACGAATTACCATTTCTTTCTTTGATCATAAAGACTCACAGGTTTGTGGCCTAATATAATGAGTAATATTAGGTTTATTACGCATTAGTTAAGGCCTTCTTCTATGACGTAGTACAGTGCGTTATTTGAATATAAGAATACCTATATGGAGATAAAATAGATGCGTATTGAGGTCCCCCAACGTTATGTTTCATTTGATCGACTCCCTTTCTGTTAATATAAATAGTACTGCAGTATGATGTATTCATACAACGATCTATCAACGGTCTATCTATCGACTTTGCTGTGCCCGACAGGGTCCATATTGATCTTAACAATGTTTATACCACCTATATGTACTATGGAATGCAATAAAGTATTGAGTATCATGGACTTAGTATGGAAACCAAACTACAAAGATTAGACTTTCATAGTATAAGCATAATCACTCTTATTGTGTTCTGTTAGGACTAGTACTGGCCTAGTAGTAACGGCCCAGCTTGCGGACGGCGAGTAATGGGTAGCTCGCCGTCAGACCGTCCGGTAACCGTCCGGGCGAAAGAGAATCCCCAGTAAAAGTCTAACACGAAAGGTCGGGAGATGTCATTAGATCATTTCCCACCTAAAAAAAAGTAGTAACGGCCCCGATTTACGAGTTTTAGGTCTGAACGACCCAGCCAGGCGCATTACTTTGTGTAATTTATTTCATCACCACTGCTCTCAAAAAGGTAAAAGAAAACATCGTGAGAATACTCCTCCTAGAACCAAAAATTCGAAAATATGTGACATCCATCATCACGCACTGTTTCTACGTGGTGGATTACGGCTCCTTCACTCTTCTAGAGAGGAGGCCTGAGTCCCAGCAGTGAGAACATTAAAAGGCTGATTGATTATGCTTTTGCTTAATTTTCCCATTGCTGGGCGTCAGGCCTACTCCCTAAGAGTACTACTCCCTCACATGTCTTAAAATTTTACTTATAAAGAATCATCATCATCAGCAAGCTAGTGCACGGTTCAAATTGATTGATTCCTGTAGAGAAGAACTAGTGAGAAACTCCATAATTACTCTCAACGGATCAATGAACTTAATATGCCAAAACTCTAAATGTATTATTTCATCACAAAAACACATCATTCATATTCTCCAAAACTCGTTACATAAAGATATTGTTTCGTAGCACACAATTAGGGGTATACTAGTGAAGGAGTGTTAACAACACAATACACAAAGGCTACTAATTGTTTTCGTGTTCAAGACGTTAATGAGAAGCTGCTGTCTGTTGCTTATGGCTCTCGCAAGTTAATAAGTGAATGAACGTAGACTAAGAAGTTATTAGATTGGGGCTCATAATGCTACACGAAGCTTTCGAAGAAACCCATAAGTATGTAGTAATATGTAGTAAGTACTCTTTGATAAAAATAAAATTATCTGAAAACTATAAAATGATTGAAGGTACTTACTACTACCGACGCAGCTGTAGGTGCGCCCGGCATCCATGAATTATTTATAAACAATATACGTTCGCCGTTTGCAAATAACTGCACATTGTGTCAAAAACCTATAAAGTCATCTAAATGCAATCTACTATTCCATATCGCATGAGTCGGCGCTGGAAGTCAGACGAAATTATCGGGTGAAATGAAAACTAGCTGGGTTTGCTCAGCATGTAAGGTAACAAAAAAAGTCATAACCGCCGTGCTTACTCCAGCATCCGAGGGGCTGGTGGATGGTACAAGCACGAATAACTCAGTAGATTGTTATCATTCAGCGTCATCATTTGACTCGTCGTCAACTGTGTAGCCAACTGACTCTGAGATATTACTGAATTTAACATTTGAAATAAAACAAGTAGTTTTATTTCAGATGTTAAATTCAGTTTCGAGGCGATGTTGGAGACTAGAAGTCACATATTAATTATGTGTTCGAACACCTGACCAAACGTTATTCTCGCCGAGACGAATGCGATCTATAAAACGCTAAAAAAGCGGGAACAAGAAATCATCTCCCTGAAAAACACTATTCTTAATCTTCGTGAACAGCTGAATGCACAGGCTCAAAGGTCACTAAAGAAAGAGTTGGAGATCTTCGGGATTAATGAGACAAAAAATGAAAATCCTGTCGATATCATCCGTGTCCATACATATACATGCCGTAAAATAGGAGTTTCCATCGATGATCCGTCTAAGTATTGATCACCGATGGTTAAATTGATACGTGACCAGAGCGTGACGATGCCGGCAGCAATTCAAGCAGACAACAGAAAGTTCACCCCGTAGAATCATAGTTCGTTTTGTACTTAGATAGAAGCGCTACGATTTCTTGAAAGTAGCCAAAACTAGGAGAACCATTAATTCGACCGATCTATCATGACATCTTAAATATGCAATTAAAAGATGCAGAAATACTATTATATGCCGACGACACTGCTATAATATTTCACGCTAAAACGGAGGCCTTGCAAAGAATGGTTTACTTACTGTTTCCGAAGCTCTTGACGAAAATCTTTTAACTCTTAACATTAAAAAACTACATTCATCACTTTCTTCAAAACTATAGCATCGAGACCTCCACAATAACTAGTACTCAAATACCATACCTACAGCAGAGACCAGACCCACTTGTAAACTGCTCCTGCACAATTATAGACCGCGCTCCCTCAATCAAATACCATGGCATCACACTAGACGAAAAACCTTTATTTAAACCACACATACTCCGGCTTTCTAGTCGATTTAGGAAACTAATATATGTTATGAAAAATCTACGTACTGTACACCCATTGCAATTCTACGCACATATTATCTCGGTCTGTGTCAGTCAATTTTTCAGTGCGATATCTCTATCTGGGGTGCGGCCGGAAAAAGTGCGTTTATAAAGCTCAAAGAACTGTAATTAAACTAGCGTAGCTTAGCATAGTCGGCCTTATAATGTTCCCACTGTTGAGACTTAGGCCTCCTCTCTAGGAGAAGGAATGGGCCATAATCCACCACGCGGGCCTAGTGCGGGTTGGTGGATGTCACATGTCTTCGAATTTTTGGTTCTAAGACATGTTGGTTTCCTCACGATGTTTTCCTTCACAGTTTTGAGAGCAGTGGTGATGAAATAAATTACACAAAGTAATGCGCCTGGCAGGGTTTGAACCCGCAACTTACAACTCGTAAGTCGGGGCCGTTACCACTCGGCCACCATTGCTCTAATAAACTAATCTGCTCTGTAATTAAACTAACTCTAAGAAAACTATTCTGCTTCCCTACAGATCTAATTTATAGTGAGTTTTCCGTCTTAAGAGTGCGGAGTAATTTTTTCATGGGTGAAGTAGTTGGCAGAAGTAAGTTTTAATAAGCATTGTTATAAGGTAAAAATAGTGGAACAACCAAAAGGCGTGTAGCATAGTTAGCCATAAAATGTTCCAACTGATGAGACTCACGCCTTTTTTGAGAAGGAATGGGCCATAACCAACCACGCAGGCTTAGTGTGGGCTGGCAGATGTTACATATCTTCAAATTTTTGGTTTTAGGACAAGCCGGTTTCTTCAGGATGTTTTCCTTCATCATTTTGAGAGCAGTGATGATGTAATAAAGGCCACAAATTAAAAAGTTTGCCTGGGTTTCAAACCGCGACTTGCGACTCGTAAGTCAGGGTAGTTACCACTGAGTCGTCACTGCTTTCAAGGCATAGTATTTTTTCAAAAATAAAAATGGTTATATTTAAAAAAAAATAAACCTACCCTCTGTTTAACCTCGAATCGCTTTTCTATGGTGATCACACGGCTTACATACAGGTTGAGTCGATGGTATCGTGAGCTTAGACCCATGCTGATGAGAATGATGATCAGGTCTTGGAAGTTCCATAGAACAGTTGCTAGTTTGCTGACAATGAAAATTGGTATAGCGTACCACAATGTGTAGTCCTCTGAAAAGGTTTAAAGAAAACTGAATTCAATAAAAAAGATGTCAGTAGGAAGCCGGGTTTTAGGTTATTGTATTTGATTGAGAGCAATAACCTCGTATCTCAATCGCTTAGATGGGATTTAAAATCATAATATATAACTGAAAAATGTGAAATATAGAAAAAAACGAAAGCAAAACTTTTATTCATGGCCTCTGTTAGTCACAAAATTTATAACTCAAAAACGGCTTGACCTGTTTTAGTGGTCTTTGCTTTATTAGATTTGTCTCCGCTCCGAATAGTAGAAAAAATATTAAAATATCGGAAAGTTCGTGTAAAAAAGAAATAGAAAAATATCAAAATACATCGAAAAATGACAGCAACTGTCAAATACATTGGTCTCGATCATTCAATCTCTACCCCCAGCAATTCAATATCTTTACTTAGCCCATTATGAACACAGGCGTGTTTTTTATTTAGTTTTTAATAAATTGATTCAAACTTTGTGCAAAAAAAATATTCGAAGATTACTTATGGATTTTAGTAAGTAAAAATCTGACACTTCCTCTCACTGGGCACGCCATAATTATGGCAGTAAATCCCCTCTTTGAGGCGTGGCTGAAAATACCTCACGGCATCCTTATCTTCCGCATGACGTAGGTCCTCACCGGACATGGTAAGTTCGGGAGGTTCCTGCACCGGATTGGTGCGGAAGAAACGCCTGGGTGCCACCATTGTGTGGACCGCGACCGGAAGACACAGTGGAGCACACGGTGGAGGTGTGCCCTGCCTGGGCAGAGCAACACCGGGTCCTCGTGGGAGCGATCGGCGGCTGCGATCTTTCGCGCTGGGCCTTTGTACATGCCATGGTCCGGAGCTAGGAAGAGTGGCTGGCGGTCGCCTCCTTCTGCGAAGCAGTAATGCTAGCAAAGGAGGCGGCCGCACGCTTTAGGCAACGGTCCTCACGTTCCAACCGCCGCCGCGAACCCGATCCCGTTTTCCAGCTACCGTAGGCGCGGGCTTGCGGACAGCGAGCAATGGGTAGCTCACCGTCCGACCGTCCGGTAACCGTCCAGACCGAGCCCAAGTCTTCGACGGCGCGTGCTGTTCCACGCGCGCTTCAAGGAGTTGTCAGCAAACCCAGAAGCCAACTGAGGCCAAGGGTTTACTTCTGAAAGGAAAACTCGGCCCTGGTACAAAAGGCAACGAAGGAACAGGAGTGGGTTTTTAGTCAGTAAAAGTCTGACACTATCTCGCGCTCTGCCCAAGAGCGGAGGATGTCACAATATGATATACCCGCCGAAAAAAAAAACACCAACTTCTCACTCCATTCAGAGCAGGATAACACAAAATAAGCAAATAAGCACTTGAATTTTAAACCAATGTGATATTAAAAAAAAATTGAAAGAAAAGTAAAAGAAAATAAATTGATAGAATAATGCAATTTCAAACGTCAAAGAAGCGAAGAACGCCTGTCACATAGTGACATAAACACAAATTGAACCTAATTTCGTAGACAGGCTGCAACAAGATCTAAGACATGCTTTGTCACGGTTGAAATACAGGCTAGTGTTTTTTTTTTTTGGAATGGTAATTTGAACTTACGTTTTCTTATAATGAATCCGTGAGAAAGAGTAATGTATCTATAAAAGAACTCCTCTATAGGGAAACCGACGCCAGTTGCTGACACCATACTCAGTACGTGTTCAACTGCAAATAAAAATCAATTTATCAATCTTTAAAAAAAATATTTCATTTCATTTATTGACAACCAATCAGTACAATAAAGTGTGAAGAAGGTGTATTTTTTTCTGTCACGTGAATTTAAAATAAAGTAAAATATTGTTGTCAAGCGCGCAAAATATGTTACTAGAATAATTCACAGAACACAAGGGTGGATATGGAAACAACCCTGTTAGAAAATTTTGTTATAATCTTAATTAAAGCATCGAAATAATTAAATGAACTTAGGTAGTGTTTTCAAAGAAATTAGATATTCTATAGTAGGCAAAAATGTGAGCGTTGACGCACTGCATTGGTAGCGCAAAGGTTCTAGATCTACACACATATACAAAAACGCGAAATTGAAATTGTGTGAAATTGTGACGCAACCAAGATTTATCAGAAAAAAGGGATAAAAAATAAATTTAAAAAAAATCTTGATTATTTTACAATAAAATAATAACCTATTTTAATAAAAAGAGCTGAAACAGATTAAATAACCGATTCTGAACATGCTAATTTCAGGATTTGCGTTTATTATGTTATTTGTTGTATACGATTTTTACACTTTTTTTTAACTAATTTTTGTAAAAAATAAGAATGTCCCATCTACTTACCAACAGCAATAGTTCCAACAAAAATCGTAATAAAAATAGTTCTCTTCTTTATTCTAACATCAGGAGGAAAGTCAAGTGCCGTATTAGTCTCCATGCTCAACCAGTATGTTGAGAGCTTTCTCCAGGAATGCACAAATTTTGATGATAGGAACAATGACAACAAAGCGTTTGCATAGAATATGGAGCCTGAGAGGCGACCCATCAGACTCTCTGAAAGTAAGATTAAACGGCATTTTAAAAATTATAAAATAGAAATAAGCATTTTACAAGGTATGTTCAATCATGCGTGGACTTCGTTCGCCGTTTGCCTGTCCAGCAACCGTCCAAACCAAGTGAGTTGTCGACCGTAGTGTCTCACGCGGGCCTCAAGGATATGTCAGCAATACTGTAGAGGTCCAACAGGACTGAAGCCTACTGGGGCTATGACGAGGTTGACTTCTGCAAGAAAACCCCGAGGTTCTAGAACGCTAGACAAAGACACAGGAGTGGGTTTTAGTCAGTCAAAGCCTGACACGCCCTCCCGCTCCATTGGATGATTTCCCACCTTAAAAAAAGGTATGTTTATTCACGGTTTTGCATATTGAATTTACATTCTTCATTTTGTTGTTCATTCTTCTATTTATGTACTATGCTGTCCTGATTTGTTTGTTAACTTTTATTATTTTTAAGCAACAAATTTTGATATACCTATAAGTATTCACATACGAGTAAATTGTACATAAAATAAAATATAAAATATACAGTTTTATTATTAGTCTGTTATAACTGTGCTATTAATCAATTATCAACATTTATTACCTAACCACGTTCATCTGAACTAATGTTATAAAGAGGAGAGATTTGTTTTATTTTGTTTGTTTATATGTTACGATTTAACTCAAAAACTACTGACCCGATTTTAAAAATTCTTTCACTATTAAAAAGCTACATTTACACTGAGTAACAGGCATACATTTTCAAATTCTACTCCTACACTTCCGTTATCGAAAATATTGCCTCTCTTTGAGGACGGAAGTACGTGAAACCACATCATCATCTTTGCTTTATAGCTATATTTACCATTAGTAACTTGCACACGCCATCCTCCAAGCAGGGTCACAATTCTCCAGATGGCAACACTTTCTATCACCAATAGCATAATAAACAATATGAGATACCAGACAAAAGCCAGGGTCAGGTCAAAGCCTGAAATACCGAAGTAACGGGCCATCGAGAAAACGCTGTTTAAAACTGGTAGAAAGTCCTGAAAGAAGAAAAATTTAGTTAGCTGAAGTTAAAGATTATTGAAATGGTGTTTTTTGATGGCTTTAAACTTATGTTAAGCTGAAGTAGGAATAATTTCTTGAACTACATGATCATCGCTATAATTTGTATTCGAGATGCCATTGGAGGAGGAGCACAGGCGTACCATCATGAAAGCGCATCATTTCCGCATGATCACGGCGAACCCGTGAACACACGCGTACTCGAATATCCCTGACGCGCTACATCACAACCTAGTAACTGGGTAACAAATACAAAACCACCTCACTCTAATACAATTGTGTGGTATATCATTTTGCATGTTTTTAATTGTCTTCACACTGACTCTCATTATACAGGCTTGCCTATTTTGGGAGCCCAGTGACCTCAAATACTTATAGCTGCGATGCGTTGATCGATGTAAGTGGGTTGTAAGTGGATGGTGGAACGGTCCCTACCATAGCACAGGCTAGTTCCTAGTATAGAATGGGATTCGTCCACTCACCCGTTGCGAGCTGCGTATATATCTTTCAAATTCTGTAAGTAGATATAAGTCTGTACTTGAAAGTTTAATCAAATAAAGAAAGAAATAATTTGTATTTGGGTTACACCAGTAACCCAGTTACTAGGATCAGATTCTTCGGCTTAACTACCCATAATGGTTGTTATAGATCAACAAATGAAAGCCAGGACGACAAACTGGGCTTATGTACGGGCGGATATGCTTTCCGAGGAAAGGGGGTAACGTTAAGTAATGGATGACCAACTAGTAGGATAGTAAATGATTGAAAATGCTCTTACATCATATTTCTTATTATTTAGTTTCCTGACAATGTTCCGAGTCATGTTATTCTTTATTTTCTTCGTTTTGTATTCCTTTAGCGTTTAAATAAGTCGCACTGAAAATTAAGTTTTTAATTAGAATTTTATTAAGTGCAAAGTACTAAAAGTTTACGTTAGAGAAAAGACAGTTAAATTTTTAGTAGTTTAGACTTCAACAGTTAATGGTAACGCTTTACGGAATCGGGACCCTTCCTTGAATACTGAAATAATTGGCTATAAAAGTTTATCTGCAGATATATTAATCTTTTATTCGAGAAATAGAAACAAGATTTTTTGAGGCTTCTTAAACATTAAAAGACGACAGATTATAACAAGAAGAAAGATTATAGAACATTGATGAATTAGATACTATAGCAAAGAGACATTATAAAACAAATCACGCTTGTTTTAAAAATAAAATTTCCTTACAAATCTAAAGAAATTTTGTAATAAAACTTAAAACACTTACATGAAACAAAATATCTTCGATATAAGCCAGTGATTCACTCAGCGTTTGGTCCCCATATACATTAAAGATACTAAAATCCATTGTATCATCACCTTTCTTCTAATAATTGTGTAGCATCGATGATACACTTTACTTTGTTCAAAAGACCCCGCATTTATTATGAAAATTATTGTTTTACATATTTGAATCGCATGTCAGGCACAATTATAGAAATGTCTAACAAAAGTTTCTATATCGTAAATATACAAACAATTTTCGCATTATCTGTTCTCGGAATAAAGGTTTTAATGGCTTGAATGAAAGACCCATTGTTTAGTTTCTAACGTAAAATAGATACTTTAAACAAAAATAACATGTTATTACATGTCACAATTTGTATTGACACAATTATCATGATTTATTTAGGTGCTAGCTTTTATCAGTAAAATGTTCAAACTAGACAGAATACTAGTATATAATTGTGTACTTATTTACATATTTATCATACGTACATGCAATTGTTTGATTAATGGAATATTGAATTTATACTGTTTTAAATTTTGAATTTATGTAGGTTAAGCGATGGTGTGGTTGACGACTTATTGCACGTCTTGCTTAAAGGAACGTAAATATTTATTGTAACCACGGCTTTTTACTGAAAAAGTAACTGAGGCCTTATTTTGAAAGAGTAACCGCGGCTTTTTTTTGAGTTGGTAAATCGTGCAATGACTTCTCCTGCTTTGCGTGGAGCGAAAGGTCATGTCAAACTTTTACTGACTAAAACCACACATGTGTCCTTCAGTTGCCCTTTGCGGGCATCGGCCCTGTTGGGCCCCTATTGTTTGCTGACATCTCTTTAAGGAGCGTGGGGAACACAACGCGCTGTCGACGACTTGGGCTTGAACCGGCCGATTACCGGACGGCCGGACGGGGAGCCCACGTCTGCCGTGGCTGGTAGTCTTCCGGTAGGCTTCGGGGTCTCAGCGGCTGTGGTGTGTTCCCTCACGCGTGCGGCCATCTCCTTCACTAGCATTACTGCTTCGCAGAAGGAGACGACCGCTTGCCATTCCTCCTCGATCCGGCCCATCACCTGAATCAGAGCCTAGCGGGAGGGGTCATTGCTACCGATCGCCTATCGCCGGATTGTTTACACATTGGGGACACCTGGGCGTTTCTTCCACCTGAATCTGATGCAGGAACCTCTTGAACTTTCGAGTATGCATCATACGAAAGATGAGGAAGCCATGACGGTTCTCTTAAAGAGGGGACTTGCCACCATGGCGCGCTCATACCATGGCTTTGGAACGTAAAGGGCATCTGTGGCCAAAAACTGTCGCTCTACTTAAAGCGAAAGGGGTCCTTTGATGATTTACCACCGAATAAAAGGTATTCACTATTGACTTTAAGAACGTTAAGTTAAAGTTATCAGCCCCCC
The DNA here is from genome assembly GCA_949316375.1 of Mythimna vitellina. Lineage (NCBI taxonomy): Eukaryota > Metazoa > Arthropoda > Insecta > Lepidoptera > Noctuidae > Mythimna > Mythimna vitellina. The sequence continues at coordinate 7,846,020 of OX438687.1, read as the reverse complement.
TAGCCAAGTTACAACCGTATCGTGTCGATTCTCTTTTCGTTAATCGCTTCGAGTCAGCGACGCTTCATATTCTCCTTCCTATTCCTAGACTGAGCGTTGAGATGACGTCAGAACAAAAGGATAGGAGCTGTGGCCGTCTCGGGGCGATCAACAAAAAGAGAATCGAAACGAAACAGTTGTAACTTGGCTAGGGGGGCAGGAATCACCATAGGGAAATACAACGCTTCAATTGTATGTAACATTCAATGTTATCTCTAAACATTTTGTGAATTATTTTAACTATATTGAGACACCTTTTTTAAATGTTTGCTCTCTAAAAAATATTTAGTTTTTATTTCAAACAGATTTCATCTTATGACAGCATTTAGTCTGGTAGAAAATACTTTTGTCTGCTTTTGAAGAGTCACACAGTTATGCAAATTTAGTTGAAAATAGAAAAATGAAGTTGTCAGGCGGTCGACAGGGCTGAGGTGTGATTAAATTGTTTTTAAAAATAACTCTTAAAAAATAAAACCGATATAAAAAGAAAGAAAGAACATATGTTTATTCTGCCTGAATAGAATATCGACATATAACTATTATATTGTTTATATACTTTGGTATGTGTTTTTGGAAACCCCACGGTAGTACGAACATAAAACAAAAAAAAAGTAAGTAAATTATATTTACTAACTAAATAATGTAATATTACAAGAGAGTAACATATTCTAAAGTGCTTAAAGAGTAAAGAGGTAAATCATGGCTATCAGGACAATCCTGGAAGTACGGTCAAAATCCAAAGCAGTATCTTACTGGTGCTTATTCTCCAGAGTATTTTTGCTCTTGTGAACCTCGAGTCAAGCCAGCCACTAAAGACAAGAGAGAGATGGGCACTCTGTTCCTAGTCAGTATTCACGGCTAGCCGATTAAGGCAAACTGGAGATCTGGAGATGAGAAACAAAGACCAGGAGGATCACTGGCAATGTTGCACTCATCGAGTCGAGGCTTCAGTCTTGAGCATCGACGCCAAGTTGCTAGCCTGTCGGATTGCTACCGGTTGCATTTCGGGGGGTGTGCGTCGGAATTGCAAGCCTAATTCCACCTTGCCCGTTCCATCATCGGTCCACCAGGCTTACGGCGATGCGCCACCGGTACATGGTGGACATCCCACCTACACGCACAAAACGTTTTGGGAACACATTCATTGTGCGTACAGCTAAGGAGTGGAATTCCCTGCCGATGGCTACAACCCGGGAATCTTTAAGTCAAGAGTGAATTGGTTATTTCTAGGTAGGCGCGCTCCATCGTGGACCGAATCATCGCTTTCCATCAGGTGAGTTAGCGAATGTTCGTTCGCGTTAGGCGAATCCGCGAACGAACATTAAAACGACAGATGACTTTCCTTAAAAAGGGTCATTGTTCTCATCAAGTGACAATTTTTTTACTAACCGACCAACCCTGAAATCACGAAAAAAATCCGCTGCTCCATACATTTATGTTCACATAATACGACAAAATACATGGAGCAGCAGATTTTTTTACAATTCACCAAAAAACTGCAATGCGGATTATATCGCTCTTAATCTAACCCCTCATCTTAGACATTTTACCCATCGTCTTAGACATTTTGCGGCTTAACAGACTCTACTGGCACAGGCCTATAATTTAGTTATAGACTTCCCACGATGTTATACGACGTTGGATTTTTTTATTATTATTATCTCGTTTATACGTCATCTATACATATTTTAAACATTGTATTTTTTTTTATTATATAATTTAAAAAGTAGTCCGCTATTATCGGGAATAAGATCCAATTCAATCTCAGGTTCCTTGAATGGAGCTCTTAATACTTATGCCTAACGGTTGCCATTAAGGTTAGTATCAAACAATATTGATTTTCGCCAATTCTAAATATCCAAGGAAAGTGGGCTTTGGCTTTTTTTCATTGCCACCACATCTCGATACATATTTATAGGAAATATCTCGGAGATTGCATATTTCGCAGTTGTCTAATCTAAAACGCCTCGGCATCCTCACTTTCACGTGATAAACAGTCTCATTATAATAAGGGGAAATGAAATGAAGAGAACATTTTAAATATTAGTAGTTATATTTCCTAATTGAACATCATTGGTGCCTTGTTCATCAAATTGAATTAGAACCAATTCATAGGTTATTATCGCTCCAAGCATCTGGAAAAGAATATATATTTACAGTCAGTCAACAATAATGATTGTAACAAAATAATTATAATTGATAACTATAAATGTATTAAAATTATTAATTATAATTAATAATATAATTTATAAATATAATTAATAAATAAAATTAATAAATAAAATTATTTTTTACAGTTTTTATTTTACTTATAATCAATAACATTAGTTATAATTAACCTTACAATCAATAGTTTTACTGCTATATATTTTATAGATAGACTTTTATTCGGAGCTTTGCAATTGTGCATAGACTTGAGTTGAGACTGCCATCAGTCAGATAATGGGTCAAATGTGCTAGCGATTCTCTCTCTCGATACTCATATGTGTTAGCTGTATTTATTAAAAAAGGTGATTTGTTTAATTCTATTTCGCCATAATTATATCACCAACATTTTATGACCCCGTGAGTCTGCTGTCGGTATTTTAAATTGAAAATATAGTTTTTTTTTTTATTGACATTTTATATCAGCAACTGTAAACACGAAAATAAAAAGAATAGAAACTATAAGATAGCTTGTCGCATTCAGCTACTTGATTAATTTCATTGTTTGTATCGCTCTTTTAAAACAATCATAGCCAAGACTAAGAAACCGAGATAAAATATCCCGCTGTTTTTTCAGTAATGTTATATTATGTCAATGTTATTATCTAATCTGTTCAGAACGAATGGCTGCCCACTAATAAATATATATATGTACATTTGTATTCCTGCTCGATACTAATAGCGGAACAAACCTATGTTTTCATAAATCAACGAACCGACAAAACTCACACATTTATCAAAGCCTAGACTTAGGGTCTAACATCTAATGTTCTATTCAAACAGCAATTTATCAATATTCAACCTTACCCCTACATCATACAGCTCAGATTCCCATAACACCGAATAAGGATCAACAATAGTTAAAGTATCAAGGCGAACCGTATCAATTTCAGCTTTAATCAGCAGAGTTATAAAGTGCAAATTAGCTTGAGAGTGAGACTAGAACAAAAACAATACAACCTGTAACAAAATAGTTTTGTTTAGATAGAAGAAACCCATTCCGCTAAGGGCGATGTAATCTTTAGTAAGTTGGTCTTGGAGGCGCTCCACCTGCAAGACGAACTTCTAATTAGAGATGTTACGGAGACTTGAAAAAAAAGAGTCACTTTTCTGTTTTTTTTTCTCCACTGTGAGTGGAGCTGAAAGAAGTGTCAGACTTGGACTAACTAAAACCCAAATTTATTATGTTACCTATGGTTGGCGCCGTGGTTAAGCGATCAGCTGTTACGCAGCGTGACACGGGTTTTATTTCCACACGGGACGACCTACTATTTGTATTTGTAAGACCTACAGATAATCCACGGGTAGTGTGAAAGTGAAACTCGGGGCCCCGGGACGAAGGCAAAGAAGGAACAGGATTGGGTTTTTAGTCAGTTAAAGTCGGACACTATATCGCGTTCCGCCTCCCTCCGCCAGCGGGATTTGTCATGAGATGATTTTCCCACCTAATAAAAAAAGACCTACAGATAATTGTTTTACGTCTGGGTGTATGTTAATTTACATGTTTGTGAACGCACCTACGATACAGGAGTAATTCCTAGTGTGGGGCAACGTTATTAAAAAATAAAAATAAATAAATTCCGCAAGCCGACCTAAGGTATTTGCGTTGCGTCTTCGCAAAAAATTTGCGGAAGCGAATTTGGAAGATCGATTCCGTGCGGAAATTCCGCATTTGTGCGGTCTCAAACCCTAGTCTTAATTGCGGTTACGTGTGGCAAATAGACGGAGGACCAAACGAGCTGGAAGTTTTGGAGATTTGCAACATTGAGGAACTGTTTTTTGGGAGATTGTGTTTCTTGCTGGTTTAGGATAGTTTTGAAACATGTTAGTTAGTAATGGTCGAGGTGTGCATTGTATTCAAATGTTCAGTAATTTGGTATGTATAATGTATAATTATGATGAAGGTTCAAGCTTTTGTAATGATTAGCTTAAGATGTTATCATTTTGTGTAATTTTATTTTTGTTTATCACCTACATCTTTTTTTCAACTACGATGGCTAGACTCAAAACGACTACACACCATCACATGGCAAATCAATAAAAATAATATCGGGTTCAATAAAATAATAAATAATTATATTCCACAACTTTCACACAACGCTCTCTAGACCTAAGCTAAGCAGAGCTTGTGTTATGAGTACTAGACGACTGATAAACATACTTATTTATTTGGAAATACATACATATAATATATAAATTATACCCAGACACAGAACAAATGATCGTGCTCGTCATACAAACATTAGTCATGGGTGAGAATCGAACCCACGACCTTCGGCATTGCATCACTAGACCAACTACAGGCCAGTCAAATACAAGTAAATACACTATATCCTCGTGGTGGCAATTAGCGGAAGCAACCTTTCGCGCCAGGCCCTGGTACAGGCCATGGTACGGAGCGAGGAGTTATGGCAGGCGGTCGCCTTCTTCTTCAAAGCAATAATGCAATGAGTAGCTAGCCGCATATGGGTATGGCCGTATTTGAGTGCTGTAGCATTTTAGCGAAAACCATATAAAAGTTTCATCATCATCATCTTCATTTCAGCCGAAAGACGTCCACTGTTGGACATAGGCCTCCCCCAAGCGACGCCACAACGACCGATCCTGTGTGTCTCACATCCACCGCACTCCCGCGACAGTATATAAAAGTTTACCCAAATATAGTTGATATAGAGAATAATAATTAGTTCACTAAATCTTGTAAGTGCTGTGCACACCTTTAAGTGAAGAATTCGCTGTGATAATTGTATATTGTTAAAATTATTCTTTTGTTAATGTTTTTGCGAACTATTCGTTGGAGTGCCACAAAAAAAAAAAAAATATAATAATGGAACACCTCTTTCTTAGCGCCAAAAAAATAAAAGCAGATTATACTTGCCTCAACATTATAACAATGAGTATCGTAAGTATACAGATATTTGATAGCGATCTTCGAGTGCGTGTTAACCCCGGCTGCTGCTAGAACGACGCTGGCCACTCTAATGCAGAGCCAGACTACAGATATCGTGTAGTAGACCCCTGTGATTATGTCAGTAGAGAAACCTTGGCTGAAAACAAAAGACTGACACAGTAATTGGAAATATAATTTTAAAATTAAAGAAGTGAAAAAACTGTAAATAATAAACCATAGCATAATAAAAGCATAGGGCTTAAGTGAGATCTATAGGTCTGTTCGATCCAGCTCGTCCCTTGCTGCCCCCCCCCCCCAGCGACGCCCTAAGCCGAGGTCCGTACCCCACAGGAGGTGCCCTTAGCGTGTAGTCGCTTAGTTTTTAAGTTAGTTTAAGTAAGCCCTGGCTGGAGGCTTTGATTCTTTAATCGAGGCCGCCACAGGCAAGTCCGGTTAAGCAGCCGACAACCTCCTAGGTTGACCTGCGAGAGGCCACTCAAAAAAAAAAAAGACTACTTTGCTTACTTCTTGGGGTGTAATTTATCACGTGGGCAGGCCGAGAAAAGTTTTTTAAATCTATCTAGCCAGTAATAGTCTATTTATTTATCTAACCTATTTTATTCCAGACTTAAGCAGAAGCTTTTCTCGTCTGTTTATATACAATTATGTCTTTTACTAGCAGGAACCAGTCCGTTTGGAAGGACTCAAGCTCGTCCCACCATCTTTACCTTGGTCTGCTAATGTATCTAGCTGTTAATGGTTCTTATTAGGTAGTTGTTTTGACCCATTTATCATCTGACATGTTGTAGAAATATCTGGTCAAATCCCTTAAGCTTAGAGGCCTCCCAATTCTGATTGGCTGGCAGTGTTGTGTTCCTTATACGGCCTGATAGACCACCAGGATACTATGAATCAAGATTAGGTTTTTGCACGAAATGCGAGTATGAGGAGAATGTATAGGTGCATAATGTAGATATCAATTATAACTTTAACTAACCTAATCTAACCTTATGTTAAGATGAGTCTCTTTATATTAAGGCCTAACCGAAGCAGACATTTTAGGAACTTTATATTACACCCTGGTCGGAAAATGAACGAATATGATGAAGAATAAGACCACGACGAGTAACAAAGACAAAATATAATGAAACTTACGTAATTCCCAAAAACATCTGCAAGCATAAGAAGTAAAAGTTACAAGAACAAGATAGAATGATGATTCCGCCTAGAGCAACGTCTATTTTGCGAACAAGCATTGCTTGTCTCACATATGCCTCTCTTATTTTACGCCAAGTATACACTCTGACTGCCTCTGATTGCTGAAATGAAAAGTTCTATTTAAGTTATAGTTTATTTTGATTTTTTTTTATTTTGGTTGACTGGTAGAGAATGCCTAAGGCATTAAGTCCGCCTTTGTACTTTATGTTGCATGAAGTTTAATAAATAAATAAATAAATATTTGGATCTGTGAAAAATCATTTGCAATTTTAAGCTGCCTATGTACTTGTTTATGTATATACGTAAAATTCTGTTAAAAGTTTGTCTACAAGTGCTGTTGCAAAAATGAATACTGTTGGGAATCGAATCCAACAGACCAATGGCGCGTGCATATAGGTCATCGGGAGTGGGGAACGGAGATGCGGCCGGTGACACTGGCTGTCCGGCGCATCGCGGGAACTTACTTCCACGGACACCGCCGCGACTGACGACACCTCTCGAACCTAATTAATAATTACTGTTTGTCCGGGATCATTGTATTTTTGGAAGCATTGGTTAAAGAAAATATGCGCTTATAGAAATACAGTCCACTTATTTACACCCACCCCCAACATTGATCCGGCTCGAAGGACCGCGTCTCCGTTCCCCGCTGCCGATGACGTATATGCACGCCACCTGCGCATGCAGACCGCGCCATTGGTCTGTTGGGTTCTATTCCCAATAGATACTTATGAAATTCATAATAAGGCTATTACATTATCATCACTTCAGTCAAAGTATGTCCAAAACTGGACACATTAATTGGTGCTCCTTTTTTTTTTTTGGTGTTTTTTTTTTTTGTAAAATGTGTTTTTGGTGTACAATAAAGAATATCTATCTATCTATCTATCTATTTCTTTGCATCCAACGGATTTTCGTGGCTCTCAACAAGTCATCAGTCTACACATTAGGAGGCCTTCCAAAAAACTTTTCTGTAAGACTACAACGATTGTTAAACTGTTTATATATTTCAACTGAGATAATATGTTGAACGAGTTTACTGATATAGAAATTAAGCCAAAAATCTTTACCTTATCAGAATCCATTTGCGTCTTATCCAACTTGCATGTTTTGGCCAGACACTTGTTCAGTCTATAATATCTTGAGGTGAGGCCCATACTGATCAGAACGATCAGTTGATCTTGGAAGTTCCATAACAGAGTGGCTATACTACTGATCAAAAGTAACGGCATGGCGAACCATTCAGAATAATCCTCTGAAATTACAAAAATTTGGACATCTCTTTAGGTAACGCAGAGAATATAATATAATAGCTGCTGCTAGCAAAAGTATGTGTTATGCCAGGACAATGTCTATCCGTGTACCAAAATTATTTGAAATCTGTTAAGCCGTTCAAGCGTGTAGAAGTAACATACATACACACACATTAATGCACTAACACTCACAAACTTTTTTTTTATGATATTCTTATATCTTTTCTTATTATTCTTCTTATTCTTTACTTTTTTGTTTTTTGTTTTTTTTTATATTTTTGGTCTTTAACTATGAAATTGCCGTTTTTTAAAATGGGTTCATTGAAGCGTTATATCTTTGGATTGACTTGGAACTATAAGTTCAAATAAACTTTATATTAAAGTTACGATATTATTTTTTCGAAATTAGGTATTTGTTGGTTTCTTTGTGATTTTTTTTTTCTATAATATGCGCTGTATTTATAAACATTTTTGTATAAAATCTAAGAAAACTCGCTAATATGAGTTCTACCGAGGAAACAACGTGTCTCAAGCGGTATGCAATATTGATGATGTATACGGACAAAAAGTGTTCATGAATGGGATGTGTATTTTAATTTCAATCACTTTCACGTGGGAAATTTTATCTCACGATAACTTTTCTTCTCAGGGCGGTTACAAGACAAAATTTCCAAAACGAAAGCTATTAAATCAAGAACACAGAGTTCTTTTGTTAGAAAAAAGTCATAGGTATAGTCATTGATATTGCTTGCCTTTTGAAATGCATAGTTTCTACGTTGGAACTCTTAATATAAAAAAAAAAAACTTTATTTATTAGCTTTCATGGTTACAAGTACTGCGATATTACAGAAAATAAAAAAACACAAAGATTTCTATAAATACCCAATTTCGAAAGAAGAATACCGTACATTTAATATAAAGTTTATTTGAACTCATATGTTCAAGTCAATCCAAAGATACAACACTTCAAAGCAACCTTTTTTAAGAAACGGCAATTTCATACTTTAACCCCTATTATTAGGATGATATCACAGGCTAAAACTTGGAAATTAGTGAGTATAATGTTTGGTACTTACGGCCCATAAAAATGAATCCATGTGAGACAAGAATGTATCTCTTCAGTATCATTGATGGTGGACAGTTCAATCCTACTGATGCTACTATACTTACAGCATGTTCAACTAGAAGTAAATGTAATATAGATAAGATAATATATTTCTTAATTACAGTAACTAATAGGCAAATTAATTTATCATAAATGCGGTAGTAAAGGTCCCTTGAATATTCAATACCTAATACAACTGAATGACAAGAAAGTTAAAAAAACACTGACTTCCGAAATTAAAGTTATTTTGCACTTTTCATTGTTTTTTTTTACATTGAAGTCGGTTGTATTTCTTTTTTGTAAAACGTTTTTTATTTTATTCTTTTTAGTTATGGTACCACCACTAAAAAGTACCCCTCAGTCATACTTAAATACCTTATAGCCAGAGTGCATCTCATGACAATTCTAATAATGCCAAACACGGTAGTGTGAAAGCGGAACCCGGGGCCCTGGGACGAAGGCAACGAAGGAACATGAGTGGGTTTTTAGTCAGTAAGAGTATGACACTATCTCCCGCTCCGCCCAAGAGCTGGGATGTCATTAGGATGATTTTCCCACCCAATAAAAAAAAAAAAAAACACGGTTAGATTACATTCGTTTATTACAGAGTTCCGGTGCCTAACTTCAGGCTTTATCATCAGATCAGTTCGACATATTCCCCCTCTTCTTTTAGTCAGTCATCGACTACACGTATAAATAAAGCAATTTTATTTGTTACGACAGTTTTGCTGTGATCCTATGAGGAGTTATAGAACCTCCTCCTTTTTGAAAACGGTTATAAAGGAAAATTGCACCTAATGAAATGAACCAGGACTCTAAGTTGAGCAGTTGCATTTATATAACCAGAAATGCTGTCGATAAAATCAATTATTAGATAAAACTTACATATCGAGAAGAATGTCATAAAGCCAACTACAAAATGTATCCTTCTCTTCAAATTGCTGTCATCTGGGAGTTTTACGCCAACTGAGCGTTCCGCTTTGGCCCATACTATAGATATATTTTTTCTCCAGTAATAGCATAGTTTGGAAGCCGAGATCAGCGAACATATTGTAACTGAATAGAAGATGGTTCCAGCTAATCGAGCTGTTATACTGCCTGAAAGGATGTTTGTATTAAAGTTACCTTGAGTTTTATCATCAGTTAGTTGATTTCTAGGACCATCATTGTTTCAGCTTGCTAAACATAGACATTAGACTCCAAGCGTCGCCAAATCAACCTGACCACCTCACCGTCCTGTACTACTTGCTTTCAGCAGATTACCGTGGCCGAGAACATTGCATTCTGCGAGCAATGTACCCTTATTTCTTTGATTTAATCATTTTGATTTTTTATAAAGGCCGAAACTTTTACCTATTACAGTCATTTATCATTAATTGATAGAACCATTCCTTTTTCCTTCTATCGTCAAATAGATTAAAAATAAGAGATGTACTTAAAATATTAGTTCACTGGTAAGGCAGTGTTCAAGGTTGCACTCGATTTACATTTGAGTACACCTATTCCTAGAGCCTATTGCAGAAGTTAACACTAGAAGCTACATTTTATATTCACAACTAGCTGACCCGGCGAACTTCGTGCCGCCTAATAGTCGACTATATAACAACAAGTCAACATTAATGACTTGTTGTTCAAAGGATTACGCCATTTACTGGTATTACCAGAACCTGTATAATTTATTTTAATAAGACATGGCGTTGTATTCGTATTTATTTTTTTCGTGAATTATTCCATTTTATCTCAGCGTTTAAACCTTCCCTGGACTATCACGAATATTTCAAGGCCAATTTCAGCCAAATCTATTCAGCCGTTTTCGAGTTTTAGCGAGACTAACGAACAGCTATTCATTTTTTACCTCAAATGGAAAAAAGGGAACCCTTATAGGATCACTTTGTTGTCGGTCTGTTTGGATCGCTTTATTGAAATTAAAACCATATACTCACATCAAACTTCTGAGTTAACGAAAAAAAAGATACAGCCCTAAATGACGCAAAAAAGTATATTTCGACACTGTCAAGGGAATCAAAATTCATCAGTACTTTCCGTTGACCCAGAATTCTGAAATTTAGCAAGAAGCAAGGTCTCATAACACAAATATAGCAAAAAATCTGAAAAATGTAATTTTGTAGTTACGTCACAAAAAAAATCTTCGTGACTAATTCAGAAAATGAACTGTGTTCATAGGGAAGTTTGTACGAAACCCTCAGTGCGCGAGTCCGACTTGCACTTGCACGGTTTTTATATATATAGATTATTTGAAGTAGGTACTCACGATGTCCACTCATGTCTCTAGCAACTCCTGCAAGAGCTCTTATAACTTTCCAAATAGCCAAGAATTCTATGGTGATTAATGATAATAGTATAACAGTGCTCCACATAATGCTGATGTACTTTCTACATCCAAACACACCAAAAAGAGAAGACCAAAGGAAAACCTTCTCCATGATATCTAAAAAATCCTGCTGAAAGAGAGACAATATTAGACTAGTTTATAAGAGTTTCTTTAAAACTTGACAGTTTTGTCATAAATTAAGTTTAGAGCATTACTCTGGAAAAATATAAGGGTAGGTTAGTGAGAAAAAAAAAACTTAAAATGGGCCATTCTATATTAAGGTTGTCTGTAAGAAATGGCCCTGTGCAATAAGACCACCTGTTGTACACAAAATTTTTGCAAATGTTTATCCTGTCCACATTATGAGGTGTGCAATTAATGATATGAAAAGTTAGGGAATAACTACTGAGATAGCAACTAATGCAGCAGCATCCTTCCAGTATTTCAGGATTGCTTGAAATAATTACAGTAGCATTAGAACGCAAAGGGACAATAGACGCAGATTGATTTTAAGGAGTAAAAACCTAAATTTATATAGGACGATGATAAAGATAAAGATTAAGCATGATCAGCTGGGACTGTGGCCTCCTCTCTATGAGGTGATATGGGCCGTAATTCACCACGTGGCTCCAAATGTGGGTTGGTGGCTGTCACTAAAAAGTAAAGCGCTTACCTAGATTTGAACTCACGACGTACAACTTATAAGTCGGGGCCATTAGCACGAGGACAACACCAAAGTGAGATGGAACCGACATAAATGGGGTTAAGACTAAGATAATAATGATAAACTCGCTCATGAGTTTCAGTTTTAAAGCGTTAGCAGTGGTAAAAATTAGTTATATTGAGATCCTTGTGAATACAAACATTTATGTAATAAATCAACAGAACAATAGAAAAGAAAACTATAAAAATCTAATCGAATATAAAACAAACTTACGTCATGAATTGGTTGTTCAGGTAAAAGCAAAGTATTTTGTGTTAAAAATGGGTTAAACTCTTGGCCAGCCATTTTTAAACGGAAAATACAATCACAGCAATATATCAAAGTCACCTTGTAGCTATAAATCAGTTACTTTATTTCAATAGCGCCACGGAAAGTACTTATTAGAGTGAAAATTATAATTGATTTTTGATATAGGTTAATTGGTTCCAATTTATAGGTAAACGACCAGTTCAGTTCGAGCTCTAATATATAAATGCCTTTAAATTTAATTGTAGAATGATTGGAATTTATGTACAATGCCTTAGTAAGCCAATAATTGAGGAAGATACCTTAGTACTTTAGGTGGTCAGTACGAATTCAATTCTCATCACCATCTCCTTGAAAGTCCACCACTAGCTAGGACAGTGTTTACTCACACAAAGGTTGTACAGAAAAAATTCCATAACCTTGTAAATAAAAATATTTCCGATGGACCAATTTAAACTGGCCCCAGTCTATTTGCGAAATAAGCACGCGATATGATCGTCCGATTTATTTTTATCAATAATGTGAAATCATGCAAGTTGATTTATAATTTAATGACTGTTGAATATTTTATTACAGGCTTAGCTGACGGATTATTGACATAGGTCATGATGGTTAGAAAATTCTAGAACATTAATATTTACATTTCGTCGATATTAATCACTGAATTATGGCATTTGATTAATAGAAACTGTCGACATAATTATTTCAAAACACGTTAAAATCAAATGTTAATTTTCCTAAGTAAATTGGTTATTATTTTTAACATTTTGAGCTTTATGGCATTTTAAGTTGGCTATCACAGTGGACTGTTATATGACAGGCCTCTGGTTCTAGGTTTAGCTCTTGATTTTGCTTAAAGAATTGGTTTCAAGCTAAATTTCTTCCTAATCATAGAGAATATGATTAATGTTGCGGGATTGTTTGAACTAGTGACCGTGACCCTAATACGCAAGGGCCATCTAAAGGACACAGGTGGGGTTTAGACTTAGGAAGCTGAATGCAATTAGTGAGCAATTTACAGCCGAACACTATCTGACTTTTAATGTCAAAAAAAACGGAAGTCATGATTTTGAAATGCTGTAAAGGACCAATTCACATACTACCCACTAATTTGTGTAGGTTTCTCTGAAAATTGTAAACACTTTTAAGTATCTTAGAAATACTGACAGAGAAGACCTAAGTGATAATCTTGACTAGATAAAGAGGCAGAGACGAAGATTTTTTTGTAAAAGAAACATGCTCGCAAGGCGCTTTGCCTACCGTTCAAAACTGGCGAGTCATTCATCATTCATTATCTTCATCATTTCAGCCGAAAGATTTCCGCTGTTGGACATAGGTCTCCCCCAAGTATCGCCACAATAAACGGTCCTGTGCGTCTCGCATCCATCGGATTCCCGCAACCTTTACCAGGTCGCTGCGTCTCCCGGTACGCGGTCGCCACTCTTGAACTTTTCGGCCCTAACTGCCATCGTTCTGCAAACAAAGTACCCGCCCATTGCCAATTTAGTTTGGCGATTCTTCGTGCTATGTCGGTAACCTTGGTTCTCCTGCGGATATCGTCATTCCTGATTCGATCACGCAAGGAAACCCTTAGCATAGCCCTTTTCATTGCCTTTTGTGTGTCTTTAAGTCTTCTGATGAGGCCCATTGTAAGCGACCACGTTTCAGAGCCATATGTCAATTACTGGCAGCACGAACTGGTGGACCTTTGTCTTGAGACACTGTGGTATGTTGGACGAGAAGATACCGCGTAGCTTCCCGAACGCTGCCCAGCCAAGTCGAATTCAACCGTTGACCTCTTTTTTGAAATCAGATCTACCCAACTGGACCATCTGTCTGAGGTAGACGTAATTGTCAACAACTTAGAGTGTAGAGTCTCCAATCTTGATAGGCGTGGGTGCTACATGGTTGTTTAACATGACTTTGGTTTTGTCCATGTTCATTTTAAGTCCCATTCTTTTGGAAGCTCTACTGAGGTCATTGAGCATTGTACTGAGCTCCTCCGTAGTATCAGCCATGACTACTATGTTGTCGGCAAACCAAAGGTGAATGATGTACTCACCATTGACATTAATGCCTAGTTCATTTCAATCCAGAACCTCGAAGACATCCTCCATTGCGGCCGTGAACAGTTTCGGAGAAATAACGTCTCCCTGCCTCACACCTCGTTGCAAGAGGATAGGTTTCGAGGTCCGGTTCTAAAGTCGAACTGACATAGTGGCATTTTCGTACCAACACTTCAGCATTTCGATGTACCGATAGTAAATCTGGCACCGTTGGAGATACTGCAGCACAGCCCAAATCTTGATCGAATCAAAGGCTTTCTCGTAGTCAACAAATGCTAGGGAGAGAGGCAGATTGAACTCCTCGGTCTTCTGTATAACCTGCCGTGGTGCATCTCGTAAAGAAGAGTACCACCACACCTTCGCTCCATACCTGTGGTGTTTTTCCGTTGAGTATGACGGAATCAAAAATCTTCTGAAGGGCCTCAAGAATCGGTTTCCCACCCGCATTCAGCAGTTCGGTCGTAATTCCGTCATTACCCGGCCTTGTTGTTATTAAGCTGTTTCAGATATATATAGAATAGGCTTACGTCCAAGATATTTTCAGTAAGGGGTCAATCTAGTTCTTGAGTCGTTTGCTAGATTTGCAATTGGTTTGGTAATTGACGTGTACAATTGTCCACAAAAAGCTTCCATCGCTCCCAGAAGCTCCGATTTGGTGGCATGTCTGCCATCGTCGGTCTTCAGCTTCGTGAGCTGGCTCTACCCAATAGACAGATCTCGTGCAAATACTTTGGAGTTCTTATTCCGCTCAATCGCGTCCTTAATCCTTTCGGTATTAAAGCAGCGAAGGTTGCATTTGAGCTGCCGATATATGCACGCATCATCTGAAAACTGCAGAATCATCTCACACCTCACTCCATAAACTCGAGAGTTCGATCGGATAGCCTCTCGTTCTTATTAGTAAGAGTCTTAAAGAACTTAGACCTTATGGACAGTTTCTATAAATCCATCGTTTTATTCATCCACGGAGCTTCCTAGGCACTCGAAACGATTTTGAAGTTCGAGCTGAAAGCTCTCGGGGATTTGGATTTGGATCTGTGCCGGACGGAGCGTAGACTTCATCAGTCGATATGTTTCAAGCTTGACGTTGATATTCAATGTGCTTCTTACCATGCGGTGATCACTTCTGGTTTTCACCACATTGATCACAAAGGCATAATTGAATATTAATTTCTTCGTCGACATGATGAAGTCAGTCTCATTTTTAGCTACACCTTCAGGACTTTGCCAAGTCTACTTCCAATGCTCACGCTTTCTGAAGAAATTTCTGAAGAAAGAGTTCATGATGAATAAGATCTACTCAATTATTACTTACTTTGTTGTTATTATTATATAGGTCTCTCCCATTACCGCTTACCTAAAGAAGAGGATAAGGATACAAAATAAAACACCAATTCAGTTCAAATCTATACTCCAATAGCATTCTTAGTCAGATTTAGTTGTCCTTCATCAGTGCCTTTGTCATCAAATTGAATCAGGACAAGTTCGTAGGTAATAATCGAGCTGGCCATCTGTAAAGACAAGTTTGATTAGACTCTTTTATATTAAGGAAAAAGGATATTGGGAAGTCGTTTCGGATTTGTACGTTTATTCAGTTAAGGAGTGTGGTCCTTTTTGTGTGAGTTAGATAATACTAGCTATTGCCAGCGGCTTCGTCTGCGTGAAAGAAGGAAACTGTCCCAAGGGAACATATTCTCGGGACAAAAAGTTCTGTGTGTTATTCCAGGAGATGGTCTGCCCTTGTGCCAAGTTTCATTCAAATCTGTTAGATCATTGGAGCGTGAAGAAGTAACCAACTTACACATACACCCCTATTTTTTAATTAGTACAAAAAAAAAACGGGCTCTATCCGTATCCGTTCTTGATCATATTTTTGTCCACTAAAATTGGTCTTAATTGGTAAACTCATAATTTAATCAATCATTCATAACAATTGCTACTACAAAATACTAACACCCAGTGTTTTTCCATTTTGATCGTCATTCATTCATAATCAATAAGCCTGTACAACATTTCCATAAATTGAGTGACATTTTCGGATATAAACAAACGCTAATAACTTTGCTGTTTATGAATAGTATTTATTGAGACTTTATTAAAATAATAACAAGACCTAAAGACTAATAAGCCCTTTAAGTAATTGTACTAATTAAAAATTAATGGTGTATAAATACATTATCACTCATAAATTTTTGGCTTTTTAATATTAGTGTGATATAGTGTATATGTATAATGATTCCGAAGGCACTTATTACCCTCCACCTGGCAACTGCCAGGGCTGAGGGATTTTTCGAAAGAGTTGCAGTGAAATGCAAAGAGCAACTATCTGAACACGGGTGGATTTTAGTTAGTAAGGGTTTGACTCTCCCACTTCACTCAGAGCAGATCGTATCAGATATCTGATGACTTTTTACCTAAAAAAAAACTTACCAGGAAAAATTTAGATACGTCATTAAAAAAATTAAAAGAAATCACAGTTATGACAACTGAATGATTAGTTGTCAAACCAGTTTGTTTGACGGACTAGTTAAGATGTTTTTTCCAAATTATTATAATTATAATAAACGTTGACTCTAAAAAAGTAACTCGTGGCTAAACTGTCTTTAATTAAGGTTAAAGAAACGCTTGCTCCGTGCCTCGAAAAGCACGTTCACGCCGTTACTCCCAACTGTCAAATGTAGATTTTTGGCTGTCGTTACAGCCCTCCCCTAGCCAAGTTACGATATTACCACGTGACTGAGCGTTGAGATGACGTCAAAACAAAGGAATCGGACGCGTGGCCTAC
Organism: Mythimna vitellina; assembly: GCA_949316375.1. Lineage (NCBI taxonomy): Eukaryota > Metazoa > Arthropoda > Insecta > Lepidoptera > Noctuidae > Mythimna > Mythimna vitellina. Next base: position 7,829,157 of record OX438687.1, on the reverse strand, counting down.
TCGAGGCGTTCGACGCAAACGACACGATCGTAACTTGGCTAGGGGGGCAGATTAGTAATCTTGCAAGGCAATTGCCACAGAGTATCTTGTTATCCAGGTACTAAGGTCCAAAACTGGTTCACTTCTAATAATCTAGTTTTAAACGGGAAAAAAACTAAATGCATAAAATTTTCCTTACCAAATGTTAAAGGTAGCGATTGTGATGTAGTATTAAACGATGAAAAACTAGAATTTGTCGATAAAACAGTTTTCTTGGGGATTACGCTTGACTCAAGGCTACAATGGGGTCCTCATTTAACATCTCTTGCAGGACGGCTTAGCTCAGCTGCATATGCTGTCAGAAAAATCCGCCAATTTACGGATGTTGATACCGCTAGACTAGTCTATTTTAGTTATTTTCATAGCATCATGTCTTACGGTATCTTACTATGGGGACGGGCTGCAGAAATCGACTCAATTTTTATATTACAGAAAAGAGCGATCAGAGCTATATACAATCTTCGCCGCTGCGATTCTCTAAGGGAACTGTTTAAGGAAATTAACATAATGACGGTGCCTTGTCAATATATTTATGCAAACATAATGTATGTTAGAAAAAATCTTAATATTTTTAGCAAAAGAGGCGATAGACATAATTATGTTACAAGAAATAGGGACCAATTAGTTCAACCAAGTTTCAGACTAGCAAAAGTGGCCTCTTCTTTTATGGGGTACTGTTTGAAATGTTATAATAAAATACCTTCACAAATATTAGAACTCAATGAAACGAAATTTAAATCTTGTATTAAACGCACACTATGCAGGCAAGCATATTATAAGTTGGAGGATTATATTCAGGATAAAAATGCTTGGCTCAATGCTGGTCCAGCTCCACTACCACCGGGGTGTACAAATTGATTAATTAGTATGGAAATTATTTTTTAATGTTTTTTTTTTTCTTGAAATTGTAAAATATAAGTATTGTATTATATGTATAGAAGCATTTTTCCCACAGTTTGTAAATGTGAGTACCATGGAGCTTTTTATAGTTTTTATGTTGCTACTGGACTTATTTGACATAAATGAGCATGGCAGTTGAGAGTTTGTCATGCTCACTCAAATGTCTCACTGATGGTGGCGCGGGTGTTGGATCATTCGGTTCCCTTCAAAATGGTTGAGCTGAGGGGTGCTAATATTAGCGTCATGTCCGTGAACGGGCGCTGTCAGTTGAGGCTGGTTATCTCTTAGCTGCCAGTTGCTTTTTTAATATCTATATTTAGTTTTTATTTTTATTTACATTGTTCTCACATGATAGCGACAAGAAACATGTAACAGAGATATTTGTAACTACAAAATATGATTGAAAAGAGTGTCCGTGGAGTTTCTTGCACATTCTTCTCCATAGAGATCTACGCTTTGGAATGTGCAATTAGCATCATTTATTTTTATTTTTCTGACTAACTGACTTCTTGACATTTCAAAAGTGCCTGTAAATGGTTTATTTGGAATAAATGCTATTTTTGAATTTGAATTAAGTTATGCAAATCCAAGAGGCAGTCACTCCACGGGTAATCGGTTACATCTGATTAGAATGGAAGCCGACCCCAATGTACTAGAAGAATGTTAGGTTTTTTTTATTTGATATAAACTAGTTCTTGACTGCGATCCCATCTAATGGTAAGCAGTGATGCAATCGTTGATGGTGAGGCGCACTAGTTTATTAAGAGCTTATTAACTCTAGTTTTGAAGACACCCAAATTATAATCTGATGGGAAGACCGCAGCAGACAAAATATTGTTCCAATCCATCGATGTACGCGGTCTAAACGACGAGGCAAAACGCGTAGTCTTGACCATCAATTGATAGTAAGAATAAAATAAATAAATATTAATTATTTAAACGTTTTTGCACCTTCTGAAAATGGAACCGATACTTAACCTGTAGTAAAATACTTTTACTCAAAATGAAGAATCCATTTCCGCTAAGCGCTACGTAATCTTTAGAGAGTTGGTTTTGGAGACGCCCTACCTGCAAAATAAAAGTCCACATAAATATCATACACATTCTCGATAATTTTGCCGACATTAAATTTGATTCGCAGCTATGCATGGTGACAATGGCCACAGAATAAGTAATAGTACAAGTACAGAAATTTCACTCTTCGAAAGAAGACATGCGAATATAAACCTACTTACAACGTTACTAATGTTCATAATACATTGCACGGCACGGACGTGACCTTCATTATATTTGCCTGCCGGGCTTAATCGCGCTCGTAACGAATCAAAATGCACCTTAACTCGACCCGTCGAGAGACTCTTTTATTATGCCCGTAATGCATATTTGGACAGGTCGCTCTGGCTTTAGGGTTGTGTGTTTTTGAAAAATGTGAAATAGGTACCTACGTTTTATAACATAAAATATGTTCAGATTTTCTAAAACCATTATGATAGAATTGGTATCTAATTGATTTGCAACTATGTATATATAGTTCTATCGATACTTTAAAATGTATTTTTAAAAAGGTATCTCATAAAAGTGTCAAGATATTGTTTACATTTAAATATGTATCTAAACAAATTAAATAAATTAAAATGAAGTGGATATAACTTTGTTGATTTTGTGTATGAGTTAGCTTTGCGTTCATATGTAATGTTTATGAGGTGGTAGGCAATTTAAGACGTTATTAGGTATACATAATAATTAATATTTTATAAGATGTAATCCTAGTATATGTTGACCTTGCATTAGTAAGGTAGGCACTATAACTAGGAGGTCTACTTATATTGAATAATCTTTAAGCTTATTGACTTTTTACGTGGAAAATGTCGTAAATATTTGAAATATAAACTCAATAGAATATTCGATAAAGAGTTCGAATTTTTTTTTTACGCGACAAGCGACAGCGCGAACACGCGTGTGATACTCTATTGAATTAAGCACGCCGCCGGCGGGGCAGCGAGCCTTAGGTATATATTCATACCTACATCACGGAGTGAGCCATGCCTGATATGGCTAATTCCTCCGTAGCGACATAATGTGTGTCAGCATATAGGAATTATCCATCATCGCAATGTTAGAGTTCTCTTCGCAATAAGAAATATACAACCCTCCAAAATCAATTATTGGGCAGTTGCCCAAACCAGACACAAAACCCGTCTGATCGGAAGATCTTCTCTTTTTAACAAAGGTTTGCGATACTTTACTCTATATTTTGCATAACTATAAACCTCTGTTAATGGTTTGATTCTGTGGTCATCAGATATTACCTGCTTTAGAAAATTCGAAAATTTATCCCAAATCAATCATCATGACAAAACTGAAATTAAGAACATTACCTCAACATTATAACATGGAGTATCATGGTTGTAGATATGATTGAGAGCAAGTCGAGACTGTGCGTTGATGTCAGAGGCTGCTAGCACGACGCTGATGACTCTGAAGCACAGCCAGCTGAGAGAGAAGAAGTAGTAAGCTAATCTTATTGGCTCAGTGGTCTGCCCTTGACTGCGGACAAAGAAAATAGAATTTTTGAAGAATTTGCACTCAAAGTTTAATGCAAACAAGACTATAGTATAAAAACATCAAGGTATGATAAAACGAAAAAAATATTAAAAAAATCATAGTACATACAAACATTTTATATACAACATATGAAACAAATATACACAATACACACAATTACACACTCACACACACATACACTCCTCTCTCTCACACTGACATACACAAAACCTGCCATGTGAAACTAATTCTTTTTATTTTTACTTTTTTTTAAATGTTTTTTTTTTTTTAATGTAGTTTTCTCTGTTGTAGTTTTATTTGATTTGATAAGATGGCAGAGACTGGTTTCCACGACACAGGGCATCCTAGTGTGGAGTCCAGAGATCTGTTAAATTTTTATGTAAATACCCTTCTTGGAACAATAAACATATTTATATTTGTATTTATTTATTTATTTGTATAGTATTATCTGCATTAAAATTTACCCAGACAATGCACTGCACGTATACGTGGGCCATTCAGAAAATATTGAGGAACTAAAATAAATATGCAAGAAAAAAATAGCAAATGGCGCGGGCACGCCGTTGCCGTCAACGGTGCGTAGTATTCCACTCGCGCCTCAAATAGATTTCAGTAAACTGTAGGGGCCCAGAAGGGCCGATGCCTGCTAGGGCCACGGGGGAAAGTATGAAAGGGATACTCGAGTTCCTAGAACGCAATAGGCAACAGAAAAACGTATGTGTGGTTTTAGTTACTAAAAGTCCGACACGCCCTTGCACTGTCTGTACCTACCTAAAACCATAAAACAAAATTCAATTATTATCATCACACTCCAGAATAGTATTACCTGAAATAAAGATCCGTCAAACAAGTGCATATCGAAGTAAGGTTCTGTCAAAGTAGTGTTTTTCGAAGGTTTGTGTTGTCGAAGTATGTTCTGTTAGACTAATGCTAGTCAAATATATGTTCTGTCAAAGCAACATGTAGTTCAACTATTGTTGACACTCCAAATTTTTAAAACCGTTTAGAATGCATCTTCCAATGACCTAGGTCTGGGTGTCTACTGTGTGTAAGTTAACATGTTTATGAACACACCCAGAATATAGAAGCAAATTCATTTTTAAGTTATATTTTAGCATTCAAAGGTTTTGGATAACAGAAGAAAACTAATTAAATACAAAATTATACATTTGTGTGTACGCACCTCAGCCTTAGAACTTCTTTGTTAGGCTCAAAAGAGTCATAGTGGCCCAAAAATGGAAAAGTCAACTAAAACGAAACGTAAGGGTGGCTTTTAATCTGTAAAACTCTTACACTCCCTCCACCCATTGGCCACCATACGTATATCACAGGCTTGTAAACGGTAAGCAATAGGTAGCTCGCCGTCCAATCAGGACCAGGACCGGATCGATGGAGCGTGATGTTCAACATGAGCCTCACACAGATGCATCTCAGGGCTGCGACATTGTTCTAAAGAGCCATTGCGGCCCTGAAACGCAAAGGGACGGAAGGTCCACGGGTGAGTGAATAAAGATAGGTAAGGTAGGTTAAGGTAGTATTTAAATTATTAAATAAGGAACCTACAATATTTCATTGGGTCTAGCCTGTAAGAATAATATTAAATTTTAAAATGAAGAAATAATTTTTTTTTGTTGACCCAAACAAAAATGGAATGAAAAAAGATCCTAGATTAAAGAAAAATTTTTTTTAATCTAGTCAAAATTTCTTAATTAAAATGAAAGTTGCTTTAGCACAGACATTATAGGCACCTAGTATAGATGCCTAATACAACCAGGTTCTTAAACCACCCACATTACACCGTATATATCAAACGTGATAAATGTCTACAGCTGTTCTTAGCATTACACACGTTAAGTCCCATTACACAGGTTCGTGTGAGCCTACTTACGATGTTTTTCTTACACCATTCGACCTTAATGATGTATTAAGTGCCGGCACAATGTTTGTTACTGAAGAAACTTGGTGCTTACGTACTATTTACTAAGTAAGTACTTCGATAGAAGTTTTGTTTTTGTTTGGAGGTGAAAATGACATAGAGTTCTCGAAAGTAAGAATTACTACTTCTTATACTTTACTGTCCGAATTATTTATTTAGGCATCTTCTGAGTTATACTTAAGTGTCCAAATTATTGGCCTTGACTTTTAAAAAGAGTAGTAGATCGTGGGTTTAAGCCCAACTGGGCAGAATACTTTGTGTAATTTAGGTGAAGGAAAATATTGTGAGAGAACCAGCATGTTCTAGAACAAATATATCTAATTGAAGACAATTGTAACATCCACCAATCCGCACTGGGACCGCGTGGTAGATTATGGCCCATTCTCTCTCCTGGAGTAGAAGTCTAAATATGAACGGTGTAAACCTTTCAAGGTTTATTATTTTTTTTATGCGAACAGAATTTGTCTTTGTCTAACATCCAAAAGTCCAAACTCAAGTTTGCCAAAAAAGCAATGGGGCGTAGAATACTACACACAATTTATCTTGCTTTGGAGGTATGCGGAACAGAGAGTAAAGTCCCGCAAACCTCCGTTGAAAAGGGAGTATCCTCCAACCAGACAGGTGTTATGTCTGGTGGGCAACTACCCAAGACTTCGGGCTCTACTATATGTTCAAATCGCGAGGAGTAGTTTCACACACTACGCCTCAAAACCAAGATGGTTGATATGGCTCAAAAGTCTGCCTAAGTTAAATGGGACTGGACAGGAAATGCCTGTTACATACCGACAAACTTTAGCCTACGCTAAAGTAGCACAAAATTGGAGCCCTAAGACAGTAGGACGGGGTTATGGTAGACCACGAATGAGAAGGTGCGCCAAACTAAACAGATTTCACCAGAACTGGAAGAAGGAAGCGCGCGTCCACGAAAGATAGATATCCCACCCATCCGCATAAAATATTTTGGGAACACATTGTGTGTATAGCTAAGGAGTGGAATTCCTTGACAGAGCCTGTGTTCCCTATAGCTACAACCTAGTGGTCTTTAAGTAAAGAATTAATCATTCTAGGCAAGCGTGCTCTATTGTCAGCCACATCATCGCTTTCTATCATTCAAGATAGTGGTCTTCTACTATAAATTAATTAATATTTTTTAATGATGGAAGGAGTGGAAAAAGGCACTCGTTCAAGAGTGGTCAGAACAGGCCAACACTCTAAGCGTTTAGTTTAATTTGGATCCGGTCAATAGTTCGTGTGATTGAACAACAACCATACACACTTACACATTCAAAAAGTTGATCAGTAGTGCCGTAACAGTTGGAGCAGTCCATTGACTTGAAATTTTCAAAGTTTTTATATCATTTAATGTACTAGCAGATGGCTAAATTCTTTTTGAACAATATTTTCTCCAGTTACAAGAACTGCTGAAACACCTCACGGGTCCAGTTTCCTTAGGACGTGATCTACGTGTCATCGCATTGCACCAATAGCACAAAGGTCGGGTTTAAAACATTCTTATGTGCCAAAAAATCGAGGCATCCAAGACGGAGCGTCTAGCGTCTAGAGGTCTACTCGAGACGCTAGACGCTCCGTCTTGGATGTTTCGAATGGTCAGGGTGTTTTGTATATTTAAGTTTATATATTGGTCAAAGAACCCACGATACAGAAGTAATACGTAGTGTTAAGTTAAAAGTTTTTTAGTTTATTTTTATATTGAACGATTTTTTTTTATTTGGTGTTAAAATCATCCAATGACAACCCCCGCTCTTGGGCGAAGCGGGAGATAGTGTCAGACTTTTACTGACTAAAAACCCACTCCTATTCCTTCGTTGCCTTTCATACCAGGGTCGAGTCTTCCTTTCAGAATCAGACTCTTGGTCCTCAGTAGGCTTCGGCCCTGCTGGACCCCTGACCCCTATGGTTACTGAAATCTCCTTGAAGCGCGCGTGGAATACTACGCGCCTCAAGGCCCGGACAGTCGGACGGCGAGCTACCCATTGCTAGTCGTCCGCGGTTATTGAAGAGGGGAATATGCGCTGCTATTCAAATTATTTTGCCAGACCCTGGAATTGAGTCCTGATTATTACTTTACTTATAATAATCGATAAATAAATAATTAATTACTAATTTACCTTTTATTAAAATTATGAGATAATTATATAGTACTAGCATTTTCACGATAATCCTAGACTTCATGTAGAAATTGCGTATAAAGGTGAGAGTGAGGTGTCTCATATTTTTACCAGAAACCGCAATGTACGTTCAACTAAAATCCAGTAAGGCTGCTAGATGAACAGTCGCTACTTCCGTCCAGCATTTTTATGGGGTGTTTGTGTCGTACAATTGATTTATTAAAAATATTCTGTACTCACCAATCATTTGGGTATGTCCACTAAATAGAGCAAGACTGATTTGTGGAAACTTCTACACCTTATATGAACATTTATGTGTTAATTTAGATACATTTGAAAACTACACCTACATACTGATTTTAGACAAAACTTACGTAATCAACAAAAACAACTGCAAGCATATAAAGTAGAAATTGCAGAAGCAGGACAGTATAATGATGCCGCCCATAGACCCGTCCACCTTGCGGACCAACATCGCTTGTTTTACGTATGCTTCTCTCAATTTGCGCCAAGTATACACATTTGTAGCATAGTTTTTCTGAAAAAGAAAGACGAAGAATTAAAACTCAAAGTAATAAAAACCCGATGACAAAAAAACCACAAAAAATTTTGAAACTTGTCATTTTAAGCAGTCTTATGCAGGTAGTAAATTGGTTATAGTTCAATCAGTTTAGTTTAGTAACATTTATTCATTCTCATGTTTCGAATATAAAAAGAAGGTCTCAAACTGTCTTACAAATAAATCATAAGAGGATACTGAGGACCTACTTAGAATATAAAAACTGTAATAAGAACCATTACCCTACATCATACACTTCAATCTCGTACTATTATTTTTACAGATACAGACCACACACTCTGACACACATACACCATCACACACACACATACCATCACACTTACAAAACAATGTTTACTTATTTTTGTTTATTTTTTATTCCTTTCACGTGAACATATTCCATTCAGATGCTAAACAAATATGTTTGTAATACATCAATAAGAACGAGGGCCTTGTACTCTTAACACAAGCTGAATCTTAATTTGGATACTTGAGTTCAACAACATTAGCACTTCAAATATATAAAAAAATATTTTTTCTGTTTGTGTATAATGCTGTGTGTATTAATTGCGTTGACGTCATCGATCGCATCAGATTACTTATATTGACTTGATTCAAACTTTTTAATTGAATTTTTGCGGTCTGATTTTTAGCTACTGTCTATTTTTTTTTTAATTCTTTAATTTCAATAATTTCATACCTTGCATTGCTTTGTCATCAAACAAATTAGCGCAAAAATCTGTCATATTTTTTGAAGTGTCACTCTCAAAACTAAGACAAATCTAACGACATCTCTCAAGCTTAAATGCAACTAGTCCCTTAAGCTCTAGGGCGTGTCAAAGCAATATCATGTCGTAGCCAGATCTTAGAATTGATCACTTCATGATATGGCCAACTAAAACTGGCCAGATCGTTTAAACGTTAATGTTTGATGATGTCGTTTAGGATTTCTATGATAATAAAAGGTCTAAAGAAAGTAGGCCAAACGAGCATTGGCATATCATCATCAAACTTTAATGTTTAAAATGATCTGGCCAGTTTGACTTGGCCACTTCACGATGTATATACACTCGAAAAACATAACCCTCCTTCTGGAGTAGACGGGTAAAAAAATTGGTATCGCTAGCAGATTTTTACATATTAAAATATAGAAGAAACAACTTTGTAAAAAATATGCGGAAGGACAGAGATTAATTAAAAACGGCGGGTTTTAAATAGAGTTCCAGTTATTATCAATTTACGCGAGTACCATTAAAAATAATGGCCAAAATGAAATCAACAAAAAATTATTCGATAAATATAGAAAAAACATTGATTTTCAGGCCTTCATAAAAATATTGACACATGAAATCAAAAATGGTAAACAAGATGGTAACTTCGCGTTCGGAAGTTTCGAAGTCTTGGATCTGCAAACTGAATTCGTAATCTGAAAACTTTGACGGCATGGTTTGCGTCGTGATTGAGCGATTGGCTGCTACGTTGTAAATCATGGATTCAATTCCCGCACGGCACAAATATGTTATGTCCTACAGGTAGGTTTGGGAGTCTTGTTTATGTTTCTAATATGTCGCGCCGGGCCTTGGTACAGGCTGTGGTCCGGCGAAGAGGTGTGGCAGGCGGTCGCCTCCTTCTGTAAAGCAGTAATGTTAGCAAAGGAGGAAGCCGCACGTGCACGTGCGATGCAGTAGCCCTCGCGCCCCAGCCGCCGGGATTCCTATCCCGATTGCTGGCCACCGTAGGCGCGATCTTGCGGACGGCGAACAATGGGTAACAAAACCCATAGTTGGTGACTACCTCCAAAATAGGTACTTACATGTTTTATTAATTATAAGCCATAGTGACATGTAAGCATTTACAATGTTCCAATATAGAGCTATTTCACTATAGGTTTCAGATGAGAAATGCCATTATATAGCAAAAGTATTGTAAAGACAATGACTTTTCTTTTAAGTTTAAAGTTTACCACGGCTTCAAAGCAATAGGTACACGTAGAAACAGTTCGATTTACTCGCAGTTAACAAGATTTCCCCAGAGCGCGATAAGTTTCAATATGACATATTTCAAGTAACATTTCAAGTTACGTTCGTTGGGTTAATCGATTTTTTTTTTATGTATTTAATTATTATCTACTCGTACTAGAAAATATTTCAGTCGTATTTAATGGAGAACCGTTAAATTCGACTGAAAGAGTTTCTAGTAGATAACAATTAAATACATAAATAATAAACATAAAAAAAAAACGAGATAAAATGGCAACAATATTGCCTGTCATAGAAATGACAGGCAATATTGTTGCCATTTTATCTTTCGTTACATAAACTACTAACAACTGGGGAAATTTTTTCGACTAGAGCAGTACAAAAAATATGACAGGAAAAAATAAGAAGTTATTTACTCTCAGACCGGCTTGCAGACGATGAGCAATAGGTAGCTCGCCGTCGGAACGTTCGGTAAGGACCGAGCCTGAATCTTGGATGGCGCGTAGTGTTTATAAGCGCCTCGTAAGGGTCCTGTAGAGCCGAGAGTTTTTGAAAAAGAATACTGTGGTACCGAAACTCAAACGACAACTGAAGGTCACAGGTGGATTATAGTCAGTAAAAGTCAGACACCCCATATGATTCTAGCCTAAAGTGAAAAAAGCCATTAGATGATATCCTACCTATACGTACTTATGAATCAAATTTTAAAATAATTTATTATATGTTAAACATTATTTTTACAATTCCTTTAACTATATTATTTATGACATATAACTAACATAATAAATAGCGCAACATATGTCTAAAACGTCACACGTCAATATACAACCCGCCCCTGATCGTTCCCGGTGCAAAAGTGCCCATAATACTGGCCGCATTACCTCGCTGGATAGCGATTTGAATCAAATTGTTTAATTTATAATTTAATATTTTATAATCGTCTCAATCGATGTAATTTGTAACACAAATTACAAAGAGATAGAAAAAAGAAAAGAACAATGAGGTGGGTTTGTGACGTAAATAATGTTATTATATAATTTTGTACAAGTAATATCGGTGAATTAATTGTATGCCTGTAATTGATGTGTTTACACAAGACCATCTTCTAAACATTTAATGTTGGTAGTGCCTCATTAATAAAAAAACATGCTACTAAGCGTACTTAAAAAAAAAAAATTCAAAGCGCCTGCCTTGTTGAACATCAGAATATGCAAAATGCAACGAGCTGTAAGCTCAGTAACGTATTTGTCACTAATGGTTCATTACTAACACGTGATAAGTAGGGACATTTATTACTAAAATCCAGGTTATAAATTCAAACCGGTTTATTTGGACCTAAACTAATTCAACGTTTTGTTTGTACATCGATATCTGATTTAAAATGAGCATTAGCAATGTCCACACTGTGCATTTTCATCTTCAACTTTCGTCTTCATCTTTCTATTCAAGTTTCGTTTGACGCTTTCAATAATTGAATGCGTTAATGAACGCAACTGTTGGAAACATGTGCGACGAGAATATTTTACTAGGTGGAATTTGTGCAGCTTACTTGGTTATAAGAAATTCCAGAAAAAAAAAGAACTAAGAGAAAGTTTCGGATACGAGGTTATTATAATAATCGAAGTAACGTGAATATGAGTGAACTACGTGAAGATAAAGATTTTTTTTTTGATAGCCTATACTGTCCCACTGCTGGGCAAAGGCCTCCCCCAACTTCTTCCAGGTATTCTTTTCTCGAGCCACCTCGAACCAGTCCTTGCGGTAGACATCTATGTCGTCTCGCCACCTCTTCCCAAGTCGACCATCGACCGAAAATCTTTTTCTTCGTCCGCCATCTTGTTGTTGAACGCTTTAAGGCACAGAAATTCACCCGAAGCCGGAAAACGTGAATCACAGCGCGCGCTTCGCTTTCAACTCTCATCGCGCATGCGTTAGGGCATGTATCACGAACGCTGTTGACAGCGCTATGACGCATGCCCTTAATGAACAAAAAAAAAGGCACAGTGTGGACATAGCTATTGCCAACTATAGAAACAATTGCAACATTGTGTGAGGTGAGGTGTAAGAAAAAAAAATGTTTTGAATAGTATATTAGAATGGTACTTTCCGATTTTCTTAGACATACTACGGTCCTATGAAAATCGGCAACGTATTGAATACGTGTCTATGAAGCTACGCGTCCATTAACTTCATAGGTGTGTATTCGTCATTGAGATCACTCTCACTCATACGTCATTGTCAAACTCTGTCGACAAAACGGCAACGACACTTTCGTGTCGTATAGTCTACAGAGACTCGTCGTACGACATTATATCTGTAGACTATACAATTTTCTGGCCGAGACTGTTCATGTACCGCTTAACAACTAACAACAAACTGGTACTGAAATTCAGTGAAACGTAGTAATAAGTTTGAGGGAGGCCAATGGCGAAGTTCATTGAAACTATGCTTTATTTATTTCTATTTTTAGGGTTCCGTACCTTAAAAAGAAAAAACGAAACCTATATAGGGTCACTTTGTTGTCGGTCTGTCTGTTTGTCTGTCTGTCAAGACCGTTTATCTCGGAATTGCGTGGAGGTATCGAGTTGAAATTAAAACTACGAGTATATAGTCTGCGGTCCCTTGAAGCTGTGAAAAAATCAAACTTCTAAAATTCATAGGGTACTTCCAGCCCCCCCTAACCAAGTTATAATCGTTTTGTTCGCGCCGAACGCCTCGAGTAGGCCACGCTTCCGATTCCTTTGTTCTGACCACGTGACTGAGCGTTGAGATAACGTCAAAACAAAGAAATCGGAGGCGTGGCCTACTCGAGGCGATCGGCGCGAATGATACGATTGTAACTTGGCTAGGGGGGCAGTTGATCCAAAATCCTGAAGTTTGGCATAAAGCAAGGTCTTATAGCACAGGTATATGAATAGATCTAAAAACAGTAGATTTGTCATTATATCACAATAATCATAAAACAATTTTTAAACGTTTCGGAAATGAGAGGGTTCGGTTAAACTTACCTATTTAACGGAACCCTCAGTGCGCGAATCCAATTCGCAATTGCCCGGTTTTTTTAATATTACCCCTCTCTAGGAATAACTCCTGTATTATTGGTACGTTTATAAACACCTGAAGCTGAACTCACATAAACAAGACAGCCAGAACCAAAACAACTACCCATAAACGTGTTTCACACGCTGAGCAGCAGCCAACCGCTTAGCAGAAAATGTCGCAAGTCGAGTGTAATAGTCTTCAGGAGTTAATTTTAACAATTCACTGACTGTATCTTGTTGAGAAGTGGCAACATTTGGAGAAGGTTACACCACAATAGGTGATCCTTATAATGAAAATAACAATTATGTGACTACTAACCTATAACAATAGTAGGAAGAAATATGGTAAGATGGGTTGACGATATTACTAAACTTGTCAGAAACATCTGTACGAAAATAGGCGGGAATTTAATCTAGTCTTAATTACTATGACGAGGAGATGAAATTGTTTAGACGTGTGTAATATGCGTACGTGTGTAATATATACTTTGGAAATACAGACACGACTATTAACAATTTTTTTTTATAGGCTCGCGTACGTTTACCTATATAGAAGTAACTTATTTCCCAACGACCTTACAGCCGCTAGACGCCTCATGCTTGAATTAGCGCACCAAAACCATTCTGTCAACTAGCCGAGGTACGGGGAGCGGGGTACTACGTTCTGATTGGTTTGATGGGTTCGGGGGAGCGGGGTACTTCGTTCTGATTGGTCGAGACATCAGATCTATAATCATATGTGCTGACAGACACATTGTTAAATAAGATACAAATAATACCGAGAAACACCGACTTCCGAAATTAAAGTTATTTGGATCCTTTTAGTATTTTTTTTAGTGAAGTCGGTTATTCTTTTTTTGTAAAAAGTTTTTTTGTAGAAACAGAAAAAAATTATAGAAACCGAAAAATTTTGTAGAGACCGAAAAAATTGTCAGAACAGTTGCCGTACATCTATCTCAGTAACTGTAGCTAAGTATCATCGCTCCCCTTTGTGCACCTCATGTTAATCGTGCATCAACCGCATAAGGAGTAACACTGGTATAAACCTACGACCGCGTAGTGATGACCCTACTCAACGGCGACGGCATTACTGCTTTGTTCCATTTTTTTTTTCATGTTTTATTTAGTCCTACTTATTTACGACCACTAAATCTTTCAAACGTTCCTATAGAAAACTCTACGTTCTTCACAAACACAAAACCACTTGTAAATCCACTGGGCAACTAGGCTGTAGACGTGGAAAAGTGGAAGTTCGGACAACCGAAACACTACAACAAAGACTACTACAAAGTAGTCATGTTCGGCAAACGTCATAAAAATTTTGAGACTATAATCATGATAAGTACAGCATAATAACATATTTATAAATTTTACAATTAATAAAGTCGTCGGATAGCTACTCAATGTGAGTGCGGTGCTCCTGTTCAAAACATGAGCCACATCCTGCTCCTAATCAAAACATGGTCCTTTTTCACCCGCCTATCGTCAACATCGAGCATGGTTTAAATGCTTGTTACTTCATCTAAAGCAATCCAGCGCGATGTTTGACGAAAATACAACGCGAAATAAGAGAGATAACACCTGAACACTATGTTAGCATTCGGTAATTCCGTGATTTATCCAAATATTTCACAAAATTTTTTAATCATTAAAAGTATTCTTCAAAAAACTTGTCATCATTCAGTATCTCGATTAAATGTGCAAGGCTCCTATTGTTATACTTTATTGACTTTTTAAATTTTTGAATAAATAAGCTAATCCATTGTCTTTACTGGATTAGCTTTACACAAATTTAAAAATTGATTTCAAAATAAGCCTAGATAATATCCACAAGATACTGTGTTTAAAAATATATAAGGAAAAATGTGTAATAACGTCATAATCGCGTAAGAGTGGTTGTATGGAAAACAGTGAAAATGTATGTCGTTGCATCTCCATAAGTGCCCCTATACCTGCATTATGGAGGATTTAATTAATGCCACTGATGCTGCAGTTAACGTAGCAGCCTACTGCATCCAAACAGTTTAACGAGTTTACCATTGATTCGAAAAGAAGAAGAAGAAATAATAAAGGAACTTATTTTATTTATTGTCAGATGGGGATCAAGCAAAAAAAGACCTTACTTTATCAAAATCCATCTGCTTTTTCTCCAATGCGCATATCTTGACTAGACACTGGTTCAGTCGCTGGTACCTTGACGCCAAACCCATGCTGATCAGGACTATCATTTGGTCTTGAAAGTTCCACAGTAGAGTTGCCACCGTGCTCATAAACACTAAAGGTAGAGCGTACCAGTCCGAATACTCATCTGGAATATACACAAAAATATTATACTTCGCGTGAACTGCTGGCTTTTACCTTGGTCAGAGATCAAGCATTACCATACAACATGGCAATGCCGCCAGCCTTTTGGGCACATTTCCAGTCGACAGCGATGCGGAGTAGTTTTATGACGCCATATTTTAGTTAGGAGTAGTCTTTAGTGTATATATAGTTTTAATTAGTTAAGTGTTTTTGAAATAATCGTGTAACTATTTAAGTAATTAATGTTCACATATATTATTTTTTCTTAAACTACTTGATATTTCTATTAATTCCATATAATAAAAATTTGGTATAACTTACGCCTCAATATCATAAATCCATGTGAAAGAAGTACATATCTTTTAATAATCAAAGATGGCGGACAGTCCAGTCCAATCAACGAAATTATACTCAAAATGTGTTCTACTGAAAAATAAAATAATATGAGTTTAATATGGTCGCTAAATTCAACTGGAAAATGTATATAAATATTGGCTTTAGCAGTTTCTCTGCTTGGTTTTCTTCTTCTTGTTGTTTTAGGGTTCCGTACCTCAAAAGGTAAAAACGGAACCCTTACAGAATCAATTTGATGTATGTCTGTCTATCTGTCAAGACCCCTTATCTCGGGAACGCGTGGACGCATCTAGTTGAAATTAAAACCATATACTCAGATCTGCGGTACCTTAAAGCTGTGAAAAAATCAAACTTCTGAGTAAACGAAAAAAAAGATACGGTCGTTTATGTCGCAAAAAAGTGTATTTCGACACTCTCAAGGGAATCATAATTGGTAGGGTACTTTCCTTTGACCTAGAATCCTGAAATTTAGCATGAAGCAAGATCTCATAACACAAGTATAAAATAAAAATCTGAAAACTGTAAATTCGTAGGTATGTCACAAAAAAAATCGATTCGGAAAAATCTTCGTAACTCAATTCGGGAATTGAACTGTTTTCATAGGTGACTTTGTAGGTAGGGAATCATCTAATGACATCTCTTGGTTCTTTGGGCGGATTGGGAGGTCGTGTCAGCCTTTTACAGACTATAACCCACTCCTGTCACTTCTTTGCCTTCGTTCCAGGGCCCCGGGGTTCTATTTTGCACCACCCATGGCCCCAGTAGGTTCCGACCCTGCTGGGCTCCTACAGTTTTGCACTGTTCTGGTGTGAATTAGCCCTAAAACTTACACATAGCACATACAGTCATGAAACCAGTGATGAAATACATTTTCTTCTTCAAAGTTCTATCAGCGGGTACTTTAACAGCCATTATTCTTTCAATCCTTGCCCACAATGTTGCGATATCTCCCCAAGATCTGTATAATTTTGAAGCAAGTATCAAGGATAAGATTGCTATGGTGTAGAAAATCGTGCCTGCTATACGTGCCGTGACGCTTCCTGAAAACGAAGATTATTTTTTTCTTTCATCATCATCATCATTATGACAGACCTTTTGGTCTATTTAGGAGCCCTGACTGCGAAGCCGGAGGTCATGAATTCGATTTCTGCCCAAGTTGTGTTTGTATGATAGGTATTAGGCCTCGCTAGAACGCCCATACCATACCAACCCAAATCTGCTCCGACTTTCGGTACCTTGGGTTGCTTATTCAAGGAGATGTCCGAGATATAATACATTGGATCAATTCAGGATGGGTGAAATGGCGACAGGTTACAGGAACAATTTGTGAGCCACGAATGCCCCCCAAGTTGAAAGGTAAAATCTACAAGTCCATAATAAGACCTGTCCTGTCATGCTGTATAAATCAGAATGTTGTACTGTGAAAAAGACGGATGAAAAAAGATTCCATGTAGTGGAAATGAGAATGTCGAGATGGATGTGTGGTGTGATGAGAATAGATAAAGTGAGAAATGAGTATATTAGATGAAGTTTGAAAGTGGAACCAGTGACTGAAAAGTTGAAGGGGAATCGTTTGTCTTGGTATGGTCATGTGAAGAGGAAGAATGAAACGCATGTAAAGACTTATTATGAAAAGTAAAATGTATTTAAAAATTGAAAATGGGTTCCTATACAAGAAAAGTTATTTTGTCGGTGTTTGTGGCTCACTTTTTATATACAGTATAAAAAGCGAGCCATAAACGCCGAATACGGAACCCTTCATGAACGAATCCGACTCGCACTTGGCTGGTTTTTATGTAAAAAAAAAAATTACAGATAGTTACTTACTTTGACCGGCCATATCTATAGCCCAACCGGCGAAGGCCTTTATAACCTTCCAGATGGCTTGGGATTCCATAAATAGCAACACAATCAGTATGAAAGCACTCCAGAAGTAGCAGAAATATCTTTTGGATCCCAGCACACCAATCAAGCAAGACCACTTGAATACCTTGTCCATGACAGTTAAAAACTCCTGAATGAAAAAAAGAAATAACTTTATGAAATTGACCACACAATTTTTAGGTTAAGTGCAGAATAAAAATATTGTATCTGAAGTTCATCATCATCATCATCATTTCAGCTGAAAGACGTCTACTATTAGACATAAGCTTCCATCAAGTGTCGCCATAACGACCAATCTTGTGAGACTCGCATCCATCGGATTCCCGCGACCCTCACCAGGTCCACCTTGTGGGAGGTCTTACAACGCTGCGTCTTCCGGTACGTGGTTGCCACTACAGAAAATTTCATCCCCATTCACCGTCTGCTCCGTGAGCAATGTGCCTTTTCTACATGATTCGAAGTTGATAGCTTGGAAACCAACCTGCAATCTTTGTCAAATCTGTCGTGTGCGTTGCATTCATGGTATTCCCGCAACATTAATCACGTCATCGGATACAGTAGTATATCTGATTTCAAAAACTACAAAATCTTTACCTACGCTCTAAGAAGAAGAAAAAGAAAAGAAGATTATACGAAGCCGAAAATAATTCCTCTTCTCCACTTATTATATCCTTCTTTTGCTGTGCCCGACAGGGTCCATGATTGTTTCTTTTGGCAAATATTTACCACCTAAGTCTACATTATGCAATGCAATAAAGAATTGAGTATTTAGGCAAAGCATTGTTTGTATCTTATATTGGCTTGGTAAGCTAGTTTTAAATTGTTTCATGATAGTTTTTAGACAAAAAGGTTCATCACAAATAAATTAATTTGAATTGTATTAAATTATAATATTAATATTTTACTATATTAAAATTATAATAAATAGGTAGGAGAACGCTGTCGACTGTGTCACAGTTCATTTTAGTACAGTCGTCAATGTCATCTCTTAATCAGTTTGCTATCTATTGTCTGAGAAAAATTTTAGATTAAGAGAAATATGAGTGATTTGATTAAAATGTTGAATAAATTATTCCTATTATCATTAATTAAAGGGAAAAGACCTCTCCTCTATAATTAGTGTCTTTCTCCGTAATTAACATGTACACAAATCAAGTAGGACTAAACTTACATCATGATTCGGTTGTCGAGGCAGAAGTAACTTATTATTTCGCAAAAACTGACGCAAATCTGTGTTTGACATTTCACAAAGTAACAATTACTTAGCAGAATAATATCAATATGTTTATTTCAATAGCGGTATAAAGTCATCGTGTAAAAATTTTATTGATTGTAGATACGTTTTATTCTATTTGCAAATGGATTATTAGTGTGGGGGACCAATGTTAATTGAACTACAATGATAGGGTGTTCTGTGTACTTGAAAGTCTGGTTTCAGTATTAAACTATCAATTTTGTACTGTGATTAAATGATATGTCAACCTGATAACATTTCTAATCAACTAGTTTTTGCCCGCAACTTCATCCGCGTCAAACTCGTTTAAATGCACAAATATCACTACTGTATACATACTTGGTTAAACTAATAATAATGTCAAACTCGATAATTTCTCCTCCCCAATCTAGTTTTCCCGCGGGTTACAGTACTGTTACTGCGCTTTTAAAAGTAACTGACGATATCCGCTGGGCTATGGAAAACAAGGCCCTTACTGTCCTTGTATTGCTTGACTTTAGTAGCGCCTTTAACTCAGTGGATTTCGACATATTACTCGGCATCCTTAAATCTATCAATTTCTCTTCTTCCATTTTAGCCTGGTTCAATTCATATCTTCGGGGTCGCTCTCAGTGTGTCCGCCTTGAAGAGTTGTTCTCTGACTGGTGTAGTCTCACTGAGGGTGTTCCTCAGGGTAGCGTTCTCTCTCCTCTTCTTTTTTCTATCTTCATTAACTTTGTTACCAGAGTAATCTCTTCTAGTTTCCATCTTTACGCAGACGACTTGCAGCTTTATCGACATTTTAGCGTGGCTGACGCGGATTCTGCTATTGGAGCCACGAATCATGATCTGGCTTGTGTCAGTGCTTGCGCTAAGTCATTTGGCCTGCAGATCAACCCTACTAAATCCCAGGCCATGATCATTGGCAGTAGGTTCGTTCGCAATGCAGCTGTAGTTTCTTCTCTACAGCGTTTAGTTCTCGATGATGTCCGTATCGACTACACCGAAAATACAAAAGATCTGGGTGTTATTATTGACTCCAATCTTTCGTGGCGTGCGCGTGTCAATGAAGTCAGCCGAAAGGTATACTTTCTTTTCATTCGCTCAAACGCTTCTAGGGTCGCTTGCCTTTGAAAACGAAGATCTCTTTGGCCCAATCACTCAATCAGCCGATTATAGATTATGCCGACGCCTGCTACTTGGATGCTAGTGAGGACCATCAAACGAGCTTGAGCGACTGCAAAACTTATGCATTCGGTTTATTTTTGGTATACGAAAGTATGATCACGTCTCTCATCTTCGCAAGGAACTCAAGTGGCTCCCTATCCGTCTTCGCAGAAACACTCGGATTTTATGTCTCCTTTCCAACATCCTACATAACCCATCTTATCCTTCCTACCTGCGGGACCGTTTCTCTTACGCTCGCCCTAGCGACGCTCCATGCAGATCACACCTAAGATCCCTGCTTAAATCCCCTCCTCATAAATCCAGCTACTACTCCTACTCTTTCTCTGTCCATGCAGTAAGGTTGTGGAACTCTCTTCCGCCTAGCATTCGAGATTTGCAAACAATTTCGCTCTTTAAATCTAAAGTAAAAGAGCACTATCTTTTCTCTCTAGTGTGTTAATTATATATGTATATACATTATGTATTTATTTTTAGTAAAGGTATATATAATATAGTATGTATAGTATATAAGTATTTATTATTTTAATTTAAGATTTCACATTCTCTTCTTCAATTACTTCTACACACTATTGTCTACTTTTCTTTTTATTTCTCCTTTCGCAGGTCTGCTGAAAGAAATTTCCTTTGTACAATTTTTATCAGAATGTATCTTTTTTCTTTATTCGTGTGTACATAAATTAATAATAAATAAATAAATAATTCAGAGCTGCTAGCGATTCATTTTAAAAGGATCTTTTTTTTAGTTTTTTAGTAAATTATTTTCACGAAAAAAAAAACAGTTAAAATAATGCAAAAACGCTATTAACATTTGGTAAATATGATATTTATGTACTATGATCAAGAGAGAGAGATGTATGAACGTCAACGAAATAGATCATATACTTAGTGTGTAGGGGTCGTGGCAAGAAATTGAATAACATAAAATCATTAGATATTTATAGAACTATTCTGTACACTACGTTTGTAGTCTTGCTTTCAATAATCTAACTGTACACAGAATTAAGGCTAGTGCCCCGGGACCTAGCAACGTACAGGTGTCTCGTGTGAGAAACTTCAGTGAAATTTAACTCTGAAAGACCGTATAATCTTGACACCAATAAAATGAAGAAAATGTAAGGAATAGCAAGAATTAAGAGAAGATATAAAGAAAGTATGGACGCTCAACAGTGGACGTCTTTCGGCTGAAATGATGATGATGATAATGAATGGATTAGTGACTGGTGAAGATGATAAGGATGACTAAAGAAGAAGACCATGTTGAAACGATCCTAACAAGAAATTTACAATTTTGAAAAAAAAAAAAAACATTATCAATATCATAAGTACAATCATCGATGATCCTACTGTTATTTCTATTCTGTGCTGCGGGAAATAAATACACACAGACCAAATTATGGTAGTCCTAAACTATTTGCATAACAACAACATGCGATCCGATAGTCTGATTCATAGTTATCAATCATGAGAGATCGGACAAAACAATAAAAAAACTGTTTAATAGCTTGTGTGCCTTTTGCAATGTAATATTTCAATATATTTGTATTTTTAAATGATCCCATTGGATAGCTTTTACGCAGAAGTTAATAGTGTTGCTGATGAAAATGATCATCGCATTGCATCGCATCGTCGGCCTTATAATGTTCCCACTGTTGGGACTCAGGCCTCCTCTCTAGGAGAGAGAATGGGCTGTAATCCACCACGCGGGCCCAGTGCGGATTGGTGAATGTCACATGTCTTCGAATTTTTGGTTCTAGAACATGCCGGTTGCCTCACGATGTTTTCCTTCACCGTTTTGAGAGTAGTGGTGATGAAATAAATTACACAAAGTAATGCGCCTGGCTGGGTTTGAACCCACGACCTAAAACTCGTAAGTCGGGGCCGTTACCACTCGGCCACCACTGCTCTCTAATGATGAAAATGATATTATAATAAAATACTAGCTTCTAGCAGCGTCTTTGCCCGCACCCCTATGTCATTCAGTGATAAAGTAGCATTCTATTGGTGAAACAAATGTTAAATAGTTATTAAGTTTATATATTACTTGCTTCTGTTAGCAGCCTCATCCATGACCAATTCAAAACTGGCCTGTTGGTCTAGTATTTAATGGCCCTGACTGCTATGCTGGAGGTCGTGGGTTCGATTTCCACCCAGGACAAATATTTGTGTGATGAGCACGATCATTTGATCTGTGTCTGAGTGCAATTTATCTACAATATGTACCTATGTATTTAGATATATATAAGTATTTTTATCAGTTGTCTAGTACTCATAATACAAGCTCTGCTTAGCTTGGGACGAGACGGCGTTGTGTGATAGTTGTGAAAGAAAAATTGGCCGATGTAACTATGTTTTTTGTTTTTGTTTTAAGTTAGGAAATCACCTAATGACTTCTCCACCTGTACTAAGGTGATGCAGGAGGGCGAGTCAGAGTTTTTAATGACTAAAATCACACCAATGTTCCTTCAGTTGCCTTTTGCGTTCTAGGACTACGGGTAATCTTTTCAGAAGTCATGGCCCTATTAGCTTCGGACCTGCTGAGCCCCTATGGTTTTTCTGACATCTCTTTGGCACGTGTACTACTCGGTCTCGGTCCAGATGGGAAGCCCAAAGACCTCCCTCCACTCCCTCTGGCCCCTCTTTCACTTCATTTCTAGCCAAACCCAGCAGTTGATACAAGCTGGATATACTATCTTGGTGTACAATAAAGTATATATAAATAAATAATGTAACAATAATAATAAGTTTTTAGGAATTCCAGCAAAAAACATTATTCAGCTTGTAATATATATTTTTTAAGGAATCTCCTAATATCCGCTAGACTTTCATGAAATTAGTAATATAACCTTTAATCTTAAGCTAACACAGGCAGCACCTCCCCTACAATTTCAAAAAGGGCAGGTAATAAAACCTAAGGAGCGTATATTTTTGACTGTAGTTTTAATTTTAAAAGCACATAAATCTACTTTATGAGCTAACTTGTTTTCAGACTCGTAATGTTAAAATGGCTGTTATTCTGAGCAGAATTCTTCTTCCGTTACCTTGTTAGCATTTTCTAGAACAAAATTGGTACAAAAGTCTGAGAAAAATGATCTAGTTATCCTGAAGAACTGTTTAAGTATTTGTTCTAAAAATATTTAATTTGGATTATACAAGTAACATTTTTTATTTCCGTTTTTGAAAAGCTCCAGCTGAGTCATTAAGGGAGAAAAAATGTATTTACGAGTACTTACACTTTTATCAGTCCAAAAGCTATCTAGATAGCGGTTAAAAAAAACGAAAGTTGATTTTTTTTTATTGATGATAGGCTCGCGTTTGACCACCATTTCACCTGATGGTAGGCGATAATGTGGTCGACGTGCTCCAGCACGCTTACCTAGAAGTAACCTATTCACTCTTGACTTAAAGACTTCTAAGTTGTAGCTATCAGGAAACACAGACTCCGGCAAGGAATTCCACTCCTTGGCTGTACGCATAATAAATGTGTTCTCAAAACGCTTTGTGCGTATGGGTGGGATGTCCACCATGTACTGGTGGCGCAACGCCGTACGTCTAGTGGTCCGATTATGGAACGGAATTGTGCAATTCCAGTGCACACTCCCCGAAATGTAAACGATAAAAAACCGACAGGCTAGCAACTCGGCGGCGATGCCCAAGGTTTTGGAATTTCGACGCAACAAGTGCATCATTGCCGATGATTCTCTTCTCTCAAGCTGGTTGCATTATTTTAATTATAATAGGATAAAACAAAAAGAAACATGTTTATTTTGTCCAAATAAATGCACAATAAATTACCAAAAACAAAAACGAAACACAACACAACAAAATCCCAAAAGTTATTTTTTGTTTCAATTTTTTAAAAATGCAACATTGAAAGGTTTTAAAATACGTCTCAAAAATTATTTTGATAATCTCTGAATATATCTAAGCAACATACACATTTAAACCTCTAATATTATAAATGATAAATGCAAGGCCGAGGTCCTGTCCTTGAAACTCACGGAAGTTGTGGCCTTATTATACAAACTTGTTCCTCACAAATTTCTCAATTTATATCCGAAGGTTGAAAATAACGATTTTGTATCCTTATTTTCAACCTTCGGATATAAATTGAGAAATTTAAAAATGGAATAAAATAATGAAGTGCTTAATTTAAAATATGGTATTTTTTTATTAAATATAAGAATGTTATAAAATATCCCGAATAAAATCATTTATTATCCTATATTTGAATTAGGTTCCCATTCTTTTGGCTCCCATACTTTTTATGATTTCTTTGAAAAAGTTTTAAGAAAATTCATAACCCCCAACCCCCCCCCCCTCCTAACCTTCGCAGCTTAGTAAAGCTTTGTTACGTCACAATTCGAATAATTGTGGATTCATTAGCAATAATTTTGTCTTTTGACTTTGAATGGTAATTAAACATTGTCATCACCATCATTCACAGCCCAATTTTGACTAGTGATGAACGTTGATTTCTTAAACCGACTTCAAAAAAGAGGTTATTTTTTCAAAATCCAGTTCTGATGGTAGAATCCATGAGGAATCGAGGGAACTCCTCAAATATTATAAGTATCTTTAAATAATAAACAAACAATACCGAGAAACACCGAGAGACCATTTTTTTGAGAAGTCAATGTTGTTTTTTTTTTTTATAAAATTGTTCTTTTCTTTTGTCGATCCCCCCGTCGCTAAATTGTTGTTGTTGTTGGGTTATTATGTCCCAATGGTAGGCAAAGACCTCCCTCTCCGCTCTCTAGTCTGCCGCGCCTTACGTTTAATGGAAACTAATAAGTGGCTCTTCTAGCTCAAAGCTCGTCTGACATACGGCAGACATGTCCGGCTATATTCCACTTTAGAGTAGTAGCTTTTTGAGTAACATCTTTTATGTTAGTTTTGGCGTGAAGTATGATTGTGTTCCTTACGCGGTCCCCGAGCAAACCTCAATAAATTGGGTTTTACTTTTGACTTTTATTATTATAGAACCTACTGTATTCAATCAATAACATTGCAAAATTTATTGACTGAACGCAGGAAAACTTTTTTTTTCAATTTTCTGTATATTATATAAAAGTAAAATCCTGACTCACTCACTGACTCATCAACGCTTAGTCCAAACCCTTCCTAGAACGCTGAAATGCACTGAGCTTCCTTTTATGATGCATGCAATTAAAAAGGAAAGATTTTTTCAATACACTTACTCCAAAACTCACTCTTATCTCACCGCTTTTAGGCACGCAATAGACTGTTTAGAAAAGTGCCTGTCATCTCTTTCTCAATTTCATTACATTTTTCGTATCAGGCTGGGCACGCGTCGACCCCCACAAGTCACCGGCCAACCCCCGTTTATTCATTTCTTCGTAAGTGTATTGAAAAAAGTCATTTGATACACGTGCAAATTTGTCACTGCAGCCCTCGGCTCCATAACACTTCGCCTACGTCTCGTGCGAATTCCTTATGACAAACTTTCTGCACTTGTATCAAAATGTACAATTTTTTTTTCATTAAATTACATAAACTAATGCTTCACTGCGATCCCACCTGACGGTAAGCAATGATGCAATATTATTGATGGTGAATTGCACTAGTTTATTAAGAGCCTATTCACTCCAGCTGTGAAGACACCTAAATTATAAACGGTCGGGAAGGACGTTAGAGGGAAATTGTTCCAATCTTGCAATGTACACAGTATAAACGACGACGTGGTTTTCCAAAATTCACCCCCTAAAAGATGATACGGGGGTCCAAAGTTTGTACTGAGAACCGTATTGTTACGAACGTGAGTATTTAAATGCCGGTTTACTAGCAGAAAACCTTATTCACCACAAACTTTAACTAACTTGTCCAATCAACAATAATCTATATCACAATGAACACTAGAATTTCGTTTTAGTAGGTATTTCTTAGATCGTTAGGAATTATCACTTCACACACTTAGGTATCGCAGACCGACAGAGATATGATACGTAGTCGCAAACAATCTTATTCACTACCAGTCGGGAGCTCGTATTTATATGCGAAGCCAGGAAAATTCTAGATACCGACGTTTCAAGGCCATTCTAGAACAATACAGTCGTGTCGCAGGGTCATAAATATTTTTTTATTGCAAGCATATACCATATACCTCACTCTGTTCACACGAATTTCGACTATATTGTTAAACATAGAAGGTGTAAATTCTTTTACCAACCAACTGCTGTCCCTATTTAATAATAATAGTAGTAAGTACTTTTTGGTGGATTTTTCTAGAATTTGCCAGGCCTGAGTACGTACTTCCATTCTAGAAGTTTCCCATAGCAATGTGTTTTAATTATTTGATGCTGCTCTTGATTTCATCGAAAATATGGCGTGTTCAAGTTTGACGGCATAACACTATTATCACACGGGCGAAACCGCTACTAAACTCTAGTCACAAATAAGATTATGAAACCAGAAATGTAATTATCCTATTATTAATACTTCTCATTTCTCTTGTGTCTTTCTAGAAGTGCATTAGTTAGCTACTATCGTTCGCAGACTTAATCACATGCAATCTGTTCCCGAGCCGGACCGGGCACCACTATTAACCTAATTTTCTGAATCTCTGCTCTTAACGGGGAGGCAATTTTATCCGCTTGATGGCTTACGAATTAATTTGAATCAGTTTAAAAGCTTTGAATGTGTTTTTGCTTGGGAAAGTCGATTTGGATGTATTTTTAATGTATTGATGAAATGTTAAGTGATATGTCGTGTCTGTGAATTCACACATACATATGATGTGTTTTTTGTAGCCAAAAATCCTGAGTTCAAATCCCAGTTTCTCCAAATAGGATTTGTATTTTTCATTTTTATTATAACTGTGATAATTATTGTAATTAGTTTATGATATTTTCCTGTGATCGCTGACAGAATATCACTTTTTCTACAGCCCTTGATTTCAATTTTTTTATTAGTTTTTGGGTTCCGTTCCTCAAAAGGAAAAAACGGAACCATTATATGATCAGTTTGTTGTCCGCTTGTCTGTCAAGACCCTTTATCTCGGGTACATGTAGAGGCATCGAGTTGAAATGAATACCAAATACTCAAATCTGCAGTCCCTTGAAGTTGTGAAAAAATCAAACTTCTGAGTTGACGTAAAAAAACATATGGCTATTTATGTCGCAAAAAATGTATATTTCGACACTTTCAAGGAAATCAAAATTCATAGGGTACTTCCCGATAACCTAGAATCCTGAAATTTGGTCTCATACTTGTGGTATGAGACCTTGCTTTATACCAAATTATATATAGCATCGGAAAAAGTCTAAGAACTATAAATTTGTAGTTATGTCACAAAAAAAAACTTTACTTGCGATTCGTAAAAATCTTCGTAACTCAATTCGGGAACTGAACTGTTTTGATAGGTAAGTTTGTACGAAACCCTCAGTGCACTAGCCCGACTCGCACTTGCTCGGTTTTTTCAATATCTGTGTTCGTCAAATAGCTAATTTAGGGGTTTTCGGCTGGATTTTTGTGAATGAAGTCACCGGCTGTTTATATTATTACAAATTGATTCTAAGGTTGTTTACATAGCCCGAATAATCGAAAACTATAAGTGGCAGTGGCCTGGGCACATTGCTCACTGAACCGGATGGTCGATGAGGCCGAAAGGTTCTATAGTGGCTACCGCGCACTGGAGACACAGCGTTAGAAGGCCTCAACAAGGTGAACCAATTACCGGTTGAGAATCGCAGGAATAGGATCGGTCGTTTTGGCGACACTTAAGAGATATCCCACTGTGGACGCCTTTCGGCTGAAATAATAATGATTCTTAGTAATAATTGATGAAGCTCGGAATTTCAACTAGGTATATAATGAATCATTGAAACAGCTGATCTCGATATAATGGAACTGAGAATTGCATTTTGTGGTATTGACTACCTCAGCAATGTTTGCCGAGAAGGCCTCCTCAATCGCCTCCAGCTGCCAAATACTGCAAACAAATTAGTGTGTGATACATCTGCATTCTGATGAAAAAAAAAAACTTTCTGTATGGTGTATCAAAGACCACTTTGAACTTGGTACAGGCCATGGTCCGAAACGAGGAGGAGTGGTAGGCGGTTGCTTCCTTTTGCGAAGCAGCAATGCTAGCAAGGAAGGAGACCGCATGTGATCCCGATCCCGATTTCCGGCCACCGTAGGCGCAAGCTTGCGGACGGCGAGCAATGGGTAGCTCGCCGTCCGACCGTCCGGTAACCGTCCGGACCGAGCTCAAGTCGTCGACGGTGCGTACTGTGCGCCTCAAGATGTCAGCAAACCGTAGGGGCCCAGCAGGGTCGAAGCCGGGGCCAAGGTTCTACTTCTGAAAGGAAGACTCAGCCCTGATATGAAAGGCAACGAAGGAACAGGACTGGGTTTTTAGTCAGTAAAATTGTGACACACCCTCTCGCTCCACCCAAGAGCGGAGGATGTCATTGAATAATTTTTCCACCTAAAAATAAAAACACTTGCTACCGCTACACCCAGAGCGAGAGGAGCTATTTGATGTTTTCTCACCTAAAATAAATAAATAAAAAAGGGCCCTACCAGCTAGTGATCATTCTCGTATCAATCTCCAAACTTACTGCTAATGTGCAGAACGCGAACCCCACTAAGTTAACTAACCTATCGACTATGAAATTGACCTTTTTGTTACCGTTATAGGACTTCCCAAATTTTATGTTACGTATTAAATTACCAACCCCTTACACTTAAGTCAAGACCCAAATAATGTAAGGTCAACTGTCACAGGTAAAATATACAAAATTAAACTGACAAAATGGAAACATTGCCCAAAACATACCCCAGTGTTGTTTTATTACAAACTCAACTTCAAAAAGTTTGAACAAACTGCCAACGTCAAGCGGTTGGTACTACTTTCGGCCACTATCATGCTGTAAATTTCTAGTTTAAGCTGAACTCTTTTGACACAGAAAGCCTACTCAATGTGAGCTCAGTTATTACTGGAAATTTGTAGCTTGATGTGCCGTCCTGTGTATGTAAGGCATTTTATTTTTATTTTATTTTAGCTCCATTCTGTAATCACACATGTGCCGTGTTTGCTCTTGACTTGCGGTTTCAAACTTTGGACTAGATTGGGAGTGCAGAATTAGTGCTATACCTAATTATATCACTAATGTCGGTTGCAAAAATTGTTTTATTTTTTAAAGGAATTTTATTCCTTGCCTAGCTCAGTTATCCGGTCTTCTGTTACCTCCAGCACACCCTGGGCAGTCGAGTTTTATCGATTTGGTAATTGATAAAACTCGATTGGTTTTTAAACTGGAAAATTGGTGTAATAATAATACTTCCAATCGAATTTTGATAATTTTGATCATGGTGGCGAATCTTAGCGGAGATTTATTACCAAAAACAGATGCGCTTTCTTTTCTTTTACTCTCGAAGTCTGATGGTATGACAACAAAACCGGGAATAGATGAGGCGCAGGACCAATGGCTTTATGTGTTTCCGAACTTCAGACACATAAAGATAAATTCCTAATGGAAAAAAGCCATCATACCCAGCACTCTACGCTCAGCAGTCGCGCTTGCAACCACGAGATTAATGAGGCAGTTAGCGCAGTTGTTCTATATAAAAGCAATGTAGTACAAAATGGTTGTTGTGGCTTCCTGCTGGTTAGAGCTGTGCCTGTGGCTGTCCTGGTCCTTGCTGCGCATGTGGCTGTCCTGGTCCTTGCTGCATCGTCAATAGAACTGCATCTTGAATACGGCGATCTTATAGCCGAGCATTTAGTCCTTGGCATAGAACTTGATTAATTGCCAATTTATCTCACTATTTTACGGTATAGCATAATTAGCCTTATATTTTCTACAGCTGGGACTCAGGGCCCCTTTCTAGAAAAAATGGGCCGTTTTTACTATGCAGGCCTAGTGCTGGTTGGTAGATGTCATATGTTTTAGAATTTTTGGTTATACGAGATGCCGGCTGCCGCAAAATATTTTCTTTTACCATTTTGAGAGCAGTGGTTATGAAATATATTACAAAAATTAAAGCGCCTGCCTGAGTTTAAACCAACGACATACATACCACTCATAAGTTAAAACCGTTACCATAACTCTCTTTCATCATTTCAGCCGATAGACGTCCACTGCAGGACATAGGCCTCCCCCAAATGTCGCCACAATGAACGGTCCTGTGCGTCTTGCATCCATCGGATTCCCGCAACCTTCACCAAGTCATCGGTTGACCTTGTAGGGAGCCTTCCAACACTGCGTCTTACGGTATGCGGTCGCCACTGCAGAACCTTTCGGCCCCAACGGCCATCTGTTCTCCGAGCAATGTGCCCTGCCTATTGCCACTTAAGTATGGCGATTCTTCGTGCTATAACTCTCTTTACTGTAAGTATTTAATAAAATATGTTTCTCATATCATCATCCTTTATCAACCAACTTCAAATATGATATCACTAAAACGAAATAAAATCGACAAACTTTTTGTCACTGGTGTCCTTAACTAAATAATTTACCCTGTCCTCATAAACCGTGGCCTTGGTTATGGATCTGCCCTTATTATAAAACACGATAAAACTTTGAGGGTAAACAACTCCAACTTTAACATCGTACAACATTCACTGTCAGCGATGTATCCCGGGCCTTAATATTATGAAACATTGAGCCTAAAGCCGGGTAAAGCTGCTGACTGCTGTATTGTAAATGCAAGGTAAGATGAAAGGAGTATTTCATAAGTTTGGACATAGTGTGCGCACGAACCGAGCATGTAACTACTCACATAAAATAGAATCGTGAATTATGGATAAAATAGAATCATCAATCATTGAGAATTCTAAACATATGTCAAAAGGAAAAGAAATTGTGGTACTTTTCCAAAAGTAATGCATTATGGTGATAATACCGTGAGTACAGGTAAGGAGATCAGCAATTTATTTGTATTCTATTTCCATTCAACTTTCCAGAAACCTGATTCCGTGCTCGCTACTTCTGATGTCACTAACATTGAAGACAGTGTGTCATGCATTGGCTTGATTAGTGTGTCACATTCTCACATTTAAAATTTTGTTACAGACCTTGGATTTATCCAAATCTGGTGCTCCTGATATAAGATCAAGAGCACCAGATTTGAATTGTGTGAATTGAGCAGATCAAACGGTCTCTTTCAGAAGGTATAGTTCCGGAAATTTGGAAATCGGCTTTCGTCACCTCAGTTTTCAAAAAAGGTGATAAGTCAGATATCTCTAATTATCGACCAATATCTAAAATATGTCTGTTTTAATTAAAAGAGACTTTGACCCCTGAGTTTGTTTCGATGTTTATTCTCAAGGTATTTAGCTAGGAAACATCGACCTCATCTAGTTTAAACTACCGAACAAAAAAAAAAAACGTGTAAAAGTGTATTTTAAAAACTCATTTGCAAAATAAATATAGTTTACTAGTTTATTAACAATCAATTACATTATATATGTCTGTTAGAACGGTGATCCCCAAACTAGACGAACAATTTATCATTTAACTGATTACGGAAAATGTTTTGATCGTATTGACCATAGACTGCTCTTGGAGAAGCTATGAAATGCTGGAATACATGGAGATTTGTATCGTTGGTCGCCTCTTATATTAATAACAGAACACAGGCTGTGGTGCTTCAGGGATACACATCTAGATGAAGTTTCGTCCTCTCTAGATTTCCTCTGGGTTCGATTTGAGGAAATTCATTATTTACTTTCTTCATTGCTGATGTGAAACACTGTTTCGAAAATAGTTATATTTTACTTTATGCTGATGATATAGAGGTTTAAAAAGTTATTAGAAACATTTCTGATACACACCTATTGCAGGCTAATTTGTATAGGTTTGAAGGGTACTGTAGACTTAACATAGACATAGTAGTCATGGCTGAGACTACGAAAGAGCTCAACACAATGATCAATGACCTCAGTCTGTAGAGATTCCGAAAAAACTGGGTCTCAAAATGAACATGGACAAAACTAAAGTCAAGATAAACAACCATGTAGCGCCCACTCCTATCAAGATTGGAGACTCTACACTCGAAGTTTTGGATGATTACGTCTACCTTGGACAGACAGTCCAGTTGGGTAAATCTAATTTTGAGAAAGAGGTCAACCGTCGAATCCAAATCGACTGGGCAGCGTTCAGGAAACTGCGCGGTATCTTCTCGTCCAACATACCACAGTGTCCCAAGACGAAAGTCTATGACCAGTGCGTGTTGCCAGTGATGACATCATTATCTCAACATGGTTCCGAAACGTGGTTGCACACAATGGGTCTGTTCGCGTGCGCGTTCACTATGGGAATTTTGTTACATTGCATGAATCATTGCGACAATGTGGACGAAAAATTCTTTCATAGATAACCGGAAAAAGCCTAACTTGCTCCTTTTGTATGGAATGTTTTTTTTTTCTTGGTGGAAAAATCATCTAATGACATCCCTCGCTCTTGGGTGGAGCGGGGGATAGTATCAGACTTTTACTGACTAAAAACCTGTTCCTTCTCTGCCATTTTTTCCAGGGCCCCGGGGATTTCTTTCGCATCACCCATGGCCCCAGTAGGCTTTGACCATAGAAATTTAAAAAAACAGGAGAAGTGGCAAGGAGGCGTGTGCATGTCCGCGCGACTTGCGCAAAATGCACACGATCGGGCAAACGGCCGTCAGTTACAAACTTGTGAGATACGCGATACGTGATCGTAAACAAATTTAAAATGCCGTGTTGTTCAGTGGTTTCATGCAAGAACCGAAGTGATAAGAGAAGCCTGGGTCATCATGGAATCTCTTACCATATGGAAGTACAAGTTTAATACTATATTTATCTTTAAAATCAGTAAAAACAACAAATCTTATAATATCCCTTGCTGCTACTACGTTATTTTTGTTTTCAAATATCAAGGCGACTGTATTACTCTTACAGTACATACATTGCTCTTTAACCACTATTTAATTTTAACGCTCAGTAACGGAACAAGCAATGTAAAAATAACATAACGATACTTTATCATTGCGGTGTATTTCATAATAAAGCCGCTGTTAGTTGCGGCGAGTTAATGATGTGCCTGTATGATCTACAAATATAGACATCGACCATAATATCGATTGGTTGGATATCCGAAGTAAAATAATGTAAATATTTTTATTTATTTTGATTATTTTACAGAGTTGTAAAGAAATAGCATAATTCAGAATTTAATAACGACTTTTGCTTAAAATAAGGCAACATGTTCTAGCTCTTTATTTGTTCTCTTTATTTAACAAGATAGAAATTTTTTTTCAAAATTTTTTTTGTTAGAAAAAAAATAGTACAGTATTTTTTTTCTAACAAAAGCCTTACATGGTGAGGTTTAGCAGTAAGTTAGGTAAAATGATAACTACAATGTTACTTTATGTTTTCAGTTTCCCGAAAGACGCAATTTTAATAAAGTAATGGATTGATGGAAGGCCACCTAATGGGTTCCCTAAAAAAATATAGTACTATATCTATATGCTCATTCCACTTTCAACCAGAAATGCTTTAGCCTCTAAAAAAAAGGTCTTTTTGAATGGGCAATCCTTAAATTAAGACTAGACCTGAGTTAAAGTTTTTTTAGTAACTGAAAGCTTTTTCATGC
Source organism: Mythimna vitellina (assembly GCA_949316375.1). Lineage (NCBI taxonomy): Eukaryota > Metazoa > Arthropoda > Insecta > Lepidoptera > Noctuidae > Mythimna > Mythimna vitellina. The sequence continues at coordinate 7,795,477 of OX438687.1, read as the reverse complement.
AATAATTCATAATACAAGTTATTAAACTTTTCAGGATTTTAGAGGACCAGGACATGTACTTGGCCGATTTTTAGTATTTGATATTAACGTTCTGAAATGACGTATATAATGGCCTTATACGGGTAAATGGTTAGTTTTTGGGTTTTATGAAAACAAATTAATAAATAATTAATTATTCTTATTATTAAATTATTATTATTAACATTTTATGATTTTGTTTTTGGGACCCAAAAGAAAAAGCACGACAAAAAAAAATGGAAAAATCGATAACTTTTCTATTTAGTCAATCACTAGCGTAAATGTAAAATAAATTGCTTTTGCATAGCACATCGCCATTTCATGTGTGCGTAAGTTGTACGGTGCATGGAAAATACACGCTGTTTTTAGGGAGGTAAGGTTTATAATTGACTGTGTAGTATGGACTGATTTATGATTTGCGGATGTGTGCGCGACTGCGTAAATATTACTGCAAATGTAGTAGTTTCGGCGGTGGTAGGGAATCTGGAGACATCGTGTTCCGGTACAATTTTTACTACTTAACATATCTCCTCCCTTCTTAAATCTGTGGCTTTGACCCTGCTGGGCACCTACGGCTGCTGTCATCTTGTAGCGCGCGTAGAACAGTACGCGCCGTCGACGACTCATTGCTCGCCGTCCGCAAGCCCGCGCCTACGGTGGCCGGAAATCCCGGCGGCGGTTAGGGCGTGAGGACCTTTGGCTCACGCAATCGGCTGCCTCCTTTGCTAGCATTACTGCTTCGCAGAAGGAGGCGACCGCCTGTATGTACCTTTTGTATGGAATGATTTGACAATAACCTTTTCTTGCAATAGAAACAACGGTCTGTAGAAGCAAAGTTTAAAATCAAGAGTGGCCATATTTACAGCCGTGTTAAATATGACAGAGGTGCGAACGTGATGTTTTTTTATAAGAGAATGTTTAATGAATTTAATTACAAAGGTTTTATTGTTATACATATTTTATAGAAGCGCCTTGTGTTGGATACATTGTGGATTCTCTTGATTGTTCCAACTTTGGAAATGTTTCATTGTTGTCAGAATGTTTTGGAGCGGAGTATCTGCTTGTTATATGTTTGACAAAAGGAATTACAGTCCGCGAAGCTTCTTATAAGAAAAGTTTTATAGAAGTATTTTGTTGTAGATTGATGTTGTCAAATAATGTTTGTTTTTCACAAAATTATTGAAATAATAATTAATATTGTGTCTTATATGTTGCTGCTTCGTAGTAACGTCATTTCGTGCTAGCGACCGTTTTTAAGAGTCCATTTACTAAGTGCAAGTGCAAGCCACCCTTTGTTTTTTTTTTTTATCGATGTATATGTTATATATATTAACTAGCTGGTGCCCGCGACTTTGTCCGCGTCAATTTCGTAAAAATGCGCAAACACAACTAATAAATCTGTGCCTATGATTCATGCAGAAAGCATTTAATGCATTTATTTTACTTTCACATAAAACGGTTAAAGGCCAAAAAGAAAATTACCTCCAGTAAATATGTTATAATCCAAACTAATATTATAAATGCGAAAGTAACTCTGTCTGTCTTTCTGTCTTTTCTTCACGCCTAAACTACTGAACCGATTTGTGTGAAATTTCGTACAGACATAGTTTGGAACTTGAGAAAGGACAAAGGATAGTTTTTATGACAAAAAAAAAAATTCCGGACATACAGCGCCATCTATTGGTCAAAAGTCGGCAACAATTCAGTACTATAAATATCGAGCTTTTCCTATACTCCGTAGATAGATGGCGTTGATCGCGCAATGGTGTCATTACACGTGTTCGGTTCATGTTATTGTTTTAATTCATCGGAAAATTCATCGGAAAAATGTAAATAAATAGTAAAAAGGTATGAAAAATATAATCCAAACTAATATTATAAATGCGAAAGTAACTCTGTCTGTCTTTCTGTCTGTCTGTCTTTTCTTCACGCCTAAACTACTGAACCGATTTTTGAAAAATGTAAATAAATAGTAAAAAGGTATGAAAAATATAATATAATATAACTTTTAGTACAAAGAAAATACTCTAACGGAGTATAGATAATTCTATTAGTACTGATTCTATTAGTACTGTGCTTCCTGGCACTGCTAAAGTTAATCGAAGCAAAAAGATGGAACTATTTGTCGTGTAGTTCAGGAGCAACTGTTTTTCTATGAAGTATTGGAGGAATGGTACCCTAAGCTGCCTGGGAGAAAGTCAGAAGGTAGTGTTTTGGTGTAGTCACATCAATTACACACTCAGAGAAACTACTCAAAAACCAATCACACCTTAGTGTTCAACGTTGATCTGTCTCGATTAACGCCTCAGAGGTCCGTCACAAGTTGTGCATAGTATAACACACGAAATGTCACTCTATGGAATTCCGCCAAAAAAGAAGTAATAGTTTGGATAAAATTGTTGAATAGTAGAATTGAGTAGTAGTAAAATTGTAGGTGGTACCTAATTCCCAAGAATTACAAGTCCGCTTAAACCTTCCAAAACCATAGTTCTATATTTGTTTTCCATCTATCGCAATAGTTTTAAACCAACCGGTGGTTGTCCTTGGCTGAACTTGTATCGCGAGTACAGTAAACCTCATGTTCCGTCAAAAGTGCCCCTGTGAGTTGTCTTTAGCTTCTCTTACGCCTTCCAAAGGTTCATGATCCTAGTTTTGAGATATGATAACTCATTATTATGGTTTCAATTTGTTAATTGTATATGATTAATTATAGTCATCAATTATTATTATTATTATGAATCAAATATTAATTACCTATTATTATTACTTATCTACTGTTATTAATGATCAATTATCAATTTTTATTATCATTAATTATTATTATTATAAATAATTATTTATTATTATTACTAAATTATCAATTATTTAATATCAATGATCATCTTATCAACTTCGAAATCGTGAACATCCTGTGAATTGATTTTATTGTAAATTGTCATTTTTAATGTGTATTAGGAAATAAAAGGCTTTTTTATTTTTATTTTTTTATTTTATTTACTTATTATGGTTTCATATATTTTTATAATTAATTTATGAGTGAGAAATAAATGAAACTCGTTGTAATTCGAAAATAACGTTTATTTCTACATAACATTTATTTTATGCATCCACAAAAATATGTAATTGAACATCTTTTGAGAAATAAATTAGTTCTATACACTTACCTAAAGTCTATAGGTACTTAAGTTGAATAAAATCATTGCTATTACTTATAAATTCACAGAATTTGTTTTAAAAACCTTCTTATTCTATACATTTTCTATAGTAACTCTCAAATCGTTTTCAGATTATCGCATTAGGAAAGTGATTCAAAATAGATTTAAATTTGTAGAAAAGAAAATTAAATGTCGGTTCAAATCGATAAATTACACTTACATCTCACTATACAAAATTTATCGAATATAATTTCGGTTTTCAATCGGAAATAAAATTTAAGACCTACATTCTGAACAGAATACATGTAATAAAAGAAAATCTCAAGATTTATTGTGTAAATGTGTTCGGAACCCACCATTTTTATTGTGTAATTTATCTTTTCTGAAGTCAATTTCAATTTTATATTTTTAAACCAAAGCATAACAAAAATAGAATTTGAAAAACACAGCTTTTAACAATGGTTCATAAATATAAATAAAGTATCTAGGTATGTACTTCATTTGATCAAATCTAGAAAACAAAATAAACTTGAACAATCTTAATGATCCAAATGGAATTTTACAACTTCTCATAAATTAAACATATCTCAGTATTAACGATTCTTATAATTAATTAAGTACACTCTGAAAATTTATGCGTTCATTGAGTTACAGAATGAAAGTTATACATGGTTTCTTATATCGTTGGTAAACCATTTGGTAGAATTCTGATTGTAATACAGATTAAAATCAATGTAAGTACTGATAGCGGCACGAATCTTGAGCGATCGGCAAAAGAGCAGGAATCGTTTTGCGCATCGTACAATATCGGCAAGCCAATCACTGTACAAGGATTTCACTCCCCACCCCCGCATATCTCTTCATACCACTAAAGAGTCCCGATATTTCACTTCTGCGTGCTTCTGCGCAAATAGAACTGTAGAATTCAGCGCTCAAGATCCGTGCCGGTATCTATAGTAGGAAGACTGCATTCTGTACGGGACTTACAGCAAGCACGCTGGCATAAAAACTGCTCAAGCTAGATTTAAACGCTTGTTTGAATTTAGAACAAAGGACTTACTATATTGTGTTAAAATATCAGGCTTTCAAGTGAGAAAGAGAGATGGCGCTATACACCCTATATAGCTCCATCCCTTTAACAGTTTGGTAAAAGGTCGTCAAATGGATCATATTGAGAGCTCGTGGTAGGGTCTGTGGTCATTATTATTAGGTTGTTATGCGGTTCTGATAAATCTACTTTAAGAAATTAATCTCTATGTGATGAAATTGCTACTCTAGGGAACTCATGAAAAAAAAACATAAATCATAGTTTAATTAAATCCATACAGTCGTAAAGGATCAGCCGTTCCTGAGAGTACCTTCTGCAAAAAAATCATGTAACATTGTTCGGAACAATTGTAGATGCAAGAATAAAAAAAACACTAATTTTTCGACGAGTGGACGACGAGCAATGGGCGCCCTGCACTCGTCCTAAAGACCTAGCCCGAGTTGCCAACGGCGCGTAGTGTTTCATGCGTGTCTTATAAAAATGTCACCAAACCGTTGAGGCCCAGTAGGACCTACAGTAGGATACCAGCTGGGCCATGGGGAAAAGTATGAGAGAGATACTCGTGGTCCTAGAACGCAAAAGGCAACCGAAGGAGCATACGCGTGGTTTTTCCAGTAAACGTCTGACACGCCTTCTCACTGAATCTTAGAACGGGACAAGTCATTAGATAATTTCCTAGCTCAAAAAAAACATTTTTCTCATCCAGTATATTTTCATTGAGATCATGCTGCATTTTTTTTCAGTCAAATAATAACCACGATTTCCTTACTCATCTCTTGCAAAAAGAACAAGATGAACTTTTGCATGGAAAACTATGTTTACTTCTAGTGTCTAGAAAAACTGGTATTCTTCAATTATTTCTGCTTGAAACTTCACCAGTGAACAACAAAGCAGTGAAAGTTTTGTAGTGACCATTCATTAATTCAGTGTGAAGAGCAAAACTTTAGTAATTATGCTATTAACGATACTTCAGACTTGGTTGAAGAATTTAACAAAGAATAATGTATTTTCTTGATCCATTTTTTTTATAAACGGTAGCTGCAGATAAGTAGTATTTAATGAGACAAGCTCGTGATACTATTCTTATTTACTGAAACTTCTGAAAGCGTCAAGAGTAGTGATCACCAGAAATGCAGAGTTAATAAAGATCGATGGATTCCGGAGAAACGATTGAAAACTATACAGAAAAGAACTGCAGATAAGTGGGATAAACATAGTTCCAATTTTATAGCTGATGTTCTTAAGACGATGCTAGTTAGAATTACATGTCTGAAAGTCCGGACTGAGCCCAAGTGGTCGATGGACGTAGTGTTCCACGCCCTCCTCAAGGAGATGTCAGCAAAACTGTAGGGGGCCAGTAGGGTCGAAGCCTACAGGGGCCATGGGTGATGCAAAAGAGAACCCCGCTGCCCTAGAACGAAGGCTAAGAAGGAACAGGAGTAGGTTTTAGTCAGTAAAAGTTTGACACGCCCTTCTGTCCCACCCAAGGGTGGAAGATGTCATTAGACGGTTTTCCAACAAAAAAAAAAATGTCAGAAACAGATGTCAGTAAATTGATGGGGCCCGATTGTTCGAAAGAGTTAGCGCGGCCTTGGAATAAATATGATAACTGATTAAAACCCTGACTAAAATCCTGATTAAAAACTGACATTTGTTCCGAATCGGAAAAAATAATAACAACATAATCACATAATCGGAACAATCACTCTAGAAAACATAATATTAAATTATTTAATGTCCCATTTTGTCAAGCTCTAGCTCAATTCCCTTTACCGCGTACGCTAACGATGCTCAACGCGCTTGTGGAGACCAGACCTGGATTGGATTTGTTTGCTGATGAATGGAAGAGAATATTATTAGAAAGTTTGCGTTTCTTTGAGAAGATAATGAGGAAGGATGAACATATTTTAGTATTAAGGGCTATTTTGCTGTACTAAATAAATAAATAAATGACGTTAAAATGTCAAGCTTGCAAGTGAGAAAGAGGGATGGCGCTATAGAATCTAAGAGTTCAGTTTAGATTGCAAATAGATCGCATTAAAAGCCCGTGGCAGGGCATCTAATCGAGTAAAGGAACGTTTAGTCGCGAACGAACTACAACAGGCCAAAGATTTGCAGAGCATTTTATATTATTACGCTCAGTAGTGAGGGAAAAACTGAAGAAAGAGAAAATAATTTTTCACTGGTAGTCTTGTTGCGTAAAGTACTCTTTAGGACAATCGCATTAATTACGGTGAGTACACGGTATTTAGGTCTCACGTTTAATGATCCATCACGAACTGAGTGCAAAAACGAAACTCCAAAGAATACGGTATTCGAAACAACGTAGGTATTTTTAAATTGGCCAACCACAAGTGCGGTTTAAAAAAGTAATTGCAGCCCTGGAACGCAAACGGCAACTGAAGGACCACAGGTGAGTTTTAGTCAGTAAAAGTCGGACATTCTCTCTCGCTGCATACAGAGGGGGAGACGTTATTCGATAATTTGGAAACCCTTAAAAAACTAATATGTTCTTAGTTTTTTACAAGTCAAAAATAAATGTAACGAAACGAACTATTTTTCGGTCACGTCCGGATTTGTTTTCATATTTCTATCTGGAAACAGATGGCTTTCCCGGCTACGGCGATGGATGAACGAGAAGTGAAATAATTTTGAACTTTAATTTAAAATTGCCAAATTATATGGTAAACTGAATTTTGTGAATTTTTGCGTCTAAATTGAAAACTGGAACTGCTCGTAGGGAAAATTGTTTATTTATTTAGCTTTTATTTATTTAGATAATGTTTTGATGTTTTATAACTTAAGTAAAATGAATTTATATAATTTGTATTTTTTGTCGTCATTTATCAAAAATTTCGTCTGAATAATAATTAATCATTGCGCAAAATCGTGAGTAGGCGAAAACGAACTTGCAAGCTACCAGATAATGGTAGCTTGCAATTTCGTTTTTTTTTTCAGAAACGTTCAAATTCAAATCGCAATCCTATATTGACGATGGTTTTAGTATCAAAATCAGTTTATTTAGGTAAATAAGAGGTGTTTATTTATTTATCGATTAAGACAGTGCAAACTTTCTAATAAATACAGGAAATGCTCCTCAGATCCTACTCAAAAATCAAACAAAAAACATAAATACTAAAAAATTTGAGCGAAAACTACATAAAACATATTGGCATTTTATTTGGCAAGGTTTTATCTGATCATTAGTGTGAGTGATGCAGCAAGCGCCAACGTGTGGCCACTAAAACGGTGGTTACTTACGTTTAGCTTCATAAATTACATACTGCATTACAAAATTCATTGGCAACCCATAAATTTTGTTGAAAAAAGATAAAATAAAATGTGAAAACAAATGATAGGTGTCTTTAGAACATCTTTTTGATTTTTTTATTTAACTTAAACTAAATAAATTAAATAAGAAATATTTTTTACGTCTTGATACGCGAATTATAAAATAAGGAGGCCTTTGCTTTAAATTGGACCCGAATCGGTGGTCTATAATACGTTATGTACTTTGTAGTTAATGAGTCCTTTACTATTTTAATAGCTTCTCAATAAATTACACTGGTATTACAGAATTACAATGTATTCTTCTTGTTTTTTTTTCTTCTAATTTGCTTCTAATGTGACGTCACTGTTTTCAGATCTATCCTAATTTTTTTACAGCTGCTCTAGTTTTCGAGATATTCGGGGTTACCATGACGTTCTAAGTAAGATTGTTTCATTCTTATATCAGTGTGGGTAAGAGACAGAGCTATACAGGTTGTCTAGCACCATCTCTTACCCACACTGGAAATATGAATGAAACGATCTTACTTTAAACGTCATGGTACAGGTCATTATCAGTGAAACAACTGCTAAACTAAAACTGTACGGTGTTTAAGGTTTTATACGATTAGTGTCTTAATTTTGTGTAACATTGAATTAATTCATTACCTCCTATTACGGTCTGTTGTAGTCGTTTACTTTAGAGCCCGACAATTTTGGTATTGTATTGTGTATCGCTTCAATCGATTATACAATGAAGTATTTGGCAACTACGATTTTCGAAATATTGTTTAATAGCGAAGAGTATCTTTGTTTTTCTTATCACTCTGTACATTTTTCTTTTTTAATTTATCTGAAACTGCCCGTCAATCATCGAAGGAATTTCACAATATGGTCATCGAAAAAATTGTATAAACTAAAAAGGAAATTAAATACCGGGAATTCTGCAATAATGGCCATTTCAACATTGAGAAGCGAAAAGTAATGAAGAAAATATTGTTTATTGAAAAGAAGATTGATATTTTTAATTGTAGACATTACTTTCTGAAATGATAATGGTGCACGAGTTTTCAAAATAAAATGGGTTTATATTTATAAAGATACACAATTTTACATTGAAAAACTCTACTTTGGCACTAATCAGATTGTAAATTACATCCTAAATATAAAACACAATATTATATCAGACTTCAAATCTAATACATTCCTTATTTTGGCAGTAGATATCCAATTTAAAAACAAAATATTTATACATACAAAATCTATTTAAATAAAAAAATCTTATAGTCGTTGCAAATTGCGAGCGCTCATGTGAATTATGTAACAAGGGCGTTCGTAAAATGCATCAACTTTAGCTTAGCTTAATACCTAATATTAAAATTTCCTATAGGTTGTTCTATTAATACTGTTTCGGTGGTGTCTGGTGCTGCCGGTGACGGGGGAGCTAAAGCTGAGGGTCGTAATGATATGGCTAGAGGTAAAGCTGATCTGGCACAGAGCTGGGACGCTCCTCGAGTTGAGCCCGTTGAGCGGTACCGGGTGCAGCGACCGCGTCTGGGGACAAAAGAGATGGCATTTATTATATGTCAGTAAGGATATAGGAAAAGTGGTTTCCTAAAGTTGGGATTCAACTGCAGTTAGGTCACAAGATTTTCAAGGCAATAATGTTTTAAGATGTAAAGAACGCAGTAATTGTTTTGTACATTTGTTTTTGAAGACATTACCAAAACATAACATAATAAGTGTTATATTTTATTATTATTATCGTTTTATTTGACATTACGTCAAATGAATACAATTGTATTATAGTGTAATTCTAATTTTGTGACTGATTGTGTTTATAATATGTTATTTAATTTGAATTTTAATTTTGTATGTAAGGTATAGATTATGTCTGATTTAAATGAACTAATAATAATATTGTAAATATGCATTATATGAGTATGTCTGTTTCTACACACATATATACAGAATAATTAATTATGTCAAATATTCGCACCACGCTTTTTATAACTTCTCAAACTAGCTTGTTAATTTTAAATTAACAAAATTAACTTTAACGGTAAACTTTTCTTGGTAGTTAATTCAAACATAAATAAAGAGTATAGTATTTTTACATACAAATTCTAGCTGAGTTGTTTATACTACATACATATTCTATACTATAAACTTATGTAGGTTTATAGTGCATAGACTAATATATACTTTAGTTATCTAAATTAAAAAATTATGCGGGCTCTCGCAAGAATTATTGTTTTTTGTTGCTAAATATCAACGATATTCAAACGCTTTTGTTTGTTTAATGAGCATTTAGTTAAAAATATTCAAAGGAATTGATGATTGACAAGGAGATGTTTCAATGATGAAGATTGACAATAAATTGTATGGGATGTTAGTGTCGCCGCATATGAGCTACATGCCATAGCCACAAATGCCGCGACACGAACAGCTAGAAGCGGCCACAAACCACTGGTGGCCAGTGGCTGCTACTTTTTTAACCCATGCGCACAGGATCATAATGGACTCTGTCGCAGAAGGTGTAAGTGCGCGAATGGCGTGCGTCGGCGTTTTGTATCGGCATTTAGTGGCCAGTTCGGGCCACAAGAAGTGAGCAACGGCGATTTGTAGCGTGTGGTGGCCACCAGCGTCAACCGAGTGCAGCGAGTCCATGTAAAATGTATGAAAACTATAGGAAATATGCCGGTGGCGGCGTTTTATGTCTGTTCTACACTACAAAATTAGTATAAATCTTAAATTCTTACAAAATCACTATTCAATATTCCGTCTTGCTTCATTCGATAAAACGCCGGCAAACTTAACCTTAAAATACAATTAGTGTAAACACATAAGTCTGAGGAAACCGCACGACAAAGTTGCGTTGTTGCATCACAAACTGTTTTGGATACAGGCCAACGAAAATAAATTGAAAAATCTATGCGGAAAAACTTGCTTTAATTGTATTAGGGTTTCGTACTTCAAAAGGAAAAAACAGAACCCTTATAGGATCACTTTTTTGTCCGTCTGTCTGTCTGTCAAGAGCCTTTATCTTGAGAACGCGTGGAGGTATCAAGTTGAAATGAAAATCTATTAATACTAATTACCTATTTATGTTTATATTAACTGATTTATATTATTATTAATTATTATAATCAAGTCTGCGGTCCCTTTAAACTGTGATAAAATCAAAAATCTAAGTTTACGAAAAAAAAGATGTTGGTTATTTCTTATTTAACATCAACTTTCGAAATTAAAGTTATTTTGATCCTTGTAGTGTTTTTTTTTAGTGAAGTCGGTATTTTTTTTTCTCACTTTTTAGTTGATATATATAACCAGAGTGTCTATTTCTCATAAAAATTCCAATTAACCCATCCATCTTTCCTTTGGTCTCCCTCTCCCTCTCCATTCATCCACATGTAAACTTATAACTCTTTTAGTAACATGCGTTTTATCCCTCCTGTTCACATGACTATACCAAAACAAACGATTTCCTTTCCACTTTTCAGTCACACTTCCAGTCGAAAGAAATTTTTTGACACCATATTTTAAGATATTTAGTTAGGAATTTTTGTTTTAAGTTTACTTAAAGAAAAGTTAGTTTAGTTTTATAATAATGTTTAGTTGTTTATAAGCAACATTAACTTTTAATTAGTAAGAATACTTAAAGGGCTTATTAGAAAAGGTCTTGTTATTTTTTAAGTAGTCTCAATAAATAATATTCATAAACAGCAAAGTTATTAGCATTTGTTTATGTCCCAAAATGAATCTTAATTTATAGAAATATTGTAAAGGCGGATTATGAATGAATAAATGACGATCAAAATAAAAAAAAAACACTGCGCGTTGTATTTTCTAGTAGCAGTTGTTATGTATGATTAATTCTATTACGAATTTACCAATTATGACTTTTCGTGGACAATTTTGATATTTCATTTTTTTTTTTTTACTTTTGCCTACAAAAATATGATCAACAATTTTTTTCTTAATATTAGTAAAAAAATAGGGGTGTATATGGCTGAGACTACGGAGGAGCTCAGTACAATGCTTGGTGACCTCAGTAGAGCTTCCGAAAGAGTGGGACTTAAAATGAACATGGAAAAAACCAAAGTCATGGTAAACAGCCATGTAGCACCCACTCCTATCAAGATCAGGGACTCTACACTCGAAGTTGTGGACGACTACGTTTATCTGGGACAGACAATCCAGTTGGGTAGGTCTAACTTTGAGAAAGAGGTCAATCGTCGAATCCGACTCGGCTGGGCAGCGTTCGGGAAGCTGTGCGGTATCTTCTCGTCCAACATACCACAGTGTCTCAAGACGAAAGTCTATGACCAGTGCGTGTTGCCAGTGATGACTTATGGTACTGAAACATGGTCGCTTACAATGGGCCTCATCAGAAGGCTTACAGTCACCCAAAGGGCAATGGAAAGGGCTATGCTCGGTGTTTCCTTGCGTGATCGCATAAAGAATGAAGATATCCGCAGGAGAACCAAGGTCGCCGACATAGCCCGAAGAATCGCCAAACTAAAGTGGCAGTGGGCAGGGCACATTGCTCGCAGAACGGACGGTCGATGGGGCCGAAAGGTTCTAGAATGGCGACCGCGCACCGGAAAACGCAGCGTTGGAAGGCCTCCCACAAGGTGAACCGACGACCTGGTGAGAGTCGCGGGAGTGCGGTGGATGCGAGACGCACAGGATCGGTCGTTGTGGCGTCGCTTGGGGGAGGCCTATGTCCAGCAGTGGACTTCTTTCGGCTGAAATGATGATGATGATGATGAGGGGTGTATACTGTGAATATTTTATTTGTTTAATTTTAATTCTTTTTTGCTAAATTAAAAAAAAAAATCTTTATGACGTTTACAAAGTTTTTTTTTTAGCATTCTATTTTAGAAACCATGATACCTACTTGTTCTTATCATCATTGATTGTTCCATAAAATAACCAAATTATGACCCTTCAGTTCAAAGAAAATCATAACTATAATAAATGATTCTAGACACATTTTTTTCTTTCATAAAACCACTTGAGCCTATTACTGTCCGTTACTAAAAGTATGAATTCTAAAAGGTTTGAGCTGTTAATATAATTTGTTGGGCATTTTTTGTTAAAATTGCTTTACGTTCATTTGATTCAAACATTTTGATGGTTGCAAAATAATATTTTGTTGTGAGTGGACTATCACAATAAATAATAAAAAACTGTGCTACAAAAATGAATGAGGCGACTAAAGATGATATTTATAAACTCAAACTAGAAATATTTCAAGTACTTAATTAATCCAATTATAGGATTTTTTGAAATGTCAACATCTCGATCAGTTACAAAGACGAAGCTACTTGTCCATTCCAAAGCGTAATTGGGTACTTTAGTTTTCGAGAGAGCATTTTTTTAATAATTGATGCGTCCAATTTTTTCTCAAAGGAAGCAATTTTTTCTTTAAACTTCAATCGTCATTCATATTCTCTCCAGACCGGGTCTGTCCACTCTGTACAACAAGAGTCCAACAAGAGGCTGGGCCCAAGTCGTCGACGGCGCGTACTGTTCCACGCGTGCCTCAAGGAGATGACAGCAAGCGTAGGGGCCCAGCAGGGTCGAAGCCTACTGGGGCCATGGGTGATGCGAAAGAGATCCCCGGGGCCCTGGAAAAAAATGGCAGAGAAGGAACAGGAGTGGGTTTTTAGTCAGTAAAAGACTGACACTATCCCCCGCTCCGCCAAAGAGCGGGGATGTCATTAGATGATTTTCCCACCCGAAAAAAAAATCCAACAAGAGGCGCTCGTCAACCCCCGTCTTCGTAAATGTACTGAAAAACGTCGTTTGATACACGTGGAAATTTGTCACTGCAACTCTCAGCTCCATTACACCCACGCCAAGGCTCGGGCGAAATCCGCCTCGGTCACAATGACAAACTATCTTCACTTGTATAGTAAATAAGTACAAAATGTACTGTTTCAATACACTTACTCGAAAACTCGCACATATCCCTACTGCTTTTAGATACGCAATCGACTGTTTTCCGCACTAGTTTAGAAAAGTGCGCGAGCTTATTCCCGCGACAATTTATTTTATTTCTGTGTAAGTTTTTTTAGAATTATAATTCATCAAAATTTAATTTTAATTTGGGATATGGGGGATTTAGGCCGTAGGCTCGGGGAGGCAACGGGTGACTCCCGGTCCGGGTCGTTCTTGGTGCAAAGGATGGCCATCGCTATCCAGCGAGGTAATGCGGCCAGTATTATGGGCACTTTTGCACCGGGAACGATCAGGGGCGGGTTGTATATTGACGTGTGACGTTTTAGACATATGTTGCGCTATTTATTATGTTAGTTATTTGGGATATTGTTCTTATTATTTACTATAAATACTATTATACTAAACCTAACTATGTACATATAATACAAAAACAGCTATTACACTCAGGCGTCGAAGTACTCCTCTACATCGCTGTCATCCGGAAACGTGCCCAGAAGGCACGGATGCAGAAAGCCCACTTTGTAAGTATATTGAAAAACGTCATTTGATACACGTGGAAATTTATTCTTGCGACTAATTTTCGCCACTTGTATCAAAATGTACTATTGTATCATCAATGCCAGTTAATAAACCAGTAATTTCCCTAGCCTTTTCCAACTAGCTTGCGGTCGGCTTCCAGTCTATCTGGATGCGGCTGAATACTTGAGTTTTACATGGACCCACCACCTATTAGACCTCCACAACTCAGCTAAAGGGCAACACAATACTCTTTGGATAGACTGATGGTCAGACTTTCTGGCATTTGACTAGCTGTAACGACTATCAAGGATCTACAAATGACAACCGGGACCAACATGCTTTTTGGGGCACTAGGATTCCGTACCTTATAAGAAAAAAAAAACGGAATCCTTATAGATCACTTTGTTGTCCGTCTGTATGTTTATCTGTCAAAATCCTTTATCTCAAAAACGCGTGGAGGTATCGAGTTGAAATTAAAACCAGATACTCAAGTCTACACAGTCCCTCGAAGCTGTGAAAATATCAAACTTCTGAGTTACCGAAAAAAAAAAAGATTTGGCCGTTTATGTCGCAAAAAACATATATGTCGATACTCTCAAGGAATCAGGTATTTTTCGTTGACCCAGAATCATTAAATTTGGCATGAAGCACGGTCTTATAGTACAGGTGTACAGGTATAGAAATATATCTGAAAACTGTAAAGTTGTTGTTACGTCACAAAAAAAAATCTTTTTTTGCGATTCGGAAAAATCTTCGAGACTCCATTCGGGAATTCAACTATTTACATTGGCAAGTTTGTATTGTACCGAACCCTCATTGCGCAAGTCATCAGGCCTTGGTACAGGCCATGGTCTGGAGCGAGGAGGAGTGGCAGGCAGTCGCCTCCTTCTGCCAGGGCCCTGAGACGAAGGCAAAGAAGGAACAGGAGTGGGTTTTTAGTCAGTAAAAGTCTGACATTATTTTCCGCTCCGCCAAAGAGCGTGATTTGTCATATGATGATTTTCCCACCTAAACACCTAAAAAAAAGGGCGCGAGTTCGATTCGCACTTGCCCAGTTCTTTTGTGGATAAACTCGCGCTTGACTTCTATCTCACCAGTTGGAAAGGGATAATATGGTTGACGATGGGGTACGGTTACCTAGAAGTAACTTATCCACTCTTGACTTAAAGATCCTCTGGTTGTAACTTTCAGGAATCACAACAAACAGACACTTAAAAAAACTAGTTACCTTATTAAATAATGTCCTTACCTGGTACAATGACACCTCAGCAGTCTGAGGAAGGCGGCTCTGAAGGTTCTATTGAACACGGTGTAGATGATGGGGTTGATGGTGGAAGACACGTAGCCCAGCCACAGGCAGATGTCCACCACGTGCTCTGTGGACAAGGGTTTATTACAATATCTTGATACTTTATACAACATATTATGAACTTTTGCCCACAGCTTAGCTTATATTTAATGTACGGGGGTACATTAAATATAGCCTATGTCACTCAGGAATAAAGCAGCTTTCTATCGATGAAAAAATTTTAGCAATCTGACCAGTACTTTCAGAGATTACCTCCTACAAACAAAAAAACAAACTTTACATCTTAATTCATTTATTTATTTATTTATATGTTAATAATATAAATCTAGATAAACCTACATCCTACATCCATTATTCCTGGAGTTCCCTTAAGATTACTTTCTACTTTTACGTAGAAGGAGCTGCAGGCAGAAGTGAGGTTCGTATAAAGTTAATCTCATTTCAGAGAATTTTAATGAACTTAACATAGCAATAAATTTTAAGATCATACGGCTGCACTATCTTATTGTCAGTGATGAAAAAAAATCTGGAATTTCCGAGCAGAAGAAATAATATTTCAGCCAAATGCGTAGTCGTTGATGCAAAATGTGCCAGCCAGCCAGATGATATGCTACTGCAAATTTGCAATATTCCACCTATCATGTGCTACACGGAAGTATTACAAAACACAAATCGGTCGATTTTGCCATATCTCTTGGCACAAGACTCCATTCTATTCGCAATACACAAGTTTCTTATACAATCGACGAATGGAACATTTCCAGATACATATTTTCAAATTACGTTATTTTTGCCCCAAGCTCGTGCTTTTGAACTTGACCTTTTTCAACCTCTAAAATAATCCCTCAACAAAATAATAATCTTGATATCATTGCTTACGTCATCATATTATTGTCTTGATATATATTTTTTTATAATTCTTATCATGTAATCAGTCATGTAGACTTTATAGTCCTACAAACCATGCAGACTACATTTCATCTGTTTATACAGATGAGATGTAGTCTGCATGGCTTGTAGGGTGCTGCCCCCTGTGGGGCCTGCCCTTCCTTAAAAGTAGTCACATGTATAGGTAACTTCTAGTAAAAGATGTCGCGCCGCTTTTTCAGTCGGCGAATACTTTCAGGAATAGTAAGCTGTCCTGCTAGCTGGTTTGGGTGCTTTTGGAGATGTGATTTGTAATTGGCAGCATGGCAGTTGATCACTTCTTTAACCATTGGCACATTCAAGATTTCATGGATCTCCTCTGTTTTGATGAACCAGGGCGCATTGGATATCTGCTTGAGATCGCTTTGATATAAATATTTACGACTATTTAATTTCAGTGTTCATGAGGAGCTCGTAATAATTTTGTAATTATGCAAGCTCTGCTCACGTAGCTTCATTGAACCAGCATAATCATCAGCCAAAATTCAATTCAATTCTGTCATGATTTTGCTCGCGATTCATGTTTAGGCTCTCATTAACTGGTAACTATAAATCAAATCTAACCGCGGTCATATAGATTGTACTACACCTACTGAAGCTTGTAGAGAAGTGTATTAGTAGCAACATTTCCGTACTATTGACATTACTGACGTACGAGTATATAGGGTGAATGGTAATTAGTGACCGATACTTAAACACGTGATTGTACTCATGATTACAAACAACTTTCCCAAAGATACTTTTTTCGCTCGGCGACGGTTGGGGCATGAGGACCGTGGCCTCACGCGATCGGCTGCCTTCTTTGCTAGCATTACTGCTTCGCAGAAGGAGGCGACCGCCTGCCACATACAGTTTAACTTACCTGGGACTATACAGGCTGGACATGCGGCGAACAGAATATTGAGTAGGAAGAACGGCGCCCAACAGAGTACGAATGTGAAGAAGACTAGTCCAAGGACCTTGGTTGCTTTCTGCTCATTCGCCACGGCGTTGGCCGAGAGGGACCGGCCTTTTTTGCGGTTTGCTAGGAACCTGTAACAAAAAAATAAATTTTCAACTAAAACATTTTATTTATTTTATAATTCATGTACACAATTATATAGTATAATAAAAGAAAAGAAGAGGAAAACAGAAAAATAGGTACATATGTGATGCTTATTTCTACGGAAATCTTTTTCAGCATACCTGGGAAAGGAAAAAAAAAGAAAAGTACAAACAAAACAATTATTAATAAAATATACGATATTAAAATATACTATACATACATATAGTAGAATAAATATCGCAATAATACATACTGAATTAAAACATACATACTTATAAGCAACAATGATGAAATATAAATATAGTGTTCTTCACTCCTTTTTTGAAAAC
This sequence comes from Mythimna vitellina, assembly GCA_949316375.1. Taxonomy (NCBI): domain Eukaryota; kingdom Metazoa; phylum Arthropoda; class Insecta; order Lepidoptera; family Noctuidae; genus Mythimna; species Mythimna vitellina. Next base: position 7,777,890 of record OX438687.1, on the reverse strand, counting down.
TGCTCTGGCAGGTGGACTGCTAAGCCTAGCTAGATGACGTAACGCACACAACAACGCACTGACAGGTGGACTGCTAAGCTTAGCTAAATGACGTAACGCACACAACAACACACTGACAGGTGGACCGCTAAGCTTAGCTAAATGACGTAACGCTCACAACAACGCACTCACAGGTGGACTGCTAAGCCCAGCTAGATGACGTAATGCACACAACGACGCAGTGATAGGTGGACAGCTAAGCCTAGCTAGAGCCTAGCAAATCGTCTGATGAAGTGAAAAGAATCGAACGATTTAAAATGTTCGTAACTAGCCGTACTACATGCTAAGCATCTTCAGGAATCACCTACCGTATATAGTGCAAACTCTTCTATTGTAGGCACCTTTGATTTAATGGAATATCTCGTGTTAAATAATTAATGAAATAAATAAATAATCGTTCAAAAATCGGCTTTCAGTAGACTAAATTAGAACAGTGGTGGCCGAGTGGTAACGGCCCCGACTTACGAGTTATAGGTCGCGGGTTCAAACCCAACCGCAGGCGCATTACTTTGTGTAATTTATTTCATCACCACTGCTTTCAAAACGGTGAAGTAAAACATCGTGAGGAAACCGGCATGTCCTAGAACCAAAAATTCAAAGACATGTAACATCCACCAACCCGCACTGGGTCCCCGTGGTGGATTATGGCCCATTCTCTCTCCTAGAGAGCAGGCCTGATTCCCAACAGTAGGAACATTATAAGGCCGACTATGCTATGCTAGTAGACTGAATTATGTATTTAGATGAGGTAGGAGAGTTTTCGAAATTATGACATATAGGCTACCAGCCGCAATCTTACGTACTGGTTATACATGGTCTACCCATGAACCAAGTTTCATCGAAATCTGTACAGACGTTCGAGCTTAAAAAAGTAAGTAACAAACATACATACGCTCAACATTTTTACCTTTATAATATTAGTGTGATGTTTTGGGATTGTTTGCTGTGTTTTATATAAACTATTTTTTTAATAATTGTGTATAGAATTGCCTATAGAGACATCTTATAACTTTGCTGATCAATTTAGGGCTATCGATTTATGTAAAAAAATAGCGTTATGTATTCGCCTTTTCTTACCCTTAAAATCTCTCCTAATTTATTTCACTCAAGTTTATCAATGTTCCGGTCTTACAAACGTCTGGCGAATAAACGTCAAGTGCCTTCGACGGGTTCCGTACAAATGAAGGCATAATAAGGTCCCTTTAGAAGGCGCAAATCTTTTAAACCTTTTTCGTCTCATTGATCGATAGACCCCTATTTACCTTTTGATATTTTAAGCCTGACAGATTGGCTTGATTGGCGCTTTATATTGAATGACAAGTTGAATGCGTATTTTTAGGAGGATTAAAGGATATCGGCTCTAAATTTTTAGTGGTCCTCTTAATTCTGTTTTGATGAACGAATTTTGTAGATAGGTAATCTCGTTTAGGACAGGTGACTGACAGATAAAATTGTTTCAGCAAATTATTAAATAGATGAACATGATATTCAGCTGGGTATCGTTCGGGAAGCTGTGCAGTATCTCCTCGTCCATCATACCACAGTGTCTCAAGACGAAAATCAATGACCAATTGACGACATATGACACAGAAACGTAGTCGCTTATAATTGACTTCATCAAAATGCTTAAAGTCACTCAAAGGGCAATGGAAAGGACAATGCTTGGAGTTTCCTTACGTAATCGCTTAAGAAATGAAGATATTCGTAGGAAACTTTAGTGGCAGTGAACAGGGCACATTGGTCGTAGAAAAGATGGAGAATGGTCCAAAAGGTTTTGGAAAGGTGACTGTGGCTACCATGCACCGGTAGCATTGGACAGCCTCCAGCAAGGTGGACCGATCCGATGATCTTCATACCTGATTCGATCACGTGATTACATTTTTTAGTTGCGCTCAACGTTCGGCTCCATCATCAGATCACTTTGATGGTATACGGTTCTTACAGCCAAAGTGCATTCAAGCACGGTTATGTTGGATTGATTTATTACAGAGTTCCGGTGCCGACTTTCTGGCTTCGTCATCAGATCAGTTCGATGTACTCCCTTCCCCTCTTCCTTCAGTCAGTCATCGACTACACGTATAAACAAAACCATTTTACTTGTGACGACAGTTCTGTTATGATCCTATGAGGAGTTTCATTCCATATCTTTGAAGTTTATCATCAGATCATAACAATATTTCTATGGGACTAATTTGAGAGCATTTTAATTAAAAGAACCTTTTCAAAATCGGTCCACAACTGACAGAGAAATCAGTGTACATACATTAAAAAAATACATACAGAGTCGAACATATTTTTTTTGAAGTCGGTTAAAAACTTTCTAAGCATAATATTCATAAATATTAGACCTTGCATTACAATGAAAGCCCAAACAGCTCGTTTTAGTGTTCCAAGGCTAATTTGCAGAAATAAAGTTAGGTAGACATTTTTATTCAGTTCCAGATTCATAAATATGTAGTTATGAATTTTCTCGAGCGGGGAAATGTGAAGCTTATTACAATGTATGTAGCACTACATTTAGTTTGAAATGAGTTATCTGGGTCTATTTGTGAACGTGGTAAGAATTTATTAGAGGGCCTTTCTATAATTCAGGTTTATATTAATAAAAAAATCTGCATTCATTTATTAATATTATGACAAAAGAGAGGTGATGACTCAGTGGTAACGGCTCCGACTTACGAGTTGTACATCGCAAATCAGGCAGGCGCTGTACCTACTTTGTGTATTTAATTTAATTGCAAGGAAAACATTATGAGGAAACCGGTATGCCAAAGAACCGAAAATTCGAAGCACACAAACATGCAATAGACGTTGCATGTATTCGAATTGGGCCCTCATGCTAGAACACGACCCATTCTCTCTCCTAGAGAGAAGGCCAGAGTCCCATCAATGGGAACATTAAAAGGCGGATTATGCACTAGTTGAAACTATGCTACTATTGAACTAATACTACCCCGAGAGTATGTTTACTAGGGACTTTTTTTTATTATCATGCAGGAAAAGCCGCCCGAGCCATATCTTTCATATAAATCTGAGTTGCTGAAAAAGTAACAAACAAACACACTCACAAACTTTCGACTCTCAAATATTGATGATATTATCAAATTACTTTTTTTACGAATTATTATTAGTAAAATACCAATAAACGCTAACGATCAACACCAGGTGGGCATTTTTATTACAAAAACTTTTATTAATTTGGTAGGTATAGTCTAGAACGAATACTAAATCGTGCCTAGATATTAAAGTTTTTTTTTTTTTTTTTTTTTTTTTTTTTTTTATTGGGTGGGAAAATCATCCTAATGACATCCCCGCTCTTGGGCGGAGCGGGAGATAGTGTCAGACTCTTACTGACTAAAAACCCACTCCTGTTCCTTCGTTGCCTTCGTCCCAGGGCCCCGGGTTCCGCTTTCACACTACCCGTGGCCCCAGTAGGCTTCGACCCTGCTGGGCCCCTACGATTTGCTGACATCTCCTTGAGGCGCGCGTGGAACAATACGCGCCGTCGACGACTTGGGCTCGGTCCGGACGGTTACCGGACGGCCAGACGGCGAGCCACCCATTGCTCGCCGTCTGCAAGCCCGCGCCTACGGTGGCCGGAAATCGGGATCGGAATCCCGGCGGCGGTTGGAGCGTAAGGACCGTTGCCTTACGCGATCGGCCGCCTCCTTAGCTAGCATTACTGCTTCGCAGAAAGAGGCGACCGCCTGCCACTCCTCCTCGCTCCGGAGCATGGCCTGAACCAAGGCCCGGCGCGAGAGATCACCGCCGCCGATTGCCCTCACGAGGTCACGGCGTTGCTCTGCCCAAGCGGGGCACACCTCCACCGTGTGCTCCACCGTGTCCTCCGGGTGGGCCACACAGTGGCGACACCCGGGCGTCGTTTCCGCACGAATCCGGTGCAGGAACCTCCCGAACTTACCGTGTCCGGTGAGGACCTGCGTCATGCGGAATGTGAGGACGCCGTGAGGTCTTTCCAACCACGCCTCAAAGAGGGGACTTACCGCCATAATTGTGGCGTGCCCATAGATATTAAAGTTTAAGATATCGTGATAAAAGCCTTCAAGGGTCAGGTTACAATATTGGAAACTCATTACGGTCTACCTTAGTGATCCAGGTTTCATTTTAATAAATGAAATCAATTTTGTAAATTGTGGTATTAGCAAGCGGCTAGGTGGGGTGACAGCGGTCTTTGAAATGTAGTTGTTAGGAGCTAAATTAGAGTAACGAGATTAAAGCGAGGACTTAACTAGACTGACGCACACGTGGACCACCTGACCCCATAACCATGTTACTATCGTTTCGTTCGCGCCGAACGCCTCGAGTAGGCCACGCCTCCAATTCCTTTGTTCTGAACACGTGACTGAGCGTTGAGATGACGTCAGAACAAAGGAATCGGAGGCGTGGTCTACTCGAGGCGTTCGGCGCGAACGAAACGATTGTAACTTGGCTAGGGGGGCTGATTAGTACGTACTGGCGCATTGCATAGCCTTGCGTGGCGCGTCGTTTAAAATATATGGAGACCGACGCGTCAAATAAGCGTAAGTAGCCCACGTGTGCGCAATGTAGTTCTACCTTAAGGGAACTCTTACAATTATTCTCGCAGCTCTTGCATTTCACAATCCACCTAACGAATCAATCTGCTTAGTTTTTAACAACTATGTTGATCCCAACACACACAATCCGTACATGACTCGCGTGGTGGATAAAAGCCTATTTATTGTGCAAGTCAGGAGGTAAGGTCTCCTTTCTTGGACTCATCCCAGCAGTGGGAAGATGACCCCAGTCAAACCAGACGTAGTTGGATATTAGTATTTTACACCACTAGTTTTTGCTAGCGGCTTCACCCGCGTGTAGGTACTAAATATATAGCCTATGTCACTCAGTGATAAAATATAATTCTACTGTTGAAAAAATGTTTAAAATCGGTCCAGTAGTTTTTGAGTTTATTCATTATAAACAAACATACTCTCTTTATTTCATATTTTCTCGCCTGAAACACAGGATGACCTAGTTCAGGCATATTACACTTGGGAACTTGACATAGAATTAAGAATAAATGTGTTTACAGTATTATTTTATATTTTGAATTAATATTATTTTATTATTTTAGTATAAAATGGAGCAACTGCCTGACTGACCTTCACTAAACAGTAATCTCAATTACTGGGTAGAGCCATGGGCTATCGTATTACTCATAGCACGATACACCTTGGCAAGACAGGTGTTCCATTTCCCGTGTTCTGACTATCCACAACGACTTTCAAATATCTACAAATGACAGCCAAAGCCAACGGCTTTAGGTGCCTTAAATATCTTAAAATGGTCACCCATCTATAAACCGACCTCTGCAAATATTGCTTAACCTTGAAGACCAATCCATGCGGCTGTTATCATTTTGACTATGAGCTCACAACCCACCTTACAAGCTGCTTATTGTATTACCCCTTCACCTTGTCATAACTCACTTGCTTACGAATGTAAATCTGGACACTAGCATTCAACTGAATAAATCATGTTCCGACAGGTTAAAACAAGTTGCCAACAATATAACATCTGGCCATATAAATATACATGAAGATGGAAATACAATGAAAGAGCTAAGATCTACTGGAACAAAGAGATACAAACAGAAATTAATTCTGAAATGCTGTAATGGAAATGGCGGAAGATTTTGGTTTGATGTCGTCTGAAGATTTTAAAATTGAGACGGTTTATTGTAATCGGAAGGGTAGTGTGGTTTCCGAAGATGTATAGCATAATAGCATAATCAGCCTTTTAATGTTCCCACTGCTGGAATTCAGGCCTTATCTCTAGGAGAGGGAATGGGCCGTATCCACCACGCGGGCCCAGTGCGGATTGGTGAATGTCACATGTCTTCGAATTTTTGGTTCTAGGGCATGCCGGTTTCCTCACGATGTTTTCCTTCACCATTTTGAGAGCAGTGGTGATGAAATAAATTACACAAAGTAATGCGCCTAGCTGGGCTTGAACCCGCGACCTACAACTCTTAAGTCGGGGCCGTTACCACTCGGCCACCACTGCTCTCAAAGAATTTTTTTTTTTTTAATTAATATAAACTAGTGCGTGACTACGATCCCACCTGATGGTAAGCAGTGATGCAATCGTTGATGGTGAGGCGCACTAGTTTATTAAAAGCCTATTTACTCCAACCCCGAAAACACCTTTTTTTTTCGCGATGGTAATCCTCATTGATATCCTCCGCCCTGGGGTAGGTGGAGGGGTCTATCAGAACCTTACTGACTAAAACCTTCTCGGAATTTCCTCGTACACTTGTGTTGGGGACTGTGGGTGCAGTTTGATTTCCAGTGTAACCTTGAAGACACCAACCTAACCTTTTGTTTCTAGTAGGTAACAATACAGACTTATAAGAGAATATTACTTATCACTGTAATCTTATTTTTGTAGTAGTTATTTTATATTTAGTCATCACCTATTTTCTTACCTATATGGGTATATTTTTACGTTTGCATCTATTTATTCTAATATTCAAAATTTATTTTCTGTTAACTTTCATATTCGTAAAATTTGTAAATGGTCTATTTTGTCTCCAGGCAATAATCTGTCCATTCTAGGTTCGATGAAAGAAATCGCGAAATGCGGTTACACCACTTATTATATGTTTCTAGTCTACGGTTTCCTTTTTTATAAGTTATAATCTTGGTCAATAAAGAATATATATATATATATAAATAAATACAATTTTCTCAAAATTTGGGTATCATTTTGTCTTATATTTGTAAAATTAATTTTATAATATTATAATAGACACAGTGTCGCCCATTTATCAAAATTTTAAACGCGCCGCTATAAAATGAGGAATTTTGAAACACGGTGACTAATTAGTAGGCGTCACCACGTTTACAAATCTGACATTTTAATCTCTGAGAAGAATTATGCTTTCAAATAAAATGTGTAGTCATGGTTAATGTTCCCTTTTATTACAACTAACGCTTTGCGGCATTTTCTTAAAATTATAGTAAATGAAATTAGGAGATAAACTTGAACATTTACAGCTGTTGGCACCACAAATAATTAAATATAATTATTATATTATGTGAAGAAGAATGTTGTAATTGTTGTGTTGTTGTTGTAATGTTGTGTTATTGTATTGTTGTTGTTGTAGTTGTGTTTTGTGAAGATGAATGGATTGTGTGAAGAGTGATATGAAAGAAAAGGAAGTTAGTGATAGCATGACGAGAGACAAAAAAACGTGATGCGCCGACCCCAAATAACACAGGACAAGGGCAGGAAGACGATGATGATGATGAATTATCATATTATGTATCGAGAATTATTGATATCTTTATCTATATAAAAGGAGAAATTGACTGACTGTACTGACTGTGACATATCAACGCGCAGCCGAAAGTACTGGGACAAAAAACAAAAATTTTTGCAAAAAGCTTCCTTTTATGACGTAAGCGAGCAATAAGGAGGGGTTTTTGAAAATTCAACCTTTAGAGAGGTAAAAAAAGAAGAATTTTGTTTGCATGCAAAATCATAATCCGTGTGTTTGAACTTTAAAGTAAGCAAAAATTGAAATAAAGAAATATAATTTTTGCTTAATTTGAGTATGTCAAATCTGAAAATTAAGGATCAACAGGTCAATGAACATGGTTTGATATCAGCATGCAGTATAAAAAGAGTAATAATAATTGCAGGATAAATATCCTGTTATCGGACATTATTTCAAACTGGTTTATTTAAATGAATATTTATTTGATAGCAGCGTAAATATATTCATCCACCGACAAGAATTACTCATGCATATTACAGTTCCAGAACAAATATTATTCCACTTATTAAAACGTCATTTTATTGTTATTTATTGCTGCTTGCTTTTTGGATATAAGGGTGTATCTCCGTTGAAGCCGAGCAGGGCAGAGTAGAGTGGAGGAGAGATGTGAAAAGTGGCAATGGTTACCATTGAAGGGTAGCGGGGCAGAGTAGATTTGAGCTATCCTACACTTTGTGCTCTCCTCTCAGTACCCAACTCCGTTATGTCTGATTCCAGGCATTTTGTTTTATTTGAAAGACCGCTTAGAACTCAATAATAAATATGTTTTTCTTTATTTCTTTCTTTTTCAGGTCTTTTCTACTTCACTTACACTATTTTTACTGACGCAAAGTGTAAAGAGTTCAAGCACTGTGATTCGCCAATTCACAGTCCGCTCCTTTCTACTCCACTCAGATTCGCTTCAGTGAAAACACGCCTTTATACTGCCATTTAAATTCCACACCTTTTAAAACATCCGGTAGAAGCACCATCAGTATCCAGTTTAAAATTTTCAGTCAAAAACCGGTTATCTATTCATCAGTAAACTCTGACAGTTAACTGTATAACGCTGTGGTTTAACCATCTGACGAAAGCCACGAAAAATATCTCTCATAATTTAAAACATTTATTTCTATAAATTAATACAAGTGTTGGAATCGCTTTTACAAATTACAGAGCAAGTTTTTCGAAGCCTTCATTGAAAATGTAAGAGCAAATTTTCTTTGCAAGTGTTACTCAAAGTTTGTCAGTGCGAAATTATATCCTATCTCAACGGTAATAATTAAGAACTTTGACACTCGTTTGAGAAGTAAAATTAAATATTGTACCTACTCATAAACTTTTAAGGGAGCTTTGTCTTTTGAAACAAGTTTATTTAACTGATCGGTTTAGTATCTAGTAAGGATACAAAATATTCATTAACATAATGCGGTTATCGTAGTAAGTTTATCAATACCATGACTCTTCTATTTTGTATGTATATACAGGTAAAACATTTACCTGTATAACATACAAAGTAGAAGAATTAGTTGTTATTAGCCAACGGTTTCGCCCGCGTAAAAGCAGAAAATAACCCTATCTCACTCATTAATAAATTAAGATTTTACAGGTGATAGAATTTTCAGAAGCTGTTCAGTAGTTTCAAAGATTACCTACCTACAAACTTTTACCCTACATACAAACTTTTAAATTGTTTTCTTTTTATATTTCCGTATTTTATTGTGTTGTATTGTATTGTATTGTATTATATTGTATTGTATTGTATTGTGATGTAATGTATTGTAATTTTTTAATTTTGAATGATAGTTTATTTTTTATGATATATTTTTTATGATGATAATGATAGTTTGTTTAGCATTGCTTTATTTTTTATGTAACAAATATAATTGATCTTCGAAGCATTTCGATCTACCATAGTTTTTTTACACACCACTTTAAAAAGACAGTGAAACTTTGAGAAACTCAGTCTCAAAGGCCACTGAAAGTTTTATAGCCACACTTTACAATAGCGGATCTTATCTGAGTTGGCTTTAAAAGGGATTGTAACCTTTTATTGTTTAAATTGGATCCAAAATATCTGGATGTGATTTATTTTTATTGTCATGACCTGACAATAGAATCTTACGTTATGGCTGGTATTCATTATCTTATGATAATGGTTATTAAAATGGCCTTAGTAAATTGTGTGATTTTATTCTGATTTGAAGTTGTTTAATTAGCTAGTGAAACAAAGTTCTTTTGAATACTTATAATCTGACTAGTACGTGTTGATATTATTTGATATTATTTGAAATTATTTGTGTTTGTTTTGATTAGTCTTCATAATAAAAAAAAACATTAATCTCGAAAACCCGCTCTTATCCCACCATTTTCAGGCTCGCAGTAGAGTGTTTTCCACACTAGTGCAGAAAAGCGCGCGTGCTCTCCCCCACCACAATTTTATTACATGCATCGTATCAGGGTCGAGTACGAGTCACCGGTCAATCCCTTTTTTTGGAAGTGTATTGACAAAAGTCATTTGATACACGTGCAAATTTGTCACTGCAGCCATCGGCTTCATATCACACTCGCCTATCGCTCGTGTGAATTTCGCCTCGATTGCAATGACAAACTTTCTGCACTTGTATCAAAATTTATTATTTTGATATCGAAAATGGTAACGGCTTTTGCTTTCCAAGGTATGGGTTTTTTTTTTGACGGTTACCGGACGGTCGGACGGCGCGCCACCCATTAGTCGCCGTCCGCAAGCCCGCGCCTACGGTGGTCGGTAATCGGGATTGGAATCCCGGCGGCGGTTGGAGCATGAGGACCGTTGCCTCACGCGATCGGCCGCCTCCTTTGCTAACATTACTGCTTTGCAGAAAGAGGCGACTGCCTGCCACTCCTCTCCGCTCCAGACGATTGGCCTGTACCAAGGCCCGGCGCGAGAGATCGCAGCCGCCAATCGCCCCCATGAGGACATGGCGTTGCTCTGCCCAAGCGGAGCAAACCTCCACCGGAATCCGGTGCAAGAACTTCCAGAACTTACCGTGTTCGGTAAGAACCTGCGTCATGCGGAAGGTGAGGACGCAGTGAGGTCTTTCTAACCACGCCTCAAAGAGGAAGGTATGGGGTGTAAATAATGTCCTAGATATACTTTAAAAAGTACATATCAATTGAAAATTTCACATTGGTACTTATTGCTCGATTTCAAACTTGCAACCTGATAGTTTAAAAAGCATTATTCTCATACGAAATCATTACCAACCATCATGCATGATCGTGCATTTTCGCCAATTCCTTTCGCTACGATCCATCACATCTTTTCCGACATGATGGCTTAGAATCAAATGACAAGAATGGCATTGTCGAAAATGGCCGAAGGGTTCCGGAAGTACACGACGGAAGCTTCGTGATTAAGCACTTTTCCTGAAGAGTATCCTTCTGCAAGACTTCTCGATTATGACAAATATCGATTACATTTCAAGATGATTCGATGTTACTAATGAGTGGATGGTCTAGTCTAGCGATGTATATAGATAATTTGATAGATATTGTCATTACTTTGAAATTTTTTTAACTTATGTTAAAAGTATCTGTTCTATTGTAGATTTAAAATGTTCATCAACCTCATTCTGCAAAATATTTATATTCTTGGTTATTGTTATCGTATACCTATATTTATAATCAATACATATATTTATAACAATATGTATTGATCATATAATTTAAATAAATATGCTAAAATAATATACTAATAAATACTATGAAAGTAAATCACTTTCTTTAAACAAATTTTTGGAGATGTCTCCTTGATCCCTAACTTCTTCTTCGAGATACCCCACGTGATGTCACAAAGACAGTGAGAATGATAGCTAATCTACTTTAAACCGTTGTAAATCCTAAAAAGTAATTTTAGCATATGCAACGATACCCCATTTCATATAGTCCGTCGTCTTTTTCTAACCCCAACCCGTGCGCTATAAGGGTAGGTGACCCGGCTAACTAAAGACCTATCTCTATAACGTCCATTCTTTTTATGAGTATGGAGGTTACAGAGAAACTAATGCTCCTGGCATACCTAGAAGCTAATGATGTCCTCAGTGATCGTCAATATCGCTTTCGCCGAAATCGGTCAATTGGGGATCTTCTAACGTATGCCATTCACATCTGGAGCAAGGCCATCGAGAAGCATATGGGAAGTGCTTGTAGCCTCTTTGGATATATCGAAGGCTTTCGACAGGGTCTAACACGAAAGCCATATTGCTAAGCTTCCCTCTTTCGGTTTAGACACTGGTCTGTTTAATTGGGTTGCAGACTTCTTAAGAGGTCGATCTATCCGAGTGGTTATTGATGGTTGCTCGTCTGGTCAAATGGATATTAATGCCGGGGTTCTTCAGGGGTTGGTGCTCTCGACAACAGTGTTTTTGCTGCACATAAATGACCTATTTGAACCCGGTACCTTTGGGTATGCATACGACAACACTGTTGCTGAGAGATACATGTCAGACGCACGAGCTAGTGGGTTGCAGATTCAGTCTTACCAAGAGCTTAGGTGGAACGCTTAAACTTGTTGTTGAAGGCGGTCTCCGATGACCTCAGTCATATCAATCTGCTCAAATTCAATGCTGCTAAAACCCAGACGTGTCTTTTTCCGGTCAACGGAGCTAATGATATAATTATAAGAATAGAGTAGAATAAACTTTATTGTACACCAAAAAAGTTACCTATACACAATAAATAGGCGGTTAACAAAATCAATAATATTGGCCGTTTCGTCTATAAAGCGCCACAAAGGAACAAACATACATAGAGTCCTAAACATATAACCCTTCACTGCGTCGCGCAGTTAGGTAAACAAGAATATGATAGGTAGATAGGATTAATATTTTTTCTTCGATCCCCGTTTTTTGTAGGTAGTGCTCAATTGTTTTTTTTTCCGGTTATCAATTGTTTCATTGCCAAGGGGCTAGAAAAGTTTGGATTTCAAGAAATTATACTCTACAGATAAGTATCGAGATTGAAGTTAGAGAAAATACTATCAATTTTACTTAGGTGTTTATTGTTATAGAAAAAAATATCGTACATTTTCTAGTACTGTATTGTATTTATTTATTTATATACGCACAAACAATTAAAAATGAAAAGAACAAAAGCAGATAGAAGAGCACAAAGGTACTGCTTATTTCAAATGAAATTTCTTCCTGCAGACCTGCGACAGGAGAGTTGGATGAGAGATGTACACACATAATTACATATATTAATAACAGTATACAAAACACATAAATAGATACAATACATAAACTAAATTAGAAAAAAAAAATATCTATAAAATATAACTTTACGACTTGGTAGAGAGGTAATTTTTTTGAATAGCTTCTTGAAGACAGATACTCTTTTTTTGAAAAGGATGTTGTATTGTTGTTTAGAAAATAAATATACTCGTACCTATTTTCTAGATACAAATATTTACTTGTGTATGTATTTAACATGTATAGTTACTAGTTTTAAAATAGTGCTGTTGAACCATTAAAAAGCTTGAAGCCTCGGAAGCCTAAATATGTGAGGTTATCATGAATTTCTTGTAATAATTAATTACAGTTCCAATTTCATTTCATATGGTTAAAAAATCATTTTGCATGCATGGTCACTATTTGAAAGAGGAACACACTAAGTGTAAGTGGCCACATCCCATTTTTGACTGGCTCCGCAGCCACTCAAGTAAAACATCACTCACCCAAGCGTCAAAGCATTCACTGCAGTGAGCGTGATGATGAGCTTCAAAGATTCAAAACATTTTATTTCAAATAAACCGTTTACAGGCACTTTTGAAATGTCAAGAAATCAGTCAGTCAGAATTGCACATTCCAAAGCGTAGATCTCTGTGGAGAAGAATGTGCAAGAAACTCCATGGATACTCTTTCAATCATGCTTTCTAATTACATATATCTTTGTTACATGTTTATTGTCCCTATCATTTGAGAACAATGTCAATAAAGTGAAAACAAAAAGTAAATATAAATATTAAAATAGTAGCTGGCAGCTAAGAGATGACCAGTCTCAACTGACAGCGCCCGTTCACGGACATGACGCGAATATGCAAAGGCCTCAACCTGGTCTTTCTAGAGTCTGCCGCAATGCTGGGAAGGATCTGTGTGACTATCTCCCAACCTCATTTCCGCGCCTCCGTAGTTAGTCAAGTAGGATACTGTCTACCTAAGCGTTAAGACGTTGGATGCTGTAAGCGTGAGCTTCAGAGCCTGGCCTTTCTGGTCTCTACAGCAATGCTGGGAAGGGTCTTTACGGGCACGTCCTAGCTAAATCATTTTACTTCCGAAGTCATTCACACAATACACGACTTACCTAAGAGTCAGCGCATTCGGAGCAGCCAGGGTAAGCTTCAAAGGCCTCAGCCTCGCTCTTCTGGTCTCAGCGGCTATGCTAGGTGGAGTCTGTGTGGCCACGTCTCGACCTCGTCTCTGTCCTGAAGAACCGGTTCCTCCACAGCCATTCATGTATGAGAGTTGTGGGTGGGAAACGCTCATGCCCACTTTGTTGCGTTGTGCTCTGCGTGAAAAAAAAATACGAGTTAGAAATTATAAGGTAAAAACCAAAGCTCAACGTACGAGTCTATATTTTTGTCTGACCCTTTTGGGAGATTTCTCTCTAAAGAGTTAAACAAAAGTATAAAGTTAGCTTATAGCATATTCAGCCTTTTAATGTTCCCACTGCTGGGAATCAGATCTCCTCTCTAGGAGAGGGAATGGGCCGTAATCCACCACGCGGGAAAAAAATATTAATTATTTTCCTTTACAAGAGGCATGGAATCAACAAAACGATCTACAAACAAAATTTTAATACTGATTAATGCTACATTCAGTTCAACAAACTGTTTTTAGCCTCCCCAAAACCGGCGACCGTCATTTTCGTCCACTGGTGCTCGGCGCACCATATTTCAACTACCTAATACGGGGTACACGGCTACACACAACTTCATTTAGCAAAACACGGCCACCACGGCTCGACGAAACCGTGATTAAGCATTTCGGTCGAGTTCCTAACCATTTAGGCACGGAAATGTTGGAAAATTTTGCGTACGTGAACCCACATGGTAGAACGTAAAAATTGCTGAGGCATAGCGGTTATTCAACGTTGAATTACTTAGCTCCATTAACTGGCTTTAAGTTTTGTATCGGCACCATCATTTTTCTGTTTTTGTACCATGTTACTTTGAGTCGGAAAACTATTTATATTTATTTTTCCTCAATGCTATCCTTTCTACCATCACGCTATCACTAACTCGCTGTTTTTAGGGTTCCGTACCTCAAAAGGAAAAAAAAACGGAATCCATATAGGATCACTTTGTTGTCCGTTCGTCTGTCTGTCTATCTGTTTGTCAAGAACCTTTATCTCGGCAACCCGTGGAGGTATCGAGTTGAAATTAAAACGTATACTGAAGTCTACGGTTCCTTGAAGCTGTGAAAAAATCAAACATGTGAGTTAACGGAAGAAAAAGATACGGCCGTTTATGTCGCAAAAAAGTAGTGTAAAGTCGTGTATTTCGACGTAATTTCGACACTCTCAAGGGAATCAAAATTCATTACGTACTTCCCGTTGAACTAGAATCCTGAAATTTGTCACGAAGCTAGGTCTCATAACACAATTATAAGAAAAAATCGGAAAACTGTAAATTTGTAGTTACGTCACAAAAAAAAAACTTTTTATGCGATTCGGAAAAATCTTTTCGGGAATTGAACTGTTTTCATAGGTAAGTTTGTACGGAACCCTCAGTGCGCCATTCCGACTCGCACTTGCCCAGTATTTTTAATATTGCTCCTCTGTTTGAGGAGTAATATTGAAATATACCCATCCATCTTTTCTCTGGTTTTTCTCTCCCTCTCCATCAATCTACATGTATACCTACTCATAAATCTTTTAGTAACATGCGTTCTTAAGCATAGGTCTTGTAAAGAGAGTGCCTTCAGATTTTTCTGCATTTGTTTAACTTTAAACTTAATTTACTTATTTATTTATTACATCATGAACATAAAGGTCCAGAGGCGGACTTAATGCCTTAGGCATTTTCTACCAGTCAACGTTTGGGTGATGCAGAGAAGAATAGTGGTAGGTGCAATAAAAGAGAGAAAAAGAAAGGTTAATATAAAAAAGATATACAAATGGATCACAGATACAATACAATATAGGTAAATATAATATATACATAATTTAATGAACTAAATATATATAATAAAAAAAACAAAAACTGGTCCAAATCGACAAACAAGGAAACATTAACGTTGTGATGATACTACTGCCAACTTCTTACGAACAACTTCTACATCTTGTAATTCAAAGCACTGCTCAAGAAGTAAGTGATTTGATAACTAATTTTATTATTCTTCTTTCTTCTTTTCTTTATTATTCTTTATCTTTTATTTATATTAAGATTATAACATTTTTCGAAACCTATTAAAAAGTTACTTAGGTAGGTAGTTTTCATGCAAATCTTAAAAATTATACATCAATATTAAAATATTGATGTATAATTTTTATTTTTATCGTAAAACTAAATATAGCAATAAAATTAAATTCAATTATTCAAGAAATCATTCACATTAAAAATAAAATACGAAATTAAATTACTTAAAATTATTACATAAAAAAATAAATGACGGTCCACCACCGTTAGAAAGGGTTAAAATGCTTGTTACCCAAAATAATGGGAACCAACTCAATTAAAATCAGCACCCAATCAATTTATTCAATTAATTTGCGGTTACAGTACAATGTTTTGGTCACAAATCAAATAGTTACAGCCAAATATAGATCTCAAGCCCCGCAAGGTTCAATCTTCGTAGTAAAGCAAAACTCGAACGTGAAGACGTCACAAATATACATACAAATATACAGACTCACAAATTTTGATCTTAATAATTTACTAGTTTCTGCCAGTGGCTTCGCCCGCTTGAAAATAGATACTCCATACAAACTTTGGACCCCGTTTCATCCCCTTAGGGGGTGAGTTTTGAAAAATCCTCTCTTAGTGCTCGCCTACGTCATAAAAGGAAGTCTTGTGCAAAATTTTACGTTCCTAATCCCAGTAGTTTCGGCTGTGCGTTGAAATGGTAGTCAGTGAGTTTCTCCATTTATATATATATATATAGATTAGTACGATGACACTTCCATGCATCGGAAAGCACGTTAAGTCGTTGGTCCGGTTACCATCTATATACATAAAAGCGAACTACCACTCACTGATTAATCACAAAATCTCAGAAACTATAACACCTACAAACTTAAAATTTGGCAGGTAGGTTACATATAGGGTATCCATATCCACTAAGAACGGATTTTACGAAACTCCACTCCTAAGGGGGTAAAAGGCGGGTTGGAAGTTTGTAAGCAGAAACCTGTTTTCACGCGGGCGAAGTCGCTGGCAGGAGCTACTTTGAATATATTTGACAGTGGTTAGGAGATAAAGCCTGACAATCTATTCTGTTATTGTACTCAGTTACTGGGATGTGGTGTGACACTCCTTATATACTCCATAAAGGATGACCGATTGAAGGAACTTAGTACAGTAACTACCACCAACGAACCTCGCCATCTTAGATTTCCAATAAATAGATGAATTTGCTTCGGTGTTTCTTCTCAGAGTAGTCAGCAAGGAAACGCCGGCCTCATGTAGTTTCAATGGGCGAAAAAATTTACATAATTATAAAAGTGTCTTCAAAAACCTATTTGAAAAATAAAGATTATTTTTCATTTATAAATGAAATTCATTTATTTCAGACTAATTTCAATGTCCGTATTATGTTAGTAACTGAAACTTAAAACTACGTCAGTTTAATATTTAAATGCATAAACTAATTAATTACTTGGTCATAAAAAAACATTCCAAAAAAAGAATCAGTCATAATTCACAAAAAAAGTGAATACAATATTCAGTTTTATGAACCTATTCCGCACTGGCAACCCTGCGCTTTCCAATAAAATACAATTTTGGTCTTATGCCTTCTTACAATGTCATTCAAGTACCAAAAGACTCTTGTAGCACTGTACTTAAACCGTCAATTTTTCGTTCCGTTCAATCGTATATAACCACAGCTACCCTCTGAAGTTCACTTTGATTGAATTTACTATGTAACGTTTCTAGATTCTATTTGGGGTCTTTCCTCGAAGGCAAGCGAAAGGTTGTGATTCACAGTTTTCGGCTATTTTTGGGTTCACAGAATTAGTTCGCGAGCTTATTCGTAAGAAGTTAGCAGTAGTGTCATCACAGCGTTAATGTTTTCAAATTGTCGATTTGAACCAATTGTTTGACTTTATTGGTGTAGATATATATGTAGATAGTTTATTAATTTGTGTATGTATTGTATAATTGTATGATATTTACGGTTTATTAGTATATCTGTTCTTGTACCTATTCGCGTTTTCTCTCTTTTATAGCACCTAACACTATTTATCTCTGCATCACCCTAAGGTTGACTGGTAGAAAATGCCTAAGGCATTAAGTCCGCCGCTGTACGTTTGTGCATAAAGTATTAAATAATAAATAAATTATATGCTTTTTTCAATATGAAGAGTTAAATACTTATTCTTATTGGAGACAACAAAATTAGAACATAATTGTTGTGTTGTTTCTGTCTTTATTTTGCCAATTTACCTTCTGCTATGTTACTGCTTACAAGGTTACAGACATGGTCACTCTACTAATTTTATTTATTTTCCTTTGGATATTTACCTGGTGGTACTAGTGATCCTCCAAGTGAGCTGCCTTGACACAGTTCTTTCCGGAGACAGGTCTGGAGAACTCCTCACTCCAACCCGCCGTATGCCTTGATTTGGACCGTTGTCGTACCCACCGCATTGCCTGCCAACAAAGTGTAAAGTTGAAATACTGTTAAAACTTTTTGGTGTCTGCTAAAGTAGATATTTTTTAGTCTCTTTTCAGTACTGGATCAAATCATGTTCCACTTGTGTTTGAAGTTGGAAGTTCATATTTTATCGAGTTTCATGTTAGTTTTGACAAACATTTATACAAACATCGAAAACTAGTTTATTTCTTGGAGTATTGTTAATTTTTTCGTAGTAAATTAATTTAAATTGTATTAATTAAAATGTAATATATTATAAATAATTTATTTCTTTATAACAATTGTGTTCTTTGTGTTTCTGTATTTTTTTATTATTAAATTCTAATTGATGTATAACTTATATATTTTTATGTATATTCTGATTTAGAGCTATAGTATTGCAAATGTTATGTACATAATATGTTCTTATTATCACGTACATCAAACCAATAGTGTGACGATTCTTTTTATGTAACATTAAATGTGATGTGATGTGATGTGGCAGTTCTCTAAATAAATAAGATAAATGAATAAGTAAATAGTCTAGTCCTCGATCCACAATAGTGTACTGTTCAACCAAGGAAATATTTTTTTTTATTTGAGCGAGACGTTCCTAAAGTTATGGACATTCTACAAATATACAAACGAAGAAACAACAAATCTAAGGTTCGTTTAGATATTATATATAAAATTACTGGGCCCTAACCTATTTATATTTTGTAAGACAGTACGAATCAAAATCTACCTGGAATGATGTTCATTAATTTAGTTTTTATTGCCGTAGTGCCTTGAAGATGTTATACACATATTTAATATCATAAATTGGTTACACGTGTAAGGAAGGAAGTAATAAGTCTAACGCAAGTTTGTGTTAAATGAGATTAAATTGAATTATTATGAAATAACTCAACTCCTATAGGTAACTCATCATACCGGTACAATAATATGCTATGATAAACAAATGCAAAACTTCGATCAATAAGTCTATTGTCTCATAAACAACGAACACATTACACAGATGCCCTTAACTCCTAAATTAGAGAAGAAATTGAATCTACGCCAGAAATGTAAAGCTAAATACAGACACTAGACTCATCAAATTACCACATTGCCAACCAAATTTGCCACATCAACAAATGCTGTCTGTTAGCAATCTATATCTATACAGCAAATGCTAGCAAACCATTCTCAACACGTATCTCTCTCGTAGTCTACACATAGCTTAAAGTACATAACAGATGACTAAATATCCCTGAAAGCAATTCGAAACGCGTCATAAATTCCAACAATAATGCACAGTAAAACCAGACGTCTTCAAATCAACGATGCGATTATTGATGGCTTCACATAAATCGAACAACAGCCAACTACAGCCAATATTGGGCTTAGCCTAGGCAAACAATTACACTAAAGCTTTTACGGCCGATTATAACATAGCCGCCATTCCATGTATCGATATTTATGACCAACATTTGGTTCGTTTTATGGCTCCAATTTGTTATGATCTTGTTTACAATAATGTCCTTGTGGACAGATAGTTTGTAGTTATTGAGTATGTGATTGAAAGTTGTTAATGAATTAATATTTGGAATTTTGGGACAAAAGGTTCGGGTTCGCAAAAGGACAGGGTTCTTAATAGAATTTTGAGTTGTATGAATAAAAATTACAATGTGTATAATTTGATATTCAAGAGCATGCAGAAACTAATTAAATAATTCGTGGTTTGACTTAGATACAGAGAGAATACAGGTATTCATGTATCTAAAAAATACCAAAATTTTGTTACAAAATATTCAATAAGCATCATATATTAAGATTGACTTAATATATGAACGTCAATTTCTATTTGTAAAGCTGGTGAAAAAGTCTGCTGATTTTAATTCTTGCTTAAATGAACAAGGGCCAATATGTTTATAACGCCTTTTTTAATTGCGTCGTGAGGATTTATGAAGACTGTTTCAGTGCAAGCGAAGTTACTATTATAATAAATAAAATAACTATATGAATCGGAACTGTCAACGAAATGTCGGTCTTCTTTTTCACTCTTTCATCAAAGTTTTCCATTATGTACTATTTACTTGATTAAATGTTTGCACTTCATTTAATATAAGTATTGCTGAATAACCGAAATCCAACGTCAATATATAGAAAGTATACAATGTCTATAAAAGGGTGAGTTGTGTTTGGTACCGTCAACAAAAGAGATAAGTAACCTGGGTTGTCAGTTAAAGTTAAAATTTTCATGGACATTTTATTTTTTTATTTTACTTTGTTGGAACAAAAAACAGTAACACATTACGATTATTAAATTTCATAATTAACAGTTAAACTAGGTGAACGTGTAACCCACACAAATATCGGAGAGGCGCCCGTGCACCGACATGAGTTCTGTACATTGCAGTATGGAACAGCATAGGCACGCGTACTCCCCGACGCATTGCAGTTCTAGGTACAATATAGTTTACGGCGCCCCTTCTATATGTGCTGGTGGTAATCACCGGGGTGGTTTTAGTGCGGTAAAAATCCCACACTCCCCGGACTTATCCCCAAAGTCCGGGCGCCTTTCGAAGGTTTCCCCTCGAGAACAAAAAAAAAAAAAGGTACAATATAGCTTATACTATTTGTAATATCAGTGCAATGGAGCCTATTGTTGCAAAGATTATGAAGCATCATGGCCATAAGCAAAATACGTCTAGACTATTAGCTTTGAAGTTTATAATGTTTCAATAACTGTGTGTATGGTATTCTAGACTTAGTGCATCTAATAGTGCATATAGTACGTAAAAAAATATTTTGAACCATTTCAATTCTTTTTACATAGACATCAAAAATAGGACTCCAGATCGGGATTGCGAATTTCAATTGAGAGTGGACCAAAGCTTTGTATAGAAGTAAAAAGGTAGATGGCCTTTTAAAATCATATGAAATAAAATCAATAAGTTGTTTATACTATGAATTTAACTATGTTTAATTTATACCAATCAAACTACAGGTCTCCCAAAGTGATAAAGCGCATAGAAATCTTCGTCACTGTTCGGCAACGGTCGTATTCCCCGAGCGTTGGAAGACGATATGTATACAGAGTGATTAAGTGCATTTTCTTCATGCATAATTCAATTAATTAATTTTTCATTGATTCGGGTGTTTCCGGGAATATGACAATTAGCGAAGATCTGCATGCGCATTATTAATTTGGGGATACTGTACATAATTATGTCAGACGATCCTGGTCACTTAAATCCTTTTTTGATTGTACACAGCTATTAGAGAATGGTGTTGACCAAATGGTAACGCAGCAATGCTTGTATTAAAACCAAGGCGAAATCAAAATAGACGTTGGGTCGACAACATCATCAAAATCACAGGCAACAACTGGACGAGAGACACACAGAGCTGGCGAGACTGAATGATGGTCATGTTGATATGATGATGAGGTATTGTCATCTACTATATAAAAACAAGTCGTGTTTTCCTTCCTGACGCTATAACTCCAGAACGCACGAACCGATTTCCACGGATTTGCATTCGTTGGAAAGGTTTCGGGCTCCGTGAGGTTTCCAGCAAAAAAAAAAAAATCTTCTTCTTTTAACTCACCAAACGAAATGTTACATAAAACGAAGCGGTCGGTGGCGAAACGGAGTTCGACGGGTTTGCTAGTCTTTAATAGTTTTTTTTTTAAATAAGACCGCAGATATAGCTATAGTTTATTAGGATCCCAAAAAGCTAATGAAATAATTTCTTTCAAGTCATTAAACATTTATTCCACTTTAACTCTCCAAGTTCGTACATAAGTACGCAAACTAGTCGACCAGCTTTATACGATATATTTATCGCTTCAAACTTTCACGATAACATATATTATATAGCTATACCTTCGTATATCTCTTGGATACCGATCTTGCTCATTGGTCTGGAAGATTATTATACCTAGGTTCAATCCCATCCATTTTTTAACCCCGTTTAGATAAAGGTTCCTTTGAACACCTAATCCCTTAGGAATGAGATCGAAAATTCAAATCTGTTTCGCGAATACTTTCATGTATATTCGATGTAAAGGATGTAAATCTAAATGTAAAGAATGGATCTTTGTCTGCAGTCCTTTAATCCTTTGAAAGTTGGTAGACTTTGTTGCAATACAATTGTTAATGTAGAATGCCACTTGCTACAAGAGCATTTTCATGTCATGTCAAATCTCACTCGATTATTTGCTTTGATTACGTCTAGTCGTACTAGCATGTTGGTTTTGAGTGCTATTTAAATGAATTTCTGAAGAAAAAAAAAAAATATAATACTTTTATTTCGGACCAAATAATCCATAGAGTGTTAGTAACATAAAACTTATTATCTAATGTTAGTACCCATCACCCTTTGCACAAACAGTTTCATGATAGGAGAGTTGTAACTCTCACCTATCGCTCTCAGGATGCTGTTGCAACTGCCTCTCACTCTCCTTAGAAGCGATGCTGTTTTTTTGCGCAAGATAGCGTGAAAATGGTGAGAAAACATCTGATGACTTTTTCACTCTAGAGTGGAGCAAAATGGTAGGCTATCTAAAACACACCTATGTTTCTTTAGTCACCCTTTGTGTTCTCGAACCACGGGTTACCTTTTTTGAAGTCATCGTTTGGCCCTAGAAGGCATCGTCCCTGCTGGGCCCCTAAGGTACTACTGACATCTTTTTGAGGCGCGCATGGGACACGACTTGGGCTTGGTCCGGATGGTGAGCTACCCATTGCTCGTCGTCCACAAGCCCAATCTTTGTGTGGCTATTAGTCGCAGAAGGAGGCGATCTTGGCCGTCCAATCCGACTCGCTTCGGACCATGGCCAAAACCAGGGCCTGGCGCGAGAGATCAAAATAATAATTTAGAGATATTTGCTTTTCGCTTTCACTCATGCAATTTATAATATTGCCTAAAGGTTAACACATTGTGCCAAGTTAATTGCTTTATAATATCTCATTTGCAAAATGTGTCATTTCCTTGAGGTAAGTCGCTTTGCCATCTTATTGATAAACTTTACGTATACAAAATGTTTTTTTATCAAAAAAGGCCGTATTTGTTTTTAAGAGGTAACCAGACGGTTGCAAACTAGCGTTCCAACCAAGGTGACCTTGCTAGTTTCAATTCGTGTAGACAGCTAGTTGTAATCTATAATCTTCAACGCCCTTGGTCGTGTCTTTTCGGGTGGCGTGTCTTTTCAACCACAGTGAATGATTTGCAAACATTTTGGGCGTGGTTTACATCCATGTAGCCGCAACACAAACCAAAAACATAAACCAAGTTCCAACCAAAGCGAGCTTGGAACGTTGGAACGCTAGTTTACAACCATCTCGTCCACCCTTACTTCCTCGTTTGTCATTATGTTTCATTCATACTTTGTATTCAATGAGTATGTTTATGCTAATGTTTACATTAATCTGCAGATGCGGGAATAAGTGTACTTTATTATATACGGGGTTTTAAATTTGAAAAGAAGTATAGGTACATTGTTTCTTTATGGTTGTTTTTTTCGTTTGATCAAGAATGAAACAAGAGCAAGATCGTTTGATATTTATTAAGAACAGACCAAATGACACGCTGCGCTCCAAAACGGGCATAACAGACCTGGGTAAAATGGCTGCCAGGTTCAAAAGGTATTGCACGGGTCTCGTCAGCTGTATGCATAGAGACCTCTTGGTAAGCGTCGCCATGCAATGGGTTCCTGCAGAGGGAAAGTGCCGTCGAGATAAGCCTAGAAATAAGTGGTAGAGGCAGCTGATGTGACCCGCCCAATCCTATTCGAGCCTGACAGATTTTTCGCAACAAGAGGCCGGGCTAGTATGAGGTGGTGGGATGACCTGGATGTGTATTGCAAGGACTGGATTGAGAGAGCGTGGGAGAAGAATGTCTGGAAGGAGGCTTTTGCCTAGCGTGTAAATTACTTAACCGTGTTCGTGAATATTTATCACTTATTTTTCTAATTATGAGTCTTGTTAAATTATAAAATATATTTTATATAGTTTTTTGTTTAATGAATTTGCTAGCAGTACACAGTACACTAGTCCTTTTTTAAATTTAAGTTCTAGTCCATCCTAAGGTGGTCTGGTAAATATCGCAGTTAACGATAAGACCGCGTACGAGGGATACAGTGGCGAAGCGCACCCTCCAAGCGGATGGTTTTTTTTTCTTTTTTGGTGGGAAATTCATCTTATGACATCCCCCGCTCTTGGGCGGAGCGCGAGATAATGTCTGACTTTTACTGAGTAAAATCCCACTCTGTATTTTCAGAGTCAGACCCTTGGCCTCAGTAGGTTTCGACCCTGCTGGGCCCCGACAGTTGCTAACATCTCCTTGAGGCGCGCGTTGAACAGTACGCGCCGCCGACGACTTGGGCTCGGTCCGGACGGTTACTGGACGTTCGGACGGCGAGCACTGGCTCCCTGACGGGGTTAGCGTGGTCTGTTACGCATACGATACTCTCTACTCTCTAGTACTCGATAGTGCTAGCGTTGGGACGAACTAGCGACACGCGGGGTTGCAACAGTCGTTAAGAAGATCTGGTAGTTGCGACTCAAGGTGGCGCTGCATAAGTCCGAGGCCATGGGTTTTCACGGCCCTCGGAGCGCGCCAACATGGCGTTCCCAATTAACGCTAGGAGGAGTTCACATCGGCATCGGATCGATAATGAAGAACCTGAGACTCGTCCTCGACAGTCGGTGGAATTTCGAGGAGCATTTCCGACGTCTGGCTCCCAAACTGAATCGGACTGCGGCTGCCCTCGAGCGGATCCTGCCCAACCTAGGGGGTCTAGATGCCTCCTGCCAGAGGCTCTACATAGGCATCGTTTATTTCAGGGCCCTTTATGTAGCACCGGTGAGGGCGCCGTCGCTACGAAAGCGACCGGCGGCCCAGCTGAACGCATGCCAGAAGGTCATGGCCATATGGATGGTGCGGGGATACGGCACGGTTTCCCGCGAATCGACGAGCCTCCTTGCTGGCATGCCACAATGGGATTTAGAGGCAACAGTCATTTGCGCTTGGAGATGCAACGCCGGACCAAAACTCCGCTGCCGCGACAAGTCACGGCATGGCGGACAGAGTTCCGGCAGGATCTCATGGTGAAATGGCGACTGCCGCAACCCAGTGCTAGGTACGCCATCATTGTGGTGAAGTCCCCTAAAAGACCGCCCGGAGGACACGGTGGAGGATACGGTAGAGGTGTGCCCCGCTTGAAAAGAGCACCGCTGTGTCCCCGTGGCGGCGATCGGCGGCAATGATCTCTCGCGCTGGGTCTTGGTACAGGCAATGGTCCGAAGCGATGAGGAGTGGCAAATGGTCACCTCCTTCTGCGAAGCAGCAATGGGTAACTCGCCATCCGACCATTTTGTTACAATTTTGGTATACAATAAAGTTTATTCTATTTTTTTGCAAGCCTATAAACCCAACTCTCAACCTGCACTGCCTAACCTCTATAAATGCTGCAAAGACTTTGGACTTCTTAAATCGCTACTAATCCACCTAACTGCCGAAAATCGCGTTCGCTTCCAAGAGCCTTCCGTATATTTTCAACCGAATTCGACAGAATACTAAACAGAAGTCTAGTTTCACGCGACGAGCCCCCATGAAAAGTATGTGCTTTGAGTATTGTCGTCTGTCTTCGGAAATACAAATGCCCTACCGTGAGATATAGCATAAAGTTGTTGCAACTAAGGGAAGTACGAGGCTATTTTGTTTGGATTAATAATTGAACGAGACTGTATTCAAAGAATTTTGACGATATATAGCATAAGGAGATAACGCAATAGAGAAAAGATCTCATATACATGCTGGTATCATATCGCACGCTTAATAAAAAAGAGATCTAACTCAAAAAGGAGGGAATCAGAAAATTGAACCTTATTATTGATAAATATGTTTTATTATTCAATTAGCCCCTTTTTTAAGTTAAGTCTCTTCACGATTAAGGGTGCGTTATATACAACTGAATTCGTTCAAATGGTCCATAAAGTTCAGCTACTGAGAGTTGTGGTACCAAAAAGACAATTTGGAATGGGATGGGTCTATCGGACCCTACCAGGCATATCGAGGGTCAAGTTAACCTTCTGCACCTATTTAATCTATGTCAATACCCTTTGGCTTACTGCCAAATTGCCAAACGGCTTACAAAGAGGGCTGAATCGTACCATCGATCATAATGAACGAGTAACCAGTTTGTTTTGATCCTCAAAAAAGGGCAAATTCCTCGAATACATAAAGTTTTTTTGTATTCAAAATGTTGGCTTTTGATCTGTGGCTATCGATTGTGGATTCATTGATTGAATGGTCCAGACTACTTTTGGTGTTCACAGAATTTTACACTTTTTTAGTATAACAGATGTTTTAATTTATGAGTTGATTGATCTTGTGCTTTACAACGGTTTGTTAAAAGATTTACGGAGAAAATAGAACATACTAGGAGTATATTTGGAATGTGCATCTGTTCTGAACGCCTAGTACGAGTTAGATTTACGTTAAAGCGATCGACACGTTTGTGGCCCGCTCCAAGTTCTTAACCAATCAGAGAACCAAACGCGGTAAACATTTTGATAGCGTTAATGTGAAAACAATTCGCACTCAGCGCACTAGTACATATACGCGTTGTTGAACGATTGATAGATATACGTATTGCAGGATTGTTCGAAAGATTGACCGCGGTTCTGGATCATAAATGGCAACTGAAGAAACACAGTTGGATTATAGTCAGTGAAAGACTGACTGTACAATATAATAATAATAATATTCCACAACTATCACACAACGGCGTCTAGTCCCAAGCTAAGCAGAGCTTGTGTTATGAGTACTAGACAACTGAAAAACATACTTGTATATTTCTAAATAGACACACAATAAATGCTCATCACACAAACATTTGTCCTGGGTGGGAATCGAACCCACGACCTCCGGCAAAACAGTCAGGGCCACTAACCACTAGACCAACAGGCCAGTCAACACTGATGATGACTTTCTGATATCTATGGTTAGACTACACAAATGGGTACCTTTCAATTTATTTAACCCAAGTATTGCTCCCTATTTAACCTTTCAATTTAAGCGGATGTGCTCCCCACACGAGTCTGTCATTTATTGGATAAATAGAGGGTTTGATCCCACGCTACCCATAGCGGAGGCACAAGTAGGCTATTGAATACGTCTTGAAATATGTAAAGGAAATGGATTAGGTACTTCCCTATGGAGAATTCATAACAGGTGAATTTCGAACGTTCAAATTCGAAGTGAATGATTACATCTTTTTATAAAAATAAATAAAGAACAGAGCTGAGTGGTAACGGCCCCGACTTACGAGTTGTAGGTCACGGGTTCAAACCCAACCAGGCGCATTACTTTTTGTAATTTATTTCATCACCATTGCTCTCAAAACGGTGAAGGAGAGAATACCCTACGCCGTACACCACACACGATCGGACCTGTGCTTTGTATAAAATTAAAAACTATCCCGGTGTGAAGTACCGCCGGACCTTTGTAAGAACGCCGAGTTTTTTAGCAGCTACCTTAGCTTTGAACTCAATGAACCACCCAAATGTAAAGTCTGAGAAAATTTCATCTCTCAAGAACTGAATGCAGTCGGTGCACCCCAGGGATACATTCTGAAAAGCAGGTACCAAGGTAAACGGGCTCCTTTTGGCGGTGAACAGACACGCTTGTGTTTTAGCGGAGTTGAATCCCACCAGATTGGCTTCACCCAACTTGGAGACTGCCTGAAGTAAACATTCGTACGCTCTACCATAGCCTCTCTTTCGGATTGGATTAGCTCCTTACTAGCCCAAGCACTTGGCAGGTATCTCTCTTTAAGTGTGTCTGCTTACTCATAGATATCGGGTATTAGCAGATCTTTGATATGCAGCAGAAAGAGAGTTGCAGTGAGAACACCTGAGGAACTCTGGCATTAGTCGTCATGAGTTCTGGTGAGCATCCGTCGACAACAACTTGGAGAGACTGTTCACTTAAGAAGTCTTTTACCCAGTTAATCAGAACAGGGGAAATACCATACGCTGGATGCTTACTCAAAAGGATAGACTGGAAGCCGTCACCAATCTAGTTGGGAAATGTTAGGGAGATTGGCTGCTGCTTTGCATATTTATGACCTACAGATAGCTTCCCGATTTCCGGTCACCGTAGGCACGGGCTTGTGGACGGCGAGTAATGGGTGGCTCGCCGTCCGACCGTCCAGTAACCGTCCGGACCGAGCCCAAGTCCACAACTTCCACGCGTGCCTCAGGGCGATGTTAGCAAACCGTACCCTACCCATACCCGGCAGGGTCGAAGTCTACTGGGGCCACGGCTAGTGTGAAAGTGTAACCCGGGGCCCTGGTACGAAGGCAAAGAAGGAACAGGTGTGGGTTTTTAGTCAGTAAAAGTCTGACACTATCTCACGCTCCGCCCAAGTGCGAGATTTGTCATAAGATGGTATTTCCACCTAAAAAAGAAACTACAGATAGCTGTTCCAGGTCTGGGTATCTTATGTATGTAAGTTTACATGTAAAACGCACATACGATACAGGACAACATTAAAAAAAGCTGTCTTTACTAAAGAGAAAAGATTTATATTTTTAATTTTTTTCTGTAAACTCAGAAACTGCTAGGCTGATTTCAGAATTTTTTTCATCACTAGTATACTACTTCATCACTGGGATAGCATCATAGGCATTGCATCATAGGCGTATATTTTCTACTTTTACGCAGGCGAAGCCGCTAGTAGAAGCCAGTATGTGTTAAAGAGAAAAAGAAAAGAATTTCAAATGAGTACTGTAGCGGACGGGCTTGATCGCTTGGAATGATGTGTAGGTGGGGGTAGGTCTTCCCGGAAATATATTTTTATCCAACCACCCTGCAATGTACAGGTGCGCTGACGTCCAACACCGACAGGTTCTGGCTAAGCGTGAAACTGGATATAATATTTTTTTTTTTTATAAGTAACAAGTGTCTTATAAATAGGTACAAACTAATAAACAATAGTATACAAGGAGTTGGTCCGCTGTAATAATTTCTACATGGGAGGACAATCGTGTCTATCAGATCGACTCAAGATGCTGTGGCGACTTCCACGTAGTCTACTGAGTAACTGATGTGTGTGTGTGGGTGGTGGTGTGTGTGTGTGGTGTGTGGTGTGTGTGGTGGCTGGTGTGTGTATGGTGGTGGATTGGCGTAGCCGTGAGACATATTTTTTTATTGTTAATTTTATTTCTCCTTATTTTTATTTTTTTTTATTTTTTTAAGTTTAATTTTAGTTTTAAATCAATTATTTGTTAATTAATTAATCATGGTGTGCCAAATAAACATATTTTCTTTCTTTCTTTTTTTTCTAGGTGGTTTTTTGTTATGTGCGCAACAAAAAACATTGCTGATATTATAGATAGATAGATAGATATTCTTTATTGTACACCAAAAATATAACTAACATTAGAAAATTAAAACTAATAGGGTGTCACAATGGGCGGTCTTATCGCTAAAAGCGATTATTTACAGACAACCTTTGGATGGATTAAGTAGCACAAATTATACATAAACTTAAATCTATGGGGACAATGGCGGTCATATCGCTGACGGCGACATCTGGCTGTTAACCTTTGGATAGATTGTAAGATCTTAAAAAAATAAAAGGACAGTGTCATACCAGATTTTAAATTTTAAATAAACACTCGTATAAAATAATTGTAATAAGTATATAGTGTAAATATTAAAAAGAAAAACATGTTAGCACTGCTTAGTAAATGGGTCGTTTCATAGTAGTTTATTTGCTTAAACACGATTATTACTCAATTTAAAATCAGCCTTTACTGTTATAGAGCTTAAAAAATCATAACGTAGGGAACGTTGTAATTATTTTTAGTTTTTTTCGTCGATTTTTTTTTTGGCTCTATAACAGTAAAGACTGATTTTGTTATTATGTTATTTATATGGGTGGAAAGGGAGAGGGAGGCCAAAGAAAAGATAAGAGAAAAGGAATTTAATGGAAAAAAAAACGTGTTGCGCCGACCCCAAATAAGATGGGACAAGGGTAGGAAGATGATGATGATTATGTTATTTATATACTTTAATTTAATTCGCGCCTAGTAAGTATCTAATGCAAAACAAATTACATCATCACAAAATAAATTCCGACCAGGCATCCGAAAATTCGATTTAAAAATAAAAACTTCAAACACTTCTTACTTCAATAACTACGTTAAATTAATTAAGAAAAACATTCCTTCAGGCTTAATTAAAGACATCTAAACGAAACTAAGCTCGACAAAGTGAAAGGCGCGAAGGGCTCTAAACTTTTCTTTGCTCTTTTAGGTTCATTGAAAGTCTTTGAGTTCATTGAAAGTCTTTGATTATCAAAGAATAAATTCTTTAGTAGGGCTCATGTTTTCACACGAACGATCAAAGTGAGTTTATTTATTGAATTTCTTTTGGGTAAACAATCGTTTTTGCATTGAAAGTGGTTTCGTTGGTTGTGTATTCAACCGTTATTTAAGAGTTTTTTAATTATTTATTTTTGTTAAAGGGTTGGGGTTTTCATAACAAAAAAAATATGTTGGAAAATATTTTTAACTGGCTGCTGTCCGCGGTTTTGCGCTTCCGTTCCGGAAGCGTGTTGATTAACTAATCTTAATAATTCAAACAGACTTTTATCATTTTTAGGGTTCCGTACCTCAAAAGGAAAAAACAAAACCTATATAGGATCACTTCACTTCACATCAATGATTGCATCTCCGCTTACCATCAGAAGGGATCGCAGTCAAGCACTGGGTTATATCAATTAAAAAAAAAAAAAAACTTTGTTGTCTGATCTGTCAAGACCTTTTATCTAATGAACGCGTTGAGGTATCGAGTTGAAATTAAAATAATATACTTAGGTCTGAGGTCCCTTGAAGCTGTGAAAAAATCAGACTTCTGAGTTACACTACACATTTTCCTTTCATTAAATATAGACGTTTTCCTACATAACCTAGTAATTGCGCAACAAAAATGGCTTTGCATCATTCGATCCATTTCTCCAAAACATAATCGGAAACTAGTTTGTCAGCGAAACACGACAAGAGGCTTAACCACAAAAAGGACCCCTAATAATCACAAACGGCAGGAAAACGTTGATCCTTCTCTCAAATGACCCAAGCAAATAAACCCTTGTTAGATTCGGTTTCCTCCTTAACCACTGTTTTCCTTGTTCTGAAGGAATGATGGAACGTTTGACAGGCCGATGATACCTCACCATGAATTTGAATATTATGGCTGTAAGGGTAGAGTTTGTTAATATTATTCAAATTAAACTTTGACACACAAATTGCACTCACCTTTTGAATGAAAGTGACCTAAATCACTTCATTTCTAATTTGATCATAGAAGGAAACCTATCTCCCAGTTTCTATTACCCATTTAGTGTTAACCCCTCGGGCGCCTCATCATCGTCATCATCATCATTTCAGCCGAAAGACGTCCACTGTTGAACATAGGCCTCCCCAAATGCCCCCACAATGACCGGTCCTGTGCGTCTCGCATCCATCGGATACCTGCGACCCTCACCAGGTCATCGGTCCACCTTGTGGGAGGCCTTCCAACGCTGCGTTTTCCGGTACGTGGTCGCCATTCCAGAACCTTTCGTCCCCATCGACCATCGCGCCTCGGGGTATTATTATTACGTAATTGTGCGTTTTTACGTAAATCCCCAAATAAAAAAAAAACTTTTTCGGGAGTATTCTAGGAAAAACAAAGATATAAAGAACAAAATTTTCGGCTAAAAAAAATTCGTACAAACGTGTGTGCAAAACGACAATTAAGCATTTTTCAAGATCATTCAAGTTGTACAGACGTATGTAAAATCGGCGTTCCATCATCATCATTAAAACGTCCACTGTTGGACACAGGCCTCCCCTAAATGTCGCCATAATGACCGGTCCTGTAAGTTTCGCGTACATCGGATTCCCGCGACCTGCAATATGTCATCGGTCTTAGATCGGTCGGTTAATTAGATTTTTTTATTTTTTTATTTTTATTACAGATAGGCTCGCCACTATCTCACCTCATGGTAAGCGATGATGTAACTGACGATAGAGCATACTTGCCTAGACGTAACCTATTCACTCTAGACTTATAGACCCCTACATTGTATCTATCAGGAAACAGACTCCGGCAGAGAATTCCACTCCTTACAACTCACAATACGTTTGTCTCAAAAATGTTTATGTGATTCCGAAAATCACTTATACGAATGGGACAGTTAGTAATTATAGTTATGAAAAGCAATTTGGCAGCGACTTTGTTCATGAGAATGGTTTCATAAAAACTAACACCACTTAAAGCGTATTTGGAGGGTAATTTGAAAAACTGATAATGACAGTTTTTATTATTCATTTTGATTAGAATCTGTACCAAGTTTCAAGTTTATTAACCCCAAAAATAAGAATCTTCAATTAAATATTCAAAACTCCCTAAATTGTTCTATTGGGGATAGTTTTGAAAACGAATACTGATGAACTTTATTATTTAGCTAGGTTTTTATTTCTGCAAACTTATAAGTATATTGACACACGGAATGAGATTTTGCAATCAAACCAAATTCCCCTTTTTTAGCCCTTAAAAGTTGAATTTCCAAAACCCTTTCTTAGGAACCGTTGTGCCAAATTTCATGTTTCTAGTCCAAGTGGTTTTGGTTGTGTGTTGATATGTCAGTCAGTCAGTTTTTCCTTTTATATATAAGTAGCTTTTGCCAGTTTTCTTTTTTATTAAGGTGGAAAATCATCCAAATGACTTCTCGCGCTCTGGGCGGAGCGAGAGGGCGTGTCAGACTTTTACTGACTAAAACCACACCTGCGTCCTTCAATTACCCTTTGCGTTCTAGAACTACGGGTTTCCTTTTCAGAAATTCTCCGCGGTCCTAGCTAGCGGGCATCGGCCCTGCTGGGCCCCTATGGTTTGCTGACATCTCTTTGAGGAGCGCGTGGATCACTACGCGCTGTTGACGACTGGACTCGGTCCGGTTAATTACCGAGCAGCCCGTCGGCGAGCCACCCATTGCTCGACGTCCGCAAGCCCGCGTCTACCGTGGCCGGTAGTCGGGGTCGGAATTACGGCGGCTTGGGCGTGAGGACCTACGTTCTCTCACGCGTGCAGCCTCCTCCTTCGCTAGCATTACTGCTTCGCAGAAGGAGGTGACCGCCTGGCATTCCTCCTCGCTCCGGACCATAGCCTGAACAAGGGCCCGACGCGAAAGTTCGCTGCCGCCAATTGCCTCCACGAGGATACAGCGGTGCTCCGCCCAAGCGGGGCACACCTCCACCGTATGCTCCACCGTGCCCTCCGTGGGCTCCGGTGGTCCAGACAATGGTGACACCCGGGCGTTTCTTCCGCCTTATAGCTTTTGCCAGTGGCTTTGCTCACGTGAAAGTAGGTTTTTCCATACAAATTATGAACCCCCGTTTCATCCCTTTAGGGAGTGAATTTTGGAAAATCCTCTCATTGTGCTCGCCTATGTCATAAAAGGATACCTTTTACAAAATTGTATGCTCTGAGTCCAAGTAGTTTCGGCTGTGCGTTGATATGTCAGTCAGTCAGATTTTCTTTTTATATAATATATGGCATAGCATAGCATAGTCGGCCTTATAATGTTCCCACTGTTGGGATTCAGGCCTCCTCTCTAGGGGAGGGAATGGGCCGTAATCCACCACGCGGGCCCGGTGCGGGTTGGTGGATGACACATGTCTTCGAATTTTTGGTTCTAGGACATGCCGGTTTCCTCACGATGTTTTCCTTCACCGTTTTGAGAGCAGTGGTGATGAAATAAATTACACAAAGTAATGCGCCTGGCTGGGTTTGAACCCGCAACCTACAACTGGTAAATCGGGGCTGTTACTACTGGGCCACCGTTGCTCATAAATAATATATAGAAACAAACAATTTACCTCCCTAAAATAGATTAAAAGTAAGAATTTTTACCATCACAAGTGAAGCCGTCACGAAATACTAAGAAATAGGCTCACATGGAAAATGTTCCCCAAAATAATCTTGTAGAAGTTGGAACAAATTGTCCTTGGTTAGGTGATTTCCTTTTATGTCCCAAAACTTTGACATATTTAGTATACGTCCCAGTTTTTTTTTTTTTTTTGAGGTGGAAAGCAATCAATACTTTGTATTATTTGTGGAATTTTAGTATTATTTATTGTTTTTGTAATGTTGTTATTTTCGGTTTGTGAATCTTCGTGTTGTTTAAATTGTTCATGTGCTGTGTGTATTTAATTACTAACCTACCAAAGTAGATAAGCTCACGGGGGGAACCTCAAAGTGTCACTAGAACGGTGGTTGCTGAAAATCAGCATCGTAGGTTGCTGGATTTGCCCAGCGGCATGGTATAAGCTGAGCAACAATCTATTTTCGCCTAGATGCGACGCATAACTTGGATTTATATATTGTATTTGTTTTTCTTAGATTATTGTTTATATTTATGTTATGTTAGTGTCTGTCGGTCGGTGCAATAGACAATAGACAACCACAGACTAAGCTGTAGACATCAGACAACTGTGTTTATTGTCTAGTGTCTATGGTGCAGCACAGTTATGCACACAGGTTTACACATGACCCGACAGATTGCTGTATTGTATTGTGCGTCTATTTGGGCAGAACAAAACATGTTTTCTTTCTTTTTCTTACTTTTTTTTGATGTGGAAAATCATTAAATATTTTTGTCTGCTCTGGATGGAGTTGAATGTCAGTCTTAAACTGATTCAATCACACCTGTGTTCTTTTCATTGCCTTTTGTTGTCAGGGCTACCGTAACTCTTTCGTACAATCCCGTAGAGTTTTGAAATTATACCTTATAGGGCTGCAAAAGAAAATCTGATTATTAAATAACTAATTAGATTAATTTATGGTCACGCATGTTAAATGACAACAATTTTCAAACCAAAAAAAAAACACTGATCTAAACTTTTCAAATAAAAAGCAATACACTGATCGTGTATTTGTTTTCCGATCGGTAATCTTTTAGAAACTTTATCTTAAATAGACTTTTTAAGGCCTGTTACTTTTGTGATAATGTTTAGTAGAGTTACCGTGGCTTTGAAATTCAAAGGACAACTGAAGAAACACAGGTGGGTTCACTCACGTCAACTCTTCAGCTCCACTCAAAGCGGGAGAAATTATTTGATGATATCCCAACTCGAAAACCAAGTTGGTCACTTCTTACAGAATCAACTATTAAATATATATAATCCGTCGAATAGATGGTTAACACATTAAAACTACTGAGAAACTTTTAGTACCCAAGGTAAAGAAAATCTGTTTTTTTTTTCTCAAGGAATCATTTATTTGTAAAATTTAATAAAAAACACTTAACTAATTTGAACTACACTAAAAGCAAAAACTACTAGCTAAAATATGTCGTCATAAAACTCCTCCGCATCGCTGTCAACTGGAAGTGTGCCCAAAAAGCTGGCTGCATTGCCACGTTGAATGGCAATGCTTAATATCTGACCGAGGTAAAAGCCAGCCTTTGAGTCACGCGAAGTGTTAACTAAGCGTTTGGACAATTTCTTGAAAAGCGCATGAGCACGAAAAAACCAATACAAAAAATTACCACCCGAATTCCCATTAATTCCCCCTACGATTTCCGTGCCGTCGCGTGAACCCAGTATGTTTCAACCTTAATGTCCTCAGTTGTGCACCGATCACGGTTGACTGCACACATCTGCACAAGACACGGTCCAAATGACATGCGGTTTTTGCACGTCGCGCCACGGAATTGAGGGCAGCGAATCCGTAATGAGGTGCTGAGAAAAATAGGGATGCCGACTTTATTGTAAAAATGCTTCTGCCAGCGGCTACTGATGTAGATACAGGCTAAACCCTGTTGTACAAACCTATTTCTAAGTTTATTTTCTTCTACTAGGTTACTCATCTATAGGTATAAGGTATAAGTAGGTACTTATAATAATCTGTAGAAGTGAAAATTCTGTACATTGAAAATATCAAAAAAATTAATGACAGGGGGTGTTACTAGACCGACACCGAACCCAAAAATGTGATTAAAAAAAATTTTGTCTATCTGTCTGTCTGTTCAGGCATTACACAAAAACTACTAGTTCGATTACGATGAAACTTGGTATAATTATTCTTTAATATCCTGGGCACCACACTGGGTACTTTTTATCTCGGAAATGTATGTATATACAATAAAAAACAAACAATAAAAATAAAAAAACATTTTTTATCTACGCGGACGAAGTCGCGGGCAAAAGCTAGTTTAAAATATTTGTATTGTCTAGTTACTTGTTTATAAACACTTATTGTTGTTTCCGTATAATTTTGTATGTAACAAAACAAGGATCAGTAAGTAGTCACAACCCAGGGTCCCAGTCACAACTCACGCCTGCTCAACCGGCGATACAAAGAGATTTATTCACACGCTATACCCACTATACAATTATGTATACGGAACACTTATGACAATAACATATTTTCTCTTATTTACTTACAAATCTACACTAATATTCTAAAGAGGTAAAATTTTTATTTTTTTTTTTGTTTTTTTATTTTTGAATTTGAAGTAATCTCTGAAAGTACTGGTCCATTGCTAAAACTTTTCCAATGATAGAATGCTGCCTTATTCCTGAGTAAAATAGGCTATATTTTATGTACGCACGCGAAGCTGCGGGCAAAAGCTAGACCTTTATATTTACGATCCTTCATCCTTCATCCAGCTTCGTCCACGTGGAATTAGTACTTTCCCTATTATAAATTATAGCTTAGGTTATTCTGACGTTCCATAAAAACCTGTTTAGTAGTTTTTGCGTGAAAGAATAACACACAGTTTTTCATAGATCAAATCTTTCAAACTGCCAGTCTGCCACTGCGTTTGTCTGTCTATACGAACGTTATGAACTTAAAAACGGCCATCTTTAAAAATCTTAGGCTTTGTTAATTAGCAGAAGTATACTTTAATATTCTTTGTAAAGAGTTCTCATTTGATCCATCTATATATATAACTAGTTTCTGCCAGCGGCATCGCCCACGTGAATGTACGTTTTTCCATACAAACTTTCGACTCCCGTTTCATATCCCTAGGAGGCGAATTTTGGAAAATCTTCTCTTAGTGCTCGAATACGTCATAAAAGGAAACCTTGTGCAAAGTTTCACACTCCTAGACCCAGTTGTTTCGGCTGAGCTTTAATATGTCAGTCAGTCAGTTTTTCCTTTGATATATATATAGATAGGAGGAATTGACTGACATAACAACGCACAGCCGAAACTACTGTGACTAGAAGCGTGAAATTTTGCACAAGGTTCCTTTTTATGACGCAGACGAACATTAAGTGAAGGTTTTTAAAAATTCAGACCCCTAAAGGAATGGAGCGTGGGTCAAAAATTTGTACGAGGAAGCCACTGCCAGGAACTAGTTAACCACTAAAACCTTTCCTGCGTGCATTTGGCTAAATGCTGACTTTTTCAAAAGTGCATAGTGCTAATTTTACTTAAGTAATATAGTTATATTATTTTTATCGTGCGTGTAAGCGATCATATTTTTTTTTTACAAGTAGTAAAAAAAATAATTCTGGTTTTACCAGTGAGTACCTGTAATTGGCTCAATGTCTCGTATGAAATCGTTATCTATTTGATAAATCTGTTGGTCACTACGATTACATAAATAAAACAAAAACACTATAAACAAAATCATAGTAATGTCAAAAATCATAATTAAATTAAAAATCGAGGTCAAAAATGAAATTCAAAATTGGAATTGCAAAAAATAAAAATCGAGGTCAAAAATAAAATTAAAAATTAAAATACAAACATTATTTAAATATTAGTAAACAACCCTACTGGATATTCTCTCTTCGATACGGATTTATTTCGGAACCTG
Organism: Mythimna vitellina; assembly: GCA_949316375.1. Lineage (NCBI taxonomy): Eukaryota > Metazoa > Arthropoda > Insecta > Lepidoptera > Noctuidae > Mythimna > Mythimna vitellina. The sequence goes on along the minus strand of OX438687.1, from coordinate 7,739,843 downwards.
TTCTGGACAGAGGTTTAGTGGCAGTTACGGTGGGTTTAGGGTTAGGATACGAGAGGATTCAAGTGCGGTTTTTCGATTTGTGGCTGCATAAACTTTTATACGGTTATTTTGATTATAATTAGGTTTAAGTTTGGTTGTGTAGTATTATTTTAGAGACGTGCCTATCGACGATTGTGACAATTTAGTGATTATAGTCAGTTGATTTTTTAGTACCGGAGTGACGTGACACGCTGTGACATTGTAGTCGAGTTATGTGAGTGGAATCGTTTGGAGGGGCAACGTTTACGGGCGGCGGTCTTGAACAATCCATCGGGTAGCTTGGACGCTTCTAACAAAAACTGGTACTTTCGGATTACGATACACCTAAGTTTGTTACTATTAAATTATATCTACTGTGAAATAAAAGTGATTGTGAAGTGAATTGTTATTTTAAATCTATGACACGAACCCTCTACCAGAAAACCTACCGATGACAGCTGTGCCGCTTATTTAGTGCTGTTCCCCTTCATGCTCTTTTTATTTTGAAGTTGTTTAAATGTTGACAACAACATTTTATGACTTGTAACTCCGTGTTGTATATCGAAAACAAATGAGCGTGTTGTGCAAGTAAAAACTCAAATTGGTAGATTTATCACCAACCATGATGAGATGCGTGTGAAGTGCGATAGTGAACATAGTAAACACTACTTACCTGCTATTCTTATACCTCAGTCTATATAAACATAGTTATTGTTGTAACATGAAACTAGAATGATTCATACACTTCCATATCCTAATTAGATAAAGTTAGAGTTATTATTAAAGCACTAAAATAGCACTTAGGTAGTTTATTTTTTAAGAAATTTGTAACGCAATAAGTGTATTTACCTGTAGTCTAAGCTTTCCTACCTAAGCATTTCGCCTCGTTGTTTTTACCGCGCACACATCGAAGGATTGGGACAATTTTCCTGCTGCTATCTTTCTATCCGGTTATAATTTAGGTGTCTTCAAGACTAGATTGAATAGGCCCTTAATAAACTAGTGCGCTTCACCATCAACGATTGGATCACTGCTTACCATCCAGGTGATATCGCGGTTAAGCACTGGTATATATCATATAAAAAATACAGCGTGGATTTTTGAGATGGGGCAGTAAGTCATCATCTTCCTGCCCTTGTCCCTTGTTATTTGGGGTCGGCGCAACACGTTTTTTTCTTCCACTCTGCCCTGTCACTCGTCATGCTATCACTAACTTCCTTTTCTTTCATATCACTCTTCACACAATTCATCCATCTTTTCTTTGGTCTCCCTCTCCACCCATCCACATGTAAACTCATAACTCTTTTAGTAACATGCGTCTCATCCCTCCTCTTCACATGACCATACCAAGACAAAAGATTCCCTTTCAACTTTTCAGACACTGGCGCCACAGATGGGGCAGTAAGTAAGTATAATAAATAAAGTTAAATATTTTTAGACGTAGGTTACGTAAAATAATCGCCGTCTTGTCGTAATTTTATAAGTTTTGAGTTGGTTTAAGAAACTGTTTTTCATCCTTATTAGAAACCGAATCGAAAGACATAAAAAAGTTTTTGTGGAAATATTAGTCAGCAATTACTCAAAAAGATAAGAAAGACGTGCTACCATGAGCCCATTTTACGACCTAACCTGAGCTATTAAAGGGATGAAATTATATAGGATGCATAGCTCCGTACTTACATTTTTCTTGCTCGAACAACAGACATTTTAACATGTCTTAACTAAAAACGGTTTTCTGCGGCTGTAATGGTTAAGTACCAGCTTATACTGCCCAATATCAAAAACCCAACCTGTATATGAATCGCTCCAACTGCCGCCGGGATTCCGATCCCGATTTCTGCCCACCGCAGGCGCGAGCTTGCGCGGACGGACGGCGAGGAATAGGTAGCCCGCCGTCCGACCGTCCGGTAACCATCCGGACCGAGCCCAAGTCGTCGACGGCGCGTATTGTTCCACGCCCGCCTCAGGGAGATGTCAACAAATTGTAGGGGCCCAGAAGGGTCGAAGCCTACTGGGGCCACGGGTAGAGCGAAAACGAAACCCGGGGCCATGGGACGAAGGCAACGAAGAAACAAGAGTGGGTTTTTAGTCAGTAAAAGTCTGACACTATCTCTCGCTCAAAAAACCCTGTATATTAATTATTTAATGATATTATCAATACTTATATTATTTTGTAACCACATCATTCACAACTTATAGCGTCAATAATGTGTTGTGACAAATTCCACCGCCCACAACACAAATACTTCATTTGTTTTAAATGTTGGTTACAACACGTAAAATACCAGTTAATTACGTGGTTTATTGTACCTACTTACGTACCTATATTATAGGTTATAGATTACTTACTGTACTTCCGTACATATATTATATAGGTTTTGGAATGGATAGAGTGTATGAGAGAGTATTGTAAGTTTAAAAGTGGCACCACTAAATTAAAAGTTGAAATCCTACCATTTTCAAAGTTTCGCATTCTTCTGCACCTTCTAAAATTATTATTTTTGTTTTGTTATGTTTGACATTATAAACTTCAAAACATACAAAACCAGCGTGTTCTATGTGTCCCGACCCCGATTTCCAGCTCCCGAAGGCGCTGGCTTGCGGATAGTGAGCAATGGGTAACTCGCTGTCCGACCGTTCGATAACCGACCGGTACGAGCCCAAGTTGTTGACGACGCGTAGTGTTCCACGCGCGCGTCTATAAGATGTCAGCAATACTGTAGGGGCCCAGCGATGGGCACCCCACAATTATGGTGGAATGTCCCCTCTTTCAGGCGTGGTTGGAAAGACCTCACGGCGTCCTCATCTTCCGCATGACGCAGGTTCTCACCGAACACGGTAAGTTCGGGAAGTTCCTGCACCGGATACGTGCGACGCCCGGGTGTCGCCACTGTGTGGACCGCTCGGAGGACACGGTGGAGCACACGGTGGAGGTGTGCCCCGCTTGGGCAGAGCAAGCCGGTGTCCTCGTGGAGGCGATCGGCGGCGGCGATCTCGGCCTGTACCAAGGCCCGACCTTGGTACAGGCCATGGTCCGAAGCAAGGAGGAGTGGCAGGCGGTCGCCTCTTCTGCGAAGCAGTAATGCTTGCAAAGGAAGCGGCCAGTCGCGTGAGGCAACGGTCCTCTCGCCCCAAGCGCCGCCGGGATTTCGATCCCGATTTCTGACCACCGTAGGCCCGGATTTGCGGACGGCAAGCAATGGGTAGCCCGCCGTCCAACCGTCCGGACCGAGCCCAAGTCGTCGACGGCGCGTATTGTTCCACGCGCGCCTCAGGAAGATGTCAGCAAATTGTAGGGGCCCAGCAGGGTCGAAGCCTACTGGGGCCATGGGTAGTGTGAAAACGAAACCCGGGGCCCTGGGACGAAGGCAACGAAGCAACAGGAGAGGGTTAGTAAGTTAAAGTCTGACACTATCTCCCGTCCCGCCGAAGAGCGGGATTGGTCATTAGATAATTTTCCCACCAAAAAAAAAAAAAACACCAAACCTAATAATCAAATAATTTAAAAAATAATCTATCTGTATGCAAATAAGCTAAAGTAACATCGTTTCTAATAACCATTACCTTCGAAAATTAAGTAAAATTACAGCCACAATAAAAAAAAAAAAGTTTTACTTTTTCTCCACAAAAACGACTTAGAATGACTTATAAATTACTTAAGACGAAAAAACTCTTGCTAAGAAGTTTACTTACAAAACTTAGCTGAACTTAGCCAAGTAACCTGCGAAATGAGAGTTATGGAACTCTTAATCTTACGCCAAGCAGTCGACATGAAATTATTCTTGAGTTTCATCCACTTTAGTAAAAGATTTCAGAGATCTTGACTCTGAGTGCTTTTTGCATTTAAATTAGGCATTATATGTGGGATATTACAAAGTTAAATGTGTTTCATTTTATCCAAGTTTTCAGTTACATTTTTACCAGCTGTTTATTTCTTTTTTAATGAATACTCTACATAAACACAGGTACAGAAAGCATTTTCTACCAGTTGACTTGTGGGTGATGCTGAAAAAATTGGCGTTAGGTGCAAAAGAAAAAAAGGTTCGTACACTGAAAAAAATAAAACATAAATAACATAAAGTTATGTTCACTCAAATGAGTGAACTTATAAGTACGCGAATATATATGTAATAATACTAACTGCCAAGTTCTGGGCACGCCACAATTATGGCGGTAAGTCCCCTCTTTGAGGCGCGGTTGGAAAGACCTCACGGCGTCCTCACATTCCGCATGACGCAGGTCCTCACCGGACACGGTAAGTTCGGGAGGTTCCTGCACCGGATTCGTGCGGAAACGACGCCCGGGTGTCGCCACTGTGTGGCCCACCCGGAGGACACGGTGGAGCACACGGTGGAGGTGTGCCCCGCTTGGGCAGAGCAACGCCGTGACCTCGTGAGGGCAATCGGCGGCGGTGATCTCTCGCGCCGGGCCTTGGTTCAGGCCATGCTCCGGAGCGAGGAGGAGTGGCAGGCGGTCGCCTCCTTCTGCGAAGCAGTAATGCTAGCTAAGGAGGCGGCCGATCGCGTGAGGCAACGGTCCTTACGCTCCAACCGCCGCCGGGATTCCGATCCCGATTTCCGGCCACCGTAGGCGCGGGCTTGCAGACGGCGAGCAATGGGTGGCTCGCCGTCTGACCGTCCGGTAACCGTCCGGACCGAGCCCAAGTCGTCGACGGCGCGTATTGTTCCACGCGCGCCTCAAGGAGATGTCAGCAAATCGTAGGGGCCCAGCAGGGTCGAAGCCTACTGGGGCCACGGGTAGTGTGAAAGCGGAACCCGGGGCCCTGGGACGAAGGCAACGAAGGAACAGGAGTGGGTTTTTAGTCAGTAAGAGTCTGACACTATCTCCCGCTCTGCCCAAGAGCGGGGATGTCATTAGGATGATTTTCCCACCAAATAAAAAAAAATGAAAAAAAAAAAAACTGCCAAGTTCTTACGAGTTGACGAATTTTAATTGGTTGGATCATATTCTGATCCTACAGGGGCGTATTCTACAGATAAATAGATTGCACGAAGAAATAACCGTAAAGAAAGTCAGTACGATGAGTGGGACAATGAAAAAGGCGACAATGAAACGAGTGCAGATTTATAATCTAGATGATGGAAATTTATTGTGAGGGATCAAATAACTAGTAGAATTTGGAGAATCAAGAAATTTAAATAAGTTAGCAAGCATTCTTTGCTCACTTTGCTACCGTATGGGCGTTTACTTCACAAGCGAGCGATGCGCTGAGATATGATCATTAGTTACACAGAAAACCAACTGAATGCTGAGGAGATATACATTGAAGTCATAGCAGCTCACGCCACCCTACTCGATGATAAAAAAAATTGCGTCTGCATTCGGTTTGTTTTTGTCTACGGAAGTATGATCACGTCTCTCATCGTCGCAAGGAACTCAAGTGGCTTTCTATCAGTCTTCGGAGAAACACTCGGATTTTATGTCTCCCTTTCAACATTCTACATAACCCATTTTATTCCTCCTACCTGCAGACCGTTTTTGCGACACTCCATGCAGATCACACCCAAGATTCCTTCTTAAATCCACTCCTCATAAATCCAGCTATTACTCCTACTCTTTCTCTCTCCATGCAGTAAGGTTATGGAACTCACTTCCGCCTAGCATTCGAAAAGTAAAAGAGCACTATCTTTACTCTCTAGTGTGATAATTATATACATTTTAGGTATTTATTATTAGAATAAAGTATATAAATATTTATTACTTTAATTTAAGTTTTCACATAATCTAGTTATCTTATATCTAAACACTATCTTCTACACTTCTTCCGGTCTCTCCTTTCGCGGGTCTGCTGGAAGAAATTTATTTTAGAAATAAGCAGTACCTTTGTACAATTTTTTAATATTGTATCTTCTTTTGTGTTTATGTGTGTACATTAATTATAAAAATAAATAAATAAAATAATCTTTATCCTCTTATTCGATAGTTCTTTAACCTTCTGAACGACACTGGCTAGTAGTCAATGATTAACATTACTCAATCAGAAAAGAATCGCAGGCGGTTGCCTCGAAGCAGTAATGCCAGCGAAGGAAGCGGCCACACGCGTGTGGGAACAGACTTCCTCACGTCCCTGCCGCTGGGATCCCGACCCCAATTTCCAGCCACCGTAGGCATGGGCTTGCGGCCCTCCGGTAACTGTCCGAACCGGACTCGAGTCTATGACGACGCGCAGTGTTCCACGCACGCCTCCAGAGGATGTCAGAAAACCGTAGGGGCCCAGAGGGGCCGAGGCCTACTGGAGTCATGTGTTCGTTACTGAAAGGAAAACCCGGGACCCTGGAACGCAAGGCAAAGAAGGAAGTAGTTAATCAGTGACTACTTGAGTATATTAATTCAGAGTATAGATAGTGCCACGAATCTTGACCGCTCGGCCAAAGAGCGGGGATTGCTTTGCGCATCGTACACATCGGCGAGCCAATCACTGTACAAGGATTGCACTCCCCACCCCCACGTCTCTTTTCATACCACTAAAGAGACCCGATATTTCACTTCTGCGTGCTTCTGCGCAAGTTAAACTGTAGAAGTCAGCGCTCAAGATCCGTGCCGGTATCTATAGGTACTATCGATGCGCAAGCTTAGATTCTATACATTGATGCTAAATGAAACAGTGTTACCAGTACGTTATTACTTACCTTCTCTGCGTCCCTCCAGGCACAGGTGTTGCTGCCAGCCGAGCCTGTCTTTTCAGCAGCTGCACGGTCAGCGCAAAAGACACCACCATCGTCAGCATAGGAATGTAGAACGCTACCAGCGAACCGAAGATCCAGAACAGACGGTTGTTGATCACGCAGAGATCTGGAGTCGGCATTATGTTGGAGCGGTTAATAAGACCTGAAAAGAAAAAGTTTGGTTATTAGCGTGAGTTAAATATGTTTTAATGTCGTTTATTTATTTATTTGACATTTTATGACAACACAATAATCAATAGTTCTAGAGTGGCGACCGCGCACCGGAAAACGCAGCGTTGGAAGGCCTCCAACAAGGTGGACCGACCACCTGGTGAGAGTCGCGGGAGTGCGGTGGATGCGAGACGCATAGGATCGGTCGTTGTGGCGTCGCTTGGGGGAGGCCTATGTCCAACAGTAGACTTCTTTCGGCTAAAATGACGATGATGATGATGAATAATAAAAGAAAAGAAGAAAGAAACAGAAGAATAGTACAAAGGTGGTGCTTATTTCTAAAAAAAACTCGTCGTTGGCACAAGGCCAAACCTTGTCTGCATAAAACTGTACATTTGTAATGTGTAAGATATTCACCAGTTTTTCTTAAATTTCTGAACGGTTTATCAATTTTTAAGCATTCATAATATTAGTTCATGGCCTTTAATTTGAATGACTTGTCTAGTTGGCTTAATTTTTCTTTTCAATGTTATTTATTTTTTTTGTTTAATTTACTGTGGATAAAATAATCAGAACACATATTTTAATGTAATGCTTTGTGAAGGAGTCTTAATGAATTGTTATTATTAGTTTAATTCTTCTCAGAGTAATCTGATATAAGCCGCGCATTGTGTTTAAGTATTTCTATTTTCTTTTTATTTTGTGTTAATCTTGTCCACGTAGTTTCGAAATATACTTATTGTTTTTTACGTTCTTATAAATATATATTAACTATTTATATTATTATTATTATATATAATTTCATTTACATACAGATATAAAGCATTTTAAATTACGTAAAGAATAATGAATCCGATGAATGCGAGACGCACAGTTGTGTCGACACTTTGGGGAGCCGTGGAAGTCATTCGGCTGAAATGATGGTGATGAAATAATAACGAAATCCGATAATCGCAATCTATATATATAAAAGGAGAAACTGACTGACATATCAACACATAGCCGAAACTACTGGGATTAGGAGCGTGAAATTTTACACAAGGATTCCATTTATGACGTCAGTGAGCACAAAGACTTTCTAAAATTCACTCCTCAAAGGGATGAAGCGGGGGTCCAAATTTTATATGGTGAAACCTACATTGACGCGAGTGAAGCCCTCGAGCAGAAGCTAGTCTCTAATAAGATCAACGTCTCCAATTAAAATCAGAAAAACGGCCAAAAACACTTCTTCTCTCAAATAACAAAAATCCGCAAATCATCGACATTGGCAATGACTTGTAAGTTTTAAGAGAACGATTTCTCCCAATTTGCTCTCAAATTAACGTTGTGTTGGCAGAAAGCCAATTTTCCTTTGCCCAAAACACGTTAAATCACGTAGGTATGTAATTAAGAAACTAACACCTATATTCTAAGTATAGTTAAATGACCAACTTTGTGTGTTCTAACTTATTGAAGTTAGAACGTCGGGCAATGTTGGGCAATAACTAGAACTGTCGGGCAATGTCGGGCAATATCTTCAACCAACTGTTACTGGTTGTAAGTCGAGTTTAAGTCTTGCTAATTGATCGAAATGTTAGTATTTGGTATGTGGTTATAATGTTACTTTTGAACTACGTGACATCGTGACGATTATTTTGTTGTTTTGTAGTATGCTAGTGCGGCTACTGGGCCCTTAATCCGGGTACAGACTCCTATGACATAACATGTAAGATAACATGAAAGGAGTATTTCGTAAGTGTGGACCCAGCACGCGCACGTAGCGAGCATTTAACTACTCACATAGTTTGAATGCTCTGTTCGCGTGCGCGTAGTGTGTACGGTTCGCGCGCTAGGCTTCCTACCTATGGTAATTCTGCCCCCTAGCCAAGTTACAGTCGTTTCGTTCGCGCCAAACGCCTCGAGTAGGTCACGCCTCCGATTCCTTCATTCTGACCACGTGACTGAGCGTTGAAATAACGTCAGAACAAAGGAATCGGAGGCATGGCCTACTCTAGGCGTTTGGTGCGAACGATACGATTGTAACTTGACTAGGGGGGCTGTTACATTGCATGATACATTGCGACAATGTGGACAGTAAATTCTTTCATTGCGTGTTACATTGCTTGTTACGTTACAGCAGTTTGAACCCGGCTTTACTGTGACTTTATGAATACGGTGTGAAAACGAGATGGAGCTATTGGACTAATAGTACTATACTTTTCTTACACCAAAGTTGTAATGATTTTAAGTCGTCATAGTATTGTGATATGGAAAGAAATTGCATGCTTCTATTGTTCTTATTAACTTGTAAACTGGCTAGACAATGATACTTTTTATTAAGGTTTATGACGCTATAAAATTGGTGTTCAAATTTAATAAGAAGAAAAAGTGATTTTTGCTATTGTCGCATTAAGTTCGCCAATGTATCACTACTGTACATGAAGATTATTTGTTTTTTGTAAGGTCAACAAGTGACGTCGGCTGTCAAGCTGTTAGATGAAAATTATATTTTTTTTTATATATAATAATTACATGTAGTGCTTCCAACAATATAAGCAATAATTTAGATCACAAAAGTCTTTCACCACATTTCCACCCTCACAGTATCGTATGGGTGCTAACATCAAGATGCCATCACCAGGTTAGTTAGTACTGGGTTCTTTCTAATGAAAGTTCGGTTCCTCTTCCAGTTTCGGCCATAAGTGAAACCGTAACTGATGTGGGATAAGAAAAACTTAAAAAAAAGTATAGTTATTCCTAACTATATTTCGATTTAGTAATACTGAATTAATAAATTCATATAATATCAAATAATCGAATAAAACAACAATAAAATAAACATAATAATACACATAGATGAAAAAATCAGTCAGTTTTTATGAATCTAATACAATCGCCAGTTTTCGTCGAGTCAAATATTCGATCATTTTTTGGGCGAAATTCTAACCGAAATCAGTTCTTTTGGCCGAAACTGGTGAAAGCGAATCTTCGCTTAGTCTCTAGTTCTTTCATAAGGCATTTGTCAAAAGAAGCCCGGTGAAGTCAGAATATGACCAGGTGATTGAAATAGGATCGTTTCCTGTTAGGTTGCGTTAGGTCACTCTTGGGCCATCTCATCTTCCTAGCTCATCGTGCTGTGCCGGTGCTGCCCCAGCGGCTACAGAGAACCTCAAGCGGTGGAAATATAATAACCTTGTTCGTAGTTATATTTTCAAGCCGTTTGGTGTTGAAACTCTCGGATCGTGGGGTCCGGGTGCTCACAAATTATTAAAGAAATTTCAAAATGCCTTGTGGTCACTTCGCGTGGGCTGGCTTTTACTTCGGACAAAGGATATGTATATATATATTTGCCATTCAGCGTGGCAATGCCACCAGTCTTTTGGGTACATTACCAGTCGACAGCGATGTTAAGGAGTTTTTCGACGCCGTACTTTAGATTCCTTTCTTTGGTACTTTAGGGCTTTAAGATACCGTTGGTCATAGGCCCTTTTGGTGGAAAATCATCAAATGACTTCTTTTGCACAAGCTAGAGCGGGTCGGAGTGTCAGACTTTACTAACTAAATCCAATTGTGGGTTTAGCTCACCTATACGCGTCAACTGTCCTATTTTTTTTTTTGTTGTTTATTAATACTTTTGTGTACAAGAAAGAATAAGAATAAAACACACCTGTATTATTTCAGTTGTTGTTGTATTCAGAGCGGAAGGAGTTGTTTCCCTCAAAAAGGAAAAGGACTGATATTAAAGATCAACAAGGCAGAAATAAGTTAAATAGAAACACGGACCGGGATGGATGCTAGTGCTACTTCATCATCATCATCATCATGATTTCAGCCGAAAGACGTTTACTGTTGGACATAGGCCTCCCCCAAGCGACGCCACAACGACCGATCCTGTGCGTCTTGCATCCACCGCACTCCCGGAGTCTCCCCAGGCCGTCGGTCCATTTTGTGGGAGGCCTTCCAACGCAGCATTTTCTGGTGCGCGATCGCCACTCTAGAACTTTTCGGCCCCATCGACCATCCGTTTTGCGAGCAATGTGCCCTGCCCACTGCCACTTTAGTTTGGCGATTCTTCGATCTATGTCAGCTAATGCTACTTACTTGTCTACAATGATAAAAATAAATTATAATGTTACTAGTCAAAATAGAACTTACCTAAAACAGTAATAGAACTAGAGACGAACATGCTAAGGAGCCAGACTAGTGCGATCTTGATAACCACGACGCGCTTGGTGGAGTGGTGGCGACTCTTCAGTGGGTTGCGGATGCCGAGGTATCTGCGGACAAAGTAAGAAAGGTTGATTGGGTGGTAGAGAATAGTCTTGACTTATATTAGGTAGGGGCCATAGCAGTATTTTTTTTTTAAGTTGTTATTAGTTTTATTAGTAATAGTATAATGTTATTGAAAAATATAAAAATACACAAAACTTTCTAAGCTATTGGACACAATCTACTTACGTACTTTAAGCTTAGTATAAGATTGTATGATGGATAGGCTATTCTTCTTACAAGCATTTTCAATACTACAGAAAATTATTGAGAAATCTTGCAGCTTATCCAGTTTGTTTTGGAAATTTGTAGATTGTTTTTTATTTACCCCTTAGGAAAGGCGGCTTTAGTTTCGGGTCTTCGACCATATTGCCTTGTCTTATATTCACGTTTTCTTGTTGTATCATCATCATCATTTCAGCCGAAAGACGTCCACTGTTGGACATAGGCCTCCCCCAAATGTCGCCACAATGACCGGTCCCGTGCGTCTCGCATCCATTGGATTCCCGCGACCCTTACCAGGTAATCGGTTCACCTTGTGGGAGGCCTTCCAACGCTGCGTTTTCCGGTACGTGGTCGCCATAATATGTTTTCTTGTATAATAAGTTTTTAACAATAATGTCTTTCATTTACCCTCTTATATTTATTGATATTCATAACACGTTCGCTCCAGCGCGCCGCTCTCGTGTGTGGATCACTCCCAATAAAATATGTGACAATATATTTGACATTTACAAGTGTAGCGGCTCAAAAGTATATCTAATAGAATTTATTTATTTATTTATTATTTATTTAAACTTCATGTACAGTAGTGGTACGGCGGACTTAATGCAACAAGGCATTCTCTACCAGTCAACCTTTGGGTTAAAAAGACAACACTGTGGTAGGCTTGCACAATAAACAAATAACAGATAATTCAAAAAGAAAAAAAAATTAAAAAAAAATATTTATAATAATAAATTACATATAAATGCCAAAATTATTAACTAAATAAATACTATGAAAAATATCAAATTATTAAGAGAACTTAATAATAATTCTGACGAAGACAAAACTAAAGTTGAGAGGACTTCAAGTATTTACTACGGCTGTTTTGCATTATGAGACGTGGTGCAAATAGTGACCAATCTAATGGGCGTGATTAGACGTTTTGTTAATAACAAATTGTACAAATTGACGCCATAGGACGTTGCTGTTCCAAACGTGTTAATTTCAAAAATTAAAGTCTAAGTTGTCTTTGTTGCGATAGTCGTGGAAAGGATCTAACAGTTGGGACTCGAGGTGGTACTGCACAAGTCCAAGGCCATTGGTTTTCACGACCTTCGGAACGCGAACCCTTCGGGTTCTCAAATAAGAAGGAGGCGTTCACATCGGCGTCGAGTCGGCGATGAAGTACCTGGGACTCGTCCTCGACAGCCGATTGAATTTCGAGGAGTACTTCCAACGTCTGGCTCCCAAACTGGATCGGGCTGGGACTGCCTTCAAGCGGCTCCTGCCCAACCTTGGGGTCCAGACGCCTCCTGCAGGAGGCTCTACGCGAGTATCGTTCGGTCTATGGCCCTTTATGGGGCGCCGGTATAGGCGCCGTCGCTACGAAAGCGTCGCTGCCATGGCATGGCCGACAGAATTCCGGCGGGACCTCATTGTGGAATGGCGACAGCGACTGTCACAGCCGGGTGCTGGGCAAGCCACAATAATGGTGATAAATCCCCTCTTTGAGGAGTGGCTGGAAAGACAACACGGCGTCCTCACCTTTCGCATGACAGAGGTTCTAACCGAACATGGTAAGTTCGGAAGGTTCCTGCACCAGATTCGTGTGGAAGAAACGCCCGGGTGTCACTATTGTATGGACCGCCCGGAGGATACGTGGGAGCATAGGGTACAAGTGTGCCCCGCTTGGGCGGAGTACCGTCGTGTCCTCGTGGGAGCAAACGGCGGCAACGATCTCTCGCGCCGCGCCTTGGTACAGGCCATGGTCCGAAGCGAGGAGAAGTGGCAGATGTAATATTAGCAAAGGAGACGGCCGCACTTGCGAGGGAACGCACGACCCAGCCGCTGGGATCCCGATCCCGATTTCCAGTCACTGTAGGCGCAGGCTTGCGGACAGCGAGCAATGGGTAGCACGCCGTCCGGTCATCCGGTAACCATCCGGACCGAGACCAAGTCGTTGACGGCACGCAGTGTTCCACGTGCACCTCAAGGATATGTCAGCAAATCGTAGGGGTCCAGCAGGGTCGAAGCCTACTGGGGCCATGGGTTAAGTGAAAATGAACCCCGGGGCCATGGAACGCAAGGCAAAGAAGGAACAAACGAGTGGGTTTTAGTCCGCAATAGTCTGACACGAAAAGGGCGGGAGACATAGAGAGGTGTCATTGGATAATTTCCCACCTATAAAAAAAATCAAATGTCAAGACACTAGTATTTGAAGGAAAATGATATTTTTTATTAACGTTAATTGTAACTTGAACTAATAAATACAAAATAATTATTATAAAACTAACTTTTACCTCCTCCCCCTCCTCCTTTTTTTAAACTTTCTCTATAAAGAGATAAACGAACTTAAATGAAAGATTTATTTTATTATAAGACATTTAAAAGTCGAAAAAGTTTTTGAAAAACGACACGAAAAAAAAACTCAATTTTCTTAGATAAACGCGTTTATTTAAGATTCATAAGAACCATAATTTATCAAAAACCTTGTCAATATGGGTAAAGTTTGCAGTAACTTTCAAATTTTTAATTGCTTTCTTATAAACCATCTTTGGAAGGGCGTTTAATCTGAAACATGAAACAAAAAATGGGAAAAGTTTTCTAAAAAATAAACAATACAGAACGTCCCCGTAATGTCACTTGTTCCATAATCGAACCACTAGACGTACAGTGATGTGCCTTTAAGATATGATAGACATCCCACCCATATATATTATATTCCTTTAAAAAAAACTTTTTCTGGATATTTCTAAGAAAAACTAAGATATAGGTTAGTCCACCATTTTCGGAAGGCCGCCGTATTAGACTTTGAAAGATCTCACTGACCGTATATTGTGATCTAAGCCTAACGTGCTACATGCAATATGCATCGAAGGACTGGAACAATTTGCCTGCTGCGGTCTTATCGTCCAATCATAATTTAGGCGTCTTTAAGGATACAGTGAATAGACTCTTAATAAACTAACGCGCTTCACCATCAACGATTCCATCACTGCTTACCATCAGATGGGGTCACAGTCAATCACTCGATTATATCATTAAAAAAAAAAAACATGCAATATTGTAGGTCGATTAGTTGGGGGTAACTGTTTTAAAATTTAGTTGCAATATACTAGCTACCTACTAAACATTCAAGACAAGGTTAGTAAAAGCTTGTAAAAAAAATGGTACTATTACTAACACAGCAATAGAAAAAAAAAAAAATATAGACTACATTGATCCATGGTAAGTAAAAAAAACCTTATCATCCAGGTACTCGTAAATTAAAATTTTCATATTCCAATTATTCATAATTTTAACCTAACCATATTCCATCAACACCCTGATTTGATGATTTAATATAAGGCAGTCTTTTTCAGCAACAACCACCAGAATGCCATTGGCGACACAAAGGTCTACAAAAATATGATGGAAGAACCTACATATTTTATGCAATGTAAATGCATCCCAGATGTAGAAGAAATAGCGACAATCAACATAAAATGTTACCGATTTTCGAACACTTAGTGTCATGACGTAGTATTTAAAAAAAACAAAACAAAATTCAAGTTTTTTATTTCACATAGGCCTACATGGGCACTTATAAAACGTCAGAAGCTAGTGCACGGTTCCAAATTGGTCGTTTCCTATGGAGAAGAACTGGCAAGAAACTCCATGGTTACTCTTTTTAAAAATTTGTTTTTTTTTACAATATTTCCATATCACAGTATAAGTAGATATTATGTAAGGACAGTGTAGACCGGTCAATATTGTACTATAAAGTACAATAAAAATAATCATTATAAAAAAGTGAGTCGTAATAGGAAGTAACTAGAAGTAACCTAATAAATCTTGTAATACAGACACGTCAGTTCTTAAGCGTCTGAAATTCGGTTTTCATTTGAAGAATATTGGCACTTTACGTGCACATAAAGTTTGGAAACATAGAGCGCCTCGAAAAGATTTCAGTAAAACTGAAAAGCCAATACCCGCCAGGGCACGCTCGAAAGAGATACCATGACCTTGGATCGCACAAGGTAACTGATGAAACATAGGAGGGTTTTAGCCAGAAAACGTCTGACGGTCTCTTTCACGCTACTCAGAGTGGGAAAAGTTATTTGATGACATCCCACATCAAAAAATATAATTGCAAAAATGAAGGTACGAGCTTAGAGCTTACAGATAGGGCCTATAAAAAATAAAATAAAAATCATTTATTATCAAACAGGAGTTCATAGCCAGTAAGTACCATAGTCTCGTATAAAAAAAAAACAGGACAAAATCAAATGAAATTAAAATAAGAACCAAGAACTCAGAATAAAAAAATCAAAATAAATTAAAAACTGAATAAATAAATCACCCACACATCTATACATTCTGTCGTAAAATAGAGGTTTGAAAGGCAGACAGAGGCCATTTTCCTGCAAAGGGACAGACCAACTCAAATAATAACTAAACTATCTTAATTATATTGCAAAAGTATCTTTTAGAATACCCGTATATCCAAATCTTTTTTTAAACGAATACGAATATAATATGTCAATATCGATTATTTTGATGACTGGATTATATCCTGTAAGAACTGCACGTGACAGATTTAATTTGTAAACGGATTCGAGAGAATCAAAGCTTGTAAAAATCATAATTTTATTATGGAAACCTTATTGCCCCAGATTAAAAAAAAAAGTTGATCAGTAGGTATAATTACGAGTATTTATGATTAAAACATTATTCGGCAAAGAGATTAAAACGTAATATAACATTATGGAGATTTAATTTAATTGTAATCTGTTGGTAGTTTATGTGTCATCGATCTCGTGTCTCAGCACAAGATTGATTGCTGAGACGCTGTTTCATTGCCAAGACGTTATACAGAAACCTCATGAAACTATATTATAGCGGCACTATTATAAAATAATTTTGAGCTGGTTTTATATTTCAACTAGCTTCTTTCAGCGGCTTTGCCCGTGTGAAAGTAAGTTTCTGCACACAAACTTTGGACCCTCGTTTCATACATGAATTGTAAAATAAATAAATATGTATGACTCAAATACAAAAAGGTAGGTAGTAGTAAAAAAGTGGGGTTGAAAAAATTTATTGATACCTATACAAAATTCGCGTCGCTATCAATGAAAATAGTGCCTAAAACATTGGTTTCAGAAATATTAAGTTCAGCAAAAAATGGGGCTCTATCCCCATTTTTTACGTACAGTCAAACGGGGTGAATAGGAACGCAGGGGTGAATAGGAACAAAAGTTTGAAGGGGATTTTTGCGCTAATTAATAATTTTTCTCAGCATTTAAGTACTCCTATTTGTTCATTAATTGTAATAAAAACGGATGCTCTGATAGCAATCAATTATATAAATATATACCAATGTGAAAATCCTAACCAAAGTTTTGTTCCTATTCACCCCTGCGTTTTTTTTCAACCCGTTTGACAGTTCTAATTAAAAATAGGGGTGTATACAACATAGATTTGGGTCAGTTCAGAATTCCTAATTTTTTTCTTGATTATAATGTAGCCGTCCCACTTTACCGCTCGTATCTTTCCAATATTTCAATAAAGCATTCAGCTCACGGCTCGGTCGGCAGGACTGCAGTCTGCATCCGCATCGTCATCGCAGTAAATCTTGTAAGAATACCTGATGTTCCCGTTACAGGGCATGCTGATGAGTTTTTAGAACTGCCGATACGGTTCAGCGAGGTGTTACATTGGTTGTGGTTATAAAACTGGCGGGACGCTAAACGGGAATTAATTATTTTATGACTTACCACTTCTATTTTTTTTTTTTTTTCGGTGGGTAAATCCCCCGCTCTTGGGCAAAGCGGGAGATAGTGTCAGACTTTTACTGACTGAAAAACCTACTCCTGTTCCTTCATTGCCTTTCGTACCAAGGCCGAGTCTTCCTTTCCGAAGCAGACCCTTGGCAAAGTAGGCTTCGACCCTGCTGGGCCCCTACGGTTTGCTGACATCTCTTTGTGGCGCGCGCTTATGATTCAATAAAAAATCATAATCTGAGGACTAAAAACTGTGTTTTCTATTTAATTCAAATGTTGCTTTAATTTTGGGATATCCTATATTATCAATAAAGCCTTCCTTAGCGATTAATATTTAGGAAAAACTGGTATGTAAATATGGTTAATAATAGAAAAAAAAACTTATTTACGAAAAAAATAAATTAACCTACTTCAATATAAACAAAATCAATCAAAGCACTTTTCGTGCAAAATAAATTTAATTTTGAAAGTCGGTGTTTCTATAATAGTTTTGTCTCTCCGTAATTTTTTTTTGCAAAAAATGTTTTTTATTTTACACATTTTAGTTATGGTAACAAACTAAAAAGTACCCCTCAGCCAAACTTAAATACCTTATAGCCAGAGTGCATCTCACGACAAATCTAATGGCGGACAGCGTTCCAGCAGGATCTCATGGTGGAATGACGACAACGACTATCACAACCCAGTGTACAGTTTGTGAGTCGAGTGACTTTTGTAGGTGCTTAGCCATATTACCACTTATTGAAGATTTGACCAATTTCGATGACGAAGAGCATCTATCTACAAATACATTAAACATGCCTAAATATACAAAAGTTCGAATTGAAATATTTATAGCTTTGTGCCTTAGAAAGCAGAACACCGCATTTCTTTAACAAAAAAAAAAAACATCAAAACTTTCACCCGTTCCCCGCAAAAAATTTACACCTCTGCACTGTCACAGCTGTTTTAGTGGCTCCACGTAAAGTGATACGCTACCGCAGCAAGCAGGCAATATATTAAAATTACCTGGACGTACGTTTCAGCAAACTCGTGTACCTACTATATCGCATTTTGCTGACGTTGCAAAATATCGCGACGTGGCGTGACGTAAGCGATAAACATTATATTTTGTGAAAATTTTAAAACGTTATTTATTTATTAAAATCTCCCTTACACCTGTCATTACAAGTAAGCGATAGTTACAACTTAAGTGGCAATGGGCAGGGCACATTGCTCGCAGAACGGATGGCCGTTGGGGCCGAAAGGTTCTGGAGTGGCGACCGCGTACCGGAAGACACAGTGTTGGAAGGCCCCCTACAAGGTGGACCGACGACCTGGTGAAGTTTGCGGGAATCCGATGGATGCGAGACGCACAAGACTGTTCTTTGTGGCGACATTTGGGGGAGGCCTATGTCCAGCAGTGGACGTCTATCGGCTGAAATTATGATGATGGTGATAGTTACAATATAATACTATAAAAACTCAAGAAACTAGTAATAGTTTTAACTATACCTAAAAGCTATGTGGGTCGTTGTTGCTCGGGTATTGCTTCAGGCTGGTAGCCTCTTAACCCTGAAATTCTGACGGGATTTATTGCGATCGCTGAAAGGTGCTCTGGAGTGACGCCACTTGCACGTGGAGTTACCCAGAAGCAAATAATGTATAATTTTCAAACAAGGGCACGGATTTCAAGTCCGTGGTTTAAATGCAAGGTAGGAGTGTGGTTTTAGTCAGTAGGAGTCTGGCACTGCCGAGACTGGCTCGTCTGTGACGCCGCCTGGGCGTCCGTGAGGATAAAAAAAAAATAACTATACCTAATAATAATACCTTATGTACTAAGTTCGACTACCAGTCACCGTCCGGCCATCCGGTAACCGTTCGAACCGAGTCAGCAATACCATAAGGGCCCGAACCTTACTGGGGACATTAGATGATAACCCACATTTAAAAAAAAAAACCGGGATAATGCGAGTCGAACTCGCACACAGAGGATTTCGTACAAACTTACCTACGAAAACAATTCAATTCCCGAATTGAGTAACGAAGATTTTTCTAATTCGCAAAAAAAGTTTTTTTTTTTGTAACTTAACTACAAATTTAAAGTTATCAGATTTTTTCCTATAGTTGTGTTATGAGACCTTGCTTCTTGCCAATTTTCAGGATTCTAAATTAACGGAAAGTACCCTATGAATTTTGATTCGACATTCTATCGAAATACACGTTTTTTGCAACATAAATGGCCGTATCTTTTTTCGGTTAACTTAGATGTTTGATTTTTTCACAGCTTCAAGGGAACGCAGAGTTGAGTATATGGCTTTAATTTCAACTCGATACCTCTATGCGTTCCGGAGATAAAGGGTCTTGACAGGCAGACAGAGAGACGGACGGACAACAAAGTGATCCTATAAGGGTTCGGGTGGGTTTGTTCCTTTTGAGGTACGTAACCCTAAAATACTAAGTTTTCTAAATTAAAAAATAAAATTCTTAAAAATAAAACAAAGACATATAGCCTACTCTTATCTATGGTATATCATAAACTAAACAATAGTAGTTTTCTGTTTGTCTGTAATTGGTTTCTGTAAAGATGACAGTTGACCTAAGTTCTATGACTGCAGTTAATGGTTGCTGTGTTTGTATTCTCCTAGTGTATTCTAGGTATCATGACAAATCTCAATAATATTTATAATTTATTTATTTAAACTTCATGTACAGTAGTGGTACATAGGCGGACTTAATGCAACAAGGCATTCTATACTAGTCAACCTTTGGGTTAAAAAAGATAACACTGTGGTAGGCTTGCACAATAAACAAATAACAGATACTATTCAAACAGAAAAATAAAATAAAAAATAAGTTACTTTTAATAATCAAATACATATACTCGTATATGCTAAAAAACCACCAAAAACCACTTTTTTTTATTGGTTGGGAAAATCATCTTATGACAAATCCCGCTCTTGGGCGGAACGAGAGATAGTGTCAGACTTTTACTGACTAAAAACCCACTCCTGTTCCTTCGTTGCCTTCGTCCCAGGGCCCTGGGTTTCGTTTTCACACTACCCATGGCCCCAGTAGGCTTCGACCCTGCTGGGCCCCTACGATACCAAAATATAGCATAGCATAGTCGGCCTTTTAATGTACCCACTGTTGGGACTCAGGCCCCCCCCTCTAGGAGAGGGTATGGGCCGTAATCCACCACGCGGGCCCAGTGCGGGTTGGTGGATGTCACATGTCTTCGAATTTTTGGTTCTAGGACATGCCGGCTTCCTCTCGATGTTTTCCTTCACCGTTTTGAGAGCAGTGGTGATGAAATAAATTACACAAAGTAATGCACCTGGCTGGGTTTGAACCCGTAAACTACAACTCGTAAGTCGGGGCCGTTACCACTCGGCCACCACTGCTCTACTCGGCCACCACTGCTCGATATCAAAAACTGCTAAGAAAAACACTTAAAACACTAGAACGCTAGAATATCACTTTAAGACGAGACGTAAAGAAAGTCACAAAATACTTTTTAAGACTTCATTGTATGTATAAAAGTAAATCACAAGTACCTAACAAAATAAATTCAACAGAGCGTGTCAGATGACGATTTTAGAAGTTTACGTCCTTCACAAATTGAGTGACCAGTCGAGCATTTTACGAGTCAAAAGTTATAGACTATTAAATCCCTGTGACTAGCCAAGGAACCCAGTCTTTATTAGCTCAATAACGACTTTTAGGGTTCTTATTTGTTCAATCATAAGCTTAAACTAAATAAGTACCTCGCTACAATGTTTTATTGATATTTTTATTTATATTATGTAATATATATTATATTTATTCTATTGTATCTGTGATTCATTTGTATATCTTTTTATTTGTATTAACCTTTTTTTTTCTCTCTCTTTTATTGCACCTACCACTATTCTTCTCTGCAGCACCCAAAGGTTGACTGGTAGAAAATGCCTAAGGCATTAAGTCCGCCTCTGTACCTTTATGTGCATGTATATATTTAATATTTCATGCACATAGCTGCTTACGAGTTCTGTAGTCAATGGAGAGAGGAAGGACTAGGAGTGTGAAATTTTGCAAAAGGTTTCCTTTCATGATGTAGGCGAGCTCTAAGAAAAGATTTTTCAAAATTGCCCTCTAAGTGCAAGAAACGGGGGTCTGAAATTTGAATGGAGAAACTTACTTTTACGCGAGCGAAGCCGCTGGCAGAAGCTAGTAAATTATAGCTTATGTGTTTATTTAATCTAAATCTGATCAGATAATTTTGAGCAAGAAGAAGTAACATATATACACATACGTTATCATCATAATTTCTGTCGAAAGACGTCCACTGCTGGACGTAGGTTTCCCCCAGAGTCACCACAATGACCGATTTTGTAAGTCTTGCATCCATCAGATTCCCGCGACCCTCACCAAGTCATCGATCTGCCTTGTTTTGCGAGCAATGTGCCCACCTCACTGCCACTTAAGGTTGGCTATTCTTCAGGCTATATTGGTGACCTTTTTCCTTTATATATTTTCATTCTAATTTGATAGCCCTTTCCATTAATTTCTAGGTAACTTTAGGTCTTCTGATGAGGCTCATTTGTAAGCGACCATGTTTCTGAACCATATGTCATTATTGGCGACACGAACACTGGTTACAGGCTTTTATTAAAAAACGTTGCTCAACTACGTCCTAAGTGAGTTATATCATTTTTATTTATTTTATCATTTGATACTCGATTATACGATGTCAGAAGCTTAAGATTATTAATTGCTAATTAATAAACGCATGAGTACAGAATCTCAGTTACCAAGATCTCAAGCTGTGCTTACGTGAACGATTACGTCACAGTGACCGAAGTTTAAAATAAAATTCTTAATTCATTTTTGAAATGTTTACTTGGCAATCAAAAAAGATTTGAGGTATCCCTTACATACATTTTTGATAAACAATATTGCAAAGACCATAAAATAGCATCATAGTACTCTATTTTATTGTAATAATTAATTTTACTCAAAATGTTTACAAACTCCATGCCCAGCTAGGACCGCGGATAATTTCTGAAAAGGAAATCCGTAGTCCTAGAACGCAAAGTGCAACTGAAGGACACAGGTGTAGTTTTAGTCAGTAAAAGTCTGACACGCCCTCCCGCTCCGCCCAGAGAGCGAGAAGTAATTAGAGGAATACCACACCTAAAAAAAAATGGTTCGCGCTACGCTAATCACGACCTCAAGGCCCAGTCGGTCTACACTCATGATCTGGCAACTCAAGTACACAGATTCTTGTAAACTTAATTAGACCAAGATCCCAGAGCTGTCTGACATAACTTATTTTCACATGGATGAGTTCTCAGTAGCGTCTCATGTACTTTGAATACCTGTGTGCTTGTGGAGTTCTTCCTTGGAGCCCCTAGGCAGGTACCAGGTGAAAAAGGGAACTAAAAATAGCAGTAACTTAACTTAATTTTCGATGGCTGATTTTTATAGATGTTTTGTATTCTAAAGTAGTATCATAAGTGTCAGATACTTTCCATCGACCAAAACTTCTGTCAGACACTTTAAAGCTCAAAAAAGATCTTTATTTATTTTTACATGTCTGATTTTTAAATATGTTATTGAGGTAACTATTACAAAGTTATATTTCAGTAGTCAGACTTATTGTATGACCAAACATGCCCTAAATACAAAAAATATTCAGCCGAGAGTATGAGCGCGAGAGCACGTATGCGTTTCAGAGCGATTGAGACGATTTCATGCACTGACTGGATGTTTGGTCACTACAATTCGTCTAATGAAATATAACTTTGTAATAGTTACCTTAATAACATATTTAAAAATTAAATAAGTTTATTTACTTTTTGTGGAGCTTTAAAGCGTCTGACAGAAGTTTTGGCACATGGAAAGTATCTGACACTTATGATAATACTTTAGAATTATATTCTATAAAACATTTTTTTTTTTTTTTTTTATTCTGGATAGGTTCGCGCTTGAGCGCCATCTCACCAGATGGAAAGCGATGAGGCGGTCGACGATGGAACGCGCTTACCTAGAAGCAACCTATTCACTCTTGACTTAAAGATTTCCGGGTTGTAGCTATCAGGATATAAAAATCAGCCATAAAAAATTAAGTTAAGGAACTCGTTATTTTTAGTTCTCTTTCTCACCTGGTACCTGCTCAAAGGCCCCAAAAGGGAGCTCCCCAAGTACACAGGTATTCAAAGCACATGAGACGCTACTGAGAACCTAATGTTTCATCTATGTGAAAATAAGTTATGTCTGACAGCTCTGGGATCTTAGTATCGTTTTGTTGTTTCGTTTATTAAACAGTCAACACTCGGCTGATGACGTAAACCGAAGCCGAAACTTAAGCTCGAGCTTAAGCTTTTATTTAAATTAGGTTACGTAATATTGAGTCTTA
Source organism: Mythimna vitellina (assembly GCA_949316375.1). Taxonomy (NCBI): domain Eukaryota; kingdom Metazoa; phylum Arthropoda; class Insecta; order Lepidoptera; family Noctuidae; genus Mythimna; species Mythimna vitellina. The sequence goes on along the minus strand of OX438687.1, from coordinate 7,716,372 downwards.
TTTTCATTGTAATAAACATAATTTTATATTATTGCCACACCAGTAGTAGAAACAAAGCTAAAATGCGAATGCCTATTAGAGTCATACTCGGTTTATACCATATTATGAATGTTAATATAAATAAATTTATTTTGTTTTGTTTCTGTACCACCTTATGGTCGACTGGTTACAAGCCTTGGTCCAGAGCGAGGAGGAGTGGCAGGCGGTCGCCTCCTTCTGCGAAGCAGTAATGCTAGGAAAGGAGTTGGCCGATCGCGTGAGGCAACGGCCCTCACACCCCAACCGCCGCCAGTCGATCCGATCCTGATTTCTGACGACGACGAAGTAGACGACGGCGCGTACTGTTTCACGCGCGCCTCAAGGAGATGTCAGCAACTGTAGGGGCCCAGCAGGGTCGAAGCCTACTGGGGCCAGGAGTGGGTTTTTAGTCAGTAAAAGTTATCTCCCGCTCCGCCCAAGAGTGGGGGATGCCATAAGATGATTTTCCCCTCGAAAAAACTACTAGTGCATAAAGTTTTAATAAATAAATCAATAAATAAATTATGTCCTAACATAAAAACCTGCCAAATGCGAGTCGGGCTCGCGCACGAAATGTTCCGTACAGTCTGTAGCAAAAAATCACAATCGTTGCATGGGAAATCTAATTAAGTGAGAATAAAAACAAAACGAAATAAATATTTGAGCGGGGCATTTATATATTTATTTTATTCTGTTTATCCGCCAACAGAAATACATCATCTATGAAAATTTCAACTATCGAGCTATAACGTTTCATGAGGTACAGCCTGATGACTGACAGACGGACAGCAGAGTAATAGTGATAGGTTCGTTTTTACCTTCCGGAAAAGTAACTCTAAAAATGATAATTAGAATTAACTAATCAAAAATACAAAATGAAAAAAAAAAGACAAAATTTATAAAATTAACCGAACATTTTTTGGTACATAATCGTAAGCGTAATCAACCTTATAATGTTGCCGCTACTGGGACTCAGGCCTTCTCTCTAGGAGAGGAAATGGTTGATTGATTACGGCTCATCGTCCGGGCCATAATCTGCCATACGGTCCCGTGCGAATTGGTGGATATCACGTCTTCAAAGTTTTGGTTCTACGACAGGCCGGTTTTTTTTCACTGTTTTAAGAGCAGTAGTGATGAAATAAATTACACAAAGTAAACATCTAATGACATCTCACGCTCTTAGCCGGGGCGGGAGGGCCTATCAGACTGTTACTGACTAAAACCTACTCCTGTTCTTTCTTTGCCTTCGTTCTAGAGTCTCCGAGCTTCTCTTTCGCATCAACCATGGACCCAGTAGGTTTCGACCCCACTGGGCCCCTACAGTTCGCTGACATCTCGGACGACTCGAGCTCGGTCCGGACGGTTGCCGGATGGTAGGATAGCAAGCTACCCATTGCTCGCCATCCGCAAGCCCGAGCCTACGGTAACTCGTGAGTCCCTTAAAATAACTTCTTAGTTTGTCTAGTTTGTAAAGAAAATGACGAACATACTGAGGTACTAACTTTTATTTTTCACTTTGTTTCTATACCAGAGGCTTACCAGCATATTTTACCTTATACGTTTTACCAAGTAAAATACAACTACTGCATAATAAATCCTAAGAATCTCTTCACCAAAGAGACCGACTCCGACTTGATGGAGAGAGACTAAAACAATATTTATGAACATCGTTCTTGACGGCGCTTGAGGGATAACTTATGAGACAATATTATATACTAAGTTGGAGGGAATATGCGTCTTATCTCTTTGGCGTTTCTTTTTATGATTCGTTTGCTGGACATTCCAAAATATAGTTGAAAATTTCCAAGGATTTTTGTAGTGAATGGATATCTATAAGTCCCGTCTTCAATTTGAAGTTAGAATTTTACTTCGTATTTTGTATTGGATTTCACGATAAATTACATTAATAATACAGAGATCAAATTTTAATGGTGTGTATGTTTGTTACTCCTACCATGCTCACACTCAAATGGCTGGACGGATTATGATGAAAATTTTGGCATACAGGTAGGCTAAGTCTTAGACAGGGACTTTTTTTAAGGGAAAGTCATCCAGTGACATACCCCGCACTTCGGTGGAGCGGGAGGGTGAGTCAGACTTTTATTGACTAAAAAGTCACTCCTGTTCCTTCGTTGCCTTTCATACCAGGGCCGAGTCTTGCTTTCAGAAGCAGACACTTGGCCCCAGTAGGCTTCGACCCTGCTGGGCCCCTACGGTTTGCTGACATCTCCTTGAGGCGCATGTGGAACCAGTACGCGCCGTTGACGACTGGGGCTCGATCCGGACGGTTACCAGATGGTCGGACGGCGAGCTACCCATTGCTCGCCGTCCACAAGTCCGCGCAGACTGGGACATAGGGTATTGTTTATCCTTAGAGTATTTTTCGCTCCTACTAAGTCTTGAACACAGATGCAACCGCTGGCAGAAGTTAGTAGCTAATAGAAACCATTATGACACTTCAACAAAACATTTCAAATGCACATCTATTAAATTAGAACGATTAAATGAATAATAGGTTATCTATAAAATTGCCGTTTTTTGTAACGGGTTGCTTTGAAACAAAAATGGTTATAAGTACTGCAATATTACAGAAAATACAACACTCAAAGAAACCAATAAATACCTACCTAATTTAAATAAAGGACATACCTTTAATATACAGTTTATTTGAACTTTTAATTCCAAGTCAATCCAAAGACAAAAAAAAAAACTGGATAAAAAAATTCGAACTCAGTGTAAAATTGTTTAATAAAAATTAATTATGAGTCCAACGTAGTAGAAATAAAGCCAAACGTAGCGAGTTTATTAATAACTGAATTCAGAGTTAAAAAAAAAATATTAAAAATTGACACATGTTATAAAATAATAGTTGATTATTTTACGATCGAAACATTACCATTTTTTAAATAGGTGAAATCGATTCAGTAACTCATTTTAAATATACTATCTACTATCAGGATATGCGTATATTATGTTACAATCGTACTATATTTAAATACCATTTTAATACATCATTATTTTTCTCAATTTAAACTAGATGAGGTCGGTGTTTCTTAGCTGACTACCTGGAGAAGATACTCCGAAACATATTCAGGGGTTAGTCTCTTTTAAAGTCTATAATAATATAGTAAACATATTGTTACGGTAAATTAAATAAAAGCATGATATCTTATTTCCTTTTTATTTATTCATTGTTTTTCTTTTTTTTTTCTCTAAAATTTATTTTTATTTATCTATCTTATTTAAATCTATTAGCACACAATACCGTGCCGACGTCTTTATGTCGATACCGTTAACGGCCCACGCTGAAAACCAGCGCCGTAGATTCATCGTATTTGCGTTTGGTCATGGCATTATGCTGAGCGTTCGGCCGTTTTGCGTGGATGTGGCGCATTTTTTTTTTCACCTATTACACTTATAATTTGTTAGTCCTAAATGTATGCCTTGTTCCGCCATATAAAATGTTTTTCTTTTTTTAATTATGTGAGAATCATGAAGACTAGTGCCTGATATGGTCTTTTGAGGAAGGAACCTGTTAGTGGGGCAACTCAAGCTCACCAAACGTGCAGAGCATAGTCGGTGGAAATCCCAGAAAATGCTCGTAGTGTTATTAGAATAAAATAATATAAGTTTTGAAAACTCACAGAAAAAACAAGAAACGCTATGACAGGAAAAATAATAAAAAAAAAGAATACGAAAAATAAACTTACTTATAAAAAAGATCGTACCAAAAAACTACGGACTCTTTTATTCTAACAGAATCAAACAAAGAGTGAACATGTCAAGCCAGACACAGGGATTTGTTTCAACATTTAGTAAAATAACTAGGAAAAACAGTGCGTTAATTCAAAATTCCAAACAGAAATGGCAGAGTAATCCGTAGTTTCCTAACACGGCATACAAAGTACCTATAAACTTTAACGAAGCACTAATCTCCTCTGCTGCCTTCAAAACTCCTTCTGAAGTATAACAAAACATACATTTTAATACCGAAACACTCGCTCCACAAATATATTCAAATTGTAAAGAAAAACTTACAGGAAATATTTGTTGTGTAAAGATATAACAACGGGCATTCAAACTTGTGTTCAGACAAAAAGGTTTACCTACTCTCATAACATTAACAGACTTTATCTACAGACAACAAAATAATGCTTTTATTTATTTAACTATTTATGTCCACAAATAAAAGATAAGAAAACAGAAAAAGAGGTACAAACGTGGTGCTTATTTCTAAAGAAATCTCTTGCAGCATACTCGCGAAAGGAGAGTTGGAATAAAATAGAGATGTAGACACCGTGTGTATAGTATAATAGTATAATCAGCCTTTGAATGTTCCCACTGCTGGGACTCAGGCCTCCTCTCTAGGAGAGGGAATGGGCCGTAATCCACCACGCGGGCCCAGTGCGGATGGGTGAATGTCACATGTCTTCGAATTTTTGGTTCTAAGACATGCCGGTTTCCTTACGATGTTTTCCTTCACCGTTTTGAGAGCAGTGGTGAGGAAATAAATTACACAAAGTAATGCGCCTGGCTAGGTTTGAACTTGCGACTTACAACTTGTAAGTCGGGGCCGTTACCACTCGGCCACCACTGCTCTGCACTCGGCCACTACTGCTCTACACACACACCGACACCGTGTGTAAAAGTAATTAAAAAAAAACAAGTTAAAAAAAATCTGTTAAAAAGAAACTTCGTTGGCGAAAAACTTTGTTAATAAATAGATAACGACAATGTACGAGTATATACAACCTTATTTTTAGTATAAAACCTGAATATAGTTTGTTCAGTATCAGTCACTGAGTCGATTCCAATAATTTTTACACGTAGTTAAATATTTTTCTAAAATTATTTTGAAAAGTTTACAAGTGGGACACCACCGACACTAAGTACAACACAGGTCACGGCAGGTCATAGTGGACTAGACACCAGGGCACAGCTGGATACGGGAGCAAAACAACCCCTTAGTCGTTCGGATGGCCTTGTGACCATGTATTTGTGTGGACAACCAGGTAACATAACAAGCTTATAACTTTGTGATTTTTCATGATACGGTTATGATTTTTTTTTTAATAGATTCTTTACATAAAAAAAAAATACTAGACACGAGTTTCGGGCTTCGCATATTCTAAAACTAATGTTGTACATTGTATTAATATCAAACGATTTTTTCTTTAACAACTGAATGATACAGGTGGTTCTAGTCAGTAAAAGTTTGACACACCCTACTCTTCTGCCCTAGATTAGAAGAAGTCATTTATTCATATTCCAAAATATACCCAATAAAAAACGTAGTCAGTTGATGCCGGTATAAAAAAGTGGGGTTGAAAAACTTTCTTGAGATAATAAAAATCCACATCACTGTCAATGAGAATAGTGCCTAAAACTTTGGTTTCAAAAATATTAAGTTCTTAAGTAAACGTTTTAGTAGAAAATCGCTTTCAGACATTGCTAAGTGCTCCTATATACCATTTCTGGCCGAGACTCTTCATGAACCGCTTAGCCTGATTGTGGTTCTCTGAAACTGATACAGAAATTTAGTGTAACGTAATAAGTTTGCGGGAGGCCAATGGCTATATAAGTTTCGATGAAACCGAACAATTGACGATGGTTCATTGGAATTGTGCTGTATCAAATTTTTAGGGTTCCTTACCTCAAAAGGTAAAAACAAAAGCCTTATAGGATCACTTTGTTGTCCGTCTGTCTGCCTGTCTGTCAATACCTTTTATCTTGGGAACGCGTGGGAAAGCTGTGAAAAAATTAAACTTCAAAGTAACAAAAAAAAGATACAGCCGTTTATGTCGCAAAAAATGTATATTTCGACGCTCTCAAGGGAATCAAAATTCATAGGGTACTTTTCTTTGACCTAGAATCATGAAAGTTAACGAATAAAAAAGCTAAGTTTTTTTATTCGTTAACTTAGAAGTTTGATTTTTTCACCACTTTAAGAAACTATAGACTTGAGTTTTAATTTCAACTCGATCATCATCATCATTTCAGCCGATAGACGTCCACTGCTGGACATAGGCCTCCCCCAAATAAAGAACGGTCCTGTGCGTCTCGCATCCATCGGATTCCCGCAACCTTCACCAGGTCATCGGTTCACCTTGTAGGGGGCCTTCCAACACTGCGTCTACCGGTACGCGGTCGCCACTCCAGAACCTTTCGGCCCCAACGGCCATCCGTTCTGAGAGCAATGTGCCCTGCCCGTTGCCACTTAAGTTTGGCGATTCTTCGTGCTATGTCGACAACCTTGGTTCTCCTGCGGATATCTTCATTTCTGATTCGATCACGCAAGCAAACTCCGAGCATAGCCCTTTCCATTGCCCTTATCTTATAAGGATTCCTTTCTTTCCTTTTTAAGTACGGAATCCTAAACATATAGAATTTTTACCAAATTTAAATTAACATTTCCTTAATACAAGAAGATATAAAGATAACTGACAAAACCTGGTTGTACTACAAGTATACATTAAGATTTGATTTAATTTAATTCTGGCGAACCCTTTGAGGATTGGACAAGCTTGATGCAAAATCTTGTTACTACTTCAAAAAAGAAGTTAGTGTCAAAACTAGACTGCCTGGCTATCTATATGAAATACTGAATAATTTTATACTAACTAGTCTTGTTGCCAAATGGCCAAACTGTTTTAATTTATAGTTTCAAAAACTTACTCTTGCCCACCATTTTCAGCCTAACTTATAGCCGGAGCTGAAACTTCTGTCTGGAAAAATTACACCCATGGGAAATATTCTAGATTTTTATGTTGGCAACACAAGATCTTTTCACCTGGTGCCATGTGTCTAATATGTCATACTTCCATTGTCTGCCTTTTTAGTATTCTACGCCTAATGTACATGACTGTATATAGGTATAATAATATGAAAAAGTCGTTTTGTGTACGATAAATCACATCCAAAGTCATTAGTTTCCAACATAACCGTGTCTTGTCGAGAAAAAATAGTTTACAATTTCTCGCCATATTTTACAATGTTACAGGCGGTACGACGTTTGCAATTTTCCGGTGACATAATTATGCATATATATGTCGTAGCCAGATCTTCGAAATTTATCACTTCATGATATGGCCAAGTAAAACCAGCCAGATCGTTTTAAACGTTAAAGTTTGATGATATTTCAATCTTAATTTGGCCTACTTTCTTTAGACCTTTTATTATTTTTATAGGATTGTTTTTTATTTTAATTTGATTTGACTTCGATTTTTTTTTTCTTGTATTCTCTTTTATTTTTTTGACATTTTTTATTATTTGACGTTGCTATGTAATCATTAATTTGTTAACTAAGTATAATTAACATTCTGTATATGACTTGTAAGAATCCCTTACCAATAAATTACTATGACTATGACTATCATAGCATAGCATAGTCGGCCTTATAATGTTCCCACTGCTGGGACTCAGGCCTCCTCTCCTCTGACTATCATTGAAATCCTTAAAAGATATGGCCAAACGAGGATTGATTTATCATCAAGACAGTGTTAACGTTTAAACGATCTGGCTATTTTTAGTTGGCCATATCATGAAGTGTTGAATTCAAAGATCTGACCACGATATATATATAAAAGGAGAAACTGACTGACTGACATATCAAAACATAGCCGATACTACTAGGTCTAGGAAAGTGAGTTTTGCACAAAACTTCCCTTCATGATGTAAGCGAGCACAAAGTGGAAGTTATTGAAGATTTAACTCTTTGAGAGGGTGAAAAGCGGGAAATTTATTTGTATGCAAAATTATATTCCTTGGTCTAATAAACTTGAAACTTAATATAATCAGTAACAGTACAAGTAAATAAAAAAAGTTTTAATTATTCGTTTTTTCAAAACTACCCCCATAAAAACGATTTAGGGATTGTATAGTAGAATCTTATTTGTTGAATTAATAGAATTGAAACTTGGCACAAATTATAATCAAAATGACTGACTGAATGACTGAGACTGTCATTTATCATTATTGTTTTTTAATAACTTACGTCAAAATACGGTTTAAGGGCTGGTAAAGATTTATAAAAACATTCTGGCAAACAAAGTCGCTAGCAAAGTGCTAGTAATATTAAGAAACTGAAAGTCTGGTAAGTTAAGGTGTTTGTTAATCAATCACGCCTCAAAGGCTGAATATATCAAGACGTATGGCTCAGGGGTAAATCTAGGCTAGAATAAATCTAGCACAGAATCCTTTTATCCAGCAGTTCGTTCACGTAGGATAATTTCCGAGGTTGAGCGTGCAAAAAACTCCGAAAAATTTAGTGTAACAAACAATTCGGAAAAACATAAATCTCGCTTATAATGGGGATTACATTTACATTTAAAGGAAATCCAAATATTATACAATTCTGAAAAGGCTTTCCAATTTTTTTTCATATGGCAATATTTTGTCAAAATATTCAATTCGAGTTCGGGATTTATTTCTTTTCGGGTCGGGTCATTTTGCTACGTAGTTGCAAACCGAAAAATTCGCTAAAAGCAAATGTAATGGACATGTAAACGCTTTTAAATATGGGAAGGGTCCTCAATGCTAAGCTATGAAAACTGACCGCTACTTTTTATAGAAGGAAAAGGTTCTCTAATTCTAACATACAGATTTTTAGGTGCTATTTAAATAAATGAAGTTTACCGGCTGGTTTGATTATTCGCATTTTGATTCTAGTGACGTAAAATTAGTATAGTTATCATCATCATCATCATCATCGTCATTTCAGCCGAAAAGACGTCCACTGTTGGACATAGGCCTCCGCCAAGCGTCGCCACAACGATATCAAGATCCTGTGCGTCTTGCATCAACAGCATTCCTGCAACTCTCACCAGGTCATCGGTCCACCTTGTGGGAGGCCGGTATAGTTTTATTAATAATAATTATGGTGGAACACCGGTCCAACACCGGTGGGAACAGGGCCTTTTTATAATTTTTAATGTCTTTTTATTGTTTCTAAGAGATATTTTAAAATGTATTTTATAAGTTAAAATGACCAATAAAGAAATATTAATAATAATATTCCACAACTTTCGCACAACGCCATCTAGTCCCAAACCAAGGAGAGCTTGTGCTATGAGTACTAGATAACTGATAAAACATACATATATATTTCTAAATACAAACATATTATTATGGATTTATTACATTTAGAAATTTTTTTTGTTCTTGATAGGTTCGCTTGACTGCTATCTTACCTGATGGAAAGCGAGGATGCGGTCGACGGTAGAGCACCCTTACCTAGAAGTAACCTATTCACTCTTGACTTAAAGATTCCCGGGTTGTAGCCATCAGAAAACACAGATTCCAGTAAGGAATTCCACTCGTTAAATGTACGCACAATAAATGTGCTCCCAAAACGTTTAGACATAGACTAAATGATCGTGCTCAACATACAAACAAGTTTTGGGTTCAATCTACCTCCACGACCTACCGCATAGCAGTCAGGGCCACTAACCACTAGATCAACAGGTCTGTTTTGTGTTTCAAGTGTCTACGTAACTAGACTATTAATGTGGAATCATTGAAACTGGCGCAATCTCAGTAAAATTGTGCTGATCATTTTACAGCAGGATTGATTTCTTAATAGAGTGTGATGAGAAAGCTGATGAAACATTTGCTGCCAAATACTGCGAAAAGAATTAGGATCTTAATGAAAAATAAAATGACTGTGTACCCCTTACCAAGAAACAGAGTTTATAATAGCTTTAAACAAGTTTATTTTTCTTCCGAATTGATGGCTCTTCAGATCTTCACCATGGAATTTGTAAATGTAAGGGTGCTTGAAGCGTTCCAGCATTTTTTTTTTGAAGTTGGGAAATCATCCAATTAATTAAATTACTTCACCCACTCTAGGGTGAAGCGCAAGGGGGTTTTAGACTTTAACTGACTAAAATCGAAAATCGTCCCAGCATTTCTAGAAGCCGAAAGAGATCCACTGCTATAGACCTCCCCCGATTGCCGCCACAATGAACGGCCCTGTGCGTCTCGCATCCATCGGAATCCCGCAACCGTTACCAAGTCATCGGTCCACCTTGTAGGAGGCCTTCTAACGTTACGTCTTCCGGTACGTGGTCGCCATTTCAGAACCTTTCGGCTCCAACGGCCATCTGTTCTGCGAGCAATGTGCCCTGCCCATTGACACTTAAGTTTGGCGATTCTTCGTGCTATGACTTTAAGTCTTTTGATGAGGCCCTATGTCATCCTGGCAATACACACTGGTCAAAGACTCGTCGTTCGTCTTGAGGCACTGATACACAATTAAATAATATCCACGAGCAACAAGAAAAAAAAAATGGTCCTTGAGTTGGATAACAAACCCCAAGCGAACGCCGGCGTTTGCTCGCGCATTGTCTTTCAGGCGATAGACGTTTACTACTGGACATAGGCCTCTCCAGAATGTCACCACGATGAACGGTCCTGTGCGTCTCGCATCCATTGGATTCCCACAACCTTCACCAGGTCTTCGGTCATCGGTGTGTCTCTAATTACGGTACTCGAAAGGTTAAAGAATTTATTTCTAAATAAAAACAAGGTTCTGTTTGTGTCAGATGGGTTTCTTAATTTTTGGCTATCCAAATATATATTTTCGATGTATTCTTAAATTTACCATACAACTCACAATCTTTGATATCTCTAGGCAGGTCATTAAAAAGTTTTATACCTTCAAACATGAAGCTTTGCCCTAAGTTTTGGTTCTGGGCTTTCCTAGTTCAATGTTTTTTTTATTCAACAGGGTATGATGGTTTTAGTGAATTTTATTTCAGAGTGTATTTTGGCTAATAAAATCTTTTTTATTTTTATTTTTTTCTACTGTAGAAATAATAATATATAATGTTTATTTCATCTTTTATACAAAGTGTGTAAATTTAATAGCCATATAAAGAAGAAATAGAAAGAAATAATATATAAATAACAACCGCGCTAAACAAAATGTATATTTAGGTAATTTACGAAACGTTCTCTACGAGTAGGTAAATACCAAAGCGATTGGAATAGAATCCCACGAGTTTTTGTTCAAAGTCACGTCCCAACTACGATTTACGTCCTCTATCGGGATGAATCGAATCCTAAAATAAATAAGGACCCTGTAAAATCCATTATAGGGTTCCTTTCAGTGCTTCGTAATTATAGATGTTTGTGTATCTGCCTGGCTTTTTAACCGACTTCTAAAAAAGGAGGAGGTTCTCAATTCGGATGTTTGTATTTTTTTTTTTTATGTTTGTTCGGGCATAACTTCGTTGCTTGCCAACCGATATGAAAAATTCTTTGTTTGTTGGAAAGGATATACTTCCCAAATGGTCCCATAGTCACCAAGTTGGGATCTGATGATGGAATCTTGGCGAATTCGAGGGAACTCCTCAAATATTGTAGGCAACTATATAGTGATTTTGGTATTTTCATCGAGAACTTAAGCATTTACAGTCAAAAAGTAACATTTGATGAAGTGGAACTGATGAAGAAGACCAGAAATAGTCAACGGAACTTCTTACTGGCATAGATATCACAATGAAGATAGTTAAGTGACTATGACAATACAAATAAATTAATGGTTCTGAATAGTTACGTTGAATATGGTATCATCGAAGTGATCTGATGATGATGATGGAGCCGGAAGGTAGGCACTGGAACTCCGTAATTAATCAATGTAACCTAGCCGTGTAAGGGCTTATTAGAATTGTCATGAGATGCACTTTGGCTGTAAGGTACTATCAAACTGATCTGATGATGGAGCCGGAAGGTAGAAGGTAGACACAGGACTTTATAATAACACAATGTAACCTAGCAGTGTTTGGGTTAATTGGAATTATTATGAGAAATAGGCACTCTGTTTATAAATGTATCGCAACTAAAAAGTGTGAAATAAAAAACTTTTTACAAAAAAAGAATAACCGACTTCACTAAAAAAAAATACTAAAAGGATCAAAATAACTTTAATTTCGGAAGTCGGTGTTAAATAAGATACAAATAATACCGAGTAACACCGACTTCCGAAATTAAAGTTATTTTGATCCTTTTAGTATTTTTTTTAGTGAAGTCGGTTATTCTTTTTTTGTAAAAAGTTTTTTTCTAATTATGTTGGTGCCAGATTCTAGTCTAAATAGACGTCACTGGATATCTGTTTAGAGTTATGCGGAACACAGCATAATGTAAAGTCTTGCAAATCTCCGTTGAACAGGGATCTTCCGACCAAACGGGTGTTGTGTCTTGGCGGAACAAACATAACACCCGTGCATTGTCAAATGTAGGTGCACGAACGAGTTAACAGAACACATACACGAGCCTAAATTAGGCTAACTCATTATAGCTAAAACATTTTTTAAACCACCTGCCCCATATGGCCCTTTTATATGTCATAGAGTCATCACTTAAAACAAATCATTCTGCTTCTAGGGAGATAATTATAATATGGACAATCCTTAGGGAATAAAAAGATTTGAATTTGGAACGTCAAAAACCATTATTTATTGAAATCAAACAAGCATCTAACAAAAAAAAAAAAAAAGAATAAAATGTAGTACAAACTGACGAGTCTCTAAATAAACAAAAAAGTAAAGAAAGAGCTGGGACGATATAGAAAATTAAAACTATAGAATCTTAGAGTAGTGAATTTTGTTTGTTTCAAATCTCAAATCATATATGAGTGATAGTTAAGACTAATTTGTAAATAATACTTATATTTCTCAAATATATAATTTATCTTAATAAATAGTCTTTTAATTATCTCACAGTCATATGATGGAAAAAGTAGAGTATCCAACTCGGTTATAAAGCTGTATTTATCTTGGGCGGCTTGAATTCCTCACTTCACTCAGGTTTCTTTATTAACTCCCTTGCAGTGCTCGGAAGTTAATTATATAAATCGCTTACTAACGTTCGGGATTAAAACTTCGTTTCGTGACTTAAAGACACTGCTTTATCCCCTAGTAACATAATCTACTATTAAAATATTTACTTACAAAGAAAACAGCATAATCACGTCACAATGTCAATTTCTCACCAATTTTTTTTCAGTCTCCATCAAATGAAGTTAAAAAGATTTTTTGTACAAAGCTTTCGTCGATCCGATTTGAAGACCAAGCTTTGCATATTCCTTTCAAACGTTCATTCATTGGCCCACTTGTAGTCTAATCCACTTATTGGGAGAGCGATAAAAAATATATTTCAGATAAAAAATGACACATTGGCACATTGAAATACGGAGCTATAGGCTATAAAGTAAATTGCTCTGTTCAGTTGAATGTGACTCATCGAGTATTATTACCTCTTTTTTAGGTAGGATATCATGAAATAACTCCTTCAGTTGGGGGAGAGAGAGCGAGTATCAGACCTTTACTGACTAAACGCGAGGCGCACAGGAACGTTCATTGTGGTGACTCTTCGGGGAGGCCTATGTCCAACAGTGGACGTCTTTCGGCTTAAATGATGATGATGATGACTAATGAAAACCCACGTGTTCCTTCAGTTGCCCTTAGAGATTTAGGGCCTCAGTGACTCTTTCGAAGAATGCCGTTGCCTTAGTAGATTGATGCCTTGCTTGTAAAATACAGCATATTGAATCATGAATTTTTTTGTTCATACTTCTTCATGCCTTGATTCCATATTACTTGGGTTCGTCACAACACGTTTTTTTCTACCATTCTATCCTGTCACCCGTCAAACTATCACTAACTCCCTTTTCTTTCATATCACTTCTCATACAATCTAACCATCTTTTCTTTGGCCTCCCTCTCCATCCATATACATGTATACTCAGAACTCTTTTAGCAATATGCGCTTCATACCTCCTCTTCACAATTTTGTTCATACAAAGTATTACATTTCTGCTAGTAGCTTTTCTGTTAATACTTAGGAGTCATTGTAGTAGATCATCATCATCATCATCATCTTCCTGCCCTTATCCCGTGTTATTTGGGGTCGGCGCAACACGTTTTTTTCTTCCACTCTGCCCTGTTACTCGTCATAGATATTTTTTTTTATTTTTTTGGCTTTGAATCTTGGTCTCTTTGCAAAGGACACAAAACCAAATTTTAAATTCGATCTTGTCACACTATACCAAAAAGCTATTTAAGTTTTCATATTGTTCAGTAAAAACTATAGTAACTTTATGATCTTTATATCTTTATTCCTTCACGCAAAACTGATGAGCTGCAGAAACAATATTTTTTTAATAGACATTTTATTATTTATCCAACTGAATCTAACTTTGTATTATTATTATTAATTTACAATTGTAACTTTTTCACATTGTATTGTAATTGTAATTTTTTTTTATTGATATAAACCAGTGCTTGACTGCGATCCCACCTGATGGTAAGCAGTGATGTAATCATTGATGGTGAGACACAATATTGAAAGCCTTGAAGACACCTGAATTATAGTTGGACGGAAAGACCGCAATGTAATGTAACTTAGATATTCCAAGCCTGAAATAAATGAATTTATTATTATTATTATAAGCCGAAAGACGTCCACTGCTGGACATAGGTCTCCTCCAAGTGTCGATAGACCGATGGCGTGGTAAGAGTTCCGGCAATCCGATGGATTTCAGTCCCACAGGACCGGTCGTCGTAGCGAAACTATATTAATCTACTTTTTCCAATTGTCGCCACAATGACCGTTAATATGCGTCTTGCATCCATGGCATTTCCGTGGCCATCCCAGGTCATCGTTTTACCTGTAGGAGGCCTTCTAACGCTGGAGTTTTTGCTACGTGGTTGGCAGAACCTGCCAACTCCATCGACTATCTGTTCTGCAAGGCATGTACCCTGTACTCTGGGGATTAGTTCGGCGATTCTTCAGGTGATGCCGGCTTTTCTCAATTTCATCACTTAATAACCCAATCGAATTCACATTGTGAATACGGAACCCAAAGTTAATTTTATTTGTAGTTTTAACCGAACCGAGGGAGCACTATAATCGACATTTCCAAATGGTAGTCCCTCCTACAAAAGTGCCCATAATGGCCCTTTAAGTAAAATAATTCACGCGTCTCTCAAACAAATATACATCTTTTGTTAACATCATCACTTTCTATTACCAAAATGTACATCAATTTAGACGCTGTTTAAAGTCGTCCTTTTTACTCAAAGAAAATGTAAAGAAAGAAATTCAGAAGATAAAAATTAAAAGATAATGTTTAAGGAGATCATAAAAAAGTACTAGCCAATTTGTATAATTTAAGTACATTTTCATCACCACTGCTCTCAAAACGGCGGAGGTAAACATCGTAAGGAACTCGACGTTTCCAGAAATAAATACTGCGAAAACATGTGAAATTCATCGATACACACTGGGTCAGCGGAGTTGATTACAACCCATTCCCTCTCCTACAGAAGTAATCTGAGTCTCAGCAGTGGAAATATTCCGGAGAACATTGCGGAGCATAATATGGTGGAAGTCCCGCTTGGGCGGAACACCGTCATGATTTCGTGGAGGTGATTGGTGGTGGGATCTCCCACATCGAGCTCTGGTTCAAGCAATGATACGGAGTGAGAAGGAATGGAAGACTGTGACATCTAAAACGTCAACAGAGGTGGCCGAAATCGTGCGGCGGATATAAACCTCATAACCCGACCCCCACCAGAGACACCCCGGGATTAAGGAGTCGCAGTTTGTTTTCCAGTCACCGTAGGCGTAGGGTTGCAGACGGCGAGCAATAGGTAGCTCGCCGTCCAGTCACCCGGTAAACAACAAGCTTGGTTCAGCGCGTTGTGTTCCACGCGCACCTCAAAGAGATGTTAGCAAAATTGACGAAGCCCGTTATAGTTGATGCCTGCTAGGACCCTTGCAAAAAAAGGTAGTTGAAGGAACGTTATGGGATTAAGCTAATAAAAGTCCGCTTCATTTTCATTGCATTATAGGGCTGATTATGCTTACACTAGGCACTTAGGTACTTGGTAGGCAACGTTACACCTTGGAACCTAGTTACCCTTAGTCCCTCTACCAAACCTTCATAAATTGTCCTATTCAATGCATTATGTTCTACCCATATCTCATAAATAATCCATGAGAACAATATTCTCAAACTCATGCCGTTTCATGGTCGAAGCGATACTAGTGTCTGGGCAAAGCGATATATGTCCACTGAATATGGGATCGGATAACGATATCGCATTTCAGTGCACAGCGGCACTAGGGTCAGTTTCGGATATACTCGTAAATTGTTGTGCTACGGAGTTGAGTCGAGTGCTTTGATGAAAATTTATAGTAGAGATAAAGTTTGATATGTTACCCTTTTTATACATAATTCGGGCGTGGATATGACACACAGAAAATGTTGAGGATTTTGGGCTTGCTTGCTGGTCGAGCTAAACAGATTACTCTCCTTCAGAGCATTATCTGTTCTGTACATCAGGTGTACAGAACATGAGCAATAAGATGACTTTTGTTATTCACAGTAGACCTCATTAGAAGGTTTAAAGTCACCCAAAGGGCAATGGAAAGGGCTATGCTCGTAGTTTCCCTGCGTGATCGAATCAGAAATGAATGTATCCGCAGGAGAACCAAGGTTGCTGACATAGCACGAAGAATCGTGGCAACGGGCATTTGGGCCAAGAGGTTCTGGGGTGGCGACTGCGTACCGGAAGACACAGCATTGGAAGACCTCCTACAAGGTGGACCGATGACGTAGTAAAAGTTGCGGGAATCCGATGAATGCGAGATGCACAGGAGAAGAAGCTTAGAAGTAACCTACTTTCCTGCATATAATTTTCCTTCTCTGTCAAATCCATCCAAACGTTGTCTGTAAATAATCGCTTTTTGCGATACAACTGCCCGTTGTGACATCTATTAAATTTAAAGTCCTACTGTTTATGGTGAACAATATAGAGTTTATTTATCTATCTATCTATTTATCTATCTACTCTTGACTTCAAAACCCCCCTAGGTTATGTAGACTCCGGCCTTAATTAATGAAGTTACTTGAGCTATGCCAGTTAAGAGGGCCCTTTTCCACTCGCCTATCGTCAACTTCGAGCTTGGTTTAAAAGCTTGTTGCTTCATCTAACGCAATCTAACGCGATGTTTAATGTAGAGGCAATGCAAAAAAAGAGAGGTAATGCCTGAAAACTTGGTAAGCATTCGGTAATTCGTGATTTACTTGAATATTTCGAAAATTTTATTGCAGGAAATACATGGTTTTTTTAACCCTTTAAAAGTTTTTCAGAAAATTTATCGTCATTCAGAATCTCTATTAAATGTGCTATAGGCTAGGCTTCTATTGATGTACTTTTTTATATTTTTAATACATCACGGAGGGCCAAAGTTCACGTAAAATGGCAGATTTTCAGAGGCCTTTACTAAATTATTTTTACACAAATTTATGTTTTGATTTCTATAAAAGCCTAGATAATATCCACAAGATAGCTGTCCAAAATATCTAGGGGGAGATGTGTAATAACATCATAATGACATGTGGTTGTATGAAAGTGTACCTCGAAAAAGGACGCTCTTAATGTAAATTAGGTAACTTTATTTCGCCACAACCACCGGTCTGTTGCGCTAGACGCACCAGACTGGTGGTTGTTTCCATCGGATTCTCGAGACCCTTACCCGGTTATAGCCGATAACCGGGTAAGGTTCTCGAAAATCCGATTGACACTTGGGAGAGGCCTATATGAACAGTTGTTGATGATGATGTAGATGTTTCGGTTCAAAATAAGATAATAATAAATGTAGCTTAATTCCAATCGGTCTATTTCAAGGTACGATTATCAAAATAATTTGCTGACGTAATACTAGGAAGGTTTGATAACCATTTGGTAACCCAAACTCATAAAACATGCAGTTATGATAACATAAACTACCTGTTTACAAAATACGCTATACGAGCTATTTAAGGACCTTTTTTTAAGGGTTTCGTACCTCAAAAGGAAAAGATGGATCCCTTATAGGATCACTTTGTTATCCGTCTGTCTGTCTGTCTGTCAAGACCGTTTATCTAGGGAACGCAAGGAGGTATCAAATTAAAATTAAAATCATATACTCAGGTCTGCGGCCCCTTGAAGCTGACAACGAAAAAAAATAGATAAGGCCGTTATGTCGCAAAAAAAGTATTATTTCGATAATCTCAAGGAAATCAAAATTAATAGGGTATTTCCCGTTGACCTATAATCCTGAAATTTGGTATGAAGCAAGGTTTTATAGCACATGTATAAGCAAAAATCTGAAAACTGATAATACGTAGTTACGTCACAAAAAAAAATGGTTTTTAGCGATTCGGAAAAATCTTCGTCTTCTTCGGAACCCTCAATGTGCGAGTCCAACTCGCACTTGCCCAGTTTTTTATAATGTATGATAGGCTCACGCTTGACCAATTTATATCTTGCCTGATAGTAAGCGATGATATAGTCGACGGTAGAGCACGCTTACCTAGAAGTAATCTATTCACTTTTTCGTTTCTTCGGGTGGGAAAATTATCTAATGACATCCGTCGCTCTTGGGCTAAGCGAGAGGGCGTGTTAGACTTTTACTGACTAAAAACTACTACTGTCCACTCCTGTTCCTTCTTTACTATTGTTCCAGGGCCCCGGGGATCTCTATCGCATCACCCATGGCCCCGGTAGGCTTCGACCCTGCTAGGCCCCTACGATTGCTGACATCTCCTTGAGGCACGCGTGAAACAGTACGCGCCGTTGATGACTTGGGCTCGATCCGGACGGTTACCGGACTGTTGGATGGCGAGCTTCCCATTGCTCGCATTTGCAAGCCCGTGTCTGCGGTTGCAGGAAATCGGGATCGGAATCCCAGCAGCTGGGGCACGAGGGCCATTGCCTCGCGCATGCGGCCGCCTCTTTTGCTAGCATTACTGCTTCGTAGAAGGAGGCGACCGCCTACCACTCCTCTTAACCTATTCATTTGACTTAAAGACAGATAGGTTGTAACTATCAGGAAACAAAGACTCGGGCAGGGAATTCTTAATATTCAAATAAGGCCGCTTAAACACGCGCGTTTTATACCATGAAAAACTATGGTTGATTCACTGCGAAAACGCACAGTCGTCAGTATTATAGGTACGTGTCACAAAATTAAATAAGTTTAAGAACATAAAGCTGTCGGTCCTACGTCTGATCTCTACCCGGTCGTGTTGGATTACCGTTCAGTTGTATTAAGAGACTAAAGGAACAAAACTTGCACCTGTGTTTGCACACTCTTAAGCCATAATAGAGCCTGCGTACATGGTTAATCTCCTTTGAGATCCACCATGATTGAAATTCGGTCGGGAGGATTATGTATATGTTATAGTCAAAACTGTTCATTGGTCAAAACCTCGTCTAACTGCAATAATTAGGAAGAAATACGTTTTGTCAGTTAGAACTACTATAAAAAAAATGGATGCTTATTAAACAGACTTCTTTTTAATTGATTTAAAGCATTTTATTTTAAATTTACCATTTACAGGCATTACTAAGTCAGCCACAATTACGATAAGATACTATCTTAATCACTAGTGTGTTATCTTCTGTGTAAACCAGTTTCTGGGTGGTTGTAAAAAAATAACCACGAAGGCTAAGCCGGGAGCGGAGTTGAGCGGAATTGCCGCCTTAGCCTTCTAACCTAACGTGTGTATGTCGGCGTGCCCTACAATTCCAAACTCGAATCGCTTGATCTTGGGCTAAGATTTTTTTGTGAATAGATGTTACATTATATTGTTAGTTATTTGTTTATTTATTTCAATAGTTTATCCTCCATAAAAAAGATTGCATGCATGAAAAAAGATTGCATGTAGCGGAGATGAGAATGTTAAGATGGATGTGTGGTGTGACGAGAATGGATAAAGTCAGAAATGAATATATTAGGGGAAGTTTGAAAGTGGCGCCAGTGACTGAAAAGTTGAAAGGGAATCGTTTGTCTTGGTATGGTCATGTGAAGAGGAGGGATGAAACGCATGTTACTAAAAGAGTTATGAGTTTACATGTGGATGGATGGAGAGGAAGAGGGAGACCAAAGAAAAGATGGATGGATTGTGTGAAGAGTGATATGAAAGAAAAGGAAGTTAGTGATAGCATGACGAGTAACAGGGCAGAGTGGAAGAAAAAAAACGTGTTGCGCCGACCCCAAATAACACGGGAAAAGGGCAGGAAGATGATGATGAGTTTATCCTCCATAAATTCTTTGACATTATAATAAAAAAATTCTAAAAGTATATATTTAGTTGTCGTTGTAAAAAAAATGATTTAGTTTATTCCAGTTGCTTAGTTATAATGTGAGAAATTAGATCACGTGGCCAAAAAAACAAATGTGTAGCTTGACTTATAATTTCTCTAAAATAAATCATTACTTAAAAACTTAGTTGGTATGCTTTGTTTTTGTAACCATTTTAAAAAGGGTTTTGTAGTGTATCTAGGAACTCACA
Organism: Mythimna vitellina; assembly: GCA_949316375.1. NCBI lineage: Eukaryota > Metazoa > Arthropoda > Insecta > Lepidoptera > Noctuidae > Mythimna > Mythimna vitellina. The sequence continues at coordinate 7,696,007 of OX438687.1, read as the reverse complement.
GATACCTAAAACATTTGTTAATTTTTAGTATTAAAACAATCGCTTTTTAACTTAATTTTCAGCCTTGGCTGAAACCATCTAAAACTGGTTTTGACTAATTAATAAAACTGACTGTAACATAAATACATACAGATAGTGGTTCCGACTTGGGTGTCTCATGTATGTGAGTTTACGTGTTTGTGAACGCGCCCATGATACAGGACGTAATTCCTTGGTTAGAACAATGTATGTTTTGTATAAAAAAGGATAAATATTAATATCATGCATGCTTTTGACAAAAAAAATATAATTACATTGGATAAAAAACGTGTGTGAATAAACAACAGACGAAAAGGATACCTTAGAGATTATCACTGCGAATAAAAAGTAAAGACAAATAAGATTAACAATTTGTATTTGTTTATATTGGTAAGAGCACATTTTGGAAAAAAAATACTCACGGACAAAAACCTCTCTTTTGTAGGGTTCCGTGCCTCAAAAGGAAAAACGGAAACCTTATGGTATCACTTTGTTGTCCGTCCGTCTGTCTGTTTGTCTGTCTGTCAACACTCCTTTATCTTGGAAACACGTAGAGGTATTTGATTTGACACGATTTGAAATTGAAACCATGTATTTAATCGGTCTCTTGAAGTTGTGAAAAAATCAAACTTCGGCCGCTTATGTCGCAATAAACGTGTATTTCGACACTCTCAAGGGAATCAAAATTCATAGGGTACTTCTCGATGACCTAGAATCCTGAAATTTGGCATGAAGTAAGGTCTCATAGCACATTTTGTTCCCTTCAAAATGGTTGAGCTGAGTGGGGATGATGCACGCGTCATGCTCGTGAACGGGTGCCGTCAGTTGAGACCGGTCATATTTTAGCTGCCAATGGCTTAATTCAATTTCTATCTTTTAATTAGTACTTATCTACATTGTGCTCACATAAGAGAGAAGCAACAAGAAATATGTAACCAAGATTAAATGTAATTCACAATATAATTTAAAAGAGTTTCCATGGAGTTTCTTGCATGTTCTTCTCCATAGAGAACATCTACGCTTTAGAACGTGCAATTTAACTTCACTTTTTTTGGACTGATCGCCATTTGACTATTCAAAAGTGCCCGTAAATGATCTATTTGAAATAATTGCTTTTGGTTTTGATTTATAATTTCGGTTTTCCCATCGTTTCGCTCCTATACAATAAACCAGCATACATACCTGCCAATGCTGATGAAGCACATGTGCATGATGCTAGCTGAACACGCCAGCACATCACATGTCACGTACACGTTGCACCAGACGACGCCCAGCGGCCAATACCCTGAGAGGAAATATAAAGTTGAAACAGTATATAGGATTACGGAAAAAAAAGACGAGGTAAAAATGGAGCTGGTCTCTGACTGGGTAACATTATGTTTCATTAATAGATTGAAGTGAGATGGAATTCTAGTAATAATCAATTAGTAGAAATAATAAAACCATTTTAAAATATCATTTGAATAATATCATTTTGATACAAGTGGAGAAAGTTTGTCATTGCGACCGAGGCGAAATTTGGAGTTATGGAGCCAAGTGCTGCAGTGGCAAATTTTTAGGCGTATCAAAAGAAAGGTTTTCAGTACACTAACGAAAAAATAAACGAAAGTTGACGAGCGACTCGTGGTAGTCGCTTAGCACTAAGCCCAGGAAAGGATAATTATATAATATATGTGACGGGGGCTAGCGCCCTTTTCCTCACTAGTGTGGAAAACAGTAGATTCCGCCCCTCAATGCGGTAAGGATACGAGTAGGTTTTCAAGTATTTGAAAAATAATTATTGTATCCCATTACTTGAATTTGATAAAGAATATTAAATGAAAAATACAGTACATAAGTAAATATAATCTGTTACTGATACATTATAAGAATGACAAAAAAATACATTTAAATATCATATTGTCACAGATACCACTCTTTCCACAAAAATAGCCCTTTCGAGCGACTAGACCGCATCAAGGGCATACCGATTTGTGGATACACTATATTAATAAACTAGACAAAACTGACTGGGGCTTCAAAGTATCACTAAATAGAAGTACGTAAAGGTTTTTTTTTTCAGGTATAAAATTGCACAGTGCGCCTCATTGGAACATGTCAAATCAATGCATCCAACGCATAAGGTCGTTAGACAAAAAATTCGTTTTCAAAAAAAGTAATTTGTGAAAATCTTTCTAAACCAATGCATTTGCATTATGTAATCAATAGTCAGTTTAAGAACACAGTACCAGATACTGGATGTAATAAAAAACAATAATATTTTTTTTTTACTATTTTACAACACAAGTTTAATTAAAAAAATATGTTACAACTTTATACTTTGGTGGCATCGAAATATTCCGTATAACGTTTTTAACCTACAGGTACATTTTTTTATCTTTCGTGTCGTTAACTTTATTCACGCCACAAAAAAATATTTACAACGCACCGTCTAAAATTGGATTTCGAGACGACTGCCATATTTTTTGACAACTCATCATTTCCTATGAATTTCCATACAACTATGAGTAGAAAATTGCTTCCTGCTGACAAATATACAAAATTCAAAGGTACAGGCATTGGGAATGAGATTTTATGTCCCCTGTTGTGTGACACACGGTTTTTGCGGTTAAGTAGCGGGTGCAGTGTATTTTTAGGCTTAGTGTTAGGTACTGGTTTCTACCAGCGACTTTGCTCGCGTGAAAGTCGGATTCTCCATACAAACTTTGGATCTCTTCGACTTAAGGGTGTGAATTTCAGAAAATCCTGAACCAGAAGTTCTTATCGGATGTTTACGCTCTATAAGTAACCTACTTGCTAAATATTAAGTTTGCAGGTGTTCTAGTTTCTGAGAGTTTGTGATTTATCGGTGAGTGGTATTTCGCTTTTATGTATATAGATAGATTATAATTACGGAAGTCGAGTGGTTTTGCAAGTGTATTTTTAAGCTTTGTATTAAGTATTATAATTATGGCTAGTAATATTGGACTGGTTGCCATTCACTTATTCTTATTCTAACTGAATTGATAATCGATGTTCTGCCATATAAATTATCAAATATACAACATTATTTTCAGTATATGCGAAACCTGAATATAGTTCGTTCGGAATCAGTAACTGAATCAATTCTAATAGTTTTTACACCAACTTATTGTTCTTTTAATATTTAACAAAAGTCACAAGTTGTACATTCTCGACATTAAGTACAACACAGGTCATGGCAGGTCATAGCAGGTATTAGACGACAGCTAACTTAGTGATTTGTCATGATACAGTTATGAAATTTTGTACAAAAGATTCTTTACATAAAAATACTAGTGTTTCGGTTTTCACATATACTAAATCTAATGTTGTAGAAATCATGCATGGGGTTAGGAGGGTAAAAAATCGCCTACGACCTACTCTCACATTTACCAAACAATCACAAAAAAAAAAAATACATAAAAATTTGTCGAGTCGTTTCGGAAGAGTTCGATAACTAGCACACGAGATTTTTATACATAAGTCTAGCCTTTGCCAGTGGCTTCGATCGCGTAAAAATAAATAATAATAGGCCTATGTTACATAGTAATAAAATAACTTTCTAATGGTGAAACAATTTCGGAACTCGGTCCAGTAGTTTTTGAATTAAATCGTAAAAATTACAAACAAACATATCTTTATAATATTAGTTTAAATGTATTGATGCTCACCAATCTGCAAACCGTGTGTCACAACAGTTTATATTAGATAGTCATAGCGAAATGTGTTCACACAATTGGTTAAGCTTCCTTTCATAAAAGGATTGCGAAGTGGAAATAGGTACAATTTGTAAGACCCAGGTACACGTTGCTATGAATGATGTGGACTGCCTGGGTAAAGAGAGTCTTGGAGCGATGAAAGGTACAATGTGTTACCGTTTCCGGAAATTGTTGATGATGATATAGTTTAAAATTGAGTAATACAATATTGTTACTAGGATATTAAATAAGTAGGTAACCTAATTATGTATAAGATTTTTTGCATGAGTTGCAATCTGTAAATGTTTATTTATTTATTTAAACTTCATGTACTGTAGTGGTACATAGGCGGACTTAATGCAACATGGCATCCTCTACCAGTCAACCTTTGGGTTAGTGTTTGATGTAGTAAGTTCCAAATTTCTGCGCATACTCAAATAAATATGCAATACGTATTTGCCTATGATTCTTGAAAATAATTACTGCGCAGTTAATTGTTTTAAGTTCGGTGCGGGTTATTTTCCATTGGAATGATTTGCGGTGGCACTATTTTGAGACAGCTAAGGACACAAAGTTTTATTTATATTCTGTGACACATGAAATGTTTACTGAATAATTTACAGTAGAATGTAAAATGTCTAATGCGTTCGAAATAAAATTAAAAATTAAATGATCGATTTAAAAACTTACCTAAAAATCCAGGAATCGCCCCCATAGGCATCACAAACAAGCTGACCAATAAATCAGCAATGGCCAGCGACAAGAGGAAATAATTTGTAACATTCTGTAGTCTCTTATCTAAGCACACGGCTAAACACACCAATATATTACCCACTCCACCAGCTATTATAAATACTATCACAAATAGAAAACTCCAATCGTATCCCACTTTATCCACTACTTTTTCTGTCATATTCCTAAAGTCATAACTACATTGAAAGGTTTCCACTGCACTTACAACTGATGTATCATTAAAAGCGTCAATGTACAACGTCCGATTTCGAGTTTCCGTATAACAGAATAGAGTATCCAGATCGCAGAAGAGACTTGGTAGGCGGAGCCAGAGATTCTTGAGTGCACTCTCGAAGATTATGGTCACCATGTTCAACTTGAGGTAAGGAGTGCACAGAGTGTTGTTGCTACCAACATTGGTAGAATTACACGAAGTGCAAGTATATGAGGTTTCATTTTGTATGTCTATGTTCAATTCACATGTATAGTTAACAAAATTTTCGTCAGTAGCACAGTCTAGTCCTGAGAAGGAATCGCCGCAACCTCTTCCTTGAATCAGTTGGCATTGAAATTCTTGAAATGCTGTGTCCAGGAATGTGAGATTATTCATGTCAAAGACCATGCTAGGTCACATATTGTACTCCGTCGTTGCTGGTCATCCTTGCGGAATCTGAAACAATATAAAAAGCTGTTTAATCTCTAACTTATTATTATCATAATTTTACTCTTTTTGTTTACTGTTATTCGGCCTGCAATGGCCGAGTAAGTAAGCAAGATAGACGAGTGTGGAATTAAAAGAGGAGGTTTTTGCCCAGGAGAGGATAGATTTTTAAACTTCTTGCAGAATATAGCGTAGCATAAGCATAATCAGCCTTATAATATTCCCACTGCTGGGACTTAAGCCCCTTATGTGGGAAGGGCGAACGAGTCGTATTACCCCACGCGAGCCCAGTGTGGGTTGGTGGATGTTACATGTCTTCAAATTTTTGGTACTAAGTCATGTCGGTTACTTCACTGTTTTGAGAGCAGTGGTGATGAAAAATTCCACAAAGTATTGTTTCTACCTGGGATTGAACTCACAACGTACGACACGTAAGTCAGAGCCCTTACCACTGGGACAGCTGCACTTGCAGTATCTAAAAAGGCTATTAATAAAAAATATACACAGGATGTTAGTAACAATTTAAGCTTATATTATAAGCTAAAAAAGAAAAGAAAGAAAGAAAACACTTTTATTCGTGCTTCACACAATCGTATAAACTAAAAATAGATGAAAAAAATAATTAGAATATGGTATATGAAGTTTTTTATTTTACACTTTTTAATTATGACACCACCACTAAAAACTACCAACCCCTCAGCCATACATAAATATACAGCCAGAGTGCATGCCATGACCTTTCTAATAATTCTAAACACGGTTAGATTACATTAATTTATTACAAAGCTCCGGTCCATATCTTCGAGGTTCATGATGAGATCATAACAATATTTCTATGGGACCAACTTGGAAGCATTCAGTAAAAAAAAAAAAAAATCGGTCCACAATTAACCGAGAAATCCGTGAACAAGCATAAAAAAAAACTACATTCAGCAGAACATAGAAACTCCTTCTTGAAGTCGGTTAAAAAAACCTTAGCTCAATGCTATTTTATGATTTATTTATTTTTTGTTTTGCCAAAATCATTATTGGAAGTCAAGATTTAATCACACTCTTTTGTTCGCTACCCTCTCGAAACGTAATCACCCCTCACCCAAAAAACAAAAGAACACGAAATTAAAAAAGGTCATAATTACAAACATCTTGCAAAATCTCTGGTGCGAGCGTTTTAATTTTGTTCCCTGTTACTCTTGACAAAGTTGAATACAAAAAAAAAAACTAAGCAAGTGCGAGGCCAACTCGCACACTGAGGGTTCCGTTCAAATTTAACTATGTAAATGGTTCAATTATTGAATGGAGTCTCGAAGATTTTTCCGACGTAACAACAAATTTAATTTTTTTAGATTTACTCCTATACTCGTGCCACCTTGCTTCATGTCAAATTTCAGGGTTCTAGGCCAACGGGAAGTACCCTATGAATTTTGATTCCCTTGAGAGTGTCGAAATATACGTTTTTTGCGACATAAACGGCCATATTTTTTTATCGTTCATTTAGAAGTTTAATTTTTTAGCAGTTTCTAGAAACCCTAAGCTTGAGTAACTATATGGTATTAATTTCAACTCGATACCTCCACGCGTTCCAGAGATCAGAGTCAAGATCAGAGGTCTTGACAGACAGACGAACAACAAAGTAATTCTAAAAGGGTTCCATTTTTTCCTTTTGATGTACGGAACCCTAAAAATGACAAATAGATGTTGGTATAAATGAGTATTTAATTAACTAAAGATTAATTATTCCAAGCAAGTTGTTACGTCAAAATAAGAACATAAATTAAACTGTTTAATGATCATAAATTCAGGCTTCATTTCGCCTTACTAACTATTATTCAACACGTAATTTCCGAGACACTGACAACTTAATAGACCACTGGTTAAAGTGTAAACTGTTGAGGAATAGTTGTTGCAAACACCTTCGTCAGGGGCACGTGCAAAATAGTATAAACTAGCTTTTCACCCTGATTTTAGTACTTTATAGGATTTTGTACAGGATTAACTTTTTCGTTCACTTTTGTTTCAGAGAAAAATAATCAAATGACTCTTTCCGCATTCGGTAGAAAGAGAGGGTGTTTCAAACTTTTACTAACTAAAACCCACTTGTGTTGTATTTGTGATGGACATAGGTCTCCCCTAAGTGTCGCTACAATGAACGGTCCTGTGCGTCTCGCATCCATCGGATTCCCACAATCCTTACCAGGTCATCGGTCCACCATGTAGGAGGCCTTCCAACACTGTGTCTTCCAGTATGGGGTTGCCAGTCCAGAAATTTTCTGCCCCAACGGCCATCTGTTCTGCGAGCAATGTGCTCTGCCCATTGTCACTTCAGTTTGACGATTTCATGTCGGCAACCTTGGTTCTCTTGCAGCTGCAGCAACAGATGATTGTGAATTTCTATAAAATACCTTTCGCAGTTAGCGACACTTTGCCCGACTATACGTTACTCGACCACAGACGACGTGTCATCCAACCACATATCAGTAGAGCCACCGACACTACAGCGTTGAATCTTTCTCAAAACATAGTTTTTCCAAACGCTTATCGAAATCGATAAGCGTTTCGCCACGTCGTTTATACCGCGTACATCGAAGGACTGGAACAATTTGCCTCCTGCGGTCTTGCCATCTGATTATAATTTGGGTGTTTTCAAGGCTAGAGTGAATAGGCTAATACCCATCAACGATTGCATATCACTGCTTACCCTATTCATCATGCATTCTCCAAGCCGTAAATTTTACAAAAAAATAACGTCAATCTGTTATTGCAAGAAACAATAATTGCAAAGCAATAAAGCTGCATTTACAATTTTATGTTTTTGGTTCCAGGATGACGATGTTTTCCTTCACCGTTTCTGAGAGCACTGATGAAGATAATGAAATAAGTGACGCAAAGTAAAGCATCTGGATTTGTACGCATGAACTACTCGACCTATAAATTTTATTTATTTAATTTTTATACTGTAAAAATTCAAAGTCAAGGTCAAAGTATTTTATTTAAATAAAGAAAGAAAGAAAAAGTCGAGTCGAGTAGTTTCGAAGTGTCTCGAAATTCAAATTTAGACACTTCGAAATCATTTGTCAAACGTGACCGCTAATGGGATACCACATTTAATAGAAACGTTTGTTTCAAATAGACCAATTATAGGCACTTTTGAATTATCAAAATGTCGGTCAGTCAAAAAAAGTGAAGCTAAATTGCAAGTTCCAAAGCGTAGATCTCTATGGAGAAAAACGTGTAAGAAATTCCATGGACACCCTTTTAAACCGTATTATTTCATATCGTTTCTATTATGTGAGAAACAATGTAGATAAGTAATAATGTAAATAAATAAAAAATTAATTTAAAAAATGATCATCCAGACCATTATAATTTTATAACACTTTTATAACAACATACCAAAATACTCATTTCCACAACTTTTCAGCTCTAACCTAGCTGGAAACATGAAGTTCTCATACATAATATTATGGCATATACTCGTCTGCTTCAAAGCAAGCTAGAGTGCACTTGACTCCGTATATTATCGCGGAGAGATACGGGCGTTATCAAGGAGTGATGTGGAGGTGGGTAGGCTTGCGGTAATGTAGTGCGATGCACTTTTGTTTTAATGAAAATTGAACACTAATGGAAAGAAAGAGGAATCAAGAGAATAAAGTCTGCCTTTGCACAATTTGTAGATATCATTTTTGCCTAAAGTTTTAATAAATAAAATGACAACTTCTTTTTGACAGACTTCAATAAGAAGGAGGTTCTATGTTCGGCTGAATGTATTTTTTTTATGTATGTTCACCGATTTTTCGGTCAATTGTGGACCGGTTTTGAAAATTATTTTTTTGGCTGAAAGACTATTTTTTCAAGTTGGTCCCATAGAAATATTGTCATGATCTGATGAGGAAATTCGAAGATATGGAACGGAACTCCTCATAGGATCATAGCAGAACTGTTGTAACAAGTAAAATGGCTTTGTCTTAACGTGTAGTCGATTGCTGACTGAAAGAAGAGGGGGAGAGGATATATAGAACTGATCTGATGATGAAGATGAAAAGTATGCGCCGGAACTCTGTAATAAATCAATGTAACCTAACCGTGTTTGAGGTTATTACAATTGTCATGAGATGCACCCTGATTTTTTCAGTTCTTTGTTTCTTTCTAAAAAGTGTAAAATAAAAATATTTTTACAAAAAAAAAAATACAACCGACTTCAATGTAAAAAAAAAAACTGGACAAGTGCGAATCGGACTCGTGCACTGAGATTTCCGTACAAATTTACCTACATATGTGAATAGTTCAATTTCCGAATGGAGTCTCGAAGATTTTTCGAATCGCAAAAAGTGTTTTTTTTTTTGTGACGTAACAACAATTTTTCTGTTTTTAGATTTATTCCTATATCTAAATTCCAAATTTCAGAATTCTGGGTCAACGGTAAGTACCTTATAAATTTAGATTCCTTTGAGTGTGTCAAAATGAACGTTTTTTGCGAAATAAACGGCCGACTTTTTTTTTCATTAACATAGAAGTTCGATATTTTCACAGCTTCAAGGAACCGCAGACTTTAAAATATGGTTTTTATTTCAACTCGATACCGCCACGCGTTTCTGAGATAAAGACTCTTGACAGACAGACAGAAAGACAGACGGACAACAAAGTGACCCTATAAGGGTTACGTTTTTTCCTTTTGAGCTACGGGCCCCTAATAAACACTAAATGTACAAAATAACTGTAATTTCGGAAGTCGGTGTTTCTATAATGGTTTTGTCTGTTCCCAACTTCCGAAGTTAAAGTTATGTTATACTTACTATTAGTGTAGTAAATCAGTTGTATTTTTTTTAAGTTTTTTATTTGTGTGAGAAGTCAGTCAACGACTGCTGTAGGGTGGACGGCGAGAAGGCGTGCCTGCCTTACTGATTAAAATTCACTTGTGCCCTTTGCTCTTCCCGTTGCTCTTTGCGTTCCAGGGCCACGGTAACTCGTTCAGAAATTCACCCGTTCGCTTCCTCATCTTATTATTTAATACACTAAATACTAGTTCAAAAGATTTCTTTTCATTTATATATTTAAAATTTCATTCATTATAAAGATACAAAGGCGGGCCATTTGCTCAATGCCTTAGGCATTCTCTACCAGTTAATCAAGGGTGGTGGAGAGATCACATGGCAAATAAAAAAAAATATATTTTATTGTTATTTAGTATAGTAAAATATTGTACGAAAATAAACGTAGGAAAATTTCCAAACTAAAGGCGAAGAATAAATTAATCTTCAGAAACGAGATTTTATAGTTTCTGTGTAATAACCGGAATATATCCAATAAACCACGTTATTACTCCTAATAAATATCAAAGCCACGTTTTCATTTTGCGTTATAAGTCATAAAAAATCATAATTTTAAATAAATACTTTGGCTTAATTAAAGTTCAACACCTTTGTATATTGTTATGTATCACACATTGGTTTTGTACAACTATTTCTTTTTTGAGTTCCGTGCTTCAAAAGGAAAAAACGTTTATTTTGTGAACGCGTGGAGGCATCGAGTTGAAATTATAACCATATACTCAAGTGTGCGGTCCCTGAAAGTCGTGAAAAAATCAAATTTCTAACAAACTTCTCAGTAAACGAAAAAAAAAGACACGGCACACTTTCAAGGTAATCAAAATTCAAAGGGTACTTCCCGTTGACCTAGAACTTTGAAATTTGGCATGAAGCGAGGTCTTATAGCACAAGTATTGGAATAAATCTGAAAACTGAAAAGTTTGTAGTAAAGTCACAATTTTTTTCGACTCGATTCGGGAATTGAACTATTTACAAAAATTAGTTAGTATGGAACCCTCAGTGTGCGAGTCCGACTCGCACTTGCCCTGTTTTTTTTTGTATTATTGATAAGTTGTTGACCACTATCTCACTTTGGACGACGACAGAGCACGATTGCCTAGAAGTAACCTATTCACTCTTGACTGTAAAATTCCCAGGTTGAAGATGTCTGGAAAAACAGACTCTGCTAGGGAATTCAACTCATTAGCTCTAAACACAATGAATGTGTTCCCAAAACGTTTTGTGCGTATGGGTGGGATTGCAACCATATATCATGTTATTTATTTTTAAAGTCCTTATTATGGTATAATAGGCGCTTTAAAAATAAATCACACTCGATATTCAGACAGTCTTAGTCTATGTTTATCTATTTATCTGATCGTTCTGTTTCATTCCTTTACACGATATTGGAGTAAGTTGCTCTTTTTCTCGTGTCACGCTACATTGACTAAGACTGTCTGAATATCGAGTGGTGTAATATGCGCCTAATAGAGATATATAAGTATAACTTACAAGTGAATCTTAACTCTCACTCAATATATTTTGAGATTTGAGACAAACAAAATTCACTATTCTAAGATTCTATAGTTTCAATTTTCTAGAACGCTCCCAGCTCTTTAATGAAAACAATAAAACTTGGTTACCGACAAGTTTCTTAAAAAAAGTAATAACTTTTTTTTGTTAGTGGCCGGTTTGAATTTTGAAAAAAAAAAATTGTTTACGGAAGTACATTTACTAGACATGCCTTTTAAGTACTGTCGTTGCCATATTTCCCGGCAATTTTGAATTTGGAACTGTTCTATATTCGAATGTGTTTAAATTTTTAATCTCAAAACAGTTGCAAGTATTTTGTATTAATGCTATTGTTTAGTCACAGCGTCGATTGGAATCTGTCAGGTTACGTACGAAAATTAATCTATCTAAAGAAAATATTCTTGCAATATTTTCCTTCAACTTTAGAAGAGGCTTGAAACGGCTTCAGTGTTTTAAAGAGTTAACTGTGTAAAAGGTGGGATGATGACCTTAAATTCGAACTAACTGTAAAGTATCGTACAGTTAGTAGATAATAAATGGGACGTATACGATACAAGAATAATTACTAGTGTGGTTTTATAAATAAGAAAAAAAACTACCCAACTGTCAGCAGCTACATGTTTTAAAGAGATAAAATTAAAAAAAATGAGAAATGAAGGATATTATTTGTTCCGGATCGCAAACAATGATTTAACTGGTTTTTTTATCTTTGAAGTCATCAAATAACTTTTTTCGCTCTCGGTGAAGCGAGAGGGACTTAATTTAGGTAATTTTTAAGGTACTCGTAAGTATTTCAAATAAACAATATTGGCTCAAGATTCCTTAGGGAAAGGATTTATTCTATTCGGTGCTTTTTTTTTACGTGTAGAAATCATCCCTTGGGCGAACTGGGAGGGCGTGTCAGACATCACTAACTAAAACTCACATGTGTTCCTTTAGTTGCATTAGGTCTTTTGATCAATTCCTCATCCCAGCAATGATATATCATTATAACTTGTGCCCCAGATTACACTCACAAAAGTTATTTAATAAGAATATAACAAAAATCCTTGCAGCCAAAACGGATAATTTATTTCATATTCGACATCATCAGATAAGTGTAGATCGTAACGTGTGAGTGGCAAGCCGGTCGAAATTTATCGCCGGCCATTCCAGTACGTTCAGAAATTGCGAAATGTCCATTCAAATGTATGTTGATACTCTGAACTCAATTCAGGCTGATTGTAACGTCAAAGTTGAGTACCAGGAAATGAGTGAACTGTAATTTGTCAGTATTTGTGCTCTTAAGGTTCTTACAGACACGTGCGATGCGACAATGATGTGACGAAGTAATAACAATGATATATTCTTTTTTATATTATAACTAATTTATTAATGATATATTTTTTTTAACATCACATTTTGTGATAGGTTTATTTTTTGAATTCCGTACCTTATTACTAAGACTCTACTGTCTGTCTGTTTGTTTCCAGGCTGTATCTCATGAACCGTGATAGCTAAACAGTTGAAATTTTCTCAGATGATGTATTTCTGTTGCCGCTATTACAATAAATACTAAAAACAGAATAAAATGAATATTTTTTGGCCATTTTAGCTCGATGTTAATAACAGAAACAGGTAGACGCTTGAAATGTTCACAAAGTATTTAGTTGTATATTGTTTTTGTATAACACTATTTTTCCGTTAAAAGTCAAAAACAGAAATACATACAGTCAAAGAGTTTTGTTACAATTATGGTATAAAATAAAGATATTGATTATTGTACTATGTACCGTAAAATGGGGTGAATAGAAACAAACTTTGGTTTAGTTTTACACTTTGATACCATATTATCGGCTTTTAATAAAGCATCGACTTTTTACAATAACATTTCATTTATAAATTGATATAGTTAAATACTGCAAAAAATATTCAAATATCGTGACCCCATTTGACAGTAGTTTGGTTTCGGTAGGTATTTTTTATTTTTTTATAAATTTGTTACATCAAGAATCATTTATAACATCTGCCACTGCATAACAGTTTGTCGGCAGTATATTCTCGTGAATTTCGCTTATAACTAAGGCCACATCTGGTCACCCCCCAAGTTTGCAGGTAGGGTTAGGTAGGTACCTACTAGTTATGATGATATGATGGTATTATTATATAAAACTCAGCATTGGAAAGCCTACCACAAGGTGGACCGGTGACCTGGTGAGAGTTGCGGGAATGCGGTGGATGCGAGACGCACAGAATCGGTGGAAGTCTTTCGGCTGAAATGATAATGATGATCATCTCAGCCGAAAGACGTCCACTACTGGACATAGGCTTCCTCAAGTGATACCCCAACAAACGGTCCAGTGCATCTCACATTCATCTGCTTTCCACTACCCTCACCAGGTCATCAGGCCACCTTGAGGGTGGCTTTCCAACACTGCGTCTCTCTCATCTAATACGCAGTCGCTACTCTAGAACCTTTCGGCCCCATCAACCTTTTATTCTGCGAGCAGTGTGCTCTACCCATTGTCACGGAAAATCTTTACCTACTGCATATTTAGAATAATGTAGGTATGATAAAACGCGTCGTCTTACTGCTGTCTCATTGTCGCGTCACATCTGTCTTCAGGGGCCTTAAAACGCGCTTCATTTCGAAGTCCAAAGAGTAAAGCGGTGTTGATGGGTTAAGCTTTGACTGGAAAACGATTTCGTCACTTCAGCCGATGAATGTGCTCTGCTAATTGGTGAACACGCAGATTTCCAGGAATTTGCTGTAGGGGTATGTATCATCAAAGGGGTTTCGCTTAAGAGGCTCCTTTTTCACTCGCCAATCGTCAAAGTCTAGCATGGTTTCAAAGCTTCATCTAACGCAATCCAACGCGATGTTTGACGAATAGGTAACGCAAAAAAAGAGAGATAACGCCTGAAAACCTTTTAGCATTCGGTAATTCCGTGAATTACTCGAAAATTTCTCAAAACTTGTTCCAGAAATACGTGTTTTTTTTTTTAATTTTTGAAAAAAAATATACGTCTTTCAAAATCTTGATTAAAATTTGCAAGGCTTCTATTGTAATATTTTTTTTGATTTTTTTAATTTTTATGTTTATTATTAAATGTCAAAGTTCATGCAAAATAGCAGATTTTCTGTGGTCTTTACTGGATTAGTTTTACACAAATTTACAAATTGATTTCAATAGAAGCCTAGATAATATCCTCAAGATACTGTATTTCCAAAATATCTATCGAAAAACAGTGAAAATTTACGTCGATTGCATGCCCTTAAGCTTTCGTTAAATACCTCATACCATCCCAAATTTCTGATTATTCCCAGAACCTATAACTAAATAACTGCTTTAATTTTAATAGGGTTTGACCACTATCTCACCTGGTAGTGGTGAGCGATGATGTGACCGACCATGAAGCAAATATCTCTAGAAGTAACCTATTCACTCTTGCCTTAAAGACCCCTAAGTTGTAGCTATCAGGAAACATACACTCTGGCAGGGAATTCCACTCCTTAGCTGTACGCACAGTGAATGTATTCCCAAAACGCTTTGTACGTATGGGTGGGATGTTCACCATTTACCAGGTAAGGCACAACGCCGTACGTCTAGTGGTCCAATGATGGAACAGACTTGGTGAAAAAAATTAAAATAATAAATTGTGAAAAGTAAACGATAGAAAACCGACAGGCCAGCAACTCGGTTTCGATGCTCTAGACTTTGGAGTTTTAACTCGACAAGTACAAATACAAATTAAATACAAAAAGTTTATTTGTGTACACAGGTACTATTTAGTTATTACAAATGTGTTAGTGTCTCTGTGTACTACCACAAAGTGGCATACAAATATTATTTAAATAAAATATCAGTTACCATCTAATATTTGAAGTGAATTATTACCGATAATATAAACTTCTTGGCTCGCTGGAACCTTTTTATGTTCCTTTCAGTTTTTCCGTTCCTCTTGAGTAAAACCATCCTTCAAAATAGGCTCAGTGCTTGCAGTCATCTTAGTTAAGGATATATTCTAAAGTATGATTTGAGTGGCTAAATAAAGTTGTTAGGTATATACATTCCTGAGCCTTTTGGGATTGAAACTCTTGGAACGAAGGGTCTGAGTGCTCATACACTATTTAAAGATTGTTCAACGGAGTTAACACTGTGCGTGACCTAAGGACTGGCGTTTACTTCGGATAGAGATTACGCCTTGCCATACAACGTGGCAAGGTCCTGTATTGCAAGGCTGAGTAGAACAGTTTTCATTGACCACGATATTAAAGGATTTCAACCTTATGTTCGCATGCGGTGGCAAAATGCTTAACTACTCGAGCTCCCCAAGGTTAATTTTTCTTCTATCCACTTACATAACTGGTTATGAAACTGTTGTAAAATTCCCGTTTTTTCATACATTAGAAAAAAATAATTAAGCAGAGAGCAGTGGTGGCCGAGTGGTATCGGCCCCGACTTAAGAGTTGTAGGTTGCGGGTTCAAAACACAACCAGGTGCATTACTTTGTGTACTTTATTTCATCACCACTGTTCTCAAAACGGTGAACGAACACATCGTGAGATAACCGGCATGTCCTAGAACCAAAAATTCGAAGACATGTGACATGCACCAACCCGTATTGGGCCTGCGTGGTGGATTACGGCCCATTCCCTCTCCTAGAGAGAAGGCCTGAGTCCCAACAGTGGGAATGAATAAATGAAATAAGTACCTACGCTCATAAGATAGTTGAGAGCTTAGTTGACAAAATGTTCACCAACATGGTCGGCTAGAGCCCCGTTGACCTTTAAATCCATTTTTTTTGGGAAATATTGATTGATTTACATATGTTATGTACTGGAACTGGGACAGAAAGTCATTGATTCACAGCACTGCACGAGAATTAGGGCCATGAATACGTATATAGTGTATTAATAATATATTGTATAATTGTATTATATCTATTCCATGGTCGATAAGTAAATCTATTCCTGTATTCGCCCTTTTCTCTCTCTTTTATTGCACCATCCACTACTTTTTTCTGCATCACGCAAAGGTTGACTGGTAGAAAATGCCTAAGGCATTAAGTCCGCCTTTGTACTTTTGTGTGCATAAAGCATTAAATAAATAAATGCACCAATTCAAGAAACACGCAGGTTCCTCAAAGGAAGAGTTTAATTTAAAGTTAGAAAATCAAAGTTCATTGATAAACAAGTAAGCTTGTTATTTCTGTTTTCTTAGTCACAAGTGGCCATTTAATTATTCGGTTCACTGCGATCTTAAGGAGGGCTCTCTCTCTAGTTCGCAACTACTTTTCACTTTTTTAAGGTTTCTTGCATTCGACTTTCCGTTTGAGCGACTGGTTCTAAGCTTAGCTACAGTTGACTTTAGGCTGCGGAATTATTAGAAAGTTACCGCGGCACCGGAACGCAAAGAGCAACTAAAGGAACATGAATTTTAGTCAGTAAAAGTCTAATAGGGAAGTGTTTATTGGAGTGATTTTAGAGAGATTACATAAGCCACCCTACAGAACCGCTGAACATAATTTACGTCACAAAACTCAATATGGCGCCGTCTAGCGGACAAAAAGTATACTGTCTGTGTATATCTTTAGAAAAGGCCTCACTTGTACATTTCGAAAATATTGCTCAAATTTAAAGGGGCTCCCTCTAGCGAACAAAAAGTAATATGTATGTTAAAGTGTTGTACTTATAAGAAATATCATCAAAATTCAACGTGGCGCCCTCAAGCGGTCAAAAAATTCAATGTCAATAACACCAAAATAGTTTGAATAATAAAAAGTAAAAAAAAAAACTAAATCCTGACTACGACAAAAAAACGACGATGATAAAGTATGAAACAAGATTTTCCGAATGCTGAAATAAACAAGGTTACTGGAGAAACAAGAATAGAACAAAAAAAAAACCGTAGTCACTCGTTATTAAAGCAAACACTTTAATAAGGTGTGACTACGGCTTTTCCGAAAATCTTGATTCACACTTTTTCGCAGTCGTTTTTTGTCGTAGTCGAATTTTAGTTACTTTTTATTTTCAATGTTACAAGTGTTCTTCGCACTTTTATCATTGATGTGATCGTTGACAAGTGGATAATTTATTATTATTATTTTCAGTTTGTACCCATCAAGTTACTCATTACTTTTGTTGTATATTTAATAAGTATAATGTTGTTATATTCAATGTGTTTCGAAAAACTAATTATGATAATTTTTATTATTCATTTTGATTAAAATTTGTGCCAAGTTTCCAGTTTATTAGCTCAAGGAATACGTTTCTCCCATACAGCCTTTAACAATCCCTAAATCGTTTTATTGAAGTTTTAGTTATAAATAATGAATAATGAAAAGTAATCAAAGCAAATGCTTGGGTTAGTATTTCTGCTAAGTTTCAAATATAAACCAGGGTTCAATGAATTAAGTTTTACATACAAACACCTTTCCTCCTTTTCACCCCCGTAAATTAACAGAAACCTCCGCTTAGTGCGGCGAGCACTAAGCGGAGGTTTCTGTTAATTTTCATCACAAAAGAAAGTCTTGTACAAAGTGTGACGTTCCTGGGCCCAATAGTTTCGACTGTGCTTTGATATGTCAGTTAGTTGGTTTCTCCTTTTATTTATACAGTATAGCTTCTGCTAGCGGCTTCGACCGCGTGAAAGTAGGTTTCTCCAAACAAATTTTGGACCTAAGTTTCATCCCCTTAGGGGAAGAATTTTGGAAAATCTTCTCTTCGTGCTCACCTAGGTCATAAAAGGAAACCTTATGCAAAATTTCACGTTGCTAGTCCCAGTATTTTCGGCTGTGTTGATATGTCAGTCAGTCAGCTTCTCCTTTTTTATATATAGATAAATATTTATAGAAATAGATAAAAGGTAGGTTTCTAAGCAAACCACATTTCTGAACAGATGCAAGTTTTACAACCCCATCGAGCAACACGAGTGCGCTAGCAAATGCTCTCCATATCCCTGCTCTCGAGTGTACTTACTTAAGCGAGCTATTTCGTTTCTTTACTGTCTCCATGCAGCGTGGATTGGAAAGGTCGTGTCGTAACTTGATCAGCTTACATGACACTGTTTTGTTACTATAATTTGACATTGGAAATATGAAATAACGTAAGGGACATTTACCTAAAATGTAAAAATGTACCTTAAGATGATTGATGTAAGGGTATTTTACGCAAAACGTAAAAATTTTCTTTACGTTAATTAATTCTTCTGGTATCGAATACTAGCCGCTGCCAAAGGCTTCGTCTGCGTAAAAGTAGGAGCGATCTGAGGGTTCCGTACAAACTTATGTATGTAAATAGTTCCGGAATGAAGTCTCGGAAGTTTTTTGCGAAAAGCAAAAATAAATTTGTGATCCCTTGTTCCTTTTTCTTATTCTCTTCTTTATTTTCTGTTTTATGTCCCAATAAAGTGAAATACAATTTTAATAATTATTTGTCATTAAAAAGTTATTTCATAGAGCCAACGTAATTGAAACCTTAACCCGCACTGTAACATGATACGACCTTTTTTTATTATATTTACTAGTAGTAATATAAAATCTGAGTTTTGCAGCGACTGAAACATATCATTTAAAGTTGGAGAACCTAAATGTTAGCGAGTGATATCAAAAACTTTGCTAGTTTGGAATCTGGCAACAAACTAATTGGCGTTTCGGCACTCATGTGCTACAAATATGATTTTACAGTGGTTAATTATAGAGTTTGTCAAATTCAGTGTTTTATTTATTCATTTAGATAGCATAGTCGGCCTTATAATGTTCCCGCTGTTGGGAATCAGGCCTCTTTGCTAGGAGAGGGCCATAATCCACCACGCGGGATCAGTGTGGGTTGGTGGATGTCACATGTCTTCGAATTTTTGGTTCTAGGATATGTCTGTATGTTTCCTCACGATATTTTCGTTCACAATTTTGAGAGCAGTGGTGATGAAATAAATTACACAAAGTAATGCGCCTGGCTAAGGTTCTGGAATGGCGACCACGTACCGGAAGACGTAGCGTTGGAAGGCCTGCTACAAGGTGGACCGATGACTTGGTAACGATTGCGGGAGTCCGATGGATGCGAGACGCACAGGACCGTTCATTGTGGCGACACTTGGGGGAGGCCTATGTCCAGCAGTGGACGTCTTTCAGCTGAAATGATGAACCCGCAACCTACAACTCGTAAGTATGGGCCGTTACCACTCTGTCACCACTGCTCTCATTCAATTAATTTGGATACTATTATATTATCGAATTAATCACACTAATATTATCACACACATAAATAAAACACCTAAAACGCACACGAGTTATAGTAATAGTTTGAATAAACGTTCTTCAATCAATGGCATCGCTAAAATTGCTTTTATTTTTACCCGTCCCTGCTTTACACGGTTGCAATTTGTACACAAAACATTCCTTTATAATTGCTGTTTCTATTAATGAAAACCGCATAAACATCCGTTAAGTGGTTTAGGAGGCGGTAGCGCATAAACAGACAGACGCGGAAAACGATTTTGTTTTATACTATCTTGAGATAGTGAAGCATCCGTAATTTTGTTCCGGAAAACTAGTGTTAGTGTTACGAGTAATTTAAAAATGTTCCGTTTGCTATTTCGTAATTATGATTTTGAGTTTAGCGGTTCTTCGAGCTATATCAGTGACTTTGATTCTCGATCACGTAAGGAAACTCCGAGTGACCGCGTACTGTAAGGGCTATATTTCACCGGGACACCATGGCGGCGCGACCGGCCAGTCGCCGCTACCAACAAAATGTATACAAATCTATAGATAGTTGCTCACCTGGTGTCTGTTTGGTTGCGCAACCAACTTGGTGGTGCGATAAACTCGGACGCGTGCACTTAAGGTCCGTTTTGATACCGTCTCAGTGTGGTGTAGCGACTCTGGTGTCTAGTTTGGTAGCTTACGGACACCATGGCGGCGCAACTGGTCGCGCCGCCATGGTGTCCTGGTGAAATATAGCCCGAAGACGCAACGTTGGTAGGCCTCTCATAAGGTGAGCCGATGACCTGGCGAGAGTCTCCAGAATAAATAAATGCGAGACGCACAGTACTGAACGTTGTGGCGACACATGGGGGAAGGTTATAACCAACAGTGAACGATGATATAATTAGGATCTTTCCAAAAAAGATTCATTAGTTTCTTTGTACGCGTTTAAATGTTTAAATCTATGTCGTGTTTGGTCGGCATACAGAATTATTCGAAAGATTTAACCATGGCCCCCTCTTGGGCGGGGCGAGAACTTGTGTCAGACTTTTACTGACTAAAAACCCACTCCTGTTCCTTCGTTGCCTTTCATACTAGGGCTGAGTCTTCCTTTCAGAAGCATTGGCCCCAGAACCAGACCCTTGACCCCACGTGGCGCTGGAACGCAAAAGGCAACTGAAAGAACACAGGTAGGTTTTAGTAAGTAAAAGTCTGGCACTCCGTCTCGCTGAAGGGTCCCTATCGTGTCAAATGTCAAACGTGCGAGCTGAAAGAGGGATGGAGCTATACATCCTATTTATCTTATCTTGCCTATAACAGTTCAATTTAGTTCGTCAAATAGATCGCGTTAAGAGCTCGTGATAAGGTCTTAGGAGAAGTTATTCGATGATTCATCATCATCGTCATTTCAGGCGATAGACGTCCACTGTTGGACATAGCCCTCCCCCAAGTGTCGCCACAAAGAACGGTCCTATGCGTCTCGCATCCATCGAATTCCCGCAACCTTTATCTGGTCATCGGTCTTCCAACGCTGCGCCTTCCGGTACGCGGTCGCGACTCCAGAACTTTTCAGCCCCAACGGCCATCTGTTCTGCGAGCAATGTGCCCTGCCCATTGCCACTTAAGTTTGGCGATTCTTCGTGCTATGTCGTCAACTTCGGTTCTCCTGCGGATATCTTTATTTCCGATTCGATTACGCAAGGAAACTCCGAGCATAGCCCTTTCCATTGCCCTTCGATTCCTTGCCATTGCATTCGATGATTAGCAACATAAAAAACAAATGACGTCGTTGTATTGTCTCTAAAAAGTATATAAAAAAAAAACCAAATCCTTAAAAAAATGTTATACAAAGCGCCCCACTACATCCTCCGACCTTGACATACCTCTTCATACCTGACTGCACGCGCATAATGAGAAGAACAACAAATACCGACGTCTCTCATCTCAGCCTAGCTAACGCGGATGTCAGGTGAATTGGTATGGAAATGACTTACGATGGCTTATGAGGTGACGCGGAGACTGATCGACGCGGTCCATGCGGTAAATAAGAGATGAAAAACTATACTGTAAAGTACAAAAAAAAAATATGAAGAGTAATAGATATGTCGTGGCCAGATCTTAGAAATTGATCACTTGATGATGATTATGGCCAAGTAAAATGGCCAGATCGTTTTAAACGTTAAAGTTTAAAGATTTTTGGATCTTGGAAAAAATAAAAGAGCTGTGCGAGGCCAAAAAGTAAAATAACGTAACGCTGGTATTCTGATAAGGCCTGGTGATGCCACGGACACACTCACGGAACACAGAGACGGATAAGATAATATAAGTATAGATGATACTATATGAATAAGATATAATAAACATATACAACAAATCTATTCAACTTCAAAAAAGTGTAAAATAAAAGTACTATTTTAACCATTCATACTCCCGATGTTCCGTTAACATTTATCTATAGTAGACAAATGAATGGGACGCGCGGGCGCATATGTTGGCTATAGTCTGTGGTAATGGTTGGCTGTCAAAATGAGAAAAAATAAATAAATAACAGTTACAGTAATAAAACGATTTTAAGTAATAAACTAGAAATAATGTGCATACAAAATATAAGTGCATTTTTTTTAGAAGCACGACATATTAATACTAAATTCTGTTTTTCAAAAACTGTTTTGCAAAATATGCTTATATACTCAATGTTTTCTGGGACACCAACAATCTTTCAATTTTCTCCTAATCCTGTATTCTCTCAAATAACAATATTAGACTCGTTCGAGTTGTGTCCCTCTTAAGAGGGTCCTTTTTCACTTGCCTATCGTCAACATCGAGCATGCTTTAAAAGCTTGTTACTTCATGTAATGCAATCTTATTATTTATTTATTTATTTATTTAATACTTCATGCACATAAAGGTACAGAGGCGGACTTAATGCCTTAGGCATTTTCTACCAGTCAACCTTTGGGTGATGCAGAGAAGAATAGTGGTAGGTGCAATAAAAGAGAGAGAAAAAAAAAGGTTAATATAAATAGATATACAAATGCATCACAGATACACTACAATAAATATAATATATATTACATAATATATACTTATATACTATAATTTAATGAACTAAATATATATAATAAAAAAAAGCAATCCGATGCGATGTTTGAAGAAAAGGCAACGCGAAAAAAGATTGGTGATTTACGCGAATATTTTACAAAACTTGGTCCACGTGTTTTTTAAACCCTTAAAAGTTTTTGAAAAAAAATGTCATCATTTAGAATCTTGATTAAATTCGCAAGGCTTATATTGTTAAACTGTTTTGACTTTTTAAATTTTTGAGTAAATTATGAAGTGTCAAAGTTTATGCAAAATAGCAGATTTTCAGAGATTTTTACTGGATTAGTTTTATACAAATTGATTTCAATAGAAGCCTAGATAAAAACCATTAGATACAGTGTTTCCAAAACATCTAATGAAAAATGTGTAATAACGTCATAATCGCGTAAGAGCGGTTGTATGAAAAACAGTGAAAATGTATGTCGAGTTGCATCCCCTTAAAAAGAGAGCACTGAAACGAGGAAGACGAGAGTCCACAGTATTATTTACGCTGTTATTTATGTTTGTTCATTGTATTCTGACCGAGAGGAAGTTGGGGAAAACACGGGGCAATTGAGGAAAGTTTTTTGTGTAGACATCTCGATTGAATAGGAAAGTAGGTAAATGTAGGGTGTTTCCGTCAAAACAGTGGGGATGGGATGCATTAGTCGTTTTATGTCATATAATATCAATGGATTATCTAGGTCTAGGATTATCAGGTATTTAATGGTATTGATAGGAATCTACACTAATATTATAAAGAGGTATCATCATTTTAGCTGAATGACATCCACTGTTGGACACAGGCCTCCCCCAAGTGTCGCTATAACGACTAGTCCTGTGCATCTTGCATTCATCGGATTCCCACGACCCTCACCAGGTCATCGGTCCACCTTATGGGAGGTCTTCCAATGCTGTGTCTTCAGTAAGGTAATCTTGCGTTCTAATCGCACAGAAAATGCTAATACCACCATGTAGGATTTTCAATTTTGGTTCCTATAGATTTCGATACACTACTGTATGAATAGTCCAACAAGTAAAACCTCTAAACAAAAAAAAAGTCTACAGCTAATTTAAAATACTTCACTTCACAGATTTGTTCGCCATCGTCTTAAAAGCATTGCAGACTTACGAGTCGCATCCACTCAATGAGATGCGTTATTTGTGAAGAACTTCAAAAGAAAATGAAGAAAACTGTTCAAGTGTTAGTTCTAGCCAATTTTCCATGCATCGTTAAAAAATACTTGTTGGCAACGTCAAACGTGGAAATGTAGCAACTTGTGATAGTAGTGGGTTTATATTTATTTTTTTTGTGGGAAAATCATCTAATGACATACCCCGCTCTTAGGTGGAGTGAGAGAGCGTGTCAGACTTTTACTGATAAAATCCCACTCCTGTTCCTACTCGTACTTTGCCATTGTTCCACGGCCCGGGAATCTCTTTTGCATCACCCATGACTCCAGCTAGCTTCGACCCCCTACGATTGCTGAGATCTCCTTGAAGCGCGCGTGGAACATTACACGCCGTCGACGGCTTAAGCTGGGTCCGGATGGTTACTACCCATTGCTTGCCGTCCGCAAGCCCGCACCTGTGGTGGCCGGAAATCGAAATCGGAATTCCGGCGGCTGGGGCGCGAGGGCTATTGCCTCGCGCGTGCGGCCGCCTCCTATGCTAGCATTACTGCTTCGCAGAAGGAGGCGACCGCCTGCCACTCCTCCTCGCTCCGAACCACGGCGTGTACCAAGGCCCGGCGCGAGAGTTCACTGCCACCGATCGAACAATAAATGTAAATATTATGTAGGAATCGATGAATAGAATTTACAGAATGTTTTTTGTATTTTTTAGTTGACATAAACATCAAATTTACCAAAAATGTTTTCACTATTCAAAAATATTTTCCTTCCTCCTCAAACATGTTCGATTTAAACGCTTTTTAACACAAACGTCAGAAATGCCAAACAGGCTTCAACAAAAACAGTACATTATATAGTAAAATTGAAAAAAAAAGCCTGGTTCGTCGTTACTGAAAATAATTAATTACTGAGAAAACAATGATTGTTCTGAAACAATAGCCCTGCTAGGTGTTCGTACAGGCTTAAATAATTCATTTCGCGGATCGAAAGTAAATGTAATTAAAAATTCATAATTAAAACGTCAATTTTATTTAAGTTTCACATGTAATGTTATGAGTGGCGTGCTCATTTTGTTTGACTGTAAACAATCTGATTATTTTGGAATTATGTTGTTTGAGTTAAATTTTGAAAGGTAGTTAATTTATTCGCTGTTTGTTGCAAAATAATCTGTATTTGTATATTTTTATTGGGTTTGTAGTATTAGTCTACCTGTCTTCAAATTCTTTATTTATTTATTTTATTCTAGGACATACTACTTTCCTAATTATGTTTTTCTTAACTGTTCGAAGAGCAGTGCTGACGACAAAAAGTGAGCTAATTATTGCTCGTCTTCAGTAAGCCCACGTTTATAGTCATCAAGAGTTGATTGGCGACTCCCGATGCCTGACTTTGAACCCCAGGCTCTACTTTAAGGTTGGGACGTTAGCTTCTTAGTTAAATTTTTATGGAGGTTAATTGATTTAGTGTTTTAGTATTCTGGGTACCTCTTGCTCCAAACAAATTTAGATTCTACTTCACAATTACAGTAGCAAAACATCGTGAGGAAACCGGTATGTCCTAAAACGAAAAAAAAAGTCTTGTATAACCTCGACCTACTTGCACGGAACCCAAGTGGTGGATTACGGCGTTTTCCCTTTCCTAAAGAGCAAGTCTGAGACCAAGAAGTGGGAAATCATAAGACTATTATTAATGCATGTATGTATTGAAACATCAAGTGGTCAATCCTATACATTTTGTCTACTACCCAGTGTTAACTATATATATAAAAGGAGAAATTGACTGAGTGACTGCCGTGACGTATCACACAGACAAAACTGCTAGGACAGAACTTGAAATATTGGACAAGGTTTTATTTTATGACGTAGGCGAGCACAAAGAAGTGATTTTTGGAAATTCAACCATTAAGGAGGTGATAAGGGAGAAATTCGATAAATAATAATAAATTATTTTATTTGCATAAATAAGCTATAGAAGGTTGACAACATAGATAAAATTGATTTCTTATTCTGCCTTCAAATACGGCGTGCAAATATGAAACATAGTAGTTTAAATTAAATTAATTATTGATATAATCCTGCACTCATTACACAGATTTCCATTCCATTAAAATTAAAATTGTATTGTTGAATTAAAAAATGTCAGTAGGTATAATAAATGGATGGTAATGAAAATAATAATCATAAATGCCAATTTCTTGTCGTTGGTATGCAAAATCTTATTCTGTGTACCATATTATTGGAAACTAAGTAAATAATAAAGATTGTTATTATTTGTTTTCAGAAATATCAAAATAAAGCACTTAAGGGTTTTAAAGATTGTGTGGAAGAGTTTTATTTTTGAGTTAATAAGCTTGAATCTTGACACAAATTCTAAGCAAAATAAATAATAAAGACTGTCAGTATTAGTTATTCAAAACTACCATTAAATAAAATACAGTTTAAGGGGCGTTCAAGTTTTCATAAATTTATTATCGCGAACAAAGTCGCTGGCAAAGTTCTAGTTGTGAATGAAACCCAAGGACAAATCAACCAAGTGTTCCTATATAACACCCACAATAAACTCATAAGCCACAATGTAAAACATTCCAGTTGGATGCATTTCATTCAAGTTTTACAGCCGCCATTCTAAGTAATAAGTGATGCACGTCATACCATGCCCACGATGTTACGATGAGCTATGTCAAGGACTTGTGCCGTTATGGAATTATTATAGGGCGGGGCTTAATTTGTGGCGTTTTAAAATTAATGATTAATAATCCACAACTTTCAGACAACGCCATCTAGTCCCAAACTAAACAGAGCTTGCGCTATGCGTATTAGACAACTGACAAACTATAATATTCAAATTTGTTCATCATCGTTCGATTTCTAAATTCGAAATTCAAATTCAAAGTCAACTTATAAAACGTTAGAAGCTAGTGCACGGTACCAAATTGGTCGTTTCCAATAGAGAAGAACCGGCAAGAATCTCCGTGAATACTCTTTTAAAAAAAAAATGTTCTTACAATATTACCATATTACAGTATATGTAGATATTATGTAAGGACAGTGTAGATTGGTTAATATTGTATTAAAAAGTACAATCAAAATAATCATAATAAAAAGTGAGTTGTAATAGGAAGCAACCTAAGAATTCGCGGAGTCTACAGTGTACAGTGTCACATTACAAAAAAGAAGCTATATAAAAAAAGCAAGAAAAATAAATAATTACTATTATCAACAAATGAGACGTTAACAGGATAAATTATGTTATATAATCAAATGTCGATATTAATGATTATTATATATAAATTTCTGCCAATGCAACGGATTTTTTTTAGGATGGTCTACCTGGGTGCCAATTTTCATTAAATTCAAATGCACACTCACACACACACACACACACACACGCACACTA
Source organism: Mythimna vitellina (assembly GCA_949316375.1). Taxonomy (NCBI): domain Eukaryota; kingdom Metazoa; phylum Arthropoda; class Insecta; order Lepidoptera; family Noctuidae; genus Mythimna; species Mythimna vitellina. Next base: position 7,668,766 of record OX438687.1, on the reverse strand, counting down.
ATAAACTTTCACCTTCGGAAAAGCCTTTCCTTTTTCCTTTCCTAGAGGATCAATTTCTTACTCCGAAGGACTACAGACTACAGACAAAACTGTAAAATCAAATATTCAATGACTTAATTTACAAGCTGTGATGACTTAACAAAAGCTTAAAGTGCTTCTTAATTAGGTAAAGTTAAAGTGGAGTTGAGCCTACGTTTTTAATTAGTATTGTTGTAGTAATGTATTTTTTGTATCCTGTACCTGGATTTTATTTAACCTAGTTCATATTTCTTCTTGCTGAGATGTTTTCACTTAGCTTAAAAATAAGTAATATAATTTACATTTATTTGCTATGGTTTTTTTATATCTGTAATCTCATTTTTTTTACGAATTAATAATTTTTGAAATTACTAACTAATTAAACGATAACGAATTAATATATATTTTTTAAAATTTTATTTTATAATATTAGTGTTAATACTAATGTGATTTTTTTTTTCTAGCAACTTACTCTTCAAATGGCAGCTGGTATCGTAAACCAGCATGTTTTATTATTATGGTTGTTAAATGTTGTGTTACATATAGTTAAATCCTAAACTGTTCGACACAAATGTTTTGTTGAAGAAATATATACAAATATTTTATAGTTTTGAAAAATGCAATTATAATTATATGGTTTTATTACGTATGATGTTAACATTGATATAATATTGAGATCTTATCAATCTGATTTAAAATTGTGATGATTTTTAATTGAATTTTGTCTGTAGTTTTTATTTTAATTAGAAATGTGATACATTCTGGCACTGTATATATTATTGTTGAATTAGTTAAATTTATGTATCCGATAATGGCATGACGTACTCTCCCGAAATCAAGTCAATAGAAAACCAACAGGCTTTTAATTTGAAACAAAACAACTAACAATAAGAACTTATTGATTCCTACAATAAATTGTGTATTCGTGGTATTGTCATAGATGATCAGGGCCTCAAGTCTGCTATTACAATAGTGTCAGAATGGTCCATCATTGATTTCATTATTGTTTATTTTGACAAGTTTGGTAATCTACTAATATGATGGCCTCATTATGACTTTTCAATGGTTAACCATTGACACTCCATTGAAAGAAATGGCTTAGAATGGTAATCTCGTACATAATGACCAATGAATGTTAGACTTAGACGGGAATCTGCTAAAATTTTGACAGCTCCTTTGATATGTGGCCTACCATTAGAACGTCATTGTGCAGTCATTGCTTTTAATTCGTTAAAAGACAGCTCGATATTGTCATTCTACCACAACACCACAAAATCATTGACCGATCAGTGATCGACCATTATGTATTAGCAGACTACGAACTTTTAGTAAAATGACAATGGGATAGTTTTGGAATGACAAATTTATAAAAATTGTAGATTTGGGCATGTTAAAATGTCAAGCGTGTGAGCGAGAAAGAGCGATAAAGCTATAGACCCTATATAGGTAGCTCTATCCTTTTAACAGTTCGGTTTAGGTCGTCAAATGCTATGCGTTAAGAGCACGAGCTCTCACGATCTCGAGGCCCTACCTCGAGGTAGAGCCTCTGTCTTTCTATTAAAAATAGTGCATATAAAATCGCTTGCAGTGAGACCATACCCAAAATACAAAGGTTATATGATGAACCTCCACGTAAATGAGCAGATGAAACGCTCGCCTAATTGCCTCGGCTGTCAGAGTTAAAAACTGCTTATAATTACAAGAGAAGCCTACAATTTTTGTATACGAATAAAATTATGTTATTTAATTATTTTACGAAACCTTATCAGCGAGAATGGAAATGTTATATTTTACAAAGGTTAAGTTAGTTTAGAAGATTGACGACGATGGACGATGCTGATATGCTGGCGTGAGGCTCTAAACAAATTGAGATTATACCAGCAGTCGACCATAGAGTGAGATAACATAACGTTGCCATTGTACGCAAAGGGCATCTAAAGGAACACAGCCTTCTCGCCCCAGCCAGAGCGAGTGAAGTTGTTTGATGATTCACAAACGGGTACTGCAGAAATAAGATACGCAAGTCTAAATTAAGGGAAAGAATAAACAGATAAAAATATACTTAAGGTGCCATTCGAACCTCGGCTGCAGGCTGCAAATACAGGTAGCACACGTATGACACGCAACCGTTGCCTGCATCCGCAGCCGGGAATGATTCCGAGACTGGCTGCATGTGCTGCCAGTCGCAAATCTACGATTCACTCCAATATAAGCGCTATCGGCTCCGAGTAGCGATTATTTCGGGACTTGGCTAAACAGGTTGGAGTGACGTAACTACGTGAGCATCGAATTGCGGCCGCAGAATTACTGCCTCCCTAGCCTAGTTACGACCATTTTGTTTCAATTCTCTTGCGTCGAACTGCGGCTGCAGGTCGCGGCAGCACTCGCAACCGAAACTTGGCAGCACGTGCGGCCGCAGCCGCGTTCGGAATGATTTTCACAAAAATCCATGCTACTACATAGAAAACCAGTCGTGCAGCTGCGGCCGGCTTCATGCAGCCGCCGCATGAATTGCCTGCATCCGCAGCCTGCAGCCGAGGATCGAATGGCACCTTTAGATACAATGACATACCTATATATACAATTGTACTGGCTTCAAAATGACAATGCTATTAAGAATAACAAAAACCAACGCATCAACGCTGTGATAATTCTCCTAATTTCTTGTGAATGTGTTCACATACCTTCAACTTAAAGGAAAAGCAACTGCTTGCCGTCCTGATGTATTTTTTAATTTTTATGAAGAAGCTTTGTCACAATGTTTACTATGTCGTTCCATCATAGCCAAATTGCATTTCTGCATTTTAAATCATTGTAATATATTTTAGATAAAACTCTTGCCTAGTCTGACGTACGAACGGAGCGTTTCGCAATATGCGTTTACAATCTTTTTCGCTGCATACTGAGAGAATATAATTTTGACGAATTTCTATGACATCCTGACGTTGTCGTAATTCATTTCAGTTTATATGTAAGTTTATCGGAAAGTACGTACTAAATATGACATCCTGACGTTGTCGTAATTCATTTCAGTTTATATGTAAGTTTATCGGAAAGTACGTACTAAAAGCCGTTGGTTCCGGTTGTCATTTGTAGATCTTTGACAGTTTTGATTGGTACAGATAGCGGCACTAATCTTGAGCGCTCGGCGAAAGAGCGAGGATCGCTTTGCGCATCGTACAAATCGGCGAGCCAATCGGCTTACAAGGATTGCACTTCCCGCCCCCACATCTCTTTTCACACCACTAAAGAGACCCGATTCACTTCTGCGATATTTCACTTCTGCTTGCTTCTGCGCAAGTGGAACTGTAGAAGTCAGCGCTCAAGATCCGTGCCGGTATCTGTAGTAAGAGGCCAGTAAGCCTGACCATAAATCTATCCAAAGCGTAGCGTGTTGCTCAGTATCTATGTCTATCAGATCTCCACTACCCAAATGGGTAGTGGAAATCTGATAGACAGTCGCTCCGCGTAAAACAAGGCCTCCCACAAGGTGGACTGATAACTTGGTGAGAGTCGTAGGAATGCTGTGGATGCGAGACGCACAGGACTGCTTGTTGTGGCGACACTTGGCATAGGCGACGTCTCCTTCGGCTGAAAAAATGATGTTTTTTTTTTTTATTGGGTTGGAAAATCATCCTAATGACATCCCCGCTCTTGGGCGGAGCGAGAGATAGTGTCAGACTCTTACTGACTAAAAACCCACTCCTGTTCCTTCGTTGCCTTCTTCCCAGGGCCCCGGGTTCCGCTTTCACACTACCCGTGGCCCCAGTAGGCTTCGACCCTGCTGGGCCCCTACGATTTGCTGACATCTCCTTGAGGCGCGCGTGGAAAAAAAAAAAAATGATGATGATGATGAGATCAAAGTTCCAACTACTATTATTTTAATGAAACAATGGAAGGAGATAATACTGACGCATTTTATAATCGAAATAGATTCCAGTTATGCGGGAATCATATATGTGTCTCCTCATTTAAATATCGAGAAAACTACTCTAAACGCGCAATTTGACTTGGAAATTGATATTTTACGAGAGTTCTAAGTCTTAAACTGTTTCCAGATATTTTCAATATGAGATAATGTCCATATCAACTTGGATAATAAAATAAAATATTCTTCTAATGTGCATTTATACACTGAGCAATTTTATTACTTGAAGAAGATAATGAAGAGCAATATAAAAACCAGCCATATGCGAGTCGGACTAACGCACGATGGGTTCCGTACCATCCGTAACAAAAAACAGCAAATTAAACGTTTGTTGTATGACAGCGAGCAATGGGTAGCTCGCCGTCCGATCGTCTGGATAGCGTCCAGACCGAGCCCAAGTCATCGACAACACGTATTGTTTCACGGGCGCCTCAAGGTGATGTCAGCAAACCGTGGAGGCCCAGCAGGGGCGAAGCCTGCTGGGGCCAAGGGTTTTTTCTGAAAGGAATACTCGGTCCTGGAACGAAGGCAAAGAAGAAACAAGAGTGTGTTTTTGGTCAGTAAAAGTCTGACATGCCCTCTCGTTCCGCCCAAGAGCAAGATGATTTTCCAACTTAAAAAAAAATTGGAGCCCCAATTTTTTTAGAATTTGTTGTTATAGCGGCAATAAAAATACATGATCTATGAATATTTCAACTGCCTATCTATCACGGTACATAAGATACAGACATACGGACAGCGGAGTCTGTCGTCGGAGCAATAGGGTCACGTTTTTGCCCTTTAAGTACGGAACCCTAAAAATGCAGCACTAGAATAATGAACACAGTCTACTCATATAAATATTTTTATCGTTCTACTTTAGTTTTTATCATGGGAGTGAAGTGGTCCAGTGGCAACCGGGAACCCGACTTACTAGTCATATTAATAAATACTAGCTTCTTCCAGTGGCTTCGCCCGCGTGTTAACTAGGATTCTTCATACAAACTTTCAACCCCCGTTTTACCCGCTTAGGTGTGGAGTTTTGTAAAAATCCGTTCTTAGCGGATGTCTAAACACTATAAGAAACCTACCTGCCAAATTGTAAGTTTGTAGAAAGAAGAAAGAAAGAAAGAAAAAAAAAATTTGCCTGAAAAGGCGCAACTTAAAACTAACATATTGCAAACATTTTGCATGACAAAAACATGATTAAAATAACATATATGCGCCGAGAACGTCCGAAAAAAAACGGCCGTACGCTCAGCATAATGCCGTGTCCACACGCAAAATGCGACGAGTCCATAGTGCTGGTTTATAGTTTTTGAGATTTAGTGATTAATTAGTGGTATTTCGATTTTCTATATAAAGATTTATAATTTAACTAGCTGTCCCTTGCGATTTCACCCGCATCTTTGATTCTTGCTCTATGCCTTTATGCTCTAGTCTTGCTTGATAAATAGGCAACACTGCTGAAAACCCAGCGCTGGGTGTTTGACGCTCCGCAATTGCTGAGTGGGCGACCCTTTCGGTTCGGGCACGATCAGCGCAACTGTATTGTATTTATGTAAGTACTCTGTATTGCCTGCGTCAAATAAATGCTTTTCTATTCTATTTTATTGTAACACAATTTTTTTTTTTAATACGAACCAGTTGTTCCTGAGATTAGCGCGGTCACAAACAAACTTTTCTGCTTTATAATCACACTAACACCAATAAGGCGAAAGTTTGTAAGTAAATTTGTTTGTTTGTTATCACGTAGGCAGAGCCGCTGACACCAGCTAATATTAGCATAGATATCAGTGTTTTTCTACTTTTCCATTGATTTTTAATTCGGTTGTACTTTTTTAATATTTTTTTTTTTTTATGTTTGTGTCCTCAGAACTCCGTCGTTTATGGATCGATTTACATTTTTTGTTCTCTTTATAGACTAGATACTTCCAGATTGGTTACATATTTTTCAAAACCCAGTTCTGATGATGTGTTCCATAAGGAATCGAGGGAACTCCTCAAATATTATAGGTAACCATACGGTTGAGGAGCTCCAAGTGAATCGCTATATAGTGATTTTGGTATTTTCATCAAGAACTTAAGCATTAACTTTCAAAAAGAAACATTTGACGAAGTGGAACTGATGAAAAAAAACAGAAATGGAAAACGGAACCTCATACACAACATCACATATATATTACAATGAAGATAGTTAAGCGACTATGGCGATATAAATAAAAAAAAATTGCTTAAGTTCTCGATGCAAATACCAAAGTCGCCATATGATTTCCTATAATATTTGAGGAGTTTCTTCGATTCCTCATGGATCCCATCATCAGGAGTGGATTTTGAAAAAAATGTGATGAATCTGGAAAAATATCTTTTCAGGGGAAAAAAAAAATTGCAAATCGGTCCATAAATGACGTTGTTCCGAAGTAACAAACATAAAAAATAATGAAAAAATACAACCGAATTAATAACCACCTCCTTTTTTGAAGTCGGTTAAAAAGTAATATCTTTCTACACTCGCATTCCTATTGAAAAAGAATACTTTTTCTACTTTGCGTTCGCACTTCATTAATTACTTCAAAACAAAACTAATAAAGTAATCGATTTCCACTCATCCACTTCAGTTAGTTCTAAATCGATTACTCACATCACTGATCCGATACCATTTCGATTTAAAGTAGTCCATTCAAACGCTCTCTTCAATTGGACAGTTCTTTTGAAAATACTTTGTCAAGTTACTAATGACGCAATTTAGGTGATTTTTAAGGTACCCCAGGTATTTCAAATGGTGATATTGGTTCAAGATTCCTTTGGGAAAAGTTTTTTCTTTGAATGGTAATTAATTTTATTCTTTACTGAGTCTGAATTTGAACATTTTCGACTAGTTCAACTTTGTTTCTTACAAATGAAGATGTTATGGATAGCAGAATGGAAAAGTACTTATTATTGTAATATTTTTCCGAAATTAAAGTTATTTTGATCCTTTTAGTGTTTTTTTTTTTTCTAGTGAAGTCGGTTATTCTTTTTTTGTAAAAAGTTTTTTATTTCACACTTTTTAGTTGCGATACACTTATAAACAGAGTGCCTATTTCTCATGATAATTCCAATTAACCCAAACACTGCTAGGTTACATTGTGTTATTATGAACTTCTTGTGTCTACCTTCCACCTTCCGGCCCCATCATCAGACCAGTTTGATAGTACCTTATAGCCAAAGTGCATCTCATGACAATTCTAATAAGCCCAAACACGGCTAGGTTACATTGATTAATTACGGAGTCCCAGTGCCTACCTTCCGGCTCCATCATCATCATCAGATCACTTCGATGATACCATTTTCAACGTAACTATTCATTTTTTTGTATTGTCATAGTCGCTTAACTATCTTCATTGTGATATCTATGCGAGTATGAAGTTCCGTTGACCATTTCTGGTCTTCTTCATCAGTTCCACTTCATATAATGTTACTTTTTGACTGTATATACTTAAGTTCTCGATGAAAATACCAAAATTACTATATAGTTGCCTATAATATTTCAGGAGTTCCCTCGATTTCGCCAAGATTCCATCATCAGATCCCAATTTGGTGACTATGGGACTATTTGGTAAGTATACCCTTTCCAACAAACAAAGAATTTTCCAAATCGGTTGGCAAGCATCGAAGTTATGCAACGAAACAAACATAAAAAAAAATACAATCATCCGAATTGAGAACCTCCTCCTTTTTTAGAAATCGGTTAAAAATTAACAAACAACTGAAAATTATACTCAATACTTTATTGCAATCCATATACATAGATGGTGTTAGAAATTATCATCGATCAATATGGACCCTGTCGGGCACAGCAAAGTTAGGAGAGAGGAAGAGGGCTAAGTGGTAATTCACGGAATTCAATAGAATTGTAGATCTAATGTGATGCGTTTAATTATGCATGTACATCATTATAATAATTATGTCTGTGTATAAGTATGAGTGAGTGAGTGGTGACCGTGTACCGGAAGACGCAGTGTTGGAAGGTCCCCTACAATGTGGACCGATGACCTGGTAAAAGTTGCGGGAATCCGATGGATGCGAGACGCACAGTACCGTTCTTTGTGGTGACATTTGGGGGAGGCCTATGTCCAGCAGTGGACGTCTATCGACTGAAATGATGATGATATTGATGATAAGTATGAGTAAATTATTTATTTCACTCTAGATAGGGCGAAACAGAGTATCAGACTTGCAGCAATTGAAGGCAGTTGCTTTTTGTGTTTTAAGACCACGGTATCCCTAGTAAAAAAATCCTGTGACCCTACTGTTATTTCCGACAAACAGTTCAATGGGAAAAGCTGACCAAAACCTGGCGTTTAATATTTTGCTCTCAATGTACTGTCCAGTAAATGGAATGCAGTAAGCAAATATTTTCTAGTGATGTGCAGTTCATCGATATAAAACATCGAAGCAACAACGAAGCAGAAATAATTTTCGATGAAATATTAACGAATAAAAGAAAGTATTTTGGTTTTAATTGTAAAGAAAAATATATGTATACCAATTTTATTTTCTGTTGAAGTCGAAAACCAGCCAAGTACATAAATATTATATTATATTAAGATGAAGTATGTTGACACAAATTTAAATTTAGCTAATTATTGTCGCCTCCCTAATATCAACTACTGCTTTTGTACGACGAAGGAGACTAGTCACCACAAAATAGGGGATCATAGTGTAGAGACTAGGGCCAAATAACTTTGTGAAACATTTTTCTGAACAATAAAGATTAGTCTTATTATTATGTCCGGCCACAAGTAGTGTAGGGTTCCGTCGTGGATCGGGTTTAAATTAAATTTATTGGATTAAGCGTTTAACGGCCAATGATGTGTAAAAATAGGTCCTTATAGGACAACGGTAATTGAAAGAGTTATAAAATCCGGCTTCAAACAGGAACAGGACTTTACTTCACAAAGTATGTTAGTAAAATATCTATTAATTTTCTCGAACAGCTGAACGGATTTGGATGAAATTTGGCACATGGGTAAACTACTTCCTGAATATTCGAATTTTTATCCCAGGAGTATTTTTTTAAAGTTTTTTTTTTACTTTCACGTGAAAATTAATATTAAAAATATTTAAAAACATATATATTAATTGCACAGGCAAAAATAGCGAATTCCAAATACAAATCCAAAATATTTATTTATTTATTTAAACTTCATGAACAGTAGTGGTACATAGGCGGACTTAGTGCAACAAGGCATTATCTACCAGTCAACCTTTGGGTTAAAAAGGCAACACTGTGGTAGGCTTGCACAATAAACAAATAACAGATAATTCAAAAAGAAAAAATAAAATAAAAATAAATTATTTATAATAATAAAATACATAAATATGCTAAAATTATAAACTAATAAATACTATGAAAAATATCAAATTATTAAGAGAACTAAAAATATTTAAAAATGACAACCAATTAGTATTCTAAGCAAATACTAAATGGCCATTTGGATGAAAATGCTTTAAAGTATTTAATTTGGTGGGCGTTTTCATAATTTAAACTCTTTAATCAATGTTATAAGCGTACATTAATCAGTGCAATTTACGTAATATTTGCTTTCAATATCGTTGGTGATAATAAATATTAAAGAAATATTTAAAAGCTAAGACTGGAAAAAGACTTAAAGAACTTGGGGAAGATCTTCGCCAAGCAGTGTGCAAATCTGTGTTGTTCTTTTCTCAAAAAACCATCCGAGACACTAATCTACATGGTTCTTGTATTATCATTGACTAAGATATTTCTACTGATTTAGATATTTCTACCGATATCCCTGAAGCGAAAACTCATTGATATGTATACCCTGCCCATCCTAACCTAAGTAATATATTTATTTATTTAATTTTCATGCAACACAACGTACTTAATGCTTTAGGCATTCTTTACCAGTCAACCTTTAACATTTTTTACTTCTATGACAGCTACTTCCAACGTCATCAGAGACTTTCTAGAGAGCTTTCATATAAGTTCTCGCAATTATTCCTCTCGTACTTTCATTCTTTATACCTTTACCTATCTTTCTTTCTATCATCGTTGATTCATAATGAGTGGGACTCCCATTTTGGACTTTGACGTGATTACTATATGGACTTTATAAAAATTTCAACCACTGAGTTTGTTTCAGTGTTACTTCTCAGGGTAGTCTGCTACTACTGACTAAAAAGAAAAGCATTATTTATAACCAATTTTAAAATTATTATCATTAGGGAAAACATGATTTGGATTTAAAGCTTTGCTTCGCTTTAATAAATTGAAGTCAAGCACTCCGGAAACCAATCAAAGCAACATTTACCTTTGCTTCAGGCACTTCTGGAAAAGTCTACCCAATGATTCTTAACACAAAGCGAAGACATTAACAAACATTTCCACGTTGATCACAAGCCATTAGACCATCAAAAAACACTCAATCAAACGTCAAAGCAATCATAAATCATTTTATTGATGTCAAAGTGTCTTCGACAGCATTCAATGTTTTTTTCAAGTCATGATTTTTGCCCTTTTTGTATTGTTTGAAGTCCTTAAGGGTACCCTAGTCGATCATTCTTCCAAACAAACGTAATATGACGATGATTTTTGTGTTCGACGATGTAATTTTAAAACGAAAAATGATATCGATTTGTTTTTTCATTATCTAATCTTATATTGAAGAAGAAAAGTAAATAATCTATAGGGTTATAAGTAACTCGATGTATTCCATGCAAGACGTCATAGTAGGATTAAAATGCAACAAACTAAGTTACCAAATGTTCTAACGAAATTCAGTAGTTTCTGAGTTAGTAAGACTTTTAGTTTTGTTTTGTTTTATTATATTAAATCATTTGAAGCCAATTTGTAAAATATTTACGGCGCGATTGTACTGAAATATAACTTGTTATCATAATTGATGCCGAAGTAGATTTTTGTTAGTAATTAAAAGTTCAAAAATGACTAAAACTTTGGCAAATATCCCTAATTAAACTTTTTTTTTTTGTAACTTTAGCTATTATTTTATACAAAAGGTTGTTTAGTGCAAAACAGAAAAAAACTAAGTACTACTGATGTACAAATAACTAAAAAAAATCTTTTCTTATTATACATTCTATTCAGAAAAGTATGATTGTCAATCCTTTGCATGTGTGACAGGAAAGGGAACTGTTTTATGGGGAGCAGGCAGATTGCGAAATGGTTGTCAGCGTTAGTTAGTTCCAACTCTATGACGCACTAGCTCATGTTTTGTTAACTAACTTTTACCGCATATCTTGCTCTTGTGCTGTACTGTAAATTTTTGAGTGCAGAATATGTCTGTATATTCTAATCCTGAATACGCTGACATAATGTACTGTTATAGACTTTGTGACGGTAACGCTGCTAAGGCGCAGAGAAAATATTAACTCCGCTTTCCAAACCGCCGATTCCCACACGGTATTGTCTTCGGAAGGACTTATCAGCGATTATCTAAAACTAGCAGCGCCCAAAGAAGTAGGTAAATTGACAGTGGTCGTTCCCGAAGATCAACCTTTAGAGTTAAGTACGTCAAAACGTGCACTACGAACTTTTTTAAGCGTACATAAGAACTTTTGTAGTATGAATGTGGCAAACTGGTTTCCATACAAGAAAGATTATTTTTTCAAAAAATCAATTAATTTAATTCTGAATAAATAAATTCAAGGTTTTTTTCTTTTTAGGTGGGAAAATCATCTTATGACCAATCCCGCTCTTGGGCGGAGTGAGAGATAGTGTCAGACTTTTACTGACTAAAAACCCACTCCTGTTCATGCGTTGCTTTCGTCCCAGGGCCCCGGGTTTCATTTTCACACTAGGTTCAGGTTTTTATAATATGACACCCAAAAGTCTGTTCATAAAATTATTCGCATTCTTTCCGTTATAAATCATCATGGGAGTATGTATTCGTATACGCTCTTACTTTTTATTGCTCATCAAAGCATTTCTAACTGACGCAGATTATGTCGGATGAGATAGCATGCATTTTTACTATTTATTATTTTCTCTATACCTGGTGTCTATGGAATTTAATATTATCCTGTACTTTATAAGTGAGGACTTGTTATTGGCTGAGAGTCTAACTTATTTTTCCTTACCTGTTTTTTTTTTAAAAATGTAATTCATAAATAAATAACGTCGCCCATCATCTAGTTCGAACCACCGACTAGTGCAACCTTAACACCTCACAAAGGGAAAATAGCTTAAGAGTACCAAACTACACGCATTATTATTCAAATCACATCCCTTATTTCCTATTTTATTGTTCCAGTTTGTATCTCGGAATACAAGGCGACGGAAGAAGTTACTTCAGTGTATAATAATTTCTTGTGTCGTATATAATTTATTGCGGAGGCTGAAACTTATCGTTCGATCAAAATTATTTGGCTTGATAGCGTTTTTCTTCGTGAAGATGTACAACATTATTTTTTGTGTATGCAAAACCTGAATACAGTTGTTCATAATCAGTAACTAAATCGATTTTAATAATTTTTACACCATGTTATATTGGGCACGCCACAATTATGTCGGTAAGTCCCCTCTGTGAGGCGTGGTTGGTCACGGCGTCCTCACTTTCCACATAACGCAGATTCTCACCGAACACGGCAAGTTCGGGAAGTTCCTACACCGGACTGTGTAGACCGCCTGGAGGATACGGTGGAGCACACAATGAAGGTGTGCTCCGCTTGGGCAGAGCAACGTCGTGTCCTGGTGGAGGCGATCGGCGGCGGCGATTTCTCGCGCCGGGCCTTCGTACAGGCTATGGTTCGGTGCGAGGAGGAGTGGCAGGCGGCCGCCTCCTTCTGCGAAGCAGTAGTGCTAGCAAAGGAGGCGGCAAATTGCGTGAGGCAACGGTCCTCACACCCTCCGGGATATGTCAGCATATAGTAGGGGCTCAGCAGGGTCGAAGCCTACTGGGGCCACGAGTAGTGTGAAAGCGAAACCCAGGGCCCTGGGACGAAGGCAAGGAAAGAACAGGAGTGGGTTTTTAGTCAGTAAAAGTCTCACACTATCTCCTGCTCCACCCAAGAGCAGGATTTGTCATTAGATAATTTTCCTAACTACAAAAAAAACACCATGTTATATTTTATATTCAAAAAAAAGTCACAAGTTGAACATAACTGACACTAAGTATAGGACAGGTTACGGCATGTCATAGCGGGCATTAGGAGCCAGCGCATAGGTGGGTGCACGAGAAAAAGGACCCTTCAGTCCCCAGAAGCCCGAATGGCCTGGTGACCATGTATTTATGCAGACAACCAGGTAACATAACAAGCTTATAACTTTGTGATTTTTAAGATACAATAATACAATTTCAAAGATTCTTTACATAAAAATAATAGACACGTGTTTAGGTTTTCGCATATACTAAAATTAATCTTTTATATTCCAATATCTTGGCAGATTGGTGAGCGGTGAACCAAATTTAGTTAGTAATGCTCAGAACATTTATAGTGAAAGATTTATGTTTTCGTTCTTACAAATGAATTACTACTAAAATCACATGGACATAAAATATTATCTACAAAAATATTTCAAATAATAAAACCATGAATGACTCCACTGACATCAACATATTTTACAACGTGTAATGTTGCACTCATATATTTCAATCGATTTTTCACATGATTATGTTGCACGTTAAATAAAGCCTTTAAAGATTTTGATTAATATCCCATGGTTAAGAACAAAGAATACAGAAACCCACGAATATCTTGAAATGCCTACTGTTAAAGAACAAAGACATAAATCCTGTAAAGCCTACAAACAAATTGGTGAAAACACTCATGAACATTGATTGCGTATTCTGATTGAGAAGGATTTTAAATCTTAAGATTAATTTCTCAATGAGATGACGAATCATTGGATGTATTAAATCTCAAAAATTCGTTCTGACGTCACATACATTTAATTATAGCTGGATGACTGATTGTAAATGGCTAAAAACATTAAAAAAAAAAACAAAAAAAATGTTCGATGTTAAAAACAGATAGTTTCAAATATCGATATCGTTTATTACATTGATGGTACATCACTAGCGCATTCAACAGTGAAGCCGTCGTCACGAACACTCAAGCGCGTGAGTGCAATGCGACTTGACACGGTCACCTAACTATGTACTGTCGCGTTCTAAAGCTATTTATAATATTTACTTTACCGTATTGTTGTTGCCATCGGACATTCCTTAGCTGCTATGTATGTTGAAGGCCTTAAATTGTGATTATTATCAATCGAAATCATAGACGTCCCGAGTTTCAAAGACTAGATGATGATGCTGTGACAATTAAAATAATAATATTCCTTATTAATAATGATATTTTTCCCTAAAATTCCTCATATATATTTTTCTAACTAGGTACGTACATGCATAATTTTATAGATAAATTACATGCATACACAGAATATATGATCGTGCTCATCACACAATCATTTGTATTGGGTGGAAAGTAAAAAAAAAATAAGTACATTTCCAATAAACCATGATATTAATCTAAATCAGAATGAAAGCTAAGTTTTCATTCCACATCAAAGAGAAAAATATAAGAATACTTGCATGTAGATTTGTGGTAACAAAATTGGGTAGTTAACTCATTTTTAGGGTTCCATGCCCAAAGCGTAAAACGGGATCCTGTTACTAAAACTTCGTTGTTCGGCTGTCCGTCCGGCTGTCTGTCTACCTGTCTGTACGTCTGTCACCAGACTATATCTCATCTCACCAGATCATATATAATTTATGTTGCCGGTATTACAACAAATCCTTAAAAACAGTATAAAATAAATATTTAAGAAAATATAAAAAAATCACGTTTGTTGTATGGGACGAACGGTACAGAACCCTACGTGTGCGAGCCTTACTCGCACTAAGTCGTTATTTAATTATTTGTATCAAAAAATAAGTTTACCCAAAAATCGTAAATAGAAAGAATTCTAAATCCGTTCAATTTTAAGTAAGTTAAAAACCTTTTAAATTTGGTGGAAGGGGAAACTGTCAAATAACAGAATAAGCCAAGAATTCAGACACTAAAACGTGACGTCACTGCCATTAAGTTACGGGTACGCTGGTGTACAAAAGAGATAGCGAGATATTTCCACTACACCCCCATTCTTCCATAAAAGTATTTCAAATGCTAATTACTGCTTTATTTAATAAATAATTCTAAACCGAATAAAACACTAACTTCCTTTTACTTACATATAAAACTAAGTTCTCCGCGTCAGTCTATCTGTTTGTATTTAACTCAAAAAATAGGTACTGAACAAATTTTCATGTGTTTTTCAATAATAGACAGAGTGGTTCACAAGAAATCTTTAGATAATTGTACATGTACGTATAATATTTATAGTAGAAAAAAATAGTGAATTTCAAATATTAGTAAGTATCAGCGATTCCCGAAGCCACAATGCATCGGACGAACTCGCCAGAAGGGGTTCCAGTATGGCAGCGATAGGGCTTGAACCCATTGTGCCACTCCCTTTGGATACCTACGCAATCTGGTAAGGAAACGCACCAGAGACCTACACCACGAACTATGGGTAGACCATAGTGAAGGCAGGCAGGCCAAGAAGGTACTTCCCTCCATTGATGGCCGCTTCCTGAAACAGGCCCTGAACAGTCAGTGGAGTGAACCTCAGTTGCACAAAGGACGGTCGTAACAACTGGCCACGGGACCTTTAATGAGCACCTCTCAGTTATAGGTGTTAAAGACAGCTCACTTTGCAGAGCATGCATCTCCTCCTTCATAGAGGACGAGAAGCTGCCCAGTGGTCGCTGGATACTGGGTAAAGTACTTCGGAAACCCTCCGCGAAATGGCTAGTAACACCAAGGCACCGCTGACCTTCCTTGAGGAATTGGGGTGGATCAAATAACACAGACGCAAAATGCGCGCTTTAGTCGTGAAGTTGCGGATACCAGCCCGAAATACAAATACAAAACGCCCATGTGAAGCTGGGGCAAATCTCTAGTTTCATATAAATCATTTTCAAGCCATTATGAACCTTGTGCTATAACATATGCATCTGACTGAGTACAGTAATTGGAGGAAATGGAGCGGCAGTCTTAATTATTTGCAGTCTTAGTGTAAAGTGCTGTTACATATGCATCGGGTATAATTATTATATTCTCTGACGCTGGGGAATTTACCGAGTTGTATATCACGAGGAAGGGATGCAAGGTAAAATAACCTTTAATATTTTTGGAGAATGTTTAAAAGTGGCACAAGTGGCCGAAAAGTTGAAAGGGAATCGTTTATCTGGTTATAATCATATGAAGAGGAGGGATGAAACGCTATGTTACTGATAGAGTTATGAGTATACATATGATGAAGATGAAAGGATAGAGAGACCAGCGTCAGGCAACTGCTACATACTCGCCTGGCATTATGGTGAACTGGACCTTAGTGACTGCAGCCATCAGACACACAGTGTTGGTGTATTTTGAAGTTTTAGTATTTAAATTTCTATATTATAATTGTTATCTCATTGTGTGTACCTGTGGGCTAAATAAACGTGTTTTCTTTCTATCTTTCTTGACAGGGCGGTCAAAGAGAGGATGGATGAGGTATGATAGGAGAGTTATGAAAGTAAAGGGAGTCGGGGATAGCCTGACCGGATAGAGTGGAAGAAAAAAAGTATTGCGTCGTTCTCAAGTAACGGACAAAGGCAGGAACATGATGTAATTGTCTATATAAACTTTAGGGCTTAGTAATTAGGTAGCACACTACCCTCATCGCTTCGCAAGACTAGATTTCCTTGCTTTAATTTATCCGTACCTAACGACTGTCAAAGATCTACAAATGACAGATAGGACAAACAGCTTAACGTACTTTTCGAGGCACGAAGGCATCTTGGTATGTTAAAATGGTCACCCATCCACTGACTTACATCGGCGCGTTGCTCAATCTTGACGATCAATTGTCATTACTTGTTTAATTTTAAGGTGTTTCCGTTTTTTGTAATGCCAATAAAAGCAATTTTCTTTCTTCAGTTTGAGTGTTCCTAGAACGCAGACGGCAATTAAAAAACACAGGTGGGTTTCACTCTAAAACTCGGAGAAGTCAATTGATAATTTCCGACCTAAAAAAAACACCTCAAAGACTATACAAAAGGAAAAGGCCATTTAAATTCCTAATGAACTCCACGGAATGAAAGATCATCACCGGACGTACTACATACAAACAACAGTACATAAAGCTCATAAACATTTTCATAAAATCTCTCATCATACACCTCCATTCACACGTTGTTACCTACATTTTATAATAAACTTTATTACCATTACATTGCAACGTTTTATTACAACGATCAAAGACTCCGTTTATTTTTGTAATAATTTTGTATTACGTTGTTAGAGACTGGAAACAGATTTTTTTTTGTATGCTAGCACTAAGGTGTAGTGCTGTTTCGTTTGAATTTTACACGGTCTCTTGATAAATCAAACTATTTATTCATTTAATTGCAGTGAACCTAAATGATTAAATCTTGGAAACAATTTTGTAATAATAATTACAATATACCTGGGTAGAGCAGTGGTGGCCGAGTGGTTACGGCCCCCGACTTACTAGTTATAGGTTGCGGGTTCAAACCCAGCCAGGCGCATTGCTTTGTGTAATTTATTTCATCACCGCTGCTCTCAAAATGGTGAAGGACAACTTTGTAAGGAAAGCGGCATGTCCTAGGACCAAAAATTCCAAGACGTGTGACATCCACCAACCCGCACTGGGCCCGCGTGTTGGATTACGGCTCATTCCCTCTCCTAGAGAGGAGGCCTGAGTCCCAACAGTGAGAACATTATAAGGCTGAATATGCTATGCTATATACCTGGGGCCCTAGACCGAAGGCAAAGAAGGAACAGGAGTGGGTCTTCAATCAATAAAAGTCTAAAACCACTTCTCGCCCCGCCCAAGAGCGAGAGATATCATTGAATGATTGTCCCACCTAAAAATAAATTTACATAATTAGTTTCTTCCAGCGGCTTCACCTTCGTGAAAGTAGGTTTCTCTATACAAACTTTGGGCCCCACATTTTATCATCTTGGGGGGTGAGTTTTGGAAAATCCTTTCTTAGAGCTCGCCTACGTCATAATAGGAAGCTCTGTGCAAAATCACGCTCCTTGTCCTAGGAGTTTCGGCTGCAAGTTGATCTCTCAGTTAGTTTCTCCTTTTACATATAGACTCGTATATGTGACAAGAGCTCGACGCATAATGTTAACGGACAGACACAAATAAAAACTGATAATGTGAAGTTGGACAAAGGTCCAAGTGCCTGAAGGTGGAAAGAGCCATAGAGACAGGCCCAGAAAAGTAGAAACATAATAAACGTGTACCACGATATAAATTATGTATGTGCCATTGAAATATGAATATGGTTACTTTTCCAGATCCTTTATCAAATGTTGAAAACTTTTTTTTTCGTTCGGAAAATCGTCTTATGACCAATCCTACTCTTGGGCGGAGCGAGAGATAGTGTTAGACTTTTACTGACTAAAAACCCACTCCTGTTCCTTCGTTACCTTTCGTACTAGGGCTGAGTCTTCCTTTCTGAATCAGTCCCTTGGTAGGCTTTGACCCTGCTGGACTCCTACAGTTGCTGACATCTCCTTGAGGCAAATTTGGGTAACTGATGTCACAAGCTTACATATTTATTTACTTACTACATAACTACACTGACGATAGTTTGCAATTGCTATTAGAAGATTTAATGGAGCATAATGCAAATAAATGAGTTATTTATTTTGAACTAGCAGTTGTCCACGACTTCGTTTGCGGGATTTTCAGCTATAGGCAATGCGCAGTCGAAGTCGAAACCAATTAAAAAGAGCCTGTGTCTACATCCTTGGACCTTTTCGTATTACATTTTATGAAAATCGTTTTTTTTCCGGTGGGAAAATCATTCAATGAATTCCCCCGTTCTTGGGCGGGGCGAGAATGTCAGACTTTTACTGACTAAAAACCCTCTCCTGTTCCTTCGTTACCTTTCATACCAGGTTCGAGTCTTCCTTTCAGAAGCAGACCCTTGGCCCCAGTAGGCTTCGACCTTGCTGAGCCCCTACGGTTTGCTGACATTTCCTTGAGGCACGTGTGGAACAGTACGCGCCGTCAATGACTTGGGCTCGGTCCGGACGGTTACCGGACGATCGGACGGCGAGCTATCCATTGCTCGCCGTCTGTAAGCACGCGCCTACGATGGCCAGAAATTGGGATTGGGATCCCGGCGGCTGAGGCGTGAAGGCCACGCCCTCGCGCGAAATCGGTTTTTTATCTAGTTCAACCGTGAAAACGTGAGAGAAAGACAAAGTTACTTTCACATACATCTATAAAAGAAAGAACTGACCGACTAATACATCAACGCACAGCCGAAACTACTTGGACTAGGAACATGAATATTTCCACTAAGTTTTTTTCTATGACGTAGGCGAACACGAAGGGGTTTTTAAAAATTTAACAGGGAGTAATTTTCCCTGTTCATTCCCTTAAAAGTTAATTTTTTATTTCGTTTGTGCACAAAAATATATTTCTTGGGCCTATATACTGAAACTTAGCATAAACATTAATCCAAATAAACAAAAAAAGATTTTCGTTATTCATTATTTAAAATTAAACCAAAAAAAAATATTTAGGTGTTAAACTTTGTATAGGAGAATCGCATTCCTTGGCTTTCTTAATAACAAAATTGGCCCAAATTAAAGACTGACATTGTTAGTTTATCAAAACTACTGTCAAAATATAGTTTAAGGGGCGTTAAAATTTTTGTGATCGATCGATCTTCATTTCTAATTCGATTATGCAAGGAAACTATGAGCCTTTTGTATTGCATGACTCTCACTCTCACGGCTACTGATACAAAATTACTATTTTTTTATTATTTTTTTTGTACATTTCGCATTATTCTCTGTGTTGTTGTACACCGACAGCCCGAAATCTTTTCATTTCGTTCAGTCCATCCAAAGGTTGTCTGGTAGAAATTGACCTGTGCAATAAGACTGCCTATTGTACACTTATTTATATAAATGTTTGTCCTGTATTATGTTAAGGTGTGCAATAAAGTTATATAATAATAATAATAATTCATCATCATCATCATCATGATTTCAGCCGAAAGAAGTCCACTGCTGGACATAGGCATCCCCCAAGCGACGCCACAACGACCGATCCTGTGCGTCTCGCATCCACCGCACTCCCGCGACTCTCACCAGGTCGTCGGTCCACCTTGTGGGAGGCCTTCCAACGCTGCGTTTCCCGGTGCACGGTCGCCATTCTAGAACCTTTCGGCCCCATCGACCGTCCGTTCTACGAGCAATGTGCCCTGCCCACTGCCACTTTAGTTTGGCGATTCTTCGGGCTATGTCGGCGACCTTGGTTCTCCTGCGGATATCTTCATTCTTTATGCGATCACGCAAGGAAACTCCGAGCATAGCCCTTTCCATAATAATAATTACGTCTATTTAAATAGTCGTAGGCATTTAGAGATAATGACTGATAAATTATAGGAATAAACTACAACTTACCAAGGTACATTATTAACAAGTGCCATTAATTTATTAGTACTCCTAGTGGTTAAGTGTTAATGATGATTGGAGTCAGTATTAGGTGTTCAACAAAACTATGAGCAAATAAGTTAACCATTAATTTGCATTTAGCGTTTGATCAAGTAGAGTTTATTACAAGATTGTTGTGTCTTTGTAAATAATGTACGAGTTATTTGTTTGAGATACAAGTTTCAACGTTAATAAATGTTTGTTTATCATTCTTGAGATTTATTTGTCTAGGTAAAATCACATAGTGATGAGCACGCAAGCCACAGTCGCGGTGGTAAGTTCATTTTTAAAGAGAATGATGCAATGATGCACTCGTTGAGTCGAGGCTTCAAAGTCTTGAGCATCGACGCTGAGTTGCAAGCCGGTCGGTTTTCTACCGGTTGTATTTCGGGGAGTGTGCGTCGGAATTGCATAACCTAATTTCGCCTAGCCCGTTCCATCATCGGACCACCAGGCGTACGACAATGCATCACCGGTACATGGTGGACATCCCACCTATACCCACAAAACGTTTTGGGAACACATTCATTGTGCGTACAGCTAAGGAGTGGTATTTCTTGAAAGAATCTGTGTTTCCTGATGGCTACAACCCGGGAATCTTTAAGTCAAGAGTGAATATGTTACTTCTAGGTAAGCGTGCTCCATCGTCGACCGCATCGTCGCTTTCTATCAGGTGAGATAGCGGTCAAGCGCGAACGTATTACCATGGCGTCGGAAATTTTCTTATTTTTTAAATAGATATAAACTAGTGCTTGAATGCGGTGCAATCGTTGATGGTGAGGCGCTTAGTTTATATACTTTTCGCCTAACGCAAGTTCTCAGCGGACATTGGCAGTTCAGGAGGTTCCTTCGAATTCAAGTGGAAGTAACACTTGGGTCTCACCATAGTGCGGCTCGCCTGGGCCATACAGTGCACCATACTAAGTATGAGGCCCAGTGCTCAATGTCGGGGTTAGGCAAAATTTTACTTTTCTGACCAGTGTTCTTCTTGTAGCCTTTTACTCTCGGTTAATAAGCTCGTTTTCTATTACATAGAACTTTAATATAACTGCCAAAGAGTGGACGTAAATGGAGTACACACGCGTGAATTTTTCTTAATATTCGGCGTAAGTACCAACACTTAAAAATGATTAGATGAAAACACTATCACAGATAACACAAAAACTATTAAAATGCGAAAGTTTGAATGTCCTATGGTATTTTTGTAACTCCATCACGCTCAAATGATGGACTGAATATTGATGAAACTTGGCACACGAGTTAACCATTTCCTGCATTAATACTGGAGGTATATTCTCTTTGGATAATTTTCGACATTAACGCGGGTGACGCTGGTAAGAGAAGCTAATATGATTATAAAACCCGAATCTCTTTCAAAATCAAGTATACTAAGAAACTCCCCAGAATCCTTAACTTAAGCTATGAGTACACGAAGTGACCTCCCCGGTCATAGACATTCTCAACAAGAAGTCAACAGCGGCGACACTGAAACTTACCCTAAATTTAATATGGCTCGCTAACTACGGGGCCTGAATTATGCTAATATCATGTACACTGTCTAGCATTCAAGCTGGCTTGAAAGGTAAATTATGTACCACTTGTAAACTATATTAGCTTAGTGGTTTGAAGAGCTACTTGCTAAGTAATGGTAGTCCACAGGTATATCCTCGAGGATGAGGAATGCTTGCCGAAAAATGAATCGTCTTGACATTGTTAGATCAATTTACTAATAATTCATTCGACACTTTTCTTTCATTCCATGTCTAAATGTTACTTACTTCAGAAACTAAATATTCGCATCACCTCCACGACGATAGCAAAACGGCGAAGCCATACATTTTTACTGGTATGTAGAATTTGTGAAGTTAGGGTCGGTAGAGTTAGGCCGTGTAGATTCAGAAGCTTGGCTCTACATGAGATCTGATATCTTTTTCACAGTGCAAACCTTATGTAGTCGTCTTGGCAACATCTTACATGAAATGTTTTTGGTGGGTAATCATTAGAAATTCTGATATCGTTTCGCCACCCTAATGCTTGAGTGACCAATCGATAGAGCGCAAATTTTTAAGAAACATGGATGTAATCAGAAATTTAATAAAATCTTTCACACACTAGAAACATGTACTATTTTTGTTATATAAATATTTGAATAATAATTAAAAACAAACTGGGTAAGTGCGAGTCGAATTTGCGCACTAAAGGTTCCGTACAAACTTACCTTTGTAAATAGTTCAATCCCCAAATGGAGTCTCGAAGACTTTTCTTGCGAAATATATTTTTTTTTGTGATGTAACCACAAATTTACAATTTTCAGTTTTATTCCCTTAACTGTGCTATAAGATCTTGCTTTATGCCAAATATCAGGATTCTGGATCAACGGGAAGTACCCTATGAATTTTGATTTCCTTGAAAGTGTCGAAATAAAATTTTTTTGTGACACAAACGGCCGTATCTTTTTATTCGTTAAATAGTTTGATTTCTCAAGGGACCGCAGATTTGAGTATATGGTTCTAATTTCAACTCGATAAATCCACGCGTTTCCGAGATAAAGAGTCTTGACAGACAAACAGACGGACAACAAAGTTATCCTATAAGGGTTCTGTTTTTTCCTTTTGAGGTAGATATTAGTGGCTATAAATTTAAAATTGGTCAATCGGTTGACCATTCAAGCATTAGGGCAACGATTTATGTCAAGGGGGTGACATGTTACCCCGTTACTGTGTTATTGTGGTCAGATAGTCACTTCATTTTAAACGCTAGTATTCAGCTGCATCCGGTTAAACTAAAAGCCAACCAGAGCAGACCAGACTAGAATAAATTAACCTTAAATTAATTTCACCCCTGGAACTCAGGCCTCCTCCACTCTAGGACAGGGAATGTACCCTAATCCAACACACAGGCTCAGTGCGAATTGGTGTATGTCGCATGTCTTTGAATTTTTAGTTCTAGGATATGCCAATTTCCATGATGTTTTTCTTCACCGTTTTCAGAGCAGTAGTGATGAAATAACTGTCTGTTTCACCATAAACGATTGCATTACTGCTTACCATCAGGTGGGATCGCAATCAAGCACTAGTTTATATTATTTAAAAAAATATACAAAGTAATGCACCTGGTTGAGTTTGAACCCGCGACCTAAAATTTTTAAGTCACCCCGACTTAGCATTGGGCCACCACTGCTCTAGAAGCCAAACCCAACTTGAAAAAGGCTCGACAGATTTATTTATTTTCACTGTTGTTTCAGTAGCAAAACAAAAAAAAAAAATTACAAAATTAACTTACTTTAATATTGTAGTTTTGTAAAGATATGAAATAGGAAACATTTACCCAAACTAATAATGCTCCTTGCGTAGTACTCCTCAACGCTGAGGGTCCTGACCTCCCTGCTTCATCACTTTCATTCGAACGATATTCCTCCATCTGTTTCTGTCTCTGGCGGTGTGAAGAGCATTGTATAGCGTAGAGTCAAGAGCGGTGTAGATCTGGTCAGACCAACTTATTGGGCTGCGTCCACGAGGCCTTTTCCCATCCACTTTACCGGTCGCAATGAGCCTTTCGAGTTTGCCCACATCTTTCCTAGCTATGTGACCGAAGTATTGTAGAATCTTGTGTAGACACTGACGTCAACCGCGAGCAGATTTTGAGATCCCGTAATATGCGCAATAACGAATAATATGACATAATTATTATTATCATAACTATAAAAACATAACTAATTGACACTAATAAATCAGATCACATAACCAGAATAATTAATAACGGCGCAATTTTTTTTAAATACAGAATTTACTGACATTTGTTTTAAAAATACATGGAAGACAGGATGTTGTAGGGAAGTACATAAATTAATACGATCACTATAAATTATTGGTGTTTTGATTAACCAACGTATATTTCTCATGACATTCATCACTGAGCCAAGATTCATGTTTACAAACGAAATTAAAACGATATAAAATGCTTTGCAAGAAAATAACTCTTCTACTTTCGACTCGCACAGACTAAAATAAAGCACAACCTGCCGCCTTAGCCAAGTTACGATCGTTTCGTTTGGTTCGATCCGAGGCGTGGCCTACTCGAGGGAGTAGGCCACGATTCCGATTCTTTTGTTCTGACATCATCTCAACGCTCAGTCACGTGGTCAGAACAAAGGAATCGGAGGCGTGGCGTTCGACAAAAAACGAAACGATCGTAACTTGGCTAGGGGGCTGAGGGTCTAGTAGTTTTAGGCAAACGTGCTCGAATGTACGCCACATTATTGCTTGCCATCGAAAGGTAATTATCAAACGTAAGCTGTATCAATAAAAAAATAAAAAAATAACTGTTTATGTTTACCAATAATACGTGCTAAGATTTAGCGATGATCAATTTGTTTCCTACTGTTTTTCATGAAGATACGAAAACAACATTTAGATCGCCAAAAATACAAAGTTGAAAATAAAAGTCCCCAAATATAACTAATATGCACATTAAAACTTTTTCACGGCCAAAGAAACATGATTCATCTTAGGAATGGGGCCCAAATCGAGCGGCCCAAAGTTATGGGCCCATAACTGTCATGAAACGGCGGGGCCTACCATAAAACTTACTTTTTCTCCCTAACACTAACTGATGATCTATAGGGCTTTGCAGGAAGGTGTTTCACTTTCAGGAGGGGTATATAGACCTTTTTATAATGTTATTACTGGTCTTGTGTTTGATTACTATCTCACCTGAACTAAGCAATGATGTGGTCGACGATGAAAAATACTTAGAAATAACCTCATCATCATCATTTCAGCCGAAAGACGTCCACTGTTGGACATAGGCCTCCCCAAGTATCGCCATAACGACCAGCCCTGTAAGTCTTGCATCCATCAGATTCCCGTGACCCTCAACAGGTCATCGGTCCACCTTGTGGGAGGCCTTCCAACGGTGCGTCTACCGGTACGTGGTCGCCACTCCAGAACCTTTCGTCCCCATCGACCATCTGCGCATTGCCATGCCTCACTTATCTGCAGTCTAAAGACATCATAGTTCTCTGGAGTTCATCATTTTATCTTCAGGTTGGTATATAACAAAAGTGTAAACACAGTATTGAACGCATAAATTTTGAGCTTTCAATATCCCTGTAACCTGGTGCAGGTTTGTGTAGTTAATATGTTTCATAATGTAACGTTAGTTTTGGATACTAAACTGTGGCTTGCTATATTGCCATGGATAATAAGCAGAGCGGTTAGCGAGTGAAAATGATCGTGCTAGGGCTGCAAACTAAGTGGCATTCCATCAAGATTAATTATTATCGATAAACCGGGTAAATAGAAATGAAGGGGTGAAAAGACACGCTGCGGATACATTTGAAACCGTCGAAAAAAATTGTTTTGTAGTGTCCCTCTCTTAGAGAGGAGGCCTGAGTCCCAGCAGTGGGAACATTATAAGGTTGATTATGCTTACCCTATGTTGACATGAATACATATACAATATATTTTTTAGTATATGAGAAACCTCAAACCATTTCGGGGAGTGTGCGTCGGAATTGCATAACCTAATTCCGCCTAGCCCGTTCCATCATCGGACCACCAGTACGGCAATGCGCCACCGGTACATGGTGGGCATCCCACCTTTCTAGCTACTTGTCTAAGGCATGGTCTATCTATGTACCAAGTTTCATCGAAATCCATTCAGTAGTTTTTACGTGAACAAGTAACAAACATCCATACATCCATACATAGCATACCATAGAATAGTCGGGCTTATAATGTTCCCACAGCTGGGACTCAGGCTTCCTCTCTAGGAGAGGTAATGGGCCGTAATCCACGGCGCGGGCCCAGTACGGGTTGGTGAATGTCACATGTCTTCGAATTTTTGGTTCTAGGACATGCCGGTTTCCTCACGTTATTTCGGCTCCAACTTACGTGTTGTAGGTCGTGGCTCAAACCCAGCCAGGCGCATTACTTTGCGTGATTTATTTCACCACCACTGCTCTTAAAACGGTGAAGGAAAACATCATCCATACATAGAAACTAATATTTAATGTTGCCTGTTTACTATTTTAGTTTAGAAATAAATATCTTATAGTTTGAAACCCCGCTCCAGCTAATTACACGACCACAGCTTTACTCCTAAATGCACGGGTCGATTCTCGTGCTAATTAATCCACTATTATCCCAAATACAGTTAGTAACGTTTCTGTTATGCCCGTAACAAAACAAAACAGTTCAAGCACAATCTTGATGGTACGTTTGGCACAGTGATTGAGCAATTGACTGCTGCGCTACGTGTCACTGGTTGGAATTCAGCACGGAACAAATATTTGTATTGCCTATAGATAGTTGTTCCGGGTCTGTTTCTAAACGCACCCACAATTAGGAGTAATTTTTAGTGTGAATCAACGTTGTTTTTATTTGAATTATAAAAATAAACAATTTACCTATCTTTTTTCCAACTATGTAAGGGTTCGGATAGCGAGCAATGGGTAGCCCGCCGTCCGACTTTCCGGTAACCGTCCGGGCCGAGCTCAAGTGAGACGGCGCGTATTGTTCCACGCGCGCCTCAGGAAGATGTCAGCAAATCGTAGGGGCCCAGCAGGGTCGAAGCCTACTGGGGCCATGGGTAGTGTGAAAACGAAACCCGGGACCCTGGGACGAAGGCAACGAAGGAACAGGAGTGGGTTTTTAGTCAGTAAAAGTCTGACACTATCTCCCGCTCCGCCCAAGGGCGCGATTTGTCATTAGATGATTTTCCCACCTTAAAAAAAAACAAGTAACGGCTGGCTTCCAGTTTAACCAGATAAAGCTGAGTACCAATATTTTACATGGATTGACTGCCACATGTGACCTTCACAACCCAGAAATTGGGTATGAAAAGACTAGGATCAGCTTGTCTAACTTCTTAATATTTATACACCACAACTGTCAAAGACCTATGCATGACCGCTGAGACCAGCGGTTTCACGTATTTTCCAAGGTACCAAAGAGCCTCAGTGTTTAATGGATGTCACCTATTCACCACAGACCGACCTCAAGCAGACAGCGTTGTTTAAGGTTGCACTAGTCGGCGGCTCGAACTCGGTGATGGGCGTGGTTAAAATACACGCTATCATGGATGAGATAGCGTGTAATAATACGTAAAATTTAAAAATTATGTAATGAGTAATAAAAAGCACACAACACTTCTATAACATATACGATGATACTCGTATATAACAAAAAGAGCGCGTAAAATTTTATATATATACTATGATAATTCTGCTGAATTTATCTATTCAAAATAAACTTATTTGAATTTTTGATGAAATAATCTATCTTTAGCTCACATCGTTAGTCATTTATTTACACCCAAAGATGCGCAAACTAGTGCCAAAATATAGAAGTTTTGGCGCTCTTACTATGTATATTTTACTTTATTTTCCAACTTTTATTTTTTTTAATAATATTTAGCCTTTAGATAGGCTAGCCAATAACAAAACAAATTGATAACATTTTTTGTTTTGAAATAACACCCTCAAAAACGTAACTACATAATATGTATAACATTCCATTCATATTTGTAGTCTGGGGATTACTTCACTTAACATTCTTCAATTGAAGAATGACCGACTAGGGCACCCTTATCGTTGAAGATCCACTTATGTACTGTTCTTACTAGGCTTCCAGTTTTTTATAGCAAATAGTTCAAGTACATGATTTGAGTCTGGAAAACGTGGTTCAGTAAATATGAATATAAAATATTGGCTTTCTCTTGGCTCTAATAACATTAAATTTGAGTGGAAAAACTACTGTTTACATTGTATTGAATTTAAGATAGAATTAATGAAAGTACTTTGTTTTGTAGTTTATTAGACTTTTTTTTTTTTTTTTTTTCCTTTGGGAAAATCATCTTATGACATCCGCCGCTCTTGGGCGGGGCGGGAGATAGTGTCAGACTTTTACTAACTAAAAACCCACTCCTGTTCCTTCGATGCCTTTCGTACCGGGGCCGAGTCTTCCTTTCAGAATCAGACCCTTGGCCCCAGTAGGCTTCGACCCTACTGGGCCTCTACGTTTGCTGACATCTCCTTGAGGCGCGCGGTCCGGACGGTTACCGGACGGTCGGACGGCGAGCCACCCATTGCTCGCCGTCTGCAAGCCCGCGCCTACGGTGGCCGGAAGTCGGGATCGGAGTCCCGGCGACGGTTGGGGCGTGAGGACCGTTGCCTCACGCGATCGGCCGCCTCCTTTGCTAGCATTACTGCTTCGCAGAAGGAGGCGACCGCCTGCCACTCCTCCTCGCTCCGGACCATGGCCTGTACCAAGGCCCGGCGCGAGATTTCGCCGCCGCCGATTGCCCCCAAGAGGACACGGCGTTGCTCTGCCCAAGCGGGGCACACCTCCACTGTGTGCTCCACCGTGTCCTCCGGGCGGTCTACGCAATGATGACACCCGGGCGTTTCAATTTATTTGATGTAGAGTGAGGTAATAGAATGAGCTTTGATTATAATAAGGGTTAAAGTATGAAATTGCTGTTTTTGAAGTGTTATCTTTGGATTGACTTGGAATTATAAGTTGAAATAAACTTTATATTTTATTTGTGGTCCGTCCGTCTGTCTGTCGGTCGGTCTGTATGTCTGTCTGTCTGTCTGTCCAGACCTTTTATCTCGGAAATGTGCTGAGGTATCGAGTTGAAATTAAAACCATATACTTTAGTCTTCGGTCCCTTGAAGCTGTGAAAAAATCTAATTTCTAAGAACGAAAAAAAAAAATACGGCCGTTTACGTCTCAAAAAACTTATATTTCGACTCTCTCGAGGAAATCAAAATTCATAGGGTACTTCCTATTGACCCAGAATCTTGAAATTTTGCATAACCAAGGTCTTATAGCACAGGCTTAGTAATAAATCTGGAAACTGTAAAATTGCTGTAACGTTAAAACAAAAAAAAAAAATTGTGATCAGGAAAAATTCACGACTCGGTAATTGAACTGTTTACAAAGGTAAGTTTGTACGGAAACCTCAGGGCGCGAGTCCGACACGCACTTGCCCAGTTTTTTAGGGTTTTTTACCTCAAAAGAAAAAAACGAAACCCTAACAGGATCACTTTGTTATCCATCAGTCTGTCTGTCAAGACCGTTTATCGCAGAAACGCTTGAAGGTATCGAGTTGAAATTAATGCCACATACTCAAATCTGCGGTCTTTTGAAGCTGTGAAAAAATCAAACTACTGAATTAACGAAAAAAAAAGATACAGTCGTTTATGTCGCAAAAAACATGTATTTCGACACTCTCAAGGGAATCAAAAGTCATAGGGTACATCCCGTTGACCTAGAATCCCGAAATTTGGCAATAAGCAGGTCTCATAGCACAAGTATAGAAAAAAAACTGAAAACTGTAAATTTGTAGTTACGTTTTAAAAAAAAAAATTGAAATCGGAAACATCGCCGTAACTTAATTCGGA
Organism: Mythimna vitellina; assembly: GCA_949316375.1. Classification (NCBI taxonomy): domain Eukaryota; kingdom Metazoa; phylum Arthropoda; class Insecta; order Lepidoptera; family Noctuidae; genus Mythimna; species Mythimna vitellina. Next base: position 7,638,890 of record OX438687.1, on the reverse strand, counting down.
AATTGAACTGTTTTCATAGGTAAGTTTGTACGGAACCCTCAGTGCGCGAGTCCGAGAGTTTTTTATCATTCTGACAAATCACCGCAGAGATAACAGTTAATTGTGCTACCATTTTTCAGCTTTCAGGAATCTACTGTGGAGCAATAATTCTACTAACGTGTAATAAATATGAGGGAACCCCGTGGTTTTCTCATTTACCCACCACGAATTTGTAATGAAGAGCGTGTTATACTTCGTTGTAATACAATGAAAAAACAGAAAGCTTACTTTTTTGGCGTTTTTCAAACTTTCGTCTGAGCGTCCACAAAGAGCACACCTCCTCTTTTTCACAGATTAAGGGCCAACGCTGCGTTAAGCGTGGGCACCAATCGCGTGACGTCGCGCGTGTGTCATGTGCTCGGGTCCCCGTAGCGGAAACCAGATTTTTACCTGCGCTGTATCGCTAGTTCAACTTTAACGGTGTGCATGTAGTCGTGTCGATGTAGAACTTTAATGTATCATTGTGTGTGGTGAGAGTCGCGGGAATGCGATGGATACAAGATGCATAGGACTGTTCGTTGTGGCGACACTTGGGGGAGGCCTAAGTTGACTGAAGCCGAAGCGAGTGGCTGAAGTGGCAGTGGATGTATTTCAGCTTAAATGATTATGATGATTAAACGTTGCGTAAAATGACGATGAGTAAGGGTTTTAGTATCCACATACCTATTACACCTATGTGGATCAAGCCAGTTTTATAATTAGGTAAATGAAAGAATCATGTTCTTATTTTGTGAGTGAATGACATTTTCAATGAAGACATTATGAAAAGAGGGTTATTATATAGATAATAATAACCCATAGGGGTTACGGACATGTTTATGGCCGAGAGACGTATAGAGGTGTTGCTTTTTTTTATTATTTTATGTAAGTTCACGTCTGACCACTATCTCACCTGATGTGGTGATGATATGGCCAACAACGTACCACACTTGCCTAAAAGTAACCTTGACTTAAAGAGCCCTAGGTTACAGCTATCATGAAACACAGACTCCAGCAGGGAATTACCAAAATTTATTACTTCCAGACGTTATTGTTTCGAAAATTGGGCACGTTTTTATTTTATGTTAAAAGTTATTGTAATTATTAGGTTAAAAATAATAAAAACATAAAAATTTACTTTAGGAGGTTTATCAGATTTACTAGCGATAAAGTGATCTCTAAAAAAGAAAAAGAAAAAAAAAGGTAAAGATATCCGCAGGAGAAAGAGGTCAATCGTCGAATCCGACTCGATTGGGCAGCGTTCAGGAAACTGCATGGTATCTTTTCGTCCAATATACCACAGTGTCTCAAGATAAAAATCTATGACCAATGCGTGTTGCCAGTGATGACATATGGCTCCGAAACGTGGTCGCTTACAATGGGCCTCATTAGAAGACTTGAAAGTTCGGAGTTTACTTGCGTGATCACATCAGAAATGAAGATATCTACAGGAAAACCAAGGTTGCTGACATAGCACGAAGAATCACCAAACTTAAGTGGCAACGGGCAGGGCACATTGCTCGCAGAACAAATGGGCGTTGGGGGCAAAAAAGTTCTGGACTGGCAACCGGAAGACGAAGCGTTGGAAGGCCTTCTACAAGGTGGACCGATGACCTGGTAAAGGTTGGGAAAGGAAGGAATCCGATGGATGCGAGACGCACAGGACCGTTCATTGTGGCGGCACTTGGGGGAGGCCTATGTCCAATAGTGGACGTCTTTCAGCTGAAATGATGATGATGATGAAAGTAATCTCTGTAATATGATGGACAGCCCAGGCAATGGTAGTAAATACTCCAACATTTCACACAGTGACACACAGACAGTTCTGACAGTATTCAGCTAAGACATATACAACTAATAAGTATGGTCGTCCTTTATTGCAATTAAAGCTCCTTTTAAAAATACGGGCTTATTACATTTTCAAGTTCAACGATGGTAGTCACATGTCTATTCTGGGTATGCCTATGCCTATGCCTGTATAAGTCAACTTCAGTAAGACGTATTTGTTATAGCAGAATTATACACTACTAGTTATTTTACTTATGTATAATTTTTAAAGCACACCACACCAGTAAAGACGTCATCTCAACGCTCAGTCACGTAGTCATAACAAAGGAATCGGAGGCGTGGTCTACTAAAGGCGTTCGACGCAAACAAAACGATCGTAACTTGGCTAGGGTGATGCGATGCATTACGACGCCGCGTCGCAGAAACCTGCGATAGGAATTGCGGCGATGTGATTTCAGGCATCCGTTCAGGTGACCATACAATGTACGATGCGCATCAATCTACAAAGTCTAGTGATGCTTCATGCGAACTCGCAGATTTTACGATGCGACGTCGCACCGTAATTTTGTGTGAAACCCATAAAGATTGAGATTATTGTTTTTTTTTTTAAAAAAAAAGCCTTGCAATTTGCATAAGTGGGGCCTTAAACTAAAACAGAAACGCTCTTAAGAGCTTATAATTTTATTATTTACGTTAATATTTCCTAAGAATACTTATATAAAACACTTAATAAACTCATCGAAACAATATCAATGTAAAAGCAACTTAAAATTAATTAACTTACGACAGCCAATCAAGATGAGTGGTGTGAGTGGTGGAGTAACGTAATGCTAAAATAAGAACTCTTAAATGTATGGACGTAACACTAATATTATAAAGAGGTAAATTTTGTTTTTATGTTGCAGGAGCTACAATCTGAAAGTACTGCCCCCCCCCCGTCAAGTTACGATCGTCTTGTCTTCGTCGAACGCCTCGACGTCATCTCAACGCTCAGTCACGTGGTCAGAACAAAGGAATCGGAGGCGTGGCCTACTTGAAGCGTTCGACGCAAACGAAACGATCGTAACTTGGCTAGGGGGCAGGTCCGATTGCGAATTTTTTTTGCACCTATAGAAAGGTCCTTTATTTCTGAGTGACATAGGCTATGTGAAATATATTATGTATACAGGCGAAGCCGCGGGTAAAAGCTAGTTAGTTATAACTTTAGAGTTCCGTTACATCTATCAGCAGTGGATTGCACTTCCCTATGCTTCTATACTTTTCTGTCACTTAGAAATTTTCATTTACTAGAGTAAGAAAGAGAGCGAGTTGCCGACCGCCTCGTTGATTCTGCCGCGTGCGATCTCATTTACACATTTACCCCCTCTATGCAAAGGGGTACCTAAATGTGCATTAAAAAATTAGACAATGTGTTCAATTTAGGCTCGCATCCAAATGTCGCAATGGATACTTAATTAAAATAGGTAATGGATTAGTTTGGCCGGGTACCAGAACTGTGTGATATTTTAATCTTAACTAATGAGGCCCTTAGAAAATCGATTTGAAATGGCTTAAGCAGTCTAAATAAGAAATTGAATGCAATTTATCCCATGTTATAATTGGTTGTGGTACCGCAAAATCGACTCCAATTAATCCTCCATAATTCAGCGTTCAAATTTATTGATAAATAATTCTAATTGTTTATTGTGGATATATAGGTGAATAATAGGTCCTTAAAATATTGTTTTAGTTACAAATGACTATTTATTTATTTAAACTTCATATACAGTGGTGGTACATAGGCGGACTTAATGCCACAAGGCATTCTCTACCAGTCAACCATTGGGTTAAAAAAGACAACACTGTGATAGGTGTACACAATAAATAAATAACATATATTTTTGAAATAGAATGTAGTACCGTTAAATTAAGTGGCTTATAATAATAAAATACGTATATATGCTAACTAATAAATACTATGATAAATAAGAAATCATTTTAATTAAGAGAACTTAAAATATAACAATTACGACGAAGACCGAACTAAGATTGAGAGGACTTTAAGTAGTAGTTCCAAATTTTACGCTTGAAAGCAAAATGTCCCGCCATTGAACCATATAAAATTCATATTATTAATTCGGTACATATTTTAAATACAATAACTATATCAATACATCCATTGCCATGCAATATATATATATTATTTTTAAATTAGTATAATATTTACTGTGTTAGATTTTGGTACATAATCAGATTATTTACTCTGCTTTTGTTACCAAAAATATAATTTAATTTATTTGGTATTCGAGTAATCATTGCAATTGACTATTGTGCTGGCAACATCGAAACGTATTTGTGATTATCTTTAGAAAAACTGTCGATGTACACTACAATTGCTATAGGATGGTGCGGCTGACAGCTGTCGGATTCATACAATGCAGCTACCTGTCCTTTTCTCTCAACTCACAGATGCATATTTTTGTCCTGCTGTCATCCTACCCATGCCATGTAAGAACGACCTTCGTTTAATGGCGAGCGACAGCTCTTTTATTCGGTTGCTGATCGTTGAGATCGGATGCAAAATTTGTATTTTGCATTTATTTTAGCGACAAGAAATATGTAACCGAGATATTTGTAATACTTTAAATGATTTCAAAATTTCCATGGAATTTTTGCACATTCTTCTTAAGCTTATTAATGGTTTATTGAACAGCTGGTTAATGGTTTATTGAAATAAATGTTTTTGATTGATTTGATTGATTAATAGGTTGGTTTTTTTCCCAATATAACTTCTGATCGAGTAATAAATATATCTATTATTTTATATTAAAGTGAGCTGGTTTAATTGATAAATGATATTTATTTTGCAAACAGATCATAGAAAACACTTACTTATACGATGAGGATAAGGCCGGCCATTACAATACTAAAGTAAATATTATATGGCAGATGACGACATAACCTAAATTTTCTGATAGAGAATCAAGTGCCTGTTGTGACACTGAAGCGAGTCGTTAGTAACAAGGAAGATATAGAATTGTATAAAAATCACGAAAAGCGTAAAAAAAAACTGTTTTTGTGAAACATTATCGGAAACCAAATCTACGACCTCTCGTTTGCAAGTCTTATTTGAGATAAGCTGGGACCTAGCCAAGATCTTCGGAAACCCATTTTGTTAGAATAAAATTCGATATGTCTTCAAGGTGAAACCTACCTTTTTCGTAAACTTTATCGGGTATGCGAGTCTAAAATAGGGAGGCAATAATGTGACACTTTTTTTTTTTTTTAAATTGGCCTAAGCTGGTTATAAAATATTGCAGGATTGTAGAAAGTGTTTGCCGGATGCGGTCTTCCCGTCTAACTATAATTTAGGTGTCTTCAAAGCTAGAGTGAATAGGCTCTTAATAAACTAGTGCGCCTGACCATCAATGATTGCATCTCCGCTTACCATCAGGTGGGATCGCAGTCAAGCACTGGTTTATATCAATTTTAAAAAAAAAGTGTTACACTGGCCCTAGACTGTAAAGGAAAACCGAAGGAACAGGGGTGGGTTTTAGTCTGTCACACCCCGACGATCCACCAAGAGCGGGAGATTTCACATTATGGCAGTAAGTCCTATGTTAAGTCGTTTTACCTAATAACTTGGCTTTGGGGGCCAGACTACAGATAGTCACTCTGTGCAAAATACTGGTATTTTGCTGTATTGGACTTAGCTGGTAGCTTGGAGTCTGATTTCCAACCGTAAGAACGTTATAGCTTTCGAACCTCAGCTGCAGGCTGCGGATGCAGGCAGCACGTGCGACGGCTGCACGAAGCCGGCTCTCATATTAGATTAAACCGTAGATTTGCGACTGGCAGCACGTGCAGCCAGCCTCGGAATCACTGCATCAGCGAATGCAGGCAACGGCTACGTATCATGCATGTGCTATTTTCATTCGCAGCCTGCATCCGCAGCCTGTAGCCGCAGCTTGTAGCCGAGGTTTGAAAGACACCTTAAGGTTGACTATGCAATTTACATATGGCTAGACTGGATCTCACCTAAATGATAAAATGCTTGACTAATTTGTAAAAATTTGATACAAAATATTGAGAGGAACGAATGCCTTAGTAGGTATTAATAATATGAATAAGAAGTAAGTAGTCAAAGATTATTATTTATGTTAACACATACATATATCATAAAAAAAGAATCATAGTTACCAGAGGGCTAATACACCAATTATGGGATACCTAAATAGCGCTCACCACCACGAAATTCCTACCTTGAAATAAACATCTAACATTAAAAATAAACATACAAATTAACAAATTAAAGGTAAATAAAATAAATTCAAAATGTGACAAAATAATTCCAAAAGTAAGTTCCATATTCAAATAATCATACTTCACTACTTCCTCAAAAAAATTAACGTAACAAAGTTTTATTAAATACAGGCAGAAACAAAACAGTGTATCAAAAACCAAAAAGAAAAAATGATCTTGACAGTGAACATGGTCTTATTACAGCAGAACCTGGCAGCTAGCCGAGGAAATACTAAGATTAAGCACCTATTAAAGATGTTCGAGCCAAAAGATGTAGTAATTTAGAAAACCACAAACAGGTCTTAACCCAATTCTATCACAATGACCTAGATGCCCTTGAAACGATCCTAATAGTAGTAGTTAAAACAAAACTAGACTATAATAGACTTTATGAAGCTACGTTTAGAACTTCACATTCTGGAATTTCTATAATAACTGCATATCACACTAAAATTATAAAAACTGAGGGTTCCGTACAACATACATGTGTAAAAAGTTCAATTCTGAATTTACAGTTTTTAGAATTTTTTCTATACGTGTTCTAGACCATGCTTCATGCCAAATTTCAGGATTCTGGATCAACGGAAAGTACCTTATGAATTTTGATTCCCTTCACAGTGTTGAAATATACGTTTTTATTTATTTATTTAAAACTTTATGCACTAATGAAACATTGTACAAAGGCGGACTTAATGCCTTAGGCATTTTCTACCAGTACCAGTAGACCTTAGTTTTTGGCGACATAATAGCCGTATCTTTTTTTTTTTCGTTAACTCAGAAGTTTGATTTTTTCACACCCTTTAAGGAACCGCTGACCTGAGTATATGGTTTATGGTTCATTTCAAATCGATACCTTCATGCGTTCCCTAGATAAAGGGTCTTGACAGACAGACGGACAACAAAGTGATCCTATAAGGGTTCCGTTTTTTCCTTTTGAGGTACGGAACCTCCCTTCTTAAATCTGTGTACGGAACCCTAAAAACTGTATGAATACGTAAGCACGCTGCATGTTCTAAATAGCTAAATGGATTTAGATGAAAGTACACACGGGTACGGAAGAGAGAACTTGAGAAGTTGTCGCGCTGGAGTCACATCTCCATGCTGGAGACGGATGCTAGGAGTATCGCGGACAGAGTTTGGTACAAATAATTCCATATTAAAATACCTCGGCATCTGACAGCGCTTATCAACCACAGTGCAGTTATGTATTGTAACGTTATGCCATGCCGTGTACCTCGTCGTGGTCCGACTCCATATAGTATTGCGTAGTGCAGAGGAAAGTTGATGAAATGGACAAACAAGATAAGGTCACAACTAAGTGCTCGGTTTACAAATGTGCTTTGAAAGCTGCAGTCCACGACGAACGGCGCCGTATTGCCAAGATCATCACTCGTCGTGATTCACAATGATAACCAAAACCACTATAGCAAGATTGTACTGACTAAAAAAACACAGAGGTAGACCATCCTGTAATAGTATGATCAATGAGAAACTTATTAAATTTTAGAGTTGCGTACTAAGACTATTAGTTAAGGCCCTTGCTCCCGTTTAGTGCCTTAAAACAGTGACTTTCTGAAGCCTACTCCTCGGTAACGGCTGAGTTAATACATTATTTGAAAAAAAAAAAAAATATTATAGACAAGCTAACCCGGCGAACTTCGTACCACCTAACCTAACAGTCAATGAATTTAGTATATCTTTCGATATAGTAAACTGATTGCGATGAAACAAAGCCTAAGTAATATATATCAAGTTACACACAATTTTAACGTATAAAAGATATGTACATCGATTTCGTACATTTTACGTGATGCGCGCTCAACTAAAACCTCTACAGATTTATTATATGTATAGATTTATATATAACATTATCAACATAGTATTTTTTCGTAGACTCTAATACTTTTGCTAAAAATTAATATATCATATCAACGTGATAATATTCTTTTTGTTTGTTTTCCGCACTCCTTTCAAAAGGCTTTGATCTTTAGAAATATGATTAGACAAAAAAAACATGATTTTTAAATATGCTTCAAAATTTAAAGTGAAATGAAGTAAAGGTGAAATAAATAATAATAATAATAGTAATAATTTATTTCCAAAACTTCAAAATACATTACATCAATGTGGTTTCAACCCCTGAACTAGGACAACCTGTATGACAGGGGTTGAGGTATCTCCGATTACAATGATCCGATATACTGTATAGACTATAGACTGTGCGTCAAAAGAAATAAATTACAGAAAAATAAAAATAAAAATTAATTAATAATAACAAAATTAAGATAATTGCTAAAAGCTCACAGCAAAGTTTATATTATTAAGGAATAGCGATAGTGTGTGTTTGGGTATTTGTGTCTCTATATGTGTAAGTGTATGTGTATTTGTGTGTGTGTGTGTGTGTGTGGTGAGATGTAGGTATGTTGGTGTGTATGTGTAATAGTCGTGTCAGTCACTAGGTTAGATTACTGATTAGGGTTTCAGTGTCATCGTAGCTAAAATTTTCCAGCCAAAGTAATATTTCCTTTTTTATCTGGAAGTTACTTACATACTTGACTGGTTTATACTGGCTAATTTTGGTGTAGAGGCGAGTTGCTAAGCTGATATAGTGCTTTCGGGCAAATTGGCTCCTTACTCGTGGAGCAGGATATCTGTCTGATCTTTTATTTTGAATAGTCAAGTAGGGGACCTTAAGTCGGTGATATCTCCGTAGACACTCGTAAATAAATATTTTTCTTACGCTTAGCACTCGTGATTGCTCATACACTAAACTGGTAGGAGTTCTGAAGTTAAGTGACAGTAGGACCTTCAGAACTGCACGCTGCGAACGCTCTATTTCTAACATGTGGGATTTGCCGGCGCCGCCCCATGCACAGATACCATAGCCCAAGATGCAGTGACACAGTGATTTATACGTTTGTATCAGAAGTTTCTCATTGGCAACCTGTCTCAGGGTTTTGAAAATGAAGATTAGTTTGCGTGTTTTTTTTGCTGTGACTGAGATGTGTTGATTCCACTTCAAGTTTTCATCGATGGTAACACCGAGGTATTTTATGTTGTTCACTCTTTCAAGCTTAGGGCAAGCACACGTAGCGTGAATACATGAACCTCTGTTACAAGGGAACGAGTGGATTGGCACCTCAAAGTCTGAGCTGGGGCTACCTGACCTTGTAATACTAAAGCACAGGTATTTAGTTTTACTTGCGTTTACGGATAGAAGGCTGTCTTCGAGCCAGGCTGTTACTCTAGCAAGCCCTCGTTGGCTGACCTGTGCCAAGCTCTCCCAAGATGTGTTGTGGAAAAGGAGGACTGTGTCATCAGCAAACATAGTTATTTCGGCTTGATGGATTGGAAGATCACATAGTCGGTTAATGTATACCAGGAAAAGTGTTGGGGCTAAAGTACTTCCCTGGGGAACACCGAAAGAGCATAGGGCCTCGTCACTCATCTGCCCCTCAATGCGGACTCTTTGGTGTCGGCCAGTCAGGTAGCTCATAAACCAATCCTGGTGTACACCTCTTACGCCGACGCCCTCCAATCGACTCAATAAGATGGGAATTGACACAGTGTCGAAGGCTTTTTGAAGATCGAGGAAAATGCCGACGCATTTGTCACCTCTATCCAGACAGTTCGTGATTGCCGTGGTAAGCCTTAAAACCGCATCATTTGTAGAACGTCCAGCTCTGAACCCGTATTGTTTATCGGATAGCAGGTTGTTTTTTTTCGAGGTATTCTATGAGTCGCCGGTTTGCTAGTTTTTCCATGACTTTTGCGAGAGTACTTAAGAGAGATATTGGTCTATAGTTGGTTAGTTTTGAATTGTCGCCGGCCTTAAAGATGGGAGATACTACAGCTTTTTTAAAAGCGGAAGGAAATATACCCTGCATGAAGCTCATATTGCAGAGGTGTGCCAAGGGTGTAGCAAGTTTATGCTTGTATTTTTTTAATATGGCTACATTTATGTTATCCCAACCAGGAGCACTACCATTCTTAAGGCCAGTGATCACCTGAATAACCTCTATCTCATCTGTTGGTCCCAGTGTCATCGAGTTCAGAGGGCTGTTTGTCTTCGCACTGAGTTTTACTAGTGTGTCTTCGACTACGTTTAATTTGTTAAGCGTTTTACTAGCCAGTTCTTTCCCTATTGACGTAAAATATTTATTAACTTCGTTTAAAGAGTTCTGCGTGTTATCTTCTAGTTTCAGAAGTTCCGAGGCACTTTTAGCGTCATTATTCACAAAGCACATTTCTTTAATGATATTCCATGTTCCTTTGATATTGTGATGGTTCTTCTCCAATTCTGTTCGATAGTATGAATTCTTTAAAGATTGGATAATTTTGTTGCAAGTGTTCCTATACTTAGTGTATTGTATTCGTAAATCTTCGTTGTTAAGGGACTTTTTTGATTAAGGTGCATTTTGTCTCTTTTCCTGATAAATGTGCATTTAACTCCTACAGATGTTCAAGGGACTATACGTCTTAAAAACAAAACTCTTCAATATAACATTGTAAGTAGGATACTCAAAAAACATTTAAAAATTCGTCAATATAATAATTTAGTTCAAATGTTTTAAAAGCGCAATGAGTAATTTGCAATTTCATGAATCCCGAGGTTTAATCGTCATGTCTATGATTTCGAGATTTTTGAGGAGGTAAATACTTCCACGTTATTTTGGTATTGCAGGAGGCCTTCCAACGCTACGTTTTCTTTTTTTTTTCTTTTAAGACGCAGCGTTAGAAGGCCTCCTACAAGGAGGACCGATGACCTGCTAAAGGTTGCGGGAGTCCGATGGATGCGAGATACACAGGATTGTTCATTGCGGCGGCATTTGGGGGAGGCCTATGTCCAGCAGTAGACGTCTTTCGGTGGATTATGATGAAGTAGTTTTTTTGTATTTTATCAACTCCGGGTGGATCAGTATTAACCCTGAAATCGGTAGACAGATCACGAAAGAGATGACGGTTAGACTTAGATGCCTTCTTTAAAAATTGGCAAAAAGTGGCTCAGAGCCGGGAACAATGGAAGGAATGGGGGTAGGCCTTCGCTTAGCAATGAGATAGTTAAGGCTAGATATAATTGTATTTTTGTTACACATTTGTATTTTTGTTGCTGCGTTATCTTCTCGCATCATCACATCAATCATCTCCTTCCTCATCTTCGTTATGCTTTGATTTTCTCAAGTCGAATAAATTATCGTGCCCCATAACTGATGATGAGGAAAACTGCTCTGTTGTCTTAAACCAACTCGATATTATACATTTTTCAACCCAGTCTTTTCAAAAATAAAGAAAAAGAAAATGCAAATTAAAAGATGTGTCTATTCGGTTTTGAATGCAAATAATCATTATTTATGGCCTTATGTTGAAAGTTAATCCAAGCGAAACGAAGTTCGTATTATACCGTTTCTTAAATTTAAATTTATGTTTAAACATCGTCCCAGAAAACACTTTGAGTTACAGAACTAGATCCATAACTAAAGTAAAATCAAGTGAAAACTTGGCTGTGATTCCTAAAGAATATGGAAGTGGTTTCAGCTCTACGCATAATCTAGCAAAGGAGGCGGCCGATTGCGTTAGGCAACGGTCCTTACGCTCCAACCTCCGCTGGGATTTTGATCCCGATTTCCGACCACCGTAGGCGCGGGCTGGCGGACGGCAAGCAATGGGTAGCCCGCCGTCCGACCGTCCGATAACCGTCCGGACCGAGCCCAAGTCGTCGACGGCGCGTATTGTTCCACGCGCGCCTCAGGGAGATGTCAGCAAATCGTAGGGGCAGAGCAGGGTCGAAGCCTACTGGGGCCATGGGTAGAGTGAAAATGAAACCCGGGACGAAGGCAATGAAGGAACAGGAGTGGGTTTTTAGTCAGTAAAAGTCTGACACTATCTCTCGCTCCGCCCAAGAGCGGGATTTGTCATAAGATGATTTTCCCAACCAATGATAAAAAAAGACCCTACGCTTAATAGTTTTCCAAACTCAAATTTAAAGAAATATAAATTTTCAATTAATCCACATTGAAGCACTTTGGAATGCTCAAGGATGGTCAATTACAAAAGTGAAAAAAAAGAAGTTATTTGCAACCGTGTTTAAAAATAGTAGAGTTATTTCTATCATAAATTTTGAAAAAAAAAATTGAATGTATTATAAAACAGCCATTAAAAGAAAACACTGGGCAAGTGCGAGTCGCACTCGCGCACTGAATGTTCTGTAGAAACTTACGTGTGTAAATAGTTTAATTCTCAAAAGGAGTTCCGAAGATTTTTCCAAATCGCAAAAATTATTTCTTTTTTTATGTCGTAACTACAAATTTACTGTTTTCACATTAATTCCTATGCCTATGCTATATGACCTTGTTTTATGCCAAATTTCAGAATTCTGGATCAACGGGAAGTACTCTAAGAATTTCGATTCCCTTGAAAGTGTCGAAATATACGTTTTTTGCGATATAAACGACAGTATCTTTTTTTTCGTTAACTTAGAAGTTTGATTTTTTCACAGCTTCAAGGAACCATAGACTTGAGTATGAATATGGTTTTAATTTCGACTCGATAGACAGACAGACAGACGGACCACAAAGTGATCCTATAAGGGTTCCGTTTTTTTTCCTTTTGAGGTACGGAACCCTAAGAAAAAGAGATTTCAGATTTCTATTGGTATGTCAATAGTCGCACTTTACCACATAAGAATATATTCAGGATAAGTAATTTATTATTTTTGCTGCAGATTTTTTTAACTTTAAAATAAAATATAACAACGACGTTTTTGAAACGACAAAACATCGCATAACAGCAACAATCCTAGTCCATCAAAATCTATTACAAAGATTAACAGAAGAATTCATGCCTTTTATTGATTGGTAACCATCAACTATCCAATATCTATTTATATCCAATACTAATTTAATTTATAAAATAATAATTTATATGCATTGTCAAATTGTATAAGCCTACACCTTTAATTGGCACAGAATCTAATGTCTATAAAATTACCTGCTGTATAACATCTTGTTAATATGTCGTTGGTGTTCCTCATATCAAAAATAAATAATATAAAAAACTATGACATGCGAAAAAAAAATCCTTCTACCACGTGCTTTGAACGCGATCCATTTGACGACCTAAACTGAACTGTTAAAGAGATGAAGTTATATAGGGTGTATAGCTCCATCCCTCTTTTTCGCTCGCACACTTGACATTTTAACACGTTATGGTAAGGTCCCTCCCTGTTCAGTCTGGATGAATCAAGATGGAAGAAGAAAGAATTATAATGACTTAAACCCACCAACCTGTGTTCCTTCAGTCCGTTTGCAATCCAGGGCCCAAGTCTGTTATTTTTAAAAATTCGTGATTCCAACATGATCCCAGTGTCATTTTGCTAAAACTTCGTAGTCTGTTAAATTCATAATGGTCGATCATTGGTCAGTCATTGATCTCGTAATAGAATGATAATATCGAGCTGCCTCGTAATAAATTAAAAGCAACGATTATATTACTACGTTCTAATGGTCGAACACTGATCAAAGGAACTGTCATTTTAGAAGATTACCGCTTAAGTACTCCAGACATTCATTTATCATTAATAATAATAATTTATTAGACTGTAACATTTTGTACAAGCAAACACTTACAAACAAGATAAAAAACAGACATATTAGAAAATAAAAATTGTTTTATACGAGATCAACATTCTAAATCATTTCTTTCAATAGAGTATCAGTGGTTAACTATTAGAAAGTCATAATGACGCCATTATATTAGTAGATTACCAAACTTGTCAAAATCAACAATTATGAAGTCAATGATAGACCATTCTGACACTATCGCAATAGTAGAATTGAGGCCCTGGACTGCTGTTATCTCAAAATTCATGTCTAGTTTTCAAATAAACATAGCTCGCTGTATTGCCTATAAATTGTTGCGATATTCGCATCGTAAATTCGTAGTTGTCACATCGATATGTCGTCAGTACACGGCACTTGTTCATCATAACAACGGAACTGGAGCAAGTACAAAATTGTTGGACTCATTTTTGTGATAGGTATAATGCTAAATTTGAAATTGACTGCCTGTGTGCTTGCTCTTGTGATGACTATTCTGTCAAGACGTATTTATATTATTAAGTCAAATGAAATGTTTTGATACTTGGAAGTATTGATTCTAACTAGATTTAGAAAAAATTATACGACATGCCATATTGTAGTAGATGAGACGTCGTATTGTTATGGTATTGTGTGTTGTAGTGGACGTCTTTTGGCTGACATGATGACGATGATAATAATAAATAAATAATAATAATATTCCACAACTATCACACAACGCCATTTAGTCCCAAACTAAGCAGAGCTTGTGCTAAGAGTACTGATAAACATACTTATATATTTTAAATACATACATATTATAGTTTAATTACACCTAGACACAGAACAAATCAGTATCAGAACTGTCACAATTTTAGAGACATGCACATAGAACAAATATTTCATGCACATAAAATTAAATTGAAAGACCGGCTATATACTCCAATATTTTCCGTTAGTACCTTAGTCAGCGTTTTAGGACCGAACAAACCTATTTCAGCCACTTTAAATTCAGCTAGAATAAAAGGGAAAGCTGAAACATAAGTTATTGTCCAATTTCACCCAACTGCGAGCTATGGTATGTTTTCGTGTAGTTTAGAATTTTGATACTGGTCTGAATTTGAGGCCCTAACTCCCGAGCAGTGCCATCAAACTGTGACTTTCTGAAGCCTACTCCTTGGTAATGGCTGGGACAATGAGTTTAAAAAAAAAAATGTTTCTTAAAGATTCATGTACAATATTATCAACTTATGATTTCTTGTATGATTAATACTTTTGCAAAAAAAAAAACATGTTATTTTTTCGTTTGTTTTACCTACTGCTTTTAAACGGATTTGATTTTTAGAAATATGTTTACACAAGATAATGATAAAGGGACTATGCGCCTTAAGTTTCACTTGTGTATTTTTCGTATATAATTTATTCTATCGGTGATCGTCAGTTATCATAATTTTGACTTTCAACCGAAATACGTCCACTACATCCAAAGCCGCGGTAAAATTATGAATCAGAACTAAAAAAAAACATTACAAGAGATCATTTTTTTTGCTCCTAATAAGTTTTGGTTAGGGAACAATCTAAAATGTAATCGTATGTCATCATCATCATTCAAAAGAAAGAAAGACGTCCACTGCTGGACAAGCCCTCTCCCAAGTATGGTCACAATTACCGGTCTTGTGTGTCTCGCATCCATCACAACCCTTACCAAATCATCGGTATACCTTGTGTACGCTGCGTCTTCCGGTACTTGCCCCTCTAGCCAAGTTACAACCGTTTCGTTTCGATTCTCTTTTCATTGATCGCCTCGAGTCGGCCACGCCTCCTATTCCTTTGTTCTGATCACGTGGTTGAGCGTTGAGATGATGTCAGAATAAAGGAATCGGAGGAAGCCGCGGGTAAAAGTTAGTATTTAAAAAAGCAGTGAAAAATTAAACTTCTAAGTCAACGCTATCTAAAAGTTGCTCGTTTATGCTCCATTTTGTATAGCACAAAATATTGGAAAAAGTCTGAAAATTGTGAAGTTACGTTACAAAAAAAAAATAGACTCGGTTCGCGAATTTCATTGTTTACATAGGTTTTGTACGGAAACCGGTGCGCGAGTCCGACACGCATTTGCAAGGTTATTTTGTATGTAGTCTCTCGTTGGTGAAATATGAGGTTTATTGTCTACTTAACCAAACTTACCAGTGGCGGTCTTAATAAATTAAAACCATCAACCAGGACTTATATAAGTCGACGGCGCACTGTTCTAGGCGCGCCTCAAGAAGATGTCAGCAACTGTAGGGGCCAGCAGGGTCGAAGCCTACTGGGGCCAAGGGTCTGATTCTGAAAGGAAGAGTCGGCCCCAGTACGAAAGGCGGCGAAGGAACAGGAGTGGATTTTTAGTCAGTAAAAGTCTGACACTATCTCCCGCTTCGCCCAAGAGTGGGGGGTCGTAAGATGATTTTCTCACCGAAAAAAAGGGCTTATATAAAAAAAACCGATCTAGTGCGAATTAGACTCGTGCACGAAGGGTTCTATTACCATTATTTATAGCACATTAGACACTATATTATAACTATTATTAATATCGAGTAAAAAATGGCAAAAAATCACGTTTATTGTATATTTAAATATTCTGTTTTTTGTATTTGTTGTAATAGCGGCAACAGAAATACATCAGTAATTGTAATTTCTAATGTCTAGCTAAAACAGTTCATGAAATACAAGCCTGGTGAAGAAAACAATCGAGTCTTAGTAATAGGGTCTCGCTTTTACCCTTTGGGGTACGTAACCTTAAAAAAATATGTACTGACAGCTCACTTCACTTTATATTTTCACGGTGAGATGTTTACAAAATCGCACAGCTGATGTAAGTTCAGGGCAACTAAACAAGTAGTCCTTCAGTACCCGACTCAGCTTACCAAATAAATATCGCTTTGAATCTTTCAACCACTTTAGTTTTGTAGAAAAATGCATAGGTGCTCGAACTCAGGCATTCAGGAATCGAGTTCTCGGTTTGTTTGTCATTGTCGTCTTTGTATGATTTTGCCTCCATTTTATTAGTTAGCTAAAAACTAAATAGTGAACGCCGACGTTCGCTTGTGGTTTAATGACCCTGACACAAAAAGTAGGATTGTTTAAGGTCTGAGCTACATTTTCAGCACTGATTTATACTTTTCTATGCTTCCATTATTTTCTGTTACTTAGTACTGTGGGAGTGCGATCGCACGCCGCGTAATTGAAAACATGTTTGACCGCTATGTGTGTGTGTCTATCTGTCTGTCTATGGCAACGTTTTTGAACGTGAGAATATTTTTTTATTTGAAAGCAGTTCTTTTAGCAATGGTTATTAGAAGTGTTATATCAAAATCGGTTTAGACATTCACAAGTTATGGAGTAGTGAAAATCTTGGCCCAAGCCTAAGCCTGGGCAAATTCGGGTTATGGATGATGATGACGGTGATATTCTTGTGTGAGGTGGGAAATCATCAAATGACTTTTCGCGCTCTAAGGTGGAGCAAGAGGTCGTCTAAGACTTTTACTGACCTTGTGTCCTTCGGAAGCATTTTGCGTTTTGCCACGGGCCGCGGTCACTCTTTCAAACAGGCATTGGCCCTGCAGGGCCCCTTCAAATTTGCTGAAATCTCTTTGAGGCGCGTGTAGAACACTACGTACGCACCGTTGACTCTTTGATCTTTAGCGGATGACGAGCTACCCATTGCTCGTCGTCCGCAAATCCGTATCTCTTTGTTAATTTATTTATAGAGCAATAACCATTTTGATTATTTTCTGTACCTACCTTCCAAATCTTACCTTAGTGTTTTTTCACATTCGTAGTCACTTTGTGAAGTGTAGCATGAAAAAATCAAACCTTCGATCTCTCATTTTTGAAATAGTCGTCAAATCTAGTTTCGGTACTAACACTATTATAGAATACACGTTCGAGATTTGTCAGTCCGACATCTAAATCTAATAATGAAATCGAAATAGAATCACGAAATCGAATAAATTTGATTTTCTACAAGCCAACCTAAAACTGCCTCGAAAAATATTGAATTACGATACGTCAGTGGGCAAAGAAATTGGTTGAGTAATGTCAGTTGAGATACGGGTGAAACAGCAGTGATATTTCGCAAATATCTCACCTTAAAAACTAAAATCGTAGGGGCCCAGCAGGGTCGAAGCCTACTGGGGCCACGGGTAGTGTGAAAGCGGAACCCGGGGCCCTGGGACGAAGGCAACGAAGGAACAGGAGTGGGTTTTTAGTCAGTAAGAGTCTGACACTATCTCTCGCTCCGCCCAAGAGCGGGGATGTCATAAGGATGATTTTCCCACCCAAAAAAAAAAAAAGATGCTTGAAGTGAAGCTAATAAAAATAGCCTTTTCTTTGCTAGTACGGATCTTGACCATACTTTCAGGATATTTTTTTTTAATGCTATATACTAGTGCTTGACTGCGATCCCACGTGATCGTAAGCAGTGATGCAACAGTTATTGGTGAGAGGCACTTATTTATTAAGAGCCTATTCACTCTAGCTTTAAAGACACCTAAATTATAATTGGACAGGAAGACCGCTGCAGGCAAATGGTTTCAGTCCGTCAATATTCGTGGTATAAATGACGAGGCTACTGTCCCGGTAGACTTTCCACTTCTCAAGCTCCTCAGGAAATGTTGCCCCCTTGTTGCTACATCAATTCGTACTGGCAGCCGTTTCTGGGAGCCTCTTTATTGAACGTGTAAGACACCTCGTACCTTTTTTATTGATGAATATTAATAATATTGGTCAAGCAGGGGCCATAGTATTTACATAGTTCTTGGTTTATAGCCAGTTCAATTAAGTCTTATAAATCCCCAGTCACTAGCCATCTTTATTTTTCATAATTATGTCGCAATAGTCCCCCACTGAACACACATGAAATCGGCATGTCTGTCAAGACATGTGACATTCACCAACCCGCACTAGGCCCGCGTGGTGGATTATGGCCCATTCCCGCTCCTAGATTCTCTCTAGGAGCGGGAATGGGCCTGAGTCCCAGCAGTGGGAACATTAAAAGGCTGATTATGTTTATGCTTATTCTTAGTCTTCCACCAACTGGGGCCCGTTGTCCTTGGTGCACTAGCAGAGCGCATACAGGGATTATTGCCGGTTGGTACTCCATATCCATGAAAAGCGTTCAAGGGTCATCTGTCAGTTGGCTTCGGCCCCTCGTACGCCTTCCATAGATTCAAGGCTGACTTTTACTGACTAAAACCCACTTATGTTCCTTCTGTTGCCCTTTGCGTTTCAGGGGTACGATAGCTCTTTCAAACATCACCTCACCTTTTTCACAGTAAGACATTTATTGAATAAAATGGCTGTTGCAGTAAGTGACAAGTTGATAGATAGTCGCCGACGTGCAACCATTTTGTGGCATTATTTGAAATAGTTGATTGACGTGGATTTTGAAAACGAAAGAAAAAAAAATGTTTAGGTAGACAGGTGGAAGCTCTGGCTAAGATATGTAAATAAGAATTCTGTAAATATATTATAAAATAGCTTTTGCCTGCGGCTTTGCCCGCGTGCATAAAATATAGCCTATCTCAGGAATAAAGCAGCTTTTAATCGGTGAAAATATTTTAATAATCAGACCAGCTCCCCTAGCCAAGTTACAACCGTTTTGTGTCGAATTCCGTTCTCCAATCGGTAACGCTTCGGTGTCAGCAATTGTAGAAAACGATAAGTTTGGCCGCTCGTTCTACAATGTCTTTCTACAATAACAAAGGATGTAGCGTTGAACATTGTAGAAACGATAACAATGCATTCTATAATTTTGAACGATATGAACTTGGCTACGAATTTTCTATTCGTTTGTTATAATCACGTGATTTAACGTTGAGGTAATGTCAAATCAGTAGATGATGCATAGGTGCAGTAGTTTCGAAGATACCCCCTACAAACAAAATAACAAACTTAACTAACCTCGTTATAATATTATTATAGTGTAAAAGAGTAGATAACCTCACATAACATTTACCGCTGAAGTCACTTACTTCGGTAAATATGGTTTTCACTGATAAGGGTCGCGGCAATCCGATGGATGCGGGACGGATACAAAAAGCTTTTTTTTATGTGGGAAAATCATCTAATGACAAATCCCGCTCTTGGGTGGAGCGAGAGATAGTGTCAGACTTTTACTGACTACAAACCCACTCCTGTTCCTTCGTTGCCTTTGTTCCAGGGCCCCGGGTTTCGCTTTCACACTACCCATGGCTACGACCCTGCTGGGCCCCTATGATTTGCTGACATCTCCATGAGGCGGGCGTGGAACAATACGCGCCGTTGACGACCTGGGCTCAGTCCGGACGGTTGGACGGCGGGCTACCCATTGGCGGCGTTTGCAAGCCCGCGCCTACGGTGGCTGGAAATCGGGATCGGAATCCCGGTGGCGGTTGGAGCGTGAGGACCGTAGAAACAATGCTGCTGTAGCGACAATTGGGGTGGCCTTTCTATAGCAGTGAACGTCTTTCGGCTGATGATGATGATGAAAAGTAAGGTATAAAGTAATAAATTAAAGAAAGAAAATAATTCGTAGCGTGCTTACTTCACAGTTGCACTGTTGTGATTAATTTACTTTTATTCTAACTTTAACAGTAACATATTGTTTAAAGCAAAGATTTTCGTACATTATTTGTAACAAAATAATATATTTTCACAGCTATAGTGAAAACGCAATACCTTTAACAAAGAATCAATATCACATCAATTTCCTACCTCAACGTATTCATGGCATTAACGCCAGTACACACTTGCAACATTGAAATGCCACCGCGAAGAATGCATTCAGGCACAGTACAATAAGAACGCATTAGAGCATGCATTTCTGCGCACATGTGTACCGGTCTTAGACTTGTTGTTTCTTAATAGAGCGTGTCGAGTCGGGTTACAAGGTGGACCTGAGGTATGGAGGTCGTGTGTTCAGGGCTTTAGGTTTACTTTAGAATTAAATGTAGGTTGTATTTTTGAACCAAGGTCGCTGACTTAGCTCGAAGAATCGCCAAACTAAAGTGGCAGTGGGCAGGGCACATTGCTCGTAGAACGGATGGTCGGTGGGGCCGAAAAGTTATAGAGTGGCGACCGCGCACCGGAAAACGCAGAATTAGAAGGCCTCCCACAAGGTGGACCGATGACCTGGTGAGAGTCACGGGATTGCGGTGGATGCGAGACGCACAGGATCAGTCATTGTGGTGTCGCTTGGGGGAGGCCTATGTCCAACAGTGGACATCTTTCGGCTGAAATGATAATGTGTTTTTGACCGACTTCAAAATAAAAGAAGGTTCTCAATTCATCGGAATCCTTTTGTCCGATTACTCGGAGACGCATAAACCGATTCGGAAAATTCTGTTTTTGTTTGAAAGAGTACATTTTCCTGACCTGATCAGATCCTTCTGATGATGAGGTAGTGTCAAGTGTGTATTGGAGAAATCGATAAATACTTGTAGTGCTTATATTCCATACGTAAATTACTACGGAACAATACATACGGAACGATACAGGATCTTCCTAGTTTAGGAGTCAGGGTATTTCAAACTAAATTGACTGTTGTATTGCTTGTATTTTTGGTACTTACATCTGATGTCAAATATGTACTTTTATAATAAATAATTATTATTACTATTATTAGTTTTTAATTTAGTAATAAGGAACCTCAATATCGATTTGGACTAGTATGTCTGTAAGGATAATAAATCCAATATATTGTAAACAGAAGGTATTGTTTCAACAAATTCTTTTTTAAAAGAGTAACCATGGAGTTTCTTGCCGGTTCTTCTCCATAGGAAACGACCAATTTGGAACCGTGCACTAGCTTCTGACGTTTTATAAGTGCCCATGTAGGCCTATGTGAAATAAAAATCTTTGACTTTGACTTTGACTTTGATATTGTTGGGAATAAAAATAAATAAATAATAAAAAATCATTTTTTTTTATTCAAGCATATTCCCTAATCGAATAAGTACTTTTTTAAATATACACAAACTTATAAGTGTACATTTAATCGACCAGACAGCCTACATGATAAAAGGCTCATTTCCCTTGCGATCTCTTTAGATCAGATATCGCAGTACCTACATAGTAAAATGGAATAAAACCGGCAGAATCTATTATCCATTTTCCAGTTTTCGCAAATGTCTAATGCATTCACGAAAACATGGAATTCGAACTGGCTCCGCTACCATTTCCTCGTATAAAATATAAGTGGAGAGAAATCAAATGCACTGGCGTATATCACCCTTTCATCCCTGATTAGACTGGAAGTGGGTTTCTTGAAGTGGGTCACTTTATTTTTGTTTTCTGTTTTATTATTCATAAATCAAGTCGCATTTAGTTCATATAAAACTTGATATGAGAAAAAAAAATTAAATGCTTCATTTGTTCGCGTTCAGCGGTTCTCGCTCGTCGCGGTGTAGACACTTCATTTAATGCTGATTTAGCATCGATGACGCTACAAAGCGGACGAGCGTCATAGAGGTTAAGTAATGGGTTACAGTTTTTTGATGTGAAACATCTTTTGGCGTGGTTTGGCAGTAAAGCAGTCTTGAATGTCGTGTCGGCAAGCGGCGTGACTGTGATGCAGTTGTTTTTTTTTTTTAATTTCATGTTAATAAATAATAAAAATAAAATAGCATTATTGCATATTGGCTTAAATTGTATGTCGAGGAGTCTCCATTTAGGCATATAAATGTCTGTAATTGAAGGCTCCGCTCTTCCCTTACATTATAAATATTGAACTAGGCAAATGACAAAAAGGAAAAAGCTAAAATAAAATAAATAGAGTAAAAAGTAACAAAGACAAAAAATAAAAAATAAATAAACGATCAATTGTATATGTGCGTGAGTTTATTTGTGTGTGTGTGTGTGTGTGTGTGTGTGGGTGTGTATGTTTGTGGGAGAGAAGGAGATTATAAGTGAGATTTATAAACAAGTCAAACGTTGCAAAAGTAATTCAGTACCATTATAATTTAAATTTTGTAGCCATATTGTTAATTGTTTTTTGCATTCAGTTCTTTTCTTATCATAGATAAATATAATTTTATTATACAAGTAGGCTGACCGTTTTTTACATTGTCTGCCTCGTCTAATAAATTATTCATGTATTTACAAATTCAATGCATTTTTTGCAACAATAACGTCGTGTTTGAAAGCAAAGTATAGTGTTTAATGGCTCGCTGTCGTTTATGAAGTTACCATGGAGTTTTTTGCCGGTTCTTCTCCTTAGGAAACGACCAATTTGGAACCATGCACTAGCTTCTGACGTTTTATAAGTGCCCATGTAGGCCTATGAAATAAAAATCTTTTGACTTTGACTTTATCTCTGCTTGTCTGGACAGGCCGAGTCATTGATGTCGCGTGAGAGATGTGAGTAAAACCGTGAACTTGAATATCGTGACGGTAAACGGCATGACTGTGATGGCCACACTACGTCACAGCTCTCGACTTCCTTGTGTGCGCACGAGTATATTAACAACAGATGTTTCAGTTCTTCCAAGTGTCTCGTGATGGTAAACGGTTTTTTTTTTTCAAAATAAATATATTTTTTTCGTGTATAAATCAGAAGCAAAATTACTATTCAGTATGGCAGTTTGGCCCTGAAAAACCTAAGAGGCCTAATCTGTTTTTGGAGAGAGGTGGGCTGGTTGAAATGAGCCCACCTAAGGTTATGGCCGCCATGGCCCACGTAAAATTATACACACTTAGTCGTATGTGGATCATACGACTAAGTGCGGAAACCATACCTAAATAGATAGATATAGCATATAGCATAGTCGGCCTTATAATGTTCCCAATGTTGGGACTCAGGCCTCCTCTCTAGGAGAGGGAACGGGCCGTAATCCACCACGCGGGCCCAGTGCGGGTTGGTGGATGTCACATGTCTTCGAATTTTCGGTTCTAAAACATGCCGGTTTCCTCACGATGTTTTCCTTCACCGTTTTGAAAGCAATGGTGATGAAATACACAAAGTACACAAAGTAATGCGCCTGGCTGGGTTTGAACCAGCGACCTACAACTCGTAAGTCGGGGCCGTTACCACTTGGCCACCACTGCTCTCACCATAATAGATAGACAGATACTATTCAGTATTCACTATTACTAGTTGATTGACGTTTATCGTTATCAGGTAGGTTTTTTTAGGTGGGAAATCATTCAATGACTTCTCCCGCTCTAGGACGGAACAGGAGGACGTGTCAAGCTAGTTCTGATGAAAACCATTTCATAAAAAAAAATTGCATTGTTTTGAATCCCGGTACAATATAAACGTAAATAATGAAAAAAAACTGGGCAAGTGCGAGTCGAAATCGCGTACATAGGGTTTCGTATAAACTTACCTGTGTAAATAGTTTAATTCCCGTATGGAGTCTCGAAGATTTTTCGAATCACAAATTTACTATTTCTAGATTTATTCCTTTGTCTGTGTTATAAGACCTTGCTTTATTCCAAATTTCAGAATTCTGAGACAATGGGAAGTACCTTATGATTATTGATACCCTT
Source organism: Mythimna vitellina (assembly GCA_949316375.1). Lineage (NCBI taxonomy): Eukaryota > Metazoa > Arthropoda > Insecta > Lepidoptera > Noctuidae > Mythimna > Mythimna vitellina. The sequence goes on along the minus strand of OX438687.1, from coordinate 7,614,723 downwards.
GAGAGTGTCCGGATTTAAGTTTTTTGCAACAAAAACGGCTGTATCTTTTTTTTCGTTAACTCAAAACTTTAATTTTTTCCCAACTTCAAAGGACCGCAAATCTGAGTATATGGTTTTAATTTCAACTCGATACCTCCTCATGTTCCCGAGATAAAGGGTCTTGACAGACAGCCAGACAGAAAGACGGACAACAAAGTGATCCTATAAGGGTTCCGTTTTTTCATTTTGAAGTACGGAACCCTAAAAACAAAAACAAGATACAATTTTGAATTATTGGTTAACATTCAAATAAGGGGTCAAAGAGTTCAATGTCAAGCGATCTAAAATAATTTCTCACTCCTATGTTCTTTCTTTGCCTTGCATTAGTATGTAAGTGCTCTTCGGTTCACTCTACGAGTATGTGACAGCTGTAAGAGCGAGCGAATGATCCGCACCCTTTAGTGATTACTACTTGTAAGTGTTTTTTGCTTGGTCTGTATTCATTATGACGCTTTGCAATCAAGATGGCTTTAATAATTAATGATTATGCGTTTTATGAGCCGATAATGTTTAGTTACGATTATGTTTTCCTATTGGGTGACAATGGTCTGCAATTAGCTGAGTAGCCATATTTATGGCTTTTTCTATTACTTTTTATGAGCCCGATTAACGATACGCAAGTCAGTTCTTTTGGCACAATGCCTGTGTCCAGCCATTTTTGCTTTTGATTTCCTTATTATTAGCCCAAATTACTTGAGGTCGACACAATACGTTTTCTTCATACATTCTGCCCTGTCAGATTTTTTCTAAGGTGGGAAATCATCAAAAAAGTTCTCCTGCTCTTTTTTTAGGTGGGAATTCATCTAATGACATCTCCCGCCCTTGGGCTGAGCGGGAGAGCGTGTCAGACTTTTACTGACTAAAACCAACTCCTGTTCCTTCCTTGCCTTTGTTCCAGGATTCTCACTGCGGGTTGGTGGATATCACATGTCTTTGAATTTTTGGTTCTAGAACATGCTGGTTTCCTCACGATGTTTTCCTAAACCGTTTTTGAGAGCAGTGGTGATGAAATAAATTTCACAAAGTAATGTGCCTGGCTGGGTTTGAACCCGCAACCTACAACTCGTAAGTTGAGGTCGTTACCACACTTCCACCACTGCTCATCCACCATTACTCCGTAACAAATTTCATTAAAATCGATTGAGTAGTTTAACCGTCAAATAATAACAGACAGACAAAGAATAGAATAGATTTTTTTTTGCAAAGTTGAGTACACAATAGTTTTTATAATTACACTAGCTTCTACCCGCGGCTTCGCTCGCGTGAATGTAAGTTTCTCCATACAAACTTTGGACCCACGCTTCATCCCGCTTCAGGGAGTGAATTTTAGAAAATCCTCTTTTAGTGCTCGCCTACGTCACAAAAGGAAACCTTGTGCAAAATTTTACGCTCCTAATCCCAGTAGTTTCCAGGTAGGCTGTGTGTTGATATGTCAGTCAGTTTCCCTTTTTATATATATCTATAGATTACAGCTTGGCCACATTTTACTATTTGGCATGCAAATATTTAACATCTACACTAATATCATAAAGAAGTAAATTTTGTTTTTTTTTTTTTGTTTGTAGGAGGTAATCTCTGCAAGTACTGGTCCAATTGCTAAAATTTTTTCACCGATAGATAGCTGCTTTATTCCTGAGTGACATAGGTTATATTTTATGTACGCGGCTGCGGGCAAAAGCTAGTTATTTATACTATCATTTAAATTAAATTACCATTGTCAAATTTTAACTTTCCAGCGGTCGCTCTCTGTCTCTGAGTCCGCAACGAACTTATGTTAGTAATTTTATGAAAACTATAAACAATAGACGTTTGCGCATCCATAATATCCTCGAGGGATTGACGTAACATCTCTCAATACCCCTGCGACAACTGTCGCAAGCGCACGTGCTTTATTATTTATTTTTACGGTCAGAGATTCCGCACGCAACTAGTTGTGTACTGGAAAATTCCCTGTATTACAATAAAAACTTAGGTGACCATGCAGTAACAGGTTCAAAAATAATATTTGAAATTACTTGGTAACAAAAGAAATCGTCAAATATAGTCATTCTTCATTACATCCAATGAAATGTCCATTTCAATTATATGAATAAAAATTCCTTTGGAATGAATGTATGAGTAATGTACCGACACCATCACAAATTAATTCGGAGTACATTTCAATGTTATTACTGTGGGTTTCTGTCTGAATTTACATGTTATTTGCATTTATTTGCTTTGTACTTTTGTATTCGTCCATTTTTTTTTACAATCCTGGCAGATTTTTGTTTACTTCCCATTAGTATTTTCATAAATTATAGTCCACCAGCTGATGCTAGGGGTTTTTGTCCTTGTGAAAGTAGAAAATTATCCCAAGAGGATATACTCCCGAGATAAATTATTCTATGTACTATTTTAGAACATAGTGTTAGCGATTTTTATAATTTGTTACATACATTATCTTTATTTTTGGAGAGCGCGAGAGTCCCTTGTCCACTGCCACTACATCTCGACGCATACTCACGTCGGCAGCCAGGAAATATTCCCTGAGACTGCATACCTTATTATTATTATTATTCGGTTAGACTGGAATCCAAACCAAGGCTAGTTAGAAACAGGCTAAGGAGAAGGTGATGTTAATCAAGGAAGTCCAGCTATCCTGGTAATAATCATCCAAATACGTTCACAAGAGTAACAAATACACAAAATTCTTTCGCCTTTATACGTCTTTATACGTCGACGTTTCTATTGATGATGACGATGATGATGTCGATGTCTTGTCCTGTCTTATCTTTAATTTTGAAGATTATTGTGCCCATCATCATCATTTCAGTTGAAAGGCGTCCACTGTTGGATATAGACCTCCCTCAAGTATCGGCACAATGAACGGTTGAGTGCGTCTCGCATCTATCGGATTCCCGCAATTTTTGCCTGGTCTACAAGGTAGACTGATCCACCTTGTAGCTCCTACAAGGTGGATCAGTCTACCTTGTAGACATTTCAACGCTACGTCTTCCGGTACGTGGTCGCAATTCCAAAACCTTTTGGCCCTAACGGCCATCCGTTCTGCGAGCAATGTGCCCTGCCCATTGCCACTAAAGTTTGGCGATTCTTCGTGCTATATCAGTAACTTTGGTTTTCCTGCGGATATCCTCATTCCTGATTCGGTTACGCAAGAAAACTCGGAGCAAAGCCATTTGCATTGCCTTTTGGATAACTGTAAGTCTTCTGATGAAACCCATTGTAAGCAATCACGTTTTGGAGCCATACGTCATCACACGCACTTGTGTCCATGTCGAAGAAAAGCTTTCTATTCTGTTAGGACTGATTATTTTTGAGGTGGGAAATCTTCCCATGACTAATATTGTTCTAGAGTGAAGCGAGAGGGCGTGTCAGACTTTTACTGCATGTGTGTTGGCGTTGCGTTGTAGGACCATGGTTTCACTTTAACAAATTCCCCGTGGCTCTAACTGACCCTGCTGGGCCCCCTATGGTTTTGCTGACATCTATTTGAGGCGCACCTGGAATACTACGAGCTGTTGATGACTAGAATGTAATTCTTACTGCGCAACGGATGGCCAGCTACCCATTTTTCGTCGTCCACAAGGCTACTAGCACAGACTGAGAGACGAAAAAGCCTCTACTTGAATACATCAATCTTTAAAATATTTTAATTTTGTATATATATATAAATATATTATGTTTTAGTAGTAGAGGTCAGTGAATACAGCTTCATTTTTTTTCGTGTTTTTGTGGATTATATGCACTGGATTGAATATCATTAAGGTAGTAACAGTTATCCTTTATTTTTATTTTTTTTAATCAGCCTTTTAATGTTCCCACTGCTGGGACTTTGGCCTCCTCTCTAGGAGAAGGAATTGGCCGTAATCCACCACACGGGCCCAGTGCGGGTTGGTCCTTTGTTATTTGGTTGTTAATTACAGCAACATAATCGCGCGTAACACAATCACAAAAGGATTTGTTTCTACAGACTAACAATATCCTTTGCGTTAAGCCTGGTTATCGTAAACATGAAAACGTAAGCCAGTCCAGTCCGATAACATAAGGGTGCGGGTACAGGCGTGTTTTTGATATAAACATATCACAACATCATGCCCTAATCCTTGGAAGGGTTACACGAGCGCAGTGTTGGCTCTATGGTTAGTGATATGAGTTGTATGTCGTGACTTCAGACCCGGGCAGACACTTCACCATCATTCTGATTATTGGAACAGCTAACAGACGTCCGCTGTTGGATACAGACTTCACCCAGGTGGCGCTACAACGAACAGTCCTATATTCTTGCATCCATCGTATTCCCGCGACTCTCAGCAGGTCATCGGTCCACCTTGTTGTGGCCTTCCAACGCTGCGTCTTTCGGTGCAACGTTTAATAAAAGAACTGTTAGGACAACACTACAAAGGGTCAAAAACGTAAAAAAAAAGTAATGTAACTTCACTTGTAACAAATTCTTTTTTTACATAAAAGTAGCCTATGTTACTTTTTATAACATTAGCTATTCATCAGTGCAATTCCTTCAAAATCGATTCAGCCGTTTCGGCGATTAGCACATAGAAAGACAGACAGAAAAAAAAATCCTTTTTATATTTATGCATTTAGTATAAAAAATATGTATTTTGAAATAAACAGCAACTTGAAGTTTTTATCTAAATCATCTTATGAAGAAGTAATGAAAGTATCTCTACAGTACTATCGTCTCTAGAAATAATGTTCACTTTATCGTTACACATTATTCAAACATTTATCATTTATCTCAAACAGTAAATACTTTTCCGGACATTAGTACGATTTTCTGCTAAAACAAGAACTTCCAAGGTTATCGATATATCTAACAAAAGAAGAATATGGTAATGTGTCCGCCTGAAGACATCATTAAAATATGGCAAAGAGCTCTCTGGCGCCCTCTTGACCTTGCCTCTGAAAGTGCTGGTCACTTTAATCACTGTGTGCTATAATACGAATAGTTATGTCTGTGCTCTTGGGCACTTCATTTTGTAGTCTGAGTGCCTAGTGCGAGTAAAGCTAGAACTACATTAGACAGACGCACACTTGTAACACGCCTGATTTGTACGTAGAACGACGTCGCGTGGCGTGGATCAAGTGTAGCTCTACAAGTCTAGTTTCCATATAAAATGTATGGAGACCGACGCGCCTAGATCGGCGTGTGTGTTACGCATGTGTGCAGTGTAGTTCTACCTTTATTTTTCGCGTGGACGCGATCGAAACGTTTACCGCCTTTGGCTTTCTGATTGGTTAACAGCTTGAAGTGGACCAATCGGAACGTCGAACGTCAAAAGCATGTTGATAGCGTTAACGCAATTCAAACTCGTATTGGACACATTGTTTAAGACATAGGTACTTACTAATGTTTTTTCTTCTCGCTTTTGTAATATTATTTATTTATTATATCCTTTATTGTACACCAATATAAATATAAAAGGAAACTAAATTAAAACACATACGTACTGGGCGGCCTTATCGCATTCCGCGATCTCTTCCAGGCAACCTGGAATGGACAGTAATTGCCTGGACAAGAAATGAAAAAATTTTAATATTAATGTCCAGAAAAATATACTGATAGGTATTATAAAAGCGTAAGTTTGTTGTGATGAAATGCAATACGACTGATGAATTTCTGTATGACGAATTAAACCTTTTTATTAATTTGATTTGATTGTAGAAATATTCATTTTTCAATTGAGTTTTGTAATTAATAGGAATTTATAATTATTTATTTACTTATGCATTAACTGTACACGTTACTCCATATTTGTTTGTATGTATGTATGTCTATATATGTGTCTGTATGTTTGTCACTCCTTTTCTCTTAAACGTCTACAAAGATTGAGATTAGTATATGGGTAGACCATGTCCAGAAATAGGAAATAGGTTCATATTCTTTTTATCCCGGGAATATGCTTACTTGGGATAATATTCTACTTTCACGAGAGTGAAGCCATTGGAAGAAGTTAGTATAAATTGTCAGTAAAGATAAAGTTTCTAAATTTCTATCAGGCCTTAAAGGTAGGTATTGTTAAGACCCAGGATAAAGAAAAGTTAAAGGAAACTAGAGGAATTACTTCTATCAAATTACCATATTAAATTAATTGCATTAAATTACTCGCGTCTATCGCTGGACAGCCATCCTAATCTAATCTGCCAATCTTCTTATTTTAAAACTCGAATTAGTACATTTTCTATGGAGCGAGTGGTACACCATGTCTAGCTGTACAGGATTTTCATAGAATGTCTTCTCGTGCTTTAAGGCTATATTTCACCGGGACACCATGGCGGCGCGACCAGTTGCGCCACCATGGTGTCCGTAAGCTACCAATCTAGACACCATACAGACATCAGAGTCGCTACACCACACTGAAAGAGTATCAAAATGGTACTTAAGTGCACGCGTCCGAGCTGGTCGCGCCGCCTAATTGGTTGAGCAACCACACGGACACCAGGTGAGTATAACTCTCTATAGAGCTGTAAACATTTTGTTGGTAGCGGTGACTGGTCCTAATTTGAAATATAGCCCTAAAGGTGTGTCCAAATCTGGCGAATGTGCCGCTCACTAGCCGATTGCGAAGTGCGCGCGTGCATTTCTGGTCGTGCCGCCATGGTGTCGCAGTAAAATATAGTCCTTATGGCGTTTGCGTTCCAGGGTTTCCCTTTCGGAAGTCAACCCATGGCCCCAGAAGGCTTTGGCCCTACAGATCATTCAGATAATGTTTGCTACGAAAGCTGGGCGATTCGGGCTCTTTGCTTTTTTATTAATTATTTATCAAGTGCCAGTTCAGCTGCGGTTCAACATTTGAAAAGTTACCGTGGCCCATAAATGTTTAATGAGAATCCAGTTCTCTAATTTTGCTCATCTCTGCGTTACTGTGTGAAATGTCTGAGTAGTGGCAAATAGAAAAAGGAAGCAAATTGTTCCTAACAATGAAAATAAGAAAGAAAATAGTTTTTTTTAAACTGATTTTGACAATTAAATAATAACGTTTTTACTTCACCTAGATTTGACTAAGACTTAGTAATACAAAGCAAAAAAATCCTTTATTGATAGGCAAATAAGCTTTATTTGCAAACCGTACTTTTCACTTATCATTTGACACATCGAGGCTATTGACTTTCCTATTCTTATTTGAAACGCTTAGTACAATATATTGCGACACCCCGAGCTCCCGCAATTTTCAAATTGCGTGTCTTAAAGTGGTCCCTACCGCTTTTAGGTCTTATCCCTATAAGAGCGGGTTTTCGAGCAAGTGTATTTGAAAAACCATTTGATAAAAACACACCTTAAAAAACAAGACTGCTAGTACTAAACCCTCTAAAGAGGTACAGTAATGAAAGAGGCTCTACAGTATTCAGTAGACATCACAATGTTGTATCTCAGCGTAATTTTATTAATAAGAGCCGTGACCTTACAAACTTTTGTTATATCCAGGCCCATATTCAGGCTGTGGGCGTTCATAGCCAGTGACGTCACGGCAGTAAAGAACACACAGTGTAACCTTTTGTCACAGAGGCAAGTGCCAGCGTTTATTAGTGCTAGAAAGTTGGCAGTACCGTCAAGGAGATTATAAGACTCGTAATTTGAAGTATTGCAGTTAGTGGCGGTTTGTGAACTGTGTACCTAGCTAAGGAGTTATGTTTTATGGGTGTTCGGCACAGTGAAATATGCCTACGTCTCTGATTAAGAATTTGTTGGAGTTCCGTACCTCTGTCGGTAAAAACGGAATTCTTATAGGATCACTTTGTGGTCCGTCTTTCCGTCGGTCTAGAACTTTTTTCTCACGAGTTCGTCGAGGCAATAAGCTGGAATTAATATCAAACTTAGATGTACTACCCCTTGAAGCAGTAAAAATGTAAACTTCAAAGCTAACAAAAAGTCTTAAAAAACTAAAACACTTTTATTATTACCAGACGTCGGAATTAGGTAGAGTTATTCATGTACCTGCATCGAAATGTTGATATTAATATGGATTTTCCCGGCATTTCTTATGAAAAATCCCGTGTGGCCAACAACATTACAAATAAATAATAATAAAAACCTCCGAGATAGATAAGACAAGTAAAACAAAAATAAATGAACATACAATTTTTATTAGTATTTTTCATTGAAAAAGATCTCTCTATTGAAGTGAGGTTAACAAATTTATACACTTCCTCCTCCTCGTCATTAAGGCAGGGAGAATTTTTTTCTGCTATATTTCTGATAGGGTCATAAATAATTCTGCTGTTTAAAATTAATCTCGGGATTTGAGGCATATCCACTTTATTCTTTCACTGTATGAAATCGGTATAAGTACTCAAATAACTCTACCTAATTCCAATCTCTGATTATTATTGATACGAGTAGCGAATAGTGATTGCTTTAGCAATCAGATAATTATGCCACCATTACTTTCTCTAAGGTTCTAAAGTGGCGACCGCGCACCGGAAAACGCAGCGTTGGAAGGCCTTCCACAAAGTGGACCGACGACCTGGTGAGAGTCGTGGGAGTGCGGTGGATACAAGGCGCACAGGATCAGTCGTTGTGGCGTCGCTTGGGGGAGGCCTATGTCCAACACTGGACGTCTTTCGGCTGAAATGATGATGATGATGAAATCGTTATAAGTACTTAAATAACTCAACCTAATTCCGATCTTTGATTATTACTGATCCGAATTGCGATTTAAAGCAATCAGATAATTTTGCCACCATTACTTTCTCATACTCGTTATATTCCGTAAGGTATACAAATGCGTCTATACTCGAAAGCATGCAAACAATATATTGCACAACGCATATCGCTGCCAAAACCAGCGTGACCCAATAAGTACCATCAGTAGATTAGCGGAACAATTTTAGTCATGGCCTCTCGCCAAACTAGAAAGCCCTAGTAACGATCAACTATTTGCTCTACGGAAGTCTTAAATGCGTCATTATACGACTGTAGCGTGTTACTGTAAGTTAAAAGGGAGATATTAAGAAACAATTCTTTGTTTATCTTACACCCAGTTTTGTTTTTGGATAGAATACACACGTTAGTGCTCAAACACATAAACGCTTCACGGCAACGCAACGTCACGGTGTCGTAGCGTGGAAATCGACGGCCGTCAACATAAATAACCACGTTACGATAACGCAACGTGCCACGTTGTACAGCACGTCGTCGTGACGTCATGGTGTACTCCTGAAGTATTTTCTTTGTATTTGTTTCTTCTTTATCCGTTTTCTTAATTTTTATTAGCAGCAGGAGAACACGTTTAGTGTGAGCCATTTGTTGAAATTAACTGCGGCAATTCTACAAATGCCCCACCGGCTGTTTCAATACGACGCCGTTAGACGTGGCTGGTTGTCGTGACGTGGACATGAACGTCACGGTTTTGTGCCACGGCACGTTACATCGTTGTAACGTGTTTATATATTTGCGCTTTTAAGGTCATTTTTTTGAGTTAGGAAATCGCATTAAATGACTTTTCCCGCTCTGAGATAGAACGAAAAAGTGTGTCAGACTTTTACTAATAAAACCTCCCTGTGTCCTTTAGTTACTCTTGACGTTCCAAGACCACGGCATCCATATCAGGAATTGCATGGCCTTAGCGGGCATCCGCTTTGCTGGCCTCCTACGGTTTGCTGACATCTCTTTGAGGAGCACGTGAAAAACTATGCGCTGTGACTTGGGCTTGGTCTGAACGGCGAGCTACCTATTACTCGTCAATCCACAAGCTCTCGCTTGCCATGGCTAGTAGTCGTAGTCAGGGTCGTGGCAGCTGGGGCGTGAGGATGTTTGTTTCCTCACGCATGCAGCCTTCTCTTTAGCATTACTGCTTCGCATAGGGACGTGGCTGCCACCCATTTCCCTTCTGGACCATGGCCTGTACATGGAACGAGGATTTCGAAAATTAGTAGAGGGCTTCACCAAACAGCAATTGAAACGGTACATAGCATAGCATAATCAGCCTTTTAATATTCCCACTGCTGGGACTCCGGCCTCCTCTCTAGAAAAGGGAATGGGCCGTAATCTACCACGCGAGCCCAGTGCGAGTTCGTGAATGTCACATGTCTTCGAATTGTTTTGGTTCTTGGACATGCCGGTTTCCTCACGATGTTTTCCTTCACCGTTTCGAGAGCAGTGGTGATGAAAAAAAATTACACAAAGTAATGCGCCTGGTTGCGTTTGAACTCGTGACCTACAACTCCTAAGTCGGGGCAGTTACCACTCGCCACCACTGCTCCTTAATCTTAACCCAAACTTTTCAATAAACTTCAGATTTTAAATACATATACTATACAAAAAATACACTACGAAAACTACCGAACTTTTGCCTGACTGCTCAGTTGGGTAAATGGATATTATGATGATAAAGAAGCCATTTGACCTTGACCGATAGATTCGAGTAACAAAATGTTTCAGGAACATGCATGAAGATTGAAAAACCTTTTTGGTAACATGAATATTTGAATACATCAAGTCAGTTTTGGGGTTTCATAGTATTATTACTGAACATATTTTCACACTTTGGGTTTGGTTAACATTTTTAGTAAAGGAAATGAAGGATAAAGAAAAAATAAAAAGGTATAATTTTTCTTCTTTTACCCATAAGTGAAGCTAAAAGTTAATATTGGTAGAAGGAGGGCTATCCAGGATACACAAAGAAGGCTCTTGTTTATGTTGGGAAATCATCCAATGACATCTCCCGCCCTGGCTGGGGTGGGAGGGCATGTCAGACTTTTACTGAATAAAACCCACTCCTGTTCATTATTCGCCTTTGTTCCAGGGTCTCGGTGTTCTCTTTCGCATTGCCCCAGTAGGCTACAACCCTGCTGGGCCTCTATCGTTGCTGACATCTCCTTAAGGCACTCGTTGAAAACTACGTGCCGTCGACGACATGGGCTCGGTCCAGACGGTTACTGGGTGGTCGGACGGCGAACTACCCATTGCTCTCCGTCCGTAAGCCCGCACCTATGGTTGACGGAAATCGGAATCGGAATCCCTGCAACTGGGGCGCGAGGACTATTGCCTCACGCGTGCGGCTGCCTCCTTTACTAGCATTACTGCTTCGCAGAAGGAGTCGATCGCCTGCCACTCCTCCTCACTGCGGACCATGGCCTGTACCAAGGCCAGCGCGAGACATCACTGCCGACGATTGCCCCCACGAGAACACGGCGGTGCTCTCCCCAGGCGGGGCACGCCTTTACCGTATGCACCTTAAAACATATGTCCTGGTTGGGAATGGAACCCACGACCACCGGCATAGCAGTCAGGGTCACTAACCACTAGACCAGTCAAGTTGGGTAAATTTGACCCAATTTTACCAAGAACCAAACAAGTTATCCTCTTTGCGTAATTTAGTATGTAATTTCACTCATCCCATGATATTCACTCATGGCACGATAATATCTAAAAGTTATATGCATAATATTCAATAAGGCAAGGATGTCCTGTAGAAATAATCGTAAAAAGTAATGTACGTTTTCGTATTTTTTTGTAGCTTTCTTGTCGCTTCTTTGGAGAATGATACTAACAACTTCGCAAAGCTTTTCTCGATTTATTTTTGAGCTTAACAAAGGCGTGACATAGTAGAAAGATAATCATAGTGATAAAGGGTATTCTCAGTTTTTTTTTTTAGGTGGGAAATCATCTCTCACTCTAGGGCGGAGTGGGGCGGAGGGCGTGTCAGACTTTTACCTACTAAAACCTACTCCAATGTTCCTTCTTTGTCTTGCATTCCAGGACAACCCATGGTCGTTAAATTCTATTCAGGTTTTTCGCTCGGAGTTTGAAAGACGGAAAATGGGGAATTTAATTTTTGTCAAAAATCAACCTCAGCAGGTCGTCGATTCACCTAGTGGGCGACCTTCCAACACTGTATCTTCCAGTAGGTGGTTACTACTATAGAACCTTTAGGACCCATCGAGCATCTGATATGCGAGCAATGTGCCTTACCCACTGCCACTTTAGTTTGGTTTGATAGTGTGTATATATAAAAAAGTAAAAAAATAAAACCCGACTACGACAAAAAAAAAACGACGCTGAAAAAATATGAAACAAGATTTTCATACTTCGAACAGAACAACAAGGAAAACCATAGCCGCAACACAAACAAAACACATAAACCAAGGTCACAAGAACAGTAGTTTGCAACCGTCTGGTCACCCCTTTAGCGACTACATGGATGTAAACCACACGCCAACAGGTTCGGTGGTTGGGAAAACGCGACTCTCAACCAGGGCATTGAATGTCATGAATTATAACTGCTGTCTACACAGATTTAAAACTAGCAAGGTTACCTTAGTTGGAACGTTGGTTTACAACCGTTTGCTTACCCCTTTATTGTGATACTAGCTTCTGCCAGTGGTCTTGCTCGCGTGAAAGAAGATTTCTCCATATAAACTTTTCATACTCCAGTTTCATCCTCTTAGGAGATACATTTTGAGAAATCCTGTCTTATACTTTGAAAACATCATAAAAGGAACGCTTGTGTCAATTTTGTCCAACGAGTAATGTACCAATTTATTTTATACACTTACTTTAACACTTAATCATTAATGGTATCTTGACATTATTAATTAATATATGACATTATAAACTTGAATTCTTCTAGTGATATTATTATTAGCTTTATTTATTATGTTTCATTGTTACATTAATAAAGTTTGTGATTTTCATGCCTATATTTTTTTTAATTTACCCATATATATTAGCAAATAAATGAATTATGATTATGAGTGTTTTTGTATCCTATTTGCGAAGTTCGTGTATTTGCGACTAGGTATTCCATTTCGTTTAGCTCTTCAATCTCCATATGTGACAGAAGAGTATTTGGTCGTGGATGTGCGACCCTGGCGGAATAAACGCAAGTGTTTGTCGGATATAACCGACGTAAGTGGTTAAAAGTTTAAATACAATCTTCTGTTTTCATTTTCGCCCCAATTTTCCCATTTTATTCTCATCCTCCAACAAAAACGATAGCAACACTGCCCCCCTAGCCAAGTTATGATCGTTTCGTTTGCGTCGAACGCCTCGAGTAGGCCACGCCTCCGATTCCTTTGTTCTGACGTCATCTCAACGCTCAGTCTCGTGGTCAGAACAAAGGAATCAGAGGCGTGGCCTACTCGAAGCGTTCGACGCAAACGAAACGGTCATAACTTGGCTAGGGGGGCTGTTATTAACGGTATAATCAATAAAATTCTTAATCTACCCTCATTTAAAGTAACAATATCCTTTACGCCTAAACAATTAAACTATTGAAAACAAACTCCGAAAGTCATTACATTACATTATCGGGTCAAAATAAACAAGAAATATAAGAAGTTTGTTCAAAACTTTTAGTCAATAAATGTTTAAACGATCTTGCTTACTTGTTATCTTAAACTTAGTTTTGTTTCAAAGGACTTTGGACTTTACGTTCGACCTCAGTCTTGAGTCCCACGCAGATTGTCGCATGGATATATATAGGTGTTAACTCGGTTTTTACCCGATGCAAAGGTCAGACCAAAAATTCGAATAATTACTTGCGAGTTGCGTGCTATTACGAGCTTTTTTTTTTCAATCATATTTTTTTTTTTTAGGTGGGAAAATCATCTTATGAAAAATCCCGCTCTTGGGCGGAGTGGGAGATAGTGTCAGACTTTTACTGACTAAAAACCCACTCCTGTTCCTTCTTTGCCGTCATCCCGGGGCCCCGGGCTTCGCTTTCACACTACCCGTGGCCCCAATAGACTTCGACCCTACTGGGCTCTTGCAGTTGCTGACATTTCCTTGAGGCGCGCGTGGAACAGTACGCGCGTCGACGACTTGGGCTCGGTCCGGATGGTTACCAGAAGGTCAGACGGCGAGCCACCCATTACTCACCGTTCGCAAGCCCGCGCCTACGGTGGCCGGAAATCGGGATCGGAATCCCGGCGGCGGTTAGGGCGTGAGGACCGTTGCCTCACGCGATCGGCCGCCTCCTTTGCTAGCATTACTGCTTTGCTTCAATTATACGAGTGTGTTAGTTATAGTGAACCAAGAGAAAGATCTTTTTCAAGATTTCAAAAGACTTATTTTTCAATACACTTACTTGAAAACTCACTCTTATTCCTACCGCTTTTAGAGCTCGCTCTCACCTCAATTTATTGTATCAGCCTGAGCGCTTAGCAACCTTCACGAGTCACACGTCAACCCCCATTTATTTATATCTTCGTAAGTGTATTGCAAAACGAACATGTGGAAATTTGTCACTGCAGCACTCGACCTCATACCTCGGTCGCAATGACAAACTATCTTCACTATATCAAAATGTACTATATTCCTTTTTTATAAAATGGAAGGTGTTTTTCACTAGTATTTCGGCTTAGCTTAGGTCTTCGTCAAATAACTTCTGCTGCCCATGGTGTCGGCGATAGGTGGGTCAGATTTATTTTACCAACTGACCCACTGGTAACCTGGCCCACAATAAAGTTGTCAAAAAATAAAAGGCCTGTTTTGACATTTTCATTTCGTTTTGACAAAAACGAATACTTAAATACACAAAAGGAATACTCGCAATATTATTATATTCCATCATATTATTTAACGCGCCAAAAAAAAATAATAATTTTGTATGTAATCTTTTTTTGACTAAGTATAATGTAACATTCTGTATATGACTTGTGAGAATCCCTTAGCAATAAACTACTATGACTATATATGTGTAACTACACATATATAGTCATATTAGTTTATTGCTAAGGTAAGTTAAGACAGTTGTCTTAACTTTTTTTAATTGATATAAACTAGTGCTTGACTGCGATTCCACTTGATGGTAAGCAGTAATGCAATCGTTGATGGTGAGGTCTACTAGTTTATTAAGAGCCTAAATTCTCTCCAACCTTGAAGACACCTACATTATAATCGGACGGGAAACCGCAAAAGGCAAATTGTTCCAGTCCTTCGATTTATGCGGTATAATTTATTTAGCGATCCAAGTTAAAACATGTTTCTACCATTATTTCCATGGTTAGTATTGTTAAAGACATTATAGGACCCTAATATAGCATTGTTACGACTGGAGCTAAATTGCGGTCCGTGAGTTACGTATCAAGTTAGGATTTACCTTATCTTTAGGAATCTTGTTATAACTGGTCACAAACAATACCGTTTATGTCTTCATTAATTGCTTTGTATAATTTAGTCTTGACTTTTTTTTCTGATGAGGGAAATCATCAAATGACTCCTTGCGCTCCAGATGGAGCGCGAGGGCGTGTCAGACTTTTACTGACTAAAACCACACCTATGTTCTTTTAGATACTCTTTGCGTTCCAGGACCATGGGTTTCCCTTTCAGAAGTGAACCCATGGCAGACTATGCTTCTACGGTTTTGCTGACATCTCTTTTAAGCGCGTGTGGAATTTATTTACGCGTGGTCGACAGCCAGATGGCGAGCTACGTATCGCTCGTCATCCGCAAGCCCGAGCGGGATAAGTCATGAGACGATTACCCATCTCAAAACAAAAAACGCATTCTAATGTTTTTGCAGCATTGGCAGCTTTATCGAGTCAGCCTTCTCGGCAAGTTGGGGTGGCAATAATGAAATCTCAGCTCCATTGTTACCAAGACTATACCTGTTTCAATTATTGCACGTATTGTCCACTTTTTTTAGGGTGGACGATCCTCCAATAACTTTTCCTGCTTTGGGCCGGGGCGGGAAGACGTGTCAAACTTTTTCTGACTTAAACCACACCTCTGTTCCGTCTTTGCCTTGCGTTCCAGGACTTCGGGTTGCCCTTCCGGACGCCAACACATGGCTTTAAAAGGTTTTGGCCCTGTTGGACCCGGTACATGTTGTTCACTTGACATACAAAACTACATCAATTTAACATCACAATATCCACTAACAATTAATTTGCGAATAACTAATGCTGGCTACTTATCTCATGACTCTTGATCAAATAGGCATGACCTGACTCCAAATTGACCGCATTCGATTCTGGCATGTACTTTTAGAATATCTCCCTACACATGTTTAGTTAGTGATCAAGTCTACTTGATCAAGCCACTGGATCAAGCGGCATGATGGCGAGTGGCCATCCTAATGCAGCCGCTTAACTTCACTCAAAAAAAGCCCGCAAAAATCTGATTATGATCCTTTAAATGGCAAAGCAATTTTCGATTTTAAAAATAGAACACAAATGGTCGTCCTATTTTTGAACACTCAACTAGAAATGAAATAATTGGCTCTCAATCCATTTGTAAACAAAAGATGATAGACTCTTGACTTCTTGACAATCCCTATTACAAATGAAATATTGCTTCAAACAGAAATGGATCTGTATTTAAAATTATTGTATGTTATGGTAAATATCATTATTGGTTGCTAATAAATTGGATAAGGCATTAAATAGTGTAAAATGAGGTAAAAAGTACCCTCTTTTAAAACCATAAAAGAGTTTGTTTTTTCAACACACTTGCTCAGAAAGTAACTCTAATTGCACTTCACTTAGGTGTACAATGACGCTTGTTACTAAACTGTGACATTTTGATTACTATTATGCACTAGTACTGTTTATTAAACCTCTTTGTAGTCAAAATGAGTTGAACACAAAAAAAAAAACTAATAGGGTATTGCGTTCAATAGTATAAATTAGTGACTTACTTGCTTATTTCATGCAATTTCGTCCATTTTAATTTGAACATAGGATTTATTAATTAAATTTGAATTATCTTTATGGCCAATGGCCGCCATTATTTGCAAGTAAAGTTCAGTGGCTGTATTAATAAAATCAAATTAAATACTATAAAAACATTAGATAATATCGTTTATAAATCGTTTATCGTTTAAACTTTTCACGCAACAAAACATAAACGTAAGACTCGATGATGATTATGATTAAAAGACTACAGCCTTCCTCTAGGGGTCTACGGGTCGTGTAAAAGTGAAACCCGGGGTCCCGGGACGAAGGCAAAGAAGGAACAGGAGTGGGTTTTTAGTCAGTAAAAGTTTGACACTATCTCCCAATCCGCCCAAGAGCGAGATTCGTCATCAGATGATTTTCCCACCTAAAAAAAGCTTTCCTCTAGGGGTAAATAAAAACAAAGTTAGACGCACGCATATGAAAACAGATTTTAATTTTAACCGCCATGTCACAAAATATTTTACTAGTTTTTCTGTTGTATTAATAGTTAGTTAAATTTTTTTTCTTCACAAATGTATTGAAAAACGTCGTATGATACACGTGAGTAATTGGTGATTACCGTTCTTGGCTTTTTAAAGACCGTCGCCACGACTCGGGTCTAAATACCGACTTGACTGTAATCACTAACATTACACACTTGTATCATATTGTATTATCAAACCTACGAGATTAATTTATTTCCTTTGCAAATTCGCCTTTTTCCTTCTGTAGCGCATCAGCTCCCTAGCCAAGTTACGATCGTTTCGTTTGCGTCGAACGCCTCGAGTAGGCCACGCCTCCGACTCTTATGTTCTGACCACGTGACTGAGCGTTGAGATGACGTCAGAACAAAGAAATCGGTGGTGTGGCCTACTGAAGGCATTCGACACAAACGAAACGATCGTAACTTGGCTAGGGGTGGCAGAGGTGTTTGCGAAAATGCGTGTTGTTTGCTAAGATGTGCGTCCCTGGTGCCCTGGATGCGAGCCAGTCCCAGTAGCATCTTGGGCATGATTGCTGACAAGCTGGACTGCTACGATGTGAATCGTAGCTTTTTATTGTGTATTGATGTCATTTGTGTCACTAACATAGTTGTTAGCTTGTTTATTGTTACTAACGCTATAATTATGAGTCTCATTGTTACTCGAAATAAAAAATAAAATTTTATTAAATCTTTTTTCGCATCAATTTTGTTTCTTAACTTTCATATTTTATACTATCAACTATATCGCTATATATTTAACTGTAATCGTTATCAGTTCACTAGCTAGAGGTATCGGAAACCATTTTATTCAACCAAACGTACTGAAAACCAAATGTCTACTTAAATTAGAGTGTCAATCAGGATGTGGTCGTTTATCTAGATTTCCGATATCTTATTACTTTTCCTTTGGAAACCGAATATTTAATGCTTTAACGGAAAGGTTTTTTAAATCGGTTTCTATGTTAGAACTGATGGGTACTTTAACTTAAAGTAAGATCTTAACTTTGACCTGACTCTTGTCGCCACAACCATTTGTCTCTAGTTAATAAACCACACCGTTGTCACACACACACAAAGCGTTTTGGGAACACATTGAGCGTACAACTAAGAAGTGGAATTTCTTACCGGAGTCTGTTTCCTGATAGCTATAACCCAGGAATCTTTAAGTCTGGAGTGAAAAAGGTAACTTGCATTGTCATTGCATTGTCGGCCTTATAATGTTCCCACTGTTGGGACTCAGGCCTCGTCTCTAGGAGAGGGAATGGGCCGTAATCCACCACGCGGGCCTAGTGCGGGTTGGTGAATGTAACGTGTCTTTGAATTTTTGGTTCTAGGATATGCCGGTTTCCTAACGATGTTTTCCTTCACCGTTTTAAGAGCAGAAAGGTAACTTAAAAATCATTATCATATTATGTTCTAACCCACGTTCGGGAAGACGCAGCGTTGGATGGCCTCCCACAAAGTGGACCGATGACCTGGTGAGGGTCGCGGGAATCCGATGGTTGCAAGACGCACAGGGCCGGTCATTGAGCCGACACTTGGGGTAGGCCTATGCCCAGCAGTGGACTTCTTTCGACTCAAATGACGATGCTGATGATAATTATGTTCTTTCTAATAGAATTGATTTTAATTTTAACTCCAGATGAAATATCCACCTACCCACACTGCTTGGACTATGTGGACAGTAGACATGTCTGAGTCCCAGAAGTGGAAACATTATAACGCTGAATATGTATATCATCATCATCATCATCATCATCATTTCAGCTGAAAGACGTCCACTGCTGGACATAGGCCTCCCCCAAGTGCCGTCACAATGAACGGTCCTGCTAAGCTGCTGCTTTTTATTTACCTATATGTATATTATACATATATAATATTTTCTCAAAGATATATCCCATATTGAATTATAGTATGACAATTGAAGAAGATATTGCTAGAAAGTTTCTAGTTTTGTGAAAAGACAGTGAAGTGATTGATTTTCTTAGTGCTAATGGCTATGTTACTATACTAATACTTATTCTCTTGCTTATATATATTTTGTATGTATATATGTGTATCTTTTTTTAGTATTAAGTAAGTATCTATCAAGTTTTATTTACTTTTATATTTGCACAAAGTGCAACCCCATTTTATGTCAAGGCAATCTCTTTCCATTCTGGGTTGCCTGGAAGAAATAGATTTACAAAAACAATTTTATGTTTTTTTTATATATTATAACGTTTCAATTTGTAAATTTATAATCTTGGTATACGAAATAGTATTTCGGAAATTCTTATCCCGCGTCTCAAACCGTTCTGAGGAACCACAAGTGGTTCGCATCTAAATCATCTCACCGCCTCTTTTTGGGCCGGCTTCGAAGGCGCTTTCTTTGTAACTGGAATAAAATAAAACCTTTATACAAGTATATTCCAATAAGAAAAATAATTTACGATCATAATTCAAGCACATAAATTTTAATTTAGGTAGTGTTTTTTTAATTTGATATAAACTAGTGCTTGACTGCGATCCCACCTAATGGTGAGCAGTGATGCAATCGTCGATGGTGAGGCGCACTAGTTTATTACGAGCGTATGTTTACAAGCGTATGTTTAAAAAAGCAGGCAAATAATTTGGTAATCGTCACGTTAAACAAACGCTCTAGTAACGCAATCAAGATTTATCAAAATAGCAATCCATTTTTTATCTAAGATAGTGACCTACATATTTTAAAAATACCTGAAATCGATTCAGTTGCCGATTCTGAAAAAAACTACTTTCAGGATGTGCGTTTAAAATATTACATGTTGTATACCTCCAAGTAATTTTAAATAAATTTGTCGCAAACGATTCCCCAATAATAATAAATGTCTAAGAGTGTGGCTGTTAACCAATAAGCTGGATATTAGCGCACGTAATTTCGTCGCCAGCCGTGTCTGTTTCCGGCGAATAATTGGCTACAAATTTTCTGGCAAGGATGTGATAAAAGGGGATTCGGGTATTACCTACGTCAACCAAATACAGATACATACAATCATATAAACTCACGCTATATTCTCAGATGACCTAAATAACGGATTAGGTTATTTAATTGGGTTATTTCGGGGACTGTTTCGATTAGGCCAGTTTTCTGGAAAGATTCTTAAGGGACTTTCCATAGGAGGAGTGGCAGGCGGTCGCCTCCTTCTGCGAAGCAGTAATGCTTGCAAAGGAGGCGGCCGATCGCGTGAAATAACGGTCCTCACTCCCCAACCGCCGCCGGGATTCCGATATCGATTTTTGGCCACCGTAGGCGCGGGCTTGCGGACGGCGAGCAATAGGTGGCTCGCCGCCCGACCGTCCGGTAATCGTCCGGACCGAGCCCAAGTCGTCGACGGCGCGTATTGTTCCTCGCGCGCCTCAAGGAGATGTCAGCAATTCATAGGGGCTCGGTTGAAGCCTACTGGGGCCACGGGTAGTGTGAAAGCGAAATCCGGGGCCCTGGTTCGAAGGCAACGAAGGAACAAGAGTGGGTTTTTAGTCAGTAAAAGTCTGACACTATCTCCCGTTCCGCCCAAGAACGGGATTTGTCATAAGATGATTTTCCCACCCAATAAAAATAGGACTTTCTGTATTTCAAATATTATTGCCAAATCTCATGGTGTTAAATCAATGATTAGTCCATTTGACTCTTTTTTGTTTGGAGTAAATTTTTATATCGGCGACAGAGTATAATCATTTTCTTTAACAGCATGCCAGTAATTGTATAAATTGTTTGAATTTGGGAGGTAAGGCGGTTTTCTCGGTGCCCTGAATTTTTTTTTTTTTTATTACGCCCTTTAGACTCTTGGCATCCACAAGCAGAAAATTTGAGATCAGCCTGCTATGGCTTCCTGAACTTAAAAAGTCTTATAATATATCAATGGCAAGGAGAGTGTTAAACTTGATGTAAGTCATCAAAATTAAAAAATAAGCAACAAATTTTAAAATATTTTTTTACATCCTCCATCATCTTTAAGAAATTCATTAGATTTTTATGTTCAATGATTTGGCCACTCAAAAACTTCATTTTCGAGGTAACTATTAATCACACAATAATATTATAAATGAAAGGCTGAATGGATAAATTTTATTCACGCAGACGAAGCCGCTGGCAGAAGCTAGTACCAATAAAACTTACTGAGTTGACTGATGCGGTGAATAAAGACATAACCCAAGAAAACCGTACAATTCCCAGTAAACTTACCTGTGAAGTTCAATTCCCGAAACGCAAAAAAAAAAAATAATTGTAACGTAACTACAAATTTACAGTTATCAGATTTTTTCTTATACCTGTGCTATGAGACTTCATGCCAAATTTCAAGATTCTAGGTCAACGGGAAGTAACCCTATGAATTTTGATTCTTTTCAGAGTGTCGAAATATACTTTTTTGCGACATAAACGGCCGTATCTATTTTTTTTCGTTAATTCAGAAGTTTGATTTTTTTCCCAGCATAAAGGGACCGCAAATTTGCATATATAGTTTTAATTTCAACTTGATATCTTCACGCGTTCTTGAGATAAAGGGTTTTGACAGACAGACAACAAAGTGATCTTATAAGGGTTCCGTTTTTTCCTTTTGAGGTACGGAACCCTAAAAGTGTGAATTTATCACCCAGGCCATGTGAGTAGTTTTCTACTCTTGAGCTTTAAACCATTCAATCATTCCAAGCATCATCTTGAACAGGTAGGTAAAGCCGGTTCTGTATATACATTCAGCCAAAGTGTAAATGCACTAACGCGGTTCCATAATAGGTGTGTAAGGGGTGCTTGTGGCTTCTAAGCAGTATTGGAGCACCTGGTCTCAATACTACGATCAATATAGATGGGTACTACAGTACTGAGATACTCTAGGATATTGGCAACGTTGGAAGGTAAAGCATTGTCAATGCGACAAGATTGATCTAAAATGGTCTTAGATAACCAAAAAAGTTACTATGTAGTATAGCAACTGCTATTAAGTTTGTTCCAGTTACTTTGAGTGAACTCTGAAACTGTAGTCCACTAAATATTTACCTGCTAAAGATTGTTTAAAAAAAAACACAGTGACTCCTGGAACCCAAAGAGCAGCTTTATACAGTAAAAATCTGATACTATCATCGCACTTTACCGATGGTGAGAGAAGTTATTCGTTGATTTTCCAAAATCAAAAGAAAGCAAAAACTTTGCGGAAGGAAGGGAAGGCTTGTACCTAGCTCAGCAGAGGGTAATCCGGGCTAAAATGATAACGATATAAATATAATAAAATTTTATCAAAGTATTGAACCTGTTATTAGGACTGGAGTAGCTCACCAATGGTCTTGGTCTATCAATACCTTTGGTGAGTCACTGAAGCATATACAGTTCAACAATAAATCTCTCCAAAAAATTTAGAGACCCATAGTAAAGTAAGAAATTAAATCATTAGTTAATTAAACAATTTCTCTCACTAAAAAGTTAATGACTGCACATAATATAAACGTAGTCAGCCAAATTACTTTAATACCTCGCACTTTCATAAATCTTGCAATAAGCAAGCGACGCGACTATGCAAAAAACGCTAAGTACGAAATTTAACTCTCACTTAGTTATGAGGCACTTTCACGGATATATTAAGAGGAGACAAGGTTTTACTGTGAGCTGAACGAGAAATGAGAAAAGCGTAAAGATCGGAACATATTTTGATGCAGTTTTCACGAGTAAAATCCTGACTAGTGAGCCGAGATGAGCGAGAAATAACTTATTTTGCAGTTCCACCTTGCCTTATCCTCTGGGATTGCACAGATTCCATTTATTTTTAAATTCATTTTGAAATTAAAGCGACATCTGCTTTGGAAAAAATCTTCCATTTACGTTCTCATAGATAACAGTGTTAGAGTGCTTGATTGCGTTTCGTACGTCCGTTGAACACATTAGAATCTCATCAACAATGGCGGACGTTAATTGGCAATTGTATTCATTATTTTCAAGTTTCATTTTTTTTAAAGCTTGCTCTACTTTAGGAATTACTACAGTAACGTGGATGCGTTCACAATACCCGGAATCTATTTGTAGCCCATAAAAATATTGGTTCTACGTGATAATTTAACCTGCGTCAAGCAACACTGCAGTTATCGCTGCCATGTGTCCGGATAAAATTGGACACAGTCAGGTTTTTTAATTGGTATCTAGCCAAATGAAGCGATGTTCGGACGGTCTGTTTTTTCTTGAAATTGAACTTTTTTTTTGTTTCACATCACCTAATTATGTTGGTTTCCACTCTGCCCACCTCATTTCGTATCGCTAGCGCAAATACCGCAATATATATATTGCAATAGTATAATTACTGTTAACAATTCGGCAATATTATTTGGCATACACAACTACACACATACACTACACACAAAAATCTTTATTTTCAGTTACTTTTTTATCCTATTTTTACTTTTTGATATTCATTTTGTTATGTTTCATAATTTACAACAACCTCTTTGCTAAATATCAAAAACCGAATTTCTACATGACCGCCATGACGTATCATGGTATCACATGATATTTTAAATTAAAGTTATCCCAACTCAGGTCCCCAAGATACAGGTTCTACCTAGTTTGGGGGGGTGGCCACGCTACTATTATGGCGGTAAGTACCCTCTTTGAGGAGTGGCTGGAGCGGCAACACGGCGTCCTCACCATCCGCATGACGCAGGTTCTCACCGGACATGGCAAGTTCGTGGTTTTAGTCAGTCTGACACGCCCTCCCGCTCCACCAAAAAAATTGATTACCACACTCAAAAAAAAAATGAATAAAAAAAAAACCTAGTTGTGGACCACTAACCAAACATATGTTAATTCTTAAAATTGCCACAAACAATTAATGAATTATGTAATGTAGTTTTAAGGTATTTTTTATTTATTGTTATAATGAACAATAAATATTATTCTTATTCTTAACTACTCATATTATTGTTGGCGATTGATTCATTCAATTTTGTTGTTGTTTTTTCTTTTAGAATTTAAGAAGATTTTAAATCTTAACGTGATTTTATATATCCTATACTATTTGCCGTGAACTTTACTATTTTATATAGCATGATTTTTTTTAATCCGACTATAAGTTCCAGAGATTAGCGCGTTTTAACAAACTAATACATTCACCCCCTTTAATACATATGTCATAATCATCTTCCTGCCCTTGTCCCATCTTATTTGGGGTCGGCGCAACACGTTTTTTTCTTCCATTCTATCCTGTCAACCGTCATACTATCACTAACTTCCTTTTCTTTCATATCACTGTTCACACAATCCATCCATCTTTTCTTTGGCCTCTCTCTCCCTCTCCACCCATCCACATGTATACTCATAACAAATAACAACAAAAGTTGTTTTAGTTGCTTTAATACATATGTATGCATGATAAAAAAAGCCTGATTTTACTCGTAAAAGTCGTGTTATTCTAAGACTAAAGAATGAAGGGTGTCCGGACTTTTTATCTAAATGTCCGGCTAAACTGGCGGGTCGGTGCGTTTGTTTTGTTTTAGGACTTAGGACCACAACGTCAATCGTCCCGTTTTTTGCTTGTTTAGCCGTTTGGTCTCATCTGTCGTTCCAGAGGTAGATCTTTGATGGTTGTTAGTCTGATTTATATCATGTGATATATATTATATTGTAATTTTAGTTTCTTAATTTATGTAACTGATTTAATTTGTGATGTTTCTGATTTGTGATGTTTTTTATTATATTTTTTTTTTTAATTAGTACGTACCTATAATATTAAGTTGTAGCCAAAAGGTTGTTAATATTATTTCTTATATAATATATGTAGTGCACCGATACAAGGAAGAGCGCTGATGTCAGAAATATGGATTTTATTATCTATTTCAGACACAGATGTCCCTCATGAGAAGTTACAAAAATTTTATGTTTTATATTTTTTGGAAACAAAAAAGTTCATTGTTATTATTATTTTATTGATATAATTTTGCATCCACCCTTAAAAACCTCGCGTAAGGCCGCAATACAGTCAAGGGTATAACGGTACATGAACATATACGATAAGTTAAAGGAACCTACAAAGACCTACAGGCCTGACAGTCCTTATGACCCTAAGCCCTCTATGCTCTACAGCCCTAAGCTATCATATACCTAGTATGTGATAAATAAATATATAAATAAGTTCCGGTTGACTGCACCATACGACCTAAGGTTACAGACGGATAGGTAGACAGGAATACTAGGGTCGGAAAGGATATACTCACTGCCAATCCCGCAAACTCTGTCCTATGCGTGTAAGATGCAACTAAATCATTATCTTAACTGGGGCCTGCGTAAGCCAGACTGAGTGCTGAGTCAATGTGCAAAGGTTAAATAGGTCAATGTGCAGTAAACTGCAATCCTACCGAATGGTAAGCAGTGATGCAATTGTTGATGGTGAAGCGCACTCGTTTATTAAGAGCATTTTACCTCTAGATCAACCAGGTGAAACACATGTCACTTTAAGAGTAAAACAAAAAATTTTTAGGGTGCCATACCTCAAGTAAGCAAAAACGGGAACCTTTGACCGCTATCTCACCTGATGGAAAGCGACGATGCGGTCGACGATGGAACACGCTTACCTAGAAGTAACCTATTCACTCTTGATTTTAAGATTCCCGGGTTGTAGCTATCAGGAAACACAGATTCCGGCAAGGAATTCCACTCCTTAGCTGTACGCACAATAAATGTGTTCTTATAAGATCACTTTGTTTTTTGTTTGCCCGAATATCCGTCTGTCCATCTGTCAAGAATCTTCTCAGAAACGTGTGGAGGTAGGTATTAAGCCATAACTCAAACAAAGTCAACGCAATCTAAAGAAAATGTGTTTATACTCCGTTTATGGCGCATAATTTGACAATCGGAAGGAAATCAAAACCTATAGAGTCAAAAACGCAGGGGTGAATAGGAACAAAAGTTTGAATTCTTCGCGTTAATCAACAATTTTTCCCAGCTTTTAAGTACTCCTATTTATTCATTAATTGTAATAAAAACGGGTGCTTTGACAGAAATCAATAATATAAATATATAAAAATGTCAAAAACCTAAGCAAAGTTTTGTTCCTATTCACCTCGTTTGACGTTAAGGTACTTCCTGTTGACTTGGAATCCTGAAAGGCAAAAAGCAAGGTCTCACAAGGCATGTAAAGAAAACAAATTTTGAAAACTAGAAAGTAATTACTCATACAACTTAAAACAATTACTTTTTTGCGATATGGAACATTCTTCGAGTCTCGATTCGGGAATTGGATTATTTAGGCATAGGTAAGATTCCACGGAAGTCTCGTTGCACGTGTCCGACTCGCTCATGATCGGTTTTTAGTGCCTTAACTGTTCCCGACGATGATTGGCAGCCCAATCATCGTGCGGTTGATCAAGTCTGATTCAATATTCACGCTTATTACCCAGTCTGTTCGTTAGTGGGTTTATAGAATTTCAATTTACAGCTAGGTAAACTTACAACTTGTAACGGGAATAATACACATGCACAATTAGAAAATTATGTTACAAACATAATTTAACTAATAAAATTTTACTTAAATGCACTGTGGTAGTGTTTTTTTTTTAAATATTATTTATCTATCACAGTTAGGAAGGGAAACTTATTGGCCATAGTTTACTATATGCACTTACTCTGTAACATATGTGTTTCGCTGTTGGTTACCTAAACAAAAAAAAATAATAACAATAAAGGCTAGAGTGAATAGGCTCTTAATAAACTTGTGCGTTTCACCATCAGCGAGCACTAGTTTATGTCATCTAAAAAAACTTAGCATAGCATAGCATAGTTGGCCTTATAATGTTCCCACTGTTGGGACTCAGGCCAGACACAGGCTCTCTATGAGAGGGTATGTGCCGTAATCCACCACACGGGCCCAGTGCGGGTTGGTGGATGTCATAATTATGTCTTCGAAATTTTGGTTCTAAGACATGTTTCCTTACGATGTTTTCCTTCACCGTTTTGAGAGCAGTGGTGATGAAATAAATTACATAAAGTAATGCGCCTCGCTGAGTTTCAACCCGCGACCTACAACTCGTAAGTCGGGGCCGTTAACATTCGGCCACCACTGCTCTCAAAAACACTTATTGAGATGAAAAATTACATATTTAAAAAATACTTGAAATCGGTTCAATCGCTGATTTTGAACATACTACTTTTATTATATGTTTCTTTTTTACAGATAAAGATATTAAATTTGCTTAAAACATGGTATAAAAGGTGTTATTGAAAATAAATAGATCGACCATGTTTTTCTTAAAACTAAAGCTTGCAAACTTACTCACTCAAAATGTATGTCAAAATTGAAATAAATTACATTAAAAATTCATTTTAATTAATTAAACCCTGAGCGAACGCCGGCGTTCGCTCGGTCATTGTCTTTCTATTGTGTCTCTAATTACGCTACTCAAAAGGTTAAAAAGTCATTAATACTAATGCCTCATTTGGGCACTCTACTCGACAATGACTCTTTGCGTGTGGCGGTGGCTCTCCGCCTAGGCTGTAAGGTGTGCGAGCCTCATATATGCACCTGCGGTTCTTTGGTGGAGGCCGATGGCCATCACGCACTGAGCTGTCGGCGCTGCACAGGGAGGTTCCCGCGTCACCACGCCTTGAACGACATTGTCCGGAGAGCCCTTATATCGGCAAACATCCCCTGCGTGCTTGAGCCTCCAGGTCTTAGCAGGTCTGACGGTAAGAGGCCGGATGGGCTGACTCTGGTGCCGTGGAAGAACGGGAAGTGCCTGATTTGGGACGCAACTTGCGTTAGCACTGTCGCCGCCAGTCACCTGAGTCGCACCATGCACACTGCTTCTGCCGCCGCTGAAGACGCCTGCTTTAAAAAAAGGCTGAAGTACGCTTCCTTGGTGCAGCTTTACCATTTTGTGCCTGTTGCTGTGGAGACTCTGGGCAGTTGGAGTACGGAGGCAAAGCGTTTTGTGGGGGATTTAGGCCGTAGGCTCGGGGAGGCAACGGGTGACTCCCGGTCCGGGTCGTTCCTGGTGCAAAGGATGGCCATCGCTATCCAGCGAGGTAATGCGGCCAGTATTATGGGCACTTTTGCACCGGGAACGATCAGGGGCGGGTTGTATATTGACGTGTGACGTTTTAGACATATGTTGCGCTATTTATTATGTTAGTTATTAGTTTCTATATTGTAATATCATTGTGTGTACCTGTGTGCCAAATAAACGTGAACAATTAAACTGTTAAAAAAAAAAAAAAAAATGAAGTGGTGGAATTAAAGTTTAAGGCATTAATACTATAATAATTATTATTATTGAGCCATTTATACAGTTGCATTTTGAATAATTTACAATTTAATGTTTTAAACATACTTGGTAATTATTGGCTGTGTATACTTATTATACAGTCGTATACACATAGCCAGCGAATTTTTATTATATTTTGCTGATCTAGGTAGGTCTTCCAGCACAAGCCTATATTGGTCAAGTTGACTTCGAGAGCTCTTAAATAGTTCTTCTGCTGTTCTAAATAATTCTAAGTGCTTTCGAACAAACATACATGCTTCATTTATATATATAACTAGCTTTTGCCCGCGACTTCGTCCACGTAGAAGTCGAAAATGGTTTTATTAGGTTTTTTGAGATACGAAAATATGAAATAAAATATAGCCTATGTTACTCGTGGATAATGTAGCTTTCGAATGGTGAAAGAATTTTTAAAATCGGTCCAGTAGTTTTTGAGCCTATTCATTACAAATAAACAAACAAAGTTTTCCTCTTTATAATATTAGTGTAGATGAAGCTAAGTCTTATGTGACTTGTAGTTGTAATGCATTATCCCAAAGTAAATAATGCTATAAAACATTGCGTCGATTTACTAAGTGAGAAGAGAAAAGGGACGAAAGAATTTGTCTTCAGGTTAACTTTTAACTCAAAGGCAATATTTCAGAAAGTCGATAAAGGTACTCATGAATATGAACCAGTTTCACAACCGAAACAAACTTAAAATCGCGAAAAAATTGTATCCTATACTTATTTATATATATTATACTATCTTGTACACTAAGGTAATCTACACTAATATTATAAAGAAGAATTCTCTTCATGAAAAGAAAAAGAAAGTATTTTTTGTTTGTAGGAGGTAATCTCTGGAAGTACTTGTCCGATTGCTAAAAATTTTTCACTGATAGAAAGCTCCTTTATTCATGAGGGACATAGGCTATATTTCACGTACATTGGCGAAGCCGCGGGTAAAAACTAGTAAATAATACAATGGAAACTTGAAACATAAAAATATTTAAAAAAATAATCAGTTATATTTTTATATTATGGAGTTGATCAATTTTCTGATATTTTGCAAATGAATTAAATGTTAGAAATTGTCTCCAATATTTGAGATCATACAGAATAACTTAAATAATAAGCATAATCTTCTTCTATTTGGAAAATGAATAATCACTTAAGACTTCAAGCTAATATTAGAATAGTAAAAGTTTGTGAGTGGGTGTGTGTATCTTAAGCAAGCAGTAGAGCTTCGAAAGAGTGGAACTTAAAATGAACATGGAGAATATCAGTCATGGTAAACAGCTATGCAGCACCCACTCCTATCAAAATCGGAGACTATACACTCAAAGTTGTGGACGACTACGTTTACCTGGGACAGACGGTCCAATTAGGTAGGTCTAACTTCGAGACAGAGATCAATCGTTGAATCCGATTCACCTGGGCAGCGTTCGGGAAGCTGCGCGGTATCTTCTTGTCCAACATACTACAGTGTTTTAAGACGAAAGCCTATGACCAGTGCGTGTTACTAGTGATGACAATGGCTCCAAAACGTGTTCGAATACAATGGGATGAGGCCCATTGTAGTAGAAGACTTAAATCACCCAAAGTGCAATGGAAAGGGATAAGCTCGGAGATTTATTCCATCGAATCAGGAATGAGGATATCTGCAGGAGAACCAAGGTACCCGAAGGTACGAAGAATCGCCAAACTTAAGTGACAACGGGCAGGGCACATTGCTCGCCGAACAGATGGCCGTTGGAGCCGAAAGGTTCTGGAATGGCGACCGCGTACCGGAAGACGTAGTGTTGGAAGGCCTCCTACAAAGGGGACCGATGATCTGGTAAGGGTTGCGGGAATCCGATGGATGTGAGAGGTACAGGACCGTTAATTATGGCGAGACTTGGGGAGGCCTTTGTCCAACAATGGACGTCTTTCGGCTAAAATGATGATGATGATGAATGATGTGTGTATCTTTATTACTACTTCACGCTCGAACAACTGAATTATTATTGTACTTCTAACTAACATAAAAATTAAAGTGATACAAATATTATTGTAGACCAAAAGTAGTCTTTAAATAAATAATTTTTATAATGCACAGAAGTGACAACAGAATTGACATGACGAGTAACAGGGCAGAGTGAAAGAAAAAAAAGTGTTGCGCCGACCCCAAACAACACGGGACAAGGGCAGGAAGATGATGACAGAATTGACAACTCACATCATTAAAGTTTATACAGTTTAACTTTTACAGCAAGTCTAGCAAACACTCTCGTTGAATGTTAGTACAAAATTGATTACTTTACTCTAGGTGCGGTCACGTGGCTTACCACGTGGGAGTTTTAAGAACGAGGAAAATCATTCCCGAAACGTGCTTAAATGTGTCACGCGAAAGATTTTAAGTAAAAGGGCTCTAGGAAAATAATCCCAGGGTTATTTTTATGCAGACTTAGTAACATATTACCAGAGGTCGTAATTAGATAGAGTTAATCATGTACTTACACCGATTCCATACAGCGAAAGAATAAAGTGGATATGCCTCAAATCCCGAGATTAATTTTAAACATCAGAAATATAGCAGAAAAAATTTCTTCTTACAATAACGACGACCGACCTTACTTCAATTAACGTAGAGAGATCTTTTTCAATGAATTTTGAATAAAAATTGTATTTTAATTATCTTTGTTTTATTTGTTATATCTACCTCTGAAGTTTTTATTATTAGTTATTTGTAATATTATTGGCCTTAATTTTTCCAAGGGATTTTTCATTAGAATTCCCGGGAAGATCCATATTAATGTCAACATTTCGATACAAGTACATAAATAACTCTACCGAATTCCGACCACTGCATATTACACTTTTTTTGGCCTCTTCACCTTCACTCTTATAAAGGGGGAAGTTTGTAAGTGTGTGTATGTTTGTTACTTCTTCACGCTGGAACGACTCAACGGATTTAGATAAAACTTGGTACACAGGTAGACCAAGTCACAGAATAGTACATAAAATACTTTTATCTCACTAATATGTTCCCATGGGATATCCCATGGGTATCTACTTTCACTCAGACGAAGGCACTGACAGCAGTTAATTTTATTTATATTCCTATTTTCTCAGGCTATACACGGAGTTTCCTTACGTGATCGAAATGAAGATATCCGCAGAGGTACTAAAGTTACCAACATAGCCCGAAAAATCGCCAAATTTAATTGGCAGTAAGCAGGATACATTACTCGCAGATCAAATGGTCTAAAATATAGAGCCGGAAGGTTTTGAGGTGGCGGCCGCGTACCGGAAGAGACAGCGTTGGTAGGCTTCCCACAAGGTGGACCAATGATCTAGTGAGGATTACGGTAATCCGATGGATGCGAGACGCACTGGACCGGTCGTTGTAGCAACACATCGGAGAAGCCTATGTCCAACAATGGACGTCTTTTGGATGAAATTATGATGATGATGAAGTTTTTATTTAAATACACGTACTAACATAGTCATGTCAAGCAGGCAACACTCACACTTTTTGTTGTTAAATGATATATGTATTATTATTGTTAATTATGTAAACGTACAGTTGTTAATATTGATTATTAAGCCGAGCGTATATTTCGAGACCCAGCTTTTTTCCCAGAAATAATGGCGTTATATTTTAGCGATACTTATATTTTTTCTTTTTTTCTTTGTTAGTTACTAACACTGTGGATTTTTATGTAATAAAACAAACGAGTAAAAAGTAAAAAAAAAATATTTCCTTAGCACAAATAGGTAAAAAAAAAAACGGACGGGCCTACTAGGTTCAATGCTTGCCAGAGCTGCGTAGTAGTTAAATAGAGTTACAGAGGCCCTGAAATGCAAAGAGCAACTAAAGAAATACAGGTGAAATCTGATACTCCCTTCCAAGAAAAAAAATATAGGTAAGAACACCATAGGAAAACGTGACTCAGCTAATCTACCCAGCAACAACCGACAAACAGAATTTCCTTTATTAGTCTTCACATAAATATTTGTTTCATTTTCTACATTTTTAGGGTTCCGTCCCTAAGTTTGCAAAAGCGGAATCCTTATAAGATAGCTTTGTTTTCAGTCAGTCAAGACCGAATCCTTAAGAACGCCGAAGGTATGAAGCTGAAATTAATACATTAAATACTCAGGTCTATTATCCCAAGCAGAAGGAAAAAATTAAACTTCTAAGTTAACGTAATTTAAAGATAAGTCTCTTTATGCTCCGTTTAGGTGCATATTTTGATACTTGCTTGGAAATCAAATCCTATAATAGAGTACTTCCCGTTAACCATCAGATAGGACCGCAGTCAAGTACTAGAATATATTATAAAAAGAAAAAAATGAAAAAAAACCCATAACAAAAAGTCTCGTAGTACAAGCATGAGAAAAAGTTTGAAAACTGCTATGTAGTTACGTCACAAAAAAAGATCACTTTTTGCTATTCGGAAAAGTCTTCGGAAATTATTATTTAACATAGAAAAATCAAAATCGAAATCAAAAATATTTCTTTCAAATAAACTATTTACAGGCACTTTTGAATGTTCAAAATGTCGGTCAGTCAAATAACTGAAGCTAAGTTTATAAGGAACCTTTGATGCGTGAGTGCGACTCACAGTTGACTGGTTTTTATGTACGTCATCGTTAAATTTTATGTTCATGTTGTATCCACACAAAAAATATCGCTATTCCGTCAGTTTACTACGAATTCTAGTTAATATTTATTTCAGTAATGGTAGTTACTTTGTGTGACCTTGATCTTGAATGTCGTCAAGACGCGGTTCATAACGTAATGTTCATTTTCATATTCATTAGGGAATAAAAATGCGACGTGTGGCCGTTGCTCGGTTTTTATGTTTATACAAATATTTAGGAGTGAAACGTTTTTGGGAGTTGGAACAAAATCTTTGCTTTCGTGTTGAACTCTAGTTTTGGAATTTTATTTACTTAAAAGCTGCTGCTAGCGGTTTTGCCTGCGTGAAATATTATTTTTTTCATCAATCCTAATTATCATACAAGTCTCCTAATCTATATATATAAAAGGAGAAACTGACTGACATGACAACGTACAACCGAAACTATTGGGATTAGGAGCGTAAAATTTTTCACAAGGTTTCCTTTTATGACGTAAGCGAGCACTAAGATAGGATTTTCCAAAATTCTCTCCCTAAGGGAATGAAATGGAGGTCCAGTCTGCATGAAAGAAAACCTACTTTCTCGCGGGCGAAGCCGCTAGCAGAAGCTAGTTTAGCTATATTCACAAACACATACATTATCAAAAATCAATATAATAGATTTATTAGACTAGCTTTTACCAGCGGCTTCGTCAGTGTGAAATTTGGGTTCTCCAAACAATCTTTGGACCTCCGTTTCATCCTTTTAGGGGGCGAATTTTGGAAAATCTTTTCTTAATGCTCGCCTACGTCATAAAATGAAGCCTTGTGCAAAATTTCATACTCCTAGCCCCAGTAGTTCCACCGTTCAGCCGTTCGAGTGTACAGAAGTAACAAACATATATACTCATTCATAAACTTTTAATATTATTGCCTTTACAATATTAGTGTGAAGTGTGATTATACTTAAAACTCATTATCATCATCATCATTTCAGCCGATAGACGTCCACTGCCAAAAATTTGGGTCTTATTTTCATAAAACAATAAAAAGTCGATGAAAAAAAATCCACAGGGCATGAGAAGTGTTTCGGGATCTAAAAGGATAGCAGATGACCCCTCCAGTCGACCATCTCAATTTAGCACACGATGCACCAAACACCCTGCATATATATATATATAACTATATCTCTGCAGATATATACTTATACAATATGATATAAGGTAAGTTAAAGCTAATTTCTCTGATCTAGTTATCAGCAACTTGTATAACTCCTTGATTGTCTAAATTCTAACAATTAATGACGACATATCAAGTTTGATCATTAGCGCTCAAACTTCCGCGCTAAAATTACAGATAATATTAATGTTTGTAATATACATACGATGTTCATTAAAGGTGCAAATCGGCCCTTAGCTAACAACACCACATAAGTGATTTTACCAACATTACAGGAAAAGAAAAAAACTGTGCGGTGTTGAGAGGTCAGCCGACTGGCACGCTACTTTTCAAATTATGGCTTCTTATTGGCTGAAATCTATATCATGTGACCGATGGTTATACGCGCAATGAGCAGCTCCATCTAAAGGCATTCAAAATGAAAACCGCCAATTTTTGACTTGAGCGGTGTTGTAAGCTAAGAGACGAAATATAACCCAGTGGAACGTCAAAGGACACGCTGGAATATATGGTGAAAGAACACACTTATGGTAACAAAAACTTTTTGTTTGAAGGTGCTTTAGCTTCCTCAGTTAATTAACATATACCCTACACAACACTACTTTAATTAATGCCATTTATTAGATGGCATGGATTGGCTGCTACGATACTCGTGTCGTGGGTTAAAGTACCACACTGAACAAATATTTCTACGGATAGTTGTTCTGGGTCTGGGTGTCTTGTGTACATGTGACATGACGTTTTACATGTTTGTAAACACACCCATGATACAGGAGTAATTCCCAGAAGGCACGGTTGAGCACACGGTAGAGGTGTACACCACTCGGGCAGAGCATAGCCGTGTCCTCGTGGGGGAGATCGGCGGCAACTATCTCTAGTGCCGGGCCTTGGTACAGGCCATGGTCCAAAGTGATTAGTAGTGGCAAGCGGTCATCTCCTTCTGCGAAGCAGTAATGCTAGTAAAGAAGGAGGCCGCACGTGCACGCGCGGGGAGCGACCCTTACGCCCCAGCCGCTGGGATCCCAATTCCGATTTCTAGCCACCGAAGGCGCGGACATGCGGACGGCGAGCAATGGGTAGCTCACCGTCCGACCCAGCCCAGTTCGTCGACGGCGCGTACTGTTCCACGCGCGCCTCAAGGAGATATCAGCAAACCGTATGGGCCCAGCAGGGTCGAAGCCTACAGGGTTTATTTCTGAAAAGAAGGAAAAGAAGGGACAGGATTGGGTTTTTAATCAGTAAAGTCTGACACGCCCTCTCGCTCCGTTCAAGGGCGGGGAATTTCATTGGATGATTTTCCCACCTACAAAAAAGAAAAAAAGTGTAGGGTTTTTTTATTATTTCTAACCCCGTTTATTTTTTAACTGTAGCTAATAGTAATAATATATTAATATAAAGCTCACTAGACCAAGTCATATAGTAAACCCGCAGAATCTTCCAACGATCACACGAGGTCGTGTTACTACCCGCAACAAAAATAATTACATGAAGTAAAGATAGCTCAACAAACATAACTTTGGATTAGACATAAAATATTACGAACGGGCAATGAATGATAAGAATTAAGGCTTGCCAAACGCTAAAAGCGAGCTGCTGCATTCAGTTTCAAGATTAAGCTTTGAGGCTGCCTGTCCACTGGAACGGAGTGGAGCAGAGCGAACCGTTGCGTTGTGCCAATATTAATCAATAGGATTATATAAAATCTCCGTACCGCTTTAGTGGACATGAATTTGCGAACTTGAAACTATAAGTTCACAAATAATTAGTACAAAACTGAGAAAGGGGAAGCGGAGCGTAAAAGCAGAGTGGAGAAGCCGAGCGTAGAAGCAATAAACTAGCTGCATGGCATTGCAGTTGTCCACTAACGTATGCTCCGCCTAACTCCGCACAGCCCGCATGGCCGCCTAACTCCGCACAGCCCGCATGGCCGCTTCGCTCTACTACCTCGCTCCGCGTCAATGGACAGCCAGACTTATGATAAACAATCGCGTTTCCCTAATACTTTTAAGTAAATATTTTTACCGAAAATAAACAGCTCTGTATTGCACCATCAATGGAATCGTATTTTAGAAGTAGTTATCAAACAAATTCTCCTATTTTCGTTAAAGTCTACAGGAAGCGATTTTTCGTGAACGAGCTGTTTGCTAAGTAAACAGTCTTTAGGGAAAATCGGTCAAGTATGTCCTTGAGTTAAGTTGTGAAAAGATCTTAATTTATCCCTCAAAATAGATTGGATGCCAGTTTCTGTGACAAGATAATGTTTACGTTCAATTAGATAGTCGACTCTTTGTTGATTATTATAATACCAGCTGAAAAAATATTCAAAAGGTATTCCCAGGGATTCTTTTTCATCCTGATAAAAAGTGTCATATGTTCCATTCCAGGACATGATCTTCCCGTATAAAAAGTTTCATTAGTTTTAAGCTGAAAACGTGCACCTCGTTCAATCAACGGCGTGCAACTGTCAACTGTCACTGCCCGTCCACTCGAGATAAGTAAACAAACATTACAGCAGGATCCTACTCTCGAATGTCTCTTGGGCACGCCATAATCATAGCGGTAAGTTCCCTCTTTAAGGAGTGGTTGGAAATACATCACGCCGTCCACCCTTCCACATGACTCAGATCCTCACCGGACATGGTATGTTCGGGAAGTTACTGCACCTGTTTTATGCGGAAAAAATGCCCAGGTGTCACCATTTTGATGACCGGCCAGAGGACACGGTTGAGGTGTACCCCGTTTGGATAGAGCACCGCCGTGTCCTCATGAGAGCGATCGGCGACAGTGACCTCTTGGGCCGGGCTCTTGTACAAGTCATGGAACCAGTAGATATATCAATTAAAATAATAAACTAATTATAGTTTGTGCAAAGGATTTTTTTTATCCATCAGAGCACAATGACTTAAAAAACCGGGTAAGTGCGAGTCGGATTCACGCACTGAGGGTTCCGTGTTTCGGTTCTCTAAGTCTAGAGTCTCAAAGATTTTTACGAATCGCAAAAAAAAATTGTTACGTAACTGCAAATTTACAGTTTTCAGATATTTTTCCTATACTTATGCTATGAGACCTTGCTTAAATGCCAAATTTCAGAATTCTAGGACCACGGGAAGTATCCTATGAATTTTGATTCCCTTGAGAGTGTCGAAATATACGTTTTTTGCAACATAAACCGCCGTCCCTTTTGTTTTCGTTAACTCGCAAGTTTGATTTTTTCACAACTTCAAGAGACCGCAGACCTGAGAATATGGTTTTAATTTCAACTTGATACCTCTACGCGTTCACGAGATAAAGGATCTTGAAAGACAGACAGACAGACGAACGGACAACAAAGAGATCCTATAAGGATTCCGTTTTCCTTTTGAGGTACGGAACACTAAAAATAAATATAAACTGAAATACAGCAACATTCATTTCGGTCATTATTATGAAAATACCAGCACGTGTTGCCTGTTCCAAAAGTAAGTAATAAGCAATGCTTGCATGCAGACTATACATCAGAAGTATGTTGCACGTCCCAGCCCACTCAGTTTGCCAGTAACACCCACTCACAGGAAGAGGGAAGTTTGTTTCACTGCTTAGCGCAACGGAAATCCTGCACGTGGTTTATGTTATGGAATTTATTTGCCTGCATAAAAGTGTAGGGTTGGTGAGTTTCGTGGCAGTGTTTTGTTTTCATCGTGCTAACGTTAAGTCAAAAGGAATTGAGTATTTAAACGTGATATCTGCATTCTTGTCAAAAATGATATATTTTTATTTATTTATTTATCAGAAAACAAACGGTCACACAGTTTTCATATTCTAAATCTAAACATTAACATAAAAAGACCTAAAGTTTCCTTAATGTAACAATATATATTTATAGCATGAATAGCTTAAAATTATAACAAGAACGGGAGAAAATGATACAAGTATTGTAGAAGATGTTGATAACATGGTTAAAGTGGTTAATTACAATTATCAGTCAAAAGCTTCTTTAATGGAATTTAATGTACAACAGTAAATATCAATATCAAACAGTCTGTCACTATCATTATAAAGTTTACATGCACGCCTTATAAACATGTTTTTACAGTAGAATGTTTTACATTTGGGGATATAAAAATTTAATTATAATATTTATTATTTACATCCTTTTTTATACCATGAAAATAAACCAGTTCCTTTCCTCATAGTCGGCCTTATAATGTTCCCACTGTTGGGACTCAGGCCTCCTCTCTAGGAAAGGGAATAGGCCATAATCCACAACCCAGTGTGGGTTGGTGAATGTCACATGTCTTCGAATTTTTGGTTCTAGAACATGCCGGTTTCCTCAAGATGTTTTCCTTCACCGTTTTGAGAGCAGTGGTGATGAAATAATTACACAAAGTAATGCGCCTTGGGTTTGAACCCGCAATCTATAATTTGTAAGTCGGGGCCGTTACCACTCGGCCACCACTGCTGTGCAACCTCCTTCCTTTCCTGAACCTTACAAAATTCCTGACTCTCCGATATTTTTCTTAAAAATATTTCCCTACCTTTTACTACCTGAAACTGGCACAAAGTTACAACTAGTGCCACCCTACAAAAGAAAAAAAAAGGAATTTAAAAATTGGGGCACACAAGCCAGTAACACACTAAACATAACATATATAGTATCGGTAATATAATATTAT
This sequence comes from Mythimna vitellina, assembly GCA_949316375.1. Lineage (NCBI taxonomy): Eukaryota > Metazoa > Arthropoda > Insecta > Lepidoptera > Noctuidae > Mythimna > Mythimna vitellina. Next base: position 7,575,907 of record OX438687.1, on the reverse strand, counting down.
TAGGTACCTGACATATGAAATCCGCGACTAGCACAATGCTATTTGGAAACAAATTCAAGTTTTTTTTTTTACGCTGGACTCTAATTCTTTTTCCAAAATAAAAGTCAGTTACGGTTCTGTTGTTTCGGAGATTAGTCGAAACAGACTAAAAGTTTAAAACTTGCATTTTTGTTATAGGTATCGAATGTCATGTGCAGCAGTAAAAAAACTTTTTACAAAAAAAATACAACCGACTTCAATGTAAAAAAAATACTGAGTAGTGCAAAATAACTTTAATTTTGGAAGTCGGTGTTTCTATAATAGTTTTGTCTCTTCGTTATTTAAAACCGAATTTCGAAATTAAGGGTATTTTATTCTTTTCAGTGTTTTTTTTACACTGAAGTCGGTTGTATTATTTTCGTAAAAAGTGTTTTAATTAACACTTTTTAGTTATGATATCACCACTAAAAAGTACCCCTCAGCCAAACTTAAATACCTTATAGCTAGAGTGCATCTCATGATAATTCTAATAATACCAAACACGGTTAGATTAAATTATTTTATTACAGATTTCTGGTGTCTAACTTCAAGCTTCATCATCAGATCAGTTCGATATACCTATTCCCTCTCTTCTTACTGTCAGTCATCGACTACGTGTATAAATAAAGGAATTTTACTTGTTACGACAGTGCTGCTGTGATCCTATGAGGAGTTCTGTTCCATATCTTCGAAGTTCATGAGCAGATCATAACGCTATTTCTATGGGACCAACTTGGAAGCATAACCTCATAATAAAAAAAAAAAAAAAAAATCGGTCGACAATTGACCGAGAAATCGGAGATCATACATATAAAAAAAATACATTCAGCCGAACATAGAACCTCTTCCTTTTTTAAAGTTGGTTAAAAAAAAAGGATAAGTAAGTAACTGTTGATAAGTAGACCAGTGATCAACAGTTTAAAGAAGCTTAAATACTCAGGCTCCCCGTGCAATCTCACTTTGTAAACACGTGTAACCTTCGACTTTATTTAACTTGTATTTATCGACAGCAGTTCAGATTATTAACGAAACTTCCCCAAGAGGCTGGTCCAAATTCTTGTCGTATATTTGGTGAATTTTCTTGTTTTATTTTCATCGAAGCTGAAGTTTTAATGTTTTTACATTATGGTTTAATGTTTGGGTATTCTGTAGGATTAATAGAGAGTTTCGGGATTGTCCTAAAGTTACCTTTTTTTAAGGTCGAAAATCATCCAATGACTGTGATCATAGCTGAAGTTTTAGACAGTAAAGCTAGAACTACATTAGACCGAGGCACACATATAACACGCCTGATTTGTACGTAGAACCACGTCGCGTGGCGTGAATCAAGTGTTGCTCTTCAAGTCTAGTTGCCCTATAAAATGTATGGAGACCGACGCACCCACATCGGCGTGTGTGGCACACGTGTGCGCAATGTAAGTCTACCTTAAAAGTCTGACACACCATCCCGCCCCACCCTAGAGCGACAACTTCCCACCTCAAAAAAAAAGATTAACACTATTTATTGTACATCATAAAAAATTACAGTAGGAGCTTAAAATTGCTTATCTTATTCGTGGGTTTTATCGACGACTTTGATTCTCTGCCAATTCGCGTTTTTTCGAATCCGATCCTTCAGAAAAAATCGCATGGATTTTCTATATTTTTCTTTTTTCTCTTTTCATAGCTCTACTCAGCATTTAAACTAATATTGTAACGAAGAAAGAGTTGGAATTTTTGTTTGTATGTTACGATTTAACTCAAAAACTACTTGATCGATTTCAAAAATTCGTTCCTGATTGGAAAATTACATCTTCACTGAGTAAAATAGGCTATTATGCAGGCAAAGCCGCTGGCATAAGCTATGGTATTCAATAAATAAGTACCCGCACAAAATTTGAAAGTCACCCGTTTTTTATGGAAACCATTGCTAAATTGTTGGGTTTAATAAGTGGGCACCAAAGAGAAACATCGTCTGGTTAAGGATTTCAATCATAACATTTATTATCCTTTACTTTATATTGGAAAGTGTGATTCAATAATATTACGTGAGCCGTGTGCTTATAAGCAAGACTAAAAGAATACATGGCGCGCAGCAACAAAATGCTGCGCGCCAAAACTAAGATAAAAGATGTTACCCGAAAAGCTGCCACTCTGAAGTGGGATTGGGCTGGACATGCCTGCCGCATGTCGGATGAGCTGTGGGCTAAAAGAGACTCTTATTAGGTCCCATTAAACGCAAGGCAACATCGCGGCAGACCAAGGCAAAGGTGGAGAGATGAACTGGATAACTACCGGATGGACTGGCCCGCAATGGCCGAGGACAGACGTGTGTGGAAAAGGGAGAGGGGAGGCCTTCATTCATCAGTGGGACATAAATGGGCGTTTTTTTTTTGTAGGTGGGAAAATCATACGATGATCCATCGCTCTTGGGCGAAGCGGTAGGGCGTGTCAGACTTTTACTGACTAAAAACCCATTACTGTTCTTTCGTTGCTTTCTTATCAGGACCGATTCTTCCTAACAGAAGCAGACCCTTGGCCCCAGTAGGCTTCGACCCTACTGGGCCCCTACAAATTGCTAACATCTGCTTGAGGCGCGTCGCTTGTCGCGCGTGAAACTTGGGCTCGGTCCGGATGGTTACCGGACGGTCGGATGGCGTAGGATTGCGCAAGCCCGCGCCTACGGTGGCCGAAAATCGGGATCGGGATCCCGGCGGCTGGGGCGTGAGGGTCGCGCCCCCGCGACATAAATGGGCTATCTCTTTCGGGCATCTCACAGCTTAGGTAATATCCCTCTAGTTTAACACTTTCGCAATCGAAATGTTCCATTAAGACAAATCAACAATATACATTGTGTAAATCTATTTGGGGTAAAGACAGATTTTCTAAACATACGGAGCAATTTGTATATTATTGAACTGTCAAATTGAAATTTATTGCGATCGTGAATTTGTTACGTAATTAGGTGCGTGTGTCTGTTTTGGTTTAGTTCTTACTATATAAATAAATAAAGGTAGAGGCCAACTAACTATTCAGCATTCATAGTATACATTTAAATAAATACCGCTTCAGTTGGCGTTTATTTTGTTACTTTGCGGATTCCACAAAAGTATAAAAGAGTTATAAACTCATAAGGTATAAAAATAACAGTAGTAAGTACAAGAAAAAAAGTGTATAGTTGTATTCTGTCATAGGTATATTTAAATCCAAAGCTTTTATATCAACCAAATCAGACAATTAAAACCAGTCAAGTGCGAGTCGGACTTACGCACTGAGGGTTCCGTACATACTTACCTATGAAAACCTGTTCAGTTTCCGAATTGAGTTACGAAGATTTTTCGAATCGCAAAAAAATATATTTTTGTAACGTAACTACAAATTTACAGTTTTCAGAAGAAACTAGTAAAGCAAAAACAAGTATAAAAATAATCAAAAAAACTCATATACGTACTGACTGAATTGACTGATGCTGTGAATAAAGACATAATCCAAAAAATCCGTACAAACTTACCTATGAAAACAATTCAAACCCGAAAAGCAAAAAAAAAAAAATGTGTTAAATACTACAAATTTACAGTTTTCAGATTTTTTCCTATACTTATGCTATGAGACCTTGCTTCCTGTCAAATTTCAGGATTCTAGGTCAACGGAAAGTACCCTATAAATTTTGATTCCTTTGAGAGTGTCGAAATAAACGTTTTTGTGACATAAACGGCCGTATTTTTTTTTCATTAACTCAGAAGTTTGATTTTTTCATAGCTTCAAGGGACTGCAAATTTGAGTATATGGTTTTAATTTCAACTCGATACCTCCACGCGTTCCCGAGATAAAGGGTTTCGTTTTTTTTTTGAGATACGGAACCCTAAAAATAATACAAATTATAAAGACCAGGGATGACATCCTTGAAATTGAAAGAGGAACATCTCTCAATTTTGTTTAACATGACGCCTGAATCAGCACCACTGAAAGAAACTGAATTCTAAAACATACGCTTTACCTTTGACAGTTATACCCTACCTTACTTGTTTTTGTATTTTTTTTAGTTTGTAAAGTAATCCAATAACTGCTTCCACTTTAGGTTGAGTGAGAAACAGTGTCAAACTTTTACTATCTAAAACCGAGCGTTGTATCTTCAGTTGTTTTTTGTTTTATTTTTTTATCCACCATCAGGAGACAGTGATATAGATTACTGTCTCTCCTGATGATAAGCGATAGTGTGGCCGACGAAGGAGAATGCTTTCCTAAAAGTAACCTATTCACTCTTGACTTAAAGACCTCTAGGTTGTAGCTATCAGGAAACCCAGACTCCGGCGGGAAATTCCACACACACACAATAAATGTGTTCCCAAAACATACGTAATACCCATACGGGTGGGACGTCCACCATGTACTGGTGGCGCAAAGCCATACGTTCAGTGGTTGGATGTTGGAACAGGCTTGGCGGAATTAAGCTTTTTTTTTTTATTGGGTGGGAAAATCATCTTATGACAAAACCCGCTCTTGGACGGAGCGGGAGATAGTGTCAGACTTTTACTGACTAAAAACCCACTCCTGTTCCTTCGTTGCCTTCGTCCCAGGGCCCCGGGTTTCGCTTTCACACTACTCGTGGCCCCAGTAAGCTTCGACCCTGCTGGGCCCCTACGATTTGCTGACATCTCTTTGAGGCGCGCGTGGAACAGTACGCGCCGTCGACGACTTGGGCTCGGTTCGATTACCGGACGATCGGACGGCGAGCCACCCATTGCTCGCCGTCCGCAAGCCCGCGCCTACGGTGGCCGGAAATCGGGATCGGAATCCCGGCGGCGGCGGTTGGATCGTAAGGACCGTTGCCTCACGCGATCGGCCGCCTCCTTCGCTTGCATTACTGCCTCGCAGAAGGAGGCTACCGCCTGCCACTCCTCCTCGCTCCGGAGCATGGCCTGAACCAAGGCCCGGTGGCGGAATTAAGCTAAGAAAATTTGACGTTCATGCCCCGAAATGCAACCGGTAAAAAACTAACAAGCTCGACGTCAATGCTCAAGATATTGAAGCTTCGACTTGACGAGTACACAATTACCAATAATATTTTGTGCTCACTTCTCAATTGACTCAAGTGCATCAAGCTGGTATCTGGCAGATCCATCCCAAGATTAAAGCAATACTCCATAAAGTTTCAGCAGCTATCCAGCGTAAAGTATTGTCTAAACTGTGCTAAGATTCCCACTGACTGTTTCAGTCTCGCTGTATCTCTTCCGAATAAGCCCTGTTTATCCTTACCTTACTGACAAACCCGTATTTTAACTATAGCAGCACTATTCGTTCGTGACGAAGCAAGTGAAAGAGAAAATCGAGGATTAGGCGTCTGACGTAACTGGCTATGACCTCTTTACATTGTAAGTTATCTGAAAAGCGTTGCCATCAAACTAAATATAGTAGCGCAGGGCCGGGTTGAGGAGATAAGGTTTCACGGCCAATAGTCCTTGTAGTCAGTAGCATTACGTGATATAAAAAAATTGTTATCAGTAGATAAGACCGTCAAGTAATGTATCACAGAAAATCGAAGTTTAATATAGTCCTGCGATATTTTTTTTGCGAATGGAAGCTTTTTTCTTTATATATAAAAATAACATGTTTAAAAATTTAGTACTGGCTAAGCAATCCGTACTTGCCTTTAAATTGATTTGATGACTTGTCACGGTGGGTGGATTTTTTGAGCACGAATTATTGGCTTCCAAACTTAAGAGATACGTGTGATCCATATTATTTCTATGGAATTAACTAAAGCAAGGAGTCGCGGTCAATTTTGGTTACACACATAATATTTATTTTATGCGATACTTATATAATAAACTATTCGACAAGTTATGAAACACGGTAAAAAGTTAGCGTAAAGCTTTTGTAAAGTTATATGCATTCAACATTACACAAAACGAGAATGATACTGGGATTTTTGTCTGAATACTCCTATCCCCGAGGCCCCCGTCCCAGAAAACCTCTAATACGACAAATATGATTAAATTTCTTTTTAGGATTACGTATCTCAAAAGGATAAAACGAGACCTTTATAGGATTACTTTATTGTCCGACTGTCAGTCTGTCTGTATGTCTGTCTGTCAAGATCCTTTATCTTGGGAACGTGTGGAGGTTGAAACACATATATATTTGTCACAAAAAAAAACTTTTTTTGCGATTCGAAAAAATCTTCGAGACACATTCGGGAATTGAACTATTTACATAGGTAAGTTTGTACGGAACCCTCAGTGCGCGAGTTCGAGTCACACTTGCCCAGTTTTTTAATACAGAAAATCTATGGAACATTAAAGCAATTTAAAAATACGAAAAAAACATAAACAAACTAATCAAATTAGAAACAAAATTTAAGTCAGTCTTTTTAGGTACCTACGATAATACCACGTGTTCGCGAGTAACAGGGCAGAGTGGAAGAAAAAAACGTGTTGCGCCGACCCCAAATAACACGGGATAAGGGCAGGAAGATGATACTACCACGTGTTCCCGAGATAAAGGGTCTTGACAGATAGACAGGTGAACAACAAAGTGATCCTATAAGGGTACCGTTTTTTCCTTTTTAGGTACGTAACCCTAAAAAGGAATTATGTTTGATAATCATTAAAAGCTGTGATTGCTCTAACAGGATTCCATTTACCTTAATCAAGCAAGACTTTATTATTTTTTATAGTTTTAATCAAATTATATTTAACATATCACCTGCTGACGGTTCCTTTAATCTAAGCTGACATTTAAATGGGTTTATCAAGGTAAAAATAAATCGGGGTACTCCAGGACAGAGACCTTGGGGACCGGGGTACTCCGGGACGGAGGCCTCGGGTACCGGGGTACTCTCCTGTATGCGTAGTAGTATGCGTAAGTATTGATTCAGTAAATTATTGTTTTTAATAAAAATTAGATTTCCTTTGTTTGTTTTGCGACACTTCATAATATTTAAGTTTTCATTTTCACGTAAAACTGAGTACTGAGTACATCCCTGGTATTTCGCTCGTAAAGGTACCAGGGATGAATGAAACATCTTCCACTTTCTTTCAGCGATGTGTAAAAATAGAGGGCGACATATTTTAGGGTCCCGCGACCGCATCAAAGGGTTCAGTGGTTTTTGTTGCTAGGTACCTTTAGGATGGTTAAGAGGCCGTCGTTTTGAGGAAAATTATTATGGTGTTTAGGGTTGATCCAGGATCTAATTTATGGGATAGGAAATGACTCAATTTCTGTTGTAAGTCTTGGATTAACTTTATACCACTATGGATTATTTCTTACTCCTGTCTCACGGCTGGGTAAAGGCCTCCAAATTTTTCCAAGTAGGTTCTTTGTACCCCTTCGTTTCGAACCAATAAAATAAGGACTGGTGTTTGTTTAACTTTGTACAAATCTAGTTTCAATAAGCACAAGGTTGTCTGTTTGGTGGAGCAGTAAGAATCAGTGAAGTGTATATTTCTGCAGGCGAATATTATTGTACTTCTACACTGTGCCAATAGCCAAGGTTCTTGGCCAATGGTTGGTTGTTGGTAATGATTGGAGATCGCAGTTTGCTAATATTAGTAGACATGAGTACCAGTACTGCCCATTTTCTCGACTAAAGGTATAAAAGTTAATTTTAAGGATTCCATACCCTAACTAGAGCATGTTGCTTTTTTATTTATTTATTTATTTATATAGGCATACCAACGACTTATTTACAACAAATGATACCCTCGTAAATGTGTTGTAGTTAACAACACATTTACGAGGGTATCCTGTGTAAAAAAGTCACTTAAAGGTATGCACAGCATTTACATTAAGTCTTATTAATTAATGATAATAATTAGGTTACAACTGGAAATGGTTATTACAATATAAGAACTAAAATTAAAAACCAATATACTAGGAATAAATTAAATTAAATTAAATTTAAAATTAAAATAACATTATCTTTTCTTCGGCTCCGCTGCCGATTACCGGGCATTTTTCCAATAATACTTATAAGAAACAGTGAGTCAACGATAGTATCCTAGTGATATATCTGTAAAATAAATGACGTAATCAGATTTTAGACCTCAGTGACATTTTAAAATAATCGTATTATACGATGCACAGTTTAGGTTCATAATGATCTTGGCATTGAAAGTGCGATTCTCAGCGTCAAACATATACAATACTATACGAAACATCGAACAATGTATGCTGTAACCTTGTGTAGTTTGCTTTTTAGATCTCTCCCATGCCTTTGGCTTTGTAGGTATCTTACGATATTTTTTGGGAAAAGCAACAGTTGAGAAAAATGTCTGGGGAGCTGTTGCAATATTAGTATTACAACCAGACTAACTTACTGTGGGGTTAGACAAGGGGATAAAATCACCTTTTTTTATTTTTATTAACGATTTTTTTTATTGATAAATCATTGAGAGCAGTGGTGGCCGAGTGGTAACGGCCCCGACTTACGAGTTGTAGGTCGCGGGTTCAAACCCAGCTGGCGCATTACTTTGTGTAATTTATTTCATCACCAATGCTCTCAAAACGGTGAAGGTTTTTTTTTTAATTGATATAAACCAGTGCTTGACTGCGATCCCACCTGATGGTAAGCGGAGATGCAATCATTGATGGTCAGGCGCACTAGTTTATTAAGAGCCTATTCACTCTAGCCTTGAAGACACCTAAATTATTCTTGGACGGGAAGACAGCAGCAGGCAAATTGTTCCAGTCCTTCGATGTAAACATCGTGAGGAAACAGGCATGTCCTAGAACCAAAAATTCGAAGACATGTGACATCCACCAACCTGCACTGGGCCCGCGTGGTGGATTACGGCCCGTTCCCTCTCCTAGAGAGGAGGCCTGAGTCCCAACAATGGGCACATTATAAGGAATATGCATTAAGCTCAGCAGCAAGAAAATCACAGTGATGACGTCACCAATATCGTGCTGCTGAAGCTAAAGGTTAGGACGCTAAAAATCTGAGTTCTTGGTCTTTGAGGCTGAATTTTTATTAAATTATATAAACCAATGCTTGACTACGATCCCTCCTGACAGTAAGCAGTGATGCAATCTTTGATAGTGATGCGCACTAGTTTATTAAGAGCCTATTCACTCTAGCCTTGAAAATACCTGAATTATAATCGGACGAGAAGACCGCAGCAAGCAAATGGTTTCCGTTTTTCGTTATACCCGATAGAACAACGACGCGAAACGCTTAATCCAGACCGCAGAGGTGTTAACAATGTAAGGGTGGATGGTAGAAAGGTGATGACGGAATCAAGTCATATAAGGTCTAGTATATGTCCTGATTATGAACCCCTATTAAACTTAATGTGAATGATATAGTGCGAGTGTGAAAGTTTAAGTACTCAGGGCATTACGTCACTTATGACCTTAATAACCAAGAGGATATTTAGAGGAAACGTAGGGCGCTGGCAGTCCAATGCAATGTGTTAGATTGCAGGTTGGCACGTCGTAGCATGGCAGTAAAAATAAAAGAATAAGAAGAGAAACATTTATTTGTGACTCACACTCAACAACAATTAAAAAAATGTGTGTAAATTAATTAAAATTAAAACAAAAAAATAATAATAGAAAAAGACCTCACAAAATAAATAAGAGAACCAGATAAACAAAAAAAAAAAATTGGGCAAGCGTGAGTCGGACTCGTACACTAAGGGTTCCGTACAAACTTACCTATGTAAATAGTACAACTCCCAAATGGAGTTTCGAAGATTTTTCCGTATTGCAAAAAAAGATTTTTTTTTTGTGACGTAGGTAACAACAAATTTACTGTTTTCAGATTTATTCCTATATCTGTGCTATACAGACCTTGCTTTTTGCCTAATTTCAGGTTTCTGGGTCAACGGGAAGTACCCTATGAATTTTAATTCCTCTATGAGTGTCGAAATATACGAAAAAAAGGAAAAAATCTTTTTTTTTCGTAACTTAGAAGTTAGATTTTTTCACAACTTCAATACACCGCAGACTTAAGTATATGGTTTTAATTTTATTTCGATACCTCCACGCGTTCCCGAGATAAAAGTTCTTAACAAACAGATAGACAGACAGACGGATAACAAAGTGATCTCATAAGAGTTCCGCGTTTTCCTTTTGAGGTACGGAACCCTAAAAAGAACACGGGTTGGTTTTAGTCAGTAAATGACTGACACGCCCTTTTACTCTACCCTAGAGCTGGAGAAGGCATTAGATGATTTCCCATCTCAAAAAAGGAGGGGGCAGCATTTTATGTAATGCAATGATCTTTTATCATCAGGCAATTAAGGTCTTGCCAGCGCGATGCCGCCCTGGTTCTGACAAGAAGGCTTCTTCTTCCTCGTCTTCTCTACCTATGGGAAGCCTTCTTCATCACTCAGCTTACCCCCTTTCCTTTTACCTGCTTGCAGCGTTGTTTGCGACACAGCAGGCTTGTTTGCGGCAACAATAGCGGAGTAGGCACGTTTAGGGGTCGACGTACCTACATCACATGCGTCACCACTTCGACCGGTGACGATACGTAAAGTTTTGTTTTTCTATGAGTGGCACGTGGAATATAGATACTTTTTTATAAGTCAACCCAAATCTTCGGTGATCAATCACTTATAAGTCCATGATGGTGAGGAGCATTACTTTCAGAAAAGGGTCAAGTCTGTTGACGTTGTAAATAGTTCTGTTATGTACCAAAACTTTTTTACCTCTTTTTGTTTTGGTGGGAAAATCATCTTATGATAAATCGCGCTCTTGGGCGGAGCGAAAGATAGTGTCAGATTTTTACTGCCTAAAAACCCACTTCTGTTCCTTCTTTGCCTTCGTCCCAGGGCCCCGGGTTTCACTTTCACTCTACCCGTGGCCCCAGTAGGCTTCGACTTTACGGGGCCCCTACGATTTGCTGACATCTCCCTGTTTTTACGTCTTTGAATATTTCTTTCAAGAATATTCGTAGTTCGTACTACCGTATTTTGTTATTGCGATTTCAGTAATTTGATACTTCTGCTACGAGTATTAAGTAAAAACCGAAGGAAACTTAAAAGTTATAAAATTCAAATTTAACTTTTCAAATAAGTACCTACGAACTTGAATAGGGTACTTTCAGTACATACTTTTTAACAGACAACAGTGAATTTTCTAAATGGGTTCTGAATATTATAGAATACTAACTTATGCCAGCCGCTTACTCCGCGTGAAAATAGAACATAATCTATCTATATATATAAAATCCAATGCCACTTTTCGTTGTAATTTTATAATTCAAGAACGGGCTCACCTATCCAAACCAAATGTTTAGGCTTTGTTTGGACTATTTAGTAGATGGTTTATGTGAAGTTTAAAAGAGTAAACTATGGAGTTTCTTGCCGGTTCTTCTCCATAGGAAACGACCAATTTGGAACCAGGCACAAGCTTCTGACGTTTTATAAGTGCCCATGTAGGCCTATGTGAAATAAAAATCTCTTGACTTTGATAATGACGCCATTATATTAGTAGATTACCAAACTTGTCAAAATCAACAATTATGAAAACAATGATAGACCATTCTGACACTATTGTAGTAGCAGACTTAAGGTGCTGGAAAGTTGCATGTAGAGCGATATAAAAGAATACTTTAGCCATAAATAGTTATCCTATGTGACATTTCAGGACATGGTCTATAAGCAGCCGTCTGTGCAGGAAATAGTAACAAACATACAAACATACACTTTTATAATATTGGACGATATCTAAATTCATAATTGACTATCTGGCAGTATTACAATATTGAATAGCAATGCTTTTTCTCCGAAATATCCGGGTAAATTATTATGGAAAGCTCAGGAATTTTGATAGGTAAAATAACTCTAAAATTTGATATGAAACATTTTCAATTTGGATATTCACAATGCAGGTTTAACTTCATTCTCGTGTTAGTCCAGCAAAATCAAACTTCACACAAAAGCCAGTTATAAATAAATCAAATGCTTGCATACCTTCCAACTAGCACGTGCAAAGTTATAAAACACACCGAATAATAACAGCTAAAATTCAACAACCCTCTATGGACTCATACAATTCGTGCGAACTCACCAAATTTGGTCAAAATGTTGAACAAAGTTCGGTGAAGTAAAGTTTAAGGTACGATTTACATTGGGTCCTGAAGGACCATTGGTCCTGTTTGTTTGAACTAAGATAAGTGAGGAAAGGTCTACTAAAATATTGAACTACTGTTATCTGGTTGAAATAATCCACTGGGACAACGAACCTAGAAAATAGAGTTTAAATATGGAGTGAAAATGTTGGGTAATTGCGTAACAAAAACTTGTAGATAAGGCCTACGAGTTGGTTTACAATGTTTCAACAATTCCGTTTCAGTGTTTAAAAGAATGTTTTTGTTTTCTTGAACTAGAATCTTGCACGCAAATATCTATAAGGCTCCTTCTTTCTCTTCTCGCAGACTCAAATTCCAACACAAATATTGTCAAAAATTAATTTAATAGATCTATTGTAGATTAGCTGATGCCAGTGGCTTCACACGCGTGGAATATAGTATTGGAATGAAAGTATTATAATAATGTCCTATTCCAAGGTATGGTCTATCCGTGTGCCAAATTTCATTCAAATCCGTTCAGCCGTTCGAGCGTGAGGAAGTAACAAACATACAAATTCACTCACTCACACCTTTATAATATTAATGTGATTTTCCAATTTGAGTGTTCTTCTACTTCGTATTTACTTCTTGTCACTTCTGCCCCCGTGGCCAAGTTACGATTGTTTTGTTTGCCTCGAACGCCTCGAGTAGGCCACGCCTCCGATTCTTTTGTTCTGACCACGTGACTGAGCGTTGAGATGACGTCAGAACAAAGGAATCGGAGGCGTGGCCTATTCGAGGCGTTCGACGCAAACGAAACGATCGTAACTTGACTAGGGGGGCTGAGCTACAAATAAAAACAGCATAAGTGGTAGCGCCTGATCTTTTGGCATAAGTACAACTGTTACAATTACCCCAAAAGACTATTTATAATGCTATTTTCTTTTCACTGTTTTGTTGTAGTATATTATTTATCTATGTCAATAGACGATTATTTTTTCTTCAATTTCGTACATTTATCTATAGTTAGATAAGTACTGAAATTCATTAATTTCATTTATTCATAACTATACACTTTGTGTTTAATATTAGATACGTATAAAATAATATTAAATTAGAATAAAAAAAATATTAAGTTAAATAGAGCAGTGGTGACCGAGTGGTAACGGCCCCGACTTATGAGTTGTAGGTTGCGGTTTCAAACCCAGCCAGGCGCATTACTTTGTGTAATTTATTTCATCACCACTGCTCTGAAAACGGTGAAGGAAAACATCGTGAGGAAACCGGCATGTCCTAGAACCAAAAATCGATGACATATGACATTCACCAACCCGCACTGGGCCCGCATGTTGGATTACGGCCCATTCCCTCTCCTAGAGAGGAGGTCTGAGTCCCAACAGTGAGAAAATTATAAGGCCGACTATGCTATGCTATAAGTTTAATGATTAAAAATATGACTACCTTACCTACAAGTAAATCTAATATCAAATTATATATCATGTATATTATAAATAATGTCAAAAGTATTGCATTGCCCATTGGCAATGCATTGCCAAAGTAAAATCATTGTTTATGTCAAAAGTAAATACAGTTAAAAGCAAGAAATGACAAAACATTCCAAAAAGAAAAACAAAGATACTTTCGCGTTTATAATATTATACTAGTGGGTGCTAACATAAAAATCTATGCTTCTGTATGGTAATATTTGCACCAGCCGTTACCCTATATTTTTTATTTCCATTCCGGAATAAAATGTGTGCTGAAGTTTATCCATTAACCCTCAAGTGGGGATAATGGTTTTAACATTGAACTTCCTTTAAGAACCAAGTGTCAATTATTATAAAGGTTACAGTTATGGAGGTCGGTTAAGACGTAATCCGTTATTTTGATTGATGCTATATAGCTTTTTCCATAGGTTCGCCCCCGTGACCTCGAGCATAAATCTGCCTAGCTTTTCCTACCTATATTTTTTGTGTTTTGAGGTGAGAAAATATTTTTTTAATAATATAAACTAGTGATTGAATGCGATCCCATCTGATGGAGAGCAGCGACGCAATCGTTAATTTATTTATTTATTTAAAACTTTATGCACTAATGAAACATTGTACAAAGGCGGACTTAATGCCTTAGGCATTTTCTACCACTCGACCTTAGGGTGGTGCAGAGATATAACATGGCAGGTGCAGGTTAAAAGAAGATTGACAGAGAGGAAATAAGAACAATAATAAATATATACTTAGATACATACATACAAATAAAGAATGGTATTGAGAGAAAAACGAATACAACAAATCAAGAGTGTGATGAATCTACCAACTTCTATGTTAATGGTGAGGTGCACTATTTTATTAAGAGCCTATTTCGCTTGAAGCCTTGAAGACACCTAAATTATAATTGGACAGAGAGACAGCAGCAGTCTGATTGTTCCAGTTCTTTGATGTACGCGGTTTTAGACGAGGTATAATGATTTCTCTTACTCTAGAGTGGAGCGAGAGGGCGGGTCAGACTTTTACTGACTAAAACCACACCTATGTTCCTTCAGTTGCCTTGCGTTCTTGGATCACGGGTTACCTTTTCAGAAATTATTCCATGGTCCTAGTAGGCATTGACGCTACGGTTTTGCTGACATCTCTTTAAGGCGCGCGTGGAACACTACGCTCCGCCGACGACTCGGGATCGACCCGGACGGCGAGCTACCCATTACTAGTCGTCAACAAACGCATACGACTACGGTGACTGGTAGTCGGGGTCAGGATTCCCTCACACGTGCGTTATCCGCGAGCAATACTGCTTCGCAAAAGAAGGCAGCCGCTGCCCATTCCTGAATTCCCAGTTATGTTGGTGTCGGTCCTCAATCATACCGTGTACATCTGAGTACCAGTACTATAAGCGGAACACAGCTTCTCTGGGCTCTACAATCCAATAACTGGAGAACACTGTACCTCTGGAAAGACTGATATCAGATTTCTAGGTTTCTGACCAAGGTCATAGTGACCGCCGTATCAGCCATATCAATGATAAAGGGCTCTCGGTCTACAGGAGTCCCGACGTATGCATTCGTATCACGATACCGTTACCGTACCGTACACGTTAAATTCAGATTAGATACTACGATTAAAAATCTAATATGATACTAAAAAAGTTATCGTCAGTCAAGTCTTGACTGACGTTAACTTTTACAAGAGCAAAAACATAAATTTGTAGACACTTAAATAAAGAACGTTAGATGATATAAGATCACACACAATATTGTATCTGTCAACTTCAAACGATTGTAAAAATATGACAATGTTTTAAATAAAATAAATGTTGTTACGTATGCATATTTATTGAGTTGACATGCAATTGGGCATTTAAAAGAGATCTTGTGATCTCTTAACAGCCCATTCTTTGTCATAGTCAGATGCTTGTCACCTGTTCTATTTTTAATATAGCTATCTACTGAAAATATTTTCATCTGGCCTGGACCATTTTTTTTTTTAGAGTTATATTCTCAAAAAAGAAACAATAAGAGCATTGTAAAAATTAATATGTCGAAAGTCATCAACATCATTTCAGCCGAAAGACGTCCACTGCTAGACATAGGTCTCCCCCAAGTGTCGCTACAACGTTTGTTCCTGTGCGCCTCGCATTTATCGGATTCCTGCGACTCTCACCAGGTCATCGGTCCACCTTGTAGGAAGACTTCCAACGCTGGGTCTTCCGGTGTGCGGTCGCTACTCCAGAAAATTTCCACCTCATTGACATACACTGCCACTTAAGTTTGGCGATTCTTAAGGCTATGTCGGTGACCTTGATTTTATAGTAGATATCTTCATTCCTAATCGCCTTTTCGCTTGCCCATGCATTGAAGTAAGATGACGAGAAATACAACAAATTTTTCACGAAAATGTTTAATAGAACTCATACTCACTCAGTAAGTTAATATATCAATGATCTTTACTCTTTTTCTGATTAAAACATCTTCGAAGAACTGACACGGGGGAAAGAATATACTTACCACACTTTTCTTTCCCATAAAAAAGTTATTCAAACTAACATTGGCCTTATTCTCAAGGGTAATGGCTATGAGAAAGCCTGTTATAGAATATTTATCATGAGCGAAAAATATAATAATGGGATGAACAGAATAATGAATTTACATCGTCATCTTGGACTCGCAGTTTCGTAACTTTTCTTGCTTTTGGTCGTAAGGACCAAAAATAATCGTTATGAAAAATCATGTTATCATAATCTTCTTTCAAATAACCTTTGTCTAAAATTCTGTGCTATTGTGAACTTTGTTGGTCAATGGAGGTACCTCCAGTATTACAACCATACCATGATGAAAACCCTTAAACAGATTGAAGGCTCACTGAAAGTTACATATGGATTTAACCCTCGCATAACGCCATAAATGATTCCTTATCAAAAAAATCCTGAAAAACCACTCAAATGTTTGAAAAATACGTGTGGGGAAAGATTTATTTATTTATTTATTCCATTTTAAAGAAGGCTTACAGACTAACGAAATAAGTGATACAAAAAGTATGATATTTTCAAATCGCTAATTACAAGCCTCCACATGTAGACAAAAAAAAATTAATTAATATATCGTGATGGAAAATACATATCACAATTTTTTTTTTTATACATACCTGTCATAATCTCATTACCTGAGTAAAGACTACCCTATAATATATAAAATTTATTAAACATTAAATTGAAAATAGTATAAATTAAAAGACTGCTAATTTCGGTATACCATAGAATTTCAAACTTAGTAACATTTGTGTAAAATAATATTTTATGCGTATTTTCTAAAATAAATTTAAACATCACAGCTAAAGTAGGGTGCAATAACTTGTATAAAACAAATGTAATTTGAAGAGGCAAATGATATATAGCTGCCATAAATTAGTTTGACTCATAAGGCTACGCTCACATGTTCCTCACATAATTATTTACCATTTTAAAGATAATTTAGATAAGAAATCGACTAAAAATAATGTAATTTTATTAAAAACTCAAAATCTATAACATAATAATTTTGTCAATTTGTGGGCTTTTCACAATCAAAACCTGCCTTTTACACCACATCTTATATCGGAATCAAGGTTAGGTCCCTGGTCACTAAATGTAGCCAGAAATAATAACATTTTTTTTTAAACCTCTTGTAATTTCGAGCTTATAATTAGCCATAGCTTTTAATTAATTAATTATTTAAGTGAAGTACAGCCACGTCACATACATTTCACATTAACAAAAAGATCTCAAAGCAAAATGACTTATGCACATGACAATTAAAGCGTACATAGCGCTCACTACAATAACTTTGCTTCCTTAAAAACTATGATCCTACATTTAACATAAAGTCACTGTATAATCATAACAAAAAAAAAACTGAAATAAAATCGAACAATTCAAAATAAATTACAGAAGATATACGCTTTTGATCTAACCAAATGTATTTTTATTTATTAAATCACTGTCTATCAAATAGGAACTTAGGATTCGATATCTATATATTGACTACCTTTAGTCCATCCTTTAGATGACACACACATCAACATTTCAATCGAAAGACGTCCACTGTTGGACTTAGGCCTCCGCAAGTCTCGCTATAACGACTGATCCTGTGCGTTCCACATCCATTGGATTCCCGCGACCCTCACCAGGTCATTGCTCCTACTTGTGGGAGCCTTTCCAACGCTGCGTCTCCCGGTTAACATAATATTCTTAAATAAAACAAATATTTAATTTATTATTATTTCTAATTTGTTATCGGCTCAACACGTTTTCTTCAATCTATTTTAGCTTAATGGCACTCACTGAAAGTACGAAATGACTCTTAGCCAATCACCTCAAGGCATCAATCATGATGAGAACAACCTGCCCAGCTAATTCACTGTCATAATTTATCATGGCGCAAATGATAATGGAATGTCCAAAACAAATAAAGCGCACAGTCATTCGGTCTGGAGATGTCAATGTCCAGTTACGCTACGCAACGCGCCATTTTTTTTCTGGTCCTTTTATACGCGACCAAGTATTTTTTGCTACGGATACAGATTTTTGTGGCTTCGACTAGTTACGGGAATTTATGTTGTGCTTTTCTGAAAGGAAAAAAATATTTCTAGCTTGGTTTGATATTTTTGAATTATGAAAAATAGGTATATAGTTGTAGTTATCGCTGATACCTTTTGAGATAAATGTGTATCAAGAATTTAAAAAGTAAAAAATGAGTGTATTTGAGGAAGTTTGAAAGTGGCGTCAGTGACTGAAAAGTTGAAGGGGAATAATTTTTTCTTGGTATGATCATGTACAGAGGATGGAGGAAACGTATGTTACTAAAGGAGTTACATATTATTATAAGGAAGGATGGAGAGCAAGGCCAAATAAAGGATTATATGAGAGGAGATACGAAATGAAAGGGAGTTAGTGATAACGAGATAGTTGACAAGACTGCGCCGTCTCCTAGTAAAATGGAACGAGAGCAAGAAGATGATAATGAACTAACTATCTATAATGTTACGCCATTACGCTTTTTTCATTACGCTATTAATGTTAAAGAAAAGAAAGAAAAGAAAGAAAAGAAAGAAAAGAAAAGAAAGAAAAGAAAGAAAAGAACGAAAAGAAAGAAAAGAAAGAAAAGAAAGAAAAGAAAGAAAAGAAAGAAAAGAAAGAAAAGAAAGAAAAGAAAGAAAAGAAAGAAAAGAAAGAAAAGAAAGAAAAGAAAGAAAAGAAAGAAAAGAAAGAAAAGAAAGAAAAGAAAGAAAAGAAAGAAAAGAAAGAAAAGAAAGAAAAGAAAGAAAAGAAAGAAAAGAAAGAAAAGAAAGAAAAGAAAGAAAAGAAAGAAAAGAAAGAAAAGAAAGAAAAGAAAGAAAAGAAAGAAAAGAAAGAAAAGAAAGAAAAGAAAGAAAAGAAAGAAAAGAAAGAAAAGAAAGAAAAGAAAGAAAAGAAAGAAAAGAAAGAAAAGAAAGAAAAGAAAGAAAAGAAAGAAAAGGAAGAAAAGGAAGAAAAGAAAGAAAAGAAACAAAAGAAAGAAAAGAAACAAAATGTTTATCTGTTTGTTTTACCTTTTCTTAACTATGTTAGGGTTGCTTTTCAGTCAATCGAGATGAAACTTCCACCAAGAAACAGTAATTAGGTAACACGATACTCCTTGCCAAGACTTGTGTCAGATTATCTGGCTTCTGATTATCAGTAACCACTATCAAAAATCTACAAACAGAACCAATGGCTTAGCGTGCCTGAAGATGGTCATCTAAGTTATCTAGGAACTGATCTTGTCAAGCATTATTAGCATTTTTTATTTATTTATTAAACCTTGGAGATTGACCTGTACGGTTGTTATTATTTTAGTCACGTGTTTCTTAGTCTCATAAATCATACACTAGTGTGTACATAAAGGCTATATTTCGGCGTAGAGTTATGTGCGTAAGTCAAATCTAAATTCGTCCAGTGGTATCCGTAACGTTAGACAGAAACGAAAATTAAAACAGACATGCCCGAAGTTTGAATGAAAAACATGTGGAATTCGTACCGAAATATCATGACTATTTTTGGGTTTATGTATATATTTGTTTAGATGATCTGTCAATGTTTTGGTTTGTTTATTTTTTTAACGTAGGTGGGTTTTATACATAAATAAAGTGAGTTATTAAATAAGTACTGTCTTTTTTTCTGTTATTTGATACTTCGTCCGCGTCAAACTCGTTAAATAGTGCATTGCTATGGTTATAATTTCAAGAAGTGTTTTTTTTTTGCGAGGGTCCCTATTTTTTTTTCTAAAGCACAAATAGTTTAAGATACTTATAACATAAGCTATTTACCAGTGAAAGTCCTCATCAAAATCGGTCCCGCAGTTTAAAAAATTAGCTGGATCAAACAAATAGATTGACAGACAAAATCTTAAAAATTTTTGGCGGCCGTATGTTAAACAGTAGCCAAATCTTTTGCAATATAGTTTAGTGATAGTAAAAAGTGATTCCAAGGGAACATATTCGCCGGATATAAAGTGTCTTATTGTGCTATTCCAAGGCGTATTCTACCCATGTGCCAAGATTAATCGGAACCCGTTTAACCATTTGAGCGTGAAGAAGTAACAAACAGACACACACACTCGCAAAATTACGCCTTTTTAATATTAGTGTGATATATATATATAATTGGAGTGTTCTTTTTTTAAATTAATCTAGGTATGGGCTCTAAAGATAAATAAGATTTTCAAATGGTAAATCCCTAAAAATATTGAATTTGCAAAGTTACATTTATTTATCTGTTACGTTTCGGCGCGTAAGCCTCTTAACCGATATTAATAATAAGTTTCCAATGAAAATCATTTTTTCATAGCAAGCTTTTATAGCGCTGTATATACCTTTATTATTAATACTCATCAAGACTGTCCCAAAAAGCTCAAACACAATAATCTCATTACTAAGTTCTTAAGGCCATCTTTCAACTCCATCATCAGGCCCTGGTTACTATCTACCACCATAATACTCGTTAAGATGGATCAATCGAGCTCTAACTCCATGGGGTTGTGTCGTTTAACTATTGAGTTCCTATGGCGAACTTCCGGTTCCATCATCAGATCAGCTCGATATCATAATAATTTTGCATTGTTATATGATTTACACTTGCATGCAAAATTTGAAGTCAATCGGTAACCGGAAAGTGATTAGATCAAAGTTAATTTAAAATACTATTGATTACCTACAGACATACAAGCATCGGGACAGGTGAAACTAAATAAAAGCTTGTAAATGGCAAAGCAAGAGCAGTGGCGGCCGAGTGGTAGCGGCCCCGACTTACGAGTGGTAGGTCGTGGGTTCAAACCCAGCCAAGCGCATTACTTTGTGTAATTTATTTCATCACCACTGCTCTTAAAACGGTGAAGGAAAACATCGTGAGGAAACCGGCATGTCCTAGAACCAAAAATTCGAAGACATGTGACATCTACCAACCCGCACTGGGCCCGCGTGGTGGATTACGACCCATACCCTCTCCTGGAGAGGAGGCCTGCGTCCCAGCAGTGGGAACATTATAAGGCCGACTATGCTATGCTATGCTATGCTAAATGACAAAAGTTGAAGTACACACTGAGGGTGCAGTTACTGCAGCCACACCGGAATGTAAATTTTAAAACGTTTGCGATGCGAGTACCGAACTGTTTTCTACACCTTGTTTTGAAAAAAGACTTTTGAAAAAAAAAGAAAAGAAAAAACGTTTATTCGTACCTCACACATATAATAGAATTTTAAGTATGGGAAAAAAATAACTTTAAAATCTGTGCAAGTCAAAAAAGGCGCCTAACTCAGCATATGCTGCGATATTTAAAACGATAAATAACGCAGCGCTGGTATTCTGTTAGGGCCCGCGGTGATGCCACGGTCATACTCACGGAGGTTACAAAAAAACTATGTAGATATCGAAACAAAATAATAAATACTAACTCTCTCTTCCTGCCCTTGTACCGTGTTATTTGGGGTCGGCGCAACACGTTTTTATCTTCCACTCTGCCCTGTCACTCGTCATGCTATCACTAACTTCTTTTTCTTTCATATCACTCTTCACACAATTGATAAAAAAAAAAACATTGGAAAAAAAAATCTTTTGGCCGCAATGATGTTCCGTCGCTTTCGCGGATAAGTGCCACAAGACAGCACCACGACAATGTAGTGTGAAGTGAAGTCTTACTAACATAGCTTTTAATCATATTATGTACTAACAAAATAATTTAATATAGTTATGTATGTTAGTCTATAAGGTATTTATGATATAGGTACTGGTTATCTGAAATAAAATATGGATTATTATTTATTAGTATTAATAAAAAAATGTTTTGGTTGTGCTTGTCCTTAGGGGGGGTTTTACCGTAATCGCCACGCTTGGCATGCGAGTTGGCGACCGCAGTATGGTTGTTGCAATTCACGGAGAATGCTGCTGCCCATTTTCTGGTATGTTCCTTAGTCGCCTCTTACGACACCCACGGGAAGGCGTGGGATGGTTTATTCTTTACGTCCACCATACGGAACTAAAGATGAAGTGGGCAGGACACATTGCTCGTAGAACGGATGGTCGATGGGGTCGAAAGGTTCTAGAGTGGCGACCGCGCACCGGAAAACGCAGCGTTGGAAGGCCTCCCACAAGGTGGACCGACGACCTGGTGAGAGTCGCGGGAATGCGGTGGATGCGAGACGCACAGGATCGGTCATTGTGGAGACGCTTGAGGGAGGCCTATGTCTGAAATGATGATGATGAATAAAAAAATCATTAAACCAACTGAAATAACATGAACTAGAGTTGGATAAAGAATGTTTTCAATGTACCACGCCGACAAACTCGCAGACAGAAGCTATTATAGTTATATTTTAAGTTTTAACCTGCCTACAGAAATATTTTAAGACAATACGAGAAACAGATTGGCATAATAATTATTATCATGCTGAAAGCACAGACTTTAATCACGATAGACAATGGCTGAAATTAAGGCTGAATTTATTAAACTTTTGAATTACTTTATTGTTATTTCTTTAATAGCTCCTGCTGGTAGTTTAGCCCTCGTGAAAGTAAAAAACTTGCACAATAGATTAGATAGGATAAAAAGCAGGTATTCTATGTGCTATTTCAAGATATGATCTTCCAAATCCGTTTAAATATTTGAACGTGAACATACACATTTTTGCCCTTATCATCTATATATGTAAAAGGAGAAACTGACTGACTGACATATCTCATGACTCATGACTAGGAGCGTGAAATTTTGCACAAGGTTTCCTGTTATGACATAGGCGAGCACTAAGAGAGGATTTTCCATAATTCACGCCCTAAGGGGATGAAATGAGGGGTCCGAAATTTGTATGGCGAAACCTACTTTCATGCGGCTCATTCACGTGGCTGAAGCCACTGGCTGAAGCCGCTGGCTGAACCTACTCTATAAATATATATGGAGAAACTAACTGACTGACATATCAACGCACTATCAAAACTACTAGGACTAGGAGCGTGAAATTTTACAAAGGCTTCTTTTTATGACGCAGGCGAGCACTAAGAGAGGATTTTTCAAAATTCAGCCCCTAAGGGGATGAAACGGGAACTAAAGTTTGTACGGAGAAACCTACTTTCTCGTAGGCGAAGCCGCTGGCAAAAGCTAGCTTTTTGGTTCTAGGACATGCCGTTTTCCTCACGATGTTTTCCTTCACCATTTTGAGAGCAGCGGTGATAAAATAAATTTCACAAAGTAATGCGCCTGGCTGGGTTTGAACCCGCGACCTACAATTCGTAAGTCGGAGCTGTTACCACTCGATCACCATTGCTCTCAAGTGATTAATTATTTAAAAATAAATAAATACAATTTGTTTGTTGTTATAAAAACCTTAATATTATGAATATTCCAACATAATGTATGAATGTAATAAATAGATTGAGTTTTTTTTTTTAATTGGTTGGGAAAATCATCTTATGACAAATGCCGCTCTTGGGCGGAGCGGGAGATAGCGTCAGACTTTTACTGACTAAAAACCCACTCCTTAGTTATTACTTCACTGCGCCAAAAGTTTTCAGGGAGGTTTATCAAGTGTTTGTATGTATGTATGTATATTTCTCTGGCTCGCCCTAGAGCCAAAACGGCTTGTTGCATTTTAGATTAAGAGATGTCGTTAGATTTGTCTTAGTTATGGGAGTGACACTAGGTAAGTAAATCAAAATTATAAAGAAATTAAATCGTGAATTCTTGCTGCAAAATCATTAAGTACCTATTTTTTGGTATCAAAATAAACGGCTCGAGAAGTTAATTTCAAAAGTATTACTAAAATGTAGGAAATAAAAAAACCGGCCAAGTGCGAGTCGGACTCGCGCACGAAGGGTTCCGTACCATCCGTCCGAAGCAAAAAATGGCAAAAAAGTCACGTTTGGTGAATGGGAGCCCCGTTAAATATTTATTTTATTCTGTATTTGTTGTTATAGCGGCAATAAAAATACATCATCTGTGAAAATTTCAACTGTCTAACTATCACGGTTCATGAGATTACAGCCTGGGAACCGATGGACGGACAGTGTCGTCTTAGTAACAGGGTCCCGTTACACAATTTGTTTTTAAAAGAGGTGTGGAGTTTCTTGACGGTTCTTCCATAGAAAACGACCAATTTGGAACAAATAAAAAACTTTTGACTTTGACTTACTGTCACTTACAATTTTTACAAAAACCTAACCACAAAAAACTCTCAAAAAGTGAACATTAAACAGTCAGGATGCAGTTGATGGCGTCAAATCTTTAATTGAACTTTAATAAATTCTACATTTTAAACCACAACCCTCATATCATAACATACACAAATTGTTTGCAACCGCAGCGATATTACGGTCAGATTATGAGCAAAATTCATCTAAATTCTTATATAAATTGTTTTGTGAATTTGGTAATTGCCACTTTGTTTGTTTAGTTTGTGTTTTTTTTTATTTATTATGCGTGACCACGGACCCATGTATTCGTTGTAGTGAGCACCCGATTTTTAACGAGATTATTTTGTTTGCATTGGCCTTTTAAGGTGAAAATATACACACAAATAACTACGTCCCTTCTTTTTAGGGTTCCGTACGTCAAAAGGAAAAAACGGAATTGTTGTTCGTCCGTCTGTTTGTCTGTCTCTCAGTCAAGACCCTTTATCTCAGGAACACGTGGAGGCATCGAGTTAAAATTAAAACCATATACTCAAGTCTGCGGGCCTTTGAAGCAGTGACAAAGTCAAACTTCTAAATTACAAAAAAAAAATATAAGACCGTTTATGTCGCAAAAACGTATATTTCGACGCTCTCAAGGGAATCTAAATTCATAGGGTACTTCCCGTTGACATAGAATCCCGAAATTTGGCATAAAGCAAGGTCTTATAGCGCAAGTACATGCATAAATCTGAAAACTGTAAATTTGTAGTTACACCACAAAAAAAAACTTTTTGGCGATTCGGAAAAATCTTCGAAACTCAATTCGGGAATTGAAATGTTTTCATGTGTAAGTTTGTACGGAAACCTCAGTGCGCGAGTCTGACTCGCACTTGCCTGGTTTTTCTTTTTCTTTGTTTGGTTTTTTTACGACGGTTATATCGTTAAGTCTGTGTCAACAATCCTAAAAGTACAGAATATCTAATAGTTTTTTTTTTGTTATAGTTAGGCTCGCGTTTGACCACTATTTCACCTGATAGTAAGCGATGATGTGGTCGACGATGTAACAAAACTGTCTAGAAGTAAGTTAACGCTTGACTTAAAGATCACCGATTTCGGCAAGGAATTCTACTCCATAGCTGTCCCCTCCTCCTTAGTCGTTCACTCTTGCCAGAGTGGTCGTGGTTGCCAATGTTGCATTTTCGTTGGCAAGTGAGGCTCCCGCGATGCGTCTCCACTTGTCTCAGTTTACGGAGTCTCGGGAACTCTGGACTATGGAGGTTTATGTTGCAGCTCTGATAACGTCTGTCCTACGCGCAGGTAAGCGCCCGCGTGACCGCTTCCCTTCCACTTGTCCCTGGACAACGAGTCGCTCCATGAAGTGTTCGTTGCAAACAACGTGACCGAAATATTTCTCCAAATCATTCCTCTGAACATCAGGACGGCTTCCATTCGGTTCACTTTTAAGGTGATGGCACGTGAATACATTCGTAAGAAGTTGGTGTAATCATCACAGCGATGATTTGTTGGATACGTTTTTCATAATAACTTTGTTATTTGTATGTATGTAAGTATATATTTGTTATTGTTTTCTTAATCTAGTTTACCATTATGTTGCACCTACCATGTTATATTTCTGCACCACCCTAAGTTCGACTGGTAGAAAATGCCTAAGGCATTAAGTCCGCTTTTGTACAGTGTTTCTTACTAGTGCATAAAGTTTTAATAAATAAATAAATATTTGAGGATTCTTACTTGCACAGTCGAAGATAGCCATAGCTGTACGCACAATAAAAAACGATACAACGGACGTTCACCTAGTACAGGTGCTCCATTTTATTAGTAGACACTAGCAAGATGGCTTAGCAGAATTAAAAAAAAATTAATAATGTAATTCTGTTTTTCTAAAACATACTTTTTGCTATTTAGGTAGTAGGCTCACTGGTTGATATTTTTTAATTGCCAAACAGGAAGTCACAACCGCCATTTTCCAAAAAAAAAATCCAAAAAAAAATTACCAGTAATGTCTGTGGATGACAAAAAGATCAAGACAATTTTCCCCAGAGTAGACTTAATAAGATTGGTTTTTTATTTATCTTTTACTTTGCTGACAGGCTAAAAGCAAAACTTATATTTCAAAGATTATATTTCCGATATTAGGAGGGATCTCTAATATAAACGAACAGACTGCTAAAGCATCAATCAAGATCGCGAGCCTACAATCCGACTTTGTAATTGACGATTTTGAAGCGTTCTTTTTTTGAATGTTTTTTTTTCCAATAAACAGAATTTTAGGTTTGTTTAATAATATTGTAAAGTATTTTTATTATTTAGTAACTCGATTTTATAAAAGCAGAAACCAAAAAAAAAAAAAATTTACCCTCATAAAATAGTTGCTAAGATGTTCATGTAAAAAAAAAATTGTAAAAAAAAACAAGAAATGGTTTGACATAAATTCTCACAAAGGGTTAAATAACAACAAGGGTTTAATTATACTATTTTCAAAGATCCTAAAATTCTTTAAAATTATATTTCATTCCAGGTTTTTTTTACGTTTAAGGAAGTAGATTAAAATATGAACTCATAGATATTTATTTAGGTTTACTGTTAGAACCACATAGATAAAAATGTAAAGAGAAATTCCACAAAAGGGTTATCAATTAAAAAAATAAACATCCTAAACCGGTCATACCTAAAATAAAAAATTAAAAGTTTTACTCTCTAAAAGCTTATTTAAAATTACGAACCTTTTCAGAAGAAAACTTAGCTATACATTTTTCACAACTCTTCTTGTCAACTTTTCGAACTAATATCACTGAAAACCAATTTAAAATCTCACTATTATTTAACACACTGTTAATATTTCAGTACAAAATATTTTTTGAAACAATCACATACACTGGCTGAACACAAAAGCAAACTTGAATTTTAGAAGAATAATTTTTCGCGCGCGTATTTCGTATTTCAAACGCGTAGTGACGTCACAGATAACGCGTCCACAGCTTTCAGTATCTCGTGGGAAACTGGCGGGAAATCTTAGCGAACGGGAGAATTCGCGAGAGTCTGTTCAGTGCTAGTGCATGGTACGGGACGAAAAACAATATTTACTCGTCCACCTCTATCTCTCTTTTCGCTTATTTGGTATCAAATTATTCCCTATTAAAAAAAAAATGTTTTTCATCTGGAGACTGAAAAGTCTTCAAATAAGTTCACAATCCATTCGTAATTTGTACTACGAGTACTTATATGTATGCGGGATACGCAAAGTGTGGTACGTGTAGCAAAGTACCAAATGTTTTTCATATTGATTTGCGATGAAACTTTAACGTAGAAGTTGAATGACGACTTGTATTATATTTCAATATATTGTAACTAAAAAGTAACGTGTAACATTATAAAGTAAATTGTTTTAGTTGAGTTGTTAAAATGGTTCGATCTTTTGCAACAACGTGTACCTACATAAGGAGACTTATATTTTTAAACCTAGAAAACTCGATAGACAAGGTTACTGAAATAGGCCGAAGGATTTTCAAACTTAAGTGGCACTGGGCAGCACGTTGCCCGTAGAACAGATAGTCGATGGGGACTGAAGGTTCTAGAGTGGCGATCACGTACCGGAAGACGTTGGAAGGCCTCCCACAAGGTGGACCGATGACCTGGTGAGGGTCGCGGCAGTTCGATGGATGCGAGTTGCGCAGGACCGGTCGTTGTAGTAAAACTTGGGGAAGACCTATGTCCAACAGTGGACATCTTTCGGCTGAAATACTGATACATAATTCTGTTAGAAGAACTCACTACTACTTACCGCGTACATCGGACTGGATCAGTTTGCCTGTTTTTTTTTTTTCGGTGGGAAAATCATCTAATGACGTTGCCCACTCTTGGGCAGAGTGGTAGTGTCAGACTTTTACAGTGTCACACAAAAACCCACTCATGTTCTCTCGTTGCCTTTCATACCAGAATCAGACGCTTGGCCCCAGTAGGCTTCGACCATGCTGGGCTCCTACGGTTGCTGACATCTCCTTAAGGCACGAGAGGAACACTACGCGCCGTCGACAACTTGGGCTCAGTCCGAACGGTTACCGGACGGTCGGACGGCGCCTGTCATTATTTCGCCTGCTGCGGTCTTCCCTTCCGATTATAATTTAAGTGTCTTCAAGGCTAGAGTGAATACGCTGTTAATAAACTAGTACGCTTCACCATAAACGATTGAAAGACTGCTTACTATCAGGTGGGAAGCATTACTTTATAACAATAAAAAAAATCCTAATCCTTAACTCCTACTATGCGGAAAAAATCCTAAAAAAGAACAAAAAATTCACCATTTTCACGAACAAAATAATCATGCCTAGAAAAGCTTTTAAAATCTTAAAGTACGTACCTAACCTTTTTGAAAATACAAAGAAACGGTAGCGGAAGAAAGGTTCCGGATTTGCTACTCAGGAGACGGAAGACGACACTTTGTATTGAACACTGTTTAGTGGTAGCATTGTTTAAAACTATATAATATTTGTACGTATTTTTTTAGGTAAAAATCATTCAATGACTTCTTCCGCTAAAAGGTGAAGCGAGAGATTGTGGTAGACTTTTACTCACTATAACCCACCTGTGTCCTTCAGTTGCCCTTTTCGTTCCAGGATCACAGTATTTATTTCAAAAAATCCCTTGGACCTAGATAATAAATGACACGATCATGCTTGGACGTACCTTTAGACTTACTTATAGCTATAATTGTAATAATAATAATAAAGCCTCGTCTTTAGGAGAGAGAATGGGCCGTAATCCACCGCGCGGGTCCAGTGCGGGTTGATGGATGTCACATGGCTGCGAATTTTTGGTTCTAGGACATACCGGTTTCCTCACGATGTTTTCCTTCACTGTTTTGAGAGCATATAATTGTAAACTACAAATAAAAAATTTGATACATTCCGCCTGCTTTACTTTACATGCCTATATATGGTCCTTCGAGCCGGATTCGAATCAGCAACTTATTGAAATCAGAAAATATTCTTCCATTTTCAAAACTGCCAACTCCCACACGGATAGAAGCGTAAATACCAATCCTGCTTCACAAAATACCTGAACAAATAGACATGTCGAGGTACTCCGATGGCTGCATGTGTTGGGCTTACATTCTTCAGGCGATGTTTATAAATTGCCTCCGTAAAGCTCTCACGGCTGATTTGAGCAAGAATTTTTCATTTTAAACTCTTGCCGGGAAATATTTTATGTGTGTAGCAAGGTTCCTTTTCTTTTAGTTTTCTTTTAGTTTAGTTTTGTTTTAGTATCATACTAAAACAGACTTAGGACATAATAATGTCGCAGGAAAATTGTTTTTTATTTTTCAGTTTTCTTAGTTTTGTGTACCTACTGCAACCAAAAAGTGAAGAATAGAAAAAAGGGTTAGGGGTTTTATATTTTTTTTTAATTTTAACCAAAAGCGAAGATTTTGAACTTTTTCTTATTATTTTAAAATCGTTTATTTTCCCTTTTTTATCTGAAATTCTTCAGTAGTAGGAAAGTCTGGCATATCCATTATTACATGAAAGTTTATTACTCGTATATGTGGCGAAATTGTTCAGCCTAGGTTGTACTCGGCATGCTTCATCTTCCACCACATTACCACTTATTATCAGGTAAGATAATGTACAAGCACAAACTTATAATAATAATAAAAAATCTTCGCGAAGTACAGGCAGACAACATTGTAAAGTACTGTGGCGACCATGCAGGTCCTACTAATAATTACTAACTTGCAAACCGTTATGTTAATAATTAGGTATAGGTACACAGGTCAATTTCTAATATAGTTACTATTTACTATATAATTAAATTGCTTTTGATTTTTATTTTTTTATGGCCAATTATTAGTATTATGGTAGCTAATATCTAATTATTAATATGGCCAGTTATTACTAAAAAATACCACTTTTTCAATTTATTGAAATATTTCTTCATAATTCTATTTTATTTGATTTTTTACACACCAATAACGATAAACAGATACTTGCTTTAACTAAAGTTAATTCAAAAATATTAATTTCTTGGCACATTTTGTTATGGCACTGAAATGAACAACGCGCTGTTCTTAAGTGGCCAGTTATTGGTGAGTTTACCCTTCTTGTAAGGTGATGTAAAAACAATAGATAAGGAGACATACAAAAGTCAAGACGTAATTTTTATAAAAAATGTATTTCAAAGTGCTTAATACAATCTAATAATAGTTTGAATCTAACCAGAAGCCTTCCATTGCGTCTCCACTATCACAGTACTGTAGGTAAAGTAATGTACGAGTAGTATACACTGAAATATCTGCAAATAAAATCAGCTGATCCACTGTATTACTGCCAATCCCTGAACCCACAAACAGGAAATATACGACAACGATATCACACAGCATTAATATTACAAATTCAAAAGTTTGTTTGTATGTTTGTTTCTCCTTTCCACTCAAATGGCTAAATGGATTTAGATAAAATCTATTACACGAGTAGACCAATGCCAATTATCATGCTCATGTCGATGCCAACATGGCATATGATGGTGTTCTATGAAAATTCAGACCAACATGAGAAAAGAAAATTAAGACAAGGAGGGCCAGGAGGAGTGGCAGGCGGTCGCCTCCTCCTGAGAAGCAGTAATGCTAGCAAAGGAGGAGGCTGACCACGCGAGGCAACGGTCCTCTCGCCCCAGCCGCCGGGATTCCGATCCCGATTACCGGCCACCGTAGGCGCGGGCTTGCGGACAGCAATTGGTAGCTCACTGTCCGACCGTCCGGTAACCGTCCGGACCGAGCCCAAGTCGTCGACGGCGCGTATTGTTCCACGCGCGCCTCAGGGAGATGTCAACAAATCGTAGGGGCCCAGCAGGGTCGAAGCCTACTGGGGCCACAGGTAGTATGAAAACGAAACCCGGGGCCCTGGGACGAAAGCAAAGAAGGGACTGGAGTAGATTTTTAGTCAGTAATCACTATCTCTTGCTCCACCCGCGAGATTTGTCATTAGATGATTATCCCACCTAAAAAAAAGACGAGGAGGGCGGATCCCAAATAAATGGGATAGGATCTAGCGAGAAGAAGACCTGGCTGGTAGACCAGTACCCCTAAAAAGTATACATGATAGAATAGTACTCAGCACAACGGTTTCAAATACAAAGTAAAAAAACGAAAGTACAGAATGCACCGAGCGTACCTGTACCGAAAAAGTGATCACTTCAGCATTTGCTGGACGTCAGACACCCAGCACTGATTTTCAAATGGCACCCTGCATTGATAGGTAATTTTTATTCCGCAAAAATGTTCCCTTTCTACTTTTATCAGAGCGAAGTCATTACAAGGAGCTAGTATTACATAAACACTATAATTTTGGGAATCGAAGTTTACAAAATATATGACGGTGCATTGCAGTTGGGAAAACAATTAAACATCAAACAGCGTTGGCATTGAAATGAGTAATGCAGTTGAGTTTAGGTAATGCCTGCATTAATGATGATTGTTCATATAACATGGTCTTCACACTAAGAACAGAGGATACATTGAACATAATTTACGACGTAGATAGTCAATAATCGTTTTCCTTAACAAGAAATACAAGGTTATCAACTACACATGTTTTCATTATCTATACTTATAATAAATCTGTAGAAGTGAAAATTCTGTTCATTGAAAATATCAAAAAAAATAAAGGCAGGGGGTTTTTACCTAGTCAATACTTTTTTTTTCGGTGGGAAAATCATCCAATGACATCCCTCGCTCTTGGGTGGAGCGCGAAATAGTGTCAGACATTTACTGACAAAAACCCACTTCTGTTCGTTCATTGCCTTTCATTTAAGGGCCAAGTATTTCTTTCAGAACCAGACCCTTGGCCCCAGCAGGGCCTCTACGATTCCTAGCCTATACTGTCTTCCCATTTTCATTCCATTGTTCCCAGCTCTGAGTCACCTCTTGCCGATTCCTAAGGAAAACATCGAAGTCATTCCATCCATCCATTCCATCCCCTTCTTGGTTTGCCGCGACCCCGTCTTGCGATTTCACTATAGCTACATTCCTTGGATTAGTTTATCTGTGCCCAGTATTTGGTAGCTGTACAGCTCTGTCATTGGCCTCAAATGAATCTGGAAGGTGCAGGTGATTGTGCAGGACAGGCAGCTTAGCAGCATTTAATCAACTAAAAATAGTGGACGTCCTTAACGTATACGTACAAAACGTTTTGGGAACACATTTGTGGTGCGTTCAGCTAAGGAAAGGAATTCCCTGCCAGAATCTGTGTTTCTTGATAGCTCAACCTGAGAGTTTTCAAGTATAGAGTGGAAAGTTTACTTTTAAGCAATCGTGTTTTATCGTCAACCACATCGTCCCTTTCCATCAGGTGAGATAGTGATAAATTATATTTATTTTACTTTTAAATTATAATTTTTTTTTGTCAATTTAAACTAGATGAAGCCGGTGTTTCCTAGCTGACTACCCTGAGAAGAAACACCGAAACAATCTCAGGGGTCAAAGTCTCTTTTAAAGTTCATACAGCAAATATGTAATGGTCAAATCATATGAGAACCGTGCAGATTGGAGTCGGAGATGATCTTTTGAAGAAAGAACCACACAGTTCTGAGCGGACCTGTCCAGTCAGCGCAAGCATTTGTCAGTATGCGTGTAGCTCAAGTCAGAACTACTAAGGAGCTCAACGAATTGACGAACAATACCAAAGAATTGAAAACATTTGGGTAGGCCGCACTCAAAACTGCCAGACATTATCTTAAAATTAAAGAAAAAGAAAGAGTAATCCACATAGACCCAACATTTACAAAAAAAAAAATATTGCAAATTGTAAAAAAATGTATTCAAGCCTATCAATAATAAGAAATAAAAAAAAAAACAAGCTTTCACTTTGTGAGAGGGCTTGAGCCGTAATCACCAGACGGGCTCAATGTGGATTGGTGGATGCCAAAATGTCACTGGGTTTTCAATCTAGGGCATGCCAATTTTTTCCTGCACCATTTTTAAAACATTGGTGAACAAATTAATTGAATGATAATTGACTTAAGTTGGTCTTGAACAAAACCACGACTCGTATATCTGTTCCAGTTAATTCTTACTACCAATTAGTTAAAACTAGTTTTGACTGTATTCAGTCAAAACTCTTGTAAAAGCAAAACCCGGTTGAATTATAATTAAAATATCATTATATGTTAGTATTTATATTAGCTTTAGTATTTTTTAAATGGCCATAAAAATGTAGCACCCTAACAGGTTTTTGAGTGAATTTTAGTAATTTAAAAGTAATTTTAACTGGTTAAAAATACTTTTAAAAGTGCTTGTAACCAGTTACAACTACTTTAAATTAGTCAAAACTACTTTTAACTGCAAGAAGTGTTGGTTTTGACTAATATATTTAGACTGTGACATATCCACAGTCACTTGCACATAGTTACATCAAATTATGATAAACATAATTATTGTTATAATATTCTTTCTTTCTTTCTTTTTAAACTTTCATCCTAGGTACAACTTCTGTATCATAGGTGACTTCATAAACATGTAAACTCACATACACAAGACATCCAGACCCGGAAAACTTATCAAACAAATATTTGTCCTGTGCGGAAATCGAACCCGGGACATTGAGCGCAGTAACCAATCGCTCAACCACTGCGCCAAGCGTGCCGTCAAATAAACCTATCAAGATAGGTACTGTCGTGAGCCAATCACTTTATAACAGTCTAAATAAAGCACAAAGTACAAAATAGTCACTGAAATAAGGAAACAAACCGACGATTGTCCGCGGGCATCAGTGTAAACTTTGCCCGGGATTGCCGAGAGTGGAGCAACATTTAGCAAATTGCTCTGCTAACGGTACGCGTCGCTAGCGCCACCTGTGTAACATTTACTGAAGATTTTTTTGTTCTGGCGTGCTTTGAAAATAAGGATCCGTTTCGTAGAATCTTATGTAGATTAGGTATTAAAATGTATTTGTGTTATTACGTACTGTTGTTGCAAATTAAAACTCGTCGTAACCGACTTTTGTATTTTAGAATGGGTATGTTTTGCATATACACAAAACTTACTTCAATATAAAGCTGTGTGGAGATGGATTTTAACTTGATCGGAATTCTACTATTCATCATCATCATTTCAGCCAAAAGACGTCCACTATTGACATAGGCCTCCCCCAAGTGTCGCCACAGTGAACGGTCCTGTGCCTCTCATCAACCTTTCGGCCCCAACGGCCATCCGTTCTGCGAGCAATATGCTCTGCCCATTGCCACTTAAGTTTGGCTATTCTTGGTGCTATGTCGGTAACCTTGGTTCTCCTGTGGATATCCTCATTACTGATTCGATCACGCTAGGAAACTCCGAGCATAGCCCTTTCCATTGCCCTTTGGGTGACTTTAAGTCTTCTAAAGAGGCCCATTGTAAACGACCACGTTTCGGAGCCATTGTTATCACTGGCAACACGCACTGGTCATAGACTTTCGTCTTGAAACACTGTGGTATGTTCTACGAATAATGTACCCTGCCCATAAACCTAACACCTTACACTGAATTATTTATTGCCTGTATATAAGATTATCCCAAACATAAGCTAAGATCACGAACACTAAGTTATGCTGGTATGCAAAATTGTTTGACGATACAGCATAATATGCACAAGTTTAAACTTCATAACATAGCGTAAACACAGATAGTCCCTATGGGAGTAACTTAAGACCGTGCAAACGTGAGATCTATGAAATTAGATCATGCGACAGTGACGTTACGATATGTTGTAAATGGACATATCATGGTATCGATACTCAAATAATAGTTGCTATGTGCTGTTACTATGTCAAAGCCAAAATGTCTGGAAAGGAGCTTACTTCTCAAATAATCTTGAAAAATAATAATTTGAAAAGTTAATATACCATTTCTAGAAGATTAAAAAAAAATCATCTACACTGTATTTGGATTTTTTTTGTAATAAATAAACTCAAAAACTATGTGAGCTATTTTAAAAATTCTTTCACCAGCTGAACACTATTGTATCACTGAGTGACATATTTTTTTTGTAGGTGGGAAAATCATCCAATGATATACCCCGCCCTTGGGTGGAGCGTGAGGGCGTTTCAGATTTTTCTGAGTAAAAACCCACTCTCGTTCCTTCGTTACCTTACGTACCAGGGCCGAGTCTTCCTTTCAGAATCTGACCCTTGACCCCAGTAGGCTTCGACCCTGCTGGGCCCCTACGGTTTACTGACATCTCCTTGAAGCGCGCGTAGAACAGTACGCGCTGTCGACGACTTGGGCTCGGTCCGGACGGTTACTGAAAGGTCGGACGGCGAGCTACCCGTTGCTTGCCATCCGATCACTGAGTGACATGGGCATACCTACATTTTCATGCGAGCAAAGCCACTTGACAGAAGTTAGTTTGAAATCAAAACACCCAGGTGCATAGATCAGACATAGATACACCTAACGACATAGTTACAGAGACTATTATTTTTAGTGAACACAGAGTTCAGTATAATATTTTTTCGTGACACTATTTTCCGCAATGCGATTTTATCCAACCTCACTTATCAACCATTATATATAGCAAAATAAAAAACAAACCCAGCGATGAACAACAGAATTTTGAAGAATTAACATAAAAAAAAACAAACGAATTGATCTCTTCCTCTTCAGTTACAATGATGCGATATATATAATGACGGCGACAATCTTCAACCTAAAAACTATTAATTCTAAATTACACAAGTTTTGCTTACAGTACCATGGGAAATTAACACAAAAACGTTAAAACTTAATTATTATATTAATCCTACTTACTACAGTGTGTGTTTCTAAAGTTTGTAACAAACTTCTTAACAATGAAACCCGACAGGTATCATAGCTGGAGGGACCTAAACTATTATGAGTTAATTCCATGTATCCATGTCAGACTCATTTTCTACTATATTAGCAAATATTCAGTGAATTTTACAGTTGTTTCTACATAGAAGTTTGAAAAGTAAAGTTTTAAATACATTAAAACTTTAGCAGGTCAAATAATGTAGACCTATAATCAAAAATCATAGACTAACCTAATGGGACGTTTTTCGCTTGTCTATCTTTATTTATTTGAAGTCGACGCAGTATTATATTAGCTGTGGGATTGCGGACGACGAGCAATGGGTAGCTTGCCGTCCGGCAGTCTGATAACCGTACGGACTGAGTGCGAATTGTCGACTGTGAGTAGTGTTCCACGCGCACCTCAAAGAGAGAAAAAATGTAGGGGCCCAGCAGGGCCGAAGCCTACTAGAGCCATGGTTTGACTTCTGAAAGGGAAACCCATGGTCCTGGAACCCAAAGGGCAAAAAAGGAACATAGATGTGGTTTTAGTCAGTAAAAGTCTGACACGCTCTCCTACGGGAGAAGTCATTAGATGATTTCCATTATTAAAAAAAAAGTATTATACTAGCTGTCCGTGTTTTAACTACTATTAGTTAGGGCGGGATGTGATATTATCTTTTAGAGGTATGTGGAACAGAGAGTAAAATTTCACATACCTCCGTTGAAAAGGGAGGATCGTCCGACCAGACGGGTATTATGTCTGGTAGGCAACTGCCCGATAAATGATTTCGGGTTGTTCTATATATTCGGAGAACTTTAATTGCGCGATGCAGGATTCGTTCTTATGTAACTCCATAGATGTCCCTACAATCTCATCTTATCCCACATTAAAAAAATTGATCAATTTGTACCAGTAGTTTCAGAGATTAGCGCGTTAAAAGACAATATACAGAAAGGTTTTAATATAAGTCCTGTAAAAAAGTAAACCTATTTCTATTTCCTTTGCCTCATCTCCTTTGTCTTGCTTTGCACGGACTGTGTAATTATTTCCAGATTAATAAGACTTCTTTTATTAATACCTTTGTAGTTACATAATCTTGCGCCTCGACTGTCTCATAGATCTAGTAGTTGCTTGTACTAATACTGGCCTTGAGATCTTGGTTTCACTGGTTTGATTCTCGGGTTGGGTTCTATTTCCTTTAAAAACTGGCCATGTGCAATTCGGACTTGCGCACAAAGGGTTCTATACCATTATCTATAAAAACGGCGAAAAATCATCCTCGTGGAGGCGAACAGCGGCAGCGATCTCTCGCGCCAGGCTATGGTACAGGCCATGGTCCGAAGCGAGGAGAAGTGGCAGGCGGTCGCCTCCTTCTGCGCAGCAGTAATTCTAGTAAAGGAAGAGGCCACACGCGTGATGCAACGGTCTTCACGCCCCAGCCACCCTTACTCGGGAATCGGGATTCCGATCCCAATTTCTAGCCACCGTAGGCGCGGGCTTGCGGACGGCGAGCAATGTATAGCTCACCGTCCGACCGTCCGGTAGCCGTCGGGACCGAGCCCAAGACGTCGACGGCGCGTATTATTTCAATCGCGCCGCAAGGAGTGGTTTGCAAACCGTAGGGGCCCAGCAGGGTCGAAGCCTACTGGGGCCAAGGATCTGTTTCTGAAAGGAAGGTTCGGCCCCGGTACGAAAGGCAACAAAAAGGAACAGGAGTGGGTTTTTAGTCAGTAAAAGTCTAAGACGTTCTCGCTCCGCCCAAGAGCGGGGATGTCATGGATGGCTAATTTTCCCACCGAAAAAAAAGTCTCTTGTTTGGGAGCCCCATATAAATATTTATTTTATTCTGTTTTTAGTGTTTGTATTTATAGCGGCAACAGAAATACATCATTAGACTGGCCTGTTGGTCTAGTGGTTAGTGGCCCTGACTACTATGCCGGAGGTTGTGAGTTCGATTCCCACCCAGGACAAACGTTTGTGTGATGAACATGATTATTTGTTCTGTGTCTGGGTGTAATTTATCTATAATATGTATGTATTTAGAAATATATAAGTATATTTATCAGTTGTCTAGTACTCATAACACAAGCTCTGCTTAGCTTGAGACTAGACAGCGTTGTGTGATAGTTGTGGAATATTATAATATTTTATTATATCATCTGTAAAAATTTCAACAGTCTAACTATCCGTGATAGTCACTCTTGATTCAAAAGCCCTCAGGTTGTAGCCACAACCAATGTCTGTGTTTGTCTGATAACTAACACAAAACAAGGACTGCGGCAAGGAATCTTACTCTTTAACGGTACAAACAATGATTGTAGGCGCCAATGTGTTTACAAAGATTGCTTTTTGAAACTGTTGATGTTTTTTACTCCTAAACTATATTTTCTTTGTCTTGTGTAGCAGGTGAAAAAGAAAGAGCTTTAGAAGGAGACTGGATTTTTTTTTAAGTAGTAAATAGCCAACCTCTAACTGGAGTAGCGGTTATGTGAATAAAAGAGAAAAGTTTTTATTTTTCTCATTACCACGTGACAAAGAGAGCAGCGGGGGATCTTAAATGTATTTTTTTCTTTATTTATTGTTAGGTTTTCTTTGATCTTAGTGGGCAAAGAACCTTTCGCTTAGTTTCGGGTGTGTTGTTAGGTCGATGATGAAGCAAGCTTACCTACAAAATATAATAGCTACACATATTAGAATCAGAATCAGAATGTTTATTTGTGAAACATAGGTATTTACATAAAGATATTAGGTTATTATATATGTAAGCTATGTTTTGCCGTGAAGGCTTACAAATATTGAAATAAAAAAACAAAAATAATAATTAAACTACTAACATAAAAGAAAACAAAAATTAAACTCAAACATGCATGAAACAAATATTGTGTTTACTTTGACGTTTTTGTACACGCGTATCAAAGTCAAAACTGTTAATTGGGCAAAACTAGTTTTAATTGGAAGAATTGGTCAGAATAACTTTTGAAACTACATTAAAATTACAGTTAACATTTACCCGAAATCCTGTTAGGTTGATAAGTTTGTTTGTTACCATTTTAAAAACATTTTTGCCGTGATTCAACACAGTAATTGGTCTAAATAACTTTTGACTAATTAAAATTATCTTTCAATTATTAACATTTACACCGAAATCCTGTTAGGTTGGTAAGTTTGTTAGCATTTTATTTATTTTTTTGATTCTATCTACTTTTAAATAACTAAAACGGTTACGTTCAGATTCAGATTCATAAAAATATGTCAACATCGTTAATGTTACATTTTGTTGGTGCTTTGCCATTAGGCTTACAAATGTTAGTATTCATTTAATTTATTTATTTCACAAAATTAAATAATAATTATAAAAAGCGCTACAGTGTTGATAGATCAAAACAATATTGAAGAAGTTGGTAGATTTATCACACTCTTGATTCGTTGTATTCGTTTTTCTCACAATATCATTCTTTATTTGTATGTATGTATCTAAGTATATATTTATTATTGTTCTTGTTTCCTCTCTCCATTTTTTAGACATCGTACAAAGGCGGACTTAATGCCTTAGGGCATTAAGTCCGTCTTTGTACGATGTCTCATTAGTGCATAAAGTTTTAAATAAATAATATTATCCTGAAAATTCATTCAAATCTACATATCTTTTAAATAATAAACACACGCTTTTTAACTTAGTAAGAATAATTTTGACTGAAACTAGTTAAAACTAGTTTTAACTGATTAACAGTTTCTACTGTAACATATTATAACGCGTTAAATATTCAACGCTACACCTAAAGTCATAAGCGTTAACCCCAAACGTTTCAAAAGTGTTACAGTACGAAGTTAAGATTACCCTCATTACTGCGCACTTGGTAAGCATTAACGTGTGTCATTGCATATTAAAACTTGGGCCCTACTGCCATCACGCGTTTATTTATGTTAATCCCAGGTTACCTATTTACTTTTGAGACCCTCAGAGATTTCGTGCGGCGAAGAATTTCACTTTAGGGAATTAGGTTTGGCGATGTATCGTGCCTTTGAGTTTTCGAAAAACTTTTTTTTAGTGATAAATCACGCAGAAAAAAACTGTCCAGTTGTATAGTAATACTAGCCTCTGCCAGCGGTTTTGTTTGGGTAAAAGTAGACAATATATACCTATTTCACTCAACAATTAAGTAGCATCCTACTGGTGAAAGAATTTTTCAAAATTTGACCAGCTTTTTTTCAGTTATTTAAGTTAATTCATGACACATAAAATACGAATGTGGTTTTTATAATCCATTATGTATAAATATTGTGTCACAGTGTTTGTTATCGAACTACTCCGAAACGCCTGGACAGATTTTTATAAATTTATTCAGATATATTTGGAAGGTATGAGATTAGGTCGTAAGCCATTTTTACCCTCCTACCCCTGCCCCCCATTTTTTCTTTGATTATTTATATGGCAGAATAACTTTTGCCAGATCAACTCGTATTAGTACCTATATATTAGCATAATATAGGATGAGGAATGAGGAGCAGTGGTGGCCGAGTGGTAACGGCCTCGACTTACGAGTTGTAGGTCGCGGGTTCAAATCCAGCCAGGCGCATTACTTTGTGTAATTTATTTTATCACCACTGCTCTTAAAACGGTGAAGGAAAACATCGTGAGGAAACCGTCATGACTTAGAACAAAAAATTCGAAGACATGTGACGTCCACCAACCATAATACAGCCCATTCCCTCTCCTAGAGAGGCCTAAGTCCCAACAGTAGGAACATTATAAGGCCGACTTTGCTTTGTATAATTTATTTATTCATTCATTTCATCAACAAATTTACATTTGTATCGAATGGTTGAAAATTTAACAATATAATAAAACATTCAAATACCACAATACTAATATTTAAAAAAATAAAAATCAATTTACATCGACATGCTAGTACAATAACTTGCCAGGTAAATAAATAAAATTACATTTCATATTATTTGTCATTACATTAATATAATAGTTTAAATACAATAATAAAAAAGCTAATTGTAAATAAAATGTAAATAATGACAAAAAAATAATATTAAAAAAGAATAATAATAATAATATAATGTCAATAAAATTCTAGTAATGTAATATCAATCAAATTCATGATAATATAATGTCATGACAAAATCGAATATAATACGCATAGTTAGAATTCAATAAAAATATAATAACATAAAGAATTAGTTATTATTATTTGGTACAATCTTTGAGGAACTCTTCTATGCTGTATTAACATTTCTCCAACAACAAAGACTTTAATTTATAATGTAAATGTGCAAGTATAGCTAGGAGTGAAGCTGAGATATTACAAAAGTATTTTATGTTGTAGCTTATTTATGTTATTAGGGTCAAACAAGTACCTAGTTATACTTGTTTGACATAAACGAGCGTGGCAGTTGAGAGTTTGTCATGTTCACTCAAATGTCTCGCTGATGGTGGCATGTGTGTTGGATCATTCGGTTCCCTTCAAAATGATTGAGCTAAGTGGTGCTGATACATACGTCATGTTCGTGAACGAGCGCCGTCATTCAAGACTGGTCGTCCCGTAACTGTCTTTATTTTGAGCTACTTTTTTTAGAACAATTTATATAAATTGTGCTGACATAATAGAAGCATCAAAGAATATGAAATTATATATCCGGAATTTTTAAATTTTATAACATAATTCAAAAGAGAATTTGTTGCATGTTTCCCTCCCAAGATATCTACGATTTAGAATGTGTAATTAGTTTTTTATTTCGTCCCTTAGCTAACAACACCGCATAAGTCATTTTTAGCAACTTTACAGGAAACGAAAAAAACTGTGCGGTGTTGAGAGGCCAGCCGACTTGCACGCTGTCACTATTTTTCGAATTATGTCTTCTATTTGGCTAAAATCTATATCATGTGACCAATGATTAGACGCGCAATAAGCAGCTCCATCTAAGGGCATTAAAATGTGAAAACCGCCAATTTTCGACTTTACAGGAAACGAAAAAAACTGTGCAGTGTTGAGAGGCCAGCCGACTTGCACGCTATCAATACTTTTCGAATTATGTCTTCTGATTGGCTGATATCTATATCATGTGACCAATGGTTAGACGCGCAATGAGCAGCTCCATCTAAGGGCATTAAAATGTGAAAACCACCAATTTTCGACTTGAGCGGTGTTGTAAGCTAAGGGACGATTTGTAACTGATCGACTTCTTGAAATTTTAAAATTGTCTGTAAATGGATTATAAAAATAAATGC
This sequence comes from Mythimna vitellina, assembly GCA_949316375.1. Lineage (NCBI taxonomy): Eukaryota > Metazoa > Arthropoda > Insecta > Lepidoptera > Noctuidae > Mythimna > Mythimna vitellina. The sequence continues at coordinate 7,533,708 of OX438687.1, read as the reverse complement.
ATTGAGTGTCTGCAAAGTAAAATAAACTTATTAACCTCGCAATTATCCATATGAACAAGCAGTTTTTTTTTATAGGACATTGACGATATGAGCAACGAATTTTTTTTTTCATTTTTTTTTCTGGAAGTTGTGTTATTGAAAATGTTGAACACTGTTTTGTATGTTCAAGAAACGCATTCATGTTTGTTAATGTGTTTAGTTTTTGTGGGTTTATTTCTTAGATTAAATCAAAACAGCTGCAGATAGGTGACTCGCCTCTAGCGCGTGGACTGCTGAAATCCAGCCACGTGGCTTAATTTCACTCAGTCGAAATCGGCGAATGACGTAAAACGTGGACGTGTTACACAAAAATATTTTTTAAAAATTGGGATACAGGTTATCGTAATGCCTTAGTGTGCTTTTATGCGTTGTACAAATCACATCGAATCACATTTCACTCTTAAATACATGAAAATTAAAAATTTCTTATGATATTTTTAATTTCACTTACCTATTGTTTTGGTGGTCATTTTGCAAAGCGAGATAGATAGAGCTGTTTTTCGTAAATATTCGGCGGCGAAAGCGATTTCGCTCGTACGACAGCGCCGGCTCTTATCTTTGTCCTTGTCTATCAGTGACTGTAGTAATTGTGTGAGTTTCGGTGCATGTAGTCGTGCACAAAGTCCAGGTTTTCTGATTGCGATATGAGCGCGTAACGTATCTTTCCTTATAATATATCAATGGTTTATTTAGATATTTTTGAGATTTACTTACCCTTTCGTTTCGATAAGGATCAAACACTGTCATAATTATGTACATAAGTTCGAATAAAAATGTTTAGTACCAACCCTGATAAAATTTATAGAAATTCAACTCATATGAACAATATTAGAGAAGAACTTTGTATATGCCAGCAGGCTATATTGTTGTAATTTAATGTTCTTCTATACAGCAACATTTTATTTACTAAAAACTTCAGCCTTGTCTCACAAAATGAAAATTTATACCTTCGTCGGCTGCCATCATACACCTCAGATTTGGTTTCACGTCAGCTTGATCGATTGATCTCAGAAGTTTTGAAACACGATTATTGTTTCAAAATGTTGATAATTTTGCCTCGTTAAATTATAGGGATTCTTGGTGAATATGGTTGAAATTAATCAACCAGCAGTAGGGCGATAATATGGGTTATTTTGATCAATTTATTTTTGTCTCGATGGATTTGAATTACATTTTCTGTGACAAGTATTTGACACTCTGTATAACCCTGTCATTGACCTCGTATAAATCTAGAAGGTGCGGGTGATTGTGCAGGACGGGCAGTTTAGCTGAATATAATCAACAAAAAATTGTGGTCATACTGGACATCCCACTCGTACGTGCAAAATGTTTTGGAAACACATTTGTTGTGCGTTCAGCTAAGGAGTGGAATTCTCTGCCGAAGTCTGTGTTTCTGCTATTTACAACCACGTTACAACCTATTCATTGTCATTAAGCCGAAAGTGAATAGGGTACTTCTAAGCAAGCGTGGTCCATCGTCGACCACATCATCGCTTAGCGAGATAAGTGAGATAATTGACAAACGTGAGTATATCAATAATAATAATAAAATCTTTATAAAAAAAAAACCCACTTCACTAAACAGAACACTAAAACGATAAAAATAACTTTAATTTCGGAAGTCGGTATTTCGGAATTGATTACCTCCTCCTTTTTTTGGAAGTCGATTAAACAGTGGTGTCAACAATAAGCCTGGCCACCATTTTCAGTCTGATTAGAATGGAAGACGATGGCCGGTTCGATGCTGCTGAATCCCATTATTATACATGATGTGACTCCTTCACCATCTTTAGACCTGCAGCTTACCGTCCGGCCGTCTGGTAACCGTCGGGACTGCGCCCGACTCGTCAACAGCACGTAGTGTTCCACGCACGCCTTAAAGAGATGTCAGCAAAACCGTAGGGCCCAGCAGGGCTGAAGCCTACTGGAGCCATGGATCCGAAAGAGAAACACAAGGCCCAGGAAAGCAAAGGGTAAAGAAGGGACATAGGTGTCGTTTTAGTCAGTAAAAGTCTGACACGCCCTCTCAGAAGTCATTAAATTATTTACCACCTTAAAAAAAGATCCCTAATAGTTTTAGTGCCCTATGACCTGACTACAGCTAATATTTTGACCATTAAGATTGGCCGTAAACTTTATGTTGTCCACAATCATAAATGAAATTGAACTTTGATTTTTATGTCACCATAAAAAAATACATAATATTTTATTACTAACGACACATTTTTTTGCACAAAAGACATACAGAAGATCTCAAAGGCATTTTTGTTGATAGTTAGGTAATAAAATTTATAGTCCGCCTTTGGGAGTGAAAGTCTAGATATTTTTAATTTCGGGATTATTGCTAGTTCATGTAGCAGAAGAAATGATCTTTTGAAAATGTTTTATTTTTTACTTTTATTTAAAAATATTACTGACCACTGGAATAAGAAAAATATATTTGGATTTCACAGTGCTGGCACTGTGGCCCTGATTTACGAGTTGTAGGTCGTGGGTTTAATACCAGCCAAGCATATTACTTTGTGTAAATATTTTATCATGATTGCTCTCAAAACGGTGATGTAAAACATCGTGAGCATACAGGTATGTCCTAGAACCAAAAATTTGAAGGCATGTGATATCCACTTACTCGCACTGGATTCGCGTGTTGGATAACAGCGCAATCCATGTCTTAAAAAGAAGACCTTAGTGTCCAATCTGAGTCCAGTGAACAGAAGGAACATTTGAAGACTAGTTATGTTTATTATTTTGCTATAATATTGAGAATTTATTTGGTTGATATTTTTGCTTCAGGTATATATTGCAATTTGTTTATTTCATCTGTTCTTTTTTAAATTTAAATAATAAAATAGGTAGGTACTTTACTTTTTTGGCTGACTATCAACACCATTAGCTTTATTTATAAACGTATTTGATCGAATGGTGTCAAGTTATGTTTTTTTTACTGATATAGTTTTTCAACATATTATTATAAAATTAATATTCAAAATTCAGTAGCGATAAGTTATGTTTTATGAAAAGTAGTGTGTGAACTTCCGATCATATTTGCGTTACAAAAATTGCGGATATAGAAGCAAAAACGGACGTGAAAAAGCTCGCTGAACTTCTGCAGTTGCCAAAGCAAAAGTTCTACAGACCTCTGTCTGTTGCATCACTACAGAGATGGGTACTTTATAATTATGGCAGTAAGTCCTTTCTTTGAGGAGTGGCTGGAAAGACCTCACGGCGTCCATACCTTCCGCATGAAGCAGGTCCTCACCGGACATTGTAAGTTCGGGAGGATCCTGCACCGGATTCGTACGGAAGAAACGCCCAGGTGCCACCATTTTGTGGACCGCCTGGAGGAAATGGTGGAGCATTCGGTAAAGGTGTACCTCGAATGGGCCATCCTCGACAGCCGGTGGAATTTCGAGGAGCACTTCCGACGTCTGACCCCCAAACTTAATCGGACTGCGGCTGCCCTCAAGCGGCTCTTGCCCAACCTCGGAGATCCAGACGCCTCCTGCCGGAGGCTCTACGCAGGCGTCGTCCGGTCCATGGCCCTTTATGGGGCGCTGGTGTGGGCGCCGTCACTGCGAAAGCGACCGGCGGCCTAGCTGAACGCGTGCCGGAGGGACATGGCCATACGGATGGTGCGGGGATACCGCACGGTTTCCCGCGAAGCGGCGAGCCTCCTTGCTGGCCAGCCACCATGGGATCTGGAAGCAACAGGCCTTGCACACATGCACGATCTGCGCATGGAGATGCAACGTCGGGGCGAAACTCCACTGCTACGACAAGTCGCGGCATGGCGGGCAGAGTTCCGGCGGGGTCTCATGGTGGAATAGCGACAGCGACTGTCGCTACCCAATGCTGGGCACGCCATAATCATGGCGGTAAGTCCCCTCTTTGAGGAGTGGCTGGAAAGACAACACGGCGTCCTTACCTTCCGCATGACGCAGGTCCTCACCGGACATGGTAAGTTCGGGAGGTTCCTGCACCGGATTCGTGCGGAAGAAACGCCCGGGTGTCACCATTTCGTAGACGCCCGGAGGACACGGTGGAGCACACAGTAGAGGTGTGCCCCGCTTGGGAAGAGCATCGCCGTGTCCTCGTGGGGGCAATTGGCGGCGGGCCTTGGTACAGTCCATGGTTAACTATGGGTTAAGTGTGGAAACCAAACTCCATCATCATCATCATCGTCATTTTAGCCGAAAGACGTCCACTGTTGGACTAAGACTTCCCTAAGTATCGCCAAAACGACCAGTTTTGTGCGTCTTGCATCAATCGGATTCCCGTGACCCTCACCAACCAATGTAATGTCATCGATCTCCTCTAGAACAATACTCTAATAGATAGAAATCCGTTTCCGAGCGAATTTTTAATATAGATTCCTTTCAAAAAAAAAACATTAAGCATAATTTAAAGTAACTGCCATCTATTGGTGATATTAAAAACTAGACACACACCATGTTTTTGACGATATTCATAATACTGAATACAGATGACGCTGTTTACTAAACCAAACAGCTTTCATAGAGGTAAGAGGGCAACAGTTTATAGTTGTCACACTAGATGTAGCTTCTCAAGGTGACACACTGGCAGAACAGTAAAGTCTTTGCAAAGATCATAAATATCCTACAAGTCCTTGTTTTCATTTTAAACATTATATTTTTTAATACTTTGTTTTTGCAATATTTTTTTATATCATTTAGATCTCAACCACCATAACTTAATCGGTGATTTATTTTTGTTAACATCTCTCTGTTATGGGTGCGTTTATTTTGTTCTTTTTCATAGTCTCTTTTTATAGTTTTAATGCGAGAACAATGTAAACTCTGCGGATTCATAGAATACTTTTTATTTCGACCTACTTTCGTACTATTATTATATTTACTGTGCTTTTCTGAATAATATTGACTGATCTACACGGTCCTTGCATAACTATTATTTTGTAATGTGGAAATATTGTAATTTTTTTTAAAGACTTATGAGTTTCTTGACGGTTCTTCTCTATAAGAAACGACCAACGAACTGTGCACTAGCTTTTGACGTTTTATAAGTGCCCCTGCAGGTGTATGTCAAATGTCACAAAAAATTGAATTTTGATTTTTTTTTTGAGAAAAATGTAGCAAATGGCTCATTAGCACCAAAAAATAAATAAAGATGTAGCTGTATCACATAAAAAAAATTATTAAAGAGGATAACGTTGCCGTTGATGCAAATGAGGAGTCACAAAAAGGTTTAAACACTAAATTCTTTACTCATTCACTAAAAATATTTATTTACAAGTCCTCTAATAGTTCTGCTCTAAAGACATTCAATAAAAATGTCTTGTATACTTCTGTCTTTACTGAGTACGCTATTCTAACATTGGCCTCCTCTTTTTCCACGAAAGTGTTGGTGTTGACGCCTCTCTTGTCACCTGTAAATAAAACAACATAGAGCATAAGCATTCAGCCTTTATAATGTTCCCACCGCTTGGACTCAGGCCTCCTCTCTAGTAGAGGGATTAGGCCGTAATCCACCACGCGGCCCAGTGCTGATTGGTGGATGTCACATGTTTTCGAATTTTTGGTTCTAGGACATGCCAGTTTCATCACGATGTTTTCCTTCACCGTTTTAAGAGCAGTAGTGATGAAATAAATTACACAAAGTAATGCACCTTTTTGGGTTTGGACCAGCGACCTACAACACGTAAGTCGAGGCCATTACCGCTCGGTCACCACTGCTCTAAATAAAACGCAATAGTAACAAGCATCTCGCATCCTTCGGATTCCCGCAACTTTAGGTCATCGGTCTACTTTGTGAGGGGCCTTCCAACACCGCGTCATCCGGTCACAAGTCCAGAACCTTTCGGCTCCAACGATAACTGCTGCACCGACTGCAAGCAATGTGCCCTGCCCACTGCCGCTTATGTTTGGCGATTCTTGGGGCTATATCAGTAACCTAGCCAACTTATAATCGTATTAAAACTGTTACATTCTTGATATGTTCCGAGTCATGATCTATATTGTCAAATACCAACCACATTGCCAACAACAGCTTGCCTTTTTAGGTAGAATTAATATTTCTGAACATGAATTACTATTTCATAATCATCCCCAAAAATTGCTACAACGAACAGTTTTGGAGGATCAATATCTTTGATTGGCGCTTAGTCTAGATTAGAAAGTGCCTCGCCACGTGATATTTGATAATACCAGAGATGTACAAAATGCATTTCAAAAAGTATTTAAATACAAAATACAAATACTTTTCAAATTTACTATTTGAAATGCAAAATACAAGATACTTTTGCTTTTTGTATTTAAATACAAAATACGAAATAGGTATTTTCAAAATACTTTATTCAATTAAAATACTTTCAGATAAGATTACTAATATACTAAGATCCCAGAGCTGTCAGACATAACTTATTTTCACACGGATGAAACCTTTGGTTTTCAGTAGCGTCTCATGTGCTTTGAATACCTGTGTACTTGTGGAGCTCCTCCTTGGAGCCAGGCAACTTAATTTTACTTAACTTAGGCAGGTAACTTAATTTTTTATGACTGATTTTTATATATGTTTTGTAGAATAATATTCTAAAGTATAAGTCTATCATAAGTGTCAGACACTTTCCATGGACCAAAACCTCTGTCAGACGCTTAAAGTTAGCCGTAAAAAAGTATTTTGTATTTTAAAAATATAAAATACATCTCGAAAAGTATTTCTAATAAAATACAAAATACTTATTTTGTATTTTGTATTTGCATTTTAAATACAAGTATTTCAAATAAGTCACAACTCTGGATAATACATTATCATAAAGAACTTACCGCAAACAATGATGTCGTTTTTCGAATACTTGTACTCCTCCACCAGGTCTGGTCTTAGGAAAAGTGACACAACCGCAGGGTCTAATGCTTGCCAGGTTGGCTGTACCTTCAAGGATACCTTCTCAAATTTGTTCTGAGCTTTCATTATTTCCGTGTCTATTGCTCCGAGTTCGTTTTCTCTCCAGTCCTGGAAAAAATAAAATAAGGCTCTAGTGAGTAGGCTAATTTGTCAGTTGATCAATGTTTGTAGTTGTTGGATGGTTGAAATATTATTGTTATAGTATGTCATGCAAAGCAAGTCGATAATATTGCCCTGAACGACACGTGTCGAATAATATCAGGCCATACCATACCATACCGCTTAACAAGTTCTATCCGTTGGCTGGAATCGTGAGACCGATTCGTAGGGAGGCATGCGACTGCATGCAGATTATATAAAAACTTTACCAAGATTACGACTCCCAACGTCCTCTTTACAAGCTTTGGGTAGGCTTAAATGTCGGAAAATTTTGTACGAAAAAAAAAAATTATGTGTGTAAAATATAAGAAATGTGTCTTAATCAATTGAATATTATCACACAAATTTTATAAAGGCAGAAGTTTACATGTATGTGTGTGTGTATGATTATTACTTCTTTACGCTCAAGTAGTTCATATTCATAGGTTACTTAGGCTTTTTATTCCGGGAGTAAGTTTATAGTTTGTTCCGCTGACAGAACCACTTTGGAATCTGCTAGAATTATTAGAAAGTAACTTTTTCCCGTGTCTTCACCCGCTTACATAAAATATAGGCTTTACTCAAGAAGAAAGCTATTTTCTATCGGTGAAAAAAATTTAGCAATCGGACCAGTACTTTCAGAGATTACCTTCTATAAACAAAAAAAAACAAACTCTACCTCTTTATAATAATAGTGTAGATGAGTCAAGTGTGCGGCAGACTCAGAATTTCGTGCAGAAAAAAAATAGACAAAATTTCACTTGCCTTACTAAAATTGAGATATTGCTTGATCTGTGAGAAGGGAATCACCGTGACTTTATCTGGAGACGCGTTCTGTGCTACAACATGATACGCTTCTACATCCATGTGAGCATTGAACTCTGGTGATGGGTTATCATCATCTGCAAAATCAAACTTGTATACATCAAGATACATCTTGTTAACAATATTCCCAAAATTTCCAAAACCTTCCAGTAAGCATTAAAATATGTCAAAAACATTGGTTATCTAAATTTAATGATAGGCGTATTTCACTTACTATGAATATGTCCAGCGCCTATATATAAATGGTTTAGCCTTGACAAAAATGCTGGGTCCAGTTTGATTGCTAATGCTATATTGGTTAACGTTCCAATTGTTATCACAGTTAAATCACCTGAAAATTACAAAAAAATATTTGTTACTTTTTACGCCTCAAGTATTTATTATCATTATATAAAGTGTATCCAACAAGCAAAAAGACAATTAACATGGTTTTTATGATCAATTTAATGTTCTACTTTTTACACCATCTGTGAGACAATTGAAAGACTAGCCTGAAAATAAACTAAATCAAATTACATACAGCCGGGAACCAGAGTAGACATTCTGAATTATTGAAAAGCTGATTTTTAAATTATTTATTGTATCTTAAATTATGTATTGTTTGTTGTTGCCACTTTATTTGGGTATATTTTATCACTATTGTAATTTATAGGTATTTATTTGCATTTCCCTATTTCCGAGCGCTATATTTATTATTGTACTAAATGAGTTTGCCTTCATTTTTAACTTGTCCCCACTGCCCAGGTTCTTCTCGATTTTTCTCTGCGCACGGGCTGAAGGTGCACATCGGACGCATGCACAAACATGCCCTACGTTCGGGTGCGGTTTCACAGGTCCCGCCGGTCGGCACAATTAACACCTCTTCGTCAGGACAGGTTACCCCGACGCATTCGCCGGCCCAGAGTCCCTTGGATAGGCTAGCTTCTTACAAAGCAAGTATTCCCGTTCTTCGGCATATACCTAAGGGTGCCCGGAATCAGGCGGCAGGGAAACTCTGCGACATTATAGACTCTTGTGTTGCTGGTAATGGGGTAGATGAGTGGAGTGCTCTTCTTTCGTTTGCTTACACGTCTTTAAGAGTCCCAGCAAAAGAGTTGCCCGGTAATGTGACATCTAAAGTCAAAGCCAATATAATGTCACCTGGGCATTGTCATGACGGTGTAGTGGGCGCAAAAAGAAGGTCGGGTGACCGGTCTATAAAAAAAAGTATCGAAACAAAGGTCTTTGAGGGCGATTTAAGAGGGGCAGTACGACTATTGATGTCCGACGACTCGTTTGCTCGGGGGGATGCCGACACCCTTGCTGCGTTGAAACTTAAGCACCCCGATCCTTCACGTCCTCTCAGTTTTCCACCAGAGCCTGACCGTTCATTTACGGCATTGTCAGTCACAGAGGAGGACGTAGTATCGGCGCTTGGTTCTTTTTATACTGGATCAGCAGCGGGCTTGGACGGGATCCGGCCGGGGCACCTCAAGGAGTTGATTTCGGTGTCGGCGGGGGAAAGTGGAAGGCGCCTTGTGGGGGGTCTGACTGGGCTGGCAAATTTTTTGCTAAGTGGTCAGTTGAACCCATGCGTTTGTCCGTTCCTATACGGGGCATCACTCTTTGCACTGGAAAAAAAAGACGGCGGAGTAAGACCAATTGCAGTCGGTAGTGTCTTTTGTCACAAATATTTAAGTGAGCCTCTATATTGAGTGTAAGCATTTGTCAGTAGGTATTCGTGTAACATAACTTACGACTACTAAGGGAGCTCACCGACCAAAGAGTATTTGGGTAGGCCGGATAAAGCTCTAAAACCGCCTAAACATTAGGTATGTTAAAAATACAGAAGGAGGAATAGTAATTCACATAGTCCTCACATTCACAATAATAAAATAAAATTTACAAAAATGTAACACTTTACAAAGAAAATATTACAAATTATAAAAAATAATCATCAATGTCAAATTGTAAAATAAAAAAGAATATCAATGTCAAATTGATCATTGTTATTATGAAAACTAAACTTCCATTGTATTTGACTGCAATGTCAAATACAATGGCAAGGCTTACGGACAAGGGGCTTTTTTTTGAGATATCATCGAAAACTTGCTTCTCTCGTTATAAGGTGAAGCGAGACTATATCAGACTTTTACTGACTTTTACTGACTAAATCCCACCTGTGTCCTTCAATTGCCCTTTGCGTTCTAGGACCACGGTTTCCATTTCAGAAATCTTCCGTAGCTCTAGCGAGGATCGCCTACTCGGACGGGTAAAGGAGTAAGTGATAATAGGTAGACAGTATTTCATTCTGTCTTCAAAAAAAGATGTGATTTTTTATTTATTTATCTGTATAGTAATGGAAAACGGAACTGAGAAGGACATGTTTACTTTATGGCCGATAAAATGTGGGCTAAAGTAGTACAGTATTATAGTCCTGAGACAATAAGGCTCGTGGCATACCACGAGAGAGATAACGGGATGAACTGGATAGATTTTGACAGAACTGGTAGAAGGAAGTTTGGACTCGCTAAAGATGGAACGAGTAGAAGAAGGTTTTTGTCCAGGAGTGGAACAGAATAACAAAAAAAAACAGAATAAAAAAAAACTTTATATCTTTTTATTTCCTAAGGTTCTAAATAGTAGATTATTAGACCAGGGGATAAAGTAGTATCTTTAATTGCGGGTGGCATATTGAATTTCGAACAAAACGAAGGTTGATAAGTTTTAATCTCGAACGCCAGTGAGGGTTTTCTACAATTAACTCCAAGAGAGTTAATATAGACACCTGAGTGAAGTGAAGACTTCAAGCCGCCCAAGACACAGATAGCTTTATCCCCGTGTTGGTTACTCTACTTTTTACACTATCTGTGAGATAATTTAGAGACATTTTTTTTTTAATTGATATAAACCCGTGCTTGACTGCGATCCCACCTGATGGTAAGCGGAGATGCAATCATTGATGGTCAGGCGCACTTGTTTATTAAGAGCCTAGCCATTTACTTAAAAAAAAATATATATTAGAGAAATATAAGTATTATTTACAAGTAAATCTTAACTATCACTTGACATGTTTTTAGTTATGAAACAAACAAAATTCCCTACTCTAAGATTCTATAGTTTCAAATTACCGTATCACATCCGCTCTTTCATTACTTTTTTTTAGAAAAACGTCAGGAACCATATTTTAATCTTTTTTTTTTGTTTGTGGCCAGTTTGATTGTTAAATAATCTTGTTTGTTGCACATATATTATAATTTGCTTATTATGTTTCTTTTTTTTAATAATGGATTTTGATATTCCAAATTCAAATCTCATCATTCTCTAAGGATCGCCCATACTACATTATCTCCCTAGGGACAGAATGAGTTGCTTTAAGTGATGGTTTAAAACATTAGTTTTTTTTTTTTATTTTTGGTTTGGGACATTTAGAAAAACAAGCGAGCAGGTGGTGTAAAAATCTATTTTATACAAACGGGACTTATTGTCATTCTTACCTTCATAAGTCTTAGAGTAATCGATTAGAGCATTCACGGCATTTTCAGTCTTAGCTGGCACCAGGTCAGGATAGCTGTCACCAGTGTCTCCCAAACCGTCTATACCGTAATAATCACTTACTGTCGGGGTGGTCACCAACGATGCCTTTGATCCCCTGTATATTGGTACCTGGGAATTGTGAAATTTTTTAATTAGAGGGACCATAATGCTACAAGCATGAGAAAAATAAATAGAGTAGGAACAGAAAATATGGAAAAAAAAATTGTTTCTATTTTGGTTTTTAAATAATTCCACCATACGTGTGGTTGAACAAAACGTAGTGTGAAGTATCCTAAGTGGAATAGAAGATCGGAAGTCCTCAACAAATCATGTGGCTTTACGTGGGGGCGCTCGGCGAGACGTGGGGGCGCTCGGTGCCAGTGATCTCTCGCGCTGGGCCTTGGTACTGAGGACGTACTCCGGAGTGAGGAGGAGTGGCAGGCGGTCGCCTCCTTCTGTGAAGCCGTAATGCTAGCAAAGGAGGCGGCCGCACGCGCGAGGCAATGGCCCTCACGCCCCAGCCGGTATTCCGATTCCGATTTCCAGCGTAAACGTACGAACCAAGCCCAAATCGTTGACGGCGCGTAGTGTTCCACGCACGCCTCAAGGAGATATCAGCAACCGCAGGCGTCCAGCAAGGTCGAAGCCTACTGGGGCCATGGGTGATGCGAAAGAGAACTCCAGGGCCCCCACAAACGAAGGCAAAGAAGTAACAGGAGTGGGTTTTATTTAGTAAAAGTTTGACACGACCTCGCGTCCCGCCCAATGGCGGGAGATGTCATTGGATAATTTCCCAACATATAAAAAAAATGGGGCTTTCAATTAATCAGCCTTTTCAAAACTATTTTAGGGTTCGCTTCCAGTCTAACCGAATGCAGCTCTGAGAAACAACCTATATTTTGTATGAAAAGACTGCTTTTCTGACCTCCACCACTCAGTAATTGGGTAGGTACTGACTCGGAGAGACTGCCATCAGTTTCCTGGCTTCTGATTAATGTGTAACCACTGTCAAAGATCTACAAATTTCAGGTGATACCAACATGTTAAGATGATCATTAATCTACGGACTGCCCGTTATTATTCAGCCTCGAGCTGGTTCTTTTGGTATTTTTTTTAGTAGAAATATAACAATAATATAATAATAATTCACAACTATCTCATAACACCATCTTGTCTCAAACTAAGCAGACCTAGTGGTATGTCTACTAGACAACTGATTAGAATACAGATATACGTTCTGATATATTTCTGAAAACATACAAATTTTAGATGAACTAGCTTTTGCCCACGGCTTCGCCCGCGTACCTAATTAAAATTTAGCTTATGTCACTCAAGAATAAAGGAGCTTTCTATCGGTGAAAATTATATTATTATAATATTAGTGTAGATTATCACCAGCTTTTATAATCAGACACTTCAATTCTGTGAATATGTTTACCTAAGACAGGTAAATTGGTACCAAAAATGTTTAAAACGGTATTGACAGCGTACAAAAATAAACATTGGTCTTCTTTTCTAACCAAATTAGATCTTTAAGGCAGCTTTTCCACCAGAGATGTGCGCGTTTGATATCCACCAATCATATTCATTGGTACACATAGCTTAACACTGGTGGAAACGGATTCATCTAAGATATGTTTTTTATATGGAAGGATGTGTGCTACGGATGTGTGCTATGGATGCATGCTAAGGATGGTCGCGAGTGGTGTATCTATGTGTCGCTTCTCTACTATAGATACATTGCTTAGTTCGAGCTGCGCATCTTTCTCGCGATGCTACTTTGCGGCGGCGCATTTAAAAAAAGCATCCTTGGGCTGCTTTTTTACCAGAGATTTGCTATGCAGCTATGCTGGGAGATGTAATAGCGAAGCTGTAAAACTATGTTACCGTTTCCACTGATACTAAGCTATGTGGCGGTGCGAGTAAGATGTACTATGAAGATGCGCTGCCGCAAAGTAGCTGCGCGAGGAAGATGCGCAGCTCAAACTATGCGATTTATCGATACTAGGGAAGGGGCACCTAGCTACAACACTCGTGATCATGCGTACTATGCATCCGTAACACACATCCATAGCAACGTAGCATAGCACATCTCTGGTGGAAAAGCACCCGAATCCTTGCAGAATAAGATTTAGCTTACACATGTTGTGAATTATATAGCATAGCAAAGCTTAGTCAGCCTTATAATGTTCGCACTGTTGGGACTCAGGCCTCCTCTCTTAGAGAGGGAATGGGCCGTAATACATCACGAAAACCCAGCGGGTTGGTGGATGTGGTTCTAGGACATGCCGGTTTCCTCACGATGTTTTCCTTCACCGTTTTGAGAGCAGTGGTGATGAAATAAATTACACAAAGTAATGCGCCTGGCTGGGTTGGGAACCCGCAACCTACAACTCGTAAGTCGGGGCCGTTACCACTCGGCCACCACTGCTCTGAATCTGCTCTGTTGTGAATTATGTTATCAAGAAATTATATAACAGTACAATATATTAGTATCTAATTGAAACAAAATTATGTTGACATTAATCTTCATTGCAAGTTCTTATCTCAGTAGGTAAAGTCACAGTTCAACTGGGATCAGTAAATAACTACGATTGTATTGCTTAATAATTTACTAAATTAATTATCTATACACTAGCTTTTGCCAGCAACTTCGTCCGCGTAGATGTCAAAAACGTTTCTATTGATTTTTTTGATTGATTTTTGTTTTTAACCGACTTGAAAAAAAGGAGGTTATCAGTTCAGTTATATTTTTAATTTTTTTATTATCATTTTTATGTGTTACCTCAGAACTCCGTCATTTATGGACCAATTTGCAAAATTTTTTTCCCTTTTAACTTCCAGACTAGTCAAAAAAAAAACATTTTACAAAAAAAAAAAAAAAACTAAATTTACTAAAAAACAACACTAAAAGGTTCAAAATAACCTTAATTTTGTAAGTTTTTTATATTATAATCAATATTTTTTTTCCCGCTACTTTGTTCGCGTAGAAGTTGGAAATATTTGTAAAGTCTAAGTATATAGAAGGTGGTTTTAGGTGCATCACGCTGCTATAAGTAAGAGTGAAACTGTAGAGCGTTGGGTGAAATATAATTATGAATTAGTACTTATTAATATTATTAATGAAAATGTAGTTGATGCTATCTCCTTTTTTATTATTGATTTTGTCAACGCTACTATTTCTAGCCGTCAATATTGCGTTTTGACACATCTACTGATATGGCAACAGGGGCCTAAGTCTGCTATTTTTACAAATTCGTCATTCCAACACGATTCCATTGTCATTTTGCTAAAAGTTTGTAATCTGATAATTCATAATGGTCAATCATTGATCGGTCAATGATCTTGTGGTAGAATGACAACATTGAGCTGTTTCGAAGCAAATTAAAAGCAATGACTGCACTATGACGTTCTAATGGTAAATCACTGATCAAAGGAACTGTCAACATTTTGGCAGTTATCCGCATACGTCAAATATTCATTTGTCATTATGTACGAAATTACCATTTTATGCCATTTCTTTCAATGGAGTGTCAGTGGTTGATCACTGGAACGTCAACATGACGGCATTATATTAGTAGATTACCAAACTTGGTCAAAATCAACAATTATGAAGTCAATGATAGACCATTCTGACACTATTGTAATAGTAGACTTGAGGCCCAGGTCAGTTGAATTATCTTTCTGTTTTATCTGTCCCTGTTAATTTAGGAAGGTACTTATGTTTTTACTCACATCTTGTCGTTTAGCAATTTTCAGTATTCTCTGGTTGTTGTAATAAACATTGTCTTCTTTGGTGTTCCCATTGCCTGTAGTCAACGCTAAAAGTTTGGGTGAATGAGGTCTGAAAGGCCGTTAATTTTAGATTATTCCCTTGTTACTCACAAAAACACAATGAATTTGAGTTTGGTAGAGTAGAGGCCATTTTTAGATCCGGTATGCGTAGAGTAATGAATCAAGAATCAAAGCATTTTTTAAATAAATCTTGTATTACTGCTTTTAAATTGTCAAGAAGTCAGTCAGATAGAAAAATTATGCTATTTGATCAAAGCGTAGATCTCTGTGGACAAGAATGTATAAGAAACTCCATGGAGTATCCATGGAGTTTTAAATCATTTTATGTATTACAAATATCTCGATTACATATTTTTTGTTGCTTTTATTATGTGAAAACAATGTAAATAAAGTGAATAAAAAATAAATTTAAAATAAGTATAGAAATTAATATAAGCCACTGGCAGTCAACAAGTGACAGCGTTCGTTCACTGACATGACGCGTAAATCAGTACCACTTAGCTCAACCAATAGTATATATGGTAACACAGTAGTGTCCTACGTACCCATCGAACTGTTTCTCGTACATCAAAGCCAGGAATATGGCCATAGCATCATCACCACCAGCGTCATTGTCTATTATGAACTTTGGCTTCCTCTCCTCGGTTGACAAACTGTAAAATAAACAAATTATAACGGTTATCAGACATGACAAAGGTCAATGAAATAAAAGACGGTCGGTACATGGTGGACATCCCACCTATACGCACAAAAAGTTTTGGGAACACATTTATTGTGCGTACAGCTAAGGAGTGGAATTCCTTGCCGGAATCTGGGTTTCCTGATGGCTACAACCCGGGAATCTTTAAGTCAAGAGTGAACAGGTTACTTCTAGGTAAGCGCGCTCCATTATCGACCGCATCGTCGCTTTCCATCAGGTGAGATAGCGGTCAAACGCGAACCTATGAAGATTAAAAAAAAGAAGGGAAAACATTTATTTGTGACTTGATTTGTGTGTAAAATAAAAAGTAACTAATCACTATCACTACTATCTAAGTACTGGGTAATATATAAGCGCTGTCAGATACGCCTCAGAAGTCGGGAAACGCAGGACGATTTCCAACATCTTCATTTCTGATCTAAACAAGCAAGGAAACTCCGAGCATAACATTCTCACTTGCCCTTTGTATGTAAAGCAGAGTTTAATATAATTGATTCATTAAACCTTAACCGAACGCCGGTGCGTTCACACTCTCATTGTCTTTCTATTGTGTCTCTAATTACCCGACTACAGCAAAGCCAAAGAAGGGTTATGATTTTGACAGGCTAAGTATGTATGTATGTTCATCTGTTCCCTCATAGCTCCTAATCTACTTATAAGAACTCGACATATTTTATGAGCTATCGTTAGAACCGTCTAAATTGTCCGCTGAGCAAGCTATGCAAAGTATCATAAAACTCGATATGGCGCTCTCTAGCGGACAAAAAGTAATGTGTTAAAAAATAAAAATGTAGATAAATACGCCGTGTTTGTTATCATTTAAAAGGGCTTCACTTGTACACTTCCAAATTATTGCTCAAATTTAAAATGACGCCCTCTAGCGGACATAAGTCATGACTAAAACACGCCTACGACAAAAAAAACGACGCTCAAAAAGTATGAAAAACCGCAGTCACACGATAAAGGTATCAACCGAAACACTTTAATAATTATCGTGTGTTTTTTGTTTTTACTTTTTTTACGGTATTTGAAAGGTTAAGGCGTATAGTCCCTTGTAAATCTGGTGAGAGTTAAATACACCGCCTGCACCCGCATAAAGCTCCGCTACTTTACTATTTTCTTTGCAAAATATTGATTGATTTACTTATGCTATATACATTTCGAAAAACATTTAACTACCTATTTTTTTGCGCAAACATATTTTTAAAGATGAAAGCCGCTTGAAAGGAGTAGAGAAAACAGGCGAAAAACTATCATATTGTTAAATTATAATTTTTTTGGCTAGCGTATCAGTTATACAAAAAAAACATATGTTGATAATGTTTTATATGAGAATCTACAGTATTTCTTTTTTCATATTTATGAACCCAGTCGTTACCGGGAAGTAAGCTTCAAAAAGTCGTTGTTTTATGGCACAAAATAAGCACTCCGGTCGCTCACCGCTGCGTCGCTTGGTCGACACTTATAACAAACAATTTTGTTCAGTAGATATAATCATCCTTAGTAATTCATAGTTTAAAAAAGAAATCAATAACATCTTAAAAGTCCAACAGTAGTCAATGGGGATATGATGCATGTTGATGCTGTGAGTCACCTAACTGCCTACGGAGTCCATATGGAGCTAGATTACTTTTTCCTTTTTCTTAATTTGTATCTTCTTTCTTACTAAAAATTAAATTTTATCAATATTTCTTTTAAATAGCCAGCTATTTTGTATAATAATCTGTGGATAACGTATCTTTAGTAGTGTATATGTTACTTCTATTGACTAAGTGCCAATATTATTGCATTGTGTACTGCTATTTGTTATTCTTATAAAATAAAATAGAAGCAAGAGCCTTAACCTGTACCACAAATATCGATAAAGCTCCATAATTCTACATTTTTGTGCGGTTTTGAAAACGGTAGTGTCTCGAAGCTTTGTTTGGGATAAAGGGACAGATAATCCTTATAAACCTGCCCCTTGTAAAGTAAACTTTTTTAGAGAAAAAACATACTTTTTCACGCGATAAATTATACACACAGATACTTATAAAATGGATCTGTACGAGTATGTGTCACATATTATACGATATAAGATTGAATGTGTTTAACAACTTAATACATATTTTCATTAAGGTAATCATAAAACTAACTGTCCCCTGCAGTTTCACCCGCATTTTTATTTGCCTTTTTTATTGTTATTAGCCTATAACCAGCCTTGATAAATGGGCTATGTAACAATAAATAATCTATGAACAAAACGAAACTAAAAAAAATATTATTATTAATCTTGTGTTACTAACTGTACCAAACGTTGATAAAGTTTAAAATTCCATACAAAAAGAAACGTTGGACGAGTTGACCATTGAAAATATAATTTATTTTTATTTTCTGCAACTCGTACCATTTGGGCCGTAGGTTTGCGGTTTATGTTGACGAATTGCAGGACACTCATGAATTTATTTTTGAATTCGAAGTTACTTAAAGCTCCTGAGATTTACACGGTCAAACAAACAAACTCTTTATCTGTATTAAGTAAATATTATAAAATTAACGCTCTGGTAAAAAAAAAACAACATTTCATGATTTCACTTATCTATCACCAATAAACAGATAAAAAAAAAATAGATCCCTTTGGAGTTACACCTATTGATTATAATAATAAACTTTGATTAAGAAACGAATCGAAATCACAGAAACACATTTATTTATGTATATACTTACTTATACTAAAAACTACCTACCAATAAACACACCCACACACAAACAAAATCACAAAAAGCGTTTTTAAATTTAACATCATCGATACGTGTATATCCGATCACGGCAGAAAATGAACTAAACAATAAATTGATCTTGTTGTTGAGCAATCTCGAGATTGGGATGCAAAATCTTATGAAGACCTGTTTAAATTATGCTTGTAGGCGAGTTGCTGGAATGAATACTAGTTTGAGAGTATATTGCAAATATACAAGCTTCTGTCAAAGGCTACGCTCACGTAATAATAGGAAATTTATTTATTTATTTTATGCTTTATACACACAAAAGTACAAAGGCGGACTTAATGCCTTAGGCATTTTCTACCAGTCAACCTTGGGTGATGCAGAGAAAAGTAGTGGGAGGTGCAATAAAAGAGAGAGAAATAGGCGAATACAGGCGTAGGAAATTATCCCAAGGGAAAGATTATCGGGATGTAAAATGAAAAAAGTAATTTTAACTTGCGGTTTCATAATAATAATTATTATTATTATTGTGATATTAGTTACTTTTTAAAAGTAAAATCAACTTGATTTCTAGGTGTTTCTTTTTAAGTTCTCTTAAATACATTGATTTGATATTTATTAGTTTGAAATTTTTGCATATAGATTATGAATTTTATTATTATAAATAAGTTATTTATTGTTTGCACCTACCAAAATGTTAGTTTTATTTTTAACAGGTTGAGTGGAATAGAATGCCTTGTTGCATTAAGTCCGCATATGTACCACAACTGTACATAAAATTTAAATAAAAAATGAATATTTCTCTTCCACATACTTATGTCAGTTGATTGGTTTGTTTTCGAAATTTAAATACCTCGCAATTTGTTATTATACTCGTATTACAATTGCAATACGCAATTTGTTATTAGAGCAGTGGTGGCCGAGTGGTAACGGCCCCGACTTACGAGTTGTAGGTCGCGGGTTCAAACCCAGCCAGGCGCATTACTTTGTGTAATTTATTTCATCACCACTGCTCTCAAAACGGTGAAGGAAAACATCGTGAGGAAACCGGCATGTCCTAGAACCAAAAATTCGAAGACATGTGACATCCACCAACCCGCACTGGGCCCGCGTGGTGGATTACGGCCCGTTCCCTCTCCTAGAGAGGAGGCCTGAGTCCCAACAGTGGGAACATTATAAGGCCGACTATGCTATGCTATGCTATACTCGTATTACACAGGGCCTCTTAGTCTCCTCTTAGTCAGGGGATCTTAGAATTGTGATTTACTCCTGTATTCTTCTAATAGATCCGAAGCCTACTAAGGCCATGGGTTGACTTCCGAAGGAGAAACCCGTGGTCCTGGAACGCAAAAGGAACATAGGTTTTTTTTTTATTGTTTGGTTAAATCATCTTATGACAAATCTCTTGGGCAGAGCGGGAGATAGTGTCAGACTTTTACTGACTAAAAACCCACTCCTGTTCCTTCTTTGCCTTCATCCCGGATCCCTTCGCTTTCACACTACCCGTGGGTAATCATTGATGGTGAGGCGCACTAGTTTATTAAGAGCCTATTCACTCTAGCCTTGAAGATACCTTAATTATAGTTGGACGGGAAGACCGCAGCAGGCAAATTGTTCCAATCCTTCGATTTAAGCGGTATAAACGACAAAGCGAAACGCTTAGTCCGGACCGTTGAATTTTCAACGACGTAAGGGTGGATATTCGCCGTACGTCGGGTTGTCCGATGGTAGAAAGGAGATGGTGGAATCAAGTCATGCAATTCCCGTGCACACACAAAAATTTAACCTGTAAAATATCGATAGACTGACTACACTGCGCCTGTGCTCGAGGCTTTGTAGATTGGACATAACCAAATCTGGATCCCCAATTAGCCTCTTCGCACGCCTACATGGGTACTTATTAAATATCAGAAGCTAGTGTTTGGTTCCAATTGGTGGTTTCCTAAGGAGAAGAACCGGCAAGAAACTACATGGTCACTCTTTTAATAAAATGATTGATTTTACAATATTTCCATATTACAATATTAATAGATACGTGAAGACTGTGGAAACCAGTCGATATGGTACAATATCGACTAATTTAGTTGCTTGTACCTATTATTTAACCTATTATGGTATTTATTTTTTAAGTATGTACTAATGCGGTGCATATTGCGTACTACGCGTAAATAATATGAATTTATAAACAACAAAATAGATGACGAGGTTTCTGGGGAGCATGACGTGAAAAAAATTATGTATCTTTTTTGGTGGTGTTGTTGGTGGTGTTGGTGGTGGTGTTGGTGGTGGTGTTGGTGTTGTTGTTGTGGTTGTTGTTGTTGTCGGGTCACTCGGCACATTCTGTACTTTTATTCTCTTATTTTATGCGCGACAAGCACAGACATAAACGCGACAGACACAACACAACGGTTACAAACCGTTGTGCTGTGTCTGTCGCGTTTTTCTATTCTCTGTAAAATAATGAGACACAAACAAGTTTAACCATATCAGTTTATCTATATAAATAATGTAGTTCTTTATTGATTTACTACAATTATTAAAATTTATAACAACAGTTTTCTAATACTTTCAAATATCACTTTTAGATTTATTTGCACTTAGTTCTGCTCCAAAGACATTCAATAAAAACGTCTTGTATTCTTCTGTTTTCATTGAGTATGCTATTCTAACGTTTGCCTTATCTTTTTCCACGAAAGTGTTGGTATTGATGCCTCTCTTATCACCTGTAAATAAAACATAATGGTAATTCACTTAATATGTTCTGAATTTATATAATCAAATACCAACTACCTTGTCAGCTTGCTTCTCTACCAGCTGAGTTTATGAATTTTAATATTTTTAAACAGGATTAATTATGATTAATTTATTGCCTATTAGGCAAACCCAGTCACTAGCTTCTTTCAAAAATCTCATCATTTCTTTTTACTCTAATTGCTATTCAACTGCTAAATTCAGTTATCCCGTATCTAACCTATCTTTTTGTTTTTTCTTTTTTCCTTCAATAAAATTGTTTAACATATAATGTGTATATATGTAATATTCATAAGTTTATGATTTGTCTTTTATACATTTTAGCTAAATAATATAATTTTATATCTATGTATAGTCTAGAACATAGTTTAATGTAAAATTAATACTTCTTTAATTTGCAGTACACCGCAAACAAAATTTAAATTCTTACAGCCCATCCTAAGGTTATCTGGTAGATATTGCTGTTAGCAATAAGACCGCCGTTGTGCCCATAGATTTTAGTTTTCTTATTATTTTGGTGTACAATAAAGTTTATTCTATTCTATTATATAACCTTCAAGCGGTCGCGCGGCGTCGATTCCACTGCACTCGATATATTTACGATTGTAATTTCAAAATTTCTCGTCAATAGAACGCATATAATCAAGACTTATACTAGAACTCTTGTTATGTCGGTAAAATTGATTCCTAATCAGAAGAAACCAGTTTAACTTCAATATTTTATTTTGAATTTAAACAAATTATTGTTTAATTGAAAAATAGGTAATATCTAAATATTGAAAAAAAAAATTAATTAATCAGTTTTCTAAGTTCTTGAAATCTCTCATCAATCTTTTAGGCTACGCGCGACCGCTACTGTTTCAAATAGTCGCACGCCCGCTTGAAGGTTAATAATAATCCCTAAAAATCTCTACAACTATCAATTCTGTACAATTTATATCTTTGATTGGCACTTCGTCGAGATTGGGGAGTACCTAGCTATCTGGCATCTGATAGTATATCATCATAATGACGTACGTACCACAAATAATGATATCGTTTTTCGAATACTTGTACTCCTCCACCAGGTCTGGTCTTAAGAACACTGACACAACCGCAGGGTCTAACGCTTGCCAGGTTGGCTCTGCCTCCAATACTACCTTCTCAAATTTGTTCTGGGCTTTCATTATTTCCGTGTCTATTGCTCCTAGGTGGTTTTCTCTCCAGTCCTGGAAAAAATATAGTTTCTATTAAGTAGGTTGTTATTTGTTTTTATTTTTTTAAGTTATGCGCCATGTTTGACGTAAATAAACTCTTTTCCTTTCTTCTTTCTTTTCTAGAAAATTTGTAATTTGAATAATGTTTTTAGTTGTTGAAATTAAATTATGAAGTAAACGCTGGCGAAACAGCTAGCAAGGAAGCTTTTATACAACAGAAGCTTCTGAAGTCTGCTAGAATAATTATAAATTAGTCAAATGTGTGACCACGTGGCCAGACCTAGTGTTACGTTCAGAAAAAAAATAGACAAAATTTCACTTGCCTTACTCAAATTGAGATACTGCTTAACCTGTGAGAAGGGAATCACCGTGACTTTATCTGGAGAGGCGTTCTCAACTACAACATGATATGCTTCAACATCTACGTGAGCGTTGAACTCTGGTGATGGGTTCTCATCATCTGCAAAATCGTATGAAAAAAATTCCATGTTTAAAGATACATCTCGACAATCCAAAAAATTTCTACCTTCAACTAAGCATTGAAATATGTCAAAAACATTGTTTATTTAACTTTAATGATTGGCGTATTTCACTTACTATGAATATGTCCAGCGCCTATATACAAATGGTTTAGCCTTGACAGAAATGCTGGGTCCAGTTTGATTGCTAATGCTACATTGGTCAACGTTCCAATTGTTATCACAGTTAAATCACCTGAAAATTACAAAAAAAATAATAATATTTGTTACTTTTTACCCTTTGAATATTCATTATCAGCAAGCACAAAAATGTTTAACATAGTTGTTTAGTACAAAATTTATTGTTTAAGGTCCTGCAAACATAATTATACTGCTGAACTAAACATTTTAACAATATTTTAGAGTTAAACTTCCATTGTGCCTGACGTCGCAGCTTATGAGTTAAGGTTATTTTTTGAGGTGGGAAATCATCCAAGGACTTCTTTTCGCTCTAGGGTGGGGTGAAAGGGCGTGTCAGGCTTTTACCTACTAAAACCCATACCTTCAAGTCCTTTAGTGGCTTATTGCGTTCAAGGACGATGATTCCCTTTTTAGAAATTCGCCGTGACCATAGCAGATATCGGCTCCACTGGGACGGGTAAATGGTAAACTAAATTTGATTCTGTCTTAGGAAAAGATTTGGTTGTTTATTATTAATCCTTTATTGGAATGGAAAACAAAACTGAGTAGGACATAATTATTTGCCATATGACCGTCAAACTGTGGGTCAAAGTAGCCCAGGGTTGGTGTCTTGAGACAGATTTTGCTTGAACTAGAAGGAGCAAGCGCGTACTTATGAAAAATGGAAGGAGTGGACGAAGGTCTTTGTCCAGGAGTAGCATAGAACAAACTAGCTATAAAAAAATCTTTATTTCGTTTCATCGCATTCAGGTTCGAAAATTTTCTTTATTCAAACGAGACTTTATGTCATTCTTACCTTCATATATCTTAGAGTAATTGATTAGAGCATTCACAGCGTTTTCAGTTTTAGCTGGCACCAGGTCAGGGTAGCTATCACCAGAGTCTCCCAAACCATCTACACCGTAATAATTATCATTTACTTTTGGAGTAGTCACCAACGATACTTTTGATCCCCTGTAAATTGGCACCTGAAATGGTAAAGATTTTTAGTTAGAGGTAAAATTTTGCAGTTTGATAGTGTGGTTTTTGAATTATTCCACCATACGTGTCAGTTGAAGTGTTATAAGTGGAACAGAATGACGAAAGTCTTTGAGAAGAACTTGGATGACGGTGGCACATAAACGTGGAGATTGGTTTAAGAAGAGAGAGACCTGATGCTCAGTAGTGCGAAAAGATATATAGATATAGATAGTTGGGCTATAGATGATTAAGATGAAGACCTTTTTACCATCGGCTAACCCGACGTACAGTGAGTATCCAGTAGAGGTGTCATTGACATTCATTTGACACCTCTTAGCGTTGAGCGTTTAGCTTTCTCATCCGATTATTATTTAGGTTTCGTCAAAACTAGGGTGAATAAATATACTATAATATAGTAAATAGGCTTTCAATCAACTAGTATGTTTAATCTTAGTATCAGATGGGATCGTAGTAAAGCATTAATTTATGATTTAAAAAAAAAGAAAAGACAAAACTTCTGAAGCTGTTCTAGTAAGTTATGCTGCTGTGCTCAATTCTATACCATAAATATGTTTTAGTATCATCTGTTCCGACAAATTAGTAACCAATTGGGATCATTGTCTTGGATTACGGTGATTTCGGAAGGCAGGCAGGTACACTATTTTTTTTTACTCACGTCTTGTCGTTTAGCAACTTTCAGTATCCTCTGGTTATTGTAAAAAACGTTGTCTTCATTAGTGTTTCCATTACCTGTAGTCAACGCTAGAAGTTTTGGTCTGAAAAAAGCCTTTAATTTTAGATTTGAGTTTGGTAGTTTCAGTTTTATGCTCTTAACCCCAGTTTTTGATTTAATCATTTGAAGTTGAGTATTTCTCAAATTTTATTTTAGCCTGAAAGCCTATCATTTGGCATTTAAGTGGGGTTTGAGACGTTCTTAACTCAAAACATTTAATTCAGAAACCCGCCCATAGATCCCTTTTGGGATTTTTGTGCAAAGAGGGTTGTAGGGTAAAACTGGGTATTGTTCTTCAACGGTAGTCTTACTTACCCATCAAAGTGTGTCTCGTACAACAAAGCCAGGAATATGGCCATAGCGTCGTCACCACCGGCGTCATTGTCTATTATGAACTTTGGTTTCTTCTCCTCGGTTGATAAGCTGTAATAAACAAATTAAATATCAGAGTTTCCTTGCGTGATCACATCAGAAATCAAAATGTTCGCAGGAGAACCACGGTTACCGACATAGCTCGAAGAATCGCTAAACTTAAGTGGCATTGGGCAAGGCATATTACTCGTAGAACAGATCAGAATAGCCGAAAGACGTCCACTGCTGGATTTAGGCCTTCCCTAAGTGTCGTCACAATGACCGGTTCTGTGCGTCTCGTATCCATCGGATTCCCGTCATCAGTCCACCTTGTGGAAGACCTTACACCGCTACGTCTTCTGAAACGTAGTCGCCACTCTAGAATCTTTTGACCCCATCGACCAACTGTTCTGCGAGCAAAGTGTCCTGCCCATTGCGACTTAAGTTTAGAGATTCTTTGAGCTATGTCAATATCAGTATTTTTGGTTCTCTTGTGGGTATCTTTGGGTTCAAAGCAAAGTTCTATAAAATTAAACTGTAATACTCGTGTCGGTAAAGCTCCATAATTTTACATTTTCGTGTGGTGTTGAAAATCGTGTTTGTTCGGCATCTCAGAGCTTTCTTTGGGGACCAAAGGACAGGTGAACCTTCTTAAATGGGACGTATGGTCACTTTAACTATATAATACTACCACCTGCCTTTGTAAAGCGGAACTTTTTGAAGAAGTTACCTTGTCATTCGACATTACACACACAAGGACTTATAAAAAGGGTGAATCAAATTTATATGCGTTGCATACATCAAGATATATATACTATAATCTATAGAGATTAGCGCGTTCAGACAACTTTTTTTTTTCAATAAAATAACCTTGCCCCATACTAGTACGCACCATTAATACCATGAATGCGTTCACAAACATGTTAATTTACATACACAAGATACTGAAGCCCGGAACAACTATCTGTAGGCTATGAAAATTTTGGATCCGTGCGGGAAATGAACCCGTGACATGCATCGCAGCAGCCAATCGCTTAACCACTGTGCAAAACGTGACGTACACCTTGTGTATAAAGCCCAAAAGTAGTACGATCGGTAGAAAACTAAAAGTGTATAACATCACAAGCTGACCCGAGAAATACCTACAAAAATGATCACTTATCTATCATCAATAAGCAGATAAAAATAAAATAGATAACATCACTAACAGTAAATATGTATATTTATTATAAAATATACTTTTTTTAGGGTGGGAAAATCATCTACTGACATCCCCCGCTCTTGGGCGAAGCGAAAGGGCGTGTCAGACTTTTATTGATTAAAAACCCACTGCCACTGTTCCTTCTTTGACATTGTACCTGGGCCCAGGGAGCTCTTTCGCATCACTTATGGCCCCAGGAAGCTTCGAACCTACTGGGCCCCTATGGTTGCTGATATCTCTTTGAGGTGCGCGTGGAACACAACCCGCCGTCAACGGCTTGTGCTTGGTCCGGGCGGTTACCGGACGGTCGGACGGTGAGCTACCCATTGCTTGCCGTCCGTAAGTCCGCGCCTTCGGTGGCCGGAAATCGGGATCGGAATCCCGGTGGCTGGGAAGCAAGGGGCCATTGCCTCTCGCGTGTGGCCGCCTCCTTTGCTAGCATTAAAGCTTCGCAGAAGGAGGCGACCGCCTGCCACTCCTCCTCGCTCCGGACCATGTCCTATACCAAGGCCCGGCGCAAGAGATCGCTGCTGCCGAGTGCTCACACGAGGACGCGGTGGTGCTCTGCTCAAGCGAGGCACACCTCTACCGTATGCTCCACCATGTCTTCCGGGCGTTCCACACAATGGTGACACCCGGACGATTCTTCCGCACGAATCCGGTGATTATAATAATATACTATGATTAAAATCCGAAATGAAACCACACAAACACATATTAAAAATTACGTACCAAACAACACACCCACAAACCAACAAAATTACATAAAACGTTTTAAAATTAAACATCATCGACACGTGTACTAACAATCACGGCGGGAGATGAACTAAACAATAAAAAATGATCTTATTTTAGACCAAATTGTTGAGCAATCTCGAGATTGAGATACAAAATCTTACTGAAAAACTATTTAAAGTGTGCCTTATAGTGTATACGTGTGTGTACAAACCAAGGAGCCATTAATCGGATTAAAGGTTAACCGGTTAGACGTTTAAGTCCTTTGTTTGATTTACCTTTTTACGGGTTAACCTGTATACTATTAAGGTTAATCTATAAAATATTGCTGATTAATCTGAATGAAAGAGACAGAACCTGTAAGTAGCACGATCTCGGCCGCGTCGCGGTAATTTACGTCACACGCGGCTGTTTGTTACTCGCTCGGGTTTAGTTGTCGCTCGTTTATTGAGTTCCTGAATACTTTTTAACCGACCTCAAAAAGAAGGAGGTTCTATGTTCGGCTGAATGTTTTTATTTTATGTAAGTTCACCGATTTCTCGGCCAATTGCGAGCTGATTTTGAAAATCAGACTTCCGAAATTAAAGTTATTTTGCACTTTTTAGTGTTTTTTTTTTATTTTTATATTGAAGTTGGTTGTATTTTTTTTTGTAAGTAAAAAGTTTTTTATCGAAAAACAGATAAACCACCCTTTACGTAGCGGGAGTCAGACTTTTACTGACTAAAACCAGATCTATGTTCCTTCTATGCCGTTTGCGTTCCGGGAGAAGTTTCCCTTTTAGAAGTCTACCCACGACTCCAGTAGGCTTCAGCCCTGCTGGGCCCCTACAGTTCTTTTTGCTGACATCTCTTTGAGGCGCGCGTAAAACACTACGCACGGTCACGACTCGGGCTTGATCCGGACGGTTGCCGGACGGCCGGACTGCGAGTTACCCATTGCTTGTCGGCCGCTAGCCCACGCTTGTGGTTGCTGGAAATCGGGACATGTACTGTATGGAGCCCACTTACATATACTCAATGAAGATGAGACTATACATGTGTATATAAATTATTTACGTTTATCTTACTAACTAGGCCGGACCCGTTTTATTGCGATATAAAACGTGCACATGTATTTAATAGGTTTCCTACTCATAATGCACATAATTATGCATTACTTATTATGTGTTGCTAGCGATGACATATGGCTCTGAAACGTGGTCGCTTACAATGGGCCTCATCAGAAGACTTAAAGTCACCCAAAGAACAATGGAATGGGCTATGCTCGGAGTTTCCTTGCGTGATCGAGTCAGAAATTACGATATCCGCAGGAGAACCAAGGTCACCGACATAGCACGAATAATCGCCAAACTTAAGTGGCAATGGGCAGGGCACATTGCTCGCAGCACGGATGGCATTGGGGCCGAAAGGTTCTGGAATGGCGACGTCGTACCGGAAGACGTAGCGTTAGAAGGCGGAGGCCTAGGAGTACAAGGTGGACCGATGACCTGGTAACGGTTGCGGAAGTCCGATGGATGCGAGACGCACAGGACCGTTCATTGTGCCGGCACTTGGGGAGGCCTATGTCCAACAGTGGACGTCTTTCAGCAGAAATGATGATGATGATGATAATAACGTATTACTAAGCCATGTGAAACAAACCGCAATCGCGATTGCAACTAGCGACCTTGAAACTACGAGACAGCCTATGTTTATTATTGTTAATAATTATACTATAAATTGTTTTAGAATCCAGTAATTTAAGGCTAAAATATTAGTATAAAATGTAAAACCATACATCTAACTATCTCCTATTCTAACATCAATGATTTGAAAATGATTTGTATAAAATGTTTTATAGGTTAGAAATACAATAACAAAACATTATATGATAACGAATACTTACAATTTTGCAGCCATTTTCCGTATACACTTTCGGAACACTGACACTCGCATCAAAAGCAGGAACAGCAATAAAATAATTTTCTAAACGTAGAAGTATTATTTTCTTTGTTTTCCAAGAAGCTTATCAATGCGTCTAATTCTACACTAACACTAGATTTATAACACTGTATCTTGTACACGCGTGCGTATATTGACATGACGTAGACAGACCTACGAGTGTTGACGATCGCGAGCAAAATGTAGGTAAATATTCCGGTCGCTGACCTTCGTATTCCCGTCTCGTTCACCCTCTCCGTTCTCTGTCCTTTTGACAGCTCCAATTTGAATGAATCGTCACTTTTGTTTGGTTATTTAAAGCATGAATGTGACCATGAACAAGGATATGAAAATCGTAGTATTTTATTAATAAGTTTTTTTTTCGCTTTTAGTAATTTTAAATATCGGCAGTAATTTTTCACATTCACACGTCATTAGACGAACGTTTGTTTCTAATTTTGCTAAAAATATTACCAATACAAATGTTCTTTTTTTTTTGTTTACTTTGATTAGGTTTTTTTTTTTCGGGTGGGAAAATCATCTAATGACATCCCTCGCTCTTGGGCGGAGCGGGAGATAGTGTCAGACTTTTACTGACTAAAAACCCACTCCTGTTCCTTCTTTGCCATTTTTCCAGGGCCCCAGGGATCTCTTTCGCATCACCCATGGCCCCAGTAGGCTTCGACCCTACTGGGCCCCTACGGTTGCTGACATCTCCTTGAGGCGCGCGTGGAACAGTATGCACCGTCGACGACTTGGGTCCGGTCCGGACGGTTACCGGACGATCGGACGGCGAGCAATGGGTGGCTCGCCGTCCGCAAGCCCGCATTCTGACAACGTGGTAACGTCAGTTTTCTCATTGTCACCGAATTAATTTGGATTCAGGCTTCTCGTGTCACTTGTAAACAGAACTACGTCCAATAAGACTAGTAATACCGTTAACAGCTGAAGTTCTTATCTATTCTGTCGTTACCTTTGTTCAGTATTTGGAGTCTGTGCAGCAAGTCTTAATTTATTTATTTGGTCAGCCAACAACTGCTTACACAATACATTTATATTAAATTAAAACGAAACCGACATCCATTCGTGTAGCAATTAATTGTAGGCACCACATGCACTATATTCGGTTATACTTAATTATGTAATTAATATGATACTAAAAACAATACAGAATAGGTAACAATTACTCTTTACAACAAGATAAAAAAGGAAGATTAATAAATAAAATTATATTACAACACAACAGATAAAATTAAAAGCATTAAACTAAAAATAGATTGATTAATAAATTAAATTAAGTTCAGACACAACATCAATACATTAGAATAATTTATAGCATATCGATAAATAATAAATTAAATTAAATTGCAATTAGAATACATTTAATTAAAATTGATTTAATTGCATTAAAACAAAATAAATTAAACAAAAATAATTAAATTACAATTAAAATATAATGAATTGGATTACAATTAATTTACAACTGAAATATAATTAATTAAATTACAATTTATATGGATTGACTTACAAGTAAAATAAATTTAATTTGATTGGAAAAATGATTACTGAATGAAAGAAACATGCTCGAGAATTATTTTGTAAAATTTATTCAAATGGTTGTGGTGTATATCTATAAGGTCACTGACACTGTTAAGCATTCTATAGGGGCGCCGAATCGGAGAGTTAGCACCCAAAACCATTCTGCGTAAGGGTGGGTGAAGTCTTCTTCTTTCATACCAACATTTTGAGCTCCAATTGTTTTTTTTTATTTCTAGTAAAACCCACGAAAAAAGAGGTACGAGACAGATTTTACCTTATAAGAGTGAGATATCATTTTTAATAGTTTTTTCAGGTATTGTTTAAGCAAAAATATTTTTTAAACCATAATTTTGAATATTAGTCTTATGTGACTCGAATTCACAATTCTAGTGAATTCACAAAGTTATAAAAAGATTTTTATGGCATATGGCACATCACACGCAAGAGGATAAACTAAAAAAAAATTGAGGAAGTTCGAAGATTCCGGCCGCATTTGGTGTTTTTTTTTATAGCCACGTAAATAGATGTAACATGAACAGCTTTAATTCAAGTCCAAAAGTTTGCAAGTAAATTAAAAAAATAATAATTAGATAGCTTATGTCACTAATTCAAAATTTTAAAGTACTCTAATACAATACACACCTAAATAAAATTAAAATTTAGAGTCTGTCTTATATATTTTTTAATATTTGTATTTGAATGAAAAATTTGGGTCTTATTATCATCCAAACTAATATTATAAATGCGAAAGTAACTCTGTCTGTCTGTCTGTCTGTCTTTTCTTCACGCCTAAACTACTGAACCGATTTGTGTGAAATTTGGTACAGACATAGTTTGGAACTTGAGAAAGGACATAGGATAGTTTTTATTACAGAAAATAAAAATAAAAAATAAAATTTATTCCGGACATACAGCGCCATCTATTGGTCAAAAGTCGGCAACAATTCAGTACTATAAATATCGAGCTTTTCCAATGCTCCGTAGATAGATGGCGTTGATCGCGCAATGGTGTCATTACACGTGTTCGGTTCATGTTATTGTTTTAATTCATCGGAAAAATGTAACTAAATAGTAAAAAGGTATGAAAAATATAATATAATACAACTTTTAGTACAAAGAAAATGCTCTAACGGAGTATAGATAATTCTATTAGTACTGATTCTATTAGTGCTGTGCTTCCTGGCACTGCTAAAGTTGATCGAAGCAAAAAGATGGAACTATTTGTCGTGTAATTCAGGAGCAACTGTTTTTCCATGAAGTATTGGAGGAATGGTACCCTAAGCTGCCTGGGAGAAAGTCAGAAGGTAGTGTTTTGGTGTAGTCACATCAATTACACACTCAGAGAAACTACTCAAAAACCAATCACACATTAGTGTTCAACGTTGATCTGTCTCGATTAACGCCTCAGAGGTCCGTCACAAGTTGTGCATAGTATAACACACGAAATGTCACTCTATGGAATTCCGCCAAAAAAAAAAAGCAAATGCTGGTCAATCACAGAAAGATGCTGATTGAGTAGTTCGTGGGGGTTACCAGTACTTGAAGTAGTCTCTCACTCAGACCTGACCATAGCCTACTGTTTAGAAAGAGTAACTAATTCAAAAATTCAAAAAATTGTAGATTATTTAGCATTTCCAGAAAAACCCATAAATACATATTTTACAAGAACGAGATTGGGTCTCGCTTTCAAATTGTAGACTTAAGCAACCATACATGTTACAAAGAGGTTGGATGCATAGGTAACGTGTTGAAAATCGGCGCTAATTTATGGCTCTTGGAAGCCTCTTGCGCTATCATAGTATCGTAGAATATGTAGAACGAATAAAGATGTGTATTTAATGCATGTCGATGTAGGGCTGCATTGGAAAGCGAAAGAGTTACACCAGGCGTCCCAATAATAGCGAGTCTTATTATTTACGGTTAACGTTCACACAGTAAGGGGCCCGACGCGGTTTGCGTTACTGAAGAGTTTGATTATGTACGTATAATGTATCCAACATTCTTTGCAGCCTTACGGTCATTATTTTCTTGACAGTGAATGGTGTCCAACACTGAGACCACATTTTGATGGAGACCAGTGTCAGTTACAGCTGCAATTGGCTGCGAGATTTGTTTGCCGTCATTTTATTGGTTTGTGAAGTGACAAACAAAGAGCCGTTGTGAGTGTTTCGAGAGGCTTCTGTTTCAAATTCGGCGGATTGGCCGAAGGTCACGGTGGAATAAACGGTGAAGGCTGCCCCGCTTTAGAGGAGCAACGCCCAAAATTATCAAATGCAACAATTCTCTCGCAAATTCTTCGTAAATACAGTAATTGTGGAACAAGATGACGTCACAAATTACTCCGTAGAAATTTTAACGTCAGTCTGCCGATTATTCTCCTTCAAAATCCTCCACTAAAGCTTTATAACAGGGGTCGCCTAAAACCCTGCAGAGTACTTTCATCGAGGCAAAACTTATGGGAGGTAACTCTTTCCAACAATCGTATAGCCCTAGCAGGCATCAGCTCAAAAGCGCTCTGTCTATATGCTGATATTTGTTTGAGGTGCGCATAAAACACTTGCTCGCCATCAAGTTTGTGTCTCGACACCCGGTTGACTCCTACGGCGGCTGGGGCGTGATCATTCCCTCTCTCACATTATTTCGACCACCTTATTTGCTCGCATTACTGCTTCGCCGTAGGAGGTGGTTGCTTCCCATTCCCTATTGCTCCGTATCAGGCCTGAACGAGGTCCGGGCGCGAGAGGTTGTCACTGCCACTAATTGCCCAAGCCAGGTGTGGTTAACTTCCACCTTATACCCCATTGTTGTTGTCCTCTGGGCCTTCCGAAAAACCTATGTCCGATGTAGACCTGCATCAATGGACGCTGTAATGCCATTTTTAGCCTTTCCTTAAAGAAGAGATTTACTGCCGCGATTGTGGCGTATTCAAGTTACCGTGGCTCTGGAATACAAAGGGCAACTAAAGGAATATAAGTAGGTTTTAGTTAGTAAAAGCCTGATACTACCTGTCGCTTTACCCAAAGCGGGGGCTACATGTCTCCGTCTGATTATTGACGTTCATAAGTTTTGACGTATCTCATTTAAGTGTATTATATTTTTGGTGAGACAAACAAATAAAATAAAATATATAAATCTGGACATAAGAAATATATTGTATATTATAACATATTTACTGGAGGTAATTTTCTTTTTGGCCTTTAACCGTTTTATGTGAAAGTAAAATAAATGCATTAAATGCTTTCTGCATGAATCATAGGCACAGATTTATTAGTTGTGTTTGCACATTTTTACGAACTTGACGCGGACAAAGTCGCGGGCACCAGCTAGTAAAACAATAAAAAGTTGATGAAAAAAAATCCACAGGGCATGAGAAGTGTTTAGGGGTCTGAAAGGATAGAAAATTACCCCTCCCGTCGACCATTTTAATTTAGCACACGATGCACCAAACACCCTGTATAGCAATTAGTTTTTTTAAGTTACTTTCAAGCATAAATTTAGCAAAATATTTGATAAGTTTAATCCAGCAAGCTAAAATACTTTAATTATAAGCATTCGTCATAAAAAAACATAATGATTTTATAGATGAAAGAAGAAGTTTTGATTTAAGACGCGAGTGTTGTTCTTCTAAAATACTCGTACGTACATAACGTCTGAAAGAACTTCTAAAATACGATACAAAATATGAATGATTACATATTTTATTCAAAGGGTATCTCTGGAGTTATACTGTTTGCTCATGATAATTCTCTTATCTTCAAAGTAGATAGAAATAGATAATATCGCTTCTCGGCCTTTTGGTAAACATCAAAGTGTAGAAATAGACAAGATTTTGAGAACGTTGACAGTCTAATCTTGATAGTTGGTCATGGATTGGTTTATATAATAATAATACTTTTATTTCAGGTAAACAGTACTCATATCATAAATACCTTATTCATCATTTCAGCCGAAAGACGTCCACTGTTGGACATAGGCCTCCCCCAAATGTCGCCACAATGCCCGGTCCTGTGTGTCTCGCATCCATCAGACTCCCGCGACCCTCACCAGGTCATCGGTCAACCTTGTGGGAGACCTTCCAACGCTGCATCTTCCGGTACGTGGTCGCCATTCCAGAACCTTTCGTCCCCATCGACCATCTGTTCTGCGAGCAATGCTCCCTACCCACTGCCACTTAAGTTTGGCGATTCTTTGGGCTATGTCCGTAACCTTGGTTCTCCTGCGGATATCCTCATTTCTGACGCGATCACGCAAGGAAACACCGAGAATAGCCCTTTCCATTGCCCTTTGAGTAAATTTAAGCCTTCTGATGAGGCCCATTGTTAGCATTAATAATACCTTATTGGCTAACAAAAATAACTATACAAAATTATTTTGTTAGTGATCATGCTTTTTTTAAATCTTTATTTGAGTTTTTCGTAATTATGATTTAAAACTATGTTAGTAACACTTCACTTCGCACTATATCGTCTTGGTGCTGTCCGTGGTATTTGTCCGCGGAAGCGATAGAACACCACGCCCAGTGACCAAAAGTCTTCTTTCATAACAAGGTGCAGAAAACAGTTCGGTACTCGCACCACAAACGACTTAAAATTGACATTTCGGTGCGACTCCAGCAACTGCAACCTCAGCGTGTACTTCAAGTTTTGGCGCACATATTCGACGGTGTCCTCCACCTTTGTGGTGTAATGCAGGCGAGAGATGTACACCGGTGTGCTCGGCTGAGCGGCACGCACACTCGCTCCGGGCGATGCTGGTGCTTTGCCGCAGTGATTTCGGTTGGCTTGCGATCGGCGCTTACTCACTTACTTACGCGCCCACTCACAGATACTACGACAAATTTCATAATTTATTCTTTCTGTTACATAAATCATTTCAATTCTTTGATCATCATTGTGATAAGTAAATGCAAAATGACACGATTTTGCAATCACTATTTAACCATTTTTAAAATATAACATAAATAAATCTAAGAAAAGATGGATGGATTGTGTGAACAGTGATATAAAAGAAAAGGAAGTTAGTGATAGTATGACGGTTGACAGGATAGAATGGAAGAAAAAAACGTGTTGCGCCGACCACGTCACCGTTTTCTTCCCTACAAATCATATCACTACGTCTAAATTAGAATGTGAACTCAATAAATTCAATAAATGATAGACACTGAGTATTTGCCGATAGAAAGTAGTAGATACACGAATATTGATTTTAGGATTTGTGCTGTGTCTGTTTCTGTTATGTTGAGTTGTTGATGGTCGTTAGTGAAATGTAAAAATTTGGGTTGTATATTTTCAAAATGTTGCCGTCTGGTTCATTTTTCACTAAAAACCTAGCTTCTGCCAGTGGATTCGTCCAAATATCTCATGGAAACTCCAAGCATAAAAGGTTCTGCGTGTTATTTCAAAACATGGTATTCTTATGTGTCAAATTTCATTCAAATCCGTTTGACCGTTTGAGGGTGAAGAAGTAACGTTTGTAGCTATATGTATTGAAAGGAGAAACTCAGTTTTATATTAATATAGTCACATGACTAAATTAATATCAAAGTTCATTTTATACTATCGTTATTTTAACTAAATAAAAAGAAAACTCTAGCAATATTGGACCATTTTTACAGAACTATAGAGAGTGAATAACATAATAGTTTATCTTAACAAAAAATACTATCTACGATCAAGGTCATTTATAAAATATTATCAATGTTTGGTATTTAAATATGACAATGATACAATAACTTTTAACATGACACGATCACATAACAACTCGAAATTTATTTTAGTAATTAAATTATTATGCTTTTTATAATTATAATCTATATAATTATATAAAAGGAGAATCTAACTGACTGATACGTCAACGCACAGTCAAAACTATTGGGACTAGTAACATAACATTTTTCACCAGGTTTCCTTTTACGATACAACTAGCACTAAGAGATTTTTTGAAATTCAATATTTAGGGCTGAAAAGAGGGAATTTCGTTCATTTTTAAACCTGTCAACCAAATTATTGTTTAGTGCTATGGCTGCCACAGCCAGGTCTAGTGGCGTCCAAGAATTTTTCTTAGGGAGCGATTTCCTTTCAAACCCGTTTAATGCTTGCATTAATGGTGTGTCTATCTTTCCCAAGACATTATTATGCAAAATTCCATAATGTTTTGCAAATTGAAAATTAGTAACCTAAGTAAATAATAAAAGTTGCCATTGTTTGTTTTCAGACCTAAGTCTTCCGAATATAACAGTTTTCGAGATTTTAAATATTGTAGGTATGAAGGACTTTTCTTTCTTGAGTTAGTGAACTTGAATTTTCGCACAAATTCTAATCGAAATGAATATTAAAGACTATCATTATTAGTTATTCAAAACTACCTTCAAAATAAAGTTTACGGAATGTTAAAGTTAAAAAAAATGCTAGTATATTAAAACTGGTTCCGATAACTATGTGTGCAGAGTTAGAAACTAGATATCTGAAAAAAAAGGAAAACAAATAAATTTGAATACTTGTACAATACGAAAAGGCGGTCTTAATTTATAAATTTATTTTCTAGTAGCCTCAAAATCAAGATTTTAGCTCCGCAGAATACAGATCCAGCAAGAATTTCTTGTATTTTTCTAGATTTGCTGCGTAAACCAGTCTTCCATTAGGATTCGGTGATGAAAAAACATTTGTGTTTATTCCTCTTTTTTCACCTGAAAAAGAAATATATATATTTGATTAAATTCGCAAGCAACTCAAGACTTAGACGAGGCTATACTGCATGACAACATTTTCAAGTACTTACGATTCTCACTCGATTTAGTCTTAACCAAATTAAAATTAAATTAAATTCTAAACATTTTCTTTTTTTAGAATTGCAGCCATTCAAATGAAAATTGACGAGGAATGGATGAGGCTGAATGGAATCGATGACCTGATGAAAGTTGCAGGAATGCGGTGGATGCGAGACGCACAGAACCGACGTCTGGACGCCTTTGATGATGATGATGAAATGAAAATATGCCTGAGGAGGTATGCCCAGTACTTTTAAAAAGAAAAATAATAGATGGATGGATGAGCGAGAGCAATTATTTTGTTTGGGCCTTTGAGTATGAAACCAGAAAATTGCAATCTTTGAAAATAATGTACTTGTAAGTTGACCAAATCTATACATGTACAAAATCTGTAGGAGTTTTTAGTTGTGCGCAAATCACGTAAAATATATGAAATCGATGTAGATAACTTTTATACATTAAAATTGTTTCTAACTTGATATATTACTTAGGCTTTGTTGCATCGCAATTGGTTGACTATATCGAAAGATATAGAACACTACACGGACTTTTAGGCGGTACGAAGTTCGCCGGGTCAGCTAGTCACTAGTAAAGCTCAATGATAAATATATTTAATTGATCATTCCGTCTCTCTAAACTTCAAAAGATTGCCTTTATTAGAACGAAATTTGAAATTGGATTGGTATGAAAAATACTTTAACTTGATGTGTTATTATGATAAAATTCAGTAAAAAAATTGAACAATGGTTACTGTATTCAATCATAGACCGAGTAGATAACTGAAATTTAAAAATTGTGTATTGACTTTTTTAGTCTTGCTATAGCATACTATATATTAATTTATTCTAAGAATCTCAAGAAAGTGATTTGGTTTTTATTTTATTTAGCCTAACCTTTCCCAACAGCTGGGTTAAGGCTTTCCTCAATTTTTTTTTTCTAACTATCTCAACCTAGCTTAACCTTGGCGGCGTGCCCATCCTCAGGAACCCATTTCATAGAGTCTCTTGCCCAGCGTGCATGCAGCTAAAGTAACCCAACCAATTGTAGCCAGGAGAATCCTTACCTTCTAAAATAATTCCGTTCTTAACAGTTGTGAACCTATCAACCAAATTATTGTTTAGTGCTATGGCTGCTACAGCCGGGTCTAGTGGCGTCCAAGAATTTTTCTTAGGGATCGATATCCTTTCAAACCCATTCAATGCTTGCATTAATGGTGTGTCTATCTTTCCCAAGACATTATTACGCCAATCCTGTAAGAAATTAATTGATTAAAGTCTTTTTTACGTACTTTGGGTAGGATGATAGCAGGACGAATATTTA
The DNA here is from genome assembly GCA_949316375.1 of Mythimna vitellina. NCBI lineage: Eukaryota > Metazoa > Arthropoda > Insecta > Lepidoptera > Noctuidae > Mythimna > Mythimna vitellina. The sequence goes on along the minus strand of OX438687.1, from coordinate 7,494,980 downwards.
TGCGTCTGATGAGAGAAAAAGATAGGTAGCAACATTGTATGATTTCAACAGCTACAGCTGTCACCCGCATCGTCCTCGTACTATAACAATTGAAGTGTAGTGTATTTTCTTTTCGCTTGTTTGCTAGTCATTATCCATTTGAATAAGACTACATTTCGTTTTCTTTTTAAAATGGTTTATAGCAGTTAGCAATCCTATAGGACTGAAATTATTTCTGGAGTGGTGACTGCGCACTGGAAGACGCAGCGTTGGAAGACCTCCTACAAGCTGGATCGATGACCTGGTGAGGATGAGACGCACAGAACTGTTCGTTGTGGGGACACTTGGAGGAGACCTATGCCTAGTGCACGTCTTTTGGCGGTTTCTGAAAGACTGATCACTGGAGACTAACCACGGGAAAAGCCATACATATCTTTATATATATAAATCTTCTGTGTTTGTCATCTAACTCTTCCTGAACGGCTTGACCGATTTGAAGGAAAACACTCAAATACACACTGTATTTGAGTGGGTCCTTGGATGATTAGAAAATACAATTTGACCCGGTAAGTGGCACTGCAATTGGGTTGTTATTTTTTTTATGTATGTATGTGTTATAAAATAATGATGTTGAACTCACTGAAGAACCATTTAACGTCAATTGAATCTGCGAGAACGGCAAAAACGTCACTTTATCCAGCACAGCAGTGTCTGCGACAATATGGTAGGCTTCTGGATCCATGTTTGCGTTAAATTCTGGTTTTGTATATATTTCACCTGGGGAAAACAAAATTACTTCTTTTCTGGAATAAATGATGGAAGACTTAGGTCCAGCTGCAGCTTCAACCGCAACGTTTTTATTTTTCATTCACCCTGGTAGGGTACCAGGGTGAATGAAAAATAAAAACGCTGACAAAGTGGTAAAAATAAAACATTTATTTTTACCACTTTGTCAGCGTGATTGGTATACGCATTTGCACCAAATTTCAGCTTTCTAGTGCTATACAGTCACTGAAATTAATCGTGGGCGGACGGACAGACAAACAGACAGACTTGGCGAAACTATAAGGGTTCCTGGTTAACTATGGAACCATAAAAATGGAAAGAAGGGAGCAATGCTTTTATATGGCAGTGGATTATTACAAGTTTATAATTTATTATTAGTATACTTAGATACTTACTATAAATATGACCACCACCGACATAAAGATGAGCTAATCTGCCAATAAAATTTGGATCCATTCTCGCTGCTAAAGCTATATTCGTTACAGGGCCAATAGCAATGATAATTAATTCTCCTGAAATATAAAAAAAAAACACTATAAAATTTAATCAAACCAGACAAGTGTGACCTTCAGTGTAAAACACTTAACCTCGACTCAAATTAGAAAGAGATAACTTTTGTTTATTTTTCGCTTATTTTTAACCGAGATTTGAGTTGATGGCAATGAATACCAGTTATCTAGAAATATTTTATCAAGTACAGACGTTTATTACAGCTAAGTATTCAATCCGTTTAGAATATGGTTCTCTCATCAAAAACATTTTAAATTAAAACATACTGCCAAGTTTCGCACTTGATACAGACTTGGAAGAAAAAGAGTGTGTGGCTCAAGACGAAGTTATGAATGATATGGAAGCCAAAAATTTTTCATTAAAGCCCTGGCTCGTGTATACCCACTACCTCACGGAACACAATACTTATGTGTGCCAAAAGTGAGAATATTGTCATAAATCTGATATATTACGTAAAAAAATTATTTTTTTGTATTTGTATGTTTATAGGAATAAATTCAAATCATCTCATTTTATACCAATTTTTTGTATGCTTACTTAATTATTTTTATTTTCCAATTAAATCAATAAATATTACAAGAATCTATCTTTTATATTATTATGATTAAAAATAAGCGTGTGAGACGATGGATTGCACCTACACTTATTAATGAGTTACCTGATGAATTAATAAATCGAGCCAAAAATAGAAACCAATTAAAAATGTTCTAATGAAACATTATCTGTCTATGTGTTTATAGTTGCTGCGGTATGTTGGTCTCAGTTGGTTAGTGTTGTGGTGCTGCATCTGTTTATATCACGACGAGTAGGTACCTACAAACTTGGGGGCTGACCCGATATGGTCTTAGTTGTAAGTGAAATTCATTTCAGATATATACATATATTCATTATACAAGGAACATTAGCGTCACTTCGAATTATGATGCAACCAGAGGTCTAAATTGAATGCAATTCCGGATCTAGTTATAGACGCATTTTTTGCCTGAAAGTGTGCGTGAGAGGTGTCGTATTGGCTTTAATTTTACTAATAATAGCTGTATTAAATTAGTTTTTGCTATCCACAATTTGCAAAAAAAATTAAACATATAAAAATATCTATTTTTGGTAGTAATGTAAGTAGGAACATTAAGTAACCTTTGTTTTTCGAATAAATCCGCTGCCCTGGCAAGCATAAATCCTACCGGACCTCATTTCTCATGCTGACATCTCTTTGAGGTACGTATGGAACACAATGCGCCATCGACTCAGCCCTAGTACTTATTGGATGTCGACCTAACCCCTGCTCATCGTCCACAAGCCCACGTCTATAGTGACCGAGAACTGCCTTAAGTACCTAAGGCATTTCGAATCTCCGATGTCATTATTAATAGATCTTACCTTCATATTTTTTGGAAAGTTCTAGAAGTGCGACTGCAGCAGGCGTATCCTGTTCTTTAATAGGTGCACAAGGCTCATAACCATCATCTCCCAGACCGTCATAACCGTAAAACGCATCAGATTCGAGGTCTGATATCAAGGCATGATAAGCGCCACGGTATATCGGTACCTGTAGTAAAAAACATATTTCATCATTATCATTACTTACTTATTATTATTTTTAGGGTTACTATATCTCAGAACCCTGGGGTCCTGGACCTTTAGAAGGCGTACGAGGGCTCGAAACTAACTCGCAGAGGCCTCTTTGACGCTTTTAATGGAACGTGGTATCAATCGGCGATTATCTCTGTACGTGCTGTGCTAGAGCATCCAAGGACAACCCTCGGTTGGTGGGAAAATTTTGCAACATATGGAAAACAAAAAAAAAAAAAATAGAGCTATGGTTTTGGATTCTTAAATGGATTGGTTACCAGGAACTATGTTAAGACTATGTCGCCTGCCTGAACAATGTTTTTGATTTCCATCGATAAAAAGGAAGGGGGTGACTTGCATACTCGACAAATGGGCCTCCAAAAACGGTCGCTAGCCCTAAGTGATGTAGCACAAAGAAGACAACATATCCTGAAGTGCTTGATGAGTGGAGAGGTATACCATGGCTATTTTTATTATTGTCATTTCCCTAGTTTTTCCCAACTAGCTTGAGATCGGCTTTCTGTCTAATCGAACGCGGCTGGATTCCTGTGTTTTACATGGAGTGAATGCCTATCAGAACTCTACAACCCATTTACTGGGCAACACGATACAGCTTGGATAAACTAATGGTCAGACTTTCTGGAATTTGACTACCTGTATCGACTGTTAAAGAACTACAGATCCAAGATCAACGGCTTTGCGTGCTTTCCGAGACACAGGGTGTCAGTATTATCCTAGATAATAGGTAGCCTATCGGTTTTTACATTTTGGAGAGTGTACGCGGGAATTGCATGACTTGATTCCGCCATCTCCTTTCTACCATCGGACAACCCGACGAACGGCGAGTATCCACCACGTTGTTGAAATTTCAACGGTCCGGACTAAGCGTTTCGCTTCGTCGTTTACACCGCGTACATCTAAGGACTGGAACAATTTGCCTGCAATGATTACATCTCTGCTTACTATCAAGTAGGATCGCAGTCAAGCACAGGTTTATATCAATTAAAAAAAAAAGATAAAATTAGAAAAGAACATAGATATAAATTGAAAAATTCAAATTGATAGGTACTTGCTCCGTTTCGAACCCGCAACCTCATGCATGAGATGCGGGTGCCTTAACCACTAGGCCATCACGATACTTTTAAGATAGCGTTTCTTTATTAACATAAAAAAAACATAATTTACAGTTGTGTGAACTAAATAATTAGCACAGATGAAATGTTCATATTTAATGTTCATATTTTTTTATTTAACAGCAAGTTAAATACATAAAAAACCGTTTGAAAAACCTGCTAATGATAGTAACTTACATTACACTGTTAAGTATTAAGTATGTATATAGATACTAGTGCTCCGATCCGGCTTCACGGCACACTAAAAAAATACTGGAATTACAAGATCACCTTTGGCTTTGATACAAATCTTGTTCTGACAATTAATTAGTTGACTCATTTTAACCGACTTCAAAAATAAAGAGGTTCTATGTTCGGCTGAATGTATTTTCTTTTAATGTATGTTCATCGATTTCTCGGTCAATTCTAGACCGATTTTGTTTTGAATGGTTCGAGTTGGTCCCATAGAAATATTTATATGATCTGATGATGTACTTCGAATATGTGGAACGGAACTCCTCATAGGATCACAGCAGAACTGTCGTAACAAGTAAAATTGCTTTGTTTATACGTATACGCGATGACTTTGAGTTTGACTGAAGGGTACTATTTAATTGTGGTACCGCAACTAAAAGTGTAAATAAAAAACTTTTTACAATTAAAAATACAACCGACTTCAATGAAAAAAAACACACTAAAAAGTGCAAAATATTTTTTTTTCAATTTCGGAAGTCGGTATTAAATAACAAAGAGACAAAACTATCATAGAAACAACGCTAAACAAAACTATTATGCAATAATGCTACCAAATTTATAAAAAGGTCAATTGGAGCTGCCATTTTAGTTTATCTATGCTTGCAAGCTTGTAACATTCGATCGATTGGAGCTATGACTTAGAGTCATAGCTCCAATCCTATATCAGCAATCCATGCTAATAATAATAATATAATCCATGCTATAGCAACACTATAAGCATAAGCATAAGCATAATCAGCCTTTTAATGTACCCACTGCTGGGACTCCGGCCTCCTCTTTCTAGGAGAGGAAAAGGGCCGTAATCCACCACGCGGGCCCAGTGCGGATTGGTAAATGTCACATGTCTTCGTATTTTTGGTTGTAGAACATGCCGGTTTCCTCACGATGTTTTCCGTCACCGTTTTGAGAGCAGACTTACGAGTTGTAGGTCGCGGGTTCAAGCCCAGCTAGGCGCATTACTTTGTGTAGTAACCCTATACTCGAATGGAAAGTCTCGCACTAAAATCAGTTCAAACCGATTTGTACGATACTAGTGTGAACTACAAAAAAGATCGTGTTTCCATAAGTTTAGATTCTATAAAAACACACCTATACGCGCAAAACGTTTTGGGAACACATTCATTGTGCGTACAGCTAAGGAGTGGAATTCCTTGCCGGAATCTGTGTTTCCTGATAGCTACACCCCGGCAATCTTTAAGTCAAGAGTGAATAGGTTACTTCTAGGTAAGCGCGTTCCATAGTCGACTGCATCGTCGCTTTCTATCAGGTGAGAAAGCGGTCAAGCGCGAACCTATCAAGGACTAAAAAAGAAAAAAAAAACAGGCGCAGGACATTATCGCCCAGCGATAATTGCTTGCGAATCTCATATGAAATAATCGTAAGCGAGAATTTATTTCTTGCCTGTATGTAAATATTTTGATACGATAATGTTATGGCGATTATTGCTTGCGATTGTCGCGTACGATTTTTCGAACCAAAACGTGCGAGAAACTCTCCCCGTCTAAATGGGCCCTAAGGATGCACATACTGAAACGTGACGTCACCTGTACCGTTAGGTGACTTGTGTACATAAGAGATGACTCTACCACGCCTCCACTCTTTTTCATATCAATATTTGAAATATTAATCGGTGAAGTAGCGATTAATATTTTAATGACTTTTAGCTTTTAGTGAATTTTAACAATCAATTATAATGATCTTTCCAGAAATATAAGATTCATGTTTTTTCATTGTTGATAGGCTTGCGGTTGACCACTGTCTCACATGTTGGTAAGTCATGATGTGTTCGACCGTACAGCACGCTTGCCTAAAAGTAGCCTATTCATTCTTGACTTAAAGACTACTAGGTTGTAGCTATCAGGAAACACAGACTCTGGCAGCGAATTCCATTCTTTAGCTGTACGCACAATGAATGTGTTCCCAAAACCTTTTGTGCGTGTGGGTGGAATGTCCAATATACCGGTGGTGTATCGCCATACAACTCGTAGCCCGATGATGAAACGGGTGCGGCCGGAAATATGAATGTTATTCCGACACACACTCCCCGAAATGCAACCACTGGAAAACCGACAGGCTTGCAACTCGGCGTTGGTGCTTAAGGCTTTGGAGCTTTGACTTGACGAATGCACCATTACCAATTTTATTGTCCACTCGTTTTAGTGTTATTTCTTGTTTAGCATAAGATATTATTTAAAAATAACCCCAGTAAACACTCAATTTAAAGAACACGACAAGTTAAATTGAGTCGTTCTCAAATAGGTTATCTGGTATCTTTGAAAGTCGCAGCTATAGATTTTTGTATTTATGTAGCCGACGAGTATTTGCAATATTTATACGAACCTAGACCTAGTCACGATGACATTAAACTGGGTGACTTGCCTTCACATAAATTGCCTTATATAATGGAGGAATTTTGTGTTACTATGGCCATTTCTTGCGCAGTTGCTCCTTTTTAAAAAGAAAAAGTTAATTTTGCAATTTGTCATTGTTCTATTGCAGGACAATAGCCCTGCGCCAACAGGAATGTTCAAAAGAGTTACCATGACACTGAAACGCAAAGGGTAGCTGAAAAAACACAGGTATATGTTTAGTCAATAAAAGTCTGGCACGCCCTATTGTTTCACCTGGAGCGGGAGAAGATATTTTGTTTTTACACGTCAAAAAAAAAATGGCAACAGCCCTTTGACTGATAAAATGTAGTATCAAACGCCTACATTTTTTGAGGGCAGGAAATATTATTTTGGTGTACAGTAAAATTTAGTTTACCTATGGTCCAGGTGGAGCACGAGGGAGCGTCAGACTATTACTGACTAAAACCCAACCAGTTGACTTGTACATTCTAGAGCAGCGGTGACTTTTTTGAATAATGCCAATTGTTTGATTAGATACCACATTTTTTATCTCTCGCACCGGGCCTTGGTACAGGCCATAGTCCGAAGCGAGGAGGTAGGCGGTTGCCTCCTTCTGCGAAACAGTAATGCAAGCAAAGGAGGAAAACGCACATGCACGCGCGAGGGCCCTCACGCCCCAGCCGCCGGGATCCCGATCCCGATTTCCGGCCACCGTAGGCGCGGGCCACATTTTAGAATGGAATTAGATAATTAAATTTGGCTTCACTAGGCTAGTCGACATATTTATCTCATTTTATCAACTCAGTTTGTTAAGAGATTAGATGAGATGTGTTTTATATCTAGTTACAATATTCTAAATAGTCGAGATAAGAATACTCACATCTTGCCTATCAACCGCAGCTAGAATCCGGTCACTGTTGATGATTGTTTGATTCAAGTCCACATTACCAAATGTAGTTGTCAAGGCAACTATTTTTGGGCTGAAAATAAAAATGTGTGTTGAATGCAATAAAAAATATATTTGTAGATTAATAAAGTGCGAAATGATTATATTAAAGGGCGTCTGTCTTGGAGTATGGCGTTAGAAGAGGAGGGATGAAATGCATGTTATCAAAAGAGTTATAAGTAAATACATGTTAATGGATAGAGAGGGATAGGGAGACCAAGGAAAAGATGGATGGATTGTGTAAGAAAAGGGAGTATGTGATAGCGTGGCGGGTGACAGGACAGAATGGATGATGAAAACGTATTGCGCTGACCCCAAGTAATATGCGATAAGGGCAGGTAAATGATGAAGGAACGGCAGTAAGGTGTGTAACCTAGTTTGTGACAAACTACCTTTCCACCTCATATGCTGCAAAGGAACATGACGAAACCATGGAAGGTGAAGACAATGTTTTTTTTTTTTGTATAAAGGAGATAATTTCTGAAAGTACTGGTCCGATTGCTAAAATTTTTTTACCGATAGAAAGCTGTTTTATTTCTGAGTGACAGGCTATATTTTATTGCGTGCAAAAGCTAGTAGGTAATAAAAATGCTTTACACGCCAAAATATGCGCCTTGGACATAATGTTTCAGACACCAGTCCGACTATTATATAAATATGCTAGTTATAGTAGTGAACGCAACACTTCAGCTATGCGTATAATTGACGTGGTCGAAAATCGCTTAGTACAAGAGGTAAAAAAAAACGCAATCTTTTAACCAGGAATTGGCTTGAGGGTTCAAAAGTCATCCACTTTCTGACAGCTGCAGTTTATCATTATAATATCAGAAACCTATCACGTCACTCAAGGAAAGTAAATAGAAAGGTTCTGGAGTGGCGATCACGTACACAGCATTGTAGGGCCTCCCACAAGGTTGACATACGAGATGGTTAGGACCGGTCATACGGTGACACTTGGGGAAGGCTTATGTCCAACAGTGTCGTCTATGAGTAACTTACCCATCAAAGTATTTCTCATTGAGCAAACTCAAAGTTATAGCTAATGCATCGTCTGCCCCTCCATCGTGGTCAATTACTAACTTCTTTGTTGAATCTGTTTTAATGGCTTCAGAACTGGAAATAAAAAATAGAAGATAAGGAAGATCGTCAATGATAGCGCGTGACTGTTGACAGGATCCAATGGAAGAAAATATAAATTAAAAGAAAGAAAAGAAAGAAAAAAAAGAAAAGAAAGAAAAGAAAGAAAAGAAAGAAAAGAAAGAAAAGAAAGAAAAGAAAGAAAAGAAAGAAAAGAAAGAAAAGAAAGAAAAGAAAGAAAAGAAAGAAAAGAAAGAAAAGAAAGAAAAGAAAGAAAAGAAAGAAAAGAAAGAAAAGAAAGAAAAGAAAGAAAAGAAAGAAAAGAAAGAAAAGAAAGAAAAGAAAGAAAAGAAAGAAAAGAAAGAAAAGAAAGAAAAGAAAGAAAAGAAAGAAAAGCAAGAAAAGAAAGAAAAGAAAGAAAATGCGATGAAACCACAGCGCTAATGCAAGGTGTTGTGCCGATCCCAATTAACATTGGCATAAGGGCAGGAAGATGATGCTGATGAGAAAATTTAAGACCAGGGTATAAATTACGGAATTTTGGAATTGGTTCCTAGATACTGGGAGGTCTCAGGCGTGGTAACTATTTAACACACAGTTGAGCCTACAAACAGGTTTGCTATCACTTGAACAATAAAATTTACCTCTCTTGCAATAAAATACATTAGAAAAGACGGTAATCAGTTAATGGCGCTGTCTATACTAAAAAAAAAAGTTGATAACTTAATTTTATTAACATAATAAATTTGCGTCATTATGTTTGCGTCTATGGTTCGATGCACAATATTCGACACAAAACCAAAAGGTAATATCTATTCAAGGTATTTTTCTAATTAAAGAAAATTTCATCGAAGGTCTTTTTATTATTTTAAAATTAGTTTCTACCAACGGCTTTGTCTGCTTGAAAGTGAAATATCTTAGCTATTCTAGTACATGGTTTATCCTTGGTACAACCAGGGTAAGGAAAAAAAAATTAAACAAACAGTTCAAATTGCACTGCGTACATCGAAGGACTGGAACAATTTGCCTGCTGCGGTTTTCCCGTCCACTATAATTTAGGTGTCTTCAAGGCTAGAGTGATTAGGCTCTTAATAAACTAGTGCGCCTGACCATCAATGATTATATCTCCGCTTACCATCAGGTGGGATCGCAGTGGTTTGAATCAATTTAAAAAAAGAAAACATTGTTTTAAACAAGTGTTATTTTTGCTTTGAAAAAAAAATGTTTTATTTGCGGCTTTTTATTTAAAGTTTAGAACTATTTCAGGTCTAAATTTTAAATATAATATTATGATTTCTTCTACAAGAGAGTCAAAATGTCATTTTTTTTTAATAATTTTGAAAATGGAGGACTGAATTATTTGTAAAATATTTAAAACTTACCAGCCAAATAAATACGCCAAAAACACAACACAAACTATTTTATCTGCCATATTATACCGACTGATGTGCAATAATCTATTTGAAGTTTATATAAACACTTGAGATAATAAAACCTGTCAAGTTTGACTGGCATAGTACGTCGACAAGAGCTCTACGTGCATATTCTACTGGTATGTGTAGCGGTAAATGACCGTTTTTGTCTGATTATTTTATGTTTCTTTTTATAAAGAATGATCTCCGGTCGTAATAGGATGTTGGTTGCGAATAATTTACTTGTGAAAACACATACACAGGCACGCGCGCCACTCGTAATGAACTGCGAAATGCAACAGAGGCCCAGCTCGCATGAAATCCTGAGGATGTCAGCTAAGGGCAAGGTGAGGGAGGTATGTTTTAGCATCGTATATTTTAGCCTGTCGTAGTTTAATAGATACCACAGGCCGACTTGAGAAGGGTCCTCCATCTGAGGTCGGCCTGGACCATGGAGATAACATGCAAAAATATCAGAAAAAAAAGTAAAAAATTCAAAATTTCTATTCGTTTTTTACAACTATTTTTTTTTTTTCGAATTGGTTAATCATCTAATGACATCTCTGGAGCGAAAAGGCGTGTCAAACTAGCAAAACCGTAGGGATCCTGCAGGGCAGAGGCCCACTAAAGCCACAGGATATTTTTTAAAAGATGCATTGGTCCTAGAACACAAAGGGCAACTGAAGGACACAGATAGGGCTTTAGTCAGTAAAAGTATCAGTTTAATATATTATTTTATACTTTATTCGCATTACATAGACGGACTTAATGCAATAAGATATTCTTTGTCAGTCATACCTTTAGATTAGCAAACACTAAACTGTGGTTTGATGAAACAAAAAACAATATGTAAACAACATTAGGTATTTATTTATATTGAGAATTACACGCTACAATAATTGTCTGATAAATACTTTAATAAATATCAAAAAATTATAAATAAGAGGACTCCAAAAATATAAAAATGAAATCATAAAGAAAACCAAGAAAATACTCGTAGAACAATAATATTGCTAACAACACACATATACTACCATGTTAAGCCAAAAATAAGTATCTTAATGCAAATGAGTTTCGAGACAAAAAGGATTTTGTAAAGAATTCCAACACGTGTTGACGTATACTTCACAATAATATTCATAAGTTTACGTATTATCTTTTTTGTATAGTAGCTATACAGTTATAATTTTATATCTGTGTATAGTCTTTTAATGTAAATTTTGATATTTAATTAATTTGCTAGCAGTAACCTGCAGACTACCTCTTTTTATTTTGAGTTCTATTATATCCCAAGGTTGTCTGGTCGACTTATATCGTCGATAATACCGTCATTGTACCCACAGATTTAATTTTGTGTAAAAGTGTATTTATTATTTTGGTATACCTAGGTATAATAAAGATTTTTTTCTATTGTATTTTATATTAAAATCAGATTATTGAAATTATTTTGTTACAGTTCTGGTTCTGTCTCATCACTATTCGATTTGTAGATCCATTGGAACTAGGAAATAGTACTCGTGATACCACTGATTAATATACCCTTGTATGGATTTGAGGACCTGGGGGAACCACGGGTCCAAATTCAAATTTCTGTGGCAGGGGTATAGTCTTCCCCGCTGGAAGACTATAGCCACAGGTGGAATGATGAATTATTTTTGTACAAAAATCTTACTTATTCTAAGTATATAATTATACCAACCCAAATTATACCCAAAGGTTGACTGGTAGAGAATGCCTTGTTGCATTATTATGTATTATGCATTATGTACAACTCCTGTACAAGAAGTTTAAATAAATTATGTCACTGAAAACTCACAGGCTCCGCATGATTATAAAATTTATATTTATTGATCTTCCACAAATAACGGTATCAGTAGGAAACTAAAAATTTTGAATATCGATGTGATATAATAATGTTAATTTGTGGGAGACCGGTGCCTAAACTAAGCCGTGGCTTGTATGTCAGGACACCAGGGACTCCTCTCTACAGGATAAGTAACAAACAAAAATATTAGAATCATCTGTATAGATGGTGAAATTTTAAAGAAAGTTAACAGTCTTTCAGTTTGTACAAGTTATTTACATTTATCGAAAGATAAAAGAATAACTAAAATAATTAAAAAGTAAAATTTGTGTAAGATTGTAATAAATCTTTATTAGATTATAATTTCTCAACACATAATATTATGAAAAAAACGTTTTTTTTACGATAAATCATCACATCATCCAAATCTATAAGTTTCCAACATAACTGCGTCTTATTTAGAAAAAAATTGCGGCGTTTGCAATTTTCCGTTGACCTACATATATATATATAAGTACATTACACATATTTTAAGAATGGGCAATCGGACTCTTAAATACAACCTTTCACAGTTTAAAACATAATATTATTATTTACATTATCTTCTTATTCGTGATTTAAGCTTTTGCCAATAAAATCAACAAAATGATATCTAGTTAAATTTTCATCATGATTTTAATTAAATTATTGGCAATATATATTGCATGCTTAATCAAAAAGAGTCGTGGCTCAAAAAAGAGGGAGGGTATTTGAAAATTAAACCTTATTTTTGAAAATATGTTTCAAAAATAAGGTTTGATTTTCATTACCCTCTTTTTGAGTTAGGACTCTTTATGATTAAGCATGCGATTTATTTAATTGTTGACCACCATGTCAAAAAAGTACAAACGTGCTTTCGTCACCAACGGGCAACTCGGCGTTTTCATCCTTTAACATAAAAAAAAAACTACTGTCTTATAACATGTGTTATGAATATGTCGTGGCCAGATCTTAGAATTGATCACTTCATGATATGGCCAACTAAAACTGGCCAGATCGTTTAGCGTCAACGTTTCATGATATTTCTATCCACGTTTGGCCATATTATTAATTTAGGATTCGTGAGCTTTTTACAATTATTAAGGGACTTGAGGCACCTCGACAGGTTAGGTTAGAAAGAGACCTTTGTGGTTTTTTTTTGAACCACCAGAACAACATTATTTTAGTACATAATTAGTATTTTTTAATGGAACAAACGCATATTATGTTGTAGTAGAAAACAGAAATAAATTGAAGAACAGTTAAACACTACCCTGACCCTACCTAATGTCGTTAGCAAACTGTACCATAGCTGCATTTAAACTGCTGATTGACTGCAGGCTCGTATTAGTTAAATCAAAAACACAGCTTTATGTCGTATAATTATATTTCATTATACTTTACCTTCAATTTGAAAATTATTATTTGTATTAATAAAAAAAATAAAATAATATCTTGCGCCATATTACGTTACGAAAACAAAGCAAAATCAGCACTTCTACGTTTGGATAACATAATTATTTTATGATATTATGATCAGCCGTGTTTGACCATATCATGAAATAATCATGCGTTTAGCTTTTCATATCGTTAAGCGCTGAGTGTTCATTGATTTGACTTGCCCATATCATGATGTGACCAGAGAGCAAGGTTCTATATCATAAAATACCACCATTTCATGATATGGTCGAGCATATCATGAAGTTATCAATTATATGTCATGTAGTCGTGATTGTGGCGTACTGGATACGTCATATACGCATTAACTATGTCATCTGCAAATTAGCGGGTACAATCTGTTAAAGTGTCAAATTTTAGATAAAGTAGCAGATATCACCACTGGTACCTATACTCCAGTCACTTCTGCATTAAACGAAATAGGTTCATAAAAGCAGGAGTACAGAACATTTATTTTTCGAGACAAATTCAAACAATTTTAATAAATAATGGTTTCAATATAATATTTTAACATTACCTACTTAAATAAATTTGATTATTGTAAGGTAAGTACTAAACACTTAGGTAAATGAAACTGTTTTTTTTTTTAAAAAAAAACATAACTTTATTTCAATCAATTTTAATTTTTTTTTTAATGCCATATCAAAAAGTTTCCTTCTTACAAAACATCTAAATTGTACACAATATAAGGCAACAAGATAGTAATTTAACATTCATCCAAATAAAAATAACTAATATTATATAGTATAATGAAAAACGTTCCAGGTACTGATACCCCCTGCTTCTTTCAGGTTTTTAACATGGACACTAGTAGTATAAGTAAGAACTAAATTATTTAATTTATTTAATTAAAAGCCTCATAAATTCAGACGATGGATCATCATCATCATTTAAGCCGAAAGACGTCAACTGTTGGACATAAGCCTCACCCAAGCGACGGTACAACGACCGTTTCCAACGCTGCGTTTTCCGGTGCGCGGTCGCCAATTTGAATTTTTAGAACCTTTCGACCCCATCGACCATCCGTTCTACGAGAAATGTGCCCTGCCCACTGCCACTTTAGTTTGGTGATTCTTCGGGCTATGTCGGCAACCTTGATTCTCCTGCGGATATCTTCATTACTTATGCGATCACGCAAGGAAACTCCGAGCATAGCCCTTTCCATTGCCTTTTGGGTGACTGTAAGCCTTCTGATGAGGCCCATTGTAAGCGACCATGTTTCAGTACCATATGTATGTATTAGTATATATTAGTATAATGCAGATATGCAAGTATAGCCAGGAGTGCTGCTGAGATCATCATCATCATCATCATTTCAGCCGAAAGACGTCCACTGCTGGACATAGGCCTCCCCCAAGTGCCGCCACAATTAACGGTCCTGTGCGTCTCGCATCCATCGTACTCCCGCAACCGTTACCAGGTCATCGGTCCACCTTGTAGGAGGCCTTCCAACGCTACGTCTTCCAGTACGTGGTCGCCATTCCAGAACCTTTCGGCGCCAACGGCCATCCGTTCTGCGAGCAATTTGCCCTGCCCATTGCCACTTAAGTTTGGCGATTCTTCGTGCTATGTCGGTGACCTTGGTTCTCCTGCGGATATCCTCATTCCTGATTCGATCACGCAAGGAAATTCCGAGCATAGCCCTTTCCATTGCCGGGTGACTTTGAGTCTTCTGATGAGGCCCATTGTAAGCGACCACGTTTCAGAGCCATATGTCATTACTGGCAACACGCACTGGTCATAGACTTTCGTCTTGAGACACTGTGGTATGTTGGACGAGAAGATACCGCTGCTGAGATATTACAAAAGTATTTTATGTTGTAGTTTATTTATGTTATTAGGGTCAAACAAGTACCTAGTTATACTTGTTTGACATAAACAATTCAACATTCTTTACGCTATCACGCAAGATAGATATTTCAAATCAATTTATTCAAGTATAACAATTGGTATATAAGTTGCCGTCTAATGCTTATTCGAACAGAGTAATCTTCATGATTACTCTGTTCGAATAAGCATTAGACGTCATTTGGATAATGGATATTACATTGTTAAATCGCGGAAGACAGTGAGCGAAAAATTTTTGTCCTCTTTTAGTTCAACGGAGCCCCATTCCACGGATGGTTATAATAAAATAACCAAAAAGGCGAAACTTAAAATACTGTGTTTAAGATATTTTTTTTACTTTGAAAAATATAATTTATTTGAAAAAAGCAGTTACAAGGTAGAGCGCGACACAAAGACAAACTGAAATAAAATTAATGCTATATAAACAAAGTATTTACTGCGTGGCAGGAGTATGGAAGCTTGGGAATGAATGAACGAGCTAAGTTACAAATGATGTCACTTAACTCGTTACATTGACCTGTACCATGACGTTTAAAGATTGTTAGATTCTTATTTCCAGTGTGGGTAGGAGATGGCACTAGACAACCTGTATAGCTCTGTCTCTTACCCACACTGAAATAAGAATGAAACTGAAACAATCTTACTTTGAACGTCATGGTAACCCCATACTTTTTGAAGAAAGAAAGAAAACATCTTATTCTGCCCAAATAGACAAATAGAGAGAGATTGAAGAGTTATACAAAGATAAATGTAGGGAACACCTGATTTTTTTTTCGCGATTTCAGGTTTGGTCCCATAGTAAAAGTTGTTCATAATGAAGAGTACAATGTTCCCTCGAAATTCTTAAAGTTAATTTTTTAACACCTTATATATCACTAGTAACATAATACATAATAATAGCTTTTATTCCATCACATTCACTAATGACCTAATTATTTAATATAATCACTTATTATTAGTTTAATATAATTTCAATTTTTATTACAATAATAATATAATATTCCACAACTATCACACAACGGTATTTAGTCCCAAACTAAGCAGAGCTTGTGCTATGAGTACTAGACAACTCGATAAACATACTTATATATTTCTAAATACATACATATTATAGATAAATTACACCCATACACAGAACAAATATTATATTAATTTAATTAGTTTCTTTTTTTTACCGGCAAGAAATATTTATTCAATTAGAAATCATAATTATATAACTATTTGTAAACATCTAAACTTATTAAAAATTATAATTTAATAGGTATATAATATACAATATGTACAAACGTGTAGAAAAAAACTTATCGGGCTTCAAGGGTCTCAAAAAATTCATCCACATCGATATCAATAGGAAAAGTGCCCAGAACGCTGGCGCATTGCCATGTTGGATAGCAATGCTGATTCGTTGACCGAAGAAAAGCCCAGCCTTCTGGTCACGCGAAGAGTCGACCAGCCGTTTCCTGATTTCACGAACAATAATGGCGCCTCGATAAGCGTTCGGACCCCATGGCCCTAGTGTTTCAACCCCAAACGGCTCAAACATATAACTATCGATAAGGTTATTATATTTACATTATTAACGCCGTCTAAGGTTTTCTCTACTTGCAGCAGCCTCCCCACCACAGCCGGTCGTACTGAAAAGATGGGATGGCGCAAGGATGTCGACACATATTTCATAAAGATATAGATTTATAGAAATATTTGAACGCCATTTGTATGGCAGGGTATGCAGAAACCAATATTGTAACATCTATTGTATAATATTTTGACAAATATATATATTTTTAATTTTTTGATTTAATTTATTTCGCTGAGATACACCCGCCATTTTAACCCTCAAAAAAAAAAGAAAAGGTGTGTTTTTCACTACACATAATAGTATGTGAAAATTGTGCAATTTTATCATATTTCATCTAGAATTCGGTATACCATGAAAATATGTTTTGATTACTTATGTTTTGAACTAGTCTCTTTGGAGCTCGTGACTACAATAATAAACAGTTGTACGAATCACCGTCCAGGCTAACACTTACTGAGGTCAGTCTATGAATTAATATGCCTCTGAAAAAACGTTAAGAGTGTCCCTCCCGAGGTAAATTTTCATACAATCGCTCTTACGCGATTTAAGGCATCCCAATATAATTCGACACATCTCGTTCGGGGCGATGTCTACTTGTTTTACGTGTACTGATTGGTGCCACAATTTATTTTCAAAACGCTCAATTCAACAGAGTGTCAAGGTGTTATCTCTCTGTTTTCACATTTCCTCTTCATCAAACATTACCTTGAAACCTTACCAAAAAGCTTTTAAACCATGCTCAGGTTGACGATAAATAAATTTTTATTGTTGATAGGTTCGCGCCTGACAGCTATCTGTATCTTGACAGGTCGAAAAGGTTCCACTCAAAACGTTGGTGCCAGCTGACATTTGTACCAACACCTTCGACAGTCGTTAAAGATAGTCAGAAGCCATGAAATCTAACATCAGTGTTGGGTGTGATCCTGAATTACTGAGTTGCGGAAGTCAAAAAGTCAGTTACTCCCTGTAAAATATTGATTATCAGCTTCATTAAGTTTATCCTTTTCTTAATCTTCTTCTTAGCGTATCGGTGGCGAAACTAGTTAAATTCCTTGCATGGCCCAGCATTTGGCCACGGCAGTGTCGTCCGCTGATGCTGTCATTAGGTCCCTACGTGAACAGGTAACAGGACACGTGATGCAGGATCGAAGGTGGGACATGGTCTGCGGAGAGACGCCGCACAAGCACTGAAGATCGGAACCGTCGGAGAACCTCCATCTGTGGAGATTGCCTTTGCTGCGCCCAACTTGGGTGCGGAGTCTGTTTAGAGTTTTCCAGGTGGGCCATGGCAACTCGTGTCCAGGAGAGAGGCTTTTCTTAATGTTGAGATTGAAGTTCAGCTGAATAAACATCGAGTAGAAATTTCTTGTACTTATCCATTTTTGGTGAATAGGCTACTCTTATATTGGGATTCGTTGATGAAAAGTTGTTTGTGTTGATGCCTCGTTGTGAACCTGTAAGTCAGAATTAAAAAAACCTTTATTATGTAAGATATCAGATTGGGCAAGTTGGCTATTAAATATTTCCCAGCGTTGGAAGACCTCAGACAAGGTGGACCGATGACTTAGTGAAGGTCGTGGGGATCTGATGAATGCGAAACGCACAGGACCGGTCGTTGTGGCGGCACTTGGGAGAGGCCTATATCCAACAGTGGACATCTGTCGGCTAAAATGACAATGATGAATTTTAGATATGTTATAATTATGAATGTAGGTCTTATTTGGCATGCGGGCTCTTAAATATTTAGTAGCGTTGGAAGGCCTCGGATAAGGTAGACCTATGACCTGGTAAATCGCGGGGATCTGATGAATGCGAGACGCACAGACACTTGGAAGAGGCCCACGTGTAAGAGTAAACGTCTTTCAGCTGAAATGATGATTATGCTGACATAATACTCATATAAAACAACATCACTTTCTGAACTGTCTTTTCTGTATATTTGCTAACACGACTTATACAGTTTTCACTTATAGAAAAAGCGATAAAGAAAGACGGATTGAATATGTCGTGGCCAGATCTTAGAAATTGATCATTTCATAAAACTGGCCAAATCATTTTAAACCTTCGCTTGGCCTACTTTTTATAGACGTTTTATTATCATTGAAATGCTACATCAATGATATGGCCAAACGAGGATTGACATAATTATCATCAAATGTTAACATTTGAATGATGATATTTATTAATTTAAATTGACTTAGTTCTTAATCTAATTACAATAGGACATTTTAAATTTTTATGATTTATTTATTTAATGTGATGTCAACTATATAATTGTAATGAATTAATGTTATTAGAATGTTTTTGTTTGTGTTTTATGTGTTTCTGTGTATTTGTATTTGTGTCAATCTATGGGTATCTCATCTGAAATAAATGTTTATTATTTTCATTCGTTTATTTATCTCAGGACCCTAAGGTCCTGGACCTTATTATTATAAATGTTTATTGTTATTATTAAATGATCTGGCCAGTTTTAATTGGCTATATCATAAAGTGATCGATTCTAAGATCTGGCCACGGCATAGTAAAATTTACAACAAAGCCGGGACAGGTCGCTAGATTTTAATAACATAATATAATCAGCCTTAAAATGTATCTACTGCTGGGACTTAGGCCTCCTCTCTAGGAGACGAAAATAATAAATGAGTAAAATATGCCTTACGTGTATACATATACATATGTGGTTTAATATAGGTTTATTGCCATTCTTTTCATGAAGGAGTTGTCAAGATGAAGAATAGATTTGTTGATTGAGATTTTACTATAAACCTTATTACCAGAGTAATAACAAATATATAAACATAAATACATAGTAATAAGTCTCATTAGCCAATGACGTTTAAGGTAATAATTCTTATTAGGCCAAAGCCTTAGTTGAGGAGATACTTTAGCTCTACAGTGCTCTCTCTATCCCCTCAACTATGGCGGTCATATTGCACGACTCCGTTAGTTATGGACTATCTAATAAATTAAGAACAGACAGAATTAGATTTTTAAGAATATAATTAAACTAAGTTCGATAAAAGGAACGTCCGATTTTAGCAAATGCCATTTCCTTGACTGAATAATGATGACATTCAAACCAAGATAAACTAATAATGTTGAGTACAACGCCATCTAGCGATAACATGGCCACACTCGGGCCCATAGCTTTTATCTTATTTTAAAAAACCGGGCAAGTGGGAGTTGGACTCGTGCACTGAGGGTGTCGTACAAAGTTACCTATGAAAAAGTTCAATTCCCGAATTGAGTTACGAAGATTTTTCTAAATCGCAAAAAAAGATTTTTTTTATGCCGTAACTACAAATTACAGTTTATGATTTTTTCCTATACTTTTGCTATAAGACCTTGCTTCATATCAAATTTCAGGATTCTAGACCAACGAAAAGTACCCTATTAATTTTGATTCCCTTGAGAATATCGAAATACTCTTTTTTTTCGACATAAACGGCTGTACCTTTTTTTTTCGTTAACTCAGAAGTTTAATTTTTACTCTGCTTCAAGGGACTGCAAACCTGAGTATGTGGTTTTAATTTCAACTCGATACCTCCACGCGTTTCCAACATAAAAGGTCTTGAAAGACAGACAGACAGGCGGAAGGATAACAAAGTGATCCTTTATGGGTTCTGTTTTTTGCTTTCGAGGTACGGAACGCTAAAACTGACCCGTTAAAAGTATACATGCTTACCATCCAAAATAATGCCATTGCTAGTATTTCTGAACTCGTCAACCAAATCATTATCCAGTGCTATAGCCGTTGTAGCCGGGTCTAGTTGGGTCCAATAGGGTTCTTTCGGGAGCGATATTCGCTCAAAACTGTTTAGTGCTTCCATCGTTGGTGTCTGAATTTTTCCCAAAACATTTTTACGCCAGGGCTGTAAAAAACATTAATTTTTTTATTCTCTCGACTAACTCTTTCAAACAGTCCTGCCCCCTAGCCAAGTTACAACCGTTTCATGACGATTATCTTACGTCGAACGCCTCGAGTAGACCATGCTTCTGATTCCTTTGTTCTGACGTCATCTCAACGCTCAATCACCTGGTCAGAACAAAGGAATCGGAGGCATGGCCTACTCAAGGCGTTCGACGAATCGCAACGAAACGGTTGTAACTGGGCTGTAGCTCTGCTACTTTTCTCTTAGCGTTCCCGCTAAACGCTAAGTTGACAGACAATGATATTACCTGTCAGGTCACCACCACGTGACTTCGAAAATACATCATCATCGTTGCCGTATAGATACCGGCTCGGATCTTGAGCGCTGACTTCTACAGTTCTACTTGCGCAGATGCACGCAGAAGTGAAATATCAGGTCTCTTTTTTGGTATGAGAAGAGATGTGGGGGCGGGGCAAGTGCAATCCTTGTACAGTGATTGAATCGCTGATGTGTACGATGCGCAAAGCAATCCCCACTCTTTCACCGAGCGCTCAAGATTCGTGCCGCTATCTGTACATTTTTAACTTGTACTAAGCGCATAATGCGTGGACACGAATTAATGATGCCTTGCAGTCACAGCTCGGCAATTCCATACTATGTGGTTACAACATTTTTTTTTTGTAGAGGAAAATTATCCAATAACTTCTACCGCTCTAGAGTGGAGCGTGAGGCCGTGCCAGATTTTGACTGACTAAAACCACACCTGTTTCCTTAAGTTGGTCTTTGTGTTCTGGGGCCACAGGTTTTCTTTTCAGAAATTCCCCGTTGTTCTAGCGGGCATTGGCCCTGCTGGGTGCTTACGGTTTTGCTTACATCTCTTTGTGGCGCGTGTGGAACACTACGTGCCATCGAAGATTCGAGTTTGAGCGCGAGACGGCGTGTAACATACGTATAGCTATGGTACACACCGTCTTCCCAGTTTAGTCTTGCAAGACACACTTTCCTAATCTATATTTTTGTTTTTAATATTGCTATGAATATTGATATTTAAACTATTGTAATTTTTAATATAATTTATTCATCTCTTATAATTTAATTTTAATTTATACATAGCATAGTCGGCCTTATAATATTCCCACTGTTGGGATTCAGGCCTCCTTTCTAGGAGAGGGAGGGAATGGGCTGTAATCCACCCCGCGGGCCCACTGCGGGTTGGTGGATGTCTCGAATTTTTGGTTCTAGGATATGCCGGTTTCCTCACGGTGCTTTATACATGTGATCTTATAATTTTGAATGTAATAAAAATGTAGAAAATTTTATACGGTATCATTCTGTGAACATGTAATCTAGACATAATAATTAACCAGTTGTTGGTATACATTAAATTAAAGGAAAAAAAAAAACACCGTCAGATGAAGTTCAAGTGACATTCCATTAATCATCAGACCTTAACCGGTAAGGTAATATCTAGATCGACTATAAATACAGGTCCATAATAAGTATACTTACTAGAGGTACATTTAGATTGTCGTAGACCTGTGAGAACGGTACGAACGTAACTTTATCTATGTGGGAATTATTCGCAACTATATAGTATGCCTCTGGGTCCATGTGAGCATTGAATTCAGGGTCAGGGTGTTCTTTACCTGTAAAAACATAACATTTTATTTACAAAAACATATTTTAAAAAAGTAGTACTCGCTAAAGGAAATAAAAAGTTGACGGATTGAAAAAACTCGACAACAAAAAAAACACTAAAATATTTCAAACAGGCCATTTTAAACAGCCTGATGCAGTTGATGGCATCATGATTTAAATTAAAAGAATTCCATTAATCGTAGGGTCCCAGCAGGGTCGAAGCCTACTGGGGCCACGGGTAGTGTGTCATTAGATGATTTTCCCACATACAAAAAAAAAATGATAATCGTCAACTATTACCGCGGCTGGGAACCAACGATACACGTTGAAGTCTAAAATGTGTCTTGAGAAACTGGATCTTGGAAAGGTTCCACTTTTACCTATTTAGACAGATATAAGTCTTCAACTTGGACTTACTTTGAATGTGGCCAGCACCAACGTATAAATGAGCTAGTCTTCCAATAAACTCAGGGTCCATACTCACTGCTAAAGCTAAATTCGTTAGAGGGCCAACTGAAACGATGATTAGTTCACCTGAAACACAAAAACAATATATATTACCAGCTTTTCAGTGTATGGATCCGTTTCCCGACCCCAACCAAATGATTGATTACTCCGTTCTTCCAAAGACCTTACCTTCATATTTTTTAGAAAGCTGGAGAAGTGCAACAGGAGCCAGTTCTTTCTGCAGCTGAATTGGTGCTGGAGCAAAATAGCCATTGTCTCCCAAACCATCATTGCCAAAATAATAGTCAGACACGATCCCTGATATCAGACTTCGATGGGAACCTGCGTATATAGGTATCTGAAATGAATATATAATTTTTACTAACTACAATAAAACCTTGGTAACGGTTGTGGGAGTCTGATGGATGCAAGACGCACATAACCTTTCGCTGTGGCGACACTTGGGGGAAACCTATGTCCTGCAGTGGATGTCTTTCGGCTAAAATGATAATGATGATGATGATGATGACGATAAAAACAACAGATATAATATCAGATTCGGAGATACTAAAATAATCAATCGGAAGTTCCGAACTTTTGGAATCGAAATCGAAACTCCTTAAGATCTCTGATTACGATTCACCTGGACTGTGAGTAGAGATATGGTCGCTGTCGTGCAATATCTCATGCGTTGTCAAAACGGTGATCTACTGTTAATTGTTGTATTGTTTATTTTTAGGGTTCCGTACCTCAAAAGGAAAAAATGGAACTCCTATAAGATCACTTTGTTGACCGTCTATCTGCCTGTCGGTCTGTCTGCCAAGACCCTTTATCTCGGGATCGCGTAGACGTATCGAGTTGAAATTAAAGCTATGGTTTTGGGAAGATTAAGTGGACTGGTTGCCAAAAGCTATGTTAAGACTTTGACTTTCCTGACCTTGACAGCTGACTTTGAATGTCCTGTTGGGCTAGTGGTTAGTGGCCCTGACCTGCTATGCCGGACGCGAGTTCCCATCCCGAACAAATGTTTGTGTGATGAGCACGATCATTTGTTCTGCGTCTGGGTTAGCTTGGGACTAGACGGCGTTGTGTGATGGTTGTGGAATATTATTATTATATTACTTTGGCCCCTGCCTAAACAATGTTATTAGTATACATCGATAAAAAAAGGCTGGAGGTGACTTCCACACTCAATAAATGAACCCTCAATAACGGTGGCTAGTAAAAAGTGACGTAGCAACAAGAGAGCAACATATCCTTAGGTGCTTGAGGAGTGGAGAGGTATACCACGACTATCAGGACAATCCCGGATGTACGGTCAAAGTCCATACTAGTACCTTACTGGGTTATACATCATTCTCTTGAGCACGTTTGCCCTTGCGAATCTCCACTCAAAACCACCAATAAAGGCAAGAGAGAGGTGGGAATCCTGTTTCTCGTCAGTGTTCACTACGGCCGGCCAACAAAGCAAGCCAGAGATGAGGAAC
Source organism: Mythimna vitellina (assembly GCA_949316375.1). Classification (NCBI taxonomy): domain Eukaryota; kingdom Metazoa; phylum Arthropoda; class Insecta; order Lepidoptera; family Noctuidae; genus Mythimna; species Mythimna vitellina. Next base: position 7,470,829 of record OX438687.1, on the reverse strand, counting down.
AAGGTTTCTTTTCTTTTTTTTCTTCACTTTTTCCGGAAGATCGGGTTCGTGGGGTCGCCAGTGCCCATCATTTCACCACAAAACTGCCCTGCAGATAGTATCTCTCTTAGTCTAGTGCTTCACCATAGGCATGTTACGGCAAAGCAAACTCTACCAGTACAGGCCAAGGGTTTATTGGAGCGCGCAAGTGTCACCACCACGCCGATGGGGTGAATTATTATTTAGTTAAAAAAAAAAAATTAAGAATCCGATTGCAGTGTTATCTACCGGGTCCAGTTGTATTTTCAAATCATCCAGGCACCCATTTAAATACACACACAACACATCAGGCAAACCATTTAAGGCAAGTTAGATTATAAAACAGAAGAATCATAATATATAAAGATGAAGAGGTATACATAGCACTTACATCTTGTCTGTCAGCCAATGTCAATATCCGATCGCTGTTGATTATGACTTGAGTCAAGTTCACGTTACCGTAAGTTGTTGTCAAACCAACTACATTGGGCCTGAAAAAAAAAATGGTTTAATTAAGCATTTCTGAGTTAAGTAATCTAGTTGTACACATTTCATTGAACAATCGTTCGTAAAGCAAACAGTAAGTTCTTGTGGCAAAAGAACATTCATTATGAATGTTTCATTCGACCAAAAAGCTAGCAAATGTTTGTCGTTCAAATGAACTTTGGACAAACGTTTTTCGTTCAAATGAACCTCGTGCTAATGTTCTCCGTTCAATCCGGATGATCTTTCTTCGTTTAATGGAACTTGAGGCGAATGTTCTTCGTTCAAATGATCTTTAAGCGAATATTCTTCGTTTAATTGAACTCGGACAGTCGTGATGCTCTCCGGATTAGCTAAAAAAAAACCATTTATATGCACCTACGTCTTGGTATGAATCTCGCCTTTTACGCAGGCGAAGTTTCTGGTTAAAACTTGTTTTGTATAATTTATAAATTCTATATTCTTCGGTAGATGGAAAATATTCTATTCTAGCTTCTGACCTTCTTCTGACTTGCCTTAAATGAACAATGCCTTCGATATCTGTAGAAAACATTTATTTTGTATCTTTACACAGTTTATTTATGTTACTTGGTTTGTAGATCGTTAATCGTATGTAATTAAATACAATATACTACACGATATACATTGTGCTATACAGGTGACATAAAAAACTTTTTACAAAAAAAGATAACCGACTTCACTAAAAAAAACACTAAAAGGATCAAAATAACTTTAATTTCGGAAGTCGGTGTTTCTCGGTATTATTTGTATCTTATTTAACACCGACTTCCGAAATTTTAGTTATTTTGATCCTTTTAGTGTTTTTTTGAGTGAAGTCGGTTATCTTTTTTTGAAAAAAGTTTTTTATTTCACACTTTTTATTTGCCATACACTTATAAACAGAGTGCTTATTTCTCATGACAATTCCAATTAATCCAAACACTACTAGGTCACATTGTTTTATTATGAAGTTCCTGTGTCTACTTTCCACCTTCCGGTTCCATCATCAGATCAGTTCGATAGTACCTTAAAGCCAAAGTGCATTTCATGACAATTCTAATAAGCCCAAACACGGCTAGGTTACATTGAATAATGACGGAGTTCCAGTGCCTACCTTCTGGCTCCATCATCATCATCAGATCAATTTGCTGATACCATTTTCAACGGAACTATTCAGAACTATTAATTTACTTGTATTATCATAGTCGCTTAACTATCTTCATTGTGATATCTATGCGAGTATGAAGTTCCGTTGACCATTTCTGATCTTCTTCATCAGTTCCACTTCATCAAATGTTACTTTTTGACTGTAAATGCTTAATTTCTCGATGAAAATACCAAAATCACTATGCAGTTGTCTATAATATTTGAGGAGTTCCCTCGATTTCGCCAAGATTCCATCATCAGATCCTGACTTGGTGACTATGGGACCATTTGGGAAGTATACCCTTTCTAACAAAAAAATATTTTTTCAAATCGGTTGGCAAGCGACGAAGTTATGCGCGTACAAACATAAAAAAAAATACAAACATCCGAATTGAGAACCTCCTCCTTTTTTAGAAGTCGGTTAAAAACATTACACGAATTTCAGTAAGATACAAAGTCTTTTGTAACCTGTGTTTCTATTTAAATTATCACGGAAAGCGATAAATACAGTCATTGTAAAAAAACATAAAAGTAAATAATTATTATGTATCTCAATAACATAAAAGCGAAACTGTCTTAATATAGGTATACAAATTGCTTTTTAATTCTACAATCTTAACGGGGGTTATTTATTTATTATATAATTTATTGTACACTATGGATGGTTGGATCTGTGTTCGGACGCTTTACTCGTTTTTAGACCCGTAATTCATCTCTTAACGTAACCAGTCCGTATTGGGATTGGGAGTGAGTTTCTATCATTTCATCCAACGCAACAACGCATTATTGTCCTGAAAATTAACGGAAGCAAAAACTAGGATCGTCAAAAACTTTACAATTTTAGAACCAGTTTTTCTGCACAATATTTTTTTTCCCACAAGAGTCTTCAAATTATTACTACCAGATTTACGTACAAATATACAGACAACATTAAAAATAGACAATGTTACATACATCACAATGCAATACATAAATTTATGTGACAGACTTTGAAACAACCAATTAAGTTATCAATATAATGACGGTAGAACGGCCATCATTGATAAAGGGGGCTGTCATCCCAGTCTCGCACCTATCTATCTATTATATATATATATATAATGTGAAACACCACTCACTGATTAATAATGAAATCTCAGAAACTATAACAACTACAAACTTAAAATTCGGCAGGTAGATCCTTTATAGACATCCGCTAAGAACGGATTTTAGGTTACTCCACCCCTAAGAGGGTAAAACGGGGGTTTATATGGAGAAACCTATTTTCAAGCGGGCGAAGCCGCTGATAGAGGCTAGTACAATATATAAATTAAGTACTTGTACAGTTTGGTTTAAATGGCCAGTTTGTTATTACAGCCATGGCGGAATATATATACCCGAGTCGTGGGTGAGCTCATTTCGGAGCTAATAAACTGCAAAGACATTAGGAAATAAGCATGCAATTTTTGTTTTTGATGAATAAAATACTTTTTGCTCTGGTATATAAATAAACATACGAGTATATCTTCTTCTGAAACATGGTCGCTTACAATGGGCCTCATCATATGGAAGAATTGAAGGCTTACAGTCACCCAAAGGGCAATGGAAAGGGCTATGCTCGGAGTTTCCTTGCGTGTTTGCATAAAGAATGAAGGTATCCGCAGGAGAACCAAGGTCGCCGACTTAGCCCGAAGAATCGCCAAACTAAAGTAGCAGTGGGCAGGGCACAGTGCTCGTAGAACGGATGGTCAATGGGGCCGAAAGGTTTTAGAGTGGCGACCGCGAACCGGAAAACGCAGCTTTGGAAGGCTTCCCACAAGGCAGACCGACGACCTGGTGAGAGTCGCGGGAGTACGGTGGATACGAGACGCACAGGATTGGTCATTATGGCGTCGCTTGGGGAAGGCCTATGGGCCAACAGTGGACTTTTTTCGGCTGAAATGATGATGATTATGATATCTTCATCAACAATGAAGTTATACTAAAGCATCAGCTGCTCTTATGAAAGAGAAGTTCGACATTGTCTTTTAAATCAAAGGCCGGGAGACCAGTATGGCCACAATAGAAAACAGCATCTTGGGGAGAGAGACTAATATATTGGTTTTAAATTTTTATATCATATTTGCTTTCTTTTTATTTTTTTTCCTATTTCCGTCCAGTCCCTGCTAATGAGCATAAAAGTAGCAGGAAGTGTGTATTAGTAACTCACCCGTCAAAGTATTTTTCATAAAGCAAGCTCATCGTAATCGCAAAGGCATCATCTGCTCCTCCGTCGTGGTCGATCACCAACTTTTTTCTAGATTCAACTGGAATGGCTTCACGACTGAAAAAAGAATTAAAAAAAAAAATTAAGAAAAAAGTGTATAAGTAAATTGAATTCATATTTCGAACATTAAATAAAAAACCATATATCTTTTCTTCTTTCTCTTAAAATGGCCAATCGTAGGTTTTCTGAATTTTTGATCATACATCAAAAGCAACAGACTTAAAATACACGGTTATAAAATGTGTAGGTAATTGTCAATGTACAAAGGCAAGCTTACAGGTAGAACTAAACTGCGCACACGTGTACTACGTACTCTAATCTGGGGGTCGGTTTCCATACATTTTATATAGAAACTAGACTTGTAGAGTTACACTAGTTCCACGCCACGCAACGCCACGCGACGTCGTTCTACGTACAAATTACGCGTGGTCCACGTGTGTGTCGGTCTAATACAGTTCTAAATCTCATAGTTGAGTTTTCTATCAGCAATCCTTTCAGGGATTGAGGTCAGATAGGCTGTCATCATCACTTCAGCCAAAAGACGTCTACTGTTGGACATAGTCCTCGCCCAAGTGTCGCTACAACAAACGGTCCTGTGCGTTTCACATCCATTGAATTTCCGCGACCCTCACCAGGTCATCGGCCCCGTTGACTGTCTGTTCTGCTATACGCAGTCACTTTTTATAAAATGTGGGTACACAAACGCATCTGGATAGATTGGAAAACGACCCTGAATATAGTTGAAAAAATACCTAAACAGTTTTTCTCAAAGCAAGTAAACTCGTTTCTCCTTCAGATAAAGATTACTATTTTCGAAACGTTTTATATGACATTTAAGTATTTTATTATTGTAGATTGAAATCTGTTATCTATTTATTTATTTAATTTTTTTTTTAATGAACCGAACCTGACATTATATTATTATCCAACTGAAATTGACATCGTATTATCTATTAAATGATTCTGATATTTTGATGTTTATTGATCTAAATCTGACATTGCATTAACTATTGAACTGAATCTGACTTTGTATTATTATTCATTTATTTATTTGGATAAACATATGAATTATATTTTTAAATATTTCAATAAAAAAACATTTAAAAATATAGAAAATAGTGTCCCACCGGTATCGGGAACAGGGTCCAAGCTGGCGGTCAGGGCTCTAGAAAAAGGAACCTCCTTACAATACGAGCCATGTCCAGGAGTACCGCTTTCTGAATCAAGCCCTTGATCCAGCCTCCTAACGTGAGCCTCCTAAGGTGTTGGTCGAGGCTCTTGGCTATTAAGCCGTTGGCTGACACGACTATCGGTACAATGATTGCCAAGTCTACATCCCACATATCGACAACTTCGCGAGCCAAATCAATATACTTGATTTGTTTATCTTTCTCGGCTTTCACGAGGTTCTCGTCATGCGGAACGGATATGTCAACAATCATTGCACGCCTCTCGCTTCGGTCCACCACCACTATATCAGGCTTATTGGCTACAATTATAATAGTCCTGTCAGTGATGATGGACCGATCCCAGTACAAGGTGATATGACCATTATCAAGAAATGGGTCGGGCTCATACCTGTAGTACGGCACTTCCGATTCCACAAGAGAGTATTTCAGTATTATTATTATTATTTAAATTTTTAAAATTGTTTTGTAATTGTAATGTAACTTAGTATTACAAGCCTGAAATCATTTATTATTATTATAAAAGTAACTAAGCTAAATAAATGTGGTACTCTTTCGTGAACGTAATCTATATATATGTCGTGGCCAGATTTTAGAAAATGATCACTTCATGATATGGCCAAATCAAACTGGCCATATCGTTTTAACGTTAAAGTCTTTCGATATAGTCAACCGATTACGATGAAACAAAGCCTAAATAATATATCAAGTTACACACATTACGTACATTTTACGTGATGCGCGCACAACAAAAATATTCTACAGATCTATTATATGTTACACAGATTTTAGACCTTACCTGTCAAATAAATACACAAGAACTAAACAAAGAAATATTTTACCCGACATAGTTAAGCCCCATAATAGTGCAAATCAAATGAGAGTTTTTTCATCAGGAAACATTTTATAAACCCTACAAGATAAAAATAAACAGCTAAGTGAGTGTCAAGTCATGCACAATGTAGGGTTCTGTAGCTATCCGCAGCGAAAAACATACCGGATTAGAGCGTTTTTTTACTTTGTTTGGCGTTTTGTTATTAACCGACTTCTAAAAAAGGAGGAGGTTCTCAATTCGGATGTTTGTATTTTTTTTTTATGTTTGTTCGCGCATAATTTCGTCGCTTGCCAACCGATTTGAAAAAATATTTTTTTGTTAGAAAGGGTATACTTCCCAAATGGTCCTATAGTCACCAAGTCAGGATTTGATGATGGAATCTTGGTGAAATTGAGGGAACTCCTCAAATATTATAGGCAACTGCATAGTGATTTTGGTATTTTCATCGAGAACTTAAGCATTTACAGTCAAAAAGTAACATTTGATGAAGTGGAAGTGATGAAGAAGACCAGAAATGGTCAACGGAACTTCATGCTCGCATAAATATCACAATGAAGATAGTTAAGCGACTATGATAATACAAATAAATTAATGGTTATGAATAGTTCCGTTGAAAATGGTATCATCAAATTGATCTGATGATGATGATGGAGCCAGAAGGTGGGCACTGGAACTCCGTCATTAATCGATGTAACCTAGCCGTGTTTGGGCTTATTAGAATAGTTGTGAGATGCACTTTGGCTATAAGGTACTATCGAACAGATCTGATGTTGGAGCCGGAAGGTGAAGGTAGACACAGGAACTACATAATAAAACAATGTAACCTAGTAATGTTTGGATTAATTGGAATTGTCATGAGAAATAGGCACTCTGTTTATAAGTGTATCCCACCTAAAAACTGTGAAATAAAAAACTTTTTACAAAAAAAAGATAACCGACTTCACTAAAAAAAACAGTAAAAGGATCAAAATAACTTTAATTTCGGAAGTCGGTGTTAAATAAGATACAAATAATACCGAGAAACACCGACTTCCGAAATTAAAGTTATTTTGATCCTTTTACTGTTTTTTTTAGTGAAGTCGGTTATCTTTTTTTTGTAAAAAGTTTTTTTTAGAATTACATTTTATGACAGTTTTTTTTTTATTTGGGACTACATCTTATTAGGTGGTAAAATATTTAAAAGATTTAGCTGAAATATTACGATTTATGTCTCATCATCATTTCAGCCGAAAGACGTCCACTGTTGGACATAGGACTCCCCCAAATGCCGCCACAATGACCGGTCCTGTGCGTCTCGCATCCATCGGATTCCCGCGACCCTCACCAGGTCATCGGTCCACCTTGTGGGAGGCCTTCCAACGCTGCGTCTTCCGGTACGCGGTCGCCATTCCAGAACCTTTCGTCCCCATCTTTCGTTCGATTTATGTCTGGCAAGTTGGAAAAAATGCAGTTTATGGACGGTTTTTTTGGCGTGCGTTGCTTTAACCGCTGCCCTGCGTTCAAAAATAAGGTTAAAATTAACTCGAATGACGTCAATAGATTAGATACCTACGCTCGCATTTTTGAGCGCGAACATAGAGTTCAACTGTCAATGCCCAGCAACTGTCATTCCTGCCGCTTACTCCAACCTACCCTTCTCGGAGTTAGAGTTAGTTGGGTTAACTCCAGGGTAGGTACTCGAGTCATAAAAGAACGACTCTGGGTTGCTACTCGAAGCAATTTCGAACGGTTAGAGTAAAGACCTTACCCTACTCTGGTTATTTTTGAACGCAGGGCTGAATGTATTGTATTAAGAATGTTCTACAAATCTATAGGCACTTAAGCATTATTACAAAAAAGCCCGTGAAAAACAAAAAAAAAATTATTTGTACCGTCCAAACTATGTTTAAATGGTTATTTCAACTATAAAAGATTAATCTTTACAAAAATAAATGATTTAATTGTCACGAGTACTGAGTATAAAAATTTTATAGTATGTCAATTGGTTGGAAAATTTTGGAGATAACGTGAAATTACTAAAAAGCAAAATGTCGCTAAGGCATAATTGTGCAAATGGCGTCATTTTTAGGGTTCCGTAACTCAAAAGGAAACAACGGAACCCTTATAGGATCTCTTTGTTGTCCATCCGTCTGTCTGTCTATCTAGACCTTTTAAATCCGAAACACGTAGAGGTATCGAGTTGAAATGAAAACCATATACTCAAGTCTGCAGGCCCTTGTAATTGTAAAAAAATTAACTTCTAGTTTACGAAAAAAGAGATACAGAAGTTTATATCACAAAAAACGTGTATTTTGACACTCTCAAGTATATTATATATTAAAATTCATAGGGTACTTCCTGTTGAGCTAAAATCCTGAACTTTGGCATGAAGCGACCTCTCAAAACACAAGTTTGGGAAAAAATCTGAAAACTGTAAATTTGTAGTTAAGTCACAAAAAAAAATACATTTCGGTAAAATCTTCGTAACTCAATTCGGGAATTGGACTGTTGTCATAAGTAAGCTTGAACGGAACCCTTAGTGTGCGAGTCCGACTGGCAATTGCCCAGTTTTTTTGAATCTCTTAAATTAATTTTCTTAAATTGGTGCAAAAGTTGTTTTTTCCTCTTGATATGTCGTTGCAAAAGCGATCTTGGTTTCATTCGAACGTTTGTTGCTATTAAATTGCCAATGCTCTAAATTATTTTGTTCGGTTATTTCTCAATTTAAGTCTTCGTTTTCTTCTCTTCTATTTTTCTTAAAGTGCAATATTATCCAATGACTTCTCTCACTCTAGGTTGGGGCAAGGGGGTGCGTCAGACTTTCACTGACTAAAAGCTCACCTGTGTTCCTTCTTATCCTTGCATTCTAGGACCCCGGGTTTCGGAAGCCAACCCATGGTCCCAGTAGGCTTCGGTCTAGTTGAGCTCCTATGGTTTAGTTGATATCAACCAGATGCCAGGTATCCACCAGTTATTATGCTTACCATCAGATGGGATCGCAGTCATGCACTGGTTTTTATCAATATAATAATAGTTTTTTCTAGATTTAAATTCATAACTTTGTAGGCGCAATTCATGAGCATAAATATCTTGGATCCTTAGATTACGCTAAAAAACCACTTCTTGGCACAAAGTATATTATAATAATATATATTATTATAATAATATATATTATTATAATATAACCGCGGATGGACGGACTAGACGAAACTAAAAGGGTTACTTGCTAATTTACTATGGAACCCTAAAAAGTGAAGTGCCTTTTATGTACTACAATTAACATTATAGAATAATGTGCATTTATCTTCTTGTCGTGACTACATACTAATAATTCTAACAATGTGAGCTAGTGTCATGAAGAAAAATATTTAAATCTAGAGATAAAGCTTGCTTGAAGATGTTACATTGTTTCTGCAATTAGTTATATTCTTAAGTATTTATTAATATTTTTATTGTGTTACTTTAATTTAGGATTTCACAAATTTCTTTTCTTTTTTCTACACACTTTGTCAATATAGTAATAATAATAATAGTACAGGTAACGTGTTTCCCAACATCACGCTTAATGGTACAACCTTGCGTAGGGTGTCAAAATTTAAATACTTAGGACACATGCTTACCTCTGACCTCAAGGACAATGACGACATCGAGAGGGAACGGAGGGCGCTAGCAGTTCGAGCGAACATGATAGCCCGCAGGTTTACACGTTGTTCGACCGAAGTCAAAATTACACTTTTCAGATCTTATTGTACATCATTCTACACGTGCAGCCTGTGGGCCGACTATACTCAAAAGTCGTTCAGTGCTCTCCGAGTTCAATTTAATAATGCGTTCAGGGTGCTGATGGGGCTGCGACGATTCTGTAGTGCATCAGGGATGTTTGCTGACCATCGCGTCGACTGCTTTTACGCTACGATGCGTAAAAGATGCGCTTCCCTGGTGCGTAGAGTAAGTGGCAGCGCCAACAGCATCCTTAACATGATCGCAAGTCGTCTGGACTGCAGTTACATCAATCACTGCAGCGCCATATGTCATGGGATGGCGCAGCAGTGATTGTTGTATTTACTTTCTTTTAATAATTTGTTTGTTTGTCTCTCTGTGTATTACTAACACTAGTCTATAAGAACATTGTTACTAACAAAATGGACATGGTCTGAAATAAATTAAATAATAATAATAATAATAATATTTCTCTCCTTTCACAGGTCTGCTAGAAGAAATTTCTTTTGAAATATGCAGTACCTTTGTACATTTTTTTATAATGATATGTCTTCTGCTATATATGTATGCACATAAATAATAATAATAATAATAATAGTTTATTTTTCACTGTACACAAAGTATATATATACAAGTATAAGTTCCATAAAATAGACAATAATGCAACATATAAAAATTTTGTGAGAGTCTGGAGTCAGGCTCTCACCCCAAAATGCCGATGCTTAATTATTTACAATACTAAACAAATGACTAAAATTATAAAAAAAAACAAATAAATATCTTCTAGCTATTTCTGTTATAGAGTAAGATCCCAAAGCGATTTGACATACCTAACTTATTTTCACATGAATGAAACCTTTTTTTTAGGTGGGATAATCATCCAATGACATCTCTCGCCATTTTTGTGTCAGACTTATACTGACTAAAAACTCACTCCTGTTCCTTCGTTGCCTTTCATACCAGGGCCGAGATTTCCTTTTAGAAACAAACCCTTGGCCCCGGTAGGCTTCGACCCTGCTGGGCCCCTACGGTTTGCTGACATCTTCTTGATGGCACGCGCGGAACAGTACGCACCGTCGACGATTCGCTCAGTCCGGACAGTTACCGAACGCGTTACGCGCCTACGGCGGCCGGAAATTGGGATCCAGATCCCGACGATTGGGGCGTGAAGGCCGCTCCCTTACGCATGCACGTGCGGCTTCCTCCTTTGCTAGCATTACTGCTTCGCAGAAGGAGGCGTCCGCCTGCTACTCCTCCTCGCTTCGGACCTTGGTCTGTACCAAGGCCCGGCGCGAGAAATCACAGCCACCGATCTCCCCCACGAGGACACAGCTGTGCTTTTTCTGCCCAAGCGGGGCATACCTAGAGGTATATGCTCCACTATGTCCATGCTCGGCGAGAACCTGCGTTATGCGGAAGGTGAGGATGCAGTGAAGTCTTTCCAGCCACTCCTCAAAGAGGGGACTTACTGCCATAATTATGGTGTGCCCAATGGATGAAACCTTAGATTCTCAGTAGCGTCTCATGTGCTTTGAATACCTGTGTGCTTAAGGAGCTCTCCTTGTAACCCCTGGGCAGATACCAGGAGAGATAGGTAGGTAACTAAAACTAAGAGATACTTAACTTAAATTTGTATGGCTAATTTTTCTATATGTTTTGTAGAATATAATTTTATAGTAGTGTCAAACACATTCTATAGACCAAAACTTTTGTCAGACGCTCCATAAAAAATTAATGAACTTTACTTATTTATAGATGTCTGATTTTAAAATATCTTAACTTTTATAATGTTATATTTCATTAGTCAGACTAATTGTAGTAACTAAACACATAAATTATTCAGCCGAGAGTACTGACCTCTATTATTTACCATTGGACAAGCGATTCCATATTTTTGACAGCTAATTTTTTGTGCCTATTTAAAGCGCCACTCGCGAGCGTCCAGAGAACTAATTTTGACGTATAACGCAAATGGCTGCTGGCAAGTGTACCGTACTTGGAAGTATTTTTGTATTTTCAATTAATTTCATTCGAATTCCATGTTATTCCTGCTTCACAAATTATAAAAAGCCTATGAAAAATGAGGTCATGTGTATTTTGTAAGCGGCGTGACATGTACTAGTTATAGTACTGTAGACTCTCACTACGGCCAACAACGCCAAAATAGCGAATATCACACGGGTACAAATGCATTTTGATGGCCTCCAATCCAATGCGGTAAATAGTAGAGGTCAATGGCCGAGAGTATGAGCGCAAAGGCAGCTACGTACGCGTTTCAGAGCGGGTGAGATGTTCATAGTAACTCGTTTTCTCTTACTTTAACCGTAACTAACTTTCTGTACTATATACCACATTAATTTTAGTATATGCATTTTTATGTAAAGAATTTATTAACGTATCATGAAAAATAATAAAGTTATAAGCTTGTTATGTTACCTGGTTGTCCGCACAAATACATGGTCACCGGGCCATCCGGGCTACTGAGGTATTGTTTTGCACCCGCACTCGCTGTGCGCTGGCACCTAAGGCACGCTTTGACCTACCGAGACCTGTGTTGGACTTAGTGTCTGCGGTGTGACCTTTTTTAAATATTTTTGGGAAACAATATAACATGGTGTAATAATTATTGGAAACGATTCAGTTACTGATTTTGAACAAACTATATTCAGGTTTTGCATATACTAAAAATAATTTGTGAAGTAAGTAAAAGAATAACCGATAAACCTGTTAAGAATTACTTATTGAAATTAAAATTAATAACAACACAATAACACGATTTAAATGAGTGTAATCGTGTTTCGATCTTTCTGGTGATAAACAAACTTAGTGATAAACAAGTAGTTGTTTATCAACAAATGTTGCCTAATGAATACACGGCTTATGATGTTTAGTTATTTTTCTGCAGAGAAGATTTATGATATTTCAAGTTTTATTAATTACTTTTATGCGATGCGAGTCTTTTTTTAAATGTCACTTCGACATCCCTGTCTGTTATTTTTTTAATATAATAGAATCAATCAGGAAACGCAAGATAAGAATCTCAAAACAAAACCTCAAAATAATACTTGCATTGAAAACCTAGTTCTAGCCGATAGTCAATAGGATACACCTAAGTTTAAGCACCGTTGTGCGGCTGTAACTAGGTCTAGCCGCTATGATGACGGCTACACCTAGAAAATAACTAATCTAAGTTTAACCGTACGTGGCCCGCTGCACCTAGTTGTAGCTGGCTAAAACTAGGTGTAGCCGCACTTTGGCTATTAGCCGTAACACATACATATTATAGATAAATTACACTCGAACACAGAACAAATGATTTTGCTCACCATACAAACATTTGTGTTGGGTGAGAATCGAACTCACGACTTCCAGAATAGCAATCAGGGCCACTGATCACTAGACCAACAGGCCATATAGTTCACAACTAAGGAATTATTTTTATTTATTTACCATAAAGTGCACTTATCATGCTATGTTTCTGCATGGCCCTATAGCCTTTGGATAGTATTTCTTGTTATATTTAATTAATAAATAAAAAAAAATCCAACCCCGAAAAGCCCATCTGTTTTGCATGATTTCTGGCCATGTTTGTTCCGCATACAAGTTTTAATAATAAATAAAATAGGTGACATTTAAAACCAGCATGGTTTGTTATTTCGCAACATTATAAATATACAGAAATTATAATAATTTCCGAGCTTTACACAAATAAACAAGTTAATGATCAAAATTAATTCCTTTGCCTATTTGACATATATATTTTTAAAGGGTAGTAAAATAACGGAAACACGATAGATTTTCTTAAAACACATAAGATTTTTGTTTTTAAAAACTTAGTAGAAAGTCGGCACGTCGCGTGGCGTGGATCTACTAAAACTTTCGGTACAGTTATCGGCACGGATCTTGAGCGCTGACTGTTAATTGCGCAGTAGTAAAATATCAGGTCTCTTTGGTGGTATGAAGTGAGACGTGGAGTCGGGGAGTGTCAGTGATTGGCTCGCCGTGCATCGCATCATAGACGTCACTCGAGATTGGTTCCCCGCGCTTGCTGCATGTACCTAACGACGACGAATTCACTTCCGTGCCATTAAATTGATTCGTGATTTTTAATTCACCGATTTTATTTTTATTATTGGTTATTTTATTAGTGGTTATTATGTCACCAAAAATTGTTTAGCCGAGAACTCATAACAGGCATACAGAGAAAGTTCCTTTCAAAAATAGGTAAAATGTTAGGAATTTATTCGTAGGGGTGTTACAAATCTTTGAAATATTCATCTTCACTACAATATGCATAACTTTCGATAAAAATTCTCTAAAAGATAATGAAAACGGTATGAAAATCTATTGCATGGTTAATAAGTAAACGGAAAAACAAACAGAGAAACACAGTGACTTTCATTTAAACTATTTATGTTTTTTTTTACTTTTACCTTCAACCAGAATTAAAAAGACAGCAGGTAAAAGAAAAAATAAAATAAATAGGTTTACATTTTCTTTGCCATAAATCAACGATGCGTAAAGCGATCCCCACTCTTTCGCCGAGCGCTCAAGATCCGTGCCGATAACTATACAAGTCTAGTTGTCATTTATAATGTATGGAGACCGGCGAGCCCAGGTCGGCGTACGTGGCCCCCCTGGGTCCAATGTAGTTCTACCTTAAAGGAACAGAGAATACACCTGTATTTAGGCACACACTTGAGCACTATAATCTCCTGTACATTGGCTAACCGCCATTAAGATTGGCTACCGTGAATTTATTCAATCATAGGTATCTACTAATAAAATATTATTAGTATATTATTATTATATATGTGAGCAGTGGTGGCCGAGTGGTAACGGCCCCGATTTACGAGTAGGTGTAGGTCGCGGGTTCAAACCCAGCCAGGCGCATTACTTTGTGTAATTTATTTCATCACCACTGCTCTCAAAACAGTGAAAGAAAACATCGTGGGAAAACCGGCATGTCCTAGAACCAAAAATTCGAAGACATGTGACATCCACCAACCCGCACTGGGCCCGCGTGGTGGATTACGGCCCATTCCCTCTCCTAGAGAGAGAAGGCCTGAGTCCCAGTAGTGGAAACTTTAGAAGGCTGATTATTATTATTCTTCTTCTTCTTAGCGTATCGATGGCAAAACTAGTTAAATTCCTTGCCTGGCGCAGTATGCGGCCACGGCAATGCCTTTCGATAGTTTTTATTTATTTTTACTTACTTTTTGTAAAAGAAAATAAGTCCTATCGCCATCCCTGCCACCACGATCAACGCAACGAGAGGGACTCCGATGTAAACCACAAGTTTCTTCGCGGCGACCATGATTTCTTCCTTTTCTTTCTGAAACTGAAAACATTTTATTAGTTGGGCACGTGTTTCATCAATATATGTGGTAGGGCCTCGATAATCCGAACCCCCGCTTATCGGCGGCGATCTCTCGCGCCGGGACTTGGTACAGGCCATGCTCCGGAGAGAGGTGGAGTCTTCCAAAGTAGGTGGCTGATCACGTGAAGCAACGGTCCTCACACCCCAACCGCCGATTCGCCGGATTCCGATCCCGATTTCTGGCCACCGTAGGCGCGGGCTTGCGGAGGGCGAGCAATGGGTAGCCCGCCGTCCGGACCGAGCCCAAGTCGTTGACAGCGCGTATTGTTCCACGCACGCCTCAGGGAGATGTCAGCAAATCGTAGGGGCCCAGCAGGGTTGAAGCCTACTGGGTAGTGTGAAAACGAAACCTGGAGCCCTGGGACAAGGCAACGAAGGAACAGGAGTGGGTTTTTAGTCAGTAAAAGTCTGACAATATCTCCCGCTCCGACCAAGAGCAGGATTTGTCATAAGATGATTTTCCCACCTAATAAAAAAAAACCCCGCTTATCCGAAAGTCTCTAGTATCCAAACGACCCCTCCACCCTGGTCACGAGGTCTTGCAGGACGCTATCAGTGATTAAAGTGATCGTTTTACGCTAGCCCGCGAAATTCAAACTGTCTAAGGGTGGGTCCTACGCATGAGCTGAGCATGAGCCGAGCACGATTTGTGCTTCGTGCTCGACTGTGCTCCGCCTTTTGTCAGTTTTTTGACGAACACATATGTATTTGCATCTCGGAAAACTACGATCGAAAACAATGATTATTGTTTACTCGTTGTACGTCCACACTTGAAACCGCAAGTAGAGCGGCTCGGCTTGTGTTCAGCTTGTGCTCAGCTCCTCTAGCGTAGACGCACCATTATTTTTAGGGTTTCGTATCTTAAGAGGAAAAAACGGAACCTCATAGGATCACTTTGATGTCCGTCTGTCTGTCAAGACCCTTTATCTTGTTTATGTCGAAAAAAATGCATATTTTTACACCCTAAAGGGAATCATAATTCATAGGGTACTTTCTGTTGATCCTTAAATTTGGCATAAAGCCTATAGCACAAGTATATGAGTAAATCTGAAAACAGTTAATTTGTTGTTAAATTACAAAAAAAAAAATTGCGATTCAGAAAAATCTTCGAAACTCCATTCGGGAATTGAACTATTTACATAGGTAAACCATCAGCTCCGGAACCCTCAAGTTCCGTACAAACTTGCTTATGTGCGCACTAAGGTGCTCGAGTCCAAATCGCACTTGCCCAGTTTTTTTTTTAATTTTGCAGGTCAGTGTCAGGTTTTATGTTGATTAAAATGTAATTGATGGGCGTAAAAAGTATTTATTTACGGAATCTTCTCTTTTTTCTTTCATTGACTAAGACCAGTTTAAGACGAACTAAGACGGTTACGTACTTAATTCCATATACATATTATGTATTACGCCTATCATTCACTTTATTTATTTACTAGCTTCTGTCAGCAGCTTCGCTCGCGTGATATTAGGTTTTTCCATACAAACTTTGGACCTCCATATCTTATCTTTTATGTTGAATTAAAAAAAAATTCCTTCTTAATGCTCGCTTAAATCATAAAAGGAAGCCTTGTACAAAATTTTACGTTCCTGGGCTGGGCTGTGCGTTGAGATCAGTCAGTCAGTTTCTCCTTTTATATATATAGATATTAGATTTCAGCTTGAAGGACTTACAGCTATAAAAAAAATTGATTGAAAAGAAAAACAATCAGACGACAGCCAGGCAATTACAAGTTCTCACGTATAGTGTCAGACTTAAAATTGAAAAGTGATCATAAAAAGGCCTTAACAAAATGAATTAAACTAGATGCTACACGTCAGTTTTTTGTTCGTCGCGCGTCGTTCTGCTATTTTGTTTATCGCCCACTATGCTAAATCGTTTTTTCCCCACGATTTTTTGTTTGCCTTGAATCAAGGCTTCAACATCAAAGAAAATGAAACATAAAAATACTTACCTGTTATGTAATTAAAATTTATTTGTACGTTCAAGTAGAAAAAATCTTTATTTTATTTTAAAAAATACCTTTCAAAATATCTACATACTGTGATCCGATAGCCCTATACAGATACGAACAGGGTATAAAGATATCTCAAAAAAAACAGAGTTGAAAACAAAAAAAAAATTAAACTGTTGTGAATATAATATAATATGTAGGTACATTAAAAATATCAAAAAAACATCGTAAGGAAAATGGCATGTTCTAGAACCAAAAATTCGAAGACATGTGACACTCACCAATCCGTAATGGCCCGCGTGGTTGTTTACATCCCATTCCCTCTCCTAGAGAGGAGGCCTGAGTCCCAGCAGTGGGAACATTATAAGGCCGACTATGCATTAAAAATATGTAATCAATAAATTGATAAACCATCTCAGATTATTTATATTTGGGAATCAAAAGCTCTACTAAACTAGTTGACCCGGCAAACTTCTTACCACCTAAATAACAGCCAATGAAATCTTTTGATATAGTCAACCGATTGCGATTAAACAAAGCCTAAATAATACATCAAGTTACATACAATTTTAATATGTAAATGTTATCTATATCGATTTCCTACATTTTACGTGATGCGTAAACAACTAAAAACTTCTACAGGTTTATTATATTTATAGAAAATAATATATCGTAAATTGTGTTCCGTAAATATTTTAATGAAGATAATGTATTATAAATATCGTTGCTAGTTATTGCTAAGCCAGAAGTACTAAAATAACATTAAATGTACTAATTCTCGTAGTTAAACGTTTTACTTACATTTTTTTATTTTTAGTATATAGTACCTATGTTACGAGTATCAAATTTGCTTAGTGTTTTTAATATACACACTTAAATAATGTAAACTCACACTAATATAATAAGGTACGTAATAATATTGATAATACCAAATAATCTATGTAAATTAAAATGAATAAATGTGTTACTTAGTGCAAAACTCAAGAATGACTAAACCAGTTTAGAAGAACGTGATATATTTACCATTTGTGACCGAATAACGTCTGTTGGGTCAGTTGGAATACCTACTATAATAATATACAAATTTTCCTTTCCCATTAGTACTAATATTTTTTTCCACAACTTTCACACAACTTCATTTAGTCCCAAACCAAGCAGTTCTTGTACTATGTGTGACAACTGATAAATATACCCATACCTATATTTCTAAATACATTTACATTATAGATAAATTACATCCAGGCATAAAAAAATGATCGTGCTCATCACACAAACATTTGTTCTGGGCGGTAATCGAACCCATAACCTCCGGCGTAGCTGTCAGGGCCACTAACCACTAACCACTAGACCAACAAGCCAATCAAATAATATTAAAAACAGCAAGACTGAGAGAGACTTACTTTTACTTTTCAGAGTCAGTAAGAGTCGTTGCGGTCTCAGAGCACGTACTGCTTTAGCTGCATGCGTCGTCACCACACATTTAGGTAGTCAGTCCGATTTCAACAGACAGCCGCCTCCTTCTGCGAAGCAGTAACGCTAGCGAAGGAGGCCGCCACACGCGTGAGGGAATGGCCTTCCTCACACCCCAGCCGCCGGGCCCGACCCCGATTTCCAGTCACCGTAGGATTTGCGGACGGCGAGCAATGGGTAGCTCGCCGTCGGGTTCCTGTCCAGACCGAGCTTAAGTCATCCACGGCCCATAGTGTTCCAAGTGCGCCTCAAAGAGCTATTAGCAAAACCGTAGTGACCCAAGAGTCGAAGCCTACTAGGGCCATGGGTCGTGTAAAAGAGAACCCCGAGACCCTGAAACGAAGGCAAAAATGGAAGATAGGAGTGGGTTTTAGGCAGTAAAAGTCGCTTGCCCACCCCGCGCTAGAGTGGGAGAAGTCTTCGGATGATTTCTAACCTAAAAAAAATGGAAAAGACTTCGAAACCTATCCTATTGTATTGGGTGTGAGGTGGGGAGACGTCATTTCTCCGAAACTGTTCACGGCTGCCATGGAGGCCGATGTTTTCAAGGTTCTGGACTAGAGAGGACTTGGCATTAATGTCAATGGCAAGTACATCGAGTGAGCTTCATTTTGCCGACAACATTGTAGTCATGGCTGAGACTACGGAGGAGCTCAGCACAATGCTCAACTGACCTCAAAAGAGCTTTCGAAAGAGTGGGTCTTAGAATGAACATCATCATTTCAGCCGAAAGACGTCCACTGTTGGACATAGGCCTCCCCCAAATGTCGCCACAATAACCGGTCCTGAGCGTCTCGCATCCATCGGATTCCCGCGACCCTCACCAGGTGATTGGTCCACCTTGTGGGAGGCCTTCCACCGCTGCGTCTTCCAGTACGTGGTCGCCATTCCAGAACCTTTCGTCCCCATGGACAAAACTAAATCTTGGTAAATATCCATGTAGCATTCATTCTTATCAAGATTAGAGACTCTGCACTCGAAATCGTGGACGATTACATTTATCTAGGGCAAACGGTCCAGTTAGGAATATTGAACTTCAAGAAAGAGGTCAATGCGAATTTCGTAAAAAACTATTATTGTTACATTAAAAATAGACACTTATTTCTTTTTGTATGACAATGCAGATTGCTTGTAAAGTCTATAATAGGTAGACTAGATATATTTTGTTGTAATAATGATGAAGGTTTTTTTTTAAATGGAAATTTATTTATTTCTTCAAACTTCATGTACATAAGGCGGTCTTAATGCAACAAGGTATTCTCTACCAATCAATCATAGGGTTCAAAAAAATACTGGTAGGTGTAATAAATAAATAAATAATAGATATTACAAATAGAATGAAGGATCATTTATAATTAAGATATAACAATTATGACGAAACCAAACTGATTGAAAGGACTTCAAATAGTAGTAGTTCAAAATTTTACGCTTGAAGGAAAATTTACTTTCAGCTTTCTTGATGTCAAGGGAGAGCACATTCCAGAGTTTTATGGTAGACACAGCGTAAAGAATTAGCTATAAAGCCAGTGCGGTGAGAAGGAATATAAAGAAGTATGTTCGAAATTGAGTCCGTTGCGGACCGGACTATTCATTCTGCCAACGTTTTTTTTATAGGTGTGAAATCATGACATCTTTTGCTCTTGGGCGAAGCGGGACTACTGAGTCAAACCTACTCCTGTGTAAGAAAAGTCAGTAAAAGCAAAGAAGGTCCTTTGCCTTGCGTTCCACGGTTTTCCTTTCAGAAGTGACCCCATGGCCCCAGTAGGCTTCGAACCCTGCTGGGTTTTGCTGACATCACCTTGAGGTACGCGTGGAACACTACGTGCCTTCGACGATTTGGACTCGGTCCGGATGGTTAGCAGACGGCCGGACGGCGAGCTACCCATTGCTCGCCGTTTGGAAGTACTCGCATTCTGTCAGTGTTACGTTCAGGGTGAAGTAGTCAGCTACGTTAATACGGTACCTACTTTTAATACTCTGGAAATTTCAATGCATTGTTGTGTGGCATTTAGAGCATGAATTAGACGATATTGTTTATTTTTATTATTTATTTAACTATTCATATTCATTCACACTTAAAATAAAATATAAGATAGAAGATAGACAGATAGATATTCTTTATTGTACACCAAAAATACAACTTACATTAGGAAATTAAAATCAAGCAAAAAAAGAAAAAGGAAACAGAAAAATAGGTGCAAAGGTTTCGTCATTATTTCTATAAAAATCTCTTCCAGCATTATAGCGAAAGGACAGTTGGAAAAAATAGAGAAGTAGACACCATGTGTAAAAGTAAAAACAAAATATGTATACACAAAACAGTTACGTAACGTAAAAAAAAAAAACGTTTTCTATTTTGGCAAACAATAAAAATGACTGTCTGTCTCCTTGTGCCGCCTTATTTTCAAAACGGCTATAAAGATTTTGATAGGGCTTTCACTAACTTATAGCACTATTTCACTGTCTGTTACATGGAGTATTACTTAGGGTACCTTTTCTGCAAGATCAGGACGTAATTCCCGGGGGCCCTTATCTTCGAAATGTATAGCATTTTTAGACGATTACCCAAAAAAAGGAGACTATTATGTAAACACGCGAACGTCGTTTAAACCTTATCGTAGAGTCCCAGTAGGGTCGAAGCCTACTGGGGCCAAGGCTCTGATTCTGAAAGGAAGACTTGGCCCTGTTACAAAAGGCAACGACGGAAAAGGAGTGGGTTTTTAGTCAGTAAAAGTCTGACACTATCTCCCGCTCCACCCAAGAGCAGGGAATGTCATAAGATGATTATCCCACCGAAAAACAAAAAATAAAAAATAAACGTAGTGAACCTTATTTGTACTTACATTACTGTCAATGAACTCGAAAAACACAAAATTCGACGAACTACGTCAAACGCACAACAAAAAAAAAACAGTTAATTTAATAGGCACTAAAAATAACATCGTAGTAGATATTTTACATCAGACACTAAAACAAATTGATTCCACTTTTATTTTGACATCATTTTCCGTCTCAACGACCGTTATCACTACACTTCAACAGCACTAATAAAATTCAAGGTGTGATACCTACAGTTAATTATTATGCCAATATATGTAAATAAATTATAGTTTGTATTACGTATGATTACATGATTTTAAGATAAGACTAGTTAGACTGAGCGACCTGTCTGAAGACAATGGAATTTAATGTAGACTTAATTGATGTTAATAAATGGATGTTTTAATTTGTTCGGTAGTCTGGGTATTACTTGAAATCTTAATCAAATTGGATCTTTGTGCACTTAAGTTTGGTGGTTTTTAGGGTTCTGCACCCAAAGGGTAAAACAGGACCCTGTTTATTACTAAGACTCGCTATCCGTCCGTCTGTCACCGGGCTGTGTCTCATGAACCATGAAAGTTAGTTCAAATTTTCACATATGATGTATTTCTGTTGCCGCTATGACAACAAACAGAATAAAATTAATATTTAAGGGGCTTCCGTACAACGAACGTAATTTTTTGCTCGTTTTTTTGTTTTTTTTTTTCCACTCGAACTTAGCCAGTTTTTAATCGACTTCCAAAAAAAGGAAGCAGTTATCATTTCGGTTCTATTTTTTTAATGTTTGTTACCTCAGTACTCCGTCGTTTATGGACCGATTTGCATTTTTTTTCCCCATAGAGAATATGCTTTCAGATCGGTCCCATTTTTTTTCAAAATCCAGTTCTCATGATGTCCTCAAATATTATAGGTAACCATATAGTGATTATAGACTAGTCTAACTGATGAAGAAGACCAGAAATGGCCAACGGAACTTCGTACTCACATAGATATCACAATGAAGATAATTAAGCGACTATGACAATACAAACAAATAAATGGTTCTGAATAGTTATGTTGAAAATGTTACCATTGAAGTGAACTGATGATGATGATAGAGCCGAAAGGCAGGCACAGGAACTCCGTAATTAATCAATGTATCCTAGCCGTGTTCGGGCTTATTAAAATTGTCATGAGATGCACTTTGGCTATAAGGTAATAGGTATCGAACTGCTCTGATGATGGAGCCGGAATGTGGAAGGTAGACACAGGAACTTCGTAATAAAACAATTTAACCTAGCGGTGTTTGGGTTAGGTAATTGGAATTGTCATAAGAAATAAGCACTCTGTTTTTTAAGTGTATCGCAACTTAAAAGTGTGAAATAAAAAAGTTATTTAAAAGTAACTTATACAAAAAGTTTCGGAAGTCGGTGTTAAATAAGAAACAAACAATACCGAGAAACACAAACTTCCGATATTAAAGTTAGTTGATCATTTTAGTGTTTTTTTCTAGTGAAGTCGTTTTTTTTTTTGTAAACAGTTTTTTTTTGTTTCGTTTGAAACCGACTTCAAAAGTTAAAGTTATTTCGAAATGTTTTTTAGTTTGTTTCAGAATGCAGTTGTATTTTTTTTTTTAAGTTTTTGAGGTGGGAAATCATCAAATACTTAGGTAATTAATTTGATTGAATGAAGACTATGAATGAAGTATAGATGTTTCATGATAACTTTCAGAATTATCCCTTTGGCTAGAATTTAGGTAAGTCGACAATGCTTATAACCTCGTAGCTCTTTTTGGAGCCGAAACCAAGCTGCAGGGACTGAAATTGTTCCAAAACATTTCTGCTTTATACAACACTAGCGACCCGCCCAGGCTTCGCACGAGTGCTATGCTGATCACGTCATAGTATAAAAAAACTTTTTACAAAAAAAAATATATATATAACCGACTTCAATATAAAAAAAATACTGAAAAGTGCAAAATAACTTTAATTTTGGAAGTCAGTGTTTCTATAATAATTATGTCTCTTCTTTATTTAACACCGACTTTCGAAATTAAAGTTATTTCGCATTTTTTAGTATTTTTTACATTACTTCAATAAATTGTAAGTTGTGTTTTTTTTTTACATTGAATTCGGTTGTATTTTTTTTGTAAACAACAAATTGTAGCTGCTATTCGACGGCTAATCAGCGCCATCTATACTCAATCTTATAAATTCACTACGCAACCCAGGCGCGACCACTGAAATCGTGACTTCATTTCAGTCATATCAATTTCCTCACGTGGTTTACTACATGTATTTACTTAGAACGGCAAACACTAGATGGCGTTAAATTAAATCAGTATAATAGTATTTAATCCGTTCGTTTTTGTTGTCATAAAATCAACTAAAAGGAAATTACCTCTCCTAGAAATTGGCTAAGTGCAAGTTGGACTCGACGAAAATCTATAGATTTCGTTCATGCTTTTCTGAAATTTGTTAATTACGGCCTACTTACTAGGCGTTATTCTTATATAAATAGTTTTTTAGTTATACACTTCACATATGTAGTTAAGTTTTGATGATGAAACGTAGATAAATAAAGTTTGAATAAACCAAAAACTAGGTCAATCGCCTACTTTTTGGTGGTATTCAAACTTTTTTTAACAGGTTTTTCAGGTATCATTTAAGCAAAAATATTTTTTAAATCATAATTTTGAATATTGGTCTTATGTGACTCGATTCACAATTCTAGCGAATTCACAAAGTTATAAAAAGATTTAATGGCATGTGGCACATCACTAGCAAGAGGATAAACTAGAGAATTTTCGAGGGAGTTGGAAGACTCCAGATGCCTTTGGTATTTTTTTAAAGCCATGTAAATAGCTGAAACATGGACAGCTTTAATTTAACTCCAGTACTTTGCGAGTAAATTTAAAAAAAAAAACTAGGTAGCTAATGTCACTAATTTCAAATTTAAAAGTATTCTAATACAATACACATCTAAATAAAATAAAAATTCAGAACCTACGTCTTATATTTTTTTTTTTAATTTGTATTCGAATGAAAAATTTAGGTCTTATTTTCATAAAACAATAAAAAGTCGATGAAAAAAAAATCCACAGTACATGAGAAGTGTTTAGGGGGTCTGAAAGGATAACAGATGACCCCTCCCATCGACCATTTCAATTTGGCACACGATGCACCAAACACCCTGTGTATTATGTGCGTCACTCTATTAATTCCTTAAAATACTTTAGAGCGCAGTACAATAATACAATAATAATAGTAAAAATAATACAGTGTATTATACACTCACCTAAAACGAACAATAGTTATTTATGTTAGTGTACATTATTTAATTTCATATTTACATATTGGTTCCGTATTTATTACCCTGAGCACGCCATAACTCGAGAATGACAAACAACTTAAAAATCAAAATAAATGATGGTATAAAACTGGATCTATTCCTCCAGCAGGATCAAAAAAATATGTATTAAGATTTCGGTCTGCTAATAATATAATAATAGCTCCAGCTAAGACAGGTAAAGATAGTAATAATAAGAATTAAGTGATTTCCACAGCTCAAATAATTATAGGTACAGTCAAACGGGGTGAATAGGAACGCAGGGGTGAATAAGAACAAAAGTTTGAAGGGGATCTTCGCGTTAATTAACAATTTTTTCCAGGATTTAAATACTCCTATTTATTCATTAATTGTGATAAAAACGGATGCTTTGATAGAAATCAATAATATAAATGTATACCAATGTGAAAAACCTAAGCAAAGTTTTGTTTCTATTCACCCCTGCGTTCCTATTCACCCCGTTTGACGGTATTTGATCAAACTTTTTTTTTTAATTGTTCTAGTACTTTGTAGAAGATTCTTACCAAAACAAAAAAAAACTTTGCAGTGACTTGGTAAATTAAAAAAAAAATACGATGACTGTTTAACTTTCGTAGGTTTGACAGTTTACCAGTTTGACAGTTTGCGCGTTTGACAGTTTGTGCGTTTAACAGTTCGCGCGTTGGATAGTTCATAGCTGAGACAGGATAAAGTCTGTCGGGTCAGTTAGTTCAATATAAGATAGGAAGCGATTTTTTTATGATATAAAAGCCTAAGAGCCTTGACTACCTTGTTTTCTTTTCTAGATAAACCTTCTTCTTCTTCTTATTTGACTTCTCAAATCCAATTTCTTTGCTCTGGTCTTAATAAAAATATCCGATCTACCAATAATCGTCTTCTACGATGTCCCACACACCGCTCTGGGTTTATCCAGTCCTCCTTCTTTGTCCAGGCGATTTCTCTTTGGAATGCGCTCCCGCTGAACATCAGGATGGCGTCCAGTCGGTTCACTTTTAAGGTGATGGCACGTGAGCACATTCGCAGGAAGTTAGTGTAATCATCACAGCGTTGATTTGTTGGATTCGTTTTTCATAAATAGATTGTTAATTTGTATGTATGTTTCTAAGTATATATTTATTATTGTATTTCTTTTCTATTTCTTTACCATCAAGCTGCACCTACCATGTTTTGTTTCTGCACCACCGTAAGGTCGACTGGTAGAAAATGCCTAAGGCGTTAAGTCCGCCTTTGTTAAGTGTTCATTACTTGTGCATAAAGTTTCAATAAATAAATAAATATAAAATGATTTACAAAAAGTAGCTTTAAATCCACTGGTAGGAAAATAATTTAATAATAACACCAAATAAAGATCCTTTTCACGGTTTAAACGGGTGAGATTATGATTTTCTGTAACATAAATCATGGATAGCCTTAATTAATGGTTTGTTATTGCCCAACCCGATTTTAATTAAACCGACAAGTTTCTGTTTTGTAACTTAGTTAACTTTATATTATTAAAATGTTACTATGTAAATTTGTAAAAAATTTAGCTGCGAGAAGCAAAATAATGTATTTTTAGTAGAGATTTAGGTTGAAGTGTGCACCATTTGGGCGGAGCACCGCCGTGTCCTTGTGGAAGCTGGTCTCGCGCCGGACCCTGCTTCAGTCCATAGTCCGGAGGGGAATGGCAGACAGTCGCCTCCTTCTGCAATGCTAGCAAAGGAAACGGCCGCATCCGTGAGGATACGAACTTCCTCACGTCCCAGCCACCGAAATATCGACTCCGACTACCACTCATCGTAGGCGCGGTTTTGCGGACGATAAGCAATAGGTATCTCGGCGCCCGGCCGTCCGGTAATCGTCTGGAGCCCAAGTAGGCAACAGCGCGTAGAGCCCAACAGGGCCGAAAGCCGTTAGGGCAGCAGGGATTTTCTGAAAAGGAACCCCGTGATCCTAGAACGCAAAGGGCGAGTGAAGGACACAGGTGTGGATTTAGTCAGTAAAGATCTTACGCTCCACCCTAGAGTGGGAGAAGTCATTGGTTGATTTTCCACCTTAAATAAAAAGTAGGGATTTTAGTAATCTGCCAGTACTGCGCCATTCTTATTATATATGCAAAGCACGCAAACTTATACAAATTATTTGATTTGATTTTTTTTTTTCACTGAAATGATGAATTTTACTTTGAATAATTGATTTCAACTGGGTTCGGGGTATTCTGATGTGAATTTATAAATAGCTGGGAAAACTCGCAGAAAACATGTTTTTTTCGGTAAATTAGCGATGCAGATTATTGAATAAATATAAAATATTAGAGAAAAACTGAGGAGAAGAAACCTAAGTCAATAATGAGCAGACGCAAAGTTAGATAATTCATAACCAAGAATCCACCTCAAGATATAGTCCGCACTTTATAAGTTATACTAATAAAAAATAAAAAACTGGCCAGGTACGAGTCAGACTTGCACACGAAGGGTTTTGTACCGTCAGAAGCAAAAAAAAAACGGCAAAAATATCAGGTTTTTTTTATGGGAGGACCACTTAATATTTATCTTCTGTTTTAGTATTTGTTGTTATAGCGGCAACAAAAATACATAACCTATGAATATTCCAACTGTCTAGCTATCACGGTTCATGAGATACAGCTTGGTGACAGACGTTTTTACCTTCTGGTTACGAAACTCTAAAACAACTGAATTTGTAAATTGAATAGTTGTGAATTGACTATAACTATCGGTTCGTCAGAAACAAACGGTTTCCTCGAACGTTTCAACAAAACTATTTGTAAAATGCTCTCTATGAATGATAGTGCAGATCAGCGAAATTGGTGTAGTTATATGCCACTCGTGTGTTATGCATTCTTATATATTTACGAGTATTATCAAACTTTTTAAATATTGCCTAAAAAATTAAAAAAAAAACAATAGTATCCCCTCGGGCGCCTTGGGGTATTATTATTACGTATTTGCGCGTTTTTACGTAAATCACGAAAAAAAATTACCAAAAAAAAAATTTTTCGGGATTATTCTAGGAAAAACAAAGATATAAAATCCGAAATTGACTGAATGATGATTGATTGATTGAATTGATTGATTTTTGATTGATTGATAGAAATTTGATTGATTTGATTTTTTTGTGGTTGACTGGTAGAGAATGCTTTGTGGCATTAAGTCCGCCTATGTACCACCACTGTACATGAAGTTTAAATAAATAAATAATAAATAAAATTTTCGGCAAAAAAAAAATTGTACAAACGTGTGTACAAAACGACAATTAAGTGTTTTTCAAGTTGTACAGACTAATGTATGTACAATGGGCGTTCGAGAGGATATAAAAAATAGTGCCCACCGGTATCGGGAACAGTCCGAGCTACCGGCGGTCAAGGCCTCAGAAAAAAGTAACCTTCTATCAATACGAGCCGTGTCCAGTAATATCGATTTTTGTCAAATACTAGTCTGTGAACATCATCATCATTTCAGCTGAAAGACGATCTCTATATTATATAGGCCTCTCCCAAACAAGAAACGGCCCTGTGCGTCTCGGTCGTCGGTCCGCCTTATGGGAGGCCTTCATATGTTGCGTCTTCCAGTGCGCGGACGCCACTTCAAAACCTTTTGGCCCCACATACCACAGTGCCTCAAGACGAAAGTCTATGATTAGTACGTATTGCTAGTGATCTGAAACGTGATCGCTTACAATGAACCTTATCAGATGGCTAAAAGTCTCCCATAGGTCAATAGAAAGGGCTATGCTTGGAATTCTCTTGCGTCATCGCATCAGGTATAAAGATATATCCGAAGGAATGGCAGAACAAAGTGTTATAGCCTGAAGAATCGCCAAAGATAAGTGGTAGTGAGCAGTGCACATTGCTCGCAGAACTGATGGGCGAGCCTATCGATAAGTAATAAAAAAAAAAACAAAATATACCAAATTTTTTTTAGTATGAATTCCAAGGGTTGATTTTCAGTCGGGAAAAGCGTCATGTTAAAACATCTTTTTCCTCATAAACAATAGAGAAATGTAGCTAACTTTGTTATGGTACGAGTATATTGATGTTAACGCAAGAAAAAACAAGACAAGGAAGATCTCATCGTTCATAGGGTAAATAGATTAGCAACAAGTAACTACGTTAGATAAAGCTATAAGTAAGACTGATGACTAAGGCGGATATGTTTGTTGACAGTCTACGCATAATAGGGTTATTTATAAATATCTTGTATATGTATAGAGACGACTGCGATAATCGTAAATTATTGGTACAGTCGCCATCGGTAAGGTTTTCTGGTAGAGGGTTCATGGGATAATATTAAAATTACAATCACTTTTATTTCACAGTTAATACTTAATTATAGAGTTAGGTGTATCGCAATTGGAGAGAACCAGCCCCCCTAGCCAAGTTACGATCGTTTCGTTAGCGTCGTACGCCTCGAGTAGGCCACGCCTCCGATTGCCTTGATCTGATCACGTGACTGATCGTTGAGATGACGTCAAAACAAAAGAATCGGAGGCGTGGCCTACTCGAGGCATCCGACGCAAACGACACGATCGTAACTTGGCTAGAGGAGGTCCTCTAGCCAAGTTACCAAGTCACCAGTTTAAGTCACCAGGTGGTGAGGGTCGCGGGAATCCGATGGATGCGAGACGCACAGGACCATTCATTGTGGGGGCGCTTGTGGGAGGCCTATGTTAGTACTTAGATAGTTTTTTATCAATTTTTTTTTTCAATTTCATTGCTTGAATTATGATTGTAAGTTAATTTTTTAATTGGGGTGTACAGGGGCGTGTATTATCCCACTTACATGTCGTTTAATATACGAGCTAAGACTTTTTCCGTGTAAATGTCGTTATTGCTGACTCGAAGTCGAAGCCAAATAAAAAAGAAGTGGAATTGTACATGATTGGTGCATCGATACCAAAGTGAAATTTACTCATCGGCATCCCGGAAGATTGGCTATCATTGATTGACAAGTTCATGGTCTATTTTCGAAGGTCTTCTTAGCAAATAGCATACCATAATCAGCTTTTTAATGTTTCCACTACTGGGACTCAGGCCTCCTCTCTAGGAGAGTGAATGGGCCGTAATCTACCACACGGGCCCAGTGCAGGTTGGTGAATGTCACATGGCTTCAAATTTTTGATTCTAGGACATGCCGGTTTCCTCACACTGTTTTCCTTCACCGTTTGAGAGCCTGAAGTGGCGATGAAATAAGTTACACAAAGTAATGCGCCTAGCTGAGTTTGAACCCGCGACCTACAAACTCGTACGTCAGGGCCGTTAACAGTCGGCCATCACTGCTCTCATTATGCTCATATTATATTATTTTAAAAATAACATAATCTTCCAGACGAAAAAAAAACACCATAATTTGTCCACATTTGGTAAAGAAACAGCTTAACAAGATATTAAAAAAACCGTCGGCTAAAAATACGTGTTTAGCTTAAATATTGGCATTTTTTTACTGGCCTTGGTAAAAAAATATAACCATCCATCAGTTATTTTTTCCGTCAGAAACAGTCGCTTTCACCATCAATAATCATGGCTTTCTGAGTAAATAAGACTAATAGCTTTCACGTGGTTCGTCTAACAGCTAACTAACAAATAGGGCTGTGAAAGATTGATCATACCGTATTTGTATCGGTCATTTCTCATGGCCAGGAGTGTACGTACTTTTTATGAGCTTTTGATTTAGCTTTTGTGAGAGTTGAGCTAGTAGTCGCAAGTGTGGGCTTTACTTAAGGTGGGAAATCATCTAAAGACTTCTCTCGCTCTATAGTGTATCGAAAGGGCGTGTCACACCTATGTTTCCAGATGCCTTTTCTTGGTGGTACACCACGAGTACCCCTTTCATACTTTTCCCCATGGCCCTAGCAGGCATCAGCCCTGATGTGCACCTACGGTTTAATGACATCTGTTTGAGGCGCACATGGAACAATACGCGCCGTCGACGAGTCGGCCTCGGTCTTTATAGGGCGAGCGGACGGCTAACTACCCATTGCTCTTCGACGACAAGCCTGCTCCTACGGTAGCCGGAGATCGCTCTGCAATTTCCAGCAAGTTGAAACATTCTATCTCTTCAGTTGTTATACAATATTTGTATTTCTATTTGTGAAGCTATTTTTCGATTTGAAATAACTCTCCATTCCAAATCGTCATCATTCTAGATAGTAAAACTATTTTTTTTTTAGGTGAGAAATCATGTAATAACTTTTGCGACTCTAGGTGGAGCTAGAGAGAGTATTACCTGCTGACTTAAAATCCACTCATATTCCTTTAGTTGCCTTAACAGTCAGACAATAAGTCTTACGATCGAAAACCATAAAAGTGAAGACTCATGAAATCCATGATTCCCCATGGGTTTCCCTCTCACCATAACACATATGTACGTCTTGCTGGCCTTGCTATCAACAGTGAAAGAAACGATTGATCAATCATAGTCTCATTTGTATCTTCTATCAGAATAAATCATAACTCAAATGAGTCGTTTCTGTGGACACAGGCTGTGGTTTTTTATACATGAGTTTTTAATACCTTTGGCTAAAGCGGATTGATTGATTTTGTTTGATTTAAAATTTTTGTTCCGTTATTATTTTTGGCTTGGCTGAAATTGTCATGCTTGGAGCGGGTTAAAAACACCGAAATAACGATAGATTATTTGTGTTATCGGAAAATGACAAGGGGTTTATTTACCGAGTTAGCTCTAGTACTATATACTTTTTATAAACCGATTTACAATTTGGAGTTTATGTTACACAGTACCTTTTTTTTTTCGGTGGGTATATCATCTTATGACATCCCTCGCTCTTGGGCGGAGTGGGAGATAGTGTCCGACTTAAACTGACTAAAAACCCACTCCTGTTCCTACGTCGCCTTTCGTACCGGGGCCGAGTCTTCCTTTCAGAATCAGACTCTTGACCCCAGTAGGCTTCGACCCTGCTGGGCCCCTACAGTTGCTGACATCTCCTTGAGGCGCGCGTGAAACAGTACGCGTCGTCGACGACTTGGGCTCGGTCCGGACGGTTACCGGACGGTCAGACGGCGAGCTACCCAATGCTCGCCGTCCGCAAGCCCGCGTCTACTATGGCCGGAAATCGGGTTGGGAATCCCGACGGCGGTTGGGGCGTGAGGGCCGTTGACACAGTACCTGTTTTTATTTATGTATACATGTTACCGGCCATTATTATAATTCAGGTATTCTATACGATACCTAGGCAATGTATTCAATATTATTGTCCATTACACACTTTACCTCGGTGATGTATACAACTCCTAGGGATTGTATAGAGAACCTGCTGGTCCACCAGCAATGTGTATATTTGTCAATGTAAACCGACTTGCCTATAAAATGATGGACAAATGAGACATATTCTTTTATATATAATCAAAGTGTTTAAAAGACGAAAGTTGGGAAGGAATTGACGTAATTTTAGGGCACCTCGAAGTAGACAAGTTAGAATAGTGTACTCAGATCCTATTTCTGTTTGTGGCGTTTAAAGAACTGATCTAATTCCAGGTGATTACAAAAAAAAAATAACCACGAACACTCCTCCATGGAAGCTGTACTCCCACCTTAGCCTAAAAGTAACAAACATCTGTACACACATATACTGATACATATATACTAGTCCATAGACTATAGGTACACAGTAAACAGAATCGCGTCTTTTGGCACAGACGCAACGTAATGTTGCCACTTTATACACAATATGATAAATCGTATTTCCTCTTTATTTATTCAGTGTTTATCTTTTTTTGTTCTCTTTCCCTATAATTTATTTTACACACAATACCGTGCCGATGTCTTTATGTCGATACCGTTACCGGCCCGCGTTGAAAACCAGCGCCTTAGACTCATTTTGCGCATTTTGCGTGTGGTCACGGCATTATGCTGAGCGTTCGGCCGTTTTGCGAGGATGTGGCGCATATTTTTTCACATAATATGCTAATAATTTGTTAGTTCTAATTTACGCCTTGTTTCGCCAAATAAAATGTTTTTCTTTATTTCTTTCTTTCATAAATAAAAGGGAAATACCACTCACTGATTAATCACGAAATCTCAGAAACTATAACACCTACAAACTTGAACTTGAACATCCGCTAAGAACGGATTTTCCGAAATGCACCTCCTAAGGGGATGAAACGGGGGTCCAAAGTTTGTATGGAGAAACCGATTTTCGTGCGGGTGAAGCCGCTGACTAAAGCTAGTACGTTATGTAGGTACATACAGATTTCCGCCTTTATATTAAAATATTAGTGTGATTATGTACAGGTTATGTTTCCGTACAATAAAATCGTGTCCTTATTCATCCCAAAGAACTTTCTCCACGACAAATCAATGCAGAATAATATCCGGCTATGTTTTAGTGGTGCCAGCTGTTTTCAGACACATATAACCAACTGTAACGTGAGGGTTTCACTTTATGAGCAACATTTACTGCGAATCCACTTCTTTTATGATTGCGGAAATATGACAAAGAAAAGATTTTCCCTTTTCTCATTTCCGCATTTGACTGAGAACTGGAAGTGGAATATAAAATTGTATGCTGTAGCTATTACCTAGTAAAGAATTTGTTTGTATGGTGATGACATACTTTTGTGAGGTGAGAAATCGTGGGAAAATCATCAAATAACTATTCCCGCCCTGAGTGCAGCGAGAGAAATGCCCGAATTTCACTAACAAAACCCATTTTTGCCCATTCCGAAACCAGCGTCAGGCACTAGTTGTCTGGCATTCATGCTGAACTGGACCTATTTTGGTGCAGCCGTGAGGCACACAACTACATTTTTGCTTCTTTTTTAATTTTTATTTCGTGTTTACCCTATATTGCGTTTGTGCCTTGTTGCCAAATAAATTATTTTTCTTTCTTTCTGTCTCTTTCTTTCATTCCGGGCCACGGTGCCTTTTTCGAATGCTCAACCCTGGCAGGTATCGACATAAGCGGGTCCAGCTGCGTTAATTATGGCCTAGTTACGGGTAAGTGGATAGTATGCTGAAAGCGACGCGTGTGGAACACAACATGCCGTTGATCCAGGTCTGATCCTTATCGGACACATGTGTCCTTAATGCTCGCTTCCGCAGAAGACGTCATGAAAATTGGGAATCGCAGGGTGGTTCCCGGCCGTCGAGGTACCGTATCAGGTTCGGATCGATGGTGCATTATATCGTCAAAGAGAGGTCCGCTTAATTGGTGGGGTCTGATAGGACTGCGTGATTTTTCGATAGAGTCACCGCGATAATCATGCCCCTCTGTATGAGAGGAAGTGAGCTAGAATTTATTTTAATTATTGAGAACAGGTGAACAAGGTAGACCGACGACCTGGTGAGAGTCGCAGGCGTGCGGTGGATGCGAGACGCACAGGATCGGTCGTTGTGGCGTCACTTGGAGGAGGCCTATGTCCAACAGTGGACGTCTTTCGGCTGAAATGATGATGATAATGATTGAGAACAGGGTATAAAGTCCTTCGACCAGATGGGTGTTGTGTGAGGCCCGGGCATTTCGGGGAGTGTGCGTTGGAATTGCACAATTTAATTCCACCAAGTCCGTTCCATCATCGGACCACTAGACGTACGGCGTTTCACCATCGGTACATGGTGGACATCCCACAAAGTGTTTTGGGAACATATTCTTTAAACCTACAGTTAAGGAGTGGAATTCCCTGCCGGAGTCTGTGTTTCCTGATAGCTACAACCTAGGGGTCTTTAAGTTAAGAATCAATAGGTTACTTCTAGACAAGCGTGCTCCATCGTTGGCCACATACATCGCTTACCATCAGGTGAGATAGTGATCAAACGCGAGTCTATCAATAATAAAAAACTGTCCTATTGTTGTATAAACACAGTACGATGAGAAGGAATATGAAGAAGCATGTTTTTGGAAGCTCGAAGGTTGAAATTATGAGAACTGCCCAATACTTTAAATTATTGTTTTAATTAATCAGGAGCATACGGATCGTTCCTTTTCAAGGGAATAGATGTACGTCTTAATCCAAGAAATCGATGACATCATCACTTACTATCAGATGCGATTGATTTCGGGTTGTTGTATATGTTCTAATAGTGCGGAAAACTTTTCTAAAACTGCGATGCAGACTCATTTTATTTTAGTTCCTATATAGATAGATGTTGTTATACTATAAAGCGGGACAGATCCACCCCGTCAAAACGCAAAGCAAGGTCTTGTTAGAGCTTAAATGGACATCGATGACCTTTTGACTCATGCGTGGGACTAAACCATTCCATTGAAGTAGTGAATATATGAATGAACGATAGTTCATTGTCATGGAGATTAGTTTTCAACCTAAGTTCAGTGGTTGTTTAGATTAATTGCAAATTGGTGCCGTGTGGATATTGTGATGTGAATTTGATGTAGTTCTACTACTACTATAAATGGACCATATAATGGTGGAATCATTGAAACAAGGACAATTTTGTTAGGGCCAATAAAGCCAGGCTTTTATTGAAAGTCTTGGAAAGGGAAGCTTGTCAAGAAGTCTGATTTAATACGTTTACTGTCAAATACTGTAACAACATTAAAATGTTATAGCATAGCATAGTTGGCCTTATAATGTTCCCACTGCTGGGACTCGGGTCTCCTCTCTCGGAGAGGATATGGGCCGTAATCCACCACGCGGGCCTAGTGCGGGTTGGTGGATGTCACATGTCTTCGAATTTTTGGTTCTAGAACATGTTGGTTTTCTCACGATGTTTTCCTTCACCGTTTTGAGAGCAGTGGTGTTGAAATAAATTACACAAAGTAATGCGTATAATGGGTTTGAACCCACGACCTACAACTCGTAAGTCAGGGCCGTTGCCACTCGGCCACCACTGTTCTAAAAAAAATGCTATGGTTTTGCTAAGCTAAAATTTTTTTAAATGCTATATTCGACTTTAAATGGAAAACAAAGTGACTTGTATTTTATATCAATTGATGGTTACCCCTGATTAAAATCATCATTATCATCATCATTTCAGCCAAAAGACGTCCACTGCTGGACATAGGCCTCCCCCAGGTGCCGCCACAATGAACGGTCCTGTGCGTTTCGCATCCATCGTACTCTCGTAACCGTTACCAGGTCATCGGTCCACCTTGTAGGAGGCCTTCCAACGCTACGTCTTCCGGTACTTGGTCGCCATTCCAGAACCTTTCGGCCCCAACGGCCATTCGTTCTGCGAGCAATGTGTCCTGCCCATTGCCACTTAAGTTTGGCGATTCTACGTGCTATGTCAGTGACCTTGGTTCTCCTGCGGCTATCCTCATACCTGATTCGATCACGCAAGGAAACTCCGAGCATAGCCCTTTCCATTGCCCTTTGGGTGACTTTGAGCTTTCTGATGAGGCCCATTGTAAGCGACCACGTTTCAGAGCCATATGTCATTACTGGCAACACGCACTGGTCATAGACTTTCGACTTGATGATTGGTGATTAAAATAAAATAAATGAATTGGCGATAATTTAAAACGTTACATAATTTAAGGTAACACAATATGGGTTCAGTATAAACCAAAATAACTAACAAAACCGCACAAACAACTTCAGTCTTTGTTAGTTATGGTTACGTAACAAAGTCTGTTAACCAGAACTATTGAAAACTAACACAATGCCTATATCGGTGATATTAGCGAACCATTACGTTAAATGGAGCCCGGTTTGGTTACATACACCCTGTATATCCATTGTTGGGGACAAATTGTGATGATTAATTGGTCTTATTTGTGCACATGCTGTATGTGTTGTGAATTGATTGGCAGTTAGTAAATGGTTTTCTGATCTTTGTTTGTTTGGTTATAAGCATAGGTCGGAATTAGGTAGAGTTATTTAAGTACTTATACAGCTTAAGAATAAAGTGGATATGCCTCAAAACCCGAGATTAATTTTAAAGGGCAGAACTTTTTTTATGACACTATCAGAAATATAGCAGAAAAAATTTCTTCCTGCATTAATGACGAGGAGTAGATAGTGTATAAATTTGCTAACCACATTCAGTTGACGAAGAGAGATACTTTTCAATGAAAAATACTAATAAAATTTGTAAGTTCATTATCTTTGTCTTATCTATCTCTGAGGCTTATATTATTATTTATTTGTAATATTGTTGGGCTCACGGGATTTTCATTTGAAATCCCAGGAAGATCTATATTAATATCAACATTTCGATGCAAGTACATGAATAACTCTACCTAATTCCGACCTCTGGTTATAAGGCTGTCCTTAAGATTATCTACTCTGATTCAGCGTTTTAGATACCTATCTAAACTTAAACTACTAATATAGTTATATAATATATCTTTAATATATTTTAATCTCGTATTTTTCACTGAACGCCTCCGAAATGGTTTGACCGATTTTTTAATTTTTTTTTTGTTTCTTTTTTATTTTTTTTTAGGTGGGAAATCATCTAATTACATTTCCCGCCCTTGGGTTGAGTGATGTTTGCTTCTTTGCGTTCATTCCAGGGCCCCGGGGTTCACTTTTGCACAACCTATGGCCCCAGTAGGCTTCGACCGTGTTGGGCCCCTACGATTTGCTATCTCCTTGAGGCGCGCGTGGAACACTACACGCCGTCGACGACTTGGGCTCGGTCTGGACGGTTACCGGACGGTCGGACGGTGAGCTACCCACTGCTCGCTGTCCGCAAACTAGAGCCTACGGTGGCTGGAAATCGGGATCGGGAACGGTTATAGGCTATTTTTTACCCTCTTATTCTCACTGTCCATTTTTTTCTTACAGTTTAATATGGTATGGTAATAATAATTATATTATTATGCAAAGTTTTTCAGGTCAGCTAGTATTAGTATAATAATATAAGTATGTATGTATGTTAATTTTAACTCTAAACATACCTTTATACCCTTGTTTTCTAAATAATACTTAAAAATCATTTTACACCTGCCATATTGCCTCTCAACCCTTGCCTTAATAATAATTACGATTTGAGGACATGCCAAGTTTTTTCATGTCTTTTTCTTTTGCCGATTTAGTAATGGTTTTAAAACAAAACTTGGTAAGTGCGAGTTGAGACCCGCGCCCTGAGGGTTCCGTACAAACTTACATAAGTAAACAGTTTAATTCCCGAATGGAGTCTTAAAGATTTTTCCAAATCGATTATTTTTTTGTTGTGACTCAAGTTTGTAGTGATCTGATTTATTCCCACATCTGTGTTGCAAGACCTTGCTTTATGCCAAATTTCAGGATTCTGGGTCAACGGGAGTACCCTATAAATTTTGATTCCTTCGAGAGTGTTGAAATATACGTTTTTTGCGACATATACGGCCGTATCTTTTTTTTTCAGTTAACTTAAAAATCTGGTTTTTTACTGCTTCAAGAGACCACAGACTTGAGTGTATGGTTTTAATTTCAATTCGATACCTCCGCGCGTTCCCAAGATTAAGGGTCTTGACAGACAGACGGACGGACAAATGATCCTATAAGGATTCCGGTTTTTCCTTTTGAGGTTCGGAACCCTAAAAATACAACAACTAAAATACATGTCAAGATTCGATCCAACGACTCTGACAGTCGTTACAGGTAGTCAGAACCCAGGTTTGCCCAACAATTAATCCAAGGAGAATCGTGTGTACCCAGTAACTGGGTTGTGGAGGTCTGATTAGCAGTCGCTCTATGTAAAACGCGAGTATCCAGCCACATTCGGGTAGGACGGAAGCCGAGCCCAATCTTGTTAGATGCTAGGGAGATGATGGTGATTCGACCAAACTGCTTACGTATTAAGTGTGCCAAAATCTGAGAGAGAACTCGGAATTTCGGAAACAATAAAATAAACCTACGTATTTTACTTATATATAAATGATTTTTGGTCCTATTAGGGACTTATTGGTACCCCAATTTAGTAAAAAGGACTCTAATCTACCGGACGAAAATATATGGTCCCACTTATATACCCGAACTCAGCAGAAAATTTCCACGAAAATGGAATGTAATATATTATTCGCTATAACAAGTGCGTTGGTAATGTTATTATCTTGGTGTTATATTATTTGTAAATGTGCCAATTATGATTGTTTTCCTCGCAAATAAGAATTCTAGCTTAAATTGTTACTTTAGGCAAATATTCCTTGTAGAGTCTGAGAAGGATCGTTTCCACCATGCTTGCTTACGTCAGGTTCACCAGATTAGAAGAAAGTGGAATAGGGTGCAAATTCCTGCAGACCTTTGTTGAAGGGGAAGGATTCTCTGACCAGACGAGTTTTGTGTCTGGTCCAGTCTACTGCCCTACAGTTTATTTCGGATTGTTGTGATACCTAATAACGCGGAGAATTTTACTACCGTAATGCAGGATAGATCTGAAGAGGGTCCTCTTCCACTCGCCTATCGTCAACATCGAGCATTGTTAAAAAGGTTATGTTGCTTTATCTAACGCAATCCAACGCGGTGTTTGATGAAGAGGCAATGCAAAAAAAAGAAAGATAACGCTTAAAAACTCTGTTGGCATTCCGTGATTTACTCGAATATTTCACAAAAAAAATCCAATAAATACGTGTTTTTTCTAAACACTTTAAAGTTTTAAAAAAAAATTGTCGTTATTCAGAATTTCAATTAAGTGTGCAAAGCTTCTATAGATGTATTTTTTTATATTATTAATTTATGATGTCATTATGGAGGGCCAAAGTTCACTTAAAATAGCAGATTTTCAGAGGTCTTTACGAGATTACTTTTACACAAATTTATGTTTTGATTTCTATAGAAGCCTAGATAATATCTACAAGATAGCTGTGTATGCAAAATATTTAGAGAAAGATGTGTAATAACATCATAATCACGTAAGAGCGATTGTATGAAAATGTACCTCGCTCTTAAGTGGTTACATAGATGTCTAAACCCACTGCGAATCTAGGAAACAATTTAAGAGCTAGATTGATCCGACACTATTCCGAAGATATCTCGGACAGCCTGTACGAGATTAGAATGGCTCTGAAGCAGTTTAATAACAACAAGGCGTCGGGGATAACGAAATTACGGCCGAACTCCTGAAGGCGAGCGGGAAACCGACCGGAGTGGACAAGGCATTAATGTCAATAGCGATTACATCGCTTACCTTCGGTTAACTGACAACATAGTAGTCATGGCTGAGACCACGAAAGACCTCAGCACAATTCTCAATGACCTCAGTAGAGCTCCTGAAAGAGTGGATCTTAAAATTAACATGGACAAAACCAAAGTCATGATAAACAACCATGTAGCACCCACTCCTATCAAGATCGGATACTCTATACTCGAAGTTGAGGACGATTACTTTTACCTTGTACAGACAGTTCAGTTGGGTAGATCTAATTTCGAGAAAGAGGTCAACTGTCGAATCCGACTCGGCTGGGCAGCGTTCGGGAAAATGCGCAGTATCTTCTCGTCCAACATACCATGCAGTGTCTCAAGACGAAAGTGTATGACCAGTGCCTGTTGTTAATGATGACATATGGTTTCGAAACGTGGTCTCTTACAATGGGCCTCATCAAAAGGCTTAATGTCACCCAAAGAGCAATGGAAAGTGCTATGCTCGGAGTTTTCTTGCGTGATCGAATCAGTATAAAGATATCCGCAGGAGAACCAAGGTTTCCAACATAGCACGAAGAATCTCCAAACAAAACAAACTTAAATGGCAATGAGCAGGGCACATTGCCCGATGGGGCCGAAAGGTTCTGGAGTGGCGACCGCGTACCGGAAGACGCAGCGTTGGAAGGCCTCCTACAAGATGGATCTGGGAAAGGTTGCGCGAATCTGATGGATGCGAGACGCACAGGACCGTTCATTGTGGCGATACTTGGGGGAGGCCTATATTCAACGGTGAACGTTTATCGGTTGAAATGATGATAATGATAATGATCGTCGTTCGTGATCTCATTATAGCTCAAACTAGCCCTAGCATGTAACGAATATTTATTCGGTTCAGCCTTCAACCTGCAGCGTTTCAGTCATGGGTCAAGTATGGTAAGTGTCAAGTCCAAAGAAAGTCAATGTCAAGTTCACTCCAGAGGTAGGCTTTCTCCGAGTCCCTAACACCAACCGCAGGCTTAGGTCACCTTGTCATAGAATGGAATCATCATCATCATCATTTCAGCCGAAAGAAGTCCACTGCTGGACATAGGCCTCCCCCAAGCGACGCCACAACGACCGATCCTGTGCGTCTCGCATCCACCGCACTCCCGCGACTCTCACCAGGTCGTCGGTCCACCTTGTGGGAGGCCTTCCAACGCTGCATTTTCCGGCATAGAATGGAATAAGGAAAGATAAAACAGACAACACTTACCCATTCAGTCTTTAACACAGTAACAGTTGCTGAGATTCACTCGCGTACTTACACACTCCTTACGCGAATACCAGACCACAATCCGCACCCATCCATTTGTCCCCCAACTAACACACACAGATCTGTATTATAAATATTAAACAAGCCTAAACTGGGCTTAGTCACAATACTAGCACTCTTAAGAACTACACCGGGACATAGCCCTTACAAGATGTTTAACCGCTTTCACGCTCCCAAGGTAAGTGTCATCCCGTGCCCGAATCCTTTCTCCCGCTCGCCTAGCTATCGTTGCTTGCCAGCGACCCATCTGGCCTGCACGTGTACCAGCTCTTTTTGTACTGTCATTAGGAATCGCATAATTTACTAAGTTTTTATAGAATTCTCTCGGTTCTTTCATCAAAAAGACTGTCTAAGGATGTCAAAGTGGCCCGGCGCCATTTGTGGTGTTTAAAGATAAATATATTGTTATTAATTTGTAGTAAGTGACAGACAGTCACACATGCAAAATAAATACTAGATTGAGTATCATTAAGATTAGGTACTTATTTACTTATTGTAATAACAAAATTGATGCTAAAATTTTAGGTATCTGTATGTAATAATAGGTATACCTATGACATTGCCGTTAGCATAAGCATAGCATAATCAGCCTTTCAATGTTCTCACTGTTGGGACTCAGGCCTCCTCTCTAGGAGAGGGAATGGGCATAATCCACCACGCGAGCCCAGTGCGGGTTGGTGAATGTCACATGTCGAATTTTGGTCTAGGACATGCCGGTTTTCTCACGATGTTTTCGTTCACCGTTTTGACAGTAGTGGTGATGAAATAAATTACACAAAGTAATGCGCCTATGGGTTTGAACCCGCGACCTACAACTCGTAAGTCATTACCACTCGGCCATCACCGCTCTCAAATTGCCGTTAAGTTCAATTAAATTTTAAATAAAAGGTACATTATTATTTGTTCGAAATTAGGTAATTATTGATTTCTTTGTGTTTTGTATTTTCCGTAATATCGCAGTACTAAATGAAAAGTGCAAAATAACTTTAATTTCAGAATTCGGTGTTTCTTTAATAGTTTTGTCTCTTCGTTATTTAACACCGATTACCAATATTAAAGTTATTATGCACTTTCAGTGTTTTTTTTTTACATTGAAGTCGGTTGTATTTTTTATTGCAATTTTTATTTTATTTTATACTTTTTATTTATGGTACCACCACTAAAAAGTACCCCTCAGCCATACTTAAATACCTTATAGCCAGAGTGCATCTCATGACAATTCTAATAATACCAAATACGCTTAGATTAAATTAATTTATCACAGAGTTCCGGTACCTAACTTCAGGCTTCATCATCAGATCAGTTCGATACATTCCCCCTCTTCTTTCAGTCAGTCATCGACTACACGTATAAGCAAAGCAATTTTACTTGTTACGATGGTTCTGCTGTCATCCTATGAGGAGTTCTGTTCTATAACTTCGAAGTTCATGATCAGATCATAACAATATTTCTACGGGACCAATTCGAAAGCATAACGCTTCAAACAAAAAAAAAAAACAAAGTCGGTCCACAATTGTCCGAGAAATCGGTGAACATACATACAAAAAAAAACATACATTCAGCCGAACATAGAACTTTTCCTTTTTAAAGTCGGTTAAAAAAAAAACTTTACATCTTTATAATATTAGTGAAGATATTATTATATTAAACGAGCTTTTTGTCAGCTTGTAATTGCTTCCATAACCATACACGCAACCATCGACTCGCCGAGTTTGCATGGTGAGCTGTGTAAAATTTTTGTTCCCGTTACCTGGGTATTGCCGGCAATATTTAG
Source organism: Mythimna vitellina (assembly GCA_949316375.1). Lineage (NCBI taxonomy): Eukaryota > Metazoa > Arthropoda > Insecta > Lepidoptera > Noctuidae > Mythimna > Mythimna vitellina. Next base: position 7,428,198 of record OX438687.1, on the reverse strand, counting down.
TCATCGGGAACAAAAATCATAAATAATTACAAATACACCCATAAATAACTAAATAATTTGTAAAAAATGATAAATAATTAATAATACAGATAATAAGTAAATTATTTATGGTGCCGTAGGTCGCGTGTATCATCCGTTTTGTGAATGTTAATCGCACTCAGCGCTCTCCTTGACCCAGTTCTGGACTATATCTGTTCGCTGATGAATGGATGGAGATACTGACTGAATTTCTGGTGATTTTCGAGAAAACTGATGGAGAGGCTAAGCTATATATTTGTGTTTTTTATCTTTAATGTGCTTTTATTTATTTGTATCTCATGAAGTCAGTGACCTCCCGCGCCAGGCCCTGGTTCAGGCCACGATCCGGAGCAAAGAGGAATGGAAGGTGGTCGCCTCCTTCAGCGAAGCAGTAACACTAGCGAAGGAGACAGCAGCACGCGTGTGAGAATGGACATTCTCACGCCCCAGCCGCCATAACCCCGATCCCGGATACCAATAGTATCTATATAGTTTTCAAACGAGGTCTTAAAGGCCCCGAACCGCAGGAAATACAAAAATGAGTGACATGACTATCAACGTGTTAAAATATGTCAAGTTCCAGTTCTTGAGCCATCATGGCATTCAGCAGATCGAGCATTTGGATTGTAAGGGCATATCGAGCAGTTGGAGTTCGCGACACACCTACGTCATCCGTGAGGCACGGGCGCGCAAATGTAATTCAGGCCGTTTATTTATCAAGCTAGGCAGTTAACTGAATGGCGAATTAAGCTAGTTGACTACGACATAAATATGACGTGCACGGCACAATGGGCGTAGATGACAGGGCTTTACTTACGGCTTTTGTACGACAACAATGCATTTGTGCGCCGTAACTGAGCGCGGGTAATGAAGGGTTAGGCTGCCTGCAGGAGCGCGACTAGTCGGCGCTGTTAGTAGAAGTTTTTGACGAAATCTAAATACACCATTAATTTTTAATTAGTACAATAGGGCTATAGGGCTTATTAGAAAAGGTCTTGTTATTATTTGAGTAAAGTCTCATTAAATAATATTCGTAAACAGTAAAGTTATTAGCTTTTGTTTATATCCAAAAATGTCACTCAATTTATGGAAACACAAAAGAATAGTATTGAATGAATGAATGGCGATCAAAATGGAAAAACACTGCGCGTAGTATTTTCTAGTAGCAATTGTTATGAATGATTGATTCAATTATGAATCTACCAATTATGACAAATTTTCGTGGACAATTTTGGGGTTTCATTTTTTTTTTACTTTTGACTACTCAAATAATGATCAGTACCGGGTACGGATAGAGCCCTCTTTTTTGTACTATCTAAACCTTTGTTTGTCGTCTGCAAGCACGTAACTACGGTACATATAGATGGATGGAGAGGGAAAGGGAGGCCAAAGAAAAGATGGATGGATTGTGTGAGAAGTGATATGAAAGAAAAAGGAGTTAGTAATAGTGTGACAAGTGACAGGACAGAATGGAAGAAAAAAACGAGTTACGCTGACCCCATGTAATTTGGGATAAGGACAGGAAGAAGAAAAAGAAGAATCACGTAATCACGGTGGCCTGGGGTCGCCTTGCGACTCCTATCTGTCTTTGAGAAAATTATGCCACCACAAGCATGTACCAATGCCTTTATTTCATGTTTGCTGACATGATTTGACAGTATTTCCTCTCCGCTTGACTTTTTAATCACTTGCATTAACCCATTTTCGTAGTATCAACAATATTTTACAAGACTGTATTAGTAACTTAAATATTGATAATAAAATTAATAAAGTTGATTAATTAGATACTATATGGATTACAGTCCATTCCCTCTCCTTTAGATCAGGCCTGAGACCCAGCATAGGGATGAACTGGATTTCAAAGTCTGAAGTCGAGAACAGTCAAGTACACTGTTTCAATTAGGACAATTTCTTATTAAAAAAAAAAACCCGAAAGGTTTGCTCCTTAAGATGACTATAGCGCGATCTATTTCGATCCCAACGCCATCTAGGTAAGCATCAGGTCAACTTTCACACACATTAAATAATAAACAGGGAACAATCTACCCAACGATGGGTCTCAGGCGCGGAACCTACGAAAAACGTAACAGCACTTTTCTGATTTTAGCCTACGTCGGATATATCCAACAAACACTCGCGTTTATTCCGCCAGGGTCGCACATTTACGACTACTCCATCTCGTCAGCTCTTCTGTCACCTATGCGGATTGAAGAGCTAAACTAGATGGAGTACCAAGTCACAAACTCACGGCCCTGGTGAATAGGACAAGAAAACACTTGTCGGACCAATCCGACGCAAGCAGTTTAAGGCCGATTGAGTTCAATATATTAAAAAAATGGGCCAACAAACAAAAAGAAAAGAGGTAGACCAAAAGAAAAATGGGTTGATGAAATAAATAGAAATGCAGGTGAAAATTGAATCTTAAAAGCAAAGGACCGACAGATGTGGAGCAAAATGGAGGCCTTTACTCGTTAAGGGGTCCATATTGAATGTTTTTTTGTAATTATTGAAATTTAGAAAAATTGAAATTTATTTATTTAATATCTAGAAATTTTATATTAATTTAGAAATTTATATTTGTTTAGAAATAGATATGTAAATGTTAATTATGAATCATTGATTTGTGAATCCTAATATTTGTTATTTTATGCTGCATGGTAATTTATAAAAAATCTTATGAAATGTAAAAGTCATTCTCTATGAAAATAAAGAGGCTATATTATATTATATTACTATATTAAAAAAAAAAGTCGTAAAGTCGCAAGTAAGTCTCAGCCCTACCAACAAGCTCGTTGTTCCGCTCTGGTCACACTTTTTCACAGGACGCTCGAAGATTAAATTCCTTTTGTTGTCAGACACTTTGCGTTCATTCAAATCTCTGAAATCATGTTTTACGCAAAAACTTGTAATGGATTTGTGTGTGTATTGTAATTTTGTATTCTTTGTGGTAGATGCATTTTAATCATTTTTTACCCGACTACGGCAAAGCCAAAGGAGGTGAATGTTCATCTTTTCCCTCATAACTTCTAAAATACTTATCAGAACTTGACAAATAAGATATCATTAGAACCGTCTTAATCGTCCGCTACGTGACGTGTCACAAAACACAATGTGGCGCCCTAAAGCGGACAAAAAGGATTGTGTTAAAAAAAAGATAAATACGCCGTGTTCGACATCATTTGAAAGGGCTTCACTTGCACTTTATCAAAAATATCATCAAAATTCAGTGTGGAGCCCTCAAGCGGTCAAAAAATTTGATGTCAATAATACCAAAATTCCCGACATATTATAGGTCACCAACTTAGCACGACTATATTATACCAACCCGCACTGGGCCCGCGTGGTGGATTACGGCCCATTCCCTCTCCTAGAGAGGAGGCCTGAGTCCCAACAGTGGGAACATTATAAGGCCGACTATGCTATGCTAACTTAGCACGAAAAATCGCCAAACTTAAGTGGCAATGGGCAGGGTACATTGCTCGCAGAACGGATGGCCGTTGGGGCCGAAAGTTTCTGGAGTGACCGCATACCGGAAGACGCAGTGTTGGAAGGCCTACTACAAGGTGGATCGATGACTTGTCGGTCAGTTGCGGGAGTCCGATGGATGCGAGACGCACAGGAACGTCAATCGTGGCAACCCTTGGGGGAGGCCTATATCCAGAAGTGGACGTCTTTTGGCTGAATTGATGAATACCAAAATAGTTTAACTAATAAAAAGTAAATAAAAAAAACTAGAAAACAATCACGACAAAAAAAAAATGACGCTGAAAAAGTAAGAAACAAGATTTTCAGGATACTGAAATAAACAAGGTTACTGGAGAAATAAGAACAGAACGATGTGGCTAAGCTGTAATATAATCTTAAGAACTATAATGTATTACCCATATTTACAAAATAAAATTCTTTTCTATTCTATTCTATTCTATTCAAAAAGAAAAGCCGTAGTCACACGTAATATAGGTACCAAACGTAACACGTTAACAACGTGCGACTATTTTTTTTTTATTATTTGTACAGATAGCCACACTAGTGTTACAATGCTGAAAGTTTGTATGTTTGTTACTTTGTCACGCTCGAAAAGCCAAACGGATTTCGATGAACTTTGGTACACGAGTAGACGGTTTTAGTACACGAGTAGAGTAGTTCATGTTATGGAATAGCATATAAGATACTTTTTATCTCGAGTGTGTTCCTTTAGGTTAATTTTCTTCTTTAACGCGGGCCAAAAAATAATTATTTCAGGCGAAAGACGTCCATTGATCTGGATAAATGTCGCTACAATGACCGGTCCTGTCTGCCTCACTTTATCGTTCCTACATTAAAAGTAGAACTACATTGCACACACGTGGGTCACCTGGGGATCTGGGCACTTCGGTCTCCATATATTTTACATGGCAACTAGACTTGCAGCCCTGCGTTCAAAAAAGAGGTTAGAATTAACTCGATTGACGTGTACTAAAACCGTCTACTCGTATACCAAAGTTCATCGAAATCCATTTGGCTTTTCGAGCGTAACAAAGTAACAAACATACAAACTTTCAGCATTGTAACACTAGTGTGGCTATCTGTACAAATAATAAAAAAAAAACTAGTCGCACGTTGTTAACGTGTTACGTTTGGTACCTATATTACGTGTGACTACGGCTTTTCTTTTTGAATAGAATAGAATAGAAAAGAATTTTATTTTGTAAATATGGGTAATACATTATAATTCTTAAGATTATATTACAGCTTAGCCACATCGTTCTGTTCTTATTTCTCCAGTTACCTTGTTTATTTCAGTATCCTAAAAATCTTGTTTCATACTTTTTCAGCGTCATTTTTTTTGTCGTAATTGTGTTCCAGTTTTTTTATTTACTTTTTATTATTTAAACTATTTTGGTATTTATCATTTCAGCCAAATGACGTCCACTGCTGGATATAGGGCTCCCCCAAGGGTTGCCACGATTGACGTTCCTGTGCGTCTCACATCCATGGGACTCCCGCAAACGACCGACAAGTCATCGATCCACCTTTTAGTAGGCCTTCCAACGCTGCGTCTTCCGGTACGTCATCAGTTTATACTTGTATAATATACTTGTAATCCTCCTAAAGAAAATTTTGTAGTTTTTGTTGTTGCCGGATTTATGGTTCTAAAAGGTTAGTTCCTTTCAGAGCTATAAATCTAGGAACGCAAAGAACGTTTGTTTGTTCACACAATATACGGTGAACTGTAAATGCCCACTGTGGCATGCGGGCTCGTGAACAAAAACAACTAGATGCTAGAATCCTACAGAGTCCAACACGTTCTCAGTAACGTGCCTGAATTTTCAGCAAACCAGATTTTTAAAGTAGTTCAACTGAGTAGTTTTTTTTTTGCCGTGATTAATCATTCAATGACTTCTTCCGCTGTAGGGTGGAGCGAAAGGACACATCAGTTTTTCGTCTATTTATTATAGGTATTATATGTGTGTTTATCACTACATAGTATAAAATAAAGTCTCTTTTCGTGTCTGTCTGTCCCTATGTATGCTTAAATCTTTATAACTACGCAACGGATTTTGATGCGGTTTTTCTTTAATAGATAGAATGATTCAAGAGGAAGGTTTATGTGTATAATACATGCACAATATAGCAGAGGAACACTGATGATTTTAGAGGTTTCTAATGTGATGTCGTAAATAAACACATTTTTTTGCGCTTACATTGCAAACGCTGGTTGAACCCTAAGAGATAGATCAAAATAATGTACTACAGTATTATACACCTTAAAAAGGTCTACAAAAAAGTCCGCGATGGTATATGTCTATCGTTTAGGTGTAACCCACAATAACCATTTTTTATCCTTTTACTTTTTACGAGAAATAATGGTTTATTTACGAAACGATTTTAAGCAATACAGCATTAATCTTTATCCGATTAAGTACCTTAAATAAATTTTGCAATTAATATAGATCAATATAGCCCGTCACAGCGTGTAATTTAAATGAATATTTTCAAAGATATTACAGATTTAAAATACAGAGACATAGCGGTTTTTGTAAATAACTTGATTCTTTGAAAGATTGATGCGCCGACGCAAATATCCTACTCGGTCGATACTGTTCTCGATTTGGAAGCTGTTCATTTTTAACCGAATCAAAAAAAAAAATCTGATGATGGTCCATGAGGAATCTAGAGTACTCCTCAAATATTATAGGCAACCATATAGTGATTTTGGTATTTTCATGGAGAACTTAAGCATTTACAGTCAAAAAGTAACATTTTATGGAGTGGAACTGATGAAAAAGACCAGAAATAGCCAACGGACCTTCATACTCACATAGATATCACAATGAAGATAGTTAAGTGACTATGACGATACAAATAAATAGATGGTTCTGAATAGTTATGTTGAAAATGGTACCATCAAAGTGAACTGATGATGATGATGGAGCTGGAAGATAGGCACTGGAACTCCGTAATTAATCAATGTAACATAGCCGTCTTTGGGCTTATTAGAATTGTCATCAGATGCACTTTGCCTATAAGGTACTATCGAACTGACCTGATGATGGAGCCGGGAGGAGGATCGGGACTTCATAATAAAATAATGTATCCTAGCAGTGTTTGGATTAATTCGAATTGTCATGAGAAATAGGTACTCAGGCTATAAATGTGTCACAACTATAAAGTGTGAAATATTTTTTTTTTACAAAATAAAATAACCAACTTCACTACAAACAAAAAACAAAACACTAAAACGATCAAAATAACTTTAATTTCGGAAGTCGGTGTTAAATAACAAGCAAACAATACCAGAAACACTGACTTCCAAAATTAAAGTTATTTTGATCGTTTTAGTATTTTGTTTTTAGGGTTCCGTACCTAAAAAGGAAAAAACGGAACCCTTATAGGATCACTTTGTTGTTAGTCTGTCTTTTTGTCTCGGAAACGCGTAAAGGTCGAATTGAAATTAAAACTGCTCAGGTCTGCGGTCCCTTGAAGCTGTGAAAAATCAAACTTCTGAGTTAACGAAAAAAAAGATACAGACGTTTATCTCGCAAAAAACGTATATTTCGACACTCTCAAGGAAATAAAAATTCACAGAGTACTTCCCGTTGACCTAGAATTCTGAAATTTGGCAAGGTCTCATAGCACAAGTATAGGAAAAAAATTGAAAACTGTAAATTTGTAGTTACGTCCCAGAATTTTTTTTGCGAATCAGAAAAATTTTCGTAACTCAATTTTGGAATTGAACTGTTTTCATAGATACCTAAGTTTGTGCGGAACCCGCAATGTGCGAGTCCGGCTCGCAGTTGCACCCTCCTCATGAAATGGTGTTGAAAGTAGGTTGTCCCGTTATTTTATTAAAAACCCTGAATCCATCTAAACTTTGCAATGGCACGCGTTTGCTGGTAAAATCACTAAAAACTGTCATAATAGAGTGCACAATACTCATTGGATGTGGTACCGGAGAAGATGTGTGTCCATGGAACACTTCTCCAATAGAGATCTACGCTTTGGAATGTGCAATTAGCATAATTTTTAATAGACTTCAAAAAAAAGGAGGAGATCAATTCGGTTGTATGTTTTTTTTTTATGTATGTTACCTCAGAACTCCGTCTTGATTTGCAAAACTTTTTTTTATCTTTGAGAATATGCTTTCCGATTGGTCCCATTTTTTTTTTAAATCCAGTTCTGATGATGTGACCCATGAGGAATCGAGGGAACTCCTCAAATATTATAGGCCTTAATATTATAACCTTAACGCAACGCGAGAACTTAAGCATTTATAGTCAAAAGTAACATTTGATGGAGTGGAACTGATGAAGAATATCAGAAATAGCCAACGGTACTTCATACTCACATAGATATCACAATGAAGATAGTTAAGCGACTATGACAATACAAATAAATAAATGGTTCTGAATAGTTATGTTGAAAATGGTATCATCGAAGAGAACTGATGATGATGATGGAGCCGAAAGGTAGGCACTGGAACTCCGTAATTAATCAATGTAACCTAGCCGTGTTTGGGCTTATTAGAATTGTCATGAAATGCACTTTGGCTATAAGGTACTATCGAACTGATCTGATGATGGAGCTGGTAGCTGGAATGCAGATACAGGAATTTCATAATAAAAAAATGAAACCTAGCAGTGTTTGGGTTAATCCGAATTGTCATGAGAAATAGGCACTCTGGTTATAAGTGTATCGCAACTAAAAAGTGTGAAATAAAAAACAAGTGTGTGTTAAAGAAGAAACAAATAATACCGAGAAACACCGACTTCCGAAATTAAAGTTATTTTGATCCTTTTAGTGTTTTTTTAGTGAAGTCGGTTATTTTGTTTTTTGTAAAAAGTTTTTTTTTCTGTCTGACTGACTTCTTGACATTTCAAAAGTGCCTATAAATGGTTTATTTGAAATAAAATGCTTTGAATCTTCGATGTTTTGATTCCCCAAATTCTTCTGTTACCATCAGATTTACCGTTCCAATTTAAACGCCTACAATTTCCGGTAAAGATATCTTTTGGAATGACCAATAATAAATCCCAGGTCAAACTGTCAACGTTGCAACGTTATTGATTGTTATTTGATCGTTGAGTGTTTTTCACATGGTCGATTATGTGTCGCTCTTTCAAGAGCAAGCTCAAAAGAAAACATGTTTGTATTATCTAATGACAAAAAAAAGATGTGAACGTTGTATATAAAGACAATCTTTAGTATAATTACTACTGGCGACCTGCCCCGGCTTCGCACGGATGCAATGCTGATCAAAATCGCATAAAATCTGTTGCGTAGTTTTAAAGATCTAAGCGTACATAGGGACAAAAAGCGGAAAGCGACTTTGTTTTATACTATGAAGTAATCAGCATTGCACCCGTGCGAAGCCGGGGCGGGTCGCTAGTATAATATAAAATAATATTTCACAACTATCTCACAAAGCCCTCTCAACAAGTCCCAAGCTAAGCAAAGCAAATAAAATAATAATAATTAATTGATAAATAAATAATTTTAACCAAAATAAAATGGCAGTCTAACATTCGGACAGACTTCCAGGAAAAAAATAGGGGTCCCGTTTCTGTCTTTGACTAGGAATGAATCCCTAATAGATGGTTTTGCTTACTTACTAAGTAAGTCAGCTATACAGAATCGAAAAGCGAAACTAAGCGAGCCGAGTCCGGTAACCCTCCAGACTCACCCCGAGTCGTCAACGGCGCTTAGTGTACCACGCGCGCCTCAAAGAGATGTCTGCAAAAGCGTAAAGGCCTTTTTTAAGGGTGAAAATAACCTAATAACTGCTCGCGCTCTGTGGAGCGCGAGGGCGTGTCAGACTTTTACTGACTAAAACCACACCTGTGTCCTTCAGTTGCCCTTTGCGTTCTAGGACTACGGGTTTCCTTTTCGGAAATTCTCCGCGGTCCTAGCTAGCGGGCATCGGCCCTGCTGTGGCCCTACGGTTTGCTGACAAGTTTTTGAGGAGCGCGTGGATCACTACGCGCTGTTGACGACTAGGCTCGGTTCGATCAATTATTGGATGGCCAGACGGCGAGCTATCCATGGCTCGACGCCCGCAAACCCAAACCTAGCAGGGCCGAAGCTTAATGGGGCCATGGGTTGACTTCCGAAAAAGTAACCCGTTGTCCTGGAATGCTAGGCAAAGAAGAGAAATAGATATGGTTTTAGTCAGTAAAAGTCTGACACGCCATCTCGTTCCACCTTTGAGACGGGGAAATCACCGGATGTTTAAAAAAGAAAACCTAGAATATATTGGTCTCTAAATAATTCATCAAAATTTCTGTACAATAATTCTGCAGTTTTATATTACCGTTATTGTGTACGGAATATAGCAAGTAAATCCTTAGCCACGCGGTTGTCTTACCCTGAAATACAATTCACGAACTAAGTTTTTCGTGAAGCAATGTTTGGCAGAACATCGTCGGCAGTAAGAGGTTCAAATATATGGGCGAAGTTTCTCGTTCATTGGGCGAATTTGCCAAGTAAGCACTTACTTTGATACTTATGATGTGTTTTGCAAATTATACGAACAAATATTCCCCTCATATATGAGGAAAATGATTGTGGAGGTTATATTATGTCTTTTCGTTGGCTTCTGTAAGTTTTGTTTAAGCTCCGCCTTTGTTTACATGTAAGTAGGAAATTGAAGTCGAAGAAAGTACAATTATAGTGTTCAATCTACATATATAAAAGGAAAAGCTGACTGTCTGACATATCAACGCACAGCCCAAACTACTGGGACTAGGGGCGTGAAATTTTGCACAAGGTTTCCTTTTATGACGTAAGCGAGCACTAAGAGAGGATTTTTCAAAATTCATCCCCTAATGGTATGAATCGGGTTCCAAAGTTTGTATGGAGAAACGAATATAGCCGCGGGCGAAGCTGCTTGTATAAGCTAGTTATATAATATATACCTATACTGGCGGTCCCGGCAGACGTTGTCCTGCCGAAAGGTTATCGACAGAAAAATAAAATTAGAACCCGATAGCAGCGCCATATACCGGTTCCAATTGCAAACCATCCACAAACCCATTTAAATATATAGCATAGCATAGTCGGCCTTATAATGTTTCCACTGTTGGGACTCAGGCCTCCTCCCTAGGAGAGGAAATGGGCCGTAATCCACCACGCGGGCCCAGTGCGGGTTGGTGGATGTCACATGTCTACGAATTTTTGGTTCTAGGACATGTCGGTTTCCTCACGATGTTTTCCTTCACCGTTTAGAGAGCACTGGTGATGAAATAAATTACACAAAGTAATGCGCCGTCGGGGCCATTACCACTGGGCCACCACTGCTCCAAATAAATTAATACAAACACAAAGTTTTATTCAAGCTTCGGTCAAGCTTTTTAAGATGAGTTAGGTGATTAACACGCGTACAGAAGAATTATATACAGCACTAATTTTTAATTAGTACAAATACTTAATGGGCTTATTAGAACAGGTCTGGTTATTATTTAAGTAAAGTATCAATAAATAATATTCATAAACAGCAAAGTTGTGAGCGTTTGATTATATCCCAAAATGTCACTCAATTTATGGAAATATTGTACAGGCTATGAATTATGAATGAATGAATGGAGATAAAAATGGAAAAACACTGCGCGTAGTATTTTCTAGTAGAAATTGTTATGGAAGATTGATTCAATTATGAATTCACCAATTATGACAAATTTTCTTGGAAAATTTCGGGATTTCATTTTTTTTTACTTTTGACTACACAAATATTTGATCAGTAGGTATGGATAATGCCCCATTCTTTTTGTACTAATTTAAAAATAGGGGTTTATAGCTATAGACTACACTATAAAAGCTTGCTATAAAAAAAATGATTTTCTTTGAAAACTTGTGTTGGCATTATTTATGCGAACGTAAACATGGTTACGGTGATATTAAACTAGATGATAAACCTTCGTATAAATTGCCTTATTATTGCAGAGGAACTTGTGTTGCTATGACCTTTAAAAATGATTAAATAAACTACTTTCAAGTTACAAGAGCTTGAACGGACTTACTCACGCGCCAGTTGCCGGGATCCCGGTTGCAACGTAGGCGTAAGCTTGCAGACGGCGAAAGATGGGTAGCTCACCGTCCGGACCGAGCTCGAGTCGACGACGGCGCGTAGTATTCCACGAGCACCTCAAGGAGATGTCAGCAAAATCGTAGGGTCCAGCTAGGTCGAAGCATACTGGGTCCATGGGTTCACTTCTGAAAGGAAAACCCGACGTAAGACAAAGAAGGAACACAGGTTTGGGTTTTAGTCAGTAAAAGTCTAACACGCCCTCTCACTCCACTCTAGAGCGGGATAAATAATTCCATAATTTCCCATCTAAAAATAAATAAATATTAGTTCCTTACAAAATCTTTTCTTAAATCAAAACATTTTTCCTATAAAAAATGTTCATATATTTGCTTACAAAGCTCCCACTCCAATCAAAACTAAATCTCAGCAAAAATCCTGATAAATCTACTCATCTGCATCTAAAACAATACACACTCGAAACACCAATTCGCGTCACTGGCAACGCTTCAATCGCTCGCTCGGGTAACTCGGGTACCGGCCCCAATAAAGGTCGGGCTTTCCCGTATTTTTCATTCGAACGTGACGTTGATGCTAGCCACGATTGTTTCTAGTCCATCGACGCCTCGTTTCTTGTGATTAAGTGGTTTAATAATAAAGGTTATTTAATTATGTGTTTAGTGCCAATTATTGGAGCGTGTGCCCTGTTTGGGAAGTGATTTAGATGGAGTTCGATTGTTTTTATTGGTTTATTGTTTTGTTTTACTCGTATTAATTTGGGCCATCAATGTCTTTTGGGAGAAAAAGTTATGTGTCTAAGCTTGAGTGTTTACTTTTCAGATAAAGTAAGCTCGAAAGATTCATCTTGTAATCTCCAATGTCAAAAAAGATTTTAATGAAGTCTACGTAATATTACTTATAAAGATAAAAAAAAATTAATATGAACAGAAATTAATTAAATATTAACTATAATAATAATATAATAATATTCCACAATTATCACACAACGCCGTCTAGTCCCAAGCTAAGCAGACCTTGTGTTATGGGTACTAGACAACTGATAAACATACTTATATATTTCTAAATACATACATACATATATAGATAAATAAATTACACCCAGACACAGAACAAATGATCGTGCTCATCACACAAACATTTGTCCTGGGTGGGAATCGAACCCACGACCTCCGGCATAGCAGTCAGGGTCACTTACCACTAGACCAACAGGCCTGCCTGCTATTAACTATATATAAACTTCACCTTCATATACATAAAAAAATACATTTAATCGTTTTTTTATGGTGGGTAATTATCTAATAACTTCTCCCTTGGGCGGAGCGAGAGAGCGTGTTAGACTTTTACTGACTAAAACCCACTCTTATATTCCTTCTTTGCCTTCATTCCAGGGCCTCGGGGTTCTCTTTTGCACAACCCATGGCCCCAGTAGGCTTCCACCCTGCTGGGGCCCTTTACTCCGAGCATAGCCCTTTCCGTAGTCAGTTGTTTAGTGGAGATAAATTCAGCGTTTTGTGAGGTTAACTCTCCAAGCACAGTGGAAATATATTTTTTCTTAAAAAATTAAATCAATCATTCAATAATAATTTAGAAATAAGCTACCGAGTGGTTAAACTTTTAGCCAAACTAAAAATGATGTGCCACACATTTATGATTACACCCAATGGTTGATTCTTAAAGATTTTTCTTGTAAAGTAATTTAGAAGAGTGTCTATATGGCGATCTCTCGCGCCGGGCCTTGGTTCAGGCCATGGTCCGGAGCGAAGAGGAGTGGCAGGTGGTCTCCTCCTTCTGCGAAGCAGTAATGCTAGCAAAGGAGGCGGCCGATAGCGTGAGGCAACGGTCCTTACGCTCCAACCGCCGCCGGGATTCCGATCCCGATTTCCGGCCACCGTAGGCGCGGGCTTGCGGACGGCGAGCAATGGATGGCTCGCCGTCCGACCGTCCGGTAACCGTCCGGACCAAGCCCAAGTCATCGGCGGCGCGTACTGTTCCACGCGCGCCTCAGGGAGATGTCAGCAAATCGTAGGGGCCCAGCAGGGTCGAAGCCTACTGGGGCCACGGGTAGTTTGAAAGCGAAACCCGGGGCCCTGGGACGAAGGCAACGAAGGAACAGGAGTTGGTTTTTAGTCAGTAAAAGTCTGACACTATCTCCCGCACCGCCCGAGAGCGGGATTTGTCATAAGATGATTTTCCCAGCCAGAAAAAAAAGGGTGTCTATGTCATTGGTAGAAAAAAGTGGAATACGAGGTAGGTACTTTTTTTAAACTTCTCATATGGCGAGGCGGACACAACACACTAGATTTGAAGGCACAGATCGTCTCACTCTGCAAGGAGCTCTATTTAAAACTGCGGTTGAAGTTTTTAATTATAAAAGGCTTTTCCAAAGTTATCGAGAGGGTGAATACGGTGTTGAAAGTAGTTACTGCTAGACATGGTAAAGTTACATTATGTGGTTAATATTATATAATTATTACCCAAATGTACTTAAGTAAACCTGGTGAGGGAATGTGGAAAATGTATACGTCCAAAACTGTGCCTTGGAACGATGAGAGCATCTCACTAGGGTATTCAACAATATAGCAGATTGACTAGCACTACGTGCGGAATCATCAATAGCGTCATTTTTCATAGAAATCATCATCATCATCATCATTTCAGCCGATGGACGTCCACTGCTGGACATAGGCCTCCCCCAAATGTCGCCACAAAGAACGGTCGTGTGCGTCTCGCATCCATCGGAAATCCATCATTCATAGAAATGTTACAATATAATACTTACAGAGCTGGCATAAAAGTATCAAAAGTGTCATAATTATGAGAAATTAATAATAATAACATAATAAATAATCTTATCACTTGGAACCGTTAACTAAAAATGTTGAAGCCTTGTCCCCGTTGCTTTTTCACCCTACTCCAACGCAATTTCCTTTTTCTGGTTGCCAGTAATTGTGAAACCAATACACAATCGCAATAACATGTCATATTCTCATTTCACTTTGATAACACTCAGAGATTTTTCGCAACGTAGGTGTGTTTATCTGTATCTAACCAGTTACATTCATGGTTTTTTTTTTGAAGTATAAAATCATACGATTATTTTGACGGCTGAACGACGGGCTACCTATTGCTCGTGGTCCACAAGTCCGGAAATCGGTGTTAAATAACGAAGAGACATAACTATTATAGAAACACACACTTCAGAAAAAAAAGTTATTTTGCACTTTTTAGTGTTTTTTTTTACACTGAAGTCGGTTGTGTTTTTCTTTATTAATCTTTGTATTTCCTAAATGTTTTTTTTTCGCTTCACGGATTAACCTATATTTCCATAGCAATTTTGTTTGTTTTTTACTACAGAGTTTAATGCCTTTCGAAATACATTTAATTATTTTTTTTCAACACTGATTGTAAAGTAGATAAAAAAAATCCATAAAAATGTTATATGACTAACTAGGGTACTCTCTCTATAAACGTCAGAAAAAAGACACTATAAATGATTTTTAAATTTAATCAAAATTTCATTTGAGAAGTCTCGTTTCTGAGTTCGCCAATATCTTAATTTGCAAGTTCTCCTGAGTTGAATTTTTGATATTTGAGCTGAATGATCAGATATTGCAAAATCCATTACTTCGGCAGTACATTTAAGATTTGAATTCAGAGCAAAATTGAAATTGAAGCATGAAGGCTTCTTGGCCGTGTTGGTTGGTATATTTTTAAGATAAGGTTGTAATTTAGGAGCAAAGATTCAAAGTTCAAAGTGCATCTATTACGTTTTGAAATATATTAATAAACGTGCTATACTTTAAGCTAGCAGCATGCTACTCAAGAAGACAGCATTTTAAGGTAAGAAATCATTTAATTACTTTGCCCGCTCTGGTCTGAGCGAAAGAGAGAGTCAGACTACTGACTAAAATTCACTCGTGTTCCTTCAGTAAGTTGACCTTTTCGTTGAATTCCAGGCATTTCCAGGGACTCATACGTATTAGGCATTGTTCCTAGCCGGTCATGTCACTCATTGTAACATCTCTTTGAAGCGCGCGTGGAACACAACGCACCGTGGTCCCGTATCGGGTCCTTATCGGACGACGGGCAACCCATTGCTCGCCGTGCAATGGGTTGCTCGACGAGTAACTCCCGATGCTCAGGGCGTCTCCTATTATCGTCGGCTTACAAAATGTTATTTTGTTTTGTTTTTCAAAAGACAATTGCATGAACAAGGTTAACACAGCAGAAAGCAATGAATATAATTTTCTTTCTTTTCAATTGTGGCAGGATATTTCAAGACGTTTGAAACCCACGTTATCCTTCAGATGTCTACCAACACCCACAAAGTGGGTGGGAGGATTATTCTGAGTGCCACCATATTTGTTACTGCTTGCAACTTATTATTGCATCGCCCACACTTTAATCTTTTGTGGAGTAAACAAAACTTTAAGTGGCGGTGTTCTTATAAATGGTACTTGGAAAAATACGAATGAAATATGTATTTTAAAATGAGTTGTTTTTAAATAAATGTAGAATGATTGTTTTATGATAAAAATAAGGAGATGCAATTTATTTATCGTTTGTACGAAAACAATGGTAGCCGATTAACATTCAAAACTAAAGTTCGGGAGCTAATTCGTAAGAAGTTGGCGGTAGTCTCATCACAGCGTTAACGTTTTTCAATTGTCGATTTGGACTAATTGTTTGACTATATTAGTAAGTTATGTAGTTTATTAATTTGAGTAAGTATTGTATAATTGTATTTTATATATTGTGTGGTCTCTCTCGTTTATTGCACCTACCACTATTTTTCTCTGCATCACCCAAAGGTTGACTGGTAGAAAATGCCTGAGGCATTAAGTCCGCCTCTGTAATTTTGTGTGCATAAAGCATTTAATAAATAAATAAATAAATGGTATTCCTGGGTTAAAACCCGACCAGGACTTTTTGTAGTTTATTTCATCAGTACTGCAGGCCTTAGCCAAGTTACGATTGTTTCGTTTCGAATCTCTTTCTACAGTCGGTAATGCCTCTAATTGCTTTGTTCTGACCATGTGACTTAACGTTGAGATAATGTCATTCCCATAAATTTAAAGTTTCTACTAGCGTTAACGATTGTAGATTATCAACTTGGCTAAGCCCCCTGCTCTCAAAAAATTAAGGGAAATATCGTAAGGAAACCGGAATGTCCGGGATGAAAAGTATTCTATGTATCACTACTACTAGTACACTAAGTTTTATCAAAATCCATTCAGCTGCTCGAGTGTGAAAATAGATAAAAGAGGAATAAACAAAAATCGAAGACTTGTGACATCCACCAAACAGCACTACGCGCACTAGATTCCACTGGGTATTTCTGAAAAGGAAGCCCGTGGTCCTCGAACGCAAAGTGCAACTAAAGAATATAGGTGTGCTTTTAGTCCACCTTAGAGCGGGTGAAGTAATTAAATGATTGTTTGACCTCAAAACTAAGGTACAAGGCATGCAAAGTAATTCAATGGTGACATTATAAACAGTTGTTATTTTCACACGTAAATCAATAAACGTAACGTGAGATATTCTAAAATGCAAGAAAAAAATGATTGAGTATAGAATTCAATTACCAGATTAGAACAGGGTATTGGATACCAATAACCGAAGTCAGTTATTTAGTTCATCGTCACTCTATGTTATATATTTTAAAACATGATTTTGCAAAGTGTAACACGATAAATCAACTATCTTAATATATATGCAGTCGGTAATAAAAATCGCGCACTACTTCATTGTGATTAGATAATTACAATATGAAATAAAATGGTCTATTAAAACTAATAATGTTTGCATACGTAAAATGATTGCAAACTATTGGGGTAGACATTTTTTTATTAATATACAATATTATATACAAAAACACTTAACTAATTAAAACTATATATATATACAGTAACGGCTACCCCTAACTGAAAAATGGCGTCATAGACCTCCTCCGCATCGCTGTCGACTGGAAGTGTGCCCAAAAGGCTGGCGGCATTGCCACATTGTATGGTAATGCTTAATCTCTGACCAAGGTAAAAGCCAGCCCTTGGGTCACGCGAAGTGTCAACTAAGTGTTTGGATAGTTCTTTAAAAAGGGTATGAGCACTCGGACCCCACAGCCCAAGAGTTTCAACCCCAAACGGCTCAAAAATATAACTGCCGACGAGGTTGTTATATTTTCGACGCTTGAGGTTCTCCGCAGCCGCAGCGGCAGCACCAGCACAGCACGATGAGCTAGGAAGATGGGATGGCGCAAGAGTGTCGACACATATCATTTTTTTTTTAATTATAACGTCAACGAAGGGCTTGAGGAGGGAAAAGGAGACCAGTGGTCCTGGAACGCACGAACGAAATCATCGAACGAATCCGGGGCAGGAACCTCCCGAACTTACCGTGTCCGGTGAGAACCTGCGTCATGCGGAAGGTGAGGACGCCGTGAGGTCTTTCCAACCACGCCTCAAAGAGGGGACTTACCGCGTGACCAATGGCGTGTGAGCTGTGCGAGCAAAGCGAGTGGTACCTCGGCAGCGGCCGACGAACGCTACGTCCAAGTTGCTCGCAGATTTCATTTCATCATTTTCTGAACATCCGGGTTTTCGCAAAATCCGAATCATCAAATTATCCTGTGACATACATAATAAATAAATATCGATATTTAGAACATTCGATACTCTGTACTTCGATATTTAGGGTATTCAAAACACTTGATTTAACACAAAATGCCACTTAGTATGAATAAATCATTTACCAAATATTGAAAAAAATGCAGGAATTAACGCTAACACTCAAACAAGTATTAGGACGCTCAAATATTATGAAGCTTCTCATTTTGTATTTTAAGTAATTCAAATTGATGTTTGTAAGTGGCTGTTCCGTTGATTTCTCGACACTCGCAGTCAGTCGTTCACTTGTTAATACTATAACGTAAATTAATTATTTTTGTCACTTAAAACTTCAATTTACTGTCACTTGTTTAAATACTCCCCTTTTTATTTCTGTAATATTTGCACCAAATGCAATCCCCTTTTGTTTCGTGGCAATCTCTGTCGATTTCAGGTTACCTGGAAGAAATCATCGAGTGGGATAAGGCCGCTAATTGTATGTTTGTAATTGCTATTTCCTGATAGCTACAACCCGGAAATCTTTAAGTCAAGAGTGAATAGGTTACTTCTAGGTAAGCGCGTTCCATCGTCGACCGCCTCATCGCTTTCCCTCAGGTGAGATGGCGGTCAAGCGCGAACCTATCCAGAATAAAAAAAAAAAAAAAAACAATGTATTTTTATTGTAAGATTTCCTTTTATAAAAATATGTCCGTAAATTGTAATGTTGGTGCACCATAAAATATTTATAAATAAACAATTAATCAATAAACAAAATCGTAAATAGAAAGATTTTTTCAAATCCGTTCATTATTAATTAAATTAGAAATCATTGAATTCTGCTGGAAAGGGATACTGAAGTATTAATATATTATATCTAGCCTATACTTTCCCACTGCCGCTGCCACCGCCACCCGCTGGTCAAAAAAATGAAGGGAGGTCAATTCTTTCTACTGTTCCCAGCTCTGAGCGACTTCTAGCCAATTCCCAAGAAATACATCCGAGTCGTGCCACCATCTCCTTCTTGATTTGTCGCGACCCCGTTGTCTGATTTCAGGTCACCAATTTTGTGTTTTACCGGCCCATCGCTCGATTGGCATGCGCAATACATGTCCAGCCCAGTCCCACTTAAGCTGGACAGTGTACTGAGCTAAAACTACGGTCTGTGTTTTGGAGCTCAGTGTAGTAGATATTTCGAACGCAATCCGTTAGTTTAATACCTGGTATATTATCAAGTAATACAACATAAAAACATGTTTTTCCCTTTTTATTTGTACGGACAATGAAAGTATTCCCAAAACGTTAATGTAAGTTCGATTCGTAATCAGAAGTTAATTTGTTTCGCAGAAATTGAAATGATTTGCAACCCTCACCGCTTGATCTCAAACTTCGGAACTTTGACTTATGTCCCAAGTTTTATAACATACAAAGTTCTTCCAGCGGTTTTTCCCGCGTGTTAGTTGAAAATAAATGCCAATGTTATTTAGTGATATAGTAGCATACTACGATAAGAGCGCGGTGCGGTCTTCCTTTTCAATTATAGTTTAGGTGTCTTCAAGGTTTGAGTGAATAGGTTCGTAATAAACTAGTGCGCCACACCATCAACGATCGCATCACTGCTTACCATCAGGTGGGATCGCAGTCAAGCACTAGCTTATGTCAATTAAAAAAATAAAGAATATTTAAAACCGGTTTCGTATTTTTCAAGTTTATTCGTTACAAAAAAAATACTATTTTTTTCTCTTTACCTAAAATAATATTACTAGCTTCTGCCAGCGTTTCCAACTGCGTAAAAGTAGGATTATCCATAAAAACTTCCAAGTCCCGTTTTACCCACTTAAAGGTGGTGTTTCGTAAAATCCGTTCCTGACGATGTCTGCACCCTAGTACAAGGAACCTACCTGAAAAATTTTAGGTGTTATAGTTTCTGAGATTTCGTGATTAATTAGTGAGTGGTATTTCGTTTTATAGATATAGGTTATTAGCGGCAACTGATTGACTTTAAACGTGGAAGTAAAAAATGTTCGTAAGGGACACAAAGGGGGAGGGGATACTCCCAGAATACAAAGTTTTATACTATATCCTATTCCAGAATTCCGTGATTTAGCCGGATGTCATCCCTACCCGTGTAAACGCGTGAAGGAGTAACAAACATACACACAAACGCACACATATATAAAAACTTTCGCGTTTTATAATATTAATGTCATTCTTCTTCTTCTTGCCCTTATCCCATATTACTTGGGGTCGGCACAACACGTTTTTTCTTCCATTATGTCCTGTCACTCGTCACACTATCATTAATTTCCTTTTCTTTCATATTACTCCTCACACAATCCATCTATCTTTTCTTTGGCCTCCCTCTCCCTCTCCACAAATTTACATGTATACTCAGAACTCTTTTAGTAACATGCGTTTCATCCCTTCTTTTCTCATGACAATACCAAGACAAAAATTCCGACGCCACTTTCAAACTTCCTCTAATATCCTCTTTTCGCACTTTATCCATTCTCGTCACAACACATATCCATCTCGACATTCTCATTTCCGCTACATTCAATCTTTTTTCATCCATCTTTTTCTACAGCCCAACATTCTGATCCATACAGTATGACAGGTTTTATCACGGACTTGTAAATTTTATCCTTCAACTAGACGCCTATCGCTCATCTCGTTCGATTTAAGAATGGATTCACATAAAAAATATCAGCCAACAACAAAGTTGGAGAACCAACTTTGCTCTGCACAAAGAATGGCTCTACTCATATAACGACGAGTAATGCTCGCTCAAGATAGGTTACATAGGAAATTGAGACAGGTCGTTTTCAGACTATAGTCTGAACATACAGAGAGAGTAACTAACACATCTGACAGAGTTACTAACTTGTCTTATCTTGTCATGTGTTAGTAATACTCTGTCTGTTAGGCTTACACGATTAAACTACTGAAATGATTTTGATAAGGTTTAATACGGAGTAAGCTTGAATTGCAAGAAAGGACATATATGATGTTCATGTGGTTTCAGAAGTTTATATCCAGGTTTCTCCATAATAATTTTCTACTCCTTCACCGATGCCACATCAAAGTACATTATTTCTTTGTTAGCGATACAGATTACTTCTTGTGGATGACTTTCACAAACTTTGCGGAGATAGTGCAGATTATTTTTTGTGGGCGACTTTCACAGACTTAGTGGTGATAGTGAAGATTATTTTTTGTGGACGACTTTAAAAACCTAGTTGTGATTGTGCAGATTATTATTATATTGTGGACTTTCACAAATTTAGTTGTGATGTATCTGCATTAGATTAATCTGCACTAGATTATTCTTTGTGAGCGACTTTCACAAACTTTGACGATCACTGGTATTCATTAACAATACACTGTGGAATTAATTACGTGTTTGTGTAAACGAGCTCTGTTCTTATTTACAGGATGC
Source organism: Mythimna vitellina (assembly GCA_949316375.1). NCBI lineage: Eukaryota > Metazoa > Arthropoda > Insecta > Lepidoptera > Noctuidae > Mythimna > Mythimna vitellina. Next base: position 7,406,621 of record OX438687.1, on the reverse strand, counting down.
TTCATTTGTTGTTATTTAATACTTCCACGTCGGTGGCTTCTGGTAGAATAATGGATTCAGGTAACATAGCCAAACATCACGCTTTTGTTCCCGAAGGGGTGGGCTGGGTAGAGGAGGTTGGGGTTCGGCCTCATGAAAATTCATATTCTTTAACTAAGTCACTATCTTCTATTTCGAGTCTGTCAATTAAAGCTTAATAAAATGTCATCATAATTCCCCAGAAATTTTTAATATTACAATGTGACAGAATTTTATTTTCTGAGAGTAAAATATCTGTTGTAGTGGTGAATTTTAATTAATTTGGTTAGTAGTTACATTACAGAACGTTTAGTACATATGAACAGTAGTTTTACACCTTGTGAGAAAAAGTACAGTGACGCCATGACAGTCTACATTCCTTTTTTAAATATCTCATAGAGGGCGCTAATGTTGCCAGATTAAAAACCAGATTATAATATTTTTTCAAGATTACAACAATATTATATAACTCTTCGCGCTCTGGGTGAGGCGAGTGGAAGTGTCACCCAGTTTTTTCAGTTGTCCTTTGCATTCTAGGGCCGCGGTAACTCTTTCAAACAATTCCGCAGCCCATTATCGTCCTACAGTAGTTTACTCGCGAGGCAATGGCCCTCGTGCCCCAGCCGCCCGGATTCCGATCTCGATTTTCGGCCACCGTAAGCACGGGCTTGCGGACGACGAGCAATAGGTGGCTCGCCGTCCGATCGTCTAATAATCGTCCTGACCGAGCCCAAGTCGTCGACGGCGCGTAGTGTTCTACGCGCGCCTCAAGGAGATGTCAGCAACTGTTGGGGCCCAGGAGGTTCGAAGCCGTGGCCAAAGGTGATGAGAAAGAGATCCCCGGGGCCCTGGAGTGGGTCTTTAGTCTCTACAAGTCTGACAATATCTCTCGCTCCGCCCAAGAGCGCGAGATGTCATTAGATAAGTTTACTGTTCTATCTCGATTCTCGGCGACTCCTGCAACACTCAGCTGCAACCAGCTACCCTGTTAAGATCTTCGCTCCACATAGCCAGAGAGTCCTTACGTTAAAACTACACACACCAATTCAGAATCAGGTAATAATGTTTTTTTTACAGTTCGATTTCCAGCGAAGGTAAATATGTTGTCAAAATGATGGAATGCCTTCTTTCAGTCAATACGTACCCATTAGAACAAAATATTTTGGAATACATTCATCTTGCGTACAGCTAAGGGCCTGCGTACACTTGAGACAAGACTGTCTTAGACCAACTTGTCTGCGACGTTGCAGACTTGTTTACAACACCGCAGACTTGTCTGCGACAAGACTGTTTTGCTCTGACGAGACTACTAAAGGAGGTACGTCCAATGTTGCCAACACTAACTTACCACTAGAGTCAACTTTAAAGCCACCATAAAACAACTGACAAAAAATTATCCTCGTTTATTAATACGATCAGGATCACAAGCTTGACATCAAGTACGAGATCTTGGGCTGAGGAACGTTTATTGATACGGGCCTAAGACTGTCATGTCTCAAGTGTGCGCAGGCCCTAGAAATGGAGTTCCCTACCTCTTTAAGTCATGAGTGAATAGGTTATTTCTAGGTTTATAAGCATGGTTTATCGTCGACCAAATCATCGCTTACCATCACCTTTACTGTCGGAGCGAGATCTAAAAAAAATAAATGATACGCCCATTTTTTATTTTTTTTATTTTTTTTTATTGGGTGGGAAAATCATCCTAATGACATCCCCGCTCTTGGGCGGAGCGGGAGATAGTGTCAGACTCTTACTGACTAAAAACCCACTCCTGTTCCTTCGTTGCCTTCGTCCCAGGGCCCCGGGTTCCGCTTTCACACTACCCGTGGCCCCAGTAGACTTCGACCCTGCTGGGCCCATACGATTTGCTGACATCTCCTTGAGGCGCGCGTGGAACAATACGCGCCGTCGACGACTTGGGCTCGGTCCGGACGGTTACCGGACGGTCAGACGGCGAGCAACCCATTGCTCGCCGTCTGCAAGCCCGCGCCTACGGTGGCCGGAAATCGGGATCGGAATCCCGGCGGCGGTTGGAGCGTAAGGACCGTTGCCTCACGCGATCGGCTGCCTCCTTAGCTAGCATTACTGCTTCGCAGAAGGAGGCGACCGCCTGCCACTCCTCCTCGCTCCGGAGCATGGCCTGAACCAAGGCCCGGCGCGACAGATCACCGCCGCCGATTGCCCTCACGAGGTCACGGCGTTGCTCTGCCCAAGCGGGGCACACCTCCACCGTGTGCTCCACCGTGTCCTCCGGGTGGGCCACACAGTGGCGACACCCGGGCGTCGTTTCCGCACGAATCCGGTGCAGGAACCTCCCGAACTTACCGTGTCCGGTGAGGACCTGCGTCATGCGGAATGTGAGGACGCCGTGAGGTCTTTCCAACCACGCCTCAAAGAGGGGACTTACCGCCATAATTGTGGCGTGCCCATGATACGCCCATCAGATTTTTACTGACTAAAACCTACTTGTGTTCTTCTGTTGCCCTTTGCTTTTCAGCTAGAAATTCCTCAGATAAGATCACCAAAAGGCAAAAAGAAAAATTATGACAAATTATTACTGGCATGTTGGTCTTAGTTAGTGTTAGTGGCCCTGACTGCTATGCCGAGGTCGTGGGTTCGATTTCCACCCAGGACAAATGTTTATGTGATGAGCACGATCGTTTGTTCTGTGTCTGGGTGTAATTTATCTATATTAAATATGTATTTAGAAATATATAAGTATGTTTATCAGTTGTCTAGAACTCAAAACACGAGCTCTGCTTAGCTTGGGACTAGACATCGGTGCGTGATAGTTGTGGAATATTATTTTTATTATTAAATTTACTAAAAAAACTGTTCCTCACCTGTATGTAAATATTTTCACTGTATGTGACGACAGAAACGGAATTACGACCAATTCGAACTCCTTAGAATCAATAACCAATTTATGTAGGTATATGGTAGCAAACCGAGTAAACAGCCTCTCAATCTGGCCGACATACCCGTACCTAGCAACCGCAACATATTGGCATTCTTCCATGTAACAAGCGTTTTCAATTAACTCCGAAGCCGGTTCATTTCCTGGTGCCACGTGGATGGGCTTCCTTTTTCCACCCTCATGTCCGGTGTCTTGAAGACGTGTCGCCCTTTATTGGTATATTAACCCTTAGGAGAAAATGTGCTGGATTCTAGGACTGTTAAAAGGACTAGATGTACTTGGTACTTAAATATAATGTTTATGAAAAAGGGTACGTACAATTGTTTTTCATCTGACTATTTTCTCCCACTTTTAAGTGGGAAGAATAATTATAGAGGCTATGATGACTACTCTAGGTGGAGTCAGAAAGAGTGACTTATAATAAATCTGTAGAAGAGAAAATTCTGTACATAGAAAATATCAAAATAATAAAAGGCTTCTAGACCAACACCGAAGCCAAAAACGTGATTAAAAATTTTTTGTCTGTCTGTCTGTTTGTTCAGGCATCACGCAAAAACTACCGGTTCGATTACGATGAAACTTGGTATAATTATTCTTTAATATCTTGGGCACCACACTGGGTACTTTTTATCCCAGAAAAGTATATATAATAAAAAACAAACTTAATTTTGCGGTTCGATCCCTAGACCCGATTACTGTACCAACCGCAAATAATATTTTTGTCGTAGGTTACAGGATACAATCGCACGCAATACAATTTAATGGACTATCACAAACGACGAAGGTAATAAATAATATTTCATATTTTCGTATCTCAAATAACCTAATAAAACCATTTTCGACTTCTACGTGGATGAAGTCGCGGGCAAAAGCTAGTAATTAATAATATAAAAGAGCACTGGTGGCTCAGTGGTAACTGCCCTGACTTACTGGTCGCGGGTTCAAAACCAGCCAGTCGCATTACTTTGTGTAATTTATTTCATCAACTCTGCTCTCAAAACGGTGAAGGTAAACATCGTGAGGAAACCGGCATGCCCGAAGAATAGAACCAAAAATTCTAAGACCAATTTGCACGGGGCCCGCGTGGTGGTATAAGGCCTATACTCTCTCCTAGAGAGGAGGCCTGAGTCGTAGCAGTGGGAAAATTAAAAGGCCGATCATTTTATGTAAGATAAGTGTAAAATTAATGTTATTATACTATACTAGCTTGTGCCAGCGGCTTCGCCCCTCACGAAAGTTCGTTTCACAATACAAACTTCCAACCCCCGTTTTACCCCCTTAGGGGTAGAATTTCGTAAAATTTGTAGCAAAAAAATTCTTAGCTAAATTATTATCTACACTCTATATGGAACCTACATACTAAATTTAAAGTTTGTAGATGTTAGTTTCTGAGATTTCGTAATTAATCAGTGAGTGGCATTTCGCTTATCTACACTAATATTATAAAGAGGAAAACTTTGTTTGTTTGTTTGTAATGAATAGGCTCAAAAACTACTGGACCGATTTTAAAAATTCTTTCACCATTCAAAAGCTATATTATCCACGAGTAACATAGGCTATATTTTATTTTAGAAAAAAATAGGGTTCCGTAAGATATTTGAGTTTTTCGGTAAAAAGTCAACTAGAAAAGTTACTTATTTTGCGTACGCTGCCTAAACTATCTACACTAATATTATAAAGAGGAAAACTTTGTTTGTTTGTTTGTAATGAATAGGCTCAAAAACTACTGGACCGATTTTAAAAATTCTTTCACCATTCAAAAGCTATATTATCCACGAGTAACATAGGCTATATTTTATTTTAGAAAAAAATAGGGTTCCGTAAGATATTTGAGTTTTTCGGTAAAAAGTCAACTAGAAAAGTTACTTATTTTGCGTACGCTGCCTAAACTATAAAAGATAGAACCATAAAATGTTCTAATTAATTGTAGATCTTATAAATATCTACAAAAAAGTCCGCGACACACTATACCTATCTATGTCGAGTGAGGCACAACAACCGTTTTTTTATTTAAAAATCTTGATTATTTTTTGGACTATTTTTAAACGCGTTTATTTTATTCATGCTAATAATCCTTATCAAAATAAATTATTTCATCACTAAGTACAGTTTATGAAAATAATATTTGATCTTTAAATGATTAAAATTGGACGTTTAGTTTTGAAGTTATGGCAAAATTAAAATATTACGATTTCTGCTGCACGGCCCGTATACCACATTACTGGCATTTTTTGCTCTCTGTAATGAAGATGAATTCGCGAAAAATCTTCTGTATCATGAGGTCCCGCAATACTATCATGGGCAAATAATAAATTCACTAGAAGGAGGCGTGGTGAAGATGTAGTTCGACATCCGGGGATAAAAAAAGATGCCGCTTTAGGTAGAGTCTACGGGATACATCCATCCCAATCAGAGTGTTTTTATCTTAGGATTCTTCTGCACCACGTACGCGGTCCGACCTCATTTGCATACCTTAAAACTGTAAACGGTATGGTCAAAGAGACGGATCAAGCAGCTTGCCGTGACCGAGGTTTACTTGAAAACGATGACCATTGGGGTAACACTTTAACTGAAGCTTCGTTATCACATTTTCCAAAAAAACTAAGGGAGTTGTTCGTAGTCATACTTTTATTTTGTCAACCATCGGAACCATTTAAGTTATGGGATACTTTCAAAGATCAGTTCTGTGAAGATATTAGACATCGTATCAGACAACAAAATCAGGATAACACTTTACCCTTCACTGAAGTCATTTATAATGAAGGATTAATTGAAATAGAAAACAAACTTCTAGAATTAAACGACAAAAATTTAAGTGATTTTGGATAACCTTCTCCTGTTCGTACCCAGAATAATACTATTGACACAATGGTACATCAGTATAACAGAAATGATCTAACAGCGTTTGTTAATGACAATGTGCCAAAATTAGTACCAGATCAAAGACATGCTTATGAGACTATAATTGTGGACAGCGTGAACAATAACATGGGGAGATTACTTTTTTGGACGTACCAGGAGGGACCGGAAAGACTTTTCTCGCAAATTTGATACTTGATAAGATACGGAAATCAGGGAAGATAGCGATTGCAGTTGCTTCGTCAGGAATTGCTGCAACTCTCTTGAACGAAGGAAAAATTGCTCACTCTACGTTTAAACTCCCGCAATCCGTATCTTTAGATCAACGGTCTACGTGCTCTATTCGGAAAAATGGGCCTCTTGGTAAGTTGCTGTAAGACGCGTCGTTGGTAATATGGGATGAATGCACCATGAGTCATAGAGCTCATGTGGAAGCCGTAGACCGTACTTTAAAAGACCTCCGAAGCTCTGCTAATGTCATGGGTGGTATCACTTTTGTATTTGCTGTAGATTTCCGACAAACTCTTCCAGTCATCAACAAGATACGCGAGCAGATATTATGAAGGCATGTTTAAAATCGTCTCACCTTTAGACATCTGTACAACATTTGAATTTGCGCACCAATATGAGAGCTCATCTACATGGAAATACATATAGCAATTTTCCACAACAGCTGCTGAAACTAGGAGAAGGAATTTTTCCATCTTTAAATTTGGTCATCGATTATGCGGTTACTTTGGATGAGTCTCTAGGCCAAATAGTCCATAATTTAGATAGTCTGATAGATGCTATATATCCTGACATCGTAAACCTTCATCAAAATGATTTTGGATGGCTGTGTTGTAGAGCAATAGTTTCTCCCAGGAATGAAACAGTCAATGAAATAAACAATTTAATTATGCAGAAAGTACCGGGTGAAGTTAAGTGCTATAAATCTATAGACACCGTCACTAACGTCGAGGACGCAGTGCACTACCCCCAGGAATTTTTAAATTCTCTAAACCCCGCTGGGCTACCACCTCATGAACTATCGTTAAAAGTTAGCACGCCGATAATGCTTCTCAGAAATTTAAGCCCCCCTAGCATGTGTAATGGCACGAGACTTCTTATAAAGGAGCTAAAAGATAATTTAATAGTAGCGAAGATTATCACCGGCCCTGCAGCTGGTTAATTAGTTCATATACCAAGAATACCCATGATCCCTACTGATTTGCCTATACCCTTCAAAAGGCTCCAATTTCCAGTAAAAATTTCTTTCGCACTAACGATAAATAAATCGCAGGGCCAAACATTCAAATTAGTAGGAATTGATTTACGAAAAGAATGTTTTACGCATGGGCAACTTTACGTTGCTCTATCACGGGTCGGGGCTCCCGACCATCAGTATATTTTGGTACCGGAAAATAATTTAACGTCAAATGTTGTTTATAGAGAAGCTCTACAATAATCGCTTTAGTTATCTATCCTGAAACAACGGGTTGCACTCCGGGACTGCCGGTAGAAGTGAAAACTTGGTATTAATTACATTTATATATTTCCATCATTGATGGATGTTAAAGTTGTTCTTTAAAGAACAACTTTAACATCCACAGAAAGACAATCTGTGCAGCCTGCGGCGGATAACGACTGCGTCGTCGATGTTAGTGTCGGTGACTGTGAATTGACCTGAATCATTTTGCTCACCGTGTCTTTCCTGGGTAGGTTTTTTGCAGCGGTAACTGACATCCACGCGGGCGGAGCCGCGGGCGACCGCTAGTATATTATATATATAGATTAATGTTGCTGTTTGTATTTTGGAATGTAGGTATATTTCTTACTTCTTTACGCTTAAGAGGGCCCTTCCCGAGCAGTTTATCCTCAACGTGATCATGTTTGAAAAGATTTTTGTTTTATTCAATACAATCCAACGCAATGTTTGATGAAGAGGCGACGTGAAAAAAGAGTGACAACGCCTGAACGCTCTGTGGGCATTGAGTAATTCCATCATTCACTCGAATGTTTCACAAAACTGGTTTCAGGATATTCGTGGTATACAGGAGACACGTTTTTTTTTTTAATGTGCAAAGTTTCTATGGATATTTATTTTATCAAGGGCCAGAGTTCTCGACTCGATAATTTTCGACTTTTACGCATGCGAAGCCTCTAGAAGAAGTTAGTATTGTAATAAAACAAGAATTTAACTAAATTAAAACTATGAAGCATTTCAAGTTTATTTAACCTTCAAGCGGTCGCGCGGCGTCGAATCGACCGCGCGCGATATATTTACAATCATAATTTCAAAATTTCTCGTCAAAAGAACGTATCATCTCTAGTAGCTTGTCATTAGTTCACCACTGACGAAAAATCCATTTCCTCTTTCTACACTCCTCCTGAAAGACACATAATGTGTGTGTTTAGGTCGCGACGCAGGTGACGAAAAGACTACACGCGCCTGCCTTTTATTTTTACATTGACGAGAAGATTGATTCTGAAGAAAATTGACCTAAGTAGATGAAAAACTCTTTGATGTTTAAAAAAAGTTTCTAAGTTCCTGAAATCTCCCATCGGTCTTTTTGGTTACGCAGGACCACTACTGTTTCAAATGATCGCGCGCCCGTTTGAAGGTTAATATTGAAAGGTCAAGCTGTAAATTAACTGATCATGACTTTACCTATTTTTAAATGTTACTCTTTGCCCATTCTCTCACTTCAAATCATTTGAATAATATTGAAGTAATAATAATTTCATTATTTGTTATTCTATTGTTACTTCAACATTTCTTTAAGTACTAAGTTTAAAATGAATAAAACTTCATTTAAATATTGTTACGTAATTTCCGTTTTAGAAAATTAGTTCTTGGTTCTAGAATTATCTTTTAATTTAACTGCTTCTTAAGACTATAAAGGCGGACTTGCTTGGACTGAATGAAAACTGAAATGGCGTTTTCTTTTTCAGTTTTTTTCCTTTCTACAGACTTATCAAACGATCTGGCCAGCCTTTTGTTAACTCAGTAGGGTCGGCTTCCAGTATAGCGATATGCAGCTAGGATATCAGTATTGAGCATAGAGTAACAGCCTATCTACATTCTTCAATCCAGTAACTTGTTATCACAATACTCCACAGCATGATTACTGGTCTGAGTTTCTAGCTTCTAAATACTCTTTATAATAATATTAATAATAGCTAAGAGCCTCAAACAAGATCTAAGGAGGCTCTCATTAGGCAGCTGGATCAAGGGCCTGATCCAGAAAGCAGTACTTCTGGACACGGCGCGCGTTGTTAGGAGATTCCTCTCTCAGTAGCCCTGACCACCGGTAGCTTGGACCCTGTTCCCGATGCCGGTGAGCTACTATTTTTTTTATTTTTAAATGTTTTTTTTTTATTGAAATAAATGAAATAATAATAATAATAATGATAAACGTTTATTTCGGACCTTTCCTTTGTTTATTTATGACTGTCAAAAATCTGTAAAAATTGCAGCCATTGCTAGCAGTTACAATTCAATTGAATAACATAGTACCATGCGATTGCGGTCCTATCATTTGACTATCATCATTTAACATGCACAGTCCTTTTTTAATGGGAAGTAATTAAATCCTTTCTCTTGATCAAGGTGAAGCGTGAGAGAGTGTCAGGCTGTTACAGACTAAAAGCTACCTGTGTTCTATCAGTTGCCCTTTGTCGCGTCATCAGTTGCGTATCAGGGCTGTTACCAGCCTTGGCAGGCATCCTCGATTGTGCTGACAATCTATAATATAATAATATCTATCTAATCTTTATTTCATCTTTTACACAAAATAGTTACTTGTAACAGCCACAAGTAAATCTTAAACAAATATTTATGCTAGTGCCCAAGGAATAACTAAAAAATCATATATATAAGGCTCGCGTGGAACACGACGGTCCACATAATAATATAATCATCGTACATAGCCCAAGCGTCTCATTACAACAACAAATCGTGTGCAGCTTGCATCCAGCGTATTCCCTCAGTTTTCTAACGTCATCGGTCTACCACGTTGGGTGCCTTCCATCGCTGCGTCTTCCCGTTTTTCGTTTGACAAGGAACGAGTCCATTCTTTTTTTATTACTTTTGATATGTTCGCGTTTGCCTACTATCTCACCTGATGGAAAGCGACGATGTGGTCGATCATGGAGCACATTTGTCCAAATAATCCTCTTGGCTCACTTCTCAATTGACTCAAGTTCATTAAGCTGGTATCTGGCTGGGTATTAGCATCATGTCCGTGAACGGGCGCTGTCAGTTGAGACTGGTCATCTCTTAGCTGCCATATCTATATTTAGTTTTTATTTTTACTTTATTTGCATTGTCCTCATATGATACCGACAAGAAACATGTAACAGAGATATTTGTAATTACAAAACATGACTGAAAAGAGTGTCCATGGAGTTTCTTGTACATTCTTCTCCATAAAGATATACGCTTTGGAATGTGCAATAAGCATCATTTTTTTTTCTGACTGACTGGCTTCTTGACATTTCAAAAGTGCCTGTAAATGGTTTGTTCGAAATAAAATGCTTTTAATTTTGATTTTGATTAGACATGAAATATTCTCAAAAAACTAATGCCGAAGCAATCAGTTATAATAGTGGCAATAACAAACAGCCACTTTCCTCATCCTTTCTTTATAATTCAAACAAAACCAAACAAATCTTAAACATTTACTTATTTACGACGAACAACGTGAGGATGAAATCCGTGCACAAAGCGCCACAAAGACAACCAGCGGCCGACCCGCATAAAGAGGCACGTGAAAATTTTTGGAAACAAAGTGAATATTTTAATATTCCCAACGAGCCAACTTTTGTTGTTGCTTGCAGGACAAGCGAAGGTAATTTGAATAACGAATTTGTTCAAATGTGTTTTTGTAAAGTTGTTTACAGTTTTACATTTACATGAATGGCTGTTTGATTTTTGTAGTAGTGCTTTTTGTTTTTAAGGTTATTTAAAAAAAAAAGTGTAAAGTCCGACGGTTCACCTCACGGCGCTACCGTCACCACATGACACTGGCAGAATAGTCGACCTCGGCTTAGTTGCCAAAAAGGAAAAAAAAAATCTTGACTTAGCTCGCGGAGTCTGTGGTCGATTGGACCCGCTCGATTAGTGTCCGCGGGATCACTCGACCCAGTCCCATTTTGAATGTGTCGATTGGACCCACTGCCTAATTTTATTATAAGTACAGTCACGGAAGAAAGTCGAATCTTATAGTTTGATTTTATGACTTAAAATATGTAATACATTTATATAATAATATTAATGAGAATATATATTTTTTATTTATTCAATTATGTATTTACACTTACGCACCACATTCATCTAATTATGACGATTTTTTTGCGAAACTTAGACTGGCCATTAGCTTGATTTGATAAAACTTGTTCTCTTACTGTTGTTCTTTCCAAAACGAAAAATACTTTCCCAGAAGTGAAAATAACGGGGTGTTTCTTTCACTTTTGTAGAACTCTTTGGCGTAAAGCAAAAGAACTGGATTTGTCTAAAACACTAACAGGTAGGATGCATGTAAAACTTTGAGAGAAGAATCTATTGATGAAGGTTGGCTTTATATCATGGGAGAAAGTTCAGCTAGCGAAAAAATATTAAATTTAACGATAATTATGTTAAGACCTGGTTGTTAAATTCTAATCTAGCAAATACTTGGAGCACTTATCAAGAATTGCACAAAACAATAATACCGTGGAAGTATGGAACAACCATATTTAAAAAAATATGTTAAAATTAAGCCAAATATCGCTTAACTTCTAGAAGGATTGAGTAAGGATGTGGCTTATTATTCAACTGCGGTGGAATCTCCTTACGGTATCAAAATATCAAAGTGGCTGCCTGAAACCAAGGAAAGACAGAATAAGATCGACTATGCTGTAGGTGAACTACTCAGCGGCCAGATTACTGTAGGGTATTGTTTAGAGAAATTGATATTTTAATCAAGTAAGACGATTTTCAATGATTTACTATTTTTAAATAATTGCAAAATTGCAAAATGAACGTTGTCATTTTTTTTTACTATTGTTGATTTTTTTAGATGTTTTAAATGTTGTTTTGTATAATTACAAATTCTAGTTTTTATGGCTGTGATTTTTAAATAGATAGTAACTAAGGATTATTTTTTAATAATATTTATTAAATATGGTGACCAAAAATGTCGTGCTGGAGTATGTGACTAATTTTATAATGTTATTTTTATACATGTTTTTTTTTTATAGTAATTGGTATAGAGTTACTGTTGATTGTTATAGTTGATTCATACAACTACTACGTGGATTTTTAACTTTTTTAATGTTTGTCTTGATGTTACTTATATGTACATCCTAATTTTAAAAGATTTTAGAATTTGATTGAGAATAATAATAATAGTGAGAAAGTTCTTGCAGATAGAGGAAAATGAAATTTCTCCTCATAACATCCCCTTTACACCAACTACACACACGCTACATTGACTTGGCTTGACCCGTTAATGTAGCTAAAAACTAGCTAGAGAGCTAAGCAATAATCAACGTTTTTTCAAAATGATAATAATAAACGTTTATTTCGGACCTTTCCGTCCATAGGTAACACTTACAGCTTTATATAACACACACAATATTATAAACGTTTAAATCTAACTGAATTGCGTTTTATTACATTTTCACTTACCACTTTTGCGCTTGACTGTATCCGCCAGTAGCTTTAAACAATGGATATTTTTTTTAATTTGGTTGTGGGTCCATATGACCAATGAAAATACAGAAAATAAATTGTGTGGTCAAGTGGACCCGCGGCACCAAAATCGAGCGGGTCCAATCTACCACAGACTCGCTCGCGAGGTTGTCGACATGTGGGAAGTGGATAGAGCAATCATTGTGCCGATAGTCATGATGGCCAATGGCTTAATTGCCAAGAGCCTCGACCAACATCTGAGGAGGCCCTCGTTAGAGAGTTGGATCAAGGGCTTGATTCAGAAGGCAGTACTCCTGGACACGACGCGTATTGTACGGAGATGCCTCTCTCAGGAGCCCTGACCACCGGTACCTTGGACCCTGTCCCCGATGCCGGTGAGCTACTATTTTTTATATTTTTAAATGTTTTTTTTTATTTAATATGATTTTTTAAGAAATATTAAAAAAAAAAATATGTTAAGATAGAAAATAATATTACTGTCGATACATATCGATATACATATTATTATACAACTACCTAGTATACCTTTATACATAGAGTTGTGGAATATGTTAAGTGCAAACATACATCTAGATCTTTTCAGCAATTGTTACTTTCGAAAAGCGACAATTTGCGCTTTTAGCAGAACTGGGTTTTTCCTTTCGTAATCAAAAGTATTAAAAAATAATTAAATGGACTATTCTAAAAATAGATCAATAGTTTTATTGGGCACGCCATCATCATGGCGGCAAGTCCCCTCTTTGAGGCATGGCTGGAAAGTCTTCACGGCGTTCTCACCTACTACATGACGCAGGTCCTCACCGGATATGGTAAGTTCGAGAGGTTCCTGCACCGTATTCGTGCGGAAGAAACGCCCGGGTGACACCATTGTGTGGACCACCAAGAGGACACGGTGGAGCATACGGTAGAGCACCGCCGTGTCCTCGTGGGGAAGATCGGTGGCAGCGATCTCTCGTGCCGAGCCTTGGTACAGGCCATGGTCCGGAGCGAGGAAGAGTGGCCGGCGGTCGCCTCCTTCTGCGAAGCAGTAATGCTAACTAAGGAGGAAGCCGCACGTGCACGCGTGAGGCAATGGCCCTCGTGCCCCAGCCGCCGGGTTTCCGATCCCGATTTCCGGCCACCATAGACGCGGGCTTGCAGATGGCAAGCAATCGGAAGCTCGCCGTCCGACCATCCGGTAACCAACCGGACCGATCCTAAGTTGCCGACGGCGCGTACTGTTCCACGCGCGCCTCAAAGAGATGTCAGCAACCGTAGGGACCCAGCAGGGTCGAAGCCTACTGGGGACATGGGTGATGCGAAAGAAATCCCCAGAGCCCTGTAAAAATGGCAAAGAAGGAAAAGGAGTGGGTTTTTAGTCAGTAAAAGTCTGACACTATCTCCCACTCCGCCCAAGAGCGGGGAATGTCATAAGATGATTTTCCCACTTGAAAAAATAAATAAAAGATTAATAGTTGTATGAATGACCAATAATATATTTTTTAGAAAGATCTTCTCGTTAATACTTATTAATTTAAAAGAAAGCCCATTCCTGAAAAACAACCAAGCTGAGACTTACGATGTTCTTCCTAAAAAAGGTGGATATATTTACTTCATATTACTTAATTATTGTGGCTTTTTGTGACTGTTGCTGAATAAACTGGTTTTTAATCGACTCTAAAAAAAGGAAAGGATGTCAAATAGGCTGTATTTTTTATGTTTGTTAACTCAGAACTCATCAGATGTTTTCCCATCTAAAAAAAATTCCTATACACAAAATTATTTTGACATTTCCAACTAGTTCGTTATTTATATGTAAAGTGCAAATTAGACTTAAGTCTTAACGTCGATGTGAAATAACGAAAAAAGAAAACAAGACATATATTTTTCAGTTCCTTTTTATAATTCAGGAAATATATGTTTAGAAATATTTATCACACTTAACATTTATACAGTGCATGACTATAGACAATTAAAACAATTCTTTCTTTTTACTTTATTACAAGCATTTACAATAATTATCCTACGTTATAATCATGGTTCATAAAAACATAAGTGGTCTTAAGTAAAGTCATTTTATTCAATATTGCTTTAAAAAAAAATAAAAGCTAACATATTCATACAATGTCGTTAAGTAATCACGTGGGTGACGTAAGTAAATTAAAATAAAATACATACATGTTGGTAAATTAAAAAAAAAACATGGTGCAAAAATTTTCATTTTGAAAAATTATTGAAAATAAAATGAATTTAACGATTAATCCAAAAAAAATTATGTTAGTGGACTATATAAAAAAAATGTGTTTTGATAAACCCTTTGGCTGAAATAAAATAGCTACAACCTAGCGGTCTTTAAGTCAAGAGTTAATAGGTTACTTCTAAGAAAGCGGGCTCCATCATCACATCATCGCTTACCATCAAGTGAGTAGCGGTCGAACGCGAGCATATTTATAATAGTAAAAATCTAAATAGAAACAAAATGTTGAATGTTATACAAAAAAGACACATACATGCTTATTCTGCTAAGGTCTGGCACATTGTCTGGATGGCAAACAGTTGCTCTGACAGGTGCGTCGCGAATGGATTAATCTTACAAAGTTTGCGACTGTATAGGTACAATGGTAGAAGCTAAAACTATGCTCTATAGTTTTATTAAAACATTCAAAGTGTGGAAAGTTTGCGATACTTTTAGTATGGATCGAAGTCATAAATAAATTCACCCACTCTGCGTAGACTGAGAAGAAGTGTCTGACTTATATTGACTTAAACCTATCTTTTTTTTTTATAGGAATATTATTAATGACATCCCCCCGGTCATGGGTGGACCCGGAGAGCGTGTCAGACTTTTACTGACTAAAAACCCACTCCTGTTCCTTCTTTGCCATTATTCCAGGGTCCCGGGGATCTTTTTCGCATCACTCATGGCCCCAGTAGGCTTCCACCTTGCTGGGCCTCTACGTTTTGGTTATCGGACGGTCGGACGGCGAGCTACCCATTGCTCGCCGTCCGCAAGCCCGCGCACACGGTGGCCGGAATTAGTGATCTGAATCCTTGTGGCTGGGGCGCGAGGGCCATTGCTTCACGCGTGCGGCCGCATCTTTTGCGAGAATTACTACTTTGCAGAAGGAGGCGACCACCTGTCAGTCTTCCTCACTTCGGACCATGGCCTTTACCAAGGCCCGGCGCGCGAGATTACTGACTTAAACCTACTGTGTTCCTTTATTTGCACATTGAATTCCAGGGTCGCGGTAACTATGACAAGGATGTTTCTCGTTTGACTCCAACCGAAACTTAAAAACTTAATAGTGAAATTATATAGGTATTTGGTTAATGTCATTCATTCCATTTTTTGGTGTAAAAATTGTCAAATAAGTTCTACCACTCTAGGTGGAGCGAGAAGTATTGACAGAATTTTAGTGACTACATAAAACCCACCTGCATTTCTTTTGGGTACGCCATAATTAAGGCGGTAAGTCCCTCTTTGAGGCGTGGTTGGAAAGACCTCACGGCGTCCTCACCTTCTTCACCGGATTCGTACGGAAGCGACGCCTGGGTGTCACCACTGTGTGTACCGCCCGGAGGACACGGTGGAGCACACGGTGGAAGTGTGCCCCGCTTGGGCAGAGCAACGCCGTGTCCTCGTGGGGGCGATCGGTAGCGGCGATCTTTCGCGCCGAGGCTAAAAAAGCGATTGCGTAAGGCAATGGTCCTCACGCCGAAAACGACACGGGCTTGCGGAAGGCGAGCAATGGGTGGCTCGCTGTCCGACCGTCCGGTAACCGGCCGGACCAAGGCCAAGTCGTCGACGCGTACTGTTCCACGCGCGCCATAGGGAGATGTCACCAAATCGTAGGGGCTCAGCAGGATCGAAGCCTACTGGAGCCACGGGTAGACTGAAAGTGAAACCCCTGGGACGAAGGCAAAGAAGAAACAGGAGTGCGGTTTTAGTCAGCAAAACACTCTGTCAGTCTGACACTATCTCGCGCTCCACCCAAGAGCGAGATTTATCTTTAGATGATTTCCCACCTAAAAAAAAAAAAAAACCACATAGGAGAACTGTATTTCTGCTACCTTGTTTTGAATTGTGTCTGTGTATATTGCTTGGATAAATAAGCAATTTTATTATTACTATTAACTATCGGGCAGTTGCCCGAACCAGACATAACACATGTCTGATCGATGGATCCTCCTTTTCACTTTGTTCCACAAACCTCTAAAGTCTCTTTTGACCAATGTCGAAACCCAAACGGGCATACTTCTTAAGCCTAATGGAAGCTCTCCTTAACATAAAAAAGCTTACATTGTCATGCGTAACTTGAGCCCGAATATAATTACTGAAGCTCATATGCGACAGAATATTTTAACTCCTAAACAATGTTTGTTTTCTAAATTCCGCAAACTGTGACAACCAAGTTCTTAATTAAAATACAACATGACAAGTTTTTACTTTAGCAGATTTTATTTACTCACACTCCAAATTTAATGTTCTAGACGGCGGGTTTAAGAAATTCATTGCGCATTTTGTACGTTGTATTCACATCATTTTTAGGGTTTCGTACCCAAAGGGTTCAGACGGCACCCTATTATTATTAATAGGGTTTCGTCTATAATTAGTAATAGGGGCCTACACTGCCTGTCCGTCTATCTATCAGGGGGCTGTATCTCATAAACCGTAAGAGGTAGATAGACTTGAGATTTTCACAAAATGTAAAAATGTATTGTAAAAATGTAATTGTTATGGCTATTGCCACTACAACAACAAATAATAAAATTTAATAAAGCTAATAATTAAAGGGGATTCATATACAAGAAATGTTATTTCGTCGGTGTTTTTTTTTCTCGATTTTAATATTGTAGTACCTATGGAGTTTTTTTTTTTAAATATACTTTTATTTAGGGACCTAACTCTTTCAAAAATAATAAATCAGTCTAGCAGTTTATGAATTTTATGCGGTTAATTTAATACCTAACTATCTCATTGGTGCATGGTCACTGTGCGTCGGGATTTCCAGATCAGCCAAAAATCGATTGGATGTTTTTTACCTCAGAACTCCGTCGTTTATGGACCGATTTGCAACTTTTTTTCCCTTTATAGGATATACTTCCAAATTGGTCCCATTTTTTTCAAATCTAGTTCTGATGATGGAATCTATGAGGAATCGAGGGAATTCCTCAAATATTATAGGCAACAATACAGTGATTTTGGTATTTTCATCGGGAACTAAAGCATTTACAGTCAAAAAGTAACATTTAACATGAAGTGAAACTGATAATGAAGTCCAGAAATAGTCAACGAAACTTCATACTTACATAGATATTACAATGAAGATAGTTAAGCGACTCTGACAATACAAATAAATGAATGGTTCTGAATAGTTACGTTGAAAATGGTATCAACGAAGAGATCTAATGATGATGATGGAGCCGGAAGGTAGGCACTAGAACTCTGTAATTAATCAATGTAACCTAGCCGTATTTTTCATGGGGACGTCCCTGCCAGGTGGTGTGGGTCAAACTCCGCCCCTGGGCTCCCCCACTGACGCAGAGCCTCCGGCCTCAGCTTGTGGAGGGTGCGGTGAGCACTCTGTTCTCTGCGTGAGGAGAACACTCTGCTCCACTCATGGCTCCGCCACCAGCGTTGTCCGACGCACACCACGATGGCGACAACGACGACAATGCTCCAAAGGTGAGGCAGGTAGAAATGAGAGTGGCGGCACGAAGGCTGAGTGCCAAAAATACCGACCTAGGGCCCGACGTCATGCCTAGGAAGGCCTCAGTCCTGGCCATGGAGGCTCTCAGGCCTCGACTAAGAGGGTTCTTCGGCGCATGCACGGAGCGGAGCCAGTTCCCACTTCGCTGGAAGACGGGGAAACTGGTCCTCTTTGCAAAGCCGGGGCGCCCTGCGGACTCTCCGTCCGCGTACTGGCCCATTGTGCTACTCGACAAGGTAGGCAAGCTCTCTCTTGAAAGAGTAATTGTAGACCGCCTCATCACGCACCTAACACGGGTGGGGCCGGATCTGGCAAACAGCCAGTTCGGCTTTCGCAGGAGGCGCTCCACGGTGGACGCCACCATGCGCGTGCGAGTTCTCACGACGGGGGATGCGGTCTCCCAAGGCAGGTGTGTCTTGGTGGTGCCTTTGGACATCTCCAACGACTTCAACTCCCTGCCTTGGAGTAGTATTAGGAGGGCACTCCGGTATCACCGGACGCTCGACTACCTGTCGGACAGGCACATCATCTACTCTGGTCACCAGGGAGAGTGGGAATGTCGAGTGATGTCGAGCAGTTTTACGCAGGGAATGGTACTAGGGCCGCCTTTATGGAACATCGGATACGACTACTTCGAAGCGAGGAGGAGCCTACTGGGGCCATGGGTTTGCTTCTGAAGGGAAAACCCGGCCCTGGAATAAAAGGCAACGAAGGAACTAGGAATAAGTTTAAGTCAGTAGAAGTCTGACACGTCCTCCCGCTCCGCCGAAGCACGAGAGATGACATTGGATGATTTCCCACCTAAAAAAGTCACTCACACACTTTTGCCTTTAATAATTGTGCGATAAGAGTATCAATGTTTTCTGCAAATTTTACTGTAAAAACGGGATCAAATACTGTGAAATATGAATACAAAACATTTTAATACCCATTTCAAAGCCAAAGCAACTAAGTGACATGCAAAACGGCATCCCATGTATAAGGAACGAAGATCTTTGTGCAACCAAACACATCTCGCGAAGAAATATTTATTTTACAGTCTTCACACCATTTCTTTGTGGGTCTTATTTTGTACGACACAATAAATGTTGCTTTGTTTATGTTCTCATGTTCACCTTGTTTATAGGAGTTGCTGATCTTTTGTGGTGTTACTTATAGCTTTTGTCATTGGCTTCTCCTGCTTGAAAGCAGAAAAATATTCCAAGGGAACATCTTCTCAGTCGTACAGTCTTGGCGGAGTAGTCGTGGTCATGAATCGTCTGGTAGGTTGGTTGCGGCTTTTGCAAGATTTCTCCCTCTCTCTCCGTTCGTGGTACCGCATGTACCTTAAATGAAGGAACACTTCTTAGATGATTTAATGAGGTCTGTCCATCTGGTGGGTGATCGGCCGCGAGAACGTTGGTATTCTTTCCTGTTCCACTTAACGTTCCAAAGAGCTTTCAGTGTGGACAACATGTCCAAACATCTTAAAGATCATCAATCAGTCATCGACCAAGGGCAGGCAGGTGCCTGCCATTCCTCCATTCCGTTCCATTGGTCATTCCAGACCATGACCTTCATTTCTTTTAGGTAAAAGGGCATTGTTTTCGGAGAATATTCTCGTGGTTTTCTTACGTGATCGAATCAGAAATGAAGAGAACCAAGGTTACCGACATAATTTGAAGAATATGGTCGATGGAGCCGAAAGTTAGCCACCAGTAGTAACCACGTACCTACCGGAAGACCCAGCAATAAAAAGTTTTCTACAAGATGGAACAATGACCTGGTGAACGTCGTGGGAATCCGATGGATGCGTGACGAACAGGACTGGTCATTGTGGTGACATTTGGCGAAGGCCTGTATCCAACAGAAGCCGTGTTTTGGCTGAAATGATGTGAATGATGAATTTTGGCGAAATAACCTTTCATTCACAAGTTCCAACAATTTCGTCGCGTATAATTTTGTTTTCATGGAAAAATAAAATGCATACGGAAATCCCGTAAGCCTGTTATATAATTTTCATCAGTTGCGCCGCACGATAAGCGAATTAATTATTTTTCGAAACAGCTTTAGTAACACCCACTCTAAATGTAAGGTTTAAGGTCAGTCATCCCTTAGAATTTCATTCGTGCATTATTGAAGTATTAAAATAGACACGAAACTATGAATAAACACGAGTTTTATCCTCCAGCGCTGTCTTTCTGCGAAGGCGTTCTGAGGCCCCATTCTAGTGAAAGCATAATCAGGCAATAAAGTGCATATTGTCTGCCTCGACTTATACGTTGTAGTGCGCGGTTAAAACACAGCGTCGTATTATTCTGTGTGATTTATTTCATTACCACTGTTCTATAAAATGATAACGGAAAACATCGTAAGGAAACCGGCATGTCCTTGAATCAAAAATTCAAAGACATGTGACATCCACCAATACGCACTGGGCCTGCGTGTTGGATTACGTGTCATTCAGGAGAGCCTAGGGAAGAGGAGTGAGTCCTAGCAGTAGGAACATTAAAAGGCTGACTATGCTACACACAAATCGTTTTCGGAACACATACACTGTGCGTACAGCTAAGGATTAGAATTCCCTGCTGAAATATGTGTTTCTTGATAGTTATAACCTGGAAATCTTTATGTCATGCGCGAGAGAGGGTTTCTTTTAGGCAAGTGTGCTCTATCGTTGACCATATCGTCGCTTTGCTTTACGTGTGTTTTATTTATTATTTATTTATTTTAAACTTTATTCACTAATGAAACACTGTACAAAGCCGGACTTAATGCATTAGGCATTTAGCAGTCGACCTTAGGGTGGTGCGAACATGGCAGGTTCAACTTAATAGAAGACAACCGGAAAGGAAATAGCATATACTTAAATACAAATAAAGAACGATATTATGTGTGACTGTGAAAAAAAAAACTGGGCAAGTGCGAGTCGGACTCGCGCACTCAGGGTTTCGTACAAACTTGCCTATGTAAATAGTTGAAATCCCGAATGGAGTCTCGACGAGTTTTCTAAATCGCGAAAAAAGGTTTTTTTTTTGTGATGTTTCAATAAATTTACTGTTTTCAGATTTATTCCTAAATCTGTGCTATAAGACCTTGCTTCATGCCAAAATTTCAAGATTCTAGGTCAACGTGAAGTACCCTATGATTTTTGATTCCCTTGAGAGAGTCGAAATATACGTTTTACGGCCGTATCTTTTTTTTTCGTTACTTCAGAAGTTTGATTTTTTCAAAGCATCAAGAGACCGCAAATTTAAGTATATAGTTTTAATTTCAACTTAATATCTCCACGCGTTCCCGAGATAAAGGGTCTTAACAGACAGACAGACAACCTGAGGGACAACAAATTAATCCTATAAGGGTTCTGATTTTTCCTTTTAAGATACGGAACCCTAAAAAAAGACTATGCAAACATAAATTTCCAGCAGCGTGTATTGAAAACCGTGTGACACAACGTGAAGAAAACAAGGAAGGGGTTCGATCACAAAGTACTTCCTCCCCTTTGATAAAACACTAGAGGCGAGATCCATCGAGATAATAGAACTAGATAACGAACATGTTTCAGTACAACAGAACAGTGAGCCTTCAAAAAAGTCGGTTCCTACTATTTGATCTTTTGAATTGTCCCCTGGTTTCTTTAGATTTTTTGTGGTACATGGAGTAGGTTTATAGCGTTTTTTTATTTATTTTTAGGGTTCTGTACCTCAAAAACAAAAATCGGAGCCCTTATAGGATCACTTTGTTGTCCGTCTGTCTGTCTGTCAATACCCTTTATCTCGGGAACACGTGGAGGCATCGAGTTGAAATTAAAAACCATGTACTCAAATTTGCAAACTTTTGAAGCTGTGAGGAAATCAAACTTCTGAATTAACGAAAAAAAAAAGATACGGCCGCGTATTTCGACTCTCAAGGGAATTAAAATTCATAG
Organism: Mythimna vitellina; assembly: GCA_949316375.1. Taxonomy (NCBI): domain Eukaryota; kingdom Metazoa; phylum Arthropoda; class Insecta; order Lepidoptera; family Noctuidae; genus Mythimna; species Mythimna vitellina. The sequence goes on along the minus strand of OX438687.1, from coordinate 7,384,554 downwards.
GGTACTTCCCGTTTACCTGGAATCCTGAAATTTGGCATGAAGCAAGATCTTATAGCACAAGTATAGGAAAAAATATGAAAACTGTAAAGTAGTTAATCACAAAAAATAGCTTTTCTTGCGATACGGAAAATTTTTCGTAACTCAATTCGAGAATTTAACTGTTTTTTTTTTTTAATTTTAACCAGTAGTTCTTGAAATCAACGCATCCGTCCAAAGAAATCCTTCAGCTTTATACTATTCCTAGCTATTGCCAGTGGTTTACCTGCGTAAAAGTAGAAAATTTGCCCAAGAAACAAACTCTTAGGATAAAAAGTATCCTATTTGATATTGCAATTCATGGTCTTCTCGAGTGTTAAATTTCATCCAAATCCCTTCAGTTGTTTTAGCGTGAAGAAGTTACAGACATGTGATTATATGTCACTATGACATAAATATAGTGTGTGTGTAAACACTCATAAATTTTCGCCTATATGTTATACTAGCTTCTGCTAGCGGCTTTGCCCGCTTAAAAGTAGATTTCACTATACAAACTTCCAAGCCCCATTTACCCCCTTTGGATTGGAGTTTCGTAAAATCCGTTCTTAATAGATGTCTACGCCCTATAAGGAACCTACCTGCGAAATTTTAAGTTTGTAGATGATATAGTTTCTGAAATCAAACAAGGCGAAGAATCGCCAAACCAAATTGGCAGTTGGCAGGGCACATTACTTGTAGAACGAATAGTCGATGAGGCCGAAAGGTTCTAGAGTGGCGACTACGCACCGGAAAACGCAGCGTTAGAAGGCGTCCCACAAGATGGACCGACGACCTGGTGAGAGTCGCGGGAGTGCGGTGGTTGCGAGACGCACAGGATCGATCGTTGTGGCGTTGCTTGGGTGAGGCCTATGTTCAACAGTGGACTTCTTTCTGCTGAAATGATGATGATGATGATGATAGTTTCTGAGATTTCTGAAACTTATATACTATATATATTATTTCGCTTACATATATATAGAAAATTAGAGTGACAGTATATATTTCCTCGCGTATCTTCTAACTTAAACCCCTAAAAACGCAACAACTGTTGAAAAGGCTTCTCTTGATCCCATCCTTCTACACGCAGAAACCCTTTTCTCGTCATTCACGACAGTAGCAAAATGAAAAGAACTTTTTTTGTAATTTCATTTTGGTGCCTTTGAGTGTTTTGATATTATTTAAAGAGGTTTTATGTTAAAGAATTTACTATTTAGTCATTACAGTGAAGTTTTATTATTTTAATTAAGTATTAGCGGTCCCAGCCGATGTTATCCTGCCCGACGACTTGGTTTCGGTTAGAAAAAAAAATGAGAACTCGATTGCAGCGTCACCTACCGGATTTATCTGTATTTTCAAACCATCTCGGGAGGCATGGCGGACAGAGTTCAGGCGGGACCTCATGGTGGAATGGCGACAGTGACTGTCGCAACCCAGTGCTGGGCCTCCACAATTATGGCGGTAATTGGGGACTTACCACCATAATTGTAGCGAAAGAGGGGACTCTGAGGTGTGGCTGGAAATTAAGTACTAGCGGTCCCAGCCGATGTTGTCCTTCGGGCAGGACAGGACAGGACTTGGTTTCGGTCAGGAAAAAAATGACAACCCGATTGCAGCGTCACCTACCGGGTCTAACTGTATTTTCAAACCATCTAGGGAGGCATGGCGGTCAGAGTTCAGGCAGGACCTCATGGTGGAATGGCGACAGCGATTGTCGCAACCCAGTGCTGGGTACGCCACAATTATGGCGGTAAATGGGGACTTACCACCATAATTGTAGCGAAAGAGGGGACTCTAAGGTGTGGCTGGAAATTAAGTACTAGTGGTCCCAGCCGATGTTGTCCTTCGGGCAGGACAGGACAGGATTAGGTTTCGATCAGAAAAAAAATGACAACCCGATTGCAGCGTCACGTACCGGGTCTAACTGTATTTTCAAACCATCTAGGGAGGCATGGCGGACAGAGTTCAGGCGGGACCTCATGATGGAATGGCGACAGCGATTGTCGCAATCCAGTGCTGGGCACGCCATTATGGCGGTAAGTCCCTACTTACCGCCATAATTAAAGCGAAAGAGGGGGCTCTTTAAGATGGGGCTGGAAAAATCTCACGGCGTCCTCACCTTCCGAATGACGCTGGTTCTCACCGGACATGGTTAGTTCGAGAGGTTCCTGCACCGGATTCGTGCGGAAGAATCGCCTGAGGGTCACCACTGTATGGACCGCCCAGAGGACACAGTGGAGCATACGGTAGAGCTGTGCCCAGTTTGGGCAGAGCACCGCCGCGTCCTCGTGGGGGCGATAGGCATAGGGCCACCCTTGTGGAACATCGGATACGAATACGTGCTGCGCGGCAGAGCACCGCCGTGTCCTCGTGTGGGCGATTGGCGGCAACGATCTCCTGCGCCGGGCCTTTGTACAGGCCATGATCCGGAGCAAGGAGGAGTGGCAGGCGGTCGCCTCCTTCTGCGAAGTAATAATGCTAGCAAAGTAGACAGCCGCAAGCGCACGCGCGAGGTAACGGCCCTCACGCCTCAGCCGCTGGGATCCCGATCTTGATTTCCAGCCACCGTAGGCGCGGGCTTGCGGAAGGCAAGCCTCGGCGTACCTCAAAAAAAGATTCCTTATTATTTATATTAATTCTATATGGAATAACTCTGTAATAGTACATTTTAATACAAATGGAGAAAGTTTGTCAAGGCGACCGAGGCAAAATTTGCTCGAGCTGCAGACGAGAGGGTTTAATGGAGCGTCCAGCTGCAGTGACAAATTTCCAAGTGTATCGAACGACATTTTTCATACACTAGGATATATAATTAAATAGGGGTTGATCGACGACTCGTGAGGGTTGCTTAGCGCCAAGCCTTGTACGATAAATACAATACATTGTGGCGGGGGTGAACGGGCGCACTTTTCCACACTAGTGCGGAAAACAGTAAATAGCGTGCCTACAAGCATGGCAAGGAATAAGAGCGAGTTGTCGAGTCGAGAGAGCATTAAAAATCATTTCTGATCATGGTAAATGGAATCTAAGACAAAGCTCTACATAAAAATACCACTTGACTTAACAAAACGCACATTTACCTTGTACAATCAAGTACCCTTTTCTCCACAACTGTCAAAACTACATCTCTATACGTTTCCTGAACAAATATTGCGTTTCAATTCCATTTCCATGACGAATACAGTTGAACGTTTGGAATCAAAGTGCATCCACAGAATTTTCTAGAAACAAAATCTTTCAAGCGCCCGGAATTCTTTGATTCTAATATTTGAATATGAAAAGCGGGATGCAAAATTCCAATTCGTTTCGAACGAATTTCAACGTTCGTTCGATTTTTAAAAGAAGACTTTTAAATCTATGGTGGTTGTTTCGGAAACTTATAATTCGAGATTATTATCCTTTGGGTAGCAAAGGATAATAATCTCGAATTCTCTCGAAAACGAAACTCAACTATCAACTTTTGGTGTGTGTATTTTGAATAGATTTTTAATTAAAAAAAAAAGGCTTAAAATGTATATGTTGCACTTAATCTGAAAACTTATAAACCTTTATAATCTAAGGTGTTAGAATGGAATTTAAACCTTCTCTTGTACGTCACATAGTTTGTTCTTCCAAATTTTGGTAATTACCTCAAGTTCTGAATTCAAATGTAGCCGATTTCATTGTTGTAGAACGAAATAGAATTATTATATAATCCATGCTGCAAACTATGGGCAGTGGAAACGTCATACAGCCAATTTCAGAAATCAAAAGCAAGAATAATGTCTACCAGTCGTAACCGAAGGAAGTTAGAGACTCTTTAGTTGATCGCTATTGCAAGGAAAAATACTCGGTGTTTGATATTCTAAATTTTTCATTGTTGAATAATATAAGGAAACCAGGTAACGCCTGACAAAAACATACAAACAATGCTTCTATAGGTATCTTCGTTCGGTAACGGTTTAGATACTTGGTTCTTTTTGCTATTGCTTCCTCGTATTGTCCTCTAACTTATAACCTAGGTTTAATTTTTTGCATTGGCTTTTAGTAACTCCAATAAAAAAAGTATTTGACTGTCGAGTTTCTTAACATTGTCAACTTTCATTTTATTGATAAGCTCGCGCTTGACCCTATTTCACCTAGTGGTATGCGATGTTCAATGTTGATGTACCAAGTCGACGATGAACTACGCTTGCCTAGAAGTAGCCCATTCACTGTTGACTTATAGACCCCTAGTTTGTAGTTATTAGGCAACACAGATCCTGGCAGAGGCTTCCACTCCTTATATAATATGGTTTCAAAAAATATTCATGTAGAAATGAAAGTATGAAAGAACTTTTTAGTTCATTCTTAACTTTTCTTTTTATTTTTACGTCTCATGAATATATTGATAAAATTATTTTTCCCCAGTAGCGGTGTCGAGCTCTTGTAAGGTTTTGAAACAAACCACTCAAGGAAAGGTCAAAAATATATTTCTTAAGATGAATACAAAATATCGTCTGAGATTTCGCGACACCATTCACGAAAAAAAAACGTGATACCAGTACCTACACATATCTTTTTTTTTATGTCGGTGGTTCTCTACCTTTTTTGACCTTAGGGCTCTTTGGTTTTTAATATTATAGGAATAAAGCAATTGGGTCTATCAAAATGAAATTTCTATATGACTTATCAGCCTTTTAATGTTCCCACTGCTGGGCCTCCTCTCTAGGAGAGGGAATGGGCCGTAATCCACCATGCGGGCCTGTGCGGGTTGGTGAATGCCACATGTCTTCGATTTTTTTTCACTTTCCTTATGACCCCAGTAGGTTTCGACCCTGCCAGGCTCCTACGATTGCTGACATCTCCATGAGGCTCGCGTAGAACACTACGTGCTGTCAACGACTTGAGCTCGGAGATCTTGAGATCGGACAGCGAGCTACACACTGCTCACCATCTGCAAGCCCGCACCTACGGTGGCCGGAAGTCGGGATCGGAATACCGGCCGGCAGCCTGCTGTGGCGCATGGTTTATTGACTCGCGGCCGCCTCCTTTGCTAGCATTACTGCTTCGCAGAAGGAGGCGACCGCCTACCACTCCCTCATATAGAAACCTTTAACATTGCTTAAATACTAGGTGGCATATACATTTCAGTGAATTAAATGTTATACAGATTGAGTAAACCCTGATTTCCGAACTAGGAGACACTTTGACTTAGAAGTCGGTATTTTGTTGTCACTATGATACCACCAACCTCTTAGAGAAAAGGGTTTTATCATACAAAAATCTTTGAAAAAAAAAAACAGCTTTGAAACTACGAGTACAATAAAAATTAAACACATTTTTTGTGAGTGTGTATGTATTTGTGTGTTTTGTGTTGTTGAGAGTGAGTGTGTGTATGAGGAGGAATTGTGGTGCATTTGGGTGTGTGTATAATCGAGTTCCGTAATTTTATTTTTTTACTTAAATCAAACTTCTAATTATGACGGTCCAAGTAACTTTTGAGTTCTTATGAAAAATTTTAGCAATACTAACATTAAAAAATAATATATGTACTTAGTTGCATTAGCTGTATGCATTTATGTGTAGTCGACGGGCTTTCTGACATCTGCCCCCCTAGCCAAGTTACAATCGTATCGTTCGCGCCAAACGCCTCGAGTAGGCCATGCCTCCGATTCCTTTGTTCTGACCACATGACTGAGCGTTGAGATGACGTCAGAACAAAGGAATCGGAGGCGTGACCTACTCGAGGCGTTCGGCGCGAACGAAACGATTGTATCTTGGCTAGGGGGGCTGACTACTTGTAACAACTGTCAAAGATCTACGAATGGCAACCAGCGCATCAGTTTTACGTGTTTTCAGAGTTACGGGGTGTCAGTAATGTCCTAGACAAACTTAGAAAAGTACAATATAAATTGAAAAAAATACATTGGTACAAGCCCGGCCTTAACCACTGGGCCATTACGATCCTTTAGTCGACGGCTCCAACAATAAGTTGTCAGCCTGCGTCCCAGATGATTTAGTAGAATTTAATAAAATTGAGTTTCGCTGTACCTAATCTGCGTTAATAAGTTTAACACTCCGTCGTCCCATGAGATGGGTATAATTAATCTTCTGTGACGGGAACATAGCAGACAAATTAACCTATATTTTGATAAAGATTTTACACTGTCTGATCACTAGTCCCCTTTGCGGCGGTAAATATAAATAGGTGACAAAGCTATTTTATGACTAGGCTAAGAATAATGGTTATATATGTGACCGACGCAAACATGGGCCACGCCTAATTTGTGCGTAGAGTCGCGTCGCATAGTGTCGCGTAGCTTCGCGTAGCTTGGGTCTAATGTAGATCTACAAGTCTAGTTGCCATATTAAAATTATGGAGACCCACGCGCCCAGTTCGGCGTACGTGGCCCAAGTGTGCAATGTAGTTCTACCTTAAGTGTACGAGACCTTTATCATAAATAGCACGTCACAGTGATCCATGACCTGAACCAGGGCCCGTGAGAGATCACTGTCGCCGAGCGACTCCATGAGGTCAAGGCGGTGCTTCACCTAAGTGTACCCCACATAAACTTATCTTCACGGTATCTTCCGAGCGATTCACACAATGGTGAAACCCGGATGTTTCTTCTGCCTCAATCCGGTTCAGGAACCCCCCGAACTTACCATATCCGGTGAGGACCTGCGTCATGCGGAAGGCGGAGATGAAGTGATGCCTCTCCATTCACTGCCCATGTCCGAGGGCCCGTATCATTGATACGGTGATATTTTAACTGTTTCTGTTCAAACACAGTAGGAAATACTTTTGCATCGTGTATGTGTATATAATTGACTTATACATACGACAATTGAATCAATTGCGGGAATCCAATGGATGCGAGACGCACAGGACCGGTCGTTATGGCAACACTTTTATAGGTTTATGTCCAACAATGGACGTCTTTCGGCTGAAATGATAACAATGATTATAATGGGTGTCATGTGTATCACATGACACCTTATCAAACAAAGCAAAAACAAAAAAAAATAGCAACTTTATGCATAAAATATATTAAATATTCTTAGAACAATAAAACTTCGGTAAAAAATCAAATAATTTAAGAGTTCCTTGGCATAATTTCTAACTTTTACAAGTTCAAATGTCGCACAAGACTTTTATTTATAGTAAAATTTTTGCCTCATTAACTTTTGTGACTACCCACTTCGTTGGTTTACCTGGAAATTGCCTTCAGAAGTTTGTTTAAAACTTAATAATATTATGAGACCATTAATAAAAGCTTTAATAAAAACTAACTTACTTTCCTTGAAAATGAGTCACAGAGGAATACTCAATCACAAAGTTAAAATGCCATTGAACAAAATTTCTTGAAAACTGAAAGTTACAAAGTCTTGAAATTCAAAGTTTCCATTTTGAAACCTCAATTTATTTTGACCAACATTACGGATTACTCAAAGATAACTGGAAGTGTTTATGTGAAATACCAATATCAGCAAATTGCGTAGACTGTAGACAGAGGTTCGAAAAAAAAAGTATAATGAAACTTATTCAGTTTTAAATAAAGAAATAACAATTAACTTACAATCGTTTCGTTTGCTTCGAACGCTTCTAGTAGGCCACGCTTCTGATTCCTTTGTTCTGACGTCATCTCTACGATCAGTCACGTGGTCAGAACAAAGGAGTCGGAGGCATAGCCTACTCAAGGCGTTCGACGCAAACGAAACGATCGTAACTTGGCTAGGGGGGCTTGTATAATGTTGCAGCGACAGATGTTGCTGACGCCACAAAGGAACTAAAATTTAAAATTCTTCATCACGGTATTAGAGTTCTATCCACAATCAGAACACATCCAACATCCTGAAAACAACTATCGGGCAGTTATCGAAGGTAAGTGATTGAGAAGCGAGCCAAGAGGATCATCGGAGATGATGCACTTGTCGAATCAAAACTCCAAAGCCTTGAGCATCGACGCCGAGTTGCTGGCCTGTCGGTTTTCTATCGATTACATTTCGGGGAGTATACGTTGGAATTGCACAATTTAATTCGACCAAGTCCGTTACATCATCGGACTACTAGACGTACGGTGTTGCGCCATCGGTACATGGTGGACATTCCACCTTTGGGAACAAATTCATAATGCGTACAGCTAAGGAGTGGAATTCCCTGCCGGAGTCTGTGTTTCTTGATAGTTACAACCTAGGGGTCTTTAAGTCAAGAATGAATGGGTTACTTCTAGGCAAGCGTGCTCCATCGTCGGCCACATCATCGCTTACCATCAGGTGAAAAGTGGTCAAACGCGAGCCTATCAATAGTAATAATAAAAAAAATGTGGGATTTTACACCATGTCCTGCTTATTTCTAAAAAATGGTACCTATTCGATGCTAGAATGCCCAAAAACTTATTGCTATTATGGAGTTTCGCTGCGTCATTGGCGGCTCGCGGCTGGCCGATATGTCGACGATGTAGTTTTCATGCGTCCGGCGTCAATTGAATGTATTGCAGGGTCGGCGATATCCATTAGAGATTCGTACGTAATGGGCGTCACTTTAGCTCAGAATCGATGTTGTAGTAATTTGAGCTCAGAATCAATGTTAAGATATTACAGATTTAAAAAGCAGGGTAATAGCGATTGCGGTGGTATCAGCATTCTACCCGTGCGAAGCCGGGGCGGGTCACTAGTAATTTTATAAAGTGTGATATTAATTATATATTCTACTGTATACATTGTGTGTCACTTTTGGTCGACATAAAAAATTCAGATTTTGATTAGTTGCCGATTCCTTAACTAAACCAATAAACACTACCAACTATTTTCCTATTGCTAAAACTTTTTGGCGTTAACCCTAATAATGTTTCGACCCGATTGCGTATATACCCGCGTTTAAGTCCTGAAAGTTGGTGGCATCTGTGTATCTCGCATACGCGTCCTAGTTCCAACTGACAGCCAATAACAAACTTCTTGATGGATCGAGAAGAAACTGCTACCTAAAAGGGAAAATGTTATTTCGACTAATATTAGGTATGTGTATTTACGTAGGTATACCTAAATCACCATGATGTAGAAGAAATGGTTTCGTAGACCACTTTTGGTGGTTTCCTTTCATCTTTTATGTTATAGGGAATTGCTGACTAATTTTCGTACCCTTAGAATTAAAGTTACCTACTTCGAAAATTGCAATTCGTGGGAAATGAGCAAGAACGGTGATTCTACTTGATATATTTGTTATTTATTTATTGTGCACACCTACCACAGTGTTGTCCCTTTTAACCCAAAGGTTGACTGGTAGAGAATGCCTTGTTGCATTAAATTTGCCTATGTTCCACTACTGTACAAGAAGTTTAAATAAATAAATCAATAAAAATGTATACTTACTGTTGATAATAATGTGATTAAAAATATAAGTCTCCTACAATGTGAATCGATGACCTGTAACGGGAATACGATAGATTCAAGATGAAAAGGACCGTTCGTTGTGGCGACACTTGGGGAGTCCTATATCCAGCAGTGGACGTCTTTCGGCTAAAAATAATGACCATGATGATGGTATAACTGGGAAAATTTATGTAAATGGAATCATGCACACCGTTATACAGCCCAATTAGAAGATTATGTTAGTCATAACTTATGTACTGAGATTTTATTTAAATGTATTTAACTAGTATTTTTTAAAGAAAAAACAAAGGTAAAAAAGGTGTTTTTTAGCTAGAGCGAATAGGCTCTCAATAAACTAGTGCGCCTCACCATCAATGATTACATCACTGCTTACCATCAGAAAATAAAACCTTAATGGTAAGCAAATAATATGGGCATCAAGGCACTGCATTGGTAGCGCATTACTATACACACAAATACATTAGTGACATTGTATCAAGAATTTTTCGAAATAAATATAATTTTTTGATCCTAAAATAATTCTTGAATGTTTCTTGACCACCCGCATATACTCATACATACACACATGCACACACGTTTTTTATCATCTTCCTGCCCTTGTCCCTTGTTATTTGGGGTCGGCGCAACACGTTTTTTTCTTCCACTCTGCCCTGTCACTCGTCATGCTATCACTAACTTCCTTTTCTTTCATATCACTCTTCACGCAATCCATCCATCTTTTCTTTGGTCTCCCTCTCCCTCTCCATCCATCTACATGTAAACTCATAAGTCTTTTAGTAACATGCGTTTCATCCCTCTTCTTCACATGACCATACCAAGACAAACGATTCCCTTTCAACTTTTCAGTCACTGGCGCCACTTTCAAACTTCCCCTAATATATTCATTTCTCACTTTATCCATTCTCGTCACACCACATATTCATCTCATTCATTTTTATAAACTCTTAAATATCAAAAACAGCATCCATCTTCATTACCTTTGTTGTTAGATTATTTTGTAAATTTTTCTAAATACTCATTTTTTATACTAAATTACCGAAAAATTGTATTTTATTTAATGAATAAGAGATATTAAGTTCTATCTGCAATGATTTCCCCTGGGATTGTCATATCCAAACAAGATGTACGTAAATAAATTAGGCAGACCTTTTTAAATCAATATTTTGTTACGTTAAATTATGGTAAATTGTGACTTTTGATGTGACTTGTGGGATTTTATACAACGGTAATTGAATTTGGAAAGATTCAGAATTTTAATTTGACCTTAGTAATAAATTCAGTAAGTAGAAATGAAATTAGAGCAGTGGTGGCCGAGTGGTAACGGCCCCGACTTACAAGTTGTATGTAGGTCGTGGGTTCAAACCTAGCCAGCCACATTACTTTGTGTAATTTATCTCATCACCACTGCTTTTAAAACGGTGAAGAAAAACATCGTAAGGAAACCGGCATGTCCTAAAACTAAAAATACGAAGACATGTAACATTCATCAACCCGCACTGGAACTGCGTGGTGGATTACGGCCCATTCCCTCTCCTACAGAGGAGGTCTGAGTCCCAGGAGTGGGTACATTACAAGGCCGACTATGCTATGCTAGAAATGAAAATAAGCCTCAAAATATTCCCAATACTGGGATTCAAGTTTTCTATCTATGAGAATGAATCAACCACGTGGGCCCTGAGTGGGTTGGTGGATGTCACATGTCATCGAATTTTTGGTTCTAGAATATCACACTATTTTTGCACGACATCCTTCACCGTTTTGAGAACAGACTCACGCATTGAGGGCTCTTTACAAACTTTCCATGTAAATAGTTTAATTTCCGAATGGAGTCTCGAAGATTTTTCCGAATCACAAAAAAATGTTTTTCTTTGTGAGGTAACAAAAAATTTACTGTTTTCGGATTTATTCCTATATCTGTGCTTTATGATCTTGGTTCATGCAAAACTTAAGGATTCTAGGTCAACGGGAAGTTCTATATGAATTTTGATTCCCTTAAGAATGTCGAAATATACATCTTTTGCTACATAAACGGCCGTATCTTTTATTTTTATTTAATCTAGAAGTTTGATTTTTTCACAGCTTTAAGGGACTGCAGATCTCAGTATATAGCTTTAATTTCAACTCGACACACCTCCACGTGTTCTTGAGATAAAGGGTCTTGACAGACAGATAGACGAACGGACAGCAAAGTGATCCTAAAAGGGCTCCGTTTTTTCCTATTGAGGTACGGAACCCTAAAGAGAGGTAGGTGCCGTCCGCGATTGACTTGATGGTCCAACATAGATAGGGATTTCAAGCGAGCCCAATTGTCGAAAATGACAACACCAGATAAAGTAATTTGGCGAATGAAAGTAAAGAGATCAAACCTCAAATTATGGGAACAGGGAAGCAAGTAAAAGAGGCTTGCAAATGTAACAGCGAATGAATGCGAATATTCCCGAACATGAAACCGAGTCATATCAGTGTGAATCTTTCAGTGAACTCCAGTGTACACTGTCTGTGCAGTGTATCTTATCACTCAGCTGAATACATCGCAATATAGTTCCCTAGAGGCACCTTTGTACTGTAGCACAAAATAGATAGGTACAGAAGTCAATCTACATACAAAGCGTGCTCGAGCAACGCACATATAGACACCGCTCACGGACACGATATCTCGGCTCAATTCAGATCAATGCGAGCTCGAGTGCTATCCGTTTGAGACACGCATCTGTGAACTTTTTTGTGGAAAAATGGACCAACAAAAAAAAATCTTATCCTAACTGTTCAGTGGACAGTTGTTTAAATTCAACATTAAACATTGAATTGCCGTTTTTTAGGCTACCAGTTGTTTCAGAGAGATAAGTATATATTTGCTTGTATTTTAATGGTTTATTTTAACGTAACACAGAATAAGCCCCGTGCCGAGAAATAGAAGATGATTTTGTGGCCATGTAATATTTTTACAATTCAGATTAGGTAGGCATTTTAAACCGCGCCCGGTCGCATTCGGACAGTTCGGCGCCACGCGCTAACCCTGACGCGATTGCCGAGCGTAGATATGAAAAGTGAAGCACTTACAGAGATTGACTTCTGTACATATCTATTTTGTGACTGTGGCGACTAGGTAGTGTTCACTTCCCGTATAGATGTCAAGGATTTTAGTAAACGGAAAGTATAAAATTGATACTGTATACAAAAGTAAGTAACCTCACTGTACACTTACTCCAAACTTTTGTTTGGAGTAAGTGTACAGTGAGGTTGGTGGAAACAGAATGCTTTCAATAAAAGGCAGTCAGCGATGATGCTACTATTTTGTATCGAATTATTATTTTCTTTCACCTCGAATCGATTCGATGTTTTTCTCTTCCCACAAAGGTCACAAAGGTTTTTGCCACGTTTATAAAGGCATTAGTGGCATTTATTAAGTTTTTTTTTGTTTACTTTGATATCATCTTCTGCCAGCGGCTTCGCCCGTGTAAAAATAGGTTTCTCCATACAAACTTCCAACCCCTGTTTTACCCCGTTAGGGAACAATACGCGCCATCGACGTCTTGGGCTCGGTCCGGACGGTTACCGGACGGTCGGACGGCGGGCTACCCATTGCTCGCCGTCCGCAAACCCGCACCTACGGTGGCCAGAAATTGGGATCGGAATCCCGGCGGCGGTTGGAGCGTAAGGACCGTTGCCTCACGCGATCGGCCGCCTCCTTTGTTAGCATTACTGCTTCGCAGAGGGAGGCGACCACCTGCCACTCCTCCTCGCTCCGGACCATGGCCTGAACCAAGACCCGGCAGCCCCTTAGGGGTGGAGATTTGTAATATCCGTTCTTAGCGGATGTCTACACCCTATAAAGAACATACCTGCCAAATTTTCAGTTTGTAGTTGTTATAGTTTCTGAGATTTCGTGATAAATCAGTGAGTGGTATTTCGCTCTTATGTATATAGATAAACCAGTGCTTGACAGCGATCCCACCTGATGGTAAGCAGTGATACAATCGTTGATAGTGTGAAACACTAGTTTATTAAAAACCTATTCACTCTAGCCTTGAAGACACCTAAATCATAATTGGATGGGAAGACAGCAGCAGGCAAATTGTTCCAGTCCTTCGATGTACGAGGTATAAGCGACAAAGTGAAACGCTTAGTCCGAACCGTAGAAGTTTCAACAACGTAAGGGTGGATACTCACCGCACGATGGATTCTCCGATGGTAGAAAGGAGATGGTGGAATCAAGTCATGCCATTCCCGCGCACACTATCCAAAATGCATCCTGTATAAATGCAATACTGAAAGGCTGGCTATCGCTTGTGATCGAGCTTTTGTAGATTAAATTTTACCAAATCTGGATCACCAATTACCCTCTTCACACGCCTTTCCACTGAGTCCAAAGCTGCTAAATGGCATTTTGCAGCACCAGCCCATATGTGGCTACAGTACTCTACACGATCGGACCTGTGCTTTGTATAATATTAAAAGCTGGTCTTCCAAAATGCAGATGTAGGGATACTTTGGGCACGCTAATAAGTAGGCCATCGTCTAGTCAGGAGTACTACAATAGCACTGGGTGTCGGAGGGGTCTATAATCCCCCATTTGGCCAGGTTGTGTTTATAACGGCCTACTTGGGTACGCAGTCTATTGTTCGCTTTATAAAGCTTGTAGCATAGATAAAACATTTTTGGTCATGATTAGTTTTATTTGAAACTTCATTTCATTGCTCTTTGATAAAAGTAATTACTAAAACACTTATTACAGTACTTTTTTTAAAAAAGGTGAGACAATGTAATTTGATGAGATAGTCTAGACGTTTGAATGTTTTTTTATTGATCAAGTTTTAATTGGTGGAAAGAATTGTATATAATTTGGCACATGAGCAGGAAATAACATGAATAAAGAAGAGTACGGAACCCTCTCTTGTCAGAATCGCACTTGCTCGGATTTTTTTACCCTAATTATAATTATGTTTTTTATGATTGAAGAGTCCCCAGAGGGTAGGTCATCTGATCTGTCTATTGTAATTTTTGACCTTCGACGTTGGCTGAACCCGTTTTGAATACGTAAATAAGTTCGAAACTCTGCATACAGTTTACGAAAATCAACTTTAATATTTTAGTTCACTTTTCTCGATTGTTTTATGAACTTGTTGATACAAAAGTTTTAAATCAGGCCATTAATAATTAGTGACATTTATTTTATAAATGGTTTATAAAAACATAAGGCTTTTACATGTCAATTTTTTCGTCAGTACAAACTCTGTAAATGCCTCAGGTCGGTGTTTTTTTACTTTAGACCCCGTTTCATCCCTTAAGAAGCTTAATTTCGAAAAATCCTTTCTTAGTACTCGCCTACGTCTTAAAAGGAAGCCTTGAGAAAAATTTCATACCCCTAGTCCCAATAGTTTCGGCTGTGCGTTGATATGTCAGTTAGTTTTTCCTTTTATATACATATGTCGTCACCAGATCATACAAAATGATCACTTTATGATATGGCCAAGTTAAACTGGCCATATCATGAATCTTGTTTCGCTTACCTTCTTTAGACTCTGACAGGGATCTCTAGATAGGGCCAGTTTTAGTTGGCCAAATCATGAAGTGATCAATTTCTATGATCTAGCTACGACATATAATTATATGGATGATGAAAAAAGCTGAGTTGTAACCTAAAGTCTACGAAAAGAAATACGACTATTACTCTAAATAGACCCTACTGATTGATCGCAAACAGTTTAGTCCACAGAGCTCTGAGACGTTTCGGTAGGCACCGCTTGAGACGAAATTGACAATTTTTTTTTACAACACAGGTTTATTATAAACTCCGTGAGATTGTAAACTTTTTATTTTATCTCTCTAAACATTTACGGTTTCAATCTCACGAAAGTAGAAAAATAACCCACTCAATAAAAAGTCTGTAAATCTACTATTCCAAAACATAGTCTACCAGTGTAAAAAATTGTATTTATTAAAAAAAAACACGTTCGCTGTTACATTCATTTCCGTTTCCGCTAAAAACTTTTGACATCTATTTCCAATTCTGCTTCCTCTACGACACATCCTTTGTATCACTAATTTATACCCACATCATACTTACATAGATATACTATTTCGTCTGACATACACATAAGTATGTCAGGTAAAATAGAATACCAACCTATCTGTAACAATATTCAACATAGATCGATGCGTCTAATTTCCACAGCACGGAAGAGTGTAAGGGCTATATTTTACCGGGATACCATGGCGGCGCGACCAGTTGTGCCACCAGGGTGTCCATAAGCTACAACTAGACACCAGATAGACACCAGAGTCGCTACACCACACTGAAGCAGTATCAAAATGAACCTTAAGTGCTCGCGTCCGAGCTGGTTGCGCCGCTAAATTAGTTGTGCAACCACACGGTTATCAGGTGTGTAACTCTCTATATACATTTTGCTGTATACACTTTGTTGGTAGCGGCTACTGGTCGCGCCACCATAGTGTCCTGGTGAAATATAGCCCTAACACAGTAGTTACTTCTTAGCAAGACAGATGTCAGTTTTACCAGCGTATGGACTTCCCGTAAGGACTGTCAAAGATCTACTATCTAAACAACAGCCGCAGAGCACTGGGGCATCCCGAGATGTAATGTATGGTTAGCCATGCAGGAAATGACCTCGGGAAGCATTGCTTTATTTTAAAGCCGTCATCATCATTTCAACCGAAAGACGTCCACTGTTGGACATAGGCCACCCCAAGTGTCGTCAAAACGAACGGTCCTATGCGTCTCGCTTCCATTGGATTTACGCGACCCGCACCAGATCATTGGTTTGTCTTGTGAGAGGCCTTCCAATGCTTTAAAGCTGTACAAATTGAGTATTGTTGTTGTGTTGGTTGTTATAAATCAGCAGTGGGCTCCTCTTTTTCTTGAGGTGGGAAGTCATCAATTGATTTCTTACGCTCTAGCTCGCTCGCTCTATTTACTGACTAAAACCAACCTGTGTCCTTTGGTCGCTCTTTGCATACCAGAACCGACCATCCAAACTGGGCTCGCGTGGTACACTATGGCCCATTTCCTCTCCTGAAGTGAAGGATTTGTATTTCAGTTGAGAGAACATCATAAGATTCATGAGTCATAGTAGGTAATAAGTTAAATTAATAATAATATAAATTGTGTTATGTGTTGTGTTGTTTATGGTATGGATGTAACTGACCTGGATAAAGATGATTATTATTATTTACATTTTTATTCAATAGACATATAAATTACATTTTTAAAGATTTTTTTTAATAAATTAATTAAAAAAAAACATTTTATAATGTAAAATATAGTAGCCCACCGGCATCGGGAACAGGGTCCAAGCTCTCAGTGGTCAGGGCTCCTGAGAGAGGAATCTCAGAACAATACGCGCTGTGTACTCCTGGAGAGTACTGCCTTCTGAATCAAACCCTTGATCCAACTGCCTAACGAGAGCCTCCTCAGATGTGGGTCGAGACTCTTGGCAATTAAGCTATTGGCCGTCACGACAATCGGCACAACGACTGCTGTGTCTACTTCCCACATGTCGACCACCTCGCGAGCCAATTCAAGATATTTAAACTTATTATTATTATAAGGTTGATTATGCTAGGCTACTCTAAGCCCTTTCATCTTCGTCTTATTATATACTCTGTGACTTACACTAATAGCCCTTAAGGTAAAAGCACTCCCTGTTTATTATTACTATCTAAACATTTATCTTTTACTAATTGGTTTTGATTTCCATGAAAAACGGATTCAATTGTTTACGTTGAAGTGATCTGAAGAATCGTTTTTGTTAAGTACGACCTTTTATTTAGTTTTACCTGTCCTGATGTTTGTCTGTAGTCAAATCTTGCAAATTAAATTTGATCCACTTCTCGGTTATCGATTGAGTTAAAACTTTGCATGCTTGTGTAAATCAGGTGACAATGCAAAATTATTATGACGTGGAGCTGATCTGATGATGGAACCGGAAGGTGGCCATAGGAACGCAGATAACCCAGTGTTTGAGCTTTTTTGAATGGCCTTGATGAGTCTTTATTATATATATATATTTTTATTATATTTATTATTATATATCTCATTTAATAGCCATCCATATTACTGTAATGTATTTGACTCGCCCACACATCGCCACTTCGTGCTATTGGGTTGACGTTTCTCTCTGTTTTGACAGCTGACTATATCATAATAATTATTGAGAAAGGTCTGGATATTACATCCTAATTAATTGTAAATTATCATAACTATGTACTTAGATATCTACTTGTTATAATAAGTGTTAGTTATAACATCGCCTTGGACTTATTTGTAAAGGTGTTATAATGTTATAAATAAATAAATAATGTCGTCTGTAGGCTACAGACTGCCCAAACCTCGCCGGCATTGCCACGTTGCATACCATTCAACGTGGCAACGCCACTAGTCTTCTGAATGCATTTCCATCGTGCCCAGATGACAGCAATATGGGAGAATGCGTCTCCGTTTGTGTATTTGTTTTTTTGCATGTACAATCATATTTGTATGCAATCACACTATAAATAGAATAAAAAAATCGAAAGTTTGTGAGTGAGTCTGTGTATATTTCTTAATTCTTTATGCCCGAATGGCAGAACAGATTTGAATATTTGGCACACAGATACACCATGCCCCAGAATAGCACATATGACATTTTATCTCAGGAATATCGACCCTTATGTTGTTGAAACTTCAACGGTCCGGACTAAGCGTTTCGCCTCGTCGTTTATTCCGCGTTCAACGAGGGTCTGGAAAAATTTGCGTGCTGCTGTCTTCCTGTCCGTTTATAATTTACGTGTCTTCAAGATTAGAGTTAATAGGCTCTTAGTAAACTAGCGCGCCTCACCATCAACGATTGCATCGCAGCTTACCATCAGGTTTTTTTTTTCGGTGGGAAAATCATCTTATGACATCCCCTGCTCTTGGGCGGGGCGGAAGATAATGTCAGACTTTTATTGACTAAAACCCACTCCTGTTCCTTCGTTGCCTTTCGTACCAGGGCCGAGTCTTCCTTTTAGAATCAGACCCTTGGCCCCAGTAGGCTTCGACCCTGCTGGGCCCCTACAGTTGCTTACATCTCCTTGAGGCGCGCGTGGAACAGTACGTGCCGTCGACGACTTGGGCTCGGTCCAGATGGTTACCGGACAGTCAGACGGCAAGCTACCCATTGCTCGCCGGCCGCAAGCCCGTGCCTACGGTGGCCGGAAATCGGGATCAGAACCCCGGCGGCTGGGTCTCTAGTCATAGGTGGAGCAAAAGAGGGCGTCAGACTTTTACTGACTAATACCCACCGGTCTTCATTCGTCGCCAACTTGGGCTCGGTCTGGACGGTTACCGGAAGGTCGTACAGCGATCCTCCCATTGCTACTAGTTAATTATTAACACTAGTTAATATCAATTTAAAAAAAAATGTTTCTTTATGACTATTTTCTACCTTCACGTTATTAATATTGAAGTCCTTTAACAACATACCAAACTAACAATTTTACATCACAATATTTACTACAAATAAATCAGAGAATAATTAAAACAGCCAATGAACTAAATTCCAAACAATTCCGTTTAAAACGCTTCAGAGCCGTCCTACGTGATTACCAAGTGAAGACTTGAACCCGTCCTATGTGTAGACTTGAGTAACGCATACTATGACAAGCATATTACTAACTACAATATAGCCAAACTAGAATAATATTAATGCTCCCAGCGTAGGGTTAACAAAGCCTTGGGGATGGCTTTGTTAACCCTAAGCATACCCTTCCGAAATCGATAAATACCGTCATCAAGACCGGTTGACCCGGTGTCCTACGATAATGATTAATTACGCAAACAACACTACGTCGTCATTAATGCGTCTTGATTAATGATTGCGCATTGAAACTTCTATAGCGATGACCTAGCAGTTTTTTTTTTTCGGGTAAATTGATAAAGTTTTTATTGTATTGTATTTTGCGGGTAATGTTTGAAACTGAAAGTTGGTTTTATTTAGCTTAGTCATTAGGGGTTAGGTTATTAATGTTAAAGTCAATTGCAGTCACTTACAGTCAGCAAATAGGTGGATAGACATATAGGCCAATTTTTAGGGTTCCGTAGCCAAATGGCAAAAAACGGAACCCTTATGTCACAGCAACTTTTTTCCGAAACTATAAGAACTATAACTGTTTAAATTTGGTAAGTAGATATTTTCTGTGAACTGTATTAAGATTTTTACATAAAAATAGAACAGGACAAGGACAGACAGACAGACATGACGAATCCATAAGGTTTCTGTTATTTGCCATTTGGCTACGGAACCCTAAAAGAAAAGTATCAACAAAATTATATTATTATTATTAATAAGCAACTATGATGAAATAGAAAGATGTTTGATGATGATGTGTTCTTTCACTCCTTTTTCAACTTATGAAAGGTCGTCTACTCGGCACTACAGAATCTTTTAGCCCCGTAGACTATCATTATTTTTATTACTTACCCATTTTTTTATTTTTTTTATTGGGTGGGAAAATCATCTTATGACAAATCCCGTAGTTGGGCGGAGCGGGAGATAGTGTCAAACTTTTACTGACTAAAAACCCACTCCTGTTCCTTCGTTGCCTACGTCCCAGGTTCCCGGGTTTCGCTTTCACACTACCCGTGGCCCCAGAAGGCTTGGACCCTGCTGGGCCCCTACGATTTGCTGACATTTCCTTGAGGCATTACTTACCCATTCAGAAATTAATACTCTGTCTGTATATTGACATTTTTGCCTTTTCTCTCGACTACAATACTCTTTACCAACTTGATTGAAACCACACTTGGCAGGCTTTTATGTCTATTTCCATTTTATTTCCGTAGCAGGAACAAAACAATGTTATTACCGTTCCGAACATGTTTTATTCGATCTGATGACAGTCTGATTTGGGAGTAAATAAAATAAAGAGGAACATGTTTTTTGTTTTCCAATTTGTTATGTATTTGTTTATTTTGTCTCACAATTCGTAGGTGGCTTTATATACTGCATTTTGTCATATTTTGACTTTTATTTTACATAAACTCTGAAACCAATGCAAGGAATAAATAATTGTTTATTTGTGTCTTTTTTTTAAATAATTTAAACTAGTGCTTTGCTGCAATCCCATCTGATGGTAAGCAGTGATGCAATCGATGGCGGTGAGGTGAACTAGTTTATACAATGTGCCCAATATAAAATAAAGACATCATCACACTTTCTTTAGGTTCTACAGCAGATAGACGAAAAGGCAATCTGTATCAATATATATATATAAATTAATCCCTATTTCCCTTGGTCAAGAGTAGGGTAGAGTAGGGTAGAGTAGGGTAGAGTAGGGTAGAGTAGGGTAGAGTAGGGTAGAGTAGGGTAGAGTAGGGCAGAGTTGGGTAGAGCAGAATAGAGAAGTCAGTTGACGGGAGCGAAGCCATGGGCAAAACTAGGAACTATTTCAACAATACCACAGCAATGGTACATTGCGAGTCTAAAAACGGTATGTGTAGGAGCGGGTTTTTGAATAAGTCTGTTGAAACACAGTACATTTTAATACAAGTGGATAAAGTTTGTTATTACGATCGAAGCGAACTTTGCCCGAGCCACAGGCAAGGTTGTTATGTAGCCGAGTGCTGCAGTGACAAATTTCCACGTGTATCAAACGACGTTTTTTAATACCCTTCGAAGAAATAAATAAACGGGGTTTGACAGGCGACTCATGGGGGTTGCTTAGCGCCCAGCCTGATACGATAAATACAAAAAAATTGTGACAAAGACAAGCTCGCGCACTTTTCCCCACTAGTGTGGAAAAAAGTAAATTGTGTGCCTAAAAGCGGATTTTCGAGTAAGGCTTTTGAAAATAAAATTTTAATACTCAACATTTCCTTAAAGCTCTGAACCGACAAACTGTTTTCATTGCAAAAAGTATAAAATTTGGAGTTACATCCTTTACTGCGGAAAAGGTCGATAATTATGGTGATAAGGTACTGCCACTGCAATTAAGAAAACAGGCTGTTTCTAATCACTACAGACGGTCAAAAGTGGTGATAAAAAGTAATTGTGTACTTACTTTCAATTTTGACCTTCCTCTAGACGTTTTCCAAGTAATGATATAATACTTGCATTGTCTTTGTTGGCATTACAAGTCAGTTTTCTTTTAGGGAGAAGGCATATGAACAGATTTGCAATAAGCTGGAAGAATCATCATAGCATTGATTGGTTGGATTTGGTTTTTCACAATAACATTGCTAATGTATATTTATATTATCCTTTTCAGTGGAAAAATCAATCAATGTCATCTCTCACTCTTGGGTGGGGCGAGAGGGTGAGTCAGTCTTTAACTGACTAAAAACCCACCCCTGTTCCTTTGTTGCCTTTCATACCAGGGCCGAGTCTTCCTTTCAGAAGCAGACCCTTGGCTCCAGTAGGCTTCGACTCTGCTGGGCTCCTACGGTTTGCTGACATTTCCTTGAGGCGCGTGTGGAACACTTCGCCCTTGACGACAAGTTTATCTCGTTTCAAAGACAAATGTTTGTGTGATGAGCACGATCATTTGTTCTGTGTCTGAGTGTAATTTATCTATGTATGTATTTAGAAATGTATAAGTATCTTTATCAGTTGTCTAGTACTTACTCATAGCACAAGCTCTGTTTAGCTTGAGACTAGACGGCGTTGTGTGATAGTTATGGAATATTATTATTATTATTTAGTGTACACATATAATAAAAATAATAATAATAATAAATAAGTTATTTATTGAAAGTTAAGTAAACAGTGAATGTCAATATATTACTAATATATAATCCAATTGGCATAGTGCACGATTCCACGAACTTTGATCAGATGATGAAAAGAAAAACTTCAGTGAGGTAACAACAAAATCTAATTCTTACACATTCTCCTCTATAGAGATCTACATTTTAGAACGTGCAAATAGCTTCAATTTTCTGACTAACTAACTTGCTACTTGGTAACACGTTTAGCGTAATGATTGAGCAATGGGCTGCTGCGCTGTGTTTCGCGAGTTTAAAACACGCACAGAATAAATTTAATTTATTAAAAAAAATGGTGTACAAAGATGTTTTGTCAGAAATGATTAGAGCATACACGTTTTTCTTATATCAAAGCACGCAATAAATATTAATATAGTTTAAATTACAAATTATTTTGTCAAAAATTTCTTTTAAGCAGTAAAAATTATGAGTGCCTAACTATGTATGTAGTCTTTTTAAACAATCCGAATCCATAAATGGAGATTTGCGAAAAAAAAAATTAAAAAAAAAAAACCTACAAATAGTTGCTAAAACACCCACCATACAGGATGGGTACGCCATAGTTATGGCGGTAAGTCCTCTCTTTGAGGAGTGGCAGGAGAGGCGTCATGTCGTTCTCACCTTCCGCATGACGCAGGCCTTCATCGGTCATCGTAAGTTCGGGAGGTTCGTGCATCGGATTCAGGTGGAAGAAACGCCCGGGTGACACCACTATGTGGACCGGTGATACGGTGAAAGTGCGCCTTGCTTGGGCAGAGCACAACTGTGTCTTTGTGGAAACAATCGACAGTAACGAACTCTTTCGACGAGCACTGGTTTAGGTTAGATAGATAGATAGATAGATAAAACATTTATTTGATGCACACAGTAATAGCACAAATAAACAGACAATACACAAAAGTACAATAAAAATTTCAAAATTAAGCACATAAATTAACAAAATTTTAAACATTTAAACAATCACAAACATCAATGTTACGAGTATCTACCCACTTGGTATGGGTTATGGTCCAGAGCGAGGAGGAATGGCAGGCGGTCGCCTACTTCTACGAAGCAGTAACGCTGGCGAAGGAGGAGGCCGCACGCGTGAGAGAACGAACATCCTCACACCCCAGCCGCGGTCATAGACTTTTGTCTTGAGAGACGTAATTAAAAAGTACCCGTAAAAGGTGAAATTAAAATAAATGCTATAAGTTTCAATTTGAGCACACACCGTTTAAAAAAAAAAAACTTATAGCACGTCCTCACAAAAAAAAAGAAAAAAAATCCAGCTAACGTGCTAAAAACACCGCTTGGTGCGAAAATTCCCGAAGGTTTCTACTTGCGCATTTAACTTTATAACTGGATTGTCGCCATGTTGGCAGCGCTAATGGAATGGTGTAAACTATTCGAATAATGTTATAGGTACTACTCGCTTTTGTACTTTCAACTAGCTTTTGTTCTTTCATAGCACTAATAATATAAAAACAAAAGTTTGTATGTATGTGTCTGTCTGGGTTCACACTCTTACATCATAGAAGCCCTTTTTTCAAATTTGTGAATGTGAAGTACCATGGAGCATTTTTATTAGGTTACATTTTCATTTTATTTTTTTGACATTACGAGCATAGCAATTGAGAGTTTTTCATGCTCACTCAAATGTCTCGCTGATGGTGGCTCGTGTTATTGGGTCATTCGGTTCCCTTCAAAATGGTTGAGCTGAGTGGGGCTGATGCACGCGTCATGCTCGTGAACGGGTGTTTTCAGTGGGGACTGGTCATATCTTAGCTGCCAATGGCTTAATTTTGTTTCTATCTTTTAATTAGTTTTATTTTTTTATTACTTATCTATATTGTGCTCACTTACAAGAAATATGTAACCGAGATTACATGTAACTCACAATATATTTTAAAAGAGTGTCCATAGAGATCTACGCTTTGGAACGTGCAATTTAGACTTTTGTCTTGAGACACTGTGGTATGTTGGACGAGAAGATACCGCGCACCTTCCCGAATGCTGCCCAGCCGAGGCGGATTCTATTATGTGAGCACAATATAGATAAGTAATAAAAAAATATGTGACCGAGATTATATGTAACTCACAATATATTTTAAAAGAGTGTCCATGGAGTTTCTTGCACGTTCTTCTCCATAGAGATCTAAGCTTTGGAACGTGCAATTTAGCTTAACTTTTTTTTGGACTGACTTACATTTGACTATTCAAAAGTGCCTGATTTTTGTGTTTGATTTTCTTTTTTAATTCCTTTTTTTTTCGTTTATGTTCCTTCAGCTGCCCCTTGCATTTCCGCAACGTATTCCTCTTCTTTTACACGGGTGAAGTTGCTGGTCAAAGTTAATATTCGACAATTTTATGATACTGAAACAGAGCCATATACTCGTACCTAAAGCTTATTATTTACCATATTATACTATTAACACTTACATTAAGCGATTCTAACACAAAAGTTAACAAATAAAAGCACTTCTTTTTGAAAATAATAATGACTAGATATTTTTTAATGGAACAGTGGGATCAGTTTCATAATAGGATCTAACATCAGAAGGTCAGGAAAAATTGAATTACAAAAGACGCGTTAAGAAAGAGCTAAAAGGATTGAAGATCTATTTAAGAGAAAACTGGAAGGAGGAAAAATAACATTGCCTTCAATTTCACAATATTTTGTTAGCTTCACACGATATACTACCTTGAACACTATTTCTGGATAGTGGGAAGGAGTTTTTGTAACATCATCATTATCATCATTTCAGTCGAAAGACGTCCACTCCACCCAAGCGACGCCACAATGACTGATCCTGTGCGTCTCGCATCCACCGCACTCCCACGACTCTCATCGGTCCACCTTGTGGGAGGCCTTCCAACGCTGCGCTTTCCGGCCCACTGCCACTATAGTTTGGCGATTCTTCGGGCTATGTCGGCGACCTTGGTTCTCCTGTGGATATCTTCATTCTTTATGCGATCACGCAAGGAAACTCCGAGCATAGCCCTTTCCATTGCCCTTTGGGTGACTTTTTTAATTTTTTTTTCTTGGGTGGGAAAATCATCTTATGACAAAACTCGCTCTTGGGCGGAGCGGGAGATAGTGTCAGACTTTTACTGACTAAAAACCCACTCCTGTTCCTTCGTTGCCTTCGTCCCAGTTTCCCGGGTTTCGCTTTCACACTACCCAGGGCCCCAGTAGGCTTCGACCCTGCTGGGTCCCTACGATTTGCTGACATTTTTTTGAGGCGCGCGTGGAACAGTACGCGCCGTCGACGACTTGGGCTCGGTCCGAGTACCGGAAGATCGGACGGCGAGCCACCCATTGCTCGCCGTCCGCAAGCCCGCGCCTATGGTGGCCGGAAATCGGGATCGGAATCCCGGCGGCGGCGGTTGGAGCGTAAGGACCGTTGCCTCACGCGATCGGCCGCCTCCTTCGCTAGCATTACTGCTTCGCAGTAGGAGGCTACCGCCTACCCCTCCTCTTCGCTCCGGAGCATGGCCTGAACCAAGGCCCGGCGCGAGAGATCCCCGCCGCCGATTGCCCCCACGAGGACACGGCGTTGCTCTGCCCAAGCGGGGCACACCTCCACCGTGTGCTCTACCGTGTCCTCCGGGTGGGGCACACAGTGGCGACACCCGGGCGTTGTTTCCGCACGAATCCGGTGCAGGAACCTCCCGAACTTACCGTGTCCGGTGAGAACCTGCGTCATGCGGAATGTGAGGACGCCGTGAGGTCTTTCCAACCACGCCTCAAAGAGGGGACTTACCGCCATAATTGTGGCGTGCCCCTTTGGGTGACTGTAAGCCTTCTGATGAGGCATATTGTAAGCGACCATGTTTCAGTACCATATGTCATCACAGGCAACACGCACTGTTCATAAACTTTCGTCTTGAGACACTGTGGTATGTTGGATGCGCCCAGCCGAGTCGGATTCGACGATTGACCTCTTTCTCAAAGTTAGACCAGTTTTTGTAACATCGGGTTCTATTCCTAGATAATCCAGATACTGCAATGAGCGAGGGGGAGTGTGTAGCGGTCGCCTTCTTCAGCAAAGTAGTAATGCTATCGAAGGAGGCGGCCGCACGCGTGAGGGAACGGACAACCTTATGCCCCAGCCACCGGGATTTCCGACCCCGATTTCCAACCACAGTAGGCGTAAGGTTGGAAACGACGTACAGTGGCTAGGTAACCGGTTGGTGCGGACACCAAGCCCGATTCATCGATGGCACGTAGTGTTCGTCACCTCAAAGAGATGTCAGCAAAACCGTAGGGGCCCAGCAGGGTCAAAGCCTACTGGTACGATGGGTTGGCTTCCGAAAGAGAAACCCGAGGTCCTCGAAAGCAAGGCAAAGAAGGTCCATAGTTATTTATTTATTTTATAATTTATGTACATACATAAATACGAAAGAAGATACATTCTTATAAACATTGTACAAAGGTACTGCTTATTTCTAAAAGAAATTTCTTCCAGCAGACCTGCGAAAGGAGAAATAGGAAGAAATGTAGACAATAGTGTGTAAAAGTAATAAAAGAAGAGAATGTGAAATCTTAAATTAAAATAATAAATAATTATATACCTTATACCATATGTGTGATTTAAGTCGGGAAACATCTGGCACGTCCTTCACTCCGCTCTAAACATACCAAAACAGTAACAGTTCTTGCCAAGAACATTACCAGCAGCTCAACTAAAACATAGCTTGCTATAATTCTTACCTCTATACCAAAAACAGAAAGCATTTCACAAACTTACTCCTTCATCTAAGACCTCAATTAAGTTAACGTTTCAACAAGTACACTTAAACTAATACTAAAACAAAGTACATTAGTACAAAGAAGTTGTTTAAGCTCCCTGTATCGGGTTAAGACTGTGAAACAGGTAATGGACGGTTTACTTGCCGGTTAAGTAATCCGCCTCGCTCGGTTAAATGTTAATACAAACTATATAATGGTGTTTTAGTTTTCACTTGGCCATTATAATAATAAAATTCCACAACTATCACATAATGTCGTCTAGTCCCAAGCTAAGCAGACCTTGTGTTATGAGTAGACAGCTGATAAACATACTCGTACTATATTTCTAAATACTCACATAGTATAGACAAATTACACCCAGATACAGAACAAATGATCGTGCTCATCACACAAACATTTTTCCTGTTTGAAAATCGAAACCACGGCCTCCAGCATAGCAGGCAAGTCTACTAATCACTAGACCAACAGGACGGTCATTGTTTTTTTTTTTGGAGGAAAATCTCCAACTCTGGTTTTTTTTTAAGGTTGGAAATCATCTGATTTCTGCTCTCGGGCGTATCAGACTTTTATTGACTAAAGCCACACCTAAGTTACTTTTTTGTTTCAAGACCACGTGTTTCCCTTTCGGAAGTCAACCCATGGCCCCAGTAGGCTTCGACCCTGCTGAGCCCCTACGGTTTTGTTAATATCTCTTTGAGGTGCGCGTGGAACACTACGCGCCGTCGACGACTCGGGCTCGGTTCGGTCGTTTACCTGACGACCGGACGGCGAGCTACCCGTTGCTCGTCATCCAAAAGCCCACGCCTGCGGTGACTGGAAATCAGGTTCTGGGTCCATTCTCTCACATGTGCGGCCACCTCCTTTGCTAGCATTACTCTTTCGCAGAAAGAGGCGACTGCCCAATTCCATTAGTTCTCGCTCTGGACCATGGCCTGTAGAATAGAATAGAATAGAATAAACTTTATTATACACCAAAAATGTAACACAACTTATACATAAACTTAAATCTATGAGTATCGTTAATAGCGATATCTACCAGACAACCTTAGGATGGATCGTAAGAATTAAAAATAATACAGGACCAAGACACGGCGCGAGAGGTTGCTAACATACGGTAGCATACGGAGCATGGAGCATACGGTGGAAGTATGGAGGAGCTCCACCATGTTCTATGTTTAATAATAATAATGAAATAGTTTATTTATCTAAGCAATACACACAGACGCAATTCAAAACAAGTTGGCGGAAATACAAGAAGCTTAGTTTTATGAACAGATAATTTTAGTCTACAATATAAGTCTATGCATACAAAAAATTATGTAACCTGTCTCTTAAACAAGGAGACCTGGCCCCTAACCAAGTTACGATCGTTTCGTTCGCGTCGAGTACCTCGAGTAGGCCACGCCTCTGATTTATTTGTTCTGACCACGCGACTGAGCGTAGAGATGACGACGAACTTGGCTAGGGGGCTGTATCTTAAATTTGATAAAACTAATGTTTAAAAAGTTCAGTGAAAGTTTGGCGGTAAAACATTTTAGAAGCATTTAAAATTAATGTACTTATAAATGTAATATGTGTGTGTGTGATGGGGTGTGTGGGTATGTGTATGTGTATATGGTTGTTGTAGTTTTCTTGAAACAAAAATATGTCAAATCAATGGTGTCTCTGACACAAATCAAATGTCAACAACGGAGACTGAATGGAACAAGAGCGAGTGTCAGACTTTTGCCGACTAAAAGCCGTCTGTATTCCTTTAGTTACCCTTTGTTCTAAAGGCTCGGTGACTCTTTCAAAAAAACCCGCAGCCCTGCCAATTAGACGCTAAAATACCTTAGTCTGTTTTTTAGGAAGAAAGAACAATGGACTGTGATTTTTGATCTTCATTTATTTACTCTAAAAACTTCAAAACGTATTCTTTCTTTGAACTTAAAAGGGTATTAACTGTATAGATCGATACAATTATTGAGGTACGGAATATTGATCTAATTAAGCCCCAAAATATTCGTTAACTTCAACTAGGTTTAATTTAGAACTTATTTCATTCTAGTCTTAATTAATGGGCTGAAAATCTCAGCAATTACTACAGTAAGATCTGTGATTAACAGGAACGCTTAAAGTAATCCTTAATAG
Source organism: Mythimna vitellina (assembly GCA_949316375.1). Taxonomy (NCBI): domain Eukaryota; kingdom Metazoa; phylum Arthropoda; class Insecta; order Lepidoptera; family Noctuidae; genus Mythimna; species Mythimna vitellina. The sequence continues at coordinate 7,355,581 of OX438687.1, read as the reverse complement.
ATTTTCATTAGTGAATCCGCACATCTAGTTCGATTAATTCCGGCTCGTTTGGTAATCCGCTTTGCTCGGGTGAAGCTTACCACCTGTGTTAGTGCTGGATACTAACTACTCAACCTGGAGTAGGAACTGTCGATAGTTTAACTGATAGGACTACAAATTGATAAGGTCCACAATTTAGTTTTTCTATTAACGTGGTCTGTTAGTCTAGGACACCCTTTTTTAAGGTGGGAAACCATCCAATGACTTATTCCGATGTAGGGCGGAGTGGGAGTACGTGTTTTAACTTTTACTGATTAAAACCACACCTCAGTTCCTTCTTCTCCTGGCGTCCTTACCTTCCGCATGACGCAGGTCCTCACCGGACATGGTAAATTCAGGAGGCTCCTGCACCTGATTCGTTCGGAAAAAACGCCCGGGTACCACCATTGTGTGAACCGCCCGGAGGACACGGTGGAGCATATTTTAGAGGTGTGCCCCGCCTGGGCAGAGCACCACCGTGTCCTCGTGGGGGCGATCGGGGGCAGCGATCTCTCGCACCGGGCCTTGGTGCAGGCCATGGTCCGGAGCGAGGAGGTGTGGCAAGCAGTCGCCTCCTTGGGGGACTATCTGCAACTCCTCCGCGCCTCCACGGGCCTGGGCCTCAAGTCTACTATTACGGTAGTGTCAGAATGGACTATCATTGATGTCATAATTCTTGATTTTAACAAATTTAGTAATCTATTAATATAATAGCGTCATCATGACTTTCCAGTGGTCAACCACTGACACTTTATTGAAAGAAATAGCACATAGAATGTTAATCTCGTACATAATGACAAGATTTTTTATTACGAGACCATTGACCGATCAATGATCGATCATTATGAATTATCAGATTACGAAAATTTACCAAAATGACAATGGGATCGCGTCAGAATAACAATTTTTTTTTAATAGCAAACTTGGGTCCCAGTTTGATAGATTCCTTATCATAGAATGGAGGTCTGTCCCAATTGTGAGAACATCATGCTTAATCACATCATCATTTCAGCCGAAAGACGTCTACTGTTGGAACAGGCTTCCTCCAAGTATCACCAGAACGAACGGTCCCGTGCGTCTCGCATCCGTCGGATTCCCGCAACCCTCACCAGGTCATCTTTCCACCTTGTAGGAGGCCTTCCAACGCTGCAACTCCTAATATGCGGTAACCACTCCGGAACCTTTCGGCCCCAATGGCTAATGGCTATCTGTTCTACGAGCAATATATTTTCTCGTCCAAAATACCACAGTGTCTCAACATCATGCTTGCTGGAATTAGCATTTCATTATCTAGTTTGATTGATTCCGGCTCGTTTGTTAATCTGCTACGCTCTGGTGATACTTGCCACCAGCTAGTGCTTAAGTGGCTTAACACACGCACAATCATGAAGTAAGCACATGACGGCACAACGTAACACCATACGTATGACAAATACGTATCTATAAAGCTACACGTCCATTGAAAATAGGACTAAGTGTGTTAGAAATTCTATATTACAGCATAACGTTTCAACAAATGCTTCTGGAGAAATTGAGAAATCGTTTGATTTTTGGTTAATCGTCACAAATTATGTTCGCTTTCTGGATCAACATAAAAAGCATATTAAAAATTCATTTCTTCAAAAACGTATGCATGTACCAGTTAATATGAAAGCCTTTCCTAAGGCAATTACATTCTTAAGAATGTAATTAGCACGTTACTGCCTAATAACGGCATGAGTACCTCATTTCGCGACTGCGGCCCTCTTCAATATTCTCCTTAAAGTATAGAATTTCCCAAGGCAGAGATTACGAATACGATACGAATTTTTGAGCACCAATCGGATATGCACACAATATTAAACGTTTTAGGGTTGAATTTCGCAGTGTTGTCAAATAACGTGCCTCCATTTAATACGATTCAGGTACCCTAATATTTGGTTAGGAAATATAAGGAAATGTTCTTTCAACCTGATGACTGCATTGCAGGTTCAACGATGCAGTTTCGGGTTTACCACTAAGTTTGCGAAGATATTTTAATTCCATCCATTTTGAAATGTGCTGAGAATGCGGTTGCTCTTTGATTTAATTTGCAATTTATTCATTTATTTATATTGCATTCATGTCGTTTACAAGGTGTTACAAATTAAATATAAGTATCGTACATGAACCCTGCTAGGGCACCGTAACATTATGTTTCTTAATTATAAATTAAATAAAATTATTATTGCATGCATTATTATATAAAGTTATTTAAAGATATATTATCGCATTATTAATGTCATCATTTCTTATTAATAATATAAAATAAAAATTAAAAAAAAATGAAATAAATTTTTTGTTTTATTTTAAAATTAAGGTTGAGCTGATCTTACAGTTAGTTGAGTTAGTTACTTTTATTTCTGATTCCTATGAAATGACTCATCATTTTATAGGAATCAGGGTGATTCAAAATAGATATATTACTAGAAGACAAAACCCTTTTTAGGGTTCCCTGCCCCAAGGGTGCTAACGGGTATTACTAAGCCTTGGCTGTCCGTCCGTCTATCATCAGGCTGTATCTCAATAGCAGAGAGGTAGAGAGTTGATTTTTACACAGAATATGTATTTCTCAATAAAAACACACATTCTGTGATTATTTGGCTGACTGACCTGTTGGTCTAGTGGTTAGTGGCCCTGACTGCTATGCTGGAGATCGTGGGTTCGATTCCTACCCAGGGCAAATGTTTGTGTGATGAGCACTATCATTTGTTCTATGTCTGGGTGTAATTTATCTATAATATAAATAATCTAATAATGTAAATGTTAATATATATATATATATATATATATATGTTAATATTTTTAGCTTGGGACTAGATGGCGTTGTGTGATAGTTGTGGAATATTATTATTATTTGTTGTCAAAACTTCAATCTGCTACAAAAAAATAAAATTAAATTAAAGTTCCAATACAAGAAAAAACTTGTAAGTCTTTTTTTTTGCTCGATTTTAATGTTGTGTACGGAACCCATTCTTCCTTCCCTTTTGTGAGAGTCCATTACGCACTGCCAGTTTATTTTTGAACCGGAAAAGTCGGTTTTAGTTAAAAGTTACAGCAAAAAATTAAACTTGCCACACCACACTATTAATCACTCCTGTGTCGTGGGTACGTTCACAAAAATGTATACTCAAATACACAAGACACCACACACAGGTTTCTGTAGAACTGTGTGTACTGTGTTTGTCTGTGTGTGTGTGTAGTTGTCAGTTGTCTGTGGGTGTGAGTGAGTTTATGAACCCATTCACTAGAGAATAGTAAGTGGTGTAAGCTTTGTATCATTCACTTGTTCGTTTGTCGTTGAGAGTCCAATTCCCCCAAGGTTCAGCCAGTCATCGACAGTACGGACTACAATTTGCACGACCCAGTATAAGCAGTTAGTCTTTTGAGCCTACTATACGCACAAGTTACATTACAATTTTGCCTGTGCGGGCCAGTTTGTACACAGAACACGATGTAAATCTATATAAGTTTTTCAAACAACACGCACTGTGTCTGTGACCGAGCCCAAGTCGTCGACGGCGCGCGGCGCGTAGTGTTCCACGCGCGCCTATAGACCCTTAAACATCTGGCTTTACGGCCAGCTGCCCCGGTTAGAGCCCCGCTTACCTTTTAAATCCATTTTCTTTGCGAAATATTTATTGATTTACATATGCTATGTACATTCTGAAGAACACTTAACCAGCAAAAAAAACATATTTCCCAGGATCAACGCCGTTTGAAAAGAATAGAGAAAACAAGTGAAAAAATATCATGTTGTTAGAATTTTTTATTCGGCAAAAGTACTAATACTTTTTACGACATAGGCCTCCATCTGATTCCCGCAACTCTCATTGGTCCACCTTATGGAAGGCCTACCAACACTACGTCTTCTGGTACGCGGTCGCCACTCCAGAACCTTTCGGCCGCACTGAACTTAAGTTTGGCAATTCTTCGGGCTGTCAGTAACTTTGGCCCTCTTGCAGATACCTTCATTCCTGATGCGATCGCGCAATGAAATGCCAAAAATAGGCCTTTGGGTGACCTTAAGTCTCCTGATGAGGCTTATTGTAAACGATCACGTTTCAGAGTCATATGTCATCACTAGCAACATGCACTGGTCATGGACTTGATATGTGTTAACATCATAACAAGACTATCACTATTCGCCAACAGTCTGTATTAGAATAGAGTAGAATTACGTAAATGTCAAAGTTGAGAGCAAAGGTGACCTTCGGTAATTGCCAAGTTAGCCTACGTCGTCGGTTCTAATCCAGACACGTGCATTACTTTGTGTAATTAATTTCATTACTATTGCTGTCCAAACAATGAAAGAAAACATCGAAGACAAGTGACATCTCCTAACCCCCTTACGTCCTCCTCTTCGTTGAATCGTTCATGGTGCTAATTCTCCTATCCCGCGTCTATATAAATTATTGAACAGCTGCAATGATCTTATCGATCCCTGACTCACTTAGTAGGTTTAAAAGTATTAAATACAAAAATATTTTTAATATATGCGAAACCTGAATACTTATAGTTTTTCAGAATCAGTAACTGAATCGATTCCAATAATTTTTACACCATGTTATATTTTTTTTCCAAAAATATTTAAATAAGGTCACAAGTTGGACAACACCGACACCAAGTACAACACAGATCACTGCAGGTAATAACAGACATTAGATACTAGTGAACAGCTGGATGCGGGAGTAAAACAACCCCTCAGTCGCCTTGATGGCCCGGTGATCGTGTATTTGTGCGGACATACTGGTAACGTAATAAGCTTATAACTTCATAATTTTTCATCGTACAGGTATGAAATTTTGTACACAGGTTCTTTACATAAAAAGAACTAGACACGTGTTTCGCATATAACTACTAACACTAATGTCTCTAATAAATAATTTAAAATCATTACAATGTTTAGGCTGGCATGATAATAGAGATGGCATTGTATTCGGATTTTTTTTCGTATTTTTTTCCATTTTTTCTTACCGTTTAAACCTTCCTAGGACTATCACAAATATTTCAAAACCAAAATTAGCCAAATCAATCCAGCCGTTCTCGAGTTTTAACGAGACTAACGAACTGCTATAGATAGATGGAAACATTTTTTCTAATAATTGATAATTATTCGGTTATCATACGGTAAGTGTACGCCTGCTCACAGCTCACATACATAACTGTCAACAAACCAGCAACAACACAACGGCACAACATTGCCACCGCATATGCGTCTGAGAAGCTACGCGTCCGTAGACAGTAGATCTTAGTGTTTTTCAAACATCGTTACATCATAAAAGCTTAAAAATATAAGTAATAATAATAAAGTTTATTTGTTTACATACATTGTTACAAAGTTAAATGTGACAGTGGATCCCGCACTAGGATACCCTGTGTCGCAGAATCCAGTCTCTTTCGACGGACAATAGTCTATATCTAGACTAAAAACACACGACCCAAATCCGCCTTCGATTTTTAAAAAGACTAAGTAACAAAATGGCACACCTATAGAACATGAAAAAGCTTTCATTAATACCCAGTTCTACAAAACATCTCCCCGCAGATAACCATTGGCTCGTGATAATTTAACGAACACCTATCCGGAACTCAATGTGAAGGTACTGACAGGATAAAACCCGTCTAAAAAAACGATGTTGGCATATTTCCTCCTTTTCAAGCAGAAATAGGAAAAAAGACTAGGTAAGTGCGAGTTGGACTCACACACTGAGGGTTCCGTACAAAGTTAGCTATGTAAGACAACCCGACGTACGGCGAGTATCCACCCTTATGTTGTTAAAACTTCAACGGTCCGGACTAAGCATTTGGCTTCGTCGTTTTTACCGCGTACATCGAAGGACTGGAACAATTTACCTGCTGTGGGCTTCCCGTCCAACTATAATTTAGGTGTCTTCAAGGCTAGAGTGAATAGGCTCTTTATAAACTAGTGCGCCTCACACTCAATGATTGCATCTCTGCTTACCATCAGGTGGGATCGCAGTCAAGCACTGGTTTAAATCAATTTAAAAAAATGTAGGTAAATATTTCAGTTCCTGAATCGAGTCTAGAAGATTTTTCAGAATCGCAATAAAATATTTTTTTTTTGTGATGGAACTACAAATTTACATGTTTCTCTTTTATTATCCTATACTTGTGCTAAGAGTCCTTACTTCTTGCCAAATTTTAGGATTCTAGGTCCACGGAAAGTGGCGAGAGAAGGTTAAACCTTCTGATGATTTTATCGAGCCGTCGGAGAGCTTCTCTCCTGGATACAAGTTGCCATGGCCAACCTGAAAATCTCTTAACAGACTCTGCACCCAAGTTGGAAGCAGCAAAGACAATCTCCACAGATGAGGGTTCTCAGACAGCTCCGATGTTCAGTGTTTGTGCGGCGTCTCTCCACAGATCATGTCCCACCTTCCATTCTGCATCACGTGCCCTGTTACCTGTTCACGTAGGGATCTAATGACAGCATCAGCGGATGGCAGTACCGTGGCCGAATACTGGGACAGGCAAGGAATCTAACTAGTTTTGCCATCGATCCGCTAAGAAGAAGAACGGAAAGTACCCGGTTTTGAATTCTTAGCATAAAATGAACATAATATATAACCTTATCTTTAGATTTTGTTGACGTAGAAGTTTGATATTTCACTGCTGCTTGGGTTAGTAGATTTAAGTATTTGATACTAGCTTTTGGCCGCGACTTCGTCTTCGTAGAAGTCGAAAATGGTTTTATTAGGTTTTTTGAGATACGAAAATATGAAATTTTATTTATTATCTTCATAGTGTGTAGTCCATTGAATTGTATGGCGAGCGATATTGTTTCACGAGATAAAATATTATAGTATCTTAATCGTGTGCAGTGCCCCTTAGTGAACTCTACTGCGGGTGACGTAACTTACGACAAACTTATTATTAGCTGGTGGTACAGTAATCGGGTCTAGGGATTGAACCGCAAAATTAAGTTTGTTTTTTATTGTATATACTTCTCCGGGACAAAAAGTACCCAGTGTGGTGCCCAGGATATTAAAGAATAATTATAGCAAGTTTCATTGTAACCGAACCGGTAGTTTTTGCGTGATGCCTGAACAAACGGACAGATAGACAGACAGACAACGTACAGAATTTTCACTTCTACAGATTTATTTTAAGTATCTATATATAAATTAATTTCAGCTACCACTACGTGTTACTGAAAAAAAAAGGGTCTTGACAGACGGACAACAAATGATCCTATAAGAGTTTCGTTTTTGCCGATTCAGGTACAGAACCCTAAAAACAAGACCGACGCTTCATATGCAAAAATGATATATAAAACCTTCTTCGTCCACAAAAAATGAAGGGAAAAGGGAAAAACAAATATTTTTGTGTCCGATAGCAGGTTATCCGGTATAAGTTGCATATGACATTGTATTGAAAAAGCTAGACCCAGTTTGAATGAGAACGCAGTGACAGTGGCTAAAACGGTTGGCGACGAGAATAGGAAAGGTCGTGAGTTCAACGGAGCAGTTTCCGGCTAAAATTGGCAGTTCTACTGAACTACAGATTTAGCAGCTAAATTCGTTTTTAGTCAATATTAAAGCTAAGAGCGAATGTTGGGCTGTGAAAAAGACGGATGAAAAAAGATTGCATGTAGCGGAGATGAGAATGTTGAGATGGATGTGTGGTGTGACGAGAATGGATAAAGTGAGAAATGAATATATTAGAGGAAGTTTGAAAGTGGCGCCAGTGACTGAAAAGTTGAAGGGGAATCGTTCATATATGATTTGACCATTACATATTCACTGTATGGACTTTAAAAGAGACTTTGACCCCTTAGTTTGTTTCGATGTTTCTTCTCAGAGTAGTCAGCTAGGAAACACCGGCCTCATCTAGTATAAATTGACGAAAAAAAAATTGACGTGTAAAAGTGTTTTTTTAAACCTACTTACAAAATAAATATCATTTATCATAAATATCATTCATCATTATCATTTAACTACTGATATTTGTGTGGACGTGGCAATAACTTTTTTTGAGGTCTAGCTCCACTTCTGAAGAAAACTGAATTATTTTTAGCAACGAATCGATAGGAACTATTTCAGTGACGCGCAGTTTATAGCGATAAAAAAACTGGTATGAAAACACATTGCATTTTTTCGTCATTCAATACTATCACTTTAAAACCTATTCGACTACAGATATATTTTGGATGGCATACAGAAACAGAGTCACTCGTGAACTACTCAATGAATTTAAAACTGCCGACCAAAAAAAAAAAACTGTGGCTGCACTTAAAATATGTATATGCCAGTGCCATCACCAATGCGGCATCGACCTCTTGCGCCGGGCCCTGTTACAAAACATGGTCTAGAGCGGGGAGGAATGGCAGGCGGCCGCGCGTGCGAGGGAATGGCCCTCACGCCCCAGCCACCGGGATCCCGATCCCGATTTCCAGCCACCGTAGGCATGGCCTGCGGACGGCGAGCAATTGGCAGCTCGCCGTCTGGCCGTCACCGAGCCCAAGTCGTTGACGGAGCGTAGCGTTCCACGCGCGCCTCAAGAAGATTTCACCAAAACCGCTGGGGCCCAGCCAGTTCGAAGCCTACTAGGGCCATGGGTTCACTTCTGACACGCTCTCTCGCTCTGCCCTAGAGCGTAAGAAGTCATTGTATGATTTCTTCATAAAAAAAGTACCATATATAACCAATAAAGCGCTCCATGTGAATAAAGTACAAAGGTAAAACATTTGGTACGCTTACCTTCATAAAACCCGGTGCCACGAACGAAAAATATTATTTCTGTTCAGGCTTTTAAGCAAATGCATTCCGGGCGCCAGTCAGCTTTGTCAATATACACCTGAATTGAATAGAAATTGAAATGTTCCTAGCACGATCAGTAAGCTTTTCAATATCTGAACGCGTATGTATGTAAGGTTCAACTAGTTTGCACGGAGGGAATGTAAAATGGCTCTTTTTATCTTCTTTGTGGGGCCTTCTTATTTGATATTTTTACATTATATTGACGGGAAATGGGGCAGGACGGGGATTTTAGTAATGGTTTCTGTCAACTCAGAAAAATGACCTTGTTCACTCGTTGACATTTTTGAGTTTTAAAACTTACGAGTAAAGTGCAAACTTGAATTCAATTTAATCGATTCAATCATTAATCACAAAAACAATAATAAAAAAAAAAAAACAATATACCTACCCAAAGACCCTTTCTTATCCTTACAGCTTTTAACCACGCAATTTATGTGTTTTTCGCACTAATGTTGTAACATTATGAGAAGTTTTAGAGAGGAAAAAGTTGTTTACTTTTTGTGTGAGATGACATTGTCAATACTTAAATTTTCTTTTCCACTGAATGTTAGTTATGGATTAATTGAAAACATATGATTTAATATAAATATATCATATGTTCTAATTAAGTAATATTGGTTATCATTCTTACATACATTCATGTTCATAATTTTTTTTTTTTTAATTTTCGTTTTGAGACAATAATACTGGCTGTAACTTTTAACTGATTTCATATTAACTACCAATAGATAAATGGTTACGGCCCGTTCATGAACTTGCTGCTGTGAGCGGTAACTAAGCGCGTGGCAGCGAGCAGTAAGATCTAAAGTATGAAAATGTTTGAAGCATGCCACGAGACGCCGCTAACAGTGAAAACGCACGTGCTTACCGATACCGCACCACTCGCCGCGCCGCGCTCCACTAGACCGCTGATCAAAGTCGTGACCAGGCCACAAAGCTGCTCTGCCACAAACCAATAACCGGAAAAGATGCTTTTCTCTCAACATAAAATCTAAAACCACTTCAAGAAAAATCCAAGCACGTCGAGATACTTTTTCATAGAACAAAAGCTAAGACCTCATAAGGCAATATCGGTTACTAAAAACGCGCGCAGACCACACAGCACGCCAATTCTGCTAGGATTGCCTTTTAAACCCCACGTTACCTGCTACTGAATATCTGCGCTTCACTGTGGGGCTACAGTAGTGGAGGGTTGGGGACCTTATTATGTAATGGTTAATATTTTATTTTTAGAGCAGTGGTAGCCGAGTGGTAATGGCCCCGACTTACGAGTTTGTAGGTCGCAGGTTCAAACCCAGCCAGACGCATTACTTTGTGTAATTTATTTCATCACCACTGCTCTCAAAACGGTGAAGGAAAACATCGTGAGGAAACCGGCATGTCCTAGAACCAAAAATTCGAAGACATGTGACATTCACCAATCCGCACTGGGCCCGCGTGGTGGATTACGGCCCATTCCCTCTCCTAGAGAGAGGAGGCCTGAGTCCCAGCAGTGGGTACATTAAAAAAAGGCTGATAATGCTAATATTTTATAGATATTTTTGGGTCAACGAAACCTTTTGTATGATTGCCAGTCAATAATATGCTAAATAGCAGCTGTGATAATTCTTTTTGGCTTATAATGCGTTTTAATAAAAGTACAAGAACATTTTTTTTAGTAGGTCATGGGAAGTCATCCAATGACTTCTCTCGCCCCATCGTGTCAGACTTATACTGACTAAAATCCATTTCTATGTTCTTTCTTTGCCATGCGTTCCAAGACCCCGGGTTTTAAGGAACCTGGCGCGCGTGGCGTGCCGTCAACGACTCGGGCTCGGTTCGGAAGGTTACCGGACTGCAAGCTACTCATTACTCGCCGTCTGCAAACCCACGCCTACGGTGGCTGGAAATTGAGGTTGAGATTCCGGTGGCTGGAGCATAAGTAAGTCCGTGCCCTCACGTGTGCGGCCGCTTTGGACTATTGCCTGTACCCTGCTAATATCATTCACGAGGACACGGCGGTGCTCCGTCCAAGCGGGGCAGGCACATTGTCCTCCGCCCAGGCGTTTCTTTCGCACGAATCCGGTGCAGGAACCTCCCGAACTTACCATGACCAGTGACGACCTGCGTCATGCGGAAGGTGAGGACGCCATGATATCTTACCAGCCATTTCTTAAAGAGGGGGTTACTTACTGCCATAATTATGGCGACCCTAACTCTGCCAGATTTCTGGGCGCATTACCGGTAGACAGCGATGTGGTGGAGTAATTCGACGCGTCAGTGTATTTTGCATACCTAATCAGGTAGTCTTAAATACTTAAAGAAAAAATAAATTGTAATAAATAAATTGATAAAAAATAGAATTTACCTTTCATGGTTTGAGTTTAAACTGGCTGAAATATTTCAATACACAAACTCCAGACCGCTACAACTGAAACCTTACATACGCTATCCAAGTTGTTTCAGCTTGAGGTCAAACAATCGATTTCATCGGATAGATGGAGGGCTTTGAGCCTTTCACAGACTGGTTCGAACCGGATTTACGAGTATCAATCTATGTTGGCTTTTCCTTTACACTGCTTTAGATAAGTTTTGCTAACGGATTTAGGTATAAAAATATTTTCGGTGCTCTATAAATGTGGAATGGCAGCTTTGTGTTTTAGGGGTATTTGGTTCTTTGGTTCTTGTATTGGTATATTTTTTGTATTCATAGTCGTAATAGCTTCAGCTGATGGCTTTGTTGCTTTGCTTTCAACTTTTGTTTTGAGGTGGAAAATCTACCAATGCTTTCTCCCGCCCGTTCTAAGGTAGAGTGGGAAGGCGTCAGACTTGAACTGATTAAAACTACACTTATGTTTTTCGGTTGTTTTTGCTGACATCTCTTTGAAACGCGTGAGAACACTACGCACTGTCAACGAGTTGGGCTCGGTCCGAGCGATTACTGGACGGTCAGACGACAAACTACCCATCGCTCTAGCCGGCGCCTGCTGTGCCTGATAGTCGGGGTCATGGCGGCTGAGTCTTTAGGGTGATCGTTCTCTCGCTCCAGACCATGGCCTGTACCAGGGCTCGGCGCGAGAGATCGCCACCGCCGAAAGCCTCCACAAGGATACGGCGATGCCCAAGTGGGATACCTCCACCGTATGCCCCACCGTGTTCTCCAGACATTCCACACAATGTACACATCTTTACTGATGACTATTTATAGCTGCAGAAGCCACCGATATCGTATTGAATGCTGAAATAGGACCCGCTGATATAGCTTCGACGTCATCGATAACAGCAACTTCAGTAACATCGTCCCACTATCAGTAACATCGTCAAACTATGATACCTAAACGGCCACCTGCACCGCCGTAAATTCTACAACAAACACAACAGCACCTTAACCAATGACTAAAACCAGACAGACAGAAAGATGGACGGACAACAAAGTGATCCTATAAGGGTTGCTTTTTTCCTTTTGAGGTACGGGACCCTAAAAAGAAAAACTAATTAAAGAACCAAGAAAGCTGACGAAGAAGTTCACACATCAGATGATGGAGATACAAAACGTCTGCAGGTACTGCCACTGTTTATATTTCGTGTTTATTGAAGGATGGATCACATGTCGAAATTGTGGTAAGTGGGCACATTGTGGCTCATTAAAATATTGAAGGTAATGATGATGGAACTATCCATATCTGCCCTCTTTGTGAAGATGACGATTAAATATTTAATATCCAATCTTATCCCAAGGGTTACCCTGTCTCGCCCTAAAGGTAGGGGAACATGGAGAGATTTTGATTTTTATATGTTTGTTTTGACTAATTATAATTATGGAAAGACAGACAGATTGTTATCGTTATAAAAATTCCTAATGGGTTTTTAGTAATTACCTTAGAGCACCCGTCTTACCGCGCCTTCTTTTTATTGTATATATTTATGTTACCGGCAATCTGTATAATCCGGTATTTTATACAATACCTAGGCAATGTATAGAATACCTAAAAGTTGTAGGTAATTTATGAAATATTATTTATTTTATACTTTGCCTAGGTATTTTATGCAATACCGAATGCCCAGCCGGTAATATGTGTTAAACGTGAGAGTAGGGAAGGAGGTGACGTAACTTTAGGGCACCCCAACACGGACAGGTTAAGTTAGGCATAATAAACTGGCTATAAGTAGCATAATGTAATTTTTTTATAAGTACTTAGGTCGTATTTCTGTCTGCGGGGCTTAAAGTAAGGATTTCATTTTCCGGTGGTTATAAAAAAATAACCACCTTAGCTTTCTTACCTAACCTGTCCGTCTATCTCTCTTTTCTTTCTTTTCTTTTTTTTTGCGCTTTTTTTTAAGTAATAGAACATGTTTCATTATCCCGTCATTTTATAGGTAAGTCGGTTAACATTGATAAACATAGACCAAAACCTATTTATTTTGCATATTGCCGGTGGACCCGCAGGTACTCTATACAATCCCTAGGAATTATATACATTACCTAGATAAAGTATGTAATGGACAACAATATTCATAATATTTCATACATTGCCTGGACGCCCCAGGTATTTTATACATTGCCTAGGTATTGTTTAGAATACCTGGAATAAACAGATTACCGGTAACATATACAAAAAAGAGACAACTAGAATTCGTGAAAACAAGTAAATACGTATATAAATAATTAATTTATTTATATCCAAGTTCATACGTAGGAGCTTTTTCAGGTACCTTTTCAATTCGGGACTGAATAGCGTTAACATTTTATTTATAAAAACCCTGCTTGAATTCTGTTTCCATTTCAAAAGTTGTATCTCATGTTTATTCCAAATGAATTGAGTGTTAATTTGTGTTGTCACTTTAATTGATTGAAATCGTGTAGTACCTACAGGATTTATATTATAATAGCTTCGACTGGCGGCTTCGCTTACGTGAAAATAGGTTTGTAAAAATTCATAATATAATATTATAAATGTGAAAGTAACTCTGTCTGTCTGTTACGTTGCCACGGTTAAACTACGCAACCGATTTTTATGAAATTTGGTATAGAGGAAGCTTGAACTCCAAGAATTGACATAGCCTATTATCTATCTTCGATTTCACGTCCGCCATAACCATCATTCACGCGGACTAAGCTTCTGGCAAAAACTAGTTTCAGCTAAATGATATTTATTTTGCAAATAGGGGAAATCATCTAATGAATTCTCCCGCTCTAAGGTGGGGTGGGAGGGCGATTCAGACTTTTAATGTCTAAACACCACACACCGGAAGGAACATACTTCTGTCCTCCTAGTCAAGTTACAACCGTTTCGTTTCGATTCGGCCACGCCTCCGATTCCTTTGTTATGACGTCATTTCAACGCTCAGTCACGTGGTCAGAACAAAGAAATAGGAGGCGTGGCTGACTCGAGACGATCAACGAAAAGAAAATAAAAACGAAATAGTTATAATTTGGCTAGGGGGCAGTCACTTTGACATTTTAGGACCACAGGTAACTTTTACAGAAGTCGACCCATGACTCTAGTAAGTTTCGGCCCTGCTGGGCCCCAACGGTTTTGTTGACTTCTCTTTGAGGCGTGCATAGCTAACATCTCTTTGAGGCGTGCATGGCTGTCATCTCTTTGAGGCGCGCCTGATGATCTACCCCTAGAACAGCACATAGCGTACTTTAATACCCTTGAATTTAATTTCCAATTTTTATTCAACTCGATATCTAAACGCGTTACTGAAATAAATTGTCTTGACAGACAGACAGACAGACGAACAACAAAGTGATCCTATAAGGGTTCCTTTGATTTTTTCGGATACGGATACGGAACCCTAAAAATAGAAACCTTATAGGATCCCTTTGTTGCCCGTCTGTCTGTCAAGACCTGGTGAGGGTCGAGGGAATCTAATGGATACGAGACGCACAGGACCAGTCATTGCGACAACACTTGAGGGATGCCAATTCACAGTAGTAGATGTCTTTTAGTTGAAATGATAATGATCCAGTTTGAACCAATACATTCCATAACTTTAATTTATGTAACTAGTTTATTCAATTACGGAAATTATAAGTCCAATAAATCGTTCTATAAATGTAAATGTATTTATTACCAACGATCAGTATGTATAGAATCTAAATAAAACTACGACGTTCCACCCACGCTCACAAAATTAGTTGCCCTAGATTATATAATATATGTATTTTTAAGAACCAGACCATAATAATATACACTATTTATACGACTAGTCAGCTTTGTGACTACAATGAGAACAAACGCACGGGTTGATTTTCAAAGTTAACACCTTGACTGTGGCAAGTAAAATCATAAAACTTCATCTGGTGCGGCGGCGGGTCGAAATGCGCCCCCAACGATATTTCCACCAGTGCGTGGAAGGTCTTTCTCGACCCACCAGTACTAGGGTAAATTATAATGCTATGCGTGAACATGATGCATACAATTTCATTTATACTATTGTGACATAGTTTTCTTTATTCGCACCAGCTGAAGTATCGCGGCGGGCCGAAAAAGGCCTGTTTCGCAGTAAAGGTGTAAAGAATTATTTGTCGAAGTCAGTGCATAGATGGATAACCAAACTAAAATGGAAGCTCTTCATGCCTCGAAATGCGCACTTAAAGTATTGGTTTCACTAGTTCATTCCTTGACAGTTATTTCTGGAGTCAAAAACCGAATCTCTTCTTAATTAAAACATAATTATAATGCACATAACAACCTTTTTTAAGGTTCTTCTTCCACTTTGGGTGGTGCGAGAGGGCGTGTCAGACTTTTACTGACTAAAACCACCTCGGTCTGGTCGATTACCGGAAGGCCGGACGGTGAGCTACTCATTGCTTGACATCCGCAAGCCCGAGTCGCCAGAGTTGGGGTCTCGGTGGCTGGGGCGTGAGGATGTTCTTTCCCTCACACATACGGCCTCCTCCTTCGCTTGCATGTAACAACTATGTACAATATACTAACAAATAAATGCGTTCTATTCTACTCTATTCACAGCAAGACCAACGCTCGACATAGTTTACGAGCTGTTTGTTTTTGAAAATTCAGTTGTCAACCGTTTTTTTTTTGTTTTTGGTTCGTCAACGTCAAATCCATACAGTGACGGAATGGACACAACTTCCTCAAATATTCAAATCTCAATGTTTGAAAATGGTTACTATATAGGGAACGGAAACATTTTCAATCGACTTCAAAAAGAAATAGGTTCTATGTTCGGCTGAACGTATTATTTTTTATGTATGTTCACCGATTTTTCGGTCAGTTATAGACCGATTTTGAATTATTATTTTTTTAATGATAGGTTATACTTCCGAGTTGGTCCCATAGAAATATAGTTACGACCTGATGAGGATCTTGTAGATATGGAACGGAACTTCTCATAGGATCATAGCAGAACTGTCGTAACAAGTAAGATGGCTTTGTTTATACATGTAGTCGATGACTGACTGAAAAAGGGGGAGGGGATACATCGAACTGATCTGATGATGAAGCTGGAAATTAAACACTGGAACTTTGTAATTAATCATCATCATATCAATAATCATCATTAGTCATGATATATACTCTGGCTTTATGGTACTCGTACTATCGAGATAATCTGATGATGCCTACAACTAAAAAGTGTAAAAAACAAACTTTAGTTTCGGAAGTTGGTGTTTCTATAACAGTTTTGTATCTTAGTTACTAACACCGACTTCCAAAATTAAAATTATTTTGTCCATTTTTAGTGTTTTTTTTCGTTCAATTCGGTTGTATTTTTTTGTATTTTTTTTTCCATAACAAGATATGGGATGAATAATAAACGGAACCGGTGGAAGGCCTTCCAATAAATCGATACAAGCGAACGAACTCTTCTATGCAAATAAACTAAGTAGCTACCTACTAGTGATGTGCCGGATAATAAAAAATGTAAATCCACAGATACGTATCCGGTTACGGATCATTGTCGTCAAGATTTCATCATCAAAATCATCATTTCAGCCGAAAGACATCCACTGCTGGACATAGACCTCCCAGAAGTGTCGCCACAATGAACAATCCTGTGCGTCTCGCATCCATCGGACTCCCGCAATCGTTACCAAGTCATCGGTCCAACTTGTAGGAGGCCTTCCATCGCTACGTCTTTCTGTACGTGGTCGCCATTCCGCCATTCTTTTGCGAATATCCTTATTTCTGGCGTCAAGATCTGCGAATACGGATCTTAACTTTCTTACTCAATCGGTGTCGGAGCGCATGACCTTGAAACGATAGTTGACGGCACCTTGCGTGATAGAACATGTTGACTGGCGTTGCTTGGATATTTCTGTTTTAATTCCTACAAGTTACTTACTATTGATAACATTTATCGTAGTGTATGTATTTTTGTAATTTAAAGATGCCAAATATTCGATTTTTACAATTAAATAATAATTTGATTGAAATTTGATAGTATTTTAAATCTACCTGATAACCTACATACAGAATTGAATCTATGTATTAAAAAATAATAAGGTAAAAGATCTATCATAAATGTAATAGTTTTTTTTTAATGGGTGGGAAAATCATCTTATGACAAACTTCACACTTGCGCGGAGCAGGAGATAGTGAAAGACTTTTACTGACTAAAAACTCATTCCTGTTCCTTCTTTGCCTTCTTCCCAGGGCCCCGGGTTTCGCTTTCACACTACCCGTGACCCCAGTAGGCTTCGACCCTACTGGGTTTGCTGACATCTCCTTGAGGCGCGCGAATTCGGATAAATTCGCGGTTGCGGATACGGATATCCGGAACATCACTAGTACCTACTAAGATACCTCTTGTACGTACGCAAATATTACCAAAAGCCTTTAACCATAAAGTCCCAAATACTCTCTGGGGTATGATTCGCCACGATTCATTAGACAGGTAAACGCGGACCCTCGAGTTTCTAACTTGGAAACTACTTGGTCAGTTTAACTTAAACAAAAGCTCCTCTTGAAGGTACAGGTAAACTTAACAATTACTTATGAATTGATATTACTAAGTGATTTGATTTATACGGGTCGGCTCTTGGAAGTTACTTGAAGTGTTTAGGCGAATGTGGTTTTGTTTCTACAAATCAACACATCACAGCCTACGAATTTGTTTTTGGCGAGATTGCTTCGAGTGAAGTTCTATAGCTGTTATTTACAAATTGATTTTGAGTGCGTACTGTGATTTAAAATTTGTGTAGTTTTGTGTCTTTAGTGTCTACATAATTTGTAATAACTGAAACAGACTGTCGGTTTTCTATCGATTACATTCCACCAAGTCTGTTCCATTATCGAACGACACACGTACGTACTCGTACATGGTGGACATCCCAACTATACGTAAAAAGCGTTTTGGGAACACATTCATTATGCGTACAGTTAAGGAGTAGAATTCCCTGCCGGAGTCTGTGTTTCCTGATAGCTATAACCTAGGGGTCTTTTTTAGGGTTTTTTTTTGGTTTTGCTCGGTGTACTGACTTAGTGAAAATTACACTTTTCAAGGCTTATGTACACGGGTAATCTATGGGTCAGTTACACTAAAAGATTGCTGGATGTGTTGCGCTTCCAGTATAATAATGCTTTCAGGATGCTCTTGAAACTGCCTCGATACTGTAGTGCCTCAGAGATGTTTGCGCAAGCTCGCACAGACGGCTTTCACGCTATCTTGCGCAAAAAATCAGCATCGCTTGTGAGGAGAGTGAGAGGCAGTTTCAACAGCATTCTGAGAACGATAGGTGAGAGTTACAACTCTCCTATCATGAAACAGTTAATGCAAAGGGTGATGGGTACTAACACTAGATAATAAGTTTTATGTTACTAACACTCTATGGATTATTTGGTCCGAAATAAAAGTATTATTAATTATTATTTAAGTTAAGAGTGAACAGTTTATTTCTAGGCAAGCGTACTCCGTCGTCGGCAACATCATCGCTTACCATCAGATGAGATAGTGGTCAAACGCTAGAAGTACATTAGTTTATTAAGAGCCTATTCACTAGAGAGTATTTTTTTTCTATAATATATATGTATTTAGAAATATATAAGTATTTTTATCAGCTGTCTAGTACTCATGACACAAGCTCTGCTTAGCTTGGGACTAGACGGCGTTATGTGATAGTTGTGGAATATTATTATTATATTTTTTTATTCCTGGGAGTATGTCCCCACAGTATACTTTTTTACTATAACGCAGGTGAAGCTGCTGGCAGCAGCTAGCATGAGCACAGGTCGAAAGAACCTTGATAAATAAATAATAGAGTGTTTCATGTTTTTTAAAATTTTCGATTTTTGACTTTTCTCGAATTCTTGATACCACTCATGCACAGTGTTCTTATACCAAAACTTACGATAATCGGTTAATATATAGAGGTTGCACAACGCCAATAAAGTTTTCTCATTAAGCTAGTTCGTCATCAGTGTAGGTTAAATTTTTAATACCTATTAATATTTTTTACAGAGGAAGGTTTGTTTTTTGTTTTTCGTTGGGAAACTACAGAGGAAGGTAGTAAGTGTTACTAGTGTGTTGTGTTTAGTAAAACTTACTTCCCTCCTCTGTAAAAAGTAATAATAAAATTTTATTTTAATCTTCACTAATGACGTACTTATTGGCGTTGTGCAACCTCTAAATATTAACAAATTATGGTGATTTTTGGTATATGAACACTGTGCACAAGTGGTATCAAGAATTCGAGCGAAGTCAAATGAAAATCGATAAATAAAAAAAACAACATGAAACACCTTAATAAAAACACTAGAAATATCGATTAAAATGGTAGTAAACACTGACTAAACACGTACAACCTTTTAAATGTAATCGATTTTATTAATAAAACAGAATCTACAAACTATGTATCGCCATCGCAAGAAGTCATTACCAATGAAAATTGTTCTTGGTACCCTACTGTACTTTATAGCAATCGATTAGTAATGAACTTGACACGCTCAGCCATTAGTCACCTTACAGTACTGGTAACCTTTTATGTCATATGTAAATTATGAAATTACTTTATTTAAGTATGATATATAAATATGTTTATCAGTTGTGTAGTACTCATATCACAAGCTCTGCTTAGTTTGGGACTAGATGATAGAGACTAGATTGTATGAAAGTTGCGGAATATATTATTATAAGTTGATTGTAAGTTGATGAGCAGTGGTGGCCGAGTGGTAAAGGCCCCGACTTACGAGTTGTAGGTCGCGGGTTCAAACCTAGCCAGGCGCATTACTTTGTGTAATTTATTTCATCACCACTGCTCTCAAAACGGTGAAGGAAAACATCGTGAGGAAACCGGCATGTCCTAGAATCAAAAATTCGAAGACATGTGACATTCACCAATCCGCACTGAGCCCGCGTGGTGGATTATGGTCCATTCCCTCCACTAAAGAGAGGAGACCCGAGTCCCAGCAGTGGGAACATTAAAAGGTTCATTATGCTATATACTATATAAAAATAAGTCGGGTTTTCCTTCCTGACGCTATAACTCCAGAACGCACGAACCGATTTCCACGGTTTTGCATTCGTTGGAAAGGTCTCGGGCTCCGTGAGGTTTATAACAAAAAAAAAATTCTTCTTCTTTTAATCACCAAACGAAATGTTACATAAAACGAAGCCATCTGGTGGTGAAACGGAGTTCGCCGGGTTTGCTAGTTATGCTATAAGTTGATAGCAAAAGTTTATTTTATTCTTTCTAGCGGTTTTTAAATAATACCTTGTTTTTAAAAAATGTTTTATTTTGTTTTTTTAATGTTCATAATAGTCCGAGTAAAGCCGTGTACACACGTGCGTACATTTTTTTGCGTTACATGATACGCAACAATTGTTTTGTTGGTTCACACGTGTCAGTTTTGTATGAAATCTAAGAAAACTCGCCTTATTTTGTAATCTAAGTTCTACCGTTGAAACAATATTTCTCAAGCAGATAAAAACTATTAAATAAATTTTATGAATGCATTTGGCGGATGACATAGTTTCCAACGACACATTTTTGATACTAGCAAAGTCAAGTGTTGTCAACTTTTGACAACAGTGTTGGCGCAGTGGTCGACCAATTGGCAGCTGCGCTATGTGTTGTGGATTCAATTCGATTCCCGTACCGAATAAATATTTCTATGTCCAAAACAACTATCTTGATAGTTGTTCGTTCTGAATTTAGGCATCTTGTGTACGTGAATTTACATATTTACGAATGGACCCACGATACAGGAATGGTAGCTTTTTTGTTAACTATATACAATAATATATATCATATTATGATATGTAATATAATATATAATATTACACAACTATCACACAACGTCGTCTAGTCCCAAGCTAAACAGAGCTTGTGTTATGGGTACTAGACAACTGATAAACATACTTATATATTTCTAAATACGAGTACATACATATATATAGATAAATTACACCCAGACATAGAACAAATGATCGTGCTCATCACACAAACATTTGTCCTGGGTGGGAATCGAACCCACGACCTCCGGAATAGCAGTCAGGGCCACTAACCACTAGACCAACAGGCCAGTCGAAACTGTACTTTAACTTTTTTTTGTGTAGTCCCAGAAATACTAGTCAAAAATAATTATTGTTTTTAGGTAGAATCTGGTACTGCGGTCCTGGTTCCAAAAGCCTCACAACGAATACGACGATAGAAAACTGCTTTATTCTTGAATGACATAGGCTATAATTTATGTACGCGGGCAAAGCCGCGGGTAAAAGCTAGTATTTAGTAATAGAATAATAGACTATTCTAAAAACGTAAATCGAAAAATAGCTTTGACTACCATCCTTAAATAAACTTCGATCGACAAATTTGACCTTGACTATCATACATTCTTAATGACTACACTACGTCGTGTCGTGTATTTCTATTTTCTAATATAACCTAAGGCCTTAATCTAATTGAACTGTAGAATAGTCCGGAATAATCATGGTGCTGAAATGCAAAGGGCAACCTCTCACTTTGGGTGAAGTTTATTTATTTTTTTAAGTGTGGAAATCATCTAATGACTTCTCGCGCTCTGGGTGGAGCGGGAGGCCGTGTCAGACTTTTACTGACTAAAACCACACCTGTGTCCTTCAGTTGCCCTTTGCGTTCCAGGACTACAGGTTTCCTTTTCAGAAATTCTCCGCGGTCCTAGCTAGCGGGCTTCGGCCCTGCTTGGCCCCTACGGTTTACTGACATCTCCTTGAGGAGCGCGTGGATCACTACGCGCTTTTGACGACTGGGCTCGGTCCGATCAATTACTGGAGGGCCGGACGGCAAGCTACCCATTGCTCGACGCCCGCAAGCCCGCGTCTACAGTGGCTGATAGTCGGGGTCAGAATCTCGGCGGCTGGGGCGTGAGGACATTCGTTCCCTCACGCGTGCGGTCTTCTCCTTCGCTAGCATTACTACTTCGCTACCACCGCCTGCCATTCCTCCTCGCTTCGGGCCGTAGCCCGAACCAGGGCCCGACGAGAGAGTTCGCTGCCGCCGATAACCTTCGCGAGGACACGACGGTGCTCCGCCCAAGCAACAAATTAACAACGTAACAACAAATTTTCTGTTTTCAGATTTATTCCTATACCTGTGGTATAAGATCTTGGTTTAATGCCAAATTTCAGGATTCTGGGTCAATGGGAAGTAGCCTAAGAAATTTTGATTCCCTTGAGAGTGTCGAAATATACATTTCTTGCGATAGAACCGGCCAGCGGTTTCCTTAACTTAGAAGTTTGATTTTTCTCAGACTACAAGGGACCGCAGACTTGAGTATATGGTTTTAATTTTTAACATGATACCTCCACGCGTTCTCAAGATAAAGGGTCTTGACAGACAGACAGACGGACATACAACAAAGTAATCCTATAGGGTTAATTTTTTTTCCTCTTGAGTTACAGAACCCTAAAACCAACTGTTAAAAAAAAAATGATTTGCTTGAGGATCTTGAACTTACTACTTTCAACATAATTATGCTTTTTTTGTTTTATATGCGTGTACATTAGTTCTTAAATAAATAAAGGGTCAAATGTTATTTTTTATCTCTGGTAAAATTCCACTTTCTTTAGAGCCTCAAGACTGCGGAATAAAAGGAAATGAAACGAAAATAACTTAATTCTCAAGAAATAAAAATATCTCTATTTGACCATCGAGTTTGGACCAGTAATGGGCTATTACTGTCTCAGGTTAGGACAAGGGTCTGTATAAGGCTAGGTAGGAATGAGAGCGGAGATTCTTCTTTTAGTTTTGAGTAAAAATATACAATCAGCGCACACTAAGTGGGTTATGGATCTACCTCTTCTATCTGAACGTTGGTGAGTTCAGTGCCCATTGAGCGCAATATCCAAATATTTTGATTGGCTTAGATACAAATAATTGTAGGTATTGGTTGAAATTAATGATCGCCTTAATTAGTTTTACCGCCTGAGACTATGTCTGTATCCTATTGAGAACATTACAGTCTAATTATATATGATTATGCTGTTTCTATAATTGAGACGCAACTGTTTTGAAAGCTTTTCACCATGCTAACTTCCTTTTCTTATTACTGTTCACACAATCCATGCATCTTTTGTTTGGCCTCCCTCTCCATCCATTAATATGTATGCTTGTAACTATTTTAGTAACATGCGTTTCATCCTTCCTCTTCACATGACCGTATCAAAATAAACGATTCCTCTCCATCTCAACAGTCTCATCTCCGCTACGTGCAATACTACTGTGCAACGCTACTGTATTTTCATCAGTCTTTTTCACAGCACAACATTCTGATCCATATAGTATGACAAGTCTTATCACGCATTTGTAAATTTGACCCTTCAACTTGTTTTGAAATCTTTTATCATTATTCAAAACCAGCTTCTAGTGGTGCTGATAGTAGAAAATTATTCTAAGGGAGCATGGTCTCGGGACAAAAGTAATGTGATATTGAAGAATATAGTCTATCCGTGTACTAAGTTTCATTGAAACCCATTCATCCATTCGAGTTTTCAGGTGGCAACAGTCTTTTCACGCATGCACAATTGGCGCATGGAGATGCAACGCCGGGGCGAAACTTCGCTGCCGTGACAAGTCGCGGCATGGCGGACGGAATCCCAATGGGATCTCATGGCAATATGGCGACAGTGACTATCACTACTTAGTGCTGGGCACGCTATAGTGGCCAAAGCCTCTTTAAGAAGCGGCTGGAAAGACGTGAAGACGTCCTCACCTTCCGCATGACGCAGGTTTTCACCGGACATGGTAAGTTCCTGATTCTTACGGAAGAAACGCTTTGGTCAACATTGTGTGGCTTACCCAAAGGGCACAGTGGAGCATATGGTGGAGATGAACCCTGATTGGGCGGAGCACCGCCATGTCCTCGTCGGGGCAATAGGTGGCAACAACTTCCCACGCTGGGCCCAGAGCCCAGAGTACAGGCCGTGGTCCGGAGCGAGTGGAAATGGCAGGCAGTAGCCTCCTTTTGCGAAGCAGTAATGCTAGCAAAGAAGGCAGTCGCAAGCGTGAGGGAACGGACTGCCTCACGCCTCAGATCTCTCGCTCGGATCCCGAACCCGATTTCCAGCCAATGGGTAGTTCGCTGTCCAGCAGTCCGGTAACCGTCCCACCTAAAATAATAAAAAACCGTTCGAGCGTGAAGAAGAAACATACCGACTGTCCTTAGGCTAGGTTTTTTAAGCCTAGCATAGAGGTATCTTTTCATGTGGATGGATGGAGAGGTAAAAGGAGGCCAAAGAAAATATGGATGGATTGTGTGAAGAGTGACATGAAAGAAAAGGAAGTTAGTGATAACTTGACGAGTGATAGGGCAGAATGGAAGAACAAAACGTATTGCGCCAACCCCAGATAAAACGGGACAAGGGCAGGAAGATGATGATGATAATATATGTATCTTTCAATGTGCGTTATACAAAACCGATAACTGTTGTTTTTTAGTATTTGTTGTTACAGCGGTTATTTGAGAAAATTTCAACAGTCTAACTACCACGGTTCATGAAATACAGCTTGGCGACAGACTTACCGATGGACGCACAGCGAAGTCTTAGTAATAGGCTCCCGTTTCACCCTTTGGGTACAGAACCTTAAAAACGATAAATAGGTATAAACGCTGGCCAAAATCGCTATTCACTAACGTTATGACCAATGCTCACTCTTGACTAGACTATTCGAAGCAGAAAGTCGAGTGGAAAGTTGGTAAATTGTAATTTTCTATCAAGTGGCCTCTTCATTCGTCACTTGGATTTTTGGCCATTGTCCTTTCTTGCTCACTTGGAGGCGTTTTGTCTGAAGTGGTTTTATACCGAGTTTAAGGGATGCAACTCGACATACATTTTCACTGTTTTTCATACAACCGCTCTTACGCAGTTATGACGTTATTATACATTTTTATTAGATATTTTGGAAACACAGTATCTTGTGGATATTATCTAGGCTTCTATTGAAATCAATTTATAAATTTGTGTAAAACTAATGCAGTAAATTCCTCTGAAAATCTGCTGTTTTTAACCCTAGAAAGATAACGTGCGCCTCAGAGGCGCCCGCGAAACGGATATATCGCTGTCTTTTGTCATCCAACGCGTGTACAAACTTGATGTTTCAAGCCAACTCAGTCGTTAGTCAACACTGCCGAGGGACGACCGCTGCTGTTCGGTAAGTACCATAGTTTCATTGCTATTACGATGTGTTGCGCTCGAGAGGCGCATGTTTATCTTCTGTGTAACTTTTACGCATTTCTATGTGATTACGTTTTTGGTACTTTTTATTTATTTCTATGTAAATAAAGTTATTACACGGTTAGGTTATTGTCACTAATTACTTTTAATTGTTTTAGGAACATCTTTACATAATGGCGAGCAGAAAAATGTTGGAAGAAAGACAAAAAATTTCCTTTTTGTGTCGAGAAGATGAACGCCCAGATGATAGCATTGATATCGAAGATGGTGCATATATGTTGTCACCATGTGATGAAGGTGCTGTTATAAACCCTACAACTGGTAAACCTGAGATCATTATGGTCTACACAAGACAAAAGGTGGCGTCGATCCATTTGACCAGATGTGTCCTTCGATGCCTTGATCTAGAAAGAGTAACAGATGGTCAATGATAATGTTTTATGGTATATTGAATATAACTTTTGTCAACTTATATATGATTACTTGTCAAAACAAAAAAAAACCACTAAACCGAGGGGATTATATGAAAACACTAAGTACTGAACTGTCTACATCGTAGATGAGACCTGTATTGGAAATCCCTATTTTATCAAGGCGTTTATGGGTAAATATTCAGAATATCCTACCACAAACTAGTCAAAAGGCTTCTCAAGAAGCTAAAGAACCTCCGGCTAAAGTTACTATTTAGCTTATGTACCAAAATAAAGAATAGAATGTCTAAATGACATGTACTAAATGTAAAAAGACAGTGTGTGAAGAACACAAAAAAGATGTTTGCAACAATTGTCTGTAAATATGTTTTTTTTCAGTATTTCTTTTAACTTGAGACTGAATATATAGTAATTCATTAGTTAATTAGAAAATAAAAAACTATAAATGTAACTTATTTAAAAAAATACTACTTAAATATAAATACTTCTAAGTTTTGTTGAATGTTTATAAAATCCTCCATAATTTATTTAATAATGAATAAAATAATATGTATTTGTATTTAACTAACTTCTTATTAATGTAATACTTCATTGAAATGACAATAAAAAGGATATTATTTCAATTTGTAAATAAATAGTTTTTAATATTGTGCGGCGCCTCTCAGGCGCATGTTTATCTTTTCAGTACTATAAAATATGGTTATCTTTCTAGGGTTAATGAAATTGGACACTTCATAATTTACTCAAAAATTAAAAAAGTTAAAATAGTTTAATAATATGAGCCTTGTAAATTTAATCAAGATTCTAAATGATGAATTTTTAAGTTAAGTTTTGTGAAATATTCTAGGAAATCATGAAATTACTGAATGCCAACAGAGTTTTCAGGCGCTATCTCTCTTTTTTACCCGACTACGGCAAAGCCAAAGGAGGGTTATGATTTTGACAGGTTATGTATGTATGTGAGTATGTTCATCTGTTCCTTCATAGCTCCTAATCTACTTATTGGAACTCGACATATGAGGTATCGTTAGAACCGTCTTAATTGTCCGCTAAACATAGGATACGTAACGTGTCACAAAACTCGATATGGCGCCCTCTAGCGGACAAAAAGTAATCTGTTAAAAAATAAAAATAGAGATAAATACGCCGTGTTTGATATCATTTGAAAGGGTTTCACTTGTTCATTTCCAAAATATTGCTCAAATTTAAAGTCACGCTCTCTAGTGGACAAAAATTCATGTGTTAAATTTAACACCAAAATTGTTTAAATAAAAAAGAGTCAAAAACTAAAACCCGACTATGACAAAAAAAAAACGACGCTGAAAAAGTATAAAACAAGATTTTCATACTTCGAACAGAACAAAAAGAAAAACCGTAGTCACACCCCAAGTAACACATCAAAGCAGTATAACGGCCGACTTACAGCATTTCAGTATCGTTTTCGCATTTTGAGTTAGTACTATATTAGCATTACAAATGTTTATACGGCTACTGTAATGCTTATTTGGGCACAAATTATACAGCTTTAGATCCTAAATAGGTTCATAATAGTTGTTTAATTGCATTACACGCGCATTATATTAGCATTATTACGGTCAATGAAGTAGCCAATCGCATTACAGAAGCATTATTACGGTTAACGAAGTTGCCAATCGCATTACAGAAGCATTATTACGGTCAACGAAGTTGCCAATCGCATTACAGAAGCATTATACTAGCAATATTATTGATAATGAAGATGTTAATTGCATTACAAAAACATTAGACTAGCATTAGGATGTAGTAAAAGAATTATTAGAGCTATTTAAGTGTTCACAGTTAGAACTTAAATGAATCCTACATCATTGCAAAAACATCTCTAATACCACGGTACAAATATTATAATACAATTAACGTTAAAATTTAACTACTTTGCCTCGCAATATAATATGGACGAATTAAATCAAAGAGTGAGTGCCACCATATTTGTTTGCATTAAAACCAAATTTATAATACGTGGGTGTATTTTTGACTCTTTTGTTAATTCATGCCTTCAAATATTACTGCGCAATGTAGTTTATTGTAAATGTCTATATAAGTTTTATTGAAAATTTTCACGCGCCTTCGATGTTTTGAGGTTTTGAGATAAAATAATAGATTAAGATATGTGTGAAATAATCAAAACAATTTTGTATTCCTACTATAGAACTAATTTTGCATGATTAACATAATAGTATTTGTTGGGCAGTATTAAATTAAGTTAAATCATTATTATATAGGTCAATTGTATTTATATATAGGTCCGAATGATACTATTTTTTGGTTATAAAATACTAGCTGGTGCCCGCGACTTTGTCCGCGTCAAGTTCGTAAAAATGTGCAAACACAACTAATAAATCTGTGCCTATGATTCATGCAGAAAGCATTTAATGCATTTATTTTACTTTCACATAAAACGGTTAAAGGCCAAAAAGAAAATTACCTCCAGTAAATATGTTATAATATACAATATATTTCTTATGTCCAGATTTATATATTTTATTTTATTTGTTTGTCTCACCAAAAATATAATACACTTAAATGAGATACGTCAAAACTTATGAACGTCAATAATCAGACGGAGACATGTAGCCCCCGCTTTGGGTAAAGCGACAGGTAGTATCAGGCTTTTACTAACTAAAACCTACTTATATTCCTTTAGTTGCCCTTTGTATTCCAGAGCCACGGTAACTTGAATACGCCACAATCGCGGCAGTAAATCTCTTCTTTAAGGAAAGGCTAAAAATGGCATTACAGCGTCCATTGATGCAGGTCTACATCGGACATAGGTTTTTCGGAAGGCCCAGAGGACAACAACAATGGGGTATAAGGTGGAAGTTAACCACACCTGGCTTGGGCAATTAGTGGCAGTGACAACCTCTCGCGCCCGGACCTCGTTCAGGCCTGATACGGAGCAATAGGGAATGGGAAGCAACCACCTCCTACGGCGAAGCAGTAATGCGAGCAAATAAGGTGGTCGAAATAATGTGAGAGAGGGAATGATCACGCCCCAGCCGCCGTAGGAGTCAACCGGGTGTCGAGACACAAACTTGATGGCGAGCAAGTGTTTTATGCGCACCTCAAACAAATATCAGCATATAGACAGAGCGCTTTTGAGCTGATGCCTGCTAGGGCTATACGATTGTTGGAAAGAGTTACCTCCCATAAGTTTTGCCTCGATGAAAGTACTCTGCAGGGTTTTAGGCGACCCCTGTTATAAAGCTTTAGTGGAGGATTTTGAAGGAGAATAATCGGCAGACTGACGTTAAAATTTCTACGGAGTAATTTGT
This sequence comes from Mythimna vitellina, assembly GCA_949316375.1. Taxonomy (NCBI): domain Eukaryota; kingdom Metazoa; phylum Arthropoda; class Insecta; order Lepidoptera; family Noctuidae; genus Mythimna; species Mythimna vitellina. The sequence goes on along the minus strand of OX438687.1, from coordinate 7,326,424 downwards.
GACGTCATCTTGTTCCACAATTACTGTATTTACGAAGAATTTGCGAGAGAATTGTTGCATTTGATAATTTTGGGCGTTGCTCCTCTAAAGCGGGGCAGCCTTCACCGTTTATTCCACCGTGACCTTCGGCCAATCCGCCGAATTTGAAACAGAAGCCTCTCGAAACACTCACAACGGCTCTTTGTTTGTCACTTCACAAACCAATAAAATGACGGCAAACAAATCTCGCAGCCAATTGCAGCTGTAACTGACACTGGTCTCCATCAAAATGTGGTCTCAGTGTTGGACACCATTCACTGTCAAGAAAATAATGACCGTAAGGCTGCAAAGAATGTTGGATACATTATACGTACATAATCAAACTCTTCAGTAACGCAAACCGCGTCGGGCCCCTTACTGTGTGAACGTTAACCGTAAATAATAAGACTCGCTATTATTGGGACGCCTGGTGTAACTCTTTCGCTTTCCAATGCAGCCCTACATCGACATGCATTAAATACACATCTTTATTCGTTCTACATATTCTACGATACTATGATAGCGCAAGAGGCTTCCAAGAGCCATAAATTAGCGCCGATTTTCAACACGTTACCTATGCATCCAACCTCTTTGTAACATGTATGGTTGCTTAAGTCTACAATTTGAAAGCGAGACCCAATCTCGTTCTTGTAAAATATGTATTTATGGGTTTTTCTGGAAATGCTAAATAATCTACAATTTTTTGAATTTTTGAATTAGTTACTCTTTCTAAACAGTAGGCTATGGTCAGGTCTGAGTGAGAGACTACTTCAAGTACTGGTAACCCCCACGAACTACTCAATCAGCATCTTTCTGTGATTGACCAGCATTTGCTTTTTTTTTTTGGCGGAATTCCATAGAGTGACATTTCGTGTGTTATACTATGCACAACTTGTGACGGACCTCTGAGGCGTTAATCGAGACAGATCAACGTTGAACACTAATGTGTGATTGGTTTTTGAGTAGTTTCTCTGAGTGTGTAATTGATGTGACTACACCAAAACACTACCTTCTGACTTTCTCCCAGGCAGCTTAGGGTACCATTCCTCCAATACTTCATGGAAAAACAGTTGCTCCTGAATTACACGACAAATAGTTCCATCTTTTTGCTTCGATCAACTTTAGCAGTGCCAGGAAGCACAGCACTAATAGAATCAGTACTAATAGAATTATCTATACTCCGTTAGAGCATTTTCTTTGTACTAAAAGTTGTATTATATTATATTTTTCATACCTTTTTACTATTTAGTTACATTTTTCCGATGAATTAAAACAATAACATGAACCGAACACGTGTAATGACACCATTGCGCGATCAACGCCATCTATCTACGGAGCATTGGAAAAGCTCGATATTTATAGTACTGAATTGTTGCCGACTTTTGACCAATAGATGGCGCTGTATGTCCGGAATAAATTTTATTTTTTATTTTTATTTTCTGTAATAAAAACTATCCTATGTCCTTTCTCAAGTTCCAAACTATGTCTGTACCAAATTTCACACAAATCGGTTCAGTAGTTTAGGCGTGAAGAAAAGACAGACAGACAGACAGACAGAGTTACTTTCGCATTTATAATATTAGTTTGGATTTAAAAAATGGTGTCGGTCTATAGCAGCCCGTTGAGCCTTTAAAAAGGCTAATTAATGCCGCCAGCAGATTAAATAATCACGCGTGAACAATTAATAAGCTAGATGCCAGAAAGTAGACTTTTGATGAAACACTGTAGTGCCATTGTCTATAAAGTATATCTATATGGGTTCACCGGTATACTGGTAGACTTTATGTAGACTGAAGTAGTGCCATTACATGAACGCAATTTTGGGGATCCTTGGGCAAAGCAATGAACCCGATGCGATGAATGAATGATGAAGCGATGCGATCAAGAAATTCAAGGAAACCCGAGTACAGATTATAGTAACGTTACAGATACTGAAAATACCACTAATCATGAAAACATAGTTCAGATAATTTATAACAGCACATTAACTTTGAACTTCGACGTAAATTTTATTAAACCAAAAAATATTATCCGAAAAAATAGATAGTATGCTCCAAATACAAGCAATAACTCTCGAAAACCAGCAGAAAATTGTTCAAAAATTGGCTACGCAATCTGTGCAATTAGAGTAAATATCTGTACAATTTGCAGAGGTAAAAGAGAGTCCAAGCGTCATTTTGTTAAAAGATACAAACCCTGTAGATACCGAAAGTTTTATACTAAAACCCATTGAAAATCAAAGGGATCTTATATCACTGGATCAATTACTGGCAGATAGAACAGACAAAAATAAACTAAAAAGACATTTGTCGTTCTTATGCTCAGATTCGAAGGGCGAAGGAAAAACTTGTGCTTATAAATTACTAGATATTTTATTCACTAAGGATTTCCTTTGCAACTGTTCATGGGCAGGTGGAAGTAGAGGAGATATGTCGAAAATTGTCCTTATAGATTACAAGAACGTTTTAAATTTCTTTTATGGCATGATTCGTACTTAGGATCCGACGTATAGAAGAACATTTTACATAATTATCAATATCACTGTCATCTTCACTTTCGTCAGAGCTCTCAGGTCTTACATTTTCATCATCAAGCGGACAGGAATAAACACTATTTTGTTGAATATTCTCTTTATTCACTATAAAAGATTTTTCAAAACACAAGGATTCCGTATAGTGTGTATTTCCAATGTTGACAAATCCTACTTAATTTTGGTGACCTACGGAACCTTCTTCCCCAGTATGGCCGACAAATGGTTTTATGAATACAGTAAAATTAATTTATATACCATCAATGATTGCATCTCCACTTACCATCAGGTGGGATCGCAGTCAAGCACTGGTTTATAAAAATTAAAAAAAAAAAAATACAGCTTTACGTATTTCAATAACTCACGTGTATTTGATTTAAGAGCTTTTAGCTATATAACAAACCTCAGGTGCTCTTTAAAAATGCGAGCATTACATTGATTCACGTTTATGCTGTACAGCAGTACTAGGCTTTTACTTACCACTTAAAAGTGCTATTACACAATAAAGGGCACTAAAAACAGCTCGAAGCTTTATAACGGATTCACGGTGCATTACAATGGTACAAGTTTATGCTATTAAGCAGCATTAGGCATTATCTTCTACTTAAAAATGCCATTGTAGACCCGAAGGCACTAAAAACAGCTGAAAGCTGTCTAGCGGATTTACGTGTCATTATAATGGTTCATGTTCATGCTATTAAACAGCATTAAGCATTTATTTACTGCTTAAAAATGCTACTGTAGATCCAAATGCACTAAAAACAGCTGAAAGCTGTACAGCTGCGTTCTGATTTTCTTCACAAAAACTTAAGGCTTTACAAAAGCATTTTGATATGCCGTTTTCCAACCGTTATACTGTGTAAAGCATCATAATGGTTTTGAAATGCCGATATAAAGCCTCAAGATGCTCGGTGAACTTATATAAAAGTTTATACGGACCTTAAGTTCTACATAAGTTTGCTATTCGTTTGTTAAAATGCTTCCTGTGTTACTTGGGCGTTATTAAAGTGTTTTGGTTGGTACCTATAACGTTTGACTGTGGTTTTTCTTTTTGTTCTGTTCGAAGTATGAAAGTCTTGTTTCATACTTTTTCAGAATTTTGTTTTTTTTTGTCATAGTCGGGTTTTGGTTTTTTAATAATTATTTTTTTGCATTGCCTCTTCATCAAAGTTTGCGTTGGATTGCGTTAAATGAAGCAACCAGCTTTTAAACCAAGCTCGATGTTTACGATAGGCGAGTGAAAAAGGATCCTTTTAAACCTTAAAGAGGATTATAAATGTTTATTTTTAGTTAGATCAGCAAAATAATATGTTATATAAAAGATCTTTGAATTTATAGAGATTGTGCTGTATTTATTGTTCAGAAGAATTACCGCGGCCCTGGAATACAAAAGGCAAAGGAAGGACACAGGTAAGTTTTAGTCAGTAAAAGTCTGACACGCCCTCTCGCTTTACCTTAGAGCGGGAGAAGTCGTTTGATGATTTACTACCGTAAAAAAGGGAGGTAGTTTTTTACCCGTCTGTCAGAAGGGTTATGTTTTTACGTCCTTTTCTATGAAGTCAGTATTTTAAAGAGGGTACATTGAAAAAAAGGCAAAAATTAAAATAGAATGCTTCGTAGCATTCTATTTGTGATCTCTGTCTCTGTCACCTAAAGGTGTGACATAGGGATGTGAGCGAAGCCGCTGGGAAAAGCTAGAACTCAATAATTTCTAAATGTGTAAAATCTATACTTATAATAAATCTGTAGAAGTGAAAATTCTGTACATTGAAAATATCAAAAAAGGGCAAAAGCCAGAACTCAATAATTCCTAAATGTGTCAAATCTATACTTATAATAAATCTGTAAAAGTGAAAATTCTGTACATTGAAAATATCAACAAAATAAATGGCAGGGGATGTTATTAGACCGACACCGAACCCAAAAATGTGATTAAATTTTATTTTGTCTGTCTGTTTGTTCAGGCATCACACAAAAACTACCGGTTTGATTACGATGAAACTTGGTATAATTATTCTTTAATATCCTGGGCACCATACTGGGTCCTTTTTATCCCAGAAAAGTATATAAAAAAAAAACAAACTTAATTTTGCGGTTCGATCCCTAGACACGATTACTGTACCAACCGCAAATAATAAGTTTGTCGTAGGCTACGTCACCCGCAGTGGAGTTCACTAAGGGGCGCTGCACACGGGTAAGATACTATAATATTTTATCTTAAGATACAATATCGCTCACCATACAATTCAGTGGACACACGACGAAGATAATAAATAATATTTCATATTTTCGTATCTCAAAAAACCTAATAAAACCATTTTTGACTTTTACGCGGACCAAGTCGCGGGTTAAAACTAGTTTATAATATAATTTTTCTCCCAAAACTGTACCTAGTATTGTACTAATTTATTAAAATAATTGAAAAAAAAAAACAAAATCAACATAATTATTATCTACAAATATTAATAATCAAAATACAATTTTATCGAGAATTCCTTTTAACAAATTAGGTACTTTGTTTAGGTCAAAGGTTAGACTAAGTATCATGCCGCATTGATAAACTCAAATTAATTATCAGTGTTGTTTTTTGTTAATTACTCAATTATTTTTTATGTATTTTTGGCAATACAAAGTAATTTTTATTTTAAGAATATCATTAGCATAGCATAGTCGGGCTTTATAATGTTCTCACTGTTGGGACTCAGGCCTCTTCTCTAGGAGAAGGAATGGGCCGTAATCCACCACGCGTGGCCCAGTGCGGGTTGGTGGATGTCACATGTCTTCGAATTTTTGGTTGTAGGACATGTCGGTTTCCTCACGATGTTTTCCTTCACCGTTTTGAGAGCAGTGGTGATGAAATAAATTACACAAAGTAATGCACCTGGCTGGGTTTGAACCCGCAACCTAAAACTCGTAAGTCGGGGCCGTTACCACTCGGCCACCACTGCTCTAAGAATATCATTAAAATGCTATAATTATTGGGTTCTTACGCGTGAAATCATCGATTTATTTTATTACAACCCAGTGACAGAAAAGTAAGAAAGAAAAATCATTTATACAGTGGTTGTCGTGATGGTCCAGTGGTTTAGGCACCCGCCTCTTGTGCATAAGGGTGCAGTTTCCAAACCGGGCAAACAATGTGAATTTTTCATTTCATATGTACTTTTGTAAGTTTATCTAGGATATCACTGAGACCAAACTGACCAAACCGCACTGGGCCCGCGTGGTGGATTACAGCCCATTCCCTCTCCTAGATAGGAGGCCTGAGTCCCAGCAGTGGGAACATTGAAAGGCTGATTATGCTTATGCTATCACTGAGACCCCATGCCTCGGAAAGCACGTAAAGCCATTGGTCTCGGTTGTTATTCATAGATTTATGATTGTCGTTTTAGGTAGTCAGACGCCAGAAAGTCTGACCATCAGTCTAGCCAAGGAGTCATCATCATCATCATCATTTCAGCCGAAAAATGTCCACTGTTGGACATAGGCCTCCTCCAAATGTAATCAAAATGACCGGTCCTGTGCGTCTCGCATCCATCGGATTCCCGCGACCCTCACCAGGTCATCGGTTCACCTTGTGGGAGACTTTCCAACGCTGCCATATTCCTTGCTAAAGGCGCTAATATGCTTCCATGTAATGTACGGGGATTAAGACGCATCTGATTAGACCCGTAACCGACTCCAAGATAGTTTGGAAAAGGCTAGGGATATGATGATTAAAGTTACAGTTGATTTATAATTGTCTGGAAAAAATATTATTTTTAGTAGTTTTTCTTTTACCACTTTTTTTTTTTTTTTTTTTATTGGGTGGGAAAATCATCCTAATGACATCCCCGCTCTTGGGCGGCACGGGAGATAGTGTCAGACTCTTACTGACTAAAAACCCACTCCTGTTCCTTCGTTGCCTTCGTCCCAGGGCCCCGGGTTCCGCTTTCACACTACCCGTGGCCCCAGTAGGCTTCGACCCTGCTGGGCCCCTACGATTTGCTGACATCTCCTTGAGGCGCGCGTGGAACAAAACGCGCCGTCGACGATTTGGGCTCGGTCCGGACGGTTACCGGACGGTCAGACGGCGAGCCACCCATAGCTCGGCGTCTGCAAGCCCGCGCCTACGGTGGCCGGAAATCGGGATCGGAATCCCGGCGGCGGTTGGAGCGTAAGGACCGTTGCCTCACGCGATCGGCCGCCTCCTTAGCTAGCATTACTGCTTCGCAGAAGGAGGCGACCGCCTGCCACTCCTTCTCGCTCCGGAGCATGGCCTGAACCAAGGACCGGCGCGAGAGATCGCCGCCGCCGATTGCCCCCACGAGGACACGGCGTTGCTCTGCCCAAGCGGGGCACACCTCCACCGTGTGCTCTACCGTGTCCTCCGGGTGGCTTCGGCTAGCTAAAACTGTAATAGGAGCCAAACTTTCTTTCGTACTCATGTTTTCTCTAAATAATAATTGGTTTTAGGGTTTCGTACCTCAAAAGGAAAAACGGAACCCTTATAGGATCACTTTATCGTCCGTTTGTCTGTCAAGACCCTTTATCTCAGGAACTCGTGGAGGTATCGAGTTGAAATTAAAACTATATACTCAGTTCTGGGGTCCCTTAAATTTGAGAAAAAAAAACAAACTTCTGAGTTAACGAAAAAAAGATACGCCGTTTATGTCGCAAAAAAACGTATATTTCGACACTCTCAAGGGAATCAAAATTCATCTTTTGAGGTACGGAATACTAAAAGAATATAATGTAAAGGAAAAACTATAACCTAAAAAAAAATAAGTCATCGGTAAAAAACAAAATTGTTGAAGTATTATTATTGTTTATAGAAATATAAATGTGGTACTGTGCTACAATACATGGAAAATTCTATAAACCAGCTATACTTGTACATCAGAAACATAATATAGATAGGCATCTACACACTCAGGAGATTATATACCATCATTGTAGTTGAAGATATAAAATTCAATGTAACGAGAATATTTTTTTATCGCCGATATTGAGCTTATCCTAAAGGAAAATCTCTTTATGTAAAGCAAAATGTTCCTTTTAAAAAGACAAAAGGCTTCATTGAAAATGTAACAATAGAAGATTTTGTATAAACACTTTTACTAGCAGTTAGCCTATTGTTAGGTGTTATAAAACTATGTATTGTTGGTTTAAAGTGAATTTGTTTCCATTCAATAACACAATCTTGTTAGCACCAACTTTGTTGGGAACTAATATTGTTGAGAATATATGCTTTTCTTTGTTAGGAAACTTCATAAAGACTGATGTTAGAGGTTTTTGAAAATTTGTTACATAAGTTAAATTTTTTTAGGTTTTTTTTGGTGGGAAAATCATCTAATGACAAATCCCGCTCTTGGGCGGAGCGGGAGATAGTGTCACCTTTCAGTGACTAAAAACCCACTCCTGTTCCTTCGTTGCCTTCTTCCCAGGGCCCCGGGTTTCGCTTTCACACTACCCATGGCCCCAGTAGGCCTCGACCCTACTGGGCCCCTACGTTTTGCTGACATCTCCCTGAGGCGCGCGCGGAACAATGCGCGCCGTCGACGACTTGGGCTTGGTCCGGACGGTTACCGGACGGTCTGACGGTGGGCTAACCATTGCTCGCCGTCCGCAAGCCCGCGCCTACGGTGGCCAGAAATCGGGATCGGAATCTCGGCGGCGGCTGGGGCGTGAGGACCGTTGCCTCACGCGATCGGCCGCCTCCTTTGCTAGCATTACTGCTTCGCAGAGGGAAGCGACTGCCTGCTACTCCTCCTCGCTCCGGACCATGGCCTGCACCAAGGCCCGGCGCGAGAGATCACCGGCGCCGATCGCCCCTACGAGGACACGGCGTTGCTCTGCCCAAGCGGGGCACACCTCCACTGTATGCTCCACCGTGTCCTCCGGGCGGACATTTTTTTAGGTGGGAAATTATCCAATGTCTTATTTATTTATTTAATGCTTTATGCACACAACAGTACAAAGGCGGACTTAATGCCTTAGGCATTTTCTACCAGTCAACCTTTGGGTGATGCAGACAAAAGTAGTGGTAGGTGCAATAAAAGAGAGAGAAAAAGGCAAATACAGGAATAGATTTACTTATCGACCATAGAATAGATATACTAATAAACCATAGAATAAATATAATACAATTAAACAATATATACTCAAGTTAATACACTACATACATAACTAAATACATTGGTCCAAATCGTCAATAGGAAAACATTAACGCTGTGATGATACTACTGCCAACTTTTTACGAAATAGTTCGCGAACTTTGGTTTTGAATGATAATCAGCTTGTTGCCATCCTGGTTTCCTGGGGGAGCGCATTCCACAGATAAATAGTTTGAATAAAGAGGGAATAGTGAAGAAAGTCAGTACGATGAGTGGGACAATAGAGAAGGCGGTAATGAGATGAACGCAGATTTCTATTGTGGTTGGCGCAAATGTATTGAAAGTGAGGGGCTAAATAACTAGAGGAATTAGAAGAGTCAAGAAATGAAAATAAGGTGGTGAGCGCCCTTTGCTCTTTGCGCTGACGTATAGGTAATCACTTTAGAAGTGACCAATGCACTGAAACATATAAATATATATATATTTACGCAAATCTCTTGCTCTAGGGCAGAGCGGGAAGGCGTGTCAAACTTTTACTGACTAAAATCCACTTCTATGTCACTTCGTTCGTGCGTTCCAGGACCCCTAGTTTTCCTTTCGGAAGTGAACCCATAGTCCCAGTAGGCTTTGACCCTAAATCCATCATCATCATCGTCATTTCAGCCAAAAGACGTCCACTTTTGGACATAGACCTCCCCCAAATGTCGCCACAATGACCGGTCCTATGCGTCTCGCATCCATCAGATTCCCGCGACCCTCACCAGGTCATCGGTCTACCTTATGGGAGGCCTTCCAACGCTGCGTCTTCCGGTGCGTGGTCGCCTTTCTGGAACCTTTTGTCCCCATCGACCATCTGTTCTGCGAGCAATGTGCCCTGCCCACTGCCACTTAAGTTTGGCGATTCTTCGGGCTATACCCTAAATCCATATTACTAAGCATTGTAGGATAATAGATTACGAAATTACAAGGTAGACCTTGTAATGTTCTTATTGCTTAAATACTTGGAACTCTTTTCTAAGAAATGGGCCGTAATCCACCACGTGACCCGAGTTGTGGGTTGATGGATTTCACGTTTTGTTTTTGAATGTTGTGTTGTAACATGCCATTTTCCTCAAGATTTTTTTCTTTGCTTTTTTGATGTTGTGTTTTTGAATTTTGGGTTCTAGGATAATACCGGTTTCCTCATCAAAATTGTCTTTCAACGTTTTGAGAACAGTGGTTACGAAATAAATAATTTAAAACACCTGCCTGGGTAGAGAAATGAAGTGACTAACTTCTATTCTCACTCGCTGCGGACCATAGCCTGAATCAGAGTTGGATACCTCCACCGTGTCCTCCATATGATCCACATAATAATAACGCCTAAGCATTTCTTACCCCTGAATTCGAAACAGGAACCTCCCGAAGCGACTGTGTCCGGTGAGGATCTGCGTCAGATGGAAAGTGAGGATGTCGTAGTGCCTCTGTAGCTACTGCTGGTAACTCATAATATTGTGTAAATATATCTAATAACTGCTCCACGTTTGTTGTAATATATACGTTTTTCTTTTTTTTTTCTAACACATTGCTTTTGCAATATTTTTTATATTATTAGACCCCAACCACCATAAATTCGTTAGTAATTTATTTTGTTAACGTATCATTTATTAATAATTGTAATTATTTATTTATCTTGCTTTTATTTATATAGCCTCTTTTTTTACAATGTGAATGTCAGAACTCTGTAGACTCCGTGAATTGTTAGGTTACTTCCTATTACGACTCACATTTTATTATGATTATATTTATTGTACTTTTTAGTAAAATATTGACCAGTCTACACCGTCCTTACATAATATCTACTTATACTGTAATATGGAAATATTTCACGAACAACATTTTTTTTAAAAAAGAGTAACCATGGAGTTTCTTGCCGGTTTTTCTCCATAGGAATCGACCAATTTGGAACCGTAACTAGCTTCTGACGTTTTTTAACTAGCCTAAATGGGCAGTTAACGTATAATTTATATATGTGAAATAAAAAAACTTTTGACTTGACTCCTCAAAAAGCGGCCTAACCACCACGATAGCAGCATGCTCAACATGTAAAAAGCCAAATATTATAGATTTGTTGTGAAAAAATACGTGTATTTCGTCCACGAAAAGCACACATACAGCGGGTCTACTCCAGTAGATAGCTGAAAAAACTAGTCATTGATAACCAGTTCTTAGCTGACAGAAGTTTAATTAAAAAGCTAGCATTTGCCCGTGACTTCATCCACGTAAAACTGCACAAACGCCACTATTTACTATTCATTAGCAACCAATATAGAATTCAATTTGGTCCATCTGTTACTTCGATCAACAATGTACGTTGATCACAGTTCAGTTACGATTTCAATTCTCAAATCTTTAATTATCAACATTCCTTTATTTTTAGTAGGTACCAGTGACCTTTAATCTTATTGTAGACACAAAAATAAACAGGTACCGGGTTTTTCACAAAAATATTCAGGAGTTTGAGGAGTAACACTAAATGAAAAAGTAGAATCTAAACAACCCTGTATTGTTCGTTCATTTATACAGGAAAATCTCGCGAAAGGTTTCATATGACGCTAATTTAAGGTATAAGACATCATGTTAAATCCCAAAGGTTTTTTTTTTTGGAGGCGTGAAAATCATCTAATGACATCTTCCGCTCTTGGGTGGAGTAAGAGGGTGTGTCAAACTTTTACCGACTAAAAATTCATTTCTGTTCCTTCGTTGCTTTTCATATCAGGACCGAGCCTTCCTTTCAGAAGCATACCCTTGGCCCCAGTAGGCTTCGATTCTGCTGGCCCCCTACGGTTTGCTGACATCTCCTTGCGGCGCGTGTGGAATAGTACATGCCGTCGACAACTTGGGCTCGGAAATTGTACCGCAATACCATTTTATGGTGGACTAATCATTTTTATGCATCCCCATGATACGGATATCAATTAAAATGGTTAAATATGTCTAGATAAAAATTATAAAATAGAAAAAAGAAATTGAAAAGAAATTTTTATAAATATGTTATTTAAATGCTCTACAAAGAAGAAAATGAACTTAAAACCATCTTATCCATTATACCTATGTTTCATATAATATCATCCAAACTGAACATTTTTCTATAAAATTTAAACTCAATACATTTTCAAAGCTTGCCCTAAACAATCAAACATTTAATTAAATAAAAGCTAATAAGAGAAACAGAATCTAAAAAAAACCTGTATTAGACTTAAAGTAACTTTATTGTTATTACAAAGTTTTTTTAGATCTCATAAATCATAATCTAGAAGACAATATTCTTAGAAATACGTTTTATTGAAATTGTATCTTACTTATCAGAGAAGCACTTACCGTCCTCGCCGCCGAGGCCCGCCGCAACAATCTTTTAAACGTCCTCCTCGTCCCTTGCTCGAGCCAGCCCGCGTCGCTGAGCCTATAGTTTAAAAAATCCCCGTTTAATAATAATTAAATCTGTTCGATCCAGCTCGTCCCTTGCTGCCCCCCCCAGCGACGCCCTAAGCCGAGGTCCGTACCCCACAGGGGGTGCCCTTAGCGTGTAGTCGCTTAGTTTTAAGTAGTTTAAGTAAGCCCTGGCTGGAGGCTTTGATTCTCTAATCGAGGCCGCCACAGGCAAGTCCGGTTAAGCAGCCGACATCCTCCTAGGTTGATCTGCGAGAGGCCACAAACAAAAAAAAAAAAGACAGAGAAGCACTCAACCACTTCATTAATAATATCGACATGAACATATTATTGTTTTTAGATTTACTTGTCTACCACAAATATCGTTTTTGTGCCTAAATTGTGAGCCTGCGATGAAATTACTTCTGTCGACACTATCTATATTTTCAAATTCCAACAGGCTTATTTTTCGATATTTCTTTGATACGGATATTTTTCGGTATTAAGGGATAAATAAGATCTAGATTTTTGGGTATCTTGTTGTCATGCCCTAGTTTTAGGGCTAAAAACATATTTCGATTACTTACAATGATAGAATATGTTACAACTAAAATAATAATAAATTTATTGTCACCAAATAACAAAATATTGTAGACCTTGATAAGATTCTACTTAAATTCATAATATGTTAGTGAGGAACCTCTGTGTCTGAACTAGATAATAAATCCGTAATTCAGACATCAGTGGTCTTCCCTAGTTCTATGCACCACTATGCAAATATAGGAACTAGTTTTTTCAGCGGGTTTTGGCCACCTGAAATAGGGAAAACATCCTGAGGGAATGGATTACTTTAAAGTACATAAGCAAGTTGTAATCCAGGCCATGGGCTATTCGTTTTCTAAATTATATTAATTAAAGTCTCTTTAGCCGTTGCGACGTGAACAAACATACTGTTTGTCATTCAATAACAGCTATTCTAGGAAATTCTGGTTAATTTTCATAGAAAACTCCTCCGAACCTGCAAGCTTAACATATTAAATTATTATTAATAATTTATATTATATTTGTGTAGTATATTCTGACCGGAGAACCAATGTTACCGACATAGCCCGAAGAATCGCCAAATATAAGTGGCAGTGGATAGGGCACATTGCTTGCAGAACAGATGATCGATGGGGACAAAAGGTTCTGGAGTGGTGACCATGTACCGGAAGACGCAGTGTTGGAAGGCCTCCCACAAGGGGACCGATGACCTGGTGTCGCCATAGCGATCGCCGTTATGGCAAAACTTGGGCTCCCGAAAGTGATCCTAGGCCTCCGTCTAGGTCCAACAGTAGACGTTCACTAATAAAATGACGATGATGATGATATTCTGACTCTCGAAATCGATCAAATTTCAAAAATTGATTATAAGTTGTCTCAAATGAAAATAAGTTCGATTTGAGATCACCAAAATGTTCTTTGTGCTGCTACTGACGATGTTTAGGATAAGCCTAAGTTTCAGGTCAACATTCATACCATCCTGGTATCACAATGGACAGGCTCAATAAAATACGTGTGGTTCTTTCCTCAAATGACTATCTGAGAGAGTAATCTGCATGGTTCTCATAATTATGATTTGACCATTATATTATCATTACATGTTTACTGTGTGGACTTTCAACAGACTTAGACCTTTGAATTGTTTCGATGTTTCTTCTCATCGTAGTCAGCTAGAACGTAGCGGCCTCATCTAGTTTCAATTGACGAAAAATTTGACGTTTTTTTTTTTTTCTTAAAAATCTTTTTGCAATATAAATATCAGATACACAAAAAAAAAGTTTGAAATCCCCGTAATAGAAGCTTATTTATGAGCAATTTAAAAATAAACCTATAAGCAAATATTGCTTAGCAAGTGATCCATTACATCCTAGTAATACACCACAATTTTATTACTGGCGATGGACCGTCTATAACCTAGCAAAATTCAGTTGGTTATTCAGCCCGTGTCGTAAACATGGCGGATATGGGCGATGCAACTTCATCGTGTAATAGCATTCTATGTATGGCTCTGACGACCCCAATAAGTAATCTACTTTGGGCTTCGTCTAGCGATCTATTAAGTGTAAACTATGTTGTTGTGGTGAATATTTTGTATTGATATTTTGGAGAAATTAAAATATATATTTATAAATAACAGAATATAATTACAGTGTGCATATTATAAACAACTAAACTAATAAATAATTATATACAACATATAACATAATAAACGCACATCCTGGAAATAATATGTACGAAGTAGGTTGCTGTAATCGGTTTTAAATATTTTTTAAATTGGTAATTTTTAGGGTGCCGTACTTCAAAAGAAAAAAATGGAACCCTCAAAGGATCGCTTTGTTGTCCGTCTGTCTGCCTGTCTGTCTGTCTGTCTGACTAGACCCTCTCAGGAACGTGTTTTTTTTGTGGGAAAATTATCTAATGACATCCCCGCTCTTGGGCGGAGTAGGGGATAGTGTCAGACTTTTACTGACTAAAAACCCACTCCAGTTCCTTCTCTGCCATTTTTTTCTCAGGAACGTGTTGACGTATCAAGTTGAGATTAAAACCATATATTCAAGTCTGCGGTCCCTTGAAGCTGTAAAAAAATCAAACTTCTAAGTTAACGAAAAAAAGATATGGCCGTTTATGTCGCAGAAACCTATAAATCAACACTCAAGGGAAAAAAAAATCTAGAGTACTCCTGTTGACCCAGAATCCTAAAATTTTGTATGTGCCTCCATAGATACCAAAACTGATGCGTTACCTGGCAAGGCCCCTTTGAGAATTTTATTGAAACGTGGTACCAACTGACGATCATGCTAGTTAGTGGTGCACCCAAGGACAACGCCCGATTGGTGGGAAACTATTGCGACAAATGAAAAACAATACTATGCGGCTACACACACAGGTTATGGTTTTAAGAAGCTCAAATGGACTGATTACCAAGAGCTATTTTATTATACGTATACAGATTGCCATCAATGGAGCACAAGAAAGTGTAGACACGCCCACGTAAGAAATCCAATAATGACATGCTTGAGAAGAAGAAAAAATCTATCAGAATATATAATTATCATGTTTATAAGACTATGGACTTTAAAAGAGATATTTAATTTTATGTTTGTTTTGTTGTGTCTTTGCAGCTAGGCTACATCAACCTTATCTAGTTTAAATTAACAAAAATATAAGTGACTAGTTAACAAGTTATTTATATAGCATAGCATGGTCAGCCTTTTAATGTTCCCACTGCTGGGACTCAGGCCTCCTCTCTAGGAGAGGGAATACGCCGTAATCCACCACGCGGGCCCAGTGCGGATTGATAGATGTCACATGTCTTCGAATTTTTAGTTCTAGGACATGCCGGTTTCCTCACGATGTTTTCCTTCACCGTTTTGAGCAGTGGTGATGATATAAATTACACAAAGTAATGCGCCTAGCTGGGTTTGAACCCGCGACCTACAACTCGTAAGTCGGGGCCGTTACCACTCGGCCACCACTGCTCCTTAGTTATTTATAACCTATCTGAAAATATAAATATCGTTTGGTAACGCTATTTCTTTTCTTTTTTCATCTAAAATCAAGACGAAATATCAACTTTTTACACCAAGTGTCATAAAATATCAAATATAAGATGCTGTCTTGGTATATTTTTGCTTGAGATTCCGGGAGGCGAGCGCGAAGATTGCTTCACTCAGGTATCAATTCGGTTTCAGTCGATATTTTAAAATGGAAATCTAAAAATATTGGTTGCCATCTTATTGGTATGTCAAGCCACGGAGATATTGAGTTGTCGAGAAGTTTTATGTAGCTCACTTGTGATGTTTTTCATTTTTAACTTTGGTATCTCATAAATATTGATAATAAGATAGAGTTGGGAAGATTTTTTTGGCAAATTTTAGAAATGGAACAGAATCTATGATCAATAAGCATATTCTATGTTCTCACTGCTGGAACTCAGGCCTCTTTCCTAGAAGAAGAACTCTTCTATAATCCACAACCCAGTAACTAGTGCGGGTTAATGGATGTCACATGTCTTAAAAGTTTTGCTTCTAAAACATACTGATTACTTCACAATTTTTTGTTTTTCACCGTTTCTATGGCCAAATGGGTTATTCAGAGCCAACTTAGTTAGTGATGAGGCCTACATCCACTGTACTACTAGATATCCATTGGAAACCTTCACAATCTGGTAAGGAAACGCACCAGAGACCATGACCATGATAAATGCAGGTAGGCCAAGGCCGCACTTCGCTCCATTGGTGAACGCTTCACAAAACTGCCCTACGATTGACTTAATTTCAGTTGCGTAATATCATGGCAGTTACAACTGATCACGGGTCCGTCTACAAACACTTTACTATCATAATGAGCCTAAACAGCCCACGCAGAGGTCTTATGAAGGATTTCAAGACAGCAGCTCATCTGCTTCAGTGTCCAGTGATCGCTCGATATACAAGGTCAAGTAATTCGAAAACCCTTGGTATCCTCCCCAAAATGATCAGCAGCATTAGGGTGTTTATAATAATAATATTATATTCCACAACTATCACACAACGCCGTCTAGTCCCAAGCTAAACAGTACTTGTGTTATGAGTACTAGACAACTGATAAACATACTTATATATATATATTTCTAAATACTGTGATACATACACACATACATGGTCGCCACAATACATACATGTTATAGATAAATTACACCCAGACACAGAACAAATGATCATGCTACCACGACCTCAGGCATAGCAGTCAAGGTCACTAACTACTAAGCCAACAGGCCAGCCAAAGTCGCGTTGCTTTCTATCCTTTCTTGGGGAGCTGGGACAGACCGAATAACTCGTCTGCCTCACCTGTACGCGCTTTGGACGTGGAGTTACGGATTATTGTTATTGACAGGCTCGCGCTTGACCAGTATCTCAAAGCAAAGCGACGATGTGCTCAACGATGGAACACACTTGTCTAGAAGTAACCTATTCACTCTTGACTTAAAGACGCCTAAGTTGTATAGCTATCAGGAAACACAGACTCTGGCAGTGAATTCCACTCCTTAGCTGTTCGCACAATTAATGTGTTCCGAAACGTTTTGTACATGTGGGTGGGATGTCCATATTAACAATTGTTATGTGTACATATGGTAAAGGGAGATATATTGGTGATATAATTAATGTGGTAATATTTTTTTTTTAAATAGAATACTACGCATTTCCAAGCAAGCACATTCATGAAACAGCGTTAGCGAGTTGTTACGAGCGTGAGGAGGATACATATCTTCACACTAGTAACATATTATGCTTAGGAAACTGTATGGTTTTGTGTTTAAAAAAATATCACCACATTACTTATATCACCAATATATCTTCCTTTACCATACTACCTATTTTTTAGTAATAGGTATAAGGAGGCTAGTACATTTGCTGCGCTTCGGTGTAAATAATTCATGTTTCCCATCCAAAGCAAAGAATTTTCCTGGAATTAAGTTTTTTGACGTTTATAATGCAGTTGTAATAAAATAAGTCTCCTAACCTGCAGTGCAGGCAAAAACTTTTTGCGTGCTTCACTTGAAATAATTGAAGCGGTACAATTTATGTTCTGAATTTTGTGAAATAAAATTTCATTTGATAACAGTATAACTTACTGAACATAAATCAACAAGTTGATAGCCGCGAATATATTTTCTGGAGCAAGGGGGAATGGGGGTGGTTACCTCCTTCTGCAAAACTGTAATGCTAGCGTAGCTTCAGCCACCGCGCCTAGACTCCGACCAGTCTGGGTCGGAGTCTAGGCGCGGTACACTACACTGCCTGCAGTGTGCACGGGCTTGCGGTCGATGAGAAATGGGTAGCTCGCCGTCCAGCGATTCAATAATCTTCTAGACCGAACCGACCAGTGTTCCGCGCACGCCTCAAAGAGATGTCAGCAATACCGTAGGGCCCCAGCAAAGTCGAAGTCTACTAGTGTCATGGGAGGACTTCTGAAAAGGGTACTCTTGGTTCTAGAACGCAAAGGGCTAATGAAGGAAAATAGGTGTGAAAAAAGTCAGTAAATGTCTGACATGCTCTCCCAGTCCGTTCTAGAATGGGAGAAGTCATTAGATGATTTACCATCTCAAAACAAAGCCCCGAATATATTTTTATTTTTTAGGGTTCCGCTCCTCAAAAGGAAAAAACCGGAACCCTTACAGGATCACTTTGTTGTCCCTCTCTCTGTCTGTCAAGACCCTTTATAGACATCAAGTTGACATTAAAACCATATTACTATACTCAACTCTGCGGGTCCCTTAAAGCTGTGAAAAAAACAATCTTGTAAATTAACGAAAAAATAAGATACGGCCGTTTATGTCGCAAATAAAAATATTTCGACACTCTCAAGGGAATCAAAATTCATAGGGAACTTCCCGTTGACCTAGAACCCTGAAATTTAGCATGAAGCAAGGTCTTATAGCACAAGTATAGAAATAAATCTGAAAACTGTTAATTTGAAGTTTCCTTACAAAAAAAAAAAACTTTTTCCTATTTGGAAAAATCTTGAATACTCAATTCCAGAATCGAAATATTTACATAAGTTAGTTTGTACGGAAACCTCAGTGTGCGAGTCCGGCTCGCTCTTGTTTTTAAATAAAATTGGAGTTTGAACAATATACAGTACAACATTTGTAAAACAGTAAGCTAATTTAATGTAGATTTTTCAAAAATTTTGTTTTTTTATGATAGCTGTGTTTAAACTTATGTTTTGATTATATACATTTTTTTCTTTTTATTACATTGCTTTAGCAAATTTTTTACTTACTTTGATTCAACTACCTTAACTTCATTAGTGATTAGTTTTTTTTTTTATTTTTATATATCCTCTTTTTTATAAAGCGAATGTGAGAACACTGTAGACTCCGTGGATTCATAGATTGAAACTAATCTCTATTTTGAACCATTTTTTTATTGTGATTTTGGGTACAATATTGACTAGTCTATACTATCTTTACAAACTCATTAATATTGTAAATCTATTTTGTTTATAAAAAACTTTTTACAAAAAAAGATAACCGACTTCACAAAAAAAACACTTAAAGGATCAAAATAACTTTAATTTCGGAAGTCGGTGTTTTTCAGTATTATTTGTATCTTATTTAACACCGACTTCCGAAATTAAAGTTATTTTGATCCTTTAAGTGTTTTTTTTGTGAAGTCGGTTATCTTTTTTTGTAAAAAGTTTTTTATTTCACACTTTTTATTTGGGATACACTTATAAACAGAGTGCCTATTTCTCATGACAATTCCTATTAATTCAAACACTACTAGGTTACATTGTTTTATTATGAATTTCCTGTGTCTACCTTCCACCTTCCGGCTCCATCATCAGATCAGTTCGATAGTACCTTATAGCCAAAGTGCATTTCATGACAATTCTAATAAGCCCAAACACGGCTAGGTTACATTGATTAATGACGGAGTTCCAGTGCCTACCTTCTGGCTCCATCATCATCATCAGATCAATTTGATGATACCATTTTCAACGGAACTATTCAGAACCATTAATTTATTTGTATTATCATAGTCGCTTAAATATCTTCATTGTGATATCTATGCGGGTATGAAGTTCCGTTGACCATTTCTGATCTTCTTCATCAGTTCCACTTCATCAAATGTTACTTTTTGACTGTAAATGCTTAAGTTATCAATGAAAATACCAAAATCACTATGCATTTGCCTATAATATTTGAGGAGTTCCCTCGATTTCGCCAAGATTCCATCATCAGATCCTAACTTGGTGACTATGGGACCATTTGGAAAGTATACCCTTTCTAACAAAATAATAATTTTTCAAATCGGTTGGCAAGCGACGAAGTTATGCGCGAACAAACATAAAAAAAAAAAATACAAACATCCGAATTGAGAACCTCCTCCTTTTTTAGAAGTCGGTTAAAAATTAAGCAAACCATGGAATTCCTTACTAGTTCTTCTCTTTCGCTCAAGCGGCGTCGAAATTCAATAATTAATTTAATCTCTGGTTCCTTAAAACGTTGATTAATTTTATTCCTCAAAGTAAATAAATTCTTTCGACATCGTCTGTACCGTGACGTCATTAATGTCGTCATTAGCTAAATTAGGTAGCACCGCACAAAAGCTAATGGTGGATACATTCGTGTTACCGTTGGCCCTCGCCTACACTTTCAACGAACGTAAAATCAGACTTTTTTATAGAATTACAAGGATGTTGAGTTACCTACAGGAACTGGCTGGAAGTACTAAACTAAACACTTTTATTTAAAAACTAGATATATTTTGACTGACCTGTTGGTCTAGTAGTTAGTGGCCCTGACTGCTATGCCGTAGTTTTCGATTCCCACCCAGGACAAATTTTTGTGTGATGAGCACAATCATTTGTTCTGTGTCTGGGTGCAATTTATCTATAATATGTATGTATTTATAAATATTTATCAGTTGTCTAGTACTCATAACACAAGCTCTGCTTAGCTTGGGACTAGACGACGTTGTGTGATAGTTGAGTGAATATTATATTATTATATTTATTAGCCTGAATAATTATGTCATCACCGTCATCATCATTTGAGCCGATAGACGTCCACTGTTGGACATAGGCCTTCCCCAAGCATCACCACAACGATCCAATTCAACGAATGCATCCAATGTATTCACACGACTCTCGCCAGGTTGTCGTTCCATCTTGTGGGAGGCCTTTCAACGCAGCTGTTATAATTATGTGGGTACATATTAATGGTAACCATTTTGTCTGATAAGCCTTCACATTCCTTCCAGAGCGGGAGAGATTATTTGATGATTTCTTACAACAAAAATACACTCATTGTTAGTTTGTCTTATCATGCAGATGCTTGCAGGCAGTTAATTGTCATAAATTATTTATTTATTTATTTGTCCTCACATCGAAACGCGTTGCAGCAATTACACCAATGAAGCACAATTAGTCCAGAATCTGCTACTTTCCAACATCGTGAGCGCAGTGGAATGATAATCATCAAAGGAGCAGCGCGGCGGAGGGTCACGTCGCTCGCTTACGCAACATCTGGTCATCGCATCTCCAGGATCCCACATATATCAAATTCCATATCAAACACATTTTGAAATGTCAAAGCTCCTTCGATGAGTTTTTACAAAGAAAATTGATTTAAATTGAAAAATACGGAAAATTTTGATATGTCATCTCGACGGTTGACCATAGTCTTAATGCAGTGTTGTGTGTCAAATAAATATGAAAGTTTTGCGTCGAACTTGTCTATAGAAGCCTTGATGTTAAATTTACTTTGATCTCTATAAATTAAAATAAACATTACCTAATTACTTCTAATATAGTGTTGTAAACGCGAACTTTGTATACTTTTTCAACAAGTACTCACCAACAAAAAAAATGTAGGTTCAGCCACTTGACTGTTAATTTTTCACATAAAAACACAAGGTTATGTAGAAATAGGCAATTCGTCTATACATTACCGAAGCACGTAAGTAAGTAGCACTTGTTGAATACATTAACTTTTGTAGTTTCATTATATTTTTTTTTATGATATGAACTAGTGCTTGACTGCGATCCCACCTAAAAACAGCAGTGATGCAATCGTTGATGTTGAAGCGCACTAGTTTACTTAGAGCCTATTTACTTTAGCCTTGAAGACACCTTAGTAATCGAACCTGAAGACCGCAGCAGGCAAATTGTTCCATTCCTTCTATGTACACGGTATAAACGACAAGGAGAAACGCCTGTGCAAAATTTCACATGCCTGTCTCAGTAGTTTCGGCTGTGCGTTGATATATCATTCAGTCAGGTTTTCCTTTTATACAAAATTATTTTTAGTATATACGAAATCTGAATATAGTTTGTTCAGAATCAGTTACTGAATTGATTCCAATAATTTTTACACCATATTATATTTCTTCCCAAAATATTTAAAAAAGGTCACAACTTGGACACCACCGACACTAAGTACAACACAGGTCACGGCAGGTATAGCAGGTATTGGGTGCCAGCAAACAGCTACGACTCACTTTTTATTATGATTATTTTTATTGTACTTTTTAGTACAATATTGACCGGTCTATACTGTCCTTACATAATATGTACTTATACTGTAATATGGAAATATTGTCAGTACAACAATTTTTTTTAAAAGAGTGACCATGGAGTTTCTTGCCGGTTCTTCTCCATAGGAAACGACCAATTTGGTTTCGTGCACTAGCTTCTGCCGTTTTATAATTGCCCACGTAGGCCTATGTGAAATAAAAAACTTTTTACTTTAATTTAAAGCAAGTTTATTTTTATTTGAAACTTTTTATTGAGGTGTGAAATCATTAACTGACTTCTCCCGTTCTGAGGCGGACTGAAAGGGCATGTCCGACTTTCACTGACTAAAACACAACTGTGTCCTTCAGTTGCCCTTTGCTTTAAATCTCTAATCTGGGGAATGAACAATAACAACATTGAAAACTTTCTGATTGTTTAACCTTTAGGCTATTTAGGATCTCAGTCATAAGTTTCTGTTTGTAGAAGACTAAAACAAACTTAACATTTTAAGCGATCGGTTATGAGCTCTATAACTACGAGTATCTGTACAAGTAAAGTAGATCATCACTTTCTTCAATTTATTTTTCAATATACTTACCCTAAAACCCACTCTTATCCCTACTGCTTTTTAGCACGGTATTTGCTGTTTTTCGCACTAGTTCGGACTCACTTCGACTTGACTTGGTCTTTAGATCCTATGTCCCCTAGCTGGGGCAGAGGACGTCGACACTAGTCACGCATCGCGACCGGTACGCCGCCGCCACGGCCGGAGCTCTACGCTTCACCTCGCTCCATAACAGTCTAATGGCCGTCGCTTCTGCCAACACGGTGCGCCGCCAGTTTTGTCGAGGACGGCCGGACTTCTTTTTTCTTGAGGATTCCAGTCCAATGCCTGTTTAAGTATATGATCGAAATCCTTCCTAAGCGTGTGACCAATCGATCTCCACTTACGACGTTTGATCTGGTGGTCGATCGGGTTTTCGTGGCATTTTTCCGACAGCTCTACGTTAAAGATGGTCTTGAGCCAGTAAATTTTGTAACAGTGAATTTGGCGTGAGTCCCCTCTGTCACCTTCTACATTTTGCACCCGTAAAGCAGTACAGATTTGATGTTGGACCCGAAGATTTTGAATCTAACGGTTTGGGGCAATTTCCTTAATTGCCAAACAGAGTAAGTTCGCCCTGCCATAATTTAAATCAATCCCCACAAGTAGCTGGTTAACCACCGTTTATTTATTTCTTCGTAAGTGTATTGAGCAATGTGCCCTGCCTGCTCTGGTAGGGTACATTGCTCGTAGAACGGATGGTCGATGGAGCCGAAAGGTTTTAGAGTGGCGACCTCGCACCGGAAAACGCAGCGTTGGAAGGCCTCCCACAAGGAGGACCAATCGTCGTTTGATACACGTGGAAAGACACTGCAGCACTTGGCTCCAACACCCTTGCCTGCGGCTGGGGTGAATTTCGCTTCGGCCGCAATGACAAACTTTTCCACTTGTCTGAAAAAGTACTACAGCTGATTCAGAGCCACTTCCATTACCTCAAAATCTTTGACGCGCCATTCCCTTGCGACAATGACAAATCAATGGGGAGTCTGATTTGCGATGAAATATGAGCCCCGCTCAGGGTTGCCTCCGACGGGTATTTGTCTTCATTCACCACGTCTACATTCAGACCGCTTGCCACTAACTTTTTAACTTTAAAATGCCATTTATAAAACTTTAAATCGTTTTTAGGAGCGTCTGTTAGAGTCGGATAGTTTTTAAGTCTGAAATTCGCGTTTGATAAACCTGTCTAATCCTTTTACAATACTGCATTATTCTTTGATCAATATTGCTTGATTTATTTTAAAATTTGATTCTATTAATTTGTATCTTAGGTTCTAGAAAATGGCCTGCAAGATTTTTCGAAAGAGTTACATGAGCAAGAAAGAGCAAATGAAGGAACGCTCGCCATTAGGCCGTCCGGTATCCAAATGACCGGACAACTAAAGGACACAGGTGTGGTTTTAGTGAGGAAAAGTTTGACAGCCTTTTTGTCAATAAATGTTTAGATACACCCTCTTGATCTACTTAGCAAGAAGAGCTATTTGCTCAATCGTTTTTGCAATCTAAACTATTTCGAAGAACAGTCTTGATGCTTCAAGTACCTATTCGATAATTTTTGTGCTCGTCATTAAAATATCAAATTCCTTAATGAAATGAATGTAAATGAATTTACCACAAATTGTGTATTGCATAACTATATAATTCCTATTACAATGGTGAATGAGCATCACCTTTTGCTATATATTTTCTTTATTCTCCATTTTTAATTTTATATTTATCATCATGTTAATTGGTATTGTAAATAAGTATTTTATATTATTACGTCAAATTAATACATATTGTTTATAAATCTATCTCTTTGTATTTTTTCCATCCAAAGGTTGTCTATAAGAGATTGCCTTGTGCATATATCGCTCACCTAGCAATATATTGGCACATCTACTTACATTTTTCATATTTTACAGATGCCCCTTGCATCTGTAAAATATGATCAGATATCAAAGATTGTACAAATATTTAAAACAAAGTTTTGATTTCATTTTACATTTTCTATCAGAAATTGTTAAGTTGGCTACTGTTATAGACCATAATAGATATTCAAGGATATAAATTATCAAATTTTAAACACTTAGGCCGTTAAAACTTAATTTCGCATTTACTGTAGATGTGCCAATATTTAGGTCAGCGATATAAGACCGCCTTAATTGTACCCTTGTTTTTGTATATTTTTAACATTATTATTTCATATATTAAATTTTCCTACCCATTAAGCCAACCTTGTTTTGCAAACCGATTTCTTGATTATTCAACAACATGTAAAGCGTTAACATATGTACGTTTCAATTTCCTAAACATTTACGAATGCTAATCTGGTTAGCAATCAGAGTTCTGAATAAAGTTACGGGTGTAAGGGTTGACGACTCAATGCTCTAAATGGGACCAATCAATTATCTGATGAATGCTCTCAAATGATTACTAACTGGAATTATTGACAATCTAAGATCCCTTTGATTATAATCTAACTGGTACCTTTTTTTGTAGGTGGGAAAATAGTGTCAGACTTTTACTGACTAAAAATTCACTCCTGTTCCTTCGTTGCCTTTCGTACCAGGGCCGAGTCTTCCTTTCAGAATCAGACCCTTGGCCCCAGTAGGCTTCGACCCTGCTGGGCTCCTACGTTTGGCTGACGTATCCTTGAGGCGCGCGTGTAACGCGCCGTCGACGACTTGGGCTCGGTCTGGACGGTTACCGGACAGTCAGACGGCGAGCTACCTATTATTCGCCGTCCGCAAGCCCTCGCCTATGATAGCCGAAATTCGGGATCGGAATCCCGGCGACTGTCGGCGCGTGAGGACCGTTGCCTCACGCGATCGGCCGCCTCCTTTGCTAGCATTACTGCTTATTATTGACAATCTAATTCTTTTGACTATAATCTAACTGGTATTTGCCAGCGCCTTTGCCCTTGTAAAATTAAAAAATATTCCAAAATAACAATATTCCCGAAAAAGCGCGAACTTAAGTGGCACATTGCTCTCAGAACAGATGGCCATTGGGACCTAAAGGTTCTGGAGTAGCGACTGCGTACCGGAAGACGCAGCATTGGAAGGCCTCCACAAGGTGGACCGATAACCTGGTGAGGGTTGCGGGAATCCGATAGATGCGAGACGCACAACAGGACCGTTCATTGTGGCGACAATAAGGGTGGTATATGCTATGTCCAACAGTGGACGTCTTTCGGCTGAAATAATGTTGATGAACAATGTTCCCAAAGAAAATACTCACACACACTCGCATACTCACTCACAACCATATCCACATACAAATTGCTCTTATAACTATAAGCTAGAACTACATTAGACCGACGCACACGTGTAACATGCTTGATTTGTACGTAGAACGACGTCGCGTGGCATGGATCAAGTGTAACTCTATAAGTCTAGTTGCCATATAAAATGTAAGGAGACGGACGCGTCCAGATCGGCGTGTGTGGCACACGTGTGCGCAATGTAGTTTCTAACTTTAGTGTGACTCCGATATTCACTGCCTCCTGAGGTATCAACTATTGCTGATTTGATTGAATTGGCCTTTTCGTACCTGTAATTGAGAATTTTGTAAGATTTTTTTTGATTAGGTGCAACATGTCTCCGTCCGTTTTATCAGTAGTAACTTTGTCTTTAAGTCAAGAATGAATAAGTTACTTCTAAACAAACATATACTATCGTCAACCACCTCAGTGAGAGCTGCGGGATAGTTCCTAGGCAGCGAATTTTTTTCAAGACTTCGCAGCCTTAACTAGATTATTCGAAAGGGCTCGACCGAAAGTGTACCTTTGAACAGAAAGGTCAATTGAAGTAACACTAGGAACTGAAGGATCGTCGAGCGAAAACTAAGAAAATAAACGTATTTTATATGTACTAACTTTTCCGCGGTTTTATGTCGCTCAGTGATAAAAAGTACTCTATTGGTGAAATAGTTTTTAACCTGTGGATATGTATAAGTACTCGTATATAGGGAATAACGGAAAGGTCTGTTTATTTTCGATATTTACTAGACTACTTTAATGAAGAACTTCTTATTTATGTACTTGGATAAATACCCTATAAATAAAACGCTCAATATTTTATAATCTATGCGGACGCTAGCGTTTGTCCTAAATGGCGCGAAATCACGCGCGAACGTGCGTTTGCTTGGGGTTTGATTGGAATTGGTCCTTTACATTAGAAACAAAAATTAAAAACATACAAAATTACAAATCTTTCCTTTTTATAATTTTAGTATAAATAAATAAATAATATAATCTAATAAATTGATAGATTTGATTCAATCTTGTTTTCAAAAATCTTATTTTGCTATTAATTTATTATTTTGATTCAGATAAAAATTATTATTAGTTTTCTTTAAACCTCAGTATTTTATAAGTATTTTTTTAAGTGGGAATATCATCTGCTATCCACTCTAGAACCTTTCGGCCCCATCAACCATCCGTTCTACGAGCAATGCGCCCTGCCCACTGCCACTTTATTATTTAGTATTGGCGATTCTTCGGGCTATGTCGGCGACCTTGGTTTTCTTGCGGATATCTTCATTCCTTATGCGATCACGCAAGGAAACTCCGAGCATAGCCCTTCGCATTGCCCCTTGGGTGTCGAGGAACCTTATCGCCTCGTTACTGGTGTACCCATGTCGTGACCACCTGACTATTTATCTTTCACCACTGTTCCCAATCTATATCAAATGACACAAAGTTCAAACTTCAATAAACTACATCCCATTACATTTAGAGTGCAAATGATAATGTTTTGAGCGTATCTTTGGTCCTATTTTAATTGAAATCTTGCTTGGGTCCCAAGTTAATTAAGATGAGGTAGGGTCGGCCTAACCCGGACGACAAAAGGATTTTGTTGATATTGTAATTTGTAGATGTAAGCCCGGCAGATATGTCCTGGTACTGATTTTACAGGTAAGGTTTTTGGAAGTAAATCACTTTTTGTTATTGTGATAAACTTCGGATTGATTTTTAATGTTATCGAAGCCATTAACGTCTTAACCTATGGATATTTATTATTTATTTATTTATTATATCCTTTATTGTACACAAAATACAAAAATAAAAGGAAACTAAAAACTAAAACACATACGTACATGCAATGGGCGGCCTTATCGCATTCCGCGATCTCTTCCAGGCAACCTGGAATGGACAGTAATTGCCTCGACAAGAAATAGGGCTGTCATTGGTGTAACAAAACCAGCATTAAATAAATTATATTATAATAGAAACACAGATATATACATATGCTATATAATAAATACATATATACATACATAATTATTTAAAACTATAGACAGAAATATGAGTCACCACTATCGATACTCACAGCGACAGGTAATGTATACGATGTATGTGTGTAAGGTGTGTATGTATGATATATATAGGTATATAGGGAATGACAGAAAAGTTTGTTTATTTTCGATATTTACAGACTACTTTATGAATAACTTCTTATTTATGTACTTGAATAAATACTCTATAAATAAAATGCTCAATATTTTATAATCTATGCGGATGTTAGCGTTTATCCTAAATGGCGCGAAATCACGCGCGAACGCCGGCGTTTGCTTGGGGTTTGAGTGGTGATAGACAGTGATTTGACAATTCAAGTACAAAGGTGAGCTTAACTCAACAATGAGTTTTCTCGTAGTAATCCTTTGAGTGACAGTGAGAGATTATATTCAAAGGTAGTGTATAATACAAACGTCATTTTCTATGGAAATTCTGTTTAGTTCAGACACAAATGATGATCGATTGCTTTATGTTTATATGGCAGTTAATTTGCGTTGTAACCGTTAGAGGCTGAAGCGGGATAAAGACTAATTTTGTACTCCTCGCGCCTAGTTACTTTTAGCAACTGTCTTGGTAGAACTCATAGATCCACATGATAAATATACATAACAGGTTTACTTGACTTTTTAGAGTATGTTTTGTTTACCTCAAAGAAAAAACGGAACTCTTATAGGATCACTTTGTTGTCCGTCTGTCTGTCTGTCTATTAAGGCCCCTTTATCTCGGAAATGCCTGGAGGTATCGAGTTAAAATTAAAACCATATATTCGAATCTGCAGTCTCTTAAAGCAGCAAAAAAATCAGATTTCTAAATTAACTGAAAAACAAAAGATACGGCCGTTTATGTCGCAAAAAACGTATATTTCGACACTCTCGAGGGAATCAAAATTCACAGAGTATTTTCCGTTGACCCAGAATCCTGAAATGTGGCATAAAGCAAGGTCTTATAGCATAGATATGGGAAGAAATCTGATACCTGTAAATTTGTTGTTACGTCACAACAAAAACATTTTTTGCAATTTCGAAAAATCTTCAAGACTTCATTCGGGAATTGAACTTTATGTAAGATTGTACGGAACCCTCAGGGCGCGAGCCCGATTCACACTTGCCCAGGTTTTTTTTTCATAGTCACACATAATCATCATCATCATCATCATCATTTCAGCCGAAAGACGTCCACTGTTGGACATAGGCCCCCCCCAAATGCCGCCACAACGACCGGTCCTGTGCGTCTCGCAACCATCGAACTCCCGCGACCCTCACCAGGTCATCGGTCCACCTTGTGGGAGGCCTTCCAACGCTGCGTTTTCCGGTACGTGGTCGCCATTCCAGAACCTTTCGTCCCCATCGACCATCTGTTCTGCGAGCAATGTGCCCTGCCCACTGCCACTTAAGTTTGGCGATTCTTCACACATAATATCTTTCTTTATTTGTATGTATGATAGGCTGATGGCGGGGGATGTCATTGTATGATTTTCCTATCTACAAAAAAAAGCGTATAATGACGAAATCACGTCTATGAAAATACGCGTCCGGGGACAGTTGGATTTACTCTTTACTGAAAGATTCTAGCTTGCAGCTATCATGAAACACAGATTCGGGCCGGAGACTTAACTACACTTAACAATAGAAGAAAAAACACAATAGCTCTTATAATAAATGGCTATACAGACAAATCACTACTTCAGATCGGCTCCGTTCCAACAATGATAGTAGCACTTGGCAACAGTAGAGTCTTGTTATCTTAAGTAACTTGACTTAAACTCTCTAGACTGCTTTATGTCTTGATAGTTTCTTTAACTTAGTGGGCTACAGTGGCAGGAAGACAAAGATGTTTCAAGCAGTGAGAATTAATGAAAAAGTAGATGGAATGATGTGTGATAAATGATAATTATTTATTTTGCAAATAGGTAGGCTTAAAAAACACTTTTACACAACAATTTTTCGTTTCAAACTAGATGAGGCCGGTGTTTCCTAGCTACACTAAACACCGAAACAAACTCAGGGGTCAAAGTCTCTTTTAAAGTCCATACAGTAAATATGTAATGGTCAAATCACATAAGAACCACGTAGATTTGTGTAACATTATATTGTGGATGGAAAGGTGACTATTGATATGATTATGGAAGAGCAAGAAAGTTATGTTACGTTGTCCTAAAATGAAGGGAATAAGGACAAGAACATGATAAATATTATGAAACTAACCATGTTTTTAAATTGTACTTCTTTTTTTTTGGTGATAAACCGAAAAAATAAAAACATCTATTCACGTTTGCGGTCCCTTGAAGCTGTGTTTATAAGTTTGATTTTTTCACAGCTTCAACAGTTAACGAAAAAAAGGAACAGTCAGTTAATGTCGGAAAAAACGTGTATTTCGACACTCTCAAGGGAATCAAAATTCCTATGGTACTTCCCGTTGACCTAGAATCCTAAAATTTGGCACGAACCAAGGTCTCATAGAACAAGCATAGGAAAAAAACTGAAAACTGTAAATTTGTAGTTACATCACATTTTTTTTCACGATTCAAAAAAAAATCTTGACTCAATTCGAGAATTTAACTGTTCTTAAGTAAGTTTGTACGGAACCCTCAGTGCGGGAGTCCGACTCGTAAATGATCAGCTTTTTTTTCTAATATTGCTATGATTGTTTTGTTGAAGCCAGATAAAAAATAGCCTTTGTCCTTCCTAGAGTATCAAATTTTATCAAAACCAGTTCAGTAGATTAACTATGAAAGCGTAACAGACAGACAGAGTATTTTTCACATTTACAATAGTATGGATTAAAGTTTTTCTCCATGGACACAAGTTCCTGGGAGCCTACAGTTCAAACCAAAGCTAAAGTCCTCAGAATACCAACTCATAAAAACTCGTTTAATGCATCCTAGAGTAAATTACCGAGTTTAGTAAGTCACAAAACCTTCTAGGGCAGTAAAGTAAAAAACGTTTCTCGTAACATGCTCGGTGGTCCCTTTAGTCATAGTAAAAAACCCCCAAAAGCACATTCAACTCCACAGCAAAGGACCAACCAAAATTGCTGGTTGTTTTTACGCAAACTTGGTCTACGGGTCCTTTGGTCCTTGTGGGTATTATTTATTAATGAACGAGGTGGACAAACATTTTGTCGGTGTTTTTGTGACGTGGACTAATCTACTGAGGTCCGGCAAAACCTCAGCTTTGGCGAGTGGTGTTAAGGTTTAGATATTAGATGCTCTATTCAATAAATTGATAAACTTGCTTTGAAGTTTCTGAGGTTGGTTATTTTCGCGTGTCTTTTGTTTTTTTTTAGTACTACTTTTGTACCTAAAGAATAAAACTTAGACCCTATTACTAAGACTCCGCTGTCTGTCCGTCGGTACGTCTGTCACCAGGCTGTATCTCATGAACCGTGATAGTTAGACAGTTGAAATTTTTACCGATGATTTCTGTTGCCCCTATAACGAAAATACTAAAAAAAAAACAGAATAAAATAAATATTTAAGTGGGGTTTTTATAGATAATGGGTACGAAACCCATCGTGAGCGAATCCGACTCTCACTTAAACGGATTTTTTTTTAGAAGAGTTACCGCAAGACGCCAAGGGTAATTAAATAAAAACACAAGTGGTTTTTTTTTTTAGGTGGGAAAATCATCTAATGAAAAATCGCGCTCTTGGGCGGAGCGGAAGATAGTGTCAGACTTTTACTGACTAAAAACCCACTCCTGTTCCTTCGTTGCTTTCGTCCCTGGGCCCCGGATTTCGTTTCCACACTATCCATGGCCCCAGTAGGCTTTGACCCTGCTGGGTCCCTACGATAACAAGTGGGTTTTAAATAATAAAAGTCCAACATTCAAAAGTCCTTGGGACAAAGGTAGACCAAGTCAGCAGAAGATCAGTAGGTACTCCAATGATTTACTTTTGGAGGTAGGCGGAACAGAGTGTAAAGTCCCGCAAACCTCCGTTGAAAAGGGAGGATCCTCCGGCCAGACGGGATGTTATGTCTGGTGGGCAGCTGCCCGATAGATGATTTCGGGTTGTTCTATATGTTCTAATCGCGCGGAGAACTTTGATTGCGCGATGCAGGATTAGTTCTTATGTGACGCCATAGATGTCGCTACATACTTGTTAAAAAACCTCATACCACCGACTGCAAAATCAGTGCGAGTGTAAGTGTTACTTAGTGCTTACCTAATAGCATAATACAAGTAAATTCATCCTCATTATCATCATTTCTGCCAAAAGACGTTCACAGCTGGATATAGATCTCCCTCAAGTATAACTACAATGACCGGTCCTGTACGTATCACATCCTTTGGATTCCCGCGACCCTCACCAGGTTATCGATCCATCTTGTGGGTAGTCTACCAACGCTGCGTCTTCAGGTACGTCATCGCAACTCCAAAACCTTTCTGCATCGACCGTGTTCTGCGAGTATTCTGCCCTGCCCACCGCCACTTAAGCTTGCTGATTCTTCGGGTTATATCGGTAAATTTAGTTCGCATGTGGATATCTTCAAGTAAATTGTCTTATAATAATGCGCTTGCTATATTTGATCTCTGCTTCACCCTAATATTGATTAGTGAAAACATCGAAGGTATAAAATCTGCCACTGCACAATTGCACCGGGCCTTGGTACAGGCCATGGTCCGGAGCAAGGAGAAGTGGCTTCCTTCTGCGAAGCAGTAATGCTAGCAAAGGAGACAGCTGAACGCGCGAGGCAATGGCCCTCACGCCCCAGCCACCTTGATTGCGATCCCGATTTCCGGCCAACGTAGGCGCGTAGCAATGGGTAGCACGCCATCCGACCGTCCGGTAACTCTCCGGACCGAGCCCAAGTCGGACGGCGCGTAGTGTTCTACGCGCGCCTCAAGGATATGTTAGCAACCGTATGTTCCTAGCAGGGTTTAAGCCAACTAGGGCCGTAGGTGATGCGAAATAGAACCGAAACCGAACTAGGACGAAGGCAAAGTAGAAATGGGAGTGGGTTTTATCATAACCAAAAGTCTGACACGACCTCCCTCTCTCTCCTCCGGTGACATGTCATAGGATGATATGTCATTTAAAAAAAAAATCTGTTGTATTGTCATTCTATATCAATTAATATATTATTTCCTTTTTGTTAGTCAAAAACATGCGAATGTGAAAGTCAAAAAATGTGCGAATATTCGTGAAAGCGAATGCGAATACAAATATTTGTTACATCATTAGTATTTACATGTAATATCGAATACAAGAACATCAACTAGATTGCGTCCATGTCCCATAAAGTAACGTTTTTGTCAGTCGTAACTTGTTTACTTAAATATACGGTTGAGGTCTACGCTACTCTTATTCAGTGGCAAATGAAGGGGAATAAAAAGTTGATCAATCTATTTTAATGGCTCTATGAAAGATTGGCTATAGTTTACAGATTGAGGTCATATGTATAATATATTTCCTAGATCAAACCAATTTTGTATGTATATATAAATAGAAAATCATGTTTATTCGTAAATTTTGTAATGTCGCGTACGAAAACAAATTAAGTAAAACTAGAACCATTTAAGTCTCCCAAACCCATAACTCACTTTATTTACTTATTTAATAATCATGTAACTAAAAGTACAAAAAACTGGGCAAGTGCGAGTCGGACTCGCACCCTGAGGGTTCCTAACAAATTTACATAAACAATCAATGCAATACCCAAATGGAGCCTTGAAGATTTTTTCGAATCGCTATTTTTTTTTTTTGTTGTGACCTAACAAAATATTTACAGTTTTCGGATTTATTCCCATATCTGTGCTATAAGAATTTCAATTCCCTTGAGAGTGTGGAGATATACGTTTTTTTGTGACATTAAGGGCCGTATCTTTTTTTTTCTCGTTAACATAGAAGTTTGAATTAAACATAGATACTAAAACTAAATATACATATTTGAGTATGTAGTTTTAATTTCAACTCGATATCTCCACGCTTTCCCGAGATAAAAGGTCTTTACAGACGGACAGACAAACAGACAGACGGACAACCAAGTGATCCTATAAGGTTTCCGAACACAGAACCCTTAAAAGACACATACAAAACAACTACTTACAACACTCTCTAAAACACAACGTAGCCTGCACAGTCTCATAAAGACCACAGTATAGGCAAGTTGCAAGCGCTACAAGCTTTAAAGCGATGGAGATACTGCACAATTTATTCGAAAATTTATGGACAATGGTACTCTTGCTTCGTTAAAATTTATGGACAATAGGTCTCTTGTTTCGTTAAAATTTCACTAAGTGAACTTCCCCTTTACCCGGCTAGCAGTTGTCTTGCAAAGATGAAAGCTTTTGAAAATGTCATCAGACGACTGCAGTGCTATCTATGCGGAAGGCTAAATGGGGAAATGCAATACAGTTAGATTTTGTTAAGAATTTAAGTTGACGTCTTTTATGAATTAGTCTTAGTTGGGACTTTTTTCTAAGAGTATTGAATCACTCGTGGAGAAAAGTTCTCTAGGAGTGATTCAATCGATGGACAGTAAATAACGAGGTCAATACCTAGCTTTATTTTTATTTTTTTAGAATAAAGAACAATGGATAATTTTGTATGGAACCATACCCAATAATTTTCTGGATTGCGCTTCCTCTCGATATCAGGACGGCCGAAAGTCGATATGCATTTAAGCGGAAGGTGCGGAATCATTTGCTCCATCAATAGCAGAATCATCTCAAAACTTCTTTCGTTACTTTATATTAATATATATGTATTATATTAAATATATATGTATGTGCATTTTAAGTATATGTATATTTTTTTTTGGCTCTTGTTTTTCGTGTAGAATTTTCTTTTTATGCACCTACCATATTGTCTCTTCACCACCCTAGGTTAACTGGTAGAGAATGCCTAAGGCATTAAGTCCGCCTTTGTACTCTATGTTGCATGAAGTTTAATAAATAAATAAATAAATACCCACCTTTGTAGCAATTTAGACTAGGTGTCATTTAGAAGAGGCTTAATTGACTGACTCAAGAATATGAACGAATGAACGGGAGACTGAAGTATGATAACTTCTTTATTACATTTTGATCGCCTATTTTTCTGTTTTTTGGATCAAATAAATAGCCAGTTATTTTTTCTGTCTAAACAGAGACCGGTTTAGCCTACAGTTCGTTTTTCGTACGGATAAAAATCTTCATCAATCCTAAAAAGCACAGCAAAACACAGCTAAAAAATCATTTTTAAATATTTTCTCTTTCTCAAATATTATCTTAAGCACTTGCCGGGCCTATGA
This sequence comes from Mythimna vitellina, assembly GCA_949316375.1. Classification (NCBI taxonomy): domain Eukaryota; kingdom Metazoa; phylum Arthropoda; class Insecta; order Lepidoptera; family Noctuidae; genus Mythimna; species Mythimna vitellina. Next base: position 7,291,207 of record OX438687.1, on the reverse strand, counting down.
AGGTGTTATCTAGGTGCTTGCCAACACCTCAGTACCATATTATGTCCGCCTTTGTACTCTTGAGTGTAAAAAAAATAAATAAATTATGGTAACAATGTAGGCATGCACCTAGAGTTTTCATACTGTCATGTTTCGATGGCTTTGACCCTGGACGTCCACTTTAATCAAAATATATGACTAACTTTTTTTCGGTTTGAAAATAAAATCATCTAATAACTAAATCCCACACTCGGGCGGAGCGCGGAGTGTCTGTCTTTTACAGACTAAAAACCCACTCCTGTTCCTTCTTTGCCTTCATCCCGGGGTTTCGTTTTCAAGCTACCCGTGGCAGTAGGCTTCGCGGCCTCTAACTTAAGATCAGTTCTCGGTCACTAGCCCATGCTGTTACATACTAGCGCTATGGCCAGAAGATACCTCAAGATTATAATATATATATCATCTCCACCTTGCAAATGCTCGGCATGTGATCTATCGAGCTTTGAGTGGTATGTTCCCAAACTGAATAGAATGACGTCTTCTTTTGTCAATTATAGAAATGGTTTTGATCACGGTAGTGGTGTAGCTACTTCATTCAAAGACAGTTTCGTTTTTTAAACTTTGTTCAAACCGGTTAGGACAAAGAACGTTTTCTGCAAACTGCAACTTTTGTTTTAGGTGGGAAATCGTCTAATAACATCTCTCGCCCTTAGGTGGAGCGAGCGGGCGTGTCAGATTTTCACTGACTAAAACCCACTCCTAGTTCTTTCGTTGCCTTTCATTCCATGGGCGGGTTTTCCTTTCAGAAGCGAATACATGGCCCCAGTAGGCTTCGGCCCTGCTGGGCCCCTACGGTTTGCTGACATCTTCTTGAGGCGCGCGTGGAACACTACACGCCGTCGACGACTTGGGCTTGGTCCGGACGGTTACTGGACGGTTGGATGGCTAGCTACCCATTGCTCATCGTCCGCAAGCCTGCGCCTACGGTGGACGAAAATCGGGATTTTGATCCCGCCGCCCTCGCTAGCATTACTGCTTCGCAGAAGGAGGTGACCGCCTGCCATTCCTCCTTGATTCGGACCATGGTCTGTACCAAAGCCTGGCGCGAGAGATCGTTGCCGCCGATCGATTTTTTTTTTTATCAAATTATAAATTTATAGATCAGTATTAGTTTGAAAAGTTTTGTCTTGCACAAAGTCAAAGTTTTAAAAGCATCTATAAAGGTCAAACTTATTTATTGGAATGCATTTCAGAACTGGGTTAAGCGTCACGATTTAAGTTATCGAAATAAAAGATCAAATTTTCAAACATACACAACTCTTTCTATATTAACTTTTAGCAATTTATGATAAACTTCATAACAACTAAGTTTCTAATTTAATAACATTAAAATCTTCAAAGATGCTCCAACACTGCAAAGAGATTAAATTTTCACAAAATTAGAGTATAATTATAATAAGGAAAAGACGCTGAACGATCTCCCGAACTAAGGAAGATGTGAAAAAGATTCTTAAATCTTTATTGCAATTCATAATTTTTTATCAGGTGGTAATTTGTATTTTATTTAATAAATAGAGACAATTATGGAATTTTTCCTATTGGGTACTGCAAAATTTAAATGACAGGAGAAAAAAATTCGTATCTATATAAAATTTTGTAGTTTTGTATTGTTATTACTTATTTATTTATTCACTGATATATTTTGCATTGTTGTCAGTATCTGTACTAATATTATGGAGAGGAAAGATTTTTATTTTAGTTTGTAATGAATAGACTACAAAACTACTAATCACCAATAGTTTACTTCTTATCACTGAGTGACTTACGAATGCGGGTGAAACAGCGAGCATAAGTTAGTATTTAATATAGTTATATATATATATCTAAATGAACACTTAGAAAAGTCCCACAATTATCAGTAAACTGTGAATTGGTTGAAGTATAATTATAGTCATCGGATTCCCGCGACACTCACCTTCATCGGTTCACTTCGTGGGAGGCCTTCCAGTGCTGCGTCTTCCGGTACCTGGTTGCCACTCCAGAACCTTTCGTTTTCATCGACCATCTGTTCTTTGTGCTATGTGCCCTGCTCATTGCTACTTAAGTTTGGCAATTATTCGGGCTGTGTCGGTAACCGTGATTCTCCTCCGGATATCTTCATTTATGATGCGATCACACAAAGAAACTCCGAGCATAGCCTTTTCCATTGCCCTTTAAGTTACTCTAAGCCTTCTAATGAGGCCCATTCGTTAATATAATTCAATAATTAAGGCCAGGGCTGAGAAATTTTCTCTCGTTTGAATATTAAATACAATGATTTTTTGTAAGCCCTTAAAACATATAACCAATTGTAAAGGTTGAAATAATTGTGATAGACCACTATTAGACCATGGCCTGGATTTTTCAACCCAGTAAGTTCCCATTGGTCCATTTCAAACTTTGAAGTAGGTTGGACCGCTTGTCTTTTAAACATACACTAATGATAATATTAATATATTTATTTGCTAAAAACACGGTATACAAGATGGTAAAGGAGAACTATTAAGAGCAAATATGTTTCGCTAAGTATTAGCATGCAAATATTTGTTATGTACATAGTAACATACAGAGATATTTGTCAACACACCATTATCGACAATTTTTTTGGTATTAAAGTTCTAAAGGTCTTCGATTTTGAAAACAAAACACTTAATAAAAAAACCAAAACCTTGTTTTAAATCTATATTTTAAACACATATTAAAAATTATTACAGATACCATAGCTAACTATATGCTATAATAGCGTATGCTTTATTATTAGCTGTGCTGAAGATACTGTAAATTTGAAGACATTCTTAATTTTTTTTATAGATCGTGTCTATATATATACCTAGATTTACTTTGGCAAAATAACCCCGGATATAACCTACTGAACACGTTTGGTTGATTATGGCCGAGTCTGTTCAGAGAGAATGCCTGTATCCAGGGCAATTCCCGACCACCGCTGTGGACGTTAAGGACCATGCCCTAAAAGTTGAAACTTTTCGTTCTATGCGAAATCTGACCAGGACAGCGTGTAATATTTTCATCATCATCACAATTTCAGCCGAAAGACGTCCACTGTTGGACATAGGCTTCCCCCATATGTCGCCACAGTGACCGGTCCTGTGCGTCTCGCATCCATCGGATTCCCGTGACCCTCACCAGGTCATCGGTCCACCTTGTGGGAGGCCTTCCAACGCTGCGTCTTCCTGTAGGTGGTCGCCATTCCTGAATCAAAAACAAAATAAAAAGTAATAAAATAAAAAAGTGTAAAGTGTGTGTAAGTGTAATATTTTAAGACAATGTAATGATCTTTCAAGGCATAATTTTTCTGACTGACTGATTGACTTCTTGTCGATTCAGAAGTACCTATAAATAGTTTGTTTTTAAATAAATCTTGGATTGATGGAATTAGCCAAAAGTGCGCATATCTTCCTGGTCTTGGCAGCCTTCTACTTCGTTGCAGGTAAAATAATTTATCACAAAAATAACCCCAAAACAAATTATACTGCTAATCGGATATGCCAGCCCTTGCTTAACCTCTATCAATCACAGAACTCTCAAACTATCATCCTTTATCACAGAAAAGATAAATCAGAAATATTAGTTAAAGTTTTCCAAGCTGAAAATGACTGGTGGCACCGGTGGGTCCCGATTCAATTTAAAGTTCCATTCGCGAACTATTATTTTAATATAGTCGCGTTTGTGTTGTGCTTGTCCAATGTAAGCTGTGTTGGTTTATTATTGTGCTGGTGATGTTCGTTTTGATTGCCAGTTTCAGAATTTTTGTTGGTGTTTGGGTGTCTAAAATTGTATGGGGGATTTGGTGTTGAATTTTTTTTTTGGGTTTATTGGTATGGTTTAATAGAGATGAAGAATGATGTCATAGTTGACTCTTATGCTGATTGTCGCGAGTTCAATTCCTGTACGGAACCAATATGTATGGTGTACAGATGTTTCTGGTATGGGTTTTGTTTTTAAGTGGGAAATCATCCTATGACTTCTCCCACTCTTGGGCGGAGCGGGCGTGTCAGACGTTTACTTGCTAAAACCTACTCCTGTTCCTTCTTTGCCTTCATTCCAGGGGTTTCGTGTCTGGGTGAGTTGTATGATGTTTACACGTTTGTGAACGTACTTCCGAGCCAGGAGTAATAATAAAAATATTGCCTAGTGTGAGGCAAGGCTTTTTTTTAAAGGAAAAAAAGCGATGAGTATAATATGAGGAAACGGGTTCGAAATGGGTTGATTGCATTCCTCAACAAAAACCACTTCGTATTCTTATATTTGCTTTTTTTTTGAAATGGGAAATTATCTCATAACTCTTCCCGTTCTGGGCACGCCACAATTATGGCGGTGAGTCCCCTCTTTGAGGCGTGGTTGGAAAGACCTCACGGCGTCCTCACATTCCGCATGACACAGGTCCTCACCGGACACGGTAAGTTCGGGAGGTTCCTGCACCGGATTCGTGCGGAAACGACGCGCGGGTGTCGCCACTGTGTGGCCCACCCGGAGGACACGGTGGAGCACACGGTGGAGGTGTGCCCCGCTTGGGCAGAGCAACGCCGTGTCCTCGTGGGGGCAATCGGCGGCGGTGATCTCTCGCGCCGGGCCTTGGTTCAGGCCATGCTCCGGAGCGAGGAGGAGTGGCAGGTGGTCGCCTCCTTCTGCGAAGCAGTAATGCTAGCTAAGGAGGCGGCCGATCGCGTGAGGCAACGGTCCTTACGCTCCAACCGCCGCCGGGATTCCGATCCCGATTTCCGGCCACCGTAGGCGCGGGCGTGCAGACGGCGAGCAATGGGTGGCTCGCCGTCTGACCGTCCGGTAACCGTCCGGACCGAGCCCAAGTCGTCGACGGCGCGTTTTGTTCCACGCGCGCCTCAAGGAGATGTCAGCAATCGTAGGGGCCCAGCAGGGTCGAAGCCTACTGGGGCCACGGGTAGTGTGAAAGCGGAACCCGGGGCCCTGGGACGAAGGCAACGAAGGAACAGGAGTGGGTTTTTAGTCAGTAAGAGTCTGACACTATCTCCCGCTCCGCCCAAGAGCGGGGATGTCATTAGGATGATTTTCCCACCCAATAAAAAAAAAAAAAAAAAAAAACTCTTCCCGTTCTAGGTAGAAAGAGGATAGTCAGACTTTACTAACTAAAAGCGATCTGTGTTTCTTACCCCCCTTAGCAGAGCAATGGTAGCTATTTCATACCATCCCGTAGAACAAATTATCCAGAACCACTAAAATGCTATACGTCACTAACCTAATCTAAAAGTTAAAGAATTCTCTAACCGAATAAAAACTCCGAACTAATATTTTCTCTTAAAACATTGCGGTCTTTAAACTCAAATGAATTCGATCAATACGCATTTGTTTTTCCAATAAGGAAATACTTTAAAAACAAGGAAAATATATTGTAAACGCATTAGAAAGTAATGAAATATTGAAATGAGTGAAAATGTAAACGGCAGAAAGCACCATCGATCATATTTATGCTACAGCAAAATTACATTGTTCGATATTCGAAAATGTTCCTATTTTGATACAAGAGGTGTTGGCACGGCTTTCTGTTGTCTCGCTTCATTCATTGTTTAGGCAACAGTCTCCCCTAATCTGTTAACTGCAGGCCACAATCGATAGAGGCTAGAGATTGTTTCGTGTCCTTTGGGATCCTGTATGTTTACACTAGTGACATGTATCTCGCCATATATGAACTAAAATACAAAATCCTGCGTTCAATATCAGAATTTTCCTTACAATCAGATGCAACAGTTCGAAATCAACAATCGGATAGTTGCCCGAACCGGACACAACACTCGTCTGGTCGGAGGTCCTCCCTTTTCAATGAAGGTTTGCGGGACTTTAGATCCTGTACATACCTCTAACCTTTTTTTTTTTTTTTTTTTGTTCTCGAGGGGAAGGAAACCTTCGAAAGGCGCCCGGACTTTGGGGACAAGTCCGGGGAGTGTGGGATTTTTACCGCACTAAAACCACCCCGGTGATCACCATCAGCACATATAGAAGGGGCGCCGTTACCTCTTAAAAGACCATTCCGGAACCCCCTTAGTGCAACGCCTGTTAGGGCACATCCCTGAGGAGACTGTACAACGGTCTCCCCTGAGCCTCTTTGTGCACGGTAGCACGTGATCACTGTGCCACCGTCTTCCTTGGAATCACTCGATGGGCGGGCAGAGTCCCCACTCTGCACGCTCGTGGTTCCAAAGTCCCGTCTGCATTGGATGATGCAAGCGGGGTTTCGGCGTGTTAGGCATCGAGGCGGTTGCCTCCCCGACGCCTTCTTCTCCTAGCGGGATCAGCCCTCTCACGGTCCCGCTCAGCCGCCTCCTTCTGGACCATTACGACCACCTCTTACATTACATACCTCTAACCTACTACGGATAGAGTGGTGCTGCATGCTCTCACTCCCTTTCTGCCACTTTCTTTGTGACCTTTTTTCCGCAGAAGAAGGCAACGGGATCCTACATGTTCTCGCTTCTGACCAAAACCAGAATAAACAGAACCATTACAGAAGCGAGAGGTTATTTAGTCTTACAGTACTAGGCCATGACCCTGCATGCTTTCATTCTTCATTTAACTGTATTTATTCTGGTGGTTAAGTTGGAGTGAACTGACGTTTCACAATTGATGATTCAGTGCGTTAAGCACTTATATTATTAAGTCACAAATCTGGACACAATCTAGATTCTGAGCTGGTACTGAGAAATTTCAGATAAAAACTACTCCGCCTAATCCGGTCGACCTTAGGACCTTATCCTCAGTATGCTAAAAATTAAATTTCTTTCAATGGTCCTATGGAAAGACAACATCTGTTGGACGAATGGAATGCAATAATACCCTTAATTTTTTAATGAAAAGCAACTTGTTTTAGAATGCGGAAACTTATTGACATTGATTGACATTTGTGAAAGCTGGGTTTAAGGGCCAAAAGGACCGCCACTACGAGCCAATCTCTAAGTTTCATCCAATTTTAATTAATGGTGAGTTCGACATGGCGGTTGCTTATCACGAAAAGCAATAAAATGTTTCGGTAGCTATGGCATTTAACAAGATCTGAAGACTGTGCAGAAGCTAATCAAACATAAACCCTAAGGGGAAAACTAAAGTTAATTTAATGCATGTCTAATGAATTTTGGTATAACAGTATGAGAGAAAAAGCGGCGTTGGAAGACCTCCCACAAGGTAGACCGATGAACTGCCCCCCTAGCCAAGTTACAATCGTATCGTATGCGCCAAACGCCTCGAGTTCGCCACGCCTCCGATTCCTTTGTTCTGACCACGTGACTGAGTGTTGAGATGACGTCAGAACAAAGTAATCGGAGGCGTGGCCTACTCGAGACGTTTGGTGCGAACGATACGATTGTAACTTGGCTAGGGGAGCTGGTGAGAATCACATGAATGCGATGGATGCAAGTTACAGAGGACCGTTCGTTACGTCTTGTGGTTGAAATGATGATGATGATGAGAGAAAAGGCAGATAAGTAAAGAAAAATGTTAACTGTTTGATTTTGAGGTCGAAAATTATCAAATGACCAGCTTCAGTAGCCCTTTGCGTTCCAAGACCATCGTGTCCCTTCAAGAAATTCCCGTGATCCTGGCGAGAAGAATGTTAGAGGTGGAAGAGAAACAAAATGAAGAATGGATTATATTAGTGATTATAGCTAGAAAAAAGAAGTAATTGAAATCAAAGCATATTTTATTTTTCAATAAAAACAAAACACTACAGAATCGGTCAGTCAGAAAAATTAAGCTAATTTTATTGCACATTTATTTATATACTTTACTTTCACCAAGATTATAATTTAGAACAAGTTTTCAATGAGAATCATTTTTAGATAGCTAGTTTCTATATTGCAGTATAAAATATTTATTTAAATAATACTCATTAAAACTATTCCAAAAGCTCAAACACGACAGGGTTATCTGAGTTCCTATTGCCACCTTCCGGTTCCATCATCAGATCAGCTCCATGTCATAATAATTTTACATTGTCATCTGATTTACACATGTATACAAAATTTCAGCTCAATCAGTAACCGAGAAGTGGATCAAATTTAATTTGCAAGATTTGATTCTATAATCAAATCTTATCTCGTTTTTTTAGCTTTACCCGATGTTTGCTTGTATAGACAGCAAACATGTGTCCCCACACACATTTTACCACTTTGGAATTGTCTCTCGCGCAAACTATTCAGTTTAGAAAAAAAAATATTAGTAACCTCAATATCATTTTTAAAGATCTGTTCACACGTATGGGTTTGATGGAAAAAAAAAATTGAGTTTCATTTCTAACTTTCTAACCCACCAAATTAATTGTTTTTTTTTTTTTTCTATTTTTGTGTGAAAATCTTAACGTGGTTTACAGAATACATCTACTTACCAAGTTTCAACAATATAGTTCTTATAGTTTCGGAAAAAAGTGGCTGTGACATACGGACGGACGACATGACGAATCTATAAGGGTTCCGTTTTTTGCCATTTGGCTACGGAACCCTAAAAATCAAGCAAACCAAAAATGAAAACTTATCCAAACCTCAAAGCAATTAGTATTATCAAAGTACTGCATCTGACAGAACCATTACACACAGCAAAAATCAAGTCAACAAACTTTGTGTACTTTATCAGCATAAATACCGCTTTTAACAAGATTTCTGGGCGAATACTGAACATAGATTTATGGTTGGCAAGGTTCCAATTCTATAGATTGGTTTGCAAAAACCAACATCTATCATCGGTAGCGTTGTACCATGTCACCGAAGGATGGGAGCAGGGACGAACTGGGGAACTGTATAAGTGACTTGGATGAGTTGGGACTTTTCCTGATTGATGCTATGAAGCTTGAGAAGAATTTTGTGTTGGTAATCATATTTGACACTAGCTTTTGCCCACGGCTTCGCCTGCATACATAAAATATAGCCTATGTCACTCAGGGATAATACAGCTTTCTATCGGTGAAATAATTTTAGCAATCGGACCAGTACTTTTAGAGATTACCTTTTACAAACAAAAAAAACAAACTTTACCTGTTTATAATATTAGTGTAGATAACACAGACACTGGTTTGAAACTTAGATTTGGAACAAATTGGTCACTATATTTTTTTTTTAATTGTCGAAATGAAAGAATTTGGTGTACCTAATAGGCCGAGGAAAGCCGGTTCTGTGGGAAAAAGAATCACGTGTCCAAATGAATGGTTGATTCATACTACATCACCGCCGACTGGTGGTGGTAGCGCCTGCTTTGGAAGAGTGGCTGAAGAGGTGGCATGTTTTCCATATTTTTCGGCTGACGCAGGTAGGCACCTATATTTGTGCCGAGTAAACACTCAGCGTGGATGCTACGGAAAGAAATAGGCCGGGAGCAAATGATCGTTTAACGGCACTTCGTGAATTACCCTGAGAACGTGGCGTTGCACACGGCTTCCGTGATTCAGTCCGTGGTTGGGAGTGAAAATATATTTTCGCTGCTTTTTGCGAGGAGATGATAGATACAAAAAAGTTGTCGGAGAGGGAGAGAAAACATTCACTCCACCGTCGTCGAAGGGCACTCAACCTGCACCGGCCGCCATGAGAAAGGAGCTTGCAGGTGGCGAACTTAGGGCCGTATCATCACTAAGACCTGAAGGGGCTTTGCACAATTAAATCATGCGTACCCTTATGTCAGTATGACTGTATGATCGTTAGATCAGCCTCACTAAATAATGGGACTAGCTAATAATAGCAAGCAGATATCATTCCAGTTAAAATTAAATCAATTGGTGCTGCAAAATGCCATCTAGCAGCTTTGGACTCAGGCGTGCGAAGAGGCTAATTGGGGATCCAGATTTGGTTAAGTCCAATCTTCAAAGCCTCGAGCACAGGCGCAGAGTAGCCGGCCTATCGGTATTTTACAGGTTACATTTTGGAGAGTGTGCGCGGGAATTGCATGACTTGATTCCGCCATCTCCTTTCTACCATCGGACAACCCGACGAACAGCGAGTATCCACCCTTACGTTGTTGAAACTTCAACGGTCCGGACTAAGCGTTTCGCTTCGTCGTTTATACCGCGTACATCGAAGGACTGGAACAATTTGCCTGCTCCGGTCTTGCCGTCCAACTATAATTTAGGTGTCTTCAAGGCTAGAGTGAATAAGCTCTTAATAAACAAGTGCGCCTGACCATCAATGATTGCATCTCCGCTTACCATCAGGTGGGATCGCAGTCAAGCACGGGTTTATATCAATTAAAAAAAAAAATCCTTGGCCCCTAACTTATGGTACCAGTGAGAACTGTGGAGTTTGTCAATAGGAGTCTAATGTAATACTCCATTCTCCCTAGACACAGAGGTAGATTTGATGAGGGTCCTCCTAATGAAAAACATCAAAATCCAAGCCACGTACATGAAACCATAGGAAAACTATTGTATATAAAATAAAACCCTAAGTAGAAGAATTAATTACTCTTTCGAATGTCCTATCTTAACCTTTCGAATACTGTAACTAGAGACACAATAGAAAGAGACAATGACAATGAGAGAGCGAACGCCTGCATTCGCTTGTGGTTTAATGAATTGAACTACAAAATTATAATAGTACCTACATTTAAACATTGTCACGTCTTGACTGAGGCTACATTAATTTCCTTTGAATTCCTTTAATCCCCTAAATTCCTTAGAACATCAATTTATATTCAAAATAGAAGTTATTAAGTAATGTAAGATTGTTGGCATTATCACATCCAATACAAAAGGTAATCTTCATTGTTGTGAAAATGAACATTGATGATTTTGCATTTAGTCTAATGAAAAATGATAGGTAAATGCTAGGTAGATAATGCCTCAGAATTTTTAAGGGGGTCAATTTTAATGGTTTTAGTTATTTATCAATTCCTAAATTTATTTACATGATGCAGTTATGTTGACTGACCTGTCATACTATATGGATCAGAATGTTGGGCTGTGAAAAAGACGGATGAAAAAGATTGCCTGTTGCGGAGATGAGAATGTTGAGATGGATGTGTGGTGTGACGAGAATGGATAAAGTGAGAAATGAATATATTAGAGGAAGTTTGAAAGTGGCGCCAGTGACTGAAAAGTTGAAGGGGAATCGTTTGTCTTGGTATGGTCATGTAAAGAGGAGAGATGAAACACATGTTACTAAAAGAGTTATGAGTATACATGTGGATGGGTAGAGAGGAAGAGGTAGGCCAAAGAAAAGATGGATGGATTGTGTGAACAGTGATATGAAAGAAAAGGAAGTTAGTGATAGTATGACGATTGACAGGATAGAATGGAAGAAAAAAACGTGTTGCGCCGACCCCAAATAAGATGGGACAAGGGCAGGAAGATGATGAGTTATGTTGACTAAATAAAATATTGCTCCGAATTTGTGTGTGTTTTTCTTGTTATACCAGCGCTGCGTTATTTATAATTTTAAATAACGCAGCATATGCTGAGTTAGGTGCCTTTTTGGTCTCGCACTGATTATACCTTTTTTTTAATTTTTGTTGTGTATCTTTAGTTTATACGATTGTGTGAGTAACAAATAAACGTTTTTTCTTTTCTTTCTTACTTCTTTACTTAGGACAGCGGGATGGATTTGGAAGAAATTTGGGATTTCCTAATTTGACGCGGGTCAAGCTGCTGGAAGCAGCTAGTAAGTAGGTTTAAAGAATTTTATTCTACAGTTACAGCTCACTTAAAATGAGATACTTACAAATCAAATAGCTTATAAGTATTGTAATATTCGCATCTGGTGTGTTGGTGATGTCGTAGGTTGTATACATGTTTTTTTTTTTAATTTAGTTTTTAAATACATTAATATTTTCACGCTTCTTTAGTTGTTCGGGTAAATCATTAAACAGCCGTGCTTCTTCAAACAATATTGTTTTTTGCCGTAATTAGTTCGTGCGTGTGCAGTCATTAGTTAAAACTGGTTGCTACTTCTAGTATTGTATGTTTTTTCTGTTGTCTTTTTACGTGGTTGATTAAGTAATATTGTTTATAGGTAGAGCAAGAGGGAGTATCACACTTTTTAGGGTTTCGTACCTCAAAAGGAAAAAACTTCATCATCACTTTTTTGTCCGTCCGTCTGTCTGTTTGTCTGTCTGTCTGTCTGTCAAAACCTTTTATCTAGGGAACGCGTGGAGTTATCAAGTTTAAATTAAAACCACTTAATCAGGTCTGCGGGTTTCTAAAGCTGTGAAAAAAAATCAAACTTCTAAGTTAACGGGAAGAAAATATATGGCCGTTTATGATGCAAAAAACGTACTTTTTGACACTCTCATGGAAATCAAAATTGATTGGGTACTTCCCGTTAATCTAGAATTCTGAAATTTGGCATGAAGCAAGGTCTTATAGCACAAGTATAGGAAAAAATCTGAAAACTGTAATTTTGTAGTTATGTCACAAAAAAAAACTTTTTTGCGATTCGGAAAAATCTTCGAGACTCGATTCGTGAATTGAACTGTTTTCATAGGTAAGTTTGAGCGGAACCCTCAGTGCACGAGTCCGACTCACACTTGCCCGATTTTTTTTTGCCTAAAACCCACCAGAGCTTTTCAGTTGCCCTTTTCGTTTTAGGTTAGCGGTCTTGTGTATGTGAGTTTACATGTTTTTGTTTGCTCATGATATTTTTTTTATGGGACAACATTTTTAAATATTTTTATATTTTCCTTACTGCGTCCCTGTGCAACCGTGCAAGACGATGTCCCTCATAAAAAATACGGAAGAAAAGATATTTCATACGAGTTATTCTATTTAGGCAAAATCTATGAAATATGAGGGCTGATGTTATTTTCATTGTGATCAGATCTGAACGTATAGTATTCAGCTAGGTATAGTAAGAATAAAAATGGTACCGTTAAAGAAAAAAAATAGATATTTATACTTAGGCGTGGAAGCATAACACAGCATAGCATAGTCAGCCTTATAATATTCCAACTGCTGGGACTCAGGCCTCTTCTCTAGGAGTGGGAATGGGCCGTAATCCACCACGCGGGCCCATTGCGGGTTGGTGAATGTTACATGTCTTTGAATTTTTGGTTCTAGAACATGCCGGTTTCCTCACGATGTTTTCCTTCACTGTTTTGAGAGCAGTGGTGATGAAATAAATTACACAAAGTAATGCGCCTAGCTGGGTTTGAACCCGCAACCTAAAACTCGTAAGTTGGGGCCACGACGAGAGATCTTCCACGACCACTGCTCCCAGGCGTGGAAGATCTCTTCTTAATTTTTTTTTTCACTGCCTTCTATGAAATTAACTGTGCAAAATAACTTCATTATCATTTCAGCCGCAAGACATGCATTGTTGGACATAGCCAATCCCATATTTCACCACAGCAAACGGTCCTGTGAGTCTCATATCTATCGTGACCCTCACCAAGTCATCGGTTCACCTTGTGGGAGTTCAATGCTGCGTCTTTTGGTACACGATCGCCACTTCTTACAGTCCAAACGACCCGCTGTTCTGCAAATGTGCCCTGCCCACTGATACTTAGGTTTAACGATTTTTTGGGCTATACCGGTAACCTTATCGGTGGCGGCTTGGTACAAGCCATGGTCCGGAGCGAGGAGGAGTGGCAGGCAGTCGCCACCTTCTGCGAAGCAGTAATGCTAGCAAAGGCGGCGGCCGATCGCGTGAGGCAACGGCCCTCACGCCCCAGCCGCCGCCGGGATTCTGATCTCGATTTCCGGCCATAGTAGGTGTGGGCTTGCGGATGGCGAGCATTGAGTAGCTCGCCTTCCGACCGTCCGGTAACCGTCCGGATCGAGCCAAAGTCGTCGACGACGCGTACTGTTTCACGCGTGCCTCAAGGAGATGTCAGCAACTGTAGGGGCCCAGCAGAGTCGAAGCCTACCGGGGCCAAGGGTCTGATTCTGAAAGGAAGACTCGGCCCCGGTACGAAAGGCGACGAAGGAACAGGAGTGGGTTTTTAGTCAGTAAAACTCTGACACTATCTCCCGTTCCAGCCAAGAGCGGGGGATGTCATAAGATGATTTTCCCATCATCATCATTTCAGCCGTATGACGTCCACTGTTGGACATAGGTCTCCCCCAAATGTTGCCTCAATGAGCAGTCCTGTGCGATGATTTTCCCACCGAAAAAAAAAAACACCGGTAGCCTTGGCTTCATTCATTCCTGATACGATCGCGCGAGGAAACTCCGAGCACCGTCACATAATATGTATATATAAATATTTATAAGGTATACAAGTTTTATACCTAAGTTTACTTGTAATGTAATGTTTGATAAATTTGTTAGCAGTGTATCGCAGATTACCCCTTCATCATTTTAAGTTCTTACGATCCATCCAGAGGCTTGATAGATATCGCTATCAGCAATAAAACCTTCATTGTATTCATATATTTAAGTTTGTGTTGCTACATCACTATTTTGGTGTTTTTTTTTTCGGGTTGGTCTGGATGGATCTAATGACATCCCCCGCTCTTGGGTGGGGCGGGGGACTACTAATAAAGTGAATTTACGCGGCTTTTACTATTGTATTTTTTATTTCATAAATATTTTTTAATTTTATAAACATTGCAAGGTGACATGAATACATTATAGTGTCATTATTGGCACTTTTATTGTTATAATAAAATATGAATGCTGAAGCATTTTCTCAAGGCTGAGAAAATCAAGTAAAAACTTTGCAGCAGTTAATTCTCACGATTTCGCGTTGGGAAATGAATTCATTATGAGAAAATAAGGTCAGATTGATTTTTATAACTATGGTTTTTTTATTAAGCGTTTATTATAATTGATTTGGAGAGTGATGAGTGCCATCTGAGAGCAGTGGTGACTTATTGGCAACAAATGCGACGATATACTCGTATATATAGATGTTAACCTTATAATGAGATAACATTTTAAATAGGTTTTTCATTCAAATATAATCAATCAGAATATAAAATAAATAGGATATAAACAAACGCTAATAACTTTGTTGTTTGTGAATATTATTTATTGAGACATTACTTTAATAATAACAAAACCTTTTCTAATAAGCCCTTTAAATAATTGTACTAATTAAAAAAAGTGGTGTAGTGTATTTTTTGGGACCAGGAAAAGTCTAGTAATTACCATTTTTTTAATGGTATATCTGTTACTCCTATGTTTGGTAATAACAGAATTAAATGACAATATTTAAAAAAAAATATGTCGAGTCATCAAAGAGTTCCTACACACAACAGAAGTTTTATTTATGCCTATACCTACTAAATAATGTGCAATTAACATAAGAAGTAATTGAAAAAGGTACTTACCTCTCCATTACTTCAAATTTCTTATTATAAAAAATAATAATTAATAATTCCTAAAAAAATATCTTGCAAAGTTATTTAACTTTGATTTCGAAAACGGTTGTTTTTGGTTTTGTTTCTTCGTTTTTTGGCAACAGATTGTGTATTTTTAATAAAAACAAAACTGTTTAATTGTTATTTTTTAGGTTATGGTAGCTAAAACTAAATACTGAGAAAGTTTTCTGGTAAGGTACTCATTATTTGCAGGAATGATAAAATACCAAAAGACAAAATTTACACATTGCTTTGGGATTTGCAAATGTCACTGATGCTAGATTTTTTAACTATCTGTAATGACCGTTAAATATCTATAAAGGACAGCCGAGACTAAAGGCTCATGGTTTCTGAGACACGGAGGAATCTCGGTATATTAAGACGGTCACCCATCTAAAGTCTGACCTCAGCCAGTTTTGCTTAAACTTGAATATTTACTGTTATTATTTTAACCACAAGTCTCTAGCAGGAGTTAGTTACAAGTATGACTTCACCTTCATCTTCCTGGCCTTGTTTCATATTATTTGTGGTCGGCGCAATGTGTGTGTGTTTCCTACATTTTGCCCTGTCATCCGCCATCCCATCACTAACTCCCTTTTCTTTCATATCACTCTTCACATAATCCAATCACCTTTTCTTTGGTCTCCCTCTCCCTCTCCCTCTCCATCCACATGTATACACATAACTCTTTTAATAACATGCTTTTTATTCCTTCTCATTACATAATCATTCCAAGACAAATGATTCCCCTTCAACTTTTCAGTCACTGGCGCCACTTTTGAACTTTCTCTAATTTACTCACTCTACAATAAATATCCTTATAAAAACCCCATTTTCCGTAAAGTTTGTGAATGTAAAGCAATATGCGTAGTCAAACGCGGCAAACCTTGGCCATGACACTGAACAGTCATACAAAGCCAGGGTCGTGGCTCGAACTTAGTTCAATAACAAATGATTGGCTTTGTTTTAGTTTCAAAGTGGCTTTCATTTAGAGTTTGTGTGTTTATATATATTAGAATGTTAAGAGAAAGTTTTTTTTTGGCTTATGTGACATCTTGGAAGACTGAAGTGAAGTTGGGCTGCCGGACTTGACTTGTACCGTAATAGGAAATATGAAAATTGTTCTGAAAGTAAACGATATTGATTTTTGCTCAGCTGATGGTAAAATTCATTCTTGACTTGAAAACCCCTTTTCTGTATAATATAAACATTCTGTAGAACAAAATATGCGACACATTCGGCAAAATAAGCGAACGCTCAGTTCAAAACAATGATGTCGTTGCTGGAATTTATTTTAGCTCAATATAATTGAACTAAAATGCACTTGACGCAATTAACTGCATCATAATTTGCTTCTAGCGCTGTCAGTTAACCAAAAAGTCAATTCAGTGTCAAAAAATTCTATTCCAAAACCCTAATCATCTATTATCTAAATGGTATAAAAAGAGAAACTGATTGACTGACATATCAACACACAGCCGAAACTACTGGTATTAAGAGTGTGAAATTTTGCACAATACCTATTTCTTATCTGATGTAGAGAGCACTAAGCGAGGATATTGAAAAATTCACCCAGCTATATTTATAACAGACAAAACTGACTGACTGACATATCAACGTACAGTCAAAACTACCGGGCCTAAGAACGCGAAATTTTGCAGAAGGTTTCATTTTATGACGTAGACGAGCACCGAGAGAGGGTTTTTCAAAATTCAATGATGAAATGGGTGTCCAAAGTTTTTTTGGAGAAACCTACTTCATTCACGCGGGCGAAGCCGCTGGCAGAAGCTAGTTTAGAATATCAAACGGAGGTCGAAAGTTTGTATGGGGAAATCTATTTTTATGAGCGGGCAAAGTTGCTGGCAGAAGCTAGTAGGTATAGAAAAAAAAACTTTTAATTTTATTTCATTAATACGGAAAGTTGGAAATCTCATTTACTTTCGACACTTGTACGGTCTGGCGTGGGTGTGATTAATCGTGCGAGAGCGGCACGGGTGCGGGACAGACACGGGACGGCAGCGTGACGGAACGTGACTTAGGTCCGACGTAGGGTTGGGTGTAGCAAGCCCGTTCTGCGGTTTGCGTCACGATTTGATAAATTTTTAGAATATATGATGTGCGCTTTGTTATTTCAGGCTTTTCATTGTGGTTAAGTACTGCCGTTCTTAAAACAGTGATGTATTAGAAACAAACGGTGAACATCAGAAAACTTATGTTTATTTTTTTTTTATTGGTTGGGAAAATCATCTAATGACAAATCTCGCTCTTGAGCGGAGTGGGAGATAGTGTCAGACTTTTACTGACTAAAAACCCACTCGTGTTCCTTCTTTGCCTTCGTCCCAGGGCCCGGGTTTCGCTTTCACACTACCCGTGGCCCCAGTAGAAACTTATATGAACGATTAACTATTTTTTTTTTACTCTAATGTATTTACTGTTTGTAGGCGGAGTTATGCCTTGGACATTTTGAACCAGTCAATCTTTGGATGATGCCAAGATAATATTCAGATTTAATTTCGATTAACTGCCCTGAGGCGAGAAGAAATGGGATGCGGTTGAATCCTTCTGCGAAACAGTAATAGTAGCGAAGGCGATGGCCACAGCCTTATGGGAACGGACATCCTCGCGCCCCAGCTACCGCGACAGGAGACGCCACGGGTGTCGCAAGTCACAGAGCAAACCCCAGCCGCCGTAAGCGCGGGCTTGTGGTCGACGAGCAATGGGTAGCTCACCGACCGCCCGTCCGGTAAGGATCGAACCCGGGTCATTGACAGCACGTAGTTTCCAAGCGCGCCATAAAGAGATGTCAGTAAAATGTTGGAAGCCAGCTGGCAGATGCCCGCTAGGGATACAGGAAATGTCTGAAAAGGAAACCATTGGTCTTAGAACACAAAAACAATACTTTTAAGATGATGATGTCGCTACCACGTTTTTGTAGCGCGTCAGGTATGTTCGCAGCAGCGCGTCCAGATGACTTCTATGTGATCATATGGTAAAGATTCGCTTCACTACTGCATCGGATACGGGGTGGCGACAATATTCTTCTGAGCATTGTTCCTAGTAAGACTGAAGAATTAGGTGGCCCCTAATGGGGCACCAGCATGTAGTGCATATACTGTTGCCAGGTGTGTCCGGAAGGTGGCAAAATTAATTAAGCATTATATTATTTAAATTTATTTTGTAGTCGAGTATATCAATATAGCATAGATTAAACTAACACAGGTTAAGTAATTTATGGGTAATCTGCCTGAATTAAAATTAAATAAAAAGCAACTGTCATAGGTATATATCACACCCCGCCGCTTCACCCTAAAAAAAGTACCTTGGTATCTAATTATTATTTATTACGCCATTAATTCTGTAATCAACCTATTAAATTTCAAGACACTTTGAGACCTACCCTGACTAGTTATTATCATTATTCAGAACACCTGAGTACCTCCCATATTTCTTAAGTTTCGATATCATAAATTGAAGCAGAAATATTACTCTAAAATTCAATCTAGTCTTGTCTTAAAACTAAAACGTACCTATAATAATTTTCTTAAATAGTTCATTCCAATTCGAGACTTTCAAATATTCATATTCTTAGCTATATCAGTAGTATGATATCTAAAAAAGATCCAGATTCAGAAATAAATCATAGGTCATTGAGAACAAGCTGAAACGAATATTGAACCCGTGACCCTGAACTCAAGATGGACGTACCACAACTGTGCTTGCGTCAATAAATAAAAGTTTAACGTGAAATTCTATCAATAACTCTTTTAAAACATTAAATTTGAATCAGGAAAAAGAAAATATATTAATAAAATAATATTTTGCGTGAAAGCAGTGCAAAGCAACAATTTGACTAACGGATTGTGATCGTGAGTTCGAACCCAGGCGTGAGCTAGTCTCCACTACCCACCATCGCAAAACGGTGAAGAAAAACGTCGTGAGGAAACATGTCCTAGAACCAAATACTTTTAAGACATGTGACATCCATGAATGCCTCTACATCGACTGGGCTCGCGTGGTGCAGCATTACGGCACGGTGGCTATTCCCTCTACCAGAAAGAAGGCCTGAGTCTTAGCAGTGGGAACATAATAAAGTTAATTCTGCATGCAGGTTTTGTATTACTTTGGAGTATTTTTAAGCGACTTCCAGTATAGGAGGAGGTTCTCAAGTCCTCAGCATCAGAAATTATAGGTTACTTTTAGGTAAGCGCGCTCCATCGTCGACCGCATCGTCGCTTTCCATCAGGTGAGATAGCGGTCAAGCGCAAATATATCAACAATAAATAAATAAAAAAAGGCTCTATAGTAGATCGAAAGGGCATGTCAGATTTTTAGTGACTAAAACTCATCTAAATATATATATATATATATCTACTATATAAAAATAAGTCGGGTTTTCCTTCCTGACGCTATAACTCCAGAACGCACGAACCGATTTCCACGGTTTTGCATTCGTTGGAAAGGTCTCGGGCTCCGTGAGGTTTATAGTAAAAAAAAAATCTTCTTCTTTTAATCACCAAACGAAATGTTACATAAAACGAAGCCATCTATCTGGTGGCGAAACGGAGTTCGCCGGGTTTGCTAGTATATATATATAAATATATAGAGAAACTGCGGGAATAAATATTCCAGCAGTTTTAGCAGGCATTGGCGTTGAAATTTGAGGTTAAGTTCTTTAAAAGTACTAAAAGAAAAGTAATTGATTTTTAAATGTATTCGACGATCACTCAACGCCATAAGAACAAAAGCGTCATTGAACGCGACTTAATTATTATTAGTCTTTTGATTGAAAGCATTATTTTATACTGGGAGCAAGAGATCAATTAAAAATGTTAAGTGAACTATTGTACAAAATAAGAATTACTTTAGGTATATTTGACTGTAATGGGCGGCCTTCTGTAGCTGAAGAGATAGCAAAGGTGACTCACTGAACAACACCAGCAAAGGATTTTTTTTTTATTATTCCTTCTGCAGGGAGGCCAAAGAAAAGATGGATGGATTGTGTGAACAGTGATATGAAAGAAAAGGAAGTTAGTGATAGTATGACGTTTGACAGGATAGAATGGAAGAAAAAAACGTGTTGCGTCGACTCCAAATAAGATGGGACAAGGGCAGGAAGATGATGATGATTATTTCTTCTGCTCTTGGTTGGAGCTAGAGAGCGTATCATACTTTTAGTAATAAAAGACCACCTGTGTCCGTCTGCCTTGGGCGTCAAGTCTGACACTATCTCTCGTTCCGCCCGAGAGCGGGGGATGTTATAAGATGATTTTCCCAACGAAAAAAGAAACATGTTCGTGTTGCAAACCATAATACATTCAGTCAAAAAAGTATCGGGAATGGATGATTTGTTTATGGTTCCAAATTCAAATTTTTGTTTTTTTGTAGTTGTTGGATTGGCACAACTGTTTTCCATTGTGGCGCGGAGTTTGAGTTGCATCTGTTATTTATATTAAATACAGTGCTGGTTTTAGTAATATCATATATAGTGTGTATTGCGAATTTCATAATGGACAAAAATATCGAACAAAGAGTTTGTCTTAAATTTTGCATCGCCAATGGAATTTCGTGTTCGGAGTCACTGAAAATGTTACAGAAGGCTTACGGTGAATCGACTTTATCAAAAACTCGTGCTTATGAGTGGTTCAAAGCGTTCAAAAGCGGTCGAGATGTGATGGAAGATTTGCCTCGCTCTGGTAGGCCGTCAACGTCTGCAACTGAAGTTAACATCGCAAAAGTGAAGAAAATAGTGACTGAAAATCCCCATTCAACTCTGAGAGAGATAGCCGCCGAACTTTCTGTATCTCACGAGTCGATCCGTACCATTTTAACTAATCATTTGGGTATGAAACATGTTGCTGCTCGGCTAGTCCCAAAAGATCTGAATTTTCTCCAAAAACTCAATCGCATGAAAGTCGCTGAGGAAATGCTAGAACGAGTCAGTTCGGACCCAACATTCATGAAATGCATTGTTACTGGTGACGAGACGTGGGTTTACGAGTTTGACATGCAAACTAGTCAACAAGCTTCGGAGTGGCGCCTTCCAACTGAACCGAAACCGAAAAAACCACGCCAAAGTCGATCAAAAGTCAAAGTCATGTTCACTGTTTTCTTTGACTATCGCGGTGTTGTGCACTC
The DNA here is from genome assembly GCA_949316375.1 of Mythimna vitellina. Lineage (NCBI taxonomy): Eukaryota > Metazoa > Arthropoda > Insecta > Lepidoptera > Noctuidae > Mythimna > Mythimna vitellina. The sequence continues at coordinate 7,269,795 of OX438687.1, read as the reverse complement.
TGAATTCTTACCGGAAGGTCTAACGGTAAATAAAGAATATTATTTGAGCGTTATGCGGCGTTTAAGAGAGCGAATTTGACGAAAAAGGCCAGATTTGTGGAAAGAAAATTCTTGGATTTTGCACCACGACAATGCGCCTTCGCACAAGGCTATCATTGTGAACGAATTTTTGACCAAACACTCAACAAATACCATCCAGCAACCACCATATTCACCAGATATGGCTCCTGCTGACTTTTTTCTTTTTCCTAAACTCAAATTACCACTTCGTGGCACCCGTTTTCAATCGATAGAAGACATAAAGGAGAATTCGTGGCGAGAACTGAACTCAATTCCGGAAGCAGCGTTTAAAAAATGTTTTGATGAATGGATTATTCGTTGGCGCAAGTGTATCGTTTCTAAAGGAGCATACTTTGAAGGTGATAAAATAAATTCGGATGAATAACAGACATTTTGTGTATTATTGATCTTTTCCCGGTACTTTCTTGACAGAGTAGTACAAGACAAAGTGATTTGTAATATGAAGAAGGAGGCGAAAATCAAACGGTGCAACACAATTTAGGTTGACAATTTTTTTAACAAAATCTCCATATGATTAGGCACAAAAATACTTAATGGACACGAGAACAGAAAGCAAGGTGATAAATACAATATCAAAAACTCTGATGTCCTAATAGCTAAATTTGATTACGAAACAACACGCACAATTTAAATAATAAGAAATACCAAAATCCCATTATACTTATTCATTTCCCGATAAAATGGCGCCGACGACAGATAAATAGTCCCTTATCGTATCGTTTTGCTCAAAAGCATGGAGAATGGACTAACAATTCTTTAGAAAGAGAAAAAGTGTACGTGCGACCGATGTCTGTCTCTGTTATGAAGGCTGTAAGTAATGAGATACCACTGCTAGCTTGCATCGAGCCTCAATCAAAATTCTAGCAAAGGCCAACACTTATAATTTCCTGCTTGTTTTATTGATATGAGTAGTAGTAGCTAGTAGCTAAATAATGATTACGTCACGGGTAAATCTTCAAAATTAAGCAACACTTGGTGGAGTTAGTGGGACCACAGGTTCAGCTGAAAACCAGCGTCAGGCTCTAGTAATCTGACATTCATGCTGAACTGGACAAATTTTGGTGCAACCGTAGGGCACACAGCTATATTTTTTGCTTCTTTTTTTATTTTTGTTTCGTGATACCTAATATTGTGTCTGTACCGAATAAATTATTTTTCTTTCTGTCGGTCCGTGAACGGTTGACCATTTTAACATACCGAGATTCCTCCAAGCATTGGAAAGCACATTAAGCTTTTAGGTCCGGTTGTCATTAATTGTAGATCTTTGATAGGATTGTTACGGGTAGACGTTTTAGAGTACCTACTAGGAAATTGAAAATTAGTCTTACCAAGGGTTATTGTGTTACTCAGTTTCTAGGTTGTTAAGGTCAGACAAGCATTTTGTTCCTTCTACAATGTATTCAGCTGCATCCGATTAGGCTAAAAGCCGACTCAGACATAGTTGATAAAAAGATAGACAGATATAAATATATTCGTTTTTCGCTCAGTTCATTCCTCTTTGCCTCTCTTTATGCTTATTGCCTCACAACAAATGGAAAGCTTCTGAATTCAATATTTAATGTATTTTTTACCTGTACTCGTAAATAGCTTAAGGTTTTATTGTGTTTTTAGAAGGAAACCTGTAAATTAATGACAATTACTGAATTTATTTTGTAAAGACGATTACCGCATTGGCTGTTGGTGGTACCTGCAAACGTAATTTAAGAACATATTTAAATAAATAGAGGTATTGAACTTCCAAATCACTAAGATAATTTATACTAATATTAGCTTTTGCCAGCGGCTTCGCCCGCGTGAAGGTAGGCTTCTCCATTCGAATTTTAGAACACCGTTTCTCTCCTTACGGGATGAATTTTGAAAAACTCCTCTTTTACGGCATAAAAAAAAACCTTGGGCAAAAATTCACGCTCCTGGGCCCTGTAGTTTCGGCTTTGCATTGATATGTCAGTCAGCCAGTTTTTCCTTTTATATTATATAGATTAGAAAGCTGAAGAGTTTGTTTGAACGCGCTAATCTCAGATCTTAATCTCAATCACAAAATTATTTTAGTTAAATAGCTACCTAATATCACGCTACGACCTACAGGAGCAGACCAGTAACTAAAGATGCAGACAAAACCGCGAGGGATAACTATTTCATCATCATCATTACAGCCGAAAGACGTCCAGTGCTGGACATAGGCCACCCACAAATTTCGCCACAATGAACGGTGCCGTGCGTTTCGCACCTATCGGACTCCCGTAACCGTTACCAGGTCATCGGTCCACCTTGTAGGAGGTCTTCCAACGCTACGTCTTCCGGTACGTGGTCGCCCTTCCAGAACCTTTCGGCCCCAACGGCCATCAGTTCTGCGAGCAATGTGCCCTGCCCATTCCCACTTAAGTTTGGCGATTTTTAGTGCTATGTCGGTGACCTTGGTTCTCCTGCGGATATCCTCACTCCTGATTCGATCACGCAAGGAAACTCCGAGCATAGCCCTTTCCATTACCTTTTGGGTGACTTTAAGTCTTCTGATGAGCCCCATTGTAAGCGATAAGTATTAAGCTGTTTTTTTTTGCGATTTTTAATATTTCGTATTGGATGAGGTCAGTAAAGTTTACTCTCAAGTAGCCTGACCATGCCTCGATGTCCGTTCCCTGACGCGTGTGACCTCCTCCTTTACTAGCAATACTGCTTCGTAGAAGCCTGTCATTCTTTCTAACCCCGGACCATGGCCTATTCCAGGGCCTGGAAAAAAAGGTACTCATTATGTCCAGAGATACACAAGGTGGGTGTCATTTCTATTTGATTTCATAAGCAGTTTATAGTAAAATAAATATACAATTCGCCATCTAACCTTTTATTAGTTCAATAAAAGGGATGGAAACATGGCATTTCTTGGCTAAACACTATGCTATATGCCAGTTGCCGTGCCAATATAATGTTGCCGTTTCGTCATAAACTACGAGGGTTCATGGCAGAATTATTAGTGCCATAAACATACACGGAACTGCCAACTACCCACAACATATGGTAGTAAATTTAACAATGTATTTTTGAGGAGGGATGAAAGTATTATACTCATGTTTTTATTTTTATTTTATTAGTTTTAGACTCGTACTCACGAAGACGTAGTTTTTGTGGTAATTTCGTTCATTATGAAATTTTGGACAGTCGTGTGTGTACAAATAGTACACGACTGTCCAAAATTCTAGCCTATCTACCATAAAACATAGGCTTTCTGGGAAGACATATGTTCCGAGTGTTTCGTTCCTTGTGAAATTTTGGATAGTCGTGTACAAGTAGTACGAGTAGTACATGACTGTCCGAAATTCTAGCCTATCTACCATAAAACATAGGCTTTCTGGGAAGACATATGTTCTGAGTGTTTCGTTCCTTGTGAAATTTTGGACAGTCGTGTACAAGTAGTACATGACTGTCCAAAATTCTAGCCTGTCTACCATAAAACATAGGCTTTCTGGGAAGACATATGTTCTGAGTGTTTCGTTCCTTGTGAAATTTTGGACAGTCGTGTACAAGTAGTACACGACTGTCCGAAATTCTAGCCTGTCTACCATAAAACATAGGTTTTCTGGGAAAACATACGTTCTGAGTGTTTCGTTTCTTATGAAATTTTGGACAGTCGTGTACAAGTAGTATACGACTGTCCGAAATTCTAGCCTATCTACCATAAAACATAGGCTTTTTGGGAAGACATATGTTCTGAGGTTTACTTAATTATAATTTAGATAAATACATACAATATTTATTCGATGCAACACAGCAAATGAACAGACAATACACAAAACATAACTTGTAAAAAAACCAAGGCTCGCAACTCAGTTCTTCTACCGTAAAAAGTTGTGAGATCCATATGACACCAAGTCGGTTAATTTATTCAGTCTCTACTTAAGGGACCTTCATATCTTCTATTGACCATATCAATATTGTAAATCTTTTATGATTTAAATAAATTGATTGACTTGGAAATCGGACTAATCAATTTTTTATTTTTATTGTCAGCCTTATAATGTTCCCACTGTTGGGACTTAGGCCTCCTCTCTAGGAGAGGGAATAGGCCATAATCCACCACGCGGGCCCAGTGCGGGTTGGTGAATGTCACATGTTTTCGAATTTTTGGTTCTAGGACAGGCCGGTTTCCTCACGATGTTTTCCTTCACCGTTTTGAGAGCAGTGTTGATGAAATAATTAAACAAAGTAAGGCGCCTGGTTGGGTTTGAACCTGCGACCTACAACTCGTAAATCGGGGCCGTTACCACTCGGCCACCACTGCTCTCGCTAATCAATTTAATGTCATGTAATATATTAATTTAAATTGTTTAGTATTATTTATGAGATTCATTTATTTTATGCGATTGCCAAGTCAATCTATGTATTTGAAACTTTTAGTTTTTTACACATCGAAATTATATGGTCGAAAATGGCCTGAACTGTTTTTAGAAAAAAATTGGTACGGCCTTACTACTTTTATTGCTCGCCTTGGCGGGGGCACTGCCATGCCCCCCGACATTTAAATTCCATTTTATTAAATACTAGCTGTCGCCCGCGGCTCCGCTCGCGTGGATGTCGGTTACCGCTGCAAAAAACCTACCCAGGAAAGACACGATCAGCAAAACGATTCCCAGGTCAATTCACAGTCACCGACACTAACATCGACGACGCAGTCGTTATCCGCCGCAGGCTGCACATATTGTCTTTCTGTGGATGTTAAAGAACAACTTTAACATCCATCAATGATGGAAATATTTAAATGTAATTAATACTAAGTTTTCACTTCTACCGGCAGTCCCGGAGTGCAACCCGTTGTTTTAGGATTGATAACTAAAGCGATTATTGTAGAGCTTCTCTATAAATATAATTTGACGTTAAATTATTTTCGGGTACCAAAATATACTATATACATACGACTGATGGTCGGAAGCCCCGACCCGTGATAGAGCAACGTAAAGTTGCCCATGCGTACAAAATTCTTTTCGTAAATCAATTCCTACTAATTTGAATGTTTGGCCCTGGGATTTGTTTACCGTTAGTGCGAAAGAAATTTTTACTGGAAATTGGAGCCTTTTGAAGGGTATAGGCAAATCAGTAGGGATCATGGGTATTCTTGGTATATGAGCTAATTCACCAGCTGCAGGGCCGGTGATAATCTTTGTTACTATTAAATTATCTTTTAGCTCCTTTATAAGAAGTCTCGTGCCATTACACATGTTGGGGAGCATACATTTCTGAGAAGCATTATCGGAGTGCCAACTTTTAACGACAGTTCATGAGGTGGTAGCCCAGCGGGGTTCAGAGAATTTAAAAATTCCTGGGGGTAGTGCACTGCATCCTCGATGTTAGTGACGGTGTCTATAGATTTATATAACTTAACTTCACCCGGTACTAACTGCATAATTAAATTGTTTATTTCGTTGACTGTTTCATTCCTGGGAGAAACTATTGCTCTACAACACAGCCAACCAAAATCATTTTGATGTAAGTTTACGATGTCAGGATATGTAGCATCTATTAGACTATCTAAATTATGGACTATTTGGCCTAGAGACTCACCCAAAGTAACCGCATAATCGGTGCCCAAATTTAAAGATGGAAAAATTCCTTCTCCTAGTTTCAGCAGCTGTTCTGGAAAATTGCTATGTGTATTTCCATGTAGATGAGGTCTCATTTTGGTCCGCAAATTCAAAGGTTGTACAGATGTCCAAAGGTGAGACGATTTTAAACATGCCTTCATAATATCTGCTCGCGTACCTCTGTTGACGACTGGAAGCGTTTGTCGGAAATCTCCAGCAAATACAAAAGTGATACCACCCATGACATTAGCAGAGCTTCGGAGGTCTTTTAAAGTACGGTACACGGCCTCCACATGAGCCCTATGACTCATGGTGCATTCATCCCATATTACCAACGACGCGTCTTGCAGCCACTTACCAAGAGGCCCATTTTTCCGAATAGAGCACGTAGACCGTTGATCTAAAGATACGGATAGCGGGAGTTTAAACGTAGAGTGACCAGTTTTTCCTTCGTTCAAGAGAGTTGCAGCAATTCCTGACAAAGCAACTGCAATCGCTATCTTCCCTGATTGCCGTATCTTAGCAAGTATCAAATTTGCGAGAAAAGTCTTTCCGGTACCTCCTAGTGTGTGGGTTTTGGACGACTTGATGAGCTGTCCCTGGTGTAAAATACACCCTTTGACCGTTCTCTAGATGAACGGCCAAATACATTACAGTAGGATGCCGGTCGTAAATAGGAAATTCAAATAAGCGCCAGACAGCTTCAGATGTGCTTATGTACATGCCATTTAAATAGTTTTCGACCTCATCGTGTGGGTTTCTAAGGCTAAAAGTTGCCTAATCTGTACCTTTATTTATAAGTCAGGTCTACCATAATTTCGGACGTACGTCATCGCGTCCTGCGTTTTCTCGTCCATGAAACGCGGAGAACCTGTAAATGACGATGGCAATATGTCATGTTGACCGATATTTGATGGGTCAACATTTGCGTCATGATTTAAGGCATCTCTAAGATGAATGTAGTCATCAGCCCTCAATCTTTGTTGATTCCGAGAAATATAATTTAATCTTTCCGATATCATTTTCGCCATCATGTCAAGACAATATTGACCAAATAAGTATCTGTAATAATGTAACGGATTAAAAGAGTTAGTTCTAAACATTCATCTAAATGCATATGCCCTGCTGAGGGATAGTTAAATAATAACCGTCTTCTCCTGTCACAAACATTATAGGATTCTGTAGTGGATCATAGGACCGATGTAGCTCAGAAACTCTTTTGAGCTGTCCGTCTCTACCGTGTAAGACTATATCCCTGGGACCTTTGTTTTCATCGACCAAGAGAACGGTTACCTCGTTTACAATAAGATCTAAACTTAGCAAGTGCCCACTTCGCTACGGGCACTAGAAATCGTAATATTTTAATTTTACCATAACTTCAAAACTAAACATCCAATTTGAATCATGCAAAGTTCAAATATTATCTTCATAAACTGTACTTAGTGATGAAATAATTTATTTTGATAAGGATTATTAGCATGAGTAAAATAAACGCGTTTAAAAGTAGTCCAAAAAAAATTAAGATTTTTAAATAAAAAAGCGGTTGTTGTGCCTCACTCGACATAGATAGGTATAGTGTGTTGCGGACTTTTTTATAGACATTTATAAGATCTACAATTAATTAGAACATTTTATTGTTCTATCTTTTATAGTTTAGGCAGCGTACGCAAAATAAGTAACTTTTCTGGTTGACTTTTTACACCTTGTGTCCGAAAAACTCAAATATCTTACGGAACCCTATTTTTTTTCAAAATAAAATATAGCCTATGTTACTCGTGGATAATGTAGCTTTCGAAAGGTGAAAAATTTTTTAAAATCGGTCCAGCAGTTTTTGAGCCTATTCATTACAAACAAACAAACAAAGTTTTCCTCTTTATAATATTAGTGTAGATAATATTAATTATACAATATCATGAAACTTTTCCTTTAATTTAAATAATCAACCGACCTCAAATGGAGGAGGTTATAATTATGTTCAACTGTATGTGTTTTTTTTTTATGTATGTTCACCGATTTCTCGGGCAGTCGGTGTTAAATAACGAAAAGTCAAAATTATTATAGAAACACCGACTTCAGTAATGAAAATTATTTTGCAAATTAAGTGTTTTTTTTTCATTGAAGTCGGTGGAATTTTTTTGTAAAAAGTTTTTATTAAAACCGGATTTTTTTTTAAATGATACAGTCAGAAGTAACCTTATCCGTACACCCAGTGTTCTATATAAATTTTATCAAACACATTGTTGAAAGTAATCTGCCTGTTTCTTGACAGTAACGTCAGCAGTTTATTGACCACAAAACAAGACGTCCCCCAACGGTGGCACTGGCAGGGTTCAGTCTAGCGCATCTGAGTGAAAAATTGGTTCGTTACTCGCTATTCTGTCAGTTACAAGAACCTTGGTTTGTGTAACTAAGGGGTGCGCCATCGGACTGTGCCTTGGACATTTGAGAAGGTCATTTTTTATTTAAAATACGAACTGTTACCTTTTTATTTATTTTTTCGCTGGGAAAATCATCTTATGACATTCCCCGCTCTTGGGCGAAGTGGGAGATATTGTCAGACTTTTACTGACTAAAAACCCACTGTTCCTTCATTAGTTATCGTACCAGGACCAAGTCTTGCTTTCAGAATCAGACCCTTGGCCCCAGTAGGCTTCGACCCTGCTGGGCCCATACATTTGCTGACATCTCCTTGAGGCGTGCGTGGAACAGTACGCGCCGTTGACGACTTGGGCTCGGTTCGGACGGTTACCGGACGGTCGGACGGCGAGCTACCCATTGCTCGCCATACGCAAGCCCGCGCCTATGGTTGCTGGAAATCGGGATCGGATTCCCGCCGGTGGTTAGGACATGAGGACCGTTGCCTCACGCGATCAACTGTTACCTGCGACTTCGTTTGCGCGTAGTTTATGAAAATTACTCTAAAAAAAAAGATATTGTAAGTCAAATTGATCACCTTCACTCGTCCGTAATTCTATTGAACACTGAACTAACTGTTCATTTGAACTTAGTAAAAATTACTAACTAAATTGAAATAGCCTCATGCAAGCAAGTAAGCTTGTGCTGGTAAAAAGAAATGTAGTATTTCAACTGTCATTTTAACATATAGCATAGTCGGCATATAATGTTCCCACTGTTGGGACTCATGCCTCCTCTCTAGGAGAGCGAATGGACCGTAATCTATCACGCGGGCCCAGTGCGGGTTGGTGAATGTCACATGTCTTCGAATTTTTCGGTCCTAGGACATGCCGGTTTCCTCACGATGTTTCCCATCACCGTTTTGAGAGCAAAGTGGTGGCCGAGTGGTAACGGCCCCGACTTACGAGTTATACATTCAGTCAAAAAAGTATCGGGAATGGATGATTTGTTTATGGTTCCAAATTCAAATTTTTGTTTTTTTGTAGTTGTTAGATTGGCACAACTGTTTTCCATTTTGGCGCGGAGTTTGAGTTGCATCTGTTATTTATATTAAATACAGTGCTGGTTTTAGTAATATCATATATAGTGTGTATTGCGAATTTCATAATGGACAAAAATATCGAACAAAGAGTTTGTCTTAAATTTTGCATCGCCAATGGAATTTCGTGTTCGGAGTCACTGAAAATGTTACAGAAGGCTTACGGTGAATCTACTTTATCAAAAACTCTTGCTTATGAGTGGTTCAAAGCGTTCAAAAGCGGTCGAGATGTGATGGAAGATTTGCCTCGCTCTGGTAGGCCGTCAACGTCTGCAACTGAAGTTAACATCGCAAAAGTGAAGAAAATAGTGACTGAAAATCCCCATTCAACTTTGAGAGAGATAGCCACCGAACTTTCTGTATCTCACGAGTCGATCCGTACCATTTTAACTAATCATTTGGGTATGAAACATGTTGCTGCTCGGCTAGTCCCAAAAGATCTGAATTTTCTCCAAAAACTCAATCGCATGAAAGTCGCTGAGGACATGCTAGAACGAGTCAGTTCGGATCCAACATTCATGAAACGCATTGTTACTGGTGACGAGACGTGGGTTTACGAGTTTGACATGCAAACTAGTCAACAAGCTTCGGAGTGGCGCCTTTCAACTGAACCGAAACCGAAAAAACCACACCAAAGTCGATCAAAAGTGAAAGTCATGTTGACTGTTTTCTTTGACTATCGCGGTGTTGTGCACTCTGAATTCTTACCGGAAGGTCTAACGGTAAATAAAGAATATTATTTGAGCGTTATGCGGCGTTTAAGAGAGCGAATTCGACGAAAAAGGCCAGATTTGTGGAAAGAAAATTCTTGGATTTTGCACCACGACAATGCGCCTTCGCACAAGGCTATCATTGTGAACGAATTTTTGACCAAACACTCAACAAATACCATCCAGCAACCACCGTTTTCACCAGATATGGCTCCTGCTGACTTTTTTCTTTTTCCTAAACTCAAATTACCACTTCGTGGCACCGGTTTTACATAAAAGAGAATTCGCGGCGAGAACTGAACTCAATTCCGGAAGCAGCGTTTAAAAAATGTTTTGATGAATGGCAATTCGTTGGCGGAAGTGTATCGTTTCTAAAGGAGCATACTTTGAAGGTGATAAAATAAATTTGGATGAATAACAGACATTTTGTGTATTATTGATCTTTTCCCGGTACTTTCTTGACAGAGTAGTACGTCGCGGGTTCAAACCCAGCCAGGCGCATTGCTTTGTGTAATTTATTTCATTTCTACATAATAATGTCTAAAGCCCATATATTGATTTTTGGTGACAAAAATCTTTCCACAAAAATTATAACGTTTTTCTCTGCGCCATATTAATTTGGCCTGCCTCAACTGCATGCAAAATAATGAAATAAACAGACTAACTTAAACCAAGCTTCCATGAACTAGCTATTATTCAAATTTAAAGCCTCATTCTTCTTTATTCTTTGAACAGTAAAACGGTTCTGAATATGAATAACTTTGAAAAACCGTATCCTTTGTTACTGCACTGTAATCGGGCGCATAGTAACATAAGCTTTATTTGACAAAATTTTCTTGTAAGAAAAGCGAACATCAAAAAGAGGTAAAAGGGACGAGGAGCTGGTTTTTGTTAGTGGTTTCGTCCATGTTTTTGAAGTGAAAACTTCTTTAGCGGCGTTAAGCACTTTTTCTGTAATGGGTATAAAATCTTAAACTCGCGTCAGGACACGTGACCTGATCGAAAAAGCGTAAGACGGCCACCAGTCAAATTTTCTCATTCGATTTTGAACTTAACCTTCAACATTTTATGGTTTAAAATCATTTAAATAAATTTTTAAATGTTTCCAATCAACTTTGAACCTAATGCTTTAGGGATAAAGCTGACAAATCTATTAAATAAATTGCCACCCGCCGCGCGCCGGCGCAGCGCCGCGAAACCTAGTCCTCTGGCTATCTTCATCGTCCTTAAGATTGTGATAGAACCGTGGTCTTTGGGGGATTCGTATCGTGCTAACTACGAAGGCAATTTACGTGCTATTTACAAACGTTACGTACCTGTAGGTATGTTAGTGTAGCTAAAATTCCGTATTTCCTTGCAATTTTATTGATTGACGCATAATGACAAGAGATTCTAAAATCAATAAGACAGTGTTGTCTTTGAGTTTGCAGCTTTCTTAGTATCTAGTAGCTATTAAAAGTACTTGTGAAGGCTTTTAAGATGCAAGCACAATCATGATAATAAAATAAAAAAGGAAATCGTTCAATCGCAATAAGTACCTTCCGAGTATTAAATTGCTAAACATTTTCACTAAGGCGTTTGTTGTTTGGTAAAATTAAGTTCAGTTTATTTAAATCTGCTTTAAAAATAATTTGATTACAAGTATTTACAAGTAAGTTAAAAAGCACGAGTGTTATTGGTATAGGAAACCGATAAATTCTCAGCTAATTCTGTAGTAAGATTGAATGTGACGTTCCTGCTTACGTGCTTACTAAGCGCCTGTGAAAAGATGTATCGCACACATTTTTATGTGCGACAGATTACTTCCACACTTTTAATTACAAATTCTTTAGGCAGGATTCAATGATAACATAACATCCTGTAATCCCCGAAGGCTCAGGCAGGGGTGCACCGAATAGTACACCCACATTTCGCAAGTTATGTTTTAAGTCTTTTTATTCATTTATTTACTTCATTTATTTTTGTAATCACTGGGATTACAAAAATAAATTGACATTTTTACTTGAATCTGCAAGAAGTTAAGACTTTAGTTTTTAAATGAATGAATTAAACTTGCGGTATCACAACAATCCGCAGTCTAAACTTATGTGTGTAATATCGAAATTGTCATGTTTGTATTCTACCACATAAATGATAGTACTTTTATACTGATAAAGCAATTGGTGCAAAATTATTCCCTAACCATTCCAAAATATCAAACATGCTCAACGTTAATAATCAAGTTTTCACTTCTGCCGGCACTCCCGGAGTGCAACCCGTCTTTTTTTTTTTTATAGATTTCCGTAACCCAAAACGAAGTCTACCTAAGTCCCTGTGTATGTCCCAGCATGTTAAATCAGTAGGTAATATCTTCGAAAATATTCATTAAAATTACATGCTGTAAAGGACCGTATTGTTCCATTTTTTTTTGTTAATTATAATATAATAATATTCCATAACAATCACACAACGCCATCTAGTCTCAAGCTAAGCAGAGCTTGTGTTATGAGTACTAGACAACTGATAAACATACTTATATAATATTTCTAAATAAATAAATATTATAGATAAATTACACCCAGACACAGAACAAATGATCATGCTCATCACACAAACATTAGTCCTGGGTGGGAATCGAACCCACGACCTCTGGCATAGCAGTCAGGGCCACTAACCACTAGACCAACAGGCCAGTCAAAATATTAAATACACAATGTATTCAAGGTACTTAGTTGGATAAGGATTAATGCTGTATTGCTTAAAATCTCTTCGTAAGCTATTATTTCTTGTAAAAATTAAATGATAAAAAAATGGTTATTGTGGGTTATTAAAAAATGGTTAGAATTTTTTATAGACCTTTTTAAGGTGCACAATACTGTAATACATTATTTGGATCTATCTCGTAGGGTTCAGCCAGCGTTTGAAGTGTAAGCGCAAAAAAAATGTGTTTATGCTGTGTTTACATTTAAAATTACCAGTGTTTCTCTACTATATTGTGAAAGTTTTATACATATAAACCTTCCTCGTAAAGCATTTTATCTATTAAGAAAACCGCATCAAAATCCGTTGCGTAGTAAAGATCTAAGCGTACATACGGACAGACAGCAGGAAGCAACTTTGTTTTATACTATGTAATGAAGTAAAGTAATATACTATCTGGATGCAAAGTAGATACTTGCTCTTTGACGTTAATCTTATTAGTCTTGATCAAGGAGGATTAATGTTATCGATTTTTTTTTTCTTTCATAGTCTGTGGGTAGTAAATCTTGGACCCTTTGGAGATTAAGGAATTTCGTTATGAAAATGGAACTTTGTTCTTTTATCAATACCGTACCATAGAGCTCACGATATATTTTTTTTTAATATATACTTACCTCTTTTATTAAGGAAGAGGCTTGAATCCCAGGAGTAGGATCATTATATGTAAGGCTGATTTTTATTGGAGTGCCTGGGGGTTTTTAATTCGGGTCACAGATCGGAGTACCGTAACTAACATAATACTCACTGGCCTGTTGGTTTAGTGGTTTGTGGCTCTGACTGCCATTCGTGGATTTGATTCCCATCCAGGACAAATGTTTGTGTGATGAACACGATCATTTGTTCTGTGTCGGGGTGTAATTTATCTTTAATATGTATATATTTAGACATATATAAGTATGTTTATCAGTTGTCTAGTACTCATAACACAAGCTTTGCTTAGCTTGAGACTGGACGGCGTTGTGTGATAGTTGTGGATTATTATTATTATTATAATATAGATAAAAAGGTTACCTTTCAAAAATTGAGATTTTGGTTTGAAGTAAGTCCCCTCTTCGAAGAGTGACTGGAAAGGCAACACGGCGTCCTTACCTTCCGCATGACGCAGGTCCTCACCGGACATGGTAAGTTTGGGAGGTTCCTGCACTGGATTCGTGTGGAAAAACGAAAGTAGGCGGCTAATCGCGTAAGGCAACGGTCCTCACGCCCCAACCGCCGCCGGGATTCCGATCCCGATTTCCGGCCATAGTAGGCGCGGGCTTGCGGACAGCGAGCCTGCTGGGCCCCTACGGTTTGCTGACATCTCCTCGCGCGTGGAACAGTACGCTCCGTCGACGACTTGGGCTCGATCCGGACGGTAACCAGACGGTCGGATGGCGATTTACCCATTGCTCGCCGTCCGTAAGCCCGCGCCTACGTTGGCCGGAAATCGGGATCGGAATCACGGCGCGGCTGGGGCATGAGGACCGTTGCCTCACGCGTGCGGCCTTCTCCTATGCTAGCATTACTGCTTCGCAGAAGGATGCGATCACCTGCCTCTCCTCCTCGCTTCGGACCATGGCCTGTACCAAGGCCCGGCGGGAGAGATCGCTGCCGCCGATAGCCCCCACGATGACATGGCGGTGCTCTGCCCAAGCGGGGCGCGGACTACCTTTGAGCTTCCCTCTTAGGCCTACTATTTACGGTCGCGTAGCTTCATAGACGCGTATTCGTCATTATACAAGCTTATACTCACTCACGCAGGCGTACACCAAGCGGTGTACGCTTGTGTGAAGTTCAGATACAAAAACTATAGCCTACCGTCCACGGACGCGTAGTTTCATAGATGCGACACGACTGCACGACATTGCCGCTGCGTCGTCAGATATTTTTATAGTTTTGTATGTAAGCTTGACACAAGCGTACCTACACCAATCGTATAATGACAAATATGCGTCTATGAAGCTACGCATTGTTGCTACTGAGTGTGAATACTTACTGAAATAGCACTATAAGTTTTCCTATGTATAAGGTTTTTTTATAAAAATTCTTATTTAAAAAATAAAACAAATGCAGTACGACTCAATCGTTTTATTGTTTTTAACGATGAAATCATAATATTTTTTTTAAACATTGCCATATATTTTTATTTTATTTACATTTATAGATTATTACTTCCATTTAACATTTTTATAATAATTGTTATAATATATTATTTGTATTTACATTTTTATTATTTGCGTGAAACGACTAGACATTTATTTGTTCTGAATCTATCTAACTTACATCAGTTACATTTAAAAAAATACAAAATTAAGAATAGAGTGGAGTCTTTTTAGAGCCACAAAATTGTATTATAGTAGACTATATCATATTATATTTATGTTTCTATACGTAACAAGAAAGCTTATAAATAATATTTTCGTAACTAAGGTTTTTTACAAGCTTATGATTTTCAAAAAGGAACATACATTCAGTTAATTTGCAGGAAAATATTACCGGTACACAATATTCGCTCTGATTCTTAAAATCGAATCACACTGAATCACATGAAAGTAGCTAACCTACATATAGTTCAAACTATCGCAACAGAAAGCGAAACCTGTGGAGTCGCATCATATTAAAATATTTTCAAGAAAAATTTTTGTATCTTATTTTATTTGACAGTCATATAATTAACTAACTTAAATTATAGTTTATGCATACACAAAATTACATTGAATTAATTACAGTATTTACTAAATCTATGAAACAAAGGACTAGGAAAAGCTTGGCATTTGATGCAAACTCAATTGAATGTGACGAACACATAACTATATAATTATTGTAATTTTTACAGACGTGAATAACTTCTTATTTAATCCATCGATTACTCTGCATTATGTTTATCATATCATCATCATTTCACCCAAAAGACGTTTACTGTTGGACATAGGCCTACCCCAAGTGTCGCCACATCCTGGCCTGACCGGTCCTGTGCATCTCGCATACATCGGATTCCCGCGACCGACACCAGGACATCGATTCACTTTGTGGGAGGCCTACGAGGTCGACATGGCTATTATGTACGAGTATATAGCATTTAAGACTCTGCAGCGTCACTAAGGTACAAAATATGATATACAAATGGTTTATATTTGTAAATTATATCCAATGTTTTGTACGTGACACTGCAGAGTTATTCCATATTGCAGAGTTATTTCATAATGCAGAGTTATCGACTTACAGCAACATTAATAGCATACAAATGCTAACAATAAAACAAACATACACCATTAATTGTATTCATAATCCGTCGCGACTCATTATTATAACTAGATTATAACATCCACAGCTAGTTTTCATCAAGGAACAGAAAAAATGAGAAAGCCAGCTACGTACTTATTAAAACAATCAGTCTTCAAAAAATAAGTTCTTTCTGCGGTTTTGTTTCAAGTTTAAATAAAAAAAAAAACAGATTATCGATGTAATAGCTTGGAAACGTTACCCTTATTGATATTTTTGAGTCCGTAAAAATGTGATAAGTAAAATATAGAAATAAAAAAAAAACTGGCCAAGTGCGAGTCAGACCCGTGCATGAAGGGTTCCGTACCGTCCGTATCAAAAATCGAGCAAAAAAAATCACTTTTGTTATATGGGAGCCCCATAAATATTTATTTTGTTCTGTTTTTTTTTAGTATTTATTTGTTATAGCGGTACCTAACAGACATACATTATCTATGAAAATTTCAACTGTTTATCTACCACGGTTCATGAGATACAGCCTCGGACAGAGAAAGGGACGGATAGCGGAGTCTTAGAAAAAAGGGTCCCGTTTTGCCCTTTGGGTACGGAACCCTAAAAAAGTAACATACTTTAAAGGTAACAAATGCCTAACGTGATATCTTGTGTAAGCGATTGAGACGCGATCGTGAAGCAACGCAGCGCGAATGGAACAAACAATTGATATCTCTATATTCCGAAGCGGTTGCGATCAGTTGGTTTGATATTTTCGCACCAATTTCTTATGGTGCAGTGACTTTTTATATAAATGCGTATGTAGGGCGAGCCATTGTATCGCGTTGAATTCATGTGTGACGGCATCGGATCGCATCGGAACTGCAATCGGGTCTAGCCACCTACGTGGGACGCTGCATAAGTCTAATTAGGTAACAGACCGGCAGGCTTAGACAAATAACTTATATTTTGGCGTTATCGTCAAACGCTTAGTAATGGTCACTATTCTAGAGTGACCATTAGAACGCTATGGCGAGCGAACGAACCGATCATGTGGGTTAGGGTCGAATGCTGCTATTGCTCCTGTGGACTTGCGGTCGGCGAGCAATGAGTAGCTTGCCGAAAGGCGCCGAATAGATTCCAGGTACCTCCCTTACGCCTGCGCCTGGAGTGGATTCTCTAGAAAAAAAACTTCAAAGGTATCGGCGAGCTACACATTGCTCGCCGTCCGCAAGGCCGCGCCTACGGTGGCCATGCATACCATGTTCGGTAAGGACCTGCGTTATGCGGAAGGTAAGGACGCCGTGTTGCCTTTCCAGCCACTCCTCAAAGAGGGGACTTACCGCCATAATTATGGCGTGCCAGCCCTTTGTACTTAGCGTTACCTTAGCGTTTGGCGAGAACGCCAATAGAAAAGTAAATTGTCGAAGCCTGTTGATTCTGTAGTGACAATGGTTTTTGTAGTTCAATCTAATCAACGATGCAAATGAATGCAATTGTCATAATAACAGAGTAACGTAATCAATTTGTGGAAAAAGTGCAAAATATATAGCGGTAGAAAACTAAATTTAGTAGAATTTTTATATAGCTAACTTTACTGGAAAGTTATTAGGTACTTACTATTCTGAAATATTGTAGGTAAATTTTCAGGCTTCAGTATAGAGGCGACACGCGACCACCACTTTTATTTATTATATATATAATTGATATTAACTATCGCTTGAGTGCGATCCCACCTGATGGTAAGCAGCGATGCAATCGTTGATGGTGAAGGGCATTAGTTTATTAAGAGCCTGTTTATTCTAGCCTTGAACACACCTAAATTATAATCGGACGGGAAGACCGCAGCAGGCAAATTCTTCCAGTCCCTCGTTGTACGCTGTATAAACGACGAGGCGAAACGCTTAGTCCAGACCGTAGAAGATTCAACAACGTAAGCGTGGATATTCGCCGTACGACGGATTGTCCGATGGTAGCAAGGAGATGGCGGAATTATACTTCTGAATACAGGATTGGTGCCCGAGCACAGTGATGCGGGACCGCGGCAGCTCACGAAGGAGATGGCGGGACGATCTGGATGTCTTCCTTAAGAATCGGAAAGAGAAAACGAGGAACCGTGATCTTTGAAGAGAATCGAGGGCGGTATATGCCCAGCTGTGGTGTCCCACGGGCTAGCTATAATAATTTCCGAATACTATCGCATCTTTGCCGTGTCACACCTGCCTACGGGTACCTTCATATATTGCGTAAGTTGCGCAAGTTGTTGCGTTTGCAAACGGCGAGTATCCTTCCCTACGTTGTTGAAACCTCTACGGTCCGGACCAAGCGTTTCGTCTCTTGGTCTATACCGCGTACTTCGAGGGACTAGAACAACTTGCCTGCTGCGGTCTTCCCGTCCAATTATAATTTAGGTGTCTTCAAGGCTAGAGTGAATAGGCTCTTAATAAAATAGTACGCCTCACTCATAACGATTGCATCACTACTTACCATCATGTGGGACCGCAGTCAAGCACTAGTTTATAACAATTAAAAAAAAAAACACAAAGGTAGTGAAGTTAGTATGAAGGCAATTTATTCCTATTTGTGCGTCACATTAACCTAAGTGGTATACAGGGCACTATGGTTAAAAAATAAACGTTTATGCAGTCTAGTAGGTACTAAGTAATTTTTATTATGCTGTTCCGCGTGTTATGGCAACATTGTATTACAATGTTGTTGACTAGCAAGGTCGCTATAACCACGATGATAACCAAAAATATTACTGAGTTGTTGGTCTAGTGGTTAGTGGCCCTGACTGCTATGCCGGAGGTTTCGATTCCCGCCCAAGACAAATGTTTTTGTGATGAGCACGATCATTTGATCTGGCCAGTTTTATTTGGCCATATCATGAAGTGATCAATTCTAAGATCTGGCCACATGTATTTAGAAATATATAAGTATGTTTATCAATTCTCTAATATTCATAGCATAAGCTCTGCTTAGTTTGGGACTAGATAGCGTTGTGTGAAAGAAATATTATGATTATTGTATAACTGTTTAAAACAAGATGGAAACGTTAAATTTCAAAATTTACGTACTGAATTCGTGTTCAGATAGGATAATCCAGAATGTAGAGTAATTTGTCGTTCAGTAATTAAAGTACTCGTAATGGCCTTGCACAAAAATCACTTTGAATCCTCTATTTTATTTAAAATATCTTTTTAAGATTAACTTCCATTTATAAAACACATTAATCTCTTCAAATTGTGAATTTTATTTGATAACTTACATCTCCAAATAAAAAACACTGACGCATACTAAAACCTAGAAGCGTAATAATTAAAGCTCTTTAATGACTTTACACAAAGTGAGATCGGATATTTCTATTCACTGAGAGCGCTCCGAGACCAGGGTCTGAGTTTGGGCGAACGCGCTCCCAGGGTGCCGGCTACCTCGCCGCCTTCCAGTACCCACACACCAGAACCTTCTTGAAGGCCTGCCTAAATATCTTATTGAATATCGTGTAGAATATCGGGTTTACCATCGAACTGGCGTACCCCAACCACAAGGCGAAATCATACACCCACGGTGAGATACTCTCCTCGCAACGAGCACATACAGCCGGCACCATGTTCAGAATGAAAAATGGAGCCCAGAGTATTACAAACGTGAAAAATACAACCCCTAAAACCTTTGTGGCTTTCTGCTCCAATCTCAGGATCCTACCGTGGCGGGAGGAATTTCTAGATATGACACTAGAATTTCTGGAATGATGCGTTCTAGGCGTTTGACGCTGTGGACTCGCTGTCACCTGCTGTGACCTTGCTATTGATCTTTGAGCGCGAATGCTACGAATCGGTGTCGAAAGAGTAGTTCTCGCACCTCCAAAACTAGAACCCCTACGGAATCTTTTAGCTTCGTCCCAAGTGACCATGGACGCCGCACCTCGACTAGACCTTCTGAAAAATGGAGTCGTCTGTTCTTCTTTCACGTTCCCATTCCTGGGATAGCCGTTACATCCGTTAATGTCCCCACCAGGAACTATAATGACTTCTGTAGTTCGTCTGGGTGGAGTAGATTCAGACCCAAAATAGGGGCAGGTGCACGGAGGCGGTAAGAGTAGACCATCTTCAGAACTTCGCGACTTTGCCGTCAAAGCTGCAGGTGCTAGCAGGCCTTCATTGCTTTCGTCGTCTGACGCACTTCTGGGTCTGTGGAGAGGAGTGTTTGGGTCTCCAGCAGACGAAGGTCTACGTCGATCTTGAAGCATGGATGACGGTGAACTGGATGAGACGCTTAAAGATCCTGGCGTGAGCATCCCACCGCGTTCAGATATGTTGGTCCTGTAAAATAGAATAGTATTAGAATTTACCCAAAATTTCGTGAAAGTTTCTGGTCCTTCGTTCAGCCAATGATGAGCGGGTTAATTTTGAAGCGAACAAATAATGCCAATTGTTATATACCCTCTGTATTGTGGCTTTGTCGCCGCAGAAGCTTCCAAGCCGCGAGATAGACGCAACATCTCTGCCCCAAACTGATGCAGTGCTGTCATTGCTGACGGGGCAGGCTCGCTGTGCAACACAACACATAATATGAGGACTACACATTGACATACACATGGTTACATGGATGGACATGTCACATGGTAGGCATTAGGTCATGTTATATGAAAAGCAAGCGCTGATAGCATAGTTTAGCTCCATACAGTAAGCCAAATGATTTTGATTGAATTTGGACGAAAAGATTAAATGAAATAAGGCTCAGAATTAATTAAGCTAACAAGCGAATCCTCAAGGGAACGTTGTCCAGTCATTACTATGAAGATATTTCTATGAAAGTTATAAAAACTCGTTTGAGGATCCAGTCGTTATACGGACCAATTAGTTGTCACATAGGCTTTAGGCAACTGTATGGAGCTCAGAATTGTTACATAACGCACAATGGCAGAATTAAGGATCATTCCAGTCAATTGATAACATACAAGATAATTAATGCTAAGGTTGATTAAACGGTAATGGTTGTCATGTCAAACGTGCATGATCATTTTAAATAATGAGAAAGCATTTGGAGGTTCATGCCTCCTAGAATTATGATAATTTTGATTACATTAAGTTTTCCGTCCGCGTTCATTTTGAAGGGGAGTTCTCGTTTCACGTTTTTCATTTGTTGGTACAGATGTGTATTAACAAATGTTTGTTGTTTTGCAATGTTAATTTATTTGTAAGTATTTATTTGCTTTGGTACTTCATATTAGTGATGTAACAAATATTTGCAATTCGCGTTCGCGAATATTCGCACATTTTTTGACATTCGCATTTGCATTCGTATTCCCAAGAAACGTTTGGCAAATGTTTCTGACATACAAAAATAAAATAATATATTGATTGAATGGATATAAAATGGCAATATAACTAATATAATAATAATACATTTGATATTTACTTTAATATTTTTCGATCACACAACTTGCATTACACATTTGCAGTATCACAAACTGTGAAACAACATGTCAATCTCAAATCATAAAAATCTTTTCGAATGAACTTAATGTGATTACAGACTGATTGAAAAGATTGACTGATTGTAAAGGCTCTGTCATGTTCCGTTTAAAGTTGGCTGAAACGAAATGTCAAACTTGTATGTCATTTTGAGCGCACTTTGTTTGAAAGTCAAAATTCGTATTCGCATTCGCGAATATTGTATTTGAATGAGAGAAATCTAACATTCGTTACATCACTACTACATATACACCGTATCTGAGACATCGATGTTCAAAAGTGTACCATGGATCCAGTACATGAATTTGAACCTACCAGTGGTAAAATATTTTGTTTGGCGTGTTTCTAATTTAATATATAAAAATCGTGTTTGCTACCGAACTTCTCCAAAATGGCTTGACCGATTTTTATGTACATTTTTGTGTATATTAAGTCTGAGAAAAGGTTATATGGCTTTTTGTACCATTTCTTTTGTATAAAATATTTTCTCTTTTTTATTTTGAACTATATAAAGTCGGTATCCTAATAAATCTCAATGATATTTTTAATTAAAAAGTAATTAAATCTATTTGTTCATTAAAAACACAATTTGAATAAAACTAGTAGATAAGAGCTCAGACAAACAGGTGAAAAATGCGAATTAATTACTTTTTATGAAAAATTTCATTGGGATTAGAATAACGATTTTTTACACTTTAAAATAAAAAGGTTCAGATTTTTTTAAACTATGAAATCACCGAAGAATTTGTGTCGGTATCTGTGAAGGAGTGTTATGTTTTTTTTTGTGAACTGTATACACCGTTACAGTTCATAAAAAACATAACCCTCCTTTTGGTATAGTCGGGTAATAAGGTAACATGACTTAAAATAAATAATTATGTAAATAGAAACTAGAATATTTAAACTAAGTAGAGTAGCATAACGTGCAACTAAATATAGACCTAGTTACAAAAAAATAATCAAATCTTTGCACAATATTGTACAAATTCACAAAAAGAAAAATAAGCCGCGTGTAAAATATTATTCCTGGAAAAGACTAAAGTTGTATACCGGCTTAAAACATCAATGAGATTTGATTTCGCTATCAAATGAATACCACTAAAGCTTCAGTGAATTTTGTACTTTATGCTAATGGCACAGAATTTACAATTCAAATGCAAAGATTCTTTGATTTAACGGGATCGGCAATGGATTTGAATGACTGATGGCGCCTTTTGAAGATTATTTTATGCTAAAAGAGTTTTTTATTTTTTTCAATGGGAAGAATATTTGTAATGTTTTTAAGTTTGATAATATTTTGAAGTACTTATCGACCCCAAATAACACGGGACAAGGGCAGGAAGATGATTTATTTATTATTTATTTATTTAACACTTCATGCACGTAATGGTACAGAGGCGGACTTAATGCCTTAGGTATTTTCTACCAGTCAACCTTTTGGTGATGCAGAGAAGAATAGATAGATGATGATGATGATGAATATTTTGAAGTACTTAAAAGATGATTTTGCTTAACAGGTTGGTTTACGGCCAAACCACACAGAATGTGTGATTTGTAAAAAGGTAGGCTTAGAAATTACGCACAGACTTCAGTCATATACAAATTCAATATTCATAAAGCTAAGTAAAATTTTATTGCTTGAATTATGAATATATTTTAATTTTCTAATTTGGGTCGGTAAGGATGTGGATAATTTCAGTTACATGTACATCTTTCGAAAATAAAGAAATATTGTTGATCTCTAGTATGTAATTTTCACAATATTCTTTCATGAAATGTTTAAGTAGGTTAAACACATTTGGGAGTAAGCAACCCCATAGGCCTCCCCCAAGTGTCCCCACAACGAACTGTCCTATGGGTCTCGCATCTATCACATTCCCGCTACTCTCACCAGGTCATCGGTCCACCTTGTGGGAGACCTACCAACGCTGCAACTTTTCGGCCCCATCGACAATCCGTTCTACGAGCAATGTGCCCTACCCACTGCCACTTATGTACTCGTAAGTTTGATGATTCTTCGGGCTATGTCGGCGATCTTGGTTCTTCTGCGGATATTTTCATTTCTGATGCGATCACGCAAAGAAACTCCGAGCATAGCCCATAAGTTACAGAAGAAAACCTTAGTTATTTTTATTTTTAGTTAGAACCTGCTCTTGACGCCAACTACGCCTGGCAGAAAAAAATAGAAGGAGCGACACTTGAAGACTAAGAGCCGTGCCTCACTGGGACGTCGTGGTAGCGTAGCCAGAACATGATATCCCAAAATTGTGTGTTTGACTTCGTGACCAACAGTAACCCAACAGTACCCCACGGTACACACTATTATAGAGTTGCATGCATTTTCTTGGTGGTGTGTACTGGCAGCACCACCATGAGTGTGGAGGAATCGAGGAGGAACGCTGTACTAGCCGATTACAATTTACATACAAAAAGCTCTTTCACAGAAATACAAATGTCACAAAATAAACTTTATATGAATGTTAAAAAACTTTTTCATAAAAAAATATTTTCATGAATTTATAACGTTTTTGACAAGCGCGATAAAAGGGAAATTCATTTGTTTTCTCATAAATAAGTTACAACCACGTGGAATTAAAAAAAAAGACTTGTTCATTTAGTTACTTCATATTTGTGTGTGCTTGCAAAAATATTTGTGAATGTGAAAAAAAGGGGATGTTTCTTTTGAATTTGGAATTTTGGTAAAATTTATTTCATGCAAATGTAAATAAATGTAGGAAAGAAATTATAGGGATGTCACTTATTCGATAATTATTTGGTTAGTTCATTAGCTTCACATATTAGTTACGTTTTAAATATTTCCGCTGGTGTCGGAAACAGGATTTAAGGTATACGCGATCTGGGCTCTAGATAGAAAAACTCCTAACAATAGGGGGCATGTCTAGAAATACTGCCTTCTGACTCAAGCTCGTGGTCCAACCGTCTCACAAAAGCCTCTTAAGGTCGAAGCTCGTGTCTGCCACGACTATCAATACAATGATCGCAGAGTCCGCATCCCACATATCGTCAAACTCGTGAACCAAGTCAGGATAGGTACTTAAATTACTCAACAGCTACTATTATTATTATTTTGACACCTATGTATCTAAGCATTTTACATAGGATCTTGCTTGTAGAACAAATGATCAATAGGGCCAAAAGGTTTTTGGAGTGGCCGACCACGTACTGTAAGACGTTGTAGACGTTTCAGCGCAGCAAACAAAATTGTATTTTCTTCGTGAGTCTTAAGGGCTGACGCTGCGTTGAGCGGGCGCCCGCGCAATCCCATACAAAAGTGCTCCGTCGCGGGTAGCCACGTCAGTTTTGCTAGGTAATAATACATTAAAGTTCTCTATCGATATGAGTAGTCATATAGTCGTGTGCATGTAGATGCACACCGTCTAAGTTAAACTAGCGTCAATGCGCAGGAAATAATCCAGTTTCCACCACCGCAACACACGACACACGCGCGACGTCACGCGACAGATACCCTCGTGGGTGCCCGCGCGGGCTCTCGCTTAACGCAGCATTGGCCGTAGTCAATCGTTCTTTAACAAGCCGTTCATGTAAAATGCATTCAAATCTTTGATTTCATCTGTAAAGCAAATTAACTCATCATCATATTCCGGTTGCATTCAAAACGAATTTGCCCATAATGTTTACTTTCGCAGTGCAATCAACGGTTCTAATTGCAATTCAGTTTATAAATAGGTATATAAAATTAAATCGTATTTTATCTCTGTCCCAGTAATGTCCTTTAAGAACTAAATTGGGTGTTTAAAACTGACGAGCCTTATTTTACGCATTCATTTGTAAGACTTATTTGCTTGACAACGCAATTAATATAGTGCTGTTTTTTCTTTTTAAATCGAGAGCCTCCCTATCTTCTATATCTTTAATAAACAATAATAATTAATTCTTCTGAAATGAGCCTAAGCGCAATATAAGCTGCGCAATTTACGATAGAGTTAACTAGGCCCTGCCCCTACCCAAGTTACGATCGTTTCGTCGTCTTGAGTAGGCCACGCCTCCGTTTCCTTTGTTCTAACCACGTGACTGAGCGTTGAGATGACGTCAGAACAAAGGAATCGGAGGCGTGGCCTACTCTAGGCGTTCGACGCAAACGAAATGATCGTAACTTGGCTAGGGGGGCTGAACCGCTAAAGAACTTGAGTGGGATTTTTTAATCAGTAAAAATCTGACACTCTTCGTCGCTCCATCCAGAGTGCAGGAGGCATTTGATGAATTCTAACTCCAATAAAAAACTTTATAATTATAATCTAATATTGTCATTATAAAGAATTAACGGGAGATGTATATAGGACCACCTGTCATAATATCTATTGAGTAAGATACATTATCAAGGCACGGATATACTGAATGTGATCTATTCAACAAGATAATTGACGCTCGATTGAGTCACAAAGGATCCAGTACATATAATGTGGGATATAATATGGGGAGTATATTCATGTGTTAATTTAGACATGTATTATGCAAAGAAGGCAGTGGTGTGTATTGAAGGTGCGTTTGCGTTATTGGTGTATTAATTGTTAAATGGTCTTTGAAATGTTGGTTGATTAGGCGTCTGCAAGTGGTATTGCAGTATATGCTGAGTTACTAAAAAAAACTGACCCCACATAACAGATCCGGAGTGGCAGGCATTCGCCTCCTTCTGCGAAGCTAGCAAAGGAGGCGGCCGATCGCATGAGGCAACGGTCCTCACGCCCCAAGCGCCACCCGGATTCCGATCTCGATTTCCGGCCTCCCTAGGCGCGAGTTTACGGATGGCGAGCAATGGTTAGCTCGCCTTCCGACCGTCCGATAACCGTCCGGACCGAGGCCATGTCGTCGACGGCGCGTACTGTTCCACGCGCGCCTCAAGGAGATGTCAAATCGTAGGTGCCCAGCAGGGTCGAAGCCTACGGGGGCCAAGGGTCTGATTCTGAAAAGAAGACTCGATCCACCTGGGTCGTTGCTTTTCGTACCTACGAAAGGCAACGAATGAATATGGGTGGGTTTTTAGTCAGTAAAAGTCTGACACTATCTCCCGCTCCGTCCAAGAGCGGGGGATGTCATAAAATGATTTTCCCACCGAAAAAAAAAACCCACGTAACAGAAAGAGGTGAGGGCAAAGAAGACGATGCTTTGTTACTAATAGTCTGGCATCAAAGTGAAAAATCTAAACAAAGTCTTGTCCTTGTTTGCCCCTTCATACCTATTCAGCCAGCTTGACGGAATGTGCCTCGCACGTTAGCTCCGCGTACACTGATGAAAAAGGTCTTATCTATCCTTTGAAAAAAGAACAACGCTGTAGCAGTAAATGGAAAAGAAAAACTGAATTTCCCAGACTTCTGTTTACAAAATAAAGAAAGAATAAATTGAAATACGAAACTAATTTATACTTCAAGAAGCAGCTTCTATAGAAGAAAAATGAAATAGAATTAAAAGTGAAGGAAGCGAGCAAAAATAATGCCGTCATTTTTTTTCATCTTGTTAAGTAATATTTTTTGAACACGATATAACGGTATTGGAATTTAAGAGGCTTACTCAAATATTAATCAAGTAAAAAGCACTCTTGTGGGCTGAAGGTTTTTTTTTTATATTATCATCAAAATACCATATACTTATGACTGCAGATTATTTTATTCGAGAAGATTTGCATGAAACAGGGCATAATAATAATTAATCATCTATTATCAGGTACCTTGACCCATAGATGGACCTTAAAGACTAACATATATAGAGTAAATACAATTTATCGTTAGTAAATTAGATTTAGGACTATGTTAGTAACACTTCATATTGCACTATGTTCACTTCGTGCTGTTCTGTGACCCCTGTATGTGGAAGCGACGGAACACCACGCCCTGTGGTCAAAAGTCTTCCTTCAGCATGAGGGGTAGGAAAGTGTTCGGGACTCGCACAACGAACGCCTTGAAATTAATGTTTCAGTACGACTCCAACAGCTGTACCCTCAGTGCAAACTTCGAATATGACTAATGACTGTTCAAAGTGTTCAAAATTAAATTATCTTTTTTAAGAACCACAAGCTGAAGCGTTGAGCTCCTTAGTAGTTTTAAGTTGAGCTACACGAATACTGACAAATGCTTTAAGGGGTTTTTTCCTCAAAATACCATTTCAGACACCAATAAATTTGCATGGTTCTCATATGGTTTGACTATTATGTAATAATTTGCTGTATGGATTTTGAGAAAGACTTTGACTCCCGAGTTTGTTTTGGTGTTATTTTCAGGATAGTTAGATAGGAAACACCGGCCTCATATAGTTAAAATTGACTAAAATATTTATGTGTAAAAGGGTTTTTTAGAAACCTTATTTCAAAATAAATATCATTTGCCATTTATCACTAAAAAGCTGCCCAAAACTGAAATAATCCTGGGCAGGACATATCTGCCGCTAGCCCGACAAACTGTGGGGCAAAGTAGCCCAAAATTGCTGCCCTAAAACTGTCCGACAGGATCGCGGCAAACCACTATGGAGATGTCAGGACGAACTAGATAGATTTCGCCAAGACTGGAAGGAGTTAGCGTGAGCCCGAAAAAGATGAAAGCTTTCGCCCAGGAGTGGGACTTCTATTCCACACCTGGGCTATCGAAAACGGTGACCTTTGCAAAAGTAAAAATGCGGATCGATGTTTTCAAGTGGCGCAAAACCTACTGAACTGATATGTTTTTTTTTAAATTGTTGTTAACCAGTGCTTAACTTCGATCCCACCATTGCAGCAGTGATGCAACATTGATGGTGAGGCGCACTAGTTAAATAAGAGCCTACTCTAGCCTGAAAACACCTAAATTATAGTTGGACGGCAAGACCGCGGCAGGCAAATTGTTCTAGCCCTTCGATGTACGCGGTATAAACGACGAAGCGAAACGCTAAGTCTGGACCGTCGATTACCGTTAGATTGTCGTCTGCCTAACCGAATAAGCCTATGTGGGCTATAATAAAAATTAAAGCCCCCAGCCAGGAAAAGTAATTTAATTTTACATTTAGGTATTTATAGTAGGTACCCAAGCGACAATATTGTTCTAACCTGTACCACTTTCTCATAACAAAAGAGCTATTTATCGACCTCGTTCCATTATTCTGTGGACATGAGCAATAAATCACAAGAACAGAAACAATAAATTTTGTAAACAATATCTTTCCACTGAGTTTCGAACAAAATAACAAAAATATAACCGGTTTTTCAACTCGGAATCGAAAAATACTGATGAAAACATTAGGAAAAGTTATGTATTTTTGTAGAATAAAATGTCTGAAGTGAAAATTCTAATCAATGCTAAATACATCTATGTCCCCACTTAGGAACTAAAAACATCCTATGTACATCAGATGTCCTATTTTTTATTGTTTGTTAAAATTGAGTGTACAATAAAGAATAAAAATACAAAATCTTGTATCGCAGTATCAGTTTTTAGCGGAATTAGAACATATACATGTTATATAAGTTTAATAACTGCCAGATAGTTAATGTCGGACTTTTTTTAAGTGGGAAAATAATCTAATGTATGTTCTAATTCCGCTAAAAACTGATACTGCGATACAAAATTTTGTATTTTTATTCTTTATTGTCAAAATTCTATATTGTAAATTGTATATTCTATATTCTATATTGTATTGTTCTATATTCTAAATTGTATTCTTTTTTGTATTTTTATTGTTTATTGTAAAAGTCCGACATTATCTGGCAGTTATTAATCTGCTTTCAGTTCGGTAAGGGAGATAAGTTCTAAACTACGTATGGGGTTTTTTTTTGGGTGGGAAAATCATGTAATGACATTCCGCGCTCTTGGGCGAAGCGGGTGGGCGTGTCAGACTTTTACTGACTAAAAACCCACTCCTATTACTTCTTTGTCATTGTTCCAGGGCCTCGGGGGTATCTTTTGCATCACTCATGGCTCCAGTTGATTTCGACCCTACTGGGCCCCTACGGTTGCTGACATCTCCTTGAGGCGCGCGTGGAACACTACGCGCCGTCGCGTCGACGGCTTTTGTATGACATTAACTATCGGGCAATTGCCCGAACCAGACGCAACTTCTGTCTGATCTGAATCCTTCCTTTTCAACAAAAGTGTTCACACGCTGTTCCGCCTTCTTCTGAACTATAATCTACTTGCCATTATTATGTAATGATTTTTTTTGCATATAAGTTAAAACAATATCAACTTGTTATGTTTATACGGCATTACTTTTTTGTTACTAGATTTTGCCTGCAGCTTTGCCCACGTACATAAAATATAGTTGTGGAGTGACATACCAGAATTAAACACCTTTATATCAGTAAAAAAAATTAGCAATCAGACCAGTACTTTCAGAGATTACACCCTACAAACAAAAAAACAAAACAAAAAAAAAAACTAATAAACAAACTTTACCTCTTTATAATAACATAGTCTAGATTCTAGTAATGACCGATATTGCAGTCAGGTAGGCTTGCAACAGCTCTGGAAGAACTCTTATACGGTGAGATTTGTAACGTTGCCAATCTTCCAGGATATGAAAGTACTCATAATTATTTATAAATACTTTTTACGTGTTAAAAGAGTTATGAGTATACATGTGGATGGGTGGAAGAGGGAGGTCAAAAAAAAGTTAGATGGATTGTGTGAAGAGTGATATGAAAGAAAAGGAAGTTAGTGATAGCATGATGAGGGACAGGATAGAATGGAAGAAAAAGAACGTGTTCCGCCGACCCCATATAAGACGGGACAATTTTTTTCTATTTATTTTTTTCGATGAGAATATTCTCTTATGACATTCCCCGCTCTTGGGTCGGGCGGGAGATAGTGTCAGACTTTTACTGACTAAAAACCCACTCCTGTTCCTGTAAAAAAATACGTACTAATTTAAAATTCATAGATTAATCCAATAAAACCAGCTTTTAGAATTAAAAAAAGGGATTTAAATTTAATTTCCATTCTTAATAAATATTAATTGTATTCTTTATTCATGTTATGATTATCAGCATATTAAATAATCAAATCATATGAAATAATGGTTTATTGAATCCAAAATAATTGGACATAACAGTAACACTGTTTTCTAATTACTTTTATTTTTAAGACGTATTTATAAATGTAAAAGTAATATGTAAATAACATGTTTAAAAATAAATAAACTAAATAACATAATGGTTTTAATTATATATTACTGTGTTACTTCAAAATAAAACCAAAAATTGCAAAGGAAATGCTTTTAAGAATTAGTAAAGAGCTCACAGCAAGAAACAAGATGGCAACCCAATGCCCTTAATCTAAATCTACTTCGCAGTCAATTGCATCACGATTCGAATGACTCAAACTACCGACAACAATATTCCAATGAATACAAAATAAATTAGTTTACTACAAGATGGGGTTAAAGTTTCTGAAGCAAAAGGTACTGCAAATTATTATGATTTCAATTACTGTTTTATTTCCATAACAATTGAGGTAAAGGGAAACAGCATGAGAAAACAGGCATATCCCAGAATTAAATATTCGAAGACCTGGTGAGATCCAACAATCTTCACTGGGCCCACGTAGTGGGTTACACGACCCATTGCGTCTCCTTGAGAGAAGGCCTGAGCCTCAGCAGTGGGAACATAATAAATCTAATTAAATTATGATATGTAATTTTTTTAGGTGGGTAATCATCCAATGACATCTCCTGCCCTTGGGCGGAGCGGGAGTGTATATCTACTACTGAATAAAACCCACTTTTATTTCTTTCGTTGCCTTTCATTCCAGGGCTGGATTTTCCTTTCAATAGTGAACCCATAGCTCCAGTAGGCTTCGACCCTGCTGGGCCCCTACGGTTTACTGACATCTCCTTGAGATACATGGAACACTATGCGCCGTTGATGACTTTGATCCGGACGGTCAGACGGCGAGCTAACCATTGCTCGCCGTCCGCAAGCCCGCTCCTACGGTGGCCAGAAATCGGGATCGGGATCCCAGCGGCTAAGGTGTGAGAGCCGTTACCTCGCGGGTGCGCGTGCGGCAGCTTCCTTTGCTAGCATTACTGCTTCGCAGAAAAAGGCGACCGCCTGCCACTCCTCGTTCTGGACCATGGCCTGTACCAAGGCCCGGCGCGAGAGATCATTGCCGTCGATTTACCCCACAAAGACACGGCGGTGCTTTACCTAAGAGGAGCACATCTCTTCTGTATGCTCCACCGTGTCCACCGGGCGGTCCACACAGTGGTGACACCGCAATTCTTCGGTACAGGAACCTCCCAAACTGACCATGTTTTATTTATTTAAACTTCATGTACAGTAGTGATACATAGGCGGACTTAATGCAAGAAGTCATTCTCTACCAGTCAACTTTTGGGTTAAAAGAGACAACACTGACCACAGTGTTGTCTACACACAGGGTTGTGACACCTGCCAAGGTGTGCACAATGAATAAATAACAGATATATCAAGTAGCATGTAGTATCATTAAGTTACATAACACCATGTCTGGTGAGAACCTGCGTCATGTGGAAGGTGAGGACGTCATGAGACCTTTCCAGCCACTCCTCAAAGAGAGGACTTACCGCCATAATTATGGCGTGCCCAGCGTAATTGAGGTATACTTAGTAGTTACGACTCGTAATTCAGAAATTGCTTTACGCTGCCATTTTAAATGACTTTTATTATTTGCGTTCATTTCAGTTTTTCTTTTCAGTTACGAAGTCATCGAATATCTTCTTCCACTTCGATTGGAGTAAGAGGGAGTGTCAGATATAGAAGGACTAAAACGCACCCGTGTTTCTTTAGTTGCACTTTGCATTCCAAGGGCAGGGTAACCCTTTTCCACGATTATCTACCACTTTAAGAGCCAAATCTCTTTCGACATTAATCTAGCACTAAAAAATACGAACACAGAAACCTTCGTAACAAAAATAAATCCGTAAGGATGCCGTTCCTGTTTCACATCCAATTAATTCTCCATACTTTAATATCAAGTTATAACACTTTAATAACGATTTTAAAAATAACTTGTAGTATGCCACTTAACCCGTAAATGTCTGCGACAGTTATCGCGCACATTCAGAATAAACTAGTTAGTGCAGAGTGGCGCCATCTATGCATGTTGGCGTATTAATGCAATCCGTACATTGTGGCGAATATGTTATGGTGCGTTTACACGTAGGCCCAGCCTCGACCAATCGCCATTGTGTAAAAATTGCGATTGGCCGAGGCTGGACCCACGTGTAAACGGAGACACTTGATATTTAATATGAATTTATAGATGGTGGTTACGCTAATGCCAACTAGTTTTTTTTTACTGCTTGACATCTGGATTTGTACACATTTTTCTTTAATGCGCGTTTAGGAATGTGCAATTAGTATCATTTTTCTGACTGGCTGACTCTTGACGATTCAAAAGTACCTGCAAATAGTTTATTTGAAATGAAATACTTTGTTTTTTTTTTTAAAGTGGATTTTTTTTTTGCGATAATTAGAATATAATTAACCCAAAAAATATATTTCCATCGTGTTCTTCCTGCCCTTATCCCATATTACTTGGGGTCAGCGCAACACGTTTTTTTCTTCCATTCTGTCCTGTCACCCGTCACACTACCACTATCTCCCTTTTCTTTCATGTCACACCTCACACAATCCA
This sequence comes from Mythimna vitellina, assembly GCA_949316375.1. NCBI lineage: Eukaryota > Metazoa > Arthropoda > Insecta > Lepidoptera > Noctuidae > Mythimna > Mythimna vitellina. The sequence continues at coordinate 7,236,957 of OX438687.1, read as the reverse complement.
TCTATCTTCTCGTTGGCCTCCCTCTCCCTCTCCATCCATCTACATGTATACTCAGAACTTATTTAGTAACATGCGTTTCATCTCTCCTCTTTACATGACCATACAAAGACAAACGATTTCCTTTCAACTTTTCAGTCACTGGCGCCACATTCAAACTTCCTCTAATGTACTCATTTCTCACTTTATCCATTCTCGTCACACCACACATCCATCTCAACATTCTCATCTCCGATACATGCAATCTTATTTCACCCATCTTTTTCACAGCCCAACATTCTGATGCACATTTTGCAATATAATTAAATGCGGTTAAGTTTATGTTCAGCATTAGGTATCGAAATAAAATGAGAAATCCAAACTTACTTATAAATATTTACCATAATACGCACTAGGGAATCAAGACAGTGAAAGTATGTATTATGTCAATCAAATCTTCGTTTGAAATATCATATTCATGACCTCTAAGGAAAATCGAGAAACTCTTGAAAGATCATTGTTTTCATGGGCGTGTGTATTTTTTTCATTTTATTATTTTTTCTTGGCTATGCGCATTTAGTGCATTTAGCCTAGATTATCAAGTTTAGCAAGTATTTAGTTTTAGAATCAGAATGCACTCACTTTGTTTGTCATTAGAATGCGGATGCAACACATCCTTATGCTCTCAAAGAGATGTCTGCAAAACCGTAGGGGCCCAGTTGGGTCGAAGCCAATTTGGACCATGGGTTCGCTTCTGAAAGTAAATTGGTATTCTGGAACGCAAGGCAAAAAAGGAACATAGCATAGCATATTCGGCCTTATAATGTTCCCACTGTTGGGACTCAGCCCTCCTCTCTAGAAGAGTGTATGGGCCGTAATCCGCCACATGGGTCCAGTGCGGGTTGGTGGATGTCACATGTCTTCGAATAATTGGTTCTAGGACATGCCAGTTTCCTCACGATGTTTTCCTTCACCGTTTTAAGAGCAGTAGTGATGAAATAAATTACACAAAGCAATGCGCCTGGCTGGGTTTGAACCCGCAACCTACAACTCGTAAGTCGGGGCCGTTACCACTCGGCCACCACTGCTCCCAGAAGGAACATATGAGTGAGTGAGTGATCGTGCTCATCATACAAATATTTGCTTGTCTTGACTGGGAATTGGCCCCACGAACTCCGACATAGCAGTCAGGGCCACTAACCACTACACCAACTGGCCAGTTCACAGAATAGCTACTTAACAAAAGTTTGGCAAAAACGTGTTCAAATATTTTCACTAAGAAAGCCGAAAAGTCACGACTTGATATTTAGAGAAGAACCTACCTACACAGGCTTCCTAACACCGTAAAGGTCACTTCTATTCTTGAATAAACAAACTGATTTATAGTGTTCCACATTGTAATATGTTCTATACTGAGGAAAATGGGTTATTACCATGGTTATTACCGTCTATCTATACAGCTAAAATACCTTGAAGCCAGTTGCAGACCAAGAGATAAGAAAAACCACACTTTTGTTCCTATGGGTGACTTTTGCGTTCTAGAACCATGGGTCTTTCCTTCCTTTTAGTAGGCTTCGGTTTTGCTGACATCTCTTGGAGGAGCCCGTGGAACACCGGCCGTCTTGGGCCCCCACAGTTTTGCTGACATCTCTTTAAGGCATATATATTTCTTTAGGCTTAGGTATGCGTGGAACACTACATACCGGCGACGACTCGGGCTCAGTCCAGTCGGACGGCATGCAACCCATTGCTTATTGCCCGCAAGCTCACATAGCCTGCTAAAGTAATCTATACATATACATTTTTTTTTTCCTTTTCAGTAATTTTAACGTATGTCTAGCAATTTGAGTATATTCTGCGGCCTACCCAAATTTCCTGTACTTGGTATTGTTCGTCAAGTCGTTGAGCTCCTTAGTAGTCCTGGGTTGACCTTTACGAATACTGACAAATGCTTGCACTGACTGGACAGGTCCACTCAAATCTGTATGGTTCTTTCTTCAAAAGACCATCTCAGAAAAATCTGCATTGTTCTCATGTGATTTGACCATTACATATTAACTGTATGGACTTTAAAAGAGTCTTTGATCCCTGAGTTTGTTTCGGTGTTTCTTCTCAGGGTAGTCAGCTAGGAAACACCGGCCTCATCTAGTTTAAAGTGACGAAAAAAAAATTGACGTGTAAAAGTGATTTTTTAAACCTACTTAGAAAATAAATATCATTTATCATTATCATTTATCATATAAAAGGAGAAACTGACTGACTGACTGACTGACATTTCAACTCACAGTCAAAACGACTGGGACTAGAAACGTAAAATTTTGCACAAAGTTTCCTTTCGTAAGCGAGCACTAAGAGAGGATTTTCCAAAATTCACCCACTAAAAAATGAGAAATCCGCAGGATTACCAACCAAGGTTGCCGACATAGCACGAAAAATCGCCAAACCTAAGGCTATAAAAGACGCAAATAGCGTCTTTTATAGATTTGGATACCTTATTATATATTATAGAGTCCATACAAAACTTCTATACATTCCCGCTTACGAACCCACAACCTCGTGCATGAGAGGCGAGTACCTAACTACCCTATTGGGCCATCACGATATTCTTAAACACACACACGTTATGTATAGAGCTCATTGTAGATAATCTGCTATGTAGCACCATAATTACCAGAAAATGATCTAATTACTCGTTCTAACGAATCCTTTATAGTAGGCCGTGACTTTGAAACACAACACCATGTGGCAACAAATAGTTTCGAAGAACTTTTTAATGTTTTCCTTGCGTGTTGACTCTCACTACTTAAAATTTAACATTGCAATTTCAACCCAATTATAAAAAAACTAAATCCAGGTTTCATAGGAAAACTATTATGCGGTATGGTGTTCCTTGTAATTTTATATTAAGTGGTACTAATGACTGAATAAAAATAGGGTTCCGCGGTAAAACCTTGGCCAATTATAACAAACATTCGCCACTTTTCGCGGTACAGCGCAAGTTAACTTGTTCAAAGTTTCAATTAGTTTTAAAATTATTTATTTATTTATTTGGAATTAAATAGAAGGGCCGAAGCCGATTGTAAGCATATAATATGCATAATCAGCCTTTTAATGTTCCCACTGCTGGGACTCGGGTCTTCTCTCTAGGTGAGGGAATGGGCCGGAATTCACCACGCGGGCCCAGTGCGGGTTGGTGCATGTCACATATCTTCGAATTTTTTGTTGTAGGACATGCAGGTTTCCTCACGATGTTTAACTTCACCGTTTTGAGAGCAGTGGTGATGAAATAAATTACACGTAGTAATGAGTTTGAACCCGTGACCTACTCGTAAGTCGACCTTTACCACTCGGCCGCCACTGCTCTTAGACTTACGAAGGCACTTACACTATTTAAACTTATAACTAACTAGCTTCTGCCAGCGGCTTCGCCCGCGTGAATGTAGGTTTCTCCATACAAACTTCCAACACCCTTTTACCCCCTTCGATTATGAAACTAAATCCAGATTCGTAAAATCCGTTCTTATCGGATGTTTACACCTTTTAAGGAACTTACTTGCTAAATTTTAAGTTTGTAGGTGTTATAGTTTCTGAGATTTCGTGATTAATAAGTGAGTGATATTTCGCTTTTATATAATATATATATATCGATATTTTTAACTCAGTCAAGAATCCTTCTCACAAAAATTCAAACATTCTGACATTATCATCTGCTTCATTCGCAAATATATTAAGACATTGTTTTAGTTCAGGAGAGCGATAATAGCGGCTAATATCCGAGGAATAGGCAACTTCGAATAAGTACGGGAAGTTGGAACAGCCAATAAACGATGTTTTCTGCTACGACATTAATTGTCTGGGACTAACAGATTGTAAATTTCGTTGTACAGATCAGGATCATCCATAATCCCCCTAAGAAGATTTTAAAACTACCAGGCCACTCAGAAATTTAGCGAAAAAAAGTTTTAATGTATAAGGAACTGGCCACTTGAAATTATTTTAAAAACTTTGGTTATTTTAAAGTAAAAATACTATTGTACAAATTTTGAATTTCACTCCACATTTTTTTGAGAGCCAAATCCAAATATCGTATATCTTATTTTAAAATAGATCTGCCTGATGAAACCTGGTGAGTCACTTGATCGACTTCAAATTGCTTTTATGGACGAAGGACCTTTAAAATCTACCGCTGATATAGCGAGTTTAAGCGCGGTTGCCTTACTTTGGGGGATGAACAAAGGAGTGGTCGTCTTACGACGGCTGTCACAGAAGAAAGTGTGCTGGCAGTTTTTTAATTGATATAAACCAGTGCTTGACTGCGATCCCACCTGATGGTAAGTAGTGATGCAATCATTGATGGTGAGGCGCACTAGTTTATTAAGAGCCTATTCACTCTAGCCTTGAAGACACTTAACATATAAATGGACGGGAAGACCGCAACAGGCAAATTGTTTCAGTCCTTCGATTTACGCGGCAAAAAACCAAATTTTGTTTAGTTTTTGAAGTGAAGCCATACATTTGTACTGATATGTGGAATTTGTGAAGTTAGGGTCGATAGAGTTAGGCCGTGTAGATTCAGAAGCTTGGCTCTACATGAGATCTGATATCTTTTTCACAGGGCAAACCTTATGTGGTCGTCTTGGCAACATTTTAAATGAAATGTTTTTGGTGGGATAATTTTAGTAAGATACAGCAAACGTCTAAAAAAGTGTAAAATTGCAGCTATAACTTTTTCATTTTATATCCGTCAAAGACTTACTGTATTTTGCAAGAGGTCATTTAATCTTTATTACCCAAAATATCCCAAACGTGACAAATATTATGACGTGAAAGTTCCAAAAGCTGAATAACTATGAATAACAAACATTTAACAAAAACATGCAGACCTATCTGATATTATCTTATGAGTCACTATATTAATGGAAAAGCTGATATCGACGCATTCGCACTATGAAACATACATAATATACAACAATTTAATTGAATGCAAGCTATACATTTATTATTTAACTAAGCTACAATGAAACACATATAATGCATTGCAATGCCTCACATACACAATGTTTGTCAATTTTCATCAATATTTCAGTTTGAGCCAAAATTAAGGCATTCAAACTTTTTGAATCCAAAAAAACAAGGACTTATTTTTCTGTGCAATAATATTTGTATATATGTTCACATAAAATATAACAAAGTATTTAAATTATTGCTAGGAACCTTCGTCACTGTACAGACGCTCTCACAGAGTCAAAAGAGAACTTCTAAATTTGTATAAAATTTTGGCCCATACTGAACGAGTAGGAACAGTTATGAAAATTCTTTAATATTATTTCTAAGTACTTTTCAGTATTATGGAAACCAGCAGTAGCCTATTAGAACCTCGGAATACTGAAAAAAAAACTCAATATTAAGTATCGATACACCCGTTTTCATACTGTACCTTGAGTCTTGTATCCAAAGATCTCTGGTGTCTATCGGAGGCAGTTCAGTCTCTGTTGATGCTGCAGAATGCTGGGGAGTTCCACCGCGGCCTCCCAGGAACCTTCGCCATGTGCAGCGTCGACCTGGTGAAAGAATTTATTGGGTTATAATACTATTTAATTGATTTTTACAAGGAATAATAAAATAATTAAATAAAGTAATTTTTACCTTTATGTATTTTATTAAAAATGCCCAGAGAAAATGATAGATTACTAATCTATAGTTTTCTTTTAACTAAGGTCATGTATGTAAAGTACAATGAGACGGTAGTCACATAAGTTACTAAAACGGTCTCAGTTTCTAAATTTAAATATAATAGGTGATCAAGAGTTTTTCATTTAGGGGCTTCAATAGAAAGGCGCGATGTAAAATCGTGACAGGGATATAACAACCATTATGGATTAACAAACTGACACATCGTTTAGTTCCAGACATTCTCAGATAATTTCTGTTATGAGCATCAGCCAAGATTTTTGTAGAGTGTGTACACTTATAGCGTCAAAAAACAGTAAATACTGTGTAGAAATTATTTAAATCGGACCAAAAATGACGAACATAAAGCAATTTAAGTGTATTCGTTCCAGAAACGCGCCTGAAAATGAAGACTCGCTGTGACGTTATCTGTCATGATCGGTCTTCACCGGCGAATGAATACGATCAAACCGTTAGTCACGCGTTTCATGACAGATGACGTCATCGTAAACAGCCAGCGCGCGTTTCCAAGTAGCCGTTCAGAAAAACTTTAATAAATCCACCATTTCTTGATGGATTTTAATAATTTGAAAAAATAAATGCTCAGTAAATTATTACACATACGATGTACTTAGTAAAAATCGGATTTGCTATTATGTGATTGATCCTCATTCGGAGGTTCGGCTGACAGTTCTTGAATTAAAAGTGTTTGCGATAACGCTTGCCTTTTATCAATCGTACTTTCAAACTAAACTCTCGGGCGTTCTTGCTTTTTTTTTAATTTCGTAGTATGCTATAATACCAAGATAACACAAAGCTTCAGACTCCAAATAAGACACAATAACCTAAATTCGACAACGATATGACTGCCCCCTAGCCAAGTTACAACTGTTTCGTTTCTATTCTCTTTTCGTCGACCACCTCGAGTCGGCCACGCCTCCGATTCCTTTGTTCTGACGTCACCTCAACGCTCAGTCACGTGGTCGAAGAGGTTGTAACTAGGCTAGGGGGGTTGTTTTACTTGCTAGTCGATCAGCACCAATGAGCCGCGAATAAAATCGACATTCTTTAAGACCGCAGTACGGGATCTTACGTCGGTCACCTATTGGATTACAAGCATACATGAGCAAGCAACCGAGATTCTGGTAAGGAATGCAGAAGAAATAGTTCCTGTTGTCCTACTTGGGAGTGTCCTATTGTCCACAATGACCTACGTCACCGTGATTTAACATAATTTGATGGCATGATTAATATGATTTGAATGTGAATTTACACGGTTATAGATTGCAATAGATCAGGATAGTCAAGCACTAGTTTATTTTATTGCCTTTATGAATGTCCTGTTTATAAGAAAAAACAGGGAATTTAGATAAACTATTTTTTTTTTTGTTCATCGTTTAAGAAAACGACGTGCATACACAGACTTCATACACTTGAAACACACACCTCATTATAGGTGCGCGGGCTTGCGGACGGCAAGCAATGGGTAGCCCGCCATCTGACCGTCCGGACCGAGTCCAAGTCGTCGACGGCGCGTATTGTTCCACGCGCGCCTCAGGGAGATACCAGCAAATCGTAGGGGCCCAGTAGGGTCGAAGCCTACTGGGACCATGGGTAGTGTGAAAACGAAACCCGGGGCCCTAGAACGAAGGCAACGAAGGAACAGGAGTGGGTTTTTAGGCAGTAAAAGTCTGACCCTATCTCTCGCTCCGCCCAAGAGCGAGATTACATAATAAAGGTTGAACGTGCTAAGCAGTGTTTATGACTTTTTTAAGATTTGAAATGATATAAAAAAAAAAAAATTCTTTACTGCCTAAAATCTACCCGTGTTCTTTCAGTTACTCTTCAAAACAAAGCTTACAAATAAGGCATTATTGTAGTAAGTATTATGTAAAGGCTGTACTTAAATAAGTATATACCTAGAAGTAAAATACCCCCAGTGTTTATTTAGTTAAATATTCATAAAATAATATCACTGGCCTTTATCTACCAAAAGGTAATTAAATATCCCGTATTAATTAGTTCAGATTCCCAGGAAGGGAAGGCAAACACAAAGTTTCTAGTTAATCGTGCTTTCAAAGTCAACTAAAATAAACAGTTTCAAATGAGTTTAGTATTTGAGAATCGGAAAATAGCATTTATCGGCATTCTCGAAAATTCAGTTTTTGTATTAATAATAACTTTATTTCGGGTGGCATAGAGCCATAGAAATTTTAACCTATAAAGTTTGGGCACGCCACAATTATGGCGGTAAGTCCCTTCTTTGAGGTGTGGTTGGAAAGACCTCACGGCGTCCTCACCTTCCGCATGACGCAGGTTCTCACCGGACACGTTACATTCGGGAAGTTCCTGCACCGGATTCGTGCGGAAACGACGCCCGGGTGTCGCCACTGTGTGGACCGCCCGGAGGACACGGTAGAGCACACGGTGGAGGTGTGCCCCGTTTGGGCAGAGCAACGCCGTGTCCTTGTGGGGGCAATCGGCGGTGGCGAACTCACGCGCCGGGCCTTGGTTCAGGCCATGGTCCGGGGCGATGAGGAGTGGCAGGCGGTCGCCTCCTTATGCGAAGCAGTAATGCTAGCAAAGGAGGCGGCCGATCGCGTGAGGCAACGGTCCTTCCGCTCCAACCGCCGCCGGGATTCCGATCCCGATTTCCGGCCACCGTAGGCGCGGGCTTGCGGACGGCGAGCAATGGGTGGCTCGCCGTCCGTCCGTCCGGTAACCGTCCGGACCGAGCCCAAGTCGTCGACGGCGCGTACTGTTCCACGCGCGCCTCAAGGAGAATGTCAGCAAATCGTAGGGGCCCAGCAGGGTCGAAGCCTACTGGGGCCACGGGTAGTGTGAAAGCGAAACCAGGAGCCCTGGGACGAAGGCAACGAAGGAACAAGAGTGGGTTTTTAGTCAATAAAAGTCTGACACTATCTCCCGTTCCGCCTAAGAGCGGGATTTGTCATAAGATGATTTTCCCACCCAATAAAAATACCTATTAAGTTCAAACTGTATTTTTTTACATTTTGTTTGCCATGACTGGCCACGTCTATAAAAGACTTGACCCACTGACTTTGATAGGGATAGTCGAAACGTTTAGCGATTGTGCATAGAATACTGTTTGCCTGGCCTGCAGGGAAGCTGCTTTTTTGCGCCTGGAAACCATCAGTGCACGTTTCTGCAAACATCCCAGAGGCGCTTCACCTCCACGGCAGACCCAACATCCTCCTTAACGCATTATTGTACTGAGAGCGCAAGGCACACTCAGTGGTGGTATTAGATGCCTGATTAAATTTTCTTTTTTTAAAGCCAATACAGAAAATGAGTTACTATTATTCTCTTAAATTTCTCTTATCTTTAAATATAAAAGGGAAACCACCACTCACTGATTAATCACAAACTCTCAGAAACTATGACACCCACAAACTTAAAATTTGGCAAGTAGGTTCCTTATAGGGTGTAAACATCCTCTAAGAAGAGATTTTACGAAACTCCACTTCTAAGGGGGTAAAACGGGGGTTGGAAATTTGTATGAAAGTCCTATGTTTTTGAAGTAAGAGACTTGAAATTTGCACAAAGCCATCTTTTATGACGATGGCGAGCACCAAAACAGGATTTTCCAAAATTGTTCAGTTCAAAACCTACTTTAACGGGCGAAGCCGTTGGCAGAAGCTAGTTTAGTAAATTTATTTGGTCTATTCTTAAATGAATCATGTTGTTTACTACAAAGTAAGTACCTACATAAGTACCTATAGTTTGGGATAGTTTGGATCATTATCGAAGATATTCCTGGACAAAGGCTTCGTTCAAGTGTCTTCACAACGATAGGTCATCTGCGTCTCGCATACACATCGGATTTTGAACGGAACTCTGTCGATGTAATAAGGAGTTCAAACATTTGATTACTTTCTAGCTTTTTTTCTTTAAGTTAGTTTTAAAACCGCAGTTTTGCGAAAAATAACATGTGGATTAAGCTGATTCATTTATATTACTTTCTCGTAATAGCCCCTCTAGCTAAGTTACGACCGTTTCGTTTCGATTCTCTTGCGTCAAACTGTGACTGAGCATTGAGACGACGTCAGAACATAGGAATCGGAGGCGTAGCCTACTTGAGGCGTTCGATGTACGAGAATCGAAACAAAATGGTCGTAACTTGGCTAGGGAGCAGACAAGAAAAAAAACAAAGTAAACGATTTTTCATAAAGATTAAAAACTGTACAAAATCCGTGAACTCAAGAATCACAATATTATATTATGTGAAAACAATCTTTAATATTCACTGTGCATGATGGACTTCCCACCCATACGCACAAAGTATTGTGAGTTCTTATTCATTGTAGTAGTTCCCTAAGTACCATAAGGTAAGGTAGTCAAGCACGAACCTATCATATGTTTTCTAGCCGTTACTGTCCCACTGCTGGCCAAAGACCTCCCCCGAACCCGATCAATAATCATAATAATAATCAACCAGTTCTCATGAATGGCAGTATCATATATGGAGATCGATCTATCATCACTGACAGGACTATTGTTGCCAATAAACCTGATATAGTGGTGACAGATCGACTAGAGCGTCGCACAATAATTGTTGATATAGCGGTCCCTCATCACGAGCACCTCGTGATAGCTGAGAAAGATAATTAAACTAAGTATCGTTCGGCTCTTGAGGTTGTCAACATGTGGGAAAGGGGATACAGCAGTCATTGTGCAATCGTGACGGTCAATGGCTTAATAGCCAAGAGCCTCGTCCTTCATCTGAGAAGGCTCTCGTTAGGCAGTTGGATCAAGGGCTTGATCCAAAAGGCAGTAACTCTTGTACACGTCGTGTATTGTCTGGAGGTTCCTCTCTCAGGAGCCCTGAGTACCGGTAGCTTGGACCCTATTCCCGATTCCGGTAGACTACTAGTTTTTTTTTTTTTTTTAATGCTTTTTGTATGGTTTGGTTTAAAAAAAATGTAATTTATATGTTCATAATGAATAATGAAATAATAATAAAAAATAAACAAACAGTACCGATTCAGACGAACAATAGATTTCTCATTCAAGTACCTCTTGGCAATTGTGTTTCGGTTATCCACTCAAAACAACGAGAGGTATTGCTTTCGTCCGATATTGTACCAGGAAATACCTCAGTTATATCGGTCTGCAGCTCAATCGCTTGAACACAAAGCTATCCAATTCCTGTATCGTACAACTGATACAACGTTATCATATCTTCATTTCTTTTAAACAAAAAAGTGCATTTCGTAATCTAATTTTTTTTCGTGTTGATCTGACTTCATCTTGTCCGACTATTATTTAGCCACCTGGACAGCTCTGTCGTTGGTCTTGTATAAGAAGTCTGAACATTTATTCCAAATAGACTGACCGACATTTTGGCAATTCAAAAGTGCCTGTAAACTTTTGAATTGCCAGAATGTCGGTCAGTCAAAAAAAAAGTATAGCTAAATTGCACGTTCCAAAGCATAGTCGTAAGTTGTGGAATTTTTAGGTAAATGAGCACGCTGAGCAAGAAAATAGGTGACCCATATCCTGTAAAGGGGCTCCATACTGGCACTTTTTTACCGATGGGTCAAGGATTTGGCCAAATTATTATCTCTGCAGTGGTGCAATAATGCAATTATGTCTCTCAACACTAGTTCCAGAGATCGACAATGTCATTATAAATTACTCAATTACTACCACGCTCCCTACGTGCTAGCCCTTTTTTGGATGTCTTCAACAAGAAAATTAAAGAGCATTTCCTTTCACAATGACATACTATATTATGTGTTTATATTATATAAGTATGTTCGTATTTATGTGTGTAGGTATATTTATATATTATTTTATTCATATTATTTGTAATTTAGTTTTTAAGTAAGTTTTTTAGTGACATAAACTCGTGCTTGACTGCGATCCCACCTGATGGTAAGTAGGGATGCGATAGTTGAGGGTGAAGCGCACTAGTTTATTAAGAGCCTCTTCACTAAAGCCTTAAAAACACGTAAATCATAATCAAACGGGAAGACCGCAGCAGGCAAATTGTTCCAGTCCTTTGATGTACGCGGTATAAACGGACAAGACAGATACAAATCCAATAATACCTCCCTCATTTGCAATATTAGGCAAAGATCTTAGGTTGTACGATATACCTACCCATCAGTACTGTTTTATTTATGAGATTCATTATAGTCATTTCGTTTGACGATACTGAGACCAATTTGGTGGCCTAGAGGTCTAGTGGACCCGTCTTACAATTTGTACATCGTATGTCCAAACCTTTACTTAGCTTAATCTAATCACAACTGTTCTCAAAATGTTGAAAGAATCTTTGAGAAAACCGGCATGTTCTAGAACCGAGAATCGGAGAACATGTGACATCGACCAGTCTGCACTGGGCCCGCGTGGTAGATTATGGCCCATTGCCTTAGGTAGTAGACCCAAGCTCCTGCAGTAGAAAAATAATAAAGCTGATTATGCTATGCTATTATATTAGCATACTCGGAAAAGACTACTCGGAGAGCAGTGATGGCCGAGTAATAACGGCCCCGACTTTCAAGTTGTAGGTCACGGGTTCCAACCAAGCCAGGCGCATTACCACTGCTCTCAAAGTGGAGAAGGAAAGCATCGTGAGGAAACCGGCATGTCCTAAAACTAAAAATTCGTAGACATGTGAAATTCACCAACCTGCACTGGACCCGCGTGGTGGATTACGGCCCATTCCCTCTCCTAGAGAGAGGAGGCCTGAGTCCCAGCAGTGGGAACATTAAAAGGCAGATTATGCTTTATTATGCTTACTTGAAAAAAGATTAGCCATAGGCGTGTCAAATGACATATTATCGTCAAAGCAGTGACGATAGTAATTGTTAAAAGTAAAAAATAAGATATTAACAAATCCCTTAGCAAGGTTGCACACGGCTACTTTTTGTTGTATTCCAGTTAAATGATTAAATAAATTGAAAGATTGAAGCAAACTTAAAAAGATTGCGATATTGTTGCGATGCTGTCGCTAGTCATATAGCTTCACTCACTTTAAAAAAAAAAATTATAATCTAGTGCATTTATGTGTGTAGGTATATTTATATATTATTTTATTCATATTATTTGTATTTTAGTTTTTAAGTAAGTTTTTTAGTGACATAAACTCGTGCTTGACTGCGATCCCACCTGATGGTAAGTAGTGATACAATCGTTATAGGTGAGGCGGCACTAGTCTATTAAGAGCCTATTCACTCTAGCCTAGAAGACACCTAAATTATAATCGAACTGGAAGACTGCAGCAGGCAAGTTTTTCCAGTTCCTCGATGTAAACAAGATTCAAGATTCTACATCGCTACTATCGTGATGCAGCATCATACTTTTACTGGGTAAAACCCACCTGTGTTCCTTCAGTTGCCTATTACGTTCCAGGGCCGCAGTAACCCCTCCGAATAATTCCACAGCTGTAGTGACTACCTGTGAACGCTACTTCACACTGTCGTTCGCATCGATGCAGTCGTATGTTTTTTTTTTTTTATGATATTAACTAGCGCCTTACTGCGATCCCATCTGATGGTAAGCAGTGATGCAATCGTTGATGGTGAATTGCACTAGTTTATTAATAGCACTCTAGCCTTATAGACACCTAAATTATAATCGGACGGAAAGACCGCAGGAGGCAAATTGTTTTAGTCTTTCGATGTACGCGATATAAACGACGAGGCGTAACGCTTAGTCCGGCCCGTAGAGATCAACAATGTAAGGGCTTTGAACTGATACAGCACCTAAGCAAATCTTCTTAAAGATTCTACTTTTAAGCTGATTAGGTAAAATATTCATCATCATCATCATTTCAGCCGAAAGACGTCCACTACTGGACATAGGCCTCCCCCAAGTGCCGCCACAATGAACGGTCCTGTGCGTCTCGCATCCATCGTACTCCCGCAACCGTTACCAGGTCATCGGTCCACCTTGTAGGAGGCCTTCCAACGCTACGTCTTCCAGTACGTGGTCGCCATTCCAGAACCTTTCGGCCCCAACGGCCATCCGTTCTGCGAGCAATGTGCCCTGCCCATTGCCACTTAAGTTTGGCGATTCTTCGTGCTATGTCGGTGTCGGTAAAATATTAATGAAAGCATTTACGCACTGAAAAGGCTTAACCCTCAGGTATGAGGGTTGATAAATTCCGCGATTACGCCTCGTCTTTTAACACCCATGTCACTCGACTTAAGAGGATTCGGCGCGTTAATGTGTTTTGTACCTGTGTGTGGCTGGACGTAGATTATAAAATAAAGTTCGTGGATGGCGCACAAATATTTGTTTATTTATCTACTACTCTGTCAAGAAAGTACCGGGAAAAGATCAATAATACACAAAATGTCTGTTATTCATCCAAATTTATTTTATCACCTTCAAAGTATGCTCCTTTAGAAACGATACACTTGGGCCACTTGGTCCATTCATCAAAACATTTTTTAAACGCTGCTTCCGGAATTGAGTTCAGTTCTCGCCGCGAATTCTCCTTTATGTCTTCTATCGATTGAAAACGGGTGCCACGAAGTGGTTATTTAAGTTTAGGAAAAAGAAAAAAGTCAGCAGGAGCCATATCTGGTGAATGGTTGCTGGATGGTATTTGTTGAGTTTTTGGTCAAAAATTCGTTCACAATGATAGCCTTGTGCGAAGGCGCATAGTCGTGGTGCAAAATCCAAGAATTTTCTTTCCACAAATCTGGCCTTTTTCGTCGAATTCGCTCTCTTAAACGCCGCATAACGCTCAAATAATATTCTTTATTTACCGTTAGACCTTCCGGTAAGAATTCAGAGTGCACAACACCGCGATAGTCAAAGAAAACAGTCAACATGACTTTGACTTTTGATCGACTTTGGCGTGGTTTTTTCGGTTTCGGTTCAGTTGGAAGGCGCCACTCCGAAGCTTGTTGACTAGTTTGCATGTCAAACTCGTAAACCCACGTCTCGTCACCAGTAACAATGCGTTTCATGAATGTTGGGTCCGAACTGACTCGTTCTAGCATGTCCTCAGCGACTTTCATGCGATTGAGTTTTTGGAGAAAATTCAGATCTTTTGGGACTAGCCGAGCAGCAACATGTTTGATACCCAAATGATTAGTTAAAATGGTACGGATCGACTCGTGAGATACAGAAAGTTCGGCGGCTATCTCTCTCAGAGTTGAATGGGGATTTTCAGTCACTATTTTCTTCACTTTTGCGATGTTAACTTCAGTTGCAGACGTTGACGGCCTACCAGAGCGAGGCAAATCTTCCATCACATCTCGACCGCTTTTGAACGCTTTGAACCACTCATAAGCACGAGTTTTTGATAAAGTCGATTCACCGTAAGCCTTCTGTAACATTTTCAGTGACTCCGAACACGAAATTCCATTGGCGATGCAAAATTTAAGACAAACTCTTTGTTCGATATTTTTGTCCATTATGAAATTCGCAATACACACTATATATGATATTTCTAAAACCAGCACTGTAATATAATTAATATAAATAACAGATGCAACTCAAACTCCGCGCCAAAATGGAAAACAGTTGTGCCAATCTAACAACTACAAAAAAACAAAGATTTGAATTTGGAACCATAAACAAATCATCCATTCCCGATACTTTTTTGACTGAATGGGTATATTAAAGTAGAAACTGACTGACTGACATATCAACGTACAGCCGAATCTACTAGGCCTACTAACGTGAAATTTTTTACAAGGTTTTTTTTTATGACGTAGGTGAGCACATAAAGGTTTTTTTCAAAATTCACTTCACCACTTAAAACCCAAGCGAACGTGATTTCACGCCATTTAGGTTAAACGCTAGCGTCCGCATAGATTATAAAATATTGAACGTTTTATTTATAGAGTATTTATCCAAGTACATAATTAAGAAGTCCTTCATAAAGTAGTCTGGTAAATATCGAAAATAATCAAACCTTTCCGTTATTCCCTATATACCTATAGATATCAATAGGTTAAGGGAATAAAATATATGGGTCCGAAAGTAATACCTGCTTTTAGCTGGCAGACGCTAGACCTAGCATACTATAAAATAGTACTCTACCGCGTCCGTTCGTGATAAAATAAAAAATTGGGCAAGTGCGAATCGGACTCGCGCACTGAGGGTTCCTTACAAGATACAATTCCCGATGGAGTGGAATCTCCCGAATTGCAAAAAAGGTTTTTATTTTTATGGCATAGGTAACAACAAATTTACTACTTTCAGATTTATTCCTATATTTGTGTTATAAGACCTTTCTTTGTGCCAAATTTCAGGAGTCTGGGTCAACGGGAAGTACTCTTTCATCTTTTTTATTCGTTAAGTTAGAAGTTTGATTTTTTCACAGCTTCAAGGGATCCCAGGCTTGAGTATATGGTTTTAATTTCAACTCGATATCTCTACATGTTCTTGAGATAAAGGGTCTTGACAGACGAACAACAAAGTGATCTAAGGGTTCCGAGTTTTCCTTTAAAGGTACGGAACCCAAAAAAAACTACTTAACGGTTTTTTATGCTTTTTCTCTCGACTTCACTTTGCTTCTCTTATACAATTTTTTGATGACTTTCCGTCATTGAATAACTGTTGTGATCGAGAATTATTTTGTACTAACATATCAACATACAGATAAACAATTTTACTCACATACAAGACTAGCTGGTGTCAGTGAGTTCATCCGTTTGATAGTAGAAAATTATGCCAATTAACATTGGGAGTTTTAGTCGGTAAAAACCTGACACGCCCTCTCGCCCGTCCTAGAGCGATAAAATCATTCGACGATTTTCCTCCTTAAAAAAGGTGTGGTTCAGTAAGTAAAAGTCTGGCGTTCCATTTCGCTGCACCCAGAGCAAGAAGAATTATTTTATTATATCCGACCCGGTAAAAAAGAGCTGCTTTTGGCAAGATGACCCATTTTTTTTCAACAAACGGAAAAACATAATCGTACTTTGTAATATTCCATTACATACAAAAATGTTGAGGTTTTTTGAAATAAGCAGAAATTTTGGCCTCGTGCCAACATGAAAATAGTAGGAAATACAACTCAGGATGTAGATATTATTATGAACCAACTGTTCGTATCTATGCCAATTTCGGGCATACCAAACCATCCATTTACCTTCGCACCCTTTAAAAGGTCTGTGGCTGTCCCAATTGTATTTGTGTGTATAACATAGTGTTTCTCCGTATTATACTAAACACTGACGGTAAGTGGTATTAATGTACTTAGACCAAAGTGTGTGTAATGGCTGAGAGGAGCCATGTGGTTTCTGGCTACTGTACTGTTAAGGTCTTAAGTGGATCAACATTTCGTACAGTGTCCACTAATTAATAATAATCCAATGCCCAGTAAATGAATAAATAATAAATTGTCACAATGTTTGTACAATTCATGAATGGATACATTATGGAATATGAACAGTCGACGGACCGATGTCATTAAAATTTTGATTTTGGGCTGATCTATGTTTTATCTACTAAAGGTTGATATTTTACACTGGATCCTACCCTCGAATGTGATCTCTCTCTCTGTCACTCATAAGGTTGTTGCGAGAAAACTCGTTGTGGAGTTAGGGTTGCCACACACGGGCCACCAGCCTCAACCACAAAACGACGCCACCATCATATTTCCTTTGAGTTTCATATATTTTATATGGATTCGCCGCACAAGGTTGACGCCGGTGGTCGCCACGCGCTACAAATCACCGCTGCTTGCGGGCTTGTGGCCCGAACTGACCACTAAACGCCGATACAAAACGCTATCACCCGCCATTCGCACATTTAAACGTTTTTCGTCGAGTCCATTATTATGCTGCACGTATGGGTTAAAAAAAGTAACAGCCACCTGCTTAAAATGGCTGTCGCGCACTTCAGTTTCCTTCGTGGCCGCTTCTAGTTTCTCGTGGCGGCGTTTGTGACTGTGGCATGAAGTCCGTTTGCGGCAACACTTAAGCTCACCAAAAGCTTTGTACATGTATTGTCAAATCACTGTGTCAATATTAAATTTTATATATAGTAAATAATTAAGAGGATTTAGTTATTTCTTTAGTAAAGCAAAATAGCCATGAATACTAAAATACGTTAATCTTTTCACTCTGTCTTCTCACAGAATCGCCATTTTTTTAATAATGTTGTCTTCCATTCATCAGCAAGCAAATCCAATCCAGGGTTGGTCTCATCGTTAGCATACGCTGTATAGGGGAGATGGATCGAGCTACATTGCGACAAAACGGGACATTCAATAATTTATGTTTTCTAGAGCGATTGTAATTATTCGGAACAAATAATTGATACAACTCTGAATGTAATTCGGACGCATCAGTGTAACCATTAACCATTTTACAGGCTGTTGTAATATGATCAACAGCCCGCCTAACCTTTAATAAATTGCAATTAGCATAGCATATAGCATAGTCGGCCTTATAATGTTCCCACTGCTGGGACTCAGGCCTCCTCTCTAGGAGAGGGAATGGGCCGTAATTCACCACGCGGGCCCAGTGCGGATTGGTGGATGTCACATGCTTTCGAATTTTTGGTTCTAGGACATGCCGGTTTCTTCACGATGTTTTCCTTCACCGTTTGCTCGTTTGTTCAAATTGCAATTAAAGCATCCTAAAATAAACATCATCATCATCATTTCAGCCGAAAGACGTCCACTGTTGGACATAGGCCTCCCCCAAATGTCGCCACAATGACTGGTCCTGTGCGTCTCGCATCCATCGGATTCCCGCGACCCTCGCCAGATCATAAGTCCACCTTGTGGGAGGCCTTCCAACGCTGCGTCTTCCGGTACGTCTTCGCCATTCCAGAACCTTTCGTCCCCATCGACCATCTGTTCTGCGAGCAATGTGCCCTGCCCACTGCTACTTAAGTTTGGCGATTCTTCGGGCTATGTCCGTAACCTTGGTTCTCCTGCAGATATCCTCATTTCTGACGCGATCACGCAAGGAAACACCGAGCATAGCCCTTCCATTGCCCTTTGAGTAACTTTAAGCCTTCTGATGAGGCCCAGTGTAAGCGACCACGTTTCGGAGCCATATGTCATCACTGGTAACACGCACTGGTCATAGACTTTTGTCTTGAGACACTGTGGTATATTGGACGAGAAGACACCGCGCAGCTTCCCGAACGCTGCCTAGCCGAGTCGGATTCGACGATTTACCTCTGTCTCTTTATCTATATTATATTTTAAGTCCCACTCTTTCGGAAGCTTTTCTGAGATCACCAGAAATAAACATTTCATATATTCATATATGGATAGTATCCGAATAATTGCTTATATAGGTACCTGAGAAAAGATTTTTCTACTCTTTCCAGCATGAGTGTATATGTTACTTCATGAGGATCTACCAATAGATGCGAGACGCATAGGATCGATCGTTGAGGTGACACTTGCGGGCAGCCTATGTCCAGCAGTGGACGTCTTTCGGCTGATATGATTATGATGATATTTTTATCTTTAGTAAAAATGCAAAGGTCATTGTACTCATTATTGTGAACTACGTGTAAGATTAACCCTTTTTAATTTATGCCATCACGACTGCTCTCAAAATGGCGAAAAAAAATATCGTGAGGAAACCGGCATGTCCTAGAACCAAAAAATGAATAAACTGAATCGTGAGAAAAGTGGGAGCAATATAAGGCTAATTATGTAACACTTTTTTTAAGGTGAGCACTCATTAAATAAATCTTTCCGCTCTATGTAGAGAGGGTTCATTTGCTCTTTGCTTTCTAAGAGTACGATGACACTTTCGAAAAATCCCGTTGCCTTGCGCCCTAATCAGGCTCTCTTTAAAGCGTGCGATGAACACAACATACCTTTGACCCCGACCTGGTCCTTATTGGACGACAAGTTGCCAACTGACTGGGAATCACCCTGTGACTCCCGAAGCTCAAGGCGTCTCCTGTGGCTGGAGCATGAGGATTACCTCTCCTTCTCGCTCAGGTAGTCTAACGTGGATACACAGCTCAAGCACTAATTCTAAGCGAAGCCCGGGGCCCAGGGATGAAGGAAAAGAAGAAACAGGAGTGGGTTTTTAGTCAGTAAAAGTCCGACACTATCTCCCGCTTCGCCCAAGAGCCGGATTTGACATTAGATGATTTTCCCACCTAAAAAAAAAGCACTTATTCTCATACCCATTGGCTTGGCTATCATTGCCATGCGGCCTACTGCTCAACGATTAATATCAATTAAGTCACTTACCTTCTGAGAACGGCCAGTTGTCACAATTTGTTTTTCTAAGTAATAAGTAACATGGACTTGTAATCTGGCGGGACAAATTGTAAGTAAACGATTGCTTTAAGAAAAGACAGAGGCTTTGGGGAAGCAAATAAGAGGACCCTTTCAATTAATATGCTTAGTGGTACCATATGGTTACTGTCTGGTAGGCTGTTAGGCCTTTAAGTGGTTATTGGCAAGATTCTATCATCGACAAGGCAGCGGTCTATACTAATCGCCAAATCAAGAGAAGAAATGAAGACTTCTTTTGTTATAGGTATCTCCTTGCTTATAAGAAGGCTTCTGCAAAATGCTTGGCAATACTTGTTGATTACAAAATCAATAAATGATTAAATAATAACAATAAGAGCCAGATAATAATAAGATTTATTTTCTCGCCACTATTATATTTTCTAGCGTAAAAGTATACAGGACAACGATACAGTAAGCATATTGTGGGAGACTGGTGTCTAAACTAGGCTTGGGGCCTGTGTTTCAGGACACCGGGACTCCACTCTTAGATTTAATTTTTTTTTTTTAATTTATATGTACGTATTTACCTATTGCTCTAACAAACAGTTGTTGCAATTATTAACAATATTTATGTTATAAATTATATATAGTGTTAGTATGGTAAGTATTATGTAGGAATAATTGAGAGTGTATGGAGTGTGTGTGTGTGTAATATAATGTTATCTACTGGTTTTTATTATGTAACCAATCATATGACTGAAAATATTAACCAACCCTTCTCAGATGCTACATCAGACTTTTAAACAAATCCATTACTCTCTTTGTCGACCCAATCAGCCATGTCCAACTACCTCAATAAACGTCCACTCTATATTCTAAAAATCCAATCCACGAAGTGTCGTGAATTGGATTTTTACTATCATGTTCGAAATATGAAGAGTCGTACAAATTGGTAATGGACTAAACAACACCTATAGAAAGAGACAAGTCCACAAGAGGCGATCGGCAGCAGTGACCTCTTGCCCAGGTCATAGTCTGAAGATAGAGGGAATTGCGGAGACAATCTCCTTCTGTGAAGCAGGAATGCTAACAAAGAAGTCCGAACGAGTGAGGGAACGAACATCCTTACGTCCTAGCCGCCATGACCCCCGACTACCAGCCACATTAGGTGCGAGCTTTTGGTAGTCCGCCGTCCGGCCGTCTGGTAACCGTCCAGACTGAGCCCAAGACGGCGCATAGTGTTCCACGCACGCCTTATCAGGCCCACAGGACCGATGCCCACTAGGGCTGCGGGGAATTTTTGAAACAAAAGAACCCATGGTGCTAGACTGCAAAGGGTAACTGAAGGATACAGGTGCAGCTTTTGTCAGTAAAAGTCTGACACGTCCTTTTGCTTCATCCTAGCGCAAAACTCGTTGGATGATTCCCACCTTAAAAAAAAAAACTAGGCAAGTGCGAATCGGACTCGTGCCCTAAGGGTTCCGTACAAATTAACCTATGTAAAGAGTTAAATTCTTAATTGGAGTCTCGAAGTTTTTTCCAAATCGAAAAAAAAAGTGTGACGTAACAACAAATTTACTGTTTTTAGATTTATTCCTATATTTTCGGTATTAGACCTTGCTTTATGCAAAATTTCAGGATTCTGAGTCAACGGGAAGTACTCTAGAATTGTGGTTCCCTTGAGTGTCGAAATATACGTTTTTTTGCGACATAAACTGTCATATATTTTTTTCCTTAATTTAAAAGTTTGATTTTTTTCACAGCTTCAAAAGACCGGAAATTTAAGTATATGGTTTTAATTTCAACTTAATACGTCCACACGTTCCTGAGATAAAGGGTCTTGATCGACAGACAGGCAGACGGACGGACGGACAACAAAGTGATCGTATAAGGGTTCCGCTTTTTTCTTTTTGATGTACAGGGATTCCGTTAAAATCAGTAAGAAACAAAGCGACTGTGTAAATTATTTAAGTATATAACTGTAACAAGTAGTAAAGAAGATAATACTGCAAGACTAACGTGGGCCAATCACATTTCTTGAAAAAGACAACCACTGACCGCACAATTATTTTATCTGACACACAATTTTCGACCCGTATTTACTTTATAGCTGGATAGGAAAGCTTAGTCCATTACCTAAGTCAATTTGAAGAGACAATAATTGAATTGATTCTCTGTAGAGTATTCGATTAAAGTAGATTAAGGGCATGCAATTCGACATACATTTTCACTGTTTTTCATACAACCGTTCTTACGCGATTAGGACGTTATTACACATTTTTCATTAGATATTTTGGAAACACAGTATCTTGTCAATACTTTTTAGGATCTATTGAAATCAATTTGTAAATTTTTGTAAAACTAATCCAGTAAAGACCTCTAAAAATCTGCTACTTTGTATGAACTTTGGCACTTCATAATATACTCAAATATTAAAAAAAACAGGGCAATTGCGAGTCGGACTCGCGCACTGCGGGTTCCTTACAAACTTACCAATGAGAACAGTTCAATTTTCGAATCGAGGCTCAAGCATTTTTACGAATCGCATAATTTTTTTTTTTGTGACTTTACTACAAATTGACAGTTTTCAGATTTATTCTTATATTTATGTTATAAGACCTTACTTTATGCCAAATTTCAAGATTCTAGGACAACGAGAAGTAACCTATAAATTTCGATTCCCTTGAGAGTGTCAAAATATACGTTTTTTGCAACATAAACGGCCCTATCTTATTTTTTCGTTAACTTACAAGTTTTATTTTTTCACAGCTACAAGGGACCGCAGACCTGAGTATACGGTTTTAATTTCAACTCGATACCTTTACGCATTCCCGAGATAAAAATTCTTGACAAACAGACGGAAGGACAACAAAGTGTTCCTATAAGGGTTCCGTTTTTTCCTTTTGAGGTACGGAACCCTAAAAAAACTTTTTACAAAAAAAAGTTTAAACTTTTTTTGTAAAAAGTTTTTTATTTCACATTTTTTAGTTGGGATACACTTATAAACAGAGTGCCTATTTCTCATGATAATTCCAATTAATCCAAACATTACTAGGTTACATTGTTTTATTATGAAGTTCTTGTGTCTACCTTCCACCTCCCGGCTCCATCATCAGATCAGTTCGATAGTACGTTATAGCCAAAATGCATTTCATGACAATTCTAATAAGCCCAAACACGGCTAGGTTACATTGATTAATGACGGAGTTCCAATGCCTACCTTCTGGCTCCATCATCATCATAAGATCAATTTGATGATACCATTTTCAACAGAACTATTCAGAACCATTAATTTATTTGTATTATCATAGTCGCTTAACTATCTTCATTGTGATATCTATGCGAGTATGAAGTTCGGTTGAAAATTTCTGATCGTCATCAGTTCCACTTCATCAAATGTTACTTTTTGACTGTAAATGCTTAAGTTCTCGATGAAAATACCAAAATCACTATGCAGTTGCCTATAATATTTGAGGAGTTCCCTCGATTTCACCAAGATTCCATCATCAGATCCTGACTTGGTGACTATGGGACCATTTGGGACGTATACCTTTTCTAAAAAAAAAATATTTTTCAAATCGGTTAGCAAGCGACGAAGTTATGCGCGAAAAAACATTAAAAAAAAATACAAACATCCGAATTGAGAACCTCCTCCTTTTTACTGACTAAAGCCCACCAATACCCTCGTCAAACGTATCTAGAACTCTAAACAGAGATGATAGATACTACAATAATTTCCTACAATAGTTGCCATAGAAACTGGAATATCTACAGACCTTTAAATAAATATAAAGTGAACATGCGTCTGTATTTGTACGACGTCACTCGGCATGAAATCGATTGGAATAAAGTACACAAGACAGGTGGTCTATAAATCGAGCCTAGAATATTGGTTCAAGGGCAGTACTGTAATGACATCGTATGATGTATGATGCTTTCAGTTCGGTGAGGGAGATAAGTTCTAAACTACGTATGGGGTTTGTTTTGAGTGGGAAAAGGGAAAATCATCTAATGATATACCGCGCTCTTGGGCGAAGCGGGTGGGCGTGTCAGACTTTTACTGATTAAAAACTCACTCCTGTTTCTTCTTTTCCGTTGTTTCAGGGTCCCGGGATCTCTTTCACATCACCCATGGCCTCAATAGGCTTTGACTCTGCTGGGCCCCTACGGTTGCAGACTTGAGGCGCGCGTGAAACACTACGTGCCATCGACGACTCGGCCTCGGTCCGGACGGTTATCAGACGGTCGAACGGGGAGCTATCCATTGCTCGCCGTCCACAAGCCCTACGGTGACCGGAAATTGGGATCGGAATCCCGGCAGCGGTTGAGGCGTGAGGACCGTTGCCTCACGCAAGTGGCCGCCTCCTTTGCTAGCATTACTGCTTCGCAGAAGGAGGCGACCGGCTGCCACTCCTCCTCGCTCCGGACCACGGCCTGTAACGGTCTCGGTCCGGACGGTAATAGGACGGTCTATATCCAAAACTTGGTATGGGGGTAATTCATTTCAAATATCTCGTGAGCTGTATACACTGCAATCAGTCATCCAGGGGCCCAAGTATGCCATTTTTATAAATTCATTTTGATAAAAGTTCGTAATCTGCTAATTCATAATGATCGATCACTGATCGGTCAATGGTCGCGTAATAGGGTTGTGGTAAAATGACAATATCGAGCTATCTCGTAACAAATTAAAAGCAATGACTGCACAATGACGTTCTAATAAAAAAAAATCAAAGGTCTAGATCAAAAATCTGTCAAAATTTTAGCAGATTACCGCATACGTCAGGCATTCATTTGTCATTATGCACGCGTTTACCATTCTATGCCATTTCTTTCAATGGAGTGTCAGTGGTTGATCGTTGCAAAGTCATAATGACGCCATTATATTATTTATTTATTTATTTAACACTTTATGCACAAAGGTACAGAGGCGGACTTAATGCCTTAGGCATTTTCTACCAGTCAACCTTTGGGTGATGCAGAGAAGAATAGTGGTAGGTGCAACAAGAGAGAAAAATAAAAAAAGGTTAATATAAAAAGATATACAAATTAATCACAGATACAATACAATAAATATAATATATATTATATAATATATACTTAATTTAATGAACTAAATATATATAATCAAAAAAAAAAAACATAAATTGGTCCAAATCGACAAACAGAGAAACATTAACGTTGTGCTGATACTACTGCCAACTTCTTACGAATATGCTCGCGAACCTCAATCTTGAATCTTAATCGGTTTGTAACCATCCTGACCTCTTGGGGGAGCGCATTCCACAGAAAAATAGCCTGAACAAAGAAAGAACAGTGAAGAAAGTCAGTGCGATGAGTAGGACATAGTAGAAGACGGTTATGAGATGAGCGTAGATTTTTATTGTGGTTGGCGCAAATGTATTGAAAGTGAGGGGCTAAATAACTGGGAGAATTGGGAGAATTAAGAAATGAAAACAACGTAGTGAGCGCCCGTTGCTCTCTGCGTTGACGTGTGGGCAACCACTTTAGAAGCGATCGATGTGCAGAGACATGATCATATTTTCGCAAATTGAAAACAAATCGAATGCAGTAATTTAGAAGACGGTCGAATTTATTGAGGAGATCTGCATTCAGGTCATAGTAACACACATCGCCATAATCGATGATAGGAAAAATTAGGGTCTGCACAAGCATTGCCTTCGTGTTCGATGGCAAAAAGTTTTTAAAACGATACAAGGCCCGCAGCACTCCCGTAACCCTCTGACTAACACTAACGACTTGAGTACGCCAGTTCAGGGTGCTATCGATACGCAAGCCCAGATCCTTTACGTCAGTGCTAATAGGAACGATCGTAGAGTCGAACAAAACAGGTGGTAAAGTTGCAGAATCCACTTTGGCGATGCTTCGAGAGCTCCCAATGATGATCGCCTGACATTTATTGGGATTTACTGCAACACCAAATTTGTCAGACCACGTTTTAATGGCCATCAAGTCCCTATTTAGCTTGTCGATAGCATCGGATATTTCATCTACCCCCCCTTGACAGTACAACTGGAGGTCATCTGCATAGAGATGATACGCACACTGAAGAACGGAAGTAATCAGATTAATAAAAATAGAAAATAGAAGAGGAGAAAGAATGCCGCCTTGTGGAACGCCAGCTGCCAAATCACACCAGCGAGAAGAAGTGTCACCAACGCAAACCGACTGCTGACGTTCCTGAAGGTAGGAGGTGAACCATTCCAGTGCTCCAGGAGAGATCATCAAATAGGACAGAACGGCTAACAGAATATCGTGATTGACGGTATTGAAGGCATTCGAGAAATCGACCAACACTAGTACAGTGACTTTGGTATCTTCCAGTCCTGCCCTTATATCGCCAGTCACTTTAAGGAGGGCGGAAACAGTGCTGTGCCCCGGCCTGAACCCAGACTGAAGAGGGCTAATCAGTGAGTTAAAGTGCACAAAGTTAGAGAGTTGTTTGTGAGCACAGGCCTCAAGCACTTTAGATAGGAAGGGAAGGATTGAAATTGGACGGAAGTGGGTAGGAAGAGTGGGATTTGAAATTTTAGGCAGCGAACGAACATAGGCTTTTCGCCACAAGGAGAGGAATACACCAGAGTACAAGGAGAAGTTTACGATATGGGTAATTGCGGGTAGGAGTTCATCCAGAATGGTTATGATCATACCACGAGTGATATCATCACATCCCACTGCTTTGGATTTGATGGAGAGGATGATTTTTCTGATCTCTCCCGGCTCGACTGGAATAAAACGAAAAGGATTAATATGAGGACGCGTTAGACCAGAAATTAGAGACAGAGTTTGTTGTTTAGTTAGACGATCCATTGTAGGCACAGTAGAAAAATGACGGTTGAGATCATCTAAGTTGAAGGAGTTTGGAAGGTCTAAATGTCGTGATTTGCCGATACCAAGTGTTCCAAGGAACTTCCAAATATCGGCAGAAGAGGAAGAAGAAATATTTTCTAGAATGTGACGGCGTTTAGCGTTGCGTATCATCTGGTTGCATCTATTCCTTGATGTCTTAAAAAGTGTCCAATTCTTATCTGTACGATCCTATATTAGTAGATTACCAAACTTGTCAAAATCAACAATTAGGAAGTCAATGATAGACCATTCTGACATTATTATAATAGCAGACTTGAGGCCCTGAAGAGTTCGCCTGCATGAGTTAGATGACATGCATATGTAATTTATACCAATGTTGGATGTAACTTTCGACGAATTTTAAAAGTTTCGAAAAAATGAAAGAAAGAAAAACATTTTATTTGGCGGAACAAGGCGCAAATTTAGAACTAACAAATTATAAGTACAGTATGTGAAAAAAAAAACAAAGAAATGCGCTACATCGATGCAGCGATGAGTCCACGGCGCTGGCTTTCAGCGTGGGCCAGTAAAATGGAGTTAACGCAGTCAGTTTTCTTTCACATTGCACACACAGTCTACAGCCTCTCAATATTAGCCCATTATGCACCTATTATATCATTTATTATGACTATAATCAAGCACTACATAAAATACTTATTTTATAATAAAAATATCTCAATATCTTAATTTTTACCACACTTTTTCCTTCTAAAATTACCTATTGAATGATTTGAGAAGAGGAGATGTTGCTAATTAAAGGAGTTAGATTTTAAAGTACTTTTCCATACCTATAAATATCCTTCTAGTCTTTGTAATTCATAGCTCACAGTTTTTGTATGAAGTAGTGATAAATTATTCATAATTACTGATTACGATTCCAATATTTCTATTAAAATTATGATAGTTACTTTATTCTGTTTATCAACACATGAATTATATGAACACAACAACAACAACGAACAACACAACAACAACAACAACGAACGACGAACAACAAACAACAACAACGATTCATTTACATTAACTAAAATATGACGTCAACGATCACTCTAAATCTCTTGCCCTGGCGAGCTAGACACGAAAATAAAATTGATGTAATTCATTACCGCAGCACTCCATATCGTGTAAAGTAACTTTGAATTGATACCGCTATCAATTATATTAGAGAATGTTGACACTCTCGTGGGAATTTACATGTGCAGGTACAAGAGAACAAAGACTACAACACTAGCCATACTGCGATGTATAAACGCTATTTTCAAGGTTTCACGCAGCGGAATAAGATGTAAAGTCCCGTAAACATGAATTGAAAAAGACGATCCTCCGACGAGACAGGTGTGTCTGTTCTGGGCAACTGTCCGATAATTGATTTCAGGCTGTTATATATATGTTCTAGTCACGCAGAAAACTCTCTTAACGTGACACAGGATTTTGAATTTTAGTTCCTATGTGGCGTCATAGAGGTCATCATCATTTCAGCCGATAGACGTCCACTGTTGGTCATAGGCCTCCCCCAAATGTCGCCACAATGAATGGTCCCATGGGTCTCGATTCCCGCAGCCTTCACCAGGTCATGGCCTTCACAAGACGCAGTGTTTGAAGGCCCTCTACAAGGTGGACCACTTGTAGGGGGCCTTCAAATACTGCGTCTTCCGGTACGCGTTCACCACTCCAGAACCTTTCGGCCCCAACGGCCATCTGGTATGCGAGCAATGTGCCCTGCCCCTTGCCGCTTAAGTTTGACGATTCTTCGTGCTATGTCGGCAGCCTTGGTTCTCCTGCAGATATCTTGATTTCTGATTCGATCACGCAAGAAAACTCTGAGCATAACCCTTTCCATTGCCCTTTAGGTAACTTTGAGCCTTCTGATGAGGCCCATTGTGAGCGACCACGTTTTGGAAACATATGTCATCACTGGTAACACGGACTGGTCATAGACTTTTGTCTTGAAACACTGTGGTATATGGGACGAAAAGATACGGCGCAGCTTCCCGAACGCTGCCCAGCCGAATTGGATTCGACGGTTAACCTCTTTCTCGAAATTAGATCTACCTAACTGGACTCTCTGTGTAAGGTAGACATAATCGTCTACAACTTCGACTATAGAGTCTCCAATCATGATAGGAGTGGGTGCTACATGGTTGCCTATCATGACGTTAGTTTTGTCCATGTTCATTATATGACCCACTCTACCCATAGATGCTGCTAAACTATTATTATTCATTATTCCCGTGTGAGAAAGAGACAGAGATATACAAGATTAATAACACCATTTCTTTTGTTTTTCACCTTTATTTTGTACCTTGACACCAACATACATCCTGATACCAAGGAGTAGGATAAAAGACAGAATGCACAAACATTTTAAAAGTCCGAACCAAGAGGATCATACACAATGATACACTCGTTGATTCACAGTTTCAAAGTCTTGAGCATCAACGCTGAGTTGCTAGCCTGTCAGTTTTCTACAGGTTGCATTTCGGTAAGTGTATGTCGAAACCATGTAACTTAATTCCGCGAAACCAGTTCCATCATCGAACAACTAGAAGTACAGTGATTCGCCACGGATACGTAGTAGACCACCTACCTATCTATACGCGCAAAATGTTTGGGGAACTCATTCATTAAGCGTACAGCTAAGGGGTGGAAATCCCTGCTGAAGTTTGTGTTTCCTGATAGTTTCCTCCTAGGGGTCTTCAAGGTTATAATGCACACTGTATAGCTACCCCTATAACTTATCTTATTATACATACTTTTATATATCTAAATACTTTTAAAAAGTTCTTAGAATTGGACTAATACGATGGTAGTCATTTATCATTTTTATTATAGGTACGTCTGAAGCTATTAAATAAAATGCATTACTTTCAGGCACTCTCCACTACACAACGAGCAATTACTGTACGAAAATAATAGTTGGCAAACACCTTCCCAGAAAATAAACAATTAAAATACCAGTATTCCATTACACACTTCTAAGAACAACCACTAATTTAAACCAGAATTTCAATCTGCAAACCCAATTATTCACCTGGGATGTTGTGTATGAAATTTTAGATCTGGATACGGGTTCAGCTACGGATATAGGAATAATATTATACCGGTTTCGGATACGGTTACAGATATAGCAATAATATTATACCGGTTTCGGATACGGATATGGATATAGGAATAATATTACACCGGTTTCGGATACTGATATAAGAATAATATTATAAGAGTTTAGAGTACGGATTCGGATATAGAAATAATATTATACCAGTTTCGAATACGGATACGGATATAGGAATAATAATAAATTAGTTTCAGATACGGTTACATGGAATTATTTTGGATTATCTGCTAGTTTCGGATAATTCCGGTTACGGATAATATAATTTTAAATTTATAAAGTAAAATACAAATAACAAGATTTGAATTTTATTTCTGGACTAGATTATAATTTGTTTGGCCGCGCAAAACCAACAAAAAGCGGTCGTAACCTATCATGACACTTCATCTGTATCCGAAACTAACCGAAACTTTATCATCAATTTCGATTACAGTTACGGTGTTTTATTTTGGACTTGCGAAACCTACTTTCATTACTTACATACTTACGAAACCGCTGACTTTTGTCAGCCCATGAAAATAGATTTCTTCATACAAATATGGGACTTCCCAGATTCGTGTTGAAGCGACGCCCGGATGTCGCCACTGTGAGAAACGCCTGGAGGACACGGTAGAGCACACGGTGGAGGTGTACTCCGTTTGGGCAGAGCAACGCCGTGTCCTCGTGGGGGCGATCGGTAGCGGCAATGTCTCACGCCGAGCCTTGGTACAGGCCACGGTCCGGAGTGAGGAGGTGTGGCAGGCGGCCGCCTCCTTCTGCGAAGCAGTAATGCTAGCAAAGGAGGCGGCCACCGGCTACCGTAGACGCGAGCTTGCGGACAGTGAGCAATGGGTAGCCCGCCGTCCAACCGTCCGGTAATCGTCCGGACCGAGTCCAAGTCGTCGACGGTGCGTACTGTACCACGCGCGCCTCAGGGAGATGTCAGCAAATCGTAGGGGCCCAACAGGGTGATGCTTACTGGGGCCATGGGTTGTGTGAAAATGAAACCCGGGCCCCTGGGACGAAGACAACGAAGGAACAGGAGTGGGTTTTTGGTCAGTAAAAAATAATTTTTCATCTAAAAAAAAACCCCATGTGGAAACGAATTTATGAAAATCCTCTTTTAGTGGTCGCCTACGTCATAAAATACAACCTTGTGTAAAATTTTACGCTCTTGGTTCCCATAATTTTGGCTGTGCGATGTCTCCTAGTTCTTATAGAGTTGTGGTGAGTTCGTTACAGCAATAGGAATGGCCCCAGCAGCCTTCGCCAGCCTTATAAATGCAGCGTCTCGCTTATAATTTTTGTTTTTAGTATTCACACAAGTATCACACAACGCCGTCTAGTCTCAAGCTAAGCAGAGCTTGTGTTATGAGTACTAGACAACTGATAAACATACTTATATATTTCTAAATATATACATATTATAGATAAATTACACCTAGACACAGAACAAATGATTGTGCTCATCACACAAACATTCATCCTGGGTGGGAATCGAACTCACAACTTCTGGCATAGCAGTCAGGGCCACTAACCACTAGACCAACAGGCCAGTCATCAATCAATTATGTCAGTCAGTCAGTTTCTACTTTTATACATATAGATATCCAATTGTGTCGGTTACGCTTACGGAGTTCCATAACTTCCTTGCTATTTACCTCTACATCGCATTTGAATTCTCCTACATCGCTTACACTGATTATCGCGGGTCGATGAATGCAAACCTACCTTTTGTATGACAGATGTCAATTGGAGCTCTCGTAGGCGTCCCGTGGGATTATCTACGCAGGTCTGTGTGTACGTTATGCATATGGTAATGTTTCAACTGTACCGGTTATATTGGTATGGTGAATGGAAGTTTTTATTGTTTGCAGGTTAATTTAGTTCGCCGTAAAATATGGTTAAAAATGTAGCCATCTGTGAAGGAGGAAGGTAGCTAACAAAGGTTGTATAATAACAATCGGTGCCAAATCTTTTTCATCGTTGTGCAACCCGTTATTTTCAATGTTTACCCATAAAGGACTTTTTCACCAATAATTGGACATAAAGAACCCAACAAACTACTAATCATGATGTTTTTTTAATAATCCTTTTGCTTTTTAATAATAATTATATATTATACTAGCTTAGCAAGCAGCTTCGCCCGTGCGAAAGTTGGTTTCTCCACACAAACTTCCAAGCTCCGTTTTACCCCCTTACGGTACAAATTTCGTAAAATCCGTTCTTAGCCGATGTTTAAACTCTATAAATAACCTGCCTACAAAATATTAAGTGTGTAGGTGTTATAGCTTCGGAGATTTCGTGATTAATCAATGACTGGTATTTCGCTCTTATATATATATAGATTTTTATAATCTTAAGCTGCGAACGATGTACTTCGGAATTTTCAAAAGAATTAACTTGCCTATGGACCGTAAAATCCGATTTATCGAGTAACTGAAAAAACAGGGTTGTGGTTTTAGTCAGTAAAAGTCTGATACTCCCTCTCACTCCACCAAGAACGAGAGGGGAGGAAAAAGCTGTGAACTATACGAATAACATTAATAGAAAATGCGAGACAATAAGTTCAAAGATTGCACAGAAACTCACGGGAATCAAAAATACAATGTACGATTCCCCTAAAGTTAAAATCGGCAACGTCGGATTTATATGGAAATGAGCTGGATACTAATGTTTCCCGCGAGTGTAGTCTAATAATATGGCCAGCTAGACCCGGTGTAGAATATGCAGCTATATTTTTACATGTGACTGTTATTCATCAGATCATACGGTTAAAGTAAAAAGTACGTTTTAGGCATGTTTCCAGGTGGAACATCAGATGAATTTTAAGCAGATATCTAATATAGAGGAAAGAGCCATAATCACTATTATAGATATTTTATATGGAAAGTTTTGCATTTTTTAGTCTAATAAGACAGACCGACAGACTAAAACACTAGTCTAAAAGCCTAGAATAAATAAAATGAATGGCCAAACGTGTTGCTGAGCGTAACTCACGACAATTATTGATCCAATTTAGATGAACTCTTCTATAAACTATTTATAGAAGTTCAGTTTAAAATATCTTTGTTCCCATTAAGACACAATTGTCACTAACATGAGAACATTTAAAAAAATTATGGTCGGCCTTATAATGTTCCCACTGTTGGGACTCAGGCCTCCTCTCTAGGAGAGGGAATGGGCCGTAATTCTCCAGGCGGGCCCATGGATGTCACATGTCTTCGAATTTTTAGTTCTAGGACATGCCGATTTCCTCACGATGTTTTCCTTCACCGAATTACACAAAGTAATACGGCTGGCTGGGTTTCATCCCGCAATCAAACACAACTCGTAAGTCAGGACCGTTACCACTCGGCCACCACTGCTAAAAAAACATTTAATATAAAGTAGTAATATTGTCCCAGTGTGGGTACATGAAAAATACATTACTAGTTGTCGACACGTTAGAAAACGTGAATTCATAGCATTCCTGGTGTAAGGCGGATGCCCAAGCTAAAAGACGCTATTGTTATTTGAAAATAAGTTGTAAAATGACCATATTACATTAATATAGTGTATCGTTATCGTAAATATGGTTAATTAATTTATTGTTAAAACTACCTAAAAAGAAGAAAAAGTTTAGAAAAGGTTATAAAAAAATTGCACGTAGTACTGTATAGAAACCCATTTTTCTTTATTAAATTCAAACCGTTTCAAGCTGTCAATAATTCTTATAGTTAACTCCTTTATGACAGGATCGTAGTAGGACAAATGTCTTTGAGGGTTTCAAGATTTTTCAAAAGACAATTGAAGGAAGACCGATGGGTATTAGTCAGTAAAAGTCTAACGACCTCTTTCGCTCCACCTATGACTAGAGACCCAGCCGCCGGGGTTCCAATCCCGATTTCCGGCCACCGTAGGCGCGGGCTTGCGGCCGGCGAGCAATGGGTAGCTCACCGTCTGACTGTCTGGTAACCGTCTGGACCGAGCCCAAGTTGTCGACGCGACGGCGCGTAGTGTTCCACGCGCGCGAGGAGATGTCAGTAAAACGTCGGGGCACTGCTGGGTTGAAGCCTACTGGAGCCAAGGGTCTGATTCTGAAAGGAAGACTCGGCCCTGGTATGAAAGGCAACGAAGGAACAGGAGTAGGTTTTTAGCCAGTTAAAGTCTGGCACTATCCGCTCCGCCCAAGAGCGGGCGATGTCATTGGATGATTTTCCCAAAAAAAAAAATATATGACTGGAGAATTTATTTCATCCAATAAAAAAACTGTAAATTTTCACTTTCTTTCTTTTACTTTAATACTGCTTTTGAATTCAGCTAATCTACTCGTAGTATTAATTTATACTAATATTATAAAGAATAGGTAAAAATTTGTATTTTTATTTGTAATAAATAATCTTAAAAACTACAAAATCAATTGAATGCTACTTTATTGCCGAGTAATACAAGCTATATATAATCCACTTCTACACGAACAATACTGCTAGCAGAAATTAATAATCAAATAAAACCAATCCGCACAAACACGAAATAACCAACTAAACACAAATTCTAAAATAAACACACTATAAAATGTCAAATATCACTAGAATCTAGACTTCCTATAAATCTTGCTCGATTTTTACCCTAGAGAGGAAACCTTACCCATGTCAGCTCCAGATACATCGATGTACGTACACTCGTGTGTGACATGTTGCCAGTAGAAACTAACGTCCAATATTATATGTAGAATTTCTTTGCTATCAGAGAAAAAAAACATCATCATCTTCCTGCCCTTGTCCCGTGTTATTTGATGTCGGCGCAACACGTTTTTTTCTTCCACTCTGCCCTGTCACTCGTCATGCTATTACTAACAGAGAAAGAAATATAGAAAAAAAAAAAAGGTTTGTTTATGCCTCACACAAGAATTTATAGCATAAACATAAGGATAATATGCCTTATAATGTCCCCACTGTAGGGATTCAAACTCCTGTCCCGGGGAGGGATTGGGCCTTAAGCCGCCACGCGGGCCCAGTGCGGATTGATGGATGTCATATGTCTTCGAATTTTAAGTTTAAGTTTTTAGGACATGGCGGTTGGAAGAAGAATTGTACGATGCTAAAAAGGCAAGGTAGAGCAGTGATGGCCGAGTGGTAACGGCCCCGACTTACGAGTTGTAGGTCGCGGGTTCAAACCCAGCCAGGCGCATTACTTTGTGTAATTTATTTCATCACCACTGCTCTTAAAACGGTGAAGGAAAACATCGTGAGGAAACCGGCATTTCTTAGAACCAAAAATTCGAAGACATGTGACATCCACCAACCCGCACTGGGCCCGCGTGGTGGATTACGGCCCATTCCCTCTCCTAGAGAGGAGGCCTGAGTCCCAACAGTGGGAACATTATAAGGCCGACTATGAAAAAGGCACCTAATTCAGCATGCTGCGATACTGAAAGAGCTGAATTTATTTTGATAATAACAACTATACCAGTTTTTTTTTATTCTTGAAAGGTTCGCGCTTAACCGCTATCTCACCTGATGGAAAGCGATGATGCGATCGACGATGGAGCGCGCTTACCTAAGAAGTAACCTATTCACTCTTGACTTAAAGATTCCCGGGTTGTAGCCATCAGGACATAGACAGGTTATTATTTACCTCACATCTAATAAAACTGATTAACATACGTACACTAAACGTAAAGTTCAGGTGAAAACCAGTGTCAGGGAACTACTACGTAATTGTCTGTGTGTTTTACACACATTTACGTTTTCTTTTTTTTTAAATTTAAGTCATTGTATGTATCTACGTGTGTAATCTACTATCGGTCCCGATAAACGTTGTCTATGAAAACTGGTTTTCCGTCAGTAAAAAATTGAAACCTCAACCAAATATCTGCACAAATATCTACACAAATATACACATAAAGTTTCATACAAATCGGTCAAGCTGTTTAGGAGGAGTTAGGTGACAAACACACAATAACTTTAGATTTCTAAAATATTATATTCACCCACTTTTATTACACAATTTACCTATATGTCGATGTTTGTACATAGAGTGTAGAGGAAAACTTTTCCTTACAGTATCGTGTTTGGTTTTAAAATTTACATAACCCAAGAGATGCCACCGGATATAGCGACGTGATTCTTTTAAATTGTCTGATGAAAAGTTGTGTGAGAATTTTCAGGGGATAAAATTGCTGTGTTTTCGATATTTTTAAACTGTTTAGAACATTAGGAGAATGCAGCAGATACTGTATTATGGATATGTTCTATGATTTTTTTTAGGTGTGAAATCGCCAATGACTTCTCCCGCTCTAGGGTTGAGCGTGAGCGTGTGTCACACTTTTACTGACTAAAACCCACTCAATGTTTAAGCGATCGCTTAAACGCTGCGCCAATTATAGAGGAGGTTAAAGGCTGTTGTGTTGTGTATCGTAGGTTCGATTCCCACACGGAACAAATATTTGGATGATCTACAGATAGGTGTTCCGGCTCTGGGTGGGGAAAACCTATCTGGGTACGGAAGAAACGCCCGGGTGTCACCATTGCGTCCATTTCCGACCACCGTAGGCTTGGGCTTACGGACGGAAAGCAATGGGTACTTCGCCGTCCGATCGTCCGGTAACCGTACGGACCGTACGGGCCGTCGTTGACGGCGCGCACTATTACGGCGGCCCAGCAGGGTCGAAGCCTACTGTGGCCAAGAGTCTGCTTCTGAAAGGCAGACTCGGCCCCGGTACGAAAGGCAAAGAAGGAACAGGAGTGGGTTTTTAGTCAGTAAAAATCTGACA
This sequence comes from Mythimna vitellina, assembly GCA_949316375.1. Taxonomy (NCBI): domain Eukaryota; kingdom Metazoa; phylum Arthropoda; class Insecta; order Lepidoptera; family Noctuidae; genus Mythimna; species Mythimna vitellina. Next base: position 7,200,441 of record OX438687.1, on the reverse strand, counting down.
CACCCTCCCGTCCGCCCAAGAGCGGGGGATTTCATTGGATGATTTGCCCAGCGAAAAAAAAACTCATCCTGTCCTCTTCACCTTGAAATGGTGGACATCCTACCTATACGTAGATACACAGCATTCTGGGAACACATTTATTGTGCGTACCGCTAAGGAGTAGAATTCCTTGCCGGAATCTGTCTTTCCTAATAGCAACGACTTAGGGGTCGTTATATCAAGAATGAATAGATTACGTCTAGGCAAGCGTGTTCCATCATCGGCCACATCAGAATAATAATAATAAAAAGTTCGGAGATTCCTCTCTCTGGAGCCCTGACCACCGGCAGCTTGGACCCTGTTCCCGATGCCGGTGGGCTACTATTTTTTATATTTTTAAATGTATTTTTTAATATGTTTTTTTTTTAAGAAATATTTAAAAATGTAATCAATATGTTTATGAATTTAATAAATGGAATAATAATAATAACCTCAAATTAATAGACCAACTATCTTCACAATAGCCTCAAATCAATAGACCTGAAAGATTCAATCTAAAAAGCTGCAATTTTGAACACCTGCAGAATAGTGTGAAAGTTTATGCAGATAGAGGAAAATGAAATTTCTCCTCATAATTACACCAACTACACACACGCCACATTGACTTGGCTTTGCCCGTTAATGTAGCTAAATACTAGACAAAGAGCTAAGCAACAAGCAACGTTTTTTGAAAATAATATAAATAATAATGGTTTATTGTTCAGGAAAACTACACTTTTACATCAAATACTTTACTGGTCTCCACACTAGGATTCCCTGTGTCGTGGAGACTAGTCTCTTTCATCATAGTTCAGGAGGACATAAAATTTAAAAAAAAGAATACATAGATTATGCAGAACGTAGGATCATTACTTGTCACTGTGATCATGTCTTCGTTTCATCACTTATTCTCTTGCTTATATATTTATATTTTGTATGTATGTATATGTGTATCTATTTTAGTATTAAGTTTTGTTTACTTTTATATTTGCACCAAGTGCAACCCCATTTTGTGTCCAGGCAGTCTCTATCCGTTCTGGGTTGCCTGGAAGAAATCGCTGAATGCGATTAGGCCGCCAATTGTATGTTTTTTGTTGTGACAATGTACAATAAAGTATATATAAATAAATAAGCATAGGGTATGTTAAATTAATCATCGCTAACCATTAGGTGAGAAAGTGGTCAAACGTGAGCCTATCTATAATAATAATGAATTAAACGCTAAGACCCTGCACAACCGCGAGGTTTTCAGTCTCAGAGAATACTTCCTAAAAACCGACGTGGGTATGCACCGAGATGTGTCAGCGGTGGATAAGGGCCTCAATCCGCTCTCCTTGGCTAACGAGAACTGGCGCAAACCTATAGTACTGGATACTAATGACCGCAGGGAAGTATGGCAGAGCAAAGAGCTTCACGGACGCTGTTACCGGGCCTTACATGGGCCCGATATAGACTTTTTAGGTTCTGTATCTTGGTTGGTTTCAGTGACCTCTTTGAGGAAACCAAAGGTTTTATCTTTGCGATGACGAACGAAGTTATGATGACGAACAACTATCGGAAATATACTGTGAAGAACTGCTAGGCATGCCACCGGCCCGGGAAATCAATCCGACACATTATTTCTGGGTGTTCAACTAGCAAACGGGGACTATTTACATAGACACAACCTCGTAACCGGGATTATCCTATCATATATATATAGATTGTATTTAAACAATCTTGTGGAATCAGAAGTACCATACTATAGGTATATGCCCGACCCAATTCTCGACAATGGCAATATTACATTATATTGGGATCGATCTATCATCCATGAGAGGACTATTGTTGCTAATAAACCTGATATAGTGGTGATAGATCGACTAAAGTGTCGCACAATGATTGTTGATATTGCAGTCTCTAAAGACGAGAACCTCGTAAAAGTTGAGAATGATAAGCAAACTAATTATCTTGACTTAGCTCGCAAGGTTGTCGACATATGGGAAGTGAATAGAGCAATCATTATGCCGAAAGTCGTAACGACCAATAGCTTAATAGCCAAGAGCCTCGAACAACATCTGAGGAGGCATCAAGGGCCTGATCCAGAAAGCAGTACTTCTGGACACATCACATATCACACATCGTTAGGAGTTTTTCCTCTCTCAGGAGTCCTAACCGCCGGTTGCTTGGACTCTGTTCCCGATACCGGTAGGCTACTATTTTTTATATTTTTAAATATATTTTTATGTGTTTTTTTAAAGAAATATTTAAAAATGTAATAAGTATGTATATAAAATAAATAAATAGAGTAATATAAAAAAAATCAACCATGTTAATTTGGCTGAAACGGCGGATGAAGATTAGGACGTTGTTTCACGTAAAACATTAATGTATGCCTCCGTCAAGGAAAATTTATTACATTGTCCTTATTTAGCGAAGGTGATAGACTAAGGGACCTATCAAAAGCCAGCAAGTGTACCCGTAGGTACTTAATTACCTGCGACGAGCCAGCTAGTCTTACTATCAATCTTACTGTCTAGTTCTAAGTTACTTAAACCATACCACAACTATTTATATTCATCACTAGTATATTATTCTAGCTTCTGCTAGCGACTTCGCCTGCGCGAAAGTTGGTTTCTCCAAACAAACTTTCAACCCCCGTTTTACCCCCTTAGGGGTAGCGTTTCGTAAAATCCGTTCTTAGTGGATGTCTAGACCCTATAAGAAAACTACCTGCCAAATTTCAAGCTTGTAGGTGTTATAGTTTCTGAGATTTCGTGATTAATCAATGAGTGGTATTTTGCTTTTATATTTATAGAAGATTTATACTTTGACCTTCAATCTATATGTTACACTAATATTATAAAAGTGAAAGTTTATGAGTAGTAGTGGCCCAGAGAGCAATGGTGGTACAGTGGTCTTCTTCAATTCTTCTTTCGGGTCGATCTGACTCAAATTTGGTCCAAAGGTGGCTAAAAACACAAATATTTGTCTATTTAGCCACCTGGACCGCTCGCGATCTGTCGTTGGCCTCGCATAAGTCGTGGAAGGTGCACTGGTATTGGCCATACTTACAAGTCGCGGGTTCAAACCCAGCCAGGCGCATTACTTTGTGTAATTTTTTTCATCGCCGCTACTCCCAAAATAGTGAAGAAAAACATCGTGAGGAAACCGACATCTTATCTAACCAAAAATTCGAAGACGTTTGCCAACCTCCAGCTCACACTGAGCCTAAGTGGTGGATTACCGTCCATGCCCTCTCTTAGAGAGAAGACCTGATTCCAAGGAGTGAGAACATTAAAAAGCTGATGTTGTAATGTTTATGTTATGTCAGTTTGTGAATGTGTATCTTTGCTAATTCTTCACGCTCGAATGGCTGAACGGATTTAGCTAAAATTCGGTACGAGGCTAGACTATGTCCTGTAATAACATATTGGATATGTTTTGCCTCAGAAAGATGTTCTCTTGGGATATTTTTTTTCTATCACGCAGGCAGCACATTGGATATGTTTTGCCTCAGAAATGTGTTCTCTTGGGATATTTTTTTTCTATCACGCAGGCAGCACATTGGATATGTTTTGCCTCAGAAATGTGTTCTCTTGGGATATTTTTTTTCTATCACGCAGGCAATGTCGCTGGCAGTAGCTAGTGGGTAATAAAATGACGGAAATTCGTACTAGTGAGCTTTGATCTTCCAAGAATTTTATTTGTCTATATTTTAAAGTAAACAAGCACCTAAGAGCGATATTTGTTTAAAAGAACCAAGGGCACATTACTGGAATATTTGCGTCTGGAGTTCGATGCTCAGGACCGCCGGTTCACATTCCCACCGGACACAAATATTTGTACAAAATGCCTGCAAAACTCACCTTCGAGCCGCAAAGGTCAACATAAAAAAAGTGATGTATATATGTTCAAGGTTTGAAGTTTAGTTCTTTCTAGTTTCACCTACGTCTGAAATTAACCTACTAGAATGTACATAAAATCAAATAATAACTATAGCTTAACGCATAGTTCCCTGTACAAAACATGTATTATGCATATGTCCACGGCATTATGCTGAGCGTTTGGCCGTTTTACGTGGACGTGGCGCATATTTGCCCTATAGAATATTTATAACTTGTAAGTATGATTATGCTAGTTTTAAGATTGCATCGTTTCCGGCAAATAGTTTTTCTTTCCTTCTTCTGTAGAGACGAGGGCTGGATGGAATGAAACCCACCAAATGATGGCCGCTATGGCAAACGTACAATACTTCATCATAGACTGAGTGTGGGAACCAAACTTCAATAGATTGATAGACAGAAACTATCTTTAGTGTCCACGTTCAGGAAGTTAAGCCATTGTATGCGCCCCAGCTGCAGCCACAGTAGAAGTGGGCTTGCAGAAGACGAGCAATGCGTAGCTCGCCGTCCGGTACTTTTCTGGACCAAGCCCGAGTCGATGGCGGTTTCAATGATAATTTAACTTCTCTCGTTACTAATTGATTGACTAGTTTAAACTTTTTTTTATAGATTTTTTTTCATCTAAGTGTGGTGGCTTGTAATTAGCACTTTGATAATATTACACTACTCGTATCATTTTTTTTATTAGTCTGTAAGCCTTCTGTAAAATAAAATAAATAAATAGACACAGGTTTTTTTTTTTTAGCTGGGAAAATCATCTAATGACAAATCACGCTCTTAGGCGGAGCGGGAGATAGTGTCACTTTTACTGACTAAAAATCCACTGCTGTTTCTATGGCCCCAGTAGGCTTTTGCCCTGCTGAACCCCTACGACTTGCTGACATCTCCTTGAGGCACGCGTGGAACAATACGCGCCGTCGACGACTTAGGCTTAGTCCGGACGGTTACCGGACAGTCGGACGGCAGGCAACCCATTGCTCGCCGTCCGCAAGCCCGCGCCTACGGTGGCTGGAAATCGGGATCGGAATCCCGGCGGCTGTTGAGGCATGAGGACCGTTGCCTCACGCGATTGGCTGCCTCCTTCAGGTGGATTATCTCAAAAAGCTATAGTGCATTGAACTAAAAGAAGTTGAGCTGTATTGAACAAATATCTAAGTACAGTCAAATGGGGTGAATAGAAAAAAAACTTCAAAAAGTATTTTCATATTATTTGAATATTTTTTACAGCATTTAACTATATTAATTTATTAATGAATTGTTATTCTAAAAGTCAATGCTTTGTTAGAGGCCGATAACATGATATCAAAGTGAAAAACCACCCAAAGTTTTGTGTCTTTTCACCCCTGCATTTCTATTCACCCCGTTTTACGGTATGCAGAGTTTCACATTTATTATATTAGTAGGATAGAAAGGGCTAAATAATAAAGTTTTGTTTCTTTTCGCCCCTGCATTTCTATTCGCCCCGTTTTACGGTATGCAGAGTTTCACATTTGTTATATTAGTAGGATAGAAAGGGCTAAATAATAAAGTTTTGTTTCTTTTCACCCCTGCATTTCTATTCACCCCGTTTTACGGTATGCAGAGTTTCACATTTATTATATTAGTAGGATAGAAAGGGCTAAATAATAAAGTTTTGTTTCTTTTCGCCCCTGCATTTCTATTCGCCCCGTTTTACGGTATGCAGAGTTTCACATTTGTTATATTAGTAGGATAGAAAGGGCTAAATAATAAATTACCAACACACGGTGACATTATATCCTCCATTACAAGCAACCGAAATGTCAACCCGTTCTCCAAACGGCTTTTTAAAAACCGTTTCTACCCCTAAATAAATCGGCCTCGATCAATTTGTGCCCCGCTTATGTAAATGTCTCGTCATTTAACCAAAATGTCACATTACTCTAAATGTCGTACGTACCGTACATATGTACAGTAAACGGCAGAAATGTATGAGCATAAAAAGCAAATAGAGGATATATTAAAAATAATACCAGTAATATCGTGACAGTAAAAGTGTTTAGCTTATTACCCTTTTGTGTCAATATTGATAAATTCTAATCAAATATTTAATTGTAAAAGGATATTTTTACCTGTACATCAAAAATTTTATTCTACACTGAAAGTATTAATTATGAATGTGCTTTTTATATATTATTATATTTTATATTCCACCCAGAAAAGTATATTTTATTAATTGTGGACCAATTAGTATATTTTGTGCAACAAGCCGTAGTAGAAATAGTTAAATCCCTGTGATGGATTTTTATTCTGTTTGCCTGAATGTTATTATTTTTTTTTATGTATTTTTACCGATTTCTCGGTCAATAGTAAACCGATTTTGAAAATTATTTTTTTGATCGAAAGTTTATACTTTCGGGTTGGTCCCATAGAAATATTGTTATGATTTGATGATGAACTTTGGAGATATAGAACGGAACTCCTCATAGGATCACAGCAGAACTGTCGTTACAAGTGAAATTGCATTATACGTATACACGATGATTTTAAGTTTGACTGAGGGGTACTTTTTAGTTGTAGTACCGTAACTCAAAAGTGTAAAATAAAAAACTTTTTACAAAAAAAAAACTAATTTCGGAAGTCAGTGTTAAATAACAAAGAGACAAAACTATTATAGAAACACCGACTTTATTTTGCATTTTTTTGTGTTTTTTTTTTACATTGGAGTCGGTTGTATTTTTTTTGTAAAAAGCTTTTTCAAAGTTACGTTTAATGCTGACTGTACAAGATTTACTTAGACGTTATAAGTACGTATAGGTACAGAGGAGCACGTTAGGTCTAGTTTCCCCTATTTAACGAGATTTTGGATTAATCTCCTTGTGACAATTTTGCGGGTAGTCGGGTTTTAATCGAGGAGTTACTTGAATAGGAGTTTTCACATACTGACAGTCTAGTCGATTTTACCTTTATTGTGATAGGTTTGTGGGTAGTAGAGACTGAATTACAAACTTAATAATGTCATTTAGGTAAAGTTCAATGTGGGAAATGTTAAGATTTATACTTACTTAAGAGGGTTTTTTTTAGTTAGGAAAATCATCTAATGCCAAATCTCGCTCTTGGGCGAAGCGGGAGATAGTGTCAGACTTTTACTGACTAAAAACCCACTCCTGTTTCTTCTTTGCCTTCGTCTCAGGGTTCCACTTTCGCACTACCTACTTAAGAGGGTCCTTTTTCACTCGCCTGTCATCAATATCAAGCATGGTTTAAAAGCTTGTTACTTCATCTAACGCAATTCAACGCGATGTTTGACAAAAAAACAACGCGAAAAAAGAGAGATAAATCCTGAAAACTCTTTTAGAATACGGCAATTCCGTGATTTACTCGAATATTTTACAAAACTTGTTCCAGGAAATACGTGTATTTTTTTAACACAAAAAACCTCTCTTTGAAATGTTGTACAAAATTTCACGCTCCTAGTCCCAATAGTTTCGGCTATGCGTCGATATGTCAGTCAGTCAGTTTCTCCTTTTGAAAAATAGATTTTTTAAAAAATAACTATCTGACTACAATCACGAATTGAACTCTTTATATAAGTAGGTAAGTTTGTACGGAACTCTCAGGACACGAGTCCAACTCGCATTTGCCCATTTTTTTTTCTTATTACAAATGCCCAAAAAATACGAAAATACTTCCCTTAGAAATATCTCAATTGCGGATGTTGAAAAACGTTTAATCCGTCTACAAAGTCCTTGACGTAGTCACGAGTAAATATTAGTTGAGTCTTAGCCGTAGTACCCTTTCAAGGGACGGCGTATGGGTTTGCTTTCACATATCAAATGTGAAAGCTTTTATCCGATTAATATTTTGTCGTTGCTATGTTTCGTTGGTAAGGCTTTGATCATACTATGACATAATGTCTGTGACAAGTTTTGTAATGTTTTGTTGAGTTCCTACTTAAAAAATATTTATTTAATCTTCATGCAACAAAAAGTAAAGAGGTGGACTTAATACCTTTGGCATTCTCTACCAGTCAACCTAGCTTAGTGGAAAGACAACATGGCAGATGGAGCATAAAAAATAATAATATTATTTAGACAATAAGTATTATAAAATCAGATATAAAGCTAAAATTAAACATACATACATATTTGATAGAATGTTTACCTATACATACATATAATTATATATCATCATCATCATCATCATCATTTCAGCCGAAAGACGTCCACTGCTGGACATAGGCCTCCCCCAAGTGCCGCCACAATGAACGCCACAATTAATTATATATATACCTAGTAAAAGAGTTTTGAGATGATTCTGCTATTTGTGTAGAAACTCGTGGCCGTCCTTATTCAAGAGGTAGCGAAATCCACAGAAGGATGGACTGTATATAGAAGGAGGAATGAACAAAATATGAATATGTATGAGAAGGACAAAGCAGTAGGAGATTGTTAGAAGAACGCAGATTCTTAGCGTTTGAAGAACGTTTTTAGTAATGGTATATATAGTATAGTATGTATAGTATATAAGTATTTATTATTTTAATTTAAGATTTCACATTCTCTTCTTCAATTACTTCTACACACTATTGTCTACTTTTCTTTTTATTTCTCCTTTCGCAGGTCTGCTGGAAGAAATTTCTTATTGGAAATAAGCAGTACCTTTGTACAATTTTTATCAGAATGTATCTTCTTTCTTTATGTATTCGTGTGTACATAAATTATAAAATAAATAAATAAGAACAAAGATATTGAAAGTGAGGTATGAGATAAGAAGGAGAGGTAGGAGAGTTGAACAAAGAGAAAAGGATTGTCAAAGCTCGCAAACTTCTTCTCTGGCCAATAAGAAACCATTTGAGCTCCGATCTGAAGCTTGATACATGGTCATCTAAGTATTCTTTAATTAGTATTGATAAATAATTAAAACTTTTTTTTATCATGGATAGGCTCGTTTGACCACTATCTCACCTGATGGCAAGCGATGATGTGGCCGACGATAGAGCACGCTTGTCCAGAAGTAACTTTTTCACTCTTGACTTAAAGACCTGAGTAGTAGCTACCATGAAACACAGATTAAAGCAGGAAATTCCACTCCTTAGCTGAACGCGCAATAAATATGTTCTAATATGCTTTGTACGTATGGGTGGGATGTCCACCATGTAATACAAAAAAATTAAACCGATAGTTGTGGTAGTAATGTACTTGTATGTGTCCTGGCAGTTGGCAATGTCTTATTCACTAAAACGTTTTCTTGATAGTGACCCGTATGCTGGATTATTCGTTACCCTTCAAAATGGTTGACCTGAATGGTGGTAGCGGGTGAGTCATGTTCGTGAACGAATGGACATCTCTCAGCTGCCCAAGTTTGGTTTTAACTGTTATTAGTTCTTTGAATTTATTTATTTTTTACTCCGGACGGTTTTAATGTGCGAAAGACAGCACACTTCATTATCAGATATATTTTTTTAAATCTACACATATTTTCTTCTAGATGAGAAAGAGAAAAGTGACAGATTGGAATAGATGGGAAGAGATAAATGAAATAAGACAATACGATTCTGACCCCGAAATAAATTGAGATATGGGCACTAGGGTGACGATGGCCCTGTTAAAGGCGCATTGTGTGAGTTATGTTAACTATTTATACAAACAAACCTCAAATCACTGTATGTGGAACTATATCCGTACTGATAATAACTTCACACGGTGCATAGTCTAGATGGAAACTATGACGGAAATTGTGGTGGCCTGATTGCGCTACAATTTCCCGATAAAATGTGTCCACGTGTGATCGGATCTTTAGCAGTACAAAGGTATATTTCTATCAACATTTGGAAATTATTAAATATATATAAAATTCATTCATTTGGAACACCGTTTTAGGCATAGATTTCCTCAAAGTAATGGTTGATGCGGGTTTTTGTAAGACCTTCAAAATTGTTCAAGCGTTGTTATACAAACTTCATTTCGATTCAAGGAAAAGGAATTGGATATTTTAGGAATCAAGTGTTACATATTTGTGTTTGTTGCGTAGTTGTTTTGTGTGCACTGCGCTTCCACAATTATTCATAGTAGGTAATAGGCGTTACAAATTTTTTTCTTTATTTAAATCGTTATTTGCTTCTAGTAAAATCACTCCAGAATTATATACATACGTAGTCTTAAGTTCAACCTTTTTTTTTACTATTTTGTATAAGTACCTTCACGCTTTATATAAAATGCACCCAGTCAAAATTGATTCCACATGTCCGATGGGTGGGGCACTGGTGAACCGTAACACAGGCATCTCACGCCTTTCACGGACACCAGCTTCTCACATATGTGACACATACTAGACTGAGTAATTGTACCGTTTTAGCTATAAACAAAACATTATGAGGAGAAATAAATAAATTATTATTATTATATTATATTGAAAAATTGTTTGACATTGAGACCATTAGATATTTTTAGTAAATAGAACATAACCAGACATAACTATGTTTTTTACAACTCCTTCCTTGGTAATAATATTAATGCTATTTCCAGTAGCTTTATCCGTAGGAAAGTAGAAATATTCTAAGGGAACGTACTTCTGCAGTAAAAGGTATGTGAGGTATGTGCTATACCACGATATGCTCCATTCTGTATGTAAAACGAAAGAATTAACATAACATAGCAGTCGCCGGGCAACTTTTCTGGTAACAAAGATGAGAACTAAGTTCGCCAAAAAAAAAAAATATTTAAAGGAGTTCAGTTTTATAATAAAATACCCCCATTTATAAAAAAAGGATGCTCATGCAATTCATTCAAGAACCAACTAGTACAATATGTAAGAAAAATTATATAGAGACCTAAGAGCGGGCAACACAAGGTACATTTTCATACAACCGCTCTTGCGTGATTATTTATTTATTTATTTAAACTTCATGTACAGTGGTGGTACATAGGCGGACTTAATGCCACAAGGCATTCTCTGCCAGTCAATCATTGGGTTAAAAAAACAACACTGTGGTAGGTGTGCACAATAAATAAATAACAGATATTTGAAATAGAATTTAGTATCGTTAAATTAAGATTATGATGTTATTACACATTTTTCATTAGATATTTTTGAAAACACAGTATTATGTGGATATTATCTAGGCTTCTATTGGAATCAATTAATAAATTTGTGTAAAACTAATTCAGTAAAGATATCTGAAAATCTACTATTTTGCATGAACTTTGAGACTTCATAATTTATTCAAAAATTAAAAAAGTATAACAATAAAAGCCTTGCAAATTTAATCAAGATTCTGAATGACGAGAATTTTTATCAAAAACTTTTAAGGGTTTTGTAAAAACACGTATTTCCTGTTACAAGTTTTGTGATATATTCGAGTAAATCACGAAATTACCGAATGGCAACAGAGTTTTCAGGCGTTCTCTCTCTTCTTTCGCATTGCCTCTTCATCAAACATTGCGTTGGATTGCGTTAGATGAAGCAACAAGCTTTCAAACCATGCTCGACGTTGACGATAGGCGAGTGGAAAAGGGCCCTCTTAAAGACTGCATTGGATGAATTTAATAACTTACGTACGCGGTGACGAACCCTTGTTATTTATTATATATTAATTAGGTATAAGGAAAAATTGTTCTGACTTTGTTTCTTTTTTGAGAAAAACATATATTTAAACCTATCTATTCGTATGTAGACCAGTTGTCACCAACCATTAAGCAATCAAATGGAAATATGTTTAAAAATAAATTAAAATAATTTTTGATTGATAATGTATTTTATAATCTGCATAAGTTTTATGATAACAATTAATATTTGTGTGTATCTAATTTTTGATAAAAAAATAAATTTGTGAATATCTAATTTCCTAATCTACTATTGCATATCCGACTTGGGTAGACTGTAGAAACTAAAAATGTAATAATGTTTATTAATAAGAACTTAATGTACACAGTTACGCAATAAATATATCTTTATCTTTTGACAAACGTTACCCAAATCCTTTCGGTCATTTTAGCATAAAGATGTAACAAACATTACACAGACACACACAAATACAAACTAATGCCCTTAGGTTGGTTATTAGGGATCAATCTCATTCCCAGAATGTGTATGATGATAAGTTTTGCCTATTTTTATATTAATAATTAATATCTTAAAACAACTAAATCTATTGTTAATGAAATCTGTGTGGGAAAATAGGACAGTAGATTTTCCGCACCACAATATTTAATTATTTACGATGCTTATAACGTTAAAACCCACCCTGATGGTACTCTGTCTTATTTTTGTTTACAATATTATCAAAGGCCCTTTGTCCTACATTACGGTCTAATTAACTTAATATTTTCATAATGAAGTTTGTACTGAAATTAAATTGTGATGAGATGAAATTAATTGAAGATTTGATGTTTAATAACTTTCGGAGCAGCCGCGAAATTTGGTTAGGAATTGTGAAATACTGAATCAGTTGGGTTGGTTCTCAAATTGCGCGTGATTTAACGAGCTATTCTAAAGTAGAAGTCAGCCAGGGTTGTGGATTTGTTTGAAAGTGTTACTATAGCCCTGAATTTCAACGAGCAACTGAAGGAACAAAAACTTGCCAAGTGCGAGTCGGACCTGCGTACTGAGGGTTACGTACAAACTTACTTATGAAAACAGTTCAATTTCCGAATTGATTCAAGAATTTTTTTTCGAATCGGTAAAAAGTTTTTTTTTTGTGACGTAACCACAAATTTACAATTTTCATATTTTTTCCTATACTTGCGCAATGAGATCTGGCTTCATACCAAATTTCGGGACTCTAGGTCAACGGGAAGTACCCAATGAATTTTGATTTCCTTGAGAGTATCAAAATATATTTTTTTTTGCAACATAAACGTCCGTATATTTTTTAACTCAAAGTTTGATTTTTTCACAGCTTCAAAATTCCGCAGAGTTAAGTATATGGTTTTAATTTCGAGTCAATACCTCGACGCGTTCCCGAGATGAAAGGTCTTGACAGATATATAGATAGACGGACAACGAAGTGATCCTATATTTATTTATTTTTTAAAACTTCATGCATCTCAAAGGTACAATGGTGTACTTGATGACTTAGGCATTCTCTACCAGTCAACCAAAAGTAGTGTAGAGAAAACATGGTAGGTGGTTAAATAAAAAAAAAAACAAGGTAACAAATGTTTATATATAAAATAAAGAAACATAAATATTTAATATAATATAAACGGTTTGTTGTAATGTTTTTTTAAAATCCCATAACTCTAAAGTATGAATGATATCAAAGAATCAACTGGCATATGAATTATTTTTCAATTATCCTTTTTTGGTTTTCATTTTACGTACAAAATATGTTGATAAATTCAAGAATATTTATGTAAAACACCTTTACGTAAAATATCACAGCGTAAATATGTAATGTCATTTGTTTTTTTTATAGAATACTTTAGAGTTCAAAGACTGGCAACGTCACAAAAGTGAAAATTTGTCATAAGGGTGCAAATTTTTGACCTAAATTAATTATGATTGATTATATCTTCGAAACCATATATTTTAGTACCACATATTCTAAGAATTTTAGTATTATTTTTCCTTATAGAATATAAACCTTGAGTTATGGGATATCAAAAACAACACATGGAATATGAATATAATCATATTCTTTGTATAAAGAAAAATAAAAGGATTTTTGAGACTACTCCGCTATTTGTGCAGAAAATAAAGCCGCAACTTCCGCTTAAATGCGTTCTGTTTTTTCCTTTTGAGGTACGGAACCCTAAAAAGGACTAAAACTTGGGGTGGGTTTTAGTCCGTTTTCCTGTAAACACAACGATTAAGGTTGTCTTTACTGAAATCAACCCACAGTATTTATATTAATATGACCTTGAAACGAAAACCAATTTACGAATAATGTAGGTATTATTTTTATTATATCTAGCCTTTACTGTCACACAGCTGAGAAAAGACCTCCCTTAATTCCTTCTATTGTTCCCGGCTCTCTCAGTAGCCACGCAATAAATGGCGGAATTACTTAGGACTTTCGTGGCTTGTCGCTTCACCGTCGTGTATTTTTTAATTTTATGGGCCCACCGCTCGATCGGCATGCGGCAGATATGTCCAGCCCCCCTAGCCAAGTTACGATCGTTTCGTTTGCGTCGAACGCCTCAAGTAGGCCGCGCCTCCGATTCCTTTGTTCTGACCACGTGACTGAGGGTTGAGTTGACGTCAGAACAAAGGAATCGGAGGCATGGCCTACTCGAGGTATTCGACGCGAACGAAATAATCGTAACTTGGATATGGGGGCAGTAAATAATAATAAATAATAAAATAAAGTGTTTCAGCGCAGTCCTACTTAGCTAGGTACCCTTCTGTTCCTCATAAACGATCGGTGTTTCGAACGCAATCTGAATATGTTGACACATTAGGTGATTTAGGTATAATCTTATAAACATAGCGTAACAATTCCTGATTTTAACATAACATAATGTACTTATATTATCTTTCAAATTAAAAACTTTGTTGTCACTTTCACTCATATACTCGTACCTACGTCAAATGACAAATAAAACCAAGAATAAAAATCTACATATTGCTGACTTAAAAAACGCAAAAAAAGACCATGAAGAATTTTATCTCGTAATTCATCTTTTCATAGACATTACTGGCAGCAAAGACCCGACTGTTTAATCCCGAGTAGGCCTGCATATCGCCTCTTTAATCAAGAAAGTAAGGGATCCCTCCGAGATTTTTTTTACTCCATAATTATAATAACTGGATGATTCTGCAAAGATTATCACGACGAATCTACTTCAGGGTAAGCAAGAAATTTTGCGACACACGGCCGATTCAACCGTACAACATTTACAAATATTTATTTCAAAAGGATTTTGAATCCTTTGAATTCCAAATCCACTTATGCCAAATTGAAATGAGGGTACAAAAGATCGCAGGTAGTCTTAAAAAAACGTTTTTCCGTTTTTATCACATTTGAGGAAATTGAATTGGACGCCTGCGTTTACCATTTCAAAGGGACGTGTCCCAAAAGATTAGGAGTTGTTGGAGATAAAGTTAATTCATTTAAGAAAATCTGAATGTCTTATTTCCATGATACCTCTATCTATGTTCTGTATCGTGTTTTTATAATTTTTTACTTGCTGCTACCAGTGGCATCGCTCACGAGAAACTAGAAAACTTTCCTACAAAAAACAAACGTACCCTCGGGGTAAAAAATACCCTATTTATGTGTTGTTCCTGGATATTATGATCTATCCGTGTGCCAAATTTCATCCAAATCCTTTCAGCTGTTCGAGTGTGAACAAGTACAAACCTATACACATACTCACTCACAAACTTTTGCCATGATTATATTAGTGTGATAAAATTAGCGCATTTTGATTGAGACAAAGTAAATAATAAAGTTTAGGTTGTTTTACCATTTTCACCTGAATAAGCGACGAGGTACAACTTTCAAAATAAAACAAAAAACTGGGCAAGTGCGAGTTGGACTCGCACGCTAAGGGTTCCGAACAAACTCGTACCTATGAAACAGTTCAATTCCCGAATTAAGCTACGAAGATTTTTCCGAACCGCAATTTTTTTTTTGTGACGTAGCTAGCAAATTTACAGTTTTCAGTTTTTTTTCCTATACTTATGCTATGAGACCTTGCTCCATGTCAAATTTCAGGATCCTAGGTCAACGGGAAGCACCCTATGAATTCACATTCCCTTAAGTGTCGAAATACACGTTTTTTGTGACATAAATGGCCGTAACTTTTTCTTTCGTTACCTTAAAGTTTGATTTTTTTACAACTTCAAGGGACCTCAAACCTGAGAATATGATTTTAATTTCAACTTGATAACTCCAGACGGACAACTAAGTGATTTTATAAGGGTTCCGTTTTTTCTTTTATGGGTACGGAACCCTAAAAAAATGTTTGTTGTATTCTTATACAAACTTATTCTTATTTTTCTTTACATTTAATTTCTAAGGATTATTTCTTTCAAATATTGTCCGTAACTGCGGTTAACATGGTCCACTCTGCAATTCCAATTTTAGTTGACCCTTCCAAACATTTAGAGTGGTTCAATCATACGAGTTATAAAACTCGAAAAGCGTAAAGACTTTTTAATTACATAGCGCACACACACATAGGATCCACCACGGCTAGTGTGAAAGCGAAGCCCGGGGCCCCTGGATGAAGGCAAAGAATGAACAGGAGTGGGTTTTTAGTCAGTAAAAGTCTGACACTATCTCCCGCTCCGCCCAAAAGTGAGATTTGTCATAAGATGATTTTCCCATCTACAAAAAAAATAGAAAATAGGATCTAGGCCACCAACTCACCGGTCCGAATCGCTAAACCAACTAGGTACTATTTACCTTATTTATATCGCATTAAAACCATGGTTTTTTGTGCGGTATGGCAGATGGCGCCATCTTGTTGGAAGTACCATTTATCTTCCTCCAACCAAATATCGAAGAAGCCAAGTGTTTCTAAGTGCTCAAAATACACTCTTTATTAAACGCGGATTTTCAAAATACAGATGAATGATTTGTATTGTATTGTAGACTAAATATTTCCTTAATTAAATTTCAAACTGTACCGAAAAGAAACATCTACCACGATAGATTCCGCCTGTCAAAAAATCTATAGATCCACTTTTAAATGAATCATCCATTATAGTGGAATCTTATTCAGAACTAACTTCTGTCATCGGTTTCGCTTGCATCCCCATTTCACTCAGTAATAAAGCAGCATTCTATTGGTGAGAACATTTTTAAAATCGGTCCTGCACTTTTTAAGTTTTTTTATTACAAGAGGTCGGAATAAGGTAGAGTTATTTAAGTACTTTTACCGATTTCATGCAGCGAAAGAATAAAGTGGACATGCCTCAAATCCCGAGATTAATTTAAGAGTAGAATTTTTTTATGACACTATCAGACATATAGCTGAAAAAAAACTCCCTGTATTAATGACGAGGAGGAAGTGTAGTTAACCTCACCTCAGTTGACGTAAAGTGATCTTTTTCAATGAAAAATACTAATAAAATTGTATGTTAATTAACTTTATTTGTCTAATCTGTCTCTGAGGTTTTTATTATTATTTATTTGTAATATACGCACACCACACCACACGGGGCAAGGAACACACGCCACACGGGATTTTTCTTCAGAAATCCCGGGAAGATCCATATTAATATCAACACTTCGATGCAAGTACATGAATAGCTTTACCTGATTCTGACCTCTGCTCATTACGAACAAAAATACAGACATATTAATTAGTAGGTGGGTATAGACTAAGCCCCTAACAAATGCCTACTTAAAAGGGTTCTTTTTCACTCACCTATCGTCAAAATCGGGCAGTTTACTTCATCAAAAAATTTAAAAAACTCAAAAGAGTATAACAATAGATTTTGACTTTTTTAATTTTTGAGCAAATTATGTAGTGTTTTTTTTTTTTTTTATTGGGTGGGAAAATCATCTTATGACAAAACCCGCTCTTGGGCGGAGCGGGAGATAGTGTCAGACTTTTACTGGTTCCTTCGTTGCCTTCGTCCCAGGGCCCCGGGTTTCGCTTTCACACTACCCGTGGCCCCAGTAGCCCCCTACGATTTGTTGACATCTCTTTGAGGCGCGCGTGGAACAGTACGCGCCGTCGACGACTTGGGCTCGGTCCGATTACCGGACGGCCAGACGGCCAAGCGCGCGGCAAGCCCGCGCCTACGGTGGCCAGAAATCGGGATCGGAATCCCGGCGACAGCGGTTGGAGCGTAAGGACCGTTGCCTCACGCGATCGGCCGCCTCCTTAGCTAGCATTACTGCTTCGCAGAAGGAGGCGACCGCCTGCCACTCCTTCTCGCTCCGGAGCATGGCCTGAACCAAGGCCCGGCGCGAGAGATCGCCGCCGCCGATTGCCCCACGAGGACACGGCGTTACTCTGCCCAAGCGGGGCATACCTCCACCGTGTGCTCTACCGTGTCCTCCGGGTGGGCCACACAGTGGCGACACCCGGGCGTCGTTTCCGCACGAATCCGGTGCAGGAACCTCCCGAACTTACCGTGTCCGGTGAGAACCTGCGTCATGCGGAAGGTGAGGACGCCGTGAGGTCTTTCCAACGACGCCTCAAAGAGGGGACTTACCGCCATAATTGTGGCGTGCCCAAAATTATGAAGTGTCGAAATTCTTGCAAAATAGCAGATTTTCAAAGGTTTTTACTGGACTATTTACACAAATTTATAAATTAATTTCAATAGAAGCCCAGATAATATCCACACGATACTGTGTTTCCAAAATATATAATGAAAAATGTGTAATAACGTCATAATCGCGTAAGAGTGGTGAAAATGTATGTCGAGTTGCATCCCTTTAAGTACAAAAACGATAATCGAGCATTAATTATGCTGCTCATTCGTGCGAATATCTATCAAGTAAATATTTATAACTAATTTATATCCCAAAAGTTGAATTCGTTCGATACAATTTAAACTCTGGCCAAATGGATCAGGTATCTTTTCTGTGTGAACTGTGAGATGTAATTCAAACCTAATCCTATTTAAATCAGACCTAACTCTACTTGGTCTTTTTAATCTTGGAGATCTTTGTAGTGAGAGAAACAAATCTACTTCTTAATAATTCTATTATTGTTTTCGTGTATTATTTATAGGCTCACGCTTGACCACTTTTACCTGATGATAAGCGATGATGTAATCGACGATAAAGCATTCTTGCCCAGAAGTAACCTGTTGACTCTTGACTTAAAGTAGCTATCAAAAAACAGAACCCTCCGGTAAAAAAATCCACTCCTTAGCTGTACGCTCAATATTATATAACGTCAGAGATTAAATATTTAAACATGTCAGTAAATAAAATGTTATTGATAAAAAATTAAAATGTCAAAAATAGCATGAAAACAAAAATTTAAATGTCATGGAAAAATAATAGAAATAAACATGTCGCTAAATTAAATGGCACGAAAGTATATGTAAAGCATAAAATCATCACACGAAAATGTTCTCAATTCAGATCCATTTTTAAATGAGACACGATAATTTGATTTGGCTCTCGAAAAAACGTGAAGGGAAATCCCGAATTCGAACAATGGTATTTTTACTTTTAAATAATCCAAGTTTTCAAAATGATTACAAGTAACCTGTGCCTTATACATAAAAACTTTTTTTCGCAAAACTTTGTGAGTGGCCTGGTATGTTTGCCTGAGGTAAGAACCACACAGGTTTGAGTATACTTGTCCAGTCAGTTAAAACATTAAACTATTGCCGTCTCGTTCAGGAAGGAATCGTATTATTTTGACCTCTTTGTGACTCCTTCTAATATTACTTAGTTACCTTACCCTATTCCGGTAACCCTATTCCGGAGGGACGGACATAATTGGCTTAAGAATATGGTCACGTTGGCAGTCTTTATAGTGGGATTGTAATTACGGCTCGCTTTACGTAGACTACATTTGACTTGCTAAATGGTGCCAAAGTCAAAGTCAAAGTTTTTTATTTCACATAGGCCTACATGGGCACTTATAACACGTCAGAAGCTAGCGCACGGTTCCAAATTGGTCGTTTCCTATGGAGAAGAGCCGGCAAGAAACTCCATGGTTACTCTTTTATTGACCGCCTATTTATTGACCGTAGTGCATATAATGCAAAAACATGAATAACATTTGACTGGCCTGTTGGTCTTGTAGTTAGTTGCCCTGACTCCTATGCCGGAGGCCATGAATTCCATTCCCACCCAAGACCTGTTTGTGTGATGAGCACGATCATTTGTTCTGTGTCTGGTTGTAATTTACCTATAATAAATGTATATATTTAGAAATATATAAATAAGTTTATCAGTTGTTTACTCATAGCACAAACTCTGCTTAGTTTGAGACTAGATGGCGTTGTGTGAAAGTTGTGAAATATTTTATTTATTACTAGCGGTCGCCCGCGGCTCCGCCCGCGTGGATGTCAGTTACCGCTGCAAAAAAACCTACCCAGGAAAGACACGGTGAGCAAAATGATTCCCAGGTCAATTCATAGTCACCGACACTAACATCGACGACGCAGTCGTTATCTGCCGCAGGCTGCACAGATTGTCTTTCTGTGGATGTTAAACAACAACTTTAACATCCATCAATGATGGAAATATATAAATGTAATTAATACTAAGTTGTCACTTCTACCGGCAGTCCCGGAGTGCAACCCGTTGTTTCAGGATAGATAACTAAAGCGATTATTGTAGAGCTTCTCTATAAACAACATTTGACGTTAAATTATTTCCGGGTACCAAAATAAACTGATGGTCGGGAGCCCCGACCCGTATTTATTATATACTTTATTGTACTAATATATAATTGATATATTTTATTATAACATTATGGTTTTTTTTTTAATTTTTATAAACTAGTGCTTGACTGCGATCCCACCTGATGGTAAGTAGTAATGCAACCGTTGATGGTGAGGCGCACTAGTTTATTAAGAGCCTATTCACTCTAGCCTTAAAGACACCTAAATAATAATCCGACGGGAAGACCACAGCAGGCAAGTTGTTCCAGTCCCTTGATGTTCGCGGTATAAACGACGAGGCGAAATGCTTGGTCCGGACCGTAGAGGTTTCAACAACGTAAGGGTGGATACTCACCGTTCGTCGGGTTGTCCGATGGTACAAATGAGATGGTGGATGTATTCTCATTAATTCAAATAAGTTTAAATTTAAATACGTATATGTTGTAACTTATTACATTACTACAATAATAGTAGCCGCGTTTAAATGCACCTTGGCAGCGTCTGTTGAGTGTGGTTTCCTGGGTTAGATTCTGAGGTCCAGCAAATTTAAATAGTCATCTTAGAGATCAGGCGCTGAACTAACGGCTTCACGTTCGTAGTAAAGTTGTTAGTTCATCGCCTGACCTCTCTTCGATTGTGTCGGATTGTCGTCCCATTAGACTTATGAGAGTGAGAAAAGAGGTTACAACTACGTGTGCACATAATTGTGTACTATGATAACTACCATAGCGAATGGCTAGTTTCTGAAAAAATGTATTCAAGAAGACCTTACAAAACCAACAAACTGCTTCGTCGATCTCGTGGGTGATTTCCGGATCAGAAAAAATTTCTATTAGGTTTTCCATTAAGAATTACTCTAAAGCAGTCCAGAGTTTAAGAGTTGGTGGTGTGACACCCCCGTGCCTAGTTAGTCCTGCGCCTGATATCGTTCCTGTGAGACTATGAGACTAAAGGAACAGAGAGTACACCTGTGTATGCAAACACTTAAACACCATAATATCTCCTGCTCACTTGGCTAATCTTTGATGAGATTCATCACCATGATCGAAATTCAGCCGGGAAGATTATAGAACCTCAAATTCTACAGAACCACTTACCGATAGGAGCAGGACCACCCAGCCATCCTGGCGCCCAGCCGGCTCCAAGCCCCTTCCTCTGCCGCGCCAGAAGTTGTATCGTCAGAGCGTAAGTCAGCAGCATCACCATCAGAGGAATGTAGAACGAGATGATGGATCCAATAGCCTTGTACAAGTTGTCTGGAACCTGGCACGAGCCATCGATGAGGACTGAATCTGCATTCTGTGGAAGAGAAGTTTAGTCTTTGAGCAAAAATTCTGCAGTAGTAAGTAGCTTTTGTAGCGACATCTAAGGCGTCACATAAGAACTAATCCTGCGTCGTGCGATTAAAGTTTTCCGCGCGATTTTAACATACATAATAGAAAAGCCCGAAATCATCTGTCAGACAGTAGAAGGATCCTTCCTTTTCAACGGAGGTTTGCGGTACTTTACTCTTGTTCCGCATAATTACATGCCGGTGCCTCAGGAAACACGTTAAGTTATTGGTCCCAGCCCGCTGTCATTTGGGATTTTTCGTTTCCAGATTACTACGGGTAGTCAGAAACTGAATAATTCGCATCAGTCTTGCCGAGGGGTGGATTTACCACTGGTTGTGGAGATCGTATGGCAGGAAGCAGTCGCTCTATGCAAAATGTTGCTAGCGTCATCTAGCGAGAAGATGCCACGACTGAGCCCATAGCTTTCTCCTTAGGTGATTGGCTTCTATGTATTTGTAAGCCAGTATAGCTTGTATATTTTTTTATTATTGACAGGCTTACGCTTTACTACTATCTAATCAGATGGTAAGCGATTATGTGATTTACGATAGAGCATCTAAATATTAAGTGCAAGTTTGTGTGCCTATAAGTTGAAGGTTTGATACATCATCATAACCATTTTCCAGTCTTTGTCTCGAATTAATTGGAGTTGGCATAACTGGTTTTTCCTTACGATCTGTCCTGTTAACTGTCTCGTTACCACTGGCTCCCTTTTTTCATGTCATTACTTACACAATCCAATTCATATTTTGTTTGGCTTCCCTCTCCCTCTTCATAGAAGATTCTATGCATAATATTATTTATAGATAATACGAAGTACTACTATCCAGGACGAAGTTGAAATTATTATTTTGGGTAGCAATTTTAGATGATACCTAATCTAATGAAAAGATATTATCGGACCACCACGCGTACGGCAAACGCGCCACCGGTACATGTTGGACATCCCAATTCCCACCTATACGCACAAGACGTTTTGGGAACATATTAATTGTGTTTACAGCTAAGGAGTGGAATTCCTTGTCGGAATCTGTGTTTCCTGATAGCTACAACCCGGGAATCTTTAAGTCAAGAGTGAATAGGTTACTTCTAGGTAAGCGCGTTCCATCGTCGACCGCATCGTCGCTTTCCATCAGGTGAGATAACGGTCAAGCGCGAACCTATCAAGAATAAAAAACAGAAACATTACAGGTTGAACAATCGCAATTAAAAGGAAATAATCAAAAGCCAATATGCTGCTAAAAAAAAAATTAGAAGGAAGCATTTTTAATGTAAAAAGTTGGCAAACAAATGGGTGAAGGAAATTGGCATCGGCCGTCTTTGGAATTTAGTAATAATAAAAGTTTACCGGAACCTACACCAATCGAACCGGCAACAACACTGGTGTTACTTCCTTAGATTAGACTTTGAATAAATGGATTTTCATAGAATAATTTGACAAATTGATTGAATTTCCTATTCCAATATCTTAAGCATTTTTTTTTAATCATGTATCAGCTCGTGTTTGACCACTATCTCACCTGATGGTATATGGCCGACGATGGAGCACGCTTGCCTAGAAGTAACCTATTCACTCATGACTTAAAGATCCCTAGGTTGTGCACACACGAAAATACAAATACTTATTTTTACTTTTACTTTAATTATAACCAAATCTAAAATAATGATGAAGAAAACGCTTCGCACAGTTTTATTTTTAACCGACTTCAAAAAGGAGGAGGTTCTATGTTCGGCTGAATGTATGTTTTTTTTTGTTATGTATGTTCACCGATTTCTCGGTCAATTGTGGACTGATTTTGAAAATTTTTGAGATTGAAAGGTTATGCTACCAAGTTGGCCCCAAAGAAATATTGTTATGATCTGATCATGAACTTCGAATATATCGAATAGAATTCCTCATAGGATCATAGCAGAACTGTCGTAACAAGTAAAATTACTTAATTTATAGGTGTAGTCGATGACTGACTGAAAGAAGAGGGGGAATATATCGAACTGATCTGATGATGAAGCCTGAAGTCACCGGAACTCTGTAATAAATTTATGTAATCTGTTTAGGATTAATAGTCATCATTATCATCATCATCATTTGAAACAAAAGATGTCCTCTGTTGGACAAACGCCTCCCCCAAATGTCGCCATAACGACCAGTCCTGTGCGTCTTGCAACCACCTTGTGGGAGGCCTTGGAAATCCAGTTATATTCTAAAAGTATTATTTTCACAGGTGAACTAGAAGAAAAAAGCTTGTTCATTTATAAATATTGAACCTATTTATAAATATTAACGCTCACTAGGTTATTTTCTACGTTACTTATATGTAATGATTATTGCTCAGGCTGGAGCTCACTCGCTTTGGGTGATATTATCATAATATTTTATGGTTACAGCGAAAACGGCTAACATCTTAATAACGAAATTGCTGACAATTCGGACGCAGTGTCCAAATCAGCACCTTTTTATTTTAATATTTTTTCAGTGACGATTCGGACACACATGCAGTCAGAAAACGGTTTTTTTCCCATTTATTATATTTTAAAACTTTTTTTTAAATATAATAAATGGGAAAAACCGTTACTAAAGCTATTTTAAACTTCAGGTAATACATTTTTTTTATAATATTTTAAGACTTTTTTTATACAACTGTACTAAACAGTTTCAATACAATTTGGTGGTATATTCGAACACCACCAAATTGTAATGAAACTGTAAAAAAAAAATATTCTAAAATATGTCGAATCGGACACTGTGTCCAAATATCAATATATTGCAGCAACTCTAATAATATTACGAAAATAAACCGAATTTATATAGTAACGATAATGTTTATGTTTGTTCTTGAACATGTTTAATGTTTGCGAAATAAATGAGCAGTACCTACCGTCGTCTTTATTTATTCATTCAATTACTTAATGATACATTTCCATATTTGTACCAACGTAGGTAAATATTTAGGTATCATAAATTCATCTAAATAAGACTGAAGTGTCTGTTTGAAATATTAAAATAACATTATGTTACTAAAGGCATATAAAAGTATATTCGATACCTACAACAAAATACTATTTATAAATTATTTTTTTCTGGCTGTCTGTTTGTTCCGGGTAATTTCAGAAACTGCTGGACCGATTCTGATGCGACTTTCACTGAGATATAGCAATTTTTTATATTAAGTAACTTAAGCTACTTTTTATTTTCCCGCGAGAACGGGACTAATTTACCGGGAGAGAGTGATATTTAACGCTTAAACGGCTGAACGGATTGGGATTAAATTTGACATAATGGACCATGTGCCGTAATATAGAATAGGATACATTTTTTATTTAAGGAATAATTTTCTTTAGAATCTACTTTTAAGCAGGCGAAACCACCTGCAGAAGCTAGTACATAATATCATGCGAGATTGTTGATTTATACGGAGTAATTTTATGGCCTGTTGAATCCAATAAAGTACACCATATTTTCATTCAACGAGTAACTAAATTGCTCTATATCTGAGTAAGATTGAGCAACATCAACTGACTGGCCTGTTGGTGTAGTGGTTAGTGGCCCTGACTGCTATGCCGGAGGTCGTGGGTTCGATTCCCGACCAGTACAAATGTTTGTGTGACGAACACAATCATTTGTTCTGTGTCTGGATGTAATTTATCTATAATATGTATGTATTTAGAATTATATAAGTATGTTTATCAGTTGTCTAGTACTCATAACACAAGCTCTGCTTAGCTTGGGACTAGACCGCGTTGTGTGATAGTTGTGGAATATTATATTATTATTATTATATTGTATCATACTAATACCGTAATAGATTAGTAAAAATAAATTTGTAAATTCAATTTCAAAATTCTTCAAATATAAAAAAATCTCGTGTCAACGTGTTTGTTATCGAACTCGTCCGAAATGGACGGTCAGACGGCGATCTACCCATTGCTCGCCGTCCGCAAGCCCACTCCTACGGCGACTGGAAATCGGGATCGAGATCCTAGTGGCTGGGGCGTGAGAAATGGCCCTGTCGCGTGCACGTGCAGCCGCTTCCTTTGCTAGCATTACTGCTTCGTAAAAGAAGGCGACTGCCTGCCACTCCTCTTCGCTTCGGACCATGACCTGTACCAAGGCCCGGCAGCGCGAGAGATCGTTGCCAACGATCGCCCCCACGAGGATACGGCGGTGCTCTTCCCAAGCGGGGCACAACTCTACCGTATGCTCCATCGTGTCCTCCGGGCGGTCCACACTGTGGTGACACCCGGGCGATTCTTTCGCACAAATCCGGTGCAGGAACCTCCCGAACTGACCATGTCCAGTGAGAACCTGCCTCATGCGGAAGGTGAGGACGCCGTGAGGTCTTTCCAGCCACTCTTCAAAGAGGGTACTTACCAAGCTTCTCCGAAACGGCTTGACAGATTTTTATCTAGTATTTTGTGCACATTTGATAGGTCTGAGAACAGATCGTAGGTTATTTTGTACCCTCTTACCTCCACACCCCATTTTTAATTGAGATATTTTTTTAATGACTTATATTAATTAGTGCTTGACTGCGATCCCTTCTGATGGTAAGCAGTAATGCAATCTGTGACGGTAAAGCGCACTAGTTTATTAAGTTTTTATTCACTCGAGCCTTGCATAGCATAAGCGCAATCAAGCTTGTAACGTTCCCACTGCTGGAACTCAGGCCGCCTCTCTAGGAGAGGGAATGGACCGTATTCCACCAAAGTCAAAGTCAAAAGATTTTTATTTCACATAGGCCTACATAGGCACTTCTACTAAAACGTCAGAAGCTAGTGCACGGTTCCAAATTGTTTGTTTCCTATGAAGAAGAACCGGCAAAAAACTACATGGTTACTCTTTTAAAAAAATTGTTGTTACAATATTTCCATATTACAGCATATGTAGATATTATGTAAGGACAGTGTAGACTGGTCAATATTGTACTAAAATGTACAATAAAAATAATCATAATAAAAAGTAACGTAAGAATTCGCGGAGTCGATAGTGTTCTCACATTCACATTATAAAAAAAGGTTATATAAATAAAAGCAAGTAAAATAAATAATTACAATTATTAATAAATGATACGTTAACTAAATACATAATAATAAAAAAAATAATTGCAATAGCAATGTGTTCGAAAGAAAAAAGTATATATTACAACAAATGTGGAGCAGTTAATAGAGATACATTTACACAATATTATGAGCTACCACGCGGGCCCAATGCAATTTGGTGAATTAACATTACTTCGATTTTTTGAAACTCTAAACTCTAGCCAAAGACCGCAGTAGGTTACTATATGACAGAATAACGTTGACCACGTTAGCTAGTTTAAATATAAATCAGTAACTAATACTAAAAATAAAAGACAATCGCTGTCATTCAACACAATTATTCATCTAAATAGGGAACATTGTTTCACACTGCTCGTTCCTCAAATTTCAACCCTATCTAACTGCAACTAAGACTTAAAATCCATTAACAGCAAGATTACAGTTCAATTAATTTCATTCATTACAATTTCAATTGTTAATCGTGTAGCACTAACAATAGATCGTAACTCATTGTCAGAAGTATCGATCTGTTAATACTTTATCAAAACGCTTTAGCTGTGAGCTATACAGTCCCAGAAATTCGAATACAAAGAGACTAGAAAGTGGGAAAGTGTCTATTAGAATGTAAAAATAGCATCTAATCTGGAGGTGGACTGGGGGTGTTGAAGGTCACAAGTACTTTAGTGCAGCGCAAAATACATACACTGGTTATCATAGGCCTCCCTCAAGTGTCATCACATCGACCGATCTTGTACGTCTTTTCACGTCGACCTTCTAACACAGAAAACGGCGTTTTGGTGAGCGAGACAGATATTTTATAAGTAAAAAAATAATTTTTAATTTAAAATGGTTTAATAAAAACATTATTTACATATTCCTTAAATTTTTCTTGAGGTAATCATAAAATAACTTCTAGGACGAAGCGAGAGGGCATGTCAGAATTTTACTGACTTAAACCCACTTGTGTCCTTTATTGCCCTTTGAATTCCAGGTCGGTAACTCTTTGAAAAAGTCTCACGGCCCTTGTATATTCCCTACTAATGAACGCCTGTTGCTTAGCCCGAGTATTAAAGCGTCTTTATTACTCGTAATAATTAAACGCCTTTTAATTGAACAGAACACCCCTCATTTATAAATGAACTCGCACTCAACGTCTGTCTCCAATTTAATTGTAATCCAATTCCACTTCAATGGATCACTAGTTGAAACAAACGCGTTAAAGAAACTTTATCAATTAATTGATCAACAGTTATCAATCACAAAGATGTTCAATTTAATTGATCTTTTATCAGTTAATGCACTAGATAAAGATTAATTAATTGTAAAGAAAAGTAAATAATGGATGATGAAAGATTGGCAAACTTGGTAATCGTTCGTTGAAGTGTTATTGAATTTTGCACTGGCGATTAAGTTGCTATTAATTGAAACCCGATACCAATTAGTAGAAAGCTATCATATTTCAGCAAACTCTTGTTAGATTTGATTTTAAATAGTTTGTTGCTATTTCATCGAAGGTGGTAAGTGCCTCAGATAAATTACTAGTGTTAGGTTTTGATACGTAATTAGATTACCAAAAATGTTATTTTTATTTCATTCGATTATTCTTTGCAACCAACTAGTTACGCTTTATACACGTGTTTTGCATGGAACGGCTGTTATCAGACCTCCAAAACCCAACTACTGGCTCAACACGATACTCCTTGGTAGATTGATGGTCAGACTTTTTGCCGTTTTCTTTTTGTTTTCCGGGTGGGAAAATCATCTAATGACATATATGGATAGTGTCAGACTTTTACTGAATAAAAACCCACTCCTGTTCCTTTTTTGCCATTTTTCCATGGCCCGGGGATCTCTTTCGCATTACCCATGGCCCCAGTAGGCTTCGACCCTGGTGGGCCCCTACGGTTGCTGATATCACCTTGAGGCGCGCGTGGAATAGTACGCGCCATCGACGACTTGGGCCCGATCTGGACGCTTATCGGACGGCGAGCCACCCATTGCTCGCCGTCCGCAAGCCCGCGCCTACGGTGGAGACTTTCTGGCGTATGACTAAATCTGTAAGGAATGTCAAAGATCGACGAATGACAACGGAGACCAACCACTGTATTGCCACTTGTAAGGGCGATTTTAATAAATAAATACTTTCAGTAACATATATTTCTTGAAAGCATCGCTATAAAAGATACATAAATCTTTTTTACGAAGGTATAAAATGTGAGGATTGTGGTCCTTTGGGCACGTCAAAAGGACATGGGTCTATAGAGTCTCTTAGGATATGTCTAATATGATGTGACAACAACATGGGATTGTTTGAATCTTATTACAATTTGTCTTGAGAAAAAAAGAAACATATTTTCTAGAATATTTCAGAATAGAATTTATGTATCTTTTGCTTTGGTCTGTATGTAGATTGAATTATTTGTGACTAAAGCCACTCCCAAACGACGTCTTGCGTTTGTCGCACTTGCAAGCGCTATTAAAAAAATGCCAACGCGCTACGAACGCACTACATCATCGTGACTGTATCGATGCGAACACGCTACAGCATCGCTACATCGTTTTTCGGTATTGTGTGTTTCATATTTAACACCGACTTTCGAAATTAAAGTTATTTTGATCCTTTTATTGTTTTTTTTTAGTGAAGTCAGTTTTATTTTTATTAGTAAAATGTTTTTTATTTCACACTTTTTAGTTACGATACACTTATACCTAACTAGAGTGCCTATTTCTCATGACAATTCGAATTAACCCAAACACTGCTAAGTTACATTGATTAAGCACGGAGTTCCAGTGCCTACCTTCCGGCTCCACCATCATCATATCACAGACACTTTGGTGATACCGTTTTCAACATAACTATTCAGAACCATTTATTTATTTGTATTTTCATAGTCGCTTAACTATCTATGTGAGTATGAAGTTCCGTTGGCCATTTCTGGTCTTCTTCACCAGTTTCACTTCATCAAATGTTACTTTTTGACTGTAAATGCTTAAATTCTCGATGAAAATACCAGATTCACCATATAGTTTTCTATAATGTTTGAGGAGTTCCCTCGATTCCTCTTAGATCCCACCATCAGAACTGCATTCTGAAAAAAATGGAACCAATCGGAAAGCAATTCCTCTAACAGGTAAAAAAAATTTGCAAATCGGTCCATAAACGACGGAGTTCTGAGGTAATACACACACAAAAAAAACATACAACCGAATTGATAACCTACTCCTTTTTTTTGAAGTCGGTTAAAAATGTCTCTGATGTCGCTATAAACGTAGCAACCTACTGGGCCCAAAAACTTTAAGGGGAAAGAAAATAATCGGTTCAAGAAGAAGAGCGCTCGTTAATATTATGAACTCTGTAAACAAGGGTGCGGGTGTTATCCACCAACCCACACTGGGCCCGCGTGGTGGATTATGGCCCATTCCCTCTCCTAGAGAGGAGGCCTGAGTCCCAACAGTGGGAACATTATAAGGCCGACTATGCTATGCTGTAAACAATATTAGGTTTTGGTACAATCGAATAAGCACGAAAATAATTAACAAACGATAAGGTATACGCAAACAGAATTGATCTCAAAAATAAGTAATTACAAAGAGTACGTATAAAAGTTACTTCATATTTTCTCAAATAAAATGAGTATTTTTCAAGTCAATGAACTAGGAGCTAAATGAAAAATCATTTTCGCTCCTAAAATAAAGGTTTTTTTTTCTAATTTCACGGTACATTCGTAATCGATGAGTTATTTAGCACCAAAGGTATTCTTTTAGCACTAAATTGAAGGATCCGTGGCCTTATAACTTATACATTTATGAGACCACTTGTAGTATTTGGTCTGATTTTATCGAAAACTCATCATCATCTTCCTGCCCTTGTCCCATCTTATTTGGGGTCGGCGCAACACGTTTTTTTCTTCCATTCTATCCTGTCAACCGTCATACTATCACTAACTTCCTTTTCTTTCATATCACTGTTCACACAATCCATCTATCTTTTCTTTGGCCTCCCTCTCCCTCTGCACCCATCCACATGTATACTCATAACTCTTTTAGTAACATGTGTTTCATCTCTCCTCTTTACATGACCATACCAAGACAAACGATTACCTTTCAACTATTTTTTATCGAAAACTATATTGGAAAAATAAAGAAAATGCGCTAGGAAATTGTTAATGCAATTATAATGCATATATCGCCATGATAAATACCGACGAAATAATTTACTAAGTTCTATCAAATCGAACTAAAAATTCGTCATTATTGGAAATTAGAATTGACTAGATTGTTTTGCGATATCAAACAACAATTGATTTTTGGGAGTTTGCCATTACTCTTACTGTATTACCTGCCTATTACCACTTCACAATAATACCATACTAGCAAAAGTTTGTATACTATGTATGTGTGTGTACGTTTTTTCTCCTT
Source organism: Mythimna vitellina (assembly GCA_949316375.1). Taxonomy (NCBI): domain Eukaryota; kingdom Metazoa; phylum Arthropoda; class Insecta; order Lepidoptera; family Noctuidae; genus Mythimna; species Mythimna vitellina. The sequence continues at coordinate 7,169,534 of OX438687.1, read as the reverse complement.
CACACAATTTGAACTGCTTTGAATAAAATTTGGCATTCGGGTAGACCATGTCCTGATATAGCATATTCATCATCATCATTTCAGCCGAAAGACGTCCACTGTTGGACATAGGCCTCCCCAAATGCCGCCACAATGACCGGTCCTGTGCGTCTCGCATCCATCGAATTCCCGCGACCCTCACCAGGTCATCGGTCCACCTTGTGGGAGGCCTTCCAACAACTTCCTTATAGCATATTGGCTACTTAATATATCCCAAAAGTATGTCTATTTGATATAAATTATGCCCAGGTCAGTTCCACGATCTTCATTAATAATATATTAAGTAGTTTGATTTATTGAGTAGATACTTATTTTTTCATATTGTGAGCTGCTTAGAAAAGTCTGATTTCATACATTTTCGTGATGTTATTGTCCATATCACAACGAAAACCGATTTATTCGTAGGTACAATACATAAAACAGAAATCAATTCCAGCCGCCGATAGAGTGGTCTTTAATTTCACGGTGGACGATCATTGGCTTGCGTCACATGTGATGTACCTACTCCAATACAGAATTATATTACCAAGGAGGGTTATTTGTTGTTTACACACAATCATATTTTTTTTGTAGTTATTGTTCACAAAAATAATGCATAATAATAATTATCTTTCCTCTCTAGTGTGATAATTATATATGCATATATATTATGTATTTAGTTTTAGTATAAGGTATATATAAGGTATATTATACTTCTTAAATTTATAAATGATTATATATGATTCAATAAAAACTCTTAACCAATTAAAACTATATATACATTACAGGTATATATATATATAAGAATTTATTATTTTAATGTAAGATTTCACATACTCTTTTTTATTATTTCTACACACTAGTGTCTGCATTTCTTCCTATTTCTCCTTCCGCAGGTCTGCTGGAAAAAAAATCTTTTAGAAATAAGCAGTACCTTTGTACTTTGTTTTTTATTTATAAGAATGTATCTTCTTTCGTATTTATGTGTGTACAAAAATTATAAAATAAATGAATATATAAAATATTATTTTAAAAACAAATTATCTTACATTATTAATTATTCAAAATCTTTTCATGCCTCGCCACTTCGTTTCACAGATTTTTACCTCATAAAATAGTTGCTTCTAATGGGAATTGTCTCCTTTCACACTAATTTTACTTAAGTGAAAAGTATTCCCATATCTTATCTCTTCTCTGCACTATTCTACACAATCCTAATTCTGCTCAATACCTCTGTGAACGCTTTGTCCCGAGGGGTAAACCCTGTCACACTGCCAATTCTTTTCTTCTTCGTACTCCATTTCAAACTTCCAGCCGTTATGATGGCTCCTTCTCTGTCACTGCAGTGCGTCTATGGAACTCTCTTCCACACTCCTTACGTGACAGCCCTTCTCTGGATGTCTTCAAGAGGCAAATTAAAGAGTATTTCCTTTCACAATGTCATAGTACATATATGTATATATATATATTATTTTTTATCACAACTATCACACAACGCCGTCTAGTCCTAAGCTAAGCTTGTGTTATGGGTACTAGACAACTGATAAACATGTATATTTCTAAATACACACAAATGTAGATAAATTACACCCAGACACGGAACAAATGCTCGTGCTCATCGCACAAACATTTGTCCTGGGTGGGAATCGAACCCACAACCTCCGGCAAAGCAGTCAGGGCCACTAACCACTAGAGCAGCAGGCCAGTCGACATATTATTTAAGTACGTATTTATGTATGTAAGTATATTTATGTATTATTATATTCATATTACTTGTAATTTTAAAATTGTGCATTGGACCTTACCCTCTACTGTAATCTCTCTCAATCACTCAATTGTTTGCCGAAAGAAAACTCTACTTTGAGTTAAGCTCGACTATGTACATGAACTCTGATATCCACATATTTTGTAACTTATCATGGTGAACAATAAAGAATAAGTATGTATATGTGTGTATGTATGTGTATATTTGAAACTTCTTCATGCTTAAACGGTTAATTGATCGGCTTTGGATAATATTTGGTACTCGAGTAAACCATATCCTGGAATAGCCCGCAGGATACTTATCAAAGCCCAGAATTACGTTCCCTTGTGATAGTTTCTACTTTCAATTAAGCAAAGCCGCTGCCATAGGCTAGTTACATATGTAGGCCAACACATCGTCACTAAACGTGGTGATCAGTTCTCATTTCTAATTTATCAAGAGAAACATCAGCCTTTCAGTGAGACAGTCAAAGGCGGTAACTCCTCTCTTTAAGAAGGGGCACAAAGGCGCCACAGTCTTCTCACTTTCTGCCTGACGGAGGTTCTCACCAAACATAACCAATTCAGGATGTGCCTGTTTCGGATTCGGGTGGAAGAAACACCTAAGCATGGGTGTCACCTTGTGCAGTCGACGAGCATAGCTCAACGTCTGGCCGTCTGGTAAGGACTACGCTCCAGTCGATAGCGTGTAGTGATCCATGGACACCTCAAAGAGATATCAGAAAATCTGAAGTTATCTGTAGAGCTAATGCCTGCTAGAACTTCGAGTCTAACTAGTCAGTAAGCCTGACACATCCACTTACTTCACTTTAGAGCAGGAAAACCTGATGATTGACCACTTCAAAAAATAAAATATATTCGGTGACATTTCCTAATACGATTACATTTCTAAAGGTACAAAATAAACTGAATCATAATACATTATAACGTAATACAATCTTAGTATAACAAAAAGACAATATCGCTTAGAAACGATTTCGTATCAGACTTTTTCTAAGAGGGAAAACTCTTAAGTAATATGAATGCCTCTCGAGGGTGTTCTTGACTTGGGATTCACGTATTTTTCAATTATTTATACACAATTATTTTTTCTTCAGCCGATAGAGAAAAAAAGCCAGGATTTTAACACGTGTTGAAGGTAAATTCAAGGAATTTCGTGACTTATACGGAAAATTAACATAAGACAAGATATTTTTAGAGTTCCAGGAATATTTTAAGACTGTTGAGTTTCACCGTTCTAAGCATTACACCATATATATTAATGAAGGTACCTAACATAAATGTCACATAAAAATAACAATTACATAAGACGTGTTTTTTTTTAGGTGAGAAAATCATCTAATGACAAATCCCGCTCTCGGGTGGAGCGGGAGATAGTATCAGACTTTTACTGACTAAAAACCCACTCCTGTTCCTTATTTGCCTTCATCCCGGGGCCCCGGGTTCCGCTTTCACACTACCCGTAGACGTAAGACGTGTAGAGATTGAATTTTACACAGATTTCTAGCAATTCAACTAACCGCTACCCTGCTCTTCATAATGGTTATTAATAATAATAAAAGATATACTACAAAAAGTGGCTATTTTGAACACTTTTCGTATAGTTAGAATTTTTTTACAACTAGACTTAGATAATAATTTAAATTCAGTACGAAGTCTTTTACCATCTTAAACCAATAATAAGGATCTCACCTTGGTTCACACCCGTACCGTGTGTTCTTTTGGAATGTGAGATTCCTGGTACTGGCCTGAGAAAAATTTCCTAAAAAACCATAATAATAATAAAATTCCGGAAATTTCACACAACGCCAAAATTGTGCAATTCCAGTACACATTTTCAGAAATGTAAGCGATAGGAAACCGACAGCTTATCGACTCGGCGTTGATGCTCAAGACTTTGAAGCTTTGTCTCGACGAGTGCGTAATTGCTGATTTTCTTGGCTCGCTTCTCAATCGATTCTAGGGCCTCAAGCTGGCCAATATGGCTGATTATATCCACTCATGGTCGTTCAGTTGCCTTTTGCGTTCTAGGGTCGCGATATTTCTTCCAAAAAATCCTGCAGCTTAAACCACTCATCACCAATCTCTCTCATCAATCGTCACACTTATAATTCTGACTAGCTGACCCGTCAAACTTCGTACCGCCTAACAGCCAATGAATGTAGTATATCTTTCGATTTAGTCTACCTATTGCAATGAAACAAAGCCTAAATAATATATCATATTATACACAATTTTAATGTATATAAATTTTACGTCGATTTCGTATATTTTACGTGATGAGCGCACAATTAAAAACATTCAACTAATTGATTAGTAATGTTTTTTTTTTAATTATTGCTATTATAGAATATAGAATGAATAGATAGAAGATAGAATGAAAGAAAAAAACGTATTGCGCCGACCCCAAATAAGATGGGACAAGGGCAGGAAGATGATGATGATGATGATGATGATGCTATTATAAAGCTTAACTTATATTTGGTAAAATAAAACCCGTTAGAAAAGGCAATATTATGGTAAAAAAAAAACAATCATTAATGAAAGACATTGTTTATTCACGACCAAAAGTCTGCTGAGTTGTTTTTTAATGAGTAATTAGTTAGTAAACCTCCTCCCTGTTTATTTTTCCCAAATTACGGTTTTACGCTTATACTTACAGACACAGTTTAATCCCAAACCTACCCTTTTTGTTAATGTCCGTAAAACTTAGTCTATATCTAAAGTAATATTATAAAGAGGATAATAAACATGGACAAAGCCAAAATCATTGTAAATAAACATGTAGCACACACCCCGATCAAGATCGGAAACTCTACACTCGAATTTGTAGACGATTACGTTTACCTGGGACAGACAATCCAGTTGAGTAGGTTTAACTTTACGAAAGAGGAATGAAGATATCCGCAGGAGAACCAAGGTCGCCGACATAGCCCGAAGAATCGCCAAACTTAAGTGGCAGTGAGCAGGGCACATTTCTCGTAGAACGGATGGTCAATGAGACTGAAAGATTCTAGATTGGCGATCGCACACCGGAAAACGAAGCGTTGGAAAGCCTCCCACAAGTTGGACCGACGACCTGGTGAGAATCGCGGGAATGCGGTCGTTGTGGCGACGCTTAGGGGAGGCTTATGTCCAGGGTTCCTTCTATTTGGCAGAATCTTGATACTCCGATTTTTATTTGACATAACTCACATGGCATAATCTTATTTAATCGAATATTTTTAAGGCATAAAAATTATTTAGCATAACTTTTGTTTGGCAGAATATTTACGTGTCCGAATTTACAATGGCATACTTTTATCTTGACAGAATTTTGTTTCGCATAATGACCTTTGCCATAATTAATATTATGCATAATTTTGTTTAGCATAACATTTATTTAGAGATACGATTATTTGGTATGGGTGCATATTTGAACATCAAAAATTAAAATAGATGTATCTTCTTGTAAAAATTAGTGTTCAAAACATTAAAAACTTATAATATATGGAATAAAACTGATAATTTAAATAAAGTAAATTTATGCTGTCGAATGGTTAGATAACCTACGTGCAATATATTTAAAATCGAATGGTCTGCAAAAGTGACATAGAATGTTCTAAATATAGCATGTATTGGTAGCATTTTCAATATTAAATTAAATTTGTGTCATAAAAAGTCAATACGTTGTGCTGCAAAATTTTGTGACAGAAACGAATCGCTGCGAAACCGACTTTACGCAGTCTTGTCTGCCCTACCCCTAGAGTGTAATTTAAACCCGCGTAGGCGCGGAGGGGTAGGGCGGCCCGCGAGCTGAGGAGCAGGTGGTTTTAACGCTCACCACCGCGGCTGAGGCTGGCCGGCAAAGCCGGCCAGCAAGCAGCGGTGGTGAGCGTTAAAACCATCTGTGACGATAAGCTCGCGTGGCGCCGCCCAAACCCCGCAGCGCCGGAGCCGTGACAGAAACAATGCTTGCTGCATGTTGCATGCCTGCTGCATGTTGCATGCCTGCTGGCATGCTGTATGCATGCTGCATGTTGCATGCCTGCTTGCATGTTGTATGCCTGTTTGCATGCTACATGCATCCAAGCCGACAATATTTTTGTAATTAGCATTTAGGTTAGCGTTTTGATATTAGTAGTAATATCATGGTGTATTCTTGTTTGCATGTTTGAATGCTTCTTACAAGGAACTAAAAACAACTTATTTTCACAATTTTTACTTTACAATTTTTACTTTACTTTACAATTTTCACAACTTTTAATGACTATCGATATAAAATGTATGCCAAAAGACGATTCTGACTATGAATTTTCTGCGATATGATGGTTCTGCTTTTTAATTATTATGGATATAAACATTATGCCTAAAGATGATTCTGACTAACAAAATTATGAGTTTTGAATGTATGACAACTGAGTGTATGCGAAATGATTTTCTGCGAAATGAAGTTTATGCTATGCGTTGTTATGCAAAACAATATTATGACGTAAAAAGTTCTGCTATAAAAGGTAGACCCTTATGTCCAACAGTGGATTTCTTTCGGCATAAATGATGATGATCATGATTATAAAGAGGAAAGATTTGATTTATTGTTTATTTGTTTGTATGTTACGATTTAACTCAAAAACGGCTAGAATAATTTTCAAAATTACACTGAGTAACATAGACCTATATTTTTTATTTTCACGCGGGCAAAGCTGCCTGCAAAAAAAAAAAACAAACTAGAGTGGTCCCTAAATACGAATAGGGAACTAGGAATTAGGGAACATTAGACCTGTCTTTAAAGTTCTATTCGATGTTAGAAAAAAAATATTGATTTAATTTTACTATCCGTAAAATTTCCAGAGTTTTTAGTTTACGATAATAGAAAATATACATGCATTTTTTGTTTGTTCAATTTAAATCATCAAAGCTACTATTTAGAAAAATAAATTGACATGCTTTATGACGTTAAAGGTGATTGCTACAGAAAACGACGTCTAGGCGCGAGATACATTTAAAATTGTCATATCTCGTTTGCTTTTCTACTAATTTGGAATAAAAAATTCAAAATTCAAAATTTTTTTTCTTCACATAAGCCTACATGGGAACTTATAAAACGTCAGAAGCTAATGCACGGTTCCAAATTGGTCGTTTCCTATGAAGACGAACCGGCAAGAAACTCCATGGTAACTCTTTTATAAAAATTGTTGTGCTTACAACAAAATTTCCATATTACAGTATAAGTAGATATTATGTAAGAACAGTGTAGACTGGTCAATATTGTACTAAAAAGTACAATAAAAATAATGAAACATTACATTTATTTCCACAATTAGAATTAGCGTTACCTTTCAACGTACCAATGCTGCCAGCCTTCTGGGCACATTTCCGGATGACAGCGATGTAGAGGTATACTTTGACGCCTGAGTGTATTTGTATTATATGTACATAGATAGGTTTAGTGTATGGTAATAGTATATATGGTTAATATTTAACTCCCCGCTATGACTATACAAATAAATTAGTGTTCTATTTTTTATATTCATTGATAAACTGCTTATCTAACATTTTTAGTGTTCCGTACCTCAAAAGTAAAAACGGAACCCTTATAGGATTACTTGGTTGTCTATCCGTCTGTCTGTCAAGACCCTTTATCTCAAGAACGCGTAGAGGTATCGAGTTGAAATTAAAACCATAATAATATACTCAAGTTTGCGGTCCCTTGAAGCTGTAAAAAAATCAAACTTCTGAGTTAACGAAAAAAAAGAAGATACGGCCTTGTCTACGGTTTGTGTCGCAAAAATGAATTTGAAAATTTCGAGACTCTCAAGGAATCAAAATTCATAGAAGTTTGGCATAAAGCAAGGTAAAATGAAAGGCAAAACTGTAAATTTGTACTTAAGTACGTCATGAAAAAAAAAACGATTCGAAAAAATCTTCGCAACTCAATTCGGGAACTGCTGTTTTCATAGGTAAGTTTGTACGGAACCCTCAGTGCGCGACTCCGACTCGCACTTGCCCTGTTTTTTACTTACATATTACTTATTTTTTTAATTCAAATGAACCAAAATTTGAATACTTTCAAGCTCAGATATATAACAAAGCTGAATCTTATTTTCCACTGGAAAATCTTTCATAATACGACGAGTTTAATTTAAAAGTTCCATTCTTTGCTAGAACCGAATAGCCACTGAAGTTTGATTTAGCTTAAAGAAGTTATTTGAACGGGTATCTGCTATCCAATTTAGAAAATGACTCTGCAGAAAAATCCAGTTCAGTTCCCGTAATAATTGGAACTGAAAAAATGTCTTTAGAAACTCTTTCTGCGTGTTTTAGTTTAAGAAAAAATCACCTTCTTTGTGATTAAATTAATTAAATTAATTTTTGAAATTAATTACTCATTTTTGTATTAAATACTCATTTTTGTATTAAATATCAGCGCCGCTTATAGTCAGCCTTATAATGTTCCCATTGCTGGGACTCAGGCCTCCTCTCTAGGAGAAGAAATGGGCCGTAATCCACCACGCGGGCCCAGTGCGGATTGGTGGATGTCACATGTCTTCGAATTTTTGGTTCTAGGACACGCCGGTTTTCTCACGATGTTTTCCTGCACCGTTTTGAGCAGTGGTGATGAAATAAATTACACAAAGTAATGCGCCTGGCTGGGTTTGAGCCCGCGACCTCCAACTTGTAAGTCGGGGCCGTTACCACTCGGCCATCACTGCTCAACAGCGCCGCTTAATATTTTTTAATTTTATTGGTATTTCTGTCAGCAGTTTCGCCTGCATATTAGTAGAAAAATATACCCAGAGAACATACGCAGAAATAAAAAACAAATACATCTTGAGTGCTAGTCCAGGACATGGTCAATTCGTGTGCCAAATTTTATACAGATTCGTTCGGCCGTTTAAGCGTGAAGGAGTAACAGATACACACACTCACAAACTTTTGTCTTTTAATATTAGTGTGATATACAATTATATAATTTGATATGATACATAATAACGTTGTATTTTTTACTTAGACTTTGTTAGATTTAAATGTCATCGAAAATAACAACTATAAAGACTTAAAACTATTGATATCCGATAATATACATAAAATTGCAAATTCATAGTGCGATAGTGAGTTCGCATATACTTTGTTCTTACCTTTTTTCGAATAAATTATTCAAATGTTTGCAACCACGCTAGATTACCCACATAAGTACATAATCTCAGCTTTATTTGAATGAATTATATTCACATTAGTAACCGCAACCTTTTCAATTATTTTCTTTTATCGTTCTTTCAGCATTCGAAGCATTAAAAGTGCTGAATTTTGATTTAAATCTTCGTCGTCTTTATGCGTTTGATAAATTATTTTAATGTCTTTTTTGTGTGAAATCTGCCTATTAATACATTTTGCTATTTGAGAAGATATTACGATGTAAGACGGTCAATAATCATTTCATTTTAAGCGTTTACAGCTTTGATACTCTCTAGTATATGAAGTATAAAGATTGTTGCAAAACTACAAACATAATTTGGAAATTTGAGGAACTCTCAAATTAGGTGAAACGAAGAATCACCAAGCATAAGTGAGAGCTTAATGATTCTGCCCCCCTAGCTAAGATACGATTGTTTCGCTTGCGTCGAACGCCTCGAGTAGGCCACGCCTCCGATTCCCGATTCCTTCGTTTTGACGTCATTTTGACGCTCGGTCAGGTGGTCAGAACAAAGGAATAGGAGGCGTGACCTACTCGAGGCGTTCAACGCAAACGAAACGATCGTAACTTGGCTAGGGGGCTGGAATACCTCTAAAAACGTGTACCAAACACCTGACGATGGTTGCAGGAATCCAATGGATGATGTCGTCGTTTTGCTGATGATGACGAATATGGTCGCCTTTTGCTATCAACCAGATACAAAGCCAGATTCAACTACATTTTTTCGACCTAGGAATATAACTTTCGCATTAAGCAGTAGGTATCGCTTGCAAATAATGAGGCAGTGAAATGTTATCCAAAATAACGTTTAAATTATGATCGTCTTTTGTTGAACGCTACAAAGTTCACGATTAAACTTTAACAATAGCGTTTAAGTCGATACAGTTTCTAATCTTAGCTTGGTGACCTTTCAAGAAAAGTCACGTGGAACACTTCAAGACAAATATACCAATTAATTACAAGACATAATCAAGGGTTAATTAATTTCTTAAGGAATTCATTCCAAGAAGCACTTGACGAAATGAAGGCAATTATTTCGTTTGTAACGATTTGAGCTAAATTAGAATACCTACCTCAGACCAATCAAGGGACGAAGTAATAGTTCGTGAAGTCTTAGTGAACTATTACAATTAATTTATTTCAAATAAATACTTCAAAATAATAGTTTAGGAATACATTGTTATTAGAATTCTAAAGTTATTTAAATTTAAACCCCTTTTATTTACCCGCTAAAATATTGATCAAGTGACCTCTTCTGAAAGATTTGAATACCTAATATAATTTATTGAAGGGAATGATTACTTTGTCTTTAAAATTTGAATTTGAATCTTCTATTTTAAAGAGCCAAAAGGACTTTGATACAGTAGGAGGTTCCATATCAGTGTTAACGAACCCATTTATAAGCTGTCTCAACTAACTAGTTTCTGCCAGTGGCTTCGCTCGCGTGACAGTTGAAAATATATAGCTTATTACAAACAAAACTACAAACCTTTTTCTTTATAATATTAGTATAGATTTTTTTTTAAGTGAGAAATTTATCAATGACTTTTCCCGTTCTAGGGTGGTGCAAGAGGACTTGTCAGAGAAATTACACTTGACTAAAACCACACTTGTTGCCTTTGTATTTTAGGACCACGCATTTCCTTTTCGAAAATCTCTGCAGCTCTAGCAGGCATCGGCCCTGCTGGGCCCTTACTACGGTTTGCTAACATCTCTTTGAGGAGCGCGATCTCAACGATCTGAGACCCATTGCTCGTCGTCCACAAGCCCAATATTAGTATAGAGTAGAACCTGGAAAGCTGTCAAGCTTCTTAATTTTGTAATCTAGTTATAAATAGTTACACTATTATTACAAGACGGAAGTCTATTTATATATGTTTTTGAATGAAATTTAAAACACGGATATAACAAATCCCACAAATCTTCACCTTTCGTTCAATCCATCCTAATGTTGTCTGTAAAAGATTGCCCTGTACGATAAGATCGCCCATTTCTTTATTTATTTAATCTTCATGCAACAAAAGGTACAAAGGCGGACGTAATTTATTTATTTATTTATTTATCCTCACATCGGAACACTTTGCAGCAATTACACCAATGGAGCACAATTAGTCCAGAATCTGCTACTTTCGAATATCGTGTGCGGAGAGGAATGGTAGTCATCAAAGTAGTCATCAAAAGAGCGGCGCGGCGAAGGGTCACGTCGCCCGCTTACGCAGCATCAGGCCATCGCTCCTCCAGGATTCCACATGTATCAAATCCCATATCGAACACATTTTGAAATGTCAAAGTTTTTCGATGAGTTTTTACAAAGAAAATTGATTTAAATTGAAAAATCGATTGATATGTCATCTTGACGGTTGACCATAGACTGATCAATGCCTTAGGCATTCTCTACCAGTCAACCTAGGGTAGGAAAGAGACAATATGCCAGGTGCGTAAAAAAAAGAAAATATTATTTAGACAATAAGTATTACAAAAATATATATAAAACTAAAACTAAACATACATATAATTATATATATACACAATAAAGGAGTTTTGAGATGATTCTGCTATCCATTGTAACTATCGATATTCTAAGATGTTTAATAAAGTATATATATAATACCTAGCTTTTGCCCGCGACTTCATCCTCGATGAAGTCGAAAATAGTTCTATTAGGTTTTTTATTCGCTATTATAAGTTACAGTGGAACTAAAAAACGTTGAGTGAAAGTATTGGGTCTTATAATATTATTATTATATAGAGACTAAGTAGTAGTTAACATTTTAAAGTACTTCTACGTACACTATATTTTTAGCTATGTTTTCTTCCGGTAGTAGTACATATTGATTTTCTCCGAAACCAGATCTCGATAGAGCAACACATACCGAAAGAAAAACACTCAACCCGTACGAAAAAACAACACTCTTGGTGTAAATCGATTTTTACGTGCAAATACGTGTTTAAACTAATATTTTTTTGTGTATTTTGTTTGACAAATAATTATTATGATTATTGTGTTTTTGAAATTATTTAATTTAATTTAACATCTTGTGAAGTAATTGAATAATTTAATGAATTTGAATATATACTAACGTAGTTTTAAGTTCCAATCACTAACATAGGACATTGAACAAAAGGAATATTTTTCCGTTTTCGCAACATTTTGATCGATACTCTGCTCCTATTACTCATGGCGTAATGTTTTATAGCCTGTAACCTTTCTCGATAAATGGGTGTCTAGTAGTGAAAGATTTTTTTAAATCGGACCACGGCAGTTCCTGAGATTAGCGCGTTCAACCAAACAAACTCTTTAGCTTTATAATCTATACTTTGAGAGAAAAGATTTGTATTTTTGGATTTTTATTTCTAATGAATAAATACAAAAACTGCTGAACCGATTTTAAAAATTATTTAACAAGCAGAATGCTACTTTAACACAGAGTAATATAAGTTATAATTTATATTAAAAAACAGTAGGGTTCTCTAGCAAAACTGCTATAAGGTAACCCAAGGTCAAAAATCAATTACCTATAAATTTCCTTATATCGCGTGCGCTGCAAAAATTATTGATGATAGAACAAAATAATGTACTTCAACTTTGTAAAACACATTATTATTTACAAAAAAGGTCGCGACACCACATGTCTTACTGTTATAATTATGTCACAATATGTACTTTTTTCAATTTAAAAACAACTAGTAAGTCGGGGCCGTTACCACTCGGCCACCACTGCTCGAAAAAAGTATTTATATATTTACAAATAAATAAATAGTATAATTTTCCACTTTCACGCAGATGAAGTTGCTATCAGAAGCTAGTTAGTGTAATATTTAAATACTTTAATTCTGAATACTGGACAGTTTAATAAAGACTGTTCAGTATGTGCCAAAAGCTTGTATCACATCTGGTTTGAATACGACGGGTCTTTCTCGATGGACTTGTCATGTTGCCAATTGGCTGCTATACGTAATTATGTACAACATTTACGCGTGCCAATAACTTGGGCAATGACACGGGTCATTATTAAGTAGTGGTTTTGAAACCTTTATTATTAACTAGCTTTTGTTTTATTATAATTAATAGGTCTTGTCCGAAACAATCTTGGCGTCATGGCGTATAAAAGAGGTATAAAATGATAACATTAAAATCTGTGCAAGTATAAAAAGAACCAGCTGCCTTTCTGCAAAGTCTGCGGTGCATGTGCATCTGCAAATAGAGTGGCAGCATTTGCGTATCATTCTTTTGTTGCAGAGTTATTTTAAAACTGTGATATCTCTTAAGATATTTATCAAAATGAAATGATGTAGAGTGATTCTATTCAAAATAAAATACACAATAAAAGCACGCCACGAGAACCCGCTCATAGCGCCGAGCGCCAGCGTACCGTTGCCGCCCCGCTCGCCGCGCCACTCGCCGCTAAGACCGAAATCTACAATTCACCTCTGTATCATCATAGCTCCGCTTTCACATCACAAATTATGAACGTGAACGTACAATAGACAATGCCCGCAGACTTTAGCATATTATAGTGATATTTATTATTTAAACTTCATGTATAGTAATAGTACACATGCGGACTTAATGCAATAAGGTCTTCTCTTGGTAGAGAAGGCCTTAAGAACCTTTGGGTTTAAAAAGATAACACATCATCATTCTAGATTGCCTGGAAGAAATCGCCTAGTACGATAAAGCCAACAATTGTAACAAAAAAAAAAAAAGATACGGCCGTTTATGTCGCAAAAAACGTATATTTTGAAATTCTCAAAGGATCAAAATTCATAGGGTACTATCCCAGAATACCCAGAATCCTGAAATTTGGCATAAAGCAAGGTCTCATAGCACAGGTGTAGTAATAAATCTGTAAACAGTAATTTTTTGTTAACTACGTCACAAAAAAAACATTTTTTTCAATTCGGAAAAATCTTCGACACCCTCGATTCCTCATGGATCCCATTATCAGCACTAGATTTTGATAAAAAAAACTAATATTGAAGCATATCCTTTTAGAGGAAAAAAAAATTGCAAATCGGTTCATAAACGACGGAGTTCTGAGGTAGGTAACAAACATACAAAAAAAAACAACCGAATTGAGAACCTCCTCCTTTTTTGACGTTGGTTAAAAATATAGATTCTGTCCAGTAAATGGTTCTCGTCTCGTGTAGAGGCGTAATCAATAGCCGGATGTTGCCATTGTGAAACTTTTGAGGATCGAACCCAAGAAGCTATGATTAGCAAGCGCGCTAACGACCAGAACCCAAGGGCCCTTGTACTTTATACAAACTGAAATTCTATCAGCGATAATGCTTGTTTGAAAGTTCTTTATTTAACCTCGTGACATTTCTGTAGGGCCATTTTTTTAGGTAAGAAAATCATCAAATTATTTCTCCCACTTTTTCCCGCTCCCGTTCCAGGGCTCCGGTAATTCATTCGAAAAATCCCAACAACTTCATAGTTTCTTTTAATTTCTGAATTCTCCTTTGTTCAGCCTTCTTAAGGGTTCTGTACCCAAACGGTGAAAACGGGACCCTATTGATAAGACTCCGCAGTCCGTTTGTCTGTCACCAGGCTATAATCTCATGGACAGTGATAGCTAGATAGTTAAAAATTTTACAGATGATTTAAATACTAAAAACCGAATAAAATAAATATTTCAGTGAGGCTCCCATACAACTAATGTGACTTTGTCGTTTTTTTGCTGTTAATGGTACGGAACTATTAGTGCGCGATTCTGACTCGCACTTTGGCCTCTTTTTCCTACTATATTAGGAGCGAATAATGAGTGCTTAGGTAGTAAAACTTACCTTAGAATACTTTAAAACCAATGGAAGACTCATGGCTGACGACAGGATCCATACGAAGGCAATCTTGACGGTCACTCTCTTTCTCGTTTTATTTCTTCCGAACCTCATTGGATACCGGAGGGAGAGATACCTGGTAGAAAAACATAATATCAGTCGGTATAATAGTTAATAGTTTCAGTGTGAAAGGACACTATCTTTCTATTTCGTAGGAGCCGCTTACAACTTTTTTTTTATTGATATAAACAAGTGCTTGACTGCGATCCCACCTGATGGCAAGCGGAGATGCAATCACTGACGGTCAGGCGCACTAGTTTATTAAGTGCATGTATTATTAGGTTTTGATACATAAATCAGATCATTTGCTCTGTTTTTGTAACTAACTATGTTATTTAATTTATTTTGTATTCAATTATTCATTACAATTGACTAATTGCTTTGGCAACACTGAAACATATTTTTGTGATTACCAGTAGCAAAGCTGTCAATGTAGCGTAATGGCATGCGACAGCTTTCTTATTCAATTGGCGACCGTTTAGGTCGGACGTACAATTTGTCTCTTGCAATATTGTGACAACAAGAAATATGTATTCGAGATATTTTTAATAAAAGAGTGTACAGGGAATTCCTTGCACATTCTTGTCTATGAGATCTACGATTTGGAATCGCTTTACAATCAGTATCACTTTGCTGACTGACTGACTTCTTGACAATTCAAAGGATTGAGTATTAAATATATTATTTTATACTAAATTGACCGGTTTTATTACATAATATTATTCTATAAGTAGTTATTTTCTTGTTACTCTTACACACGGTGTTATGTTACACACATGTCTTTTTTTCCAACTCTCCTTTTGCAGACTATGTTGGAAGAAATTTCTGTAGAAATAAGTACTTGCCTATTTTTTTTTTGTTTTCTTTTCTTTTTCTTTTATTGTACCTATGTGTGATTGTGTGTACATTCATTGTTCAGTAAATATTTTTAGAGAAGGTTTTTTTTGCCTTAAGGTTTGATTTATTTGACGATGAGCCCATTTTTGACCTTGGTCTCGTCTGATGGATGAACTTAACGATAGAACGTGCTACTTGAAATAAATGTGTCCGATTTATCAAACAGCTTAGCTGGTTTTTAGCCTCTCAAATTGCCAAAAACAACCTTTAGTTGTATTTTAAAGTAGATTAATTTTGTAAAATATAAATGGCTGCCTCATTATTTGTCATAAGAATTAGGTAACTTTGGCATTCATTGTGGCAATGCTGCAATACTTGTAGCAAACAGCAACACACACAACTTGCACACTTGCTTGCACATTGAATGGCAGGTAGATATAGAATATAACCGGTAGATTTTCTTCGTTGTATTTACTTACCCTGTATGCGAAAGTTTACCCATCAAGCTGCGAATCTTTACCCGTATTAAGGTTCAAAAGTTCGCATTCCTCATCATTGTCTAATTCTAAGAAAACTATGATTTTAATCAGGATATAAACTTATGTATTTAGTAAAGCATTAAATACTCTATCTAATTTTCATAATCACTTTCTATTTTTGTTATGGTGTGATCAATAAAGGTAAAGTGCGCTCTTGACCCGAATGACTCTAATCTGTGTAGATATTAATTTATTATTAAGTCTAAAAGCCACAAAATATTATATTAATACAGAAAAGGTTGACCGAATAATTAACAAATTAAAAAGTTATTTACAGACCTGTCGACGCTAATGGTGCATAAATGCATGATGGATGCCGTACAGAGTAACACGTCGAGACAGAGCCAGCACAAGCAGTATATTGCGGGTAAGGGGAAGTAACCTGAAAGAAAAATACATTTTATTATTATAAAAGTCTTAAGTTAAATCGCTCTAAAAAACAACGGACAACCTATACTTTTGCTTTGGTCTAGAAATATGAAATTCTGCACCAAAAATCCTGATATGTATATGTAACAAAATTGAGTACTAACTTTGTATAATTTTTTTTTTGCCTATGAGAAATTCTATTCAGATCTGGCTTTTCATTTTTATTCTAGGCTGATCATCATCATCATCATAAACATTTTAGCTGCAATAAATCTTGACTCCAAGTGTTGCTACAATGATCGGCGCTATTCGTATCCCAACCATTAGATTTCTTGGGCACGCCACAATTATGGCGGTAAGTCCCCTCTTTGAGGCGTGGTTGGAAAGATCTCATGGCGGCCTCACCTTCCGCATGGCGCAGGTTCTCACTGGACACGGTAAGTTCGGGAGGTTCCTGCGCCGGATTCGTGCGGAAATGACGCCCAGGTCTCGCCACTGTGTGGACCGCCCGGAGGACACGGTAGAGCACACGGTGGAGGTGTGCCCCGCTTGGGCAGAGCAACGCCGTGTCCTCGTGGGGGCAATCGGCGGCGGCGATCTCTCGCGCCGGGCCTTGGTTCAGGCCATGGTCCGGAGCGAGGAGGAGTGGCAGGCGGTCGCCTCCTTCTGCGAAGGAGTAATGCTAGCAAAGGGGGCGGCCGATCGCGTGAGGCAACGGTCCTTACGCTCCAACCGCCGCCGGGATTCTGATCCCGATTTCCGGCCACCGTAGGCGCGGGCTTGCAGACGGCGAGCAATGGGTGGCTCGCCGTCCGACCGTCCGGTAACCGTCCGGACCGAGCCCAAGTCGTCGACGGCGCGTACTGTTCCACGCGCGCCTCAAGGAGATGTCAGCAAATCGTAGCGGCCCAGCAGGGTCGAAGCCTACTGGGGCCACGGGTAGTATGAAAGCGAAACCCGGGGCCCTGGGACGAAGGCAACGAAGGAACAGGAGTGGGTTTTTAGTCAGTAAAAGTCTGACACTATCTCCCGTTCCGCCCAAGAGCGGGGATGTCATAAGATAATTTTCCCACCCAATAAAAAAAAAAACCATTAGATTTCTATGACGCTCAGCCGCAAGTCGTCCACTGTTAGACGCCTCGAAGCCTCACCACATTGTTTGGTTCTATTCGTCTCACATCCATAAAATTATTCACAACGCTCACCACCTCGTAGGTCTACCTTGTAGATGTCTTTCAATATTCATTTCTGCCAGAGATTGCAGCTGACGTGAGGGATTTAACAACAGACAGCTAGCAGTAGACTATCTTCTGCTAGCGCAAGAACATATTAATGAAGAGAGAAAAGGCTACACGTTGACACCTAAAAATATGTTAGTATTTTATTATTATAATTTCTTTATTCTCAGACAACTAAGGCCCATAGATAAAATACATTATATTACAATGTTATAAACCAAATAAGCTAATACATAATAAAAATATCACAAACTATAATAATATACACGTAACATCAGCGTCGTGTTCCGCTGCGTGGTGTCGCGTAGCCGTCCTCGGAAACGTCGATACACGACACCTTTCATTTATTTATTTATTTATTAAAACTTCATGCAACACAATAGTACAAAGGCGGACTTAATACCTTAGGCATTCTCTACCAGTCAACCTAGGGTGGTAAAGAGAAAATGTGGCAGGTGCATAAAAATACGAAAGAATATTACGAAAATAAGAGTTTAAAAGTACCTTTCGGCCAAAAGTCCTCTCTCAAAAAGGTCAGTAGATGGTGGGTGGAAGTGGTTTTCTATTTTGACATCGTCACCAGGCTTTAGCAATATCAGCCTTTTTAATGTTCTCACAGCTGGGACTTAAGCCTGCTCTCTAGGAGAGGGAATGGGCCGAAATCCACGACACGGGCCCAGTGCGGGTTTGTGAATGTCATGTCTCTGAATTTTTGGTTCTAAGACATGCCGGTTTTCTCACGATGTTTTCCTTCACCGTTTTGAGAGCAGTGGTGATGAAATAATTTACACAAAGTAATGCGCCTGGCTGAGTTTGAACCCGCGACTTACAGCTCGTAAGTCGGGGCCGTTACCACTCGGCCACCACTGCTCGAAAAAAGTATGTATATATTTACACCTGGCTTGCCTTTCCCCAACTGTATTGGGGCCGGCTTCTAATCAGATGCGACTGAATACTAGTGTTTTACATGGACTGATTGTCTTTCAGACCTCCACAACTTAATTATTGGGTAACACAATAGAAACTCTTTGGATGGGCTGATGGTCAGACATTCTGGCATCTACCTGTCAAACCCAAAGATCTGCGAATGACTACCGGGATCAACGGCTTTAAGTGCTTGCTTGAGTCATAAAGTAGTCAGTAATGTCCTAAATAAATTAAGGAAAGTACATATGAGTTGAAAAATTCACATTGGGACTTGGCCGGTTTCGTACCCGCAACTTCATGCATGTGTATATCAATACCAATATCATAGACGTGTTTGTCACAGCAGTGCCGCACATAAGGCCAGTCCAACCTACACGCTATAATTTCAATCATAGGCACGTAACATTTTCTTCTGAATATTATATACACACCCTGATTGCTATAGAACCTTTACCAATGGATACCTATTGGCGGATCAAATTCTTTCATACAAGACAAAGATCACAGTTCGTTCAAACAAACTTCGCTACCTTGTTTCCGTTGGAAAACATTTGTATTTGTTACCTGCGAACTTTGTATCAGATCAATGTATAACTGAATAGCAAAACTTGTGATTTTCTTTTATCTTTACATGCTTAGATATAACCTCCTAAAATCTTTAACTATGAAATTGCCGTTTTTAAAACGGGTTGCTTTGTAGAGTTATATCTTTGGATTGACTTGGAATTATAAGTTTAAATAAACTTTATATTAAAGGTACGTTATTCTTTTTTTGAAATTAGGTATTTATTGGATTCTTTGTGTTTTGTATTTTCTGTAATATTGCAGTACTTGACGTCAAACCGGATGTACCGATGGTCTGAGTACGTCTCCCCCTCTCCATGACGCGCCAGTCGACGACACGCGGTGACAGAGCGGGACTCTACCACCGACTCGCCCCGCATTCGGACACATGTGGAGACAGAACCCAGGTTTAGGACGACCAGGCCTGTAACCAGAGCCCAGTCCTCCACAATCCGACCTCACTGGTTCGAGTACCGGGAACCCCAAGTCTAGTTCTTGGCATTTAAGTCCCCGCAAACGACCACGGAAAGGGAACCAAACCCAGCGACGACGGCATTCAGCTCTATAAGGAAGATTTGGAGATCGGCGAGAGTTCTGTTCGGGGACAGGTAGACGCCTACCACTGCAATGTCCCTGAACTGTGCTGCCACGCAACCCCGTCCCCTGGTGACGGCCTCGAGGGACGGGGTACTGGCGGTGGCGGACGAAATTAGGGTCACCGAGCCGTTCAGGTCTCGCACCCAGTCGGCAATGAGCAGGACGTAGTTCAGCTTGGAGACTACGGCACTGTTTATCGTCCACTGCGCCATGCTCTGGAGCAACAGATCCAGAGCGGCTGCGCAGTGGTTGATATTTGCCTAGAAGAGACGTAATGGAGCCGTTATGGACACAATGACAGCCGAGTCCACATTCCACATGTCAATAACCTCGTGTGCTAAGTCGAATAATATCATTAGTTATGATGGAGTAGACAGCTGTATTATACTACACTCATACAGAGTTCACCAGTCAATTGTTTGATTCTCGTCTAAAGGCATTATTAATAGCTGATTCCTGCCATTGTAAAACTTCTGAGGATCGAACCCAAGACGCCATGATTAGCAAGCTTGCTAACGACCACAAGACAAGGGCCCTCGCACTGTAGACGTGTAATTTGAGTAGCGATAATGCTTGTTTAAAAGTTTTTTTTTACCGCGGGTCGTTTTTGTAGTAGTATATTTAGGGTTCCGTACTTAAAAAGGAAAAAACGGAACCCTTATAGGATCACTTTGTTTTCTGTCTGTCTAGCAAGACCTGTTATCTCGGGAATGCGTGGAGGTATCGAGTTGAAATTGAAACCATATACTAAAGTCTGCCGTCCCTTGAAGCTGTGCAAAAATGAAACGTCTAAATTAACAAAAAAAAAAAGATACGGCCATTTATGTCGCAAAAAACGTATGTTTCGACACTATCAAGGGAATCAAAATTCATAGTGTTGACACAGAATCCTAAAATTTGGCATAAAGCAAGGTCCTATAGCTCAGATATGGAATAAATCTGAAAACAGTATATTTGTTTGTTGTTGATTCGGAAAAATCTTTGTGACTCCATTAAGGAATTAAACTATTTACATAAGTAAGTTTGTACGGAACCCTCAAGTATGCGAGTCCGACTCGCACTTGCTCAGTTTTTTTGGTCTTTTTTTTTTCTCCCGCTTTGGGTGGAGTGAGAGGGAGTGTCAGTCTACTATTGACTAAAACCCGGGTTAGTATTATTATCTATAGCCACGACCTCTTTCGAACAATCCCAACAACCTTATAGATTTATAACTTTCTGAAAATTCTCCACTGTCTAAACTTTATTCCACTAGATTAAGATCGACTCCCAGTCTGCGAAGCAGTTATGCTAGCAAAGGAGACGGCCGATCGCGTGAGGCAACGGGCCTCACGCTCCAACCGCAGCCGGGATTTCGATCCCGATTTCCGTCCAACGTAGGCGCGGGCTTGCGGACGGTGAGCAATGGGTAGCCCGCCGTCCGACCGTCCGGTAACCGTCCGGACCGAGCCCAAGTGGTCGACGGCGCGTATTGTTCCATGCGCGCCTCCGGGAGATGTCAGCAAATCGTAGAGGCCCAGCAGGGTCGAAGCCTACTGGGGTAGTGTGTAAACGAAACCCAGGTCCCTGGGATGAAGGCAACGAAGGAACAGGAGTGGATTATTAGTCAGTAGTAGTAGTAGTTGATTCTATCTTCCGCTCCTTCCCTAAAAAAAACTCCCAGTCAAATAAGATGATCATGATCATCTAAATATCAGAATTTTACATAAAGCAATTGTCTATCTTACCTCAACAACTCTAACTGCACCACTAACAGTAACTGAGTAACTTGGTACTCCTTAGTAAGACTGTTGTCAGACTTATCTACCTTCTGACTATCCGTAATGGCTGTTAAAGACCTACTAATGATACCTATGACCTTGGCAAGCGTAACTTAACCATGGGTATTGACCTGTACTAGCAAAGATCTTCATCCAGGTATTCTTTTCTTGACCTACCTGGAACCAGCTGTAGGCATCTAGGTCATCTCGACACCTCTTCCCAGGTTTTTTTTTTTTATTGGGTAGGAAAATCATCTTATGACATCCCCGCTCTTGGGCACTCCTGTTCCTTCGTTGCCTTCGTCCCAGGGCCCCGGGGTTCGCTTTCACACTACCCGAGGTCGACCTCGGTGGCATCGTCCATCCTCAGGTACCTACTTTGTGTCTTAATGTGACCCACCCGACAATCGTAAATACTTATAACTACAAATAACTACACTATATACTTATAATACTTATATCTTTATCAACTCCCTCTGCCACATAAATCTTATTGTTCTGACACATAAAAAAAGAGATATCAGAGTTCCCAAATCACAGGCTATATTAGTTTATTTCACTGACAAGTGGGGCTGAAAGTAGACCCATAAATATGTCAGAATTTATTTGAACTCGTTGAGAAATACGGCCTTCGGGGCTTAAGATATTTTCGAACAAAAAAAAAAACGAGTGAGTACGAGTCAGACTCATGTACTGAGGGTTCCGTACAAAATTACATAAGTAAGTAGTTAAATTCCCAAATCGAGTCTTAAAATATTTTTCCGAATTGCAATCAGTTTTTTTTGTGACATAACTTAATTTTACAGTTTTCAGATTTTTTTCCTGTACTTGTGCCTTGAGAGTTGTTTCATCTTAAATTTCAGTATTCGACGTCGACAATCAGTAGGTTTTGATTTCCTAGCAGTGTTGTGTTAAAATATGTGCCTAATCATTTTCACTGAATTTCATATAACCGCTCTTACGCGATTGTGACGTTATTACACATTTTTCATTAAAAATTTTGGAAACACTGTATCTTGTGGATATTATCTAGGTTTCTATTGACATTAATTTGTAAATTTGTGTAAAACTAATCCAGTACAGACCTCCGAAAATCTGCTATTTTGCATGAACTTTGTTTGACACGTTCTAATTTACCCAAAAAATAAAAACTCAAAAAAATATAATAATAGAAGCTTTGCTAATTTACATTTTTTTTAGAAATCTTTTAAATGTTTAAAAATAACACGTATTTCCTGGAACAAGTTTTGTAAAATATTCAAGTAAATCGTGGAATTACCGAATGCTAAAAGAGTTTTCAGGCGATATCTCTCTTTTTTCGCGTTGCCTTTTCGTCAAACATCGCTTTGGATTGCGTTAGATGAAGTGGCAAGCTTTTAATCCATGCTTGATGTTGACGATAGGCGAATGAAAAAGGACCCTCTTAAACGGCCTTATCTTCAGATTGTGTAGACTTAGAAGTTTATGTTTTACTGCTTCTTAGAATAGCAAACTTGATTAGTTATTTGATGTTAATTAATTTCAGATGCATACCTCCATACTCCTGAGAAAACAGGAAAATAGGGTCAACACAGATGGACAAAAGGACAAACGGACATCAAAAACATCCTACAAGGGTTCTATTTTTACCGACTTAGGTACGGAACCCTAAAATAACCTGATTGCCGAAAAAATATTGGATATCTTCAACGAATCTAAGACGCAATTCACCTTGGATTAGATATTTTTATTACACTTGATATGAGCTAATAATATTCTTCGAAACTAAAGTAGACTTATCATTTTGTGGTATGTATATTAAATTTTCTTCATTTTCGAAGCAATTTTTGCACATGAGGCTTCAAATAGGAAAGTAATTCAATTACGTTCCTTCGTAACAAAATATGTGGTGTAGGTGGTTTTTGTTGAAGGCATAAATTATGATCAATTCTATTATATGAGGTTCAGAATTTATTAAGCAACGGCGAAATGGGTTGAGCATGGTTACTTAGCTTGATGATACATCGGTAAAAGAGAATGAGTGGATGACTCATAACGCGGGCTCGTGGACGAAGAGCCATGGGTAGCTCGCTGTCCGGCCGTCCGGGAAGGACCGAGCTCGAATCGTCATCGGCGTATAATGTTCCACACGAGCCTCAAAGAGTAATCAGCAAACCGTAAAAGCCCAATTGGGCTAATGATCACTACAACAAGGCCACGGGGAATTTCTGAAAGGGAAACTGTGATCTTAAAACGCAAAAGTAGTTTTAGTCTGGGCATGCCATAATTATGGCGGTTAGTCCCCTCTTTGAGGAGTGGCTGGAAAGACGTCACGACATCCTCACCTTCCGCATGACGCAACGTGGCAAGTTCGGGAGGTTCCTGCATTGGATTCAGGCGGAAGAAACGCCCGGGTGTCACCATTGTGTCAAGCGCCCGAAGGACACGGTGGAGTATACGGTAGAGGCATGCTCCACTTGGGCAGAGCAACGCCGTGACCGTCGTGAAGGCAATCGGTGGTAACGACCTCTCACGACGGGCCCTGGTACAGGCAACGGTACGGAGTGAGGACGAGTGGTAGGCGATCGCCCTTTTCCTGCGAAGCAGTAATGATATCGAAAGAGGCGGCCGCACTCAAGAGGGAACGGCCCTCACACCCCAGTAGACGGGATCCCAATCCCAAGTCGTCGGCGGCGCGTAGTGTTCCACGTGCGCCTCAATCATATGTCAGCAAATCGTAGGGGCCCAGCAGGGTCAAAGCCTACTTGGACTATGGGTTAAGTGAAAATGAACCCCGGCGCCCTGGAACGAAAGGCAAAGAAGGAACATAGAAGTGAGTTTTAATCAGAAAAAGTCTGACACGCCCTCGCACTCTGCTCAAGAGCGGGAGAAGTAATTTGGTAAATTTCCACATAAAAAAGTGTGATTTTTGTCAGCAAAAGTTGACACGCCTTCTCACTCCACGTCAGGGCGACAAAAGTTATTAGATTATTTTCACCTCCAAAAAAAGTTCTTTCATACTAGTTTACTTTCTACATTATATGTGGCTGTCTATGTTTTCAATTAACGTGTTCTTTTTTCTTACTTTTTTCCTCTCGGTGACAAAACAGAATGAATGACGTGAATTATTGAGTATTGTGGTTGTGACAGTCGGCTTAAGTATTAATGAATGATGTTCTTCGATAGACTGTAGGGTTTAGTCTTTAAAAATTGAGAACTTTTTATATCGTACTAACATTATATTGGCCTTCCAACTTTTTATCACTAAAAACTAAATTATTTCCTTTTATCTATCAAATTCAAAACCCATTTTAAATATGCGTTATCTTTAAAATAATATTTGTCTAACCATTAATATTCCACAACGTCATCTAGTCACAAACTAAGCAGAGCTTGTGCTATGAGTACTAGACAACTGATAAACATAGCATAGTCGACCTTATAATGTCCCCGCTGCTGGACTCAGGCCTCCTCTCTAGGAGAGGGGATGGGCCATAATCCACCACGCAAGCCCAGTGCGGGTTGGTGAATGTCATATCTAATTTTTGGTTTTAGGAGATTCCGGTTTCCTTACGATGTTTTCCTTCACCGTTTTGAGAGCAGTGGTATTGAAATAAATTACTCAAAGCAATGCACCTGGCTGGGTTTGAACCCGCGACCTATAACTCGTAAGTCGGGGCTGCTACCACTCGGCCACCACTGTTCTCCGCAGCTGCTGCTCGCTGCTGATAAACATACTCATATATTTCTAAATACATTTCATTTCTAAATACATACATACTATAGATAAATTAAACCCAGACACGGAATAAATGATCGTGCTCATCACACAAACATTTGTCCTGGGTGGGAATCGAACCCACGACTTCCGGCATAGCAGTCAGGGCCACTAACCACTAGAATAACAGGCTAGTCAATAAGAGTTAGTTTAGTTAGCATTTTAGTCAATATGAGCCGTTTATCTCATTTAATATCAGCGTATGTAACAAGATGGTGTTCACTTGACTTCACAATAATGCATTTATCGAGTCGAAGCTCCAAAGCCTTGGGCATCGGCACCGAGTTGCTAGCCTGTCAGTTTTCTATCGTTTACATTTCGGGGCGTGTGCACTGAAATTTCTCAATCTAATTCTGGCAAGTCCTTTCCATCATCAGACCACTAGACTTACGCTCCTCCGGTACATGGTAGACATCCCACCCATACGTACAAAGCGTTCTGGAAACACATTTATTGTGCGTACAGCTAAGGAGTTGAATTCCTTGCCGGAGTCTGTGTTTCCTGATAACTTAGGGGTCTTTAAGTCAAGAGTGATTAGGTTACTTCTAGGCAAGCGTGTTCCATCATCGGCCACCTCATCGCTTACCATCGGGTGAGATGGTGGTCAAACGCGAGCCTATCAATAATAATAATAAAAAAACTTGCTACCGCGTATTTGCCGCCATGATGCGCCTCTACGCAAGACTCTTTTGTACCAAAGACCTCTGACTCGTACCAGACAGTATTCTATAGCTACAGCCAAACCTCTATGAAAAATAACGTGATTTTATATCACCGTCATCATCGCTTCACCCAAAAGAGTACTAGTTGGGGGTGCCCTGCCACTGTAGTGCGTCTCGTATATTTGCGGTGGCGCACATCGATTGCTTGTACGCTATTCTGCGCAAGCGATGCGCGTCAATGCTGCCCCCTTAGCCAAGTTACGATCGTTTAGTTTGCTTCGAACGCCTCAAGTAGACCACGCCTCCGACTC
This sequence comes from Mythimna vitellina, assembly GCA_949316375.1. Classification (NCBI taxonomy): domain Eukaryota; kingdom Metazoa; phylum Arthropoda; class Insecta; order Lepidoptera; family Noctuidae; genus Mythimna; species Mythimna vitellina. The sequence continues at coordinate 7,143,176 of OX438687.1, read as the reverse complement.
CTTTGTTCTGACCACGTGACTAAGCGTTGAGATAACGTCAGAATAAAGGAATCGAAGGCGTGGCTTACTCGAGGCGTTCGGCACGAACGATACGATTGTAACTTGGCTAGGGGAGCTAGTCTTCCCAAGCGTCGCCATAATGACTTGTGCTCTGTGTCTTCCATCGGATTCTCGCGACCCTCACTAGGTCATCTGCTGTGTGTGTTGCTCAACTTATGTTGTTATGTAACTATATTTTTCCAGCCACATATTCAAATTAAATTTTGACTGACATATAATAATAAAACGAACAATACGAACGAAAACTCTCACACTTTATTGTATATTTAACGTTGCCGCGTATCGTGTTCGCAGAGCTTTTAACAAATTTGTAAATACACAGCAGGGGTGCGCCGCTAGATAAACACGCGGTTAGTGACAACCCTAGCCACCGCTCATTAACCTACCATCGATGTTTGCTGACTTCAAATTACTGGGAATATTATACGGAATGAAATGGGGACGCCTGGCAGGGGTAGGGTTCGATTGTTAGCGAAAATTTGAAAATGGTTGATGAAGATGATTCTGTATGTATCGCGAATGAAAATTATTTTTTTAGCTGTTGGCAATCCCTATATCTTTCCCTTTCCTGCACAAACCTTTCGAGCGAAGGGACATTTTCGAATATGGAATGACATTTCGCCGTTTCTCGATAACAATGGCGGCTAAATAACTGTTCTGTTCGTGGCGCATTCAAAAAACTCTGCCATCGTGTTTGCTGCGGTACATAAGACTACCCAGATATGTGCTAACCTTCCTTTAAGAGTCGAGTCGTTCTAATAATCTATTTTTCCATCACAGCACGTCAAGCTCTACACCGCAACAGCCAAATTTTAAATAGTTTTGTAAACATTCGCCAAGCATAGGATCAAATGTTTTGATACTTTTAAATTAGTTGTTATGTAATGCTTTTTATTGAGTTGGGCAGTCATCAAATGGCTTCTCTCGCTCTAGAGTGGAACGGGAGAGCGTATCAGACTTTTACTTACTAACTAATACCCTTTTATGACCTTCAGCGTGCCAAAGACATGGTAACTCTTTCAAACGTTCCCGCAGCTTAAGCAGTTTCATATGGATGCGTCTTCGTTTGTGTGGTTTACTCAGGATAAGTAATAAAAAGTGTTTTTTTTTTAATTTTTTACCTACTAAAAAGAAGGAGGTTCTATGTTCGGCTGAATGTATTTTTGTATATGTTCACCGACTTCTCGGTCTATTGTGGACTGATTTTGAAATTTTGTAATTTTTTTGAGTGAAATTTTGTTCTTTTTGAGTGATTTTGTTATTTTTTTTTTTTTAGTGTAATTACCAAAAATATTTACGAAAATAAACCGAAGTTAGGTCCAGTCATTTTGCCATAACAAGTTTTGCAATAGTGTAATGCGTAGTTCGGCATATTTTCTCAGAAAATGATTTTATTTTTGTGCATAGAGCAAATACAAACACAACTTGACGTGTAAGAGTGTCATACTAGACTGAGCGACTTATGACCACTAGGCAATAAGTATCGAATTACGGTTTTGTTCGCTATGTCCTGTCTATTAGTAGTATATATTTAATGTCTTTGGTTGTATATGACATTGAAAAGGAGACATATAATTCGAGTGTTCCTGCGAAGACGGATAAGAAGCCACTTGAGTTCCTTGCAAAGATGATCATACTTTCGTAAACCAAAAACAAACCGAATGTATAAGTTTTGCAGTCGCTCAAGCTTGTTTAATAGCTCCTTAATTTTTATGTATAAACTGACATTCTGAAGCAGGTCAAACAAGTTTAATTTTAAATCTAAATCGCGTCCCGCATCTTCACCCGCTTACAGTCACACCTCTCCCGCATGTAACAAAGGACAGACAGTAATATGAACACTAGCATACGTCATCTCATTTCACACGATTTATGAAAACCTCTGGGAAATCAAAAAATCCAAGTGAAGCTTTGTTTTTCAAATGAAATAAGGCAACAAAATCATGGGTGAGACAGCGATTCTTTTCAACAGTAATGTGTTAGAATGTAAAGATTTAGACGAATATAAATGATTATTTTTTATCTATCACCGTGATTCATATTTCTGTCTTTTTTTTGTTATTGGGTGGGAAAATCATCTTATGACATCCCCCGCTCTTGGGCGGAACGGAAGATAGTGTCAGACTTTTACTGACTAAAAACCCACTCCTGTTTCTTCGTTGCCTTCGTCCCAGGACCCCGGGTTTCGCTTTCACACTACCCGTGGCCCAGTAGGCTTCGACCCTGCTGGGCCCCTACGATTTGCTGACATCTCCTTGAGGCGCGCATGGAACAGTACGCGCCGTCGACGACTTGGGCTCGGTCCGGAGGGTTACCGGACGGTCGGACGGCGAGCCACCCATTTCTCGCGCCTACGGTATATTTCTGTCTTTAGTTTTCAATAATTATGTATGTATATAATCTATTATATAGCATATGTATATATCTGTGTATATATTATAATATAATATGATTAATGCTGGCTTTGTCACACCAATGAAAGTCCCATTTCTTGTCCAGGCAATTACTGTCCATTCCAGGTTGCCTAGACAGACGGTCTCAGGCGGGGAATGGGATTTTTTATGGCCAATCAAATCTTTTCCTTTAAAAAAAAACATTGGCCCACACTAGGGATAACTTCTGTATCGCGAATGCATTTACAAACACCTGTAAACTCACATACACTAGACACTACGGGCTATATTTCACCGGGACACCATGGCGACACGACCAGTCGCTACTACCAACAAAATGTATACAGCTCTATAGAGATTTACTCACCTGGTGTCCGTTTGCGCAACCAATTTGGTGGCGCAACCAGCTCGGACGCTAGTCTGGCCTCCAGTGGCGCCCCCACCAAAGAGTATGTAAGATGAAAATCTATCTTATGAAATATAGCCCTTAGACCCGAAACGCCTAACTGTAAGCCATGCACATATTTGTTCTGTGCGGGTATCGAAGCCGCAACTTGCAGTGTAGGAGTCAATCGCTCAACCACTGCGCCAAACGTACAGTCAAAAATGAAATAAAACAAAAAATCTATCGCCTTGTGAATCAGCACTATTATGTAAGCCGTGTAGCCATGACATCAACATCGTGATAGACGAAGTAATCTTTTAGAAATCTTCACAGGGTCGCACCAACTTATCGGTAAAAGCATTGGAGTAAAAAGTGTATTCAAATTCAACGAGAAATTCTCACTGTAGTATTTTTTCCTTCACAGCATCTTCACGTTTTCTTAATGTTTTTGTTTATTCACGGAGCATAAAGAAAAGCGATTTCGCACCAGCATGAATGTCTTCTGGGAAAACAATAATAAAAATGAATATGAAAGTCGGTATATCAGATTGTAAGTCTCCGAAATGAGACTTTAGCGAATTTAAGGTCACAACAAGCAGCATTATTTGAAATCTATATAATAATTTAGCCTAAATATAGAGAGAATAAAAATTGAGTCAAGTCGAAACTTCAAAGTCTTAAGCATCGAGGCCGAGTTGATATCCAGTCGGTTTGCATCGGAATTGCATAATTTAATTCCACCCAGTCCATTCCAACATCGGACAGACTTATGAAATAAAATAAAATAAAATTATATATAATTTATTATAATTTGAATTTAATTGTAATTTCATTATTTAATTTTGATTTTATTTTTTAATTTTGATTTTATTATTTGATTTTGATTTTACAATTTGATTTTTGTTGATTAAATTTAAATATTTACAATTTTATTTTATTATCTAATAGTATATAAATAATTTCAATTTAATTAAATTTAATTGTTTGCATTTATTTAATAATATGATTTGGCTTAATTGATTTTAATTGTACAAACTGTGATTTTAATTGTGACTGTTTCGTTTTTTTTTTATACTTTTATATGAGTCAAGTTACTTGAAATAAATAAATTATCATTATTATTATTATATGGCGCACTGCCGTTATACGATGAATATCCACCGGTGCGTTGTGGATAACCTACACGCACAAAACACTTTCATTTTGGCAACACATTCATCGTGCACAGCTAAAGAGTAGAATCTCCTGCCGGAGGCTGTGTTCCCTGATAGTTACAATCTGCGGGTCTATAAGTAAATAGTAAGTAGGTTACTTCTAGGCAAGCGAGCTCCACCATCAACCATATTGTCGTTGTGCATCGGTTTCCCTTTCAAAAATTTTCCATTGTTCTAGCAGACATTGGTCCTGGCTGGGCTCTTACGGTTTTACTAACATCTTTTTGCTGCGTGCAGAGAACAATACGCGCCGTGAAGTAGTCGGGCTTGACCCTTACCAGACGGTGAGCTACCCATTGCTCGTCGTCCGCAAGCTTACGCCTTCGGTGGCCGGGGAACGCACTGTGAATCCCGATGCCCCTGGAGGTTAGCCTATTTTGTGATTCCTTTTTTATTCAGTAGGAGTACTTCGGCACTTTTACTACAGTGCTGCTATCTTCACATCACAAAACTTCTCGTAGCCTAGAGAAGGCCCAACAAAAGACGATCAGCGACTAAGGAGACAATTAACATTTAAAGGAACACAGTTGTATAACAAAATACTCCCATTTATAAAAAAGTACGTACATTCAATGCATTCAAGAACCAACTTGAACAATATGTAAAAAACAGTTATAAAATACCTACTTAAAGACTGAATGCATTGGATCAGTTTAACAACATGATGATTTTAAAATTGTGCACTGGGTCTTACCCTCTACTGTGATCTCTCTCTATCACTCAATGGTTTGCTGGAAGAAAACTCTACTTTGAGTTAAACTCGTCTATGTGCATGAACTCTGATATCCACACATTTTGTAAGATATAATGATGTACAATAAAGAATAAAGAATTAAAGAATTTACATACGCGGTGACGAACCCATGTTATATATTAATTTAGTATAAAGAAAAATTATTCTCAAGTAAATGACTTTGTGTCTTTTTTGAAAAATAAATATCTTAAAACCCAACCAAGTTTTCGGTCACAAATTAAATCATTTTTCCCTACCTAACACCACACTACGAGTTGGCAAGAAATCAGAAAAGTTTTAGAATATTCCTTGCAAAGTAAGCTTTCAGTGCACCACAAATGTAGGTTAATACGAACACAAAATTACAGTAAGTAAAGCCAAAAGTGTACCTAGTATTAATATAGCTCTCGATATAAATCCTCTGCGTAAATAACAAGGACACGATATCAACGACTGACATAATCCCAGTGAAATTACAGACGCCATAATATATTTGTAATGTAACATGACTCACGAGCACTTGCTTGAGTATATGTGAGTGTTCAATTTTGTATATTTATTCTACTTCCAAGATTCAGGGTTGTTTTGTTTTATGGAACAATTTTGAGGTCATATTCTTGAAGTTTACGTTATGACGCCATTTTCAGTCGCATCTTGAGAGACGTGCATCTCATTTTATTCTTCAGTTTTTACAATTTTTTAGGATTCCGTACCTCAAAAGGTTAAAACGGAACACTTGTAGGATCGATTGGTTGTCCGTCTGTCTGTCTGTCTGTCAAGACCCTTTATCTCGGGAACGCAAGAGGTATCGAATTGAAATTAAAACCATATTACTCCCGTGAAACTGTGAAAAAATCAAACTTCTGAATTAACGAAAAAAAAAGATCCGGCCATTTATGTCGTAAAAAACGTATATTTCGACACTCTCAAGGGAATCAAAATTCATAGAGTACTTCCAGTTGATCTAGAATCCTGAAATTTGGCATATAGCGAGTAATTATAGCATAAGTATAGGAGTAATCTGAAAACAGCAAACTTTTTGTTACGTAACAAAAAAAACTTTTTTGCGATTCGGAAAAATTTCGAGGCTCCATGTACGAAAACCTCAGTACGCGAGTCCGACTCGCACTTGCCCAGTTTTTTGGCAGTATATGATTAATGTTTGTCTTTGAACATCATGCTATTCAGGACAGAATGATAGCTTTTCTATTATGCTTTTTTGTATGAAACCACTAGCTGATGCCAGCGGCTTCGCACACGTGATAGTAGAAAATTGTCCCAAGGGAACATACTCCCGGGATAAAAAGGTTCTATGTGCTATTCTAGGACATGATCTATGCGTGTACCAAGTTTTATCGAAATCTATTTAGTAGTTTTTGCGTGAAAGAGTAATAAACATTCATACATACAGACTTTCACGTTTATAGTATGAGTAGGATGTGATAATTGTTAGTTACTATTTTATGTATAGTATCTACTTTGTAAAGACATCAAAAATAAACTGCTATGAATATTAAAACTGCTTACTATTAGAAATGTCTAAAAAGTCATAAAGTCATAGTATTTTATTCATTAGTCAGTCATTGGTATTTCATTCTTTAATTAAATGTATAAAATCAAATGCCCAATTGAAATACAAAGGCTCATTTTCAAAATTGCTCATAAGTCAACGCGGCTCTAGAATGCAAAGGGCAACGGAAGAAACATTAATTCGGTAATCTGACACTCAACAAATAGGTTCACTTCCCGTATTTTAATGGAGTTTTGCTTATACATTTCAGCTGCAATTTCTCTACATTATGGATGTATGTTCTTTAGTTATTTCTTCGAAATGATAATCTTTTCCGGCCACCGTAGGCGCGGGCTTGTGGACGGCGAGCAATGGGTGGCTCGCCGTCCGACCGTCCGGTAACCGTCCGGACCGAGCCCAAGTCGTCGACGGCGCGTAATGTTCCACGCACGCCTCAGGGAGATGACAGCAAATCGTAGGGGCCCAGCAAGATCGAAGCCTAGTGGGGCCACGGGTAGTGTGAAAGTGAAACCTGGTGCCCTTGGATGAAGGCAAAGAAGGAACAGGAGTGGACTTTTAGTCAGTAAAATTCTGATACTATCTCTCGCTCCGCCCAAGAGCGCGATTTGTCATAAGATGATTTTCTTACGCAATAAAAAAAAATGCCATCAGATTGAAAGTGTTTTCTCAATGTAAGAATTCACTAAAGAATGACTGAACCAATTTCTTTTTTAAAGTATTTTTGAAGTCTTAGAAAGGTTTCTATGAAAAGAAAATTAAGAAAATTGAACACAAAAAAAAATACATTTTTCTTCTTTTTAGGATTAGTTGTCAATCCTCACTCTATTATCATGTACTAGGCTATGTTAATTTATGCCTAGATTTGACAATTTTTTATGATATACTTCAATAGTTTTTGACCGATCGAGAGCTAACCTTTGTGAGGTTAGCCAGTAAAGCAAACAGAATTCAATGGCAATATATATAGTTGAAAGTAAGTTTTCCTTTAAACGTAAAATTCGGAACTACTAGTTGAAGTCCTCTCAACTTTAGTTTTTGATATTTTTCATAGTATTTATTAGTTTATAATTTTAGCATTTATATGTATTTTATTATTATAAATAACTTATTTTTTATTTTACTTTTTCTGTTTGAATTATCTGTTATTTAAGCCTACCACAGTGTTGTCTTTTAACCTAAAGGTTGACTGGTAGAAAATGCCTTGTTGCATTAAGTCGGCCTACTACTGTACATGAAGTACTTTTTTAACGATAACTTCACAAAATATTACAAAATGTTTGCACGTCGTTACATAGTTGCAATTTATTTAAATCCAGGCTGAAACAATGAAGTAAAACTTCAGGAAGCCAACAATTTAAATAAAATAGGAGCTGTTGGTACTGTTTTCAACATGTTGGCTACGAACAACATTTAACAAGAGATTAAATATTTCTGCTGAACACACGAACCAACTTGTTGGCTTGTTCGTGGGCTAATTTAATTTACTTTAACTAACCGCTGTTTTGGAAATAAAAATAATTTCTACTATACTCTACTTCACTACCTGAGATACATACAATTCTTTATTTTTTATTGTACACACAATTTTATATAATCAATAAAATTAGGACAATTGATGTACATAGGCGAGCTTAACCCATAACTGGGTTTTCTTACAGCAAACCATTTGAGTTAGAAATAAATTTTACGTATTTTGAAGAACTTTAAATGTACAACAAAAAATTAAACACATAAATTAAATCTAACTTAAAACTAAACTTGAAATTCTGTATATATAAGGACCTTAATTCTATCTTACTTAAAGAAAAAAAGATAGAGACGAAGATATATAGAGTGAACGAAAAAAGAAACAAAAAACTCTTATTCAAACTCTTCAAAATGATTTCTAATCACAAAAAGTATTTAACCTTTTTTTTTGGGCTTGAAAACATAAGAACTTTAGCTCTGACTGTAGCAAGAGGGAATGAAACACTTTTACTGAGGACCACCTTAGAAAAACACCCGGGTTTCATATATCATATAAGTATTACAAAAACATGTAACTGGAATAATGCACACACTTTAAACACCGGAATTAGAATCGATCATAATTGGTATTTTTAGGGTCTCGTGCCTCAAAAGGAAAAAACGGAACCCTTATAGGATCACTTTGTTGTCCGTTTGTCTGTCAAGATTTTTCTATCTGTTCAAAACTTTATCTTTGAACGCGTGGAGGTTTTAAGTTGAAATTAAAACCATATTCACAGGTCTGCAATCTCTTCAGATTGATGATGATTCTTGATTATTTTATGATTTTAGCTTTATTTATTTATGTCGAACACAAAAGAATTATCATTTCACAATTAAATTAAATGATTAAAAATAACTGAAATTGATATTTTAATAATAGCTGAAATTGATTCTGACCATACAACGTTACGTTTTGTGTATACCATTTTTACATGAAAGAAAAATAATAAACAAAAAAAACTAAAACAGCAAATCCCAGCTGAATCCTAGATTTAGGGTCAGCTATCAAACTTATCTTGGGTTAATATTTTATAGAAGGTGGCTGACAAAACAAAACTCAACCCCAGGGGGATATCTGCCTAAAAAATAGCCAATTTCCTAACCACCTAGTGGCCATTGCCTATTTTAATTTTGAAAATGAGCCTTTATATTTCAATTTGGCATTTGGTTTTATACATTTAATAAAATAATTAAATACCAATGACCTATTAATTGATAAAATACTATGACTATATGACTTTTCCTTAACCAATTTCAGATTCATAAAGGGTTCAATTCCCGCGCCAAATAATGTTTGTATAGTCTATAATTATGTACCTTGTAGCTCCTGGTTTTTAGGGTTCCGTACCTCAAAAGGATAAAACGGAACCCTTATAGAATCATTTTTTGTCCGTCAGTCTGTCTGTCTGTTTGTCAAGAACCTTTATCTCTGGAACACGTGGAGGTATCGAGTTGAAATTAAAACCATATTCTTAGGTTTGCGGTCTTTTGAAGCTGTGAAAAAATCAAAATTTTAAGTTCATTTAAAAAACAAAGATACGGCCGTTTATGTCGCAAAAAACGTATATGAAGTACACTATGAAAAAAAAAAAATTACAAAAACAAAACGAATCGAATCGAATAACGAATGATGATGATGACTGTGATGATGTGAAATTCATAGGGTACTTCCTATTGACCTAAAATCCTGAAATTTGGTATGAAGTAAGGTCTCATAGCACAAGTACAGGACAAACATTTTATAACTGTAAATTTATAGTTACAAAAAAAACTTTCTATGCGATTCAAAATAATCTTCGTAACTCGTTTTGGTAATAGGGCTGTTTTTATAGGTAAGTTTGTACGGAACCCTCTAGTGTGCGAGTCCGACTCGCACTTGCCCAGTTTTCTTTGTGTGTATGAGACCATTGTTTGTTCAGGAACCCACACGAAACAGAGAAACGTTTGCAATTATGTGCAAAGGTTGCATAAAAGTACAAATAAATTAACGGTAAAAGGTAACATATATTATTATCTCGGATAGAGTATATTAGGATGACTTTTTGAGTATACCGGAGTGATGTTATGTAACAAAATGGTGTTAACAATAGTATATTTTTATAAAATTTTTAAATGTCTATTTATTTTATATTGAAATATTTAAAAATGTAATATTAATGAATAAACGTAATAATATTTATGCTATTATTTGTTGAAGAGAGAATCTATCTACCTCCAAAGTTCTTAATCAAATCTTGGCCCCAATTTTTATTTTTGGAAGTGTACTGTACTCAGGTAAACCCACCGCTTGGAACAATACTCTACAAAACAAAAAAACAATCACTAACATCGGTTGACATTAAACGAAAATAGCTTTTATTTTTCTTTTCGAGTCTATAATAAAGTTCTTAAATTGTTTGGCTCCTACGTGGCTACGTCAACAACAGTATCGGCCGCGCTCGTCAATCAACCTCTAAAGTGTAGATGTATGGCCACTTGATGCACTCCAACGTGTGGATCATTTTATGAACAGTACACTGACACAGCACGTGCCCCGCCTGGGCAGAGTACCGCCGTGTCCTCGTGGGGGTGATTGGCAGCAGCGATTTCTCGCACCGGACCTTGGTATAGGCCATGGTCCGGAGCGAAGAGGAGTGGCAGGTAGTCGTCTCCTTCTGCGAAGCTGCAATACTAGCGAAGAAGGTGGCTGCACGCACGAGGCAATGGCCCTCACGCCCAAGCCGCTGGGATCTCGATTCCGATTTCCAGCCAACGTAAGCGCTTTCTTGCGGCCTGCGAGCAATGGGTAGCTCGCCTTCCGACCGACGGCGCGCATTGTTCTACGCGCGCCTTAAGAAGATTTCAGCAAAACCGTAGGGGCCTAGCAGGGTCGAAGCCTACTGGGACCATGAGTGATGCAAAAGAGCACCCCAGGGCCCTGAAACGAAGGTGAAGAAGGGACAGGAGTGGGTTTTAGTAAGTAAAAGTCTGACACGGAAGGGCGGGAGATGTCATTAGATGATTTACCACCTAAAAACAAAAGGCACTGAAACAGCACCGCAATCATATTGGGTATCCGATGATATCTGAATAAGATACAAAAAAAAAATACATTCAGCCGAATTAAGATCCTCCTCCATTTTTGAAGTCGGTTAAAAGGCAGTTTATTCAGTTTTTATTAGTTCTGAAATGCTTGAAATATGTTGACGTGAAATAAGTGAAATAGTTTGAGCCATTACGACTCCAAGTTTCTCTCTAATGTAAGACGTTTGTAGGTGTAGTATATTACGTTATACACTTTCTTGTAGGTACCCCATTATGAGAGGTAAAGTGTTTGTACCACAAGACGTAGCTAAGACGTGAAATATTTGGGCCTTAAAGGTTAATACTAACGGCCTAAGCGTGGCGTAAGTATAGCGCTATACCTTCGTACTAAAATATATATGAACATTCAGAATTAGGTGAATTTTGAAGCAATATTTTGACTAATTTCAATAAAGTGGAATGTTTAGTTCTAGCAAATACACATACGTACATGTGTATGTGTATGTGTGTGTGTTTATTTGTTTTGTTTTAGCTTATTTATGTTTGTTTTGTACACTCTATACCCTAAAAACAAAATAAACTAAAAAAATTGAGTTCAGCACCATCTAGCGGGATGGCCACGCCCTAGCGCGTATTTTTCACCTTAAGCGCTTTATTTAACCCCATAATGAATCTGAAATAATTAAAATAAATATTAAGTTGTTAAAAAAAACTCATTTTTTTATTAATTATTTTTATTACTATTTTTCAATTATTAATCATATATTCTTTTTAATATTCATATAAATAAATTACACCCAGACACCGAACAAATTTTGATGGTCGTGCTCATCACACAAATATTTGTCCTGGGTGGGAATCGAACCCACGACCTCTGACTTAGCAGTCAAGGCCAAAAACCACTAGACCAACAAGCCAATCTAAATTCCATCGTGAAGAGTTGATTAAACTTGCTCTGGATTGTAAAAAAAGACAAACGTGGGGTATAATGTTTTGGCGCAGGATGCCGATCATCGTTGAGGCTCTGTCCAGGTACTTTATTTTGTTGGCAATGGCTGGGTATAGAGCAATAAACAAACTATTCCAGATCAAACAACAAATTTATTATGATGCAAGCTTTAGGTATTCAGTTCACACAACGAGCCGTGAGACAGTCTCCGAGACTAGACGTTGTACGCACGGCTGCTGACATAGGAAAGAGCCTCGGGCCTCTGCAGTCAGCTCTTTTATCTGCTCGATTCGTGCTAAAGTCAGCGCGGATTCTGTCAAAGTGACATATGTCACTTTTCACTTAGCTTGTTCATTCGTTCTCAAGCTTCCGCACTATTGACTTCACCGACTTTACCGACATATTTATGTATAGAAAGACCATTTAAAGAGAGATAGTGAATATGTGAATTTAGTAGCCCATTTTAAACATACCTAATACTTTCAGTAGGTTTCTGTGCGTATATTATCTACATTTTATATATCTGGTAAATCTATTACCAATAAGAGAATAACCAAATCAAAGACTCCATACTACTAAATACAATACAACCAACAGAGTTACCAAACTAAATTAAATCTATTAAGCAATTATAACCCACTGTTTCGTTATATAAATTGAACCATAAGGTCTAAAGTCCCGAAGCTCTTACGTCTAACTATAGTAATCCACTAATTAAGAGAACAAGGTAAATGTTCGTGTTATGTTTCAATTTAGAGGCTTCTAGATCTTTGTGGAGTCCTGATTGAGTTCGTTTCATCTGTTGAGATAATTCGTTTGAGGTGTGTGATGGATTAGGTGTACCGTGCTTAAATTGAATAATAATACAGATTAAATAGACGAATTGGTACAATTCTGTTTTTTCTGTCGTTTTCTGGATGTTATTCATCGGAAATCGATCTGGTGGTGGTCTGGTGGATCTAGTGGTGGTCTGATGGTGGTGGTGGTTTTTATTTAACTTGACATCAAAGATGCAACAATTCTTATCTAATATTCTAAACAATGTCTCTTTATAAGTCCTTAGTTTCTGAACCTGGTCATGAAATGCGGGCATTTTTGGAATTTTAATTTAATTTAAAAGATAAAAGATATTTTATTTGTAAAATATGACTATTGGGGTTTTTTGGGTGGGAAAAAGTCATCTAATGACATTCCCGCATTGGGTGGAGCGACAGGGCGTGTCAGACTTTTACTGAATAAAAACACACCTGCTCCCGGAGGCCCCGGAGATCTCTTTCGCATCATCCATGGTCCCAGCTAGGCCCCTACGGTTGCTGATATGAGTATTAGGGTTACTACTGCAAATGTGGACCGATTTTTAAAATTATGTTTTTTTATTTGAAAGGTTATGTATCCAAGTTGGTCCCATAGAAATTGTTATAATCTAATCATGAACTTCAAAGATATGGAACAGAACTCCTCATAGGATCACAGCAAAACTATCGTAACAAGTAAAATTGCTTTACTTATACTTGCAGTCGATGACTGATTGAAAGAAGAGGGGGAACATATCGAACTGATCTGATGATGAAGCTGGAAGTTAGGTTCCAGAACCCTGCAATAAATTAATTTTAATCTAACTGTGTTTGGTATTATTAGAACTGTCATGAGATGCACTCCGGCTATAAGGTATTTAAGTTTGGCTGAGGGGTATTGAGGGAGAGTAATGAGGGAAATTCTATTACCTACCAAAAAAATGTGCAACTACACTCAGTAAAAGTAAGCGAAGTTCTTGAGATACCCCACCTCACTCCGAACCATGAAAATAGTAGAAAATCGAATATGTAAGACTTAAGTTACACGGTTGTTTGTTGGTTATCAAACTACTTAGTAGAGACCAATAAGTAGGGAAAGCTGACCTACCAAAAGTGTGGGATCGCTCAAAAAGTCAAGTCAAAGTGTGGTGTAGTTAGTTTAGTTTGATAGGTGCTTCCCCTTGACATGAAAAAGCTGAAAGTAAATTTTCCTTTAAGCGTAAAATTCGGAACTACTATTTGAAGTCCTCTCAACCTTAGTTCGGTCTTTATCAGAATTGTTATTAAGTTCTCCTAACGATTTGATATTTTTTATAGTATTTATTAGTTTATAATATTTGCGTATGTACTTTATTTATTAGAATAAATAACTTTTTTTCTGTTTTTTTTTTTAGGTGGGAAAATCATCTAATGACAAATCGCGCTCTTGGGCGGAGCGTGAGATAGTGTCAGGCTTTTACTGTTGCCTTCGTCCCAGGGCCCCGGGTTTGACTTTCACACTACCCATGGCCCCAGTAGGCTTCGACCCTGCTCGGCCCCTACGATTTGCTGACATCTTCCTGAGGCGCGCGTGGAACAATACGCGCCGTCGATGACTTGGGCTCGGTCCGGACGGTCTCGACTTAAGGAAAGGTATACTATTATATTATAATAGTATACCTGTCCTTAAGTATGTCTCGAGCACACACGCCGCTGAGCAATCTAAGTGTAGACAGTCTGTGGCTGGCAGATGACATTATGATATAGTCTGTGGTCGAGAGATACGTGAGCTGCCTAAAACGCACTTGTTTTCCTTCACTTGCTTGAAAAATAGAGCAGTGGTGGCCGAGTGGTAACGGCCCCGACTTAAAAGTTGTAGGTCGCGGGTTCAAACCCAGCCAGGCGCATTACTTTGTGTAATTTATTTCATCACCACTGCTCTCAAAACGGTGAAGGAAAACATCGTGAGGAAACCGGCATGTCCTAGTACCAAAAATCGAAGACATGTGATATCCACCAACCCGCACTGAGCCCGCGTGGTGGATTATGGCCCAATCCCTCTCCTAGAGAGGAGGCCTGAGTCCCAACAATGGGAACATTATAAGGCCGACTAAGATAAGCTTGAAAAATCTCGCGTAAAACACTACGTACAACGACTCGAGCTTGGCCCTTGCCGGATAGGTGAGCGGCGAGCTACCTATCCATTGCTTGTCGCCCTCAAGCTCGCGCCTATAGTGGCCAGGAATTGCCTTGAGACTGCTGGCGCCGTATTCTGTGGCGGCGGCTAAGGAGACGTCTGTTCTCTGACGATTGTGGTAATCTTTTTCGTTAGCATTACTGTTTCGCAGAAGAAGGTGACCGCTACCCATTCCCTCTCGCTCCTGACCACGGTTTAAATCAGGGTCGAGAGAGGTTGCTACCGATCAGTAGCTAATTAATTCCTTTAAATACTTATTTTTAAGGTCTCTCTAATGACTTCTCTTGGTCTAGGGTGGAGCTTGGAGCGAGAAGGCATGTCAGAATTTTACTAACTAGAAACATACTTATGTTCCTTCAGCTGCTTTTTGCGTTCTAGAACCGTGTGTTTGACCTTTAAAGACTTTGTTTTTTAGTTTTTTCGTAGGTATTACGTAGGTACTTAATATTCACACAACGCCGTTAAGTCCCAAGCTAAGCAGAGCTTGTGTTATGAGTACTAAACAACTGATAAACATACTCAAATATTTCTAAATACATACACATTATAAATTAATTTTACCCAAACACAGAACAAATGATTGTGCTCATCACACAAACATTTGTCCTGGGTGGGAATCGAACCCACAACCTCCGGCATAGGCTAGGGCTACTAACCACTAGATCAACAGGCCAGTCGTCCAGAATGATATATTTAAATTAATATCCTACACACTGTATATATGAAAGAAAAGGAAGTTAGTGATAGCATGACGAGTGACAGGGCAGAATGGAAGAAAAAAACGTGTTGCGCCGACCCCAAATAACACGGGACAAGGGCAGGAAGATGATGATGACATTGTAAGCGTGTAAATCATGTAAATAATCATGTATCGCTACAATAATTTCTAAAGATCTTATCACATAATGTAGCTAATGGTATCGTTATTGTCCCGACTCGTGATTGTCGGGCTCCAAGCTAACATCTATCAATGCCATTCCTCTCTCACGCAACAAGAATATTATGCTGTAAATAAAAATGTCGCTAGAAAAGGTTGAGGTAACCTGTCATGTTGGGAAACGGTGGAATGGTTCTAAATTTTTGTCGGGTTATGTATAATTGAAAGTTTTTATTTATTTTATTTATTTAACAATTTATGTACACACAATAATAAAAGAAAAGAAGAAGGAAACAGAAGAATAGTACAAGTGTCTAAAAAAACCAAGAAGAAGAAAAGAAAAGAAAAAAAAGGGAAAAGAGGGGGGAAGGTTTTAAATTTGAAAGTTCAAGTAGCATGTGAAGAGAAAAATAACCTTTACATATCTACGTCTAGTAGGAAAAGTTACTTGCTTGGGATACATAATTGATATGAATAATCATGATTCTTCATTTTGTTTATTTAGAATTCCCTTTTGTGGTTTTGCCGTTCACGGTATATTAACAGTTATAATGAAATCCGTTTGTCAAACTTAAATACGATAATATTTGAACTTCGTAGAATGTTAGTCAAGTTAGAAATCAGTTGCCACATTAACCCTAACCATATCGACATGGAGTATCAATAATATGAGTTTGTTAAGAACAATATAAAAAAACAAGGACACTAAGTAAGAAAATAAAAATAATAGATTGAATGATTGAGAAAAAAGTCATTATAATGTTAAATTCTACGTCACAATAAATCCAAAATAGAAGAGAATATTTTGAAATCCTTCTTTTTTATATTGTTTTAACATTATTTTGTTCCGTTTCCTTCTTTGTGACTGCTTAATAAATAAACACACAATTAACAAATAATAAAACAAAATTCAAAACAGTATCGTCATCACAATAAAATTAAAACACTCCTCAAAAATTTTCCGCTAAATTTTCCGCTTATACTATAAGTGTCTCCACTTAAGAAACTTTTACTAAATTTCACCTGTACATAATGGAATTTCCCCTCAATCAATTCATAATAGCTTTGTTTCTTATACAAATTAATTATTAGAGCGTCTAATCGACGCTGTGGTAAAATCAAGTTATGTTTCCGCCCACCAAAGTTAGCAAGGCCTTCCTTCGCAATTTGATTACCTCCAAATTTGTTTACTACTTGCTCTGTAAATCAATGAAGGATTTATTAGAGTTGGCGGAATTCAATTTTTGGAAGTTCGTCCTTTGGTTAAATCTTTAGTAAACCAGTTGCAGTGTGGGTATTCAACCCGTAGGCGCGTAGGTATTTTGCAAAGGGTTTTTTCCACTCGCCTGTCGTCAACATCGAGCATAAACTCTGTTGGCATTCGGTAATTCCGTGATTTACTCGAATATTTCACAAAACTTGTTCCAAGAAATACGTGTTCTTTTTAAACCATTAAATGTTTTTCAGAAAAATTGTCGTCATTCAGAATCTTAATTAAATGTGTAAGGCTTCTATTTATGCAATTTTAATTGATTTAATATATGAGTACATTATGGAGAGCCAATGTGCACGTAAAATAGCTGATTTTGAGAGGTCTTTACTAGATTAGTTTTACACAAATTTATGGTTTGATTCCTATAGAAACCTAGATAATTTCCACAAGATAGCGTGTATTCAAAATATCTAAAGAAAGAAGTGTAATAACATTATAGTCGCGTAAAAGCGGTTGTATGAAAATTGACCTCGAAAAGGACGCTCTTAAGTCTGATTCTTACCAAGTGACTGGGGAGCTCTTACTCATTGGCAAGTTTGTTTGTTACACTTCCAGGCTACTGACTAGAGAAGAGAATCTGAGATTGATTGATTGTAGAATCAATTTTGTAGGTTAAGAATATCGATTTTTTAAATCTGTCTTAGACAATGGAGCGAGTTTGTTAATCGATTTCAGCTACTTGAAATCGAGATTCGATTGTTTTTTTCCTGCGGAATGCAACGATATTATTATTTAAAAAGTTCAAAGCACCTATTTTCCTTCAACTAATTTTTGTGTGAATCTTGTACACCCGATTGCTTTCCAGTCATGAAACACATGAGCATTGTAGGATCATCTATACCGTGTTTTTTAGGACTCAGTAACTGCAGGGTAATCAACGGATCGACCTTTAGGAAATCGAGTTTTAGAACTCGATTTATTACTGGACTAGATTTTGCTCGCGGCTTAGCCCACACATATAAAATATAGCCCATGTCACTCAGAAATAAAGCAACTTTCTATCGGTGAAATAATGTTAGCAATTGGACGAGATTACCTCCTACAAACAAAAAGGAATCTGACTTTTTTTTACGCATCGTTGGTTGGTTTCAAACTCTATATCACCTGGGCATTAAGTCTGCTATTACAATAGAGTCAGAATGGTCTATCATTGATTTCAAAATTGTTGTTTTTGACCATTTGGTAATCTACTAATATAATTGCGTCATTATGACTTTCCAATAGTCAACCTCTGACACTCCATTGAAAGAAGTAGCATAGAATCGTAATCTCGTACATATTGACAAATGAATGTCTGACGAAGGCGGTAATCTGCTACAATTTTGACATTTCCTTTGATCAGTGACCCACCATTAGAATGTCACTGTGTAGCCATTGCTTTAAATTCGCTACAAGACAGCTCGTACCACAATTCTTTTACGAGACCACTGATCGATCAATGATCAGCCATTATGAATTAACAGATTACGAACTTTTAGCAAAATGACAATGGAATCGTGTTGGAATGACGAATTTATAAAAAAGGAGACTAGAGCCCCTGATAGCAAGCACGCTTGCCTTGAAGTAACCTATTCATTCTTGACTTAAAGACCCCCAGGTCGTGACAGGAAACACAGACATCGACTGAAAATTCCATTCTTTAGACAGCTGAGCAATAAATGTGTATGATGTAATGTTTCTAAAATCAGAGTAATGTAGTCTACATAATAACGTTTGTACTATCTAACATCGCCGAAATTCCCTTACATTGTTGTCGTGTCTTTACAAGAATAAACACATTACCGTTATTTATTGAGCTCAAGATAGGGTTTTCAGCACATTTTTACGCACATAGCTTTCAGTATTTATCGCCGCTTAACTTTGTTGTTCTAACGTAAACTAATTAAAGTCAAGTATATGGTGATAAGGAGGAAGTAGATGGACGCTACAGTAACTGTTATAGACCATGTTTTGGGAGACATTATGGCCTGTTCTTTTTGGGCCAGTCTGTGATATTAAAAAAAAAATGGAGGTTACAAAATCAGTTGTACTTTTTAGGGTTCCGAACTCGCAGGGTGCCAATGGGACCTTATTACTATGCCTGTCTGTCTACCCATATGTCCGTCTGTCAGCGGGTATCTCATAAACCGTAAGAGATAGAGGACTGAAATTTTTACAGGACCTGTATTTCTAGTGCCGCTACAGCAACAAATAAGAAAATTTAAAAAATTAAGGAGGTTACCATACAAGAAACTTTATTTCGACGGAACCTTGCGTATGCGAGTCTGACTCGCACTTTTTCCAGTTTTTTTTTTATTTTTGGTTCCACACATCTTCGTTATTGACGAACCGATATGGAATAAACAATTTTTTTATTTGAAAGGATTTACTTCCAGATTGTACCCATTTTTAACAAAATTCAATTTTGATGATGTGCATGTAATAAAGCCAAGCTTATATATTCCCACTGCTGGGACTAAGGCCTTTTTTCTAGGAGAAGGAATGGGCCGTAATCCACCACGCGGGCTCAGCTCGGGTTGGTGGATGTTACATGTCGAATGTTCGAATTTTTAGTTCCAAAACATGCATCTGACGATGGAATCCATAAAAAAGTGAGGGAACTCCTCAAATATTATAAGCATACACATAGCGATTTTGGTATACGGCACTCAGAAAGTATCTCTTGATAAAGGAATGAACTAGACTGGAACATCTTTAGAAGTTCCTGCCTTTTTCGACAAAAAATAGATAAAATAGAAGAAGAAAACGTGTTGCGCCAACCAAAATAGACCAAGGACAGGAAAACAGAAATAATTATATAGAGATGCTCTTGAATAATTTTTTCTTAAGAAATTCATTGAATACAAAAATAAACCTCATCAATTTTACTACTAAACAGCAAGGTAAGCTCTGTTCTTATAATTATGTAAGGAGACAGAAGTCAAAGATGACTCGATTGTACGAAAATAATTATAAAATCATCGTGAGGAAACCGGCATGACCTAGAATCAAAAATTCGAAGACATGTGACATCCACCAACCCGCACTGGGCCCGCGTGGTAGATTACGGCCCATTCCTTCTCCTAGAGAGGAGGCCTGAGTCCTGACAGTGGGAACATTATAATGCTAACTATGCTAATTATGAATCAAAGAAAAAAAGTTAAAAGTGTCAAAAAAACCGACGGCAAAAAAGACTAAAAAGTTCAAAACATTTGTGGTGGAATATTTTAGTTCAATCACAGATTTGAAGTCATCATCTACATTAGACTGCTACATCTTCTCTTGTGACTTGCTTCGAAATTTTTAGTCGTTTTTAGGGTTCTGTACTTCAAAAGGAAAAAACGGGAAAAAACTTAAGAGGGTCCTTTTTCACTTGCCTATCGTCAACATCGCGCATGGTTTAAAAGCTTGTTACTTCATCTAACGCAATCCAACGCGATGTCTGACGAAAAGGCAACGCGAAAAAAGAGAGATAAAGCCTAAAAACTCTGTTAGGATTCGGTAATTCCGAGATTTACTTGAATATTTCACAAAATTGTCGTTATTCAGAATCTTGCTTAAGTTTGCAAGGCTTTTATTTTATACTTTTTAGACATTTTAAATTTTTGAGTAAATTATGAAGTATCAAAGTTCATATAAAATAGCAGATTTTTAGAGGGGTTTACTGGATTAGTTTTACACAAATTTACAAATTGACTACAATAGAAACCTAGATAATATCCACAAGGTACAGTGTTTTCAAATTATCTAATGAAAAACGTACAATAACGTCATAATCGCGTAAGAGCGGTTGTATGAAAAACTGAAAATGTATGTCGAGTTGCATCCCCTTAACCTATTTTTCAGTCAGTTCTGTTCAGAACTGACTGAATAATAGGCTGGAGAAGGCTAGTGAGACGATAATAGTTCTATTATCGTCTCACTAGCCTTCTCCCATATAATTTGCGGTCGGCTTTCAGTTTAAGCGGATGCGGCTGAATACCCATGTTTTACATGGAGCGACTGCCAATCAAACCTCCATAACCCAATTACTGGGCAACACGATACTTCTTGCATACTCGTATGCTGATGATCAAACTTTCTGCCTGTGCCGAGTCTCAAAGATCTACGAATGAAAACCAGGATCAACGGCTTTACGTGCTTTTCAAGGCAGAGAGTTGTTGATAATAATAAAAATAATAGTTTTATTTCGGATACCAAATATCCATAGAGTGTTAGTAACATACAAGGATAAAACAAAGAAAAAACTTACTGCCTAGTGTTAGTAATTATAAATCACCACACAAACTTCTGAACGATTGGAAAGCCGAAGCTCTCAGTGACTGTTTTCAGGATGCTGTTTTGACTGTCCCTCACTCTCCTCAGTAGCGATGCAGTTTTTTTTACGTATAATCGCGTAGAATCCGTCGGTACGAGCTTGCGCAAAGATCTCCGACGCGCTACAGTAGCGAGGTAGTCTCAACAACACTTTGAAAGCATTATTATTTTGGACGCGCAGGACATCCAGCGATCTCTTAGTCTCGGTCTCGACCCATAGACTGCCCGTGTACAGACTTTGACAATCAGCCTCTATAATGTCCTAGATAAATTTAGAAAAGAACACGTGAATTGAAAAATTCACGTTAGTAGGTCCTACTAGAGGTGGGTGGCTTAAGTACTGGACCATAATGATAATATCAGCTAGTTCTAGAGCATAAATAAGCTTTATCAGCCTTTTAATATTCCTACTGCTGGGACTGAAACCTTCTCTAGGAGAAAGTTTGGGCCGTAATTCACCACGCGGGTTCAGTGCGGGTTAGTGGATGTCACATGTCTTCGAATATTTGTTTCTAGGACATGCCGGTTTCCTCACGATGTTTTCCTTCACTGTTTTGAGAGCAGTGGTGATGAAATAAATTACACAAAGTCATTACTTTGTGTAATTTATTTATGCGCCTGGCTGGGTTTGAACTCACGACCACCACTACTCTTCAGTTCTAGAGCAACGTGATCAAAATAATTAGTATTTCAATACAAACAATCTCTGCTGAATCAGTATCCCTGAAAAATATTTAAAGTATCTCTGAATACGAAACAAAATATTTTCCTCATGCGATACTGTCACAACATGGTAATCAAGTAATCACGATTTAATTGCAATCAACGCAATTTATGTAGGTAGGGTTTAATTAATTTTCAATCGGTAGGTAATCACTATAATCTGATGAGTTTGATATTTTTTTTTAGGTTGGAAATCATACAATGACTTTTCTCGCTCTTTGGTGGAGCGTGAGGGCTTGTCAGACTTTTACTGACTAAAATCCATTCCTATGTCCCTTCTTTGCCTTCTTTTCAGGGCCCTGAGGTTTTTTTCTTTCGCACAACCTATGGACCCAGACACACTGACATCTCCTTGAGGCGCGCGTGGAATACTACGTGCCGTCAACGACTCGGGCTCGGCCCGGCACGGTTACTGAACGACCGTACGGCGAGCTACCCATTGCTCGCCGTCATGAGTTGGATATTTGTGTTTTTTTTTGTTACAAACTGATTCATGACCACAATTATTACATTTAGTTGGCTGTTTGAATTATTCAAAAATGGTATCCTAATCTATATTGTTGTCCGAGTAGTGAGACCTGTCCTTGATACAGAAGTGGATGCAGTTTCATTTTAACGGCTTTCCTCCTATAATTTGACTTTGTGACATTGTGTGTGTGGAAATTATTGTAATTATTGTATCTCTAATTTTGTAATTTATTACGTACCTAATCTGTTATCTTATTTGTATTTTATTTTAATGTCATTTTCTGTGTATGATGACGTCTCGTGTTATTTGATTTGATTATTTTAATGTCTTATTTGCTTTTAATTTAATATGTAATAAATGGGTTATTTCTGAAATAAATGAATAATAATAATATATTGTATTATGGGTACGCCAAAATTGCGGCGGAGAATCTTCTCTTTGAGGAGCAGCTAGAGACGTAGTCAAATATGGGATTACTTTTTGCCTGACACAAGTTCTCACGGCACATCACTGGTTATTAAATTGCCATTTAACAAAACTCCAAAGTGATAATCAAAAATCTTACCTCGAAGCAACGTCAAAATCCCGAGCGGCATCACCAATATAGCCACAAGCAAATCTGTTATAGCCAATGACATCAAGAAATAGTTTGTTACATTCTGCAACCTCCTTTCCAAATATATGGCTAAACAAACTAGTACATTCCCTGCAGCCGTGCAGAGTACCAACATAATAGCTATAAGAGCCCACCAATTGTTAACTGCATCGTCTTCTACAATACCATTTGTGGCGTTTCCAGTATCATTGCCAAATACATCGAAGATATTGTCTATAGTATAATTGACTGCTTCTTCAAACGATTCGGTCAGTTCCAGCACATTCTTTGATAAAGATCTATAGCTGTGTTCATGCATTGTGCCGTGTTGTCTTTGGTATCAGTCTCATCTTCGGTGGTACCCCATTCATCTTATTTCGTAAATGTGGAATGTTTCCGGATACATTTTCTTTTTGGTCTAATGTTGCTTGTTATTTTTTTGGAGCATCTGTAACAAAAAAAAAAAAATGTTATATTAATTATTCAAGATAGACTTCGGACTCACAGAAATTTACTGGCCTCGAGGCTAAAAGGGGAAGGCAGTGTAAGACACACGAGGCTCAGAAAGCACAGTGTCTCCTCTCTAACTAGCAGATTTAACTGAATCGGAGACCCAATAATAGAAAGAGCACTCATTGGAGTCTCTTTCGAGCTACGTTCTGAAAACCCAGTATTACGGTACAGCCAATAGAGTGGCTCATTGTGTTGAACACAGATCGCCATATTGCAGATATGAAAGAAAAAAAAAAATATCTAGCTTCTGCCAATGGCTTCGTCCGCCTAAATATTCGTTTCTGCGGAGGCGAAATCAAATACGGATAAAAATACCCATGTTTTTATCCGCATTTGGGACGGAGGAAGCTTGAACTCCAAGGATGACCTTCCTCCATACTTCCTCAAAATCGATCTAGTAGCTTAACCGTTAAAGCGTAACAGACAGACAGTCAAAGTTAAGTTTTTCATTTATAATATTATTATGGATTTATTTTATTCGTTGAAAACAGATGTTTCTGCAACCCACGTTTTTCAACGTAAAACAAAATATGAACACTGGTTTATTTTAACAATCTTAGCACATATTCTTTATTTAAAAAAATATAGGAAATAGACCATGTTTTCTTTTTTAAATAAACAAATCCTTATATTCACACTCTTCAAAAATACTTTAGTGAGACTGGCCTGCTGGTCTAGTGGTTACTGGCCCTGACTGTTATGCCGGAGGTCATGGATTCCATTCCCATCCAAGACAAATATTTGTGTGACGAGCACAATAATTTTTTCTGTGTCTGGGTGTTATTTATCTATAATATGTATGTATTATAAATAGTAGTATACATTCATTGTGAGTGGAATTCCTTGCCGGTATCTATGTTTCCTAATACGAGTAGCTACAACCCGGGAATCTTTAAGTCAAGAGTGAATAGGTTACTTCTAGGTAAGCGCGTTCCATCGTCGACCGCATCGTCGCTTTCCATCAGGTGAGATAGCAGTCAAGCGCGAACCTATCAAGAATAAAAATAAAAATAAAGTTTATCAGCTGTCTAATACTCATAGCACAAGTTCTGCTTAGTTTGGGATTAAATCGCGTTGTGTGATATTTGTGGAATATTATATTATTTTAGTGGAAGATACAATATTATCTTTGCTGCTTAAAATGATTTATTCACAGACCCACCTTTTTCAAAACTACTTTTACGAATAATAAAATTTAGGATATAGACAAGTCAAACCAATATGAAAGTACCTCCCAAAGGTGACCCCATGACTCAGATATTCCAATATCTTACATAAAGAATAAAAACAAATAGGACCTTTTGACCCTTATATATCTCTTATGATGATTAACTTTAGGATTTATGCCTAAAAGATAGGTTTGTATTTCGTATTAAATTTATGGATTGTTAGTTTCTGCGGCTTCGCCCGCGTTAAAGTAGGCTCCTCCAGTTAACCTTCTGACCCCCATTTCATTCTCTTAAGGGGTTAATTTTGGGAAATCCTCTCTTAGTGCTCGCCTATATTATAAAAGAAAAAACTGTGCTAAATTTCACACTCCTAGTCCCAGTAATTTTGGCTGTGCGTTGTTATGTCAGTCAGTCAGTTTCATATTTTTTAAATATAGATTTATTTATATAATAATTGGAAAAACTACAATCTCCAATAATTCTGCTGTCATTTCTTAGCTGCCAGTGGCTTAATTCAATTTCTATTTTTTTATTCGTTTTTTTTTAAATTAATATTACGTTGTGCTCACATGTTAGAAGCGAGAAGAAATATGTAACCAAGATTTATGTAACTCATAATATGATTTAAAAGAGTGAGGTCTACGCTTTTGAACGAGCAATTTAGCTTCACTTCTTTTTTTTTTTGACTAATCGACATTTTCATAATTCAAAAGTGCCTATAATTGGTCTATTTGAAATAAACGTTTCTGATTTCTGAATTATAATCTATATTTAGAGATTTATTTAGGCACACCTAGAATTTGTATTCTAGATCTGTTCTTTACTATAAGATGTTGGTTAAGTCCAATCTACAAATACTTGAGCACAGGCGTAGGGTTGCCAGCCTTTCGGTCTTTTACAGGATGCTTTTTGAGAGTGTGCGCGGAAATTGCGTGACTTGATTCCGCCATATCATTTCTACCATCGGACAACTCGACGTACGGCGATTATGCACCATTACTTTGTTGAAAGCTCTACGGCCAGACCACGTGTTTCGCCTCGTCGTTTATACCGCGTACATTGAAGGACTAGAACAATTTGCCTGTTGCTGTTTTCCTGTCCAACTATAATTTAGGTGTCTTCAAGGATAGAGTGAATAGGCTCTTAATAAACCAGTGCGTTTAACCATCAACGACTGCATCACTGCTTACTATTTTTTTTTTGTATAAAGTTTGACTTTTACACTTTTTAGTTATGGTACCACCACAAAAAGTACCCCTCCGCCAAACTTAAATACCTTATAGTCAGAGTGCATCTTGTGACAATTCTAATTATCTCAAACACGTTTAGATTACATTAATTTATTACAGAGTTCCGGTACCTAACTTTAGGCTTCATCATCAGATCAGTTCGATACATTCCCCCTCTTCTTTCAGTCAGTAATTGACTATACGTATAAACAAAGCAATTTTACTTGTTACGACGGTTCTGCTGTGATCCTATGAGTTCTGTTCCATATCTTCGAAGTTCATGATTAGATCATAACAATATGGGACCAACTCTAAAGCATAACTATCCATCGAAATAAAAAAAAAAATTTCAAAATCGGTTCACAATTGACCGAGAAATCTGTGAACATAAATAAAAAAAATACATTCAACCGAATATAGAACCTACTCCTTTTTGAAACCGGTTAAAAATAGAACAATTTCGAGAATCCGATCCGATGCGAGATGCACAGGACCGTTCGTTGTGGCGACACCAGGAGGAACAGTAGACGTTTTTTTCGCTGAAATGATGATGACGAGGACAATACCGATCTTTGGTAAATAAAAGCATAGAATTGAAACTAAAATAATCGAAATCAAATGTTAACATAACAAATTACAAGAACCTGATCAAATAAATTATCTGGCCGCAAATTACGTCTCTGAGCCTAACAAAATATAAAGTTAACTAGTAAATTGCTGTTTTTGAACGCCTTAAGAAATTCCCTTTAAAAGTTAAATAATTTATAAGCATTTAAAACTGAAGCGGTAAAAGGGGCGAACGGTCCGAAATCCGGGTGCTAACGAGGGGATGGCACAACTTTGAACTTTCTGTCAATTGCATAACCTAATAATTTTATCATTTGGATTTTTATGGAGATTCACCCAATACTTTTATGGGAAATTGACGGTACGTTTGGCTTTGAAGTTGAGCGATTGCTGACTGCTGCACTGCTCGTCGCAAATTGGTTTCCCTCACGAAACAAATATTTACATGGCCTGCAGATACGTTTGTTTTGCGTCATCAAAAATTCACATAAAAAAGACACCCATTTGTTTGTGAATTTTTGATGTTTGTGAACTCACTCACGATAAACAGGAATATACAGGAATAATTCCTGTATCGTGGTTGCGTTTTAATAATAATAAAAAAAAAATTAAATTCCTTCTTTCCGCTCTTGGTAGAGCGAGAGGTAGTCTCATTCTTTTACTGACTTAAACTCACATGTTTTCCTTCAGAACCCCTTTACGTTTCAGGACCACGAAAGCTCTTTCAAATAAGCCCGCTGTCTTGCACATTTACCCCCTTAAAAGATTGCCAATGAAGTAATAGTCACTCTATGTTTACCGGCTGTCTTGGTTGATCATTAATAATATTAAAAATAATTCAAATCTTCTCACGGCGGTCGTCCGAGTGTTTTCACAAGATTCTGCAATACTTTGGTCACATTGCAAAGAAAGACAGTGGCAACCTTGAAAGGATCATATTGACCAGTAAAGTGGATGGAAAAAGGCCTCGCGGGCACAGCCCAATAGGTTCCACGGGTAGTGTGAAAGCGAAACCCGGGACGCCCAAGAGCGGGATTTGTCATAAGATGATTTTCCCACCCAATTAAAAAAAAATGCCGAATAAGTTGGTCCAACCAGATCCGCACCGCCCATGATTCTACGATATACAATGCCCTTCACACCGCCAGAGACAGAAACAGATGGAGGAATATCATAAAAGTTAAAGTGATGAAGCAGGGAGGTCACGACCCTCAGCATTGAGTCAAAGAGGAGGAGGAGGCGGTTTATAATTCAATCACACTAATATTATTAAAGCAAAAGTTTATGAGTGTATGTATGTTTGTTACTTCTTCACGCTCCATCGGCTGAATGGGTTTCGATGAAACTTTGTACAGGATATGGTCTCCTGGAAAAGCACAAAAAATATCTACTACTATCCCGGGTGTATGAATCCTTGTAGCAGTAAGTTAGGTCGACTTCGACGAAGACGAGTAATAGGTAGCTACGGCCATCCAGTAAGGACTCCGTACCGGGCCGGCTCGTTGTGTTCCACGTACGCCTTAGATAGATGTCTGTTTTAGAAACAGTTACCGTGGCCCTTGTAAAAGGGCAATTGTAGGAACACTGAAGGCTTTAGTCAGTAAAAGTTGAACACTGGGAATGATCATCCAGAGTGAGAAGTCATTTGATAATTTCTCTCGTAAAAAACTGGGCAAGTGCGAGTCGGACTCGCGCACTGAGGGTTCCGTACAAATTTGAAAGGTAAATTGTGGTTTAAAATTTATGACGTATTAAAAAAAAAACTACTTACTAGATCTCGTTCAAATCAATTTTTGGTGGAAGTTTGCATGGTAATGTACATCATATATTTTGTTTAGTTTTATCATTCTCCTATTTTAGAAGTTACAGGGGGGGACACATTTTACCACTTGTGTCTCTCGCGCTAACTATTCAGTTTAGAAAAAAATGATAATAAAAACCTCATTATCATTTTTGAAGACCTATCCTTAGATATCAATCACGGTATGGGTTTGATGAAAAAAAAAAATTTGAGTTTCAGTTCTAAGTATGGGGAACCCCCAAAATTTACAGATTTTTGAAGTGAAAACTTTTTTAGCGGCGTTGAGCACTTTTTCTGTAATGGGTATAAAATCTTAAACTCGCGTCAGGACACGTGACCTGATCGAAAAAGCGTAAGACGGCCACCAGTCAAATTTTCTCATTCGATTTTGAACTTAACATTCAACATTTTATGGTTTAAAATCATTTAAAGAAATTTTTAAATGTTTCCAATCAACTTTGAACCTAATGCTTTAGGGATAAAGCTGACAAATCTATTAAATAAATTGCCACCCGCCGCGCGCCGGCGCAGCGCCGCGAAACCTAGTCCTCTGGCTATCTTCATCGTCCTTAAGATTGTGATAGAACCGTGGTCTTTGGGGGATTCGCACCGTGCTAACTACGAAGGCAATTTACGTGCTATTTACAAACGTTACGTACCTGTAGGTATTTTAGTGTAGCTAAAATTCCGTATTTCCTTGCAATTTTATTGATTGACGCATAATGACAAGAGATTCTAAAATCAATAAGACAGTGTTGTCTTTGAGTTTGCAGCTTTCTTAGTATCTAGTAGCTATTAAAAGTACTTGTGAAGGCTTTTAAGATGCAAGCACAATCATGATAATAAAATAAAAAAGGAAATCGTTCAATCGCAATAAGTACCTTCCGAGTATTAAATTGCTAAACATTTTCACTAAGGCGTTTGTTGTTTGGTAAAATAAAGTTCAGTTTATTTAAATCTGCTTTAAAAATAATTTGATTACAAGTATTTACAAGTAAGTTAAAAAGCACGAGTGTTATTGGTATAGGAAACCGATAAATTCTCAGCTAATTCTGTAGTAAGATCGAATGTGACGTTCCTGCTTACGTGCTTACTAAGCGCCTGTGAAAAGATGTATCGCACACATTTTTATGTGCGACAGATTACTTCCACAATTTTAATTACAAATTCTTTAGGCAGGATTCAATGATAACATAACATCCTGTAATCCCCGAAGGCTCAGGCAGGGGTGCACCGAATAGTACACCCACATTTCGCAAGTTATGTTTTAAGTCTTTTTATTCATTTATTTACTTCATTTATGTTTGTAATCACTTTTAAATGAAAATGTCAATTTATTTTTATTACAAAAATAAATTGTCATTTTTACTTGAATCTGCAAGAAGTTAAGACTTTAGTTTTTAAATGAATGAATTAAACTTGCGGTATCACAACAATCCGCAGTCTAAACTTATGTGTGTAATATCGAAATTGTCATGTTTGTGTACGATAGCGCAATAAATGAATATTGTATTCTACCACATAAATGATAGTACTTTTATACTGATAAAGCAATTGGTGCAAAATTATTCCCTAACCATTCCAAAATATCAAACATGCTCAACGTTAATAATCAAGTTTTCACTTCTGCCGGCACTCCCGGAGTGCAACCCGTCTTTTTTTTTCTATTTTTGTGTGAAAATCTTAATGCGGTTCACAGAATACATCTACTTACCAAGTTTCAACCGTATAGTTCTTATAGTTTCGGAAAAAGTGGCTGTGACATACGAACGGACAGACAGATATAGACAGAGACAGGACATGACGAATCTATAAGGGTTCCGTTTTTTGCCATTTGGCTACGGAACCCTAAAAAGGGTCTTTAAGCCAAGAGAGAGACAGGTTACTTCTAAGTCGACACCATATCCAGCCCATGCTAAAATCCAGCTATGTGGACTCGTCGCATTATGCATGTGGCCATGGCATTTTGCTAAGCGATCGGCCGTGGATGTGGCGTTTATTTTTCCTACAAAATGTTTAAAATTTGTAAGCTAGTCTTAAGATTGTGTCATTTCCCGCAAATATATTTTCTTTCTTTCTTTTTTAGGGTTCCGTACCTCAAAAGAAAAAAACGGAACCCATAACGGATCACTTCGTTATCCGTCTGTCTAACTGTCTGTCTGTCTGTCAAGACCCTTTATCTCGGGAACGCGTGGAATCATCAAGTTAAAATTCTAACCGTGTACTCAGATCTGCGGTCTCTTGAAGCAATGAAATTAAACTTCTAAGTTAGCGAGACAAAAAGATATAGCTGTTTATGTCGCTAAAAACGTCTCAAGGAAATCAAAAATTTCAGAGGGGATTTTTTTTTTTTTTTTTAATTGATATAAACCAGTGCTTGACTGCGATCCCACCTGATGGTAAGCGGAATTCCCGTTGACCTAGAATACTGAAAATTGGCAAGCAAGGAATTGTAGCACAGATATAGAAATAAATCATAAAACAATAAATTTGTTGTTACGTAACAAAAAAAAAACTTTTTTGCGATTCGGAAAAATCTTCGAGACTCCATTCGGGAATAGAACTATTTACAAAGGTAAATTTGTACGGAACCCTCAGTGCGCGAGTCCGATCGCTCTTGCTCAGTTTTTTTCAAGCTTGCTTTATCATCGACCGTATCATCGCTTACCATCAGGTGAGACGGTGGTCAAACAAGAACCTTAAAACAGAAGTTAAGACACTAAATGGAACTGTTGAATTCAATACTGTTCTTCAAGGTCACGGCAAAATATACGATGGCAAATAACTTGATACTTGCATTGTATCGATTTTAAGTCACAGTAGCCGTGGCAACATGGCATAGGTACATACATAAACGAGTACCAGACATGAAGGTCAAATACTTCACACTATTTATATATTGACGGTTCTTTCCGCGAAGAAACTTTATGTTTTTTTAATGAGGACATCTTAGTCACCAATATACAAAGAAATTTTCAAGAAAACTCGTTGCAAGAAAGAACTTAAAATTATAGAACACAATGTAACTTCAAGGTGTCTATAGGGTTCGGTCAAGGTGCAAATACTGATACCAACCCGCACTGGGCCCGCGTGGTGGATTCCGGTCCATTCCCTCTCTTAGAGAGGAGGCGTAAGTCCCAGCAGTGGGAACACTAAAGGATGATTATGCTATGCTATTATGCAGATACTGAATGGAATACCACATTCTTCGAGTAATGTTCTCATCATCATCATCATCATTTCAGCCGAAAGACATCCACTGCTGGACATAGGCCTCTCCCAAGTGTCGCCACAATGAACGGTCCTGTGCGTCTCGCATCCATCGTACTCCCGCAACCGTTACCAGGTCATCGGTCCACCTTGCAGGAGGCCTTCTAACGCTACGTCTTCCGGTACGTGGTCGCCATTCCAGAACCTTTCGGCCCCAACGGCCATCCGTTCTGCGAGCAATGTGCCCTGCCCATTGCCACTTAAGTTTGGCGATTCTTCGTGCTATGTCGGTGACCTTGGTTCTCCTGCGGATATCCTCATTCCTGATTCGATCACGCAAAGAAACTCCGAGCATAGCCCTTCCCATTGCCCTTTGGGTGACTTTGAGTTTTCTGATGAGGCCCATTGTAAGCGACCACGTTTCAGAGCCAAATGTCATTACTGGCAACACGCACTGGTCATAGACTTTCGTCTTGAGACACTGTGGTATATTGGACGAGAAGATACCGCGCAGCTTCCCGAACGCTGCCCAGCCCAGTCGGATTCGACGATTGATCTCTTTCTCGAAGTTAGACTTTCCCAACTGGACCGTCTGTCCCAGGTAAACGTAGTCGTCCACAACTTCGAGTGTAGAGTCCCCGATCTTGATAGGAGTGGGGGCTACATGGCTGTTTACCATGACTTTGGTTTTGTCCATGTTCATTCTAAGTCCCACTCTTTCGGAAGCTCTACTGAGGTCATCAAGCATTGTACTGAGCTCCTCCGTAGTCTCAGCCATGACTACTATGTCGTCGGCAAACCGAAGGTGAGTGATGTACTCGCCATTGACATTAATGCCTAGCCAAATATAGCCTATGTCACTCAAGAATAAAGCAACTTTCTGATGGTGAAAAAATTTTGGCAAACGGACCTGTACTTTCAGAGATTACCTCCTATAAACAAAAAACAAACTTTACCTCTTTATAATATTAGTGTAGAACAAAAGAACCTCAATCTCAGCAAAAATGCTCGTGACCACAAGCTTTTACCCAAATAAAAAAAAACCGGCCAAATGCGAGTCGAACTCACGCACGTAGAGTTCCGTACCATGATTCAAACAACTTTTTTTACACAGTTTATTTTATTCTGTTTTTAGTATTTATTGTTATAGTGGCAATAGTAATATAATAATAATAATATAATATTCCACAACTATCACACAATGCCGTCTAGTCCCAAGCTAAGCAGAGCTTGTGTTATCTGTACTAGACAACTGATAAACATACTTATATATTTCTAAATACATACATATTACAGATAAACTACACCCAGACACACAACGAAATGATCATGCTCATCACAACAAACATTTATCTTGGGTGGGAATCGAACCAGCGACCTCCGGCATAGCAGTCAGGGCCACTAACCACTAGACCAACAGGCCAGTTAAATCAACATCAACAGAATCAAACTTTGAAAATTTCAACTGTCTACCTATCAAGGTTCATCAAATAACAATATTAGTTTGATAGTATGAATATGGATTCATAACTGCGAAAATGTTGAGGAAAATGACCGTAATTTCACGAACTCAATTTCAATCTCATAGGATCTCTTACAACTGACAAGCCACTCAAATCAACATCAACAGAATCAAACTTTGAAAATTTCAACTGTCTAGCTATCAAGGTTCATCAAATAACAATATTAGTTTGATAGTATAAATATGGATTTATAACTGTGAAAGTGTTGAGGAAAATGACTGTAATTTCACGAACCCAATTTCAATCTCATAAGGTCTCTAACAACTAACAGGCCAGTCAAATCAACATCAACAAAATCAAACATTGAAAATTTCAACTGTCTAGCTATCAAGGTTCATCAAATAACAATATTAGTTTGATAGTATGAATATGGATTCATAGCTGCGAAAATGTCGAGGAGAATGACCGTAATTTCACGAACCCAATTTCAATCTCATAGGGTCTTTAACAACTAACAGGCCAGTCAAATTTAAATCAACAGAATCAAACTTTGAAAATTTCAACTGTCTACCTATCAAGGTTCATCAAATAACAATAATAGTTTGATAGTATGAATATGGATTCATAACTGCGAAAATGTTGAGGAAAATGACCGTAATTTCACGAAAACAATTTCAATCTCATAGGGTCTCTAACAACTAACAGGCCACTTAAATCAACATCAACAGAATCAAACTTTGAAAATTTCAACATCTAGCTATCAAGGTTCATCAAATAACAATATTAGTTTGATAGTATGAATATGAATATAATGAGCAGTGGTGGCCGAGTGGTAACGGTACCGACTTACAAGTTGTAGGTCGCGGGTTTATAAACCCAGCCAGGCGTATTACTTTGTGTAATTTATTTCATCACCACTGCTTTCAAAACGGTAAAGGAAAATATCGTGAGGAAACCGGCATGTCCTAGAACCAAAAATTTGAAGACATGTGACATCCACCAACCCGCACTGGGCCCGCGTGGTGGATTACGGCCCATTCCCTCTCCTAGAGAGGAGGCCTGAGTCCCAACAGTGGGAACATTATAAGGCCGACTAAGCTAAGCTAAGTATGAATATGGATTCATAACTGCGAAAATGTTGAGTAAAATGACCGTAATTTCACGAACCCAATTTCAATCTCATAGGGTCTCTAACAACTAACAGGCCACTCAAATCAACATCAACAGAATCAAACTTTGAAAATTTCAACATCTAGCTGTCAAGGTTCATCAAATAACAATATTAGTTTGATGGTATGAATATGGATTCATAACTGCGAAAATGTTGTGGATAATGACCGTAGTTTCACGAACCCAATTTCAATCTCATAAGGTATCACATGTAGATAATCGTCTTGTTCTAGTTTACAACCTTCCAATCAAGTCTATATTCATGACTATTAATATATTAAACTAGCTGCTTCAGCCAAGTTAATTTATACTTTAACCTTATCACATAAAGTTCTATTTGGGATGGCAATTCAGTGCTATACAGGGAAAGGTCTTGAAGCAAATTCAGCAACAGCTGTAGGGATTGTTAACCTAAGTTTTCTTATGTTAACAGATGTTGTACGAGTATTGGTAATATCGTACTAAATAAAATCTTATTTCGATTTGGGATATATTAACTTCTGCCAACGGCTTTGCCAACGTGAAAGTCGAGAATTATCATAAGGGAACACACATCCGGAATAAAACGTACAA
Organism: Mythimna vitellina; assembly: GCA_949316375.1. Classification (NCBI taxonomy): domain Eukaryota; kingdom Metazoa; phylum Arthropoda; class Insecta; order Lepidoptera; family Noctuidae; genus Mythimna; species Mythimna vitellina. The sequence goes on along the minus strand of OX438687.1, from coordinate 7,108,480 downwards.
TGCGTTCGAAATAAGGATAGAATCGATTGCCATGTTGTGACGTCACGTCATACTGTCAAATCGAAGAAATTGGGTAGGGTGAGCATGACAAGATTTTTTTTAAATCGTGAACGAAAATGTTTAATCAGAATCCAGTTCTTCAATTTTGCTCATCTCTGCGTCATTGTGTGAAGTGTCTGAGTAGTGGCAAATGGAAGAAGAAGGCGGAAAGAAATAACTAATTATGACTTAAAACAATATATTTAGCTAATTAATAACGTTTTTAGTTCACCTAGATTTAACAAAGAGTAATACAAAGCAAAAAAAAATTCTTTACTGATACAAAAATAAGTTTTCTTTACAAACCGTACTTTTCACTCGACATTTGACACATCGAGGATATTGACTTTCCTATTCATATTTGGAACGCACAGTAATGTCCTGTGCCAGGACAGATACCGGACGGCGAACCATGTGTAGATCATCGTCCGGTCGTTCAATAAGGATTGAGTCCGAGTCGAAGGCGCGTTGTGTTCCTCACATGGTTCAAAGAGATGTCAGCAAAAGTAATGAGGCCAGTCAGTGCAGGCTGCCAGGGTTGCAGATTTTTCGAAGTAGTTATCACAGTCCTCGCAAAAAAAATAACTCAGTGGGATTTATTTAGTAAGTGTCTAACACCCCAACCCCATTTTGTGTCCAGGCAATCTCTATCCATTCTGGGTTACGTAGAATAAATCGTCGAATGCGTTAAGATCGCCAATTGTATGTTTTTTTTTTTTGTATTATAATTTCAATTTGTAAATTTGTAATCTTGGTATACAATAAAGTATATACTCTACAAACTTACCTATGAAAACTGTTCAATTCCCGAATTGAGCTACGAAGATTTTTCCGAATGGCAAAAAGTTTTTTTTTTGTGACGTAACTACAAATTTATAGTTTTCAGATTTTTTCCAATATTTGTGCTATGAGACCTTGCTTCATGCCAAATTTCGGGATTATAGGTCAAAAATTTTGATTTTACTTGAAAGTATCGGAATACACGTTTTTTGCAATATAAACGGCCGTATCTTTTTTTGCAATAACTCAGAAGTTTGATTTTTTCACAGCTTCAAGGGATCGCAGACTTGAGTATTAATTTCAATTCGATACCTCTACGCGTTCCCGAGATAAAGGGTCTTGATAGACAGACAGACGAACAACAAAGAGATCCTATAAGGGTTCCGTTTTTTCCTTCTAAGGTAGGTACGGAATCCTAAAAACTAAACTAATATGGTGAAACCCCAAATATTATAATCACAATAAATAATTGATCCTATTAAGGGTCCCTTTTTTTCTTCTGAGGTACGGAACCTTAAAAACTAAACTAATATGGTGGCCTGGGAAGGCATGGGTCCTGGCCATGGAGGCTCTCGGGCCTCGACTAAGAGGGCTCTTCAGCGCATGCTTGGAGAGGGGCCAGTTTCCACTTCGCTGGAAGACGGGGAAACTGGTCCTCATCGCGAAGCCGGGGCGCCCCGCGGACTCTCCGTCCGCGTACCGGCCCATTGTGCTGCTCGACGAGGTGGGCAAGCTCTTTGAAAGAGTAATTGCAGACCGCCTCGTCGCACACCTAACACGGGTGGGGCCGGATCTGGCGGACGGCCAGTTCGGCTTTCGCAAGAGGCGCTCCACGGTGGACGCCATCATGTGCGTGCGAGCTCTCACGACGGGGGATGCAGTGGCCCAGGGCAGGTGTGTCGTGGCGGTGTCTTTGGACATCGCCAACGCCTTCAACTCCCTGCCTTGGAGTAGCATTGGGAGGGTACTCCGGTATCACCGGATGCCCGACTACCTCTGTCGTGTGGTCGAGGCGTACCTGTCAGACAGGTACATAACCTACCCTGGTCACCAGGGGGTGTGGGAACGTCGAGAGGTGTCGTGCGGTGTTCCGCAGGGATCGGTACTAGGGCCACCCTTGTGGAACATCGGATACGACTACGTGCTGCGCGGCGACCTCCCTGACGGGGTCAGCGTGGTCTGCTACGCAGACGACACGCTGGTCCTGGCGCAGGGAGAGTCGTACCAGGCGGCGGTCGAACTAGCGACACGCGGGGTCGCGACGGTCGTTGGCAGGATCCAGGAGCTGGGACTCGAGGTGGCATTGCACAAGTCCGAGGCCATGTGCTTTCACGGCCCTCGGAACGCGCCACCACCGGGTTCCCGGCTAACGGTGGGAGGAGTCCACATCGGCGTCGGGTCAACGATGAAGTACCTGGGACTCGTTCTCGACAGCCGATGGGATTTCGACGAGCATTTCCGACGTCTGGCTCCCAAACTAAATCGGACTGGGGCTGCCCTCGGGCGGCTCCTGCCCAACCTTGGGGGTCCAGACGCCTCCTGCCGGAGGCTCTACGCGGGGATCGTTCGGTCCATGGCCCTTTATGGCGCGCCGGTGTGGGCGCCGGGGCTGCGGAAGCAGCCGGCGGCCCGGCTGAACGCGTGCCAGAGGGTCATGGCCATACGGATGGTGCGAGGATACCGGACGATTTCCCGCGAAGCAGCGAGCCTCCTTGCTGGCCAGGAACCATGGAATCTGGAGGCAACAGTCCTTGCACTCATGCACGAACGGCGCATGGAGATGCAACGCCGGGACGAAACTCCGCTGCCGCGACAAGTCGCAGCATGGCGGACAGAGCTCCGGCGAGTTCTCATGGTGAAATGGCGACAGCGACTGTCGCGACCCCGTGCTGGGCACGCCACAATTATGGCGGTAAGTCCCCTCTTTGAGGCGTGGTTGGAAAGACCTCACGGCGTCCTCACATTCCGCATGACGCAGGTCCTCACCGGACACGGTAAGTTCGGGAGGTTCCTGCACCGGATTCGTGCGGAAACGACGCCCGGGTGTCGCCACTGTGTGGCCCACCCGGAGGACACGGTGGAGCACACGGTGGAGGTGTGCCCCGCTTGGGCAGAGCAACGCCGTGTCCTCGTGGGGGCAATCGGCGGCGGTGATCTCTCGCGCCGGGCCTTGGTTCAGGCCATGCTCCGGAGCGAGGAGGAGTGGCAGGCGATCGCCTCCTTCTGCGAAGCAGTAATGCTAGCTAAGGAGGCGGCCGATCGCGTGAGGCAACGGTCCTTACGCTCCAACCGCCGCCGGGATTCCGATCCCGATTTCCGGCCACCGTAGGCGCGGGCTTGCAGACGGCGAGCAATGGGTGGCTCGCCGTCTGACCGTCCGGTAACCGTCCGGACCGAGCCCAAGTCGTCGACGGCGCGTATTGTTCCACGCGCGCCTCAAGGAGATGTCAGCAAATCGTAGGGGCCCAGCAGGGTCGAAGCCTACTGGGGCCACGGGTAGTGTGAAAGCGGAACCCGGGGCCCTGGGACGAAGGCAACGAAGGAACAGGAGTGGGTTTTTAGTCAGTAAGAGTCTGACACTATCTCCCGCTCCGCCCAAGAGCGGGGATGTCATTAGGATGATTTTCCCACCCAATAAAAAAAAAAAAAAACTAATATGGTGAAAACCTCAAATATTACAATCATAATAAAAACTAACTTCTACTAATTTAAGGCAAACATCCTTTTATTAATAATAAAGGAGTATTGATTACGCCCTTATTACCACTTACAAAATCAATTGGCAAGTGATGCAAAAACATTTACAGTTTTGACCTTTCCGTAGAAACCTCTTAGTAACGCATTTATAGCGGCTTAAATGGCCCCAACGTCTATTGGGGCAGTGACAGTTACGTTCATTGCGAAGGCATTCTCCACTCGTTCCGATTACAGGCACTTCTCTTTTACGCTTACCTTTTGTTTAACACCTTAATTTGCTGACGTTATGGCTTAACGTGATGGGCGAATTCAATTCACATCGCACGCATTATTTAGATACTGTGTAGTGAATATAGTAGGAATACTTGAAGATGTGCTTCATCATCATCTAATCATTTCAACCGAAAGACGTCTACTGTTGGACGTAGGCGAAGCCCCAAGCGTCGCCATTGGGCACGCTACGCCCGGGTCACCACTGTGTGGACCGCCCGAAGGACACGGTGGAGCACACGGTAGAGGTGTGCCCCGCTTGGGCAGAGCAGCGCCTCGTGGGGGCGATTAGCGCCAGTGATCTGTCGCGCCGGGCCTTGGTAGAGGCCATAGTCTGAAGCGAGGAGGAGTGGCAGACGGTCGCCTCCTTCTACGAAGCAGTAATGCTAGCAAAGAAAGAGGCCGAAGGTGCATGCGCGATCGAGCAGACTAGACGCCAGCTTGCGGACGGCAAGCAATGGATAGCTCGCCGCCCGACCGTCTGTTAACCGTCTGGATCGAGCCCAAGTCGTCGACGGCTCGTACTGTGCCACGCGCGCCTCAAAGAAATTTCAGCAAATCGCTGGGCCCCTGCGGTTTGCTAGCAGGGTTGAAGACTACTGGGGCCAAGGGTCTGCTTTCTAAAGGAAGACTCGGCCTAGGTATGAAAGGCAACGAAGGAATAGAAGTAGGTTTTTAGTAAGTAAAAGTCTGAGACACCCTCTCGCTCCGCCCAAGAGCGAGGAATGTCATTGAATGATTTTCCCATCTACAAAAAAAAAGCGTCACTACCGATCATTAGATTCCCGCGACTCTCACCAAATCATCGGTCCACCTTACGGGAGGCCTTCCAATGCTACATCACTTCAGAATCTTTCGTCACACAAGATATATTTAAATCACACTAATATTATAAAGGTAAAAGTTGGTAAGTGTATGCGTGTGTGTATACTTGCTACAGCTCCTTCACGCTCAAATGGCTGTACAGAATTGGATGGAATTAGTGTAAAACATTTCTTACCATACATACACCATACAGAATACTTTTTACGCTGTGAATATGTCGCATGTTACGTATACGTTAATCTGTATATATAAAAATGAGTCCCCATTTCCCTTAGACACATCTTCACGCTTGAACAGCAGGACCAATTTCGCAAATTTGTTGTTTTTGTCATTTGTCTTAGAAGGTTCTTATGAAAGAAAAAATTGAGAGCACTAATTCAATCAAGTGTTAAAAAACACAATAATAATCTGTTTATTATAAACATCTTACATAATATTGTGGCAGTAATAATAAAAAAAGAAGTGAGAGAAATCGAACTATAGGGGAAAAAATGGTCTAAACGAACAAATGGTTTGAATGACTTCTACTCCAATAAATTTAATTAAGACACACTTAAACAATTAACTTCAAAAGATGAAGAAGAATTTTAATAGAAAATCTTCACGATCACTCATTAAAGGCACACAAGGTTGGAAATCAATGAGTCTGCTTGTCGATCGTAATATGGAAATAGAAACGTCTTTTTCTATTAGAATTATTTAGGGCAATGAAAATATATATAAATACATATTTTTAATACTCTTACTCGAATTCCTACCGCTTTAAGGCACGTAATTTATTGTGTTTTTGCACTAGTGTGGAAAAGTGCGCGTGCGACATTAAGGGATAAAAAAAAAACGAGTCGATTAGAAGAAGACTGCGTTTTAGACAGCGGTGATTCTTTCGAATAATCCTACAACATATCTATTAACATTTTTGTCAACATATATATGTTTTAAAACTGAGCAAGTGCGAGTCGGACTCGCGCACTGAGGATTCCGAACAAACTTACCTGTGTAAATAGTTCAATTCCCGAATGTGGTTTCTTGGAATCGCAATTTTTTTTTTGTGTCGTAACAACAAATTTACAATTTTCAGATTTATTCCTATACCTGTACCATAAAACCTTGCTGTATGCCAAATTTCAGAATTCTGGGTCAACGGAAAGTACCCTATGAATTTTGATTTTCTTGAGAGTGTCGAAATATACGTTTTTTTTTGCAACATAAACGGCCGTATCTTTTTTTTCCATTAACTAACAAGTATTATTTTTTTTAGAATTTCAAGGGAACTTTCAACTCGATAACTCCACGCGTTTCCAAGATAAAGTATCTTGACATACAGACAGACAGACAGACAACAAAGTAATCTTATAAGTGTTCAGTTTTTTTTTTATTTTTAAGCTACGGAACCCTAAAAACAAGTCTTGTTACAAGGTATTAAATTAAGTTTACCTACAATACGTTATCATTTCGATCACGTTGAGCAAATCTAGTTAGTCTAACGAGTTAGTACGATGCGCGAAGGTGATTAGTCAGTGCTTTACTACCAACCATAATAGCTAGGGGTAATATCGCGGAGTGAGCGGGCCGTCAAGGTCAGAGTTCAATGTAGGCTGCTTGTTAGTCTTAAGATGCTAATTTATATTCTGCTGTTTTAATTTTTACAAGCTTTTTTTATTTAACTTGCAATTTTTGTTGTATATCTGTTTATGTCAAATTGTAATAATTAATTTTAAATTCTCGTCATTGCCCCTTGCAAAGCAATAATGCTAGCATAGGAGACGGCAGCACGCACGCGCGGGGTTGCGGACGGAGAGCAATGGGTAGCTCACCGTCTAACCATCCGGTAACCTTCCGGACCGAGCCCAAGTCGTCGACGGCGCATAGTGTTCCACGCGCGCCTCAAGGAAATTTCAGCAAACCGCAGAGCCCAGCACGGTCAAAGCCTACTGGAGTCATGGGTTCGTTTTTGAAAGGAAAATCCGGTCCTGAAATGCAAGGCAACGAAGGAACTAGGAATAGGTTTTAGTTAGTAAAAGTCTGACACACCCTCGCGCTCCACCCCTGAGCGGTTTTTCTGACATCTCTTTGAGGTGCGCGTGTAACACTACGGGCTGTTGACGACTCGAGCTCGGTTCGGACGGTTACCTGACGGCCGGACGGCGAGCTACCCAATGATCGTCGTCCGGAAGCCCGAACACAAAGATATGGGGCCAGGCCGGGCAATTTTCATTTAAATTATATATAGTACTCTCTATTTTTCTCGTGTTTCAAAAATTAAGCTACCGATCTGCGTTTTTTTAATAAAATAAACTTATTTGTTTTTAAGGAGCCTTTCGAAATCATAAAACAAAAAGATACCACGTTTATGCACGCTACACAACTTTAGTTAGCGTTCTAAGTAACTTTTGTAATAAAGGGTTTCAACCCTGAAAATCAGATTAAATAACAACTCATTTTGTAACAAGCCTTAAAAGTATCTATTTCTCCATTTTCTTTCATCGAGCTCATAATAGCAACTTCTAAGTTTCTTTTCATTTGAATACATTTATAATACCTAATTTCTAACAGTTCTGTGCGACTTTTCACCAAATTATACGTATTATATTAAGTTCCTTAAGTGTAATAGGAATTTCTCGATCCGTTTGTTACCACAACTTTTGAAGTTATGAATGAATTTTTTTTTTTATAAATTACAATCGGTAAACTTATTCTTTTTTTTGAGGTGGGAAACCATCTAATGACATACCCCGCTCTTGGGCGGAGCGCGAGGGTGTTCCTTCAGCTGCCGTTTGTGTTCTACGACCAAGGGTAATCTTTAATTAAATCGTTCTAAATTAATAATAGGGGTAAAAGTAAATGAACTCGTTTTTAAAAACGGGTTGCTTTGAAGTATTGTCTTTAGATTAACTTGGAATTATAAGTTCAAATAAACTTTATTTTAAAGGTTATTCTTGTTTAGAAATTAAGTATTTATTAGTTTTTTGGGTTTTGTATTTTCTGTAATATCGCAGTACTTATAACCATGAAAGCTAATAAATAAAATGTTTTTTTCATATTAAGAGTTCCAACGTAGAAGCTATGCATTTCAAAGGGCAAGCAATATCAATGATGTATACCTACAACTTTCTTCTTATAAAAGAACTCTGTGTTCTTGGTTTAATAGCTTTCGTTTTGGAAATTTTGTCTTGTAGCCGCCCTGAGAAGAAAAGTTATTCGTGGGATAAAATTTCCCACGTGAAAGTGATTGAAACAAAAATAGACATCCCGTTCATTAACAGTTTTAAATCTGTATACATCATCAATATTACACACCGCTTGAGAAAATAAAGTGAGTTTTCTTAGATTTCATACAAAAATAGTTAGAAATACAGCGATATTATAGAAAATACAAACCACAAAGAATCCAATAAATACCTAATATCGGAAAAAGAATAACGTAACTTTAATGTAACGTTTATTTGAACTTCTTCTTCTTCTTCTTTTCGATTCGATGGTAAACTCGTCAAACTTTTTGGGCCCAATAGGTGGCTACATTAATAGCAGCATCGGTAGCACTCATCAAATCCTCCAAAGTGCAGGTATACGGACACTTGGGGCATTCCAACATGAACTTATAATTCCTAGTCAATCCAAAGATATGACGCTTCAAAGCAACCCGTTTTAATAAACGGCAATTTCATAGTTAAAGAAATAGTTCTTTAATTTTGAAATTCAGTTACTAATAGTAGTAACTTAAAGTATTTTCAAGTCACTGTATTCAATATTTGTATTCGCCCACAGTCTTTTGCCCACTTAGTGTTTTTACCCGACTACGGCGAAGCCTAAGGAGGGTTATGATTTCGACAGGCTATGTATGTGTATGTACGTATGTATGTGAGTATGTTCATCTGTTCCCTGATAGCCCCTAATCTACATATCGGAACTCGACAGATGAGGTATCGTTAGAACCGTCTTAATTGTCTGCTGAACATAGAATACGCGACGCGTCACAAAACGATACGGTGCCCTCTAGCGGACAAAAAGTAATGTGTTAAAAAATAAAAATGCAGATCAATACGTCGTGTTTGGTAACATTTGAAAGGGCTTCATTTGTACATTTCCAAAATATGCTCAAAGTTAAAGTGACACCCTCTAGCGGACGAAAATTCATTTGTTAAATTTAACACTAAAATTGTGTAAATAAAAAAACCCTAGTCACACGTTTTAAAGTGTTTCAGTTGGTTGGTACCTATAACGTGTGACTTCGGCTTTTCTTTTTGTTCTGTTCGAAGTATGAAAATCTTGTTTCATACTTTATCAGCGTCGTTTTTTTTTAGTCGCAGTCGGGTTTTAGTTTTTACTTTTTCTTTAGTAAGCCATATTTAGTATTTTTAATACCTTTAATTTAAATTTATATACACTCATTTAAATACTATCTATATTAAAGTAGCAATACCGGGGGAATAAGACTTTGAAACATAAATTAGATAAATCGATCCACCGTTACAATGCCAGTCCTCTTTCTACACGTTCCATCACCAAGTTGGGTTCCGATGTAAAACGTGAATAAGCGAGCAATTCCGACTTTTCTTGTTAAAAACTTTTAAAACTTCGATCTGTTGTAAGTCTCTTTCAAATGATTTATATCAAATTAGCATTCTACTTCGATCACGACGCTGACATATTTGCTGAAAGTTTTTGCTGGCTACGTTGTTTTAATGAATGCAAATCCTGTAACAGAATTAAATTTTAGAATAATCTGCTTATGCTAATGTGTTGAGGGTTCGATGGGGGATCGTGAATGGATGGAAAAATTGTGAAGGCGGTTTCTAAATGCTTGTTTACACATTTCGTTTGTTGGCTGTTGTCATGAAATCAAGCCAGAAAATCTGAAGGCGGATTTTTGCCTGGGCAGAGCAACGCCGTGTCCTCGTGGGGACGATCGGCGGCGGCGATCTCTCACGCCGGGCCTTGATATAGGCTATGGTTCGGAGTGAGGAGGAGTGGCAGGCAGTCGCCTCCTTCTGCGAAGCAGTAATGCTAGCAAAAGAGGCGGCCGCGCGCGTGAGGCATCGGTTCTCACGCCCCAACTGCCGCCGGGATTCCAATCCCAACTTCCGGCCACCGTAGGCGCGGGTTTGCAGACGGCAAGCAATGGGTAGCTTGCCGTCTAACCGTCCGGTAACCGTCCGGACCGAGCTCAAGTCATCGCGATCCGTATGTTTAATACCTAGTAAACTGCGCTCCTCATCACGTTAGCGAACTTTAAATTTGGACTTATCGTTAAAAAGCAATGACAATTTTTTGAGCAAAGACCAAGCCAGCATTACAAAATTTTATGTTAAACTCCACTGAAAGCTTTTCACACACAATCCTTTGCGACTCATACTTCTCAAGAACTACAACTAACAAACAAAATTTTCTCAATATCAGTGTTAAAACTTGTACATAAGGTCCACCTTGTCACTTTTACGCACACCTTTGAGGTTTCAAAGTTTCTCAGAAACGGCTAAGAGAACGGAGAGAAAATAGCAACTTCATGAATAGACCACAAAAGTGAATATAACTTGGTGTTAAGATTTTGAAACTGACATTATTATAGATGCCATTGGAGAAAATTGTAGTGGTGAATAATTAAAGAATTTTAAGACTGACTTGAATTTCCTATTGTCCAAAAACGGAGTCTTATTTTTTTTTTATCATATAAAGTATTTCTTGACTGCGATCCCACCTGAAGGTAAGTAGTGATACAAATCGTTAATGATGAGGTGAAACACTCTAGCTTTGAAGACATCTAAATTATAATCGGACGGGAAGACCGAGGCAGGCAAATTGTTTTAATCCTTCGATATACGCGGTATAAACGACCAAAGAGGTGAAACGCTGAGTCCGGACCTTAGACGTTTCAACAACGTAAGGGAGGATACTCGCTGTACCTTGGATTGCCCGATGATAGAAAGAAGATGGCGGAATTAAGTCATGCAATTCCCACGTACTCTCTCCAAAATGCATCCTGTAAAATACCGATAGGCTGGCTACCCTTCACCTGTGCTCCAAGATTTGTAGATTATACAATTAGCCTCTTCGCACGCCTCTACTGAGTTTGAAGCTGCAAGGTGGTAGTTTGCAGCAAATACCCATGTAGTGTATGTTTCAAGGATCTCTAATTTAAGAAAAAAGTTACGTAGAATCGGGGAATTTTATCACTTAACATTTTGCTTATGGATCTAATGTTCCCTTTTTTATCACCAAATTACTTCTCTCGTACTGGGTGGGAGAAAGAGTGTCAGACTTGTGTTGATATACCCTTTGCGGTCCCGCTGACTCTTTCCGAACAATTCTGCAACCCAATAATAAGTCCTTAAGAGTTTTATATGATAAAAGTTACAAATGCTTTAAAACTGGAACATATCATTGTTTTTATAATTATGTTAGGAAAATCATTTTGTAACTAACTAACTCTTATTCAAGAAATTCAATCAGACAAAATTAAAATGACCTCATTAAATATTAAGGTTTCATCTCAAACTTATTCCACTTATTACGTATGTATACGAATTCAGCTTAAGTTAATCAACTTTCATGTAAATTCGATCAATCATGGCGCCCACGAATCTGAGCTGCCATTAATTTCAGCACCGAAGACTTTGAACGAAACCAATTCCGATTACCGATGCCGCGTCATTCCATTTCGGATTCCCAATTGGTTTCAATTATAAAGTCGATTATAATTAAGTAGTACCAAATCGATTCTACAACAATTATTTTGATAATCTGTACACGAGGTTATTCCATTAGCGTTCGGATTTTAAACTATAGAAATGGATCGAAAATGACAGTTCACGTCAGATTAGTTGATTGGAAATTATTGTGTTTATCTATTAAATTCAAAATTGAATGAATAAATTCTTTCTGGCTGTAAATGTTTTTGGCAGTTAATTATTTTCTTTATTGTACCTAAATGAACATTTCTGCATAAATACAGATTTTATTCTAGTGTAATATAGAATATTGGAAGGTATATTCAATATATATGTTTTATTGAACTGACTGGGTACATAATATATATATTCTGACAAACCATCAGAATGATAACAGGTATATTAAACCAGTTTTTAATCGATTAAAATAAATTTTAGATCTTCAATTTTTTTTTCTATCGTATTAAATTAAGTGTATTATGTTTTGAACACATTATCTATCTAGCATTTATGCTATGGTCGATGGGGACGAAAGGTTCTGGAATGGCGACCATGTACCAGAAGAAGCAGTGTTGGAAAGCCTCCCACAAGGCGGAACGATGACCTGGTGAGGGTCGCGAGAATTTGATGGATACGAGACGCACAGGACCAGTCATTGTGGCGACATTTGAGGGAGGCCTATGTCCAACAGTGGACGTCTTTCAGCTGAAATGATGATGATGATTTATGATAAAAAATTACATATTTTTTTCTGATTCTGTTTATGGTAGTGGATCGTATACTTTTGCGCATTAAAAAACAATTGCCAATTAGCTTCTGTAGTCTCCTTTAAAAAAAAAACGGATCTCCTTTGATGAATAATTTTTGAAAACTAGTTTTTCAATATCTATCTTTATATTCCAATTCCAAATTAAGATAGGTTGGCGACAGACGTGACGAGACAGAAAGTTATTTGCCAATTTCCATGGTATTTTCCATTACTTGTTATGAGGGAAATCATATGAATAATACATGAACTTGGAAATTATGTCGTAGTTACAACATATATCGAGTTAAAGTTAGCTAGGAAGCGCTTATAGTGAAGGCAATGTGTGATTTAAATTATAATAACATCAAACACATAATGGTTTAATGTTAATAGGAGTTGGGATAATCTACAGTTTGATGGTACAGCCTTTGAAGTCAAAGTCAAAGAAATTTATTTCAAATAAACCATTTACAGGCACTTTTGAAATGTCAAGAAGTCAGTCAGTCAGAAAAAAATGATGCTAATTGCACATTCCAAAGCGTAGATCTCTATGGAGAAGAATGTGCAAGAAACTCCATGGACACTCTTTTAATCATGTTTTGTAATTACAAATATATCTGTTACATGTTTCTTGTCGCTATTATGTGAGAACAATGTAAATAAAGTAAAAACTAAATATAGATATTAAAATAGCAACTGGCAGCTGAGAGAGATGACCAGTCCCAACTGACAGCGCCCGTTCACGGACATGACGCGAATATTAGCACCACTTAGCTCAACCATTTTGCAGGGAACCGAATGATCCAACACATTGAACTTAAGTTTTAGATTTTGTTTTTTATTATTTTTAATAGGCTCACACTATATCAACTGATATGGTTGAGCATGGAGTATGTTTGCCTTGAAGCAAACTATTCAATCTTGACTCAAAGACCCTTAGGTTGCAGCTATCAGGAAACACATACTCCCGCAGCTAATTCTACTCCTTACGATGAATGTGTCTCCAAAAGTTTATGTGTGTATGGGTGGGATGTTAACCATGTACCGGTGACGCATTAGCGTACGCCTTGTGGGCGGATGATAGAACGGGTTTGCAACTCTGATGCACACCCTTTTTTCGGTGGAAAACTCATTCAATGACATCCCCCGCTCATGGGCGGAGCGGGAGATAGTGTCACAATTTTACTGACTAAAAACCCACTCCTTTTCCTTTGTTGCCTTTCATACCAAGGCCGAGTCTTCCTTTCAGAATTAGACCTTGGCCCCTACGGTTGCTGACATCTCCTTGAGGCGCGCGTGGAACACTGCGCGCTGTCAGTGACTTGGGCTCGGTCCGGACGATTACCGGACGGTCGGACGCAAGCCCGCGCCTACGATGTACCAAGGCCCAGCGAAAGAAATCGCTGCCGACGCAAACCTTTTAAAATACAACTGATAGAAAAACTTACTTAATCATTGCAAATCAACTTTAGACCCACTATTGTTGTAAGTAAAATAGAGAATTATTGACTCGGCACATCTTTATTTTTCCCCCAAAACGGTTTTCTGTCACACACACACTCTAGAATCTATAGAATCTAAATGTTATGAATTATAAATTAGGTAAAAAAAAATACATTGAACAAAAATTGCTCTATTTGTCATTTTAAAACACGAACGATACGTTTGACGAAAACGAGCACATTTATAATTTAATGCGAATGGTAGAAACATGGGTTTAAATGGAAAACCCTGCGCCTTGAATATGAAACAAGGGTTCTAATCGTAAAATAACATGAACTCATGCGTAAAAAATGTGGTTGATGATTTTACATGCCACTAACAATTGCCAGTGGTTTTGCTTGCGTAAAAGTAGAAAATGATCCGAGGAGAAAGAACTTCCAAAACAAAATCTACTTATTTCATTATGTAGTCTATCAGTGTGCCAAATTTTATCCAAATCAGTTTGGGCGTTTGAGCGGGTAGGATTAAAAATATACATACATACAAAGAGTGATGGTAGATTCTCGAACAAAACGCATTATTGAACGAACGACAAGATTTCGCGCCATATTGTCATGTTTTTAGGGTTCTGTATCTCAAAAGGAAAAAACGAAACGCCTATAGGATCAGTTTGTTGTCCGTCTGTCTGTCTCTGTCTGTCTGTCCAGACTCTTTATCTCGGGAACGCGTAGAAATATTGAGTTGAAATTAAAACTATAAACTCAGGTCTGCGGTTCCTTGAAGCTGTGAAAAATCAAACTTGTAAGTTAACTAAAAAAAAAAGATACGGCCGTTTATATTGCAAAAAACGTAAATTTCGACACTCACAAGGGAATCAAAATTCATAGGGTACTTCACGTTATCCTAGAATCTTGAAATTTGGCATGAAGCAAGGTCTTATAGCATAAGTATAGGAAAACATCTGAAAACTGTAAATTACGTCACAAAAAAATAACTTTTTTGCTTTTCGTAAAAACCTTTGAGACTCGATTCGGCAATTGAACTGTTTTTTCATAGTAAAGTTTTTTTTTTTTTTTTAATTGATATAAACCAGTGCTTGACTGCGATCCCACCTGATGGTGATGCAATCATTGATGGTCAGGCGCACTAGTTTATTAAGAGCCTATTCACTCTAGCCTTGAAGACACCTAAATTATAGTTGGACGGGAAGACCGCAGCAGGCAAATTGTTCCAGTCCTTCGATGTACGCGGTATAAACGACGAAGCGAAACGCTTAGTCCGGACCGTTGAAGTTTCAACAACGTAAGGGTGGATACTCGCTGTTCGTCGGGTTGTCCGATGGTAGAAAGGAGATGGCGGAATCAAGTCATGCAATTCCCGCGCACACTCTCCAAAATATAACCTGTAAAATACCGAAAGGCTGGCTACTCTGCGCCTGTGCTTGAGGCTAAGAACGCGGGGAAGTTTGTAGGGAACCCTCAGTACGCGAGTCCGACTCGCACTTACCCAGTTTTTTTTTTTCTATAAGTCATTAGGTCGGATGGTTATTGCTTAATGCCATGCTTTTTTCTGGTTATGTTGCTATACCTACTCGAATTACACTACGATGTCACATTTGTCATTATAACCACTATATTTTAAACACATAAAGTTATTATTTTTATGTTTATTATTTAATTTGGAAATGTTTTTCCTTAGTATATTAATGCAATCCTTATAGCAAAACATACTATGTTACTTGGCCAAGATTTTTATTAGTTGCAACATTAAAAGTTCAGTTTAGCCAAAAGTCATGAAGCCAGAAAAAAAATGCTAAGCCACGATTATTTATTAATGCAAAAAATATAGTCAATTTTTGTCCAATAATGACGATTTTTTGCTTTGAGTTTATATCATGGTGACATTTTACGTAGATACTTATTAATTTCATCAACAATGTCCTCGCCGTTGTTCTTTTTGCTTTCGTAATATTAGTGTGATTATTGATTAGTAATACTAGCTTCTGCCAGTGTCTTCACCCATATGAAAGTTGCTTTCAAATAATAAAATATACAAATTTTGGGCCCCGTTCAAACACCTTAGTAGATAATTTTTCGAAAATACTTTCATATCTTTGTATAGGTACATCTTAAAAGGAACCTATTCGCAAAACAGTGTTATTGGTCCAAGGATTTAGGTTGGGCGTTGATGAGTGAGGTCTTTGCCTTTTATAATTACAAATAATACATACCAATTAAATGGCCAAAACTATAAAAACATCCCCCCTAGTCAAGTTACAATCGTTTCGTTCGACATATCAACGTTCAGTCACGTGGTCAGAACAAAGGAATCGGAGGCGTGGCTTACTCGAGGCGTTCGGCGCTACTGCCTGCCCGACGCGTGTAACTTGGCTAGGGGGGCAGAACAGCTAGGGCTTTAGTTAGACCAGGAGCCATTCTGGCAACTATAGTATTTTTTGAAATATCAAATTGTCATCGTATCAATCGATCACGCGACGTTCCAATACAACACACATTTTTGATGATTTTGATAATCGATAACCTGATTGAAATATCATTTATTAAGAGCCTCTAAACCAATTCGCCTACAGGTTACGCAATCGTAAACCCAATCATAGCCAAGTACCGTACCGCTTCTCATTTATAAATCTCATACAAATTCTACGTGTCATGTATAATACAAAAATGACAGAACATGAGCGTGACCGACGTTTTTCTTTGAAAGAAAGAAAAAACGTTTATTTGTGACTCACACAATTGTATAAACTCAAGATAAACAATAAATAAAGAAAGGTATAATCAGTGCGGGTCTCGCACTGATTATACCTTTCTTTAAAAAGGCACCTAACTCAGCATATGCTGCTGTATTTAAAACAATAAATAACGCAGCGCTGGTATTCTGTTAGGGCCCGCTGTGATGCCACAAACACACAAATCTTTAGTCAGTAAATGACTTTTCCCGTTCTGCATGGAACGAAATCCCTTATTCTACGCAGAACGCACACAGAACGCACACTCCTTTGTCAGACTTTTACTGTCTAAAACCTTCCTGCGTTCTTCGCCCTTTGCGTTTCAGGACCCCGGTAATTATTTCGTGCATTTTTGCAGCCCTCTGCCTGAGTAGGCCCCGTAAAGGCAAATGTCTCTTCCGTGTGACATACGCATAGTTTTAAGATTGCGTCATTTCGCGCGAATAAACTGTTTTTCTTTCTTTCTTCTTTCTTTTCTTTCATGTAACAAAAGTATTATAATATATGTATAATTTCAAACCGTTTGTTTAAGTACGTAATTTACTTAAAAACCTATTCTTTCCATTACACAATGTAGTGGAAAAATTTATAATTTGAATAGAGTGCTAGTTAATATCTGTACTAATATATTAAGCCTCAGGTATATTAGGGGACTAAACGTTCCTCAAAATAGCACGTAATACTGTCAAATTATCCAAAAAATGTCCCGGCTCAAGTGTTTGGAGGTATGCGGAATAGAGAGTAAAGTCCCGCAAACCTCCGTTAAAAAGGGTGGATCCTCCGACCAGACGGGTGTTATGTCTGGTGGGCAACTGCCGGATAGATGATTTCAACTGTTCTATATGTTCTTATAGTGCGGAGAACTTTAATTGCGCGATGCAGGATTAGTTCTTATGTGACGCCGTAGATGTCGCTACAAGTGAATGCATTTTAAAATGTTGAGGGATAAATTTCGGGACACTGGGGAACTTTGTAGCGTCACTTAGATGAGCTTTTATAATCTTCGGAACAATCTATCAATCAAAAATCTTTCTATTTGGAATATTTAACAACACAACAAATTGTGTAGGATATATGACATCATGCTACGACCCACTGAAGCAAAACAGTAATGCTGGGAACCGCTAATATAAAGAAAGAAGGTAAAACAACCATTGCAATGCCCTACCCACTGCCGCTTAAGTTTGGCGATTCTTCGGGTTATGTCCGTAACCTTTGGTTGTCCTGCGGATAATTTCCTCCTGCAGCGGGGATTTCTCTAAAACTGTTCACGGTCGTAATAAGGATGTCTTCGAGGTTCTGAACTAGAGGACTAGGCATTAAAGGTATGTCGGTCCAGGATGCCAATCACAGTGAAAATCTTCTCAAAGAACATTTGTGTGGATGATGCACTTATTAGTTTATTTATTGCTTGTTACTCACTGGTAAACAAACTATTCCAGAACTCGCAACCGATTCATTATAATATAGGCTGGTATTCAATTCACAGTAAACCGTGACACAGTTCACGCGGTTTCTGACAGAGAAAAGGGGACTGCGTCTGTGCGATTGTAACTTCTAACTGCCCCTCTAGCCAAGTTACGATCGTTTCGTTTGCCACAACGCCTCGAGTAGGTCACGCCTCCGATCCATTTGTCATGACCGCGTGACTGAGCGTTGAGATGACGTCAGAACAAAATAATCGCAGGCGTTGCCTACTCGAGGCGTTCGACGCAAATGGAACAATTGTAACTTGGTTAGGGGGGCAGTTCAGCTCGGCTGTTCAGCTCGCGCGAACTCATGCCTAACTCTGTCAAGCGGTGTGTACGTCACACTACGTTTCGCTGTCAAACCAACTTCCGTAATATTAACTTCACCGACATAATCTTTTGTACGACTTCGCCGACAGGTATATAATAATAATAGCCCTATTATTCTGAATTAATTCACTTTTTATCTTCCTTCCCTTAAATTATATCTCTTTATTCAGTGTGCCTCCTGGAAAAAGCCTCCTCTAGCTGTTTCTACTGTACTCTATCACGATTCATTCTCCTCCTGTTGGGGCCCGGTGTCAGTTTCAACTCATCCTCCTATCTCAACAATTGTTTTCACCTACTCCGTTTCCCACCCCTGGAGTACCAATCTGTCACTATTTGGCTCCAATTTTCCTGGTTGTCTCTCATCATATGGCCTACCCATCTCCACTATTGCAGTTACAGTCTTAAATATCGACCTGTGTTGTAGCGAAAAACAGTTACTGACATGACTCAAGTCTATACGCCACTTTCCAGTAAATGCACCTACTCTACTATTAAGTGCACTGTACGTGAGAGAGATGTGAACGTAAGCGGGGCTTTACTTCAGACGTCTTGCCTATAGGTACGGAGTGACTTGCACATAAACTATGTCTCAGAGATATTTGACGTCATAAGCTTGAATAACTGAAGAAGCAATCATTAAAGAGGTGTAACTGTATATATTTTCTGTTGGAGACCCAAAATAAATTAATAAATGATACAGGTAATCTTAGTCTAGCACAAAGAGAAACATCGATCAACTAAGCTTTACTTGACTATGAATAAGACCTGTTTGAAAGTGTCAAAGGACCGTCGGATTGTTTAGAGGATATTGCGTAGGTGTTTTTTTTAATTATATTTACCAGTGCTTGACTGCGATCCCATCTGATAGTAAGTATATAGCATAAGCATATTCAGCCTTTTAATGTTCCCACTGCTGGGACTCAGGCGTCCTCTTTCTAAGAGAAGGAATGGGCCGTAATCCACCACGCGGGCCCAGTGCGGATTGGTGAATGTCACTTGTCTTCGAATTTTTGGTTCTAGGACATGCCGGTTTCCTCACGATGTTTTCTTTCACCGTTTTGAGAGCAGTGGTGATGAATTAAATTACACAAAGTAATACGCCTGGCTGGGTTTGAACCCGCGACCTACAACTCGTAAGTCGGGGCCGTTACCACTCGGCCACCACTGCTCTACTCTCCACTACTCTCGTGATGGTAAGCAGTGATGCAGTCATTGATGGTGAATCGCACTAGTTTATTAAGCACCTTTTCACCTTGCCTTAAAGATACTTAAATTATAATCGGACGGGAACACCCCAGCAGACAAATTGTTCCAATCTTTCAATGTAAGCGGTATAATCGACAAGGCGAAACGCTTAGTCTAGCTTGTCCGATGGTAATTCTACCATTCAGTTATCACCATTCGGTGATGGCGAAAGAAAGTCATGTAATTCCCGCACACTGTCTAGATCTGTAACATGTGTGTGAGAGTCACGCACATGTTACAGATCTAGACATTTTAATCAACTTTATATGTCCTTTCATGTTACGTGGCTAGTATGAAAGTTTTGACTTCATTGAGGCCTAAAGGTACGGAAAATAAATTCACGCGCGTTTTATTTGTCCACAATATGGCGAAAATCTGACTACAACGCGTCTGTCAAGCTTTAACGTATTCAGGTAACTTAATAACTATTTTCAGCTAGGCTACCGTTTGACAAGCTGTGTGCTCGATATAGAATACCTCATCATCATCATCATCATTTCAGCCGAAAGACGTCCACTGCTGGACATAGGCCTCTCCCAAGTGTCGCCACAATGAACGGTCCTGTGCGTCTCTCATCCATCGCATCCATAGAATACCTAATCCATACAAATTATGTACCTAAATGTCAGGTGAATGAGACGTAAGATGATTAAAATAAGATCTAAGTTCTATATTTTTTACTTTATCAGCACGGTGGTTGAGAGAAAAGATGCTGCTCTGCGTGTCGTGGGTTAGATTCCCGCACGGAACAAATACAAAAAAAAAATACCTCCACATATTGGTTCCACTTCTAGGTATCTTTGTATGTAAGTTTATCAGTTTGTAAATGCACCCATAAATACGCTACAATACAGTGTGGGCCAAAAAGAGTGGAAGAAAAAAACGTGTTGCGCCGACCCCAAATAACACGGGACAAGGGCAGGAAGATGACAATGACAGTGTGGGCCAAAACTTCTTTTTTTTTATTTTTAAGGATTTTTTTTTAGGTGGGAGAATCATCTTATGACATCCTTCGTCCGGCGGGTCGGGAGGGTGTGCCAGATTTTTACTAACTAAAAACTCACTCTAGTTCCTTCGTTACTTTTCATACCAAGGCCGAAATTTTCTTTCCAAAGCAAACCCTTGGCCCCAGTAGGTTTCGACCCTGCTGGGATCCTACGGTTTGATGACATCTCCTTGGATGAGTTTTCTGATTCTTCTTTAACTAACTTTCATTTTATAAAGAAGGAAAGAAGCTTATGTGTTGGTCATCTTTGAATAATGGAGCAACTTTACTTATGATTATTGGAAAAGCAATAACATACACCCGCACTGGGCCCGCGTGGTGGATTACGGCCCATTCCCTCTCCTAGAGAGGAGGCCTGAGCCCCAACAGTGGGAAGATTATAAGGACTATGCTAATAGCATACACATCACATTCAAGCATTTCTAGTTAAGAATGTAACAGAAAACAATGTATCAACGTGGAACTGTACAAAGCGATTTGTGCTTCGTTCTGCAACAACGTATTCTATGCACATTCAGTTCAGTTCCTCTAGCCAGACAAAAGGAAATAAATGTCTTCCTTCAGTCTCACGATTGTGTCGTTCATTATTTCTTGTATTATGAATGATTAAGAATAACAAATGGCTCTTTAATGTAGATAAGGTATCTGTCTTGGTGGTACTGTTTTTGTAAAGATTGGGAGTACATTTTTCACTGTTGACGTGTGTAAGCCATAATGACTGGGAATTTGGGAATTGGTCGGCGTTTTTTTTTTATTTCATGTAGCAAAATAACAATGTTTGACAAAAATAATTGAGTAGCAGCTTAAATTTTTAGGGTTCCGTACCTCAAAAAGGAAAAACGGAATCGGTATCGAGTTGAAATTAAAACTATTTGTATACTCAGGACTGCATTACCTTGAAGCCGTGAAAAATACTAACATATAATATGTTAACGAAGAAAAAATACAGCCGTTTATGTCGCCAAAATACGTATATTTCGACACTCACAAAGGAATCAAGATTAGTTGTTACGTCCCAAAAAATACTTTTTTGCTAATTGGAAAAATCTACTAGACTCCATTCGGTAATTGAACTATTTACATAGGATAGTTTGTACGGAACCCTCATTACGTGAGTATGACTCGCATTTGCCCAGAATTTTGTGTACACTAGTAATAAACACTGTACAAAGGCGGACTTAATGCCTTAGGCATTTTCTACCAGTCGACCTTACGGTATTTATATTGCAGTGTTGTTTGTGTTATTTTACATTTATGTCAAACTTGTATTTCTGATAATAAAAATATTATTATTTTTTAAAGTAAATTATTCAAAATCGTAAATACGAGAATTTATCAAAACTATCAAGTAAGTAAGAAAATAAGGATGCACTCACTGAAACGTGACGTCACTGCTATTAGGTTAGGTGTGTCCAAACGACATCTCATTTGGACATAAATAAATGTTAAATGATATTTATTTTGTAAATAGGTTTAAAAAAACACTTTTACACATCAATTTTTTTTTTGTCATTTTAAACAAGATGAGGCCAGTGTTCCTAGCTGGCTACCCTGAGAAGAAACACCGAAAGGAACTCAACAAACAACATAACACACATATTCCAAAATCGCAATTAGATGGATAGAATTTTTCAAATCCGTTCAAAACCATGTGTGTGTAGTTAGATACCATTCAAATCTAGTGGAAGAAGAAACTGTTAACTCACAGAAAAAGGATACATAAACTGAAATGTGACGTCACCGTCATTAAGTAATGCCCGTACAACAGAAATGCGAGATGTTCCCACCACGTTCCTGATGGCTATCTTTACGACGGGAATCTAGTGAATAGGTTACTTCTAGGTAAGCGCGCTCTGTCGTCGACCGCATCGTCGCTTTCCATCAGGTGAGATAGCGGTCAAGCGCGTGCTGTTATTTCTGCTGACATTTTAAAATTTACTGAAAAAAATGTTTCAAATGTGCCAATTTGGATACTGTATCCGAACATATTGTGTCCAAATCGTCAGTCAGCCGTTATTTCTTTTTAGTATAAAACATTGTACAAAAATAAATACAGGAAAATAACCTATTGATCGTTGAATGAACCACAATGTTTAAAAATAGTTTTACTATCCTATCCTTTGTTTATGTTATTTTTTTGTTTTTTTGCGGCTCAGTATCGGATAGTATGCTAACAATTGTTTTAATTTTTTTGGGTGGGAAAATTATCTTATGACAAATCCCGCTCTTGGGCGGAGAGGTAGTGTCAGACTTTTACTGACTAAAAACCCACTCCTGTTAGCGACATGTATATATTTACACCACTATAGTCACTAGATAACTCTCAAACTTAGAGACAAGTTAAAACGTTATATATGAAAATATAATAATAACGTATATGTATGAAAATTTGAATTTCGGTACCCGGGCATTCACCTTTTTTTTCTTTAATCAAAGGAATAGTAGCCTGTCAAATGGTAAAGTTAGAAAAAATTTAACAATCTGATACTTAAAAGAAAAAATAATAGATTCCTTATTTTAATTGAAATTAGAATTAACTTTTAAACTGTAAGTACATGCAACAGAATAGAAACATAGAAACAGCGAATGGTCTAGACAAAATAGATATTAAAATTCTATTATGTGGTCACAACAATCACATGTCGAGACGCTATCAACATATCATTTGAATGACATTTTTGACGTAAGGGATCGAAAGGGAGACTTGTCACTGTCATTATTTTGTACGGGTTGGCCGTAAAGGGGAATCTTTCCAACAATTTGGTCAAAGGTTTGACATGCGTGACATATTAACGTGACTTTGTGTTGTCCTCTTTTGAGGAATGAACGGTCAATGATTTGCGATTCAGTTTTGTTTCTTTTTTCAAAATGATTTTTGTGACAGCAACAGTTTTAATTATATGAATGTAGCCTGTGTTAAAAGAAAACCGTAACACAGAAGTTTTTGGTGGATTATCTTCAAATGAAGTTTAGCGGTTGTTTTAATTATATGCACATTGATTCCTAATGGACATTGTGATGTAAAATTTGTGTAATTTTCT
Organism: Mythimna vitellina; assembly: GCA_949316375.1. Classification (NCBI taxonomy): domain Eukaryota; kingdom Metazoa; phylum Arthropoda; class Insecta; order Lepidoptera; family Noctuidae; genus Mythimna; species Mythimna vitellina. The sequence continues at coordinate 7,085,173 of OX438687.1, read as the reverse complement.
CATCTCTAGTGTCGGCGCAACTGGAAAATAAGTGGAATCATTAAAGCAGGCCAGCATAAGCATAGCATAGTCAGCCTTTTAATGTTCCCACTGCTGGGACTCAGGCCTAAGTCAAAGTCAAAGTTTTTTATTTCACATAGGCCTACATGGGCACTTATAAGACGTCAGAAGCTAGTGCACGGTTCCAAATTGTTCGTTTCCTATGGAGAAGAACCGGAAAGAAACTCCATTGTTACTCTTTAAAAAAAAAAATTGTTGTTACAATATTTCCATATTACAGCATAAGTAGATGTTATCCCTTCTCTCTAGGAGGAATGGGCCGTAATCCACCACGCGGGCCCAGTGCGGATTGGTGAATGTCACATGTCTTCGAATTTATGGTTCTAGGACATACCGGTTTGCTCACGATGTTTTCCTTCACCGTTTTGAGAGCGTTTTGAGTGGTGATAAAATAAATTACACAAAACAATGCGCCTAGCTAGGTTTGAACCTACGACCTACAACTCATAAGTCAGTGCTGTTACCACTTGGCCACCACTGCTCTAAGCAGGCCAAATCTCGGTAAAATTAAGCTGGAATTTGATAGCAGTTTTAACTACTTCAGCGAAATTTTCCGAGAAGGTCGATTTGATGTATTTGCTGCAAAATACTACAAAAATAATAGAATTTGTGTATCCATGTTCGAGTAATAAGCAAACTAACTATTTATACGAAAAAAGCTCCTAAGGTTTCTGGTTTGTAGGCTGCTAACAAACCAGAAACCTTAGGAGCAATTCGTCGATAGTAACTCGACAACTCAAGTTCAATATCACAGCCTACGTCATATTGACGTAAGGTACGATAAAAACATGGTGTAGTGTAGGTATTCGGGGTCAAGTACAGGTCACATGAATTCTGAGAAAAACACTATTTTTACCTACATCGTAATATAATGATAGTTGTGATTCAATATTCCTGATGTGTGGATAATTGAATAACATGTTTTTGTAGTAGATAGATAAATATACTCTTTGTTGTACACCAACAATAAAATACGGAGGTAAATAATGAGGTTGTTTTTGGATAGTTAGATTATTATATTGACGATGCGCGGTGTTCCACGCGCGCCTTATAGAGATGACAGCAAAACCATAGGGGCCCAGCATGATCGGTTTCCGCTAGGGCTAGGGGAAATTTCTTAAACGGAAATCCGTGGTCCTAAAATGCCAAGGGTCAACTGAGTTAAGGCGGAATTCACCAATAGGCTTGGCTCGCATAATCGCGTTTAGCCGCTGTCACTAGTGTCACTTGTAAAAATACACCAAAAGAAAAATACAGACAAGTGACACTAGTGACAGCGGCTAAACGCGATTATGCGAGCCAAACGTTAAAACGCGATTAGTTTTATTGGTGAATTCCGCCCTTAGTCAGTAAAAATTTGACACGCCTTCGTGCTCCACCCCAAAGAGAGAGAAAGAGAATTCTTCGGATGATCCCACCACAAAAAAAAAATATTATTGTATTGAGCTTGTGCTAGTTGGTTTGGGTGCACGGAGCTGTCAAGACTTGGAGTATACGCTTAGGGGCACTACGAGAAGAAAAGAAAAATAAATAGAACTTTGAGTACTGCTCACATCTTAGGGAAAGATCTGTCAGATGTTAGCTTGATTCACTTAAGTTAATAGAAAAACGAGTCATGATGACGCGTCTTGTCGAAGTCTCAAAATCTTGAGCTCCAACGCCGAGTTAATAGACTGTCAATTTTTTTCTGGTTGCATTTCGGAGAGTGTGCGTCGGAATTGCATATCTTAATTCCCCCAAATCCACTTCATCATCAGACCACTAGACGTACGGCGATACGCCACTGGTACATGTTGGACATCCCATCTATACGAACTAAACGTTTTGGAAACACATTCATTGTTTCATGCATAGAGCGTACAGCTAAGGAGTGGAAGTCCCTGCCGTAGTCTGTTTCCTTATAGTTATAACCTAGGAGTCTTTTAAAATATCAATTTTGACACAACTATATAACTACTTATAAATTTATAACTAATAAATATTATAATTTAAAAGGTATTAATACAAACTAAAAATAATAATATTTACAACCGTGTAAAAAAAAAACTTATTGGGCCTCAAAAATCGATCCACATCGATGTCAATGAAAAATGTCCAGAACGCTGACAGCATTGCCATGTTGGATAGCAATGCTGATTCGTTGACCGAAAAACAGCCCAGTCCTCTGGTCACGCGAAGAGTCGACCAACTGTTGTTATTACTATATCACGCACAACGTGATGAGCGCTCGGACCCCACGGCCCTAGTGTTTTAATCCCAAACGGCTCAAACATATAACTTTCGATAAGATTATTATATTTACGCCGTTTGAGATTTTCTGCACTTGCAGCATTCGCCCCGGCAATGCTGCAATGCGTATTCTGAAGATGGGATGGCGATAGGGTGTCGACACATGTTGCATCCCACACCAAAGGCCTACCCATCCCTTCTGGCCTCTTTCCATCGTCACGTGCCAAGCGGTTGGGTTCTAAAACAGCTGGTAACAAGAACTCGGCGGATGATGTTATTAATGCTGGCAGGAGTCTTTGACTTTTGACCACATCATCGCTAACTGTCAGGTGAGAAATTGGTCAAGTGCCCATTAATAACATAAAAAAAAACTTTTCGAAGTCCTTGCTCAGCTAAGGTTCCAGGCAAGGCAGCTAAGGTTCCACCCAATCTCCTTTTATGTATTAAAAATGGAAGAAATATATATCTCTGTAATAAATAAATGTCATGTTGTGCAATATGATTTTTTTAGTAAGTTGCCTACTACAATTATAAGAAACCCGCAAAATCGCAGATAACTTTTTCAATTTCCACTTGTTGATGAACCACTGAATCTTTGATTACATTGCAGTATTGAAAGTTTTATACAACTGAATTGGAATAAAATAAATATCAAAGTAAGAAAATATCCTCTCCAAGTCGATGCTATTGGATACTTTACTGTGTTTTTTTTTTTAAAAAAAAAACTATACTAATAATAGGAGTTAAAGTATGAAATTGCCGTTTTTAAAACGGGTTGATTTGAAGTGTTGAAATCTTTAAATTGACTTGGAAATTTTTCAAAATTAGGTATTTATTGGTTTCTTTGTCTTTTGTATTTTCTGTAATATCGCAGTACTCATAACCATGAAAGCTAATAAATAAACGTTTATTTTTCATATTAAGAGTTCCAACGTAAACGGCTATTTCATACTTTAACTCCTTTTATTATGAAGAGGTAAAATTTGTAAATTTGTAAACAGGGGGTATTCTCTGAAACTACTGAATTGATTCTGAAAAATCTTTCACTAATATTATATGTAACTGGCTGCACTATCCCTGAGTGCTAGATAAATAATATATATTTTTTAATTTCATGATGTTTTACTTTCACGAGAGTGAAGCTGCTGGCAGAATAAATTATACAAAATTGTTTATTAAATGTCACAGCAATTATCATTTCAAATACTAGTTTGAGGGAGAGATTGTCTCACCACACGCGGGTGAGCGGTGAGACACTATCTTCCTCAATCTGCCTATCTTTTTTCTATGCGCGTTACATAATTATTTATTATGATTATGATTTTAATTTTAGATTAAATTTGTTTATTGACATTTTAATGCTAATTTTAGATTTAATATGTACATTGTGATGTTGGTTTTAATTTTAATTTTAGATTTGATTTATTTATTCAGTTTTTAATTTATTTTGATTCATTTATTCTGATTTTAATTTATGATTTGAATTGATTTATTAATTATGGTTTCACAGTTTTTATTTTAATATGAGACTGTACTTACAAGCTTATCAGCTCCTGTCTGATAATAATGATATTTATTTATTTTATTATAATGGCGGTGGTGGCCATTTAAGTTTGTGCATCCTTGTTCTTTTGAAAGTTTCCCCTTCTATTAGATTCGAAGGGTTTCTAATTACATGATTTTGAACGAATTTGAAAAACTATTCCTAATTGTGATTTTGGAAGAAGTTACTTTTTAATAAAAATAGTTAAGAAAAATTTAGTTTCCTAATTCGTCATACTTTTTTTATTACCCTAGGTGTAGGTACTATTGTTATGACCTTTTACTTAACCTCTATAAAACTGCCGTGACCTTTTCAAGAGACTTCAAAGAGAGCAATAGGTTTTAGAAGTAGGGTGTCACATCTAAGGGCGAACCTACTTTCATTCATTAACCAGACACTTAAAGAGTGATAATTAAAAGGCTTTTCGTCTTTTTAATAAACACTTTAAGCGTATGCCTCATTTTTCTGGCTCTGGTAAATACTTTCCGCCTATCTACGAAAATATGCAGTTTGGACTAGTAGACCATGTCCTGGATGTTCCATTTTAATAAACACTTTTTAAACGTCTGCCTAATTTTTTTGGCTCTGGTAAATTATTTTATTAAATATTTATTTACTGCCATATGCACACAAAAATACAAAGGCGGACTTAATGCCTTAGGCATCCACGGGTAGTGTGAGAGCGAAACCTGGGGCCCTGGGACGAAGGCAACGAAGGAACAGGAGTTTGTTTTTAGTCAGTAAAAGTCTGACACTATCTCCCGTTCCGCACAAGAGCGGGGGATGTCATAAGATGATTTTCCCACCCAATAAAAAAAAATGCCTTAGGCATTTTCTACCAGTCAACCTTTGGGTGGTGCAGAGAAAAAGGCGAATACAGGAATAGATTTACTTATCGACCATAGAATAGATATACTAATAAACCATATAATAAATATAGTACAATTATACAAAATATACTCAAGTTAATACACTACATACATACACTAAAATACTAAATACTTTTTGTCTACGAATGTACGTGGTTTGTGACTGATAGACTATGTCCTGGAATAGAACATAGAATAGAATACAGTTACTTTTATTCGAGACACACACACAGACATAGCACTACGGTTACAAGCACAAAGTAAAAAAGAACAAAAGTACAAAATGCGCCGAGCGTGCCCGTATCAAAAGGGTGACCACCGCACCATTTGCTGGACGTCAGACACCCGGCGCTGTTTTTCAGTTGGCACCCCGCAGTGAATAGAATACTTTTTACCAAGGGAGTATTTTCCCTTAGGTCAAATTTATACTATCACGCAGGGGAAGCCACTGGCAGCAGTTTGTAGTAGAATAAATGTATTTGGCCTTTAATTCAGCCATTAAGCATCATGTCAATTAATTTTCACGCTAAGCCGTGTACGCACGTGCGAACAAATTTGTTGCGTTGCATGATACGCAACAACTTGGTTCGCACGTGTGTACCACTAAGGAACATCGAACACTCTGTTCGTCAAACATGTTCGCGGCGAACCTATTAATATGTTCTGTATAGACGGTGTTCTTCATGAATCAATGCGAGCACCAAAAAACTTTTTTTATTATTATTGATAGGCTTGCATTTGACCACTATCTCACCTGATGGTAAGCGATGATGTGACCTACGATGGAGCACGCTTGCCTAGAAGTAACCTATTCACTCTTGATTTAAAGACCCCTAGGTTGTAGCTATCGGAAATACAGACTCCGGCAGGGAATTCCACTCCTTAGCTGTACGCATTATAAATGTGTTCCCAAAACGCTTTGTACGTATGGGTGGGATGTCCACCATGTACCGATGGCGCAACGCCGTACGTCTAGTGGTCCGATGTTGGAACGGACTTGGTGGAATCACATTGTGTAATTCCAACGCACACTCCTTCGGGGAGTAGTGTAATTGATAGAAGACCTTATTATAACCTTAACTTTTCGCTACTTCACAATCGACCACTCACAACGACGTCACCATGGCTATTAAGAGAGTTCACAACTGTTGTGTGCGAACTCAATTTGAACTATGTTCACGTTCGTGTTCGTAAATGCCGGCTTAACGAACAAACCAAATGTTCAAGTTTGGTGTTTGTGTTCGCTATGTTCGTGTTCGTACGTGCGTACACGGCTTAACGGCATTAGCAAGATAATTTAGACAAATCAGTGTAATTGTCTAAATATTTCCTTCCCACTGTCGGAAGGGGTGAAACGGGTAGCTATCACCACCTTTGCCCCACACCCGCATAACTGAGGCCTAATGAATTAATGTATGTATCGCTCATGCGTTAATTTCTTGAGGGGTAAACATACCCTGGTCTGTAATTTCTGTTAATTTCAAAGGAAAACATTTATGTATGTGAATGTTCTGCTGTTTTTCCAAACTAGAGAGAAATATTATTATCCCTTATATTTTTACATAACGTCCCTTAGCTTACAACACCGCTCAAGTCGAAAATTGGCGGTTTTCACATTTGAATTCCTTTAGATGGAGCTGCTCATTGCGCATCTAACCATTGGTCACATAGATTACAGCCAATCAGAAGCCATATTTTGAAAAGTAGTGATAGCGTGCAAGTCGGCTGGCCTCTCAACACTGCACCGTTTTTTTCGTTTCTTGTAAAGTCGAAAATTGGCGGTTTTCACATTTGAATGACTTTAGATGGAGCTGTTCATTGCGCGTCTAACCATTGGTCACATGATATAGATTTCAGCCAATCAGAACCGATAATTCAAAAAATAGTGAAAGCGTGCAAATCGGCTGGCCTCTCAACATCGCACAGTTTTTTTCGTTTTCTGTAAAGTTGGTAAAAATGATTTATGTGGTGTTGTTAGCTAAGGAACGATAAGTAAATAAGAATCTCCGGTAAAACAAAAAAAAAATCAAGTTAAATCTAAAATATTTATGGCGACTTCTCCGCATCTTTGTTGACCGGTCATGAACCCAAAAGGCTAGTAGTATTGCACATTTTAATATAATTCGGCTCGTAGTAGTGTTTCAAGACGAAAGTCTGTGACCAGTGCGTGTTGCCAGTGATGAGATATAGTTCCGAAACGCGGTCGCTCACAATGAGCCTGATCAGATGGCTTAAAGTCACTCAAAGAGCAATAGAAAGGGCTATGCTTGGAGTTTTCTTGCGTGATCGAATCAGAAATGAAGATATCCCTAGGAGAACAAAGGTTGCCGACATAGCATGAAGAATCGCCAAACGTAAGTGGCAATGGGCAGGGCACATTGCTCGCAGAACAGATGGCCGATGGGGCCGAAAGGTTTTGGAGTGGCGACCACGTACCGGAAGACGCTGTGTTGGAAGGCCCCCTACAAGGTGGGCCGATGACAGGCCATGGTCCGAAGCGAGGAGGAGTAGCAGGCGGTCGCTTCCTTCTGCGAAGCAGTAATGCTAGCAAAGGAGGAGGCTGCACGTGTACGTGCGAGGGAGCGGCTCTCGCTGCCGGGATCCCGATCCCGATTTCCGGCCACCCTAGGCGCAGGCTTGCGGACGGCGAGCAATGGGTAGCTCGCCGTCCGACCGTCCGGTATCCGTCCGGACCGTAAAAAAAACCCACGATGATAACTAAATGTCATATTAAAAAGTAAACCTACATACACCCACACTTTTTAAAGTTTATAAAGTAGCGATCACTTTGTCATGAATTGTATCAAAATTAAATCTATCAGTCACAACATTTTATGCTGACGCTGCCTCTACAATATTCAAAAGCGACCGCGGGCACTTAGGTCACGAGTAACATATTGCATTACAACTATATTGTTTTAGTAATATATTAGAAACTTAGATGATTTATTAGTTTATATTGTTCCATGAAAATCATTTTAGTGAGTCTGCACATTTGCTCTTCAAAATACATAATATATTTTAGAAGTTCTAACCTAAAGAGCGATGAATTCGTAATGTAGGTAATAAGCATAAGCATAATCAGCCTTATAATGTTCCCACTGCTGGGACTCAGGCCTCCTCTCTAGGAGAAGGAATGGGCCGTAATCCATCACGCGGGTCCATTGCGGATTGGTGGATGTCACACTGTCTTAAATTTTTTGGTTCTAGGACATGCCGGTTTCCTCACGATGTTTTCTTTCATCTTTTCTAGAATAATAGTGATTAAATAAATTACATAAAGTAATGTGCCTGGCTCAATTTGAACTCTCAACATACAACTCGTAAAAAACAACCGAAAGGTGCCGCATTTGTAATGTGACATAAGTAAAAGATAAACTTAAGGCCAGGCTTCACTAATTTCGAACTTTTATGAAATTCTAGAAATCCACAAATGTAAAAAAACACCGTGGAAAATTAATTTGTTAAAATTGACCATATTATTATGACTAACCGATGAGTAAAACTCAAAATATGATATAAATTAGTTGGCTTGTTAAAAAAAAATCATGAATCTGATCCTAACTTACGATTTCAAACGTGTATACCGACGAGATTATGTCACAGAAATATTTGAAAGTTACACAAAATAATAAAGCTTGTTTTTTAAAAGGGTCTTGTAAAATCAAAAATCTAGAATAGATACTATGTTTTTATTTTATTGTTTATTGTGTTTATAAAAACAACCTTAAAAGATAGACTTATGTTGTCGCAAACATTTTTTTATAACTTTTAAAGAGGAAAAATTTTGTAGTACATTAATTTTTACGTAACTTTAACCGTTTACGCAGTGCACGCAACGGAAGCTCTCAAAAAGAATATTTTCCCCCCATTTTTTGCAACATTTTCCGTTGAGACTCCGCTCCTATTAATCATAGCGTGATATTATATAATATATATACCTTCCTCGATAAATGGGCTATCTAATGTTGATAGATTTTTTTAAACCGGACCAATAGTTCCTGAGATTAGCGTGCTCAACCAAACAAACAAACTCTTCAGCTTTATAATATTAGTATATATAGGCTCGCTCTTGACCACTCGCTCGCTTGGATCGTTTTTGGTAAAATAGGTATTCGATTAGGTAAGCTTTTAGGCAATAGATTTTCTAGGTGTAACATTTTATTCCAAATACCCTTTCATGCCTTCCTTTTCTATACCATTTCTTTTATTATTTTTTTCTTTTTGGGACTCTGGTTTTTAGCAAGTCATTGCACGTTTCTTCATAAATCTTTAGGTGCCTATCTAATTTTAGATTTGTAACGGTAAAGGCTTACGGCTATTACACTCTTGATTCACAATAGAAAAATAAAAAAAAACTGGCCAAATGCGAATAAGACACGCACACGAAGGGTTCCGAAAAAAAGCCGACCAAATAATGTTTCCTATATGTTCCCTGTTATAATAATAATATAATTTATTATTTACTGTAGTAACGGCAATAAAAATAAATATTCTGTGAAAATTTCATCTTTCTACCTTACGGATTATGAGCTACAACCCACTGACCGATGGACCAACGGTCAGACAGCAGAGGCTTAGTAATAGGGTCCCGTTCGCACTTTTCAGGCAGGGACCCCAAAAACACATAACACATGATTGCTCATAAGCTGTTCAAAGAATTATCCAAACGCTTAGTAGACACTTCGCGTGACCCAAAGGCTGGCTTTTACCTCGGTCAAAGATTAAGCCATACAACGTGGCAATGCCGCCAGCCTTTTGGGCACACTTCCAGTCGACAGCGATGCGGAAGAGCTTTTTGACGCCATAATTTAGCAAGTAGTTTTTGATTTTAGTGTATATATAGTTTTAATTAGTTAAGTGTTTTATGTACATAATATTATAAATTACACAATTTCATACAAAGAGATGGAAAAAAGAAAAGAACAATAAGGTACTTAAAACCCTACCAACTACTTTACCATCTAGGCCTTCAAAGACCGATTAAATATTCAAGTCAATCTTTACTTAATCGAATGCAAAGTCACCCGGTGACCCAATTATGGGTTCTCGTTCGAAGTAAGATACAGTTTTAATCGTTTATTATTCTCCGGAAGCTGAGTAAATCAAGTCTAAATATTTCCACAAGAATCATTCTGGAAGGAAACTGCCTTTAGAAATGCAAATTATTGGAAGGAATTGAATTAAAGTATTAAGTGGGTGATGGGGTTGAGTGATTAAGTTGGAAATTGTATATTTTAGGATTTATTGTCTTTAGTTATGAGGACATAGATATTTCAAGTTCTTTTTCTTTTTTTCTTTACATTATGTGTCTTAGTAAATTCGTTTCTGCTGTGCTGTAATGTTTCAGTCAGTCAGTTTTTCCTTTTATATATACACCCCTATTTTTTAATTAGTGCAAAAATGGGGCTCTATCCGTAGCCGTTACTGATCATATTTGTATAATCAAAAGTACGAAAAAACGAAATCCCAAAATTTTCCACAAAACTTTTTCTTAATTAGTAAATTTATAATTGAATCAACTATTCATAAAAAATTGCTACTTAAAAATACTACGCGCAGGGTTTTTTTTAATGTTTTTCATTTATAATCCCATACAATATTTCCATAAATTTAGTGACATTTTGGGATATAAACAAACTCTAATAACTTTGCAGTTTTTGAATATTATTTATTGAGACTTCACTACAGAGTATAAAACAGAGTCGCGCTGTCTGTCTCTTTGTGTGCTTAGATCTTTAAAACTTCGCAACGGATTTTGATGCGGTTTTTTTTAATAAGTTGAGTGATTCAAGAGGAAGGTTTTTAAAATACATGCATAATATAGTAAAGAAACACTGATAATCTTAGAGGTTTAAACACATTTTTTTTGCGCTTACATTGCAAACGCTGTCTGAACCCTACCAGGTAGATCAACATAATGTAGTACAATATTGTACACCTTAAAAAGGTCTATAAAAAATCCCCAATGGTATATCTCTTATGGACAACACACAATAACCATTTTTTATCCTTAACTTTTTACGAGAAATAATGGCTTATTTACAAACCGATTTTAAGCAATAATACATCATTAATCCTTATGCAATTGAGTACCTTAAATACATTGTTTATTTAATATAAATCAATAAGGCCCTTTGCAGCATGTAATTTAAATGAATATTTTCAAAGATATTATAGATTTCAAATGCAGGAGCCGTTGGGGGGCCGGCGGCGCGTGCCTCTAAATAGCGGGTCAAGCTTTCAACGTTGCAGGCTTATTTTTGAGCGATGATTATTTTTCATATGGCCAGTTACATGTCGCTCTTTCAAGAGTAACATCTAAAGAAAACAAATTTGTATTGTCTAATTATAAAAAAGCTGTGAACATTGTTTAAAAGACAGACATTGAATTAATCAAGGTGTGCCAAATAAACATATTTTCTTTTTCTTTCTTTTCTTTAAAGACATTCTGTAGTATATTTAGTAACAATATTGCACCCGTGCGAAGCCGGGACGAGTCGCTAGTTACTTATAGAACAACGATACCTTTTCTAATAAGCCCTTTAAGTATTTGTACTAATTAAAAATTAGTGGTGAATAGATTTTAATTTCACCTATGTCCCACTAGATGCTGTTATAGTAGTACAAAAGTGGACTTAATGCAATAAAGCATTCTCTACCAGTCAACCTTCGCCGATCCACCGATTCGATCGATCGATTTTCACCACCGACTTTCCAGGAAAACAATACCTTTCAGTCCTAGCCCCCACATAGTCTCAAAACCACTTCGCTGCCAATTAAGTGGCATTATACATCCAGTGTAAATCGCTGTTTAGCATTACGACTTAGACTCAAAGGAGCTAAAGTAACTTCATGAATATGCATGAATACGGAACATAATTATCTCAAATGTGATTACCTACGTAGGCCCGGTGCCAAGAACTTGGCGGAGACTGTGATTTAGCTGGTTGACTTTTTGCTTTACGTCTTAGTTCAAATCTTGTGGGTGGATTAGCTTGATGACTTGGCTGGATTACTTGAAAATCTTGGCAGAGTTTTTGATGGGTGAAATTTTGATAGAGAATAAGTTATACATACACGTGTGAACGACATTGATGGAGAATCATACCATTACCATTAAATATTACTACAACCAGTGTCGACATTGTGCGGACCGCCTGGAGGACACGTTGGTGCATACGATTTTACCCAACTTGGACCCATCGCCGCCGTGTCCAGGTGATCGGCAGCAGCGCCATCTTGCGTCTTTGCAGCCCTGGTTCAGATCGTAGTCTGGAGCAAACTGGATGGAATCGCAGTCGGGGGAGTAGTAGTAGTTTCCGAGTTTCCGTGTTTAGTTAATGAGTAACTACTTTCTTCACTTTTCTATAAATTAACAAACATCTTGTTTTTTTATTTTTAGTTTTTTTTTTACATGGTAATCGGGTTTTTTTTGTTTTTAATTATTTGTTTTTTTTTTCTCCTGCAATCTCCAGGGTCCTCTTTCTGACCTTCATTAAATTCCGATTGAAATCTCAACTAAACATAAGCATACGTAACCCATGTCTACAGTTCAGTATTACAGACCTTGGTTCCGGCTGCCACGGTCGTAATTACTGGACGGACGGACATCATCGGACGCTGGAAGGAGATTATTACTTTTTAATTTTATTTCGTCTTTTGTTTCAATTCAATCAAATTGTTTAAGTGGAGTTCTGATTGTTAGGAAATGTTTTAATCCTCTTTTGGGTTTAGAACGAGCTCGAAACTGAAAGTTACTTTTTAACCCTTGAAAATTCTAACAGTACTTAATGTTAAGAAGCTCCTAAAAGTATTTAGGTCGATATAATAAATCCTTTTTTTGGGATGTTAGACTTTTACCTACTGACTAAAAGTCGTCGACGGCGCGTACTGTTCCACGCGCGCCTCAAGGAGATGTCAGCAAATCGTAGGGGCCCAGCAGGGTCGAAGCCTACTGTGGCCACGGGTAGTGTGAAAGCGGAACCCGGGGCCCTGGGACGAAGGCAACGAAGGAACAGGAGTGGGTTTTTAGTCAGTAAGAGTCTGACACTATCTCCCGTTCCGCCCAAGAGCGGGGATGTCATAAGGATGATTTTCCCACCCAATAAAAAAAAAACCTATGTTCCTTCGTTTGCCCCTTTGCGTTCTAGGATCGCAGTAATTCTGGTGGTGTATGTAAGCTACCAAACTAGACACCATACAGACATTTGTTGGTAGCATGATAGTACACTTTTTGTTGGTAGCGGTGACTAGTCGCGCCGCCATGATGTCCCGGTGAAATATAGCCCTAAGGTACTAAAGCTGAATTCACATTATTAGGTACTGAAAAGTGTGTTAAGGAAAACATACGGCATGTCCTAGAATAAGAACATCGAGGACATGTGACATCCACAAACCAGCACGAGAGGAGGCTTGAGTTCTAGCAGTGGGAACATTATAAGGTTGAATATATGCAATATGCTATGCAACAATAAAAAATGAAAATTGACATGGAAAATAATAAGTTATTCGATTTAATGTTGAGGAGAGGGAGAGGGAAGCCAAAGAAAAGATGGATGGATTGTGTGAACAGTGATATGAAAGAAAAGGAAGTTAGTGATAGTATGACTTTTGACAGGATAGAATGGAAGAAAAAAACGTGTTGCGCCGACCCCAAATAAGATGGGACAAGGGCAGGAAGATGATGATGATTCGATTTAATGTTGAATATATGACCATCAAAAATATGAATCTTACAATAGGATGAAATCATAATAATATATGCTAATTTAATATGAAATACAAAATAAAAAAGCATTTCTTACATTACAGCTCACGTTAACTGCAATACGCTTCATTTGGTCAAAAGATAATAATCTATTGTTAGGATGAAAGGAAAAAATGACAGCGAGGAGTCTATGGAAGCGGTAGGCGCACCACTTTCCCGCGCATTTTTGACGGGTGTCATTGGCGTGGCGGGAACATCGTTCAAGGGCCGTGAGATTTATACTGATTTGTGTTTAATTAGAATTATTGTTATTTTGTTCTTTTAATTCAAAGTAAAGAATTGTTTATTTTGTTGTCACGTAGTTTTTTTTTAAATATCTGCACTTATTGGGTGGGAAAATCATCCTAATGACATCCCCGCTCTTGGGCGGAGCGGGAGATAGTGTCAGACTCTTACTGACTGAAAACCCACTCCTGTTCCTTCGTTGCCTTCGTCCCAGGGCCCCGGGTTCCGCTTTCACACTACCCGTGGCCCCAGTAGGCTTCGACCCTGCTGGGCCCCTACGATTTGCTGACATCTCCTTGAGGCGCGCGTGGAACAATACGCGCCGTCGACGACTTGGGCTCGGTCCGGACGGTTACCGGACGGTCAGACGGCGAGCCACCCATTGCTCGCCGCCTACAAGCCCGCGCCTACGGTGGCCGGAAATCGGGATCGGAATCTCGGCAGCGGTTGGAGCGTAAGGACCGTTGCCTCACGCGATCGGCCGCCTCCTTAGCTAGCATTACTGCTTCGCAGAAGGAGGCGACCGCCTGCCACTCCTCCTCGCTCCGGAGCATGGCCTGAACCAAGGCCCGGCGCGAGAGATCACCGCCGCCGATTGCCCTCACGAGGTCACGGCGTTGCTCTGCCCAAGCGGGGCACACCTCCACCGTGTGCTCCACCGTGTCCTCCGGGTGGGCCACACAGTGGCGACACTCGGGCGTCGTTTCCGCACGAATCCGGTGCAGGAACCTCCCGAACTTACCGTGTCCGGTGAGGACCTGCGTCATGCGGAATGTGAGGACGCCGTGAGGTCTTTCCAACCACGCCTCAAAGAGGGGACTTACCGCCATAATTGTGGCGTGCCCAAATATCTGCACTTCTGATTCCTAAAACTATATATATATAAAAGGAGAAACTGACTGACTGACATATCAACGCACAGCCGAAACTACTGGGACTAGAAACCTGAAATTTTGCACCAGGCTTTCTCTTATGACGTAGCGAGCACTAAGAGAGGATTTTTCAAAATTCACCCTCTAATGGGTAGAGACGGGGTTCCAAAGTCTGTATGGAGAAACCTATTTTGACGCGGGCGAAGCCGCTGGCAGAAACTAGTGTATAATAAAGGTAACTCAAAAAGTCTTTTTCTTTTTTTGTAGAAAGATTCCAATTCAATGTCAATGTCAGTGACGTGATAAGGGAGACAACAAACAAAGACCCCATGAGTTTGACAACTTGTTTATTACCCTATTATGTAACGTGACCCCTGGAGACCCTGAAGGTTCCATATCCTTTTTTTTTAGATGAGAAAATCATCTTATGAAACACCTCGCTCTTGGACGGAGCGAGAGGTAGTGTCAGACTTTTACTGACTAAAAACCCACTCCTGTTCCTTCTTTGCCTTCGTCCCAGGGAGCCAGGTTTCATTTTCACAGTACTCGTGTCCTCAGTAGGCTTCGACCTTGCTGGGCTCAGGTTCCATGCCCTCAGGTTTTAGTGATTTGAATTTATTATATATGTTTTGATAATTAAACTAACTAAATGACTATGTTATGCTATGATAAAAAATAAGGTACCCTACTTGCTTACCATCAGGTGGAATCGGAGTCAAGCACTAGTTTATATCAATTAAAAAAAAAGATAGAAACTTACCACTTATGATAAAAATACTAAGTAATCTAATAATTACGCTAGGTATGCTAATTTATAACAAGAAATTAAAGACTAAAACAAAATATTACTATATTAGCCACTTATATATTGTTTGACTAATGTGACTGCGATGAAATTTCATGACATTATTAATGTGCATACCTATTCTAAAAATATTTACACGCGAAAATATTTAGTCGCATATAGTGAGTCCAAAAAATATTTCAACATGGTATTTGTTATATGCACCTATATTGTAGCAAATATAATTATAGGACAAAATGGAAGAAAAAAAACGTGTTGCGCCGACCCCAAATTAGATGGGACAAGGCCAGGAAGATGATGATGATGATGATTCTAGCAAATATATAAATTTCATTTCATTTCATTTCGTTTCGTTTCGTTTCATTTCGTTTCATTTCGTTTCATTTCGTTTCATTTCGTTTCATTTCGTTTCATTTCGTTTCATTTCGTTTCATTTCGTTTCATTTCGTTTCATTTCGTTTCATTTCGTTTCATTTCGTTTCATGTCGTTTCATTTCGTTTCATTTCATTTCATTTTTAGCAGTGACTTTGTTCACGTAAAATTAAAAAATAAAACCAAAGAAATTTATACCCCCGTATAGATCCTTTGTCCTTAGGTGTACCCTCGCGCCAAATTTTATCTAAATCCTTTGCTTTGCACGTTTTTGGGTTAGGGTGTAACAAACACCGACACATACACTTAATATTTTTAATTTATTTGGTTTTTAATGTACGAGAGCATTATAAAGTCAAGTAAACGGTATTTGCTAAAATTGGCAATACCACTTTATTGAACTGAATCAATTTATTGCCAAATCATAGCATCATCTTCCTTATAAAGTTCCTACCACTGAGAATCAGGCCTCCTCTCTAAGATAGGGAATGGGTCGTAGTCCACCACGCGGGCCCAGTGTGGATTGGTGGATTGCACACGTCTTGAATTTTATAGCTCTAGAACATCGACCGGGTTTTCTCACCGTTTTGAGAGCAGTGGCGATGAAAGAAATTACACAAAGTAATGCACCTGGCTAGGTGTGAACTCGTGGCGTACCTCTCATGAGTCGGGGCCGTTACTACTCGGCCACCACTGCTCTTCAGAACGAAGAATTACTACCTTTAATTCACCTAATTCTTACTGTTCATGACTGTAATTTTAACGTTCAAATATGTCGCTATACTTATGTAACATTAGCCTCACAAAATCCTTTTACTAAGCCCTGGTTTAAATTCCAAATTGTAACAAACATAAATCATAGTGAGTAGCTTCATATATTGAACAGGACGGCCTGGCAGTCGTGTTTGTGGCGCTCTGTCTCTGCACGTTTACCGCAGTGAAATTGTTGTATTACAAAATAATATTTCTGCTAACCAGTGGCTTATCTAGCTGTTACATTTCATTTTGTTGTTACTGTCTACCTTTACATCTTTGTCTTTATGTATAAAATTCTTCTGTACATGTGTTTGTCACCTAACTCCTTCCGAACGGCTTGATCGATTTGGATGAAGTTTTGTGTGTAAGTTTGAGTGCTTAAATGGTTCGAAAATGCAACTGAACCTAGTCCTGGCAGCACTATGTCTGCCAGGACCACTAGTACATATGTACTCGTATTATTCTTCTGAACGTGTGTTTGTCACCTAACTCCTCCTAAACGGCTTGACCGATTTTGAAGAAATGTTTGTCCAACAGTCACAGTCACAATTGTAAGATTATGTCTGTACTCTCCTTCACTATACACTAGATCCCTTAACAATAAATACACATATATAATAACAATAAATAAATATACATTCTCTCTTCTCAGTCGTACACTCCGGGGGAGTGGTCGTGGTCATGGATCGCCTGGTAGTTTGGTTGCGGCTTTTGCGAGACTTCTCCATCTATTTCTATTCGTGGTAATGCGTGTGCATTCAATGAGGGAACACTTTGAAGATGAAGTCTGTCCATTTGGTAGGTGATCGTCAGCGAGAACGTTGGCCATCTACTCTACCCTGTACGACTAAACGTTCTAAAGACACCGCCGTGTCCTCGTAGAGGCGATCGGCGGCAGTGTCCTCTCGCGCCGGGCCTTGGTACAAGTCATGGTCCGGAGCGAGAAGGAGTAGCAGGCGGTCGCCTCCTTCTGCGAATGCTATAGATAAAATATGTTAACAGACCATCGGGCGTATGAATGTTTAAAACAGTACTTTTATTTCACACTTTTTTGGAGTTTAATAGACTTGTTTAGTATATTTTATTTTATTTATGTTTAGTATATTTTATTTTATTCTTTTATTAGCTATATATTATCTTATCCGTGTCTGTGTTCCGTGACTGTGTCCGTGGCATCACCAAGCCCTATTAGAATACCAGCGCTGCGTTATTTTTACTTTTTTTGTTAAATATCGCAGCACATGCTGATATAGGAGCCTTTTTGGCCTCGCACAGGTCTTTTATTTTTATCTTTTAATATTGTTTTCTTTTATTTTTTTATTTCAAGTTAAGTATTTATAGATTATGTAGTTACTTTTTATTTTATTGTTGTTTGTCTTTTGTGAGTCTCAAATAAATGTTTTTTTTTCTTTTCTTTCTTTCTTTTGTTGGATCGTCCATGTTTCAGCTTCTGCTATACATTACTCATCGTAAAACAGCAACACAACACAAATTAAAATGTAAACTAAACCAGAAACATTTATAACAAGTAAATGACAATTATGAAACGGAACCCAGCCGACACGGTTCAGGGAAAACGGCTTAGTGTATAGAAAAACTGTTTCTAAACGGTCTAGTGCGATTAATCGTGTGCGACTGTGCGATTAATTGTCTGAATAAGAGAAAGTGTGGCGTGTAATTGTGGCTTTGAAAGGGTAGAGGTAAGTTTAATCTTTTGTTGTTGGTTTGAGATCATTTGAAATGTCACGATAATGAGCGTACAGCCTATAGTACTCAGAGCTATTAACGTAAGCACTAGATAGACTTGGAATAACGGTCATTGACCCTCCTATGTTTATTATTTACTAGTTTCTGCCAACGACTTCGTCGGCGTCGATATTGATTGAGAACATGAAGTCTAAGAATTAATTTTCAGGACATGAAATTGAAGACGAATAAAATGTAGTCTATGTCCATCCTTGGTGTTCAAGCTTCCTGCTAACCAAATTTCATCAAAATCGGTTTAGCAGTTTAACCGTGAAAATGTAATAAACAGACTGATAGACAGAGGCGGGTTTATTTAATCTCATGTAAAATAGTGGTACATTGGCGGACTTAATGCAACAAAGCATTCTCTACCAGTCAACCATCGGGTTAAAAAAGACAACGATGTGGTAGGTGTGCACAATATATAAATAATAGATATTTCAAATATAATGAAGTAACATTAATAAATTAAGGTATTTAAATGATAATAATAGTCATTCTTAATATCAAAAACGGAAATAGAGACACAAAGCTGACTTGAATCGGCATTTTTCGAGATCCCCTTATATTTTATGGTAGGTAATAAGAAACAGATGGATTGTGTGATGAGTGATATGAAAGAAAAGGAAGTCAGTGATACTGTGACGGGTAACAGGACAGAATGGAAGAAAAAAACGTGTTGTGCCGGCAAAAAGTCAAAAGTCAAAAGTTTTTTATTTCACATAGGCCTACATGGGCACTTATAAAACGTCAGAAGCTAGTGCAAGCGGCCCCGAGTAATATGGGATAAGGGCAGAACAAATCTATATATATATAAAAGGAGTAACTGACTGACTGACATATCAACGCACAGCCAAAACTACCGGGACTAGGAGCGTGAAATTTTACACAAGGCTTCCTTCCTTTTATGACGTAGGCGTGTACTAAGAAAGGACTTTTCGAAATTCAGCCCCTAAGGGGATGAAATGGGGGTCTAAAGTTTATATGAAGAAACCTATCACGCGGGCGAAGCCGCTGGCAGAAGCTAGTGAGAAATATAAGAACAGTTCATTATTTGTTTTTCAGGCGGGTACTTAGTTTATGCAGAGATATTAGAAAAAGGTCAATGTACTTTATTCCAAGTCTATCGAGCGACCATGTCATCGACAGCGTGTAACTGTTCCGCGCAAGTCTCAAGGAGATGTCAGCAAAGCGTAGGGGCCTAGCAGGATCGAAGCCTACTGGGGCCGAGGGTTTATCTTTAAAAGGAAAACTCGGCACTGCAACGAAGGCAACGTAGGAACAGGAGTGGGTTTATGTTCAGTAAAAGTCTGACACGCCCTCTCGCTCCACCCAAGAGCGGAGGATGTCATTGGATGATTTTCAGACCTACAAAAAAAAGTCTATCTAGCGAATTTTCAAACTTAGTTCAGCAGTTTTAGAGATTATCCCCTACATACAAATGAATTTTATAATATTATTTATTTATATATATTTTATAGTACACAAAGATAATAAATAATACAATTTCAGCTTTTTAAGATCATAAAATTAGCAGCCTTATGCGATCAAGCATAGCCTGGCATAGACAAAGATTGACTGGATACAAATTGAGGTGAACATAATAGTGTCACGACTTTAACTGACTAAAACCCATTTATGATGATAATAATAAAAATAATACTACACAACTTTCACACAAGGCCATCTAGTCCAAAACTAAGCAGAACTTGTGCTATGAGTACTAGACAACTGATAAACATACTTATATATTTCTAAATACATACATATTATAGATAAATTACACCCAGAAACCGAACAAATGATCGTGCTGATCACACAAACATTTGTTCTGGGCGGGAAACGAACCCACGACCTCCAGCATAGCAGTCAGAGCCACTAACTACTAGACCAACAGGCCAGTCAATGAGAAGAGGTTGGCCACATACCGAGCAATATTTCATCATAATATATTAGGGTGGTACTACTCCTAAAGCGGTTGTCATTCTATTGTACTGTTATCGCATTTATTATTATTATTATGTACCTAAGGTTTGCGTGACGTGGCCTCTAAATAGGAATTCAATAGATAATTTCCGTTACTACCGGTAGCAAATCAACGGATTATATTAATGTTTGTAAAGCTGAGTTTATTGCCATTGTTTCAAAGTACGGGAAATAAGGCACTATTTGTCACAAAAATATTTAAGCGAATTTTATTCTGTTATCATCATCATCATCTTCCTGCTCTTGTCCCGTTGGATGCGAACGGTTTGGGGTTTGCGCAGACCCGTTTTTTTCTTCTATTCTGTCCTGCCACTCGTCACACTATCACTAACTCCCTTTTCTTTCATATCACTTCTCGCACAATCTATCCATCTTTTCTTTGGTCTCCCTCTCCCTCTCCATCTATCCACATGTAAACTCATAACTCTTTTAGTAACATGCGTTTCATCCCTCCTCTTCACATGACCATGACGAATTTTATTCTGTTATTTAACGAAAAATTATTCAAAAGTGTACACTCCGTGGCCATTTTGATTTGCGATACACAAGGATACTGGTGTATCTCTCTACCTTGATAATAATGCCTTAAAATATAAAGTTCCCGTCATTTAGGTGTCTTTATGGCTAGAGTGAATAGGCTTTTAATTATTTAGTGCGATTAGCCATAAATGTTTGCATCACTGCTTAACATCGTGTGGAATCGCAGTCAAGCACTAGTTTATATCGTAAAAAAAAAAACAAAGTTTGTAAAATAATTCGAAAAAAAATATGCTATAATATCTCGCATTCATCGTCCATAATTACAAGTTTTATGTGGTTTCTTAGAATACGTACGTTTACAGTGTATGTATTAAATTTTCTACACATTACTTTCATCGAATTGATGTATTTTTATTTTTTACATGAGACCTACGAAAGGTTCTGGAATGGCGACCACGTAACGGAAGACGTAGCGTTGGAAGGCCTCCTACAAGGTGGACCGATGATCTGGTAACGGTTGCCGGAGTACGATGTATGCGAGACGCACAGGACCGTTCATTGTAGCGGCACTTGGGGAGGCCTATGTCCAGCAGTGGACGTCTTTCGTCTGAAATGATGATGATGATGATGATCCCCTTTAAAAGATTCATAAAAAAAAACAATTACCTTGTCTATACCAACAAATCAATAATATCGATAATCGCATAGTCAAGTTAAGTAATGCTAAGAAACATTGGTACAGATAACATAATAACCGTCTATTAATTTAAAGTTGAAAATACAAATTATATTCACTGAAAATCTTTCTCTTTAATAACCGCGAAAGATATTTAACTTAGTAGCGTGTCGATGGATATCTAAATGGAATGGGTACAAAATTGAACTACGATTTAGCACCAACTGATGGCGCCAGCATTCTATATTCGACACAGCCATAGGCATATAGAACTACACTGAGTATAACCGTCACTAAATTGACTAATCTATAGAAAGATACAGAGCAAATGTGTGGTCAATATCTATCTCTATTATTTAAGTTGCTAGATTAGCACTGAAAAAAGCAACGCCTATGATGCGGACAAATTTGTATTCTTGGAAAACAACAATAACCCACACGATCGCTCTGTCTCTCTCACAATTTTCATTTGACAGCCATACAGGGAATACTTGGTACAGTTCTATATGTCTATGAACTCAGCAATTAGGTGTATTCAAGTAAGTCAAAGGCATTTATTTACAATAAATGTCGTACATAAGTTGGTAATATCTTTATACAACGTGTTTATTTTATCTATCCCATAACTCTGAGTTATGACTGAGACCATATCAAAGAATCAACTGGCATACGAATTATTTTTCAATTATCTTTTTTTTTGTTTTCATTTTCCATACATAACAATTCGATAAGTTCACGATTATTAATGTAAAACAGCCTTACGTGAAATATGACAGCATAAATATGTAACGTCATTATTTACGCTGTCATATTTTTTTATAACTGTACTACACTACTGCGAAGTTTGGCAACGTCGCAAAAGTAAAGATTTGTCATAAGTGTGACAATTTTTGATCTATATTAATTAAATTTGATGATATATTCGAAACTATGCATTTTAGGACCACATATTCTAGGACTTTCAGTAATATTTTTCCTTATAGAATATAAACACATGGTGAACATTCCACCTATACGCACAAAACGTTTTGGGAACACATTCATTGTGCGTACAGCTAAGGAGTGGAATTCCTTGCCGAAATGTGTGTTTCCTGATAGCTACAACCCGGAAATCTTTAAGTCAAGAGTGAATAGGTTACTTCTAGGTAAGCGCGTTCCATCGTCGACCGCATCGTCGCTTTTCATCAGGTGAGATGGCGGTCAAGCGCGAACCTAACAAGCATAAAAAAAAACCTTGAGTTATGGAATATAAAGAAAATACTTTATATGCATTATTCTTTTGTTCGTGTGTTTATCACCTAACTCCTCTTGAATGGCTTGACCGATTTGGATGACCTTTTGTGAACCTTTTGTGTATATTTGACCTACTAAAATATACACACAACATTTCTCTGGATGGTTTGAAAATACAATTTAACCCGGTAGGTGGCGCTGCAATAGGGATTTCATTTTTTTTTACGATGATACTATTTTCGGGCAGGACAACGTCTGCCAGGACTGATAATACTCGTATATTTTTTTTTAGTTCAATGACGCATTTCGCCATGAACTGGCATGCAAATATGCATTAAAATACATAGTGCTAAAAGTATGCGAAACTCTGCAAAAAAGTCATAATCAGAGGTCGGAATTAGGTAGAGTTATTCATGTACTTACACTGATTGCACACAGTGAAAGAATTAAGTGGATATGCTTCAAATCCCGACATTATTTTAAAGAGCTATCAGAAATATAGCAGATTTTTTTCCTGCTTTAATGACGACGAAGAGGCAAGTTTATTCACTTAAATTTGTTAATCTTACCTCAGTTGACGTAGAGAGATCTTTTTCAATGAAAAATACTTATAAAAAATATATATTAATTATCTTTGTTTTATTTGTCTTAGCTATCTCTGAGGATTCTAATATTATGTATTTGTAATATTGATGCCACACGGGATTTTTCATTAGAAATCCCGGTAAGATCCATATTAATATCAACATTTCAATGCAAGTACATAACTCTACCTAATTCCGAACTCTAGTCATAATATGCTAAAAGAGATCCTTCCACAAAAGGCAATATATGAGCAAGTATATTTTACGATCAATCACGGCCTTGTGTTAATTAACTTTTTTCAACAACGGAACACTAATAAACCATAAAATACCGGTTTATATTTCAGATTATTATTATTATGGCGATTACAGGAATTATGGGCCTTTTCCGGACCACTATCGCGTTTGAGGGTTAAATAACTTAATTATAGTAAAACTTGGTGATTGTTTAGTAGGATTTCTTTTTTCAACGTATTTGTTTTGTAAAGAAGAACTATTTTTTGTGTGTACACTTTTTCAGCCTTAAAAAAACTGGCTAACTTTATTTATAGTTAGCTTAATTTAAATATTGAATTGCGGATTCCAAATTCAAATTTTCCATAAAAAAAAAATTAAATAACGAACCAACTAATCAGTGTTTAAATAATCACATGATTATTTTTTTTAAATATAAATATGGCCCTACATTTTTTACAAATATTTAAATGGACAGTATTTTTTGTTGTATAGTCAGCTATATAATTTGCATAATCAGCCTTATAAAGCTCGTGGGATTTTTGGTTCTAGAACATGAATGGTTTCCTCACTACATTTTCCTGCACTGTTTTGAGAGCAGAGGTGATAAAATAAAATACACGACGTAATTACACCTGGCTGGGTTCGAACCCGTGACCTACTTACTTATAAGTCGGAGCTGTTATCACTGCGCCACCTCTGCTCACTTACCGCAGCTGTAAAGTGATCATTAATGACTCTGAAAATTTCTTGGATGCTATTATTACAAAAAGACATGACGTATTTATGTCTGTAGATACAATATAATATAATATCTACAGTTACGTTTTATCGAATAATTTGAACGTGGAAAGAGTTTCAATATACCCAGCATTAGATTATCTGGATTAGGGTAACGGAAGCCATCTTAACGAAGGCAAAGGCGGATGCGGAGGCGACGTATTTCACCTCCACGGATGCGGAAGTGTAATAACATCACCACAGACGTAACGTAGTCGAAGGAATTCATCAGGTTAATTCATGTTAAATTGACGTACGCCCGGCCCCACTTCGACCACGTTCCCATCGCGCACACGCTGATTCTTGACCATTTCACATACAACACGTGGCCGTACGGCTGAGTCGTCGTCGAGCATCGCTGCTCGCGCATTCTATGATTATAATGTAAATGAAACTCCGATATAATAATAAATGCCTAAGGCATTAAGTCCGTCTTTGTACAATGTTTCATTAGTGCATAAAGTTTTAAATAAATAAATATAACACGGCAAAAATTTTGCGGAGGTGGAGGTGGAAACGAAGTTCCGATTTCTCGCGGAATTTTCGAAGTAACGGAAGCGAAGGTGAATTCCGTTACAAACCTAATCTGGATAGTACCTACTCAGTATTATTTACCAGAAGGCAGAAACCCCATTTAACTTATTTAATATTTTCCCAAGCGATTATACTAAAAAAAATGTAACGAGTAAGCATTTTGCCATCATACTCGCCACGCTAGCGGGCCTCAGATTTTATTACTAAGAATTTTAATAAAATAATTTTACGATGTAAAGGTACATAATCCAGTAGATATTGCTTTATTTCTTTTTATGACAGGATTTGTCCACAGAGAATGGAACAATGACTAGAGCCGTCATTACACTTTAATATTATAAAGACAAAAGTTTTATGAGTTCATGATTATCACACAACGCCATCTAGTCCCAAACTAAGCAGAGCTTACGCTATGAGTACTGGACAACTGATAAACAAACCTATATTTTTCTAAATACATAAATATTATAGATAAAATACACACAGATACAAAAAAAATGATCGTGCTCATCGCACAAACATTTGTCCTGGGTGGAAACCGGACCCACGAAGTCCATAGCAGTCAGCGCAACTAACCACTACACCAACCGGCCAGTCAAAGAGTGTGTGTGCCGTGAAAGAGTGACAAACATAATGCACGCAGCATTATGTTTGTCACTCTTTCACGGTAAAACGGCTGGACGGATTTTGGATGCAATTCGATCGTGAATGGAGGATGGATCTGCCCGATACCAGCTTGATGCACTTGAGGCGTTTGAGAGGTGAGCCACGAGGATCGTTGGCAATGATGCACTCGTTGAGTCGAGGCTTCAAAGTCTTGAGAACAGATAGATGGACTATGTTCTCTTGGGATCATTTTCTATTTTTACGCTAGCCAAAAGAGTTGTTTATATTCGAAACCACGAATTTTCACTCTTTACAAGTTAATAGATTTCAATTAAACTCGTTAAAAAATAAAAGGCCCGTTTTGAGATTTGAGAAAAAACCTAAAATGTAACTTGGAACGTAACTGAAAGAAATAATATCCCGTGTTCTTAGGATGGACTGTAAGAATTTAACATAAAAAGGGGGTAGTCTGCGGTGTACAGCAAATTAAATTTTACATTAAAAATATATATTTATACGTAGATGTAAAATTATATTAAATAGCTATTATATATAAAAGATTAAAAACAAACTCATGAATAATAAATATTTAAATGTTACACAATTTCAAAGAAAGTAAAAATAAAAATAATAATACAGTAAAAATAAAAAAAAAATACAAAAAGTTGAAAGAACTGAATTTGGGTAGGAGCAGAATTAATTACAGTGAAAGAAAATTTCTTTGATTAGATTTTTAAAAGAAACTAGTGACTGGGCTTGCCTAATTGGCATCGGCAACGCGTTCCACAATCGCACTGCTTGGACCGTGAACAATTTGTCACTAAACTTGGTGGAATGTGAGGGCATTAAAAGTTTCAAATTCTTCTATGATCTCAAGTGTCTAGAATAATAATATAATATTCCACAACTATTACACAACGCCGTCTAGTCTCAAGCTAGGCAGAGCTTGTGTTATGAGTACTAGACAACTGATAAAAATCAACATCATCATCATCATTTCAGCCGAAAGAAGTCCACTGCTGGACATAGGCCTCCCCCAAGCGACGCCACAACGACCGATAAACATACATACATATTTTAGATAAATTACACCCAGACACAGCACAAATGATCGTGCTCATCACACAAACATTTGTCCTGGGTGGGAATCGAATCCACGACCTTCGGCATAGCAGTCAGTATGTGGTCAGTCACTAGACCAACAGGTCAATCAGAATGTGTGTCATGAAGGAATTTAAAACGTTCTTTGAGGTAAGAGGAGGTTGTAAGAATAAACAGGACACTGTAAAGCAACGATAAGATATTCGTATTCCGGCGAAGGCGGATCGGCAGCCACTTGAGCTTAATACGGAATTCAGAAACATGGTCATATTTGCGTAAACCAAATATGAACCTAATATATAAGTTTTTGAGTCACTCAAGCTTAACTAGCTGCACTTCTGTTAGATTTAAATAGCTGACATCAGCATAATCAAGTATTGGGAGAAGGAGGGATTGGGCGAGCGCAGTTTTGGTGGCATGAAAGCTCACATACACAAGACACACAGATCCGGAATACTTATCTATACATACATATTTCAATATTTGTCTCGTCTGTGAATCGAACCCGTGGCATGGTATGAAAAAAATTGCTACTTAGTAAGGGTTAACATAATGATGCGGAATTTTTAAACGAAACATTTTGAAATAAAAATATTTTATGTCTATTTCAAATTATATATTGTATTTCTATCTATTTTTTATATTGACTGTAATTGATTTGACTGAATTTTTAATATTTTCAAATAAAATATTTTTAAATAATTTTGTACATCGATTACAGCAAAACATGTTGGACTGTATTGATTTTATCTCCGTCTTAATATTACTCATGTTTATACAAATAAATTATTTTATTTTACCTCTGTATCGTCTATTATACATGAAAAGTATTGACAATGTCATCTCCAGTGACCACTATATAGTCTCAAAGCTCTGTGACCCTAGCCATTAGAATATAATATCCCCAGTAAAAAATGAAATACGTTCAGATTTCACCAGTAGCTGGCAGTTCTGTGCATTGGTAATAAAAGAAAGTTCTTTTGTGTTTTCGCTTTACGAATTGAGGTTTTTTTTTTGGTTTGGGAATTCATCAATTTTATTTTTTTAATGTTTTTGGGCTGGTTACTAAGTCTTTTGAGCCATGTCTTCGTATGAACAGTTAATTGGTTTACCATTAGAATGTGGATGTACACATTCTAATCAATAATTCAAATCTCAATCTTGCATGCTACTGTATGTATACAATGTTTAAGAAAATAAAGAATATCTCATCTAATGTTTTTGTAGTATTTGGCAGCAAATGTAGGTCAACCTTCTCGGCAAACTTCGCTGAGGTAGACAACTGCCACTAAAATAAAATTCTCAGCGCCATTTAATCGAGATCGCACCTGTTTCAATAATTCCATATATTGTCCAGTTACGCAGATACTTAAGATACAGAACTACACCAATGTTAGTTACATCACAACATCCACTAAGAATCAATTAGCGAAAAATTAACAGACACAGAACTTCACTTGAAAAAATCTTGCCAAAAAATTGCAAGTTGTCTGTCAGGAAAAAATCCAATAACTTCTTTCGATCTAGAGTGGACTTTTACTGACTAAAACTCACCTTGCACCTCTTACTGACTAAAACCCACCTTCCATCTCTTACCTACTGACTTAAACTCACCTTACACCTTTTATTGACTAAAACCCACCTGCCACCTTTTACTGCCTAAAACCCACCTTCCACCTTTTACTGCCTAAAACCCACCTGCCACCTTTTGCTGACTAAAACCCACCTGCCACCTTTTGTCCTTTGTAGTTTTGTACGAGTACCTATATACCTACTTCATTCGTTCGTAGTCTAGTCATACTAAAATATAAAGGCGAAAATCTCTATGTATGTATGTGTGTATGTTTGGTACTCTGTCACGCTCAAATGACTGACCGGATTTGGAAGAATTTTGACATATGGCTAAACCATGTTTAGGAATAAATTATAGGATAGATATCTGCTTTTAATCCTGAAAATCTGGTCCCTTGGGCAAATCCAGTGACAGAAACTAGTTAAAAGAAAACGAAACGTTCAAAATGTTAGCTTTTTTTTTCTAAAACTCAAGTCGCAATGTAAAACAATAATAAAACGAATCTTGAAACTTATTAAAAGGGTCCACAGTATATTTCTGTGACAAATTAAATGAATCAAAATGGATAAAAGCAGAGATGGATAAAAAACTGCCGTAACTTGATCTTGAAATTAAATTTTCTATTGTTTAACTTGTCACGCTGTTGAGACGAATACTTTTTTTTTGTTGAGCAATTTACCCAAGGTGTATCGCATTAACCATTTACTGGGTTATGAAACTCTGCCAGCCAGTTAATCATCATCACTTCGGCCGAAAGATTTCCAGTTTTGGATTTGGGCCAAGAGTCCTTTAAGAGTCGCCTCAGCGCAATGTGAGACACACAGGACCAGTTTCCTCTAAGGCCATGGGTTGGCAGTCAAAAGCCAGAGGTTCAAGATGGCTGAAGCCTACTGGGGCCAACTGAGGTTGATTTTCGAAAGGGATACCCGTTGTCCTGAAACGCAAAGGCAGAGAAGGAACGTATGTGTGGTTTCAGTCGGTAAAAGTCTGACACACCATCCCGAAGAAGTCATGAGATGAGTTTTCCTCCTTAAAATAAAGGACCAGTGTCCTGTGTGTCTCGCATCCTTCAGATTTCGACCACCCTATCTAGGTCACCGGCCTTCAAACGCTGCGTCTTTCGGTACGCGATCGCCACTCCAGAATATCTAAATAACCAGTTTAGTCTAAAGTGATGCAACTGCATACCATTATTTAACACAGAGTTAAATAATGGTATGTAGACTACCACTATCACTTTAGACTAGACGACAACCCTAAACATAGTGGAGGATATAGTAGGTGATTATGAAGCTGGTACGGTTAGTATGATAAGTATCCGATCAATCCCGTTGACTGAGATCAATGACTCGATATAGTATCAAGCTACTTACAATTTATCTATATATGTATGTATTTAGAAATATATAAGTATGTTTATCAGTTGTCTAGAACCCATAACACAAGCTCTGCTTAGCTTGGGACTAGACGGCGTTGTGTGATAGTTGTGGAATATTATTGTGGAATATATTATTATATATTATTAATTTTATATAAAAACTTATTTGAGTAATGTAAGACAAATCATAAATGGTATTTATTTCGCATTTTTCTTTTAAATATGCACGTCTATTATTTTTCATTAACACGTCTATTTTTTTTCATTTTCACATCTATGATGCACGCCTATTTTTTTTTTCATTTACAACCAAAATATCCTCTTTCCTGTCCAATTTTATCTAAAAGCAATCAAAAATACCTGAAGGTGAACCAAAGTGTAATCTTCAAAGGCATCAGGAAGTACCCAACTCTAATCAGGCACCCGCATTCAGAAACAATAATCACAGGAAAGGACCAAAAGCAACATTGTGGGCGACACTTCAAGTGTAAAGATTAAAATAAAATAAGGGGAAAACGGAATATTGTCGTTTCATTTTGTTTAAGGAAAATGTAGCGTGAACGGTGGTTCACATATCTATATTAAATTTATTTTTTACTTATTGCATACATTAAAGAAAAAAACGTGTTGCGCCGACCCCTAATAACACGGGATAAGGGCAGGAAGATGATGATGATGCATACATTAACTTATTACAGGACAGAAATTTATAAAAAATAAGTGTACAATAGGCGGTCAATAAGACCGCTTATTGTGTGTAAAAAAAAAATGAAATTAAATTATTAGTAAATAAATAAATTAAACTAAATAATTAGTTTCTAAATAAACTTTTTCCAAGGAAATATAATCTCGAAAAAAAAAAAATGTTCTTTAATTATTATTTTTTTGGCACACTTATAGACATTAATTGTTTGACTAATAACCAAGCGATGCTATTTAAATGCTGTGTTTTATATACATACTGTGTAGATATTATTGTGTAGTTGGTTAGATTTTTCTGCATGAAAACAGTGAGAAAAATGCATTTTCATAATGGGGTAATGCAGATGGGTGGTAGAGGAGACATGCGTGGGACAAAGTATTATTTTTTTTTGTTATCGGGTTAACAATACAATTGGAAACATTTGAACTCCACTGAATTCTTGTCTCTTTCCTGCTCTTATCAAAAAGCGAGTGAAAAAACTAGCCATTTAGTCACAAAATACATTATCATTGTTCATTTGTACATAAGAAGCATTTGAATAACTCTGATCGGACTGAGATTTGGAACTTGGTGCCATTTTTATTTTAAGGTTTGAAATCGCCTAATTACATCTTAGACTTTGACTGACTAAAACCCACTCCGGTTCCAAGGCCCCGGGGTTCTCTTTCGCATCACCCATGGCCCCATTAGGATTCGGTCTTCGATCTTGCTGGGCCCCTACGGTTGCTGACATCTCCTTGAGGCGCGCGTGAACCACTACGCGTCTTCGACGACTTAGGCTCGGTTCGGACAGTTACCGGACAAAATTGGTGCCATATTAACTTTTATTTAGCTCAAAATTACCTATCTAACGATATGACTAACACGAATAGCTATTGAAAGGTGGGTCCAGATTTCATACAAACTTTAGCATCATTCTTTCTTAACATAGTTTGAATCACCTAACTTCTCACTTCAAAGTAACGAATCGCTTTGATTGAAATCTTATTTCAGTGCTAATTCATTTACGCGACTAGCATTGATCGAAGTAGGAACGCGAATGGAATAGTCAGTCTTTTTAGTTTTATTTTTAACTGATGTAGTACAAAAGAGTTTTGTTAAAGTTCTCACTTAGCTGTTAGTAAATTGGAGAAGTGAATTAGTGTTGCCAGACTCACAGTCTAGCATTTCTTTGACAGGTTTATGTTCAACTAGCTTTTGCCCGTGACCCCGTCCGCGTAGAAGTCGAAAATGGTTTTTTTAGGTTTTTTGAGATACGAAAATATGTAATATTATTTATTATCTTCGTCGTGTGTGACAGTCCATTGAATTGTATGGCGAGTGAAATATCACTCGCCATACAATTAATAATAATATTTTATGTTAAGATACAATAGTATCTTAAGATAAAATATTATAGTATTTTAGCCGTGTGTCCCGTGTGCCCCTTAGTGAACTCCACTGGCCGGTGGTGTAACCTACGACAAATTTATTATTTACGGTTGGTACAGTAATCGGGTATTGAACCGCAAAATTAAGTTTGTTTTTTATTTTATTATATATTGTTTGATGCCTAGGATATTAAAGAATAATTACACCAAGTTTCATGGTAATCGAACCGGTAGTTTTGCGTGATGCCTGAACAAACAGACAGACAAAAATTTTTTAATTACATTTTAGGGTTCGGTGTCGGTCTAGTATATATTACTAGACCGACACCGAACCCTATAATAAATGGCATTTATTTTTTTAATATTTTCAATGTACAGAATTTTCACTTCTACAGATTTATTATAAGTATAGATTGTAAACAATCGTTAATCATGCTAATTTTATATAAGCAAATGTTTGCAAGTGCGTGTGTGTGTATATATATACTCATGACTTAAAAGAGTGTCCATGGAGTTTCTTGCACGTTCTTCTCCATAGAAATTTACGCTTTTCTTTTTTTTCGGGTGGGAAATTCATTCAATGACATCCCCGCTCTTGGGCGGAGCGGGAGACAGTGTTAGACTTTTACTAACTAAAAACCTACTCCTGTTCCTTCTCTGCTATTGTTCCAGGGCCCCGGGGTTCTCTTTTGCATCACCCATGGCCTCCGTGGGCTTCGACCCTGCTGGGCCCCTATGGTTGCTGACATCAGCTTGAGGCGCACGTGAAACACTACGAGCCGTCGACGACTTGGTCGCTAAATATACTTGGAATAATATACATTGAACTTTTTTTAATATCTCTGCATAAGTATCCGCGTGCAAGTGTGGCCTCCTGCTTTGCTAGCATTACTGCTTCGCAGGAGGCGACCGCCTGCCACTTTTCGCTCCGGACCACGGCCTGTACCAAGACCCGGCGCGAGAGATCACTGCCGCCGATCGCCCCCACGAGGAAACGGCGGTGCTCTGCCCAGGCGGGGTACACCTCTAACGTACGCTCCATCGTGTCCTCCACAACGTGCAATTTAGCTTCATTTTTTTTTGACTGACCGACATTTTGATAAATCAAAAGTGCATGTAAATGGTCTATTTGAAATAAACGTTTCTGATGGTTGTCACTTCTTCACGCTCAAATGCCTGAACAGATTTGGTTGAAAGTTTTATGGCACTCGGGTAAACCATGTCCTGAAATGGTGTGGGTTTTTAGTCAGTAAAAGTCTGATACTGTCTCCTGCTCCGCCCAAGAGCGAAATTTGTCATAAGATAATTTTCCCACCCAATAAAAAAAAATTGGATACTTTTTTTTTATTCAGAAGTATATTTCTTTGGGACGATTTTCTACATTCAAAGCGGGCAAAGTCGCTGACATAAGTTAGTAATTCATAAAAAGAAAAATTCTCTTGTTTGATAGAACTGTTACATTTTCTTAAGTAAACATTTTCCGAATGACTTTCCATTTCAAATTTTCAGCCGCCCACGTCGAAAACCCACTCATACTGGTTTTTGGTAAATTCGCATTGCATTTTAATCCATTTCCAAATGGAAATGCACTAATCACGTTGTCAAAAGCAGTATTAGATATAAGCCCACGTCTACCTAAAATAAATTGATGTGCTATAGTTGTTTTAACTTACCAAGACAGGTGGTATTTGAATGTATCATCAGCTAGTAACATTATCTTACTAGTATGTACACTAATATTATAAAGAGGTCAAGTTTGTTTTTTTATTTGTAGGAGGTAATCTCTGAAAGTACTGTCCGATTGCTAAAATTTTTGTACCGGTAGTAAGCTGCTTTATTTCTGAGTAAAATAAAAAGTGGAAGACTCAGCGTTAGTAGACTTCTCACAAAGTAGGCCGATGACCTGGTGAGGGTCGCGGGAATTCGATGGATGCGAGACGCTCAGGAACAGTCGTTGTGGCGACGCTTGGGGAGGCCAATGACGAATAGTTTAATAGTCAACATCATCATCATCATCATTTCAGCTGAAAGGCTGAAATGATGATGAACATTTTTTTTTTTTTTTTTACAAATTTGTTACATCAGAATCATTTTTAACATCTGCCAAACTGCATAGCAGTTTGTCGGCAGTACATTCTCGTGAATTTTGCTTATAATTAAGACCACATCTGATCATCCCCAAGTTTGCAGGTAGGTACCTACTCGTTGTGAGATAAACAAATGCAGCACCACAACACTAACCAAGTGAGACCAACATACCGCAGCAACTATGGTGAACTAAATAGTGACCAGTTTAATAGTTAACACACGCTCAGACTTAGTACAAACCTTTTGGTCTGTCGTACCGAGGTCGCGGTCCGTTCGTACCAAGGTTGACAGAAACTGACCGCTCGACCTTGGTACGGAATTGACCAAATCACAAAGTCGAGCGTATGTACAACATAAGAATCTGGTTGATTTACTGTAAAACTGTCATCAGTGAAGTTATGAACATGGCGCTGATTGTTCGTCATTGACGTTGGTGCGATTTACAAAACATTCATTTTATTACCAACCATATTTACGTGTTTTTTTTTGTTCGCTTGTATTATCCCATTCCTGGGCAAAGGCCTTTCTTCACTCCTTCCATCTTTCGCGGGGCCTCGCTTCCTTTTGCCAGTTCTTACGATATCTGTTTAGTTTGTCCTGCCATCTCCTTCGTAGTCTGCCGCAGCCCCATCGCACTGTTTCAGGGCGCCAGCTTTGCTCTACTTTGGCCCACAGTTTGTCGGCATACGATAAACATATCCTGCCCAGTCCTATTTCTGCTGGGCAGCCTTTTGAGCCACATCAACTAGTCTAATTTTGGATCCCAATGTAGTGTTTCATACTGGATTGGTAACAACACCTAGTATTTTTTTTACTGTATGTTTTTTACGTATAGATTTCCAAAAAATATTTATTATAAAAATCACTTTAGCAACAGTTAATCTTTCACTATACAGTACAGAATTCTTCAAATTTCTAACCTATTCAAGTAGAGAATCTGAACAACCTCTTTTAAGGACATTGTAAGTAATGAAGTAGAAACTTTTTCATGACATTACTTTTAGATTTTTATTTTGTTTTTCCTGATGAAATCTACTTCGAGGCCAGATAGTAGGTTACTCTACATTTTGACTAAATAAAGCTGTATTTTATAAATAAAAAAACATTATGGCGCGACACAAAGAAAGGCTTTATTTATTAAAAGCGATATTTTAAAGAGTTTTTGGATAAAGTTTGAAATTCAGCCTTCTTTTTTTATTATTATGCATAGGCTTGCGTTTCACCACTATGTCTCCTAATGGTAAGCGATAATGTTGGCAACAATGGAGCACGCTTGCCTAGAAGTAACCTATTCATTCTTGACTAAAAGACCCCTAGGTTATAGCTATCTGTAAACATAGACTCCGGCAGGGAATTCCACTCCTTAGCTGCACTCATAACAAAATGTGTGCCCAAAACACTTTGTACGTATAGGTGGGTGTCCACCATGTAACGGTGGCTCAACACCGTATGTCTAGTAGAATGACGTGGCTGAATTAAATTGTTCAATTTCGACATTGTACAAACGCCGAAATGTAAATTATAGAAAACCGACAGGCTAACAACTCGGCGTCGATTCTCTACTTTAGAGTTTTGACTCGAAAAATGCATCTTTCTCAACAAACTTTGCTAACTGTAGTCAATATTACAAATAAAATCTCAATTAAAATTTTACCGAAATTACACCTGTTTCAATGATCTCTAGCGCCGGGCCTTGGTACAGGCCATGGTCCGAAGCGAGGAGGAGTGGCAGGCGGTCGCCTCCTGCTGCGAAGTAATAATGCTAGCAAAGGAGGCGGCCGATCGCGTGAGGCAACGGTCCTCACGCCCCAACCGCCGCTGGGATTCCGATCTCGATTTCCGGCTACCGTAGGCGCGGGTTTGCGGACGGCGAGCAATAGGTAGCCTGCCGTCAGACCGTACGGTAACCGTCCGGACCGAGCCCAAGACGTCGACAGCGCGTATGTTCCACGCGCTTCTCAGGGAGCTGTCATCAAATCGTAAGGTCCCAGCAGGGTCGAAGCCTACAAGGGCCACGGGAAGTATGAAAACGAAACCCGGGGCCCTGGGACGAAGGCACGAAGGAACAGGAGTGGGTTTTTAGTCAGTAAAAGTCTGCCACTATCTCTCGCTTCGCCCAAAAGCGGGATTTGTCATTAAATGATTTTCCCACCCAAAAAAAGACCTGTTTTAATGATTCTTCATTTTTCAATCTTGTAAACACATAGAGATATAAAACTATTCCCATTTTACATCGCAATATCTACTCTACTTGTGAATAACTAAAAAGGAATGCTTAACATGGCAAGAAACAAGGCTGAGTTTGTTTCTTCTTAATTGTGGCTAGACTTCTTAACTTTTGACTAAACTGCTATTATTGCCGTGTAATAAAGTTGTTGTCCAAGTTATACACAAGTTACCTACATACCTTTTGTAACAATACGAATACTTAGGAAACTAAATTTTTATCACAATATAATGTGAAAATAGTAGTCCGATTTATGCTAAGAAAACTTTAATTTAATAGTAATGATAAAAAATGAAATGAAATTCCAAAACTACAATTCAAATATGGCAACATCGCCGACAAAAAAAAATATCACTTCTCATTTGTAAGCCGGCCTGCTGTCAAGTACTTACATACCATTTAGGTACCTACTTTTGCTTTTATAACGATTTTCTGAGATATTCGTTTTCATCGAGAGCTTTTAGATTTTCCGTTCCATGTGTTGTGCCTAATTCACTAATTATTTGGTTTTAACCTTTCGAATACCGTACTTAGAGACTGAATAGAAAGACAATGAGAGAGCGAACGCCGGCGTTTGCTTGGCATTTTAAGAATTAAAAGGTTAAAAGGTCGATGAGGATGAGAAGTTCTAGAGTTGCGACCACGTACAGAAAGACACAGCGTTGGAAGGCCTCCCGTAAGATAGACCGATGACCTGGAGAGGGTTGCGGGAATCCAACGGATGTGACATCCATTTAAACTGTTCTTGCTTGTTAGTTTACAAGCTTATAAGAAAAATACAAAAAAATGTAATGAATCATTGTCAGTTAAAAGATGACCAGTCTCAATTACTGCCGGCGGCGTCTTTTTACGAACATGACGCGTGTATCAGCACTATTTAACTCAGTTCAACTGTTTTGAAGGGAACTGAATGATCCCACACAAGTACAACTATTAGCGAGATATTTGAGTGATCATGATAAACTGCCAACTATTTGCTCTATTGTGTTAAACTAGTTGACAATTCCCTAATAATTCACAAAATTATTTGTGTATATCTTATCTTCTCTTTTTAATGTGCGTAAATCAGTTAAAGTGCAGATTAACTTGTTAAAAAAGTTCAAAATGACTTTAATTTCGGAAGTCGATGTTAAATAACGAAGAAATAAAACTACTCGTATTATAGAAACACTTTATACTATCTATATTGCGGTGGCCGACGTGACCAACCGTACGTACGTGCGATGCGGCGATGAGCGAAGCAAAGCGGTCGCGATCAGTTGGTGCAGATTAATTGATTCAGTCCGTTAAAATGGAAAATGTTTAAGTTCTTGTATTAACTGGACAATCTGCAGACTTTCTGGGTAATGTGCAGACTATGTGTCAAGCATACGGTTACATTATAAAATAGGTTTTTTATTTTCGTAAAATATGCGAATTCATTGTAATTATTAATACTCTCAGCGCTATGTGCGCCAGCCACATGGCTGCTTTTCAAAAAAAAGCTTATATATACATAGCGCTGAGAGTGTTAAATTTAAATTTCTAATAATAATTTAAAATTTTATGACTTAATTATTTTAGGGCACCCCGACACGGACAGGTTCTGTTAGAAGGCTAAAGCGAGAGCGAAACGAAGTCGAGCTCTCGCCTTAGCCTTCTTGCTTAAGAACTTAGTTAAACACAAATCATCCATCGCGGTATCAAAGTTTTCCATACGATACATATATAAACTGGCTGACGACAACTAACGGGCAGTGTCGTGACGAAATCGCGTGTATGTTTGTTACTCCTTCACGTTCAAACAGCTAAACAGACGTGGATGAAGTTTAGTATACGCATAGTTTATATCCTGAATTAGGACACAGAACAGAGTATCTTTCCATGGGATAATTTCCTACTTTCACGCAGGCAAAGCCACTGTCAGAAGCTAGTTACTTAAATAAATTAACAGGTATTACCAGTCTTTTGTAATGAGATATTATACCTTTTGGTCTTCATTAAAATCAGTGACCTTTTGATTGCTCTCATTACTAGATCATTCAAGTTATAGGTATGTTCTTTATAAAGCTTTGAACTGTATTGACCTTACTTTAAAGCAGAATTTGCTTTGAATGAACGATTTTACTATTTACCTTTTGATCAACTATACTGTAACTATCGTCAAGCTATTATTTCCCTAAGTTTAAGGTTAAAACCAAAAGGTTAATAAATTATTATTTTTTACAAATAAATATTATTTTATAATAGTTTTGTCTCTTCGTTATTTAACACCGACTTCCGAAATTAAAGTTATTTTGCACTTTTCAGTATTTTTTTTTTACATTAAAGTTGGTTATAAAAAAAAAATAATTCAAAATCGGTCCACAATTGACCGAGAAATCGGAGAACATACATAAAAAAAATACATTCAGCCAAACATACAACCTTCTTTTTGAAGTCGGTTAAAAATACAACTCGCTGACAATATAAAATGCTGTTAATATATAAAAAATGCAGGTCGCTATAAAACACGCTTCAACCACATCCATCTTAGCGCAGATTTCTCGTTTCAAAACTAAACACTTCACCTACCTGCACCCCTACCTACCCCACTACGAACGACTCGCAATGTGTTTCTAATTAAGTTTCCAAGTCTAACGGCAGTTTGACGGGACGTTAATTACACATCGGAGCTGTGTTATCCGTTCCGCAACGTTTTACACGAGCTTGATGCATAAGTATATGTTAATAAAATATTCTCGATCATTTGAACGATGGGCTTATTAAAAAAACTTAGAACGCTGACATATTTATACTTTGCGCATTACACGCTTAAAAGACAAAAATGATCGTGGTGGACATCCATCCACACGCACAAGACGTCTTGAGAACACTTTTACATTAAACCCCAAGCGAACACCGACGTTCGCTGGCTCATTGTTTTTCTATTGTGTCTCTAATTACGGTACTCAAAAGGTTAAATTGTGTGTAGGAGTAGAATTCCGAGCCGGGGTCTGTGTTTCCTGACAGTTACAAGTTGGAGGTATTTAGGTTAAGAGTCTATTCACTCTTGACTTATTTAATCAATCAATAAGTCAATGTTTTTTTTATTACGGGGACTATTGAATTGTCAAAATGTGGGTCAGTTAAAAATGTACACTACACTCGATTCTTATAGACAAGCGTGTGCGTTTTTTTTTGAGGTACTGAACCCTAAAAATTACACGGTTACATACCTAGGGTTTAATGTATCCTATGTTAAAATGAAGCCCAGCTTTCAAATCGCATAATACAGTTTCTATCATAATCCGAAGCAATTTGAAGAAAATTCATGATCTATTGCTTCATAAGTTTTAAAAATTGATCTTTTCATAATAAGGCAATCAATATTCCAGCCAGGATTTCCGGGATTATTTGAAAGTCACTGCGGCCCTGGTACACAAGGGGCAACTTAAGGAAAATCAAAAATAACTTCTCTCGCTCCCACAAGACCGGGAGAAGTTATTTGTTTTATAATTTCCAAGATTTTTTAGAGAAAGAGCAATACTTTTTCTCTAACTTTTCATTTATTTATTCATCAAAAAATTATATGCATATAAGAACCATTCATCATTATCATTTTAGCTGAAACACGATGTCTGCTAGATATAGGTCTCCCCCAAGTGTCGCCAAAATTATCGATCTTGTGCGTCTTGTATTCGTTGTATTCCGTCGACTCTCAACAGGTCCTGGGAGGCCATTCGCCATTCTCACCTTTTCACCTCATCGACTGTCTTTATTGTGTCTTGTTCTTTGATGTTTGAGTAAGTAAACTAAGTCATTATTAAAGTCGCCTTTGAAAAGTAAAATCCAGTTAGCAGAAAATATTTATATGTCGGTAAAGTCAATAGTACGGAAGCTTGAGAACGAATGAACGAGCTAAGTGAAAAGTGACACATGTCACTTTGACAGAATCCGCGCTGACGTTTGCACGAACCGAGCAGATAAAAGTGCCGACTGTAGAGGTCCGGGGTCTTTCCTCTGTCAGCAGCCGTGCGTGCAACATCTAGTCTCGGGCACTGTCTCACTGCTCGTTGTGTGAAGTGAATGCCTAAAGCTTGCATCATAATAAATCAGTTGTGTGATCTGGAATAGTTTGTTTATTGCTCGATACCCAGCCATCGCCCACAAAACAGAGTACCTGGACAGAACTTTAATGATGATCGGCTTCCTGCGCCGCCATATATTATAAAAATTATAAAAACATCACCATTAAGAAAAACAAATCAAACAAATGGAAGTTGTGATGATTGCGCTGTGAATATTTTTTTGTAAGAGCCCGCACAGTAAACCATGTGTCATTTATGTGGCTTTATGACTCTGTTTCCGTTTATGAAATGAAATAAAGAATATAATGTCTACAAATGTGGGTGGGTCAGTGACCGCTATTACCACAGTAAAATGAAAATGGTATAGTTGGATAACGTTGATAGCAAGTTTTATAGTCCTGTCATAAACGTAATCGTTATTTCAGACATGTTAGGTATTGTTCGTTGTTCCACAAAGTGAATTCCATTATTCAGAAGTTTCTTGAAATATTAAAAAGATATCTACAGCGACTTGTGAATGAGGAATGTTGGTTGAAGCTACATTCTTGAGAAAGTTATTTAATTTCCTAAACGATTCGGCAATATAAGCTTAACTTAGGTTGCGAACAGAGCGCTTTATTTTATGTGATGAATCATCAAATAATTTCACTCGCTCTCAGTGGAGCGAGAGGGAGTGTCAGATTTTTACTGACTAAAATCTAGTGTTCCTTCAGTAGCCTTTTTGAAAGGGCTGACTCGACTTTCAGTTAAAGAATTAGCAATACCAATCAATGCTATTTTTATTGTCGGAAATAATCCAATGATTTCTCTCGTTCTAGGGTGGAGTGGGAGGGCGTTTCAAACTTTTGCTAACTGAAATCACTCCTATGTTTCTTCAGTAGCCTGCAGGACTGCAGGTTTCCCTTTCAAAAGTCAACCCATGGTCCCAGTAGGCTTCAACCCTGCTGGTCATTGCTCGTCATTCATGGCCAAGTTTACGGTGGTACCATTCAATGCTGTCAGTCTTCTGGGCACGTTCCCGAATGACAGTGATGTGGAGGAGAAGAATAGAATGGAAACGTACGTAATTAAGCTTAGTATTAATTGTAGACTAATATATAAATTAGTTGTGTTTGTATACACCCCTAATTTTTAAATAGTACAAATACTTAAAGGGCTTATTAGAAAAGGTATTGTTATTATTTATATAAAGTCTCAATAAATAATATTCATAAACAGCAAAGTTATTATCGTTTGTTTATATCCCAAAATGTCACTCAATTTGTGGAAATATTGTACAAGCTATTGATTATGAATGAATAAATGGCGATCAAAATGGAAAACACTGCGCGTAGTATTTTCTATTTTGAATTTACCAATTATGACAAATTTACATATGTAAATAATTCGATTTCCGAATGGAGTCTCAAAGATTTTTCCGAATCCAAACCCTTTAAACCACTGCGCCAATCGTGCAGTGAATTCATGTGGTACGATGAAAGTAGTGTGTAGAAAATCTAATACATACACTGTAAACGTACGTATTCTAAGAAACCACATAAAACTTTACCGCTACATCTCAGCCGCACCACTTGAAGCCAACTGAGGGGAACTAATTGTCGCGGCAGTTAAAAACGATGGTTTTACAGACCGTGTTAATTACTCACTATTAAGTTGTTTTGCACCGACACCTTTCCTTGTATAGCTACATAAAGCTCGCGTTGGTTTGACTTGTGAGTTTGAATTTACATTTATTGTGCCTACAGCTAAGAAGTGGAAAGCAGAATTCCCTGGCGGAGTCTGTGTTTCCTGACGAATACAATACAACCTAGGGGTCTTTTAGTCAAGAGTAAATAGGTTACTCCTAAGCAAGCGTGCTCCATCATCGGCCATATCATCGCTTGCCATCAGGTGAGGTAGTGGTCAAACGCGTGCCTATTCATAATAATTACTCGTGTGCTCGCTGTCCGACCGTCCGGTAACCGTCCGGACCGAGCACAAGTCGTCGGCGGCGCGTACTTGTTCCACGCGAGCCTCAAGGAGATGTCAGCAACTTTAGGGGTCCAGCAGGTTCGAAACCTACCGGAGCTAAGGGTCTGATTCTGAAAGGAAGACTCGGCCCTAGTACGAAAGGTCAAGAAGGAACTGGACTGGGTTTTTTGTCAGTAAAAGTCTGACACTATCTCCCGCTTCGCCCAAGAATGATGTCATAAAATGATTTTCCTACCGGAAAAAAAATCATAATAATAAAAATAGTTTACGTTCGTGGCGACTTTGCACGGAGCATTGAAAGGCCCCCAAGACGACCGACTTCCTGGTGAGGGTCGCGAGAATCCGATGGATGCACAGGACTGGTCATTGTGGTGACACTTAGGAGAGCCCTATGTCTGACTATGGACTTCTTTCGGAAATCATGATGCTGAAGACAACGTTGGTTATATATTGCGAGTTATCAAGTCCAAGACATTCTCTACCAGTCAACCTTTGGTTAAAAAAAAACATTAAACTTACAACAGTTTATGTAATAATCTTTACATATAAAAAACAAACTCCTCCAACGCGTCTGTCTGTATGTTTGCGATAAACTAAAAACAACTCAACAGATTTTCATGCAGTTTTTACTAATCTAGACACACTACCTGAAATTTGAAATCTCCGACGAATCAAAGGGGCAGAAAAATTTCTTGAAAGAGTTAGTAATAGTCAGTAGCCCTAGCATGCAAAGTTTCTAAACACTGAACTACGAATTCGCTTGAAAATTACCTAATATTTTATTTCATTAAAAAGCAAAAAAATCTGGACTCCTACAAAAATATATTTGTTCACAATCTCCTCACGATTCAACGTCCTGATAAGAGAGTCCCACGTTTGAGGAGAAAACCAAGATAATGTTATAAAAAAAAAACGCGCACCTTTTGCTAAATACGTCTGGCGGTTTTGTCCGAGATTCACAGAATTTATAGCCTCCTTTTCCTGTAGTCTCTGTTATCCGAGATTGCAAACGTGCTGCGATAAAAGACCTTAAAATTACTAGTTAAAAAGGCTTTTTTTCTTTGCAAAAAGGATAAGTGAAGACAGAGATTTAAAGTTTTTGAATCCCTGTTAAATGATAGTAATAAATCTCTAAGCTACGAGAATTGTGGGATACTGTGGGTGCGATTTGGAGAAGGATTGGTCAGTTGTATATTTTTGAGCGTCAAATAGTGAAACAATACAAAAATAAATTACGTTTTTAAAATCTTGACTAGCCTGTTGGTCTAGTAGTTAGTGACACTGACTGCTATGCCGGAGGTTGATGGTTCGATTCCTACCCAGGACAAATATTTTTGCGATAAGCACGATCATTTGTTGTGTCTGGGTGTGATTTATCTTTAGTAAAGATTCTATTTTTTAAATTATAAAAGTATGTTTATCATTTGTCTAGTACTCATAACACAAGCTCTGCTTAACTTGGGACTATACGGCGTTGTGAGATAGTTGTGAATTATGTTAATATATTATTATATCTAGTTAGAGCTGAACTATCCTACATTTTTTTTATCAAGGAAATGGCCTAAAGTGTGCCTCTAAAAGAACCTCTTATTGCGTCCCATTAAACGCAAGGCGACATCGTGACAAAAATGCAAACTTTAACATTTTTGTCTGTCCGTCCATTTGTGCTGGCTAATCTCCGAAACGACTGCACCGATGTTAGCCAAACTTTCACTAGTAGATATTTGATATTATGAGGAGTAACTAAGACTACTTTTATTTTAGAAAAAGTCTAAGGGTTCTACGCAAAAAAAACTTCTTGAAATGATGATGATCATGACGAGTTTGAAGGGGGCAAAGTCACGGGTACCAGCTGGTCTAACATAAACATTCACTTGATAACAAAATATTTCCCCTTTTCCCTACACCTTTCTTAATAAAACTATATTACCATAACAACGTGATATAATATCAAAATTTCCCCTTTTATTTGTAGTTTATAAAAATGCTAATTCTTGCCGTTTTCATAACC
This sequence comes from Mythimna vitellina, assembly GCA_949316375.1. Taxonomy (NCBI): domain Eukaryota; kingdom Metazoa; phylum Arthropoda; class Insecta; order Lepidoptera; family Noctuidae; genus Mythimna; species Mythimna vitellina. The sequence goes on along the minus strand of OX438687.1, from coordinate 7,041,341 downwards.
ATAGTGCAATAACAGTAAATCAAGTGCTATTATCATACCTGTACATTACCATACAGGTATATTTATTACCTACCCAGACACCTCCGTGCCTCAGAAAGCACGTTTAAACGTTGGTCTCGTCTGTGATTTGTAGGTCTTAAACAGTCGTAACGGATGTCAAATTCTCAAAATCTGACAGCCAGTCTTGATACACTGTGGGAGGTGTTTGAGCATATAGGAATAACAAACATATACAAATGCACATATACACTAGGCATTGCTCTTCTCAGTTGTGCAATCTTGACAGAGTGGTCGTGATCATGTTTTCGACGGATTACCAGTTACTGTAGGTGTGGGCTTGCGGACGTTGAGCAATGGGTAGCTCGCCGTCCGGCCGTTCGGTAACCGTCTGGACCGAGCCCTGGTTGTCAACGGCGCGTAGTGTTCCATGCGCGCTTCAAGGATATGTCAGCAAACCGTAGGGGCCCACAAAAGCCGAAGCCTACTGGGGGCCATGGTTTCACTTCTGAAACGTAAACCTGGGGCCTTGAAACGCAAGGCAAAGAAATAACATAGGAGTGGGTTTTAGTCAGTAAAAGTGTGTTTCCTGATGGCAACAACCCGGGAATCTTTAAGCCAAGAATTAATAGGTTAGTTCTAGGTAAGCGCGTTCCATCGTCGACCGCATCGTCGCTTTCCATCAGGTGAGATAGCGGTCAAGCGCGAACTTATCAAGAATAAAAAAAAAGTCTGGCATAAAAAGAGCGGGAGAGTTAGTGGATGATTTACCACCAAAAAGAGTTTGATTCTTGCGCCACCGTTTCTCTCATGATGTGACGCAGCAGATCTGTGTATGGCGGCTTCAGAGTTGACACAGATTTGATGTGATCCGAACACCGTATTGGAGAGCACCCAAAGGATCTTTTGCCTCCGACTTACCATGCCGTTAACGACTAGGGCTGGCGGATACCGGACGGTCGGACGGCGAGCTACCCATTGCTCGATGTCCGCAAGCCCACGCCTACGGAGGCTGGAAATCGGGCCTAGAAGTGATCACGACCAACCTACATAGAGGCGTATATTATATATATTAAAGTTTGTAACTTTTATCATTATAAAAAATAAATAAAAATAATATAATAATAATATAATACAAAAATAATAATATAGTAATATATAATAAGTACATATGTATGTATGTGTATGTATGTGTGTGTATGTATGTATGTATGTGTATGTATATGTTATATATAATATAGTCATATTATTTATTTATTATAATAAATAAATAATATTACTGTGATGTTAATTCCCGTTGTTTTCCAAACCACAGTGTAGACAATAACAGTAAATCAAAGTCCACTATTTTACTCATACCTGTAAATTTTAGGTCCCTCCTAAGAGTAGTCTTTATCAGAATGTTGGAGGAGGCTACTACCGTCCTGGGTACACTTACAGGCACCTAATACTAAGTGGTGTAATAAAAATAATTAATTGAACTTTGTGCTTGGTTGTACTTATAGGTACATGTATTAGAATGAGCAGAACATAAAAAGCTTAATTACACAAAATGATGCATAAGTAATACTAAAAAAACCGGACAAGTGCAAGTCGGACTTTTACAATGAGGGCTCTGTACGAACTCACCTATCCGGTCGTCCGTCTAACGCCCGCACCCGATTAAAGCGCCTATCTATCCATTCAACACGACAACTGCGACACGAGCGACGATATCTCAGAAAATACGCGCCCTAGCTCTACGAACTTGACACGTTATATTCTCAAAATTGTTATGAAATAAGCTATTTGATTATGTAGGGTTGTCTGTAGATTGACTTTGTGATGTATTACTAATTTGAATTTGAAAGTAGCGTGAGGACTATTTCCCAGTTTTGTGTACCTCTGCTTGAGCTCAATATCTTCACGCGTTCCTGAAAAAAGGGTCTTGACAGACGAACAATATATAAAAATATAGTAATACAACATCTTGTATAACTTATGCTTATGAGAAGATAGCAAAGGAAACATTGATCCGGTTTCAGAAATGTCCAGTCACTGTATATATGTTAATAACTCTATTTGACAAATTAATAATAAAAAAAATCTTTTAACTTCACAACTATATTTTTTGTGATCGAACTCAAAAAAAAAACAACATGTATATACATTACATATACACATATATGCCCAAGTAGGCCACTTGGACACATAAAACGTCTCTATTACACGGTTCAATTGGTTGTTTCCTATGAAGAAGAACCAGCAAGAAACTCCATCAAGTCCAATCATCAAATATCATTTTCTACTCTAAGTGGCGAGAAAGAGATAGATATTCTTTATTGTACATCAAAAATACAAATTACATTAGGAACTTAAAATTAACAGGGTGTCACAATGGGCTTATCGCTAAAAGCGATTTTTTACAGACAACCTTTGGATGGATTTGGTAGATGATTCACAGGTAGTTCGTTGTGTACTATTTACATACATACAATATATAAACTAATAAATTGCATATAATACAAATAATACATAATACATGAGCGGTGGGTTAAAAGAGCCACTTATTGGGTCCCACTAAACGCAAGGCGACACCGCGGCAGACCAAGGCGAAAGTGGAGAGATGAACTTGATAAATACCAGAGGGACTGACCCGCAATGGCCGAAGACAGACTTGTGTGGAAAAGGGAAAGGGAGGCCTTTGCTCAGCATTGGGACATAAGTGGACTATAAATAATATTTTAATAATAAATAATATATTTTAACATATATATAAAAAAAAACGAAAGAGACTGTCAGACTTTTACTGACTAAAACCCACCAGAGTTCCTTCAGTTGCTTTTTACCTTCCAGGGCCGCGGTGACTATTTCGAACAATTTCACAGCCTTGGGACAAAAAAAAAATTCAGTAGACTTTAAAAGTTGAACCTCAAATTAGGTTCCTCGAAAGTGCATTTTATCTATGTGTTTTGGTAAGGTAATGCATTCAGAGTGCAAAAAGTGACGGATGGCTTACAGCGGCTAGAAGCCGGTTCCAGCGTTTCTTGTGAAGTAGGTACACTGCATATTAAGTGCTCGACACATTACGCTTTTAAATTCATTCCTATTTTTTGGAGTTGGTTTTAACAGACGCCATGTTTTCATCAACCGACTTTGAAAATGCAGGAGGTTCTCAATGTGTTTTTTTTTAATATTTGTTACCTCGGAACTCGTTTATATTTGATACAAATATATCGACCTTTTTCAGGCAGAACATTTTAAAATAAAAATGCAAAATTCAAATGGTTTTTATTTCATACAAGCCTACATGGGCACTTATAAAGCTAGTGCACGGTTACAAATTGGTCGTTTCCAATTGAGAAGAACCGGCAAATAACTCTATGGTTACTCTTTTAAAAAAAATGTTGTAAATAACAGTTCGCAATTTTTGCAGGAAGATGTTTTTTTGTTAGTAATTTGAATTTTAGTAACTACGTTTTATACGATATTTTAAGTTTTAGTGTTTTTTTAATATTAAAGTCGGTTGGATTTTTTCTTTACTTCCAGGTCTGTTTCTTTTTTGGTTAAAAATATTATTCACTCGATGATCGAATTAAATTAAAGTTTTTTGAAAAATGCATACTTTATACATTATAATATAAATACTTTTTTGCGATTCGAAAAAATCTTAGATATTGGATTCCCAAATCAAACTATTTACGTAGGCATGTTTGTAGGTTTGAGCAGTGGTGGCCGAGTGGTAACGGCCCCGACTTACGAGTTGTAGGTCGCGGGTTCAAACCCAGCCAGGCGCATTACTTGTGTAATTTATTTCATCACCACTGCTCTCGAAACGGTGAAGGAAAACATCGTGAGGAAACCGGCATGTCCTAGAACCAAAAATTTGAAGACATGTGACATCCACCAACCCGCACGGGGCCCGCGTGGTGGATTACGGCCCGTTCCCTCTCCTAGAGAGGAGGCCTGAGTCTCAACAGTGGGAACATTATAAGGCCGACTATGCTACTATGCTATGCTATGTTTGTAGGTACGGAACTGTCTACACAAGAGTCTGACTCTCACTTGACCCGTTTTTTTTGTTTCGAGGAATCATCAGACTTTTAGTGGCTAATTTCAACCCACTCATGTTCTTTCAGTTTTCATTTAAATAATAACTAAATCCCATCATAATGAAAATTAAATACGACTCCTAATTACAATACGGATTTTTTTTATGAAAAAGTATACAACAACAGTACTCATTTAATAATAACAAAAATGCTTGAATTTTAATATGACATCTTCCCAATTCTACCAAAGAAAATAATATTACGAAAACAGGGCAAAAACGAAATTGCTTACACTAAATTTTTATTACTCCCTTACCAAAGTACCAGGTGCCTCGTAATTGGAAGTGAGATTTTTTCATCTTAGGTGTGGCTAGAATGAACGGCCTAGATCAAAATGACACCTAGGGTGAGGGTCTATAATGTCTGTACTACTCTGTCAAGAAAGTACCGGGAAAAGATCAATAATACACAAAATGTCTGTTATTCGTCCAAATTTATTTTATCACCTTCAAAGTATGCTCCTTTAGAAACGATACACTTGCGCCAACGTATAATCAATTCATCAAAACATTTTTTAAACGCTGCTTCCGGAATTGAGTTCAGTTCTCGCCGCGAATTCTCCTTTATGTCTTCTATCGATTGAAAACGGGTGCCACGAAGTGGTAATTTGAGTTTAGGAAAAAGAAAAAAGTCAGCAGGAGCCATATCTGGTGAATATGGTGGTTGCTGGATGGTATTTGTTGAGTGTTTGGTCAAAAATTCGTTCACAATGATAGCCTTGTGCGAAGGCGCATTGTCGTGGTGCAAAAACCAAGAATTTTCTTTCCACAAATCTGGCCTTTTTCGTCGAATTCGCTGTCTTAAACGCCGCATAACGCTCAAATAATATTTTTTATTTACCGTTAGACCTTCCGGTAAGAATTCAGAGTGCACAACACCGCGATAGTCAAAGAAAACAGTCAACATGACTTTGACTTTTGATTGACTTTGGCGTGGTTTTTTCGGTTTCGGTTCAGTTGGAAGGCGCCACTCCGAAGCTTGTTGACTAGTTTGCATGTCAAACTCGTAAAACCACGTCTCGTCACCAGTAACAATGCGTTTCATGAATGTTGGGTCCGAACTGACTCGTTCTAGCATGTCCTCAGCGACTTTCATGCGATTGAGTTTTTGGAGAAAATTCAGATCTTTTGGGACTAGCCGAGCAGCAACATGTTTCATACCCAAATGATTAGTTAAAATGGTACAGATCGACTCGTGAGATACAGAAAGTTCGGCGGCTATCTCTCTCAGAGTTGAATGGGGATTTTCAGTCACTATTTTCTTCACTTTTGCGATGTTAACTTCAGTTGCAGACGTTGACGGCCTACCAGAGCGAGGCAAATCTGCCATCACATCTCGACCGCTTTTGAACGCTTTGAACCACTCATAAGCACGAGTTTTTGATAAAGTCAATTCACCGTAAGCCTTCTGTAACATTTTCAGTGACTCCGAACACGAAATTCCATTGGCGATGCAAAATTTAAGACAAACTCTTTGTTCGATATTTTTGTCCATTATGAAATTCGCAATACACACTATATATGATATTACTAAAACCAGCACTGTATTTAATATAAATAACAGATGCAACTCAAACTCCGCGCCAAAATGGGAAACAGTTGTGCCAATCTAACAACTACAAAAAAACAAAAATTTGAATTTGGAACCATAAACAAATCATCCATTCCCGATACTTTTTTGACTGAACGTATTTCTTTTATGGAAACATGAAAATGAGAATCACAAACCAAGTGAATACGAATTCATATGTTTTTGAAAGTATCCATGATACAAGAGAAGACAATTTCTAGTGTGTAGCTTTTTTTTGTGAGCCCTAGGTGCTGGACTAAAAACCCACTCCTGTTCCTTCGTTGCTTTTCATACCAGGGCCAAGTTTTCCTTTCAAAAACAGACCGTTGGCCCCAGTAGGCTTCGACCCTGCTGGGCCCCTACGGTTTACTGACATCTCCTTGCCACAGGTTGCTTGCTTGCAACAGTACGCGCCGCCGACGACTTGGGCTCGGCCCGGATGGTTACTGGACGGTCGGACGGCGAGCTACCCATTGCTCGCCATCCGCAAGCCCGCGCCTACGGTGACTGGAAATTGGGATTGGAATCGCAGCGGCTGTGGCATGAGGGCCGCTCCCTCGCGTGTGCACGTGCGGCCTCCCCCTTTGCAAGCACTGCTTTGCAGGAGGCGACAGCCTGCCACTCCTCTTCGCTTCGGACCACCAAACTGATCATGTTCAGTGAGAACCTGCGCCATGCGGAAGGTGAAAACGCCGTGAGGTTTTTCCAGCCACACCTCAAAGATTAGGGTGGAGCTAGCTTTGATTAGAGAAAAACGAAGAAAGTTATTGTTTGAGAAATAAGGATTAACTTGAAATAAAATTAACATACTATCAATTTGAGACAAAGCAATGCTCTTATTTTATGCTGTAAACTAAAATGTATTTTTTTTATTGTTGATTAGTTCCTATTTTTGAATAAAGAGAAAAAAATAGGAAATAGCTACTTAATCTTTAACCAAACAAAGCCACAACAAAATAACCCAAAGGTCTACAAGAATTTTAATAGCCAAGGCAGGACTTGTAAAACCATAGACCACGGATCTGCTAGAGTCGGCATTGCCAACATCATCGGCATTTTTAATGTTTATTTGTTTGTAAAGACAAACATACTAATACTTTTCTACCAACCGAGGCACTTGAGTAGCGCGTACAGGGACAATAATCGAATGGTACCAAGTTCCATGAAAAGTGTTTAAAAGACCTCTGCGACTTGGCTTTGACCTCTTGTCCTGAGATAAATAAATAATAATGTTCATTTTGAGTTGTAGGTTGCGGGTTTAAACCCAGCCAGGCGCATTAATTTCTGTAATTTATTTCACCACCACTGCTCTCAAAACGGTGAAGAGAAACATCGTGAGGAAACCGGCATGTCCTAGAACCAAAAAATCGAAGACATGTGACATCCACCAACCCGCACTGGGCCCGCGTGGTGGATTATGGCCCATTCCCTCTTCTAGAGAGGAGGCCTTAGTCCCAACAGTGGAAACATTATAAGGCCACCTATGCTATGCTATGTTCATTTCAGCAAATTATTTCCATATTAAGTACAATCATTGCATTTGTCAATGCAGGCGAGACGATTTCGAATTCTGTGGGAAAAACATTTGAAGCTTTGAACGTTAACAGGCGAACTTAAGACTAAGAACTTTTAAAACCGCAGATTCTATCGAAGTGAAAGTACTTGAAAACTTGAACCTTGCTTCAAGTTTCTAAAAACTGTCCATTCCATTAAAAATGGCCAGGTAAGCCGAGGTTACAGCTGGTGAAGCAGAAATTGGCCGATAATGTATTATATTGGGGGTTGTAATGGATTTTTTTCGTGAAGTTTTAAAGATGGCGTCTGTTTTATTTTTTTAAGTTAACCCTGAAAATGTAGTAGGGGTTAATACTGGTTCGACTGCTGGGTCTCAAGACTCCTTGAGACCTTTGGCCTGACTCAACGCGTCCCTGAGCGATTTTGTGGCGTCTCTTTGTTTATACAGATTTTAAATGATGTAAAACGCATCAATATATATAATAAAAAAAACTAGGAGGCAATTATGTTAGTGACTCTCGACCCGAATCAACAATAAAATAGGTAGGTACTTTTTTTTAAATTTTTTTTTACTGAAAACGAAGAGCAAGTGGAGCCTTGTACAGGCTATCGCACTCACGCGCACAATGACGATGCGCTATAAATATCAACGGGTGATTCTGTTTTTTTGAAGACGTTTTTTAAGAGAGTTATTCTGAATAACACTGAAAATTAAAATGGATTAAAATAACAAATATTTTTGATTTGACCGGGTATAGTATTTTTATATATTTTTTTAAGAGTATTATAAAAACTTCTTTTATAAATAAATATCAATTGCCACATGTATCTATGACGGAGCAACATTTGAGAACGGCTCGATCGATTTTGCTGAATTTTTCTTTGTTGTTTTCTGTATTGTCAAATACAAAGTTTGTATAAGCCGGAAATTAAATTGCACCCGTGCGAAGTCAGGCCCGAGTCACTACTTCAAGAAAATGACAAAGACGAAACACAAAGACATCAAAACGACGTCAAAAAAAAATAACGTTCTGAAGACGTTCTGTGATATTGCATAATTAAAGTTGTAAAAATTGCAGAAAATTTCTGGCTAAAACTGTACAATATATTTTGATTTGAAAAGATAAAGTAGAATATGAATGAATGAATCTGAAAACATCATGTGAAAATTTAATATTAATAAGAAATTCAATTTCTTTGTTAGAAAAATAGAGATCTTACATCTTCGATAGTTGACAGTTTATCATCTTAAGACATGACAATGCCTCATTAAAATACGAGCATAAATTATATAGAGTTGTTAACCTTGAGTGGAGATACAAAAGTAGGAAATAGCTACTAATCTTAAAATCAAATAAATACTTTACAAAGTAACTCAATTGTACAACAATTTATTTTAAAAGCGAAATCAGGATTTGTAACAAACCACAGCACAACGATCTGCTAAGAGCTGTGGTTCCTAACCTTTTCGATTTAGCTTGATAAACTGATTGAACCCCCTCCTCTATCTCATGCTAGCAGTGAATATAGTACGTCGTATATATACAAATCGTAAGTCGATTATTCCGATCCCGATTTCTGGCCACCGTAGGCGCGGACTTGCGGACGGCGGGCAACGGGTGGCTCGCCGTTCGACCGTCCGGTAACCGTCTGGACCGAGCCCAAGTCGTCGACGGCACGTACTGTTCCACGCGCGCCTCAGGGAGATGTCAGAAATTCGTAGGGGCCCAGCAGGGTCGAAGCCTACTGGGGCCACGGGTAGTGTGAAAGTGAAACGCGGGCCCTGGGATGAAGGTAAAGAAGAAACAGGAGTGGGTCTTTAGTCAGTAAAAGTCTGACAATATCTCCCGCTCCGCCCAAGAGCGAGATTTGACATGAGATGATTTACCCACCCAATAAAAAAAAAAAAACGATTAGACATAAAACTTGCACAAAAATATTGAGTAAATTCTCACAATCACAATACCCTCATTACAATTATAATTTTAATAGACTTTATTAAAATCAACTTAAATTTTTTTAGTATGGGGATGGAAGGTTGGTTAGTAGCGAGGCTCCGACTTGTCATTTGATTACACTGTTAGAGTATTAAATGTACTGATGAGCTAGATTCGGTCATATTGTTCTATCATAATTTATTCCCAAAGAATCAAGCACAACTTGGCAAAATGGGGTTTTATAGACCCATCGAATACTCAATGTGAGTGCGGTGCTCCTGTTCAAAACATGAGCCACATGTTGGAATGCCCCAAGTGTCCATATACCTGCACTTTGGAGGATTTGATGAGAGCTACCGATGCTGCTATTAATGTAGCCACCTATTGGGCCCAAACAGATTGACGAGTTTACCATCGAATCGAAAAGAAGAAGAAGAAGATTCCCAAAGAATACAAGATTTACCCCCAAAGGGGTAATAACCCCCAGGTACGGAATCGTGGCGCTAGAGAGACAGCATTGACAAAATAACAATTAATCGTTTTTTATTCTCTATGCTATACACTAAAAACTTTAAACACAATTTTCACAACTGTTGTATTTTGTGTTGTTTTCTATTTACATTGCCCTTAATTAAAACTAAATTATGCGAAAGAGGTCGGCTTCCAAACTATAAGTCACTTGATGCTAATATTTTAAATGAAGCGTCCACGCTTCCTAGCCTTCACAACCCATTAATTGGGTTACACTATACCCCATGGCTATACTGTTGTAAGATTCCCTGACTTGACTATTCTTAATGACTTTAGACGATTGTGGAGTGTGTGTATTCTTAACGAACATTTCGCCTCGTTGTTTATACCGCATACATCGAATGGCTCGAACCATTTGCATGCTGCGGTCTTCCCGTCCGATTTTATAATTTAGGTGTCTTCAAGGCTAGAGTGAATATGAATTAGTGCGCCTCACCATCAACGAGTGCATCACTGCTTAACATCAGGTGGGATTGTTGTCAAGCACTGGTTTATATCAATTTAAAAAAAACTGTCAAAGAACTACAATTGTCAGACGGGACTAACGGATTATTGTACAAGTATTTATTTAATTTATTATTTATGTACACACAAATATATAGAAGAAGACAGGTATCTTAATATAAATATTTATGCAAAGGTACTGCTTATTTCAAAAAGAAATTTCTTCCAGCAAACCTGCGAAAGGAGAGATTAGAAGAGATGAAGACAAAAGCGTGTAGAAAAAAGCAGAGAAGAGTTTGTGAAATCTTAAATTAAACTATAAGTTTTTTAACTATATTTTATATTAATTTATTTGATGTTAATTATTACATTCACAGTTTGCAGTGTAGGTATTATTATTCTATTTCATCGAGCATGAAATCGCTCATTTGAATTTAATTGAGTAATTCAGATTTGAAATGTAAAGAGGTATTGAGGCATAATTGGCTGCTATTTAATTTAATTTCTGAATAGATAAGTAATATTATTATTAAACTCTAGATAAATATATTTATATATAATTATAATTCACGTCTGATAATGTGGTAGTAAAAATACTCATACTAAAGTAATGATTTATTTTTTATTTATTTTAACAAAATACGGCCAGAGGCCGAACTTTTTTTGAAGACATGTTTTTAGTCTACATCTACACTAAAGTTGTCAAAAATAAAATGCTCCTTTTGATATTGGTATTTTGACAACCTAGCGGCTTATCCAGTGCAGTGTAGCTACTACTAAAATAGCTACTACTACACCGAACCCCTAATTATTATAACAATACATATTACAAGTTTCATTCTAGGATTTCTCCGATATGTCAAAACGGGCCTTTTTTTTTGTTTTTATGTTTCTTTGTTTGTAGGAGGTAATCTCTGAAAGTACTGGTCCGATTGCAAAAATTTTTCACTTGTAGAAAGCTGCTTCATTCCTCAGTGACATAAGCTACATTTTATGTATTCGGGGGAAGCCGCGGGCAAAAGCTAATGTAAAATATAAACAAAAAATCGTAGATTATTTGTATTATTTAAACTAGTGCTTAACTGCGATCACACCTGATGGTAAGAAGTCATGCAGTTGTTGATAGTGAAGCGCACTATTTCATTAAGAGTCTATTCACTCTAACCTTGAAATCGGATGGGAAGACCGTAGCAGGCAAATTCCTTCGATTTACGCGGTATAAACTATGAGTCCCTTACGTTGTTGAAACTTCAACGGTCTGGACTAAGCGTTTCGCTTCGTCGTTTATACCGCGTACATCGAAGGACTGGAACAATTTGCCTGCTGCGGTCTTCCCGTCTAACTATAATTTAGGTGTCTTCAAGGCTAGAGTGAATAGGCTCTTAATAAACTAGTGCGCCTGACCATCAATTATTGCATCTCCGCTTACCATCAGGTGGGATCGCAGTCAAGCACTGGTTTAAACAAATTAAAAAAAAAAAGTCGAAACGCTTAGTTCGGATCGTAACTCAGTTACTGGGCAACACGATACTCCTTGAATAGACTGATGATCAGACTTTTTGGCGTCTTGTAAATGAAAAGCAGGACCCACGGTTTTACGTGATTTTCGAGGCGTATGGTGTCAGTAATGTCCTAGATTAACTTAGTCGATTTATTCCATTTTAATACCAATAAGTAATACCACTGGTATTTATTAGGTCTTATATTTAAAATTTGTTTGATAAGTTTTTGGTGAGCTGACGAGCTGACTGTACCTAATTAAAGTTTTTGGTATTCGTTCTGAATGGGAAATAATAGTAATTTCAAAAAAATACAAGTGGTATTTTTTTTTTGGTATTTTTTTTTTATTGGGTGGGAAAATCATCCTAATGACAACCCCGCTCTTGGGCGGAGCGGGAGATAGTGTCAGACTCTTACTGACTAAAAACCCACCCCTGTTCCTTCGTTGCCTTCGTCCCAGGGCCCCGGGTTCCGCTTTCACACTACCCGTGGCCCCAGTAGGCTTCGACCCTGCTGGGCCCCTACGATTTGCTGACATCTCCTTGAGGCGCGCGTGGAACAAAACGCGCCGTCGACGACTTGGGCTCGGTCCGGACGGTTACCGGACGGTCAGACGGCGAGCCACCTATTGCTCGCCGTCTGCAAGCCCGCGCCTACGGTGGCCATACAAGTGGTATTAGTTTTTGGTATTAGAATGGAATAAATCACTTAGACTATCCAGTAAAGTGACCATAAAATCAAACAAAAAAAAAACTTTTTTTGGTGAGAACATCAGGTTCACACAGCAGAATGAATCAATCAGTATTAAAATTTGCCTTTTTTTAAAGTATAAAGACTTTTCCAGAGCTAACTTTTCAAATTCAAGTAAAAACGCTTGAACGACAAAAGTTCTACTTAGTTGGTAGCTTTTGAAGGTAAGGTATTAAAGTTACGACCCAGGTAGACAGGTCGTAGTCACGTCTAGCGAGCTGTGAAACACTGATAACATTCTATTAGGTTTATAAATTCCTAGTACTTTCAAAATTTTAGATTTAGTAATGTAATCATCACTTCATTGAATTTAAATTTTAAAGGTAATGTTGGTTTTTCGTACGACTGCGGTGGGTATTATTTTTGGTACGTTTAGTTAGTGTGAGCAATTGGCTGGTTTGTTCCCTTATTAATAAATTTCTGCTATTTAGATTAATATGATTATCCGACAAAGTTCAGATCGCTCTTATGAGTAAAACATATTCTGCAGAGCCTTACTTTATAATAATAATAATAAACGTTTATTAAAGATAACTAGAATCCAATTTTTAGTAGTATAAACTTAAAACTCGTATTATCAATACTACCTTTATCTACTTGATCCCTGCCTGGCTCATGAATCGAGGTATCAATACTCATGTGAGCACTAATACGACGATTCATGTACAGGCAGTCCACTCTACTGGCTATCATATCTAAAACGATGCTACGCACTATTCCCCTAGCCAAGTTACGATCGTTTCGTTTGCGTCGGACGCCTCGAGTAGGCCACGCCTCCTATTCCTTTGTTCTGACGTCACGTCGACGCCAGCAACGTGGTCGTGGCGGAATAAAAAAAAAAGTTACGTATTTTAAAATCATCGTGGGGAAACCGGCATATCCTAGAACCAAAAATTCGATGACATGTGACATCCACCAACCCACACTGGGCCCACGTAGTGGATTACGGCCCATTTTCTCTTCTAGAGAGGCAGCCTGAGTCCTAACATTGGAAACATTACAAAGCCAACTATGCTATCCTATGTTATTTTAAAAATAGCTGAAATCGATTCATTAACCGATTCTGAACATACTACTTACAAAATGTTGTATATAAATCAAGAAAATTACTAAAATTAATGTTGCTTTGTCACCTCGTGGAATGGCTCCATTAAAATTTCTAACAGGTAAGCGTGAGTTACAACTATCCAACTGTGAAATACTGATAACGTGGATCCGTGCTGTTCATAACTTAGTCCGCGTTGCTTAATGATACAACTGTTTAAACTTATACTTATCTTTACGCTTAAGAGCAACATAGACCTAGTTAATTTTGCATTTTTGCAACATAGACCTAGTTGGCTCCACAGGAAATTTCTGAAAGGTAATAATACTGCGGTCCTGGAACACAAGGTGTAACTGAAAAATACAGGTATGTTTTAGTCTTTAAAAATTTGACATGCTCTCTCGTTCTACCTTAGAGCAGGAGAAGTCATTGGATGATTTCCGACTTAAAAAGAGACCTAGTTTACCCTACGGAACCGGTTACGAGAAATACGTATAAAATAAATGACATAGTTATTTTTTGTAATAAAGCGGTAAAGAGATGATAACACATATTTTTTTGTAATAATGCGGTAAAGAAATGATAACACATATTTTTAGCGCAAAGACACATTCGCCATGTGTTGGCCTGCATATATTAAAAAAGATACAAGGTCCTAAAAGTAAGCAAAACTCCACAAAATTTATCACAAAATGGTTTTTTAAATAAAATATTAAACTTCTGAACTCAAGACTATTAAATATTATTTTTAAAAATATTTTTACTTAAAATGAAAACTTTAAACAAATTAACAATTTGATTTTTCTGAGATGAAGAGCTAGCAATAATTTTTGTGGTTTAAATCCAGCCGCCATTATTGCCTGCTAACTACCATAACCATCTCCCTAAATTGATAGATAAAAGGTCTTTCAAAAGGTATATAAACATGAATTTAGCGTGTCCAATGAACCAGTCTTTAAACACTGATAAACAATCGACTATTTGGGAATTAGACATTTTAAGATAAATACGTCAAAGAAATTGATCATTTTTGAAAACAACTAGATATTTTTGGACATACGCCTCCCCTAAATGTCGCCACAATTAACGGTCCTCTGCTTCTTTCTCTATCGGATTCCCTCAACCTTTACCAGGTCATCGGTCCACCTTGTAGGAGGTCTTCCAACGCTGTGTCCGGTACGCGGTCGCCACTCCAAAACCATTCGGCCCCAACGGCCATCTGTTCTGCGAGTAATGTGCCCTGCCCATTGCCACTTAAGTTTGGCAATTCTTCGAGCCATGCCGGTAACCTTGGTTCTCCTGCGGATATCTTCATTTCTGATTTGATCACGCGAGGACCGTTCATTGTGGCGACACTTGGGGCAGGCCTATGTCCAATAGTGGACATTTATCGGCTGAAATTATGATGATGATGATGAGACATTTTTGGTAATTGGAGATTCTAAACTTAAGACACCTATAAGATAGAAAAGAGTATTATTATGACATAACAAAAGACTATTAAGATATACTTATGCGATACTAAGAAGAAGCAAAAATATAAAATGGTGTGCCTTTCGGCTGTATTAAAATAGGCCCAGTTTAGCAGAAATGCCTGATCCACACCTGTTTAACTCACAACATTCTGGTAACAACTGAGAAAGCAAATGTAAAAGACCCTTTACTCAGTGACGTCACCACTCAATACACGTGGCCGGTTGCACTTAATAATGCCACACCACTTACTAGTGTTACCGTTGGGTACATAGCTCTTGTCACTGCACTGAAGGGAATTGAATATACTGTGGGCAGTCTGCATAACTTTAAAACGACTAAATGGTGATAATTTAACTTTGAAAGAGATTTTTTTAATAAAATGAGTTGAATGGAGTATTATCAAATAACTATATGCGCTCTAGGTGAAGCGAGAGGTAGTAATAGCATAATCAGCAATTTAATGTTCCCACTGCTGGGACTCAAGCCTCCTCTCTAAGAGAGGGAATGGCCTGTAATACACCACGCGGGCCCCGTGCGGGTTGGTGAATGTCACACGTCTTCGACTTTTTTTTTGGTTCTAGGACATGCCGGTTTCCTCACGATGTTTTCCTTCACCGTTTTGAGAACAATGGTGATGAAATAAATTACACAAAGTAATGCACCTGGCTGGGTTTGAACCCGTTACCATTCGGCTACTACTGCTCCCTAACGGGAGGTAGTATAAGACTTTTATCGACTAGAACCCCTCGGTGCTCCTTCATTTGCCCTTTTCATTCCAAGGCCATGGTGGCTCTTTATAACAATCCCAGTTATAGCAGGAATCGTTCATGCTGACATCTCGTTAAGGAAAACAACGCACCGTTAACCTGGGCTTAGTCCGTATCGGACTTAGAGCTCTATATTGCTCACCGCCCGTAAGTCGGCGGAATTTACGGTCTAAAGTAACATTCTACGAGTATTACCGATGATGGAGGCAATTTGTTTTTGTATGTAGGAGTCAATTTCTAATTTTACTAATGCGATTGTAAAAAAAATTGCGAGGTTGTTCATAAGAATTACCGTGATCCTGAAACTCAAAGGGCAACTGAAGGGCTTTAATCAGTAAAATCTGATACTTCCATTCTCTCTACCCAGAGCCCAGAAAGATTTTTGATGTTTTTTTCCCACCTCGAAATAAAATGTAGGCCACAAAAGAGAAACATTGAAAGTTAGTGCTATAATTATTGACATATAATAAGTCCACTCGGTTCACTTCTAAGGTGAAGGCACGTGAACATATTCGCAGGAAGTTGGCGTAATCATCACAGCGTTGATTTGTTGGATTCGATTCTCATAATTACATTGTTAATTTGTGTATACCGTCAAACGGGGTGAATAGGAACAATACTTTGCTTAGGTTTTTCACATTGGTATATATTTATATTATTGACTTCTATCAAAGCATCAGTTTTTATCACAATTAATGAATAAATAGGAGTACTTAAATGCTGGGAAAACTTGTTAATTATCGCGAAGATCCCCTTCACACTTTTGTTACTATTCACCCC
The DNA here is from genome assembly GCA_949316375.1 of Mythimna vitellina. Lineage (NCBI taxonomy): Eukaryota > Metazoa > Arthropoda > Insecta > Lepidoptera > Noctuidae > Mythimna > Mythimna vitellina. The sequence goes on along the minus strand of OX438687.1, from coordinate 7,024,939 downwards.
TGCGTTCCTATTCACCCTGTTTGACTGTATGTATCTAAGTATTTATTTATTATTGTATTTCTTTTCTATTTCTTTACCATGAAGCTGCACCTACCATGTTATCTTTCAGCACCACCCTAAGTTCGACTGGTAGAAAATGTCTAAGGCATTAAGTCCGCCTTTGTACAGTGTTTAATACTAGTGCATAGAATTTTAATAAATAAATAAAATAATAAATCTGTAGAAGTTGTTAGTTGTGTGCGCATCACGTAAAATGTACGAAATCGATGTAGATAACTTTTATACATAAAAATTGGATGCAATTTTATATATAACTTAGGCTTTGTTTCATCGCAGTCGGTTGACTATATCGAAAGAGACGAGTATACTATATTTATTGACTATTAAGCGGTACGAAGTTCGCCGAGTCAACTAGTACGTAGTATAATCGAATAAATAAGCATGAACGGTCTGGACTAAGCGTTTCGTCTGGCGCGTCGTTTATACCGCGTACCTACATCGAAGGATTGGAACAATTTACCTGCTTCTTCACGTCAGATTATAATTTAGTGTCTTCTAGCTGGCTAGAGTGAATAGGCTCTTAATAAACTAGTGCACTTCACCATCAACGATTGCATCACTGCTTACCATCAGGTGGGATCGAAATCAAGCTCTAGTGTAGAATAACAGAAAAAAAAAATCATTTTCATAACACACAAAGGCCTTAAAACACAAAGCTCAACCCACTCTCATAATAAACTGACCTCCAAAACCCACGCTAATATAATTACTATGCAAAAATCGTTGGCACTAAACCTATCGTATGTCAGCCACAACATAGTATTACATGAAATCTAAAAGCTAGCGTGTTGTTCAGTATTAACCGTTGGTTTCAATTCCGCCGCACCCTTTACGGGCTAGGCCGGTGATATAATGATACTTGCACTTAACGTACACTTGTCAACTGCACTTTACAGTGTAAAATACTATGTTGGAGGAAGTGGCCTTAATGGTTGGCGTTTTATGAAGGGAAGTAAGGTGATATTTAAGTTCTTTAAGCTTTTACGTGTGGTAAACTTATTTTGTAAAGAAAGTTATTCCAAATCCCGTACGGGTAAACTCGTGTAACTATAATTGCTGGTATTCTGTTAGGGCTTGCTGTGATGCCATAGACACATTCACGGAAGATTCAATTACGCAAACGAAACGATCGTAACTTGGCTAGGGGAGCAGATCGTTTTAAACGTAATATGATGATATGGCAGTCCTGGTTTTGTCTACTACTTAGATTTTTTACTATTATTTCCCCGCGGTCCTAGCTAGCGGGCATCGGCCCTGCTGAGCCCCTACGGTTTGTTGACATCTCTTGGAGGAGCGCGTCATCGCGGATCACTACTCGCTGTAGAAATTTTACATACCAAAAATAATCAATAATAATAAATATATCTTATCGGATACTTTACACACCGGGTATGATCGGAGATCATAAACTTTAATCCGGCAAAAGAGATAAAATTTTATCACAACATTAATGACCTGGATCGATTACCTGGTAAGAGTCCCCGGAATCCAATGAATGCGTACAGGACTGGTTATTGTTGCGACACTTGGGGAAGCCTATGTCCAGAGGGATATCTTTCAGCTAAAATGATAATGATGATGAAAATTAAAGGAAAATAAACATTAACATTCCTGCGACTAATTATAAACTTAACACCCTTACATTGTTCTGGGGCCATGGGTAGTGTCTGGGGCCATGATTAGTGTGAAAATGAAACCCGGGGCCACGGGACGAAGGCAACGAAGGAACAGGAGTGAGTTTTTAGTCAATAAAAGTCCGACAATATCTCGCGCTCCGCCCAAGAGCAGGATTTTTCATTAGATGATTTTCACACCTAAAAAAAAACCCTTACATTGTTGATACCTCTATGGTCCGAACTTAGCGATTCGCATCGTTGTTGATACCGCGTACATCGAAGAACTGGAACAATTTCCCTGCTGCGATCTTCTCGTCCAATTAAAATTTAGGTGTATTTATAATTAATAAATTAGTACGTTTCATCATCAACGATTTCATCACTGCTTACTATTAGATTGGATCGTATTCAAGGACTAGTATAAATCATAAAAAAAAATGCATGACTTACTCTACTACTTCTTCATAAAAACATTTATTTACTAACGACAGTACTCCGAACTAAGTATATTATATGGATGTATCAAGGTATCCCAGCCAATAACAACGAAATGCGCCGAACATTACCGAAGCCGTTTGTCTTTTGATTTATACTGTCGCAAGTTCACTATTTCGATGTTACCATACAGCAGGTAAGTACGGAAGATTTACTGGGTAAAAGGTATTTACTGAGTACGAAATTAATAAATAATGGATATCAAAATAAACCTGAAAAGAAATACATAAATAATGGCCACCCATCCCAAGCTAAGTTACTAAACCTTTTGTTACTCACATCGGCAGCATTAGGGTTCGGCCGGAAAACGAAGAAGCAGTGACTTCACCCAACCTACTTTCTTATTAGGGAAATAGGGCAGCCCCTGATAAGGGCAGCCACGGAAGTTTTGGATACAGCTGAATGAATAGAAGTGCTTTGTTTAATGGTTTGTTTAGCTTGGAATCAGTTGGTTAAAGGGTGACGAATTGACTACACTAGCAAAGTTTTATAAATATCAGGAATCTAGACAACCTATAAAGCTTATGAATACCTGAAGTCTCTATAGTAAATGAGAGAGCAGTGGTGGCCAAGTGGTAACGGAACCGATTTACGAGTTGTAGGTCGCGGGTTCAAGCCCAGCCAGGCACATTACTTTGTGTAATTTATTTCATCACTACTGCTCTTAAAATCGTGAGGAAACCGGCATGTCCTAGAACCAAAAATTCGAAGACTGGGCCCGCGTGGTGGATTACGGCCCATTCTCTCTCCTAGAGATAGGAGGCTTGAGTCCCAGCAGTGGGAATATTAGAAGGCTGATTATGCTTATGCAGTAGTAAGTTGTACTGTAAGATCCAGGTGTATGTGTAAGGGATCTGTTGTATGTGAAGAGGATTTCCAGAGAGCATTATTTTAATACTTCTATTTTCTGACAATCTTATTATATCTTCAACCACAAACTGCCTGATTCAAACTCTAAGCCTGTTCTAAACTAGCTGTTACCTACAACTTTGTTCGCGTGGAGTTTAAGAACGTTACTCTCCTCTTGCAATTGTTTGTTTGCATCAAAAAATTGATGCCTATTTCGGAAATGTCTCAGATAATAAGCCTAAGAAGTAAATGCAATAATAATGTAATATGCCTAAGAAGGGGACCTAACTGAAATGAATATTTTTTTTTGAATTATTGGTTGTTCCGCTCTGTAAGAAAATAAAAGATAGCTTAAGTTACTCCTTGTAACATCGCGATCCGCCGTAGGTAGGTACGGCGTTCTTTTATGACTCTTTTAATATCACAGTACCTATTTTACAGCATTATTATGCTAACTAGCTGTAAAATGGCAAAACATATATTACAGTATCTTGTTAAGTGTACATATTTGATCCGAGGTATTTTCTAATTACATTCCAACAACGTTATCCATTCAACCATTGAAGTGTGATTGATACAAACTTCTAAAAATTCCAAACATAATTTGTATACTTTTACATCTTTGATATAGGCTAGACCCTCAAGGCTTAATACTTGGTCTGCTTTAATTTATCGTGTATATAGACGACATCAGTCAATGCCTTCAAAATACCAACTTTCTTTTATATGCCAACGACCCCAAGATTTACAGATCCATACAACAAATAGATCATTGCCTTCTTCTTCAACAAGATTTGGACCAACTATAGGTTTTTTTATTGGGTGGGAAAATCATCTTATGACAAATCCCGCTCTTGGGCGGAGCGAGAGATAGTGTCAGACTTTAACTGACTAAAAACCCACTCCTGTTCCTTCGTTGCCTTCGTCCCAGGGCCCCGGGTTTCGTTTTCACACTACCCATGGCCCCAGTAGGCTTCGACCCTACTGGGCCCCGCCTCATCGCTTTCCATCAGGTGAGATGGCGGTCAAGCGCGAACCTATCCAGAATAAAAAAAAAAAAAAACGATGTGCTGACATCTCCCTGAGGCACGCGTGGAACAATACGCGCCGTCGACGACTTGGGCTCGGTCCGGACGGTTACCGGACGGTCGGACGGCGGTCTACCCATTGCTCGCCGTCCGCAAGCCCGCGCCTACGGTGGTCGGAAATCAGGATCGGAATCCCGGCAGCGGACAGGGCGTAAGGATCGTTGCCTCACGCGATCGGCCGCCTCCTTTGCATTACTGTTTCGCAGAAGGAGGCGACCACCTGCCACTCCTCCTCGCTCCGGAACATGGCCTGAACCACGGCCCGGCGCGAGAGATCGCCACCGCGACCAACTATAGGTACTCTTTTCGTTAGGAAAATAAGAAAATAAATAATAAATATTCATCATGCGATGACCCACTGCTTAAAGTGGACTGACTCTATTAGTGATCTCGGTTGGTGTCATCCTTGATTTGAAACTTTGCCTTGACAAATATATATAGAAAAATTTGTTTTTAATTTACCCGATGGTTAATTTAATTAGCATTAGCTTTCCTAGTGATTTTATTTATGTATCCTACAGCTAATCTGAACAGGGCTGCGGGCTATAATATTGTTACCTAAGTTTTACATTGTAGCTGTTTTCTGTTTCTTTTTATTCAATCAATATAATTATGTTCTTCATTCTAGAAACATAATAAAAATACATAAAAAAGGAAATTAAAAACTAAAACAAATCCTATTTTTTTATTTATACATATTAGTTACATTCCGTTATACAACAAGTCGTAATATAACATTACCAAACTGTAAAAATGAACCAAACCAAACCAAAAAAGAAACAAGCGAGTGGGTTTTAGTCCGTAAAAGTCTGACACGCCCTCCCGCTCCGCCCAAGGGCGCGAAATGTCATTCAAAGACAAAGTCAAAGCATTTTATTTCAAATAAACCATTTAAAGGCACTTTTGAAATGTCAAGAAGTCAGTGAGTCAGAAAAAATGATGCTAATTGCACATTCCATAGCGTTATTACGCTCTATGGAGAAGAATGTGCAAGAAACTCCATGAACACTCTTTTCAATTATGTTTTGTAATTACAAATATATCTGTTACATGTTTCTTGTCGCTATCATGTGATTTTTAATGTTTTATTTTTTTTTGATTTTTCATTACATGATTTCCCACCTAGAAAAAAAAACATTACTAAATTGCATACCAATTTGTCGGTAGTAGGCGTCCTTATCGCCTTCAGCGATCTCTTTGCAGACATAGAATGGGGCACCCATTGATTGTGTAAAAGCTTACACCAAAGAGAACCTCCGTTACACTTTCACAGACGAGCATCGAAATAAACTTAATGTAAAGGTCTCGTGGCTACGGCCCATTAAGCACTATGACTGGACAGGTTGAGTGAAAAATATGAGGTGTTATGTTACTCTAAATTGTATCCTAAAGAAAAATGATGACGCTTCGTTTCTTTTTTAGGGTTCCGTAACTCAAAAGGAAAAAACGGAACCCTTATAGGATCACTTTGTTGTCCGTCTGCCTGTCTGTCAAGACCCTTTATCTCGGGAACTCGTGGAGGTATCGAGTTGAAATTCAAACCATATACTCAGGTCTGGAGTAGAGTCGTAGAGTCGCAGTCGCAAAAAACGTAAATTTCAACACATAAAGAAAACATAATAGTTTTGTCTCTTTGTTATTTAACACCGAATTCCGAAATTAAAGTTATTTTGCACTTTTCAGTGTTTTTTTTTACATTGAAGTCAGTGGTTTTTTTTTTTGTTTTTTTTTAACCTTTTTATTTATGGTACCCTCACTAAAAAGTACCCTTCAGCCAAACTTAAATACCTTTTAGCCAGAGTGCATTTGCTGTAACCAAACGGTTATTAAAATAAAATCACCTTTAAACAGAACTTAATAAAAAAAATACATTCAGCCGAACATAGAACCTCCTTCTTTTTGAAGTCGGTTAAAAACTGCTCAGTTCTATTTTAAAGCACATTTCCCAAAATAAAACGCATTACGTGATCAAAGTAAATGCATAAAACACTCAAAACATTTACCGTGGGACGTGCCCATACATGGATATTGAAAGAAAATATTTGCTGAAAGCATATGGCGGGCGGAATTACCAGAATTTATAATAGCGGGTTTGTCTACCAAAAATATAATAGCAGGGGACATATAATCCTGCGAGGGTTGTGAAATTGTTTGAAAGAGTCGTCGCAGCCATGGAGCGCAAAGGTCAACTAAAGGATCACAGGTGGGTTTACAGAATTTTTTTTTTACATTTTAGCAAAAGTTTTTGTTGATTTTCCATCTCAAAAATAATAACAAGGAACACGGTGGGTTTTAGTAATGAGTATATTAGAGGAAATTTGAAAGTGGTGCTTGTGACTGAAAGGTTGAAAGGAAATCGGTTGTCTTGGTATGGTCATGTGAAGAGGAGGGACAAAGCGCATATTACTAAAAGAGTTCTGAGTATACATGTAGATGGATGGAGAGGGAGAGGGAGGCCGAAGAATAGATGGATAATGTGAAGACTGATATGAAAGAAAAGGGAGTTAGTGATAGTTTGAAGGGTGACAGGGCAGAATGGAAGAAAAAACATGTTGCGCCGACCCCAAGAAATACGAGATAAGGGCTGGAAGAAGAAGAAAGTGTGGGTTTTGCGAGAAAGCTTGGCTGTGAAAATAAATAATTAGAAAGTGATTTATTAAAAAAAAACCGTCGTGGTGAAAAAGAGAAAAAAAAAACACGAGTGTGATATACATGACATGTTGAACTTAGCCGTTGTGCATTAAAATTTAGTTTTCAAGGAAGTGTATTTAAAAAGATATTTATTTCTTACGTCTTAAAGGTGAGTCTACGGTATAGAAGCCGAGCAAGCGTGGAGCATGAGCCGAGCTCAAATTCGTGTAGTGTGGACCGACAGTAGAAGAGCCAATCACGAGCGACAGTACACGAATTTGAGCTCGGCTCGTGCTTCCTTCGTGCTCGGCTCCACTAGCGTAGATCTTTACGAACTCTGCCATCCAACATTCCATCATCATCATCATCATTTCAGTCGAAAGAAGTCCATTGTTGGACATAGGCCTCCCCCAAGCGACGCCACAATGACCGATCCTGTGCGTCTCGCATCCAACGCACTCCTGCGACTCTCTCTCATTCTATACTATACATTACATACCATACCTTTTAATTAAATAATGTATTGTTCAGCAACGTATAAAACTAATACCAGCGGGACTTGCATGTTGTAACAATTATTTTATTCTACGAAACCTGTTACTACACTGTTGGCTGTTACATAATAAACTTATTTCAACAACTTTCTGGAAAATAGTGAAACTACATAGTACATAATTATTATCAGGTATATATAAGTATACATACCTAGGTATATGTCGTGATGACACAATTGTTAAGGTACCCAGCTCTCATACATGAGGTTACAGAAACGAAACCGGGCAAATACCAATATGAACTTTTCAACAACAATAACGTTGTAATGAATAAAGACACCCCGTGCCTCGGAAAGCATGTAAAGCTGTTGGCCCCAGCCCCTCTAGCCAAGTTACGATCGTTTCGTTTGTGTCACACGCCTCCGATTGCTTTGTTCTGACTATGTGACTGAGCGTTGAGATGGCGTCAGAACAAAGGAATTGGATGCGTGGCCTACTTGAGGCTTTCGACGTAAACGAAACGATCGTAACTTGGCTAGGGGGGCAGTTGTCATTCGTAGATCTTTGACAGTCGTTACAGGTACTCAGACGCCAAAATTCTGACCATCAGTCTATCCAAGGAGTATTGTGTTGCACTGGGCTACCACTACTCCATTACTGTGCACTTCATTTTTCACCATCATCATCATCCTTTCAGCCGAAAGACGTCCACTGCTAGACATAGGCCTCCCCGTTACCAAGTCATCGGTCCACCTTGTACGAGACCTTCCAACGATACGTCTTCCGGTACTTGGTCGCCATTCCAGAACTTTTCGGCCCCAACGGCTGTTCTGCGAGCAATGTGCCCTGGTCATTGCCATTTCATCCACTGTGTCTTCATTCTCTTCATTCAACTTCATTCTTGTTTAGTACAAAATATTGTACAAAAATAAACAGAAGCAAGTCCCAATTGTCAAGCGCAGTGATAAATGCTAGTTCATTTCCTGACAAATAAGTCTTTGTCAGAAGCCAACACATACAAAATAGTGATAGAAAAAGCCTAAAAATCGTAGGATCGATTCACACGGCGTGACTATTAAGCACTGTCAAAGTGTCAACGTCACATGTCGTTATCAATTAGTTAATGCGTTGATTGTAATCGTGTCACACTCAGAACGACACTGTTTTGAGTGCTCTACATGAATCGAGCACGTTGGGTAATACTGTAATGTTGTGTAGATAGGCCTGTAACTGTTGGTCTAGTGATTAGTGGACTTGACTGCTATGTCGGAGGTTGTAGGTTCGATTCCCACCCAGGACAAATGTTTGTGTAAAGAACACGATCATTTGTTGTGTCCGGGCGGTTTTTTTTCTTTTTTTTTTAATTTATCTGTAATATGTATGTATTTAAAAATATGTATATAAGTATGTTTATCAGTTGTCTAGTACTGATAGCAGAAGCACTGCTTAGTTTGGGACCAGATGGCATTGTGTGAAAGTTGTGGAATATTTTTAATATATTGCCATGTTTTTATGTGTGGTTGATTAGGCAAAATCTTGCAATAATTTAATTTGAATAGCAAATATTACTCAATACTTTATTGCATTCCATAGTACATATAGGTGGTATAAACATTGTCAAGATCAATATGGACCCTGTCGGGCACATACATAATAAGGTGACAAATACCATAATAATATAAAGTGGTAACACCATGACGCGCCCGTAGCACAATGTGTCAAACATGTCTTTATACGAGTAATCTCAAAGGCAAGAACGCCACTATGATGAAATAGAAAGGTACTGTTTTAGATATCTTATCATCATCATCATTATGCAGCTCTTTTCCCGTGTTATCTGGGGTCAGCGCAACACGTTTGTTTTCTTCCATTCTGTCTTGTCACTGTTCTTAGATACAAAGAAAGAAAAGAATGAAGAAAGAAACGTTTGTTTGTGCCTCACACAAACGTATAAACTAAAATACACAGTGAAAAAAGAAAAAAGCTATAATCAGTGTGAGGCCAAAAAGGCGCCTAACTCAGCATATGCTGCCTTATTTAAAACGATTAATAATACGACGATTAATGATACTACATTCTATTTCAAAAATATCTGTTATTTATTTATTGTGCACACCTACCACAGTGTTGTCTTTTTAACCCAATGGTTGACTGGTAGAGAATGCTTTGTGGCATTAAGTCCGCCTATGTACCACCACTGTACATGAAGTTTATATAAATAAATAAATAATAACGTAGCGCTGGTATTCTGTTAGGGCCCGCTGTGATGCCACAAACACACTTACGTACGTTCAATGGACTATCGAAATAAAATAATAAATAGATAAAATTCGTTAATTTATTTTTGCGTGTGTAGTGTAAATGATATTTAAAAATAGTGCATACAAGAATCTATATAAATATAAAAGCGAAATACCACTCACTGATTAATCATGAAATCTCAGAAACTATAACACCTACAAACTTAAAATTTGGCAAGTAGGTTCCTTATAAGCTGTAAACATCCGCTAAGAACGGATTTTACGAAATTCCACCCCGAAAGGGGTAAAACGGGGTTCCAAAGTTTGTATAGAGAAATCAAATTTCACGCAGGCGAAACCGTGAGCAGAAGCTAGTAAATAATAACCCATCGACCGACGCCTGACGTTCTAACATACATCATTTGTCATTTACCATAAACAAACGAAGAACGCGAGCTTACGGTGTACCAACTGTCAAAAGAAGCAAAAATGACAACAAAAGATGTGTAGGTTATATGATTATTATTTATGTCTAACTAAAAATGATTCGGATGTATCTAAAATGTTACTGTGAAGTGTAAATGTTGTATTTGTTGGAATCAAGAACATGATGCTGTGTACGAGCGACAATGTCACCAAAACAGATCCTCTAGATATCTCTGAAACAAAATTTTTGTTTACCGTTCTACTATCTCCTAGCCTTCACCTTTGTTCCTTAAAATTCACAGAAACAATTCAGGGAAACTCTCTAAGTCTTCTAAGGCGATTATACACTCCCCGCGTTTACCGGCACGGTGCCGTCGCTTTGTTTGAACTACTTTACAGCTTAACTGACGACCATCTTGCAGTGAGAAACGACATAGTATTGCTGTTTCGTTTTACCTCGGCGAACTAGTTATTTTTTTTCTTTTTCTAATATCTCTTTGTACCCGAAAATGCACTCTGTATACATAAAACAAAGTTGTGTTAGTTACAACATTTATAACTTAAGAACGGCTGGACCGATCTTAATGGTCTTTACTTTATTAGATTTGTCTCCGTTCTGAACAACAGAATAACTATTGAAATATCGAAAAAAAACTTATTGTAACATATCAATAAAAAAAAAAAAAACAGAAAAATATCCAACTATATCGAAATATGACAGCAACTATGTTGTTAGTTGAACTTATTGACCAAATAATAAATTATTCGCTCAATATGTAATAACCACAACATTCATAAACTGTTTGGCGGTACGAAGTAATAAATAAAGTAAATATAGATTTTCATAAAATTCACATTGGAAATTCTAAAAAAAAAACATTACTAAGAATTTTATACTATAGCAGTTTAGGAATTTAAAAAAAAACCGTCAGTAATCAATGTTGTGACACAAACCAACGTTCGAATTTCAAAAAATGATTTTTAGACGTTCTGTAATAAACAAACGACAATGCATTTGAATTATTGCAATCATGTATTTATTTTAATCACGACAGTCTTCGAATTTCAAAAACATTTTTCTTTTTTCAGGGATTATCTAAGACACGTGAGTAAAAGTATAGAGAAAAATAGGACCTTTAGAAGCATTTTATTTCAAATCTCTAATTGCAATTTAAAATTGAAATTGAAACTCATGTCCCAAAAGTATCATTTCAAATTCCCACGCAAAAGACAAGCATTTTTTATTAAAACCACATTTATTCGAATCGATTCATAACGCCTACCAAAAATTGTTGGTTAAAAGAAAAAAAAAACCGGAGCATGGATTGAAAGAACACTTTCTGGGTCGAGTTTCTTCGTCTTTTCAACGTCACTCTTTGTATGATGTTGACACTGGTAACATCTGCATGTATTTTAAGCGTGTTTTTATTGTAAAGAGTGTGTTTCCTGATAGCTACAACCTAGAGATCTTTAAGTCAATAGTGAATAGGTTGACTGGCCTGTTGGTCTAGTGATTAGTGGCCCTGACTGCTATGCCGGAGGTTGTGGGTTCGATCCCCACCCAAGACAAATATTTGTGCAATGAGCACGATCATTTGTTTTGTGTCTGGGTTTAATTTATCTATAATATGTATGTATTTAGAAATATACGTTTATGTTTTTAAGTTGTTTATTACTTATAGCACAAGGTCTGCTTAGATTGTGACTAGACAGTGTGGTGTAAAAGTTGTGGAAAAAATAGCTGTGGTTACTTCTAAACAAGCGCACTCCATCATCAACCACATCGTCGCTTTCCATCAGGTGGCATAATGGTCAAGCGTGAGACAACAATAAAAAACCGGGTAAGTGCGAGTCGGACTCACGCACTGAGAGCTTCGTACAAACTATAATTCCCGAATGGAGAAAAAGTATTTTTCTTTGTGACGTGAAAACAATAAATTTACCGTTTTCAGATTTATTCTTATACCTGAGCTATAAGACTTGCTTTTAAAAATTTGCATTTAGTAGTGAATAGCAACAAAAAACCTGTAACCGAGATATTTGTATTAAATAACATGATTGAAAAGAGTGTCCATGGGGTTTCTTGCACATACTTCTCTATAGAGATATATCTCTATACAGCTTTGGAATACGCAATCAGCATAATTTTTTTGACTGACTGACGTCTTGCCAATTCAAAAGTGCATTTCTCAAATAATAACAGAAAGTTAGATGTGAAATAACAGCAATTTGACTTTGGCAGACACGACTCATTGAAGTGTCACTTCCCTGACATACGATTGTACCAAACGTAGTTATCCAATTTATTATTTAGTTTCCGTCTGCTATTTAAGCCCGAACAGTAAACTCGTAGCAACTATTCTACGGCTTGAAATCCCCCTCTCCTCGGTAACGGCTAGGCCAATAGGTTTGATAAACATATATGTTTATCAAACCTACCTGTCTTTTTGTTTTTTTTGTGATTTATTTACACCATTATCAACATGAAAGAATGAAGATATCCGCAGGAGAACCAAGGTCGTCGACATAGCCCGAAGAATCGCCAAACTAAAGTGGCAGTGGGCAAGGCACATTGCTCGTAGAACGGATGGTCGATGGGGCCGAAAGGTTCTAGAATGGCGACCGCGCACCGGAAAAGGCAGCGTTGGAAGGCCTCCCACAAGGTGGACCGACGACCTGGTGAGAGTCGCGGGAGTGAGGTGGATGCGAGACGCACAGGATCGGTCGTTGTGGCGTCGCTTGGGGGAGGCTTATGTCCAACAGTGGACGTCTTTGGGCTGAGATGATGATGATGATGATTATCAACATATTATTATTTCGTAAGACTAATACTTTATCCAAAAAAAATGATTTAATAACATGATATTTTTCGCTTATTTTCCATACTCCTTTCAAATGGCTTTGATCTTTAGAATAATGTTTACACAAAAAAAAAAACTGGTTAAGGCCCCTTACCCATCGCTACTAACGCGCGTTAGTCGCATTTGCAAACGCCATAGAAACGCGCCACTAACGCGCTATAGCATCGTGACTGTATCGATGTGAACACGCTACAGCATCGCTACAAAAAGTCTAAGTGTTCTTCAGAATGTACATAGAATATGTAAATCGATCAATATTTCGCAAAGAATATGGAACACGTGAATACATTCGTAAGAAGTTGGTGTAATCATCACAGCGATGATTTGTTGGATACGTTTTTCTTAATAACATTGTTAATTTGTATGTATGTATCTAAGTATATATTTATTATTGTTTTCCTAATCTAGTTTACCATTATGTTGCACCTACCATGTTATATTTCTGCACCACCCTAAGGTCGACTGGTAGAAAATGCCTAAGGCATTAAGTCCGCCTTTGTACAATGTTTCTTACTAGTGCATAAAGTTTTAATAAATAAATAAATATGGATTTAAAGTTCAGCGGGGCTCTATCCGGGCGCAACTGGCCGGAATTAAATGCACAGATACTCGATTATGTGTGCATATAATTCCGGGCAGATGTGTAAGGGACTATACGCCTTAATAAATGTTTTCGGTGTAAGAATCGAAACCACGATCCATTTCTCCTTTGTATTGAGAGGTCGTGAGTTGAAAGGGAATCGTTTGTCTTGGTTCGGTCATGTGAGGAGGAGGGATGAATGTTACTAAAAGGGTTATGATTATATAATATGTAGATGGATAGAAAAGAAGAGGGAGGCTAAAGAACAGGTGGATGGATTATGTGAGGAGGGATATGAAAGAAAAAAGAGTTAGTCATAGCGTGACGACTTCTTTTTCTTCTTAACGTATCGATGGCAAAACTAGTTAAATTCCTTGCATGGTCCAGTATTCAGCCATGGCAGTGCCGTCCGCTGATGCTGTTATTAGGTCCCGACTGACAGGATAGAATGGAAGAAAAAATAATTTGCGCTGACTCCAAGAAAAATGGAACAAGTGCAGGAAAACGATGATTGAGAGGAGTACTTATATCCAAATCTATTTGTCAACTTGATAATCAAAAAATTTTCTACTAGTAAAGGCTATGGGCTTGTTTGAAAAAGTAACCGTGTCCCTGAAACTCAAAGGGCAACTGAAGGAACACGGGTGAGTTTAAGTAAGTAAAAGTCTAACACTCCCTTTCAATACACACACAGCGGGATGTTTATTTTGATGACACCCCACCAAAAAAGCTGTTTTTAATTTTATTCTCATTAATTTTCTAGCCTATAAATTTGATATATACATATTTTTGTATTTTTTTTTAACATATACTTTATATTTACATGCTTCATACTTCAAAAACCACATTAAACATAAACAACCGAAAACATCTTATATTTTCTATCCGTGAACAATTGCTATAGCCCAAAATATTATAATATTATAACTTACTACATATTCAGGTCAAATACAACCATTGGCATTTCATATAAAAAATATCACGACGCCAATATCACGACTAAATATGTAGATAATAAAATAAAACAAGTCAAATCAAAATAAATAAATATATCAAATAATTTCATTAAATAATAATTAAATTTATTCAAACCCATTTGATTGAAATCAATATTACAGTTAAGTGAGATGAAATAAATTAAAATCAAATAAAAAATATCTCAAAACCAATAAATTAAAATCAAAAAGACAGATGCAAAATGTGAGGCTTGTTACAAAATACACATGACTATAGCTACATTGACAGTCATGTCAGTAATGTTTTGACAATCGTCATCGTCTTTTGTCCCTAGACCTCAATCAACTTATCAATTGGCGTCATGGCTACATGTAGCGTGATCATATTGATCATCTCTATTCACCAAGGCGAAACAACTTGTACAATAATAATTTGAGGGCAAAGGTTTATAAGAAAAAAAAACCGCTAATAATACGTTTACATTTATTAAACAGTTCTTAAATTTATTTGTATCCACCCGGAAAATATATTACAATGGATTGAGACAAAAGACATGTAGGTACATATTCTTGTCTGAAGGTGTCATTGACTTGATGTATTTTAATAATTTATTTACCTATTGATTATTACCTAAGAAAAAAGAGATTTTTTTCTTATCTACGTTAATATTATAAAGAGGTAAAGTTTTTTTTTGTTTGTATGAGGTAATCTCTAAAAGTACTGCTCAAGTATATTTTATGTGCATACATAGGGTGAAGCCGCGGGCAAAAGCTAATAGTTCCGTTTACCATCAGGTGGGATCGCAGACAAGCACTGGTTTATATCAATTAAAAAAAAAAAAGTTCGTAGTATTCAAGATGAACGCAGTTTTAACAGATAAAACATTTAATTATAATTTCAAACTATTCAGAAGTATAACACCGTGAAAAGAGCGCGTAATTCTCTGTTTGGGTGTCAAAGATGCTAGTGCGGGGGCAATAATGCGACGATAGTCAAGTAGGGATGCGCTCATTCATCGATTTTTTACTCGAATAGTAAATATGTACCTGCATCGTCAATTAATTCATTAAACCCCAAGCGAACACCGGCGTTGGCTCTCATTATAATAATATAATAATAAAATAATTTATTTCCAGAAAAATATTACAAAGTTTGTCGTAATTATTAGCTAGTAGAAAACAATGGTTCAAATATATATAATAGCATCCGCTGCCGAACTAGGATAGGACCTGTATTTCAGCATACGGCGCCACTCCCCGTAGCATCAGAATTTAGACTAGCTTAATACTATTCTACACAAAATCATCAATCTAGAAAAAAATAAACGTGAAATAAAAGGTGTGTGAGAGTGCCTCTCTTTGTATATGGGTGTAGTGTACGTGTGTGTATGTGAGAGGGTGTGTATTGTTTGCATATCTGACTCATGAATACTGGGACAACATTTAGGGGTATAAAAAATAGATGTTGTCCGATTCTCAGACCTACCCAATATGCACACAAAATTTCATGAGAATCGGGAAAGTCATTTCGGACGAGTTTAACCACAAAACACCGCGACACGAGAGAATTTTATATATTAGATTTTATTTCATTGCCTTATATTTTATTATTTGTTGTTATTAAATTATTAATTGATTAAATTTGAATTTAAATTTGTACGTATAAATTACCGCAAAACCGCCAAAAGCTCCTCAGTATCTTTGTATTCCAAAGTTAGTAACCAAGCTTCAACAGTTTTTTTGCATTTGTTTTTATTTAGGGGATAGATTGTAAGAATATTATTGATTTTATTATACAAATAAGGACCTAACACGCAAAAGAACTTCCTGATGAAAGCTGTGTGAAACTGTTTAGTATATTCACAAACTCTATTTTTGCGTCGTTGTGTATTGTTTTGGGGATTAAAAGGCAATTCGTGATGTTGCTTCAATACTAGGGCCGAAACAAACAATTGTCTGACTGAAAGTACTACGCAGTCTTTATAGAGTAGTGCTGTAGGGTACAAGAACGGGCGAAAAGTGCTTACCTTAAGAACAGCACGTTGTGCTATTTCGAGGCGCTTCATAATTGTAGCCGGAGCACCACCCCAAACAGTGATACAATACGCAAGCAACGACTGACATAGTGCGAAATACACTTGTTTTACAAGTTTAGGTTCAGCAACATATCTTAATGTTTTAAAAACTATAATAAGTTTGCGGATTCGTCCACTTAACACCTCAATATGTTTAGCAAAATTTAATTTTTTATCTAAAATTAAACCAAGATATTTGATATGATCAGTTTGTTTTACTTTGGGGCAACAACAGTTCTGGGTATTAGAATTAGGTTCCACGCAACTATGAGCTACCAAAACATGTTCATCCAAAAATCCACTTTGGTTACGAATGGTAAAAGTCATGTACTTCGTCTTATCAGCATTTAACGTCAAGATATTATTGGCGAGCCATGTAGTTATATCGTTTAATGCATTTTGAGCAGCTTCGTATGTCTCTTTCCAAGTATTCGCTGAAAGTAAGATTACCGTATCGTCTGCGTACGATATAACTTGACCCTGCGTGATATTTTTTTGGCACAGATCATTGATATACATCAAGAATAAAGTAGGTCCCAAAACGCTACCTTGCGGAACTCCAAAAGTTACTGGCAAATCGGCGCTTACGTAATTTCCTATTATTGTAGCCTGACATCGACTTGTCAGATAGCTTGTAAACAAATCCAACTGTTTGTCTCTAATTCCAAACGATTCGAGCTTATTCAGAAGCATGGGGATAGAGACCGTGTCAAAGGCTTTGGCCAAGTCTAGAAAAATAGCTAAGCACTTTCTTCTATCATCTAAATTTATAGCTATATATTCCGTGACAGCATGGACTGCATCAGAGGTGGACTTAGAGCGACGAAAGCCATACTGATTTTTAGATAGCAGATTATGGGATTCCAAATAATTTACTAGCCTAGTATTAATAAGTTTTTCTAGAATTTTGGCAATAGAAGAGAGTAGGGAAATTGGCCTGTAGTTAGTGACACAATCCCTGTCACCACCCTTGTGAATAGGAACAATTAAAGATTTCTTGAGCTTATTTGGAAAAACTCCCTCGCTAAAACAATGATTAAATAAAAATGTCAAAGGAGCTACTAAATAGTCTTTAAACTGTTTGAGGAATCTGTTCGAGATCCCATCCCATCCAGCTGCGCAATCGTTTTTTAGACTTGAAATTATATTAGTGACTTCATTTTGCTCAATTTCCGTCAGTACAAAAGAATATGATGTCCTAGAAAGATTATTTGAAGCGTTATTAGTGTGCCTATTACTCCTGGAAAAATTTTCTGCCAATTTTTTGCCAACATTGACGAAGTAACTGTTAACTAACTGTACAGACTCTTGAGGAGTAGGGGCCAATTTTAATAAAGCGATTGGAGGCTGGTTTGTTTTAGCGGTGTTTGTAATTAATTTGATTGCCTGCCATATTTGTTTATTGTCATTTCCAGCTTTAGTTATTTGATCTTTTTCGAATGCTCTTTTAACTTTCCTTAATATTAAATTACAGTAATTTCTGTAGCGTGTATACGTGGTTTTGAGGATTTCATTATTAGGAGATTGCTTAAGTTTGTAATGTAATCGGTCCCTATTTCGCATGCAACGCATCAAACCCGGAGTTATCCAGGGCTTTATAATTTTCTTTCTCCCTGCTAAGGATATTGATTGCGTATTCTTGCCTATAACCGCTGTCACTGAATCAATAAAGTAATTTAAAGAATAATCTGGATCTGAAGATTCGTATATGGGAGTAAAGTCAATTTTAGCTATGTCAAGTTTTATTTGTTCGAAATTTATTTTATTTATAGTTTTTACAGAATAATTACGTGTTTGTTTTTTGTATAGGCATAACAACACCGGTTTGTGATCAGTCAGCGTGGCGTGGATAACTAACGTAGTTGCCAGATATTTTGTTTTTAATAACACATGATCAAGACAAGTTCCACTGGCTTCCCGGGTGACATAGGAGTGGGCTGGTAGCAGTGAGTGATAGGCCGCTAACGTCAAGTATTGATCTATATTACGGTGGGGTTTGTCTGAATTTATAGCAATATTGATATCCCCTATTACTGCGATAGTTTTAAAATGTTTTATTTGTTCCAAATTATTATTCAAAGAGTTACAAAAATGGTCTAGATTTGTATAGGAAGGGGATCGGTATATAGCGATGATGGCAATATCGCATCCTATCCGAATCAGTAGGGCATTAGCTTCTGCGATGGAAAGTTCTTCCACCGCGATCGCAAGTCCTTCCCTACTGTACACAACTACACCGTCATTTTGTAAGACGTTATTTTTCGTAGAAAATACCTGGTAACCTTGTAGGCTCGGAATAATGGGCGCACAAGATAGCCAACATTCGGTTAAAATAAGTATATCTAAATCTAATTTAATTCGGGTCAGTAAAACTTCAAATCCTGGTAAATTCGAATTAATACTTCTTATGTTCTGTGTAAGTATAGTAAGACCGGATACAGCATTGGGCATCAGTCGACTACAGTCCTCCAAGTTGCACTCGAAACTTTTTGAGACGTTGTAATTATCCAGATCCTCAGGCAAATCACCTTGACTATTGAATGTTAAATAAAAGGGAAAATATATTCGTCTTTAAAGAGGACAATAAATCAAAATGTTTTAAAAGTTTTGGGCTGGAAATTGTTTTACGCGAGTTAAGAGAAATAAGAAAAACGTAGTATTCATGAGTAAGCGAATTGATATACGAGTAATATGATAGTGTAAATATGTATTGAGTGCAATTTAAACTCGAGTTGTAGTAATTATATACTAGTGGCAAACAAAAATAAAAATATAAAAGAGCGCATGCAAAAAGTACTATGTGTGAATAACTTCCTACACAGAAAGTCCAAAAAATATACTTAGAAACTAGTCATTTTACAATTTTTAACTTTTCCAAATCTGCTTCAGTTTCAATTTTAATCTGTGCACAGCCGGTGCTTTTACGAAGGTAAACTATTCCTCTAGATGTCCAGCAAAAATCATACCCATATTCCTTCCGAAAAACCCGAGCCAAATAGAAAATTTTCTGTGTCTTTTGCGTCAGGGTTTCAGTAACGAAGACAGGTTTCAAGGTATCAGTTTTTATGAAATGTGTTGTATTTAACTTTTCACCTTTTTGCTTGGTTTTATTGAAGTCTTTTACTGCAGATAGCACCTTTTCCTTCATCAGTACAGAGGCAAATTCGGTAATTATCGGATTTGAGGAGTCCTTGGCCGTTATACGATAAATATCCTTGATATCCGAATCCTTAATATCAATATTCAGTGTTTTACCCATTTGTTGTGCTATTAGGCAGAGTTGAGACTTGGTTTCATTCCTGTCAGGTTTCATTTTTGGGATATTGCGAATTTCAATTCCTGATGCTCGTGTTTTACGTTCTAAGGTGTCAATCTTCTGCTCCAATGAACTAATGCATTTTTTATCCTCTTTTTTTGCGTCTTCCAGTAATTTAATGCGAGATAAAAATTCATCATACTTATGAGACATTGTCTCGACAGATTTAGTTAATTCGGCATTTTGTTCCCGAAGACTGTTGACAGAAACAAGCAAATCTTGAAAGCGTTTATCTTGCTCATTTGAAAGTGTGTCGAACATTTTATTTAGAGTACACATAAAACTATTTATGTCATCACCATCAAACTTGCGTTTTTTTCGCTCCGTAACATTCATGGCAATTTGATGTAGATTTGGTTCAGACAGCGACACCGAAACGCTGTGTCCAATAGTCGCTTCCGCGTCAGTGCTCTGTGTATTCGGTGACTTTTGCGACACAGGCGGCGTAGGAGCATTGTGGAGTGTAGGGGGGGGCGAACGACGAACTGACATGATGACAGTAATTGTCTTTCTATTGTGTCTCAAATTACGGTGTTCGAAAGTTTAAGGGGTAACCAGATGGTTACAAACCAACGTCCCAATCAAGGTAACATTGCTATTTTCAATCCGTGTAGACAGCAGTTGTAATCCATGACCTTCAATGCCCTTGGTTGGGAGGCGCGTTTTCCCAACCACCGAACGTATTGGCGCGTGGGGTACATCCATGCAGCCGCAACACAAACTAAACATATAAACCAAGGTCACTGTGATTGGAACCCTAGTTTGCAACCGTTTGGTCACCCGTTAAAGGGGCGACCAGATGGTTGCAAACCAACGTCCCAACCAAGGTGACCTTGCTAGTTTCAATCCGTTTAGACAGCAGTAGAAATCCATGACCTTCAACGCACTTGGTTGGGAGGCGCGTTTTCCCACCAGACGTGTTAGAGCGTGGTTTATATCCATGTAGCGGCAACACAAACCAAACACATACCAACCAAGATGGTTGGTACGCTAGTTTGCAACCGTCTGGTCGACCCTTTAAGTAAACGATAGTTCTAATATTTAGAATACCAATAAAGGGTCTAAAGTATTTATCGGTCTATAAAAACGGAAGGTTAAGGACCTTTAATATGATTATACCTATATAGGTGGTAAATTTATAAAAAAGTTCGACCAAAATAACTTACAAAATAAAAACAGCATTTTTTTTCTATGACGTAATTATTTTTGGAACCATTCATCGAATCGTTGAGCAGAAAACTAAAACGCAACAAAATCCGATTATTTAACATTCTCTTCTCACTAATTCACTGGTTACGAAACAGATTTAAGTCCTTTGCCAAAACAAACAACAATATTCTACGCTAAAACGAGACAGACAGATCTACAAACTGTTAGAGTGAAAGAGATAGATCGTCAATTTTTGAATTCGTAAGCTAAAAAGGATTAGCTTCATTTATCATGGCCGACACAGGGTTGTGACGTCACAAAGGTCTTCTAATGAACATTCCTACAGAGAACAAGAAATTGCATTTTGCCAGCTTTAGGCTGCGTTCATACATATGAGTCACGTCACCGTCAAGTCTTGACCGTTTTGTCAAAAATATACTTTAGTATTATCGGACATTAATTATTCACTTTGAGTTCCTACAGGATGTGACAATTATATTATTGACTAAGAAGTAGGTAACATGTTTTTTTTTTTAAGTTTTGTTGGTTTTATAAGTTGGTTGGTTGGTTTTCTTTTTATATAATTCTATTATAGTTTTATATTTCATTTGACCCGTGTTGACTGTATGTATATGTGTTTTTTTTTATTAAATTTCAGTCATCATCATCATTTCAGCCGAAAGACGTCCAATGTTGGACATAGACCAACAGTGGACGTCTCCAACCAACAACGTCCAAGCGACGCTACAATGATTGATCCTGTGCTTCTCGCATCCACCGCACTCCCGCGACTCCCACCAGGTCGTCGGTCCACCATGTGAGAGGTCACTCTAAAACCTTTCGGCCTCATCGACCACCCTTTCTACGAGCAATGTGCCCTGCCCACTGCCACTTTAGTTTGACGATTCTTCGGGCTATGTCGGCGACCTTGGTTATTCTGCGGATATCTTCATTCTTTATGCGATCACGCAAGGAAATCCGAGCATAGCCGTTTCATTGAACTTTGGGTGACTGTAAGCCTTCTGATGAGGCCCACTGTAAGCGACCATGATTTAGTACCTTAAGTCATCACTGGCAAATTTCAGTAAACAATAAATTCTAAACATACCTATCTAAAAGAGTTTCAGTTTCAGTCAAAACTGAGACAAATACTAAAGATTCGGTTTCGATTTCAATTTCCAGAGAAACTTCTGTTTCAGTCGGACCCTACTTAATGGTGACGTGACAGAAGTGTGTGGATGAACCTTTATGCCTGAATTACAGTGAAATGACGGAGCAGTTTCAGTTTGTAATGACGTTATGGTGAAATGTCATGAAATCGACGCATCGCTGAGTTTACTTTGTTTTTTAAGTGGATTTATGTTCATCTCAGAGTAAGTACAGACGTTTTAAAATAAAATAAAATGTGATTATAATATTCAATCTTTTTTAAATTAGAGTTCAAGTAGAACACACAACTGTTATAATGAATGTATTTCAGAAATCAAATGTTATATGTATTCTACTCCCAAGTGGAGATTTTGCGCGTTACTCAAGCGCATCAGAAAATCATATGGAGAGAAACCTTGCACCCTGTAATGTACTGCTACATCACCCCGTCAGATTAGTAAAAAAAATCGATCCATGGAAAAACTCTAGCGCGTCAGATTAAGACAAGGTAAGTTGAGTACATGCAGAAAAGTGTATGTTTCAATAATCTGACAATTTGAGCGTAGCCTAAGGAAATGGGTGATCACAAAGTTGTAAAAAAAATGTAAGCTGGAAATACTCGAGCGCGATTGAATTTTTTTTATTTTGAAGGAAATCCTATCAGGATTATGAATAACATAATATAATCTGTTGGTTTTCATGGGGCGATGTAGCTAACACCATCGATAAAAGACGAAGCGTACAAAATGCTGAGAACTGTATATTCCCTACTCCGCGCCTAGTGATAGATAACTAACCTACTCTCTCGCACCGTCCCATCATGAAAAATATGGGTCGTTTAAGACTCTGCTGACCAAATAATTGAATTTAGTTGAATTCTTAAATTTAGGTGAAAAAGTGCGTGTAACTGTTAAATTTTTTCACAAACTTTAATTCATATTAATTATTTAATGACCATACTACAATGTACCATTTTTATAATTTCGAAATGACACTTGATTATTTTATTAATATTTTTTTATTCAAACTGTCAGATTAACAATTCCCCTACATATATTGGTCAGATACATTATTTAGGATGACAAAGACGTCAAGTTGAACCCTCTGTATAGTCTGTATAAAAATCTGACGCACTCGAGTATACTATCATTTTCCAAAAATTAGTCATTACTTTTGGTCACGTCCAAATCGTCAGTCTTTAAATAGAACACTTTTTTGAGTTCACATAACATTCACTCTGAATATCAGACACGCTATAATAACTTTTTTTTTGGTATTTTTTACGGCCAACCCCCACTAATTAATCATTAGATTAATACCTATCGGTTATCAGAAAGACAAAGCGCATATACACTATGAATGTCTGACGTGCTCGAGTATTTCCTTATCACTCATTTTTTTTTTACATTTTTGAAAATTCGTACACGCTCTACCCCCACTAAAATAAAAACCTGTCATAGACTTTTTTTGTTTTAGAACCTAATCTTCATAATCCAATAGGTCCCCAAGACGCTTTAGTAACTGCAAATATAGAATCCCGATCTCCCCTAGTACTAGATTTGACAAAAAATTTGATTACAATGCTTTCCGAAAATTTAAAATATAAAGTAATGGGCAAAGCCCGTTAATTTTAGTTTTTCTAAAACCCTTAACCAAAAATTTACTCAGACATCGTTATAATGCAAATAATTGAACGAAAATATTATAAAGGTGAAAAAGTGCGTGTATATGTTTGTTTCTTCTTCACACACGAATGGAATAGCACACAGGATAGTTTTTGTACCGGGTTAACGACGCAACTGATGAGCTGGCAAGGCGGAGGTCTGGCACGATGGTCTTCGAACCTGAACCCATCGTGCCAGTATCCTTTGGTCAACTGCGTGTTTGGCTACGTGAACATAGCACCCTGGCACCAGGTAAGCAAGCTAAAGAAGCCATGCCATACTTAAACAAAACCCTAACCAGCAACCTTTTGCGTTTGGACAGAGGTAGCCTGCGTCTGGTGGCTGGGACCATCACCGGACACTGCTCACTGTACAAACACTTCTTCGCAATGAATATCACGGATACTCCTCTGTGCAGAGGATGTATGGAGTCAGAGGAAGCTGTCGCGCACGTGGTCCTCGAGTACACAGCCGTCAACGAAATAAGAACACGAACCTTGGGAGCACCGAATTCACTCACAGATGCCCTGAGCAAACTGAAAATACTCATTTACTTCTGGGGTGAAGTGAGCTGGTTGGAGTGAAGGCCGCGATGGCTCACGCATAATGGTCCGCCAGGGACTAAATGCTGAAACCAGACCACAATAGATAGATAGATAATATAAAAATCATCATCATCATCATCATCATCATTTCAGCCGAAAGACGTCCACTGTTGGACATAGGCCTCCCCCAAATGCCGCCACAATGACCGGTCCTGTGCGTCTCGCATCCATCGAATTCCCGCGACTATAAAAATATTCGAAAATAATTAAAGACATACTACACTACAATTGCTATAGGCTGGTGCGAGTGACAGCTGTCAGATACAATATATCCTTTTTTTCTCATCTTAAAGATGCATATTTTCGTCTTGCTGTTATCTTACCCAAGCTAAGTAAAAAATACTTTAGAGAGTAATTAACAACATACTGAACTGTAAACATTAACGTCAAGTCAGTAAATAAGGGCATATTTCCCCCTCGTGGTGTGAATTGATACATAACGTTCGCATGCAGTGACATGCTTCTACTTCATTGCTTGGATCATGTAACCTACATTTGCTCGCTGACTTTCACTCACGCTATAATGAATTTAAAACGAGTATATCAGTATACTGTATTTTCTTTTACATATCAGGATCAATTGATACACAAAGTAAAAGGACTCCCGTCGCAAAATGGTTTCCGGTTACCGTAGCGCGCCGTTCGGCGGTCAGGTAACAACCTCGCCAAGGAGAAAACAGTAGTACACCACTTGCTTCCCTACACGATGAAGCTCAAGAACCTTTGTGGTCTCTCCAGAGCGGTGTCCTTACAGCAATTTTACAGAAGGGGTTCTGGAGTAGTCACTAAACCAAGGGGTCTCGTGATGGGATTTTATTTCCAAAAGTCTAGGCGTCTTTTGCAGGTCTCATACCAATAACAAAATAACGAAGGTGAAACCGAAGTGTACCCGAAGGGAAAATGATGAATTTCCACGCAAAATTTCATACTTTATCTCCTCCATTGTGTAAATAATGGAAGAGATGATTTTCAAAATTCAGCTTTAAAACTTACATTCATCAAATTAGGAACACACTCTTATGCATGAAATTATATGCTTATGTAATTTCATGGCTTTTACCCAGCAATTAAGGAGTACATTGTCTGTCTGTCAGTGGGTGAATGTATAAATTTAAATCTCAATAATGTAGCTTGTTAATCTTCAGGTAGGTCACGAGTAAGCAAATGATAAAAAAAATCATAATCAGCATAAGTATATATTATACTAGCTTTTGCTAGTGGCTTCGCCCGTTTTCATAAAATATAGCCTATGTCACTCAGGAATAAAGTAGCTTTCTATAGGAGAAAAACATTTCGGAATCAGTCCTGCACCCCTAGCCAAGTTACGATCGTTTCGTTTCGTCTTTTCGTCGACCACTTGACTGAGCGTTGAGATTCAGAACAAAGGAATCGGAGGCATGGACTACTCGAGGCGTTCGACGCAAACGAAACGATCGTAACTTGTCTAGGGGGGCTGCACTTTCAGAGATTACCTCCTACAAACAAAAAAAAATAATAACAAAAAAAAATAAACTTTACCTCTTTATAATATTAATGTAGATTAAATATGTAATGATATGTATGTATGTTTATTTTAGCTCTATATATACTTTTGTAATCTTTGTTTTCAAAATTTTTATGCTCCAGCCATATTGTCTCTCCACTACCCTAGGTTGACTGGTAGAGAATGTCTAAGGCTTTGGTTGTATGAAGATTAAATCTATATATATAATAAATCTTAGAAGTTTTTGCATTAAAATTTTGTGTATCTTGATATTTTTTTTTTAAATTGATATAAACTAGTGCTTGACTGCGATCCCACCTGATGGTAAGCGGAGATGCAATCATTGATGGTCAGGCGCACTAGTTTATTAAGAGCCTATTCACCTCAATTGATATATTGCTTAGGCTTTGTTTCATCACATTCGATTGACTATATCGAAAGATATATTATATTCATTGACTGTTAGACGGTACGAAGTTCGCTGGGTCAGCTAGTAAATAAATAAAAACTCAGTAAAAAAAAATGTATTTATGTAGAAACCAAGTACACCAATTTCAATTTAACTTTCTTAGGATATCAGGTATGCGTAACATTCGACTGGCCTGTTGGTCTAATGGTTAGTGGCCCTGACTGCTATGCCGGAGGTCGTGGGTTCGATTGGGAACCCAGGACCAACGTTTGTGTGATGAGCACTATCATTGTTCTGCCTGGGTGTAGTTTATCTATAATATGTGTGTATCTAGAAATATATAAGTATGTTTATCAGGTGTCTAGTATTCAAAACACAAGCTCTGCTTAGCTTGAGACTAGACAGCGTTGTGTGATAGTTACAAGCTCATTTAGCAAAATTCTTTCAAAATCAATAGCCACTTTCACCTTTTCGACTTCACACCGGCATAATTTCTGGCGAAACTCGCTATTCGTATTAATATTTCTTGGCTCGGCTTTTGGAAACTTCATCGAATGCTCTAAAACCAAACAAACTTAGTGAACCTTTCCCTAAAGGATTATCGTTTCTGTCCGGACGGGCAACATATTAACCGACTGTGCGGTTCGGTAAAGGTGGGGTGATGTTGGTAGCGGATAGTTCTTATTTATATAAGCCTCTGATTCAGAAACTAAGCATTATATATTCATTAAAATATGACGAATTTAATAGGCACAAGCAAAGCGATTTGATGCGGGTCGAACAAACGGTCGCTTTGTGCTACGTGCGCGCGAAGTTGCCGCTGTAGCTGCCATTTATATAAAACAAGCTACCGCACCGCAAGAGTTCGCATGACAATAACAAACCAACTAATTGTGATAGATTCGCTTCACTCCTCACCACACCCACGTGTAGTTCTCCACGTAGACCACCGCAATGAAGTATTAATTGTTTGTTTCAAACGCACCGCGTCGCTTCATGATCGCAAGTGAGTAAGCAATCGCGTTAAATCACTTACGAAGATACCGCGTAAGCGACGTGAACATGAATGATAGAATACTTATTCAAAATGCAACCAATTTTCAGTGGTTTATACTGTCATTTCAGTTGTAGGACACACACACACACTATTATCAAAAATTTGTATATGTCTACAATTGTTTCTCCTTCAAGCTCTAGGAGCTAATTGAATTTAAATGAAATTAGTTGACGGGTAGACCATGTCCTGAAATAGCACGTAGGATAATTTTAATGTGGGATAATTTTCTCTCGAGACTATGTTATACTTTCACGTGGGCAAAAGCGCTTGCAAAAGGTAATAAATTATTTTTTTAGGGGTTAAATCATCTGAGTAATGACTTCTCCCGCTGTATGGCGGAGCGGGAGAGTGTGTCAGACTTTTACGGACCCCGGGTTTCTTTTTCGGAAGTGAACCCATGGGGCTTTTTTCAAATGATGCCGGTTTATATAATCATTATTTAAGTATAGAATTTCAAATTTAATTTAATCACTGTTTCTAATTTTTTTTTCCTAAATAATAATCTAAAGAAATTCCTTTACACTTTATTTCTGTAGTCTGTTATAAGTTTCATAACTGTGGAGCTGTAAAGCAGACAAAAAGATACCTATGATTCAAAAAGCTAAAAGAAGATTGACTTAAAATCTGCCTTACTATGATGAAATCACGTTCACGAGTGATATAATATGTAACAACGTGGAACCTTGGGTAGCTGTACAACTTAATTGTGTACCTTGTTAGATTGAAGGTTTAACA
The DNA here is from genome assembly GCA_949316375.1 of Mythimna vitellina. Taxonomy (NCBI): domain Eukaryota; kingdom Metazoa; phylum Arthropoda; class Insecta; order Lepidoptera; family Noctuidae; genus Mythimna; species Mythimna vitellina. The sequence goes on along the minus strand of OX438687.1, from coordinate 6,997,001 downwards.
TGGAAGAGGTTGGATTATCCGTGCTGAGTGCTTCGCTCTATGGCTCTTGCCAATGGAATGCGTCATGTTATTGAGAATTTGTCTCAGATGAAATAATGTGACAAGTTGGTTAGACGAGTGGTATCAGATGACATAACGCAGCCAGTTGGTTAGACGTGAAAATATAAGAAGTTATGAAATATGCTAGTTGCAATCTCTTGACTTGTAATGTCACTTGTAGTTTCAGATTGTTATTGGCTAAAACCACACCTGTACTTTTCAGTTACGCTTTGCGTTCTAGGTTCAAAGGTTTTCTTTTTAGAAATTCTCCGTGGATCCTGCTCATACTCGTACGTAATAAATATTTTAGGAAAAATTTCATCTTGTGTACAGTTAGGGAGTGAAATTCTCTCCCAGAGTCTATGTTATTTGGTAGCTAATCGGACGAGTCTTGCTCTAGCGTCGATCAAATCATCGCTCACCATCAGGTGAGATAGTGATCAAACGCGATTCTAGAGATACCATTCGAACCTCGGCTGCAGGCTGCAAATGCAGGTAGCACATAAAGAAAGAAAGAAAGAAAAAACGTTCACATTTTTTGTCACATGCATGACACGCAGCCGTTGCTTGCATCTGCAGCCGGGAGTGATTCCGAGTCGGCTGCACGTGCTTCCAGCCGCAAATCTACGATTCAATCTAATATGAGTGCTACTCGGAGCCAATCGGCTCCGAGTAGCAATTATTTCTGATTGTCTAAACAGGTTGAAGTGACGTAACTACGTGCGCATCGACTTGCGGCCGCAGCACTATTGGTTTGCGATCAGCTGCGGCTGCAGATCACGGCAGCACTCGCAGCCGAAGCTCGGCGCCATGTGCTGCCGCAGCCACGTTGTGAATGTTTTACACAAAAATTCATGCTACTACATCGAAAACCAGTTGTGCTGCTGCAGCCGGCCTCATGCAGCCGCCGCATGTACTGCCTGCATCCGCAGCCTGCAGCCGAGGTTTGAATGGCACCTTTGCAATAATAAAATAAACCTTTTTTTCTGTAGATCTAACTTCGTAATAACTACTCTTCACCTGAACCATATCTGTAGGACTCCTAATGACTATCAAGCGTTGAAAGCCTAAATTACCTTAAATTCTAAACCTCAATTATAAATTTTCAGCTAAGCACCACCCTACTGTAGTCTAGTTCAAAAAGAGGGTATTGTTTCCAGGTCATCCAGTTTTTAAAACGAGGAGAAGTATCAAAAATTAACTCGGCGCGACAGTCATCTGTCGTCTGTGACCCAAATACAGTAGAATCGAACACCAGACACCTGTATCTCCAACAAACAATAATGAAACCCAAATAAAATAACCAGATTTATTTTCAACCGTAAATTCATTATGTACAGAGAGAGTAAAAATAGGCTCGTCACTTTGAGGTCTATTTCGGTCGGAGCAAACGTGCTCCGTTGATGATAAATCTATTTTACCGACTCAGTATCGTCATAATGCCAATGTATTAAATTGACACTCAGTCGCATGCCTGAAGAATTAATGACACCTGAAATTGAATAAAGTTTATTGATTTGATTATATTATTATGTTTTCACTAGCAACTAGTGGTTTCTTTCATACGCGTAAAAGAAGAAAATTGCCCCAAGGGAACGTATAAATGAAATAAAAAGTATCATTTGGGCTATTCCAGGACACGGTCTACCCTTATGCTGATGTCATCGAAATCCGTTCAGTTGTTCAAAAACTGGGCAAGTGCGAGTCGGACTCGCGCACTGAGTGTTCCGTGCAAACGTACCTATGTAAACAGTTCAATTCCTGAATGGAGTTTCGAAGATATTTCCGAATCGCATAAAAAATACGTTTTTTGTGACCTAACAACCAATTTACTGCTTTTAGATTTATTCCTTTATCTGTATTATAAGATCTTAATTTACACCAAATTTCAGGATTCTGGGTCAACGGGATACTACCCTATGAATTTCGATTTCCTTGAGAGTGTCGAAATATACGTTTGTTGCGACATAAACTTCCGCATCTTTTGTTTTTGTTAACTTTCAAGTTTGATTTTTTTCACAGCACCAAGGGACCGTAGACTTGACTATATGGTTTTAATTTCATTTCGATACCTCGACGCGTTCCTGAGATAAAGGGTCTTGACAGACAGACGGACGGACAACAAAGTGATTCTATAAGGGCTCCGTTTTTCCTTTTGAGGTACGGGACCCTAAAAACGGTCTTGATAAGTCTTGATTACATCACTAGCGTATTTATGTGTACGTGCGTAGATATTACCTATATCAATACCGATGCGTTACCAATGTAGTGAATCGATGTCTATATTATTAGCTTTCTATTAGTATAACTAACTACCTTCTTCCGGTGGCTTTGCCCGCGTGATAGTAACTTACTCTACAAACTTTGGAACCGCGTTTTACCCCCTTAACTAACTAAAACTCCAAGCGAAACCCGGGGCCCTGGGACGAAGGCAACGACAGAACGGGAGTGGGTTTTTAGTCAGTAAAAGTCTGACACTATCTCCCGCTCCGCCCAAGAGTGGGATTTGTCATAAGATGATTATCCCACCCAATAAAAAAAAAAACCGAAGTTTCATAAAATCGTTCTTAGCGGATGTCTAATTCTTTAAATTTCTTTAATGTCTCATTCTATAAGGAACCTACCAGCCAAATTTTAAGTTTGTAGGTGTTATCATTTTTGAGATTTCGTGATTAATCAGTGAGTGGTATTTCGCTTTTATATATAGATAGATTTCTTAAAAAAAAAACTACTTTGATGCATTTAAGTAAAATTAAAGCGCTTACCTTGCGATTGTAACTTAATTTTTAATTGGAGTTTAAATGATCTGCAGACTTCAGAGAGCAGACCAAGTTACGACCGTTTCGTCTCAAATCTCTTTCTACAGTCGGTAATGCCTCCGATTCCTGTGTTTAGACCACGTGACTTAACATTGAGATGATGTCATTCCCATACACTAGCGTTAACGCTTGTAGAATATCAACTGGGCTAAGCCATCTGGCTACTTTAAGCTGACCATATTATAAAATGGCTAGTTACATCATGATTATTTCTAAGATCTGGCCACTTCGAATAATTCCAATTACAAGTTATAACATGTAATTGGAATTATGCAAAGGATAGATTTTCGTAAAGATATCATCTTCTATTCATTTATTTCAAGCCATTGAATAGCATAGCATAGCATAATCGGCCTTATAATGTTCCCACTGTTGGGACTCAAGCCTCCTCTCTAGGAGAGGGAATAAGCAATCCACCACGCGGGCCCAGTGCGGGTTGGTGAATGTCACATGGCTTCGAATTTTTGGTTCTAGGACATGCCGGTTTCCTCAGGATGACGATCCTTTACCGTTTTGAGAGCCATTGAATATTGTAGCCTAAACATTATCGTGGATTGACAAGGTTGTAATGGTCCTGATCCGATAAGAAAATATTTAAAAAACTGACGAAAGTATTTGAGCTTAGACTGTACTACGTAAGCGGATTTACCGCTCGCGTAGCAACCCCGAGATATACCCAGACAATCATTTGACGGTAGATTAGGCAGGGGCCACTTGCGTTGAAGATTGCTGGCTAAGCCTCCAGATTAGATCTTACGCTGACCTTGGTCAGTATTTTATGAAAACCTGGCTTCGTCCGTTTATCATTTTTGATGGGTATTAGCTTTTTGTGACGTTGAAGAATGATTTTTGTCGTTGCTTTCAAATGAATTAATAAAATGGTTTACCGGACTTTTCGTATAAAAGTACAAATTCGTATATTCGAGCATGAAGAAGTACCAAACACACTCACAAACTTTCACCTAAAAAATATTAGCGTAATTGGTATCTTACAGTTTACTTTCTTTATCAAAATAATATTAACTTAATTTGACTAGCAATTACAAGAACATACATAAGGTGTTAAAAAAATAACTTTAAGAATTTCGAGGGGAAATTGTACTCCTCATTATGAACAACTTTTACTATGGGACCAAACCTGAATTCTCGAAATGCGTAAAGCTAATTTTTTAACACCTTATATATTATGTATACATAAGTTAACCCTGCAAAAGAGTCAATGTCAAAAGCAATGGGGCACGTAAATACGTAAAAATGATTACGTTAAAATAATCCCATGGGATTAAGAACGGATTTTTCAGTTGGTAACACCGGTAAAAGGTCGGCAACACAATCTACCGCTAAAAGATCAATATCAATGTCATTCATTTGGTTGGGTGTCTTGGTTATGTCTATTATGCCGCAGGTCTAAAGCCGGTTTCAGACTTAGCTATACTAAGCTAGCACAGCTGAGGAAACTTTCATACCATTTTTTATATTTTTAAAAATTATTTATCCAAAAAAAAACATCCAAACATAGAACAACTAATTTGGGACAGGATGGCGTCATGTAAAAGTAGTGGATTATTATCATTATTTTTAAGTAAGAAAAATATCCGACTCGGCTGGACAGCGTTCGGGAAGCTGCGCGATGTCTTCTCGTCCAATATACCACAGTGTCTCAAGACAAAATTGCGTGACCAGTGTGTGTTGCCAGTGATGACATATGGCTCCGAAACGTGGTCGCTTACAATGGGCCTCAGAAGGCTTAAAGTTACCCAAAGGGCAATGGAAAGGGCTATGCTCGGAGTTTCCTTGCGTGATCGCGTCAAAAATGAGGATATTCGCAGGAGAACCAAGGTTACGGACATAGCTCGAAGAATTGCCAAACTTAAGTGGCAGTGGGCAAGGTACATTGCTCGCAGAACAGATGGTCGATAGGGACGAAAGGTGAAGAAAGACGTGTGAGTGAAAGACGCAGCGGTGGAAGGCCTCCCACAAGGTAGACCGATGATCTGGTGAGGGTCGCGGGAATTCGATGGATGCGAGACGCATAGGAACGTTCGTTGTGGCGACATTTGGGGGAGGCTTATGTCCAACAGTGGACGCTTTCGGTAGAAATGATGATGATGATGATGTGATAAAGAAAAATTGAAATTAGTTTTATCTAAAATTACAATGTTAAAGTCTACTTGTCCACATCTGCTTTAGTCCTTTCCAACAAAATTGTTTCGCACAATTTACGAGCATATAAGTTATAAATACGTGCAGACTCACCATACTCGTGCACCACACACTCCCCTTTCCGATCGCGTTAACGGCCTTTCATCTCTTGACAAATTGAATATACTCGCTCCGAACATGTTGGTGTTCATACACCACGTAGTTTAGCGTACTCACTTATAGATTCTCTATATTTAGCGACTGAAATTCTTGCTGCTATAAGTTTAAAGACAGTTTTGCAATCCAGTCCTAACAGCCATACAACGCAAACTTCAGAATAAATGGACCAATTTAGATTGTAGTGTGCAGCTCGCCTAATGTTATATTTGTAACTGCATAAACCAATTTATAGTATTATTACACGAATCGTTACATTCGACTGCCCCCCTAGCCAAGTTACGACCGTTTCGTTACGATTCTCTTGCGTCAAATGTCTCGAGTAGGCCACGCTTCCTATTCCTTTGTTCTGAAGTCATCTCATCGCTCAGTCACATGGTCAGAACTGGTCCATAACTCTCATAACTTTAAAAAAAAAATGCTTAAAGTTGAACTCTATAGATATTTACTTGATTCATAAATATTCATAAAATTTGCTCTTGACAACTATCGAAAATTTTATTTATTCTTGGAGTATTTGGTCGTGGATATGTGACCCTGGTGGAATAAACGTGAGAGTGTTTGTCGGTTATATCAGACGTAAGTGGTAAAACGTTAATTTTAAATTCGTATGTATATTGTGCTTTAAAATTGAAGACTTTTATAGTCACTCGAAAAAAATATATGTCGGAGAAGTCAATAGTACGGAAGCTTAAGAACGAATGAACGAGCTAAGTGAAAAGTGACACATGTCACTTTGACAGAATCCGCACTGACGTTTGCACGAACCGAACAGATAAAAGGGCGGACCGCAGAGGGGCGGTGCTCTTTCCTGTATCGGCAGCCGTGCTAACAACATCGTCTTTCGGAGACTGTTTCACGGCTCGTTGTGTGAAGTGAATACCGAAAGCTTGCATTATAATAAATCAGTTGTATGATCTGGAATAGTTCGTTTATTGCTCGATACCCAGCCAGCGCCCACAAAACAGAGTCCCTCGACAGAGCTTCAGCGATGATCGGCATCCTTGCGCCGACATCAGAATTGGGATTCCGAGCAAATAAACAAGCGCAGCACGAAGGTTACGTAACGCCGGTCATGAAGAAAATAGCAAGAGCGAAGACAAGTGGCGGTTATTATTTGAAATGGAAAATTAGAAAATGAAGACCTGGAATGAATCACTGAACCGAATAAGATTCATAGTTCCGTTAATCAATGTCATTATCAGTTTTGGTCTGATTAGGTTTTTTCTGGGGTTTTTCCCTAATCCTGAGCAACGAATGTTGGATCTTGATGACATTGTTTCCCCAGAGAGAAATAGGAACTGAGTAAATCACCGTGTACTACCCAGATTGTGACCGGGACAAGACCGACGCAAAAGCACGTTCACGATGTACCACTTTCTGATACGTGCTTTGCTTACAATCCGAAGTCACCAGTGATTACAGCAAGAATTACAAACTTTTACTTACCAGAAGTGTAAATTGCAAAGTTCAGTGCGTGTGTGTGCATGCCTGCTACCAGATCAGAAACCATTTGACACAAAACGTATGAAGACATCTCAAAAGTCACCTGTCAAATGTTTCCACTGTGGAAAATTGGACGAAGCAGGCTGTGTTTTCATAAGCAAGAAACAGTAGGAAACCGACAGAATAACGTGATATTCAAGCTTCAATATTCAATCCCATGGCCAGCCACATCGTATCCTGCAAATGTGGCAACATGCAAGGTCACATCTCCTTCCGGTGTCCTGATGAAAGTGATGCAGCGGTGACGGTGACGCCAAGGCATCACGTAGCGAGCGAGAGGTTGACTGACGTGTGATGTCGATTCTCCACCAGGAACAAGGTCAGGTATTCACATTCTATTTTAATTCTGGTGCTGAGTGTTGTCTCTCTTTCACTTTAAAGTCTGTCATCACTATTTCACGGCAAACGTAAACAGTGTTGTTACATTGAAGGGTTAATTTAGTGTGTTCAGATTACTTGCATAGTTTAATTGAGATTTTATTTCATGCTTTGCCCAACATCAGATCTATTTGCGAAGTGATACTTTGGCCGTGAAATATTGTTGCAAGGGTTCAGTTCAAATAGTATGACCACGACACATTTTTTCGAAAAATCGCTAAAGTTCACGACGTAAACAATTGTAATTACAACTACCCTCATGAGATCCAGTAGATACCGTTTCGATTTTTATGACAGTTATAATTCCTCCATAGATAATTTTGACGTTATTGACACTGACGTGTGCCTAGAATATAAATCTGCGATTGTTTCTACGTTGATTGGATAATTAGACTATTTTATTATCGGTATACTACAAACGCGTGTTACAAAAAGTGAACGTATCCGTTTAATTGACTCATCTTTGACTGTACAAAGAAGACCATAGCGGTCTAGCGCGAAAAAATTAAAAATAATGCGTGAGCGGGTAGATAAATTGTTGCGTGCAAATATTATTCGTCAGAGTAATTTGGTGTTTGTTAGTTTAGCTCTTTTAACTTAAAAACTCGACCGGTCAGATATAATGTGCAAAGATTGTTGTGAACTAAATAATAACGTGCCCAACCTGTATTCGTTACCACTTAGACAAAATAACTCGTTTACATACTGCGCGATCATTTTACAAAATTAGATTATGTATCAGGTTTTCAGTAGTGTTTATGACAGCGGACAGTCGGTAGAAACATTTGATTATGCCATTCAGTTTCGAAATACGATCTAAGTTTTCCAACGGATTGATAATGTTCTTAAGCGAATAGGTAAATACCTACTTACAACGTAGTTTGAGTTGTCGATATTTTGATTATTTTGCCGGTTTTTTATTAGATTTGAAAAAGTGGTTGTTTTTGATAATGCAATTCACGGAATGAAATCAAGTCAAGTAGTAAAGTTAGAAGGAATAGCACCTAATAGCAGAAAGCAGGTCACGTACATTCGACTCTGCCTCCACTGTTTATCGTAGCTCAGTTAGGGCAGTTTATAGGTCTAGTAGCTTACTTTGGGCGGTTTCTGCCTAAGTTTTCTCGTGTTATAGGTTCGTTCTAAAGATTTGACATGTGGTAAAGTTTATTTTTCTTGGCAACAGCGCCATAAAAACATTGATTAAGAAAAAAAATTCTATTCTTAAAAAAAAAAAAACCACAAATACCTAGTAGATTTGCATACTGATGCCAGTTGATGGCTATCCCAGGCGGGTGAAACCATAAAATAAGGCCTGGATCAAAAGCAGGCGATGTCCTGTAGTAGTGCCATACGTGAGTTATCAAGAAACTATCTCCCATTGCTTGATCTTAAAGCTAATTTACAGTCGGTCAGAAGATAAAGCTAAAAATAACTCTCTGGTAATTTAGTTACGTGTTTGTTGGTGGGTAGAACAAAGAATAAAGTCCCACATACCTCGGTTGAAAAGAGAGGATACTTTGACAGGGCGGGTGTTGTCTGGTGGGCAAATGCCCGATAGATGATTTCAGGCTGTACTATATGTTCTAATCGCGCGGAGAACTTTGATTGAGTAATTCAGGATTAGTTCTTATGTGACGCCATAGATGTCACTACACGTGCTACATAAAATAAAAAAACGAGACTTTGAAACATTTAGGGTTCTGATTAAAATAATTGGTAGTTTAGTTAAAAGAATTTACAGTTCTGTGATTCAAGTAACATTATCTTACACTTGATCGCGACGGGCTTTTCACGTGTGAATGAAGAAAACGAACGTGTGATGTTCGTGTTAGAACCAATGCTAATAATGACTGTAGATACAAAATATCATATTTGGTAGGGTTTATTAGGCAAAGTCTAACTCGCGATTATCTGTACAGTTACAGAAGCTTAACCAAGTGACGACGGCTGGTGGACCCTTAGAACTGTAAATTGGCAAGGTTGCGTTTTCTCTACCGCTGATGACCAAAGACCATGTAGGCCCCGAGGTTAATTTAAGTACCATGAGAAACGATGCGTTACGCAATATAGAGAGTACGTAGCAATCTATGAAAAGTGTAGGTTTAATCTGACGAGGGCGGATGTTGATACATTTTTGTGAAGAGACTTTTTTATAAACGAGCAGAGCTAGTTAGATCCGTTTAAAGATTCATTTTAAGTAGTAAAGAAAGGAGGAAAATCAGCGCATAACTGATAAAATTAGAGTAGACTAAAGTAGTAGTGATAATGAGATTATTGAGATAACATGATGATTGAACTATACCAGATTTATTTGTAGCCGTAGCTTAATAGGAACCGGTATCTAGCGGTCTCAATAGTCCGTAAGTACGTGGTATTCAATTCAAGTTGCGATCAAACGTGGGACGTATTGTGGGAAACAATTAAGTTGTGAGAGATTTGGTAATCCTGGAGGGATGCGCAGGAATGGTTGAGTAACTAGAAGTTACTGAGCTATGAGTAGCCAGAGATCACATGTAGAGCTTAATAGTTAGTATTTTGGATTAGTTTGATTGGTTGTGTGTAATGTAAAGGTACCCCGATAGGTTAAGAAAGATGCCTGAAAGTCATGTACCAGTCGAAGTAGATGAGTAGTGATCACAGTGGTGATGAGCAAGCCTAAGTTTTGGGGAGCACGCGAGTAAGGTTCTCCATCGGCCGTAGTAAAGTTGACGGTTCCAGCAGCCACGTAACCGTAGCCCGGTAGAAATCGGTGTCTATCTTGGGGTAACCCAAGTAGTCCGTGGGATCGCGATGCGCGTTGGCTCTGAGGGAAGTCATAGTGGGTAGCTCACATGGTTAGTTGACGGTTCCAGCAGCCACGTAACCGTAGCCCGGTAGAAATCGGTATCTATCTTGGGGTAACCCAAGTAGTCCGTGGGATCGCGATGCGCGTTGGCTCTGAGGGAAGTCATAGTGGGTAGTCAGTGAGTGATGCCCGATGTGATCCATGGGAGGTGGATGCACATGTGAGAGAGTGAGTGATACCCAATGTTGTCCACGGTGTTGACCGGTGGGAGTGAGTGCCGCGGCGACATGGCAATGAGTGCCATGGCGTCGGAGTGGTTTACTCGTGGGTAGCTCCTAAGGCTTTAAGATGAGAACAAGGAACGTTGGTGCATGACTGGATGACGATTTCTATTACCCATTTTTTAATTATTTGGCTTATTGAGTAAAGTTTTGTTGTGACATTGAACGTTAGAGAATATTAGTTTTCTCATGAGAAAGGTTTGAAGTCATGATGGTCAGAAATGGCCGAGTGGAACAAGTACTGTGCTAGATTTGTTGTTTCAGAGTAACACACAGAGGCGGGCGTCTTTTTGGAAGTCTCGTCAGTGGACGTCTTCCGGCTGAGGTGGTGATAATGAACACAGTGCGACGGATGGCTTGTTGGGACATCTCGTCAATGGACATCTTCCAGCTGATGTGGCGATGAGTAAAACACAGAGGCGGACGTCTTTTTGGAAGTCTCGTCAGTGGACGTCTTCCGGCTGAGGTGGTGATAATGAACACAGTGCGACGGATGGCTTGTTGGGACATTTCGTCAATGGACATCTTCCAGCTAATGTGGCGATGAAGACTAACACACAGGGACGTGTGTTCTGCAGGATGGCCGTGTCGGAGAAGTCAATAGTACGGAAGCTTAAGAACGAATGAACGAGCTAAGTGAAAAGTGACACATGTCACTTTGACAGAATCCGCACTGACGTTTGCACGAACCGAACAGATAAAAGGGCGGACCGCAGAGGGGCGGTGCTCTTTCCTGTATCGGCAGCCGTGCTAACAACATCGTCTTTCGGAGACTGTTTCACGGCTCGTTGTGTGAAGTGAATACCGAAAGCTTGCATTATAATAAATCAGTTGTATGATCTGAATAATTTGTTTATTGCTCGATACCCAGCCAGCGCCCACAAAACAGAGTCCCTCGACAGAGCTTCAACGATGATCGGCATCCTTGCGCCGACATATATAAATCTAACGTTAAAAAATAAAAATAGTTTTACAATTATTAACCTTCTGTGGTCATCAAATAACAGAATATTAGGTTTTGCTCAATGTTATACAACAAACCTCTAATTACTCTCTGGAGTATACTCAACTAAGTATTTTATTATTATTTTCAAACCAGAGTTTAAAATAGAATTCGTGAAGATTCAATTACTCAGGGCTAACACCGCCAGCTCATATTAAACACTCTAAACAAACTCACAATCTTTCTTTGAAATATATATTAAAAAAGATTAACAATTATGGCTATATTGCGAAAGAAAATGTATCTCATCTAGTACTGTTTAGCTCTGTTGGACCCTGGGCTTATCCCGTGGATAATGGTTTTGTATTATTTATTTTTAGGGACTTACGCATAGAGCATGTCAGCTCCGTCGTCGTAACCTAACTTAATATATTAACTTAATTATCAGCACAATGTATTGAATGATTTCACAAAAGTGGAGCTACCGACACATTGTTATATAAAAACGTCCGATTTTTTTTTTTGCTTGATAGGTTCGCGCTTGACCGCCATCTAACCTGATGGAAAGCGACGATGGGGTCGACGATGGAACGCGCTTACCTAGAAGTAACCTATTCATTCTTGACTTAAAGATTTCGACACATTCGACACAGATTCCGGCAAGGAATACCACTCCTTAGCTGTACGCACAATGAATGTGTTCCCAAAACGTTTTGTGCGTATAGGTGGAATGTCCATCATGTACCGGTGGCGCGTATACTGCCGTCATAAGAAAGAATGGCGTAACTGACAATTTTATCAGAAATGAGATTAAGATGGCATTTTCTTTGCTGATTCCGAATGTGTTAATAACTCATTTTTGACAAAAGTGTCAACAAAGTTACGGCCTTCTTTCTTATGACGGCAGTATAGTGACGATTATAGTTTAGGTGCCTTCAAGGCTAGAGTGAATAGGCTCCCAATAATCTAGTGCACCTCACCATCAACGTTTGCATCACTGCTTACCATCAGGTAGAATAACGTAAGCTTACAGCATCACTTCTTGAAACAGACAGGATTTAAAAAAAGTACCCATTTCGATTTCATTGATTCGTACTCATCAATAACTCCACTCATGTCACAATTTGAGGAACCTCTTTATATTATCAGATGGCCAAATTATTTGGTGGGATAGTGTCCAGAACGAAGTCTTAAAGCTGCCACTATGAGTGTTCTGCTCATTTTGATATCTACTAACCAAGGACTGCAAAGGAGCTAATGTTATAGTAATAATTATGACCTTGTAACAAATGCCTTTGACTTTACTTAAGTCTTGAAAGTACTGCCCCCCTAGCCAAGTTACAACCGTCGACGAAAAGAGAAACGAAACGAAATGGTTGTAATTTGGCTAGGGGGCAGTTGCCACTTTTTGAAACCAATTCTTTTAAATTTTGACAAAAACTCTATGTAGTCAGGGAAGATAGTTATTGCCTTATGTAAATGCAAATTATGCTAATCTGTCAGCCTCCCCGTCGACCGCTGGATAAAGGTTAATTTACTTTACCATCAACGATTGCATCACTGTTTAGCATCAGGTGGGATCGCAGTCAAGTACTAATTGTACTGTTCCACGCGCGCCTAAAGGAGATGTCAGCAAATCGTACAGCCCAACAGGGTCGAGGCCTACTGGGGCCAGGGTTTTGCTTCTGAAAGGAAAACTCGGCCCTGATATGAAAGGCAACGAAGGAAAAGTAGTGGGTTTTTAGTCAGTAAAAGTCTGGCTTCAAGAGCGGGGGATGTCATTGGATGATTTTCCCACCAACAAAAAAAAAAGTCACTAGTTTAATATCAGATAATAAAAGAAAAAAGATTATTGTATGCCAACCACTCAGCTCGTTCACTGCTATCAATCAATGTAACATTTTTTTCGAATTTTTTTTAGTCAAGATAATGAAAACAAGATAATTAGTGAGCGCCCTTTACTTTCTACGTTGATGTATAGCTAACCACTTTAGAAGCGACCGATGCCTTGAGACATAATCTCTTTTAAACAGATTGAAAACAAATCCCACACCATCATAATTGCAACCAAACATTATCAATAATAACAATCATATCATCATTGCATCATCCATTATGCATTACATTAATATCTACCGATGAAATATTTAATCAGTTCAATAAACAAAGTTTATTGATATTATAATGTACACCTGGTATTTCTCGAGTCAAAATGATTTCATGTGGAAAACATGGCAATGTTGAGTTATTAGCATGTATAGTCCATAAACACATTTGTTGTAATGAATCATCATCATCATTATAGCCGAAAGACGTCCACTGTTGGACATAGGCTTTCCCCAAGTGTCTTACATCCATCGGATTCCTGTGACCCTCACCAAGGCATCGGTCCACCTGGTGGGAGGCCTTCCAACGCTGCGTCATTCGGTACGCGGTTGCCACTACACAACATTTTGGCCCAACGACCATCTGTTCTACGAGCAATGCGCCCTACCCATAGCCACTTATGTTTGGCGATTCTTCGGGCTATGACGGTAACCTTGGTTCTCTTGTAGATATTTTCATTTCTGATGTAATCACGTAACGAAACTCCGAGCATAGCCCTTTCCACAGACAGCACCTTCCTAAAACGTACGTCATAACATACGTAACGGTCATGATTACTCATGACCTTTAACTTTTACAATTTTTTCCACACAGGTAAAAGAGTTACAAAATTATTATCACTCGATAACCTAATAGACCTCAAATACGACCCTTAAGAGACTCTCCAACAGTCGATAAGTTCCTTAAATAACTTGTAGTTTGACGATTCTTCGGACTATGTCGTTAACCTTGGTTCTCCTGCGATTATCTTCATTCCTGCCCCCCTAGCCAAGTTACGGAATCGGAGGCGTAGCCTACTCGAGGCGTTCGACGCAATCGAAACGATCATAACTTGGCTAGGGGGGCTGATGCAATCACGCAAGGAAATTCCCTTTCCATTGCGCTTTGGGTGAATCCTCATGCTTCTGATGAGGCCCATTGTAATAAATACTTTATTATAATGAGAAGGAAAAATCATTAATATCCCGCTTTCGTATATTTCTGGATGTGGGCTGTGAGTAATTATTTTTGTATTGTTATTTTCGTGAGACAAATTATGTTTTTGGTTTTCTCCTCGAACCTATTTACGTTTGCTGGATTATTAAGAAAGACAAAAGACATCGTGACAAGTTCCATCAGGGATAACGATTGTCAAAATACTCAGGGACCTATATTATATTCTTCAGCTGTCAACTTATCTCTGTTACCAAGGTTAGAAAAGAACTCATTAAAGCTGTCTTATGGACAGTCGAAACAAACATTCTTCCAGGGCTCTCACAAACACTGTAGGCGCAGGTTTCCAGAAGAGCGATGGGTAGCTCTTTGTCCATTCGTCCAGTAAACGGTCGGACTGGTTCAGTTAGGTGATTCGGGTGAGCCCTGGCTCAGCAGGGCCGAAACCCGCTAGGGCTATAACAAGCAATTCCCTGTAAAAAAAAAATCCTTTCAGATTCCTTCAGGATTCCTTTTCAGAAATTTCTGAATCCTCTGGTCCTAGAACGCAAAGTGCTACGGATGGTCATAGGTGTGGTTTAAGATAGTAAAAGTCTGACGCACCCACGTCTGATGGAGCAGGAGCTCCATCCTAGAGCGCGGAAGTTAATTGACTGTTGACCACCTCAAACAAAGGATCAAGATGGGTTTTAGTTAGTTTGACATTCTATCTCACTCCACCCAGACCGGAAGAAGTTATTTGACGATTACCCACTTCAAAGTAAAAGGACACGATGGGTTTTCGTCAGTAAAAACCTGACTTTGTCTCTGTATTTTGTTGTGTATGTGTGTCATAGTGTTGTGCCAAACAAATCTATTTTCTTTTATCTTACAAGTTCCTGTCTCGAAATATGAAAAAAAAAAACACTGCAGTCCTAGTCCTCATTAAAACTCCAGTTCATTTAATACCCGTTGCGTGTTGCCACAAACTGGGGGCACGTGTAAACTTTATTTGTTTTAAAAGCTATATCCCCGGCTATTGTAACTTATCCGGTTATATGACGTCAAAGTACTTGCTTCATAAAAATACTATAATCTCATCTTAAGGCCGTGTATGCATGGGACGATTAATGTTGCCAAGATTAGTTATTTTATTAGGTAGTAAAGTAAAATTATTGTAAGAACCAATTTAATTAATTTATATCAGTAGAAACGGTCATATCATTTCGTAGCTTAAGGCTGGTCTACGCTTGAGAAGTCGAGCACGAGCGGAGCACGAACCGAGCTCAAATTCGTGTAGTATGGACAGCCTCTAGCGGAGCCGATTACGACCGACACTACACGAATTTGAGCTCGGCTTATGCTCCACTCATTCTTGGTTCCTCTAGCGTTGACCCAGCTTTAGCTTTCAGCTGTTGGTGTCAGTGGTCGTGCGTAGATTCTTTAACAGTCGTTACAGGTAGTCAGACGCTAGAAAGTCTGACCAATCACTCTATCCAAGCAGTATCGTGTTGCCCAGTAACTGGGTTGTGTAGGTCTGATAGGCGCATTCTGTTAGAATAGAAGCTTTGGGGCCAGCTTCTATTCTAACAGAATGTTGGGAAAAGGTTTACGAATTATAATTAGTGAAACTCTATGATTATTTTACATTTCTATTCATAATTAGAATTATATGTTTCTTATTTTATATTTTAAATATATATTTTATTAATCAACTATTCATTAATAACGTAATTTTTTTCATTAAAATAAATTTATTAGTAAATTTTTTTTCTTCTACTACTTCTACTTTACTTCCCCCGTTTATTGGATTTTTTTTCCAAAATGAACCATATTTTTTTTTTTATAAATTTTTCTGGGGGTATAACGATGATGAGTCAATGGAAAATGTTTTGGTTTTATGATTTTACAAGCTGCTGCTAGCGACTTCACCCGCGTCATAGTAAGAAATTATCCCAAGCGAACATACTCCCGGGAAAAGAAATATAATATAATATTCCTCAACCATCACACAACGCCGTCTAATCTCAAGCTAAGCAGAGCTTGTGTTATGAGTACTAGACAACTGATAAACATACTTATATATTCCTAAACACATATCACTACATAGTATAAAACAAAGTCACTTCCCGCTGTCTGTCCCTATTTATGCTTAGATCTTTAAAACTACGCAACGGATTTTCATACGGTTTTATTTAAATATATAGAGTGATCTAAGAGGAAGGTTTATATGTATAATACATGCATAATATAGTAGAGAAACTATAAGTATAGGTTTCTAAAGTGATGTCGTAAATAAACTCATTTTTTTGCGCTTACATTGCAAACGCTGGCTGAGCCCTACCAGATGGATCTCTGTACCACAGTATTGCACACTTTAAAAAGGTCTATAAAAAGTCCACGATGGTATATATCTATATCTTAGAGATAACCCACAATAACCATTTTTTATCCATTACTTTTTACGAGAAATGATGGAGCTATTTTAAGCAATACAACATTAATCCTTATCCAATTAAGTACTTTAAATTCATTGTTCATTTGATATGGCCCTTTACTGCATGTAATTTAAATGAATATTTTCGAAGACATTACAGATTTAAAAAGCAGGGATAAAGCGGTAGCGGTGGTATCAGCATTACACCCATGCGAAGTCGGGCGGGTTGCTAGTTATAGATAAATTACACCCTAACACAGAACAAATTATCGTGCTTATCACACAAACATTTGTCCTGGGTGGGAATCAAACCCACGACCTCCGGCTTAGTAGTTAGGGCCACTTACCACTAGACCAACAGGCCAGTCAGATTTAATACTTACTCTCGCTCCACCAACAGTGATAAAAGATCTTTGACAACGCATTATCATAGAAATTGTTCGAAGATTGCGGACAGATTGCCTGGCCTGTTGGTCTAGTGGTTAGTGCCCCTGACTGCTATGCCAGAGGTCGTGGGTTCGATTCCCAGGACAAATGTTTGTTTTTTTTTTTTTTTTATTTGATATAATCCAGTGATTGACTGCGATCCACCTGATGTTAAGCGGAGATGCAATCATTGATGGTCAGGCGCACTAGTTTATTAAGAGTCTAATCACTCTAGCCTTGAAGACTTGTGTGATGAGCATAATCATTTTTATATATTTAGAAATTTATAAGTATGTTTATCAGTTGTCTAGTACTCATAACACAAGCTCTGCTTAGCTTGAGACTAGATGGCGTTGTGTGATGGTTGTGGAATATTATTATTGTTGTGGAATATTATTGCTATCAAAACTCACTGTTACTTTAATGTGTCTCGGCTGTCTGCGAGTACCTTAATACTTCGCTAAACCCGGAATCGAACACAAAATTCAACGCTTAACAGTCTCGTAATCGACCACTAGTTCGCTAAAGCCCTAATTATAGAAACATACTATAAATATTATTTAGGCAAAACTTTGTATGTGTGTTTGGAACTCCTTCATGCTCGAATGGCTGAACGAATTTCGATATTTGGGTTTGTTTTAAGTTAGACCATGTCCCAGAACATATACAATAGAGTATTTTCACTCTAGGTAAACCGGTGGCAAATGGTATTAAAGTGTATAATTAGTGATTTGTCGACTTAAACGCTTTTTATTTTTTGTCTAATACAAATATGATTCAAAACAATATTAGTTTTCAAATTTAGCCTTATTTTGAGCTTGATTTAGTCTAGACGTAACTGTTAGATTACTATCTCAATCGATTAATCATTAAGGTAAAGTTATTAAAATTTTACTGTGGTTCCATGGTAATTGCTTGTAATTCCATCGGTATGACAGCAATTTAGAATTAAAATTCATCAATAAAACTAAATTGTTCATTGGGTTTTTATTAAAACTAGCCTTTGCTCGCGATTTTGTCCGTGCGAACATAGTTTGTTGTGGACGCGAAGTCGAAGTCGAAACCAAATAAAAAGTACACTTCATCCTGCAACCTCTAGCATAGTATATATCATATGAAGTTCCATTCCCAAAAACAAAAGTGTGTGAGATGAGCACAACATTTGTTCTATATCTAGGTGTAATTTATCTATAATATGTATGTATTTAGAAATATTTAAATATGTTTATTAGTTGTCTAGTACTCACAACACAAGCTCTGCTTATCTTGGGACTAGACGGCGTTGTGTGAATATTAATATTGTATTACTTATACTGACTAAAACCTACCTGTGTTCCTTTAGTTGCCCTTTGCGTTCCAAGGCCACGATAACAGATTTTGAAAATTCTGTTAACAGACGAATGCACTATCAATGAGTGACAAAGTTTATATATTTTTTAACCGTTACAGAAGATAGTTTATTATTAGGGTGGGCCACTAATGTATGGAGATTTTTTTATTTTTATTAAATTATCTTATAATGGTAATAGAATTATTGAATTTTAATCTATTACATTTTAGTTCATTGAATTTTAATTTATTGTATTTCAATTTACAGAATTTCGATTTATTGAGTTTTAATTTATTGTATTTTAATTTATAGAATTTCGATTTATTGAATTTTATTTTATTTATTGGATTTATGTTGTATTTTTTGGAATTTTGTATTTATTGAATATTGAGATTTTATATTTTTTTGAATAATTTTATTTTATTTTTTGTGTAATGAAATGCAATGTTTTAATTTATCGAATTTTGTATTTTAAGCTAATTATTTTATATGGATGATCTCTAATCTGGGTTTTTACCTGAAATAAATATTTTTTTTTTATATAGACACTAGCTCGGCAATATCCAAAAATTATGGTTTTTTGTTAGTATTTCTGCCAAGTTTTAGTTGTATTTGTAATCTACTGTAACCATAACATTTCAGGACGTCTTCGTAGGTCGGCAGCACATTTTGTGTTTAATATCTTCTACACTCCTCATACAGGACACTGATAGTAATATCTTTTAGTTTAGTTACCGTGGTAAATTATTATTGTCTTTTTAAAAGAAATTAATGTAACGCAGTGCAAAATTATAGGATTGTAATAATATTAAATCACTAAAACCAAACAAAATAACGGTGCAGTGAAATACAACCGCCACAATTAAAAGTACTTATATAAAGCACAACAAACTAAAATATGTTAACAATCTCATAAGAAGACTTAAATTCACTCAGAGGGCAATGGAAAGAGCTATTCTCGGAGTTTCTTTGCATGATCGAATGAGAAATGAAGATATCCGCAGGAGAACCAAGGTTGCCGATAAAACGACGCACTTCGAAATCGTCGGTTGACGAAGAATCGCCAAACTTAAGTGGCAATGGGCAGGGCACATTACACGTAGAACGGATGGCTGTTGGGGCCGAAAGGTTCTGGAATGGCAACCGCGTACCGGAAGACGCAGCGTTGGAAGGCCAAGATGGACGTCTTTCGGCTGAAATGATGATGATGATGATGAAGTGATCAATGTCAATCATTTTATTTCAATGTTACTAATTCTCACTTCCAGTACAATAATATTGATTTTGCTTACAAAAAATATTATTTCCGTAATTTATTATAGTCATGTCTATAGTCACTATTGTATTAATTCATATAAAACATGCATTTCGATGCGCGGACTATTAGACTGAAAATAAATTCATAATATTTTACAGATTTCTTATTGAACTAGTAAGGTAGCAGAATTTCACAATTACAATAGGATTTGCCACCCTATTAATTATATTTCTTGTCGCCTAGTGAATGCGTCGCCTTAAGTACTCACACTACTTGTTAGAGCTTTCAATTAGTGTCGTTACTAAGTATGTTTGAAGTGATATCGCTTGCAATACTGCCATTAAGGATTAATTTGCACTACTTGATAAGGAATGGAATTATTATTTATCAATGTTATATTATTTTCATTTTCTAATTATCTTTAATTATTTGACATTTTATACGAATTTCCTATGTAATTAAATGTAATTATTTAAATAATTATTGTCTAAATTGTGGTAGTACCTAGAGATTTTTGTAACTAAGTCAATTCGGTTTTGAAGTGAGAAAGATACAATAATTGTACAATTACTTATCTCATGAAATAAAAGGCTTTTTAGGATTCCGTGCTTCAAAATGGAAAAGATGGAAACCTTATAGAATCACTTTGTTGTCCGTTTGTCTGTCGGTCTCTCTGTCTGTCTGTCTGTCTGATACCTCCAAGCGTTCCCGAGATAAAAGGTCTTATCTCGGGAAGGCGTGAATGTATCCAGTTGAATACATTCAGTCAAAAAAGTATCGGGAATGGATGGTTTGTTTATGGTTCCAAATTCAAATTTTTGTTTTTTTGTAGTTGTTAGATTAGCACAACTGTTTTCCATTTTGGCGCGGAGTTTGAGTTGCATCTGTTATTTATATTAAATACAGTGCTGGTTTTAGTAATATCATATATAGTGTGTATTGCGAATTTCATAATGGACAAAAATATCGAACAAAGAGTTTGTCTTAAATTTTGCATCGCCAATGGAATTTCGTGTTCGGAGTCACTGAAAATGTTACAAAAGGCTTACGGTGAATCGACTTTATCAAAAACTCGTGCTTATGAGTGGTTCAAAGCGTTCAAAAGCGGTCGAGATGTGATGGAAGATTTGCCTCGCTCTGGTAGGCCGTCTACGTCTGCAACTGAAGTTAACATCGCAAAAGTGAAGAAAATAGTGACTGAAAATCCCCATTCAACTCTGAGAGAGATAGCCGCCGAACTTTCTGTATCTTACGAGTCGATCCGTACCATTTTAACTAATCATTTGGGTATGAAACATGTTGCTGCTCGGCTAGTCCCAAAAGATCTGAATTTTCTCCAAAAACTCAATCGCATGAAAGTCGCTGAGGACATGCTAGAACGAGTCAGTTCGGACCCAACATTCATGAAACGCATTGTTACTGGTGACGAGACGTGGGTTTACGAGTTTGACATGCAAACTAGTCAACAAGCTTCGGAGTGGCGCCTTCCTACTGAACCGAAACCGAAAAAACCACGCCAAAGTCGATCAAAAGTCAAAGTCATGTTGACTGTTTTCTTTGACTATCGCGGTGTTGTGCACTCTGAATTCTTACCGGAAGGTCTAACGGTAAATAAAGAATATTATTTGAGCGTTATGCGGCGTTTAAGAGAGCGAATTCGACGAAAAAGGCCAGATTTGTGGAAAGAAAAGAATTCTTGGATTTTGCACCACGACAATGCGCCTTCGCACAAGGCTATCATTGTGAATGAATTTTTGACCAAACACTCAACAAATACCATCCAGCAACCACCATATTCACCAGATATGGCTCCTGCTGACTTTTTTCTTTTTCCTAAACTCAAATTACCATTTCGTGGCACCCGTTTTCAATTGATAGAAGACATAAAGGAGAATTCGCGGCGAGAACTGTACTTAATTCCGGAAGCAGCGTTTAAAAAATGTTTTGATGAATGGATTATTCGTTGGCGCAAGTGTATCGTTTCTAAAGGAGCATACTTTGAAGGTGATAAAATAAATTTGGATGAATAACAGACATTTTGTGTATTATTGATCTTTTCCCGGTACTTTCTTGACAGAGTAGTATAAACTAATTAAAAAGATACGGCCATTTATGTCACAAAAAACCTATATTTCGATACTCAAAAAGGAATCAAAATTAATAGGCTACTTGTCGTTGACCCATAATCCTGAAATTTGGCATAAAGCAAGGTCTTATAGCACAGGTATAGGAATAAATCTGAAAACTGTAAAGTTGTTACTAACGTCACAAAAAAAAAAAAAAATTTGGCAATTCGGAAAAATCTTGGAGACTCCATTAAGGAATCATAGTTTGTACGCACCTTAGTGCGCGAGTCCGACTCGCACTTGTCCAGTTTTTTATTATTAATTGATAAATTATATTTTATTTGTTAATTGATGTGAGAAATGAGTCTCACTTTTAAAAAAAGGATACATTCCAACAAAAACACACATTAGATAACTAAAAAACGGCTCAAAGAGCTGTCAGCAACATTGACAGGGCCTAGTAGGGTGATGCCAGCCAGGGTTTTCCTCCTTATCGCTCCATCCAGAGCACGGGGACTCATTTGATAAAAAAAATATTATTATTATTTGATGATTTCCCATTAAAACAATGGACATCAAAGAAACTTGTCAAATCTGCGGGATTATTTTGAAGAGTTGAATTGTAATGACATGGCATGAAATGGCTCGAATTTTTTTTAACGTATTAATGGGGTAGTTTTAATGAACACTTGTATACTTTGAAAAATTCGTAATTTAAGCTTTGTATAACCAAAAAAAAATGTAAACAAATATGTATTGTTTATCTTCAATTAATATTGTTTAATTGTAGTACACAAAAATTGAAAAAAAAATATTATCTTAGGTATTTATTATACCTAAGTACAGATTCCGGTACGGATCTTGAGCAATGGTAGCTCGCCGTCTGACCATCCGGTAACCGTCCGGACCGAGCCCAAGTCGTAGACGGCGCGTAGTATTCCACGCGCGCCTCAAGAAAATTTTAGCAACCGTAGTGTCGAAGCCTTCTGGGGCCATGAGTAAAGCGAAAAAGAACCCCGGAGCCCTGGAATGAAGTTAAAGAAGGAACATGCGTGGGTTTTAGTCAGTAAAAGTTTGACACGACCTGAACCCCGGCTCAGGGCGGGATATATCATTGGATGATTTCCCACCTTAAAAAAAAGAGGTGAAACTAAATAAAAGCTTGTAAAAAGGAGAATCCTCAGACTAGACGCGTGTTTTGTCTAGTCTGATTTCGGACTGTTGTAAATGCTAAAGTTTTTTTTTTCCACAACTATCAGACAACGCCGTCTAGCCCCAAGCTAACTCTAATACTGCGCTACATGATAGGAATACCCCATAGATGTTGTTAATAGTATTTCATCAACATCATTATTTCAGCTTAAAGACTTTCACTGCAGCACTTGCAAAGGGCCTTCTGAAGTGTCGCCATCACCACATCGGGTGGTCGTACTCTTCACATCCATCGGATTTTTGCGATCACGCATTGGTATCTAATAAATCCATGTTGCTATAAATTTAAATATTTCTGAATGGTTTGACTATCAAAGCAAAATATTCCAAGAATATACGCCCTACCCTATAACAACTCCATAAAAAACGTGCAATCGTAGCAAATTATGTTACCTATATAATTTCTACCATTTCTACCCCAAGCGAAATTATGTATTTATGCACAAATCCGTGTTATTTCTGATACACGAGTTCATTTCTCACAACATGGTAGTTAAGAGTGATTTGCTAGAACATTCTTATGTTACATGGAATAAATCATTTGTATTTTACCAAAGGTAAAGTTTTGACGCATATATTGACTCACCACAGATTTAAGAAAGGAGGAGATGTGTTAAGTAGTAAAAATTGTACCGGAACACGATGTCTCCAGTTTCCCTACCACCGCCGAAACTACTACATTTGCAGTAATATTTACGCAGTCGCGCACACATCCGCAAATCATAAATCAGTCCATACTACACAGTCAATTATAAACCTTACCTCCCTAAAAACAGCGTGTATTTTCCATGCACCGTACAACTTACGCACACATGAAATGTCGATGTGCTATGCAAAAGCAATTTATTTTACATTTACGCTAGTGATTGACTAAATAGAAAAGTTATCGATTTTTCCATTTTTTTTTGTCGTGCTATTTCTTTTGGGTCCCAAAAACAAAATCATAAAATGTTAATAATAATAATAATAATTAATTATTTATTAATTTGTTTTCATAAAACCCGAAAACTAACCATTTACCCGTATAAGGCCATTATATACGTCATTTCAGAACGTCAATATCAAATACTAAAAATCGGCCAAGTACATGTCCTGGTCCTCTAAAATCCTGAAAAGTTTAATAACTTGTATTATGAATTATTGCATGAAAAAGCTTTCAGTTACAAAAAAACTTTACTCAGGTCTAGTCTTAATTTAAGGATTGCCCATTCAAAAAGACTGCGTTTTTTTTAGAGGCTAAAGCATTTCTGGTTGAAAGTGGAATGAGCATATAGTACTATATTTTTTTAGGGAACCCATTAGGTAGCCTTCCATCAATCCATTGCTTTATTAAAATTGCGTCTTTCGGGAAACTGAAAACATAAAGTAACATTGTAGTTATCATTTTACCTAACTTACTGCTAAACCTCACCATGTAAGGCTTTTGTTAGAAAAAAAATACTGTAAAATTCTATCTTGTTAAATAAAGAGAACAAATAAAGAGCTAGAACATGTTGCCTTATTTTAAGCAAAAGTCGTTATTAAATTCTGAATTATGCTATTTCTTTACAACTCTGTAAAATAATCAAAATAAATAAAAATATTTACATTATTTTACTTCGGATATCCAACCAATCGATATTATGGTCGATAGTCTATATTAGTAGATCATACAGGCACATCATTAACTCGCCGCAACTAACAGCGGCTTTATTATGAAATACACCGCACTGATAAAGTATCGTTATGTTATTTTTACATTGCTTGTTCCGTTACTGAGCGTTAAAATTAAGTAGTGGTTAAAGAGCAATGTATGTACTGTAAGAGTAATACAGTCGCCTTGATATTTGAAAACAAAAATAACGTAGTAGCAGCAAGGGATATTATAAGATTTGTTGTTTTTACTGATTTTAAAGATAAATATAGTATTAAACTTGTACTTCCATATGGTAAGAGATTCCATGATGACCCAGGCTTCTTTTATCACTTCGGTTCTTGCATGAAACCACTGAACAACACGGCATTTTAAATTTGTTTACGATCACGTATCGCGTATCTCACAAGTTTGTAACTGACGGTCGTTTGCCCGATCGTGTGCATTTTGCGCAAGTCGCGCGGACATGCACACGCCTCCTTGCCACTTCTCCTGTTTTTTTAAATTTCTGTGTGACTCACCAACGCTCAGTCCAAACTTTTGGACCTAGAACGCTGAAATTTACTACAGAGGTTTCTTTTATGATACATGAACTAGTTTTTTTTTCTAATATTCACCCCCTAAGAGGATGATTCGGGGGTTCAAAATTTCTATGGGTAGACCTACTTTCACGCGGGCGAAACCGCTGGCAGAAACTAGTTCAGTCTATAAAACTGTTATTTGTTTTACTGCAAGACTTAGGGTTATATCTCACCGGGACACCATGGCAGCTTGACCAGTCGCCGCTACTAACAAAATGTGTACGGTTCTATAGAGAGTTACTCACCTAGTGTCCGTGTGGTTGCGCAACCAATTAGTCGGTGCGACCAGCTTGGCCGCGTGCAGTTAAGGTCTATTTTGATACTGTCTCAGTGTGGTGTAGTGACTCTGATGTCTGTATGGTGTCTAGTTTGGTAGCTTACGGACACCATGGCGGCGCATGGTATCGCTGAAATATCGCGAAACTTGAGTGGCAATGGGCAGGGAACATTGCTCGCAAAACGGATGACTGTTGGAGCCGAAAGGTTCTGGATTGGCGACTACGTACCAGAACACGTAGCGTTGGAAGGCCTGCCACAAGGTGGACCGATGACCTGGTGAGTGTCGTGGGAATCTGATGGATGCGAGACGCACAGGATTGGTCATTGTGGCGACACTTGGGAGAGGCATACATATGCCTCCCCAAGCCGCCGAAAGACCGATCCCGAAAGATTGATGGCCGAAAGACGTCCACTTTTGGACATCCAACAGTGGACGTCTTTCGGCTAAAATGAATTGAATTAAACCATTGTCTCGCCTTTTTCGCATCGGGAGTTGTGTAAAATATTTGTTCTCCGATACTAATGCCAAGTAAAATGGCACAAGTTATTTATGGTACCAGATTACCGTGTGGTTGCACGACGTATGTCGCCCTTCCGGTGAATGCTAATCGTATCCAAGGTTTTCTTTGAATCTAATGCCTAGATCTGTTCGCTGACAAAGGGAAGGTGACACTACCTGAGTGTCTGGTGATATGTATGACGACTGAGTGAGAGGCTTATCACACTAATATTATAAAGACGAAAGTTTTGAGTGAGTTTGTTTGTTTGTTACTTCTTTATGGTTGAACGGCTGAACGGATTTTGGAAGAAATTTGGCACCCGGGTATTTTATGTCCTGGTATAGCACATAGGATATTTTATCCCGAAAGTATATTTCCTTGGGACAATTTTTCACTTACATGTGAGCGAAGCCACTGACAGTAGCAAGTTTATAATATTGTATGTTTGTGTTATTTTCGCTGTGATAAACTTAACATAATTAGGCATTTTGTAATTCAGGTCTTATCATCATCATCATTTCAGCCGAAGGACGTCCACTGTTGGACTTAGGCCTCCCCCAAGTGCCGCCACAACGAACAGTCCTGTGCGTCTCGCATCCACCGCACTCCCGCGACTCTCACCAGGTCCACCTTGTGGGAAGCCTTCCAACGCTGCGTTTTCCGGTGCGCGGTGGCCACTCTAGAACCTTTCGGCTCCATCGACCATCCGTTCTACGAGCAATGTGCCCTGCCTGCTGCCACTTAAGTTTGGCGATTCTTCGGGCTATATCAGCGACCTTGATTATCCTGCGGATATCTTCATTCCCCACGCAAGGAAACTACAAGCATAGCTTTTTTCATTGCCCTCTGGGTGACTGTAAGCCTTCTGATGAGACCCATTATAAGCGACCATGTTTCAGTGCCGTATATCATCACTGGCAACACGCAATGGTCATAGACTTTCGTCTTGAGACACTGTGGTATGTTGGACGAGAAGATACCGCGCAGCTTCCCGAATGCTGCCCAGCCGAGTCAGGTTCGACGATTGACCTCTTTCTAATAAGTAAATAAAATAATGCTTAGCCTAATAGCTTTTGGATTTTACCAAACATCTCGAGTCGTTCTAATTCATATTAATCAAGTTATATTTCTAGCGATATAATGTAATGCAAATCCATGGACCGGCGAGTTATAGACAGCCCACTCTGTAGTGCTTGCCTGGAGAAGGACGAGAGCGCAGCTCACCATTTTAAGCTGCCCAGTGGTCGCTGGATACAGGGTAAATTACTTCAAAAACGCATTGACCCATTAACCCTATTAACATCAAGGCGCTGCTTGCCTTAGAAGAGATGAGGTGATTTGAACAACAGATTAATCCCAAATCGTCCCTTAGCAAACAACACCGCATACCGCCATGTTCTAAATGGCTTGGAAGAGCACATACAATACTTTTTTGGGCCAAGTTACTAGCAGAATGTTAGCTACATTCGAATAAAAATGTCACCGAAATGTTAATGGTCGTCACATAAAAAAAAGAAACAATAAAAAGACCAATCCAATCCATGGTAAAACTTACCTTATTTGTTCAATAATCCTTTAAATAAAAACTCCATTCAAGAAAAATAAAACAAGGAAATCTCGTAATAGTTCCTTTACAAAGAGGTTAAAAATAAAACAGTTGAATTATGGCCCGAAAGTTTCCTTCAACATTGTCGAGGTTGATATTTGTTAGAGAGAATGTTGGAAACTTTTTCCCGTAAAAGATAAATAGAAATAAAAAGTTATCTGAGGTTGAAGGTATAGAGTTATCTCTAGGTATTTTAATACACTCCTTCGGCGAGGCAGTAATGCTAGCGAAGGAGGACGCTGCACGAGTGAGGGAACGAATGTCCTCACGCCCCAGCCGCCGAGATTCTGACTAGCTACGGTAGACGCGGGCTTGCGGACGTCGAGCAATGAGTTGCTTGCCGTCCGGCCGTCCGGTAATTGATCAGACCGAGCCCAGTCTGCAACAGCGCGTAGTAATCCACGCGCTCCTCAAGGAGATGTCAGCAAACGTAGGGGCCCAGTAGGACCGATGCCCGCTAGCTAGGACCGCGGAAAATTTCTGAAAAGGAAACTTAAATCCTAGAACGCAAAGGGCAACTGAAGGACACACGTGTGGTTTTAGTTAGTAAAAGTCTGACATGCCCTCGCGCTCCACCCACAGCGCGAGAAGTCATTAGATGATATCCACACTTAAAAAGGAAAAAGGTATTTTAATACAAGTTTATGACTAATTTTGGAGACTATTTCTATTCTTTGTTGTCATCAGTTTAGACGATACGCGGACCAGAATGTAATGTCCCACATTCCTCTATTGATATGAGAGGATCCTCCGACGAGACGTATCTTATGTCTGGTCCAGGCAACTGCCCGATAGTTAATTTTTAGGATTCCATACCTCAAAAGGAAAAAACGGAACCCTTATAGGATCACTTTGTTGTTTGTTTGTCTGTCTCTTTATCTCGGGAACGCGTGGAGGTATCTGGGCCGTTTATGTCGCAAAAACGTATATTTCGACACTCTCAAGGGAATCGAAATTCATAAGGTACTTTCCCCTTGACCTAGAATCCTGAAACTTGGCATGAAGCAAGGTCTCATAGCACAAGTATTGAAAAAAATATGAAATCTGTAAATTTGTGGTTACGTCACAATAAAACCTTTTTTTGCGATTCAATCTTTGTAACTCAATTCGAGAATAGAAATGTTTTCATAGATAAGTTTGTACGGAACCTTCAGTGCGTGAGTCCGGTTTTTTGATAATTGTATGTGTTCTAATCGCACGTAGAACTCTAATACCACGAAAGAGGAATAAAGAAGTTCGATTTACGGCCTATTCATAAAAAAGTTCGATTTATGGCCCATTCATAAAGAGAATGTTTAAATCCCAGCAGTAGGCACAATATAAGGGTAATTTATGATTAGCTTTGCTTAATAATGATGATCCAATCATATTTAATTATTGCTATTGAGTTAATTTTTAAAAATATTTTTTTCGTTCTAAGAACGTATTGCAAAAAAGAAAAACATTATTTCGGTAAATTTTTATGTGACCAAAAGCAAATTTTTTTTTTTAAACGGTTTAAAATTAAAAAGAAATACAATTAAATTGAGAACTTCCTCCTTTTTTTGAAGTGGGTTATAAAAGAGGGCTCTAAACAAACCCAATATAACTTATAGGCATCAAAAGTTTTATATAAAGTTAGATACCGTACCTATTGTATCTCACGCCGAGCTTTGGTACAGACCATGGTCCGAAGTGAGGAAGAGTGGCAGGCGGTCGCCTTCTTCTGCAAAACAGTAATACTAGCAAAGAAGGCGGCCGCACGCGCGAGACAACGGCCCTCACGCCCCTTCCGCCGGGATCCTTATCCCGATTTCCAGCCACTGTAGGCGCTGGCTTACGGACGGCAAACAATGGGTAGCTCGCCGTCCGACCGTCCGGTAACCGTCCAGACCGAGCCCAAGTCGTCGACGGCGTGTACGAAGAAGATGTCAGCAAAACCGTAGGGGCCCAGCAGGGCCGAAGCCTAGGGGCAATGGTCTGCTTCTGAAAGGAAGACTCGGCCCTGGTACGAAAGGCAACGAAGGAACAGGAGTGGGTTTTAGTCAGCAAAAGTCTTACACTATCTCTCACTCTGCCCAAGAGCGGGGGATATAATTGGATGATTTTCCCACCGAAAAAAACCGCGACGTGATGTTATAAAATATTATTAATAAACAGGCATGTGATTGCATTAATCCCGGAAATTTTTATCATAAAGAGACCAGTAGTACACTGTATGATTGACATATCCTTCGCCTGGTTGACAATTTGATATTACAATATTTTTTTTCTGTCATTTAAAATGCAAAACATTGAATCAAGTAGTGATTCAATGTTTTGCATTTTGCTCAAGTAGCAACTACGTATTATATTATACCATTTCTTTTTTAAGTGGGACATCATCCAATGACTCGCTCTAAGGTGGAGCAAAAGGGCGTGTCAGGCTTTTACTGACTAAAACCCACTCCTACATTCCTTCTTTGCCTTCGTTCCAGGACTCCGGGGTTCTCTTTCGCACAACCCATGGCTCCAGTAGGCTTCGACCCTGCTGGGCCTCTACAATTTGCTGACATCTCTTTGAGGTGCTCGTGGAAAAGTACACACGCAGTCGAAGACTCCGGATCGGTCCTTATGGGATGAGCGGACGACGAGCTACTTATTGCTCGTCGTCCGCAAGCCCGGGCTCATTTACCTGCTTGATTAAATGTTTTGCACATTGCGACTTGAATTACGTATTATATAATACCAATGTGAGCGGCCATTTTTATGGATTTTGATGCTTTCCTCTTCATAGAATAACCTTTACTGAACAAGTTAGTATTCAATTATGGCAAATGGTTAGGTCTGTTTATAATACGACTAGGTTTTTTGTTAACGAACTTAAATTTGGTTCGGAAACTTTAAAAAAGTTTGAAACTGGCTTCTAGTTTCAATTGTACTGATATATAATTATTGAAATAATAATTTAGAATTATTTCTCTAATTCATTTTGGTTCGTTTCAGACCGTTTTTGTGTATAATAATAATAGTTTATTTTTTCATTCTACACGAAGTATATACAAAAGTTTCATAAAATTGACAATAATTAATGCAACATAAAAAAACTTGGAAAACCAAGGTTGCCGACATAGCACGAAGAATCGCCAAACTTAAGTGGCAATGGGCAGTGCACATTGCTCGCAGAACAGATGGCCGTTGAGGCCGAAAGGTTCTGGAGTGGCGACCGCGTACCGGAAGACGCAGTGTTCGATGGCCCCCTACAAGGTGGACCGATGACCTGGTGAAGGTTGCGGGAATCCGATGGATGCAAGACGCACAGGACCGTTCTTTGTGGCGACATTTGGGGGAGGCCTATGTCTAGCAATGGACGTCTATCGGCTGAAATGATGATGATGATGAAAAAAACTTTATGAGAGTCTGGAGTCCATACTAGGATACCCTGTGTGACGAATCACCAGGCTCTCGCATAATATAGGCATTCCTCTTTAAATGCAACCACCTGAGAGAAATACTTCTCCAAATAGGTACAAATATAAACCTTTCACAAAGATCGCTGAAACAAAACACAAAAAAAAACATTCAGCCGATTTGAGAACCTCCTTTTATTGAAGTTGGTTAAGAATACAACATCATACAGATATTGTGGTGAACGTTACTAAAACTACAATCGCATTTCTCTCAGCGGTATATGAGTTTCAATCGAGATATATCACAAATGTAATAAGAGTTATTGCTTGTAACAAAATTTTATGCCAGTACATATTTACGAAGGTTGTGACTTTATTCAATCAGTTGTCAATAAAACAACTATTATCTGCGTTTTATATGAATTTGATGGTCTATTGCTTAAAGGGAAGGTCTGGTCAGTATGGTTTCTGTAACAGGCACGATAAGACGACGCAAAAGCTTTTTCGCATGCTTTTAGGCACGCAATAGACTGTTTTCCGCACTAGTGCAGAAAAGTTCGCGTGCTTTCCCCCGCCACATGTATCGCATCAGTCACGTCGACTCCCACGAGTCGCCGGTCAACCCCCGTTTATTCATTTCTTCGTAAGTGTATTGAAAAAAGTCGTTTGATACAAGTGCAAATTTGTCACTGCCGCCCTCGGCTTCATAACATTCTCGCCCACGGCTCGTGTGAATTCCGCCCCGGTCGCGATGACAAACTTTCTACACTCGTATTAAAATGTACAATTTTGTATAGATTAGGTTTGGTACGGTTGGCGCAATGGTTGAGTAACTGGCTGCTGCGCTGCGGGTCGCAGGTTTGATTTCCGAACGAAAAAAATATTTGTATGGCCTACAGGTATTCCTGGTCTGAGTATCTCATATATGTCATGTTTGTGACACAAGATACAAAAGTAATTTCTAGTGTGGGGCAACATACATACATTCAGTCAAAAAAGTATCGGGAATGGATGATTTGTTTATGGTTCCAAATTCAAATTTTTGTTTTTTTGTAGTTGTTAGATTGGCACAACTGTTTTCCATTTTGGCGCGGAGTTTGAGTTGCATCTGTTATTTATATTAAATACAGTGCTGGTTTTAGTAATATCATATATAGTGTGTATTGCGAATTTCATAATGGACAAAAATATCGAACAAAGAGTTTGTCTTAAATTTTGCATCGCCAATGGAATTTCGTGTTCGGAGTCACTGAAAATGTTACAGAAGGCTTACGGTGAATCGGCTTTATCAAAAACTCGTGCTTATGAGTGGTTCAAAGCGTTCAAAAGCGGTCGAGATGTGATGGAAGATTTGCCTCGCTCTGGTAGGCCGTCAACGTCTGCAACTGAAGTTAACATCGCAAAAGTGAAGAAAATAGTGACTGAAAATCCCCATTCAACTCTGAGAGAGATAGCCGCCGAACTTTCTGTATCTCACGAGTCGATCCGTACCATTTTAACTAGTCATTTGGGTATGAAACATGTTGCTGCTCGGCTAGTCCCAAAAGATCTGAATTTTCTCCAAAAACTCAATCGCATGAAAGTCGCTGAGGACATGCTAGAACGAGTCAGTTCGGACCCAACATTCATGAAACGCATTGTTACTGGTGACGAGACGTGGGTTTACGAGTTTGACATGCAAACTAGTCAACAAGCTTCGGAGTGGCGCCTTCCAACTGAACCGAAACCGAAAAAACCACGCCAAAGTCGATCAAAAGTCAAAGTCATGTTGACTGTTTTCTTTGACTATCGCGGTGTTGTGCACTCTGAATTCTTACCGGAAGGTCTAACGGTAAATAAAGAATATTATTTGAGCGTTATGCGGCGTTTAAGAGAGCGAATTCGACGAAAAAGGCCAGATTTTTAGAAAGAAAATTCTTGGATTTTGCACCACGACAATGCGCCTTCGCACAAGGCTATCATTGTGAACGAATTTTTGACCAAACACTCAACAAATACCATCCAGCAACTACCATATTCACCAGATATGGCTCCTGCTGACTTTTTTCTTTTTCCTAAACTCAAATTACCACTTCGTGGCACCCGTTTTCAATCGATAGAAGACATAAAGGAGAATTCGCGGCGAGAACTGAACTCAATTCCGGAAGCAGCGTTTAAAAAATGTTTTGATGAATGGATTATTCGTTGGCGCAAGTGTATCGTTTCTAAAGGAGCATACTTTGAAGGTGATAAAATAAATTTGGATGAATAACAGACATTTTGTGTATTATTGATCTTTTCCCGATACTTTCTTGACAGAGTAGTACTAGTGGGGATTTTTTTTATGGTGGAAAAATTATCCAATGACATCCTCCGCTCTTGGGTAGAGGGCGTGTTAGACTTTTACTGACTAAAATCCCACTCCTGTTCCTTCGTTGCCTTTCTTACCAGGGCCGAGACTTCCTTTCAGAATCAGACCCTTGGCCCCAGTAGGCTTCGACCTTGCTGGGCCCCTACGGTTTTTTTACATCTCCTTGAGGCGCGCGTGGAATAGTACGCGTCGTCGCCCGTAGGGTTATTGGTCGTTTCATCTCCGTCAAATTGTTGCGGTCATCGTCATCACCACCATTTCAGCCGAAAAATGTCCTTTGCTGGACATATTCCCCCTTCCCCCCTTCCTTCCCCGTGAGTGACGTGCCGCTAAAATGAACTGTCCTGTGCGTCTCGCATCCATCGGATTCCCACGACCTTCACCACACAGGTTATCGGTCCTCCTTGTGCCTTCCAGTTTTACGTATTCCAGTGCACGATTGCCACTCCAAAATCTTTCGGAGCCATCCACCATCTGTTCTGCGAGCAATGTGACCTGCCCAATGCCACTTAAGTTGGCGTTTGTCGAAAAATTTACAAAAGCACACCGCTCTTATCTCTTACTTAAATTTATCATAATCTAGCTATCATAGTTTTCTGATTACCGAATCATTGGAAACAATTACTTCAGTAGGATATTTTTTTTAATATGTCATCATTATCTTTCAGTAATCCCATTTGTTTCAGGGCGGCGCCATGTCGACCTCCAATTTCTTTCTTTTGACAAAGAGCAAAGAACGGAAATTTTCTGCGAACAAAGATTTCAAAGCTTTAAGGAAATGCTGAGTTTTATTATTTATTTTTACCGTGGTGCAATATTTTAAATTATTATATGGATTGAAAAAGTATAAAAATGCTGATACCAATGCATCAAAAAGTGTCATAAAGTTTTCTTTATTTTTGCTACAAAAGTCATAAAAAAAGGATTTTTTTACTGTTGTAGTCATATTTAAAAGTGTTTGTCATACTCAATTTTTTTTATAGGTTATAAATAATCGTAGTAACTTAATATTTCAGTCATTTATGACGTGATGATACCTATACCAACATACATAAACTTTGTTAAAAGTAGGTACTATTTTTTTGTTCTAATGATTTAAAGTAATTCATATCACCACTCAAACCCCAAGCGAACGCGTTCCCGCTTGATTTCGCACCATTTAGGATAAATGCTAGCGTCCGCAAAGATTATAAAATATTGAGCGTTCTTTTTGTAGAGTATTTATACAAGTATATAAATAAGAAGTTTTTCATAAAGTAGTCTGTAAATATTGAAAATAAGCAAACCTTTCAGTTATTCCCTATATACCTATAGATATCCACAGGTTAAGGATTTTTGCTGCATAATTATTTAAAAAGTTATCGTAACCCTGGAAGGAAAATAGCAACTGTAAGATCGTAGGTGGTATTAGTCAGTAAAAGTCTGTCACTCTTTCCCCTCTCACTACACCTAGAGGATTTGTTGGATGATTTCACATACAAATTCAATTAATAACACATCATCTTCCTGCCTTCGTCCCGTGTTGTTTGGGGTTGGGGTTTGGCCTCTCTCTTCCTCTCCATCCATCCATATTTATATTCATAACTCTTTAAGCAATATGCGTTTCGTCCTCTTTACATTACCATCTCCTGTATCAGTCTTGTGGAGTCCTCTCAGTGCGCCAGCTGTACATTCTGCTCACTATTATGAAACAACACACATGCTGCTTTTTGATACAGTTGTAATAACTTCCAAGCGTCGTGGAAATATAACTTTCGCCAATAGATATTTTCGATTTTTGGGTCCATACTCATATACTAAATTAAGTGAACACATTGACATTAGATGTTTAAATATTAGAGAGCTCAAAAGAAAAAAAATTGAATACATTTTTAATTTGAACTATGATGAAACCTTTCAACATGTTCGGACCAGCAACATCCCATGACGTCACATTTGTACAGTTTGTTGTTAACACAAAGTCTAATCACGGCCAATAAAAACATGTCATTATTTGCACTACGTCTCGTGTCGCCAAGCAGACATAGTAAATTCGATTGGTTAATTTTTTTTTGCCACGATACTTGCAAATATCAAATACCTAGAGCTGCTGGTAGAGCAGTGCGTTTATCAACGTATGTCCTTTTTGTATGAGAAAATGTTGTGTCATAATGTGCGCACGTGTTGCTCGTAGAACGGATTGTCGATGGGGTCGAAAGGTTTTAGAGTGGCGACCGCGCGCCGGAAAACGTAGCGTCGGAAGGCCTCCCAAAAGGTGGACCGACGACCTGGTGAGGGTAGCGGGGGTGCGGTGGATACGAGACGCACAGGATCGGTTGTTGTGGCGTCGCTTGGGGGAAGCCTATGTCCAACGGTGGACGTCTTTCGACTGAAATGATGATGATGGTGAATGTGTGCACCTCATGAAAGCGGCGCTGTGCCGAATGTGTTAATTAAAGATTTTTTGACTCTATTAATTATCCTAGTGATACCAAACCCGATTACAATGTTACGGTAGTTTTATGTTTGATTCTGAAAATAGTAATTATGCATTTTCCACGTAATATTTATTTATTAAAGCTTTATGTACATAACACTGTACAAAGGCGGACTTAATGCCATAGGCATTTTTTCCAGTCGACCTTAGGGTGGTGTAGAAAGATAACATGGCAGGTGCAACTTAATAAATAGACAAACAGAAGAGAGACGAATACAATAGTAAGTACATACTTAGATACATACATATAAAAAGGCATTGTTATTATAATTATGGTTGTTGTTAAAATAAATGCCTAAGTAAAATAAAATAAAAATATTTAATGACGATATTATTTCTGTCTGCATAACTTTTTTACTATTTGTCATGCCAAAAGTTCATCGAATTGAACTCTTGAAAGATATTAAAAATAGTATAGCTACGTGGTTTGAAGACGACAGAAATAATCTATTTCTTCAAAATAATCTATTTCTAAAAACAAAAGAAAATTTATATCAGTAACAAAATATTTTTTTTTATTCGAAAAATTTCTTACAATAAACATTACAAAAATTCTGCCAAACTGTAAAACAGTTTGTCGGCTTTGTTCTCATTTTATAGTTTTTCTCAGTTGTTTCACAATTTTACAAATTTTGTTAAGACGTGACATAAAAAGCTATGTCCTGACTAACTGATTAATTAAAGCACATTCTAAGCCACTGTATATATAATCTGTAGAAATATTATATTTGGAGGACGTATTTCTTAAACAATGCGGGCATTCATTCGAATGAATTTTTGAGAATCCAATAACCTCGAGACACCTTTACCACCCAAAAAGGGTGGCAGAAACAGTAGGTATTTGCTTGGTTTGATAATCTTACTTAATTTTTTTTTAATATTATCCACAACATTTTGTGTTCAAAATCATTTTTTATTATTATTATTTCTTTGCGAATACTGACCAATGCTTGCACCGATTGGACAGGTCCACACAAATCTGTATGGTTCTCATGTGATTTGACCATTACATATTTAATGTATGGACTTTAAAAGAGACTTTGACCCCTGAGTTTGTTTCGGTGTTTCTTCTCAGGGTAGTCAGCTAGGAAACACCGGCCTCATCTAGTGGACGAAAAAAAAAATTGACGGGTAAAAGTGTTTTTTTACAACTATTTGCAAAATAAATATTATTTATCATTTATCATCCCAGCATAAGCACAATTCAAAATCCATTGTGTGAAATATTCCAAATTCAAATAAATTAACTCATTAGCTGCTGCCGTCGGCATTTCCCTCGTAAAAGTAGAAAATTGTCCCAAGAAAACATACTCCCAAGACAACACTTCGTGCACCTCTTTATTACAACTTCAGGGACTATTATTTCACAGTTGTCTTTAAAACTAACTAGCTTTTGCCCGCGGCTTCGCCTGCATGCATAAAATATAGACTATCTTACTGAGGAATAAAGCAGCTTTCTATCTGTGAAAAAATTTTCGCAATCAGACCAGTACTTTCAGAGATTACCTCCTACAAACAAAAAAACAAACTTTACCTCTTTCTAATATTAGTGCGAAAATCAGTATATTGAAGGCCAGACAGATTGATTGTAGTAATAGCGTCTAAATTCAATACTTCACTTTTTTTTAATCTAGCTATAACTCACCTACTCAAATTCAAATGTTTTTATTTCACACAGGCCTACATGGGCACTTATAAAATGTCAGAAGCTAGTGCTCGGTTCCAAATTGGTCGTTTTATCCGTAGACTCATAGCAAGATTCAGTTGAAAACCAACGTCAGGCAATTGCTACCTAGTGGCCTGGCATTATGCTGAACTGGACCTATTTGGCGCAGCCGTGAGACACACAATATTGATGTATTTTTATGTTTAAGTATTTAAATTTTTAAATTTCTATATTATAATTATTGTGTCATTGTGTGTGCCAAATAAACGTGTTTTCTTTCTTTCCTATGGAGAAGAACCGGCAAGAAACTCCATAGTTACTCTTTTGAAAAAAAATGTTGTTCTCACATTATTGCTATATTACAGTATTAATAGGTATTATGTAATAAATCTTTTTGTATTTTTTTTTTTTGGAGTTATTGAACCACTATTGTATTAGGTTCAGCATGTGAAGATGGTGTGTTTATTTAATAAATAAATAAAATACTAAATACTGCTAGGCAAAAGCTTCGCCAAATTCCTTCTAAATATTCTTCTCCCGCGCCGTTTAAATATTTCACATAATGCGGCTTATATTATCATTGTTATTTACCAAAGTCGGCACTAATCCATACTAAATAACAAGTACGAAAGTAGCTCTATCTGTTTTTTACCTTTCAAGACTTAGCGACTGAACTTATTTGGATGAAACTGCGCACATAGGTAAATCATGTCCTGGTACAAGATATAAAATACTTTTATTACCCGACAGTATGTTTCCTTAAGATAATTTACGACAATCATGCGGGTGAAGCCGCTAGCAAAAGTTAGTATATTATAAAAATCGATTAGGACACTGAATAAATTTTTCTTATTTAACGGATTTTTATAATTTTTAACTTATATCTTCACGCGAATGAGATTAAAATATTCGTTATATTTGCATTAACAAATGTGATACGGTGAGTATTTTTTTATTAAGATATTTTTTATGGAACTGAAAAAAAAAAATATTCTTGGAAACCTTATAAGACCCATAAACAGGCTCAAAAAATTAGACCATTAACTAATATGTATTTTTTTAAAATTACTAAACTTAAATTTAAAAAAAAAATCAAAACCACATACCTTCAACATCAGTCCATTCAAAAAAAAAAACAAAACACCACTCAAAACACAAATTCGATAATCGAATTCTAAAATTTTAAACAAAATAACTGTCACTTCATACGTCACGTTCACAGTTCACTATTTGAATTTGTAAAGTTATACTCGGTACGGAGCGAGCGAAGCGCGCGTGCGGCCAGTTCGACGGTTACGGCCGAATGACAGCCTCGGCGCACCTGTTGTGTTCGCAGCTTTACGTTAACGAGGGTCCATCAACTATGAATCGGGTTGTTAGAAGCTGTGGCGATTCACCAGCAATACCCGAGTATTTCATTGTTGGTCGTCTTAAGCTTTTTTCGCTTTTCACGACACTCTTGCCAGTTAAAACTAAGCAGGGGTTCTTATTTCAGCTTTAAAAGGGTAGTGTTTCATTTTTGTTCTTTTGTTTCGGAGCGTTATTGTTTTTTCGCGACTGCCCAAAAAACTGGAGTAAATTTTGTGGTTAAAGGAAACATTTTATTTTTTAAGATTTAGGTACCTTTGTCATGAAACGCAAATGGTAACTGAAATACACGAGTAGGTTTTAGTCAGCAAAAGTCTGACAAGCTTTTTCATTCCGCACTTGAGTGCAAGATGTCATTTAATGATTTCCCACATCAAAAAAAATACATTTCGGTCCTTTTGCAAAAATTGAAGGTTTCTGTCCAAAAGATATTTATTAGTTATTTCATAATAATTGTGTTGTTGTTTAATTGTATTTTTGTGTTTCTGGTGAGTGTCGCGGGAATCCGATGTAGGCGAGACGCACAGGACCGGTCGTTAAGGCGACATTTGGGGGAGGCCTATGTCCAACAGTGGACATCTTTCGGCTGAAATGATTGTGATGATGATGATAATAATTGACTTTGGGGAGAAGTATTTTTCATACTGCTTAAAACTAACACGGTTTGGCGAATGACAGTCACATTTCATCCCTTAAAGCTTAACCCAAGAAACCCTTTTATTGGGAGCAAGCGTTCACATGTAAAATTGCCTCTTTGGTACTTTCAAAGGTAAGGGTAAGCGATTTTTGTATGGGTAATAGAAATTTTGTTTTATCACCTTTTTTGATTGGAGAGTTAGTGGGAAATCTAAAACTCTAGAAGTACTGGAATCGAATAAAAAAATGACATAAAATTCATGACTATACACCACTAATTTTTTTTTAGTACAAGTACTTAAAGGGTGTATTAGAAAAGGTCTTGTATTTAAGTAATTTTTTTTTAATTTAAGTAAGTCTCAATAAATAATATTCATAAACAGCAAAGTTATTAGCGTTTGTTTATATCCCAAAATGTCACTCAATTTATGGAAATATCATATACAGGATTATGAACGAATGAATAGCGTTCAAAATGGAAGAAACACTGTGCGTAGTATTTTTAGTAGCAACTGTTAAGAATGATTGATTCAATTACGAATTTACCAATTATGACAAATTTTCGTGGACTACACTTTTGACTACAAAAATAATGTGATCAGTAACGGGTACGGATAGAGCCCCATTTTTTTGTACTAATAATAAAATAAGGTTGTATTTCACGATAAATCGTTAAAGACAATAAAGAAAAAACTAACGTTCTCTTGCCTTTTTTGCGGTGGTTAATCATCAAACTTTTTTGATTGGACAGATTCTCGCTTTGATTTTTTTTGTTTTTTTTCTAGTCTTTACTGTCTCACTGCTGGGCAAAGCCTCCTCCAAGTTTCCAGACTTGCTTCTCCCGCGCAGTCTCAAACCAATCCTTGCTCACATCACATAGTAGTAGACTTTGCTCGCAAGATCAAGTCTTGATTCAGAGAGAAGTACATCTAGACACGACTCGTACTGTTAGGTTCCTCTCTCTGGAGTTCTGTTCGCCGATAGTTTTTTTTTTAATTTTTATTCTTGATAGGTTCGCACTTGATCGCTATCTCACCTGATGGAAAGCGACGATGCGGTCGACGATGGAACGTGCTTACCTAGAAGTAACCTATTCACTCTTGACTTAAAGATTCCCGGGTGCCGTGAGCTTGAACCCTGTTCCAAAAAACGGTGGAATAGTATTTTTATATTTTTGAATATTTAAAACGTGTAGTTTATATGTAAGGCAAGATGAATAAAGTACATAATCCTCGAATAATGTGAATTTCAGAAACTAGAGGACGTTTAGGGACAGCAGTTTTAACTCAGTGGTGACGGCCTCGACTTAGGATATGTAGATCGCGGATTTTACCCAACCAGGCGCATAACATTGAGTAATTTATTTCATCACCACTGCTCTTAAAACGGTGAATGAAAATATTGTAAGGAAACCGACATGACCTACTTACTGCGATCATTTTAGGTAATTTCCTTCACTCGAATTGACAAGTAAAGTTTGCTATTTATTCAAATCAATCGTGGGTTTTGTCCTCCAAATAGAAGAAAAAAACATATTGCATCAATACCAAAGGACAAATATAGAAAGACGATGAATGAAAGGTTTTTTTTTTCGTTATCCTTCAAAGCGACTTAAAACCGAGGTCCTCAATACTGCTTTTGCTTCGTATATAATGTAAATAGCATAGCATAGTCGGCCTTATAATGTTCCCGCTGTTGGGACTCAGGCCTCCTCTCTAGGAGAGGGAATGGGCCGTAGTCCACCACGCGGGCCCAGTGCGGGTTGGTGGATGTCACATGTCTTAGAATTTTTGGTTCTAGGACATGCCGGTTTCCTCACGATGTTTTCCTTCACCGTTTTGAGAGCAGTGGTAATGAAATAAATTACACAAAGTAATACGCTTGGCTGGGTTTGAACCCGCGACTTACAACTTGTAAGTCGGGGCCGTTACCACTCGGCCACCACTGCTCGGCCACAAAGTACACGTTTTTTAATAAATACAGGCACTCTGTTATTGTTTACGCGTTTTGTGAATGTAACCAATAAATTATACAGGAGCAATTAATTTAGTAAACCGATTTTGAAACAACACACAGCTCGATTTAGAATAGGACCGTAATTAATTTAAGTCATATTTCAGGGAAAGTTACCTTGAAGCATTACCTGAAGTAATGTTAATGATGGATAACACCACTCACACCCACTTGTTTTATAATCTAAGCACATATTATAAATGAAAATTTAGGAGTTAAGAACACCGAGTTTTTTATGTACTTAAGAGGGTCCTTTTCCACTCGCCTATCGAGCATGGTTTAAAAGCTTTTTGCTTCATCTAACGCAATCCAACGCGATGTTTGATGAAGAGGCAACGCAAAAAAAGAAAGATAACGCCTGAAAACTTTGTTGGCATTCGATAATTCCGTAATTTACTCGAATATTTCACAAAACTTCTTCCAGGAAATACATGTTTTTTTTTTAAATGATTACATTACTTTATTTTATTTTATTTTTTATTTTATTTTATTAGGGAAAACAAACAATTGTACATTTTTTCTTACGTCTAAGTTAACAATTTAGTAGGTAAACGTACAATCAACAACGTTTCCACTTATTACTAGTATAGTTTTACATTCATAGGTACAGTATGGATGAAAGGTGGGGCTAAATCTTAACATAATACAAAATTATTAATTGGATCCGAGTGCAATAACCAATTCTTTTTTAAAAACATTGTGAGACGACGCAAATAAGTCTATGTTTACAAAATACTGGTTGTAAATTTTGACTAATCTGTGGAGAGGCGCCCGCTCACCCGCCTTTGTACGACTAGTAGTCGTAGCAAAGAGCGGGTAAGCGCGCGTCCCTCGTCTTATTACAGTTCTGGGCACGATATAAAATATATTATTGACAAGTTCAGGGCAATCAAATTTGTTGTGTATCAGTCCACGGAGCATCATGGCTTGGAGTAACAAACGCCTTGATCGTAGTGTCAGTAATTTAAATTTCTGCAACAACTGCTCGTATGGCAGACGTGACATTTAAACTGCAATGATTTCAAAAACTTACGCTGAATTCTTTCTAGTGCTTGATCATATTTTGCATAGTAAGGGTCCCATATCATACACGCATACTCTACTTGTGGTCGTATTAAAAAGTTAAAAAGATGTAGATATGTGGCTGGGCGTTTGAAATCGCATGACGATCTCATAACAAAATTGTACATTTGGAAAGCTTTGGCAATTATTTTTTCAATGTGTAAATTAAGATGAAGTTTGCAATCCAAAACTACTCCCAGATCACAGATTTGGGTTTCTTTAAGGAGAGTTTCATCGCAGAGACAATAGTTGTAGTTAATAATTTTTTTGTTTTTGGTAAAGTTAACATATTTACATTTATTGATACTTAATTTTAGTTTATTTTTAATACAGTAATTAGTTAACCTATTCAAATCTTCTTGAAGAAGGTGAGAATCGCTAATCGATGAAATTTTCTTATAAATTTTAAGATCATCTGCGTATAACAAAAAATTACTATTTTGAAAGCAATTACCGATATCATTTATATAAATAATAAACAACAAAGGACCCAGAATTGATCCCTGGGGAACTCCAGATGTTGCTAAAAATGTGTCAGAATGGTACCCGTTACTTACTATAGTTTGACTACGATTACTAATATAAGACTGAAACCA
Organism: Mythimna vitellina; assembly: GCA_949316375.1. Classification (NCBI taxonomy): domain Eukaryota; kingdom Metazoa; phylum Arthropoda; class Insecta; order Lepidoptera; family Noctuidae; genus Mythimna; species Mythimna vitellina. The sequence goes on along the minus strand of OX438687.1, from coordinate 6,954,050 downwards.
GCGCAATAGATTGCCCCTGATGCCATTAAATGAAATTTTTCTCAATAATATTTTATGATCAACTCTGTCAAAGGCTTTTTTAAAGTCAGTGTAAATTGTGTCAGTTTGGGCGCTGATGTCCATATTATTAAACAAGAAGGTAGTAAAAATCATTAAGTTGGTGACAGTGCTTTTTTGTTTCACAAAGCCATGTTGCTCCGGGATTATACTATGTTGAATATATAAGAATACACCTCATGGTGAACAAGCTTTTCAAATAGTTTAGCTAGTGTACTAAGAAGAGAAATTGGCCGATAATTTTCAATGTCTTGTCTGGGACCACCTTAATAACCAGGGACTATATTAGCCTTTTTCCAGACGGCAGGGAACGAACCATTGCTAATACATTGATTGAAGATCTTAAATAATGGTTTGCATAATGTATTCGCTGAGCTTTTCAAAAAGCAAGGAGGTATCCCATCCGGTCCCGGCCCCTTATTTACGTCTAGCATTTTTAATTGTTTGCAAATTAGTGGAAGACTAAAATGTAAGCTACACAGAGATGTATCATTGGCATCTGATTGATCAGACGCTGGGCTCCAGTCAGGTGTTAGACTAGATGGTTCGTAAACGGACTGAAAAAAAGATGAAAACAAATTACAGATTTTAATAGGGTCACTAGACGTGTCGTCTTTATAATACATTCTGGAAGGTATTCCGGATTTGCCTTTGCGATTAGCAATGTATGTCCAAAAGTGTTTGACATTTTTGGGGATACTATCCTCAACACTATTAATATATATACGATAGCATTTGATACACTCTGTTTTAAAACGATCTCTATATAAAGAGAAAGTTTCATAGTCGGATAAGTTTTTATATTTCTTCCACTTTGTCCAGGATTTTTTTTTGTAATTAAAAATGTGTATAAGCGCTTTTGAAAACCATACGGGAAACTTTGAGTTTTTTGGTTTGGAAAGAGGGACCCGAGTTTTGATTATACCGTATAGGTGATCATAGAAAACTTCTACATTTTTTTTTTTTTTCATTACATTACATTATGAAAAGTTATTCAGAAAAATTTTCGTCATTCAGAATCGCAATTAAATGTGCAAGGCTTTTATGGATGTACTTTTTTATATTTTTAATAGATGAGCACATTATGGAGGGCCAAAATTTACGTAAAGTATCAGATTTTCAGAGGTCTTTACTAGATTAGTTTTAAGCAAATTTATGTTTTAATTTTTATAAAAGCCTAGATAATCCACAAGATAGCTGTGTATCCAAAATATCTAGAGAAAGATGATTAATAACATCATAATCACGTAGTTTAAATATGTACCTCGAGATAAAAATATATTTCCATACAACCGATCAATGCGTGATTATGACGTTATTACATATTGTAAATTTGTGTAAAACTAATAAAGCAAAGACCTTTTTTTTTCGATGGGAAAATCATCTAATGACATTCCCCGCTCTTGGGCGGAGCGAGAGATAGTGTTCGACTTTTACTGACTAAAAACCTACTTCTATGCCTTCGTTGCCTTTCGTACCAGGGCAAAGATTTCCTTTGAGTCCTTTCAAAATGAGACCCGTGGCACCAGTAGGCTTTGATCCTACTGGACCCCTACAGTTGCTGACATCTCCTTGAGGCACGCGTGGAATAGTACGCGCCGTCGACGACTCGCTCGGGCTCGGTCTGGATGGCTTGGTGGGTACCGGACTGACGGACGGCGAGCTAACCATTGCTCGTCGTCCACAAGCTTGAGTTTACGATGGCTGAAAATCGGGATCAGGGTCCCGGTAGCTGGGGCTTTCTCTCACGCGTGCGGCCGCCTCTTTCGCTAGCATTACTGCTTCGCAGAAGGAGGTGACCGCCTACCATTTCTCTTCGCTCCGGACCATGGCTTGTACTAGGGTCCGGTGCGAGAGGTCTTTGCTACCGATTGCCCCCACGACGACACGATGATGCTCCGCCAGTGGACAGTTTTTTTTTGTGATATCCCATCACACACAAACTGTGATATTTTATAATGGGACTGAAGAAGCGCGAACAACTTAGTCTAAAATAGACACATTTCTATTAACATTTGATAACTTTGGTATTTATTTTATTACATTTTCGTGATAAGATGGAAAGGGAATTCCACATGATCTGTGCCAACGTGTAATATCTTTGAATATCAAATTCTTGCAGATCGAGATATTTTTAACGAAACACTTTACAATAACATGACTTGTTAAATTTTACTTAATAAATGGGATTTCCGAATCGAAATTACATTTATCATAGGGGTATTCCTGCTCTAAGTGAAGAGAGAAAGAGAGAGTGTCAGCCTTTTACTGAGCAAAATCAATTCGTGGGGAAGTTCCTGGGGCAAGAAGAAGGCAACTAAAGGAAAAAAAGTTTTTGGTTGGAAATTGTCCTATGACTTCTCGCGCTCTAAGATGGTAAGGGAGGGCGTGTCAGACTTTTATTGATTAAAACCCCTCCTTTTTTCCTTCTTTGCTTTGCGTTCAAAGATGGGACTTACCATTTTTTTTTTTAATTTATTGCAAATGCCGGTTTTTTCATGTCGTTTTCCCATAAGGCTGTGGGAATGTTTGAAAGAGTTACCTTGACCCTAGAACGCAATGGGAAACTGAAAGAAAACAGGTGGGTTTTTGGTGGCAGCAAAAGTTTGACACATCTTTTTGCTCCACCTAGAGCGGTGATTTCTCTTGATGATTTTTCAGATTAGCTTCTTGGAAAGCCCAGCCCTCCTAGCCAAGTTATGATCGTTTCGTTTGCATCGAACGCCTCGAGTAGGCCACGCCTCCGATTCCATAGTTCTGACGCAATCTTAACGCTCAGTCGCGTGGTCAGAACAAAGGAATCGGAGGCGTGACCTACTTGAGGCGTTCGACGTAAACGAAACGATTGTAACTTGGGTAGGGGGGCAGATCTGTGACCCAGTAACTCGTGCGTCACGCACGTTACCCTTAGAAACAGTGCTGTCGTCTGCATACCCATAGGTGTACCACTCTGTATGATGCAGACCATTTCGACACAACAACAGATGTACTCCCTCCCTCTCATCCTGGGTGGAGCATCCAGAGTGGTAAATGTCATTCGATGATTCTCAACGAAAAATCAAGTTTGTACACTTATCATTCTTACACCAGCGAATCCCATAATTACCACGCTAACACGATAACTGAACAAAATATTAACTAACTAGGTTTTGGCTGCAGCTTCGCCCTCGTAGGTACATAGAATATAGCCAATTTCACTCTGGAATAAAGCATCTTTATATCAGTGATAACATTTTAGCAATCGGACCAGTACTTTCAGAGATTACGTCCTACAAACAAAAAAACAAACTTTACCTCTTTATAATATTAGTCTAGATAATTAAGTTACAACTTAAGAAGCTCTTACCACGTGGGTACCACATATTTTATGCAACCACAACTTCACTAATGGACACCACACAGCAGTCATTATTGGCTTAATTGTTTAATAACAGTAATTAACTTGGGGTAGTGGGTGTCGGAAATTCATTTACACGAAGACAGCTTCTCGCTTTGTAGCCAGGCACATTACTTTGCGTAATTTATTTCATCACCACTGCTCTCAAAACGGTGAAGGAAAACATCGTGAGAAAACGGCATGTCCTGGAACCAAAAATTCGAAGACATGTGACATCTACCAACCCGCACTGGGTCCGCGCGGTAGATTATTACTCATTCCCTCTCTTAAAGAGGAGGCTTAAGTCCCAGCAGTGGGAACATTATAAAGCTGATTATGCTATGCTTATGCTAGATTCTCGCTTCGATTTTTTTTTGTTTTTTTTCTAGCCCTTACTGTCCCACTGCTTGGCAAGAAAACCCAACTTTCCAGACTTGCTTCTACCGCGCAGTCGCAAACCATTCCTCGTGGTACGCATCCAGATCATCCCGCCGCCTCTTTTTAGACCGGCCTCGACGGCGCTTTCCCTCTGCAGGAACCCACTGCGTGGCGATGCTTGAATTGACAATTTTTTTTAGGTTGTATATCATCAAATGTCTTTTCCTGCTCTAAAGTTTAGCGAGCGGGCGTTTCAGACTTTTACTGAACAAAACCCACCTGTGACTTTCAGTTGCCCTTTTTGTTCCAGGGGCCACGGTAACTTTAAAAAAATCTATGGGTCCTAGTGAATATCGGCCCTGTTTGGGCCCTACGATTAGCTGACATGGTTCAAAACCGTACATATAACACTATGCGCCGTCGACAATTCGGGCTAGTGGGCGTATCAAACGTCAGATATTTACTGTAGAGTTCCCGGGGGGTTCTCTTTCACACAACCCAAGGCCCAAATAGATCCTGCTGGGCCCATACGGTTTGCTAACATCTCTTTGAGACACTCGTGGAACATTATGCGCCGTCAACAACTCGAGCTCAGTCCGGACGGTTACCGGACGTCCAGTTGGCGACCTACCATCGCAGGTCGTCCGCAAGCCAGCACTTGAATTAATCGTCTTCCATAATAACAGCACAATAATGGTAATTGTTACAATCCAGCATCAAAACCAGGAACTCATCACTATTTTATAATATGAGAACTTAAGAACCAAGTTTTTGTACTTTTAGAAATATAGCTTATTTGAGTCATAACTAAATAGTATTTAAATAAATTTTAGTTTTCTACTTTTCTGAACCATAGTTTCAGAACGTCGCCTAAAGAGTAGTTTTATATTGTTTTTTTTTTTAAATTAGGATATACGTACGATTATCGCTTGGACAGTTTCGTGTCACATTGGGCGAGAACCGAGCGAGACCCTCATCCATTGTAAATGAGTCCTTAACGTAGTTGTAATAAGAAACTATCATTCCGTGAGGTACATAGTTGTGATGTGCGTAATGTGTAAAAGTGAGTTTAAGTACCTGTACGAATGTTTCAGGTTGCAGCATCTTGTTTTACCAAGGTTCCCTTAAGTGCTTTTAGTCACTTAGTTATATTCATTTTTGTTAAGACATAATACGAGTACTACAATTTCAATTATAAAAATATTTAATTTGGAAACCGTATAGATAAAAATCTGTTCAAAATTAATAAAAAAGAATACCCACAATATACCCATTAATATAAATAAAAAGTATATTCTTAATGACTAAAACAATGTACCGGAAGGAGATAAAAAAAAAATTGTGGTGCGAAACGGTCTCTAACTCCCTATTTTTATTTATTTATGTACACACAAACACTTAAAAATGAAGAGAACAAAAGCAGATAGTAGAGCACAAAGGTACTGCTTATTTCAAATGAAATTTCTTCCAGCTGACCTGCGACAGGAGAGTTTGATGAGAAATGTAGACAGTGTAAACAAATAAATTAGAAAATTAAAAATATTTGTAATGTTTAAAATATTTTATTTGATATTATCTAAATTAAATCACTTAATACATAATTATATATCAACAACAGTATATAAAACCCATAAGTCACATTACGTAAACTAAATTATAAAAACATATATCTATAAAATATAACTTTACGAGATGGTGGAGAGGTAATGCTATTTAACTAGCTTCTTGAAGACAGATACACTTTTAGCGTCACGGATTTTAGCTGGAAATGTATTCCACAGGCGTACCTCATGAAAAGAGAAGATTTTAGTTAGTACTAGCAGACCCCCCGAACTTTGTACTTCCTAAGGCTGAGGCTACAGTAGCCAGCCGTTTGCGCTGCGACTGGAAAGGTGAAACGAGTTAAATATGGTGTAGCTACATTAGAAGCGAAAATTTGGCGATGATGTGGCTACATTACACATATGCTTTATAACGGATTAAACGAGCAATTCATGCAGCTACACTGCAAAAGGAGAAAAACAACGATTTCGTTGCGAATTCGCATCATTACTAATCGCGACAAGGCGGCTATGGAGAAGCGGTACTGAAGCGAAGTACACGACGAGCGCTGGGGGCGCTAGTTTGGTTCGGCAATCGCCCAGTCGTTGTCGGCTTTGTGAAGACGTGTGTTATTTGAATAGCTTTGTCAAAACCAAACCTTATGTATTTGCTAGAAAATTCTTAACTATTTTTAAAAAGAGACTGTTGAAATTTCCAGAAACATTCTTTGAATAATACAAGAACGCACTTGTACTTCGAACACAAACAATTATGGTATGACATAAATGTTATTTCGACGAGCGATCAAAACAAACTGATTTGACAGCCAGTAGACAGCAAACCCTCTAAAATTGTTATTTTGAAATTTACGCATAAAAATCGCTCCTTGATTTAAATTCGCTCAAGTCGTGTAGCCACATAATATTACTCACAAGAGTATCAATCAGCGATCAATGTCTGTCGCCGTTGATGATACGTGTAATGTAGCCACAGACATAATAGGTAACACTGTTAACTTGTTGCGTAAGTGAGAAATTATCTAATAAATTCGCTTAAATTTCGCTTTCACTGATAATTTGATGTAGCCGATGCTATGATTACAGTACTGTTGTTCCAATCGCTTACAAAAAATCGAATATCGCTATTAATATTTGACGTACAGTGTAAGTATTTACATGTTGTTTCTATATTGTGTGTTTCGTGTACGTGTGCCAAATAAAATATTTTTCTTTCTTTCTCTTTCACATAAAAAACTAGCCCTATCTCAGTATCAACATTTTTGCCACAAACTGCGAGAGTAGTTTGATGAATGTGACGTTCGATCTGTCATAGAAAGCCGTAGTGGATAACGTAAAATGACACAATAACACATACTCGTAAATTCCGGCAGATTGATTTAACTGGTGGCCCAGTTTCTGATGACTCATGTACTTTTATTTATGCCCCAGTGGTAATGGCCTCGACTTATGTATGAGTCGTAAGTCGCGGGATCAAACGCAGGCAGGTGCTTTACTATGTCTTTCTTTCTTTAATTTGACCGGCTTGTTGGTCTAGTGGTTAGTGGCCCTGACTGCTACGCCGGAGGTCGTGGGTTCGATTCCCACCCAGGACAAATGTTTGTGTGACGAACACGACAATTTGTTCTGTGTCTGGGTGTAATTTATCTATAATATGTATCTATTTAGAAATATATAAGAATGTTTATCAGTTGTCTAGTACTCATAACACAAGCTCTGCTTAGCTTGAGACTAGACAGCGTTGTGTGTTAAGTTATGGTAGTCTTTAAAGTATTTATATAAGTAGTAGTATTTTAAGTTTTTATAGTATTTATTATTATATTATATAAATTCTTTATTATACACAAAAACATAACATAATATATGGAGATACAGACAGTTCATGTACAAAGTCATCACTAGTACTCTCAAAATGGTGAAACAATAAACATTGTGAGAAAACCGGAATGTCCTTAAACAAAAATTAGAAGACACATGACATCCACCAATCTGCGTTTGGTCCATGTGGTGGGAAACGGCCCTTTTCCTCTCCATTAACATTGTAAGGTTAATGATGTTGCTTATGCCTGTACCTACATTTTGACGATAACTGATTTAATTATCAATAAAAGTTCGCTTACCTATACAAAGACTACTGGTTCCTACCCTCGAATGTATTCTCACTCTGTAACTCAAAGGTTTGCTGGGAAAAAACTCATTATTGAGTTAAGCTCGCCTTTGTACATAAACTGTATTACCTCCTTGTACTATGTATGTTTTTTTTGTACAATAAAGAATTAAGAAAGAGTCAGCCACAAGAGTCAACCGCTTCGGTTAGCTCGTTTGCTCCTACAAGTATCGGTACAACGAACGGACCTGTGCCTCTTGTATCCATCGGATGCCCACGACTCTCACCAGGTCATCGGTCCACTTTGTGGGAGGTCTTCCGGTACGCAGTCGACACTCCAGAACCTTTCGACCTCAACGGCCGTTCTGTGAGCAATGTACCCTGCTCACTGTCATTTAATTTTAGTGACTCTTCAAGCTATTTCGATCACCTTGGTTTTCCTGCTGATATCATCATTCCTGATGCGATCACGCAAGGAAACTGAGCATAGCCTTTTCCACTGCCCTTTGGATGACTGTAAGCCTTCTGATGAGGCCTATTGTGAGAAACCACATTTTAAAGCCATAATATAATTAGATAGGCTGAAGATATTGTACTTACTTAATAAACCAAAATCTCAACAAACAAAACGCCAATCAAAACAGTGTTAATAATTCAAAACATAATTAAAAAACTGCTTACATTTTCACCAAAACCATTCCATCATTTCCACTAAATTTAAATTCACAGCACATCTTAATAAAACTCAAAGACTTCCGTAATACGCCTCGCTCTATTTCACCCCTATCGAATAAATTCTCCCCTGCCATTCGCCCCCGAGGGAAAAACTAGAGGAAAACAGTTACATAGTGCGTAGGTACAAGTTATTTAAGGAACTTACCGACTATTGGGGAGTCTCTTAAGGGTATTTACTGAAGGTCTCTTAGGTTATCGAGTGATATTAATTTTGTAACTTACGTATTTACCTGAGTGGAAATAATCGCAATAGTGTACAGTCATGACTGCGTTGGTTTTAGGAAGGTACTAGGTGCTACCTGTATAAAGGGCTTTGCTTGGAGTTTGGAAATGAAGATATCCACAGGAGAACAAAGGTTACCTACATAGCCGGAAGAATCGCCAAACTTAAGTAGCAGCGTGCAGGGCATATTGCTTGCAAAACAAGATGTGCGATGGAGACGAAAGGTTTTGATGTGGCGACCACGTACCGGAAGATGCAGTGTTGGAAGGCCACCAGAGAATCTGATGGATGTGAGATGCACAGGACCAGTAATTATTGAGACACTTGGGGTAGGCCTATGTCCAACAGGGTACGTCTTTCGGCTGAAATGATGATGAAGATGAACAGAAATACTATATTGTAGAACTAGTGACCTACCCAAGCTTCTAATTTCACCAAACAGGTGTTATATCTGGTCCAGGAAATTACCTCGTATTTGATTTCGGGCTGTTGCATATGTTATAATCGAGCGGAGAACTCAAATATTGCAATACGGGATTTCGAATTTTTAGTTCCTACGTTCCTTCATTATAAATGTTTCTAGCCTAACAAACCATCAATTCGACCTCTTTACAATATTAGTTGAGATCTTGCTCATAATAATTTTCTCGCCGTCCGGGCGTCCGTTACCGTCTGGACCGAGCCTCGACGTCCGGCCATCCGGTACCCGCAGCGAAGCCGACGTCTACTGGAAGTCCCGGAACGCAAGAAAAAGAGTGAACATAGGTGTAATTTTAGTCAGTAAAGTCTGACACGCCATCTCGCTCTACCCTAGAGCGAGAGAAGTCATTGTATGATTTTCCCACCTTAAAAAAAAGCTGAGAAATTATTTTATTTTCCCAGATGTTATACCAAATTTCATGCTTCACTCAACTTTCTTCTTATTCGTTCACAAACTTGTAACATGCAAATACTACAGAAATTTAAAAACAACATTATTCTAAACTATTCACTGTATTTAAATAAAAAATACCATATTTCTTTAACAACATTTCTAAGTCAATTGAGTTTGCATAAAAGGACAAGTCTTATTTCGTAGTTCTTGAGAATAAAGACGCATAAAGATATCCACATAGACTCGAACTGCTGAATTATTGGGCTGCAGGGTTTCTGAAACAGTTACCGTGGCCCTGAAACACAAACGGCTACTGAAGAAGCTCAGGTGGGTTTTAGTCAGTAACAGTCTGACACTCACTCTTGCATGTTCTTTCTCCTACTTTCATTCCATTTCAAAGTTAGTGGGTAACGTTGAAATTTTTGTTGTTTGATATCTTATGCTTGTTAACCGACTTTAAAAAGGAGAAGGTTATGTATTATGTTCGTCTGTATGTATTTTTAAGGTTCTGTACCTTAAAAGGAAAAAACGGAATCCTTATGGGATCACTTTGTTGTCCGTTTGTCTGTCTGTCTGTCAAGACCCTTTATCTCAAGAACGCGTTGGTGTATCGAATTGAAATTAAAATCATATACGATGGTATGCGGTTCCTTGAAGCCGTGAAAAAATCAAACTTCTGAGTTAACGAAAAAAAAAGTTACGGTAGTTTATGTCGCAAAAAACGTGTATTTCGATGCTTTCAAGGGAATTAAATTCCCGTTGACCTACAATCCTGAAATTTTGTACGAAGCAAGGTCTCATAGCACAAATAAAGGAAAAATCTCAAAACTGTAAATTTGTAGTTGCGTCACAAAAATATAAACGTTTTTTTTTTTTTTCATTCGGAAAAATCTTCGTAACTCAGTTCGGGAATTTAATTGTTTTCATAGATAAGTTTGTACGGAACCCTCAGTGTCGGACTCGCACTTATTTTTTTTTATTTTATATATGTTCACCGATTTCTCGGTCAATTGTGGATCGATTTTGATTTTCGTTTCCCTACCGAATTGGTCTCATAGGAATACTGTTATAATCTGATAATGAACTTTGAAGATAAGGAACGGAACTCCTCATTGAATCATAGCAGAACTGTCGTAATAAGTAAAATTGATGACTGACTAAAGGATAAAATGGAGGAGGTACATCAAAACTGTTGCTAAGAGTTATCTGCGAGACGCACCAGCTAATGGGGAACAGATCAGGTCTCTCCGAGAGCTTAATCTGAGAAATTATCAAATGACTCCTCGTGCTTTAGGAGGGGCGAGAAGGAGGGCCAAACTTATATAAAATCAAACCCACTGTGTTTCTTCAGTTGTCCTTTGCATTCCAGGGCCGTGTTAACATTTTCGAACAATCTCGCAGCATCACAGGCCTCCCCTAAGTGTCGCCACAACGAACAGTCCTGTATGTCTCGCTTTCACCGCATTCCCGCGACTCCTGCCAGGTCATCGATCTACCTTGTGGCAGGCCTTCCAAAGCTGCGTTTTCCGGTGTGTGGTCGCCACTCTAAAACCTTTCGGCTCTATCGACCACCCGTTCTATGAGCAATGTGCCCTGCCCACTGCCACTTAAGTTTGGTGATTCTTCATTTTATGTGGGCGACCTTGGTTCTCCTGTGATTATCTTCATTCCTGATGCGATCATGTAAGGAAAATCCGAGCAAAGCCCTTTCCATTGCCTTTTGGGTGACTGTAAGCCTTCTGATGAGGCCAGACGTAAACAGCAAACAGAAGCGCGCACTTATCTGAAGACGCAACGTTTGAAGACCTCCCGCACGATGGACCGATGACCTAGTGAGGGTCGCGGGAATCCGATGAAAGTGAGACGCACAGAAGCAGTGGTTATGGTGACAATTGGGGGACGTTTATGTCCAACAGTGGAACTTTTTCGATTGAAATGATGATGATCGTGATGATCATTATTAACAACTAGTTCTGCTAACGGCTTCGCCCGCGTGAATTTAGGTTTCTCCATACAAACTTTGGACCCCCGTTTCATCCCAATCATGGGTGGAATTTTGTAAAATCTATTCTTAACGGATGTCTACATCCTATAAAGAATCTATCTACCAAATTTTAAATTTGTAGGTATTATAGTTTCTGAGATTTTGAAATGGTTACCCATTCGCCAGCGTAGAGCGTTAAGAGCCTTGACAACCCTGTTTTCTTTTCTAGATAACCCTTCTTCTCCTTCTTATCTGACTTCAGAAATTCAATTTCTTCGCTCTGCGCACAATAAAAATCTTCGATCTACAAATTATCGTCTTCTACGATATCCGACGCACCGCTCTGGGTTTGTCCATTCCTCTTTCTTTGTCCAGGCGATCTCCCTTTGGAATGTGCTCCCTCTGAACATCAGGACGGCAACCAGTCGGTTGTCTTTTAAAGTGAAAGCACGAGAACACTTTTGCAAGAAGTTGGTAGATTCATCACACTCTTGATTTGTTGTAAGTATTCGTTTTTCTCTCAATATCATTCTTTATTTGTATGTATGTATCTAAGTATATATTTATTATTGTTCTTATTTCCTCTCTGTTAGTCTTCTTTTAAGCTGCACCTGCCATGTTATATCTCTGCATCACCCTAAGGTCGACTGGTAGAAAATGCCTAGGGCATTAAGTCCGCCTTTGTACAATGTTTCATTAGTGCATAAAGTTTTAAATAAATAAATTTTGTGATTAATCAGCGTGGTTTTCGCTTTTATATATATAGATAATGTCTCTAGTGGCATCAGACGTGCCAATTCTGTAGTTATCCAACCTCTATGGAATAAAGATACCCAACAGATGATACACTTGTTTCTTGACCTTTAAAGGTAAACTTTAACTTTACCAAAACTAACTTTGAAGTTTCGTTTATTTCTAAAGGTCAGTTTTAAATTCACTATAAAATAATGTTATAATCTAAATTTGTTATTAGTTTTCAGTTTTAACTTAACTTACATGCATAATATCGATAGTTCTAGAAAAAATTATGAAATTGTTTCTTTAGAAATATTCAACATTTAAGTTTGACAAAAATGTTATTATTATTTAAAGTATTATGTGGTAAAAGTAAGTATATTCAATTTGTGTAAAAAAACTGTTTTTATTTTCTAGATTTATCCGTTTTATAAGAAAAATTAAACATTTGTATGTACTTTAACAATTAGATTACTTTATGAAAAGGAGGTACAAATAAAAATAGCTTTACCTAGCTAGCAGTATTGAGAGTTAAGAGAAGTACTGAAATGGTAGGAAGTTAATGTACTCATTGACTTGCCTGTTGGTCTAGTGGTTAGTGGCCCTGATTTAGTGGTCGTCAGTTCAATTCCCATCCAGGACAAATGTTTGTGTAATGAGCATGATCATTTGTTCAGTGTCTGGGTGTAATTAATCTATATATGTATGTATTTAGATATATACAGTGCCCTCCAAAAGTTAGTTGAAATTAATTCACCTTAACAATGATGTCACATAAATTCTAAATACGCAGTTTCAATAAATTAACTGTTTACTATTTATGTTCGGATACACTATTCTAATACGTAGGTACAGTAGGGAATTCCCTGAAATTCGTTTTTTTTTATATAATCTATGTTTATGTGCCCACTACTTGAATTGAGCGCGTCAAAAGTCAGTTGAAGTAGGAAACTTTTAACGATTTTCAAAACTCTCGCGGTTTTAACTCATTTAATTAATAATATTAGGGCAGTGTGGGTATTTTTGATTTAATAATAAGATATTGTGAGGTGATTTGACTGTTTTTGAATTAATAATGGCTCCGAGGCGAAAATTAACTGTCGAAGAAAGAACAAAGATCGTGTGTGAATACGAAAAATTGAAAAACTTTAGTGCTGTGGGAAAATTATTTAAAGTTAGCCCAGAAAGTGTGCGAAAAATAATAAAGAAGAGTTTGGAATGTCCTAATCTTGCAGATAGACCACGGTCGGGGCGTCCTAGGGCTACTAATTCTGTTGATGATCGACAAATTGTGCGGCAATGTAAAATCAATCCCAAAATTGTGGTACGCGAGATCAAAGACCTGTTACAGGAAGCGGGGACCTCTGTTTCGGAAACTACTATCAGGCGACGCCTGCATGATGCTAATTTACGAGGTCACGTTGCTAGAAAGAAACCTCTTTTAACACCGATCCATAAAAAACGAAGGTTGGAGTTCGCCCGCAAGTATTCGGATAAGCCAATAGACTTTTGGAAGAAAGTAGTTTTTAGCGATGAATCAAAGTTCGAACTATTTGGAAATCGACGTTGGCAAACTGAATGGCGCAAAAGCAATGTTAACTCTTACGACGACAAATACTTGCAGCCTACGGTAAAACACGGCGGTGGGAGTGTGATGGTTTGGGGGTGTTTTTCTTGGCATGGTGTGGGCCGACTGCAAATAATTGAAGGGAGGATGACAGCACAGATCTATTGTAACATTCTCCGTGAAAATTTAAAACAATCTGCTGAAACAATGGGGTTAGGTCGGATTTTCAAGTTCCAACAAGACAACGATCCGAAGCATACAGCAAAGATAACTAAGCAATATTTTGAAGATAACGGAGTGGACTTACTGGAATGGCCTTCAATGTCACCCGACCTTAACCCCATTGAACATTTGTGGGATGAATTAGACCGCAGGATCCCTGTTTCCATAAGACGCAACAGAAATTTGTTTAAAAATAAAATTCTTGAAACATGGTCGACTATACCAATCAAAACATTACAAAATCTTATAGAATCAATGCCTAGACGACTTAAAGCAGTTCTACAGAATAATGGCGGTCATACAAAATATTAAAAGTTAAGACATTGGCAAATGCACAATCCTTAAAACAATTCTCCAACAATTTCAACTAACTTTTGGTACCGTAATTGCTCTGTTATACTCAATGCAGATAGCATAGATTATAATTATTAAAGTTGTTATGGTTCTCTTATTGATATAAATATTCGATATTGATTATATTTTAATAAATAGTTCTTGAAGCCATGATTTTATTTGGTTTTATTATAATTTCCTCATATTTATTACATTTATTGATCATTTCAACTAACTTTTGGAGGGCACTGTATAATGTTTATCAGTTGTCTAGTACTCATAGCACAAGCTCTGCTTAGCTTGGGATTAGACGGCGTTGTGTGATAGTAATGAAAAGTATGTGAGCTCATGCTCACTTGACGGTTCCGCCACGAAAAACTCGTGTCTTCCATGAAGAATATTAGCTCTGACGAAATATGCATACAAGCCAAACCAGTGCACACAGGTAGCGAAATTGTGAGCATACGTGTACCACGAATTGCCCAATTTCATTTCGTTCCGTCATTGGACCACTAGACGCACAGCGTTGCACCACCAGTACATGGTCATCATCCTACAGATACGCAAAAACGTTTTGGGAACACATTCATTGTTCGTACAGTTAAGGAGTGGAACCGGAGTCTGTGTTTCCTGATAGTTTCAACCCAGGTGTTTTTAAGTCAAGATTGAATAGGTTTCTTTCGGTACCTCTTGTCACATATCCAAGGAGATGGCGAGTTAGACCGAGACGTAAAATATAAGATCAATTCAGGATGGATGAAATGGCGGCAGGTCACTCGAGCAATTTGTGACCCGCGGATGGTCTCAAGTTGAAAGGTAAAATCTAGAAACCCCCGATAAGACTTGTCATACTGATGAAAAAAGATTGCATGTAGCGGAGATGAGAACGTTGAGATGGATTTGTGGTGTGACAAGAATGGATAAAGTGAGGAATGAGTATAGAGGAAGTTTGAAAGTGGCGCAAGTGACTGAAAAAATGAAGGGGAATCGTTAGTCTTGCTATGGTAATGTAAAGAGAAGGGATAAAACGCATGTTATTAAAAGAGTATATACATATTGATGGATGGAGAGCAAGAGAGAGGCCAAAGAAAAGATGGATGGATTCAGTGAAGAGTGATATGAAAGAAAAGAAAGTTAGTGATAGCATGACAAGTGACAGGGCAGAATGGAAGAAAAAAACATGTGCGCCGACCCCAAATAACGCGGGACAAGGGCAGGAAGATGATGATTGAATAGGTTACTTTTAGAAAGGCGTGCTTCATCGTCAACCATATCATCGCTTATCATCAGATGAGATAGTGGTCAAATGTGAAACAACCACGTATGATGACCATTGTGCACAGATATGATTAACTATTGAAACGTTCTAGTGGGCATAGTACTTACACTCTACACTCAACCCGCGTCATATTTCGTTCCGTTCTTTAAACGTTCCTAGCACGGTCATGATCACACCATACAGTGTAAAAGACAGACCTCTCCAACCTTCACTTTATAGCTGACAACACAAACAACGAGCATTCAATATTCGTGAAACTACAGTACACTGATCGTACGCGATGCTATAAATTGTAAGTGGTGATAAATTGCTGGCCCAAAGCCAACTAATGCCGTGATAGGACGTTTCCGTCGGTGGAACCTCACAACTAGCACGACTTGCGCTATAAGACTGATCTGTTTATAGGCTAGGTACTAGCGAACGTATTTTTATGGGTCTCGTCGTATGTTTTTAATGTTTTAGGTTACTTTTTGTAGGCAAACTGATCTTTTGAAAACATTACCTGAGCCGTGGAATGGATAGGGCAATTTAAAGACTTAAAATTTACAAATGTCATAAGTTGTTTATGTCGATTATGGTGCGGGTGCCGCTCACTCACTTTTTGGGAACCTTCCTCAAATGAGAGTTTTGGCCAAAGGGTGTCGTGTATCGACGATTTCGTGGAAGAACACCGACCTCGCAGCGGAACACGACGCGTCACTTCGTGTGCAATAGTACCTATAGTTTAGTAATTGTGATAGTTTCTTTTATACTTATGTATTAGTTTATTATGTTGTAAGATTATTTGTGTATTTTATCTATGGGCCTTAGTTGCCTGATAATAAATGATTATTATTATTAATATAAGGTTCAAATACAATTATAAATAACTAACTTTTACCAG
The DNA here is from genome assembly GCA_949316375.1 of Mythimna vitellina. Classification (NCBI taxonomy): domain Eukaryota; kingdom Metazoa; phylum Arthropoda; class Insecta; order Lepidoptera; family Noctuidae; genus Mythimna; species Mythimna vitellina. Next base: position 6,937,738 of record OX438687.1, on the reverse strand, counting down.
CGGCTTCGCTCGCGTAAATCTAAAAAATACAGGTCTATGTTACTGTGTAATAAAATAGTTTTATACTGGCGAATGAATTTTGAAAATCGGTCCAGTAGTTTTTTAGTTAAATCGTAACATACAAACAAACAAAAGATCATTTTTTTCCTCTTTATAGTATTAATATAGACAAACAAAATTAGAATGTATACCTAAAATTTTACTTCCTGCCTTTCTGTCCACAGCAGAAACGTTGTTCATAACCGGTACATTTTGACACCCGTAAGCGTGTGTGCACTCGCTTTTATTTTGTATTTCAGGATTATTGGAACGTGAGGCACAATGCATGTTTAGGTGTTTTCCACGTGCCTTTGAAAGTTTATTAATAAGAATTATCTAGTATTTAGATAAAGTGGATTTATTGATTAAATCAAAGGTACGGAGTCAGTTTGTTAGAAATCGAACAAAGAAAAAGTTAAGTGGCGCAACTAGCTAGCAGTTAGCGGTTAGGTTACTTCTAGGTAAGCGTGTTCCATCGGCCATCAGATAATTGCTTACCATCAGGTGAAATAGTGGTTAAACGCGAGCCTATCAATAATCAAAAAAAAATAAGATCTAGGCCCTATATCTACAAGTACAGCATATTTCATCCCGATGATTCAAAACAAATTGGTTAACGTGCCTACATAATTATATACTAGCCTCATTTAATAATAATTATATGAGGCTAGAAAAGCGCTTCTTACACCAAATAAAAAAATAAATATTAAAAATAAACCCCAAGTCTATAATTATGCAATAAATTCACAGAATTTCTAAAGACTTGCGTGTAAAAATAGAGCGTAAGAGAATTTGTATGCGAACTACTACGCTACACGTGCTACGAATCCAATGAGCTCGTGCTACGAATTCGCTACGAGATTCGTAGCGATTCGTAGCAATTTTAATTGGCAATGGCAACTCATCTACCAAAAACTTTTGATTAATCTTAAAATGTAATTTGCAAGTTAAGACGAGACTTAACTTTGAAGACACTGAAGGCGTTTCGAACCTAATCATTTGGACTTTTTAAATGAATTTTGTGACTTGAAAATTGGTGTTCGAAAAGTACATCGAAAATTTTATTGCACAAATGGGGAAATAAAAACTTAAGCAGAAGATACGGAGTTTCCAAGTAAGTTTGAAAAGCAATTCTACGAGAGGTGATTATTTTGCGTTTGTTTAATAAAGGAGGATGGGAAAGAATGGTAAAGTCTAAATTAAGAATGTAACGCAGTGTAGGCGATTTAACGCGATCGCAATTGCGAAGCGACGCGGCGTGTATGGAACTAACAATTAATACTCTATTGCGGTGGCTTACGTGACCAACAGCAATTGTGTGGTGTATGGCGATGAGCGAAGCGAAGCAGTCGCAATCATTTTGTTTTGATGTTTTCACGTGAACTCGTGTGGTGCGGAGACTTGTTATACATAAAGTGGCTACTTCGCAGCAGAGCCACCACATGACATTAAATTCGCGTGAACCACATCGGATTATATATACTTTTTTGCATTGGAAATATGTATTTATATACTTTTGATATAGCCAGGCAAAATTTCTCGGTAGATTACCTTTCAATCATTATTACTAACTAGTTTATGCTACCGCTGGTACGCGGTTGAAACCGCCTTCACCCAGCATTACACACACCCACACACAGTAACAGTACACATTGCTAAGGAGTGGAATTCTTCGACAGAGTTTGTGTTTCCTGGTAACTACAACCTGGAGTCTTTAAATCGAGAGTGAATAGATTATGGGTTACTTCTAGGCAAGCGTGCTCCATCATCGACCTCATCATCGCGAACCACCAGTAAAGATTATCTCTACTGATGGTAAGCGATGATGTGGTGGATTCAAACGCAAGCCCATCAATAATAATAATTAAAAAAATATTTTATTTAGAATATAAAACTGCGCACCGGAAGACGCAGCGTGGGAAGGCATCCTAAAAGGTGGACCGATGACCTGGTGAGGGTTGCGGGAATCCGATCATATTTAATAATAATAATAATATTCCGCCACTATCACACAACGCCGTCTAGTCTCAAGCTTAGCAGAGCTTGTGTTATAAGTACTAGACAACTGATTAACATACTTATATATTTCTAAATACACATATTTTACTGTTAATACACATACATATTATAGATAAATTACACCCAGACACAGAACAAATGATCTCTCTACACACAGAACAAATGAGCTCATCAAACAAATATTTGTCCTGGGTGGGAATCGAACCCACGACATCCGGTATAGCAGTCAGGGCCACTAACCATTACACCAACAGGCCAGTCAAAAAACACAACATTATTAGTAAAAATTACATTTACAAGTTACAATGTATTTCAATTAAATGAAGTCCAACGTCGGTGGATATAACATCCTGTAATTTACAAGTAACTTAAAATATTAAATCGATATTTTATTTCTAAATAGTGTTATTGTGTTGTTTGATAATGTTATAATTCTATGTTGATAATTTGCAAACAACTACATTAGAGTATAATTATAACTAAGGATAAATGTACAACGTATTGTTTAATTAAATGTGCTTGTTCTCTACAAGCTTTGTTATTACTATTGGAAATAATAAAACCAAGTGCATGATGAACTAGTCTGTCATTTTATTCTACAATTGCTTTTAGCAATAAGACCGCCCAGTGTGACACTCTATTAATTTTAAGTTCCTAATATTATTTTAATTTTTGTGTACAATGAAGAATATATTTATCTACCTATCTACAATATACATATAATACAATCATCATCTTCCTGCCCTTGTCTCGTTTTATTTGGGGTCAGTACAATACGATTTTTTTCTTCCATTCTGCCCTATCACTCGTCAAGCTATCACTAACTTCCTTTTCTTTCATATCACTCTTCGCATAATACATATAACACAATAAAACAATAATAATATAATACAATAACAATACATACAACAACAATACATTATATATTTTCTATACAAGGATTTCACTTTTAATTCCCAATGTCAAAAGGTTCCCGACCCCTTAAATCGCAACAGAGTAAAATAATTGGACTCGAAAAACTCCTTTCTGTAAAGTCTCTTTAAGAGGATCATAAAGTTAGCATGTAAATTGAGTGTTTTTTTACACAAGTGCTGTAATGCCATTATAACTTCTTTCAAAAGTTTCGACGACAAACACTTTTGAAAAACAACTAATCCTACAACGAAACTTTTTAATTAAAATTGAATTATTCGGACCCCTGATTAGAATAAGAGTGTAACTCTAGTTGATTGCTTTGAAGGTAATATTTGAAATTTTGTCATAGGTTTATCGATCGATGGTTTTTTTCCTTCAAAATGTTTGTGACAACCCAGTAGGTTGTCACGTTTATATAGGCGTCAGTGGCGTTTTTAAAGTCGTCCTTACAGAGTTTTTTTTTAAGGTGGTTAATCATCTAATTGCTTCTCTCACTCTAAGGTAGAGCGCTGTAGGGGCCCGGCAGTGTCGAAGCCTACTGGGACCACAGGTAGTGTGAAAGCGAAGCAAAGAAGGAACAGGAGTGGGTTTTTAGTCAGTAAAAGTCTGACACTATCTCCCACTTCGCCCGAGGGCGGGAATTGTTATTAGGTGATTTTCCCACCTTAAAAAAAAAAACAGGTAGAGCTGGGAGGGTGTGTCAAACTTTTATTGACTAAAACTTACCTGTATCTTGCATTTTCCCTTTGTGTTCTAGAACCACAGTATCTCTTTAAGTAATCCCTAGCGGGCATCGGCTTTATTGGGCCCCTACGGTTTATTGACATCTTTACAAGGTGCGCGTGGAACACTACGCACCGTCAACGACTTGGGCTCGGTGTTTACGGGACGGGCGGACGGTGAACTACCCATTGTTTTCCCTGCGCATATCTGCGCCTACGTTGGCCAAGGATCGCCTTGTGACTCCCGAAACCTGAAGCGCCTCCTTTTGTGGCGGCTGGGGCATAAGAATTTTCGTTTTCTCATCTTCGCGGCCATTTCCTCTGCCAGCAGAAGATCTAAGCTTTGAAATGTGGATCTTCTTGACGGACCAATTTTTTGACAATTCAAATGTGCCTAGAAATAGTTTATTTGAAATAAATGCTTTTAGTTTGAGTGCTAACATTAAAGGAAAAAAGTAAGAACCAGCCAGTATCTACATCTGTCAAAACCTTTTCAATAATCTTAATCCTGAGCTATCATAATATTTCCGATACGACACAAATGTCTCGAATGATTGGTAAGGATACGACTGACCTATTTTGTGTTCCTACACGTGTCACAATAAATGGTGCCTTCTCCTACAGATAGAGGCGTAGCGTTGACTAATTTAGACGCGGGCGAAGGCACATTAGCTAGGCCTTTTTCTAACATAAATTCGAAAACAAGACCGCGACTTTCGCAATCCAGTGTTCGACCACATCGTCGCTTACCATCAAGTGAAATAGTGGTCAAACGCGAACCTATCAATTATAAAAAAAACCCTCGTTCTTAAAGAGCCTTCGCTTGAGCGAGGCCCATTTGGGTGCAAGGCCGTAGGTGGGGGCCCACTTCGCCCACGCCTAGCTACGCTACTGTCTACAGATCAAACACTACTGACAGGTTTACTGATAACATTGATGAGTATAAAATATTATGTATTTGTACGATCGACTTTTTTCTTGGTACCGTAAAACATAATTGAAATTATTGAAATGAAATGTGGTGGTTATGATGTTTATTTACTCTGTTATCATTAGAAACGTAAAATACTCTTAAGAATTCAAGACCTAATTAAGAAATTGAATTCCGCACCAGAGTCCGGTAACCATTCGGACCGAGCCCAAGTCGTTAACAGCGTGTAGTGTTCCACGCGCGCCTCAAGATGTCAGCAAATCGTAGGGGCCCAGCAGGGTCGAAGCCTACTGGGACCATGAGTTAAGTGAAAATGAACCCCGGAGCACTGAAATGCAAGGCAAAAAAGGAACAAACGAGTGGGTTTTAGTCAGCAAAAGTCTGACACGCCCTCCTGTTCCGCCCAAGGGCGAGAAATGTCATTAGACGATTTCCTAAATAAAAAAAAAACCAGAGACTGTGTTTCGAGCTGAGTTCCATTATCGGACCACTAGACGTACAGCGCTGCACCGTCGATAAAAGGTGTTCATCCCACCCATACGTATAAAACGTTTTAGGAACACATTTATTGTGCATACAGCTAAGGAGTGGAATTCCTTGCCGGAATCTGTGTTTCTTGATGGCTACAACCCGGAAATCTTTAAGTCAAGAGTGAATAGGTTACTTCTAGGTAAGCGCGCTCCAACGTCGATCGCATCGTCGCTTTCCATCAGGTGAGATAGCGGTCAAGCGTTCTACGAAAGGAAAATTTATGAGTTATTCTTTCAGAAATCGATTAATGGCCCCAGTTCTAACAGCGGTGCAAATCTAGTACGGAACGGTAGTCAGTTATTAAAAAAAATAATTTAATATAATATATTTTTTTTTGTAAATGTTGATATTGTTATCATATATTTTACTTGAACTAGTTGATTTTTAACCGATTTCTAAAAAAGGAGGAGGTTCTCAATTCGGATGTCTGTAATTTTTTTTTGTTTGTTCGCGCATAACTTCGTCGCTTGCCAACCGATTTGAAAAATTCTTTATTTTTTGGAAAGAGTATAACTTCCCAAATGGTTCTATAGTCACCAAGTCCGGATCTGATGATGGAATCTTGGTGAAATTGAGGGAACTCCTCAAATATTATAGGCAACCATATAGTGATTTTGGTATTTGCATCGAGAACTTAAACATTTACAGTCAAAAAGTAACATTTGATGAAATGGAACTGATGAAGAAGACCAGAAATGATCAACGGAACTTCTTACTCTCATAGATATCACAATGAAGATAGTTAAGTATGTCAATACAAATAAATTAATGGTTCTGAATAGTTACGTTGAAAATGGTATCATCAAAATGAACTGATGATGTTGATGGAATCCGAAGGTAGGCACTGGAACTCCGTAATTAATTAGTGTTACCTAGCAGTGTTTGGGTTAATTGTAATCATCATGAGAAATAGGCACTCTGTTTATAAGTGTATCGCAACTAAAAAGTGTGAAATAAAAAACTTTTGAAGTCGGTTATTCTTTTTTTGTAAAAAGTTTTAATCATCATCATTCAGTGAGTCAATACACGTTTTTCTATCTTTATTTCCATAAATCAAGTTATAAATTTAAAAAAAAACACGTATTTTATCTGTGTTTATTTTGTAGTACTGAAAAACTCGTCTAGACATCTGTCAGTAGCTATTTATATTTATAGCCTTGGTCTTTTCGTTTTATGGCTGTATTCATAGTTTTGAACTAGAGTTGGGTCATAAAATTGTACATGTGGTTGGTGATTGCTATTTTATTAGACTAACTTCTATTAACTGACTTCTGTATTGTTAAATGATATGGTTATATGTAGCAAGAGTGGTTTTTTTTTGTAATTTTTTTTCTTTGTTGCACACCTTAATTAACACCCTTTTATTTTTATCTTTACTTACTTTTTTGTTAGTATTCAACAAACTACAGTTGTTTCGACAATGGCAACCTAACAATAGACTATGTGTCTCTATATTCCATTTGTTTAGGTAGTTAACTAAATGTAAACAATCTAGATATATCATTTTTTTTTAAATCATGTAAAAGACATACAAAAATTATTTAAATTCAGATAATTACTTCGTGCTATTCGTCGCGCGCTTCGACTGCATGACAGGCCATGGTGACTAAGGCTGTTGACAACGTCGCCACATCATCACATTACTAACGACCTCATCCGACGAGTTCTTGTCACCGTCGGCGTTCCAGCTGTTTTGGAACCTCATGGCCTGGCATGCGACGATGGTAAGAGAGCGGACGGTATGTCTTTATTTCTTCTCCTTCTTTCGTGATTTTAGATCAATGAGAAGTACCCTATAAATTTTGATTCCTTTAATAGTGTCAAAATCCACGTTTTTTACGACATAAACGGCCGTAACTTTTTTTTCGGAAAACTCCGATGTTTGATTTTTTCACAGCATCAAGGAACCGCAGTACTTAAGTATATGGTTTTAATTTTAACTCGATACCTCCACGCGTAAGGGTCTTGACAGACAGACGGACAACATAGTGATATTACTATAAGAGTCCCGATTTTTTTTTCTTTTGAAGTACAGAACTCTAAAAACGAAGTAGAAAGACGTGCTTGTTAACTGCGTTCATAAATAAAATAGTCTAAAGTAATCAAACTTTTACAAAAAAAAAATTACTAGAACCAAAGAACGTGCTTTATTACAAAGTGCCTCATGGAAGAATTCGTTTTATTGCCATCAGCAAACAGCATAGCATTGTTCGAGTTTGAATGACTACAGTACTAGTGAAATCTTGTGTTCTGTTCTGCTTCTCTGAGATAGGCATAATAAAAGAAAAACACCGGTCAAGCGCCAGTCAGACTCGCGCTTGAATGGTCCTTAACATTATCTTATTTGTTATTATAGTGACATAGAAATACATCAAATGCAAAAAAAAATCAACTGTCTAGCTACCACGGTTCATGAGATACAGCCAGTGACAGAGAGACAGACAGTGAAGTCTTAATAATAGGATCATATTTTTATCCTTTGAGTACAGAATACTAAAAAGCACTACACACATACACCGTACTCTTAGGCCTGTTCTGAACTACACATGAATATTTCGAAAACCAGACCAAAGCATCCTAATACTTAATTCTTTATCGTACTCAAAAACGGCAAAGAGCGTGTCGGGCCATGCTCAGTGTAGGGTTCCGTAGTTTCCCATCCGTCACAATAAGAGTCCTCACTTAAGAGTTAATGAATGACAGACAAAGAGCAAGATCAAATACCACCAATGCCGACGAGAGACAAGGCGAACAATTCGACAATATAATAGCTCATACCCGTCCCGACTCCATCATCGCAGGAAAAATCTTAACAGCGCGAAGTAGCTCAAAGTACAGCGTTATCTGTCGGGAAATTGGGTGACTAATTACAAACTGACCGGGTTATATAGTTATATTAGTTTTCGTTGGTAATTTTGGATTGCGTGAACCGATTTTAATAGTTCTTTTTTTTAAAGAATAAATGTTCAGGATAATAAAATATGTAAACGAAAAGTAAAAAAAAAATGCTTGCATATACGGTTAAATTACAAACTTAGTTCAGAATTTATTTTGTACAACTTTTCAAAAACTGTTCAACCCATCAAGTTCAAATTTTTTTTTATAGAAAGTCCTACTTTTGAGATTTTTTTCATATTTTCTAAACTTATGGTTCAAAAGTTAGAAGACCCTTTTTTAATTTTGGAGTGATTATTTCAGAAAAAATAATTTTATCAAAAAACGATTTTAAAGAAAGAAAGAAAAATATATAATATATTTTCGTAAACCCCAATTCATTTTTAAATACCTATCCAACAATATATCACACTTTACGGTTAAAATAAAAAAAAATAACTCCCCACTTTACGTGCAGGGTAGGCCCCCACCCTAGTAAAACGTTTTTACCCACTTTTTATTTTACCATTTTGTCGACGTAATTGATATACATATTGGTACCAAATTTCAGCTTTCTAGTGCTAATGGTCACTGAGATTATCCGCGGACGGACGGACGGACAGACAGACAGACTTGGCGAAACTATAAGGGTTCCTAGTTGACTACGGAACCCTAAAAAAAGCACCTAAGTTTTTTATTTTTTCGTCAATCAAGTAGGTATGCAATTTGAACTCAACCGAATACATTTTCCCGTACACTTGTATCCGAACAAAAGCAACATGAATTAATACTTATTAAGATACTAGCTGACCTGGTGAACTTCGTACCACACAATAGTCAATGACTGTTGCTCGCCCCGCACAAGAGCGGGATTTGTCAGTAGATGATTTTCCCCCCGAAAAAAAAGTCCACTTAGGGGTGGATTTTAGAAAATCCTGCCTCAAAGCTCGCTAACGTCATAAAAGAAAGCTTTGTGCCAAAATTTCAAGTCTCTTACTTCCAAAACGTAGGACTTTCATTCAAACTTCCAACCCCCGTTTTACCCCTTAGGGTGGAGTTCCGTAAAATCCGTTCTTAGCGGATGTCTACACTACCTACCATGCAAATTTTAAGTTTGCAGGTGTTATAGTTTTTGAAATTTCGTGATTAATCGGTGAGTGATATAGATTAGCATGCAAATCACTGCTCCGTTCTACAGACATGTGTATCACCACCTTAAGGCACTGACCAACTGGCTATGATCACATGGTTAGACGTCTCTAATTGCTACCGGCTCTGTGGACAAAGGACATAGATGTATTGTTTCAATATTTTTTTCTTTTTTCCTGTACCCTCGTCGATATAAAATTGCAAACAGTGGGGGATTAAATAAGGTCTGTTTGAAATATGTGAAAGGGAGCTGCGAACAATCTAATGCTGGTTGGATGTGGTGTTTCAATTGCAAAAAAATAACGGTGGCCTATTGTATATTTTCCTATTTTCTAAGTCAAGTTAATTTTAATTGTTATTGCATGTGTTATACAAATGAATTTAGAGATACACTGACTAGTTAGCAGCCCTAGTTTTGCACGAGTGTTAGAAATATTTGAAATATTCGAATTTTCTCTAAAGTTAACGGCTTTTCTCTACCGTAGTACAAATATATCATGCGTCTATTGGTGATTTTTTTTTTTTATTTGGTATAAACTAGTGCTTGACTGCGATCCCACCTGATGGTAAACAGAGATGAAATCGTTGATGGTCAGGCGCACTAGCTTATTAAGAGCTTATTCACTCTAGCCTTGAAGACACTATATTATAGTTGGACGGGAAGACCGCAGCAGGCAAATTGTTCCAGTCCTTCGATGTACGCGGTATGAACGACAAGGCGAAACACTTAGTCCGGACCGTAGAGGTTCTGTAAAAAAATCTGTTCATTAGTTTGTAAGTTTATTGCAAGCAAATAGACAAACAAAAACAAATATACAATGTAAAACTTAGTTTTATGAGATGTATGTGTGTAAAGATAAGAATATAGAGGAAAGCTTTGCTTGTGGCATTACACGCTAAATTGTTCAGTAGAGCAGTTTTTCAGTTATAGTTACTGAAAAACTGCTCTACTGAACAATTACTAGCTCCACTAAAACACATAAAAAGATTAAGTGTTTTTCACTCTTCAACTGTTCAATTATACTTTCGTTGCAGGATTCAAAACAATTCAAAAATTTCTCTGGAACTCGTCGAGCTTCATTGACTCGGCATTTTTCTGTAGGTTGCCACTGCCGATTTGCACCAGTGCAACCCCTTAGCCGGTCACTGGTCATCATCATCATCATCATTTCAGCCGAAAAAGGCCTCCCCCAAGTGTCACCACAACGAACAATTCTGTGCGTCTCGCATCCATCGGATCCCCGCAACCTTCACCAGGTCATCGGTCGTCCTTGTAGGAGGCCTTCCAACGCTGCATCTTCCGTCACGCAGTCGCCAGAGCCTTTCGGTCCCAACGGCTATCTGTTCTATGGCCCTGCCCATTGCCACTTACGTTTGACGATTCTTTGTGCTATATCAGCAGCCTTGGTTCTCCTGCAGATATCTTTGTTTTTGATTCGATCACGCAAGGAAACTCGTGAATAGCCCTTTCCATCCTTTGGGTGACTTTAAGCCTTCTGATGAGACCCTTTGTGAGTAACCACGTTTCGGAGCCATATGCCATCACTGCTGACTGGTCGCTAGTCACACGAATATTAAAAAGGCGAAAATTTGTGAGTATGTGTGTGTGTATCTTTGTTACTTCTTCACGCTGGAACGGTTAAACGGATTAGGATAAAATTTGGCATACGGGTAGACCATATCCTGAAATAGCACATTTTCATCTCGGTAGTCCCTTGGGATAATTTTTTACTTTAACTCATGTGAAGCCGCTTACGCAAGCTAGTGAGTCATAAAACGCTCGTAATTCTCGTTACTCGCTATTCGTAATTGTTTGCGAGAACTGTTACATTTTCTAAGATAAACAATTTCCGAACTAGTTTCTATCTTAAAATTCTTTTTTGGAGGTATGCGGAACATAGTGTAAAGTCACGCAAACCTCCGTTGAAAAGGGAGGATCCTCCGACTAGACGGGTGTTATGTCTGGTGGGCAACTGCTCGATAGATGATTTCAGCCTGTTCTATATGTTCTGTTCACGCGGAGAAATTTAATTGCGCGATGCAAGATTACTTCTTATGTGACGCCATAGATGTCACTTCACTTTTTTCATTTATTTTTTTATTACTAATATTCTCGTGTTTGACTACTATCTCACCTGATGGTAAGCGATGATGTGATCAACGATGGAGCACGTTTGCCTAGCTGTATGCATCATGAATGGGTTCCTAAAATGCATTGTACGAATGGGTGGGAGGTTTATTTCCAGTCGCCCACGTCGTAAACCCACTCATACAGCTGTTTTGGTAAATTCGCATTGCATTTTAATTCATTTCCATTTTCGCATTAATCACGTTGCAAAAAGCAGTATTAGACGTACGCCCACGACTACCTAAAATAAATGAATGTGCTAAAGTTGTTGTAACTTACCAAGACGAGTTGGATTTGTGTATTATGTGTATTTTGTACACTTTTTATAATTATTTACTTACACCTTTTTTTTCTTTTTAAAGTGCGATATCATCCAATGACATCTCCTGCCCTTGAGCGGGGTGGAAGGGCATGTCAGACTTTTACTGACTAAAACCCATACCTGTTCCTACTTTGCTGTCGTTCCAGGGCCCTGGGGTTCTCTTTTGCATCACCTATGTCCTAAGTAGGCTTCAACCCTGCTGGGCCCCTACGGTTGCTGACATTGCCTTGAGGCGCGCGTGGAATACTACGCACCGTCTACGACTTAGGCTCAGTCCGGACGATTACCGGACGGTCGGACGGAGAGCTACCCATTCCTCGCCGTCCGCAAGCCCACGCTTACGGTGGCCGGAAATTGAGATCGGAATCCCGGAGGCTGGGGCGCGCCTTGCCTTGATCAGATTTGCTTCCATACACTCTCGGTAAAGTTTAATCAAAAATCAGTGTAAGGCAACTACCACGTTCTCTGGCATTTCTGCTGAACTGAACCTATTTGACACAGCCGTGAGATATATTGTGTCGTGTTCTTTTTAATCTTGAGTTTCTGATTGTTGTACTAAATTTATTTTTGATTTCTTTTTTTTTTCAAAGTTCAATCGCGTTTTGTCATGCGCGTGTGTTTTTTCAGTTTCCGCCAAAATGGTTGAGCCGAGCGGTGCTGATACACGCGTCATGTTAGTGAACGAATGCTGCCATTTGATATTGGTCATCTTTAAACTAAAAGTGGTCTATTACATTTTTTATATTTGGAATTTTAGTTTATTTATTAGCATTTTTCCTACATGATGGGAGTGACAAAAAAAACATATATTATATACCGTTATCTCACCTGATGGTAAGTGACGATGCGGTTGACGATGGAGCGCGCTTACCTAGAAGCAACCTATTCACTCTTGTCTTAAAGAGTCCCGGGTTGTAGCCATCAGGAAACACAGATTCCGGCAAGGAATTCCACTCCTTAGCTGTACGCACAATGAATGTGTTACCAAAACGCTTTGGGCATACAAAGATTTAAACTCATCGCACTGACTTTCTTCACTGTTCTTTCTTTGCTCAGGCTATTTCTCTGTGGAATGCGCTCCCCCTAGAGGTCAGGATGGTTACAAACCGATTAAGATTCAAGATTGAGGTTCGCGAGCATATTCGTAAGAAGGTGGCAGTAGTATCATCACAACGTTAATGTTTCTCTGTTTGTCGATTTGGACCATTTTTTTATTTTATTATATATTTATAGTTCATTAAATTAAGTTTATATTATTTAATATATATTATATTTATTATATTGTATCTGTGATTCATTTGCATATCTTTTTATATTAACCTTTTTTTTTCTCTCTCTCTTTTATTGCACCTACTATTATACTATTCTTCTTTGCATCACCCAAAGGTTGACTGGTAGAGAATGCCTAAGGCATTAAGTCCGCCTCTGTACCTTTATGTGCATAAAGTGTTAAATAAATAAATAAATATAAATTTAAAAGAGTCTCAATAGAGAATTATTTGCTTAGGAATATGCAATAAATTATATTTTCTGATTTGTAAGTCAGTGGACTTCTGAAATAAATTCTTTGATTGGTTGATTAATAGCAGTCTATGACATAGTAAATAGTTTACGCACACAGGGACAAAGTGTACGTTTAGCTACACCCACAACAAAGAACAACTCGTCTTCGTGAAATAAAATATCTACTCGTACAACAATAAAACCTTCTCTATTCACGTTACATTCGCCGTCCGGACACCAGCTGTCCGGTTTCGTCCGCAAAGCTACAACGCTGCACCACTGTGCGGGATTAATGTTATTTTTATTTAAACCAGCTGGCTATACGTGGCGGTTTTGAACATGAGAATTTATTTGTCCGCCAATATTGGATTTATTTTTAGATGGCTAGAAATATTGCATTGGTTATTAAACTTCTTATGACTCTTAGAAGATTTGTTAGAAAATGTATCTTATTTTTTATCTTCATGGTATACATGCATTTTTTTATTTACAAAATTGTTAGCTTAGCATAAGTTTATTGTCACGTCTTAACTGTAAGAAAGTGAAACGAGAACAACTGCCGACAAACTGTTTTACAGTTTGATAGAATGTTGTATCTAGTGTATAATAATGTGTGTGTGTGTACCACATTTCAACGCTCAGTCACGTGGTCACAACAAAGAAATAAGAGGCGTGGCTGACTCGAGGCGATTAACGAAAAGAGAATCAAAACGAAAAGGTTGTAACTTGGCTAGGGGGGCTGATATTATAACGCAGTATTATTAAACAACATTATTTTTTATATATGCGAAACTCGAAACTATGGTCTAATATTTTTATTTAAAGAATCTGTGTACAAAATTTCATAAAGTTCATGAGAAATCACATAGTTATAAGCTTGTTATGTTACTTGGATGTCCACACAAATACATAGTCCCCGGGACATGACCGGGATTGTTTTTCTCCTGCACCCAGTTGTGCGCTAGAGCTTAATACCCGTTATGATCTACCGTGACCTTTCTTTAAGTACAGCACATTTATGTCAGTGGTGTCCAACTTGTGACGTTTTTAAATATTATTGGGAAAAATCTAATATGATGTAAATCATTGATTCAGTTACTGAATCTAAAAAAACTATGCATAGTGGGCCTTATATCGATCCCACTGTTGGGACTTAGGCCTCCTCAATTCAAGCAGGTTTCTGCACAAGGAAAGCGCCGTCGAAGGCGGTCTAAAAAGAGGCGGCGGGAAGATCTGGATGCATACCACGAGGACTGGTTTGCGACTGCACGGTAGAAGTAATAAGGGCTAGAAAAAAGCAAAAAAAAAAAATCATAGCGAGAATCTAGCATAAGCATAGCATAATCAGCTTTATAATGTTCCCACTGCTGGGACTTAAGCCTCCTCTTTAAGAGAGGGAATGGGCCATAATCCACCACGCGGGCCCAGTGCGGGTTGGTGGATGTCATATGTCTTCGAATTTTTGATTCTAGGACATGTCGGTTTCCTCACGATGTTTTCCTTCACCGTTTTGAGAGCAGTGGTGATGAAATAAATTACACAAAGTAATGCGCCTGGCTGGGTTTGAACCCGCGACCTACAACTCGTAAGCCGGAGCCGTTACCACTCGGCCACCACTGCTCTCAAACTAATTACTCTCTCTGTAATTACTTTACTGAAGGAATATTAAGTTATTTATAACTTAATTAACATTATTAGGTTTTAAGTCAGTAAAAAATCTGACATGGGCATGTCAGATTCAAGCTCTAGGGAAAGGAGAGCCTCTCCCTATAGTAGGATGGGCACGCCATAATTATGGCGTTAAGTAACAAACTATAAAGTATGAGTATATCGCTCAGTATAAAATGTAATATTTTCTGAGGAATAGGGAAGAAGTAATATTGTATTATTGTAAAGAAACTGGCATTTTGCCCACCTGATGTTAAGTGTTAACTTCACGCCACTAGAACTGCCTTCTAAGTCTCTGACACTTAGAATTTGACTTATGAGGTTGATACATTATTGTATTTTGTACGTTTAAGTATGTACAAATATATATACTGCTATACTTGCCTTATCTTTTTTTTTAGATTTTTGTAAATGGATGGAGAGAAAGAGAGGAGTCAAAGAAATATTAGATGGATTTTGTGAGGAGTAAAATGAGAGAAAAGGGAATCGGTGATAGCGTGAAGGTTGGGCTTTAAGGATGAAAAACCTGAAACCAAATAATAAAAGCAGAAAGATGCACTTGGCTAGCTTTTTTGACTGCGATTTCCTGCCGTGGAATATAAGGAATTCTAAATGATAATGAGAATCGTATTCATCATCTTCCTGCCCTTGTCCCATCTTATTTGGGGTCGGTGCAACACGTTTTTTTCTTCCATTCTATCCTGTCAACCGTCATACTATCACTAACTTCCTTTTCTTTCATATCACTGTTCACACAATCCATCCATCTTTTCTTTGGCCTCCCTCTCCCTCTCCACCCATCCACATGTATACTCATAACTCTTTTAGTAACATGTGTTTCATCTCTCCTCTTTACATGACCATACCAAGACAAACGATTCCCTTTCAACTTTTTAGAATCGTATTAAAAGCGCTTATTTTCTATGTACCAGGCCACTCAGAAAGTTTTATAATAGTATAGTATTCATATTACAATAATCACTACGATTAAAAATTGCTATGAAATATCATCAGGCGTTTTCGAACTTTTTTTTTATATCTCAAAAATGTGGTTAAATATTAACAAAAAAAAATTTAGGTAGTGAAAATTTAAATAATAGCTATACTCTTGAGAGAAAATTTGGTTTGATGCTAGTTGGTACGGATCCACATACGAATTTGGGCAATCTCTTTTATGCCAAATGATAATATTAAAGCACTTTTATGAAAAAAAAAATCGTTTTGTTTATAATTCATTTATAAGTTATATATTTATGTATAACTTATAATATAATTTTTATAAATCAAAAATAGTCTAGAAACACAGCTGTCACAACTTAACTTGATACCTGTTACAACTTACCCCAGAGTTAGAAGAGTTGTGACAAAAGGAGTCGTTTCAATGTTCGTAGATTTTCTCAGAAACCTTATAGCTTTCATTTACTTTAATGACTGTTTTTTTAAGAGTAAGGACTGAGCTACATTTAGGCACAGAGTTCATAATCATGGTGTGTTTCTTTATCAAGATATGTTCTTTTAAGTAAATATTGTGATTGTGTGTGTGTTGTTTATGTTGTTTTTTTTTAACCCAATTGTTGACTGGTAGAGTCGTTTCAATGTACGTAGATTTTCTCAGAAACCTTATAGCTTTCATTAACTTTAATGACTGTTTTTAAAAGAGTAAGGACTGAGCTACGTTTAAGCACAGAGTACATAATCGTGGTGTGTTTCTTTATCAAGACATGGTTTTTTAAGTAAAAATTGTGATTGTGTGTGTGTGTTGTTTTTTTTAACCCAATTGTTGACTGGTAGAAAATGCCTTGTGGCATTAAGTCCGCCTATGCACCACCACTGTACATGAAGTTTAAATAAATAAATAAATTGTCACAGCCTTCCTCGGCTTTCCCACAGCTATTATGCTCAGAAAATACAACTGCAAATATATTTATAAATCCGCATAATCAGATATGGCAACTAGATGGCTGGTATTATCACCGCGAAACGTAAACATTGTGGTTTTCGACGCCTGTGATTAACACGATTTCACAAGTAACGCTTTCACAGTTTCATAGGAACTCGAAACAAATAAACAAATAGAGGGGATTAAACGTAAATTCTTGTTTATTTCACTGGAAGCAAGTTGTCCTGTAATTAACGGTAGGGAGCTCCTTCCGAAATAGCTTTGCTAGAGAAATATTTTCGCTGAATGTATTTCCACGGCCAAGCAGGATTGCGTTGTTTATTTTTGAAGATAGATATTTTGTACTAAACTGAAAGAGTTTTTAATACGGTTTAATTTTCTCGTTTATTAGGATGCTAATCAATAAAAATTAACTCAGGCAATACTAATTGGGCACGTCATAATCTTCCATAATTTTAGCGGCAAATTCCCTCTTTGAGGAGTGGCTGGAGTGGCGTCACTGTCCTCAAATTCTACACGATGCAGATACTCATCAGATATGTTAAGTTTGGGAGGTTCCTGCGCTGATTCAGGTTGAAGAAATGACCAGGTAACACCATTTTGCAGATCGCCTAGAGGGCACGGTGAAGCATACGGTGGAGGTGTGCCCCGCTTGGACGGAGCACCGCTGTGTTCTTATGGAGGCGATCTGGACCCTGGTGCTGGCACTGGTCTCCTCAAAAAGATATCAGCAAACAGAAGGGGTCCAGCAGGACCCCTAGAATGCAAAGAGCAACTGAAGGAGGGCCTGAGCCCATTCCCAGAGGATATCGATCTACATAGTTGGCTTAGTCATAACAAAGTTGACTGGTCTGTTGGTCTAGCGGTTAGCGGCCCTGACTGCTATGCCGGAGGTTGTGGGTTCGATTCCCATCCAGGACAAATGTTTGTATGATGAGCACGATCATTTGTTCTGTGGTCTGGGTGTAATGTATCTATAAAATGTATATATTTAGAAATATATAAGTGTATTTATTAGTTGTCTAGTACTCATAACACAAGCTCTATTTAGCTTGAGACTAGACGGCGTTATGTGATAGTTGTGGCATATTATATTATATTAAAGTCAAAACAAAACGCCTTCAGAACTTCACTTAGCTAACCGCAAATCATTGTATGATTTATTATTATGGAAAGTGTTTTTACTGTATTTGCAATGCTTATATCGAACCGAATCGTTAGACTTCAGCCAACTTGCAGCGGTTTTTTGTTATGTAGGAAATCGTCAAATAACTTCTTCCAATCTTGGTGACGTAAGAGCGTCAGACTTTCACCAGCTAAAAACCAACTGTGTTCTGTTTCCAATTTATTGCCCTTTGTATTCCAGAACCACGGTAATTCTTTTGACCTCTTTTTCCGTTTATTTTGTTGACAGAAAAAGAAAGAAAAAAGAACGAAAAAAGTTACAGAAAAAAAAAATGAAAGAAAATTATTTATTTGTTACATTCACCAGAAGACGACGGAAGAAGTAGCGTTGGAAGGCCTCCTACAAGGTGGACCAATGACCTGATAACGGTTGCAAGAGCGGTACTTGGGGGAGGCCTATGTCCAGCAGTGGACGTCTTTCGGCTGAAATAATGATGATGATGACATTCACCAGGAAAGCTCTTTGAGTCTGGTAGTAGTTATTACTTTCTTCACTCACTATCGAAACTAACCCTAAACTGCTACCGATAAAACAAAATATCAATCACAACAACATTTCCTTTCCGTGCCCAATACACATTCGCGGTGGTCGCTTCTGGAAAAGATTAAACCGCTATCTATTGGGGTCAACGGTCCACATTGTGGAGCCCAACAAAGCATCGGGTTATAAATCATGGTACAGGTAATTTCCTACCATTAAAACCTTTCTAACGATCTGTATTGTTCCGTGCTGTATGCACGGGCCAAATGGGCAGCGCGGCACAAATAACCCCTGTGTGGTTTGCAAGGGTTTTGAGGCTACAGAAATTAGAGCGATTTGAACACTGGCACTTTGTAAGTCTATGTATTCTTAGTAATAATAATAAAATTTATTTCAGACCACAATGAATCCATAGAATAGTGTTAGTAAAAAACTTAAAACTTATGTCTTTAAAAATATAATAATTATAATTTAATACCTGCGATCGAACCTCACAGTATCCACGAAGTATATAATACGTACTCGTAGATGTATGAAGTCCGATCCAGTGACGCAGCATTGGGCAATCCCACCTACCGCACAACACGCTCAGGCCGCGCAACCGACTTCAAAAAGGAGGAGGTTCTATGTTCGGCTGTTTTTTTTTTTTTTAATGTATGTTCACCGATTTGTCAGTCAATTGTGGACCGATTTTGAATTTTTTTTTTTAATTGAAATGTTATGCTTCCAAGTTAGTCCCATAGAAATATTGTTCTGATCGAATTATGAACTTCGAAGATATGGAACAGAACTCCTCATAGGATCACAGCAGAATCGTCGTAACAAGTTAAATGGCTTTGTTTATACGTGTAATCGATAACTGAATGAAAGAAGAGAAGGAATACATCGAACTGATCTGATGATAAAGCCTGAAGTTAGGCATCGGAACTCTGTAATAAATTAATGTAATCTAACCGTATTTGGGAATATTAGAATTATCATGAGATCCACTTTGGCTATAAGGCATTTAACTTTGGCCGCGGGGTACTTTTTAGTGGTGGTACCATAACCAAAAAATAAAAAAAAAACAAAAAAAAAATACAACCGACTTCAATGTAAACAAAAACACTGACAAAAACTATACTACTACTTGAAAATGTTTTTAAACCATACACTAGATTATAAAATTCCCAATAATATGACGTCAATAACTTATTTACAAATTAAACACATTATGTTATACTGGCCGTCGGAAATAATTGATTTTGGCTTCTGCGAGGTTTTAACGGATGAATGCTCTTAAGGCCCTAGCTCCCAAGCAATGCTATGAAACTGTAACCTTCTGAAGCCTACTCCTCGGTACAGGCTGGGTGAATAGGTTTAAAAAAATAATAATTATAGATTTATGTAGAACATTATCAACATAATTATGATTTTTTCATATGACTTATACTTTAGCCAAGTTGAAGGGCAATAGTTTACAACTCCGACTACACATACACCACCACCATGACAGACCTGTCATACTGTATGGGCAACATTCTGAGGGCTGTGTAAAGGATGAATGAAAAAAGATTACATGTAGCAGAGATGAGAATGTTGAGATGGATGTGTGGGGTGACGAGAATGGTTAAAGTGAGAAATATACCTACTCATATATTAGAGGAAGTTTGAAAGTCAGTGTCAGTGATCAGTCTGTGTGTGTCAAAGTTTGTCACTTTGACACACACAGACTGGAAAGTTGAAAAGAAATCATTTGTCTTAGTATGGTCATGTAAAGAAGAGGGATGAAACGCATGTTACTAACAGAGTTCTGAGTATACATGTAGATGGATGGAGAGGGAGAGGGAGGCCAAAGAAAAGATGGATGGATTGTGTAAGGAGTGATATGAAAGAAAAGGTAGTCTGTCAGTGATAGTGTGACGGGTAACAGGACAGATTGGAAGAAAAGGGCAGGAAGAAGAAGAAGACTTATATTTTAGCCAAAAAAACAATGTTTTTACAACATGATATTTTTTCGTTTGTTTTCCGTACTCTTTTCAAAAGTTTTTGATTTTTAGAAATATGTATACACAAAAAAATTGCCAGTTCAGTGTTCTTCAGAATTTAAATAACATATGTAAATCAATCAATATTTCGCAAAGAAAACGATTTTAAAGGTAAAAATCCAAGTCGTTGACGGCGCGTACTGTTCCACGCGCGCCTCAAGGAGATGTCAGCAACTGTAAGGGCCCAGTAGGGTCGAAGCCTACTGGGGCCACGGGTAGTGTGAAAGCGAAGCCCGGGGCCCCGGGATGAAGGCAAAGGAGGAACAGGAGTGGTTTTTAGTCAGTAAAAGTCTGACACTATCTCTCGCTCCGCCCAAGAGCGAGATTTATCATAAGATGATTTTCGCGGGCGCAGGCGGCAGTACAAGTATGTGTGTATTTAACTATACGACTATACGCCTTAAAACTGGAATCACTTTAGATAGTTTGCAAATTCAGCTAGTTGATTACCAGTGGGCTGGCCACATCTGTCAATATTTCAAACCGGACATAGCGCACCTCACTGCGAATCCGACGTAGGCCATTTGTATACCAGACGATATCGATGACGATGCAATTTCGTGGGATTAGTAGTTTCAATTATATACCTCGACGTTGAGACTGCCAACCCCACGATATCGTGTCGATATCGCTTAATGTGAAAATGGCCAATCTTGGACATACTATTATGGCTAGTGTTTTTTTTAAAATGGGAAATCATCTAATGACTTTTCTTGCACTAGGGCGAAGCAGGAGTGTAAGACTTTACTGACTAAAACCACATCTATGTTCCTTCAGATGCCTTTTGCGTCCCAGGACTACGAGTAACCCTTTCAGAAGTCGACCCACGGCTCCAGTGGGCTTAGGACCAGCCTCCCTAGCCAAGTTACAATCGTTTCGTTTGCGTCGAACGCCTCGAGTTGGCCACGCCTCCGTTTCTTTTGTTCTGACCACGTGACTGAGCGTTGAGATGACGTCAGAACAAAGAAATCGGAGGCGTGGCGTACTCGAGGCGTTCGACACAAACGAAATGAGCATAACTTGGCTAGGGGGGCTGTTCGGCCGATCGCCCTCACGAAGTCACGACGGTGCCTTCACCATGTCTTCCGGGATATGTTTAATGTACCCTACTATACCATCATTATTATTTACATTAATGATTTCCCAATTTACCCCTTTTAAATCTCTCAGTACCCAAACTTAACATCGTTAAAAATATCTTACCATCGACTGATTAATACGTACAGCTTTTAATTTATATAAAAGTTGTCCAAACAACAAAGTTTTGAACAAATAACAAGAAACTTATGATACACAGTAAAGGATCGTTTGTCGAAAAAGATTTTTGACGAAGAAAAACTTGGATTTCGTAGAAAAACGTAAACAAAGTAAAACAGTATCAATCAAAGTTAACCGGCTTGTTAGAGATGGTATCTACTAAAATAAAAATATTTTTTTCTTTAAGACTAGTTGCTGCCAGTGACTTCGCCCGCGTGAAAGCATGAAATTGTTTTTTTTTTTTTAATTGATATTAACTAGTGCTTCACTGCGTTCTATTAGATTAACTGTTTCGGTACTTATAAAATTAAACTGAGCAAGTGCAAGTCGGACTCGCGCCCTAAAGGTTCCGTACAGACCCACCTATGTAAACAGTTCAATTTCAGAATGGAGTCTCGAAGATTTTTCCGAATCGCAATTTTTTTTCTGTTGTAACGTAACAACAAATTGACAGTTTTTAAGTTTATTCCTATACCTGTGCTATAAGGTCTTGCTTTATGCAAAATTTCAGGACTCTTAACGGGAAGTACCCTATGAATTTTGATTTTCTCGAGCGTCGAAATACGTTTTTTATTTATTTCCGGACATGTAAAACACTGGATATTAAGCATACATTTAAATTTCATGATACAGTATTAAAACATGCAACCTGTAAGGGCATTGCAAATTGTACATATAAAATTATTAAATTACATTACATTATATCGATTCTAATTAATATTATCATTACAATTTATTAAATGATGCTAAACATTAGTCAATAATTAATTACATCTTGTTTTAAATTAAATTAAATAAATAAGATTTTAAGCCAGTTACGGCCGTATCTTTTTTTTTCGTAAACTTAGAAATTAGATTTTTTCATAGCTTCATGAGACTGCAAAAATGAGTCTAATAATATGGTTTTAATTTCAAATCAATATCTCCACGCGTTCCTAAGATAGAGGGTCTTGACAGACAGACAGACACATAGACGGAACCCTTATAGGATCACTTTGTTGTCCGTTTTTTTCCTTTTGAAGTAAGGAACCCTAAAAAACTACAGAGACAAACTTTTACTAAGGTTTATTTTACAACTTTGACACCACACATTAATTAATAGATTTTACTGTATCACTTGGGCTGTACTTGACGGCGAGTTGCCTCTCAAGGGCAGAATTCGACCCGGGAGTATACTACGATCTATACTAGTTGCTGAAAGCCAGCCGCCGGGCAGAAACCAGGTCCGGTGCTAAAAAGTCTTTCCATTTTGGACAGCCAAGTTCTTGAAAAATAGTATAACGTCATCGAAGATACGAGAGGAACCGTGCAGGACAGCTCACTAATATATTTCCTTGATAGGATCGATGTGAAACGAATAGTTACGTTGGTGCCATTGTACCCATAGATTTAAGTTTCATCATCATCATCATCATCATTTCAGCCGAAAGACGTCCACTGCTGGACATAGGCTTCCCCCAAATGTCGCCATAAAGAACGGTCCTGTGCCTCTTGCATCCATCGGTTTCCCGCAACCTTCACGAGGTCATCGGTCCACCTTGTAGGTGGCCTTCCAACACTTCATCTTCCGGTACGCGGTTACCACTCCACAACCTTTCGGCCCCAATGGCCATCTGTTCTGCAAGCAATGTGCCCTGCCTGCGATTCTTCGTGCTATGTCAGCAACCTTGGTTCTCCTGTTGGACATAGGCCTCCCCCAAATGATTTAAGTTTTTGTTACGTTTTTTATGTAGGTAAAATGGAGTTTACTCTATTCTACTCTATACTTCATTCCTGTAGAATAAAAAAAAAAACAATGCAGGCAAAAGTCTAGCTCCAAACTTCTGGCAAACAAACGATCAATCACTTTTTTTTACACCAAAACATTCTACTTTTAATGTCTTATTTACTCTGGAAATCGCTATACAAAAATGATACAGAACTTTGTACCTACATTGTTACCATTTCAAAGCACCGAGTCAAAAGAAGAGTTATGTTGTCGGGGTGTTAAAATAAAACCTACCAACATTAAGGTGGGAAAAGTAGGTTTTTAGATTATCTTTTTTTTCTTCAGAAGCAATTTCTCGCTCTCACAGAAGGTGACGATTTTTTTTTTAAATTCGTGTTTACTTACCAATAAGATATCGATAGTCGGACTTTAATAATTCCTATTTAAGAATGCTTTGTTAATAAAAATAGGGAGCCGTCCCAGTTATATACAATGTTACAAATGTTTGAAATTCTCAGCATTTTCAAATATAATACTTACTACATATGTCGTGGCTAGATCTTAGAATTGATGACTTCGTGATATGAAAATAGGACATACCTATAAGTCTCTGGATCTGGCCACTTACAATAAAAGAACGAAAAAAAAATGATGGAATTCGAAAATAGAACTCTTCACGAGCATATTACTTTTTAAATTGCGAGACTGTCTTTTGTTTTTTTCATTGTTGCGCCTTTTCAAATATTTTGTGTCGCTATCAAAATGAATTTAACTCGTGAACATTGTCGTTCAATGATTTTTTATGATTTTCGTTGTGGCTTAAGTCAACAAGAGACTTGCCAGAGACTTCAATTGGCATTTGGTGATGAATCACCATGTTGCAACTATGTGATTCGTGGTTTGGAGAATTTAGACCTGGACGTGATTATCTCTATTACAAAGTACGTGAAGGTCGGCCGGCGACTGCGGTTACAAACACGAATATTGATATCATACGACAACTTACCTACTGAAACTGACAAAAAATTACTTGCAAAGTAACTAAAAACTTTTTAAAAAGTCCGCTGAATGATTTGATTTAATATTTATTTATTAGTCTTCGAATTTTTGGTTGTAGGACATGCCGGTTTCCTCACAATGTTTTCCTTCACCTTTTGAGCAGTGGTAATGAAATAAATTACACAAAGTAATGCTCCTGGTTGGGTTTGAACCCGCGACCTACAACTCGTAAGTCGGGGCCGTTACCTCTCGGCTACCACTGCTCCCTCGAAGACATGTGACATCCACCAACCCGCACTGGGCCCGCGTAGTGGATTACGGCCCATTCCATCTCCTAGAGAGGAAGCCTGAGTCCCAACAGTGGGAACATTATAAGGCCGACTATGCTATGCTATTATTTATTAGAGCTTCTTGCAACACAAAGGTACAAAGGCGGATTTAATGCCTTAGGCAACCTCTATCAGTTAATTAAGTGTGGTGAAGAGAAAACATGGCAGGTGCATAAAAAAAAGATTACTATACTATTATTGTAAACATCTTTAGACTGCAAATATTGTCTCACTGTCTAGAAAGAAAAATGAAAAAAAGAAAGAAAATAAATGAATTTATTTGGCACAACACAAACAATAGTTAGGTAAACAAACAAAATAAAAAATAGTCCCCATATAATTGTGTGGCTCACGACTATACTAAAGTAGATTCAATTCAACATAAATGTCTGGCAACTAGAGCCTTATGCTGATTTTCAACTGATCCTGAGGTTGAACGCAACGGACGTATAACAATTTTCTAGTGTTATATATAGCGTTGATGCGTACATAAATAATATAATCTGATTTTGACTGGCCTGTTGGTCTAGTGGTTAGTGACCCGGACTGCTATGGCGAGGTTATGGGTTTGATTTCCACCCAGGACAAATGTTTGTGTGATGAGCACGATCATTTGTTCTGTGTCTGGGTGTAATATATCTATAATATGTATGTATTTAGAAATATGTAAGTATGTTTATCAGTTATTGTATCTAGTACTCATTACACAAGCTCTGCTTAGCATGGGACTAGACGGCGTTGCGTGATAATTGTGGAATATATTGTGTGTGGAATATAATCTATCAAAATAGAGTTTTTTTTAACTAAAATACGATTCAAATGAGTATAGAAAAGTATATAATCTCTATCTGTCCAATGTTATTTGAAAAGTACGGTTTGCAAAGAAAACTTAGTTGCGTTTCAATAACGGTTTTATCTTTAATTTGTTTAACTGAGTCTTAGTTAAATCTGAGTGAAGTAAAAACGTTATTGTTTTATCTAAATTAGTCAAATATATTATTTAAGTCACAGTTAGAGTTTTCGTTCATATTTTAATGGTTGGCAATAATTTGCCATATTTTTAGTTTCGCCATTGCTCAAACACTTCACACAGTGATGAGCGGAATTGAAGAATATTTTTTTCTGTGTATTCAATTTTTTTCGCTCATGATTCATAAATAAAAATTTAAACTACACTTTAGCTACACGTGTAGCGCCTTGGCGCTAAGTCAATCCAATTGTGTTAAGTGTGATAAATAGTCGTAAGATAATATAATGTGTGTATTTGTATTGTATAGCTATTTAAGCAGTAGTTACTTAAGCATAGAAAATACAAATCTATCTACACCATTTTATATAAGTTGGGTTTAGTACCTACGACTACCAAGTCAAATAAGCATATTACCCGATATTGTCTTCCTGTTCCCCTCCGTCGGAATTTATTGGTTTTCTCAAGGAAGTTGTAAAACTTGGCCGTAAAGTTATTGGAATCAACATTTTATTGCTGTTACGTCGACGCTTTTCGCTGTACGTATTATTACGTAACTCGATTCAATTTAAGTATTCGTATAACAGTTTAATCGAAACTGAAGATTATTTTTGGCCTAAAAAAAAATCATAGCTTCAGCCTCCTAATCAAATCGAGCTGCCAGTTACTTCTCCCAAGAGATTGTAGACAATTACTCCAAGAGAATATATTTGCAGGAAAATAAGTAACCTATGTGCTATTCCAGGATTTGGTCTACCCGTGTACCAGATTTCATCGAAATCCTTTCAGCCGTTCGAGCGTGAGGAACTAACAAACATACAAAAATCCACATACAATTTTGCCTTTGTAATATTAGTGGGATGTATATTCAAGTTATATACATCTCACTAATATTATATCAAGCGTCGTAAGTGGAGATGGATTGGACACACATAACATAAGAATAATCAGCCTTTTAATGTTCCCACTGCTAGGATTCAGGCCTCCTCTCTCTAGGAGAGGGAACAACGAATTGGCCACACGCTTCGAAGGAATTCCGATCACATACCCAACCAAGAATTGGACTGAAATCGGCAAGTAAAAAAAAAGCGTGGCCGTCCCCGTCAGACCTGGCGTCGCACCGTGTTGGTAGAAGCGGCGAGCAACGGAATGCCGTGGAGCGAGGTGAAGCGTAAGGCTCAAGACCGTTCGCGATGGAGTGATTACTGTTGACGCCCTCTGTCCCATCTAGGGGACATAAGACATCAAGACAAGGAAGCTCAACAGCTCGGCGTTCGCGCGTGATTTCGCGCCATTTAGGATAAACGCTAGCGTCCGCATAGATTATATATACATATTGAGCGTTTTATTTATAGGGTATTTATCCAAGTACATAAATAAGAAGTTCTTCATAAAGTAGTCGGTAAATATCGAAAATAAACAAACCTTTCCGTTATTCCCTATGTAGGTTCCTATACATATCCACATGTTAAAATAGTATTCCTGCAATAAGAGTATGTCAGTATCACCATTAGTGACTTTCTTCTTTGCTCCAAATAAAACACGACAAGTCAAATGTATTTTAGTACCTACAAGTAACAAAGATTATTATTATCATTATTATCAGAAAACATTATAATTACACATTCGTACATTTTTAAATACAAAATCCAAAATCTTGAATCTCACTTGCAACTCTATTTTATCACACCACATATGTTTTTAAAACATCTATTTTTTTTTTTTATAATGTTCACATTCACTTGCATCACTGGCATCTAGGAATAAATTCAATGTTAACGTTAGTTAGTCTCACTTGAAACTGCTCTTTCTTATATTTTAAGCCTCCTTTCTTCACGTATGTCTGCACTGTAAAATGTCTTAGTAGATGGATAATCGTCGTCAGAACTTGAACTCGTACATATCTGGCTCCAATGCAATATCTATTGCCTTTTCCAAATGGCATATATGTCGCATCACTCACCTCTCCTTCCCTTGAAAACCGTTCAGGATCAAATTTATTTGGCTCAGGGAAATATTTAGGATCGTGGTGCAGTTCATAAATAGCTGTAAATATTTTCACACCTTTCTCAACGGGCACTTTACCCACTGGAAGAACAGAATTTTGTACGCACTGCCTCGACAACCAAGCTATCGGAGGATGTAGCCGCAGGCTCTCGTTAAAAACGTTGTCCAAATACTTCATTTCATAGATCGAATCATAGGTGAGTTGGCCGTTGTATTTTTCAAAAAGCGCGTCAACATCTTTTTGCACTCTTTTCAAGACATCAGGACTTCTTCCCAATTCCATTAAAGCTCCAAAGATTCCGCTAGCGGTAGGGTCTATACCGGCTAAGAAGAAAAAGAAAGCCTGAGCTGCTAACAGTTCATCTGTTGGCTCTAACCTCAGCCCTGTGTCCGGGTCTACCATCGTACCATTCTTTTGAAGTTGAACACACATGTCTACAAAGTCGTGTCTCTTAACGTTTTCTTTTTCGCGTTGTCTGATTACTTGTTTAATAGCTCCAATAAAGAAATCCTCGTGTTGAGTGTGAAACAACTTTAGTTTTAAAGCTTTAAAAAGTGTTTCGCTGATTCCACTTATCGCAAACTTTATGTTCGTCCAGAAAGTAGGAACCAAAGCTTCTCTAGCTATTTGACGGAACGGAGAATCGAAGATTGATTTGTTTCCAATTCCGAACACAGCGGCTGAAATAGCAGCAGAGCAGAATTGACACAAATTCTCATGGGTGTCTCCTGTCAGTCTTTCAGGCTTTTCCTTTAAGAACTCCACGAAGTCCTGAGCACTCTTATCAATAATATAAAACATATTTCTTAGTTTAGCGTTAGTGAAAAGCGGAGTCAATTTCTGCCTGATGAGCTTCCATTTGGGGCCGTGCAGCAAAAGCACATTTTGCGCCAAGATATCCTCATCGGTAAACGCAACTCCCCTGTGATTGAAAGCTTGAAAGTCACCTTGTGTGATGTGCTGAATGTTGGTGGGGTCCTTCACGTACAGTCCTAGATCACAAAATGATCCGAAACCAACCACAGGCTCCTTTTCATAGCTCCAGTAGATTTCGCTTAAAATTTGGAAGAATGATTTATTTTCTGTGGCGAATTGCCACAAAGGTCCACCGGTGCTATGTTTATCGTAAAAAGCAACCCCACGTTTCTTCCAATAGTATTGGTTGTATTTGCCTTTCAAATATATAATGGCTAACACAAAAATGCCACAAGCTAGTATAACAGTTAACATATTTGGAGATAACTTCCAGTACAAATTCAAGAGGCGACTGATTCAGAATCTACTAAGATTTATATTTATAAGGTCGCGTGTTTATTCTTATGTATTAAATACATAATTCGTGCTTTACACGTGTGCCGATAATTACATATTATATATGTTTTTTTCTGCACGGCACGTGTTTTGTAGCTATGTTTTGTCAAATTCGTATTTATTTTATTTTTATAGGTCAGTCATTTTAAATTCTTCAACATCAAGGATTACAATATTATTTTTATCACTTCTTCTTACCTTTGACTTTATTATATTATACATACATTAGTAACCGTGTCTGTCTGTCTGTTTGTTATGCTTTAACGGCAGAATAGATTTTTATGCAAATTGGCATACGGGTGGGGTAGTCGGGGTGGGTTAGTCTTGGATTACAATTATAGGATTTATAGCACTTTGTTCTATGAGTCAGTTCCTATGGGATACCTTCCAACTTTGATGCAAATGAAGCGGTTTTATTATTAGTACCAGCAAATAATAAAAAAGTAGATATGTATAACGATATTTTCAATTGGCGCATTACATATAGCGTCTTCCCTCGTCTACAAGAAGTAATGCTTCTTGGTGCTAAAACAGCTGACGCCATAATTAGAATTTTTATCTATTTAGACAACTACAAGACGCCTGTGTGTTATGACGCAATAGTGACAAAGAATTATACACAGGGATTACTTTGACCATATGCGATGAATACAGGACTCGCTGGAGCATAAAATGAAGGTGTGTCCCGCTTGCACCGTGACAGCGACCTCTCGCGCTGGGTCCTGATACACGCTATAGTGCAAAGCGAGGAGAAGTGGTAGGCCGTCGCCTGCTTCGCGAAGTAGTAATGATAGCGAAGGAGGCCGCCGCATGCGTGAGGAAACGGATGTCCTTACGGCCCAGCTACCCCGAGAAGGACGACCAGACGTCACTAGTACTAGGGGGCTATAAAAGGAATCGTATAGGATAATAATATGAATCATGTTAAAAATCGCAAAATGGTCACGACTGGTCAGTTCATATTACTACTATACGTAACCAATATTCATATTATGATTTATATTCTGTAATTCATCTATTTGACAGTTTTTTTTTGACAGACGGGTCTGTTTGACTGCACATTCGTAAAATGGTTCACTTATCATTTTACGCAATCGCTAAAGTTCATTAGCAGAATCATAAGAAATTACTGAAGAGCAACATCTTACAATTCATTTCTCAGATATTATATTTTAAACTTAAAAAACTGGGCAAGTGCGAATCGGACTCACGCCCTGAGGGTTCCGTTAAAACTTACCTATGTAAAAAGTTCAATTCCGGAATGGAGTCTCAGAAGATTTTTACGAATCGCAAAAAAGAAAATTGTGACGTAACAACAAATTTACAGTTTTCAGATTTATTCCTATACTTGTGTTATAAGACCTTGCTTTATGCCAAATTTCAGAATTCTAGGACAACAGAAAGTACCCTATTAATTTTGACTTCCTCGAGAGTGTCGAAATGTACGTATTTTGCCACATAAACTGAAGTATCTTTTTTTCTCGTTAACTTACAAGTTTGATTTTGAATAGCTACAAGAGTCCGCAGACCTCAATATATGATTTTTATTTCAATATATCAGCATATCGATACCTCCACGCGTTCCCGAGATAAAGGGTTTTGACAAACAGACAGATGGACGGACAGGCAACAAAGTGATCCTATAAGGGTTCCGTTTTTTCTTTTTAAGGTACGGAACCCTAAAAACAAGCATTTTGGGATTCTGCACTTGAAAAATGCACTTAATGTTGACACAAGATTGACACAAGCAAAGGGTTAACAACAATATACCTTGACAGTTTAACAAGATG
Organism: Mythimna vitellina; assembly: GCA_949316375.1. Taxonomy (NCBI): domain Eukaryota; kingdom Metazoa; phylum Arthropoda; class Insecta; order Lepidoptera; family Noctuidae; genus Mythimna; species Mythimna vitellina. The sequence continues at coordinate 6,906,975 of OX438687.1, read as the reverse complement.
ATATTTATTATTTCCATAAATTTAAGCATTTCTAACTTCGTTTTTAAGGGTTAATTGCATTTATTAATAAATTATTACCCTTAAATACTGACGTTATAATTCAATACAATAAGTTAATACAAAATAATAATCCGATAAATAAAAAGCAAAGAAAAAAAAATCTAGTAAAACCAAGTTTTTTTTTCATGCGTCTATATTTATACGGAATATGATTCTGCTAAAAAATGAATTGAGTATGATTCAACTAATTTGTGTGACCATTTTGCGAATATTAGAAGAATTGCATATAGATTAAAAGTAGGCAGGAATTAGGGAAATGATTTGCTTTTAGATGAATAGCCTATTGGGACCTTTTTAGGCCCCTTATACTCTGAACGTTTTGGCTGCTGACTAAGAAGAATGATGCAATAAACTTAAAATTTGGGAAATATAGATCTACTGTTATTAGCATAGTCGGCCTTATAATGTTCCCACTGTTGGGACTCAGGCCTCCTCTCTAGGAGAGGGAATGGGCCATAATCCACCACGCGGGCCCAGTGCGGATTGGTGGATGTCACATGTCTTCGAATTTTTGGTTCTAGGACATGCCGGTTTCCTCACGATGTTTTCCTTCACCGTTTTGAGAGCAGTGGTGATGAAATAAATTACACAAAGTAATACGCCTGGCTGGGTTTGAACCCGCGACCTACAACTCGTAAGTCGGGGCCGTTACCACTCGGCCACCACTGCTCATCTACTACTATCTACTACTGTTATTACTTTATTGAAATTTAAGCTACAATTTCTTACATACTCTGCCTGATGCCTTGAATTTCATAGATTTGATTTTTATACATTAGTATAATTCATACATATTTACTAAATGTTATTGTTTTGGTCTTTACCCGTCTTATGTAAAAGTAAAATAAATTAATAAGATCCTTTAGGAATGAATTGCAAACGTTTTGGGAACACATTCATTGTGCGTACAGATAAGGAGTGAAATTCCTTGCCGGAATCTGTGTTTCTTGATGGCCCTTCCGGGGTTGTATCCATCAAGAAACACAGATTCTTTAAGTCAAGAGTGAATAAGTTACTTCTAGATAAGCGCGTTCCATCATCGACCGCATCGTCGCTTTCCATCAAGTGAGATGGCGGTCAAGCGCGAACCTATCAAGAATAAAAAAAAAATTGCAAGTTCCAACCGCCGAGACCCCGACCCAGAGTACCAGCCACCATAGGCATGGATTGCGGATGAAGAGCAATAATTAGCCCTAGTTGTTGACGGCACGTAGTGTTCCACGCGCATCTCAAAGAGATTTCAGGGGGCCCAGCAGGGCCGAAGTCTACTAGGGCTCTAAATTCGTGATCCGAGAACGCAAAGGACAACTGAAGGAACATACGTGTGGTTTTATCAGTAAGAGTCTGACACGCCATTTCGCTTTGCCCTAGAGCGAGAGAGGTGATTACAAGATTTCGCAACATAAAAAAAAAACAAAAAAAAAAAGAATAATAGTGGTTACATTTGCTTAGTTTTAATATTTTTACGCGGATGAAGACACAGGCAAACGCTAGTATATTTTAATTATATTATATTATGAAGAAACGATGTTGAATACTACGTAGCTAAGATAAGTAGGTATATGAGGCCTATCGCAAGCGTAAAGCTTGAATATCATTCTTGTGGCCTTCGATCAACATTGTTGATCAAAACTTCCCGCCAATAGTTCCCATGATGCCGAATGTTATATGGCATTGACTGAGGCACAAAACATGCTTAAATAAATACAGAACTGACCGGTTATGTATTTATTTAAGTAAGTTTTTTATCAATAATATGAAGGGAGAAACTGACTGACTGATTGACATAATTATCAACGCACAGCCGAAACTACTTTGAATAGGAACGAGAAATTTTGCATACAGTTTCCTTTTATGATGTAAGCGAGTATTAAGACAATATTTTCCAAAATTGACACTTTTTATGTAAGGAACCTGTAGCATATTGTGAAGTACAGATTAGTGTTTTTTTTTTTACGGGGTTGAAACAGGGCCCCATGTTTGCATTATAGCATAATCAGCCTTTTAATGTTCCCACTGCTGGGACTAAGGCCTCCTCTCTATTAGAGGGAATGGGTCGATATCCACCACGCGGGCCCAGTGCGGGTTGGTGAATGTCACATGTCTAGGAAATTTTTGGTTCTAGGACATGCCGGTTTCCCCACGATGTTTTCCTTCACCGTTTTGAGGGTAGTGGTAATGAAATAAATTACACAAAGTACTTAATGCGCCTGGCTGGGTTTGAACCCACGACCTACAACTCGTAAGTCGGGGCCGTTACTACTTGGCCACCACTGCTCACTATACCATGTTTGTATGGAGAAACCTTTTTTCATATGGTCAAAGCCACTGGCAGAAACTTTTGATGAGATAATTAAACAAATACAGAGTCACTCTATTTCTTTTACATAACAGGTTTTAGTCCACCTGTTGATTTAATATACAACTCAGTTACGACAACAAAAAACGTTTAGTTTACTATTAACTAAAATGAATTGTAAAAAATTATTTGAAGGCCGCCAAACGCTAAACGTGAGCAGTGGTGGCCGAGTGGTAACAGCCCCGACTTACAAGTTGTAGGTCGCGGGTTCAACACAGCCAGACGCATTACTTTGTGTAATTTATTTCATCACCTCTGTTCTCAAAACGGTGAAGGAAAACATCGTAAGGAAACCGGCATGTCCTAGAACCAAAATTTCGAAGGCATGTGACAATAGGGGCAAGTGTATCTCCAAAGAAGCTTTGCCAATCAGTGCAAATAATAAAAGGATTTGATGGACATGACTGACCTGATTGACGATTCGTTCAAAAAGTTTTATATTAATATAAAAACTGTTGGTGCTGTCTCTGCATCTACTGATCCAGATTTCGACGAAGACAACCTAGCTGAAGATGATTCTGAGGTGCAATAAAACATGAATGATCTGCGACGAGGTTAAGGAGTCAATGTTTTAGTTATTTGTGTAAGTATCACATTTGTATCTGTATGATGACGTTGTTTGTGGTCCAATGAAACAATTTTCAATTTTTTTGAGTGCTCATAAGCTGTTCAAAGAATTATCCAAACGCTTAGTAGACACTTCGCGTGACCCAAGGGCTGGCTTTTACCTCGGTCAGAGATTAAGCATTGCCATACAACGTGGCAATGCCGCCAGCCTTTTGGGCACACTTCCAGTCGACAGAGATGCGGAGGAGTTTTTTGACGCCATATTTTAGCTAGTAGTTTTTGATTTTAGTGTATATATAGTTTTAATTAGTTAAGTGTTTTATACATTGATTTTAACTGAAATATATTTTTATGTTTATTTTATTGCAAAAATACTAGAAAACTGATAGTTCGTAGCGTTTCAATTAAATATTTGTTCTGTTAGAACAACATTACTTGTTTAGCGTAAATAGTAGGTATTTCAGCAAATTAAATATTTTTTATGTTTGTCATCTGTTTGCTATTCAATTAAAATAATGTGTTTGTCATTAAAATAACATTGTTTACCTACTAATACTCCCCACTCAGAAGGCGAATAAGTTGATAGCTCGTTGGTGAACGACTTGACAAGTCCATTATTAAAAAATCTATGGAAAATTCCAATTCGGACAACCCGACGAACGACGAGTATCCACCCTTACGTTGTTGAAACTTCAACGGTCCGGACTAATCGTTTCGCTTCGTCGTTTATACCGCGTATATCGAAGGACTGGAACAATTTGCCTGCTGCGGTCTTCCCGTCCAACTATAATTTAGGTGTCTTCAAGGCTAGAGTGAATAGTCTCTTAATAAACTAGTGCGCCTGACCATCAATGATTGCATCTCCGCTTACCATCAGGTGGGATCGCAGTCAAGCACTGGTTTATATCAATTTAAAAAAAATAAAATTGTTTATTTATTATCATCATTTAAAAGATAGCATAAAATAAGCTTTAAAACATATATGTTAAACTAATTCACCGATTTACCAGAAGACGCTAAAACTTTAAAATGGCCACCCTGACAAATGACAATTTTAGACATGTCAACATATTCACGCCAGCCACGGAAATAATTCTTTATGGACCAGTAGCATTTCCAGGCAACATAATACATACATGCAGAAAAATTATTCAGAGTCTGCTGCAGCATTTAGAAGATATCGGACGTATTCAAGTGACCACAGTGGCATATAATGTTTTTGTTTATTACTTAGTAACACAATACACTGATATAAGTTTACCCTCTCACTCAGTCTTCTCACATAACTGCAAATTTTCTAAAAATATCGTCTTTCAGTTCAGCTTCAGTTGTAAGTCGCGGGTTCAAATCCAGCCAAGCGCATTACTTTGTGTAATTTATTTCATCACTACTGTCTCAAAACGGTGAAGGAAAACATCGTGACGAAACCGGCATGTCCTAGAACCGAAAATTCGAAGACAAATGACATCCACCAACCCGCACCTGGCCAGCGTAGTGGATTACGGCTTCGTTCCCTCTCCTACAGAGGAAGCCTGAGTCCCAACAGTGGGAACATAATAAGGCCGACTATGCTATGCTATCGTCTTTCTTTCATCAGCTCGTTGAGCATCGTTAGCGTTCGCGGAGGTGAATCGGACTGCATTGCGACAAAATAGGACATTAAATAATTTATGCTTTCTAGAGCTATTTAAAAGACATCCACTTCTGGACACAGGTGTGCCCCAAGTATTGCCATATCAACTTCTGTATTTCTCAGATATAACGGGTTTCCATGTCCTTCACCATTGCGGAAAGCCTACCAATACTGCGTCTTTCAGTACGTGAGGCTCAGTTTACTATTTCAGAAACCTAGATCACTAGAATTGCATGAGCGAGAATTCTCCCTGGCAGTCTGCGCTATTAAGGGTACCTCAATAGATACTCAGTGATTCATCCCTTGCTGACTCTTAGGTTGTAGCTATCAGAAAACTCGGACTCCGGCAGGAAATTCCACCCCCTTAGTTGTACGCACAAAAAATGTGTTCCCAAAACGTTTTGTACGTATGGGTGGGATGTCCACCATGTACCGGTGACGCAACGCTATGCGTCTAGTAGTTAAATGATGGAACGGGCTTGGCGTAGTTAAATTGTATACATATCGCTGAAATGGGCACATTTTAACGTAATGCCTTAAGATACACATTGAAATTGGCAAATTATTATTATTATTTTTTTGTTGTCCTTGTGTACAATGCATATTTTATAAACTAAACATGGATATGTTATTATTATTTTTTTCAGTCAAAGAAATAACATAAACTTATTTGGCACACAAGGTACAAACAAAAAACCGGAAAGAAATATAAATAAACCAAAATACAATTGTGTGCTTTAATCTACGTATTTATCTTACCTTTTGGGTTTGTGTGCGTCAAGCCTTATTTAAAACACGCAACATTAACTTACACTGATATGTAGTAAAATAAAACGTAAACAAAGATAAGTGCTCTATTATTGCAATTAGATAAACTGAATAACAATAATTATATAACTTGGATATAATTAGGTACATATTTTTTTTGTAATGGTAGATAATATCTGGGGGCACGGCAGTGCCTCCGCCAAGACAAGCCAAACGAAGCGCAAAGGTAATATCTAACTTTTCTCGAAGTGTTTCATAGTTTTTTTTGAACCCTCATAGAGTTGGTTTCCGATGTACCAGATAGTTCATATTCTCAGAATATGAAGTCAATAAAAGATTAATTAAACATACAAAGTCTCAATTGAATAGCTTTAATACTTTAGATTTTATTGATATCTAAATTGGGTGTTTCGTTACTTACTTCAGATACTAAAATAATATTCGCATCACCTCCACGACGGTAGCGAAACGGTGAAGCCATACATTTTTACTGATATGTAGAATCTGTGATGTTAGGGTTGATAGAGTTAGGCCGTGTAGAAGCTTGGCTCTACATGGGATCTGATATCTTTTTCACTGGGCAAACCTTCTGTGGTCGTCTTGGCAACATATTACATGAAATGTTTTTGGTGGGATTTTTATTAAAACGAAACAGTTAACTCAGTACGATTATACACTCCTATTTTTAATTAGCACAAAAAATGGGGCTCTATCCGTACCAGTTACTGATCATATTTGTGTAGACAAAATTAAAAAAACGAAATCTCAAAATTATCCACAAAAAATTGTCATAATTGGTAAATTCAATAGAATCAATCATTAATAACAATTGCTACTAGAAAATACTACGCGCAGTGTTTTTCCATTTTGATCGTCATTTATTCATTCATAATCAATAGCCTGTACAATATTTCTATAAATTGAGTCACATTTTGGGACATAAAGAAACGCCTATAACTTTGCTGTTTATGAATATTGTTTATTGAGACTTTACTTACATAATTAAAAGACCTTTTCTAATAAGCTCTTTAAGTATTTGTACTAATTAAAAATTAGTGGCATATGTAAATAAAAGCAAAAAAAAAAACATATTTTATGTTTCATACTACTTAATACTGCAGCTTCATATGGGCTAGTGCTGCAAAATACCACCTGGCAGCTTTAGCAGCTAGAAAGGCGTGCAAAGAGGCTAATTGGTGATCCAGATCTGGTTAAGTCTTGAGCACAGGCGTAGGGTGGCCAGCCATGCAGGATGCGTTTTGCAGAGTGCGCGCAGGAATTGCGTGACTTGATTCCACCGTCTCATTTCTACCATGGGACAAACCGACGAACGGTGATTATCCACCCTTACGTTATTGAAACCTCTACGGTCCGGACCAAGCGTTTTGTCTCATCGTTTATACCGCGTACGTCAAGGGACTGGAACAATTTGCCTGCTGCAGTCTTCCCGTCTGATTATAATTTAGGTCTCTTCAAGGCTAGAGTAAATAGGCTCTCAATAAATTAGACCGCCTCACCATCAACGATTGCATTACTACTTATTATCAGGTGGGATCGCAGTCAAGCACTAGTTTATATCAATTTAAAAAAAGAAGAAAATTAACGTTATTAAGGTGGTATGCATGATTTGCGAGCGTTTTTAAAGAGTTACTATAGCCCTAGAACGCAAAGAGAAAATGCGCAAAAACTAAAAAATATATATAGTCCACTAGTTTTTACTTAGTACACATACTTATAATTATTAGGGCTTGTTAGAAAGGTCTTGTTATTATTTAAGTAAAGTCCCAATAAATAATATTTATAAACAGCAAAGTTATTAGCGTTTTTTTATATCCCAAAATGTCACTCAATTTATGGAAATATTGTACATACAAGCTATTGTTTATGACTGAATAAATGACGATCAAAATGGAAAGACTGCGCGTAGTATTTTCTAGTAGTAATGTTATAATTTATTGATTCAATTATGAATTTACCAATTATGACAAATTTTCGTGGACAATTTTGGGATTTCTTTTTTTTTTACTTTTGACTACGAAAATATGATCAGTAAAGGGAACGTATAGATCTCCATTTTTTTGTACTAATTAAAAAAAAGGGGTGTTTAAGTACAAAATATCAACTGGAGGAGGTTTTTATCAAAACTGGACTATTCCACGTTTTGTTTTTTTACAATCTGAAAAAATATTTAGTTTAAATATATAGTATGCAGCTATTTTTGTAACCCGAAACTTTGATGCTTTATTGTAGATGACAACAATAGTCATTTTTTTGTACAGGATTCAAAAATTTTGTAATAATATATTTTGAATAAATTCTGTATTTGAAATGGAATAATCTAGGTTTGACACGGCTGATTATGAGCTTTAAAGGAAAAATTGTTGACAGTTGACAATGAAAATCATGACAATGAATAGGCTTTTGTGTCTAAACTGTCAAACAAACGCCACGTACACGGTACACGAGTGTTGTGCAGTCATTCAAAAACGAAAATTTTATTTAAAAAAAAACCCTGAAAAATGTAGGGATAAAACATATTTTGTTGCAATTTTCATTAAAATAGTTACATAACTTCTGGATTAATCATATTTTGTTCCAAAAATGTGTATTTGAAATGGGTAATGTCATTTTGATATGGAATTATCTTTTTTTTTTTATTTTCAAGTTTTGTACCAATTTTATTTTTGTGGAGTGTAAATTTGAATGTTTGGTAAAACAAAAAAATAAAATAAAAAATCAGTTTCAGCGAAAGAGGAATAGTCAAGTTTTGAAAATAAGATTCTCCTGTTTTATACGAGATACGGCTGGCAAGTAAATAATTAGCCTTCTAGAGCTGCGGTGTTCGAAAGAGTAACCGTGGCCACTAAACAAAAAGCGAAAAGCTGGAGAAATGATTTGATTATTACAAACTAAGAGTAGCCAACTTGACATACATTTTCACAGTTTTTTATACAAACGCTCTTACGCGATTATAAAGTTATTACACATTTTTTATAAGATATTTTAGATACACAGTATCTTGTAGATATTATCTAGGCTTCTATTGAAATCAATTTATAAATTTGTGTAAAACTAATCCAAGACCTCTGAAAATTTGCTGTTTTTCATGAACTTTGACACTTCATCCAATTTAAATTGACAAAAAAAAAGTGTTTAAAAAAACCTATTTGCAAAATAAATATTATTTATCATATTTACTCAAAAATTAAAAAAGTCTAAAAGTATAGAAATAAAAAAAGCCTTACAAATTTAATCAAGATTCTGAGGCTCGCCGTCCGATCGTCCGGTAATCGGACCGAGCCCAAGTCGTCGACGGCGCGTAGTGTTCCACGCGCGCCTCAAGGAGATGTCAGCAAATCGTAGGGGCCCAGCAGGGTCGAAGCCTACTGGGGCCACGGGTAGTGTGAAAGCGGAACCCGGGGCCCTGGGACGAAGGCAACGAAGGAACAGGAGTGGGTTTTTAGTCAGTAAGAGTCTGACACTATCTCCCGCTCCGCCCAAGAGCGGGGATGTCATTAGGATGATTTTCCCACCCAATAAAAAAAAAAAAATCAAGATTCTGAATAACGACAACATTTGAGGATTTAAAAAAAACACGTATTTCTTGGAACAAGTTTTGTAAAATATTCGAGTAAATTACGGAATTACCGAATGCTAACAGAGTTTTCAGGCGTTATCTCTCTTTTTCGCATTGCCTTTTCGTCAAACATAGTGTTGGATTGCGTTAGATGAAGTAACAGACTTTTAAACAATAACTTTTTTTTTATTTGTAATAGTTGAAATCAATTAAACAATACAAAAAATATACAGAAAATTAAATAGGAACTTATATTAGCGCTCTTCCTCTCCTACAATTTATATTGTTGCTGTGCCATAATGTGGCACATAATGTGGTGTGGTGTGTGTGGGTCCATAATTGTTTCACTTTTTTAGATTTATCACCTGACATGTACATTATGGATTGCAATAAAGATTTGAGTTTGAGTTTGAGTTTAAGCCATGCTCGATGTTGACGATACTCGAGTGAAAAAGGACCCGGTTCTAAAGACCTGAAATTTGCTTTTTTATAGTTTTCAAAGCAATGTCATCATTTAACATAGCTAAAACTCTGTCATAAAGCATAACTGAGTTGCTCTCAACTACAATACCTCTACCTACAACAAGTACTTCTATACTTTATTCGGAATCTTTCGATAACGCCTGCTAAAATAAACTGGGACAAAAAACACTATTATATTAATGATTGCACAGAATTTATGGTAAGGCGTAGAAATAAATTACTTTAAAATTGTGATTACTGAAGTTACAATTATATTATTTTCTGTTTATTATTTATTACATACTTTATTGTGTAACATAGGATACACAATTATGAAAATAAGTGTAGTATGCAATTCTTATAGACCACCTTTGGATGGACTTAACGACAGGTAATAGATTTTATTTATTTATTTTTCTATACCAAGTATACTTTATTGTATGTAAAATGGAATCTATCTATCTATCTATTTATTTATTAGATATATATTTATTATTGTACACCAAATTAACAAAAATACAGGACAAAAAAACAATGGTGTACAATGGGCGGTCTTATCGCACAGCGCAATTTTAACCTTTGGATGGGCTGAAAAAAAGGAGATAGATTTAGGGCTATCAGTGTACAACATCAGATAAATACTAATATGACATAATAACACAAATAATTATATATAATATAAGAAAAAAAATATACTAATAAATATTAAATATATAATTGAGGCAGGAGAAGAAAAAACCAAAGTAAAAGGTAATGCTCCTTCACCATTTTTTTAAACGTAGGTCGCTACCTATTTTTGAGCACGCTCTAAGGATAACGTCTCACTTCTAAGGGTAACGTATTCCACAAACGAGCTGTGTAAATTGTGAAAGATTTGTCAAAGAAAGAAGTGGAATGCGTGCGAATACTTAATTTTAGTTTTTCCGATGATCTCAGGGACCTACTAGATTTTAGTCTGTGTACATCTCAAAAATTAATTAAAAAAAACGCCTTTGTATACAAACACAATATCAGATAATATTCTAATAAATATCAAAATAATATAAAATTGAGATAGGAATCGGAAGAATTAATTATTATTATGAACCCGTTGTGTCCCACTGAATGTTGACTCCCTTCCGTTTTTTCCTCTTTGTTTTGTCCTTAGCCACTTAATCTGGGGTCCAAATCGTCACGCTAAAGAATTAAAGTAATGAATAAATACATCATTTATATCAGGAATCTTGGCCCTTAGATAAATACCTTTTAGACTAACAAATATAAAGAAAATACAACTTACTGTTACTAAATAAGACTTAGGAATATGTTAGTAACACTTCACATTGCACTTTATTCACTTCGAACTGTTCTGTGAAACCCGTAAGTTTTTATTTTATTTTGTGTGTGTGTGTATATTGTGTTAATTTCTTTTTTAACAATCTTAAGTGGGTCTTTTTTTCACTCGCAACATCGAGCATGGTTTAAAAGTTTGTTACTTTATCTAACGCAATCCAACGCGATGTTTGACAAAAAAACAACGCGACAAAAGAGATAACGCCTGAAAACTCTGTTAGCATTCGGCAATTCCGTGATTTACTCGAATATTTTACAAAACTGGTTCCAGGAAATACGTATTTTTTTAAACTCTTAAAAGTTTTTGAAAATAAATGTCGTCATGCAGAATCTTGATTAAATTTGCTGGGCTTCTATTGTTATACTTTTTATAAAAATTGTATAAAATTGAGATAGGAATCGGAAGAATTAATTATTATTATGAACCCGTTGTGTCCCACTGAATGTTGACTCCCTTCCGTTTTTTCCTCTTTGTTTTGTCCTTAGCCACTTAATCTGGGGTCCAAATCGTCACGCTAAAGAATTAAAGTAATGAATAAATACATCATTTATATCAGGAATCTTGGCCCTTAGATAAATACCTTTTAGACTAACAAATATAAAGAAAATACAACTTACTGTTACTAAATAAGACTTAGGAATATGTTAGTAACACTTCACATTGCACTTTATTCACTTCGAACTGTTCTGTGAAACCCGTAAGTTTTTATTTTATTTTGTGTGTGTGTGTATATTGTGTTAATTTCTTTTTTAACAATCTTAAGTGGGTCTTTTTTTCACTCGCAACATCGAGCATGGTTTAAAAGTTTGTTACTTTATCTAACGCAATCCAACGCGATGTTTGACAAAAAAACAACGCGACAAAAGAGATAACGCCTGAAAACTCTGTTAGCATTCGGCAATTCCGTGATTTACTCGAATATTTTACAAAACTGGTTCCAGGAAATACGTATTTTTTTAAACTCTTAAAAGTTTTTGAAAATAAATGTCGTCATGCAGAATCTTGATTAAATTTGCTGGGCTTCTATTGTTATACTTTTTTGACTTTTTAGATTTTTGAGTAAATTATTATCAAATGTCAAAGTTCATGTAAAATAGCAGATTTTCAGAGGTCTTTACTGAATTAGTTTTACACAAATTTATAAATTAATTCCAATAGAAGTTTAAATAATATCCACAAGATACTGTGTTTCCAAAATATCGAATGAAAAATGTGTAATAACATCATAATCGCGTAAGAGCGTCTGTATGAAAAACAGTAAAAATGTAAGTCGAGTTGGATGCCCTTAAACAAAATATCTTCGAAAAATGAGAGACATTTTATTTTAGGCTGTTTTATTTTGGACCAAAATAGGCACAGACACAATTTGGGCAATAACTTTCATATAGTTCTCGTATTTACACGTGAACATTTATGATAGCGATTACGACGCCTAATGGGGATAAAATTGCTTACCACGATTTATTTAGGGGTGAAACGTAGGCCTATTTTTAGCACAACGTTCATTATTATTACAGGGTAACAAAGATCTTAATGTGGAATATGATTGCGAAGGGACATTGTGTAAAATTAAATAATATTAATGAAGAAGTGTTTTTGTTTTTCATAATTATGAAAAAATATATATTTTGTTGTATATTATGCAATATACATGTCCCTCTCCTAGAGAGGAGGCTTGAGTCCCAGCAGTGGGAACATTCCTTCCTTCCTGTCTTGATCACTCTTGACAGAGTGGTCGTGGTCATCACTTCAGGTGTTGGTGGCAAGCTTCACAACATGCCACCACTCCTCTCTTATGGCCGCCTTCCTCGTGCATTCGGGCATTAATGATGAGCCATTTACTGCCGCTTTAATCTGGTCAGTTCACCTCATAGGCGATTTTCCTCGTGGCCTGGTACCCTCAACCTTTCCCTGGACCACCAGCCGCTCAACAGTCACTTCCCCTCGGTGGCATACGTGACCAAAAAAGTTGAGAATACGAGACTGTACCAAAGATGGTAAACGCTGTTGCTTTTAAGTGGGAACATCACAACACAAGGCCGATTATGCTTGCTTTTATGCTTAGGTGGTGTGTAGAAATAATACTTCAGATGTAATCGCCGAGTGTCATAAGGCTGCCAATTGTATGTTTATTTTTGTATTACAATTTCATTTTAAAAATTTGTAATCTTGGTATACAATAAAGTATATATAAATAAATAATAAATAAATAAATGTATAATAACAATGATTTATATTGAGGAGTGTTGCGACGAAAGTGCGAAGTGCAAATAGTAATGGAAACAGATGTCAAAAGTAAATTTTTGTGGATACGGAAACGGATGGAACGGATATACGGAATACGGAACGGATTTTTGATGCTTTTTTTTCAAGAAACGTTTTGCTACACTAGTATTTACTCCTGTGTCGGGTGCGTTCACAAACATCATAGTCACATAAACAAGTTACTCAGATCCGGAACACCTATCTGTAGGCTACACAAATATTTGTTCTGTGCGGGAATCGAACCTGCGACCCTCAGCGCAGGAGTTAATCGCTCAACCACTGCGCCAATCGTGCCGTCAAAAAGGCAGAAGTACATGATTGTGATAATTAGAAAAAAAAAATTAAGAAGTGGAATGTTTTATTTTATGAAAATTTTTGTGTAAACTCATTGTAAAAACAGAAGCAGAGATCCTGCTTCAACACTAATACTGAGGAATATGGAAAAGCATAATTTTACAAAAATATTTAAAGTACTTAATTCTATTATCATGTATGTATGTTGCCTACTACTACACTAATGGATAATTAATTTTTAAACCTATTCTAGAACAAGAAAATCCTTAAAAGTATATTTTACTCGCCAGTTCGTTAACCTAATGCATGCGATCTCCTTTCGATATTACAGTACCCTAAAACAGCTGTTCCGAAAAATTAACTTAAACTTTGAAAACCGTAATTAGAGACACAATAGAAAGAGAATAAGAGAGAGAACAAAAAAAAAAAAGAAAATGCCCCCGTTTAATGAATTAATACAACAAATCTAGGGAACACTTTCATATTTAAAGGGGTTATGGATAGTACGTATTGTGACCCTGTACACTAGGTAGTTAAATATAAATAAATATCGGGTTACTTATAATTTACGCACTATGTCTTCGCTCTCTGACAGCTGTTCTACGATCAGCACTCATTGCGCTCAATCAGTAAAGCCTACAGCAAAGCATTAGTTTTAGTACATGTAAAACCCGAAACACGGGTCTAATATGTTTATGTAAAGAATCTATATACAAAACTTCATAAGTGTATCATAAAAAATCACAAAGTTATAAGCTTGTAATGTTGCCTGTTTGTCCGCACAGATACATGGTCGCTGGGCCATCCGGACGACTAAGGGGTTGTTTTGCTCCCACATTCAGGTATGCGCTGGCACTTAATGCCTGTTATGACCTGCTGTGACCTTTTTAAATAAATAATACATGAAAAAATATAACATGGTGTGAAAATTATTGGAATCGATTCAACAAACTATATTCAGGTTTTGCATATTATTTATATATTTAAACTTCATGTACAGTAGTGGTTCATAGGTGGACTAAATTCAACAAGGCATTCTCTACCAGTCAACCTTTGGGTTAAAAGAGACAACACTGTTAGGTGTGCACAATAAATAAATAACAGATTTATATATTAAGTGGAATATAGTATCATTAAATTAAATTACAATAATAAAATACTTATATATGCTAATATTATAAACTAATAAATACATTATAATTAGGAGAACTTAAAAATAACGTTTATGAAGAAGACCAAACTAAGGTTGAGAGGACTTCAAGTAGTAGGTCCGAATTTTACGCTTGAAGGAAAATTTACTTTCGGCTTTTATTATACTAAATATAATGTTTTATACTAATATATACTAACGGTTAAATATAGTTATATTCTAATAGTTTTAGTTTCATTTTGTCTTTTTAATGGTGTACAATAAAGTATTTATTAAATAAATGAATATATTTTAGTATCCATTTATCGAGTATCTGGTTGTACATATACACTATAGTACTTTCACGTCAGAAACAAATGATGCCAATAAAATAAAAGTTAAGAAGTTACACAGTGTGAATAATAACATTAATTATTCTCCGGTTTAGTGCCCACAATCGTATTCGTGGATATAAAGCAGAGATAATGGTATTCGTATTGATTTCGATGGTAGCTATTGACCCTGAACCCAATAAAATATGTAGACGTATTTCGTGAATTCCTTTAACTTCATATAACTCTACAAATTGTACCTCAATGCCCAATATTTTGGCAAAAATGGCGGAATTAAAGATAAAACGAAATGCGAATGTGATTGTTGATGCATTAAACTGATTTTAACTAGTGGGTAGTGTCCGTAGTGCATGATTCTCAAGGCATTCGATTAGGTTAAACTAAACTTTAATTTCTTCTAAAATTTTATAAGCGTTATCTGGTGAAAACAACAGCCCCCCTTGCCAAGTTACGATCGTTTCGTTCGCGCCGAACGCCTCGAATAGGCCACGCCTCCAATTTCTTTGTTATGACCACGTGACTGAGCGTTGAGATGACGTCAGAACAAAGGAATCGGAGGCGTGGCCTACTCGAGGCGTTAGGTGTGAACGATACGATTGTAACTTGGCTAGAGGGGCAGACAACCTCTTATTCGTATTCGTTTATGTGTTTATGAGAATAAACGGCCGAGGCCTTTCAAGCGAGACCATTGTGTTTTGTTGTTATATTGAACCCCTCTGTCCCCAACAGAGGAAGAATGCTTCACCATCCGCAAGCCCGCTCCTACGGTGGCTGGAAATCGGAATCGGAATCGGCGGCTGAGGCGAGAGGGCCATTGCTTCTGACGTGCACGTGCGGCCTCCTCCTTTGCTACCATTACTGCTTCGCAGAAGGAGGCGACTGCCTGCCACCCCTCCTCGATCCTCCTCGTTTTAACATTTCTTACATAGTCACGTCATAATCTACATACATACATTCATTTATTTCACTATTGCTCAGTATCCTACGACTTTATTTTATTAGCTTAGGTTTAAATTAGATGTTGGTATAAAAAGTGTGATATGTCCTTCATTGAACCATTTCAGTATGTCCTACAATGAACCATAGTTCATTACGTACCATCGGTTCACAATTCAACTCATGACTATGTGTGTAACTATCAAACGACTTGTTTATTTTTGTCGTAGACGGAATGAAATACATTTTAGTACATATAAAAAATTAATCATAAATGTACCTATATATATACAGTATAGACAAGGCTTGATGCAAAGCTGTTATATAATTGTATATACCATATGTACTTGATTACGGATTTGTTTAATAAAAATTTTAATTTTATATTTTTACTTTTTTGTAAAATATCGCAGCATATCTCAGCATGTTCTGAGATAGGAGACTTTTTGGCCTCGCACGGGTCTTTTATTTCTATCTTTTAATATTGTTTTCTTTTATTTTTTTATTTTAAGTTGAGTACTTATAGATTAAGTACTTACTTTTTTTATTTATTTTTGTTGGTCCCGTGCGAGTCACAAATAAATGTTTTCTTTATTTCTTTTTTTATTTTTTATTTCGTGTCACATTTTAACATTTATTAACTGCTATGTTTTGGGTATGTTTATAAAGATGGTACATTGTAAAAATTTGCCTGGTTCAATGAGTACACCCAATGGTCCAATATGAACCAAATCACATTTTTTTTATAAATTGGTTTTTACTGAAAATTTATTCAAAATATTAAAAACCTTCAATTCCAATCCAAACCCAGATAAATTCTTCAGCTGAATGCAAAAGTACGATTACATAGATTAATAAAAAAATATAGTTATATGACTTTGAAATTTACCTGGTTCATAGTTGGACCTCTTACCCTACATACTTTAAGATATAAAAAGCGACCTATGAGCTACCCATATAGGTACTAAGTTTCATTGAAATGCATTCGTCTGTTCGAGCGTGAAGAAATAACAAACATACACACACGTGACATAGTCACAAGGTAGTGGTGTTCCGTGTACAAACCTGCCCAAATTCCCCAAGTTTAACTCGAAGTTATGTGTCTTGAGAAGCCTAGTGTAAGTTTCATAAAAAGGCCAATCTGTCACTAGTTCCTAACAAATAAGAGCCAGTAAACAGAGAATTCGCATAAAATACCCCATTTCGCAACTAAGTAGAACTCATGAAATTTGTTCAATCACAAAACTCCCGGTAACTTACTACAATGATCGTTTGTCACGCCATGAGGAAGCGAAACAGGTATATTTTGGCGAAAGAAAGACAGAGACAACAGTATAAATAACAGTTTTATCTTTGACGTCTGACGGTAGAATGGTTTTAGGAGCTGGCTCAGTATTAGGTATCTATTACAAAAACGGGAATTTATTTGCAGTAAAAATCTTCATAAGGCTTATCTGTGATGAACTGGCTGCGGAAAGAAATAAAGTGTTCAATTGAAATGTAGACTGATGACTTCATTGTTAGATTCATTTTAATGTCTTCTTGATTAGTTTATCTTTTGTTCACAGGTCTAAAATGATGCGTGGAAAATTTTAGGATATATCTTCAGGAGTACGATACTGTGAACGTGGTAAGTGACTATGGGATCTATACGAATTCTTAGATTACTTCCTATTATGACTCACCTACATACTACACTCACCCTTCCTTTTTTATATGATTCTTGTTATTGTACTTTTAGGTACAATATTGACTGGTCTACACTGTTCTTACATAATATCTATTAATACTGTAATATGGAAATATTGTAACATCAACCAGTTTTTTTAAAAGAGTCACCATGGACTTTCTTGCCAGTTTTTCTCCATAGGAAACGACCAATTTGGAACCGTGCACTAATTTCTGATGTTTTATAAGTGCCCATGTTAGCTTAAGTGAAATAAAATTATATAAAATTTATTTTATGGCATCCTTTAAAAAGAAAAGAAAACTGGCAGAAAACGCTTTTGTATTTTTTTTATTGCCTAAATTTTTAGTGAATAAAAAATTACCTGAAATAAAAATATTAAGAAAACGGCAATGTAAATAAAATACTGGTATACAGTCTTGGTGAGAGTATTTTTTTTAAACTTTGCCCCAAACTAGGCATTACTGTTGTGTCGTGAATGCGATCACAAATATGTAAATTCACACAACTATATATATATATATATATTTATATATTTTTTGTGTTTCGTGTTACCTAATATTGTGTTTGTGCTTTGTGCTGTACCAAATAAATTCTTTTTTCTTTCTTTTCTTTTTCACATATACAGACAGGCAGACCCAGAACAATATTTCTATTTCCTTTTTTATTTGTTGGCTTAATGTCGAATAAAATGTGAATAGATATGTTAGTTCATAACTCCTTTTATGTGGCAAGCGTACACCATCGTCGGCCACATCATCGTTTATTATTAGGTGAGATAATGATCAAGCGCAAACTTATCGAAAAAAAAAAACAAAAGATATTTGATGTTTCTACACTTAAAAAAAATGATATGGCCCAATCTGTCTGTTTGGGAATTCTAATACAATGTTAATCCACCGGAATGTATCAAAAATAGATACCAAATTACTACGCCTATAAGATAAGAATGTGTTATCTACAGCTGATTGCGTAATATTAATCGCAAGGAAAATTCTCTTGAAAGCAATACAAAACATACAGGAGGAAAAAATTAAACATTGTTTTGTAGATCATTGAATAATTTACAGTTTCCTCGTATCTCATCATCTCTATAGGCTTTTCCGAACCAGCATTTTTTTTTTTGTTTTTTTATTGGTGGGAAATCATTCAATGAGGGCCTGTCAGTCTTTTACTGACTAAAACCCACTCCTATGTTCCTTCTTTGCCTTGTGTTTCAGGACCCCGGGTTTCTTTTTCGGAAGCCAACCCATGGCCTCAGTAGGCTTCGGTTCTGCTAGGCCCCTATGGCTCCCAACCAGTTTGGGGTCAGCTTCCAGTCTTATTGGATATAGCTGAATATCCGTGTTTTACATGGAGCGACTGTCTATCTGATCTCCACAATCCAGTTACTGGGATATTCCTTGGATAGACTGATGGTCAGAATTTCTGGCGTCTGACTACTTTAATGTTTGTCAAAGATCTACAAATGACAACCTAGTCCGACGGCTTTACGTGCTTTCCGAGACGGGTAAATTACATGTTTTTTTTTAGCTAAGAAAATCATCTAATGACAACTCTCGCTCATGGGCAAAGCGGCAGGGCGTGTCAGACTTTTACTGACTAAAAATCCCGTCCTGTTCTTTTTTTGCTATTGTTCCAGGGCCCCAGGGGTCTTTCATTTCACCTATGGCCCCAGTAAGTTTCGACCCTGCTGGGCCCCTACGGTTGAGGACATCTCCTTGAGGCAAGCGTGGAACACTATGCGCCGTCGACAGCTTGGGCTCGGCCCGGACGGTTATCGGATTGTCGGACGGCGAGCTACCCATTGCTCGCCGTCCGCAAGCCCGCACCTTCGGAGGCCGGAAATCGGGATCGGAATCCCGGCGGCTAGGGTGCGAGGGCCATTGCCTACCGCGTGCGGCCGCCTCCTTTGCTAGCATTATGAATCTCCCGAACTGACCATGTCCGGTGAGGACCAGCGTCATGCGGAAGTAATGCATGGAATAGGCACGCGGGATGCGGGGCGTGATATCGGGCAGCCCCGCATGCGGAGCAATTCCACATACGTGATGAAATCCACACGATACTAAAAACACCTTAAGACTCCACTGTCCCTCTGTCTGTCACCAGGCTGTATCTCATGAACAGTGATAGCTAGACAATTGAAATTTTTACAGGTATATTAATTTATTTCTCTTACCACTATTACAACAACAAAAAAAAACAGATTAAAACAAAATATTTGGTTGGGGTTCCCATACAGCAAACGTGATTTTTATGCCGTTTTTTGCTACGGAGGGTACGAATCCTTCGTGTGCAAGTCCGACTCGCACTTGGTTGATTTTTTAAGAAATTAGTTTTCCTAATCGTAAACAAATTACACACACATTCAAACACTCTAGTAATGCAATCGTGATTTATCGTGAATTTATCAAGACGTAACTTTTTTATCTTAAAAAAATATATTTTAGATAAGATAAATTACCTATTTTAAAAATAGCTAAAAATCGATTCATAAACCCATTCTGGACGTACTACTTTTGGGATGTGTGTTTATTAATATAAAAAGGAGAAACTGACTGACTGACATATCAACGCACAGCCTAAACTACTTGGACTAGGAGCGTAAAATTTTGTAGGAGGTTTCCTTCTATGGCGTAGGCGAGGATTTTCCAAAACTCACCCCCTTAGGGGATGAAATGGGGTCCAAAGTTCGTACAGAGAAACCTTATTTCATGCGGGCGAAGCCGCTGGCAGAAGCTAGTTATGTTATATAATCCTTACGAATATTATTTATTTAATCTTCATGCAAAAAAAGATACAAAGGCGGATTTGATGCCTTAAGGTGTGACCAGCCCCCCTAGCCAAGTTACGATCGTTTCGTTTGCGTCGAACGCCTCGAGTAGGCCACACCTCCAATTCCGTTCTGTTGTTCCAATGTTGTTCTGACCACGAGACTGAGCGAACGAAATGATCGTAACTTGATTAGGGGGCAGATGGTTGCAAACCAACGTCCCAACCAAGGTGACCTTGTAGCTAGTTTCAATCCGTGTAGACAGCAGTTGTAAACCATGACCTTCAACGCCCTTGATTGGGACGCGGATTTTCCCAACCACCGAACGTATTGGTGCAACACAAATCAAACTCATAAACCAAGGTCACCTTGGTTGGAACGCTTGTTTGCAACCGTCTGGTCACTCCTTAAAGCATTCTATATCAGTCCACCATAGCCCGGTGGACAGACAATATGGCACATGCAATAAAAAATAAAATATTATATAAAACCAGGATTACAAAAGTATTTAAATAGTCAAAATAAACACATTACGCTTTCACGGTTAAACTAGTAAAATGGTTTTGTTGACGTACAGAGTAAGCTAAAACCACAAGGAAGGACATGGGCTACTTTTGATTTAGCTTTGACTTCGACTTTCAATAACCGACTTTCACACGGACGAAGTCATTCTTTTGAACGTTCCCGCAGCTCAACTAGTTACCTTACCTGCAGCGCAATGTTGTCAAAATATAGAGCCTTAACAAAAAAACATTTAGAAAGTTCTAATCATAACATACTTGGCAAATGAATTGACCTTACGAATGTTATTGATTAATAAATTAAACAGCAGGACTATAATGTGTGAAGGTTCTCATGCAGGATTGCAGTCTTCATCTTTGTTTGATTTTTTTAATATAATTACTCGTAAAGAATTTTTTTTTTTTTAGGTGGGAAAATCATCTTATGAGAAATCCCGCTCTTGGCCAGAGCAGGAAATAGTGTCAGACTTTTACTGACTAAAAACGCACTCCTGTTTCTTCTTTGCCTTCGTCTCAGGGCCCCGGGTTTCACTTTCACACTACCCGTGGCCCTAGTAGGCTTCGACCCTGCTACAATTTTCTGACATCAGGTGCGCGTGGAACAGTACGCGCCTCAACTACTTGGGCTCGGTCCGGACGGTTACCGGACGGTCGGACGGCGAGCCACCCATTGCTCGCCGTCCGCAAGCCCACGCCTACGGTGGCCAGAAATCGGGATTGGAATTCCGGCGGCGATTGGGGCGTGAAGACCGTTGTCTCACGCGATCGGCCGCCTCCTTTGCTAGCAATATTGCTTCGCAGAAGGAAGCGACCGCCTGCCACTCCTCTTCGCTCCGGACCATGACCTGTACCAAGGCCCAGCGCGACAGATCGCCGCCACCGATCATCCCCACGAGAACTCGGCGTTGCTCTACCTAAGCGGGGCACACCTCCACATCGTGTGCTCCACCGTGGCCTCCGGGCGGTCCACACAGCGGCGACACCCGGGCGTCGCTTCCGCCCGAATCCGGTGCAGGAACTTCCCGAACTTACCGTGTTCGGTGAGAACCTGAGTCATGCGGAAAGTAAGAACACCGTGAGGTCTTTCCAACCACGCTTCAAAGACACCGCTTCAAAGACAAAGACTTACCGCCATAATTATGGCGTGCCCAAATTACTCATATAGGTATCGTTTTGACAAAGAAACTGTGAGGAATCAACATCATCATTTCAACTGTAAAACCTTCACAGCTGGATGTATACCTACCCTGAGCATCTGCTCATTGACCTGCCCTGTTTGTTTTGCATCCAATGAAGAACGGCAATAAATGAGACAAGAAAAAAAAGACAAGTTTGCTCAAATTAATTTAATCTTCTGCTAGTGGCTTTACTCATATGAATTTTGGACAATCTTCATAATCATAATCATTTGCTAATATGAGTAATTACATAAAGTTATTAAAATTATAGCACAGTCCAACCATAATATACCTTGAGATATGCAAATCACAAGCTTTATTATTATAATAATACATATCTTATGTCTTAGGACAATATTAGTTCACCCGGCGTGTCACAAGTTTCTTTCAAATTCGTTCAGACGTTAATACGTAACAAACAGACAAGTAGACAGATTTACTTTCGCATTTATAATATTAGTATGGATTATATAAAACCATGGCAGCTCACAATAGGCTAAAAGACATCCCAAGGGCAATGGCAGACAAATAGTTGGCTTTGATCGGAATTTCTTTGCGTAATCGAAATAGGAATGAAGATATCGCAAGAGAATTAAAATTACCGACAGTCCAAGAATATCCAAACAGTAACAGAGGACAGAGCTATATTACTCGCAGAACAATATAGTCGATGGGGATTAAAGGTTCGAGAATAGCGACCACGTAACGGAACACGCAAGGCTGGAAGGCCTCCCACCAAGTGGACCTTTTGAAGGTCACGGTAATCCCATGGATGGAAGATACACGGGACCGATCGTTGTGGCGCCCTCTTATGGAGGCAGATGCCAGCTGTTGACGTCCACTAAAATAGTGATAATTATGGATTGTACATTACATTCGCTGGTTCTTAACTTATGCCGATGTACACAAGTTGCCAAACACCGAATACGTACCAATAAGACAAAAAAATACCTTTCGCATCGACTGAAGCTTGAGTTAAAATTAATAACTGATATCTACTCAATGTTGATAATATGACTTCATCAAGCTACGTGTGCAACGTGCAACAATAAATCGCAAGTATCCCATATTATGAAAATCTTGAGGAAGTATTAACGTTCTTGATTACGTACTTATATAGGTGTTGATGATAAGAAAGCATAGCAAGTTGTAAGAGCAAGCGATTTTAAAATGAAAAGAGATCCACTCTATAACTATTAAGTCAATACCGATTAACATGTTTAATTTTGAATACACTACTGAGGTCTTTTGCCTTCTAAGCTGCCACTGTCTATTCACTGAGTAGGTATAATATATTATATGCCTTTGTCAAAAAAAAATAAAAAGTTGTGTTTAAAACAAAAAAAAACTAAATCGGAACCACCGTCTTCCAAAATTAAAGTTAATTTTGCAATATATTTTTGTCTTTTTTTGGAAATCGGTTCTATTTATATTATTTTTTTTTCTCATTTTGGTTTTAGTTACCTGTGACTAATACTAAACAATAAGCAAGTTCTATGGTAAGGTACTGAGAGTAATCAGAAAATGTCCATTATGACTTATTCTACGCGTTAGAACTGTTTGTAAAAAGAGACCTCCAAAGCATACCGGCTCTTTAAGGAGGCTGGAAAGGTGACAAGGCTTTCTCACGTTCCGCATGACACAGGTCCTCACCGGACATGGTAAATTCGGGAGGTTGCTGTTCGGGATTCAGGCGGAAGAAACACCCGAGTGTCACCATTGCGCGAACCGCCCGGAGCACACAGTGGAACGTACCACATACCATATGGTAGAGGTGTGGCCCGCTCGGGCGGAGCACTGTCGAATCCTAATGGAGGCGGTTCGTGGCGATGACCTATCGCGTCGAGCCCTGCTTCAGGCCATGGTCCGGAGCGAGTTGGAATGAGATGCGGTTGTGCCCTTCTGCGAAGTAGTAATACTAGCGAAGGAGGAGGCCACAAGAGTGAGGGAATGCACTAACCCACGCCGTAGCCGCCGCGAAAGATGACTCTCCGGGTGTTGGGAATCGCAGACCGATCTCCGGCCACCGTAGGCGCTGGCTCGCGTACGACGAGCAATAAGTAGCACGGCGTCCACTCCCTGTAAGGACCAATCCTGAGTCGTCGACGGCACGTAATGTTTCATGCGCGCCTCAAAGAGATACGTGTATCAGTAATCCGTAGGGGCCCAACAGGGTTGATGCCTTCAGGGGCCATGGGTAGAGGTACGAAAATGACACCAGTGGTCCTAGGACGCAAAGGGCAACTGAAGGAAAATAGGTGTGGGTTTAGTCAGTAAAAGTTTGAGAAGCCCTCGCTCCGACCTTCATTAGTCATTAGATGATTTCCATCCAAAAAAAAAGCATACCGGAGTGATAGTATATTGTTGATGTTGTAAACAATACATAAACATACGATCGTAGTAATCGTGGGTTATTTGGTGTGAGCTCTGGAAAAGTTTCATCTTGTATATATGCCAAGATCTTTATAAGACCCTTAAGGACATAAGTAGGTACTAAAAGCTAAAAAATATTTATATAAATAATAAAAATTTCACCCAAATTGAATCAGGCGTATTTCAGAAAATCGGATATATATATCGCACCTTTTTGTTACATATGGGAAAAATATAGAACAAACATAATAGTTTAATGCGCAGGTTCGACTTGCAAACGAGGTGCCGAGGTTGTTTAATGTAGCTATACTATAGGTCTGTCTAATCTAAATTATTATCACGAATTTAATATAAATAATAAAAAAACCGAAATTACTACCTAGAGTAAATGATAACATACAATGAAAATCAAGGACAAAATACGCCCCCGCTTCCGCTCTTGCCAACCCGCTTATCTCTTGTCCCACACACTGACCGCCAAACGTAACTTATCTCCAAATACAATATCGCATTCTATCCGCGCACACGCGGGATGTAGTGCAGTGTAAAATTAAGAAAAATAAAAAAACGGGACATCATTTTTGGATGTGAGTCGGAGTTTGAAGAGAGTTTGAAGATTGTTTGAGAAATAATGAAGAATCCATGCGTTTTACCTGGATGTTCTGTTATCGTGAGTTTTTATAATTTTTATTATCTTATTCGTGATCAGATATAAAATTTAATTTAGGTTATGTTGAATTTTATCTGTCGTATTCAGTAGCAATGTTTTGTATGACAAGTTGGATATATAAAACAACAATTTATTGTGTTTTGTAATTTTGAAAAGTTGTCCTTAAAAATCTTAGGTATTGAATTGTGTTTCATAGTTTTCCGTCCGACGAGGAAAGATGAATATGAACGTACAAGTAATTCTGTCCATCTGTTAGAATTTCAAGGTTAAACTTCTGAACCGATTTTGAGGAAATTAGGTACTTTTGAAGGATATAGGCTACTTTTTATCCGGCTTCGACTTCGATTTTGCGGCCGCTATAACCGACTTTCATGCAAACGAAACCGTAGGCAAAAGCAAGGAGACTATATATGAAAGACAATCTAAATGTTGTACATAAGCAACCTATACATTTTAGGGTCCTTTATACAAATGGTTAATTAAAATATTAACTTCATAATCATCTTTATTTCAACCGAAAGACGTTCGCTGCTGGACATAGGTCTCCCCCAAGTGTCACCACCGTAATATTTTTTATTTTATTTTTTTTATTGATATAAACCAGTGCTTGACTGCGATCACACCTGATGGTAAGCGGAGATGCAATCATTGATGGTCAGGCGCACTAGTTTATTAAGAGCCTATTCTCTCTAGCCTTGAAGACACCTAAATTATAGTTGGACGGGAAGACCGCAGCAGGCAAATTGTGTATATGCAATATGCAATCAAACAAAAAATGAATGTACATTTTCTAGAAAGTTCTGCTGTATCAAATGCACCTGGTCAACGCTGGACCGATGCGAATTTTTATCAGTTATCACATTTGAACAAAGATATATATCATCACTATTATCACAGCCAAATAAAACCATTTCTCAACAGATAAAATCAATATCAAATCGCTGACGGTAGATACCTAAACTAAATTTATTTATTTATTAAATACTTTATGCACAAACATACACCGGTGGACTTAATGCCTTAGGCATTTTTTAGCAGTCAACCTTAGGGTGATGCAGAGATAAATAGTGGTCGGTGCAATAAAAGAGAGAGAAAAGGCGAATAGATACAAGAATAGATATACTAATAAACCATAAATATCATACAATTATACAATACATACACAAACTAATAAACTATCTACATATATATCTACACCAATAAAGTCAAAGTCAAAAATTATTGGAGTTCAGTTTTCAGATTTAGTCCATGATGAACGACTTGCGTGGGACATAATGGTGGCCATCGTACTGAAGGCTTTATTCCAGTCACCCTACCTCCCACTAGAAATAAAATAGGCCATTACAATATCCTTTTTCTTCACCGAATTGTCTTGAATGTGTGTGCATATTACTTATTAATCTATATTCAAGCGCGTCAGTACACAGTCTAGGTTATCTAAAAGTTAAGGGGTGGGAACCTGGTGTCCTGAAACACAGGCCTAGAGCCTAGCTAAGGCACCAGTCTCCTACAATATATTGTAATAACTGATTTGTTTTGTTATACTCATTAAAATGTTTGATGATAACTTTGTAGTGAGAAAATAAAATATTATTATTATTCAAATACAAGTGCCGATTACCACCTTGCACTGGACTTTTTTGGTGTGGGATATCGTCAAACTTCTCCCGCTCTGGATGAAGCGAGAGGGCGTGTCAGAATTTTACTGACTAAAACCCACCCGTGATTCTTCAGTTGCCTTTTACGTTCTAGTGCCATCTTTGGAATAATCTCGCAGCCCACCCAGCACACTGGGCTTTGGTCCGCTCCTCGCAAACAGGGCTGACTGACGATTCGGACACATTATGTTCGGACACAATATCCGAATTGGCACATTTAAAACAGTTTTCATCTAACTGTACTAAACAGCTTCAATAAAGGTGTCGTCCAAATATATTGTATCCAAAACGTCAGCAAATCAGGAAGCCTGCATTCCATCAGTACATTTTATAGTTTGATTGTACCTTTTTTTACAAGCTTATACTGTGTCCCACTATTATTATCCCACTTGTTCTTCCAAATCTTTCTGACTTGGGCTATCTCTGGCCAAGTTTGCTCCAAAAACATGATCAGGTCGTCACACCACCTTCACCTGCTGAAACCTTACTGTCGACCTTGCGGACGTCTTTATGAGGCGCCCAGTTAGTGACGATCCTCATCCATTTGTCTAGGTGCATGATTATAGCACCACCACAAAATTAATATGGTAATATAAAAAAAATACGTGCGTGATATCACACTGTGTTGACTAAATAAACCTTTCAAATTAATCTTAGGGATATAGGTCATTGTGATCGTCGCCATAGATAAGATAAGACTGGCACTATCTCTACAGCTGCGCCTGCGCACAAGACGGTCAGTGAGGCTGTAAATACTTAAGAAAGACTTTATTTATCAGTACCTTCACAGTTTGCGACGACTGATGAGCTAACAGGTTCAAAACGGGGCAAGTACTATTATGAATTTTCAATTCATATCTACTTTTCTAAGTTTATCTAAGACTTTACTTTTACCTCGTGCCTCGGAAACCACGTGAACTGTTGGTACCGGTTTCCATTTCTAGATCTTTGACAGTCGTTATAAATAGTCAGACGCCAGAATGTCTAACCATCTATTATTGTAGTGGTAATGTATATGTATTTGAATAGATAAAGTGAGAAATATAGTGTATTAGGGGAAGTTTGAAAGTGGCACCAGTGACTGAAAAGTTGAAAGGGAATCGTTTGTCTTGGTATGGTTATGTGTTGCTAAAAGAGTTATGAGTTTACATATTGATGGATGGAGAAGGAGAGGGAGGCCAAAGGGTAAAATAATGGATTGTGTGAGAAGTGATATGAACGAAAAGGGAGTTAGTGATAGCGTGACGAGCCACAGGACAGAATGGAAGCAAATAACGTGTTGCACCGACCCCAAATAAAACGGGACAAGGGCAGGAAGATGATAAATGTATTTTTATTTCTAAATTATATATTAGTCTTTTTTTTCTTCAATGTGTCTGGATTTGTTATTAGGTTATTATTGTTATATAAAAGTTTCTACTGTACAACGCCTTGGACATCCTCTGTAACATTGTACAAATCATCATCAGCATCATTTCAGCCGAAAGACGTCCACTGTTACACATAGGCCTTCCCAAGTGTCGCCACAATGAACGGTTCTGTGCCTCTCCCATCCATCGGGTTCCCGCAACCTTTACCAGGTCATCGGACCACCTTGTAGGAGGCCTTCCAACACTGCCTCTTACGGTATGCGGTCACTACTCCAGAACCTTTCGGCCCCAACGGCCATCTGTTTACTTAAGTTTGGTGATTCTTCATGCTATGTCAGCAACCTTGGTTCTCCTGCGGATATCTTCATTTCTGATTCGATCACGCAAGGAAACTCCGAACATAGCCTTTCCATTGCCCTTTGGGTAACTTTATGCCTTCTGATGAGGCTCATTGTGAGCGACCACGTTTTGGAACCATATGTCATCACTGGCAACACGCACTAGTCATAGACTTTCGTCTTGAGACACTGTGGCATTTTGAACGAGAAGATACCGGTCATCTTAATACTTAGCAAAAATAAGTTCAACGGTTTTTAGTTACATTTTCCTGTTGCGAATGAAAAAAAAATGAAACATCGTCTAATGATTGTAGAACGGAAACAGAAAACAATAGTCCGACAATTTGATGAGAGGTCAACGCACGAAGTACTTAAATAGACAAAACGACTTATAATGATCATGAATCATTCGAGCCGTATTATGTAAAACTGTGATTCATTATCGTCATTCTGTTATTATAACTAACCATGTTACATAAAATATCGATTAAATATCAATAATAGCTAACAGTTTATAAACTAAATGGACTTAATTAAGTAGAGATTAACCTGAATGATTTAATTAATTACACTCGGTGGGATTATGACCAGCTCCGTACCAGGGCCGCAAGCGAGGGTTGCCCGGGATGTCAACCTGAGGTTGATGAATCAGAATCAGAAACGTTTTTTTCAAATAGTCCTATTACAGGCACTTTTGAATTGTCAAAATGTCGGTCGGTTAAAAAAAAACAAGTGAAGATAAAATTGCACGTTCCAAAGCGTAGATCTCTATGGAGAAGAACGTGCAGTGCAAGAAACTCCATGGTGACTCTTTTAAATCATATTATGAGTTTCATAAATCTTTGTTACATATTTCTTGTCGCTTCTAATATGTGAGCACAATGTAGATAAGTAATAATAATTTAAAAAAAAAACGATATAAAATAAATAGAAATTAAATTAAGCCAATGGCAGCTAAGAGATGACCAGTCTCAATTGACGGCACTCGTTCACTCGTTCACGAGCATGGTTGAAGAATCGTTTAGACCAAGAAAAGATATCGATGTATACAATCGATTTTCTTGACCTATAAATTCGGTTTTTTAAATCGATCTTCAACTTCTGTGAATTAATCTCAGAAACTTGAAATCGAGATTTGATATTTTTCCTGTGGAATGTATTGTTATTTAAAAACATTCAAAGCAATTCCTATTTTCCTCAAACTAATTTCTATTAACCTGTTTTACACCCGACTACTCACCAGTCATGAAACACATGTGAACTGTAGGATCGTCAGTGCCGTTTTTTTTTCAATCTGAGTAAACAACGGATCGATTTGATTTTTCAAAACTCGATATATTACTAAATCGATTTTTTAGACATCTTTTGATTGCCACTACTTGCCCTCACCGTTGACTTCCACGAGGATACGGCGATGATCTTTTCAAACACTGACGTAGTTATTTTATCATAATAATATTCTACAACTTTCACACAACGCCATCAAATGCCAAACTAATTATGATTTAAATATTATATTAAACCTATTTAGATTAACCAATAACTAAGATACTTAGATTTAACTAAGACATGGTTAAAGTAAAAAAAAACTGTACTTTTTAACCGACTTCAAAAAAAGGAGGAGGTTATCGATTCGGTTTTATGATTTTTTTATGTTTGTTACTTTAGAACTCCGCCGTTTAGGGACCGATTTGCAAAATTTTTATAATCCAGTTCTTATGATTGGATCCATGAGGAATCGAGAGAACTCCTCAAATATTATAGGCAACTATATGGTGATTTTGGTATTTTCATCGAGAACTGATGAAAAAGACCAGAAATGGCCAACGGAACTTCATACTCACATAGATATCAAAATGAAGATAGTTAAGGGACTATGACAATACAAATAAATAAATGGTCCTGAGTAGTTATGTTGAAAATGGTATCATGCTGATGATGATGATGGAGCCGGAAAATAGGCACCGGAACTGTGTAATTAATCAATGTATCCTAGCCGTGTTTGGGCTTATTAGAATTGTCATGAGAAATAGACACTCTGGTTATAAGTGTACCGCAACTAAAAAATGTGAAATAAAAAACTTTTTACAAAAAAATAAATAACCGAATTCACTACAAAAGGATCAAAATAACTTTAATTTTGGAAGTTGGTGTTAAATAAGAAACAAACAATACCGAGAAACACTGACTTAAAGTCACCGAAACCGATATTAAAGTCATTTTGTTATTTTTAGTGTTTTTTTTAGTGGAGTTGGTTATTATTATTATTATTATTATTTTTTGTAAAAAGTTTTTCAAATAACATTTTGGAAGAGGTCATTGACATCCTCATTTTTATCAGAATCTCATTGAACTTACCCTTTCATCTTTTAGACGTGTTCATAGGTAAAATTGCAAATAAAAAGTTCGAAGAACCGGTCCTATTTTAAGAAGAATCTGTTTAAAATCAAGTGCTCAGCTAATAAACTGATACTAATATTATCTACACATTTCGTAGTAAAAGCAATAGATATAGAAAATTGTTAATAAACTCGACAGCCCCGCTCTTGGGCGGAGCGAGAGATAGTGTCAGACTCTTACTGACTAAAAACCCACTCCTGTTCCTTCGTTGCCTTCGTCCCAGGGCCCCGGGTTCCGCTTTCACACTACCCGTGGCCCCAGTAGGCTTCGACCCTGCTGGGCCCCTACGATTTGCTGACATCTCCTTGAGGCGCGCGTGGAACAATACGCGCCGTCGACGACTTGGGCTCGGTCCGGACGGTTACCGGACGGTCAGACGGCGAGCCACCCACAGCCCCAAGAAAATCTAATAAAATGGACGAGAAATAAACTTCCTGACGCATTTATGATATTAATTAGCACAGGGCTAAGATTACTGTATAAAAAAGCTCGACTCCTTTTCTGTTTTACAAGGAAAAACTAACTTTGCAACGAAAAATACGGCAGACTAGTTAAATTATTCTTCTTTTAAAATAGGAATACGAGCTAGTTGCTCAGTTAGCAGAGACACACTAGGTGGAATTGTGGGCGGAATAATAATAATACTAATAAACAAACTAGCGTCCGTAGCCTGGCTGCGTTTCGGTGACCTCTTTGGGGAAACTGAAGGTTTTGCCTGTGCAATTATGGACGAAGTTATCATGACGAATAACTACCGGAGATTTATCGTGAAGGACGGTACGGTTGACATCTGTCGGGCATGTCACCGACCGGGTGAATCAATCCGCCACATTATCTCTGGTTGTTCTCGTTTAGCTAACGGGGAATACTTGCATAGACACAACCTTGTAGCCAGGATTATCCATCAGCAACTTGCTCTGAAGTACTCTCTTGTGGAATCGGAGGTGCCGTACTACAGGTATGTGCCCGACCCAGTTCTATTTTTTATATTTTTAAATGTTTTTATTTTTATAGTGGAATATTTAAAAATATAATTTATATGTTTTGTAAAAGGAATAAAAAATACTAATAATAATATTCCACAACTATCACACAACGCCGTCTAGTCCCAAGCTAAGCAGAGCTTGTGTTATGACTACTAGATGACTGTTAAACATTCTTACATTTATTTCTATCATCATTATACCCAGACACAGAATACATGATTGTGCTCATTAACATTTGTCCTGGGTGGGAATCGAACCCACGACCTCCGGCATAGCAGTCAGGGCCACTAACCACTAGACCAACAGGCCAATCAAATGTGTTCCGGATCTGAGTGTCTTGTGTATGTGAACGTTTCGTTTGTGTTTCGGAAAAATCTTCGTAACTCAGTTCAGGAATTAAACTGTTTTCATATGTAAGTTTGTACAGAACCCTCGGTGCGCGAGTCCGACTCGCATTTGACCGGTTTTTTCTTTGAAGTAGATTATCATAATGGATGGATTCATAATGGATTCTCCGTCTCAAGAGTGTACGTTTGCTGGGTACAGCTCGTAACATATAACAGTTACTTTACTTATTTCATGTTGGTAAAGACCAAAAGTTAAACTTAAAGCTTTATCAAAACTGAAGCGAATCCTGCTCTGGTAGTGGGATGCGACCGTGAGTGATGATTGTTACAATTATTTAGAAGTTGATCAGTAATTCTTGCCGGTTTCTACTATAAACACTTCCACGTAACGCAGTAGTGCAAAACAGTGTATGACTAACAATAGACATTTCCGCGTAAATAAGGCGTAAACTTTGGTTTGGTCGATGAGGCCGAAAGGTTCCGCAATGGCGACCACGTACCGGAAGATGCAGCTTTGGAAGGCCTCCCATAAGGCGGACTGACGACCTAGGCCTCAAGTCTGCTATTACAAAAATGTCAGAATGGTCTTTAATTGACTTCATAATTGTTGATTAAGACCAAGTTTGGTAATCTACTAATCTAACTGACACTCCATTGAAAGAAATGGCATAGAATGGCAATCTCGTACATCATACAAATGAATATTTGACGTATGTGGATAGCTGCCAAAATTTTGACAGTTCCTTTGATCAGTGACCTATCATTAGCACGTCATTGTGTAGTCATTGTTTAAAGATAGCTCGATATTGTCATTCTACCAAAAAATCATTGACCGATCAATGATTGACCATTATGAATTATCATATTACGAACTTTTAGCAAAATGATCGTGTTGGAATGACGAATTTAAAAAAATAGCAGACTTGGGCCCCTGGTGAGAGTCGCGGGAATACGGTGGATGCGAGACGCCAAACTGTTCACCACTTCATTGGTCCGTGTAAATATTTGCTGTTACTAAGACCTCTACCAGCTGAGCCTAATAATTTGTAACTGACGTAAATCTTTTCGTATTAGATAAGTTGATAACTCGTTGCAGTAGACATTTTTTTGGTGAACAATCGTAGCTATCGCCTTATCGTTATGATTAAAAGTGTTAAGTGTCTTTGGTTTTAGATTTTTATGCAATCTTTGATTATTTCTTTAATGTATTTTTTTAATGTATTTAATGTATCTATCAAATTATGATAGAGGTTTTGAATACTTAGCGCCAAGCAAAGTTACAAAAGTTCATTCGAAAAAAACTCCAAGTCCGTTTATTATATTGTCTCAAATAAAAATTATATTTTAGCAAGTAAGTTCATCAAATATATGTGCTTATTATTATTATACTTCACATTTCAATCATTCATTCGTAAACACGCAAGAATATCTTGTGCCAAAAATTACCCATCATGCATTTTTTTCCCGCTAAGTGGAATCAAATTTTTATGCAGCTAGAAGACTTGCGAAAATATAGACCAGATTTCGTTTTTTCCATAGTAGATTTCTACCTCCACTGGTCAACTTCTGAAATATTGCGGATTGTGACAGTGATCCTCCTGTCACAATCCGCGTCGTCAGTTGCTACGGGTGGATCAATAGCATGGATATCTATAAGAGCTGGATTGATTTCTTCACCATCACCACTGCATGGTTCTAAAGGGGATTCTTCTAACTTATCTAAAAGTTCTTGATGAGGCGTATAATAATCTAGGTCTTCCCCGTCGGATTCCATCTCATCATCAGAAATTTTTCCACTTTCTAGCATGCGAAGCATCTCTTTTATATTTTTGTCATCCATAAGACAGCTAAAAAGCAACACAGCAACATGCAATAACCAACTATCCAGTAAAGTAAAGAAGCAAATAAAAGTATTGAAACGTGTTAGAACAGGTAAGCACTTAGCGGGGAAAAAATGTACTAAAAATGCATTTAGTGCCGCAAATGGCACATGTTAATTTTTACTAAAAAAAAAAATCTGATTTTTTACCCAACTGCAAGAAGGGTTTTTCGCGCGTATCTAGTATTTTTATTATTTTTCGTCGAATCTAAGCACAATATTCTACAAAAAAACTATTTTTACTGTAAACTAATTTAAACTTGTTTTACGTGATAAGGTTTAAGTTAGCTGGTACGAGGTGTACCGTTTTCGGTACACTGGGGCCTGAGAGGTTAAGGGCTAGACACAAAAAAATGAAAAACAAAACACAAACACAACAACACTACAGTAAACAAGCAACAACAACACTACAATAAAATAACAACAATTAAACAGCAGTTTTTACAAATTCTCAACCGCGCTACATTACTTCATAATCCTCTTGTTATCTGACGGAGGCAGACATTCTCACAGTTATTAGGGTTAGCGACTAAAATATGACGTTTCAATTAACTTTGCGAGTTCGCGACCCACTGACTTAGGCCGGTTGCATGCTCAACTGAATTAGTGCCATTTTGTGGAACGTAGGTTTTGATATTTTTGGATTAACTTTGTACCAGACAAGATTTGAATTAATTTTTATACCTACTTTAATTACTTACTCTAATTATTTAATTATTTACTTATTATTATTTAATTACTTACTACCTTCTTTAATTGAAAGTTTTGTGAAGAAACATTTTATTCGTTCGTAGGGTTGGTAGCCTTTTTTATGGGGAATCATCAAATGAACCGCTCTGGATGGAGGAAGTGGGAGTGTTACACTTTTACTAACTAAAATACTAAACTGCTCAAATTGGTTGATCACTTTTTATTCGAGCGCACTCAAAAGTCAAAACAACATCATATTGAAAAATATAATGTCGTACTAACAAAGTTTTTAACCTTTTCTAAAAACAACAGCATCGCGTCACATCCTGGAGCTATCTGTTTTTGCGTTGTATTTTTTTCTTTACTCGCACAACTTTTGGACGAGAATTCTTCGCAATTTCCTCTTAATTTAGGAAGTTCCGTTTCGGTTAGCTAAGTGTAATAACATTATATCTATATCTGTCAGAAACCCAGAAAAAGGAAATAGCTAGGTGTTATTTTATTTGAGGTAAGAAATCATTCAATGACTTTTCCCGTTCTAGCGGGGAGCGAGAGGGTGTCAGACTTTAACTGAATAAAATTCTCTCCTTCAGTTGCCCTTTGCGTTCTAGTACCGTGGGTTTCCTTTTCAGAAATTCCCCGTGGTCCTAGCGAGCAACGGCCCTGCTGGTCCCCTACCCCCCTCCCTCTATTGAGTATTAGGAATCCATTTCTTAAAACAAAGAAAAAAATTAAAAACCATTTATTCTTGCCTCATATATTAGCATCAGCCTTATAATGTGAGCTGAGCGGGAATGGGCCGTAACCCAAGCTGGCCCAGTGCGGGTTGGTGGATGTCACATGTCTTATAATTTTTGGTTCTGGTACATGCTGGTTTCCTCATAATGTTTTTCTTCACTGTTTTGAGAGTAATGATAATAAATAAATTACACAAAGTAATGCACCTGGCTGGGCATGAACCCCCGACCTACGATTCGTCAGTCGGGATCTTTTCCTCGTGCCTCACACAATCGTATAAACTAATAGAAAATGAAAATCTGTATGTGGCTAAAAACGCGCCTAGCATAGATGGCCTTATAATGTTCCCGCTACTGGGACTCAGGTCTCCTCTCTAGAAGAGGGAATGGGCCATAATCCACCACGCGGGCCGAGTGCGGGTTGGTGGATGTCACATGTATTTGAATTTTTGGTTCTAGGACATGCCGGTTTCCTCACGATGTTTTCCTTCACCGTTTTGAGAGCAGTGGTGATGAAATAAATTACACAAAGTAATGCGCCTGGCTGGGTTTGAACCCACGACCTACAACTCGTGAGTCGGGGCCTTTACCACTCGGCCACCACTGCTCAAAAAAAGCGCGCCTAACTCATTTCAAACTAACAAAGCGGCTGACTCATCGTTTTTTTTTTCATGAGGAAATAAAGACACCACTTATACATACGTAAGCAAGCATTGCACTTTCACTGCCAAGATTACTGGGAATTCCAGTGACGTTATTTAGCGCCTAATTGTATTTTGGGGTCAACCCGTTAACTAAATGAACCTGCCAATATGATGACTCAACAATTTTTTTCCCAATACGTGAGAACTGGCATGCAATGATATTACTTGTCTTTATGAACATAATATACTCTACCATATTACTAATGTGCAAAACTTTATATACATATATAAGGAGAAACTGACTGACTGACATATAAACGCACAGCCAAAACTACTGGGCCTGAAAACGTGAAATTTAATGTTGAACAAGGCTTCTTTTTACGACGTAGGCGAGCACTAAGAAGAGATTTTAAAAATTCAACTTTTAAGGTGGTGAGAAGGAGGATGTTTGTAAGCAAAAGGTTAATTTCTTTGGCCAATATATTTCAAACTTAGCATAAATAGTAACCTAAGTAATAAAGTTGCCATTATTTATTTTCAAATCGCATCCATCGGATTCCCGCGACCCTGACCAGGTCATCGGCCAACTTTCATAAGCCAACTGTAAAAAACTGATTGTTAAAACTATAAAAGAAGGCGAATGACTGGCAATTAAACGCCCATAATTTAATCTGTTTTAAACTATTTTTCGAATTTTTATTCCAAAATTATTTTCAAGCAAAATTGTAACTGTACATTTTTGATAATTTTCTTATTAGTCCGTTCGCATGTTTATAGAATTATCTCAGTTAGGAAAGGAAACCTGTTATTAGCCATAGATTACTATAAGCATTTATTCTGTAACATACTTTGTCTATCGATAACATCGATAACTAAATATAATAAATACATTTTAATTAAAATATTCTCGCAAACGAAGTCGCTAGCAAAGTGTTAGTCACCTTATAATATGCAAGTGCAGGTACGAAAACAAAAAAAAAACAGTTATCTAACCAGCCAGCGTTCATTCATCAACTAAGCTGTACGTGTACTATCTAATTCGCGTGACTTTTTGTACTTATTCTGCAACAATGCCTTTTTTTTATTCACCGGTGATTCGCCATTAATTTGACAGATTTTGACGTTAAAAGTCAGTTTGTTTGAACGCTCCGTCAAATAAGGACATAAAGTGACGTATTGTGAACGGTGCAAATGTGTTTGCGGAAGTGAAAAGCCGTTATTATTTTCAAACAATGTACAAAGTAGGTCAACTTTTGTATTTTATTGCATGGTGTGTGATAAATTTTATATTTGTATTAAAGTAGGGAGTTGAATGGATTCAGAATGAATGCGTGCGATTTTATTTTTGGGTCTTTCCTCACATCGCATGCTCCTAAAGAAAAGACACGATAGTTAAAAAAAAATATGATTTGGAAGAAATTTGGCACACGGTGACCTGGTCATATACATAGGTTATAGGATACTTTTATACCGATAGTATATTTTCTTGGAATAATTTACCCTTACGTTGTTGAAACCCATACGGTCCGGACCAAGCGTTTCGCCTAGTCGTTTATACCACGAACATCGAGGGCCTGGAACAACTTGCCCGCTGTACTCTTCCCGTCCGATTATAATTTAGTTGTCTTCAAGGCTAGAGTGAATAGCCCGGATTTCGAAGGATATGCCTTGGGGACGTGGTACGTGAGGCTTCGATATAATAAAATTGGTCTAATGCTCGAACGGCGGCTGTACGCTTCATTCAGTCGTTTTGCAATTGCGTACAGTGTACTATTGATGCGTAAAAACAAAAATGCCGAATTGTGCAGTAATTATATGTAAAAATGGGTCAAATACCATTAACCTGAAGACAAATGGCATGTCCTACCACCGGTAAATAAACAACTAAGTCACTGCTTTATATTTTAAATCAATTTTTTAATATTTTACTAACTTAAGTCCAAAGCGACATGAAATAGCACGAACTAGCCCGAATCTTCCCGAACGCAACGACCGTTTAAGATTAGGGAGGTGCAATCGAGTGCTTGTGGCTGATTTTATCGATTTGCGTATTATTGCAGTTCCATATTTTTTTTACATTTCACATATGAGGGTACATTGCACACATACTTTACAATGAATTAGATGAGCAATTCATGCAGCTACACTGTAAAAGGAGAAAGCCAGCGTTTTTGCTGCGAATTCGCATTATTACTAATCGCGATAAGGCGGCTACATATAGAAGCGGTACAGAGCCGGTACAAACACGCGCGGGGAGAGCTCGTTTGTTTCGGCAATCGCCCAGTCATTCTCGGCTTTGTGAAGACGTGTATTATTTGGATAGCTTTGTCAAAACGAAATTTGTGTTTTTGCTAGAAAATTATTAACTTAGGTACGAACTATTCTAGAAAAAGGGATTGTGTTGGATTCATGAAATTAATAAAAACTTGCGTCAATTTCCAGAAATATTCCTTGGATAATACAAGAACGCACTTGTACTTCGTACACAAATAATTCAACGTCTATTTTAGCCAAAAATGTTCTTTAGACGAGCGATCAAAACAATATTATTTGAAATAATCAGTTAACAACATTAACGCTGTGATGATACTACTGCCAACTTCTTACGAATTAGCTCTCGAACTTTAGTTTTGAATCGTTAATCAGCTTGTTGCCATCCTGTTCTCCTGGGGGAGCGCATTCCACAGAGAAATAGCTTGAATAAAGAATGGATTGTGAAGAAAGTTAGTACGATGAGAGGGACATTGGAATAGGCGGTTATGAGATGAGCTCAGATTTCTATTGCGGTTGGTGCAAATATATTGGAAATGAGGGGATAAATAGCTAGTAATATTTGGCCATAAACGTAAATTTCAATTATTTGTTTTAAGCGCTCATGTATCGCGGGTCACATCGCGGTCTAGTGTAGCCTCAGTCTCAGTATTCAATGACATTAGGATGTTTGCCGCTCAGTGATGTATGTCTGCTCACTTTTGTATGATTTTGGAAAATCGACATTGTTCTCTTGAAAAACTAAAAAAATATATAGTTACTCCTGACGTAATAACCATCTAGATCCCATCCCCCATGTCATAAAAAAATAACAAAACAAAGACCTCCCTACCCCCTGTAGCGCTTACGTAATACTTGAATGGCGCCTAATCTTAAATTGACATTATACTTAAAGATTGAGACAATCAAAGTTTTTTTTAAATTTATAGTACAATATGATAAGTAGCATGATAAATAAATATAACTTATACCAAAAAAAATAGCCCATCTTAGCCAATCATAAAGCCGAAACAGCCGTCAAGGTTCGAAGATCCATCGCTATTTTGTCAAATTTTTGCCTATAATACTAATTTTTAAGATTAAGTAATGTATTATATAATAATACAGCTTTAACAGAAAGCGTTCCTTTTAATCGGTAATACGACATAAAAAAATCCTATTTTATTTTATTAAAAGTAAGCTCTTTTCGGATAGATATATTAAAAAAAAATATTTAAAGAAAAGTAAAGGAAGTAATAACTATATTACAAGAATATGCTAAAATTTAATTTCGATAAAAATTATCGACCATCGCGTTCGACTCCCTATTTTGCATGCATTGAATGATCCCAAATAACAAGTGTTTACAAGTGCATGCTCCGCCCATTCTGTATATGTGTGCTATTAGAAATTGATTTAGTGTAGTTGCTTTCTTCTTAGTGTGCGTGTGCAAATTTTAAGTGTGTGTCGTAAATACACTATTTGTGAATGTTGTAATTAATTTGGTGGGAGATAAGTGGCATCACTAGGACTCTTTAATAATGCAATGAAGGAATATCTCCGAATATATATGGTGAATAGGCACTTAATAAACTAGTGCGTTTCACCATCAACGTTTGCATCACTACTTACCATCAGGTGGGATCGCAGTCAAACATTGGTTATAACAATAAAAAAAAAAAAATTAGGTGGGAAATCATCTAATGGCCTCTCCCGCTCTTCTCTCCTAGGTTAGAGTGAGAGGGTGCGTCAGACTTTTACTGACTAAAACCACATCTGTATCCTTCAGTTGTCAGCCTATTTGCGTGCTAAGACCACTATTTTTCTTTCAGAAATTCTCCGTAGAAAGCAATTGAATTGGTGACATTTCTGTCACCTACTAACAAATATTTATTGTGCACACCTACCACAGTGTAGTCTTTTTTAACCCAACGGTTAACTGGTAATGAACGCCTTATTGCGTTAAGTCTGGTTATGTACCACTACTGTACATAAAGTTTTTAATAAATAAATAAATTTTGCACCAAGTCATATACATATTCATATTCCATTTCGTAATAGTCTAAACGGTTAAGTAACTTCAGCTAATTTCAATTTATTACGTTTTTGCCTTCTAATTTTGTGTGAACTAATTGCCAAATCACCGTTCATTCGTCATTAATTCGTTAGAAACGTACAAAGTACGCTGCCTCAGTCACGCTCACGGTTGGTTTATCAACACAGTTCCTTATCAAACGTGATATTACTCCGATAAATCTAAAATACATTAAAAAGTATAGTTGTAATCGATTTTTATTTTGTCGGAAATGGAATCGAGTTGTTCAGTCAGCGACTCGGTGTTCGGAAAAACGGATTGTTGTGAGGTACCGGTTCTTTTTTTATTTGAATGAACTTCACTTCGAAATAAAACGAGTTTCAGGGAGAGATTTTTAGGGTGTGGAAAATTGTCAAATAACTTCTCCTGCTGAAGGGTGGGGTGAGAGAGTGTGTCAGACTTTTACTTTCTAAAACCCTAACCATTGTTTCTTTATTTCTCTTTGTGTTCTAGGGTTATGGTAACGTAAGTACCTGCAGTCCGAAATAAACCTTGAG
Organism: Mythimna vitellina; assembly: GCA_949316375.1. Classification (NCBI taxonomy): domain Eukaryota; kingdom Metazoa; phylum Arthropoda; class Insecta; order Lepidoptera; family Noctuidae; genus Mythimna; species Mythimna vitellina. Next base: position 6,866,143 of record OX438687.1, on the reverse strand, counting down.
TTACAAAACGATGCCATGGTGGAAGCATCATGGCATCATTGCTTCATATTAAAAGGACTATATCGGTTGCAGTTTATTTCTATTAAACCTTACGAAAAATACTCGTAGTATTATTTTCAACCAAGTATTTCTAGAAAATCTTACAAAACTCCTTACAGTCTTTTTGTCTCGTCACCATCGAAAAACAATTTGTAACCCCAAACATATGTCCTACATCTTGCAAAAAATAACCCCAAGTAAGAAAATATTGCCTCACATCGTTTGATCGTTCCGATTCCTCACAAAAAAAGAACTCGATTTTTTATCTCGATTGATATCTCGATATTATATTCGTCGCACATTGGTCGAAAATTCTTATCTTGATAAGAGTAACATTAGTAAGGATAGACTGCAGCAATTGTTCAGGATATACTGAGAGTTTGTGAGAGGGAGACGTGTGCTGTTGTTTTGTTTCTCGGACCTAAAAGTGTCTTAAAATGGTAAATATTATTTTTATTTCCATTCCGCTTTCTTTTGTGCAAAATGATTATGATATCGATTGATAGTCGCAGTTGTTTCATATAAAGTGTTTTCTAATGAAAAAAAATCTGTGAATAATTTGGTGAAATTCGTAGAGTTGATTAAAAATACCGTGGATTTACATAGCTTCTCTGTAGCTGTGTTAGACGATAATAAATATAATAATAAATAAATTTATTTCACACAAAAAAAAAACAGCATTTACATCATAAAACTATGGACATATAGGCTTATACAAGGTCACAATTATATAGGTAGGTAACTCTGACTCCTAAACTAGGTGTGGGCCTGTAACTTAGGAGTCAGTGATTCTCCGTAACAAACAAAGCCATAACTATATTAAAAAGGGGACAATTCAAAACAGTAAGCAAGTGGCTAAGAGTTGATAATGAGTTGTGTGTTTTTATTGGTTTATTAATCGGATTATTTCAACGACATTAGGTTTGACAAAGCGATTGAAGTTTGTAAATAGGAAGTATTTTATCCATTTGTGGAGAGGGAACGGACGGTTGTTGAAAATATTCCATACGATAATAGATTAAGTACCTACAAAATAACATATAAATAATAAGTAATTTATACACCAACGTAAATACCACAAAATATAACTATTTTCGTTCAGCCCTGAAATTAATGGATTTGATAGGAATTCACACATTTTCCCGGAACGTTTGTAATGTAGGGGAAAATGGGGTAGCAAATAGCAAACAAGTGAACGAATGTTTTGTCTTTATTTTGTATTTTAAAAGAAAATTAGGAACTTCTTTATTTATGAAGCACTAGTTTTTAATTGCTACAAATATTTAAAGGGCTTATTACAGTGTGAAAGCGAAACCCTCATCATGTGTTTATGTGTTTATTACACATAAGAATATTATGATACATGGCGTTAGTTCTATAATTACCTACACCATAATTACAAGTAAAACCACAAATGAAAATAAATAAACCCCCGCCTCCACATTAGCACTGTGTTAGAGATGGATCGAGGAAGCCCCATTGTGTTAGAGACGTACCCAGGTTGGTCCTGCAAAAACAATTTGGCCAAATGGGGCTTCCTCGACCCATCTCTAACACAGAGCCAGTGTGGAGCCGCTGCACAGGACATGCGTCATTTGTTATGCTCTCCACCCTGCACAACCACCTGCAGTTTTCAGGATCTATACGAGGCCAATAACAGATCCGTAGAGGTTGCCAAATACTGATCAGAAAAAAAATTGTTACAGTACATCGACACGAAAAGAAGGACCACTCCTTCAAGTACCTACGCAATTTTACCAAAACCATCGCAAAAATTTTAAAATATTTTCGAAGACTAATCTCTTATGTCAATATCAATTTGACAGCACCCGCCCGTTTAACATCTGTCGTATTAAGTTGACAGCTATGTTGCCGCATCTTGTTTTGTTTTTTGTGAAGGTTCCGTACGACTTTTCGTTGTATTTTTTTTTTGGAAATATTTTTTTTTACACTTTTTCGTTATGATACCATGACTAAAAAGTACCCTTCAGCCAAACTAAAATACCTAGCCAGAGTGCATCTCATGACTATTCTAATAACCGATTACATAAATTTATTATGGAGTTCCAGTGCCTACCTTCCGTCTCCGTCATCATCGTCAGATCACTTCGATGATACCATTTTCAACGTAACTATTCAGAACCATTCATTTATTTCTATTGTCATAGTCGCTTAACTATCTTCATTGTAATATCTATGTGAGTGTGAAGTTCCGTTGACCATTTCTGTCTTCTTCATCAGTTCGACTTCCTCAAATGTTACTTTTTCACTTCTTAAGTTTTCGATAAAAATACCAAATTACCATATGGTTGCCTACAATATTTGAGAAGTTCCCTCGATTCCTCATGAATCCTATCATCAAAACTAGATTTTGAAAAAATTGGGACCAATCTAGCATATTCTATAAAGAGAAAAAAAAATGCAAATCGGTCCATAAACGATGGAGCTCTTAGGTCCATGAGTCCATCTAGTCCCAAACTAAGCAGAGCTTGTGCTATGAGTACTAGACAACTGACAACAGTACTTATATCTTTCTAATACATACATCATCATCATCTTCCTGCCCTTGTCCCGTGTTATTTGGGGTCGGCGCAACACGTTTTTTTCTTCCACTCTGCCCTGTCACTCGTCATGCTATCACTAACTTCCTTTTCTTTCATATCACTCTTTACACAATCCATCCATCTTTTCCTTGGGTACCCTCTCCCTCTCCATCCATCCACATGTAAATTCTTTCTAATACATACATATTACAGATAAATTACACCGAGACACAGAATAAATGATCCTGCTCATCACACAAACATTTGTTTTGGATGGGAATCAAAACCACTACTATCTTTTCCATAGCTGTCAGTGCCACTAACCAGTTTTGACGAATTTTTCTGAGGTTTTCTCTTTTGACGAATCAACAAATCTCATTAAAAAATATCTCCCGTCACAGTAATTTTATATGTAGGAAGAACATTACGCTTTACATTTATGTGGTTTCTTTATATTGTTTTTATTAATCATAAATATGAGAAAATCCAGTCTAGCGAACCGCTCATAGTCCGGAAAAACCTTTTATAACGAACTCACGTAGCCGCTATGAAGGATTTAAACAAAAGAAACCAATGGCGTAGATAGATGATCAACGGCCCTGGGACAAGAAAAATCTGGGGACCTTATTTTTACATGAGAAATCTTTAAATAAATTCAGGCTTTTAATGAGTTGCCATGGTTAAAGTAGTATTGTATTCTATTTTAATTAGATTTTGAAGTCGGTGAAATTGTTTCGCTAGTTCAAAAAGAAGTTCGCTAATCAAGTTTGGGGGGCCCCGAGTTTGGGAGCCCTGGGCAACACCCCGCTCAGCCCTGTAGTCAGTGCCAGAGGAGGAAACCGTCAAAAAATGCTGTGAAAACTTACCTGAGTATAACTCAAACAATGTATTAACACGGGAACTTTCATAACTGAAACAAAATATCGATATTTATTACCTAACTATTTTTTTTTCTTAAATAACTACAGCTTAAGTTACTCTTTATAAAGTCAACTATCTACCGGTGAAAGTCCCGTCAAAATCGGTCCAGCCGATTTGGAGATTAGCCGGAACCAACAGACAGACAGTCAAAAATAGTTTTTGTTATAGGTATCGAAAATACATACGCATTTAGTAAAAAAAAATATTACATACAGATACTTCAATTTTGATTATTCATATGTATATTTTTTGCATAATAACTAAATCACAGTTCTACATATTTTTTTATCTAATCTTTGGAATTCTCGGCATTTCTCTACAATTATATGCATGTGTTATACTTACCGAATCCTTCCTCATGAATCACTTTTTTTTCTATTGGTGAAAACCGCATTAAAAATTATTTTTGATATAATAAATTTTCGTCAGTGTTTAAATACTTAAAAAAAAAATTACAAATAGGTTTAAAAAAAAAACATTTTTACACGTCTTTTTTTTGACAATTTAAACTAGATTAGGTCGATATTTTCTAGCTGACTACCCAGAGAAGAAACACCGATACAAACTCAGGGGTCTGTCTCTTTTAAAGTCCATACAGCAAACATGGAATGAACAAATCATATGGAAATCATGCAGATTGGTGTTTGAGACGATCTTTTGAGGAAAGAACCACACAGATTTGAAAAGACCAATCCAGTCATTGCAAGCATTTGTCAATTTTCGTGTAGAATCAGAAGTACCTACTAAAGTGGGCAGCGATAAAAATAATATAAAAACGTCGACGGAAACTTCCACCACTGGGGGGTTCAGAATCATGAACTGGATGGTACACGTTTGTTCGTCGATGTCTGAGACTCGGAATTGTAATTTCATTCTTTAGTTTCTGACTACAAAAAAACATATTTCCTTAAAAACTGCCATTACAAACCGGGTTCAAAGACCCTCCCACACAAGACCTATTGACAAGTGAGCCCATTACTAACCGAGCCGAGCCGGTGGGTACGTTTCATATCCTCAATTGACTGTAATAGCACGGATGACCGACCACGTTATGTAAAGTAGTTCATGTTTACTATAGTATGTACTATGCTGGCCTTCATTGGTCCATTGCACATTAAAAGGTCAAGGTTTTGTCTCATATAGAAAAGGGTATTTATTTATTAGGATCGCTAACATACTGGGAAATTACAGGTATATTTAATAACACTATTCAAGTGCTGCAAATACTGAGGGACAAGAAAAGGACACCATTAACATAAAATATTTGATTTTAGTATGTGTTATTGTAGAGCAGTGGTGGCCGCGTGGTAGCGGCCACGATTTATGAGTTGTAGGTCGCGGGTTCAAACACTGCCAGTTGCATTACTTTGTGTAATTTATTTTATCACCACTGCTCTCAAAACGGTGAGGGAAAACATCGTGAGGAAACCGGCATGTCTTAGGACCAAAAATTCGAAGACATGTGACATCCACCAATCCGCAGCGGGCCAGCGTGGTGGATTACGGACCATTACCTCTCCTAGAGAGGAAGCCTCAGTCCCAGCAGTGGGAACATTAAAAGGCTGATTATGCTAATTGAATTTCATCGTACAAAATTTCAAAGAAAAAAAAAGTATAATTATGTCTTATCTTATCTTATCTTGTTGTGGGGCTGGCCCTGGGCCAGAGCACTTCGACCCTTCTGGATCTTTTGTGCTATTCCCCTCCTGTCTACTCAACCCCTAGCCCTCCGTGCACTTTCTTCATGAGTCCCAGTATGGCCTTGATGGGGCTGAGACTATAGTCCTCTGGTCTTGGATATGGTTGACCCAGATACTCTAGTCTTTTGGAGCCTAGTGCTGAACAGTCGCACAGCAAGTGTAGCATATTCTCCTAAGCATCTCCACAGATCCTGCAAGTCGGGTCGCTTGCTAGTCCCATGTTGTGGAGCTGTTTGTTGGTGGCATAGTAATATATATATATATATAGGAAGGCTCCTGTAATTGTTCGGAGCTGTGATCTGCTGTACCTCCATAGTTTTTGGGTCCAGGCCTTATCTATGTCATTGAGAAATAGCTTTGCATACTTCTGGCATTTAACAATTATGTCAGTAATAATAACACAGTAGACATTGGTAAAGGTACAGTACACTTAAGTTTGCTGAATGAAGGTTGTCGATTTCAGATCATAGATCCAAGGGTTATAAAGAACATTATCCTCTTTGATTTTTTGCCATGTTTTTCCTGTTATGTTTACTTTTTAAGTTGTTTTTAAAAAGAATTTTCCTTATGACTAAATTACGCACACAGCTGTAAATAAAACGATTTAGCGTAGTATCTAATTTAATATCTATTTTCGATAAATTCCGGTGGATTAACATAATATTAGAATCTTACACAAACAGATTAGGCCGTACACGTAAATAAGTAAATTATTATACAACTATAAATCATACTAGCTTATGACAGCGGCTACACTCGTGTTAAGTCGAAATCTAATTAATATAAAGCTCTTGCAGAGCGGTACGACGCGACAACGTGACAAAGATGCGACGAACATTTTTTCATTTGACATTTAAGCTTGAAATTGAGCAGTGGTGGCCAAGTTACGGCCCCGACTTACGAGTTGTAGATCGCGGGTTCAAACCCAGCCAGGCGCATTACTTTGTGTAATTTATTTCATCACCACTGCTCTCAAAACGGTGAAGGAAAACATCGTGAGTAAACCGGCATGTCCTAGAAACAAAAATTCGAAGACATGTGACATTCGCCAACCCACACTGGGCCCGCGTGGTTACGGCCCATTCCCTCTCCTAGAGAGGAGGCGAGAGTCCCAACAGTGGGAACATTATAAGGCTGACTATGCTATGCTATGATATATCTACTCCCGTGATAAAAAGTCCTATTTCCGGTACATAACCCATCCGTGTGCCAAATGCCATGTCATCAATATACACATTTATAACGCCTTTATAATAATAGTGTGATAACATGTAACAGGATGTATGTATATAAGTATATAAGAATAGAATTTCTACGTGTTTTCAGTTAATCAGTCATAACTTTTTTTATACCACTATTTTTCTATGATAAGTTTTGGGGCAATTAAGATTGTAAACGTGTAGTAACACGATTCGCTCATTCTGATTTCAAAAATGATGTAAGTGATTCATACAATATATAATATATATTGTATAAATCAATAACACCGTTTTTTTACATATTATGTTTGTCATAGTAGCTTTTTTGCCATAATTATACAGATTACATTACAAATTAATAGTAAAAGGAAATAAAACTGCCCTGCTTATTGCAAACGCAGTACTTGCAAAATGGCGGTTCGGAGATAGACGAGGTAAACATGTTTTTTGAAACGAACCAAAAAAAAAAACAAACTTTCTATAAATAGTAATCATGTCTTATTTTCGTACCTGGTATTAGTTAAAAGATTTATTAACCTTTTACTTTAGCTATCAAAATCAGATGTAGAAGTGGCTATGAGACGAAATAAAACAGAGTTTAGATAAGTACTAGGATATTTGTTTTTTTTTATATTTCTACATATAATATCAAAATCAATAGGTATGGAATTATTTTTAATTAGTAATTAATCAGTCCTTCAAATTCACATTATGGCCTGGCACGCGACGATGTAAGAGACCGGACGGTATAAGACATACCGTTACTTCCGTGGGAGATGGGTAGGCATTTAGTGTGGGACGCTACCTGTGTCGACACTATTGCGCCATCCCATCTTCCTAGCTCATCGTGCTGTGCTGGTGCTGCCGCTGCGGCTGCGGAGAACCTCAAACGCCAGAAATATAACAACCTCGTCGGCAGTTATATTTTTGAGCCGTTTGCGGTTGAAACTCTTGGGCCGTGGGGACGAGTGCTCATAAGCTTTTCAAAGAATTATCCAAACGTTTAGTAGACACTTTGCGTGACCCAAGAGCTGGCTTTTACTTCGATAAGAGATTAAGCTTAAGAGATTAAGCCACAATGTGGCAATGCCACTAGCCTTTTGGGTATACTTCCAGTCGACAGCGATGCGGAGGAGTATCATGACGCCATATTTTAGCTAGTAGTTTTTGCTTTTAATGTATATATAGTTTTAATTAATTAAGTGTTTTTATTGAATTATTTATTAAACGTTATGCTTTGCGAAATTAAATTGATTAACCTTCTCTCTTAAATCTTTCGTCTTTTATCTTTCTCATAAATGTAAAATACTTCGACACACCAGTTGGTTTAATTATGTAAGGTTTTATTTTAATGATATAAACCAGTTCGAACCGTAGATGTGTTTTAACAACGCTAAGGGTGGACACTCGCCGTACGTCGGGTTGTCCATTTGTAGAAAGATGATGGCGAAATATCAAGTCATATAATTCCTACGCACACTCTCCAAAATGAATCCTGGAAAATACCGAATGGCCTACACCTGTGCTCTAGGCTTTGTAGATTAGTGTTAACCACATCTGAATTACCAATTAGCTTCTTCGCAAGCCTTTCCACTGAGTCCAAAGATGGCATTTTGCAGCACCAGCTCATATGTGGCTGCAGTACTCCACACACAATCGGACCTATGCTTTATATAACATACTCAATGAACCGCCTAAAGTTAACATTTGAGGAAAATGACGATTATTGCATTTACAATTAGCAGGGCAGAAAAGAAATACATACAAATGAAAATAATTAAATCAAAAGAAGAGTCACGACAAATAACAGTTCAAATTAATATTCATGCAAAAGCTTAGATCATCTTAAATTCGTCAAAGGAATAAAAATCTTGCTAATTAAGCTAGTTAAAAAGCCTACATATGATTCCCCATCTTGAAAAAAAACTCAAGCATGGCCCACAATCTTCTCATGAGTGTCCATGAAAGGTTATTAAAGTCGGACTTCAAATATGGTAAAATTATGACTGACTTAATAATACTGTTGTTCAATTTATTAAAATTGGCCTAAAGCTGTGTTTGAAGAAATTTTCTTTTAAGATATCCTGTCCAAGCACCAGCTAATGACAATGCTACTTAGGTACATTTTAGTTGTTAATGTACTAAAAGATAAAGGATTGTTTGCACCCTGACCATGAAACATTGTTGACATATTAACTCATAACATTGTTGACATATTAACTCATGGATTAGCCTGTTTACACATTGATTAACGAAGGTGGTAATGGAATGTGTCGGAAGTAAAAAAAAAATATATATATTAGTATTATAAATTACAGTAAGCGTAGATAATACGATAATAATGTACTCACTTGAATGTGTCAAAGTATACATTTTCTTAACATCCTACCGTCCGGTAACCGTCCGGACCGAGCCCAAGTCGTCGACGGCGCGTATTGTTCCACGCGCGCCTCAGGGAGATGTCAGCAAATCGTGGCGGCCCAGTAGGGTCGAAGCCTACTGGGGCCATGGGTAGTGTGAAAACGAAACCCGGGGCCCTAGGACGAAGGCAACGAGAGAACAGGAGTGAGTTTTTAGTCAGTAAAAGTCTGTCACTATCTCCCGCTCCGCCCAAGCCACCAATCATCCAATGACAAATCCCGCGATTTGTCATTACATGATTTCCCCACGTAAAAAAAAATGTTATTTGTTTTTAAAAAAATGTGTTGTCTAACAGCAAATTAAATTCTGTAAATATAAAGAACCCATAACAATTTGTATATTCGTAGAACGTTATCTCAGGGGAAAATGCTCATGGTCTACCCGCATATCAAGTTTCATCGAATTCCGCTCAACCGTTTGAGTGATAAGTAAAGCCGAAGGTTTTGGAGTGGCACCGGGTGGGTACTGAAAGATGAAGCGCTGGTAGCGACACCGGGACCGTAAGGTCGACTGATAAACTGCCCCCCTAGCCAAGTTACGATCGTTTCGTTTGCGTCGAACGCTCCGAGTTGGCCACGCCTCCGATTCCTTTGTTCTAACCACGTGACTAATCGTTGATATGACGTCAGATGTCGTAACTTGGCTAGGGGGGGCGGTGGCGGTCGCGGGAACTCGATGAATGCGAAACGCACAGGACGTTTGTTGTAGGACACTTGAGGAAGCCTTATGTCCAAAGGTCAGACGTCTCTCATCCTTCAGATTCCCGCGACTTGCATTAGGTTAACGATCCATTTGGTGGGAGGCCTTCCAACAGTGCATCTTCCAGTATGCGTCACCATTCCAGTACCTTTCGGCCCCATCAACCATCTGTTCTGACATTTAATAAAATATCGGTGTAAAATAACAAATGATAAATTGTAAATTTTGAATTGTTTAAACAGATTTCAAATAACCTAATCTAATTTCTAGCTAAAAACTGCAACGTAAACATAATTAAAATGATATCATTTTAGATATGTTTACGTTACGTATTTAGGTGTTATTCATATAAATAACACAAAATTTTATCAGTGAATTCAAATACTTGATAAATGACTATCGAGGAAGCGTTTATCAGCTTGTGTAATATGACTTTTCATCGAAACAAATATTGGTTGAAGTTAAAACTAGATTAAGTTATTACAGTATGACTGAGTGAAAAATGAGTCAAACTGAAGGTATCAATGGAAAACAAGAAATAAACCTTGAAAGTTTTATGAGCTATGAGTAAGGACGGAAAACAATGAATAATGTTGTGCCTACAAGCAACAAATGCAAAGTAAAAAATCTAAAAATATTTCAAAATATGAAAAAAATAACATTACATATTACGCCTTAATTTGAAAGAAAGAAAGAAAGAAGAAAATTTAACTATCAGTAAATCGTAAAATAGCAGATAAATTTAGATCTATAGTACAATAGCTTCATATTTGAATGATAGATCTAGACATCTCAAATAATTTAGTTACTATTATGGGCATTTTTTTAGAGCAATGGTGGCCGAGTGGTAACGTCCCCGACTTACGAATTGTAGGTCACGGGTGCATAACTTTGTGTAATTTATTTCATCACCAAACATCCGAAGACATGCGACATTAATCAACTCGCACTGGGCCCGCGTGGTGGTTGCAGCCCATTCCCTCTCCTAGAGAAGAGGCCTGAGTCCCAGCTGTGGGAACATTAAAAGGCTGATTATGCTTATAAGTATATATGCTATGGGCAATTTCAGGCCATAGCTCTCAATAACATAGCACAAATTCTTAATAATAAAAGGTACTAATAAACAATTTTAGTTGTCAGTATCAATATGACATACACTTGAAAATTTTAAATAAATATAGGAGTTTAATCTAGAGAAGATAACAGTTTTGCAGTTGTAAATATCTGTGACGTCATATTCCTTATCTACATTTGTCACGATAATAACAAATCCATTCATTCATCTTTTCCAGAGTAAACTCTTCACTTCGAAATCGAGCGAATTCGAGCTTGAGGCGTTGGAAGTCCACAACGAATTCAGGAGCGAACATGGGGTCCCACCACTAGTTCTCAGCAAAGAAATCAGCAAACACAGTCAAAAATGGGCAGAAGAATTAGCCAAAAAAGACGCTATGGCATACAGCTTCAACCAAAACTACGGAGAAAATGTCTACTGCGGCTGGTCTTCTGATCCTCACACGAAGATCAAAGCAAGAGACTGCGTCGAAAAGTGGTACAGTGAAATAAATAATTTCTCTTTCGGAAAAGAACCTGATGTTTTGAAATGTGGGCACTTCACGCAAGTAGTATGGAAAGGTACCAGGGAACTAGGAGTAGGAAGTGCTAAGAGCAAAACTGGGAAGCTTTACGTTGTAGCCAACTACTATCCACCAGGAAACTACAGCGGGCAATTCACGAAAAACGTACACCCCCCGGGTGCCAATCAGTTCAAAAGCTGTGACAATAACTCTCCAAGAGAATCCTACAACAATTTAGCACCACCGTCACCAAACCAAAGAAACAGTAAAAATTTTGGTGATATTGCTTCAGATTTGGTGAACAAATTCCGATCATCTTCAATATCCAGTGATAAATTTGACGAAGAATTCCTCAAGGCTCATAATGAATACAGAAAGAAACATGGAGTCAAACCTTTAGAGCTTAGTAAGAAGCTTTGTAAACTTGCCGAAGATTGGGCAAAAACCTTAGCAAAGAAAGGAAAAACTGAACACAGAGACCAGAATGAGTATGGAGAGAATATATTTTCAGCTTGGTCTACTGATCCAAACTTCACAGTAACTGGAAGAGAACCAGTAGAGAAATGGTATAATGAAGTGGTCAATCACAAGTTTGGTAAAGAACCTGAAGATTTGAAGTCTGGACACTTTTCACAAGTTGTCTGGGAGGACACTAAGGAGCTTGGAGTGGGTGTTGCCAAGGGTAAAGATGGTCACATTTACGTCGTTGCAAATTACTACCCTCCAGGCAACGTGATCGGAAGTTTCGCGAAGAAAGTTAAGCCTCCTATTAATTGAACTTTTAAACGCCTTAATTAATTTTTACAGCCAAAGAATCATTCCATAGAATCTAGACTAAGTTATTTTACCAAGTATTTTTTCCATTATTTTTATGAATGTTATACTTAGTTTAATTTATTAGTGTTCGTAAGACACGTATTTAATTATAGTTTTTACTCAAAGTTTTGTATTTTATTATCTTGTTTATCATCAAATTAAGAAGTAATTTAAAATAAATTGGAAACAATGAACTCAGTTACAAGATCAGATATAGTTTGAACCAAAAACTTATTAAGAAGTTGCTATTATTATGTATTGTCTGATATAAAGATGTATTTTAATATAATAAGCATCTTTTAATTGCAGGTAAAATAGATATGCGTTGATTCGTAAAGATATTAATACCTATTTATAATATACGATGAAACACTGTTTTTATTTATTTGTGTATAATCAAATAAAGATGAAAATATATTAAATACAATATTTCACATTTTAGAGTTTAAAACAGACCTTTTTATTGAAAACTAAGTTGTTCACAGATTTTTAAAGCACGTATTTCACAAGAAGCACACAATTAACTGTTGATTGACACCTACACTGCACTCGGAATCCTAGAAGTATTATCTCAAAAGTTTTTTTTATTGCATCGAATAACTTGAAATTTTCTGCACTAAGGGCGGAATTCACCAATAAAAATAATCGCATTTTAACGTTTGGCTCACATAATCGCGTTTAGCCGCTGTCACTGGTGTCACTTGTCTGTATTTTTCTTTTGTTGTATTTTTACAAGCGACGCACACTAGACGCAGTTATGTGATCAAAACGTTAAAACGCGATTAGTTTTATTGGTGAATTCCGCCCTAAGAAGGTTCGTCAAAAAACCCATAACTTTATTGGAACAATAAAAAAAAAATATATCCATACTTATTTATTTTATAAATGCAAAAGTCACTCTGTTAACAAGCAGCAAAAGTTAGCTTCAACCGCCAAATCGATTAATAATACATAACATAGATATAAACTTGGACCTGGAGAAAGACTTCATATGGTACTTGTATCAATATTCCACGCTAGCAAATCCACAGATAGAAGCTATTTTTAAATATATAAGGTGTTTAAAAATTAACTTTAAGAATTCCAAGGGGACATTGTACTCCTCATTATGAACAACCTTTACTATGGGACCAAACCTGAAATCGCGAAAAAAAAAACAGCTGTTCCCTACGTTCATGTTCGCATAACTCATCACAATGTATGGAGCAGCTGATTTTTTTTCGAAAATCTTAAAGTAAATTTTTTAACACCTTATATATTGTCATTATTGAGTTACCGCTCTTTGGCTTCCGAGAGCAATACAATCACAAACCTATTGATTTAAAAAAAAAGATATTTAATAATTCTGAACCCTAATATAGATGCAACTGTTTTTTCCTAAATGCTAAATCGTCGAGATATTTCTGGCCGTGAAAAGGTTAAAACATGAAAGGTACTTCATATCGGCCTTCAACAGTTCGCTTCGAGAGAGCTTGCCCACGAAACAGATGTAGATAGAGCATGAATCGTTGCAAGGGTATCTACAAGCATACTTTACTACTAAAATTTGTTATTTACTGCCACATTGATTTTAAACCTTACCTCTAAGACTACAAGGATGATTTTTAAATATTTTTAATTTTTATAGTACCCGAGTAAGGTGCTCGATGTCTCGTTGGAATTTCGTATCATTAGTTCTGAAAAGCGTATTTCAGAGTTGAGAACAGTCACTTAGTAGACTCATAAATTTTAGAGGCACCTTTTTGTTCGGTCAAATATATAGATTTACAGCTAATAATAATAATATTCCACAACTTTTACACAACGCCGTCTTATCTCAAGCTAAGCAGTGCTTGTGTTATGAGTACTAGACAACTGATAAACATACTCATTCATTTCTAAATAAACACATATTATAGATAAATTACACCCAGACAGAACAAATGATCGTGCTCATCATACAAACATTTGTCCTAGGCGGGAATCGAACCCACGACCTCCGGTATAGCAGTTACGACTAACTAGTAGACCAACATGCCAGTCAAATGTTCTAATGTACCTTTTTTTGAAACTATGATGATTTTTTGAGATCCATATCTCGTCGGTTAAATCCAAACCCTTACAGGATCACTTTATTGTCTGTGTGTCCATCAGTCAAGACCCTCTTTCACAGGAACGCATGGAGGTATTAAGCTGGAATTAATACCAAATACTCAGGTCTGCCACCCCATAGAGCAGTCAAAAACTTCTTAGTAAACGCAAACTAAAGATAAGAGCGTATATACTTCGTTTATGGTACCTATTTTGATGTTTGCGAGGAAATTAAACCTATATGGTACTTCCCGTTGATCTAGAATTCTGAAATTGTAAAAGAAGCAAGGTAGGTAGCACAAGTAAGTGTAAAAGTCATCATTATTTCAGCTGAAAGACGTCCACTGCTGCCCTGCATTCAAAAATAACTACAGTATAGAGTAGAGTCGCTACTCCAACCATTCAAAAATGCTTCGAGTTGCAACCCAGGGTCGTTCTTTTATAACTCGAGTAGCTACCTTACTAGAGTTAACCCAACTAATTCTAACTCCGAGCAGGGTAGGATGGTGTAAGCGGTCATAAATGACACTTGCTTGACATTGACAGTTGAACTCTACGTTCGCGTTCAAAAATGCGAGCGTAGAGTATCTACCCTGGTGACGTCATTAGAGTTAACTCTAAACTTATTTTGAACGCAGGGCTGGACATAGGCTTCCTCCAAATGTCGCCACAACGAACGATCCTATGCGTTTCGCATCGATCGCTTTCCATGACTCTCACCGTGTCATTGATCCACCTTGTGGGAAGCATTCCAAGGCTGCGTCTACGAGCAATGTGCCCTACCTACTGCCACTTAAGTTTTGCGATTCTTTGGCTATATTATATATTTACAAAGGTAAATTTATACAAAACTGGAGGTGGTGCACGAGTCCGACTCGCACTTTACCGGTATTTTTTAAATATAATTTTTTTATTGTACTTCTTTGAAAAGAACATCTTACATATTTTCTCTGTATTGTACGATACATTTCCGTAAATTTATGGAAATTGACGTGAACTACGCGTGTTTACAATAAAGAAATCGATAACGCCAGAATTACACCCATTTTTGCTTTGGCATAAAAAAAAATATAATTAATTACTTAGCAAGACATTAACGTGCTGGAAAATAGTAAGTTGGTTGAAAAACATACACTTAAAGACTTTTTCTTCTCGAATCAGTGCCAAGTTGCAGCCAGTAGGTGGCTACAATAACTGCAGCATCAGTGGCACTTATTAAAGGTTTGGCCAGCTTTGTTTCTCCAGAAGCAAAGCTGAGCGAGGTGGACCCTCCACTTCGTTTTCTCCACTCAGCACTCGACTCTAATTACTCTTTAATTACGGTATTCGAAAGGTTAATAAACTAGTGTGATTCACCATCAACGATTGTAATACTGCTTACCATTACGTGGCTGTCAAGCTGTCAGATTTAATTCAGTACTGTTACAAAAAGAAACCATACGAACAAACAGACATACATACTTAATCCACCGTACATTTCTAAGACACAAGTGCCCTATTTCACGGTATGCATTCAATATTGTACTTCCAGTGGATTTGATGAGGAAACTTTTATTACTCCAATGTACTGTGTGTGATGTGACCATGTTTGTACAGTGACTTTTGTACTTAAGTGAAGGAAAATGAATTTTCTTATATTCGCTCTTGGTGTGGTTAGTTTTTTTTTTTGAATGGCCATTAATGACCCTTTTTGTAATTTATTTCATCACCACTGCTCTCAAAAATTCGAAGATATATGACACGGCCCATTCCTTCTCCTAGAGAGGAGGCCTGAGTCCCAGCAGTGGGAACATTAAAAAGCTGATTATGCTATTAATGACCTTAACACTATTTCCTGGCAAAGATCCTAACTTACGATTTGTAAATCGTTGGTTCAAAACCAGGCAGGCGCTTTACTTAGTACAATAACTTTCAAAACTACTTATTGCTCTTAAAACGATGAAGGAAAACATCGTGAGGAAACTGGCACGCACTCAAACCGAAAATTCGAAGACGTGTGACATCTACCAGCCCTCACTGGGCCCGCGTGGTGAATTATTTAAGTACTATTTCCTCTCCTAGAGAGGAGGCCTGAGTCACAGCATTGAGAAAAGAGATAAATAGATACAGATATTACGCTTACGTAAATGTTCTCATCATCATCATCATCATTTCAGCCGATAGACATCCACTGTTGGACATAGGCCTCCCCCAAATGTCACCACGATGAACGGTCCTGTGCTTCTCGCATCCATCGGATTCCCGCAACCTTCACCCGGTCATCGGTCCACTTTGTAGGGGGCCTTCCAACACTGCTTCTTCCGGTACGCGGTCGCCACCCCAGAACCTTTCGGCCCCAACGGCCATCTATTCTGCGAGCAATGTGCCCTGCTCATTGCACTTAATTTAGGTGATTCTTCGTGCTATGTCGGCAACCTTGGTTCTCCTGCGGATATCTTCATTTTTGATTCGATCACGCAAGAAAACTCTGAACATATCCCTTTCCATTGCCCTTTGGGTGACTTTGAGCTTTCTGATGAGGCCCATTGTGAGCGACCACGTTTCGGAACCATATGTCATCACTGGCAACACGCACTGATCATAGACTTTCGTCTTGAGACATTGTGGTATATTGGACGAGAAGATACTGCTGCGCTATCAATGTTCTAGTATTGAGAAAAGACCAAGTGTCAGCCGAGTACAGAGCGGCGAAATGGTGCATATAGGATAAATGCAAACACAATATAAACGTAACACATAATAACAAGACTTTCTTTGAACGCATTTTCAATCTGTGCCTGCACTAAAGAAATGGCAATGATGCACTCTTTGAGTCGAGGCTTCAAAGTCTTGAGCATGGACGCCGAGTTGCAAGCCTGTCGGTTTTCTACCGGTTGCATTTCGGGGAGTGTGCGTCGGAATTGCATAACCTAATTCCGTATGGCCCGTTTCATCATCGGACCACCAGGCGTACGGCAATGCGCCACCGATACATGGTGGACATCCCACCTATACGCACAAAACGTTTTGGGAACACATTCATTGTGCGTACAACTAAGGAGTGGAATTCCTTGCCAGAATCTGTGTTTCCTGATGGCTACAACCCGGAAATCTTTAAGTCAAGAGTGAATAGGTTATTTCTAGGTAAGCGCGCTCCATCGTCGACCGCATCGTCGCTTTCCATCAGGTGAGATAGCGGTCAAGCGCGAACCTACCAAGAATAAAAATTTAAAAAATGGCTTACCAACAAGTTTGTGGATACCAATACGAAATTAGTTCCACTGTGCAGGAGTTGCCCGTTCTAACTTATATAAGAGTTTTTTACTAATCTATGTTTACTTGGAATTACTTTATAATCATATCATTATAAACATTGGCTTCGAGAGTAGCAGCTCAATCCCCGACTACCCTGGGTCAAAAAGGTGGACTCCAGACTCCAGAATAGCAGGTGGAATAAATCAAAATTAAAATCCACAGTATTTCTTGAGGGTTCAAGAAATACGTTTTTTAAATTGAGAATCTAATGGGTATCATAAAATGAACCTTTGCCCTACTTGAAAGAAAATAATTGTATTCATGTTTTCAGAATCTGTTAGCGCTTGTAAATGCTGTCAACGACATCAATTTTGCCACAATTTTGAAAATATTACAGGTAAGTGAGAAGCCAGAACTAATATGGTATAGGTATATATATGGTTAGAGTGTTTAGAAATATGGTAAGTAACAAAATAAGTTATTTTACAGTGTAATGTAGACTTAATTATGAAAATATTGAAGGTTAGTAAAAAGTCTGCAATTTGATATTTTTTACGACCACAAATCGACCTTGGTAACCTTTTCAGGTTACCAAGGTCGATTTGTTGCTTGCATGCAAAGGACAACTGAAAGAACATAGGTGTGGTTTTAGTTAGTAAAAGTCTGATACGTCCTCTCGCCCTGCTCTGGAGCGCGACAATTTTTTTCCAAAAATATAATTTACTAAAATGTGTGAAATAAAAAATAAATTACAAATAAGTCACTTCAAGCATTCTTAATACTGTTGTTGGAATTTTATTTCAGTCCAATTATAGCTCTGAAGCCATCAATAGCATCTTTTTATCTTTTTTTTATATCAGTTGGATAGCCAGAAGGAGGGTGATATTTCTTTGATACACATTTGAGCATAAACAGATTGTTGATTAGATTCATTTTAGTTGTGAGAGTGACAATGGATACAAACATTATAATGGCGGTTTTTTGGAGCAGAATTGTATGTACTGACATTATAGAGTCATGTAGGGTTTCAAAATCAGCATTACAAGCTACTTGTTTCGAACTTTTTAGTATTTTATGCGGCTGTGTTTTTTAGGGCAATAATTTTTTTTTCTAGTGTCAGACCCAGGTCTCACTGGGATGCCATGGCAGTGCTGCCAGTTTGCGTAGCCAAGAAAATGCACGCACCATAGAAATTAATGTGTACCTCGCCTGGTTATAGTCATTAATCATAAAAATTTTTGATGTCATGATCTGGCGACGTCGCCAGGCCGTCCTAGTGAGGCACGGCCCTTATGGTGAGAATAAAAATAAGTGGTTTCATATTTTCCAACTGTAATAGTCTATTAATACTATACTTTTCACGCTTACGACAGATTTTCAAAATTCTTTCACCAGTAGGAAAATACTTTATAGGTATATATATTCTACTATTACGCGGGTGAATCCACTGGCCAAAGCTAACTCGAACTGACAACTCGTAGTACCCAAAAAACATGAAACAAATGAATTAATTTTGTCAAATCACTCGTAAAAATTGATAGCCATCACACTGAACTAATTAACTAGTGATGCTGCCATTCGTATGCGAATGCGACGTGCGGATATATTCGAAATTCAAAAGTAATCTCGCAGTACAGTCTCGTTTGACGGGAGCGATTTCATTTGTTGATTAGTGATGCGAGTTATACACAGATTGTGTTAATGTTATAGTGATGTAAACTGTTTGGTGTGTGTTAATGTTTTAAATGAATCACCTGTTTTAAATGAAGGAAAATCTTTATAATAATGAATGCAATGTAAAGCTTCGACGACCATCTGCCGAAGCTGTCGTCGCGCGGTTGGATCAAAGGTGTTATGTTATGATACAGAAAGTAGTAATCCTCGATACGGCTCGCATTGTGAGGAGGTTCCTGTCTCTGGAGCCCTAACCACCGGTAGCTTGGACCCTGTTCCCGACACCGGCGGACAACTATTTTTTTTATATTTTTAAATATTTTTTTCATATGTTTCTTTTTTAAAGAAATATTTAAAAATGTAAACAATATGTACAAAAAATAAATAAATGATATTTTTTTATTGGTCTTTCATAATAATTTAAGTGCTACTCCATGTAATTACTCTATCAAGAGATATTTTTCTTTTATTTGGTCACGATGCAATACTGTGAGCTTTTTGCTCATGCAGTGCACAAAATAACGATTTATTTTTCATAAATAAATAATAATCCTACTTTTACTACAAACTATTTTTCAACTGTCTCATTTTTCAAATGTGTAAATTTATATGTTTGAACTTTTCTCTTGAATGTAATAAAGAAAAATGTGTTTGGTTACGGCTGTCATTGCATTATCCCTATTTTTTTTTTAAGACCACCCATCTGAGACTTCAATAAATACTTTAAAAAATAATCTTAAAATTTGATCCCTTTAGCCATTAATTTTTATTATATAAATCAGTCAAAAAAGTATCGGGAATGGATGATTTGTTTATGGTTCCAAATTCAAATTTCCATTTTGGCGCGGAGTTTGAGTTGCATCTGTTATTTATATTAAATACAGTGCTGGTTTTAGTAATATCATTTAAAGTGTGTATTGCGAATTTCATAATGGACAAAAATATCGAACAAAGAGTTTGTCTTAAATTTTGCATCGCCAATGGAATTTCGTGTTCGGAGTCACTGAAAATGTTACAGAAGGCTTACGGTGAATCGACTTTATCAAAAACTCGTGCTTATGAGTGGTTCAAAGCGTTCAAAAGCGGTCGAGATGTGATGGAAGATTTGCCTCGCTCTGGTAGGCCGTCAACGTCTGCAACTGAAGTTAACATCGCAAAAGTGAAGAAAATAGTGACTGAAAATCCCCATTCAACTCTGAGAGAGATAGCCGCCGAACTTTCTGTATCTCACGAGTCGATCCGTACCATTTTAACTAATCATTTGGGTATGAAACATGTTGCTGCTCGGCTAGTCCCAAAAGATCTGAATTTTCTCCAAAAACTCAATCGCATGAAAGTCGCTGAGGACATGCTAGAACGAGTCAGTTCGGACCCAACATTCATGAAACGCATTGTTACTGGTGACGAGACGTAGGTTTACGAGTTTTACATGCAAACTAGTCAACAAGCTTCGGAGTGGCGCCTTCCAACTGAACCGAAACCGAAAAAACCACGCCAAAGTCGATCAAAATTCAAAGTCATGTTGACTGTTTTCTTTGACTATCGCGGTGTTGTGCACTCTGAATTCTTACCGGAAGGTCTAACGGTAAATAAAGAATATTATTTGAGCGTTATGCGGCGTTTAAGAGAGCGAATTCGACGAAAAAGGCCAGATTTGTAGAAAGAAAATTCTTGGATTTTGCACCACGACAATGCGCCTTCGCACTAGGCTATCATTGTGAACGAATTTTTGACCAAACACTCAACAAATACCATCCAGCAACCACCATATTCACCAGATATGGCTCCTGCTGACTTTTTTCTTTTTCCTAAACTCAAATTACCACTTCGTGGCACCCGTTTTCAATCGATAGAAGACATAAAGGAGAATTCGCGGCGAGAACTGAACTAAATTCCGGAAGCAGCGTTTAAAAAATGTTTTGATGAATGGATTATTCGTTGGCGCAAGTGTATCGTTTCTAAAGGAGCATACTTTGAAGGTGATAAAATAAATTTGGATGAATAACAGACATTTTGTGTATTATTGATCTTTTCCCGGTACTTTCTTGACAGAGTAGTATATACCTATTATCGACCCACTCCGGCTTTGTGTGGGTACAAATTATATACTTAAACCTTTCTCATTTGTTGTTATTCATATTAGTGAAAACCGCGTCCAACCCCGTTACGTGATTTAGAAGGAATCAGAGGATAAACAGACATATCGGGAAAGCTAATTATATATATGTTTTAATTAATGTATAAGCATTGCATTATCAGCTTTATAATTTTCCCACAGCTGGGACCCAAGCCTCCTTTCTAGGAGAGGGAATGGGCCGTAATCCGCCACACAGGCCTGGCGTGGCTAGTAGTGAATGTTGCGTGTCTTCAAAATTTTGGTCCTAGGACATGCCGGCTTCCTCACAATGATTTTCTCACCATTTTAAGAGCAGTGATGATAAAATAAATTGATTTATTTTGAAATTTGGCATACCAAATTTCAAGATTGTGGGTCAACGGGATTTGATTCCCTTGAAAGTGTCGAAACACGGTTTTTAAAAGTATCTTTTTTTTTTGCTAACTTAGAAGTTGATTTTTTACACCTTCAAGGGAGCGGTCCCTTGATTGTGTGAAAAATCGAAACCATACACTCAAATCTGTGGAAGTATAATATGGTTTTATTTCAACTCGACGCGTTCCCGAGATAAAGGGTCTTGACAGACAGACAGATGGACACCAAAGTGATCCTATAAGTGTTCCATTTTTTTTCCTTTTGAGGTACGGAACCCTAAAAATAAAATATCATATTTGTCCAGCAATGTGCTGGATTCACGTATATGTCTCATATAACCCAAGTTGGTTGCCCTAACCTTTATAGGAGGTAGTTATAAGTGATGAAGCGGCCTAACTTCGGACGTGAGAAAACTTTCCTTAGTCTTCGGAATTTCCCATTTCTTATTACCAGTGGCGACAGCGTTAGTAAAATGTGGGTATCTCTGAGGATCACCACTATTTACATATTTAGTTAAACACGTTCAGGGTGCAACGAGGTCTAATACGCCTCGTATATGTCTTCCATCCGGTGTGACTAAGAAAGACATTCTTTTCTGCCGTGCGGGGCCTCCGCCCGGCAGAATTTATATTTGGTTTAGTTTAAGAAAAAAATGTATAATTATGTCTAACATGCCACATAAACATTCAGTGTTGCTCAATGAATGCAGTGATATTTACTTCGCTACGGCGTCACTTTGACCTCGTACAAAACTTAGTTTCTTAAAAGTTACGGGGTTTAAAGAGCCCCGTACTACCATAATGATAGTTTTCAAACGAATTTTTAAACGCCTCGTACTGCAGGAATCATGGGGATAATAGAAAAAATAGTGCGGTTGTTAATGTGTTAACCAGTTTCTATGGTTTTATGTGTGATGTTGCTTTAATTTGTAATTTTAACGTTCGCGATTTTTTTTTTAGCCTTTTTTTTCTCACTGATGAGCAAAAACCACTCCCAACTTCTTCCATGTATTAACTTTCGCGTATACGATAGTAATTTACAAAAAAAATACGCTCTATTTAGTCGTTATTCTTAGAAGATTTTAATATCAATTTATTTATCAATAAATGTGTCCGGATGTATGAACGGATCATTGGTGTTATCCCGGCTCAGCTTTTGACGCGTAAATCCAAGATCTGGTCATATTTATCAATGTTATTTGCATACATCAAGTCAAAAAGGCAGCGGGTTTCATATAAGGGTACTTTTAATATGTTTATCGAGGGACTTATTCGTGTTTTTGCGTATATTTGGTTGATATTTATGATTTGAGTAATGGTGGGTAATGTAGCGTTGTTAGTTTATTTACGTATTTTAGTCATCTGAGTTTTTTTTAAGGTTCCATTCGAAGTTGCTCCTCGATTTATCTAAACCAAAATAATACGTCTACTGTGTAACATGATGTTAATTATTATAATATATCAACTAGACTGGAGCAAAGACCTCCAACTATCCCTTCCTTTGTATCCGTTCCGTTCTTCCCAGCTCTGCGCTACTTCTTGCCAATTCCAAAGGAACAAATCTAAGTCTTCCCGCTATCTCCTTCACGGTCTGCAGTACTTGAGGGATTCTCCTGATAGCCGTAGTTTACCTCTCCAATCCTCAAGCACCTCAGGATATATTGTTCTCTTGTTACTTTTTGCTAGTGACCGTTTTTGGGAGCCATTTATTGAGTGTGCAAGTCATCCCAAATTTTTTATCGATCTTCTATCTATCGTATCTTAATAACATTATTTAAGTAGGGGCTATTGTCTTAACATAGTTCTTGGTAACCAGTCCACATAAGCCTCTCAAAACTTGTTTGGTTTATATATCTAATAGATTCTCACCAACCGGAAGTTGTCCTTGGTTGCACTAGCATAACGCGTACAGGAATAATTGTCGGTAAGATACCACGTTCCATGAAAAGAACCTAAGGGGCCTCTGCGAGTTGGTTTCAGCCCCTCGTATGCCTTTCAATGGTAAAAGTCCCTAATGTCCTGAGGTAAATAAATAAATTATTTATTCGCAAGTTTGAGAACGAATGAAAGAGCTAGGTGAAAAGTGACACATGTTACTTTGACAGAATTCGGGTTGACGTTTGCATGAACCGAACAGATAAAGTTGCCTACTGCAGAGGTACAATGCTCTTTCCTCTGTCGGCAGTCGTGCGAACAACGTCTAGTCTCGACGACTGTTTCACGGGTCGTTGTGTGAAGTGAATACCTAAAGCTTGCATCTTAATAAATCAGTTGTGTGATCTGGAATAGTTTGTTTATTGCTCGTTACCCAGTCATCGCCCACAAAACAGAGTCCCTGGACAGAACTTCGTAATGGTGATCAGTATACTACGCCGACATATTTTTATTACACAAGAAAAATAAATATTTACACAGAGATAATTAAACTAGTCGTAATATTAAACGATTAACAGTTACAGTCAGAAATTAAAAATCAGAAACGTTTATTTCAAATAGACCAATGACAGGCACTTTTGAATTGTCAAAATATCGGACAGTCAAAAAAAAAAACAAGCGAAGCTAAATTGCACGTTTCAAAGCGTAGATCTCTATGGAGAAGAACGTGCAAGAAACTCCAAGGGCACTCTTTTAAATCATATTATGAATTACATAAATCTTGGTTACATATTTCGTGTCGCTTCTAATATGTGAGCACAATGTAGATCATCATCATCATCATCATTTCGGCCGAAAGACGTCCACTGCTGGACATAGGCCTCCCCCAAGTGTCGCCACAATGAACGGTCCTGTGCGTCTCGCATCCATCATACTCCCGCAACCGTCACCAGGTCATCGGTCCACCTTGCAGGAGGCCTTCCAACGCTACGTCTTCCGGTACGTGGTCGCCATTCCAGAACCTTTCGGCCCCAACGGCCATCCGTTCTGCGAGCAATGTGCCCTGCCCATTGCCACTTAAGTTTGGCGATTCTTCGTGCTATGTCGGTGACCTTGGTTCTCCTGCGGATATCCTCATTCCTGATTCGATCACGCAAGGAAACTCCGAGCATAGCCCTTTCCATTGCCCTTTGGGTGACTTTGAGTTTTCTGATGAGGCCCATTGTAAGCGACCACGTTTCAGAGCCATATGTCATTACTGGCAACACGCACTGGTCATAGACTTTCGTCTTGAGACACTGTGGTATATTGGACGAGAAGATACCGCGCAGCTTCCCGAACGCTGCCCAGCCCAGTCGGATTCGACGATTGATCTCTTTCTCGAAGTTAGACTTTCCCAACTGGACCGTCTGTCCCAGGTAAACGTACTCGTCCACAACTTCGAGTGTAGAGTCCTCGATCTTGATAGGAGTGGGTGCTACATGGCTGTTTACCATGACTTTGGTTTTGTCCATGTTCATTCTAAGTCCCACTCTTTCGGAAGCTCTACTGAGGTCATCAAGCATTGTACTGAGCTCCTCCGTAGTCTCAGCCATGACTACTATGTCGTCGGCAAACCGAAGGTGAGTGATGTACTCGCCATTGACATTAATGCCTAGCCCTCTCCACTCCAGAACCTTGAAGACATCCTCCATTGCTGCCGTGAACAGTTGCGGAGAAATTACGTCTCCCTGCCTCACGCCTCGCTGCAAGAGGATAGGTTTCGAAGTCTGGTCTTGTAGTCGGACTGACATAGTGGCGTTTTTGTACAAACACTTCAGCACTTCGATGTACCGATAGTCAATTTGGCACCGTTGGAGAGACTGCAGTACAGCCCAAGTCTCAATCGAATCAAAGGCTTTCTCGTCGTCCACAAACGCTAAGCAGAGCGGCTGATTATACTCCTCAGTCTTCTGTATAACCTGCCGCAGCGTATGTATGTGGTCCACGGTGCTGAAGCCTTTTTGAAATCCGGCTTGTTCGGGAGGCTGGAAGTCGTCGAACCTGCGTGCAAGACGATTTGTGATGACTCTGGAAAACAACTTGTAGACATGACTCAGAAGCGAGATGGGCCTGTAATTCCTAAGCAGGGCATTATCGCCCTTCTTAAAAAAGAGTACCACCACGCCTCTGCTCCACGCCTGTGGCGTTTTTCCTTCGAGTATGACGGAATCAAATAGCTTCTGAAGGGCCTTAAGGACCGGTTTTCCACCCGCCTTCAGGAGTTCAGCCGTAATTCCATCCTCACCCGACGCCTTGTTGTTTTTTAGCTGCTTCAGAGCCATCCCAATCTCGTACAGGCTGACGTCCGGGATATCTTCGGTATAGTGTCGAGTCAACCTAGCTCTTGGGTCGTTTGCTAGATTTGCCGCGGGTTCAGTGATAGACGTGTATAACTGTCCATAAAAAGTCTCGATCTCTCCCAGAAGCTCTGATTTGGCGGAAATGACTCTGCCATCGTCGGTCTTCAGTTTCGTGAGCTGGCTTTGCCCAATAGACAGATCTCGTGCAAATACTTTGGAGCCCTTATTCCGCTCAATTGCATCCTTAATCCTTGCGGTATTAAAGCGGCGAAGGTCGCGTTTCAGGGACTTCGATATTTGTCTATTGAGCTGCCGGTATATGCACGCATCGTCTGAAGACTGCAGAATCATCTCACGCCTCTTCTTCATTAGCTCGAGGGTCGGATCAGAGAGCTTTTTGTTCTTATTTGTACGGTGAGTCTTGAAAAACTTAGACCCGACCGTATGGACAGTTTCCACGAACCCATCGTTATATTCGTCCACGGAGCTTCCTAGGCACTCGAAACGATTGTGGAGTTCGAGCTGAAAGCTCTCGGGGTTTTGGACTTGGATATGTGCTGGACGGAGCGTAGACTTCATCAGTCGTGACCTTTCAAGCTTAATATTAATATTTAATGTGCCTCTTACTATGCGGTGATCACTTCCAGTTTTCACCGCGTTGATCACAGAGACATCATTGAATATTTGCTTCTTCGTCGACAGGATGAAGTCAATCTTATTTCTAGTCGCACCGTCAGGACTTTGCCAGGTCCACCTCCTATGCTCACGCTTTTTGAAGAAGGAATTCATCATGTAGAGGCCCTCCTTCTCCATAAAGCTAGCCAATAGGTGTCCCCGGTGATTCCGACGTCCAAATCCAAATTGCCCCACTCGCAGCTCGTCACCGTCTCGTTTGCCCAGTTTCGCGTTAAAGTCCCCCGTGACCACGGTGAAGTGAGTCTTATAACCATGCATGGCTCTGGAAACATCCTCATACATGGTCTCTACTTCGTCGTCGGGGTGTGTCGAGGTCGGGGCATAAACCTGTATGACCTTCAGCGAATATCTTGATGATACTCTGAGTATAAGGTACGCCACCCTGGTCGACACACTCTCAATCTTCACCACATTGTTCACAAGGGACTTGTGGACGAAAAACCCAACACCACCCTGGGACTGCTGGTCACCCTCCCGGAAATAGAGCAGGTTACCGGATTTGAGAATAATCGTATCCTCCCCCTGTCTTCGGACTTCAGATAATCCCACAATACTCCATCGTAACCTGCTCAATTCCTCCTCAAGTTCGGTGATCTTCTCGTCAGTCCTCAGTGTACGTGTGTTAAAAGTTGCCAGGTGCAGTCGTTTTGTAGATGGGTAGCCAGATCTCATCCGGAGATTCTTCGCACCCCTTGCCTCGTCGTGGCCTTGACCGCTACCGGAGTCAAGGGTAGACGGGCTGCCGGGCACTAGGGGCCATTTTTTAATTTTGTGTTTCATTTTGGGGGGGTTTGCCATAATCGCCACGCTTGGCAGACGGGTTGGCGATCGCAGTTTGGTTTTTGTAATGCACAGAGGATGCTGCTGCCCATTCTCTGGTACGTCCCTTAGTCGCCTCTTACGACACCCACGGGAAGAGATGGGATTGTGTTATTCTTTACGTCCGGACACCATACGGACCATGTAGATAAGTAATAATAATTACAAAAAAAACTAAAACTAATTAAAAAAATAGAAATTGAATTAAGCCACTGGCAGCTAAGAGATGACCAGTCTCAACTGATGGCACCCGTTCACGAGCATGACGCGTGCATCAGCCCCACTCAGCTCAACCATTTTTAAGGGAGCTGAATGACCCAATAACACGTTGTTCCACCAGTTGTTCTTAATTTACCATCTGCTGCCTAATCAGAGAGTTGGGTCTGCAAGCACGACCTCAAAAGCATTTAAGCATGCTTTAAGGATTCAGCTGTATTCGGTTAGACTAGATGTCTAACTCAACATGTTTGGGGAAAAACTACGCATATTACGAGTACACTAAGGACATTAAATTGTCTGATTGCCTCTAACATCTACGAGTACTTCAAATGAGTTTAGTGAGGTCATACACAAGGCAATTGTGCCAAAATCACGTACAATATTAATATATGGACATAAACCGCCTATTCGTAGGATGTGACCTAATATAAATGAAGTCTGTGCCTCTACCATGATGTCTTAATATCATCGTAAATCTGGTGTGAGAGAGAGAGAGAGACGAAGCTGTAGAAACCGTATAGCATTGTCCCTTTCCTACACCGAATTCATGATCTCTGTTTTCCAATTACAGAAGTGTGTCGATACTACAGACGACCGATAACCATAAAGTAGTAGGATATTACGATACGATTCTACATATAACCGTAAAGTAGTAATCATCAGATAAATTGACATTACACCAGCGAAATCGGTTTTTAATAGTCCAAAAATTGAATTTATAGTAGTAAACTTGAAGTATTTTTGTGGATGATGGATCTTGGCAGGATTTGTTACGGAGAAGAGAAGAAGGGTTATGTTTTTGGAATATGTTTTTGGTACGCCCTAGAGTTTATCTCGAATATTTCACAAAATCTGTTTCAGAAAAGACGTGTTTTTTTTAAACTATTAAAGTTTTCGGAAACAATTTTCTTCATTCAGAATCTTGATTAAATGTGAAAGTTTAATTTTTATAAATCTTTTATTTAACTTTTTTAAATTTATGAGTAATTTATGAAAGCCATGAAAAATAGCAGATGTGCTAAGGTCTTTTCTTTTTTAGTTTTATATAAATCTACTTTTGATTTCAATAAAGAAACAAAGAAAGAAAAAACTTTTAAACCTTGATAGTCATCATCATCATCTTCCTGCCCTTATCCCGTATTATTTGGGGTCGGCGCAACACGTTTTTTTCTTCCACTCTGCCCTGTTACTCGTCATGCTATCACTAACTTCCTTTTCTTTCATATCACTCTTCACACAATCCATCCATCTTTTCTTTGGTCTCCCTCTTCCTCTCCATCCATCCACATGTAAACTCATAACTCTTTTAGTAACATGTGTTTCATCCCTCCTCTTCACATGACCATACCAAGACAAACGATTCCCTTTCAACTTTTCAGTCACTGGCGCCACTTTCAAACTTCCCCTAATATATTCATTTCTCACTTTATCCATTCTCGTCACACCACACATCCATCTTAACATTCTCATCTCCGCTACATGCAATCTTTTTTCATCCGTCTTTTTCACAGCCCAACATTCTGATCCATACAGTATGACAGGCATTATCACGGACTTGTAGATTTTACCCTTCAACTTGAGGGGCATCCGTGGGTCACAAGTTGTTCCCGTGACCTGTCTCCATTTCATCCATCCTGCGTTGATCCGATGTGTTACGTCCCGGTCTATCTCACCATTCCCTTGGATGAGTGACCCGAGGTACCGAAAGTCAGAGCAGATCGGTATGGGCGTTCCAGCTAGAGCTAAAGGCACTGGATTGGAGAGACCGCCGAAATCGCAGAACAAGTATTCCGTTTTGGTTCTACTCAATTTCAGGCCAACACTCTCCAGTCTGTGCCACCACACCTCCAATCTGTTCTGGACCTCTAGGCCACTCTCGGCAACCAACACAATATCATCGGCAAACAACATACACCAGGGAGCCTCTTCCTGAATGTCCGACGTCAGAGCGTCCATTATCATCAGGAAGAGGTAAGGGCTGAGAGCCGACCCTTGATGTAAGCCAACTGCCACATTGAAGCTGCCAGTGGTGCCCACTGTAGACCGGACTTGGGTACTGCATCGACTGTACATCGCTCGGATCAACTGCACATACTTCCCAGGCACACCTTTCTCTTTAAGGGCCCACCACAGAACCTCACGAGGTACCCGGTCGTATGCCTTTTCGAGGTCAATGAATACCATGTGCAAGTTTTTATGCGCACCTCTATATTTCTCGCACAGCTGGCGTATAGCAAAAATGGCATCCGTTGTACCCCGACCAGGCATAAAACCGAATTGGGTTTGTGAAATTTCACTCTCTTCTCTCAGCCTCCTTTCAATTACTTTCTCCCAGGCTTTCATAGTATGTGACATTAGCTTTATTCCTCTATAATTGTTGCACTCAAGCACATCACCTTTGTTTTTAAAAATTGGCACCAAAGAGCTATTGCACCACTCATCAGGTATGGCTTCTTCCAGCAACAACTTATTGAAGAACAAAGCTAACCACGTCCATCCATCCACTCGCAATAACTTCCACACTTCTACTGGTATTCCATCTGGACCAATGGCTTTACCATTCTTCATTCCATTTACTGCTATTCTGACTTCATCCATATTAACAATTCGCACTAATCCCACATTCACTGGTTTATTCTCTAACGCCCCACTCCAATTATTTTCCTCATTCATCAGTCTTTCAAAATATTCCTTCCACCTCTTTTTGATTTTTTCATCATCCGATAGAACCATTCCAGTTTCATCTCTCATACATCTTACCTGACAAACATCCCTCGCCTTTCTCTCTCTTATTCTAGTAAGCCGGTATAGCTGTTTTTGGCCTGCAGGACTGTCCAGTGTGTCATATAGTTTGTCCTGGGCCTTCGATTTTGCTATTGCCACGGCTTTCTTAGCTTTCTTCTTTAAAAAGTCATACTCATTCTTTTTTTCAGCTTTTAAACTAGCGTTTCCTGGCTCTACGCACTGCCATTCTTTGAATTTTTTTCTTCTTTTCTTTCAACACACTCTGAATTTCTGTCGACCACCACCATGTATCCCTATCTATTATGCCCTTTCCTCTCGTCTCTCCCAAAATATCTTTCGCTGCATGCCTGATACACTCAGCCATCTCATTCCAGCTTTCATTTATACTTCGATCATTCATGTCTCCCATCTCTATCATTTTGTCCACCACTCGCTCCCTGAACTTCTTCGCACAATCATTCTTCTCTAACATATGCCATTTTATTTTAGGGGGAGGACGCTCTTTGTATTTGGTAGACAGTACTTTGACCACTGATGTCATAACCAGGAGTCTGTGTTGTGAGACTAGGTCTTCTCCTGGCAGTACTTTGCAGTCTTTGACGTGCTTTAAGTGGTTGCGCCGAACTAAAAAGTAGTCTATTTGGGTCTTATGATTACCACTTTTGTACGTGATCATGTGTTCGTCTCTTTTCTGGAACCACGTATTGGCTACTGCTAGGTCAAATGCAGTAGCGGATTGCAGCAATGTCTCTCCTTCACTGTTCGGACTACCGAAACCCCATCCCCCATGTACTCTTTCATAAACACCTTTCATTCTTCCCACATGTCCATTAAAATCACCTCCAACTATTAATTCTTCATGAACAGGGATGTTCATTAACGCTGTATCAAAATCCTCCCAAAACTTCTCTTTCACCGTTTCATCACATCCTACTTGTGGTGCATACACACTAACTACATTCAACATCACATTCTCTAACATAACTTTCACAACTATAAATCTATCACTAATCCTTTGTACTTCCATCACGCTTTCTTTCAATTTACTGTCTAACACTATTCCTACACCATTTCTTTTTCCATCACTTCCACAGTAGTAGAACTTATATCCCTCACCAATTTCTCTCGCTTTTGTTCCTCTCCATTTAGTTTCCTGCAAGCATGCTATATTTATCCGTCTTCTTTTCAATACATCCGCTAACTCTCTGGCCCTTCCAGTCATAGTCCCAACATTCCAACTTGCATACCTCAAAAACTTTTAAACCTTGATAGTATTCACAAGATATCTAGAAAAAAAAAAGAGTAATAACGTCCTAATAAGAAGAGTGGTTGTATGAAAAATAATGAAAATGTAACTCGGGTTGGACGCCATTAAGGTTGACCTTTCATGTCCTTATTACCACTGTGCACGACTTTGTGCGTTGCCGTTGTCAAGTTGAGCTTATTTTATGGTTTATCTCAATTTAATGATCTTATAAAAAATCTGTTTTCCTAATTTCTCAAGTTTATTGCTTCGAAACGAAGCAAAAGTTCTATAGTAAAATATTAGGTACTTATTTTTCTTGATGAATCGTCTTTTTAACCGACTTCAAAAAAAGGAAGAGGTTATCAATTCGGTTGTATTTTTTTTATTTAGTTTTTTATTTGTTTTACCTCAGAACTCCGTCTTTTATGGACCGATTTTTTTTCCTCTCAGAGAATATGCTTTCCAATTGGTGCCACTTTTTTCAGAATCCAGTTCTGATAATTGGATATATGAGGAATCGAGGGAACTTCTCAAATATTATAGGCAACCATATAATGATTTTGGTATTTTCATCGAGAACTTACGATTAACAGACAAAAAGTAACATTTGATAAAGCGGAACTGATGAAGAAGACCAGATATGACCAACGGAACTATATACTCATATAAATATCACAATGTAGATAGTTAAGTGACTATGACAATACAAATAAATAAATGGTTCTGAATAGTTATGTTGAAAGTGGTATCATCGAAGTGAACTGATAATTATGATCGAGCCGGAAGGTAGGCACTCTGCTATGCTATCACGCTAACTCTTTCTAATAATCCCGCAGCCCTAGCAGGCATCAAGTACCTAATGGCCATTATGCTGACATCTCATAGAGGCACGCGTAGTAACATGCGGTCAACTCAGGATGGGTCGTTACCGGGCGGCCGGATGGAGAGCTACCCATTGCTCGTCGTCCACAAGACCCCACCTACATGATCTTCTATACATATAATAAATCTGACAAAAGCTTTTAGTTCTGCACGTATCACGTAAAATGTACAAAATTGACGAAGATAACTTTTAAACATTAAAATTGTGTTTAACTTGATATATAACTTAGGCTTTGTTTCATCGCAATCAGTTGACTGTATCGAAAGACTACTAAATACTACATTTATTGACTGTTAGGCGGTATGAAGCTCGCCGGGTCAGCTAGTCTATCTTATTTACGAGTATCTATTATTATTTCCTTTCGTTTCAAACCCACGGTAAATCTTTCGAACAATTCTTTTGATTTGTACCTGTTTGAAGTTTCATATATTCTACTGTCACGTGCAGTTTCTTCTCAACACTAGCCCCCTAGCCAAGCTACAACCGTTTCGTTTCGATTCTCACGCAACTGAGCGTTGAGATGACGTCAGAATAAAGGAATCGGACGCGTGGCCAACTCGAGGCAATCAACGAAAAGAGAATCGAAACGAAACGGTTGTAACTTGGCTAGGGGGGCTGGGCCTACTGTCCACGGTCGCGTAGCTTCACAAACGCGTATTCGTCATTCTACGCTTGGAGACACGACGGCACGACACCGCTCCGTCGACAGTTTCATAGTTTTGTATATAAGCTGTGAGTAGGTGCACCAAACGTATAATGACAAATAGGCGTTTAGGAAGCTACGCGTCCGTGAAAAGTAGGCCTAGAATATCCATTTAAGCTTCTTTTTTAAACCAAAACCTAATTTTCTTTTCTAGCTTCAGATAAAATTGTAGCCATATTTTCAACGTGGGTTCCCGCATCCCCGAGTTTCGCATCAATCTTGTAGAAACCTTCTCTTACAGGCGGACGATTCATTTAATTAATGTGACTTGTTTAACATACATAACATTCTGTTTAGGTTTTGTTTACGTGTATATTAGAAACAAGTCATGTGCCTAATTGAATTTTTGATCAGCTTAAATTACGAATATCCGTTAAAATTTCCATTCGAAAATTTTAAAATCCTTCAATGAGCTTTTTAACTAGTTTGATAAATTTGAAACGTATGGGTATAGTCTAAATAATTTAACAAAGATTGCAAAAACAATGTGTTAAAAAAAATTATATATTAAAACAAACATGGAGCAGATAATAGACACAATAATAAAGAGTTACCAAGGGACCAAATGTGCAGAAGTAGTCATTGCCAAACAAGCGTGTCTTCGACATAGTCTTTAACCTTATACCCTTTTCTGGTTAGGACACGCTTAATATGAGTTTTGAATTTTCCCTCACTAAGTTCTGTTACCGCCTTTGGTAGCTTGTTATAAAAGCGTATACTGTTTACTAAGAATAACTTGCTTTTCTTAGCTTATCTTCATTTGGGTTACACAATTTCGTGTTTACTACGTGTATTTTTGTTGTGAAAATCGCTTCTAATTTTAAAGAGTTCTTAGTTATTACGAACTATATAAAATACTCTCTAAGATACAAAGATTAAGCAGAAAAATATTAGCGTAGTTAATAGCGGTTTTCGCAATTTGTTTCTTATCTATTTTTATATAGCCAAAATTCCAAGTGTCAGTTTTCATGAAACTTTTTGTAATGTTCGTTTTCTGTATTGTGTCAAATATTAGTTATTAAAATCATGTAAGTATATCAAAAATACTTAAAGACTTACTAGATTTAGAATAAACATTTTCATTTAAGATTAAAACCAAGGTACAAATAAAGTTCCTTTTCTAGGGGCGGCGTATAAATTCAGTTTTTAAACTGAAGAAGTACATATTGTGACCTAACTATAATACTTAGACGTATGATGTTGCAACCTTTTTTGTAGATAATAATGTGTTCTACAAAGTTGTGGTACATCATTTTGTTCTTTCATCAATAGTTTTTGCAACGCACGCGATGAAAGGAAATTTATAGGTAATTTATTTACACCTTATGTTACCTTATTGCAGTTTTATTAAGAAACTCTACTGTTTTTTAATATAAAATATAATCTATATTACTCAGTGATAAAGTAGCATTCTGCTGGTGAAAGAGTTTTTAAAATCAGTCGAGTAGTTTTTGTGTTTATTCATTACAAACAAAAATACAATTTTTTTCTCTTTATGTGATAATATTAGTATAGATTAAAATCTACTAATTTATGAAAGAACGAAGTTTTTGTCATGGGGTTTTTAATAAAAATCTTAAACTCAATTTTTTTTTTGACAATCATCGCAAAACCAAAGCTACTGAATCTACAAATACATGCGTATTTGTGGACTGCACTTCATTTTTGACGTAAGGGACTCAGTACCAATTTGTTATTCCTTTACGCTCAAACGGCCGAACGAATTTGAATAAAAGATTCATATTCAGTTTGCATAAATATGATCATGTTTATGAATTTCGTGTTAAACTCAAGTGGTTGCCAATTCGCCTTCGCCGTAATGCTCATATTCTTTCCCTCTTGTATAATGTGCTGTTTCCCCTTCTACCCCTCGTTACCTCAAAGAACGGTTCCAATTTCTTTGCGACTCCCACATGAAAGTTCTTAGGTCATCAGATAACTTGAAACTTAAAATGCCATTACATTCGACTAGTTTCCTGGATAAGTCTTTTACTGTCCAGGCTGCTCGTCTATGGAATGTATTGCCTGTGGCAATAAAACATGCGCAAACACTGCCTACATTTAAAAGGCTTGTGAAGGATCATTACTTGTCACTGTGATCATGTCTTCGTTTCATCACTTATTCTCTCATATGTGTATCTAGTTTAGTATTAAGTATCAAGTTTTATTTACTTTTATATTTACACCAAGTGCAACCCTATTTTGTATTCAGGCAGTCTCTATCTATTCTGGGTTACCCGAAAGAAATCGCCGAGTGTGATAAGGCACCAATTGTATGTTTTTTTTTTGTATTATAATTTCAATTTGTAAATTAGTAATCTTGGTATGCAATAAAGTATATATAAATAAATATATACTTTGATTCCGGGAGTATATTTCCTTGCAATAATTTTTACCTTTTATGCAAGCAACGTGGCTACATAATTTAATTTAATTCATCACATAAAAGTTTGCAATTTTTGCCCAAAGGAAATCTTACAGGGCACATTTATGTTGACTGGTTTCATGTGGCAAGGAAAGGGGTGTTTTTTTTGCCAAAAAACCCAGCTGTAAAAGCTGGTATCAAAGGCTCACCAAGAGCAGTTTCGTTTATAGCAGTAAAGTCCGTTAGACGTGTTACCGGCACAATTTTCAGTGAAACAAACCTATGGTTTCACAAACAAGGTAGTGTAGCGTGAAAATCGATTTTATAATAGGGTGAGTGTGCCAGTTAACGGCTTCTTAGGATTACCTACTACTATTAAGTAGTCAATTCATAAAATAAGAAAACAATTTTTGTAAACTATTTCTACAAGTTTTTTTTTGAACATATACATCTTTTTCATCATGATCATCAATTCAGTCGAAATAAATCCACTGTCCAATTATGACCTATATTTGCATAGGGGTGTATAGATCTAGGGAAGAGTTCTGTTGTCTGAAATACGGATTTCATTATCTTGTTCAGACACGCAGGTTCCTCACTAACATATGAATCTTAAGTAGAATCTTATCAAGGTCTACAATAATTTTGTTTTGTATTTTGTTATTTGGAGACAAAAAAAATATTATTATTATTATTACTGTTGAACATAGGTCTCTCCAAGTGTCGTCACAACAAATGGTTCTGTTCGTCTCGCATCTATCGCCAATTCATCCCATCTCATTCTTTTTTTTGGCTATTTTTCTTCACCAATGAATTTTATTTTAGACTAAGACACAAAATGTTACCTCTGGACATTCATAATATCATCAACATTTATGTCGTCACATAGAAACTAAACTGCATCGCAGTATCAGGGTTCACCGTGCGATTAAAACATAATTATCAGTCAGTTGCGTTTATCAGTCACAACACTCATCTGGCCGGAGGATCCTCATTTTTTAGCGGAGGTCTGTATGTCTTAAGAGCGTTGTTTTCGAGTTACATTTCATACTATTATATTATATTATGTAGGCTTCTTTAGAAATAAAAACATAAATTTGTGTAAAACTAATCTAGTAAAGACCTCTGAAAATCTGCTATTTTACGTGAACTTTGGCCCTTCATAATGTACTAATATTTTAAAAATATAAGAAAGTACATCAATAGAAGCCTTGCACATTTAGTCGAGATTCTGGACGACAACAATTTTTCTAAAAACTTTTAAGGGTTCTAAAAAACACGTATTTCCTGGAACAAGATTTGTGAAATATTTTAGTAAATCACGGAATCACTCTTTTTTTGCAATGCCTCTTCATCAAACATCACATTGGATTGCATTACATGAAACAAAAAGTGTTTTAACCATGCTCGGTATTGACGATGGTGAGTTGAAAAGGACCCTTTTAACGCCTTGATCTACATACCCTCCAAAATCTTATTAATCCTTACCACGAATTGAATTAAACTTAAATCCAAGCTGATAATTGGTGCCTTCACCTACAATAAACTTGTTACGGGCTCTCCGACATAGATGAGGAATTAAGTACACATAGCCACACAGCTTGCTTCGTGTACTACGTAGGTACATATGTGCACATTGAGATTCATTTGCAACATGCGCTGCCCTCCGTATGAGGCTCTTGTTGAAGTTTGTAGAAATATATTAAAAGTTGAATGATTTGTTTATCCCAGTGTTATTCTTTTTTTTATATACGTGGCCTTTTTTAAATAGACAAATACTTGAGACCCCCTTGGACCGTACCATTGCGTTAAGTGGACGGGCGCACTGCGTTCTGAAGACCTCTTTTTGAATTAAGACATCTAGTTTCAAATCGAAGACACGCTTGTTTGGCAATGACTGCTTCTGCACATGTGGCCCCCTGGTAGCTCATAATATTTTATAAATGTGTCTATTGACTGCTCCACATTTGTTGTAATATATACATTGCTTTTGCAATATATATATTTTTTTAATTTATTTATTATTATTTATATTGTTAACGTATTATTTATTAATAATTGTAATTATTTATTTTACTTGCTTTTATTTATATAGCCTCTTTTTTATAATGTGAATGTGAGAACACTGTAGACTCCGCGAATTCTTAGGTTCCTTTTTATTATGATTATTTTTATTGTACTTTATAGTACAATATTGACCAGTTTACACTGTCCTTACATAATAAATCCAATATATTGTAAACAGAAAATATTGTAACAACAAATTCTTTTTTAAAAGAGTAACCATGGAGTTTCTTCTCCATAGGAAACGACCAATTTGGAACCGTGCACTAGCTTCTGACGTTTTATAAGTGCCCATGTAGGCCTATGTGAAATAAAAAACATTGACTTTGACTTTGACTTTGAAATCACCGCTTGGGTGGAACACCGCCATGACCTCGTGGAGGCAATTGGCGGCTGCGGTCTTTCGCGTCGGGCCTTGGTTCGGGCCATGGTCCAGAGTGGGGAGGAATGGCAGGTGGCCGCCTATTTCTGCGAAGCAGTAATGCTAGCTATGGAGGAGGCTGTACGCGCGAGGGAACGAAGGTCCTCACGCCCTAGCCGCCGTAATTCCGACCCCGACTACCAGCCACGGTAGAAGCGTTCTTGCGGACATCAAGAAATGGGTAACTCGCCGTCCGGCTGTTCGTTAATTAACCGGACCGAGCCCAGTCGTCAATAGCGCGTAGGTACCCACGCACTCCTCAAAGAGATGTCAGCAAACCGTAGGGGCCCAGCAGGACCGATGCCTGCTAGCTAGGACCGCTGAGAATTTCTGAAAAGGAAACCCGTAGTCCTTGAAAGCAAAGGGAAATTGTAGGACACAGGTGTGCTTTTAGTCTGTAAAAGTCTGACTAGCCCTTTCGCTCCATCCAGAGCGCGATAAGTCATTTGGATGATTACACACCTTAATTTTTTTTTTCAAATCGCGCAGTGTTTAATTTGCGTATCTAAAATAGAACAAAGATTTGAAAAAAAAAACATACACAGTCACACCTTTATTATTGAATTTTCAAACTTTTTTGTAGCGTTAGAATCTGTAGCAATAACTTTTCACTTTTACCTGACTCTCGACCGCGACACCCTAAGCAAGGTTTTGTGATCCATCTTGAGGTCGCGGCCCACAGATTGAAAAACACTGGTTTATCCTTCAGATGTGTAGGTACAAGCTTGAGTAATAATTTTCTTATTTATTTTTACGATCATTTTTGTAGATAAGGTGAAA
Organism: Mythimna vitellina; assembly: GCA_949316375.1. Taxonomy (NCBI): domain Eukaryota; kingdom Metazoa; phylum Arthropoda; class Insecta; order Lepidoptera; family Noctuidae; genus Mythimna; species Mythimna vitellina. The sequence goes on along the minus strand of OX438687.1, from coordinate 6,827,602 downwards.
GTTAGTGTCCCAAATATAGCCATATTCCCAATAGATGGCGCTGATTTTTATTGGCTTTTGTTTTTAGTGTAGGGAACATTATTGAGAGGCTCGTTTTTCACTCGCCAACATCGAGCATGGTTTCAAAGCCTGTTACTTCGTCTAACGCAATCCAACGCGATATTTGACAAAGAAAGAGACAACGCGAAAAAAGAGAGATAATGCCTGAAAACCAGCGGGGTGGCAAGGAGGCGTGTGCATGTCCGCGCGACTTGCGCAAAATGCACACGATCGGGCAAACGGCCGTCAGTTACAAACTTGTGAGATACGCGATACGTGATCGTAAACAAATTTAAAATGCCGTGTTGTTCAGTGGTTTCATGCAAGAACCGAAGTGATAAGAGAAGCCTGGGTCATCATGGAATCTCTTACCATATGGAAGTACAAGTTTAATACTATATTTATCTTTAAAATCAGTAAAAACAACAAATCTTATAATATCCCTTGCTGCTACTACGTTATTTTTGTTTTCAAATATCAAGGCGACTGTATTACTCTTACAGTACATACATTGCTCTTTAACCACTACTTAATTTTAACGCTCAGTAACGGAACAAGCAATGTAAAAATAACATAACGATACTTTATCAGTGCGGTGTATTTCATAATAAAGCCGCTGTTAGTTGCGGCGAGTTAATGATGTGCCTGTATGATCTACTTATATAGACTATCGACCATAATATCGATTGGTTGGATATCCGAAGTAAAATAATGTAAATATTTTTATTTATTTTGATTATTTTACAGAGTTGTAAAGAAATAGCATAATTCAGAATTTAATAACGACTTTTGCTTAAAATAAGGCAACATGTTCTAGCTCTTTATTTGTTCTCTTTATTTAACAAGATAGAATTTTTTTTTTCAAAACTTTATTTTAGGCCTTTACTTTATGTAAGGCCTTACATGGTGAGGTTTAGCAGTAAGTTAGGTAAAATGATAACTACAATGTTACTTTATGTTTTCAGTTTCCCGAAAGACGTAATTTTAATAAAGCAATGGATTGATGGAAGGCCACCTAATGGGTTCCCTAAAAAAAATATAGTACTATATGCTCATTCCACTTTCAACCAGAAATAATGCTTTAGCCTCTAAAAAAAACGCAGTCTTTTTGAATGGGCAATCCTTAAATTAAGACTAGACCTGAGTTAAAGTTTTTTTAGTAACTGAAAGCTTTTTCATGCAATAATTCATAATACAAGTTATTAAACTTTTCAGGATTTTAGAGGACCAGGACATGTACTTGGCCGATTTTTAGTATTTGATATTGACGTTCTGAAATGACGTATATAATGGCCTTATACGGGAAAATGGTTAGTTTTTGCGTTTTATGAAAACAAATTAATAAATAATTTATTATTATACTCTTTATTTGTTTAATATACCTATAAATTACATTTTTAAATATTTTTTAACAAGATCATATAAAAAAAAAAAAACATTTTAAAATATAAAAAATAGTAATCCACCGGTGTCGGGAGCAGGGTCCAAGCTACCGGTGGTTAGGGCTCCAGAGACAGGAACCTCCTCACAATGCGAGCCGTCTCGAGGAGTACTGCCTTCTGTATCAGGCCCTTGATCCAACTGCGTAACGACAGCTTCGACAGATGGTCGTCGAAGCTTTTGGCTATAAGGCCATTGGCGGTCACGACAATCGGCACAATGATAGCCGAGTCTACATTCCACATGTCGACAACCTCGTGTGCTAAGTCGAGATATTTGATTTGTTTCTCTTTCTCAGCTTTCACGAGATTCTCGTCATGCGGGATGGTGACGTCGACTATCATTGCGCGGCGCGCTAATCGGTCTATCACCACTATATCCGGCTTATTGGCTACAATAGTCCGGTCAGTAATGATAGACCGATCCCAGTACAACGTGACATGGTCATTTTCGAGAACTGGGTCGGGCACATACTTGTAATACGGTACCTCAGAATCCACTAGGTTGTACTTCAAAGCAAGTTGCTGGTGAATAATCCTGGCTACTTGGTTATGTCTGTGTAAATACTCGCCGTTAGCCAAACGAGAACAACCAGAAATAATATGTCTGATGGATTCACCCGGACGGTGGCATGCCTGACACACGTCAACCGTCCCATCCTTCATTATATATTTCCGGTAGTTATTCGTCAAGATGACTTCGTCCGTAATCGCACAGACAAAACCTTCAGTTTCCCCGAAAAGGTTGCTGAAACGTAGCCAGGCCACGGACGCCAAGAAATCTACATCAGGCTCGTGGAGAGCCCGATAAAAGCGTCCATGGAGCTCCTTGCCTTTCCATACTTCCTTGCGATCATCAGTAGTAAGTACTACAGGTTTGCGCCAGTTCTCTTTAGCCATGGATAACGGGGTGAGTCCTTTGTCCACTGCGACCACATCTCGGTGCATACCCACATCGGTATGAACAAAGTATTCTCTGAGAATGCACACCTCGCGGTTGTGTAGAGTCTTCGCGTTTAAAAAGCCTCGACCTCCACACTTCCGCGGGATATACAGTCTCATTATCGATGATCTTGGGTGATGCATTCGATTTGCGGTCAGCAGTGTACGGACCCGCCTATCCAGAGCGTCTAGTTCAGTCTGAGTCCATTTGAGTATGCCGAAAGAGTACATTAAAACCGGCATGACCCAACCGTTGAAGGCGCGCACCTTATTTCCGCCTGACAGAAGGCTATTTAATACCTTCTTCAGGCGACCAAAGAAGCGCTCCTTCAACGTTTGCTTCATGTCGGCGACGTTAATGCCTAACGCTTCCGACATACCCAAATACTTATAAGTTTCGGTCGAGGAGAGGGTTCTAAGATGTATGGAATCCGAGAGTTGAATTCCCTCGGATTCCTTAATCTCCCCTCGCCTTACATGCATGACTGCACATTTGTCCACACCAAATTCCATCCTGATGGCACTACTGAAAGTTTCAGTTACCTTCAGTAGTTCCATCAGTTGCAAATTGTTGTGGGCAAACAGTTTCAGATCATCCATGTAAAGCAGGTGAGATACGACCTGACCACCTCTTCTCAACCGATAGCCCAGACCTGAATCCTCCAACAACGTGCTTAGAGGATTCAGGGCTAAGCAAAACCAAAGTGGACTCAAACTGTCGCCCTGAAATATTCCCCGCTTAATCCATATTGGTTCATCATTTCCCTGGATTGGTCGACATCCTGGATAGCGAAGGACTGTTTTCCATTGCCTCATACATGACTCAAGGAAGGTGCAAAGAGTTGCATCTATTTTATACAACTCCAGCACCCTCATGAGCCATGTATGTGGAACAGAGTCGTAGGCCTTCTTATAATCTATCCAGCATGTCGAAAGATCCTTGCGGGATCGACGAACCTGTTGGCTTATGGGCATGTCTATGAGGAGTAGCTCCTTAGTGCCGCGGGACCCGTTCCTACATCCATTCTGAGAGGCAGACATAATTGAATTATTCTCAATGTGTAGATTAATTTTCACTCTCAGGATGGATGTAAGAAGTTTATAGACCGTCGACAAACATGTAATCGGTCTATAATTCTTGGGTTCCGCGGGACTACCCGTCTTATAGAGCAAGTGGGTGACACCAGTTGTTAAAACCTGAGGTAGCGACCCAGACTCTAAGGATGACTGGAATTGAGATGCCAGAATCGCGTGTGAGCTGCTATACCATTTAAGCCAGAAGTTGTGCAGTCCGTCCGGTCCTGGAGACTTCCAGTTTGGTAACGGACGAACTGCTGTGGTCACATCTAATGGATGGATAACAACTTTTTCCATATCTGTTATAGCCTCGCACACTCGCTCAACATCACGCATCCAGCCACCCTCATTGTGACATACGGGCTCAGACCAGATGCTGCGCCAGAATGTATTCGTGGCAACACTGTCTGGACGGAGCCCGTCGGACACATTTTGTTCAGGTCGTTCCCAAGCTCTGTACACCCACCTCTCATCGCTCTGGAACATGCGATTCTGTGAGTACCGATCGACCCGTCGCTTATACCGCCGGATACGACTGGCCCATGCACAAACTTTCTGCTTCAGGAAGTCGATACGCTCCGTGACACGTGACGTGTATTCTCGGGGATTTATTCCAGTCCCCGAAAACGCTCGTCTCACGAAACGCATCACACGTGGTCTTGTATTGCCCTCCCTGAAGCAGTATAGTTTGCCAATGAGTGCTCTGGCCTCATCAATACGCCTCTCGATCCTGCACTGCCAGGCTGGAACGGCAAGTTTTGGTCGAGTAGCTTCACCATAACTTGGGAACTTTATATTAGCAATACGACATGCCGCAATAGCCCCACAGTACAGGATGGAGTGCGTATCAAGGAGGCCCTCGCTGCTCTCAAAAATATTTTTAAGCAGCGAGTCCAGAGCACACATTAGTGCCCTATTTTTTTTGTGCATAGGCAACCGAGGTAAACGGGGCCTAAGCTCAGTCGGAGTCGATCTGTACTCACGAAGTGCATCCTCCAGTGCGCTCCTCAGTCGGTCGTTGCACTGGCTACTTACTTTGTCAACCCTATCATCTGCCTCATCCTCAATACGATTGGACCGCGGAGTGGTCGTGACAGGAGCCGATGGTATCGCGGTCTGTATCTGTGTCGGTGTCGAGACGATAGGGTTGCTCAGTACTTCTGAGCGCAGCCGATCAAGTGCAGCGTCGTCCAACCTGTGGTTGCGCTGGATAACACGCACCTGATCCGACAATCGTTGCGCCGATACGTTAACAGTTGGTTCTAGGTCCTGGAACAGAGACAGCATCCTAAGACGGTACGCAGTGAGGTTAGTTCCTCCCTCTGTAGACCCATAATATGCGCGCATGACGTTCTCATTCATTGACTGAGTCCATCTCATGCGCTGCACACAACCACCGGCAGCGGGGACCCGGCTCGGGGCCGGTTGGCCCCTAAATCCCAAGCCGTTCGGTGGCCGGCCTCTCCCCGGCCGACGTACAGGTGTTGGCGACGTCGGCGGGGAAAAATACTCGTCGCTCGAACTCGACGCAACTGCAGCCACCGGTGAAACTGGTGATCCGGGGTCCGGCGGCGGCGAGGCGGAGCTGAACGACGAGTCCGGGGGTGTAAGGCGTGCGCGTCTGGCAGCTGCTCTCGTCAACATTTGTTATTGTGTTTTCATTCCGTTTATTGCATTTGTATTTATTATGATGACATATGTCATCTGTCTGGATAGCATTTTAGTTTTTAGTTCTTGATGATTTTTAGATAATTATTGATGGTTTGATGAGTTTTTATTGTGTGTAACTTTCTTTCTAGTTTGTTTGTTGTTGGTGAGATTTGGGTAAAAATGAGCCCAAAAATATATATTTCAAAATTTAAAACACTGAATGAAAAACACTTCCGTTGACATTGGGTGTTGCCAGTTTATTATTATTATTATTAAATTATTATTATTAACATTTTATGATTTTGTTTTTGGGACCCAAAAGAAATAGCACGACAAAAAAAAAAATGGAAAAATCGATAACTTTTCTATTTAGTCAATCACTAGCGTAAATGTAAAATAAATTGCTTTTGCATAGCACATCGACATTTCATGTGTGCGTAAGTTGTACGGTGCATGGAAAATACACGCTGTTTTTAGGGAGGTAAGGTTTATAATTGACTGTGTAGTATGGACTGATTTATGATTTGCGGATGTGTGCGCGACTGCGTAAATATTACTGCAAATGTAGTAGTTTCGGCGTTGGTAGGGAAACTGGAGACATCGTGTTCCGGTACAATTTTTACTACTTAACATATCTCCTCCCTTCCTAAATCTGTGCTGAAAACTCTGTTAGCATTCGGTAATTCCGTGATTTATTTAATTATTTCACAAAAGTTGTTCCAGGGAGATTTAGAATCAAATAGTTGTCATTTAGAATCTTGATTAAATTTGCAAGGTTTCTAATGTTATATTTCTTTGATTTTTTTTAAATTTTGGGTACATTAGAAGTGTCAAAGTTCATGCAAAATAGCAGATTTTCAGAGGTCTTTACTGGATTAGTTTTACACAAATTTACAAATTGATTTCAATAGAAGCCACAAATATGCGCGTAATATCACACAAGACACTGTGTATCTCAAATTGCTTGCCCATAAGTTAAGAAAATGGTAATTGCTAAAATCGGACTTTCTAGTTTATTGAATTTAGTCAAATTATTGCCTCAAAATCCCACTCGTTCCATTAAGATCACCTAAACCAGTGCCCCAGGGACTACACAGCTCTCAACGTTACACAACGACTCCCATGCAAAGTTTTCCAAAAATTAATATTTACTATTGCTTTAATTCATTATACCCCAAGCGAACGCTGGCGTTCGCACTCTCATTGTCTTTCTATTGTGTCTCTAATTACAGTATATAAAGTCCCCGCTTAATAAATAAGCCACCTATAAAACAACAATGTGTGACACTTCCCACCTAATTCTGACTGTTAAAATTCATGTCTCTTTTTTTTTAAGTGGGAAAATCATCTTATGAAAAATCCCGATCTTGAGCGGAGCGGGAGATAGTGTCAGACTTTTACTGACTAAAAACCCACCCCTGTTCCTTCTTTGCCTTCGTCCCAGGGCCCCGGGTTTGACTTTCACACTACCCATGGCCCCAGTAGGCTTCGACCCTGCTGGGCCCCTACGATTTGCTGACATCTCTTTGAGGCGCGCGTGAAACACGCGCCGTCAACGACTTGGACTCGGTCCGAACGGTTAACGGACGGTCGGAGCGAGCCACCCATTGCTAGCCTTAAGTTCATGTCTCTAAATAAATGCTTAATCATAGAGACATACTTCTTACTATTACGCTATAATATCTTATGTATTTAGTATTTATGCATTTATTTTAGTAACTAGCTTTTGCCCACGGCTTCGCCGGCGTACATAAAATATAGCCCATATCACTCAGGAATAAAGTAGCTTTATAACGGTAAAAAAATTTTAGCAATCGGATCAGTACTTTCAGAGTTTACCTTTTACAAATAAAAAAAACTTGACCTCTTTATAATATTACCTAACGACGGTGAAGTACCAATAACTCCTAACTGTCGGAAGTCAAAATTATCTGTCCAAAAAATGTTAGGAAGTAATACTATAAATTGACACGTTAATTTAGTTAGGTGTTTGTTTCCACAAATTAATTTGATGCAGTTGCCACTAAATATCCGCTTCGGATATTTTACGAAACATGCGGAAACACGCATGTAAAATATAAGCACTTAAAAGTAATTTTATCGAAAAATGTCAGTTAAAAGGTATTGGCACTTCACCGTCGATTTATATTGTAGTTTTGCACGCAAGTTCATTTTGTATCCAGTCAATCTCTGTAAATTCCAGGTCGCCTAGAAAAGATCGCGGAATGCGATAAACCGCCAATTCTATGTTCTTTTTGTTCAAGGTTCCCATTGTATTATTTATTAGTCTGAGTACAATAAAGTATATATCAGGTATCAACCAATAAACTTATAATAGGAAATCGGATATTTTTACACAAAAAGTACTGATATTTTAGCTAAGTACGAGTATAATAAAGCAGATACCCCCTGTCACCTGTCACCTGTCGGATAACTTAAATAAGACGAGTTTGACAGAAACTTTCTTACTTTTCTATCTAGCTAATATTTACAGATTTCATATTTTATTGACAGACATATTGACGTGTTATTTTAGGACACTGTTTTGTGGCCTCAGAATAGTAGCGAACAAACAGCTAATATGTTGCTATTAAAAGTAACAGTAACATATTAGCAGTTTGTTTTTTTTTTGTTTGTTTGTTAAAAAAAAAATGTTTCAGTAATGACTAAAACAAACACATATTTCTTTTTTAATAAATATGGCTATTATATCGCTATCACTGTGCCAATTCAAATAGGTATACATTTTTTTTTCTAAAAAATTGGAGGTAAGTTACGTAAACAAAAAGCTTAGATATATTTTAATGGACATAGCGAGAGTATCTAAGTATGATAGTCGTTTTCCAGCTTTTTTTTATTAATGTTAGGCTCGCCTTTGACCACAGTCTCACCTGATGGTAACCGATGATGTGGTTGATGATGGAGCACGCTTGCCTAGAAGTAACCTATTCACTCTTGACTCCACTCAAAACCCAAACGAACGCCTTTCGCGCGTGTTTTCGCGCCATTTAGGTTAAACGCTAGCGTCCGCATAGATTATAAAATATTGAGTGTTTTATTTATAGAGTATTTATCCAAGTACATAATTAAGAAGTTCTTCATAAAGTAGTCTAGTAAATATCGAAAATAATCAAACCTTTCCGTTATTCCCTATATACCTATAGATATCCATAGGTTAAAGACACCTAAGTTGTAGCTATCAGGAAACACATATTCCGGCAAGGAATTTCACTCCTTGGCTCTACGCACAATACATGTATCTTATACATCATAACTTCTAGGCCATATACGTTAAAATTCGACTAGTTAAAAGGACCCAATCCGAAATACATTTACGTACAAGCTCTTTTACCGTTATTACACATTTTTCTCTAGATATTTTAGAAACACAGCTATCTTGTGGATATTATCTAGGATTTTATTAAAATTAAAACATACATTTGTGTAAAATAATTCAGCAAAGATCTTTGAACATCTACTATTTTGCGTGAAATTTGGCTCTTCATAAGATACTCAATAATTGAAAAAGTAAATAAAATTTATTTGATGGGTTTTTAATAAATGGGTAGCCCGCCGTCCGACCGTCCGGTAACCATCCGAACCGAGCCCAAGACATCGATGGCGCATACTGTTCTACGCGCGCCTCAAGGAGATGTCAGCAAAACCGTAGGGGCCCAGCAGGGTCGAAGCCTACTGGGGCCATGGGTGATGCGAAAGAGAACCCCGAGGCCCTGGAACGAAGGCAAAGAAGGTACATGAGTGGGTTTTTAGTCTGTAAAAAGGCTGCCACTATCTCACGCTCCGCCCAAGAGCAAAAACCTTGCACATTAAATCTAGATTCTGAGTGACGATTTTTTTTTCTATAAACTTGGTTTTTAAAAAAACACAAATTTCTTGGAATAAATTTTCTGGATTATTCGAGTGGCGAAATAACTGAATGCCAACAGAGCTTTTCGGCGTTATCTCTCTTTTTTCGCGTTGCGTCTTTATCAAACATTAAATCATTTTTGTTTTTTTATTATGTCATTTGTTATTGTTGATATGTATTGTGTGATATAATAGGTCCTCCATTTCCTCAATCCTCCATGTCCATATTCCCCGACATCTGACATGTAAGTTATTTCTCCAAAGTAACTATAAATAAACATAACTTAGAACTCAGAATGCAAGAGAAAGTTATCTGAGGCATGTCTTTGAGAAAATAATCTGGCTTGGAATTTATCCTTTTTGCTAATTAGACTTGCATTCCCTCGCTCTTATTTGATTAATTTTAATTACAAGCTGTAAGTTCTTTGCTGACGTTATCTATAAGGGTGGAAAACTTTTCGACCGCAATTTTAATGCGGTTTATGAATTTTAGTTTTTGCTGTTACAAAAAAATAATGGCCGAGTATTAAAGGGTTTGGTACTATGATAAATTGGTTATTAGTTGTTATAGCACCCAAAAACTGTTTACCTATTGCAGTTTCTGAGAAACCGCTCACTGACAGACAGGTGGACGGACAGCGGAGGCTCAGTATTACGATTTTATCCCCTATACCCTTCTGGTACGGATTTTTTTTTAAATTTAATTGAAATTTTAGAAAAAAAAGACTAGGCAAGTGCGAGTCGGACTCGCACACTGAGGGTTCCGTACAAACTTATCTATGTAAATAATTCAAGTCCCAAATGGAGTCACGAAAATTTTTCCGAACCGCAAAATAGTTTTTTTTTTATTTTTGAATTAGTACCAAAAAAAATGCGACTATCCATACCCGTTAGCATAGCATAGCATAGTCGGCCTTATAATGTTACCACTGTTGGGACTCAGGCCTCCTCTCTAGGAGAAGGTATGGGCCGTAACCCACCACGCGGGCCCAGTGCAGGTTGGTAGATGTCACGTCTTTGAATTTTAGGTTCTAGAACATGCCGGTTTCCTCACGATGTTTTCCTTCGACGTTTTGAGAGTAGTGGTGATGAAATAAATTACACAAAGTAATACGCCTGGTTGGGTTTCTTTTTTTTTTATTTCCATAAATGCAGTCTCCTTTACAGTTTTGGTTTCTTTTGTACCATTAAACCAGAATTGGTTTGTATTGGTAATCACATTCGAATTATTTCGAATAACAACACTGCTTACTTAATCAGTAATGCTTACCAAAAATTTTATAAATTGCGTTAATACAGAAATTCAATTAGGTAACATTCATACACCATTGTGGGTAAAAACCTAAATAAAAAAATAAAAAAAAAAATCGCACGAGACAAAGAAACGTAAACATCTATTAGTAGTTTGAACCCGCGACCTGCAACTCGCAAGTCGGGGCCGTTACCACTCGGCCACCACTGCTCCCATACCCGTTAATAATCATATTTTCCTAGTCAAATGTAAAAAAAAAATTAAATCCCAAAATTGACCACGAAAATTCGTCATAATTGGTAAATTCATAATAGAATCAATCATTCATAACAATTTCTACTAGAAACTACTACATGAATTGCTTTTCCATTTTGATTGTCATTTATTCATTCGTAATCAATACAATACAATATTTTCATAAATTGAGTGACATTTTGGCATATAAACAAACGCTAATAACTTTGATGCTTATGAATATTATTTATTGAGACTTTACTTAAATAATCATAAAACTTTTTAATAAGCTCTTTAAGGGGATGCAACTCTATATACATTTTCACTGTTTTTCATACAACCGCTCTTACGCGATTATGACGTTATTACACATTTTTCGTTAGATATGTTGGAAATACAGTATCTTGTGGATATTATCTAGGCTTTTATTGAAATCAATATGTAAATTTGTGTAAAACTAATCCAGTAAAGACCTTTTAAAATTTGCTATTTTGCATGAACTTTAACACTCCATAATATACTCAAAAATTTAAAAAGTCAAAAAAATATAACAATAAAAGCCTTGTAAATTTAATCAAGATTCTGAATAACAAAAATTTTTATCAAAAACTTTTAAGGATTTAAAAAAAAACACGTATTTCCTGGAACAAGTTTTGTGAAATATTCGAGTAAATCACGGAAATACCGAAAGCTAACAGTGTTCTCTCTTTTTTCGCGTTACCTCTTCGACAAACGTCGCTTTGGATTGCGTTAGATGACGCAATAAGCTTTTAAACCAAGCTTGATGTTGACGATAGGCGAGTGAAAAAGGACCATCTTAAGTATTTGTATTAATTAAAATTAGTGGTTAATTCTCTTAGATTCAGTAGTTCTGTTGTTGCTCATTTTCAGTTTTGTGATTACCTATCTGAACTCCACAACCTAGTATTTAATTGACAAGATACCCCTTATTAAGACTGATGTCAGATTTTCTGGCATCTGGTTTAAGATGACATGATATGACTGATGTTATTCAGTTTCAAGCTTTTGTTCAATATATTGCTGAACAATATTAATTTCTGCTGCGGTCTTCCATTACAAAACAAGTGTCTTCAAGGCTAGAGTGAGCTCTTAATAAACTAGTGCGATTCACCATTAACGATTGCATCACTGCTTAACATCAAGTGGAAGTGGCATTTAATAATATATTTTTAGAAAATTACCTACTTAAAAGGTGTTTTAAATAACGATTTTAAACAGATTAAATTTAAAAAAAGGTAAAATAAAAAGTAAAGTAGGTACACAAAAACACACATTATGTGTGTGTGAAAAATAAACATTATGTACTTATTTTTAGTATAAGGTATATACAGGTATATAAGTATTTAATTTAAGATTTCACATACTCTTCTTTTATTACTTTTACACACTGTTGTCTACATTTCTTCCTATTTCTCCTTTAGCAAAACTGCTCGAAGAAATTTCTTTTAGAAATAAGCAGTACCTTTGTACAATTTGAATGTATCTTCTTTCGTATTTATGTGTGTACATAAATTATAAAATAAATAAAATATGGGTAGAAACCGACGTAATACTCCACCACTGGGGGGTCCAGAATCATGTACGTGGTTGTACATCACGACATGTATGTGGATCCATGGTATTCGTTTGTGCGTCGATGTCAAAAACACCCTGTATACTTGAAACACTGCGCCAATAGAGTACCTGCATCGTACAAACACTAAGACTGCATTTGAAAGCTCCGGAGTGAAAGTCCATGTTTGAGCGTTAGATCCTTTTATCTGCAGAACAAATGACTGTTACACTGTTGGCCACGATTAGGTGGACAGTTTGTTTATTCTTGTATTAAGTAGTGTGAAGAATTGAGGTTGATTAAGTGCTCAGGCGTCTTGTAAATGTCTTTGTAGTTTTTGTGGAGTGCTTACGTGAGGGAACTTTGCAGTAAAATGGTAGGTCTTGAATTGGAACACGGTTTAATGGTTTCAGTATTGTTTTATATACATATGTCGTAGGGATATGATAAAAATAGAGACTTTTTCCATTCCCTGAGTGATTTAATCAAATCACGAAGGATGTTAAAATAACAACAGTATTTTATCATTTCCCTGAACAAATCTAGGGATTTGAAAAAATACCAGAACTATTCCGGGAAATGACAAAAAAAACATGTTAATTCTTATTTGCGTCGCATTCGTGCATCCTGTAGAGCGCGGTACCTGACCGCGCCCTCCGCTCTACCGCATACCCACCCATGATGCCTTCAGAACGAATGTCCTCACGCCCCAGCCGCCGAGATTCTAAGTCTGACTACCAGCCATGGTGGAAGAGAGCTTGCGGATGTCGAACAATGGGTAGCTTGCCGTCCAGCCGGCCGGTAAACGACAACAGTCAACAGTCGTCAACAGCTCGTAGTGATCCTCCCGCTCCTCAAAGAGATGTCAGCAAACCGTAGGGGCCCAGCAGGGCCGATACCCGCTAGCTAGAACCGCGGTTAATTTCTGAAAAGGAAACCCGTAGTCCTAGAACGCAAAAGACAACTGAAGGACATCGAGAGAAGTCATTAGATGATTTCCACCCTTAAAAAAAACTCATGATATCCTCAACGACGCTTCATGATGACATAAATAGAAAATCGTATCTTTCTGTCTGGGTGAACCAGATAAACTCAAAAAATTACGTAACGGATTTCCACGCAATTTTCATTAATATCTAGAATGTTTCATGAAGAACATTTAAGAAAAAAAAACTGGGTAAGTTCGAGTCGGACTCACGCACTGGGGGTTCCGTATAGACTACTTATATAAATAGTTAAATTCTCAAAGAGTCTCGAAGATTTTTCCGAACCGCACAAAAAAGATTATTTTGTGACGTAACAACAAATTTACTGTTTTCAGATTTATTCCTATACCTGTGCTAGAAGACCTAGCTTTATGCCAAATTTTAGGATTCTGGGTTAATGGGAAGTACCCTATGATTTTGATTTCCACGAGAGTGTCGAAATATACGTTTTTTGCGACATAAACGGCCATATTAGAAGTTTGATTTTAAACCGCAGACCTGAGTATATGGTTTTAATTTCAACTCTTTACCTCCATGCGTTTCCGAGATAAAGGATCTTGACAGACCGACAGATAGACAGACAGACGGAGAATGATCCTATAAGGATTTAGATTTTTCTTTTTGAGGTACGGAACCCTAAAAAATTTATAAGACATCCATATAATAGTAGAGAAAAGCCGAAAATTTTAAAGATTTCGAAGCTGGAGCGGGTGGCTAGTTGTTATTAAATTGAACTTAATAAAACCACAGATGAATTTTATTTTTGACTAAAACAGCAATATTTCAACTAATTATTTCTATTTTTTGGGCTATTTCATTAAATTATGCTTATTTATAGCTCAAGTTTAACGCTAACGGTCCTATTAAAAACAAACCATCGTTTATTTAGGGCAATAAAATTATAGTCTTCATAAAATTTATTGTGATGCTAATGAACGATAAAATAAAAACTTAAATTCTATACTTTTTTGAAAAAAACACTTGATACATATTTTTCTTTTCTTACGCAACAAATTTGCTTTAGAGAAATGACTCCATTCACTAAAACTATTCTATTTTTAGATGTGTGACATGAGCGTTTCCATTTTTTTGGCATTCGTCAACTTTTCTTAAGAGACTTTTTTTAAATGTTATATACTAGTGCTTGACTGCAATCCCAACTGATAGTAAGTAGTGATGCAGTCGTTGATCGTGAGGCGCACTAGTTTATTAAGAGCCTATTCACGTAGAGCTTCCGAGAGAGTGGGTCTTAAAATAAACATGGACAAAACTAAAGTCATGATAAAGAACCATGTAGCACCAACTCCTATCAAGATCGGAAACTCTGGCAAGGCACATAGCTCGCAGAAAAGATGGCTGAAAGGTCTTGGAGTGAGGTACCGGAAGACGCAGCGTTGGAAGGCCTCCTACAAGGTGGACCTATGACCTAGTAATGGTTGCAAGAATCCGATGGATGCGAGACGCACATAACCGTTCATTGCGGCAACACTTGGGGTACGCCTATGCCCAACAGTGGACGTATATTGGCTGAAATGATGATGATGATGATAAAAATATCAGATAGAAAACAAAGTGACTGAATTTGTAACAAAAAATAAATACTTTTTAAAATTTGACACACTATATGCACAACAAGTAAGAAGCCAAAAGGAAAAAAATGTCTGGCTGTTTACTAATTTGAGATCACCATTTTTTCAATGTGAGAAGGCGTTAAATGACTTTTCCCACTCTAGTGTTTAATGAAAGGGCTTATCAGACTTTTACCAACTAATAGATACTCACTTGGGATTTTCAGTTGCCTCTTGCATTCTGGAACTGCTCTTTCAAACATTCCCTCTTCATTTCAATTCATAATTTAAAAGAATATAATTATATTGGTAAAATTTTGGTATTTAACTCGTCGAATGCTGGAGCGCGAGACACAATAGTTTTTAATTGTGTCTCTAATTACGGCATACGAAAGGTAAATCTTAGGTGGTAGTTTACGCCATAGTAATGTAATAACAACAATTGACATCATTCTCCAATGACTAGAATAAAAATCATTGAATATATTTATTACAAATGAAGTGTACCTACTTTTTTATGCTCGCCAGTTGAAATTCTATCACACAGAGTTTGGCGTCTCTAAACTTTTTGGCAGTGAAGTCTCTGTGTTTCATAATATTATCTCTGAAATCCCAACTTATTTGAATATACGAAACTTGAAATGTTCCACTAAATTAATGGCGAAATGCACATACTGCTAGTTTAAATTAAAATTATTTTGAAACAAAACATATTTCTCTTGAAATGGCGCGCGTCTTTTATAATTTTCGACAGTATCTAAGTGATAAAAGATAATGAGATTTTACTATTTACGTTTGTTATTATAATTATGTTTTTTTTTTCACTTCATTGTCCTCAAATTGTTACCTCAAAATCGGACGGCGAGTAATGGGTGGCTCGACGTCCGACCGTCCGGTAATCGTCCGGCCCGAGCCCAAGTTGTCGACGGCGCGTACTGTTCAACGCGCGCCTCAAGAAGATGTCAGCAAATCGTAGGGGCCCAGTAGGGTCGAAGCCTTCTGGGGCCACGGATAGTGTGAAAGCGAAACCCGGGGCCCCGGGATGAAAGCAAAGAAGGAACAGGAGTGGGTTTTTAGTCAGTAAAAGTCTGACACTACCTCACGCCCCGCCCAAGAGCAGGATTTGTCATTAGATGATCTTCCCACCTAAAAAAAAAACCTCAGTCTGCCTATTTCACCATTTAACCACCTACATATATTCAACAAAAACTCTCGCGTCACCCTGGTGCAATACCAGGGATACAAATCTACGACTAAATACTCCATCTCATCAGCTCTTCTGTCACCTTTAGGGATTGAAGAGCTTAACGAGATGGAGTACCCAGTTGCAAACACACGACCCTGGCGAATAGGACACGAAAACACTCGTCGGACCAATCCGACGCAGGCGGTTAAAGGGTTGAACAAACCTTTATTTACTGTCCGTTCAACCAATTTTGACTTTTATTGCTTTGGTAGCACGATAAATGGCGGCTGCAGCAAATAGTTGGTATTGTAACAACTTTTTGGTTTTAATGCCACCCTTCTGCCTACGGAATAGAAGTCAAAATCGGTTGAACGGACAATTACAGGTCTCCCAAAGTGATATTGCGCATAGAAATCTTCGTCACTGTTCGGCAACGGTCGTATTCCCCGAGCGTCGGAAGACGATATGTATATAGCGTGGTTAAATGCATTTTCTTCATGCATAGTTTAGGGCTCTTACGATTCAATGAGTCGGGTATTTCCGGGAATACGAAAATTAGCGAAGATCTGCATGCGCATTATTAAACCATGCACGATCACATCAGCAATGAAGATATCCGCAGGAGAACCAAGGTTATCGTTATAGCTCGAAGAATCGTCAAACTTAGTGGCAAAAGGCAGGGCACATTGCTCGCAGAACAGATAGTCGATGAGGATGAAAGGTTCTGGAGTGGCAACCACGTACCGGAAGACGCAGCGTTGAGCATTGGAAGGCTCCCCAAGGTAGACCGATGACCTGGTGAGGGTTGCGAGAATTCGATGGATGCGAGACGCTCAGGACCGGTCGTTATGGCAACACCTGGGGAGGCCTATGTCCAACATGATGGTGATGATAATTAAACGTAATTGTGATATTTTCTCAATTTCAGCCAAAACCGAGACAAGCTGAGTTATCAAACATTGAAGAGTCCAACCATCTTATGGAAGCTATACCTATCATTCCTGGATTTTATCTACAGAAGCCAGAAGACTTATCCAGGTCATTATTCGAGAATCCTAAAGCTTGGCCTGACGATGCGGTTAACATTTTTAGTAGTGACGCAATCAGGTAAAAAAAAATCTTAATAATTTATCTGTCTTATTTATTTATTCAACCAGAACGACAACGACGTCGCTGTCCGACCGTCCGGTAACCGTCTGGACCAAACTCAAGTTGTCGACGTCGCGTAGTGTTCCACGCGTGCCTCAAGGAGATGTCAGCAAAATCGTAGAGGCCCAGCAGGGTAGAAGCCTACTGGGGCCATAGGTGATGCGAAAGAGAACCCTGGGGCTCTGGAACGAAGGCAAAGAAAGAACAGTAGTGGGTTTTAGTCAGTAAAAGTCTGACACGCACTCCCGCCCCAACCAAGGGTGGGAGATGTTAATAGGTGGTTTCCCGCTTAAAAAAAAAACTTCAAAAATATATTAAATTGTGTGAGGTGATTTCATTCCATAAAAACTCTACGTGCCGTTACCTACATTTATACAAACTTTGATCTCAATAAAAATAATTAAACTATGATGTGTTTTTCTCAAAATCAGTTTACGAAGACATTTCCTTTTCTTTGCCCTTACCCCTCAAATATATAACCTTTGTGGTCATTTATATTTTAATGTGTCTTTTTCATTTGCAGGCAAAGTAAAACAAATCTTAATCCAAAAACTAAAAGCAAAGTCAAAAGAGATGATTACTTGAATGTAAGACAATTTTATTAATTTTTCCCTGGAGAATTTCCTTTTATAGAAACTGGCTGACTGACATATCAACACATAGCCGAAACTATTGTATTGACAAGTAGCGTGAATTTTTGCACAAGGTTACCTTTTGAAAGGATTTTCCGAAATTCACTCTCTAAAGGGATAAAGCGGGGGTCCAAAGTTTGTATGGAGAAACCTACATTCACGCGAGTGAAGCCGCGGGCAGAAGCTAGTTAATACTAAAATTAGTAGACACTTATACAACAAATTTAGTATTTTCGGATTTATTCCTATACCTGTGCTATCAGACCTTACTTTATGCCAAATTTCAGGATCCTGGGTCAACGGGAAGTAGCCGATAAATTTTGAATCCCTTGAGATTGTCGAAATATACGTTTTTTGCGACATAAACGGCCGTATCTTTTTTATTCATTAATTTAGAAGCTTGATTTTTTCACAGCTTCAAGGAACTGCAGACTTGAGAATATAATTTTAATTTCAACTCGATATGTTCATGCATTCCCGAGATAAAGGGTCCTGAAAGACAGACAGACAGACAAACGAACAACAAAGTGATCCAATATGGGTTCCGTTTTTTCCTTTTGAGGTACGGAACCCTAAAAAATAAATAATACCTATGTATTTCTTTTCTAAACACCCGTTTCTTTAAACAACGTATCCAAATATCTCTTTTTTATGATTACAGCGGAAAATCTTGAAAGCAGTCAGAAATCTCAACAAATATAGAGAAAGTCAAAAGTAAGTATTTTTATTGGTGTTATTTATTTATTTATATATACTTTATTGCATACCAAGATTACAAATTCACAAATTGAAACCTTATAATACAAAAAAAACATACAATTGGAGGCAATTGTTGAGTGTAGAAAAATCACTGATTTATTTTACTTATTAACTAATATACTAAATGGTCGCGCGTGTGCAAACGCTGCAGTCGCATAACCTACTTAATTAAAACAATGTGCGGGTTCACCGTACACACACTACTTTCAGGTACACAAATAAAAAAAAAATGTGTATTTATTTATTTTACAATTCATGTACACACTTATATAAAAAAAAAAAACAAAAAAAGACGGAAACAGAAAAACAGTTACATCGGTGACGCTTATTTCTAAGAAAATTTATATTCTAAAAGTATTTTCAGTATGGCGCCGCGTATATACAATCACTTGCCAAAGTCCATACTAGAAACTTCATCAATAGATGCGTTCAAAAAGAAATTAAAAAAATTCTTGTTAACAAAATGTTACTATAGTGTTCAAGATTATTTAATGGAGGATATAAGGACATATTAATGTAACTAGTGCACTAATTAAATATTAATATTTTAATATTCTTTGACATTTAAATACTTTGACATTACATTTATTTTGACATATATTTACAGTTGTATCTTGACATTCTCATTTAATAAATGACATTTCAAATTGTAATTAACTATTGACATTATTGTTTTTCATTGTGAACTAAATTGAAATATTAATTGTAAAAATTTGCATGCATTATAACAATAAAAAAGCTTGTGATTTGCATACCTCAAGGTGTAATATGGTTGAACTGTGCTATACTTTTAAGAACTTTATGTAATTACCCATATTAGCAAATAAATTATTATGAATTATGAATAATGAAATCTCTTCCAATATACCTGCGATGTACCTGCTTGCGGTGGCCGAGTGGTAACGGCCCCAACTTACGAGTTGTAGGTCGCGGGTTCAAACCCAGCCACATGCATAACTTTTTGTAATTTATTTTCACCACCACTGCTCTCAAAACGGTGAAGGACAACATCTTGAGGAAGCCGGCATGTCCTAGAACCAAAAATTCGAAGACATGTGACATTCACCTACCCCCACTGGGCCCGAGTGGTCGATTACGGCCCATTCCTTCTCCTAAAAAGAGGAGGCCTGAGTCCCAGCAGTGGGAACATTAAAAGACTGATTATGCTTATGCTATGTTATACCTGCGAAAGGAAAATTGGAAAAAAAAGAGATATAGACACCGAGTGTAAAAGTGAAAGAAAAAAAGAAAGGTACAAATAAAACAATTATCAACAAAATATACAATATAAAAATTTACAATTTTATGTGTAAATTATCTCATTAAATTGTGTGTTATAAACAAAATATGCTACTTAAGTAATTTACCTTGTTTTCAGACACAAGAAAAACAAATATAAAAAATTAAAAAACCAACATAGGGCTGGTTCTAATAAAGGTCGTAAAATCCCGCTAAAAAAAAAGTTGGTAAGACGAAGTTTATTCTTCTTTAATATTAAAAATAAAATATCTATTGTTTGTCCGAATTTGTCTCTCACGTCTCAATCCAGCCAGGGCTACGGGTTTACTTGAAAGAGTCACCGCGGGCCTAGAATGAAATGGGCAACTAAAGAAACACAGGTGGGTTTTATTCGTGATGACTACAACCCGAAAATCTTTAAGTCAAGAGTGAATGGTTACTTTTAGGTAAACGCGCTCCATCGTCGACCGCATCGTCGCGTTCCATCACGTGAGATAGTGGTCAAGCGCAAATCTACCAAGAATTAAAAAAAAACACCAAAAGTCTGTCAATTTCTCTCGCACCACCCAGAGCGGGAGAAGTTATTTGATAAATTTCTTACACCAATAAAAAGAGATTGTGACATATTGTTGCAAATTTATCAATGTCAATAAAATCTGCAATCTTGTCATCTAAACTAATAATACTAAATCTAAACTATATTTTTTTCGAGATTGTTCGAAAGACTTACTTTGGCCTTCTTAAACGCAAAGGACAACTAAACAAACTCAGAAGGGTTATAGTTAGAAAAAGTCTGACACTTCTCCCCCTCCTTCTCACACCACCAAGAGCGGCAGCAGATATTTGATGATTTCCCACCTAAAAAAAAGTTGAAAAACGCCTCAACGGCTGAATACATTACAATGACATTCAAAACATGGATTGACTAAAGAGTGGTTTAGGATAAGGCATTCTTAATCTCGGTAATTATTTTTATGCCCGTGGAATATATTAAAAAATCAATTGTTTTTTTAACTTTTTAGAACGAATCTTCTGACGCTTTGCATTTTTAAATAAAATCTATTGATAATATTCGATGGTAAACGCGTGCTGTGTTAATGGCTACTCTTTTAAAATAACATTACCGGGATTAAAGAATGCCTTATTAGTTTAGGATAAGGCTTTCTTAATCCCGGTAATTTTATTTGTAGCCGTGGAATTTATCCGAAAACCTAATGTTTTTTTAACTTGTTAGTACATAATTCGTTTCTAAACGCGTTCTTTTACTGGCCACACTTTTAAAATAAAATTACCGGGATTAAGAAATGCCTTATAGCCGTGGCTTTTTTTTTAATTTGTTAATAGGTACGTATGATTTATGTATGATAAGATGCAATGCGTCAAAGAGCATTTCATCTTTTGATGAAATCTATTGCTTATTAATTCGATTTTCAACGCATGCTGTATTACTGACCACTCTTTTACATAGAGAAACTATAACCCAAAAGTGGAAACATTATAGATGGAATATGCTTATGGATGGATAACCGTGCTTGACTTTCCAGGCTCGAATGTTTAAAACTTTAAAGGGAAACATGTATTTTCGAGAAAAGAAAGCGTAAGTCATAACTCCACTTATTAAAAAAGGTACAGTTTTCAATCTGCAAGAAAAAATCAGGAGGCAATTATATTAGTGATTCTAGATCCGAATTAACAATAAAATTGGTATGCGTTTTTTTTTTTTTTCAATTTCGTTTTTATTTACAAAAATCGGCAAAAGTTTTTCTCAGAGTAAATGGGTGGAGCCTCATTCGGGCTTTCGCACTCATGCACAAAGTGACATGACGCGTGACATATCGTAACGAGAGAGAGTTTTCTAAATAACACTCAAAGTTAAATTATTAGGTGTTTAACTATTAAATTGATGTTTTTTAAAACGGGTTGCTTTGAAGCGTTATATCTTTGGATCGACTTGGAATTATAAGTTCAAATAAACTTTTTATTAAAGATATATTTTTTTTTTTTCGAAATTAAGTGTTTATTGTTTTTTTTTTTTGGTTTGTATTTTCTATAATATCGGTTTATTTATAACCGTTTTTGTATGAAATCTAAGATAACTCGCATTATTTTGTAATATCAGTTCTACCGTGGAAACAATGTGTTTCAAGCAGTGTGCAATATTGATTATGTGTACGGACTTAAAACTGTTAATGAATGAGATGTCTATTTTTGTTTTAATTACTTTCACTTTGGAAATTTTATCTCATTAATAACTTTTCTTCTCAGGGCAGCTACAAGACAAAATTTCCAAAACGAAAGCTATTAAACCAAGAACACAGAGTTCTTTTGTTAGAAGAAAATCATTGATATTGCTTGAAATGCAATCTTAATATGAAAATCTTTTTTTTGTAAGCTTTTTTTATAAGTACTGCAATATTATAGAAAAAACAAAACACAAAGAAATCAATAAATACCTAGTCTCAAAAAAAAATAACGTACTTTTAATATAAAGTTTATTTGAAATTATAATTCCAAAAATAAAACACTTCAAAACAACCCGTTTCAAAAAACGGCAATTTCATACTTTAGCCCCTATTACTAAAATAACAAATTGACCTGATATCGTATTTTTATATGATTATTTATAAGTTTTATAACAACGTCCTGAAATGTGCAGATTCGAAACTATGCCTTGTATAATTCTTATCATTTAACACTATTTATTTACGTAGTTGAATAAGTTATTACCTAAGTACAAAGGTGCATATATATCTTAGTATTCTATTTACCCTCATCCGAGCATCACTACGGGGTGCCAGTTGAAATCAACGCCAAGTATCAGATCTGGCTTTATCAGTTTTCTAATACTCATGAGTTATAGAACAAGCTCTGCTTAGTTTGAAATTGGATGGATCATCATCATCATCATCATCATTTCAGCTGAAAGACGTCCAATGATGGATAATTGTAGTTTATTATTATTATTATTGTATAACTAAATATTTATTAAAATGCACATTAGAAGTAATTTAAAGTTCTTTAATGAAATTAATTATAACAAATTTATTTTTGTAGAAACAAGAAGCCACAATTCAGGGCCAATGAAGGTGCCAGTGATGCTAAAGTACTAGGCGACCTACTCGTAAGTATGCTACCTACAAAAAAAATATCACTAAACTAATTTACGTTTACGTAACTACTACAAATTTACAGCGGCCATTCTAAAGAGGCAGTGGACACATTACTCGTAGAACGAATGGTCGATGGGGCCTAAAGGATCTGGATTGGCGACCGCGCACTGAAAAATGCTGCGTTGGAAGGCCTCCCACAAGGTGGACCGACGTTCCGCCCCCTAGCCTAGTTACAACCGTTTCGTTTCGATTCTCTTTTCGGTGATCGCCTCGAGTCGGCCACACCTCCCATTCCTTTGTTCTGACCACGTGACTGAGCGTTGAGATGACATCGGAATCGAAAGCCTGGCCTACTCGAGGCGATCGACTAAAAGAAAATGGAAACTAAAGTGTTGTAACTTAGCTAGGGAAGCAGGTGAGAGTCGTGGGAAAGCGGTGGATGCGAGACGCATAGGATCGGTCATTGTGGCGACGCTTGGGGGAGGCCTATATCCAACAGTGAACGTTTTTCAACTGAAATGATGATGATGATGATGCCAGCGGCTTTGCCTGCGTAATAGTAAAAAAATATCCCAAAATTTTCCAACATTTCTGGGATAAAGAGTAATTATGTGCAACAATAGTGGTTCTACACTGTTTGTTTTTTTATTCCAATTTTTAGGCAAATCCTTAACTTTTTATAATAGCCTATTTGAAATTAGATTGTCATGCTCAAAATTTGACATAATATTGATATTCCTGAGTAATCAATTTGCAACTTCTTATAGAGTAACCTTGAAACAAACATACTTCGAAAAGTTTATGACTATCTTCTGAAAGATCATCTTTTTGATATTATAAAGTAGCTACCTACCACTATTATGTTAAGCGTGCATTGTTGGTTATACGTATCGCTCAAAATATATAAAAGTAAGTTAACTCCTTATAATGAGTATTCGAGTAATTATCGACTCCGACTTACGAGTTGTAGGTCACAGATTCAAGCCCAGCTAGGTGCAATACTTTGTTAAATTACACAAAGCCGGCATGTCGTAGAACCAAAAATTCAAAGACATGTGAGATCCATCAATCTTCACCGGGCCCGCGTGATGGATTACGGCTCATTCCCTCTCTTAGAGAGGAGATCTAAGTCCCAACAATGGGAACATTGTAAGGCTGATTATGCTATATACTATGCTAATATTATAATATTTTATTGCAGAAGAATATTATCAGCGAAAATCAAGATTACAATACGTATTCTGCAAAGAAACATGCGTAAGTATTTAATTATTAGGGTTTTATACTTGTTTTATACTCAATACAGATACAGCATAAATCCCGGCTATCATTTATGGGTCTGTTGCGACATCTATAACGCCACATAAGAACTACAAGAAATATGAAATCCTGCATTGCGCAATGAAAGTTCTCTGCCCTATTTAAACATATACGACAGCACGAAATCATCTGTCGGGCAGTTGCCCACCAGACATAACACCCGTCTGGTCGGAGGATTCTTCCTTTCCAACGGAGGTATGCGGGGCTTCACACTCTGTTCGGTATACCACCAAACTGGTGCATGTCAGCGCAGCCTTTGTACAGCTACTACTTCGTGACGTCATCATCACTTCCTCAAGCTTTCGAGCAGCGAGCCATACAGCCAGCACCCACGACTAGAAAGGGTATATTGGCCACCAGCATATCTACCCGGTCATACCAAGATACCTCCAAAGATATTATTAGCTATTATTGGATAGTCAGAAGATAGAGAATCTTGCTTCTGATTATCCTCATGAGTCCCAGGACCTTGAAATATTGAGATCTCCCAAACGTACATTGATAATTATCTAGGACTGATTTCAATAGCCCGAAGAATCACCAGACTGTGGCAAATTGCTCGCAGAACAGATGGCCAATGAGGCCCAAAAGGTTCTGGACTGGTAATTACATACCGAAAAACGCGGCCTTTACGGTTGAAGGTCTCCCACGAGGTGGACCTATGACCTGGTTAGGTTCGCGTGAATTCGATAGATGTGAGACCTACAGGATCGGTTGTTGGGGGAGGCCTATGACCAGCCGTTGACCTCTTTCGACAGAAATGATGATGGTGATGATGAATTCACTCGAAAGATAACTTTAATCTGATACAAATAAATAAGACTAACTACTAAAATAATTGATGATTTACAATTAGCCTTTAATCATTTAATGAAATAGTTACAGATACTTAATTGAAAACGAAGGACGAAGTCAGGAGAGCGGAGACTTATTAGTGAGTTGATATTATATACATAAAATGACAACTACGCAATATTACGTAACGGCCAATGATGGTGGTGGCCGACTACATGTTATCACGCAGGTTTTCACTATAGAATATGGTAAGCAACCTTCAGAAAATAAATGTTAGTTATGCCTCTACCCATGCAATATTACGTACCAGTATTCTTCTTTAAATTAGTATCCGCGATGCCAACTACGAAGTATTACGTACCAGGTTTTATATCTAATGTTTACTGATTGCGACGGTTAAATATTCAATAGGTTCAAAGAACATTACTTCTCTACCATCTCGAAAAGTTATATTATATAGATATATATTTTTATAATTTAGTTTAGGTATTGTATCTATTTATTGTGTTTAATATACTGTTATTGATCTGTGTTGATGTATGATGATATATCCATAGCGAATAATGATCCCACAACTGGTACAATGGCTTTCACGCTAACAAAAAGCTGTTAACCAATGGTCGGACCCAGAGCGAGTGTATTTAATTTAATCTATATATATAAAAGGAGAAACTGACTGACTGACATATCAACCCACAGCCAAAACTACTGGGTCTAAGAGCGTGAAATTTTGCAGAACGTTTCCTTTCATAACGTAGGCTAGCTAGCTCTAAGAGAGTATATTCCAAAATTCGCTGAAGGAAACGAAGGTTCATATTTTTTATGGAGAAACCAATTTTCACGCGTGTGAAGCCGCGGGCAGAAGCCAGTCTTATTACAAACCTCATGGATAAATTTTATAGTATACTATAAACCTCATAGATTTATAAAAACAAGTGTAGCAAGTACAATAGGAGGAAATCTAAGACTAGTTGCTGCTCTCGACTTTGCCTGCGTGAAAATAGAAAATTATCCTAAGGGAAGATACTCCTGGCACAAAAAGTATCCTATGTGCTTTTGTAGGACAATATGTTCTATCCGTGTGCCAAATTTTGTCCAAGTCCCTTCCGCAGTTTCAGAGTGATGAAGACTATACACACTCACAAACTTGTATAGTATAGTATAGTCAGCGTTATAATGTTCCCACTGTTGGGACTCAGGCCTCCTCTCTAGGAGAGGGAATGGGCCGTAATCCACCACGTGGGCTCAGTGCGGGTTGGTGGATGTCACATGTCTTTGAATTTTTGGTTCTAAGAAATACCGGCTTCCTCACGATGTTTTCCTTCATCGTTTTGAGAGCAGTGGTGGCCGAGTGGTAACGGGCCCAACTTACGAGTTGTAGGTCGCGGGTTCGAACCCAGCCAGGCGCATTACTTTGTGTAATTTATTTCATCACAAACTTTTACCTATTCATTATTAGTATAATTATAAAGAGAAAAGACTTAGTTAAGCATTTTTGCATACCTAAGGCATAGAAAGATGGGCCACAAAAGTAGACCTGTGTAGAGTTTTTTGAAGTGAAAACTTCTTTAGCGGCGTTGAGCACTTTTTCTGTAATGGGTATAAAATCTTAAACTCGCGTCAGGACACGTGACCTGATCGAAAAAGCGTAAGACGGCCACCAGTCAAATTTTCTTATTCGATTTTGAACTTAACCTTCAACATTTTATGGTTTAAAATCATTTAAAGAAATTTTTAAATGTTTCCAATCAACTTTGAACCTAATGCTTTAGGGATAAAGCTGACAAATCTATTAAATAAATTGCCACCCGCCGCGCGCCGGCGCAGCGCCGCGAAACCTAGTCCTCTGGCTATCTTCATCGTCCTTAAGATTGTGATAGAACCGTGGTCTTTGGGGGATTCGCACCGTGCTAACTACGAAGGCAATTTACGTGCTATTTACAAACGTTACGTACCTGTAGGTATGTTAGTGTAGCTAAAATTCCGTATTTCCTTGCAATTTTATTGATTGACGCATAATGACAAGAGATTCTAAAATCAATAAGACAGTGTTGTCTTTGAGTTTGCAGCTTTCTTAGTATCTAGTAGCTATTAAAAGTACTTGTGAAGGCTTTTAAGATGCAAGCACAATCATGATAATAAAATAAAAAAGGAAATCGTTCAATCGCAATAAGTACCTTCCGAGTATTAAATTGCTAAACATTTTCACTAAGGCGTTTGTTGTTTGGTAAAATAAAGTTCAGTTTATTTAAATCTGCTTTAAAAATAATTTGATTACAAGTATTTACAAGTAAGTTAAAAAGCACGAGTGTTATTGGTATAGGAAACCGATAAATTCTCAGCTAATTCTGTAGTAAGATCGAATGTGACGTTCCTGCTTACGTGCTTACTAAGCGCCTGTGAAAAGATGTATCGCACACATTTTTATGTGCGACAGATTACTTCCACACTTTTAATTACAAATTCTTTAGGCAGGATTCAATTATAACATAACATCCTGTAATCCCCGAAGGCTCAGGCAGGGGTGCACCGAATAGTACACCCACATTTCGCAAGTTATGTTTTAAGTCTTTTTATTCATTTATTTACTTCATTTATTTTTGTAATCACTGGGATTACAAAAATAAATTGACATTTTTACTTGAAACTGATAGAAGTTAAGACTTTAGTTTTTAAATGAATGAATTAAACTTGCGGTATCACAACAATCCGCAGTCTAAACTTATGTGTGTAATATCGAAATTGTCATGTTTGTGTACGATAGCGCAATAAATGAATATTGTATTCTACCACATAAATGATAGTACTTTTATACTGATAAAGCAATTGGTGCAAAATTATTCCCTAACCATTCCAAAATATCAAACATGCTCAACGTTAATAATCAAGTTTTCACTTCTGCCGGCACTCCCGGAGTGCAACCCGTCTTTTTTTTTTACTAGTGCCTAAAGTTTTAATAAATAAATCAAATTACATGACTTACAGCACCTGTTCGGGTTCAATCCCACTACAAGTGGGATTGAACCCGAACAGGTGCAAGCAAGCAAAGGCCGATTCATACTAGAATTGCAAACGGTCGGTAGCGACGCGAAGAGTTCAGCGAAACCGGCCGCTGGCAGCCGCGCACGATAGCAGGCGACCGCTGGCTTGACAGTTTGCCGTGGGCGGCCACGCGACCTTTTTGAACCTTTCAAGCGATACTAGTCATTAAAGGACGTAGACAAAGTTTAAAACTATTTGACTCTAAAAGGGCTTGCCGCGTCCCTGCCATTTCGGTATGAATCAGCCTTAACGGCCTGTTCACGAATTCAGTCTTAGCGACGAGCATCGCGGCATCGGTAAACTGGCGCGCGGCGCTATGGTCTCGTGGCGTACTTTTAACATTTTTATACTTTTGTTTTGACCGCTCGCCGCCCCGCGCTTAGCTACCGCTCACAGTGGCAAGGTGGTAAACGGGCCATAAGTTCACGGGTCATTACCACGAACCACTTCTGGTATCAATTTATGAAATAAACACATTAAACACCTATTTCATAAATTTAAAGCAGAGGCAGAAACATTATTAAAATTAAACAATATCGCACTCCAAACCGCACGTGTCCACAATATATTACTACCGGCAAACAAATTCCAATTAATTAAAATGCAATTTAATTTAAATTTACTTCGGTTACGGGTAAAGTGTAGTGTAAACAAGTATGCACTCTCTTGGCATGCTTATGTTATCAAGTCCTCAAGGCTTTGAAAGTACAACAAGCTGTGGAATTGTTCAAACTAGTTACAGCGGTCCTGGAACAGAAAGTGCAACTGGAGGAACACGGGTGGGTAGTCAGTCTTCTTCTTTTTCTTTCGTGTCGATCTGCCTCAAATCTTTTCCAACCAATATTTAGTTACCTGGACAGCTCTGTCGTCGGTCTCATATAAGTCGTGGAAGGTGCAAGGAGTTGAGCATGCTGGGCATTAAAGGAGGTACGCATATATCCTGTGAAGTAGCTCCACGCTAGTACTGTTTCATGGATACCCTGTTTGGCCAGATTATCTCTGCACCAGCCAACCTAAGCCCGCATTCGATTCAGAGATTTTCAGATTGGCCACTGCAGTTCCTGTCCCGGTGCCAGATATTTTGCCGGAGAGATGAAATCTGGAGGAATGCGATGTCTTTTTCCCCACAGTTCACGTTTTTGGTCCGCACTGTTCTCCGCTTTAAATTTGAAGACAGTGACATTCACCAATCCGCATTGGGCCCGCGTGGTGGTTTACGGCCCATTCCCTCTTCTAGAGAGAGAAGGCCTGATTCCTAGCAGTGGGGACAATAAAGAAAGGCTGATTATGCTTATGCTGTTCTCCGAGGAGGTCGTAAATATTAAAAAAAACTTTTACGATCCTCTAAGCGCCCAGGTGGGTGTTGGTGCCCGTATAGGAGGTGACGGCTATCTCGTTCCTGTTTTGTTTTGTAGTCAGTAAAACTTTTACACTCCCTTTGGCCTCTCCCACAGCGGGATAAGTTAATAGATAATTTTCTAAACCATAGTATGAAAGCGGAACCCGGGGCCTGGGACGAAGGCAACGAAGGAACAGGAGTGGGTTTTTAGTCAAGCAAAACACAAAGGTTTTGCTATTAGGCACGTTTTGCCATAACAAGTATTTCAATTCAGTTGAAATCTTGAAAAAACATGTGTTGTTTTCTATATTTGATCGTATACATAATATAACGAACTGAATGGTTAGTTTTTTCTTATTTTGTTTTTGTTTTTTTGTATTATGTATGAGCCAATAATGCTTATTTTTTTATTATGTACGAGTCAGCAATGCATATACAGCAAAATAAATTTGCTTAATAAACATAACAATTAGTCGTAACTACACCTCCGTCACGCGGTAATGTGTCAGTAATAAATAAGTGCGGCACAGAAAATTAAACATAACTTTACATTTAAACGTGCATATTAAAACTTTTTTTTTTGTGTATATTAAAACGTTTTTTTTTACATTTAAACGTGTTACTCCTTGTTGGTGGTTGGTGGTTTGGTGTTAATCCTTTGCAACCAAAACATTACTGGAGGATCATCAACGGCGAAATATTCCAAAATATTGTAATGATATGCTATATTTAGCTATATGAGTGTTTTCATCCCCTGAAAGATTGCTAATGTATTACAAAGGATGCCGGAGGAGGAGGGAGGCCTATGTACAAAGTGGACGTCTTTTGTCAAAAAAAAAGCCAGAAGGGTAGTTATATTTTTCGAGTGTATGTATGTTATGTATATACCTATGGATATTTCTTTAGCACAATCTAGAGCCCAAACGAGTTGATGAATTTTAACTTGAAAGTAATTGTCGTTAGATTTATTTTAGTTGTAAGGGTTCATCGAATTGACTGGCCTGTTGGTCTAGTGGTTAGTAGCCCTGACTGTTATGCCGGGTGTCATGGGTTCGATTCCCACCCAGGACAAATGTTTGTGTGATGAGCACGATCATTTGTTCTGTGTCTGGGTGTAATATATCTATAATATGTATGTATTTAGAAATATTGAAGTATATTTTTATCAATTGTCTAGTACTCATAACACAAGCTCTGCTTAGCTTGGGACTAGACGGCGTTTTGTGATAGTTGTGGAATATTAATATTATTATTGGGAGCAGTGATGACCGAGTGTTAACGGCCCCGACTTTCAAGTTGTAGGTCGCGGGTTCAAACCCAGCCAGACACATAACTTTGTGTAATTTATTGCATCACCACTGCTTTAAAAATGGTGAAGGGAAACCTCGTGAGGAAACCGGCATGTCCTTGAACCAAAAATTGGAAGACATCTGACATCCACCAACCCGCAATGGGCCCGCGTGGTAGATTACGGCCCTTTCCCTCTCCTAGACAGAGGAGGCCTGAGTCCCAGCAGTGGAAACATTAAAAAGGCTGATTATGCTAAATTATATTATTTTTATTAATTGATTTGAAAAATAAATGGCGGATTGTTGACGAACTTTTTAATTGATTTTTACAGTTGGGTTTTTTGATAATTTTAATTATTTATTATGTGATGTATTTTTACAGGAGGATATGCTAAACACTGTCCAAAATAACAAGCAAGGTCTAGAAGCTCAGAATACTGAAATGTAAGTAATTATGATAATAAAAATGAGCCTTTTATGTTAAATACCGGATACTTTGAGACTTCTATATTTTTCTGTCGCCTCTCCCGAAGAAGCTGTGCATTTTATCTGAATAAGATGTACCTACTTACACAGAGCCATAGTGAAATGTTCTACTACAAAAACAATATTTGTAATCAAATCAGTACTAGGTACATATGGTTGCTAAGCTTGACTTTATTTTACCTGATGGTAAGCGATAATATGGTTGACGATAGAGCGAAACAATACTCAGCCATAGAAGTAAATTCAATCTTAACTTAACACACTTTTAGCTCTTTATTACAATAACATTTTACACATTATCGTAAGCGTGGCAACAGTCAGCAAGCCGAGTACCGATGAGTCCCATTTTGTAGTTCTCATGGCTACGGCGTAGTAAATATTACGAAGTTCTGCTACGAGAGCTACGCATGTCATTATTTCAAACCAGTGACCCACCGCCCGTAACCTATAACAGTGAGCAGAGCACATTGCTCGCGGTACGATGGAGCCGAAAGGTCCTGGAGTGGTGACAGTGTAATAGAAGATGTAAGCGTTGGAATGCCTCCCACAGGGTGGACCGATAACGTGGTTAGTTTCGCGGGAATTTGATGGATACGAGACCTAAAGGATTGGTAGTCATGGTGACATTTGAGGGAGGCTTATGTCTAGCAGTGGTCTTCTTAAATGATAATCATATTAATTGACCTGCCCGGGCTTAAAAAGGGGGCAATTTTATTTTCCGTGGATTTTCCAAGTTTAAAGCTAAATTTCTCAAGTGTGTGATGCTCCGTCGTACATGTGGAAATCGATTGTTATTTAGAGAATATTATTGAACATCAGCTGTGTAGATATTTTACTTTCATTTTGAGTTGTATTTAATTTATATCTCACTAGCGACCCGCCCCGGGTTCGCACGGGTGTAATGCTGCTACCGCAACCGCTATCTCTCTTCATTTTTTCTGCATTTTAAATCTGTAATATCTTAGAAAATATTCGTTTAAATTACATGCTCTGAAGAGTCATATTTATCTTTATTAAATATACAATTAAAATTAAGTATTTAAGGTGCTTAATTTGATAAGGATTTTAGGACGCTTTGTAAATAAGCCATTATTTCTCGTAAAACAGTAAAGGATAAAAAATGTTTAAGATGGGTTATCCCTAAGAGGCAGAATTATACTATCGCGGATTTTTTTGTAGAACTTTTAAGGTGTATAAATACTGTAATACATTATTTTGATCTATCTCGTAGGGTTCAGCCAGCGTTTGCAATGTACGCACAAAAAAAATTGTTTATTTACGACATCACATTAGAAATCTCTAAAATTACCAGTGTTTCTCTACTACATTATGCATGTATTATACATACAATTCTTCCCCTTGAATCACTGTATCGTTTGCATAATTTTAAATACATATATGCATGCATAGGGACAGCAGTGGTGGCCGAGTGGTAACGGCTCCGTCTTACCGAGTCGAAGGTCGCGAGTTCAAACCCAGCCAGGCGCATTACTTTGTGTAATTTATTTCATCACCACTGCTCTCAAAACGGTGGATTACAGCCCATTCCCTCTCGTAGGGAGGAGGCCTGAGTCCCAGCAGTGGGAACATTATAAGGCCAACTATGCTATGCTATACATAGGGACAGACAGCGGAAAGCGACTTTGTTTTATATTATGTAGTGATTTATTTCTTTACAGACATCAGCAGCCACCGACTGTGATCATAATGTAAGATAGCAGTTTTGATTCATAAATTTTTTAAGAGAAAAAAATATTGTGTACCATATTTTATTGGAGAAACTCTTGGCTAAAGTAACGGCACGGCTCGACTTCAAGCTTAAGCAATGCTTAACAAAGTCATTCTTTGTATGATCATCTTAGCATATTTCCTCACGAATGGAGGACACGATGGAGCATACGGTAGCGGTGGCGACTGCTAGTACTGGGCCCTGATATAGGCCATGGTCCGGAGCGAAGAGGAACGGCAGGTGGTATAGGCAGGCAACCGCCGCGACCCCAACCCAACTAACAGCCACGGTAGACGTGGGCTTGCGGAAGACGAGCAATGACCATCCGGATTGAGCCCCAGTTGTAGACGGCGCGTAGTTTTCCATGCGTGCCTCAAAGATATGTCAGTAAAATCGTAGAAGCAGAGCCGAAGTCTACTAGAGCTATGAGTGGCCTTCTGAAATGGTTACCCATCCTAGGACGCCAAAGGCAACTGGAGGAATATGTGATTTTAGTCAGTAAAAACAAAATCCCTCTCGCTCTGTCCTAAAGTGGGAGAAGCCATTAGATGATTTCCCATCTCAAAAAAAACGCTGACAGATGTACGGACAGTGGAGGCTTGGTTATATAGTCCCGCTGGCACCCTTCAGGAACTTAACCCATAAATGAAAAAACATAACGTAGTTCAATTGCCAAAGGGGACTTAAGAACTAATTGGTTAGATGACTCACTGGAGTCACGCTCGTCCTGCCACAAATTTAAACTCCAATGCAACTGCTAAAAATAATGAAACAGATTGAAGATCGTTAAATACGAAAAACGATTACAATAGTACTCCCTGTCTCTGTCAGCGAAGTTACAACCGTTTTGTGTCGAATTCCGTTCTCCAGTCGGTAAGGCCTCGGTGTCAGCAATTTTAGAAAACGGTAAGTTGGTAGTCATGTTGTCGCGCCTGAGTCAGCCGCTCGTTCTACAATGTCATTCTACAATAACAAAGGATGTAGAATTAAACATTGTAGCAATGATAACAATTCATTCTATCATTTTGAACGATGTGAACTTGGCTACGAATTTTCTATTCGTTTGTTCTGACCACGTGACTTAACGTTGAGATGATGTCATTATGTTGCCATACATTTGATTAGTTTTCGACTAGCGTTAACGATTGCAGATTATTAACTTGGCTAGGAGTACTGAGTTCATACCCCTAAAGCGGGAACTGCATTAGACCGACGCACAAGTGGGCCACGCCTGATTTGTACGCAGAGTCGCGTCGCGTGGCCTGGATCTAACGTAGCTCTATAAATCTAGTTGCCAATATAAAATGTATGGAGACTTAGGCGCCCAGATCAGCGCACATGGCCCACGTGTGCCCAATATAGTTCTACCTTAAGAGTTTTCAATAAAATAAAATTCTATATTTTAAGTTATTATTATAAAAACTGTTTCATGTTACAGCACAAGTGGACCTCTTCAAGATGAGGTAAGTGTGACACTGTTCATTTATTTGAATCTTAATTTTATACAATTCATTTTAATATTTAATACAATTCTTTTGACTGACTGACGTTGTAATAAAATTCAATTTAATTTAATGATCATCCATTAAATTAATGTAATTTAATGATAATCCAATGCAGTCTAATTTTAATTTATTTTTGATTTTAACATTTCATTGTCTGTAATTTTATTATATGTATTGTCTGTTTGTGATTATGGAACTAAAATGAGTCTTTGGTACTCGAAATAAATCAATAATAATAATACTGTACTAAAATTAGGCAATACAAGCAGCAGCCAGCAGCTTCGTCTACATGACAGTAGAAAATTCTCCCAAGGCAATATTCTCCCGAGATAAAAAAAATGCTGTGTTATTTCAGAGCATGGTCCAAACGTGTGAGAAAATTCAAATCCGTTCAGCCGTTCGAACGTGAAGGAGTAACAAACATACACACACAAATAAACTTTCGTTTTTATAATATTAATGTGATTTTCAAAATTGCATTAGCTTTTATTTTATATAAAACTAGCTTTTGCCCACGACTTTGTAGCATGAACGTTGGTAATTCCGGACGCGAAATTGAAGTCTGACCTAAATACAAAGCCTACGTCCTGCTTTGGAATTAAGCTCACTCAAGATCAAATCTCATCAAAATCGGTTCAGTAGTTTAACTATGAAGTAGCAACAGACAGACAGAGTTACTTAGACATTTATAATATTGGTATGGTTTTTATTTTTTAATTATTTAATTTATAATATTTCCAGGATCTAGAAAAGGAAAACAATGCCAAGGAATCCATGGAAGTCTTGTACGTATATCTGATTATTTTAACACAATCTTAAACTATCTTGATCATCAGCTTCATGCGCATATCCCATGTTAATCATTATATTGTCTCCACTGTCATGCTATCCTTCACTCCCTTTACTTTGGATCAGTAAATAATGATTCATTTAAAAATTGGTGAACTGTGGTGGTTCAATGGTAACGGTCCCTACTCATGGTTCGGGTAAACTCAGACCAGCGCTTTGCGTACCTGCCCCCGTAGCCAAGTTACGATCGTTTCGTTTGCGTCAAGCGCCTCGAGTAGGCCACGCCTCCGATTCCTTTGTTCTGACGTCATCTCAACGCTCAGGTACGTGGCCAGAACAAAGGTATCGGAGGCGTCGCCTACTCAAGGCGCTCGACGCAAACGAAACGATCGTAACTTGGGTAGGGCGGCTGCTCTTAAAACTATCAAGAAAAATATCATGAGGAAACCGGCACGTCTTAGAACCGAAAATGCGAAGACACGTGATATCCACTAACCCGCACTGGAACCACGTAGTCACGTGGTGTGTGACGGCTTATACCCTCTTGTAGAGAGGAGGCCTGAGCCGCAGCGCTGGTAACACTATAAAGCTGTTTATAAATTATTAGTTTTAAATAATTATTCATCACGATTGCGTGTTTTTTCTTAAGCCAAGTCTTAACATCATAAGCTTACCAAGACAAGTTATTCTCTTCTAACTGCATCACCTGAATAAGAATAATAATATTTTAATTTTCTACGATACGAATTGTACCTTATGAAATCTTGTTCCACATCTGCGGCTTGCCTTTATTGGCTGGCCGTAGTGAACACTGACGAGGAACAGAGCTCCCACCTCTCCCTTGCCTTTATTGGCTGGCTTGAGTGGAGATTCGCAAGAGAAAATGTACTCGAGAGAAGGATGTATAATCCAGTAAGGTGCTGGTAGGGATCTTGACCGTACTTCCGGGATTGTCCTGATAGCCGTGGTACATCACCTGAATAAGAATAATAATATTTTAGTTTTTATTGTACCTTATTATTATTATGTGCCTGTTGTGTCCCACTGCAGGGCAGAGGCCTGTCTTCCGTTATTCCACTCTTTTCTATTCTTAGCCACTTGTGGAATTACACCTGAATAAAAATAATTTTATTTGTATTTTCTACGAATTGCACTTAATATGAATTAATTTTCTACCAATTGTATTTTTAGTGATGAAGACTATGATCACTCCGTAAGTAAACACATTTATTTGTCGATTTTGGATCATCATCTTCCTGCCCTTGTCCCATCTTATTTGGGGTCGGCGCAACACGTTTTTTTCTTCCATTCTATCCTATCAAAAGTCATACTATCACTAACTTCCTTTTCTTTCATATCACTGTTCACACAATCCATCCATCTTTTCTTTGGCCTCCCTCTCCCTCTCCACCCATCCACATGTATACTCATAACTCTTTTAGTAACATGTGTTTCATCTCTCCTCTTTACATGACCATACCAAGACAAACGATTCCCCTTCAACTTTTCAGTCACTGGCGCCACTTTCAAACTTCCTCTAATATATTCATTTCTTACTTTATCCATTCTCGTCACACCACACATCCATCTCAACATTCTCATCTCCGCTACATGCAATCTTTTTATTTGTCGATTTTGGATAAACTATCCTATATGGTTTTAAATTTATTATGTTCATGTTCTGAAAAAATATAGAAATATTTGTTATTATATCCTTCCTAAGACTTTCCAAAGAGTTTCAAGATATGGAGACAAGTATGAAAGTGGTTTGCTAAGTATTATAGTAGTATTTACCTACTACAGTGTTGTCTTTTTAACCCAAAGGTTGACTGGTAGAGAATGCCTTGTTAGATTAAGTCTACTACATGAAGTTTAAATAAATAAATAAATATTTTACAAAAATTTGTTCTAGGAAGTACGTGTTTTTTTTTAAACCCTCAATAGTTTTTGAAAAAAAAATGTGATCATTGAGAGAATCTTGATTAAATTTGCAAGGCAGAATCTATTGTCATGCTTTTTTGAGTAAAATATGAAGTGTCAAAGTTCATGGAATAATAAAGGAAAAAAAAGACGTCCAGAGAAGGGCTGTCACAAAGGGAATGTAAAAAGTAAGAAAGAAAAATATTTTATTTGGCACGCATGGATACACACACTGTAAAAACAAAAATTAAGACAAGAAAAAAACACTGACATAATGCGTGTCTCACGGCTGCGCCAAATAGGTACAGTTCAGCAAAAAATGCCAGACTACTACATGACAATCAGTGGTAGTTGCCTGTTGAATGTGGGAGAACGTTTCATTGAGAAGAGAGAAGACCTTCATTGTATACCTATTTTTTTTATAGAACTCGTTTTCCAAACAAACAAGAAGATCCAAAGCGGATGTTGGCGGCGGCGGTGACGACAAATCGTCTTCTATGTCATCCTCCAGTGAATCTGATGACTCATCATACGAAAGAAACCCAGGCAATCCATTCACTGTGCACAAGAATAAATACAAACAGAACTGGCCTTATAACCATTATGTAAGATTTTTCTGTGTCTCTATTTGCTTTATCCCTTTTTTTATTAATTAAAATTAACATAGCCCCACATAACATAGCATAGTCGGCCTTGGGACTCAGGCCTCCTCTCTAGAAAAGGGCCGTAATCTACCACGCGGGCCCAGTGCGGATTGGTAAATTTCACGTGTCTTCGAATTTTTGGTTCTAAAACATTTTGTTCTTATTTGGTTCTAAAACAGTTTCCTCAAGATGTTTTCCGTCACCGTTTTGAGAGCAGTGGTGATGAAATAAATTACACAAAGTAATGCGCCTGGCTGGGTTTGAAGCCGCGATCTACAAGTCGTAAGTCGGGGCCGTTACCAC
Organism: Mythimna vitellina; assembly: GCA_949316375.1. Classification (NCBI taxonomy): domain Eukaryota; kingdom Metazoa; phylum Arthropoda; class Insecta; order Lepidoptera; family Noctuidae; genus Mythimna; species Mythimna vitellina. The sequence continues at coordinate 6,789,739 of OX438687.1, read as the reverse complement.
TCGGACCACCACTGCTCTCTCCACATTAAGAATTATTCCTGCATCGTGGGGGCATTCACAAATATGTAAACTCACTTTCAAAAGACACCCAGACTTGAAGCATTTATCTATAGGCCATTCAAAAATTTGTTCCTTAAGAGAATCGCTTTAGTTTATAGCCGACGATATTCGTAAAGGGCTGTGGGAAAAATGATACATACTTTGCCAGCTAACTGATCACCGACAGTAAACAATAATAATTTTGGTGATCAGACAATAGATGTTGGATTTTTCAGTCAGTAAAAGTCTGACCCCCCTTTCGCTCCGTCCTAAAGCACGAGTCATTGGATGATTGCCGATCTTAAAAAAAAATAAAGTTGGTTGATTGTCAACTACAGAGATTGTTTTGTAATACTTTTTAGATGGATGGCGACCATATGAACATCAATCCGTTTGGACCACAATTCGGGCACATGGGACCGACTGGTCCCGAGCTATTCTTTGGCAGGAAATGGTGGTACTTTAATCAGGTAATATTTTTGGGCTTATTTGTTATATGATGATTACCGTTATTATATAGTGAAAAACATTCATTTTCCTCATGGCTGCGCTAAAAGACATTACCCACGGTCCGTAGATTTTTGGTCCAAATCTGAAAATACCGACCAAAGAAAAATCTCTCCGATATCTTAATAAAAACTGTTTTGGTTACTTGTATTGTCTTATTATCGTAGTAAAGCAAATTAAATAAAATTTTATTCTAACTTAAAGTAGCAGTGAACCGGGCACATTGCTCGCAGATCAGATGGCCGTTGGAGCCGAAAGTTTCTGGAGTGGCGATCGCGTACCGGAAGACGCAGTATTGGATGGCCTCCCAGGTAGACCGTTGACCTGGTGAGAGTCGTAGCAATCCGATGGATGCGAGATGCACAGGACCCTTCATTGTGGCAACACTTGGAGGAGGTCTATGTCCAACAGTGGACGTATTTTGGCTGTAATGATCATAATGATTAGGTTCTAACTTTATTTTGTTTCTTTTTTCAGGATGACTTCAAGCCGATGGGTTAACTTTTGTGTTATTATTATCATTTGATTTGATTAAAAAACGATTTTTATAATTTCGTGTATCATCATGCTGGATTACCTATTTTATAACAATAAGTAGACTATTTATTCCAATAATTATATTTTAAAACCCCTACTAATAATGAACAATGTTATGGCATTTTTTTTTTTTTATTGGGTGGGAAAATCATCCTTATGACATCCCCGCTCTTGGGCGGAACGGGAGATAGTGTCAGACTCTTACTGACTAAAAACCCACTCCTGTTCCTTCGTTGCCTTCGTCCCAGGGCCCCGGGTTCCGCTTTCACACTACCCGTGGCCCCAGTAGGCTTCGACCCTGCTGGGCCCCTACGATTTGCTGACATCTCCTTGAGGCGCGCGTGGAACAGTACGCGCCGTTGACGACTTGGGCTCGGTCTGGACGGTTACCGGACGGTCGGACGGCGAGCCACCCATTGCTCGCCGTCCGCAAGCCCGCGCCTACGGTGGCCGAAAATCGGGATCGGAATCCCGGCGGCGGCGGTTGGAGCGTAAGGACCGTTGCCTCACGCGATCGGCCGTCTCCTTAGCTAGCATTACTGCTTCGCAGAAGGAGGCGACCGCCTGCCACTCCTCTTCGCTCCGGACCATGGCCTGAACCAAGGCCCGGAACAATGTTATGGCATTGAGATGACTTATCAAAAATACATTAATTACCCAAGCTACATCTATAACTTTAAATATAGACGAGGCTGAGATAGCATCATTCAGACACTCAATAATTGTGGCTGACTAAGTAATTTAGTAGGTAATGTAGATTTTTGGAGACGAATATTTGCATTAATTGATTTTGTTTCTTTTGAATGCTATACTGCTAAGAAGTCTGTTTATTTAGCACCCTTTTGTTGAATGATATAATGAAATACAAACTTGAAACTTCATACGTGGCTTCTTTTTGGCGAGATAATATTGTTTAAAAAGTGCTACGTCTTTAAGTGATAGTATAATCTCGTGATACATATTAAAGCTATCAGTTTAAAATAATGCTCAAGTATGTATTAATCTGAGAATGTTAAGATGGATGTGTGGTGTGACGAGAATGGATAAAGTGAGAAATGAATATATTAGGGGAAGTTTGAAAGTGGCGCCAGTGACTGAAAAGTTGAAAGGGAATCGTTTGTCTTGGTATGGTCATGTGAAGAGGAGGGATGAAACGCATGTTACTAAAAGAGTTATGAGTTTACATGTGGATGGATGGAGAGGGAGAGGGAGACCAAAGAAAAGATGAATGGATTGTGTGAAGAGTGATATGAAAGAAAAGGAAGTTAGTGATAGCATGAAGAGTGACAGGGCAGAGTGGAAGAAAAAAACGTATTGCGCCGACCCCAAATAACACGGGACAAGGGCAGGAAGATGATGATGTATTAATCATTTAACAAAATGGGTGCCGTCCTGTGGACTAACAACAAAGAAAGACGTTAGACTAATATACGGTGTGGTAAAAAGTTACCGTATCTACCAATCGCAAAAACTAGATAGGTACAACATGTCTGCCAGACTCCTATCAAAAACGCGATATTGTTCCCGTTAAACAACCGCATACTGTTACAAAGCTACTCCAAACCGAACCCGGGTCTATAGACAGCTTCCAATCTCCTACACAGCGTGATAGGTGCAGGTTTCTCGTTCACTACTCTGTGGCACCGCTGAATGGTGCTGACACGGGTCGTGTCAAACTTCCTGGCTTTGGTTGCGTCGAAAACAACACGATGCAATACCTACATGGAGCTACGAAGACATGGATTAGGTATACCAATTATTTTTAGTCTGCAGCAGAAGGTCTCAATATACATATTTTTATGTCAACAAACAACGTAAGATTTCATCATCTTACTGCCCTTGTCCCGTGTTATCTGGGGTCGGCGTAACATGTTTTTTCTTCCATTCTGCCCTGTCACTCGTCATGCTATCACTGACTTCCTTTTCTTTCATATCACTCTTTACACAATCCATCCATCTTTTCTTTGGCCTCCCTCTCCCTCTCCATCCATCCACATGTATGCTCATAACTTTTTTGGCAGGAAAAAATATACTATGTTATTTCTATTATTGTTTCATTTCATTTCTATAAATATACATATTAATTTATACATATGTTAATGGAGCAGTGGTGGCCAAGTGGAGCAGTGGTGGCCAAGTGGTAACGGCCCCGACTTACGAGCTGTAGGTCGCGGGTTCAAACCCAGCCAGGCGCATTACTTTGTGTAATTTATTTCATCACCACTGCTCTCAAAACGGTGAAGGAAAACATCGTGAGGAAACCGGCATGTTCTAGAACCAAAAATTCGAAGACATGTGACATTCACCAATCCGCACTGGGCCCGCGTGGTGGATTACAGCCCATTCCCTCTCCTAGAGAGGAGGCCTGAGTCCCAACAGTGGGAACATTATAAGGCCGACTATGCTATGCTATATGTTAATATTAAAAAAAAAAAAAACTTAAAAAAATATAAAAAATGGTAGCCTACGGGCAGCATCGAGGACGGGGTCCAAGCTACCGGTGGTCAGGGCTCCTAAGATAGGAATTCCCTAACAATGCGCGCCGTGTCCAGGAGTATTATATATTGCTTTCTGGGTCAAGCCTTTGATTCAACTATTATTATATTTTTGATAAAATTAAACTGTTCCTAGCTGTCAATATCAGGGATAGCTGTCAATTACAATAGTATTTGAGAAAACGACGCCTATTGGTTCTGCTAGTGCAAAATTTGATGAGTTTTATCAAGCAAAAATAATAAGTATTCAATAATATTTGTAAGTTTTATTTTCATAACTTCACGACGGAATAATGATCCAAGTTTTAAGTGAAAAGCGATTATTGGACAAACAAAGTTTATGAAACGTTTTTTATTACGCAACAAACTCTATCATTCTAGTCAGTGGTAGAATATAGTCCTTTTCAAACCTTCTAAGAGTAACGAAACATCTAATATATAGAAATCTCGTGTCGCAGTTTTTGTTATCAAATTCCTTCGTAACGCGGCTTGACTGATTTTATGATATTTTTGTGTATATTTGGTAGATCTGAGTAAAGGATGCTTTATATTATTTATAATAATAAAAGGTCGTAGGCTATGTTTTACCCTCCTACCCCCACACCTCATTTTCTATAATAATTTTAATGTAATATCTGTGGCTAATATAAAAAGCGAAATATACCTCACACTAATTAATCACGAAATCTCAGAAACTATAACACCGTCAAACTTAAAATTTGGCAGGTAGGTTCCTTATAGGGTGTCGACATCTGCTAAGAACAGATTTTACGAAATTCTACACTAAAGGGCGTAAAACGGGGGTTGGTAGTTTGTATGGAGAAACCGACTTTCACTCGGGCGAAGCCGCTAGAACAAAGTTTGTCGAGTCAACTAGTAGTTACATATTATTTTAGGAGTAACTGAAATTATTCATTAATACTAAGAACGTACTGATTACTTATTTACTGGTAAGTAAACAGATGACTCACCGCAGCCCTAGAATGCAATGGGCAACTTAATGAGCACCGGTAGGCTTTTGTCAATAAAAATCTGGCACTATCACGCTCCACCAAGGGCGGAAAAAGTTATTTAGTATCCTGTACGTGAGTCTTCTGGCGAGCAGCGAAGTTGGAAGAACGTTCCAAAGTATTTACAATATGCTAGGCAACTCGCGAAGGTGCTAAGCGCACAGTACGGCATCAAAAAAGGCGAGAGAAGTGGTGGCCGAAAAAAAAAATGGTGGCCGAGTGGTAACAGCCCTGACTTACGAGTTGTAGGTCGCGGGTTCAAACCCAGCCAGGAGCATTACTTTGTGTAATTTATTTCATCACTACTGCTTTCAAACCGGTGAAGGAAAACATCGTGAGGAAACCGGCATGTCCTAGAACTAAAAATTCAAAGATATGTGACATCCATCAACCCGCACTTTGCCCGCGTGGTGAGTTATGGCCCATTCCCTGTTCTAAAGAGGAGGCCTGTGTCCCAACAGTTGGAACATTATAAAGGTTGATTATGTCTATCCGAGTTCATTTGCATTGAAAACGCCAATCTCATCGTAATAACCGAATTTTTGGCAGTACTTAATTGTTAACTGATAATAGATGACAACCAATTATTAAGATGCTTACAAGCTGACGGAGTCGAGAACATATCTACGTACAAAACAATGAAAAATTAAAAGCCGCTCCCGCTTGTAACTTGCACCGTTCCATAGCACCGGCATATCCGGCGACGTCATTAGCAGACTGCACTAGCGCGCCACCTTAACATTAGCTAGGCTTAGAAAAGTGTTTCAGCGAAAGACGTTTTTAATGCCTTTCGGAAGTACTTTCTTCAATTTCGTAATTGTAATTTTTGGTTTTATGATAATTTCTTGTGGGTAATCATTGAATGACTTCCCCCGCTCTTAGTGGTGAGAGGGAGTATCTGATTGACTAAAATCCACCCGTGTTTCTTCAGTTGCCTTTTGCAGTCCTGGGCCACAGTAACTCTTCCCTTCCCTAGGGTATCGGCCCAATTGGGTCCTGTCCATTTTGTTGAAATTTCTTTGAAGCGCGCGTAGAATAATACGCGCCATCGACGACTCGGGCTCGGTCCGGAGACGGGACGGCAAGTTTCCCATTGCTCTTCGTCCGCAAGCCCACGCTTACGGTAGCTGGTAGTCGGGCCATTTCGGCTGGGCATGAGGATGTCCGTTCCCTCACGCGTTGGGCGTGTCCCTCGCGCGTCTCCTTTGCTAGCATTACTGCTTTGCAGTAGGAGGCAACCGGTGCCCATTCCATGTCGCTCCGGATCATGGCTTGTACTTACACTTAATACCCGTGATTTAGCGGATTTTCATTCTTCCATGACGATTAGCTTTATTTACATTTCACATTGTTTACGCACGCGTCAACGCGTCGAATCCCAAAAGTAATTTGTGTAGACGCGCGCCAACATACGTGGATAGAATGTTTAAGTTCAAAGTTTCACTTCAACGCGCGTTCGTTCGTGCGTTTGTACGCCATCTGGGCAGACTCTTAAGGAGCAACTTTATACTTCGTGAAACAATTTACATAAATACCGTCATGACACGCCATGGACACCTAAGTCATGTAGCGCAGGTTTTGTGAATTAAATTAAAACTTTAGTTTTGTTGAGAAAGTTTTTTTTTTTAAATCTCTCCCTAATGACCTCTCCCGCTCAGATCGAAAGGTTTTTTTAAATCTCTCCCTAATGGCTTCTCCTGCACAGATCAAAAGAACGGGTCAGATTTTTACAGACTAAAACCATACCTATGTACCTTCAGTTGTCTTTTGCGTCCCAGGATCAAGGGTAACCTTTCAAAAGTCAACCCATGACCCTAGTGGGCTTCAGCCCTGCTAGTCTTCCACGATTTTCCTACCAAATCTTTGAGGCGCGCATGGAACTCTACGTGCCATTGACGACTTGGGCTCGGTCCGGACGGTTAATGGACAAACACTCCTAGGTGGCTGGTAGTCGGTGTCGGGACCCTGGGGTGTGACGATGCCCGTTCTCTCACGCGTGTGGCCGCCTCTTTCGCAAACATTACAGCCTCGCTGAAGGAAACGGCTTTTTTAGAATTATACGCTGAACCATTTCATCATAGTTTTTGGCCTTCATCATCATCATTTCAGCCGAAAAACTCCACTGTTGCACATAGCCCTAACCGAAAACTTTGGGGGCTTCCCCCAAAGTTTTCGGTATACAGTTAGGGCAGTTTGCCGTAGAACTTTAAATTTTCATCTACACTAATATTATAAAAAACTAGTGCTTTATAAAATCTTTATAGGTTTTGGATACTTAGCCTATTTTTATTATCACACCTAATAGTAAGCGAGATTTGGTTGGTGATGGAGTATACTTGCTTAGAAGGAACCTATTTCCTTTTGACTTAAAGATCCCTAGGTTGTAGCTATCAGAAAACACAGACTCCGGTAGAGAATTCCATTTCTTAGCTCTCCGTAGGGTGGGATGTCCATCATGTACTGGTCAATGCCATACATCTAATGTTCTGAATAAGGAACGAGCATAGTGGAATTAAATTTTATTATTCCGTCGCACACTCTCTGAAATATAAACGACAGAAAACCGACAGTCTAGTAACTCGGCGTCGATCCTCAAGACTTTGAAGTTTTAATCAGACGAGTGTATCATTGCAGATGATCTCTTTGACCGTTTCTCATTCGACTCAAGCGCATTAAGATATTTAACAGATCCATCCAAAAGATTGCAGTTCTCTGTACACGATCGAACTTGCGCTTGATAACACTTGAGCAGGTGTTCTGACGTAAAGTACCGTCTCACCTCTACTATGATCCCAAATTTTTTAGCAGCCCTAAACTTTTATCCTGTGTTATGAACCAAAATTCAGGATGAATGTCAACACTACCTAAAATGCTCAAGGTAGTTGCTTATTGGCATGGTTATAGTTTAGAAAGATGGAGCTGGATGGAATTGGCCCATTTGGAGATCGCCTTCCAGAATAAGTTTAAGTGCTCAATCCCTCGGAAAAATCGGATCTTTGAAAAAATAGTTCATACGTCGGACGCGTAACTCTCAGCCACAGTGCTGTTGTCTGCATACTTAAAGGTCGGGCTTAAAAAGATTGTATTTATGTGCACTAAGAACAATTTTACTAACTAACTTCTAACTTCTGATGGCTCCGGAATTTATATCCAATTAATTGGAATTGGAATCCAAAAACTGTAAATATAACTTTTTTTTGTATCAAGGACACTTAAATATTATGGGTAGTGCTAGTTCAGCCATACATGAATCTTCATCATCATCATCATCATCATCATTTCAGCCGAAAGACGTTCACTGTTGGATAAAGGCCTCCCCCAAATGTCACCACAATGACCGGTCCTGTGCTTCTCACATCCATCGGATTCCTGCAACTCTCACCAGGTCATCGGTCCACCTTGTGGGAGGCCTTCCAACGCTGCGTCTTCAGTTACTTGGTCGCCATTCTAGAACCTTTCGTCCCCATCGACCATCTGTTCTGCGAGCAATGTGCCCTGCCCACTGCTACATGAATCTTAGGATGTTGCAAAGGTGTTCACAGTTTGCGTCCCACACGAGAGGCCTACCTTCGACGGTACCAATGTCATGCCATCTGGTTTCTGATACGGGCCGGTGCGAGCGGAGAAAAGAGCTTGAAGAATAATCTCGTTGATAATAGTAGTAAAAGTGATTTCCTTGCTATCAGTATACTTTTAATACGACGATTTTTTATCGTACTTGTGTTATTTCACGGTTACAATCACTTTACCTTATTTTAATGCAGTTAATTTTTAATATCAGTACAAACACGGGTATGTTTTGATTAATGTAATGGACTTGGCTTTTGTGATTTTTACTTTAATAACTGTAAGAACCATTATTTTAATTGAATTTATTTTTTATATTAAAACAAGGTGTCAGCCAAATTTTTCAGTTACAGAACATTTTAGACTGCAATGGCGTCAGTTTGAGGGATCAAATCTTGCGAGTTCTGGTAAGACCATATTTAAATAAACATCACACATACACATATGGCCTGTCAGGGAACTTTGTTTTTATATTTTTGTAAGAATTGTGCGTCTATTTAGGCAGAATAAACATGTTTTCTTTCTTTCTTTCTATCTTCCGGACTTACATATTAATTATACTTCTTAGTTTGGGCACTCTTATAGAGTGTTCATGGCTGTTGTTGATGGACTGGTCTACGGCGTGCCGTTGCGGCATGTCGAGCAATGTTTTTCTATTTTTGGCGGCTATTGGGATTACGCGCGCACTGCCGCAGTCGACTACAGAACCTTGGTGATAAGGTCGGTCCATCGAATCAAGGATCAAACACACCTGTGTACCTACTCTTGCCTTCAACGCGGCCCTAAAACACAAATCTTTCCATCGAGTCCTCTTGTCTAGAGATGTGCCCAAAGAACTTCAGTATTCGTAACTGCACAACCGACGAAAGTCTGTCCTGTTTGTGAAGCTCTTTGAGGATAGAGTGCGGAATGCGGTTCAGGGTATTTTAACTTCCATTTCCAATACATCTTTTTCAACGCTTTCTAGCTTATTTTCATAATCATTCGTCATCATCATTTCAGCCGAAAGACGTCCACTGTTGGACATAAGCCTCCCTCAAGCGTTGCCACAACGACCGATCCTGAGCGTCCCGCATCCACCGCATTCCTGCGACTCTCGCCAGATCGTCGGTCCACCTTGTGGGAGGCCTTCCAACGCTGCGTTTTCCGGTGCGCGGTCCCTACTCTAGAACTTTTCGGCCCTATCAACCATCCGTTCTACGAGTAATGTGCCCTGCCCACTGCCGCTTTAGTTTGGCGATTCTTTGAGCTATGTCGGCGACCTTGGTTCTCCTGCGGATATCTTCATTCCTAATGCGATCACGCTTAGGTCGCCGGAATTTTCTTTCCTTAGAAAATTATTTACCCATTTTATTATTGATTCGGGTCGAGAATCACTAGCATAATTACCTGCTGAAATTTTGTGCAGATGAGACACAATGGACTAAATTTATTAAAATAACGTAAAAAATATTACTAAGTAGGCCACATTTATGGTTACAGAGACACAGACGAGCACGAGATGATGATGATTTGCAATTCTATGTAAGTCGAGAGTCAGAATCTATTAATTTTTAATTGAAATACTTTTGTTACCGAGAATAATAAAACTTAAAAGTCGAGACCATTTTTGGGTTCCGTAACAACAGGACCCTATAACTAAGCCTCCGCTGACCGTCCGTCCGTCTGTCTGTCTATCCATATGTGAGCGGACCATATCTCATAAACCAAAAGAGGTAGAAAATTCAAATTTTCACAGATTTCTATTGCCTCTACAAATATTTACATATTCTTTTTCTTCTATTCATAACAACAAATAATATAATTAAAATAAAATTCAAAATTAAAGGGGGTTCCCAAACAAGAAACGTTATTTTTATTTATATTTTTTTGGTCCTTTTTAATATTCCAGATACGGAACCCTTCGTGTGCAAGTAGACTCGCACTTGGTTACTATTTTTAGATTTTTTTGCACATGCAATCTCCTTGAAATCATACTATTTACTTGGAAGCTTAGTTATTGGGAGGCTGTATATTTACACAGCCTCTCAGGCTGTTCAATTGCGATCTCACTTATATTTTCATTGTAGTTTTACTGTATTTGTTTGACCGTGACTGGTGTGCTTCAATTCGTTTATTTTTGTGTTTGTATCGAGTAGGTACTTAAAAACGACACTTTCCAGATCAGAAGTCAATCCAGTCCAGAAGAATTCAGAAAAGATCCTGTGAGTTTTAATTATATTTTTTTTACATGAATTCAAGACTGTCAAACCTATTCAGGAAGAACATTGTGAGCGATAGTTCGAATTTTTTGCAGACATGGGTTTTTCTTATAGATCATTCTAATAGATCAGTTAGTAGTTTTTTTTTATATATATAAGGTGTTAAAAAATTATCTTTAAGAATTTCGAGGGGACATTGAACTCCTCATTACGAACAACTTTTACTATGGGACCAAACCTGAATTAGAGCAGTGGTGGCCGAGTGGTAACGGCCCCGACTTACGTAATGGGCCCGCGTGGTGGATTACGGCCCATTCCCTCTCCTAGAGAGGAGGCCTGAGTCCCAGCAGTGGGAACAATATAAGGCCGACTATGCTATGCTATGCAAACCTGAATTAGCGAAAAAAAAATTAGCTTTTCCTTACATTTTGACGAGTTATGAGAACATAAACGTAGGGCGCCGTAGGGAAGAGGCGTGGATCCATGTAAAATGGAAGGAGTTGAGGCCTTTGCCCAAGAGTAGGACAACAGGCTAACAAAAAATCGGTTTACACAACCTAGTCCGCTATGAAGTAGTACACTATTTAAATACCAAAAATCCTTACTAAAACCTAAATTTTTGGCAGGACAAACCTTCTAAACGAAGGATAATAGACTACTATAAGGTTGAGCAAGCAAATACAGCGAAGAAATCGCTTATAGACGCTAAACTGTAAGTTTCCTTAATTATTTATTTAAAATTTTTGCACTAATGAAGCACAAAGGCGGACTTAATGCTTTAGGTATTTTCTACTAATTGAACGTAGGGTGGTCGTTAATTTTTGCTGACAGAGTAACCCTTGGGGAAGTCATTACTTAAATAACCAGATCACACACACAGGCCTCTCCCAAGTGTCGCCATAACGCCCGGTCTTGTGCGTGTCGTATACATCGGCGCGTCCCTTACCTGGTCATGGGTTAAGCTTGTGAGAGGCCTTCCAACCATCATACTACTGGGATTTTTATATCATATATCTCAAATCAGCTATGAGCTATAATGCAATAACTGTTTTTTTTTTTCACTTAGTGCAAAAGAGAGGATAGCATTTAGCAGTCCAGAAGTAAGTATATACTTGATTAATATACATTTTAGAATATATCAGCGTATGACCGAAAACTATCTCAAAGGTAAATACCCCCAGAATAAAAGTATCTATGTCCTATCACAGGATAAGGTCAACACGTGTGCAAATTTAATCCAAATCTGACCCCAAGCTACTTGTGAAAAGGCTAAAGAGATGATGGTGACATATCACCATCATCGCCATCATTTGGGTCATAACCCAAGTGAAATTCACACCACCACCATATTTTGCAGTCCTGGTTTAGGCTCGGGTCTGGAGCGAAGAGGAATCGTAGGCGGTCGCCTCCTTCTGCGAAGCAGTAATGCTAGCGAAGGAGGAGGCCGCAAGTGCGAGGGAACGACCGTCCTCACGCCCCAGCCACCGAGATTCCGAGCCCCACTACCAGCCACGGTAGACGCGGACGTCGAGCAATGGGTAGCCCGCGGCCCAGCCGTCCGGTAATCGACTGGACCGAGACTAGTCTTCAACAGCACGTAGTGATCCACGCACTCCTCAAAGAGTTGTCAGCAAACCGTAGGGGCCAGCAAGGCCGATGCCCGCTAGGACTATGGGTTTCATTTTCAGAAAATGAAACCCATAGTCCTAAAAAGCAAAGGACAACTGAAGAACACAGGTGTGGTTTTAGTCAGTAAAAGTCTGACACGGAGAGCGGGAAAATTCATTGGATGATATCTTAAAAAAAAAAACTCTTTTCGCGGTCCTAGTACCGAACCCTGTGGAACACCCTACGATATCTCTCGCCGTTTCGACTCTCCCTGGTGATCGTGGTAGTCGCGATCTAGAGAACATTAAAGACCCTTGTTTTGATTAACATGGTTCAATGGGTGGTAATTAATAACAATAACGTATCCAATCTGAATACCGTAGCAAGATAGCACATTTTCATTTTTGAAGAAAAAGATAATAATTAAGATTCAAATAAATTGCAAGCGTATTTTTTTTTTTTTTGTTATTTACTTGTATCTACAGTTCAATTGACAGTGCTCTAGGTCTTGTCAGAGACCAAAAATATTTCCTGAAGTAAATTTTAGTCTATTGTTTTACACCTCTGGTACTCTTCCACGATCAAGCTTGCACGGCAATATGAACATCCTGCCAATTTATTCTATAACAACCGTGTGAACGTGACTAGAGTCTAGGTATGGCCATGAAATCGACAATCTATCACAGATCGAGATGATAATTATGCTAGTGAAAGAATAATACCATCTCATAGAAGCCACATGATGACAGTAAGGTTGATTCATGGTGATTTCTCGCTCCTGGAGGCGGCATCTCACACAGTTTTTTTTACTTCAATTGCAGCAGCCGCAAACTAATCAGCAGCAGACGCAAACTAATCAGAAGCAGTCCGAAATTCAGATCAAAACTTTTCTGGAATCGCTCGCTATAATAATTACTGCCTGGAAAACTGACCAAGACCGTCGCCTCACTAAATTAGAAGAAGATATAAAGAATTCAATTCATGTATTCTCCAAGACAATTAATGATAATAATTCACAATGTCCCTGTAGGCAGAGAAATGTTGAACCTTTGGTAAGTAACAGAATAATACCACCAGTTCTACAATTCAACAATTCTACATTAAATAGGCCCGATTATGGTGGAAATAGATCAAAAAAAATTATATGGTCCTCTGACAAAGATTTAACGTAACTCAATAAATTTTAAAGGAACGAATTATAAATCTTTTATTTTAGCGACCTAAAAAATAACAAAACATATGATATCATATCATTTCATATCATTAACTTACATACTATGCAATATTTACTAACTTAAATGCTTAAATATTAACTAACAATAAATATGTATATCCCAACTTCGTACTTATTTAAGTACAAAAATGCTTAAATAAGTACCAACACTTAGGCGTCGAAATACCCCTTCACGTTGCAATCATCTGGACATTACGGAAAGGTTCCCAGAAGACTTTCAACATTGCTACTTTTAATGGTATGGCGAAACTACAAATTATATTCAAACAGTTCTTGAATATTCTTAGATTTAGTTACATAAATACGCCAAAATGACAATAATGAAAGGTTTATAAGGAGACAAAATAAAGAAGACACGAGTTTCAACTTTAAAGATAGGAGTTAACTTAAACTGCTTCAACGTATAATAAATATAAGTGACTGTAAAAATGTTTGCTCGATAAAATGTGGGCCAAAGTAGCACACAATTGGTACCCTGAGACAGTGAGATGGGATAGCGGTAGACTAAGAAGGAGATACCGAGACGAACTAGATAGATTTCGCTAAAACTAAAAGATGAAAAACGCGGACCCATGAATGATAGAAGGCAATGAAGATGATCTTAACCAGTTCAGGAATGGGACAGAACAAGATAATTGAAAAACGCGATGATCAGACATACAATGTTGATATTTTACTTGCATATCAGATGAGAGATGAAGCCAAAATAATCTCTGAAGAGTTGAAAGGAAACTAGTCGGCTGATGTGTTTCTATAAGGTAGACTGACGACCAAAGTCGCAGGAATTCAATGCGAGAACCACACAATCGCTTGTTTGTTTTTTCCAAAGGAGAAGGAAGTATCTTATGGACGTTTGCTCATAGCTAGCGTCATGCTAAGCCCGACTAGGCATTCTGGCAGATTTACAACCTATTGTAGTGGAGAGTTTCACCTGAGAAAGTTATTGGATTAGGCTAAGACGCGTTATACAGACTTATGAACAAAGGTACGTTAAAGTAAGATAAGAATGCAGCATAATATATATTTTATCAAGACGAGTTCTATTATTAGCAACCACATTGATTAACTTGTGAGTTAATTTCACGGCAATCATTTTAATGTTATTGAATTTGTACAGTTTATTTTAAAACAGTTACAGTAACAAACACGTAAATTGATTGAACAATGAAATGAATTCCGTATTACTTATTTTAATTTTTGCTATAATTGTAAGATATATTAAAATTTATTGATTCAAGGTTTGCAGTAGTTATACACATTAGGAGTTTGGTATCTTTTCTTAAAACTAATGGGTAGGTCTAATTTCGAGAAAGAGGTCAATCGTCGAATCCGACTCAGCTGGGCAGCGTTCGGGAAGCTCCACTGTGTTTACATCTAATATACCACAGTTTCTCAAGACGAAAGTCTATGACCAGTGCGTGTTGACAGTGATGACATATGGCTCTGAAACATGGCCGCTTACAATGGGCCTCATAACAAGACTTAAAGTCACCCAGAGGGCAATAGAAAGAGCTATGTTCAGAGTTTCCTTGGGTAATCGAATCAGAAATAAAGATATCTGCAGGAGAACCAAGGTTGCCAACATAGCACGAAGAATCGCCAAACTTTAATAGCAATGGGTAGGGCACATTGCACGCAGAATTTATGGTCGTTGGGGCCGTTGGTTCTGGAGTGCCGACCGCGTACCGGAAGAGGCAGCGTTGGAAGGCTTCTCACAAGATGGACCGATGACCTGATCAGGGTCGCTGAAATCCGGATACGAGACGCATAGAATCGGTCGTTGTGGCGACGCTTGTGGGAGGCCTATGTCCAGCAGTGATATTTTCTTAGGGTTTCTGTTCTTGTTGTTTTCAAATATTCTATATGCATGGGGTTAGAGAGAAACCAGAAACTATAACCTTTTTTAATTATTTTTGTTAATGATGTTGCTTCCTACACATTCCGCTTTTAATTACAGCAATTGAGAACTGATCAAATACTGGAGGGCCATTTCGACACTTTTCTGAAAACTGTCTTAGAAGTTTTCAGCCATTGGAAATTTGACCATGACGTGGGTCTTGTAAAACTAGCGGAAGATATAATGTCTACAGCTGAGCTACGAGACGCTAAGTTACAAGAAAAATACAATGAAATAAAGAAATTAATTGAAGCATTGTCCAAAAAAATTGATGATATTAACTCCAAATCAACACAAGAAAACGAACCTTGGGATACAATGCAAATAATGTATGAATATGAAACTGATCGTTATATTGGATAAAATATGGTAAAGTAAGAAAAATAATAAGAAGAAAGTTTATTTGTGAAACTCATAGGACAAACAACTAAATAAAATAAATTATTAAGTATTCATAAACAAACAACTAATTATAACAATAAAAAAAAAAACGTACATAAAACAGTGCGTGGGCAAAAAGGCATTATTGCGGGCGATTTTTAAACAAAATAAAAGCGCTGTTAATCTGATTGATACATGCAAGGTTTTAAAAATAAATGGTTCGACATATTTTGCTTATTTTCTTTCATCATGTAAAAAATCCTTAAACATTCAACACCACGAAAAATTTTAGAAATGGAACATTAGACCATTTTTTCAAATTAAACCAAACTAAATCACTATATTTTTTTACATAAGCGACTTAAATCACAGCCACGAATTAACTTCTCACAATCTATAAATTTATAGAAGTTCCAGGTCTCTTATAGGGTGGCTCGACGACTATAAAATCTGATGGAAAATCGTTCCACGCAGAAAGTACGGAGCCAGTCGTTGTACAGATAGAGGAAACTTGTGCAATGTGTATATCAGCAAAACGTGTATCACTTGAATGATAATTACAGACATTCTTTGGTTGCACAATATGTAAGCATATCAGATGTGTGCACACATCACATCAATGCATTACGATACCAAGATATCTTTACATGACACTTTTTTTTATTTCAGTAAAAATTTAGAGGTTCTAATCAGTTTTTGAGAACAATTTGTAATAATACTACACAAAACAGCCTTCCAGAACTGAAAAATACAGAATCTTCAATTGGTATATATGAATACTTCATGTCACATATAATTCTACATATGATATATAATTTTATACATTTTTTTTATATAACCTACCTACTAGTAATTATATAGAAGATTATATTAACAATTTAATATACGTACTGTATCTACCTCCCCGAGAATTAATTTCACGCCAATCATTTCAGTATTATTGAAACTGTTAGAGTAGTTAATTCACATACCAGTTACAGTAACAAACACGAGAATAGATTGAACAATGAAATGGATTCCATCAAAGTCGTTTTCCTTTTAACTTTATTTGTAAGGTTTTTTTAAATTTTATTAGCCGTAGTTTCTCCAGCTAGTATCTCCTGCTCCAGGGTTACATGATTGTTCAAAAGAGACAAGACAGTGGCAGTACTAATAATTTTTAGTATAAATTATGGGAAAAAATAAAAACCTGCTGTGACCATAAATAAGACCCAGTTAATCGGATAATTATGATAAAGACCGATGGTTATACTGCATATGCACGATTCATTTCTTTAGAGCTGGTTGTTGGAATTTCTATATCCATGCCTTTCCTGCACATTTTTATCGAATGAATGGGACTGAGCTACCCGCATAGGTATTCGGATATGGAATGATGTTTCTATGTGTACCCCGCAAATTCAATGGCGTCGAATGACTGACCTGGTAGTGACGCGAACGCTTCAACAAAATTCGAAATCATGTGAAATTTGATGTTTGTGCTTTGAAAAAGCATATCATCGCGTGTGCTGAGATGTACCGAGGGTTAGCCAGGTTTTGTGCAAACCTTAATTTAAGACGAGTGGTTCTGACTTATTTCTATTCCTGTTATGATTTTTCCTACGACTGGTTAATCACACTCACTCTGTAATAAGTCAAATTCAAATAGTCCGCAGTCTTTTGTCCGAACTACGCAAACAACCGATGACGACCATCAATATTGCTTAATGATCTGCTGCCTCCTAACTTATATCAGCTTACGCTGTAGTTCTTACTTAACAGAGGACCCAATCAATTGGATGAGTCTTAGTTTTGACTACTGCACTTGCATAAAAACCAAGGTATTAACAAAACCAAATTTATTGCAGAGCATTGAAAAAAGTCATGCTGAATTAAAGGTAAGATTAAGCATTCTCTTGATAAAAAAATCATATTCGTCATTGAGGGAGGGAAAGAGCTGCGTCGAGGCCGGCCTAGAAAGGAGTGGCAAAATGATCTTGACGTGTACCATGAAAACTAGTTTGAGACAGCGCTTGAGAAGAATGCCTGAAAGGACTTGGGTAGGCCTTTGTCTAGAAATGAATGATGGGTGCTATTGCAGTAAATGAAGACGACGACCGAAAAGCGAATTTTATGTGTAATTACAGAACTGGCCAGCAATGGCAGAATACAAAAATCTAGAGACAAAACATAAGGACGCATTTACCCTGGAATGCCACAATACAGGTCAAATAGCCTGATAAACTGTCGAGAAAGTTGGTTCAATTCCTACACGTAACAATTATTTGTATGGCTTACAGATGAGATGTTCCAGGTTTGGGTGTCTTGTATAAGCTTACATATTTGTGAATGCACTCACGACACAAAAGTAATTCCTAAAACGGGACAAGATTAAAATATTTAAAAAAAAAACCTGCGTAGTCGATTTACATCGTCTTCTGTATCTATACGTTCCAAAAAAAAATTTAAAATAGCATATACTTGAGATTATTCTCGACATTAATATTAAAAGTATGGGTTTTGATTTTAGCACTCTATGTGTGAATGTATGTTCCTCCGTCAGTAGGTACCGGTTAAACTACTTAACCAATTGTAATGTATGAGTTGTCAATTGGTATCTGAGTATATTTTTTACAGTAAATAACACTTATATTCCATTGCAGAGTTTTAAGAGAGCAATGATTAAAAACAAAGTTCCTTCGATATTTGTAAGTTTTCAAAAGAATTATTTCAATTTTTTTATAAGACGGCGAAACGAGATTTTCTTTATACTTTTTTACCTGATTGTAAGCAATGATTTGATTGGCGAAGAAGCAAGCTTGTCTAGAAACACCTTTTCTTAAAGACTTCCAGGTGTAAGCTATCAAGAAACAAAGAGCGGGCTCCAGCGGGAAAAACCACTCCAGCATACACAGCTATATATACTAAGCGCGTACGCACAATGAATGCGTTCCCAAAACGTTTTGTGCGCATGGGTGGGATTTCCACCACATACCGGTGGCGCAGCGCCATACGTCTGGTGGTCCGGTGATGGAACGGACTGGGTAGAATAAAATTATGCGATTCCAATGCATACAGAGTTCATGAGTTGGACAAGGCAAACAATAAATGGTTCACTATTAACCCTAGACTAATGAATAAGAGCACATAATATCTGGCAGTGAAGTGATATAGATGACAGTAACAAGTTATTCAATAAAACCTTAACAACCATTGACTTGACTGAGGATGTCCGCAGGAGAACCAAGGTTACGGATAGCCCGAACAATCACTAAACTTAAGTGGCAGTGGGCAGTGCACATTGCTCGCAGAACAGATGGTCCACGGGGATGAAAGGTTCTGGAATGGCTACCACGTACCGGAAGACGCAGCGTTGGAAGGCCTTCCACAAGGTGGACCGATGACCTGGTGAGGGTCGCGGGAATCCGATGCGAGACGCACAGGACCAGTCAATGTGGCGATATTTGGGGGAGGCCTATGTCCAACAGTGGACGTCTTTCGACTGAAATGATGATGACTGACACTGACTTCAAAATTTTTGAAGACTGCGGAATTTTTCAAAAAAGTCACCATAGGTAATGACTTTCACCCTCAATAAACAAGAATGGCCATTTATCTTTATATATATAAATGAATAGCTGTTCGTTAGTCACTAAAACTCAAAAACGGCTGGACCGATTTGGCTAATTTTGGTCTTGTAATAATATATTTCAATTTCGATAGTCCAGGGAAGGTTTAAACGGTGAAAAAAAGTGTCATTATAAAATGAATTATGCTGTTTTGGTAATGCCAGTAGATGGCGTTATCCTTACTATTAGGTGGTACGAAGTTTTGCTGGGTCAGCTAATAATATTATATATAAAAGGTAAAGTCCGAACTCACTCATAGACTTATTAACGTCCAGCCCACACTTTTAGACCTTTTAGACACTGAAATTTTGCTCAGGGATTTTTTTCAAAGAAAAAAAAGAATTTTTCAAAATTCACCCCTTAACGGATGAAACAGGAGTCCAAAGTCTGTATGGAGGAACCTTCTTTCTTTATGGAGAAGCTGCTGGCAGAAACTGATCACAGATAAATCCTAAAAAAACATTCAGAATTAACATTTCATTATGAATGAAAAAATCCTGAAAATATCAGGAATTATTGCTCAATTTCTATAAAAGCGTGACCAAGTTGGAATACATTTATAACATTTGTTTTGTGCATAAACAATCTTTTATGATATATATGTGAGCATAGCCAATGTACATAATAATGAAATTGACTGGCCTGTTGGTCTAGTGGTTAGTGGCCCTGACTGCTATGCCAGAGGTCGTGGGTTCGATTCTCACCCAGGAAGAATGTTTGTGTTATGAGCACAATCATTTGTTCTGTCTGGGTGTAATTTATTTATAATATGTATGTATTTAGAAATTATTTAAGTATGTTTATCGGTTGTCTAGTACTCATAACACAAGCTCTGCTTAGCTTGAGACTGGACGGCGTTGTGTGATAGTTGTGTGAATATTATTATTAAATAAGTTAATGGCTACAGCTAAAAGTAACTTACTTATTATCCTCATTTTGTTTTTTTTCGTACTCTTTCAATAAACTTTCTTTTTTCATATTTGTGTTTGCGTCCTCCACAACTTGGAATCGGTTTTGGTTGATTATTTATATTATTATATATTATATTATATATTAATTTCATTTCCTTCTAATGATGCGTTCATTTTTTATCTTATTTTTTTTTTACAGAATAAAAACATTTATAATATTCCTTCGATTCTGAAAGATATCAGAGATAATCCAGATGTAAGTATAAAAAAATAAAATAAAATTTAATATTCTTAAATATTTTACTTGATGAATAACAGTTAGTAAATAATAGGGGAAAAAGTTTGTCATTGCGAGCGAGGCAAAATTCGCCCGAGCTACAAGCGAGGGTGTCATGGAACCTCGTACTGCAGTGATAAATTTCCACATAATTATATCAAGCGACGTTTTTTAATATACTTACGAGAAATAAATAAACGGTTTTGACCGGCCACTCGTGGGGCCCAACGCTCAGCCTGATATGATAAATATAATCAATTATGGCTGGGGTGAGCTCGTGTACTTTACCGCAAAACTGCTTTAGTGCGGAAAACCGTAAATTGTGTGCCTAAAAGAGTTTGGGGCAGAGCGGGTTTTCGAGTAAGTGTATTGAAAAATTATTATTGAATCAGGCAACAATAGCTGTAGCACACCATTTATTTTTTTTCCTTTTATTTCACACGATTTGTACATTTCACCAGTGTGTTATTAATATAGCAAATTCGCAATTCAGTTTTTATTACTAGTTATTATTTACTACCAACCCGCACTGGGCCCGCGTGGTGGATTGTGGCCCATTCCCTCTTCTAGAGAGGAGGCCTGAGTCCCAACAGTGGGAACATTATAAGGCCGACTATGCTATTCTATGCTATTATTTACTAGTCATAGAAACTCTAAGCTAATTAGAACTTACTTTTAAATTCGTACTACAATTTTGCATGCCTAAATTGGTAGAACACTATGAACTGAGCATTCACATGACATCCGGAAATGTATTCAATTATTGCATTGTGTTCAGTAATAAAGATTTGACTTTGACAAATTAAAAACTAAAATATGGCATCAACCTCCTCTACTAGTCATAGTAGGTATATTAAAAACCAATAAATGATGTTTTATGACCACTTCTTACAGCGAAGAAGTTTTGTTAGCGCGGAAGAGCTCAAACCAAATGCTTACATTTTGGTAAGTATACTTCTTAGCGTATCGATGGCAAAACTAGTTAAATTCCTTGTATGGCCCAGTATTCGGCCACGGCAGTGCCGTCCGCTGATGCTGTCATTAGGTCCCTACGTGAACAGGTAACAGGGCACGTGATGCAGGATCGAAGGTGGGACATGGTCTGCGGAGAGACGCCGCACAAGCACTGAAGATCGGAACCGTCCGAGAACCCACATCTGTGGAGATTGTAAGTATACTAAATGGCATACAAAATACAACTGCTTTTCTTTTACTGTCTCGTTAGTCGTGTGGTCGCAAGTGGGACTGCTAAACGCGGGTTCTTGGATTTGATTGGCCGTTCGGTGACCGATCGGACTGAGCCTTAGCCGTCCACGGCACGTAGGTTTCCACGCAGGCCTCAGGGAGACGTCAGCAAAACCGTAGGGACTCAGCAGGGTTTCGGCTCTGCTGCGGCTTTGGCTGACTGGGGCCATGAGCTCGCTTCTGAAAAGAAAAATAGTCCTGGAACGCAAGGATACATAGGAGTATGTTTTAGTCAGTAAACATCTGACACGCCCTCCCGCTCTGCTCTAGTCATTCAGTCATTGGATGATATCCTACCTACAAAAAAGGTCGGGCTAAAATTATTATTTATCCAATAATTCAATTAATGGACACATTAGTAGGCCGGAACAAGAAAGTACTATAATATTCTTCAAACCTCAAAAACTACGTCAAATTGTTGCCCTACGCCTCTCCCCGGTGATATCGGATTCCCGTCCTATCGGACTTTGAGAGCAAAGGAACAGAGATTGCATCTGTGGCTGCGCGTACGCTTATACACAATAATATCTCCTGCTTACTTGACATTAGTCAAGGAAATTATTCCGTAGAGCTTTGACAATGACACCGTTACGAAAATCGGTTAGGTAGATTGTTTTGTTTTATCATTTCATAATATAATTATGGAAAAGGTATGTAGACCAAGCTGGCAAGAAAATCTGTAATTAAAAGATAATTTGTGTTTGAAAGAAAAACTAATGTATTAACAAAGAGATAAGAAGTGACAGTGGTTTATAATAATATTTAAAAATAACTTAACTTACAAAAAGACAGTACTTTGATTAGTACTACTAATGAGGTTTTAGCAATCTTCTTATATATAAAAATGAATAGCTGTTCGTTAGTCTCGCTAAAACTCGAGAACGGCTGGTCCAACTTGGCTAATTTTGGTCTTGAAATATCGGTGATAGTCCAGGAAATGTTTGAATAGTGAGAAAACATGGAAACATTCACGAAAAAAAAAAACCGAATACAACGCCATCTCTAATTAAAATGTCATTTAAAAATGAATTATGTTGTTCTGGTAATACCAGTAGATGGCGTTACCCTTACTATTAGGCGGTACGAAGTTCACCGGGTCAGCTAGTAATGAATAAAAATAAATGTGTCGTTTCTTTGCAGCGAAAAAGTTCTTATGATCAAGATCATCCGAATAACGATTACAAAACGCTTGTAAGTAGATACATAAAGCCTATGTAAAATAATTAATATAAAGCTTTGTTCCCTACATAGCTAAGTACGTAATTGATAATAGTAGACATAGCATTTGAACAAAGGATTCTTTCAAGTCATACATAAAATATGTATATTGCATTAAAATAATTAAAAAGTTTAAAATTATAAGTATATTGTATCTGTTCATTTTCCCATCACTACAAAGTAAAAAACAGAGTTGCTACCCGCTGTCTGTCCCTATATATGCTTAAATCTTTAAAACTACGCCACGAATTTTGATGGGAGTTTTTTAATAGATAGAGTTATTCAAGGAAGTTTTATGTCTAATACATGTATAATATAGCCGAGAAACACTAATAATTTTAGAGGTTTCTCATGTGATGTCGTAAGTAAACAGTTTTTTTTGCGCTGACACTGCAAACGCTGGCTGAACCCTACGAGATAGATCAAAATAATGTACTACAGTATTCTACACCTTAAAAATGTCTACAAAAAAGTCTGCGATGGTATATATCTATTTCTTAGGGATAACCTACAATGACCATTTTTTATCTTTTACTTTTTAATTTTTATGAGTTATTTACGAAGCGATTTTAAGCAACACAGCATTAATCCTTTTATGCAATTAAGTACCTTAAATATATTGTGCATTTAATATAGATCATTATGGCCATTTACAGCATGTCATTTAAATGAATATTTTCGAAGATATTACAAATTTAAAATGCAAATGCAATGGACATGGCAAATGCGGTCGTATCAGCATTGCATCCGTGCGAAACCGGGGCGGGTCGCTAGTAAATAAATAAAATAAAAAATAAGACATCGTTTGCATCAAATTCGTAAAGCTGCAGTGGACCACATCATCTTTATTGCTACATAAGAGTCTAGGCTAAACCGTAACTCAAAAACTTGCCCAGTATCACTAACTCAAATTCCCTTTAAATTACAGCGAAGAATGTACGACTTCCACCCAGGAATGAGGTCGCGAATCATCAGTGCACCTTCCTCTCCTAATCATTTGCCTGAGGCCGAGCCCATTTTGCCTGGGCATACACTGCTCAGGCCAGCTTTAGGCATGCTGAAGTCACAAGTCAAGTTTCCACACAAAGACATGGAAGATGGAGCTGGAGTTTACGGGAATTTAAATAATTTGGGTATCTCGTAAGTGTTGCAATATTTGACCCCAATATATCGTGGTACAGCGTACATCAAATTGCTGGAACAATTACTCTTCCAATTATAATTTAGGTGTCTTCAAGGCAAGAATGAATGGGCTCTTAATAAACTTGTGCGCTTCACCATCGACGATTGTATCACAGCTTATCATCAGGTGGGATCGCATTCAGGCACTAGTTTATATTTACGAAAAAAAAAAAATGTTACAATACGTTGGAGAATGTTCTAGGGTAATCCATGAAATACTTTAGAGGTATGCAGAAAAGTGTGTAAAGTTCCGCAAAGCCTCTAACCAGATGGGTGTTGTGTCTGGTCCGAGCAACTGCCCGATAGTTGATTTCTGATTGTTCTATATTCGCAGAGAACTTTAAAACAGCGATGCAGGATTTCGAATTTTAGTTCCTATGTATTGTGTATTATAATCATTAATTACATTACTTTTTTTTATTTAAATAATTTTGGTGTTAGAAAGAAAGAAAGAAAGAATAATATTTTATTAGTACACCTGCACAGATACATACAATGTAGAAACAACATGTAAACCCTTAAGATAAAAAAAAATAAGAAAATAAAATAACTAACATTGTATGTCTCGAGCCTGCACCAAATAGGTTCAGCAAAAATGCCAAACAACTTTGTGGTAGTTGCCTGACGATGGTTAAATTTCACACATGACTTTTTATCCGCTAGAGGGCGTCACTTTAAATTTGAGCAATATTTTGGAAATGTACAAGTGAAGCCCTTTCCAATGGCACACGACGTATTTATCTCCATTTTTATTTTTTAACACATTTTTTTTTGTGCGCTTGAGGGCGCCATATCGAATTTTGTGACATGTCACGTAAACCTATGTTCAGCGGACAATTAAGACGGTTCTAATAGTATGTCATATGTCGAATTCCGACGACTAGATTAGGAGCTATGAGGGAACAGATCAACATATGTATTTACATACATACATAGCCTATCAAAATCATAATCCTCCTTTGGCTTCGCCGTAGTCGGGTAAAAAAATTCGAAGCTATACTCACTAAAGTCATCATCATAAGTCTATAACTTAGAAAAATGGTAAAACGTCAAGTTTTTTTTATTTATTTAAATGGCATATTTTAGCTCTCTCCAAATAAAAGAGTTATGTTAACGCTTTTAATGAACGCAATATTATGTAAGTACATATATGTCGTAACCGCAAAAATATTATTTTAGGTACAGCGGTACAGGTGAAAGAGTTTTGTACACTGGATTCAGAAGGAGTAACAACAATTTTAATGATGAAACAGTAAGGGTAAGTTTATTTTAAGGACTTGTAATCTTAATACCGAGTCGCGACATAGCCCGAAGAATCGCCAAACTAAAGTAGTAGTGGGCAGGGCACATTGCTCATAGAACGGATGGTCGACGGGGCCGAAAGGTTCTAGAGTGGCGACCGCGCACCTGAAAACGCAGCGTTGGAAGGCCTCCCACAAGGTGGACCGACGACCTGGTGAGAGTCGCGGGAATGCGGTGGATGCGAAACGCACAGGATCGGTCGTTGTGGCGACGCTTGAGGGAGGCCTATGTCCAACAGTGGACGTCTTTCCGCTGAAATGATGATGATGATGAATTTTAATACCGACTACCATACGTCCGTGATAACATTAAAAATAAGATTAGTAAACTCCGGTATACTGCCGTTTGCCCAAATTTTATTTACTCTAATATCATTTGCCATAATAGTCAACAGCCATAATATTATACGTCGTAATATTCATTTGCCCTACTCTTATTTGCTATATTAGTCACGTGCTAGAAGCTTTGTTTCCCATAAAGTCACTTACTATAACATCATTTGTCATAATCATTGTAAGCCCTAATTATCACATGCCCTAATTATCACATGTCCTAATTATCACGTGTACTAATTATCACATGCCATAATTATCATATGCGATAACATCATTTGCCATCGACATTGGGTATGTAACGGTTGTTATATCAGGAGAAACTGGATGCAATCGGGACTTTAGGGCACTCCGTTATTTTTTTATAAACCACACAGAAGTAGGAGCCCCGCGAAGCGGGCCTCCGTCAACCAAGCCCACCATCAACCATGCATAGAATATTTTAAGGTTAGGCTAGGTCTATTCGCTTGCTTCGTTCGCTGAAACGACCCCGCCATCCCCTTTGTGGTTATTTTTTTATAAACCACCCAGAAATAGTTTGGTTAGGTGCCATTTGAGTTAGGTTAGAACTGTGACCATTAGGCCGGCCGCACACGATCGGTTTCCTGATTAGGTTTCCTGATTCGGAAATCAGATTCGGAAACCTAAACGCTCTGTTTACATACAAAATGTATTTTTTTCCGTTCGGAAAAAATAAGAACGTGTGCGCCTTGTTGAACATTTTGTATGTAAACAGAGCATTTAGGTTTCTGAATCTGATTTCCTGATCAGGAAACCTAAACAAAAAACCGAACGTTGGCGGCCGGCCTTAAACTTAATAAGGAAGAATAAATCAATTTATTCTAATTATACCAAACATTACACACCCAACGACATCGACAGCCAGAAAGCTAAAGAGTAGGTAGGTATTACAATTAAAAACAAGTTTAATAATCAAACTATATAATTATAATTAGTTTTTAGTGCAAATACAAATTTGATGCTAAAGCACGCAATTTATTATGGCGCTTAAATATCATGTGTAATGATTATTACGGCGTTTAAATATTTGTCTAATAATTATTATGGCATTTAAATGTTATGTCTAATAATAATTATGGCGTTTAAATATTATGTTTGATAATTATTATGGCACTTAAAAATATGAAAAACAATACTTAAGGCACTCGTATCTTATGGTATCTAAGTTTTGGGCAATTAACAGTATGTCATATGTCTTTTAGGGCAAACAAAACATTCGGGCAAATAAAATTCGGTTAAATGAAATTCGGAAATATGATGATTGTGGTATATAATCTTCGGGTAAACAATAGACAACCGTAAAATATACGAAACTGAAGAACAGGATTTATGTTTATGGTTTTACTCAAACATTTTGTATTTGATACTATATTTCACGACTGCAGAGTGGTCTTAGGTGTATGTTTTTCATATTATATTCACATACCCATTGCTTACTATAGTAAGATTTCTATGTTACTAGACTTGGATTGGACTTGGGTGACTTGCATCACATTTTGCTACGAAAAATAAATATTTTTAACCAACAAAAATTCACAGAACAACAAGCCAAGGTAAGTACAGCTTCACAGTATTTCTACAAGTTGATTTTATAATTTAGTGGTAGCCACTTACCATCATGCTACTTGATCCAGTAGCATGACAGTGACAACTCACGTACAAGCGGCATGTTGACGTGCAATTTCTTATCATAACAACAACAACAACAACAATAACACAACACAACAACAGCAATACATAACATAACAACAACATAACATATATAACAACACAACAACATATCATGTTCAAATGTAACATATTATGTCCTTCCTAAACTCACTACACACAGTTTCTTTGGCTTGATCAAACCACTGGAACAAGCGGCTTGATGGTAAGGAGCCACCATAAGTTAAGTATTTGTTGATTGATAGACATTTATTAAATAAATAATTTGTGTTCCATCTTTAGATTTTTGATAGCATTCCTACGTAATACGCCCATTTACGAGGTAATATACAAAAATAATAATTAATAAAGTATTATAACAAGACACTTGGCTGGGTTAGCATGTAAGACAATGCTGTTGTAAGGGTTCCCTACCAAGAGGATAATAGAGTCCTGCTATAGACTCCGCTGTCCGTCTATTTCTCCATCTTCTTCTTAGCGTATCGATGGCAAAACCAGTTAAATTCCTTGCTTGGCCCAGTATTCGGCCACGGCAGTGCCATCCGCTGATGTTCTCATTAGGTACCTACGTGAACAGGTAAAACAGGTAACAGGGCTCGTGATGCAGGATCGAAGGTGGGTCATGGTCTGCGTAGAGACGCCGCACAAACACTGAAGATCACGGAACCGTCCGAGAATCCATCTGTGGAGATTGTCTTTGCTAAGCCCAACTTGGGTGCTGAGTCTGTAACCAGGCTACATCTCAAGAACCGTGACAATTATACAGTTGAAATTTTCACAGATGATGTATTTCTGTTGCCGCTTTAACAACAAATGCAGAAAACAGAAAAAAAAATAGTTTAAACAAATGTGTTTTTTTTTGCCGTTTTTTGCTATGGACTTTACTGAACACTTCGTGCATGAGTTAAAATTGTGTCTTAAATTTTTGATTTTTTTTCGTTAATTATTTTTTATCTGTTTAAGTTTTTAGCAAAAATGAATGCATAAAATTAAAGTCTTCACAGTTGTGAGATATTTTATATATTTTTTTTAAATCCCTTATGTACTTACCTATGTATAATACCCTGAAATAAATTATTATTTTGTTTAGGACAAACCAATAGCCCGTTATATAGATTATGGCAAGCTCGAAAAAGAAAAAAAGAAAAAACTTGAAGAAGAAACGGAAAGATCACAGATGTGAGTGCTCATTTTGTTTACTATCTATCTACAAGTACAGTTGAACAAGCTGTGTGGTATACAGGTATCATTCCTATCCGTTTACGAAAACGTTTTTCACTAAACTTAAACATGTTTTTTACAATTATTTTTTTTCAATTAACTTATTTGTTGTATAGTTTATTCATTTATGCACACCTCAATAATAAAATAAAATTATTGAAATTTTAAAAAATACTTTACTAATTATAATATACTTACAAACAAATAAACTAACAAATAAAAGGTTAACACGTATATAAATTATTCTTTGAGCATCAAAAAAATCATCCACGACGCTAACAATCTGAAAAGTTCCCAAAACTTTGGCAGCATTACCACGTTGAATAGCTGATTCGTTGAAAAAGAAATCTCTCTCTGATCACGTGAAGAGTCGGCTAATTTAACGACATTTTTTACAACTGAATAAAACTGCGAACAAATAATCGTGCTCATCACGCAAACATTTGTCCTGGGTGGAAATCGAACCCACGACCTCCAGCATAGCAGTTAGGACCACTTACCACTAAACCAGCCAGTCATGTCAGACATTTATTTATTAAAAACCTACCAGACACATCAGCCGATTGGTTGGAGTATCCTCCTTATTCGATGGGGACTTTGGAACTTTCCACTCTGTATCGAATACCTTTAAAAATAATTAAATTTCAATAAATAATTAACTATTTATTTTATGTGTTCTAAACAGGCCTCCAGATCCTTACGTAAGTGTTACTTTTTCTTTAAATTATTAATTTACTTAATAAAAAAAATAATTAATTTAATATTTATAAAAGCGAAATACCAATCACTGATTAATGACGTAATCTCAGAAATTATAACACCTACAAACTTAAAATTTGATGGTTGTCCAGTTGGATATCCGCTAAGAACGGATTTTACGAAACTCCACCCCTAAGGGGGGTAAAACGTGGGTTGGAAGTTTGTATGAAAGTCCTATGTTTTTGAAGTAAGAGACTTGAAATTTTGCACAAAACTTTCTTTTATGTCGCTGGCGAGCACTAAGAGGATTTTCCAAAATTCACCATACGGGTACCCCCGTATGGTGAATTTTGGACAACGTTTGTTCGGAGAAACCTACTATATCACGCGGGCAAAACCGCTGGCAGAAGTTAGTAAAGTTATAAATAATACGTCTTTATGTTACACATAACGTTATCATTGCCTATTTATCTTTTTTTCATTTTAGTACTAAATATACAAAAAAAAAACTTATTTAAAAAAATAAGAATAATAAAAAAAAATAAACGAAGAAGGTTGATGTTGATTGTATGTAAATAGTAAGTTAAAAAAATGTTTCCACATTTTTTGTTTTTTATTTTTTTATTCTCCTTTTTGAGATGGAACCGCGTATGATAATAAGTCTGATCAGTTTAGACATCAGAGGTTACAAAAATTTGCACTTAGCTGGAAATAGGTAGGAAGGTGTGTTCAAACCACAATCATAAATAAAACGTAACGATCCGACACCTGGAAAGAAAAAATACTCGGGGTCAAAGGTCAAAAATGAGTTTTTCGCAATTTTCAGCAAAATGGTAAGATAGAGCCACCGTTTTTAAGATATAATCAAAAAGTTGAAAAAGGTAATCGTCATAATATGCACACATATTCACGCCACTTTTGAGGTAGTGTACTTAGCCCGTATTTAGGGTTCCGTACCTTAAAAGGAAAAAACGGAACCCTTAAAGGATCACTTTTTTGTCCGTCTGTCTGTCTGTCAAGACCCTTTATCTCGGGAACGTGAAACTAAATATTTACTTAGTTATGTACATGTGCATTGTTGCAGAACATTTTCACAACTGAAAACAGAATAGTAAGTACCGCAAGCTAATGTTACAAAGGCGAAATTTTGTGAGTGTGTTTGTTACTTCTTCACGCTGAAACGGCTTAATGGTTTTGGATGAAATTTGGCACACGGGTAGACCATATCCTAGAACAACATTTTTTTAAATTTGCATGTCGCCGTTTAGTCCCAAGCTATACAGAGCTTGTGTTATGAGTACTAGACAACTGATAAACATACTTATATATTTCCAAATACATACATACCATAGATAAATTACACTACAACATACAATGATCGTGCTCATCACACAAACATTTGTCCTGGGTGGGAATCAAACCCACGACCTCCGGCATAGCAGTCCAGGTCTCTAACTACTAGACCAACTGGCCAGTCATATAACATGAGATATTTTTTAACTCAGAGTATGTTCATTTGAAACTATTTTTCACTATCACGCAGGCGAAGCGACAGGCAGCAGCTATTAATAATAGCATAGCATAGTCGGCCTTATAATGTTCCCACTGTTGGGACTCAGGCCTCCTCTCTAGAAGACGGAAAGGGCCGTAATCCACCACGCGGGCCCAGTGCGGGTTGGTGGATGTCACATTTCTTCGAATTTTTTGGTTCTAGGACATGCTGGTTTCCTCACGATAACTTCCTTCACCGTTTTGAGAGCAGTGGTGATGGTGATGAAATAAATTACACAAAGTAATGCGCCTGGCTATGTTTGAACCTGCAACCTACAACTCGGGCAAGTCGGGGCCGTTACCACTCGGCCACCACTGCTCTTAAAAATATAATGTGGAAATAAAGACGATAAGAATTAAAAGTTCATAACGTTAATTATTAAAACAGAGAGACGTCAAACGATTACTGAAGGTGAGCACGACTTTATAGTAATGATTACATAACTACATATAATAATAACTATTATCTTTATTGACATAAATTAATTATAGAAGCATTGTAACCGCTGTATTTATCGCTAACCATCTGTCTGTCACCAGGCTGCATCTCATAAACCGTAATAGCTAGACAGTGAAAATTTTTGCATAGGATAAATTTCTTTTGGCGCTTTTAACAAAAATACTTAAAACAGGATGAAATAAATATTTACGAAGGCAAAGAAGGAATAGAAGTGGGTTTTTTTTGTCAGTAAATGTCCCATGATTCTCTTTGCTACAAACTGTACAGAACCCTTCCTAGGCAAGTCCGACTCGCACTTGATCGGTTGTTATGGAATCCCTAGCACCTGCGCTAGTGTTCACTGTATAACAGGAGCTAGAGTATTTCCCTTATTAATAAGATATTGTATGGTAGGTATATAATAAAGCTTTAAAAGAAAAAAGAAAGAGCTTTGACATTTCACAATGTGTTCAATATGGGATTTGATACATGTGGAATCCTGGAGGAGCGATGGCCTGATGTTGCGTAAGCGAGCGACGTGACCCTCCGCCGCGCCGCTCCTTTGATAATTACCAGTCACTGCGCTCACGATGTTGCAAAGTAGCAGATTCTGGACTAATTGTGCTCCATTGGTGTAATTGCTGCAGGCGTTCCGATGTGAGGATAAATAAATAATAAGATATGTTATATACCTACCATACAAAAAATAGAAAGCGATTCAAATAAATGAAAACTAATAAAATCAATATCTTAGAATTTATCATAATTAATAATAAGTGGGTTATTTAATAAAATCTATTTTTATTATATGATTGTTTTGTAGTCACTTACAGCAAATGGCATTACTTTAGAGGTAACCTCTTATTTTTATTTATTTGATTTTGAAATCATGTTTTGATAATGCATTGAAAACAGATTTGTTTTTTAATTGTAAAAACATTTTACAGTTTTTTGAAATACCTCGTTTAAAAGTTGAAGCCATGAAGGTATGCCATTTAAATCTACAATTGAATTCGTCAATAATTTTCAGTGTTTTCTAGAATTAATCTAATTTTCTTTTGCACAGGATGAAAATAATAATGAAAATATCAAACCTTATGCAGAGGTACACTATTAATTTTAAGTTTTGACCATTATTTTATGTTTACATCATTATTTTAAGTTTACATCATTATTTTAAGTTTTCACTATTATTTTAAGTTTACATCATTATTTTAAGTTTTCACCATTATTTTAATTTTACATCATTATTTTAAGCTTTCACCATTATATTATGTTTACATCATTATTTTAAGTTTTCACCATTTTTTTCATGTTATGTTCTCTGTTTTTTCCTTATCAATTAAATAGGCAGTTTTTGACAACTTACAAATGCGCTAATTAGCGCTTAAAACCTTAATTTGGATATCGAAGTTGAGACTGCAAGGTCTGGCCTTACTTCTATTTGATACTTTTCGACACACACTATGCATTCATTATTATATGTATATATATTTAACCTCTTTTTTAGCTACAGAGAACGTTCATTTGTTAATTTAATAACTGTCAATTGATAACGCACCCCTGATGGTTCCCGGTGCAAAGGTACCCATAACACTAGCTGCATTGCCTTGCTAAATAGCGATAGCCAACCTTTGCATCAAGATTGACCTATACCGGGAGTCACCCATTGCTTCCCCGAGCCTACGGCCTAAATTCTCCGCAAAACAACTTTGCCTCCGTAGTCTGCCCAGAGTCTCCACAGCTAACGACACAAAATGGTAAAGCTACTTTAAGGAAGCGTACTTTAGCCTTATTTAGGGTTCCGTACGCAAAGGGTAAAGCAGGACCCTATTACTAAGACTTCACTGTTCGTCCGTCTGTCTGTCTATCTGTCTGTCATCAGGCTGTATCTCATGAATCGTGTTAGTTAGACAGGTCAAATTTTCACAGCAATACATCATATTGCTGAAAAACAGAATAAAATAATTATTTAACGGGCTCCCATACAACAAACATGTTTTTTTTTTGCCGTTTTTAAACATAGCGGTACGGAACCCTTTGTGTGCGAGTCCGACTCGCACTTGGCCGGTTTTTTCGAGCAAGCGTGCTTATTTTTAACTTAATTTACAGTTTCTTCAAACAACTCATGAAAAAAACTTGCGCTGGGTATGTTCTTAAGTTATTTTTGGTTGTTAATCTTAATTACTTTTAGGGTAAACGTATTCTGTAAGTGTTGGACATCAGACGCATTATTCCATTTTATTTTGTTTCAAGGTTGAAAAAGCTTTTTTTAATAGCATAAACTAGTCCGATCCCACCTGATGGTAAGCAGTGATGCAATCGTTGATGGTAAAGCGCACTAGTTTAATAAGAGCCTATTCACCTAAAAAGTCTTGAAGACACCTCGCCGGGCCCTGGTTCAGGCACAGTTCGGAGCGAGGAGAAATGGCAGGCGGTCGCCTCCTTCTGCGAAGCAGTAATGGTAGCGAAGGAGGAGGCTGTACGCGTGAGAGAACGAACATCCCTACACCAGCCACCAAGACTCCGACTCCGACAACCAGCCACGAGCCCCAGGTTCGCGGTCGTCGAGCAATAGGTAGCTCACCGTCCGGCAGTCC
Source organism: Mythimna vitellina (assembly GCA_949316375.1). NCBI lineage: Eukaryota > Metazoa > Arthropoda > Insecta > Lepidoptera > Noctuidae > Mythimna > Mythimna vitellina. The sequence continues at coordinate 6,755,989 of OX438687.1, read as the reverse complement.
GGTAATCGACCAGACCGAGGCCCAGTCGTCGATAGCGCGTAGTGATTCACGCGCTTCTCAAAGAGATGACAGCAAACCGTAGGGGCTCAGTAGGGGCCGATGCCCGCTAGGACCGTGGAGATTTTCTGAAAAGGAAACCCGGACGAAAATTATAATCGGACGGGAAGACCGAATCAGGCAGGTTTTCAACAATAGCTAGACAGTGTACAAGGGTGAATATAAAAATGTAATTTTCAAATATTTGTCAGTTAAAAAAGCTGTTTAGTATTGAAACTAAGGCTAGTTAAAAAATGGCACAAACATTATTAATACAATATTCACACAAAGATAAAGAAAGAAAAAAAAAAAGAAAGAAAGAAAAACTCTTTATTTGACAAAACAAGGCGCAAATTTAGAACTAACAAATTATAAGTATATTATGTGAGAAAAAAACAAAGAAAATATGCGCCACATCCGCGCAAAACGGCCAAACGATCAGCATAATGCCGTGATCACACGCAAAATGCGATACTCTTTTTATTTAAACAGACTTGCAATAGCTAATGCAAGTTAACACTTTGCTGCCGCCTATAATATAGGTTTCTTCAAGGCTGGAGTGAATAGGCTCTTCATAAACTAGTGCGATTCACCATCAACGATTATGCAATCGTTGATGGTGAATCCGCGAATTCTTAGGTTACTTTTCATTCTAATTATTTTTATTGTACTTTTTAGTACAATATTGACCAGTCTACACTGTCCTTACATAATATCTACTTATGCTGTAATATGGAAATATTGTAACAACCATTTTTTTTTAAAGAGTAACCATGTAGTTTCTTGCCGGTTCTTCTCCATAGGAAACGACCAATTTGGAATCGTGCACTAGCTTCTGACGTTTTATAAGTGCCCATGTAGGCCTATGTGAAATAAAAAGCCTTTGACTTTGACTTTGAATCGCACTAGGTCCTACTTACTATAAAGTGGGATTGCAGTCAAACACTGGTTTATAGATTTAAAATTTATTTTTTAATGCAAACAAAAATAGTGTTTATTTTTCACAGGATCCTCCACAAAATTACGGGTAAAAAGTATTTATTATACTTATAATTTACGTATTTAATTTATATGATCGCACTAATATTAAAAAGGCGATAGTTTGTTTATAATTATGTGTCATGGTTTTGTTTTGTAGTTGGGAAACTCGTCTAATGACCAATCACGCTCTTGGGCGGAGCGCGACAAAGTGTCAGACTGTTACTGACTAAAAACCCACTCCTGTTCCTTCTTTGCCATTTTTACAGGGCCCCGGGGATCTCTTTCGCATCACCCATGGCCTCAGTAGGCTTCGACCCTGCCGGGCCCCTACGATTTGCTATTTGTCGATATGCTGGCGCGCATGAAACAACACACGCCGTCGACGACTTCGGCTCGGTCCGGACGGTTGGACGGCGGACTACCCATTGCTCGCCATCCGCAAGCCCGCACGCGTCATGGTGTGAAAACAACCTGTCTTATTTCAGGACACAGTCTAGCCGTGCGCTAGCATAGCATAGTCGGCCTTATAATGTTCCCACTGTTGAGACTCAGGCCTCCTCTTTAGGAGAGGGAATGGGCCGTAATCCACCACGCCCAGTGCGGGTTGGTGGATGTCACATGTCTTCGAATTTTTGGTTCTTGGTCATGCCGGTTTCCTCACAATGTTTTTCTTCACCGTTTTGAGAGCAGTGGCGATGAAATAAATTACACAAAATAATGCGCCTGGCTGGGTTTGAACCCGCGACCTACAACTCGTAAGTCGGCGCCGTTACCACCCGGCCACCACTGCTCTTACTAATACCATATACTAATGCTATTATTTTTTTACATAATTAATGATATATACATTATAATAATTTCAGAACATTAGGTGACTCAAGAGATGGTGGGCCAACAGGATTTAAGAAATATGGTAGAAGATAACAATTAATGTAAATAGTTTTTAGTAATAATGATGATTACAAGGCATGTAAACCAATAAAAAAATGAAAAAAAAATACAACCTAATTGATAACCTCCTCCTTTTATTTGAAGTCGGTTAAAAACCAATAATAAGCATTTTCTGGGCTCGCTAGCTCGTATTATATACCTTATCCTTTGTAAACTCCATTCGCATTAAGTTTAGCCATTTAAATCAACATACCTTTTTTACTGTCTGTTCAGCCGATTTTGTGTTTTATTGTGTTAATAGCATGATAAATGTAGGCTGCAGTAAATAGTTGTATTGTAACTACTTTTTTCCTTTCAATGCCATCCTTGTGCCTATGGTATAGAAATCAAAATCGGTTGAACGGAGTGTAAAAAAGGTTTGTTTAAATATCTGCTTTTAATGCGAATGGGGTATAGACCTTATTCATCGCTTACCATCACGAATAGCTGAATTTGTTGACAAAAGTGTAACAACAATATGGGGAATACACTGGCTCCTGCAATACAGTTCCTAATTAGCTCAGGAGACAGGGAATTTCATTTATATGTGTGAAAAACTTTATGTCAATAAATAATTTATTGTTATTATCAAACGAAATCAGATCACAATAAGGTTCATGAAGAATATTAAATATAATATCGTTTTCTTTTTTCATTACATTATGTTGTTTTATTCGTTGACTTTTTTTTTTTGCTTGACACCATCTATTTTTAGAGGTTAGAAATTATACTTTTCTCGCTATAGGGCGCGTTAGATTTTACTGACTGAAACCTGCCTGTGTCCTTCAGTTGCCCTTTGCGTAGAACTCATTAAAAAAATTCAGGTGTCCTAGCGGGCTTCGGTCCTACTAGGCGCCTACGGCATCATGTCTTTAAGACGCGCGTGGGACACTACGCGCCATCGATGACCCAGGGACGAGTCTTCCTTTCAGAATCAGACCCTTCGCCCCAGTAGGCTTCAACCCTAAGCCCCTACGGTTGCTAATATCTCCTTGAGGCGCTTGGAATACTACGCGCCGTCGACGACTTAGGCACGGTCCGGACGTTTACTGGACGGTCGGACTCGTGTTATATACCATATCCTTTGTATACTCCATTCGCGTTAAGATTTGCCATTTAAGTCAACATACCTTTTTTACTGTTTTTTTTTTTATTGGGTGGGCAAATCATCTTATGATAAATCGCGCTCTTGGGCGGAGCGGGAGATAGTGTTAGACTTTTACTGACTAAAAGCTCACTCCTGTTCCTTCGTTGCCTTCGTCAGAGGGCCCCGGGTTTCGTTTTCCCACTACCCATGGCCCCAGTAGGCTTCGATCCTGCTGGGCCTCTACGATTTGCTGACATCTCCCTGAGGCGCGCGTGGAACACTACGCGCAGTCGACGACTTGGGCTCGGTCCAGATGGTTACCGGACGGTCGGACGGCGTGCTACCCATTGCTCGCCGTCCGCAAGCCCGCGTACCTTTTTTACTGTCTGTTAAACCGATGTTGAGTTTTATTGTGTTAATGGCATGATAAATGACAGCTGCAGTAAATAGTTGGTATTGTAACCGATTTTTTGCTTTTAATGCCATCCTTATGCCTATGGTATAGAAGTTACAATCGGTTGAACGGAGAGTAAAAAAGAGTTTGTTTAAATGTCTGATTTTAATGCGAATGGAGTATAGACCTTATTCATCGCTTACCATCATGAATTGCTGAATTTGTTGACAAAACTGAAACAACAATATGGGGAATACACTGGCTCCTGCAATACAGTTCCTAATTAGCTCAGGAGACAGGGAATTTCATTTATATGTGTGAAAAACTTTATGTCAATAAATAATTTATTGTTATTATCAAACGAAATCAGATCACAATAAGGTTCATGAAGAATATTAAATATAATATCGTTTTCTTTTTTCATTTTATTGTGTCGTTTTATTTGTTGCCTTTTTTTGCTTGACACTATCTTTTTTTAGAGGTAGGAAATTATACTTCTCTCGATATAGGGTGGAGCGAGAGGGCGCATTAGATTTTTACTGACTGAAACCTACCTGTGTCCTTCAGTTGCCCTTTGCGTAGCGCTCACTAAAAAATCCCGCGGCCTTATCAGGCTTCGGTCCCACTAGGCGCCTACGGCATCATGTCTTTAAGACGCGCGTGGTACACTACGCGCCATCGACGACCCAGGGTACCAGGGCCGAGTCTTCTTTTCAGAATCAGACCGTTCGCCCCAGTAGGCTTCAACCCTGCTCCCTCCCCCGCTCCCGCTCCTAAAGGAGATGTCAGTACCTTACGGTTACTGACAACTCCTTTAGGAGCGCGTTGAACACTACGCGCCGTCGACGACTTGGGTACGGTCCGGACGGTTACCGGACGGTCGAACGGCGAGCTACCCATTGCTCGCCGTCTGCAATCTGACGCTTATGGTGCCTTTACAGATACAGAATACGAATTGTCCTACGTGGTTTTATTCCTTTCTTTTGTTACTGCTCCGATCTTTTTGATTGTAGCGTGATGCCAGCAGCCTTCCTTGATAAACGGGTTATCCAAAACTAAAACAATGTTATAATTGGAGCCAGTAGTTACTGAAATTAGCGCGTTTAAACAAACTTTTCAGCTTTTTAATATTCGTATAGATTATGTTCTAACATATTTTAATTATTAAAGGGATCTTGGAAAAAGAGAGAGGAAAAAAGGAAATCTTGCAAATCTATACTTATAATAAATCTGTAGAAGTGAAAATTCTGTACATTGAAAATATCAAAAAAATAAATGGCAGACCGATGTTACTAGACCGACACCAAACCCAATGTGATTAAATTTTTGTCTGTCTGTTTGTTCAGGCATCACGCAAAAACTACCGGTTCGATTACCATGAAATTTGGTATAACTGTTTTATAATATCCTGGGCACCACACTGGGTACTTTTTATTCCGGAAAAGTATATACAATAAAAAACAAACTTAATTTTGCGGTTCGATTCCTAGACCCGATTACGGTACCTACCACAAATAATTTTGTCGTAGGTTACGTCACCCGCAGTGGAGTTCACTACACGCTGCACACGGCTAAGATACTATAATATTTTATCTTAAGATACAATATCGCTCGCCATACAATTCAATGAACTATCACACACGACGAAGATAATAAATAATATTTCATATTTTCGTATCTCAAAAAACCTAATAAAACCATTTTCGACTTCTACGCGAACGAAGTCGCGGGCAAAAGCTAGTTATAATTATAAACGACCTGCTAGTCAAATCATTATCTTTAATTTGCACAGTTAACTACTCATTGCATAATAGCATAATCAAACTTTTAATGTTCCCACTGCTGGGATTCAGGCCTCCTCTCTCGGAGAGGGATAGACCGTAATCCACCACGCGGGCCCAGTGCGGGTTTGTGAATGTCACATGTCTTCGAATTTTTGGTTCAAAGAAAGCCGGTTTCCTCAAGATGTTTTCCTTCACCGTTATGAGAGCAGTGGTGATGAAATAAATTACAAAAAGTAATACGCCCAGCTGGGTCTGAACCCGCGACCTGCAACTCGTAAGTCGTTACCACTCAGCCAAAACTCAGCCACCACTGCTAATTATGAACTCGTAACTTTTTCTAGACTTTAGTTACTCATTAATAGTTAATCAATTATGATTCATCTTAATAAGACTAGTTAGACTCTAATTATAATTACGTAGAACAGCCGAATAATAATTAAAACATTACAAATTATTGTACCGACATTTTTTTATCCGAACGAATCACCAGACCAATAAACGTCAACTTTGATTCTCTTATAATTTTCTACAATTCTTATTATTATTTTTGTCTTGGACATAATTATTACGATTTAATTTCACGGCAATTATTAAGGATGGTAATAAAAATGAGTCAAAAGTAAATTGTTATTACAGTTTGTTGAACGCGACTATGGATTGAAAAATGAAATGGATTCGGCCATCTTTATTTTTGTTATAACAATTGTAAGCAATTTTATAATTTTATTTAGGTATAACTGTTTTATTATCTACCGGAATAATAATTATTTTATAGAATAAAAAAATCATGAATACAGAATCAAGATCATCAGTGGTGTCATTTAATATGTGAAATAGCTACTCCGCATTTGTTAGCAGTACACCGCAGACTACACCCCCTGTATTATTTTAAGTTCTTATGATCCATCCTTAGGTTGTCTGGTAGATATTGCTGTCAGCGATAAGACCGCCATTGTACCCACAGATTTAAGTTTATGTATAAGTTGTGTTACTTTTTTGGTGTACATAAAGTTTATTTTATTCTATTCTACTCCTATTTTTGTAGTTTAATCAGCTAGAAATTGAATACTTGTTCAAAAAAACGGAATACTTGTTCTGCGATTTCGGCGGTCTCTCCAATCCAGTGCCTTTAGCTCTAGCTGGAACGTCCATACCGATCTGCTCTGACTTTCGGTACCTCGGGTCACTCATCCAAGGGGATGGTGAGGTAGACCGGGACGTAACACATCGGATCAACGCAGGATGGATGAAATGGTGACAGGTCACGGGAACAACTTGTGACCCACGGATGCCCCTCAAGTTGAAGGGTAAAATCTACAAGTCCGTGATAAGGCCTGTCATACTGTATAGATCACAATGTTGGGCTGTGAAAAAGACGGATGAAAAAAGATTGCATGTAGCGGAGATTAGAATGTTAAGATGGATGTGTGGTGTGACGAGAATGGATAAAGTGAGAAATTAATATATTAGGGGAAGTTTGAAAGTGGCGCTAGTGACTGAAAAGTTGAAAGGGAATCGTTTGTCTTGGTATGGTCATGTCAAGAGGAGGGATGAAACGCATGTTACTAAAAGAGTTATGAGTTTACATGTGGATGGATGGAGAGGGAGAGGAAGACCAAAGAAAGGATGGATGGATTGTGTGAAGAGTGATATGAAAGAAAAGGAAGTTAGTGATAGCATGACGAGTGACAGGGCAGAGTGGAAGAAAAAAACGTGTTGCGCCGACCCCAAATAAGATGGGACAAGGGCAGGATGATGATGAATCAGCTAGAAATAATATCCTAAGTTTATCTAGGATATTACTGACGTCCCTTGCCTCGGAAAGCACGTAAACTCGTTGGGTCATTCGTAGATCTTTGATCGTTACAGGTAATCTAATGGATGGACAGCCAACGAGTAACGTGTTCCCAGTAAATGGGTTGTGGAAATCTGATAGGCAGTCGCTCCATATTATACACGGGTATTCAGACGCATCCGAATATTTATTTATTATTTCCTTTATTGAACACTATTACAAACATAAAAGCAAACTAAAACTAAAACACATACGTACATACAATGGGCGGCCTTATCGCATTCCGCGATCTCTTCCAGGCAACCTGGAATGGACAGTAATTGCCTGGACCAGAAATATCAGACCAGAAATATCATTGGTGTGACAAAACCAGCATTAAACAAATTATATTATAATAGATACAGAGATATATACATAAGCTATACACATGTTATAAGCCGATTCCAAGCTAGTTGGGAAAATGCTATGGGAGATGATGTATCACTGATGTTCATCATCATCATCATTTCAGCCGAAAGACGTCGACTGTTGGACATAGGCCTCCCAAAAGCGTCGCCGCAGCGACCGATCCTGTGCGTCTCGCATCTACCGCATTCCCGCGACTCTCACCAAGTCGTCCACTTTGTAGGAGGCCTTCCAACGCTGCGTTTTCCAGTGCGCGGTTGCCATTCTAGTACCTTTCGGCCCCGTCGCCCATCTGATGTTATAGGCTAATATTTTTTCGCAACAAAATAATGATTATTTACTTTTTTATTGTTTTACTGGGTTTACAACAAAAGGAAAATTCGTTATAATGGCTTTTTTTGCCAAAAAAAATCATTGTGTGGCCTAAACTGAACTGTTAAAAGGATGGAGCTCTATAGTGTGTATAGCTCTATACCTCATTTTAACATGTATATTCAGGCCCCTGTACCTCATTTGACATCTTCCAGTGGAAATAATGAGACACAATTAGTTTCAGACCACATCGGATAGCCATGGGTTGAGGGAACAATTGAACCATCCACAGGTAAGCTTTGTATTTTTTTTTCTGACTCGGCAAACTTTATACGACGATAGCCTGGATCATACTGGGAATCGTCATTAGCAATGTTCATTTTTTGTTTAGTTTATTTGTTCTATAGTTATTTTATTGAATATTCTGTTACAAATAAAAATGAAATTTAGGAAAAACAATTACAATAATCTTGTTATTGTTTTTCAAAAGCTCCTCTGTGAATTCCATTCGAAATTTATTTGAAACAAAAACACCACTAAAAGCTAAATATTATGTGTATCACAAATAATACACATGGCCATGGAGATATGAGAACACACAAAAGTTGATAGGCCAGTGTATCGTTTTTGATACACACTCTGAAAAAGCTAAAAACAGAAGGGGTATAAGAAGAGGCAAGTTTAAAACACATTAATGTAATAAATAAAACCATATAAACAAAAAAAAATAATGTGTGATTTTGGAAATCATGCTTGGCGCCGAACGTATTAAATGTGCTATTTTACTTTCCTTACATATTTTTAGCGGAGAACAAATTTCTTCTACGCTGGAATGAATCCATCACAGCCGAACGCCATGCCATATCCACCACAGGAAAAGGAACACAAAATTGGAGCTCGCATCTCTAAAAGTGGAAACAGTATGAGCGTTACGTAAGCATATAACTTTGTTCAACACTCAATTAGGTAAAGCTTATATACCACTGGTAAATCCGGCTTTAATACTCCGTCCAGACCCAGGCCTGTCTGTCAAACCCCTAGTGGTTTGCGGTGAGCGCTGAAGTAGTTGATCCGGGAGCTTCTTCTGGAAAATTCAACTGCACAGGCCTGGCTGTCATCACCGGGCAGGCCTGCCGACATCAACATCGAAGCGAAATGGTTCTGAGAGGCTATGCCCAAAGTATGGGTCCGGGCAGAACGACCGGTGACAGCGATGACAAACATACTCCGGAAGTAACCGAGATAGGCCTGAAAGAGGCAATCCGAAAGCTAAAAACTAGGCTAAAAACAAAACAGCGTTATTAGATTTGGGTTATATATATTTTTCTAATTAATAATTAATTTTAGACCAATCTAGTTCAAAGTATGTCCATGTTACAGATATGGTGGGAACTTGGATGAATCAGTCGAAGAATTTTATGAATCAGAATACAGAAGAGCTTACGTGCCACGGGTAAGATTTTATTTTTTTAATCTTGATAGTTGAACCTATCAGGTGAAATCGTAATCGTTTTATCGCTATGCGCAAAGATAACCATTTACTGGACACCTGCCTCCTTAGAAAAGTTACAACCGTTTCGATCCGATTCTCTTTCGTAGATCGCCTTGAATCGGCCACGCCTCCGAATTTTGTCCTGACTTCATCTCAACACTCAGTCACGTGGTCAGAACAAAGAAATAGGTGGCGTGGCCGACTCGAGGCGATCGACAAAAGAGAATCGAAACTAAACGGTTGCAACTTGGCTAGGCCTGCTGAGGATGGACAACTTCATCGAGATCGACCAAGGCGGAGGTTGTTTGACGATCTGATTATCTTCGTGGAGCAAAATTGGTCACAAATCGCCAAAAACAGTGAGCTTTGGAAGAAGAAGGGAGATACCTTTCTTTGCCCAGCAATATAGGTTTCCTAGAGAGGAGGCCTGAGTCCCAGCAGTGGGAACATTAAAAAAGTCTGATCATGATCATGATGATCATAGGTTAACTAGCTTCTGCCAGCGCCTTCACTCGCGTGAATGTAGGTTTCTCCATACAAACTTTGGACCCCCGCTTCATCTCCTTAGAATATGAATTTTGGAAAATCGTTTCTTAGTGTATGCTTACGTCATAAAAGGAAACCTTGTTGCAAAATTTCATGCTCCTAATCCTAGTAGTTTCGACTGTGCGTTGATATGTCAGTCAATCAGTTTCCCTTTTTATATAAATAGATAAACTAAAAATATATACATGTCACTTTACTAAGTTAAAAAAATTATATTCCCTATGTTTTTATTGTACTACTTTTTGGTCTATAATTGGCATTGATAGCAATTAAAACTACGATAGTTATTAAAAAATAATTCAGATTTATCATATTTTTACAGAATCCTGAGCCCGCGTAAGTTTGTAAATTTTTTTCATAATACAAACACAAGTGACTTTCATTTATTATAAAGGTAAAGTAATATGTTTTGTAATTTTCAGATTAGTAATAGCTCTTCTGCGATCGGATAAAGAGGTTGGTTTAATTTTTTAGACGTTTTTAACATTTATGTTGCTATTAAGTATCTTAAAAATAATCAATTTAGTTTGAAGACATATCATGCATACTAATATTAGCATTAGCGTTATAAGCTTTTATTTATTTTGATAGTCTTTTTGCGAGCCCTAACAGAATACCAGCGGTGCGTTAGTTATCGTTTTAAGTATGGTAACATACGCTAATTTAGGTGCCTTTTTGACCAGGCACATATTAATTACTAGCTTTTGCCCGCAACTTCATCCGCGTAGCAGTCGAAAATGGTTTTATTAGGTTTTTTGAGATACGAAAATATGAAATATTATTTATTATATTCGTTGTGGTGATAGTCCATTGAATTGTATGGCCATCGATATTGTATCTTAAGATAAAATATTATAGTATCTTAGCCGTGTGCAGTGCCCCTTAGTGAACTCCACTGCGGGTGACGTAACCGACGACAAACTTATTATATGTGGTTGGTACAGTAATCGGGACTAGGGATCGAACCGCAAATTAAGTTTGTTTTTATTTTGTACACTTTCCCGGGATAAAAAGTACCCAGTGTGGTGCCTGGGATATTAAAGAATAATTATACCAAGTTTCATCTTAATCGAACCGGTGGTTTTTGCGTGATGCCTGAACAAACAGACAGACAGACAACAATTTTTTTAATTACATTTTTGAGTTCGGTGTCGGTAACACCGCCATTTATTTTTTTGATATTTTCAATGTACAGAATTTTCACTTCTACAGATTTATTATAAGTAGATAGATTTTTTTTAACTACACTTTTACACAACGCCATTTAGTCTCAAACTTAGCAGAGCTTGTTCTATAAGTACTAGACAACTGATAAACATACTTATATATTTCTAAATACATACTATAGATAAATTACACCCAGACACAGAACAATGATCATACTCATCACATAAACATTTGTCGCGGGTGGGAATCGAAACTACGTACTGTTCCACACGCGTCTCTAGGAAATGTCAGCAAACCGTAGGGGCCCAGCAGGGTCGAAGCCTACTGGGGCCAAATGTTTGTTTCTGAAAGGAAAGCTCGAGATGTCATTGAATGATTTTCCCAACTAAAAAAACACAGGGTTTAGGCTTTTTCAACCTTTTTCATTCGATTTTTTTTTTCGTGGTATTCAAATAAATGATAAAAAAAGTAGACGATTTCTTGTAGTTTCTGTGCACAACGCTTGTATGTAAGTGAGTGAGAAAGAGAGTTTACTTGTTATGAACACACCCACGATCCAGTAGTAATTCTTAGTGTGAGGCAGGATTTTCATTGAAAAAAAAAAAATATACCAACTTCAACGACGTAAAGATTTTCGTATAACCACTGATGAGCTGATGATTAAACATTTTTCTTATGAAAATTCTTATGTTGAAACTATAGATAACACCAGATGAAGAGCGCTATATGCTTGACCAGGAAAATGATCGCCGAATGCCAGAAGTAGATTTAAGAAAAGCGTAAGTAATTCTTATTGTGGATATCGTCTGATGATTGTTCGCGCCGGGCCCTGATACAGGCCATGGTCCGGAGCGATGACGAATGGCAGGCGGTTGCCTCCTTCTGCGGAGCAGTAATGCCAGCGAAAGAGGCGGCTGGACGTGTGAGGGAACGGACATCGTCACGCCCCAGCCGCCGGGATCCCGACCCCGACTTAGCAATGGGTAGCTCACCATCCCGCCGTTAGGTAACCGATCGGACTGAGACCAAGTTGTCAACGGAGCGTAGTTTTCCACGCGCACCTCAAAGAGATATCAGTAAAACCGTAGGAGCCCAGCAGGCCTACTGGAGCTTGGGGGCATGGGTTCGTTGTTTCCATAAAAGAAACCAGGAAATCCTGGAACTCAAAGCAAAGAAGGAACATAGGGGTGGGTTTTAGTCAGTAAAAATCTGACACGCCCTCTCGCTCCACTCTAGAACGGGATAAGTCTTTGGACGATTTTTCACCTAAAAAAAACCTTATGATTGTTGGCATTAAGTTTATAAAATATGACGAGATTGAGAGCTGTACCCTGCCTTTCTGCTCACAATTTCTCAGCATGATACAGAGAGATTATGAAACATAGAATTTTTATTTACATAAAATATAGACAAGCCTGGCTTGTCTATATTTTTGGCTTTATACGAGTCTTTGTGGATATTTTAATTCCTGCTTCGATTACGCATGTAAATTCCGAACATAGCCCTTAACGTCGTCAACATAGACTTTAAGCCTTGTGAATCTCTCTCTGTCTAAAATTCTGAGTGACCACGTTTTAGACCCATAATGTCATCACTGGCAACACGCACTGGATGATATGGCTCCGAAACATGATTCTGGAGAGGCGACAGCGTACCGAAAGACGCAACGTTGGAAGGCTTCCTACAAGGTAGATGAGGGTTACGGGAATCCGATGGATGCAAGACAAATAGGACCGTTCATTGTGGCGAAGCTTGAATACGTCCAACAGTGGACATCTTTCGGCTGAAATGTTGATGATGATGGGCGAATCTTTGTGAATTTTCCCTCTGCTGGCTCCACTTCCCTCTCTTAAAGAGGGGGGTCTGAGAGCAGTAGGTATGTTATTAGGCTCATTATATTATTAGTCTTTGCATTAGACTCATACAAAACCGAACTGTGTAATGATGTCCAATTTATTTTGCAGGTCTCCACAGGATTTTAATTTTACAGAACAAGTAAGTGTTGTTTTGTTATTAAGCTTAAACTTTTAATAAAATATTTATTTAATAGACGCACCCACGATACAAAAGTAATTCTTGAGGAAAATTTAATTGGTAATTGTAGAGGAAAGTTTGAAAAAAAAAGACTAATTATGTTGTATTAAATAAAATAACTGTTTTTTTTTACTCAAAGAAGATAAATGGAATAAAAAAAAGAAAGAAAAAAAGACCTTTATTTGTGCCTCATATAGTCGTATTAACTAAAAATACATACTAAAAAAATTGGAACGTGTTTCACAGTGTTGTATCATCAATTGTCAAAAATATTTGTTTTGTTCCTTTTGTATTGATTACCCGTTTATTCCTGTCTTAATTTATTTTTAATTTTAAGGTTAACCTAATTTTATTGTTTTTCTTTGTTTGTGCTGATTTAGCAACGAGCAATAAACCTATTGGTAATTAACTGATTGCTTTAATTAACATTTTTTTGAAGACTATTCCATATTCGTAATCAACTTAAATTTAGCCAAGAAAAAAGAACTTGTTCCCATAAAATACGTTGTATATTTAAGTTTATGTCTATTAGTGGAGGAAAGCATTTCATCATCATCATCATTTCAGTCGAAAGACGTCCACTGCTGGACATAGGCCTCCCCCAAGTGCCGCCACAATGAACGGTCCTGTGAGTCTCGCATACATTGTACTCCCGCAACCGTTACCAGGTCATTGGTCTACCTTGTTGGAGGCCTTCCAACGCTACGTGGTCGCCATTCCAGAACCTTTCGGCCCCAATGGCCATCCGTTCTGCGAGCAATGGCCCTGCCCATTGCCACTTAAAATAAAGTATACTAAATATAACAGGCCTGCATTTTTTTTTTCAGGAATTACCAATAGCACGATACGTTAAAGATTATCACAAGATAGAACAGGAAATACAAAAAAGAGAGGCAGAAATGAAACAAAAGTGAGTTAATTTACAATAAATCTTAAGTTTTGACAATATTTTGACGTTTTGCCCATAGATATTCTATATTATAGGTACAAACTTAATGATAGCTCGAATCATTAAGCATATCGCTAGGTCACTGCTCCCAATAAATTTGAATCGTACTATCTATCTTTTTCTTGGTTGTAATGACTCTATTGGCTCTTGGTTTTGTATTTTTGTACGTGTGCTTTTATTTCTTATCGTTATTATTCGCACAAGTTATTATTGTCCTATTATTTTTATTTTCATAAAACTATTATTTCAATCTTAGTAATTGCAACGTTATTTTGAAGACTGAAAGGGAATCAAAATACATAGAATCCTGAAATTTGGCATAAGGCAAACTCTCATAACACAAGTATATGAAAAATCTGAAAACTGTGAATTTGTAGCTAAGTCATAAAAAAAAAACTTTTTTTGCGATTTGTAAAAATATTCGTAAATCAATTCAGGAATTGAACAGGTTTTTATAGGTTTTTATAGTTTTTTCTTTCTTTCTTTCATTAAGCTATACCCTATATAGCTCGAGAGGCCTCAGAGACTACCACGAGCTTTTACTGCGATCAAATGGATTGCGGTAAGAGCTGTGTCGTGTGTGTGTGTGTGAGCAGAGAGATGATGAACTTTTAAAAGGATATAGCCTGCATAGCTCTGTTCCTCTTTCTAGCTCGCAAGCTTGACATTTTAACATGTCATTTTAAGGCCCTTTGCGTCATTACCAATTTATCATATTATATTTAAACACCAAATGTGAAAATCTATAATCTAATCTATATTTAATTCGTAGTTAGGAAATTAATAAACTAAATTGAATTATTCTTTCAATTAATGTCAAATATTTTTTTTTATAAAATGAAGATAATATTATTTTGAAAACCAACTTTATAGGCAACAAGGTCAAGAATTACCTTCGACGACAGTAAGTATATTTTTTACCTCAATGATCTCATTTGTTTTAGTTTTTACTTAGTTATTACCCATTTGATATTATTGGGTTATTAATCTACACTTAGTAAAGTTGCCAAAAATTAAAGACCGATTTTATTTTATTTCATTTTTTTATTGGGCACAAAACAAATCCTTAAAACTAGATGCACAAACATGTAACCCACTCTAATGTCCAAATCTTGACATTTGAATAAAAGAAGTGAAGGACTGTGGTAAGATTTTACAGAATACAGTGCCTTCTGCGAAAGCTTCATGTATAACAAACTAATATCTGTAATCATAATTAATATAATATAAAATTTAATTCTATTATTCTTGATTCCATTAAATTTACATAATATTTTATTTCATTCAATTCAGTACAATTTATTATAATTCAATTTAACTCAACATTATATAATTTAATTCTATACAATACAATTCACAATTTAATTTAAACAATCTATTTTATTTTATTAAAATTAATGTCTACTCAATTCAGCTTAAATGTTATTCCATTTGAATAATTTCTGTTTAATTCAGAACACTTTGACATTTATTTGATGTTTTTGTTATTTACGTTATGTAGTCTATTACATCTAAGTATTACAGTAAGTCTATTACATGTAATTACATTAAAACACTTTATGTAATTAATTATTATTTTATTGTTTCTTTCAGTTTCGTTCTAAGTTACATTCTAGGGTCTATCTCAAAAGTCAAAACGGGCTTTTTATTTTTCAACGAGTTTACCTTTATATTATAAATCTCAAGAACTTTAGGTTTGAATTGAAATAGTACATTTGATTACAAGTGGAGAAACTTTGTCATTGCAAACGAGGTGAAATTCGCCTGAGTTGCAGCAAGGTGTGATGCAGGAGGGTGTTATGGAGCAGCAACAAATTTCTTCAGTTCAGTGATAAATTTATACGTGTATTAAACGTATTATATACATATAACATTTTTAAAACGAAACGTGTATAACACGCTTATATACATATATTATTTTTAAATAGATTTACGAAAAAATATGTACTTAATCTGAAAATAACGTCGCATTTTTGTGTATTTTCCACTGTTGTTGTTGTCCAAAGTTGCCATAAATTTTAGTATTGATTTAAAGCTACAAGTTATCGCATTTTTTGACTGAACCACAATGTCGGGCAGCATAATTCTAAAGAATTCTCTTCAAAACTAAATTTGACATATTTTTCACAAATAATTCAAATTAAAAAGCTAATAAGATTTAATTTGCTTTTTTTCCTGCGCTTAACTTTTGCAGGTTGAGGGACAAGCAAAGGTATGAAACCACTACACATAATGCTATTAAAAATGAGAAATTCAAAGTATTGGATAGAACATTTATAGAGATGAAATGTAGGCTATACAACGTGGCTCCGACAATACGACAATAAATTAAAACACTCGTAGTAATAGTCCATAGGAATATTATTAAACTACCAAAAAAAAAAAACTATTCTGCATTAAGTATTAAACAAAATAGAAAACTATTTATAAATATCGGTACACTAACCTTGTGACAACAGCGCCGTGTCATGTAGTGACGTAATCTTTTGACGCCATTATTATGAATGTTCAATAAAAATAATTACACCAAATCAGTTCTTTTTTAATAAAACTGTTAATCATAATCACTGTTCTATCACTTAGCACTCACTTATTGTCGATATTGAATAATAACGACTTGCCCTATGCAGACGAGACATAGGGTTGCGTTTAAAGTAATTTAAAATTCTGTCACCTAGTGTCACTCTTACACGTATAAGAGTACTATCCAATTACGGGATTAATGGTAAATTTTCTCGCATCTTCTAGACAGCTTGAACAATAATGCGCCCGTTGGTCGAACCAACTTGGGTATTCTCATACCTCTCTCGCTACGTCCGTATAGTTAAAGCGACATTTCTGTGACACTCCCTATAAATTAAAATCATGTCGGAGTACTGCAAAGATGTGTAATGGTAACGAGGCATGATATTTAAAAATAAAACGTAATTATTACAATATAATGTTTTTCAAATAAAAATAGTAACGCCTATGACCTTGATATGCCAACTGACAATTTAGCTTAAGTTTTAAGGTTTTATGTTTATGGCACCGAATATGATTTTTTTCCCATTCGCCGATGAAGTTTTTTTTTGTAATTGTGAACTTCATATACATCAAAAATGATGAAAATGAAAAATAATGGCCTGTGACTAAAATGCTGGATATATTCTAATTATTTTCGATAGACAGACTGGGAACATCATGAGATATTATTTATACGCAGTTTAATTTATTATCGTATTGTCGGCGCCACCCCGTATAACATTACGCTATGACTTATGGGAACGGCACAGTAACTAAAGTCGCGGGTGAACCTGCGACGGACAGAGGGTTAAAGTGTACAAATAAAATAGGTTCATACTCATTCAAAAAGAAACCAACAGAAGAATATGAACCTTTTTTTAAATTTGCAAATAATATAAATATTATTAGTAAAGTGAGAGTCGCAAGAATCCGGTGGATGCGAGACACACAGGACCGGTAGTTATGTTGACACTTGGAGGAGGCCTATGTTTATATATTGTAATTGTTATTTCATTGTGTGTACCTGTGTGTGTGTGTGCCAAATAAACGTGTTTTCTTTCTTTCTTTCTTTCTATGTCCAAATGTACAACTTTCGGCTGAAATGATAATGATTATAAAATATAAATAAAACGTCATCTAGGTCGATATAATATTTACTTACTCACTTACATTTATTTAAAAACGAAAAATATAATTTATTTTGTCTTATGAGGACGCTCCAAATGACAATTTCCTGCAAAATTACGACAACATTAAAGATGAAGTACCGCAAAACCAAAACCGATTCCAAGTTGTGGAAGACGCAAACACAAATATGAAAAAAGAAAGTTTATTGAAAGAGTACGAAAAAAAACAAAATGAGGATAATAAGTAAGTTACTTTTAGCTGTAGCCATTAACTTATCTTATTGACTAACTTTACATAATCTAATAATAATAATAATATTCCACAACCATCACACAACGCCATCTAGACCCAAGCTAAGTAGACCTTGTGTTATGGGTACTAGACAACTGATAAACATACTTATATATTTCCAAATACATACATATTATAGATAAATTACACCCAGACACAGAACAAATGATCGTGCTCATCACACAAACATTTGTCCTGGGTGGGAATCGAAACCAAGACCAACAGACCAGTCTATTATACTATAATTATATATTTTATTACGATATCTAGCCTTTACTGTCCCACTGCTGGACATTTCTCCCTCCATTCCTTCCATTGTTCCCGGTTATAAGCCACTAACTTATTGGGCTTAGATGTCTTCCTTGAGAATTGGCCAGAAGTGTCTCAGAACTTTACATATATATTTATATTTTGTTTTTATTTTGTGCCTGTTGTGTCCCACTGTAGGGCAAAGGCCTATCTTCCGTTATTCCACTCTTTTTTGTCCTTAGTCCCTTCTGGCCAATAAGGTAGGAGTCCCAATCGTCACGCCATCTCCTTCTGGGCCTACCGCGTCGCCGGCTCCTGCTGTTCGGAATCGAGTCAGCAGTTGTTTTCGCCCAATTTTCTTGCGACATGCGGCAGCTAATGTGACCTGCCCAGACCCATTTTAGTTTGGTGGCTGAGTTACCTACGTCTGCTATTTGTTTTTTGGATACGGTGGAGC
Organism: Mythimna vitellina; assembly: GCA_949316375.1. Lineage (NCBI taxonomy): Eukaryota > Metazoa > Arthropoda > Insecta > Lepidoptera > Noctuidae > Mythimna > Mythimna vitellina. Next base: position 6,737,447 of record OX438687.1, on the reverse strand, counting down.
AAACGGTAGAGGTGTGCCTCGCTTGGGCAGAGCACTGCTGTGTCCTCGTGGGGAAGACCGACAGCAACGATCTTTTACCGAAGCGAGAAGGATTGGCAGGCGGTTGCCTCCTTCTGCGAAGCAGTAATGCTAGTAAAGGAGGACGGCGGATGGCGAGCAATAGGTTGCTCGCCGTCCGACCGTCCGGTAACCGTCTGGACCGAGCCCAAGTCGTCGACGGCGCGTACTGTTCCACGCACGCCTCAGGGAAATGTCAGTAAACCGCAGGGGCCCAACAGAGTCGACGCCTACTGGGACCAATTGTCTGCTTCTGAAAGGAAGTCTTGATCCTGGTATGATAGGCAACGAAGAAACAGGAGTGGGTTTTTAGTCAGTAAAATTCTTACATACCCTCCCGCACCACCCAAGTACGGGGATGAAATTTGTTGATTTTCGCACATAATAAAAACCCAGAGACAATTACTGGCCTCCTAATATTACAATTTAAATTATATTATTATAAGGAAAACATAGATAATAATAGTAACAATTTCTTAATTATACCAAGAAAGAGAATAATGAAAATTTTTGATTACTTTTATTTATTGAATATAACAAACTTATATACTTTCAAATGTTTGTGTGATGAGTATGATCTGTGTCTGGGTGTAATTTATGTATAATATGTATGTATTTAGAAATGTTTAAGTATATTTATCAGTGAGGGCAGTGGTGGTCAAGTGGTAACGGCCCCGACTTACGAGTTGCAGGTCGCCGGTTCAAACCCAGCCAGGCGCATTACTTTGTGTAATTTATTTCATCACCACTGTTCTCAAAACGGTGAAGGAAAACATCGTGAGGAAACCGGCATGTCCTAGAACCAAAAATTCGAAGACATGTGACATCCACCAACCCGCACTGGGCCCGCATGGTGGATTACGGCCCATTCCCTCCTAGAGAGGAGGCTGAGTCCCAGCAGTGGGAACATTATAAGGCTGAATATGCTATATATGCTATGCTATATTTATCAGTTATCTAGTACTCACAACACAAGCTCTGCTTAGCTTGGGACTAGACGGCGTTGTGTGATAGTTGTGTAAATATTATTATTATTATATTATATACACAGGGTCCCACAGAGTCAAGCCCCACAAGCTTATGGTCAACAAAGTCAAAGTATACCAAACTCTCAAAACGTATTGGTACCAAGACCACAAACTCAAGATAATACGCAAAGACAACTAGGAGACTTACAATATCAAGATATTTTGGGTTTGAGTGACGATACAAGTCCATCAACGCTAGGCCAACTGAATCCTGAAGAAACTTATAACAACATACCTAATTGGCAAACAGTAAGTTATCTTAACCACAATTAACCTGCTAGTACAACGGGAATATCTGAAAGGGATACTGTGATCCTGGAACAGAAAGGGCAAATGAAGGGCATAGGTGGAGGTTTTAGTCTAGGCGCGCCGTAATCATGGTGGTAAGTCCCCACTTTGAGGAGTGGTTGGAGAGGCGTCACGGCATCTTTGCCTTCCGCATGACGTAGATCCTTACCAGACATGGTAAGTTCGGGAGGTTCCTGCACCTGATTCAGGCGGAGAACACGGTGGAGATGTATCCCGGTTGGGCGGAGCACCACTGTGTCCTCGTGGGGGCTCGGCGACGGTGACCTCTCGGGCTGGGCCCTGGTACAGGCCATGGTCCGGAGCCTTCCACCTCAAAAAACCTTACATTAATTAGGGTGCTTTTCTACTAGAGATGAGGTAGAGATGAGGTAGGTTAGCGATTCAAGGACACGTTGTAATGCTGTAAGAGGATGCGCATTATTTCCAGCTATGTGCGTGGGACACACATTCCTCACTTGCGACAATCGCAAACATATCTGGCATACATTCCTCGCCCGAATCCCTTGCCAACATTCCTGGCCTGCATCCATCGCGCATGTTACATTATTATTTATGTATGACGTCATTAACGGATTAATGACGCCGTGAATTTCGATTGTACAAAAAAAATATTTGGTGCATTCTAAATATTGGTCATACTTATATAGTTCGTAACAAATGTTTAAGTACCTTACAAAGTTAATACACACAAGTGTACAAAAATAGAACACAGAAGTTATAAAGACCGCATCGATGCAATTACTTGATTTTCAATGATCTTTTTTTATTATTCCTACAACCTGACAGTAAAGCAATGCTGTGGTTGATGATGGAGTACGCTTGTCTCGAACTAACTAATTCATTCACCGGGGTTCTCTTTTGAATCACCGACGGCCCCAGTAGGCTTCAACCCTGCTGGGCCCCTACGGTTGCTGACATCTGCTTGCGGCGCGCGTGGAACACTGCGCGCCGTCGACGACTTGGGTTTGATCCGGACGGTGACCGGACGGTCGGACGGCGAGCTACCCATTGCTCGCCATTCGTAAGCCCGCAGCAACGGTGGCCGGAAATCGAGATTGGAATCCCGCGGCTGCTGGCGGCTGGGGCGTGAGAGCCATTGCCTCGCGCGTGCGGCCACCTCCTTTGCTAGCATTACTGCTTCGCAGAAGGAGGCGACCGCCTGCCACTCCTCGCTCCGGACCATGGCCTGTACTAAAGCCAGGCGCGAGAGATCGCTGCCGTCGATCGCCCCCACGAGGACACGGCGATGCTCTGCCCAGGCGGGGCACACCTCGACCGTATGCTCCACCGTGTGCTCCGGGCAGTCCACACAATGGTGACACCCAGGCGTTTCTTCTGCACGAATCTGGTGCAGGAATCTCCCGAACTGACCATGTCCGGTGAGGACCTGCGTCATGCGGAAGGTAAGGACGCCGTGTTGTCTTTCCAGCCACTGCTCAAAAAGGGGACCTACCGCCATAATTGTGGCGTGCTCAGTTGCCTCCATCCTGCTGTTACAAACATTTTTCATACATCTTTGGCAGAAAAGTACCTTAGGCCGTCAAAAGTACCTAAAGGTAGATGCTTTAAGGTATTCGAGAAATTCAAATTTTGTTAAGTTTTTTTTGCATTTTGCGGGTTATTTACAAGTTGTATGTTGTTTAAAATATGATTCACGACCGTAACACATATCGTACAATCCTCTCAGTTTGAATATAATAAAGATATTGAATGTCTATTCAAGAAAAATTCATTCAATTGGGTTAACTGAACTCAAAGAGTTGTATTGATGATAATAATAATAAAATAAGCATAATTAGCCTTTTAACCCTTAATTCGATAACGTGCAATATATTGGACATCAACTTAAAAAAATATACATTCATTTTTTTAAAACTATATTGTATTTATTTTAATTCCATTAGTTTATTTGTATACTAATATAATGTATATAAAATTACGCGTAAGGTGCGCGTGCGCATTGCTGGTTAGTCGCCGCCGAAATGTCTGGAAGGAAGCACGTGCCGCGACCGCTCTCGGTAAGTCCCGATTTATTTGTTAATTTACTTTGCAATAATTACTCATCTTTTCTAAATATATTTTATAAAACCTATGAATTTGTGTACACAAACTAAAATTATAATATCTGTTATGGATTTACCGTAATATTTAATTAAATTAGCGTGTCCAGTATATTTCCCATTGCCAAGTAGGTACTGTTTTAGTGTGGTTTGGGGATGTGTAGTATATTGGACACTGCCAGTTAGTTAGAAAAGTAACTGCTAATATGATTTTATAAACTAAGATGCGTATTTAGTAATTATGTGTAATGCTTTTTTCTAATAATTTGTATTATTTGCAGGTGTTCAAACAAACATCACGTGCATCAAAGTTATTGGCACTAGTGCCGCCAATTAACGCTTCATCAGACGTAGAAAATCAAACAAGTTCGGATGAAGGGGTTGTTATAAGCACATGCCGCCAAGACAGTGACGATTTTTTGTAGAGAAGGTGAGGAGAAACTGCTTGGCCACCGAAGAGGAAATGAGATATAGTATTGACGAGATGACCATACCGTGGGGTTTCAAAAACTTTGTCCGAGCAGGCATGTCGGGAATTGTATATGACTTCCTGCTTTATGGAGGTAAAGACACATTTAGATATATCCAGTTTTCACAAGCCGAAGAAACCTTAACCTTAGCAGCTAAAGTTGTCGTTGCTTTATGCAAGACAATACAAACGAGAGCCGTCGTCGTGTATTTTGACAATTATTTCTCGACTCTAGATTTGGCAATACACCTTAGAGACGAATGTGGTATATTTAGTTTAGGCACTATACGCCAAAACAGGCTAAAAGGTTGTGAAAAACTACTGATGAGTGATAAATCTTTAAAAAAGAAAGGTAGAGGTTCTTATTGCCAAGTCGTTGATAATACCAATAAGATAGGAATAGTTAAATGGTACGATGATAAGGTGGTCACTCTAATCAGTACTTACGCTGATGCTTACCCTGTAGGAAAAATAAAGAGGTACAGCAAGGAAATGAAAGCCCGAGTTGATGTGGACTGTCCAGAACTTATTAAGCATTATAATAATCACATGGGAGGCGTCGATCTCGCAGATATGCTGGTTGCGTTGTACCGGACTACTTATAAGAGCCGTCGTTGGTATACTGCAATCTTTGCTCAAATGCTCGACATTTGTGTGAACAACGCATGGTTAGTTTATCGCAGAGATTGTAGTAATCGGGCAGTGAAGCACATGCCTTTGAAGTCTTTTCGGTACCAATTAGCAAGAGAGTTACAGAATAAAAGTAGATCTCGTATACATACGTTGTAAACAACAACTGTCGAACAGATGACAGTGTCCGCTATGATAGTATTGGCCATTTCCCTAGTTTTGGAGAGTCATACGGTCGCTGCAAACTATGTATCAAAAATAATACTGATTGATGTGTATTGTGTAAAGTGCAACCAAAGACTGTGTTTAGTACGTAAGAGAAATTGTTTTTATGATTATCATACTACTTAAGTGAAAGTTTCTAACTATGTTGATTGATTATATAATATTATAGTTGTTTAATTTTATCTGAAATTCAGAATAATAATCGTTACGTATCTTTTCATTCAGATTGATTATATTGTTGATCTCACTTAGAATAAGTAAAATGTTCCTCATTCTATTCATAAAAAATAAAGATTTTCTAATACAATACAAAACATGTCATTGTTTTTGCGTTTTATTATATTTTATTTTATCACTTGCACAAAATAGAAATAAGTCCTAGAAAGTAATAATTCGGCAATGTGTAATATATAGCACATCAAATTTATCGACAACTTTATGGCAAACCTGGCAAGGTCCAGTATACTGGACATGCATTTTCAGGAAATGAGGTAATACCAGATTTTTTAAATTATTTTTTCATGTCCTAACAACTCCTAGTGAAGCCGAAAATGTGAAAAAAAACATGAGTTTTTTAAATTTTTTCTCTTGCCAAATTAAGGGTTAATGTTCCCACTGCTGGGACTCAGGCTTCCTCTCTAGGAAAGGGAATGGGCCGTAATTCAAAACCTGGGCCAACTGCGGGTTGGTGAATGTCACATGTCTTCGATTTTTTGGTTCTAGGACATGCCGGTTTCTTCACGATGTTTTCCTTCACCGTTTTGAGAGCAGTGGTAATGAAATAAATTACACAAAATAATGTGCCTAGCTGGGTTTGAACCCGCGGCCTACAACTCGTAATTTGGGGCCGTTACCACTCGGCCACCACTGCTTGATTTTAATAATTTTACTTAATTCCGTGAATAAATACTTGTTACTGTGAAAATCAAATCATTAATGTAAGACATTTTTGTAGGAATCTAAACCATTGAATATTGCGGTAAGTAGTATTTGTTTAATACCTTTGATTGTAAAGAAAATAAATTTTCATAAAAAAGTTTATTATTTTTACTATAATATTAAAATAGTGTCAGTTTTCTGTAGTAGAAATAATTTATAAGTGAATCAGATGAACTTATTAAAAATAATATTTATGTAAGGCTCTAGGTGCAAAAGCTGGTGAAGAAAACTACAATTGGCAAGGAGTACTAGTATGTTTCTTTTACTATTTTTAAAATAATGTTTCCTCTATAAATGTTTTTATAATTATCTTATTTAATATATAAGTAATTTAGTAACCTATTTGTGCATTTTATAGTAAGTGGATATTTTTTTTTTTTTTTTTTGACTTTTTCAATACCTACAACACGTTACGGTTTAGCTACCACTACTCACATTTTACACGTAAACAGCTTTTTTTACTTTTACCTGCCCCCTAGCCAAGTTACAATCGTATCGTTCGCGCCGAACGCCTCGAGTAGGCCACGCCTCCGATTCCTTTGTTCTGACCACGTAACTGAGCGTTGGGATGACGTCAGAACAAAGGAATTGGAGGCGTGGCCTACTCGAGGCATTCGGCGCGAACGATACGATTGTAACTTGGCTAGGGGGGCTGAGCCGATAAGTCGCGCTCTCATGAGCTACACCGTAGCTACACTACGCGGTGACATACGGCGTAGCTATGCTACGCGATCAGCCGAGAATCGGGTTTAGAGATTTATATGATTTTAAATCTATCGGACCACTATTTTGTTTTTCCTTTATAACATTATGATGAGTTGTTTTCATCATAATGTTATAAAAGAAAAACCTAAATTAAAAAAAAAAAAACACAATCTGTGAAGTTTAATATTTCATAATATAAGAATTCCTGAATACTACAGGCATGTATTTAATTTTAGATTTTCCTTAGGATCAGTCATCATCCAACTTAGCGGTGAGTGAGGGAACTTTAATTCTTTGTCACCATTGTCAGGGCAATCACGAACTGACATATTGTTCAGGCTTTAAAAAAAATATTTTTATTACTTTCTAAATCCTGAAAATTGCTTTCATCCCGAATATCCAGCTCATCAATCATACATAAATTAGAGTCCAACAGAATGAAACCGAATGCCAGTATTTTTCATAGAGCCACTGCCTATGCTATAACCTATGTCGCTCACCTAGTAAAATATTGGCACATCTACAATAAATGCGAAATTGAATTTTAACGGCCTAAGTTTTTAAAAGTGGATAATTTTTATTTTTGACTATCTATTATGGTCTATATACTAGTAGCCAACATCACAGTTTCTGATATAAAATATAAAATGAACTCAAAACTTCGTTTTAAATACTTATATTCTCTTTGATCCTAGATTCCTTCTGTAAAATATGGAAAATGTAGATGTACCAGTATATTGCTAGGTGAGCAATGTTAGGATAACTATAGAAACGACCTTTTTTTAGGACATGCCAATAGAAAACTTAGTAAGCGAGTACCGTAAGCTGGAACAAGAAATAATGCGAAGAAAAAAATTAGTAGAAAAGTACAAGTAAGTATTTTTTTTTATAAGTCTGATATCGTATCGATATGACTGGCCGCTTTTTTTTTTTTTTGCAAATATATTTATTTTATTATCAAAATCAAATTAAATAGGTCGTCTATGAATCAGCAACAACATTATAATGATCAAGTAAAGAAACTGGTAAGTAAACTAAAATTTATATTAAACTTTGCAGTAATTAGTTATTAGACCACAACAAGACGGGTGACTATACTTGGTTATGCTAAATCTATCTTGGTAGATTCATTATCAACTGGCTGTTGCATTCTTTAACCCATCTCTTTCTTTCACTTGCCGCTATAGCTATTGTGTGAGTGAGAGGTACTTAGCTAATGGCCATCGGACCTGTGAGTGTTGCGCCGCTCAATAATTGGACTATCGTGAAAAATGTTTTGAAAAAAACTGTACCATTGTGTGTCTACTGGGGCCAAGGGTAGTGTGAAAGTGAAACCCGGGGCCCTAGGAAGAAGGCAAAGAAGGAACAGGAGTGGGTTTTTAGTCAGTAAAAGTCTGACACTATCTCCCGCTCCGCCCAAGAGCGAGATTTGTCATAAGATGATTTTCCCAACCAATAAAAAAAACCATTGTGTGTACTGAGCTATGCCGAGAACTACTCAGGTACTTGTATTAAGCTAACCTCCCTTTTAAGAGTCTCTTTGACCTACCTTTTACAACAACTTGTCAAATCCACACCATGCTACAGCCGAATCAACTTTTTAGCAATCTTTCACAGGAATCGCAAACAATATTATTGCAGACTTAAAAAAATAAGCAATTATTAACGACTCAGTGATCCTCTTTGTTTTTGCATTCGAAAATCAATTAGTAAATTGGCACAAAATACAATTTCATTTAATATACATTTTCAGGAATCCGCACCGAATCGTGAGGTAAGCTTTCAACTCGTTTATTTATTTTAATTAAAACAATTGCAAGCCAGTTGCTATTTTTTCAGTACCATTATTGAATTAATATGCATATTAACGAACATCTATATATATAAAAGAAAGTCGTGTTAGTTACACTATTTATAACTCAAGAACTGCTCAACCGATTTTGCTGAAAATTGGTGGGGAGGTAGTTCAGAACCGACGGACGGACACAGGATACATTTTATCGAGTAGGGTAGATTAGGGTAGAGTAGAGTAGATTAGGGTAGAGTAGGGTAGAGTAAGGTAGAGTAGGGTAGAGTAGGGTAGAGTAGGGTAGAGTAGGGTAGAGTAGGGTAGAGTAGGGTAGAGTAGGGTAGAGTAGGGTAGAGTAGGGTAGAGTAGGGTAGAGTAGGGTAGAGTAGGGTAGAGTAGGGTAGAGTAGGGTAGAGTAGGGTAGAGTAGGGTAGAGTAGGGTAGAGTAGGGTAGAGTAGGGTAGAGTAGGGTAGAGTAGGGTAGAGTAGGGTAGAGTAGGGTAGAGTAGGGTAGAGTAGGGTAGAGTAGGGTAGAGTAGGGTAGAGTAGGGTAGAGTAGGGTAGAGTAGGGTAGAGTAGGGTAGAGTAGGGTAGAGTTGGGTAGAGTAGGGTAGAGTTGGGTAGAGTAGGGTAGAGTAGCGTAGAGTAGGGTAGAGTAGGGTAGAGTAGGGTAGAGTAGGGTAGAGTAGGGTAGAGTAGGGTAGAGTAGGGTAGAGTAGGGTAGAGTAGGGTAGAGTTGGGTAGAGTAGGGTAGAGTTGGGTAGAGTAGGGTAGAGTAGGGTAGAGTAGGGTAGAGTAGGGTAGAGTAGGGTAGAGTAGGGTAGAGTAGGGTAGAGTAGGGTAGAGTAGGGTAGAGTAGGGTAGAGTAGGGTAGAGTAGGGTAGAGTAGGGTAGAGTAGGGTAGAGTAGGGTAGAGTAGGGTAGAGTAGGGTAGAGTAGGGTAGAGTTGGGTAGAGTAGGGTAGAGTTGGGTAGAGTAGGGTAGAGTTGGGTAGAGTAGGGTAGAGTTGGGTAGAGTAGGGTAGAGTTGGGTAGAGTAGGGTAGAGTAGGGTAGAGTAGTAGAATATAGACGGGAGCGAAGCCGCGGGCAAAAGCTAGTATTTAATAAATAGATTTTCATTATTTACTTTGTAGTACACTAAAACATTGCCCTTTGAGTGACTTTGAGCCTTCTGATGAGGCCTATTGTGAGCGACCACGTTTCGGAACCATATGTCATCACTGGCAACACGCACTGGTCATAGACTTTCGTCTTGTTGACACTGTGGTATGGTAAGGGCTATGCTCGGAGTTTCCTTGTGTGATCGAATCAGAAATGAAGACATCCGCAGGAGAACCAAGGTTGCCGACCTAGCACGAAGAATCACCAAACTTCAGTGGCAATGGGCAGGGCAGATTGCTCGCAGAACAGATGGCCGTTGGGGCCGAAAGGTTCTGGAGTGGCGAGACGCACAGGACCGTTCTTTGTGGCGACATTTGGGGAAGGCCTATTTCCAGCAGTGGACGTCTATCGGCTGAAATGATGATAATGATGATGACACTAAAACAAAATAATGTTATAACCACTGCATTAGTAAGCCTGCCTACGTTCTCCATGGTCACGCCACTATCGTTTTGATAAGAACCCTATTTAAGGAGTAGCTACGGAGGCCCCACGGTGCGGTGTCCTCACTTTCCACCAGACGCAGGTTCTGACCGGACACGCTTGTTTTGGTAGGTTTCTGTGTCAGATACAGCAGGCAAAAACGTCTGGGTGTCATCATTGTGAGGATTGATAAGAGGCCATGGTAGAGCAAACGGTGGTAGTAAAAGTCTGAAACTGAGAGCGGGAGAAGTTATTTGATTATATACCAGGTAAAAAAATCATACGTTTCCCATGAGAGTAAAAATGAGAATACCTAGTGAATGCTTTTATTGTCTAAGCATTCAAAAATATTCATAAATAAAGCTGGTGAAATGAGGATGTCCATTAAACCTCGGCACAAACATAATGCTGATTTATTTAATGCATTCGTTGTTTCATAGTTTTTGCCACAAAGTCGACCTAGTTTATCAAGCTCACGAGGCCAGCCAAGCCCACCAAGTTCACAAGATTCTCGATACAAAGCTGGATCACCTGGCCAATCAGACCACCGTGACGAGGGTGCATATCAAACAAGTCCAACGCAAAAACCGCAGAACGATTGGAAACAGGTAAGTGAATCAAAATTCATTTTATAAACCCGAAATGCCTAAATTAATTAAAAAAAGAATCATTAAACAAATTTATTTTATTTTAACTTTCCGTTTGCAAAAAAATATTTTAAATCATATTTATGAATTGAAATTTAGAGAAGGAGGGGAGAGTCAATGGCATATACTACAAGTCTTCAAAGCTAGAGTGAATAGGCTCTTAATAAACTAGTGCGCTTCCCCATCAACGATTGCATCACTGCTTACCAATTGGTGAGATCGCAGTAAGACCTAGTTTATGTTATTAAAAAAAAAGTTGGTCACTGGAAGGGGAGAGGGGGGGTAAAAAATGTAAAAAACGGATCACGTTTTGGGTACATACATATTCCCTAGCCCCTACATTCTGATACATTTTTATCAATTGACACAACCAAATTCACTGAAACAGCTTGTTTTACTTTGTCATGATTGCTGTGAAGATTGGAGGAAGTTTTCTTCAAAAGGACTGACTCTTGTTATTAATTGACATTCTTTGAGGGTTATTTTCCGAGTGAAGAAAGACTCTTCAATCTTACTTGGTATACGGGTCTTAAGACTCATTTCGAGTTTTTAATAAGACACTTAAGTATGGGCGTAGCCTTTTCAAACGGCTTATTTTTTTGAAGTTGGTTAATTTATTTATTATTATGCTTTATACACATTACACCTGGGTTAAGCTTTACGAATACTGACAAATGCTTGCATTGACTGGACAGGTCCAGTCAAATCTGTATGGTTCTTTCTTTAAAAGACCATTTCAGACAAATCTGCATGGTTCTCATGTGATTTGACCATTCCACCATTTGACCATCTTTAAAAGAGACTTTGACCCCTGAGTTTGTTTCGGTGTTTCTTCTCAGGGTAGTCAGCTAGGAAACACCGGCGTCATCTAGTTAAAAATAACGAAAAAAAAAAAATGACGTGTAAAAGTGTTTTTTTTTAAACCTACTTACAAAACAAATATCATTTATCATTTATCATCATTAGAAATCTCCAGGAGAAGGCAGAACTGAAAACAGTCAACCATATCTATCAGATTCAGAGGTAAGTAATTGTCGAACGTTTTCTTAATTATTTAATTTTTCGGTTTAAATAGCTTTTTTTTCGATTTATACCGCGTATATCAAAGGACTGGAACAATTGTATGCTGCGGTCTTTCCGTCCGATTATAATTTAAGTATCGTCAAGGCTAGAGTGCCTTGAAGACACCTATATAAAATAGCTCTTGATAAACTATTGCGCTTCACCATCAATGACTGCATCACTGCTCGTGTGATTTCTGCGTGTGATCACTGCTCGTGTGATCGTGTGACAGTGGGATCGCAGTCAAGCACTAGTTTCATCTATAAAAAAAATAGGGCAAGTGCGAGTCGCACTCGCGCACTGAGGGTTCCGTACAAACTTACCTATGAAAACAGTTCGATTCCCGAATTCAGTTACGAAGATTTTTCCGAATCGTATTTTTTTGTGACGTGAAATTTATAGTTTTCAGATTTTTTCCTGTACTTGTGCTATGAGACCTTGCTTCATGCCAAAATCCAGGATTCTAGGTCAACCGAAAGAGTACCCTATGAATTTTGATTCCCTTAAGAGCGTCGAAATACACGTTTTTTGCGACATGGCCGTTTGACGTATCTTTTTTTTTTCGTTGTCTCAGAATTTTACTTTTTCACAGCTTCAAAGGACCGCAGAACTGAGTATATGGTTTTAATTTCAACTCGATACCTCTACGCGTTCCCGAGATAAAGGGTCTTGGCAGACAGACAGACTGACAACTAAGTGATCTTATATGGGTTCCGCTTTTTCCTTTTGAGTTACGGAACCCTAAAAAACAACTATAATTGGCAATGATTGTCACTTTTTTATTCTCATTATTTATTTTACACTTCATGCACGTAAAGGTACAGAGGCGGACTTAATGCCTTAGGCATTTTCTACCAGTCAACCTTCGGGTCTTAGAGTTTTAAAATTGGCTAAATGAACCTAATTTAATAATAACACCTCTATACCTGTACTAAATAAATAAAATAATATTAACAATTTTTTTTAATTATTAATGATTTTTTTTTCAGTTAGCAACATTATTTACTCCGTCGCAACAGCAAGTAATTACTTTTTCTTTATCTAAATCAGAAAAAAAAAATTACATTATTAAATATCAATATAAGGTTTCAACCATTTTATCGAAGTCGTTGATAAATAATGATAAATCATGAATGTTTTAATTTGTTAATATGTTGACGGGCTCTCGTAGGTTTTTTTGGGAGATGATAAATCATCTAATGACTTATCCCACTCTAGCGTGGAGCGAGACGGCGTATCAGACTTTTACTGACTAAAACCCACCTATTTTCTCACAGTCACCCATTGCATTCTAAGACTACGGGTTTTCATTTCAGAAATTCTACATAGCGATGGCTTATAGTGAATACCTCGTAACTGTGAAATACATATCTTTTCAGGAGGCACAAAATAACGAGCTTCTACGTGTTTTATTCAAATATTTAAAACTACTGATTTATTTCAAATGCTTCTTTCTCTTGTTTTTCTTTTTTTTCACAAGTTTTGATGACCATTGCGAAGTTATCACCAAACTGACTCAAGCAAATCATGCATTCAAAATCGTAGATCGCGCTACGAGTATCAAATCAAATTTTTGCGTGATACAAGATTGTGCGTTACGAGCTTTTCTTTTCAGAAATATAATAAAACAAAAAAGACCTAAAATTGCATATCCGAGGTTTTCACTCTAAGCCATCGATAGAATCATAGAAAATTTCTGAAAAGCATAGCCGTAGTCTTAGAATGCTCTCTAAGTGAGGGCTCTTAAAGAGGTGGGCTTTTATTTATTTTTTTGACTGGGAAGTCATCAAAAAACTGCTTCCGCTCTGATTGGAGCGAGACTGGGAACTTCAAAGGGTAATTAGTTAATTAATAAAAATAAATTTAAAAAAATAATAATATCCGATCTTTGAAACGCAGATAAAAAGTACCTACTTATGAAAATCGCATTATTTATATTACAGATTGATGAAACAACGACTGAACCATTTCAATTTGATCTAGGAGTAAGTACATTATTATTATATTTATACTTTATTATATTATTGTATACCTCATATTGACACAGGACAAACATCTGCAATGGACGGTCTTACGCAAAGAGCAATGTCTTAAAGATAAACTTTAGAAATAAATGGAAGGAACATGGAATGAAAGGAGATAGATTTAGGGCTTATGTTAAATACATAAATATAATACCAAATAATCTTTATATTATTCTTCTGTACGTGTATTTGTCATCTAACTCCTTCTAAACGGCTTGACGGTTTTGAATTACGACAATGTATGTCGGGATTGCTTGTATACTTATAAATATGAAATATACGATAGAGTTTGTTTAGCACTCATATAATTAAAATAGTATTTGCAATAGTATATTAGCTAAGCCAAGGTCAGACGAGGCAAGACTACTTTTTATAGTACAAAATATACTACAATCGTATTTTAATATAAATTATATAACATCCAAAATTTGGCTATGATGGAGCGACGTAGCCATTATTGACAAAGCTCCAAAAAAGATTAAAAAAAAAGAGTAGAAAAATTAATGTGTTGGGTAATGCTTCTTCACCGTTTCTTTTAATGTGGTTTTGAATACGCCTCACTTTGTGAAAAGTCTTTGTCTATCAAAGAACTATTTATATGTATTTTTTTTCATCATGGAATAATTTTTTGAAACTAACGGATAAAACACATGTTACTGAAAGAGTTATGAGAAAATATGAGGATGGATACAGAGGGAGGCCTGACAAAAAAAAATTGGATAGATAATAAGGTTGATTTTTGATAAAGATAACAATTTGTAGTTAAAAGGCCGTACAAAATGTATGAGTTTCAATTGAATTTGAACTTTTTAATGTTTAACATATATTTGTTGTGTTTAATGTCATGTTGGTCTAAAATGTTTCTAATTCATATCATTTTTAGTTACGTGATACTCTTCAAACTGATGCTAAGGTAAGGTTTTATCTGAAGGCCCAACCAAATGACCTGCTTTGATCCTTTCCACCGTACCGATATCCGAATCGAACAAAGCAGTATCTCCGATTACAGTCCAAAGAAAATTCAAACATAGCACTGTCACTTTTTGGTTCATTTAAAAAAAATACTGAATTAATGTTACAACCTTGTTTGTTGCGGATGTCGATATATTTACCCAAGCTTGGCTATCTGTACGGCTTCATTGGATGAAACAAACGTACAAATACATTTAAGTGCTTAAAACACTTTCGCCTTTTTAATATTAGCATGATTACTAACGGATTTTGACAGATTTTCCGTTTTATTTTTTACGGATTTTGTCTACCTGAGTGTGGTTTTTTTTTTATTGGATGGGAATATCATCTCAGACTTTTACTAACTAAAAACTCATGTTCCTTCTTTGCCTTCTTCCCAGGGCCCCGGGTTTCACTTTCACACTATCCGTGGCCCCAGTAGGCTTCGACCATGTTGGGCCTCTACAGTTTGCTGACCTCTCCCTGAGGCGCCTCACCCGATCGGCCGCCTCCTTTGCTAGCATTACTGCTTCGCAAAAGAAAGCGACCGCCTGTCACTCCTCCTCGCTCCAGACCATGGCCTGTACCAAGGCCCGGCGCGAGAGATCGCCGCCACCAATCGCCCCCACGAGGACACGGCGTTGTAATTTGAGTTGATACGTGCAAAAAGAGCACCCCATTTTTTAATAGTAGGCGGTCGCCTCTTTCTGCGAAGCATTAATGCTAGCAAAGAAGGCGGCTAATCACATGAGGCAACGATCCTCATGATTCCGATCCCGATTTCCGGCTACCGTAGGCGTGGGCTTGCGGACGGCGAGCCAGGGGTAGCTCGCCGTCCGACCGTCCAGTAACCATCGGGACCGAGCCCAAGTCGTCGACGGCGCGAACTGTTCCACGCACGCCTCAAAGAGATGTCAGCAAATCGTAGGGGCCCAGCAGGGTGAAAGCCTACTGGGGCCACGGGTAGTTTGAAAGCGAAACCCGGGGCCCTGGGACGAAGGCAAAGAAGGAACCTGAGTTGGTTTTTTTGGTCAGTAAAAGTCTTACACTATCCCCGCCCCGCCCAAGAGCGGGATTTGTCATTAGATGATTTTCCCACCAAAAGAAAGAAAATTTTTCCTCCTGAATTTCTCCTGTTCAGGTAAAGATCCCTTGGAATTAAAACATGAATCGAGAGGTACATTGGTACGAATTACGCTCAGAATAATTCTTATGTATTCCTAGCGTAATAGAACCGAGGGCTCCACTGGATGGACGAGGCGCTTAATTGTAATTTCTATCAAAATAATTGAATTAGTAAATTCTCATGGTACATTGAACCAACAAAGCAATGCCTCTAAAATTTTAAGTCTAGCTCGAGGGTTCTCGCTAGATGTAAACACATTTCTTTAACAAGTCGTTTGTAAGCAGTTTTTTATTACTATATTATTATTCAATTACAGTTTATCATTTTATTTAATTTAATAAAAACACTTAACTAATTAAAAGTATATAACACTAAAGGCAAAAACTACTAGCTAAAATATGACGTCATAAAACTCCTCCGCATCGCTGTCAACTGGAAGTCGACAAAAGGCTGGCATTGCCACATTGTATGACAATGCTTAATCTCTGACCGAGGTAAAAGCCAGCCCTTGGGTCACATTATTAAATTAGTTTGAAAATGTCTATATTTCATGTTATTTTTAGTTACATGATCCTCTTCAAAATGATGCCAAGGTAAGTTGTTAATTGATAATTCCTGATTTTTTTTTCTGCTCAGTCCAAGTTCAATGAGTCTATTATTAACTACAATATCGCATTGGGTATAGCCTGTAAAGATATTTGTAAAGCTTTGAAATAAATAAATAAATTTACAAATAAATATTTTATAAACCTAAGTTAATTTACAAATAAATGACTGTTTATGTTTCATACTATTTTTAGTTTATTGATACTCTTCAATCTAATGCAAAGATTAAGAAGATTAAGATTATTGCTAAGGTTTAAATTACTAATTTTTTTTATTGCCTACATTGTGATGTTTAAGCATTACCAGTTGTGACATCTATTCGTACTTAGCCATGTCACACACGTCTACGGAAATAAATTTATTTCCTAAAAAATTTCGAACATGCATAAATACCCAGACCCGGCTTAAATAATTGGCAGCCAATTTTTGTATTTGAAAAAAGTTCAATACCTAGTTAAAACTTTAAAAAAACTTGTGACTTGTATTGATTTTGAACTTTTCATTATTATTATTTTGATTGTGCTTTTAAGTACAAACACTGAATGGTTTACATTGTCCTCTCATCCATACACCATTATTTTTAGCATATGCAAAACCCGAAACACGTGTCTAGAATTTTTATGTATGTTATTTTTAGTTACTTGATACTTTTCAAAATGATGCCAAGGTAAGATTTTGACTGATAATTCCTGATCTATTTTTGACTGCTCAGTCCAAGTTTAATAAGTTTATTATTAACTACAATATCGCATTGGGTATAACCTGTAAGGATATTTGAAAAGCTTTGAAATAAATAAATAAATTTACAAATAAATATTTTATAAACCTAAGTTAATTTACAAATAAATGAATGTTTATGTTTCATACTATTTTTAGTTTCTTGATACTCTTCAATCTAATGCAAAGGTAAGGTTTTAATGTATAACCCCTAATATTTTTCAACATCTGTCCGATTTCAGTGAGTCTATGATTTATAAACCCAAATTGATATGTAAATAAATGCTATTTTGTTCTTAATGTTGCAGGTGGAAAGTATCGAAACGTAAGAAACTAAAATGTTGAAGATTTCAGTGGTTCATACTTAAGACATAAAAAAAAGTGACAGGCATGCGTACTCTATCATCGGCCATATTATCGCTTACCATCAGCTGAGATAGTTGTCAAACGCAAACCTATCAATAATATTAAAAAAAAATGGCTATGAAAATTATTCAGAGCTAGCTGTGACATGAAAAATTTATTATCCTTCTACTTCCATTTTGTTTTCGCTTAGCGTTCTTTCTAACGCAGTGTCCTCCGTAGGCAATCCAACGCGATCGCAACTACAACGCGACGCAGCGCTGATGAAATAAACAATTGATACTATTTTGTGGTGGCCTATGTGACCAACCACACGTGGGTGTGGTGGTGGGGATGAGTGAAGCGAAGCGGTCGCTTATAGTTGGTTTGATATTTCCCCGCGAACTCTTGCGATGCGATGACTTATTTTATATAAATGGTGACTAAAGCGGCTACGTCACAGCTGCTGCATTGCGTTGAATTCGCGGTTCAATCAGGTTGAACACCACGTAAGAGCCTAACGCGAGTTTTTATACTCACTCGATTGCGCTATTGTAAACGTTCACTTATGTCAATTGTATAGAATGATTGTGTTTCACTGTATTGTCACCAGACGGTACTTATTCAGAGGTATGGTGCTTAGTCAATTTGTAGATCTTTGGCAGTCAGCCAATTACTGTTTTGTGGAGGTCAGGCAGGCTGTCGCTTCTTGTACAATACCGGTATGCTGCATCTAATTAGACTGAAAACCGATCCCAACATAGTTGGAAAAAAGGTTGGCTAGGCTTACAATGTATACAATATGAATTTGTTTTTTTATTAATAGATACGCTTATGGGTATGCCCACATCTAACGAATGTGCCGCTAGCGATACGCGAGCTGCTCGTGCACTGCACACGTGCAGTTACTGCAATTCTTTGTTGGCCTCTTTAGCGCAAATCAAACAATGTTTTCATAGTGGGTGCACGCAGCGCACATTTCGCGCATGCAGTTCTGTTTGATATTATACTGTACAACTGCGGGCGGGAACTTGAAATACATGCACGCAGCTCGCGAGTCGTTCGCAAGCAGCGCATTCGTGTTGCATTCGCCAGATGTTGACTTACCTTAAAGCAAGAGTAACATAAAGTTAAACACTTAATTGATTCGATTTTACTTTATTTATTTTGTATTTAGCACGACCAAAGGATATGAATACGAAGGTCCAACAGGGATCGTAACGTACCCCAATAGGAAATCCTTCTACGAGTAGGTACTAATTTTATTTTTTATTTTAACTATCCTTATCCTTACATATTATATAACAAAGTTGCCCACTGAGTCGGTCTGTATGGCTGCGATAAACTTGAAAACTACTTATCGGATTTTTATGCAATTTTCACTAATAGACAGAGCGATCCATGAGAAAGGTTTAAATGAATAGAAATGCATATTATAGTAGAGAAAAGCCGAGTATTGTAAGAGTTCATATACCCGTGCGAAGGTGACTTACCTTTGGTTCGCTAATTATAGTATGTATTAGATTGAGTTAGAAATTACCACAAGGAATTTTGATAAATTAATTTTAAAAAATACTCTGGTTTTTAACCGACTTCTAAAAAAGGAGGAGGTTCTCAATTCGGATGTTTGTATTTTTTTTATGTTTGTTCGCGCATAACTTCCACGTTTGCTAACCGATTTGAAAAATTCTTTATTTGTTTATAAGGGTATACTTTTTAAATGGTCCCATAGTCACCAAGACGGGATCTGATAATTGAATCTTGGCGAAATTGAGGAAACTCCTCAAATATTATAGGCAATTATATAGTGATTTTGGTATTTTCATAGAGAACATTTACAGCATTTACAGTCAAAAAGTAACATTTGATGAAATGGAACTGATGAGGAAAACCAGAAATGGTCAACAGAACTTCTTTCGCTTAGATATCACAATGAAGATAGTTAAGCGACTATGACAATACAAATAAATGAATGGTTCTGAATAGATACGTTAAAATTGTATCATCGAAGTCATCTGATGATGATGATGATGGAGCCGAAAGGTAGGCACTGGAACTTGTAATTAGTCAATGTAACCTAGCCGTGTTTGGGCTTATTAGAATTGTCATGAGATGCACTTTGGCTATAAGGTACTATCAAACTGATTTGATGATGGAGCTTGAAGGTGAAAGGTAGTCACAAAAACTTTTTACCTAAAAAAAAAACTAACTGATTTCTCTAAAAAAAAATATTCCCAAATTAAAGTTATTTTGATCCTTTTAGTATTTTTTAGTGAAGTCGATTATTTTTTTTTTTTAATTTCATCCCGTGTCAGCAAAAAACTTGATACTTTATATTTTATGAATAAAAGGCTTTTTTATTTTTATTTGTATTTTTACATTGTGTGTGAGGTTTTATTGATTCAAATTACCTAATTTTTTATGTTTATGCATTACTCGTTGTTACATCTATTTGTACTTAGCCATGTCACACGTATCTCCGGAAATAAATTTATTTCCTAAAAAAATGTCGAACATGCACAAATACCCAGACCCGGCTTGAATAATTGACAGCCAATTTTTTTTGTAAACGGCATACGCCCGGCGGGTTATGGAAACATTGTAAAATCAATATCGTTTTTTAACCGTGGAGTTTCTTGCCGGTTCTTCTTTATAGGAACCGACCAGTTGGAATTGTACATTAGCTTCTGACGTTTTTTAAGTGTGCATGTGGACTTATGTGAAAAAAAAACGTTTTTTCTTTCTTTCTTAAAAATATACAAAATTTACCCTATTAGATCGCCAAAAACAACTAAGCCAATAGAGTCAGACAAAATTGTCCTCCATTTTTTATTATTGTTCTATCTGTATTGTTAATCTAAATTATGTTCTAGTTGGTACATAATAATGTTTTTTTTTTGTTTGTTTCTTTTCTAGACCAGATGTCGGCCAGGTAAAAATTTTAATACTTATTTTATACACCTTAATATGTATATTTAAACTTTTTTTTTTGTCATCCTTCGTATCGTGTTCACAGCTCTATATTATATACCTACAGAGGCATCGACCAGTCATCTATAACAAAAGGAGGTAAGATATTTAATTATATGTATGGATAAATTATTAGAAAATTCACATTCGTCTTTATAATAGGGAATGTGCATGAAAATAATATTTGTTATCAAACAAGTTTATAAATTATCAAAATGGTTGTATCTTGTTGGTTTTGCTACCAACAAGATACAACAGTTTTAAATAAATATATCTGCCCCTTTTTGCGGTCGAACGGGAGCGACGTACCTTGACATCAGACACCCATACAGCAATACGGTTTTGAGGGTCCACGCGTGCCTCAAGGAGATGTCGGCAACTGTAGGGGCCCAGCAGGGTCGAAGCCTACTGGGGCCAAAGGTCTGATTCTGAAAGGAAAACTCGGCCCGAAAGGTACAAAAGGCAACGATGGAACAGGAGAGAGTTTTTAGTCATTAAAAGTCTGACACTATCTCACGCTCCACCCAAGAGCGAAGGATGTCATAAAATGATTTTCCCAGCGAAAAAAAAGAGGGTCCTTTTACACTTGCCTATCGTCAACATCGAGCATGGTTTAAAAGCTTGTTACTTCATCTAACGCAATCCAACGCTATGTTTGACGAAAAGGCAACGCGAAAAAAGAGATAACGCCTGAAAACTCTGTTAGCATTCGGTAATTCCGTGATTTACTCGAATATTTTACAAGATTTGTTCTAGGAAATACATGTTTAATTTAAACCTTCGAAAGTTTTTAAAAAAAATTGTCGTCATTCAGAATCTTGATTAAATTTGCAAGGCTTCTATTGTTATACTTTTTTGACTTTTTAAATTTTTGAGTAAATTATGAAGTGTCAAAGCTCATGCAAAATAGCAAATTGTCAGAGGCCTTTACTGGATTAGTTGTACACAAATTTATAAATTGAGTTCAATAAAAGCCTAGATATAAATATCCACAAAATACTTTGTTTCAAAAATATCTAATGAAAAATGTGTAATAACGTCATAATCGCGTAAGAGCGGTTGTATAAAAAACAGTGTAAAAGTATGTCAAGTTGAATGCCTTTAACTCTTTTATTCAGTTTCCGCGATCGCCACACAGGATACAGCTGTCTGAAGGTTGCTTTTGCCTTGGCAATCCGCAAAATAATATCCCATTTGGTCCCTCCAGTGACCAGAGTCTCTAAAAGAACTATTACATAATTGTAATTTATTTATTATTAATAATAACCAAAATACCATTCCCATTTATTTTCAGACCGAAACAAAAGCCCCTGGCTGCGGTGAGTATTGCTAATAATCTGATTAACAAGAAAATTATTTCAGAAAAAGACAATCTACCTCGTCCTTTTTCAAGATACACGAAAATATATCCTGTTACGCAAGTATGTAATTTTTAAGCATTTTCAGTGACGAGTTTCTTTGGTAATAAACTGGCCATCTTTTATGGGGCAAAAGTACTCATGAATATAAAATGATTGTACCATGGCATAAACTTTGAGATATGAAAAAAATAGAACAGCTTCTCCCTTTATGAAAAAGATATTAATGTACCTACTTACTAACACGACAGCTGGTTTTTTAATCATATTTTATTTTTGTTCCATGCTCGCGTAGGTGTTTCCAGGAAGGCAAATGATAATATGTCACCTTGTATAATCACACTAGCTTCTATTAGTGGTTTCATTAGTGAGAAAATAGGTAAAAAAAGCCAATTTCACTCGGTGATAAAGTAAAGATTTAAGAGGAGAAAGATTTTTTTAAATAAGTTCAGTAGTTATTGAATGTATTAATTATCTATATATACAGGTGAAGTTGAATTTATTGGCATCATTTTAAGGGGTCATTGTAATCATAATTATGAGCAACTTTTACTATAGGACTAAACCTGAAATCGCGAAAAAAAAACAGCTCTTCCCTACATTTTGACGAGTTATGTGAACATAAATGCAAAGAGCAGCTGTTTTATTTTTTTTAGTTTTACTCCCATACTAATAGTTGTTCATAATGATGATTACAGTGACCCCTTAAAAGGATGCCCATGAATTAAATTTCACCCTGTATAAAAGAAATTCGTGTTAGTTACACTATTTATAACTCAAAAACGGCTGAACAGATTTGGCTGAAAATTGATGGGGAAGTAGCTTAGAACTAGGAAAAGTACATAGGATACTTTTTGTTGAGTAAGCTAGAGTGGGGTAGAGTGGGGTAGAGTGGGGCAGAGTAAGGTAGAGTAGGGTAGAGTTGGGTAGAGTTGGGTAGAGTAGGGTAGAGTAGCGTAGAGTAGGGCAGAGTTGGGTAGAGTAGGGTAGAGTTGGGTAGAGTAGCGAAGAGTAGGGTAGGGTAGGGTAGAGTAGAATATAGTAGTCAGTAGACGGGAATGAAGTTATAAATAAAAAAAATACAAATCTTTTACTCACTGACTCATCAACTTCCAGACCCTTAACCTAGAACCCCTTACCCTTAGACCTAGAATGCTGAAATTTCGAACAGAGGTTCCTTTTATGAAATATATAAAGAATACTGTCTAGAAATTACTACTTAAAGTAATGAAACAGGGGTTTAAACTTTGTATGGAGAAACCTATTTTCACGCAGGCGAAGCCGCTTGCAGAAGCTAGACTAATATTAAAAAAAGAAACGTGTTGAACTCCTCCGAAACGACTTGACCGACTTTTGTGATTTCTATTTGTGTATTTTCGTCAGGTCTTAGAATATATCGCAGGCTATTTTTACCCTCCTACTCCTACCCCTACCCTCACTGGTTTGCGGATAGCGAGCAACGGGTAGCTCGCCGTTCAACCGTCCGGTAACCATCCGGACCGAGCCCAAGTCGTCGACGGCGCATACTGAGATGTCAGCAAACCGTATACTCGATCCTGGTATGAAAAGCAACGAAGGAACAGGAGTGGGTTTTTAGTCAGTAACAGTCGCCTAAGGGCTAGAGATGTCAATGGATGATTTTCCCCCCTAAAAAAGAACCTCTACCCTCCATTTTTTCTTTGATAATAATTTATACAGCAGACAACGTTTACCGACTCAGCTAGTATTAGAACAGAAGTATAGATTTAAAACTTAATGTTTCAGTATCAATACGCTTACGTGGATTTAGAAAACATTGAAGAAGTAATCAAGCGGTTTAGGCGGCAACGGGCAGGTTCTCTGAAAATGGATAATGCGGCAAATGGGGGCAATACGGGAAATATAAACATTGAAAATAGGGGCCAAATAGCTTTTGTAGCAAAAACCAGGCCAAGTTTAAACGATGACCCCGCCGTCATCAGTACCGAAGACGAAAGCATGGAATTTAAACCGTCTCAAGATGTTGAGGCCAACGCTAAGAAGACATGGTTCTATAATTCTAAGGTAATTATTACATTATGCATATTATATTCTTCAAACTCCAAAGAAGAATCGCCAAACTTAAGTGGCAATGAGCACGGCACATTGCTCGCAGAACGGATGGCTGTTGGGGCCGAATGGTTCTGGAATGGCCAGATGACCAGAGATGTAGCGTTGGAAGGCCTCCTACAAGGTGGACCAATGACTAGGTAACGGTTGCGGAAGTCCGATGGATGCGAGACGCACAGGACCGTTCTTTGCGGCGACATTTGGTAGGGGCCTATGTCCAGCAGTGGACGTCTTTCGGCTGAAATGATGATAATGATGATGATGATGATGATAGTAATCTTATACCATTTTGAGTTCTGATTTCCGAACAGCGTATATTTGTCACAATATTCACCTTTTATATTGACAGTTGGATCAGAATACCTTTAAAAAGTAGAGGGTTACTTGGGGTCGGCTCAACACGATTTTTCTGTCATCCATTTTGTTCTGTCAACCGTCAAGCGATCACTGAATTCCCCTTCACATGACCATACCAAAACAAATAACTTAACAAATAAATCGACTTTTCAGACACTAGTGTCACAAATTACCTGTGATTTTTCTTAAGTTTGACTTAATTACGAGTACGTAGATACTTATTTATTAATTTAATCTTCACGCAACCAAAGAAATGAAAGTAGACTTCATGCCTTAAGCACAGTTTAAACCTAGGGTGGTAAAGAGCCAATATGCCAATTGCGATCACAGTGAAAATCCTGACCGGAGACTGTATCTTGTGATCGATTAGTAGATAAACAAACTATTCCAAACTACGCAAGTGATTTATTATGACGTAGACTTTAGGTATGGTACACAATGAGCCGCGAGGCAGTTTCTAGAGCAGCCGACAGAGAAAAAGGGGATTGCATCTGTACGGTTGCAACTTTTAACTGCTTGGCTTGTATGAACCCAGCCCAGACTCTGTCAAGCGGTCTGACATAGGTATCCGACTTAGCCGACACTAACGTACGATTAAAAAAAACATACATACATATTTAATATAATTTTATATATAACCAAACGCAATATAATGTGTATTTGATACAAAACTTTTTTCGCTTCCAGGATGCTTACAATCACATCAAGATCGATCCAGATGCACCAGATATAGCGGATTTCATGCCTAAAGTGATAACAGAAGATCAAGGCAGTAAATGGTGGTTCTATCATCAGGTGATTATTTAATTATCTAAGTACAAAGTAAACTAAACGTAGAGTCAAAAAATAATATAAATATTTCTCGATTTTCGAACCATAGTCCAATAGTAGTAACAATGGGTAGCCTGCCATTCTTTCGACCGTCCGGTAACCGTCCAGACCAAGCCCAAGTCGTCGATGGCGCGTACTGTTCCACGCGCGCCTCAGGGAGATGTCAACAAATCGTAGGGGCCCAGCAGGATCGAAGCCTACTGGGGCCACGAGTAGTGTGAAAGTGAAACCCGAAGCCCTAAAACGAAGGAAAAGAAGGAACAAGAGTGGGTTTTTAGTCAGTAAAAGTCTGACACTATCTCCCAATATGCCCAGGAGCGAGATTTGTCATTAGATGATTTTCCCACCTAAAAAAAAACATACTCCAAGGGCCAATATTCCCAATCATAGTCTCCACTTATTCAAATCCTTCTCGGATCTTCCAATTGGCAGTTATAGCTTATTAGGTATCTAATTGAAGGTTCCAGCCGGTGTGATGGTGATTGAGCCGAGTGGAGGTATAATACTACAAACTGACTTTAAATGTGGATCTAAGATAAGACGTCTATCTTCTATCGAATTTCTGTCACAGATTTCTCTCAAGTATATTCAACTGCAATAAGCCAAATTTTAAAGACTAATTGTTAAAACTATAAACGAAGGCTAATAACTAGCGATTAATATTTCAATCTATTTTGTTTACTACTTTTTTCTAATTTTTATTCCAATTTTAAATTGATTTTTTTCTCATTAGTCTGTTTGCATGTTATATAATTATTCTAGTTAGAGCGAGAAACCAGTTATCAGCCATAGATACTACTGTAAAGCATTTACTCTGTAACATACTTTGTGTATCTCTGTTGGTTATTTATTTTAATTTTTTTTTTATTAATATAAACCAGTGCTTGACTGCGATCCCACCTGATGGTAAGCGGAGATGCAATCATTGATGGTCAGGCGCACTAGTTTATTAAGAGCCTATTAACTTTAGCCTTGAAGACACCTAAATTATAGTTGGACGGGAAGACCACAGCAGGCAAATTGCTCCAGTCCTTCGATGTACGCGGTACAAAGGACAAAGCGAAACGCTTAGTCCGGACCGTTGAAGTTTCAGCAACGTAAGGGTGGATACTCGCCGTTCGTCGGGTTGTCCGTTGGTAGAAAGGAGATGGCGGAATCAAGTCATGCAATTCCCGCGCACACTCTCCAAAATGTAACCAAAAACAAGAAAATAAAATACTACAAGTTACTTCTAGGTGATCATGCTCCATCATTTACCTCATCATCCCGAAAAAGGTCTCCGGTCACGAAATTCTTTTTGTTTCAATTTTTTTACTTTTATGAATGTATCAATTGTTTCTTTATTGCTTTTAGTACATTAAAAACTACTATATGTTTTGTTTCAGGGGGACTATAACCCATTTAGAGATTGACTGGAATAATCAGGAATAAAGTTTTTAATTTTTACAGCTCGTTTTTATTTTTTGAGACGGTAAGAAAAACAAACATTTAACATAGATTTGAAACTTTAGACTAACAAAAATTATTGTTATTTACCTGTATTAAGATACTAATGAGCAGTGGTGGCTGAGTGGCCCCGACTTATGAGTTGTAGGCCACGGGTTCAAACCCAGCCAGACGCATTACTTTGTGTAATTTATTATCATCACCACTGCTCTCAAAACGGTGTAGGAAAACATCGTGAGGAAACCGGCATGTCCTAGAACCAAAAATTCGAAGACATGTGACATCCACCAATCCGTACTGGGCACGCGTGGTGGATTATGGCTCATTCCTAGGCCTGCTGGGATTTAGGCCTCCTCTCTAGGAGAGCCCAGAGAGGAGGCTTGAGTCCCAGCATTGGGAACATTATAAGGCTGATTATGCTTTGCTATTATATTATATGCTAAGAAACTAATGCATTTGTCAAAACAGCCTAAGGCCTACTGTCCACGTACGAACGAACACGTAGCTTCATAGACTGTCGACGAAGCAGCAATGACACGACACGACGGCACGACACTATCGCTTCGTCGACGGAGTTTCATAGTTTTTTAGGTAAGCTGTGAGCAGACGTACATCATGCGTATTATTGACAAATACGCATCTATGAAGCTACGCGTATGTAGATAGCTGCCCCCCTAACCAAGTTACAACCGTTTCGTTTCGATCGCCTCGAGTCGGCCACGCCTCTGATTCCTTTGTTCTGATGTCATCTCAACGCTCAGTCTTGTGGTCAGAACAAAGATATAGGAGGCGTGGCCGACTCGAGGCGATCAATGAAAGGAGAATCGAAACGAAACTGTTGTAACTTGGCTAGGGGGGCAGGCAGAAAAAGAAAGAAAGAAAAGCTTTTTGTTTGGAAAAGGCGCAAACTTAAAACTAATATATTGCAAACATTTTGCATGACAAAAGAATAATTAAAAAAACATATATGCGACACGTCCGAGCAAAACGGCCGTACGCTCAGCATACACCCCACACCACACACCACCACCCAACAACCCTCCTTCCTTAGCCAAGCCTTCCTCCTCACTTAGCCAAGCGTAATGTCGGATGGTAACAAAAAGGGTCTAATTGATGTCCCATGTAACTTGATGCTGAGTTTCAGCTGCATCTCTTACGCTCAAACAAGTAAAAGGCTGACACGCCCTCAGGCTCCACCCCAGAGCGGGAGAAGTAATTAGATGATTCCCTAACTCAAAAAACGCGCATAGCGTTCTTTACTTTTATAGAAGGTGTGAGAAAACATCGACCGACAACAACAAATAACCCGCACAGGGCCCGTGTGGTGGATTATGGCCCATTATTTCCTAGAGAGAAGGCCTGGGTCCCAGTAGTGGGAACATTATAAGGTTGATCAAGTTATTTTGACATTATCGAAGAAGGGCCTCTAATATATATTCAGATGGTAAAAGACGTATAAAAACCACAAAGTTGGGAAAAGAGGAGCAATACTCGGCAGTAGGTTATCTATATATATAAAAGAAGAAACTGACTGACATATCAACGCACAGCCGAATCTACGGGGACTAGGCATGTGAAATTTTGCACAAGGTTTCTTTCATGACCTAGGCGAGCACTAAGAGAGGATACCTCAAAATTCACCCCCAAAGGGGATGAAATGGGGGTCCAAAGTTTGTTAAGAGAAACTTACTTTTACGCGAGTGAAGCCGCTGGCAAAAGCTAGTTTATATATAAAAAAGGAGAAACCGACTAACTGACATATCAATGTACAGCCAAAACTACTGGGACTAGGAACGTGAAATTTTGCACAAGACTTCTTTTTATGACGTAGACGAGCACTAAGAAAGTATTTTTCAAAATTCAACTTGGAAGAGTCAAAGTCAAAACGGAAAATTCGTTTGAATGCAAAATCGCATTCCGTGTGCCAATTTACTTGAAAGTTAGCATAAATGGTAATCTAAACTCGTCAAAACATAAAAGGCTCTTTTAGACATTTGAGAAATACCCTAGAATGTAACTTAGAACGAAACAATAAAATAACAATTAATTCATCATCATCATTTCAGCCGATAGACGTCCACTGCTGGACATAGGCCTCCCCCAAATTTCGCCACAAACAACGATCCTGTGCGTCTGGCGTCCATCGGATCCTCGCAACCTTTACCAGGTCATCGGTCCAACTTGTAGGGGGCCTTCCAACACTGCGTCTTCCGATATGTGGTCGCCACTCCAGAACCTTTCGGCCCCAACGGCCATCTGTTCTGCGAGCAATGTGCCCTGCCCATTGCCACTTAAGTTTGGCGATTCTTCGTGCTATGTCGGCAACCTTGGTCCTCCTGCGGATATCTTCGCGGACTTTGAGCCTTCTGATGAGGCCCATTGTGAGCGACCACGTTTCGGAACCATATGTCATCACTGGCAACATGCACTGGTCATAGACTTTCTTCTTGAGACACTGCGGTATATTGGACGAGCAGATACCGCGCAGCTTCCCGAACGCCGCCCAGCCGAGTCGGATTCGTCGGTTGACCTCTTTCCCGAAATTAGTTCTACCCAACTGGACCGTCTGTCCAAGGTAGATGTAATCGATTTTTTGACAACTTTATGTAAATTGAAAGGTTGTCACTATTTGTTTTCAGAACTTCCGCCAACTCTACAAAGTAGAGGGTTTTAAAGATTATAGTGAGAATTATTATTTCTCAAAACTACGTGTGGTGTTAAAGTTTTTATGCAAACTGGTAGTTTAAGAAAAATTATAATGGCAACGATATATTATGTTTCCTTTATACTTGTCATGTTATTTATTCTTCAGCACTGATAATCAATTCTTAAACAGAGACAACCTTATTTCTGTTCAAAAATATTCTTCAGTATTTCCGCCACCCTTTTAAGGATCCACCGTAAACCATGACCCATCCAGCAAAGGGTTCTTTCGTTTTGTTTCGTCAAAGTTCGACGAAGGCACGGAATAACACCTCGGGGAATAGCTACGGCGTCTTGGAACTTGGCTAATACATTATTCATAGAGTGAACCTTGCCACGCTCTATTTTAGAGTGCCCCGGTCTGAAAACAGAGTGACCATTTTTAATATTTTCTGTTTTTTTTTTAGTTTCTATTTTTTGTTTCTCCACTGCTTGTACCTATTTGTGTGTGCCAAATAAAAAAAAATCTTTTTTTTATTTCTTTCTTTCCTTTTCTCTTTCTAGATACTGTTATTTCGGCATGGCATTGGTGGTAATTATCCTTTCCTTAATGGTCTCTTCATAGGAACCCAAACGGTAAAATATTATTTTAATTACGCTTAAATGAAATCACGATAAAATAAAATAGCTTCAGAAAAAAAAAATGAATTATGAATTTGAAGTAAGCATTTTTCAATTAATTTTTTTGTATGACAATTTGTCAAACTTTGACATAAAAATAGGACTTAAACCGTTTTCTACCAAGCACATAAAATATTTTTTAATTTCTTATTGAAATTATAAATTTCAAACATTTAAGTCCAAAGACAAGAGCAGTGGTGGCCCGGTGGTAATGGCCCTGACTTACAAGTTGTAGGTCGTCAATTCAAACCCAGGCAGGCGCATTACTTTGTGTTATTTATTTCATCACCACCGCTCTAAAACGGTGAAAGAAAACGGACGAAAAATTGAGGAAAACAGCATTTGAAGACATGTCAATCATCAACAACAACCAATCCGTACTGGGCCGCGTGGTGGATGGTGGTCCATTCCCTCTCTTAGAGAGGAGGCTTGACTCCTAGCGGTGGGGATATTATAAATTATGCTATGCTATGCTTTGCTAAGTATAATGTAGTTATTACACTTAGCAAAGCATAGCATAATAACCGTAGTTGTCTATCCCCAAGAAGTAGAAAATAAACACTGTTTTACAGGATGGCCCTAATTATCACATACCTTAATCATAACTGCAACCTTTGGTTTATGGGAGTAAAGACCTTGTGGTCTTCTTCTAAAAATAATTTAAATTAAATAATACCTCTGCTATACTTCATTTGCATATCTAATGAAACGTAATGATTAAATGTTTTAATGAAGCCTTCATCTCAACATTTTCTTTGGAACGATAAAATTAAACAGTTTTTGATTAATAGCTTTGGTTTGGTTCAGCTTTGAATAATTTCACATCTCATCGCACAGCCTGTGATCTCTTAATGGTTAACTTTCGAAGTCTTCTGAAATAGAACAGTTGGATTTTATCAAAATGAAGTGATCTATAAACTAAAAGGCAGTCTAGAAATAAAACTAGTTTAAGGCTTATATTCTAGGGTCGTGTAAAAGAATACCTCTCCTCAGTCACCATGGCAACAAAAAACGCTCAATTGTTTTATTTATGCCAAAATGAAAAGAAAAAAAAATACAGATTGTTGACTGGTAGAGAATGCATTGTTGCATTAAGTTCGCCTATGTATCACTTCTGTATATGAATTTAAATAAATAAATAAAAGAGCACAAAGTTGCTGCTTATTTCAAAAGTAATTTCTTCTAACAGACCTGAGAGAGTGACGACATGAGAATCGGATGAGAGATGTAGATACAGTGTAAATAAATAAGTTAGAAAAGTGAAATCTATTTAAATAAAAGGAGTAACTGACTGACTGACATATCAACGCACAGCCGAAACTACTGGGACTAGGAGTGTGAAATTTTGCACTAGGTTTCTCTTTATGACGTAGGTTAGTACTAAGAGTGGATTTTCCAAAATTCAACTCCTAAAAGGATGAAACTGGGGTCCAAAGTTCGTATGGAGAAACCTACTTTCATGCGGGCGAAACCGCGGGCCAAAGCTAGTGTACTATATTATCTAAATTGATGTCAGTAAATAAAAACTAGAGAGCGATGGTGGGTGGCTGGGAGCAGTAGTGGCCGAGTGGTAACGGTAGTTGTAGGTCGTGGGTTTAAACCAGCCAGGCGCATTACTTTGTATAACTTATTTCATCACCACTGCTCTCAAAAACGATGAAGGAAAGCATCGTGAGGAAATCGGTATGTCCTAGAACCAAAAATTCCAAGACGTGTGACATTCACCAACTCGCACAAGGCCCGCGCGGTGGATTACGGCCCAATCTCTCTCCTAGAGGGAAGGTCTGAGTCCCAGCCTTGGGAACATTAAAAGGCTGATTATGCTATGATAAGCATAACATAATCAGCCTAAATAAAAACTATATCTGTCTTAGAATTACGTTGACTGAAAGAAATGACATGCAATATTATAAAATGATGCCTTAATAAGCTTTTAAAACATAGTGGTGTACCTAAGCTTAGTCTAGTTTTTTTTTTTTTTTTACCTGATACATAATGTACGATTTCACAAAAAAAAAATATGTGGTCACTTCTCATATTTAGTCCCACCAACCAACAAAAAATATCTATATTTCGTCGTGCTATGAACACAAACCAGACATACATATTTTTATAGTCTCATACTCGTACATGCCCAGGGCAACTTAATTTTTTAATTGTCTACAATAATTAATAATAATGTCTTCAATAAAAATTAAACTCTTTTATTTTCCATTTTTCATTTACGTCACGAACAAAGTATGATCGATTCGTGCAATACATTATTATTGCCGGCCATTTTCTCTAATGACTGGCAGAATTATTGTCGTCATTATTAATTAATATGAACCGACCTACATTCTGGCATGTATCCCCGGGGGAACACCGCCCTGCACAGTGACGTAATATCTTGCAATTACTTCATCCAATTAGCGATGCATGTTCTGATTAGTTATGCAAATTCCATGAAGGTATTTGGATTTATTATGACGACATAGTTTGAATGTATTGTATCTTTAAAAAGACTTTGACCCCTGAGTTTGTTTTGGTGTTTCTTCTCAGGGTAGTTAGGTGGGAAACACCGGCCTCATCTAGTTTAAATTGATGAAAAAATTGACGTGTTTAAAAACCTATTTTCAAAGTAAATATTATTTATAGAATTCATTATTAGAATGCAACCATTTCTGAGGCATTTTTTTTATATATATTTGCAATTAGCCCTAAGGCTTTGAGCAAATCTGTTCTGTGATGATTATGATTATGAGGAGTGGCTACACATTGGAAACATCTACTCATCTGCTGTCCAGAGCTACTGTCTGACTTCTAGCTCTAGGACCTGATGATGTTTTAGTCGCCTCGAATTTCCTCTTTCTTTGCTCTCATTTCAAGGTGCTCGTGAACTTCATTGTTGGTTATGTACCATGGTAATAATTTTATTAAATACCATTTCTTTTTTGTGGTTAGTAAAATTTTGATTAGATAATAATCTGGAAATCTCGGTTTCAATTCTAAGTCGAGCAATTATTCCCATTTGTCCGTGTAAATTACTTAAAATACCATAACTATGACTCATATTTCTGTACATATGAGGTCCTTCGAGCTGGATCCGGATATGTAATTCACAGTGTAGCAATACTTTGAAAAGGTTGATATGAGGAATTTTTTTCCAATCACACACTCAAATAAAAAAGTTTCTGTTCCAACTTAAAGTTAAAGTTAACACAGTTAAACTTAAGTTAAAGATAACATGTTTTTTAATCAGTGATCTTCACGAGATAAATAATATAATGTAGTAAGTCAAAGCAAAAGTTTGTGTTGGGCAAAAAATGTCCTTAACAACCTTCCTCCTTTACTTTGTATTGTTATATTCAAATGTACACACACAACCAAATATTTTCTATGCGTTCCTCGATTTGCGTCCAAGCTATGTGCATCTCTTCCCTGTCGCGGCCGCTCGGTACAACGGCATTATATTTTAAAAGGTTTCAAAATAAAAAACGAATCGTCGGTTGTTGTTATTATTATATTTCTATAAATTGCTGGGTTTTGCTAGATATTCCTACTTTATTAGGTAAACGAGTGTATTTTAGGGAAACTATTTAATTTTTTTTTTGACACGTAATGTAAGTACGAGTAGACCTTACAAAAATACAATAATTTAGCTGCATTATTTTTTTTTTGGTTTCAAGGCAGTTGCCTATCGATATCTTACCAGCTCCTTTTGTGTACCTGATCTTCTTCGAACAATCTATCAAGAACGAGTCCAGGTATAATACACCAGCGTGTTTTGAGCTGTGGTGGCCGAAGTGGTAACGACCTCGACTTAGGAGTGGTTGGTCGCGAATTAAGACCCAGCTAGTCACATTACTTTGTGTGATTTATTTCATCACCCATATATGCTCTCAAAACGGTGAAGGAAAACATCGTGAGGAAACCAGCATGTCCTAGAACCAAAAATTCGAAGACATGTGACATCCACCTACCCGCACTGGGCCCGCGTGATGGATTACGCCCTATTCCCTCTCCTAGAGAGGAGTCCTGAGTCCTAACAGTGGGAACATTATAAGCCCGACTATGCTATGCTATACTATGTATTTTAGGCCAACCTCGGTATTATGGTAAGACAGCCTTAATTTTTTTTTTTTGGTTAATATATATCTTATACACTATAACCAATCTCAAATCTCCTAACATATTGTGAGTAGATAACTTCAAAATAACTACAATTTTCATCCATATTCTATGGTTTCCAAGAATTTTCGCATTTTTTTTTAATATTGATTTATAACACTAATATTATAAACCCGAAATTTTGTGTGTTTGTGTGTATGTTACTCGTACTTCTTCACACTCGAACGACTGAACTAATTTTAATAAGACTGGTGGTACAGATACCGGCACGGATCTTCAGCGCTGACTTCTACAGTTCTACGTGCGCAGAAGCACGCAGTGTAATATCGGGTCTCTTTAGTGGTATGAAAAGAGATGCGGGGGCGGGGAGCGAATCCTTGTACAGTGATTGACTCGCCGATGTGTACGATGTGCAAAGCGATCCCCGCTCTTTCGCCGAGCGCTCAAGATTCGTGCCGGTATCTATACATGGGTTACTTTTTTATTCCAAGAGTGGCCGCCTGCAGCAGCTTGTTATGAATAATTTTAATACTAAACCTACTTATTTAAAATCGAATAAACTTATAGACTAAGTACTTATAGTGTACTTAATTCAAGTAATAAAATTCTAACCAGAATAATATTGTAGGCAAAGTAGACGTCTTTTAAGTGGTAAATGTTGAGGGAAAAGTTACTGAAATAGCAATTTCTAAGAAATTAAGTTCAATATTGTTCTTAGAGCCAGCCTACTTATAACTTTTTAGTAATTCAAACGAAGATGTAACAAATAATTTCAAAGTTTTGCTGCTACGTGGGTTGATGTACGAAATTACTTTAATTTAATCAAAAGGTGTTGAGTAGGTAATATTAATAAAAGTTTCTCAAACGCTGATGGTAGATTAGGTTAGCTAATAAAGTTACCTCAAACCTTATGAAACTATTAAGGTAAAGGATAATATAAATCGCAATAATACTCAAGAATATTCCTTGTCTTCTCGTCCAATATACCACAGTGTCTCAAGACAAAAGCCCACCAGTGCGTGTTGCCAGTGATGACATATGGCTCCGAAACGTGGTCGCATACAATGGGCCCCATCAGAAGGCTTAAAGTTACTCAAAGGGCAATGGAAAGGGCTATTCTCGGAGTTGTCTTGCGTGATCGCGTCATAAATGAGGATATCCGCAGGAGAACCAAGGTTACGGACATAGCCCGAAGAATCGCCAAATTTAAGTGGCAGTGGGCAGGGTACTTTGCTCGCAGAACAGATGATCGATGGGGACGAAAGGTTCTGGAATGGCGACCACGTACCGGAAGACGCAGCGTTGGAAGCTGGACCGATGACCTGGTGGGTCGCGGAAATCCGATGGATACGAGACGCACAGGAGCGGTCATTGTGGCGACATTTGGGGGAGGCCTATGTCCAACAGTGGACGTCTTTCGGCTGAAATGATGATGATGATGATTTCTTGATTTATTTAAATTATTTACTGGTTAGTGATCTAATCTCTTATCTATATAATAAAAAGAGAAACTGACTGACTGACATACCAACAAACTACCAAAACCACTGGGTGCTATTTCACGTTTCTAGGAACGTAAACTTCCATTCTATCCATAGCGTAGTGTACGCGTAGTGCGTTTTTTACAATTAAATAGAGCAATAAACTATAGATAGTGTACACATTGCTCGCAAAAAAGGTGATCGATGTGGCCGAAAGGTTCTGAAGTACCAGTTAGTAGACCATGTACCGGAAAACACAGCGTTGGAAAGCCTCCCAAAAGGTTGACATAAGTCCTGGTGAGGGTCACGAAAATCCAATGGATGTAAGACGCACAAGACCGGTCATTATGGCGATACTTGAGGTAGGCCTATGTCCAGTAGTGGACGTCTTTCGGCAGAAATAATGATGATGATAAACTATAAAGTTTTATGTATATAATATGGATCCGCGCGAAGCCTGGTCAGGTCGTAGTATTATATACGAATGAATATCGCGTATTTCGTTAAAATATTGCAACAAGAAAGAAAGAATCAATTTTCGTTGATATATAGCATGATACAAAATAAATTTTTGGTAAAAATATTTACCTAAGAATTTTCTTGAGCTTCTATTTTGCAGTTCAAAGTTGACTTAAGCTGAGGCGGTTAAATAGCACTTACTGGGGCGCCGGCCGTCGTCGCTAATCTTCGGAAAATACAGAAAAATGTATTACTTATATCCCGACTTGCTTCGAGACCAAATATCCCTGAAATGCGCTAAATATAAATAGAAATGATTTTGTTATATACACGTTTAATTTTAGTCTGAAGAATCGCCAAACTTAAGTGGTAGTGGACTACAGTTTGACATATCTGTGCAGTGGACACAGAATTGAATTTGACTAGTTTTGCCATCGATACGCTAAGAAGAAGAAGTGGACACATTGCAAGCAGAATAGATGGTCGATAAGGTGGATAGGTGGAGTGTGAGGAGTTAGAGTGGAGACCACATGCTAGTAGAAGCAGCGTTGGATGGCCTCCTGCGAGGTAGGCCGATGACCTGGTGAGGATAATCTAAGGACAGAGGTGATGGTAAGCAATGATACAGTCGACGATGGAGCACGTTTGAAAGAGAAGAAAAATAACCTATTTACTCTTGACTTAAAGACCCCTAAGTTGAACCCAATTAAAAAGAACTGACTAACCAGCAACTCGGCGTTAAAATCACTTTGACTCGGTGACTTTGACTTTGAAACTTCGGCTCGGCGAGTGCATCAGTTCCAATGATCCTCTTGGCTCATTTTTCAATTGGGCACGCCATAATTATGGCGGTAAGTCCCCTCTTTGAGAAGTGGCTTATCTTCCCAGCCACATGGCGAACTCACCTTCCGCATGACGCAGGTTCTTACCGGACATGGTAAGTTCGGAAGGTTCCTGCACCGGATTCGTACGGAAGAAACGCCCGAGTGTCACCATTGTGTGGACGGTCCGGAGGATACGGTAGTGCATACGGTAGAGGTGTGCCCGCTTCAGAGATCGGCAGTAACAACCTCTCGCGCCGGGCCCACGGGCCACGGTCCGGAGCAAGGAGGAATGAGGAGGCTGGCGGTCGCCTCCTTCTGCGAAGCAGTAATGCTAACGTAAGAGGCAGCTGCACGCATTAGGGAACACACTTCCTCACGCCCCAGCCGTTGGGACCATGATCCCAATCCAGCCATCGTAGGCGCAAGCTTGCGACTGTCCGGTAATATAACCGTCCGAACCGAAGCCAAGTCGTCGACGGCGCGTAGTGCCCCACGCTTGCTTTAAGGAGATGTCAGCAAAACCGTTGGTTTGAAGCCTAATGAAGCCATGGGTTCGCTTCTGAAAGGAAAACCCAGGGCCCTGGAATCCAAGGCAACGAAGAAACATAGGAGTAGGTTTAAGTCAGTAAAAGTCTGAACCGCCCTCTCGCTCCGCCCAAGAGACGTCAGTGAACGATTTACCATAATTAAAAAGGGCTCCTTTCTCAAACTAACAAGACAAGTGTCACTAATTCATATTATGAATGTAAGAACCTATCACACTTTTTATTATTGACCCAGATTCTTACAAGCTAGTGTAGAATAACATAAGTTTTATTGTACACCAAATTAGTGACAATTTACAGAACGTTAATCTATGGGTATGTACTGTGATATCGAAAGGAGATCGGATGAGTTAGGTTAACGAACTGGCATGTAATATACTACTCTGTCAAGAAAGTACTGGGAAAAGATCAATAATACACAAAATGTCTGTTATTCATCCAAATTTATTTTATCACCTTCAAAGTATGCTCCTTTAGAAACGATACACTTGCGCCAACGAATAATCCATTCATCAAAACATTTTTTAAACGCTGCTTCCGGAATTGAGGTTCAGTTGGAAGGCGCCACTCCGAAGCTTGTTGACTAGTTTGCATGTCAAACTCGTAAACCCACGTCTCGTCACCAGTAACAATGCGTTTCATGAATGTTGGGTCCGAACTGACTCGTTCTAGCATGTCCTCAGCGACTTTCATGCGATTGAGTTTTTGGAGAAAATTCAGATCTTTTGGGACTAGCCGAGCAGCAACATGTTTCATACCCAAATGATTAGTTAAAATGGTACGGATCGACTCGTGAGATACAGAAAGTTCGGCGGCTATCTCTCTCAGAGTTGAATGGGGATTCTCAGTCACTATCTTCTTTACTTTTGCGATGTTAACTTCAGTTGCAGACGTTGACGGCCTACCAGAGCAAGGCAAATCTTCCATCACATCTCGACCGCTTTTGAACGCTTTGAACCACTCATAAGCACGAGTTTTTGATAAAGTCGATTCACCGTAAGCCTTCTGTAACATTTTCAGTGACTCTGAACACGAAATTCCATTGGCGATGCAAAATTTAAGACAAACTCTTTGTTCGATATTTTTGTCCATTATGAAATTCGCAATACACACTATATATGATATTACGAAAACCAGCACTGTATTTAATATAAATAACAGATGCAATTCAAACTCCGCGCCAAAATGGAAAACAGTTGTGCCAATCTAACAACTACAAAAAAAGAAAAATTTGAATTTGGAACCATAAACAAATCATCCATTCCCGATACTTTTTTGACTGAATGTATAAGGCGTTAAGAAATTAACTTTAAGAATTTTGAGGGGACATTGTACTCCTCATTATGAACAACTTTCACTATGAGACCAAACCTGAAATCGCGAAAAATAAATCAGCTGTTCCCTATGTTTATGTTCGCATAACTCGTCAAAATGTATGGAGCCTGAGACCTGAGCCAGCTGATTTTTTTTTCGCTATTTCATGTTTAGTCCCATAGTAAAAGTTGTTCATAATGAGGAGTACAACGTTCCCTCGAAATTCTTACAGTTCATTTTTTAACACCTTATATACTTTTAAGGACTTTTAGATTTGAAAATCGAGTAGAACAGAGAAATGTCTAGTTTTTTCAGTTCGGATATAACTATTGCAGCGCGATTTGCTAATATTGAAACTTGAAGAAAACTTTATGGATTTTATATCAAGTATTTCATTGAAGAAAAGTCCCGTACCTCGATTCGTACCTACAATGGTGGTCTTATCGCTGACAGCGATATCTACCAGACAACCTTAGGATAGGCTGTAAGGACTTAAACATGTGGTAGTCTGGTATTTTGAATGTGTGAATATTTTTTTTGGGTTGGTATTTTGAACCCTCAATAGAATGAATCTCACAGATAGAATGAAACAATGTATTGCTGTATGTTCTATATATTATTCAGTGTTCAAATAATGTTCTTTATACACGGTCGCGATCACAGCCATAAACACATCGACGTACGGCCGCAAGCGATCCCAAATGATCACTGAAATATTCAGTCCCTTATACAACAGGAATATTCCCTGAGCAAGCAAATTGAAACCGGTGTTTCAGGAGCAGTTTATTGTGTACCCTCATACAGTTTCACTTATTCACACGGTAGTTATAGAAAGTTTTTTTTTGTATGTTGAATTGTTTTGTCCTCTAGCAACAAAATTCGGGCTAACGATTGCCAAACTATACTATATTTAAAGTATTTTTTTTTTTGTATGTTGAATTGTTTTGTCCTCTAG
This sequence comes from Mythimna vitellina, assembly GCA_949316375.1. NCBI lineage: Eukaryota > Metazoa > Arthropoda > Insecta > Lepidoptera > Noctuidae > Mythimna > Mythimna vitellina. The sequence goes on along the minus strand of OX438687.1, from coordinate 6,698,114 downwards.
CAACAAAATTCGGGCTAACGATTGCCAAACTATATGAGCTGACGAAAATGTTATTCCATATTCGAACATGTCTCTTTGGCTCGAAAGTTATGAGTGGGAAATGGATGAATCTAAGGATTACCAACAGCCAAAAAATTATAGATAGATAGATATATATTCTTTATTTTACACCAAAAATACAAATTACATTAGGAACTTAAAATTAATAGGGTGTCATAATGGGCGGTCTTATCGCTAAAAGCGATTTTTTACAGACAACATTTGGATGGATTTGATAGAGAAGGAGAAAGAAGATACGCAGGTAGTTCGTGATGTAGATACTATTTACATATATACAATACATAAACTAATAAATTGCATATAATACAAACAATATATATATATGCTAATTATTTATATTATTTGCCGCGATACAGATTCAAAGTAACCAAACGAGCATTGCTGATTTGTAATTTAATGTTTCGTAATTACTTAAAGTTTTTTCCAAAATTTAATGGCCCCGTAGTTCTTTTTTCTTGACGTGATCCTATTGAAATCAAACTAATATTATTTAAAAAAAAAAACAGGGCAAGTGCGAGTTGGACTCGTGCACTGAGGGTTCTGCATAAATTTACCTATGAAAATAGATCGGTTACCGAATTGAGTCACGAAGATTTTTCCGAATTGTAAAAAACTTTTTTTTATGACGTAACTACACATTTACAGTTTTCAGATTTATTCCTATATCTATACTATAAGATCTTCGTCTATGTCAAATTTCAAGATTCTGGGTCAACGGGAAGTACCCTATGAATTTTGATTCCTATGAAAGTGAATATACGTTTTTTGCGACAGAAGCGGCCGTATCTTTTTTTTCCGTTAACTTAGAAGTTTCATTTTTTCACAGCTTCAAGGGACCAAAGTCCTGAGTAGCATAACATAGTTGTGTACTCAGGCCTCCTCTCTAGCACAGGGAATGAGCCATAATCCACCACGCGGGCCCAGTGCGGGTTGGTGGATGTCACATGTCTTCGAATTTTTGGTTCTAGGACATGCCGGTTTCCTCACGACAACTTGTAAGTCGAGGCCGTTACCACTAAGTCACCACTGCACTCAATTTCGCCATAAAGGAACTAAAAATTCAAAATCCTGTATTGTGGTTTCAAAGACATATATACAACAGTCCTAAATCAACTATCGAGCACTTGCCCAGACCAGACACAGCACCCATCTTATGCGAGGATTCCCACCTTTTCAACGAAAATATTATAACCATAAAACATCCATAAATCACATCCGTAATACATCCTGTTTCTCATACCTCTGAATATTTTTTTTAAACATAGTAACCAATTTCCAACCCCAGTTTAAATGGTTTAAATTTAACAACATCCAAACATTGATAAAATACTTCAGCAATTTCTACAGTTAAAGTAAATACCTCCCCAGCCAGGAAAACGTATTCAAAACCTTCAATTTCCTGACCACAAGGATTCTCCTCAGAAATTCGAAGCACTTGCGAGTTCAAACGAATTGTGTTCGGTATCTGCGATGTTTACGAGAGGTACCGTTTGTCAGGAGCAAGACTCGATGCCCGAGCTGAAAGCATTTACCCACCGCTTGGACCTCAAAGACTCAAAATTATTAGTTGGATTGGTGCAGGACTTACGGTGCAGAATAGATACGGAAACTATTTCGGTCAGTGTAATTTGGAACATTTGAAATAATCAATGTGAAATTTAGAAATAGTTGAGGTAAAGGTGTGGTTGAATTGGATATCTGCCTGTGTTTATTTTTGCATAATACTTTATTATCATCATCATCAAAATCAACAGGGAGCAGTGGGTAGCCGAGGTTCAAACCCAGCCAGGCGCATCACTTTGTGTAGTTTATTTTATGACTATTGCTCTCAAAACGATGAAAGAAAACATCGTGAGGAAACCGGCATGTCCTAGTCCCAAAAATGCGAAGACATGTGACATTCACCAACCCGCACCGCAGCCGACATACATAATAAAATTATTTGCTTCAGTTTTTCAATCAGGACAAACCGTAAACAATTTACTTATGAAATTCCTATACTTTTCTATTACTAGCCCGAGCCTTCACTCCCGTCAACTGACTACCTACCCTACACTACCCTACCCAACCAACCTATTTTTTTTTTTAACTTTTATACTTTTCCTGTACGCTGGTGAACAAAACAAAAAAAAATATTGTAAAAAAAAATGGTCCAGCCATTCTTAAGTTATAGCGTGACCAAGAGAAATAAGTAAATAAAAATATATAAAATATATTAATTTTTATATAAAATAGATTATAGTTAACCCATACATCAATGCACGTCACGGTATGGGGCCGAGGTGATTGCCTTTAGGGATCCCTCTGACCATTCAATTAAAACTTTGTCTAAGTAGGAAATTCATAAAACTTTTTGTAATAATAAATTGTTGGGTTCATGCTGAATCATCGATTGTAAGTTTAGATTGGTGTTTATTCAGATGCGATTGAACTCATAGAACTGCGAGTTAATTTTTAGTTGTTGGTTAACCAATAGTTTCGATAGCAGTTGTTTTAACAGTAGCGTTTTGAACTTTTACAATATTTTAATTAACTTTTGTAATTCAAAAGCCTATGTGTTTTGTGAAAGGCAACTTTAATTACACTAATATAATAAAGGTGAAAGTTAAATGTGTTTGTATTTTTTTATTTACTACTTCACTCTCGAATGGTTGAACGGATTTCGATGAAATTTGGTACCTACATGGGTAACCTGACATCCATTGTCCCAGGACAATGCACGTTAATAAAAGTAATTATTTTAAACACACGGACACCCGGTGTCCTAGGCCGCTGGTGTATCTACTTTATTTAATAAATAGAAAAAAAGCAGTAATACTTGCAAAAGAAGCAGCCGCCGCCCTAACGCCCCAGCCGCCAGGGTTCCGGATCCCGATTTCCAGCCACCGTAGACGTAGGCACGCCGTCCGGTCGTCTGGTAACCGTCCGAAGTCAAAGCTCAAGTTGTCGACGGCGTAGTGTTCCACGCGCGCCTCAATGAGACAAAACAGCGCTAAAACGAAAAGGGCAACTGAAGAAACATACGTAGGTTTTATTCAGTAAAAGTCTGAAATACCTTCTTGTTTCACCCAGAGTTAGAGATATCATTCGATGATTAATCTTTCGTTCTACAAATAAGATATTTTCCAGTATTCTTCAAAAGTGTACTAATTGTTAGTAAATAAGTATATTAAGTTACTCCTGACATACAGGCCCGCCTATTTCAGGAATCAAATGCTTCATAAATTATACCATTATTTTCCAATAAATAATTATTATTATCCACCCTTACGTTGTTGAAACTTCAACGGTCCGGACTAAGCATTTCGCTTCGTCTTTTATACCGCGTACATCGAAGGACTGGAACAATTTGCCTGCTGCGGTCTTCCCGTCCAACCATAATTTAGGTGTCTTCAAGGCTAGAGTGAATAGGCTCTTAATAAACTAGTGCGCCTGACCATCAATGATTGCATCTCCGCTTACCATCAGGTGGGATCGCAGTCAAGCATTGGTTTATATCAATAAAAAAAAATTAAAATATAAGTACTAGCTTCTAACGGCTTCGCCCTCATGAAAAAAAATTTCTTCATACAAACTTTGGACCCCCATTTGGGAATTTTGGAATATCCTTTCTTATTTTTTGTGATGTTTATAAACCTCTCACATCTAGGCCCAAGGGTTACAGATAGGTGTTGATGAGTAAGTGTGTGAAACAGAAATGTACCTTTTATATATATATATATAAATTACCGTAAAAAAAAATAAGAACTTTTTCACATTCCACCTCAAAACGAATCAAAGGCTCATTTCGCTGAAATAACATTTATCAAAACAAGCTTTTAAACACATTACTCTTGTGAAAATTACCCTAATCCCCTAAACACGATTTACCATCTGAGGTGTTGAATATTTTTCGAAACGAATGGATAATTTTAATGTAGTAGTGCCAACCAGCAATCTTGGTACAAATTACCTAGAAGCCAAGGTAGGGTGACGAAGCTGTTTATAAAGTTAAGAATAAAAAAATGGCTGACCTTTTTTGTGACAGATGACCGATTACAAAAGCTTTTAGGCATTGATATTCTGATACGGAAAAACTTTGATAAATTATGCTTAGAAAGTATAAGAGATAATTAAAGTATATTTTCGTTTTATCAATTTTAATAGAATGACTGTAATGGTTTTACCATTTTCATGAGAGCAGTGGTGGCGAAGTGGTAACGGCCCCGACTTACGAGTTGTAGGTCGCGGGTTCAAACCCAGCCAGGCGCATTTCTTTGTGTAATTTATTTCATCACCACTGCTCTCAAAACGGTGAAGGAAAACATCGTGAGGAAACCGGCATGTTCTAGAACCAAAAATTCGAAGACATGTGACATTCACCAATCCGCACTGGACCCGCGTGGTGGATTACGGCCCATTCCCTCTCCTAGAGAGGAGGCCTGAGTCCCAACAGTGGGAACATTATAAGACCGACTATGCTATGCTAATAGTTTCACTGCCAAAGATATTACAATTATTATTATTGGTTGAATCTCGCTCGTTAACTCGCTATGAGAGAGTGGCAAAGCTATTTCTTCCGACCAAATTTTGGTGAGTAATCTCAACGAAGGTAGAATAAGTTTGGGCTTTCGGACGACGCAACAGGTAGATCGTCGTCCAACTATCTGAGAATGACTAAGCTTGAGCGCTTCACAGAGATGTCAGCAAAACCGTAGGGGCCAAGCAGGGCCGATGTCTGCCAGAACCACAGGAAATTTCTGAAAAGGAAACCTGTGGTCCAAAACGCAAAGAGTAACTGAAGGAGATAGGTGTGCTTTTAGTCAGTAAAAGTCTGATATGCTCCTCTCAGTTTACCCCAGACCAAGAGAAGTCATTTGATGATTTTTCACCTCAAAAAATAAAATAGGATATATTACAAGTAGTTCACAATCATACACGCAAACACATATGCACTTTCTATGCCTTTGCTGTAATAGTCTCATGAGACTGCAATCCGACAATACTGGGAGAGATCACACACAGGACATTCATTGGTCCTGCTTCTGATCTCTCCCGGTAACTATACGTGATTTCTGCTACACGGTGGTGTTACACCACCAATTTCCAAACTCAGGGCAAATACCGAGTCATTACTGTTGAAAACAAAAACCATAATCATTTTTTGCCCGACCGGGAGGCAGGTCGGACGGTCGTAACCGAATTGTTACACGTGTTGTTGTGTTGTGGAAACGGTTGTAACTTGGCTAGGGGGCCGGAAATTGAGCTATTTTATAACGGAATTGCGATACCATTGACGTGCTTTAGTACAATTCCTGTAATTTAGTTATTCAAGCCTGCACTTAAACTTTACACATTTTGTAAACAATTACTCCTGGAAACTACGCTGCTGCATTCTGTTGCAGTTTCTTAGTGATTGATAGGACGCAATGCAGACTGGCGGTGGAAACAATAAAGCAGCGTATTTATTATACTCTTGTCCGAAAATATTGCATTAATGGAACTTTATAGATGCCTACTTTTTTAAAGATGATGTATATTTTGGGTCGTTCACAAGAAAAAAACGGAGGCCAAATAAAAGAATATAAAAGAGTGAATGATATTGTTGCTATTGTTTTTTGAGTCTCGCTCTAGGGAGGAACGGGAAGGCGTATCAGACTTTTACTGACAAAAACCCACCTGTATATTTCAGTAGCCTTTTGCGTTCAAAAAACTGACATCCCTTTGAGACGCATACGCGCCGTCGACAACTTGAGCCTGGTCTTTACCGGATGGCCTACAGTGGTCAGACTCACGGGCGTGTCCTTATTTATTTTATTTATTTATTTATTTATTTAAATATTTATTTATTTGTTTTTTTTTTTAAGAACAACCAGCAAAGCATACACCATTATACATGCTAAAGATTCAGTATTCTTACATTATATAGGTAGTGTAACCTTAATTAAAGGCTGCCACGGCATGCATTAAACTAACGTAAATATTGAAATTTTGTTCAAAAGTAAGCCAACCAATAAAAAAATACGACAACAAAAACAAATTCTGAATATATGAATATTTACAAATTCTATATATTTATTTATTTATGAGATTTTTTTCCTTTCCTCTCACATGAAGTACTTGAAAAGGAAAAGGACAAAACTCTCTTTTCACTCTTGTGATAATGCCTTCTGAAATTATTGGTAAACCTTTATTTTGGAAACCACTTTGGTAATAGTTAAAGGCTGTACATTAGTAAGATAGCCTCTACAATAAAGTACAAAAAAAGGAAAATTACAGACACCCTAAAGATACTCAAATACACCAATATTTCTCTTTTACTGTCTGATCCATGACCAGCTTCCTCAAATGAAGCCACTACTCCTGGGAACCGCAGTGCTGTGGTACTTCCTAGTGATTGATAGGACGCAATGCGGGCTGACGGTGGAAACTTTAATGCACGTAGCCATATATTATACCCCACTTCCACGGAGTAGATAAGTACAGAAAGCTGACTCGTACAACGAACGATACAAGCGCAGTCTTTTGAATTTCTAAACATGTCTTATGTTATCCTTTCTTCCCGTAGCGCTTTTGTATTCTTAAACACGTTCTTTCATAATCCTTTCTCCCACAATCCGCCCATCTTTTCTTTGGCCTGCTACTCTCTCTCTCTATTAAAATAAATGTAAAAAAATCTTGACATTTATTTTACTTTTGTGATTTTTTTTTTTGTAAGAAATTATCAATGTCCCGGTGTCCCACTCTGGTCAGTGCAAGATAGTGGCGAACTTTTATTAACTAAACCCCTACTGTGTACTCTTCTGCAAAACCCCACAACCTTGGCAGAATCATCATCTGTCACTCTGCAAAGCAACATAATACAATGCGAGTTAAAAAGCACAGTAATTGATATAATTCTCGAGAATGTCAAATGAGGCTTCCATTTGACATTCTCGAGAGTTATATCAATTATGCATGCATTTAATTTTGCTCGCTGTTTAAAGCTGGTGTTCTGTGCCTATATATTCTGTGGTACAACGTTCACTCTGTAAACCCGACGCGCTAGTCTGCTGCGAATAGATTACCTTATCAGTTTCACGCGGATGTAGAATGGTATATTAGGACGGTGAGAAGTAGCTTCTAGCTTGCTATAGAATCACTGCATAGTACATAACAAAGTCGCTTCCATCTGTCTGTCCCTATGTATACTTAGATCTTTAAAACTTTGCAACGGATTGTGAAGCGGTTTTTTTTTTTCTTTTTTTTTTTATACTTGCATAATATAGTAGAGAAACACAGGTTCTTTTAGAAGTTTCACATGTCGCTTACATTGCAAACGCTGGCTGAACACTACGAGATAGACCAAAATAATGTACTGCAGTATTGTACAAATTAAAAAGGTCTACAAAATAGTCTGTTATAGTATAAGTCTATCTCTTAGGGATAACCCACAATAATCATTTCTTATTCTTTACTTTTTACGAGAAACAATGGATTATTTACGAAGCGATTTTAAGCAATACAGCATTATTCTTTATCCAATTAAGTACCTTAAATAGATTGTGCATTTAATATAAATCAATATGGTCCTTTACAGCATGTAATTTAAATGAATATTTTCGAAGGTATTACAGATTTAAAATGCAGGGATATAGGGGTTGCGGCGGTATCAGCATTACACCTGTGCGGAACCGGGGCGAGTCGCTAGTAGAATAGAGTAAAATAAACTTTTTACCAAAAAAGTAACACAACTTTAACATAAACTTAAATCTATGGGTACAATAGAAGTCTTATTGCTGACAGCGATATCTAGCAGACAAGCTTAGGATGTATAGAAAGGACTAAAATAATACAGTGGGTAGGCTGCGATACACTGCTAACAAATTAATCAAACACTAGATATGCATATGTAAAATAATTAAATACCTATATAAAACAGAATACATAACTTTGAAAAATAATTTATTATATATATAATTATGTATACATATTATAATATGTTACACAATGTCATTGCAAAAAGGAAAAAAATAAAGTAGTGCTGGTGGAAGAAATTAAAAGTAGAACCAGAATAGCGTTATAGAGAAAGGAAATGGTCTTTAACTTGATTTTTGAAGGAAACTAGTGACTAGACTTGCCTGATTGATAACGGCAACGCGTTCCTCAAACGCACCGCTTGGATCGTAAACGACTTGTCACAAAACTTGTTGAATGCGAGGGCATCAAAAGTTTCAAATTCTCTGATGATCTTAAGTGTCCAAAATGTGAAGAACTTAAAACTTTCTTTGAGATAAGACGTGGTTGTAGGAATAAACGGAAGGACACTGTACAACAACGATAAAATATGCGCATTCCGATGAAGGTGGATTGGTAGGCACTTGAGCTTAATATGGGATTCAGAAATATGATCATATTTGCGCAATCCAAATATGAATCCAATACAGAAGTTTTGAAGTCGCTCAAGCTTATCTAGCTGCACTTCAGTTAGATCCAGATAACTGACATCGGCATAATTAAGAATTGGGAGGAGGATAGATAGGGCGGCGCATTTTTGGTAGAAGTTGGAAGAAAATTGCGCAGTCTTCTTAAAGATTCTGCAGACGCAAATAACTTGCGGTGTACTTCCGGTTCCAAAAGACTCCACGAAAATTCTTTATCAATATTAATACCAAGGTCCTTCACTGAGTCACTGTATGAGATGGTTGAGCCATCAAAAACAATCGGTGGGAGCCGTGTCCAGTCGATTCTTCAGCGCAACCTAGGGCTGCCGACACAATGACTTGGGTCTTCACGAGAGTGACCTTCAGACCATGGCCCAGACTCCACTCCGAAATACGAGCTAAATATTTGTTGATAATGTTAACTGCCTCAGACACTTCATGTGGAGTTCGATGCTACGATATTAACTCAACCGTATTTTCGTTCTTTTTATAATTTTCCTGCCCTTGTAGCAATATCTAGAGCACCACTTAGGAACTAAAAATTCTAAATCCAGCATCACGCAATTAGAGATATTCGCGCGATTTGAACACATAAAACAGCCCGAAATCATTTATCGGGCTGTTGCCTGGATGACACCTGTCTGAACGGAGGATCCTCCCTATTCATTGGAGGTTTTCGGGACTTTACACTGTATTCCGCATACATCAAAACTTTAAAGATAGATCTCAAAAGGCAACATAAGCAAACCGGTAATAAAATGTCATGAAGTAAATCCATTGTCCCAAACTTTTGAAAAATCACGGTCACAACAAAATGAGGGTACAAATTGCAATTTGTGTAAAAAGCAAAAAAATTGAATAGATTAGCTTTCGCAGACATATTACTCCTTTGTGAGGCTAGATTTTTTTCTAAATTATCTTTTAACGTAAATAAATGTCCCTGCACGAGGGATTTAGCAAACTTTTACATTTCTAGTAATTTCGTTTGCCAGGTACAATCAACCGCAAAATTTAGTAGTATACTTAATTTGGTCGGAGTTAGTGTAATAAAAACTTTTATTTGTCCAACTCTAAATAATAAGATAAGTTTTTGTACCACAAATTGTTTTACTTAAAAAGAGTAATTTGGAACCCAAGATTTGCAATGAAATTAGCATTTTATAATGCGCACTATCGCGACGGTAAAGTAAAAACTCAATTATCATAAATAGACCACCTTACGAATGGCAATGCGCCCCTGGTACATGATGGCCATCCCACCCATACGCACAAAACGTTTTGGGAATTAATTAATAGTGCGTACAGCTAAGGAGTGGAATTCGTTGAAAGAGTCTGTGTTTCCTGATAGCTACAACCTAGGGGTTTTTATGTCAAGAGTAAATAAAGGTTACTTCTAGGCAAGCGTTTTCTGTCTTTGACCACATCGTCGCTTTCCATCAGGTGATATAGTGGTCAAGCGAGAGCCTATATTATCTTATATTGGACAGCCCTCTGATGTTTATTTTTTAATGGTTTATTCAAGACAATTTACATAATTATTTTGACATATCTTTTGCCAAATTTCCGTACAGTTTGTCGGCATATTGACTGGCCTGTTGGTCTAGTGGTTAGTGGCTCTGACTGCTAAGCCGGAGGTCGTGGGTTCGATTCCCACACAGGGCAAATGTTTGTGCGATGAGCACGAACATTTGTTCTGTGTCTGGGTGTAGTTAATCTATATATGTATCTATTTAGAAATATATAAGTATGTCTATCAGTTGTCTAGTACCCATAACACAAGCTCTGCTTAGCTTGGGACTAGACGGAGTTGTGGATAGTTGTGAAATATTATATTATATTATTATATATTATATTATATGTCGGGATAGCATGACGGTTGACAGGGTAGAATGGAAGAAAAAAACGTGTTGCGCCAACCCCAAATAAGATGGGACAAGGGCAGGAAGATGATGATGATGATGATGATGATGATGATGATATAACTTCCAATCTAGACAAACAGTCTTTTATGAGTACAATAAATTGATTTAAATGATTCCTTAACGAACAAATATTCATATCTATGATATTTAATTTATTTTTTGATGCGTTACATGATCTATCCATCGTTTTGTGGATTCATATTTTGAGTACGTAATATCTTGTAAGTTTTCTGTGTTCATGTTTATATTAAGGTAAATTAAAAGTTTTTTAATTATTTAATTCTATATTATCTGACTTTTTTATGTATGTATAATTGGCAAAGGTATAAAGGTATATATTTACTCTCCGTTTTTGCTGTTAACAGGTAAGTATTTGTTTATATCGCTATCACAATAGATATTATATTATATGTTATTATAATTTCATATTATATATCAGTGGCAAAACAAAAATGTTATAAAAAATCTATTGAACTAACCCACCCCTGATTGATCCCGGTGGAAAGGTGCCCATAACGCTTGCTGCGTTCTCACTTTGAATGTAATAATTAAATCATCACCATCATCATTTCAGTCGAAAGACGTCCACTGCTGAACATAGGCCCCTCAAGTGTCGCCAGGACGAATAGTCCTGTGCGTCTCGCATACATTGCATTCCCGTGACTCTCACCAGCCCTTCTAGCCAAGTTTAACTGTTTCGTTTCGATGCTCTTTTCGTTGATCGCCTCGAGTCGGCCACGCCTCCTATTCCTTTGTTCTGACCACGTGACTGAGCGTTGAGATGACGTCAGAAAAACGGAATTGAAGGCGTGGCCGACTCGAGGTGATCGACGAAAAGAGAATCTAAACGAAACGGTTGTAACTTGACTAAGGGGACAGAACCTTTCGACTATCATCTATTTAACTAGCAATGTATCCTGCCTATATTATACATTAATTATTATTATTAGAAAGTTTGCGATTCTGTGAGAAGACATAGTGAAAGGTTTAACGTAATTTACTGTTAATGGCTATTTTGCTGTACGAAATAAACAAATTTAATAATGATTATTTATAAAAAGCTGCGGATAAAAAAAAAACAACAAGACCAGGTGGGTTACCATGACGTTCAAAGTAAAATTGTTTCATTCTTATTTCAATGTGGGTAAGAGACAGAGCTATACAGGTTTTCTAGCGCCATCTCTTACACACAATGGAATAAGAATAAAAGGTTTCAACAGAAGACTACCAATTTCCCTGAAAGAATGTCACACTATAAAGATAAAGTACTCACTGACAAACTCATATTGATTTACGATAAGCTTGCAACTGAAAGTCGAGAGAACATAAATTTAACATAAGTATTCCACTTTGTAAGCTTAGAACAGCTTAGGGGACCGAGAAATGTTACCTATTCGTGTCTTATGCTAAAACTGGAACTAACTTCATTGGAGATTTATTTAAGTCTGGAAAGGATATGTTTTTGAATTCATAAGCACTTTTCTAAGTTTATCTAGGACATTACTGACTCTGCCCGCCCATTAAGTGATTCCAAGGAAGACGGCAGCACAGTGATCACGTGCTGCCGTGCATAAAGAGGCTCAGGGAAGACCGTTGTACAGTCTCCTCAGACATATGCCCTAACAGGCGTTGCACAGAGGGGGTCCTGGAATGGTATTTTAAGAGGTAACGGCATCCCTTCTATATGTGCTAGTGGTAATCACCGGGGTGGTTTTAGTGAGGTAAAAATCTCACACTCCCCGGACTTATCCCCAAAGTCCGGGCGCCTTTCGAAGGTTTTCCCTCGAAAACAATAAAAAAAGACATTACTGTCACCCCTTGCCTTGGAAAGCATGTTAAGCAGTTGGTTTTGATTGTCATTCATGGTTCTTTGACAGTCATTACAGGTAGTTAGACGCCAGAAAGTCTGACCATCATACCCTTTTAATTCATCAAAAAATTATTAGTACTTGAAGACAATTTACAGAACAGCTGACAAAAAAGCTGAAAGTAAATTTTCCTACAAGCGTAAAATTCGGAACTACTACTTGAAGTCCTCTCAACCTCAGTTCGGTCTTCGTCTTAATTGTTATACACTTCTGGACACATCTATTGGCCCACCTTGTATTTTCAGTTTCGTTTGGTCCTAGCTAAAATTTTATATTAGGTCGAGCAAAAAGTTTTTATGCAGTTTTGAACCTCGCACATTCACAATTTCATCTATGCCTAATCGTATGAGAGCTGTGGTAGATGCACATGGAGGCAACACGCGTTATTAAATTAAACCTTTATTTGATAAAACATGTTTTTTATTCAAAAATCAATTTTTTTTTTCAAAGTCAAGTCAAGTCAAAGATTTTTATTTCACATAGGCCTACATGGGCACTTATAAAACGTCAGAAGCTAGTGCACGGTTCCAAATTGGTCGTTTCCTATGGAGAAGAACCGGCAAGAAACTCCATGGTTACTCTTTTAAAAAAGAATTTGTTGATACAATACCTTCTGTTTACAATATATTGAATTTATTATGTAAGGACAGTGTAGACTGGTCAATAAAGTACAATAAAAATAATCATAATAAAAAGGAACCTAAGAATTCGCGGAGTCTACAGTGTTCTCACATTCACATTTCAAAAAAGAGGCTATACAAACAAAAGCAAGCAAAATAAATAATTACAATTATTAATAAACAATATGTCAACAATATAAATAATAATAAATAAATAAAAAATAAAAAATATTGCAAAAGCAATGTATATATTACAACAAATGTGGAGCAGTCAATAGATAAATTTACAAAATATTATGAGCTACCAGGGGGCCACATGTGCAGAAGCAGTCATTGCCAAACAAGCGTGTCTTCGACATAGTCTTTAACCTTATAATTGCCTTTAACAAGGCGCATATCCGACTTGTTAGGCGTAGCTCCATGTCGTATGGTATTCTGAATTCAAATTTAAAACAATACGATCGAAAAAGATGGTAAAATGTATCAGGTTTAAAACTGCATCAACAGTTTTTGTTCAATCTAGCAATCATATTTCGGTAGGGGCCATCGAAACCTAAACTCTAAGGTAGGCCAATAGATGTGTCCAGAAGTGTATTTTAAGTTTTCTAAATTACAATGATTTCTTAATTGTCATAGGATTTATAAGTTTATTATATTAGCATATATACGTATTTTATTATTATAAGCCACTTAATTTAACGATACTACATTCTATTTCAAATATCTATTATTTATTTATTGTGCACACCTACCACAGTGTTGTCTTTTTTAACCCAATGGTTGACTGGTAGAGAATGCCTTGTAGTATTAAGTCCGCCTATGTACCACCAAGAAGGCAGAAGGCTTCAGAAGGCTTAAAGTTACTCAAAGGGCAATGGAAAGGGCTATGCTCGGAGTTTCCTTGCGTGATCGCGACAGAAATGAGGATATCCGCAGGAGAACCAAGGTTACGGACATAGCCCGAAGAATCGCCAAACTTAAGTGGCAGTGGGCAGGGCACATTGCTCGCAGAACAGATGATCGATGGGGACAAAAGGTTCTGGAATGGCGACCGCGTACCGGAAGACGCAGCGTTGGAAGGCCTCCCACAAGGTGGACCGACGACCTGGTGAGAGTCGCGGGAGTGCGGTGAATGCGAGACGCACAGGATCGGTCGTTGTGGCGTCGCTTGGGGGAGGTCTATGTCCAGCAGTGGACTTCTTTCGGCTGAAATGATGATGATGATGATGACATTCTATTTCAAATATCTGTTATTTATTTATTGTGCACACCTACCACAGTGTTGTCTTTTTAACCCAATGGTTGACTGGTAGAGATTGCCTTATGGTATTAAGTCCGCCTATGTACCACCAATGTACATGAAGTCTAAATAAATAAATAAACCGTTGTACAAAGACTACAATAAATTGTGGGTGAGGTCTTGTATGCCTAGTAGATAATCTATGTACAGGACAACAGTGCCGGTCCCCAAGGAAAGCAACAATAAAATCGTACACAGTGTAAGTCCGCGGGACAACACGATAAGTACATACTTGTAACTTCGGGATGGCTACATTTAGGCGACTCTATCACACTTTATCTATCGACTACTTTTTTCGAAAGTGCTAACAGATTCCGATGAAATTGGGTACATGACAATATGGATCTATGACCAGAAATTGCAAACTTTATCCCGAGAGTATGTTGCCTTTTTTTTATTGGGTGGGACAATCATCTCATGACAAATCCCGCTCTTTTGCGGAGCGGGAGATAGTGTCAGACTTTTACTGACTAAAAACCCACTCCTGTTCCTTCTTTGCCTTCATCCCAGGGCCCCGAGTTTCACTTTCACACTGCCTGTGGCCCCAGTAGGCTTTGACCCTGTTAGGCCCTTATGATTTGCTGATATCTCCCTGAGGCGCGCGTGGAACAGTACGCGCCGTCGACGACTTGGGCTCGGTCCGGACGGTTACCAGACGGTCGGACGGCGAGCCACCTTTTGTTCGCCGTCCGCAAGCCCGCGCCTACGGTGGCCGGAAATCGGGATCGGAATCCCGGCGGCGGTTGGGGCGTGAGGACCATTGCCTCACGCGATCGGCCGCCTCCTTTACAAGCATTACTGCTTCGCAGAAGGAGGCGACTGCCTGCCACTCCTCCTCACTCCGGACCATGGCCTGTACTAAGGCCCGGCGCGAGAGATTCGCCGCCGCCAATCGCCTCCACGAGGACACAGCGTTGCTCTGCCCAATCGGGGCATACCTACATCGTGTGCTCCACCGTGTCCTCCGGATCGTGCACACAGTGGCGACACCCGGGCGTGTCTTCCGCACGAATCTGGTGCAGGAACTTTCCGAACTTACCATGTTCGGTGAGAACCTGCGTCATGCGGAAGGTGAGGACGCCGTGAGGTCTTTCCAACCACTCCTCGAAGAGGGGACTTACCGTCATAATTGTTTCGTGCCCAGAGTATGTTCCCTTGCAATAATTTTAGCAAGTACACGTTTATAATTCTTACTCCAAATGTCATGTGGAAATTCGGTAGCGATCACTAAAAGTGATCAATCATATCCTATAGCATACCATCTATTTACCAGTTAAGGGGTTGTAATTTATGACAAAAACTACCCTACAATTAACTCTAGGAAACATTTACAAATGACGGAAGTAACGAATATGAAGTATACTCAATTAAAATACAATTAAAGGTATACTGATGACGCATAAAGTGAAAGAGTATTATAAGGTTTGTTTTTGTAAAGTTCCTTAATATTGTTTTTAGTGTTCCGTACCTCAAAAGGAAAAGAACGGAACCCTTATAGGATAACTTTATTGCCCATCTGTCTATCTGTCTAACGTACTAACTTACCTATGAAAACAGTACAATTCCCGAATTGAGTTACGAAAAACTACAAATTTACTACTACTATTTTCCTATACTTGTGCTATGAGACCTTACTTTAAGCCGAATCTTAGGATCCTAGGTCAACGAGAAGTACCCAATGAATTTTGATTCCCTTGAGCATGTCGAAATACATGTTTTTTTTTGACATAAATGGTTTTAATTTCCACTCGATACCACCACGCGTTCCCGAGATAAGGTGTTGATAGACAGACAGACAGACGGACCACAAGATGATCCTATATGAGTTCCGTTTTTTCCTTTTGTGGTACGGAACTTTAAAAATCTCTACTTTATTAAGTGAATACATAAGTAGATTTAAAAACACCGGCACTAATATTTGGCAACTAAAACAACACAAAAACATATTTCACTTTCATAGTCAATAATAAATGAGGATTTCATGAACAGCAAAACGTTCAGAAGGGCCAGCATTATGCTATAAAATTTTATCATGCCCCAACGAATGGACGTCCATTATCGTCTGAAATCATCTTCTGCCCTAATATCCGCCATTTTGGGGCAAAACACTGGACCAATAAAAGGTTGAGAGTCAATAAAAGAGCAACGCCATCTACCGGTGGTTAGAACACGGTTTTATGTCTTTGTTGTAGCCCTGTCTGTAAAAGCTTGAAAATAAATTAGGGTTGATGAAGGATTTTTGTTTTTAATGGTTGGTCAAATGGACCATAAGGAATCACAAGGATTCTTACTTTAGATTTAAGTTTATAACAAAAAATAAAACTTTGATATTGTTTATGAGGGTTACGAGGAATCGTTAAATTCGTCATGGGCAGGATATATTATTTGCAGAACTGGCAGTCAATGGGGCTGAAAGATGCTGACATTGCAATTTTGTACCGGAACTATTCTAATCATACTCTATATACTATAATTGTTTAGTATATCCTGACATTTTAAATTACTATAAAACCAACACCGAAAATTGTGCAAAACTACATACAATGATAACAGTAGGAACATTATCTCCACGCCTAAACAATGGAAGCAGGCGGCCAAATGAGCTACCTTGAATTTTAATCATCTCATTACCGTCATACGAGCCTCCTTGCTGTTCTGCCTACAAATAACACCGTCAGCGATATAATCTGCGGACAAAACATGTCCGAAGAATTTAAGAGCGACCTTCTCGAGGCACATTTTCATACAACCCCGCTTTTACGTGATTATAACGTTATTACAAAAGTTTTTTTAGATATTTTGGAAACATAGATATCTTTTGGATATTATCAACGTTTTTATTGAAATCAAATCATTTTGTGTGTAAAGAGCGTTAAAAATATTTTGATTGAACTTTAGGCCTTCATAAATATAACTATAAAAACCTTGCTCATTTAATCAAGATTTACGTAACTTATTTTTTCAAAAACTTTAATAAAACCTTAAAGAAAGAGATTAAATATCTTAACTTAAATATTCGAGTGAATGACGGAATTACTAAATGCCAACAGGGCCTTGTTTAATAAAGCTGACAATTCGACATACATTTAAAAAACTGATGTCATTGAAGAATTGTCGCGCTTAGGCAGTTTAATAAATGTAAAATATGTCAAAAAGCGACAGAAATTTTGACATATTTGTCAATGAAAAACTCGTTTAATAAAATTTTGCCGCGACCATTATATCGTCTTTTGAAATGTACAAATAATTTTATTTTATGATGAATGAGGGTAAAATAGAAAAAGTATTAAGAAAGTAAAAGATAGAATCAATCACTAATGCAACATCGATTGCTTTTTTTTTCGCGTATAAAAATGATATAGGATATGGATAAAGGATATGCACAAAAAACTTACCATTTTAGGTCTTATTCATGTTTTTTTTTTATTTGATATAAACTATTGCATGAGTGCGATCCCACTTGATTGTAAGCAGCGATGCAATCGTTGATGATGAAGCGCACTAGTTTATTAAGAGCCTATTCATTCTAGCCTTGAAGATACCACAATTATAATCGGATGAGAAGACCTGGAGCAGGCAAATTGTTCCAGTCCTTCGATGTACGCGGTATAAACGACGAGACGAAACGCTTAGTCCAGACCGTAGAGGTTTCAACAACGTAATGGTGCGTGAATACTCTCCGTACGTCGGGTTTTCCGATGGTAGAATAAAAATTACATATATATATATATATATATATAAATATCCTCTTTGGGAAGTTTAGTGACCAATTGACCAACGATGCGAAAATAAAAAAGGGGAGGAAATAGTTAAAAAATTAACGCAATTACCAGTATCAGGTATTTTCAATAAAGACTGGAAATACCTTCGCAATACTACTTGGCAAAATTGACGCAAAAGGACCATGGATTCTGGTTTTAAATTAATAACCGTCGTGTCTCTTTGTTCGTTTTTCTTCTAAATGTTTATTATCACTACTACCCTCACTCGATGTTGGTACTATTTTTTGTAATTAAGCTTTTATAAAAACACTTTCTTACACCATCAACTTTCACAATATTTATGATTTCGCGACATAAGGCAACGCCAGGAGCGTTAAGGATATTCGA
This sequence comes from Mythimna vitellina, assembly GCA_949316375.1. Classification (NCBI taxonomy): domain Eukaryota; kingdom Metazoa; phylum Arthropoda; class Insecta; order Lepidoptera; family Noctuidae; genus Mythimna; species Mythimna vitellina. Next base: position 6,679,833 of record OX438687.1, on the reverse strand, counting down.
ACAATTCTACAAATATATCAATATGTCATAACAATTTTATGTATAATAAAGCAGATTTATCAAGCTTTTCACGACAAATTGTCACCTGCCGCTCAAAAAGTTTTATTAAACAGAAAAATGTCCAATTGTCACTTTTTGACATATATCGTACTTGTTCAATTATTAAACAGCGCCCAAGTGTCATCTCTCTTTTTTGCATTGCCTATGTATCAAACATTTCGTTTGGATTACGTTGATTGAACTAACAAGCCTTTAAACCATGTTCAGGTCGACGGGTCGAAAAGGGCCCTCTTAAGCTCATTTAAATCAGTAATAAAGTACGCAGATAACAACTTAAAAGATTGTGCTTGAATAAAAAATTAAAGACAACGCGTGAAATTTCTACAAATCTCATTATTGAAACAAACAAATGTCTTTTCTTAAACAAATCCTACGATTTAGCGAGAAAAAGTATGACAAAGGAGAGCTCAAAAATATTAATCAATTTTTATTTATTTATTTATTCAAACTTCATGTACAGTAGTGGTACATAAGCGGACCCTAATGCAACAAGGCATTCTCTACCAGTCAACCTACATACACCCTAACTACCTATACTACCTATACTTATTATTACTGCCTATACTTTTCCCCACAGCTTTGCTCCTTTTCTAAAAATATAATATATATATGATATATAAAAAAAATATAATATATATTTAATTTTTCGGTGACTTACATCACATCATTGAAATAGTTGGCAATTTCAAAAGTTACTTTTTTTGCAGACTACCTTTTCAATGTAGCTAAGAATGACGAAGAAAATTGCCTTCCTACTTCCTTTTCATCCAAGATATAAATAAAAACACATTGTGTTCCACACACGCCTCAATGAGAAATCATCAAGACTGATGGGGCCCAATAGGGTCATTGCATACCAGTTACGGTAAGTTTTTTGAACAATATAGGGATTGTTCGAAAAACTTACTTAACTTACCGAGGCCCTGGACTACAAAGCATAAGTAAAGAAATACAGGTGGTATGGTATTGGGCACGCCACAATTATGGCGGTAAGTGTGTAAGTGTCTTTAAGGCGTGGTTGGAAAGACCTCACGGCGTCCTCACCTTCCGCATGACGCAGGTTCTCACCGGACACGGTAAGTTCGGGAGGTTCCTGCACCGGATTCATGCGGAAACGACGCCCGGGTGTTGCCACTGTGTGGACCGCCCGGAGGACACGGTAGAGCACATGGTGGAGGTGTGCCCCGCTGGGGCAGAGCAACGCCTTGTCCTCGTGGAGGCGAGGAGGAGTGGCAGGCGGTCGTCTCCTTCTGCGAAGCAATAATAATAAGTATAAACCAGTTAAAATCTCCCCCTCGCTGCACTCAGGGCAGGAGGGGTCCTTTGTTGACTTCCCACGTTCGAGTAAAAATAAGACATGACTAAGAAAATACATATACCTATACTGCAAATATAGGTAGATAAATCTAACCTAGCAAGCAATAAGCAACAGAATGATTCAGAACTGGCACCGTATTTCGTGTATTGGTGAACGTTTTCCATTCGCCAATATTCGCTTAGTGCCAATATTCATTCAGAATCAATTCGTTTTGTATGCGGCCCCACCATATTCATGTCTGTTGTCAGTTTAAATTACCCGTGTAAGCTTTTAAGGCAAATACCTGACTAACGGAATTTGTGCAAGAAATTTTATTTCAAGGATAAGAAAATATTTCAATGTTAAATACACAGTAAGGCAGTGTTGCACTCGTTATGCAAGCCTGTCTGGTTTATAACATAATTAAACTGAATAGGTATATTGTAAACAGTACGCCAGCCGCCGAGATCCCTACCCCGATTTCCAGTCACCGCAGGCGCGAGCTTGCGGACGGCGAGCAATGGGAAGCTCCCCGTCCAGCTGTCCGGTAACCATCCAGACCGAGCCCGTCTAACAAGCCCTCTCACTCTGTCCTAGACCGAGATTGAGAAGTCGTTAAAAAAATAATGTTTCTAAGGGTGAAATTCACCAGTAAAACTAATCGCGTTTTAACGTTTGGCTCGCATAATCGCGTTTAGCCGCTGTCACTAGTGTCACTTGTCTGTATTTTTCTTTTGTTTTATTTTTACAAGTGACACTAGTGACAGCGGCTAAATGCAATTATGCGAGCCAAACGTTAAAACGCGATTAGTTTTATTGGTGAATTCCGCCCTAAGTCATCTGTTATCAAGAAAATTCAAAAGTCTAGATGTCATAACGCGTAGTATACGTGGCATACGTGGGCTCAGTTTGTCTTTGGCTTAATCCTTGTCATAACTCTATATAAGTTTCCAGCAATCCAATAGAATGTATAATATTAGTGACGCGTCGTCTACGATACGAAGCGTTCACTTCGGAGCATACGTCGGAAGGTATTTGCGAGCCGGTGCTTGTAAGGCTAGGTCGCAGTGGTGACGGGCAATAACCAGTAATTAGACGAATAATCCATACTTCCATACCGATATTATAAATAAGCATTGGATAGCTCTAGACTGGCTCAGTCAGCAGGAGTTTTTAAAATAATAAAGATACAAGGTTCTGTACGTGACTTTGCTTGCGTGAAAGTAGAAACAACAAAGATAAGGGATCATCCAAGAATAAAAAATGTATCCTATGTGGTATTCCCTCCGCGATCCCGACCCCCATTTCCAGCAACCATGAGCACGGGCTTGCGGACGGCGAGCAATAGGAAGCTCGCCATCCGACCATCCGGTATTCGTCCGAATCGAGCTCGAGTCGTCGACGGCACGTAGTGTACCAAGCTCCACGCTCGCCTCAAAGAAATATATGTCAATAAAACAAAACTAAAAAAAACGAACAGATTTTTTTTGCAGTTTTCAGCAAGTAGAAAAATGCTGAGAATTATAAAGATTCGTAACATCCGACTTGGCTGGGCAGCGTTCGGAAAGCTGCGCGGTATCTTCTCGTCCAATATACCACAGTGTCTCAAGACGAAAGTCTATGACCAGTGCGTGTTGCCAGTAATGACATATGGCTCTGAAACGTGGTCGCTTACAATGGGCCTCATCAGAAGACTCAAAGTCACCCAAAGGGCAATGGAAAGGGCTATGCTCGGAGTTTCCTTGCGTGATCGAATCAGGAATGAGGATATCCGCAGGAGAACCAAGGTCACCGACATAGCACGAAGAATCGCCAAACTTAAGTGGCAATGGGCAGGGCACATTGCTCGCAGAACGGATGGCCGTTGGGGCCGAAAGGTTCTGGAATGGCGACCACGTACTGGAAGACGTAGCGTTGGAAGGCCTCCTACAAGGTGGACCGATGACCTGGTAACGGTTGCGGGAGTACGATGGATGCGAGACGCACAGGACCGTTCATTGTGGCGGCACTTGGGGGAGGCCTATGTCCAGCAGTGGACGTCTTTCGGCTGAAATGATGATGATGATGAACACCCGAGTGAAACTGGGGCAATTCGCTAGTATATATCATAAAGCAGAAGAGTTAGTATGTTTGAATGCATTAATCTCAGGAACTAATAGTTAAAAATTGTTTCATGTTAACCCATTTATCGAATAAGCCACTTAATATCACGCTATGTCCCACGGAAGCAAAGCAGTAAACAAAAATGCGGCTGAAACCGCGGGAAAAAGTTTTATATAAATCTATATAAGCGTGAAGGAGTGACACACATACAAACTTACATATTTGTATTGTTAGTGTGACTACACTGCGATTACAGTCCATTCAGGTAAACTAATGATCCTCACTTCACTGTATACTTTGTGTCTATTAAGAATAGTGAGAATGAAGTACACAATGGTACTGTCAGTCCACACTCAAGAGATTTTTCTTCTATTTCTCTGGAAAACACTTTTGTCCGACTCCATTCTGAAAACTTTTATTCATCCTACCATTTTCTTTGGAACAAACAAAGTACCTACTGTAGGGTTTATAGCATAGCATAGTCGGCCTTATAATGTCCCCACTGTTGGGACTCAGGCCTCCTCTCTAGGAGAGGGAATGGGCCGTAATCCACCACACGGGCCCAGTGCGGGTTGGTGGATGTCACATGTCTTCGAATTTTTGGTTCCAGGACATGCCGGTTTCCTCACGATGTTTTCCTTCACCGTTTTGAGAGCAGTGGTAATGAAATAAATTACACAAAGTAATGCGTCTGACTGGGTTTGAACCTGCAACCTACAACTCGTAAGTCAGGGCCGTTACCACTCGGCCACCACTGCTCTCGCTGTTGGGTTTTACTATCTTTGATTTCTCAGCAGCAACGCGGGTATTTGTTTTGGAGGTCGAAAATCATCCAATGACTTCTCTTCACTCTAGGGTGGAGCGAGTGGGCGTACCAGACTTTTTTTGTTTAATATATAAACCAGTGCTTGACTGCGTTCCCACCTGTTGGTAAGCGGAAGCAGTGATGCAATTGTTGATGGTAAATTACAGCATCTTTATGAAGAGTGCAATAAATGATTTTTATTATTAAATCACTAATTTTATAAAGACAAAAGATGTTTAATGCGTGTGTATGTTTGTTACTTCTTCACGCTCAAACGGCTAAACGTATTTTGATGAAACTTGGCACACACGAAGACCAGATCCTGAAATAATACATAGGATACTTTATATCTCGGTAAAATGTTCCCTTAGGACCGTTTTCTAAATTCTCCTAGGAAAGCTGCTCGTGAGATAGACAGATATTATATTGTACACCATAAATAAAATAAGAATAGGAGCTTAAAATAAATAGGGGGGTAGTGTGGGTGTGTGGGTGGGATCTAGTTTTATAAAATTATGTTCAAACTGTCGTGCCCAAAATAAACTCGCCAATTCCAACATCCCGCTAACACTATAACCTACATCCCCGCTACTCGACGACGACTGCATAAACTCCATGCATAACATTATTCGGGGACAGGCGAGGGCTACACGTGCGTGAATCGGAAATCCGTTTCATAAAATGTTTTACACCTTGCAGGCTGTATTTGTACATAGCATGGACGCATGTTTTGTATTACAGAATACGTTACAGAAGTCTAAGAAGATAACACGAAGGTTATTTTTATTAATGTCAATAACCACAGGCCGTAGAGAATAGAATAGAATAGAATAGAATAGAATAGAATAGAATAGAATAGAATAGAATAGAATAGAATAGAATAGAATAGAATAGAATAGAATAGAATAGAATAGAATAGAATAGAATAGAATAGAATAGAATAGAATAGAATAGAATAGAATAGAAAAACAATTATAACGCATACATTGCATTTTTGCCTGAACTGGGTTGGATCTGTATGTCAGGCTAAAAAGTACTAATTAATGCGCTTAGCTATAAATGGATTTCATTTATATATACGCAAAATCCGTTTCGGAAATACGTTCACTGTGCGTACAGCTATGGAGTGGAATACTCTGCCTGGAATCTGTCTCCAAATAGTTACAATATAAGGCTCTTTAAGTCAAGGGTCAAATTTCAGAATTCTAGGAAAACGGGAAGTACACTATGAATTTTGATTCCCATGAGAGTGTCAAAATATACGTTTTTTGCAACATAAACGGCCACGTCTTTTTTTTCGTTAACTTACAAGTTGGATTTTTTACAGCTTCAAGAGACCGCAGACTTGAGAACATAGTTTTCATTTCAACTCAATACCTCTATACGTTCCCGAGATCCGAGGTCTTGACAGACAGACAGACAGACGGAAAACAAAGTGATTCTATAAGGGATCCCTTTTTCCTTTTGAGGTACAGAACCCTAAAAAGTTATAAATAAAAACATGGAAATTCCACCCACAGAAATAATCCTTTCAAATCATAAAGTTGTAGATCCTCGCAAAGGTGAAACAGTACTTCACAACAAAACAGCTGCTTAGCCGTTAACAAGTGCAAGATCCGTCATGTATACTACTCTTATCTCTGGGATGGATCTGCCAAATACGACCTTAATGCACTTAGGTTATTGAAAAACGAGCCAAGAGGATCACTAACAAAGATGCACTGGACGGTTCGGAGCTTCAAATTCTTGAGCACCGACGCCGGTTTGCTAGCCTGTCTGTTTTCTATTGACTACATTTGGGGCAGTGTGCATCGGAATTGCATAATTTAATTCCGGCAAGCCGGTTCCATCAACGGACCACTTTACGAACGTTGTTACAAAATCAAAAATCAAAAGCATTATATTTCAAATAAACCATTTACAGGCACTTTTGAAATGTCAAGAAGTCAGTCGGTCAGTAAAAAATAAGATGCTAATTGCACATTCCAAAGCGTAGATCTCTATGGACAAAAATGTGCAAGACACTCCATGGCCACTCTTTTCAATCATGTTTTGTAATTACAAATATCTCTGTTACATGTTTCTTGTCGCTATCATGTGAGAACAATGCAAATAAAGTAAAAATAAAAACTAAATATAGATATTAAAATAGCAACTGGCAACTAAGAGATGACTAAACAACTGACAGCGCCCGTTCACGGACATGACGCTAATATTAGCACCACTCAGCTCAACCATTTTGAAGGGAACCGAATGATCCAACACACGAGCCACCATCAGTGAGACGCCTCCGGTACACGGTGGATATTCGAGAGGTTTTCCACATTCATTGTGCTTACAATTAAGGAGTGTAATTACGTGCCGGAGTCTGTATTGCTTAACAATCTGAGGATATTTACGTCAAGGTAACATGTTTTATTGTCGACAACATCATCGCCGTGTACTGTTAACGACACCACTGAACCGCCCCACTGTGGTGTCGTCACAAGTTTTTTTTTTGTTACTAGACCACTGCCGACTAGTTATGTCATCATCATCATCTTCCTACCCTTGTCCCGTGTTATTTGGGGTCGGCGCAACACGTTGTTTTCTTCCAGTCTGCCCTGTCACTCGTCATGCAATCACTAACTTCCTTTTCTTTCATATCACTCTTCACACAATCCATCCATCTTTTCTTTGGTCTCCCTCTCCCTCTCCATCCATCCACATGTAAACTCATAACTCTTTTAGTAACATGCGTCTCATCCCTCCTCTTCACATGACCATACCAAGACAAACGATTCCCTTTCAACTTTTCAGTCACTGGCGCCACTTTCACACTTCCCCTAATATATTCATTTCTCACTTTATTCATTGCCGACTAGTTATGTATAACGTGTAATAAAACAACTCGTTATGTTTTAACGATAATGCTGAAATAGTCCAAGTTCAAAATGGATTTGTGAAACATATCTTTTAATTGTATTAATTACAATGAAAATAACTAAATAATAATTTAAAAAAACTTGAACCAATATACAATAATGCTAGAATTACACTGCGCACACGTGTGCCACACAAGCAGATCTGGGCGCGTCAGTCTCCATTCATTTTCTATGGAAACTAGACTTGTAGAGCTACACTTGATCCACGCTACGCGACGTCGTTCTACGTACAAATCAGTCCCTCTAGCCAAGTTGACCACGTATGAACAAGTGACTGAGCGTTGAGATGACGTCAGAGCAAAGGAATAGGAGGCGTGGCCGACTCGAGGCGATCAACGAAAAGAGAATCGAAACGAAACGGTTGTAATTTGGCTAGGGGAGCAGGTGTGTTACACGTGTGCGTCAGTCTAATGTATTTCTAGCTTAACTATTATTTTTTTTTGTAATGTCAATGAATAGACATCGTTTCCCTAAGGGAAAATAAGATCTACAGAACGAGATCATCTATTCATAGTCATGGTCTTGGTTTGTAATTATTATCGATAAATGCACACGTTTTGTACTGCATCTTCATTACGATGGTGTTGTTAGGGAATGGGCCGTAATCCACCACGCGGGCCCAGTGCGCGCTGGTGGATGTCACATGTTTTCGAATTTTTGGTTCTAGAACATGCCGGTTTCCTTACGATGTTTTCCTTCACCGTTTTGAAAGCAGTGGTGATGAAATAAATTACACAAATTAATGCGCCTGATGGTGTTGTTACCAACAAAAAAATGTGAATGACGTCCTAGTGGTGTTCGGCGGTGTAGTTTACAATTCACGAGCATTGCTTACCACCAGAGGCCTTAGCCAAATTGATAATCTACAATCGTTAACGCCAGTAGAAAACTTCAAATGTATGGAAATTACATACACGTTAAGTCACGTGGTCAGAACTAAGGAATTGGAGGCATTACCGACTGTAGAAAGAGATTTGAAACGAAACGGTCGTAACTTGGCTAGGCCTGCTTGTCAGAAAGTAGTCAAGCGTGACCCTATCAATAACACGTATTATTACATTCATCTTTTTTGTGAGTGTGATCAGATTTTCACATCTAGTACCTAATAGGTTTCTTTTAACCGTGATCTCGTATTCATCTTTTTTCTAAGTGTACTTATTGTATTTTCTATACTGTGCAAGGGTGTTTAAATGTGAATTGCGTGATGCGTTAACCCTTCCAAATGGTGTAAAGTTTATTTTTGTTAAGCGCCCCCTTAATTCGGGGTTGGTAACAAAACCACAGTACCGGTTTGACCGCCATTTAAAATGAAATATTTGTGCCAATATGACAAGCTTTATTTTTTTTTCATATTAACTATGTGTATAGTTAATATGAAAAAAAAATAAAACTTGTCACAGTGTTGTACTAGGAATATCATGTGTTTGTGGATGCGTTTGCCAATAATCAAATTCACATACTATACAAATATTCGAGTAAATCACGGAATTAACGAATGCCAACAGAGTTTTCAGGCGTTATCTCCTTTTTTTTGCATTGCCTCTTCATCAAACATCGCGTTGGATTGCGTTAGGTGAAGCAACAAGCTTCTAAACCATGCTCAATGTTGACGATAGGCGAGTGGAAAAGGACCCTCTTAATAATAATTTGCACACCTACCTACCTATTACAAGTAGCAACAGTAACTCTCCACTGTGTCGGTTTGTAATACAATACGAAGTTGTCAAGCGCAAGTGGCGCCACCATGGGATTTGTAAGAACCAAAAGCCGTATGAAATATTCCCCTTTTCCTTGAGCATTACAGGAGAATGTAGCACAGGACATAAGTCGCCGAGTCTCGCATTGACTGTTTCTATGCAACCATGAGAAAACGATGCACATCCTTGGTGCGCAGGGTCCGCGCCAGCTCCAACACCATCCTGAGGATGTTGGCTGAGAGATTTGAATGTCACTACATCAACCATTGTTGAATGGTTAATGTAGTGACTATATGAATATTTACGTTGTATTTTAATTCAATTTTTTTTTGGGTCTTTAATGACTTTAATTGGAATAATTTATTATAATTATTTTATTTTTTTTGACATGGAAAGGAAATTAATTGGATTTTATTATAATCAATATAATTGTGTATGTATGTGCGTATTATGTATATATTGGACTGTTATATTATGGGATTCATGTCCTAAAAATAAAAGATTATTATTATTATAAGTATGAAGAAGAGTTGAGTGTTAAGCTTGAAGCGATACATTTTGTCGGTATCCGTATGTAGGTCGTGACAAAGCGCTGTTTAGCACGGGACGAGACCAAAGGCGATACATCATCGGAATTGACTAGATTGACCATGATTTTTTTTTTATGATTTATGCCTTGTGAAATGTAAAACTTCTCTTATGAGGAAAAGCTTCTTTGGTATTGCACCGCAACTATATAATAAAATACCCGATGAAATAAAACGTATGCTAGTGCAGAAGTTTAAAAAAAATGCATAATGGGTTGCTACTTGAAAAATGTTAGTATACTCTAGGTGAATTTCTTAATGACGAATCTCTGTAACTTTATAATATTGACATTTTTACTTATACTTGCCATGTTAAATATATTTTTTTACTTATTTTGACATGAAATGAAATTGATTATGAATATTGAAATTTTACTTGCTTGCATAATCATAATATTATGACGAATTTATATTTTAATTTAATACTATTTTTTTTTTCTTAATATTTTTATTTAATTACCTAATATTATTATTATTTTTACTTAATATTATTATGTCAAATGGCATAACATATCGTAATATCTAATTTTTAAGATCTTGTATATAATTATCACCTATTTTTACGAATAAATGATTCTGATTCTTCTATGGGTTTTCATTCAACCAGTATCAAGTTTAAAAGAATTTAGTTTTTGATGCAGACTAAAGTCTCTTTTTTTCTAGAATGTAGTTAGAACTCGTCCTAAGATACCTAAGAAGAGGTTGAAAATTATCGACGAATTTATTTTCATTTGCCTGTAGTATAAAAATGTATACGAGTATATAACAAAAAGACACTTAAATTTTACTTATATGTATGTATGTATTAGTCACCCCTATTTTTTAATTTGTACAGAAAAATTAGGGCTCTATCCGTACCCGTTACTGATCATATTTTTGTAATCAGAAGTAAAAAAAAAACTAAATTCCAAAATGTCTCCGAAAATTAGTCTTAATTGGTAAATTCTTATTAAAATCAATCATTCATAACAATTGCTACTAGAAAATACTACGCGCAGTGTCTTTCATTTTGATCGTCATTTATTCATTTGTAATTAATAATACAATATTTCCATAAATTGGGTGACATTTTGGGATATAAACAAACGCTAATAACTTTCCTGTTTATGAATATTATTTACTGAAACTTTACTTAAATAATAACAAGACCTTTTCTAATAAGCCCCTTAAGTACTAATTAAAAATTTGTGGTGTATATGACTGTGTAGAATATAGACGTATAGATTAAAGTTATTCATTTTTAAAAAGGTAGTTATTTAATAAAAAATTAAATAATTATATAATATACTTTGTTGCAATTACGGAAAAATTTATAGGTGTGTAAATATTTCCGTAATTGCAACAAAGTAATAAAGATTTATTGAAACCACTACAAAAATCAAACCCCAAATCTTTTTTTGGTTGCTTCAATTACAATTATTTGCATATTATGAATAGCCACAGTAGCTCCCCTTTATACCATTCCAGTCTGTATAGACAGATTAGAATTGTATTCGTATTGACCTATGTCAATACAAATACAAAGCGAAAGTGGCGCCGTCGTGGGATTTATAAGAACTAAACGTTGCTGCAGAGTTGTCTTTCTTCTAACTAGATGGCGTTGTGATCGAGTTAGATCGCGCTATGGTTTCGTTACCGCGATTTGGTTGGGTTGGCCGGTCAAGATTTGTGAAGCTAACTTTGCGCAGAGGCAATATCGTAACCAATGAGGTTAATCCGAGGTGCGATTATTGCTAGTTGAAAACTTTACCAATACCCCGCCGTGTGGACGTGAAATACCGTCCGCGATGGCAATTTTTGAATGGCCGTAATTGGCCTGAGAACTCATTAGCAGGTTCAGTAAAAATACTTAACAGACTAGAAGGCGGTGCCATATTATGTAAATTAAAACAAAGTCTAAATTGTAACTTTTCTTTTTAATTTTGTGAGATCATCTCTGGGTTGATTTCGGCCAGTTTCGATCAAAAAGTAGTTTCTGTTTCAGTTTAAAACTCTCCAAATTTTTGGTTCGACCTGACTAGTCTTGATACTTCAAAAGTTTACTACAAATTATGTCTTTGTTCTACCAAAAATAATAATTGTGCAATAAAATATGTTCTTCTCGTGGTGCTCCAATTTTTTAAATTATTGTTAAAAGTCAATTAATATTTGATGTACAATTAGTCATTTTAGTAAAGAATAACATTTTTGATGCTCATTTAATAATATGCCATAAAAATTAAGCTCTGAAATCCTAAAGGGTTTAAAGAATGTCCTAAAAATAGTCCACACTGTGGTTGCCGCCAATTCAACAGCCACGGAGGGCGGTTTAGATTTATCACGACACGAGCTAACTCGGCGCCGAATACATATCGCTCGCAACTTATTTCAAACCTTTATTTTTTGGTAACAATATGGAAACATGAAAAAAATGGCAAATAAATAGACCTCATTCATAATCCTATCGTTTTTCTCTTTAACACTTAATGCAACACACGTCGTAAGTATAATAAAAAAGATAAGAAAAAGGAAATAGAAAAAATAAAAAACACTGTGTGTAATCATCAAAACTTCTCGCGCTCTTGGGTGGGCCGAGAAGGCGTGACAAATCTTTACTGACTAAGATCCACCTGTGTGTGACCTTTAGTTTGCCTGTTGTAGCCTTTGGCGTTCCACGACCACAGTATCTCTTTCAATAATATTGTAAGTTTAAAGAAAGAAAGAAAGAAAACACGTTTATTTTGGCACACAGGTACACATAATGAGATAATAATTACAATATAGAAACTTAAATACTAAAACTTAAAAAATACATCAACATTGTGTGTCTCACGGCTGCGCCAAATAGGTTCAGTTCAGCATAATGATAATAATAATCATTTTATTTTCAGGCATCAGAGGCCCATAGACAAAATACATAAAATAATCTTAAACAATAATAAACTAATGCATATTATATAAACAAAACTTATTTAACTATAATTAAACACGTAAAGTAGTCGGCGTCGTGTTGCGTTGCGTGGTGTCGCATAACCGTCCTCGAAAACGTCGGTATACGACACCTTTCGGCCAGAAGTCCTCTTTTAAGAAGATCTGTAGCTGTTGTATAATCCCAAGCCACTATGTTTAAAATATTTTGTTTTGCAATGTTTTTTCCAAATTCAACCATGAATGGTACTTACCCGTAAGTGTTGAGAAATAATGGTTCGAAGCACAAATCTTTTTAATGAACCGTTGACTTCACGGATCATTTCAGTCCCTAATTAGGGACATTGGGGTTTTATAGAGTACAACATTAATGATTATGTTCGGTAATTAGTACTTGTCTCTAATTAGAGATTTAGAGTTAAATACAATTATATAATATACATTTGTTTTTTCTTTTTCAAAATTTGGCTATTTATTTTCGGAGTTTTTTTTTATTGTTTCTCAATATTACTTTTTAACATAGTTTTTAACTCGCCAAAATTTACAGTTTGATGACGAGTAGACAGTGAGACAGCAAAACAACTGTAGAAAAATAACTATTTAAAAGTTCGAAACAAATCACTTTTAGCAATTTGATGCAGTATGTAAAATTTATGTCAGTCCCATTATTATAATATTTTATGCCTTTAATTTAATACCTACGTATTAATGAGTACCTAATATTTTTTTAATCGCCTACCCATTTTACATTGGGTATATTTTGACCTACCCAGATAAATTTAACGACGCCTCTCAAGCCAAAATACAACAAGCCGTTGAGGCTCTAGGGCGTGCAAACATATAAATACATACACTCGAAAAAAATATAACCTGACGTCTGGCGCAATTAGGTAATTAAGTTGTTTTGCTGTCTTGAAAAAAACTGTTGCCGAAAAACGCAGCATTGGAAGGCTTCCCACAAGGCGGACCGACGACAGTCGCGGAAATGCGGTGAATGCGAGACGTACAGGATCGGTCGTTGTGGAGATGCTTGGGGGAGGCCTATGTCCAACAGTGGACGTCTTTCGGCTGAAATGATGCTGTCTTATGATGTTTACTACTGTTCTGATGTTTATTTAATACAATATTGACCAGTCCTTACATAATATCTACTTATACTGTAATATGGAAACATTTTTAGAACAATTTTTTTTATTTAAACTGTAACCATGGAGTTTCTTGCCAGTTCGTCTTCATAGGAAACGACCAATTTGGAACCGCTTGGTGTACGCCTGCGTGAAGCTTACATACAAAACTATAGAGTACTTTCCACGGACGCGTAGCTTTATAGACATGACACGATGGCACAACGCTGCCGCTTCGTCGACAGTTTCATAGTTAAGTAATTATTAAGCTTCACGTAGGTGTACATCAAGCGTATAATGACAATTACGCGTACGAATGGCTTTATTGTAGTTGTCTCAAAGCACTATCCCAAAAATGTTGCTACCCGTGCTCACTTACAATTGTATTAACACCGAACCCTTTAAAAAATTCAACGTTTCTCCCCATTTCATTCTTGCAACTGGAATACAGAAAGCTAAATTAACGCAATATTTTCTTTTCGTGTAGAAAAATGAGTTATAACGTTTCAGACAAAGAATTTTGTACAAAAATAAAGAGAAAGTCACGTAGGACCTCGACGAGTGATTTTTTTCTAGTAACATATTAAAAAAAAATACCGTTAAAAATTGAAAAGCACGTGCAACACATTATTTAACACATGTCGTGTTCTAGAAATACATCTTTGCAATAATTGTAACTACATGACAAATAGTTTTTTGTTGTTACTGTAGTTTGTTTTCTACTGGGGCCATGCGAAAGAGATCCCCAGGGATCTGGAACAATGGCAAAGAAGAAACTGGAGTGTGTTTTTATTCAGTAAAAGTCTGACACACCCTCTCGCTCCTCCCGAGAGCAAGGAATGTCATTAAATGATTTTTCCACCTAACAAAAAAAAAACTAGTTTGTGTGACCACCCAACTTCCATCATCGTACCACCAACTTCACGGCGCGTGGCGACGCGCTACCGGTTTGTGGTGGATATCCCACTCATACGCATAAAACGTTTTGGGAACACGTTAAGGAGTGGAATTCCCACCCAAAGTCGGAGTTTCCTGATAAAGTCTAAAATCTGTCAAAAATTAATAGGTTACTTGTAAGCAAGTGTGTTTTATTGTCGACCATATTATAACTTACCATCAAGTGATATAGTAATCAATCGTGAGCCTTTCAATAAAAAAACCGGGTAAGTGCGAGTCGTACTCGTGCACTGAGGATTCCGTATAAATTTACCTATAAAAACAGTTCAATTTCCGAAACGAGTCTCAAAGATTTACACAAGATACGAATCGCAAAAAAAGTTTTTTTTTCTCTTGGTGGTGTAACTACAAATTTAGTTTTTAGATTTTTTACTATATTTATGATATGAGACCTTACGCAATCCAAATCTCAGGATTCTAGGATAACGGGATATGAATTTTGATTCCCTTGAGAGTGTCGAAATATACGTTTTTTGCAACATAAACGGCCGTGTCTTTTTTTCCGTTAATTTACAAGTTTGATTTTTTCACAACTTCAAGGGACCAAAGATTTGAGAATATGGTTTTAATTTCAACTCGATACCACTACGCGTTCCCGAGATAAAAGATCTTGACAGACAGACAGACAGACGGACAACAAAGTGATTGTTAAAGTGGTTTTGATTTTTCCTTTTGAAGCACGGAACCCTAATAAAAATAAAAACGACGTGCTTTGCCACTCAAGTACGAATTTACGAATCAGATGTCAAGCATAATACTTCTGACATTCACAATTGGAAAGTTTTTTATCATCACGCTTGAGTACACATAATTTTGACACTCTTAGAGTACACATAAAAACAATGCCTCCCTGAATTGTGAGGGTTTATGCGGTGACAAGTCCACTATTTGAAGAGTAGCGTCCTCACCTCCTGCTCAACGAAGGTCTTCACCAAAAATGGGATTTTTTGAGGTACCTGTTTTAGACGCGGTAGGCAGAAACACCCGGGCGAAACCATTGTATGATCGCCCGGACAGTGGAGCATACGGTAATCTGTCCCGCATGTGCGGTGTAATGCAAGCGAAGAAAGTGGCAGAAAGTTTAAGGAGAGATAATCCCCATGGCCTTGCAGGAGTCGCCCTGGGCGTCAGGAGTCGCAGGACTTACGGACGGTGAGTAATGGATAGCTCACTGACCGGTAAAGACCAGGTCTAGGTTAACAACGAGGTCCTGACAGACAGACAGACGGGCGGATAACAAAGTCATCCTAAAAGGTTTCGTTTTTTTCTTTTGAGGTACGGAACCCTAAAAATGCATTATACACTGTGCTAAATGACCATATACTCGAACATCCAACAACATAATATTTAACATGAATAGGTACATATTCAACACAATACAGACATGTTTGTCAAAATTTGGTATTACAGATTTCACATAAACTTCGAGAGCTAATTTGTTCAACGCCCACTCCCCACAATTCATATAGAAGCGGCAATGTTGATGTTTCGAAAGTCAAATATTATCAATTGGGATAATGTTCGATCACATCCCACGTGCTGCTGTATATAGCAGATTACGTAACAACTACGTATGGTTTATAGTGGAAATTAATTCAAGCCGCGTTTGATGTTAAAGCCTCAAATATATTAGGGGACAAATGTTCCCTAAATGACGCGCAACGCTAAGAAATTAACCGAAAATAGGTACAGTATCACTGCGTCACGTGAATTCGTTGTAAAATTTTGGGGGTCATGTAACGAGACCCTAGAAAACGTTGCAGCATCACGTGAATAAAAGTCTCAGTTACATTAGGACAAAATTACGCTGCAATATTGCCCAGTGTCCAACAACTTGCACCCCAATGTTTTACGACGCGTTTAAGTGACCCAGGTCATGGTGTAGGACCATTTGAAAAAAAAGAAAAAGAGTTTATATACGACAAACATAGCACATAACTTGAACATATAACAAATCTATACAACAGAGTGAGTTATTATTTTATTTATTATCCTTTATTGTACACCAATATAAACATAAAAGGAAACTAAACTAAAACACATAAGTACATACAATGGGCGGCCTTATCGCATTCCGCGATCTCTTCCAGGCAACCTGGAATGGATAGTAATTGCCTGGACAAGAAATGGGGCTGTCATTGGTGTGACAGAACCACGGTGTCACGACCACGGTGTCACGACCACGGTGTCATTGGTGTGAGTTCTGCGACACTTCCGCACAAAAAGGCCAGCACTCAGCTAAATGCTGGGGCTCTGCATATATTGAACAGACCCACAGCGCTGATTTTTAGCGCCAGCCGAACTTTAGTTTGTTTATTACAAACTGAAGAAATAAGATAAGTAAAATAATTTACACAAGATGTACCAATTTGAAACAAAACCATTAAAAGAAGAAATATAGGGTGTTCCAAAATTAGCGCAAGAATTGAATTACAGAGACAACACAGTTTTTAGTCTTCAGATTGTGATTTTTTTATTGAATCATAAATTAAAAGGCGTCCCAAAATTAACGCAAGATTTGAATTTGCCGCCAGTGTTGGCAACCCCAAAAAAAAACTTAAAAAGTTTGGGAGACCTATCATTATTATGAATAGCTACATAATATACTCGTATATTGTACAAGTATCTATGATACGAGAAAACCTTCTCTGTTCACCAAGTTAAAATCGTTTCGTGTCGAATTCCGTTCTCCAATCGGTAACGCCTCGGTGTCAACAATTGTAGAAAACGATAAGTTGGTAGCCATGTTGACGCGCCTGAGTCGGCCGCTCGTTCTAGAATGACATTCTACAATAACAAAGGATGTAGCGTTGAACATTGTAGAAACGATAACAATTCATTCTATTATTTTGAACGATGTAAACTTGGCTACGAATTTTCTATTCGTTTCTTCTGAACACGTGACTTAACGTTGAGATGATGACAGTCCAATACATTTAATTAGTTTTCGACTAGCGTTAACGATTGCAGATTATCAATTTGGCTAGAGGTAGCTTGGGGGTTCGATCCAATTTCAGATTTTTTATTAAAATAATGATTTTGATACTCCATAGCGACATCTAATAATAGAAAAAGTATCAATACTGGTTAATTAACACGTGACGTTTGATTTGTGCTAGAACAATTATTTGGGAATTATGTTTGAACGCCCGCCCCTAGGGTATATCTAACATTAGCTAAACATACCAATATGTTTACTGAAATATGTATTTACTTACGTACACATTGTTTGTACAGTGTACAGTTCAAACAAATTTAATAAACCCGAATTTCTCTTAGTGTTGAATGAGACTGTAAATAATGTATGAAAATGTATGGAAGCTTGCTAAGAACAGCATGATCAATGTGAAGCGTCTACGTGTTTATATTTGCATAAACAATAAAATATTTGCAAAAGGAATGGCGTGGGTTCAGCTGAAAAGATGTGATATAGACTTAAGTTATATAATATGTATCTATGCACGTTCTATTCTAATTCTGTAAGTCGTCGTGTAGTGTTTTTTTTTGGTTTTTAGGTTACCATTGGTGTTGTTTGACAAAAATGAGCATGGCAGCTGAAAGAGTGTCCATGGAGATTCTTGCACATTCTTCTCCATAGAGATCTACGCTTTGGAATGTGCAATTAGCATCATTTTTCTGACTGACTGACTTCTTGATATTTCAAAAGTGCCTGTAAATGGTTTATTTGAAATAAAATGCTTTGACTTTGACTTTGAGTGTTGTGTTTTGTGTGTGTCATGGTGTGTTTGTGTCGTCATATTATAAGTATTTTATTAGTTATGTATTATATATATATATAATATATATATATATATTATATAAATGGTACACCACGAACTACCTGCATATCTCTTTCTCCTTCTCTGCCAAAGGCTGTCTGTTAAAAATCGCTTTCAGCGATAAGACCGCCCATTGTGACAACCTATTAATTCCTTATTAAGAGTATATCTATCTATCTACCATTTTAGCTAAAGAAAGAAATGTTTAAAGAACAAAATTTGAATGTTCAGTTTCATGATTTAGTTTATTGTTCGGTTGGATGTAAAAAAAATGCATATTTTCATTTTGTCTTATGTGTACAAAATGAAAATATGCATTTTTAGTGTGTCGATGGCAATTTTTTTTTTATTTCTTGCCTGGCCTAATGTTTGCCACGACAATGCCATCTGCTAACGCTGTCATTAGGGGTATGTATATCTTAAGTAATACGTTTTACATTAAATTAGATTGTTTAGCCCGATTGGAAATCAATCTAGGTCGCCAAGGTCCCTTAAGTACGGACTGTATAAATTAACCAACTTGGTATTACATGGATCTCATAACTTTTTACGGTAGAAGAACTGAGTGTAGAGCCTTGGTTTTTTTATAAGCTATGTATTTGATGGCATTAGATAGGTTACGTGAACAAGTAATCGGACCCCTGACGCAAGGTGGGACATGGTCTGCGGAGAAACGCCACACAAAGAAGATCGGAGCCGTCCTAAAATCCCAACCTGCAGAGATTACGTAAAAAAGTTACCAAAAAAGTTTTGCGACTTCTGAAAATACTCTGAGACAAAAGACAAATGTCTACCTCTTCCATTATGCCCAATGAGAATAATACAAATACTTTCGCAATAATGACACCAGCAACGAACAAGGTTGTAACATTAATTCAGTCATTTTTTTAAATGAACCAAAAAGTGATAATGCTATGTTTGAATTTTGTTTGGACTGTAATCCGAGATACTGCCTTGTTCGACGCTCGTGTCGATATGTCCTACCTCAAAACTTGTTTCGTCAATTACCTTTTTTTTATAGTAGACAATTTTAATATAAAATAGATCAATAATAATAAATCGTTTTAAGTCACATATCGACGGTGATTTTCTGATAGTAATAATAAGCAGTTTTATATTATTATTTTTTTTTCAAATAGAATATGAATTTTTAGTAATAAGTTATTTATATTTTTCTATTTTTTTTTTTTTTTTTTTGTTGCCTTAAGCTGCAACTATCACAAATTCGAAAAACTGCAGATATTTTTTTTTACTTTGCACCCGTCGATATCGGTAAACTAAAGATATCCGCGGGAGAACCAAGGTTACTGTCGTAGCCCGAAGAATTGCCAAACTTAAATAATAATAGGCAATAAGGCAGTGAGGCACATTTCTCGCAGAACATATGATCAATGGGGTCGAAAGGTTATGGCGGCCGTGTACCGGAAAACACAGCGTTGGAATACCTTCTACAAGGTGAATCGATGACTTGGTTAGATAGCGGTAATTCGATGGATTCGAGATGGATAGGACTTGTCGTTGTAGCGACATATGGAGGAGGCCTATGTCCAGCAGTGGGCGAATTTCGGTTGAAACGATGATGACGATGTAAAGTGCCTGAGCATATTCTTTCTACCTAAGTCTGGTCTTCAATGGTTACAGGTAGTTCAGACACCAGAAAGTCTGGCCATCAGGGCAATATTTCACCGTGACACCATGGCGGCGTGACCAGTCACCGCTACCAACAAAATGTATACAGCTCAATAGAGAGTTACTCACCTGGTGTCTGTTTAGTTGCGCAACCAATTTGATGGCGCGACTAGCTCGGACGCCAGTCCGGCAGCCAGAGACGCCCCCACCAAAGAGACTAAGAGCTATATTTATCCGGGACACCATGGTGGCGCAACTGATCGCGCTGCCATGGTGTCCCGGTGAAATATAGCCCTTAGTCTGTACAAGGAGTATCATATTACCCAATTACCGGGTTGTGAAGGTATGATAGGCAGTCTTTCCACCATTCGATTGGGGAAAACATTTGGAAGACCATCTCCTGATGATTTAAAGCATTTTGGATCATAAAGTATTTTAATATGAAGAAATCATAACAAATCAATAAAGCCAAATCAACTTGCAAATCCCAAGTCGAAACCAATGCAAATATTATTACAATCGATTCGTAATAATCGTTTACCCTTCTCGATTATTCCGAATACGTTCCTCGCACGACTCGATTGGCCTCAATAGTTCATTACTCATGTCGATCGGTGATTGCTAGTGGTCGGGTATGTTCGGCTCTCCTCGGGAATTGGGAGTATTCCACACACGTTTTGACGTGGATGTCGGGAACCCGATTTAATATAAGACCTACATAATAAGAGTTTGGCAAACGTGAAGGGCTTTTGAGGAAACTTTATGGAGTACTCTCCTGAGGAGAATATTTTTTATTTTATGTATTCGGCAAGAGACATAATTATTACGTAAATTAGTATTCCCTCGGCGTAAATATGATAATGATTATCCTGACTGAACTTCGGACACAGTAGCGTCAGTAGCCAATCTGAATGCGAGAGATACTATTGAGCACAAGCGTGATTGTGCTTACATGGATGCGCTCTTCGCATATTATTTATTTTGTTAAGTTGTCACTATCAGTCGGTGTCGGAAGTGCAATGACAACCTAGACAACTGTGTTCTGTTTTGTCTATGGTGTATCAGTTAAGGCCCAGTGCACACATGGTCCGATAGTGAAACAGGTTTTTTTGCTAAAACATTTTTATTCGGGCAGAATACACATGTTTTTCTTCTTTTCTTTCATTTCTAATCTCATATCCCGCTTTTTTGGAGGGTGGGAAATCGTAAAATAACTTTTCTCGCTCTAAGCGCAGCGAAAAGTGTCAGATTTTTACGGACTATATCCCGCTGGTACGGTAATCCAATACGTGTGGGAAAAAACAGTTTTAATTGCTTTCTGAAGTCTGGAAGTGTCACACCACCTACAAAACTTGCGGGCTGGTACTGAGATTTTCGTAATGGAAAAACTCTATTAAATTTTTGCGTAAACTGGAAATTGAAGATACAACTCCAGGGTCAGCGCAAACCCAAGACATCTAAATAAATCATCTGCCTACCCATGTTGTTTGGAGTCGAAGTAATACATTTTATTCTTTTGTTCTCCTGAGGCAACCGAATTTGAATCAATTTGAATTTTGAATTCCGCGGAATCTATTCAAATTGTCTCAATAAACTTCTATAATACTAGTCAAGATATCACTGAATATTGATTCAATAAAACATACCCCGAAATTGAAAATCGAACAAGAAAATTGGTTCTTAAGAGCGACCCACCTGAGGTACATTTTCATACAGTCGTTCTTACGTGATTATGAAGTTATTACACATCTTTCTCCAGATATTTTCGATACACAGATATCTTGTGGATAATATCTAGGCTTCCATAGAAATCAAAACATATATTTGTGTAACACTAATCCAGTTAAGACCTCTGAAAATTAGCTACTTCACGTGAACGTTGGCCCGCCATAATGTATATTAAAAATATAAAGAAGTACATCTATAGAAGCCTTGCACATTTAATCGTGATTTTGAATGACAACAATTTTTCTCAAAGATTTTATGGGTTTTAAAAAAACAGGTACACGTACCTGCTACAATTACCGAATGCCAACAGAGATTTCAGGCGCTATTTCTCTTTTTTCGTGTTACCTCTTCATCAAACATCGCGTTGGATTGTGTTAGATGAAGCAACAAGCTTTTAAACCATGCTCGACGTTGACGATAGGGAAGTGGGGAAAGGGCCATCATAAGTTGTCCCTAACTTACGCACCAAAACTAACTGAGCTAATATAGTCTCAGTTGTACACACAAAACGTTATAGGAGTTTTTGGCGGGATATCATTGAGTGAAATTCAGTGGCTGTTTTAAGTGCAATTGTGAAAATTGAAAGAAAAGAAAGAAAAAGAGTTTATTTACGACCAACATGGCACGTAACTTAAAAATATATATAATATTATAACAAATACAAAATATATATATTTTAATATATAAGGTGACTGGTAATTAGTAACCGATACTTAAACACGTGATTGTACTCATGAGTATAAACAGCTTTCCCAAAGAAACATATTTTTTTAAACTAACTAGTTTAATCATAATAACAAAACAGCTGTTTGAAACTTTGAATTTCGCGCTGTGCGCCTTCACCCGATCAGCTGTTAGCGGCGCGGCGCCCGTTATCGATGACGTAAGCAATGTACCTGCATGTTTTGGTAAAATAATATCTAAAGACTGTTGCTGCTGCTGTTTTGTAATTGTGATTAAATTAGTATAAAAAAAAAGTTTCTTTGGGAAAGTTGTTTGTAATCATGAATACAATCATGTGTTTAAGTATCGGTCACTAATTATCAGTCACTCAATTATATTTTAATATATATATTTTATTGTGATGTAAAATTGGGATAGTTTTCTATCTCAAGTGTCTGCATAACTGAGCAATATGTGCAATCAAGCTTGACGAGAAGGCTGACTCGAGAAATTTGCTGCAAAATTCTACAAAAGCATATGGAAAACAAAAAGACGAAGACATAGCTTAAAAAATTTAGTACCTATCAATATAATCTAAAAAAGTAACATACGTTTTATTGGTCAGAGAATTCGAATAAATTCGAATTTTGAATTCTTTAAACGAATACGAATTGTCTAAATAAAGAAAAAAACTGTAATTGATATTTTAAAAAGTGCGCTTAGCGTCGCGTTGCATGTTGGTATGTACTGACCCTTACTTAGTTTTAAAATTTATTAGTCCCCTCTAAGTTCTAAATTTTTGTAAGTAAGGTAAAAAAGTGCTTCTGTAAGAAGACTGATCAATGTCAAGTGGTCAATATGAATTATTCATAGGTTTCTTTTAAGTTTACCGTAAACTTTTCTTCTATTAGGTACCTAAAATATTATTTTTCTGAAAATTAACTGAACCATTTCTGAATATTTTATTTTCTTTTTTCCTGATACAGTCCGTTGTAAAGGACATTTGGCTCTTTATCACCCACTTTTCATAAACTTGCGGCCGGACACCAATTTAATAAAGATAAGTTGTTGACAAACTATACCTATTCTATCACTGTGATTTTTTTTGGTCGGCAAAACCTTAAGGCGTATAGCTTCTAGAACAACTGCCCCCCTAGCCAAGTTACAACGGTTTCGTTTCGATTCTCTTTTCGTCAATTGCCTCGAGTTGGCCACGCCTCCTATTCCTTTGTTCTGACGTCATTTCAACGTTCATTCACGTGAATGTACGTTGAAAGGACGTCAGAACAAAGGAATAGGAGGCGTGGCCGACACGAGGCGATCAACGAAAAGAGAATCGAAAGAAACGGTGGTAACTTGGTAAGGGGGGCTGGCTAGAGTTAAATGCATCACATATTTTTACTGCCGCCTTCGCCCGCATAAAATACCGCTGACTTAAAACCATTTTCTTTGCCAAATATTGATTGATTGAGATATGCTATGTACATTCTGAAGAACACCTAACCAGCAATTTCTAAAGATCAAAGCCATTTGTGAGTAGGGAAAATAAGCAAAAAATATCATGTTGTTAATTTTTTTTTTTTTGGCCAAAGTATTAGACATACAAAAAAATCATAAGTTGATAATGTTATAAGTGCATGAATCTATAATAAACTTATATTTTTTCATACTATTTAATCTAGTCCTTACCGAGGAGTAGGCTTCAGAAAGTCACTGTTAAAGGCGCTGCTTGGGAGCTATAGGGCTTTAAGGGCCCAGCAGGGCCGAAGCCTTCTGAAGCCTTGACGACTTGAAGGGACTAGAAGGGTTGACTTCCGAATGGGACACCCGGGCTCGGACCCCGGCACGCAAAGCAAAGAAGGAACATAGTCTGCTCTGCCCTAGAGCGAGAAAGTCATTGGATGATTTTTCACCTAAAAATAGAGTAGAAAGTATAAAAATTATATCATCATCATCATCATCATTTCAGCCGAAAGACGTCCACTGTTGGACATAGGCCTCCCCCAAATGCCGCCACAATGACCGGTCCTGTGCGTCTCGCATCCATCGAATTCCCGCGACCCTCACCAGGTCATCGGTCCACCTTGTGGGAGGCCTTCCAACGCTGCGTTTTCCGGTACGTGGTCGCCATTCCAGAACCTTTCGTCCCCATCGACCATCTGTTCTGCGAGCAATGTGCCCTGCCCACTGCCACTTAAGTTTGGCGATTCTTCGGGCTATGTCCGTAACCTTGGTTCTCCTGCGGATATCCTCATTTCTGACGCGCTAAAAATTATATAGCAAAATTAAATCCCACTTGAACTTAAATAAGTCAATAGATACGTATGTTTCAATCTTCATTATAATACAAAGAATGCCTTATATTGGGTGAGACTATCGTGGATTTCTACTTCATTGATAAGTTTTCCGAAGTTCTAAGTGCTATTAATAGATATTAGCAAAAATATTTTGTTTTTTGCAAAGCAGATCTCTTCTTTAATCCCTAATTTAAATAAATAAACTCAGAATATAAAAAATCTCGAATTTTTATGTAATTATTGTATTGTTTTGCTAGCAGCTTCAGCTGAGGTACCATTCTAGTGGTGGAAAAAATTTGAAAATCGGTCCAGTGATTCATGATTTTAGTTTACAAACAAAATTCCTAAAATACAAATCATTTCTCTTAACACGTAGATAAACGGCTTTAATATAATATTCCACAGTTATCACACAACCCCGTCTAGTCCCAAGCTAAGCAGAGCTTGTGTTATGAGTACTAGAAAACTGATAAATGTACTTAAATATTTCTAAATATATACATATTATAGATAAAATACGCCCAGACTCAGAACAAATGATCGTGCTCACTCATATCATTATCATCATCTTCCTGCCCTTGTCCCATCTTATTTGGGGTCGGCGCAACACGTTTTTTTCTTCCATTCTATCCTGTCAAAAGTCATACTATCACTAACTTCCTTTTCTTTCATATCACTATTCACACAATCCATCCATCTTTTCTTTGGCCTCCCTCTCCCTCTCCACCCATCCACATGTATACTCATAACTCTTTTAGTAACATGTGTTTCATCTCTCCTCTTTACATGACCATACCAAGACAAACGATTCCCCTTCAACTTTTCAGTCACTGGCGCCACTTTCAAACAAACACTATACAAACATTTATCCTGGATGGGAATCGAACCTACGACCTTAAACCTCGACCTTATAGCTGTCAGGGCCATTAACCTCTAAACCAACAGGCCTGTCAAATATGATCTTATCAACTTAAGTATGAAGCGCTCTATAGTGAAATGAACGGGAAATTTATTCCGAACTTGACACAAACATCTCCAAATTCCTTCAAAAAGAAAATTCACAACTGTATATTAGCACAACATAATCCATATTTGTCATAAGATATTATTCCATATTCTCCACTCACACTTACGAAATCTACTGCCGAAGAGATAAAGTCGAGCCGAACTGAATAATAAACCCGTATTTTGTCCCAAATAGATCACGTATAGAATACTAACATAAATATTTGCCATAACCAAAATTGAAAACGTAAATAGGGCTTACCCTAATTATTATTTCGGGCACACGACGATGTTGAGTGAATGTCGGGTACATGACGGTGTTGAGGGAATGTCGGGCACACGATGATGTTGAGTGAATGTCAGGCGCACGACGGTGTTGATTGAATGTCGGGCACACGACGGTGTTGATTGAATGTCGGGCACACGACGATGTTGAGTGAATGTCGGGCACACGACGATGTTGAGTGAATGTCGGGCGCACGACGGTGTTGAGTGAATGTCGGGTACACAGCAATCTTAAGTTTCTACCTGACTTATTTTTTGTCTAAGACCTCTATACATTTGCAATATAGAGCAAGGAATGGCCGCGCTGGTAACGAGTAGAGACGGACAGGTGAATCTTGCGACAAGTGACAATGGGCTTTGCGTATAACTGTCCTCAAAAATGATGCCTGTTTCAAATCAGTTGGTGAGTACCAAGTTTTCTATTCAAAGTAACACCAACAGATTTGAAATGTATCTCAATCGATCTTAGTAAGGTGAGGTTTTTTTACTATGGCGACGTCTCTCAAAAGTGCGGAATATAAGTTAGGTTAGGTTTAAATAAAAATATTAATTATAGAACCTAAATCCCATACAAAAAAAAACTCACCTTATAAAGATCTTTCAATTGAGATACATTTCAAATTTAGTGGTTGATGTAAGAGTAGGGGGGAAGTTTTGATGCATCGTCCTTTAAAAACACCTTGAAAAAAAAAATTTTTTGGAAAGTGATACAATTTAATTTTAAATAAAATTTAAATTAAAAAAAAAAACAGTTAATAATGTAAAATCATTTGAAAATAACTTTTTCTTTATGAGTAAATAACTTCGTTCACACAAATCTCATAGTTTCTCCTGCATAGGTTACAACGATTTAAAAAAGCACATCCAATTAACTTAAACCCCTTTTTTGTAAGCATCCAAATCCGATATTTCCTTTTTCATCACCTTAAAAAATTAATTTCGAAATACCCATTATAGCGCGAACCTACACCATATAATAAAGCCTTGTGCAATATTTTACATTTTAACCCAGTAGTAAATTGTGCGTTAATAATTCAGTCAGTCAGCCAGTTTGTCATTTTTATTTAATTGTATACCTGTGTTTAGTGATCCATTTTCCCCTTTTTGAGTAAAAAGTGAAAATCAAAGTCAAAAGCTTTTTATTTCACATAGGCCTACATGGGCACTTATAAAACATCAGAAGCTAGTGCACGGTTCTAAATTGGTCGTTTCTTATGGAGAAGAACCGGCAAGAAATTCTATGGTTACTGTGTACGAGTACTAACCATCCTATGTAAAATCAATAAATTCAAGGTTCAATAAAAAAAACACCCCATCACTCTCTGGCACTCTAAAAATCCCTGCTAAAAAGCTCTAACTCAACCAATAGCCGAATCAATTCGAGAGTCAATAAATTCCGATTCAATTAGTGTCGATATTTCTCAGGAAAGCGAGAATTAAGCAGGTATTTCAGACCCTCGTCGCTTTTTTCATAGCCTCTTCTTAGGTTACTTGTGAACTCAGGTCACGTAGGGGATCGGAGGACTGTAGCCAATGGATTAACGACAGCTGTGCCAGAGGACTTCGAAGTTGGAGATAAAGAAGCGCCTGGTGTCGTCATAACTCTTATATTGTTTCGTTGTAGCTGACTTTCGCAGAAAAAGTTTTTTTCTGACATGTCATGTACTTACTTGTTTTTTACAACAGAATATCTACAATACGTATATATATAAATCTATATATATAAAAGGAGAAAATGACCGACTGACATATAAACGTACAGCCGAAACTACTGGAACTAGGAACGTGAAATTTTGCACAAGGTTTCCTTTTACGACGTAGGCGAGCAATAAGAGAAGATTTTCCAAAATTCACCCCTTAAGGGGATGGAAACGTGAATCCAAAGTTTGTATGGAGAATCCTATTTTCACGCGGTCAAAGCCGCTGCCAGAAGCTGGTTTTTTTATAAACAATGAAACTAACAAATAACGTATTAGGTATATACAGCAACTTATATATTTCTAAGTTGCCCTGTGGTCGTTGGACAAAGTACTTCGAGAACTCGAGAATTTTCAGTAATACTAAGGCATTGCTGGCCTTCTTTGATGAGCTGGAGGGCATCGAAAGACACATGTGTCTTACCCATATGCAAAATACAAGCTTTAAGCGTGGTATTGTGGAGACCAGCCATACAAGTATAAAAAAACAAGTTCATTGAGCGTCAACAATTTCATCCACATTGTTGTCAATGAGAAAAGGGCCTTCCATTTTAAAATTTAATTTAATTTTTAATCTTTTTTTAAATTTTTTTTTTGTGATTTTAAAATCGTTCAAGGGAACGCTGAGAACATTGTCACGTTGAATAGCTCTGCTGAAATAAATAGTTACAATTTCACGTTTCTTAACTCATAACCCGAACCATTCGATATGTAGTCGGACCACATAGCAATAACATTTAAAACTAAACGCGAACATTCAGCAAAGCCCTCACAGCAAATGTCAAAGTCCAGAAGTGAAGTGATGGAATTAAGTAATTGTAATAATACTTCAAAATACACCTACATTTTTAAAACCTCTATGATAGAGGAGACGCAAATGAAATGCTTCTGGTCCAATTATACTATTATTATATTGTATGAAGCACTTTCTAATACATTTTTTATATAAAACTAGCGACCAGCCCCGGCTTCGCACGGGTGCAATGCTGATTACGTCGTAGTATGACTATTTTAAGGTGTACAATACTGAAATATCTTATTTTGATCTATCTCTTAGGGTTCATTCAGCCAGCGTTTGCAATGAAAGCGCAAAAATGTGTTTGTTTACGACATCACATTAGAAACCACTAAAGTCATTAGTGTTCCTCTACTATATTGTGCGTGTATTATACATGTAAACCTTCCTCTTGAATCACTATATCTATTAAAAAAAAACCGCATCAAAATCCGTTGCGTAGTTTTAAAGATCTAAGCATACATGGGGACAGACAGATACGAAAGGTGACTTTTAGTGACATATCCCTAACTCTTTATTGTTTTAACATCTATCAATCCTAAACTTTTTAAAACATAAACCTTAAAAGTATATCTTGCCAGTTTGTAAGTTTGTAGTAATAATGTGACCTCCATGGTCGCCACAACTCTCAGTATCAAGCCTAGACTTCTGTTTGACGCACAAGGCCCTCAGTGTCAACGTCCTTTTAAAATAATCCGCAAGCTCACTTAAAATTTTCACCTAGAACATATTTCATTTACTCAAATACAATATTCACTAATAAATTCATCACTCACCTTTACACCTACAATTTATTGACTTCTAAAACCAGACAATGATATCTAAAATTAGCTTAGTATTTAAAGGTTATTCCCGACACATCTCAGCCGATAATGTGCCAATCCTCTTACTTTATATTCCCAAAGGATTCGGGTCAAAATTAAGCGGATTTCAATATAATCGGGAATCGATTCGGATATCATTTATCACTCGCCGACCTCGACTTTGCCCGGAATAAGGGCTTTGGGACTATTAAGTCGAGTATCTCGTAATTTGGTATAATCGTCGTTATGTTTGGTTTTATTGTGATTTCTAGGAATGGTTAGGTTGTGGCGTATAATATAGTTTTAGCATTAAACCAAATCAATCAATTAATTTGCATTGTGTGTTGATACAATTTCGGTCCTAACGTAAATAATTACAAATCCATTACATTTAGTCATAATAAATTGACATTTAACTAATATTTAAAAATTTCGTGTCACAGTTTTTATTTTGAACTCCACCCCAACGGCTTGAGTGATTTTTATGATTTTTTTTATACGTTTGGTAGGTTTGCGAATAGGTCGTGGGCTATTTTTTACTCTCCTTCCCTCACTCCACCATTTTTTTGTTTTATAATTTATATAACAGAACTATGTTTGTCGGGTGCAAATTTTCAGGCAGCCTATGGTATACTAGCTTTTGCCAGCAGCTTTGTCTGTTTGGTTTTAGCACTTCCCTTCATTATAGAACGTAGCCTGTAAGATATTACTGTAAAGTTTCATCCAAATCCGTTTACTTTTTTGTGCGCAAAGGAGTAATAAACATACATATACAAAATTTCGCTTTTATAATATGGTCTTTACCTATGAAATTGCCGTTTTTTTTTTAAACGGGTTGCTCTCACGTAGTATATCTTTGGATTGACTTCTTATTATAAGTTCAAATAAACTTAAAGGTACGTTATTCTTTTTTCGGAATTAGGTATTTATTGGTTTCTGTGCTTGAGTTTTGTATTTTCTGTAACATCACAGTACTTAAACGACTCGTTTAAAAAAACGGCAATTTCATAGGTTAGACCTATTTATTAATGTGATTACGGCCGTCGTTGATTGGCAAACAAAAAGCTAATGTTCCAGCTGATAGGGAATTTTTCTCTTCGAATCGGTGGTTTTCTTTTCTCTCAAAGTATTTGGGCCCAGTAGGTTTCCACGTTTATAGCGGTATCAGTGGCGTTTTTAAGGTCCAAAAATTGTAGGTGTAGGGATACTTTGGCCACTCTATTAAGTGGGCTATTGTTTGGTCAGGAGCACCACACGCGCATTGGGTATTGGAGGGGTTTACAATTCCCCATTTTACCAGGTTGTGTTTGCAACCGCCTACTTGGGTGCGCAGTCTATTGATCGCTTACTGTAGATCTCTGAGTGACAGATGTTCCCTGGGTTGAACAAAGTTGGCTCCAGTAGAGGCTACGAGGTAATAAAGAAGACTGTGGATGCTGACAACTAAAAGGATGACTGTCTCATTGGTCAAATCAGCGCTGCATGAGGCCCTTTTTTCTGAAAAAAAAAAACCTATTTCTACAAAAAAAACACCAATTTTTCGCTAACGTCATTCTTCTTGAAAATGCCTCAATATCGAAAACCAACCCGCATTCGACGAGATACAACAACTTTAGCAGCACGACTAGTACCAAAAATATTCACAAATACTCCACAGTTCCTCCTCACCCCCCCCCCGATTACGGAGCTTACTTATTAGTTGCCAATTTCCAATCGATAGTCCTCCAATTCCCATCGCACTGGTAACGGGCTTGGTAATTTGATTGGGACTCTGCATAACGGCGTGCTAGCCCTAATGCTCACATAATATTAACATAAGGCAGAATGTACGGCGAATGTGTTATTGTTAGGGATGGCTACGATTGTTTTGTGCTTTGTGTAATAACTTAAATACTATACTATCTTATAAGTTCTCTAATGTTTCACCAAACCTCCGTTGTCAAAATTTTAGTTAACAACCAACGTTTCACATAGTATTTATTTCACAAAGTATTCATTCTGCAATTGTTGTTTTTTTTTTACAAATGCTCTACAAATGTTTCTGATGATATTTAATAATTTTTAATTTAAATAAAGGAATCTGATTTTGATTTTAGAATAATCACGTTTCTGAAAAATATATCGTTTTTATATCTTTTTATACAATTTTGTCGTTTTTGGCTAGTTTTAAATAAAGGATGTGAAATTTATATGTTTTTTGAGGAGAGGAGCTCCCCCAGCATAAAAAAACTTTAGGAAACGTACATCATTGTTTAATAACTCTTATAGGATAACTTTGTTGTCCGTCTGTCTGTCGTCTGTCAAGACCCTATCTCGGTAACGCGTGAAGGTACTGAGCTGAAATTAAAACCATAGACCGCAGATTTAATCTGCGGTCTCTTGAAGCTGTGAAAAAATTCTAAGTTAACGAACGAAAAAAAATTGCCGTTTATGTCGCAAAAAACGTTCGAAAAGGAAGTTAGTGATAGCATGACGAGTAACAGGGCAGAGTGGAAGAAAAAAACGTGTTGCGCCGACCCCAAATAACACGGGACAAGGGCAGGAAGATGATGATGATGATGATGTCGCAAAAAACGTATATTTTGACACTCAAGTGAATCAAAATTCATAGGATACTTCCCGTTGACCCAGAATACTGAAATTTATCATAAAGCAAGGTCTTATAGCACAGATATAGGAATAAATCTGAAAACAGTTTTGTTTTTACGTCACAAAAAAGTTTTTTGGCGATTCGGAAAAATTTTCTAGACTCCATTCGAGAATTGAACTATTTACATAAGTAATTTTGTACCCTCAGGGCGTGAGTCCGACTCGCACTTGCCCAATTTTTTTATAATAATTTAAAAGAGCAAAATCGTAGGAATTTTTCCTAAATGTAAACGTGTATAATCCCTTTTTATTTTCTCCGAGTGTTGTCAACAAGTTTGCGAGCCTGCTAACACAATTAGTGACTGTAATGCGGGTAACGGGCGGTTTGCCCTGTGTTACATGTTTGAACTTTAGTCTTTAAGATACGAAGACATTTCTATTAATAGATACATTGTGGCAGGTATTTTCGGGACAAGGGCAGGAAGATGATGATGATGATGATGTGGTAGGTATTTTCTGTATCGAAAGGTTTTTTCTAACAAAGCCAAATATGACTGAACGAATGCTTGTGTCAAAGTCCAAAATGTTTGGGTTTATTATTACATTTTTTTTCACTTTGCTCCACACTAGGAACTACAGCCCCCCTAGCCAAGTTACAATCGTATCGTTCGCGCTGAACGCCCCTAGTAGGCCACGCCTCCGATTCCTTTGTTCTGACCACGTGACTGAGCATTGAGATGACGTCAGAACACAACAAAAACAAACACAAATGATTGTGCTCATCACACAAACATTTGTCCTGGGTGGTAATCGAACCCACGACTTTCGGCATAGCAGTCAGGGCCACTAACAACTAGACCAACAGGCCAGTCAATAACAATCCCATACATTTGGAATTTTTAGTTAATTATTTCTAGCTTAAAACTCCTCGTGATGTCATCGAGCTATCGGAAAGCCTACCCGCTGGCACGTGTTACTGTGGCCAATCTGGAAAACTTTAAACAGACTCCACACTCAGGTTGGCCGCTGCAAAGACAATGTCCACAGGTGGGAGTTCTCGTATGGTTCCGATTTTCAGTGTTTGTACGACGTCTCTCTATAGACTATACTGGCAATGACATGGCCAAATACTGGGCCAGGCAAGAAATTTAAGTAAGAAAATTTAGTATTTTTGCTATCAATACGCTAAGAAAAAGAATGAAATTAACACTAAACGCATTTTAAATATAATTTATTGTGTACTCAGTAATTTTCATTGTCAGAAACAAATAATAGCAAAGGTTTGAATTCTTTAGCACTAAATACTAAATTAATTTGGTGATTGTTAGTGCAATTAAACATATTTCATTTGCACATTTACAGTATTCCCAAATTAATAATGCGCAATTCATTGAAAAATTTATTAATTAAATTATGCATGAAGAAAATGCACTTAACCACTCTATATACATATCGTCTTTCGACGCTCGGGGCATACGACCGTTGCCGAACAGTGACGAAGATTTCTATGAGCATTATCGCTTTGGGATACTTACTATTTCCATTATATGATTTTCATTGGTTTACTCTCTAATCGTGGTGGTGTAAGGACTTACTTAATGTATGTAAATAAATGAATAACAGAAAAATAAACATCTCAGAATTTAAAATAGAATCTTCCAATGAATAATGTTTGCATAAACAAGAAAGTTATACGAAGTTAAACGAAGTTCATAAGAAATTGTGTAACAACGTTGAAGAAGAATAATCTGTAGCGGGACCAATTGTAGCGTTTAATTAAACCGTATCGCTTTGTAATACTCGTAGTTACTTGAAGAAACAGGAGTAGGGTTGTCACGGAAACTCGTCTGCACTACCGCAAGTGCATTTTCACAAGTACAGAATTTCCGCAAGAATACCTCCGTATTTTTAACCGACTTCAAAAAGGAGGAGGTTCTATGTTCGGCTCAATGTATTTTTTTTTATATAATTATGTTCACCGATTTCTCGGACAATTGTGAAAAAAATATTTTTTTTTGATTGAAAGGTTATGTTTCCAAGTTGGCCATCCATGGGTTGAGCGAAAGTGGACCCCGGGGTCCTGGAACGAAGGCAAAGAAGGAACAGGAGTTTTTTTTATGTGGGAAAATCATCTAATGACAAATCCCGCTCTTGGGCAGAGCAGGAGATAGTGTCTGACTTTTACTGACTAAAAACCCGAAGACGCCGTGAGGTCTTTCCAACCACGCCTCAAGATTATACCTTATCGCCATAATTGTGGCGTGCCCAGTACTGGGTCGCGACAGTCGCTGTCGCCATTTCTCCATGAGAACCCGCCGGAGCTCTGTCCGCCATGCTGCGACTTGTCGTGGCAGCGGAGTTTTGCCCCGGCGTTGCATCTTAGTTTTAGTCAGTTAAAGTCTGACATTCCCCAAAAAATATTTTATTAAAATTGAAACCATATGACTAACCGCCAGGTAAAAATCAAAACATGATATAAATTAGTTGGCTCGATAAAAAAAAATCATGAATCAGACCCTAACTTACGATTTCAAACGTGTCTACATATTACTTCACGAAAATATTCGCTTACCATCAGGTGAGATAGCGGTCAAGCACGAAACTACAAATAAAAAAAAACATTTAAATATTTTTTTTTATTATTGATAGTCTCGCGTTTGACCACTTTGAAAGCCACGATGCCGTCGAAGATGGAGCGCGCTTACTTAAAAGGAACTTATTCACTTTTGACTTAAGTTACATAAAATAATAAAAAGTGTTATTTAAAAGGGACTGGCATTAACGATATACTTGTATAGTTAACTATGTTTTTTTGGGTTATTCCCAGAGGGCCATTATTCTATTGTTCTTTGCAAGAAACCACTGTTCCAGTTTTTTTTGAACTGGCATTCTTGATGTTCGTGGCTAAACACTGTTAATGTGCCGACCGAAACCATAGCGGATACATTTTCCATTTTCATGATATAATTATGTACGCGTAACTTGTACTTTGACCTCGTTGCCACCTGCTATATTAGAAATACGGTTGCTAGCAGAATAGTACAACGGGTACGTTCAAGCTCATATATTCCACTGCAGCAGCGGTTCACTAAAAACTAAGTTAATGAACAACCCGCATAACAGTAAACCTTACATTTTTCTTATTTATTCTACCTCCGCCTTCGCTAAGATATTTGTTTCAACCATAAACTGCAGAATTATATTGAACAACAAATTGAATTCTTAGAAACGGAAACCTCTAAGGGCGAAATTCACCAATAAAACTAATCGCGTTTTAATGTTTGGCTCGCATAATCGCGTTTAGCCGCTGTCACTGGTGTCACTTGTCTGTATTTTTCATTTGTTGTATTTTACAAGTGACACTAGTGACAGGGGCTAAACGCGATTATGCTAACCAAAGGTAAAAATGCGATTAGTTTTATTGATGAATTCCGCTCTTAGTCATTATACAACATGCATATTTTAAGACATTAGACATGGAGGTTAAAGGGATCCAAAGCCCCAGCACGAGCTCTTGACGCGATCCATTTTACCACTTAAACTGAATTGCTATAGAGATAGTGCTATACACGGTGTCTTTGACATGGACGCACAAACGAATACCACAGATCAAGCACATGATTCTGGACACCCCAGTGGTTAAATTTTTCGTAGATGTTTTCCTGATTAAAAAAAAATACTTTTTTTTTATTTAAAATGTATATAATCGAAACCAACCAACTCCGATAATATTTTTAATTTTAAAAGTAATTCATTAATTTTTTCACTAAAAATGTTAAAATAACGATTTTATATAGTTTCAATTAAAAAACGTAATTAATTTTTTTTTTATAATTTTGTGCGTCGATGTCACACCCACACCCTGACAAACTATAGCTTTGTCTCTCTTTCTTCCTCGCACGACTGACATTTTAATACGCCATAGTAAGGTTATAGAAGCACGAAATCAAATTCGTGAATAGGTTTATTCATAGGCAAGCCCGCTCCATTGAGCAGGCTTAAAAGTTGCGCGGAACATTTCTCGGTATTTCAACTTTTTAATTAGAACATACTAACCCTAAATGAAGCGATGACATATGGCTCCGAAACGTGATCGCTTACAGTGGGCCTCATCAGAAGACTTAAAGTTACCCAAAGGGCAATGGAAAGGGCTACACTCGGAGTTTCCTTGCGGGATCGAATCAGGAATGAGGATATCAGTAGGAGAGCCAAGGTTACCGACATAGCACGAAAAATCGCCAAACTTAAGTGGCAATGGGCAGGGCACATTGCTCGCAGAACGGATGGCCGTTGGGGCCGAAAGGTACTGGAATGGCGACCACGTACCGGAAGACGTAGCGTTGGAAGGTCTTCTACAAGGTGGACCGATGACTTGGTAACGGTTGCGGGAGTCTGATAGATGCGAGACGCACAGGACCGTTCATTGTGGCGACACTTGGGGAAGGCCTATGTCCAGCGGTGGAAGTCTTTCGGCTGAAATGATGAATAATGATGATGAACCCTAAATACATTTTCTTCAATATTAGCTATGAATATGAAAGTCACCTAATATTCAATTGAATAAAAAAATCTTTGAATCAGTAAAGATATTTTATTATAGAACAAAATAAAAGATGAGAACTAATAAGACTAATTACTATTCGGGCGAGACTTTAATAGAAGCGGATTCTGCAAAGAAATCTTAAAAATCACTGTGAAACATTCAGCCAGATAGACTGTGTAGACCGTGGGTCTAATTTGCCAGTTGGCTACGGAACCTTAATCATATCTATAGGATGTTTCAATAGTGTGTGGCGTGACCTACGCCAACTTTGTCCCGAAAGGAACGGTGAAACCACACTAGAGGTTTTTTTTGTATATTTTAGAAAAAACTAACTTTTGTAGATGCTAAAATAATGATGCTAATTCATAATGGTCGATCATTGATCGGTCAATGATCGACCATTATGAATTATCAGATTACGAACTCTTAGAGAAAATATCAACAACATTTCTACTCAATTTCTAAGGCGCGTTTTCATGAATGTTAGAGGTCGCTTTAAAGAGTACCAGAGCCGAGAATATCGACATTTGCATAATGTTATTTTCAAAAAGTAATTTTATCATGTCGTCTGCTACCCACTGCTCATCGTCCGCAAGCCCACGCCTATGGTAAATCGTTCAACATCGTCTGACCTTGATAAACTAGTTTAGGACATCAGATAATCATCAACCAACTCAGTCTCTTCAAATAATGAACATTGAGCAAACCTTAACACTTAAATACTCTCAAAGGCAAATCAAGTGGGTCCACACCAACTCGAACGCTCCGCCACAATAGAGGCACACCCTTATTTTTACACTCAAGACACTTTATAACGACAAGTCCAAGATTAATTAGAGTCTGCAAATATTTGAAAAGATACCTCAATAGGTTTATTTTAGGAGAGAATTTTGAGACCGTGATGAATGCTTCAGATTTGTATAGTAAAAAAAAAGTTGCCAAAGAAACGGCAGGTGGTGGACAAAGATAAAGTGGAGGAAGATTATGGATTTTTTACGACGTTTTCCTAGTCAATGAGCCTTTTGAAATCCCTCAGGAAATAGATCATTAAGACTTAGGAATTGGTAGTTAGAGATTTTTCTTATTCTTTAAAGGCTCTAATTATTTTATATCATTTTGAATTCCTAATCGCTTAGCTTCGTTCTTTAAGTAAAGAAAAAGATCACAATAAAATAAAATAAACTTTAATATACTCCAAATTAGTAACAATTGAACTTTAATCTATAGGATTTATGCTTATCTCGTCGCATACAGTCAAAATATTTCCAAACGTTAAAATCATGTCTGGAGCACATTTCATCATCATCATCATTTCAGCAGAAAAACGTCCACTGTTGGACATAAGCCTCGCCTAAATGTCACCTTCACCATGTCATCGGTTTATCTCGTGGCAGGCCTTCCAACGCTGTGTCTTCCGGTACGTGCTTCCCCTGTCCAATGCCACTTGATTTTGGTGATTCTTCGAGCTATGTCAGTAACGTTTTTTTCTGCTGCATTACTGCTTCGCAAAAGAAGGCGACCGACTGCCACTCTTCCTCGCTTCAAACCATGGCCTGTACCAAGGCATGAGAGATCGTTGCTGCCGATCACCCCCACGAGGACACGGCGTTGCTCTGCCCAAGCGGGGCACACCTTTACCGTGTGCTCCACCATGTCTTCCGGGTGGTACACACAGTGGTGACACTCGGGCGTTTGTTCCGCACGAATCCGGTACAGGAACCTCCCGAACCCTGAACATGTCCGGTGTGAACCTGCATCATGCGGAAGGTGAGGATACCGTGAGGTCTTGCCAGCCACTCCTCAAAATGGGGACTTACCGCCATAATTATGGCATGTCCAGCACTGGGTTGCGACAATCGCTGTCGCCATTCCACCATGAGATCCCGCCGGAACTCTGTCCCCTATATATTATTATTTATTTATTTATCTTTACTTTTTTTAAAAATTTATATAAACTAGTGCTTGACTGCGATCCCACCTGATCAGGATGACCCATAAAATCGTTAGTATTACTTAACCTTTGTTTTTAAAATCTATGCTATTTTAGTATATGTTAGTATAACAATAATATAATAATAGCCTTTAATAACAATCCGTATATAGTATATCATAGATATATCAGTATATCATTTAACACATACATTTTTTTCAGTCACTATTTACTTTAACTATCTGACACCGGTTCGTGAAGATTGTCTTGCTTTAGCATAGGCCTCTCCTAGAATTTGCCATAAAATTTGGTTCTGTGCTTGTCTTCTCCGTGTGATGCCTGCTATTCTTGTAACATCATCCTCCCATCTACGACGTTGTCTCTCTTTCTTTCTTTTATGTTGTCGCGGGCACCACTCTGTTACATCCCTAGACCATTTATCCTTTTTACTTCTAATCATATGTCCTGACCACCTCCATTCTATCTTTTCCATTTTAGTGTTTTAATACGGTAAGTTATACCGATTATTCTAGTTTGTTTCCTTATAACACTTAGTTTTATTTTATCTTTTAGTTTCATATAGAGTATACTCCATTCCATTCTGTTGGCAAGTTTCCAATTTACGTATATTATTGTTAGTTAGGCTTCATGGCTGGCATCCATAGATCAAGACAGGTAAAATACATGAATCAAATATTTTGCTTTTAGCTTTCAATGGCACGAGTGAATTTTTCATAATCTCTTTAAGAGACTTGAATCTCTTTCATGACAAATTGATTCTGTTGTTAATTTCTTTATCTGTAAGGTCTAATGGAAATATGATCTGTCCGAGACAGGTGTATTCTATTGTGTTGCCATTCACAGTTCTAGGGATTTTTTCCAGATTGGTCATTATTTTACAGTTTTTGCCGTGTTCATTGACAAACCAACTTTGACACTTTTATATACAAGTTGTTCTAGCATTTCTTGTAAGCTACTTGGATCTTTTGAAATTAGTATTAGATCGTCAGTAAATTTTAAGTGGTTTAATTGCATTCCGTTAATATATTCAGTCCATGATTATCCCACTCGAAACGTCTAAATACGTATTCAAGAACTGCTGAGAGTTTGGGTGACATAGGATCACCTTATCTCACTCCTCTTTTTATCGGAAAATATTCCCCTTATCTTTCTGTGCGTAGTCACAGGTAAACATAGTTGTCCACTCCAGAACCTTTTTTCCCACAACATGACTAAAAAATTAAAATACCAACTCATCCCAAAAATATTAAATCAAAACTACTCCAAACTTAACAAATAAAGTTATTTATTCAGATAAGTGCTTCAATTTAAACAAAATGCATTAACTAACTCCATAAAAATATAAAAGTTATAATCTAATACCATTAGTGCATTAGATACTCCGAATAATTAGTTCTTTGGTACTTGTTCTCCATCAAATTACATGAATGCTTATTGTTCATACATTTTAGATGAGACGCTCAGTTTAATGCACTTTTTAGTTTCAATATTATTTTTACACGAGTTGAGACAGTAAATTAGAATTTCAACAGCAGATGGTACTTGAAATGTGTAGGTGATTATTTTATTTGGAGAAAATAACAATAAGATCTATCTCGTAAAGTTATATTTTATAGATGTACCATATTTTTATAATTTAGTTTATGTATTGTATCTATTTATAGAATAGAATAAACTTTATCGTACACCATAAAAATAACACAGCTTAAATCTATGGGTACAACGGCGGTCTTATCGCTAACAGCGATATCTTCCAGACAACCTTAGGATGGATTGTAAGAACTTAAAATAATACAATACAATAATACACAATATTTATGTGTTTTATATACTTTTATTGATATATATAATTATTTATTATATGATTTAATTTAGATAATATAGTATATTTTTAATTTTCTAACTTATTTGTATACACTGTGACTATATCTCTCACCCAACTCTTCTGTCGCAGGTCTGCTCGAAGAAATATCATTTGAAATAAGCAGTACCTTTTTGCTCTTCTATCTATTTTTGTTCTTTTGATTTTTAAGTGTTTGTGTGTACACAAATAAACTAAAGTCTCTTATTCACAAGGTACTGCTTATATTGGTCATGTGGCGACCATGGAGGTCACATTAATACTACTAACTTGCCAACTGGCAAGACATACTTTTAAGGTTTATGTTTTAAAAAGTTTTTCATTGATTGATTTAAAAATCAATAGAGTTAGGGGGATGTCAAATAAAATCTAGACGTAATTTTATACATAAAATGTATTAGAAAGTACTTCATACATTATAATAATAGTATAACCAAACCAGAAGCCTTTCATTTGCGTCTCCCCTTAAGCAGTACCCTTGTACTCTTCTGTCTGCTTTTGTTTTTTTCATTTTTAAGTGTTTGTGTGTACATAAATAAAGAATAAGAGACTTTTGTGATGAATACCTACGTAAATATTGAAATGACTCATCATTTCTATCGCAGTAATACCTTTTTTTTATTAATGATAGGCTCACGTTTGACCACCATCTCACCTTATGGTAAGCGATGATGTGTTCGACGATGGAGCACGCTTGCCTAGAAGTAGCCTATTCACTCTTGACTTAAAGACCCCTAGGTTTTAGCTATCAGGAAAGAGACTCCAGCAAGGAATTCCACCCCTTGGCTGTACGCACAATAAATGTGTTCTCAAAACGCTTTGTGCGTATGGGTGGGATATCTACCATGTACCGGTGGCGCAACGCCGTACGTCTAGTGGTCCGATGATGGAACGGGCTCGGTGGAATTAGATTGCACAATTCCAGTGCACACGCCCCGAAATATTAACGATAGAAAACCGTCAGGCTAGCAACTCGGCGCCGATGCCCAAGGCTTTGGAGCTTCGACTCAACAAATACATCATTGCCGATGATTCTCTTGGCTCGTCCCTCAATCGACTCGAAT
The DNA here is from genome assembly GCA_949316375.1 of Mythimna vitellina. Lineage (NCBI taxonomy): Eukaryota > Metazoa > Arthropoda > Insecta > Lepidoptera > Noctuidae > Mythimna > Mythimna vitellina. The sequence goes on along the minus strand of OX438687.1, from coordinate 6,638,682 downwards.
CGATATACAATATGAACGAGATTACCATTCTATGCTACTTCTTTCAATGGAGTGTCAGTGGTATTGGAAAGCCATAATGACGCCATTATTTTAGTAGATTACCAAACTTGCAAAATCAACAATTATGAAATCAATGATATCATCCTGACACTTATTGTAATAGCAGACTTGAGACCCTGGTAAAGGTTGCGGGAATCAGATGGATGCGAGACGCACAGGACCGTTCGTTGTGGTGACACTTGGGGAAGGTCTATGTCCACATAACATATGTTATCTTAGTCACATTTCTGGGTGATTATAAAAAAATCTACCGAAGTGCCTCACAATTACGAGCTCGCTTCGCTTTACAATATTTAGTTAGTATTGTGAAATACTGAACTAAACTACTGTATTACACTACACTACTAAAACTACACTACACTTCTAAAACTACACTACACTACACTATTAAAACTACACTACAAAAAATCTCAAATTGAATGCGACGTTATACCCAACCATGATTTCGTAGATAAAAGAAATTCATATTAATTCAAAAGGTGCATCTTCAATTCCAATCTTTAAAAATGAATAGAGTAAAGCAATTATGTACGTCTATTATAATATTCTTTTATAAGACTTTCATAGTCAAGTTCACAAGAGCGACTTCAGATAAAAGTTCGGATATTACTTGCCAATATGTAGCCACTATGTTGATTCTTGTTCTCATCCGACGATTTATCGGAAGATAGTTGGTACTTTATGAACTTTTTTGTTATATGTGAGCAAGGAAAGACTAAGCATGACGTGTTCAGTGGAGAAGTAAAATTTTTGCTAAATTAAATCACAATATTTTTTTTCTCTTCTGGAACAATTTTCTGGTGTGGTATCTATTCAAACAAAAAAAGAACTGGGCAAGTGCGAGTCAGACTCACGTACTGAAGGTTCCGTTCAAACTTACCTACGAGTATGTTAACAGTTCAATTTCTGAATGAAGTCTCGGAGATTTTTTCAAATCACATTTTTTTTTTTTTGATTTTTTAATGAAAGTTTGTGAGTGTATGTATATTTGTTACTTCTTTATGCTCGAAAGGCTACACAGATTTCTCTGAAATCTTGGTACATAGATAGATCATGACCTGAAATAGCATGTAGTAGAATTATTATCCCGGGAGTATCTTCTCTGACGATAATTATTTGCTTTCACGCAATTAAAGCCACTGGCAGCAGATAGTATTATAAAAGAGAAAGTTTATGAATGTTGCCTCGCGCGATCAGCCGCCTCCTTTGCTAGCATTACTGCTTCGCAGAAGGAGGCGACCGACTGCCACTCCTCCTCGCTCAGACCATGGCCTGTACCAAGGCCCGGTGCGAAAAATCGCTGCCGCCGGTCGCCCCCACGAGAACACGGTGGTGCTCTACCCAAACGGGGCACACCTCTACCGTATTCGTATGCTCCACCGTGGCACCCGGAAGTTTCTTCCGCACGAATCCAGTTGTCGCGGCTGCGATGTTTCGCCCCGGCGTTGCATCTCCATGCGCAGATCCTGCATCCGTGCAAGGACTGTTGCCTCCTAATCCCACGGTGGTAGGCCAGCAAGGAGGCTCGCCGCTTCGCGGGAAAACGTGCGGTATCCCCGCACCATCCGGATGGCCATGGCCCTCTGGTTTGCTTTCAGCTTGGCCGCCAGTCGTTTTCTTAGCAATGGCGCCCATACCGACGCTAGACGACGCATAGACCGAACTATTCCTGCATAGAGCCTCCGGTAGGATATGTCTGGACCCCCCAGGTTGGGCAGGAGCCGCTTGAAGGCAGCTCCAGTCCGATCCAGTTTGGGACTCAGACGTCAGAAATACTCCTCGAAATTCCATCGGCTGTCGGAGTCAGGATTATTTTCTAATTTAACGCAACCGAAAGTCGGCCATCAAATCTGATTCCGCTTTACTTACTACTTGAATTCCCGTTATAATAAAGAAACTTCCTGTCACAAGAACCACCAAATAAAAAACATAATGCATATTTATTGTGCATGTATCCTGGATTGAATCAACAAACAAAAGCACGTGTACACTACACATCCATGGATATCTCTAGCACACAACACGGTTGAGAATATCGAATGTAAAGTGGACATAACCGCCAAACGTGCCTAGAGTGGTGTTAGCATCCGGTCTCCGAATTGTGTGGTAGGTACTCTCTGGAAAATAAAGGGCACATCCTCTTGAATATATCGTCAATTTATTATAAGCTTTATCGATGTATTTTTTCGATAGACTACCTATTATTATAGCTAACCCTGTCGAATCTGTCCGTGCTTGTAGAGCAGTAAAATTCGAAGACATGTGACATTCACCAACCCGCACGGGGCCTGCGTGGTAGATTACGGCCCAATCCCTCTCCTAGAGAGAAGGCCTGAGTCCCAGCAGTGGGAACATTAAAAGGCTGATTATGCTATATGCTATGAATATTGCCCGACGGCTGGGCAAAGGCCTTCCTCTCTTTTCAACAATCACGATTCCTCGCTTCTTCTTTCTGATTCTTAAGGCGTATAGTCCCTTGAACATCTAGCCGGAGTTACATACATAGTTATGAGTATGTGTGTATTTAACTCCGGCGAGCTACCCCCGTATAGAGCCCCTAGCCTCTGTCCCTGATCTTTAAATCCATTTTCTTTGCGAAATATTGATTGATTTACATATGCTATGTTTTCTGAAGAACACTTCACCAGCTATTTTTTGTGTAATCATATTTCTAGAGATCAAAGCCGTTTGAAAGGAGTAGGGAAAATAAGCGAAAAAAAATCATGTTACTATTTTTTTTGACAAAAGAATTACACACTAGGTATTCGCACGATAAAATCATATGTTGATAATATTGTACATGTATCTTTGATAAACATTTTTTTTCACAGCTATTAACTCTGCCATTACCGAGAACTAGGCTTCAGATATTTACAATTTATTACACTGCTCGGGTTCTAGGGCCTTAAAGGAAGACATCCAAGTCGTCCCGCCATCTCCTTTGTAGTCTACCGCTGTCTTATGTATACACGCGAGTGGGTTTTAATCGATAAAAGTCTGACAATCCCTCTCGCTTCAACTAAAGCTAGAGAAGTTATACCTATGATAAAATCAAATCCTAAAATAGGGCATGGTCTATTCGCTTGTTAAAGTTTATCAAAATTTGTTCAGACGTTTAAGTTTGGAGGAGTAACGAAGTGGGCAAAGTCACTGGCAGTAGCTGGTGGCCAATAAAAATATTATAATATATATATTTTTGTTTAATGTATAAAATTAAGTTTAAATGACGAATAAAGAAATAATAATAATATTTTACAACTGTCACACAACGCCGTCTAGTCCCAAGCTAAGCAGAGCTTGTGTTATGAGTACTAGACAACTGATAAACATACTTATATATTTCTAGATACATACATATTATAGATAAATTACACCCAGACACAGAACAAATAATCGTGCTCATGACACATACATTTGTCCTGGGTGGGAATCGAACCCACGACCTCTAGACCAACAATATCTATTTATGTCGTCATCTGCACCATAAAAAACATACAACCTTAAACACACAGAAAATAATAAAATATGGATATTAAAATGTTGCCAACATCAGTCAGCAATATTTCTGCTGAGACGTTTTTTAATATTAAATCCAGTAAAGCAAACTGAATTTTAAAAGGAAAATGAAGAAAATTTTATATATTCACTCGCGCAAAGAATTATACATTTCATAATTTTTACTTTTGCTTCAATCACAAGATGTTGGTGCACAAGTTGCAGCTTAGCGTTAGTATTGTAGAATATCATGATTGCACAGTTTAATTAATTTATTTATTTATTTATCCTCTTCCGATGTGAGGCCTTGCAGCAATTACACCAATGGAGCACAATTTGTCCAGAATCTGCTACTTTCCAACATCGTGAACGCAGTGGCAATGGGCAGAGCACATTGCCACTGCTGGCCTGGTGAAGGTTGCGGGAGTCCGATGGATGCAGGACGCGCAGGACCGTTCTTTGTGGTGACATTCGGGGATGGCCTGTGTCCAGCAGTGTATGTCTGTCGGCTGAAATGATGATAATGATGTAGGCAAATAATATCGGAATTGATGCACTACTAACTACTATCGGTAATTGCTATCTGCGCACGCACAACAAATACGCTACTGACGCAATCATTTGTTAACTTGAAATAATTCTTGATTATTTAACGATAACTGAATACTTGTAAAAAAAAACTGTAGATTTTGTAAAGGAAGTAAAACATGAAACCGACATCTTGTATTATTATTAGTTTACCGAAACATCTCCGATACCTAACTTTGTACGTTAAGTTTGAAGCTCGTTAACCAGAGTTTAATATGGCGAAGTTAGTAGCATGTACGTCTTCATGGCTTAACTTGTTGATTAATGATACGGGTGTAATTATAAGCAAAAAATATTCATTAAGGATGGAAGTAAACGTCGTGGGTTAACCAGGATGTCCTAGATTAAGAATCGAAGATATGTGTCGTTCAGAATTTCGATCGTGTATATCGAGATCGCGTGGTTTTTTATCGTTTGATTTAGCATTTGATATTTTTTTTAACTTAGTTCTTTGTTTTTTTTTTAACCAGTGTTTGTTCTTGTATTTTTTTTTTGTGCTTTTAGATGTGATGAATCTGTATGGTCTGAAATAAAGGTTTTTATTATTATTCCATTTATTTATTTTATTTAAGTAGGTAGGTAAATACTTTTTACATTTTTAAATATTTCTTAAAAAATATATCAATAAAGAATTAAAAATATAAAAAATTGTTATTATTATTATTATCTCTTTATTTTTCTTATTAACAATTATAATTTACATTTTTAAATATTTCTTAAAAAAATAATTTAAAAAAATATATTTAAGAATATAAAAAATATTATTGTTATTATATCAGGGATAGCGAACCCACGGAACAGATGATCTGTTCATTGGGCAAACTTACACGTGTGTCAGTCGTGGCTTGGCTCGTGTCTAATTAACTCGGGCACGTCACATAAGATTTTTAACATCTCTATAATTGGCAATAGCAAACAAACGGAAATAAAACTTTTCCCATACATTGCCTGCATATATTTTTTTTCACCTATGCCATATCTTAAAAAATTGTACGATAAATCAATAGCAAAAAGAATTAGGTCTACCAGCCAAACAAAGTAAGAGATTGTTTAGTATATTGCTATAGTTAGTTATCAGGCGTTATTTTTCTTAAATAAAAATATTGTATGTCTGATATTTTAAGTTTACCATGTTAAATTTATATAGTTTTAGTTTCGGTTTTTATGGTAATACGCATATAATACATGTCAATCACTGTCACAACACTAAAGTGTATCTTTTCGATTCGTTCATCACTTATTTTTTTACTAGTTTTAGTGATAAAAAACTGCGAGTGTGGAAAAAATATAACGGTAAAAACCAATTAATCTGTTTTATCAATGGAAACCTCAAAATATTAAATATTATAATATTTCTATTTCATTATAATTTAACGAAAATAGATCACGACTGTCAAAAATATATTAGCAATGCTTCTATACGTACCTATCATAGTTGGGTTACGATTTAAAGATTTGTTTTTTTTTTTTTGCTATTGCTTGCTCGTATTGGCTTCTAACATAAAAACTAGGTTTAATTTCTGGTGAAAAGAAAAAAGTAAAATATGCCAATAGTTTGCATTGACCTTTATTGACACTTTATCGTTTTTTTTTTTAATTCAACATAACAACATAATACTGTAAACATTATAATTATTGTGACATTTTCATAATTTAGGATAGCAAAGAACTAATTGTATAGGCATGTTACGGTTTATTTTTAGTGGCACTTTTGGCAGTAAGTGGAAGAAGTGCCTAGTATATGGAGTACAGAGAAAGCTCCAGGATGGATTTGCCAGATACCAGTTTGAATTGCTTTAGTCGATTGAGAAACAACCCAAGAAGATCATCGATAATGAACAGTATTATTGTTTAGATAGAACTACAAAGACTAATGCATCAAAGCCGAGTTGCTAGTCTTTTGATTCCTATCGGTTACATTTCAGGGAGAGTGAGTCGAATTCCACCAAGCTCGATCTGTTTTCGGACCATAAGACGTACGAAAACGCGCCAACGGTACTTGATAAACATCTCACTCATATACAAGTTATACGTTCTAACAGCTAAGGAGTGGCGCTTTCAGCCAACAGCAATGCGAAGAAAACCTTTTTTTTATTTGTTATATGCAGCGAGCACGTCAGCTCAAAACTCCATATTTCATCTATTATTTATAGAAACTTTACCACAAAAACAAAAACAATTCTAACACCTCATTTGTCTTTTCTTTGTCTTCGTTTCGTCAGGTCGTGTTTCCAAGAAAACTTGTTTGTGTGAGACTTTAGTGATAATAATAACAATCTTTTATCTATTGTATTGTTTTATCAAACATTTTTATATATTATTTTAACCTGCTAAACGAAAGATCTTTGACATACGATACACCTATCACATACAACGATTTCTTTGAAAAATAAGAATGAATTAAAAATGAGACACTCAAAGTTTTTTTTGAAAAATAGAATTGCATTTCTTTGAAGAAAAATTTATTAAAAGCAGTTTAACGTTTGTTGTGAAACTTTTTAAACAAACACAAAGTCTTGAATAAATTAGATTAGACAATAGTGTACTCAAAAAGAATTATAAATAAAATTTGAATTGATGTTGTTTTCATCAAGCAAAGATCAATTATTTTAAGTATCCTGGGACTATTTTAGAGTATGGAGGCAAGGGTCATAGTCTAGCAGAGCTATTTCCAGCAACCGTAGGCGTGGGCTTACAGACGACGAGAAAAAAAACCGATAGGGTAGCACGTCTGCTCGTCTTTTGAGGACCGAGTACAAATCGTCGACGGCGCGTAGTGTTCCATGTGCGCCACAAAGTGATTTATTTTTACCCGACTACGGCAAAGGTTAAGATTTTGACAGGCTATGTATGTATGTTTGTATGTATGTATGTGAGTATGTTCATCTGTTCCCTCATAGCTCCTAATCTACTTATCGGAACTCGACATATGAGGTATCGTTAGAACCGTCTCAATTGTCCGCTGAACATAGGCTACGTGACGTGTTACAAAACTCGATATGGCGCCCTCTAGCGGACAAAAAGTAATGTGTTAAAAAATAAAAATGGAGATAAATACGCCGTGTTTGGTATCATTTGAAAGGGCTTCACTTGTACATTTCCAAAATATTGCTCTAAAGTGAGCCCTCTAGCGGACAAAAAGTCATGTCTTAAATTTAACAACAAAATTGTGTAAATAAAAATAAAGTAAAAAACTAAAACCCAACTACGACAAAAAAAAAAAACAATTTTTTTCGTACTTCGAACAGAAGTATGAAAATCTTGTTTCATACTTTTTCAGCGTCGTTTTTTGTCGTAGTCGGGTTTTAGATTTTTACTTTATTTTTTATCGATATAAACTGGTGCTTGACTGTGATCCCACCTGATGGTAAGCTATGAAGCAATCGTTGATAGTGAGGCGCTCTAGTTTATTAACCTTTCGAATACCGTAATCAGAGATACAATAGAAAGACAATGAGAGAGCGAACGCGGCGTTCGCTTGGGGTTTAATGAATTAAAAGCCTATTCAGTCTAGCCTTGAAAGCACTTAAATTATAATCGGATGGGAAGACCAGAGACCAGAGAGAAAATTGTTCCAGTCCTTCGATGTACGTGGTATAAACGACGAGGCGAAACGCTTAGTCCGGACCGTAGAGGTTTCAACAACGTAACGATGGATATTCGCCGTACGTCGGGTTGTCCGATGGTTGAAAGGAGATGGTGGAATCAAGTCATGCAATTCCCGCGCACACTCTCCAAAATTCGCCCTGTAAAATACCAAAAAGCTGGCTTCCCTACGCCTGTACTCAAGGATTTGTAGATTGGACTTAACTAAATCTGGATCACCAATTAGCCTCTTCGCATGCTTTTCCACTGAGTCCAAAGCTGCTAGATGGCATTTTGCAGCACCAGCCCGTATGTAGCTGCAGTACTCCACAAACCAAACTATATTTCGCCGATTTACAAAATAACTTTTTGCTATTGGCCGAATCCTCTTTTGAACTTTTTCATTTGGCAAATTATTTATTTGTCATATTTGCACCACACCGAAATAACATTTTACGGATTTTGTTTACAAATATATAAACAGGTACTTGTTAGCATTTTCAATATTAAATTAAAACAGTGTCATAAAAAGTCAATATGTTGTGCTACAAAATTTAGTGAGAGAAACGAAGCGCTGCAAAACCGACTTCACGCAGTCTTGTCTGCTCTACCCCTAGAGTGTAATTCAAACCCGCGTAGGCGCGGAGGGGTAGGGCGGCCCGCGAGCTGAGGAGCAGGTGGTTTGAAGGCCCGCCGCCGCGAGTAAGGCTGGCCGGCTACGCCGGCCCGTAAGCCGAAGCTGAGGTGGTGAGCATTAAAATGATATGCGACGATAAGATCGCGTGGGGCCGCCCAAATCTGCAGCGCCGGAGCCGTGACAGAAACAAAGCTTGCTGCATGCTGCATGCCTGCTGTATGTTGCATGCCTGCTTGCATATATAATGCATGCTTGATAATAGTTGAAAAGTTTGAGGTGAAATGAAATTCGGTCAAATATTTTTCGATCTTATAATAGGTAACCAAGTTCAGTCAACTACACAAGACGTATAGTAATGATACCTGTGTATAGTACCCGGTGGTCGACCCCATCAACGTAATTGATTGTTCGATACATCAAACAGCGGTATCTTGTTTGGGGAACGGAGGTTGCCGGGTCAACGCTATGAAATTAAGCTATATTAACTTTAGTCCAATCTGGGCAACAGTTTAGGAATTCGATATACACAAAATTATTAATATAACAACACACATGTTTTAGCTTTTACTCATAACACAGTTGCATAATAAGTCTTAATATTAGCCTTATAATGCCTATATTAGCCTCCTCACTAGGAGAGGGAAAGGGTCGAAAATAACACGCAGGTGCAGTAACGATTGGTGGTAGATGTCATATTATTATGTTTTCCTCCACATAAAATAATATTACAGTACAATTATTCCTAACTGGATTTTGGAAGTAGTAATGCTGAATTATATTATTTCAACTTTAATTAAATAATAAATAATTGGATAAATTGACGATGATATAAAAATATATAACACACAGACCAACGAGTCAGTCTGTTTTTAACCGACTTCTAAAAAAGGAGGAGGTTGGCTCAATTCGGATGTTTGTATTTTTTTTTATGTTTGTTCGCGCATAACTTCGGCGCTCGCCAACCGATTTAAAAAATGCTTTTTTTGTTAAAAAGGGTATACTTTCCAAATGGTCCCATAGTCACCAAGTCGGGATCTGATGATGGAATCTTGGTGAAATCGAGGAAACTCCTTAAATATTATAGGCAATTGTATAGTGATTTTGGTATTTTTATCGAGAACTTAAGCATTTACAGTCAAAAAATAACATTTGATGAAGTGGAACTGATGAAGAAGACCAGAAATGGTCAACGGAACTTCATACTCGCATAGATATCACAATGAAGATAGTTAAGCGACTATGATGATACAAATAAATTAATGGTTCTAAATAGTTACATTGAAAATAGTATTATCAAAGTGATCTGATGATGATAATGGAGCCGGAAGGTATGCACTGGAACTCCGTAATTAAACAATGTAACCTAGCCGTGTATGGACTTATTAGAATTGTCATGAGATGTACTTTGACTATAAGGTACTTTCGAACTAATCTGATGATGGAGCCGGAAGGTGGAAGGTAGACACAGGAACTTCACAATAAAACAATGTCACCTAGCAGTGTTTGGGTTAATTGGAATTATCATGAGAAATCGGTACTCTGTTTATAAGTTTATCGCAACTAAAAATTGTGAAATAAAAAACTTTTTACAAAAAAAAAACCCTAAAAGGATCAAAATAACTTTAATTTCAGAAGTCGGTGTTAAATAAGATACAAATATTATTTTTTTGTAAAAAGTTTTTTTTATTCTTATAACTATTAGGTATCTATGACAGCCGTCAGCTCAAAGACGCTAGTTTCAGACGAGACGATTATCCGACCATTTTTAAGCAAAAATCGAAACCAAAATCTTGCTCGGTTTTTAATTGCAAGGCCCATTGTCCACGGACACGTAGCTTTAAAGACGCGTATTCATCATTAAACGCTTGATGTACGCCTGCTCACAGCTTACATACAAAACTATGAGACGACGGCACGACGTTGCCATGGAGGCGTACCTTCATAGAGGCGTATTCGTCACTACACACTTGTTGTATGCCTGCTCACAGCTTAGGTACATACAAAATAATTAAAATCTGTCGACGAAGCGGCAACGATACGACGGCACGACGAAAGGTATGAGCAGGCGTTTACCAAGATTATAATGACGAACGCGTTTGCGTACAGTAGACCTTAGCCTTACCGTGTCTAGCGACACGCAAAAAGAAAAAAATATTTTCTAGTTTGACTACATAATTCTAAGGATTCCTGAAAATTTTTGTTTGGTCAGAATTTGAAGTTCGAACGCTGTTAAACTTTCAGACCTCAAATTTAATGAGTGAGATGTTATATTGTAATTGGATGACAATCCAATAGTGACCACAAATCGTCGGTGAGCCGTAATAACACTACCTTGACCGCTAATTAGACCCAGTTGCAAATGTGTGGTCGCCCCGTAATAGCTGGAATTTAATTTGTGTGTTGGTTCACGTGGTGAACCGCGATAGCACTAGTCTTGTATAGCACGGGCCGGACATACCATAGACTGTAATTATGCTTTACACACACAAAGAACCAACACCAAGTGAATACAGTGTAATGTGAAGTATTACGGATATGGTCATAGGTCTTTTTTAACCGACTTCAAAAAAAAAAGGAGGAGGTTATCAATTCGGTTGCATTTTTCTCAGAACTCCGTCGTTTATGGACCGGAAGCATTTCTCTTAAAAGATATGGTTTCTAAAATAACCGACTTCCCTTAAAAAAAAAAACACTAAAAGGATCAAAATAACTGTTGGTGTTAAATAAGAAACAATACCGAGAAACACCGACTTCCGAAATTAAAGTTATTTTAATACTGTTGTTTGTTATTGTTTTTTTTTTTTATTGTAAAAAGCTTTTTAATTCTATTTTTAATATTATTATTACTTATCTACATTAACACTTACATAATAGAAGCGACAAGAAATATGTAACCAAGATTTATGTAACTCATAATATGATTTAAAAGAGTGGCCATGGAGTTTCTTGCATGATCTTCGCCATAGATATCTACGCTTTGGAACGTGAAATTTAGGAGTCTGTGGTCGATTGGACCCGCTCGATTAGTGTCCGCGGGATCACTCGACCCAGTCCCATTTTGAATGTGTCGATTGGACCCACTGCCTAATTTTATTATAAGTACAGTCACGGAAGAAAGTCGAATCTTATAGTTTGATTTTATGACTTAAAATATGTTATACATTAATATAATTTATTATATAAATGTATTACATATTGTGTTACGTTATTATTTTTATTAATGAGAATATATATTTTTTATTTATTCAATTACGTATTTACACTTACGCACCACACTTATCTATATCACTTATCTTATGACGATTTTTTTTCGAAACTTAGACTGGCCATTAGCTTGATTTGTTAAAACTTGTTCTCTTACCATTGTTCTTTCCAAAACGAAAAATACTTTCCCAGAAGTGAAAATAACGGGGTGTTTCTTTCACTTTTGTAGAACTCTTTGGCGTAAAGCAAAAGAACTGGATTTGTCTAAAACACTAACAGGTAAGATGCATGTAAAACTTTGAGAGATGAATCTATTGATGAAGGTTGGCTATATATCATGGGAGAAAGTTCAGCTAGCGAAAAAATATTAAAATTAACGATTATTATGTTAAGACCTGGTTGTAAAATTCTAATCTAGCAAATACTTGGAGCACTTATCAAGAATTGCACAAAACTAATAACACCGTGGAAGTATGGAATAACCATATTTAAAAAAAATATGTTAAAATTAAGCCAAATATCGCTTAACTTCTATAAGGATTGAGTAAGGATGTGGCTTATTATTCAACTGCGGTGGAATCTCCTTACGGTATCAAAATATCAAAGTGGCTGTCTGAAACTAAGGAAAGAAAGAATAAGATCGACTTTGCTGTAGGTGAACTACTCAGCGGCCAGATTACTGTAGGGTATTGTTTAGAGAAATTGATATTTTAATCAAGTGAGACTGATTTTCAACATATTTTCTATTTTTAAATAATATTTTATTGCAAAATGAGTGTTGACAGTTTTTTTAGTATTGTTGATTTTTTTAGATGTTTTAAATGTTGATTTGTATAATTACAAATTCTAGTTTTTATGGCTGTGATTTTTAAATAGATAGTAACTAAGGATTATTTTTTAATAATATTTATTAAATATGGTGACTAAAAAAGTCGTGCTGGAGTATGTGACTAATTTTATAATGTTATTTTTATACATGTTTTTTTTATAGTAAGTCGTATAGAGTTACTGTTGATTGTTATAGTTGATTCATACAACTACTACGTGGATTTTAACTTTTTTAATGTTTGTCTTGATGTTACTTATATGTACAACCTAATTTAAAAAGATTTTAGAATTTGATTGAGAATAATAATAATAGTGAGAAAGTTCATGCAGATAGAGGAAAATGTAATTTCTCCTCATAACATCCCCTTTACACCAACTACACACACGCTACATTGACTTGGCTTGACCCGTTAATGTAGCTAAAAACTAGTCAAAGAGCTAAGCAATAATCAACGTTTTTTCAAAATGATAATAATAAACGAGTATTTCGGACCTTTCCGTCCATAGGTAACACTTACAGCTTTATATAACACACACAATATTATAAACATTTAAATCTAACTGAATTGCGTTTTATTATATTTTCACTTACCACTTTTGCGCTTGACTGTATCCACCAGTAGCTTTAAACAATGGATATTTTTTTTAATTTGGTTGTGGGTCCATATGACCAATGAAAATACAGAAAATAAATTGTGTGGTCAAGTGGACCCGCGGCACCAAAATCGAGCGGGTCCAATCTACCACAGACTCAAATTTAGCTTTCACTTTTTTTTTGACTGACCGACATTTTCACAATTCAAAAGTGCCTGTAATTGGTCTATTTGAAATAAACGTTTCTGATTTCTGATTTATGTTTTAAATAAATTGTATTTACTGATACTTTATGTCTGTAAGGTAATATATAAAAGGAAAAACTCAGTGACCGACATGTCAACGTACATTCGAAACTACTGGGACTAGGAGCGTGAAATTTTGCACGTAAGAGTGAACTAATAATTTTCCAAAATTTACCCAATAAGAAATGGGGTTCAAAGTTTGTATGAAGAAACTTACTTTCACGTGGGTGAAGCCATTGGCAAAAGCTAGTGAAGTAGTATAGTACTCCGTATATATAAGCTATATACTACTTGCAATATATATTAGATATATATATGTGATGCAGCGATGAAGCAATAGGCGATGAAATAAAATGCTGAGCGAAAGCGTCAAAGTTATATTGCAGTTACAACGTAAGAAGCAGTAATGAATGTTCGTACAAAATACATCGAGATTTATAGTAAGCAAGTCAAAGGCAATTAATAATAATAATAACGGTTCGCACTTGACCGATTTATTATACTATAGGTATATAACATTATTTTTAGTTTATGCGAAACCTGAATATATTATAGTTTGTTCAGAATCTTTAAATCAATCGATTCCAATGTTTTTTCCGCCGGGATTCCGATCCTGATTTCCGACCGTCCGGCAACTGTCTGGACCAAACCCGAGTCGTCGACGGCGCGTACTGTTCCACGCACGCCTCAAAGAGATGTCAGCAAAGCTGCGTCCCTACGCCCTGCAGGATCGAAGCCTACTGGGGTCATGAGTTCGCTTCTGAAAGGAAAACCCGGCCCTGAATTGCAAGGCAACGTAAGAACTAGGAGAGGGTTTTAATTAGTAAAAGTCTGATTGACCCTCTCGCTCCGCCCAAGGTTGGGAGATGTCATTAGATGATTGAAAAAAAAGGTTTGTAGGGGCCCAGGAGGGCCGTTGCCCGCTAGGGCCGCGGGTATTTTTAAAAGAGTTACCTTAGTCCGTGGAGCAGTGGTAGCCGAGTGGTAACGGCCCCGACTTACGAGTTGTAGGTCGCGGGTTAAAACCGGCGCATTACTTTATGTGATTTATTTTATCACCACTGCTCTCAAAACGGTGAAAGAAACCATCGTAAGGAAACCGGCATGTCCTAGAACCAAAAAATCGAAGACATGTGACATCCAGCAAGCCGCACTGGGCCCGCATGGTGGACTACGGCCCATTCCCTCGCCTAGAGAGGAGGCCTGAGTCCCAGCAGTGGAAACATTATAAAGCTGTGCTATGCTATGCAAAATAATTTCTCCCGTCTTTACTCTTCTTTCGTCATTATGTTGGTTCCAGCTCATTTATTTGATACGTAATTCGGGTCCGATGGACGCTGGTAGCGGTCACATAGTACCTATGCCAACGTTTATGTCGAAACCTCTGATCTGATAAATAAAAGAGATGTGCAAAAGTTTTGCGATATGTAAGCACATACATATACAGGTAGTACATACACACGTATACAGGTAGTAAATTCTGAAATTTACTACCTGTATTCGTCAATATGTAGTGAGCATCAGCGAGCTATTTTTGAACATAATTCGCCACCCGTTTCTCGCTCTTTCTCCCGATTCAAGTCTTTAATGCTGTTAACAAACCCACATTGCGGTCCCTGAAAATACACGCGAAGCAAAAAATGTATTATAGAAATGGCTGCAAGACCTGACTTAAGACTTGCCCATTAAGATGACAAGCACCTAAATATAATTACCTTCACCTAGACAACACTTATTCATATTTATATATTTTTCTGTAAATTTATCTTTCAAACTTGCGTGTGTGCTAATAAAATTATTATTATTTTAGTTTTCACTCAAATGTCTTGTTAATAATGGCATGTGTATTGGGTCATTCCATTCCTTCAAAAATCAATCATTTTCAAAATGGTTGAGCTGAGGGGGCCTGATGCACGCGTAATGCTCGTGAATGTACGCCGTCAGTTGAGACTGGTCATCTCTTCTACTTTTTTTTTCATCACTGTTTTTTTTTTCATTATGATTTAGGTGTCGTCAAGGCTAGAGTGAATAGGCTCTTAGTAAACTAGTGCGCCTCACCATCAACGATTGCATCACTACTTAACATCAGGTGGGATCGCAGTCAAGCACTAGTTTATAAAACAATAAAAAATAACGTGTCCACTTTGTTTCTTAAATCGGTAATCGATTCGATAATTGGTCGCTTAATTAGTTCATCCTGCAAATGCATGGTGGACGCAAACGGTGCAGTGGCGTGCATTTTACGCATTTAATTTGTTTTCATCCCTGCCAAAACATGTCAAAAAATAACAGCTTACATTGTCATGTATGCTGTTGTTTTTTGACAGGAGTCACGCCATGAAGTGTTCATGATGACGTGACTCCTGCTTGCCTTGATAGGTCGTTAGAATTTAGCAAGCAATAGAGCTTAAATAAGCAAAAAATGTCAAAATCAACAATTATGAAGTCAATGATAGACCATTCTGACACTATTGTAATAGCAGACTTGAGGCCCTGTTGGGACCCTACGGCTTGCTGAGATCTCTTTGAGGAGCGCGTGGATCACTAGGCGCTGTTGACAACTGGGATTGGTCCGGTCAATTACCGGACGGCCGGTCGGCGAGCTACCCTCTGCTCGACGTCCGCAAGCCCGCGTCTACCGTGGCTGGTAGTTGAGATCGGAATCTCAGCGTCTGGGGTGTGAGGACGTTTGTTCCCTTACGCGTGCGGCCTCCTCCTTTCCTCCTTCTCATTCACACGGACATGGTGGTGCTCCGCCCAAGCGGGGCACTTCTCCACCATATGCTCCACCGTGTCCTCCGGGCGATCCACACAATGGTGACACCAGGGAGCTTCACCCACTTGAATCAGATGCAGGAATTTCCCAAACTTGCCATGTCCGGTGAGGACCATGACGTCAAGCGCAAAGTGAGGACGCCATGTTACCGCTCTAGCCACTCCTCAGAAAGGTTACTTATCGCCGTAGTAAAAGAGGTTGCCGCTTTTAGTGCGATAAGCGAGATCCGCAGTATATCAAAACGATAATATTACGACATTTTTAAATTGTTAAGTATGTTTCGGAAAAAAATTTCAAAGTGTAAAAATCACAGGATTTTTCAATAGAAATCAGGGCTTTTTTTCAGATTTCTTACTTAGCAGTAAAATTTGTAACCACTAGATCAATGACACAATCAAACAAATCTTTTTATTTCAAGATTTCATCACGCATGCGGAATTGCTCCGCATGCGGGGCTGCTGCCCAGCACCATGCTCCGCATCCCGCATGCGTATTCCACGTATTACAATAAATACTTGTATAAAAAGCTGGCATTTGCGGGGACTATGCGTGCGGAGCAGTCCCGCATGCGTGATGAAATCCGCATGATATTAAAAACACCCTAAATAAGAAAAAGCAAATAGACTCAAAGAAAAACCAGTACAATGACCAAGTTCTCTAATTAACTCATTCTACAAGATATTTCAATGCAAATCGAAATAATTAAGCTTCAAAGAAACTCGTCCGTTTTCCATTTTGTTCGACTCTGATTCATTATTGTGCAGCAGCGGGTAGAATCGACTTAAACGGGCTCTGAAGACTCATTAGAGCGATGGTTCTAGTTATGCACTTGTTTGGTTTTAGTGTCGGGTGGAATGGACAAGCGCGTTTTATTTTTCTTTTCATTTTGAATAAGTGTACTCTATTATTCTGGTTATATTTTTATATTTCGTTACTAGCGCTTTGTCAGTGATTTTAACACCCCTTTAAACTGTACGTAACTGTATTTTGAGGGTAGTTTAGAAAAAAATTAAATAATGGTAGTTTTTGTTATTCATTTTGATTATATTTTGTACCAAATTTAAGATTATTAACCAAAGGAATAAGATTCTCCCATACAACCTTTAACAAACCCCTAAACTGTTCTATGAGAGTAGCTTTTAATAAAAAAAAAACATTTCTAAGGTTCCGTAGTCAACTGGAACCTTTATAGTTTCGTCAAGTCTGTCTGTTGTCTGTCCGTTCGTCCGCGGATAATCTCAGTGACCGTTAGCACTAGAACCTGAAACTTGGTACCAATATGTATATCAATCACGCCGACAAATTGGTAAAATACACGTAAAGTCGGGAGTGATTTTTTTTTTCATTTCAACCCCAACGTGTGATATATTGTTGGAAAGTTATTTAACGAGTCTATACTAAAATAATTTTTTGATAATGTCGATATTTTCGGAAATAATCGCTTCAAAAGTAAAAAAAAATGTGTCCCTCTCCAAATTTTGAACCATAAGTTCACGAGCTGGGTTCTGTACTAACGACATTATTATTATATTATTGCTAGCTTCTGCTAGCGGCGCCGTTCACGTGAATGTTTATTATTGCGGACGCGGAGTCAAAGACGGATAAAAAGTAGCCTTTGTCATTTTTTGGAGTTCAAGATTCCTCCGTACCAAATTTCATCAAAATCAGTTCAGTAGTTTAACCATGAAAGCGTTACAGACAGATAGAGTTACCTTCAAGTTTCACATCTAAAATATTAATATGGATTACATTATTGCTTTTCGTCCTGTATAGCTTCGTTTCTCTCTCCCAGCTGAATCATGAAGCCATTAGCACGTTGTAGTACGGGCCCAGTTTCCACGGAACGCCTTATCTCAACACGGCGATTCGCAGCCGTTAGTAACAAGACCTGATACTCAATTTACAAGCTGCACTAACTAGAAAAGTACTTTGAATAATAAAGAAAAAGCTCGCTATGAAGATAGTGAAGTCAGATTTCGTTTCGGTTTATGACATTTTGATGAAATCTTGATGCAAAGCAATGTTATACCTTCTCTTTTTTGCAAAGAAAGCGTTTTCTTAGAGATTTTATTTTGTGTCGTAAGATAGACTTTTTTTTCTCTAATAGACGCAAAAAATAATTATTAATTTTTAATCCACAGAGGTAATATTGTTTGTTTGTTAATTTTGAGAGTTTATTTGTAATTGGTATAGGATAAACAAAAAAAAAATTACAAAAAAATTCTGTAAAAAACTTCGTATACGTGCCATAATAAAAATAAAAAAAAAACAATGAAACGCACCGTACAAGATAAATTTTCACGAATTGAAAGCTAACACCGAGCGCCTTTGTCTACTTTTAAATAAATCCGAAAATATGAACAGATCCTGAAAAAATGGTATCTATAATCTTGGTCCACCAATATTATAGATACCATTTTGTCTTAAGGTTTCTTGGGTAGATTCAAGCACCAGCTTGAATCTACCCAAGAAACCTTAAGAAAAAGCCTACCTACTACCTACTAAACCTATGATACTTGATATTATTTTGGTATAAAAAGCACTTTAATATGTCAATTTTTACGTCAATTTAAGCTAGATGTGGCCGGTGATACTTACTTGACTGTCATGAGAAGAAATACCAAAATAAAGTAAGAGGTGAAAAAAAATAATCCAAATAACCCATATTCGCATTAATAAAATATATCAATAATTAATGTTAATATACCTATATTTTTATAATGTGACACGTTACAAAATAAACATTGATGTCAACTGACAAAGCGTGAAAAACAAAACATAATTTATATGAGAAAGAAAAAAGTAAAATAAAAGCTGATTCATTCTTTTATTTTAGTCTTTTTCTACGTCTTATTTGTCTACAAAAAACTCTTTTTAACTTCAAAAACGAATAGGTTTATGTTCGGCTGTACCTATGTATGTTTTTTACATAATTGTGTTCACCGCTTTCTCGGTCAATTGTATATCGATTTTTAATTTCTTTTCTTTTTCATTGAAAGATTATACTTCCGAGTTGGTTCCTTAGAAATATTATGATCAGATGATGTTGTTTTTTTTTTTACATTGAAATTGGTTGGATTTAAATATTTGTATTTTTCTGTAAATTTTTTTTAACAATATAAAAATCCTTCTGACAAAATTTTGGCTTTAGAAATGATGAATTTGAATTAATTAAGCCTTAGTTCTGAATACGACTGGAAAGTTTATTATTTACTTAAAAGTTATATATTTACAACTTACAGGACACAAATTACAAACTACATTAGTGTTAGCGACAGACACTGAACAATGCCAACCTGTTCGGAATACTTACTGTCAACGTCTGGTGAACTAAGTTTGGTTTCCAAAGTCACATTAATGTTTATTAAAGGAACGTCTGGAACCGATGGTTCGTGGTGAAACTTGGAGAGGTATGTCCAGCCCTGGGATGCTGTGGTCGAGTTGATTGGAAATAACTGTTTAACTTCTCAAATTTCGCATGATATCATACACTTTATAAAAACTATTATATAAAAATAATACTACTACTTTACAAAAAGAACAAAACTCTTTTTACTCTAAAAAACTTTTATTTTCTTTTTACTATATAAAAATTAATAGCTGTTCGTTAGTCTCGCTAAAACTCGAGAACAGCTGGATCGATTTGGCAAATTTTGGTCTTGAAATATTCGTGCAGGGAAGGTTTAAACGGTGAGCAAAATTGGAAAAATTTACGAAAATAAAAATCAGAATCAATCCGATATATTTGAAAGTTAGTACAAAATAGATGTCATTATTTGTTTTTCAAAACCACCTACTACTATTATAACAATTTAAGGCTTTTTAAAGATTGTATATAGGATTCTTATTTCTTGAGTTAATTTGAAATTTTGTACAGATTCTAACTAAAATGAATAATAAAGATTTTGATAATTGTTTTTCAAAACTACCCTCAAAATACGGGTGTTAGCCAATGTGGTATTCACTATAATCACTATTTAGGGATTTGGCTATATAAATGAATCAACCAAATTATCAGTAAGCAGGCACTACTTCAGAATGACGTCTACTCGTCCTCGGGAAACGGATCGAGTGTGTACACGACGCCACACCTCAGCTGATCTACATTTAATGTGTATACCACATCTCTTCCTCGTTTTCATTAAAAATTCTTGCGAACAAAGTCGCAGGCAAAGTGCTAGGTTTCATAAGAAAAAGGTACAAAATGTCAGCGGAACACCATTAGGTATGCGAATAAAACTTTTACAGACTAAAACCTACAGTGGTGTAGTGTGTTTTAAGGCCACCGTTACTCTTTCAAACGTTCCCGCAGCCTATCTAAGCTTAAGCTAAGAATTCTCTAATATCAGTCCCCAATTTACAACAATAAATTGCTTATTATGTGTCGAATGGTTTATTATTGCATGCCATGTCTTTAATAATTCCTAGTGGAGGGTAAAATATTTAGTAAAAAAAACTGGGCAAGTTCGATTCGGAATCGCGCACTGAGGGTTCCGTACAAACCTACCTATTTAAACAGTTCAACTCCTGAATGGTGTTTCGAAGATTGACCGAAACGCAATTTTTTTTTGTGACGTGACCACAAATTTTCTGTTTTCAGATTTATTCCTATATAGAAAGAAAGAAAAACAATTTATTCGCGCGAAATGACGCAATCTTAAATACTAGATAACAAACATATAATATATAACATATCTGTAGTATAATACCTTGCTTTATGCCAAATTTCAGGATTCCTTGGTCAACAACTACCCTATGAATTTTGATTTCCTTGAGAGTCTACAAGACATAAACGATTGTATCTTTTTTTTTCGTTAACTTAATAGTTTGATTTTTTTTACAGCATCAAAGGACCGCAGATTTGACTATATGGTTTTAATATCAACTCGATACCTCCACGCATTCCCGAGATAAAGGGTCTTGATACACAGACAGACGGACAGACAACAAAGTAATCCTATAAGGGTTCCGTTTTTTTTCTTTTGAAGTACGAAACCCTAAAAACAAAAAACATTCATGTAATGCTTTTGTGAAAAACTGATTTCCATTAAATTCGTTTATTTAAAAAATAATCTTGTATTTTAGGTTTACGTGGCCATCGCTACAGTGTAG
Organism: Mythimna vitellina; assembly: GCA_949316375.1. Lineage (NCBI taxonomy): Eukaryota > Metazoa > Arthropoda > Insecta > Lepidoptera > Noctuidae > Mythimna > Mythimna vitellina. The sequence goes on along the minus strand of OX438687.1, from coordinate 6,617,558 downwards.
TGATCTACAGCAGGAAAACTCACATTTAGAGACATGGTTATTTTAATAATAATATATATTTATTTAATAAGACAAATACAATTTTTGTTAGTAACAGTTTTCCTTAAAACCTGAGTTAGTAACGATGTTACGTAACATCATTTATCCATATATATAAAAGGAAAAACTGACTGACTGACATATCAACGCACAGCCGAAGCTACCGGGACTAGAAGCGTAAAATTTTGCACAAAGCTTCTTTTAGTGACGTAGGCGAGCACTAAAAGAGGTTTTTCCAAAATTCATAATTCATCCCCTAAGGGGATAAAAAGGGGGTCCAAAGTTTGTATGGAAAAACCTATAAACACGTGGGCCAAGCCGCTGGAAGAAGCTAGTTTTATGTAAAAAAAACTAGCTGACCCCACAAGCGTTCTTCTCTAATATAAATTTTCAAATAAAATTTGAAGTAGGGGTAGGAGGGTTTTTTTTAAGGGCGGAAATCATCCAATGACTTCTCCAGCTCTGGGTAGAGCGTGAGGGCGTGTCAGACTTTAACTTACTAAAACCACCTGTGCCTTCAGTGGCCCTTTGCGTTCTAGGACTACGGGTTTCCTTTTCAGAAATTCTCCACGGTCCTAGCTAGCGGGCATCGGCCCTGCTGGGTCCTGGTTTGCTGACATCTCTTTGAGGAGCGCGTGGATCACTACGCGCTGTTTACAACTGGGTTGGATCCGGTCAATTACCGGATGGCCGGACGGCAAGCTATCCATTGCTCTACGTCCGCAAGCCCGCGTCTACGCGTCTACCGTAGCTGGTAGTCGGGGTCGGAATCTCGGCGGCTGGTGTACATACTTCCATTCCAGAAATTTCATATAGCAATGCGTTTTAATTTTTTGATGCTACTGTTGATTTCATCGCAGATATGGCGTGTGCAAGTTTCACGGCGTAACAATATATTAGATTTAGATTACAGCGAGAATGAGGGATGAGAAGCTAGATTTCATTCGAGCCCTGGGCAAACACACTTGACCTAAACTGTCTAACTAGAACTCGAATAAAAGCCCTCATAATTACCGAATCATGTTTGCTGGCTATTATTACTAGGATGCTAGTGGTGCTACCCCGCAATCTGCTTATAAGGAACCCGGATCTCTTGCGCATGATTGCATAAAAGCCGTCGACCCAAACTTCAGCAAATATTTTACTGTACGTGTAAAAGCAACTTACAAGGTAGTCAATTTATTGGTTACCCTAAAGTGTACCCTCAAGCTTGGTGAAGCGACCGAAGGTGGCTGGTAGTAGTCAGATGAGTGTAGTCGTAAATCGAGATAATTGGAGTTGCCTATATCCAGGAGTGTGTGTTGTGTGTCCTGATAGTTTCATTCTAGGGGTCTTTAAGTCAAAAGTAAATATAAAATTCTTTAAAAAAAAAAATGCAAGTCCGATGTACACTCCTCGAAATATAAACGATAAAAAACTGTCAGGCTAGCTACATCTTCTTGGCTTGTTTCTCAATCGACTCTTACACATCAAAAAAGAAAAGAAAGAAGAAAGAAAGAAAACAATATTAAAAGATAAAAATAAAATACCTATGCGAGACCAAAAAGGCTCCTATCTCAGCATAGCAAGCTATTTTCATCAAGCTGATATTTGGCGTATCCATCCTAAAGATGAGAGCAGTATTGTATTCTTTATACAAGTTAGGGATATTGAAGGTCCTAACTTGTACTACTGGTCTCATCATCACATAGTCCTACCGCTCTGTGTTCAATACAATTTTATCGCCACTCCCCACCGGCCGCCGACACGGCAACATTGATAACGCACGTTACGATAATTGGATTCATGCCATTTGTAATTCAAATTGTAAATTTTATTCCTAAACGTTAATTTCATAGAGCTTGAAATAACAGGTGTAAATATTTAGGCAAATATTTTAAAATTAATATTTAGTCATTTTAACGATGTACTCTGGTTTAGAAGACTGTATGGAATGATTTAAAAGAAAAAGGAATCAATATATAATGATGATAATGCCATCTAGCCGATTTTGGCCACAGCGACTATATTCCCTGGCTCTTCATGATAGGTGTAAGCTCAGATGTGCTGCTCTGTTATGTGCCCTTGTGTGACTTGAATATCCAACTCTACGAAAAACTCTGAGCACAGAGCGAACTTGTCAGAACACCATTAATAATATGATAAATTATAGTTGTTGGTGGTCTAGCCTTGTGGTCTTCGAGCTTTTAGTCTAATTAGTTATGGATTGTGTGAAGAATATGAAAGAAAAGGAAGTTAGTGCTAGCATGAAGAGTGACAGGATAGAATGAAAGAAAAAAACGTATTGCACCGACCCCAAATAACACGGGACAAGGGCAGGATGATGATGATGATGAGTATTCTAATCAGATGCAATAGCCAATAACAGAGACTGAGCAATAAAATAAATAATTTCCACGTCTTTAGCCTCCACCAAGCCTGGATATATCCAATCATAAAAACTTTAACTCCTACAATAAACAACATACTTCATCCGAAATAAAAGTGTCGGATTTAAATTGATAATCCAGCGCACCACTCTCGAATGGACGCCCGCCGTGGCGTAGCGGATGCTCAACAATTATAAAATGTTCACAACACTCCCGTCACGGCGAGGCGCGAGCTCTGAACAAAAAGACTGCTAGGAATCTTACCCGACGATTTGTACGTTGTTTTTTATTTTTGCCTCTTCCTGTAACGTTTTGTTTCCCGTTTTGCAAAGTTTGAAGTGCTTTTTTGAATCAGTTTTCTGCTCTAGTTATTGTATTGTTCATTTCTGTTAATCTCTGGATGAAGTCATTGAAAACATTTGATAGATTATATGATTAGTTTAACACGATTGTGTGGCATTTCTTCAATATATTTTGTACTGTGTTTAAAATAATAATAATAACTCTCCATCCCTCATGACGAGAATGTCGTGAAAGCTGAGAAAGAAAAACAAATCAAATAATCCGACGTAGCACACAAGGTTGTCGACATGTGGAATGTGGATTCAGCTGTCATTGTGCCGATTATCGTGACCGTCAATGGCCTTATAGCCAAAAACTTCGACGATCAACTGTCAAAGCTGTCGCTGCGCGGCTGAATCAGGTGACAGTACTCCTTGATACGACTTGCATTGTGAGGAGATTCCTGTCTCTGGAGCCGTAATCATTAGGACCTACTAACCACTACACCAACAGGTCAATCAACAATCAATATAAATAATATAATAATAATTTAATTCACCAAATTCATTATACTTTCGACATTGGAAAAAGAAATATACATAGCTTAAGACTTCGTATTTGAACTAGGGTGTATCTCGGATTACATTTATCCTAAATATCTGTAAAACGTAGAGGAAATATTGTCTTTCATAAAGGCCAATGCAAACTATTGGCATGTTTTACTTTTTTCTTTTCGCCAGAAATGAAACCTAAGTTATATGTCAGCCAACGTAGGCGCGGGCTTGCGGACGGCGAGCAATGGGTGGCTCGCCGTCCGACCATCCGGTAACCGTCCGGACCGAGCCCAAGTTGCCGACGGCGCGTATCGTTCCACGCGTGCCTCAAGGAGATGTCAGCAACTGTAGGGGCCCAGCAGGGTCGAAACCTACTGGGGCCAAGGGTCTGATTCTGAAAGGAAGACTCGGCCATGGTACAAAAGGCAACGAAGGAACAGGAGTGGGTTTTTAGTCAGTAAAGGCTGACACTATCTCCCGCCCCGCCCGAGAGCGGGGGATGTCATAAGATGACTTTCCCACCGGAAAAAAAAGTTATATGTCAGAGGCTAATACAAGGAGTCAATAGCAAAAAGAACTCGGTTTTTAAACTGTAACCTAACGAAGATAAGTATAGAAACATTGTTAGTATATTTTTGTCAGGCGTTACCTATTTTCGTTATATTATAATGAAATGGAAATATAATACGTAATATTTTGAGGTTTCCATTGATGATTGAAAAAATATTAAATTGGTTATTAATGTTATATTTTTTCCACACTGGCAGTTTTTCATCACTAAAACTAGTAAAAAAATAAGTGATAAAAGTATCGAAAAGATACGCGTTCGTATTGTGATAGTGATGGTCACTGTTTAATGCGTACCCGCCATAAAAACCGAAACTTGTATCTAAGAATGGTAAACTTAAAATACCAGACAGTATTTTTATTTAAGAAAAATAACGCCTGATAACTAACTATAGCAATGTACTAAATAGTCTCTAACTTCGTTTGGTTACGGCTGGTAGACATAATTCTTTTCGCTATTGATTTCTCTTGCAGCCCTTTAAGATATGGCCTAGGTTTCACTTTTGGCGAAAAGAAAAAAAATACATGCCAGTAATGTATGGGAAAAGTTTCATTCCCCTTTGATGATAGTACATATTAATTAACTATTAGTTTCAATAGGTAATTTATTTATTTTTAAAATTTAATTTATTAATTAACTTAACTAACATGCTTGGTACCCACAATATGGTGCCATTTACGGTTTGTTATATCTTTCATTGCTACAAAATTATAGCTGCAATAATAGTAATTGTGAGTTATCCAGTTTTGGTTATTTTTGTAATTATAGGAATGCAAAAAAATGTCGTATATTTGTGTAATTATAGTTAAAATTTAGTATTGTCTACAGTGTTTGTAATGCTGTCGTTTTCTTTAATAGTAATGTATGTATGATGATAAAAATTGTAAACACTAATTAGTGAATATTAATCCAAGGCAATTTGCTTTGGATTAGTGTTTCCTCTCAAACGCACGCTAAAATTGTCACTCGAACGGTGGTTTCAGAAAACCAGCACCGTAGATGGCTGGATTTGAGCAGCGAGCGTCACGGTATATGCTGAGCAACGGCCACTGGAACAATTTAGACATCTTTTTTTTTATTAGATATAAACTAGTGCTTGACTGCAATCCCACCTGATGGTAAGCAGTGATGTAATCGTTGATGGTGAGGCGCACTAGTTCATTAAGATCCTATTTACTCTAGCCTTGAAGACATCCAAATTATAATCGGACGGGAAGACCGCAGCAGGCAAATGGTACCAGTCCTTTAATGTACGCGGTATAAACGACGAGGCGAAACGCTTAGTCTAGACCGTAGAGGTTTCAACAACGTAAAGGTCGGGTTGTCCGATGGTAGAAACGAGATGGCGGAATCAAGTTATGCAATTCCCTCGCTCACTCTTCAAAATGCATCCTGTAAAACACCGATAGTCTGGCTACCTTACGCCTGTGCTCAATGCTGTGAAGAGTGGACTTAACCAAATCTGGATCACCAATTAGCCTCTTCGCACGCCTTTCTCTTTTGTACTAGAAATAGAACATTATATTTCTTCAAACGTGTGGTCCTTTGAAACAGTCTTTATTTTACACATCTCTCAGTTTATTGAACGTGAGTAAAAATAAATAAAATTACACAGGAGAGAAAATGTGCGCATCGCGTGGTTGGAACAAAACCCTAGACCGAGCTATTGTTTCAAGACGAGAATTAAGATTTTTCCCGCGGCGAAAGTTCTTTTAAATTGCTAAATATACATTAGAAACTTCAAAACTAATGGAATTGCAAGTACAATCATACTAATATAACAAAAGCAAAAGTTTTTGACTATATCTATATATATAAAAGCGATATCACTCAATGATTAATTACGACATCTCAGAAACTATAACACCTGCAAACTTAAAATTTGGCAGATAGGTTTCTAAAGTGTGATAGTTTTATATATATATATATGTATATTATGTATGATATTTATTTATAGTAAAGGTATTATTAGTTATATAAGTATTTCATTTTCATATTTAGCTACATTTATGTATTATTTGATAGTTTAGATTAAGATCTCACACATTCTTCTTCTCTGACTTCCTACACACTATTGTCTACATTTCTTTTAATTTCTCCTTTCGCAGGTCAGCTGGAAGAAATTTCTTTGGAAATAAGCAGTACCTTTGTACTCTTCGTCTACTTTGTATTGTCTTTTTCTGTTTTCGTGTGTACATAAATAGTAAAATAAATAAAGTGTGTAGACATCCACTAAGAACGGATTTACGAAACTCCAACCCCTAAGGAGGTATTATGGGGGTAAGTCACCTCTTTAAGGAATGGCTGGAAAGACAACATGGCGTCCTTACTTCCGCATGATGCAGGTCCTCACCAGACATGGTAAGTTCCGTAGGTTCCTACTCCGGATTCGTGCGGAAGAAACGCCTGGGTGCCACCATTGTGTGTACCTTCCGGAGGACACGGTGGAGCATACGATAGAGGTGTGCCCCGCCTGGGCAGAGCACCGCCGTGTCCTGGGGGCGATTGGCGGCAGTGATCTCTCGCGCCGGGCCTTGGTACAGGCCATGGTCCAGAGCGAGGAGGATTGGCAGGCGGTGCTAAATGCGTAATGCTAGCAAAGGAGGCGGCCGCACGTGCGAGAAAACGGCCCTTGCGCCCCTGCCGCCGGAATCCCGATCCCGATTTCCAGCCACCGTAGGCGCTGACTTAAGGACGGCGAGCAATGGATAGCTCGCAGTCCGACCGTCCGGTAACCGTCCGGTCCGAGTCCAAGTTGTCGACGGCGCGTAGTGTTCCACGCGCGCCTCAAGGAGATGTCAGCAAAACCGTAGTGGCCCAACAGGGTCCATGGGTGATGTGAAAGAGAACCCCGGGGCCCTAGAACTAAGGAAAAGAAGGAACAGGAGTGGTTTTTTAGTGTGTAAAAGGCTGAAACTATCTCACGCTCCACCCAAGAACGGGGGATGTCATTGGATGAATTTCCCATCCAAAAAAAAAAGAAGCCGCCTGCCGAAACTAGTGTATGTATAAGTTTGTTACATCTTCACGCTCGAACGGCTAAATAGATTTCGATGAAACTTGCCACACGGGTTTCCTTGAGATAACTTTCTACTAATACACGGACGAAGCCGCTGGCAAACATAGCATATAGCATAGTCGGCCTTATAATGTTCCTACTGTTGGGACTCAGGCTTCCTCTCTAGGAGAGGGAATGGGCCGTAATCCACCACGCGGGCCCAGTGCGGGTTGGTGGATGTCACATGTCTTCGAATTTTTAGTTCTAGGACATGCCGGTTTCCTCACGATGTTTTCCTTCACCGTTTTGAGAGCAGTGGTGATGAAATAAATTACACAAAGTAATGCGCATGGCTGGGTTTGAACCCGCGACCTACTACTCGTAAGTCGGGGCCAATACCACTTGGCCACCACTGCTCTCCGAAACGAAAGCTAAATAGCTTAGTTCTGGCAAACGTTAGTAGGTAAATAATAATCCACCGTAGGCGTGAGCTTGCGGACGACGAGCAATGAGTAACTCGTAGTTCGGCCGGCAGGTGACCGTATTAACCGAGCCCAAGTCGTCGACGGTACGTAGTGTTCCATGCGTGCCTAAAATAGACGTCAAAACCGTAGGGGCTTAGTAAGGCGATGTCCGCGAGAACCACTGGAAATTTGTGAAAAGGAAACCTGTGGGCCTAGAACACAAAGGAAAAATAAAGGATACAAGTGTGGTTTTAGTCAGTAAAAGTCTGACATGCCCGCTTGCTTCCCCTTAGAGCGAGAGTAATCATTGTATGATTTCCCACCTCTGTGTTAAAGCCCCCTACGGGGTCTCTATGTCTGCCTATCTATTCGCGATAAACTCAAAGACTACTGAACAGATTACACTAGTAAACAAGGTTTTTGTCAGAGGGATTGTGTACTGTTATTATTACTTATCTATCTACCCTTGTTACAAAACACCAACATACTTTGTTTCTATCACGTACAGATTTCTTATGACAGCCACTTAATGTTTACCGAATTTTCCACTACTTACGGTCGAAAAGAAAAATCTTGTGACAAAAAAAAAGTTAATTTTTGTTGACCAGTGTTATTATACGGTTTCCAGCAATCTTCTTCTTCTTCTTCTTCTTCTTCTTCTTCTTCTTCTTGGTCATGTCACTCTTGCCAGATTGCTCGTGGTTATCACGAGGGTAGCTCTCCGAAAGCCATCAGGGTACGCCGCACGACTTCCCAGTTATCCTGGCGCACTCGTTCAATGGGCCGCCAACAGCCATTTTTATTTTGTCAGTCCATCGCATCGGATTTCCACTAATTTCAACAGAGTTATTCATGAGAAATAATTACATATATAATACTTATGTCGTTGTGTAATCTTATGTACCTAGCACACACCATTTTTCGTTGATGAATACGGTTTTCTGACTGCGTAACCGGTCGTGTCTGGTTTACATTTTTTAGCCCTATTATGACTCGTTACGAATACAGACCGTCTTTAAAATTTAAGCATCGAAAGAAAAATCTTCAATTTGATATAACCTAATCCTTTTGACAAAAAATACTCAAATAATATCCCAAGGTGCTATACAAAGTTTCATTTGTAATATTCTTCAATAAAAGATTTTTCCACAATATCGTATATTTATTTAGGACCGGATATAGAGGATTCCGTCCTTTATCCCTGACCGATATATGGGTTGGCTTTACGGTGTATTGTTATTTTATGTCTAAATAAAAATATTTATTCGAAGGCAATCCATTGGATAGAATTTATGAATTAATTGAGTTTATTACAGTATTAGTTTGTTAATATTTCGAGAAATGTTCGTGGCAGTCGCCGTCATATACTGTAAGAAAGAGACGTCACATGTTTTTTTTTTGTTTTTGGCTTCTCGTAGCTCAACCCATGAGTTTGTCGACTGCTTAACCGGACTAACCTATGGCGGCCTTAATAAAATTAAAGCTTCCAGCCAGGGCTTACAAAACATAAAAACTAAGCAACTATACGCACACCCTGTGGGGTACGACCTCGGCTTAAGGCGTCGCTGGAGGAGGACATTAAGGGACGGGCTGGATCCAACAAGAGACGTCACGAGACTCACTCTGTAGCATTTAATAGATCTTGAGTCGCAGTTACCTCAAGTGACTACGTTACCCCTTGCCAATCTCATCGGCACTCTGGTGTTGAGAGATTCGGGGAGACTCCCAGCCACCGAAGGTGCGGGCTTACGAACAGCGAGCAATCGGTAGATCACCGTCAAATTTAAAATCAAGGCTGGATTGTGTTCCAAGCGCGCTTTACAGAGCTATCAGTTGAATTGACGGAGCCCGCTACGCAGACGGGGCGACGCCTGCCAAAACTGCTGGATAGTTTAAAAGAGTAGCTCTGGAACGCAATGGGCAACTGAAAGAAAACGAATACGAGTGGATTTGCCCTCCGGTGCGCGAAAAGTTATTTCATAGTTTCCCATCCAACAAAAAAAAAAATGCGAATCTCATAACTTTGTAATTTTTGACAGTCGTAGTCTTCAATGCAATAAAATCAGTTTACCATCAGGTTTTCCTGATATAGTAATACGAACAAAGGACATTCAAGCAGATGAACTCGAATAGTATCTATAATTAGCCACATAAATTATCAATTCAAATCCGCTTTTATCCACGTTTAGAGTATTACGAATAAATAATGAGATGCGCAAATGTAATCAACATTTGGAGCAATACATTATCTAGCGACAGTTATCTATGTATCACGTTGAAATGGATTATTGACAGATGAGGATCTAATTGGCAGAATGATGAGAGCAATGCATAATATCACAATTACATCGGTCATAATATAAATGGAAATGAACCACTATTATATAACATCTAGCTGTCCACCGCGGTTTCATCCACATCTTTGATTCATCATCATAATTCCAGCCGAAAGACGTCCACTGTTGGACATAGGCCTCCCCCAAGTACCGTCACAATGAGGTCCTGTGCGTCTCGCATCCATCGGACACCTGACACCGTCACCAGTTCATCGGTCCACATTGTGGGATGCCTTCGAAAGCTGCTTTTGATGTTTCGATACGGGGTCGCATCTTCAGAACCTTTCGGCCCATTGACCATCTATTCTGCTTAAGTTTAGCTCCTGTCCATATCTTCATTCCTAATACGATTATGCTAGGAAACACCGAGCATAGCCCTTTCCATTACCCTTGGGTGACTTTAATACTTTTTGATGAGGCCCAATGAACAGTAATAGTATAGATTTATAACTGTTCCTTTTAGTTGTCTGGCATTTTTGCTGAATTGGACCTATTTGGCGCAAACGTGAGACACGCGATGTTAGTTTTTCTGTTATCTGAAGTTTCAACTTGTTTTTTTTTTATAAGTTGACTATGTGTGCCAAATAAAATATTTTTCTTTTTTTCTTTATATTCCAACGCCATTTTATACTGGCTCATTGAGAAAAGAGGATCCCCGATAAAAAACCAATTAATACCTGCAGCCCTAGCCAAGTTACGACCGTTTCGTTTCCATTCTCTTGCTTCAAACGCCTTGAATACGCCACGCCTCCAATTCCTTTGTTTTGACATCATCTCAACGCTCAGTTATGTGGTCAGAACAATTTCGGTCGTTACTTGGCTAGGGCTTAAGACAAATACTGCTTTTTAACTTGGAAGTTTATCCAATACCTTACCCAACTTTAGGGTGGAACGAGAGGGAGTGTCAGACTTTTACTGACTAAAACTCAAGCGTGTCCTTCTGTCGGTTTTTGTGTTTCATGAACACGGTATCTCTTTCAAAATTATCCATGGCCCTAACGAATATTTGCCCTCCTGGGCCACTACGGTTTTTGCTGACTTCTTTTTGACGCAGGCGTGCATCGTTACGCGTCATTAACGACTCAAGCTTGGACCTTACTGGACGGCCTGACAACGAGCTACCCATTGCTCGTCGTCGGCAAATCTGCGTCTATGGCAGCCGGGGATTGCTCTACGATTCCCGACGCCTGGAGTGTCTTCCGTGGCAGGCTGAGGCGTGAGGATGTCAATTTCTTTATGGTTGTGGCCATCTTCTACACTAGCGTTAGTGCTTAGCAGAACTTGACCTGAATCAGGGCCAGGCGCGAGAGGTCACCACTGCCGAAAAAAATTATCTATTGCTACCTTTACTCGGAATTAAACCTACACTCTGGAGACACTGTGGATGAATAAAGTAGTTAAAGGAAATGTCAACTAACTTTATCAAAAACCAATAAAATGGAATATTGACACAATATGAAGTTACAGTCACTGAAATATTAATGATTAACTTCGTCAAAACTGCTTGTGTTTGAAGCAAAAGTTTTACCAACTACGCGGTATAAAAATCGAAATAAAAATTCCATGAGCGAAACTTTATCCATTTCATTTGCTTTCTATTTTAATTTTATTGCTTTTAAAAAGAAATATGCGCTAAGTTAGAATGTTTAAAACGTAGGTTAGTAGAAACAAATAGGTGCTCAGTAACCACTTAATTTTTAAAGTATGACTGTTTAGGTACTTTTGGTTTTGGTATAGCGGGTCTTTTGGGCTTTGCGATGATAGGAACTGAAGTACACTGAGTTCAAGTTTTACATTAACGCGATCGAAACGTTTACCGCGTTTGACTCTGTGAATGGATAAGAGCTTAGAGCGGGTAAATCGTAACGGCCTTTTCACGACTTCGGTCTTAGCAGCGAGCGTCGCGGCAAGCGGGGCGGCATCGGTATGCGGGCGCGCGTTGCTATGAGCAGCGTCTCGTAGCGTGCTTCAAACATTTTCATACTTTTGTTCTTACCGCTCGCCACCCCGTTCTGAGCTCCAGCTCACAGCGACAAGATCGTGAACGGGCCGTAGCGCCGAACGTCATGAATGTGTCGATAGCGTTAACATAAAACAAACTCAAAATAGTGCCTAACACTCTGAGTTCAAAGTAAATAATACTGTTTTTTGTTTTATTGATTAACTTGATTTTGCCCACGACTTTTTCCACATAAAACTGTATCTACAAATGCCACAAACACTAATCAGAATTGTGCTTGTTATTCATTCCAAAAGGATCATTTCTATTTAATTTGATTTCACTTAAAACTGCTGAAAACCAATACTTACAGAAAACATAGTCGATTGAGCTGAAAGGTTCTGAAGTGGTTTACTAGAAAACGCTGCCCATTGGGAGGCCTCCTACAAAGCAGAAGCGATGACCTAGTGAAGGTCGCCAAAATTTGATAGATGCTAGTCGCTAGTCGCTAGTCGACAGGTCGATGTACTGTACCATGACGTTTAAAGTAAGATTGTTTCATTCTTATTAGCCCAGCAGTTGTGAAAGAGCACAGCTTATTTCAGTAAAAAATGCTTAGAATGCTGTGTGCGGGGTCCTGGGAACTTCACAGGTCCGGCAAAATAAAGAGAACTTTTGAATTTTTCAGTATGAATGTTTCAGTAGCAGCCCAGAGTTTGGAATTTGGTGGTATGACACCCCAGTGTCTTGTACGTAAATACGTAAAGCTGTTGGTCCTACGCCTCATCCCACTTCGGTCGTGTCGGGCTGCCAATCCATTAGATGAGAGTAATGGAGCAACGATTACATCTGTATTTGTGCATACATTTTTGTACTACGAGTATATTATTATCTCTTGCGTATTTGGCCAAAATTCAGTTAGGATGTTTATTAAAAAAAAACCAGTATAATATGAGCCTAGCTTGTGTCATGAAGTAAGATAAGCCAAGCAATGGGGCCCCAACGCACTTAAAGGATTTTAATGCTCTTCATTTGATCATAAAAAATCTTTTTTAATATTTTCAGCATACATAACGTAGCGTCTATCAAAAAAGCTCAGCCGTGAAGTTCAACCAACGATAGTGCAACAATGAAAACTTTATGGAGGCACTGTACTCTTTATGCTTGGTCATATACTGCTGTAATCTGTATCAATTTGAATACAAAGCAATGTCCTTTTCAGAGCTAAAGTTCTACAAAGTAGTGAAATATGACTAAACTTGTTTATTATACTACGCCTGGATGAAAAGTTGAAAATTCTCGGAGAACATACTTTAAGAACAACAAATATTACTTTTTATGTAATGATTTTGGCCTGGATACCATATCTTCGTCTAGTCTTCGCATTTAGAGTTTCGATCGTTTTTAGGGTTCCGAACCTCAAAAGGACAAAACGGAACCCTTATAAGATCACTTTGTTGTCCGTCCGTCTGTCTTTCAAGACCCTTTATTTTGGGAACGCGTGATATCGAGATATCGAGTTGAAATTAAAACCACATACTCAGGTCTGCAGACTCTTGAAGCTATAAAAAAATCAAACAAACGAGAACTAACGACAAGTTAACAAGAAAAAGATGATTCGGTTTATGTGGCAAAATCGCACATTTCGACATTCTCGAGGTAATCGAAATTCATACGGTACTTCCCGTTGACCCAGAATTCTACAATTTGGCATAAAGCAAGGTCTTATAGCATAAGTATACAAGAATAAATCTGAAAACTGTAAATTTGTTGTTGTCACAATTTTTTTTTTTGCCATACGGAAAGATTCTCCGAGACTCCATTCCGGAATTGAACTATTTACGTAGGTAAATTTGTACGGAACCCTCAGGGTGCAAGTCGGACTCGCACTTGTCCAATATTTTTTTAATCTACATTTCTATTCTACATAAAGAGGCAAAAAAATTTCACCTATATAAAGATGCTTTATTTCTGAGTGACACAGGCTATATTTAATGTATGCGGGCGAAGCCACAAGCAAAATCAAGTCTGAAACAAATGTGATACTTTGTACAATTTATTATAACACCATGTAAGCTTGGAAATCGGCATATCGTAGATTCAGCATGTCATATTCGAAGAACATTTATTCTCATCCCACACCGGGTCCGCGTGGTGGATTAAGAACCATACCCTTTTACTGAAAGGGACGTCCCTGATGTGGGAACATAATAGGATGATTAAGCCAATACATCCATATCCAGCAACCCACATTGAACCCACGTGGTGGATTACAGCCCCTCATAGAGTGGATGCCTGAGTCCCAGCAATGGGTACACATAAAAGCTGATACTTATGTATGCTAAGCTAAAACGAAGTTCTCCGAAATGAACTTAACATAATAGCACAACCAAGTCCAACATAAAATGTTAATTGATTTAAAACGATACGATATCTACACTGAACATTAAAATAATTTCGCTGTTCAAACACAAAGCTAAGCATTAGCAATTCAATTGTCCACGGTATCATAGCATCGGGCTAAACGTTTTAAGGCTAGCACACACTGAATGCAGTTACAGGAGATGTGGAAAGGTGCAAAATTTTTTGTCGAAAAAAAGTCCACAGCTAGACATAGACCTCCCCCTATTGTCGTCACAATTACCGATCCTCTGAGTCTCGCATCCATTGGATTCCCACGACCTTTACTAGATTGTCGCTCTACTTTTTGTCAGTTCTGCCACCGCTGTATTTTCCAGTACGAGGTCACCACTCCAGAACCTTGAGGTCTCATTGACATTTCTGTTCCGCAAGCAACGTGTCCTTCCCTTTAACTTTGGTGATTTTTAAAACAAAGGTGCGGAATAGTGCACAAGATGGCTCCTATGACATCGTATAGCCGCCAAAGGAACTTATTAAAGTGCATTTACCATTGCCCTGGAACGCAAAGGGCTACTGATGTATGTGGATTTTAGTCAGTAAAAGTCTGACGATGATTACCACAAAAAATTACATCGTAATTAACTTACTTATTTCATTTCCAGACATAGATACAATCAGACGGAGACAGATACCCAGACACACCTAGGCTGGGGTATGTATTAGCACAGTGGCTTGCTCCCACAGGGCTATGCGTTTTCCTTTACGATGATAACCGAATTTGTTTGCATGAAAAGTGTTCACAGTACCGTCTTTAGCAGCAGCCGCTTACCGAGACGTATCCGTACTTTGTACATTTGAACTACCTAAAATGCTGCTAAGCAACAGCTAAGAAATGGAGTTCCCTGCCGGAGTTTGTATTTCCTGATAGCTACAACCGCGGGGACTTTGAATCAAGAGTGGTTACTTCCACCAGGCAAGCGTGCTCCATCGTCGACTGCATCATTGCTTATCATCAGGTGAGATAGTGGTCGAACGAAAGCCTATCAATAATAAAAAACTGGGCAAGTGCGACTCGGACTCGCGCACTTAGGGTTCTGTACAAACTTATCTATGTAAATAGTTCGATTTCCAAAGGGTATCTCGAAGATTTTTCCGAATCACAAAAAAAGTTTTTTTTTTCATTGTGACGTAACAACAAATTTACTGTTTTCAGATTTATTTCTATATCTATGCTATGAGATCTTGCTTTATGCCAAATTTCAGGATTCTGGGTCAACAGGAAGTACCTATGAATTCTGATTCTCTTGAGTGTCTAAACATTTTTGCGACATAAACAGCCGTATCTTTTTTTTGCGTTAACTAACAAGTTTGATTTTATCACAGTTTTAAGGGACTACAGATCTGAGTATGTGGTTTTAATTTTAACTCGATACCTCCACGCGTTCCCGAGATAAAGGGTCTTGACAAACAGACAGACCGATAGACAAGCGGATTACAAAGTGATCCTATACGGGTTTCGATTTTTCTTTTTAAGGTACGGAAGCATAAAAAGGTCCAAATAAGCTTCGGTCCTGCCAGGCTGGAAGGGTCGTTTGAAATACTTACTGGGGAACACAAAGGGCACCTGAAGACACATGACGGGTTTTAGTTAGTTAAAATATGTAACTCCCTCTCACTCCATTTAGAGCGAGAGAAGTAATTTGACGATTCCCAACAACAAAAAAATCTCCGGCCAATTTTGAATTGGTTCCACAGACGTGCAGTCGAGTGCACACTTCTGTCCAAATTAAAGTGTTGCCGCAAAATTGCAGCAGAGCAAACGAATTCCGTGTGCCCCTGCCATTAGTCGTGCGCCCAACGCTTGCAAATTATACAGTTAGATTGCTAATGCGTGTATTAAAATAGTATGAGCGTACAAAGTGCACTAATTGCGCAATTTTGAATACTACACGCTTGTATATTGCGGCTTCAGTTGGTTGTTTACTAGCTAGTAGTAACTAAAAGCAGTTTAGAACATTGCTTTATAAGAATTTTACTACAGTAAAATTAAGAAAATTATATTATGGCACTGTTATTTAATTTTTATTTCTTAATCTATATACGTATATAAAAGGAGAAACTGACTGACTGACATATCAACGCATAACCAAAACTGAGCCTAGGAGCGTAAAATTTTGCACAAGGTTTCCTTTTATGACACGCCTGTGTCTAAGCACTATGAGAGGATTTTCCAAAATTCACTCCTTAAAGGTATGAAGTGGGGGTCCAAAGTTTGTATGAAGAAACCTATATTCATGCGATTGAAGACGGGGGCAGAAGCTAGTCTATATATATAAAAGGAGAAACAGACTGACTGACATATCAACGCACAGCCGAAACTACTGGGACTAGGAGCGTGAAATTTTGCACATGGCTTCCTTTCATGACGTAGGCACTAAGAATAGATTTTCCAAAATACACCTACTACCTACGAAGAAACCTACTTTAACGCGAGCGATGCCGCGGGCAAAAGCCAGTTTATATATAAACTTGTAAATACCGTTAGATTATAATCTATCTCACGAGATTGTAAACTGTCGAAAGATTGTGAACCGTAACATACTGCTTACAATTTAGTGCATTATTTTTTGGTAGATTATAATCTATCAAAGTTTAACTGTTAAATCACAATCTGTCGCGCGATAAATTTTCAACTGTACGAAGGCTGTCTCTGATTCGTCGGTACTACAGTATGCCGTTCTGTGTCCATAGTATTAGGTCGGATAACTCCTTGTTTTTTAACCGAGGTTTGTGGGACTTTACACTTTACATAGGTTACCTCTCGGCGGTGGTGATTTCTCGCGCCGGGTCTTGCTACAGGCCATGGTCCGGAGCGAGGAGGAGTGGCAAGCGCTCGCCTCCTTTTGCGAAGCAGTAATGCTAGCAAAGGAGGCGACCGATCGCGTGAGGCAACGGTCCTCACGCCCCAGTCGCCGCCCGGATTCCGATCCCGATTTCCGGCCACCGTAGGCGCGGGGTTGCGGACGGCGAGCAATGGGTAGCCCGCCGTCCGACCGTCCGGTAACCGTCCGGACCGAGCCCAAGTCGTCGACGGCGCGTATTGTTCCACGCGCGCCTCAGGGAGATGTCAGCAAATCATAGCGGCCCAGTAGGGTCGAAGCCTACTGGGGCCATGGTTAGTGTGAAAGCGAAACCCGGAGCCCTAGGAAAAAGGCAACGAAGGAACAGGAGTGGGGTTTTAGTCAGTAAAAGTCTGACACTATCTCCCGCCCCGCCCAAGAGCAGGGATGTCATAAGATGATTTTCCCACCGAAAAAAAAAGGCCACATCACCGCAGTATAAAGAGAAACATTACCTAATTAGATTAGTATCTGCCACATTGTCAAAAAATACGTGAATAAGAAATTACTCTCAAAAGATTACAAGTCGACTCAGTTCCAGCAAGTTATCTGTCCCCGAAGACTGACTTGCAGTTTCATCCAATATTATATTATAGGGTTGGCACATACTTGTGTTTTTTTTAATTGTTGATAGGGTCACGCTTGACCATTATGTCGCCTAATAGAAAGCGACGATGTGTTCGACGATAGAGCACGATTGCTTAGAACTAATCTTCTTCACTCTTGACTTTATCGCAGGTTGTAGCTACATGAAAACATAGACTTCGGCAGGGAATTCCACTTCTTTCGAGGCCTTGAGTAACGAAGAAAACCGTAAACAAATATTACTAATTCAACCGATAAAGATTTGTGAAAATCGTTTCAACAAGACAAAAAAAACGATTGAAATCGATAACAAAGATTGGTAGGACTGCACCTGAACTTCTTGGATTCCGTAACTAATGCCTGTTCAACCTTAATAAATCGCATGGCAGGTTTTTTTTTATTGGCTGGGAAAATCATTTTATGACAAATCCCGCTCTTAGGCGGAGCGAGAGATAGTGTCAGACTTTTACTGACTAAAAACCCACTCCTGTTCCTTCGTTGCCTTCGTCTCAGGGCCCCGGGTTTCACTTTCACATTACCAGTGGCCCCAGTAGGCTTCGACCCTGTTGGGCCCCTACGATTTGCTGACATCTCCCTGAGGCGCGCGTGGAACATGGCAGGTACGTTATTTTTGTAGATTTATATCTAACTACAAAATCAAAAGTAACGTCGTCCCTTGAGACATTTACGCTACTGTGTAGTTGTATTTATCATTTAATAGGACCAATCCAACATTACTGCTAACTAGTGGGTTGACGATACACACCGAGGGTTCCGTACAAACTTATCTATGAAAAAAAATCAATTCCCGAATTGAGTTACGAAGCTTATTCCGGATAAAAAAAAAGTTTTTTTTTTTGTGACGTAAGTACAAATTACGACAGTTTTCAGTTTTTTTCCTATACTTGTGCTATGTGACCTTGCTTTATGCCAAATTTCAGTATTCTAAGTCTACTGGACGTACCCTATGAATTTTGAGTCCCTTGAGAGTGTCAAAATAAACGTATTTTGCGACATACACGGCCGTATTTTCCATTTGTTTTCGTTAACTCAGAAGTTTGATTTTTTCACAGCTTCAAGGAACCGTAGACCTGAGTATACCAAATTTCTACGCGTTCCCGAGATAAAGGTTCTCGACAGACAAAGAGACAGACAGACAAACAGACAACAACACTTTGTTGTAAAACAAATCCTTTGATCATCTAGGGTTTCGTTTTTTTCCTTTTGAGGTATGTGGAACCTTAAAAATTAAATTCGGTTTTGTGATAGTGTGTTCATACTTTTGGTAAAACGAAATCACTTTAATGTTTCAGATTTCTTTTGAAATATATTATTATTTCCAGTTTCCACAATTGGTCAGCCCTAGAACACAATGAACGCAATATCCGGAAGAAGCCGGAAGTAGTTTCAAACTCCGACAACCACTTTTGAAAATTTTTCAAAGAAATTTATTCGAAGGTTGGACGTTAACATGTTTTTTTTTCTTTCTTCTTCGACAAAAACGCTGCAAAAGTTCTGCGCTAAGGGTGAAATAGAGCAAGGTCTTTTGTTTCATAAATTACTTTATGGCCATCAAAAAAAATTCTGTTAACTGAAAAAATAAGTTCTGAGGATAATTTTTCCAAGCTATCGTATTTTGTACTTGCTTCGGCGGTACATATACCAAAGTTGGAACGATACAGAGAAGATTAGCATGGCCCCTGCGCAAGGATGACACGCGAAATCGTGAAGCGTTCCACATTTTTCCATGGGTAATGTGAAAACGAAACCTGGGGCCCTGGGACGAAGGCAACGAAGGATCAGGAGTGGGTTTTTAGTCTGTAAAAGTCTGAGACTATCTCTCGCTCCGTCTAAGAACGGGAATTGTCATTAGATGATTTCCCCACCTAAAAAAATAATTATATAGTATTTTGGACTAGCTGTTGCCCGCGACTTCGTCCGCGTCGAGGTCGTTAAAATGCACAAACAACTAATAATAATGTGCTTGTGATTCACGCCGAAAGCATCTAATTCATTTGTTTTACTTTCACACAAATGGAAATTACCTCCAGTAAATATAATATGCAGTATCTAGATTATTTTTTTTTATTTATTTGGCTCACCAATAATCGAATACACGTATACGATATATGCATCAAATAAAATTATGACCGTCAAGAAACAGATACAGACATGTTGAGGTCGCAGTTGAGTTGGTGTTCTAAGGTTCTACCTACCCCTTTATGGAAAAGGTGTTAGTTTATATATGTTTCTGGTTAATGTTATGATTAAACAACGCCATCATCACCATCATCATTTCAACCGAAAGACGTCCACTGTTGGACGTAGGCCTCTCCCAAGCGTCGCCCGGTCGCCTCCTGCGAAGCAATAATGCTAGCAAAAGAGAAGACCGCACATACACGCACGAGGGAGTGGCCCTGACGTCCTAGCCGCCGGGATCCCGATCCCAATTTCCGGTCACCGTAGGCGCGAGCTTGCGGACGGCGAACAATGGGTAGCTCGCCGTCCGACAGTCTGGTAACCGTCCGGACCGAGACCAAGTCGTCGACTGTTCCAAGCGCGCCTCAAGGAGATGTTAGCAAACCTACGGTTTGCTTACATCTTGGTTAGGCCCCTACGGGCCTAGGAGGGTCGAAGGCTACTGAGGCCAAGAGTCTGCTTCTGAAAGGAAGACTCGGCCCTGGTATGAAAGGCAACGAAGGAACAAGAGTAGATTTTTAATAAGTAAGAGTCTGACACATCCTCTCGCTCCGCCCAAGGGCGGGGGATGTAATTGGATGATTTTCAAACCGAAAAAAAGTCAATTTCTTAATAATAGTGGTCAAGCAATTATGCTGTCATCGTATCAGCGGCAGATGTATCCAGAACAATTCCATTTGCTGACTCGGTCAAAGTGAATATACAGGAACAGTGATGACTCAGTGGTTACGGACCCAACTTACGAATTGTACGTCGTGGTTCAAAACCCAGGTAGGCCAAATATTTTGTGTAATTAATTTCATCATTGCTACCCTCAAGATGGTGAAGGAAAACATCATGACGGAACCGGCATGTCCTAGAAACACAAATTCGAAGACAATTGAAATTTGCCAACCCCCACTGGGCCGCCATGGGTAATGTGAAAACGAAACCCGGGGCCCTGGGACGAAGGCAATGAAGGAACAGGAGTGGGTTTTTCGTCAGTAAAAGTCTGACACTATCTCCCACTCCGCTCGCATGATTTGTCATAAGACGATTTTGCCACCTAAAAAAAAAATCCGCAATGGGCTCGCGGGGTGGAATACCATTCCATTGCCTTTCCTACAGAGGAGGCCTAGTCCCAGCTGTGGGAAAATTAATATGAGGCTTATTATGCTCATTATAAACATTCTAAATGCTTGATACTTTATTGCAGACAAAAACTTAATATAGTACACCGTCTTTAGACAATTCATGTTCCAAAACGAGCTTAACTCAACAATAGCCACCTTAAATTATTATTATTTTACAGGTTATATTTTGGAGAGTGTGCGTGGGAATTTCATGACTTAAGTCCGCCATCTCCTTTCTACCATCAGACAACCCGACGTACGGTGAGTATCCACCCTTACGTTGTTGAAACTTCAACCGTCCGGACTAAGCGTTTCGCTTCGTCGTTTATACCGCGTACATCGAGGGACTGGAACAATTTGCCTGCTGCGATCTTCCCGTCCAACTATAATTTAGGTGTCTTCAAGGCTAGAACGAATAGGCTCTTAATAAACTAGTGCGCCTCACCATCAATGATTGCATCTCTGCTTACCATCAGGTGGTATCGCAGTCAGGCACTGGTTTATATCAATTACAAAATAATAATAATAATAAACGGAAATACTGTCGCGCATTCTCAGAAGCATAGAA
The DNA here is from genome assembly GCA_949316375.1 of Mythimna vitellina. Classification (NCBI taxonomy): domain Eukaryota; kingdom Metazoa; phylum Arthropoda; class Insecta; order Lepidoptera; family Noctuidae; genus Mythimna; species Mythimna vitellina. Next base: position 6,596,284 of record OX438687.1, on the reverse strand, counting down.
GATTGCACACACAGCTAATGAGAGTAACAAGCACGCATGAAACGCGTGGTCTTGCTCGTCCTCTTTCAACATCTCCACATGCACGCTCTTCCGCACACGATTAACTCTTAAAGCCTGCTAATGACTTCTTTTTCCATCAAACTTTTGAGTGACAGAGAGAAAACAAAGATGGTAGAATCCTGTGAGTGTATTAATACAAAAGTTTAATAAAATCACTTACAAATTCAAGGATTCTCAACAGTTAACAAAACTGCAAAATTCTTCCGTAAGACCGCGCATTGACGCATTGAATTACCAAGTGGCATTGAAAACTAACTTTGCCACTTCGAGTCGACTTTCAAGAAGTTTACCCACACGGTGGTTAATGTAAAGTAGAATTTGCGAAGCTTCAATTAAGCCAACACTATTAGCTTACTTGACTTGAGCGATGAGAGTTTGTTTTAGTTAGGACTATGATTCTCAAACTGTGACTTGCGGACCACCTGCTGGTTTGCACGAGATAAAAATACTCCTTGGCTGTCTTAAGATCCTGTCTTCCTTAGCTGGGGCAGATGGCGTGCACAGAAGTCACCCATCGCGAAAATATGATCCACGAATAGTTCAAAATTTCAAACATTTTAATTGAACACAAATATTGTTGTGACATTCAAGTATTTATCAGAAACTAGCGGTTCTGGTAAACGTTGTCCTGCTCGAAAACTGGCTTTTCTTCAGGAAAGAAAATTAGAACCTGATTGTAGCGCCACCTACCGGGTTCAATTATATTTTTAAACCATCAGGGACTCACTCAAATATACTCAAAGTTTCGTCTAATTGGTCAAGCCGTTTAGGAAGAGTTAGGCCTCATTTACGGAGACGCGGGGCGTCGCGCGTTGCGTTGGGCGGCGCGGCCCGCACTGAATTCAAATATATGGCGTTGTATGAGTGCGTTTACGGAGAAGCGATTTTAGACGCGTTTGTTTGAATTAGGGCGTTTTTTGCGGCCGAGCCCGCGGATGGCACCGACGCGTCCCACGCGGCGTTTATCGCGGCGGCGCACGTTCCAATTTTTCTTCATTCATGCTGCAAGTTGCGACACGTTGTCTGCCATCTCTCGCCAACATAAAACTAGTCAATTTGATCGAGGCGAGCGTGCGCCGCCGCGATGCCCGCCGCGTGCTTCGCTACACGCTAGAGGATACGCCGCGGGCGCCGCGGCGGGCACCGCCACGCTTCCCGTCTCGCTTTTCTATGAACATGGTCGTATATTGCTATAAGTTTGTGTTTACGCGTGCGATGATGCGTGCCGCTTCACGCGCCGCCCCACCGTAAACAGAAAAAGCCTCCGACGCGCCGCGAGACGCCACGCCACACGCGACGCGTGACGCCCCGCGTCTCCGTAAATGAGACCTTAGGTGACAAACACACATGCAGAAGAATTATATAATGTACTAGCGACCCGCCCCGGCTTCGCACGGGTGCAATAATGTGATAAATGAAGAACCGCTCGACCGATTTTGTGCAAACTTCACATAAACCATCTACTAAATAGTCCAAACAAAGCCTAAATATTTGGTTTGGATAGGTGAGTCCGTTCTTGAGTTATAAATTTATAACGAAAAGTGGCATTGATTTTTATTTTGATCTATAACACTCAATATCTTTATATATAGTAATAATAATAATAATTGTGCCGATTGTCGTGACCGCCAATGGCCTTATAGCCAAAAGCTTCAACGACCATCTGTCGAAGCTGTCGTTACGCAGTTGAATCAAGGGCCTGATACAGAAGGCAGTACTCCTCGATACGGCTCGCATTGTAAGGAGGTTCCTGTCTCTGGAGCTCTAACCACCGGTAGCTTGGACCCTGCTCCCGACACCGGCGGACTACAATTTTTTATATTTTTAAATGTTTTTTTTTATATGATCTTGTTAAAAAATATTTAAAAATATAATTTATATGTATATTAAACCAATAAAGTAAATAATAATAATAATATTCCACAACTATCACACAATGTCGTCTAGTCCCAAGCTAAGCAGAGCTTGTGTTATGAGTACTAGACAACTGATAAACATACTTACATATATCTAAATACATACATATTATAGATAAATTACACCCAGACACAGAACAAATGATCGTGCTCATCACACAAACATTTATCCTGGGTGGAAATCGAACCCACAACTTCCGGCCTAGCAGTCAGTACCACTAACCACTAGACCAACAGGCCAACATTATATAGATTTATAAATTACAATTTCCTTCTGGACTTGTGGTCCTTGGTCGAAAAAAGATTAGGAACCACTTTCTTAATGTTTGAATGTAAGTATATAGTTGTTCCAATAGAAACTGTTTGGCGCTAAGTCAATACCGCAATATACTGTGATGCTAGGTACATTGTATGATCGTTGGAAAGAGCTACCGTGGCCCTGAAACTCAAAGCGGTAAGGTTGCCCTTGAAACACGGGTCGTTTCAGTCAGTAGAAGTCTAACACTTTCTTTCGCTATACCTAGAGTAGGAGGGTGATTTCCGCGATCAAGATGAGCAAAAACAGAGCACAAACTATTCAAGACAAAGATACTTTTTTGGAGGGTATGCGGAACTGAGTGTAAAGTCCCACAAACCTCCGTTGAAAAGGGAGGGTCTTTAGACCAGACGGGTGTTATGTCTGGTGAGCAGCTGCCCGATAGATGATTTCGGGCTGTTCTATATGTTCTAATCGCGCGGAGAACTTCGATTGCGCGATGCAGAATTAGTTCTTATGTGACGCCATAGATGTCGCTACACTTTCTTTGTCAAAACATGAGTACCTAAGCATAAGTTGTACAAAAACAGAGTTCGCAAAACAAGGTGTTATTCATAAAAAAACGACCTAACATGTTTTGCCTAAATAGGCGCACAAGTTTTTAAATTTTATCTTATTAAAAGTAAGAAATACAAATGAAATGTCTAAATAGGTGTTTAATATTTAAAAAGTAATTTATGAGTATCTTTATTATATTAATTATTGTTTCTACCTTAATCATTGTGAAAAAACCCAATTATCAAGAATATGCCGACTGGTATTTTTAAGGACATTACAAAAAAAATAGCCTTACAATGTTCCCACCGCTAGTACTCAGGCCTCCTCTCTAGAAGAGGAAATAGACCAAACGGGCCTAGTGCAGGTTAGTGGACGTCATAATAATATGTTATCGAACTTTTATTCTAAACTTGAGCACAGGCGTATGGTAGCTAGCCTTATGGTTTTTTACAGGATGCATTTTGGAGAGTGTGCGCGGGCATTGCATGACTTGATTCCACCATCTTCTTTCTACCATCAGACAACCCGTCGCTCGGTGTATATCCACCCTTACGTTCTTAAAACTTCTACGGTCCGGACTAAGCGTTTTACCTCGTCATTTATACCGAGTACAACGAAGGACTGGAACAATTTGCCTGCTGCGTTCTTCCCGTCCGATTATAATTTAGGTGTCTTCAAGGCTAGAGTGAACAGGCTCATAATAAACTAGTGCGCCTCACCATCAACCATTACATCGCTGCATACCATCAGGTGGGATCGCAGTCAAGCACTAGTTTATACCAATTTAAAAAAATAGAACATGCCGGTTACTTCGTAATGTTTTCCTTCACCGTCTTGAGAGAAGTGGTGATGAAATAATATACAGGACGTTAAAATTCAGAGTCTACGCCATATATCTTTTTTAATTTGTATTTGAATAAAAAATTTGGGTCTTATTTTCATAAAACAATAAAAATTCGATGAAAAAAAACCCACAGGGAAAGGATACCAGATGACCCCTCCCGTCGACCATTTCAATTTGGCACACGATGCACCAGACATCCTGTATATACCCAAAGTAAAACTGTTGCCTGGGTTTTGAACTCACGAAAAGTAAAGGGGTGTTACTGTTGGACCACCTTGTATTTTATATTTCTACTATCGGTCCCGACAGACGTTGCTTTGTTCATAAGCTAGCTACCGTTCAGAAAAAAAAATTGAGGACCTGATTGCAGCGCCAACTACCGGGTCCAATTATGTTTTTATACCGTTCAGGGACTAACTCAAATATACACAAAAAATTTCATCCAAATCGGTCGAGTCGTTTAGGATATAATAATGCAATTACGACGCCATCTACCGAGTCCAATTTTATTTTCAAACCATCCACGGATCCACTCAAATATACCCGCAAAAATTCATCTAAACTCGTTAAAAAATAAAAGGCCCCTTTTGACATTTGAGAATTTAACTTGCAACGAAACTGAAAGAAACAATAAAATACATAGTGTTTTAAAAAAATACATACCTTTTTTAGCGCGTCTAATATGATAAAGAATACTCGCAATATATTCAATTGCGAGTATTCTTTTTGCGTATTTAAGTATCCTTTTTGCGTATTTAAGTATTCATTTTGACAGATGTCAAAACAGGCCTTTTACTTTTTGACAACTTTAAATTCTTCAAACCGTTTAAGAGGAGATAGGTGATAAATGCACTTACGGAAGAAATATGAACATGGGGCTTTTTTTTATTTTGTGGGAAAATCTTAAACCCACTCCTGTTCCTTCGTTGCCTTCGTCCCGGAGCCCCGGGTTTCGCTTTCACACTACCCTTGGCCCTAGTAGGCTTCGACCCTGCTGGGCCCTTACGATTTGCTGACATCTCCTAGAGGCGCGCGTGGAACAGTACGCGCCGTCGACGACTTGGGCTCTGTCGGACGGCGAGCCACCCATTGCTCGCCGTCCGCAAGCACGCGCCTACGGTGGCCGGAAATCGGGAATGAACATGGGGCTGCCACTGCACTCAGATAATAAATATTATGGACAAAAAAGGAACTAAAACTGAAATATAACAAAAGCCGTCCAATACCCTTGACTCTTCCCATAACGGAGCCCATAATGAAAATTTTACTATAGCAATGAACCCAGACACCGTTAATTTTGCACTTTACGACATAATGTATCAAAATCCTAATATTGTGTTACGTTTTATGTTGGTTTAACTGCGGTTTTATAGTACTGAGCGTGAAAATCTTTCGAGTTACTTCGAATTACCGAACGAACATTGGTGACCCGGTGGTGACAGTCTCGACTTTCAAATTGTAGGTGATAGGTTCTGTAGTGTCATAGGTTGTCCGAAAGGGAACCCTGGGGACCTGAAACGAATGGGTTTTAAGTCTGATACGCACCCATATTATATGGAATGATTTTAGTCTAGATTATTTTATTGGGTCCCGACTGTTGCAGTTTTGTTTTACTTAAATTGGTTTCTAAGCTACTGGACTGAAATTTCATTTTTTTCTTTTCGGTTTTATTTCGGTTGTTTTTAAAAACTGTTGAATATAGTGTCTAATGTTGTCTCATCGTGCGCGAGTCCGACTCGCACTTGGCAGGTTTTCAATAGTTTGATTACTTTCAAATGAGGAATAAAATGGCGGTTTGACAACATTTGTATATGTAAATATGTCAAACCGCCATTTTTATTCTTGCGGGTCCTCCTATAAAATAAACCAAGAATAGAAAACATTATGTAACATTAATGTAATGTTTTCATTTTATATTATTTTTAATATTACAGCTATAAACATTAAAAAAGACCGCGAGGTTTTATTTATATTTTCAGTGCTGCCATCTAGTTCGATTCATAAGCACATTCTGCGAAACAAATGAGAGTACTACGCTCAAGTTTAACCATATTTTCCATAGATGTCGCACACTGTCGTAATGAGTTTTCACTGGTTCTTATCCCTTATTTACTTTGCATAAATGTCGCTTGTAAAATAAATAATTAGAAACTGTACTGGGTTTGATTTTATTTTATTATCAGTAATGGTTAACATCATCTTGTGAATTTCTCTCATTCTTGGTTAAATAAAAAGAAGATCCTTTTAATATTTAATGCGGTAGACTATCCGAAGATATCAGACACGTTCAAGTCACGAAGTATGTCGTTTCCAATCTCCTGAACGTTGTCACTCAAAAACTTTGTGATCTCGTCCTGAAAATAGTAAAAATAAAATGATCAATTTTATTGGCACGTCTTCATTTTACGGAATAAGTCTGTACCGGTTGTATACATTCGATGTAAATACCTATAATTATAATAAATAAAGTATTATAGTACGTGAAGGTAACGCTTTTCAAAGCTTACTGCCAATCCTTTTACACGTGCAGCTTGTAGGTGAACTTTACGCAGAAGGCATACAACGACCTACGTGTCCGATATAACCACACGTTCCGGGTGTAACAGGGGCTGCAGCGTTATTAAAGACCGTCCGACATGTTTGCCAACGCGAGCATCGACAGCTACTGCGCGGGAGTCAGCATCTCAAACTAGTTCGAGCTAACCGCGTACGTTGTTATGATGGCTCGACTGCGGACAGGCACAACGCGCGTGTTCCCGCACCCGCGCAGCTTCCCACACCGCACTGCTGGTCTGGCTAAGGTACTACTACTAATTTCTTTAAAAACAACACCTGAGTGAATTTAAGTAAAATTTAAGTGCCTGAATTGTGATTGAAACTTAATTTTCTAATTGGGGTGTATACAGGTCTGCATTCTCCAGTTACATGTTGTAGGTATATATGCCACCGGCAAATTGCAAACGCCGTAAGATTATAAAATATCGTGATAAATTGTAAACTATTTTTTTCTAAATAAGTTACGGTTATGTTGGAACCTAACGAATTTTGATGTGTTTTATCGTGTACAAAACGATTTTGTCATAATAAATCGAGAAATTATAATTATAACAATTGTAATTGGTTCTTACCTCATGCAGTATCAAGAACTCCAGCACGAAATGCTTCAAGAATGTGTTGATGAAATCGGACATTATCGGATCATTCATCAGGCCATTAATTTGAGACTGTAAAGTAGATAAAAGAAAATTGACTTATACACCACTAATTTTTAATTAGTACAAATACTTAAAAGGCTTGTTGGAAAAGGTCTTGTTATTATTAAAGTAAAGTCTCAATAAATAATATTCATAAACAGCAAAGTTATGAACGTTTGTTTATGTCCCAAAATGTCACTCAATTTATGGAAATATTGTACAGGCTATGATTATGAACGAATAAATGACGATCAAAATGGATAAACACTGCGTGTTGTATTTTCCAGTAGCAATTGTTATGAAGGATTGATTCTATTATGAATTTACCATTATGACAAATTTTCGTGGAAAAATTTTGGATGATCGTTTTTTTTTTTTACTTTTGACTATAAAAAAAGTGAAGAAATAACAAGCCCACACATACACTCAAGTCTCAAGTCTTAAGTTTTGTTACTATTTTGGTGTACAATAAAGCAATTCTATTCTATTCTATTCTATTCTATTCTATTCTATTCTATTCTATTCTATTCTATTCTATTCTATTCTATTCTATTCTATTCTATTCTATTCTATTCTATTCTTTTCTATTCTATTCTACTCTATTCAAAATCTTTCACCTTAATTATATTAGGGTGATGTTCCAATAATTATATGAGAGAGGAAGAAAGTCAAGCAATTCGTACCTCAAAACCTTTCAAAGATAGCTGAACATTGCTGCTCGTGATTTGCAGGAACAAGCCAGATCCAATGGTAATCCTTGGACCCACCACTAGGGTACCGAAGACTCTGGGCTCGATTAAATCGATCCTGAAAAATAAGAAAGAAATGAATTGAGTAATCTACAGTGTAACTATGTTGGCATACGAATCTTGAGCACCTTTTTAGAAGCAGCTATTAGAACGGCCACATATAGGACCAGGCAATTTTAAAATTAATTGTAATAATAATAGGTAAATAAATTTTCGTTTTTTAAAACGAGTTACTTTTAAGTGTTCTTTGTGAATCAGTGGATTGACTTGGAATTATAAGTTCAAATAAACTTTATATTAAAAGTACCTAAGTACGTTATTCTTTTTTCAAAATTAGGTATTTATTTGCTTCTTTGTGTTTTGTATTTTCTGTAATATCGCTCTATTTATAACCATTTTTGTATGAAATCTAACCTATTATTCTTAATTTGTTCTTGCTTTTAATATAAAGTTTAATTGAACTTATAATTCAAAGTAAATCCAGAGATTCACAAAGAACTGATAAAAGCAACCCGTTAAAAAACACAATTACACAATTTCAAATCAGTACATAATTTACACATTTTCTATCTATCGTAGTGTACGACAATTGATTCTAAATTACTTATTTGATGGTAAGGTAATTAAGAACCATTTTTCGTACACTTATTTCTTGAATGGCAGAAGTTAAGATAGATTGAAAATGTAACAATTAATATCTTATTGCTCGTGACTGTAGACTTTAGTTTGACTGTACATGTCAGTAAACTGACACACTCTCTTGCTCCTCTCTCTCTATAGAGCGGGACCAGGCATTGAAAGATTTTCCACCTAAAAAAAAAATTATAAATAGTAGTTAGCTAGTTTCCTATTCATTCGTCGTTCGCGATCTACAAAAGACTACTTAGAATGGTAGAATGGTGCTTACTTGGCATCCCCGTTTCCAAATATATTGGTGCCTGCTACAGCAAGTGAGAGGTCGTAGTTAGCTGAAAAAAGCATTGATATTAATCAGATATTGCCTGTTATACAGCAAACATTGATACTATATACTCCAAGCTGTTTATTTCTTCTGAATTAATCAAAGACAAATACGAAACCATTGGTGTGTTTAGGGTTATATTTTTCAAGGAGGGCTTGGCCATGACATTTTTTTGAAAGGTGAGAAATCATCTAATTTCTCCTCCAACTCTAAGTTGGAGTGTGAAGGCGTGTCAGGCTTTAACTGACTAAAACTACATCTACCACGTGATTGAGCGTTAATATGACGTCAGAACAAAGTAATCGGAGGCGTCGCCTACTCAAGGCGTTCGACGCAAACGAAACGATCATAACTTGGCCAGGGGGGCAGGGCAGTTTTGGTGTTACGTCTATCACGGACGAAATGACAGAGGTCCGCCTCAGATGGTCTGGACATGGAATGAGGTGTAACGAAGACCATGTGGTTTTTTTTTTTTTTATTGGGTGGGAAAATCATCTTATGACAAAACCCGCTCTTGGGCGGAGCGAGAGATAGTGTCAGACTTTTACTGACTAAAAATCCACTCCTGTTCCTTCGTTGCCTTCGTCCCAGGGCCCCGGGTTTCGCTTTCACACTACCCGTGGCCCCAGTAGGCTTCGACCCTACTGGGCCCCTATGATTTGCTGTCATCTCTTTGAGGCGCGCGTGGAACAGTACGCGCCGTCGACGACTTGGGCTCCGTAAAAACGGCCCAAAATTTACCTGACCAAAGAGGTAGAAGCTGCCTACCATTAACCTGGTAGTCTAACATCGAGAGACACTTCAAGAACGTCTAACTGCCAAAATCGACCACCCAGGACACACTGTTCTGGCACAGAATTGTGAGGAGAAGATTTTCTTTAATGGTTTGTCTTTTTTTTCTATATTATTAAATCGGAGAAACACTTACCAGCTAGAACCTCCAGGACAGGGATCTGGATGTTGAATTGAAGACGATACCGTAGAGGCAATATAGAAGCAGTATTGATACTCAGCTGATCAACCACAAATGTGCTCAACTTCTTGATCTTCAGATCTTTGATATCTACGTGAGAACTAAAAGATTTTTATTTTAATGAAATCAGGTACTTTTGACAAATTTTTACAGTATTGGTTTGTCAGGTTAGGAATATAGTATAATCCAAAACATAGATCGAACACACAAAAATGTATATGCATAATTTTTAATAAGACAAGCAAGCTTTATTTTTACGCTTGCTCCTTGTAATATTAACTATCTGTCAATAAAAGCCCTGTCAAAATCGGTTCACCCTTTTCGGAGGTTAGCCGGAGCAAGCAGACCGACAAAAAATTTTAAGTTCGCATTTTTGTTATAAGTATCGAGTATATTTTATGTGTAAAAATGGTATTTTTGCTATATTTGGACTATATTTAGATTATAAATTACTAGCTTCTCCCAGCGGCTTTGCCCGCGTGATAATAGGTTTTTTTTTTTTTTTTTTTAATTGATATAAACCAGTGCTTGACTGCGATCCCACCTGATGGTAAGTGGAGATGCAATCATTGATGGTCAGACGCACTAGTTTATTAAGAGCCTATTCACTCTAGCCTTGAAGACACCTATATTATAGTTAGACGGAAAGACCGCAGCAGGCAGATTGTTCCAGTCCTTCGATGTACGCGGTATAAGCGGTTTCTCTAAACAAACTTTGGACACCCATTTCATTCCTTTACGGGGCAAAAAAACATCTGTGCAAAATTTCAGCGACTTATTGCTGCTATAGGCTTATTTTATATACATTTCTCATTTTTAATTAGTACAAATACTTAAAGGGCTCATTAGGAAAGGTCTTCTAATTATTTAAGTAAAATCTCAATAAATAATATTCATAAACAGTAAAGTTATTAGCGTTTGTTTATATCCCAAAATGTCACTCAATTTATGGAAATATTGTACAAGATAAAAATAGAAAAACACTGCGCGTAGTATTTTCTAGTAGCAATTGTTATGGATGATTGATTCTATTATGAATTTACCAATTTTTGTGGAGAATTTTAGGATTTGGTATTTTTTAAACTTTTGACTACAAAAATATGATCTGTAACAAGTACGGATAAAGCCCCAATTTTTTTTTGTACTAATAATAAAATAGGGCTGTATTCAGAAAGTAAAAATCTCAACTAATTTCTTACTCAGGTATAGGCAGATCTGTTTCGTCCAGATGCAGGGTTTCAATATCCAGGGGATCCAGAACTGGTATATCATCATTACCCGTCACCATAGTATGCCTTAGATCTTCCAGCAGACCCAGAACTACGTTTTCGAGTGCACTGTTTCTTGCCAAAACCTCTGTAATTGATTTTTTTTGTTATTACATGCCACGTGGCTTTTATTATCTATTAAATAAAAAGCCCTTTATTTTTTGCCAAATAGTAAATAATAATTACAAAATAATAATATAGATTACAGCATGCAATCGTTATTTAATATTTAATTGTTCTAATAATAAAATAAACATACTTAATTATTACTAAACTCATTTAACCTTTTGAGTAGCGTAATTAGAGACACAAAAAAGACAATGACCGGGCGAACATCGGCGTTCGCTCGGGGTTTAATGAATTAAAATATCTATTGTCATTAAATATTTATAATAAAATTATTCAATTCATGAGATTTATTTAAATATTCAAATTATTTACTTTATTGCATTTCAAACGATTTGTCCTAATATGAAGAACCCCTCTTAGTAGAAGTTAAAGGCCTCCTCCAGAGATGACCATTGGGGCCTATCTTCTGCTGTATACATCCAGAGACTCTCTATTATCATTTAAAAAATACATATTTTGTGCACCATATCAATTTCTGAGCTTAGATCACAAATTTATTGCTGCTACCTTTATTATAAACCAGCTTCTGTCTTAAAAGTAGGTTTACCTCCCCTCCATACAAACTTTGGACACCCGTTTCATCCTCTTAAGGGGTGAATTTTAGAAAATCCTTTCTTCTTCTTTGTATACAGTCACAAGCAAAAATATATAACCAATGTCACATTTCCAATCTATCTTAACTTCTGCCATTCAAGAAATATGTGTACGACAATTGGTTCTAAATAATCTATTTGATGGTTCGATAGTGTTAAGAATCATTTGTCATTCACTTATTTCTTGACAAGAAAAAAAAAATAGAAAAGAAAAAAATATAATAGATTGAAAATACGATAATGTATTTATCTTATTGTTTGGGATTATGTACATATAAAGAATCTCTGTACTACATAATTTCAGCATTCCAGGTATGGGCTGGGCGTTGATAAGTCAGTGAGTCAAGACTCTACCTTCAAATATACTGATAACTACTACAATAAACTTACCTTGCTTAAAAAAGACCTCATTGAGCTTGGTGAGGTCCACCGGAGTAGCTACTGCTAATCCGATGACTGCCAACAATACTAGAGGTAGCTGCATCTTATGGTCTGAAACCCAATCAGAATTATTAAGCTAAAACTACATTAGACCGACGCACACGTGTAACACGCCTTATTTGTACGTGGTACGACGTCGCGTGACGTGTATAAAGCGTAGTGTGATATCGAAAGGAGTTCGCATGAGTTAGATTAAAGAACTGGCATGTAAGGATTTTGTTGTTCTAGAATAGGTTTAAATATTAAGTAGAAAACAGAAATGTCTAGTTTATAGGGAGATCTGACAGAACGATAGTAACATAATGTGCTAATATTTTATTAATGAAGAAAAATACAAAGATCTTATATGATATCCAGCATTTCATTATAAGTAAAGTTTAGTCCCCCAAACAACCCGTCACAGGATGCGACAAATGGCGGAGGCACGCCGTGTACCTCAAGCAGGCCAAGTGGGAAAACATTTTTAATGTTTTGCTGAGTGATTTTTTAAATTATTTAAATAGTTGAGAATAGAGATGATGTTCTCAGGCGTAAACGAAGTTTGGTTCGAAGATTTTATCGCCGATTTCAGGCAGACCGCCAGGTCAAATGAATGGTTGGAGAAAGATTACGCTCTCATATTAGGCGTATTCCCTCATGGTGCAGCAAACCATTTTTATAGATATACGTATTGTGACGATATGGACTTCGCCACAATATGCGATTTGTTGAGGAACAAGTTTCCATGTGGATGTTTTGATTGTAAACAACGTGCAGCGAGTGCAACATTGGAAGCATATGATATTGAGGAGGAAACCGCAGATTTGCTTGGAGAAAGCGGATCATTAAATGTTTTAAATGAAGATAATAATGCTAATTTATATTCTAGCGTGATGATGGACGATCCACAAACTGATGAGCAGAATGATGATTATGTTGAACAGAGTGATGACAGTGATGACCAGAGCTGTAATATGGGCAGCTTAGTCGATGACGCTTATGACGAGACAAGATTGCAGTGTACGGATGAAGTAAAAAACCCGGGTGGGTCTATTCCAATCATTGTGCGTTATCCGATTTATTTTCAGGAAACCAAGGTTCGTTTTCTTTAGAATCACAATGTGATCAGGATGATCTAACGAAGAAAAAACACACCAACAATGATCACGTTTTGGAAATCAATTGCGAAAATGACAGTAACGAAACTGGACAGAGTTTTTTCCAGAGTAAGGAGGATGATGTGGTCCAATATACAAGGGATGAGGTCCATTCTCTGTCGGTAACAAAATTAAATATTTTAGATAATATTTTCCATAACAAATTTCATCGTCGTGCCACATGTCAACCAAAAAAAAGTATGGCATCAAGGAAGGCCTTCCACATTAAATTGAATCGTCGTGCGCATATTAAAACTAAAAATTGTATGACAAAAAAGGTTTTAGTCAGAAGGAAGTCCGTCCGTCACCTTCATGTAAATAAAATAAAATCATATTCATCAAATTTTAAATTTTGTAATGATAACTTCATAAAACAATCATTTGTATTGAAATATAAGTTTTGGATATTTTATAAAAAGAAAATTAAACTATATGTAAAAAAAAAAACAAAATAATAAGCAATTTAGGGATATAGTACATGTAAATAGACTAAAACCATTTCATGTCAGAATGTAAATAGGTCAAGGCTCAAAAAGCCTAGTAGCCAATTTGTGTAAAAAAAATATATCTATAGAATATGTCATTGTCAAATTTGCTAATGTCATATCGTAGTGTTGCCATAACATATTGTTTTAATGAAAAAAATGTTTTAATTAGGTGTTTTGTTTCATGAATATTGGATAAATGCTGCCGGGTGAGCACGCCCAGCGAGCACGGCCAGGTGTTTACGCAGCCGGGCGCCTTCGGAGAACAGACCCAGAGAATCTAAATATGAAATTGTTTACACAAGTTAATTTAGGCGAGATTTTACTCCAGAATAATATATATTAATGTTATTAGTAAGAGGAAAATGCCCTCCGGTCCTCCCTTATGAGAGGATAGCTCAATAGTCAATTGGAGCTAATATCAACTTTGTGAATGAGGCATCACCTTTGCAAAGAGAGTCTAGTTGACTCTAATGATTTAGCTATGATGAGAGTTATTTAAATAATTTGTATTGTTTGTCAAACTCTGGAGTGATTTCTAATAATGAGATTTTATAGTTGATCCAATGCAATTATGGCTTTTTGTCCTCTGGCCCGATAAGCGTCTGTTGGAACTAAAGTCATGACGGTATTGAGTCTTAGAGTGTAATCCCAGTCTGGGTGGTTGTCACTTTGGCATCCTAGGTTAGCAAGGCGGTGCGCTGTGGCTTTAGTATGGTTTTGCTGCAGTGGGGTTTAAGTCAAACCAACTTTGATTAATGACTGTGGATTGACACACAATAACAATCTAAGAATTTTATGATAATTATTTATTGTTGGCTCTGACTTAAACTTGCTTCATAAAGCCGTGCGCCATTATATAAGTTTTCATCCATACAAGGTAGGGACATCTGTGTTAGGTTTTAGTTAGTCATGCTTAATCCTGCGAAAGTTTTTTTTAGAATATAAATGTTGTTGCTTCCACATTTATATTCATTGGGGCGTAGCTCATGTGATATCTAAAGGAGATCGCATGAGTTAAATTAAAGAACTGGCATGGAAAATATACTCGTAAGAATTTTGTTGTTCTAGAATAGGTTTAAATATTAAGTAGAAAACAAATGTCTAGTTTATAGGGAGATCTGACAGAACGATTGTAACATAATGTGCTAATATTTTATTAATGAAAAAAAATATAAAGATCTTATATGATATCCAGCATTTCATTATAAGTAAATTTTAGTCCCCCAAACAACCCGTCGCAGAGTGCGACAGTAGCTCTACAAGTCTAGTTTCCATATAAAATGTATGGAGACCGACGCGCCCAGATCGGCGTGTGTAACACACGTGTAAGCAGTGTAGTTCTATCTTTATTCTCGCAATTATAAGCATAACATTGTCAGTCTTATAATGCTCCCACTGCTAGGATTCAGGCCTCCTCTCTAGGAGAGGGCACGCGCCGTAATCCACTGCGCTTGCCAGCAATCCAATACGACCAGAAAGAAATCAGACGCAGGACCAGTGTTTCACACCACTTACTCCTCAACTCTGGAATGCTACAGAGGAATTCCTAATGGAAAAACCCAATTGCTCTTTTCATTCTATCAAATCCAGGCCTCCCTGCTCAGCAAATGCACTTTAGACCACAAGACCAACGAGGTAGTTTTTTTTTTTTTTTTTTTTTTTTTTTTTTTTTTTTTTTTATTGGGTGGGAAAATCATCCTAATGACATCCCCGCTCTTGGGCGGAGCGGGAGATAGTGTCAGACTCTTACTGACTAAAAACCCACTCCTGTTCCTTCGTTGCCTTCGTCCCAGGGCCCCGGGTTCCGCTTTCACACTACCCGTGGCCCCAGTAGGCTTCGACCCTGCTGGGCCCCTACGATTTGCTGACATCTCCTTGAGGCGCGCGTGGAACAAAACGCGCCGTCGACGACTTGGGCTCGGTCCGGACGGTTACCGGACGGTCAGACGGCGAGCCACCCATTGCTCGGCGTCTGCAAGCCCGCGCCTACGGTGGCCGGAAATCGGGATCAGAATCCATGCGTGCAAGGACTGTTGCCTCCAGATACCATGGTGGCTGGCCAGCAAGGAGGCTCGCCGCTTCTCGGGAAATCGTCCGGTAACCCCGCACCATCCGGATGGCCATGACCCTCTGGCATGCATTCAGTTTGGCCACCGGTCGCTTTCGCAGCGACGGCGCCCATACCGGTGCCCCATAAAGGGCCATGGACCTAACGATTCCTGCGTAGAGCCTCCGGCAGGAGGCGTCTGGACCCCCTAGGTTGGGCAGAAGCCGCTTGAGGGCAGCCCCAGTCCGATCCAGTTTGGGAGCCAGACGTCGGAAGTGCTCCTCGAAATTCCATCGGCTGTCGAGGACGAGTCCCAGGTACTTCATCGTCGACCCGACGCCGATATGAACTCCTCCTACCGTTATTTGAGAACCCGGTGATGGCGCATTCCGAGGGCCGTGAAAGCACATGGCCTCGGACTTGTGCAGTGCCACCTCGAGTCCCAACCGCTGGATCCTCTCCACGACTATCGCAACCCCGCGTGTCGCTAGTTCGACCGCCGCCTGGTACGACTCTCCCTGCGCCAGAACCAGCGTGTCGTCTGCGTAACACACCACGCTGACCCCGTCAGGGAGGTCGCCGCGTAGCACGTAATCGTACCCGATGTTCCACAAGGGCGGTCCTAGTACCGATCCCTGCGGAACACCGCACGACATCTCTCGCCGTTTCCACTCTCCCTGGTAACCGGGGTAGATGATGAACCTGTCCGTTAGGTAGGCCTCGATCACACGACAGAGGTAGTCGGGCACCCGGTGATACTGGAGTGCCCTCCTAATGCTGCTCCAGGGCAGGGAATTGAAGGCGCATTATGGGCCTGGACGACTCCGTGACGGTAGATGAGGTTGTGGCCGCCGTCGTCAAGACGGGAGGGTGTTCTACTGACCAGGTCCGGGCAGGTACCATCCGTGCTGACAGCACGGGCATGGGGGCAGTGACGGTAAGTTGCCCCGTATCGGCGGCCAAGAACATCACCGAGGAGGGCCGACGGCTTTTGGTGGGCTGGGTCTCCGCGCGGGTAAAACT
This sequence comes from Mythimna vitellina, assembly GCA_949316375.1. Classification (NCBI taxonomy): domain Eukaryota; kingdom Metazoa; phylum Arthropoda; class Insecta; order Lepidoptera; family Noctuidae; genus Mythimna; species Mythimna vitellina. The sequence goes on along the minus strand of OX438687.1, from coordinate 6,579,648 downwards.
GCTGGAGCCCAGACCTCTGCGGTGTTATCGCTGCCACGTGGGACACCACGTGGGGGCCAGTTGCGCAGCGGAGGTGGATCGCAGTGACCGCTGCTTTCAGTGCGGTCAGCCCGGTCACAAGGCCGTCACTTGCAGTGCAGCGCCGCATTGCTACGCATGTGAAGCGGCAGGCAAGCCGGCCGACCACCGGGCTGGGGGCAGGTCCTGCGATCCCCCCACCAAGGTCAAGGGCAAGGTCCTGAGGCCCATTCCAGCGGATGTGCTCACTGCTGCGGCCGCCAAATTAGCCACCGCCGCCATCGCTTCCACAGACGCTGCCGCTGCAACCAACGCAGCAGGGCCCTCACAGGGGGCTCGGGAGGAGACTGTAATGGACTACTAATAACGGCTCCATTACGTCTCCTCCAGGCGAACATCAACCACTGCGCCCCCGCTCAGGATCTGTTGCTCCAGAGCATGGCGCAGTGGTCGATCAATATCGCCGTAGTCTCCGAGCCGTACTATGTCCTGCCCCGGGCTGACTGGGTGCAGGACCTGAACGGCTCGGTGACCTTAATTTCGTCGGCCGCCGCTGGTACCCCGTCCCTCGAAGGTATCACGAGAGGACGGGGTTGCGTGGCAGCACGTTTCGGGGAGATGGCTGTAGTTGGGGTGTACCTCTCCCCGAATAAAACTCTCGCCGAACTCCACAACTCCCTTATGGAGCTGAACGCCGTCGTCGCTGGGTTTGGATCCCTCCCCGTGGTCGTTTGCGGGGACTTCAATGCCAAGAACTTGGCTTGGGGTTCCCGGTTCACGAACCAACGGGGTCGGATAGTGGAGGACTGGGCTCTGGAGACAGGCCTGGTTATCCTAAACCGGGGTTCTGTCCCCACGTGTGTGCGGATGCGGGGTGAGTCAGTGGTGGACATTTCGTTTGCCAGCCCCGCTCTGTCGCCACGCGTCGTCGACTGGCGCGTCATGGAGGGAGTGGAGACGTACTCAGACCACCGGTACATTCGGTTTGACGTCTCCGCCCAGACCTCAACCGCGCCGGTCCAACAGACCCCGTGTGGTCCACGGTGGGCGCTGAAGCAGCTGGACCGGGAGCTTCTCCTAGAAGCCGCGATGGTACAGGCCTGGGTGCAAGCACCGGACAGGCCTGTCGACATCGACATCGAGGCAGAGTGGCTCCGGGAGGCCATGTCGCAAATCTGCGACGTGGCAATGCCCCGAGTCCAGCCAGGACGTGTTCGGCGCCAGGTATACTGGTGGTCGCCGGAGATTGCGGCACTGCGTAGTGCGTGCAATGCCGCGCGGCGCCGGTACGCCAGACATCGCAGGCGCCGCATCCGCCCGCCGGATGCGGAGGCTAGAGAGGCGGAGCTGTACGAGGGATACAGAGCGGCGAAGCGCACCCTCCGAGCGGAGATAAAGCGGGCCAAGCTGGAGGCCCGCAATGTGTGACTGGGGACACTGAACGGAGACCCGTGGGGACGCCCGTATAAGTTGGTGCGAGACAAGCTCCGCCCCTGGGCTCCCCCGCTGACGCAGAGTCTCCGGCCACAGCTTGTAGAGGGTGTGGTGAGCTCTCTGTTCCCCGCGAGAGGGGAACACTCTCCCCCGCCCATGGCTCCGCCACCTGCGGTGTCCGACGTGGACCACGACGGCGACGACGACGACAACGTTCCAGAGGTGACCGAGGTAGAGATGAGTGTGGCGGTACGAAGGCTCAATGCCAAAAATACCGCCCCAGGACCCGACGGCTTGCCTGGAAAAGCCTGGGTCCTGGCCATGGAGGAACTCGGACCTCGACTAAGAGGGCTCTTAAGCGCATGCTTGGAGAGGGGCCAGTTCCCACTTCGCTGGAAGACGGGGAAGCTGGTACTTATCGCGAAGCAGGGGCGCCCCGCGGACTCACCGTCCGCGTACCGCCCCATCGTGCTGCTCGATGAGGTGGGCAAGCTCTTTGAAAGAGTAATTGCAGACCGCCTCGTCGCGCACCTAACACGGGTGGGGCCAGATCTTGCGGACGGTCAGTTCGGCTTTCGCAGGAGGCGCTCCACGGTGGACGCCATCATGCGCGTGAGAGCCCTCACGACGGGGAACGCGGTATCCCAGGGCAGGTGTGTCTTGGCGGTGTCTTTAGACCAACGAGGTAGTTAAAAATGTTATAATGAAAAAAAAAGGGAAAAGTCGAAAGGAAAAGTTAGGAAAGAGTGGTCTAAAAAGAGATGATGACAAATTGAGATGAGATAGAAAGAGGTATGCAATGCTAATATTGATTCCTAAGTCATTGGCTTGAGTTAGTTACTAACGGAAGAATTGGAGAAAACGTGAAACGAAATCATCTTATGACTTTTCCCACTCTAGGGTGGAGAGGACGTGTCAGACTTTTTCCTTCATTTGCCTTTTTCAAAGTCAAAGTCAAAGCATTTTATTTCAAATAAACCATTTAGAGGCACTTTTGAAATGTCAAGAAGTCAGTTAGTCAGAAAAAATGATGCTAATTCCACATTCCAAAGCGTAGATCTCTATGGAGAAGAATGTGCAAGAAACTCCATGGACACTCTTTTCAATCATGTTTTGTAATTACAAATATCTCTGTTACATGTTTCTCGTCGCTATCATGTTTTTATTTATTTATTTTATAATTTATGTACACACATGAATAAAATACATTCTGATAAAAATTGTACAAAGGTACTGCTTATTTCTAAAAGTAATTTCTTCCAGCAGACCTGCGAAAGGAGAAATAGGAAGAAATGTAGACAATAGTGTGTAGAAGTAAGAAGAAGTTTTGTTTGGTTTCAGAACCATGAGTGTATCCTTTTCAAAACCCTGGCAGGCATCAGCAATGTGGATAGAATAAATTTAGTGTTTTATCGAAAGCATTTTCATAAAGAATAATAAATAAACATACCTTTATTTCACGTGCTGTTCACTAAACTGCTAATGAGATTACTTCGTCGATAGATAAATACGAAATCAACTGTTGACTTAAAAGATAATGAATATTTAATCTGAAGAAAAATGGATAATAACAGATTGCAGTGTTTGTTTCGTCATTGACAGTGAATTTGTTACTGATAATAATAGAAAAGTGTATTGTTTTTTTTTTCATAAATTTACACTAGCTTTTTCTGCAGCTCGGCTTGTTCAATTTTACTTAAGTAGATAGATAGATAGATATTCTTTATTGTACACCAAAAATACAATTTACATTAGGAAATTAACATTAATAGGGTGTCACAATGGGCGGTCTTATCGCTAAAAGCGATTTTTAATTATTTCTTCTTTTATCAATAAAAGTATTTTCGAAATTCGATCGATACGAATACCTAATGAAATTCACCTTTCTATTACATTAGTCTAAATAATAAGGTGTTCGTAATAATAACAACGTAAAACAATCTATTTATATATATAACAACTAGCTTCTGCCAGCGGTTTCACCCGCGTGATTGTAGGTTTTTCCATGTAAGCTTTGAGCCGCAGTTTCATTCCCTTAGGGGAATAATTTCGGAAAATCCTTTCTTAGTGCTCGTCTACGTCATAAAAGAGAACCTTATGTAAAACTTCACGTTCACAGTCCCAGTAGTTTCCGCTGTGCGTTGATATGTCAGTCAGTCAGTTTCTTCTTTTATAAATAGACATGAATAGCTGTTCGTTAGTCTCGCTAAAACTCGAGAATGGCTGGGCTAATTTAGCTAATTTTGATTTTAAAATATTTGTTATAGTCCAAGGAAGGTTTAAACGGTGAGAAACAATGGGAAAAAAAACACGAAAAAAAATTGAATACAACGCCATCTCTAATTAAACTGTCATTTTAAAATGAATTATACTTTTATGGTAATACCAGTAGATTGCGTTATCTTTTGACAGTTTAGCTCATAACAGGCGGTACAAAGTTCGCCGGGTTACCTAGTTAATAATAATAATATTGCACAAATATCACACAACGGCGTCTAGTCTCAAGCTAAGCAGATATTGAGTTATGAGTACTAGACAACTGATAAACGTACTTATATATTTCTAAATACATACATATTATAGATAAATTACACCCAGACACAGAACAAATGATCATGCTCATCACACAAACATTAGTCCTGGGTGGGAATCGAACCCACGACCTCCGGCATAGCAGTCAGAGACACTGACCACTAGACCAACAGGCCAGTCTAATAGTAATAAAAGTTGAAACTAGTCCAGCTGTTCTTAAATGATGCCCTTACCAACAAACAGAATTACATTTTTACTTGAACATATACATACTTCAAGGAATTCTAGAAATTTTTCCCACGAAAATAATAATTATATCCATTTGTTCTAACCTTTTATTTTAATAAACATATCCACAGTTTACAGGTTTTCTAGAAACTTAATCCTTAGGTACAAGATGTTATCTTAAACAGATGGTCAATGGGATCGCAAATAATGAACACAATAGAAAGATGTCCTTATTATACAAGTGGGTTCAATAAGGTTGTAATAATATTATGATTGTCTTTGGAATCACTCTACTTAAGAGCCTTAGGGCAGAATTCACCATTAAAACTAGGCTCGCAAAATCGCGTTTCGCCGTTGTCACTAGTGTCACTTGTAAAAATACAATAAAAGAAAAATACAGACACGTTCACGCCGTCGACTACTTAGGTTCGGCCCGGACAGTTTCCGGATGGTCGGATGGCGAGCTACCCTTTGCTCGCCGTCCGCAACCAGCGCCTACGGTGGCCAGAAATTGGGATCGGGATCTCGGCGGCTGGGGCGTGAGGGCCGCTCCCTTGTGCGAACACGTGCGGCCTCTTCCTTTGCTAGCATTACTGTTTCGCAGAAGGAGACCCAGCACGACGCGAGAGATCGTTATGGCGTGTTCATAGCATGGGTCAATAGTGCCAGAAATATCACAATACAATTTAATAATAATTACGTACGCACAACACAGTAAAGTTATCGTCTAACACTGGCAAAGACCTCAAACACTCCGCCCCGCGACCCCGCTTGAGCTAGTGTGAGTGCCTGTGGAAGTGTGCAATAGCACTACCAACTATTGGAAATTTGGGATAAATTTGGATGTGTTCCGTAATACCAAAAATGGTGAATGAAAATTTAATGTATTTCCATTTTTTTTTTGTTTAAATTGTAACTTGATAATGTAAGTTATGCGTGAATATTATAAATATTGTTGTTTATAATTTACGCCGTAAAAATGAGCAAAATGTAATTCGCTCTAACTTATTTTGAGGAAAGTTTAAAAAAAAAAAAAAAACGAAGGCACCTAGATAAATATTGTCTAAATGCAAATATCATCATAATATGGTTTAAATATGCTCAAATAGCAAATTATTTTGGTATTACGTTTATATGAATAAGTCATCCGTCGCCGCGCTCTTAAGTGTGCTGTCTCGTTGATCTAATGGTTCACTGCTGAGTGCATGATTTCTTGATCATGTTCAACCTACTGAGTGCATGATATTCTGACTATATTTAACCTATTGAGTACTTGATAACTATGTTCAACCTGCTTAGTGCATGATATCCTGTCTATCCTCAATCTGCTGAGTGCTTGATATCTTGTCTATATTCAACCGGCTTAATGCATAATATCCTGTCTATCTTCAATCTGCTAAGTGATTGATATTTTTACTATGAATATAAGATAATAAAAAACTTTTTACAAAAAATAATAACCCACTTCACTAAAAAACACTAAAAGGATCACAATAACTTTAATTTCGGAAGTCGGTGTTTGTCGGTATTATTTGTATCATATTTAACACCGACTTCCGAAATTAAAGTTATTGTGATACTTTTAGTGTTTTTTAGTGAAGTCGGTTATTATTTTTTTGTAAAAAGTTTTTTATTTCACACTTTTTAGTTGTGATACACTTATAAACACAGTGCCTATTTCTCATGATAATTCCAATTAATCCAAACACTGCTAGGTTACATTGTTTTATTATGAAGTTCCTGTGTCTACCTTTCACCTTCCGGCTCCATCATCAGATCAGTTTGATAGTACCTTATAGCCAAATTGCGTCTCATGACAATTCTAATAAGCCCAACAAACACGGCTAGGTTACATTGATTAATTACGGAGTTCCAGTGCCTACCTTCCGGCTCCATCATCATCAGCAGTTCCCTTCGATGATACCATTTTCAACGTAACTATTAAGAACCATTTTTTTTTTTTTTTAAATTGATATAAACCAGTGCTTGACTGCGATCCCACCTGATGGTAAGCGGAGATGCAATCATTGATGGTCAGGCGCACCAGTTTATTAAGAGCCTATTCACTCTAGCCTTGAAGACACCTAAATTATAGCTGGATGGGAAGACCGCAGCAGGCAAATTGTTCCAGTCCTTCGATGTACGCGGTATAAATGACGAAGCGAAACGCTTAGTCCGGACCGTTGAAGTTTCAACAACGTAAGGGTGGATACTCGCTGTTCGTCGGGTTGTCCGATGGTAGAAAGGAGATGGCGGAATCAAGTCATGCAATTCCCGCGCACACTCTCCAAAATGTAACCTATAAAATACTGAAAGGCTGGCTACTCTGCGCCTGTGCTCGAGGCTTTGAAGATTGGACTTAACCAAATCTGGATCCCCAATTAGCCTCTTCGCACGCCTTTCCACTGAGTCCAAAGCTGCTAGATGGCATTTTGCAGCACCAGCCCATATGTGACTGCAGTACTCCACACACGATCGGACCTGTGCTTTGTATAACATTAGAAGCTGTCCCGGTGTGAAGTACCGTCGGACCTTTGCAAGAACGCCTAGTTTTCTAGCAGCTACCTTAGCTTTGGACTCAATGAACCGCCCAAAATTGAGGTCTGAGGAAATTTCAACTCCTAAGAGCTGAAGGCGGTCGCTGCACACCAGGGATACATTCTGAAAAGTAGGAGCCAAGGTGAACGGGCTCCTCTTAGCGGTGAACAGACACGCTTGTGTTTTGGTTGCGTTGAATTTTACCAGATTGGTTTCGCCCCACTTGGAGACTGCCTGAAGTGAGACATTCGTACGCTCTACCATAGCCTCTCGTTCGGACCGGATTAGCTCCTTACTAGCCCGGGGACCTGGCAGGTATCTCTCTACAACAGTGCTATCGTCTGCATACCCATAGATACCGGGCATCAGCAGATCGTTTATATGCAGCAGGAAAAGAGTTGCAGAAAGAACTGACCCCTGAGGAACTCCGGCATTAGTCGTCATGGGCTCTGATGAGCATCCATCGACAACAACTCGGAGAGACCGTTCACTCAGGAAGTCTTTTACCCAGTTAATCAGACCAGGGGAAATGCCGTACGCTGGAAGCTTACTCAAAAGGCTGGCGTGCCATACCCTGTCGAAGGCCTTCGAGACGTCTAAGGAGACAGCCATCGCTTCTCCATTCTTCTCGAGGGCCTCGCCCCACATGTAAGTGGTATACACTAGTAGGTCCCCAGTAGACCGATTGTGGCGAAACCCGTATTGTCGGTCACTGAGGAGATCGTTACCTTCCAGGTATGCCAGGAGGCGCGAGTTCAATACACGCTCCATAATCTTGCAGAGTATGGAGGTTATTGAAATCGGCCGATAGTTGGCAGGATCGACACGACTGCCCTTTTTGGGCACGGGTTGCACGTTGGCAAGCTTCCAGGACTTGGGCACTATACCAGTCCTAAATGAGAGGCGATACAAGCGCGTCAATACAGGAGACAACTCGGGCGCACATGCCTTGAGGACTATTGCTGGTATACCATCTGGTCCACTAGCTTTATTCACGTCTAGACGACACAGTGCTCTCAAAACTTCTCTGTTCCTTATGCAAATCTCGGGCATTGAGGTGTTGCAGTGTGGTAGAGTAGGTGGAGTAGCACTGCCAGTGTCAAGACGAGAATTGTGGGCGAAGAGAGCTGCAAAGAGACCTGCTTTCTCTCTCGCCGTGTGAGCCAGTGTTCCATCAGGTTTAACCAGCGGAGGCAATGTGGGTCTACAGAAGTTCGCTTCGACCGATTTGGCAAGGGACCAGAATGCTCTGCTACCGGACGGCTGTGCAGAGAGCTTTGCGCCAATATGTGTAATGCGGTCGAACCGAGCCTTCTTCAGTGCCTTTTTATAGGACTTGGCAGCATGGTTGAAAGCTCTCTTCTTTGAGCTCAGATCCGGAGCCTTGCGATCACGAGCGTCAACCCATGCTAGAAACGCCGAATGCTTACGCTCTTCAGCTTGAACGCAATCGGCGTTGAACCATGGTTGAGCTGAGCCTCCGATGGGTACGTCTCTATAAGGGATGAAAAACTCCATAGCTTGACGTATCACATCGGATATGGCATCTGCGCAGCTCGACGGACCTTCAGAAGAGAAGCAGACCCGCTGCCAAGGATAGGACGCAAAAAAGTGCCGCATCTCATCCCAATCTGCTGACCTGTAACGCCATATTCTCCGTTGACCACGTGAGTCGCAGTCAGGTGGGGAGAAGCACGAAACAGACTTCACCAGACAGTGATCTGAAGTACCAAGTGGTGAGGAAACTGTTACAATACATCTGTCCGGATCAGTGGTCAGCAGAAGGTCTAAACAATTGGCAGTATGACCAACTACATCAGGCACCCTAGTCGCTTGCTTAACCAGCTGGGAAAGGCCCATCGATACTGCAAAGTTTCGTGCTTCTCTCCCAGCGTAGTCGGTCTTCTGGTATGGGAAAAGCCAGTCTTGGTGGCAGGCGTTAAAGTCCCCCAGAGCGACGAGCTGCGCATCAGGGTGCCGATGCAGAGCCTTATCGGCGGCCTCACTAAGGTGGTCGAACAACCGAGTCGTCTCCTGATCTCCGCTGTGCGATCGGTAGACACAGGTATAAACAATTTTGTCCATACCAGTGTCCACCAACAGCCATAGGGTAGAAAAATTTGGGTCTTCAAGGTGACGGAGACGCTGGCAGCAGATGTCATTACGGACATACACACAGACCCCGGCACGCTGCAGGAAATGATACTCCAGAGAGTATCCCGGGTAGTTGAGGTACGCCGTATCTGACGGACATCTAATTTGGGTCTCCGTCAAGAAAAGCAAGTGCGGCTTGTCAGTCTCAAGATGGTGGTGGACCGCATCGAGATTGGAGTGCAGCCCTCTAATATTAGAGAGGTGCACTTGGAATGAGAGGACGTGCATCCGCTGTTGACACTTGCCTTTCTTTTTAACTTTCATTTGGAGTGAATAGGAGAAAGATGGAAGATGGCAGTTGAGCGAGGTGATGCGAAGTTAAACCCAACAACACGACCAGAGTTGCTGCGCTAAAGGAGGGTTGATCTGGAGACTGCGGGGACGCCCGAACCCCCCCAGGGATCGCCATTGGGTCCTCTCGCCCGGTCGCCAACCGGCACGATGGGGCCACCCTGGGATTTTTCGCAGTTGGCGGGGCAGCCTTTCGTGAGTGGCTGGCACACTACTTGGGCCCCCAACTACCTGCGGTCGGCCAGCGGAGCACCGTGCTTCGGATCCCGCTACCCTCCACGGTCAAACGTCCGACAGAACAACAGCTGGCGCATCATACCCGGTATACGTCACAACACAACTGCTCAGACCCATCTTCCACCATACGGCTTCACCAGACATCACGCCGGAACACGACGGATCGCTTGGCGGCATGGCTTTGTCTGGTGGGTGGTAACTATTAAGCCGGCAGCCGATACTATGGCCTACCACCGCATTTACTGCTCGTTTAGCACTACCCAGGGGACACGTGTAGGGTGATCAGAACTAAGTAAATCCTACGGACGCAAGCAGTTCATCCCCCAAATTATTTTCCCCCATTCATTTATTTGTATTGTCATAGTCGCTTAACTATCTTCTTTGTGATATCTATGCGAATAAGAAGTTCCGTTGACCATTTCTGGTCTTTTTCATCAGTTCAACTTCATCAAATGTTACTTTTTGACTGTAAATGCTTAAGTTCTCAATGAAAATACTAAAATTACTATATGGTTGCTTATATTATTTGAGGAGTTCCCTCGATTTCGCCAAGATTCCATCATCAGATCCCGACTTGGTGACTATGGGACCATTTGGGAAGTATACCCTTTAAAATGAATAAAGAATTTTTCAAATCGGTTGGCAAGCGACGAAGTTATGCGCGAACAAACATAAAAAAAAAAATACAAACATCCGAATTGAGAACCTCCTCCGTTTTTAGAAGTCGGTTAATAAAAGGATAAGAAGACTTTTACTGACTAAAAAAACACTGCAGACTGACACTACCTCTCGCTCCTCCTAAGAGCGCGGGATGGCATTAAATGATTTTCCCTCCAAAAACCACACTCTGTTTCATACCAATATTTGAAATGCTATTCGATTCTTTGTTTAATAAACAATTTTGATGTTGTTTGCAGAAAAAGATATCTTTTCAGTGTTATTTGTTCTTTAACATAAAACATTGTACAAAAATGTAAACAAGCAAATATCTAAGAAAACAAAACAGAGTAGATGGGTAGGTTTTATTTGTCAAATAATAGTGCATTATGATATAAGTGTGTAATGTTAGTGATTACCGTCGAGGCCATATTTAGACCCGAACCGTGGCGAGGGTCTTAAGAGAGCCAAGAACGGTAATCATTAATTACTTACGTGTGTCATACATTTTTCAATACATTTGTGAAGAAAACAACTGTAAAACTAGTAAATTTTTTTGTGACATGGCGGTAAAAATCTTTTTTCATAAGCGCGTGCATAATTTTTTTTTATTTACCCCTAGAAGAAGGCTAAGGTATTTTGATCATACTGCGTAGTCTTACGTTTATGTTTTCTTGCGTAAAAATTTTTACGATGATGTCTTTCGTAGTGACAATAGAATACGTATGTAATATTTTCTAATGATTTTGTAATATTTAATTTTATTTAATTAATACAGCCACTGAACTTCACTGGAATAAAAAAAATCACGCCAAAAACCACGCGCATCTTAAAATGGCGGCCATAGACCACAAAAAAAAAAACAAATTTTATTTGAATGTACGATTTATTTACTAAATGTTTTTTATTAAATAAATCGTTTGTACAAGTTAAATTTGTCAATTTTAACTTGTAAATTAGATAAAATAAGTAAGTAAGACACTAATTTATATACTATTGAACCCCAAAAAATTTAACGCGAATTTTATTCGAATTCAAAATTTGTTTTGCGAACAAAGAGGTTGAACAAAAAGGTTTTAACTACATTATAGCACTAGTGCGTAATGGTAAATAAAATGTCACAGTTTGGTAACAAGTGCCATTATATACCTAAATGCAGTGCAATAAGAGTCACTTTCTGAGCAAGTGTTTTGAAAAACTTATTATTTGGAAACCCCAATATTGTATAATTTTTTATTTCATAATGGAACTTGAAGTAAATTAAACAATACATGTTAAAGGAGTGGGAAGAAAAGAAACTACCAGTTTTTAATTACTTAATAAATTAATTTCATTTTATTTAAGCAATAAATATTCAAGACTGTCCGCGTTGTAAAAGCATTTCATAGATTTTCGTTGAGGATATCCAAGATAATTATCCCAATGAGTTCGTCGACCTCATCCTGAAAAATAAAAATAAAATTTTATTAAGTTGCTCCATTAATTTTAAACTTTGATTTTATTATGTTTTAATTTATTTTAATATAGAACTGAACTGATAAAAATTAAGATGACAACAATAGAGTAAAGAGTAATTTTAAATAATATTATTTAAAATTAATTTAAGCAGCACTTCAATTTCCTATGGTGAATACAATATTAATACCTAATTTTGGTGTAAAAATACACACACAAAAACATATTTTAATTATAAATAAATATATATACAAAATTATATACAAAAACACTTAACTACTTAAAACAATTCCTTTAACTATATTATTTATGACATATAACTAACATAATAAATAGCGCAACATATGTCTAAAACGTCACACGTCAATATACAACCCGCCCCTGATCGTTCCCGGTGCAAAAGTGCCCATAATACTGGCCGCATTACCTCGCTGGATAGCGATGGCCATCCTTTGCACCAAGAACGACCCGGACCGGGAGTCACCCGTTGCCTCCCCGAGCCTACGGCCTAAATCCCCCACAAAACGCTTTGCCTCCGTACTCCAACTGCCCAGAGTCTCCACAGCAACAGGCACAAAATGGTAAAGCTGCACCAAGGAAGCGTACTTCAGCCTTTTTTTAAAGCAGGCGTCTTCAGCGGCGGCAGAAGCAGTGTGCATGGTGCGACTCAGGTGACTGGCGGCGACAGTGCTGACGCAAGTTGCGTCCCAGATCAGGCACTTCCCGTTCTTCCACGGCACCAGAGTCAGCCCATCCGGCCTCTTACCGTCAGACCTGCTAAGACCTGGAGGCTCAAGCACGCAGGGGATGTTTGCCGATATAAGGGCTCTCCGGACAATGTCGTTCAAGGCGTGGTGACGCGGGAACCTCCCTGTGCAGCGCCGACAGCTCAGTGCGTGATGGCCATCGGCCTCCACCAAAGAACCGCAGGTGCATATGAGGCTCGCACACCTTACAGCCTAGGCGGAGAGCCACCGCCACACGCAAAGAGTCATTGTCGAGTAGAGTGCCCAAATGAGGCGAAGGAATCGCCTGTAACCACGCCCCGGACTCGGGTTGCGACACTGCTCGTAGTCTGGCCTTATCGACTCCCAATGCACCCTCTAACAATTGCTCTTGAAGCAGCTTCACCCCAATGTCATCCCACGCCCGCTGAACATGTTCTGATTCGGGGATTGTCGCACCCGAGTTGAGGGTCAACCAAGCTGAGACAGCATCTGACGCAAAGGGCATGCTTCCCCCGTCACCATTAGTATTGAGTAATACAGTGACTAGGTTGGCAACCCCATGCGCAGACGCCAAGAAAGCCGGCAGACCCACATCCCGTGCGCACCGCACCCCGAGACCACCACAACGGATAGGTAGAGCTGCCTGCCTCCACTGGGGCCCATCTAGGGAGACATTGAGAACAGACTCCACCACCACCTTCAAGGCATCGTCAAACGAGGAAACTTCCTCGGGACATAACCAAGTAGGGGTGGTCCGCAACATATATGTGATTTTTGGGAGAGCGAAGCACATGCGCAATAGGACAATCGCAACGTGCGCGGAAAGATCTTTAAGGCGCTCGTGAGCAGAAAGGAGGAGCCGAGTTCGAGACGTAATGGCTTCAGGAACTGCACTAAGGAAGATAGGGGATCCTAAGAGATAGAAGTCGGAGCATGAAAGTTCTCTGAGGCCAGGAAGAAAGGAGTTAAAGCGAGAAAAGTGTGTACGAGCTTCAATACTACAGGGGAAAAATTCGCACTTCGAGGGATTCAACTCCAGACCCAGGTCTCTGAGGCGAGGGACTAGAGCCTCTAAGTCCTGAAAAACATCTTCCGGTCTGCCCCCGATAGTGCCATCGTCAAGGTACCACACATTTAGGCCAGATTTCACCTCGACAATCGTCTTATGAATGGCCAAACTGAAAACGAGTGGCCCGAGCGGGTCCCCCTGTTGGGCTCCCACTTTTGAAAGAATAAGACTGTTATCGGAGAAAAGATTAGAAGGCAGTCTATAAACCTGATGAAGGAAGGGGTACAAAGATGGGATTTTTTCCTTGACCTCGCTCAACAGAACGTCTCTTTCCAAAGTATTGAACGCGTTGCGAATATCTAGCTTCAGCAGTATCGAGTCTTCGTTCTGCGGATCCATCACAAATGCTCGCGTAGCGTGGAGGGCAGCTTCGCATCCCAGACGTGTGCCAAAACCCAACTGATGAGGCTGCAAGTAGCGGGACATATCCTCTTTCACTGCACGACAAGCCAATTTTGCAGTAAGACGGCGAAAGACACTACCGACTGCAATTGGTCTTACTCCGCCGTCTTTTTTTTCCAGTGCAAAGAGTGATGCCCCGTATAGGAACGGACAAACGCATGGGTTCAACTGACCACTTAGCAAGAAATTTGCCAGCCCAGTCAGACCCCCCACAAGGCGCCTTCCACTTTCCCCCGCCGACACCGAAATCAACTCCTTGAGGTGCCCCGGCCGGATCCCGTCCAAGCCCGCTGCTGATCCAGTATAAAAAGAACCAAGCGCCGATACTACGTCCTCCTCTGTGACTGACAATGCCGTAAATGAACGGTCAGGCTCTGGTGGAAAACTGAGAGGACGTGAAGGATCGGGGTGCTTAAGTTTCAACGCAGCAAGGGTGTCGGCATCCTTCCGAGCAAACGAGTCGTCGGACATCAATAGACGTACTGCCCCTCTTAAATCGCCCTCAAAGACCTTTGTTTCGATACTTTTTTTTATAGACCGGTCACCCGACCTTCTTTTTGCGCCCACTACACCGTCATGACAATGCCCAGGTGACATTATATTGGCTTTGACTTTAGATGTCACATTACCGGGCAACTCTTTTGCTGGGACTCTTAAAGACGTGTAAGCAAACGAAAGAAGAGCACTCCACTCATCTACCCCATTACCAGCAACACAAGAGTCTATAATGTCGCAGAGTTTCCCTGCCGCCTGATTCCGGGCACCCTTAGGTATATGCCGAAGAACGGGAATATTTGCTTTGTAAGAAGCTAGCCTATCCAAGGGACTCTGGGCCGGCGAATGCGTCGGGGTCACCTGTCCTGACGAAGAGGTGTTAATTGTGCCGACCGGCGGGACCTGTGAAACAGCACCCGAACGTAGGGCATGTTTGTGCATGCGTCCGATGTGCACCTTCAGCCCGTGCGCAGAGAAAAATCGAGAAGAACCTGGACAGTGGAGACAAGTTAAAAATGGAGGCAAACTCATTTAGTACAATAATAAATATAGCGCTCGGAAATAGGGAAATGCAAATAAATACCTATAAATTACAATAGTGATAAAATATACCCAAATAAAGTGGCAACAACAAACAATACATAATTTAAGTTACAATAAATAATTTAAAAATCAGCTTTTCAATAATTCAGAATGTCTACTCTGGTTCCCGGCTGTATGTAATATGATTTAGTCTATTTTCAGGCTAGTCTTTCAATTATCTCACAGATGGTGTAAAAAGTAGAATATCCAACTGTCTTTGCCCTGAGCGGCTTGAACTCCTCACTTCACTCAGGCCTCTAAACTATAGGTTCCACAGCGTGATGTTCGAGGAGCGCCCTTCGCGCACCAATGTGCGTACCCTGACGCGCTGCCAGGCCTCCTGTCGCGCTCACTGCCGCAACGACCCCGACTGCCTCAAGCGCCGCTCCGACAGGTGCCTCGATCTAACTGTGTTTATGAAGTGCATTCGCAATATTCTCGCGTTTTGGCCACTATTCAAAAGTTCACGAGTGCCACAGACATCTTTCAGTTAGCTCAGTAGTGTCTTGTTTTCAGCGCACGCAAACACCAGTCACCCAAACTCACTCAATTGTCTTTATATTAGGGTCGCCTCGGCACCGATCACGATTTTATAAATAATTAAAACAGTAATTTTATACAGAGCAAGCTGTTGACGTTCCGTTGACATTTTAATTATTATGATTCCGTAAACATGTTTTCTTTATATGGAAAATTATCCAATGACTTCTCTCGCTCTAGGATGGAGCGCGAGGGCGTGTCAGATCTACTGATTAAAACCACCCCTATGTTCCTTCTTTGCCTAGTGTTCCTTTCCCTTTCAGAAATTAACCCATGACCCCAGATAGCCTTCGGCCCTGCTAGGCCCTTACGGTTCTGCTGACATCTCTTTGAGGCACGCGTAGATCACTACGCGCCATCGACAACTCGGGCTCGGTCCGAACATTTACCAGACGGACGGACTGCGAGCTAACCATTGCTCGTCGTTGGTAAAATAAATATGTGTTACGGGCATCCATTATAAATATTTTAATCAACATATAACTCGATATTAATCTAGAAAATGCAAAAAACTTAAGAATTTACATCTTAAGATTTGTTTATTATTGAAGATATGAATATTCAGATTTTTACATTATATTGAATTTGATCCATAAATAATTCCAGCCAATGAACTTAATTCTAAAGATTTTTGTATTATTAGATGTTGATAATCGAATTATTTTACCAATAAGTAATCAAATTTGAATTTTAATTACTGCCACAGATGTAATTCATTAGATGAAGTAATGAAGTAATCTTCATTAGGATTAAAAGTAGACGCCAATCAAGGACGTTCAAATCAAATCATTTTTTTTTTTTATCGCCCAGTTATTATTTTTTTTTCATTAGAGATCGGAGTAGGTAGATTGAATTGGGGTCATTGATCCGAAACATATATATTAATAAGGACATTCCACCGAAGAACCGGAACCAACCTTAGAACCGGTAGGAATTGTATTAAAATGATATTATATTCTTCATATTTTTTTTTTTAACGGCACACAGTCATGATTTGACACAACCCAACGAACAATCAGAATATAATGCCTTCCTTAAAATTTTGAATTGAAATCCGGAAATACCGGAATTACTTTCCGGAAAAATGGGCTATCCATGTTATTCTTTCTGTGTGCATTTATGATAAAAGTACCAACAATCAATATACCTACTCCGATCACTGCCAATCTTAGTTGACATTATAAGTGTATGAAATTAGTAATTATTGACATTTAATTTTTTGACATAACTTTAATTTCTCAATTGAATTGATAGCATTTGACATCACAATTATATTAAATTCATTATTATTAACATGTTTTTATTTTTAATTATTTTTTGACGTAACTGTAATTACTCAATTAAATTCATAATAAAATGATTAAATAATAATAATGTATATTGTATGTTAATTAAGATAAATTAAAATTGCAATGCTTTTAAAAGGCTGCTAAGTCAAAAGTACTGACATGATAATATCATGTCAGTACTTTTGACTTAGCAGCCTTTTACAAGCATTGCAATTTAATATATAACATTGTAAACGCTTAGTTCGCAATAAGCTTTGACTTTGACTTGACTTTGAGTTTTATACCTATTGTAATTGCAGGGCAAAGTTTGAGAGTTAGTGTTGTGATTATTTCAAACAAAATACTGACCTTGAACTCTTCCAGGGTGGCTGGGACCGTTTGACTGATGAAGTTATTTATCTCCTGGGAATAGTTGTCTCCTTGGATGGCTAGCCTGATGTTTGACTGAAAGTGAAAAACATTGCAATTATTGTAAAATTAATGTCTATAATTATTTAAATGTTATTATAATGAAAATGGAAGAAGTTACTGGCTCCTGAAATACAGGCACCTAACCTAGCTCAGGAGTCAGGGTTTCACTTATTTGTTTACGTAAAAAGAAATAATAATTATTATTATCTATTATTAATTAGTCAAAAATATGCTGTTTTTGAGCAGTAGGGACCGAGTTAAGGCCTCGACTTACGAGTTGCAGGTTGCGTGTTCAAACCCAGCCAAGCGCATTACTTTGTGTTATTTACATATTTCATCACCACTGCTCTCAAAACGGTAAAGGAAAACATCGTGAGGAAATGTCTCAAAACCCAAAATTCTAAGACATGTGACATCTACGAACCCGCACTGGGCCCGTGTGATGGATTACGGCCCATTCCCTCTCCTAGAGAGGAGGCCTGAGTCCCAACAATGAGAACATTATAAGGCCGACTATGCTATGCTATATTATAATGAAAATGGAATAAGTCACTGGCTCCTCCCAGTCCAGAAGTCTTGAAATACAGTCACCTAACTTAGCTCAAGAGTCAGGGTTTCATTAATTGTTTACGTATTGCAACAATAAAGAATTAATATTAATATCTATTATTAATTAATTAAAATTATGCTGTTTTTGCAACTGATGGATGCGACCGGCTGAAATGATGATGTTTTTTTTTTTTTTGAGATGGGAAAATGACTTTTTCCACTGTAGAGCTAAGCGAGAAGGCTTGTCAGACTATTACTGACTAAAACCCACCAGTTTCCTTCAGTTGCTCTATACTTTCTAAGACCACGGTTTTCCTTTCAGAAATTCCCCGTGGCCCTAGCAGCCATCAGGCTATCGGGCCGCTATGCTATATTTTTACTAACATCTCTATGAGGCATGCGGAACAGTCCGCACCTTCAACGACTCGAGCTCCTTCAACGCGAACTGATGACCTGGTATGGGTTGCGAGAATCCGATGGATGCGAGGCGCACATGACCGTTCATTGTGACGACACTTGGGGGAGGCCTATGTCCAGCAGTGGACGTCTTTCGGCTGAAATGATAATGATGATGATGATGACAAAGACACTTACGATAATTCGTCCAAGAGTCAAGTCAATATCGACGCTTCGGATTGAGATGCCAGAGATGATTCCAATGCTAATACGGACCTCTCCCTTGACGATGACTCCCCGGACATCAACTCTGGAAAAAAGAAAGTTAGTCATGTATAGGGTACTAGCTGTCCTTGCGTTTCAACCGCGTCTTTGGTTACTGCTCTGCCGCTATTAGTCGCGGCGTGATGTTATAGAGCTTTCTAACCTAACCTTCCTCGATCTATTCAATCTAGTCTAGTTTTTTTTTATGCCACTCATCCAACGCCATCTAGTCCAAAACTTTTTTTTTATGCTTGATAGGTTCGCGCTTGACCGCCATCTCACCTGATGGATAGCGACGATGGGACGCGCTTACCTAGAAGTAACCTATTCACTCTTGACTTAAAGATTTCCGGGTTGTAGCTATCAGGAAACACACATTCCGGCAAGGAATTCCACTCCTACTAAGCAGAGCTTGTGCTATGAGTTCTAGACAAATGATAAAAATGCTTATTTATATATTTCTAAATACATATACATGATAAAGATATAGATAAATTATACCCAGACAAAGAACAAGACCGTGCTCATCACACAAAGATTTGTCTTGGGTGGGAATTGAACCTATGACCTCCAGCATTGCAATCCGAGACACTAACCACTAGACCAACAGCCAGTCATTTATCAGTTCTTGTTAACCTATTATGGCCCAAAGTTGAACTGAGGCCTCCTTCTCCCTCTTCTCTCGGCTATAATAGGCCAGTCTCTCCGTTAAGAACCAAGCTCATCGCTCCACCTTTTGTTTTTCGGTGGTTAAATCATCCAATGACATACCCCGCTCTTGGGCGGGGCGGGAGATAGTGTCAGACTTTTACTGACTAAAAACCCACTCCTGTTCCTTCGTTGCCTTTCGTACCAGGGCCGAGTCTTCCTTTCAGAATCAAAGCCTTGGCCCCAGTAGGCTTCGACCCTGCTGGGCCCCTACAGTTTGCTAACATATCCTTGAGGCGCACTTGGAACAGTACGCGCCATCGACGACTTGGGCTCGGCCCGGACGGTTATTGGACGGTCAGATGGCAAGCTACCCTTTGCTCGTCGTCCGCAAGCCAGCGCCAACACCTCTACCGTGTACTTCACCGTATCGGGCGGTCCACACAGTGGTGACACCCTGGCGTTACTTCCGCAGGAATCCGCTGCAGCAGCTTTCCGAACTGACCATGTTCGGTGAGAACATGCGTTATGCGGAAGGTGAGGACGCCGTGAGGTCTTTCCAGCCACTCCGTAAAGAGGGGGCTTAGCGCCATAATTAGGGCGTGCCCAGCACTGAGTTGCGATAGTAGCTGTCACTATTTCACCAT
Source organism: Mythimna vitellina (assembly GCA_949316375.1). NCBI lineage: Eukaryota > Metazoa > Arthropoda > Insecta > Lepidoptera > Noctuidae > Mythimna > Mythimna vitellina. The sequence continues at coordinate 6,560,084 of OX438687.1, read as the reverse complement.
GAGATTCTGCCGGAACTCTGTCCTCCATGCCGTGTCTTGTCGCGGCAGTAGATTTTGGCCCCGGCGTTGCATCTCCACGCACAAATCGTGCATGCAAATGCAAAGACTGACTTGCGCGCGCCTCAAGGAGATGTCAGCGACTGGGGTCGCTGACATTTCCTTGAGGCGCGCGTGGAACAATACGCGCCGTCGACAACTTGGGCTACGTCCGGACGGTTAACGGATGGTCGGACGGCGAGCCACCCAATGCTCGCCGTCCGCAAGCCCGCGCCTGCGGTGGCCGGAAATCGGGATCGGACTCTTAAAGTCAAGAATCAATAAGTAATATCCTAGCAAACAAAATAAAGACTGCTAGATAATGTCCTTCATAAACTATCATAGATAAAGACCTTGACGATCACTTATAGTCACATTAATCAGTATGTTTTTCATCGAAATCAAAGTAATCTGGTTTGATATCTTAATCTGTTGTAACTAATCGCATATTTTATTGAAACAACATCAATGAAATTTCGCAATAATGAGATATCTACAAATAAATTGTAGTGTCAGTTTTTAACCGACTTCTAAAAAAGGAGGAGGTTCTCAATTCGGATGTTTGTATATTTTTTTTATGTTTGTTCGCGCATAACTTCGTCGCTTGCCAACCGATTTGAAAAATTCTTTATTTGTTGGAAAGGGTATACTACCTAAATGGTCCCATAGACACCAAGTCGGATTCTGATGATGGAATCTTGGCGAAATCGAGGGAACTCCTCAAATATTATAGGCAACTATGTAATGATTTTGGTATTTTAATCGAGAACTTAAATGCTTAAGTCAAATTTGATGTCTGTTTATAAGCGTATCGCAACTAAAAAGTGTAAAATAAAAAAACTTTTTACAAAAAAAATAACCGACTTCATTAAAAAAAACACTAAAAGGATCAAAATAACTTTAATTTCGGAAGTCGGAGTTAAATAAGATACAAATAATACCGAGAAACACCGGTTATTTTTTTTTGTAAAAAGTTTTTTATTTTATGTAATTGTTATTGATGTTCTAACTGTTAATTAGCAGTAACCATGAGATTGACTGGTCTCTTGATCTAGTGGTCAGTGGCCCTGACTGCTATGCCGGAGATCGTGGGTTTGATTCCTACCCAGGACAAATGTTTGTGTGTTGAACATTGGTTCTATCTGGGTGTAATTTATTTATCATATGTATGTATTTAGAATTTATTATTCTTTGTTTTGGTATGGTTATGTGAAGAGGAGGGATGAAACGCATGTTGCTAAAAGAGTTTTGATTTTACATGTGGATGGATGGAGAGGGAGAGAGAGGCCAAAGAAAAGATGGATGGATTGTGTGAGAAGTGATATGTAAGAAGAGAAGAGTGGTATCATGAAGGGTGACAGGACAGAATGGAAGAAAAAAACGTGTTGAGCCGACCCTGAATAAAACAAAACAAGGGCAGGAAGATGATGATATTGTATCCTAGTGCAGGACAAAAGCCTTTTCTTCCAAACTTCTCTGCTTTGGGCGATTTCTGGTCAAGTTTGCTCAGCAAACGTGATCAAACCGACATATCAAGTTTACTGTGGTCGGCTTTGACAGTGTTGTTTTCCCTCTAGCGTCCAGTGAGGGACGGTTTTCGCCTATGTATCCGGGTCCAGTCGTGCATCGTTGCCAGCCTACTCCCACATTAACCTGGCTAGTTTTTCCCCATCATGTGCTTCTTGATGTAATCTTCTTGATATAATAATAATAAGAAAGCAGTACACCTGGACAATGCGCGCATTGTTAAGAGATTCCTCTCTCAAGAGCCCTGACCACCGGTAGCTTGGACCCTGATCTCGATGCCGGTGGGCTACAATTTTTTATATTTTTTTTTCATCCCCTTGGACAAACGACTTGAGGCACCGAAAGTCGGAAAAGATTGGTATGGGCGTTCCGGAGAGAGCTTAGAGCACAAGTCTGCAGAAACCGCTAAAAAAATTTTGGAACAATATTCCGTTTGAGTTCTGCTTGATTTTTGACCAACACTCTCCAGTCTATGCCACCACACAGGGATACAATATAAACTAACAAAAAAGCTCTCTACGCAAGTCGTTAAAAATTAGACCTTTTATTTCCATTAAAAAAAGTAAGGCTATGTAGAGATGTATTTTTCTAAAAATTTGTCATATTAAATGCCGGGAGTTGTACTCGTATATTACTTTGTCCTTTATTTTTCTTACCTGCCATCTGCTGCAGCAGTCAGTTTCTCGCCGAAGAAAGTAACATCTCCACTAGCAGCGCCTGAAACGTAATAAAATATTCAGTTAGTAAATTGATAGACTTTTACAGAATCCAAACATGATGAGTTCAACCTTCAGATCTGTGCATTTAGGTAATGGTATACTAGAAGCAATCAATATTAAAGTTCAAGTAAGAACACGGTTTTCGAATAGTCAAGCGAATCCAATACAAATTCATATAACATAGCAAACTACAAGCAATCACTAAGCGGAAGTCAGCTATGAAGTCATAGTGTATATGGTTGTTCAAATATAACGAGGGCTTTTTATTGAATTGGTATATCGTCAAATAACTTGTCCCTCTCTGGAAGGGCGAGAAGGAGTAACAGACTTTTATTGACTATCCCGCAGCCCAAATAGAACAATTGGTTAAGCTACGCGCGTATGCGTGGATTGCAACAAAATGAACCGCGCACCCAATTTCCACGCACATTTTCAAAAGCAATGAAGTATTATTTTTCTGTTTGATAAACTTACGGGCAGACACATGAATGTGAGGTAGTTCAAGCTCAAAATTAACCCGAGACAAAAGGACATTGTAGTTCATTAAGTTTATCACGATGTCACTCAAACCGGTGCTCAGAACTTCATCCAGAAAAGCAGCGGCGTTAAAGATCCTGAGAATGTTGGAAAAAAATACAAAAATTAAAGAATGTACAAGAGATATCACACCAATATTTTTTTTTCCCGTGGGAATATCATCCAATGACATCCCCTGCTCTTAGGCGGAGCAAGAGGGTGTGTCAGACTTTTACTGACTAAAAACCCACTCCTGTTCCTTCATTGCCTTTCCTACACGGCCGAGTCTTCCTTTCAGAAGCAGACCCTTGGCCCCAGTAGGCTTCGACCCTGCTGGGCCCCTACAGTTTGCTAACATATCCTTGAGGCGCACTTGGAACATTACGCGCCATCGACGACTTGGGCTCGGCCCGGACGGTAACTGGACGGTCAGATGGCAAGCTACCCTTTGCTCGTCGTCCGCAAGCCAGCGCCAACGGTGACCGGAAATCGGGATCGGGATCCCGGCGGCTGGGGCGTAAGGGCCGCTCTCTCGCGCGTGCACGTGCGGCCTCCTCCTTTGCTAACATTACTGCTTCGCAGAAGTAGACGACCGCGTACCACTCCTCTTCGCGACCATGGCCTGTACCAAGGTTAGCGCGAGAGATCGTTACCGCCGATCTCTCCTACGAGGACACAGTGGTGCTCTGCCCAAGCAGGGCACACCTTTACCGTGTGTTTCACCGTATCGGGCGCTCCACACAGTGGTGACACCCGGGCGTTACTTCCGCACGAATCCGCTGCAGCAGCTTTCCGAACTGACCATGTTCGGTGAGAACATGCGTCATGCGGAAGGTGAGGACGCCGTGAGGTCTTTCCAGCCACTCCGCAAAGAGGGGACACCGAGGGTTCCATTGCACCTCACCTATGTAAGTAATATTCTCGAATCAAGTCTCGAAGATATTTTCCAATTTCAAAAAGTGTTTTTTTTTTTTTGTGAATAGACACGAGTACACGTTTACCTATAGTTTTTAGATATTTTCCTATACTTATGATATGAGCCCTTGCTGAATGCCAAATTTCAGGATTCCAGGTCAACGAAAAGTACCCTATAGGTTTTGCCTCCCTAGCGAGTGTCAAAACATGCGCCTAAACAGATACAAACATTTAAAAATCACTTACACAGGCACTGGAAGCGCGTAAACGTAATTTTCTTTTGAGATATAGAAGGGGTCCAATCCAATATTTCGGATTTCTTGACTAATCTCCTCAATAGCCTCGATTATCCGATTCTCAATCGGGCCGGAGACAGGTCCCGATCTTGAGTCCCGGGACGCCATTGCACCTAAAAAGAACATATTTTCTTTTAAGGGCCCCTTCTTCCGAAAGTTTAGGCATTTTACGCACCGAGACGGCTTGCGTCCGCGTTGCACAGGAGCCGTCGCGATGTGAACTCCGGTGACCTATGGCGGCGGGCGAGCACGCCACAGTATAGATAAATAAATCAGTATTTCAAATATTATTGGCGTGCTAGTAATAATAGCTTGTTTTGCAACAAAAACGTATAGCTTGATGTGCTGTCCACTGCACTATTGACTGTAAACACTAATACACTTAGGTATATTGTTATAAATGTATAACTTTTTTTTTATTGCTTGGTAAAATCATCAAATGAGTCCTGCCGCTCTGGGTGGAGCGGACTGTCAGACTTGTACTGACTAAAATCCACCCTGTTCCTTCGGTTGCCCTTTGCATTCCAGGGCCACGGTATTCTGATAAGACAGTCTCGTGAATGAAAAGGCAGGCGATGATCATTCTGTTGAACTTAAAGAATGGTTGTAGAAGATTTGGTGAGTAATATAATGAAAGACAAATATGATTAATTACACTGGTTTACAAAAATTTACTTTTTTTTTTGCCACAAGAGTTTTTTTTGCTATATATGGTTTTATTTTGACTCCCTTTTGTAGGAAATAGATATAGAATAAAATTGCTAGCCATCGTTTTTTTGTGACAGTCACTTGTATTTGTCATGAAAAATATTGATACTTTACTTACAATTAAATTAAAAAATACGTCTTTTTAAACCATATATTATGATTTTCTGGAATATTTAGCTTGAGGCTGGTCTACCACAAGTATCCAACCAAAAATTGCTAATATTCAAGGACTCCATTTGCACTGGTACGGGTTTTTCATGATGAAAATGACCTGCCGCAACCTTTCTCCTTTGTGTTGGGCATTGGATCCCAGATTTTTGGTACGGAAGCCAAAATGTGATTGTAAGTGTATTTAGAGAGACAAATTATAACTCTATGCTTGATATGTTTTAATTAGGTCCTCTATGAGATTTGTGTAGTCATTTGTTTCGTAATATATAAAAAATAGATGATTTTTTTAAGTTTGTTATAAATCACCAAAAAGATGATTGAGGAACACTAATAACTGACTCAAACTAGATTAGTTTGTGTCAGTTATTAGTGTTCCTCTCTTATTGGGTATAAAAGCTAAATCATGAATTTTATTTGCAGTTACAATACACGTAGTTAGTAAATCATGGTATTAGTTCCTGCGCAATGTTTTATTTGGCATTGCAGGTATTGCTATAGCAACACTATCAGAAAGCGTTTGTATTGCAGAACGCACACTTACATATTTTACAGTGTATGCGTTATATTTATCACTTTTGCCATATAAGTCTGGCAAAACGACCACAGACACGTAGTGTGTCTGTGGTCTTTAGGATCCTGTTCAAAACATAGGGTTTCCGAAGCCATTAAGCGCACTCCTTTTGTCGAATTTGTAAAAATCTTTACTCTTGTTGTAGATCTCATATGAAGCACTCACTTTACTTTGAGGAGCCACGGAAAAACCGAAATTATCACGATAACACCATTTTACCCAAGTCAGCAAAATTTCTTCATTCACTTTTAGAATTTGGTTCACCACATACCTACTCGGCAGAAACTGTGAGGGTAAATGAAACCCACATCTTCTTTATGTGTTGAGAAACCAACAACGAGTAGCTTATGCATGACAAACTCACAATTGAGCACTACATTTGTTGCAATTCGAGCGCATTTAGTGGAAAGTTCGGTAAAATTTTAAGTGGCAGTCACAAAAAATCTGAGGCTAATAAAAACAAAGTATGTAGTGTTTTATGATGAGGGTAGATACTTTAGTAAAAATAAGTAAACACAATCTCTGTGGGAAAAACCTTGTCGACCAGTGTTATAATATAATAAAATAAAATATATAGTACCAGCATAAAAATTAATATTCATAAAAAATAAAATTCATAAAAATTTAGTGGTCGTGTGCTAGGTCCAGGTTCATTTTCATCGACCGATATATTCCTCAATGCTGGGCGCGAGTCTCCTCTAAGAGGGTCAAAGCCATAGTCCTCATGGCACTCCCCTCCGCGTTGGGAACTAGGACCTGATAGCAAATCAGGATTGTTTTGCGTTAGAGATTCCTCATTTTCCTTATTTTCGGATTATTTGTTCTCTTCAAGTGTCAGATTTCTTATGCCCATACCACGCGTATGTCAGGGGTTCACGATTTCAGGAAGTAGGCATTATATAGCATTATATATAGGTTCAACGTTATAGTAATCATCTTCCTCTTCTTGATTTTCAGCTTTAATGGAATCATCTTTGTCTTTTCTAGTTGTCCTTTGAAATTTGTCTTCTTCATTTTTAGCTTCAACAATAATGGAATTATCTTCGTCATCCCTAGTTTTTCTGCAACAATGGAATGTCATTAACGTTATGAAACGGAAGTTTCAAAGTCACCGAAATAAACTTTAACAAAAAATCATTTACTGCCATGTTACATCCCATAATAGGATACATAAGACATGTGATAAGTAAGAAAACTAAAGCGCGACGGGAGATAACGTCAAACTTGTAGCGGATGAATAAAACTGCTCCGCCACAGTATATAATGTAATATGTACATAATGTACTTACGTATACTGTCCCTCTTTAGAGTGCCCATCGGTACTTTTTTTGGACATCAAAGTACCTTTTCCGGTACGTGGTCTCAGAGCACTGGAATGGAATAAATTTCATTACATATTTTCAAAAAAATCAAATTAACAAACACTAATTACTAGAGTTTAAATAAAACCTGATACATATATAAAAATCTCGTGTCTTGACCAGTTTTTTGTATATATTTGGTAGGTTTGAGAATAGGTCATAGGCTATTTCTATAGCGGCTGGCCGATTTCTGTGCTCTAGGTACTTACCTAGTGAGTACAAGTAGTGACCGATAGCCATTGTTCAATATCTTTCAAATCTTCATAAACATAATAAAAGAATGTAATAATAATAATAAACTTTTTACTTTACTTTTTATAAGTGTATCGCAACTAAAAAGTGTGAAATAAAAAACTTTTTACAAAAAAATATTTTTTTGTAAAAAGTTTCTAAAGTGCATCTTATTACAATTCTGATAAGTCCAAACACGGCTAGGCTACATTGATTTATTACGGAGTTCCAGTGCCTACATTCCGGCTTCATCATCATCATCAGATCACTTTGATGATACCATTTTCAACACTATTCAGAGCCATTAATTTATTTGTATTATCATAGTCGCTTAACTATCTCCATAGTGATATCTATGCGAGTATGAAGTTCCGTTGACCATTTCTGGTCTTCTTCATCAGTTCCATTTCATCAAATGTTACTTTTCGACTGTAAATGCTTAATTTCTCGATAAAAATACCAAAATCATATTACAGTTGGCTATAATATTTGAGGAGTTCCCTCGATTTCACCAAGATTCCATCATCAGATCCCGATTTGGTGACTATGGGACCATTTGGGAAATATACCCTTTCCAACAAAAAAAGAATTTTTCAAATTGGTTGGCAGCGACGAAGTTATGCGCGAACAAACATTAAAAAAATCATACAAACATCCGAATTGAGAACCTCCTCCTTTTTTAGAAGTCGGTTAAAAACAAAAAACAACAAACCTAGGTACTTACATCTCCTTGAATTTGATCAGGATGCAAAACTGCACTTTTTAAAGGTTTAAGAATATTTCCATGATAGATTTAAAATTCTAGTCATACTGACTTCGCTGGTCTGTGTAGAGGAGTAATTATATTGTGACGTATTTATAGAATAAATACTTACGCAATACACTTTCGGATTTTCTTCACTTCAGATACCCTTTTTTTCTTAATTTTGTTTTTTCTATTCGCGATTGCAATTACTTATAATAAAACACGTTTATTTACGCGCGCGGCAACGAAAATGTATGGTCGCGAGCAAAACTTGCATAGGTCCTCCCTCGATGACGTCCGGCAGGACAATGGCGCGGTGCGCGCGTGCCGTTTTCACGTATTTATTTTATATTAAAAAAAATAAGTGCCATATTATAAATTTATCCAAAAATATCCCTGTCAAACCCGATTAGTAAATGAAATGTAAAATTTCCATAAAAGTTGCGTTCCCCCAAGTCTCATAAAACTTAAAATACTTTCAAAATCGACTTTATTTCAGATTTTTTTTTTATCGAGTGGAATGTTAAATAATGTGTTTTTAACCAAAAAAGTCACTAGATTAAAGATGTATCTGTACTATATATTTTTTTCCGGATTTAAATATGATGATTTCTCTGAAAACAACTCGATCTAGAAACGTAAATTTCGAAAAAGGGGCCCTTAATTATTGCACGCCTAAACTAATATAGAGTGATTGGGCCGGACATGTCTGCCAGATGTCAGATGAGCTTTGGGCTAGAAGAGGCACTTATTGGGCGACATTGGGGCAGACCAAGGTGGAAGTAGAGAGATGAGCTTGACAACTACTGGAGGGACTGGCGCGCAAGGACTGAATACAGACGTGTGTGAAAAAGGGAAAGGGAGGCTATCGCCCAGCAGTAGGACATAATAGGCTAATAACAACAACAATTATAAGGACCGTTTATTTATATTAGATGTCATAATTCTGTGGCCCTAGTGAAAAGGGATATAAGTCCGATTTTGTCGAAAATGAGTTAAGTATACAGAAATAAATAAAAAATGCTCTATCGTTTAGTGAAAACGTATCTAAGCTATTACTAAAAAGCAGAAAAAAAGAAAAAAAATAAAGAGAGAAGGAAGAGAAGAAGAAGAAGAAGAAAGAGAAAGAAGAAAAAGAAGAAGAGAAGAAGGGAAGGAAAAAAAAGGAAAAAGAAAGAAGAAAAGAAAAAAAGGAGGAAGAAGAGAAGGAAGGGAAAGAGAGGGGGAAGGGAGAGAAGGAAGTAACTTTGTGTAGGTCAACTGACACCAAAAAAACTACAAAAGCTGGTTCCAAGTGCATTTGTATCCTTTTAAACGGAAAAATAAAAACGTTTTGTGTTTTTTAATCTAAATTAACATAAATCAATCCGTTTTTAATCTGGTTGATGTTTCTCTATACAACAACAGTTAGTCCTTAAAATGGTTTAGTTAGTAATGATATTACTAGACTTATATCCGTTTTCACCAAAATGAAGAGAAAAAATATTTATTTACATTAAGTACTTGGTAATTATAAAATTCATTCCAAATGCGTATCCCTTTTCACTTGCATGAATTATATTATCATTTAACTTATGAGAGAACAGATATAACTTTTTTTATACCATCACGAAATATATTTTTTTGGGTTGGTATATGCCATTATCTTAAAAACTATTAACTTTACATATTAAATAACCCAATAATAATAAAGAGCATAAATCGTATATCTGTAAAAAAAAACATCGAGGTCAAACACAAATTTGAAGCGCGCGGAGTGTTTATTGCGTCTCCCTGTAAAGTTACATTTTTGGACTTAGATCCTTTTTCACTAGGGCCACAGGTATTATATTGATCGGCATCTTTTACATATACCTAAAAATCAATTGCTGTTCAATCAATTTTTATTTGGTTTTTGTTCGCAATAAGTCGTCAAATCCAACATACATTTTTAATTAAACCACCCTTACGTAATTATGACGTTATTAAACAAATTTCTCTAAATATTTTGGAAACATGGATAACTTGTGGATATTATCTAGGTTTCTATTGAGATCAAATTATAATTTTTGTGAATTTAATCCATTAAATAACTCTTTGAAAATCTGCATGTGGCGTGAACTTTGGCCCTCATAAAGTACTACATAATCAATTCAAAAAGTAAAGAAAAAACTATAGAAACCTAGAACATTTAATCAAGATTATGAACATTCAATTATATTTAATATATACATCTTAACTACTATATTATAACTTAATAAATATTTAATGAAACTGAAAATAATAATATGTACAAACGGGTAGAAAAAGAACTCATAGGGCATCAAAAAATTCGTCCACATAGATGTCAATGGGAAAAGAGCCCAGAACGCTATCAGCATTGCCACGCTGGATGGCAATGCTGATTCGTTGACCGAAGAAAAGCCCAGCCCTCTGGTCATGCGAAGAGTCGATCAGCTGTTTGTTGATTTCCCGAACAACTCGATGAGCGCTCGGACCCCATGGCCCCAGTCTTTCAACCCCGATTATGAACGAACATTTTTTTCCGACGACCAGTCGTTTTGATGACACTTGAGGGACCTAGTGTCCAGTGGGTGGTAAGTGTAACCCGTCCTGTGCGTATCGTATCCAGCGACTCTCGGCAGGTCATTGGTCCACCTTTTGGGAGGCCTTTCAACGCTGCATCTTCCGGTACGTAGTCTCCACTCGAGAACCTTTCGGCCTCATCACCCATCTGTTCTGCGAGCCATATGCCCTGCCCACTGCCACTTAGGTTTGGCGATTCTTCGAGCTATGTTAGTATCTTTTATTCGTGTTAACGTTACAATAAAGGTTGTCTGTAAAAAATCGCTCTTAGCAATAAGACCGCCCATTGTGACACCCTCCTTTTGTAATTTTATTATTGGTGTACAATGAAGAATATATCTATCTATCTATCAATATTATACAGCACTGGCTTTACGAGTTTTCCCCGACATGGGAGCGTCAGACCACTATCTTTCAAATGCTACTACTGATATACTCTTTATGGAAAAACTCAACAAAAGTTTGCTCGTACTAGGGCTATGCTCGGAGTTTCCTTGCGTGATCGCGTCAGAAATGAGGATATCCGCAGGAGAACCAAGGTTACGGACATAGCCCGAAGAATCGCCAAAAGTGGCAGTGGGCAGGGCACATTGCTCGCAGAACAGATGATCGATGGGGACGAAAGGTTCTGGAATGGAGACCACGTACCGGAAGACGCAGCGTTGGAAGGCTTCCCACAACGTGGACCGATGCCCTGGTGAGGGTCGCGGGAATCCGATGGATGCGAGACGCACAGGACCGGTCATTGTGGCGGCATTTGGGGGAGACCTATGTCCAACAGTGGTCGCCTTTCGGCTGAAATGATGATGATGATGAGGACTAGAATCCAGGGTTAGTCACTGCGACCCTGGGTCGCAAAGGACACCTAAAGGAACACATGTGGGTTTCACTCAGTAAAAAAATCTGAAATTCAGAGAACTTATACGATGGTTTCTCACCCCAGAAAAATGAAACAAAAAGGGGCTATACACTCAACAGTCATCACACTTGCGATCAGGACACCAAAGGAGAAATTAACTATATCCAATTGATCGACTGAACTTCTTTGGATTGTATATTTTGGAGCATGGCTTACCTGGTCTGAACGACGGCCCGGGTACTATGGAAGCACAGATCCCTGCGACGAGTACAGTGAAGGCCAGTATCGTCTTCATTTTTATTTTTATACTGAAAGGGAAAAAAAAATAATAATTTTGTTTTTTTTTTGTTGGATTAATAAAAAACGAACAACATCAACTTCGTGGTCAAGTCTCTAATGAAAAAAAAAAAAAAATCTTAATACAGGGCAAAAAAAAAATCTCAAAAATCTTAATCTGAAGACATTAAGTCCGCCTTTATACAGTGTTTTGTGCAAAAAGTTTTTAATAAATATATAAAATTTAATTAACATTCAACCAAAAAAAACATGAAAACTTTTACAAATAAAAGATAATATTGACGCAAAATATCGAGCTTACCTTTCAAATGTTCAAGTAATAATGTTATGAAAAAAAATACTATAATAATTTAAATAACAATAGATAAAGACATAGGTGTCAAGTAAATAGTTAATCCGAGGTAATCAGTTTAAATTGCAAGCTTACTGATTGGAAAGGATTAAAATTAGTTAATTTATCTACAAATTATCTACTATTTTGTTCAATAATCACTGTTTATTAAAATCCCAACGCGTCGAATCAAGAGATTAATAAATATTGAAAGTATTTAAATTCTTTACGGATGTTTAAAATTTCTGGAATTATAAAAAACTGGGCAAGTGCGAAGGGTTCCGTACAAACTTACCTATGTAAATAGTTCAATTTCGGAATGGAGTCTCGGAAGATTTTACCGAGTAGCAAAAAAAAAAGATGACGTAACAACAAATTTACAGTTTTATTCCTATACTCGTGCTATAGTGGTGACCGCATACTGGAAGACGCAGTGTTGGAAGGCCCCCTACAAGGTGGACTGATGACCTGGTGAAGGTTGCGGGAATCCGATGGATGCGAGACGCACAGGACCGTTCTTAGTGGCAATATTTGGGGGAGGCCTATGTCCAGCTATCGGCTGAAATGATGATGATGATGATCGTGGTATAAGACCTTGCTTTATGCCAAATTTCTGGATTCTGGGTCAACGAGGAGTACCCTATGAATTTTGATTTTCTCGAGAGTGTCGAAATGTATGTTATTTGCCACATAAACCGAAGTATCTTTTTTTCTCTTTAACTTACAAGTTAGATTTTTTACAGCTTCAAGAGTCCGCAGACTTAAGTGTATGGTTTTAATTGCAACTCGATACCTCTACGCATTCCCGAGATAAAGGGTCTTGACAGACAATCAGACAGACGGACGGACAACAAAGTGATCCTATACTAGGTTCCGTTTTTACCTTTTGAGATAAGGAACCCTAAAAATCATCATCATTTTAACCTAAAGACGTCCACCTTTTAACAAAGTTTACTAGGTAATAATAGGGTTCCAATAAAGTACCATTAAAAAGCTATAATCTATTTATATAAAAGGAGAAACTGACTGACTGAAATTTGAACGTACAGTCAAGACTTCTGAAACGTGAAATTTTGCTTAAGACTTATTTTTATGACGTACGCGAGCTCTAAGATAGTGTTTTTGGAAATTCAACCTATAAGAGGGTCCTTTTCCACTCGTCTATCATCAACATCGAGCATGGTTTAAAATCTTGTTGCTTCATCTAACGCAATCTAACGTGATTTTTGATGAAAAGGCAATGCAAAAAAGAGAGATAACGCCTGAAAACTCTGTTGGCATTCAGTAATTCCGTGATTTACTCGAATATTTCACAAAACTTGTTCCAGGAAATACGTGTTTTTTTTAAACTTTTCTAAGTTTTTCAGAAAAATTGTCGTCATTCAGAATCTCGATTAAATGTGCAAGGCTTCTATTGGTGTGCTTTTTTATGTTTTTAATATATGAGTGCATTAGGGAGGGCCGAAGTTTGCGTAAAATAACCGATTTTCAGAGGTATTTACTAGATTAGTTTTACACAAATTTGTGTTTTGATTTCTACAAAAGTCTAGATTATATCCACAAGATAGTATATATATGTATCCAAAATATCTAAAGAAATACTTACTTTGTAGCATTGCACAAAGTAGATATGGAGCCAAATGCGGTTCTCTTTATCACCCTCCACTCTAAACAATATCACAAAAATATTTAACACCGATTGGCGCGAAAATGATAAAACCCAATGATTATCTATCAATATATTTAATCTGTAGAAGTTTTTAGTTGTGCGCGCATCACGTAAAATATACGAAATCGATGTAGATAACTTTATACCTTAAGGTTGTGTGTAACTTGATATATTACTTAGGTTTTGTTTTATCGCAATCGGTAGACTAAATCTAAAGATATACTACATTCATTGATTTTGAGGCGGTACGAAGTTCCCCGGGTCAGCTAGTTCATAAAGGTGTGTCTAGACCTGGCGAAAGCGCCACTCGCGATACGCTTGCGAACTGCGCGCATACTTCTCGCGTTTGGATACAGCCTAAGTTTGGTGCACCGTTCTAGTGCAGCAGCTCTGGCAAGGCTCAAGTGAGTCGCATGCAGCACGCATGCACCTAGTGCGCCGCTCGAGTAAGGCGTGCAGCTTGAGCGCGAGCAGGGCGCGGGCGGCGCAGGGGCTTCGTACGAACATGAAATGCACGCAAGCAGTTCGCAAGCGGCTCGCAAGTGGCACATTCGTCAGGTCTGGACACACCTTAATAAAAGTAACAGATTCTAAATTTAAATAACTTTATTAATATACTATGTTTTTTTCTAATATTTATGGCCAGCCTAAGTATTTGATTGCGGATCCTTTCACTTTCTGATTTAATTAAAACAAATAATTAAAAACATCGAAGACGAGATAGAAATAAAAGTGATAAAAATGCAAAATGGTAAAAATTTATTAATTTAATTTAATATTTTTTTCTTTAAACTTTTTCTTCTTTCTTTAAATTTTTCCCAGCCTTCAAGTAGTCATTGATGTAGTCCTTTGACAAAATTCCAAAGAGCTCGTTGATTTCATTCTAAAAGAAAGAAAAAAATTAAATCGTTTTGCAGTAATTTGTCAATTTTCAAGATCATGAAATTGCACATTACTTCGTCGTTATCAAATGAGCTATTAATCGCATAGCTTAAATGGAATCAACGAGTGACTGCTAATAACAAAAATCATGTATCCCACTGTAAAGATTAACATTGCGAATTCACTTCACGAATCCAATAAAGGCATATTCTAGGCACTATATTTTGACCATAGACTTTGCCGCCCACACTGCCTCATCATTTTTTCTGGTGTCTTACACTATATCACCAGATATATCTGGGCAAAAACTAGTGCTGAAAAGATCCAGAGTCAATTGACACGAAAAGGAGGAGGCCATCATTGTGTATATATAATATTTATATATTGTCTTTTATATATAATAGCTATATTATATCTATGTATAGTCTAGTATATAATTTTAATCTGTCTCTCAATAATTGTATCTCTGTTGTCTGGTAGATATCGCTGTCAGCGATAAGACCGCCTTTGTACCCATAAATTTAAGTTAGTGTAAAAGTTTTGTTACTATTTTGATGTACAATAAAGTTTATTCTATTCTATTCTACCATCATTAAATGCATCTGCTCCTCCTTTCGTCATATTTCTCAAAGTTGAAGGTCGTGGGAGGTCACGACCTTCATCACTTCATCCTTCGTCACTCGCATGATATTCATCCATCTGTTTCTGTCTCTGTCGATGTGTAGAGCATTGTATACCGTAGAGTTAAGAGTGGTGCAGATCTGCCCCCCCAGCCAAGTTACAATCGTTTCGTTCGCGCCGAACACCTTGAGTAGGCCACACCTCCGATTCTTTTGTTCTGACGACATCTCAACGCTCAGTTACGTGTTCAGAACAAAAAAATCAGAGGTGTGACCTACTCAAGACGTTCGGCGCGAACGATACGATTGTAACTTGGCTAGGGGGGCTGGTCGGAGCAACGTATTAGGCTATGCCCACGAGGCTTTAAAGGCATTAAATGGTATATAACTTTTAAGTTAAGGTTAACTTACGCTGTACTCTTTCAATTTCGCTGGAATATTCATGAAAAGAAATTCGTTCATCATGTCAGAATAATCGTCATCTTGAATTTTGAGCTTTACGTCAGACTGTAAACAAGAAGCAAAATAATAAATTCAAAAAATCGGTCAAGTGCGAGTCGGGCTTGCACACCGAGAGTACCGTACAAACTTACCTATGTAAATGGTTCGATTTCAGAATCGAGTCTCGAAGATTTTTCAGAATCGCAAATTTTGTGATTCAGTGAAATTATCGAGACTCGATTTGGGAATCGACTACCTTATGTAAGTTTGTACGGATTCTTCGGGGTGCGAGTACCACTGGCACTATATCGGTTTTTTTAGTTTAACCCGCTATACTATTTCTAACTACTTTTATGTTTAGGTGGAAAATCATCCAATGACTTCTCTTGCTCTAGGACGGACATGTCAGACTTTTAAAAACCCACTCCTATGTTCCTTCTTTATCTTGGGGTCCTGTACTCGAGAATTTTCTGAAAAGGAAACTCGTGGTTTTAGAATGTAAAGGGCAACTGAATAACATAGTTAGTCTGACACGCTCCCGCTCCGCTCTAGATCGGGAGAAGCCATTGGGTAATTTACCACTGCGACTCTTAAAAACTACAATCAACAGCCCAGCCCAATGAGCCAATGTTTAGAGGTAAGCAGAACAGAGTCCCACATACCTCCGTGGAAAAAGGAGGATCCTTCAACCAGACGGGTATTATGTCTGGTCGGCAACTGCTCGATAGATGATTTCGGGCTGTTCTACCTGTTCAAATCGCGCGGAGAGCTTTAATTGCGTGACGCAGAATTAGTTCTTATGTGACGCCATAGATGTCGCTACAGCAGCCAACAGAAAGCCATTCAATGAAGCTCAATAAGCTCGGTTAAAAGATTCAACTGACTTGAATGTTGCCACCAAATCAATAAAAAAAGGACTACGGACTAGTAAGAAAAACTTTGATATATACGGATACTTACTACAATTCCTGCCATAGTAAAGGTGATATTACTGCTTTTGACTGTGATTCCAGAATCCACATTGATGCCAAATTCACCCACAAAACGAATATGTGCGATTGCTATCCTTTTGAAAAGAAAATAAATTATGATAACAAAAATATTCGTTAATTTATTTATTAGTTTTAGCTGGACGTGTTTTTTCCATTTAATTGATACCTATATTTTAGGGGTTCAATAAAAACATAATTCGATTGCCATCTTTAAGAGTCCGCCGAGTCTTTAAAATAACGCCACTAATAAAGGCCAAAACTGTGTAAAGTCGACGCCCGTGTGGACCCATACCAAAGTGCTCCGTTGCGGTGTCCCACGCGGGCATTCGTCGCGGAAAGCCGGGCCACGCGCCCGTTTTGCTACGTTATATTTTATTCACTATTAGTCTCTTATCAATACAAGAAGATTGCGTATACAACTAAATAAACAATCTAACTTTTCTATCGAACACTCTCAATAAGATTCAGTTGAAAACCAGCGTCAGGCAACAACTACGAAATTGTCTGGCATTTTTGCTGAACTGGACTGAACTAAACCTATTTGGTGCAGGCGCGAAACACACAATGTTAGTTATTTTATTTTATTTTTTATAAGTGTTTACATGTTGTTTCTACATTGTGTGTATTTGTGTACGTGTGCCAAATAAAATATTGTTCTTTCTTTCTTTCTAATAATAAATTAAGTACTTTATCGACACGACTACATGCACACCGTTAAATATGAACTAGTGACACTGCGTAGGTAATAATCTGGTTTCCGCGACTGGAACCGTTATCGTGAACAATGTGCTTTGTCACGCGATGGCTGCCCGTCGCGGGCGACCACTTTACGTAGTTTCGGCCCGAAATTTGTCATCCAAACTGATGATGTCTACAAAATTTGAACTTAATCAGTTAGGGCTAACTGTTCCAAAATTCGTTTGCAAGATTTGCCATACAACCCTTTCTCATAACCTTTCTCATACATTTGATTAGTTTTCAACTAGCGTTAACGATTGCAGCACCCCTAGCCAAGTTAATAATCTGCAATCGTTAACGCTATTCGAAAACTAATCAAATTTATAGGAATGACATCATCTCAACGTTAAGTCACGTGGCCAGAACAAATGAATAGAAAATTCGTAGCCAAGTTCACATCGTTCAAAATGATAGAATGAATTGTTATCGTTTCTACAATATTCAATGCTATATCCTTTGTTATTGTAGAACGACATTGTAGAACGAGCGACCGATTTAGGCGCGTCACCATGGCTACCAACTTATCGTTTTCTATAATTGCTGACACCGAGGCGTTAGCTCAGCTAGGGGGGCAGATTATCAACTTGGCTAGGAATGCAGATATACACAAGCATTGCACTTGCACGTGAAATAAAAACTTATGAATTTAAGAATTATTCTTAAATTTTGAAATAGTTTTAATAAGACACAAGTTCTTACCTTCCAGACGAAGACATTTTAAATGTTTTTCCAAAAAAAGTTGTTTCTATTAATCCGGTACCTGAAATAATATTCAATGTAGAATACCATTTTAAATACTATACAGCTTAAAGCAACTTATTGATATAATTGAAAGGTAATTAAAACGATCAAAACCATAATAATATTAGTTGTAAAGATAATAATAATAACAACGACAATAATAATAACACGACTCAACGAATCTTCAAGAATAGTTGATACGATTCAATATTTCATCTACACAATTCAGATTTGTTGCTCTTACCTAATGAAAAGGCGTGTGTGAACGTAAATCGTGTGACTGATTATGGTCAGTTATTTTTCAATTTAGCATATACAAAATAATGAGGAATCGACTGCAATATTTTGGAGACACAGTATCTTGTGGATATTATCTAGCCTTCTATTGAAATCAATTTAAAAAATTGTGTAAAACTAATCCAGTAAAGACCTCTAAAAATTTCTTATTTTGCATGAACTTTGACACTTCATAATTTACTCAAAAATTAAAAATGTCAAAAAAGTATAACAATAGAAGTCTTGAAAATTTAATTAAGATTCTACATGACAACCATTTTTTTCAAAAACGTTTGAGGGTTTAAAAAAAAACACTTATTTCCTGGAACAAGTTTTGTAAAATATTCGAATAAATCATCAGAAATTACCGAAGGCTAACAGAGTTGTCAGACGTTATCTCTCTTTTTTCGCATTGCCTTTTCGTCAGACATCGCGTTGGATTGCTTTAGATGAAGTAACAAGCTTCTAAACCATACTCGATGTTGACGAAAAGCGAGTGAAAAAGGACCTTCTTAATGTAAAATACAAAATATATCAACCCTAAAAACATTTCACTTACCAACACTGGCACCGATGAAAGGCAGTTCGATATCAAAGCTAAGACTAGATGACTGGATGCTGTAACTAGCTTTATTCACCACGATTTTACTCAAGCCATGGAACAAAACATTCTCGATCAAGTAAGTGCTGTTGTAGATTCTGAAAGAGAAGTTGAAAAGACAGACGAGATAAAAAGTATGGCTAACAATATGCTTGGGGGCGGGAGGATAATGAAATACTTTTGTGCATTGAATTTTTGGCTTTAATTATTAATAATCATCATCATCTTCCTGCCCTTGTCCCGTTTTATTTGGGGTCGGTGCAACACGTTTTTTCTTCCATTCTGTCCTGTCACTCGTCACGCTATGAATAACTCCCTTTTCTTTCATATCACTCCTCACACAATCCATCCATCATCCATATTTTCTTTGGCGTCAACTTAAGTATTAATAATATTTTTAATAATTTTATTTATTTATTTAAAGACAACTTTTGGTCCACATTATATTTTAGTATCACTTACAAATGTCAGTAAATTAATTTTTTAATAATTCCTTGAAGCATTACTTTATTGTATTATAATTACAAATTTTAGCCACCTCTCGGCTTGACAGCCGTCCTAAATTTCTGAGTTTGGATCACGGTTACTTTACTCATAATATTAGATGTAATTTTACATTAATATGCTTATACGTCAGACTAACGCATAAGCTGTAACTTATAATTACATAAAGTACTAATAAAACATGAGCAAATCATTTGCAGAAGTTAATTTAGTTTTAATAGTAATAATAATCAATCCCTACCTATATAATAAATACTAAAAAAATATTAAAAAAAATAAAATAAAAGTAATACTCACACAGGTACTGGCAACGTGAAATTAATTTCTTTTTTATCAATAAAGAAGACGTCCCAACCAGCTTCCTGGATAGACTCGCTCAAGTCTTCTATCGCATTTTTGAAATAGCTGACCACTGAAAGTTCGTTATTGAAGTCAACTGCAAAGAAATTAGTTTGATTGAATCAGTGTCCATTTGAAAGGCACTTTAGACGTAACTAAATGCTGTTATCTATAACAGAGACTCATAATCTTTCTAATCTTTTTCCCGACTATTTTAGGGTAGGTTTCCAGTCTAACCAAATACGACTAAGTACCCGTGTTTTACATGAAGTGACTGCCTATCAGACCTCTATAACCTAGTAACTGGGCAACACCGAACACGATAGCATAGTCAGCCTTATAATGTTCCCACTGCTAGGACTTAGGCCTTATCTCTAGGAGAGGGAATGGGCCATAATCCGCACTGTGCTCGCGTAGTGCAGTAGTGTAGAACGCGAGCACACTGCGGATTGGTAGATGTCACATGTCTTCGAATTTTCGATTATATCGAAGGTGTCGAAGCCTACTGGGGCCACGGGTAGTGTGAAAGTGACCCGAGGCCACCTTAAAAAAAAATAGGTTTGGTAGGAGGATGGAAAAGCATCTAAAAAAAAATGCTTAACAAACAGGTGACCACAAGAAATAGTTGCTGCGAGATTATCAAAGCAGTAGTAAGCACTTCTACGAACTAGCCATCTGCGGGACTGATCACAGCGTGATGACCCATAATCTTTATGTGCTTTTAATCGTTTAATTGAATACAGACAAAATTTGTTTAAGTAGTTGATACAGATAAAAAATTGTCTCGTAATATGCACACAGCTTCGGGAGGTCCCTGCACTGGACTCGTGTGGAAGAAATGCCCAGGTATGTGGACCGCCCGGAGGATATAGTGGAGCATACGGTAGAGGTGTGCCCCGCCTGGGCAGAGCACCGCCGTGTCCTCGTGAGGGGTGATCGGTGGCAGCGATCTCTCGCGCCGGGCATCCGTACAGGCTATGTTCCGGAGCGAGGAGAAGTAGCAGACGGTCGCCTCCTTCTGTGATGCAGTAATGCTAACAAAGGAGGCGGCCGCAAGCGCGAGGGAACGCCCCTTACTCCACAGCCGCAGGAATACGGCTGGCTTACGAACAGCGAGCAATGTGTAACTCGCCATCCGGTAACCAAGCCAAAGTCGTCAACGGCACGTAGCGCCTGCACTTTGCAACACCCATTGGGGCATGGGTGATGCGAAAGAGAACCCCGGGGCCCTGGAACGATTGCAAAGAAGGAACAGGAGTGGATTTTAGTCAGTAAAATTCTCACACTACCTTCTGCCCCACCTAAGGGCGGGAGATGTCTGATGATTAGATAATTTCCCAAATAAAAAAAAAACATGCACTCAGCATAGCAGGTACAAAGTGAAAAAAGTTACCTGAAATGTTTTGAATTTTCTTATAATTGCAGTAATTTACTAAAAAAAAAACGCATTTACAACATAGGAAAAGAATATAAAGTGGTACCATATTATTTTGGTAGTTTTAACACCTGAAAGAAGGTTTTTGATATTTTTAATAGTTTACTGCAATTATAATATAAGAAAGTCGTTAATTTTTTTCATTCACTTAGCGCACTGAAATATCTTAATACTTACTTTTAGACGAGTCAAACTGGCGTAGAGCACTACCGCTCACGATGAGAAAGGCGACAGTAGCAATGATCAACTTCATTTTTTATTCTGCAAAGAAATCATAAATACAGTGTGGAAAAATAAGTCGGGCCCTGGAGGGAAACTACTTTAAATACTTAAGTTTGCTCATTTTACTTAAAGGAGGGTATTTTTTATTTATAAAAAGAAACAAAAGTGCAATCAAATATTTTCTAAAACTCGCTTGCCTTGCCCGAGACTCGAAATAACTAAAATTAAAAAAAAAAACGAAGACTCACTATTTTATTATACTAATCGATAGGATTATTATTCAGGATAAAATTTCTCTAATATGACACCTGCGCTGAAGAAACGCGCGACAGTGCTACAAAAAGTCATCGTGGGCGAGTGGAATAACTTCTACCGCTCTAGGTGGAGCGTCAGGGTGTCATATTTTTATTGATTACAACCTATTTATTTGGTTCTGTTTCTTCAGTTACGTTTTCTTTTTCCAGGGCCACTGTGACTCTTTTGAACTATTCAGTAGACATCAACCCAAGTCCTTTTATTTAACATACCTAAAATATATATTTTCTATATATAAAAGGAGAAACTGATTGACATATCAACGCACAGCCGAAACTACTGGGACTAGGTGTGTGAAATTTTATACAAGGTTTCCTTTTATGACGTACGATAGCACTCAGAGAGGATTTTCCAAAATTCACTCCCTAAAGGGATGAAACGGAGGTCCAAAGTACTATCCATACAAAATTTGGACCCGCGATTCATCCCTATTTTTACGCGGGCGAAGCTACTGACAGAAAGTTAGTTTAATTATATAGCTAAGTCTCTCTATATCACATCAAAAACATAATAATTTTGAGTCGTCATAATAGAACTCTTGTTCAATTTCAAGTAAGAAAAACAATATTGACTGATAAAAAACTCTCAAATTAAACATACACGCAGTATGGAAGATACCATTAAGCGACAGCCCATGATAACGGCTCCCAACGACAAAACCCCCAAAACAATTGCAACTACAGCATCCAACTAGTGGAAGAACCGTACGATTGCTCAGGCCACAAGGAACTGAGAATTTATACCGACGGATCAAAAACGAACACCAGAACAGGAGTCGGAGTCTTCTCCAATGATCTTCATCATCATCATTTCAGCCGAAAGACGTCCTCTGCTGGACATAGGCCTCCCCCAATGACCTTAATATAAAGATATCCAAACGGCTAGGAGCACCCAACTCAGTCTACCAGGCAGAATGTATTGGCATCACTCTAGCAGGCAACGCCATAGAAGCCAGAAAAGTTACAGATACTCATATCCACATAATCTCTGACAGTACCTCAGTACTACAATCGCTAGAAAAACCCACAACAACCTCGAAACTCATACAAGAATGCCACATGTTAAAGAATAACACAGTGACACTGCAGTGGATAAAAGGACACAGCGGCTCACTGGGCAACGACGCAGCTGATGAGCTGGCAAGGCGAGGGTCTGACACGGTGGTCTTTGGACTGGAACCCATCGTGCTAATACCCTTTAGTCAGCAGCGTGGTTGACTACGAGAACACACAAATGCAAAGACGAGACGGTGGTGGTCCCTGGCACTGGGCTGCAGGCATGCTTAAGAAGCCATGCCAAACTTAAATAGAACGCTATCCAGCAACCTTCTGCAACTGGACACAAATATTAGAACTCAATGAAACGAAATTTAAATCTTGTATTAAACGCACACTATGTAGGCAAGCATATTATAAGTTGGAGGATTATATTCAAGATAAAAATGCTTGGCTCAATGCTGGTCCAGCTCCACTACAGCCGCTCCGAGGTGTACAAATTGATTAGTATGGAAATTATTATTATTATTATTTTTAAATGGTTTTTTTTTAAATTTTAAAATATAAGTATTGTATTATATGTATAGAAGCATTTTTTTCAATGTTTGTAAATGTGAGTACCATGGAGCTTTTTATGGTTTTTATGTTGCTACTGGACTTGTTTGACATAAATGAGCATGGCAGTTGAGAGTTTGTCATGCTTACTCAAATGTCTCACTGATGGTGGCGCGGATGTTGGATCATTCGGTTCCCTTCAAAATGGTTGAGCTGAGTGGTGCCAATATTAGCGTCATGTCCGTGAACGGGCGCTGTCAGTTGAGGCTGGTCACCTCTTAGCTGCCAGTTGCTATTTTAATATCTATATTTAGTTTTTATTTTTATTTACATTGTTCTCACATGATAGCGACAAGAAACATGTAACAAAGATATTTGTAATTACAAAACATGATTGAAAAGAGTGTCCATGGAGTTTCTTGCACATTCTTCTCCATAGAGATCTACGCTTTGGAATGTGCAATTAGCATCATTTTTATTTTTCTGACTGACTGACTTCTTGACATTTCAAAAGTGCCTGTAAATGGTTTATTTGGAATAAATGCTTTTTGATTTTGAGTTTGACAGAGGCAGCCTGCGTCTGGTGGCAGGATCCATCACCGGACACTGCTCTCTGAACAAACACTTCATCTCTGTGCAGAGGAGGCATGAAATCAGAAGAAACTGTCGTGCATGTGCTCCTCGAGTGCACAGCCGTCAGCGAGATAAGAACACGAACCTTGGGAGCACCGAATTCACTGACAGACGCCCTGAGCAAACTGAAGAGACTCATCTGTTTCTGGAATGAGGTGGGCTGGTTGGAGAAAAGGCCGCCATGGCCCACGTACAATGGTCTGATAAGAACTAAGTACGGAAATCAGACCACAAAGATAACAATATTGAAAATGTATTTATATAAAAAGTCGTTTTAAACTTGCAATCACTTACCGAATAAAACTATACTGATGCAATGATTTTAAACAGAGCTAATTCGCTTAGTTTATATATCGATTTAAATTCATTAATAAGTAATTAATATCTAATGTTGTCATATTGTGGTATTGAGGTTCATCGAGTATCTAAATTGATTTTTGACTAACAAACCCATTTTATTTGTTTATTTATTTATGGACACACAAACACTTGAAAATGAAAACAACCAATACATATAAAAGAGCTAAAAGGTGCTGCTTATTTAAAAAAGAAATTTCTTCCAGCAGACCTGTGTCAGATCAGACAGTCTATGTCAGAACAGATGTAGAAAAAATTTGTAAATATAAGTAAAAGAACTTGAAGTAGATTATAATAACTTAACTAGTTAACGAGTCAAGTAATAGTTATAAAAAAAATATTAAATGTATTATATAAAAATTTCGTATCACATTGTCTGTTGTCAAATTTCTCCGAAATGGCTTTTTTTAAGGTGAAATTCATCCTATGACTTCTTGCGCTTCGTGTCAAACTTTTATTGACTAAAACCACACCTGTGTCCTAGGGCTACGGGTTTCCTTTTCAGAAATTCCCTGCGGTCCCAGCTAGCGGGCATCGGCCCTGCTGAGCCCCTACGGTTTGTTGACATCTCTTTGAGGAGCGCGTGGATCACTACGCGCTGTTGATAACTGGGCTCGGTCCGGTTAATTACTGAACGGTCGGACGGCGAGCTAGCCATTGCTCGACGTCCGCAAGCCTGCGTCTACAGTGGCTTGTAGTAGGCTAGGGCGTGAGGACCTTCCTTCCCTCACGCGTGCAGCCTCCTTCCTCGCTAGCATTACTGCTTCGCAGGAGGAGGCGTCCGCTTGCCATTCCTCCTCGCTCCGGACCATAGCCCGAAACAGGGCCCCACGCGAAAGGTAGCTGCCGCCGATTGCGTCCACGAGGACACGGCGGTGCTCTGCCCAAGAAGGGCACACCTCCACCGAATGCTCTATCGTATCCTCCGGGCGGTCCACACAATGGTGACACTCGGGCGTTTCTTCAGCCTGAATCCGATGCAGGAACCTCCCGAACTTGCCATGTCTGGTTAGGACCTGCGTCATGCGAAAAGAGAAGACGCCGTGTTGCCGCTCTAGCCACTCCTCAAAGAGTAGACTTACCACCGTGATTATGGCGTGCCCAGCACTGGGTTGCGACAGTCGCTATTGCCATTCCGCCATGATATCTCGCCAGAACTCTGTCCGCCATGTCACGACTTGTCGCGGCAACGGAGTTTCGCTCCGGTCTCTGAAACGGCTTGACTGTTCGTAGGCTATTTTTTACTCTCCTACTCCTAACCCCATTTTTTTTTGTTGATAATTTATGTGGTAGAACAACGTTTGCTGGGTCAGCTAGTAACATAGGTAGTCAAATAAATAGTTAATCCGGGGTAATCAGTTTAAATTTCATACGAACTGACTGAAAAGGATTAATAATAATTATAGTTTTATCTCCAAATGATTATTTTTTTCTATAATCTATGAAAATTCCACAGGTGTCCAAACAAAAGATTGAATAATATTGAAAGGGCGTTGCATGTTTTCGCGCAAATCGTGCATGCTTGCAAGGACTGTTGCCTCCAGATCCCATGGTGGCTGGCCAGCAAGGAAGCTCGCCGCTTCGCGGGAGACCATGCGGTGATACCGCACCATCCGGATGGCTATGGCCCTCTGGCATGCGTTCAGCTTTGCCGCCGGTCGCTTTCGTAGTGTCGGCGCCCATACCAGTGCTCCATAAAGGGTCATGGACCGAACGATACCTGCATAGCCTGCAGAAGGCGTCTGGTCCCCTAAATTGGGCAGGAGACGCTTAAATGCAGCCCCAGTCTGATCCAGTTTGAATCCAGACGTCGGAAGTGCTCCTCGAAATGCCATCGGCTGTTGAGGACTAGTCCTAGGTACCTCATCGTCGACGCAACGCCGATGTGTACTCCTCCTACCGTAATTTGAGAACCCGGTGGTGGCGCGTTCCTAGGACCGTAAAAGCACATGCGGACTTGTGCAGTGCCAACTCCAATCCCATCTGTTGAATTCTCTCCATGACTGTCGCTAGTTCGACCACGTACGACTCTCCTTGCGCTAGGACCAGCGTATCGTCTGTAACAGACCACGCTGACCCCATCAGGGAAGTCGCCGCGCAGCACGTAGTCGTACCCGATGTTCCAAGGGTGATCTTATTATATATCTCACCGTTTCCACTCTCCCTGGTGACCGGGATAGATGATGAACCTGTCCATCAGGTGGGCCTCGAATTCTCTATCACACGACAGAGGTAGTAGGGAACCTGGTGATTCCTGAGTGCCCCCTAATGCTACTCCAGGGCAGGGAATTGAAAGCGTTGGCAATGTTCAAAGACACCGCCAAGACGACCCTGCCCTGGGACACGATATCCCCCGTCATGAGGGCTCACACGCACATGATGGCGTCCACCGTGGAGCGCCCCCTATGAAAGCCAAACTGGCCATATCGAGTGCGCGACGAAGTGGTCTCTAAATTCAGCTCAAACTCTTTCAAAGAGCTTGCCCACCTTGTCTCCTGGCCTCGCGATGATAGATTGAGAACCTCTAGTGGCTAGGTTGTGCCAGCGCTATATCCTTTGAAACGTGGTTGCCACTCCAGAATCTTTCGGCCCCATCGGCTATCCTTTCTGTGAGCAGTGTACTCTTGATACTTTAGTTTGGCAATCCTTCGGTTATGTCGGTTACCTTGACTCTTGTCTTTTGTGTTCTCGTTTCCGCACTTAGTCCTCGGTGGACCATAATACACATATAACACCATAGCGGCCTTAATTCCAACCAGCCCACCTAACTTCAGTAACAGACGAGTCCTTTCAGTTCACTCAGTGCGTCTATGAGGAAATTCTGTGCTCCCAGAGTACGTGTTCCTATTTCGCTGACGGCTGTGCACTCAAGAAGAACTTGTGCGATAGTTTCCTTCGACTCCATGCATGTTCTGTACAGAGAATTATCTGTGATATTTATTTTATGGAAGTGTTTAATTAGTGAGCAATGTTGTGTGTACCTCCGTCCAGTCGCAGAAGGTTTCTGGTTATGTTTATAAGCGGCATAGCTTCTTTGACCTGCCTGCAGCCCGGTACAAAGGAGTAAATTACCTTGACTCTAATATTTATCCATTCAATTCTGGTTCAAATGAAATACGAATGGAATTAAAATGATTATCGAAGAAGGGTTAGAAATAAAAATTTCAATACATAAAAGTATATGTGAGATATATATTTTATTCGAGAAAAGCAGTAGTACATAAAGCATAGCTGCAATTTGTAAATTTATTTTTTCTGAGCCTTCAAGTACTCATTGATGTAGTCTTTTAACATAATTCCCAAGAGCTCGTTGATTTCATTCTAGAAAAAAAAGGAAAAGATTTTAAATCGATCTGAAGTAATTGGCCACCTTACCACCAACGAATAACAAGTCCTTATCCAGCTGCTAATGTTACAATTTAAATGAAATCGACTAGTGACAGCTAATATCAACATCGCACATCTCAATTATTGCGAATTCACTTCCAAATCCTAATAAGGGTTATTGGAGGCACTCAGTCACACACTTTTCTTTACATACATATTTTGCCCTACATATTCTTATCTTTTTTCCTGGTGTCTTGCACAACATCACCACACATTTTTGGGCAAATAACGAAGTTATTCAAGTGAAAATATACTAATGTAACAATATCTGAGACTAGTCAATCAACACAAAAAAACAGGGCAAGTGCGAGACCGACTCGCGCACAAACTTACCTAAGAAAACAGTTCGATTCCCGAATTGAGTTACGAAGATTTTTCCGAATTGTAAAAAAAGTTTTTTTGTGACGTAACTACAAATTTACAGTTTTCAGATTTATTCCTATATTTATACTATGAGACCTTGCTTTATGCCAAATATCAGGGTTTTGGGTCAACGGAAGTACGGTATAAATTTTGATTTCCTTGAGAGTGTCAAAATACACGTTTTTTGCAACATAAACGGCCGTATCTTTTTATCAGATAATTTCAACTCGATGCCTCCTCGCGTATCTGAGGTAAAGGGTCTTGACAGACAGACAGAGGGTCCCGTTTTTTTCTTTTTAAGGTACGGAACGCTAAAAAGACCACCACTTTTAAGTTAATTGCCCTTAACTTACTTTGTACTCTGTAAATGTCGCCGGTACTGTTGAGTTAAGGAATTCGTTCATCTGCTCAGAATAATCCTCATCCTGGATGACTAGCTTTACGTCAGACTGCAAACATAAAGCAAAAAAACTGAATAAAAAAGCAATAAACATAAATAAGTTAGAAAACCATATTATGATAAGAATCCAAGAGTATGTAGTTGGTCTATATCCGGGAGTAAGTGATCTTGTCTGATGATAATGTTAATCGTGGTTTTATTAAGGGCAAGCCGGCTGTCAACTGTACTGAAGTAGCCTTTCACTATAACCAAATGCAAATTAAGAAGAAATTGCTGATCAACAAAAAAACAAAAGAAAAGAAATTGCTGATCAATAAAAATAAAAGAGAACAAATTGCTGCTCAATAAAAACAATCAAAACGGTGAAGAAAAATATCGTGACTATACCGGTATGGTCTAGAACGAAAACACGTGCCATCCACTAACCCGCAGTTGACCCGCATGATGGATTACGGTAGGGTACGACAATACGGGTTTCGCCACAATCGGTCTACTGGGGACCTACTAGTGTATACCACTCACATGTGGGGCGAGGCCCTCGAGAAGAATGGAGAAGCGATTGCTGTCTCCTTAGACGTCTCGAAGGCCTTCGACAGGGTATGGCACGCCAGCCTTTTGAGTAAGCTTCCAGCGTACGGCATTTCCCCTGGTCTGATTAACTGGGTAAAAGACTTCCTGAGTGAACGGTCTCTCCGAGTTGTTGTCGATGGATGCTCATCAGAGCCCATGACAACTAATGCCGGAGTTCCTCAGGGGTCAGTTCTCTCTGCAACTCTTTTCTTGCTGCATATTAACGATCTGCTGATGCCCGGTATCTATGGGTATGCAGACGATAGCATTGTTGTAGAGAGATACCTGCCAGGTCCCCGGGCTAGTATGGAGCTAATCCGGTCCGAACGAGAGGCTATGGTAGAGCGTACGAATGTCTCACTTCAGGCAGTCTCCAAGTGGGGCGAAACCAATCTGGTAAAATTCAACGCCGCCAAAACACAAGCGTGTCTGTTCACCGCTAAGAGGAGCCCGTTCACCTTGGCTCCTGCTTTTCAGAATGTATCCCTGGAGTGCAGCGACCGCCTTCAGCTCTTAGGAGTTGAAATTTTCTCAGACCTAAATTTTAGCCGGTTCATTGAGTCCAAAGCTAAGGTAGCTGCTAGAAAACTAGGCGTTCTTGCAAAGGTCCGACGGTACTTCACACCGGGACAGCTTCTAATGTTATACAAAGCACAGGTCCGATCGTGTGTGGAGTACTGCAGTCACATATGGGCTGGTACTGCAAAATGCCATCTAGCAGCTTTGGACTCAGTGGAAAGGCGTGCGAAGAGGCTAATTGGGGATCCAGATTTGGTTAAGTCCAATCTTCAAAGCCTCGAGCACAGGCGCAGAGTAGCCAGCCTTTCGGTGTTTTACAGGTTACATTTTGGAGAGTGTGCGCGGGAATTGCATGACTTGATTCCGCCATCTCCTTTCTACCATCGGACAACCCGACGAACAGCGAGTATCCACCCTTACGTTGTTGAAACTTCAACGGTCCGGACTAAGCGTTTCGCTTCGTCGTTTATACCGCGTACATCGAAGGACTGGAACAATTTGCCTGCTGCGGTCTTCCCGTCCAGCTATAATTTAGGTGTCTTCAAGGCTAGAGTGAATAGGCTCTTAATAAACTGGTGCGCCTGACCATCGATGATTGCATCTCCGCTTACCATCAGGTGGGATCGCAGTCAAGCACTGGTTTATATCAATTAAAAAAAAAAAAAAAGGGTAGGAACATTATAAAGCTGATACATATATGGATACTATTTTTGGGGTAAGCCCCACTATTATACCTCAACTCAACTAAATTGAATGCCGCCACAACTTCAATCAGAAAAGAACTGCGGAGGAGAGCGTTTTGGGAGAGTGAGATTCCCTGCCGGAGTCTATGCTTCCTGATAGCTACAACCTCAGAGGTCTTTCAGTCAAGAGTGATTAGGTAGCGTGTTCCATCGTCGACCAGAAATATCATCGCTTACCATCAGGTGAGTTAGTGGTCAAATGCGAGTCTATAGCATATAGCATAGTCGGCCTTGTAATGTTCCCACTGTTGGGACTCAGGCCTCCTATCTAGGAGAGGGAATAGGCCGTAATCCAACACGCTTGCCCAATACGGGTTGGTGGATATGCGAGCCCAAGCATAAGCATAATCAGCCTTTTAATGTTCCCACTGCTGGGACTCAGGCCTCTTCTCTAGGAGAGAGAATGGGCCGTAATCCATCTCGCGGGCCCAGTGCGGGTTGGTGAATGTCACAAGTCTTCGAATGTTTTGGTTCTAGGACATGCCGGTTTCCTCACGATGTTTTCCTTCACCGTTTTGCGAGCCCAAACATAATAAAAAATAAAGGGTAAGAAAAACGCAGATACTTGCGGATACTTACTTCAATTCCTCCCATAGTAAAAGTGACCTTAGTGCTCCTGATTGTGATTCCGGTGGAGAAATTGACATTGATGCGAATTTGACCCACAAAGCGCATACGTTGGACCGCTACTCTATATAGAAGAAAGAACTTATTAAAAGTCCTTAGTTTTTAAAATGTTTTTTTTTCATTGACAATGAATAAGACAAAAGTTCTTACTTCCCAGACGAATTCATTTTAAATGTCCTTCCAAATACAGTTGTTGCCAGTGAACCTTCACCTAAAATAAAAAATGTAAAATTTAGAAATCATTTTAAAATAACACACAGTTCAAACTTTATTGAAAGTATAAAAATATGCGAGGTGTAAAGTTCCGCAAACGAACGAACCTCCATTGAAATAAGAAAAGCCTCCGACCAGACAAGTGTTGTGTACGGTCCGGGCATCTACCCGATAGTCGATTTCAGACTGTTGTATATGTTCTAATCGCGCGGAATACTTCAAAATCGTGATGCAGATTTTGTAGTTTAGCTCATATCAGGCGGTATAGATGTCGTTACCATATAATATTGAAAGGTACAGAAACAATTCACAAGGTACTTTATCTTCATAATTCAATTTAGTTGCTCTTGCCTTATGAAAAGGCGTATGTAAACGTGAACTGTGTATAAGAGTAAGATCTGTTATTTTTGAATTTAGCAAGTACAATATTGAGGCTTTAATAGCAATAGAAACCTACATTCACTCAAGCGAAGCCGCGGGCAAAAGCTGGTCCAATATAAAAATGAACTAAATATGTAAATTAACTCTGAAAACACTGGTCGCTTACCAACACTGGCATCGATGAGAGGCATTTCGATGTCAAAGCTAAGTTTAGATAAGATAATGTTGTAACTGGCTTTGTTCACCACAATGTTGCTTATGCCATTACTCAACAACTCCTCAATGAAGTAGGCGCTATTGAAGATCCTGAAAGTTGGAAAGTAAGACAAGATAAAAGATCTATAAAGGTATCTTTATCAATATCTAGAACAAATTTATCTCACGTCGAGTATTTCTACTAAAGAAGCTCACAAATCAAACTAAATTTGTATTTTTTGTTTAGCAGATATCCAGAATTTATCAAGAGGAGGTTATAAAGGCCAATATGCACATCTAGAACTCTAACGGCATTTATTATGTTTTTCTTTTGCGCGGTTAAGTGTTATATCTACGTAAATTGTGTATGTTGTGGCAAAAGTAAAGAGAGCTGTGGTGAGGTTGAATACTATAATATATTTTTATTAAATTGAAGCAAAAAGGCGAAAGTTTGTATGTAACGTTATATATAAAAGGAGAAACTGACTGACTGATAGACATATGAAATTTTCATTTCTACTGGGACTAGGAGCGTAAAATTTTGCACAAGGTTTCCTTTTATAACGCAAACGAGCATATAGAAAATATTTTCTAAATTTCTCACCCCCTAAAGGAACAAAACGGAGCTCCAAAATTTGTGTGGAGAAACCTATTTAAGAGCGAGCGAAGCAGCTGGCAGAAACGTACATATGCGTATACGTTTGTAACTCCTTCACATTGAAAAGCCTGCACGAATTTGGAAGTGACTTTACAGTAATATAGCTTGTCCCTACATCAGAATAAAATAGGCTATAATTTGTATAGTGGGAGGAAGTAGTTTTAAATAATACTCACACAGGAACAGGTAACGTGTAATTGCGTTCTTTTCTCTCAATATACAAGGGGTCCCAACCAGCTGCCTTGATGGACTCGCTCACGTCTTGTATTGTGTCTTTGATATAGCTGTTCACTGAACGTTCATTGTTGAAGTCAACTGCAATGAAATTAGTTTTATTAAAAAAAAATGTCTATTTGAAAGGCGCTTCGGAAGATAAAAGAAACTAAATGTGGAGATATATGTTTAACATACTAATATGAACTAGAAATAGTTAGTGAGATTATCAAGTGTCATCATCAGCGTGACCCTGGACTGCGACGTTGTTTGAAACTATTATTGGAGGAGACGATTTTTAACAATTTATCGCCCAAAAAAAAAACCAGTATGATTAGTGACTAAAGCTTAAGTTTGTTTTTGATTTTATGATCAACCAATGTAATTATGGTTTTCTTTTTAAAATTTGCACCCGCCAAAACTGAAGGGTTGGCTGCTACGAGTAACTATCACTGCAGGGAAACGACAAAAATCATGCTATTGTAACGGTGATTAGTTTGATAAAATTTGTTAAATTTATGTACTTACTTTCAGTCGGATCAAACTGGCGAAGAGCACTAACGCTCACGATGAAAAAGGCAATGGTAGAAATTATGAAGTTCATTATTTCACTCTGCAAAGAAATTAAATTAAAAAATAGTGAAAATTTTACTTATTTTGTTACAGTTTTAGACTATAAGCCCTCGTGTCCTCATGGGGACGATCAGCGGCAGCGATCTCTCGCGCCGGGCTTTGGTACAGGCCATGGTCCGAAGAGAGGAGGAGTGGCAGGCGGTCGCCTCCTTCTGAGAAGCAGTAATGCTAGCAGAGGAGGCCGCACGTGCACGCGCGAGGCAATGGCCCCCACGCCCCAGCCACCGGGATTTCGATCCCGATTTCCGACCACCTTAGGCGCGGGCTTGCGGACGGCGAGCAATGGGTAGCTCGCACTCCGACCCAGTGTTCCACGCGCGCCTTAAGTTGTCAACATCCGTAGGGGCCCAACAGGGTCGAAGCCTACTGGGGCCAAGAGCCTGATTCTGAAAGGAAAAATCGGCCCTGGTATGAAAGGCACCGAAGGAACAGGAGTGCGTTTTTAGTCAGTAAAAGTCTGACACTATCTCTCGCTCCGCTCAAGAGCGGGGCATGTCATCGGATGATTATACCACCGAAAAAACAAAAGACTATAACCCCCTTTTTCTGATTTTACAATGAGAAATCTTCAAATGATTTCTCTAACTCTGGGTGGAGTGAGACGAAGTGTCAGATTTTTAGTGACTAAAACCCATTTGTATTCTTTGCGATCCGGAGTCATAGTAACTCCTTTGAACGATTCCACCGCTCGGACTACTGCCACATAATATGGCATGCCAATACCATCATGAATCCTTTGTTCGAAAAGGATGGTGCTATTTGTTCTTCTGGATAGCATCGTCTCTCTCATAACATCGGAATCATGACAAGTTTAAGTCGTCACAGTAAGGTCTCTGTTCAAATCTAAATAAGAGAAAGAATACTGAAGATATACATACATATATGTATTATACTGTGACTCTTTTGAATAATCTTACATTCTTAAAGAAAGAATATCGAGGATATATCTAAATATATATTTAAAAGGAGTACAGCCGAAAATACTGAGACTAGGAGAGTAAACATTTTGCACAAGTTTTCTGTTTATGACGCAAGCGAGCCCTAACAGAAGGATTTTTCAAAATTCCTTCCTAAATTGTTGACGGGGCCCTGCAGTGTCAGCCTACTGAGGCCATGGGTTAAGTGAAAATAAACCCGGGCCCTGAAACGTAAGGCAAAGAAGGAGCAAACGAATGGGTTTTAGTCAGTAAAGGTCGCTACGCACAAAAGCTGGAGATGTCGTTATATGACTTCTCATCCAAAAAAAAAAAAAACTGGCGTCTATACTTTGTATGGAGAACTATCATTTTGCTAGCAAAATCTAGTATGTATTTAAATAGATATTTCAAACTTGCAATTACTTACCAAACTGTATTGTTGCTATGATCTGCAGAGCAAATTCAGCTAGTTTATATATCGATTTGAATGCATTAGTGGGTAATTAATGTCTAATGTTGTCACATGGTGGTAGCAACCATTGACATACATGGGTATCTAAATTGATTTTCGTCTAACAAACCAATGTGTGTTTTTAGAAATTTTGAGAACATACACACACTAATATTATAAAGGCGAAAATTTGTGTGGGCGTTTGTCACTTCATTACGCTCAAACTACTCCGTAAGGGCCTAGCAAGGTCGACGCCTACTGGGGCCATAAGTCAAATTTTGAAAAGGTTACCCGTAGTCCTAGAACACAAATAAATGGTAAGCGAACCATAGGTTCACCAAAATGGTGAAGGAAAACATCGTGAGGAAACCGACATGTACTAGAACCAAAAAGTCGAAGACATGTGACATTCACCAATCCGCACTAGGCCCGCGTGGTGGATTGCGGCCCATTTCCTCTCGTAGAGAGAAGAGGCCCGAGTCTCAGCAGTGAGAACATTAAAAGACTAAATATGCTATGAACCATAGGGGTCCAGCAGAGCCGATGCTTGCTAGAGCCGCGAAGATTTCCTCCCAATCCCCCTAGAGTGGAAGAAGTCACTAGGTGATTTCCCAACTTACAGTAAAATCTCTCATACTGCTAAATGGACTTGGATAACGGATAGCCCATGTTCTGGAGTAGCACATAGTAATACATTTTATATCGAGAGTATTCCCTTGAGATAATTTACTACTCTCACGCGGGCGAAGCCGTTGGCATAAAAGAAGTCGTGGAGTATTCGAAGTTGAAGACCAACTGGACTCTGAGGGTCATAAAGGTTGGAAGTGCGCCACGACGTCAACTTCAAGTCGTTTGTGGTACGAGTTCCAACCCAGACAGACCTTCTTAAAAGAGGACTTCTGGCAGAAAGTCGTCGTATCGGTATATCGCATAACCATCCTCGGAATTCGGAAGTCAGTGTTAAATAAAGAAAAGACAAAACTATTATAGAAACACCAACTTCCAAAATTATTAATTTTGCATTTTTTTTTTTTTGGAAAAAGTTTTTTATTTTTTTAACCCAGTAATTTACTTAGTCCCGAATTATTAGAGAAAATTTTCATCCCTTTTTAAGGGATAAGTTTTAAGAAAGCAAATAATAAAAGTAAGCAGGCTAGGTGCAAATATAAACATAATTACGATTATCACAAATTTATTCCATATAACTGATTTAAAATTAATTAACAATATGAGTATATTTATCCATTATCTTAATTCACTGATAAAAAGTTATGGCAAATTAGCCTCGATGACGTCCTTTAGAACTATCTCCAAAAGCTCGTTGATTTCTTTCTGTAATAAAGAAGTATATACAAATTAGATTATGTTAACGACAAAGACATATAAGATTTAAAACAAACTGAAATGCAATAGTGACTTGAAAAAAAATATTAAATACTAGACCACTTTCAGAAATGATATAAAAAAACAGCGATGATTTACTGTATGCTATAAGACCATCTTTGATGGGAAAAAAGCCTATACTTACGTTGTGAGCCTTGATAGTGTCAGGAACGAATTGGCCGACGAAATCGTTGACATCGTCGGAGTAGTCCTTGCCCATGACGACCAGTTTGACGTCAGACTGTTAAAAAACATATAGAATGTAAGAAACGTTGTAACTAATATATTTTTAACAGTAGTATAGAAAATGAGCAAAGCTATTTCTTCTTCTAATGTCAACTTTAGATGAATATCTATAAATATGACTAAATAGGTACGCTCAAACTCAGACAGTTACAGTCAACAGCGGCTATTTTGATAAAACTACAGCTATCCAATTTGGTGAGTTAGTTATTTAATCTTCACATTAGACCAAATCGGTGTTCAGTTGACACACTAAACATATTCAAATGAAATAAAATTTCTGGCAAGATCATTACAACTTTTTCTTTTATTTAGTTTCTAAGCTCAAGCGCTCATAATGAAAAACCCTATAAATTAAATCGAAAACTGAATTTAAAATTACAAAGTTGCCATAGAATACTAGTACACCACGAGGGCACAGATGACGGAAAAAGATATTCCTACATAACATAAAAGTTCTGAAATATAAGAAAAATACTTACGTTAATGTCTCCCAATTTCAAGTCAACATCGATACTGCGAATGGAAATGCCGGAGATAACACCAATGCTGACGCGTACTATGACTTCCACGCGAATACTAACAATGTCGATTCTAGAAAAAAGAGACAAGATATTTACTTTTTGTTCTAACGAACAATTTAGGTAAAAACTAACTATAACAATATTCTGTACTGAGAACTTATGCAAAAGTTCTTAGTACAGAATATTTTCATACGTTTATGGTTTCAAATATAAAACATTTCAGATAGAAAATTATTGACACTATTCTGCAATAAGAATATTTAGTATTTACACCTTACTAAACACATTAAATTATGTAATTATTATTTTATTTTTACTTACTTTCCAGAGGCCTCAAAGTCGAGATCGTTACTAAAGAGAACACCATTAGCCTTAGCAGAACCTGAAAACAGTTTAACACTTTGTGAGATAAAGTGAAACCATGGATAAAAGCTAGCATTTATCATTTCATTTTAGTAATACATATGAGTATTTGACTCGGTTGACTTACCAGCAGAAAAGTGAATAAGAGGTAGCTCAATGTCAAGAGTGAGGCGGGAACTGATAACGCTGTAGTTAATTCTGTGAGTCTTGATGTTGCTAAGACCAGTGCTTAGTAAGTCTTCAATGATAGCTTCATAGTTAAAAAGGCTGTAAAAATACATGAAAGGATGACTTTTAGTTAAATGAAAAATGCTATTAACATTTTTGATCTAGATTTTGACAATGGATATGAGCAAATATAAATATATCAATATAATTAAGTAAAAAAGGCGTTTGCGTTTTGATCAAAATGTTATATTTTACTATTTTAATCCTGAGGTTTAAAAAATACTAGCAAATTCAATAGCAATCGCTTTTGGTTCAAGTTACGACTTTTTAGGTTGAACCTTAAACGGTATATATATATGGATGATGTACTAGGAACTTACACGGGCACTGGTAGTTCGTAGCTGGAAGTTTCCTTTTTAATTTCAAATGGGTCCAATCCAGCGTCCTTGATAGCTTGGCTTGCATCTTCAATGGCTTTTTCTATTTGTCCGGTGATTAAGCGCTCGTCAGAAAGACCAACTGAAAAGATTAAATTGTTATTAAAAAGTATAATATGTAACCTGATATGATTTATTTATATTAAAAATCACAATTTATTCTCCAGAAAAAGGCATAGTTTATGTATGTTATTATGCAACAAAAAAAAATATGTAAAAGAAAATTTCTTCTTCCACACAATTTGACTGAATTTAATGCAACTAGTATCGTATTTTGTGTGACTGTCTATATGTTAATTTTTCTCTACCAAAAAGTGCTGACTCTTAACTTAGTTCACATAAATGACTTTCTATTTAGTCTTTTACTTACATGGGAGTCTTCTTTCAGGTATGAATGTGGCACTGATGCCCACGACGAGGAAAGCGAAAGCAAAGATGAATTTCATTTTGATAGATTTGCTGCTAAAAACGAAATGATTAATTGTAAGAAAACTCCAAAAAAAACCAAATTAAATAAATTTTTGATCAAATCACAAACTTGATAACTTTCAATCAACTCAAATTTAGGCAGAATCTTTAAATATTAAAATTAAAATTTTCCATTCCAAAAATTTTTTTTTTAATGCTCTTACATGTCTTACCTTGCAATACTTGAAAAGTAGAATAACATAAAACGATTAAAAAATAATCGTTTTTATATGATTCGGAAGTAATCCGATCCTTAATCGATTACATATCAAATTGTTTCATCTTATAGATATTATCACGTACTTAATTGTTATTTCACGTGTACATTCACCGTATCCGATTCTCATGTATCGAAGAGACTGATAAGACAAACAAATTCATATTGTAGGAGCGGAAATGAGAAAAGTCTTTTAGTTAGTCACATCACAGCACAGATGCAAAAAAGCAACGTACATCATCAACAGCAAGTTCTTACAGCATATTTATTAAATCAAGACTATGACAATACCGATTTGTTGAGTAATCTGAGATAAATTAAGTTCTAGAGATTATGACATTAAACCATATCAACCACCAAACCACACCATAACTACCTTTACACCACACCATAAGGACCTCCACACCACACCGAATCAACCTTCACACCACACAATAACCAAATTTTAGTTTTTAATTACATAGGTTTATTCTTTTCCTGCTTCTTTTTTTTTCCAAAGATTCATGTTTTGGAATAAGAACAAATGATATGTGATGATATGATCAATCACGAAATCTCAGAAACTATAACACCTACAAACTTAAAATTTGATAGGTAGGTTCTTTATAGGCTATAGACATTTGTTAAGAACGGATTTCCCGAAATTCACCCCCTAAGGGGATGAAACGGGTGTCCAAAGTTTTTGCAGGCGAAGCCGCTGACAAAAGCTAGTATGTTATGTTATCATCATCTGCTAGCCATTTTCATATTTCTTCGTTATTTTATGCGTTATCGCAGTAATTGTGCAATTTCTACCGTATTATCGTTCAAGCAGTCCATCCGTAGCAAAAATATGTTTTTGGAAAAAAAAAAGTATATGGTTATTTCAGGGTTTGCCAACACGCTATGGAGTTTACTACTGCGAAGTGCTGCTATATTGCGCTCCAAAATACAGATCATTGCCATGACTTAGAAGGCTGCCTAGCTTAAGTGGGATTGGGCTGAATATCTATCGTGCCTTAGCTAACAACACCGCATAAGTCATTTTTAACAACTTTACAGGAAACGAAAAAACTGCGGTGTTGAGAGGCCAGCCGACTTGCACGCTACCACTACTTTTCGAATTATGGCTTCTGATTGGCTGAAATCTATATCATGTGACTAATGATTAGACGCGCAATGAGCAGCTCCATCTAAAGACATTCAAATGTGAAAACCGCCAATTTTCGACTTGAGCGGTGTTGTATGCCACACGCTGATTGAGCAGTAGGCTCATAAACACAAAATTGGTGCTCTCAAATGGCTCGACGCGACGAAATTGCGGTAGAGCACTCAAGGATAATTTAGATGTATTCTTAAGAAAATAAGAATAATAATAACTAACCACTATCAAACAGTAATACTGATATCGGCACGGATCTTGAGTGCTGACTTCTACAGTTTTACTTGCGCAGAAGCACGCAGAAGTGAAATATCAGGTCTCTTTAGTGGTATGAAAAGAGATGCAGGGGCGGGGAGTCCCCGCTCTTTCGCCGAGCGCTCAAGATTCATGCCGCTATCTGTACTAGTTTCTTTATATAAAAGTGATGATGAAACTTAGGCCCCATAATGTTTATTATCCTTTAGATAGCATATATCGCATAATCAGCCTTTTAATGTTCCCTCTGCTGGAATTCAGGCCTCCTCTCTCTAGGAGAGGGAATGGGCCATAATCCACCACGCGGGCCCAGTGCGGATTGGTAAATATCACATGTCTTCGAATTTTTGGTTCTAGGACATGCCAGTTTCCTCACGATGTTTTCCTTCACCGTTTTGAGAGCAGTGGTGATGAAATAAATTACACAAAGTAATCACGCGACCTACAACTTGTAAGTCGGGGCCGATACCTCTGGGCCACCACTGCTCCTTTAGATAAGTACTGTTCTAAAAAATGCATGTACCATCATTTTTTCAACTGAAAGGTTCCACTACTGGACTAAGACCTCCCCTCCTCTTATCGATCACATGTTCCATTACACGCATTCATGTTTGCACCATTTCTAATTAAGCGATTATCAGACAATTTTTA
Source organism: Mythimna vitellina (assembly GCA_949316375.1). Lineage (NCBI taxonomy): Eukaryota > Metazoa > Arthropoda > Insecta > Lepidoptera > Noctuidae > Mythimna > Mythimna vitellina. The sequence continues at coordinate 6,519,801 of OX438687.1, read as the reverse complement.
TAAAAAGTGATAAACCTTTTATCATTTTCACATACCATTCAGAGATAGATTATAAGACCTACTTTTAACTGAAAGATAAACTAGTTAAAATGTGATTTATTATCTGTAAATAACATAAGATAATGCGCAAAAATACTAGTTCTTATGCGAGAGACCCATCATCTACACCAGGCGGAAGAAACTTAAAAATTAAATAAATCTTGCCAAGATTAGAGGGTAGAGTAAGTATGTCCCTGAATAGGTCATAGAATATTTTTATCCCGGATGTATTTTTCTTATTTTTCTACAAAAAATCACTGTCAGATGCTAGTATGAAAAAAACTGGGCAAGTGTGAGTCAAACGTGAGTTTGACTCGCACTGCGCGTGCGTGCGTGAGCACTGAGGGTTCCATACGAACTTACCTGTATAAATAGTTCAATTCCTTCATGCATTTTCGAGATAAAGGGTCTTGAAAAACAGACAGATCGACAACCGGACAACAAAGTGATCCTATAAGGGTTCCGTTTTTACCTTCTCATGTACGGAACCCTAAAAAAAGTAGTTTCAAATAAGTCAACTCTGTACTACTGCTGGGCAAACGCCTCCAAAATTTTCCTGATGTTATTTATCGTTTTTTTTTTTCTTTCTAATTGATATATAAGTTAGTTCTTAAAAAGAATATTATGCGAAGGCAAGTCTATATCATCATCATCTTCATCATCTTCCTGCCCTTGTCCCATCTTATTTGGGGTCGGCGCAACACGTTTTTTTCTTCCATTCTATCCTGTCAAAAGTCATACTATCACTAACTTCCTTTTCTTTCATATCACTGTTCACACAATCCATCCATCTTTTCTTTGGCCTCCCTCTCCCTCTCCACCCATCCACATGTATACTCATAACTCTTTTAGTAACATGTGTTTCATCTCTCCTCTTTACATGACCATACCAAGACAAACGAAGGCAAGTCTATACTTGGTTGAAATTCAAACCCATTTGCAGGATTTTGCGAAAGAGTTAAACGGGAACTACATTAGCCCGACGCACGTGGGCCACGCCTGATTTCTACGTAGAATCGCGTCACGTGGCGTGGATCTAATGTAATTACTCTACAAGTCTAATTGCCAAATAAAATGTATGGAGACAGACGCACCCAGATCAGCGAACGTGGCCCACGAGTGCTCAATATATTTCCACCTTTACTGTGGTCTTGGAGAGCAACTAAAGAAACATGAGTAAGTTTTAATTCAGTAAATGTCTGAATCTCCCTTTCATTCCGAGCAACGCGAATAATTTCGTAACAAAAAAAAGTATACCAGACGTAAGTTTCTTTGGTAATGACTTAGTGATGAGGTTCGTCATAAATGTATTTAATGAAGGGCAGAGACGGCTTGTTATTAATATAATATTGTAAACAACAAATAAAAACATAAAAGGGTAAATTTATCAATTGGATTAGGAAGCAATGGCGATAGTGTTGCAATTTGAAAGGAACAAACAATAGTTATTGACTTTAATACCGATATATTGAATGTATGGTATGTCATTGTATACTTAGAAATAAACAATCATATATAAGTAATAAAAGAAATAATTCTTATTTGAATGTGAGAACATCGTAGAAGCCATAGCGTGTGACGGAATCAGTAAATAAAATAATAGCAAAATGAAGCCAGTAATATTTTTTTCTGTTTTCGTTGCGGAAATCAGTGCTTTTCTCATTCCTGGAACCACTAGTAAGTAAACATATTTTCATAAATTTTTCTTAACATTTGCCACTTTTTCCTGGTCTTATCGCGGTTGATTGCGAGTCCAAAATCCAACGCTGTAGTCCCCAGACGGGCAAGAAGCGTCTCAATTTCATCTCTACTTAACGCCGCAGGACGACAATATCATCTGCATATCTTAGATTTGACATCTTCTGACCTTCTACAGTGATTCCCTTGTCCCAGTCTTCGAGAACAATCCGCATGATATACTCTCTATACAACATTATTTTTAGTATATGCGAAACCTGAATATAGTTTGTTCAGAATCAGTAACTGAATCGATTCCAATAATTTTTACACCATGTTATATTTTTTTTCCCAAAAATATGTAAAAAAAGATCACATATGACACCAACGATACTAAGTACAACACAGGTCACGGCAGGTCATAGCGAGTATTAGGCGCCATGGCACAGCTAGGTGCGGGAATAAAACAACTTCAGTCGGCTGGATGGGCCGGTGACCATGTATTTGTACGGAAAACCAGGTAACATAATATACTTATAACTTTGTGATATTTCATGATACAGTTATGAAATTTTCATAATTTGTTTACATAAAAATACTAGACACGTGTTTCGGGTTTCGCATATACTAAAACGAATGTCGTTTAGTAGTATTTGATAAGCACTTGCATTTTTAAACTCATATTACAGAGGCCGTGCGCAATTGGTCCTGTCGTCTCAAGCTTTTAAACCGTGTACGTCCCTACTTAAGTGTGGATATGCGTATTATGCTCTGTGAGTCACTTGTTGTATCCAAGCTGAAGTAATTCACACACAGTGCATACACAGTGTCAGCGTAAGCTCAAACTTAACTTTAGCAGATTACCGCATACGTCAGACATTCATTTGCCATTATGTACGAGATTACCATTCTATACCATTTCTTTCAATGAAGTGCCACTGGAAAGTCATAATGACGCCATTATATTAGTAAATTACCAAACTTGTCAAAATCATCATCATCAATCGATTATGAAATCAACGATTGACCATTCTGACACTATTGTAATAGCAGACTTGAGGCCCTGAACACAGGATACTTTTAATCCTGGAGTAGTATATTCTTGGGATAATTTTCTACTTTTACGCGGACGCAGCCGCTGACCGTAGCTAGTTCACCTACTTATTCCTTTAAGTAAATCTAAGTGTGTACACCCGCATGAGACCACAACCAGGCCACCGATAACACAAATGGACGGGGCCACCTACTGAGCTAAATTGATTTTGTGGCATACCTCTACTATGATAAGAAGAAGAACAAGTAGCTCTTTGTCTCGTTAGTAATGTTAATCTGCTAATCTAGTGTCACAGAACAGTATCACTAAAAGGGCAACTCCATGCGATGAGTGAAATCGCAGGCACATACAGAGCCACCATGGGCGCGGGCTTGTAATCGACGAGCAATGGATAGCTTGCCGTCTGCTTATCCTATAAGTACTGAGGCCGAGTCGTCCACAAACGACTCAAAGAGATGTCAGCAAACCATAGTAGCTCAGCAGGGGCTGCTAGGGTCATGGTGAAAATTATGAAAGAGATACAATGTAGTTTTAATGTTTTTTTTTTTTAATCAATATAATAATATTCTCAATAAATACTCGTGGTCTTAGAACGCAAAAGGCAACCGATGGGACATAGGTGTGGTTTTAGTCCGTAAAAGTATTACCGCGTCACCTTAGAGAGGGAGAAGATTTCCCGCCTAAAAAAAAGCATTCACATAGATGGTATTTCTATGCAGTCACAGATAGACCGAATGATGATCGCCGTACATAGGCACACATCTCTAAGTCCGCAATTCTGTTTTCCGAGCTGACCTGCCCCCCTAGCCAAGTTACAACCGTTTCGTTTCGATTTTCTTCTCGTTGATCGCCTCGAGTAGGCTACGCCTCCGATTCCTTTATCCTGACGGAAACTCAACGCTCAGTCACGTGGTCAGAACAAAAGAATAGGAGGCGTGGCCGATTCGAGGCAATCAACAAAATAGACTCGAAACGAAACGGTTGTACCTTGGCTAGGAGAGGGCTGTTCTGTACTAGGGATTGTAACAAAGACTTTCATACGAAGATGCAAAGGAAGTCTACTCGCTGGGTCTTCGCAAGCCACTACTGAACGGATGGGACAGTATGGTTCCGCACTCATCATTACGATGGCAAAGTTCTATCACAGTACAATTTTGCACCAGTATAGTCATGGGTAATTCTAACTTATTACAGTTGACCTACCAGATGTGCGCTTCATCAACAATTTAATAGCAAAGAGCATTAACACCGAGAGACAGGCTATCAAGGATGCTGGACTTGATCCTCTGTATATCAATAACACATATATCACAATGGGTCTTCCAGTACCAGTGTAAGTACCAAAGGACTTTTTATGTAGTATAAAAAATTTACTGTGTATATTATTATTATTTATATTTATTATTTTAATGTATTTGGCTCGCCTACGCATCACCACTCCATGCTCTCGGTTCTGAATTTTGCTGTATCTCTCCGATTCGACCACATACTGAAACATTATTATTATTATTATTTTTATTTCTAGTACCAAAGACTCATTTTAGTTCCATAATCACATACAGAAAATATAGATGGGTGGAGAGGGAGAGGGAGGCCAAAGAAAAGATGGATGGATTGTGTGAACAGTGATATGAAAGAAAAGGAAGTTAGTGATAGTATGACGGTTGACAGAATAGAATGGAAGAAAAAAACGTGTTGCGCCGACCCCAAATAAGATGGGACAAGGGCAGGAAGATGATGATGATGATGAATCACATACAGACAATACATGTCATAAAATTACATACAATGAAATGTTAAAATCAAAATTAAATTAAATTAGATTGCATTGGATTACCACATAGGATGGTCATTATGACATGTAATGTTTTTTGTTTGTTTGGAAAGTCTTGTCTATCCAAACCTTGATGGCACAGTAACATATGCTCTCGAAACAAATAATAGTACACGTACATTATACTCTAGTTATAATCGTGCTTATAATCAGCCTTTTAATGTTCCCACTGTTGGGACTCAGGCCTCCTCTCTAGGAGATGGAAAGGGCCGTAATCCACAATGTGGGCCCAGTGCGGGTTGGTAGATGTCACATATCTTCGAATTTTTTAGTTCTAGGACATGCCGGTTTCCTCACGATGTTTTTCTTTACCGTTTTGAGAGCAGTTTACTTAATCGTGTTTAGCTCTATACTTTCTACTTGAAATGACATCTACAGATCAGACATTTCGATTTGCTCGTGGACGGATTCCGTCAGTTGAGACTGGTCATCTCGTAACTGCCTCTGGCTTATTTCAATTTTATATATATTTTTAATACTCTTTTTTTTCTTTATTTAAAGACATTGCGCTCACATAATAGAAACGACAAAAATATGTAACCAAGATTTTTGTAACTCACATGATTTATAAGAGTTTCCATGGAGTTTCTTGCACGTTCTTCTCCATAGAGATCTACGCTTTGGAACATGCAAGTTTGCTTAACTTTTTTTTGACTGACCGACATTTTAACAATTCAAAAGTGCCTGTTATTAGTCTTTTTGAAATAAAGTTTCTGATATCTGATTTCTGATTTCCAGCAGACCTACTTTAGTTTATAAAAAACATTTTGAATCATAGAATATTTTCTCTTCAGACTCTTCAGCGGCGAAGCTTTTGCAAAAGACATTTTATGTACCGGTCTGAGCAATATTGTGACAGACAATATCAGTTATAATCTCCGCAACTCTAGCTTCTCGTTTAACATTGAGCTGCCAAGCATCGATTTTTCTGTTGGTAAGAATACAGACAATTATTCTTCTATATGTAAGGTCTTTTTTACATAGCAGGACGACAATATGCATCTTTAAGATGAGAGATAAGGATAGGTAGCTACATTGTATAGATAGCGGCACGAATCTTGAGCGCTCGGCGAAAGAGCAGGGATCGCTTTGCGCATCGTACACATCGGCGAGCACATCACTGTACAAAGATTGCACTCCCCGCCCTTTCATACCACTAAAGGGACCCGATATTTCACTTCTGCGTGCTTCTGCGCAAGTAGAACTGTAGAAGTCAGCGCTCAAGATACGTGCCTGTATCTATATGAATCCAAAAGCTATCGCCTGCACCATATTGTAATGTCAATTCAATTAATGTTAGAAATAAACTCAATAAATTGACATTATTATAATACTGTTCAATGAATTTTTATTGCATTTTGACATTATATAAAATAGTAAACATTGAAAACAGCTCTTTTATATGTGTGCGATGTATTTAGTATTTACTTTTCAATTTACGTATTTAATTTAGTAATTACATATGTTCATTTAAAACTGGCTCATTAATTATTTATTATTTAATTTGCATGAACTATGTGTGAATTTGCCAATTAGATTATCACCTAATATTTCTACACTATATGTGATTATATATTAGACAATATTAAAATCTTTATGTACCATATACACGAAAAAAAACGATAAACAAACATTAAAATAAACAATTCTATTCTAATGGAATTGCAAATTCAAAATTACCGTTACATCAACTATTAGTAACCTAATCCGAACTGAAGCCGAAGCTTTCTGTCCACATTCTCCAAAGTATTCATCAGCTGTTACTCATACTGTCTCGTCTCATGTACTGGCTTCATTGTTTCAGGTGCTGCTTCGATCGAAGCAATACTTTTTAGCAATACATTAGATGTAAAAGCATCGGGAAAGTGAGTACCTACCTAACTATAATTTATTTTAACTCGATCAATGCAGAACAAGATCTAATATGCCTCTTATGTACTTTTCTTGCGGTGCGGCTGAGAAAAACGTAGTCTTCTCTGCCGTGCGGAGGCTATAACTTAAATTTGTTTGAATTTAGAAAAGAGATTAAGAGATATTTAAGATGCCCTATAAAAACAGAATGCAGTGATGTATTTACTTTAATAAGGCTTGCAGACGGCGAGCAATGGGTGGCGAGCAATGGGTGGCTCGCCGTCCGACCGTCCGGTACCCGTCCGGACCGAGCCCAAGTCGTCGACGGCGCCTACTGTTCCACGCGCGCCTCAAGATGTCAGCAAATCGTAGGGGCCCAGCAGGTTCGAAGCCAACTAGGGCCACGGGTAGTGTGAAAGCGAAACCCGGGGTCCTGGGACGAAGGCAACGAAGGAACAGGAGTGGGTTTTAAGTCAGTACAAGTCTGACACTATCTCCCGCTTAACCAAAATAAGCTGTTGTTTCTTAAACGTTCCGAGGTATAATAAACCCTTTTCCCGCCATAATGTTTTCATACGAGATCTTAAACGCCCCGTACTGCAGGAATGGGAATAATACAAAAATGAGTGGCGCTGTCAATGAGTTAACATTCATGGTTATAGAAGATCACTAATTATTATTATTATGAACCCGCTGTGTCCTACAGCAGGCCAAAGGCCGTTCCGTTCTTCCACTCTTTTCTGTCCTTAGCCACTTCTGGCCAATCCTTTAGGTAGGAGTCCAAACCGTCACGCCATCTCGTTCTTTTTTTTTTAAATTTCATATAAACTAGAGCTTGACTGTGACCCCACCTGATGGTAAGCAGTGATGCAATCGTTGATGGTGAGGCGCAATAGTTTATTAAGAGCCTATTCACTCTAGCCTTGAAGACTCCCAAATTATAATCGGGTGAGAAGAACTCAGCACGCAAATTGTTCTAGTCCTTAGATGTTCGCGGTATAAACGACGAGGCGAAACGCTTAGTCCGGACCGTAGACGTTTTAACAACGTAAGGGTGCATACTCGACGTACATCGGGTTGTTCGATGGTAGAAATGAGATGGCGGAATCAAGTCATGCAATTAGCGCGCACACTCTCCAAAATGCAACCTGTAAAACCTTCTGGCCCTACTGCGTCGCCCGTTCCTGCTGTTCAGAATCCAGTCAGTCGTTGCCTTTGCTGAATGAATTTCGTTGCAACACTAATGTCCTTTTTTTTTCTTTATACAGAGTGAAGATCCAAAGAGTTCGTATTGCAGGTAAAGTCAGCGTTAACATAGGAGTTTTCGCCGGAATATCTATCCGCCAAATAAAAATTAATTTCACTTTAGGAAACATTATCGTAAGTTTATGTGTATTTTTTTTGCATTATAAAAAAAACCGGCCAAGTGCGAGTCGACTCACGCACGAAAAGTTCCGTAACTGTTGCCATTATTATTATCGAGCAAAAAAAGGCAAAAAAGAATCACGTTTGTTGTATGGGAGTCTGACTTAAATATTTATTTTATTTTGCTTTTAGTGTTTATTCTTATAGCGGCAATAGAAATGAAAAATTCAACCGGTTATCACGGTTCATGAGATACAGCCTGATGACTTACAGACGGGAAATAGAGTCTTACTAATAGGGTCCCGTTTTGACCTTTTAGGTACGAAACCATAAAAATATTATTGTTCCTACCCTCAAATGATTACAGTAAAATATTCACAATTTTCTTACAGTCTCACATCAAATTGGTTGCCCAAGGAGTAGATTACTCTGCTAAAATAAATAACTTCATTGAAACTACAGTTACGAATACTGTCAAAGCCCACAAGGTAAGTTTTACAATTTAACTAATTTATAACACTTATTATTCTACAATAATTAATGTATATCCTTTTTAAAGATTTATCCAAAACGCTTAGTTGACAATTCGCGTGACCCAAGGGCTGGCTTTTACCTTGGTCAGAGATTAAGCATTTCCATACAACGTGGCAATGCCGCCAGCCTTTTGGGCACACTTCCAGTCGACAGTGATGCGGAGGAGTTTTATGACGCCATATTTTAGTTAGGAGTAGCCATTAATGTATATATATATAGTTTTAATTAGTTAAGTGGTTTTGTATATAATTTTGTATATATATAAATATAATATTTAGTAAATTCTCAATAAAAAATAACTCATATAAACAAAAACCGACAAATAAATAATTGTATATCTTACACCGAAAGACAATAACATAGGGCAATAATCTCATATTGTATTCAGCTACACAAGTGCAGAAGATTTGCATTTGCTCGTTTGTGTTAGCTGGTTAAGTGTGGTTTTTAGATTTCCCAGCTAGCTTTTTAAAACTCGACGGTCTACCTGGGCTTACCAATAAGATAAGATTAATTTTATTTGTCAAAAGCATGTGTATGATAGAAATCAGTTGGAAAGATAACAAAAAAAAATTTCAACACGTTTTGCCTAGAGAGGCGTACAAACACAATAAATTAAATTTAAAATACAATAATAATAAAATCTTAATAATAAAATTTGAAGTAATTTTATGATTTTTGTCATAAAATTACTTCAAATTAATTAAAATAATAATAAAAATGTCTTCATGCTTTTATTAAAACTATTAATATCCAAATCTTTGAATGCCGTTGGTACCTTGTTATATAATTTTGGGGCCATACAGAACATACTCTTACGCATAAGGGCTGTTTTAGCCCTAGGTATACGAAGTCTCCGATTATCAATATAATATATCATACATGGTCTCTACTCTAAAACCCATCTGGTGATGGGAGCGTCACTGGCGGCCGGACTGGCGTCCGAGCTGATCGTGCCACCAAATTGGTTACGCAACCAAACGCACGCCAGGTAAGTAACTCTCTATAGAGCATTTTATTGGTAGCGGCGACTGGTCGCGCCGCCATGGTGTCCAGGTGAAATATAGCCGTTATAATATTAGTATGATGAAGACTACTAAAAAATAGATTGTCATTAAATACTCTGTCTTCCAGGCTGAGATCAACAAACTTCTGGAGATCGTTCTGAAGAACCTCATCAATGAACGTCTGCCATAGGTACTGATTCTTTGTCATTGAATTTGTTTGTTAATATTTTTACTACCCGAAATCCCAGCCTCTCAAATTATCAGTGTGTAAAAAAAGGAAAATAAAAAATAATTTATATACAAGCATTTATTTTTATAATTAAACACAAACGTTGCAGACATTCAATAATGCAATCATAGCACTAATGTTATTTAACTTACTTGAATCGCTATTAGAATTGAAAAAAGATAACTTTTGAATGTAAAATAACAATACGGAAAATTCTCGTAGGCCTCAAAGTCGTACCTTCTACAGATTTAGGCCATTCATTAATACATTGATTATTTTATTTTACATTTAACATTATAGCCAAGCGGAGTTCCAAGCGAAGTATTGGTGTATGAAGAGCAACGGAATTTCTACATTTATTTTTTAAATTTTACAAAACACTAAGATTGATTTTAATAAAATTCTTTCAAAATAAAGAAGTTGAAGAAGTAAAAAATAAAGATGTGTCACTTAGTTAAAAATTGAATATATACAATTATAAGAATAAGGAAATTTGTAAACTTGGTACATAAAATGAAAAGGATGATAACAAGATTAAAGATACTATAAAGAATAAAATAATTTGTTACGAGACAAATTACCCACACTAACTTAACATTAAAGAACAAGACAAAATAAACAGAGAATTTGGAGTTAATTTAAATTTATAATCTGATCCTGTGTTTTGTAAAATCCACTGCATATATTAAGGATAATCTAAGATCAGTTAGGAAAAGGATTAGAATATTACAAATTTTATCGTAAAAAATAAGTTTGCGTAAAGTATTTTATTGTCATAGCAATATTGTGTAGTGTCTTCAAAAATATTGTGGCATTTTGGGGTTACATTGTTTTTTACTTCATATTGTGTTCCAAAACCAACTGTTTCATTGATTTATTGATACGAGTGCAGCAGAAAGCCAACTACATCACAAGTGTCATACATCTGTGTTGCAGAATACTTACAATCGATAAAATCTTTAAAACACAATACAACCCCAAAATAACACCCGCAAAATTGAAAAGCATTAATTTTGAACAAATAATAATCTTAATCATTCATTTTAAATGTTTTAAATATACATTTTTTTATGTCAAAAGCATATTTATATCTGTATCGCAAAATTCAAACATATTATACCCTTTTCAGATTTCACAATCTCATTTGGCACTACGCGTCTGTCTTGAACAAGTAATATAAAAACAAATATACAGTGCATTGAGAAATAACGCGAACTACATCTACCAGTATCACCTATGTATCAATATATATAAAAGTGAATAAGAGGCACTCTATAGGTTTATATACGCAGATCTAAAATAAGCGTAATCCGTGAAACATCGAACGTGGAACTAGAACATGAATTGTTACTATACATTAACTAACGTAGCGAATAAAGACACCGTCCATCCAAATGTACGATCACGTAGCCTATATAAATAATACAACAGAAGCTCAAATACTACATAAAAATTACATTTAGCTTCTATATCTCATAGGTATCGTCCTTCACAACAGGTTAATATTTTTTCGATATATACCAAATAGGCACCCGTCTGATCTGCCCTTTAAAAAAAAGAACTAAGGGCGTCACGAGTCCCTATATAATACTAACACTCATTTTATATACATCAATGAAGTATTCGGTTGTCTAGTCGGCTGTCGCGAGAAAACTTACAATATTGTACTAGTAATATTTGTTATCTTAAATCTCGAATTGTAAAGATTCATCTATCGTCCACCAATATTTGAAAGCTGAACCGCTGGCACTACGATCTCTAAACTAGATGTATCGATCCTAAACGTAATGTACTAAGTTTTGTATTCTCTAATACATTCAGTATACTACTTTCTGTACATCTTCCATTCCTTTGGATTTCGTCTTGTGTCTTTTACTTTGGCTTCCATTAGTTTATAATATTGTAACATTATTATGAATTTTAGTCTTATTCAATTTTGTATCTATAGTTTCATTGGTTTTGTCATAAATATCATAATTGTTGCTTTGATTCGTTTTAAATCATTCTGTTTGACGATCCTCTTTATTCCCACCGATTGATTTACATCGAACCATTATAACACGTACAACTTTCTAATATTGGTCCGCTACAGAGTTGTGAAATGATCTAGCTTATATTAAACTTACTATCTAAGGCTATAATGAACTTAAATTTTTCTATGCCTTGCGTGATATGTATTGCGTTAGAGGCGATTTAAAGCTAACATTTTTAATCTTTTTTTTTCATATCTACGCCTTCTTAGAACTCCGAAACACCGCAGACTCAATTTAAATATCATGCCCCTTAGCATTATGAAGACAAAGTTGACGATGACGTCACACCACATGGCAGAAGTTCTTTAACCTACAGAAGATATGTAGATAGTTACTTATACTATGACGAAATTACGACTACCAGTAATCTATAATTTGTTATTAACAAGTGATATGTAGTTGGAGAAATCACTCCTTTTAAAATATAACATTAAAATTTAAACAATACGTTACATCGCTTACATTTAACTATTGAACTTAACAGATATCTAGACGAATATTAATGGACTCAGCAATTCAACACTCGAGGTGGCTTACAACTAAAATACTCTACATTATAAAAATAAGTTGATAAGAAAATATTCCAGAGATTCTTTAGCGGCAACACATAATATTATACACGAATTAATTGCTTCTTTACTAATAAGATTCTGGTTACTAAAGATGGATAAGATAGCTCGATAGTCGTTTGATTAGCTCCAAGTCACTAGAAACCACATCAAAAGTCTAAAAAGTAAATTAGCAGACAACTCACATACAATAAGCAATAATAATAATTAGCTGAGCAAAATATCAATCAACGATTGTTAATTCAAATTGAAATAAGCTTTGATATACATAACTTTCTAACAATGGGATCTCTAAATCTTTCCTTAGACTTTTTCGTTCAAATATTCATTACATTGAAGTCACAACATCTTTTGCACTGAAAATATCCAACCATAAATCCAACAACAATCCCATGTACACTCAGAATCTTCTTAGTAAAGTAGTTATAGACGAAGCAAATAAATTGAAGAGGCTCGACGACCACACAACTAACTCATATGATGTACTTGAAGAACGTGGTCTTGGCCAGGCCAGTGGCGATTACGACGCCAACACCGAAGATTTCGTACGGGACCTTGACGGGTGCTGCACTGTTTGTACAGTTCTTTGGAGGTTCTGGCTTATCTGAAATTATAAAGTGAAAATTCAATAAAATCATCAAATTGTAATCGAATTTAATAATTATTTAATTTGTTTTGTGGGAAGAATACCAAATAAAGAGTGTTACATTTTTGAGACTTTGAATTAACATAGAAATAATAATAATATTCCACAACTACAACACAACGTCGTCTAGTCCCAAGCTAAGCAGAGCTTGTGTTATGAGTACTAGACAACTGATAAACATATTTATATTTCTAAATATATACATATTATAATAGATAAATTACACCCAGACACAGAAAAAATGATCGTGCTTATCACACAAACATTTTTCCTGGGTGGGAATCGAACCCACGACCTCCGGCATAGCAATCAGGGCCACTAACTACTAGACCAACAGGCTAGTCAAATAAGCAACACTAACATATAATGTGGACCATAAGCATAATGGGCCTTCTTATGTTCCTACTGCTGGGACTCAGTCCTCCTCTCTAGGAGAGGGAACGGACCGTAATCCCAGCGTGGTTTGGTGGATTTCCCATCTCTCCCAATTCTTTGTTCTAGCACATGCCGATTTCCTCACGATATTTTCCTTCACCGTTTTTAGAGCAGTGGTGATAAACTATATTACACAAAATAATGCGCCTGGCTGGGTTTGGACCGCGACCTACAACTTATAAGTCGGAGCAGTTACCACTGGGCTACCACTGCTTTCTCACTACCCTCACTAAAGATAAACTATACTAACAAAATCTTCAATTTAGGAAATTCTATCACTAGACATTTACAGAAACAAAAATTTTGTAAAATGTTTATTTCAATGGTAAAAAGAGAAGCCTAAGTCATATTATTGATAAAAACACAAGAACGTTATAAATAAAACATCAGATAGATTCTATAAACGAGGACGTTGAACTGAAATATATAAATTGGTCTTAATCACCACATATCTTTAGTAGTGGAAGATTGATAAACCCAATTGGTCCAATTGTAATACTATCAAGATTATTTCAATTAGCCCACTATACTATCAACATCTTACAATAGTGGCTCTAATTAACTTTTCGAAGTAGCATCATTATTTTAAGACAAAAGATATGATTTGAAGCTTTTCGATATCTTAAAAAAATAATGGATAGCTAATATATAGGCTACAGCAATAGCCAATCATTTTCTGTCTGTTGATAATATGTAGGATACAAGTATATTCCATATTATTGATCTGCAAACGTTTGCGTTTCTCAGTGCGTTTGAAATCTGGTTAATTCAGCTTTATAAGTTTTTAAATCAAAAGAAGGTAGTCAGAAATTCATACTTACTGGTAGCAGCCATCAACTGTGGCAAGTACTTTTGCCAGAAGGCGCACTCCTTGACCCGTAGCCCATGTCCTATAGAACTGGAGTTTACTGCTAGAGACAAGTATTCTCTTCCATTTGCCGAGTGGACCGGCCAGTGGATCTTCGTAGATTCCCCATTCGGATTAATGGATGGGTTCCTGGAATTCGAATTATGCGTAATTTTAATTGCTATCAATATTTAGATAAAGAGATTAGATAATTTAACTGCAGTGATTTCAATTAAAGATAATACTTTCATTAAAATGATTGATTTGTGGAAAAATAAAAAACATTTGAGCCGCCAGACTTCAAGCCTCATTAATTTCAAAAACATAGATTGAATAATATAATTTAATGATAAGGTCTTACCCGCTCCTTGCGAAATTGGCCCAATATCTCATCAGACGTTTACTAAACTCCACCTCCTCTGGCGAATAATTCTTGCCTGGGTTCAAGGGCTCTCCAAACACATAGTTAATTTCATCAGCGTGCATCACTCCTGTCCAAGACGGCCAGGGGTTGTTCTTACTACGATGCTTGTAATAATATGTGAAGACATTGTTTCCAGTTTCTGCATAACGATGAGAAAATTCATTTACTCCACACGTGAAGTGATAATCTCCTACCATTTTGTCCAAAGCATTCCTGTTCCTTATGGGATCTTCTGGGTTTAACCAATCTGTGTACTCGTACACAATAGCTTGTCTTCCAACCTCATTTACATAAGGGTTCAACTCTCTCACTGCCTGTAAATATTGCTCCCTACTTATCCCAACATTCTCTTCTTTAGGGAACAACTCAGTCAGGTAGTAAAGTATAAAGTAGTAACCTTCCTCTGTATTAGATCCCATCAAAAGATTGGTCTTCTTAAAGTTCTGGTGAGCTAATGATCGAGCAGGTAACTCATCTAAGAAGGAACCGTCTATGATCGGGACGAAGGGGAATTCACAAATTCCAAGTGTTCCCCACTCGTTATTGACTAGTTCATCGGGGCTCTTCTTCCTCAAACACTCGATCATCGGCCCCATATCTGTTCTAGAGTGTGGACAGTGGACAGCTTCAGCTAAACGGATACCTCTCAATATGCTTTCTTCTCTTGATATAATAGCCCAAGGAGCAGTCGCTGCTCCCGATTGCATTATCGCCTGAGAGAATAAGTTTCTCGAGAGAGGCGACAATAAATGTAAGGAAACCGATACAGCCCCAGCTGACTCTCCAAATAAAGTTATATTATGAGGATTTCCTCCAAAATAAGCTATGTTATCTTTCACCCATTGCAATGCCATAAGCTGATCAAAAAGACCAGCATTGCCCGGAACGTCGGGAGTATCGAAGAACAGAAAACCGAGGGATGCGACTCTATACTGCATGGAGACATAAACTATTTTCTCTTCCGAGACGAGTATTTTTGGATCATAAACATCTAGAGTAGCCGTTCCTGAGTAAAACCCGCCACCAAAGACCCAAAGCATAACAGCTGCATTCTTGGGTCGCGGTCTGGGCGTCACTATGTTTATAAAGAGACAGTCTTCCTGCATGTCGGTGTTGGGATTCCACATCATCGCTCCCGGGAAGTCACCAAATACAGTATCTATAATTTGGACGCATGAATGTGGCAGTGTCGTAGTGTTCAGTATTTCATCACCCCAGCTCTCTGCCGGTCTGGGGTGTCTGAACCTCAAGTCACCTAAAGGTTTTTGAGCGTAAGGGATGCCGAACCAAGCGTCGACTTTCTTGCCAGTTGCGGCAGTTAGCGTGATGCCCCGAACCCTTCCTTTTCTGGTGCGGACCACGAGCGGGTCGTCATCCTCTGGCCCGAGCTGTGGCTCGTCGGCCATCATTTCCTCGTCGGCCCGCTCGTGGTTCGAGTAGAACCTCTCGTCATACTTTGCTCTTTTGGAAGAGGTCTCTGCATCTTCAAACTTGGCGCGTTTGGAGGAAGTTTCGTGATCTTCGAGTCGGGGTAGAATGGTGTCTAATTCGGGGTTGTACCGCACGGCCTCGCCGTGACCGCGGTAGGGTTGTGGCGGGGCCGGCACAGGGAAGTGTGGGGCGTGGTCGGGCGCGTGGTGGCGCGCGCGGTGCTCGTGCGGGCCGGCGAGCGCGCGCGCTGCCAGCGCCGTCAGCGCAGCCAACACCACGCGCATACCGCCGCTCCTCCCGCTCCCACTGACACCACCTGTAATACAATTAGACGTATGTTAGTAAATAAATAAATATATGTATCTATAATGGGGTTTTTATAAACTTTACACATCAAATAAAGTAAAAACGGTATTTTATATCTCTAAAGAAATACAAAAAAGAAATTTAAAGTTCACAGTTATTATTCACTCATCAGTTATATACTGAACCTTGCAGTATATATACAGTGTTCATATTGTTTGCCCTGGTTCTTTCTTTATGTGAAGAATCATACCTAAAAGTATTATATTTACTTGTATTTACAACTATCATAACATAATGCGATAGAATACTAAATATTCTCATACTGGTTCTTGTATGAAAAGTAATATGAAAGAAGAGGGAGGTAGTGATACGGTGACGGGTGATAGGACAAAATGGAAGAAAAAAACGTGTTACGCTAACCCCAAGTAAGACGGGACAAGGCCAGGAATATGATGGTATTCTCAAATCTTATGTAGATCCAAGTGGACCTTTTCAATCAGTGTTTAAATTTATCTGTAATCGAAGTTTGAAGTCCTATCCGTTCAGGTTAGATACGTATTAATTAGTTTATAGTTCCTACTTATTCATCATCATCTTCCTGCCCTTATCCCGTGTTATTTGGGGTCGGCGCAACACGTTTTTTTCTTCCACTCTGCCCTGTTACTCGTCATGCTATCACTAACTTCCTTTTCTTTCATATCACTCTTCACACAATCCATCCATCTTTTCTTTGGTCTCCCTCTCCCTCTCCATCCATCCACATGTAAACTCATAACTCTTTTAGTAACATGCGTTTCATCCCTCCTCTTCACATGACCATACCAAGATAAACGATTCCCTTTCAACTTTTCAGTCACTAGTAGTTCAGGCAACGAATAAGTAGGAATAGTTCCTACTTATTCGTTGCCTGAAATTAACAAATTCAATTGCCACAAATCAATAGAAAACTCGAAACATATTTCACAAATCCCATTCAGTGTCTCCACCGTCAAATTTCGAAGAAAACATTCAGTACCGACCTATTGTAGAGAGCATCAAAGGATTTGGGGACCGACAACCTATGACAAATTAGTTGCCGCACAATGTCTCGGTACATAGTCAGGTACGTAGGAATAAACACAAAACAAACCCGTCATTCATCAAACGAATACAAAAGGGCAACCTTTGGAGGTTTGAAGCAGAAAATATTTTGTTTCTGAAAGCAAGAGGAATTGTATTTTGGATATTGCTGCAATTGTAAGATGTTGGTGGAAGATAAATCATAGACTTGCAGGGTAGTGATAGTGTTCATTTTTAACCGACTTCAAAACGGAGGAGGTTCTGTGTCCGGCTGAATATATGTTTTTTTTTAATGTATGTTCACCGATTTTTCGGTCAATTATGGACCGATTTTGAATTATTTTTATTTTTTATTGAAAGGTTATGCTTTAAAGTTATTCCTATAGAAATATTATTATGATCTGATCATGAACTTCAAAGACATGGAACAGAACTCCTCATAGGAACTCAGCAGAACTGTCATAACAAGTAAATTTGTTTTATTTATACGTGTAATCGATAACTGACTGAAAGAAAAGGGGGAATATATCGAACTGATATGATGATGAAGCCTAAAGTTAGCCACCGGAACTCTTTATTAAATTAATACCCGTGTGTTAATAATGTGTGTTAATAACCGTGTTTGGGATTATTAGAATGGTCATGAAATGCACTCTGGCTATAAGGTATTTAAGTATGGCTGAGGGGTACTTTTTGGTGGTACGGAACCCTAAAAAAACACTGAAAAATGCAAAATAACTTTAATTTCGGAAGTCGGTGTTAAATAACGAAGAAAGAGAACTATTATAGAAACACCGACTCCCGAAATTACAGTTATTTTGCACTTTTCAGTGTTTTTTTTTTCCATTGAAGTCGGTTGCATTTTTTTTGTAAAAAGTTTCTATTAGCTGTAAAATAAGAAACATAATCTTATAATATTCCCACTGCTGGGACTCAGGCCTCATCTCTAGGAGAGAGAATGGGCCGTACTCCATCACGCGTGCCCAGTGCTGGTTGGTGGATGTCTTCGATTTTTTGGTTCTAGGACATGCCGGTTTCCTCACGATGTTTTCATTCACCGTTGGCAGTGATGCGCCTGGCTGGGTTTGAACCCCCGACCTTCAACTCGTAAGTCAGGACCGTTGCCACTAGGCTAATACTGCTCTGGACCTGTACCATGACGTTTAAAGTAATTGTTTCATTTTTATTTCCAGTGTGGGTAAGAGATGGCGCTAGACAACCTGTATAGCTCTGTCTGTTACCCAAACTGAAATAAAAATGAAACAATCTTATTTTGAACGTCATGGTAACCCCTCTAATCATGATCCTGATGTATTTTATATTTCTGTCTTTGTTTGTCGTGGGAAAGGTGGGCATCAACACGTTAGAACTGCGACGTAAATGCGCGCATTTGATGGATTCCTACCATCTTATGAGTATTGAAATCGACGACGCGACTACGCTGGCTCGTTGCTCACTTTACGCTCCGGACCGACTGCGGGCGTCGCGCACCTGTGCCATAAGGTGCCTGTTCGTTGCCCTTCCATCACGTACTCTAACGGCTCGTAATCCCCCTACAGCTCAGGCGCTCAATCTACTGAACGCCCTGATTGCTCAAGAACCTAAATTTGACATATTTTTTATTTTTATTGGGATTACATATGACGTAACCCAATAATAATAATGAACACAGGATTTGTATAAAAAGAGTGACCAATGACCATGAAGTTTCTTGCACTTAAAAAAACCGCTAAACAGTTTAAAATCTCATCCAGCTAGGTCGTCTTGTTACTAAAATAGCGTAATCGATGGATGTTAAATTCTAATATAGCCTGCCTCTGCATCGTTTGTTTGTGAAAACCTAAAATTAACTGAACTTCAGGCATTCCATTCATGGAACTTGCCGTCTGCTAAAGGTGAAAGGGTTTTACGTGATTAGTTCTATAATTTTGACTAAACTTATTTCATGACTTTGGAGCACGGAACCTTGGTTCGAATCCTAAATTAGATTTTGCCTCCAAGATTTTTCTACCATATATTTCCAAGAGAATGATTTTTCATTTTGAGGGGGAAATCACCCAATAACTTCTCCCACTCTAAGATGGAGTGAGAAAATTACTGCTTAACAGTTTGTTAACCTTTTTTAGGGTTCATCATCATCATAATCATTTCAGCCAATAGACGTCCACTGTTGGACATAGGCGAGCTATGTCGGCAACCTTGGTTCTCCTGCGGATATCTTCATTTCTGATTCGATCACGCAAGGAAACTCCGTGCATAGCCTTTTCCATTGCCCTTTGGGTGATTTTAAGCCTTCTGATGAGGCCCATTGTGAGCGACCACGTTTTGAAACCTAATATCATCACTAGCAACATGCTCTGGTCATAGCCTTTCGTCTTGAGACACTGTGGTATGTTGGACGAGAAGATACCGCGCAGCTTCCCGAACGCGGCCCATCCGAGTCGGATTCGATAGTTGACCTCTTTCTCAAAATGAGATCTACCCAACTGGACTGTCTGTCCAAGTAAGATGTAATCGTCCACAACTTCGAGTATAGAGTCTCCGATCTTGATAGAAGTGGGTGCTACATGGTTGTTTATCATGACTTTAGTTTCGTCCATGTTCATTTTAAGACCTACTCTTTCGGAAGCTCTACTGAGGTCATTGAGCATTGTGCTGAGCTATCTTCCCAGCCATGACTACTATGTCGTCGGCAAACCGAAGGTGAGTGATATGATATTTTAGGGTTCTGTACCTCAAAAGGAAAAAACGGAACCCTTATATAATAATTTTGTTATCCGTCTATCTGTCTGTCAAGACCCTTTATCTCGGGAACGCGTGAAGTGATCGATTTGAAATTAAAACCATAAACTAAAGTCTGCAGACCCTTAAAGTTGTGAAAAAATCAAATTTCTGAGTTAATGATAAAAAAGATCAATGATATAAAAGAAAGGGTCTGTTTGTGTCCCAAAAAACGTATATTTCGACGCTCTCAAGAGAATCAAAATTCATAGGGTACTTCCCGTTGACCTAGAATTAATGAAATTTCGCATGAAGCAAGGTCTCATATCACAATTTTTTTTTTTGCGATTCGGAATAATCTGCATAACTCAATTCGGGAATTGAACTGTTTTCCTAAATAAGTTTGTACGGAACCCTCAGTGCGCTCCATGTGGAGCAAGAAGGAATGAAAGACTTTTACTGACTAAAATCCACCTGTGTCCTTCAGTTCCCCTTTGCGTTCTAGGACCACGATTGAATTGAATGATTGAAAGGGATCAGAAATTCGCGAGAGCGTGCATCGGCCCTGCTAGGCTGGCGGCTTTGCTAACATCATTTATTCTGTGTATGTATGTATGTATTTAGAAATATATAAGTATGTTTATCAGTTGTCTAGCACTCATAACACAAGCTCTACTTAACTTGAGACTAGACGACGTTGTGTGATAGTTGTGGAATATATATTTTTTGCACGCGCTGGAACCCTACGCGCTGACGAAGATACGGACTCGGTTCTAACCGGACGGCCGAACGGCGTGCTGTCCGGAAGAACGATGAGGCCCTCCTTTCGTTGTTTTAAAGTATTTGCTTTCATTTGCAATTTATCCAACTGACTACTATCGTCAATCAGTTTCATAATTAAAATAATCATTGCCACATATCACTATGACATGGAAATTTATTTGGAGATATATCTCAGCATTTTATTTTTTTTGAGTTTGATCGATTGTTCTTTATATTATGATAAAAAAAATTAAATCAAGATCAAAACATAAATTACTTTTTACGTCATTAATAAAATTAAAACTAGACCGCTTGCTAATTGATCAGCAATTAGGTAGGTCAAGATAAAAGATAATAAAAAATTGTAGCTGATAATATCGAGATATTAGAATATCAAGATTATATTGAGATGGACAGAATGTGTGTCGTAAATGTCTAAGGTTTCATGAGAAGATGGATGAAAGATAAACAAACTATTGTGTTATTTATTGTTTTAGTGGAAACATATTTTTTATTGTTTTTAGGGTTCCGTACCTAAGTCAGCAAAAATAGAACCCTTATTTTTATAAGAGTCCTTCATTTTCTTGTCCGTCTGTCAAGACCCTTTTTAGGGTTCCTTATTCAAAGGGTAAAAACGGGACCCTATTACCACTACTTCACTGTCCGTCCGTTTGTCTGTCTGTCACCAGACTGTATCTCATGAACCGTGATAACTCTCATGAACGTTTTCAACAAACATACACCGGGGCAGGTAAAACTATAAAAAAGTTATAATGTAGTGTCTAATGTTATTTAGATATTTGAGTAACTAATAACCAAGATTGTACGAACCTAGATTATAGTTTTTTTTTTAATGTGTTACAGTATATACAATTGATGGTTGGCCAAAAAAATTAAATTAAAATAAGTAAGGAACCCTTCGTGTGCGTTTTCATCTCGTACTTAGCTGATTTTGGTTTTCTCAGGAACGCGTGGAGATATGAAAGTGAAATTCATATCACAAATACTCAGGTCTGCTACCTAATCACCATCAGTTAATATAGTTGTCATGAAAATCTACGTATCAATAATAAAAAACTGGGAAAGTGCGAGTTGGACTCGCGCACTGAGGGTTCAATACAAATTTACCTATGAAAACAATTCAATTCCCGAATTGAGTTTCGAAGATTTTTCCGAATTTCAAAAAAAGGTTGTTTTTTTTTGTGACGTAACTGAAATAGATAGTTTTTAGATTTTTTCCTATACTTGTGCTATGAGACCTGGCTCCATACCAAATTTCAGCATTCTAGGTCAACGGGAAGTACCCTATGAATTCTGATTCCCTTGAGAGTGTCGAAATATTACGTTTTTTGCGACATAAACGGCTGTAAAGTTTTTTTTTTTCGTTAACTCAGAAGTTTGATTTTTTCACAGCTTCAAGGGACCTCAGATCTGAGTAAATGGTTTTAAATTCAAATCGATACCTCAACGCGTTCTCGACATAAAGGATCTTGACCGACAGACATACAGAAGGACAACGCAGTAATCCTATAAGGGTTCCGTTTTTTCCTTTTGAGGTACGGAACCCTAAAAAACAAGTTACTTTATCATTTAACTAAAATTAAATGGTCGTCATTAATAAATATCCCCGTTATCAAATTCTCCCCAACATTAAAATACACAGCACCCTCAACTTTAAAATGAAATACTCCATCAAATTTTAGCGAACGGTAAATATTTGTGTGTGGGTTTGAGAGCAATAATCCGGGAGTATTTGTACTGCTCTGTCAATACAACGTCGGACGTCCGATGGTCGGCCGGGGACCATCGGGAGCTTTTGGGGGATAAGGGGTCAATATTGGGGTATTGGAGATCAATATTTAGGTAAACGTAGCACTACAGCTCGCTGGATTAGTGTCCCGAGTAGCTACTATGTTTTTTTTTGTTAAGTTCTTTTGACTGAGGTGTTAGAATAGAATAGAATAGAATAAACTTTATTGATACACCAAAATAGTAACAATTATAGAAACAAAACGTAGGTACGTACGCATGTACGTTGTTTGTTGTTGTAATTGTGTTTGTTGTGTTTGTTGTGTTGTTGTGTGTGTTGTGCAATTGTTTGTGGCGTTTTGCACTTTGATTGTTTTTTTTTTATTATTATTTCACTTGAACATTTGTAAGTAGGCACATCATAACAACAGTTTCCTTAGTGAAAGTTGAGTGACCAATTTTAGGTTAAGTTCGTCAGTATAGGTAGGTATATCAGCTGTTCTAATGAATGTGCACGCCACAATTATGGCGGCAAGTCCCTTCTTTGAGGAGTGGTTGGAAAGACAACACAGCGTCCTTACCTTCCACATGACGCAGGCCCTTACCGGACATAGTAAGTTCGGGAGGTTCCTGCACCAGGTTCGTGCGGAAGAAACGCCTGGGTGTCACTATTGTGTGAACCGCTCGAAGGACACGGTGGAGCATACGGTAAAGGTGTGCCCCGCCTAGGCAGAACACCGCCATGTCATCGTGGGGGCGATCGGCGGCAGCGATCTCTCATGCCGGACCTTGGTACAGGCCATGGTCCGGAGCGAGGAGGAGTGGCAGGCGGTCGCCTCCTTCAGCAAAGCAGTAATGCTATGATAATAATGAAACGGCCCTATAGCCCCAGCCACCGGGATCCCGATCCTTATTTCCTGCCACCGAAAGCGCGGGCTTGCAGACGGCAAGCAATAGTTAGTTCGCCGTCCCAAGGGCCCAGCAGGGTCGAAGCCTACTGGGACCATGGGTTATGAAAAAATGAACCCCGGGCCCTGGAACGTAGATAAAGAAGGAACAGGAGTGGATTTTAGTCAGTAAAAGTATGACACGCCCTCCCGCTCTGCCCAAGGGCGAGAAATGGCATTGAATGATTTCCAACCCAGAAAAAACTCTTTATAATTTTAGTGTACATAAATGGATTGTTGGGTCAATTTTTTTTTTTTGGTATGCTGTCTTAACATTTTTGAAGCGCAAGACAATCGCACATATGATATTTTCATAAATTTTGTCACTGATATACTGTCATTTTGTCTAGTCTCTAAATATCTACCACTTTGTATCACTTTTGGAGGTTGATACCCCTAGTAAAGGAAAAGGAAAAAAAAATAATTTAACGTACAAAACTTTTTGCGAACACATTAATTATTATGCATATAGCTAAGGAATGTAATTTTCAACCGGAGTCCGTGTTACATGATAGCTAACACCTGAGTGAATAGATTAGTTCTAGGCAAGCATGCTTCAAAGTCGACAACATCATCCTTTACCATGAGGTGAGATAGAGTACAAACGCGAACCCATCAATAATATATAAAAAAAAACAAATAACATTGCTACTCTGAGAAATTGTAAGTGCTAGCAATCATAATAATTTGTATAGGAAATTGAACAGACAAGTTGCATCATTCTCCAAGCTTCAAGTTTCCGTAGCATTCATTTGTTTGCAACAATAGACTCCCGGCACCCCTTTTATTGGCAGAAAGCGAGTAAAGGCAAAAGACAAGGCTGTGAAAATATATAGATTCAAAACAGATAGATTTTCTGTTGCGCATCTTTATACGTAGGTATTATTTTATTCCTTGGTTATTGTAAAAGCTACTAGCTGATCCAGGATCCGATTCCCGGGTCGTCCATAGGTTCTATTAAGTCCGTAATTTTCAATTGCTGAGTAAATGCATCTCCAAAGTTCCAGGTGCGTCTCGCATCCATTGGATTCCCGCGACCCTTACTACGTCATCAGTCCACCTTGTCTCGGCCTACCAACGCTACGTCTTCCAATACGCGGTCGCCGTTTCAATACCTATCGACCTCATCGACCACATGTTCTGCGAGCAATGTGCCCACTGTCACTTAAGCTTGGGTAACATTCGGGCTTCGGACATTTGGGTCTCTTAAGGATATTTCAAAATCAAAATTTATAGGGTACTTGCCGTTGACCCAGAATCCTGAAATTTGACGATTAAGGTCTCATAGTATAGTTAAAGACTTGATGTGCTGCAAGGTATTGAGGAATCTCGGTATATTAAGATGGTTGCCAATCCATACACTTCACAATCATGACTCGTTATTAGCTAAATTGGAGCACAATGGTGTGAGAGGACCGGCTCTTCAGCTAATAAAATCGTATTTACATAATAGAAAAATGTTTGTATAAATTAATTATGAATACGAAGAAAACAATGGTAATAAGGAATTTCGATGTAAGAAAGGTTTTAAATTACAATAAAGTTAGGTGTACCACAAGGATCCATACTAGGTCCACTATTTTTTATAAAATACACAATTAATAAAAACCTGACCTTAAATTGACTATTTATGTGGACGATACGAATACAATTGTATCAGATTGTAACATTAGCCACCTTAACTCTATGGTTAAAGAGACACTAAAATATTTTGATGAAAGGTTTGCTGTAAACGGTCTAAAAACCAATATATGTGTGATGACCTGGTGAAGGTCGCGGGAATCCGATGGATGCGAGACACACTGGACCGGTCATTGTGGCGACGCTTGGGGGAGGCCTATGTCCAACAGTGGACGTCTTTCGGCTGAAATGATGATGATGATGATGATGATGATGATACGTTTTCGGGGAGGTAGCTACCAGTATAACATTGATAAAGATTTTATTGCTCAAAAACGTGTCATCAGAACTATGGTACGATAAAAACAAGAAGAATCGCGTCGGGAATATTTCATATAATTAAACATTTTGAATGTACCTAGTTTATGTGTAATGGTTATTATTGAAATTGACGAAAAATTTTAAGACTTGATCTATCATCAAATGTAATACTTCGCCTTAAAGTAATCCGTCATTGTTCTTAATTTAATGCAATAAAATTGTTTAACTAATAGCCTACTTCATTAAAACAGGATTTGTATAGCAGAACTTTCAAAGCCAGTCTTAAAGCGTTTCTTTTAGAAAAGTAGTATATTCAGTCAGCGAACTCTAAATAATATGTATTTTGAGCAGGTATTTGTAATAATAATAATTTTGACATTATTTTGTGATTCAACTTAAAATAATCTTTTATTATTATTATGTGTGAAATGATTTTATTTATTATATTTTATATATTATCAATCTTTTTTACACAATTATGTTGTTATGAAATAAGATACAACTACTACAGACCGACCTCGGTAAACATTTAGTCTGTTAGTCTGGTGGTTAGTGACCCTGACTACTATACCGGAGACCTTGGGATCGATTCCCACGCAAGACAAATGTTTGTTTGACAGGCACGATAATTTATTCTTTGTCTGGGTGTAATAATATGTACGTATTTAAATTATGTAAGTATTTTTATCCTTTGTCTAGTACTCAAAGCACAAGCTTTGCTTAATTTGGGACCATTTAGTCCCAAACTAAGCAGAGCTTTATGTGAAAGTTGTGGAATATTATTATTATTACCTATATTATTTTACAAGCATTGCTTAACCTTGGAGATCACCCCACCACCAGCTATTTATTCTCGCCACGAGCTCCTCAGCCATCAACAACCAATCAAAACTCAATAATATATATTTTTTACTTAGCCTATGCTTTTCCACTGCTGGGCAAAGACCTCCCACAACTTCTTCCAGGTATTCTTTTCTCGAGACAAGTCAAACCAGCCCTAGTGGTAAGCGTCTATGTCATTTCACCACCTCTTCCCAGGTCGACCTCGTTGGCTTCGTCCATTCTAAGGCACCCACTCTGAGGAGACTCTTGCCCAATACTACATTTTATTGAAAAAAAAAGTTTTTTGCTAATCTACATGAAGATCTAGGTCAAAACTGAAGGCCATCTAGATTATTTGATTTGCCTATGCGATAATCAATTAATAAGTACCTACTGTTCAACGTTAACGACGTGAGTACACCTACCAACCTAATATGGCAACCTAATCTCAATATCACAAGATAGCACTGCTAGTTTTTGTTTTGCTTTGCTTAATTCTTTCTATCTCACCCTCATCACGACTGTTTTTTTTTAGGTAAAAAACCCACTCCTGTTCCTTCGTTGCCTTCGTCCCAGGGCCCCGGGTTTCGTATTCACACTACCCATGGCCCCAGTAGGCTTCGAACCTGCTGGTAAAAAATAAAATAAAAAAAAAAACAAGCTACTGCCAGCAGCTTTGTTTGCGTGAAAGTGGACAATGGTATAAAAAGTATCCTACGTGCTATTTCAGGATATGGTTTTATCGTTTTCCAAATTTCATCCAAACCCATACAGCTGTTCTAGCGTGAAGAAGTAACAAATATACACACTCAAAAAAGTTTGTCTTTATAATATGACGTATATAGTGTGACGTAAGACTTTTCTTATCTCAGTTAATGCCTACATGTATTAAACATATACATAACAAATTTATTTTAAAGAATACTTTTTTTTTTAATTATTTTCTTTGAATTTTGTCTTGATTTTGTTTTGATCTTTGTTTAATACGTTTGTCTTGGTATGGTCATGCAAAGAGGAGAGATGAAACGCATGTTACTAAAAGAGTTATGAGTATACATGTGGATGGATGGAGAGGAAGAGGGAGGCCAAAGAAAAGATGGATGGATTGTGTGAACAGTGATATGAAAGAAAATGAAGTTATTGATAGCATGACGGTTGACAGGATAGAATGGAAGAAAAAAACGTGTGGCGCCAACCGCAAATAAAATGGTTGAAGGGATAAGGGCAGGAAGATGATGATATTCTTAAAAATAAAGTCTCAGAAAAAGAGGTAAACACTCGCCGTTTCAATTATAGAGGTAACTATGACGATAAAATCTAAAACGAATCCCAGATATAGCGGGAGATGACGTTGGATGATTTTCCTACCTACAAAAAAAAAAGATATAGTGGTTTGCTTTGTATCACTAACAGAGTTAATTCAGTGCTAAAGGTTTCTCATATATCCAAGTCCCACTTAACCGAGTTCCATTGGATATCTATTTAGATAAAATGAGAAACTGACTGACTGACATATCAACGCACAGCCGAAACTACTGGGACTAGGAGCGTGAAAATTTGCACAAAGTTTCCTTTTATGACGTAGGCGCACACTAAGAGAGGATTTTCCAAAATTCACCCCCTATAGGGATGAAAAGGGGGTCCAAAGTTTGTATGGAGAAACCTACTTTCACGGAGCGACGCCGCAGGCAGACGCCAGTATTATTATATTAAGCCTGTACAAACACTGCTGAGCAAACCCTTCCCTTCATTCCTTCTGCTGTTTTCGGCTCTAGGCCATATCTTGCCAATTGCTAAGGAAAACATCCAAGCCATTTTCTTCGTGGGCCACGACCATCACGCGATTTCAAGGTTCTATATTTTACAAGCGCACCGCTCAATGCGGCAGACATGTCCAGCCCAGACCCACGTAGAAACGATCTGGTTTATAAATATACTGGGCACCACAGACATTCCTCTATATAAAATCGGCAGGGTACTAAAATACCCGACGTATCCACGTGTGGACCGGACCGAGCCGCTTATGCAAATGGCCGCAAAATTAATTATTTACGCTGTTTTTCTTCAGTAATTGTATTAACATAATACATGGACGATGATTCGTTTTCATTAACACGTTTCGCTTTACGAAAATTATTTTTTGACTTCGTTCATTCGAAGCGTTCATGTAATTGACATTAGTTTTTTTTCTTAATAACTTTTGTTCGTTTTGGAATGTGGTCTTTTAAGTGTAAACTATTTGTTTTTTTTTTTGTTGCTCAGTAATGAGGGTTTTCAAAAAAATTCACACCACCTGGAGTGGCAGGTGGTCGCCTCCTTCTGCGAAGCAGTAATGCTAGCAAAAGAGGAGGCCGCACGCGTGAGGCAACGGTTCTCACGCCCCAGCCGCTGCTGGGATTCCGATCCCGATTTCCGGCCACCGTAGGCGCGGGCTTGCAGACGGCAAGCAATGAGTAGCTCGCCATCTGACCGTCCGGTAAGACAGCCAAAGTCGTCGACGGCGCGTACTGTTCCGCGTGCGCCTCAAGGTGATGTCAGCAAACCGTAGGGGCCTAGTAGGGTCGAAGCCTACTGAGGCCAAGAGAACCCCGGGGTCCTGGAACGAAGGCAAAGAAGGATCCGGTGTGGGTTTTAATCAGTAAAAGTCTGACACGCCCTCACCCTCTGCCCAAGAGCCGGAGAAGTCATTGTAATTTGAATGAAAAAATTGGATTTCCCATTTAAAAAAAAACCCAAACAGAAATATTAGCATCCCCCAGCTGGCGTAAAAACCTACCACCTTGAAGAATTGCCAAGGCGACACCCAATCACAATTACGAGACCAATTAAACCTTGTCAAGGCCATAGACTAAAGCGTCTGATAGCGAGAGCTGTCGCATAGCCACTACTCACCTTCTGCTTTTGAATTGCAAATCGTCGGTATCTGCACCGCCGACCTTCGGTCACGCGAGTGCGCGATATCGCGAGGCGCGCTCTAATTTTGAAGAGACATGAGTTTTTTTTTCTTGAACGTGTTTTTTTTTGGTTTAGCTGACACCTTTTTATTGTGTATAGGCTCGCGTTTAACCACTATCTCACCTAATGGTCGATAATGTGGACGACTATGAAGCACGCTTGCATATAAATAACCTATTCACTCTTGACTTAAAGATCCCTAGGCTAAAGCTATCTGAAAACACAGATTCCGGCAGGGAATTCCTAAGTTGGATGTAGGTAGGTAAAGATGAGCCTTGCTAAACTCGTTAAAAAATAAAAGGTCTATTTTGACATTAAAGAAATACCCTAGAATGTAAATTGGAATGAAACTGAAAGAAACAATAAAATAATAATTAATTACATAATGTGTTTTAAAAAAATACATACTTTTTTTGACGCGTTAAATAATATGGAATATATTGCTAGTATTCTTTTTCGGTATTTAAGCATACGTTTTGACAGATGTCAAAACGGGCTTTTTATTTTTTGACAGCTTTAGGGCTCGTTGTTCAAAAACGTCACAACCACCAATGAAGGTATACGGTAGGTTTTAGTCATTAAAAGTCTGACTCTCTCACTCCAACTAGAGCTAGAGAAGTTCTTTGAAAATTTCTCACCCAAAAAAGGTTTAAGCGCCTTGGAATCAAGAGCAGTGATGGCCGACTGGTAACGATCCCGACTTATGAGTTGTAGGTCGCGGGTTCAAACCCAGCCAGGTGCATCACTTAGTGTAATTTATTTCACCACCACTGCTCCTAAAAACGGTGAAGAAAAAAATCGTGAGGAAACCGGCATGTCCTAGAACCAAAAATTTGAAGACATATGACATTCACCAATCCGCACTGGGCCAGCATGGTTGATTACGGCCTATTATTTCTCCTAGAGAGAGTCTGCCTGAGACCTAGCAGTGGGAACATTATAAAAGCTGATTATTCTATTATTATGCCTTGGAATCAATGATCAATCCGCTGATGAAGACTTGTTGAATTTCTGCTAATTAAATATTTATTTTGTCCTACAAAAAACCATATGTTAGATAGTTACAATAGTCTATCGAGTCAGCCTTGTCGGTATAAATGAAATTCTCAGCTCCATTTTACAAAAATTGCACCAGTTTCAAAGATTTCATTGCATAGTCCAGTTCTTCAGACACTTGAGTTACAAAACTACACCAATTTTACATAACAATATCCACTAAGAAATCGATTTACGAATAATTAATACAGCCACTGAACTTCAATTAGTTTAGACTTTTTGACAATTCTAACGATTAAAAAAGAACAAAATATTCTCTTACGACTATCTCTCCACCGCAACATGACCTATTCTTCAAAACCCCTTCTTCTTAGCGTATCGATGGCAAAACTAGTTAAATTCCTTGCATGGTCCAGTATTCGGCCGCGGCAATGCCGTCCGCTGATGCTGTCATTAGGTCCCTACGTGAACAGGTAACAGGGCACGTGATGCAGGATCGAAGGTGGGACATGGTCTGCGGAGAGACGCCGCACAAGCACTGAAGGTCGGAGCCGTCCGAGAACCCCCATCTGTGGAGATTGTCTTTGCTGCGCCCAACTTGGGTGCGGAGTCTATTTAGAGTTTTCCAGGTAGGCCATGGTAACTCGTGTCCAGGAGAGAGGCTCTCCAACGGCTCGACAAAATCATCAGGAGGTTTAAACTTCTCTCGCCAGAGGACGCATCACGCAAAACCCCTTAAGAGAGGAAGAAGACTTCTTATACATCCAAATATTGTTTATCTAAAGTAGGCCATGAGATCCCTGAAACCTCATCAATCAATATCTACCATCCTATATTTCAGTCATTATTTATAACCTGTCAAATCAACTTACAGAATACCCTTGTAAGTAGGTACCTACATGTTCAATTTGATTACGACACTCGTCTCATTTGAGCAGTATATTGTGAGAATATAGGGGAATATTCGATACGATATACCGCCGATATCGTCGTCTTCAACGGTGAGAAGCTCAACAAAATTTATAGGCGATTCTATACCCCTAGGGAGCCTATTACAGAACGACCAGCCAACGTAACAAGAACTCTTGAAGTAGGCTCTCCATATATTTGGGTCAGCCTGCGGATAAATTTAAATGTTGATTTTTCATTTTAATATTTGAGTTCGCCTGTTGGAATTGTAGATTTTGAGGTAGCGATAATGTTTTAGTTCAAAGGTAAAAGGTGGTGTTTTGTTTTGATAGAATTTATATAGGTTTATTTGTGGGTTTGTCGAAGATTGAATTAAAGTATATTTTTACTTGTTTACAGTACTGTAATCACACTTATACTAGTAGTATAGGTGAAAGTTTTGTATCTGTGTGTATATGTATACTTGTTACTGCTTTTTTTGAGTTGGGGAAATCATCAAATATCTTTTCCTGTTTTGGTTTTAGTGAGAGCAAGTGTCAGATTTTTACCTAGCTTTTTTTTAGGTGGGAAAATCATTTAATGACACCCTCCGCACTTGGGCGGGGCGCGAGTGCGTGTCAGACTTTTACTGACTAAAAACCCACTCCTGTTCCTTCTTGCCCTTCGTTCCAGGGCCCCGGGGATCTCTTTCGTATCAGCCATGGCCCCAATAGGCTTCGACCCTGCTGCGCACCTACGGTTGCTGACATCTCCTTGAGGCGCGAGTGGAACACTACCTGCCGTCGACGACTTGGGCTCGGTCCAGACGGTCGGACGGCGACTTACCCAATGCTCGCCGTCCGCATGCCCGCGCCGACTATAGCCTAGCTATGTTCCTTTATTCACCCTTTGCGTTTCAGAGCCGCGGTAACTCTTTCAAACAAGCACTCATTCGACATTTTTCCATTGTAAGGTCTTAGTCGGTCTCAGAACTTAGTAAAAGAAAAAACAAAACCGCGTTTCCTTATCAAGAAAGCGTATTACAAGATTTATGACTACGTTGAAGAAACACTAATTTGGCAATGACTGCTTCTGCTTTTATTTTATTTTTTCTATTTATACAACTTCTTTTTTATAATGTAAATTAGAGAACACTGTAGACTTCGCAGACTTATAAATTATTTTCTATTACAATTTACGTTTTTTTTTTTTTACTTTTTGTAAAATCAATCAATTTTTTAAAAGAGTTACCATGCAGTTCTTTCGGTTCCACTCCATAGGAAACGACCAATTGGAACCGTGCACCAACTTCTGACGTTTTATAAATGCCCTGTTTACCTATGTAAAATAAAATACTTTTAAACTTGAACTTTAAATTTGACTCAATATGAAATATAAATATGACCTCATAGCCACCCTACAGGCCACTCGGTAAGTTCGCAGAGAATCTCGCCAAAGGCTGTGGGACTTGTCGTATATTTTCTGAGGACAAAATTACTGGCGGGTGATGAGAGGCAGTCGGTGGCTTCATAAATTTATGAAATGGCACCTTCAAGGAAACCCGCGAATTACGGCCGCGGAATATTTACTGCCGATTACATAGTTTAACGACGGTTAACTTGAAGTTTAAATGTTAGACGTTAACAAAAAAATATCGGGTGGTTTGGAAAATGTGATTACATTTTTGATATCTACACATGTAGGTAGACAATTTCCTAACAGTTTTTAAATGATTTTACTACTGAATAATAGAACACTGCATGGCGAATTTGTTTTGTGGTTTTTGCTACTTTCATGGGAAAATATTGTCTAACGAATTTATGGACCGTCATCAAGCTTATTATATAAGGCCATCATGATCGAACAGAATTGGTCTAACAAAAAAATCACAAGCAAAAAGTTTACATCAAAAAGCTATCCATACACACAAATCATATGTTAGAACTACAACTTATATAATAATAATTATGTGGTTCAGGAGCAGTGGTGGCCGAGTGGTAACGGCCCTGACTTACGAGTTGTAGGTTGTGGGTTCAAACCCAGCCAGGCGCATTACTTTGTGTAATTTATTTCATCACCACTGCTCTCAAAACGGTGAAGGAAAACATCGTGAGGAAACCAACATGTTCTAGAACCAAAAATTCGAAGACATGTGACATCCACCAACCCGCAATGGGCCCGCGTGGTGGATTACGGCCCATTCCCTCTCCTATAAAGGAGGCCTGAATCCCAACAGTGGGAGCATTATAAGGCTGACTATGCTATGCTATGCTACGTTAGTGTAAACAGTAGTAATTAATCATAATTATTCTGCACAGGCATTCAAACTAATCTGTTTGTTATCAAAATGGTATTTCCCCATTCACGAAGGGCATCGAGATTATAAAAGAAAGACTGATAATAATTGTAGATTGATATCAGCAGAAATTTCACGATAACATACTGGGAACCTTCAAAACAAACTCTATAATTTCAGAAATCAGCAATGTCGCGATCACATCAAGAAAATAGGTTAAACTTAGTTTAAAGTCCCAGTTAATGGAGCAGGGTGTAATGCGGCTCTAATAACCGCACTAATGAGTTTCCATTCTTTCCTCATTTCCGTGGTTGAGAGAATTTCCGAGTCCCTGAGTATCTAGGATAAACTGTAGAAATTGTTCTACGGAAGAGTGAGACGGCCTTATTCTTGGAAACATTTTGCATGAAGAGTAAGTGAGATAGCAAAAGGGTGCCGGATGGCTGAGATTCCTCAAATTCAAATGTCTTTTCCTAGAATGTGCGGTCTTGGGGTGTTTGTTAAATGGAATATTTCATGTCGTTCATTCTTAATGTAGTTTCTTGATGGAGTTTGGATTCGCTTCTTAAGCACGAAGTTGTAGTTCTTTACTACTTGTATGTGACGTTTTTAATTTCATATGTATTTTATTTATTAATCTATTTATTTTGCAAAGAAAATATTGTGAGATCATCTAATAACTACGCGTAGTCTAGGGTGAAACAAGACGGTGTGTCAGACTATTACTAACTAAAACCCACCTGTGTCCTTCAAGTGCCTTTTGCATCCCAGATCCACGATCACTGTGTCAGACGTCAGAAGCGTAGCCAGGCGTGGGCAAAGTGGGCCCTCGCTCACGGCCTCGTACCCAAAGGGGCCTCGTACAAACGAGGGCTCTTTAAGAACGAGCGGTTTTTTATAATTGCTAGGCTCGCATTTGACCACTATTTCACCTGATGGTAAGCGACGGTGTGGTCGAACACTGAGTTGCGACAGTCACTGTCTCGTTTTCGAAATTATTTAAGAAACAGGCCTCGCTGATATGTCTTCGCCCACGTCTAAATTAGTCTACGCTACGCCTCTGTCAGACATTCCAGCAGCCCTAGCGAGCATCGGCCCTGCTGGGCCCCTTTAGTTTTGTTGACATCTCATCTCATCAGGCGCGCATAGAACACTACGTGCTGTCGACTCAGACCTAGTCCTTACCGGACGGCTGGATGGCGAGCTACCCATTGCTCGTCGTCACGGATGGGGCGTGAGCAGTAGGCAGGGCACATTGCTCGCAGAACAGATGATCGATGGGATCGAAAGATTCTTTAGTGGCGACAACGTACCGAAAGACGCAGTCTTGTTCTCCCATATGGAAGACCGATGACCTGGTGACGGTTGAATTCTTAGGATGTGAGATGCAGAGGACCGGTCGTTGTGACGACACTTGGGGGAGGCCTATGTCCAACATAGTCTTTCAGCTGAAATGGTGATAATGATGAAGCCGGAGTGGGTCACTAGGAACTCATATTAATTTCTCAACTACTGCTTACGTAACGCTTACGATACTATAATATATATAAAATAGCTTCTACCCGCGGCTTCACTCGCGTGAATGTAGGTTTCTCCATAAAAACTTCGAAACCCCGCTTCATCCCCTTAGGGAGTGAATTTTGGAAAATCCTATCTCAGTGCTCACCTACGTCATAAAAGGAAGCCTTGTGCAAAATTTCACGCTCCTAATCCAAGTAGTTTCGGCTGTGCGTTGATATGTCAGTCAGTCAGTTTCCCCTTTTATATATATAGATAATAGTGGTCTGTTTGTCTAGTGGTTAGTGGCCCTGACTGCTTTACCGGAGGACGTGGGTTCGATTCCGACCCAAGAAAAATGTTAGTGTGATAATTTTTTCTGTGCCTGGATGTAATTTATCTATAACTAGCGACCTGCCCTGGCTTTGCAAAACTTTTTACAAAAAAAAAATACAACCGACTTCAATATAAAATAACACTGAAAAGTCCAAATAACTTAAATTTCGGAAGTGATGTTTCTATAATAGTTTTGTCTCCTCGTTATTTAACACCGACTTTCAAAATTAAAGTTATTTTATACTTTTCAGTGTTTTTTTTTTTTATATTACTTCAATGTTATAAGTTGTATTTTTTTTTACATTGAATTCGGTTGTATTTTTTTTTTGTTAAAAGTTTATTTTATACTTTTTAGTTATGTTACCACCACTAAAAAGTACCCCTCAACCAAACATAAATACCTTATAGCCAAAGTGCATCTCATGACAATTCTAATAATCCCAAACACGGTTAGATTACATTAATTTATTACAGAGTTCCGGTACAGAGTTCGATATATTCCCCCTAATCTTTCAATCAGTCATTGACTACACATATAAACAAAGCAATTTTACTTGTTACGACGGTTCTGCTGTGATCCTATGAAGTTCATGATCAGATCATAACAAAATTTTATATGACCAACTCGGAAGCATAACATTCAATCAAAAAAAAAATTCAAAATCGGTGAACATACATAAAAAAAAATACTTAAAGCCGAACATAGAACCTTCTTTTGAGGTGACATATAATGCCATGTGAAAAACATTCAATGCTCAAATCTAAGCCAGCAATGTTGAAAGTTTGACTCTGCGATTTAGGTATTAGTGGTCATTGCAAAAGATATCTTTAGCGGAAATGGTAGGCATATTGGCACCTCCCAGCTCTATCATCAGGTCAGTTCGATAGTACCTTATAGCCAAAGTGCATCTCATGATAATTTTAATAAGCCCAAACACGGCTAGGATACATTGATTAATTACGGAGTTCCTGTGCCTAATTTTCGGCTTCATCATCTGATCAGTTTGATAGTACCTTATAACCAAAGTGCATCTTGTAGCGATTTCTATGGCGTCACATAGGAACTAATCCTGCATCGCGCAATTAAAGTTCTCCGTGCGATTAGAACATATAAAACAGCCCGAAATCATCTATCGGGCAGTTGCCCACCAGACATAACACCCGTCTGGTTGGAGGTTCCTCTCTTTTCAACGGAGATTTACCGGACTTTACTCTCTGTTCTGCCTACCTCCAAACAACACACAATTCTAATAAGCCTAAACACGGCTAGGTTACATTGATTAATTATGGAGTTCCAGTTCCTATCTTCCGGCTCCATTTTAATCATCAGATCACTTCGATGATACCATTTTCAACACAACTATTCAGAATCATTTATTTATTTGTATTGTCACAGTTACTTAACTATCTTCATTGTGATATCTATGTGATGGTGAAGTTCCGTTGGCCATTTCTGGTCATCAATCTGGTCAAAATCAAATCATCAGTGTTCCTCTCCTATATTGTGCATTTATTATACATATAAAACTTCTTCTTGAATCACTCTCTTAAAATCTGTTAAAAAAAAGCCGAATCAAAATTTTAAATATCTAAGCAAACATAGGGACAGAAAGACACGAAAAGCGACTTTGTTTTAAACTATGTAGTGATAAGTATGTATTTAAAAATATAGAAGTATGTTTATCAGTTGACTAGATACTCATAGCACAAGCTCTGCTTAATTTTGGACTAGATAGCGTTGTGTGAAAGTTGTGGTATATTATTTATTTAAGTAATATCCCGACTATATCAAAACCGGTGTAATTTCGTCCCAGGGTTTCCGTGACAAAATATAAAACACATAGCAGCAAAGTTGTTATTAAAAACTTAGGTAGCGCTTTTTAAACATGAGACATGCCAAGCGGAGATAACGTAGCGTGAGCAAGAGCATCATGACTAGTGTTGGGACACATCAAAAAGAAAAGTTACTATACCTATCGATGGTTTCAAAAATTACCGAGCTTCTTGTTATAGGTACTCCAGGGTTAATATTTGTGAATTTAGTAAAGTAAAGTACTCTTTGTGTTA
Organism: Mythimna vitellina; assembly: GCA_949316375.1. Lineage (NCBI taxonomy): Eukaryota > Metazoa > Arthropoda > Insecta > Lepidoptera > Noctuidae > Mythimna > Mythimna vitellina. The sequence goes on along the minus strand of OX438687.1, from coordinate 6,482,484 downwards.
TTGACAGGCCTGTTGGTCTTGTGGTCATTGGCCCTGACTGCTATGCCGGAGGTCGTGGGTTCGATTTCCACCCAGGACAAATGTTTGTGTGATGAGCACGATCATTTGTTCTGTGTCTGGGTGTAATTTATCTATAATATGTATGTATTTAGAAATATATAAGTATGTTTATAACTTATCTATTACTCATGCCACAAGCTCTGCTTAGTTTGGACTAGACGGCGTTGTCTGAAATTTCGTACTATTATTATTATTTATTAAAGGGGTGCAGGTATGCTGAGCGTAACCGAACCGAAACGGGTACCATCTCCGCAATTGCTTGACCACGCCAGTTTTCAACTGGACCCTGCAGTGACGTACGGTTGATGGTAAATAAAATATATATACCTCTACTCAAAATAGATATTTTTTCATCTATGAATATCCTACAGTACCTCAAGATCTACCTACTGCATCAGTAACAAAATTAATTGGCTGACTGACGATTTGGACAATATATTCGGGCACAATAACCGAATTGGCACATTTGAAATTTTTTTTTATCCAACTGTACTAAACGACTTCGATTTTAGTGATATCCGAATATATTGTGTACGAATCGTCAGCAACTCAATTTATCGACACCACAACGTCACATCACTACCGTGAACTCCATAAAGTCACAGCACGCTTGCCTCCGTGCCGCCACATACGAACGACTTAATTATATTTTTCTCTGGCCATCCCGCACGACAAACATCGTGTTTACCCTAATATATTATAAAACTTATCTACAAAATACTGCATTGACAAAATTTTCAAGATTGTTACACCAGTAGGATTTCTTGACTGCGATCCCACGTGATGGTAAGCAGTGATATTAATTTGATAATGAATTACACTAGTTTATTAAGAGCCTTTTCACTCTAGCCTTGAAAACACCTATATTATAATCGGACGGGAAGACCGCAGCAGGAAAATTGTTCCAATTTTTCGATGTACGCGGTATAAAAGTCGAGGCAAAACGCTTAGTCCGGACCGTAGACGTGTTAACAATGTAATAGAAAGGTGATAGCGGAATCAACGGTAGTATTAAAAATTTCAATCAGTTTTTTCAAAAAAACTTTAAAAACTATCTATTTTGTAAAAATTGTTATAAAAATGATATAATAATTAACTTTTAACATAGTCTCAATGTAAACTCAAATTTAAACACTTTTTATGTAGACTGAACAAATTGAAAACTACAGAAAAAAATAAAAATACTTGTAATCGTATTTATCGCATTTGGGGTCTTCAGGGACGGAGTCTTCGAGGATCGGGGTCGTCAGGGAATCGGATTGTGCTCCAGGGTTAGTAGATTGGTAAAAAAAATGGATTACCAATTAGCCTCTTCGCACGTGTTTCCACTGAGTCTAAAGATATAATTTTGCAGCAACGGCCCATATGTGGCTGCAGTACTCCACACACGATCGGACCTATGAAGCTGTCCCATTGTAAAATACCGCCGGACTTTTGCCGAAACGCCGAGTTTCCTAACAGCTACCTTGTTTTTGGGCTTTATGAACCACGCAAAGTTAAGGTTTCAGGAAATTTCAACTACATAAATGACAACATCTTTGTCTGTTGTGATGGAATTGTGTAATATCTCATCGACTTGTATTGTCCGGTGGACTGTAACGTGTATGACTTATATAACAGAATATTTTTAATTGACTTTAAACACGGAACTCCTGGTAAAGCTGACGCCTTATTTTATTTATCTATGTCCTTGTAGTTCCATTTAGTATAGAAAGGTTCGCGGTTATCCACTATCTCACCTAATGGTAAGCGAAACACGTCAAAAGAGAATAGGTTACTTCTAGGCATGATCTGCCTAAAAGTAACCTATTCACTCTTGACTTGTTTTTAATAATGCAGAAGCTAACTTCGTGCAAAAATAGGACTAACTGCAGGACGTGTGTAGCGTGCACTTTACGCCTTATTCTTGTACACGACAGTTAATGACATTTATGAGTTTGCTTAATAATCCACACTGGGCCCGCGTGGTGGCCTAGCTAGTGACAGTTTTGAAGACGTCACCTGACACTACCTACGGGTTTCCCTATCATCTGCTAGCGGCGCGTGTGCAGCGTGCATAACACCACATCATACATATCCTATTCGTATTCTTTAAATTTAATAATATCTATGATAGTTATGATGACACCACTTGGCACTATCTCTGGGTCGCCATGACCGCTGCTAGCGATGCGTGTGTAGCGTGCGTAGCGTGCGTAGCACCACTTTACATTCTGTTCTTACACTCACACTATCTCAGGGTTGCCGTGACCCGCTAGTAGAGGCGCGTGTGCACTTCACATCCTATTATTCTACTCTACAGTTAATGACAGCGACGATAGTTATAATGACGTCACCTAGACTAGTATCATCTTCATTTTACTATGACCGCTGGCTAACACCGCGTGTGCATCGTGCGTAACACCACCCCACATCCTGTTCTTAAACTCAATAGTAAATGACAACTTTGGTAATTATGAAGACGTCACCTGGCACTATCTCCGGGTCGCCATGACCGCTGCTAGCGGCGCGTGTGCAGCGTGCGTAACACCACTTCACATCCTATTCGTCACCACCTGGAACAAGCATGAAAAATCGAATTAGTATTGGTTGAGATATTAACATTTTACATTTTGTAACATTGTCTTTTATTAAAATCAAGGTTAATTAAATTGGGATATAAAAACTCTTCATTATATTTTTAGTTTAGAAGATGAGAATGTTGAAATGGATGTGTGGTGTGACGAGAATGGATAAAGTGAAAAATTAATATATTGGAGGAAGTTTGAATGTGACGCCAGTTACTGAAAAGTTGGGTTAGGTTAAGCGCGCTCCATCATCGACCGCATCGTCGCTTTCCATCAGGTGAGAGAGCGGTCAAGCGCAAACCTATCAACAATAAAAAAAATTAAAGTTATTTTTATTTTTTCCATTATTTAGACTTCAACTACCTTAAATTCGTTAGTTATTTATTTTGTTATCATCATCATCATCATCATCATCATTTCAGCCGAAAGACGTCCACTGCTGGTGTTATTTTGTTAACATCTCATTTATTGATAGTTGTAATTCTTTATATTTTTCTTGCTTTTTAGGGTTCCGTACCTCAAAAGGAAAAAACGGAACACTTATAGGATCACTTTGTTGTCTGTCTGTCTGTCAAGACCCTTTATCTCGAGAACGTGTAGAGGTATCGAGTTGAAATTAAAACAATAAAATCATGTCTACGGTCCTTTAAAGCTGTGAAAAAATCAAACTTCTGAGTTAACGAAAAAAACAGATACGGCCTTTTATGTCGCAAAAAACGTATATTTTGAGATTCTCAAGGAAATCAAAATTCATACCTATGGTACTTCCCGTTGACTCATAATCCTGAAATTTGGCATAAAGCAAAATCATATAACATGTATGGAACCCTCAGTGCGCGAGTCCGACTCGCACTTGCCCAGTTTTTTTTATATAGCCTGTTTCTTATAATATGAATGTGAGAACACTGGTCTACAGTGTTCACGAATTCTTAGATTACTTCATACTACGACTCGCTTTTTTTATTATGATTATTTTTATTGTGCTTTTGGGCACAATATTGACTGGTCTACACTGTTCTTATACTGTAATATGGAAATATTGTAACACCAACCTTTTTTTTTAAAGAGTTTCTTGCCGGTTCTTCTCCATAGGAAACGACTAATTTGGAACCGTGCACTAGTTTCTGAAGTTTTATAAGTGCCCATGTAGGCCTATGTGAAATAAAAAAAAAATGAATTTTATTTTTAAGGCAAAAATATTAGTTGTTTACATATTATCTCAAAAACTACAAGAAAATGACTTTCATAAAGCGGACACATTCAGTGTCAAATTACGAAATACCAGATTACCTTACCCTACCCTCAGGGACCTCAGGGAATACTATAGAAATCTGTAACTATACTACTCTTATATACTTGTAACCATTCGCCCCGTACCCCGTATTCCATAGCAACACGAGTACCGGCCTCAATCTTCAAGCACTTAACTGATTGCTTGCTGGACGCGAATGTACCTAGGGCTGGCAAGCCTAGATACTCATACTACTGATTTTCGATTGATTTTAAAATGAAAAAAAAACTTAAGTAACTGCTCCGAATTACAAACTGTAGGTCACATTCAAACTCAGCCAAGCGCAATACTTTGTGTTATTTATTTCATCACAATTGCTCTCGAAACAGTAAAGGTAAACATCGTGAGGAAACCGGCATGTCCTAGCCAAAAATTCCAATACCAATTCGCATCCGCTAATCGGCACTGGGCCCGCGTGGTGGTTTACGGCCCATTCCCTCTCCAAGAGAGGAGGCCTAAGTCCCAGTAGTATGAACATTACAAAGCCATTCTATATTACATACATAATCATGTATGTATGTCATTAATTAACTTAACAGTTTCTATAAAAAATATTTTTTTACCGCCATTTTGTAATTATGACCAAAAAAGCGCCTTCAGTAACCTACTCAAAATAAAACTTGAATTCATAGTCGAATACCTATTTTAGCGCAGTCTATTACTTTTTTTTTATTTTTATAAACTAGTGCTTGACTGCGATCCCACCTGATGGTAAGTAGTGATGCAATCGTTGATGGTCAGGCGCACTAGTTTATTAAGAGCTATTCACTCTAGCCTTGAAGACACCTTAATTTTAATCGGACGGGAAGACCGCAGCAGGCAAGCTATTCCAATCCCTCGATGTATGTTTGAACAAAAAAAGTACAATACTCTAAATTAGAGTATTGTACTCTATATACAATACTCTAAATTAGAGTATTGTACTCATTACGGTTGGCAACCCTGACCGTACCTGTAGGTATGGACAAATGTATGCTTCTTGTGTATCATTGTACTCTTTGCTGTTGATTTATTTGGTTGGCTGTAGGTACGAAGCTTTTCTTTTGTTTTTATGGGATTGGTTGTGGGTTTGAGTTCATAGCATATGTTTTTTGATTAGTAGAGTGGTTCCTACATGTTTTTCCAATTCCTTTATTGAACTATTGATGGACGATATAGCCAATTTATAAAACGAAAATTAATACATAATGGATAAGATCTTCTTTCATCATCATCATCATCTTTTCAGCCGAAAGACGTCCACTGTTGGACATAGGCCTCCCCCAAATGCCGCCACAATGACCGGTCCTGTGCGTCTCGCATCCATCGGATTCCCGCGACCCTCACCTGGTCATCGGTCCACCTTTTGGGAGGCCTTCCAATGCTGCGTCTTCCGGTACGCGGTCGCCATTCCAGAACCAGATCCAGATCCAGATCCTCTTCCAGATCTTCTTTACAAGCTGTTAATCCTTATTTAGGGCATAAATGTATTTATCAAAAATACCTAGCAAGGACGTTTAGTACAGGTGTGTCAATTGGGTACCCTTTTGATATTAATTATCGTTAGATATTTTTTTTCTCCCGCTCTTAGTGTAACTTTCTGAATAAAAACACACCCGTTTTTCTTCAGTTCTTTTCTGCGTTCAAGGGCCGCGAGAACTCTTTCAAAAAATCGCGCAGCCCGTCTTCATTCTACCTATCGCACAAAAATCAAAAGAGTTTGAGACATCGTGGTGAAAGGATTAGTCAGCAAGACTCTGCGTTACCGAGTGCTAGCTGTCCATGGTGCGCCGAGCGTTTAGAATCGCTGTGACCTGCCAAATTTTAAGTTTGTAGGTGTTATAGTTTCTGAGATTTCGTGATTAAGCAGTGAGTCAGAACATCTCCCCCTGGATGCAAATTGCAGTGGGCAATCTGGAAATCTCTTTTTTTTTTTAAATTGATGTAAACTAGTACTTGACTGCCATCCCACCTGATGGTAAGCGGAGATGCAATCATTGATGGCCAGGCGCACTAGTTTATTAAGAGCCTATTCACTCTAGCCTTGAAGACACCTAAATTATAGTTGGACGGGAAGACCGCAGCAGGCAAATCTCTTAACAGACTACGAGCCCAGGTCGGCCGCTGTAAGAACAATTTGGCCAAATGGGGCTTCCTCGACCCATCTCTAACACAGTGCCAGTGTGGAGCCGCTGCACAGGACATGCGTCATTTGCTATGCTGTCCATCCTGCACAACCGCTTACAGTTTTCAGGGTCTATACGACGCCAATAACAGAGCCGTAGAGGTTGCCAAATACTGGTCAGAAAAAAAATTGTTAGAGTACATCGACACAAAAAGAAGAAAAAAGAAAAACAAAGAGAAAATAAAATAAAACGTAAACCAATCCGAACGCCGATAAAACTAATTAGCATATTTATATAAATCTCCTTAACACGCTAATTAAGTTGCAAACAGCGTCATCTATTGGGTTTCCGCGAAATTAACATGAACGAAATCCATTATCGAAAATTCAACCCTAAAACGGAATCGAAATAAATTCTACATCTCCAACTCGACATCGATTGTACAAACTCCATGCTCTTTGAGCACTTAAAAGCTGAAAGCTTTGTTAAGAGCTCTCTTTAGGAGTGCCACTTGACTCTAAAACGCCAGAAAAGCTTTCGAACAAGAAAACTTAAGGGCTAGGGCCAAGTTGCTAATCTACAATCGTTAACGCTAGTAGAAAACTTCAAATGTATGGGAATGACATCATCTCAACGTTAAGTCACGTGGGTAGAACAAAGGTATCTGAAGCGTTACCGACTGTATAAAGAGATTCGAAACGAAATGGTCGTAACTTGGCTAGGCCTGCTAGAGTTGTACTAGTAAGAAAATAATAATAATATTTCCACAATTATCACACAACGCCGCCTAGTCCCAAGCTAAGCAGAGCTTGTGTTATGAGTACTAGACAACTGATAAATTTCTAAATATTAATCACATAATAAATAAATTACTACCAGACACAGAACAAATGATCGTGCTCAACACACAAACATTTGTTCTGGGTGGGAATCGAACCCACGACTTCTGGCATAGCAGTCAGGGCCACTGACCACTAGACCAATAGGCCAGTCATGAGAAAATCATTGGTTTCGTCATCAGAAGCTCATATAATTGTGGGCAAAGAGATAACAGCAGTGCTACCGCGAGCTACAACGCGATCCATTTTACGACCTAAACTGAACTGTTAAAGGGATAGAGCTATAATAAAAATAATAATAACCCCATCGCCTTATCTCTACGTTGAAGTCGTGGTGGAGCTTGCGCGCTCCAATAAACCCTAGGTCAGTGTAAGTAAGGTTTCTTTTGCCGTAACACGCCTATGGTGAGAGGCCAATCTAAGAGAGATAAAATCCGCAGGGCAGTTTTGTGCCGAACTGTTGGGCATTAGGGACCCCATGGACTCGATCTCTCGGCAGAATTCTTGTTCTTCATCTCCGGCTTGCCGGCCGTAGTGAACACTGACAAGGATCAGAGCTCCCACCTCTCTCTTGCCTTTATTGGCTGGCTTGAGTGGAGATTCGCAAGAGCAAACGTGCTCAGGAGAAGGATGTATAATCCAGTAAGTTGCTGGTAGGGATCTTGACTTTTGATTGATTTGATTGATTGTCTTGATAGCTGTGGCACCTCTCCACTCCTTAAGCACCTCAGGATATTTTGACCTCTTGTTGCTAAGTCACTTCATGCTAGCGATCGTTTTTGGGAGCCCGTTTACTGAGTGTGCAAGTCACCGCCTGCCTTTTATCCATGGACATAATAACATTGTTCAGGCAGGGGTCATAGTCTTAACATAGTTCCTGGTAACCAGTCCACTTAAGACTCCAAAAACCATAGCCCTATATCTTAGTGTTCCATATGTCGCAAAAATTTTCTACCAACCGGGTATTGTCATTGGATGCACTAGCATAACACATACAGGGATAATCGCCGGTTAGTACCACGTTCCATTAAAAGCATCTAAGGGGCTTCAGCGAGTTGGTTTCGACTCCTCGTACGCCATCCAAAAGTCCAGGACCCCAGGGTTCCGAGATATAATAACTCATAACGAAATAATAAAATTTATTTCAGAATTACTTCCATATATTGTTAGTAACAATATTCTTAGCTGTTAGTAAAGCATAATAAATTATAATAATAATGACAATAATATATTAGGCGCTTGTTCTCGCGTGTAGTCCTATCAAGTGCGCCATCAGTACAGAGTCCCATCGGCCGGCACAATTCTTCCTTATTCGGTATTTCTTTTTTGACCAAAGCGAAGATGTCAGGTCGTGTTCGACTTTCACTGAACGGATTGGCTGGCATTAGTAAATACAAAATGGAAACGAGACAGAGAGGTCGTTGCCAAGCAATGGGACAAAATAGGCTGAAGAGATAGATAGATTCTTTTAACTTAACAGACCGATGACCTGATGAGCGTCGCGGGAATCTTAAGGATGCGAGACACACAGGATTTTTTGAAGAATGTCACACATGAAGAAGGCCTATGTCTAGGACTGGATGTCTTTCGGCTGAAATGATGATGATGATGAACAGACAGATGTTAGTAAAGAACAAAATCCTTACTAACATTTCAGCGCCACTTCTACTTCCCAGCTAAAACACAGATTACCATAAGGATAATTTCATAGTCATAAGGAACTGATTATAAGCTTAAATTATTAGTTTTTGGTTTTAAGTATACCTTCAGATTTTTAACTATTTTTCATAATTTGTTCTCAATTGAAGAAGGTCACACATGAAGAAGCCCAATGTCTAGGACTGGATAACTTTCGGCTTAAATGACGATGATGATGAACAGACAGATATTAGTAAGAGTTAGTTAAACCACTTCTTCTTCCCAGCTAAAAGGGTTATTTAATTGTCAAAAGGAACTGAGACTTACTTCTAAGCCTAAATGATTGTTTTTTTTTTTGCATTAAGTATACCTTCAGTTTTTTTAACCATTTTTAATCGTTTCTCAATTGCGCTAGATAAAGACATAATTATTATTAAAGTACTTTGCAGAAACGTGGGACACACGCCGCCACCATTTTGTTATGTCATACTATAAAAAAGAGCTTGGCAACGTCTATTATTCCCCAAATAAATAAAGTAAATAAAAAAACATGTCTGAATTTCCGGCGAAGAGGGAAATATAACACTTAAACCCGTGGAGAGTCAGCATAGCATTTGAAATTTAGACGGACGAATGCGGAAAATGGAGCTGACTGCGTAAACACACGAGGGTACATCTCGACCGGGCCCTTGAGGTTACGTACATGTAACATAATAACAGAAATTTTAAGGGGCCCAGCAGGGTCGAAGCCTACTGGAGCCACGGGTAGTGTGAAAGCGAACCCCGGGTTTCGCCCTGGGACGAAGGAACAGGAGTGGGTTTTTAGTCAGTAAAAGTCTGACACTATCTCCCGTTCCGCCCAAGAGCGGGGGATGTCATAAGATGATTTACTCACCCAATAAAAAAAAAATCTGGTTTGTTGATCTAGTGGTTAAAGGCCCTGACTGCTATGCCAGAGTTCGAGTTCGATTCCCACCCAAGACAAATGTTTGTATGATGAGCACGATCATTTCTGTGTCTGACCTCCCCATAGTAGTTAGGGCCACTAACCACTAGACCAACATGCCAGTCATGAAGGAACATAGGTTTGGTTTTAGTCAGTAAAAGTCTGACACGACCACCCGTTCCACCGTATAGCGAGAGAAGTCGTTAGATTTATTCCCACCACAAAAAAGGCCAATTTGTACCAAAGAATACAAAACAGAACCGTAGCGTCTTCGTCCCAAATTCCCGTCCGAGGGTGCTTAGCCACTAGAGTGCAATTTGTCCAAGCCAGCCGGCCGAGTACCCTCGCCGTTGAAACTAAACTGAACTTGTAGTTTTGCAAACGAACTGACTCCGGTATTTTTTTCCAACAATTTTTTTTAACTAGCCTGAAAGTACTCGGGTGATGAAAATATTCAGCCGCCTTGCAGTACTAGTGGAAACGGGCGCAGGTTGTTTTTTTTTTTTAAATAAAAATGTATTTTCAGCACGGATTTTTCTTTGCTATTTTTAGGGATTGCATCACTACTCATATTAAGAAACATTTTTTCAAGCTATCAGAAATCAGAAACGTTTATTTCAAATAGACCAATTACAAGCACTTTTGTATTGTCAAAAAGTCGGTCAGTCAAAAAAAAAACAAGTGAAGCTAAATTGCACGTTCCAAAGCGTAGATCTCTATAGAGAAAACGTGCAAAAAAACTCCACCTTTAGTTACCTATAGTTTTAAAGGTTGATATTTTTTAGCGAATTTCTCATAGGATCAGAGCTACTAAAGTTACAAGAAGACAAAAAGCCGATTGTGTGTGAAAATAACTGTCAAATAAAGCTCGAATATTCATTGAGTGTATCTGTGTGCTACATAAAAGTTGAAAAAATTACATAATTAAAATTTTGAAATTTATTCACATATTGGCATAGTACAGCCTAAGCCGATGAATCTAAAAGCATACAATTTTACACAAAAGACTTGGAAAGAAAATTTTATAAAATTCGTCTCTATTTGGACTTGAAGATTATCTTGAAAGAGTGTCTTTTGTACCGATAAGAAAGCCGTAATGTAGCTTAACACTAACACGGCTTAAAACACTAATATTATAAACGAGAAAGTTTGTTAGTGTGTGTATATATTTATAAGCTTGTTAATTCTTCACGCTCGAACGGCTGAAAAAATTTGGATGGTTTTTAATTGCCTCGGGAGTCTGTTTCATTGGGATAATTTTCTAAGTTTTACACTGGTGAAGTCGCCGGCAGAACTTAGTCGCTGATAATTTTGACATCTCAACAATGTGATATTTATTTCCGTAAATCAGTGTAAGTGCAAAAAAATTGTGAATCTCTTAGATTATCTCGAAACATTTGCAAAAAAATCTTCCTTAACATAATTCTAAAACCCAACAAAATATTAGCTGCCTCGTAGCGTAGCTCGAAGTTCGTGGCCTTGGACTCGTTCAAGGACCAACGGGCTAGCAGCCCGCCTCGCTCAAGGACGCGCTTTGTTCGTGACGCTGGCGTGACCACACTCTATCGCGAATGTTTGCGTTCTTCGAATGTGTACGCAGTCTAGTCAATAGTTTATGGTTGGTTTTAGCTTACTGTGGGGACTTGTGTGCTGCTTGATTTTAAATCGACTGTTTCTGCTTTTGTTAGATATAGGTTTAGTATAATAATAAATAAGCCTTTATTTCTCACTAATTGCATGCATATGTTTAAAACATTCAATTAATAAATAAACAAAATTAGTAATTCATAGAACATAGTTTGAATATTTGTTTAATTTTTTTATAAACACGTCAACGTAATAATATTAAAGTATTGAAATTAAATTATCAAAATTATTACACTGTATTGCATTGGAATTAATTTAATAATATTATTTTATATTTTATTATGCTAAGTGAGGTATACAGTTTTTGGGTATAGGCTTCGTCCAACCTCTTCCAATTATCCCTATCGAAGGCTTCGCGGGTCCAAGCTGGTCCTGCTAACTGAGAGATGCCATTGGCCCACCTGTGGTGTGGTCGCTCGCGTGGCCTGGGCCTCAAGTCTGCTATTACAGAATGCAGAATGCATTGTGTTGCAGAATGGTCTATCGTTGTTTTCATATTGGATGATTTTGACAAGTTCGGTAGGAAAGAAATGGTAATCTCGTTCATAATGACAAATTAATGTCTGACTCTGACAATTCCTTTGATCAGTGACCTACCATTAGAACGTCATAGTGCAGTCATTCATGTCATGTGTCATGCAGTCAGACAGCTCGATATAGGTTTAAAGAAACTTTATTCTCAATAAAACATACACAAATGTCACTTACTTGAGAACAATAAATTAATGTTAACAATATGAAGGTTCGACTTCACCACTATGTATAGTTTCACAAACACTACCCACCCAACGCATTCATTTCTGTGAGCGTGTTTTACTTGCTGTTAAATACTGGCCGAGCTGAATTTTGAATGCATTGAGTGAGTGTACATTTCTAATACTTGATGGTAATTTATTATACAGTTGCACTCCCTCAAATGTAACCATTTTTTTACCATAATTGGTTCTAGTTTTAGGTAGCACTATTAGGCTCGCTCGTCGTGAGCTTCGTTGACTGACTTGTCGATATTGTTTTAATATAATGTTTGTGTGTATTTTTTTATTAAGTACTTTATTAATGAATATACATGTATTATAGATATAGAGTTGCTTGATGTTCATTAACTTTGTGTCAGTATAGATTTTTGAAGTTGATGTTAAATAGGGATAGTTGAAAAGCATTTTTATTAATTTATTTTGTGATCGTTGAAGTTCTGACAGTTTTGTTTTCGTAGCACTTCCCCAGAGTTCTATTAAATATAGTAAGTGCGGCTTTACTAGCGAGTTATAGATGGTGTACCTTAAAATTCGCGGAATACATCGAACTATGTTGCGCAATGTCCCTACTAGTGTCGAGAGCTTGTTTTTTATGTATTCAATCTGGGCATTCCATGAAAGAGTACTATCTATTCTCAGACCGAGGTATTTTTCACTTGTTTTTAGCTGCAGTGGTACGTCATTAATTTTAAGTGGATCAAATGGTGGAATGATTTTATTTTTTGCCTTAAATATTACATAGCAAGTTTTGGATATGTTTATTGTTAAAAGATTAAACTGAAACCATGAGTATAGAGAATTTAGATCATCTTGGGCTAGTTTAATAATGTCGTGAATGGAAGAACCAAAGTAAAATAAACATGTATCATCGGCATACAGGGTAAGGTGTCCATGTAGCTTTATTTCGGTGATGTTGTTGATATATAAGAGAAAGAGCAGAGGACCCAGAATGGATCCCTGTGGAACGCCGCATGTTATTGGTAACGCGTTACTTTGATCGTTATTGCCTAGTTTAACTATTTGTGAACGGTTGGTTAAGTAGGATTTAAACATTTTTAGTGCACTTCCGGTGATGTTAATGGATTCTAGCTTTTTTAATAGTAATTTGTGACAGACGGTGTCAAATGCTTTTTTTAGATCGACAAAGATACCCACGACTATATTTTTATTGTCTATATTTTGCTTAATTTTAGTAACTAGATCAATTGTAGCAGTGGTAGTATTGCTTTTTGGTCTAAATCCATATTGACGATCGGTAATAAAATTAATAGAGTTTAAGTAATTTTGTAATCTGTTGTGAAGAATTTTTTCTAATATTTTTGACATTACTGGCAATACTGAGATTGGTCGATAATTTCCGGGATCTGTAAGACTTCCTGATTTGTAAATAGGGGTAACCTTTGCTATCTTTAGTGTGTCGGGATATGTTCATTCTACCACAGCTCCATTACGAGACCATTGACCGATCATTGATCGATTATTATGAATTAGCAGATTACGAACATTTAGCAAAATGACAATGGGGTCGTGTTGGAATGACGAATTTATAAAAATAGCAGACTTGGCCCCCTGGTCGCATCTCGTGGGTACCAGTGCCGGATCCTCTCACTCCATCGATTGTCGACAGTTCTTGCCACGTGTCCGGCCCATCCCCATTTAAGGTAGGTATTATAGTATATAATATACCGCTGCCAATATATTAGAAAATTATCCCTAGGGAACATACTCCCGGGATGGACCGTATGTGCTATATACAAAGTGTAAAGCTTCATCGAAAACCGTTCAGCCGCTTGAGCGTGAAGAAGTAACAAACATACACAAACTTTCGCCGTTATAATATTATTTTGATAAAAAAGCCTAAAGTTTGTATGTAGGAGTTAAGAAACTGCTAAACTGATACTAAAGCGTCGATGGGGAACAAATTCAGACTCACTTATTACGATAACAGATTATTATTAAGAAAAACAGCTGTAGCACAGAGAAGTCTTGACAAAAATTCAAAATCCAAAAAAAATTTTTGACTTCCGTAACTCAAAAGGATAAAACGGAACCCTTATAGGATCATTTCGTTGTCCGTCTGTCTGCCTGTCAAGACTCTTTATCTCGGGAATGTGTGGAGATATTGAGTTCAAATTAAAACCATATACTCAGGTCTGCGGTCCCTTGAAGCTGTGAAAAAATCAAGTTGCCGAGATAACGAAAAAAAAGATACGGCCGTTTATGTCGCAAAAAACGTGTATTTCGACACTCTCAAGGGAATCAAAATTCATATGGTACTTCCCGCTGACCTAGAATCTTGAAATTTGGTATATGAAAAGTTTTATAGCACAGATATAGGAATAAATCTAAAAACGTTTTGTTGTTAGGTACTTCACAAATTTTGTTTTCTTTTCCATTCGGAAAAAAATTCGAGAGTCCATTAGATAATTGAACTATTTATATAAAGGGAGTTTGTACGGAACTTTCAGGGCGCGAGTCCGACTCGCACTTGCACACAGTTTTTTTTTATTTCAATTATTTTTTTTAATTTTTAATTTAAACTCACTTATTAGCTAGGTTTTAATTGAGCGCGAGCTGTTACCACTCGAACGTGTCACCGGCTACTTCAACCACCTAAGCGCGCCTACTAACCTACATCATAAAAAAAACCTTATCCAAAATTTCACGTTCCTAGTCCGCAGTTTTGGCTGTGAATTGACATGTCATTCAGTCAGTTTTTCCTTTTTATATATTCGTATTTAGATAACAAATTTTCTTGAAGGAAACCAAACCCCTAATTAAAATTGTTAGAAACCTCGTGTGTAACATTACATCCTAAACATGATTAATTACACTTCCTTACATAAAATTTATTTGTAACATCCTGTATAACACGTCGCGTAAGGTGTAACACCCTGTATAACACGTGCGATCACTTGTCAGCTATTGATTTTGGGCCGCGCCTCCCGGCCGGAACAAATACGGAGTTTTTACTTACCTGCGTCCTGCGTAACTCAGGGGCGGATGTTGACTGTAACCTTCACGAGAATCTACGTGATCTACCTTTACATACATATATGTACGTCTGAAGAAAATGTTACGTAGGTTTTATTTTGACATAGGAATGGCCGATTTATCAGAAATTAACTTGGAGTTTTTTGTCTGCTACGTTGATCCGGGCGCAAGCGCTATTACTGAGCATGATTTCCTGGGTTTCTAGTCTCGATTCAGGATATGTTTCCTATTGTTATTTGACTTAAATTCATCTCTTTCTTTATTATATTGGTAGGCGTGCGCTTAACCAATATCGCGTCTAATCTCATCTGATGGTAAGCGATGATGTGGTCAGCGATAGAGCACGCTTGCCTAGAAGTAATCTATTCACTCCTGTCGAAAGGCGTTTCTAATATCGCGCGGATTTCACCACGCATGCGGAGTTGCCCCGCATGCTGGGCTGCTATTCGGAATCACGCCCCGCGTCACGCGTGCGTATTCTACGCATTACAATAATACTTGTATGAAAATGTCTTTTGCAGGGGGTTACGCGTGCGGGGCAATCCCACGTACGTGATCAAACCCGCACGATATTAAAAACACCCTTAAAGGTTGAAGCTATCAAGAAACACTGTAGGTCTGTATGGTCTGTAGGTTAAGTTTTTTTTTTTTTAATTGATATAAACCAGTTCTTGACTGCGATCCCACCTGATGGTAAGCGGAGATGCAATCATTGATGGTCAGGCGCACTAGTTTATTAAGAGCCTATTCACTCTAGCCTTGAAGACACCTATATTATATTACAAGTGGGCCAAAGATGAAACGAACTTGGCGGAATAAAGTTATGCAATTCCGACACACACTCCCCGAAATGCAACCAATACTTAGAAAATCGACAGGCTAGCAACTCTGCATCGATGCTCAAGACTTGAGAGCCTTGACTCGCACAGAACTAGCGAAATGTGAGTGAACCTGTACCTCACCTTTCACGGTATTCAGATGTTATTTGATGCTATATCATGTTGACAAAATTAGCCCTTATTGAGGTATTAACAAAATCGAAATAGTACATCTTGATGCAAAAGGGTAAAGCATATCATAGTACAGCCGAAATGGAATACACGCCCGTGTGAAAAGTGAGATCATTTCGGCACCAAGTAACTGCAAAGACAGCATTGCCCACGTGTATAAAATGACGTTTTCAACACACTTAAAATAATAAGCAGGCTTCAGCAATTATATTTAGAAAGTCGTGGGTATTTTTTCATTTGCTTTGGTTGGGACTGGCGTGAGACCGATAGGCGACCACAAATATATTAATAAACTAGCTATGCCAACGGCTTTACCTTCGTGAGAGAATAAAATTGCCCCAAGGGAATTATTCCCGGGATATAAATTATCCTATGTACTAATCAAAAATATTATCCACCCGTGTGCCAAACTCCTTCTAAATCCGTTCTGCCGTACGAGCGTTAAGAAGTAACAAACATACATACTCACAAATACTTATAAACTTTTACCTTTATAATTATGTATATAAGTGTGACTATTCATGTACTTATACCGATTTCATACAGCGAAAAAATAAAGTGGATATGCCTTAAATCCCGAGATTAATTTTAAAAAACTGAAATTTTTAATGACACTATCAGAAATATAGCAAAAAAAAAATTGGATGAAGTCTATAAATTTATTAACCTCACCTCAATTGACGTAGGAGATTTTCTTCAATGAAAAATACTAATTAAAATTGTATGTGTGTTATTTTATAGTTATCTTCGTTTTATTTGTCTTATCTATCTCTAAGGTTTTTATTATTATTTATTTGTAATATTAATTCTGAGGTTTTTATTATTATATTAATAGGCCAAACGGGATTTTTATTAGAAATCCCGTAAAATCCATATTAATATAAACATTTTGATGCAAGTACAAGAATAACGCTACCTAATTCCGACCTTTGGTGATTACAGCTGGAGCTGGTAGTTGTACTTTCCGCACTAGTATAAAATAGACTACATTGCAAGCATAAAAGTGGAAGGGGTTTTCGAGCATGCAGAAAAAAATCTTTCAACACACTCAAACCAGAGGAAAGATAGTAATCATCTCTATCCAGCTCAATCAACACTTTACCATCTATCCTATCCCCTCAAGAGTAAAACTTAGTGTTGCATATCCAGTTACACGCGAAAACCCCTGAGGACTTTGCAGTTCGACTTTCATACTCACATAGAGAAATCGGAAAATCTTTGGGAACTTCGAAGCGATAGTTGTTTTTTATGACAGATTTTTTTCATGATTATCTTTTCTTTCATTACAATATATCTCTGGGCAGTTGGAGTACGGAGGCAAAGTGTTTTGTGTGGTATTTGGGGTTTAAGCTCGGGGAGGCAACTGATGACTCCTGCCTTCCTAGCCAAGTTACAACCGTTTCGTTTCGATACTCTTTTCAATTGCCTCGAGTCGGCCACGCTTCCGATCCCTTTGTTCTGACGTTATCTCAACGCTCAGTCACGTGGTCAGAACAAAGGAATCGGAAGCGTGGCAAAATTTCAACTATCTAACTATCATGGTTCATGAGATACAGCTTGCTGACAGTCGGACCGACAGACGGACGGACAGCGAAATCTTAGTAATGGGGTCCTGTTTTAACCTTTAGGAACGGAACCCTAATAATAGTTATAAATGAATACACCCCCTCGATTGCCAGTGAATAAAATACACCCTGTATTATAAAAACATGCCCAAACAAAATTATAAACAACAATTCCTCATTTAATATTCATGTGAGCACGTAACACACGCTGCCCTAGAATTATGCCAGCCATATAAATCCATAATTCCTTCAGAAAACAATAGTTCATCAATTATTACTGTCCGATTATTGTCCAGGTGATTGATGGCAGTTTAATGATTATAACCATTGGTTTATGTAAAAGATGTTCCCCTGATAATGGCTTTGGAAGTAGTGTCAAGTAAGATTGTAATTTTATGTTATTTGTCTTTCTACTAAAAAAATCATGTAAAATTAAATGTATGTGCTATCACATTTAGTACGGAACGAGGTCTAATAGGCCTCGTATGTGTCTTTCCTGCAGTACGGCAAAAAAACATAGTGTTGTGTTCAACATTATCATCATTTCAGCCGAAAGACGTTCACTGTGGGACATAGGCCTCCCCAAATGTCGCCACAATGACCAGTCCTGTGCGTCTCGCATCTATCGGATTCCCGCGACCCTCACCAGGTCATCGGTCCACCTTGTGGGAGGCCTTCCAACGCTGCGTCTTCCGGTACGTGGTCGACATTCCAGAACCTTTCGTCCCCATCGACCATCTGTTCTGCGAGCAATGTGCCCTGCCCACTGCCACTTAAGTTTGGCGATTCTTCGGGCTATGTCCGTAACCTTGATTCTCCTGCAGATATCCTCATTTCTGATTAGTGTTGTGTTATTTTTTACTTATAAAATCATGTCAAATTAAATATATGTTCTATCACATTCAGTGCGGAACGAGGTCTAATACGCCTCGTATGGCTTTCTTACAGTGCGGCTAAGAAAAACATAGTCTTCTCTGCTTTCAGAGGCCGTAACTTTCATTTGGTTTAGTTTAGGAAAGAGGTGAATACATATCTAAGATAATATTTTCCCTATTTAAACATAATGCAGTGGTGTATCTTTTTTAATCTTTTTTTCTGTAGGTGGAAAAATCATCCAATGACATCCCCCACTCTTGGGGAGCAAGAGGGTGTTTCAGACTTTTACTGACTGAAAACCTACTTCTGTTCCTTCGTTACTTTCGTACCAGGACCGAGTCTTCCTTTCAGAAGCAGACCCTTAGCCCCAGTAGGCTTCAACCCTAGGCCCTTACGGTTTGCTGACATCTCGGGAAATTATAGTTTTCAAACGAGGTCTTAAACGCCCCGTACCGCAGAAATGGAAATAATACAAAAATGAGTGCCACTATCAACGTGCTACGCAAGTCGCCGAAGGGATTATCATACGGTGATGCAGTTACATTTCGCCAAATCACATCAACAGGGAATAAATACAAACTTTTTTGTTGTAAATAATCAAATGACTCCTCCCACTTTGTGTGGAGCGAGACGGAGTATCAGATATTTACTGTCTTGAACCCGTGTTCCTTCAATTGCTCATTGCGGTCCAGGGCCGCTGTAATGTTTGTAATAGTCAAATCTTCGCTACTTCTGTATTTATTCATTTATTTATTTATTTAATTATTTGTATAATTATTTATTTATTAATTAAACAATTCATGTACCTACATATATTTAACAATTCATGTACCCACATATTATAATAAAAGAAAAGAAGAAGAAAATAGGTACAATGATAGATAAGTGGGGGGTAGGTATAGACGAGACGATCATTACCCTCCACTGGTGTGCCAATTACAGGCCAGTGTTATAGTCCACTAACTAAATTGATTGGTACTCGAGAATAATGACGGCTGGATTGTAGCAGCAGTTGACTAATTGTATGATTGGCTGCCGTGCTGTATATAATCTTCTTATCGGTCAACTTGTTGGTACTAGATATTTTCGTTGAATTCTTGTTATTAGTCGAAGAAAAGGCGTACAAAGTAAATGCCAATGCATTCAACAGAAAAGGAGGCTGTTATTAATGTATTCAAACACGTCGAAGAAACTTGGTTGAAGGTACCTACATTGTTATTTTTGTTTACATTTGGCCTCAAGCCCAGATGGATAGGGTATAGTTTTGTATCTCAAGTGCCTGCATACGATCTCGATATAATAAAGTAGTTCCTTGAAACTTGCCGAAAAGACTGCCTCGATACATTTGCTACCAAATATTACAAAAACGTTATAATTTGTTACAAACGCACATATCCGAATTGAGGGCACATTGCTCGTAGAACGGATGGTCAATGGGGCCGAAGGGTTCTAGAATGGTGACCACGCACCGGAAGATTCAGCGTTGGAAGGCCTTCCACAAGGCGAACCGATCTGATGAATCCGATGGATGCGAGACGCACAGGACCGGTCATTATGGCGACATTTGGGGAGGCCCATTTCCAACAGTGGACGTCTTTCGGCTAAAATGATGATGATAATGATGATGATCTATCTCTGACGTTGTTGCTGTTATTGTTAATCATTTGTAATATTTTTGGCCACACGATTTTTCCAAATTTTTTAAAAATCCCGGGACCAGATCCATATTATTATTAACATTTCGATACAAGTACATGAATAACTCTACCTAATTCCGACCCCTGCTAACAAAGAAAAATAAAATAATGACGCGAGTGTCTTTTTTCTCCTTTTTAAAAAACAAAGACTGCAACATGTTTCTTGTCGTTTACAAGACCTATAAAAGTTCCCTAAAAATAAATCAAGAAACCAACGTTCTTCCCCTAAGAACACAGCAACTACTTTTTCTAAGCCAGTATTTTCCTCCCAGACTAACTAGAAGAAATATGAAAAATAAAACAAGACTTATTGCATAGGAAATTAAGGTTCCGTTTACGTTGGCTTTAAACGATTTCTTAGTTATTTACTGGCTAACACAGCTTACTGAAGTGTTTACATAAGTTTCCTGATCGGAAAAGGCTGGGTTAGGGGCAGCAAAGAGGTTCTTCATTCACTGTTTTAGGGTTCCGTACCGAAATTCTGAATGGAAAAGTCGGCCCCGGTACGAAAGGCAACGAAGGAACAGGAGTGGGTTTTTGGTCAGTAAAAGTCTGACACTATCTTCCACCCTGCCCAAGTCATAAGATGATTTTCCAACGGAAAAAAAAAACCCAAAGGGTAAAACTGCACTCTATTACTAAGATTCCGCTGTCCGCCCGTCTATCTGTCTGTTCGTCTGTCACTAGGCTATATCTCATGAACCGTGATAGTTAGACAGTTGAAATTTTCATAGATGATGTATTTCTGTTGCCGCTATAAAAACAAAAAAAAAATTAAGGGTAGCTCCCATACAACAAACGTGTTTTTTTTGCCGTTTATTGCTACGACCGGTACGGAACCCTTCGCGCGCGACTCGCACTTGGCCGGTTTTGTTTTTTTTTTGTTTTCTTCGGTTCATTTTAAATGGCGGCCAGTTCGTGGTTTCAGAAAATAGGTGGTTTGTTTGTGTTTATTTTGTGGAACCACTTTTTAAATTGGGAGACCGTTAATTTTTTCCTGTTTGGTGATTATTGACATTTGGAAGAGTTTGTAGGAATTTAATATAATGGTAGTCGCTTTATGTAAAACAACTTTTTTTTTGATGTAGGAAATCATAAGAAAATTGCGCAGAAAATGAGAAACTTTCAAAAAACTACAACATCTATTTAGCTTATCTTCGCGCGTTTGAAAGTTCATTGCTAAGACAGGACAATATCAGTCTGGTCACTCAGTAATAAAAAAAAAACTTTCACGTTCATTCCTCGCCGTCCACCAAAAAATACAGAATAAATCAAACACCCATATCTCCAAGAAAAATAGCCGACCGATACCCTATTTGCCTAACCTAGACAAATAAGAAAGTACACATGAATATTATTTACCTACAAACCCAATTTTTTGCCGTCCAGTCGGCAAACTGTAACGTTTGTGTGCCGTTGCGTCATCGCGAACCTCGCACACTTCATCGGTCGACAAAAAACAAAAGATAAAGCCTTAATATATTCAGTGGAATACCACCCATGACTTGCACGCGACGTATTGGGGGCGAAGCGAAGGTTTTGGCTTAGCTGAACGAGGTTTTGAGTAAGCTGAGCGAGATATTAGCGACTGGGAAAGATGTGAAACATGGTAAGCATTTTATATTTGATCTAAGTTACGTAATGCTAAGGACCATCTGCAAGAATACGTAGGTATCATTGCAATTTGCCTGCTGTGGTCTTCCCGTCCGATTATAATTTAGGTATCTTCAAGACTAGAGTGGATAGGCTCTTAATAAACTAGTGCGCCTCACCATCAATGATTGCGTCATTGCTGACCATAAGATAGGATCGCAGTCAAGCTCTAGTTTTTTTTTTCAGTTGTTGTTTTACAGTTGGCGCAGTGGTTGAGCAATTGGCTTCAATAAATATCTGTATCATAAGCATAATCAGCCATTTTTAATATTCCTACTGCTGGGACTCAGGCTTTCTCTCTCTAGAAGAGGGAATGGGCCGCAATCCACCACGCGGGCCCAGTGCGGATTGGTGAATGTCACATGTCTTCGAATTTTTGGTTCTAGGACATGCCGGTTTCCTCACGATGTTTTCCTTCACCGCTTTGAGAGCATTGGTGATGAAATAAATTACACAAAGTAATGCGCCTGGCTGGGTTTGAACCCGCGACCTACAACTCGCAAGTCGGGGCCGTTACCACTTGGTCACCACTGCTCAAATATCTGTATAGTCTACAGATAACTGTTCCGGTTCTGAGTGTCTTGTGTATGTGAGTTTACATGTTTGTGAACGCATCCACGATACAGCAGATCTAGCCAAGATACGACCGTTTCGTTTCGAATCTCTTGCGTCGAACGCCTCGAATCTTCCACGCCTTCGATTCCTTTGTTCTAATGTCATCTCAACGCTCAGTCACGTGGTCAAGGTGGGCTGAAGTAACTCCTAGTATGGACAACGTGCGATTCGGTAGGATTACATAATTTTCGGAAAGGTATTTTTAACGTAGAACCTGCGCGAGATCAACTGGATGCGAAAAGCGTAGCACTGGTCGAAGTGATAACACTTGAGGAGATCATGGTAATTTCCAACAGCTTCAATTATAGGAGCTGACCTCAGTTAAATGTATTTACTATCACACATAATACATTTTACAAAAGCTAAAGTTTGTAAGTAAGTACATGTTTGTTTATGCTTTACATTGAAAAAACTGATTTGGATAATATTTGGCACATGGGTAGATAATGGTTTATTCTGAGGGTATGTTCGTGAGCTTGCAGATAACGAGCATTATGTAGCTCGCCGTCCGGCCGTCCGGTAACCGTCCGGACCGAGTACGAGTCATCGTTGGCGCGTAGTATTTCACGAGCAAAACCGTAAGAGCCCAGTAAAGCCGAAGCCTACAGGGGCCATTGACTTCCGAAAGAGAAATACGAACCTGTTTCGCAAAGGGCAAAGAAGGAACATAGGTGGGGTATAGTTAGCAAAAATCTGACACGCCCTCGCGCCTCGCCCTAGATCGTGAGAAGTCATTAAATGATTTCTCATCTTAAAAAAAGTATGTTCACATGAGATAATTTTTGCTAATTGCTAACAGAAGCCAATTGAACAAAAATGTAATGGATATCCGGATAGTCCCATTCATCAGTCGAAGACCACATAATTAGTGAAGTTAACATAAATAATTACTAGAAAACAACTCCACCGAGCAACAGCCGGAGGGTTTTCGTCCAAAAGATCGTGTGTTCAAGAGGCATAACAAATAATATGGCTAGAGATGGCACGACCCCGAATGCTTGAGCTACTGAGCCAACTGAATAATATATACTATCAACGTCACAGAGAATGCGAAAGGGAAACCCGTATATTTGGAGGTTTCTAATAATCTTTATTTTGCACGAATGAGACGTGAAACTGAAAATGTTGAAGTGAAATTAGCTATGAATGTATCAGCAGGCGCTTGTGATGATTACGAGAATGAATTTGAATTAAATTTAGCTATCGTAAGCACACTTAGTGTTTCAAGATGAAAGTATAGACTTTCGTCAAGTAGTTTTCGTAGACTCTGAAATATGGTCGCTCATAATGAGAACTCATCAGAAGGCCTAAAGTCACCACTCACAGGGTTTTTTTTCCGGTGGGAAAATCATCTTATGACATCCCCCGCTCTTGGGCCGGGCGGGAGATAGTGTCAGACTTTTACTGACTAAAAACCCACTCCTGTTCCTTCGTTGCCTTTCGTACCAGGGCCGAGTCTTCCATTCAGAATCAGACCCTTTAGTTGCTGACATCTCCTTGAGGCGCACGTGGAACAATACGCGCCGTCGACAACTTGGGCTCGGTCCGGATGGTTACCGGACGGTCGGACGCCGAGCCACCCGTTGCTCGCCGTCCGCAAGCCCTCGCCTACGGTGGCCGGTAATCGGGATCGGAGTCCCGACGGCGGTTGGAACGTGAGGTCCGCTGCCTCACGCGATCGGCCGCCCCCTTTGCTAGCATTACTGCTTACCACACACAGGGTAATGGTAAGGGCTATGCTCGGAGTTTCCTTGCCGCCTGAAAATCGACGAACTTCAGTGGCAGTGGACAAGGCAAGTTGGTTAGAAACCAGACTCCGGCAAGGAATTCCACTCCTTGGCTGTGCGTATACGTACAATGAATGTGTTCCCAAAACGTTTAGTGAGCACGGGTGGGATGTCCGTCATGTGCCATGTACCGGTAGCGCATCGCCGTACGTGTGGTGGGCCGATGATGGGCTGGGCTTAGCGGAATTTTACTAAGTAATCATCTTCTAGCTGCCCTTACCAATATTACTCGAGGTTAGTAGCATATTAGCATATTTAGACTTTTTAATATTCCTAATGGTAGGACTCAGGCCTCCTCTCTATGAGAGGGAATGAGCCGTATTCCACCACGCCGGCCTAGTGCGGGTTGGTGAATGTCACAAGTCTTCGAACCGACGATTACGCATTATACTGGTGCACCGAATGATTACCTCCGTTTAGTGAGAAAGTATTGCAATATATATTTTTCTAGGGTGCGATTGTTTGAAGAGATTCGATTTTTATCTATTTTATATTGCAAATTAATTACTAATTTTTTTTATAATTATTTTTTAGGATTTTTAACTATAATGTAATGATTATAATGATAATGATTTGTATTAAGTGATATGTGTTATATTTTATATTGTAATATAATAAGGACGCTCTGCACGTATTGGTTTCGACTATTAGTGCAGAGAGTACCTGTCATAAAATAAATAAATAAATATGGAAAACAAAAATAGGACTTTATTTTTGGAAGGCTTATGAACTATGTTAAGACTGGCCCTTGCCTGAGCAATGTTATTAATTATTATTTTTCATTATTATAATATAAGCTTGCCGTATCCCACTGCCAGACAAAGACCTCCCTTCTTTTCTTCCACTTCTCTGTCTTTAGTTAATTTTAGTAAATAGATACAAATAAATAAAAACCATCAAACAACAGTTAGAAGTTTCAGCAGCGAATCAAACGGAACTAAGCTAGGAATGAGTTGAAGCGGCCACACCCCTCGGCGGCAATCGGAAAGTTTTTATAGCGCCACCGTAGAAAAACATCTTATCAACACGCCCTGAGGTTCAGTGTACAGACGGGTACACAAGTGAACAACTGCGAAATAATTTGATGGCCAAAGTGAACGTGAAGAGTGGGCCAATCCCATTTATTTTAATATTATTAACATTGAAAATTATAATAATATTGGTTCACCCCCTGCCTTTTTTATCGATGTATATTAATAACGTAATAGTAGTCATGGCTGAGACTACGGAGGAGCTCAGTACAATGCTCGATGATTTTAATAGAGCTTTCGAAAGAGTGGGTCTAGGACAAAACCAAAATCAAGGTAAATAACCATGTAGCACCCACTCCGATCAAGATCGGAGACTCTACACACTCGAAGTTGTAGACGATTACATTTACTTGGGACAGACAATCCAGTTGGATAGGTCTAACTTTGAGAAAGAGGTCAATTGTCGAATCCGACTCGGCTGGGTATCGTTCGGAAAGCTGCGCGGTATCTTCTCGTCCAACATACTACGGTGTCTCAAGACGAAAGTCTATGACCAGTGGGTTACGTTGTGTTGGGTGCAATGGAAAGGGCTATGCTCGGAATTTCCTTGCGCGATCAAATCAAAAATGAAGTCATCCGCAGGAGAACCAAGGTTGCTGACATAGCACGAAGAATCGCCAAACTTAAGTGGCAATGGGCAGGGCACATTGCTCGCAGAGCAGATGGCCGTTGGGGCCGAAAGGTTCTGGAGTGGCCCGTACCGGAAGATGTAGTGTTGGAAGGCCTACAAGGCGGACCGATGACCTGGTGAAGGTTGCGGGAATCCGATGGATGCGAGACGCACAGGACCGTTCATTCTGACGACAGTCGGGGGAGGCCTATGTCCAGCAGTGGACATCTATCGGCTGAAATGATGATAACGTTTAACAATCTGGCCAGTTTTAGTTGGCCAATTATCATGAAGTGATCAAATTATATGATCTGGTCATGACATATCCATAACTAAAAATGAATCCTTATTTCCCACACGCCTTTACTGGAGAACCAATTAACCGAAACCATTTACCTTGTTTTAAAGAATTTGACTACTATTAAAAAAATTGAAAAAAAAACCATTTCACTTTTGCCAGTTCGCGCGATTGACAATACGCACGTTTGACAGCTCACGCGCTTGATAGTTCACGCGTTTGACAGATCACGCGCTTGATAGTTTACGCGTTTGACAGATCACGCGCTTGACAATTTGCATGTTTCACATTTCAGAGCTTCATAACTAGACAATGTCTGTTGGCTCAGTTAGTCCCATTAATTCATTAAACCAAACGAACGCCGGCGTTCGCTCTCGCATTGTCTTTCTATTGTATCTAATTACGGTATACGAAAGGTTAATAAATAAAAAGGAAAAGAGACAAGTAATCAGTATCCAAGCTTAACATAAAACTCGATCGAAACCGAAATGATTTTTGTCGTCGCCTCTACAGCCTAATAAAGTACCTACTCGAGTCGTTTCGAGGCGGCTGTAGTGAGGTGGGGCCACCTCGTCCAACTAAATGTTACACTGACCTGATAACTGGCCACACTTAGCTCAAGTTTTTGTGTGGGGGCTGTAAGAATAGCTAACTTTACAGTGTTGGTCGTATAACAAATATTACTGACATTGTATATTATCTTTTTTGTACTGTTTAATTTCAATTTTCGTTTCCTGAATTTTTGTTTATGAGATTTTGTACATATTTATAAATAATTTTGTTGTGATAATATTGACATTAGCATCACTATTTTGTATGCCTTTCGGTGGAACATAGGATGGACTAAACATTACCTACATATAATAAGATCATTGTCAAAATTGGTTTGTAATGGTGAATATGCAAGAAAAATAGAAAGAAACAAAGAAAAAACGTTTATTCATGACTCACACAATCGTATAGATACATGTACAATAAAAAAGGTATAATCAGTCCGAGACCAAAAAGGCACCTAACTCAGCATATGCTGCGTTATTTAAAACGATAAATAAAATAAAATTCACTATGCACCACCCTAAATATATTGGGACAAAGTTAAGCAGCTTTGGAAAACCTCCCACAAGGTGGACTAATGACCTAGTGAGGGTCGCTCGAATCCGATGGATGCGAGACGCACAGGAACGGTCAATGCGCCAACACTTAGAGAAGGACGAGAGAAGAACGTCTTTCGGCTGAAATGATGATGATATTGATGATGAAATCTAAGAGAATAATTATATCCATGTCATTATCGTTCACAATATTAGTTCACACATCTCAAAGGCACTGCAGAGGATCGATACAGCGTTCGGTGATGTCAATTCGGTTACCCGGATCGCATGTGGCGAATCAAATAACTTTTTGAATACCATAATCATATTTTACGAGGAACGGTTTCCGCATTGCGATATCAATGTCTAAATTATACGACAGACTGTCTCCTAAATTGTTTACCTGCTTTATTTTATTAAAGTAAACAATCGTATTATCATGTCGAAAATCTATCGTATTGCTTTTGATAGAATTTCCGATGTTTTTTCTTTATAATAATGATAATCTATATATCGCTCACCTAGCAATATATTGGTACATCTACATTTTTCATATTTTACAGATACAAGGGTTTTTTTTTATTGGGTGGGAAAATCATCTTATGACAAATCCCGCTCTTGGGCGGAGCAGGAGATAGTGTCAGACTTTTATTGACTAAAAATCCACTCCTGTTCCTTCGTTGCCTTCATCCCAGGGCCCCGGGTTTCGCTTTCACACTACCCGTGGTCTCAGTAGGCTTCGACCCTGCTGGGCCCCTACGATTTGCTGACACGTGGGCAAAGCCGCTGCCTCAAGCTAGTATTTATGTCATCATCATCATCATCATTTCAGCCGATAGACGTCCACTGCTGGACATAGGCCTCCCCTAAATGTCGCCACAATGAACGGTCCTGTGCGGCTCGCATCCATCAGATTCCCACAACCTTTACCAGGTCATCGGTCCACCTTGTAGGGGGCCTTCCAACACTGCGTCTTCCGCTACGCGGTCGCCGCTCCAGAACCTTTCGGCCTCAACGGCCATCTGTTCAATTTTTCGTGCTATGTCGGCAATCTTGGTTCTCCTGCGGATATCTTCATTTCTGATTCGATCTCGCAAGGAAAGGGCAATGGAAAGGAGCATAGCCCTTTTCTTTGCCCTTTGGGTGAATTTGAGCCTTCTGATGAAGCCCATTGTGAGCGACCACGTTTCGGAACCATATGTCGTCCTGTGGAATCGAACCCACAACCTTCAGCCTAGCAGTCAGGGCCACTGACTACTAGACCAACAGGCCTTTCAGTCGTCTTTGGACTGTCCAAAATTTTAAAACCACCACGTTTGCCGTCAAGATATTAATCCCAATTGTGGCAAGCGTTCAACTTTTTAACTATGCTAGTGGTAGCATGGCCAAGCCATAAAGATTTGGACCTCATTCCAAAATTTTACAATGTGATTAATAAAAATCAAATTAGAAAAGCCAAAGTGGGTCAGTACTGGAACACGTAGCGAATTAATCAACCGCCAAACTAACCTCGTTTAAATTCTCTTAAGAACGGCGTTTAATATGATTGTAGCTGGGCACACTAATTGTTAGATTACTTATTGTTATTTATTTTTATTTATTGTTTATTGTTGTTTGAAAGTGGCGCCAGTGACTGAAAAGTTGAAAGGGAATCGTTTATCTTGGTATGGTCATGTGAAGAGGAGGGATGAAACGCATGTTACTAAAAGAGTTATGAGTTTACATGTGGATGGATGGAGAGGGAGAGGGAGACCAAAGAAAAGATGGATGGATTGTGTGAAGAGTGATATGAAAGAAAAGGAAGTTAGTGATAGCATGACGAGCAACAGGGCAGAGTGGAAGAAAAAAACGTGTTGCGCCGACCCCAAATAACACGGGATAAGGGCAGGAAGATGATGATGTATTGTTATTTGTTCAAAAGAGTTACAGCGGCCCTGAAACCCAAAGGGCAACTAAAAGAACTCAGGTGGGTTTTAGTCAGTAGAAGTCTGAAACTCTTCTCGTTCGACAAAGAGCAGGTGACGCCATTTTGTGATTTCCTATGTAAAAAAATATTTTTGGTTCTTAAGTTTACTAGTTACTGAAATTATTTCTGGCAGGATGTAACAGTACTTTTTATTTCCAAAATCAAGAAAAAATAATATTATGTAACATAAGCATAATCAGCCTTTTAATGTTCCCACTGCTATGACTTAAGCCTCCTCTCTAGGAAAAGGAATGGACCGTCCACTACGCTGGCCCAGTGCGGGTTGGTGAATGTAACATGTCTTCGAGTTTTTGGTTCTAGGACATGGTGGTTTCCTCATGATGCTTTCTTTCACCGTTTTGAGAGCAGTGGTAATGAAATAAATTACAAAAAGTAATGCGCCTGGCTGGGTTTAAACCCACGACTTACAACTTATAAGTCGGGGCCGTTACCCCTCGACCACAACTGCTCCTGCTGCCAATTATGTAACGAATACTGACAAATAAAAAAAAACATAACTTTTGCTCAGGTGAATAATTCTTCGATATAACAGTAACCATATACAATGTGTTGCTTTTGTAAAGCACCATAAACTCGTTACAATAATGTACCACTAAAAAATAGTTACTCATTTTTATGGAACAAACCAAGGCAACCACAGATTAATTGTAGAACAATTCAGTGCTGTCGCATCGGTGTGGCATGGCCGCTTCGGATCTGTATAAAGAACCTTGTTCACATAAGTAATAAATCGTTTTTTTATTTTATACCCAAAGCGCCTGCAATTTGACTTCTGCAATATGTAATAAATACATACTAATATAAAACGTTAGACGAAAGTCTATGACCAGTGCGTGTTGCCAGTGATGACATATGGTTCCGAAACGTGATCGCTCACAGTGGGCCTCATCAGAAGGCTCAAAGTCACCCAAAGGGCAATGGAAAGGGCTATCCTCGGAGTTTCCTTGCGTGATCGAATCAGAAATGAAGATATCCGCAGGAGAACCAAGGTTGCCGACATAGAACGAAGAATCACCATACTTAAGTGGCAATGGGCAGTGCACATTGCTCGCAGAACGGATGGCCGTTGGGGCCGAAAGGCTCTGGAGTGGCGACCGCGTACCGGAAGACGCAGTGTTGGAAGGCCCCCTACAAGGTGGACCGATGACCTGGTGAAGGTTGCGGGAATCCGATGGATGCGAGACGCACAGGACCGTTCTTTGTGGCGACATTTGGGGGAGGCTTATGTCCAGCAGTGGAAGTCTATCGGCTGAAATGATGATGATGACATACTAATATTACGAATACATTTTTTTATATTCTCGTCATTATTAATCAATCAGAGACAATCAGGTTCCATTTGTCTTGTCACAACTTTGCATTTCTCTAAGCAATCAATCGAAATATCACACACAATTCCGAACCAAATAATTCAAAACCAATCAAGCAGCCAACCTAACAAAGCAATCAATCATTGACAAATAGCATCAGAGATACCAACATTCGAAGTTTAACTGTTTAAACTTAGTTCTAGACAATGGCGCTAGTTGCAATAGATACGTTGTCGGGCCGTGTCGGCCTCCGGAAATTGGCCCCACCGAGTGTTGCCGTTGCCTCGTCGCTGCAAAGAGCATGTATGGTTTGACTTTTGACCCATTGAACCAAAGAGACTGTTTAAAAGGTAAAAGGCAAAGTTACTTTGCGTATTTTTAGATTCAAGTTATTTTAAGATTCTGTGGTCTTTTATGTGCTTTTCCAGTCGCGGTTTGAAGAGTTAATTGCAATTTATGCACTAGGCGCTTTTGATTTTTCAGTGGGTCATTACACACCTTTTGCAAACTGTCTTTTTTAATACTCTGCTTTCCCTGGGGCCTATGGATATTGAGTTTTGTCAGTTCATTTTCGGTTTTTATACTTATATAATATTTATTAGTGACCCGCTTTTTTTTCTGTGGTAAAGTCATCTTATGACATATCTCGCACTTGGGCGGAGTGGAAGATAGTGTCAGACTTTTACTGACTAAAAACCCACTCCTGTTACTTCATCGCCTTTCGTATCAGGACCGAGTCTTCCTTTCAGAATCAGACCCTTGGCCCCAGTAGGCTTCGACCCTACTGGGCCCCTACGATTTGCTGACATCTCCTTGAGGCACGGGTGGAACAGTACGCGCCGTTGACGACTTGGGCTCAGTCCGGGCGGTTACCGGACGGTCGGACGGCGGCTAGCTTGACATTTTATAACGTAAAGCCCCTGACAGTGAGCGTATTTATTTTTATTTTTAATATGGTCGCGTTTGTCTACTAACTGACCAGATGGTAAGCGATGATGTGGCCGACGATGGAGCACACATGCCTATACGTGACTAGTTTGTTTTAAACATAGAGATTTTCTTTTAATAACAAGAATAATAAAAAAAATATCGATAGCTAAACATTACTCTACCCATTTATTACATGAAACAAACTCTGAAGTACAAGAAAAACTTATTAAAAGAGCAATTATCGGATATAAAGAAAACAAAAGAATGGCTGTCAAAAGTCATTAATAACATACGAACTATTAATTATCAAGTAATTTCGTGGCAATAAAAAAGCTGTGAATTACTCATATTAACGTGAAAATGTTCATAATTTATAAATCGCACCTCGCGTGGCCTTTCATTTCGACATAACTACCAATTTGATAGTACCAACTTCTATTTTATATCCGCAAACTCAAATGAGACCTTATAGAGTAGGGAATAAAGTTAAAAATCGTTTGTTTTCAATTGCAGACAATGTAAAAATAATGTTGTTTCAGTAAAACACTATTTTCGAAGTTATTGTTTTGCTTTTAGTGTTACTCATCGAACGTTGTAAATTATTGTAAACCTTTGCATGTTTTGAGACTATGAATTTTAATGTTATAACTATGTGTATTAAGTTGTAGTACTTTGCAGAGATATTACTGACGTTTGATTCCGATTTCGAAAGCTCGGAACTTCCGATTGATTTTGCATCTTCGATTCCGATTTCGGTCTACTGACATCGGACGCATAGCTTCATAAACGCATACTAGTCATTATAAGACACAATGGCATGACGCTGCCGCTTTGTCGACAGTTTCATAGTTTTGTATGTAGGCTTCACGCAGGCGTACACTAAGAGTATTATTACCGCTGGGCCTTGGTACAGGCCATGATCCGAAACGAGGAGGAGTGGCAGGCGGTCGCCTCCTTCTGCGAAGCAGTAATGTGCGAGGGCGCGGCCCTGACGCTTTAGCCGCTAGGATCCCGATCCCGATTTCCGGTCACCGGTCACTGGGGCCAAGGGTCTGCTTCTGAAAAGAAGACTTGGCCCTGGTATGAAAAGCAACGAATGAACAAGAGTGGGTTTTTAGTCAGTAAAAGTCTGACACAAAAGAGCGGCCAATGGATGTTAATTAATGATTTTCCCTCCGAAAAAAATGCGTATAATTACAAATTCGCGTTTAATGGAGCTAAGCGTCCGTAGACTGGAGGCCTTCAGTAGTGATAAATTATAATCAAAACTTATATCGGAGGAACAAATAATTATATTTGTCGCGCAGTCAGATATGGTAAGTTTGGGAGGTTTCTGCTACGGATTCAGAAGGATTCCGGAAAAACCGCGCGGGTACCACCATTGCGCGGACCACCCGAAGGACACGTTGGAGCATACGGTGGGGCTCTGCTCCGTTTGGGCGGAGTACCGCCGTATCGTAGTGAAGACGATCGGCGGCAGCGACCACTCGCTCCGGACCATGGTTCAGGTTAGATCCGGAGCGAGAGGAAATGGAATGCTTTTGTACCCTTTTGTGATACAGTAATGCTAGCGAAGGAGGCAGCGTCAGGAGTGGTGGTGGAACGTACATCCTAACGCCCCAGCCGCCGCGACATGAGATGCTCCGGGCGTCGGAAATCTCAGAGCGATCTCCAGCCACCATAAGCGCGGGCTTGCGTATGACGGGCATTGGGCAGCTCGACGTCTGCTCGTCTTATAAGGACCGAGCCGAAGTCGTTGATGGCGCAAAGTATTCCACGCGTACTTCAAAGAGATGTAGAACCATAGGACGGCTTCTGAAAAGGACAATCATGGTCCTAGAACGCAAAAGGTAACTGAATTAACATAGAAAGAAAAGAAAGAAAAAAAAAACATTTTATTTGGCGGAACAAGACGCAAATTTAGAACTAACAAATTATAAGTATATTATGTGAAAAAATATGCGCCACATCCGCGCAAAACGGCGGAACGCTCAGCATAATGCCGTGACTACACGCAAAATGCGATGAGTCTACGGCGCTGGTTTTCAGCGTGGGCCGGTAACGGTATCGACATAAAGATGTCGGCACGGTATTGTTTGCTAATAGATTTAAACATAAGTGTTGTTTTAGTCAGTAAAAGTCTGACACGCCTTCCCATTCCATTTTAGAGCAGGAAAACTCATTAGGTGATTTCCCACCTCAAAAAAAAACCATGAAAAGATAAAGGAGACTTTTTTTTTTATTCTTGATAGGTTCGTGCTTGATCTCACCTGATGGAAAGCGACGATGCGGTCGACGATGGAGCGCGCTTAAGTTCGACAAACTTAAGCTACCACTTAAGTTTAGAACAGATGGTTGATGGAGCCGAAAGGTTCTCTAATAACAACCGCGTACTGGAAAACTTAGCGTTGGAAGACCTCCTATAAGTTGGACCTATGACTTGGTGAGGTTCACGTGAATCCGATGGATGCGAGACGAACAGGACTGGTTGTTGTGGCGACACTTGGGGGAGGCCTATTTCTAGCAGTGGACGTTTTACGGCTGAAATAACGATGATGATGATGAATTTATCACACTAATTAGTGTGATGGTGTATGTGTGCATTTTTGTCACTTCTTCACACTCAAATGGCTGAACGGATTCGAAGACGTTTCGGAGCGTTCGATAACAAAAAATGTGACAGGAGATCTTTATATATTAGACTAGCTTCTGCCAGGCGGCTTCGCCCGCGTAAAAGTCGATTTCTCTATACAAACTTCCAAACCCCGTTTTATCCTCTTATGGGGTGAATTTCGGAAAATTCGTTCTTAGCGGATGTCTATACCCTATAAGGAACCTATCTGCCAAATTTAAGTTTGTAGGTGTTATAGTTTCTGAGATTTCTTGATTAATCAGTGAGTCTTCCTTGTCGGTATCATTCTTGACAGAGTGGTCGTGGTCATCACTTCAGCTGTTGATGGCAAGCTTCACAACACGCCGCCACTCCTCTCTGATGGCCGCCTTCCTGCATGCATTGGTGCAGTGATGATGAGCCATATACTGCCGCTTTAATCTGATCAGTCCACCTCATAGGCGATCTTTCTCGTGGCCTGGTACCCTCAACCTTTCCCTGGACCACAAGTCGCTCAATAGTCACTTCCCCTCGGCGGCATACGTGATCAAAAAAGGTGAGAATACAAGACTGTACCAAAGATGATAAACGCTGTTTGAAGCCAAGCTCTCGAAGTATAGACTCATTGGTACGGAAATCCAGAGAGAATTATTCAGTGGTATTTCGCTTTTATATATATAGATTAGCAACACTCTACCTACCCACAAATCAGTCATTACATCACCAGAAAAAAAAACTTAAAAAAAAGATAAAAGAACACGAAGAAAAGTAATCAAAACATCTTCCAACATCTTATACTTGAGGAAAGTTAGTCAATTCAATATTAATATTCGTAGCGCGTTGTAAGACGTACTTCCACCTTAATTGCTGCGCGGCCCGCTGCGGGCTTAGCGCAATGATTTGTGGCTAAGAGCTGCCGACACGAATACCCTGGTAATGAAACACAGTAAATTGTGATAGGAAACGAAGTCTAAATCCACATAGACTTCATTTTTGAGAACTAGATGACCATAGGTATCAATAGGACATAAAGATTTTTTTTAAACGAGTTTAGAGTTATGCAGGACAGGGTGTCATCATTATCTTCATTTCAGCCAAAAGACGTCCACTGTTGGACATAGGCCTCCACCAAGCGACACCACAACAAACGACCCTGTGCGTCTTGCATTCACCGCATTCCCGTGACTCTCACCAGGTCTTCTATCCACCTTGTAGAAGGCCTTCCGACGCTGCGTTTTCCGGTGCGCGGTCGCCACTCTAGAACCTTTCAGCCCCATCGACCATCCGTTCTACAAGCAATGTGCGGGCTGTCCATCGCCACCCAAGTTTGGCGATTCTTCCGGCTATGCCGGCGACCTTGGTTCTCCTGCGGATATCTTTATTCCTGATTCGCTCAGGCAAGGAAACTCCAAGCATAGCCCTTTCCACTCTCTTGCTCTTTGGGTGACTGTAAGTCTTCTGATAAGGCTCATTGTAAGCAACCTTGTTTCAGTGATGACATATGGACAGGGTGTAAAGTCCCGCAAACATCCGTTGAAAAGGGAGGATACTCCGACCAGATGGGTGTATAACTGGTCTGGGCAAGCGACTGATAGTTGTTTCGGGATGTGTATAGGTATTTTCTAATTACGCAGATAAAGGTGCTCACACGTGTACCGCACACGTCGATCTGGGCGCGTCGGTCGCCATACATTTTATATGGAAACTAGACCTGTAGAGCTACACTTGATACACGCCACGCGACGCAACACGACGTCGTTCTACGCACAAATCAGGTGCACACGTGTGCGTCGGTCTAATGTAGTTCTAACTTAAAGGTTGAACTACACTACGCACACATGTGCCACACACACCAATCTGGGCGCGTCGGTCGTCATACATTTTATATGGAAACTAGACCTGTAGAGCTACACTTGATACACGCCACGCGACGCAACACGACGTCGTTCTACGCACAAATCAGGTGCACACGTGTGCGTCGGTCTAATGTAGTTCTAACTTAAAGGTTGAACTACACTACGCACACATGTGCCACACACACCAATCTGGGCGCGTCGGTCGTCATACATTTTATATGGAAACTAGACCTGTAGAGCTACACTTAATACACAAAATTACTCAATAGGTTTTGATTTTCTAGTGAGTGTCAAAATTGCGTTGTCTTAGAAATTTGATAACAGACCTGAGTATTTAATTTCAGTTTTATACCGGGACAAACAGACAGACGGACAACTGAGTGATGCTTTAATGTTATCTTTTTTATTTAAGGGGGAAAATTATCTAATGACAAATCCCGCTCTTGGGTGGAGACTTTTACTGACGAAAAACCCACTCCTGTTCCTTCTTTGCCTTCGTCCTCGAGCCCAGGTTTCATCCCCAGTAGGCTTCGACCCTGCTGGGCTCCTACAGTTGCTACTTGGGCCCGATCTGAACAGTTACCGGACGGTCAGACGACGAGCCACCCAACCTATAAGGGTTCCGTTTTTACCGACTTAGGTACGGAAACTTTAAAACAAATGAACATACAACACACCCTTAACGACTCACCCTAGTGCATAACACTGCAGTAGATCAATTCTGTTTGCGAACTATTAAGCCAAATGCAACGAGGAGTAATCGGGTCACTGATTCTGGCTGGCAACACGCCACAGCACATGCAGTAGGTTAACATGTGTTTGTGAAGGGGTTACAGATGCTATTTTGTAATCTTATTAAGTAATCTTGGCAAGGCGTCGCGGTTTTTTGTAGCGGAAGCCAAGAATGTTGGCAAGAATTCATACACGTGAAAATCGTGCTCGTCATAGACTATAAATTCACCATTTGAAATATTGCGATGTCTGAAAGGAACCCTGGAGACCTGGAACACAATGCATAGAAGGAACATAGATGTGGTTTTAGTCAGTAAAAGTCTGACACGCCCTCGCGCTCCGCCCTAGAGAGAGAGATGTAATTGGATGATTTCCCACCTAAAAAAACCCATTCATTAGCAATCTCAAAAAATTCAAAGGGTAACAATTTTCGTGAATGTCGAAGAATTTCAAGAAGAAAAAAATTACAGGATCGGTCTATGTGACGGCTCATAATACTCAATACTCAATACTTTATTGCATTCCATATGTACATAGGTGGTATAAAATATATCTTAGGGGAGAGCTATGTTTTACGGCTGAAATGATGATGAGAATGATGAAATGAATGATGAACTTTTACAATGAAATCCATACTGATTATTCTTTTTTTTTAAGAGTATTCGTGGAGCTTTTAGGCGGTTCTCCTTCGTAGGAAACAACCAATCGGAACCGTGTACTAGCTTCTAACGTTTTATGGGTACCTACATCCATGTAGGCCCATGTAAAATAAAATATTTGAATTCCTATTTGAATTCCTATTTGAAAAGTCATCTGTTCTGTATATTCGTATAACTGAATAGCAGATCTTTCGGATATTTTTGTCTGATTATTATTTAGGTGTCTTCAAGTCTAAAGTTCTTCATAAACTAGTGCGATTCACCATCATCGATTGCATCATTGTTTACCATTAAGTGGGGTCGCAGTCAAACACTAGTTTAAATCATTTAAAAAAAACTGGGCAAGTGCGAGTCGGACACGCGCACGAAGGTTCGTACCCGAATCTCGAAATTTTTTCCGAATCATTTTTTTTTTATTGTGTCGCGACTACAAATTTACAGTTTTTAGATTTATTCCTAAACCTGTGCTATAAGACCTTGTTTTATGCAAAATTTCAGGATTCTGGGTCAACGGGAATTACCCTACGAATTTTTATTTCCTCGAGAGTGTTGAAATATAGGTACGTTTTATGAGACGTAAACGGTCGCATCTTTTTTTCCGATAACTTAAAAATTTGATTTTTTCACTGCTTCAAAAGACCGCAAACATGAGTATATCGTTTTAATTTCAACTCAATACCTCTACGGGTTCCCGAGATAAAGGGTCTTGACAAACAGACACACAGACGGACAAGGGATTGATTCTCTAAGGGTTCCGTTTTTTTTCCTTTTGAGGTACGGATCACTAAAAAAACCCCGTACTCGTTTCATCAGAGTACTATATGTCTGATGAATGACCACAATGACTATAAGAAATCAAGTTTAAATTGAACTTTTCAGAATACCACCGCATGCAGTTAGTAAAACGATCACATAACGTGACCTTAGACGAGGTTGCCGTAAAACGTCAAAGTTCATAAAAATCCTCCATCAACTTCAAGATTATAATCACTGCAGACCCTATAACCGGCACATTTTGTTTAGATTGTATACTACCTACGACCCTGTAGAGCATTTTACAAGAATATCTTAACCTTTACAAATAAACACTTCATCAATTACATTCAATTGTAAGGCCACTATAGGTATTTTATAATTGGTACATTGTGTATCAAGATCTCTACACTAAAGGAATAAGCTCATGCTACCGGAAATTGCCGCCGGGATTCCAATCCCGATTTCCGGCCACCTTAGGCGCAAGCTTGCGGACGGCGAGCAATGAGTAGCTCACCGTCCGACCGTTTGGTAACCGTCCGGACCGAGCCCAAGACGTCGACGGCGAGTATTGTTCCACGAGTGGCTCAAGGAGTTGTCAGAAAACCGTAGGGGCCCAGCAGGGTCAAAGCCTACTGGAGCCCCGGTACGAAAGGCAACGAAGGAACAGGAATGGGTTTTGTACTATAGAGTTATAAGCTTGAAAAAAGAAATATATGGGGATAAATATATACGGTAACGACTCCGACTTACGAGTTGTAGGTCGCGGGTTCAAACCCAACCAGGCGCATTACTTTGTGTAATTTATTTCATCACCACTGCTCTCAAAACGGTGAAGGAAAACATCGTGAGGAAACCGGCATGTCTTAGAACCAAAAAATCCGAAGACATATGACATTCACCAACTGGGCCCGCGAAGTAGATTACGGCCCATTCCCTCTCCAAGACAGATGGCCTGAGTCCCAGCAGTGCACACATTCATTGTGCGTACAGCTAAGGAGTGGAATTCCTTTCCGGAATCTGTGTTTCCTGATGGCTACAACCCGGGAATCTTTAAGTCAAGAGTGAATAGATTACTTCTAGCTAAGCGCGTTCCATCGTCGACCACATCGTCGCTTTCCATCAGCTGAGATAGCGGTCAAGCGTGAACCTATCAAGAATAAAAAAAAGCAGTGGGAGAATTAAAAGGTTGATTGTGGTTTTATTAAAAAGAAATACTGCGCCTAATAAACATAAATGTATCAGTATTCACAAGCGTCTACGATAGACGTTTAGAAGTTCCAACAACCAAAAACAAAATCGCATCGCCGATCAAAACTTTCTGCATACCTAACCTAACTAGGGCTACAAAGTTCCACACTGTATCCAATGCATCACAGTGACTCCCTGACCTTAGATTTCAAAGTCGGCACGCTAACCGCGACTGCAGATAAGCCCGAATTCATTGTGTACTGCATTATAACTGGCTAATAAAGTTTAACTTGTACATTTGACCTCGTAAACTAGATTATTTTCAGTTTTCAGGCATAGATTTTGGGTGCAAGGTTAGCTATGAATTATTTCAAGTTTGTTAATTGTTTTAGCTTTGCAGTGTGTCTGCGGGTTTATGGATTTGAATCTCGCATTTATATGATTTGTTATTTGAATGTAGAGTGACCGAGATATTTGTAATCTATATCTATACTTATAATAAATCCATTCGGCCGCCACTGCTCCATATATGGTACGGTATAATATATTTTTTCTAAAAAATCATAACCCTACATTGCGTAGCGCAGTCGGGTAAAAATTTGTAATTCTAATCAACGCCATGAAACTGCACACAATGCCAATGAAGATGTTGATGATGATGAGATAGATAGGCAGGACGTTTACCTTCGTAGAAGTTCTCTTTTCACAAAAAAACTCTCGTCTGTCCGTCGTTTATACCGCATATATCGAAAAATCGCCAAATTTACGTGGCAGTGAGCAGGGCACATTACTCGCAAAACAGATGGGCGATGGGCACGATAGGTTCTGCAGTGGCGATCATGTACCGGAAAACTCAGCGTTACAAGGCCCCCCACAAGGTGGACGGATGACCTGGTCAGGGTAGCAGGAATTCAATGGACGCGAGACGAGACGAGAGAACGGGTCATTATGACGAAACTTGAGGAGGAGGCCTACTTATGTCCAAAAGAAGACGTCGTACGGCTGAAATGATGACGATCGAAGGACTGGAACAATTTGCGTGATGTCTTCCAGTCCGATTATAATTTAGGTGTCTTCAACGCTAGAGTAAATAGGCTCTTAATAAACTAGTGCGCCTCACTATTAACGATTACATCACTGCTTACCATCAGGTGGGATCGCAGTCAAGCATTATTTTATATCTATTAAAAAAACTATTCTTAGCGTGTCTGCTATCCTAAACAAAATGTTTAAGAAAATGTAACAGCTCTGAAAATATTTGTAAGAATTATTTATTTACAAGAAAGCAAACATTGGCAAATGTTTTTTTTTTTTTGTGACGTAACTACAAATTTACAGATTTCAGATTTTTTCCTATACTTATGCTATGAGACCCTGCTTCACGTCAAATTTCAGGATTCTAAGTCAACGGGAAAGTACCATATCTATGAATTTTGACTCATTGTTGTTTTAACTGTGCTGATTGTTTTAGTCTGTAGTTTGTCGTTATATTTATTAAAAGAAAATAAATAATGTCGAAATTAATGTTTTTTGCGACATAAACGGCCGTATCTTTTTTTTCACCCCAGAACTGAGTATATGGTTTAATTAATTTCAACTCGATACCTCCACGCGTTCCCGAGATAAAGGGTTTTGATAGACAGACAGACAGATGAACGACAAAGTGATCCTATAAGGGTTCAGCTTTTTTTCCTTTTGAGGTACGGAACCCTAAAAAAACAATATCCATTGTTAGCATGTCTACTATCCTAAGCAAAATGTTCAAGAAAATGTAACAACCCAGGAAATATTTGTAAGATTTATTTACTAGAAGGCAAATATATTGGCAAATGTACTGTGTATATACTGTGGCGTGTTGCCAGCTGGAATCACTGACCCGATTACTCGATGCATTTGACGTAATAACTGGAAAACGAAATTGATCTACTGCAGTGATGTTTACTGTGGAGTGTGTATATATATGATTGAAAAGGGTGTCCATGGAGTTACTTCCACATTCTTCTCCATAGAGATCTACGCTTCGGAATGTGCAATTAGCATCATTTTTTCTGACTCACTGACTTCTTTACATTTCAAAAGTGCCTGTAAATGGTTTATTTGAAATAAAATGCATTGACTTTGACTTTGTATTCTAAGTATATTGTAAACTGGAAGAAAATTTTGAGCAGATGTGATTCTTTGAGTGTTACTTGCTTCGCCATCGCTTTACTATCAACGATTGCATCACTGCTTACCATCAGGTGGGATCGCAGTCAAGAACTAGTTTATATCATTAAAAAAATAAAAAACCTTGACAAAACATTGTAGCGACATTTATGTCGCCACTTAGAAACTAAAAATTCAAAATTCTGCATCGTAAACATCCAGGGTGTCTTCGACATCGACGCACAAACGAATACCATGGAATCAGTATATGATTCTGGACCCCGCAGTGGTAGAATTTTTCATCGTTTTTTTTTCCTAATTAAAAAAAATCATTACGTTTTTTAATTTAAACTGTATAAAATCGTTATTATAAAACATATCGAAACTGTCAAAATTGATAGTTTACGTTATTTTAAATTCCGACATACACATGAACATAATTGGAAACGGGGTTTTCGATATCATTTTGAATACGAACTGCGCCGAAAAATATTGAAACCACCAGATCCGATTTATTACCTGGGAAACACTTTGAGAAAAGACCAAAACAATTTTTGAATGTTAAAGCTTATTGTACAATTTAAATAAAACCGCGATTAGACTGCGGCGGCACGCGTAGGTGTGCGGCGAACACTTGCAAAACCGGTAGTTCCGCTTCATTCGCCACATTCGCCACTATCTCGTATCCA
The DNA here is from genome assembly GCA_949316375.1 of Mythimna vitellina. NCBI lineage: Eukaryota > Metazoa > Arthropoda > Insecta > Lepidoptera > Noctuidae > Mythimna > Mythimna vitellina. The sequence continues at coordinate 6,440,546 of OX438687.1, read as the reverse complement.
CGCGATACTTAACTTTCGTTCATATACGACGGATTAACTGTTACGTTCCGATATTATTCGATTAAAAAAAAAAACAATAAGCACTGGTTATTATCGTTTTTTTAGTACGCACATTAAAAGATATACTAAGCTTAAAACAGAAATTTAAAAAAAAATGCAAATTTTCAGATTCGAGAGTTTACCTAGGGACAGTCATATACTACATTAATTGACTGTTAGGCGGAACAAAGTTCGCCGGGTCAGCTATGATAGTATATAATACTTTTAAACGTACTGAGTCAGAAGTTAACATAAACAACATGCATACAAACATTCATCTTTATTTAAGCAGTTCAAAGCCGGAAAAACCGTCTAGACCGGAAAAGATTGAAACTGTCAGATGAAGACTCGATGGAGATATATTAACAGACAGCAATTGAAGTCATAAAGGCGTTATCAATCCGCGTGCGTTCCCTTACGATACTGAAGGAGGATATTATGACACAATATGACCAATCCAAGAAAATGTCCTTCCCGAGGTACATCTTCATACAACCGCTATTACGTGATTTTTAATCTTTATTTAGATATTTTGGAAACATAGATATATCTTGTGGATATTATCTAAATCATAAATGAGTATAAGATTAATCCCTAATGGCCCCTATTAATGTACTCATAATTAAAAAATATAACTATAGAAACCTTGCACTATTAATCAAGATTCAAAATGATGAAGTTCTTTTCCAAAATCTTTTAAGGTTTTTAAATAAACATATATTATATTACCTGAAACAAGGTTTCTAAAATATTCGATTGAATTGAATGACGGAATTAACATTAACAGGTTAACGCTAAATGGGTCGGAAAGGGCTCTCTTTAGTAACTATAAGGGCGCTTTCAATTTATGCGTTTTTTGACGGACTGCTGTGATGCGGATGCTGTGCGTTAGTCGTACTGAGTACGGACGATCGTATTTTTCATACAAAACGCGCAGTGCGGCAACGGTGTGGCGAACGGTCGACAACAGGACGGCAACGTCATAAGCACCACGTGTTCAATTCGGTGTTTAATAGTGCGAGGTTGAATAGCGCATCACTGACTTACAAACACACGGCAGCCAGATACGTTTTCAATTTAGGCGCTTGTTGACGGACTGCTAATGTACTGCAACCGGCCGGCTGCGGCACGGTAAACGTGCGGCAGCCGGCCGGTTTCAGTACGCATAAATTGAAAGCGCCCCAAAGGGTCATTTTCACTTCCTTCTTTTTTCTTTTTTTTCGGCGTTCGGCCCGCAGACGTGGTGTATATATATATATTTTATTTTTTTGTAATATGTTTGTTTATACATTCATTTAAAATTCATGTACGTTGTTGGTACATAGGAGGACTTAATACCACAAGGCATTCTCTACCAATCAAAGATTGGGTTAAAAAAGACAACACTGTGGTAAGTAGGTGTGCACAATAAATAAATAACAGATATTTGAAATAGAATGTAGTCTAATGTAATCGTTAAATTAAGTGGCTTATAATAATAAAATACGTATATATGCTAATATAATAAACTAATAAATACTAAGATAAATATGAAATTATTTTAATTAAGAGATCTTAATATTTTTTAATTGATTTGAATTATGACGAAGACCGAACTGAACTCTTTCTTCACTCTGAATGAAAATTATCACATGGGTAGACCATATAAATGATATGGTCTACTTGTGTGACAAATTTCATTTCCATATTTTTATTTAATGCGAAACGTGTGTTTGTGTGTGTGTTTTAAAACGTGTTGCGCCGACCCCAAATAACACGGGACAAGGGCAGGAAGATGATGATGATGATGATAGTATATCATCAAATAGTTACAAACTAGGGGACTTTAAGTCAAGAGTGAATAGGTCACTTCCAGGTAAACGTGCTCCATCGTCGGTCAGATCATCGTTTACCGCCAAGTGAGACAGTGGTCAAACTTTAGCCTATCCATAACTAATAACTAAAATATTATAAAGCATCACCTCTTTGTAATATTTATAGTTTGTTATTTTGTTTGTAGGAAGTCATCTCTGAAACTACTGAACTGATTTTGAGATTTCTTACACCAATATCAAGCTACATTATTCTTGATTGACATAGGCTATATTTTATTGTAATTAACAGTATTTTTTGCCACAGAAATATTTCATGCCTGGCGAAGCGGGCACGAGTCAGCGAGTCCATAATAAAAAAAATCCACTTGTGTTTCTTATAATTATATCTAGCACAAACAACTTCCACAATCTACCCTCCTCGTAAACAACCACCTTCTCCAAAATACACAAGAGAACCGATAAAAAGCAGTTGTAACCAGTTCACAATATAATTTAAGTTGCACGAGTGTTCGGGAGAATTTACATAGCAATCATAGCCCCACACGCTGACATCCGTTTACAATTGACATCTTTATGACTGTACATGTTACTGACGAGTGTGACTGTACCAAATGTACCTGACGAATTGTTGCTTGTTGTGTGTCATTAGAAAACTTTTGACTCGTTTGAGAACCGAAATTATGGGATGTCCCTTTCAAAATTAGTTAGCTTCTGAACAGAATACAAGCAACATTTTCCTGACAACTGAAATAAAAAACTAATTTTGAAAATTAAAAAAGAAACGATACAAATTAGGTACCTCTACGGATACACACTCCTTTCAATCATTAATCCACGCTATAATCAAATGATAGGCTTCAACAGTTTCGAAAATACAGGAAGTATTAGTTAAGCCAGCTACAAATAGAAAGTTGAAAAATGAACATGTGAAACTATGTAAGTAATGACCATCACATTGAAGGACTGGAACAATTTGCCTACCGCGGTCTTCCCTTCCTATTATAATTAATTTAAGTGTCTTCAAGGCTAGTGTGAATATGCTGTTAATAAACTAGTTCGCTTCACCATCAATGATTGCATCACTGGTTAAAACCAGGTGGGATCGCAATCAAGTACTATTTTATAGCATTAAAAAAAAAAACTGTACATGGCATGTAACAGAATCAAATGTATTAAACGAAGCATTTTCTACAAATAAATCATGTGTATGCACTTTTCAACTGTCGAAGAAGTCGCTCAATTGAAAGGGATTAAACTAATTGCACATTTCAAACTGCAGATCTCAATGGAGAAGAAAATGCAAAAAGAACAGTATTATTGTGCATCCAAAGCATTGGTGGCCAAAGCATTGGTGATCAAAACATTGGTCGCCAAAGTGTTGGCTGCCCATATTGCCCATGTATTGGTGGCTAAAGCGAATATGATCAAACCCTTAATTAATAAGTATTGATTTTAAAAGCGTCGATTACCATAATAGATAGCATGGTGGCCATAGTATTGGTGCCCTTTCAAGCCAGTCTTCTTATACAAATGACGTTTCTACATTTACTCGCAATACGTAGTCTGATTGTCAAAGCTAAATACGACATCGTCTGTGGTTGAGCACTGAATGCAATTACTCTGTGTCTTTGACTGGCGCCGGAGCATTTAGGGACAGTTACAAACGGCCACTGCTGCATACGAGCTTTGCTTAGAATTGGACAGTAACGAACTATCCTGTACACTACAGACAATGGTCGCCATATTTGGGGGTATATTGTATTACCATTAGCACCCCATGTTAAGGTATAAGCGTTCGATTTTAATGAAAGATAAATATTACCCATTTTATTATTTGTGTTAGCACATGATTTATTGTTTTAGAATAATATTTCTTGTATTTATAAATTCTTTTTTATATTTTCTTTTTTATTTTTAACTTATTATAACATTACCTACTAAAGTGTGTGGGTAATTTTTTTCAGTGTGAATATCATCCAATGACATCCCCCGCTCTCTTATGTGTCACACTGTTACTGACTAAAAACCCACTCCTGTTCCTTCCTTGCCTTTCATACCAGGGCCGAGTCTTCCTTTCAGAAGCAGAAACTTGATCCCAGTAGGCTTCGACCCTACTGGTCCCTACGGTTTTCTGACATATCCTTGAGGCGCGAGTGGATCAGTACGCGTCGTCGACGACTTGGGTTCGGTCTGGACGGTTACCGGACGGTCGGACGGTGAGATAGTGGGAATGTTATGATTTTAGATTAATGTTATATTAAATTTACATTTTTATTTGAAGCTTTGCTCTGTACGACGCTTTATATTTTCTAATTATTAATATTGCGCATGTCCTTGTAAAAGTAATATATAAAAATCTCGTTCGACAGTGTTTGATATCAAAATCCTTCGAAACGGCTTGGCCGATTTTTATGATTATTTTTGTGTATATTTAGTGTGTGTCCTTCAGTAGCCCTTTGCATTCTAGGACCACAAAAGACTTACTATGACGTGTTTAGACCCTAGGTCCCGAGCAGTGCAGTAAAACATATGGTTTCGTATGACAAATACGCTGCCCAAAAAAAAAATTAACGACATGATATTTTTTCGCTTGTTTTCCCTACTCCTTTCAAACGGCTTTGATCTTAAGAAATATGTTTACAAAAAAAATTGCTGGTTAAGTGTTCTTCAGAATGGACATACCAGTAGCATATGTAAAAATCAATCAATATTTCGCAAATAAAATGGTTTTAAAAGTCAGGAGGTCTCTACGCGGGTGCAGGTGGGAGTTTTTTTTAGGTTGGAAAATCATCTAATGACAAATCTCGCTCTTGGGTGGAGCGAGAGATAATGTCAAACTTTTACTGACTAAAAACCCACTCCTGTTCCTTCACCCCGGGGTCCCAGGCTTCGCTTTCACACTACCCGTGGCCCCAGTAGGCTTCGACCCTGCTGGGCCCCTACAGTTGCGCGCAGGTTGGTTGGAGTATAAGTATGATATGGTCAGATGTTCAAGGGACTATTCGCCTTAAAATTTTAGTCGTGCGAACCTGAAAAAGGAATGGAGCTATACCCCCTCTATAACTTCATCCCTTTAACAGTTCAGTTTAGGTCGTAAAACAGATCACGTTAAGAGCTCGTAGTAGTAGATACTGCAGGTTTTCTTTTCATAAATTCCCCTTCCTAATGACCAAATAATCCTTGCGTCGAATTTCGCCCAGTGTCACTTTTCGCCTAGTCCCTGTTACGATCGTACTCCACGCGTGCTTCTTTCAAATTGGGCTCATTAGTTACTAGTACGTCACACATCCATCACGCCCATATATATACCTACATAAGTACATACATAACTATGTACTACATAGCTAAATGTATACTAACGGTAGTGTGTATTTTATTTCGTAAGCAGTTGCTCATTTAATAGTATTACTCGTATATATCATATCACCAACGACCTTACAGCGACTAGACGTCTAATAACAGGCGACGCATGTCTGTCAATACGTATGATTATATATCTGATGTAGAGACATCAGATCTATAATCATCATCATCTATAATCTGATTGGTAGAGACCAATCAGAACGCAGTACCCCGTTTCCCCGTACCAATCAGAACATAGTACCCCGCTCGTTGACAGAATTGTTTTGGTGCGCTAGTTCAAGCATGAGGCGTCTAGTGGCTGTAAGGTCGTTGCATATCACAAACTAGCTGCTGGCAGTGGCTTCGTCCGCGTGAAAGTTGGAAATGGTCTCAAAGGAACATACTTCTGAGTAAAAAAATATCCTATGTGCTATTCCAAGACATAGCCTTAGGACACATACATGAAACGACTCTTCCATCCACACATATACATTCTACTTACCAGATTACATTTTTTTATTTTTTTATTAACTAATAATAATTCATGTCCGCAATTCTGCTTATTAAGTGGGACAATTTACTTCTTTACTTGGAGAGGGGCGCTGATAACCGCAACACAGTTTTATACTACTGCTGTTGTCATCGTTTTAATTTGATTATATCTGTATGTGTTCTTGTTCCAAATAAATAAATAAAAAATAGCCTACCCCTGTGGTTTTTACAAACCATTTAAATTCTATACAGCTTTCCTCTACTACAATGTGCATGTATTTAACTTAAATTTAAAGCTTCCTCATGAACCACTCTGACTATTAGTATTTTTTGAGTTTATCGCGAATGTGATGAATGGACTTTGTTTTTACCCGACTACGGCAAAGCCAAAGGAGGGTTACGATTTTGACAGGCCATGTATGTGTGTATGTTCATCTGCTCCCTCATAGCTCCTAATTTCCTTATCGGAACTAGACATATGAGGTATTGTTAGAACCATCTTAATTGTCCGCTTGTTGTTATTAAAGTGTTTCGGTTGGTACCTATAACGTATGACTGCGGCTTTTCTTTGGTTCTGTTCGAAGTATGAAAATCTACACTAATAAATATAAAGGTTTCCGCAAGCAAGCGTGACGCCGTAAGCTTGCAGACGACGAACAATGAGTAGCTCACCGTCCGGCAATCGTCCGGACCGATTCCAAGTCATCGAAAGCGCTTAGTTTTCCACGCAGTCCTCAAAGAGATGTCAGTAAACCGTAGGGCACAGCATGCCGAAGCCCGCTAAGGCCGCGAGGATTTTCTGAAAAGGAAACTCGTGGTCCTAGAACGCAATAGGCAACTGAAGGACACAGTTGTGGTTTTAGTCACAAAAAATCTGACACGCCCTCCTTCATTCTAGAGCAGGAAAAAATCATTGAATGATATCATACTTAAAAAAAAACAAGCGTGACGCGAATTCATTAAAATCGTTTAACGGCTCCATTCATCTATTCCTTGAATTATTTCTATAAATAAACGGATTGTCGCGTCTACAACACGCATACATACATCTTCACAAATACTACGTGCGGAAAAACGTTGACCGCTAGAACGGACGAAAAGAATTCCGACTTGGATGTATTTTAGAGCAGAGAAGGGAATACTTGGCTGAATATTTAATCCACATGCTGATTCCATCTGAACGCTTTGAAAGAGAAAAGTCTTGCATTAGGATACTATCTTCAGTTGGTTAGTACCCGGGTGTAAGTCTGAAATATTGATATGTAACTTTGAGCCTTATTTACAAGGCCCGCTAACCAAATGCTTAATTTTAATAATGATTAGCAGATTCTAAATTCAAACTTTTAATAGTAAATTTTAAATTAAAGGGGGAATGAAATTCGAAATTCAAATAAAATTTTTTTTTTTGTACTTGAATCGTTGTATTATTGCTCACGTGAGTATTGATACCACGATTCATGGGTCAGGCAGGAGGCGAGTAGATTAAGGTTGTATTACTAACACTAGTTTTAAGTTTTTATACTACTAACAAATTGGATCCTAGTTATCTTTCATTAACGTTTATTATTGTAATTTAAATTTACTTACGTTTTGTTTTTTGGGGGCAGTGTTGGCCGAGTGGTAACGGCCCCGACTTACAAGTTGTAGGTCGCGGGTTCAAACCCAGCCAGGCGCATTACTTTGTGTAATTTATTTCATCACCACTGCTCTCAAAACGGTGTAGGAAAACATCGTGAGGAAACCGGAATGTCCTAGAACCACGAAGACATATGACATCCACCAACCCGCACTGGGCCTGCGTGGTGGATTACGGCCCATTTCCTCTAAAGGAGGCCTGAGCCCAACAGTGGGAACATTATAAGGCCGACTATGTTATGCTACGTTTTTTTTGCAATTTGCTGGTCAGTGTCAGTTACAATGTTCATTTAAATAATAGGCATAAAAATAAATACAAACTTAAACAACTTTAAAAAATATGTTCAAGGATCACTACTTCTCCGCTTGAATGTTAGTAAGTACATATTTCTCCGCTTTCATATCAATATATACACCACTAATTTTTAATGAGTACAAATACTTAAAGAGCTTATTAGAAAAGGTCTTGTTATTATTCAAGTAAAGTATCAATAAATAATATTAACAAACAGTGAAGTTATGAGGGTTTGTTTAAATCCCAACATGTCACTCAATTTATGGAAATATTGTACAGGCTGTTGATTATGAATGAATAAATGACGATCAAAATGGAAAAACACTGCGCGTTGTATTTTCTAGTAGCCATTGTTATGAATGATTGATTCTATTATGAATTTAGCAATTATTTCAAATTTTCGTAAACAATTTTGGGACTTCGTTTTTTTAAATTTGGCTACAAAAATATAATCGGTAACGGGTACGAATAGAGTCCCATGTTTTGTACCAATCAAAAACACAACCTATTTTACAGTTTTCTAATTCATTCCAATACCTGTGATATAAGACCTTGAATTATGCCAAATTTCAGGATTCTGAGTCAACGGGATGATTTTCAAACCTCGAACAGAAAAAAAAGAAAAACCGTAGTCACACGTTATAGGTACCATTTAATAATGTGTGACTACGAAACGAAAATCTTGTTTCATACTTTTTCAACGCCGTTTTTTTTTATCGTAGTCGGGTTTTACTTTTTTACTTTTTTTTTTACTTTATTCGTTACAAGCACACATACAAGTTGTAGGTCCCCGACTTACAAGTTGTAGGTCGCGTGTTCAAACCCAGCCAGGCGCATTACTTTGTGTAATTTATTTCATCACCACTGCTCTCAAAACGGTGAAGGAAAACATCGTGAGGAAACCGGCGTGTCCTAGAACCAAAAATTCGAAGACATGTGACATCCACCAACCCGCACTGGGCCCGCGTGGTGGACTACGGCCCATTCCCTCTCCTAAAGAGGAGGCCTGAGTCCCAACAGTGGGAACATTATAAGGCCGACTAAGCTAAGCTAAGACACATACAAATCTTTCTTCTTCTTGTTGCTTGACCAATTTTTATAAAATTTTGTGTGTATATTCGTTTGATTTGAGAATGGGTCGTTGGCTATTTTTTACCCTCCCACAAGCTTCATTTTTTCTTTGATAATTCATAGCAGAACAAACTTGGCCGAGTCTGCTCATAATATAGTGTAGATATAGATTATAATATAGAAAGGAGTCGAAAAAACAACATTGACATCATTATACGAGGGTTTATATATTGGTAGGCATTGGCAAATATACATAGTTGCATCCAATTTAACACAGCAACGTATCCCACACAGATATACACATAACCCAAAACTTTTCAAATCAAACTTGTACTCAGAATGTTTACTGACAACCTATACACAGTCTACACTCACTATATCGCTCACATTCACGTTCACATTCACACACACACACCACCATAATGCCCAAATACAGGATGACTTTGAATTCATTGGCAATATTTTAGGAGTGAAAGAACTGAAGGACCTGATCAACTTCTTTACAATTAAATACTAGAGGCTGCCAGCGGCTTCGCCCGCGTAAAAATTGAAAATTGTTCCAAGGGAATATACTTCCGGGATAATAGTTATGTGACTAGGGGATAAAGCAGTCTTTAAGTCGTGGGTGGCATGTTGAATTCCGAACGAAGCGAAGGTTGCTAATTTTTAATCCCGAACGGTAGTGAGGGATTTATTTAATTAACTCCCGAGCACTGCGAGGGAATATAGAAACCTGAATAAAGTGAGGAATTCAAGCCGCCTAAGATAAAGACAGGATTATACCCGTGTTGGATACTCTACTTTTTACACCTTCTATGAGATAATTAAAAGACAATTTTCTAAAAGCAAATTATAATAGAGAAATATAAATATTATTTTTACACCACCTGCTCGATAATGCTCTTTTATATGTCATCCAACCATCACTTAAAACATTCTGTCTCTAGGCAGATAATGAAGTATGGGTGATCCCTAGGGAATAATGAGATTTGAATTTGGAACGTCAAAAACCTTGGGTGAAGTCTATGAAAAAAAAGTTATGAAAGAGCGGGTGCGTTATAGAAAATTAAAACTATGGAATCTTAGTATAATGAATTTTGGTTTGTTTCAAATCTCAAAACATGGCGAGTAATTATTTTACCTCTTACAAAAAGTTCTGTGACTATTATAAGTCACCCTGTATATAGAATAGAGCATATGGTTATACCCGTAAGTTTCCCTCATAATTAGAACATCAGACGGTCAGATTCTTACGTATTTTTTTTTTACATAAAAAATAGTCTACAAGAAAGTAGAAAGTACAAGAAGTTGTCACACGTGAGACTGATCAATATTTCTATTTGTTGAACAAGTGACACAAGCAATAATAATAATAATGAAAAAAATCTTTATTTCCTTAGCTTTAAAACTTTACAAGAAGTAGCTCCGTACTTTAACATAAGCATAATGTGGTAAATTGTAAGTTATCACTGAGTTACACAAATCTGACACCCACGCTAAGATTGAACTTGTGTTATGGATGTCAAGGCTCGCTAAAAATTAAAAAAGGCAGATACATCGAAACTTCGGAGTAATAGTTATTTCAAAAGAAAACCAAGATTTTATAAATAAATCGTTTGTTTTCAAAAGCGACAAAAGGTGAGATATAATATTAGTGTGATACATTGATACCCTAAAAAGATTGATGCTTTGGAAATATAGTGCTGAAGCAAAATGCTCGAAGTCTCTTGGACCCAGTGTCGAACAAACGCTTCCATTCTCAAGCAACGGGCGTCAAGGAACGCTTGTCTACGTTGATACGCAGTCGTATTTTTAAAGGCTTTGGCCATATTTGTTGACGTGGAGGTTATTCCATCGAACGCTTTGTTAAATAAGGAAAAGAGGAAGGAACAAAGCCAAATCAGTGATCTGCCATGATCACAGATGCGATAGACTGACCAAATCAAAACGGCTGTTGGCGGCCCATTGAACGAGTTCGCCCGGATGACTGCCAACAGGCAAAAGTGGCGGGAAGTCGTGCGGTGTACCCTGACGGGTTCCGAATAGCTACCTTCGTGATAACCACAACCACTCTGGCAAGAGTGAAACGATTAAGAAGAGAAGTGATACTTTACAAGCTGCTGCCAGCGACTACGCCCGTACGATAATAGAAAATTGACCCAAGGGACCAAATTCACGGGATAAACGTATCCTATGTGCTATTTCAGGATATGGTCTACCCGTAGTGAACCTTTCCTTCTCAACCGTTCAGCTGTTTGAGCGTGAAGAAATAAGAAACATAAGTCTACTTACGTATTTATAGACTAGCTGACCCGGCGAACTTTGTACCGCCTAACAATCAATGAATGTAGTCTGTCTTTTGATATAGTCAAACGATTGCGATGAAACAAAACCTAAGTAATATATCAAGGTGACAGAGATCTCTTGCGTCGGGCCATGGTACAGGCCATGGTCCGGAGTGAGGAGGAGTGGCAGGCAGTCGCCTCCTTCTGCGAAGCAGTAATGCTAGCAAAGGAGACGGCCGATCGCGTGAGGCAAAGGACCTGGCGCCCCAATCGCCGCCAGGATTCCGATCCCGATTTCCGGCCACCGTAGGCGCGGGCTTGCGGACGGCGAGCAATGGGTGGCTCACCGTCCGATCGTCCGGTAACCGTCCGGACCGGGCCCGTACTGTTCTGCGAGTGCCTCAAGAAGATGTCAGCAACCGTAGGGGGACAGCAGGGTCGAGCCTTGGACCGAGGCCGAGGCCATGGGTAGTGTGAAAGAGATCCCCGGGGCCCTAGAAAAATGGCAACGAAGGAACAGGAGTGGGTTTTTAGTCAGTAAAAGTCTGACACTATCCCCCGCTCTTGGGCAGAGCTTATGTCATCAGATGATTTTCCCACCCGAAAAAAAAAGTAATATATCAAGTTACACAATTGTAATGTACAAAAGATATCTACATCGGTTTCGTACATTTTATTTGATGCGTGCACAACTGAAAAATTCTACAGGTTTATTATATATATAAATAATCACACGGCACAATATTTAGACCGCGCCCGTCCGTTTACTGAAGCCAAAAGCCGTATCCGTTATTTATATTGGTAAAGAATGAAATATGCGTAAACTGGATAAACTGTCTAACCCAGTTTAGATGCTATTATAATATGGTCAGGGGTTAGAGACCGACCGAAGATACGGTTACAGTTCCAGACAAAAAAAAACTGTTTTTGAAAAAGTAACCGAATATTCGTCGACTCGCCTGTTGGTCTAGTGGTTTGTGGCCCTTTTAACTCTGCCGTCATAAGAAAGTATCAGAAATGAGATTAAGATGGCATTTTTTTTGCTGATTCCGAATGTGCTAATATCTCATTTTTGACAAAAGTGTCAGTTACGGCCTTCTTTCTTATGAAGGCAGAACTGCTACCCGACGGTCGTGGGTCCCATTCCCACCCAAGACAAATGTTTGTGATCAGTACGATCATTTGTTCGGTGTCTGGGTGTAATGTATCTGTAATATGTATGTATGTATGATGATGGGATCCATGAGGAATCGAGGGAACTCCTCAAATAGAGACTAGACTAGAGGGGACTGGTCTGTTGGTCTAGTGGTTAGTGGCCCTGACTGCTATGCCAGAGGTTGTGGGTTCGATTCCTACCCAAGACAAATGTTGGTGTGATTAGTAGATACGATCATTTTTTCGGTGTCTGGGTGTAATGTATCTATAATATGTAAGAATTTAGAAATATATAAGTATGTTTATCAGCTGTCTACTCTCATAGCACAATCTCTGCTTAGTTTGGGACTAGATGGCGTTGTGTGACAGTTGTGGAATATCATTATTACATTATTCGGCTCGACCGAAACTAGCGTTTATAAGCGACTCTTGTGATAGAGGCCTAAGAACTAACTTTCTCATACGTCGTTATTTACGTTATAACTTCTGTGTAATCGTCGAAAAACTATATCGAAACATAGTTAAAAATAACAATATCGAAATCTGGTTTCAAAGTTTTGTCGTGATGGTCCAGTGGTTAAAGCCGTCTCTCATACTTGAGGACGCGGGTTCCAAACCGGACACCAACCAACGTACCAACGTGAATTTTCCACTCATATGTCATTTTCTAAGTTTATCTAGGAAATATCCCGGGATAATACCGGATAATATCACGGGATTTCAGTAATACCTGACACCCCGTGCCTCAGATTGCACATAAAGCCGTAGTAGAATAACAGGAATAACACATACGAAGGAATAACACATAAATAGTGGACGGCAAATTATGAGCGTACAGCATAGTAGAATAACAGGAATAACACATAAATAGTGGACGAGCAAATTATGAGCGTACAGCGTAGTAGAATAACAGGAATAACACATACGATGCAATAACACATAAATAGTGGACGAGCAAATTATGAGCGTACAGCGTAGTAGTAGAATAACAGGAATAACACATACGAATAAATAACACATAAATAGTGGAAGAGCAAATTATGAGCGTACAGAGTAGTAGTAGAATAACAGGAATAACACATACGAAGGAATAACACATAAATAGTGGACGAGCAAATTATGATCGTACAGCGTAATATTAGAATAACAGGAATAACACATACGAATAAATAACACATAAATAGTGGACGAGCAAATTATGAGCGTACAGGGTAGAGGAATAACACATACGAAGGAATAACACGTAGGTAAATAGTGGACCAGCAAATTATGAGCGTACAGCGTAGTAGAAAAACAAGAACAACACATACGAAAAAATAACGCATAAATAGTGGACGAGCAAATTATGATCGTACAGCGTAATATTAGAATAACAGGAATAACACATACGAATAAATAACACATAAATAGTGGACGAGCAAATTATGAGCGTACAGCGTAATATTAGAATAACAGGAATAACACATACGAATAAATAACACATAAATAGTGGACGAGCAAATTATGAGCGTACAGGGTAGAGGAATAACACATACGAAGGAATAACACGTAGGTAAATAGTGGACCAGCAAATTATGAGCGTACAGCGTAGTAGAAAAACAAGAACAACACATACGAAGAAATAACGCATAAATAGTGGACGAGCAAATTATGAGCGTACAGCGTAGTAGAATAACACGTACGAAGGAATAATACATAGGATACTTTTTGTCCCAGGAGCATGTTCGCTTCGGCCAATTTACTACTTCCACGTGAGCGAAGCCACTAGTACCAGCTAGTAATTAATAAAACCATAGTGAAACCTCTATAATTAACATCTCCTTCCACCTAAAATAAACAAATAATAATAAAAAAAACGAAAATAACCAAAATGCTTTTAAACGAGGTTGTTATTAATAACGTTTTAACACGGAAAACTGTTATTAAACCAAAAGAAACGTTACATCGATAATTTGTCGCCATGATAGCGGAGCTTTATGAGTTAATTAAGTTAAAAATACTAGTTTTTTAGTGCTAGTAATTTTTAAACTCTGTGGTCTAAAAATAACGAGTTTTGCCTTTTTTTAAATAATGTTTTTGTCTTGGATACTAAGTCCTTTAAGCCGTGTCTTCGTGTGAATATTTTATTAGTTTATCATTAGAATATAGATGCACATATTCTAATGTTTTTGAAGTATTAGGTAGCAAATGTATCAATTCAATCTTCTCAGAAAGCTTCGCTGAGATAGTCATCGCTATAATAAAATTCTCAGCTCCATTTCACTGAGATCGTGCCTGTTTCAATAATTCTAAATATAGTCCAGTTGCGCAGACACTTGAGATACCAAACTACACCAATTTAACATCACAATATAAACTAGGAATCAATTTTCGCATAATTGAAACAGCCCTCCCGCTCCGCCCAATAGCGGGGGGCGGCATTGGATGATTTTCCCACCTACAAAAAAAAACCTACAATAATAAAAATAAAAATAATAGAAAGTAGACTAAAATAGAAAAATGAATTATTACAAAAAAAGAGGATAGAGTAGGTATACAACATTAAAATGTATAGCATAGCATAGCATAATCAGCCTTTTAATGTTCCCACTGCTGGGATACAGGCCTCCTCTCTAGGAGAGGGAATGGACCGTAATCCATCACGCGGGCCCAGTGCGGGTTGGTGAATGTCACTTGTCTTCGTATTTTTGGTTCTAGGACATGCCGGTTTCCTCACGATGTTTTCCTTCATCTTTTTGAAAGCAGTGGTAATTAAATAAATTACACAAAGTAATGCGTCTGGCTGGGTTTGAACCCGCGACCTACAACTTGTAAGTCGGAGCCGTTACCACTCGGCCACCAATGCTGTCTTTTAAAATTTATACCTACAACTAACAGTTGATTGTAAGGTTTGTACAATCACATACCTCCGAGACTGCTCTCCTAAACTTGTTGAGTGAGACACCGTATAAACCGGTGTCTGGTGATTTGCGAAAACTATTGTGGGATTTGCACATTCGGAGCAAGAGTGCGTTGAGGTCAAGGTTAGTTTCACGGAAAGGAATATGGAGTAGTCTGAAGATGGGATGTCTGTGAATATTACGTCCTTGGTACTTATATATATAATAAAGTGAATAGGCTCTTAATAAACTAGTGCGCCTAACCATCAATGATTGCATCTCCGCTTACCATCAGGTGGGATCGCAGTCAAGTACTGGTTTATATCAATTTAAAAAAAAAAAAAAAAAACTACACAAAATACTAAACATTCTTGATTTGGGCACGCCACAATTATGGCGGTAACTCCCCTCTTTGAGGCGTGGTTGGAAAGACCTCACGGCGTCCTCACATTCCGCATGACGCAGGTCCTCACCGGACACGGTAAGTTCGGGAGGTTCCTGCACCGGATTCGTGCGGAAACGACGCCCGGGTGTCGCCACTGTGTGGCCCACCCGGAGGACACGGTAGAGCACACGGTGGAGGTGTGCCCAGCTTGGGCAGAGCAACGCCGTGTCCTCGTGGGGGCAATCGGTGGCGGCGATCTCTCGCGCCGGGCTTTGGTTCAGGCCATGCTCCGGAGCGAGGAGGAGTGGCAGGCGGTCGCCTCCTTCTGCGAAGCAGTAATGCTAGCTAAGGAGGCGGCCGATCGCGTGAGGCAACGGTCCTTACGCTCCAACCGCCGCCGGGATTCCGATCCCGATTTCCGGCCACCGTAGGCGCGGGCTTGCAGACGCCGAGCAATGGGTGGCTCGCCGTCTGACCGTCCGGTAACCGTCCGGACCGAGCCCAAGTCGTCGACGGCGCGTTTTGTTCCACGCGCGCCTCAAGGAGATGTCAGCAAATCGTAGGGGCCCAGCAGGGTCGAAGCCTACTGGGGCCTCGGGTAGTGTGAAAGCGGAACCCGGGGCCCTGGGACGAAGGCAACGAAGGAACAGGAGTGGTTTTTTAGTCAGTAAGAGTCTGACACTATCTCTCGTTCCGCCCAAGAGCGGGGATGTCATTAGGATGATTTTCCCACCCAATAAAAAAAAATAAAAATAAAAAAAAAACATTCTTGATTTAAACAGACACATGTTGAAACATAAAATCACTCAATGGTTACTACAACAGGACTATCCTACAACAGAGAATCTCCTAGCATTCATCTCGTAAAAAGTTAAATAAATAATTGTAAAAGCCACACACACAAACACACCAATACACATACACACACACAAACTCTTACTTATATACTTTCCATACTAACTACTTCAGTAATTTTAATTTTTGCTTGTGACACCGACACCGTTTTACTTGCAATAGAATGTCATAATTAGATGTTGTACCTATTTGGTTGAACCCTATCTCTTAGGATACAGGTTAGGCCTAGTTAAGGGGTAGAGTCAATAATATTGTGTTAAATAATATTATAATATTGTGTTAAACAAATACTCTACTATGTATACAGTGCAATTGTTCCTATTTTAAGAAATACACATTATTATTATTATTATGTTGTAGTTTGAGTAAATATGTTATATTTAGTGTATTTGTAATTTATAGGTCTGCTTTACCAATTTTCAAAATTCTTTCACCAGTAGAAAGCTACTTGAGCCAATATTTTCTATTTTCACGCAGGCGAAACCGCAGGCAAAAGCTAGTACTTTATATATTTCTTAATACATACATAATAAAGATAAATTACACCCAGACACAAAACAAATGCTTGTGCTCACCACACAAACATTTGGCTTGGGTGTGAATCAAACACATGGCCTCCACCATAGCAGTCAGGGCCACTAACTACTAGACGAACAGGCCAGTCTCAATAACACACTGAATTTAAATATGGTAAACATTATCTAAAGTAATTAACGACGCAACAATATTAAGGTAAGGATCCCGGTTAATAAAGTTTAATTAACAGTTATAACAGCTCAAAAACACGAAGTAATAACCATTAACTCTAATTTCATAATCATCCTATTATGTCAAATTGGGCAATAGAGACGTTTTAAAATTATACGAACCCGCATCATCATCATCATCATTTTGGGCCGTGGGGCTCTTTGGAACGGGAACGCGGTCCCATCTTCGACCTTTAAAATAGTAGATTGTGACTAGGGGATAAAGCAGTGTCTTTAAGTCGCGGGTGGCATGTTGAATTCCGAACGAAACGAAGGTTGTTAATTCGAATCCCGAACGCCAGTGAGGGTTTTATATAATAAACTCCCGAGTATTGCGAGGTAGTTAATAAAGAAACCTGACTGAAGGGAGAAATTCAAGCTGCCCAAGACCGAAACCCGGGGCCCTGGGACGCGAAACCCGGGGCCCTGAGACGAAGGCAATGAAGGAACAGGAGTGGGTTTTTAGTCAGTAAAAGTCTGACACTATCTCCCGCTCCGCCCAAGAGCAGGGGATGTCATAAGATGATTTTCCCACCCAATAAAAAAAAGCTGCCCAAGACAAAGTCAGCTTTATCCCCGTGTTGTTACTCTACTTTTGGCATCATATGTAAGACAATTAAAATACAACTTATAAACAAATCGTATATTAGAAAAATACAAGTATTATTTACAATTTAATCATAACTATTACACAACATGTTTTGAGATTTGTAACAAAATTCACTACTCTATGATTCTATATAGTTTTAATTTTCTATAACGCTACCGCTCTTTCATTACTTTTTTTTAAAACTCATCAGTGACCAGGTTTTATTCTGTTTTTTTTGTTTATTAGTGGCCAGAATGTTTTTTGAATATTCAAATCCGCAACCTCACGCATAAATGCGGGTATCTTAACCAGTGGAATATTACGCTGCGACATGGTTATTTCTTGTATATGAAGTTTCAAAAATAATTGCTCGTCTACCACTCAAATAGTTCTTTAGTGACAATGTTGAAATGCCTCATAAGCCTGTAATTTCATAGCTTTCCCAGCAGAAGTAGTGAAACTGCATGAGACTAAACGTGCAGCTTGAACAATTGTCAATTAAGCCACTGAATGCACCTCTACAAACTAGTCTAGTACTTTTATTTCATGCCGAAAAGTACAGTCAACCACAGAGATACCTAAATAATTATAGTCGCATAGTTAGTCGCTACATTTTTTTTTTACTTTGCCCCTCATTAGTAATTTTTTTTTTTTTTAATTGATATAAACCAGTGCTTGACTGCGATCCCATCTGATGGTAAGTGGAGATGCAATCATTGATGGTCAGGCGCACTAGTTTATTAAGAGCCTATTCACTCTAGCCTTGAAGACACCTATATTATAGTTGGACGGAAAGACCGCAGCAGGCAGATTGTTCCAGTCCTTCGATGTACGCGGTATAAACGACGAAGCGAAACGCTTAGTCCGGACCGTTGAAGTTTCAACAACGTAAGGGTGGATACTCGCCGTTCGTCGGCTTGTCCTATGGTAGAAAGGAGATTAGGTACTTCTGTACAGTGGTTGAGTATACAATATACCCAGACCTGAAAAAACTCACTATAGGCCGCACAAATATTTGTTCCGTGCGGGAATCAAAACCGTGACATGCTTCGCCGCAGCCATTCGCTTCCACCGTAGGCGTGGGTTTGCGGACTGCGAGCAATGGATAGCTCGCCGCCCTGCTGTCCGGTAATCGTCCAGACCATGCCCGAGTTATCGACGACGCGTAGTGTTCCACGCGCGCCACAAGGAGATGTCAGGAAAACTGTAGAGGCCAAGCAGAACCTACAGGATCATGAGTTCGCTTCTGAAATGAAAACCCGGGATTCTGGAACGCAAGGTAAAGAATGAACATAGGAGTGGGTTTTAATCAGTAAAAGTCTGACACGCCCTCTCGCCCCGCCCTAGAGTATAAAAAGTCATTGGATAATTTCCTACCTAAAAAAAAATATTTACTTGCTTAAATCACTGCTCCAACCGTAAAGCAAAGGGCAAATGAAGGACACATGTGGTTTTAGTCAGTAAAAGTCTAATACGCCCTCACGCCTCACTCAGAGCGCGAGAAGTCATTGGATGATTTCCTACCTGAGGTGGCCGGAAATCGCCCTGTGACTCCCGACACCCAGAGCATCACTTTCGGCAGTAGCTGGAACGTGAGGATATCCATTCTCTTACGGTTGCGGCCAAAACGTTGGATGGATTTTGTGAAAGTTGATAGAAAAGAAACACGGAGGATGACGATGGCGATGATCTGTGCATATACAGTGTTGTCTCGTGTTTATGACATTTACTGAATATTTTTTTAGTTTTTGAAGTGATAAAATAACAAAAAATACGAAAATCGTATATAAAAGTTTTCTTTTTCTTTACTACTGAACTCATTTGTTGACTGTACTCGTAACTAGTCGAAAGGTACGGCTACTAACTTCTGTCCATAAACAGTGGACCTCGTCTATTATGCATACACGAAGGCTTTTTCATAATGTTTGTGGCCGTTTTTAGTGTTCGAATAATATGGGCACAAAAAGGCTATTGAGATTGTTCACCGTACACAAGATGTTTTTTTTAAAGCACATACTAATTCCCTGCGTTATACCAAGTGGTACTGGCTGCAATCACAGAAACTCTAACACAAAATCCAGTGCAAAATAAGAAAAAAAAATTACACATTAGAATTCCAAATTCAAAACACACGTGACACGTCAAGCATCCATTATTTAATTTCGCGCGCAAAATTGCGAAAAACAATAAAAAAGTATCACGTCACTTATTAAATCTAAATTAAAAATTATAAATCCCTTCGGTGAGTCGGGAACGGACCCGTTTCGTCCAAGGTCGCCGGATCAGTGTGTCAGGGAATAACGTATAGCCCTTAATGTGATAAAACCTTTTTTTAAATCGATATCTGGCTGGTGATGCTGCGAATTCTTTGTATGGTATATTTTGACACTATGTTGATTATAGTTAGAGATGATAGTCAGTATTTAAGTCAATAATTGAAGCGGATGAATGAACTGTTTTTATTTGTAATTATATTTTCAGATAACTACAGGGGTTACAAGTAAGGAATAATTGTGGAAAATGTTTACATCATTTGCAATGTATTCATTATGAACAGATAAATGGTTGGGTCTACCATGAGCTCATAACGCGATCCATTTGACGACCTAAACTGTATTGTTTAAGAGATGGAGCTCCATCCCTCTTTCTCGCTTACACGCTTGTTATTTTAACACATCATGGTGAGGCCCCAGGGCTAATATTCGTATGTTTACAATGTTAATGTAAACGATGACAAAATAAACATGCATTTTCCGCTTCTCATACATAAAATGTCAACTCAAAATTATGTAGAATTTACACATTTTTTCCTAATTTTTTTTTTCTGTTTGTCCCTTAGGGAAGGCTATCGTCGTTCGACCATATCGCCTAGTCTTTCGTCCATGTTTTCTTGCGTAATAAGTCTTCTATATTCGAATATCATACTTGATACTTTTTGCTTAACATTAGAATGCGGGTGTAACACATTCTAATGTTTATGAAGTATTTGGCAGCAAATGTATCGATTCAGCCTTCTCAACAAACTTCGCTGAGGTAGCTAAAACTGCAATAAAATTCTCAGCTCCATTTTACCGAGATCGCGCCTATTTCAATGATTCCACATATTATTCCAGTTGCGCAGACACTTGAGATACAAAACTACACCAAATTTTACATCACAACAGCCACTGAACTTCACTTGAAGAAATCCCGCCAAAAACTTCAATTTTTTCCTGATAAAAAAAAATGCAAAATGTTACTTAAAAGTCATAGACATAAATATGTTTTTAAAATGAGCCTTTTCATTTTTTCCCGCCACTCAAATTCACCATAACGTAATAAAAAAATATTTTTACTTGATATTCCTTAGCTCTGGTTGCCGGGACAGATCGCTTTGGGTTCCGCAGTGCGGCGTGCTGCGGCACTGAGCTGCGGTCGCCACAGCCCTAGCGAATCAACTAGTTATTCGGCTCATATTTACATGCTACTACAAGATACTGAGAACAACGGAGTCAGTGATAGCGTGACGATTAACAGGACGGAATGGGAGAACGAAACTTGATGTGCATTAAATCAAAACGAGGGCTTAGCTGACTACCCAAGGTGCGCGCAAGGAGCCCTGCGCTGGCTGGGTAAGTCCCGCTATCACCGTATTTTTAAAATCGTGCGGTTTTGATCACGCATGCGGGATTGCCCCGCACGCGGAAACCCCCGCACATTTCAGTATTTATTGTAATGCGTGAAATACGCACGCGGGACGCGTTTTTTGCATTTTGAAACTTTCTACATGCAGAGTAATCCCGCATGCGTGTTGAAATCTGCATGACACGACGATTAAAACACCCTTAGTTCGTGTGGACAGTACAGGAGAAAAAGAGTTTTGGCTTGATCTGTTCTTTGTCTGAACCAAAATTCTTTTTGTAGCTTGAACAAAAAGATCGGTAGCTACAGAAATATACTTAACTAGCTTCTGCCAGCGGCTTCGCCCGCGTGAAAGTAGGTTTCTCCTAACAAACTTTGGTAGATATTTATAAGATCTACAATTAATTAGAACATTTTATGGTTCTATCTTTTATAGTTTAGGCAGCGTACGCAAAATAAGTAACTTTTCTGGTTGACTTTTTACACCTTGTGTCCGAAAAACTCAAATATCTTACAGAACCATACTTTTTCCAAAATAAAATATAGCCTATGTTACTCGTGGATAATGTAGCTTTCGAATGGTGAACGAATTTTTAAAATCGGTCCAGCAGTTTTTGAGCCTATTCATTACAAACAAACAAACAAAGTTTTCCTCTTTATAATATTAGTGTAGATTAGACTGTGTTAGTCGTTAATGCTAGAGATTTTTCAGTCTTATACTGTTGGATTCGGAATTTGGAGAAAAATAATAAAAAATTTAGGTAGGAGTTTTGTTTTACGTGTATGTGTCACAATTTCAAATTCAGTGGATCACGGCTTGTGGCGAATGAAAATAATATGTAAAGAAATATGAACTAGATTAAGGTTTATATGGTCATACGAAATAAAGTTATTATTTATTTCATATACTTAAAAATCACATTTTTTATATATTTTTTAACATTATCATATAAAAAAAATATAAAAAAATGTAGTCTGTCGGTGTCGGGAACAAAGTCGAGACAGGGTCCAAGCTGCCAGTGGATAGGGCCCCAGAGAAAGGAACCTTCTGACGATGCTTCCTTCTCCTCATTATTATTTATTATTATGTGTACTACATAATATAGTATACTTAGTTAAGTTTTTTGTTAAGTTGTTAATATATACTTATATGGAACTTATATATATTATTTTGTATTACGGAATAATGCTAGTGCATAATGCTAGTGTTCTTACAAAAACAAAAACAGAAAAAAAATCTGTTATCGTTGCGATGTTTTTGTGACCAGCGATTTGTATCCTGTACCTGCCATATAATGATTTCACAAGCTTATTTACAATGCTCTCACTTCTAGATCAGTTAACGAGGTTACTCATTCCAATATACCAAGGTATTTATATTTATATTTATTTATATAGGCATACCAACGACTTATTTATAACACATTTACGAGGGTATCCTGTGTAAAAAAGTTACTTAAAGGTATGCACAGCATTTACATTAGGTCTTATCAATTAATGATTATAATTAGGTTAAAACTGGAAATGGTCATTACAATATAAGAACTAAAATTAAAACTAATATCATCATCATCATCATCATCATTTCAGCCGAAAGAAGTCCACTGCTGGACATAGGCCTCCCCCAAGCGACGCCACAACGACCGATCCTGTGCGTCTCGCATCCACCGCACTCCCGCGAATCTCACCAGGTGGTCGGTCCACCTTGTGGGAGGCCTTCCAACGCTGCGTTTTCCAGTGCGCGGTCGCCACTCTAGAACCTTTCGGCCCCATCGACCGTCCGTTCTACGAGTAATGTGCCCTGCCCACTAAAACTAATATACTAGGAATAAATTAAAAATAAATTAAATTAAAATAACATTATTAATAACTACAATTATAGATTATATTACATTATTAAACATTATTATTATTCAATTGTATTATGAAATTAAAATATTATTACATAAGGTATATAAAAGATTGATTTCCAAGTCGTTTGTCCTCCGCATATAAAATGTATCTACACTCACAAGTCATAAGCAAGTCCCTCAAACGTTTCCAAGAAGAGTTTAATGATATTGATCAATATTAGCCTCCGGTGTCACGTTCACCTGTCTTTATTTAAAACATGTTTGAATAGAAATACTTTTATTCGGGACAGACACAGCGCAACGGTTACATTCACTAAGAAAAAAACCGGGCAAGTGCGAGCGGGACTCGCACACGAAAGATTCCGTACCGTCTGTAGCAAAACACGGCATAAAAAAAAAATTGTTGTGTGGGAGCCTCGCTTAAATATTTATTTTATTCTGGTTTGAATATTTTATAACAACAAATATTCAAATGCGGCCACAGAAATACATCATTTGTGAAAATTTGAACTAACTATCACGGTTCATGAGATACAGTCTGGTGACAGTCGGACAGACGGAAGGACAGTGGAGTCTTAGTAATAGGGTCGTTTTACTCTTTGGGTACGGAATCCTAAAAAGAACAAAAGTACAATTGTTCTGACATTGACACGTCAATGTCAGTCTCGTTATTAGATGTGGGGAAATTGCAGCTTTCCTTTCCTTTCAACATAGGCATAGAGAATAGACTGATTGGTACCGTCACAAAATCAAGGCTCTTGTATACCCCTACGCTAAACAATATTAAAAATTCAAAAGAATAGATGCGAGTACTTTATTTTCATAAAGATAAGTTCATATTTGTGATTGAAAAGCAAAAAAAAATTGTTCCGAGCAAGACAACGAGAAAGGTGAAGTTTGTCTCTTTCTAACCTCTATCTATTACTAGGGCAACCATAAATTTACCATTAGATTCCGCTGGTCTAGTGGTTAATGGCCCTGACTGCTACAATTTGTACGAAAAGACCTACATTCGCTGGCAGAATGTAGCTTATAGTTGAAATATGTAAAAAAATATTATTACATCGGTGTCGGGATTCGGGAACAGGGTCCAAGCTACCGGTGGTTAGAGCTTCAGAAAAAGGAGGTGTGGGAGTTGATTCTGATATTTTTTGTTTGTTATTTAATAATGACTTCCGAAATTAAAGTTATTTTTATCATTTTATATTAAATCGTTGCTCCAGTATCTCTGCTGGGGTGCTAAAGCAATGATTGTTTTATTGTGAGAGTGTATGTAATTTTTAGTTGTATTTGTGTCACTAACATAGTTGCAAGTTTGTTTTGTTTTTACTAACACTAAATGAGTCTTGTTGCTCGAAATAAAAAATATTATAATATTCTTCTTTAAACATGTAAATTATATTTTTAAATATTTCAATAAAAATAAAACTTTTAAGAATATAAAAAATAGTGTCCTCTAAATAATAATAGTTTTTTTTTTTTGTAAAATTTTTATTTCACATATTTTTGCTGTGGTTGTGGTACACTTACAGCCCGAATAGGTACCTATTTCTCATGACCATTCAAATTAGCCCAAACAGTGCTGGGATACATTGTTTTATTTTGAAGTTCCCGTACCTTCCTTCCTCCTTTCAGTCCATCATCAGATCAGTTCAATAGTACCTTATACCCAAAGTGCATCTCATGTTTGCGGAAGAAATCACTGGATGATTTTCTACCTTTAGAAAAAGGGATAAATAGTAAAAAAAATTTTAAGGAGATTTTCACGTTATTTAACAATTTTTCCTGTTAGTATTTAAGTAGTCATGAATTGTAAAAAAAAAATATATCTACTTTACAGAAATCAAAAATATAAAGTGAAAATCCTTTCTTCTCATCCCTGTATACCCCAAAGTAAGATTTAATAATCAAGTTACTTAAATCAATTATAAAAACACCCAAATAACATTCAACCTGAACTCAGACCTCGACATAGTTCCGATATCGCAAGAAAAAAAGAAAAACATAACAAATGTCGGCAAGACTATCTACCCGCCAACAGATGATATATCGTCATGACTCACGGAATCGGTAGGTCAAGTATAGTTGAAGAAAGAGTGGCCCAAGATCTAGGGGCTAATGGAAGTGGCTTCGAACTGACCTGCTGTGATTACATATTTTCGAAACGTAACGAAAATATTGGGAGAATGGTTTCCTTTCACAATCTTTTCTAATATACGGTCATAAAAATAAGTTGAAAATATATTACTTTCACTTCAAAAGTTTCAAATACATGCATTTTGAAATACCAAACTTGACAAATGATAGACATATACCAATAAGTCTGTCATTTGTTGATTTTGACAGGCGTTAACGCTGATAGAATATCTTTATTCAAACCCAAAGATCTATGTATTTATCGATAATATAGATAAATACATGGATCTGATAAACAGTTCCAAACTTAGTGAAGTTAAATTTATTGGTAGGTAATGATATTTTTTTCATGACTTCTCTTATGACATTAGTTATAAAACATACTTCTTTAATGACATTATTACCCTAGTATAGCATAGCATAGTCGGCCTTATAATGTTCCCACTGTAGGGACTCAGGCGTCCTCTCTAGGAGAGGGAATGGGTCATAACCCACCATGCCAGCCCAGTGCGGGTTGGTGTATGTCACATGTCTTCGAATTTTTGGTTCTAGAACCTACCGATTTCCTCACGATGTTTTCCTTCACCGTTTTGAGAGCAGTGGTGATGAAATAAATTAAACAAATGAATGGGCCTGGCTGGGTTTGAACCCGCAACCTACAGCTTCTAAGTCGGGGCATTTACCACTCGGCCACCACTGCTCTTATTATTACCCTATTTCCATTAAACTGCTTTGTAATTTATTGCATTCTCTTTTTAAACCAAATCCATTTCCATTAAATGTAAGATCTTCAATATAATTTCCGACTAAACCGTGCTTACTTCACTAAGCACGACCCAGTGACCTTGCCAAGCCGCTTCCAGAACTTTACCTCGGCGTCACGTTAGTCGGCAATCAGACAAATTTTCGTGGAAACAATGTTGAACTCCTTCAATGCCAGACGATAGTTACAGCGTGGAGTTAAGTGCCTTGCTCCCATTTAGTGCCATAAAACAGTGACTTTCTGTTGCCTACTTCCTCGGTAACGGTTGGGTTAATAGATTTGAAAAAATATAAATTTATAATAGATTCGTACATAATTTATTTACTATTTATGTACACACAAAAAACAGAAAAGATAATATATAATAGACATTAGTACAAAGGTACTGCTTATTTCCAAAGAAATTTCTGCTGTGCTCTTTTACCATTATCACCATATGATTTTTTCGTATATAGATTCGATAAAAAAAAATTTTTAACAACTTAATATATTTTCGCTTGTTTTCCCTACTCCTTTCAAAAGGATCTTTAGAAAAAAAACCCGGCAAATGCGAGTCGGACTCGCGCACTGAGGATGCCGTACAAACTTAGGAACCTATGAAAACAGTTCCAATACCCGGATTGAGTTATGAAGATTTTTTCGAATCGCTAAAAAAGTTTTTGTGACGTAACTACAAGTTTGCAGTCAGATTTTTTCCTATATTTGGGCTATCAGACCTTGTTTCATGCCAAATTACAAGATTCTAGGTCAACGGGAAGTACCCTATGAATTTTGATTACCTTCAGAGTGTCGAAATACACGTTTTTTGCGACGTAAACGGTCGTATCTTTCTTTTCGTTAACTCAGAAATTTGATTTTTTCACAAGTCTTCAAGGGGCCTCAGACTTGAGTATATGGTTTTAATTTTAAGGTACGGAACCCTAAAAATGGCGCTAAAATGTACATAGCATACGTAAATCAATCCATATTTTGCTAAGAAAATGGTTTTAAAGGTCAGCGGGGCTCTATGGGGGTGCAGGCGGCGTTACGAGTATGTGTGCATTTAATTCCGGCCAGATGTTCAAGGGCCTGTACGCCTTAAGTGCCGATGCTTTGCTATACTAAGAAATGAAAGGTCGATTTCTGCTAAGTGTAGTGGTAGTTCTTGATACAAAAAATGAATGAGGAAATATGGAAAATTGTATGTTAGGTAGATACTACTTTTACTTGTGTGCGACATAAATTTTTCGAGCCTTTTAACTTTCATATAAATTGTGGAAACATTGATTAGTGTCATGCCTCATAGAGGACGTTTCATATAAGCATATAAGCATGATCAACCTTATAATTTTCCCACTGCTGGGACTTAGGCCTCCTCTTTAGGAAAGAGAATGGGCCGTATAAATATATATATATATATACAGCAGACACCTATGACAGCAGAGAAATAATAATATAATATATATTATGAAGGCAAAACATTATGTTTAAACTTTGTGTATGTTACTATTATTTGCCACCTAAACGGCTGAACTGATTTGGATGACATTTACACACGGGTAGACCATGGAATAGCATATCATCATCATTATCATCTTTCTGCCCTTGTCCCATCTTATTTGCGGTTGGCCCAACACGTTTTTTTCTTCTATTCTGTCCTGTCACCCGCCATGCTATCACTAACTTCCTTTTCTTGCATATCACTGTTCACACAATCCATCCATCTTTTCTTTGGCCTCCCTCTCCCTCTCCACCCATCCACATGTATACTCATAACTCTTTTAATAACATGCGTTTCATCTCTCCTCTTTACATGACCATACCAAGACAAACATGGAATAGCATATAAGATACTTTTTATGCCGGCAATATGTTCCCTCAGATAATTTGCTACTTCAACGCGGGCGAAGCCACTGGCAGAAGTAAGCAATAAATAAAACAATTCTCTCATTAAAAAACATCTAAAGACTTTCACATTTCGCTTGAAGCCTTTTATGTTTACTCAACGAAATCGATACAAACGTAAACAGATACGTTTTCATTAGGATGTTCTCAGTTTTCCGTCAGCTCGCTCTCTAATTGGTGGATCAGTTTCACGCAGGCACGGTGATTGGTCGACGTCGGCTTCATTAGCGAACTACCCGCAGTATGGAGATAAAAAACCGTAACCTGACTATGAGCCGTTTTCGATGTATAACGTTGAGGGTTATTCCGCGATGTTTACATTTTATTTTTAATTCTAAAACGGTTTTGTTTGAAAATTGTATTACAATGTTCATATTAACTCCTCGAGCGCCGATTGTACATACGTCTGTACAATATGTAATGACCTTGAAAAATGCTTAATTGTCGTTTTGTACATACGTTTGTACGAATTTTTTTTGGCCGAATATTTTGTTTTCTATATCTTTGTTTTTCCTAGAAAAATCCAGAAAAAGTTATTTTTATTTTATTTTTTTGGTGATTTACGTTAAAACGCGCAATTACGTAATAATAATACCTCAGAGCGCCCAAAGGGTAGGTGAAAGCTGGCCACGAGTGTAGTCAAGCTCATATGCTCAAATATACACTTCTGGACACATCTATTGGCCCACCTTGTATTTTCAGTTTCGTTTGGTCCTAGCTAAAATTTTATATTAGGTCGAGCAAAAAGTTTTTATGCAGTTTTGAACCTGGCACATTCACAATTTCATTCAATAGTCTTTTTTTGAATTTCGAACACAGAATTTAAAGAAACAAAAGACAATATGGAGCCTGTTTGTTGATATCAAACAATCGAATACTAAGAAAACTTCGTTTTATTGGTTTACTTGGATTTAATTCTTGAAAAAATGATTAATATCTTTGGTTTTGCAACAAACATTACTTATTCTTAACATTAAGGTGAGGTTCTATCAATAATCTATGGATACTTCACCTGAAGTCGCCGCCCAAGCTGTGGCACTTATTCAGGCCGGACACAGCCAAAGAAACGTGAGTGCTCAACTTAATTTAAGTCGATCTGCGGTCCGAAATGTTTATCGGAGGTACCTAGAGACTGGCGGCTTTGTTCGTCGCTAAGGAAGGCCACGATCTCGGGTCACAACTGAAAGGCAGGATCGATTCATCGTGACGACCAGCTTGAGAAATCGTCACCTTACCTCCATTGAGATACAAAACCAACTTCGCGACTTCCACGGAGTATCTGTGAGCGCTCGAACTGTTCGGAGAAGGTTAAAAGAACGCGATATGGTACCACAGAAGCCAGCTAATGGGCCCAAACTAACGCGAGCCCACCGAACAGCGCGCCTTCATTTCACACGCAGTCATTTAAATTGGACACAGCAAGATTGGAGCCGTGTACTCTTTTCTGATCAGTCTAAAATTGTGTTACATGGCAATGATGGAAGGAAGAAGGTCTACCGACGTAAGGGAGAGCGTATCGCACAATGCTGCTTTGAAGAGAGGGTTGCTTATGGCGGTGGCTCATGGACTGTCTGGGGCGGTATATCCGCGAGCGGCAAAACTCAACTTGAGGTTGTTACAGGACCACGGCTGCCAACATTAAATGCTGAAAGGTACATTCGTGAGTGCTTAGAACCTCACGTGATACCATGTGGTGGACTATGTGGGCCCAAATTTCCTTTTTATGCATGATAATGCAAGAGCCCATGCGGCCGGCATCGTCAGGGAATATCTTCGGGATGTGAACATCACAGTTATGGACTGGCCAGCCAGAAGCCCAGACATGACCCCATTGAGCACATGTGGGACGAGCTAAAAAGACGTGTTAGGGCTCGTCAGCCAGTTGCCCAGACGATGCAGGAGTTGAAAACTACCATAGAAGAGGAATGGGATGATCCCTCAAAATTTCATAGAGCGGTTGATAAACTCTATGCCTAATCGTATGAGAGCTGTGGTAGATGCCCATGGAGGCAACACGCGTTATTAAATTAAACCTTTATTTGATAAAACATGTTTTTTATTCAAAAATCAATTGCCTTTAACAAGGCGCATATACGACTTGTTAGGCGTAGCTCCATGTCGTATGGTATTCTGAATTCAAATTTAAAACAATACGATCGAAAAAAATGGTAAAATGTATCAGGTTTAAAACTACATCAACAGTTTTTGTTCAATCTAGCAATCATATTTCGGTAGGGGCCATCGAAACCTAAACTCTAAGGTGGGCCAATAGATGTGTCCAGAAGTGTACTTAAGTACATAGTTAGAGACATGAACAATCAGAATTAGATCGATTTTGATGCATTAATTTGATTAAGTTCAATAAAGTGAAACGACCAGTTTTCGCAAATACTATTTTCTTGACCTAACAATGCTCTCATACACTAAAAACATAAATTAAAAAATTTGGGTACAGCGCCATCTAGCGAGAACATTAGCTACGGTCGCGCTTCGCAGCTTTCATCATCAAATTACTTGGAAATAAAAAATCCCAAAATAGTTTTAATCAAACAAGAGACTCTCTCATCTTAAAATCATTAGTAGTCCAATTCTTGTATTTGTATGTATGTATCTAAGAATATATTTATTTTTGTATTTTTAATCTAGTTTACCATTACGTTGCACCTACCATGTTATATTTCTGCACCACCCTAAGGTCGACTGGTAGAAAATGCCTAAGGCATTAAGTCCGCCTTTGTACAGTATTTCTTATTAGTGCATAAAGTTTTAATAAATAAATAAATATCCTATTTCATCACAGCAGTTTAGTCCTGGATATGTCTCTAAAGTCACGTGCGCAATGTTTCTGTGTGCGTAAACTATTCTATGACATCAAGCACTCCGCCCTTACACATACAGAAAAACATATAGGTATGTGAACCTATGTTACCTACACACACCTACCCGAAACCAACTACTGGAAGATAAAACCACTATTTCCACATATACACTTTCGATTCGAGTCACAGAGACATCTCGGCGCCAAACAATGTCAATAACTTGTCAAAGTTTAGGAAAGTTAGAGGCGTTCTTGACAGATTAAAACTGAGATTAGAATGCGGACGTTCTTAAAAGAATTGGCTTTTTAATGATAGTGATAATAGTGATCCCTTGACTCGGAGATCTAACTTAGGGTTGAGCACTCTGTTGCTAACCGCCTCATTGATTCCGCCGCATGCGGTCGCACTCCGATTCTCTTTCTCACTCTAATACGAGGCTATTAAGCCCGATGAGACCAGAAGCTTGATTTAACTATCAAGAAAGAAAATATATTTATTTGGCAAATCACAAGGCACACAAACATTAGTAAAGTTTAAACGAAAAAAACTGGGCAAGTGCGAGTCGGACTCGCGCCCTGAGGGTTCCGTACAAAATTACCTATATAAAGAGTTAATTCCTGATTGGAGTCTGAGAAGAAATCCCATTTTTTTTTTTTGTGACTCAATAACGAATTTGTAAATTCTTATACTTGTGTTATAAGACCTTAATGCCAAATTTCAAAATTCTGGATCAACGGAAAGCTCCCTATACATTTTGATTTCTTTGGAGTGTCCAAATATACGTTTTTTGCGACATAAACAACCGTATCTTTTTTTTTCTTTGACTTAGAAGTTTGATTTTTTCATAGTTTCAAGGGACCGCAGACCTGCATATATAGTTTTAATTTCAACCCGATACGTCCACGCGTTCTCGAGATAAAGGGTCATGACAGACAGATAGAGAGACAGACAGACAGACGGACAACAAAGTGATCATACAAGGGTTCCGTTTTTTTCCTTTTGAGGTACGGAACCCTAAAAAAAAACAGTTATAAAATAGTGTACCTCACGGCTGCGCCGAAGTAGGTTCAGTTTAGTATAAATGCCAGACAACTAGTGCCTGCAACTAAATCTGTGTTTTGAGTATGTAACGCATAACAGTAATGCGTACATGAATAAAAAATACATTAAAACAAAGTTTTAATATAGAAACTAATAACTAACATAATAAATAGCGCAACATATGTCTAAAACGTCACACGTCAATATACAACCCGCCCCTGATCGTTCCCGGTGCAAAAGTGCCCATAATACTGGCCGCATTACCTCGCTGGATAGCGATGGCCATCCTTTGCACCAAGAACGACCCGGACCGGGAGTCACCCGTTGCCTCCCCGAGCCTACGGCCTAAATCCCCCACAAAACGCTTTGCCTCCGTACTCCAACTGCCCAGAGTCTCCACAGCAACAGGCACAAAATGGTAAAGCTGCACCAAGGAAGCGTACTTCAGCCTTTTTTTAAAGCAGGCGTCTTCAGCGGCGGCAGAAGCAGTGTGCATGGTGCGACTCAGGTGACTGGCGGCGACAGTGCTGACGCAAGTTGCGTCCCAGATCAGGCACTTCCCGTTCTTCCACGGCACCAGAGTCAGCCCATCCGGCCTCTTACCGTCAGACCTGCTAAGACCTGGAGGCTCAAGCACGCAGGGGATGTTTGCCGATATAAGGGCTCTCCGGACAATGTCGTTATATAAGTTAAGTTTTAATTGAAATAACTAGTGAAATCTGTTGACAAATCACATCAAGACTCACGATTAGTTGTTAATATTCCAGTCAGCTAAAAACAACAGCTTTAAAATTAACTAAAACTACCGAAATCAGGACTAAATCTAAACTCCTTATCATAATACGGCATAGTACACCACTAGAAAAGTAGGTCAGGAGAATAATAAACTTTATTATCACGTTACGATCAGCTGCTTGTGTGGGCGTCCACCAAAATACAGCCTGGTCGTGGGCGGAGGGTTCAAGGTTCGTCTGCCAGTGTGGGCGAATTACTCCATGTGGTTTATTGGAGGACTTCCTTTTGCATGTCTGAGGGGCAGAAACTGCTTTTTTTTTCCTGAGATAGAACTGAATGAATTATTTTATGCAAAGGGCAACAACGGGACCCTATTGCTATCACACCGTTGTCCATCTGTCTGTCACCAGGCTGTATCTTATGAAGCATGATAGCTGGACAGTTGAAATTGTCACAGGTGACGTATTTCTGTTGCTGCTATAACAAGATATACTAATAAAATAGCATATTTTCAGAGGTCTTTACTGGATTAGTTTTACACAAATTTATTTTTTGATTTCTATAGAAGCCTAGATAATATCAATATATAATTAGTAGAAAAATGTGTAATATCGTAATAATCACGTAAGAGCGGTTGTATGAAAATGTACCTCGGGTTGGCCGCACTTTTCACGAATTCATTTGACGACATAAATTGAACTGTTAAAGTTATGGAGTTTCATAGGGTGTATAGCTCCCTCTTTCTTGCTGGCACACTTGGACATTTTAATGCGTGATGATAAGGCCCGAGATCCAGTTGTGGTCAGTGTAAATCTCCAACTAAAAAAAAAATGCTGAAGTGGTCATCCTTTCGGTGCGGGCACGCTCGGCGTACTTTGTACTTTTTTTCTTTTATACTTTGTGGTCATAACCGTTGTGCTGTGTCTGTACCGAATAAAAGTATTTCTATTCTATTCTATTCTAACTAAAACAAATGACTATCGATTTGTGAACTACACACATCATAATGTACTTAAAGAAGGTCACTTTTCAATTTACTTCAATGCTTTGGTGTACCTTACGATCTGTCGTCAAGTAAATTTTACTTTAGTCTATACGTAGGTTTACTTCAGTTAACTTATTTTTTCTTTCGTCTGTATGCAGTTTTATGTCTGGCGACCAATACTTTAATGAGTTACTGACTATTCCGGTATAATATGTTCGGACACAGTGTCCGAATCAACACATTTCATTTTCAATATTTTTTCACTAACAATTCAGACACCACCAAATTTATTGAAACAGCTTAATACAGTCAGATAAAACAGTTTTAAAACACAATATAAAAAAAATTGTTGCCATTTTAAATCCAGCGTAAAAAAATAATTTTGGTAACGCTTTTTTTCCCCATATATTTTAAAACTTTTTAACTGACTGTACTAAACAGTGTGTGCCCGAATTTTCTGTGCTGTGTGTGAGCGAAAAAAATATTGAAATAAAAAATTTTCAATTTGTACACTGTCCTAATCGTCAGTAGCTCGCTTTTATTACCCAAAAGTGCTCAATAGTTAATGCTTGGCACTGTACCTTCTCATTACGTGTAAAGCATGAGTGGGTTGTTTTAAGCCATTATAATTATGGTAATATCGTCTTGGATTGTCATTAGGTCACCCATGGATGTGAACGAGCAGAAAAAATCATATCACACTAATATTATTTGTGGGTTCGACCCAGGACATATATTTGTGTGATGAGCACGATCATTTGTTCTGTGTCTGGGTGTAATTTATCTATAATATGTGTGTATATTGAAATCAATAAGTATGTTTATCAGTTGTCTAGTACTCATAACACAAGCTCTGCTTAGCTTGGGACTAGACAACGTTGTGTGAAAAGTTGTAAAAAGAAAAAAAGAAAAAAAATATAAATGCGAAAGTTTAGGAGTATGTATCTGTGAGTATGTTTGTTACTTTTTCACGCTCGAACGGCTGAAAAAATATAGATGAAATTTAGGCCACGGATAGAACATGTCCTAGCAAATAGCATAACTTTTTATCCCAGGGTATGTTTTCTTGGGATCATTTTCGACTATGACGCGGACGAAACAGCTACGTAGCTATTGAGAGTATAAAAGTCAATTTAGCCATTTTAACACTATATAATTGAAATATGTATTAAATTGTAATCTTGGTGTACGATAAAGTATATATAATATAAACACATTTATTATTTGTTCTAAACTTCTAAAAGCCAAAATCTAACATTACGACTACAAAAATATTTGATATTAATTTTAATTTAGCTAGCATCATCGCCCGCTTGAAGGTAAGCAATTACTTCAAAGTAAAATACTCCCAGAATAAAAAATAATATCTCTACCTTTATCGTATTCCATGGTTTACCCGTGCGCCTCATTTTATTCCAATCCATTCAGCCGTTTAAACATAAAGGGGTAATAAACATGCACACATATACGCACATATCTTCATACAAACTTATTATAACGTTATAGTGTATAAAAATTATACGCTACCTCTATTTGCCAACACTTTCAGCTCCATCATTCTAGAAAACCAAGTGCACGTCCCATATTGAGGGCGTCCTTCAAGAAGGTCGTACACAGACTACTGCAAAAGTACGAGAGACTGCATGAATATGGACGAAGAATACTGGTATATAAGAGACACTACGTTGTGTGTCGTTGGTTCTATGAGTGTTGAAGGAATGGCGTTTAGAATGTATTTTTTATAATACAGCAAACAACAACTCAACTCAACTATCGACAACTTAGACATTGTTTTTTTCTGCGTGAAAGTAGAAAATTATTACCAGGATGAAAAGTATGGTCTTGATCCAGGCCAGGGTTTACTTATCATCATCATCATTTCAGCTGAAAGACGTCCACTGTTGGACATAGGCCTCCCCCAAGTGTCGCCACAATGACCGGTCCTGTGCATCTCGCATCACTCGGATTCCCGCGACCCTCACCAGGTCATACTTACGTGGTCAGGTTTACTTATGTGGGTCGCAAAATTATTCGAAAAAGTAACTGCGGCCCTGTATCGTAAAGTTAACTTGAAGGACACATCAGTTGATTTAAATCAGCCTCACACCACCCACAAACTGAAGAGTTACTGGATAATTTCCCAACAAAGAAAATGCTAGGTTCTAATTGTGTTCTAAGTGTCATCTAAATCTCGTAGAGGCCCAGCAGGGTCGAAGCCTACTGGGGCCATGGGTTCGCTTCTGAAAGGAAAACCCGGCCCTTGAATGCCAGGCAACGAAAGAAAATAGGAGTTGGTTTTAGTCATTAAAGCCTGACACGCCCTCCCGCTCCGACCAAGGGCGCGAGATCGATCTGTTCACCCGTTAAAGCTTAATTGATTAACAAACATCAAGAATATTAGATTAATTAGGTACATCAGTGATATATTTTTGCGACTTAGAAACAAAACACGACAATTTTGAACCAACATAAAAAAGGGGGAGGTTCTATGTTCGGCTGAATGTATTTTTTTGTACTATAAAAACTGTTCCATAAAATAAATGTACTTTATACAAGAACAAGGAACACGAGTAGTTTACGTAGTAAAAATCTGACACTCCCTCCCGCCCGTAAGTCCCCTCTTTGAGGCGTGGTTGGAAAGACCTCACGGCGTCCTCACATTCCGCATGACGCAGGTCCTCACCGGACACGGTAAGTTCGGGAGGTTCCTGCACCGGATTCGTGCGGAAACGACGCCCGGGTGTCGCCACTGTGTGGCCCACCCGGAGGACACGGTGGAGCACACGGTGGAGGTGTGCCCCGCTTGGGCAGAGCAACGCCGTAACCTCGTGAGGGCAATCGGCGGCGGTGATCTCTCGCGCCGGGCCTTGGTTCAGGCCATGCTCCGGAGCGAGGAGGAGTGGCAGGCGGTCGCCTCCTTCTGCGAAGCAGTAATGCTAGCTAAGGAGGCGGCCGATCGCGTGAGGCAACGGTCCTTACGCTCCAACCGCCGCCGGGATTCCGATCCCGATTTCCGGCCACCGTAGGCGCGGGCTTGCAGATGGCGAGCAATGGGTGGCTCGCCGTCTGACCGTCCGGTAACCGTCCGGACCGAGCCCAAGTCGTCGACGGCGCGTTTTGTTCCACGCGCGCCTCAAGGAGATGTCAGCAAATCGTAGGGGCCCAGCAGGGTCGAAGCCTACTGGGGCCACGGGTAGTGTGAAAGCGGAACCCGGGGCCCTGGGACGAAGGCAACGAAGGAACAGGAGTGGGTTTTTAGTCAGTAAGAGTCTGACACTATCTCCCGCTCCGCCCAAGAGCGGGGATGTCATTAGGATGATTTTCCCACCCAATAAAAAAAAAAAAAAAAAAACACTCCCTCCCGCCCCACCCATTTTTTTTTTTTTTGATCAATTATATGATGATTTGACCCTCAACAAATTGTGGCCTAAAATGTAGTAATAAAATTCAAGTCAAAGAATTTTCGAAATCGATACATGTTCGAATAATTTTCTATAAAAAAAAAGCAATAAGAAAAGGGTAAAATCCATTATCATTCAACTCTGTCAGGATAATAAATTAATTCCTGCTTCTCAGACACAGAAAACATTTTCATCCTATAAACCAGTAGTTCCATTACCCACCCTAAAACAGAAAAAAAATGGCGGTTCGTGTCGTGTCACCTAACCGACTGGCTAATACTTTGACCCCGACAGCGAAGACTATCTCGAACAAACACTCTCACCTGTGTACCTTCGCAAGCCTGATAAACAAAAAAATTAAACATAACTCCAGCCAACAGCCCAGTAATGGCGGTTCATTGCAAATATTTGGACGGGAGCAGCGTCGTTAAGCAAATGTCATGGCAAGCGGTAATGAGCCGACGTACGGACGAAATAACGACTATTATAGTGTTTACGTGCAATGTTGCAAGGGCAACTCCTGACTTAGCATGGAATTAAGGAAGATTCTCAGTGAACGCTGTGGTGCTTGTAATGAGATGTAGATGAAGGTAATTGGGAAGAAATGGGACTGTGACTTAATAGCTGGCTGGATGAATCTGTGCGGTTAAACTATGGTCGTCTTTGAAATATTTATATCTGTGGTTCCTTTTAATTTCCTCTGGCAACCTACGACTTAAAAATGAGCTATCGTTTAAGGCCTAGGTACTCCTCAGTAACTGGTAGGTCAATAGGTAAACTCTTGTACAACATTATCAACATATGATTTTTTCGTATGACTAGTACTTTTGCCAAAAAAATGTTTTTAACGACATGATATTTTTTCACTTGTTTTCCGTACTTCTTTAAACGGCTTTGATCTTTAGAAATATGTTTACACAAAAAATTGCTGGTTAAGTGTTCTTCAGAATATACTTAGCATATTTAAATTTTACAAAGAAAATGGATTTAAAGGTCAGCGGTTTCCAGATCCAGGCGCAGGTGGCCGGAATTAAAGGCACACGTACTCGTACCGCTGCTGTGTCCTTTTAACTCCGGCCAGAAGTTCAAGGGACTATACGTCTTAAGCATAAGGAAGTGGGCGGAGTGGAGCTGAGAAGAGCAGTGAAAAGTGGTAAGTTTTTCCATTGGGAAGAAACGGGACAGAGTGGGGTTGAGCTACCCTACGCTCCGTGCTCTCAGCTCGGCACCGCAGCCTGCTCGACTCCGTTATGTCCGGCTCGTATTCATAAGTTTTATTTGAAAATCCGCTCAACTCCACTCCGATTCACTTCCACTGTTTTATCTATAATAAATTACCGATAAATTAATTATTTAAGTTACTGCTGACATAAAGAAAAAAAAGACTTCACACACATACCATTCTTTGTCGCTCCACCCAGAACGGTAGAAGTTATTTGTTTTCAGGGTTTCGTACCCAAAGAATAAAAACGGGACCCTATTATATTGCTAAGACTCCACTGTCCATCTGTCTGTCACCATGCTGTATCTCATGACCCGTGATAGCTAGACTGAATAGACAGTTGAAATTTTCATAGATGATATATTTTTGTTGCTGTTATAAGAGCAAATACTAAAAACGAAATAAAATAAATATTTAAGTGGAGCTCCCATTCTCATACGTTATTTGCTACGGACGATACAGAACCCTTCGTGCGCGGGTCTGACTCGCACTTATTCTGCTATTCTTTTACTCTTTAACTCGTCTACATCGATAGTCAATCATTTTCATGAAGTATACCTACATATATTTTAAACAATCAAGCAAAGTGCTGTTCGGCTTCACGCAGGTGTAACGTTATTGTTAATCAATCAAAAATATTGCCCGCGATGATTGATTGGCAATCAATCAAAAATCAATTTTACTTACACGAGTTTTAAGACTATTGTAATATGTTATTACTACGCGTTACTTTGATTATTATATTATAATACAGAAACTATTAGGGTCGCCGCACACGGGCCACATGTCACAGCCACAAACGCCGCCACGAGAAGCTAGAAGCGGCCACAAAAAAGGCAAAAGGCAGCTGAATCGCGCGATAGCTACTTGTGGCTGTTAGCTGCTGTTTGTTTCTTTAACCCATATGTGCAGTACCGACTGCGATTTGTAGCGTGTGGCGGCCACCGGCGGCAACAGTGTGCGGCGAATCCATATACAATGTATGAAAACTACAGAAAATATCCCGGTGGCGGAGGTTTGTGGTGGTGGCCGGTGGCCCGTGTGCGGCGATCCTTAGTTCGCAATTACGACTGTTTGAAAGAGGTAGAAGAGAGAGGTTGGAGAGCCCAAGGTGGACCAATGACTTGGTGAGAGTCGCGGGAATCTGATGAATGCGAGACGCTAAGGACCGTTCATTGTGGCGACAATTGGAGAGGCCTATGTCCAACAATGGACGTTTTTCGATTGAAATTATGTTGATGATGATGAAAGAGGTATCAAAAGTTTGGAAAGCAAAGGGCAACTGATGAAAAAATGGTGGGTTTAGTCAGTACAAGTCTGACACTCCTTGGTAATGCACACAGAGCGAAATTCCACCACTGGGGGTCAATGGTATTCGTTTGTGCGTCGATATCAAAGACACCCTGTATATTTATATTGTTAGTTTTTAGTTATTTAATGATTTTCCACCAAAAAGAAAACCGAGTATTCCCAACCGAATTCACTGACGAAGTACACATTACACGCGATTTCGTTTACACTACAATTGTTGTAGGATGGTGCCGGTGACAGCTGTCAGATTCATACAATGTAGCTATAGCTACATATCCTTTTCTCTCTTCTTAAAGATGCATATTTTCGTCCTGCTGTCATCCTACTCACGCTATGCAAAAAAGACCTTAGTGCGTCCTTTACTATTAAAGCTAAAACTACTAGACAACAGGACCACCTCCGACCAATACAATAAACACTACATTAACTTAAGAACCCGGAAAATCCTAAACAAGTATTCTGTATTACGGAATAGGGGTTCCGTAATACCGGCAGTATTTCAGTCACGTACCGGACAAGCAACCCGCGAACGGAGTCTTAGTTCACTGAGCCTTTTAATGCAAACGGAATTTTGCTAAAAATCTACCGGAGAATAACAGAAAAAAAATACTGGCTAGATTTTGTTCAGGAATATTCGGGAATGGTTTCGGTTTAGTGCAGAGATGTTTTTGTTTTCACACTGATATAAAGATGGATCTACGCTAGAGAGCACGAGTGGAGAACGAGTCGAGCTCAAATTCGTGTAGTGTCGCTCATACTCGGTTCCTCTAGAGTCGGTCCACACTACACAAATTTGAGTTCGGCTCGTACTCCATTCATGCTCGTCTCCTCTAGCGTAGACCAACCTTTACAAAGGCAAAAATTTGTATGTATGTACGCTGAACAAATTTGAATGAAATATGGCACACAGGTAGGAAACCCCGTACGTCAAGAGTCACAGGGCGATCCACGGCCTCCATAGGTGCATGCTTGTGGACGACGAGCAATGCTTTTTGTCTGGCCCGTCAACAAAGCATAGTGTTCGATGCATGTCTCAAAGAGACGTTAGCAAAACCATAGGGGCCCAGTTGGGCCGATGCCCGCAATGGCCATGGAAGTTTTTGAAAGAGATACCATAGTCCTAAAAAGCAAAGAGCAACTGAGGAAACACGTGGAGATTTTAGTTAATTAAAGCCTAACTCGCCCTCTCGCCCCATCCTAGATTGAGAAAAGTAGATTTGCACCCCAAAAACAATGTTACTTTTTATCGCAGGAGTATACACTCTTTGGATCATTGTCAAGCAAGTGAAGCCGCAAGCAG
The DNA here is from genome assembly GCA_949316375.1 of Mythimna vitellina. Lineage (NCBI taxonomy): Eukaryota > Metazoa > Arthropoda > Insecta > Lepidoptera > Noctuidae > Mythimna > Mythimna vitellina. The sequence continues at coordinate 6,399,893 of OX438687.1, read as the reverse complement.
AAGCTAGTATAATATAAACTAAAATAGAAAGATGTAAAAGGGATGTAAAAATAAGTATTATATATATAGGTGTAAGGACACCTGTATAAGGGGAAACATGGCCGGCTTTACACCGACCCGACGGTTCCAAACGAATGATTTTTAGATCAAATACCACATTTGAACCCTCACCAGGTACGTTCGGTGAGATATCACCAACCAGGCAATAAATAGTACCTACAGTTTTAAAACAGATGGAGAAAGTCTGTCATTGCAACCAAGGTGAAATACACCCGAGCCGCAGGTGAGGGTGTTATGGAGCCGAGTGCTGCAGTGACCAATTTCTAAGTGTATCAAACGATGTTTTTCTATACACTTACGAAGAAATAACTAAATGGGGGCAGACCAATGACTCGTGAGGATTGCTTGGCTGGCTCCCAGCCTGATGCGATAAATAAAATAAACTGCACACTTTTCCACACTAGTGTGGAAAATAGTAAATTGTAGTAGTAGTAATATCGGCCCGGACTTACAAGTTACTTACAACCCAGGCAGGCGTTTTACTTCGAGTAATTAATTTCATTACCACTGCTCAAAACAGTGAAGCAAAAACATCGTAAGAAAACCGAAATGTCCTTGAACCTAGATGTCACTAAGCCGCAGTCACAAAAAAAAAACAAGACAGAAAGAATGAAAAAAAATAATAATTCAATAATAATTAACTAATGCGCCGACCATCAACGATTGCATTACTGCTTCCTATCAAGTGGGATCGCAGTCAAGCACTATTTAAAAAAAAAACTGTGCCTCACACAATCGTATAAAAACATGAAAAAAAACGAAAACCTCAAATTATAATCTGTGTTTGGGTTAAAAAGGCGCCGAGTATATGCTGCGATATTTAAAAACAATAAATAACGCAGCGCTGGTATTCTGTTCGGCCTCGCTGTGATGCCATGGACACATTTACGGAACTTTGAGTATACCTATAGAAAAAAAAAAAGAAAAAATAGACACAATATATACAGAGAAAGAAATAGAAAGAGTTCAATAAAGTCAAAATGTTTGGGATTGGTAATAACGTGACAATTTCGGAAGCGCATGTCACTCTCATATATTTGGAAAATTTTGATAACTGTTATCACCTGATAGAATGTCACTCTATCTAAGACCCAAGGTATGTTAACAATAAGTTCAGGATGGTTACAAACCGATTAAGATTCAAGATTGAGGTTCGCGAGCATATTCGTAAGAAGTTGGCAGTAGTATCATCACAACATTAATGTTTCTCTGTTTGTCGATTTGGACCAATTTTTGTTTATTTTTTTTTGATTATATATATTTAGTTCATTAAATTAAGTATATATTATATTTATTGTATTGTATCTATGATTCATTTGTATATTTTTTTATATTAAGCTTTTTTCTCTCTCTTTTATTGCACCTACCACTATTCTTCTCTGCATCACCCAAAGGTTGACTGGTAGAAAATGCCTAAGGCATTAAATCCGCCTCTGTACCTTTATGTGCATGAAGTATGTAATAAATAATAAATAAAAAGTTTGGTTGTATTCCGGGGACTGTGCATCGGAATTGCAAAAACTTAATTCCACCAAGCCCGTTCCATCATTGGACCACTAAACGTATGGCGATGTACCGCCGGCACATGGTTAACATCCCACCTATATCCACAAAACGTTTTGGGAACACATTCATTGTGCGTACAGCTAAGGAGAATAAATCCCTACCGGAGTCTTATTTTCTCTTTTCTTCTCTTCTAGAGTCTTTAAGTCTAGAGTGAATAGGTTACTTCTAAGCAAGTATGCTCCTTCGTTAAACATCAGATAAGATAGTAGTCAAGCCCAAGACTATCAATAACAAAAAAACCGGAGAAATTCGAGTCGAACTCACGCACTGAGCGTTTCGTACAATCTTACCTATGAAAACAGTTCAATTCCCGAATTGAGTTACGAAGATTTTTCCGAATCGCAAAAGTTTTTTTTTTGTGGTTATACTTTGCAGTTTTCAGATTTTTTCCTATATTTGGGCTATGAGACCTTGCTTCATGCCAATTTTCAGGATTCTAGGTCAACGGGAAGTACCCTATGACTTTTGATTCCCTCGAGAGTGTCGAAATGTACGTTTCTTGCGTCATAAACGGCCGTATCTTTTTTTTTCGTTAACTCAGAAGTTTGATTTTTTTTACAGCTTCAAGGAACCAATGACTTGATTATATGGTTTTAATATCATGGAGATAAACGGTCTTGACAGAAAAACAGATGGATAACAAAGTGATCTTATAAGGGTTCCGTTTTTCCTTTGAGGTACGGAACCCCAAAAAGCTTCGCAAAAAAAAAATATAACCACTACCTATTATGTCTAACCTGATATTGCCCGACTTGTTTTTCCGTCTATATATTTCTCGGTTTATTGTTTGAATGTCGGCTCAAGGCCGCGTATCCCTGAGAAGCCGATATTTCAATAACCTGACCGCTGACAGCCGTGACTGATGGAAAGGTAACTTCACTCATATTTATGTGATAACACGGTACCTAACATGAAAATTAATATTATTTTTGTTGCCATTATCATAATGTATTTTTCAATACACTTACTCGAGAACCCGCTTTTATCCCACTGCTTTTAGGCACGCAATAGAGCTGCGCTGTTTTTCGCACTAGTGCAGAAAACTGCGCGTGCTCTCGCCGTCACAATTTTATTACATGTATCGTATCAGGTTGGTCGCGCGTCGTCCCCTGCGAGTCGCCGGTCAACTCCCATTTATTAATTTCTTTGTAGGTGTATTGAAAAAAGTCGTTTGATACACGTGTAAATTTATCACTGCAGCCCTCGGCTTCATAACACACTCGCTTGCTGCTCGTGCGAATTCCGCCTCGGTCGCAATGACAAACTTTCTACACTTGTAGCAAAATGTACTATTTCCTATTGACTTCGTGAGTAAAATTGAAAATCATCCCACATATAATCATTTTTGTCCCAGTACTGGGACATAATCATCTTCCTGAACTTGTCCCGTATTCTTTGGGGACAGTGCAACACGTTTTTTTCTTCCATCCTGTCTAATCACCTATCACGCTATCACAAACTCCCTTTTCTCCTCACACAATTCATACATTTCTTCTCTCTAATCATTTCCCAATATCTTACTGGGAGAAAATTTTTAAAAATATACTAGCTTTTAATCCAGGCCGTGATCTATATTTTTGTCGAACTATGTAAATACAAACATCTCGGTTTCCACATTTATTACACTAGTAGAGTAATGAACAGTATAATAAAATTCTTAATACAATGATAAAATCACAGTCATCTTAATAACTTTATAAGTTAGTAAAGACTTTGGAAAAAAAACTAAAACTAAAGGTAAAATGTTCAGATAGTTTGTTTCTCAACAATAACATTAATAGACGTGCAATAATTGACATGACCTCATCTTTGTAGATGAATTAGCCATGCAGCTAACGCCTGAGCTATATGAACGCCTGGTACCTAAATCATACTCTGGTTCAAATACAAGTGTTGCTCGTTTGCCAAACGTTCAATTAACAGCTACAACGCTAACCCTTCCCCTTTTTGTGACGATTGAAAAACAGCTGATATCATTAATCTTATTAGATATCCTGCAGATCAGTTTCATTCACTTTAAATCGTTGCTGATATAACGCTCAGCTAGTTTCAACAATTATTTTGAGTTATTAAAAATAATTGGATTGAAATGACTAGAGTGAATAGGTTCTTAATAAACTAGTGCGATACACCATCAACGTTTGCATCACTGCTTACCATCAGGTGGGATCTAAGTCAAAAACACATTCTTTTTTTAAATTCAGTCTTAATTTGTACAATTTGTAAAATTAAGACCGAATAAAAATACCAACTAGAGCACATAGATATTGTAAGAGTACCTGTTACAATTTAATAAACAAAAAAATAAGTACAAAACGAAAACAATAAAGTAACTCCACGCAATATAAAAACAGTCTGCGGAAACAAAGAAGTCACGGTGCGCTCACGGAACAAGGTCGAGGCTTTCAGGACAATTATGGCAAAATGACAGCGCTCTTTGAACGTCCGGCCGTGGGATAACTCGCATTGTGACACCCATTTGATCCCATACATCAGCTATCCCCCGAACAAGTCCTTGGCTTGACCGTGAAAAAATAAATGTATTGCCGTTGTAGTCAAACCTCATATCTTTCTCCCTAAAATGTCACTTCCGCCAAATTAAAAATCTGTAGCAAATCCGCAGGCTCTCGAACGCATTGTTTTCTACGCCAGTGCTACGCGCTACGAGGCCGTACAGCCGCGTAGCGACTCATTACAATTTTTCGACAGTTACCACCGTTCAGCTCCAACGGGATGTCGATACGATCCCTCCAGTAATTAGTTAATATTATATAACTTTCATCTCAATATCACGGTCATCGGTTAAAAATCCCGAAAAAATCCGGAACGGATCCTTTTTTGAAAAAAGAACCTTACCTGATATAGATGTCTCGTTCCCACGGATTGAAGGTCGGAGTGTCAGTGTTTGTAGTGTTCGGGCACTGGTGCACTCGCGGGCGAGCGGCTGCTGCGAGCGCTGGCGACTGACTGGGCCCGGCCGGGAGCCCCGCCGCCCGCGCGCCACGCCGCACCCCCGCGCCCTAGCGGATAAACAACGTGCATTGTGGGCCCGATCTGTGGGCCTACCCTGCTCTACACACACATGCACACCTCAAGCGATATACTCTTATAAAACGCCATCCATTGCGTTCTCCCCAAACACTGCTTGTCCCACCTAATTCGCAAAGAAGCAATGTACAGGCCATACGGAACTAAGCGATGCTATCACAATGAAGCACAATGATGGTTATCAAATAAATTTTCCGCCCAGATAGTAAGTCTAGAGTTATAGATTTTGGATTTAAGTTCCATGATTGCACAGATCGGGGACAATGATAGGTACATGTACGTTATTGGGACTTAGGTGGCCGGTATTGGGGACACCTGAGGGGTGTTGTCTTTAGAATGGACAATAGGTGAGTATAGTATTGGTAATCAATTAAAATGCATGATAGTGCAGAGTGTTTTCTTCGAAGTACAGGTTTGTACAAAGAGGGTGTGTCTCGGTATGAAGATACTCATTTGTATGTTAAGGCTGGCACACTACGACAAGCGAAAGCGGAGAGTACAGTCACAAGCAATATGTGTACGACAATTTGTTATTAATTTGATAATTTAGAGCATATTGTCGAAGACTTATTTCTTGAATGGCAGAAGTTAAGATAGAAAGAAAACGTGTCAATTTATATATTTTATTGCTTGTGACTGAAGACACTAAGTCTTTTTCATCCTAATACTTGTCTACCTTACCACCAAGGTCGTCTAACACGAAATAAACTATAGATGTACAAAACTTTGTCCATCCATATTCAGCCACTAATGTACATGCACCACCGTGTCCTCGTGGGGGCGATCGGTGGCAGCGATCTCTCACGCCGGGATACACAGGCCATGGTCAGGAGCGAGAAATAGTGCCAGGTGGACGCTTCCTTCTGCGAAACAGTAATGCTAGCAAAGGAGGAGGCCGCACGTGCACGCGCAAGGCAATGGCCCTCACGCCCCAGCTTTCCGAACCCGATTTCCGGTCACCGTAGGCACGGGCTTACGGACGGTGAGCAATGGGCAGCTCGCCATCGAGACTCCGTCGCTCGCGGACCGAGCCCAAGTCATCGATGGCGCGTAGCGCTCCACGCGCGCCTCAAGGAGATGTCAGCAACCGTAGGGGCCCAGCAGGTTCGAAGCTTACTGGGGCCATGGGTGATACTTAAGAGATCCACGAAGCCCTGGAACAATGGCAAAGAAGGAACAGAGTGGGTTTTTAGTCAGTAAAAGTCTGGCACGCCCTTCCGCACCACTCGAGCGTGGGATGTCGTTAGATGATTTTCCCAACCAAATAAAATAGTCATAAACATAACGTCATAAGATTGATATTGTTAAACACCCCCAATTTCCGATTTAAGGACTTGAACTTGAATATTTCTCAAACTCTATCCTGAGAACCTGTCTTTAGCATTTAAGTTTTGACACGTTCTTAACTCAAAATATTCGACTTGGAAACCGACTTTTAGTTGATTTCATTGATTTACTGATGTTTTCTGTCATACCATATCTTTAAGCTTGTGGCCTTTAAGAAATTAGTAAAACCATAACAGCGTTGATTTGTTGGAATCGTTTGTCATAATAAATGTTATTTATTCATTTGTTTACTACATTCATATTTAAAATATGTTTGTATGTATGTAAGTATATGTCTATAATTATATTTCTATTCTACTAGTTTCTTCCTAACGTTGCACCTGCTATGGTTTCTGCACTACTCTTTTTTTTAGTTGGGAAACCATCCAATGACATCTCCCGCACTTAGGCGGAGCGGAAGGGCGTATCAGACTTTTACTGACCAAAACCCACTCCTATGTTTCTTCTTTGCGTTGCATTCCAGGGCCTCGGGGATTCATTTTCACATAACCCATGGCCCCAGTAGACTATGGCTCACTACATGGAACACTACGTGCCGTCGACGACTCGGGCTCTGTCCGGACAGTTACCGGACGGTCGGACAGCGAGCTACCTATTGCTCACCGTCCGCAAACCCACGCCTACGGCGGCTTCTGCACTACCCTAAGGTTGACTTGTAGAAAATTCCTAAGGCATTCATTTCCCCTTTTTACAGTGTTTCTTATTAACATGTAAAGATGTATTAAGGAAATAAATATTGGTGTTGGTTAGTGGCCCTGACTGCTATGCCGGAGGTCGTGAGTTCGATTGCTACCGAGGACAAATGTTTGTGTGATGAACACGATCATTTGTTCTGTGCCTGGGTGTAATTTATCTATAATATGTACGTATCTAGAAACATATAAGTATGTTTATCAGTTGTCTAGTACTCATAACACAAGCTCTGCTTAGCTTGGGACTAGACGACGTTGTTTGATAGTTATGTGAATATCTATTATTATTAAATAAATACGAGATAGAATACTGACTGACACAATCTCAACGTAGCATCATATCTGGATCAAGAGATTTATCTGTGTATGTCTGTCATTTCCTCTAACGTATCTCGTGCTACACAAGATATGAATCCAAACTACAAATACTGTTATATCAATGTTACAAATATTTTAAACAAGCATTTGCTTGCGGTTTTGCCCGCGTGGAAGTAAAAAATTAAGAAAGAAAACACGTTTAATTAGCACACAGATACCAGAATAAAGAAACAAGTATGTAGAAACTTAAATTTTGAAAAACCAGGCACGGCGAGTCGGACTCGTGCACTGAGGGCTCCGTACCAACTTACCTATGAAAACAGTTCAATTCCCGAATTGAGTTACGAAGATTTTTCCGAATCGCAAAAAATGTTTTTTTTTTTTTTTGACGTAGGTACAAGTGTTCAGTTTCCAGATTTTTTCCTATACTTGTGTTACGAGACCTAGCTTCATGCCAAATTTCAAGATTCTAGGTTAACGGGAAGTACCCTATGAATTATGATTCCGTTGAAAGTGTCGAAATAACATTTTTTGCGACATAAATGGCCGTATCTTTTTTCTTCTTAATTTCAACTCGATACCTCTACGCGTTCCCAAGATAAAGGGTCTTGACAGGCAGACAGACGGACAACAAAGTAATCCTATAAGGGTTCAATTTTTGCCAACTTAGGTACAGAACCCCAAAAACAGTAATATTGTGTCTCACAGTTGCGCCAAACAAGTCTACCAAAATCATCCCAAGGGAAGATATACTCCCGGTAAAAAGTATCCTTTGTTTCATTCCAGGATATTTTCTACCCGCGTGCGAAATTTCATCCAAACCCGTTCAGCTGTTAGAGCGTGAAGGAGTGACAAAGAAATACTACAATACACACATACATATAATATTAATGTGATAAAAAAGCCAGGTGAGCATTGGTGGCTCAGTGGTAATGGCGCCGAATAGTAGGTCACGGGTTCAAACCCAGCCAGGTGCATTACTTCGTGTAATTTATTTCATCCCCACTGCTCACAAAACGGTGACGGAAAACGGCACATCCTAGAACCAAAAAAGAGAAGGGGAGACCTGTGATCCAGTAATGGGAACATTGGAGCAAAGAGTATGGGCCGTAATCCACCACGCGGGCCTAGTGAGGATTGGTGGATATCACATGTCTTCGAACTTCTTTTTCTAGGACATGTCCAAGGATTCTCTCAATGTTTTCCTTCACTATTTTGAGAGCAAATGCTGATGAAATAAATTACACAATGTAAGTATGCCTGGGTTTAAACCCAGGATTTGTAAGTCAAAGCCGTTACCAGTGGGCCATTCTTTTTTTCTAAACGTTGGAATAACTCTTATGTGTATGTAGGTTCACAAACAGTAAACTCATGATCAGACCCGAACACAGAACAGATGAAACATCTACTCTGTAGACCCGAAACAGCTATCTGTAGACCATACAAATATTTGTTCCGTGCAGGAATCAAACCAGTGACATGCAGCACAGCAGTGAATGGCTTGTAGTGACATCTATGGCGTCACATTAGAACTAATCCTGCATCGCGCAATCAAAGTTCTCCGCGCGATTAGAACATATAGAACAGCCCGAAATCATCTACCGGGCAGCTGCCCACCAGACATAACACCCATCTGGCTGGAGGATCCTCCATTTTCAAAGGAGGCTTGCGGGACTTTACTCTCTGTTCCGCCTACCCCCAAAGGCTCAATCACTGTGCTAACCGTGCCTTCTGTTAGCATTGCTCCGCACTGCCTAATGCAATCATTGATAATCATATAAATTCATCATCATCATCATCATCATCATTTCAGCCGAAAGACGTCCACTGCTGGACATAGGCCTCCCCCAAGTGTCGCCACAATGAACGGTCCTGTGCGTCTCGCATCCATCGTACTCCCGCAACCGTTACCAGGTCATCGGTCCACCTTGCAGGAGGCCTTCCAACGCTACGTCTTCCAGTACGTGGTCGCCATTCCAGAACCTTTCGGCCCCAACGGCCATCCGTTCTGCGAGCAATGTGCCCTGCCCATTGCCACTTAAGTTTGGCGATTCTTCGTGCTATGTCTATGTATGTGTATAAATTCATGAATTGACCTATTTCCAGCCAGCCTTTTACAGAACCAGTCACAACAACCAAGGGCATCTTATTTTGAAACCATGGCCTCGCATAATTTAGTTAAATATATAAAGGTTGTCCTTATCTGAGCCGATATTTATTCGGCCATTATAGGAACGTAAAAAAAGACAAGCAAATGGAGACGGAAAATCGCGGTAGACCTCGCGGTTTTGTACCAAATTTTCAGGATTATGTATACACAGTAGGGTTTTTTTTGATGACACGGTTTGCGTAGGTAGCTGTTTTTTTTTTGTAATTCCTAGTGCGGGTAGAATAATATTAATGAACAAGCACTGTTATGTGGCATCGTTGTTGCATTGTCGTGTTGTGTGTCTGTGTACGTGTCTGCAAGCATATGGTCATATAGAGCATATACTGCTTTTTTTTAAGTGGAAAAATCATCTAATGACAAATCGTGCTCTTCGGCGGAGTGGGAGATAGTGTCAGACTGTTATTGATTAAAAACTCACTCCTGTTCCTTCTTTGCCTTTGTCCCAAGACCCCGGGTTTCACTTTCAGACTACCCGTGGCCCCAGTAGGCTTCGACCCTGCTGGGCCCCTATAGTTGCTGACATCTCCTTGAGGCGCGCGAGGAACAAACAGTACGTGCCGTCGACGACTTGGGCTCGGTCCGGCCGGTTACCGGACGGTCGGACAGCGAGCCACCCATTGCTCGCCGTCCGCAAGCCCGCGCCTACGGTAGCATATACTGCTATGATCATCGTCATTATCTTTAGAGTATAATTGACAGTTTACACAAGTTGACACATTTAAAATAGTGCATTAGATCCTACCATCTATTGTGATTACTCTCAGTCACTCAAGAGTTTGCTGAAAGAAGATTAATCGTTGAGTTAAGCACGCCTATGTAGATTGGCGGCAATGGCCTCTAGCGCCCGGCTATGGTCTGGAACGAGAGGGAAAGGCGATGACTTGCTGCTGCGAAGCAGTAACGCAAACAAAAGAGATGGTCGCCACCGTGAGAGAACGAATATCCCCACGCCGCAGCCGCCGCAACAGGAGACGCTCCGGTCGTCGGGAGTCGCAAGTCTTTTCCCGGCCACCGTAAGCGCGGGCTTGTGGATGATATGCAATGGATTTCACGCCGTCCGACCGTCCGGTAACCGTCCGGACCGAGCCTAAGTCGTCGACGGCACGTACCGTTTGTTCCTCGCGCGCCTCAAGGAGATGTCAGTAACTGTAGGTGCCCAGCAGGGTCGAAGCCTACTGGGGCCACAGGTAGTGTTAAAGTGAAAACCCGGGGCCCTGGGACGAAGGCAAAGAAGGAACAGGAGTGGATTTTTAGTCAATAAAAGTCTGACACTATCTCCCGCTCCACCCAAGAGCAGGATTTGTCATTAGATGATTTTCCCACCTAAAGACCAAGCCCGAGTCGAGAACATAGTCCTCCTCAGCAGGGTCGATGCCCGCTAGGATTATTTTTTTTACCATGATCCTGGAACGCAAAGGGCGTCTGAAGGACAGATAGGTTTTAGTCAATAAAAGTCTCACAAGTCATTAGATGGCTCTTAAAATAAAATAAAAAACTCGCTCATGTATTATAGTACATACGTAGTAGTAGTATAAATAATAAAGAATTGCATAAACGAAAGACTATTGAAATAATCAGCCGAACTAATATCATCGTTAAAAAGGCGTTAACTTTTGGATACCTATATACGGCCCCCGACCAGTCTAGTCTACTTATAAATAGTTTAAACCCCTTAATGCTATAAACACTTGGTCATAAACTCAGGCACAACACCTGAATTAGATACAAGGCATAATATGAAGCTCAATTACGTTTCAATTGGACGGTCAGGTAATGTGGCACATGCATAATTTGCCGACGCTGAGGCTAGACGCGTCACAATGAGATGAGGCTATGTGATATGTACTTATAGGTATGTGACGATAGATGTAGATGAAGTAAAATGAACATTGTGTGAGTGACTACGTCGTGAGAGGCTCCTTTTCCACTCGCCTATCATTAACATCGAGCATGGTTTAAAAGGTTGTTGCTTCATCTAATACAATCCAACACGATGTTTGACGAAGAAGCAATGCGAAAAAAGAGAGATAATGTCTGAAAACTCTGTTGGCATTCGGTAACTCCGTGATTTACTCGAATATTTCACAAAACTTGTTCCAGGAAATATGTGTGTTTTTTTAACTGCCTCCGGTATAGCAGTCAGGGCCACTAACCAACACCAACAGGCCAGTCAAAATATTTAAATTAATAAAGCTAAATACAAAGAAAAACCCAATCATTTACATTTAACGAAACGTAATTTATAGAGTCTGAGACGACAGTCACACACCGGCAGTAGATACAGCACTTACTAATAGAAATGTTAGCTCAATTTGCCAGCTGATAAAAATTTAATTCTTAGCTAGAACTAGTGGAGGGACACCGTGTTGCGATGTTCATGTGTGGAGGAACTTTTGTTTTTATTATTAGAACTAGCTGCTGGAAACGGTAGAATAATATAAAATAATAATAGTAATAGTAGAAAATTGTTGTCCCAAGGGAACATGCTCCCGGGAGAAAACCAGGGAGATTGTAATTTAGGCGTTTGCAAGGCTAGAGTGAATAAGGCCTTAATAAAATAATAAAAGTAAATAATAATATTAAACAAATAATAGTAAATAATATACTTAGAAAATAGTAATAGTAGAAAATTGTTGTCACACAGGAACATGCACTCGGGAAAAAACCAGGTAAATTGTAATTTAGGCGTCTGCAAGGCTAGAGTTAATAGGCTCTTGATAAAATAATAAAAGTAAATAATAATACTAAATAAATAATAGTAAATAATATACTTTGAAATAATAATAATACTAATAGTAGAGAATTGTTGTGACAAAGGAACATGCACCAGGGAGAAAACCAGGGAGATTGTAATTTAGGCGTCTGCAAGGCTTGAGTGAATAGGCTCGTAATAAAATAATAAAAGCAAATAAAAATATTAAATAATATACTTAGAAAATAAAAATAATACTAAAAAATTGTTGTCCCAAGGAAACATGCATCCGGGAGGAAATTCGGGAGATTATAATTTAGACTTCTTTAGGGCTCTAGCCTTAAAGAAGCCTAAATGATGTGAATAGGCTAACTAGTGCGCTTCACCATCAACGATCACATCACTGCTTACCATCAGGTGTGATCGCAGTCAAGCACTAGTTTATCTACACTAATATTGTTAAGAGGTAAAGTTTGTATTTTTTTATTTTTTTATTTGTAGGAGGTAACCTCCGAAAGTACTGGTCCGATTATTAAAATTTTTATACCGATAGAAAAATGCTTTATTCCCAAGTAATATACGCGGGCGAAGCCGCTGGCAAAAGCTGGTAACAAATAAAAAAAACACACACGGTTGGACCATGTCTTAGAATAGCTCTGGTACTTTTTGTCCCAAGAGTATACTCCCTTGGAATAGTTTTCTATTTTCATACAGGCGAAGGTGGTCTGCGATCAGCTGCTGCTGCAGGTGCGGCCGCAGCCGTATTCGGAATGGTTTTCACAAAAATTCATACTACTACATAGAAAACCTGTAATGCAGCTGCAGCCGACTTCGTGCAGCCACTGCATATGCTGCCTGCATCCGCAGACTGCAGCCGTGGTTCGAATGGCACCTTTATTCAGACGAATTCATTCGTTGCACCCTTCATAGAATTTAATACCTCACTAACTCGAAAAGGCATAATAATAAAATGCCGTTGCCCGTATTGTGTGCCGCATAAACAGAAGGCGGTCAGTGGTTTTCATGAAATGTATTTTTCAGTAGAGCACCGAGTAGCTTCGAGTTTACCTAGAAGTGGTACGAGAGGGATTATTAGTTTTATTGTAGACTGGCTGTCTCCCGCGATGTCACCCGCCTCTTTGGTTTCTTCTCTGTTCCCGTGGTTGGTAGCGTTATGTATCGTACGCTTCATCAAAAAGAGACGTAACTCAAAAAAGAGGTTATTGAAAATAGAAACTTATTTTTGAAACGTGTGTTTTCAAATTCAAACACTCTCTTTTTGAGTTAGGTCTTTTTATGAGTAAGCATGCGGTATAGTCTATGTATATATAGCCTTCCTTGATGAATGGGCTATCCAACACAATTTTTTTTTTAATACACTTTAGTAGTTCTTGAGATTAAAACGTTCAAATAAACAAACAAACTTAAGTTTTATTACATTAGGCATCAGGAATGTTATGTATACGGATAGTATAATATTATACCGGATTCCAATACGGTTACGGATATCAAATATGACTTTTATTTCTAGTCTATTAGTAACATAAACCAAAACCTACCGTAACCTGTCATTTAGATTCCGCCCTTATCCGAAACTTGTATATCGTTTTCGGATACGAATGTTCTTTTATTTCGGATAACCGATACTTCCAGTTATGGTTACGGATCTTTATAACAAGCCTGATTAGTATACCTAGACTAGGTGTTCCCGCAGCCTCATACAGGATCCATACGTTCTCGGAGAAAAACTTATGACACCGCTAATGCCGCTTGGAGACGCAGAACGATTACCGACCACCGTAGGTGCGGGCTTGTGGACGATGAGCAATATGTAGCTCACTGTCCAATAAAAACCAAGCCCGTGTCGACGGTGCATTATAATACAGGCGCGCCGCAAAGAGATGTCAGTAAAATGGATAGGGCCCAGATAGGACTGCTGGATTGTTTGAAAGATTTACCATGGCATTAGAACGCAAAAGGCAACGGAACACCAAAGGTAGGTTTTAGTCAGTAAAAGCCTGACAATCCCTCTCACTCCACTCAGAGCGGAAGTTGTTGAGGTCAACTTCCCGTCTAACCAGACTCAATTGAAAACTAGTATTATCTCATCATCATCATTTCAGCCGAAAGACGTCCACTGTTGGACATAGGCTTTCCCCAAATGTCACCATAATTAACGGGCCTGTGCGTCTCGCATCCATCGGATTCCCGCGACCCTCACCAGGTCGACGGTCCACCTTGTGGGAGGCCTTCGAACGCTGCGTCTTCCGGTACGTGGTCGCCATTCCAGAACCTTTTGTCCCCATCGACCATCTATTCTGCGAGCAATGTGCCCGATCCACTGCCACTTAAGTTTGGCGATTCTTCGGGCTATGTCTGTAATATTGGTTCTCCTGCTAGTATTATGTACTCTAATATTAAAAAAGAACATACTTATTTTTATTTTTATTAATTTTGTAACTAGCTGACCCGGCGAACATCGTACCGCCTAATAGTAAAGATAACCCCATCTACTGGCATTATCAGAACAGCATAATTCATTTTATAGTGACAGTTTAATTAGAAATGGCACTGTATTCGATTTTTTTGTGATTTTTTTCCATATTTTCTCACCGTTTAAACCTTCCCTGGACTATCACAAATATTTCAAAATCATAATAAGCCAAATCGGTCCAGCCGTTTTTGATTTTTAGCGAGACTAACGAACAGCTATTAATTTTTATATATATAGAAGATAGAAGGAGAATATGCTCAAAAATTACTGGACTTATTAAAAAAAAATCTTCCACTAGTTGAATGCTAATTTGCCACTAATCGACATAGGCAGAAATATTTTCTAATTTTACGCGAGCGAAGCCGCTGGCAGAAGCCAGTCCGTAATAAAATAAGAAACTTTGACCTCTGAGTTTGTTTCGTTATTTCATCTCAAAGTTGTCTGGTAGGAAATACTGACCTCATGATCATTTCTACGGAAAGACGTCCACTGTTGGACATAGTCCTCCCCAAGTGTCGCCACAATGAACCGTTCATTGTGGTGACACTGTGTCTAGCATCCATCGGGTTCCCGCGACCCTCGCAAAGTCATCGGTCCACCGACCTCATAGCATAGCCCCACTGTTGGGACTCAGGCCTCCTCTCTAGGAGAGGGAATGGGCTGTAATCCACCACAAAGCCCAGTGCGGATTGGTGAATGTCACATGTCTTTGAATTTTTGGTTCTAGGACATGCCGGGTCCCACACAATGTTTTCCTTTACCGTTCTGAGAGCAGTGGTGATGAAATAAATTACACAAAGTAATGCGCCTGGCTGGGTTTGAACCCGCGACCTACAACTCGTAAGCCACTGACCTCACCTAGTTTAAATTGGAGTAAAAATATAATTTCTACCTTGTTTTCTTTTTAAATAAATTAATATCATTTTATTTTTTATTTATTAGGCCAGATTTCATCACCGTGTTTTGAGATACAGTGAATCAGTAGAATAACTTCTCTGGATATCGCCCTGACCTATCAGATACTTAACCCACAACCTTCTACTTCCTTGCGAAGCTTAAACGACTTCTGCGAAATAGGTTATGACGCAAACAATACTACTTCAGATTTGCACATACACCGTTTTTTCTACGTCATTGCCAAAAAAGGCACACAGATAACACTGGCTACGTTCAATAGCACAACGTGAACGTCACGTGAGCCTAACGTAGTACGTGAAAGTTTAACGGACTGCATTGCGCCGCAACACGGCGAATTAACGAGGATAGCTTCAAACTTTTTGTGTAGGGGGTGAGTACGGCAATTGAGGAGATATGTATGAGATATTAGTGTGAACATCATGTATCTGTCTAAATATATAAAAGGAGAAACTGACTGACTGACGTATCAACGCACAGCCGTAACTACTGGGACTAGGAAAATCAAATTTTGCACAAGGCTTCTAAGCACTTAGAGGGAGTTTTTAAAATTCAACCTATAAGGAGGTGAAAAGAGAGAATTTCGTTTCTATGCAAATTCTTAATCCGTATACTAATAATAACTAATATACTTGAAAATTAGCACAAATTGATAAGGAGTTTTAAAAGATTGTGTGTTAAAAGATTGATTCTTATTTCTTGGGTTAATAAACTTGAATCATATCACAAATTTTATTCAAATGAATAACAAAGACGGTTATTATTAGTTTTCAAAACTACCCTCGAAATACGTTTTAAGAGGTGTTAAAGTTTTTATGAAAACTTTCTCTTGAACGAAATAGCTGGCAAAGTGCTAGTATAGTATAGTAAGCTAGCGCTTGACTACTGACTTCCCGATGGTAACCGATAATGTGATCGATATTGGAGCACCCTTGCCTAAAATTAACCTATTAATTCTTGACTTATGAACACCCCAATGTAAACTACACCCATACGTACAAAGCGTTTTGGGAACACATTCATAATGCGTACAGCTAAGGAGTGGCATTAAACGTGCTCCATCGTCGGCCACATCATCGCTTACCATCAGGTGAGATAGTGGTCAAACGCGAACCTATCAAAAATTAAAAAAAAAACTCCTGAGGGAATGGGCCGTAATGCACCAATGCGGGTTGTTAGATGTCACATTTCTACAGAACATGCCGGTTTCTTCGCGATGTTTTTCTTCACAGTTTTGAGAGCAGTGGCGATGTAATAAATTACACAAAGTAATTCTCCTGGCTAGATTTGAACCCACTACCTATAACTCGTAAGGCGAGTCTGTTACCACTTGGCCACCATTTATTTATAAATAAATAAAATAAAATAAAAATAAATGAAAAAATAGCTTTTTAATTCATGCAATAGGTAAGTAATTGTACAATTATTGAATCTTCAAACTCGTCTCGAAATAAATTAAAATTACAGTGATTATTTAGTTAATAAAATCTCTACTCTATCATAATTTTGGCAATCATTATTTAAATTACATCATTACATTTCTTCATACATTAATTTTATTCATGTAGGAACATAAAGGGGTACATTCTCACCTCTCAATTATTCATAACCACCATTAATTTAATTAAAGAAAACTTTACCCTACAATTTGTTCGCAAACAAACTTCAACCCCCTTTTGAGTCGTTCAGCGGAGAAATTCGATATAAATGATTGTACGGGATATATTAGCTAAGAAATATTTTTGTATGTATTACTTACTAGCTTCTGTCAGCGGCTTCGCCCACGTAAAAGGAGAAATATTTAAAAAATAAAAAACTCGACTGCTTAAAAATTATTTTAATAAAAACTGAAAAGAAAAAAACAAGTTCAGTCCAGCAGCGGAGAAACCAATTTAATTGCATTAAACACAATTAATTAATTCTAATACGGAACATATTGACTGCAACAGTCGGGACCCATGTTAGATGGGATGATTTTAGTTTAGATTATTTTAATGAGTCCCGACTGTTGCAGTCAATATGTTCCGTATACCCTTCTTGCAGTCGGGTAAAAAAGAAACATACTTTTTTTTACATTATCCCAACAGATGGAAAGCAGAGATGCAATCGTTGATGTTAAGTTACACCAGTTAAGATATAAGATATTAAGAGCCTATTTACTCTAGCCTTAAAGACACCTATATTATAATCGGACGGGAAGACCGCAGCAGGCAAATTGTTCCAGTCCTTCGATGGTAGAAAGAAGATGGCGTACTCAAATCATGCAATTACCGGGCAAACTCTCCACATCATTCTGAGCAAAGAATATCCTAGGGCCGCGGACATTTTCTGAAAAGGAAAACCGTGGTCTTAAAACGCAAAGAGCAGCTGAAGGATATGGTAAAGTGTAGTTTTAGTCAATAAAAGTCTGACACAACCTCCCACTCCACCCAGAGCGGGAGTAGTCATTGGATAATTTCCCGCTCTAAAAAAAGTCTATTTATATCTGCAATTTCACCCAAATTAGCTCGGCCGTTTAAGCGTGAAAGAGTAACAAACAATACATACAATCTTTTACCTTTAAAATATTGGTGTGATTTTGAGAAAATATGCAAGCAAACTTAATTGCTCAAATATCCTTTCTGGTCACTTTCCTTTAATAGCGACTTCAGGATGTTTGATGCCCAATGAGTTATTTCCCTTTTTTACTTATAATTGTATATATAATATTTTTATTCGTTTGTAGTAAAATATTGTTTTAAAACTGAATAAATTATAATAACATTTTTAAAAGTGGCATAATAAATCAATTAACTCTTTCAGTATACCGTTTGAGGCCTTTATCGCAGAGCTGTTCGTCTATATAACCAGTGTACGTGTACAAGCCACCACGGTGATATTTCACAAACAAATTACTAACGAAACTAGGAGAAATTCACTTTAATACGATCAAAATAGCGGCATTTAATAACATTTCACATAAAAATCTCGGTAATAAAGTTTATGTCTGCACTATGCTACGTCGTAGCTCGTAGCTCGTAGCCGCGTAGCATATTCGTAGCACTTTGCTACGACAGACGGTTGAACTGTTTTTATGAGAGAGTTACATTTTGTCTACAAATTGTGTTTTGTGTAAATATATGGATATAATGGTTTTGTGTCGTGAAGAGGCTTATGTTCTTTTATGATGTTGTTTTGTATTTAAGTTATCTAGGATTTTATAAAGCACCTCTTCACAATTGTTAGCCTTCAATTGCAAAAATAATTTCATGATCATCATATCAGCCGAAAGATGCCTACTGTTGGACATAGGTCTCCCCCAAGCATCACCACAATGGACAGTCCCGTGCGTATCGCATCTATCGGATTCCCGCACCCGTTACAAGGTCATCGGTCCACCTTGTAGGAGGCCTTCCAACGCTGCGTCTTCCGGTACGCGGTCGCCACTCCAGAAGCTTTCGGTCCCAACGGCCACCTGTCAGCAAGCCAGCAATTGCCACTTAAGTTTGGAGATCCCTCGTAATATGTCGGCAACCTTGGTTCTCCTGCGGAGTGTCACCACATCGACCAGACTTATGCGTCTTGCATCCATTGGATTTCCGCGACCCACAGCTGGTAGTTACTCCAGAAACTTTCGGCCCCATCGACCATCTGTTCTACGAACAATGTGTCCTGCCCGCTGCCCCTTAAGTTTAGCGATTCTTCATTATCCAATAATATCTCCTGCCCTTGGGCGGAGCAGAAAGGCGTGTCAAACTTTTACTGACTAAAACCCACTCCTAGTTCCTTCGTTGCCTTGCATTCCAGGGCCAGATTTTTCTTTCAGAAGCGAACCCATAGCTCCAGTATGCTTCGGCCCTGTTGGGCCCCAATGGTTTGCTGACATCTCTTTGCGGCGTGCCTTGTGGTGGCCGGATTCGAACTATATCAGTAACCTTATTCCTCTAGTATAATTCAATTTGCAAATACGCATAGCGAAAATCCTCTAAATCAAACAGGTTTGCGCAACACAAAGACAATAATACATGTCAAAACATACCTCTGAACATTCCCCCTGAACTATTCCTTTGTCCTGCAAGCTCACACAGAGCAATGAAATTAATTAATAAACATCATATTCCTGAGCTGCACAAATGCGCATAATAATAGGAATTCAATGGAAGCTGCACAAAAGGCACAAAGCGATGGTGAGCACAAATAGTAATCCAATCTGCTTTTTACCAGATTCAAAAGGTTCTAGTGATGGGGACGTCATGGTTTTAGTAATGGTATCGGTACTGTTTTGTGGTTTTGGTATTACCTTTGGCAGCGAGCAGTGTTGGCCGAGTGGTAACGGCCTCGACTTACGAGTTGTAAGTTGTGGGTTCAAAACCAGCCAAGCGCATTACTTTGTGTACCTAATTTATTTCATCACCACTGCTCTCGAAACGGTGAAGAAAAACATCGTGACGAAACCGGTGTTGAAATGTCCAAAAACCAAAAATTTATAGACATGTGACATCCACCAATCCGCACATTCTCGCTTCTAGAGAAAGAAAACATTTATTAGAGACTCGCACAGGACAAACAATAAAATAAAAAGTAACTACTTAATGTCATCATCACATCAGCCGAAAGACGTCCACTGTTGGACAAAGGCCTCCCCCAAATGTCGCCACACTGACCGGTCCTGTGCGTCTCGCATCCATCACCAGGTCATCGGTCCACCTTGTGGAAGCCCTGCCAACGCTGCGTTTTCCGGTACGTGGTCGCCATTCCAGAACCTTTCGTCCCCATCGACCATCTGTTCTGTGAGCAATGTGCCCTGCCCACTGCCACTTAAGTTTGGTGATTCTTCGGGCTATGTCCGTAACCTTGGTTCTCCTACGGATATCCTCATTTCTGACGCGATCACGCAAGGAAACTCCGAGCATAGCCCTTTCCATTGCCCTTTGAGTAACTTTAAGCCTTCTGATGAGGCCCATTGTAAGCGACCAGATTTCGGAGCCATAAGTCATCCATATGTCATCACTACTTAATATATATATACTTAACTTAAAATAAAAAAAAACAAACAATATTAAAAGATAAAAAATAAAAGACCTGTGCGAGGCCAAAAAGGCTCTTATCTCAGCATATAAGAAGAAGAAGAAAAGAGAAGAGTCCCAGTAGTGGAAATATTATAAGGCTGATTACGATGATTACGATACGTTACGCTTGGACGCAGTGTTCCGTCGCTTCTGCAGACGGATCCTCCAGAACGGCACAAAGTCAATATACGGTTGACCGGCAGTAATCCGACCAACGTTTTGCAAGGCGATGTCGGATTATAGGATTTGTCGGACTATGAAGTATGGCGACACGGCCGACACCGAGGCCTATGCCCAACTGTGGACGTCTGTCGCCTGATGATGATGACAAGGATTTGAATATTTTGCTGATGAAGATCTTTCGAAATTCAATAAACATTTGTTTATAACGAAAATCGAATCACAACGAAGTCAGAACCATCGAGGCAGCTATGCTAATACTGTAACGTAAAGTGGGCTGTTTATAAGATTCTATGAAACGCAAAATGTAAGAAAGTTCAAAGTAACTTAAACTAGGTTAGCAAAATTTAATTAAAGTGAGATCTTTAGGGTGTAGAGTTCAAACATCTGCAACCAAGCAGTTATGTCCGCAATGTTCAAATAAACTTGTGACTGTTCATGTTAATATGAATATTTTTTTTGTGTACAACATTGGACCTTAATGCTGAAATTTTCCACAAAAGTGCGTTTTATGATTTATACAAAGAATGTTGGCGCCTACAGCCACACGACTAGCAAGCAGTCGTCACAAAAAAACTCGTAATGTGAATTGTTTTAGAAGTTTATTATTTATTCATCTGTGGATACGCTTACCTGACATGTTCTGTGGTCAAATCAAAGCAAAAACGTTCAATAACGCTCATGCAAAAATTGTTCCAAAAATTAAAATATACGTGAAATACAAACACACACATCGAGAGATTTCATTTATGTTAAAAAATACAAAAGGATTTTCCAAAATTCACCCCCTTAAGGAATGAAACGGGGGCCAAAAGTTTGTGTGGATAAACCTACCTACACGCGAGCGTAGCCGCTGGCATAAGTTAGTTATACAATATACAGAGTACTACACTATTATTAATTGAAATGTCACCCCCGCCTGCACAATGTTGATAACGATACATCAAACAATGGAAATTAATTAGTTTACCTAGTCTGAATTGATCGGAAGTGATTAACACTGCAAGATGAGCGGCAGACGATCTCTATAACAATATTTTATACTTGCTTTTGGCAGCGTCAGTTGAGACTGGTAATCTCTTAGCTGCCAGTGGCTTAATTATTATTTTTTTTTTCAATTATTTTTTTTAATCGATACGCAATATGTAACCAAACTTTATGTAATTCATAATATGATTTAAAAGAGTGTCCATGGAGTTTCTTGCACGTTCTTCTCCATAGAGATCTACGCTTTGGAACGTGCAATTTAGCTTCACTTTTTATTTTTTTGACTGACCGACATTTTGACAATTCAAAAGTGCCCGTAATTGGTCTATTTGAAATAAACGTTTTTTTTTTATTGGGTGGGAAAATCATCTTATGACATCCCCCGCTCTTGGGTGGAACGGGAGATAGTGTCAGACTTTTACTGACTAAAAACCCACTCCTGTTCCTTCGTTGCCTTTGTCCCTGATTTCTGATTTCTGAGCGGTTTATCCGCGTGAGAGACTAAAATTATCTGATTGGAATTTTTACCATGTCCTATTCTAAGCTAGGGTCTATCTGTAGTTCAAATTTCATGAAAATTCACACAGCACTTGAGGTTTTGAATAACAACATTTCACTTTATTATAATATTCGAAGAGAACTTGTGTAATTAAAACAAAATTAAACACACAACGAAACGTGTTATAAATAGAATTTCTTAATTATTTTGTTTTCAAAGTTCATTTTTGTCAAACTCATTTACACGTTGAGGAAATTTGTTGGCTTACAGGAAATGAGGGTTTAAAATAGATATTTTAATTTGGTTTTATGCTTAATTTTGCAAAACATTTTTTTAATGAGTGATTTTAAGAAATCTTTTGTAAGAATTAAGATTTTTATTTTTATTTTCAACTTATTTATTTAAATTAAGCACAGCCACATAACATACATTTTACATATAAGGAATAATCTCAATAACAATAGGGACCTATGCATATGACCATTAAGGTGTACATAGCGCTTACCATAATGATAGTGCTGCCTTGAGAAACATAATCTGTCATTATATAATCGTTATAGTATAATCAATTTCAAATAAAAAAATAAATTAACACAAAAATAGAATCAAATAAGTCACACATTAAGATTATAATTATTAATAACACTACAAATTAAAATAAATTGTATATAATATTGAAATAGCTTCTGCCAGCCGCTTCTCCCGCGTAAAATTCGATCTCTCCATACAAACTTCCAAACCCCGTTTTGCCCCCTTAGGGGTGGGGTTTCGTAAAATCCGTTCTAAGCGAATGTCTACACCCTATAAGGAACCTACCAGCCAAATTTTAAGTTTGTAGGTGTTATAGTTTCTGAGATTTCTTGATTAATCAGTGAGTGGTATTTCGCTTTTATATAATTATATAGATTGACTTACGGTATAAAATGACATCTGTCACGATTCAATCAACGCGGTATCCATCGACAACAGAAGCTCATCACTAGAACGCTTAATTAAAAAATACTCCATGCAAAACTATACGCCGGAGCGAAATGAAAATATTTAATATTCTTTACTCTCGCTGAGTTCCCAGTGCAATTCATTATCTGTTCCATTCCAATTACACTACACCTGTGCTTTTGTAGGGGATTTTATCATTTTGTAATAGTTCTCTACACATAGGTACACCACTTTAATTTATTGGCAATCTTTCAGGGCCTTCCAGGGATAATAGCTGCAGGATTGTTCAAAAGAGTAACTGCAGCTCTCGTAAAAAATGGCAATTGAAGGAACAAAAAAAGGTGCGTTTTAGTCAGTCTGATACTCCCTTCCCCTCCACCCAGAGCGGGAGAAGCTATTTGATGATTTCCCAACTAAAAAAAAGATCTGTCCCTTAAGAAGTAATAATAATATAAGCAAACTAAGTATCTTGAGTTAGCTGGCGAAGTTGTCGGCGTGTGGGAAGTGGATAGAGCAATCATTGTGCCGATAGTCGTAACGGCCAATGGCTTAATAGGCAAGTAGCTCGAACAACATTTGAGGAGGCTCTCGTCAGGCAGCTGGATCAAAGGTCTGATTTAGAAAGCAGTACTCCTGGACACAGGTATTGTTAGGAGATTCCTCTCTCAGGAGCCCTGACCGCCGATAGCTTGGACCCTATTCCCGATGCAGGTGGACTACTATTTTTTTTATATTTTTTAATGTTTTTTTTGCAATATGTTTTTTTAAAGAAATATTTAAAAAGGTATATAAAATAAATAAAAGGAATAATAATATAATAATAATATTCCACAACTTTCACAATACGCCATCTAGTCCCTCCCACACCAAGCAGAGCTTGTGGTATGAGTACTAGACAACTGATAAACATACTTATACATTTCTAAATTCATACATATCGATATATATATAAATGAATAGTTGTTCGTTAGTCTCGCTATAACTCTAAAGCGGCTGGACCGATTTGGGTAATATTGATCTTGAAATATTCGAGATAGTCCAGGAAAGTTTTAAAGGCTGCGCAAATATGGAAAAATTCACGGAAAAAAAATCGAACACAACGCCATCTTAATGGCGGTAAGTCCCCTCTTTGAGGCGTGGTTGGAAAGACCTCACGGCGTCCTCACATTCCGCATGACGCAGGTCCTCACCGGACACGGTAAGTTCGAGCGGAAACGACGGGTGTCGCCACTGTGTGGCCCATCCGGAGGACACGGTGGAGGTGTGCCCCGCCTGGGCATAGCAACGCCGTGTCCTCGTGGGGGCAATCGGCGGCGGTGATCTCTCGCGCCGGGCCTTGGTTCAGGCCATGCTCCGGAGCGAGGAGGAGTGGCAGGCGGTCGCCTCCTTCTGCGAAGCAGTAATGCTAGCTAAGGAGGCGGCCGATCGCGTGAGGCAACGGTCCTTACGCTCCAACCGCCGCCGGGATTCCGATCCCGATTTCCGGCCACCGTAGGCGCGGGCTTGCAGACGGCGAGCAATGGGTGGCTCGCCGTCTGACCGTCCGGTAACCGTCCGGACCGAGCCCAAGTCGTCGACGGCGCGTTTTGTTCCACGCGCGCCTCAAGGAGATGTCAGCAAATCGTAGGGGCCCAGCAGGGTCGAAGCCTACTGGGGCCACGGGTAGTGTGAAAGCGGAACCCGGGGCCCTGGGACGAAGGCAACGAAGGAACAGGAGTGGGTTTTTAGTCAGTAAGAGTCTGACACTATCTCCCGCTCCGCCCAAGAGCGGGGATGTCATTCTCTAATTAAAATTGTCATTATAAAATGAATTATGCTGTTCTGGTAATACCAGTAGATGGCGTTATCCTTACTATAAGGTGGTACGAAGTTCGCCGGGTCAGCTAGTTATAGATAAACTACACCCAGGCACAGAACAAATGATGACACAAACACTTATCCAAAGTGGGTATCGAACCCACGACCTCCGGCATACCAGTCAGGGCCACTGACCAGTAGGCCAACAGGCCTGTCGGACGACTTCCCACCTAAAAAAAACAGCAACAGCCGTAAATGGGTAGGTACTACTAAATTCAAACGATTATAACACGGGCACGTAGCTACATTAACCACCCCCATCCCCCATTACAGACCACAACACAGCAACCATATAAATATTCCAGCTTCCATATAATTACAAATATGCATTTATCGACTAACGAGAATGAAACAATTCTATTTCAAAATCAAATTGAATCGCAACCGTTTTCCACGCGAATGGGTCGTCCAATTTACTCAGAGCTCAGCTATTTCATTAGGTACGCTGTCGGTCTTTCAATTTGCGCTTTGTACGGGGGATGGGGGGGCTCAGGTTACGTTGGACGTTCACTGAATCAGCCCCAGGCTATTGGTGAGGTTTCTTCCACTTTTTATTCAACGCAGTCAGCGTTTTAGTTAAAATAATGATGATTTATATACTATATATTACAGAGGAAAGTGGGGGATGGAAATTGTATATTTTTTTAAATTGATATAAACTCATTCATTCATTGATATAGACTCGTTAGAGAACATTACTTGTCGCTGTGAGTATCGATAGTCATGATTCATATTTTTGTCTATAGTTTTCAATGGTTATATATGTATATATGTATCTATTATATAGCATATGTATGTATATGTGTATCTATTATAATATATTAGGTTTAATGCTAGTTCTGTCACACCAATGACAGCCCCATTTCTTGTCCAGGCAATTACTGTCCATTCCAGGTTGCCTGGAAGAGATCGCGGAATGCGATAAGGCCGCCCACTGTATGCACGTATGTGTTTTAGTTTAGTTTCCTTTTATATTTATATTGGTGTACAATAAAGGTTATAATAAATAAATAAATAAACCAGTGCTTGACTGCGATCCCACCTGATGGTAAGCGGAGATGCGACCATTGATGGTCGGTGCACTAGTTTATTAAGAGCCTATTCACTCTAGCCTTGAAGACACCTAAATTATAGTTGGACGGGAAGACCGCAGCGGGCAAATTGTTCCAGTCCTTCGATGTACGCGGTATAAACGACGAATCGAAACGCTTAGTCCGGACCGTTGAAGTTTCCCTGTTGTATTAAGTTGTATTTTCTTCTGGTCATGTTATCTCGTTGCATTTTTTTGTTTCTTGTTACTCGCTTCTTCATGCCATGCGTTAAATAAATGCCGCAAAGCAGCAACTCCTACTATAAGTATATATTTATAATAATATATCTTTACATTGTATGTTATATTATTTCAATGATAACTGTTTTGTATGTACTTATTTTGCTTATGCTGGAAGAGATTTCTATAGAAATAAGCATGTAACTATTTATCTGTTTTTCTTCTTGTCTTTTAAATGTGTGTGTGTGTATATAAATTGTATAATAATAATAAACCCCCACACACACTACACACACACACACAGTATAGTCGCACACTGCACACTGTAGTGTACACTATAGTCTACATTTCTTCTAATCTCTCCTTTCGCAGGTCTGCTGGAAGAAATTTATTTTTGAAATAAGCAGTCCCTTTGTACAATTTTTTATATTAGGATACCTGTCCTCTTCTGTGTGTTTGTGTGTACATAAATAATAAAATAAATAAATAAACCCTGATTCTGTGAATCTGAAAATTATTATCAAACCTGGAACCATTTGACTGACTTGTAGGTTTAGTGGTCAGTGGCCCAGACTGCTATGCCGGAGGTCATGGGTTCGATTCCCACCCAAGACAATGGTTTGCGTGCTGTGCACGATCATTTGTTCTGTATTTGGGTGTAATTTATCTATAATATGAATGTATGTATTTAGAAATATATAAGTATGTGTAGCTGTTGTTGTTGTTGTATACTAATAGCATAAGCGCATGGTTGAGGACGTTGTGGGAAAATTGTATAGTATTATTATTATTTTATTTTTCATGAGTAACAGACCACAAGTATGTCGGCCACAAGTATGTATGGCACCGTCCTACAAGGCTATTAATCTTAATTTATTTTGGATCTATTGAACATCCTGATAAAATTAAACGACACCCTTAAACTCAACTTCAGTTAAAACCGATTGTCAGTGAGCGTTTACCGCCACTGTCAACTGGTGATGTCACCACAATCAAATTATGGCGACAGACCGCATCAAACGCGGTCGTGCCTGCCAATCAATCAGGCTGGCTAACTGTTCACTGCCTGGTTGATATTATTATTTGCAGTTGTCCATCTGTTACCATCTGTAACGATGTGGGTATGTGTAGCATAAATATAGCATAAACAGCCTTTGAGCCAATGTTCCCACTACTGGGACTCAGGCCTCCTCTCTAGGACAGGGAATGGGCCGTAATCCACCACGCGGGCCCAGTGCGGGTTGGTAGATGTCACATATCTTCGAATTTTTGGTTCTAGGACATGCCGGTTTCCTCACGATGTTTTCCTTCACCGTTTTGAGAGCATTGGTGACACTTCTCCAACCACAACTCAAAGAGGGGACTTACCGCCATGATCATGGTGTGCCCAAGATTGTACCTAACCTCTACGATTACCGTTTAACCTTTGAAAGTGATCTAAATGCTAACTTAAAAAGAAAAGATGAAGTCGAAAAAGAGAAAAGATCACCGAAGCTGGCAACACCGGCGCGGCTTACAGATTAAATATTAATTACAGACATATCCTGACATTTAAGTCGCCCCTCTTAAGCCTCAAGATGTACTTAGCCTTTAAAAGAGAGCGGGGATTAAACTTTTTCCGACTACTGTTAAATTCTTAAAAAGTAATCCGATTTATTTCTGCTTGACATTTCAAGTCATAGAGCTAAATGAAATTGATTCCGATCAGTTTATTTTCATAATCTTATTAAGCGTTCGTGGGCGTATTCAACGATTTTTTTATTAGAAGATTATTTTTTACGGTTTACGGCGTACATCGAAGGATTGGTACAGTTCGCCTGCTGCGGCCTTCCCGTCCGATTATAATTTAGGTGTCTTCAAAGCTAGAGTGTATCTTCATCATCATCATTTCAGCCGAAAGACGTCCACTGTTGGACAAAGGCCTCACTCAAGCGTCGCCACAACGAGCGATCCTGTGCATCTTGCATCCACCGCATTCCCGCGACTCTCACCACGTCGTCGGTCCACTTTGTGGGAGGCCTTCCAACGTCGCATTTTTCGGTGCGTGGTCGCCACTCTAGAGCCTTTCGGCCCCATCGACCGTCCGTTCTACGAGCAATGTGCCCTGCCCACTGCCACTTTAGTTTGGTGATTCTTCGGGCTACGTCGGCGACCTTGGTTCTCCTGCGGATATCTTCATTTGTTATGCGATCACGTAAGGAAACTCCATCCTTTCCATTACCCTTTGGGTTACGTAAGCCTTCTGATATGTGTACATGTGATTCACCATCAATGATTACATCACTGCTTACCATCAGGTGGGGTCGCAGTCGAGCACTGGTTTATATCATTTAAAATAAAATTACAGCAGTGCTACAACGAGCCTTTACGACCTAAACTGAACTGTTAAGGGGATGGAGCTATATGGGGTGTATAGCTCCATCCCTCTACCTCGCTCGCACGCCTGACATTATAACACACCATGGTAATGAATGGACCTGATGAGAGTCGCGGGATTGCGGGGGATGCAAGACGTACAGGATCGGTCGTTGTAGAGACGCTTGGGGGAGTATGTCCGACAGTAGACATCTTCGGGCTGAAATGATGATGATGATGATGCTAAGGTAGCAAATTATAAGTCAAAGTACATCCAGTCAACGATATTATTAGAAGCATTACTATCTTTTTTTTAAGGTGGCAAATCATCCAATGACATCTCCCGCCCTTGGGCGGGGCGGGAGGGCGTGTCAGACTTATACTAACAAAAACTCACTCCTGTTCCTTCTTTGCCTTTGTTCCAGGGCCCTGAGGTTCTCTTTCGCATCACCCATGGCCCCAGTAGACTACGACCCTGCTGGGCTTCTACAGTTGAGTAGTACTATCTATGACAATTATGTCAAACAAATTTTTTTATTAGTATTTTTTGTTTTAGCAGCAACAGAAATACATCATCTGTGAAAAGGTCTACTGCCTAGCTATCACGGTTCAGATACAGCCTGGTGATCGACAGATAGACGGATAGTGAAGCCTTAGTAATAGGCTCCCGTATTCCCCTGTGGGTACGGAACCCTAAAAACATTTGCCTAGCTACTAACTTCAAAAGTATTTTTAATATTCGTTAGTTTAACACCAACTAACTCTAACAAAGGGGTAAACGGAGCACATCAGTTCATTATCATCTGCCAATCTGTTGGCTATTGTTTTCACTATGAAGGTAAAGATTTTTTTTTGTGAGTACCGTCAAACGAGGTGAATAGAAACGCAGGGGTGTATAGAAACAAAACTTTGGGTACGGTTTTTACTTTGATACCATATTATTGGCTTCTAACAAAGCATTGACTTTTTAGAATAACAATTCATTATTATTTTTTATTATTTTTTTTTTATTCTCGATAGGTTCGCGCTTGACCGCCATCTCACCTGATGGAAAGCGATGATGCGGTCGACGATGGAACGCGCTTACCTAGAAGTAACCTATTCACTCTTGACTTAAAGATTACCGGGTTGTAGCTATCAGGAAACACACATTCCGGCAAGGAATTCCACTCCTTAGCTGTACGCACAATGAATGTGTTCCCAAAACGTTTTGTGCGTATAGGTGGAATGTCATTAAATTGATATAGTTAAATGCTGAAAAAAATATTCAAATATCGTGAAAATACCCTTTGAAGTTTTGTTTCTATTCACCCCTGAGTTTCTATTCACCCCATTTGACTGTACTGAATAAACTTCATATGAGTTTACCTCAGTATCAAGATTCCTTGCAACAATACGAAACCTTTTTAGCACTTTATAATGAAAATGGAAGGAGTGTTTGAAGGCTTCCCAAAAGGTGGATCGGATGACCTGGTGAAGATCGCGGGAATTCACTGGATTCGAGACGCACAGGACTGGTTAGTGTGGCGATACAATCGATCTGTGCGAGCTAGGTGGAAGCCTGTGTTCAGTAGTGGACTTGTTCTGACTGCTATGGTAATTAAAATAATGAAAAAAAAAATTAAACTGCAATCATCAGAGCTATATAGTTTAACCTGAAGTTGAGTGTCTTCTGACAGTATTTTTTTCTTGATACATTCCCCTTTTCACCCGGATGCGCAAAAATTGAGATAAGAGCCTTTTTAGCCTCGTTCAGGTTTTTTTTTTTCTTTTTAATAAAGTATTTTTATAAATATTGTTTCTTTCTTTTCTTTCTAACCAAATATAAGCTTATGTTTTATCACTCGTTTTTGGTTTGTGTATGAAATTCTATAATTTTTTGTGATGCTAGATGGTATGCTGGATGGATATTTCTATAGAAAATTTTACTTGATTGAACAAATTCTAAATAAATTTAAAAACGACAAGCTACAAAATGCAGAGAGAAATGTTTCAATTTCAAACCAATCACGTGTATTATACGCGTGATTGGTTTGAAAAATGTGGAACGATCCTCATCGACAAAGAGCCGATAGAGTACAATCCCATGGGATCAAGTATCTACCTCCTCTCATTTCTCCATAAAATTGATCTAGTCGAAGCGAAAAGCTAGCTTCATTTTTTTTTTTAATGTTTTTGGCTTGGATACTAAGTCTTTTAAGGCATTTCTTCGTATAAATAGTTTTTTTTTTACCATTAGAAATAAATGTGCACATCCTATTGTTTTTTGTAGTATTTGGCAGCAAATGTATCAAGTCAGAAGTAAGTTTCTGGAGTGGCGACCACGTACCGGAAAACGCAGCGTTGGAAGGCCTCCCACTAGGTGGATCGATGACCTGGTGAAGGTCGCGGGAATTCAATGGATGCAAGACGCACAGGACTGGTCGTTATGGCAATACTTGGGGGAATCCTATGTCCAGCAGTGGACGTATTTCGGCTGAAATTATGATCATGATGATATATCAAATCAACCTTCTCGGCAAACTTCGCTGAAGTATAGTCAATACTACAATAAAATTCCCATCTCCATTTTACCGATATCACACCTATTTCAATGATCCCATATATTGTCCATTTGCGCAGAATCTTGAGGTACAAAACTACATCAATTTTACATCACAATATCCACAAGGAATCAATTTGCGAATGATTAAAACCGCCACTGAAATTCACTCGATAAAATCCTGCCAAAAAATCCATAGATTTTGCTTTGTAGATATTAATAGACGATAGTGATGACATATGGCTTCGAAACGTGGCCGCTTACAATGGGCCTCATCAGAAGGCTTAAAGTTACTCAAAGGGCAATGGAAAGGGCTATGCTCGGAGTATCCTTGCGTGATCGCGTCAGAAATGAGGATATCCGCAGGAGAACCAAGGTTACGGACATAGCCCGAAGAATCGCCAAACTTAAGTGGCAGTGGGCAGGGCACATTGCTCGCAGAACAGATGGTCGATGGGGACGAAGGGTTCTGGAATGGCGACCACGTACCGGAAAACGCAGCGTTGGAAGGCCTCCCACAAGGTGGACCGATGACCTGGTGAGGGTCGCGGGAATTCGATGGATGCGAGACGCACAGGACCGGTCATTGTGGCGGCATTTGGGGGAGGCCTATGTCCAACAGTGGACGTCTTTCGGCTGAAATGATGATGATGATATTAATAGACAAATTCTATGCTATTTTTTTCTGGGTGGAGCAAGATGGAGTGTCAGACTTGAACTGAACCAAACCCAACTGTATTCCATAAGTTCGCCTTTGCGTTCCAGGGTCACGGTAAATATTTAGAAAAATCATCATCATTTCAGCCGAAAGACGTCTACTGTTGGCAGGGACCGTACAACCCCGAATATAAGTTAATTCTTTCAAAAGGGTTACAGATTGTATGCCTACAGTAACGGAACATGTTACCTCTTCGTAGTGTTAGCCCTTTCATAACACTAACGTTAGGGTAACCCTATCAATAAGTTAACTAGTTCAAGATGTTACCGGTTCCAATTGAAGCAGATAACCCTTTGAAAGGGTTTGTCGGGGTAATCAAAGGGTTTTAAATAAAATCATTTTAAATTACGTTGGAGTGGAAGAATAGATTTTGACCTTCCCTTCGGGCACTAAATGATGAGTGAGACGATCCATTGACATTTATTATTCCGTAAAAAAGACAAGATTATACATGAAACAATCCCGACTATTCCAGAAAAAAAATACATTTAACTTTAAAATCACTGCAATAATAACCATAAAATAATCGTATGTGTATGGACTGTGGAGTCGCTAGGTCCTAGATTACGTGTTGCGACTTGACGCATACCTGCCGCATGCATGCAGTTTAGTACTTTAAAGTAAGGCACGAGAGATAAAATTACAATATTTGTAGTCCAAATGGGTTACTCTGTTACAGTCGTTGAAGGGGTAACCCGTTCAAAACGTCTTACCGCTAAAAAGTATAAACCACCAAGAATGGGTTTTTGAATATACAGGTAAACAAATCGAAAGGGTTTGGAAGAGGTTATCCATTGATGAGGGTTTTCGTAAATAAGTGTAACCAATATGAAATGGGTTTTAAAACAACACTTTGTCAAAACCCTATCAAAAACCCTTTCAATGGGTAACCAAAATGGTCCCTGACTGTTGGACATAGGCCTCCCCCAAGTGTCGCCACAATGAACGGTCCTGTGCGTCTTGCATCTATCGGATTCCCGCGACCCTCACCAGCAACTTGTAGGAGGCCTTCCAACGCAACGTTTTTGATACGTGGTCGCCATTCCAGAACCTTTCCGCCCCAACGGCCATCCGTTCTACAAGCAATGTGGCCTGCCCATTGCCACTTAAATTTGGCGATTGTTCGTGCTAAGTCGGTAACCTTGGTTCTCTTTCGGATCTTCATTCCTGATTCGATTACGCAAAGAAACTCCGAGCATAGCCCTTACAATTGCCCTCGGGGTGACTCTGAGCCTTCTGATGAGGCTCATTTTAAGCGACCACATTTCAGAGCCATATGTCATCACAGGCAACCCGCACTGGTCATAGACTTTCGTCTTGAGACGCTGTGGTATATTGGACGAGAAGATACCGCGGAGCTTCCCGAACGTTGCCCAGCCGAGTCGGAGTCGACGATTCATCTCTTTATCGAAGTTAGACCTACCAACTGAACCGTCTGTCCTAGGTAAACGTCTTCAACTTCGAATGTAGACAGTTTAGCAAAATCCCTTAACCCAAATTCAATGCTTATAACAATAGGTTGATGATTTATAAAAACGATGTTTATTAGTTAGATGTCCGTAAGTCTCAAAAAAAAAATTCGACTTCCATGATCTATCCAGAAAGACCCCATAAAGAGATATTAAGTACCATAATGCGTGGACCGCCCGGAGGACACGGTAGAACACCCAATGGAGGTGTGCCCCGCTTGGGAAGAGCAACACCGTTCGCTCGGCCCCGGTACGAAATTCAACGAAGGAACAGAAGTGGGTTTTTAGTCAGTAAAAGTCTGACACTATCTCCCACTCCGCCCAAGAGCGGGGGATATCATAAGATGATTTGCAACCGAAAAAAAATAATACCGTAAGGTATTTACTGATAGCGTAGGCAACAATTAGATTTAAGTAACAATCACGTGTTTGAAAACTTTTCTGTCACTATCATATTCCAATGATTCAATATAGAACAAGGATTTTGTGCGGGATTTTTCTAGTAATGTTCAGAGGCTGTTTAAATTATTTGCAACATAATTCGTAAATATTGATACCTTGTGGATATTGTGATATAAAATTGTATAGTGTCTATACAAATAAATAATCATCTAAACAGGCACGATCTCGGCAAAATGAAGTTTATAATTTTATTATAGTATTGACTACCTCACCGAAGTTTGCCAAACGGGGTTACCATGACGTTCTAAGTAAGATTGTTTCATTCTTATTTCAGTGTGGGTAAGAGACAGAGCTATACAGGTTGTCTAGCGCCATCTCTTACCCACATGAAAATAAGAATGAAACAATCTTACTTTAAACGTCATGGTACAGGTCAAGATGGCTGACTTTATACATATGCTTTCAAACACTGAAAAATCAAAAACATTACATGCAGCCTAAAGCATCACGTCCACCTATTTATATTGTTTTATTAGTGCATAAAGTTTTAATAAAAAAATAAACAAAAAAAAAACAGTTTTATTTTTACTTTTAATTTATTTTAGAAACTATTTATTTACGAGTCCACGTATCGGAATAAAAATCTCGTCGTACTTGTAATAAATACCAGAGTAGCAGCAAGCCGCGCCAGTATACCGTGCTGTGATCTACATAACGCTCAGAAGTGCCGCAATGCGAACCGAACTGCATTCACCACCACGAGAATTATAACTGATTTCGATATGCTAATGGCTTCATGCTATATGTGATACTACGCGGGTTTTCTTTCGATTACCTTTGTTTTTTTATTGTACACCAAAATGTGAGTTCATATAGGTACGAGAAAGTTCAAAGTTTAGGTAGCAAACCTTTGAGTGCTTAAAGAGAAATCACATTGAAGGGTAGGATCCAGTGTATAGGTAGTATTTGGGTCGAACCGTGGCTTGTTCGAATTCGAAGATATGTGACATCCACCAACCCGCACTGGACCCGCATGGTGGTACGGCCCATCCCCTCTCCTACAGAGGAGACGTGAGTCCCAGCAGTGGTAACATTAAAAGGCTGATTATTCTATTTTTTATGTGGCTTGTTAGGGTTCTGTACCTTAATGGTAAAATCAGAACCCTATTACCAAGACTCCACTGTCCGTCGGTCTGTCACCAGACCATATCTCTTCGGATTTCCTCGACCCTCACCAGGTCATCGGTCCACCTTGTGGGAGGTATGGAGGTTGTCATACACAGAATGACATAAATAGAATTTGATAAGGGTCCAACTTCAAATAGTTAATCCAAGAACGGGGATACCTAATAGATTTAAGTGTTAGATATTGTTTCTAATCATTTATTTAAAACGTAGAACAGATAAAAACATACAACAGAACTGACGTGAGCCCGTTATTCATTTTTTTCGCTCAACGTATTTCTACACAAAAATACCAAATACAAATCAAAATAAAAAAGAAATCGAATGCAACCATAAACAGAAAGGACCATAAACCAGCCACCTGATCCATTAGGAGACGACGCCATAGACATTAAAAATGGATTTGTTCTTATATCTCTGTCGTTTCGGCGGGAAATCGGAGCGTTTTCAATTACCGATAAATCGTCAGTTCAGTTCTGTTCTGTCTCTCCATTGGCCCATATTCTGCGGTCGTTCGACAATTATTTCAATTAAATGAACTCGTATTGTGGTTGTGAATTTAAAGAGGGTATTTGTTCATTAATTTATGTTATTGTTCTCTGTTTATAGAGTTTATAGGTGTATTAAAATTATGTGCTGCTGACCTGACCTAGTTCTTAAAGGAAGTCCTCATCTTTTGCATAAAAACTACGCTTTAAATGCGGAATAGCTATGTGTGATACCGATCAACTGCACATAAATACGTACACTTAAAGTAAATTTATTTTATGATTTTAAAAGCTATACTTCACGGCCCCGACTCACTCAGCCAGAGAGGGTATGCGTTGTGTAATAAATGTCATTACCATTGCTCTATAATTGTTGAAGGAAAACATCGTAAGGAAACCGACACGTCTTAAAACAAAAAATATCGAAGACTTTTGACATTACCAACTGTACTGAGCCTGCGTGGTGGATCATGACCCATTCCCTATCCTAGAGAGGAGGCCTGAGTCTCAGTATTAGAAACATTAAAAGGCTGATTACGGTTATAGCATAATCAGCCTTTTAATGTATGGTATTATAAAGTTATAATACATTTCCCCTACTTAGAATAACGGCCATCATCATTTTCCCATCCTCTTCCCATATTTGGGGTCGAATTTTATTCTTCATTTACTCCCTTTTCTTTTCAGTCAGTCAGAAATGAGGATTAAAGATAGAGAGGTTAGGAAGAAGAAAGGAGACACCTGTACCCGACAGTGGAGCACAAATTAAGATAGGAAAAAAATATTTTATATAATAAATGTAAAAATAACCCTTCTTGCACTCCGGTAAAAAAGGTTTTTTTAATCGACTTCAAATAGATGAAGGTGCTATGTTCGGCTGTATGTATTTTTTTTATGTATATGAACCCATTTAAAAAAACATTTTTTTGATTGAAAGGTTTCCGAGAACAATGTTTTTTTTTTAAATGGTGGTTTTTAAATCATCATGATGATGATGATGATGAACCCATTTAAAAAAACATTTTTTTGATTGAAAGGTTTCCGAGAACGCAGAGAGAAAACTATTATAGAAACACCAACTTCCGAAATTAAAGTTATTTTGTACTTTTTAATGTGTTTTTTACATTACGGTTGTATTTTTTTTCACTTGAGAAATCAACAAATAACTTTTTCCGCTCTAGATGAAGTGACAGGGAGCGTCAGTTTTCTCTTCTTCAAACAATCCATACCCCTAACAGGCGTCGCCCCGAACCAGCCCCTTCAATTTTGCTGACATCTCCGAAACCCGCGCCTACGGTGGACGGTAGTCGTCCTGCGACTCTTGACTTGAGATAAAATTAAGAATATTGATATTTTCGCCACCTTATTCCTGTCATTACTCGACAATTTAAAATATAATATATTCCACAACTATCACACAACGCCGTCTAGTCTCAAGCTAAGCAGAGCTTGTATTATGAGTACTAGACAACTGATAAACATTCTTATATATTTCTAAATACATACATACTATAGGTAAATTACGCTCAGACACAGAACAAATGGTCGTGCTCATCACGCAAACATTTGTCCTGGGTGGGAATCCACCACGACCTCCGGCATAGCAGTCAGGGCCACTAACCACTAGACCAACAGGCCAGTCAAAAATTGCGAATCCCTACCTGTATACAGACAAGACAGTTTTTTAATAATACCTCTCTGCCCATCTCGGTCTTTTATCTCGAACATCTTTATAGGAGAAATTTTCGTGAGAATTCTAATTAAATTTCTTGAAAGCAAGTCCCCGAGAATGGGACCCAAGGTACGTAAGCCGCGGTGTCGACGTCTTAAGGAAAAGCGGGAGAGGTATTACAAGGTTCTAATGCATGTTAATTACGAAATAAAACGGAATTAGAAATAAATTAAGGGTTTAAATTTTAAATTGGTTGTATTGTTACTATTCGGAGGAAAAATTGAGATGATAAAATAACAATGCATATGTTTTCATACAAAGAAGGAGGGATCTTCTTTGATTGGTGCCATTTTAAACGATTTAGAACTAATGGCTCATTGCACTAATACTTTAGAGGCGAAAGTTTGTGAGTGCACTTGTTACCGGATATCTATATAATCCGGTAATCTATACAATACATAGGCAATGTATAGAATTCCTAAAACGTGTAGGTAATGTATGAATTATTATTTATTTTTACTGTGCCTAAATTTTCTATATAATACCGAATGCGCAGCCGGTAATATGTGTTAAAGACGAGAGCAGAGAAGATGGTGATATAATTTTAGAGCACACCGACACGTACAGGTTAGGTTAGGTTTATTTTTTGCTACCACCTGGAAATAAAACCCCACTAACAGAAATAGGACCTGAGTACCTATTTGTAAGCTATATATAATACTCTATACAATCCCTAGGAATTGTATACATTACATATGTGAAGTATGTAATGGACAATAATAATCATTTTCCAAGACGCCCCAGGTATTCTATACATTGCCTAGGTATATTGTATAGAATCCTGAATTATACAGATTGCCGGTAACATTATGTTTGTTACACCTTCGCGCTCATACGGCTGTATCGATTTGAATGACATTTGGCGCACTGGTAGACCATATCCTGGAACGAAGGGAACATAATCCTGGAATAAAAATTCCTTATTCTGTGTGCTGGTCCAGGACACTGTTTACTCATGAGCAAATTCAAATTTGTTCAGGCGTTTGAGCGCTACAGAATAACACAAAATTATACAAAATTTCACCCTTTTACGGCCTTGTCTTAGTGGCGCGTGGTGCGGTGAGCGGGGCAGCATCGGTATCCGCGCGCATTTCCGCTATGTGTGGCGTCTCGTGGCGTGCTTCAAACATTTTCATACTTTTGATCTTACCGTTCGTCACCCCGCGCTCAGCTACCGCTCACAGCGGCAAGGTCGTGAACGGGTCGTTATAATATTATTATGATTACTGTTAACATCATAACGGCTTTACACAAGTTTTCGGCCTAGCACAATGCTGTATTTCCGCTAACAGTTTCCACACTAAATACCGTAAACTGAAAACAATTACCCCGTCGTTTATAACTTGGGTTGCCAGCATAGTGTCCAATTTGTCGAGCGTACGATTTACGGAAGTCCACCTGTGCGAGGCCGTGGTCCACTTAAATGTCGGACAATAATATTCATTTCTTGGAAGCCGGCGAATGTAGGCCATATGGGACGAGTATTGTTAACAAATCTAGTAGTAGTGTGCAGTTGGCATGCAAATTGTGATTAGCTTTATTATTTTTTTATGTTCTGTGGCGTATTCATTTGAATCATTTATTCGTAAACATTGGTGATATAAGCAAGATTTTAAAAATTTGGTAATGCGGTATGTTTTGCCAGTTGACTTACAAATTATTAAGAAAAAATTATTATAATATTATCACAATATTATTGTTTATGTATTTGAGTTGAGTTTGAGATCATTAAACACATGCATGCAAGTAAAATTTTATAATTCATAATCAATTTCATGTGGTTTTTATTTAACCGATATTAAATAGGTACTGTGTACTGTGGTAGTTTCTGCCAACATGAACGTAGAAAATTACGCAATAAAACATACTCCCATGGTAAAAAGAACATGCTCCAATGGTAAAAATAACATACTCCCATGGTAAAAAGAACATGCTCCAATGGTAAAAATAACATACTCCCGAGGTAAAAAGTATCCTATGTTCTATTCCAGGATATGGTCTACCCGCGTGCTAAATTTTCATTCAAATCCATTCGGCCGTTTAAACGGGAAGGAGTGACAAATATATATCCTCTTACAAACATGTGCCTTTATAATATTTTTATGAATTATTATTATAATAATATTTATGATTATAGTGTGGCTAATTGGTAATTTACAGTAGTGGCCAAGTTAAAAAAGGAGCAAAGAGGTTGCCATATTTATTTTATTTTTTAGGGTTCCGTACCTCAAAAGAAAAAAACGGAACCTTTATATGATCACTTTGTTGTCCGTCTGTCTGTCAAGAAGTCGACAGTCCAAATAGTATACTATGCGACAGTCCCTTGAAGGTGTGAAAAAATCAAACTTCTAAGTTAACAAAAAAAAAGATACGGCTGTTTATGCCGCAAAATACGTATACGTATGAATTTCGACCCTCTCAAGGGAATCGAAATTCATAGGGTACTTGCCGTTGACCCAGAATCCTGATTTTTGGCATAAAGCAAGATCTTATAGCACAGATATAGGAAAAATCTGAAAACAATAAATTTGTTGTTACGTCACAAAAAAAATATATTTTGCGATGCGGAAAAATCCTCGAGACTTCATTTGGAAATCGAACTATTTACATAGGTACTCGTAAGTTTGTACGGAACCCTCAGTGCGCGAAGCTTGCCCAGTTTTTTTTTATTTTAGCTTCGCACAAGTTGTGCATTTAGCCAGTGTCAAGTTTAGAAATTATTAAGTTTTCAGTCAAAGGGATATCGCTATTTTTTTAATAACCGGTATTTTACATATCATATTCTTTATTTTTTTACAATACCTACTACACATTTCCAAGAAAATTTAGATACCTGCCTAGTATACTATTTTATTTATTTTAGTCTATGTCCCATTCCAGGAAAATAGTTTCCTTTTCTTCCTACAAAATATCTTTTTTAACGTCAGCACGGACCAGTCCTGTCTGAAGGCTACAGACAGCAGCTCGTCTTGTCATATTGGCTTGGGCAAAGTACTCTGTGGGTCTGCCGTTTTGTCGTGATGTCGAAACGTAAATTTGAATTCAGAACACGAATCTAGAAATCTAAGGTCTTTTTTACACAGCATGGGTAGAATGACACCACGACGAAAATATGCATCTTTAAGATGAGAAAAAAGGATATGTAGCTACA
Organism: Mythimna vitellina; assembly: GCA_949316375.1. Lineage (NCBI taxonomy): Eukaryota > Metazoa > Arthropoda > Insecta > Lepidoptera > Noctuidae > Mythimna > Mythimna vitellina. The sequence continues at coordinate 6,359,769 of OX438687.1, read as the reverse complement.
TTGTATGAATCTGACAGATGTAACCCGCACCATCCTACCCTGATGATGGTACAGATATCTAGTTTTTCTTTTTGTGGTAGTCAAAAAATACGGCTTTGTTTCTTTTTGCCTCACTATTATGTGACAGTTGCATCGTGCTAGAGAAATTCTGGCTACATATTTTGATTTACCATGTTCGAATTATTAGGGCCATGTTAATATTTTGTGCTCTTATTTTGATGCTGATATACACTACACTTTTATGAAATATTAATCCCATTACGAACATTTTTGCACTAATAGACAGCTACTAAATCACTGAGTGCCATTATCTACACACTTCTTAAAATGGAAAATACGTGGTTCCTGTGAATAGTTTATTTTTATGCCATAGGTTGGTAAATAGGCTGAAAAAATATTTCACAGAAGAGTTTATTGACGTCTAGTGCTCACCTATTGACTACGGGAAATATCGAGCCTGTTACCACGGACTTGGAACCCTTAAAGCAACAGAAGGAACACAGATATGTTTAAGTCTGTAAAAGTCTGACACTCTCTTTCCCTCCACCAAAACTGAGAGAATTTATTTGATGACTTTCAACCTCAAAACAAAAAGGTTTCCGCCTGTGCGTTATTAATATTTACTTGTTAGAAAAGTTTGGTGTAGGTCATTCTGGATTAATGCACAACCAGCAATGGCCTGGTGATAGAAACTAAACAGCTGATACGATAGCTAAATAAATTATGGACAGTGGGGGCACAATGAGACATGGGGGGCACAATGAGACATGGGGGGCACAATGAGACATGGGGTACATAGGAACAAAGTCGTTAATTTTTCAAAAGAGAACACGACTTTTGGATCTAAAGCTGTTTAAAGTTATCGTTTCCAGGGACTTATTGCATTTGCCATGTTTGGGGACGACAATTTTTGACCAAAGCTTGTTGCTAGTCAATCGAATTAAACATGATCGCAATCGGCCTGATAAGAAAACTCTTATTGACTTTTCATGGTGTTTTTTGGTAATTTTGTTAACAATGTTGTTAGAATGTATTAGTATTACCTACTAAATTAACTCTTCACGTCTTACGAAGAGGAGACGAGACTACAGCAAAGGTTAGTTCGAGGTAGTTCGGCAGAAGTATACCTGGAAGGATTTGGGGAAATCCTTTGCTCCCCAATGGGACAATATAGGCTAATTTAAAAAAATTGTGTACACAATGTTATACAACAAACCTCAAAAAGTGAATCGTCAGGTACGAGTAAACTTCCAGCAGCTCGTCCACTTCTACGAATTTAAATTAACACCTGGGTCAACTCAGACAGCGCTTGGATTGGATTTAATCCTCCCTCTTCCGTCTGCTCCCCTCTGTAGATAAAATTCAGTAAAGAAGTGAAAACTCCTTTCTCCACTGAATTACTTTGTTTTGTTTATGTAACGATAAAGACAAGTTGGACGTATGGAATGACTCCGTGCATCGAGAGTCGCAGGACGATTTCCGGTCACCTTTGGCACGGGCTTTCGGAAGTTAAGCAATGGGTAGTTCGTCATCCGACCGTCCAGCAAGGACTAAGCCCGGGTCGATATAGTGTTCCACGCACGCCTCAAAGAGATGTCAGCATAATTGATGGAGGCGGGAGGATTCCGAGGGCTGCGGATTATTTGAAGGAGTTTCCGTAACCCTCGTAAAAAAGACAACTAAAGGAACACTGCGGGTTGTAGGCAGTAAAATCCTGACTCTCCCTTCGGCTTCATTCAGAACGGGAAATTCCATGATTTACGAATACCCATTAAATACGAAGGTGAATACAATGCAACAACGCTTCGTATATTGAGGATACCCTTCTAAAATAAAGTATGCGCTTTCAGATTGACCAATTACTGCGGTTCATCTGCATTAAATTAATAACAATGTCACTGTAAACCATACGAACATATTATGACCGATCTTTGAAACATTTTTCTTTTTTATTTATTTTTTTAATCTTGATTATTTTAGCTGCAAAACCCTTTGAGATATAATACAACGGGGATCTTTGGAACAGTGAAATGATACAGTGTCATTATGTCCTAGCAGTGGTGGTGATGGTTATTCTGGACATAGGATTGGTATATCAAAAACCAAGCGCCAAACAAAGCAAGACCTTCTCTTTTCCTGGTTAGATATTTAGACACCTTATAGCCATCTTAGGTAATGTACAGATTTTATATATTTTACAATTGTTTTTGGTGTATATTTTGGCGTCAATCATAGAATTTCGAATCAGTAGCCCAACGTCATGGGATGGGCACTAGACCGCCCTGAGGTGGACACAGCACCATCAGCCCCCGCTCTTTAAACGCCTATACCCCAGATACTGTTTCATTGTACTCCATACATGGGGCAAATTGGAACAAAAGAACTTTATGGAACTTTAACTTTATGGCAATCTGTTGTTTTTTTTAATTAAAAATGTTTTTCAGTTCCATTGTACCCCAAAGCCTGGTTTTCACAGGCCCAGTAACTGGCGGTCAGTGAAGGTGAGTTACTGTCTGACAGCTACTGGGTCCGTGAAAACAAAGTTGAGCCAGTCCTAACCGGTGTTTTCACGGACCCAGTAACTATCAAACAGTAACTGACCTTCACTGACTGCCAGCTACTGGGCCTGTGAAAACCAGGCTTAACTATTCCTACTAGATAAAAATTACTGTGACATATATACCACACATCCTGAGCAAATTAATAAAGAAAAGAAACGAGTACCTAACGTAAACAAAGAGGTAATATCCAATAATCTCCAAATCCACCTGAGCTGGCAACCCTAAGAACCGCTAATGCACCGGCAGGCAGTTACTATAAAAGCAGTAATTACCGCTCGACCTTTCCCGCGCTGCCGATGACAGTAAACTTTTACTGCCACTAAAAATAATGGCCGGCCAAGTGAATCGATAGCTGTGTGTGCAAGACTGATCTTTTTCGACAAATCTTTAACTTGTTTGGGGAGATCATTTCACCGCACGTTTCTTTAAAGAGGACGGAAAGATACGCTTAATGAACTGTCTATGGGCTAACGAATCAACTAGAAAAGGCGTGACTACTGTAAATGTAATGGTGACTATTTAAGAATTATAGATAGATGAAGAGAAAATTTTACGCTGACAGTCTGTCACAAAAATTGGGATAAAGGCAATCAAATTATATTTGCACATTAGGGCCAGATCGTTTTTTTTTCCTTCTGAAAAGTACAGACTGTCTGCACTACATAAACATAAACACAAGACTACATTTTACTAAAATCTAATCCTGGTTCAAAAGTCTATCTCAAAATTTGGGATAAAGTCAATCAAATTATATTTGCACGTTAGGGCCAGATCGATTTTTTTTTCTTCTGAAAAGTACAGACTGTCTGTGTGCTACATAATCATAAACTCAAGACTACATTTCACTAAAATCTAATCCGATTCAAAACACAGTGGGTACGTACTTTGCCAATAACTTCACAATTTTACCAATTGACCATGTCGTAACATCATTTGCAAATAATAGGCACAGAAATAAACTATTAGAAAACCAAATAGCTTTCTCCGGAGAAGTTCATCCGTAGTGATTCCATTGGCTCAGATAAATAAGTTTCTTCGCTGAAACTTGATTTACTCCCGCGGAGCCAGCAGACTCCGACTGTCGTCCCGCAGTTAACTCGATTTCGTTTTATTGCACATTTACTGCTGCCTCGGTTACTTGTAGCTTTTATAATGTTAGAGCAATAATCTTGGATAGTCGAGTTATGGTTGAGGTGGTTTTACCTACCGTTTGTTTAGGTTTGATGATGAAACTATTGAGAGAAAAAACGTGAAAGTCAACGGTGAAAAGACAATTTAAATCGATTTATCATGCCTTAACAATGAAGTAAATTCTCTCTTTCTCTTCATGCTTTTGTCAGAAGCAATGGCTTGCTTTCGAGATAATAGATAGCATTTTCCGTGTGTTAATAAAATAAAGAGTGATTAATACTAAACACACATCATTTTATTGTCTACACACACAATATGCACTAGATGATGACTGTTTATTGAGCACCAAACAAAGGAATGTAGTACTCAAAAGCCTAATATTCAAATTACAAAAATCAGAATCAATCACCTGACTTGACACTATGACAGCTGAGTAATGTCAAAAACCGAAAACGTCATTTACGTACGTCATTAACGTCATTGCGACACCACACGTAAAGGGAAAACCATAATAAATTGTACAAAACAGTTGTTTAAACTCCATTAAATACGAATTACCACGTTAAAAACCATAAAAAATGGCTTCAATACCGCTAATGTACGCTCAAGAAGATTGTGAGTTAGGAGGAAAAGAATCTATCGAGGTAAGCTGACGATTTTTGTTATTTTATGGTGATCAGTGAATGTTGTCCTCAATGTTTGTCCTTCAACATTTTATGCTTAAAACATTAAACTGGCTTAAACAAACATGTCTGCTTCAAGAATGAATTAATATGCTAATCGTCTATTCATTTCAACTTAAACTTTTACAAGTTTTAATTTTTTACAGTGGCGTAAATAATCTCTGATTGTTCCATTTCCCATATGATTATGTACAATGTTAAGGCCGTTGATAAGATAAAGCCTCATTTTGCAAAATGTCTGTATTTTACTGTTATTTTGCACTTAATTATTTGATAGCTGTGAATTTTATATATTACACTAAAATGGCTTGATAAAGAGAGACCAGTAGATTCATGACCCTCTTTCTTGATTCTATTATGTTAGTTTAAACCTCCATTTTGTAAATGAAGCAGCTGTTTACATATATAATATGACTATTTACTTTGAACCTATCATTAATTGTCTCTTTGAAGTAATTACATTAGATTAAAATTTTAATGAAAAGCTGTACTAAATATGTAAAATTGGGTGTATTTTATGAGCAGAATATTAAATTCTAAATATTTTATTACACTTATAAAACGTCAGAAGCTAGTGCAGCAGTTTCATCATCTTAGGTAAATAAAGCAAATAAGGAATTTCCCAAACCAATGACCCATCATATCAGCTTTACCTACAATGTTACGTACATAAAGAAATAAAAACAAACTTTTACTAATCTTAACCCACTTATTTATTAAAAAATAAACATAATTCTTCTTTGATTATATACATATATGACTAAACAATGTAGTACTGTTTTTGGTCAATCAAGGTCTTAAAACTCTGGTAACATCTAAATATTTATAGAATTTATATTTAACCTTTTGAGTAGCGTAATTAGAGACACAATAGAAAGACAATGACTGAGTGAAGGCCGGCGTTCGCTTGGGGTTTAATGAATTAAAAAGAAAATTATCAATGTATTAATCATACTTTATAACATATGCATGTAGGTTACGGTCAATTAAGGTCGCTATTAGGGAATCCAATCCCTCATCAAACTCGTCAGTCAGCAATCCTGCCGATCCTGCAGGATTTGCAGGATTGGGATTTTAAATTTCTTTTTTGTTTTAAGTAGTAATAAACATAAAAACAAGTCAAGTCGGACTTGCACACTGTCGGTTTCTTATAAATTTACTGACCTATGTTAATAATCAGATTTTTTAATCGAGTTTAGAAGATTGAATAACAAAAAAATATTATTTTGTAACTACTTTTCGCTTTTCGTATAAAATCAGCTGCTTTTTATAGAACAATATAATAAAATATTTAATCGGACCTTGATCTTTTGGTAAAGTAATTTCGCATGCTTTGGGGAATCCCTGGTCATAGAGTATGTAAACTGACATTTATTACGTTCCATTCCAGTTGCGATACAGTACTCTCACAACACAAAATGGAAATTCAAAAATTATTTAGCTGCAAGGTAAAATAGAAAACAAAATATTTTCCATAAAAATACTATACAAAATGTCAAGTTCCAAGTTCAATAAAGTGGTTTCATCACTTTTTAATGAGGATGAGCTGGGGGTAAATAAAAAGGCGGCAGGTCGTCGGAATCCAATTTTCTTATTAAAAAACTTCAATCCCTCAGACGTGCGGGATTGGATTCCCTAGTCGCCATGTTCGATGGTAGAAATTGGAGAAAGATTGGTAGATTTGTGGAGATGAATAAAATTCCGTATGCCTTATGTATTTCCCATCCTGTTTTACTCATGATTCACACATAACAAACATCTTAGCAAAATATCACATTAAAGAGCTAGTCTGTAACAGCTCCTCGAGTAGTTCTAGCAGCGCACTCCTTGAGGAGCTGTCTATGAGAACTATGCAAAATATGCGCTTTGGATGTGGACTTGCAGACACCAACCAGCACATCATGTTCTATAATTCAGCAATACAAACTTTCACATTTGAAATGCATTTAAAAACTCATGCTCAGTATAACTTAAATGCTATGTAAAACTGTTTACAATAATAATTATTATGAAATTAATTAACAGGATGATTTCTCCTACCGCAATAATGTGGCCAATGCGGACAAGGAGATCCGTCTGGGTTTCGTACGCAAAGTCTATGGTCTACTCTCAGTGCAGCTGCTGGCTACCGTTGCAATCGCCGCGACATTCCATCTTGTTGAGCCTGTCAAGCTCTTCATACATCAAAAGTAAGTCGATGTACACTTTTTATTATAGTCAAGTCAATACATTTGTTCCAATTATGTCATTTCTCTTTTAACCGCCTACAGCAGTTCGCGTTTATTCCGCCAGGGTCGTACATCCACGACCAAATACTCTATCTCGTCAGCTGTTCTGTCACCTATGGGGATTGAAGAGGTAAACGAGATGGAGTATCCAGTCGCAAACACACGACCCTGGCGAACAGGATACCAAAACACTCGTTGAACCAATCCGACGCACGGTGGATCGAAAATGGACTTTCACTTAGGGATTTCAAGTGCCGGATTTTTTTGTCAGATATTGAAAGAAAATATAGAAAGAAAGAAAATATGTTTATTTGGCACACCATGATTAATTAACAAATAATTGGTTTCAAAATTAAACTTAAAAAATAAAAATAAGGAGAAATAAAATTAACAATAAAAAAATATGTCTCACGGCTACGCCAAATAGGTCCAGTTCAGCATAATGCCAGACAACTACGCAGCAGTTGCCTGACGCTGGTTTTCAACTGAACCTTAGAGTGCAGATGCGGATGAAAATCAGTTTTTTTTATATGGTAATTAAATTTATTGCCTTTACTAGCAATTACTATGTATATAAATTCTCCTCCTCCTTAGTCGTTCACTCTTGAAAGAGTGGTCGTGGTTGAGAGTGTTGCATTTTCGTTGGCGAGTGAAGCTCCCGCGATGTGTCTTCACTTGTCACGGTTTACAGCGTCTCGGGAATTTTGGACTATGGAGGTTTGTGTTGCAGCTCTTATGAGGTCTGTCCAACGCGTAATTGAGCGCCCGCGTGACCGCTTCCCCTCCACTTGTCTTGTTTTGACTTGAAGGATAGCAATCCTCTACAGGATACTAATCCTCAAGAAATCCGGCATTTTTAATTTGAAATGCCTAAGTCTATGAAATCCGATTTTTGATCCACCGTGCCGTGCAAGCGGTTAAAGTGAACATTTGAAATGTTATCCATTCACTAAGATAGATTCTTATGAAAGGACAGACAAGACACTCAATAGTTCTTCTTTTGAAATAAAATTTTACAATATTTGTTATAAGCTTACTCAACCTTTTAATGTGTGCTGCTGGGGCTCAGACCATCTATCACAGGCCTATTGGGGGATGATAAATAAAACTTATTTAAAAAAAAATTGATTCTAGGACATATGTACCAGGTTTCTTATTATTTACTAGCTTGTGCCAGTGGCTTCGCCCGCGTAATAATAGGTTTCTCCATACAAATTTTGGACCGCCCTTAGGGGGCGAATTTTGGAAAATCCTCTCTTAGTACTCGCCTACATCATAAGAGAAAACTTTGTGCAAAATTTCACGCTCCTAGGCACTGTAGTTTTGGCTGTGCGTTGCGTGTGCGTTCGGATGTCAGTCAGTCAGTCATTTTCTCCTTTTATATAAATAGATTCACTGTTTTAAGAGCAGTGGTGTTGAAAAAAATTACGCAAAGTAAAGCACCAGTCTTGATTCGAATCTACTACACACAACTCCTGAGTCGAGGCCATTACTACTAATACCAATTATATTTAATACCTGACATATGTGATGATAAGCTCCTGGAATAACTAAAATACTAATAGGTACCAAGTAAATTAATTCATTTGATCGTTAGGAATAAATGGTACTTAATTGTTTACAAATGTTGCAACAAATTTATTATTTTTGCCTTGCCTAGTAATCAAAATCATCGTAGTCATTTAATTTCATCTGCATGACTAACTAGTAAAAACCATGTGATACTATGAACTTACATAGCACACGATTTGAAGTTTTCCTCATTTGTATTTACTTGAAAGAGAATTTGAATACTTCTCAGAAATATTTGCCTTTTAGAGATATTACAAGCTATTCTTTTGTATCAATGGCTTTCAAACAATGCGTACTATTCTAACTATATCACACTAATGGTAGAAAATGCCTAAGGCATTAAGTCCGCCGCTGTACGTTTCTGCATAAAGCATTTAATAAATAAATAATAATAGGGCTTAAAGTATGAAATTATATTTTTTTAAACGGATTGTTTTGAAGTGTTATATCTTTGGATTGACTCGTAAAAAAATAGTTACAAGTACTGCGATTTGCAGAAAATACAAAACACAAAGAATCCAATAAATACCTAATTTCGGAAAAAGAATAACGTACCTTTAATATACTTAAAGTTTATTTGAACTTATAATTCCAAGTCAATCCAAAGATATAAATAACACTTCAAAGCAACCTGTTTTAAAAAACGGCAATTTCATACTTTAACCCCTATTATTATAAAGGCGAATTTTGTATTTATGTATGTTTGTTACTCACATAAACAAATTAGTAAGTCAACCGTTTTGGTTGAAGTTTAGCACACGGGTAGACAGTCCTAGAATTGGACAAAGAATACTTTTATCTTGGAAATATGTTCCCTTGGAATCATTTCCTGGCAGAAGTTAATCCTACTATGACATTATAAATGCGAATGTGAGTTTTAACTACCCATTATATCGAGCAACTGCTAGTTAAGTCCTCTACGCACCAAAGCCGCTGACGCTGGCAGTTTTAGCCGGCGGGTAATGCCGTCGGGCTTGTTTTCCGTGCCATGGCTAGCCTGCCGGTAATAATCCGACGGGTAAAACCGGCGGCTTTGGTGTGTAGAAGCCTTAAAGAGTAATGATAGATAGTTAGTCAATCACAATAGAATTCCATCAGCTACAGGTACAATGAATGACTTCATGTGGTTGCTGTTATTAAATAGAACACATGAACAATTAGAATTTTTCTATAGTAAATATAACAACACTGATGCAATGTCTGCTAATTAATGAACCAGTTATCAAAACAAACCTCTCGCTCTACCTAAATGGAGCAGGAGAAGTTATTTGATGATATCCCACGTAAAAAAAAGGGATACGGTCTACCTGTGTACCAACGGAGAGGTCAAAAATGGGCTATAATTCCGAAGAAATTTGAACACCAATACTTAAAAGAAAAATTATTTAATACGCTACTCGATCATGATTTGTATGAACTTTTCAGACCTCCGTTTTTGTAAAAAGCTGAAAAATGTTTCAGTAAAAACAATACGTTCCTACACAACAGAATTCTTTAAAATGTAGCGAAAATTATCGTATCTATTAAATACTTTAAGTTTTTATTATGATTTCAACTGCCGCTTAATGATATAAAGACAAAACATATGTAGTATCATGATAATGCAACATCAAAACGTGTCGAAAGAATGTCAAATTCGTAAATGTCATGTTGACGATTTGTCGACTTGACGTTTGACGTTGAAATGAACACACACATATACACTTAGATACGCCATTGAAATACACACACACACACACACACAGATACAAAGTAATACTGTCACGTCAATTACCACAGGGTTGCTAACCCTATAAAATAATGTATAGTGGAACAAGCTTAGAGCAGTGGCGGCCGAGTGGTAACAGCACCGACTTACGAGTTGTAAGTTGTGGGTTCAAACCCAGCCAGGCGCGCCTTACTTTGTGTAATTTATTTCATCACCACTGCTCTCAAAACGATGAAGGAAAACATCGTGAGGAAACCGGCATGTCCTAGAACCAAAAAATTCGAATACATGTGACATCCCCCAACTCGCACTGGACCCGCGTGGTAGGTTACACCCATTTCCTCTACTAGAGAGGAGGCCTGAATCCCAAGAGTGGGAACATTATAAGGCCGAGTATGTATGTATGGTACAAGTTTATATTTCTCCACTTCATTAAAAAAAACACAGAGGTCTGTAAATTGTTATTCAATGCTCAAAAAAATCAAGATAGTTACTCTCTTTCAGCCCGTATAAGTCAGATTACATTTCAATATTTTTATAATTTTTAGCCCAAGCCCCATACATTAATTGAACGTCTCCTAGTTAAATCTTAATCCGCTCAGCCGTTTGACCGTGAAAGAGTAACAAACATACATAATCTATATATATAAATCAATGCCACTTTTCGTTGTAATTTTATAACTCAAGAATGGGCTCATCTATCCAAAACAAATGTTTAGGCTTTGTTCGGACTATTTAGTAGATGGTTTATGTGGAGTTTGCACAAAATCGGTGGAGCGGTTCTTCATTTATCACATTATTAGGCGGTACGAAGTTCGAGTCAGCTAGTTATACATTTAGTTTGGATAGATGGACAATCGCTTCATGTAAAATACGAACTGATATCGACGGTGAAGTGCCAATACCTTCTAACTGACATTTTTCGATAAAATTACTTTTAAGTGCTTATATTTTAAATGCGTGTTTCCGCATGCTTCGTAAAATATCCGAAGCGGATATTTAGTTGCAACTGCATCAAATTAATTTGTGGAAACAAACACCTATCTAAACCAACGTGTCAATTTATAGTATTACTTCCTAACAATTTTTGGACAGATGATTTTGACTTCCGACAGTTAGGAGTTATTGGTACTTCACCGTCGATATCCAGCTTCATCCGATTATACTGGACGTCGACCCCTATGAAGTTGAGAGAGACAGATTGTTTGAATCAAACATGTTTTTTTTATTATTTCAGTGATTGGATGGTGATAATAGCATTTGTACTCAGCATGGTAGTGTTGTTCGCACTCATTGCTAAGAGGAAGGACTCTCCTGCCAACCTGTACCTGCTGGCTGCTTTTGTAAGTACATATTATTAATTTATACATGTTATACTCCATGTGAGCAGTGGTGGCCGAGAGGTAACAGCCCCGACTTACGAGTTGTAGGTCGAGGGTTCATACCCAGCCATACGCATTACTTTGTGTAATTTATTTTCATCACCACTGCTCTCAAAACGGTGAAGGAAAACATCGTGAGGAAACCGGCATGTCCTAGAACCAAAAATTCGAAGACATGTGACATCCACCAACCCGCACTGGGCCCGCATGGTGAATTACGGCCCATTACCTTTCCTAGAGAGGAGGCCTGAGTCCCAACAGTGGGAACATTATAAAGCTGACTATGCTATGCTATGCTATACTCCATGCTTCCATTTTACTCTTCATTTAACCGATTTTGACTTTTATTGCGTTGTTGCATGACAAATGGCGACTGCAGTAAATATTTGGTATTTTAACCACTTTTTTTGCTTTTAATGCCGTCCTTGTGCCTACGGAATAGTAGTCAAAATCGGTTAAACGGACAGTAAAAAAAGTTTGTTTAAATATCTAATTTTATTTCGAATGGAGTATAGTTACAACCAGGGTTGCAGGATTGTTCCAAAGAGTTACATCGGATCGTACTTAGGCGATTCAACGCGATCGCGAAGCGAAGCGGTGCGTTGTCGCTATGACGTGTCGCGCATATATGCGGCAGCTCCAAAACATAAATGCGACTCAGTTTTTTTTTTTAAAACGTTGCCGCTACACCAGGACTATATTTTCTTTTCCCCCACACTAGGTTTTTTTTTTAATTGATATAAACCAGTGCTTGAACGCGATCCCACCTGATGGTAAGCAGAGATGCAAACATCGATGGTGAGGCGCACTAGTTTATTAATTACCCCTGTATCGTGGGTGCGTTCACAAACATGTAAACTCACATACACAAGACACTCAAACCCAGAACACCTATCAGTAGGCCATACAAATATTTGTTCCGTGCGGGAATCGAACCCGCTTCTCGCAGCGCAGCAGCCAATCGCTCTATCACTGCGCCAACTGTGTCGCGTAGTTCACGTGGATACTGGACTCGAACACCAGCCTAGTTACGATCGTTTCGTTTGCGTCGAACGATTCGAGTAGGCCACGCCTCCGATTCCTTTGTTCTGACGTTATCTCAACGCTCAGTCACGTGGTCAGGACAAAGGAATCGGAGGCGTGGCCTACTCGAAGCATTCGACGCAAACGAAACGATAGTAACTTGGCCAGGGGGGCTGTTATATGCTCAAGTCATAGAATAGAAAAATAACAAATCAACAACAACAACAAACAAAACAATAACAACAACAACAAAACACAACAAAAAACAAAACACAAAAACAATTAAAAAGTTAAATTACTTAAAAACCTTGTACTATTTATTACAGACGGTGGTACAAGCGTACTCGGTGGGCGTCGTAGTGTCGTACTACAACACCGCCGTGGTCCTGCAAGCGCTGACGCTCACCTTCGCCGTGGTCTTCTCTCTGACCGTCTTCACGCTTAACACCAAGACAGACTTCTCGTTTATTGGATATGGGTGAGTCTAAGAACATGTTTTTTAGGGTTCCGTACCTCAAAAGGAAGCAGTAGAATCAAAATTCATAGGGTACTTCCCATTGACCCAGAATCCTGAATTTTTGTATAAGGCAAGGTCTTATAGAACAGGTATAGGAATAAATCTGAAAACTAAATTTGTATATACGTCACAACAAAAAAAAATCTGCGATTCGGAAAAATCTTCGAAACTCCATTCGGGAATTGAACTGTAAGTTTGTACGGAACCCTCAGAAGAAGTCCGACTCGCACTTGCCCAGTTTTTTTTTTATTTTTCACAATTTTCACACAACGCCATCTAGTCCGAATTAGTTTCGGTGAGCTAGTGCTATGAGTACTAGACAACTGTTAATCATACATAAAATAAAATGAAATCATAAAATAAAATCGAACCCACGAAGTCTGGCAGCGACGGGCTTTTAGGCTAATAGTATATATATATGTAGTTGTCATTGATGGTTCTATATTCTCATTTAATTTCGGTCTATCATACAATAGACCGAAATCATGTTCTGATCGCACGGAGAAAAAGAAAGAAAAAAGAATTTATTTGGTACAGCACAAGGCACAAACATAATATTAGGTAAGTAACACGAAAAACAAAAAAAAAACAATTTAAAAAACAAAGAGTAGAAAAAAAATAAAGTTGTGTGCCTCCCGGCTACACCAAAATAGGTCCAGTTCAGCATAAATGCCAGGCAACTAGTGCCTGACGCTGGTTTGTGAAGAACGAGATTGCGACGCAGAATTTTGGATTTTAGTTTTATATTTCATATCATTAACAACTAAAATTAAAAGTACCAAACCTTTTTCTAAAAACAGAATGTAAATAAGTTAATAAATGAAGCAACAATTAGCATTAAAAATATCGATATGAGGAACAATGAGGGGCGTGGCGAGAACACCTCTATAACTTTTTATACACACTTAATTTAAAGGTGGTAACGTCACATAAGAGTTTTACATCTTTTTCTGTAACTTGAAAGTTTTTCATTCCACTAGATTTGGGTTATAGGATACAGGTTTATAAATTACCTAAATTTAAACGATTTTTTCAAATTATTACAATACTGAATATTTACTTTTTGATACTAGTAATAAAAAAATAAGTAAAAAAAAAACAACGCATGAAGGGTGCCGTACCATTATCTTTAAAAACGGCAAAAAAATCACGTTTGTTGTATGGGAGCAACAGAAATACATCATCTGTAAAAATTTCAACTATCTAACTACCACGGTTCATGAGATACAGCCTGGTGACAGACGGGCAGACAGCGGAATCTTAGTAATTGGGTCCCATTTTACAGTTTGGGTACGGACATATGTATATTTCAGTAGGTACGGAACCCTAACAATGAAGCCTTCAAGGAAACGGCACTGCACAGACACACTCCACACGCTGCACTGGCACTGTATTAACAGTAACACTTATTTTTCATACAGTTGTCGTTATCATGAGAATCGAAACATCACACTAGGACGTAAACTCATTCCTAATCTATATATATATAAAAGGGGAAACCGACTGACTGACATATCAATGCACAGCCTAAACTACTGGGACGACTTATGACGTATGCAAGTACTAAGAAAGGATTTCCTAACATTCACTCCCTAAAGGGATGAAACGGGTGTCTAAAGTTTGTGTGAAAAAACCTGCATACACGCGAGCGAAGCCGCTGGTAGAAGCGAGTCAAATATAATACACCAGAGATCTCGAACTCAGTAAAATATATTTTTTCAACTTTCTTCCAAATTAAAAGCTCTGTCCTCATCAGACATTCAGGCGATTTATTCTGCAGTCTCATTAAACTAACAATTTCTTTAAAATCTGTTCCAGTATGTTCGCTGGCCTCAGCGTGCTCATCATAGGTGGACTACTCCAAATCTTCATCCAGAGCTCCGCGTTCGAAGTCGCACTGTCCTTCGTCGGTGCAATATTGTTCAGTCTCTTCCTAATATTTGACACACAGATGATGATGACTACATTATCTCCAGAAGAATATATCCTGGCCACCATCAACCTCTACCTGGACATCATAAACCTGTTCTTATACATCCTCAGAATCCTCAATGAGTTGAACAGGAATTAGATTCCAGTATTTATTTAGCATTTTTTTTTTTGTGTATTTAGAGCATTTTATTGCACATTACAATCTGGATGTGAACGGCTGTGAATAAAAAATATATATTTTTAATTGCTACTTAATTTGCAGTATTGTTTAATTAAGTTTTTCGAAATTCATTTTACAGCCAGGAACAGACTTCATACGCTATGGAAAGAAGCCGTTATTGTCGAAAATATTTCATTCAAATCGATGACCATCGACTGCCAAGTATGTTCCTGGCTTGTTCCCTTTGCTTTGGTAACTAAAGTCGGGACATGATCACATGATGGATTAAATGAGTAACGAAGACATCTTTACAGAACTATTTCGTATTATTTTTCGATATTATTGAATGCAGTTCACATTCAAGTAAATAAAAACTATGAAATTAATTGAAATTACTATCTGTTGATTAACGGTCTTTTAAAAAATTTAAATTGATGATATTGCGTTGTAAACTGCGTCTGTAAATGTTTGTAAAATTTTCTATATGATAGAGACACCTTACGTTGTAAACACGGCACTATATTTTGACATTTAAAAACAATCGTGGTGCACAACTGTTGATACATAAATTATATAATTATAAATTGTTTAAATGTTTCTCTTGCTTGTTTTATTAACACAACATCAAAGATACCCTACCGCATCCATCTTTGTTAGATCCTTTATTAGAGATAGCCGAATACTCCGCCCAACTCTTAGGCTGAGGCTACAGTGGCCAACGATTTGCGATGCTACTGGAAGAGCGAATCGAGTTATAATGGTGTGGCTACATTAGAAGCGAAAATTTAGCGATGATGTGGCTACATTGTACATATGCTTTACAACGAATTAGATTAGCAATTCATGCGTACACACTAAAAGGAGAAAGACAGCGATTTCGCTGCGAAATCAATTTCCAGAAGCATTCTTTGAATAATACAAGAACGCACTTGTACTTCGGACACAAACAATTCAACGTCTAATAGACAAAAATGTTCTTTCGACGAGAGATATAAACAAACTGATTTCAACGCGTCGCCGCGACGTGTACCATCGCTATCTTTAGAGCTATAATGTAGCCACTAGACAGCAAAACCTCTAAAATAGTTATTTTGAACTTTACGGAAAAAAATCGCTCCTTAATTCTTGCGAGTGTATTCATCAGCGATCAATGTCTGTCGCCGTTGACGATACGCGTAATGTAGCCACAGACATATTGAGTAGCACTGTTGAACCTGTCGCTTAAGTGAGAGAAATTGTATCTAATAAATTCGCTTAAATTTCGCTTTCGCTGATAATTTGATGTAGCCGATGCTATAATTACAGTTCTGTTGTTCCAATCGTTTACAAAAATAAAAATATTGCTAGTAATATTTGGCGTACAGTGTAGCCATAAATGTGAGTTTCAATTATTTGTTTTAATCGCTCATCATGTATGACACATCGCGGTCTAGTGTAGCCTCGGCCTTAAGGTGGGTCTACGCTAGAGGAAACTTGACTGACTAAACAGCACCCAAATAACCGTCTAGTCGCCGACTATGAATATGGTGAAATACTCTTAGTAACTAGTCTGTTTATTCGGTCCTGCCCGTCCCGTCCCAGCCAACCGGCCGATCTCGACTGTTAATCCACTCTCTTGACTAACAGTAAAGTATTTACTTTTTTAGACCAAGAAGTCTATGACGCAAAGCGGAGTCTTTGGTTACCGATTTTTCAGTAAAATTCGACCATTTTTTAACAAAAAAAAACAAATGACTGATCGATTGGTAGATCTGAGTAGATCTCATGGAGTGTAGTTAGTAAACAGTAGATTATGGGATGAATCAAGTTGGTCACTACAGAGGTCCTCAACGAAGAGGCGTCCTCCTTAGTGTGTAGGTCTTTATTTTTAGTTCAGCTAAGTCTTGGTTGGATGTACTGATCCTATTGAAGGCCGCCGCAGGTGAGTCTTGTTACGACAACCTCATAAGTTGAAATGCGAGAGGCTACTCGTAAAAAAGCTTCCAAGCTGATTCATCTGTGAGGGGATTTTTTAAATATTTATACAGGTTAAAAAAAAGATTGGTTTGCGAAATGCAACAATATATTTTACAGGGAAACATTATTTCATACATCACAATAATCATAACCTAAAAGTTTCACAAAATATTTACATCATACCGAATGATAATATACAGATGAAATGAACAGCAATAAAACTATTTTTTTTGCTAAAACAAGTGTATAAAGTACTGTAAAATTTTGACTAATAGAACTCTTCAAGGTTGAAAGTAAAAGTGAATCATTATTTTATTAAAATGTTTAAAAGTATTGGCAGTGGTGTCAAAGCAGAGTTTTTCCCAGATTTGGCCAGTGCCGTACTAAGGCAGTGCCTGCGGTGCTCAGACACAGGACGCAGCCCCCAGTGGAGCGCAGAAATTATTACCATGACTTGTAAATGTCAGGCGTGCGAGCGAAAAAAGGGAAATTGCTACACACTCTATAAAGCTCTATACCTTTAACAGTTAAATTTAGGTATACAATTTGTTTTTTGTTTTCGATGGGAAAATTATCCACCCCCGCTCTTGTGCCGAGTGTAAGATAGTGTCACTTTCACTGACTAAAAACCCACTCCTGTTCCTTCTTTGCCTTCGTTCTAGGGCCCCGGGGTTCTCTTTCGCATCACCCATGACCCCAGTGGTCTTCGACCCTGCTGGGCCCCAACGTAGGTGGTGAAATGGATCGCGGTAAGAGCTCGTGGTATAGGGTCTTATACACTCTTTATAGCTCTATCCCTTTAACAGTTCAATTTAGGTCGTCAAATGAGCTTGTGGCCCTAGGGCCAAGTTTTGGATCTTGTATGCTTGATAGTAGCTTACATTCAATACCTGTTATTTAACGTGTACGTGTTTTAAACGCAACCTACCAGGAGTGCCGATTGCGTAAATGTTCATTTCGCGTCTTTCTTTCTTTATATGGCGAGATACATTACCTAATTAACTTTTTAAAAAGGGCAGTTATGCAGGCTCGCACCAGACGTATAAAAGGCTAGTGACAGCAATGGATAATATGTCAATTTCATAATATATTTAGGAGATTGAAAACTTTCTCCATGTAAGAGTCATTAGGCCTAATTTCAAATAAAAGTTTTGTTACAAAATAAAGATCACAAACTACCGATACCATTTATAAAAAATACATCTTGACAGTCAATAACTCATGGTTCAAACATACAAATTCGTTTTGTAACTAAAATATAGAAGTAAAAATTAAATTTTGTTCATACAGAGTACACAATAAAACAACCATATTTGATGGTTCAATATAACACATTGTGATTTGTAATTTAAAAAAAAAAGTGTTTTTTACCATATGTGGTAAAAACGTCAATATGATTGCTGCATCAAATCGCACCTTTGGTACAGATGAGGCGCATTTTTCAAAAATTGCAAAATTGATAAAATGTGAGTAATATAGTATAGAGCAAAAAAGCCACGATTTCCCTCTGGTGATGTTGAATGAACTTAATGAGTGTATTTGTCTCTCCAGTTCGATGGGTATTTTTGAAGCATTTTGGCGGTTTAAGACATTTTCGCAATTTTTGACCAATCTATCTTTGTTTTTTTACCAAAGGCAGTAAATGATTGTTTTACTACAGTAAAAACATACAGACTTTTTCCTGTAATCATGTAGTTTCTAATGTATTCACGTTAAGAAAATAGTGACTCATCATTGTCACTCAACTTAGCCACGCCACTTAACCAAAGCGTTCTATCTCCTATTGTTTTCGCTATCTTTATTATCTCTATTTCCAATGAACTGCTCTCATCCTACCATCTTTAGACTGACGATTTGCAAATATATTCGCAAGCTCCCGTCACGATGACTCAAGTCTTTGTCGTCGGCAGCTCAAAGTTGCACTCAAAAATCAACTGGACGCAGCTACCAACGATAGTTTTTGATAACTATTTCATACAGTGATTCAATGAAAGATCTTGGTATTTTTATTGACAAAGACTACGTCGGGTCCTCAGTTGCAGGACGTTAGCCGTAAGTTGTTTGCGTCTGCGGAGCCTTTACGAAGGATGCGCAATTTTCTTCAAACTGCCACCAAAACTACGCCCGCCTAATCCCTCTTTCTCCCAATCCTTGATTATGCCGATGTCAGATAGGCAAGCCCAGTCGCTAGGTTCTTTTAAAAACCTTGTCAAAGAGCATTTTCACCTTTCTCTGTAATATTATTATATTTCTACCTGACGAGTAACAGGGCAGAGTGGAAGAAAAAAACGTGTTGCGCCGACCCCAAATAACACGGGATAAGGGCAGGAAGATGATGATTATTATATTTCTACCTAATTTAATTTCTTCCATCACTAACCATTACTCTGTTCTTTAATTTTTTCTCTTCCATTTAATTGTGTAACACATAATATATATTGTATATATTTATATATGTACCTTTATATATATATTTATATATTTAAGCTTATGTATTATTATTTTATTTTTTTACCTATAATAGTATTTATCCCCTTAATTTTGTTGATTAATATTTGCTTGCAGTACACCGCAGACTACCCCCTTTTTAGTTTAAGTTCTTATAGTCCATCCTAAGGTTGTCTAGTAGATATCGCTGTCAGCAATAAGACCTCCATTTTACCCATAGTTTTAAATTTATGTGAAATTATTACTATTTTGGTGTACAATAAAGTTTTATTCTATTCCATTCTACTTCACCTATTCATCAAATTAAAAGCAAAATTTCTTAATATTGTGTTACATTTTTAAATAATTACCAAATACTGTTGTGAAAAGTTTGCTGCAATATTAATCGTCTAATTTATTGCCCCCAGTATGAATACGCCTTTATTTTGCTGCAGTATCTGTTGCACTAATGAGTCACTATTTTCTTGACATGAATAGGCTATAGTTCATTTGTATCGAAAAATATCTCATATCGTACAGAAATTAGCCAAGGTCGGGACGAGATGTATCTCATGTCATTGTAAATGCGGAGGTAACTCTAATTTGTTTGTTTGTTTGTTCCTGGAGAAGGAAATACTAGTTTACATCAACTTGCCACTCAGATGAAATGATGAAGCAAGGACAGTTGCTAGCAAGGGTGACTGTGTTTTGTATATGTGTATAATGTGTGTGTGTGACCAGTATGCATTATGTAATATAATCATTTATGCGTCACGGATGTTACTATCCTTAAAATCCACCATGTACAGCGTAGGCCTACTATCCACGAATGCGTAGCTTCAAAGACGCGTAAGAAGCGCCAACATCGATCGTGCCGTTGTGTCGTAGCCGGTTCGTCGACAGACTTTCATAGTTTATTTATTTTATAGCCATATTGCTCCTGTGTTAGTTTCTCAGACTCTTACAGAACTTTTTGGCAGCTTACAAATATATTATGACAGCATTAGTGTGATGTGTAGCCAGGGTTTATTTATCTAAAGTACAACCATCATCATTATTAAGTGTTTGTACTGGCAATTCAGCATCACCCAATGAGGGTTCAGTCTCATTTTCTGTTGAATGTATTAATTCTAGATGAAGTTTCATACTGCTGTCAGGATCTTCAATATTTTCACTTTCAGTTGTTTTCTCTACACTTTCTAAGTCTTCTTTATTGCTTTCTGTTTCTATGTTATCATGTTCTTCTCCTATTGTACTTTCTAACTTGTTATCTATAGTTTCAACTACATTTTCTACTTTCTTATCATTTTCAACTTCTACAAATCCTATTATACTTTCAAGTTCTTCTCTCACACTTTCCAAGGTCTTATCACTATCTGCTTCTTGATTAATACCATCTAATGTGTTATTATCATTTTCTACTACATCATTGTCACTCACCACAGAATTCTCTTTGTTATCATCTTTCTGTTCACTGTTAATATCTTTCATTTCAACATCTTCAACTTTAATAGGTTCTGATTCTTTCATTTCAATATCTTCCTCTTTACAAGTAGTTTCAGATTCTATTTTTTCCGTTTCCAGTTGTATGTTTTCAATTTTTCCTTCTGGTAGTGGCCTGAAAATAGAAAATGTATTTTTATTAAAAATCTTAGGAACCGAGGCAGTTTTTATACCATTATATTATAGGCAAAGACTTCGTCATAATTTGTGCTTTTTAAGAGTTCTATAATAACTGCTTAGGAGGAATATCTATATACGAAAACTAATGATTAACCAACAGCCAATATCCAACTGAATAAATCCAGAAGGGTACTCATCAATCAAGGTTACCCAGTGTGGAGACTCTTATGTTCTTCTCTATAGAGATTTACCTTTTAGAATGTGCAATTAGCGTCTTGACCAAAGGACATTAACAATTTAAATAAGCCTATAAATGATATATTTGAAATAAATGGTATGACTTTGATCTCACCTCTTAACATCTTCCAAGGTCTTAAGCTTCTGCACGGAGTTTCCGATGCTGGCTTTACACCGCTTTCGGTGGCGAGTAAGCAGCTCGAACGAGTCGAACTTCTCCGTACAACCGTAACACGCATGCTTGTTGTGACATGTTTCGTGTACCATCAGGTCTGTTGACGTTTGGAAACCTGAGAAGTGGAGATCGATATTTGAATAAGTAGTTTTATTGAAGAATTGGAAAGATAAAACGAGGAACCGTGATTGTTGGAAGGAATAGAGGGAGGCCTTTGCCCCGCAGTGTGACAATATAGACTAGCTATAATAATATAACACCCATTGTGCCGATCACACGTGAACACACACATATACAAACAGAGCGGTGGTGGTCCTCGACACCAGGATGCAGGCAGGCCAAGAAGGCCAAGCCACACCTCAATAAAGTCCTCAACAAAAAAACTCATAAGAAGGATAGAGACAGCCTGCGCCTGGTGTCGGGGATGGTCGCCGTCACCAGGCGCAGGCCGGACACTGCACACTGAATAAGCTCCTCTACACAATAGGTGGCATCACAGACAGTCCCCTGTGCAGAGCATTTTTGGAGGGGAAGAAGACAATTGCGCATGCGCTCCTAGACTGCATAAGTGTCACTGAAATACGCACACGAACCTTAGGATCCCATAACTCCCTTATTGATACCCTGAAAATCTTGACAGGTCTAATCTGTTTTTGGAGAGAGATAGGCTGATTGGAATAAACCCACCTAAGGTTATGGCCACCATGGCCCACGTACAATGGTCCGAATAGGACTAAGTATGGAAACCATACTCAGACATAGACATAACATAACAATTTTATTGTTGTCTGGCGACATTCAGGAAGGAGCGCCATGTTAATTTTCGGCAGTATATTACCGAAACTTCTGGGCATCTATTTTGCAAGATTCTCCCTGTACTTATAAACATATTTATGTTTGGACTCTGGCCCTAAATGCCCGTAAAGCGGGCGTAAGTAGAATTTCTAAGGGGAACTTAAGAAAGAGTGCGCGTTTTGTAGGACATTCAAAAGTTGCTCATTCTAAAACTCGTTTTTGATGATAAAAACATAACTCACTTCGTTTACAAATCTTGCATTGATGTTGGTCTCGGCGTTTCTTCTCCGGCGACATACTGCCGTCTGCCTTTCTTTTGACACTTTTGTAGGAATGTTGAGCTATCACATGCGCCTGAAAATATGTCTTATTATTACCAATCGCCAAACACATTCCATAAGTAGTATTGGCAGACATGACCAGCTCACTGAACATTCAACTGCATTATACTAACAAACAATAGAATAGAATAAAGTTTATTGTACACCAAAAAAGTAACACAACTTATACATAAACTTAAATCTATGGGTACAATGGCAGTCTTATTGCTGACAGCTATATCTACCAGACAACCTTAGGATGGATCGTAAGAACTTAAAATAGTACAGGGGGTAGTCTGCGGTGTACTGCTAACAAATTGTAACAATAATGTAAACAAAAAAAAAAAAACAATATTTACCTTAAGTCCAGTAACCAGGGACCGTACAACCCCGATTAAGAGTTAAGTCTTTGAAAGGGTAAGCCTTTTATGAGGTTACCTTTATCATGATGTAACTCCATGATTGGGTTTTAGGCTTGAACCCATTAAAAGGGTTATCTCTTCGATATGGATAACCCATTGAATGGGTTCTATACTTAAAACCCATTGAAAGGGTTACATCAACATTATGATAACCCATTGAATGGGTTCTATATTTGAAACCCAGTGAGAGGGTTACCCTTATATAAAGATAACCTATATTTAAGGGTTTTATTCGGGTTATCATATTATTATGGTTATTCAATAACCTTGTGCTAAGTAGGTGCTGGATGAACACACACACTATCGCTAGCGTACTGACTTTATTTCATTAGACGAAACACGTGTTACCTATAATATTTAGATTTTAGATACTCTCATATTAAGGTGTGTGTCTTGAACTCCCGTATTTGCGACAATTGTTGTCTTGTTTGACCTGTTTTAGCAGTGTTATTGTAGTCAATTGAATGAACAATTTTTACGTTTAGTGACCAATATTCTATCTGTGACACAAATCACAAATGATCAATCAGTCAATAATCAAGTGAAGGTATATTACCATACCTACGTAAATTGTTGCGCATTGTACGGAGTATCTATAACCTACCTACTTGCCAATTTAAGGGATGACCGGACGGTTGCAAACTAGCGTTCCAACCAAGGTGACCTTAGTTTATATGTTTGGTTTGTGTTGCGGCTACATGGATGTAAACCATGCGCCAACACGTTTGGTGGTTGGGAAAACGCGTCTTCTGACCAAGGGCGTTGAAGGTCATGGATTACAAAACTGCTGTTTAAACGGATTGAAACTAATACGGTCACCTCAGTTGGAACGTCGGTTTAAATTACTACTACTTACCTACTAAAAACCATTATCTGAATGTTCGTTTCGAATTCATAGCTACATTATAGAACTTTCTTATTTATAAGTCTACCATATACCTACCTACCTATTGCTACCTTGGCGAGCTCGGAGCCTCTGGGGGCTTCCGCATGAGGGGCACCGTAACCGGGGCTCGAATGCTCGAGGTTCCTGGTGCGGCCAGTGGCCCTGCCGCGGATGCCTTGGCCGCAAGGATCAGGGCGACCCTGGACGCGGAAGAGGCCCGAGTGTCCAGACCCACCAAGTGCATTGATATGCCCATCATGGGCTTGGATGACTCCGTCAAGGTGGACGAGGTGGTGGCCGCAATCGTCAAGGCGAGAGGCTGCACTGCCGAACAGCTTCGGGCGGGCACCATCCGCTCTGACAGCACGGGCATGCGAGCCGTGACGGTAAGCTGTCCCGTATCGGCGGCCAAGATCATCACTGGGGAAGGCCGACGGCTCCTAGTAGGCTGGGTCTCCGCGCAGATAAAACTACTGGAGCCCAGACCTCTGCGGCGCTATCGCTGCCACGTGGGGGCCTGTTGCGCCGCGGAGGTGAACCGCAGTGACCGCTGCTTCCAGTACGGTCAGCCCGGTCACAAGGCGGTTGAGTGCCGTGTTACGCATGTGCGGCGGCAGGCAAGCCGGCCGACCACCGGGCTGGGAGCAGATCCTGCGATCCCCCCGCCAAGGCCAAGGGCAAGGTCCGGAGACCCATCCACCCTGATGTCCTCACCACCGCATCCTCGTCTTTAACTGTCGCCGCTATAGCCGCTGCAACCCCCGCGGCAGGGCCCTCACGTGGCGCTCGGGAGGAGACTGTAATGAACTGTAAATTACGTCTCCTCCAGGCGAATATCAACCACTGCGCCCCCGCTCAGGATCTATTGCTCCAGAGCATGGCGCAGTGGTCGATCAACATCTCCGTGGTGTCCGAGCCGTACTATGTCCTGCCCAGGGGAGACTGGGTGCAGGACCTGAACGGCTTGGTGACCCAAATTTCTTCAGCTGCCGCCGGTATTCCGTCCTTCGATGCCGTCACGAGAGGACGAGGTTGCGTGGCAGCACGATTCGGGGACATTGCAGTGGTAGGCGTCTACCTGTCCCACAACCTAAACAGAACTTTCGCCAATCTCCACATCTCCCTTATGGAGCTAAATGCCGTCGTCGCTGGGTTTGGTTCCCTCCCCGTAGTCGTTTGCGGGGATTTCAATGCCAAGAACTTGGCTTGGGGTTCCCGGTACACGAACCAGTGGGGTCGAATGGTGGAGGACTGGGCTCTGGAGACAGGCCTAAACCGGGGTTCTATCCCCACATGCGTGTAGATGCAGAGCGAGTCAGTGGTGGACATATCGTTTGCCAGCCCTGCTCTGTCACCGGGTGTCGTCGACTGGCGCGTCATGGAGGGAGTGGAGACATACTCAGACCACCAGTACATCCGGTTTGACATCTCCGCCCAGACCTCGACCGCGCCGGTCCGTGTGGTCCGCGTTGGGCGCTGAAACAGCTAGACCGTGAGCTCCTGGAAGCCGCAATAGTACAGGCCTAGGTGCAAGCACCAGACAGGCCTGTCGACATCGACATCGAGGCAGAGTGGTTCCGGGAGGTTATGTCGCAAATCTGCGACGTGGCAATGCCTCGAGTCCGGCCAGGACTTGCCCGGCGCCAGGTGTACTGGTGGTCGCCGGAAATTGCGGCACTGTGCAATGCGTGCAATGCCTCGCGGCGCCGGTACGCCAAACACTGCAGTCGCCGCATCCGCCCGCCAGATACGGAGGCCAGAGAGGCGGAGCTGTACGAAGGTTACAGAGTGGCGAAGAGCACCCTCCGAGCAGAAATAAAGCGGGCCAAGTTAGAGGCCCGCAACGTGTGGCTGGGGACTCTGAACGGAGACCCGTGGGACTCCCCCACTCACGCAGAGTCTCCGGCCCCAGATTGTGGAGGGTGTGGTGAACACCCTGTTCCCTGCGCGAGGGGAACACTCCCCGCTCATGGCTCCGCCACCAGCGGTGTCTAACGCGGATCACGATGGCGACGACGACGATAATGCTCCAGAGGTGACCGAGGTAGAGTTGAGTGTGGCGGTACGAAGGCTGAGTGCCAAGAATACCGCCCCAGGACCCGACGGCTTGCCTGAGAAAGCCTGGGTCCTGGCCCTGGAGGCTCTCGGGTCTCGATTAAGAGGGCTCTTCAGCGCATGTATGGAGAGGGGCCCGTTCCCACGTTCACGTTCGCTAAAAGACGGGGAAACTGGTCCTTATCGCGAAGCCGGGGCGCCCAGTGGACTCTCCGTCCGCGTATCGGCCCATTGTGCTGCTTGACGAGGTGGGCAAGCTCTTTGAAAGAGTATTTGCAGACCGCCTCGTCGCACACCTAGCACGAACAAGGCCGAACCTTGCGGACGGCTAGTTCGGCTTTCGCAGGGGGCGCTCCACGGTGGACGCCATCATGCTCACGACGGGGCAGGCGGTGTCCCAGGGCAGGTGTGTCGTGGTGGTGTCTTTGGACATCGCCAATGCCTTCAACTCCCTGCCCTGGAGTAGCGCAGGAGGGCACTCCGGTATCGCCGGGTGCCCGACTACCTCTGTCGTGTGGCCTACCTGTCGGATAGGTACATCATCTACCCTGGTCACCAGGGAGAGCGGAAAGGGCGAGAGATGTCGTGCAGTGTTCCGCAGGGATCGGTACTAGGACCGCCCTTGTGAACATCGGGTACAACCACGTGCTGCGCGGCAACCTCCCTGACGGGGTCAGCGTGGTCTGCTACGCAGACGACACACTGGTCCTCGCGCAGGGAGAGTCGTACCAGGCGGCGGTTGAATTAGCGACACGCGAGGTTGCGATAGTTGTTGATAGGATCCAGCAGTTGGGACTCGAGGTGGCGCTGCACAAGTCCGAGGCCATGTGTTTTCACGGCCCTCGGAACGCGTCGCCTCAGCGTTCCCAACTAACGGTAGGAGGAATTCACATCGGCGTCGGGTCGACATTGAAGTACCTGGGACTCGTCCTCGATAGCCGGTGGAATTTCGAAGAGCACTTCCGACGTCTGGTTCCCAAACTGAATCGGATTGGGGCTGCCTTCAAGCGGCTCCTGCACAACCTCGGGGATCCAGACGCCTCCTTCCGGTGGCTCTACGCAGGCATTGTCCAGTCCATGGCCCTTTATGGGGCGCCAGTGTGGGCGCCGACACTGCGAAAGCGACCGGCGGCCCAGCTGAACGCGTGCCAGAGGGTCATGGCCATACGGATGGTACGGGGATACCGCAAGATTTTCCGAGAAGTGACGAGCCTCCTTGCTGGCCAACCACAATGGGATCTGCAGGCAACAGTCCTTGCACGCATGCACAATTTGCGCGTGGATATGCAACGCCGGGGCGAAACTCTGCTGCCACAACCAGTCGCGGCATGGCGGAAAGAGTTCTGGCGGGATCTCATGGTGGAATGGCGACAGCGATTATCGCAACCCAGTGCTGGGCACGCCATAATTATGGCGGTAAGTCCTCTCTTTGAGGAGTGGCTGGAAAGGCAACACGGCATCCTTACCTTCCGCATGACGCAGGTCCTCACCGGACATGGTAAGTTTGGGAGGTCCCTTCAACGGATTCGTGCGGAAAAAACGCCCGGGTGTCACCATTGCGTAGACCGCCCGGAGGACACGGTAGAGTACACGGTGGAGGTATGACCCGTTTGGGAAGAATAACGCCGTGTCCTCGTGGGGGCGATCGGCGGCGGCGATCTCTCACGCCAGGCCTTAGTACAGGCCATGGTCCGGAGCGAGGAGGAGTGGCAGGCGGTCGCCTCCTTCTGCGTAGCAGTAATGCTAGCAAAGGAGTCGGCCGATCGCGTGAAGCAACGGTCCTTACGCCCCAACCGCCGCCGGGATTCCGATCCCGATTACCGGCCACCGTAGGCACGGGCTTGCGGACGGCAAGCAATGGGTAGCCCGCCGTCCGGTGACCGTCCGGACCGAGCTCAAGTCGTCGACGGCGCGCACTCTTCTACGCGCGTCTCAGGGAGATGTCAGTAACTGTAAGTACCAGTACGGTCGAAGCCTACTGGAGCCAAGGGTCTGGATTGAAGGATTCTGAAAGGAAGATTCGGCCCTGATACGAAAGGCAACGAAGGAACAGGAGTGGGTTTTAGTCAGTAAAAGTCTGACACTATCGTCCGCTCCGCCCAAGAGCGCGATTTGTCATAAGATAATTTTGCCACCGAAAAAATAAAAAAAAACCTACCTATTGCTCTTTTGAGTTTAGATTGATAAATTACGTAACATAAGTACCTAACTATTGTAAGGCTTTACAGTGAAGGCATTAACATATAGCTAAAATAAAATAAATAACAAATAATTAAGTAAGTTGTCAGGATAACTAAGTATTAGCACAGTATAAATATGGAACAGTATAGAAACTAAGCCTAGTTGATAAAATAAATACCTACACTCCATTAAAGCAATAGGGTTGTCACTGTTACTTAATGTTTTTGATATTGTTTATTTTTATGAAAAAAAATGTGTTTTGTAGTGATCATTCAATCGAACAGAAATAACTAATTTACAAATAAAATTTAAATACGTAATCTTATGACATCAGTTAACCTGAGCAAAAGACGAACATATCACAGCCCGCCATAAAAGCAAATTCAGAAGTATTTCAGTTTTTTTGAAGTAACCAATTATACTGTTTTATTGTTAACTCCTTTTTAACACTCTCGAAAACCGCGAAAACGACACCCATGGCGAAAAAGTTGATAATTTTTTGCAGCCGCCATCTTGGATTCCCATTTTGACATCACTATCGGATTTAACACCCTCGAAAATCATGAAAACGACACCCATGATGAAGAAATTGATAATTTGTTGCATCCGCCATCTTGGATATACATTTTGACAGCACTATCGGTTTCAACACTCTCGAAAACCGCGAAAACGACACCCATGACGAAAAAGTTGATAATTTTTTGCAGCCGCCATTTTGGATTTCCATTTTGACACCACTATCGGATTTAACACCCTCGAAAACCATGAAAACGACACCCATAATGAAAAAGTTGATAATTTGTTGCATCCGCCATCTTGGATATGCATTTTGACAGCACTATCGGTTTCAACACTCTCGAAAACCGCGAAAACGACACCCATGACGAAAAAGTTGATAATTTTTTGCAGCAGCCATTTTGGATTTCCATTTTGACACCACTATCGGATTTAACACCCTCGAAAACCATGAAAACGACACCCATATTGAAAAAGTTGATAATTTGTTGCAGCCGCCATTTTGGATTTCCATTTTGACACCACTTTCGGATCTATCACCCTCGAAAACCATGAAAACGACACCCATATTGAAAAAGTTGATAATTTGTTGCAGCCGCCATCTTGGATTTCCATTTTGACACCACTATCGGATTTAACACCCTCGAAAACCATGAAAACGACACCCATAATGAAAAAGTTGATAATTTGTTGCATCCGCCATCTTGGATATACATTTTGACAGCACTATCGGTTTCAACACTCTCGAAAACCGCGAAAACGACACCCATGACGAAAAAGTTGATAATTTTTTGCAGCAGCCATTTTGGATTTCCATTTTGACACCACTATCGGATTTAACACCCTCGAAAACCATGAAAACGACACCCATATTGAAAAAGTTGATAATTTGTTGCAGCCGCCATTTTGGATTTCCATTTTGACACCACTATCGGATTTATCACCCTCGAAAACCATGAAAACGACACCCATATTGAAAAAGTTGATAATTTGTTGCAGCCGCCATCTTGGATTTCCATTTTGACATCACTATCGGATTTAAAACCCTCGAAAACCATGAAAACGACGACACCCATGATGAAAGAGTTAAAGTAAAAAAAAGTAAACAAATGTAAAGGACTTATTACACTATGCGTTATCAGCACACGATACTGAGAGTCTCTTATTTTTTGTTCCGAGTAAGACAGTCTGACCCTTATTACACTACGCGACATCGACTTAGACTTTCTTAATATCGAGTGGTGTAATAGGCCCCTCAGTAGTAAAAAAAAAAATAGATTTAAGTTTACGAATTTATTGTGATCGATCACACGGACTCGTAATTTTATTCGATACAATATTATAATAATAAATCATTCTTACACAGTCAGCAGGAAGTTTGAAAAAAACTTTTTACAAAAAAAAGATAACCGACTTCACTAAAAAAAAGACTAAAAGGATCAAAATAACTTTAATTTCGGAAGTCGGTGTTTCTCGGTATTATTTGTATCTTATTTAACACCGACTTCCGAAATTAAAGTTATTTTGATCCTTTTAGTCTTTTTTTTTTGTGAAGTCGGTTATCTTTTTTTTGTTAAAAGTTTTTTATTTCACACTTTTTAGTTGGGATACATTTATAAACAGAGTGCCTATTTCTCATGACAATTCCAATTAATCCAAACACTACTAGGTTACATTGTTTTATTATGAAGTTCCTGTGTCTACCTTCCACCTTCCGGCTCCATCATCAGATCACTTCGATTGTTCCTTATAGCCAAAGTGCATTTCATGACAATTCTAATAAGCCCAAACACGGCTAGGTTACATTGATTAATGACGGAGTTCCAGTGCCTACTTTCTGGCTCCATCATCATCATCAGATCAATTTGATGATACTATTTATAACGGAACTATTCAGAACCATTAATTTATTTGTATTATCATAGTCGTTTAACTATCTTCATTGTGATATCTATGCGAGTATGAAGTTCCGTTGACCATTTCTGATCTTCTTCATCAGTTCCACTTCATCAAATATTACTTTTTGACTGTAAATGCTTAAGTTCTCGATGAAAATATCATAATCACTATGCAGTTGCCTATAATATTTGAGGAATTCCCTCGATTTCGCCAAGATTCCATCATCAAATCCTGATTTGGTGACTATGGGACCATTTGGGAAGTATACCCTTTCTAACAAAAAAAGAATTTTTCAAATCAGTTGGCAAGCGACGAAGTTATGCGCGAACAAACATAAAAAAAAATACAAACATCCGAATTGAGAACCTCCTCTTTTTTTAGAAGTCGGTTAAAAAACGATAGCTCCGGTTTTGAAGAAGCTGAGTTCAAGCAGCCGTATTCTACGCAATACGCTCGGGGCATTTTTGTAAAGATCGCGCAAACGTTAATAAACGTGACCGCTCGTCTTGACGCGACACGCGTTACTGACAGCACTGCGAGTGATACTTCGAGGTCTCGTAGATGCGTATGTTTGTGTGAGTGCACCGTTTCGACCGTTTGTAGGCAGTTTTCCAACTGTTCCTTTAACTTAACTGCGGTATTAGAACATAACCTGACTTTTAAGAAATTTCTACATAAAGTACATTTACTTGTATTATTAGATGTCATGCATCATATAAATAATAGCGATTTAAAGCGTCTCGTTTCATTTTTGGCAGTTTTCAATATTAATTGTTCAAAATAATAAAAATAAAATCGCAGAAGCAAAAACTCAAACAACAAAAATGACAATAAAATAGTAAACAAGTACAGACATGAAAAAATCACAATAATAAGTCATTTCGATATTCGGCCAGCAATGCTAAAAAGAACTTTATAATACATGCATTATTGATCATAGATCCCTGTTTGCAAGACTCTCGGAAAGTAACCACAAAGGCGCCGCCGCCGCGCCGCCGCTGATGCTTAACGCTTGCTATGCCATTTTGCAACGTATGCCTACCATCGAGAGATCATATTACATTCCTCCGAATTGGAATGTTACGCTGTTATCGTTTTCAAAAGAGTTGAAAACGTAAGGAACCCTTTTCAACGACTTAATTTAAGCCGTTCAAAAGTGTTACCCATATCGTATGGGTTTTTGTTTAAACCAAAATGGTCCATTAAGCCATTTAAAAGGTTACCTACATCGTATGGGTTTTAGATTAACTGCTTAGAAAAACCCTATCGAAAACCCTTTCTATAAATAACCAAAATGGTCCTTTAAGCCATTCAAAAGGGTTACCTATATCTTATGGGTTTTTCATTAACTGCTTAGAAAAACCCTGTCGAAAACCCCTTCAATGGGTAACCAAAATGGTCCCTGCCAGTAACACTATTGAAGGACTTGGTACACAATAAACACTCTAGGGACAGATCAGGAGTCTGATCAATGTCCTGTTCTCCTTCACTTGTGGGCTCCTGTTTTACTTCCATTTGTATGAACTGGAAAAAAGGTTCCTTGATAAGTATAATATAACAGAGACACCACCAAAACTGTTAACCCTTTTACTGCTTCCGGCAGATTGGTCCGACGTATGTTCTCGTGTCCTATTCGCCAGGGTGAGAATGTATTAAAACATCCTAACACAAAAAATGTTATTTTTTTCGTAGTTAAGTGACTGTATTAAAAAACTAAAGACTCAACTTGGCTGCCTGGTCAAAGACAGGTGACTGAATTAGCAAAATAAAGTACTTTCACTGAACAAAAGTGTTACCTCTATTGAAATACAGAGTCTCAAAAAGTAACAGCCAAGCACCTTAGTGTGTGTCAAGTCTTTTTTCACACGTACAGATTGCTCCATGCTATTCAAAAGTCGAGAATAAAGGGACTTACATGTAGTTCCTGTTGTATATCCGTTCCATTATTCACATCTTTGTTCTCAGAGTTTAATGGATCCAATGATATTGTACCTTTAAGAAAAGTAGGAATTATTTGACATAATCAATTGTAAAAAATCTAATCGTAAACTTCTTGAAAAGTAAAAAAAACCAAAATTAAGCTTATTGGACTTTTTTACATGTACAACTACTATTTGCTATCATTGGTACACTATGCAGACTGCAATTATTTTGTTTTAATATGATCATTAATATTATAGATATTAAGAGCCTTATTTAGAAAAACCTTCCCTCTCCTAGAGACGCCTGAGTCCCAACGGTGAGAACATTGAAAAGGCTGATTATGCTTATGCTATTTAGAAAAAAAGATACAATGGATTTAGGTTCAAACTGACAGGTAGGACTGATAAGTTCAAAACTGGTGATGACATATGGCTCCGAAATGTGGTCGCTTACAATGGGCCTCATCAGAAGGCTTATAGTCACTCAAAGGGCAATGGAAAGGGCTACGCACGAAGTTTAATTGCGTGATCACGTCAGAAATTAAGATATCTGGAGAAGAATCAAGGTTGCCGACATAGCCCAAAGAATCGCCATACCTAAGTGGCAGTGGGCAGGGCACATTGCTTGAAGAACAGATGGTTGATGGGGACGAAAGTTTCAGGAGTGGCGACCACGAACCGGAATGCGCAGCGTTGGAAGGCCTTCCACAAGGTGGACCAATAACCTGGTGAAGGTCACGGGAATCCAATGGACGCGAGACACAAATGACCAGTAATTATGACGACACTTGAAGAGGCCTATGTCCAACAGTGGACATCTTTCGTCTGAAATGTTGATGATGATGATGATAAGGTTCAATTAAACTAATTTGGATTTCAACATCTCCAGGCAATTAACAGCAGTTTTCTGAATTGAGACATTGAATGTGATAGTGTGAACTACAAAAATTTTATCTTGAATTAAGAAACGATCCAGGTTAGAAAGTTTAATTAATAAGGCTGTCAATGATTTAATCTGACATAGAAAAGACATATATACAGTAAAAGGGTGACCAGACGGTTGCAAACTAGCATTCCAACCAAGGTGACCTTGGTTTATGTGTTAGGTTTGTGTTGTGGCTTCAAACCATGTGCCAACATATATGGTGGTTGGGAAAACGCACCTCCAAACTAAGTGCTTTGAAGATCATGGATTACAACTGCTGTCTACACGGATTGAAACTAGCAAAGTCAACTTGGTTGGGATGTTGGTTTACAACTGTCTGGTCACCCCTTTAGCATCAGCACAACATATACAATCAATACAACATTGTAGGACACATGCTAGTTTGAGAATTACTATGGGAGCCTATTTCTGCCTATGTACTCAAATAATTTCATAGGCATTCATTCAATTCATGATTAATTGTAATTGTGACCATCTAAGACCTTATTCATAAAAATCTGTGAACTGGAGTTACTGAAAATTAGTAGTACTTTTTTAGGAGGAAAGAGAAATTTTGTTGTAATAGTTTTAAGAATATGGCTTTTTTTATAATTTACTAGCACCACCAGCCGCTTCGTCTGTGTAAAAGTCAATTTCTCCATATAAACATTCAACCCCCATTTTACCCCCTTAGGGGTGGAGTTTCGTAAAATCTGTTCTTAGCGGATGTCTACACTCTATAAGGAACCTACCTGCCAAATTTTAAGTTTGTAGGTGTTATAGTTTCTGAGATTTCGTGATTAGTCAGTGAGTGGTATTTTGCTTTTATATTTAAAGATAAGTTATAATAAAAATAAAAGCACTCACCATTTATAGTAATATTCATAGGTGGAGGTTCGACTAACTCTTCCGGTTCTATTTTGATTTCCAAATTGGCCAGTTCATTCTCTACGTATGAGTTATCAGTACCATTAACAGGATATTCCTCATCGGAAACCACTTCCTGTTTGATTTCTATGTCCATCGGGTTGTTGAATACAGAACCATTGATATTTTTGTCCACTTGTATCGGTTTAGGCCAGACTTTTTCAATATCTATTTCAGCAGTGAACCTCATTCTGAGGAGTAAGTCACAATTTCGGACTTTGGCGGCAAATGTGGCTGCATCCAATAACCTTTGGTAGCATGGTGCACATAAGACTTTTGAATGTCTATCGGTTGGAGTAATCTGTAAAATGTTATGTGTTATGAATCTCATACCTTGACACTGGCAAAATCATCAGACATTTGTTGATTCAAAGTCAAAGTCAAAGTTTTTTATTTCACATAGGCCTACATGGGCACTTATAAAACGTCAGAAGCTAGTGCACGGTTCCAAATTGGTTGTTTCCTATGGAGAAGAACCGGCAAAAAACTCCATGGATACTCTTTTAAAAAAGAATTTGTTGTTACAATATTTTCTGGTTGTATATTGGATTTATTATGTGAGGACAGTGTAGACTAGTCAATATTGTACTATAAAGTACAATAAAAATAATCATAATAAAAAGGAACCTAAGAATTTGCGGAGTCTACAGTGTTCTCACATTCACATTATAAAAAAGAGGCTATATAAATAAAAGCAAGTAAAATAAAAAATTACAATTATTAATAAATAATATGTTAACAATATAAATAATAATAAGATTGAAGAGTTATGAACATAAAATACGAATTAAATAAAGTGATTAGTATATCACCATTTTTCTCAATAATCTTTCTCTTTTTTTTAACCTCTGGTCATAACAATATGAATGTCATCTCAACCAGAGAAATCTACTAAGTATTTATTTAAATGATTGAGACCTATGAAATTCTTCTCTAAATTAGAGTAAAATGGATTATTTCGTTTCTACAATAATCAATCCAAATACAAGAAACAAGAGTAATGGAAAACAAATAAATAACCTTGCTTTATTTTCAATTATAAATTTGATGTTTATTATTTAGACTAACCTCAACATTAGCTAATTTAGCCAAATCCTCGGCTATGGAGGCTTCCATGCCGTCCCAGGGAGGGGCCCAGGCTTGGAAAACATTGCAACAACTCTTTTTATCGTCCAGCTTTTTAAGACAAGCACGACATTCACGTATTATTTCCTCTTCAACAATCTCCTTTGTTTTGCCAACAGTGTCGGCCATCGTCTGCTGCCTAACACATCACAGAAAACACATGAATTTAAATGTAAAAGTAAATAAAACATTTAAAAATATTTAGATCGCGTGAGATTTGTCATTTATAATGACAATTTTGACGTATGGTTTTTGCAATAGTATAGACAAAATTACACTTCCGAAATGAGATTTTTTGCGACTGATTATTACTTGTGAATACGATATAAATATTTTAACTATTAAAAGAATAACAATGTAAAATATTTTCGTTATTTCACTTTATTTATTCGATGACTTGATAAATTATAATTTTTCACTGACGTTACGCGTGTGAACGTAAAGATTGCACTCGACTTTTCGTGACAGAAAGGAGACCAACTGGCTCACTCTTCTATATTTAATTTAGTCTTTGGTCACCAGTACTGGCAATTATTTGTAACGCTCTACACAGTGGCCAATACTGGTCCATCAGTGTTGCAAGATCAAGAAAATTAAAAATGCCGTACTTGATAGATTTTTTTCTAGTGACAATGTACTTACTTCTCAATAGGTTTAGTGGCCGCATCTTTCCTTAAATGTTTATGTTTAACTGGCAAAACAGCTTTTTTACGATTTGGAAGATTACGGGAGGGCACTGCATTGTACTTTAGTACCCGCTCTGAATTTTCTATAAGAAAAACGAAAATTTAATGAAATCTTATATGCTACAGATATGTTTTAAAACGACTCTCCTGATCTAAACTAATTACAAACCAGATTTATCTTAAATATGCTTACTTGACGGGATAAAATCTATTTTTGAGAAGTGTAAACTGCAAGCAACCATGTTCTTGACATATTGATAGCTGACTCGGAGAGCTTCGGCCCATTCGTTTCTAACTGCTGCATTATTGGGACATGGATGTAGAGAGATTTCATTAGTAGGTCTTGCATTGCAGTGTGGTACTGAACATCTACGATTTAACCTGAAAAATAATACCAAACATTACTTAAGAAATATTCAGTCAGTGGAAATTAGGTTACTCCATACAAACTTTGGACACGTTTCAATCCCTTAGGGAGTAATTCTTGAAAATCTTCTCATAGTGCATGCCTGTCATAACTATCTATATGCTAAATTTACTCAGTGGTGTGAGATGTGTATTGACAATTACGGAATTGGGAATTAACAATATTATAGATTACTGACGGCAGTAATCTATAATATTGTTAATTCATATTTTATTTAGAAAAACAATAGCTTCTGCGGTGGCTTTGAAAACGTGAAAGTTAAAAATTGTCTCCAAGGAATGAACTACCATAAAATCATACCCTATTTCCTAATCCAGGATACAGTCTAATCATGTGCCATGTTTCATTGAAATACATTTAACTGTTAAGTCATTCCTCAATTATTTACAAACCTCTAAGTATTACACTTCTATCTATTTAGGTATGGTTTCCGTATTTAGTCCTATGTGGACCATTGTATGTGAACATTACACTTTTATTTTACTAATAAGAAGAGTAAGATGTGGGTTACTGGGATTCCCAATATTCGCAATAACTGCTTTAAGTCAAATTTCTACTTACAAGTAAGCCTTTCTGTTTTTTAATCTCATAGATCTATTTCTGAGTGCATTATTCACTTCTGTAGAATTAATCTCTCCTTCTTTTGATGTCTTTTGAAGAGGAACTGTGTTATTCTTCATAACATTGTTCTTTGTTGGACTACCTAAAAAAGAAAACACAATATTTTAAGTAAATTTATCACATTTCAAAGGTCACTGGGTATCAGATGAAAGTAAATCAATGAATTGCTGGTTACATTGTATAATTTATTTATCAAACTTTCATGATTCCAAAAACAACAGACATGCACATTTAATTCGTTAAACCCCAAGCGAAGTGCAGTGTTCGTACTCTCATTGTCTTTCTATTGTGACATCAATATTTGTAAGTTATATAAAACTAAATAAAATCAATGTTTTTAAGGTTACAATCTCATAGGACATGCCAGGTTGCAGCATTGTTGAATGTTCTTTAAACCACCATTCACAACATATAAAATGTTGTTCAGTTTCTTGAATTAAATTTAAACCTTTAATTCATTAAACCTTTAATTCATTAAACCCCAAGCGAACACCGGCATTCACTCTCTCATTGTCTTTCTATTGTGTCTCTAATTATGGTATTTGAAAGGTTAAAAAATCTTATGATACTTGGCAATGGTGCAGTATGAACTATCCTGTTTATCATTGAAAGAATTAACCTTTTGAGCAGCGTAATTAGACACAATAGAAAGACAATGACCGAGGGAACGCCGGCGTTCAATGAATTAAATGAATTTGAGGTTTATTCCAAGACAATAAGTAACTTTTTTATGTAAGTTATGGTATGGATCCCATTCCAAACTTACTTACTATTTTACCCTTTTCGTATTAGTTTACATTAGTTGTTTTGTTATTATTTACATAAAATATTTTTTTGTCGCAGACTGGAGGCGTATGGCGGGAAAGATCTGCTTGGAGTTAAAAACAATGACGGTACAGCTGATGCCTTCAGCCTTTTACGAAGATTTTCGTCACCTAGAAAAAATAAAGTTCTTAGATTACTATAATTCCCTAAAATTGGTATATTTAATGCTGTTGAGATAGTAGGATTAATTGATATATTAAAAACAACACCTAGCAAACCAGAAGTGCTTGTTATTTTTTTCTCTGATTTATGAAAAAAATACCTCACCTGTGTACGAATTTTTCTCAACATAATCTTCAGGTTTAAAATGGATAGCACATAATCTCGCCGATTTGTTGACTTTCCAATTTTTTCTTCGAAGAGCTTTCACCCACAGTTTTCGTCTTTCAACGTCTTTGGGAAACGTATGAGTTCCCATGTTTTTACAATTAACGACTGCGCAACAGGGCATTGATTAATTATTCGTAAAAAAGAATATATCGCGAAGTTCTAATTAGATAAGCGAAAACCGATCGGTTAGCTGTTTAGGGATATCAAAAAAAAATACAACAAAAAAATAGTTTATTTATCGCATTGACCTCTACTATTTATCACACTGAACCTGAGTCCTGACGGTTGTCAAAAACATCGATTATGAATAATGACCACAGAGTACCTTTTTATGTATAGTATACTGACTGAGATGTCAGTGCTTTTTTACCTGCTTGTTAGGCGCTGTCGGCCGTAGCGAGAGTTTACGGTACTAAAACTAGAGACGTAGACTTCAGCGAAGCCAATATCGATAAATGTTGGTGAAAAAGATTTATCTTCATCATCTTCCTGCCCTTGTCCCGTTTTATTTGGGGTCGGCGCAACACATTTTTTTCTTCCATTCTGTCCCGTCACTCATCACGCTATCACTAACTCCCTTTTCTTTCATAGCACTTCTCACACAATCCATCCATCTTTTCTTTGGTCTTCTTCTCCCTAAAAACGTAAACTCACAAGTCTTTTAGTAACATGCGTTTCATCCCTCCTCTTTACATGACTTTAACAAGACAAACGATAACCTTTCCTTGGTGAAAAATATTATACAAAAAAAATATACATTAAGATGTGCACTTTATTACGTTATTAGTAAGTTTGGAAGTATGTTTTAAACTTACTGTATGTAAACTTACTGTACTGCCATTGTCTTGATCAGACTGATAAAAAATGCGAAAGTTTTGATAGATGTTTCTTACCTTTACAGTCGAAGTTAAGTTTAGTTTAAGTTCGAAGCCGTAGAATAATGAATACAGTAACGAAGTTAAAAATCACTAGCTACCCGCCACGGCTTCGCACGAGTGCAATGCAACCGCTATGTCCCTGCATTTTAAATCGGTAATTTCTTCGAAAATATTCTACTACATGCTGTAAAGTGCCATATTGATCTATATTAAATGAACAATGTATTTAAGGTACTTAATTGGATAAGGATTAATGTTGCATCGCTTAAACTCGCTTCGTAAATAAAGCATTAGTTCTCGTAAAACGTAAATGATAAATAATGGTTACTGTAGATTATCCCTAAGAGGTAGACATATACTATCCAGGACTTTTTTGTAGATACATTATT
Organism: Mythimna vitellina; assembly: GCA_949316375.1. Classification (NCBI taxonomy): domain Eukaryota; kingdom Metazoa; phylum Arthropoda; class Insecta; order Lepidoptera; family Noctuidae; genus Mythimna; species Mythimna vitellina. Next base: position 6,320,325 of record OX438687.1, on the reverse strand, counting down.
TTGATCTATCTCGTAGTGTTCAGACCGCGTTTGCAACGTAAGCGCAAAAAATGTGTTTATTTATGATATCACATGAGAAACCTCTAAAATTACCAGTGTTTCTCTTCTATATTATACATATAAACCTTCCTCTTGAATCATTCTATCTATTAAAAAAAAACCGCAACAAAATCTGTTGCGTAGTTATAAAGATCTAAGTATACGTATATAAGTAAGCAGGGACAGACAGTGGGAAGCGACTTTGTTTTATACTATGTAGTGAACCCTCTTTGACGCATTTGTTAATTCTGTAATATTTGCAGATCATTTTTTTTTTGTTTAGTTGAGCCGACTGAATTTGACGTTAACAAACGAGGTGTTGACGTTGCCGTAGCCGTTGATTGAAGAGGCAATGATGAAAATGTAAATGTACCTGAAAAGTAGACTCTTAGATTATCTACAAGGATCGATCAGGTAAGAGGGCAACGGCACCTTGGGCTATAGAAGTTTTAATACTATAGTAGATTTATAAGCAACTAACCCCCAAATTTTGTTGGAACACTACCGGGTTTCAATGTTGTTGTTTTGAAATGTTTTTTAAAACATTCATGATCAAAATGTAATGAACACAGAGTATGGTTGTTTTTAGGAGTTTAGTTGATGGTTTCCATATTCTGAAGCCAAACTTTCCTTTCCTCAAAGTCTTTTGGAAACCTGAAAAAAATTACGTTAAGAAGGCTCGTAGTTCTGATTTTGCATTTCCAATTAAGTTTGGACGATTCATATGCATTAATATCGAGATTATCGAGTGCGAGAAAATAAATTGACTACACAAGCTAAAATAATGCAATATTACGGAATAACCGTGTTATATTATACTATCGATAATGAAACTATCGATATGATCCATTACTAGTTAGAAATTGTAAATAGAAATAATCTTTGTTCAGACGTATTTCACCAATTAATATTTATAGTAAAACATAATTGAAAGTAAGTTATGTTAAAAATAAGTATGACATGATTACATTCTACGTAAAATTCCAATTATGGATAAAAAAAATATATTTAAAGTACATACCTGTGGAAAGTTATTTCAATGTTTTTTTGTGTATTGCCGCTTACAATATACACACGACTTCATTTTTTATAGGTTTTATAATTCCTGGAGCAGGAATTCGACCGAAATTATTTTAAATTCCAAAAATATTTCAGAATTTTCTGCAGCTGCAGCATTTGACTCCAAAATTAGTTCTCGGAACGCTCGCAGGTAGCGCTTCAAGTAGGTATAGTTATCGGCACGAATCTTGAGCGCTCGGCGAAAGAGTGGGGTTCGCTTTGCGTATCGTACACTTATGGCAAAGAAAATGTACACCTATTTTATTTTATTTTTTCTTTTACCTGCTATCTTCTTAATTCTGGTTGAAGGTAAAAGTTAAAAAAAAAAACATAAATAGTTTAAATCAAAGTCGATGTGTTTCTCTGTCTGTTTTTCCGTTTACTTATTAACCATGCAACAGATTTTCATACGGTTTTCATTACCTTTTAAAGAATTTTGCATTGTAACAAAGACGAGAATTTCAAAGATTTTTAACACCCCTACAAAGAAAATCCTAACATTTTACCTACTTTTGAAAGGAACTTTCTCTGTGTGCCTGATATGCGTTCTCGGTTTAACCATTTTTGGTGACATATTAACCACTAATAAAATAACCAATAATAAAAATAAAATCGATGGATTAAAAATCACGAGTCAATTTATTGGCACGGAAGTGTACTCGTCATCGTTAGATGCAAGCAGCAAGCGCAGGGAACCAATCACGAGTGACCTCTATGATGCGATGCGCGGCGAGCCAATCACTGACACTCTCCGCCCCCGCGTCTCACTTCATACCACCAAAGAGATATTTTACTTCTGCGTAAGTAACAGTCAGCGCTCAAGATCCGTGCCGATAACTGTACAAAATATTAGTTGTCAAACGCAAAGAATATGTGTGGTAAAGGTAGGCCCTTTACCACACATATTCTTTACGTTTAATTTAAATTGAATTTGTATTTAATGTTCAATTTAAACAACCGTCCACTGAACAGTTAGAATAATGTTTTTTTGTTGGTCCATTTTTCCACAAAAAAGATTACAGACGAGTGTCTCAAACGGATAGCACTCGAGCTCGCATTGAGCTGAATTGAACCGAGATATCGTGTCCGTGAGCGGTGTCCGTTGCTCGAGCGCTCTTTTTAGATTGACTTCTGTACCTATCTATTTTGTGGTCTAGGCGTGGCAAGGAGACAAAAATTTCGATGAAAAAGCAACCTTAACGACGTTTAAAAATAAATTATTTGTTTGTAACAGGTACCTAATCTCTGAAAGTACTGGTCCGATTGCTGCCGTTAGAAAACTACTTTATTCCTGAGTGACATGGCTATATTTTGTACGCGGGCAATGCTGCGGGCAAAAGCTAGTACATATAATTTAAATTAACAGTCAAGCTGGTTGCAGTAAGAGCTACGCCAATCATTTGGGGCTTCGAAATTGCAGGTGCCATGTAAACCGCCAACGTCGATGTCTAGCGTGCGAATAAGCAACCACGCGTTTTTCAGTTTGGTGTAATAGCGAGCTGTCTACGTAGACTCTAAGGTGGTCTGAATATCGTGTGCTGATTATCAAGTAGTGTAATAGGCGGTTAAACCACTACGATTTTTTTTTAAATAAGTAAACCTGCATGAGAGTCTTTTGGCGCTTGGCCTAAATCGTATAAACAAAAATCTGAACTAAGATTCTTGAAGCGCTTAACTGTGGTATCGTAGTTTGCTTAAAAAAGTTCCTGACGTTGGTTTAAATATTTTTGAAAAACAAAATCAAAAATAAATTTGAAAAACCTATCCAAATGTTTATCGTGCATTAAAATAAAATGATACAAATTCACGCTAGTAGTTTAGATTGGAAGGATTTTAATGAAAACTGCAAAAATATTGGATAAGAATATAGGACTATGGCCTGAACCAAGGTCCAGCGCGATAAGTCGCCACCACCGATCACCTTCAGGAGGTCACGGCGGCGCTCTGCCCAAGCGGGCTAGACCTCCACCTTATGCTCCACCTCGTCCTCCGAGCGGTTCGCACAATGGTGAGATCAGCTCGTTTCATCCGCTTGAATCCTAAACAGAAACCTCTCAAAGTGACAGGTTTCTGAGGACCTGCACCATGCGAAAGGTTAGAACGCCGTGGCTCCTCTCCACCCACATCTTTCAGAGGTAAATAACCGCTGCGATTGTGCCGTGGCCAGCGATGAAATGCGACAGTCGCTATCTCCATACTGCCATGAGATCCCGCCGGAACTCTGTCCGGCATGCCACTTCAGCGTAATAAACTACACTGAAGCTGCTGGGAGTTGGCTTCAAAGCACGTAGTCGTAACAGTAATCGTAATGTTCGACAAGGGAGGCCCCAGTACCGATCCTTGCGGTATAGAGCACGTTATTTCTCGCAATTTTCACTCTCCCTGATGACTAGTAAATGACGAACATGTCCGCCAAATAAGCCTCGATCACACGACAGAGGTAGGTCGACACCCGGTAATACCGAAGTGCCTCCCTATAACAACTACAGGGGAGGGTATTAAAGGCATTGGAGATGTTGACAGACACCGCCAAGACAATCCTGCCCCGGGACAGCGCATCACCAGTCGTGAGGGCTCGCACGCGAATAATGTCTTCCACCATGGAGCGCTCCCTGCAGAAGCTGAACTGGCTATCCGCATGATGCAATTACACTTTAAAAGAGCTTGCCCACCTGGTCAAGCAACACGATGGGCCAGTATGTGGACGGATATATTGCAGGGCGACCCAGCTTCCCGATAAGACCAGTTTCCCCGTCTACGAAAGACGTGGCAACTGGCCTCTCTCTAAACATGCGCTAAAATTAAGTTAGCCTTCGAATCCGCTATATTACTGTAAAGTTTCATCAAAATCTGTTCAGTAGTTTTTGCATGGGAGAGTAACAAACATCCATCCATACATCCTAACTTACTCGTACCTTAAAAACTTTCACGTTAATGAGTTACATTTAGAAGAGCGCCAAAGGAATCAAAAATAAACACCACCTTTAGGGCCAACGCTGCGTTAAGCGAGAGCCCGCGTGTGCACACGTCGCGTGACGTCACGCGTGTATCATCTGCGTCGGTCCCCGTTGTGGAAATCGGATTATTACCTGCGCAGTGTCGCTAGTTCAGCTTTAACGATATGCATGTAATCGTGTCGATGGAGAACTTTAATGTGTTATTACGTAGCAAAACGGGCGCGGGACGCGGAACCCGCGATGGGTGCCCGCGCGGCGACCCGCGCTGACACCTGGGCGGAGCACTTTTGTATGAGACCGCGCGGGCACCCGAGTAACGCAGCGTTCGGCCTTATTGTAAACCGAACGATAAGATAGTCTTATCGTTCGGTTTACAATAAAAACAAAAAGTTTAAATCAAAGTGATTTAAACTATTTGTTTTTTTTTTAAACTTTTACCTTCAACCAGAATTAAGAAGAGCAGGTAAACGAAAAAATAAAATAGGTGTACATTTTCTTTGCCATAAATGTACTATGCGCAAAGCAATCCCCACTCTTTCACCGAGCGCTCAAGATCCGTGCCGATAACAGATCCGTGCCGATAACTATACGAAATTACATGCTACTGACAGAATATGGCCGTGTTGCAAACACGACACCTAGACATAGATGATCATGATATACTCATCATCTGTAGTTCTCCGGGAACCTGCATCGTTTATGGCATAACTTGTTTTTATAATTGTAATTTGTAATAAGACTATTTTCTTTTTTTATAAAGGATATACACAGCAATAATAGATTGCATGCACATTGCTCTTTAGTGGAATAAATTTATAATCTGTTTATTACATGCATGAAACATGCATGTAATAAACTTCTTCTTTCCTCCACTATGTCTATGCCCCATACAAAGTTTAGAGTTATATTTCATTTCCCGAGATGTGCGTAAACTTGTTTTAACCGTCGATAATTATGATAAATATTCTGTGCAACAAATAGTTATCAATGTTATCATATCAAATACAAATAATTTGAGAGTCTTTATTATACGTGATCCACCATGCACTTGGCCCATTTTTACTGTACCTACCACCTACGAACGACAATATAGTAATAAATTAATTACCAAATAATGCGTACCTACTTTACGTCACGCACTGATTATTCAATCCTTCGGGCTAAACACGTTCGACACGAGTACCATAGAGTCGATAAAGTCTATAAAAATGGATTAAATAGTAAACCAATAGTAAACCTTGAACTTGTTTTGATGGGGAACATCACCGTTTCAGTGCAAGAGACTCTAACAACAGCGTGGCGCCTGCCGTACGGGCCGGGGCCATTGAAATATCTAAAACATTTGCACCAATATTCAATCTAATTGCATAAAACAGGTTTGATATAGTAACTTACTTGCAGTTTTCGCTTCGTTTTCACTAGCCCCACTTGTTCTAGATTGTTGAATATTACTGGAAAAAATCGATGGGACAGCTGTTTTCTTCAAATATCTATGAAATGGAGTCATCCCTACAAGTGATTTGCAAAATTAAGTTCTGATGGAGGTGATCATAAAAACAAATTTTATAGAATTTTTAAAGGAACTTACTATTGGCCACAGAATAGCACGAATCAACCTTATCAACATAGTCACTAGGCTTAAAGTGATCATAACATAACCTCGAATGCTTAGATGCTTTAAAATTCTCTTTGTTCGTCGCTTTTTCCCATAATATTCGCAGTTTGGGGTCTTTGGGGAATGTATGAGATCCCATATTGCGACAACCTGAAGCTGAACATCTTGGCATTGTAAAGAAACAACAACTTTTCCGAGAACTTAATGAATTTTGACACTATTGCGGTCCCAAGCGTTTACAACGCCACCGAGCGGCAGAATGAGACATTAAAATTGTTTAAGCTACAGACGTTAAGCATAGGCTCATTAGCCTCGAATGAAAAAGTAGGTAAAAATCATTTGAGAACGATTGCCATACAAAAAAAAGGTGACTTAAAAATGACATATGTCAATAAAAAGTTAAAAACTGAGCCAAAAATGCAATAATGTGTGGTATTTCCAATACTGAGAAATCTAAAGGTCCCAAATGAACAAACCAAAATACATTGGAGAGCCTTTTTTTCAAAGAATTCGTTTTTGAGGAAAATATTTTGCAATGTTGCAACATTTGGCACACATTTGTCAAATTAAATGTCAGTGTCACTGATTACTGATTAACGTGCACATTGTTTTTGTGCAGTACATGTGATCAAAGAATATACTTGTTTAGCTTTTAATTTTGTAGTAACTATGGATGAAACTACTCCGACAGTTAGTTTAATATCATGTATGCACTTTGTACGTCGTGGTGTAGCTAAAGCAGTACCAGAAAAGGTATGTAAAACGAAATTCGGTAGCACCTTTTTCACTTGCTACATTCTATTCATTTATATTTTTAATTACAGATAGAATTAACAGAAAAAGAATTGGAAAAAATTATTAAACAAACAGCTGACGATTTGAGGTAAGTTCTTGATATATAATCAGCCTTTTAATGTTTCCACTGCTGGGACTCGGGTCTCCTCTCTTTGGGAGAGGGAATGGGCCGTAATCCACCACGCGGGCCCAGTGCCGGTTGATAGTACTTGGTATAACTTCATATAATATATACTTTATTGCACACCAAGGTTATACATATAGAAAAGAAACCATATAATAAAAAACATACAATCGGCGGCCTTATCGCACTAGGCGATTTCTTCCAAGCAACCTAGAATGGACTGAATGGATGTCTGGAGACAGAGATTGCCTGGACACAACTTTTATATTAGCACTTTGTACAAGTATAAAAGTAAACAATAACAAAACTTGATAAATAATACTAAAATACATACACATATACTACATACATACAAAACATTTATAAGCAAAAGAAAAAAATACTGTAAAATCATTTTGTAATATACAATGTTTGCTGTATTCTGTTTAATATTTTAATATACGTTTTGCTAGTCCGCTGCTATGCTTATACACAGGCCATATCTGATGACCCATTATACATGGTTTCTGATTAATTATGAAAACCTTATATTACAGAATAACAGAGGCAGGTGATGATGAAAGTGATGAAGAAGGTGAAGCCAGTGCAGCTCCAAGAGACCCACCGGCTGATCCTAATGATGAGTTCAACTTTGAGAAGTATGATGAAGAGGATAATAGTAAGTACTTGTTTCTTTATTCAATCTGCTACAGTGGAGCGCTCATATTAGAACTCTCTCGGGAATCTTTGTTTTAATATATACATATTTTTATTTAATTTTTGTAACATTGCTTTTGCAATATTTTTAAAATTATTTAGACTTCAACTACCTTAAATTCGTTAGTAATTTATTTTGTTAAAATCTCATTTATTGATAGTTCTAGTAGTAGCCTCTTTTTATAATGTGAATGTGAGAACACTGTAGACTCCACAAATTCTTAGATTACTTCCTATTACAACTCACTTTTTTTTTAATATGATTATTTTTATTGTGCTTTTGGGTACAATATTGACTGGTCTACACTTTTCTTACATAATATCTATCAATACTGTAATATGAAAATATTGTAATCAACCACTTTTTTTAAAAGAGTAACCATGTAGTTTCTTGCCAGTTCTTCTCCATAGGAAACAACCAATTTGGAATTTTGCATTAGCTTCTGACGTTTAGTGCCCATGTAGGCTTATGTGAAATAAAAATATTTTTGATTTTGATATTGTTTCCACTGTAGCGAAATGGAGATTTTGAGCACTGTGATTGGCCAATTTACGATCTGCTCCTCGTCACTAAGTCAAAGTCAGAAGCATTTATTTCAAATAGACCATTTACAGGCACTTTTGAATAGTCAAATGTAGGTCAGTCCAAAAACAAAAACAGTGAAGCTAAATTGCATGTTCCAAAGCGTAGATATCTATGGAGAAGAACATGCAAGAAGCTCCATGGACACTCTTTTAAATTATATTGTGAGTTACATATAATCTCATACATATAAGCCTGTCGGTTTTCTACCAGTTGCATTTCGGGGAGTGTGTGTCGGAATTGCATAACCTAATTCCGCCTAGCCCGTTCCATCATCGGACCACCAGGCGTACGGCAACGCGCCACCGGTACATGGTGGACATTCCACCTATACGCACAAAACGTTTTGGGAACACATTCATTGCGCGTACAGCTAAGGAGTGGAATTCCTTGCCGGAATGTGTGTTTCCTGATAGCTACAACCCGGTAATCTTTAAGTCAAGAGTGAATGGGTTGCTTCTAGGTAAGCGCGTTCCATCGTCGACCGCATCGTCGCTTTCCATCGGGTGAGATGGCGGTCAAGCGCGAACCTATCGAGAATAAAAAAAAAAAAAAGTAATATAAAATAAAACTAATTAAAAGATAGAAATTGAATTAAGCCATTGGCAGCTAACAGATGACCAGTCCCAATGACGGCACCCGTTCACGAGCGTGACGCGTGCATCAGCCCCACTCAGCTCAACCATTTTGAAGGGAACCGAATAACCCAATAACATGTTCCACCATCAGCGAGACATTTGAATGAGCATGACAAACTCTCAACTGCTATTTTTGTAATGTAAAAAAAAATATAACCTAATAAAAATGCTCCATGGTACTCAGTGGCGTGCCTAGGGTTTCAAAATAAGGCAAGCCCAATAAAATTTTAACCAATTTCAAAAAAAGAAAGTTCAGTTTTCGACTGAGAATGTAGGTACCTACGTATCAACGCAATTTTCTCATAAACTACTGGTTAGGTACAATAAATTAAAAGTGAATTCATCCATCTTCTTCTTTCCTCTTCTTCAATTTCACTCTTGCTTGTCGTGCGGTGAATGTGGTAACCAAAGCTCACTGAAAGCATGCTAGTACTAGATTGAATATAATAAACATATCTGCAATTGCATACCTCCGGTGGCTTTAAAAAAAACCGTTTGGTTTGCTTCATTGCTTGAGGGAACAAAGTTATGGTAAGTAGTTGCTTGCTTTGTAACAGGACTAACGGGTTACAGACAAAAACAAAACAGAAAGTTACAAAACGAAAGTTAAAAAATAGCTAGATAATATGTAATAAGGAATTTAAATGAATTATTTATATTCTAATTGGAATCGTCTATCTTTATTAAGAAATGATTTAATTACATCAGAGTAAAATGTTGGTGATCGTTTTAATTCTACCAACAGCTGTTTTTCAATAGCTATCATTGATAATTCGGAAAGACGCTCTTGACCTTGTGTATTTCTCATGGATACGTTTAAGAGACGAAAAAGCACGTTAAAATAGTTACAACAAGATACGCTAACTTTAACAGCTTGAATAAATATGTAGCACCAGCAATACAACTTAATAGTGTGCGAACAGCCAACAATCCAACTAGTTTTATACACTGATCTATTTTTCGTTTATGCGATTTACTAGTCTGAGAAATACACAGATTAGGCGTCGTTTTTAATGAAGAAATTAACTGTTTTTTCTGAGCAAAGTTTAAAGATTTTACCTTATCTTCGCCAAAACTCGCGCAAAACTAGAACGCATTTTAAATCCTCACAAGGTACAATTGCCTCCATTGTTGTAGGTAAGTCACCAAAACAACTGTATCACTGAGAAAATCTAAGAAAACGAAAAACAACAAACACAAAAAATCTATTTTCCAGTCAAGTAAATAAAACTGAAGTGAGTTGCAAACAGAGTTGCAGTGTTGTCATTTAGGCAAAAAAAAGTCGCCAGGTATATGAAAAATCTAGCAAGATGTCGCAAATTTTTTATTTTTAAGATATTGCTTGAATATTTAATTTCATTGTTTTAAAAAGTCGCTAGTTTTATTGTTGCTAAATCTTAAAAAAAGTTTCCAAACTCGTTAAAAATCTCCAAGATCTCACAACGTTGCTAAAACGGCAACACTGCAGAGTTGGCAATGTGACGAGGTCAACCATACGCGAGCAACTTCATACGAATGCCCGGCTTAAATCTTCCATACTGATCGATTTGTAGACGCAAAAGGTCCTAACTCGTTATACGGCACGTCGCCATAGGTGCGAAAGAGATAGATATAGTATTTGAAAGCCCGGCAAAAGCCGGTGCGTGTAAGCGAGATAGCTATATGTAGATGCTGCAAATGCGAAACTCTGCGCGCGAACAATCGCGATGTGTAGTAGTGTGGCATAGGTAGATACTTTGTGTTATTTTGATAAGAATTAAGCGCGCGAACTTTTAAATAGTTCGGGTTTGATATTGATTCTCTATCGAGCATTTTAGTAAGGCATCAATAAGGCTTCTCGGCATGTATGAAGAAACCGCCACTGATGGTACTTCACATTCACAAAACTTGAAAAAAAAAAGTGCTTCTACATTATACAATGCTATTGTTTCCAAAAACAAAAGGTAAAAAATGCAAGCTTCATTAGACAAATAAAATAAAAACATTTCAAAAACAAGAATACAAATAGGGCAATAGCATTTCTTCCAATATTTATAAAACCAAAAAAAAAATCTAATTAGTTGGCAAAAGTGACTGTGGCTGTGGAGCAGGACCGGCACTGAACACATACCCTTAGACTGGAAGCCAACCCCAAGAACTTCGATAAAAACCATGGGAATTATTGTAAGAGATACTGTGGTCCTAAATTCAAAGGGCAACTGAAGAACTCAGGTGGGTTTTAGTTAGTAAAAGTCTGACACGCCCACTCGCTCGACCCCAGGGCGAAAGTAGGCACGCCATAATTATGGCGGTAAGTCCTCTCTTTGAGGAGTGGCTGGAGAGGCGTCACGGCGTCCTTACCTTCCGTATGACGCAGGTACTCACCGGACATGGTAAGTTTGAGAGGTTGCTGCATCAGATGCAGGCGGAAGAAACGCCCTGGTGACAACACTGTGTGCCCCGCTTGGGCGGAGCACCGTGTCCTCATGGAGGCAATAGGTGGCTACCTCTTGCGCCTGACCATAGCCTGAACCAGGGATTTCAGGTTATGCTCTGGAGCGAGGAGGAATGGCAGGCGGCCGCCTCCGTCTGCGAAACAGTAATGCCAACGAAGGTAGAGGCCGCACGCGTGAGGGAACAAATATCCTCACGCCCCAGTCGCCGAGACCCTGACCCCAATTACCAGCCACGGTAGAAGCGGGCTTGTGGACATCGAGCAATGGGTAGTTTGTCGTCCGCAGTCCTGTAATCGACCGGCCCGAACCCCAGTCGTGAAGAATAGCGCATAGTGATCCACGCGCTCCTCATAGAGATGTCAGCATACCCAGCAGGGTTGATGCCCGCTGGGACCGCGTTCCCAGTTCAAAGAAAAAAGACATAATTGGAAACAAATTAGACAGATTGACGTAAAGTTACGACTGATTTCCAGTCTAGTTCGACTTCTGAACACAGTGCAATGTCTGGCATAGCTGGAACATTTTGGCAGAGTAATAACGGTCACTTACTCACACACACGGAATATGCTACACCTACTGTGCGACTGTGCAGCTCCAAAAGACTAGAGTATCTGAGCCAACCATATCCAAGACCAGAGGACTACAGGCTCAGCCCCATCAAACCCATACTGGGACTCATGAAGAAGGTGCACGGAGGGCTAGGGGTTGAGTAGACAGGAGGGAACAGCACAAAAGATCCAGAAGGGTCGAAGTGCTTTGGCCCAGGGCCAGCCCAACACAAGATAAGATAATAACGGTTACTGACTCACCTACTCTTAGTGGCACTTATGAAAAAAAGGGGCAAAGACCATTTTTGCCAGTTTAAATTAGAACAAATAAATCAACATCATTGTATACTTCTGATATGTGTATGTTATTGTAATACTTACATTGTTTTGTTTGCAGTTAACCCCGTTGGTATTGGTACTGTGGCAACCCTGCCAAACTTAGGTGATCTAAGTGAAAATGTACAGATAAGGGTAAGTCATAATTGTGTACTGGACTCATTTTTTAAGAGCGCCCATCCATCCATACAACCACTTGACGACGGAAGTTACCTTATGCCAACCGAGTGTTCAGGCGCTTTATCTTCTTTCGCGTTGCCTCTTTACAAACATTTCATTGTATGAAACAAAAAACTTTTCAATCATGCTCACGTTCACAATAGACGGTGAGGGAAGGGCCCTCTTAAAATTATTTATATCAAAAGTAACTTAATCCAAAATCACAAATTAAAGAAACTAAAAAAAAAATAATCACTAAAAAAATCGGCCAAGTGTTTAGGTAGTAGGTTTTTTCCTATACTTGTGCTATGAGACCTTGCTTCATGCCAAATTTCAGGATTCTAAGTCAATGGGAAGTAGGTATTCTATGAATTTTGATTTCCTTGAGAGTGTCGAAATATACATTTTTTGTGACATAAACGGCTGTATCGTTTTTTTCATTAACTCAGAAATTTGACTTTTTCACAGCATCAAGGGACCGTAGACTCGAGTATATGGTTTTAATTTCAACTCGATACCTCCCACTCGTTCTCGAGTTAAAGGGTCTTGACAGACAGACAGACAGATGGACAGCAAAGTGATCCTATAAGGGTTCCGTTTTTCCATTTGAAGTTTAGAACTTTTTCAAACCATCATCCCTGCGGAATTTTACGGAGTAATTAATTTGATATTAATTCACTTAAATATCTTTTCAGACTGAGGGTCCGGACAGCGACGAGGAAGATGACATCATCAAACCTAATGACAACCTCCTTTTAGTGGGACACGTAGAGAGTGATGCCAGTATCTTAGAAGTATACAGTAAGTTCGAAATTCTTTTAGGACCATCATCATCAACCTTTGGGACTGGTCCTTTACTACACACACACACACACACACACACACACACACACACACACACACAGGAAACTTCGACAGACTTATCCAATGTGCAGGTGACTACATATTGGTTGGACAAGATTTGAGTCAAATCGTCACTAAATAAGAAGAGTGGCGAGCTGTAATAACTTGGAACTTGACTTTTTTTTTATAAAACTTTGTCCCACACTAAGAATGATTCATGTATAGTGAAGCTCGCATACACAACACACAAAACATGTAGTAGTAGTAGGCTATACAAGTACTTGTTCCGTGCGGGAATAAAACGTGCTACACGCAGCGCATCAGCCAATCTTCCAACCAGTGCGCCAACCGCTATTTAATTTTCAATAAAGTGTCGTGGGGCTCTTTGGGCCGAGACCGTGAACAAGGAAGTTACCAAAAAAAAACTGTTTATGTTATTTGTGGTTCCAAAATACTACAAAAAAAAAAACAATATAGGTGGATGTTGGGACCGCAGTCCCGGTCTAAAGGGGGCTCGACTCGAAAGTTTCAAGTTTTCCGATGCAAAAACAAATAGATTTATCGAAAAATTCGAGTTGCCGCTTTTTCTTCCGGCTTCCGAGAGCAGTGTACCAAGTTAGCAATCAGTAGTTGTATTTTTTTTTTTATTTGATTTATATCACTGGTTTATACCAGTGCTTGACTGCGATCCCACCTGATGGTAAGCAGAGATGCAAACATTGATGGTGAGACGCGCTAGTTTATTAAGAGCCTATTCACTCTAGCCTTGAAGACACCTAAATTATACCGTATCATATAATTATACCTATATTATATCATTTGTTTTATTTGCCAGTTTACAACAAAGAAGAGGATTCGTTCTACGTGCACCACGACATCATCCTGCCATGGTTCCCGCTCTGCATTGAATGGCTCAGTCACGACCCCTCTGATCCAAACCCTGGTAAGTTTTATAACATAACATAATAGCATAATCAGCCTTTTAATGTTCCCACTGCTGGGACTCAGGCCTCCTCTCTCTAGGAGACGAAATTGGCCGTAATCCACCACGCGGGCTCAATGCGGGTTAGTGGATGTCACATGTCTTCGAATTTTTGGTTCTAGGACATGCCGGTTTCCTCACGATGTTTTCCTTCACCGTTTTGAGAGCAGTGATAATGAAATAAATTACACGAAGTAATGCGCCTGACTGGGTTTGAACCCGCGCGCAACTACAACTCGTAAGTCGGGGCCGTTAACATTCGGCCACCACTGCTCTCAAGTTTTATAAACAAACTTATTTAGCAGCACTTAAGAATCTATTTCTTTTTAAAGAAACCTTTTTTAATTTGAAATGAAGAATTCGAGACAAAAATCAAGGTATAACAAGCCCTATTTTCTTTAAACACAAATGGTCGCTAAAAAATCTGCTTAAAATACACGGTATTAAAGTCGATATTTGAATTAGTCGCGACGAATTGAAATTATCTCGAGCTCTGTTTTCTTTAAATTCAAATGGTCGTTTAAAAATCTACTTAAAATACACGGTATAAATATCATGAGACCGGACAGAGGCAGCCTGCGCCTGGTGGCGGGGACTATCACCGGACACTGCACTCTGAACATGCACCACCAATAGGCATCACAGATAGTCCCCTGTACAGAGCGTGCTTGGAGGGGGAGGAGACAATTGCGCATGTGCTCCTAGACTGCTCAGGTGTCACTGAAATAAGCACACGTACCTTAGGATCCCCGAACTCAATTAGCGATGCCCTGAAAAACCTGAGAGGCTTAATCTGTTTTTGGAGAGAGGTGGGCTGGTTGGAATAAGCCCGCCTAAGGTTATGACCGCCATGGCCCACGTACAATGATCCTCATAGGACTAAGTGCGGAAACCATACTCAGACATAACATAACACACACGGCCGATATTTGAATTAGTGACGATGAATTGAAATTATCTCGAATCATTATCCCGAATACACATAAATGTGATGTTTTCAGGCAACCTTTGTGCTCTCGGGGGCATGGACCCAGTGATCCAAGTGTGGGACTTGGACATCGAGAACTGTCTGGAGCCAGCATTCAAACTGGGCAAGAAACCCAATAAAAAGAAAAAAACTAAACGAGTGGGACACAAGGATGCTGTGCTCGATCTATCGTGGAACAGGAATTTTACGTAAGTTTTAATGGGCAGACATTCTTTCTTTCTTTTTTAAAAAACTTTACCCCACACTAGGAATACTTCCTGTATTGTGGGTGCGTTCACAAACATGCAGTGAGTCACCCAGACCCAGAACACCTATATGTAGTCACATTGTCGTGGCCGAACGTTGTATTCCCCGATTTGAATGCCATCTATCGGATCCAATTGGTAACCCATCCCGGCTTCACATGAGGTTTCAAGGGTTCCTCAAGGGGCACCAGTTTGTGTGTAGTAAATAAAGTTATATTTTGAGTTGCTTTTCGCGCAGCGTCGCGTCGTGTCTCGGTTTTGAACTGACTCTAAAGGGGTGACCAGATGGTTGCAAACCAACGCCCCAACCAAGGTAACCTTGATAGTTACAATCCGTGTAGACAGCAGTTGTAATCCATGACCTTCAATACCCTTGGTTGGGAGGCGCGTTTTCCTAAAAACCGAACGTGTTGGCGCGTGGTTTACATCCATGTAGCCGCAACACAAACAAAACACATAAACCAAGGTCACCTTGGTTGGAACGCTAGTTTGCAACCTTCTGGTCACCCTTTAATACCGCGACGCAGGTTTTGAATTTTAGTTTTTATATGGCGACATAGATGTTGCTAGATTTTCATCCCGTAATACTATCAATTATACTTTTTTTTCTATCAGGTAATATATATTAGCGTATAGTGTTGCTAGCTTATTAAATAATGGCGGCGATAACCACTTTTTGATATGTTACACGGTATACCCTGGTTTCCAAAATCACCTTGTGTTAATTTACAGGCATGTGTTAGCAAGTGGGTCCGCAGACAACACAGTTCTGTTATGGGACTTGGACCAAGGCACGCCGCACACTAAAATAGACTGCTTTGAAGATAAGGTAGGTTTTACTTCTTATTGGGACTCTTCCTAAAAGTATTCAATTAATACATATGTTTGGGATATGAATAACGTACTCCGATGTTGTTTGTAGGTTTACGAATTTAATAAACGTTTTCCAAAGAAAAATATTGCAAATTGGGGCTAATCAGTAAGTTATATTTCGTCCCTTAGCTAACAACACCGCATAAGTCATTTTTACCAACTTTACAGGAAACGAAAAAATCTGTGCGGTGTTGAGAGGCCAGCCGACTTGCAGGCTGTCACTATTTTTCGAATTATGGGTTCTGATTGGCTGAAATCTATATCATGTGACCAATGATTAGACGCGCAATGAGCAGTTCCATCTAAAGGCATTCAAATGTGAAAACCGCCAACTTTCGACTTTACAGGAAACGAAAAACACTGTGCGGTGTTGAGAGGCCAGCCGACTTGTACGCTGTCACTATTTTTCGAATTATGGGTTCTGATTGGCTGAAATCTATATCATGTGACCAATGGTTAGACGCGCGGTGAGCAGCTCCATCTAAAGGCATTCAAATGTGAAAACCGCCAATTTTCGACTTGAGCGGTTTTGTAAGCTAAGGGACGATTTTTAGAAGTAAAAAAAAGCTGGCCGGTGCGCGCGAGATTTGACAGTTAGCTGACACTTGACGTCAATGACACTGACAGCTACACATTGACGTGCCGCGGCGCCAACAACATACTTTTACTTACAGTAGAGTAATAAAATATCACAAGTCGTTTTTCTATAAATGACCAGCTTTCTCTAAATTCAAAGTACTAAATGAAATCTTGACAATTCAAAATGCTTCAACACATTTTTAGGGTTCCGTAACGCAGTCGGCAAAAACGAAACAATTATATGGTACTTTTTGCCTCTGTTTGTCTGGCAAGACCGTTTGCCTCAGAAACTTGTGGAGGACGTGGTGGTATTAAGCTGAAAACAAAATGTAAATAATATCAAATACTTGGAGTGAAGAAAAAATATAACTTCTAAGTCAATGCAATCTATTCTAAAGACTGTTTTATGCTCCGTTTATTTTGACGGTCGCAAGGAAATCAAAACTTATTGGGGGTCTTCCCACTTAAAATCATGAAATTTGGCAAGAAGCAATATTAAAAAAACCTATAAAGATATAAGTAAGATGACGAAAATAAATAAATTAACGGAAAAAAATCCGAAAACCGTTGTAGTTGCCTACAATACAAAATAATTACTTATGCAACAAATGTAAGCTTGTATGGAACCCTCGGTGCGCGAGTCTAACTCGCACTCGCCCAGTTTTTTTGTTGTTTACACTAAATTAGATCCCTTCAATACTATCTAACCGAATTTTACAGAACTGAGGTCTTACCATGACATGTTAAAAGGTCAATCATGCGAGCGAGGAAGAGGAATAAAGTTATACACCCTACATAACTCCAACCCTTTGACAGTTTAGTTTAGGTCGTCAAATGGATCACGTTAAAAGCACACGATAAATAAAGTTTTTCACCATCCACAGGTCCAATCCCTAGCTTTCCATCCACTTGAAGCACAGACTCTAGTGAGTGGGTCGTGTGACGGCAAGGCTCGCGTGTCCGACTGCCGCACGCCTGAGGCGGTGCGCGCGTGGAGCCTCGCGCCCGAGATCGAGCGCGTCGTGTGGTCTACACAGAACCCCTTCTGTTTTGCGGTGAGTGTACAAATCGCAACCATAATAATTTATTTAGTACATGGAGGACTTACAGCTAATAAAACCAGACAAAAATAGAAAACCATAATCATGGGAAAGCCAATTACAAGTCCTCACGTATAGACATTAGAATAAATAAAAATATAGTGTGAGCACAAAAAAAAAAACCTTCGCTTTTTAGTTAAGTAGGATACAGCATAAATAACTAATAAACAATCTATTAAACCTAATAATCAGCCTTATAATGTTCCCACTGCTGGAACTCAGGCCTCCTCTGTACAAGAGGGAATGGGCCGTAATCCATCACGCGGGCCCAGTGCGGGTTAGTGGATGTCAAATGTTTTTTAAAATATTATTGATAGGTTCGCGTTTGACTGCTATCTCACCTGATGGTAAGCGGTGATTTGGCCGATGTTGGAGCACGCTTGCCTAAAAGTAACCTATTCACTCTTGACTTGAAACCCTTATTTTATAGCTGTCAGGAAACACAGACTCTGGCAGGGAATTCAACTCCTTAGCTGTACACATAATGAATGTGTTACCAAAATTCTTTGTACGTATGGGTGGCATGTTATGTCATCGAATTTTTGGTTCTAGGACATGCTGGTTTCCTCACGATGTTTTCCTTTGCCGTATTGACTCTTGAGAGCAGTGGTGATGAAA
Source organism: Mythimna vitellina (assembly GCA_949316375.1). NCBI lineage: Eukaryota > Metazoa > Arthropoda > Insecta > Lepidoptera > Noctuidae > Mythimna > Mythimna vitellina. Next base: position 6,302,113 of record OX438687.1, on the reverse strand, counting down.
TAAATTATACAAAGTAATGCGCTTGGCTAGGTTTGAACCCGCGACCTACAACTCATAAGTCGAAGCCGTTATCACTTGGCCAGCACTGCTCAACAGATATGATAACATGTCTATAAAATCCCAAGAAAAATAAATAATCGCAAAAGTTTTAGAACAGTTTTTATAATGCTTTAAGAAACCTTCCTATTATTAGGGTTCGTACCTCAAAAGGAAAAAAACGGAACCTTTATAGGATCACTTTATTGTCCGTCTGTCTGTCTGATTCGCACTTGCCCAGTTTTTTTTTTTCTAATATTACTTAAAATTTAAATCTATTCGAACGTTATGGCAATACTGAACCTATTTCAAAAATCGAACCTATTTGAAAAATGTGCACGCGAATCTATCTACACTCAAATACGAGACCAACCCGCCTTCGCTATAGAGAATATTTTTTATACTTTAAAACATTACAATGCGATTCAAATAAGAATAGGGATGCCTTCTGTCAAATGTAACTTGAAAAGTACGGTTTGCAAAAAAATATTATTTGCGAATTATTGGCAACCATTCGTCTTCTTCCATTCGCCACTACTCAGACACTTCACACAGTGGTTCAGAAATAAGCAAAAGAATTAAAAGAACTAGGTTCTGATCAAACTTTTTCGTTCATAATTTTAATTTAAAAAATATCTTGTTTTGCTCATCCTACCTAACTGATTCGATTTGACATCACAACATGGCGACAAATCTACACTAAAATTATAAAGAGGTAGTTTTTTTTTTTTGTTAGTAGGAGGTAATCTCTGAAAGTACTGGTCCGATTACTAATTTTTTTTCACCGATAGAAAGCGGCTTTAATCCTGAGTAACATAGGCATATTTTATGTGCGTGGGCGAAGTCGAGGGCAAAAGCTAGTCCATTCTATTCTTTTTTGTATTTAATCTCGACGCAATCGATTTCAGATGAGTAACAACACAGGCAAGGTAGCTATGGTGGATTGCAGAAACGACGAGCCGGTGTGGATACTAGACGCCCACGATAAAGAAGTCACCGGTCTTATACTCAGTGACAGAGTACCTGGGTTGATGATCACAGTCAGTACTGACGAGAAACTGAAGACTTGGGATATATCTGGGTGAGCATTGTGACTAAAATTGTATCAGTTAGACATCTAATCAATCATCTTGTGGTAATCCAGGTAAGGGCCGATTCATACCGGAATGGCATCGGAGGCGGCAGCTGGCAGCCGCGTACGGTCGCTGGTAGGACAAGATGCGTGTACCCACTTGATTACTCGCGCCACAACGGGTGGCTGCGCGCATTTTTTGTACCTTTCAAGCGAGACTGGTCTTTTAAGGATGTAGATAAATTTTAAAAAGTGCTTGCGTCGCTTCCACTTCAGTATGAATCAGCCCTAAATCACATCTTTATCCAAAAGCCGATCCAATCTTAATTTAAAAGCCAAAAAAAATTCCAAAAGTCGATCCTTCTTGCATCTTCTAATAAAAAATACAACATTTTTATGTGTCAACTTAATCTAAATAAGCAACACTAAAGTGTTGAGATAAAAGTCTTATAACATTTTGAATGCCTAAAAGCATCGATGGCCCTACGAGATATCTCTTCGATGATTTCTTCTCAGATGCTACACGCGAGATATATCGTAGGACCTCAATGGCTGTAAATGGCCTCTATTGAAAGTATTAATATTGCTGGTGCACTAGGTTCTGACGTTTTATAAGTGCCCATGTAGGCCTATGTGAAATAAAATACTTTTGACTTTGGTGCATAAGTACGAAATATCTCGTATTGAGCAGTTAGTTAACTTGATTAATAAAGACACGACATTTCTTGTATACTGACGATGTATGGTAGGAACTGGGGCCTTACCATGACGTATTAAAATGTCAGTCGTGCGAGCGAGGAAGAGGGGTGGAGGTATACACCCTATACAGCTCCATCCCTTTAACGTTTCAGTTTAGGTCGTCAAATGGATCGCGTTAAGAGCTCGTGGTAGAGTCTCTGAATTAGACTCCTTGAAATTCATTGCATTCAATGTGTTAAGGATTTGAATGGACCTAGGGGGTTAGATCGACTTTCTGTTTGCGTTCCCGTCAAACGCTAAGTACAATATGTATGACATTGACATCACTTGTCACGTGACTTCTGTGTCTTGTATCTTCTTCTTCGTGAGGTTTGCTTTTCGCGGGAACGATAGTAAAAAAGTCATAATTTGTCTGCAGTCCAGACGGTGTAAGCATAATATCAGCTATTGTGTAGATCAACTCAAAAGTTTCCGTCAGGGATAGTATGAATATGACATTACGGATCTAAATACGAATATAGGAATAAACTTATACCGGTTTCGGTTACGAATACAGTTATGAAATTATTTCGGATTACCTGCTAATTTCGGATAGTTTCGGTTATGGATTTTAAAATACAAAAAGCGTGATTTGATAATTCCAGATTATTATTAGTTTGGCCGTCATTTATACTCCGCCTTTATCCGAAACTAACCGGAACTTTTATATCGGTTTCGGTTACGGTGCTTCAAGAGTTGGTTCCTGGTTTCCTTCCATCTTCTCGTTATCCTCGTCTTGTGAGAAAAAACAGCATCTTCTATCACTCAAACATTTTTCTTTTCATAACACTCCTTCCCACATTCCAGTGCGGCTCCAGTACAAGTGTCGGAGCGCACGTGCCGCGTGGGCGCAGCGCTGTGCGCGGCCGCGTGCCCGGAGGCGCCCTTCAACGTGGCTGTCGGCGGAGACAACAAGCAGAACTACATTGAGCTCGTCGACTTAAATATTAGCGAACAGTGTAAATATCTACTATATATACAACATTAATTTTAGTATATGTGAAACCCAAAACATGTGTCTAGTATTTTTATGTAAAGAATCTATCTAGTATCATGAAGAATCACGAAGTTATAAGCTTGTTATACTACCTGGTTGTCCATAGAAATACGTGGTCACCGGACTGTCCGGGCTACTGAAGGGTTGTTGTGCTCCCGCACCCAGCTGTGCGCTGGCGCCTAATGCCTGCTATGACCTACCGTGACCTGTGTTGTACTTAGAGAAAATATAGATAAGAAAAAATATAACGTAAAAATGATTGGAATCGATTCAGTTACTGATTTTAAACAAACTATATTCAGGTCTCGCATTTACTATAAATAATGTTGTATATTTACGACTATATCTGCAATACATCCTTTTATATCATTACACTTAGGAGACCTCTTTGTGTAAGAAGGATTAGGGTAGGGTCTTCATCCCAGGCAGTAGGAACTATCACTATACCTACTTCAGTAGCTAGACAGGGATACTGTGTTCAGTCTGTGTAATTACAAGCATTTGAATGGTCAAATACGCATGCATCAGTCACGTTACCGTCAAGTCGACGATGTCCTATGAAACAATTGTTGTAGCCTCGTCCAGGTAAAAATAGAAAATTTTGCTAAAGGAATATAGTTGCCGAATAAAAAGTATCCTATGTGCTGTTCCAGTACATGATCTACCCGTGTGCCAAATTTCATCTAATTACTGAATGTATTAGAACCGAGTTACACCGGAATTGCAGCGGCCGGCAGCGGCTGGCTAGGCTAGAACTACCGTCAAGATTCGCGGCCACTCGCGGGACAGCAGCCGGCCGAGCGACCTTTTCAAGCGATACAGCCCCCCTAGCCAAGTTACAACCGTTTCGTTTCGATTCTTTTTTCGTCAATCGCCTCGAGTAGACCACGCATCCGATTCCTTTATTCTAACGTCATCTCAACGCTCAGTCACGTGGTCAGAACAAAAGAATAGCAGGCGTGGTCGACTCGAGGCGATCAACGAAAAGAGTCGAAACGAAACGGTTGTAACTTGGCTAGGGGGGCTGGTCTTTTAAGTATGTAGATAAAGTTTGAAATTATTTCACACTGAAAGTGGTACATTCTGGTGTGACTCGGCCATAATAAATACAAACTTTTACCTTTATAATATTAGTATACGTCAGTCACGTCACGACCGGCGTGTGTCAGTCATTCTCATAAAATCTGAAGAGACTGATCAGTGACGTGACTAATGTGCTTATATTATGCACATAAATCAGACCTCGATTTTTGGGCTTTTAACCCTTTAGGGCGCAATTCACCAATAAAACTAATCGCGTTTTAACGTTTGACTCGCATAATCGCGTTTAGCCGCTGTCACTAGTGTCACTTGTCTGTATTTACTTTTGTTGTATTTTTACAAGTAACACTAGTGACAGCGGGTAAACGCGATTATGCGAGCCAAACGTTAAAACGTGATTAGTTTTATTGGCGAATTGCGCCCTTAATCGCATGCGTCAGATTTGTCTGACGAGTTTTTTTTTGTCCTACTGATCAAGGTCGTGTGTTTGCGTCTGGGTATTCCATCTCATTTAGCTCTTTAATCCCCATAGGCGACAAAACAGCTGATGAGATGAAGTATTTGGTCGTGGATGTGCGACCCTGGCGGAATAAACGCGAAAGTGTTTGTCGGATATAACCGACGTAGGCGGCTAAAAGGTTAATTATGCAGCTTGTCTAATAGATACCATTTATTTGTTTCAGTCACGAATCGATTTTCGTCACGGCCGCTGATAGCGCTTCCTACACCACCCGAAGATGCTATGGAGACATAGAATTGTTTATATCTTAGAATAAAAATAAACTATACAATGTTATACACAAGTGCTATTTTCATTGCTAACCTAAGGCTAGAACTACATTAGACCGACGCACACGTGGACCATGCCTGTGTGGTACGTAGAACGACGTGCGTGGCGTGGATCTAGTGTAGCTCTACAAGTCTAGTTTCTATATGAAATGTATGGAGACCGACGCGCCCAGATCTGCGTACGTGTCATACGTTTTTTTTTATTCTTGATAGGTTCGCGCTTGACCGCTATCTCACCTGATGGAAAGCGACGATGGAACGCGCTTATCTAGAAGTAACCTATTCACTCTTGACTTAAAGATTTCCGGGTTGTGGCCATCAGGAAACTTAGATTCCGGCAAGGAATTCCACTCCTTAGCTGTACGCACAATGAATGTGTCGTTGTGTAGTTCTACTTTAATTTGTGTGTTATTGCTTGACTTCCCGTCATGTGTTCTTTAAAGGCCCAAGCATTTTGGAAGAATCTATCTGGGCTGATTTATTTTTATTCCTTTACTTTTGTACTTTACTAGATATGTAGGTACCTATACAATACCGGAGACTGCCTCCTTTAAAATCTGCTAAATATCCTTAAAACATGACCTGGTCTTCACCACCGTCGTCAGTTAGGGCTGCAGTAACGAAAAAAAAAAAGCGGTAAAGTTCAAGAGTTACAGTCACCCTGGAACGCAAAGGGAAACTGAAGGAACCAGAGTGGGTTTTAGTCAGTAAGTCTCTCGCTCCATCCAGAGCAGGAGAAGCTATTAGATTTCCAACCCCAAAAAAAGTGGTTTATCTTTCATAGTATACAAGAATCTAGCACTGGTCACATTTCCTAACGACCCGCAACGAGGGCACCATAGAAAAAGAAACAAAATAGTAACGGTTTGTGTTGCTATCAATGGCATTTATTATATACAATATGTACACGCCCGTCACCATACCAACACATACCGTTTTGTTTGGCAGACAGCGACGTTAGCTTTTTCCCCTTTACAATTTGGAGCGAGCGTCGCTGAAAAAGAAATCACCATTTTACAATCAAAAGTAGGGTTTACAAAATAAAACAACATTTTATAACAATTGAGATTATGTAATAGCAACATATCTTAGAATAATCCTAGATAAAAATCATAAAAGCAATGAAAATGTATAAACTGCTCGATAATTCCGAACTAAAAGCATTTTAATACTGCAATTCTGGTTTTGATACAATAAAACATTAAAAATAAGCTGTTAGCGACCCAAACTTGGTCATATATTTTGAACACGATTTGAATATTTAGCAGTGTATATGTATAAAAATGTTTACTGTTTATTTATTAAGTTCAAAATTGGATCACAGCCAAATAAACTGGTAATGATATTTTAGACAAATATGCCTTATAAAAATATTTTGTGTGGGCAACACACGTTTTAAAATTATTATTGCTCTGTGAATACTTTTAGAGGTTCTTTCGTAGTGAAGCGTTGCCAGATAATAATATTACGCTCGATAAAAAAAGCTAAATATAGCTGGTAAAATCTAGCAACCCTGGCTTTGAGCAATAATGTGGTGTCTTATGGTAACTCTTAACAAGAGAACGTGCAAATACAACCCAGATTTTGTTAACTTGAGGTCTAATATGTCTAGGTATAGTAGATTAAAATTAATTAGAGGGCGCCACTTTCGCATGTCCTCTAGTACAATATAGTTTTGGTCAAAAATGCAATGTCATTAATGTAATCCTAAAATTTCCAACAAAGTATCAAATATTGAAATGCAAAGTTAAAATTATTGAATAATACTATAAAAGAGCCACAAATTTTCACTAACTGTTCTGAAGTTACATTTTGTTGTATAAATTTGTTCGTGTTTATGATTGAATGAACATGAATCTATGCCTATTCGTTGTAAGAAAATAAAAACTAAAAGCGGTAACCACACTAAGATTCCTTGATATTTCGCTAAATTGTAGTCAAACACAAGTTGGTATAAATCAATACAGCACATCTACGCCTACAGTATTCTATCTGCGCTCTAAATTGGGACTGTAAGTCGTATAAAACAGCCCTCAGAACCGTTTACAGTTTTAAAACATGGTGCGAATCAACAGATTATAAGTTGAAACCGGCTTGCATCATGTTCTTATCTTGTTCTGAATCTAAAAGCTGCATCTAGCTGTCACTTCTTCAAAAACATTCCATTATCTTGCCGTTTATTTCATGCGCAAAATATTCTGTAAATATGTATTAATTGTTTAGTAACCTTCGTTCTTTCTGTATATTACAAAAATATAATATGATCCTTATTGGAATAGATAATAATAATAATATTCTAGATAATTATATGTCTTACTTTGTGAACGTAATTAGTAAAAAAGATTTCAACTTTTACTAGTAAAATACTATTTTAATTTATACGGTTTTATGGCTCTATCTTGAATGAGGCACTAAATTAAATCAGCGATACTCAATCTCATTTCGATCAGCGTGACCTTTAATAATTTAAAAAATCTTTTATCATGTCTTTATGTTAACAATTTTAATATAATTTCGCCTCTAAGTATCGCTGACTTGAACTCGATATATTTTTTACTTTAAGTGAAAGACACTACTCAATATTTGTAGCATGAGAGTACGATTTTTTGGTTGGATAGAGCCAGGCGAGTAGCGAAGTCAAACGAACATACTGAAATGTTCGTTAGGTACCGCGCGGCGCGTGCACGAGTCGCGTATGTCAGAGCGGCGGCTCACGCTTGCCTTCAAGAGGCTTCAGCTTTTACCGCTTGCGTCGGATTGGTCTGACGATTATTTTCGTGTCCTATTCGCCAAGGTCGTCTATTTGTGACTGGATAGGTTACAGAAGACCTGACGGAGTATTAGGCTGTGGATGTGCGACCCTGGCGAAATAAACGCGAGGGTTTGTCGGATATATCCGATTTAAGCGGTTAAAAGGTTGATAGTTTTAATAAAAGAATCACACTAAACTGTTTTTTTAGGATCATCGGTTCCCATCAAAGAGTGTATACTTTTTGATCTTACAGTTTCTGAACCTTCAAAATTCGTCTAAGCTCATGGTAGGTATATTTAATTCTACTTAGTATATCTGATTGCGTGTTTGTTTACGTTTACAATAAATAACTTATTTAATGCGAGATATTCTTACTGTGAACTAAATATTTTAATCTATAGCTGTGCAATTGTCTAATTAAATTACTTTTCGATTACCAACATTAATCTCTTTGTAATAAGGTTGAAAATGGTGTGAGCGGTTTTTGTTGATTGTATCACATGCATTAAAAGACTTATCAACGTCAGTCAACCGTTTATCCCCCTTATACCGATTAAGAATAAGATTTAAAATTGATTGACTGTGTACTTTTCGCCTTCGAATTCTACTCGCTTACTGTCTCTCTCTATATTTGCCTAGCTTTATCCCATTATTGACGTCAGCTAAATTCACACGCTAACTGATTTACTTAAATCTAACCACATGTCCTCACAATGTGTTTCGAAGTCCAAGCCAAGTTTTCAAACTTCAGATAAGCCTTAGATCAACGCTCACAACATCTCCAACCTTTAAGCATGGTGTTTCCCGCTCGTAGAATTGCATGTTTTTACCTACAAAGTTTTCTTTGGTGACACCATCGAGAAGTGTACCACTTTCAATAAAAACTTTGAAAACCTCTTTATTTTATAATAAGACATTTATACTCCATTCGCATTAAGATGAGACGTTTTTCACTGTCCAATCAAACGATTTTGACTTTTATTGCGTTGGTGGCATGATAAATGGCGGGTGCAGTAATAATAGTTGGTATTGTAACTACTTTTTTGCTTTTAATGCCATCCTTATGCCTACGGAATAGAAGTCAAAATCGGTTAAACGGACATTCGGCAAAAAGGTTTGTTTCTTAACTTAACGCGCATGGAGTATAGATACCTAAAATGCGCAATTAAACGAGAAAAGACCACCCTGCACTTTAAAAACAACAACAAAACATTTACTCTTCAGCAGGGAACTTGGTGACAGCATCGTTCATAGCTCTAGCCATATATTCCACATTGGAAGGGTTGAGGCCGCAGATGTTGATGCGGCCCGACTTGAGCAGGTAGATGTGGTACTCCTGCACCAGGTGCTCAGCCTGGCGCTGCGTGAGGCCGGTGTACGAGAACAGCCCGATTTGTTTCACTATGTGGTCCCAGTTGCCGGGGGTTCCGAGTCTGGAAAGTTAATTGTGTTATAAAAACGCTATAGGAATGACATCAATTCAGACACTGCATTAAATTACTCCAAGATCGTCGTGATGAGTATTCATAATATCTAAACACGTCAATATAAAAAAAAATATGCTTTGATTTGATGATTTTCTTAACTCATATGCAGTAGAAAGTTTAAGATTTATTTTCACCCAACTGCGCCAGAAGGAGGGCTATGTCTTTCAAGTGTAGGTCATGTATGTGTATTTATTTGGCACACCCTAGGCCGTAAACAGCATGTTGTATTTTAGCAACCCGACGTACGGCGAGTATCCACCCTTACGTTGTGGAAACCTCTACGCTCCATCCGGAGCGTAGAGGTTTCGCCTCGTCGTTTATACCACGTACATCGAACAATTTGCCTGCCCATCCCATTATAATTTGGGTGTCTTCAAGGCTACAATGAATAGGCTCTTAACAAACTAGTGCGCCTCCCCATCAACGATTGCATCACTGCTTACCATCAGGTGGGATTGCAGTCAAGTACTAGTTTATATCAAATTAAAAAAAAGCTTGAGAGGATTTGTTAGTTTTGTCTTAGTTTTGGTGACAAAAGTATTTCAAAATAATAAAAAATTAAAAGAGTGGATTTTTGGTGCTAAATTGTATGTTTTTTCGTGACAGTTTTTTTAGGTCTGAATTCATCTAATGACTTGCCTTCGTTCCAGGGCCCCGGGGTTCACTTTCGCACAACCCATTGCCCCAGTAGGCTTCGACCCTGCTGGGCCACTACGGGACATAATTTTGTAGAGTATTGAAATAAAGGGCTTAAGAACATGATTTCAAAAGTATTACTTATTAAGCCAAGAACCAAGGTTACGGACATAGCCCGAAGAATCGCCAAACTTAAGTTGCAGTGGGCAGGGCACATTGCTCGCAAAACAGATGGTCGATGGGGACGAAAGGTTCTGGAATGGCGACCACGTACCGGAACACGCAGCGTTAGAAGGCCTCCCACAAGTTGGACCGATGACCTGGTGAGGGTCACGGGAATCCGATGGATGCGAGACGGACAGGACCGGTCATTGTGACGACATTTGGGGGAGGCCTATGTCCATCAGTGGACGTCTTTCGACTGAAATGATGATGATGACGACGACGACGACGACGACTCATTAAAATGTATGATTTATGTTTTATAAAATAAAAATGTAACTTACTTGATAAGCTCAGCCCTCAAGGCTTCTCTCATCTGTATAACTCTGGCGGACATTAGCTTGATGTGTTCTTTCCTGCAACGACAAACAAAAATTATAAAGCAAGAGAAACAATTGATGAGTCAATCGAGCCAAGAGAATCATTGGAACGATGCGCTCGTCGAATCAAAGATTCTGTCTTGAGCATGGACGCCGAGTGATTAGCCTGTCTGTTTTCTATCAGTTGCATGTCGGGGAGTACGAGTCGGAATTACAGGCCATAATTCCACCCGCGCCCGTTCCATTATTGTGCCACCAGACGTACGGCGTGGACCTCCAACACATACTAAACGCACCTCTCACACGCATTAAACGTTTTGAGAACACATTCATTGTGCGTAAAGCTAAGGAGTGGAATTCTCTGCAGGAATCTGTGTTTCCTGATAGCTACAACCTGGGGATTTTTAAATCAAGAATAAATAGGCAAGCGTGCTCCATCGTCGACCACATCGTCGCTTTCCATCAGGTGATACAGTGGTCAAGCGCGAGCTTATTAGAGGTCATGGCCGCGCAGCCGTTATTGTTGGAGTACATGCCGCGCACGATTCACGTCAGCTGCGACTTCATGGCGGGCACTCGTTCTCCTCGAGCCGTGCAGCTGTTACCACTCACCACTCGTCGAACAGCTGCTGGTTGGCGAGCACGTTGGTGACGATGCGCGCGCCGTGCGCGGGCGGGTTGGAGTACATGCCGCGCACGATCCACGTCAGCTGCGACTTCTCCAGGAGCCGGGCAGCTGTTACCACTCACCACTCGTCGAACAGCTGCTGGTTGGCGAGCACGTTGGTGACGATGCGCGCGCCGTGCGCGGGCGGGTTGGAGTACATGCCGCGCACGATCCACGTCAGCTGCGACTTCTCCAGGAGCCGGGCAGCTGTTACCACTCACCACTCGTCGAACAGCTGCTGGTTGGCGAGCACGTTGGTGACGATGCGCGCGCCGTGCGCGGGCGGGTTGGAGTACATGCCGCGCACGATCCACGTCAGCTGCGACTTCTCCAGGAGCCGGGCAGCTGTTACCACTCACCACTCGTCGAACAGCTGCTGGTTGGCGAGCACGTTGGTGACGATGCGCGCGCCGTGCGCGGGCGGGTTGGAGTACATGCCGCGCACGATCCACGTCAGCTGCGACTTCTCCAGGAGCCGGGCAGCTGTTACCACTCACCACTCGTCGAACAGCTGCTGGTTGGCGAGCACATTGGTGACGATGCGCGCGCCGTGCGCGGGCGGGTTGGAGTACATGCCGCGCACGATCCACGTCAGCTGCGACTTCTCCAGGAGCCGGGCAGCTGTTACCACTCACCACTCGTCGAACAGCTGCTGGTTGGCGAGCACGTTGGTGACGATGCGCGCGCCGTGCGCGGGCGGGTTGGAGTACATGCCGCGCACGATCCACGTCAGCTGCGACTTCTCCAGGAGCCGGGCAGCTGTTACCACTCACCACTCGTCGAACAGCTGCTGGTTGGCGAGCACGTTGGTGACGATGCGCGCGCCGTGCGCGGGCGGGTTGGAGTACATGCCGCGCACGATCCACGTCAGCTGCGACTTCTCCAGGAGCCGGGCAGCTGTTACCACTCACCACTCGTCGAACAGCTGCTGGTTGGCGAGCACGTTGGTGACGATGCGCGCGCCGTGCGCGGGCGGGTTGGAGTACATGCCGCGCACGATCCACGTCAGCTGCGACTTCTCCAGGAGCCGGGCAGCTGTTACCACTCACCACTCGTCGAACAGCTGCTGGTTGGCGAGCACGTTGGTGACGATGCGCGCGCCGTGCGCGGGCGGGTTGGAGTACATGCCGCGCACGATCCACGTCAGCTGCGACTTCTCCAGGAGCCGGGCAGCTGTTACCACTCACCACTCGTCGAACAGCTGCTGGTTGGCGAGCACGTTGGTGACGATGCGCGCGCCGTGCGCGGGCGGGTTGGAGTACATGCCGCGCACGATCCACGTCAGCTGCGACTTCTCCAGGAGCCGGGCAGCTGTTACCACTCACCACTCGTCGAACAGCTGCTGGTTGGCGAGCACGTTGGTGACGATGCGCGCGCCGTGCGCGGGCGGGTTGGAGTACATGCCGCGCACGATCCACGTCAGCTGCGACTTCTCCAGGAGCCGGGCAGCTGTTACCACTCACCACTCGTCGAACAGCTGCTGGTTGGCGAGCACGTTGGTGACGATGCGCGCGCCGTGCGCGGGCGGGTTGGAGTACATGCCGCGCACGATCCACGTCAGCTGCGACTTCATGGCGGGCACTAGCGAAGCGTCGTTCACCACGAGGACCAGGTTGCCGACACGTTCGTCTGAAAACAACATTATTGCTTACTATAGCTTCTGCCGTGGAAGTAGAAAATTATCCTAAGGGGAACGTACTTCTGGGATAAAAATATCGCTATGTTACTCGCTAAGAATGTAGGTTTTTACAGATGTTTTTTTTTTATTGATTATGGTGAAAGCTACGGACCCGTGCGTGGCCTTATCCTCACTAGATGGCGCTTTGAACTCATCATTTTAAAATTTGTCTTTAATGCATGGGAGCATTATTAAGTCAACAAAATAGTATTTGCTCAAATTGCTGCTTACCGACAGGTGGCATCGCAGGCAAGCTCGGATTTATATCAATTTAAAAAAAAATTGGACATCAGTCATTCTACTTTATTGAACTTAGTTAAATTATTGCCTCGAAATCCATCTAATTTTTACTGTTTATCACTTTAACTAGTGCTGAGTATAACACTATACTTAACCATTTGACCGCCACAGTCATGTATACATGACAAAGCAAATAGTGTCCAGCACGCCGCGGCGCTCAAAAAGTAAACACTATGAACAGCCATCATAGGTGAATCGTAATATAATACAAAAACGGGCTTAATACTTTAGGCTTTCATCTTTTTATCATATCATTTACATATTTGGTCATACAATTGTATACTGTAAGTTTCGAGTCTCCTCTAATCTTTTTCGCATCCAATTGTAATTAGATAAGCTGTATTTAGCGCCGGATACTTTATTTATTGTAATAATACTCACTGTATAGACCGAAGTTCTTCGCATAGGACTGAGCGCAAACGAGCTCAAAGCCTCTCTTCACGAAGTAGCGCACTGCCCATGCGTCTTGGTCCAGATCACCTGACGCGAAGCCTTGGTACGCGCTGTCGAAGAACGGGAATAATTTGCGCTCCTAGAAACAAATGTGGTTCGTCGATACATTGAGCTTATGGAAAACAAAACTTAGTAAAAATCGGTCGACTTTTAACACAGTATCGATTTTTCATATCAGTTAGTGTTGGGATTCGAAGCACCAAATTAAATATAGGAAGTATATAATTTGGTCCTTCGAACCGGATTCTTTTTTCAAATTTACTCGGATAATTTTTGTAGAGTTTGCAGTTTTATGAGATGTTGAAGCCCATGATCATTTTCGGGGTTTTAGGTCTGTTTAGACCTTGTCACAAGAACTTATGATCATATATTTGGGTTAAGAAAACCTTGAAGTTCGATAAGATGCTAGACAGAAGATGCTACATAGAAATTAAAATTTCATATTCCTTGAATATCTCACTTGTATTTGTAATTTACTAAAAAGGCTAATATATGTATAGGCTGTATGTGAATAGGCTCTTAACAAACCAATGCGATTCACCATCAACGATTTCATCACTGCTTATCATCAGGTGGGATCGCAGTCAAGCTGTTTATATCATATAAAAAAAATACGTACCTCCATAACATCAGCAATCTTTTCCCATTGCTCCTGAGTAGGATCAATTCCAGTAGGATTGTGTGCGCATGCGTGCAACAGTACCACGGAGTTCTCGGGGGCACTGCTCAGGTCCTCGATCAGCCCGTCAAAGTCGATGGCGCGCTCTTTCTCGTTCCAGTAGCGATAGGTACGCGGGTTTGTGAAGCCAGAGTTCACGAAGACTAGACGGTGGTTGTCTGTTGGCGGAGAAATGATATTAAATTGGATTTTATTGAGATAATAATCATTATCATGCTCCTGACCAAATCTCAATTTATTAATGGTTGGCGTAGACGTTATCTCGATAGTAACCGTCCAACTATAATTTAGGTGTCTTTAAGGTTAGAGTGAATAGGCTCTTAATAAACTAGTGCGCCTTACCATCAATGATTGCATCTCTGCTTACCATCAGGTGGGATCGCAGTCAAGCTCTGGTTTATATCAATTAAAAAAAAAACACCTTTCTAACAAAAAGACCAATTCTCGAGTTTAAAAACCATTAAAACCTTCCAAACCACATGTTCACCCACAATAATCCGTAATTACTATAATAGCGATATCTTAAGCCTAGCACACACTTATCGAATTATCTAACGCACGTTTTATCTTAGAATTTAATCATAAGAACAACTCGAGATAAATTAGCGCTCTCCAATGGAGTATTTATTTATTTAATCACTGATTGTGTTATAATGTAAGCTGTTATTAAAGGTCGATGGATTTATAACTGCAATTTGATGTGCTCAAAGGCGTATGTAGATTAACCTAATTATAATTATAACGATAACTACCCCTGCGTTAAAAGCACCCTGTAACGGTCAGGTAGGAAAATCACATCAGCCAATAAACAGCCGTCAATGCAGTGCCCGCCAATGACACTTTACTGCAGCCATACCCGCAATGTGACACTTTCTTACAGCCATGCCGAGAGATCAGTCAAAAAGAGCGGGAAACGTTTTGACGTACGAGCTTATACACACGAGCGGCATGTAGCTGGCGACACGCGTCGACGGCGGCCGTCGAACTTCCAACTTTGAAGATCAGAATAGAATATGAATTTATTTGCTCAGAATGCAGGTGATAAAATAATATGAAATATCCTTGTACCTACATTCTACCATTTTGGCATGCAAACATTGATGCAAGTTCATCATCAAACATATAACATTGATACACAATTAAAACTTATTAGCTAGAAAATCCGATACGGAGTAGTAACATTTGTTTAATAGAAGTGCAGTTAGTTTCTTTTTGAAAATTCTGGTTAAAAATAACAAGTTTTGATATTGATATCACAGTATTTCATCATCATCATTTCAGCCGAAAGACGTCCACTGTTGGACATAGGCCTCCCCCAAATGCCGCCACAATGACCGGTCCTGTGCGTCTCACATCCATCGAATTCCCGCGACCCTCACCAGGTCATCGGTCCACCTTGTGGGAGGCCTTCCAACGCTGCGTTTTCCGGTACGTGGTCGCCATTCCAGAACCTTTCGTCCCCATCGACCATCTGTTCTGCGAGCAATGTGCCCTGCCCACTGCCACTTAAGTTTGGCGATTCTTCACAGTATTTGCTTTCCGATAAAGTTAAAAAAATAGTTTCTGATAAAAGAGCAATTTCTAAAATGTAAAGGCATCAGCTGCAGCCGTCGTGTTGTCAAGTGTCACCGCCGTTGGACCTATTGTCCAACGGCTGCCGCCGATGCGTCGACGGCCGCAGTTACCGATCTGCCGTAGGCAACATGCCGCTCGTGTGTATGAGCTCTAATTTTTAATCAGCCATATATGTTTGGTCATAGGGCCATTCAAGTATTACGTAAGCACTACACGGGGGGTGGGGGGGTCTTTGCATTGCCTATTTTTGATGATGGAGATGCGGGTCTAGATGGTGATTACGTCAGCAGTATATTTATTTTATAGTTTTTCTTAAATAACGATGTCGATATTCCAAAATCACAATAAAGTGAGCAGACACACAGCACTCAGCACCAAAAATCCAATGTCACTGAAGATTTAAAGTCATGGATTCGCGTATCATGGACCGAGGACTGTTAATTTGAATTATGTCAAAATTTTAAGTAAACTACTACTGCTCATAAATTAATAACGAAACCAACACATTGACAAATGTTTGTACAAATGTTTACATAAGCATGGGGGCTGGTGGCGAGAGCTTTGCTTACTTTTGCTGATAAGGGGGAGGGGGGAGTTAATATTTGCAAAAAATCTGCTTACGTAATATTTGAACGGCCCCCATTGAATGCGATTGATTTGGAAAAGTATTCAGAACCGAAATTTCATATCAATACATACCCCAGGTAGGTACTGAGTAATAGAAGTCAGTGTAGCCCAGGTGTTTGTTGAGCAGCTCAGCGCCCACGCGCAGACTGCCTGTGCCAGACAGGGTCTGTACTCCGAATGCCTGGAATTAACACGTGCTATGATTAATAGCCGGAAAACGCAGCGTTAGAAGGCCTCCCACAAGGTGGACCGACGACCTGGTGAGAATCGCGGGAATGCGGTGGATGCGAGACGCATAGGATCGGTCGTTGTGGGGTCGCTTGGGGGAGGCCTAAGTCCAACAGTGGACGTCTTTCGGATGAAATGATGATAATGATGGTTAATAGGTTGGCGGGGCTCGTGTATCACACTAATATTAATTGTGACTCTGTGTCTGAGTGTGTTTGTTACTTCTTCACGCTCAAACGGCTGAACGTACCAGGGTCTCCCAAAGTGATAATGCGCATAGAAATCTTCGTCACTATTCGGCAACGGTCGTACTCCCCGAGCGTCGGACGACTATATGTTTATAGAGTGGTTAAGTGCATTTTCTTCATGCATAGTTTAGGGCTCTTACGATTCAATGATTCGGGTGTTTCTGGGAATACGTCAATTAGCGAAGATCTGCATGCGCATTATTAATTTGGAAATACTGTATTTTGATGAAAGTTGGTATGCAGGTAGACCATATCCTGGAATAGCTCACAGGATAGTTTTTATACCGATAGTATTTTCCCTTGAAGTAATTGTCTACTTTCACGCGGGTGAAGCCGCTGGTAACAGCTAGTAAATAATAACAGCTCCAAGGGTTGCTTGCCTAGGTCAGCCCGTGGATGGGTGACCAAACCAGTTTTTGTTGTAGATCTTTGATAGGTACGTGACGTGACACATTTTATTATGCACATAGTATGTTTATGTATTGTATGCCATATACATATTTGTTTAGTGTATTAATAATTTTAAATATGATTTAATTCATGTGCTTTAGTTTTGTTATGTATTTATAATTATACTTATGTGCAAAATTTCACTCTCATTTATATAAGGTTTGCTGTAAGAGAACCAATATCCGTGAAGAGAACCCAATTGTACGGTCAAAATAAGGTGTTGACCACTCTGAAGTTGGCGTCCCCACCTATTGCGAATACTCGTGAAAATACGCAATACGCTTCCACCATATAATTCTCAAAACGGAATTTAAATTATATAAAAATTACTGCGCAAGCATTTTTTTTCTATTATTATGGATATGCTCGCGTTTGACCATCAGCTCACCTGATGGTACACGATGATGTGACCGACGATAGAGCATGCTTGCCCAGAAGTAACCGCCGCGTAGTGACTAGAAATTGTTCAAAGTTCAGAGTGGTTAAGATATTTCGACCGTAGTGTACATCAGCTGTCTTATTTTAATTGTTTTCTAAAAGTAGAGTATATCTACAATAATGAATATGAATATTATTTCGAATGGGAAAAAACACTGATGTTAATCAATCATTCAATAAAATTGTGCTATCGTGCGTAACGGCCGATTGGTCGAATCGACTGATGCCGTACATCAGTTCCAAGAGGTTATTAGCGGTCATGGTCAAGTAGAGATCTTTCGTCAAGTAAATTGTGATATTTATAAACCGTTATCAATTATTTTGTTTCTTTATCCAGTAGATAATTATATTTAATTACTGAATAATGGCATCAGGATAATGCCGATGATAATGATGATAATGATGGGCTGGATTTTTCGAAAGATTTACCGCAGCCTTGGAACGGAAAGGGCGACTCTCTCTTGCCTCGTCCAGAGCAAGAGGAGTTAGTTACCTATATGATGATTTCCCACACCTAAAAATAGGATGTATGGAGAGGGGCCAGTTCCCACTTTGCTGGAAGACGGGGATACTGGTCCTCATTGCGAAGCCGGAGCGCCCTGCGGATTCACCGTCCGCGTACCGGCCCATTGTGCTGCTCGACGAGGTGGGCAAGCTCTTTGAAAAAGTAATTGCAGACCACCTCATCGCGCACCTAACACGGGTGGGGCAGGATCTTTCGGACGGCCAGTTCGGCTTTCACAGGGCGCGCTGTACGATGGACGCCATCATAAACGTGCGAGCCCTCACAACGGGGGATGCGGTGTCCCAAGGCAGGTGTGTCTTGGTGGTGTCTTTGGACATCGCCAACGCCTTCAATGTGTTACGGTTGTAAACCATATTTGCACCAAACAAAATGAGATTCAATATAGGCCTCTACACACCAAAGCCGCCGCCGCACCAGCCCGGGCGTTTTTACCCGGCGGGTTATTACCGGCAGGCTAGTCCCAAACAAGCCATGGGTTATGCCACCAGGTAAAACCGCCGGCGCCGGCGTCATTGGTGTGTAGAGGCCTTTTCGCGTCAAGTCGGAACGTCGGAAAATAGGTACCTAAACTACGTATACAACGACCTTACAGCCACTAGACGCCTCATGCTCGAACTAGCGCACCAAAACAATTCTGTCAACTAGCCGAGTTACGGGGAGCGGGGTACTACGTTCTGATTAGTTCGATTGATACAGGGGAGCGGGGTACTGCGTTCTGATTGGTCAAGACATCAGATCTTAAATCATATGTATTGACAGACATGCGTCGTCTGTTATTAGACGTCTAGTGACTGTAAGGTCGTTGTACGTAGATTTTCACCGTGAATAATGCAACAGAACTTTTCAATTAGGCCTACACAACTTTAAAACGGTAAGGTATTATTTAATTAAATGAATAACAGTATTTCTTATCGGTATGATGTACAAAGGAGCGGTGATGGCCAGGTAGAATAAGCGCTTTACAATGTGTAATTTACAGTACAGTAATTTACGTACAAACAGCACCAGTGGTAATTAAATAAATAATTCACCACTACTCTCAAAAACTAAAGGAAAACATAGTGAGGAAAGCGGCACGTTCTAGAACTAGAATTTAAAAAATCGAAGTCGTGACATCCACCAACCCACACTGGGCCCGCGTGGTGGATTACGGCTCGTTTTCTCTCCTAGAGGGGAGACCTGAGTTCCAACAATGGCAGCATTACAAGGCTGATTATTTCATGACGTGCTTTTATTGCATAACATACAAACGTATAGCAAATAACACGATCATAGCGCGACAACTTGATTAATGTGCTGCGGACGCAACGGTCCGGATGCTTTCATTTACCGTCAGTAAACTGTAAATGAAAGTGATATAAAGATAGTGTTTAAACAAATATAATGTTCAAAGCTAAAATGCCGTTAAGTGAAACTGCGGTTTTTTGATGCAACAGTAATCAGACAAAAATTATCTGTTGATCTGCCTTAGCAGTATTTTTGTACTATCTATAAATTCCGATATGACGTGGTGTGACGAGAATGGATAAACTGAGAAATGAGTATATTATTTTTTTTTAATTATACTCATTTCCAATTTACCAATGACTGAAAAGTTGAACGAGAATCGTTTGTCTTGGTATGATCATGTGAAGAGGAGGGATGAAACACATGTTACTAAAAGAGTTGTGAGTATACATGTGGATGGATGGAGAGCGAGAGGGTGGCCAAAGAAAAGATGGATGGTTTGTGTGAGAAATGATTTGAGTTATGGAGCACGCTTGCCTAACAGCAACCTATTACTAGACCCCTAGGATCCCCCGCACAATAAATGTATTCCCAAAACATTTAGTGTATTGATTGATTGATTGATGTCCACCATGTACGGGTGGCGCATCACCGTACTTCCGATGAGGGAAGTTTTTGTCTAATAACTCGATTTGTTCTCTCACAAGCATCTATTTAATGAAGAACTTAATTGGGCCTCATTTATCGGATGACTCTTTTGCGCCTTCATCGAGTTTATGCAAGAAATTGACGAATTTCTTTTCAACACTCACGGACCCGATAGACGTCGCGCCGTTCTGTCATGCTGTGGCTACATTATAGCGCGAACATTCGCGTAAAAATAAAAGTAATTTATAGCAAGGAACTCATTGGTTTCCAAAAAGGATTGTAAATAGTTTGAATGTAATAAAGAAAAATGTGTATTAAGTCAAATTCGTCCAGTCATCCTCGAGTTTTGCCCTTAGCAACACATTCAATTCCATTTTAAACCAGCCATTAAATTTTAAAGATATGTCATAATGTGTTAGATTATCTAATCAAATTACCTACTATTGTGATTAAAATAAATTACACGCTCGACCACCTCTTTCAAGGTACAGTTTAGTGCTCAAAATATAATCATCATCTACCAACCCTTTTCCCAATTACCAAGGCTTCTTCAATTATCAAGGATTTTTTAAACTTTTTATACAACAAGCGATCCTCCCAAACTTCGCGCGGGTGTTGGAAATCTTTGAAATCCTCGGCTTTTCTCTACTATAATATATGCATGTATTGTATAACTAAACCTTCCTCATGAATCGCTATGTCTATTAGTGAAAATTGTCGTTCAGTAGTTTTACGCGTTCATACTGAAAGATAGACGCAGTGCAGTTTCTGTTACTTGGATTGGCTTCATCCATTGGCTTCGCTCGCGTGAAAGTAAGATTGTCCATCTGTGGGTGAATTTTGGAAAATACTTTCTACTTTCGACGTAATATTACCTACTAGCCAACAACTTTCTCCATACAAAATTTTGACCTTCGTTTCATCCCCCTACGAGGTGAATTTTAGGAAAATCCTCTCTTAGTGCTCGCCTACGTTCTAAAAGGAAACTTTGTGCAAAATTTCACGCTCCTAGTCCCAGTAGTTTCGGCTATGTGTTGATATAGTAGTCAGTCAGTTTCTCCTATATAGATTGCGTACCTTTCAGCGCAATCCGTTCAGTGCTTTGAGCAGTATGTTGGCAGATCAGTCAGTCAGTAACGGTTGCTCTTTATATAAATACAGATAACTTACACGTCCAGTAGTGATGGCAGGGCTGTCTTCTCCCAGCAACATGGCAGTGGAAGCTACAGAGAACTGCTCGATACCTGCAATTGGAATTATACTGTTCTTATTTTGTATATCGAAAAGCAGAGATGTAATACAGTTGTAGATACTCATTTACTTCCAAAATTAAATCGTACTGAATTGTATGTGTTCTTTGTTTTGTATCGTAAAGAATCGTTTGTCTTGTCACGGACATTAGTAGAGGACTGTTCTTATTTTGTATATCTAATAGCAGATATGTAATACAGTCCGTGCCGGATTAAATAAGAATAAAATTGATTTATTTCAGACTAATTTCAATGTCTATATTATATTAGTGACTTTAAAACTACGTTAATATAATATTCGAATGCGTAATCATAATCATAATCATTTATTTTGTTTGTAAAACATAGGTAACAGAGGGTGGTATAAAATTCGCAGTGCGCTATGTTTTGCCGAATATTGGCATACAAACTTAAAATACCTAAATCTCAGCATGCAGCAGCACAGCAACAAAAATTTAAAATCATAATATAATGTCAAACAATTAAGTAGTACTTTCAAGAAAAAAAAAAATTATAAAACAGAAAAATCGAACAGAATGTCAAAACAAAATAATTGAAATGTCACAAAAATTAAATAGAATGTCAAAAAATTAAATAGAATGTCAAAAAGTTAAATACAATGTCAAAAAATGAATATACAATGTCAAAAAAATTCAATACAATATCAAAAAATTTAATAATATTGTCAAAAAATAAATAAATACAAAGTCAAAAAATTTAATACAATGTCAAAAAACTGAAATAGAAAAGTCAAAAATAGATAAATTGGTTGTCAAAAAAATAAAATAGTATGTTAAAAAATTTAATTAAATAGGATGTCAAAAAAATAAAAAAATAATTATACATAAATTAATTAATTATGCCAGCGTGGGTCCTGTAGCAAATTCTACTAAGGGGCCCATCATCTTTATAAATTATGACAAATTAAAATTGTTTAAACTTGTTTTCTAACAGGCCGCGGGGCCCTTAAGTAGCGATAGGTCTATAGGCAGTTGCCACCATTGTCTTTATGGAAAATGCGGAATTGTTCAGATTTCATATGCGATGCGAGCGAAGAAGAGTGATGGAGCTTTACACCCTATATAGCTCCATCCCTTTAACAGTTCAGTTTAGGTTGTAAAGAGCTCGTGATATGGCTTGTAGTATCTTGACTTGTTTTTGTACGTTCAAGCGGGGCCCACCCCAATGCACGGGACCCGTAGTGTTTGCTACTCTTTCTACGTGACTAATCCGGCACTGAATACAGTAGTAGCTTTACTTACTCAGTTAATTTCAACAGTAATTAGTACTGAATTGTAAGGTTTCTTTGTCTCGTATCGTATATAATCGTTTGTCATGGTACGGTTAATGTGAAGACGAGAGATAAAATGCATATTACATGAAGAGTTATGAGTATTATATGAATGTAATTCATGGGAATGAATTGACAGAAAATTATTTGTCGATCTGTATATATCTATAGATTCTGTTATAACGTGGTGTGATCAGAATGGGTAAAAGTGAATTAAGTCCGCCTTTGTACCTTTTGTTGCATGAAGATTAAATAAATAAATATTTTAGAGGAAGTTTGAAAGAGGCGCTAGTGACTGAAAAATTGAAAGGGAATCGTTTGTCTTGGTATGGTCATGTTGTGAAACGTACCTATGTTACTAAAAGAGTTATGAGTGTTCATGTTGATGGTTGGAGAGGGAGAGGGAGGCCTAAGAATGGATGGATGGATTGTGTGAGGAGCAATATGAAAGCAATGGGAGTCAGTGATAGCGGTTAGAGGACAGAATAGAAGAAAAAAAGTGTTGCGACGACCACGAGTGACATGGGAGACAACGGTGGGGAGATGATGATTGAATTGTAAGCATAGCATAGCATAGTCGGCCTTATAATGTTCCCACTGTTGGGACTCAGGCCTCCTCTCTAGGAGAGGGAATAGGCCACAATCCACCACGCGGGCTCAGTGCGGGTTGGTGAATGTCACATGTCTTCGAATTTTAGGTTCTAGGACATGCTGGTTTCCTCACGATATTTTCCTTCACCGTTTTGAGAGCAGTGGTGATGAAATAATCACACAAAGTAACGTGCCTGACTGGGTTTGAACCCGCGACCTACAACTCGTAAGTCGGGGCTGTTACCACTCGGCCACCACTGCTCGAATTGTAAGGATTCTCTGTAATTTGATAGTCATGAGTGTCTTATATAGGTACAGTTACATTATCTGCATACTTCTATTACTTGTATTGCATTGAATTTCGCAACCCGAAGAGGACACGGTTACAAGTGTAAATGAGGTTGTCGATGCATTGACGATCTTAACGACTTATGTCCTTCTGAGGCTAGTGTAGCCAGTGCTAACTATGGGTGGGGGGAAAGGTTGGAACTCGAAGCAAATAACTTCTCTTGCTTGATTGAAGCGAGTGATTAATAAATAAAAATATATTACTTACAAAGTTACATTATAAGTTATATATTTTTGTATAGTATGTTGTCATAACACTCATAATTCTGTAAGTTATAAACATATTGTTATCATCCGACTGACGTAATTATATTACGGTAGATAAAAATGGCTGCCATGAGATAATCAATAACAATATTTTTGTTTGTCATTTCGAATTTCCTTGCGTATGCGGAAATGATGAAAGAAATTCTTTAGACACATATGTAGTAGAATTTAAATCATATGAACAGTGATAGCATTAAAGAAGCATGACATACTATTATGCCTGGTTTCCGAGATCCAGATAAACTCTCATCATCATTATCATCATATCAACCGATAGACGGCCACTGCTGGACATAGTGCTCCCCCAACTGTCGCCAAAATGGACGGTCCTCTGCGTCTCGCATCCATCGGATTCCCGCAACCTTCACCAGGTCATCGGTCCACCTTGTAGGGGGCTTTCCAACACTGCGGTACGCGGTCGCCATTCCAGAACCTTTCGGCCCCAACGGCCATAAATAAACTCTCAATAGCTGTTTATTCGAAAATCTATTTAAGCCTTTGGGGCTGCGATATTCACTTGAAAATATCACCACGACCCTAGAACACAAAGGAGTTGCCTTTGTGGAACACAAAGGAACACGTGTGGGTTTTAGTCAGTAAAAGTCTGTTACTCATTCTCGCTGCACGCAGAGCAGAACTTGTTTGATGAATTCCCATACAGTAACTGTAATCTAAATGTTTTTTTTTCCTGTGTCATAGATCGGCAAGCAAGCAGGAGGTCTACCTGATAAGTAAGCAACAATAAAATAGAGATATTATAAACCATATTTTGTAAGAACTGGCGTGGGTTTTTTAGTTTGGTGTTTACGTTTAAAAACCAGCTTTCAAAATTGTCTAATTCTATTTGTATGTTTGGGCAAACCTCCAAAACTGATTTATTCGCCACAGCTTGGAGTGCATTTCCAGCCAGTTTCGAACTCTATACAACAGTCTTGTGTCTAGTTTTTGAACGAACTAAGTCGTTAGAACGCTTCCAGCCCTGCGTTCATAAATAACCAGAGTAGGGTAGGGTCTTTACTCTAACCGTTCAAAAATGCTTCGATGGCCCAGAATCGTTCTTTTATAACTCGAGTAGCTACCCTAGAGTTAACCCAACTAACTCTAACTCCGAGCAGGGTAGGTTGGTGTAAACGGCAGGAATGACAGCTGCTTGGCATTGAAAGTTGAACTCTACGTTCGCGTTCAAAAATGCGAGCGTAGAGTATCTAACCTGATGACGTAATTCGAGTTAACTCTAACCTCATATTTGAACGCAGGGCTGAGGCAAACTACGTTCGTTTGAAACGAGTGAATGCTCCAGAGGCCATAGCACGAGTTCATTTTACGGCCTAAATTAAACTGTTACACTGTAGAGTGCATAGCTTCATCCCTCTTTCTCGCTCACACGATTATTATTTTAACGCGTCATGTCTCGCGAAATTTAAATTTCGAAAGTTTTTTTGCAATTTACAGTTCAGTACATATATATCGAAAGTATGCACTCTTTCTGTGAGTGAGGAGTGAAGCCGCGGGAATATTCTAGTTTTCTATAGAAGTACACACGCTCGGCGATTGGTACTGCCGGAATAATAACAAAGCTGATTCATCAGAGCTAATTCATTTGATATCTATATCATATAATTAAAGTTTTGTACACCGAAAATCAGATACGATAATAACAACAGTGCGCACGGTAACGGCGGGTATCTCTCGTCGTTGTTTTTGAAAAGATAAAATAAATAGAATACTATCAGTCGTTATTTATTACCATTTTTATGGTAAATGAAATCCTACTAATATTATAAGGTGTAAGTTTTTATGTTACAACTTGCTGGTGTCAGCACTTACGCCCGCGTGATAGTAGAAAATTATCTCAAGGGAACATACTCTCGCAATAAAAAGTATCCTATGTGCTATTCCAGGTCATGGTCTACCCGTGTACCAATTTTCATCAAAATCTATCCAGTAGTTTTTGGGTGAAAGAGTAACAAACATCCATACTTATAAAACATTATTTTTATTTGAGAAACCTAAATATAGTTTGTTCAGAATCTGTAACTGAATCGATTCCAATAAATTTTACACCATGTTATCTATATTTTTTTCCAAAAATATTAAAAAAGGTCACAAGTTGAACACCACCGACACCAAGTACAACTCAAGTCACGGCAGGTCATAGTGGGCATTAGGAACCAGCGCACAAGTGGGTGCGGGAGTAAAACCACCCCTCAGTCGCCTGATAACATAAAAAGCTTACTTGTAATTTTTCATGATACAGTTGTGAAATTTTGTACATAGATTCTTTATATAAAAATACTAGACATGTGTTTCTGGTTTTGCATATGCTAAAACTAATGTTGTATACAAACATTCGCGTTTATAATATTATTAGGACGTTGTTAATCATTGACCTGCATACTCAATAACTATACAGTCTGTATGATCGAAACTTAAATAAATAATAACTATAGGCCGAAGTATAATATGACTGAACTAACTTCTACCAGCTACTTCACCCACTTGAAAGTACTTTTCACTGTACAGACTTTGAATCCTCATTTCATCCCCATAGGGTTCAATTTTAGAAAATCCTCACTCCAGTTTTTCTTTTTGGAGATGTTTTCAGCTGATGTTTTTGTTCCCTAACAAGTCTTTTAAATACAGGCAATGATTGAGCACATTTATTTTTGGATGGATTGATTGATTCATCATCTCAGCATTGCAGATCATAAGCCTCTTTTCATATGAAAATTTCAATATTTCTGTTCCAGTCTTATCCAGGTTTTACAACCAATTTAGTGATTATAAAGTAATAATTTTAAGATGTAAATAGATGACACGGTGACGCTGTGGTTAAGCGATTGACTGCTGCGGTGAGTGACTCGGATTCGATTCCCACATGGAACAAATATTTATATAGCCTACAGATAGTGTCGTCCGATTGTCTTGTGTATGTAAGTTTTTTTGTTTGTGAACGCACCCTCTAAAAAGGAGCATTTCTAACAGGCGCAACACTAAAAAAAAAATGTGTTCGATGGGAAAGGTGGATCAATGACTCGGTGAGAGTCGCGGCAATAGGATGGATACGAGACGCACAGGAACATTCGTTGTAACGACATTTTGGGGACGCCATGTCGAGCAGATGACGTCTTTCAGTTGAAATGAAGATGATAGTAGCAACTCATGAGCAACTTTTACCACTCACTTGTCTTAACTTAATAGGAAACTGTGTAAATTGCTATCAACAATCAACCTATCTCGCTACACAAATGGCATGACTGTCAGAAATTGATTATTACCAATTCTAGATACAATACTAGGTTGTTTTTCATCTTATCTTAGTATTGTGTCTGTGATAACTTATTGGTTTTTCATTTTAAATTATAAATGATTCAGATAAGAATTTAATAATATTTTTTTCTGACATAACAATAGTGATATTACAGAATACTACAATTGCATTAAATAAATGTAATTATGTCAGAGCACTAAATGATACAGATTTTATTATTTTTATCTAAAACTAGCTGACCATGCTGCCATATTAATTCTCAAAAATAAAACTGGAGGGTTGGGGTAGGAGAGTAATAAATAGACTAAGACCTATTCTCAGACCTAGGTAACAAATATACACAAAAATAAAAATCCTAATAATTAGGCAAAGTGTTTCAGGGGAGTTTGATAACAAACACTGTGACTCGAGATTTTTAAATGTGTATTAGATTTTATGAGTTTAAGATAGCTTAAAATTATTTATAACTAGCTTTTGCCTGTGGCTTCACCCACGTACATAAAACAGCCAATGTCGCTCAGGAATAAAGCAGCTTTCGATCAATGAAAAAATTTTAGCAATCGAAACAGTACTTTCAGAGATTACCTCCTACAAACAAAAAAACAAACTTTACCTCTCTATAATATTAGTGTAAGCAATAAATAAAAATATTGAAGGAGCATTACCTTTCACTCTACTTTGTTTTCTTCTATTTTCTCAGTTATATTGATATTTATTTGTATATTATATTGTTTAGTAAGTATTTTATAAGAAAAGATGGATGGATTGTGTGAACAGTGATATGAAAGAAAAGGAACTTAGTGATAGTATGACGGTTGACAGGATAGAATGGAAGAAAAAAACGTGTTGCACCGACCCCAAATAAGATGGGACAAGGGCAGGAAGATGATGATTGTATAGTAAGTATTTTATATTATTAGGTGTTTTTTTTTCTGCAAATGCCTTGTGCGATAAGACTACTCACTGTAACCTTGTTTTCATATATTATTGTTGTGTTCTTTTATGAGGTGTATATTAAATAACATAATGTAATAAATATTCCCAATACAATCAGTATTTACATTCATAAACTCACAATAAATTTCCAAATGGACAGGAAAATAATAATATTTCCTCATCCATGAATGAAATATACAGTTTAATTTCTTACCAAGAACTGGCAGGTACTCATGTAGGAGGGTGTCGTCATTGGCCATCTGTTTCTCCATCTTCCTGACAACAGGCAAAACCCATGGTTTTCCATTTTCATCTCTGTATGCTGTAAAAATTTAAACTTTATTAAAATTACCATAAATGTCTGAATTGATTCTTCAATTTTGTTTAATGTAAAAGGTACCACTGTAAGTATAGGTACTCAAAGAGTTCTATTAAGATTTTAAGTACCTATATCCAAATGGTTTAGCGGGAAGCAAACTTGATTACTCAACTTGAATATAAATTACATGGGCCAATAACACAATATTCTGATTACGTAGATAATTACGCGTACAGTGTTTTACTTCATAACAAATGTAATAAACATCACAACATTACATAATAAGGTTAAGGTGACAAACTTTCATAACACTAAATATTACCAACTCTTTTAACTTAAAATGATCAATATAACAGTTAACTTACCGCCAATACTCAAATTTACTTTAGACGGATGTGGGTCCTCCAAAAACATACGATTCAACTGGAAAACCTCGATCGGAGGCCCCTGTTGAACAACTTCGAAGCGGGAAGTCATTATTTCTATTTTATCTTGTACACGCGACTGGTCAAACCGAAGCCAAGATAGCGAGTGCGCGGTGTATGGAATTTATAAAAGATAATTCTATCAGTTTTACAGAATCGCTAAATTACGAGCGGTGGCCGGTGTATTTTATCATTGACCTTTATCAATGACAGAAATGTCATTACGTCAGTAAACGTCAGTTTTGTGATGATAGTGTGAATGACGTTTGCCACGTTTTGTTCACAGAGTACTTTTTAATATGCTGAATGTTCTGTTACTTTCACTTATCACCTATTTTTTCCTTACGTTTCTTTTTCTTCTAAAGCAATTTCTGTTTCAATATTTTATGTCTGGCCTGTTGGTCTAGTGGTTAATGGCCTTAATTGCTGTGCTGGAGGTCGTGAGTTCGATTGACACCCAGGACAAATGTTTGTGTGATGAGCACGATCTTTTGTTCTGTGTCTGTTTGTAATTTATCGATAATATGTGTGTATTTAGAAATATATAAGTATGTTTATCAGTTGTCTAGTACAATGTGTTCCAAATAAGAATAGGATCGCAAGAAATTGGGCAAATTTGAAGAACTCAGAGATGAGCAAAATTGAAGTACTAGATTCTGATTAAATTTTTTCCGTTCACAGTTCGTAAATAAATTAAATTTTAAAAATTTCTTGTTTTGCTCATCATTATAATTCTTCGATTTCATAGTATGACGTGACGTCACAATATAGCAATCAATCCTATTCTTATTTGGAACGCATTGTACACATAACACAAGGTCGGCTAAGCTTGTTGGGACTAGACTGCATTGTGTGGCAGTTGTGGAATATTATTATATTATTTATTTACATGCAGTACTTTTTATACCTACTGATAGTTTACTCCAACACGTAACACTAAAGCCATAGGGGACACACCACATTGAAAATAAGACACACTTTTCATATATAATAAGTTTTGTCTGTAGATAGTTCTTACTTGAGATGCATGAAGGAAACGTGTTTTTCGAATAAATGCACACGGTACACGAAGACCCATTTTGCCCAATAGCTCTGGGAGATCAGAAGATCCGTATATAGTACTACATGGGAAAGCAATGTCTGCAGTCTTACTTCGATCGTGTAGAGTCATTATAAGTTTGTTTTTATATACACCGATTTAAATGTTTAGAGAGATAGGTACCTATTCGACCGCGTGACATTGGGTTCACTTTCAGAATTGCATTTGAATTAGGATTCCAAAGTGAAACATATTCAAGGTGGTTATGGAAATACAGACAAATGCACAGAGTTGTTCACTTCCACAGTAGACATGAACTCATTGTCCTCGTTTCGTTCTTGGAAATTAGAAAATAGTCACTGATATTACAGTTTTCTCGTTCATCATTCAAAGAATTTTCACCAAATTTGAGTAGATACAGGTCCTAGTTCTTTGCCTTCGTTCCAGGGCCCCGGGGTTCTCTTTAGCACAACCCTTGGCCCAAGTAGACTTCGACCTTGTTGGGCCTTTCGGTTTTACTGATATCTCCCAGAGGTGCGCGTGAAACATTAAGCGCCATCGACGACTCGGTCCGGACGGGTACCCACGCCTACGTCGGTCGGCTGGATATTGGGATCGGTATCCCGGCAGCTGAACGGCGTAAGGAAGTCTGTTTCCTCATGCGTGCGGCCGCCACCTTCTCTAGAATTAATGCTTCGCAGAAGAAGGCGACCACCTGCCATTCCACCTCGCTTTGGACCATTGCCTGTGACCAAGGCCTGGCGCGAGAGATCGTTACCGCCGATCGGCCCCATGAGAACACGGTGATACACTGCCCAAGCGGGGTACACCTCCACCGAATGCTTGACCGTTCACTATTGTGTGGACCGCCCGGAGGACACCGGGCGGTGCACACAATGGTGACACCCGGCCGTTTTCTTTACACGAATCCGGTGCAGGAACCTCCTGAACAGGTTCCAGTTTTAGTGGTTTTATTTTAACACATCGCTAAAAAGCTCGAGGATTTTTAGAAATTAAGAAGTCAACAGAGTTGATTAGGTACTCCCACCATAGTGCAGTCTAAACCTAATTCAGTCAGTCACCAAAGAGGTAGTCACGTGTCCATAAGTACCTATCGCCCACGCTAATCAAGGCTCAAAAGGCATAAAAGACTATATAAATCTTTACTATATAGCTCTGCATAATTATACCCAAGTATACTAAAAGCAGCTTTATATTCAGATGGTTTGGTGTTTTACAAAGAAAAG
Organism: Mythimna vitellina; assembly: GCA_949316375.1. Lineage (NCBI taxonomy): Eukaryota > Metazoa > Arthropoda > Insecta > Lepidoptera > Noctuidae > Mythimna > Mythimna vitellina. The sequence goes on along the minus strand of OX438687.1, from coordinate 6,271,295 downwards.
TGGTCACTGTTTATAGTCCTATATGCAGTAGTAGAAATGCTGATTGCTTCATTTATTGTATAAGTGTAACAATAATAAAAAACTAGTATAGAATCTAAAATTATTTATTTTCCAAGCAGAATGCATAACCGCCAATATTCAGACGTTCCATAATCAACATTATAATCAACCTAAATATTCAGAGTAGACAGGATTTTTCAGAGCACAAGCTCGAGGATCACTTTGTCTTACTATACAATACACAGCTTTGTATTCTCTGTTCTCACCCCGATTTTGTTTGTAGTTATAAATACCAATCGTAGCCATTCCCATACCCAACAGAGCCATAAAAGATGCGCCCATCACTTCTGGTATTTCCCACCATCCTTGTTTAAATAATCCAACCAAACCCTTTCCGAATCTCACTGGATGGCCAATGACTGATGCTGGTGGAGTCATTTTCGATATGATGTATTTTTTAAAGTGAACTATGGCTTATTTTTTGATGTAACAAAGCGATAAATATCACATCAAGCCTTAGGTGCTTTTTCGTAGAATAAATAACCTTCAACTTCACAACTCAAAAGCGTGTCAGTATCATTTGAATAAATTCTATGACGTGTATTAAAAAAAATGACAAGCCCAAATCAAGCATTGAGGTTTTATACCTCCTCTGTTTTTGAAAAGGAAGCAATAACTTCATTATGCTATTCTATCACTATATGTTTTGTACACTGTCTAGTGATCACAGCTAGTGCGAGGGCCGAACGTTGTACAAGTAGTGTTGTAAAAACGCTCGAGTCGGTGCTAAAACGCTCGAGTCGCGACTCGAGCAACTTAAAAACGCTCGAGTCGGAACTCGAGTCGGTTCGAAAATGCTCGAGCGCTGGCTTGAGCGTTTAGAAAAAAAGCTCAATAAATAGCGCCGACTCGACGCTCGACTCGAGTTTGAGCACGAGCCTTTACAAAGCATGTGAAGAAAAAAACAGTTTATTAATAACTACTATTGTGTGGATTTTTTATGTTACAGAAAGTATTATCAATTGTCTCGGGACTTTTTCGCCTTTCATGGGTTATCTACAAATATATTCATAATATTGGTAATAGACACTCTCACTTAGGTAGTATATTTAGCTGGACAACAGGCATTTATTCCTATAAACTTTATTTATTATTATCTTAAAAAAAAAAACGATTAATGATTTAACAAAAAAAAAAAAATGTTTATGTAATGACTAAACAAAACAAAGAAAGAGCTTATAATTTTGTTGTACTTATTTACTATTCATGTTAATAAACCGCAGCAACTTTTAATAATCACTACCATTAAAGATATCGTTTTCTATTTGTTGAAAAACACTTGACAATATTAACGCAAAAAGATAAAATATAGAAATATTTTCTAAAGATAAAAGATTTGGGTCGAAGTGCATCTAAGGCACGTCATGCGTCATAATGATTAAAGATTACCCTCTAGTCAAATAAATTTTTATATATTCCCAGTTAAAATGATAACGCTTCGACGCTCGAGCGCGCAACTCAAGCGTCGAGCCCCGAGTCTTCAACGCTCACGAGTCTTAAACGCTCGAGCGTTTAACGCTCGAGTCTTGAACGCTCAATAGCGTCGACTCGGCGCTCGACGCTCAGCGCTTATTTTTACAACACTATGTACAAGCCATTTCGGACAATAATCTTTACGTATTTTCTTCTACATTACGGAATCTCTCAGTAATCAACATCAGAGTTTTTGTGCCCTGTTGTTCGGATAATGACAACAACTGAAATTACCGTATATATTCTTATACTCTTTGACTGAAACACACACATCGAAATACCAAAGGAAAATAAATAGTTCAGGTAACTCGAGTGTGAGTTTTGTCACATAGAAAACGCTTACGTTCCAATTTTCTATGCACAGTTGAGTAATGGACATTAAATGGAGGTTACCTATCATAAGTTCTAAAAATATTTGACCGAATTTCATTTCACCTCAAACTTTTCATTATCGTTTCGTTTTTTTCTATTTCATCGAAGTCACTAGTTGACCTATTATCCATTCGATTTTTCTCGTTATTCCGACGTTAAATTAAATCGAAAAACTTTGCACCCATGTTACATTTAGCCGAAATAACATTTGTTCGAAGGAATCTATTTCCGAACAGTCATTAAACCACTGTTTTTAGTATTTTAAGTATGTAGCATGCAAGCAGACATGCAGCGCATGTAAGAAGGCATGTAGCATGCAAGTAGGCATGCATTATGATAGCAGGCATGCAGCATGGAAGCAGGCATGCAACATGCAGCAGGCGTGTAGTGTGCAAACAGGCATGCAGAATTGAAGCAGGCATGCATCATGCAAGCAGGCATCCAACATGAAGATATCATGCGGCATGCAAGCAGGCATGCAACATGCAGCAGGAGTGCAGCATGCAAACAGGCATGCAACATGCAGCAGGCATTCAGCATGCAAGCAGGCATACAACCTGCAGCAGGCATGCTGCATGCAAGCAGGCATGCAGAAGGCATGCAGCATGCAGCAATTTAATTCCAATGTATTCTACTGTATTTTTAATTTTGTCCGTATGGTGTTCGGACGTAAAGAATTGCACCATCCCATCTCTTCCCGTGGGTGTCGTAAGAGGCGACTAAGGGACATACCAGAGAATGGGCAGCAGCATTCTCTGTGCATTATAACAACTACACTGCGATCGCCAACCCGTCTGCCAAGCGTGGCGATTACGGCAAACCCCCCCCAAATATGACAAGCAAAATAAAGAAATGGCCCCTAGTGCCCGGCAGCCCGTCTATCCTTGACTCCGGTAGCGGTCAAGGCCACGGCGAGGCAAGAGGTGCTAAGAATCACCGGATGGGATCCGGCTACCCTAAAAAACAACGACTGGACCTGGCAACATATAACACACGCACACTGAGGACCGACGAGAAGATCGCCGAACTTGAGGAGGAATTGAGCAGGTTGCGATGGAGTATTATTGGATTATCTGAAGTCCGAAGACAGGGGGAGGACACGATAATTCTTAAATCCGGTAACCTGCTCTATTTCCGGGAGGGTGACCAGCATTCCCAGGGCGGTGTCGGGTTTTTCGTTCACAAGTCCCTTGTGAACAATGTGGTGAAGATCGAGAGTGTGTCGACGAGGGTGGCGTACCTCATACTCAGAATATCGCCAAGATATTCGCTGAAGGTCATACAGGTTTACGCCCCGACCTCGACGCACCCCGACGACGAAGTAGAGACCATGTATGAGGATGTATCCAGTGCCATGCATGGTTTTAAAACTCACTTCACCGTGGTCATGGGGGACTTCAACGCGAAACTGGGCAAACGAGATGGTGACGAGCTGAGAGTAGGGCAATTTGGATTTGGACGTCGGAATCACCGGGGACACCTACTGGCTAGTTTTATGGAGAAGGAGGGCCTCTACATGATGAACTCCTTCTTCAGAAAACGTGAGCATAGGAGGTGGACCTGGCAAAGTCCCAACGGTGCGACTAGAAATGAGATTGACTTCATTCTGTCGACGAAGAAGCAAATATTCAATGATGTCTCCGTGATCAATGCGGTGAAAACTGGAAGTGATCACCGCATGGTAAGAGGCACATTGAATATCAATATTAAGCTTGAAAGGTCTCGACTGGTGAAGTCTACGCTCCGTCCAGCACAGATCCAGATCCATAACTCCGAGAGTTTTCAGCTCGAACTCCACAATCGTTTCGAGTGCCTAGGAAGCTCCGTGGACGAATATAACGATGGGTTCGTGGAAACTGTCCATACGGTGGGGTCTAAATTTTTCAAGACTCACTGTACAAAAAAGAACAAGAAGCTGTCAGAACAAACTCTCGAGCTTATGAAGAAGAGGCGTGAGATGACTTTGCAGTCTTCAGATGATGCGTGCACATACCGGCAGCTCAATAAACAGATCTCAAAGTCTCTGAAACGCGATCTGCGCCGATTTAATACCGAGAGGATTAAAGATGCGATTGAGCGGAATAAGGGCTCTAAAGTATTTGCACGAGATCTGTCTATTGGGCAGAGTCAGCTCACGAAGCTGAAGACCGACGATGGCAGAGTCATATCCGCCAAATCGGAGCTTCTGGGAGAGATCGAGGCTTTTTATGGACAGTTGTACACGTCAATCTCCGAACCCACGGCAAATCTAGCAAACGACCCAAGAGCTAGATTGACTCGACACTATACCGAAGATATCCCGGACGTCAGCCTGTACGAGATTAGGATGGCTCTGAAGCAGTTGAAGAACAACAAGGCGTCGGGTGAAGACGGAATTACGGCCGAGCTCCAGAAGGCGGGTGGAAAACCGGTCCTAAAGGCCCTTCAGAAGTTGTTCGATTCCGTCATACTCGAGGGAAAAACGCCACAGGCATGGAGCAGAGGTGTGGTGGTACTCTTCTTTAAGGGTTCTTTTTTAGGTTCGACGACTTCCAGCCTCCCGAACAAGCCGGATTTCGAAAAGGCTTCAGCACCGTAGACCACATACATACGCTGCGGCAGGTTATACAGAAGACCGAGGAGTATAATCAGCCTCTCTGCTTAGCGTTTGTGGACTATGAGAAAGCCTTTGATTCGATCGAGACTTGGGCTGTACTGCAGTCTCTCCAACGGTGCCAGATTGACTATCGGTACATCGAAGTGCTGAAGTGTTTATACAAAAACGCCACCATGTCAGTCCGACTTCAGGACCAGACCTCGAAACCTATCCTCTTGCAGCGGGGTGTGAGGCAAGGAGACGTTATTTCTCCGAAACTCTTCACGGCCGCAATGGAGGATGTCTTCAAGGTTCTGGAGTGGAGAGGGCTAGGCATCAATGTCAATGGCGAGTACATCACTCACCTTCGATTTGCCGACGACATAGTAGTCATGGCTGAGACTACGGAGGAGCTCAGTACAATGCTCGGTGACCTCGGTAGAGCTTCCGAAAGAGTGGGACTTAAAATGAACATGGACAAAACCAAAGTCATGGTAAACATCCATGTAGCACCCACTCCTATCAAGATCGGAGACTCTACACTCGAAGTTGTGGACGACTACGTTTACCTGGGACAGACAGTCCAGTTGGGTAGGTCTAACTTCGAGAAAGAGGTCAATCGTCGAATCCGACTCGGCTGGGCAGCGTTCGGGAAGCTGTGCGGTGTCTTCTCGTCCAATATACCACAGTGTCTCAAGACAAAAGTCTATGACCAGTGTGTGTTGCCAGTGATGACATATGGCTCCGAAACGTGGTCGCTTACAATGGGCCTCATCAGAAGGCTTAAAGTTACTCAAAGGGCAATGGAAAGGGCTATGCTCGGAGTATCCTTGCGTGATCGCGTCAGAAATGAGGATATCCGCAGGAGAACCAAGGTTACGGACATAGCCCGAAGAATCGCCAAACTTAAGTGGCAGTGGGCAGGGCACATTGCTCGCAGAACAGATGGTCGATGGGGACGAAAGGTTCTGGAATGGCGACCACGTACCGGAAAACGCAGCGTTGGAAGGCCTCCCACAAGGTGGACCGATGACCTGGTGAGGGTCGCGGGAATTCGATGGATGCGGTGCGCACAGGACCGGTCATTGTGGCGGCATTTGGGGGAGGCCTATGTCCAACAGTGGACGTCTTTCGGCTGAAATGATGATGATGATGATGATGATGTATTTTTAATTTTACTGTATGTGTGAGGTACGAATAAACGTTTTTTTTTTCTTTCTTTCTTTTAAAAAAATTCAAAAGAGGCTTCGGCCAATAGCAAAAAGTTATTTTTTGATCGGCAAAATATACCTATGGTATTATTTTACCAAACTATGACACATGATACTTCGACGATCTAAAAATAATTATGTCAAATAATACATATCATCGCGGTCGGTTAGCGTGCAGGACCGCGTAGAAGCAATTTGTAAATACCTACCGCGTATCTATTCTATTTTTTTATTGATGGCAAATAGAGCCGATGTCGACTATTCTGCCAATGTCGAAAGTAAATGTATTTTCACGATTTTACAGGAAGAAGAAAAAAGTTAATAATACCTTGACCAATCAAATATATTTTTGCGACTGAACTTGTAGGCTGTTTCTTTGTAACTTATTTTATGGGAAAATAGTGTTAATTTACTAATTGCTTGGTTAGGTTCCGTGAAAAGTAATTTACGTGATATTGTGATGATAGAAATTAGAAATTATAGTGTACTTTGTGTTTTTTTTATTGGGTGTGAAAATCATCTTATAACAAATCCCGCTCTTTTACTGACTAAAAACCCACTCCTGTTCCTTCGTTGCCTTCGTCCCAGGGCCCCGGGTTTCGCTTTCACACTATCTGTGGCCCCAGTAGGCTTCGACCCTGCTGGGCCCCTACAATTTGCTGACATCTCCTTGAGGCGCGCGTGGAACAGTACGCGCCGTCGACGACTTGGGCTCGGTCCGGATGGTTACCGGACGGTCGGACGGCGAGCCACCCATTGCTCGCTGTCCGCAAGCCCGCGCCTACGGTGGCCGAAAATCGGGATCGGAATCCCGGCGGCGGATGGAGCGTAAGGACCGTTGCCTCACGCGATCGGCCGCCTCCTTGCTAGCATTACTGCTTCGCAGAAGGAGGCGACCGCCTGCCACTCCTCCTCGCTCTGGACCATGGCCTGAACCAAGGCCTGGCGCGAGAGATCGCCGCCGCCGATTGCCCCCATGAGGACACGGCGTTGCTCTGCCCAAGCGGGGCACACCTCCACCGTGTACTCAACCGTGTCCTCCGGGCGGTCCACACAGTGGCGACACCCGGGCGTCGTTTCTGCACGAATCCGGTGCAGGAAACTCCCGAACTTACCATGTCCGGTGAGAACCCGCGTCATGCGGAAGGTGAGGACGCCGTGAGGTCTTTCCAACCACGCCTCAAAGAGGGTACTTACCGCCATAATTGTGGCGTGCCCATAGTGTACTTTGGAAGGTACGCGGATTTAATGAAACACTTTGTTAAAGTATTGAATTTATTATGAAAAATAAGAATAAAAAGAACTTCTAAAAAGTCTGTTTAGAAAAGATTATCACTTAAAAAACGAATTAATTATTTATACGTGATATAAAAATGAATGTTCAAACAAAAAATGAACAGTCTCTTAGGTTCTCATTCTCCTTCAACCATTCTCACTCACAGCGTTCATATCTATGCTAAATATTTGTACTTTAAAAATAATATTCGATTTTTCTCATAATCTCATATCTGATAATAAAGGCAATCAACAGTATTCAGACGAACGTAACAAAATTAATTAGTTTGATAGCATTTACTTTTCGAACTTCGTGGAGCACTTCCGACGTCAGACTCCCAAACTGGACCGGACCGGGGCTGTCCTCAAGCGGCTCCTGCCCAACCTCGGGGGTGCAGACGCCTCCTGCCGGAGGCTCTACGCGGGAACCGTTCGGTCCATGGCCCTGTACGGGGCGTCGATGTGGGCGCCCTATTCTAGATAGATAATGGACCGGCGGCCATGCAGAACGCCTGCCAGAGGGTCATGGCTATCTGGATGGTGCGGGGATACCGCACGGACTTCCGCAAAGCGGCGATCCTCCTTGCTGGCCTGCCACCGTGGTATCTGGAGGCAACTGTGCTTGCACGCATACACGAATTGCGCATGCAGATACAACGCTGGGGTGAAACTCCGCTGCCGCGACAAGTCGCTGTATGGCGGACAGAGTTCCGGTGAGATTTCGTGGCGGAATGGCGACAGCGAATGTCGCAATCCAATGCTGGACACGCCATAATCATGGCGGTAAGTCCCCTCATTGAGAAGTGGCTGGAGCGGCAACACGGCCTCCTCACCTTCCGCATGACGCAGGTCCTCACCGGGTACGGCATGTTCGGCAGGTTCCTGCATCGGATTCGGTCACCTCTTTCTGCGAAGCAGTAATGCTAGCGAAGGAGGAGGCTGCACGCGTGAGGGGAAGAAGGTCCTCATGCCTCAGCCACCATAATTCCGACCCTAACTACCAGCCACGGTAGACGCGGGCTTGCGGACGTCGAGGAATGGGAAGCTCGGTCATGTCAGCCACCGTAGGGGCCCAGCAGGGCTGATGCCCGCTAGCTAGGACCGCAGGGAATTTCTGAAAAGGAAACCCGTAGTCCTAAAACGCAAAAAGTAATTGAAGGACAAAGGTATGGTTTTAGTCAGTAAATGTCAGACACGCCCTCCTGTTCCACCCAGAGTGCGAGAAGTAATTGGATGAATACCCACCTTAAAAAAAAAATCGTGTTGCGGCTTTATTGTTGAATTAGTAAATACGCGCAACTGCTGCCAATTTCAGACATGTTCCTAGTTCGCGGTATTGTTTCGATGGCAAATCGAGCTTTCCTATTGGCTTATTCAAATCACGTGTGAACTACGATAAGCGAATTAGCTTAAAGGATCTGCTCAGGCGATATGTCAATATTGCGACTTTTGCTGTTACGCGGTATCTACAAACTGCTCTTCCGCGCTTTTGCACCCTCAACGACGATATAGCAAAAAAGACGTCGGTCAATAGTTTTAGGTAAAATGAAATTCCAAAAAAAAAATTTGGAAAAGTGATTGGTTCCCAGGCCGGCTTACGTGCCATGGGGGTAAAATAAAAAAATCAAAAAAATTGCGTTTCGTTTTCATACTCTTTTTCTCAATTCACAAATTTCCAAACTTTAAATATTTTTTAAAACTTTAACTGTTACGTTTGACGTTTGTCACCCTTGTCAGTGTCACTCTCACTGTCACAGCCTCGTTTGCTCGGAAGGCAGACCTTCGAATTTGATTTTGAGCTCTAAAATTAAAGCCATTGACTAATTTTATCCGTAAATTATTAAGTTTACGATTTTTTCAATGGCTGGCGTTGCATCGAGGCGGACTCTTGGTCAACTTCTCCAACAAGGATGGAGTGAAATCCCTGAAGTTTTCGCATCAACAGGCCTCGCACTCGCAGGCTTTGCTATGGCCACAGTAGGATGTTACAATTACGTGAAAATGGACGGAGACAATAGGAGATACAAGAGTACCTACGTAATATTAAGGCCAGACGACCCAAAGGCAAAACTGATTCGTAAAGAATAGTACGTAGTTCGTGTAAATCAATGATTGCAGATGTGAAATATTAGCTTCATTTTATTATGTAATAAAGATCAGTGTTATCAAATTGTTGTTGTTTACTTTTGCTAACTAAACTTTTTGTACGAGTTATTTGGACTGTATGAGCAAATCAAATTAGGTAATTAAATGGTTTTTATATTGTGCACCAGTATTTGGTCAGTGTAGTCTAAAACGCCTAAATTCTGTACCTCTTGCAGAGTAGTGACAAAACTATGGAGCTTGCCTGCAATTTTTGTTTTCGATTTCGTATAATGTATTTGATTTGTTCTCACACATTTAATTCATTAAACCCCAAGTGCACACCAGCATTCACTCTCTCATTGCCTTTCTATTGTATCTCTAATTATGGTTTGTGTAAAACTTGTTACTATTCTGGTGTTCAAGAATTTTTTTCCTATTCTAACTAAGAAGTATAGCAGGTTATTTTCGGCAACTCCTAATTGAATAGCTCAGTTGGAATTAAATACTATGGTAGGTTAAATCAGAAGCAAATATAAAATAATTAATGAACTTTATTCAGCATCTCAAACACAACATGATTGTTCAGACATGAGCCTTGTAGATATTCAGCCCTATAATAATAATATTATTGATAGTCTTCAATTAGGAACACTGGACTCAATCAAATAAACTTATCATATCTGAATCTGCTCAACACTAACTTCTTCACTTATACTATAAGGTAGGCAAGCCCATAAGATAACAATACTACTTGTAATAAAAAGGTTTAGTAACCCTGATTGATGGAAGTGTGTTGAAGAGATTCATCCAAATACAATGGTGGCTGTATGATGACTTGTGACATTTACGTTTTTTTTTTTTAATGTATACTACCCAGAAACATTCACATAAAGGTTCTCTGTCACACAATCGGATATCCTTTCAAGTGCTCTCATAAGCGTATCTGTCATGGCCAGATCTTAGAAATTGATCACTTCATGATATAGCCAAGTAAAACTGGCCAGATTGTTTTAAACATTAAAGTTTGATGATATTTCAATCCTCATTTGGCCTACATTCTTTAGATCTTTTATTATCATAGAAATCCTACATAAATTATATGGCCAAACAAGGATTGACATGTCATCAAATGTTAATGTTTAAATGATCTGGTCAGTTTTAGTTGGTCATATCATGAAGTGATCAATTTTTATGATCTGGCCACGACATGTCCATAGCATTACAGTGGGCCCTTACAGTTGATATATTTATTCATTCAGTCTTAATGCAATACAATGTTACATAGGTGGACTCAATTTCTTAAGCATTCTCTGAAAGTCAACCTAGGGTAGTGGAGAGATAAAAAATCAAAAAACAAAAATAACCAGCCACATTTTCTCTTTACCACCCTAGGTTGACTGGTAGAGAATGCCTAAGGCATTAAGTCCGCCTTTGTACTATTGTGTTGCATGAAGTTTTAATAAATAAATAAATAAACCAGAGTAGGGTAGGGTCGTTACTCCAACCTTTAAAAAATGCTTTGAGTTGCAACCCAGGGTCATTCTTTTATGACTCGAGTAGCTACCCTAGAGTTAACCTAACTAACTCTAACTCCGAGCAGGGTACAAGTGTAAGAGACCATAAATGACACTTGCTTGGCATTGACAGTTGAACCCTATGTTCGCATTAAAAAATGCGAGCGTAGAGTATCTACTCTGATGACGTCATCAGGGTTAACTCTAACCTCATTTTTGAACGCAGGGCAGCAGGTGTCTACAACTTTAGAAAACAAGGGTATGATGAAGTAGGTATATAATAATACTGGTAAATGTCGGTAAACTAATGCTAGTGCATTTCAGAAGGTTATTATTTACAATGTTTCACAAATTGTATAGAACAAATGCCATTCTACATTGTTGTACAGACCATAATAAAAACATTTTTGGAACTATACATATAATTTATTGAACTAATAAGCTGTAATTGTTTTATATACCTACTGTCAACTGTAATTACTGGACATGGAGTTGCAGACACCGGATTTGCATACATGCTGTCAGATGCGTCACCACCACGGGTCGGAATTAGGTAGTTATTCATGTACTTGCATCAAAATGTTGACATCAATATGGATTTTCCAGGGATTTCTAATGAAAAATCCTGTGTGGCTAACAATATTACAAATAAATAATAATAAAAACCTCAGAGATAGATAAGGCAAATAAAAAAAGATAATTAACATACAATTTTTATTAGTATTTCTCATTGAACAAGATCTCTCTACGTTAACTGAGGTAAGGTTAACAAGTTATACACTTCTCCTCCTAAGACATTTTTTCTGCTATATTTCTGATAGTCTTAAAAAAAATCTGCTCTTTAAAATTTATCTCGGGATTTGAGGCATATCCACTTATTCTTTTGCTGTATGAAATCAATGTAAGTACATGTTTAACTCTAACTAATTCCGACCTCTGGTCACACAGTACTGCTATTTTAGTCATTTTACATTTGTCAAACCTTATGAAAGCATTACATTCTTCATAAATCACACAATTAGAAACTATTTATACATGGATTTGTTTTAATAGCTCTTACAGTATTTTATAAATATTAAAAATGGTGGGATACAGTGAATCTTACATTTAATATGAAGTCATAAATTGAAGAGATTAAAGTCTATTTTATTTATTTGAGTAAGTTATATGAGAGTAGATAGTTCAAGGACTAGTGATGTTCTTGGTTCAATGTCTTATAGTATATTTTTTTTCTTAGGCTCACTTGAATGTAAGATGACTGGTTTAGAAACTATAAAATAATTAAAAAGAAATTAAATTGACCAGTAAATCATTCTATTAGAAATGTCAAAGGTTGAAAAGGATTATATGTATAATTTAGTAGCTTGATTAGATATAATGATAGTGATGTATTACAACCTTGTTCACAAGATTTTTAAATTTTACATGACATTTAAAAATAAGTAAGTTATTTCTATTCTTTGACACATCAGTAAAAGTAAATCAGAGTTTTAGTACCAATCAAAATCGTACCAATGAATTTTCTAAAGGTGCATCAACAATGTGAACATTTGAACTGACAATTATTTGCGAGCATACATGCTTGATAAGCGACATATTATCCAATACAACTTCTTGTAGTAAACAGCCCCAAAGGCGCAAAAATTAACATCGTGGGTGCACCTTAAAGATTTCAGTACATGATGTTACAAAACTACACTACTTACTCGAACTATATTTGTTCACTTTTTTTTTTCATTTTGGCTACAGTTAAAGTCAACTATTGCTGCTAGTGTCTTGTGGTGACGGCCGACCAATACTAATATCACTTTATCTCATATCACACATTATGTAGTCTACTTCCGGTCTCACCAGAAGTACCTGTCAAATGTCATTCACATCAGTAGTCAAATGTTTAATTCACTGTTTGTTTGTGATTTGCCTAGATTTAACAATGATTGTTCACTTGGAATTTTATAATGTATAGTAAGTGACAGTGCAGGAATGGTTCCGAATATGATTTTAGTACTCACTGAGGTAATCTCAGTTGTATGTTAAAGTAAATTGGTCTGTTCTTGACCTTGAGCAGAGTACTTTTTAATGTATTTGATAGTGCAACGTACGTGTCATAAACGAACGAATATGCGGTGCGGACAATGATCCGAGTCCGCACCTTACCTTTTTATCTGTGTACCGTGTGAAAATCAAACTTTCTCAACCATACATGAAATAAGGATATGCGGAGTCGCTTCGAAAAGGTAACTCCTTATCGAAGCGCCATTAGCTCAATCTTTACGCATATATGTTTGTTTATCAGCTAAATCAACCGAACAAAAAACAAGGAAGGTTTACTTACTTTGTACTCATGTGAAGTCAGAACAGGTCACAATTTAACACACATTTTTACTACAGTTGCTAATTAATAAAGCAGAAAACAATGAAATAGTATTGTAAATATTTTGGATTTTGGCTTGTCACTAGCGCTCTGGTGAAATGCAATGAATGAGGTCTCATAAATAAAAGCATGTCTAAAAGATATACAGTAGAAGTGAACCCCGCTTGGGCGAAGCACTGAGGTGTCCTCGTGGGAGCGATCAGCGGCGACTCGCTCTCAAGCCGGGCCCTAGTACAGGCCATGCTCCGGAGCGAGGGCGGATGGGCGGTGCTCGCCTCAGCCGCTGAGACTCCGACTACCAGTCACCGTAGGCGCGGGCTTACGGACGACAAGCAATGGGTAGCTCGCCGTCCGGCCGTCCGGTAACCATCCGGACCGAGCCCGAGCTTATACTTAGAGCCAATCTTTATTCTTCCAACACTATCACTTACTAAACTTCGTACAGTTCACTTCACAATATTATTATTATCACAAAGCACTGCACCACACAGTGGAGGTCCGATGGTCCATCAAGTACCATTATCTGAACAAGAAGGCCATCACAGATCGCCGATGCTATTTTTCTTTTTTCTTTTTGCCCGGCGCCGCTTTTGATGTGGACGCCTTGCTTGTGGTCGGCTTCTCTGTGTCGGCCTTGTTTTTCTTTTTCTGCAGAAAAGAAGAATTTTATTGGAGAAGTCAAGCGTGAAATAACGGTAATTTACGTTAGAGCTGTTTGGCATGATGATGTATCAGATCACTCACTATGAGAACACACGACTCTCAACAAGATGATGGTTTGAACTTGAAGTGAATTCTAAAAACTGTTGAAGTATAATAAAAACATATTTATCCTACTTCAACACTATGGTCTTTTTGTCCTAATACATTAGATCCACTAATCTCTCCACGTTCAAATCAGGCGTGGTCCACGTGTGTGTCGGTCTAATGTAGTTCTAGCTTTATTGTGTTCGTTTGTCCGTTTTGCTTAGGCGTACACGCCTCACGTAATATTACTGTAACACCCCTTCCAGAATATAAAGAAAAGGATAATGAACAGTTATTATTTAAATTCTTAAAATGGTGTTTCCTTTGACGCCAAAGGATGGAACCCTAAGATAAACTAAATTCGATCTTAAAAAAAGCGGAAATAAAAATGATACAAAAGGAGCAATTCAATAGTTCAACTGACTAATTCTACAAGTACCTTAATAAGCGCGTCATTCTCGGGATCACTGTCAGCGTCATCCTCCTCTGGTTCGTCATCACCCTCACCCATTTCGTCGTCTTCTTTATTAGCCTTCACTTTCTTGATAGCGCCCGGCGCGTACGGGAGGGCTGTGGCTTTCTTGTTGTAGGTACGAGTCATGGCGGCTTTTACCTTAGAATTTAATGGCATTTTATGGTTAGCTCCAGATAAATTTGCAATAAATAGCTTTCTCAAAGGCTTACTTCAATTGTTCATTGTGAACACGGCTTTCTAATTTACTATGATCCAAGGGGCGTGGCTAAGCTGAGTGACGATGAGTCACTATTTTCTTAACGCGATTACACTAATGGTAAATATAAGAGATAGATATGACACCAGATGTCGCATCGAACTTGACGCGACATCTAGTGTTATTCTGGAACTTGGCTTGGCTTAAATAAGTTTGGCTATTGATAATTTTCAGTTTACACTGAATAAACAATTTTTTTTTTTATGGGAAAGTTCATGAAATGATGAAAAGTTATATAATGAACTTGCCAGGTCTTAACACAAGATGAGAAACCATTAACATAATTATGCATTTTGTATAGTTTTGCAATTATAGCATATAATTAAAATATTCTTTTAAGTTCGCCAACAAGTTTCTTGCAAGAATAAACTTCGTGTACAGTAGCGGTACATAGGCGGACTTAATGCAACAAGGCATTCTCTACCAGTCAACTAAATATTAAAAGCCTATTTCTTACCTTCGAGTCAATTAATATAGTAGGGTTCCTCTGTCCCGGCCAGACAGACAGCTCCACCAGAGAGTCCAAGTCTTCTCTCAGCAGATGATAAGATTCCAGCACTTCCAAAGACTTCTCTATTCCTTCAGATTTGTCCTTGATCAAAGGATTGACGATCGCGTCACGAAGGTGTGAACTGTAGTCTAGGAAGATTGAGGATTTTGAACCTGATGTGCTGTGGAATAAAGTTAAGTCTCGCTTATTTATTCAACAACTTTAAACAGGATTTTGGGAGCTAAGTCACCCGCGACCCTAGGAGAACACCTGTTGCAAATCCCTAGACGGTGTTGCTAATAAAGTGACACTAACTAGTGGAAGGTTCCGACCGTTGGCTTGTCACCTTGTTGTTGTTGCACCTTCTGCTGGCCAAAGACGTACCGACAAGCCGTGTTCCGGTACGATGCTCAGTGTAGCCAGTCTATAGGAGTTGGGTCGAAATAGCTGTTCCAACGCAAGCAGACCAACCTGGCTCGTTCTGATATGGACGAATCGGGAGACTAGTCGCGGAGGGATTCGAGGCAGTGCGCCGCTGGCAGACCGCAGGTAGTTGGGGGTCCAAGTAGTGTGCCAGCCACATATGAAAGGCTATACCATTAACTGCCGAAAATCACAGAATGCACCATCGTGCTGGTTGGCGACCAGACGACAGAGCCCAATGGACATTCCCGAAGGGCGCTCAGGCGTCCCCGCAGTCTCCAGACTAGTCCCCCAATGATGTCGTCCTTTCAGTGCGTGCCTGAAGGTTAGCAGCACAGAACGTCATTTGACTTCCTTCTCCTCTCCTTCCTTCACTTACTTAAAGGTGAAAAGGAACAATAAGAGAAAAGCTGAATAGCGGCAGCACACCCTCTCACACGAAGTGCATCTTATTAACACATGAGGTGGGAAACCCGTGGTCCTGGAACGCAAAGGGCAACTGAACGAACATAGGTGAGGTTTTAGTCAGTATAAGCCTGACACGCTCTCGCGCCTCAGAGCGGGATAAGACATTAGATGATTTCCCACCCCAAAAAAAACTAACACGAGGTCTACAGGGTCTAATCCCCCCAGTTTTTTAATCCACTTATTCATTACTTCAGACTGTTGGTTTAAAAATCTACATTACCTGAGCCTAGTGTGCGCGTGTATCTCCTGACAGAGGCGGTGCATCTTTGTGGCGCGCGAGTTCTTGCCGAGCCAGCCCGGGAACTGGATCTGTCCTGTCAGGTGGCCTGACATGAAATGACCTGGGATCACCGAGCTGTACATAGCCTATAAATAAAGAAATAGTATGTTTTAAAGTGATATGGGAAGACTAAAGTAGTCACTAGAATGACTTGACAGCATGATGTGTTGGGGAGACAAATGAAACTTCTTGTTGTTTTTAGGAAGTTATAATTGCAGAAAGAAATTACAAACATAAATTAGTTTCCAATATATGTATACGGAGCGGAATGACGCGACATAGCGCTCGCTTGCTTGATTTTTGGTTGACTGGCGGCCGCGGCCGCGTCCTCTCCTTCCCCCCGCGTGCGCCCCTCGCGGCCCATAGTGACGGGCGCATGTTTTGGTAATAGTGTAGGGCGTTAACAACATACGCGATTTGACAGTATACTTACTCAGGCCTCAGACTTATACTGTTACAATTATTTGTATGGCCTACAGATAGTTATTCCGGGTCTAGGTGTCTTGTGTGTCAGTTTACACCTTTGTGAAAGTACCCACGATACAGCAGTAATTCTAATGTGGAGCAACATTAAAAAAAAAGAAAAATTTACCTGCGTTGGTAGTAAACTCCATGCTTGTTGGCGACGTATCCTGGCATCTACAAGGTCACCCAAACTAATGCTGTCAGCTGCGTCGCTTATCCTCTGCAGTACTTCGTGTCTGAAGCAAATACATGGCCATGCTTATTTAATGTTAAAGCTAAATTGTGTGTCGGTAATGACGATATGTACAATGAGGATCACTCATGATTTTTAACGTAAAAAAAACAGTAAATACGGTGAAGAAATTATTTAAATCTGATCAAAAATGACGAAGATACAGCAATTTTAGTGTATTAGTTCCAGAAACGTGCCCAAGAATGAAGCGACTCGCTGTGACGTCATCTGTCATGATCGGTCTCCACCGGCGAATGAATGCGATCAAGCCGTTCGTCGCACGGATCATGACAGATGACGTCATCGTAAACAGTCCAGCGAGAGCGCACGTTTCCAAGTAACCGTTCAAAAAACTTTAATAAATTCACCATTTCGTGACGGATTTTAATAGTTTTAAAAATGAAATGCTCAGTAAATTATTACACATACGATGTACTTAGTAAAAATCGGATCTGTTATTATGTGATTGATCCTCATTACAGGGCAAGGCTCTTTAAGCATAAGGAGCGTGGGAAGATATAGGAAAAGATGCAGCGACGATATCATTAAGATTGCGGGAAGGAATTGGGTACGCATTGTTACAGGCAACTGAGTGTTGACTGTACTCCATAAAAAAATACAGCATAGCATAGTCGGCCTTATAATGTTCCCACTGTTGGGACTCAGGCCTCCTCTCTAGGAGAGGGAAAGGGCCGTAATCCACCAGCCGGGCCCATTGCGGGTTGGTGGATGTCACATGTCTTCGAATTTTTGGTTCTAGGACATGCCGGTTTCCTCACGATGTTTTCCTTCACCGTTTTGAAAGCAGTGGTGATGAAATAAATTACACAAAGTACTCCATAAAAAAATACAGTAGGAACTAAAAATTAATAGGATGCAACAATGGGCGGTCTTATCGCTAAGAGCGATTTTTTGACAGACAACCTTTGGATGGATTTGACAGAGAAGGAGAAAAAGATACGCAAGTTGTTTGTGGTGTACTATTACTTACTTGGGACAGTGCGGGGCCACTTGCAGATAGTTCTCTTGCACAAAGAGCGGAGCGAGGCTGTAGTCGTAGAAGAACAGGTCGCTCTTGTCATTAATACTCATTGTCTTGTGGTCTTCTGCCGAGAACACCTTACGGATTGCGTCCCATGGGCCCTGGGGAGACGTGGAATATTAGTAATCATGTATTATTATCAGAGATCGGAATAGGTAGAGTATATTTACCTAAAGTTCGAAGAAGAAAATAAAAGAGTTAACAATTTATTATTTACTTTATTGTACACCTCATAATGTGGACAGGATAAACATTTGCAAAAACTAAGTGTACAATGGGCGGTCTTATCGCACAGAGCAATCTCTTACAGACAACCTTAGGATGGACTAAACGAAAGGAGATAGATTTGGGGTGGTCGGTGTACAAAAATCATACATAATATTAATTAGACACAATAATAAAAATATATATGTACTTATATAAGGTGTTAAAAAATTAACTTTAAGAATTTCAAGGAGACATTGTACTCCTTATTATGAACAACTTTTACTATGGGACCAAACACGAAATCGCGAAAAAAAAATCAGCTGCTCCATACATTTTGTCTAGTTATGCGAACATAAACGTAGGGAACAGATGATTTTTTTCAGCTACTGATACAGATTTGATGGCAGGCAGATGCTCTGATTGTAACATTACTTACCAATTTAACATCCTTCTTGATAGTCTGGGCATCCTTCCGGAGCCTGTCTGCATCAGTCAGGCTAGAGTCTATGGCCCACATGGACAGCAGGTTCAGCGTCTGACGCACGTCCTGATTGGCTGAGATGATCAACTGGGATAGCACGTCAGGGGGTATCTTGATGCCTTCTTTGAAGCATATTGTGAGCATCGCTGCCTGAAAGAAGAATTATCAGCTGATAAAAGAAGTACACAAACAGGTCCCTTACTCTACAGTTTCTTCCTGCCTTTACCCCATATTACTTGTGGTCGACGCAACACGTTTTTTTCTTCCATTCTGTCCTGTCACCCGTCACACATTCACTAATTCCCTTTTCTTTTTTTATATCATTTCTCACACAATCCCTTCATCTTTTCTTTAGCCTCCCTCTCCCTCTCCATCTACATGTATACTCAGAACTTTTTTAGTAACATGCGTTTCATCCCTCCTCTTCACAATTTCATACCAAGACAAACAATTGCCTTTCAACTTTTCAGTCATTGGCGTTACTTTCAAACAGGGTCCTTACAATGTGTATACGTGTTAAAATGTCAAGCATGCGAACGAGAAAGAGGAATGGAGCTATACACCCTATATAGCTCCATCCCTTTAACAGTTCAGTTTAGGTCGTCAAAAGAATCGCGTTAAGGGCTTGTGGTAATTTTGCGATTCAATTAGTTTGACAACTGTTTATACTGGTGTTTAGTCTCTTTGGCAAATAGTAATTTAGTCTACTTGAGAACTGGAATGAATGTTTACAATTTTTTTCCTCTTCGATACAGTAAATTATAAAATAATTATTGTTCATATCGAAAACCAACTTTTGCCCACGGCTTCGTCTGCGTGACCTTGAATGTTGGTTATTACTTATTATCGCCACGAAGTCGAAATCTACACCAGACAAAAAGTATGTATCTTATGTCCTTATTTATTTATTTATTTAACACTTCATGCACATAAAGGTACAGAGGCGGACTTAATGCCTTAGGCATTTTCTACCAGTCAACCTTTGGGTGATGCAGAGAAGAATAGTGGTAGGTGCAATAAAAGAGAGAGAGAAAAAAAAAGGTTAATATAAAAAGATATGCAAATGAATCACAGATACAATACAATAAATATAATATATATTACATAATATATACTTAATTTAATAAACTAAATATATATAATAAAAAAAAAAACAAAAATTGGTCCAAATCGACAAACAGAGAAACATTAACGTTGTGATGATACTACTGCCAACTTCTTACGAATATGCTCGCGAACCTCAATCTTGAATCTTAATCGGTTTGTAACCATCCTGACCTCTTGGGGGAGCGCATTCCACAGAGAAATAGCCTGAACAAAGAAAGAACAGTGAAGAAAGTCAGTGCGATGAGTAGGACATAGTAGAAGACGGTTATGAGATGAGCGTAGATTTTTATTGTGGTTGGCGCAAATGTATTGAAAGTGAGGGGCTAAATAACTAGGAGAATTGGGAGAATTAAGAAATGAAAACAAGGTAGTGAGTGCCCGTTGCTCTCTGCGCTGACGTATGGGCAACCACTTTAGAAGCGATCGATGTGCAGAGACATGATCATATTTGCGCAGATTGAAAACAAATCGAATGCAGTAATTTAGAAGACGGTCGAGTTTATTGAGGAGATCTGCATTCAGGTCATAGTAACACACATCGCCATAATCGATGATAGGAAAAATTAGGGTCTGCACAAGCATTGCCTTCGTGTTCGATGGCAAAAAGTTTTTAAGACGATACAGGGCCCGCAGCACTCCCGTAACCCTCTGACTAACACTAACGACTTGAGTACGCCAGTTCAGGGTGCTATCGATACGCAAGCCCAGATCCTTTACGTCAGTACTGAAAGGAACCTCAGGGAAAAAGGTCCTTCATTGGGGTTTAAGCTTACTGCGTAAATAATTTCATCAAAATCAGTTAGTTTACTCGTGAAAGCGTAACAGACAGGTAAAGTTACTTACACATTTATAATATTAATAATAAAGTATGGATTTATTTTTGTTTATTTAAGAACAGAGCAATTTGCACTTTGAACTGCAACTGTGTATTTTGTGACAATTATAAGAACTTGCCGTAGTGCGATTTTATCTTTCAGTGTATTTTTTTTTGTCAAGTTTATTTATTCTAAAAGAAAGGGGATACCTTGTGCATGTCTGTGTGTGTTTATAAAAATAGTTTCCTGAAAGAAAAGGGATACTTTGTATGTATTTGTACCTTAATCTGGTCGACTCTTGGTCTGTGGAACTTTAAATCGTAGCAGTAGTTGACGAGGGTCCTCATTTTCTGACTGTTTCTGTCATTGCACATGCATATTATCGGCACTGATGATGATTTTATTAAAGCAATTAGTTCTTGGAGACCACCTGAAAAGCAAAGAACAGGTAGATTTGCTATTCTAATCTGCACGTCACATCACGTCGGGGTCACCAGTTTGGAGGTATGCCGAATAGGGTGTAAAATCTCGAAAACCTCCATTGAAAAGGGAGAATCCTCCGACCTGACGGGTGTTATCTCTGGTGGACAACTGCCCGATAGATGATTTCGGCCTGTTGTATATGTTGAAATCGCGCGATGTCGGACTATGTGGTTTATATATGGCGCCATAGATATCGCTACAATGCCTCAACATTTTTTAATTATGTTAAAGCCGCCTCAAAGACCTGTCAGCAAGATAATATAGAACATGCATGCAATTTTTTTATTTGCTAATTAAATAATTTTTAGCTTTAATAACCAAATACAAAAGCATTTTTTAAATATCAACAACGAAGTTATAAAGCTTCAAAGCTGCTAATAAGAAAGACAAGTCCAACGTAGACTTCGACGTCAAAGTTCATCATGCCCATACGCCTGGTAAAGAAAACGACATAACGAGAAGAGTGACAGATATATTCATTTAACATTGTTATAATTTGTTTGCTTTTGTTCCAATTTTGATATTGTTTTCACTGTTAATATTCTATTTTTGTATATATTGATAAACTGGTAGGATAACAAGTATTTGTTTCATGCATATTCCTAGGTGTAAGTGTAAGTTTGACTGGCCTGTTGGTCTAATGGTTAGTGGCCCTAAATGCTATGCCGGAGGTCGTGGGTTCGATTCCCACCCAGGACAAATGTTTGTGTGATGAGCATGACCATTTGTTCTGTGTCTGGGTGTAATTTATCTATATATGTATGTATTTAGACATATATAAGTATGTTTATCAGTTGTCTAGTACTCATAACACAAGCTCTGCTTAGCTTGGGACCAGACGGCGTTGTGTGATAGTTGTTGAATATTATTTATTTATTTATTTAAAGTCGGGGTCCGCTAGAGCCCTGGGCTAGCTATGATTTTAGCCCTTACAAAAAAAAGATCAACCTTTGCGACTGTGGTCACTTATCATAATAATAACAGTAGGCAGTTAAAATATGAATGTAAAACCTACTTTAGTTAGATTTTATCAACAACAACACTGCAATTTTCCTTAAAAATAACTCTAGCAGAACTAAATGCATGAAATGTATTCGTTTATTTACGATAAGCGCCAGTACGGTGTATAACTTAATGACTCTTGATTATTTATTTCGTTACGCCAATTTCAGCCGTATGCCGAACAAACTAAGGTGGAGTTTCGGTTCACCACTCTGTTCGTTTTACTACCAAACATACCTCTATCCTCATTCCCAGCCATGCCGTCAACTTCATCCATGACCAGCACACGTTTCTTTGTAACTGCTTGTTTACCAGTTTCACCTACAAACAGAAAAAAATGTTTATTGGTGATTTGAGTAATATGCATGTAGAAAACTTAGATCTAAATCTTAGCCTATGCTACTGTTTTATCATGACCTTTCTTCGTGCTTTATGACATTGAAAAATTTGATGAAAAGCTGGGACCATCTCATATTCAACGAGAAGTTCCAAATGTCTATCGCCTATACGCTAGATCACCGCGGTTTTCGTTGCCAAGCAAATATCAACCTTACATGCATTGAAATAAAGTCATTGGTCCAATTAATGCCCTAACAGTTAAAAATTTAAGCTGCTAAAAAACTCACCTCTTGAATAACCAGACAATGAGTTAGTAGTGAGTAATTCCCCTATCTGCTCCTTGATAAGCGTTTTGTTCCTGGTGTCTGAAGCGTTGAACTCCACCACATCGAAACCCATTTCCTTGCACACTAGCGACACTGTTGTTGTTTTACCTGAATTTTACATGAAATTAAAATCCTTTATTGCAATCCAAAAAAAGATATCACAACTCAAAATCGAGTTTAAAAAAAAACCGAGTTACACAATAAATTTTTGAGACCACAATAAGTAAAGGATAATATAGAATCCAGAGTAAATCGTCGATTCAATGCGATGGAAGTAGTATTTCCACGCGGGAGATAGTACTAATTCCATGCAAGGGGAGAATTAATTCCACGCGAGAGAAATACTAATTGCATGCGTGGGAAGTAGTAATTCCACGTGAGGGAAATACTAAATTCCGTGCAATGAAAGTAGTAATTCCACGCAGCGGAATACTATTGCAAAAGACGTAGTAATTCCGGACGGGGGAAATACTTATTCTATGCGAGGGAAATAGTAATCCCACACGGGAGAAATACTACTTCGATACGTGGGAAGTAGTAATAGAGTATTTTACTCTAAATGAGAAAGTCTAAAAATATATTATTAAGATAGCATAAGTAAAATGCAGTCGGTAAGTGTTGGTTTTAGTTCATAAAATAACAACATAAATTTTAAAATTCAATTCAAAGTTTTCTGTTTTTATTATCCGTTGTTTATCACCTTGAAATAGTAGCTGCCATGTTATTACGTCATTCAGCTGTGTAAAATAAAGTGACAGCTGTCAACTGATCGGCCATACTGAGTACATACTGAAATTTGTTTACAAAGCCAACTGACGTCACGACCGCAGAGTAAATATGGTGTAGTCTACTTTCAACATTTTCGTCAAATACGCGCGAAATTTAGGGTACTTAGCAACTAAATAAAAACGGTGTTTTTTTATTTGTTTATTAGCACTATAGAATCTAATGGAGACACTTTACAAAAATGAGTGTAATACCCTATTTTACGCGGCGGAATACTACTGCCATGCGAGGGAAGTAGTAATTCTGGGCGGGGGAAATACTAATTCTATGCGAGAGGAAGTAGTAATTTCAAACGGGGGAAATACATATTAAGAGCCGCTTGCAGAAGTTAATGGGTGTGTAGAAAAAGAAAACGTGAAGCGACGACGTCAAATAACATGAGACAAGGACAGGAACTTGATGATTAAGGACTTACCCACACCAGGAGGTCCTGAAAGCAAAGCTGCCTTGAAGTAACCTCCATCGTCGTTCTTAGCCCATGGACTGGGCTTAGGCAACTTAGCCTTTCTGTTCACATACCATTTTGTGAGCCAGTTCATTAATCTGAAAAGGAATTACGAAATCATATAAGGGTCAATATTGAATGACATACTTGGCTATGAAAACACAATGCACACTTAAAGATGTTTATGGATAGGGCTTAAACTTAAGAGAGTGAAAGCTACAGGCCCAAGCGTGGCCATGTTTTCGCTAGATGGCGCTGATTTCAATTTTTTTTTATTATTTTGTTTTTAGTTTATAGGAGCATTATTAAGTCAAAAAAAGGTATTTGCTAAAATCGGACATTCTACTTTATTGAATTTAGTCAACTTATTTCCTCCAAATCCAACTAATTCAGATTGTTCATGTAAAACTGTAAGAGAACATGGCTACGCTTTGGCCTGCAGCTTTTACCATAAGTACTAGGTATGCGCCATGTTTGACGTGAATAAACTCTTTTTCTTTTTTTTCCTTTCTTACTAACTTTTTGACGCTGCTAGCGTCGCCATGTTGTCCAATAATTTGTTTGATGTTCTGTGGTTTGTATTTCTCTACCCACATATTCATGTTAGCTGGTATGGGTGCCACTTGTCTTCCTTCACCTGTAAGATTATAATTTAACAACCTAGTTTTAGCGTAAAATATAATTTATAAATGTTGATTTTTTTCAAATAATAGTTCAGGTCAAAATTCAAAAACTAAGAGAAGTATATTATCTCAAGCATCAAATTGCAGATCTGTCCCAAACTATGCTCTTCCACGTCTCTGAGTGCCATCAAAGACACTGAGGACGTGGTGAAATTTTGGATGAAGGAATGGAAATAAAGAATTAGTTCTAGGTCAAAGGTCTAGGACCTTTTCGGTATTAGAGACTATACTTGCTTACTGCCTTAGACCTAGGCAAGTAGGCACTAAGCCATCAGCTTCCTCCTACTCTCTAGGCTCCAGGCCCTTGAGCCTTGTGAATTTTCTGACTAGTAGTGTAATAGAATCAACATTCTAATCTAAAATGTTTGTTACCAGCCAGCGATTAGTGCTTGCCAGTGACAATTCATGACAGTTCATGGTCAGTTTTTTTGAATCTAATAAAATTAAAGTATCCATTTGTAATATCAAAATATTTTTTTACTAAATGCATATTCCATACTTATTGCTATGCAATTTTAAAAAAGAAACTTGTTTCTTTGTTCCAGCAATCTCCGAAACTGCTGGACCGATTTTGACGGGACTTTAACTGGTACATAGCGGACGTTAAAAGGAGTAGGTTACATTACTTTAAACTATGGTCACGGGCCAAAAATAACTTCTTGAAATTGTGACCAAATTTTTATAATTTAACTGTGCTTTCGTGTGTGTCTTGTGTTGTGACACATAAATGGTTTATCTATCTATCTATCTATCAGATGGCCTTGTGCTGTTTAACAAGTTTTACGCGGATGAAGGCGCGGCCATTGTTCATAAAGTGTTAACTTCTTGACGTGCATCACATTGTGTGTTGTATTAACTTACCATTCACTTTACTAGTAGAACTTGTGGAAGTAATAGATTTCGTACTTGCACTTGAAATAGATTTGGATTCCAATTTCGTTTCAGTTTTAGATTCATCTCTCTCCTCCTTAATCTTTATAAGACTTGTAGATTTTTCACGATTTGTTGATTCATTAATTTCTATTTTATTTTTAGAACTATTCTCCTTTGACTTTGATTCAATTTTTACTTTATCAGTAGGACTCTTTTTAGATTTTATGTCGACATGATTATCTTTTTTATCTTTCTCAAATTTATCCTTTGGACTTTTGGTTTTAGTTTTGTTTGGAGTTTTTTCTGTCTTGATTTCTTTCTTAATTTCTGTTTTCGGTATGGATTTACTTTGAGATCGCTCTGTGATCATTTTGAGGAATTCATCTTCGTTTATGATTGGGATGCCTAGATCTTGGGCTTTGGCAATTTTCGCTGGGCCTGCGTCTTCACCGGCAATCACGTGAGTTACCTAAGAGTAGTAATTTAAGTTAAACCAATTATACAATTTATTTTTTAAAACAAGCAGCAGCTCACCTACTCCTGACTTGTCTAGAGGCAACTCAAGTATCCTTCGTGAAATCGTCAGTAACATTAAAGCATTGCTGGCCTTATCGAAAAGCTTACGTGGAATAAAGTAAAAAAAAATGTGTCCCATCCATACGCAAAATATGCGCTTGTACAGAGAGAGTTACGGACATCGGCCCGATAATACAAAATAACTTTTTACAAAAGCAACAAGATTTATTTTATTTAATATAAACGATTTTATAATCCTACCTTTTTAGAAACCCCACTCTTGACACACCCTCCATACTTGTTGATGGCATCTGCTACTTCATCTTTCTCAAAAGAATCAAGAACTCCAGTCAATAAGAACGCGCAGTCTTTTAAACAGTCCGGTGTTCCCTAAAATTACACATAGAGTACATAACCTCCTGGCTTCTTTGAAGTCGGTTATAAAGTCCAAGTTGAACTTTTTACACAAGTCATTGGGCAGTTTTCAATTTGGTTAGGCTATGCCTAATGAAAAATATTTATTTATATTAATCTATACTAAGAATAGGCACGAGCAGTGGTGGTCGAGTGGTAACGGCCCCGACTTACAAGTTGTAGGTCGCGGGTTCAAACCCAGCCAGGCGCATTACATTGTGTAATTTATTTCATCACCACTGCCCCCAAAACGGTGAAGGAAAACAACGATGTTTCACCAAAAATTCGAAAACATGTGACATCCACCAACCTGCACTGGGCCCGCGTGGTGGATTATGGCCCATTCCCTCTTCTAGAGAGGAGGCCTGAGTCCCAACAGTGGGAACATTATAAGGCCGACTATGCTATGCTATATACAAGGAACTAACTAAGAATTAAGAAGGAACACAGGTGAGTAGGTATCAGTCAGTAAAAGTCTGACACTACCTATCGCTTAGTGTTGCCAGGTATCCTGATTTGCGCTGGAAATCCCGATTTTCGTGGTCTGGGGACCCGTCCCGATTAACCCTTAATTGGGACGACAAAGTTGGCGATTTTTCACTCACTCCTTAGACTGTTAAGATCGCTAATTTAGACTGGTAAAACGTCATCGTCTTATTGTAGTAATACTACTACTAGTAGTATTGCCTTTTGGGATTAATTTTTTTACTGGACCTGGCTGCACTACTTTCACTTCACCCAGAGCCGGAAAAGTAATTTGATTTTTGATGATTGCCCATGAAAATATATGAATCTCCTAATAGTATAGTATTATGGTAATTGTTTTCGTATTGGGTATAAGCCACATAATAAGATTTTTTATAAAACCTCAGATAGACATAGTTTCGAATATACAGACTTACCACTGGCATCTCCTTGGCTCCCAAATGTTTTGGTCCAGATCTGTTCAAATAACTCTTGTATAAAGCAGCGGACTGTATCTTCCTTTCATGTCTCTCTTCATCTGCTAACACTAAAAATAGATTTTAAATTTATTTGATTTCATAAATCTTTGTTTTTAGAGTTAAAAAAATATAAGTCCCGTATTCCTGACCAATTTCCAATCATGGTGACCAATCTCAACAGAGGGCATGCGCGCAAACCCAAGTGCAATCTGTTACTTAACTCTCATATTCCGATGGTTCGGCATTCCGACACAACCGGAGAGAGATCAGGCGCTGGACTAACAGCTATTTTTTTATTTCTATTTATTATTGTCTAATTACGGTATTTGAAAGGTTAAAAAACTACTACTGGACCCAGTAAATATTGTTTTTTCATAAAAGTAAAAAATGGGGGATAGACTTTTTAGGGTTTTTTATAGGATAGGGAATAGTAGGAAATCATCCAATGACTTCTCCCACTCTTGGGCATGTCAAATCTTTACTGACAAAACCCACTCCTTTTTCTTCTTTGCCTTCATTCCAGGGCCCCAAGGTTCTCTTTCACACAACCCATGGTCCTAGTAGGCAGAGCTTACACCAAGAGTTGAAGCCAACTGGGGGATAGGGGTAGGAGGGTAAAAGTTAAATTTGTCTTAATTATCTTACCAGACTCATTCAAGCTTTTATTGACTTTCCGTTTTTTGCTAGTTCCTTGACTATCTTCCATAACAGATGAATCAAAGTCATTGTCAGTTTTATGGTCTGTTTCTTGTTTATCCAACTTCTTTTTCTTACTACCATGATCATGGCCAGCATCATCATCTATAAACTCAGCAAATTTTCTTTTGCTTTGTTCAGTTTTAGATTTTTTAGTTTCACTGTCTTTATAGTCAAAAGATACTGAATGGTTAGGTTTATTGTCAGTTTTTGATGTTTTATCATTGTCAGGTTTCTTTGTTTTTATTTCATCTGTTTTCTTTGATTCTTTACTCTCTACAGATTTCTTCGATGGTATGGTATTGTCAGTTTTCTTTGATTCTTTTCTGTCTTCAGATTTCTTACTTTCATCAGATTTTTTCATGTCTTTATTTGTTTCGGAGTTAGAGCTGGTCTTATGTTTCTTTTCATTGCTAGGTACTTTACTTGAATTCTCTGTATTATCTTTTGATGTGGATGAACTATCCTTATTAGTAGTGGATTTCTCACTGTCACCAACTTTTTCATCATTTATTATCCCTTCTAACTCAGCACTGTCAATTTCTAGCAAGCTCTTTTCAAATTCATCATCTGAATGGATGCCTAATTCTGTTTTTTTCTTCTTCTTGACTAATGGTTCTGTTCTTTTTATAGGATCCTTACCAAACATATCTAAAACAGTAACCTCCTTGAGTGCAGGTTTAGCAGGCTTATTTTTGTTCTTACTTGATGTTTGGGCTTCATTGCTATTTTTCTTCTTCTTGTTAGATGAGAATATGTCTTCATCAGAATCATCATCTAATATACGCCTCTTTTTTGCATCTTTTTTCTATAAAACCAATATTAACAACACTGTTATAGTGTTAAAGTAGTGAACAATATTATATTATTAATGGCAAAAGCCAGCTTTAAATATAAAAAACTACAATAGATTGTGAGTTAACTTACTTTATTTTTAATTATTTGTACATCAGGAGACTCTGGAATAACGTCGTCATCGTCTTTAACTTTAGTAGATGGCTTTAGTGGCTTTTTCACTTGAAAAAATGATCTAATATCCTGAAAACAGTGCATTATCATGAAAGTGCATTTAATTATCGACCCGACTGATAATTCTTGCACGTCTGATGTCATTCTAAAACCTAAACAAATATTGATAACAAGTGTAGGTACCTAAACTTAAGTGTAGTTTGTTTTTTTCTACTATAGGTTTTATATTAATTAACGTGAAACACGACCAGAACATAAGATGTTCTGATCGTGAATTTTATCCAAATACCTATATATACTTCAAATATCTAACGCTGACTAAATAAATAATAAATACCAAGTCCACACTTGTCTTTTGCCACTGATCAATTATTTGAAAAAGTACTTACTTTCGACATATTGAATTTAAAACAAAAGCATTTACGCAACAATAACAAATATCATGATTTTTATAACACCAATATCAGGCTAATTTATCTCGAAATTCAGGAATTAGCGGAAATATAACGAAAATCTTCGTTCGCCGCGAAATCTACGTTTTTGTTCATTTATTTCAATTTGACACTTGACAGATTTCATTGACGTTAGCTTTTGTGTGTTACCCACAGCATATTTATTTTATGTTCTTCAAAAGTAACAGATTAGAGCACCTATCTCATTTTTGGATTTGCCTTTTTTAACCGACTTCAAAAATGAGAAGACTCTCAATTTATCAGTTTACTTTTGTTTGTATGTTTTCTGAGTTTTGAGTTTCAAAGATGTTCTCTGTCCCATGATCCCAAGAACCCTGCCCCAATCGTTGATCATCAACGTGAGTTGGTTAAAAAACTTGTTTTATCCAACACTAGAAGCAAAATTCGATAAAGTAACGCCAGAATGTCTGAATGTCTTTTAAAGTTTATTTGATATAAAGTAATTTTAAGAACGCTCTGTTTGCAAGCGGTAATTTCGTCATTTATCTGAAGGTTTCACAAATCTTGTTTCAGGAAATACCTACGTGTTTTTTTTAAACCATACAAGTTTTTGATAAAAATGCTCGTCATTAAATGTGCAAAGTTTCTGTAGATTTATATTTATTAATACCTACTTCGATACCTAGATCGAATTACAAAAATTTTGTTTATTTGAGGCCATTTTGGTACAACTAGCCTACTGCTAGTTTATTTATAACTTGTATTACTTTTTTCGTGTACAATCACGTTTATTCTATTCTACACCATCGCAGAGTGCCATTGGGTTTTTCTTTAAAATGATTAGTTGCTATAAGAAAGACTGCAGAAGGTAAGGGCCAAAACTGCGTTACTCGGTCACCCATGCGGTTCCATATAAAAGTGCTCCGTTGCGGTTTGCCGCGTGGGCACCCGTCGCGGGGAGCCACGCCCCGCACCCGTTTTGCTACGTTTTAAAGTTCTCCATCGACACGACTACCTGCATACCGAAAGTTGAACTAGCGACATTGCGCAGGTAATAATTCGGTTTCCGTGACGGGGACCCGAACACACGACACACGTGCAACGTCACGCGACGGGTGCCCGTCGCGGGTGCACGCTTAACACAGCGTCGGCCCTAAGACGTTCAAAAATGTATTGAGAATTCAGACCAACAAAAAAAGCTCTTATTTGGTCTGAGATAAAAAAAAAAACTTAATTATTTTTTGAACTTACTGATCACCAAAATCATTGCTTTTTCAATCATTCATTTTCGGTACCACCGGTACCAAAATATATTTATAGATCATACCATGCTCAGGGAATAAAACAATATTAAATGTGGCAGTATATATTCTTAATAAAACCTCAAATACATCTTAAATACCCAACAATCTTATACAGTAATACTAACTAAACGTCCTACAAATAAATACCTAGCAACGTAAACGATGGATAACAAACCGCTAACGACGCGAGGCCGGTGTAACAAAAGAGTTAGCGTCTAACTCAGTGCCAGTGGTCCCGGTGGGTCCAGTGGTGGACTGCATTAGACCTCTGCGCGAGTGTCTGGATATCACGTGCCGGGCCCACGCCAAGTCGCGGGAACTTCTAGACCTACCGCTATGAGACTTAGAGCTAGTAGAGCTAAGCGTCTTGCCTGATGTACTGGTACTGGTAGCCGACCAGCACGTGTCACTCAGCATCTTTTCCGGGCAATACGTTACATCCGAACGAGTCAGAGTACTAGTCGAGTACATAGGTATTGAAGTCTTCTTTTGCTTGTCCGATAACTGTACCTTTTCAATTGTTAACTGCGCTACAGATGTCTCTATTTGTGGAGGACACGGCCTGCTTTCTTTAGCTACGTCAGTTAGAGCAAGGCGCTTGTCACCGAATTCCTCTTCGGTATCGGCCTTGGACGGCGATGATAAGCCATCAGTGTGTTCAACATCACTCATTATCACGGCCATTAGCTTTTCAGTGTTTTCATTCAAATCATAAACTTTATGTGTTTGAAGAGATCCTAAAGAAGACGTTTTACTTCGCGAAGAGGGACGCTTCTGAGAACGTTTCTTTTCGCTGTAATAAATAGCACTTTGGTGCGGCAATACGGCTGGGAACGTACTATCTACCTTAGTATATGCGACTTCTCGCGTATAAGATGATTGTCCCGATTTGCCTTTACAACCACATCCGTTTGCATTTCCAAACGTGTAATTATAACACATCTGCAACAGACATATCAGAACTGCTGCCATAAAGACCAAACCGACATACACTGTTGGACTCCAGTCAGTGTTAACGTAAATATAAGATTGACTGAGCATTGACCATGGATTCCATTTAGTTACACCGGCTTCTGGGTTTTCAAAAAGATTGCGTCTCGACAAACCTTTCCCGTAGTTTTGTACTGCAGCTGCTATCCTTAGTACACCGCCGTAAGCTGTGTATAATTTCTCGTCAACTAGATGTGGTGCAACATCGCGTTTCATCCAGTGCCATAGTTCGTTATTCAAATTGACAAAATCACCGTGACGACATTTAGCTGGAGAACTGTGCAATATACACCTCGACGCAGTAGTGTAATACTTCAAGAGAATGTTCTCTGAGTTTGGTGCCATTAAACTAATAAGCCCCTGTGATCTGAAAGGGAGGGCGATAGCTGCCGGTTTCTTATCGTCATCTAGTTTAGGAGCGGGTATATGAATGCAGTTAGTAGAATCGCGTTTTATTATCAAGCAAGCGCAAGGGTCTAACAGCCTTCCAGTCCCAATTTGAATTTTAGCTACTGTTAGGTTAGACCATTGAGGGATTCGCGCGGGCTGCTTCCATCCCAAACCTTGCGTATTCATATTCAACTTGAGTTCATCATAAAACTCGTGGAGTTGTTTTGCATTTCTGTACGGAACATAACCAGCGTAGTAAGCAAAACGAACCGTTGGCAGAATGTTACTCTTGAGGTGTGCTCCGATAGTGTCAGATAGCGCTTCTTTGAGAATACCTGAAGTATTGTAATCGAAGTTTTTCTCAACATTCCGTAGCGAATTTTTAAAATATCTCAAAATGTGTTTTGTATAACGACTGTCGATTCTCTCGGGGCTCACTTCAGGTGGGATGAGCGCCTCGAACTCCTTCCGAGCCTTCAACTTGGCAATATCGTCTTGGCTCCAGCAACTACTTTTTATCCTTCTAGCATCGAATATTGCAGTACCTGCATTTTTATTACTGACGCAAGCTATGTTACAAAATATTATAACAACCATAAGAAATAACATTGAATAATGTGATAAAAATGTTCATGTTCGTTATTGTATAAAATTCGTGACAGTATTTGGTGTCAACCATGACAAAATCCTAAATAGCACGCAGGTTTTACTTTCTCAATCATTCTCTCTAGTTCGAAATTATGACGTGAAATCTTTTTTTGGATTGTATCACACACAAGTGGCAGAACGCGTCAGGCGAAGACATTCCTCGCATTACGTTTTACGCGCACCTCTTACAAATGTCGGCAGAATCGACGGGGACTGTTAGGACAGATGCCTGGGGACAAATGAAGGAACACAGGTTTTTTACAGAGTTATTAGTCAGTAAAAGTCTGAAATTCTTGCTCCACCCAAAGTGAGAGGAGGCATTTCATAATTTCCCACGTTTAAAAAAATTGCGAAAAAGAGGGGAAGCATTTCGTTTATCCAAACCATTTATTCTTCGATCCCTTATTTCGATTGACGCGATAATATCCGAGATGAGACCTGTGGCGCGCAGTGGCATCGAAAGGTCGAGTGGAAAACCTCGCCACACGCTTCGCTAATTCCACAGTCGCCGCGTATCTGAAAGAATCAAGTCGGCATAATATCTTCGCTTAATTTCGTGGATTACCTACACCATACTCGGTTTTGGTGGATAACGAAAGCCGAAAATGAGTAGATACAGTTAAATAATGTTGCCATATTAAAATTTTGAGAAAACTAAGACATGCATTCGTTAGCCGGACTATAGATGTGTCCTGAGGATACGGTGGAAGTCCGCACCATCAGTCCGTCAGTCTTGGACAGAGTACCATCATGTCTTTGTGGAGATGAATTCACAAACCTTATTTTTGCATTATATGCTCTAAGAATGAAGTAAACAGAGATGATAGAAATAGGTTGCAAAAGATCCCCTACAGAACAAAGTGCGCTTAAGTACAACTAGATACCGCAAATTTTAATATCTCTTTGTTAAAGAACAATGGGTAATTTTGTATGGAACCCGACCCACCTTTGTTAAACTAGGTGTCTTTTATTTAGAAGAGTTGTCAAGAAATAAAAGCCCCGTTTTGACATTTGTATTTTGACTACATATTAGCTTATCCGGTGTAGTGTAGCTAATATCACAAAGTACTCCGTGATACTATGTGGTGTACTACTACACCGGTCCCCTACTAGATACTAAGCTATAGTATCTAGTAGGAGACCGGTGTAGTAATAGCTGTTCTATTAGTCTAAAATAGCTACTACTACACCGGTCCCCTAATTATTATGATATTGTTTCTTTCAGTTTCGTTCCAAAATACATTCTAAGCTTTGATGGAATCGTCGCTGACGCTTGCGCGAACCGAGCAGATTTGCCAACCGCAGTGTAGGCGTGGGAAAAGTGTGTCATCTTTGCGATTGGAATATTTGCATCTGATTCACGGAAATGTTCCGAAATAGTGATATGTATCATTTGGAACATCGGCTCAAAAGGTACAAACGGAACATTTGAAACATCGGCTCACAAGATACAAACAGAACATTTGGAACATCGGCTCAAAAGATACAAACGGAACATTTGAAACATCGGCTCACAAGATACTAACGGAACATTTGGAACATCGGCTCACAAGATACTAACAGAACATTTGGAACATCGGCTCAAAAGATACAAACGGAACATTTAAAATAACGGCTCAAAAGATACAAATACCGACACCGACTGTTATGAATCGTGATCTGTTACGTTGCATCATGTACATACACTCACAGTTTTATTTAATTGAATTTTGATTTGAGAATAATTTAAAGCTATTTAGCTCAGGTCATTAATTATATTTACACTTTCTACGTTTAAATTTGAATTTTAAAAAGTCTTCAGGTTACTTAAAGTAAAGAGTGTTTCAGTATTCCAATTGTTCCAAATGATGCATTTAAAACATTACTGCTGTTCCAATCTTTCGGAACACTAAATGTTTCAAAACAGTGAGTCGGTTCAGTAACGAGTTACACACGCCTACTGCAGAAGTCTGGGGCTCTTTCCTCTGTCGGCAGCCGTGCGAGCAACGTCTAGTCTCGGAGACTGTCTCACGGCTCGTTGTGTGAAGTGAATACCTAAAGCTTGCATCATAATAAATCAGTTGTGTGATCTGGAATAGTTTGTTTATTGCTCGATACCCAGCCATCGCCCACAAAACAGAGTCCCTGGATAGAGCTTCAATGATGATCGGCATCATATATATACCATCTCCACTTTACAAATACTCAGCAACATATGATCTAGCGAGTTTTAAGTAGTATCTTCCCAAACCGCATAGAATGGCTTCTTCTTCTGTCAATTGCAGAAAAAGTAAATATGTAGGTATAATATTAAATTAAAGCTACTTCACTCAACGATAGTTTCGTCTTAAAACCAGTTGCGACGACGAACGTTTCCTGCAATTTTTGTAAGAAACAATTTAAAAAAAAATCGACAAAGACCACGTTACTAAGTTATTACGAGGGCCCTTCCCAACTCGTCTATCGTCAACATGAGCATGGATAAAACGCTTATTGATTCAACCAAAACAATGTTTGATGAAAAGGCAACGCGAAAAAATAAATATAACTCCTGAACGCTCTGTTAACATTCGGTAATTCCGGAATTTACTCGAATATTTCACGAAACTTGTCCCAGGAAATACGTGTTTTTTTGAAAACCTTAAATTTTTTTTACCAACCCGCACTGGGCCCGCGTGGTGTATTACAGCCCATTCCCTCTCCTAGAGAGGAGGCCTGAGTCCCAGCAGTGGGAACATTAAAAGGCTGATTATACTATGCTATTATGCTTATGTTTTTTTTAGAAAAGAAATTCGTCATTCAGAAACTTGATTAAATTTACGTCGTAATCACGTAAAAGCGGTTGTGTGAAAAATGGTCAAAATGTATCTCGGGTTCGACGCTCAGATTGAGTTAGCGCCGCGGCGTCGCCGACTACACGCTAGTAGTATTACCCGCACTTATGTGTACGTCGGCTCTTCGGTATAACTCAGTCACCGAATGTATACTACCGGCTATACGGTTGCATACTAAATGCCAATTACGACACACCGACGGACACTAGCGCATAATAGTTCGAAGTAGGTACCTAACGGATACAATCGCAAAGACGTCAAATGTCCATTTTCGGCATTTTCAACGTCAAATATCTTTTTTCTCCTGTAAGCTTCAAAGTTGCTCCTTTTCAACAAATAAATATATTTTCAAAGACCTTTTCAATGGTACCAATTTCAATTAGCTACAAGTGTGGGTACGTTTTGTTGTATGCTCTTTATTTCAATGAGTGACATGTCAAATATTTTTAAACAATAGGTTTTCTATTGATCTATTCTATAGTTTGAGGAGGCGTGAGGCGGCGGCGACCTGAGCGTCCGGCTTCGGTTCAGGCCATGATCCGGAGCGAAAGAAGCGGCCATCTCCTTCTGCGAAATTATAATGTGAGCGATAGTGGTAACCGAGGAGGGAGAGGACATCCTCACGTCCCAGCCACCACCGCAGGAGACGCCCCGGGTATTGGGAACAGCAGAGCGATTTTCGGGCGAGAAAAGTTATTTGATGAATTAATTCCCACACAAAAAAAAACTCCACCCAATCGTTTACTTAATTATGTATGACTTTATGAAGTCTTTCGGTGTACGGAGATAAAAATAAACAAACAGATGTCATATAAAATATTTAATTTTTCAGAACATAATTCATATGATTAACATACCGTCATTAACAATACCTACATCTTTATCTATAATACAAATATTATTTATAACCAATAAATATTATACATATATCACATTTAACGCAATTTGTACCTTGTTTGAAAGAATGTAAAGAAAAGAATCCAGTGGCAGACGAAAAAAGTTTGAGACGATTTTCGCACAAGACAGATGCAGTAAACAAACAATTGCGCTTACACAACTAAATATAAATAAACGAATCACAGCATCGTTACTGAACAATATCCAGGAATTATAATAACAAAAATAAATTATGGTCAAACAACAATAAAGTTATAGATTCGAAAAATATAACAATCAGAAAAGAATGTTGCATACAAATGGAAAAATAAACACAAACGGTGAAATATATTTTACACAATTTTTTTCATAATGTATATATTTTGTAAAGAATAGCTATAACAATCCGGAGAAATAGCAGATTTTTATTTGTGTTTACACAGCCCTGGATTTAATTGAAACTATATTATTCTATCACAAATACAAAAATTTGCAGTTAAAAATTCTCATTTCTCAGTGTTTCAAATCTTCGGAGAAGTGATTTTGTCTTATTCAATGACAATTAAAACTCAACATAACTGGATTGTAAACACGGCTTATGTTGGCATAACAGTTATATTTTACGAGAATTCATATTTTGCATGTCAACTGCAAAAATTCACTCAATCTGTTGTGGTCTTACATTTTAGTAATACATAAATCGATTATACATAGACTATACTCGTATTCTTATAACTTTTTAATAATAATAGAGTAATCAATACTTTCTTTCAAACTATCTACACGTGTCGGTGGATATTTTTAATGGTACAGTCAGCAAAACAGATCTGTAACCAGATAAGAAGTCAATATTCTTGCATTACGAAGTAAAAAAAAAACATTCGACAAACCTAACATTTTTTGTTTTATTTGGATCATAATACTTTATCAACCAACAGCAGTCAGTCATCATTCTAATATTTTCTTTACTTGATTCATATAATGTGGTCCATTTGCTTCTTCATCTTAATCGAAATTTTCTTCGTGTTACTTAATGCTCCTAAGCCATCAGAAAAGTAACTTAAACGTGTTATTTAAAGACTTCGAAGATTTTATTAGCTGATCCATTTCAATCAGACAGTCTCAAGTTTTTATTATAATAATTATAAACCTATTTTAAAGCCTTCAATCTAGATTTGTATCCAACAAATGTGAAAATAAAAATTATTTTCAAAATGCTGTGTTGAAATTTTTTAACAATTTTTTCGTAATTGGGTCACCAAAATTTAGGACCAAAAATAATTAATGTAATATAGTAAACTCGCTGTAGGATTCATAGATAATAACTATTTGCCTCACATTAAGAAATATAAAATCACATTATTTGATTTCTGGATACGCACAATATGGTTTGAAAATATTAGTAGTTCGAAGTCCTAAAAGCATTTAGGGCGCCGACTTTTGGGAGGCAGGCAGGCAGCAAGCAGTTTTGAACTTTACAAAGTCGGTGCATTGATCAAAAAGTTTCGATGCCAGAGTGGGCATGCTTATTTTACCACGGCGAGGAACGCAATACTACACTGTGACCTGCTTATTTACTTATCTCTTTTATTAACTGTACCATAACACCCTTATTTACACAGGTTCAATGTTCCGACTACTAAAACATAAAGCTTAAATTATAAAGATTCCTTGCATTAAATATTCAAATCTCTGCATTAGAAAAGACCCCATTTCCATCATATACATACTACAATACTAAACGACAAGACTTATGGCTCTACAGGTTATAAAACGTTGCGTACACCCCGCGTAAATTGATGTGATTTTTGAATTTTTTTTTGAGGGTCAGGATCAGACTTCTACCCCACCTATGTTCCCTTCAGTTGCCCTTTGCGTTCCAGGGCCACGGCATCTCTTTCGAATAATCCCGTAGCCCATGATTTCTGAGACTCATGTCATCTCGCTCTAACGTTTTATGACCGCGACTACCACAAACTTTACGTTTTACCTATGTTAATTTTCTTACATACTTTCAAAAACCTGGTCTTTTCGGTAAAAGGAGTGCGATTTTTTTTATTATTACAAAGTCTTGCTTTTATCACGGTAACAAGAGAGAATCTCTGTAATATAATAATAGAGTATATTAGAATTTTTCTATGTTATAACGACAAAATACTACTTAGAATTATTTTGGTTTGATGTTTAGACCGCAAGTGTGAAATAAAAAAAAATGGAATTAACTTGTGATGAATTATTATGCAAAAGGAATTGTTTAAGTAATAGTAAATATCGATAAATTTTAGTACTTATTTCGTAAATATCGATAATCCTTAGTGTTTCTTTCATAAATAGCGATAACTCTTAGTATCTCTTTTGTAAATATCGATAACTGTTAGTATCTATCTCTTTCGTAAATATCGACAACTCGAATCCGACGTTAGCTACCGCTCGCTAAATTACTAGCCGTCAAATCAACTCCCCGATTATGCGTAAAAGTTTCAAGGCTGAGGGCATAACTTAAAAAGAAACCATTGATTCTCTTAAAATGTGTACGGAGACGGGTGTAAATTTTGCTTTGAAATGTGTCCACACACAGAGTATATCTTGTTTTGAAATGTGTCCACACACAGAGTAAATCTTGTCTTGAAATGTGTCCACACACATTGAAATCTTGTCTTGAAATATCTACACACACAGTGTAAATCTTGTCGTGTTGAATTACCGTTATTCAAGCCAGAGATGACTACTGGTGTTCCAGTAGTAACGGCCTCGAATTACAAGTTGTGGGTTCAAACTCAGGCAGGAGCTTTACTTTGGATAATCTATTTCATCACCGCTGCTCTCAAAACGGAAGAGCAAAACATTATGGGGAAACCAGTATGTCTTAGAACCATACATTCGAAGACATGTGTCATCCACCAACACGCACTGGGCCCATGAGGTGGATTACAGTCTATATTCTCTTTCCTAGAGAGGAAGCATGAGTTCCAGCAGAATGCTTATACGCCCAAAGCCGCTAATACAAGCTCGTATTGTTACTAACATTCGACCATGATTTAGTCCTATATCAAATGCAAAAAACAAGGTATTTTGAACATACGGTGCTTATGAACATACGGTGTTCGGCTGACATATCAAGCGTTGTCTCTTATGAACCTCAGCGTTATCATACGACATTTGACAGGAACAAGCGGTCTAACCCAATCAAACCTAGCATTATAAATAATAATCATACAAGTGTGCAACTAGACTTTCAGAAAAAGTGAATCACATTGAAATCTGTACCTAGACTACTTACTAATAAAGATCATTTTCTAATATTTTTGTACTGGCGTTCGCTCCATTTGCGGTGCATGTATTTGACGATATATAAGGGTAGGCAGGATACTAATGTAATTACAATGACTTTCCACCAGAACTCCCAGTGTCGAATAAAGTCGCCATCTGTGGAATAAAAAGAAATCATTTATATTTTGAACCAGAATCACTACAGGAACAGCTCGTGGAATAACAATAGTACCAATCGATCTACAAAGTTAAGCAACGCTAACGCAAAGGTTGGTCAGTGGATCGGTGAGCATATATTCATCTCATAGTTTAATAAATCAATCATAATTATATAATTTAATCAGTCATTTTTATGCCAATGTTTTTTTTTCTAATTATTATTTTTATTTATTTTTTTTGTAAATATAGTAACTTATTTGAAATTAGAGGTTATTATACCTTTAATAGCTTCTAACTTCAAATAAGATATTATAAATATGTTATGTGAAGCCGTTTTTTTTGTGCATGTGGTATTAACCTTTAATTAATTGTTGCACTTGTTAATGTTACCCTAATCATTAAGTTTGAAATGTATATGTGTAAACAATTTTTGGTTAACGTAAATAAATAAATAAATATCGAGATACCTTCGAGCCTCGGAAAGCACGTTAAGTCATTGGTCCCGACTGTCAGTTTTAAATATTCGAAAGTCGTTGACATTTACATCAATAGACTGACGTGTTTTGCGTTTATCATCAGCCAGTGCCACCTTGATCAGTTCTGACTATATCAGCCACTTACCGAAATACGTAGTGAATATAAGCAACGTGGCGATGTACATCAGCAGACTGACGAGTTCAGCACCGATCATCAGCCAGTGCCACGTTACAATGGTCAGTGCCACCATGATCAGTTCTGTCAATATCAGTGCCGTGTAGCTGATCTCCACTATGTGGATTAATTGGTCCTCGAATAGTACCAGCGCGCCGTACATTATTACGCCTCCTGAAAAACAAGAGAAAATTGTGAATGCAAAAACTACAATAAACTCTCTACCTCTTGTTGGGCGTGTCAATGATTTAAATTATAGTTTTTTCAGGAATACAGTCATGTCTCTATGAAGTAATTGAATAAAAGTTGATTTACAAAATAGATGATGTGTGTAGCGACATCTATGGCGTCACATAAGAACTAATCCTGCATCGCGCAATCAAAGTTCTCCGCGCGATTAGAACATATAGAACAACCCGAAATCATCTATCGGGCAGTTGCAGCCCACCAGACATAACACCCGTCTGGTCGGAGGATCCTCCCTTTTCAACGGAGGTTTGCGGGACTTTACTCTCTGTTCCGCATACCTCTAAATGTGTATTAATTTTTTTTACAAAATAATAAGAACGTGTATGTCCATTTATAGAGGTGATGTCTTGGTAAAAAATAAATAAAAAATGACAAACATAAAATGCATCAAAGTTCTGGAATGACGGCTTGTGACGTCATTGCTAGGTAAAAAGTGGTAAATTTCATACGTAAATGTGGCGTCATGTGAAATTGCAACGCTCTGTATGGTTTACTTTTTTTGTT
This sequence comes from Mythimna vitellina, assembly GCA_949316375.1. Classification (NCBI taxonomy): domain Eukaryota; kingdom Metazoa; phylum Arthropoda; class Insecta; order Lepidoptera; family Noctuidae; genus Mythimna; species Mythimna vitellina. Next base: position 6,230,125 of record OX438687.1, on the reverse strand, counting down.
TACGAGACAGAATATGTGTAAAAATTTTGTGAAAATAATATTGAAGAAAATCATTCAAGCGTACCTTGATAAATAGATATCCCCGTCCAAATGTAGAACGATTTATAAGATAGCTGCCGTCCTTTGGAGAGTTGCTTGTACAGTTGCGGGTAGCGTAGTGCCGTAGAACTCGGTAAGTCCTTGTCAAGTACCTGTACAATAGATGATATTTAAATAGAGACGGTATTTTAAAACGAACATTTTTGGTTCACTAGCCCTTATGGGTGAGGCAACCATTATTTCATTGAATATGTTCTGATATAAAATACTTTTTACAAAAAAATACCGACTACACTAAAAAAAAACACTAAATGGATCAAAATAACTTTAATTTCGGAAGTCGGTGATTCTTATTTAACACCGACTTTCGAAATTAAAGTCATTTTGATCCTTTTAGTGTTTTTTTATTTGTGAAGTCGGTTATTTTGTCGGTGTTTTTTATTTCAAACTTTTTAGTTGCGATACACTTATATATAACCGGAGTGCCTATTTCTCATACAATTCCAATTACTTTGGGTTAATTGGAACTGTCATGAGAAATAGGTTGCATTGTTTTATTATAAAGTTCCTGTGTCTATCTTCCACCTTCCGGCTCCATCATCAGATTAGTTCAATAGTACCTTATAGCCAAACTGCATTTCATGGCAATTCTAATGAGCCTATCTTCGGGCTCCATCATCATCAGGTCACTTCGATGATACCATTTTCAACATAGCTATTCAGAACCATTTATTTATTTGTATTGTCATAGTCGCTTAACTATCTTCTTTATGATATCTATGTGAGTATGAAGTTCTGTAGGCCATTTCTAGTCTTCTTCATCAGTTCTACTTCATCAAATGTTACTTTTTGACTGTAAGTGCTTAAGTTCTCGATGAAAATACCAAAATCACTATATGGTTGCCTATAATATTTGAGGAGTTCCCTCGATACCTCATAGATCCAATCATCAGAACTGGATTCTGAAAAAAATGGCACAAATCGGAAAACATATTCTCTAAGAGGAAAAAAAAAATTGCAAATCGGTCCATAAACGACGGAGTTCTGAGGTAACAGATAAAAAAAATACAACCGAATTGATAACTTCCTTTTTTGAAGCCGGTTAAAAATTAATAAAATTATTTTTTAACATTCGACTTTCACTGCTTTATTATGTGTGTCTCTCGCTGCAAATACAGGCAGTATTACTCCAAAAATTATATTATATGTGTTTCTGCCAGCGAAATCGCCCGCGTCAAAGTAGAAAACTATCCAAAGGAAAACAATTCCTGAGAAAAATTTATCCTGTCCTATTACTATGCTGTATATTACAAGACATTGTCTACCCGTGTACCAATTTTAACTCATAGCCATTCAGCCGTTTAAGTGAGAAAGAAGTTACAAATACATACAAACTTTCACCTTGATAATATAATATTAGTGAGATTTAGTATTGACTTACCAACGAGAACACCGGGAGCATCGTAAATACAGTTCCGTAGCCGACCATCAGGAACCCAGGATAGAGTGACACAGAAGAGAAGTAGAACACCACGGAGAATACAGCCTGCAAGTAAACACAGTAACTTTATAAATATCCAGAAAAAAACAAAGAGTGTCATATTTTTTGTTTGTTTCAACGTAATATTCTTTCAGTGTTAGATAGCCTATTTCTCGAGGAATATAACATCACGTTACCATCAAATGAAGCGGAGTTGTAATCAAATACGCGGCGGACAGGTATTAAAATATAAAGTCACCCGACATAATCGCTCATCCAATCCATTACTCATTGAAAGAATCTTATCTGTATAGCGTGATCAACGTCATCATCTCACGACTGGAAGAAGAAAATTTTTACTGTGAGAGGCTCCAATCCACCGCAATCCTATCCAAGCTAGACAGTTGAAATTTTCACAGATGATGTATTTCTGTTGCCAATATAACAACAAATACTAAAAACAGAATAAAATAAATATTTAAGTGGGACTCATATATAACAAACGTGTATTTTTTCCGTTTTTGCTCGATAGTAAATAGTTTCAATATAATTTTTTTTTACAATGCGCTCCAAATAAGAATAAGAAAGTCAACAACCTCGAACTGTCAAATGTTAACGTTTTTTTTGTGGATGATGTATAAATAATGCTACGGAACCCTTTGTACGTGTCCAACACGCACTTGGCCGGTTTTTTTTTTCGACAATTGTTGATAGTTCCGTTCAGAGCTATCGATGAGTATACAACAATCCAACCCCCACCACTGTTCCTACATGAGCCCACCTGCATAGTAGAGACGATGAGTCCTCGATGCACGATGAACAGTGACAGCGCAGCGGAGCGCATGGCCGAACGTCTCCCGTGCACCAACAGGAGGCGAGCGAGGAACGCGAACTGGCGGATGCTGACGTCGCCCGCGAGCGAGGCCGCGCGACCTTCTGCGCCTTCGATGCCTACACCTGGGGAGACAGATATGTCAGTATTCGTGTAGTTTAAATAGTGGATATCGTCTTCATCTACCACGATTAATTTTATCAAAAATCGCAAATTAAAAGAATTTTTTAAATAGGTTAAGTTTGACCTGTCAAATCTGGTGGAAGGGGAAACTGTCAATATAACAGAAAAAGGATGCACATACTGAAATGTGACGTTACTGCCATTAGGTTACGTGCGTACAAAGATTTAACGAGATGTTCCCACAACGCCCCACACATTTCCTCATTCTAATATTACTACTTACTAATTGCTGCTTTATTTAGTAACCAATTTTAAAGTTAAATTTAGAAAAAAAAACATTTTGAAGTTATTTGCCCTTTTGCGAAGGCCATAATAACTCCTTCGAACAAGCTCCTGCACCGGCAGGCATTGGCCCTAAGTGGCCCCGTTAAGCTTGGTGACATCTCTTTAGAGCGCGTGTAGAACACTAAACGCCTTCGACCCGGGTTTTTGTCCTTATCGGACGGCAAGCTACCCATTGCTAGCCGGTCCGCAAGCCAGTTGCCAGTACTACTAATTTGTAAAAATCTCACCGAGATAACTTAGGTGTTGTGAACACAAAGTGAACTGTCAATCAATCAAAACGACTATAGAAGTTCGGTGAGCAACGCGCCACGACCGCGCCGCTAGAACGCCAGAAGACTTTTACGAATTAAACGGAAACTACGCACATGTGGGCGACGCCCGAGTTGTACGTAGTCACTTTGCGTGGCGTCGCGTAGCGTGAGTCACGTGCCTATGTATTGCAGCTCTACAAGTCTAGTTTTCATATAAAATGTATAGAGACCGTCAGGCCCAGATCGGTGTACTTAGGCCGCGTGGGCTCAATGTAGTTCTAGCTTTAGGTATTGTTCAGACCAAACGTATTATCGGCCGCTGACTGTGAGCGGGTGTTACGCAGTTTATCACTTTTCCATATATATTAACTTTACGTTCACACCGAACCGACTATTCGCTTATTACTTAGTGCGTTGTTGCTGTATGACGGTGATTGTTGTAGTACGTGTAGCAAGCCTACTCTTTTGTTCACACAAGTAACGCATTCTACGCTATATGCAAAGAATACTGTTATATATTTGATAGCTATAGTATACTGTCTTGGTGAGAACGCATATTGCAGACTGAGTCCACGTTCACACTAGAGCTGACAGTAGATAATCCGCTTGGTGTGAACGATGCCTTAATCTCACTTACCAATATCAGCCTCCTGTATCATAGCGACATCGTTGCCTCCGTCACCGACGGCGGCTACCACATGCTTCCTCGCCCGCAACAGTCGCGCAACTCTCGCCTTCTGCGTCGGCGAGCACCGCGCAACAACCACGCCGCTGCAGCGACAGAGGACTTCTACAAACTCTTCCTCGTAGGATTGGAGGCAGACCTGGGGAGTGGAGAAGGGGAGATTTGTATTGAGGAGGCTAAGTATCTTTCTGAAACGAAGGGGTGTATCGGCTCTGAATCTTTCGCCAAGTTGAACCAGCAGATGCCTCTGTATTAATAATATACTATAAAAAGTTTATTTTCTCATCACAAAGTTAGTGCTAAAAAATTATAGTTAACCACCACCACCACTATTAAAAAGTAAACAAACAAGTTTTCAAAGAATTGTAGTGTTCTTTTATAATTATTCGGTATAGTTCCATTCGAGTAATATCGTGATGACCCCAGTGGTAAAAGCATCCGCTTCTTATGCATGAGGTTGCGGGTACAAAAACAGGCAAGTACCAACGTGAAATTTTTCAATCATTTGTACTCTTCTAAGTTCATCTAGGACAATACTGATACCTCGTGCTTCGTAAAGAACGTATTACACTGATTTATCTATTCATTTCTAAAATCTCCACCTATATGACATACTCCTAGGGCGTCTTGCGACGTGTTGAGCGCGTTGAGAAGCGCGTGCGCATGTGGCCGCGTGCGACGATCACGCGCCACGTGTGTTCCAAAATCCATCATCATCAACACCTTAGACACGGTAACAAGAGGTATCTTTGTATTGTGTCACCCACCTCTAGAGTTTCCCTCTCTATGATGAGGTCCATATTGTCGTGAGAGGTGTTGAGCGCGTTGAGCAGCGCGTGCGCACCTTGTCTCGTGTGACGATCAGACGCTGTGTGCTTGTGCCAGTCTGAGCTGCTTTTATTGTGCGTCAGTTACCTCTAGAGTTTCGCCCTCTATGATGAGGTCCATGTTTTCGGTGGAGGAGTTGAGCGCGTTGAGCAGCACGTGCGCGTCCCGCCTCGAGCGACAGTGGCGCGCCGTGTGCCAGGCCGCGCCGCCGCCCAGCTGCAGGGAGCGAGCGATGCATAATGCTGTCTCTATAGTGCGTCAGTTACCTCTAGAGTTTCGCCCTCTATGATGAGGTCCATGTTTTCGGTGGAGGAGTTGAGCGCGTTGAGCAGCGCGTGCGCGTCCCGCCTCGAGCGACAGTGGCGCGCCGTGTGCCAGGCCGCGCCGCCGCCCAGCTGCAGGGAGCGAGCGATGCATAATGCTGTCTCTATAGTGCGTCAGTTACCTCTAGAGTCTCGCCCTCTATGATGAGGTCCATGTTTTCGGTGGAGGAGTTGAGCGCGTTGAGCAGCGCGTGCGCGTCCCGCCTCGAGCGACAGTGGCGCGCCGTGTGCCAGGCCGCGCCGCCGCCCAGCTGCAGGGAGCGAGCGATGCATAATGCTGTCTCTATAGTGCGTCAGTTACCTCTAGAGTCTCGCCCTCTATGATGAGGTCCATGTTTTCGGTGGAGGAGTTGAGCGCGTTGAGCAGCGCGTGCGCGTCCCGCCTCGAGCGACAGTGGCGCGCCGTGTGCCAGGCCGCGCCGCCGCCCAGCTGCAGGGAGCGAGCGATGCATAATGCCGTCTCTAACTTGTCGCCTGTTAGCATCCAGATCTAGAAACGCAGAAGAAATACCACTGAATATTATGATGACATCTATACGCTATCAAGAATGTAATAATAATAAATATTCATTAATGTTGCTGACGTGAAGCAAACGTTGAAGGAGCGTTTTTTTGGCCGCCTGAAGAAGGTTCTAAACAGCTTTCTGTCAGGTGGAAATAAGGTGCGCGCCTTCAACGTTTGGGTCATGTCGGTTTTAATGTAGTCTTTCGGCATACTCAAATGGACTCAGACCGAGCTAGACGCTTTGGATAGACGGGTCCGTACATTGCTGACCGCAAATAGGATGCATCACCCACGATCATCGGTGATGAGACTGTACATCCCGCGGAAGTGTGGAGGTCGGTTTTTTTGAACGCAAAGACTCTACACAACCGCGAGGTGTGCAGCCTCAGAGAATACTTTCATAAAACCGATGTGGGTATGCACCGGGATGTGGTCGCAGTAGACAAGGGACTCACCCCGTTATCCATGGCTAAATAGAACTGGCGCAAACCTGTGGTACTGACTACTGATGACCGCAAGGAAGTATGGAAAGGCAAGGAGCTCCACGGCCGCTTTTATCAGGCTCTTCATGAGCCTGATGTAAATTTCTCAGCGTCCGTGGCCTGGTTACGTTTCAGTGACCTCTTCGGAGAAACTGAAGGTTTTGTCTGTGCAATTATGGACGAAGTTTTCTTAACGAACAACTACCGGAGAAACTTTATGAAGGACGGGACGGTTGACGTGTGTCGGGCATGCCATCATTCGGGTGAGTCCATAGACATATGGTTGTTCTCGTCTGGCTAACGGCGAGTACTTGCATTGGCATAACCAAGTAGCCAGGATTATTCACCAGCAACTTGCTTTGAAATACAACCTAGTGGATTCGGAGGTACCATACTACAGGTATATGCCCGACCCAGTTCTCTAGAATGACCATGTTACGTGGTACTGGGATCGGTCTATCATTACTGACCGGAATATTGTAGCCAATAAGCCGGATATAGTGGTGATAGACCGATAAGCGCGCCGCGCAATGATAGTCGACGTCACCATCCCACATGACGAGAATCTCGTGAAAGCTGAGAAAGAGAAACAAATCAAATATCTCGACTTAGCACACGAGGTTGTCGACATGTGGAATGTGGACTCGGCTATCATTGTGCCGATTGTCGTGACCGCCAATGGTCTTATAGCCAAAAGCTTCGACGACCATCTGTCGAAGCTGTGGTTACGCGGTTGGATCAAGGGCCCGATACAGAAGGCAGCACTCCTCGATACAGCTCGCATTGTGAGGAGGTTCCTGTCTCTGGAGCCCTAACCACCTGTAGCTTTGGGCACGCCACAATTATGGCGGTAAGTCCCCTCTTTGAGGCGTGGTTGGAAAGACCTCACGGCGTCCTCACATTCCGCATGACGCAGGTCCTCACCGGACACGGTAAGTTCGGGAGGTTCCTGCACCGGATTCGTGCGGAAACGACGCCCGGGTGTCGCCACTGTGTGGCCCACCCGGAGGACACGGTGGAGCACACGGTGGAGGTGTGCCCCGCTTGGGCAGAGCAACGCCGTGACCTCGTGAGGGCAATCGGCGGCGGTGATCTCTCGCGTCGGGCCTTGGTTCAGGCCATGCTCCGGAGCGAGGAGGAGTGGCAGGCGGTCGCCTCTTTCTGCGAAGCAGTAATGCTAGCTAAGGAGGCGGCCGATCGCGTGAGGCAACGGTCCTTACGCTCCAACCGCCGCCGGGATTCCGATCCCGATTTCCGGCCACCGTAGGCGCGGGCTTGCAGACGGCGAGCAATGGGTGGCTCGCCGTCTGACCGTCCGGTAACCGTCCGGACCAAGCCCAAGTCGTCGACGGCGCGTTTTGTTCCACGCGCGCCTCAAGGAGATGTCAGCAAAATGTAGGGGCCCAGCAGGGTCGAAGCCTACTGGGGCCACGGGTAGTGTGAAAGCGGAACCCGGGGCCCTGGGACGAAGGCAACGAAGGAACAGGAGTGGGTTTTTAGTCAGTAAGAGTCTGACACTATCTCTCGCTCCGCCCAAGAGCGGGGATGTCATTAGGATGATTTTCCCACCCAATAAAAAAAAAAAAAAAAAACCACCTGTAGCTTGGATCCTGTTCCCGACACCGGCAGAGAACTATTTTTTATATTTTTAAATGTTTTTTTTTTGTAATATATTTTTTTAAAGAAATATTTAAAAATGTAAACGATATGTAGAAAAAATAAATAAATGGAATAAATATTCAAATAACGTTTATAAAAAAATAACATTGAGCCAACAGTAACAAGGTTTCCCATACAGTTACAGTGTATACTAAAAAAAACGAAAACTAAAATATTATTCAAGGTGCAATTAATCGTGGTTCGGAAATGCAATGTTTGATAGTGGACCGCCCGATCTAGGTTAATGTACAATTAATATAATGCAATATGCCTAAGGTAGACTTGTTTTTGAACAGTTTAACGAATTTAGAAATTATTTGTATAAATTGTAATTACATTAGTGTCATTTATTAGCTTCTCCATATTACTTCACCTTTACTCTTACTAATAAAGCATGTTAAACATTGAATGCTGTGTACAGTAATAATTGGAATTCAGATTTATGTACTGCATGTTGTCTTAATTGTGCTGATTGTCTTAGCCTGTAGTCTGTCACTGTACTTATTAAAATAACAATAAAATAAATACTGCCAAATATGAACTACACCAGATATTTGACGTAACACCAATTTGACATTGCTCAAGCACACTTTACCGCCAAATCTGCAGCTTACATCAATCATCAAGAAGTCAACCACTAACAATTTAGCACTTGTTTGGTTGCAGGGAAGGAACATAACACTTTTTGCTTCTAAATTATTATTTTTATTATTAATATTGACAGGTTCACGTTTAACCACTATGGCACACCATTTATCTACACTAATATTATAAAGAGGTAGTTTGTTTTTTTGTTTGTAGGAAGCAATCTCAAAAAAATGTAGCAATCGGACTAGTACGTAACTCGTCCGATTGCTACATTTTTTTTTAGAAGAAAGCTGCTTTATTCCTGAGTGGCATAGGTTATATTTTATGTGAGCGGGCGAAGCCGCGGGCAAAAGTTAGTATTAAAATATTTTCTAAAACACCTTAAAAAACGAAAGTTGACCACGAGTTACCCAGTTGGGAGTGAAGTTTTTTCGCAACATATTTTGCTTCAGCTATACTTAACTCACGAGTAAATGTCAAAAATAGCACTAACTTTAACCAAAAATTGCTTTGCTTTACAAAATGTGTTACAAATGTGTGTGGCGAAATCCACCATTGTACAGTGTTTTTAACTTATGCTTAAAAAATTTAATGAGTGATAAATCAATTAGTATGTATTAAGATCTCCAGACACTTGGTAAATGCGAAATTGTCATTCATTCCAAAAACCATTACGGCATTACCATAAATTTCTACATACCTTAATACCAGCAGTCCTGAGCATGGAGAGTGTCCTGGGCACGTCATCAGCCAGCCTATCCTCGACGCCAGTAAGCGCTAACAGTGTCATGCCTTGCTGTATCTTAGCTAATATGGAGGTAGTGTGCTCGCTGCGGTTCGCGTTCAAACGGGCTTCTTTATATTCGCTCTATTGGCAAAAAGTTATAGGTTTAAAAAATGTATATGAAAACATAGTTTTTTTTTTAATTTATTTATTTAAGGAACTTTTAACAAATTGTTATACCAGTTCCATCGTAGCCTTACCCAAATACATCACAATTACAGAGTAACTAGTGAGTAAACTAAAATAGCTTCTGGCGACATTGGTTTGGTTAAAATAACGTTAAATATACCTAAATCTAGCTTATTTATATTTAATTCATTAATTAACGAACTTCTTTCAGACTCATTCCTGACACACTGAAAACATAGTTATAGGTGGAAACTTCGTAGAGGAAATTGCAAAGAAAAACAAATTAGAGACAAATCAGTAACGCGGTTGGGATACCGCATATATTAACTCCCTCGTAGTGCTCGGGAATTAGTTATATAAATCCCTCACTGCATTCGTGTCTAAAACTTATCAACCTTCGTTTCGTTCGGAATTCAAGATGCGACCCGCGACGTTAAGACACTTCTTTGTTCCCTAGTTATGTGACTATACAATGAAGGTATAGTTTTAAACTCACCTCAAACTGCAGATACTCCTCCATTGTGAGTGTTTTTTTGGCCATGACGAGTGTCCTCAGTCCATCGGCGGCCAACTTCTTACATTCAGGGCTGAGCCACTGAGAGTCTAACAGTTTTGCTAATGCCACGTCCGCGCCTTTTACATAGTATGTGATCTCGCCTGTGTTTTCTTCCTGTTGGTTTAATAAGGACAAATTATTAGTTTTTTTATTCAATATTTATAAACTAGTGCTTGACTGCGATCCCACCTGATGGTACGCAGTGATGCAACTGGGCCAAGCAACCTAGCCAGTTAAAACTGATTTTTGAAAGTCTGATGATGCCTGATTTTAAATTTTATGTTATAATAAATCCATTTTTTTAGGTATATTAGCACTATAAAATTTGATTGAGTCACTTTTCAAAAATGATTGCAATACCCTATTCAAGTGACTACAATAGCAGAGGCCGTTGTCTTTGGAGTCAGTTGTAGATATCGTGCCAGAAATTAAAAGCTTTTTTTTACTTTAGTTTCTATTACCACTTGAGCCTGTTTTACTCTATAAAATCGTCTAAGTTTTCCCAAGCGGCGTTAATTATTTAGCAGGAGAGTATCTTAAAACAGGACATACCTGGACAATGATCCCCATCATCTTACTCTCGCTGGTGAAGGGGAAGATCTGAAGAATGGTGTAGTTGATGATCTCATTGGCAGCGCGCAGCTTTAGAGATATGTTGTGCAAGTCGCGCCGGTATAGAGATACGCCCATCTGTAACGAAGTAATCTCATTTATCTAGTACTACTTTCTCCTAGAGCAGCGAGCAGTGGTGGCCGAGTGGTAATGGCCCCGACCTAAGCGTTGTAGGTCGCGGGTTCAAACCCAGCCGGCGCATTACTTTGTGTAATTTATTTCATCACCACTGCTCAAAATGGTGAAGGAAAACATCGTGAGGAAACCGGCATGTCCTAGAACCAAAAATTCGAAGACATGTGACATCCACCAACCCGCACTGGGCCCGCGTGGTGGATTATGGCCTATTCCCTCTCCTAGAGAGGAGGCTTGAGTCCCAGCAGTGGGAACATTATAAGGCCGACTATGCTATATGCTACTTTATCCTATATTGTTATCCAATCTTGTATATTGTGATATCGAAGAAGATCGCATGACCTATTGCTTTTGTTAACTTGCCAACTGGCTACACAACTATTCTTTCAAAGATTATTTAAATACAGATAGCGGTAAGAATCTTGAGCGCTCGGCGAAAGAACGGGGGATCGCTTTGAGCATCGTACAATATCGGCGAGCCAATCACTGTACAAGGATTGCACTCCCCGCCCCCGCATCTCTTTTCATACCACTAAAGAGACCCGATATTTCACTTCTGCGTGCTTCTGCGCAAGTAAAACTGTAGAAATCAGCGCTCAAGATCCGTGCCGGTATCTGTAGTAGCTTCAGCCAGTGGCTTCGCTCGCGTCAAAGTAGGTTTCTCCATACAAACTTTGAACGCCTGTTTCACTCCCTTAAAAATTGAATTTTCAAAAATCCCTTTATAGTGCTCACTTACGTCATAAAAGAAAACCTTGAGCAAAATTTCATGTTCTTCGTCCCAGTAGTTTTGGCCGTACGTTGCTATGTCAGTCAGTCAGTTTCTCCTTTTATATAAATAAATAGAATAGCCGTTTGAATTTGATATGTAAAATAAATTATTTGTTGTTAGGACTGCTAGCTATCAAGCCACTTGGCGGATTGAATTTTTATATCAAAAATACGATAAAGTATAGTGCTTCTAGGAATAAACTCGATAGTAAAATGCACAATAGTCTTTGATTACTCTCCGCCCCTAACGATATTTAAATTTTTAGGGTTCCGTACCTTAAAAGGACAAACGGAACCCTTATACTTATAGGATCACTTTGTTGTCTGTCTGTCTGTCCCTTTATCTCGGGATCGTGTAGAGGTATCAAGTTAAAATTAAAACCATATCTGTCTGTCTGTGGTCTGCGGTCCCTTGAAGCTGTGAAGAAATTAAACTTCTAAGTTAACGAAATAAAAGATACGGCCTTTTTTATCGCAAAAAACGTATATTTAGACACTCTAATGGGAATCAAAATTCATAACGTATTTCCCGTTGACCCAGAATCTTGAAATTTGGCATGAAGCAAGGTCTTATAGCTGTAAATTTGTTGTTACGTAAAAAAGGTCCTCGTAGCGGATACCAGATTATTACTTGCGCAGTATCGCTAGTTCAACTTTAACGGTGTGCATGTTGTCGTGTCGATAGAGAACTTGAATGTATTATTACTTAGCAAAAAGAACGCGAGGCACGGCTGCCCACGACGGGTGCCAGCGCGGTAAATTTTGTATGGGACCGCGTGGGCGCCCGCTTAACGCAGCGTCGGCCCTTAATTTGCCCAACTACTACTCACCATATCAGTCCACTTGACCAAAGCCACTTCATCAGGACTGGACGCCTGGTACTCGCACAGCTGCTGCTGAGGCACCGCGCCACCACAGCTCTCTGACATCACCGAGCTGCCCATATCTGTAGGACAAACCAAAACATGATGAAACCTGTATTTCCCGAGAGGTCAGGAAGACGTGTATCCATAAGAGATTTTGTGGCTACGGTTAGTGTAGAATGTGAGGAGAAGTTGCTGAGCCAAGTGTCTCAAGTTGGATTCCCGTATGCAACAAATTGGTGATCTAAACCAAAAGGTTGAGTGAATATACATTCATAATAATAGATAATATAATACTAAATTTATAAGTAGTAGTGATGATCGTGAAAATTCTAACGATGTCAATCGATGCGGGGACCGGATGCTTAAAGACGAGTATACAGATATCTGTAAACATCGTTTCGTCTTTTCAGTTAATTCCAGCTGACCCGATTGCGTCTCATCTGCTTGTAGATACCTACTAGCCACATCACTAACTGGCCTGTTGGTCTAGTGATTAGTGGCCCTGACTGCTATGCCGGAGGACGAGGGTTCGATTCCCACCCAGGACAAATGTTTGTGTGATGAAGACAATCATTTGTTCTGTGTCTGGGTGTAATTTATCTATAATATTTATGTATTTAAAAATATTTAAGTATGTTTATTAGTTGTGTAGTACTCATAACACAAGCTTGGGACTAGACGGCGTTGTGTGAATATTATTATTATTATCAAAAACAGGTGTCACATTGAGAGAGCGCCCCCCGCGAATCGACCTGGCTGTCTGCGAGATCATCCGTACCAGCTGCACGGTGAGGTTACTTTTGACACAACACAACCACAGTTTGCCATAATAGCCACGAGGGTCTATGTCCAGTTGCAGACGTCTTTCAGCTAAATATTTACAAAGACCCGGCTTTCTATTTTATTTAAGCCTCAGGTAAGTTAGGGGACAAAGTATCCCCAACGTGACACGTAACGCCCAAACGACGTGACGCTGTAACGTTGCCCAGTGTCCCGCAATTCACCCTCCAATATTTTAAGATGCAATTTCGTGACGCAGTACATATTGTTGAACAATTTATCAGTATTGAGCGTCATGTTAGGAGATATTTTGTCCTCTAGTGTATTCGAGGCTTTATATTTACGTTTTTTTTTTAGGTGAGAAGCCATCAAACAACATCATTCGTTATTGGAGAAGCGAGAGGGCGTGTCAGACTAAATCCCACTGTGTTCCTTCAGTTACCCTTTACATTCCAGATCCGCAATAATTCTTTCGGACAATCACGCTGCAAAACTAATGTCGGAATATCTCTATACATAAAACAAAGTCGTGTTAGTTACACCCTTTATAACTCAAGAACGGTTGGACCGATTTTAATGATCTCTGCTTTGTTAAATTCGTCTCCGCTCTGAATAGCAGAATAATTATTGAAGTATCGAAAAAAATAAAAAAATACATACCTAGCAAAATTTCTAAATTCATCGAAAAATGACAACAACATTACATATCAAATCATATGTCAAATACATTCGTTTCAGTCATTCTATCATTCGTTGAATATTTTATTTATTTATATATATACTTTATTGTACACCAAAATATTTTTTTTTTTACAATTTGAGCCTTACACTTAAAACATACAATTAGCTGCCTTATCGCATTTTGCGATCTATTCCAGGCAACCTGGAATGGACAGAGATTGTCTGGACATAAAATGGGGTATTATGCGGTACGAAGTTCGCCAGTTCAGCTAGTTGCTGATAAGGCCCCTCGCCCACAACGAATTTTTGTAGCGATGCTGTCGCGAGTTAGTCGCATTTGCAAACGCTATAGAAAAAAGAAAGAAAGAAACAAAAAATGTTGATTCGTGCCTCACACAATCGTATAAATTAAAATTACACAATAAAAAAAAAAAAGAAAGGTATAATCAGTGCGAGACCAAAAAGGCATCTAACTCAGCATATGCTGCTTTCTTTAAAACGATAAATAACGCAGCGCTGGTATTCTGTTAGGGCTCGCTGTGATGCCACGAACACACTTACGGACGTTAAATAGTTAGTATAATCTAAATAAAATAATAAATAATGAAGAGATAAATAAAATTCGTGAATTTATGTTTATGTGTGTAATGTAAATGATAAACAAATACATTTAAAAATAGTGCATACAAGAATAAATAATAAACCTTCGACCGACGCCTAACGCTCCAACATATACCATTTGTCATTACCATAGACAAACGGAGGAACGCGAGCGTACGGTGAATCGACTGTCAAATGCCAAAAAATGCCAACGCGCTACAGCATCGCGACTGTATCGATGCGAACTCGCGACAGCATCGCTACAAAAAGTCGCCGTGGGCGAGGGCCCTAAAAACTAATGCAGCTTACCCGACTGCGCTTCATCCGCCTGCTGGTCACCACTAGCAACATCGTACACCGGCGTCACGTTATGACACAACGCTATACATAACACAGTCTGCCACACTTGTCGAGGTGAAGCCGCGAAACTTTCGCTGGTGGAAGTAGTCGGCGATGTAGGGAGGGACGGAGCGTCGTTCGTCACGTATTGAGTTAAGAGGGCTTCGACCTGAAAAAAATAAAAGGTATATTATTAAGCACTCTCACATAATTCCTAGTATGAAAACGAAGCTGGGTGTATATGACCGCGATCCCACTTTGTCGTGACGAAAGATAATCGTGTAGTTTTAAGTGTCGTGGCTTATATATTTAAACGTGTTACATATCGGACGCCAGGACTTACTGTCGCCTACAACTATTTTTGTGGTGGCAGCAGATTGTCATGATAGTGAGAACGGCTAGTACGACATTAGTTTAACGATAAAAATCGTTAAATCTAAACCGTGACGGTCTTCTTCTTCTTTTCGATTCGATGGTAAACTCGTCAAACTGTTTTGCGCCATAGGTGGCTAGATTAATAGCTGCATCGGTAGCACTCATCAAATCCTCCAAAGTGCAGGGATACGGACACTTGGGGCATTCCAACATGTGGCTCATGTTTTGAACAGGAGCACCATGACGGTCAAAGATGTGCCATTGTTGCGACTATCTATCGTGGCCACGAAAACAGTCGTTATAATGGAAACAGCTAGAGACTATAGTCATCCGACTATAAATTAACCGTTACAACACAGTGGGAACGCGGCCTTACACATTTGGAGGTAGGCGGAACAGAGAGTAAAGTCCCGCAAACCTCCATTGAAAAGGGAGGATCCTCCGGCCAGACGGGTGTTATGTCTGGTGGGCTACAACTGCCCGATAGATGATTTCGGACTGTTCTATATGTTCTAATCGCGCGGAGAACTTTGATTGCGCGATTCAGGATCTTCTTATGTGACGCGATAGATGTCGCTACATCACTCCCCTCCGGAGATCGGAGATCGATGGTTCTTGATGCTTCTTGATGCGTGCCAGGCCAGTGGTAGGTTGGTTCCAGTGAGTCGGAACCGAATGCCGCCTAGTTCTCGGTGAGTCGGAACTGTCTGCGGTGATGCCCCAGTGAGTCGGGGTGGTGCTGTCCCAGTGAGTCGGGATGATGCTGCAGGCTCCAGTGAGTCGGAGTAGTGCTGCTGGCTCCAGTGAGTCGGAGCGGTGCTGTGCGACGTAGTGGCTTGACTGCTTGCGTCGACCAGGAGAGGTTCTTCATTGCTCTTCATGTGACTGGCCGAAGGTGCAGTGTGCTTCGCCAAGGTCGCTGATGAGGCTGAGGGTGATGACCAGGTATGACCATGTAGGCATGCTGGTGGTCAGGATAACCCTTTATAGCCGTGGGTGCTGGCTGTATGGCTCGCTGCTCGAAAGCTTGAGGAAGTGATGATGACGTCACGAAGTAGTGTCTGCACGAAGGCTGCGCTGACGTTCTTTGTCGAGGGTCACCAGTTTGGAGGTATGTGGAACAGAGAGTAAAGTCCCGCAAACCTCCGTTGAAAAGGGAGGATCCTCCGACCAGACGGGATGTTATGTCTGGTGGGCTGCAACTGCCCAATAGATGATTTCGGACTGTTCTATATGTTCTAATCGCGCGGAGAACTTTGATTGCGCGATTCAGGATCTTCTTATGTGACGCGATAGATGTCGCTACACACACCTAAAGCTAAAAAACTTTTTAGGTTGATTTATGAATAACTTATTTATGGAGATTTTTGCTGGGCTGCGGCACAAAGAGTAACTCAAGAAACACAGGTGGGTTTTAGTCAGTCCAAGTCTGACACTCCCACTCATTCCCCCCAGAGCAGGAGAATTTATTTGATGATTGTCCGTCTGAAAAAAATGGAGTAAGAAACTCCATTTTTTGCTGGTTCTTCTTTATAAGAAACAGATCTCTATAAGAATCTTTAGAGCGTGAGTTTCACTTTTGTACGAAGTGTTATGAATCTTTCTAAAGCTAAACCTCTTAGAAGTAGGCCCCGTTCGAACAAAAGACAAGACCAAAATAAATGATGCACAACTTCACAACAGACTTCTCAATATTATAAAACCTGTTGAGGGTCCACGTGTGTTATTATTATTATATTGAAAAGTTCAGGACACCGGCGGATTATTATTATATTGAAATTTCCCGACACCGGCGGACAACTGTTTTTTATGTTTTTTTATAGAGTACATAAAAAATAATAGAATAATAATATAATATTCCACAACTTTCACACAACGCCATCTAGTCCCAAACTAAGCAGAGTTTATGGTATAAGTACTAGAAAACTGATAAACAAACTTATACAGGGTGCCTTTGACATCGACACAGAAACGAATACCACGGATCCAGTACATGATTCTGGACCCCCCAGTGGTGGATTTTTCCCCAGTGGTCGTAGTAGTAAAAAATATACAGGATGTCTTTGAAACACCCTGTATATTTTTCTACACTATCGCTGGATCCAGAGATAATAGTAAAAATATTGTCTTGTAAAATCAAAACCTACAAAACCACTCACCTCATAGAAATTATTCTTATCGAACAGCGCATTCCCCAGATGCAACTTCTGGAACACCATTTCGTTCTTGGTCAGCGTTCCGGTCTTATCCGCTAGCACGTACTGGATCCTACCCAATTCTTCAGGAATGGTGGTGGAACGCATGACGGTGCCTTCGATCTTCTGGTCTCTTTGTATGGTCCAGGAGTAGAACGCTTTGCCCATGTCGAGGTTTACTCTTAAACTGAAAAGGAAATGTTTTGTTAGTTCAGTATTAGGCATCCTCGATCGCTCAGGATTTCTTCAAATAGGCGTTTTATAAACACGAGCATGCCTTCAAAATTTCAAGTTACAGAAATCTATCACATCCCACATACGAGCCCTATTGTTAAATGAAAATTAACCTTCAACGAGCAACGCTCACCGCCTGCCATCTGAGCCTAGCATTGATCGATGCCGAAGTTAAAGCAATCGGTCATCTAACAATAAACGTGTTAAAAATAAAAAAAAATGAGTAATAAATGCATTATAATCATAAACGATAAGCAAATCCAACCAATTAATTTATGACAAATCACGTTATTGATTATACAAGGGAAATGTATAAAGTTATTTAACGACCACAGAGCTGATAAAACTAAAAATAAACAGTGTGTTGTAGTAGAGCTAGTTTTTAGGGTTCCGTACCCACAGAGTAAAACGGAACCCTATTAGTAAGACTCCGCTGTCCGTCCGTTTGTCACCAGGCTGTATCTCATGAACTGTGACAGTTGAAATGTTCACAGATAATGTATTTCTGTTACCGTTATAACAACAAGTACTAAAAACAGAAAAAAATAAATATTTAAGTGGGGCTCATATACAAAAAACGTGATTTTATTGCCGTTTTTTGGACGGTACGAAGCTCTTCGAGCGCAAGTTCGATAGAAAGTACATACGAATTCCCAGATCATACATATATCACACTATCACGTCAAACTTTCGTCTATAATATTAGTGTGATAGTCATCGTCATCATCATTTCAGGCGTAAAACGACCACTATATCACACTGATAATATAAGCGAAAGTCTGTGAATTTACTTCAATAGGGAATATGCATGCAATTGTTTTTTTTTTTTATAACTTTAATAAACAAATATGAAAGATTTTTTTAAATATCTTCATCAACAACGAAATTATAAAGCTTCGGAGCTGCTATTATTAGCAGCTTTTTTATGAAAGAGAAGTCCGACGTGGTTTTTGACGTCAAAGTTCATCAAATCTATACCGCCATAGAAAACGGCGTTTGGACGAGAGAGACAGATATATTTATTCAAAATTGTTATCTCGTTTACTTTTTTACCAACATTGCTTTGCTAGCGGCTACTAGACCAAAGACATAACATAATAATAATAACCCACAACTTTCACACAACGCCATCTAGTTCCAAGCTAAGCCGAGCTTGTGCTATGAATGCTAGACAACTGGTAAACATATTTATATATTTCTAAATACATAAATCTTAAACATCATATAGATAAATTACACCCAGACTGAATATTACCACTATTTATCTCTGTATCATCTTAAGGTTGACTGGTAGAAAATGCCTAAGACATTAAGTCCGCCGCTGTACGTTTGTTCATAAAGTATTTAATAAATAAATAAATATTGCATACAATATGATACAGAAAACATCCAACTTACCTAATAGGAATAATATAAGAGAACAGCAATACGAATCTGAAGAGGAACCCATACCAGGGTCCTCCGAACCCTTTCAGCGTTATCAGCAGCATCGATATGAAGATGGTCGCGACGAACAGCAGCTTGGTGAGGTCGTTGACCTGCAGGTCGAGGCGGCCCACCTTCGAGCGAGGGACCGCGTTGTTCATCACGCTGCGGGTTTCACTACCTGGAGACAGATGTCATCATAAAATAGGCATAGACCAAACTTAAAAATAATGATTATTATAGTAGCCCAAGTGGGGATTTTGCGCGTTACTGGAGCGCGTCAGAAAATCATATGGGGAGAAACCTTGCACCCTGTAATGTAAGGTACATTACAGGGTACAAGGTACTAATTATGAACCCACATATATAGTGGGGTGCGTTGAGAGCAGCCCGTCAGATTAGTAAAAAAAAATCGATCGTCGGAAAAATTCGAGCGCGTCAGATTAAGACAAGGTAAGTTGAGTACAAGCAGAAAAATGTAAATTTCAATAATCTGACAATTTCAGCGTAAGGAAATGGGCGAGTCACAAAGTTGTAAAAAAAAAACGTAACCTCGAAATGCTTGAGCGCGATTGAATTTTTATTTTTATTTTGAAGGAAATCCTATCAGGATTACGAATAACATATAATCTGACGGTTTTCATGTGGCGATGTAGCTAAAACCATCGATAAAGTACTGATGCTGAGAATTAACTGTGTATTCCCCACTCCGCGCCTAGAGTGAGAGATAAAGAAAGAGCGAGGTCCTTTCTTCGCACTCTTTCTTTATCTCTCACTCTCTTGCACTGTCCCACTATGGAAAATATGGGTCGTTTAGGACTCTTCCGGCCAAAATAATTGAATTTAGTTGAATTTTGATAGTAAACTGTTGAATTTTTTCACAAACTTCAAGTCATATTAATCTTTAATGACCATACTACAATTTACTTTTACAAAATGACGCTTGATTATTTTATTATTAAATTTTTAATTTAATTTTTTTATTCTATCTGTCAGATTAACAATACCCCCCATTTAATTGTCAGATTATCATTGACAAAGACATCATGTTCAACTCTCTGTATAAAAATCTGACGAGCTCGAGATCTCAAGGTCACATTTCTTTTTACATTTTCAAAAATCAGGCATGACGTTTGGTTACTTCAAAATCGTCAGTCATTAATCACGGCTGTACCGCTAAATAATTTATTCTAATTTGCCTTCACACTCACGTATGGGTTAGTATCAATATTTACCTAAAAACTATTTTAGTAGTCATGAGAATTCCAATTCCATATATTCCATTTTATTATCATTAGCAATTTTCTTACCAGTATAAATAATAAGTCCGGTAGCCTGTCCCGAGGCGACCACACAGCCGCTCCACAGAGTGTTCTCAATGTGCAACGAGTCACTCTCCTCTTCATCCAGCCTTGTGCAAGTTCCGATGAACGCGTGGATGTCTTTCTCTGGCTTTTCCACCCAGATCTGGGCGTTAATGTCTAGCAAATGCGCGTCTGTTGGCAGCTTTTGTGTCGATGGGAGGGGTATCCTGAAATTTTTTTTGATATTTTCAACAAAATATTTTTTTAATGCATAAAATGGCTTTATTTGTCTATGAATAAGAGTGGGTGTCTAAAAAAGGGCAGCGCTAACGTGGTGAAGTGTAGTGCAATGTTTCACTGCCAAACAAATAATAACCTTGTACACGTTGTAATACAGTTCAATTTAGATCAATGTACCACTACACTAGTCCGGTTCAAAATTTGATGAATGTAGCCACATAGCAAGTATTTTGACCTAAACGGAAAACGGTTAAGTTTAATATAACTTTTCTGAATGAATTCTTCTCTAGTGTAAATACCAATTAAAACTTTTGATCTTGAATGTATAGGTGAGTACGTATCGGGTCACCATTACTCACGCACAACGGTCTATCATGAACAAAGTACGGAAATCCAACTCCAGGCTACAACCCGGGAATCTTTAAGTCAAGAGTGAATAGGTTACTTCTAGGTAAGCGCGCTCAACCGTCGCTTTCCATCAGGTGAGATAGCGGTCAAGCGCGAACCTATCAAGAATAAAAAAAAAGAGATGGATAGATAGATAGATAGACATGTACAAGAAATCTTATACTAATATTATAAAACTGAAGAGTTTGTTTGAATGCGCTGTCTTCAGGAACTACTAGTTTGAATTAAAAATTATTTTAGTGATGGAGAGCCCATTTATCGAGTTAGGCTATAGGTTATACAACATCACGTTGCGACCCACAGGAGCGAAGCAGTAGCCAAAACGCGGGGGACAACTAGTTACGTAAAATATCCCAGAAACCGTTATTATCCAGTATTCATAACAGAATCAGGCCTTATGAAAGACGGTTGGTCGTGGTCCTGAAGAGAACCGTTTAAGTTTACCATCGTGGTGAAAGGATTAGTCAGGTAGACTCTGCGTTACCGAGTGCCGGGTGCGCCGGGCGTTTGGTATCGCAGAACGATATATGTATTTAAAGCCACTCGTGGAGGCTTCTTTCATGCAATGCCCATGGAATGCCCAAGTGTCCGTATACCTGCACTTCGGAGGATTTGATGAGTGCTACCGATGCTGCTATTAATGTAGCCACCTATTGGGCCCAAACAGTTTGACAAGTTTACCATAGAATAGAAAAGAAGAAAAAGAATAACAGAATCAGGCGTAAAGTAAATGATGATTGTATGCTCCATTCTCGATACATAGTAGTATTTATTTTAGTTTACTATTTATAATGTTTGTCAACATTTTTATCACTCACTTGTAGAGTAGCGAGGAAGCTGACATTTATGAGTAATAATGAGAAATGACAATGACACAAAGATAACAAACATTGTTTTTTGTAGAAAGATACAAAGTTGTCTAAACATTTTACTATAAGCACAAAACCGTGAGTGTTCAACTGCAGTTTATTTTTATAATAACTTTGCCCCACACTAGGAATTACTCCTGTATCATGGATATGTTCATAAGCATGTAAACTCCCATACACAAGATACCCGGAACGATCTGTAGGCCATGCCCTTGATTTTGAATATCAGTTCATCATCATCATCTTCCTGCCATTGTCCCGTGTTATTTGGGGTCGGCGCAATATATTTTTCTTCAATTCTGCCCTGTCACTCGTCATGCTAACACTAACTTCCTTTTCTTTCATATCACTCTTCATACAATATTTTGAATATCAGTTGTACTCATAAATTAAGAGTGAGTTGCATCAACTAACTTTAACGGTAACCAATATCTCATTAGCCACCAAATCTGTTGTTAAGCGAAATACAGGTTGCACTAATTAGGCAAAGGTTAAAATATCGTCACAAATAACAGCAAGATTACTACTCAAATTCGAGTAGGTTTAACTTCTTTTTTAGCATTATAATGTTCCCACTGCTAGGACTCAGGTCTCCTCTCTAGAAGAGGGAATGGGCCGTAAATCCACCACGCGGGCCCAGTGCTGATTAATGGCTATTTCGGGCGGTTAAGGGGATATAGGACCTAATAGCAAGTTTTATAACACGCAAAAGTATATATAGATACAGGAGTAAATAGAATCTGAATATGTGTCATTCTTCAGGATATATGCTACATAGATAGTGTGTTCAAAACATAATTCAGTTAATTTCTTATATCTTCTTGATTTTTTTCTATCGTACTGATAGAAAAAAAGTAGTCTCGCTCGTGCTCGTGGGATTAAAGATGCGATAACAACTACTTTAATATATGTTTACCACAACGACCTTACAGCCACTAGACGTCTAATTACAGGCGACGCCTATCTGTCAACACATATGATTATAGATCTGACGTCTCGACTAATCAGAACTTAGTACACCGCTTCTCCGTACAAATCAAACTAATCAGAACGTAGTACCCCGCTCCCAATACCTCGGCTAGTTGACAGAATTGTTTTGGTACGCTAGTTCAAACATGAGGCGTCTAGTGGCTGTAAGGTCGTCGTTTTACCAACATGTCTACCAAGTGCCTGATGATAAGCAGATAATGATTAATCATTATAAAAAGAAAAGGTTGTTAACCTGCCATAATTTATATCTGTTGTATCTATACTGTTTATTTTATTTTATTATTTATCTAGATTATAGGTTCACGGATTGATTTTTATTGCGGCTTCAATTTTTTTAATAGGTGTAAAAGTATATGGTCAGATACACACTTAGATCCAATAGTTATTAAGATAAGGCACAAACAATAATCATAACAATTGGGTTAAAAAACAAAACACGCAGCTGTTTGGAGCGAAGACCAAATTTGGGGCAGTGGGGATACATACGCTTAGGTATACACAAGCATATTGGAGCTGGTCTCTCTGGAATGCCCATAGTTGGCTCCGATATGGATAGCATTTAAGGAAATTACAACAACGCAATAAACATAAGAGACTATCACAATTCTTTTTTTTTATTCTTGATAGGTTCGCGCTTGACCGCTATCTCACCTGATGTAAAGCGACGATGCGGTCAACGATGGAGCGCGCTTACCTAGAAGTAACCTATTCACTCTTGACTTAAAGATTCCCGGGTTGTAGCCATCAGGAAACACAGATTCCGGCAAGGAATTCCACTCCTTAGCTGCACACAGAATTAATGTGTTCCCAAAACGTTTTGTGCTTATAGGTGGGATGTCCACCATGTACCGGTGTACAAATATTCATAAACATACTGAGTTCTCGATTGGATGAAAGGATCGTTATGCTAATTGTAACAATTTTCACTCAATACAATTTCCAATGCCCGTCATTCAACATGAACATTTGAACGACTTTGACGGTTGAAATTGAAACGATTGAGGCGAGCTCGTAGAAAGTATTAGCTTTTCCAATAAAAAAAACTACTGTTCAAATCTAATCTAATACTGTGATAATTTATATGTAAATATATAATATATCTATTTATAGTATAAGATATATAGTTATATTGGTGGACTAGCTTCTGCCAGCGCCTTCACCCGCCTCAAAGTAGGTTTCTCCATACCAATTTTGGACTCCGTTTCATTACGAAAAAAAATCAGCTGTTCTCTACATTTATGTTCGCATAACTCGTCAAAATATATGGATTAGCTGATTTTTTTTCGCTATTTCAGGTTTGGTCCCATAGTAAAAGTTGTTCATAATGAGGAGTACAATGTCCCCTCGAAATTCGTAAAGTTAATTTTATAACACCTTATATATAGATAATTATTAATATTCAAAGCGAAAGTTTTGGTTTATTTGGTACTTTATTTTAATACTTCAAATACACTTCTTGTTTTTTGAACACTATCGTTTATATTTCTTTCAATTTCCCTTTCGTAGGTCTACTGGAAGTAATTTCTATAGAAATAAGTAGTTAATTTGTAATCACATCTATGATATCCATGTATTGTTAACAGTAATCTGTTTCCCTGTGTATTAATGAATTTATACTTATAATAAATCTATAGAAGTGAAAATTCTGTACATTGAAAATATCAAAAAAATAAATGGCAGGGGGGGGGAGTGTTACTAGACCGACACCGAATCCAAAAATGTGATTATAAAAATTGTCGTCCGTCTGTTTGTTCAGGCATCACGCAAAAACTACCAGTTCGATTACGATGAAACTTGGTATAATTATTCTTTAATATCCTGGGCACCACACTGGTTATTTTTATTCCGGAAAAGTATATACAATAAAAAACAAACTTAATTTTGCGGTTTGATCCCTAGACCCGATTACGGTACCAACCGCAAATAATAAGTTTGTCGTAGGTTACGTCACCGGCAGTGGAGTTCACTAAGGAGCGTTGCACACGGTTAAGATACTAAATAATATTTCATATTTTCGTATCTCAAAAAGCCTGATAAAACCGTTTTCTACTTCTACGCAGCCGAAGTCGCGGGCAAAAGGTAGTAATAAAATAAATATTTAAAACTTCTGAAGAAGAAAAACGAAAAACGCTGTGTTTAGAAGACTACAAGACGCCGCCCGGTTGGAGCAATTAGTAGCCTTTTAGTATTTAGGCAGATGAAGAACTCTTCATATCAATAAATAAAGCAATACGAACCTCAACTTCCAATCAATCTCTCCATCCAATTGGTCGGTTCTTATAAACACCGTGCCCATCGTCTCATTGGTCCTCAGCAGTATCATGTCAGCTGGTACTCTTTGGCCTTTATGTAACATCACGATGTCACCCACCCGGAGTTCCGAGGACGCGACCTGTTCTGTCAAGAATGGGCGATAGTCCGCTGCTGAAGAGTCCAGGACTATGCGTTCGTAGCGTTGGCGGTTCACTTCGCGGTCCCGTCTGGAAGAGGGAAAGAATTTCATGAAATTCCACTTTCAAATCGAAATTAATAATAATACAGCAGCTGTTTTTTTTTTTAAGACGCTCACCTTAGGAAGTACATCAAGGAATATAACCTTTTTTTTCTACTCGGTGTAGCGAGAGGGAATTTCAGAGTTTTACTGACTAAAACCCACCTATGTTCCTTCAGTTGCCCTTTGCGTTCTAGGGCCGCGGTAATTCTTTCAAACAATTCCCTGACCCTAGTAGGCCCTGTTAAAGGAATATATCCTGTCCTTGTCTTGTCATTCTTTATACAAAATTATTTTTAGTATATGCTATACGTGAATATAATTTCTTCAGAATCAGTAACTGAATCGATTTTAATGATTTTTACACCATGTTAGATTTCCCCAAAAATATTTAAAAAAGTTCACAAGTTGGACAACACCAACTCTAAGTACAACACGGGTCACGGCAAGACATAGCGGGCATAAGGCGCCAGCGCACACCTGGGTGCGGGAGCAACCCTCAACCCCTCAGTCGCCGGAATGGCCCGGTGACCATGTATTTGTGCGGACAACCAGGTAATAGAACAAGCAAAGTTATAAAATATGTGATTTTTTATGAGACGGTTATGGTATTTCGGGTTTCGCATATACTAAAAATAATGTTGTATGTATGTCGGCGAAGTCAATAGTACGGAATCCAGATTGACAAAGTGGTGGACGTCTGCACCACCGCAGTCATCCCGTATGACAGTGGTGTATGACGTCACACCACTTTGATAGAACTAGGGCTGAGTTCGCGCGAGCCGATGATAAAGTTGCAACCGCATGTACGGACGTGGTTCACTTTTCTTTGCCGAAAGACGCGTGGATCACACTGGTCTAGAAACTGTCTCACGGTTCGTTGTGAATTAAATACCTAAAGCCTATACTATAAATTAATCAATTGCGTGGTCTGGAATTTTTTTTTATTGCTCGTAGCCCACTCGTCACCCACTCAATATATTATGGTCTCTGGAGGAGTTTACCACTCTGATCGGTATCCTTAACCGACATGTATATTGGATCTTCGGTGGAAAGGAGAAAATTCTGAATTTGTTTTTTTTGACACATCCAGACAAAAGTCAGCCAAGTGCGAGTCGAACTCACGCTCGAACGGTTCCGTACCATTATTAGGGTTCCGAGATTCTGCGATTATTTTAACCGTCTAAATGTTGGGTGCCTGCCCTAAAAACACAATACCTGAGATTTTATGAAAAAAAAAACTGCACGAACCAGAAAGTAAACCAAGAACATCGGAAGACTTAACATTCAACAATCAGTGTGCATACTACATCTAGATAACTAAAAGACTTAATTAGCAGCAAATTTTTGTCTAATTGAAGCGACTTAATTCTTATGAAGACATAAATATTTAACGAGACAAAAATGCCCATATTGTTAGGCGCTAAGTAAGGCCATTGTTTTACATATTAACGAACAAAGAGGACTCTATATTCGATATCTAGATCTCCGGAAATTAAAATAAACATATACTATTATTGTACATACCACACGATACTGATAATAATTCAGTCAATAAACATCTGACATCAGACATTACGCCCTTTTGTGATTCGCGGCTAGGATAATTAATATCATGGAGCAACCAACATGTATTCTGTCTAATTACGAGTAGATTTAATCTGGCATTGGGAAAACTCATTACCTAATGGTTTTATAAATGAAACAGAGTACTTGGCTATACGAGCGACGATATAATTGTAAGTTTCGCGATGCTCTAAAGAGCCTATTACACTACGCGATATTCAGCACACGATATTCAGACTGTCTTATTTTTTGTTCCGAGTAAGACCGGTCTAACCCTTATTACACTACGCGACATCGAATAAGACTGTCTGAATATTGAGTAGTGTAATAGGTTCTTACGTTCGCGCACCTTGAGCACTGGGGCCTTTTTTTCACATGGGAAATTCATCGAATAACTTCTTTTACTAAACTATAGTGTTGCAACCTATTTTATACACATTTCGAAGGGGGGAGAATTTTTAGATCATTCAATATGAGGTTTGCTATTTAGGTTTTTGAGGCTCTTGGGTATTAAGCCATTGGCCGTCACAACTATCGGCAAAATGACTGCTGTTTCCATGAACTTCAAAAAAGAAAGGAAATGAACGGCACTTACCGATATCTTCTAAAATCATCAACAGCCTCCCTGAACAGCGTCACAGCGAGTACAAAGCATAGTGGTCCCCAGTACGTGTACAGGTAACCGATACGGATGCTCGGGATGAACTGACTCACGGCCATCACCAGGAAGTACAGGTTCAGGAAAAAGCGGAACTGCTCAAACAGCACCAGCGGTAGGAATGTCAGGATGTTGTATTTCTGGAAAAAAAATGAGATGGTTAGCTTCTGGAACTCGGGATTTCATATTAAAGTGGAAAATACATCCTGTATCTACAACATTAAGGAACGGAACCCACGAGCAATTTAGTTCCCCAGCAACTTGTTTCCTTCTCTGTCGCACTTGCATACAAACCCGTAACTCGATTTTCTTAAACTCTTTTAGAATGTGTCAAATCCGCAAGTTTTTGGAAAAAAAAGTGTAAATTTTATACGAAGACATGTCCTAAAGGTATACAAGCCGAAAACATTATATAAAAATTATACAAAAATCTATAACTATCTGTCAGATTCAAATATAGGTACTCTAACTATCAGCAGCGTCGTTCACCTGAGAATTTCGCTTGAGAAATTCTTAGATGAACTTTGCTTTAAAATTCCGCCTGAAAACCGCGCCTAGGATATAGTGCTTTATATTTTATGCCATCAAAAACATAACTTACAAAAAAACCAAGTCAACTCGCAACTCAGCCCCCCCCCCCCTTGCCAAGTTACAATCGTATTGTTAGCGCAGAACGCCTCGAGTAGGCCACATCTCAACACTCAGTCACGTGGTCAGTACAAAGGAATCGGAGGCGTGACCAACTCGAGGCGTTCGGCGCGAATGAAACGATTGTAACTTGGCTAAGTGGGCTGTTTTCTACCGTAAAAAGTTGTGAGATCCATGTGATACCAAGTCGGTTAATTTATTCAGTACCTTCTTGAGGGACCTTTTGCAACATCTTTTATTGACCATATCAATATTACAAATCTTTTATGTTTTAAATAAATATATTGACTTAGCAATCGGACTAAACAATCAATCAATCTAATTTATTATAATACATTTCACAAAGCACGTTCTGCACGTTCAATCATCATCATCAATCATTCATTTTATTTGCATAATATGGGTTTACAAAGATGTTTGCACGGTTACAGTTTCACCATATTCAGCTTATGTTCGCATGCAAATGTATAATAAAATGTCATATGATATTATGGTTAAGTCTTTAAAAAAAAAAAAAATTCGTTATACTGATATTGATAGAAGTCAATCCAAATAAACATTAAAAATTATTAAAAGGAATACAAAAAGTCAAGTGGTACATCATGGTTATAATAATTTAAAAGTCAAATTAAATAAATTTCAAATTAATTACGTCAAAAAAGCAAAAAAATACATATTTGAATTGCTATTATTTAATGGATTATATTACTAACAATAATTGCGTTACATTTTGTCATTTAAGTACTCCTTAACCGAATAATAAGTCTTATCTATAAGAAAAGACCGAAGTTTATTTTTAAATAAGTTCACATTAATTGATCTGCGTATAATTGAGGGTAGTTTATTATATATATTTGGGCCCATGCAAACAAAGCTTTTAGTAAGGAGCGCGGTTTTACAAGGTGGAACACATAATTTATCTGCGTGACGCTTTCTAGTACGATACTCAAACAGTTCAAGATTAGAATGAATAAATAGTGCTGTCTCATAAATGTAGATACTGGGTAATGTTAATAGTTTTAATCTCTTGAAATGAGGCTCACATGAGTCAGTTTGAGTTAAGCCACATATCGCTCTAACGCATCTTTTTTGCGCTCTGAACGCACGTTCCAAATCAGTGGAGTTGCCCCAAAAAATAACACCGTATCGAAGAGTAGACGATACATAACCATGGTAAGCAGTTACCAAGGTTGTAATATCCACAATTTTACTAAGACCACGTAAAGCAAACGAATAACTGTTTAATTTGTTACTTATATGCTCTATTTGTTTTTTCCAAGTCATTTTTTGATCAATGTATAAACCTAAAAACTTGGTTGATTCTACTTCTTCTGTTATGTGGCCGTCACAATTAATGTTTAAATCCTCTATCGTTTTCCTCTGCCTAAAATTAATAGCTTTTGTTTTACTAATGTTAATTTTTAAATTATTACTTATTAACCAATCCATTGTATTATTTATCGTCAAATTTATATTGTTAAGAATATTACTTTGGTCATGCGAGTCAAAAAGAATGGTACTGTCGTCAGCAAAGAGAGTCATGGGGTTGTCAGTTACAGTTGGTAGGTCATTAATGTAGACTAGGAAAAGGAATGGCCCTAGTACACTACCTTGTGGCACGCCAACGTTGCATAAAGTATTTAATAATTAAATAAACAATTGTTCTTTTATTATTCAAAACTCTAAGAGTATGAATAGAGTTTAGCAGTTAGTAGAAGAGCGTCAATGGTTCATGACTGATTTAATTTGTAGCATAGAATCTAAATGATTGAATAACCTAGTTGTGGACCATTGAAAGAAATTTTAAGCACTTAGCATTGGTACAGCAAGTGCACTTTTGACCTCTGACTGTACAAACAACAGCGCATTGAATGGGCAGTAATAATTCTTTGTAAGAAATCTGGGGCCCAAGTCTTGCTATTTTTATAAATTCGTCATTCCAACACGATCCCATTGTCATTTTGCCAAAAGTTCGTAATCTAATAATTCATAATGGTCGATCATTGATCGGTCAATGATCTTGTGATAGAATGACAATATCGAGCTGTTTCGAAACAAATTAAAAGCAATGATGTTCCAACGGTAGGTCACTAATCAAAGGAACTGTTAAAATTTTGGCAGTTATCCGCATACGTCAAATATTCATGTACCAATATGTACGAGATTACCATTCTATGGCACTTCTTTCAATGGAGTGTCAGTGGGTGACCATTGGAAAGTCATAATGACGCCATTATGTTTGTAGTTTACCATACTTGTCAAAATCAACAATTATGAAGTCAATGATAGACCATTCTGACACTGTTGTAATAGCAGACTTGAGGCCCTGAAGAGATAGCTTAAGATTTATAACATCTGTAGGTAAAGAAAAATTAAAATTATTGAAAAAAGATTTGCTTTCAATTGATTCTTCTATCATTTTCAACTCGAATCTTAGATACCCACGATGTGTAACCGAGCCAAGGTCTATGTCGTGTTGATCTTTTAATCTATGTCGTACCCACAAATACAAGAATACAATGATCGGAATACATCGCAACGACAGTGACTCGGCATTCTGATTGGCTAACGTTAGAACACAATGGGCGGTCATTGTTGCAAGGACGATACGGGCAAGTGCCGCTGCCGCGCTGGCGGATTAGATACTTTTTTTGTATGAATCTTCTTCACGTTTCTTACAAAATTCAGTCAGTTTGCGTTAACTAACTATTTCAAAATTTGTAATAATAGTATTATGAGTCATGAAAGTGTACAAGAGTTAAATATACCACAAGGAAAATAAATAGGTTTGAAAGTCTTCGTCAGGGGAATCCCCGGGCGGCTGATTTTATGTTCCATTATGCGTTAAGATCAATTGGATCTTAACGCATATGATTGCGTTAAGATCCAATTACGCAGAAAGCTACGCTATCGTTCGGGGTCATAAGCCACTTTTAACTTGAAAAAAAAAGTGGTGTGCCCAAAGAAACGTACAGTTTTTGATGCAAATAATAAAAAAAAAATGACAATTGCTCAATTGTGACCGCTAATAAAATTGACCATTTTTCCTTGACCGTGCATCGTAATGGTCATTGGGAGAGCCATGTCTGTCGTATTGTTTCGCAGTGATGTAATCTTTTATGAGTCAATGGAGCAGCTTCATCGATTTTTTTTTAAATGAGTTCTGTAAGAAAAACCGGGCAAGTGCGAGTCGGACTCTCGCACTGAGGGTTTCGTACAAACTTAGCTGTGAAAACAGTGTAAATGCCGAATTGAGTTACGAAGATTTTCCGAATCGATAAAAACAGTTTTCTTTGTGACGTAACAACAAATTTAATGTTTTCAGATTTTTTCCTATACTTTTGCTATGAGACTTTGCTTCATGCCAAATTTCAAGATTCTAGGTCAATGGGAAGTAAGTACCCTATTAATTTTGATTTCCTCGAGTGTCGAAATACTCATTTTTTGCGACTTAAACGACCACATCTTTTTTTTTTCGTTACCTAAGAAGTTTGTTTTTGTCATAGCTTTAAGGGATCGCAGACTTGAGTACTTGGTTTTAATTTCAACTCGATACCTCCGCGTTCCCGAGGTAAAGGGTATTGACAGACAAACGGTCGGACAACAAAGTGATCCTATAAGGGTTCCGTTTTTAGGGTTCCGTAGCCAGATGGCAAAAAACGGAACCCTTATAGATTCGTCATGTCTGTCAGTCTGTCCGTCCGTATGTCGACATACGGACAGACCCGTCCGTATGTCACAGCCACTTTTTTCCGAAACTATAAGAACTATACTGTTGAAACTTGGTAAGTATTCTGTGAACCGCATTAAGGTTTTTATACAAAAATAGAAAAAAACAATAAAACTTGGGGGTTCCCCATTCTTAGAACTGAAACTCAAAAAAATTTTTTTTCATCGTACCCATACGTGTATTTATAGTATGGTAGGTATTTATAGATAGGTCTTCAAAAATGATACTGAGGTTTCTAATATCATTTTTTTCTAAACTGAATAGTTTGCGTGAGACACACTTTCAAAGTGGTAAAATGTGTGTGTATGTGAACCTGTAACTTCTAAATTAAGAGAATGATAAAACTAAAAAAAATATAAGATGCAAACTTCCACCGAAAATTTTTTTGAACGAGATCTAGTAAGTAGTTTTTTTTTAATACGTCATAAATTGTAAATAGCAATTTACCTTTTAAGTTTGTACGGAACCCTCATTGCGCGAGTCCGACTCGCACTTGCCCAGTTTTTTCCTTTTGTGGTACGGAACCCTAAAAACGATTATATAAAAATGGGCGATATACTCTCAACTACTACTTACTACTTGAGAATAACGTGATCTCACCGGAATCATGCAAGAGTGAGGAATTTTATGAACGAAAAGAGTCATTGATAGCACGACTGTCGAAAGGACGGAATTGTAGAACAAAATGTTTTGAATAGATCTGATCGACATCACGTACCATGACACGAGCGGGCTTGTAAATGACAAGCAATCGGTAGCTCGCCGTCCGTAAGTCCTTTATGGATACCGATTCGTCGACTGCGCGTAGTGGTCTACGCACGCCTCAAAGAGATGTCAGCAAAACCGTAGGGGCCCAGTAGGGCCGGTGGTCGCTAAAGCTATGGGAAAACTTCTGAAAAGGATACTTGTGGTCCTAGAACGCAAAGAACAACTGAAGAAACATAGGTGTGGTTTCATTCAGTAAAAGTCTGTCATTAGATGGTTTCCCGACTAAAAAGCGAAGGGTTACGTACCGTCCGAAGCAAAAAACAGCAAAAAAATTACGTTTATTGTATGGGAGCTCCACTTAAATATTTATTTATTCTGTTTTTAGTATTTGTTGTTATAGTGGCAACAGAAATACATCTGTGAAAATTTTAACTGTCTAGCTATCACGATTCATCTCTTATTGTCAGGGCGCAAGGTGCTTGTATTTGAAAAATATAATCGGGTTGTTAACTAGCCAGTTAAATAATGAAATTACAACATTCAACATAACTTTTACTTTGTGACCTCCTTGCTAACATTCACCGCTCTGTGGAGCAGACTTTCTATTAGGAATACATATCTTATAACAGATTATACCATTTTCATAGAGTGAACTAGCCGTTACCCGCGACTTCGTTTGAATGGAGTTTAAGAACATTGAACTCCTTTTTTTAAAATGTTTATGTAGTTCACAGATTTTAAAAGAAAATCTTCATCTTTGTGAGGCAGTTTTTCAAAATCCCTTCAAAATGTGTTTATTCACTTCTGAGATGTACCCTCACCATTCAAAATCATTCCTATTCCAGTGGGAAAATAATAATATAATAATAAAAATTTGCTTAAGTTACTCCTTACAACATTAGCTATATCCCAGTGAGTCACATCAAATTTTGTTCAACCATTTTGAAAACATATTCTATATTTTGAAATCTGGTTCCCGTGAGAACATGAAAAGTAGCCTCAGTTACTCTTTGTAAAATCAGCTATCGGTCAGTGAAAGTCCCGTCAAAATCATTAACAGGAACGGACAGACCGAAAAAAACGTTTAAAAATGTATTTTTGTTATAAGCAATGCATGTACATGCATTTAGTAATAAGATAACCTTCAACAATAATCAAATATGAACAAGGATTAAAAACATGTTTCTTATTCTTCTCAGAGTAAAAAATACTTTCTAAAATGTCATAGCTAACTCTTCAACCTTAATTCTTATTTAAATAATGGAGAAATAACACAAGAGGCAAAAATAGAAAAACAAACCAAAAATATTCAGTAGTTTTTATGTGATAACTTTACTCTTAAACCAATTTATTATTGTTGAAAAGGAATCAACAAATAATATATCTGTTACACTCAATTTTGGAAGGGGGAGAGGGAGGTTTCTTCCATAAAAAATGGGGGTAAAGGCTGGAGGTTGAACATAATTTGATTTAACATATTTAACCAACATAAGCATGTTAGATGAAAGACTCAACCAAAAGGTCTGCTTAATTTTGATAATAATATAAATTATTATTAATTATAACCATTCAGGTCATTCTTAATAATATTAGACCACTTAACTATAAAATGTCACACTGATGCGAGTAATTATTGCAAGACTAAATACAGTATGATTTATGTCTTGGTATGATTATTCAATATTACATTTACAAATAATGTAAATATTACAATCACAATCACTAATGCAGTTATAATTCCAAAATATTTTAATAATGATATTCACAAGTAAGTATTTACTGGTTGCAAGTGATTAGAACATGAATTTAGATATTGGAATCATTTAAATTAGAATTATTGATGAGTATGATAATACTTCTCAGTCTATGTTACTCATTATGGCCTAATTATATTTAATTATATTGATAACATTAACTACCCGATAAGATTTTAGTGCAATATTCACAATGGCACAAAATGCGTAGTCAATAATAGCCTATCCAAGGCATCTATGGCATTTTCATGGTGACGAACAGTAGAGACATTGTCACTGACCTGATTACAGACGTAGTTAGGCGGAAATTCTTCATCAGGCAGCTGTCCCAAATATATAGCTCTTGAACTCAACTTCTTCTTACGGAACCTCCAAAACTGTAACCTAGAAACCATCGATTATAACATAATACATCCGTAATTATTACGCTAAACAAAGAAAAACAATAAAAAAACGCTTACCTTGACCATAAGGATTTCTTTTTGGGTCTCGTCAGCAACGGCGTAGTCTCCATTTTTACAACACAATATATATCACGTTGTTTTTTAACTGCTTACATTATATTAATATAATATGAATAAATTAAAACTGTTTTTATCAAAGTTCAAAAAAAATAAATGTATCTTCAACAAGAATATAAACACAAACCCTCACAATGACAGCGAGGCGTGAACTGTCATATGTCAATGGTGTCAATGTCACATTGGCACGTAAAACCATAGATCATAGCGGTCGATAGTGATGTTCCTACTTCAGATTTACGGTTTTCCCAAAATCGATCGACTGTTCTTTGGATTGTAAAGATCTTCGTGCTTTGATCCACGAAATAGGTTCATATGAAAAACAAAATACACGTGCAAAAGATACCTTTAATGATAAGTTTGATTTTTAACTATTATATTGTCTATCTATTAATTATTTAAAAATTGCCAAACGTCATGTGGTAGATTTTGGGCAAAGAGTGGTCACATTGAGTAGGTAAATAAATATGGCGGTGTAATAGTGTCGGGGCGTGTTTAAAGGCTTTAGCCAGAGTTTATGCAATAAATAACGTTAAATTGACATAATAATTAATTGAAAAATAGTTACAGTGTTTTATCAATGTTTTTAAGTGAGAAATAATGAGTGTGTAAGTAATGACCAATTAGATCAATGACTTGGGATGGTATACGGTGGTTGACATATCAGGGGAGTCGGGGGCTCGGGGCTTCGCTGCGTCGCGGTCGGTTGTCTCTCTCATCTGCGCTTGTTAGAAAGTAAGACAAGATGTGTTTATAGTAATGTTTATTTGTACGTAGTTAGTATAATTGCGAGCTCCCGTTAATTATTCCACGATTCATGACGTCTAGTGCGAAGTTTTGTAATGCATAGTATAAAGTAATTAAGTTTGCAAAGGCTCTTATTAGATTGTGATGTGCCGCGACCGTCGGAGGCAGTGCGTCTGTTGTCTCTGTCGCGGCGGCCGGGCACACCTCCGTTGACCTATTTTCTGGTTATTGCATTCATCTAACTATTTATGTCTTGGGGTGTAAATTGGGCCGCCGGTTTTGCATCGCGTATGCAATAATTCCTTTTGACCCTTGTCAGCCAGTGTTACAGCATGTTTTACTGATTTAATTGGTCATAAATAATGTAGTTAATTATTAAAAGTGTAGGAAGTGATCTGACATTATCCTTTTAATTGTTAATAAGTGTTATGCAAAAGGTTTGGGAGCTGATTGAGATGTTCTATTGTCACAGATATTGAGTATCAACAGGATAGTGTTCAGTGCTCAGTGTAGTGTAGTTAAGATGGCATGGTATGTGCCAGCCAGGGGTTTGGGTTTGACAGAGGAGGAAAAGACTGCAATATGATGGACTCGGACCTGCCACCAGGTAGTTGTAACTCTACGGGACATCTGTCCACAATCGGATACCATACTTTGCCAGGTAAGTTTAGAGCTCCTCGTTCTTTTCATCCTAGAGCCTAGAAATGTAAGTTAAACTTCTAGCATGTACTTAATAATTTTTTCTATTGTATTCATCATCAATTAATTTTAATTAAATTACTTTCCTTGTATAGTTAATTGTCATTTGCATGTAATTTTATAATCATATGAGTTATTTAGTAGTTTTGCCTTGTGTTGATTTCTTCCTGTAAAATCAATTCCCTTGATAAAATAATAGTTGGAAAATCTATCCTGTCTAACACCCTCATTGTTTTTATAGTTTAATAACTACTGTTTTAAATAAACATCAGATTACCTCGTAATACCTCATTCAGTAAACAATGACCAATCATATTAGTCCAACTTATTAGCAAGTTAAATTTTTCCAGTACTCTGTATGATGTCAGAATGTAAACATTATGACAATGGGCTCTTTTTATGTTAACAGTTTACTTGTGATAAGAGCACTGATAAGGCATTTGATCTAAAGTGATGTGATTTTCAGTTGACTATGATAATTTAATACAAATATAGATAATTTTTCTTTAATAGGTATTATTATAGGATCTTATCTTATAGTACCAATGTTTTTTTTTTTTAATTGATATGAGCCAGTGTTTGACTGCAATCCCACCTGATGGCAAGTAGTGATGCAATCATTGATGGTGAGGCACACTAGTTTATTAAGAGCCTATTCACTCAAGCCTTGAAGACACCTAAATTATATTATAATGAAGTAAAATTATGAAAACTAGCTTCTGTTAGCCGATTTGCCCAAGTAAAAGTAGATAATATATTTATATAATATAACCTTTGTCACTCAATGATAAAATAGCATTCTACTGTAGAAAGAATTTTTGAAAAACAGTCCAGTATGTTTTAATTCATTAAACCCCAAACAAATGCCGGCATTTGCACTCATTGTCTTTCTATTGTGTCTCTAATTACGGTACTCAAAAGGTTAAGTTTGTTCATTACAAACAAATACACACAAAACTGTCCCCTTTATAATCATAATAAAAATGTGATTTTCCATATCATACTAGTTTTATTGATAAACATTAATGTTTAATCTAATAATAAAAATTAATAATTGAAACCAATTGAATAAGATAAACACAATATTTCATGTAAGTTTCATTTTCTTAAAGTTGACAGTTCTAATCTCCCTACTTTGGAAATGATGGCTCATAAATTATATGCTCACAGATAATGATAAAGCTTGAAGACATGTTGTTATCTTTATTGTAGCATTTCATGACTTTTATGTGAACACATTTTAATAAATATTTGGGGAATTCATCATATTTTTTAAATTAGAGTAATGTTGCTAAGACAGTCAATGTAAATCTTATTTAGCACTTTTCTAATATAGTTTGTCTGTAATATATAAAGGCAAATTCCGGACTCATTCATTCACTGATTACAACCAGCCAAAACCCTCGTAATTTTGCACAGAAGTTCCTTTTATAATTTTTTTACAGGATTTTCCAAAATTTACCTAAGGGGAAACGGGGGTCCAAAGTTTGTATGAAGAACCTACTTTTACACTGGTGAAGCTGCTTGCTAAAGCTAGTTCATTTGTAAATCACTTTCAAACCTATTAATTCTGATTATTTTAATGAACAGCTATCAATTAGTATTGGAAATAATCTGTCTAATTGATTGGCTATAAGTCATGATTGTATAACCCATAAAATGAATGAGATTTAGATTATTTTTAATTGATATTGATTGTGAATTTTAATCTAACATAGGATAAAGAGAAACACGTATTAATATTACTAATATCATATAGCTCACCTAGCAATATATTGGCACATCTACATTTTTCATATTTTACAGATACAAGGATCAAATATTGTACAAATATTTAAAATGAAGTTTTGAGTTCATTTTACAAAATCAAAAATCAAAATCAAAATAGCATTTATTCCAAATAAACCATTTACAGGCACTTTTGAAATGTCAAGAAGTCAGTCAGTCAGAAAAATAAAAATAAATGATGCTAATTGCACATTCCAAAGCATAGATCTCTATGGAGAAGAATGTCCAAGAAACTCCATGGACACTCTTTTCAATCATGTTTTGTAATTACAAATATCTCTGTTACATTTTATTCACACATTTTATATGTATCAGAAATTGTTATGTTGGCTACTATTAGAGACCATAATAGATATTCAAAGATATAAATCATCCAATTTTAAACACTTAGGCCGTTAAAATTTAATTTCACATTTACTGTAGATGTGCCAATATTTTACTAGGTGAGCGATATAAGAAATGGGGGTATTTTAGAACTTGCTCCTTGATCAGAGCAGTGGTGGCCGAGTGGTAATGGCCCCGACTTACGAGTTGTAGGTCATGGGTTCAAACCCAGCCAGGCGCATTACTTTGTGTAATTTATTTCATCACCACTGCTCTCAAAACGGTGAAGGAAAACATCGTGAGGAAACCGGCATGTCCTAGAACCAAAAATTCGAAGACATGTGACATTCACCAATCCGCACTGGGCCCGCGTGGTGGATTACGGCCCGTTCCCTCTCCTAAAGAGGAGGCCTGAGTCCCAACAGTGGGAACATTATAAGGCCGACTATGCTATATGCTATGCTATGCTCCTTGATCAGGTTGCACCAGGTTAGTGGTGAGATTACCCAGCACAGGCATAACCCTGGTTTCTTTGAATGACATAGCATTGTTTTATTATTATACCAGGGTTTTACATTCATGACTTATGTAAAATAATTTTGCATATTTACTTACATAAAAATCAAACTAGTATTAAAATGTATGATGAATGAACTTTATCTTTATGTATTGACCTTTATTTAAGTAGTGATTGCTAAATGACATCATTCACATAGAGTAGTCAACAAAGTAGTATCTAATTTAAACTTAGAACTGAATTGCTTAACCTTTTAACTGACTATGTTGGATATATCCGACAAACACTCTGACATTTAGTCTGCCAGGATCGCACATCCACAGCTAAATACTCCATCTTGTCAGGTCTTCTGTTACCTATGGGGATTGAAGAGCTATACGAGATGGCGTACCCAGTCGCAAACACACGACGCTGCCGAATAGGACACGAAAACACTCACAAGTGTTAAATGAATTTGGCTGTGCTGTAAATCTCTTTGTAATAATAACGTTCCTAACTGTTCTTTTATTTATTGAAAGGTTTTGGTCCAATATTTTATATGCATTCACCTCCACTTCATGATCTTCCTGCCCTTGTCTCAAAATGCTTTGTTGTTGGTGCAACACGTTTTTTTATTCCATTCTGTCAGCAGTCACCACTCACTTTTCTTTCATATCACTCGAAACCTCTACGTGTTCCTGAGATGGTTTTAATTTCAACTCGATACCTCTATGTGTTCCTGAGATAAAGGGTCTTGACAGACAGACAACAAAGTGATACTATATGGGTTCTGTTTTTCCTTTTGAGGTAAGGAACTCAATAAACTAATACATATTCGATCGATTACGATTACGAATAAACTAATACACATCGATTAGAACTCAATAAAAAAAAATAAACTAATACATATTAATAACTTTACAAATATTTTCCACATAAAATATCCATATCTTTAGGGGCACCATAAATAATATAAGGAACCAAGTAAATTACAATGATGTGTTATTTTAAAATATCTTTATATAGCTAATAAAATACTTGTTCTCAATACTAATAGGTCAGTTTGAACATTCATTTACATAATTAATTAAACATTCCTATTTATTGATTTTCAATTGGAAACTAATAATGATAAGCTTCTTTATCAAATAAACCACTTATTATTAAGTGGTAATGTACATTGTTGATGATGTTCTATTTTGTACTGTTTCCGATGTGATATTATGTGGCTGCTAAAACAATAAAGGGCCTTATACACTACGCGATATCCAGCACACTATATTCAGACTGTCTTATTTTTTGTTCCGAGTAAGACCGGTCTAATCCTTATTACATTCGCAACATCGACTAAGACTGTCTGTTTCTATCTCTAAATTAATGCTTAAATATTATGTCACTTATTCACATTTATTCAATTTTTAACTGTTCAGCACTAAGTGAATGCATTCACTAGGCTTTCCTCCGCGGTTTCACCCGCGTCTTCGGTTGCTGCTCGGTTCCCGTTGGTCATAGCGTGATATTATAAATTTTATTTCGAGAAATGGGCTAACACTAAAAGGATTTCGATTTGAACTAGTAGTCTCTGAGAGCGCGTTCAAACTAGCAAACGAAACTCTTCAGCTTTTAGAGTGCCGAAATATGTTTGTAAAAACTTGCATATATTGGCTTTGCTATGTACTGAGCTTTTCAGTCTTATTTTAGTATATTCAGAGTTTAATATATTCTTACGTTATAATTTAGGTGTCTTCATGGCTAGAGTGAATAGACTCTTAATAAACTAGGGCCTCAACATTAACGAACAAAGCGTCACTCCTTACCATTAGGTGGGATCGCAGTCAAGCAAAACTTTAAGTATATCAATTAAAAAATACTATTCACATACAATAAAAGAAAAGTTAATAATAGTTTAAAAGTTTTTGTTACTATTTTGGTGTACAATAAAGTTCTATTCTATTCTATAACAAACTCCGGTAAAATACCTAGCATGTTAAACGCTCAAGTAAATCTACACTAATATTATAGCATAGCATAATCAGCCTTGTAATGTTCCCACTGTTGGGACTCAGGCCTTCTCTCTAGGAGAGGGAATGAGCCGTAATCTACCACGCAGGCCCAGTGCGGATTGGTGGATGTCACATGTCTTCGAATTTTTGGTTCTAGGACATGCCGGTTTCCTCACGATGTTTTCCTTCACCGTTTAAT
This sequence comes from Mythimna vitellina, assembly GCA_949316375.1. NCBI lineage: Eukaryota > Metazoa > Arthropoda > Insecta > Lepidoptera > Noctuidae > Mythimna > Mythimna vitellina. The sequence goes on along the minus strand of OX438687.1, from coordinate 6,189,360 downwards.
ACTAATATTATAAAGAGGTTAAGTGTGTTTTTTGTTTGTAGGAGATAATTTTTCACCGCTAAAAAGCTGCTTTATTCCTGAGTGACATAGACTATATTTTATGTACGAGGGCAAAGCCGCGGGCAAATGCTAGTGACGTATACAATTATCGAGAGAAAGCTCGTAAACACCATGCGGTTTATGAGGTGTTGATTCATTAAAACCGGGGCCTGTGACCCGTCTTCGGTTCTGCCCGAGCCGGCCCCTGTATGAATGCAGCGCGGCCCCCGTATGCAGGTCCGGGATTTCAGGTCGATCGCACACTAACCCCTCCTAAGTTGACCTGCGCTCGTAATAGCGCACATAGGTAGTAACTTTGTGTCGGTGATAAGGAAATGCTTTATTGAATCCATACTAATATTATAAATTACAAATAATAAAAATACAAATCTTTCCTCTTTATAATATTAGTAGGTAGAAATGTCAGTCTGTTATGCTTTCAAGGTTAAACTACTGATCCGATTTCGATGAAATTAGGTATGGAGTAAAGTTTAACCCTAAGGAAGGACATAGGCTACTTTTTATCTAGCTTCGACTTCCGCAAAAACCATGGACGTTCACGTGGACGAAGTCGTTGGTAGAAACTAGTAAGCTGTTAGTCTATGTTCTTTAATAATCTCCATCATCATTGCCCAAATTATCTATTTATTTATTTATACTTCATGTACAGTAGTGCTACATAGGCGGACTTGATGCAACAAGGCATTCTCTACCAGTTAACCTTTGGTTTCGGGTGGGTTGTTTCTTTGGGTTTGGTTTGGTAATTATCGCTTCTGTCTTCCCATTTAAAGTGGTCAAACGCAAGCGAATTACCAAAAAAAATGCTTCGTAACGAAAACATGATCAAAATAATATTAAGAACAGACCTTGATTTAATCAAACCATTGTCATACCTATTCTTACGTTAAAAAGTAAATAAAGTAGATATAAAATATCTATTTTACTAATATCTATACTTCCATATCCTTATATATATATTATTATACACTAGCTTCTATCAGCAGCTTCGCCTAAATGAAAGAAAGTTTCTCCATACTAACTTTGAAGGCCCGTTTCCCACCATTTCGGGGTGAATTTTAGAAAATCCTCTCTTAGTGCTTGCCTACGTCATAAAAGGAAAGCTTGTGCAAAATTTCACGCTCTTAGTGCCAGTAGTTTCGGCTGTGCGTTGATATGTCAGTCAGTCAGTTTCTCATTTTATATAATATATAGATAAAATAAAGTACCCCGCTGCGTCTGTATGTCTGTATGAACGCGATATATTGAAAAACTGCGGACCGAATTCTCATGTAGTTTTCTTCAATAGACAGAGTGATTCATGAGGAAGGTTTGAGTGTATAATACATTGTATTATAGTTGAGAAATGCCGAGAATTTCATGGTTTCTAACAACCGTGTAAAGGTGTGGCGGGTCGCTAGTAATATTATAAAGCTGAAAAGTTTGTTTGTTTGAACGCGTTTATTTCTGGAACTTACTGGTTCGCATTGAAAAAATATGTTACTGTTGGATAGCTGATTCATCGAGGAAGGCTATGATATTTTTTTATATATATAATAACATCATATTACGACCAGTAGAAGCGGAGTAGTAACCAAATGATGAAACCGTAGTGAACAGCAAGTAATTTTAATATGAAACGGTGAAGGTGAACTCTCAAAACGGTGAAGGAAAAATAGTTTTTGAGGAAACCGACATGTCCTATAGCCAAAATTTAACCCAATTGGACCCGCGTGGTGGGTTTCGGCCCATTATTTCTTCTATAGAGGAGACCAGAGTCCCAGTGGGAACTATTAAGGTTAATTATGCTATGCTATATTACTATGACATGACATCGGTATCATCAGTGGTGTTGTCTGCATAAGTTGCGGACATCTTACTTACGGAAATTCTATTTTGTTCCTAAGATAATAAATTCAATTCAATTCAATGTTAATTTAATCTAAAGCTATAATTATTATGCATAAACAATGTCAATTTGCCAGCTTGTTGTTGCCTAGTATCAACGTCATAAACTCGACTATTTTATGACAAACTAGCTTCTGCCAGCGGCTTCGCCCGCGTGAAAGTAGGTTTCTCCTAACAAACATTGGTAGATATTTATAAGATCTACAATTAATTAGAACATTTTATGGTTCTATCTTTTATTGTTTAGGCAGCGTACGCAAAATAAGTAACTTTTCTGGTTGACTTTTTACACCTTGTGTCCGAAAAACTCAAATATCTTACGGAACCCTATTTTTTTCCAAAATAAAATATAGCCTATGTTACTCGTGGATAATGTAGCTTTCGAATGGTGAAAGAATTTTTAAAATCGTACCAGTAGTTTTTGAGTCTATTCATTACAAACAAACAAACAAAGTTTTCCTCTTTATAATATTAGTGTAGATAAAATGGTATCGGGGCCGATCTGAAGGCGTGATTCGTGTTTTAGCGTAGCATTTAACGCATATCAACTTTGTAGAATAATATGAATGAAATATAATGGCGTTCTTAAGAAGTAAATAACGTTTGTTACACTCTATTTCTGAAGGGTTAGTCAGCGCAGAAATTACTAAATAACTAGCCGAAATAACAGTCAACCACGGCCAACAATATCTGGAAATTTGACTTATTTGACAGCAGACATTCAATATGTTTTATGACACTAAGGATAAGTCTGATATGTCCGTCTTCAACCACTTGATCTAATTTTGTTGTTAGCGATGAAGCTATCAATGCTAGAGATCGCTTGCCTTTAAAAAAGATTCTCGAGGGTCGAACACTCCCAAATTCTTGATGACATGGCTGGCGCAATGGTTGAGCGATTGGCTACTTCACTGCGAATTGCGAGTTCGATTCCCGCATGGGACATAAATATGTGTATAGCCTACAGATAGTGGTTCGGGGTCTTGTTGTGTTGCGTATGTTTCGTGGGTACGGTACAGAAGTAATTCCTAGTGTGGATCAAAGTTTTTTTAAAAAGAAGAAGAAAGAAACATAATAGAATGGATTAGAAAACATTTATTCAGCCCAAACACAGCACAACGGTAATAAACACTAACTAAAATTGAAAGAAATTTTTAATTCTTTAATGTACATGAATGTACAGTTCATATAAAAAAACGATTTTTAACTCAATGTATTTTCTCCCAGCAAACCTTTTGAGTGACAGGGAGAGATCACATCAGAGGGTAAGATCCATCGTAGTCTTATCATTCTATCTTTCTTCCTTAAGAAAGATAGAATGATAAAATTGCGCTGAGCATGATGCCCGTACCGAAAGGTTTACCTCAGCATTTGCTGGCAATCTACAAAGAAGCAAGAAGATTCTCCGTTCTTTAAAACCTGTCTGCAATTCACGCAAGTTCGTCCTTTGGCATTCGTAAATCCGAATCCTACGAAAGTCGACGAAACGTTCCCCATTTCCGGGCAAAGTTCAAATCCCCTACAGTATCCAACTTAAATCATCTTGTTCGTCGTTTTAAATATGGTCCAGTGGCCTTTCGATCGTTGGGTGTTCTTGAACGCTTTGAAGAAAGGTATAAGAAGCACACTTGAAACATCTCGTGCAGTATGTGGTTCTGGTTAAGTGCTAGTAGGCTGTACATTCCTATAAGACTGTATATGTTGAGAATTTACAAATGGCGCGTGCTTGACGTGTTGAACTTACGAGTCAGTATCTTTAATTCACTTTAACAGCTTATAATACATATGGAGGACAGAGTTCGTGTACGTAGCATTAAAAAGTTACGGCAAATATTTGACCCTATCGTTCACTACAATACTGGGTGTGTCCAAGTTATGTGACCTTGTACATGTACCGTGTTGTGTCCAAGTAAATTTATTTATTAAGTAAATTTATTAATTTATTTATTATTTTTTTTATTTAACACGGTCAAAAGCCAATGACCTATGTCTTAAGACATGTTTTTTACATTAACCATTCGAATACCATAATTAGAGGTACAATAGAAAGACAATGAGAGAGCGATTGGCGTTCGCTTGGGGTTTAATGAATTATATATTAATTAAGATATATGAGGGTGATCTGAAAAGTTTCCGACCTCAGTGAAGATAGCAGCACTGGTCAATAAAAGCTAGTGAGTGTACTTGTGTATCTTATGATAGTTAATCGCCAAAGTTTAAGCGATTTTAGACGCGAAATTGTTAATTGACAGTCATTTGTGTGAGTCAATGTGAGATGCAGAAGAATAAATAACTTTTTAATAACTGATCGATGGGAGAAGTGTGTAGAGTAATGATGTAAAGAATGTTAGATTTCTCACATTCGCGAATATTCAAATTCAATATTCACGAATGCGAATGTTCACTTTCAAACAAAGTGTGCGTAAAAGTCATAGAAGTTTGACATTTCGTGCTAGCCAAGTTTAAACCGAATATAGCAGAGCCGTTACAGACTGATTGAACGAAGCTAATCACATTAAGTTCATTCGAAAAAATTGTTCATTGAAAATGTGAAACGCAGATTGTGTGATAGAAAAATATTAAAGTAAATATAAGGCCTCCTACAAGGTGGACCGATGACCTGGTAACGGTTGCGGGAGTACGATGGATGCGAGACGCACAGGACCGTTCATTGTGGCGGCACTTGGGGGAGGCCTATGTCCAGCAGTGGACGTCTTTCGGCTGAAATGATGATGATGATGAAATATAAAATTATAAAATCATATCAGTTGTATTGTCATTCTATATTGTCAAAAAGATTCGCATGTTGTTGAATGTTGAAAACTGTGCGTATATTCGCGAATGCGAAAATTCGTTACATCACTAGTGTAGAGTTACAAGGAAAGAGTGTAGAGAGAAGTGTGTAGAGTTAAAAAGACAAATTCGGGGAAGGTCGGGAACTGTTCAGACCACCTCTGTAACTACACGGCACGACAGTCCTACACTCATCTCACAATGTTCTTCCATTCATCCGCGAACACGTCACAATCAGGTGTAGCATACAAGAGAGCGTTGAGCGCGGAAATTGCAATTTATTATGGTATTAGCGTGTCTCTTGCTGCATAATGAGTAGGTAATTCTTGAGAAGGTACTCCAAAATCATGTTACTTTCGACCTTTTCGCTTTTTTTTTATTAATATCAAATTACCCCTTCTACTCTACACCGCGCGAGACAGACTGTCAGCTTTGAACTGACCAAAACCCACCTGTGCTCTTTCAGTTGCTCTTTCCGTTCCAGGGCCACGGTAACTCTTTTCTCGTCTTCACATTCCACATACTTACACACGACTGTTTCCTCAGAGTCACATTTCTTTGAATTAGGCTTGCTTTATTTTTTAAATCCTGTTCTTCTACAGGACGTATGCACCACTCCGCCAGCACACCAGCGGGGGTGGATGGCGCCGGCGGAGGCTCCCGCACGCCCCCCGCGACCCCCAAGAAAGGCGGCAAGATGCTCGCTGTCAGGGTGCAGATGTTGGATGACTCCATATCCATGTTCCAGATACAGGTGAGTCAAGAATCTAGGTGTAAGAGAGAGCAGAAAGGTTGCATTTTGATAAACTAAGCTTACCCTACTAAACAAGCGAAAAATGACAGAAATTAATTAGTTTTTTTACTATTCTTAACTGCGTCACAGATGACAAACGAACATACAGCAGATGTATTCCAAAATGGATCCTTGAGTTTACGTCATAAAGATGACGAAGAAGTAATGGTTAACTTTATTTTCATTGCGGTTTATTACTGTGAAACGGATAAACGAAATCTTTCATAAAAAAAATTATGCATGCAATTTACCAGTACTTAATAGTCTGAAACGTGATTGCACGCAATTCGCCTCATCAGAAAGTTTAAATTCACCAAAAGGGCAACGGAGAGGGCTATGTTCGGAGTTTCCTTGCGTGATCGGATCAGGATGAGATATTCGCAGAAGAACTAAGGTTACCTATACCGCTCAATGAATCGTCAAACTTAAGTGGCAGTGGGCAGGGCAGATTGTTGACAGAACGGATGGTCGATGCGGCTGAAGGTCCCACAAGGTGGACCGATGACCAGTCACTGTGGCGACTCTCGGGGGAAGCTTATGTACAATGGGCGTCGAAATGATGATAAATTATGAACGTGTAATAGTTATTAGTTTACTAAAACTTTATGCACTAGTTAAAAATACTGTACAAAGGCGGACTCATTTCTTACCAGTCGACCTTAGGGACAATCCCCGGGGTTCTCATTTAGACATTAAGATTCGTTACTTTGATAAAACATTTTTCATCCGGCCTAGATTACAAGTTAAATCTTTTAGATATTAAAATTTTTGATATCGTTATTATGTAGCAGGTTCCCTTTGATAAACCTAATCCTACATAGTGGGAAATCTATCAAATAACCTCACCCGCTCTATAGTGATAATTAATACTAGCGCCATGACAGTGCTTTTGAACACGTAGATTAATGTGCATAGTCCTTCCTTGCTTTTACTAAAGCAAAATTAACGTAGGTGCAAAATGGTGTTTGCGACCTGCTTAGAAAACATCGATCCATATAGGTATCGTGTTTACCCTCATGAAGAAAGGCTTATTTAGAATTATGTGTCCAGAAGTTTGTTTACAATCAGGGATGTATGGAAATGTATTTATATACTTATTTCTTGTGATAAGCTCGCAAAACTACTAGTGCCATCTTCCATTCTACGAATGAGTCGCCTGGAAATGCTTATTGTAAATTCTGATGAAGACTATAAACTATGGCACTACTATTTCTGGAATTCTTTGCTTGCTTGTTTTTTTTTAGGCCTTTTGTTTAGACTTAGGCTTAGGCTTCCGAATTCCTGATGAAGTGTCCTAATTTTATTTGTTTAGAGTAGATAATCCTATCGTAAAGTTCCTATTGTGAGGTTAAAAATACACTTTATTGACATATATATAGACAATTCTATTTTTTTCCTGATAAAATAGATACAGCTCAAATAAAGTATATATTTTCAAATCATAGGTTATAATGTACGAAAAAATAATAATTACGCAACATAATATAGCTATAGACATGTTCTTTGGCATATCTTCAATTCAAATATTAAAATAATATGCACAATAGTTTCGGGCTAGCTCCATTTCTACATTAGCTGTGACAGCGCATCTTATGTATCCGAACATTACATCGGTAAGGAATGCTTGGCGCCATGTTTACGACATTTTAAATAGGGTATTACACTTATTTTTGATAAGTGTCTCAATTAGATTCTATAGTGCTAATAAACCACTAAAACAAAAATACATTTTTTTTATTCTGTCATCTAAATACGCATTTAAAATTTACGTTTCCAAATTTTGTTTGAAAATACAGAACGTAGTGGACGCCATATTTACTCTGTAGTCGTGACGTCAGTTGGCTGTGTAAACAAATGCGCTGATATTCACTCAGTATGGCCGATCAGTTGACAGCTGTCACTTGATTTTACTCAGCCGAAAGACGTAATAACATGGTGGCTATTTCATGGTGATAAAGAACAGATAAAAAAAACTGAAAACTTTGAATTGAATTTAAAAAAATATTTTGTTATTTTATGAACACTAACACTTACCGATTGCTTTTTGTCTAAACTATCGTAATAATATATTTTTAGATTTTTTCTCATAGAGTAAAACACAATAGGGGTGTTATTAGTAGTGTAAAATACTGCACATAATTAGGTATTATAACAATCTTTTGATAGATGCTATTATACAACATCGCCTGTGGCTCATTTTATAAACTCACACTCATATTTTAATAACCTCTGTTATATGACAGTCTCATAAACTACTATTCTTGTAATAGTTTAAAACTCATAAAAGTCCAATTGAAAACTACCAATATTTAAGCTTTCACAGTAACCTCTAAAAGGTATACCAAGATATTATTAAATACCCTTACGCCCCAGAAATGAGGGCAAAAATTAGACCTTTTTTATTCGCTGTATTATTTTTAGATGTCGAAATAGCTTGTTGAACCCTCCTGTTGGTAATGAAATTTTTATCAGTCGGCATATAAGTGATTAAGCGGAACTTCCTGTTGCCTTGATAGCTTGCTCCGTCGATGGATTTATTAATACTCCCAGTGAGACGACATGAATATTGAAGGTAATATCCAAGTCAGCAACGTCGTAACATGTAGGATTAATAGCTTAGCGCTGATGCTATCATGAAGATATGCTACATTGGACAGCAACATTTTGGATCGCCCCGTCTACAAATCAAATCAAATCAAAAGCATTTTATTTCAAATAAACCATTTACAGGCACTTGTGAAATGTCAAGAAGTGAGTCAGTCAGAAAAAAAAATTATGCTAATTGCACATTCCAAAGCGTAGATCTCTATGGAGAAGAATGTGCAAGAAACTCCATGGACACTCTTTTCAATCATGTTTTGTAATTACAAACATCTCTGTTACATGTTTCTGGTCGCTATCATGTGAGAACAATGAAAATAAAAATAAAAACTAAATATAGATATTAAAATAGCAACTGGCAGCTAAGTATAAAGGACTAAATTTTAAAATCACCAGATTGCCAACTGTAAAGTACAATGCTTTTAATCTGTTCTTGCACGCGCACTAGACAAAAATAAAACCAAAAACGATTTTTTTTTTCGTCATGGGCAAAATGCCGAGTTGTGACCTGCCATGTGCCAAGTAAACAGATATAATTTGCTACGAGTTCGACATAAATTCACTCTTGAACCCGATATTGCGTTCCCATAAATCTTACGACATAACAGCAGAAATTGACGTTCGATATGATTGACAAATACGGAACAAACAACCCGACCCGCCGAAGGCGAAAACGTTTCTTCCTTCCCTCATACGACCGTTTACTTAAACAGCCCTTCGTTTTGCCCTTTAGAGATATAAGGAAGAACATCCTTGAGGTCCTGTTAGTTGCACCGTACGATTTTGAACAAGTAGGTCAAATATCTATACTGCTAAATATATATACCTAACCTCTTGAGGAAAAGACCCCAGAAAATCGTTAACCGTGTCAGATCATAATAACAATAAACCAAACTGATTCTATACCGGATTTTTCTCGTCCTGTAAGAAAAGTGCCAAAGAAAAACGAATAACACTTACAACATCATGAATTGCAACGCCTATATCAACTCATTAGTGTACTTGCAATTCTATATTACTCCTAATGATGTCGACCCATTAAATTACGTTCATGAAAGTCATTAGGCGACCCATTAACGTATTGACTGTGTTTTCGTATGACTGAACGCGGGACCGCTGGAGCTGTAAATTCAGCTAATAAACACAACATTTGGTTAATGAGCAGTGCTAAATTTGAAAATGAGTACAGTGCAAGGGCCTTATCATATTCAGGAAAATGTCTAGAAGTATCCAAATCACAAAACGCAGACGTAGGTAAGTTAGCTGCCAAAAGAAAATGGAACTGGACAGACCATATCTGCTGCATGTCGCATTAAAATTAGACTGAAGCAGCCTCTGACTGGATTTCGAACAAAAGGAAATTGCGATGCGGTAAGCCCAGAAGGAGATGGAGTGACGAATTGGACTTCTATCTAAAGAATTGGCCCGGTTGAAGGTAAGTATAGGAACAATTGGAAGAAAGGAAGGGAGAGGTTTTTGCCCTGCAGTGGAACACAACAGGCTCATAATAAATATAGAAGTGTACGAGTAAGGGTTTGTTTCTGAAAGGCAAACTCGGCCCTGGTATGAAAGGCAACAAAGGAACAGGAGTGGGTTTTAGTCAGTAAGTCCTAACACAAAAGAGCAGGGAATGTCATTGGATGATTATCCCACCTAAAAAAAAAACAAGTGAGGGTAGGAATACTATAGAAACTAGAAGAAAAAGAGGTGTGGAAACTGCTGGTCGTGGTATTGGCATGAGATGTGGAGGAATGAGGAATTTGACCTGCGGAAAGTATTTAGATATAGATGGCTATAAAAATGAGAGTAGAGAAAAACTAAAGACACGTTATACAGGATGGAATGCGTGAAAAGTTATATGGCTAGAAAGTGACAACTAAGACGACGGTTAGAGATGTATGGAAGAAGAGTGTAACGGGATTGTTCGAAAGAATCACCGCAGCCCTGGAACACAAAGGGTAACCGAAGGAAAACGAGTGCGTTTTAGCTAGTAAATATCTGACTCTTGCTCCACCTAGAGTGCGAGTAGAGCGTCAGACTTATACTATGACTTCGATGATATCCCGCTGAAAAAAATAAATAAAGTAGAAGACACTAAATAATTTGTGTGTGGAATTTAAGATGATCTTTTAAAGAAAAGAAAAACTGCCGGCTTTGTAGAGCCTCTTTGCTGACACCCATATCTACATTTCCATATATGACAATCTTCTTCCTAAGCTCGAGGCGTCATATTATGTACGCCCGGTTACTTTATGGTTTACTGAAGTCTTGCTCAGATGTGTTGGTGCATAATAAAGGTGCTTGCCTGGCTCCTGTTAATTTTTGTTGGCATCTATTTTGAATTTGAAATGAGGTTTCCTTGTATGGCGGGGCTTCTGTGCATAATGTGACCGCAAGCCGCAAGCCTAGTCTTTCGCCGTTATCTCCCGAAGGACATGCTACGCGGAATTTATAATTTAAAGTTATATATGTTTGTTATTCTGTAGGATGGATACGTTAGTTAATGTATATATATATATAAAAGGGGAAACTGACTGACGGACATATCAACGCACAGCCGAAACTACTGGGACTAAGAGCGTGAAATTTTGCATAAGGTTTTTTTTGATGATGTAGATGAGCACTAAGAAAGGATCTTCCAAAATTCACCCCCAAGGGGATCGACCGTCCGGTAACCGTCCGGACCGAGCCCAAGTCGTCGACGGCGCGTACTGTTCCACGCACGCCTCAGGGAGATGTCAGCAAATCGTAGGGGCCCAGCAGGGTCAGCCTTCTTGGGCCGCGGGTAGTGTGAAAGTGAAACCCGGGGCCCTAGGACGAAGGCAAAGAAGGAACAGTAGTGGGTTTTTGGTCAGTAAAAGTCTGACACTATCTCCCGCTCCGCCCAAGTGGGGATTTGTCATAAGATGATTTTCCATTTTTTTGACACGGGGGTCCCATTTTGTATGAAGAAAACTGGTTTCACGCGGGCGAAGCCGCTGGCAGAAGCTAGTGTTTAAGTAAATTGCCAGGTATCTCTAAAAAGAGTTGCTCCAAAAATTACTAATTATTTATTAATTATTATTAAATTATTATTATATGGATGCTTTACTGCACAAGCCAAAGTAAAACTGTCAATTTTTTGTCTGAAAATCTAAAGGCCCATGAGGTCTTCTTGAGTGTTGGCCTAAGCCATTAAGTCCGCCTTTGTACAGTGTTTCTTACTAGTGCATAAAGTTTTAATAAATAAATAAATATAACATAAGAAAAGTTTACACTCTGACTCATGCGCAAATAATTAAACCCGTGTTACAAGAAAAAAAGAGTTCTGTTTCTAGCTCTCTTTACGTGTCTTTATATTCTACACAAAAGTGTTCATTTAAGCGAAGCGAAACTAAATAATCATGTCCATCATTAGGAATGAAGTTGACAACGTGTTTTCAATAAAATAACCTGAATATTCCCGCCTATGATAGCTGCTAATGGCGTTTATTTCCCGCAATCAGCGTGGGGCCGACATATTGTCACGAGTAATTTGCCATGACAACTCATGAAACAGCTATTCATCATGTATATTGGTCTCCCCACAGACAGATAAATAATGGTACTGGGGAATGGGGAAAGGGTGAAATTTTAAATTGGAAACATTTTCTGCTTCGTCGATTGTAGCTATATAAGCTGTACGGGCTTCTAGTTATTTTAACATGTCAGTAACGTTCATTAGAGTTTAGTGAGATTTTTGAAAATAAAATGAAAATAAAAGTCGACATTATTTGTCCAGATGTTTTCCAAGATTTGTGTTTTTTCAAGATTTTTTTTTGCTATATTTCCTATTGAAGTCAATAATGTTTTTAAGCCATCTGAGAGTAGACCATACAATGATGTTACTGATATTTTTTTTAATGTTATAAATCATTTTTAGTTTGGTGTAAAAGTTAACCAAACATCACTCGATCGTTACTTTTGCGAGGAAAGGGTTTGAATATGGGTAATTGCCATTAGTACACACATTATTTAAACAAAACCGTCAATCCAACTGAGAGAATAAGAATTTGACTTTCATAATCTGAAAAAAGAATGTTTAAATTCTTCTTACTTTTATCACAAACCATGATCAAAAAAGTTCCAAATGAGTTAATTTGTGCACGGCGCCTTAACGTGGTCCTCAGCATTTTTGAATAATGAAAAACTACTTCATAGTTTAGTTTTTTTTTAAGACATAATAGGAAAGGGTAATAATTGCTATTGCTATATTAAAACGAAACGTTTAAACATACTTTAAACAGATGGGTAGTCCATTGTCAATAACTAAAGATAGCTTTCTTGTCAGTTCCCAAACGATCGCTGAGATTTTTAATCCCCATCTGACCTTCCCCATTTTCGAGCTCTCGTTGGCTGTCTATCCACCTGATGTAATAAATCCCTTATTCTCCTGTTATGACACGTCCTCTGACATCTCTTAATTGGCATACTAACACCCATTAGACGAAATGAGGTTTTCTTATTTACACACACAATATCGATTTCATGGTAACTTGGATGTTTATTCAATAGATAGATATGGTGAACGTGCTGAATAACTTCGAAAATATTATTCTCTTTGGGAACAACATTTCAAAGATTTATTTTACTAATTCAGCAAGAAACTTATTTCGGCCATCGCATCCAGGCGTTCTATTAAGGATATTGATAAACATAACAGATATTCGATTTACCAACGTCTCCGTATGATGCAGCATTTTCTGTTTATTGAGCTGGATATTCGGAGGATGGAGGTCCCTAGTTACGAAAGCTAGGATTACGTTTAGTCCGCACTGGTATTTGCTGAGAGCATGCCTAATTCCCTCTGATAAGTATTCGAGCTCGGGTAGAGGTTAAATCCATCTACTCTATTATGAGTTGAGAGTTGTTTGTGTACTGAATGTTTACGTAATTTATAGGTAATAATGCCTTGTGCCCTTTCCATTGCCCTTTGGGTGACTTTAAGTCTTCTGATGAGGCCCAAAGGGCAATGGAAAGGGCTATTCTCGAAGTTTCTTTGCGTGATCGAATCAGAAATGTGGACATCCGCAGGAGAATCAAGGTCACCGACATAGCACGAAGAATCGCCAAACTTAAGTGGCAATGAGCAGGGCACGGATGGCCGTTAGGGCCAAAAGTTTCTGGAATGGTGACCACGTACCGGAAGACGTAGCGTTGGAAGGTCTCCTACAAGGTAGACCGATGACTAGGTAACGGTTGCGGGAGTCCGATGGATGCGAGACGCACAGGACCGTTCATTGTGCCGACACTTAGGGGAGGCTTATGTCCAGCAGTGGACGTCTTTCGGCCTTGAAATCTGTATTTATATATAAAAGGCAGTCCTGTAAAACTTGTTTTAAATGTTCCTACATCAATTCCCAACGGGTCCACGAGATTTGTCCAGTCAGTACTCACCACTTCTTGTCTGACTAAATCAGTTAAGCCTTGGGAAAAATAAATAGTTACTAACTGCGAGTATTTTGATTTACTGTGATAATACTGTAACTGTGTTTTATAATGCTTAGGTCTATTTTATTGTACGATTAAAATTATTTACTGTAATTGTTATAAAAGTTTTTTTTCATGGCTATGACCATTCATCTCTTTGGAGACATGCAGACATGTAATGTTTACCGTTTCATTAGTACTGCGTATATGAAATAAAAATATTAATTGTCTTTTATTTTATAGAAATAATAAATATTTATCCCTTATCAAAGCTTTTATACTGACTGTACCGAAAATTATCATGGACTCGTAGGAAAAAAATTTATTTAATATTTAAAAATGACGTGGACTCATTAAGAATTAAATGTTGAAATTTTCATTTTTTTAGGACAATAGACTCGTGGACCTGTGGGAACAGCCCCGGCTGTTTTTCAGCTTAAAATAATAATATTGTTAGCTACGATAAACACGAATTAAAACGGTAGATATATTGCCGTTTTTTTTTGCCGGATGATGATAATTCATATTTTGTCATGACATAGTATGGTTTGGTAATTACATAATTATTATTATGTATGTTCTTATAGTCCTTGTTTCATACCTATTATTTAAATCGGACTTTGTAATCGAATCATTCGCTCAAACAATTATAATCTCATCAAGATCGGATATATATATTCTGGCGTAGTAAGCATTTAGCGTTACCTCCGTCCCCGCAAGGCGTATTTCAAATCAACTCCCTGACCCCGCTGTGTGCGTGTGTGGGTGTATTTTGCTGCTCAGTTTAATCCACCTATACGCACAAAACGTTTTGGGAACACATTCATTGTGCGTACAGTTAAGGAGTGGAATTCCTTGCCGGAATGTGTGTTTCCTGATAGCTACAACCCGGAAATCTTTAAGTCAAGAGTGAATAGGTTACTTCTAGGTAAGCGCGTTCCATCGTCGACCGCCTCATTGCTTTCCATCAGGTGAGATGGCGGTCAAGCGCGAACCTATCCAGAATAAAAAAAAAAAAAATATTATTTGATATGGGGTAGTAAGGGCCTACCTTAATCATTGAGGAGGACAAAAGCCTCACGTCCTACGCCCCGCCGGAGAAGCCCCAAGCATAGAGAGTCTCGGACGACTTCGGGCTTCGTAAGCGCGGGCTTGTGGACGGCGAGCCAATGGGTAGCTCGTCGTCCGGTAAGGACCACGCCCGTTCTGTTCCACGCGCACCTCAAAGAGATGTCAGCAAAATTGATGGGGCCTTTTATAGACGAAGCCTGCCAGGGCTGCGAATTATTCAAAGGAGTTACCACAGCCCTCACAAAAAGGGCAACTGAAGAAATACTGCGTTTAAGTCAGTAAAAGTTTGACACAAGAAGCGGGTGTAGTTATTTGATTTCACACATAAAACAAAAGATAGCGCCGACAAAAATTTCTTCATGAGGTTCATTTCTTCGTTTTTGGGGTCAGTAAAAACGAATTTGGGGTTAAATCTAAAGCCAAGATGGCGCAGAGAAAGATTTACTAAAACTTTCCAAAAAAGAAAAACAAACCTCTTAAAATTAATTATGATCGAGAGAAGTTGTGAATTTCACGTTTTGAATCGTAGAACAATCAAGAATGATTTTTTATAACTTATATTTTTACCATTTAAAAAAATTGTATGTTTTTTTAGAATTGATTCAAAATAAAGTAGCTTTGATGTTGACCTTAAGTTTTTTGCTTTTGTTTTCTAAATCGACGAATCATCTTACAACCTTGTACCTAAGCTATACAGTATTGAAGATCCTGTATTTGCACCTTTATGATTGAAAAACATGCCTTGATTCCTGAACCAGTTTTTTTCCACGGTTCTAGTTTCCGTTACCTAACCAAGAGGAATTATTTAATAAGGCTAACAATCTCACAGCTTAAAAAGTAATAATAAACACGTGTTTTTTGTTTTTTAAATCAATCAAACATAACAAATATAAAACAGATTAAAATTTCGACTGGAGATTTGTGACGTCACATCTATGTAAAAAATTACAAACAAACATTTCAATTGCGTTAAAGTTTTACAAATTTAATCGTCTTAATTTTTTATACAAAAAATACTTGCTCAATATTTTTTGTTGGTAATGTAATTGAGGGACTAAATATATAATACCTACTAACTTTAGTCCACGACTTCGTTCGAGTGAATATCGGGTATAGTGGACGTGAAATCAAAGTCGAAGCTAGATAAAAAAGTACTTTATATCCTTCTTTGAGATTCATGCTTGCTTCCTACCAAATTTCATGAAAATCAGTTCATTAGTTTTACCGTGAAACCGTAACGAGTAATATTAGTATGGATTTTTTTCAGAAAATCCTATTATCTGGCGATAATAAAGTCCACCATACATTGTTTGAAGACAATGTGTGGTGGCCATAACTAACATAAATGTAAACTTCTTCATCAAAAAGCTCTTCATTCGGTTCAGAAACAATGAGCTCGGACGCGACCCGCTGCCATTTTTCAATTATCCACCGTAGGCCACTCCAACTTTGCCCTCGCCATTCGATCGTTTTTCCACCGCTCTCCAAACTTCGACGACTCTTATCCTTCTCGCATTTTTAGAGGCGTTGGAAAATGTGTCTGCCCGTGACGTAACTTCACTTGAATTCACGATGTTGAAAGATTTTTCAGTCGTCTTACCAATATTGTAAATATGTAAGTCTGTGTGTTGGATGTTTAGATATTTGGATAGTTGTAAATTAGTTCTACCAATTTTGGCCGAAATCGATTCTGACGAGGTAACAGAAAACATGCTTGAAATTTTTAATTTTGACACAAATAAATTTATCGAAAAGTCAACCATTTTTTTTTGCGGTGTGTTATAATTTTATGGCTTTTCCCGGTCTTGGTTTGGTGCAGTGAGGGTAGTGTCAGGCTTTTGCTGATTAAAACACACCTGTGTCCATTCAGCTACCCTTTGCGTTCTAGAGCCACAGACGTAAGTCTTTTAAACAACTCCGTAGCACTGAAATATCAGTCCTAACTCTCGTAAAATACTAAACAAATTAAAAATCGAAGATTAAACTGAACACAAATGGTTACACTCAGACGAATGAAACAGTAAGTTTTTAGGTCCTTATCAGAAACGTCAGCTCATGAATGAATGCGGTCGAGCAGATTATTTCGTTACTTTTTAGCTGGATCCAAAACTCCAGCCGAAAACATTTTTTCTTCTCTTCTCATTATTTTTCTACTTTCTTTTTTCTACTTTCTTCTCATTATTTGGTCAAAGTCGAACCGTCGCTCTGTCACTGTTGTAAACCAATCCTGGCTACACAGATTTCGATTTAAAAACAATAATGATAACTTGACTTAAAATAAGAAGCAGAAGATTATCTATCTAAATTGCCATTTCATCAAACATATCTTCCAGATTGCCTGTCAAATCCTGGCTACAGAAAATGTATTCGTTCAAGAAAATGTTTTCTGTGCATCTCCCAGCTAATCTCGATTACGAACCATTGCGTTTTTCAATTTATTTTATAAGAAATGCAAGCTTTTTAGTTTTTCTCTCAAGAAGTCTCACGAGACAAAACTTCAGAGGAGTGCAGACTATTCACCTAGAAAGTTGAATGTACTTTATTTATTTATTTTAGTCTTTAAACTCAGCAGACTGAGAAAAACATTTTTTGAAGAGAATGCACTTTGATTCTATCGTATGCGAAGGGGTGATCATCCCTACAAAAGGCCGTTATTGATTTGTGCCAACCTATACTCTGCGAATATTCAAGTGTTTGGGAGGCCGGCTCTCAAGTTAATAACGATGTGAAGCTCTCAAGAGTTTTTTTTTTATTATGGATAGACTCGTCTTTGATCACTATCTCACCTGATGGTAAGCGATGATGTAGCCGACGATTGAGCACGCTTTCCTAGAAGTAACCTATTCATCATTATCATTATCATTTCAGCCGAGAGACGTCCATTGTTGGACATAGGCCTTCCCCAATCTTCCCCCTTGTCGCCATAACGCCCGGTCCTGTGTGTCTCGCATCCATCGAAATCCAGCGACTCTCACCAGGTCATCGGTCCAACTTGTTGGAGACCTTCCAACGCTGCGTCTTCCGGTACGTGGTCGCCACTCCAGAACCTTTCGTCACCATCGGCCGTCTGTTCTGCGAGCAATGTGCCCTTGCCCTCTGCTAGTTATGTTTGGCGGTTCTTCGAGCTTTTTAATATATTATACAGCAAATATTGAAACAGCATTTTATAGAGTAAACTACATTTTTCCAAATGTAAATTATGGTTGATTAATTCGAACCCTTCATGCTAATGAAGCTTCTTTCTTTTTTATTTGTGTTTATCTCCACATTGGACGAGGAATTTATTCAATCTTGACTTAAAGACCACTAGGTGGTTTTATTACAAAGATGTAAGTCAGCTTTTCATAATCAACCCAACGCTTGCAATGACCCTTTTCCAACTCAAGCTCACTCCAGTACTCTAGAGAGCAAGTCCTCAAGATTAGCTAGGCTTACTTTGAGTCCGTCATCAGTTTTCCTTAACTAAAAGAAACCGTATTTCTAAATAAACTTCGTGAATTGAGTTCTTCCTATACTAGGGATGGCGAACCTATGGCATGCGTGGCAGTGATGGCACGCGGCAAAATAATTCGGGCATGGCAGTGTAAGATTTACAACATTTGAGTGATTTGATACAGCCGTAATCACACAAATTTTACTTTAATTTAATCAAATAAATAAGTGGAACTGTAAACATTACGCTATACGAATTTCGAATTTGCTCATTAAGTAAACTTTGAAACTAAAAAGTTAAGTCATTACAAAGTCAAGATTCTTTGGCGGCACGTAATGATCATCATTCATTCATTCGTAATGATCATGATGCATCATTTTTAGGTTACCGGAACCCTTATAGGATCACTTTGTTGTGCGTATGTCTGTTTGTCAATACCATTTATCTCGGGAACACGTGGAGGTATCAAGTTAAAATTACCATAAACTCAGGTCTGCGGTCCCTTGAAGATGTGAAAAAATTAAACTTTTTCAGTTAACGAAAAAAAAAGCTTATCTTTTTTTTCGCTGTATAAGTTTCAAAAAACCTATTTTTCGACACCCTCAAAGATATCAAAATTCATAGGTACTTCCCGTTGACCTCGAATCTTGAAATTTGGCATGAAGCAAGGTCTTATATCATAAGTATAGTAAAAAACGTGAAAACTGAAAATTTCAAGTTTTCCACAAAAAGAAGCCTTGTTTGTGATTCAAAAAAGAGAGGCAATTAAACTCGTTAAAAAATAAAGTAAAAAATAAATAAGTAGTGTTACTAAAATACCTACTACTACACCGGACCCCTAATTATTATTTTATTGTTTCTTTCAGATTCGTTCCAAGTTACATTCTAGGGATTTCTCATAAGTCAAAACGATCCTTTTATTTTTTAATGACTTTAATTGCCTGTCTTTTTAAATTATTTTTAATCAAAAACAATGTTCGCTCTTGCTCAAAAAGTCATAACTAAGACACTTTAATAATGCGTGAAATCTCTTATTGAAATCTTCATTACTGCATGTTGACTCTCGGTCTTTAGCCGAACGAGTGGTAAATAAAAAGTTCCAATTGTCACCACTGGGGAGGAACTAAACTTTTTTCCCCACTTGTGCCCAGGAGGGACGATGGGGCAGGGACGACCGGGAATAAAGGCCAAATTGTGGTTCAAACCACATATAATTTCAATAATTATTCAATACAATATAATAGGTAGAATAGTAGCCAGTTTCAAACAGTTCTTCTAAACCAGATTCGAATCCGTGAACAAAAAATACACTCGTCGTTTAAATTGATCCAACCTAAAACCGTTTTCCTCTTCACACGAAGAGAAAAGTATCAAAATCTATAAAAATGTACCGATTGGTTATCTATAAAAAAAACAAACACACTAGTGCGAGTAGTAGATCCCTAGTGCTAGTCTGGCTTTTTTTCTTGGCGATCGGTAAATGAATAACGTCTTGAGTACGTTTCATCCAAATACTTTCAGCCGTTAAGATGTAAACAGGCAACAAACAGACAGACTAGACTGATTTACTTCGCATTTATAATATCAGTATGGTATTGATATTCTCAATATCAGTCAAATCTTGACACTAATTAATTGAATGAAGACTGCAAGTTGAAATCGCCAGCTGCGACGTCTCAAATCCGCTTCATATTTCACATTTCCTTTTCAATCAGACCAGACTAAATGCATGATTGCGATTTAGCTAATTCAATTAGCGTTTCCAAACCTAATTATTAATTATTTCTTGCAATATAACACGAAGTCCATTAGTAACTGACAATAATATCGTGTAGTCACGAAAACTGAACTAAGAACGATTTGGCTATCAATACTGTTCCGCTTTTTAACCTTGTTTCTGCAATAATAATTAGATATTGGGTTTTGAGTTTCTTTTCTGTCAAATTGTTTATTCCAGATCACAGCTGTTTTTTTTTTTAATTGTTATAAACTTATGCTTGGTTGCGATCCCACCTGATGGTAAGTAGTGATACAATCGTTGATGGTGAAGCGCACTAGTTTATTAAGAGCCTATTCACTCAAGCCTTGAATACACCTAAATTATAATCGGACGGGAAGACCGCAGCAGGCAAGTTGTTCCAGTCCTCCGATGTTCGCGGTATAAACGACGAGGCAAACGCTTGGTCCGAATGTAGATCTATTTCCGTTTCTTCAGCACACTTTAACTTTGAAGTCCGTTAGCGACATCTATGTCGCCTCTAAATTGCAAAATTCTGCAACGCTGTATCAGAGTTCTTTTTGCGATTAAAACATACATAATAGTCTGAAATTAAAATATTGGGCATTTGCCCAGACACAACGCCCGTCTGATCAGAGGATCCTCCCTGTTCCGCATACTTCTATAGTCCATCGTAGTTACCTTCCCTTGGCTTAAACATTAAGGAGTGCGGTGTTCCTGACTATACGATTTTCCACTTATTTAAGTACCCAAAATGTCCCTACATCTGCACTCTGAAAGACCTAAAAAACGCCACTGACATCGTTATAGACAATGCAACCTACTGGTTTCAAAAACTCACTAGGGAAAATAACTATCGATTCGAGAAGAAGATGAATAAAAATTGCTGGCATATTTACTCAAGCGTAGAAATTGCTGCTCATATCTTTCCCACTATTATATTGTGAATTTATAGCGTCATCAGCGAACCGCCTGGCACGACATAAACACATTAATTACCATGAACGCCAAGCTATTCTGACATCACATTCAGATGCAAAACAAACCGCTCCTTAGGACAGCACAATAATTAACGGGTCTACATTAATGGTGTCACGTCTCCTAAAGGTCATAGTTTAAATAGTTTGAAAGTAGCTAAATGATCGTTGAAGTGGTAATTACTAGTCAGGTCGGTGAACATCACCCTTAGTGACCTGTCTCCTGACACAGCGTTTTATTTTTAGGGTTCCCCCTACTCCTTAGAGAATCACTTTGTTGTCCGTCCGTCCGTCTGTCTGTCAAGAACCTTTATCTCGGGAACCCGTGGAGGTATCGAGTTGGAATTAAAACCATATACTCAGGTCTGCGGCCCCTTGAAACTGTGAAAATATCAAATTTCTGAGTTAACAAAAAAAAAAGATACGGCCGTTTATGTCGCAAAAAACGTGTATTTCGACACGCTTAAGGGAATCAAAATTCGTAGGATCAAATATTTCGTTGACCTAGAATTTTGGAATTCGGCATGAAGCAAGATCTCATAGCACAAGTATAGGAAAAAATCTGAAAACTGTAAATTTGTAGTTACGTCTCAGCAAAAAACTGAACTGAACTGTTTTCGTTGGTAAGTTTGTAAGGAACCTTCAGTGCGCGAGTCCGACTCGCACTTGCCCAATTTTTTTTGTTTTTGACGTGGGATATTATCTAATAACTACTTCCGTTCTGGGTGGAGCTAGAGGGACTATCAGATTTCCACTCACATAAACCTCTCTTCCTTATGTTGCCCTTTTCGTTTCACGACCGCGGTAATTGTCGCGTTAGATTAGCATTATACATTAGACTGTGTCTAACTATTTCTGCATGCTGTCAGTCGTGCATGGACTTGTCCTGCGAAACGGGCTAAGCTTATGTCCCAAACAACCTTATGTAGTTAGGGATATGTCATTCATACGTGTTTGGAATGAAGTTCCGACAGCGTGTGACGACCCTGTACAAAATGTATATATAATATTTCATTAATATTGATAGTGATGTCATTATTGAATGCATAAGGAATTACATCATTAATTGCGTCAGTGGGCAAGGCATATTGCTCGCAGTACAGATGGTCGATGGGGCCAAAAGGTGGACCGATGACCTGGCGAGGGGTCCGGGAATGGATGCGAGAAGCACAGGACCAGTCGTTGTGGCAACGTTTGTGGTAGGCCTATCTCCAACAGTTGACGTCTTTCGACTGAAACGATGATGATGACAATTATTCTTGGTCACCTCATTATCTTCCTGCCCTTGTCCCGTGTTATTTGGGGTCGGCGCAATACGTTTTTTTCTTACACTCTGCCCGGTCACTCGTCATGCTATCACTAACTTCCTTTTCTTTCATATCACTCTTCACACGCTCCATCCATCTTTTCTTTGGTCTCTCTTTCCCTCTCCATCCATCCGCATGTAAACTCATAACTCTTTTAGTAACATGCGTCTCATCCCTCCTCTTCACATGACCATACCAAGATAAACGATTCCCTTTCAACTTTTCAGACACTGGTGCCATTCTTGGTCACCTACTGCTATGAATTATTAACGTCCTTTGAGTTTACAACACCCTGTTCAAGGATTCGTGATGATTCTGAAGATGAATCTATCTGAGTT
The DNA here is from genome assembly GCA_949316375.1 of Mythimna vitellina. Classification (NCBI taxonomy): domain Eukaryota; kingdom Metazoa; phylum Arthropoda; class Insecta; order Lepidoptera; family Noctuidae; genus Mythimna; species Mythimna vitellina. The sequence goes on along the minus strand of OX438687.1, from coordinate 6,166,917 downwards.
CGACTAAGGTTACTTTAATATCATGAATATCAAATTGTAACTGAATTGGGTAAATACAGCTCTTCTTAAGATCCATTTGTATGCCGATGCCAATATACTTGTCGATGGTAATTTGAAATGCTATGGGAATGGGAAATGGAATTCGCTATTGTATTACTTACTAAGTTATATGAAAACCCATCTTACGAATTGAAAGTATGAGTAGATGTTTTTAATATCGCAGCATAAACTCAGCCTGTAGGAGTATTTTTGTCCTTCCTAATTTGGTAGCTTTTCTAATCTATTTTTGTTATTATTTCTTGTGCGTGGCCCAAAAAAAAAATTGTTTTTCCGTGCAATTTTTCTCATTTCTCTCTTCATTAGAATCGTTCTGAGACTTCAATAAATATTTTGAAAAAAAAAATCTTCCAAATTGCTCGAGTTTTGCGCTTAGGAACACTTTTGGCCAGTCATTTTCATCTATATATATAAAAGGAGAAACTGACTGACTGGCATATCAACGCACAGTCGAAACTATTTTGCACAAAGTTTCCTTTTAACTTTTGACGTAGACGAGCACTAAGAGAGGATTTTTCAAAATTCATCCCATATGGGTATGAAACGGGGGTCCAAAGTTTGTTAGGAGAAACCTACTTTCACGCGGGCGCAGCCGCTGGCAGAAACTAGTTTATATATAGACAGATAGATTTTTTTATTAGTTTTCTTCCACCCATCCAAGTTTCATTCAAGCATTTGGCCATGTAAGCAAGTCAAATAACCATAAATGCGTAGTACAATTTAAGCAGCATTTCAATACGATGTTCACTGGTTAGGATAATGGTTTAACGACGCTTTCATTGTCACGTGACATCCTTTGTGCGTCAGTGAACGCTGCTAGTCCGGATTAACGCGTGTCTGTATGTATTGTTAGTGCACATCAGTGAAACGCTGTATACACAGTTATCGGATGAGGATTTGCAGCAGATGACGTTGCAGAAATCTATAGGTCCTATGGTCCTAATCCTAAACCACTCTGTATTTATACAATCGTATTCTGTTAGTTTGTTACCCGTGATCTGTGCCGGCTTCGTATGGGTGCAAATTATATACAAAAGCCTTCCTTGATTATTGATTTTAGTAATAATTAATTATGCGTACAGCTAAGGAGTGGAATTCCCTGCCGGAGTCTGTGTTTCGTGATAGCTATAACCTAAGGGTCCTTAAGTCAAGAGTGAATAGGTTACTTCTAGGAGTGGGCGATACAAAACTTATATAGATATTGAATCTATATATCGTTGAAATATCGCGAATCGGATATCGGCCTAAACTAAAACCATATATTGGGCGAAACACTATATTGCGTACCAATTCACCCTAGCAGACATTAATGAGCAAACCCCATCAAAATCTCTTGCATTTAGGAGGAGTTAGTGCATAAACAGACAGACGCCGAAACTTAAATGATTGCAGTGGCATGTTCACGACGCGACGTACGACACGTACGTACGGTAAAATCAGTTCCAATCAACAGAGATTTCGAAAAGTGCGGAAACTTAGCTAGTCAATTCTTCAAGATTTGGCTGGCGAATGTTTTTACGTACCTTGAATATCGTTTGACTTTTGAAACCTCATAGTGTAAAAACTAGCATCAAGCTAGCTAGTAGTGTTGCCTTAAATCGATATTGTAAGCCTGCAAGATTTGCATTTCGCTGGAACTGAATTAAAAACTGAATTACACTCAAATGTCGGTGACACACGAGTCATGCAAGCCTACTAGATCGATATTGGACAACACTACTGGCTAGAAAACTAGTATCTAGCTAGATCCTTGTTACTCCCCATCCTCAGGAGAATACTCCTTTGCTTGATTAATATTTAGATGTCTCAAACCCCTGTTTATTGTTCCACGGAACATCGACCCTTACAAACGCTGCTATGGAAGTCTTACAGTGGCCTATTTGTGACATGAGTGCACAAGGCTTATTGCAAAATAAGCAAATTGCGGTAACACTCTAGTGAATTTAATCGCTCGGAAAATTCTGGCTTATTGCCATCATGAGAAGTGGCAACGAATTTTAAACTGTTTTATCGCGTTGTGCCGGATTTGGAGGGCAATATTTTTTTAAGTTACTGTTCATAAACATTAAGCGCTTTCCCGGCGGGTTGGTAGAGCTTTGTTTGAAATGATTGGCACGCTTGCTAAACCGTTTTCGACCAATTTGCTAAGTGGTAACAATTACTCCTAGTCGTGAAACGTTTCAAACAATAAATTGCATGGATTGAAACTACCTTCATACAGGTTGGTTGGACCTATATAAATCCTGCAAAGTTTGTTCAAACGGTCTCCAAAAGTTATAAATTATTATTATAAGTATTTATTTCACAAAAACAGCACTTTGCACTTTTATAAAAGTTATGAGAGCCATGCTGATTAGTGTGTAACTTGATTAATTGAATTAGGTATTCAAATTATTTTCAAAACAGAAGCCCATGTGACTTTTAAATATCTCTAATATAAAAATGGGATCCCGAAATATCGTCCAATCCTTGTACTATAATACTGCTCTAAAGATAACAACAACGCCCAAAATATGAGCATGACCTGACCGTATATTCCAAATCTAGGCCCGGTTTCAGCAGATATTTATAAGGGACAGGGGCCCTAACACCGATACATCCCTAATTTATGTAAGCATTAAGGAATAAGGGCCCGTCCAATACAAGCCATTTTTATTCATAGCTACTAAATGTATCTTACAAGTACTCATAGTGATAAGATAGTTGGTAAATATGTATGAGTTTGTTTACTAATGTGTCTGCTGAAGAACTTACGGCTGCTGTCATAGAGATAGAAGATATTATTATTAGTTTTTAGGTGCGTTCAAATTAGCCAATCATTCGTCAAAGGCTTAGAATAGAACAGAGATAAACAATCAAGTGCGAGTCGGACATGTAAGGTTCCGTATAATCCGTTGCAAAAAACGGCAAATAAAAATATATTTATTCTATGGAGCCCTTCTTAAAGGGGTGACCAGATGGTTGCAAACCAACGTCCCAACCAAGGTGACCTTGCTGGTTCCAATCCGTGTAGACAGCAGTTGTAATCCATGGCCTTCAACGCCCTTGGTTGGGAGGCGCGTTTTCTCAACCACTGAACGTGTTGGCGTGTGGTTTATATCCATGTAGCCGCAACACAAACCAAACACATAAACCAGGGTGACTTTGGTTGGAACGCCAGTTTTCAACTGTCTGGTCACCTCTTAAATCTTTATTTTATTCTGTTTTTAATATTTGTTGTTATAGCGGTAACAGAAATACATCATTTGTGAACTGTCTAGCTCACAGTTCATGAGATACAGCCTGGTGACAAACAGACGGATTACGGAGAGATAGCTATAGGGTCCCGTTTTTTACTCTTTGGGTACGGAACCCTAATAGAATAGAAAAACATTTATTCGGAATAGACTCAGCACAACAGTTATAAACGCAAAGTAAAATAGAGAAGAAAAGTACAGAATGCGCCGAGCGTGCCCGTACCGAAAGTGTCTGCTCACACTGCCTCAGCATTTGCTGAGTGTCAGACACCCAGCGCTGGTTTTCAGTGGCCACTCCAATAAATTGATACTCAAATAAAGAGTGTTGATTAATTATGTCTTTTTAAAATATCATTCTAAAGTGATTCCTCTAAGGTCCGAATTTCCTTTCTTTTTTGTTGGTTGAATGTAACAAATGGGCTGTCTAAGAAAATATATGCAGCATTATTCAGCATTAGAAATATAATACAATGATGTATTTGGCGACGTAACCCATCGCTCATCTTGTCACCTTCGCAGCAGACACCTGTGTAGAATCACTGATTCCTCACGTGTGGGTAGATCACAAGTAGATATTTATTTGTGCTTGCATAACTGCTATACAATGGAGTGTTTGTCGATAGTATCTTCTGAACACTCAAATGACGTCAGATTCTTACGGTAAATATATTGTATATTCGTTTATATCCGACTACTGCAAAGCGATGATGAAGGGTTATGTTTTTTGGAAGCATTGAGAGATATACTTACTCTTTATTGTACACCAAAAAAAAAATACAATAAAAAAAAAAAAAAATAATTTTTTTATTTTTTATTTATATTAATTTTTTTAAATGTTTTTTAAAATAAAATTACCTTAGGAACTTGTGTGGTGTCACAATGGACAACCTACAAGGTGGACCGATAACCTGGTGAAGGTTGCGGGAATCCGATGGATGCGAGACGCATAGGACCGTTTATTGTGGCGACAGTTGGGGGAGGCCTATGTCCAGCAGTGGATGTTTATCGGCTGAAATGATGATGATGATGATGACAGACAATCTTTGGATGGATTTGACAGACAAGTGCATAGACGCACGTATGTAATTGATGACAGGGTTGGTGCAATGGTTGAACGATTGGCTGCTACTCTGCGGGTCGCGTGTTCTATTCCCGCACGGAATAAATATTTGTATGGCTCCGGTTCCGGGACTGGGTGTGTACTTAGGTGAGTTTACATGCTCGAGAACGCACCCACGATACAGGAGTTATTTTTGGTGTGGCCAACGTTTTTTAGCGCAAAACATTAATGATCCGATTTTTATTAGTGTTGTCAATCGTTTCGTAAGGTCCAGGTGACGTAAAAATAAATAGATCTCACATCCAAAAAAGCGATTGATTTTTTAGGCCGTAGGTCCATACCCTAAGGGTGCCAACGAGACCCTATTACGAAGCCTCCGCTGTCTGTCTGATTGTCTATCCGTCTGTCAGGGGGCTGTATCTCATAAACCTATTGCCGCTACAAGAAAATTAAAAACTAAAGGGGGTTATATAAGAGACGTTATTATTGTCGGTGTTTGTTTTTTTTTTTTTTGCGCGGTTTTAATATTGTATACGGAACCCTTCGTATGAGAGTCCGACTCGCTCATTTGCAGTTTTTTTTTGCGAACATCAACTCGTTATTTAAAAAGTATCTCTACAATATGTCCATAACGGTGTGGTAATGGAATGAAAACACTGAATATATCAGCTGTTTATTCTCCCGCGCAAGTCGTAACCGTTGAATGGGGATAACGATGGGGTGGTCGGTGAAAGGACTGCAGCTTAAGCGTTGAACACATGACGTCACGTACGTAGAGAAATGGTTTCAAATGGAAGCTGGACTTGGTGTATGTAACATGGATGAAGAGAGAAGTTATATATAAATAATAAACAAGTTTTCAATTAAATTTTCTTTTTTTATAGCAAGCTTTTATAACGCGGTATATACATATAATTCATACTCGTCAAGATCATTCCAAAAAGCTCAAACACGACAGGGTTATCTGAGTTTCTATGGCCACCTTCCGGTTCCATCATCAGATCAGCTCCATGTCATAATATTTGGCATTGTCATCTGATCTACATGCATGCAAAATTTTAGTTCAATCGGTAACCAGGACGTGCATCAAATTTAATTTGCTAGATTTGATTACAGTGATACAAACATTGGGACAGGTGAAACTAAATAAAAGCTTGTAAAAAGTTTCAAGAATGAATAACTTCATACAGAAACATTAGGTTTCAGACTTATAAGAAACTAGCTTCTGCCAGTGGCTTCGCTCGCGTGCTAAAAGGTTTCTCCATACAAACTTTGGAACCCCGTTTAATCCCCTTATGCGGTGAATTAAAAAAATTCTTGCTTAGTGCTCACCTACATCATAAAAGATAGCCTTGTGCAAAATTTCACGTTTCTAGTCGCATTTGTTACGGCTGTGCGTTGATATGTCAGTCAGTTTCTCCTTTTATATATAGATAACTAGTTGACTCTTTGAATTTCGTACCGCCTAATAATGTGATAAATGAAGAACCGCTCGACCGATTTTGTGCAAACTTCACATAAACCATCTACTAAATAGTCCGAGCAAAGCCTAAACATTTGGTTTGGATAGGTGAGCCCGTTCTTGAGTTATAAAATTACAATGAAAAGTGGCATTGATTTTTATATATATAGACTAGTGGGAAAATTACTAGATTCTTGCTGAGAAAATTTACATTGTCAATAACTTATCACATTTAATCAACCATCGCGTGCAGCAATACAATACAACCGTCAGACGTAACTGCAATTTGTGCGAGTACACAGGTACTTTCTACAAGCCTATTACAATAATAATATCCTATTATTACTGAGGGTTAGTCAAAACAAAACACGCATGGTTTTCATACACGCGATGAGAGAGCCTTGCTTGAAACCACTGCCGTCGTGGAATTTTAATGCGAGATCTTTCTTTTTGTTTCGGTTAGAAATCATCAAATGACTCCTCCCGTTTTTAGTACAGTAAGAGAGTTCTCCTGATTGAAATCTACCTGTGATCCTTCAGTTAGCCTTTGCGTTCCATGGCCGCGGTAACTTTTTTTTTTTTTATTCTCGATAGGTTCGCGCTTGACCGCCATCTCACCTGATGGAAAGCGACGATGCGGTCGACGATGGAACGCGCTTTCCTAGAAGTAACATATTCACTCTTGACTTAAAGATTTCCGGGTTGTAACTCTTGAATAATCCGGCAACTCGCATCGTTTGCTAGCACTCCTTGCTCCAGCTGCATTATACCGTCTTAAACCGTGTCCCGAATCTTTCAAACCCGATGCAGATCCCTGTATGTTTAATCAATGACCTAAATCGGTAAACTAGCAGTGGCGCCTTTCGTAGTTTGTGATGCTAAACATAATTTAGTAGCCTTTGCCTTCAGCATCGCTTCTGCAGCTTTTGCCAAGCGAATGGCGCATTTTTCGATGTATAAAGTGGCCTATAACACTCGACGATACTATCAGTAAAAGGCTACGTTTTGTGAAAGACTTCGCAACAGAATTAGGGACCCATTTCTTCCGCTCTAGGTGGAGCGAGACTTTTACTGACAAAAGCCCACCTTGTTCCTTCATTTGCCTTTTGCGGTCCAAGGCTACGGTAACTCTTTCGACGTCTTTAAGTCATTATGAACCTTCTGTGAGATAGTGATGGAGTAATACGGCCTGTATGTATAGCTCCGTCTTTCTTACACCGGAATTATGATGATTTCAAAACGTTTTGGTAGGTAGGCATCAGACCAGACATTAACTAAAATATGGGTAAGTAAAATTCTTTGAGCGGAGCAGTGGTGATCCGGTGGTAACGGACCCGATTCACGAGTTGCATGGTCGTAGGTTCAAATCCAGCCAAGCACTTACTATAGCTTACTTTGTGTAATTTAGTTCATCACCACAGCTCTGAAAACGGAGACAGAAAACATTGTGAAGTAACCAGCATATTCTAAAACCAAAAATTCGAAGACATAAATTGTGACATCCACTAATCCGCGCTGGGTCCGTGTGGTGGATTACGGCCCATTCCCCCTTCTAGAGAGGAGGCCTGAGTCCTAACAGTGGGAATATTATTACTATTACAAGGCTGATTACGCTATAAAAATCCTTTACCTTGATGGAAGCGTATCCTTAAACTTCCTATCCTGTATTGTTAAACATCCATCAAAATTCAAGACAAGTCCCAGATCGCTGGGAAAGACAGCTCCCCATTGCGGTTTTCATACGATAAGCCCAATTTTGCATGGCATTCTCCGTTTGTTGAGGCACGAATTGTATTACGTAGACAGGTCGGCGCCGGGTCGTGTGCATCGTTCACGATCCCATGCCTTTTGAAGCAATGAAAAATGTACGATTGGAGACACTTGAAATGGGACTGACAATGTTTTCTGGAATGATCTCAATTTCAACATAAATTGTTTATCTTTTTCTACGTCGCGCGTCGTTCAGGGAAACTTGAGATAATATTCCAAATTTTGAGGGGAGATTGAAGGATTTTAAGTTCTACGCTTCCCAGTGCTGGCTGAATTTCTGTGAGCCCTTGTATTGACATTGTGACTGACAATGCAAAAATCTGGCACACAGTGTTCCCCGTCTAGTCGTTCAGAATTGAGGTACTTCCGATTCTAAACGGTCGTTTCATCGCTGACAACCAAACACTCTAAACGATCGTCGGGCGTGCTCTTTGCCGCGGCTTTGTAGATAAGTGGCTATCTCTCCCCTTTACGGGCACGTTATACCTACATGATAATGTATTCATACACCAGACCAAAACACCCCTCAATAACACCCTTAAACACTAGACACTCTTTATCTTTATCGATTTTGGAATGAGATTGAATCTGTAATTTCATTGAAATGGTTCGATCAATCATTCCATCCATCCAAAGGTTTAATTCAATCTAATATCTTCCTTAATGTTCCGTAACTGATGAGGTTTGTGTCCCAAATGTACTAAATAAATGTAAAAGAAGAAATATCCATGCTTCGGATCTGTAGTCGGCGGCAAAACTTGTAATATCGCATTCTTTTGCTCCGTCTCTCAAGATATTGTTTTCTGGATACACAATTTGGGTTACGAGTTCTAGACTAGGACGTTTTATGTTCTAGTACGTTTCGAAATTGATATCTTTGTATGTACGTGAGCCTGACAAGAATTTTAGTTCTTTTGTAAATGATGCCTTCAGACTTTGTTCTAGCCATAGACCAACGTAGCAGCTTATCTCTCAGATATCAAATATTGTTTGTAAATATGAGGTGTATTGCACCCGTTCCGATGTAGCAAAAGTTCAATTTCAAACTAGGCATTGATGTGCGGATAATATTTCTTCCACAAACTTGTTTGAAACTGAAAACCGAACTTTTGCGAAAGCGGACGAAATATTGCAAAAGTATTTCAGTTTGAGCAAAAATTGATACGAATACTTTAGACAGCTGCTTGGTAGGGCTCGCACAAACTTTGTGTTGCGATTTCATGTATTCGTGTTATTTGGAAACAATATTCTTAGAAATTCGGTGGGACAGCACACGTGGCCAAAGACTGATACGTTTTCAACGAAATTAATTTTGTCAGGTCATAATTTTTATCATCTTTGGGCAACCAAAGTGTCCTTATCATTGGTTAAGGTTGTTTACCCTTGTTTTACCCCCATTAAAATGTCATATTTTGACCCCGCAGCATGTGTATCTAACACAAAACTATTAATCTTCTCTTCATGATTGTACGGGTAAAAAATCGTGCAGCATTCCCGTCGTGTTTAATCTATGTTTGTGTCAACCCTTATCTGTGAACCGGCTGGCGTAACGCCAGAAATTTATCGTGGAGCCCCTGAGCCAGGCAGTTTTGATTGCCTCAATGAGTCTATTGTTCTCTTGCCATCTTCCGCTTCAGGCAATTTAGTGCAGCATTACGAAGGGAACGAATTTATGCTAATTTCTTGAATTGTAACTTTAGATACAATTTGTTTCACCTCCGCTTTGTTTATGTTTCGGTCGTAGAAATTGAATTCCGTAAATCATGATGACTACAAAGTATTCCGTGGCTTGCAATTTTTCGGGGGCGGGAAATGTTACAGTGACCTAAATACGGTTACTGAGTGGTGTTACAGGCGCTGTTGCTTGAGTTATAATCGACGCCATGGCTGTTGGTGATTAATTGTTACGCCAATTAGCGCTCCATTACGCTGTTTCAGCTAATGAGACTGTACATTGGCGGCGACCGGTCAAAGGTGAAAGAATATTAAAAATAATGGAATAACTAAGTTGCTTACTCTTGGTTTATTTTTTTACTTTTAGAAATTAACTATTTTAATCAATTTATAATTGTCAGTTTTCGTACTTAGTGTTTTGGAAAACCGAATTAAAAAAACGGAACCCCTAATGGGATCACTCGTGTGTCACAGCCCATTTGCTCCCAATTTACTGTGCCTAAATCTACACACATGAATCTAAGACCTGAGGTTTCGAGTATGGTTTCTCTCGCAAATCAGAAAATAAAAAATAATAAAAAAATGAAACATATTTTCCATCTTGGGATATAAGTCATATTGTTTGTAATTTTTAATGGTTTTTGTTTTGGTTACTGTAGTGCCGACTACAGTTTAGCAATTAAATAAATAATCAATTATTTCTCCTCTCAGTGCTCAATGAAGTGTAGGTATTAAATAATACAAATAAAATAAAAACTGCTGAAAAGATCCCACAAAAGATGAGATGTTTTCCGTGTAATACTCCGGAACGTGGTCGTGAATGTGTCACACCTTGACACGGGTCCCGGGTTTCTTTACACACTTGACACGCTACCACACTGCTCATGCTATCATTCTTTTGACTGCCTTCAATATTTTATTTTATTATTTTCGCCCACCTACATTTGCGGATCCAGTAGATGTAGTGAATGTCACTTCCGTGTTTTGTTTCCATTTGGCAACTACTCTACTACATTATTTTGATGAATTAAATATTTATTTATAATTTTTTTGGTTCCGTACATCAAAAAAAATTTTAAATAGGATCATTTTGTTGTCCGTCTGTCTGTCTGTCAAGACCTATTATCTCGGAAACGGGTTGAGATATCGAATTGAAATTAAAACCATATACTCAGGTCTGCAGCCCCTTGAAGCTGTGAAATATCAAATTTTTGAGTTAACTAAAAAAAAGATACGGCTGTTTAAGTCGCAAAAAAACGTATATTTCGATACTCTCAAGGGAATCAAAGTTCATAAGATACTTCCCGTTGAACTAGAATCCCGAAATTGGCATGAAGCATGGTCTCATAGTACAAGTATAGGAAAAAAATATGAAAACTGTAAATTTGTAGTTACATCACAAAAAAGTTTGTACGGAACTCTCAGTGCTCGAGTCTGACTCGCACTTGCCCGGTTTTTTCTGTCACTTGTATTTTCGGAATCAGAAAAGGCCGATAAAGCGGTTTGTGTTACAATTTATACTTATAACTTTGAGTGAATGTTGTGGCAAAACTTAATCAATATTTTCAGTGCAGTAGATTTTGTAACGTTGCAGCTTTGGTTGGTTTTAGTGACTTCAATATTTTATTATTTCCTGTCTCACCTGAATTTGCGGATCCAGTAAGGTCACTTCCGTGGTTTGTTTTCCAATTTGGAAAGTTATTGTTGGGGTTAATAGGTGGACACCAAAGCGAACACGGTTTTAAGGATTTGAAATAATAACTATTTATTAATCCTTTAGGTACTTCATATTGAAAGGTGTGTTTTAGTAATATTACGTGAGACGTGTGCTTCTAAGCAAGGTTAAAAGAATACAGTAACTGTAACCATACTTGGGATTTCAGTCAAGTGCTGACAAGGGGCTCAGACCAATTAAATACAATATTTATTGGTTAGAAAGAGAAAGATATACATAGTGTTGAAGTAGGATGGATTTGTTTTTTTTATATTCCAACAGTTATATTGTCGTAGTTGTTTCCGAGTGTTCTGGCAAACGTTGATGACGATTTCCAGTGCTTAGTGCATGTATGGTTGATTTGATGGTCTTGAAAAGTGTAGTTGTAGTAGAAAAAGTTTGAAGATACACGCTTCGAAGCAAAAATATTTGAAAATGCCAGTTAATGAATTGTAAAATGACCTTTCACAGAAGACCTAGTTGTTAAGACATAAATCTATTTATAAAAGCACGTGCGTAATATAAAATAATAAAATGATTATCTTCTTTACCTATACTATTAATACTTATCAACTCTATGTTTTCAGCAGTAAGGTATTAATTCCACCGGCACCGTTTGACGTCACAGCTAGAAACCTTACAAGTCCGTAAATAAACAGAAACGAAAATAAAACGGGTTGCCCTAATTGTTTACTTTAAGAATAGGGCGCGTTTTTATGGACGTGATTTACCGAGAACTGCAACGTGAACGTTTTGTTAATTAAATGGTGTTTTTTGGTCCAATGCGGATACTTTGCTTTAGGGGTAGGGGTAGATAGTGTGATATCGAAGGAGATCGCATGAGAAATGTTTCTTATTAGCATGCATAGCATAGCACAGCATAGTCGGCCTTATAATGTTCCCACTGTTGGGACTCAGGCCTCCTCTCTAGGAGAGGAAATAGGCCATAATCCACCACGCGGGACCAGTGCGGGTTGGTGAATGTCAAATGTCTTCGAATTTATGGCTCTAGGACATGCTGGTTTCCTCACGATGTTTTCCTTCACCGTTTTGAGAGCAGTGGTGATGAAATAATTACAGGAATTAATGCGCCTGGCTGGGTTTGAACCCGCGACCTACAACTCGTAAGTGGGGGCCGTTACCACTCGGCCACCACTGCTCAGCTCAGCTTATTAGGGTTAATTAAACAAATGCTTAAATTTGCTTGCTGGAGCTGCAAGTAAGCAAGTTCAAGTAGTTTCAGCTGAGGAGTGGCATTCCCTGTCGGAATCTATGTGTTGATAGCTACAACCAACTTTAAGTCAATAGTGAATAGGCTTTTAGGCAAGCGTGCTCTATCATCGACCAAATCAGTTATCATCAGGTGGTGGGATAGTGGTCAAACGCGTGCATATCAATTATGTTTAAAAAAAATATATAAGTGCATATATGAGTAAATTTATAGTAAGATTTGAATTTGATAGGAAAATAATTGTTTTAACGAGTAACCTAACCTAACCTTACCAAAAGGTTAGGTAGATGATGTAACAGGAGTGCCGAAAATATTTATTAGGTTTGAAATATTGTGCCCCGAGTTTATTTTTATTTTTATAAACACCAGTTCCTAGGTCACCTCACACCTCGAGTTATTAATTTTACAGCCCTCACAATTAGGTCTCTTTACAATTAGAGAATCCAATCCCACATTTATGATCCCGCAAAAAAAGGTGCAAAATAAAATGGTTTTCTTCCTTGTTTTTCTTTGATCTCAAAGAAAAACATTTCATTTGGCAGAACAAGGTGCAAATTTAGAACTAACAAATTAAAAGTATATTATATGAAAAATATGCGCTTGCAAGGTTAACACCTATAGGGTACTCCCCGTTGACCTAGAATTCTGAAATTTGTCAAGAAGCAGATCTCATAGCACGAGTACAGGAAAAGTCTGAAAATTGTTTTATATTTACATCACAAAATAATAACTTTTTGCAATTCGGATAAATCTTCGAGACTTGATTCGGAAATAGAACTATTTACATAGGTGAGTTTATATAAAATTCTCGGTGCACGAGTCCGACTCGCACTTGACCGTTTTTTTTTCACATTACTACTTAAAACAAAAAAGTATTTTAAAAATCCCAATTCTGCAAATCCCGCGGCATACGCGGCGTTGCTGACATCAACCCCGCAGGATTGCGGGATCGCGATTTTGATGCGGGATTGGATTTCCTACTCACAATATAGCAGAGGTAATTATGTAGTTACCAGACGTGATATTGACGGAACTAAGACTAATAAAGTAACTGTACGGTGAAACCATACAACAATAGTGCATTCAACCATTTTTACCTCATTGATTTTAGTCGAGCATTGAGTATACGATTAGCGGTCATCGCGCGTGCTCTCCTCCCTGTATTACTAAAACTTTGTCCCAATTAATATAATTATTTAAATTAACTTTATAAGCAGCAGTATCATTTAGACATTTGCCTAGCTTTTACAGTAACTTTATAGCTACCTTAATACTCTTAGTTCCGATGCGTTCCTGGTACCTTACATCATTGAGGCCAAAAAGGTAAGGTTACAGAGGTACAGGTACCACGAACTATATGTTACAGAGCATTACTGGGCATTGCCGATAAGTCTGATCCAAGAATATTATTGCCGCAAAAAACGCAAGTAAATCCTTTTGCTTAATAACTACTATAATATATATGTAACATATTACTTAGTCTTTATTTTAAACCATAAAAAATAACAGTAGGAACTTAAAATTTATACGGTGTCACTGTTGGCTAAAAGCGAACTTTTCGGAAAACCTCTGGATAGAGGAGAAAAGATACGCAGGTAGTTGGTGTTATTTACATAAACAATATATATACGACGTTCACTGTTGGATATAGGCCTCTCCCAAGCGCCGCCACAACGACCGATCCTGTGCGTCTCGCATCCACCGCTTTCCCGCGACTCTCACCAGGTCGTCGGTCCACCTTGTGGGAGGCCTTTCAACGCTGCGTCATATATATATATATATGTATGTGTATTATGTGTACAAGCAGAGAAATATGTACTTAATGACGTTCAAGAGGAGAGGTAATGATGATCCTTATTACTATGAAGGGAAATCTTGTAACGAATTCTATGTGAAAATTTGATATAAGAGCTAGTGATCAGGGATTGAAATATCGGCATAACGTGACCTGACCACATCGCATCGTGTGCCAAGTATAAACCATGAGCCATGCCTTACAATCAGTTTGGATTGGGTTAGTAGTTAGACAGGCAGTTAATCAGTGTTTACTACGACGTCCAGAGCAACAATATGCCAAGATCTTTAGTTAACTCTGGGCTTTTAGGATTACAGCCATTTTGGTCAACACTTTTAATATTATAAAGTTTAAAATTTGTTGGTCTATTTCTTCTGTTTGTTACTTCTTCACGCTCGAATGGGTAAACGAATTTCGATGAAACTTGGTACACGATTAGACCATGTCCTGGAATAGCATATACTTTTTTCCCGGGACTGTGATCCCTTGGGATAATTTTCTATTATCACGCGGGCAAAGCCGCTAGTAGGTGCTAGTATAACTAACATATTATCAAGCAACTAATGAAAATGTACGAAAAACCATAAAGTGATCCCGAATTTCCTTTTCCTATTTCTCGATTTTTATGATGTCGTCAAACTATATCAAAAGGTTAGCTGGGATCGTATAATTTATTTTTATTATAAGTTTATTGCGGTATCGAGTACGTACAGAAACTGCCAGAAAGTTTGCAGTCATTGATTGTGGGCTTAATGTGTTATTTTGTATTTTAGTAGCCAGGTCCTTTTTCAACTTCTGGAACCATATTTTGTAATAAGACAAAATGTTATTAAAGTTGTAAGCTTTGGAGAACATGCGACTAACTCTACCATTCTAAGTGACCATAACCTTGACATTTAAAAAGTGTTTCGTAATGTTTTCATCGTCATCATGACCATGATGGTCATCCACAACTCGACTTCGCCAACTGCTAAGAATAAGCCAGTTTATGCCAGTCTCGTCCAGGTTTTACCCACTATGGCAACATGGCGTATGCGTATTTCACCACCGCCGCCGATCGACCAACTTTTCTGCTGCCAATTCTTGGACCATCAGGATCCATTTCTACTGAAGAGGAGCTGCGCGGAGTGGAGCGGAGAAGACCAGTGTAAAGTGGCAAGTGTTTGTTTCAATTGAAGCGAAGCGAGGCGGAGTGGATTTGAGCTACCCTCCGCTTCGTGATCTCCGCTCGGCATTCGACTCGAGGCTGCGTGTTCATTTGTTTTATTTAAAATTCCGCTCAGCTCCACTCGGCTCCACCACTGTTTCCACTGATGCGGAGTGGAGATTTTGAGTACTGTGGTTACACAAGCACATCCTTACTCCACCTATCATCATCGCGCCTTACCAGGTGTCTTGCCCAGCTCCACTTGAGTTCCATTGAGCACTGTGAATGGCCAATTCACGGTGCGCTCCTTTCCAGTCCGCCCAGCTCCTCGTCAGTGGAAACGCACCCTTACTCCACCTCTTATCATCGCGCCTAGCCCCCTGTCTTGCCCAGGTCCAATTCAGTTCCATTATTCGTTTCGGTTCGCTCGTAATGGTTTCCTTGAAATAAATGTATAGGGTTTGTTCGAGTTTATGTTTCGAAATCTCGTGTTTTAAAGCTACGGATATAAATCTAAGCCGGCCTAGCAGCCGAAACAAGGCTTTACACGGACTGCAAAATCCTTGTCTATTACGGGCTGGCTAACTCTATATATCCAAACAAAATACGATCTGCAGTATCTGTCTGAAAGGTATATCGTGGATTCTGGACATGTTTTGTGACATAAAAGTTTCAATTCTTCTGTAGGCACGTCCCTGACCCCACATAGACATGTATCTTGAATTATAGGAAATAGAATTTGAGGTAGAAAACATCCTTCGGGTTTTTTTGCAGTAATATAGACGTGCGTGAATATTTTTTGTTAGATCCTTGGGTTCTCCTACCTTTTTTCCCAAGGTTTTTCGGCTCCGTTTTAATATTTTATAGGAACTCGAAACGTATGCAGTAACTATTCAGTCAACAATTTAGATAATGTCATAATTTCAACAGCTAATCCTTAGCAATTGAGTAAAACTTGCCTACAACTGGGCGTGTGCAATAATTCTCTGCCTTTATATCTGAACTTTTCCCAAGGAATTCAACCTTATTTAACGATCCATATGTTATTCGAGGCAAAGACATTCTCGCTTCATTCTCCACATAAATACTCGTGCAAATTACTGTGAATATCCAGTGAATTATTTTCCTTGTATTGCAAAAAGTTTTTCATCAAAGTGCGGTTCTAAATCTGACGTAAGTCCTACTACAAACTAATGATCTTTCCACTTATAGTCAACGCAACAAAACAATAATGACGTAGTCCTAATTTGTAGTTCGCGATTCCATTAGTCATGCTTCTAAACAACTTGACCAAAATTGGTGCCTGCTGCATAGTGCCCAGTGTTTTGCTTTCAACCTACGCGGATTAAAACGTGTGGTCTGTCGTATAATGGACCGCGCTTGATGAGTTTGTTGGACGTCAGACTGTGCCTATTTTTAGTTACATTGTCAACTTTAATGGTAAAGGTTAATAGGTAATCTGCAGATTACCGCACACCGACACCGACACGCTTCTTATCTGCAATTGGGTAGTTGACTAATTTTTTTTTCAGGAGGTACAAAGTCATTCAAATAGTCTGAAAAATCGGCAAACTGAAGTGACAGTGGGCAGGGTACATTGCTTTCAGAACGGAAGCCGACGAAAGGTTCTAGAGTGGTGACCGCGCACCGGAAAACGCAGCGTTGGAAGGCCTCCCACAAGGTGGACCGACGACCTGGTGAGAGTCGCGGGAGTGCGATAGATGCGAGACGCACAGAATCGGTCGTTGTGGCGACGCTTGGGGGAGGCCTATGTCCAACAGTGGACGTCTTTCGGCTGAAATGATGATGATGATGAACAGGAAAAGGATGCATGCACTAACTAAAATGTGATGTCACTGCCATTGGGTTTCGTGCGTATAAAAAAGATAGCGAGACGTGCTTACCTGGCACTCTTTCTGATTCTAATATCTGAAATATTAATATTGCTGATTCATTTAAATCTTGATGCTGTTTTTTGAGAAAAATATTTTCGATTCAGGAAAATACCCAATCGTTTCGCAGCTAAAATTCCTTTTGGTGTGAACAAACACATTTGGAACTTACAACTTCTTCAACAGATAAAACTTTTCACCCTGTCGGCTGTCCTATCTCTTGTTACAATCTATGAAGGAGATTCGTTTCTTGAGGCAGCCTATTGGAATACAGAAGTCATAAGATATGTGAATGTGAAGCTGAGGAACTGTGTGAGGGACTGTATTTTGAGGTTTTTTTAAACCTTTTTTATATAATGAAATACTATGATATTGTAATCAGAAGTATTCGTGACAGCTTGCTCTCACGTGCCCTTGTTTAGCGAGTAGAGGAGAACATATTTATGTGTAGATATTCCGGACATAATTTTAAGCATTGCATCTTTGATGGATCGGATAGAGATATAAGGTTTAAGAACAACTTTATTTCTCATAGCGAGGAGGAGTGGCAGCCTCCTTCTGCGGAGCAGTAATGCTAGCATAGGAGGCGGCCGATCGCGTGAGGCAAAGGTCCTCACGCCCCAATCTCCGCCGGGATTCCGATCCCGATTTCCGTAGGCGCGGGCTTGCGGACGGCGAGCAATGGGTGGCTCGCCGTCTGATCGTCCGGTAACCGTCCGGACAGGGCTCAAGTCGTCGACGGCGCGTACTGTTCCACGCGCGCCTCAAGGAGATGTCAGCAACCGTAGGGGCCCAGCAAGGTCGAAGCCTGAAAAAATGGCAAAGAACGAACAGGAGTGGGTTTTTAGTCAGTAAAAGTCTGACACTATCCCCCGCTCCGCCCAAGAGCGGAGGATGTCATTAGATGACTTTCCCACCCGAAAAAAAAACTTAATCATAAGTTATTCAAACATAATATATTTATTTGAATATGTCTTGTAGTGCTGGTATAGAAGCTAGTCCTTCTGAAGTTTTATAAGTGCATAAGTGAAATAAAAATATTTGAGTTTCTTTGCAATCCTAGAATAATGCTTATCCAACCGATTTTATCAGCAGTGACCTATTGTAACACCTTAATAGATAACTTATATTTAACTGAAGACCAAACGACAGCATACGAATATCAGGATAATGCATACTAAATTGTCTAGCATTTTAAATGAGTACTACCGCTATGGGGTTCCTCACGGTCGTAACTTCCTTCCTCACAACTAAATAAGATTATAATTTAGTGATTTATTAGGCTGAACAGCCATAAGCCATTGTTATGCCAAGCGTGGCTTCTAACTAATGTATTGTTGTTGGCACGTTATTGGGGTAAACGGTAGGAAGTTTTAGAAAAATAGTTCCGAAAGTGAACAGGAGCAATAATAGGACGCCATTTGTTTTGTTGATATGATTGGATTACATAAAAACGTTTGATAGTACTCCTTCGTAGTTGTATTGTTGATTTACCTATGGTGATTTATCTATGACGCCACATATGAATTAGGAACTAAAATCGAGCATTGCGGTATTCTCCGCGCGATTAGAAATTGTCGACTAGAAAATATGATTATCGTAAATTAATCTTCGGGGTAGTTGCCCGAACCAGACCCAACACCAGTCTGGTTGAAGAATCCTTCTTTCCAACGGAGATATGTGGGACTTACACCCTGTTCCGCATACCTCTAAATGTACACGGTGGAGCATACAGTGGAGATGTGCCTCGCTTGGGCGGAGCACTGCCGTGTCCACGTAGGGTGATCGGCTGCAATGACCTCTCGCGCCGGGCCCTGGTACAGGCCATGGTCCGGAGCGAGGGGCATGGCAGGGAACGGGTTTCCTCACGCCCTAGCCGCCGCGATCCCGATCCCGATTTTCAGTCAATATAGGGGCTTGCGAACGGCGTGCAAAGGGTAGCTCGCCCTTTGGTAACATTCGGGACCGGGCCTGGGCCGTGGACGGCGCGTGGCGCTCAAGAAGATTTCAGCAAAGCAAAGAAACATAGGATTGGGTTTTAGTCAGTAAAAGTTTGACTCGCCGTCTCGCTTTGCCCTAGAGCGCGAGAAGTAATTGGATGATTTTCAACCTAAAATAAAATACCTCTAAAGGTGTTTTGCGATAATACTTCCCTTTTCAAATTGTGTGGTCCTTTATTGGCTCCTTCCCTTCCCAATACTCGTGCGAAGAATAATACCGTCCCTTATTCTCCATTTTGTCATGCATTTCAGTTTAAAGGCCATATTTCGGGTTGACGGCTTACCCTTTGATCCCAGTCATGATTCCGGACTATAATATTCATTCTATTGTCACTTTGACATATTATACTACCTGTTGCCATCCTTACTCAACTATCTTCCATCTAAAATTCTGTTTCACGACTGAAGGTTCCATTATCTTGATCTCCTTAAGGATTATGCACGAGTAATTAAGGCGTGGCGAGAGCATTGAGGAAAACGAAGGCGTTTTTGTAGGACTGTTGATTTTATTTGAGTTTAGTGGGTCAAGCAGTGAATAGGTTACGAATGATGGGCATCCAGGCAGTCTCGTTTTATTGATTGAACTAATTGTCTATCTCAAGACGAAGAAGAATACATTGCCTGCTTTTCTTCGTTTTTCTGGCACGACAGCGTTTTACATTTTATTTATTAAAAGAAAAACCCTCCTCCGCTGTCTGTCTTGACGCTACAGACATAGTCCTGTCTTAGCTGTGAACACTTGAACGGTCAAACACGCGAAAGTTAATTAGTCGTAGTTTTGTGAAATTCCCCAATTGCATGCACGCATTTTTTATTTATTTTTTTCTTCCGTTCTTTCTACAAAGTATTAGAATAGAAACCTTTAAAGAAGGGAGTCGGTAAAGTCGTTCTCAAGTTTCGGCGTGACCAAGAGAAATCGGGATTCATTTTTATTTATTTTATATAGATTAAACATAAGGAAATTTTCTAAGACTTACTGCACTAGACGAGGTCTATCCCGCAGGAAGTTCACCTACAAGTTTCTATGGAATTACTATTATTGGCCAACGTTCTACCGTGACCTTGTTTGCCTGGTCTTTCAACAAATGTTCAGGAAAATTAAAAGCGAATCTTATCAGCATCAATCATTTCTAATCTCAGAAATTGACCTCTATTCGAGGTTGAAGTGATATACAATATTGGAGGGAGGGTCTAGCAGTTACGACTGTGCTTAGGTTTCTAGAGGGGCCCGCATAACATTTTACGTACATTGACCGTACAGGATCTCTACTAGGTTAAAAGGTGATACTGATCTAACCAATGTCAACCGAATAACTATTAATAATATGGCCAGCGTCAGTCCCCTCGTGCACGGCTCGACGCACCGTCTCGTTAACGGACTGTTGCACGAGGTCACCAGTTTGATACCAGGGAGGGAGAATATACTTCAGTGACGTTAGCTTTGTGACATCTATATTATATATTTTAATAAAAGGAGAAACTGACGGACTGACATATCAACGCACAGCCGAAACTACTGGGACTAAGGACGTGAAATTTTGCACAATGTTTCATTTTATGACGTAGGCGAGCAATAAAAGAGAATTTTCCAATATATACCCACTAAGAGGATGAACCTTCTTCAAGGCTAGAGTGAATAGGCTCTTAATAAACTAGTGCGCCTCACCATCGATGATTGCACCACTGCTTACCATAAGGTGGGATCGCAGTCAAGCACTGGTTTATATCAATAAAAAAAAACAGGGGTCCATTTGTATAGAGAAACCTACTTACACGCGGGCGAATCCGCTGGCGGAAGCTAGTGATAATATAGTCTCTTCTAATCAATATTGGTTTTAACTATTCATCGCACCTTGCCTTAATAAATAAATAATAAATATTTCTTCAAAATTCTTTACCGAATAAATTATCTAATACATTCTTAAATGTAAATCTTGTGAGCTCTAATAGTAAAAAAATCCTGAGCATAATAGTGTGCCTGAATTATCAAATCCTGTGTTTCTGGCTAGCAGCTTCAGAGCTAAAACAATTAGTACAATACAAATTTATTACAACAGTTTTATCTATTATATTAACAAAATATTTAAACTAGGTCAATTTATATAACATTAGGTTTGACAAGATTCGGTTTAAGACAATTTTACTAACATTGTCTAAAAAAAATATATATATTCCTGTTCTTGTCGGAACTCGGGATGTGCGCAACACGTTTTCTTCTTCTATTCTGCCCCCCTAGCCAAGTTACAACCGTTTCTTTGCGATTCTCTTTACGTTGATCGCCTCGAATCGGCCACGCCTCCTCTTCCGTTGTTCTGACCACGTGACTGAGCGTTGAGGTGACGTCAGAATAAAGAAATCGGAGGCGTGGCCTACTTGAGGCGATCGACGAAAAGAGAATCTAAACGTTAGGGGGCTTGTCAGCCATAACGTTATCACTGATTCGCTTTTTTACCCGGCTGCAAGAAGGATTATTTTCACGTTATTCCTCACACAAACCTTTCCTTGATTCTTTCATAAGATTGTCAGCGTTTGTGTCATCGTTTCTTGTGTGTGAATATTTCTTATCCCTCTAAATCTAAACAGTTTAATCTAAATTACAATAATGTTGTTGTTATCATACTTATCAACAATTTTAGTTTGGTCAATTAGGCATTGATAATGGGCCGTATTCGTAACGACCCTACTTTTCCCACGATCGTTTCAGTTGTGGAATCAATTGGATTTTTTATTACGTACAGTTGGAGTCTTTGAACATCCAACTTCAGTCAACATTTGTATTAGGAATGCCAGCACGTTTTATTAGGTTGGCCTTGAGTAAGAGATGCTGTTATTATTTATGGACATCGTGACCATGTCAGCAAGAGTTATCGGCATAGCTAGGATTTATCTAGGCATATCAGTATCAGTTACCAAGGTGTTCGTGGAATAGATACCTTAAACAAATTGTTTAGGGTGAAACAGGATGGAAGTAATTTAACTGGTGAAACTACACAGACGTGTCAGCCACCAAAGTGGACGATACCAATAAAAAATTGAAGTAATAATTACACGATACTCGAAATTATAAGTTTAGAAAAAAAAAACATGCATTGAAATTCGTAAATCGTAGTTTTTTGGCGAGTCAATTCGCCGTTTAATTTGACCACATTAATTATTAAGATAACGTAAATGGTTAAATATTAAAACCATAACAATGGACAAACCAATCATTTAAATCAGCTTCCAAAATCCAAGTAAATGTTCAACATAATGCTTTTCTTGACGAAACACTCACCTCCCTTGAAAGTAGTAACAAAGACGTCTTGATTATATTTTAGCCAGCTTACTGTTGCGGCTGTTTGTCAACACAGAGTAACTTTATACACCAAAGTTTCAGTTACGGGTGGAGTAATACGAAACGCGATAGGCGTATAACGTTACGAATATTGATTTTCCCGTTTATGGTGGAGTAAGACGTTTTGTAAGTCTGAAACTTTATGCCGTGTGTAGACCAAGTGAACGAACAAATGGGTAACACTGCATGAGCACGCTCGTTTGCGCATACACACACGCTCACACATTCTTTCTTTGGCGTTGGTTGATCTACAATAGTTGGTACCAACCACACCGCTTTGCTTTGCAATCGCGTTCGCGTTGTCTCGTCTACGTACATCGCGTAAGGCCGAATTTCAGGAATGAAACTGAATGCGATCAGTAAATCCAAATACAAGTTCAAGAGCTGTTAGCGTTATCATTGCTGTGCATATTGACAATGACAGCTCTTGATCTCTTGACACCACACGGGCTGAACGTCAAATATAAACTAGGCCTAGGTCGGTCCATGGATAAGTGACCATCTTCTACATACCGAGTTTCCTCTGTGCTTCGGAAAGCACGTAAAGCCGTTGTTCCCGGCTGGCAATTTAAACATCTTTGACAGTCGTTACGTGTAGTCAGAAGCCATAAAAACACTCTTCAGTTTCTAGGTTTTGTGGACGCCATATCGGCACTCGCTCCATGTAAAATTCTGACATGAATTTGGGTAGACTGATCGACTTCGGTTAGTCAGATTGATCGTTCAGTTTCATTGGTGCATTTCGCCCTTAGTCTGTATCCAGCATTGTAATTCTGAATCGCTAAAGAACTTGAGTATTGGATGGAATGCCTACGTTCGGAGATAGGAATGTTTACGTGTCTTAAGGGATATTGAGGCCTGTTGACTGTAGATACAGTTCAATGCTATAATTTTGATAAATCTTGAATATCAGTGTTTGTATAGACACTACTACGGAACATATGTTCTGCGAAAATACTTGATTATCAAATAAGTTTGTTAAAACTTATCCAGTGGTGGCGAAACGGAAATAATATTGATCGTCCCCACGACCGCATTTCGACCATGTTGGTTAGCTAAGTACGCAGGAGAATCATTATAGTGCACAAGTGTGTGCGAGAACAGAATTTAACTATATTTCTTTATAGTCTCATATTCCGTTGGGACAGTAATCCGACGCGATCGGGGAGTGATCACACGCAGGTCCGAGCCACGGGGGTCTCGCACCACCGGCTTCCAAACTCCGGGAAATAACTCAGCAAAACTTTGGGGCCAATGCCCGCCAGGGCTGCGGGAATTTTTAAAGAGTTACCGTGATCCTGCAAAGCAAAGGGCTGAGGTACTGAAGGACTGAGGTAGTTTAGTCAGTTAAAGTCGGACACGCCCTCTGGCTATAACCTAGAGCGGGTGAAGTCATTTGATGAGTGTACCTCAAAAAAAAATATAAGGTCTTATAATGTCCAGTTATTACACTGTTATACGTACCGCGAGGACTGGTTTGAGACGGCGCGGGAGAAGAAAGTTTGGAAAGACTTGGGGGAGGCCTTTGCCCAGCAGTGGGACAGTAAGAGCTAGAAAAAAAAATGTTCAGTTAAATTCTGTACAGGAAAATGTAACGAGCAGGACACAGGTAGGTAGACATTTGGTTTCCTCAGATTCCTTTCATTTGATTCAAAAGGAGAAAATAGCAATATCTGTGAGGGTTTGTTTATTTATTGATCACGGCTCCGGATATGGTTTCTGTACGTTTCTTTCCTTTCCTGTATTTGTTTACTTAGCTTTGAAGATTCTGAATTTATGTTTGTTCAATGGATTTGTTTAGGGTTGTATGCGTAAATTATTCTGGATATTATCCTTTGCGTTGATTTTGTATTTGTCCGTTTGTTCAAGTTTAGAAGCTACCATGCATGACGTAAACTTATAAACTTTGTGAAGTATTTTATTGCAGATTTGAGAGTGAGTAATAATACTCGTACTTATAAACTAGCTTACAAATGTAGTAATGTGTCTGTTTGTATTGTTCAAATGTAGCAGTAAGGTCAAAAATACATCCCCGAATCTGGAAACAGTAAAAGGTCTAGTTACGACCGCCAATATTTTATTCCCATTGCCTCAAAAGGCTCTTATTATGGCTGCCGAAACTTGAAATAAGTTGCAGGGAAAAGGGTTATTTCCTTGGCATTGATGGCGCAAAAGGCCTAAAAGCTGTTTTCCCCCAGTTTATTTTCGAATATTTTCCGTAAACTGTACAAGCGGGAAAGGAAGTCGCAATAAAAAAAGGACGGAATTTCTGAATACTTTAAATGACTCGAAGTTCGGCATAACAGTAGCAGTGTTTTCTTTTTTTTTTTTCGAGGATAAAATTTTCAGTGTAACCTTTAATTTTGAGATGAATATATGAAACTAGATATTCGTTTTTCGAAAAGATTGCACAGAAGAATTCCTCTGCGTTTTGGACGCTGGCCATTGTCTTTAATTGTTTAGGGTTAGCCAAATATATGTATGTTAGTATTATGAGTAGTGTTTGTAGCCTTTTTAACCGACTTCAAAAAGACCGAGGTTCTATGTTCGGCTGAAGGGGATTATTAGAATTGTCATGAGATGCACTCTCGCTATAAAGTATTTAAGTTTGACTGAGGGGTACTTTTTATTGGTGGTACCATAACTAAAACGTGTAAAATAAAAAACTTACAAAAAAAACACAACCGACTTCAATGTAAAAAAACACTGAAAAGTGCAAAATAACTTTAATTTCGGAAGTCTGTGTTAAATAACGAAGAGACAAAACTATTATAGAAACACCGACTTCCAAAATTATTTTGCACTTTACAGTGTTTTTTTACATTGAGGTTGGTTGTATTTTTTTATTTGTAAAAAGTTTTTTGCAGCCCTTACATGTTTTATTACGCAACTGGAATGGAGGATAAAATATGTTTTGTACAATATGTTTGTATATCTGTGACGAGTCCTTTTATATGTTGAGCTTCAAAGCATGACAGGTTCAAGTGATTGATGTCCTTCCGATCATTATCGTCATCCTCGAAATTGGGGTCGGTTATCATTAAGTCGAGATGCGGGAGTAATATTAGCTACATCCCATATCTCTATGATACAACGTTATAGATATGCTGGTGATAGGGCATTCTGGGTTATACTTGCGTAAGCTGCAAAATTACCTATAAAAAAGCTTTGCGACAAATAGATTGCTATTTGTCGCAAAGCTTTTTTATTTAGTCAGTAAACTAAACCTGCTACATAGTAGACGTCAGGGGAAAAAATAGACAGGTTGAAGTGAGAGTAGGCTGGCGGCCAGCCCACTCTCACTTCAGCTTGTCTATTTCAGCCGCTGGCCAACGTTGTGCGTATGCACCCGGAGAGGTGGGTGAAGGTCGTCACTCACTGGACGCCTGAGGGAAGTCGAGGTCGACGTGGTTGACAGCGGCTAAGGTGGCGTAACGATCTCATCATTTTTACGGGACAAACTTGAACAGAGATCGCTTAAGACATGGTTTAGAAGGAAACGGGTGATAATAGCCTTTGCCCAGTAACAGGATACGTGGCCTATGTCCAACAGTGGACGTCTTTCGGTTGAAATGATGATGATGAGGACACAATATAGACTAATAAAAACAAACTGCTTGGATATTATAGTCAAACAGGTTTAGTTTACTATGGCGAATTGGTTATTTCAATTTATTTAGGTTAAGTAAATGTACCTTACTTAACCTAAATAAATTGAAGTAAGAATAAGAGAATGGTGATGATGAGTTATGTAGCTTCTGCCAGTGGCTTCGCCCGCTTGAAAGTATATAATTATACCGGACTAAGGGAATTTACTTCCGGGATAAAAAATACTTTATTAGCTATCCCAGGAAATAACCTTGCCCTTGTGCCAATTTTCATTGTAATTCGTCGAGCCGTTAGTAACAAACATGTTGCGAGATTGTTCGAAAGAGTTACTGCTGTCCTTCACTGGCAAATTTTCAAATAACTCCGATCGCTTTAGGCGAAATGAAGGGGACTCAAACTTTTACCCTCTGAAATTCATATCCGTGTTCCTTCAGTCGCCTTTTGGCAGCGGCCCAGTCCTGTCAGCGTTACGAGCTGATGTCTTTAATAAACCGTACTTTATTTCATTGATTTTGACGGCAAGAGGATGTCCAGAATTACTTCTTATGTATTATTTTTGTTTGTTACAGTCTAAGGCGCTAGGCAGAGTGCTATTTGACCAAGTATGTCGGCAGCTACACCTGCTAGAAGCGGATTACTTCGGCTTGGAGTACCTGGACGCCAACGGTACGAAAACATGGGTAAGTTATCCACCTCTATTATTAGTTAAAGTAGTACGTACTGACGTTATATCCCTGAGAAGTTGATGGTCTTCTGCCTAAGTCTCACACCCCGCGCCATGCGGAAGGTGAGGACGCCGTGACGCCTCTCCAGCCACTCATTAAAGAGGGGACTCACCGCCATGATTATGGCGTTCCCATGGTGTTATACCGTTAACACCCACTTGAAAATTAAATTAAAGAAGGGTACAGGCAAAGTACAGGAAATGTCCTCATGAACGCTTTTGAGAATAAGTAAAGTAAATTAATATTTAAGTATTTTATTCAGATAAATTTTTGTAAGAAAGTAGTTTTTGCGATATTGTTCAGTTTTTGTGGAAACTATTTGTTAAGAATGAAATTATCTCACATCTATGTAGATGTAATAACAAACAGTAAATTAAAAAAAAGAAAATTGTTACATTCCTTATTCTTTGCCTGTACCCTTCTATTGTTCTTATTTAAGCGGCCTAGCAGCTAAGAATAACTGACTAATCGCTCAGTAGTTTCTGAATACAAAAGAAAGAAATGCCAACCAGCCAACAGATGCAATAGGCCGAGTCGATTGATTGAATCAAACAGATTCCTGCATACATTACTCACCATTCCCTTGAGAAAGACAGAAAATTGTTTCGTAGACGTCACATAAATATCAGCTCGACAGTGAGAGCACTTGTTTTCAATTGATCTCTAACTTCCAACGCCCTGATACATTAAACTTGACGCTGAGTGATAAAGGGCACTTCATTCTGAACTCTGGGAACTCAAATTACTTGAATAATTAAGTTTAACGAAGTACCAGGCACCAAGGCGTTAATATGGCATTGAGTTTTAGAAGGAGACTGTCGCACAAGTATATGTCAGGCGAAATTTCGAAATTACAAATATAACAAAAAAACTTTATTCGCCATTTTTAAGACCGGGTTGTGTAGTGTTACACTACTAGTGTAGATATTTTACTGCTTTCAAAGTAATGCAAGGCTGGTCATTTGTATGAATTTATGAAGCGAGTGAGAGTGCTAATTAAATCCAATATATTGTAAACAGAAGGTATTGTATCAACAAATTCTTTTTTAAAAGAGTAACCATGGAGTTTCTTGCCGGTTCTTCTCCATAGGAAACGACCAATTTGGAACCGTGCACTAGCTTCTGACGTTTTATAAGTAGTAGGCCTATGTGAAATAAAAATCTTTGACTTTGACTTTGACTCAAGCGACGTCCCAGAGGGAAGAACACTGACCTTATTGACGTCAGTTGTAAAGGTCAAATTTCGCGACAACACTGCAACGACAAAAAACTTTATTCGCCATTTTTACGGTCGGGTAGTGTAGTGTAGCAAATTTTCTGCTTTCAAACTGATGCAAAATTAGTAATTTGTGTGGATTTATCATATGACGCGAGTGAGAGTGTAAGCGACGTCCTAAGGGACAAACAATGACCTTATTGTCATCTGCTCTAAATCCAAACAAACCGATCCCTTAGGATATTCAAGCTAAATACCTCTGTGTGATATTAGACCAGTATATGACCTTCACTGGGTACATAAAGCAAGCTCGTTCGCGTGTCGCTTTCGCCCAAAGAAGGCTCCACGACATCTTGACCGCCCGCAGCAAATTGTCTTTCAAGTAAAAATTGTGCATTCTCACGGCGGTCATCCCTACGATCATGACATATGCTTGCCCTGTCTTTGCACACGTAAAGCCGTCACTTCCATAGAATGCAATAGGTCCAAAACCGATTGCTCCAAAAATCCTCGGAGCTCCGTATTATTTCTGAAATGAGAATTTATATTAAGTCTCAAAATCCCCACGATAGGAGTTCATAAAACGCAGGCATAATGCACCGAATCTTATTTTTGAATAAAGTATTGAAAAATAATTAGAAAAACATATTTTTAAAATGACGCCTGAAAAATAAAACTAGCAATTTTTATAAGGTTGCAAGTAAGGATGACAATCAAAATCGATTATTATTTTAATACATAATAGTATCGATAATTTGAGATAAATTTATTTTCCGCCGGAGCTGGGTTTTTGGAGCCAGAGCATTCTCCTTTGTGTGGATTGTGTAGCGTATGAGAGTGACCCCCCGGAGGGACAAAACACTGACCCTGTTGACGTCTGTTCTGAAGGTCAATTTTCCTTTCTACTGCTCTTTTGATGCATAAAAGTAAAACAACAGAGGTTCAAAGGATTGTTACACTTGTTATTGTTTCTTGCTGACTCAATGAAAGATGGCAAGGTATTTCTTTACGAACCCTTTGTTTGTCTTTTTCAAATACTTCAAATGCACCTGGGAACCATTTTTTCTTATGTACATGAGCAGTATCTAGGTTGTGCAACATTACTTAAGTGCAGTCAAGCGTTGCTTTGGAAACCTTACATACTCATATGAGTGCAGCGTTAATTGGATATCTCATAATTATGGCTTTATATTAGTGATAGGAAATAACCATTAAATTGGCAGATTTGTAACTAGTTCTGCTTTAGTACAAAACAATCATGAAATTTTTTTTCATGTCTATGCATAATTGAAGCGTACCTAATTTTAATGGGTCCCCGCGTACAATGGCATTGTTATATGATCCTATCCAAATTGTTTTGTTTGCAATTGCTGTGCTGTGTGCCTAGGGTTTCCTATTGTTGTAAATGACGGACCTTTCAGTAATTTTTAATCTGTTATTAAACCCCTTTAGGGTATGAAATTCTTCTTTGGTTCTCACTTTAATTGCTGTAGGAACTTATGTGCACGTGCTTCCAGACTCAGTGGTTATAGTTGTTCCGGCGCCCTCGGCCACTCGGCATGTGCTTTATTTGTCTGTGAATCAATATAAGAAGCAATTTATTAAACTGGCGATCTGC
This sequence comes from Mythimna vitellina, assembly GCA_949316375.1. Taxonomy (NCBI): domain Eukaryota; kingdom Metazoa; phylum Arthropoda; class Insecta; order Lepidoptera; family Noctuidae; genus Mythimna; species Mythimna vitellina. The sequence continues at coordinate 6,137,377 of OX438687.1, read as the reverse complement.
CTCAGCTCCGTACGGGTTGTTAGATATCTTTGAAATTCTCTTCTTCCTGAATCACTTTGTCTATAGGTAAAGGTTAAACTTGCATGGGAATTGGTTCAGTAGTTTTTGGTTTATCGCGAACAGAGAAACAGACACGGGCCTCCCACCGCTTTATGTTATATTATTCTTTGTTTTATAATAATCATGTAAGGCTGTCTGTAAAAAATTGCCCTTTGCTATAAGACCGCCCATTGTACACTTATTGTATGTAAGGGTAGATAAACCAGACTAAACTGACAACGATACTTGCACGAAAGTATCAGGAAGGGCATACTGAAAGTTTCTGGATTCTGATAAATAAGACTAGATATAATATTTACACAATTTTTATTGTTTTTCAAAGTACATTCCCTCGCAATTAATGCATTTTTGCATTCGCTGAAACCATTGTACATAGCAGTTGGACCAGTCTTCTTTAGGGACCTCTTCAATGGCTTTATGGAACGAACTTCGCCGATTCGAGGCTCGTAAAACATGTGTCTCTAAGTTTGTCTTTAATTTTTGGAAACAAAAGTCGCAGGGTGCGAGGCCCGGACTGTAAGGCGGATGCGTCATCAGTTCCACATTTGAAACCATCAAATAAGCTTCTGTTATTATAGCGGAATCTGAGGATGCGTTATCGTGGTGGAGGAGTAAATTGCTTCGAGGACGCTTTTCACGAATTTTTCTTAGACTCTGGACAAGCAAGTGTTGACGTACCAATCTGCAGTCACTGTCCTTTGATCTTCAAGCGATATTATACGTCGGCAAATCTTCAAAAGGAAAGACTCACTCTGCCGACTGGCTTGTTCTTTCGGGGTTAAAGCAGTAAGTACATTCAGGTTTCGTCACCTGTCACGATATTATAGACAGCCAATGACTGTCCTCCATTAATTTTTTTATTCGCAGTCGTTTCTGGTTCTCCGTTAAGTTATGTGTATATGTATATGTTTTGTCAGTTTCAATAAGTTGTCGTAAGGTGTCAATATTCGAGTCTGTAACCACAGTCGCTGGCCGACCTTCACGTACCTCGTCATAGAGATGATCACATCCACGTCTAAATTCTCTAAACCACGAGCTGCGACATGGTGCTTCATCACCAAATGTCAATTGAAGTGTCTGGCAACTCTCTTGTTGACAAGCCACAACGAAAATCATAAAAAAACCATTGAACGAAAATATTCACGAGTTAAATTCATTTTGATAGCGAAGCACAATCTTCGAAAGGACGCCACACTGAAAAAACAAATGATAGTGTCGCAAATAAATAAAAAGTAACATGCTCGCAAAGAGTTCCATTTTCGAATTTTATAATTGTTTTTTCATTCTTTTATTGTAAGTGGCCAGATTCAGAAACTTTCACTATACCCACGTAAAACTTCAACAGCACTTGACTGTTGTGACCTAATTTTAAAAAGAGATTGCGTGCTGAGAACTGACTAAAGATAAATTTGCTTTACTTCACGATTTAGTAGTGTAGTGTACCATTATGTATACAAAGAAGGAAGTATGATCACTCGTAAATACTGAATATTGCAGACTACGTTACATAAAAGAATAGAGAACATTACAAGATACTGAGTTGGCTTTCATATCGCCTGTTGTTGTGCGAGTACAATGCAGTGTAAATCAAATTGAATAATGTAGAATGAAAAATGTTAGTGCGTACTTTGAGTCATGAAAAAATAACGTTTGAAGTTTCTAGGGTTGCGGAATTGTTCGAAAGAGTTACCATGGTCTTGAAACGCAAAAGGGCAACTGAAAGAAGATGAGTAGGTTTTAGTTAGGACAACTCTGGCATTCTCGTCACATCGTGAGGAAACCGAAATGTCCTAGAACCACAATTTCGAAGACATGTGACCGCACTGTGCCCGCCCTCTCCTAGAGAAGAGGCTTAAATCTCAACAGTGGGAACATTATTAGGCTGATTATGCAAGGGCCACAGATCAGCAACAACTAGGAACGCTCTTTATTTTTTAATTGATATATACTAGTGCTTGACTGCGATCCCACCTGATGGTAAGCAGTGATGCAATCGTTGATGGTGATGATGATCTTAGCGTTTATATTCCTCACATAAACCATTGCAATACCTAATATCTTCTTTATCTTTTATATCAACAGTACTGGTTAGACTCCGAGAAGCCGATGTGTCGTCAAGTGGGCCTGTCGATGCTGGAGCCGACCTTACGCTTCTGCGTCAAGTTCTACACATCAGACCCAGCGAGGCTGGAGGAGGAATTCACACGGTACCTGTTCTGTCTGCAAGTGAAGAAGGACCTGGCGACGGGCTGCATACAGTGTAATGAGAACACTGCTGCGCTCATGGCTAGCTATATTGTACAAGGTGAGGGATTGATTATCATGAGTTGCGTTATGGAGCACCATATTTTGAGTCGTTTGATTATATGGATGTATACTTATGTGCAGTGCTAGTAGAAAATATCTTGTAAAGTTACTTGGCGGGTGTCTCAATTTTTTAAATCGATAATATTAATGTGTAATTAATCTTATTATACTGAAATATCAACGCACAGCCGAAACTACTGGAATTAGGAGCATGAAATTTTGCACAAGGTTTCCTTTTATGACGTTGGTGAGCACTAAGAAAGAATTTTCCAAAATTCACTCCCTAAAGGGATGAAGCGGGGGTCCAAAGTATGTATAGAGAAAAATACATTCATGCGAGTGAAGCCGCGGGCAGAAACTAGTATTGTCATATACCAGCGCTGCGCTATTTTTAATATCGCAGTATACTATCGAGATATGGTATAGAGATTTGTTAACATTTATTGTGGTTTCTCCTGTGCGAGTTTCAAATCAATGTTTTTTCTTTTGTATTTTCAGTGTGACTTTTAGTTTATTAGCAATCTTTCAGAGGGCAGATAAACTATACAAAAATCTTTCACTACAGAACCAATTTATATACATATAAAAAACACGACTCTTCAATACTTTTATGATCGCATTAATCGACATCCTCTATAAAATTGCCAATTAATTCACTTTCTATTACCCGAACCCGAAAATTGCACAAGCAGAAACAAGTTTAACCCACGAATTTTTTTTGAATATGCGTGACATCTAGTTCAGATCATCTAATTTCATAAGCCATGTTGCGGTGTATCCCACAGTTCCTTTATAAAGCCTAGATACAAAATTCACGAGTGGGTAAACAAGGTGTGACCTCAAAACTTGTAACGAGCTGTAAACTTCCCTCGCCACAGAACGCAACTTTAATAACGTGGTGTGACCTAAATCATCAACAATTCCATGTTAATAACAAACGGGCGAGTAGGCTAGTTGAGTATTAACGTCCAGTTAGTATTCGTAACACCTCATAGACTGGTTAATACATATGCTAGCCGTGTCTATTGAAGTGATATAAAAGTCTGAGATATCAGTACTCAAATAATCTGTCTATATTTTTCTACATGTATTGGGACCAGCTTTTTGGAATAAAAAAAACTGGGCAAGTGTGAGTCGGACTCGCGCTTTGGGTTCCGTACAAACTTACCTATGAAAATAGTTCAATTCACGAGTCGAGACTCATAAGATTTTTCCGAATCGCAAAAAAGAATTTTTTTTGTGACGTAACTACAAAATTACAGTTTTCAGATTTTTTCCTATACTCGTGCTATGAGACCTTGTTTCATGCCAAATTTCAGGATTCTAGGTCAACGGGATGTACCCTATGAATTTTGATTCCCTTGAGAGTGTCGAAATGTACGTTTGTTGCGACTTAAATGTCTATATCTTTTTTTCCCGTTAACTTAAAATTTTAAATTTTTTACAGCTCTGAGGGACCGCAGATCAGACTTTATGGTTTTAATTTCAACTCGATTCCCGAGATAAAGGTTCTTGACAGACAGACACAGACAGACAAAAAAGTAATCCTAAAAGGGTTCCGTTTTTTATTTAATATTGAAATGTTTAATTAGTTAACTTGTTATTCCATCTCTGTCATATTATGAAATATAGCTGGTGGGCTACTGTCCAAGAGATGTCATTGACTGAACATCTGTTCATCATCATCATCATCATCGTTTCAGCCGAAAGACGTCCACTGTTGGACATAGGTCTCCCAAGTGTCGCTGCCCACTGCTTGACTTGGCATAGGCCTCCTGTTACCGTTTTCCAATAGGCTCTGTCTCGCGCTACCCTTCTTCAACGGTGTCCAGCTCTCTAAAGTCCCATTATTAACAGATTTCTTTCTTTTATTTCTTAGCGGAATGCGGCGACTTCGTGCCAGAAGACTACCCGGACCACACGTACCTCAGTGGCTACAAGTTCTTCCCCGGGCAGGATTCAGAGTCCGAGAGGCGGATCATGGAGAATCATAAGAAACATCTGTAAGTCTCTAGACTACTTGACTTCTTAGTCCAATATTATGAACTAGCTTATGTAAGTGTCTAAGGCGGATGTCATCCCAAAGGAAAGTGTCCTATTTCCTTATCTAGGACATGGTCTACTCGCACCCGTTCATCAAAATCCGTTCAGACGTAATTGGTTATGTTTTTTAAACATCAAACAAACAGTAATATTTCGCAGGTTGGAAACAGTAGAGGAATATCTCAAAATAGTGGGTTCTTTACTTTATGCTAATACTAAACTAGAATAGAACAGTTACGGGTTATAAACACAAAATAAAAGAGAAGAAAAGTACAGAAAGTACCTAGAGTGCCCGACCGCATGGGTTACCAGCTTAGCATTTACTTGGCATTGGTGAATGAACTAAGACTTCAATGCTGTATATAATAAATTCAATCACTTTTAATAAAAATAAAAACAAGAAATAATTTTTAAATTGAGTTCTAATCTAATTCTCCAGATTAGTTATTTCGAAAAGTTCCACGACTGTTTCTGGACGACGATTTATAAATTAAAAGAATTTCTGCCCGGCAGAAGCTAGTAATCTATATAAATAGTTTTTTTTTTAAAATGATATATACTATTGCTTAAGTGCAATCCCACCTGATGGTAAGCAGTGATGCAATCGTTAATGGTGAAACGCACTCGTTTATTAAGAGACTCTAACCTTGAAGATGCCTAAATTATAATAAGACAGGAAGACCGCAGCTGTCAAATTGTTCAATTATTATGTATTTAATTATAATAGTTATAACATCACCTTGGACGCGTCGTAAGGGTAAATATAATATGTATAATTTATTAAATGCTCTTTATTCTTGATTTGTTTAGCGTCAAGCTTAATTGAAAAGTTTCATAACGTTTTTTTACTAACTACTATTTCGTCCGAAATAAATAGCGATTCCCGCTATCATTAATCTACTCAACACTAAAACCGAAGTTCTTACATAAACAAGGCTCAAAGAGCTAAGCAACAAAAGTCTCCAGACTCGAGGAAACGAGATAAGGTCCTATAATCCGGGTAATTGGACCAATCAGGGGAGTTGTAGTGATTGTTTTTTTTTTCTTTTTGTATTGCAGAGGCCAGAGCCCCGCGGAGGCTGACTTAAACTTATTAGAAACGGCGCGAAGATGCGAACTATACGGTGAGTGGAGAGTTTTCTTATTGTTCTGTTTCGGAATTTATGTGATAGGATTATCTCCGTATATCTCTTAGTATTATTGTGTAGTTAAATGGAATCCCACATTGAATATTTACACAGTAGGTACATACGTGATTGGCTATATGCTTCACTAGCTGAACCGTGCCCATTTCACTGGGCGTCAAATAATAATGAACGGCTGTGTTATAATTTGAAATTAAATATGTTATAATTTAGCTTTCTACTAGTGAAAGAATTAAAAAAAAGGGAATTCAGTAGTTCCAGAGATTACTGCGTTCAAATAAACTTACAAATTCACTAACTTTGCCTCCTTTATGATATTGGTGTAGATGTGTAAGTAATTAGTGTTAGTGCTTGTGAGCTGGCATAGATTGTGATTTTCACAAAACAATTTTTTTCTAACACCATAAAGTTCCAGAGTGACATAGTTTTGATTTATCGGTCTAACAAATTATTTGTTTAATTGTTTGAATAATTCATCATTAATGTTTGTTCCAGGAATAAAAATGCATCCGGCGAAAGATCACGAAGGCGTTCCCCTAAACCTCGCAGTGGCACATCTGGGTATAATAGTGTTTCAAAACAATACCAAGATAAACACATTCAGTTGGGCGAAGATACGGAAAATATCTTTCAAGAGGAAAAAGTTCCTTATCAAACTGCATCCTGAGGGTTATGTTAGCGTAAGTACCTTTAAAAATAACAAAAAAAACTTTTATTTCAAACTTTGTCTATTAGGTTGAACTTAAAACTGCATTCGGAAATATTTTTTTTTTTCACATTTGCTATAGAAAACGTATTGAATTTCGATGCTTGATCTGTATCATATTGTTACGCTGTGAAACTTGAACAAGTCATATCTCCACCGTAATTAAGAGTAGTATCAAATAATTAAAACGCATTGCACAGCGAAGATTCCAGAATCGAAGTACTTACCAAGGTCTAGTGAATTCTAGAAAGCGTCAACTAGTTACGGCGGAAGTACTTTCTTCTGTTATTATTCGTCGGTAAGGTTGATAAGGGAATTTGTTCTTTCCACTTTTCACAATAGAGTCGAAATTCGCTTGAAGTCCTAGGAAACGTTTGTTATCCGTGACAAAGTTAAATTTTTGTAAAATAAATGATTTATTACCACTCAATTCAATGACATTGTTATAGAGTGGCCTTGAAACGTCGGTATCTAGAATTTTCCTGGCTTCGCGTATAATTACGAGCTCCCGACCGGAAATGAGTCAGTTTTTGATTCCGACAAGTACGAACGGTGATACCTTAGTGATAGTGATTTAACCTAACGACCTAAGCGATTCTAGTACTCATTGACTGATTTTACCTTGTCATTGGCTTTTGTTCACTGGACAAACTTGTTATTGTTCGTGGTAAATAAAGTTCTCTGCTAGTAAACCGGCATTTAATTACTCAAGTTCGTAACAATATGTAGCGACATCTATGGCGTCACATAAGAACTAATCCTGCATCGCGCAATCAAAGTTCTCCGCGCGATATAGAACAGCCCGAAATCATCAATTGGGCAGCTGCCCACCAGACATTACACCCGTCTGGTCGGAAGATCCTCCCTTTTCAACGGAGGTTTGCGGGACTTTACACTCTGTTCCGCCTACCTCCAAAAATATAATGTAATATTTCTTCTTTTCTCTCCACAGGGTTATTACCGCGACGTGGTAGAATTCTTCTTCGACGGTCGAAACGAATGCAAGAACTTTTGGAAGAAGTGCGTGGAGAACCACGGGTTCTTCCGCTGCTCGAGTGTGCAACGACAGCCGAGGCAGAAGACCAGGGTCATATCTAGAGGATCCTCGTTTAGGTGAGATTGCGAGGCTTTAGGAGGGTGACAATACGTGTATTTTGAAGTGCAAGAACCGTCATTTGCTTAATGCAAAGGGGAGGTGGTCTTCATCATAGCTTTCCATTATTTCCGGTGTGTTGCCCTTATCACCAAAATCCTTAATAATTCCCCCCTAATACACCTAAAGATAACTTTCCAAGAGACAAAAAAGAAATTCGGCTAAGCAACATCCCTATGGGTTTTTTTTTTTTTTTTTATTGGGTGGGAAAATCATCCTAATGACATCCCCGCTCTTGGGCGGAGCGAGAGATAGTGTCAGACTCTTACTGACTAAAAACCCACTCCTGTTCCTTCGTTGCCTTCGTCCCAAGGCCCCGGGTTCCGCTTTCACACTACCCGTGGCCCCAGTAGGCTTCGACCCTGCTGGGCCCCTACGATTTGCTGACATCTCCTTGAGGCGCGCGTGGAACAAAACGCGCCGTCGACGACTTGGGCTTGGTCCGGACGGTTACCGGACGGTCAGACGGCGAGCCACCCATTGCTCGCCGTCTGCAAGCCCGACATCCCTATGGGTTAGTATAGACGAAAAACTACCTACATAGGTTAGTAAACTTACTGCGGGAACGTTTGAAAAACTTGCTGTAGACCTAGAACGCAAGAGGCAAATGTAGGAAAATAGGTAGGTTTTAGTCAGTAAAAGTCTGACACGCTCTCTCGCTCCCAGACTGGGAGAAGTAACTTGATTATAAAAAGAAATTTTTGTAAACTTTTTACTGCCTTATTTTGTAATTAAGTTGTTATTCCTAATACATCTTCGAATAACATCATGTAATACTAATTCATTATTTCAGGCTACTAAGGCCCATAGACACTATACATAAAATAATCTTAAAAATAATAAACAATACATGTGAGTTATCTACTTATTAATCATTAAAATAATAAAGGACAGTAGTAATAGAGTCTACACTGCCGTGCTTGTGATATATACAGTAAGTATCATACAGACACTTTCGAGAAAAAGGCGGTCAAAGTTTTTTTTTTTACTTTTGACGTTGCTCCCGAAGTATAAATTAAACCTAAGTTTTCTAAAATGTTTTAGATAAACATGTGTTTGGTTAACAATTTGTATATTATTATTTTTATGTAGTAATAATATTTAAATAATAAAGCTTGAAAAAATATATATGTTAAGGAATGATCAATTAAAAAATAACGTGTTTGTAGTAATTGTTACAGTAAGTGTGTGACTTACTGTAACAATCTTTAGTTTGAAGTACATACTGTAACAATGATTACGAAATGAGATAAATGTTTAAATAGAATAACAAAAATTACACAATTTGCCTAATATTACTTAATCACTTACTGTAATTATAGCTAGGAGCAATATGTAAACTTCTGGCATCTACCATGAATCATTATTAATTTCGCTTTCTCAATATTATTGGTAGATAATTCAAAACAAAAGAGATCTCATGAAATTAAAGTTTAATAGAAAAAGTACACAGCTTTATTAATACTATAAAAATAAAAAATCTGTTCTATTTATTGTATTTTTTGAATTCTTTAGAATCATAATAAAAACTAAATAAAAAAAAAATACAATTCGTGTTTGTGCAACTGGCTTTGTACAAGAAACAATCATAAACCAAGTAAACTAAGCACTGTTTCTAAATAATTACAGTATTTTTTTTTAAATCCGTATTTATACTACATATCTTAAAAAAAAAAAACATTTAAAATAAATACTTTGTGTCCAAAAGACAGTTTTCTCTTTGAATTTTTTCATTATAAAATAAATTCTTTATAAGTCATTTAATCTCTCAGGACGATAAGTCATCATTATTTCAACCGGGACGTGTTGAACATAGGCCTTCTCCAAGTGTCGCCACAATGACTGGTCCTGTCCATCTCGGATCCATCGGATTCCTGCGACCTTCATCAGGCCATCGGTCCACCTTGTGGGAGGCCTTCCAACGCTGCGTCTTTCGGTACTTGGTCCAGAAACTTTCGTCCCTTACGGCCATCTGTTCTATGAGCAATGTGCCCTGTCCACTGCCACTTAAGTTTGGCGATTCTTCAAGCTATGTTGGTAACCTTGGTCCTCCTGCGGATATGTTCACTACATTGTTTCGGAAGCTCTACTGAGGTTACCGAGCATTGTACTGAGCTCCTTCTTAGACTCAGCCATGACTACTGTGTCTTCGGCAAACCAAAGGTGATACTGTATGATGATATAGATGTACTCGCCATTGACATTAATGCCTAGCCCTCTCCATTCCAGAACCTTGAAGACATCCTCCATTGCGGCCGTGAACAGTTTCCGAGAAATTAGATCTCCCTGCCTCACACCCCTCTGCAAGAGGATAGGCTTCAAGGTCTGATCCTAAAGTCGGACTGACATGGTGGCATTTTTGTATAAATACTTCAGCACTACGATGTATTGATAGTCAATCTGGTGCTATTGGAGAGACTGCAGTTGTGTCTCGATCGAATCAAAGGCTTTCTCGTAGTCCACAAACGCTAAGCAGAGAAGCTGATTATACTCCTCAGTCTTCTGTATAACTAATCTGCCACAGCATATGTATATGGTCCATGGTGCTGAAGCCTTTTCGAAATCCAGCTTGTTCGGGAGGCTGGAAGTCACTCAGTCGTTGAACTTGCCTGCGAGACGGTTTGTGATGACATTGGAAACCAGCTCGTAAACATGACTCAGAAGTGAGATGGGCCTGTAATTCTTAAGCAAGGTATTGTCTCTCTTCTTAAAAAAGAGTACCACCACACCTCTGCTCTATGCCTGTGACGTTTTTCTCTCGAGTATGACGGTACCGAACTACTTCTGAAGGGCCTGAAGGATTGGTATCCCACCCACCTTCATGAGTTCGGCCGTGATTCCATCCTCACCCGGTGCCTTGTTGCTTTTAAGCTGCTTCAGAGCTATCGTAATCTCGTACAGGCTGACGTCCGGGATATTTTCGGTATAGTGTCGAGTCAATGTAGCTTTTGGGTCGTTTGCTAGATTTGCAGTGGGTTTTGAGATTGACCGTTTCACATTGATCCGTGACTGCAAAATTAACGTACTTGCCCCACCCCGCACTACCCATTCGGATCCTTAACGCCTTAGAATAATTGCAGTAAGTAACGTGTTTATCTAGTTTATTCCAGGCAAGTCTACACATAAGATGAAATATTCCTAAACATAATTAAAGTAGTGAATCTTGCTGTTATTACGTCTACACGTACAATTTTTTTTTTTAATTTGCTGACTTATCATAAACACCGTAAGTTCTACTTACTGTACTTATGCCAAGATAATACAATAATACGTTGCGAAATGCTTAAGCATTAATATAGTATATACTCTTACTGTAGATATGTTAATGTTTAGTATACTAATGTTACTTTCCAATACTTAATATAATTATAGCAAGTGGTACTTACTGCTAATATGTTTCAGTGATACTTGATGAAAAACACTCCTAACTTAAAAATAATAATAGCAAAATTACTTACTGTAGCAATACCTAGGAAATAGTTTTAACTTTATGAAAAAGATCAACCGTATGTGCCCTTACTGCAATCATAATTAGTATGCCTTGGCGCAAAACGTGCCTTACTGTAATTATGCTTAAGCTTATTTCATTATCTATACCACATTTTCAAATTTTAAATATACAGAAATGTAGATCTCAATCTCTACATTTCAAACATATACTTAACTCAATATTGACCAAAATGTGACTTACTGTAATTATCATAAGCGCGGCAGTACAGGTTGCAACATGTAAAATTCAGTTTAACTCTATCGTAGAATTAACTTACGGTAATTACAAACAGAAATTCGAGTAATTATCGTGAAACGGGCTTCTACGAACTTTTCAACTTAAATCCATAGGGTACCGAACGTAGACTAGCAGTGTGCTCGATCGTTATATTAAGCGCTAGTCGTGTAAGAGTGAGAATATATACCAGGGTAGCGGGGTATAGCGTCGTTCTGATATTTTCAATTTTAACTGGCCTGGTGGTCTAGTGGTTAGTGGCCCTGACTGCTATGCCGGAGGTCTTGGAATCGATTCCCACCCAGGACAAATGTTTGTGTGATAAGCACGATCATTTGTTCTGTGTCTAGGTGTAATTTATCTATATGTATGTATTTAGAAATATGTAAGTATGTTTATCAGTTGTCTGGTAGTCATAACACAAGATCTGCTTAGCTTGGGACTAGGCAGCGTTGTGTGATAGTTGTGGAATATTATATTAATTAAAAAAATGAGTCTTTAACGAAACATCTTTATCTCTGTATAGGTATAGCGGTAAAACCCAGAAACAAATCGTCGAGTACGTACGAGACAATTACGTGAAACGGCAAACATTCCAGAGGTACGTACACATTAGACACATTACTATATTATAAGCTTAGCTATCATGGCAGATATGTATTCAACTAGAATTTAAATTGACGCGAGATGAAAGCGATAAGGGGCCCCTGAGAAAGTGACATTTTCTCCGAGATAACGATTTCCAAAACGTCCAAAACGATTGACACGCGCTACCGAAGTATCACGTGATCAATCTGTTACAGTACGGCCGAAATATCTTGACCACTCCGAACTTCGAACTGTTGACTGCTCAGTAATTCTTTTTAAGAATCATATGTCCAACATATTTTGACTGTAGTTATACATTTTGGTGTATTTTCAATCGCTATTGATGATAAAATGTCACTTTTTGCAAGCCTTATGAGGTAGCGCACGCGAGCAACTTTGTCAATTAATTTGTTTTGCACATCAAGTAGCAGGTTTGTAAGCAAGTGCGACAGAGACAAAACAAGTTGCTCGTGGGCGCCCTCTCTAAGGTAAAATCTACGGGACCGAGCTTGGTCATGGTCTCGCTAGATGGCGCTGTACTTAACATTTTCAGATTATTTGGTTTTAGTGTATGGGTGCTTAAGTACAGCGCTATACTAAAGAACTATATACTACATGAAAAGTCAGAATTAGGTAGATTTTGAGGCAATAATTTGACTAAGTTCAATGAAGTGGAATGTCTGACTTTAGCAGATACCATTTCCCTAATAATGCTTCCATACAATAAACCCAAAATAAACTGAAAATGTTGACTTCAATACCATCTATACTCCATTCGTAATATGATTAGATTAGAAACAAACCTTTTTTTACCGTCCGTTCAACCGATTATGACTTTTATTGCGTTGGTGGCAAGGCCAATGGCGGCTGCAGTAAATAGTTGGTATTGTAACCACTTTTATTGGTTGATAGGACAGTAAAAAAGGTTTGTTTAAATGCCTAATCTTATTGAGCATGGAGTATAGTGAGTACATGACCACCTTCGTGCCCGTAGTTTTTATCTCAAAGAGTGAAAGGAGTAAATTTATCTCGCGTCAAACTCGATAATGCATGTATAAAACATAATATATACATAATCAGCTTAAGCCGCTATAGTTTCTTATTGTAACTTAAATTTACCGCTAGGCGTAGCTAGACAACGCTTATAGATGTAAAATAGTTTGTTATAAAACAAACCGAGGTATAGGTAGGATGTACGGGAATAACATATCTTAATACTAGCCTAAGTGTGTCCTAAAGGTGAGTGGTTAGCATGGGCTGGGAGACACTAGCTTTTGGTTTTGTCTTGTGGGCGTTTGTGTGACGAAAGGAGCGACTTTACGAACAGATGCATGATGTAAACTACTGTCCCTCGAACTATAACGATTGGTTAGCGTGAGGCTTCGATAGTTTTGTAATAATCGATGGTGATTACACCTCTGTTCGCGAATGTGTGAATCGCACGACGTTTTGCACGAAGTGTGCAAAAGTAAATTTGTAAAATGTGTTTTTGATGTTTGTAGAAAAACTTATTAGGGTTTCTTGTTTATTATTAGTTTTTTTTATTTAACTTTCATTACTTTATCATTTGTTTAAAGAGAAATGAGTTTATTAAAATAAAATTAGACAAATTTTTGTTTTTATCCGATATAAAAATATTATGTTTTAAAAATAATTTTCGTCAAAAACCTACGTAAATTGTCCTACGTACATCAAAATAACACATTTCAAATTTGATTATGCACACTTCATGCATAGTGTCATGCGATCATTCACATCGTGAGCAGAGCATAGCATATACTCGAGCATGCGCTGTATCCGTTGAAATTTCCGCTTCTTCTAAACGAGTGCGGTGTAGTGGCGAGTGCGTTGCGTTGCGACGGCACTGACAATCGGTCGGAGGATGGTGTTGTCGTATCACGTAGGGTTTGTCTATGATGGGTCTGCGTTCATTGGTTCATTTAACGTCGCGTAAGACCTCTAATCTTTTTCAAAATTTCGAAAATCGAATCTTTTCTACGGATTTTCTAACTAGCCGGACACTAGAATTTAGTTGGTCACGCTTGCTTAACGCACGAGGACCGCAGGCCTGTCGCGGCGCGACGCGTATAGTAAGGGCACAGATTACATACTGGACAGATGCTCGACTTCCTAGATTCTACGACTGGTGCACGCACACATGCACACCGCACGTTTATACGGGCTCAAAGCTCTATGACGATCTTTGTTGACGTCATCAAGTGTTAACTTGGCTTGATCATCACAAGTGCAGCAGTTATTGAATGCTATTGAATCTGCATCTTATGCATAAATCGCCTGCCACCGTTTCCTATTCTCCTGGAACATTATTATATTGAACGGATTTCGAATATAGCGAGAAACTTTCCCGAAATAATATAGGAAGTCGAGTACATGTGTTGAGGAAATATCTGTGGGCTTACCTTAGTAGCGTCAGATACTTAATTTATGTTGACGAAGTAGGGAACAAATCTCAGTGCACAGATATTTCCGTCTCGTATGTGATCTGTGATAAGGGCGGCCACACACTCGGGTACAGTGCGAAACCAAAAGCTGGTGTCAGTCGTCACCATCCTCTGCCCGACTGTCGGCAGGTCGGGCTCGTTCCGCGCGTCGCGCTCCGTGGGCGGCTCGCGCGGCAACGTGGCGCCCGCGCCTGCGCCGCTCGGCCAAAGCCTCTCCGCGCACCCGCTGCTGCCGCTGCCGCCGGGCTCAGACGGTACGTACGAACTTACACGAAGAGACACGAACATGCCCGAAGGTTAGAGCGTAACGTGGGTGTTTGATGTTTTGTGTTATTATTTATCCTGATGTTGATTTGAACCTGTATCCAGATTCGCTTTTGGGTCCACTTGCACTGCAAATCACTGAACGGATTAAAGGCTAAACGAATCTAAATAGTCATTCAGTCTCTATTATCATCATACGATTGCCAGAATTATAAATATACCTATTTCAAATCGTTTAGAGCTGAATGCTAAGTGATTTGTAGTAAGAGTGGGCCTTAAACTCGGTTACGACCGTTTTTGTGTGAAACTTTTCAGTTACATTTCTTAAATCGATGTCTCTGCCACCCTTCCAAATCGTTCGTCGCGTGTTTCTACCCTACTCCGACATATAGCGGTACTAAGTTGGGGCGTGTATTGCAGCGATTTCCCTGGAGTGGGACAAGCAACCTCACTACCTGGAGGCTTCTCTGATGATGAAGGGATACAGTGCGGAGGAGGCGCGCGCGGCAGCGGCGCGGGCGCGCAGTCCGGCGGCCGCGACTCGCCCACCGCTCGTAGCTACCGCTTATGCCACCACGAGAGACAAGGTAACACTCGAATATTAATGTCGCGTACCTACAGCACGCGGTTCGCGTTTATGTGGAAATTGTTAAGTGAAAAGAGAAATTGTCGATTTAGTTTTGAAAGCCTACAACATCACGTCGCGCGGCCTTCTCAATGCCTTATCTTAGGAGGTTTTTTGCGAACTAACTTGTTAGTACGTACATTCGTTGTCGCTGTCGTGCGCCACGTATTGACGTCCCTTTCTACTCGTGTTTACGCAGTGGGAAGGCTTGCGACGTGAATCGAAGGGTTCTCGCTATTATTTATTTTCATTATAAGAAACACAGTACAATTTATTTTTTTCCTACGTAATAATTACACTTGTGTAAAATTGCCTTACGAGGCTGCCTCAAGCGCGGTCAAGTTCGCGGTCGGTGTGAATATGCATCGAGAGCCTATTCGGCTTTTCTAGACCCGGCTCTTGACCGGAGGGTAATAAACTTTTGGACACTCCGTACGAACAATATTGCAGGTTTTTTTTCTACATGAGATTAATTATAATAACATTGTTTAATTTTTTTCGCCTTCTAAATATTTTATCCAACTAAAATTAGCATGGACTTAGACAATAACAGTACTATTTTTAGGCAGATAAGTTTCTATAACAGTACTATTTTTAGGCAGAATAAGTTTCTATAATTTCCTAAGCATTTATTTTAACTTCACATAGATTTGTATTTGTTTCTTTCAGCTTGCAAAACTGTACAGCAATCAAATCGTAAGGGCTCAGTATCGATTGGCGTATTCTCTTACTTCAATGTTTCTAAACTGTTTGGTGGATCATTTCTAATCTTCTTTGTTGTCATTTCGTCATGTTGTCATCTTGTCTGTTTCGGTTACATGGCACGAAACAAAAAAGAAAAAAAAGATTCTTTATTCAAATTAAATATCGATAGTAGTCTGATACGACTAAAATATCGTTGTTTGACCGTCTCTAATATTACATTTCATTGGATTGGGACTAAAATAGATTAAGACTAAATAAAATGAAGAGAAGGAACTTTACAGAAATAAATTCTTTCGTCGTCATTAATCAAAAAATCAATGGATGACGACAAATCTTGAAAAATGTAACCAAAATAGACAAAACAGGCATGGTTGGTGGAGTCATGGGTCTTTTTATTTTTTATACATTACGTACAATAATTGACTCAAACATATTTTACTTATTCATACTCATTCCTGATTTACGTTTCCTTTGATTGTATTTACTCTTAGTGGATTGAGTGAGCATATATTTTAATTTACTTTTGTTTCAAATTAAAACAATAGAAAAGGGAAATCACACTTTATTTTGACTACCTATGTCTTTGAAATGCTTACTCGATATTGCCATGCGAATCAAATAAAATTAACTTCTTCAAGAATATTGTTATTATTAATTGTCATTTTCACCACAACATTGTAAGCATTTTTATTTATAATCTTTCTTACAATAACGTGGGTGAAGGGTATCAAATTCAAATGCAATCGTTAATACGCACTTCCGGTCATTTTGCACACTTCGTAACGCACTCAAGGCACGGGGATCCATTTGTATGTAACCCGTCAACTTGCTGTGTTGACCTTGCTCTCAATTTGTAGTGTATTGTTCCCCAGGCTCCCGAGCTAGTGACACATGCCGAGGTCAATCATCATCCTACGGAGGATTCGCCTCTGCCTCATCGGACGACGACACCATTGGTTTGTAAATCTTCTGATGATTATAATTTTGTTTGCACGTGAAGTCAAAATGTAACGTGTGGCACGTGTCGTGCAGGTTTCTCCGGAGAGTACATGGAGCCAGGCGAGTTTGGCGCGTGCGCGTGGGCTCGGCCGCGCGCCCACTCCGCCGCCGCGTGCGCGCCCGCCGCCAGGTCAGAGCCCCCCTGCCTCGCGTCCCTCGCCCCCGCCCCCCGCCACCAGGCGCACTGCACCGCGCCCCGCCGCAGAGCCGTCCTCTAGCGGTTACCCGGACTTCGTACTAGCGAAGCATTCCTCGAGCTTTAAGAAGTCGTCCGAGCGGCTCGAGTACGAGCTGTCGCAGAGCAACATCTACTCCGCGTGCCCGTCCACGCGCTCCAGCCGCTCGGGCGGCTCGCTGCGCGTGGACGAGGACGACGACGACGCGTCGCCCTCGCGCGCCGGGCGCGCGCGCATCACGTGGCGGCGCAGCGCGTCGTGCCGCAACCTGCGCGACTACAGCTTCGACGAGGCCGGGCGCGCCAAGCGGCGCCGCGACGCGCGCTCGCTGCTGGCCGACCTGGACACGCTGGCGCGCCTGGACTCGCCCGTCACGCGCTACGACGAGGCTCGCACGCGCGCCTTCGTGTTCGGCGAGCGCGGGGACGCGGAGTCCGCCAGCATGCTGCTGGGCCGCGCCTATTCGTCTTCGTTTCCAGGTGCCATCGGCGAGCCGCGCCTGGACCTGCCGTCGTTCGCACGCACGGGCTCGCAGGACGACCTGTCGCACGATAGTTACGAGGTGATCGAGCGCTCCGACGACGAGTCGGAGACGCGTCGCTACGCGCGCGTGGCGCCGCGCGGCCTGCGCAGCTCCGTGCGCACGCGCTCGTGCTCGCTGGACTCAGGTAACGACCTGCCCTCTGACGACGACCGCTCGCTGTCGCACCTGTCGGAGAGCGACGACCACGAGGGCGTCCCCGACGAGCCCGTGTGCTTGTACCGCAGCAACAACGACATACCGCTCGATCCGTTCCTCGTAGATGACCCGCGCGTCCTCCCTCGCGAGAAACTCTCAGTGCGCTCCGATGGTAATTTCTATAAAGAAATCAAACGGGCACTCGGCTCGCGAACGTCTAGCCAGGAGTCGAAGAGTGACATTTATGATTCTAAAATATCTAAAAGTAGCGCCGAGTCTAGCAAAAAGTCGCGGGACAGCGTTTATCATACAGACAGTAAGAAATCTCGCGAAACTCTTAAAAGCAAAAGTTCTGACAGATCCGGCTCGCGAACTTCTAGTCAAGACTCCAAATCGGATTATTATGATTGCAAAAAGAATTTGTATGAACCTGACGAGATTAGCATGAGACGACGTAGTATTACCAGTATCCAGAACGCTTACATAGACCCGTTCGAACCCATTTCTCCCTCGTCTAGTCCTGACTCGACGAAAGATTTCTTTGATACTCAAGCCACTTTTATTAGCATGGAAAAGCCGGAGTACCGAGAGAAATCGCTATTCGACAAGTCACACGAGGACTTGATCGCTAATTTGGCGAATTCTCCCAATTATTATTTATCCACCCCATACTCGACTTTCCCTAGCAATAGCAAGCATGTCAAGGAGCCTAGTCCGTTGCATTCTGCCAGTTTGCAGAATGTGGAGTTGGATCAATATTTAGGCCAATTCGAATCAGATTCGAGTCCTCCAAAGAAATCAGACGAGTTATCGACTGAGGAGGAAGACATCCACCCTCCAACCACACACATTTGGCCGGAAAAGATAGTTGGTCTCGATACCGAGATTGATGGTACTAGGGCTGCAAAAATACATAGTTACCAGCGCCGTCGCTCTTCAGATACTGTATTTAGTTTCGATAAAGAGAAGATTGAATCACTTACTCGGTCAATCAGCAAAGAGAACGCTCCATCGCATCTTGTGAAGGAATCGTCGAACGAGTCTGATGTCAACGTGAGAGTTTTGCCAGCAATGGATAGTATTGAGTATGCGAAAAACAAAGCTAAGCAAGCTGCTATCCAGTCTGGTACTATTTCAATTCTTCAGTCCGAATTCGACAAGCGCGGTAAGGTTCACACTCATATAGTTCGAAAAGAGAATTTGAAGGAGGAACTTATGGCTAAAACTCACTTTGACGAATACAATCCTAAGCTAATCCTTGAGACTAGTTCCAGCAGCCGATTGGCTGATACCACTGTTCCTTACACTCATCCGACTGTCGAAAGAACCAAGAGTGATCCAAACAGCTTAGCCAATAGACCTCGCTTTAGTAGCGTTAATTCTCGCCGACATGTGTTAATGCATCAGAAATCTATTGATTTAACACCAGCGGAATCAAGTGATGAAGATTATATCTTCCGCCAAATACCCAGTGCTCCGCCTATCGCGACAAAACGTTCTCATTTCGAGTTGCCATCAAGGCTGCCTGATCACATACGACCTCAATTCGATCTACCTAAGAACTATTTCAAGGAGTTCGATGCGTTCAAAGCAGGATTCAAGGATAATAAAAAGGTTGTCGATGATGGTTATGATATTCCTTATGTATTACATAAGCGTCATGTAATGAATGGTACTGCACCATCTCCTCATGATGATCAACGACAACCACCGGATATAGTGATGCTGCCGCCGCAAAATGGTCGTCATGTAGTCAGTGCTCATCCTAGATGCAAGTACCATGATCATCCTAAGTCGCCTCGCTCACCCAAGTCGCCAAAATCGCCGAAGTCACCGAAATCTCCGAAATCACCTAAGTCTCCAAAGTCACCCAAATCACCCAAGTCTCCTAAATCTCCACGAAATAGTATACAAGTTGAACATACATCTAAATTTTTGGAAGTGGAGAATCGTGATTTCTTATTCACACAAAATATAGATCTATCGAAAGTAGACCCAGTGACTTTAGAAGTGGACAAAAGCGGACAATTACAACATTTGCCGAGTCCTAAAAGGGATATTACTAAAAACTTAGATCCTGTTCTACTCGAGACACTGAATAGTAAACTTAGTCAGATAGAGAGTGATTCTGCTACGAGCTCTAAAACTGACAGTATCAGACAGGACCCTATGTACCCATGTGAGATAAAGTTTACTATCAATGGTCGTAATGTGCAACAACCACCTATCTGCAAAGAACCAAAGCCTCTGACTGCTGCTGAAAAATTGCGAGCTGACATCAAATCGAAGTCGGATAAACTACCGACGAAAAGGGGCCAAAAGGGTAGAGGTACTGGGAAGAAAGGACCAGGAAGTAAAATTAAAGGAAAGAGTAATAACAAGATAAGGATTACTTCATTTTCATCTGATGACGAAAGTGTTGACTCTGATGACGTTTTCGGTACCACAGAAGCTGCACCGAAACTTGAGTTCTCACCACCGCAGTCTCGCAAAGACTTGGAACCTATACTGCAGTTGGAATATGATAAGATTACCTCTGGAGCTTGGCATAGGGGACAGACAATGAGTTCTACAGAAATCGAAGGTTCTCCGCCACAATGTAGAAAATTAGCAGAGTTAGAAGCTAAATACAACCCACAAGTACTTGACAGTATGAGCGGTAACGCCACAGAATTGCGCAGAATTTCTGAACGTTCTATTTCAATCCCAAGTTCAGAAGATGACGTCGCTATAAAATTCACAGAGACAAAACAATCTAGTAAGGAAAGTTCGCCTTGGGAGTACAATGAAAATATTCCTTCGCCGATATTAGAAAGTACTGAGTTCCTCAGATCTGATGACGAACACTTAGCTGATATGGAAATACAGAAAGTGACAGGTGTTCTGCCATTTGAAGATAAAGTTGACGCAAAAGATGAGAAGAAGGAAACTGCTACACTGGGTGTAAAGAAAAGTCTTAGGGATGAGTTAATATCGCCAATGTTGCGGAAGCCTGGTGGTACTCCAATACTCTTTGCTCATGCTAGACTTAACCTTTCCGAAGGTTCAGTGTTCTCTCTACAACGTCAGAAAGCGACTCAAGACTCGCCAACAGCTAGCCGCAGAGCTAAAAGCTTAGACACGCCTGTTATACAGTTACACAGACTTCCACCTATGAATGCCTTCTCTTCGAAAGACGATACGGTTGAAGATATCAACGAGGAAGGTGAAATACTCGAAGAGAAACCTTTGATTGACGATAAAGGTAAAGCACCAGTGAAGAAAGATACTATTGACAAAATTGATGAAGTTGAAGAGGATCATCCAGATCTCGAAGATATGAAGTCCGTTGTTATAGACAACGAAGAGTTGCAGCTATTAAATGATTTAGTTCAACAGTGTCGTCCTCGATCGTTTAAACGCAGATATGATTTGACAAAAATAAAGTCACAAGCGGCTAGATCTCCACTAAACAGGTCACCGCTTTCTCGTTCCCCGATCTCAAAGTCACCGTCACGCTCACCTACGTCGTCATTGAACTCGCCTAGAGGTAGCATTCGCAAGTTATCAGACCTAAGCGAAGACCAGATAGTGCCAGACATTGAGAGAATTAAACGTAAAGAGAAGAAGAAGTTAACTCTTAAACCCAAAGCTGATGAGAAACAGAAGATAAGTAGCAAACTCAATAAAGGTGGTTCTCTAGACACGAACGCTACTAAAGTGAAAGCGCTTCAAACTCAGAAATCCTTGCCGTCTTCTCTGAAAGAGCGTCCAGACTTTTTGACAGTTCCTCCTCTTGATATGGCCAGGGCCAAGAGCCAAGAACTGGAACAATCAGCAAAGAGAATTGCTAAAGAAAAATCTAAGTCGTTGGAAAAGATGGATGTGAGACGCGGTAGTAGCAAGGAAAGAACAAAGTCTCAGGAAGACAGCGACACAGAAATCGCTAAACGTAAAGAGAAACAGCAGATGTTGTTTGAAGCTGCCTTAAAGCAAACTAAGACTTTAATTAGTCCAGTTAAAGACACCATGCCGCCATTCCCACCGCCGGAAGATAAAATCGTTGTAAAAACAGAAGGAGACAAGATCATCATTGAGACTAAGATAAATAGCAAAGCAGAGGACCACGTATTCATTGCGAAATCTCCGAAGAAACTTGATAATAAGTTAACAGGGAAAATCAGTAGGAGTTTTGAGGACCAAAAGACATCGAAAACGCCTAATAAGATGAATAAGAGCATGGATGATAAATCAAGTCCTTCAATGGAAGATAAGTTTGATGATTTGGCTGCTTTACAAAAATCGCCTAAGACTTTGTCAAAGAAACAGGAGATCAAACAACAGATCGAAGGCAAAGTTGTTTATCAGAAAATTAGTCCCGGAGCTAAGTCCAAGAGTTTAGATAGGAAGGCAGAAGTCCATTTGGATTCTAAAGCAAAATCTAAGAGTTTGGATCGCAATTACGTGACGCCCGCGTCAATACTGCCTGAGAATGAAAAGCATTTCAAACAAGAAGTTGTCAAAGTGGATGTTCATCCCACTGTTGTTGAAGAACCAGAAATAATTCCAAAAGAAGAAATCAAAGATACAAAGGAGGTATCACCTTCAAACAGTTACAAAGACAAAACTGAAGATGATTCTTCAATGGAATGGATGACTAGTTCCCAACACACTATCATTGAAAATGACACACAAACAGTAATCATGGAACGTCGTAAAATGGATATTTACAACAAGCAAAGGCAGACTGAACTTCAAGAAAGTAAGAGTAATCAGGACATTCGTTCACTAGTGGCTGCTGAACACAAAGCCGAAGTAACTCGTTTGACGAGTGAGGAAGAATCCTTAACTGAAGTTAGCGACTTGAAAGTGTCAGATGAAAGTAACATGCTTGCACTATCTTTGCCTTATATTGATGCTGACAGTTCATCAGACCAAGAGCAAAAGAAACCTAAGATCCCTCGTGGTATGAGCGACGATTCTGGATCATGGGTCACTGTAGATTACGAAGAGACCACATTAGACACTGAACTACCCCTTTCTGACGCTAGCAGCAAAACTCGCGGAAGGAGAACCTTGGACGCGCAGGGAACATTTGACGAATCATCGGCAAGCTTGATGGAGTTCTTGAAACAAGAATCCATATCACAAATTATGTCTGATAGTGAAACTGAAAGAGGTTCTAAGATTTCCCGTGAGCCTCCGAAGACTATCGACTTATCCATGTCCAAATGGAAGAATAAGAACAAAATCATTGTGACGCCGCCTCAAGAAAATAGTCCCACGATTGAGAATATACCATTTATTGATTCAAGTACTTCGAAGTCGAACAAATCTGAGGGCGAACACACTGGTAGTTCCGGCAGCGATAAATCTCCAACTGATCAGAAACCGGATCAAAAGACGTTATTGACTGCTAAGTCAAGACGTAGTGAACTGTTAAAGTTGAGTGCGGAACGGTCTCGAAGTTCCGAATCAACCTCTTGGACAAGTATTGAGAAAGATGTCAGTCCATCAAGTCACATTAAAGGTAGTTCCATTGATGACGAGTCTAGTGTCAGTTGTTCAATCGCCAGACCTCTAGGCATTTCGCAAGATATCGAAAAACTTAATAAGAAGGATCGGGAGTGCTTGGAAGAATTGAAGCAGGCTATGGAATATGGAGAAGAACACTTGATGTCTCAGCATACACTATCTAGTGACCACTCGAAATCAAATTCAAAATCGCCTTCACCGATTCCAGAAATAACTCGGATTGAAAGTCCTAGGAGTCCGTCAAAGTATGGTGCCAGGAAATCTCCCACTCCGACTTTAGAA
This sequence comes from Mythimna vitellina, assembly GCA_949316375.1. Taxonomy (NCBI): domain Eukaryota; kingdom Metazoa; phylum Arthropoda; class Insecta; order Lepidoptera; family Noctuidae; genus Mythimna; species Mythimna vitellina. The sequence continues at coordinate 6,113,945 of OX438687.1, read as the reverse complement.
AAACAAGGTCAAGTGGATTCACTAAAAGCTCCTACTGACTCCGACTCTAGTTCAGAGAGCATTGATAGAACTGTTGAACAGCTTTCGCGGCCAAGTGTTAAAAAGAGCGGTCTTGAAAAAATAGGCAAGGCCGTCATAGAAGAATCTGAATCCAGTCAATCAGCTGCCTCCAAAGCTTCCGAAGCAGCAAAAGAACTGAAAAATACTGTCAAAAAGACTAAAATCGCTATAACTATATCTCAAGAAGACCAAAATACTACAATTGATTTCGATGACGACGGGAATGTTATAACGTCCTCATTTGAAAGAGGAGATATTATGAAAAAGAGGTCTCTCAAAGATCATGAAAAGAGTTCGTCTAAATCAAGTGTGGATACTACGACTACCACTACTCCTTCTAAAGGCTCCCTCAGTGTTGATGACTCATCATCTAGGAGAAAGGGACGTCTTCTTGACGACCAGAAAAGCTCCTCCAAATCTAGTATGGATTCTCGAGGTTCCCTTAGCGTTGAATCACGAGGGTCATTTGAAACCACAGAATCAACTTCTGGGTCTCTTGGCGAAGCCTATCGTCGTGGCGAAGAATTGAAACCAACGTGGCGACCATTCTTCGGTGCTTCGGGCAGTGAAAATAGCACGAGCATTGAAGAAGCCTGGATACCACAAGACCAAGAAGGATATGAAAATTTGGCCATCAACAAAGAAGTCTTTGAGTACAACAATCAGAGATTGCTAGATGACTTCCAAACGTTCTCAAAAAATCCTCCTCTTTCTGCTAATACATCTAAAGATTCCACTGATGCAGACTTCACAGATGATCTAAACGATTTTCCGGTCAATTTCTTGTACCCAGCTACATCTTCCAGTGGCGGTGGTGGTGGTACTTCGGATGTTGTTATAGGCTATGGTCAAACGTTCGGCCGTACTTTATCACGCATATCAGAACGTAGTACTGCGTCCGAGAAGACTAGTGCAGATGAAGATTCTACAAAGGCTTGTTCACGCTCTGAAAGTATTAACGAGGAGTCGCTTAACTCCAGTGATCACCAAGCTAGTCTAAGCTCTGATCCGCCTAGCAACGCCAACGTCGCTTACATATCAGATGCCGATAGACGCACGTCAGCAGAAATGCCCGATATACCAATAGATCAAGCTAAAATCAGTGAAATGTACGAATCTAAACGAGATGTTGAGAAAGCTAGCAGGGCCTTCGATGCGTTGGATTCTAAGAGGAATGGCAGTCCTGGTAAGCCGGGTACTCTTAAACCTATGCCAGCATCGAAAGTATCTTCTGCTAGTGAGAGCCAAGAGTCGGATGATTGGCCGTTACCGGAGTTGCCACCACAGGCAGTGAATAGACCTGCTTATTTGGAAGATATTGGTAGAAAAGAGTCTAGTGACTTTGACCAATGGCCATCACTCCCATCAAGCTTATTAGAGACACCAATCGTAGAAAAAGTTCATATTTACTACATGAGTAACGAGCCAGAAATACCCACCAAAGTGACTTTACAATCGGAAAGTTCCAAAGATCATTTAGAGGGATCAGATGACGATAGTGACACATTGAATAACGACGATGACTTAGAAAAGGATATACCTGAGTCAAAATCAGAGAAGTCGGCTGAACTAAGCGATAGTACTTCTCCAAAAAATGCCAAGTTGATTCCTTACGATCAATCAGGGTACATGGTAGAACCTTTGGAGAAACAAGATGAATATACTTGTCACAAAAGCGTGGTACCTAACTACGATAAGTCTTGCCTTAGTGGTACTATCAGTAAGGCTACTTGTTTAATGGGTGATGTTGGATCCTGTTGTACACGTTCAGAACATAAATCCTTTAACATCAAAAGTAATTTAGAAGATAAAGTTATAATAAATCAGCCCCAAAAGTCACCTACCAACCACAGTCCGATTTACGAAGATGATCACTTATATGCTGACGATGTTTTCGGTGGAGATAGTAAGTCTGTCTCCCCAGATTTCGATAAAGGGTTTTCTCAACTAGGCACGCAGAAGTATTCATTCGGTTCAAATAATTCTGACACGTCTATAGATGATCTTTTGTCACAGACAAATGCTGAAGACACTGTTCGTGCTGTAACTAAACTGAGCACAGGAAGTGCGGGTACTTGCAAGAGATGCAGTCACAGTAGCCATTCAGAGGAAGAGACTAGCTCTTTTGGCACCGACCTGGATGGAACAGTCAAAATAGGTCTGCCTCAGAAGAAATGCACACACAGCTCGCATTCGGAAGATACGTCTATTTGCCTCAGTATTTCTGAATGGTCTACTGGAACGAACACAGTACGCCAGTACGCTAATCTATCAGCTTCTGAAAGCATATCAGCTGTTTCAGTGCCTAAGAGTGACAAGTCTGATAAAGCTTCAAAGGTGTATTCGTCTACACATGGAAGTAAGAAGAGTGAACAAAAACTCAAATTAGGTTCTCAAGCAGAAATGAGCTCGAAAAGTAGCAGTCTCGATAAGAGCTCTGAGATAGTAAAGTATGACAAGTTATGCAGTTCCGATACCACTATTTCGAGAAAAGGAATGGACAGTAGTTCTGGTACGAAGAGCGATAGTACTCTAACTCTAGCTCATTCCATTTCAGACTGGTCTGCCAGCACTAGTCACACTCTCGTGGCCACGGCACGAGATGACCAAGCAGACGCGGATAATACGAAATCCGATGATACAATCGTCAGAGATATCAATGTCGACGATAAAAATGATACCGAAATCATTATTACTACAGTATTGTCTCCTACACACGAACATGAGGTGGTGAAGCAACCAGTACTAAGATTGACTGCGTCAGTCACTGTGAAAACAGAAGCATCATCTTCTATAAGTTGCAGTGATAAATCAGATAAATCTAGCTCCAGTTCTTTGAGCAGCTTACAAAAACATGCGAATGGGGTGTTACGGTTCGATCATAGGCAAGGTTTCCCCCCGCAAGATGAAACTCACGAACGCTACCCAAAGGTGCCACCGAAAAGTTTAAGCTACGAGGAACAAACACATAGATACTCGAAACCAACGATGAGATGCCAGAGTGAAGATAGTGGCTTCAAACCTTACTTTGTAAGCGAACAACCAGAGCTGGATATAGACATGCCGTCTCAGCTTTACAGTCAGGAAGAAAAACATAGTGAACGCTATCAGAGCCAAGAATTTTCTAACATTATGCGCGAAGAAGGGCCTGGAAGTAGTAAATTCATACGATCTGACTACAAGCCATTGGCTAAACATGCGAGCTATGATGATAAAACACTGTCCAAGAATCAGATTAAGGAGTATAAAACTAATCAACAGTACCGCAGCAAACCCAAAAGCTGGTCTTTCCACGAACATTATCTCGCATCTTCCGATTTACCTACCATCGCAGTTCCTGAAATACCTTCAGTGCACAGGGAACTTTCGGAAAAGAGATCTGCTGAAAGGTCAGGCAAGACTCCTTTATCTCGATGTTCGCCGTATTACTCTAGCAGTCTGAGCTCGGAATCTCCTCCAATACAATCATCAAAAGCACCCGTAAAGAAGTCACTTCTCGTTCGCAATATTTCGCTTAAAAGTCCTCCAAGTGGCAACGACACAGATAGCTCCTTGGATGTTATTCGTGATCCGCGAGAGCGTATGAAGACATTTAGGCGCAAGAAACAAGTGACTAGCGCGCGCAAGAGGCAGGAGAGAATACAAGACGTTCTAGAGGAAGATTCAACAAAGAGCCAGTACTCTTCAGAAAGTGACATGCTCGGTGGCAAATATCTGGCCGTAGAAGAGTCCTTACGCCGTATGGAGAGCTCAGAATGCTCCGATAGCTATGTCCCCGAAGTAGAATCAGGTTCCTCAGAAATGTCGAAAGCTGATTCTAAGCATTATGACATTCAGGAAGCTAGTTATTCCGAGGACGAGGTGCAAGACGAATACGAGAAGTATAAAAGTGCCAATTATGAAGCACAACAGTTCCCGATCAATATAGCTCCAATGCAGTTCCAAGGATTCGGTTCTTCCGCTGACGAAGATGAGATGGGTTTCCCGCGATTTGATAGACTAGGCCGTCTGCGTCATCCTTATCTTGATTCTCAGGAGCCTCCTTACGTTTCAGAGGACAGTCCTCCTAGAATTTCGTACTCAAATAAGAGTAGTCGCCAGTCCTCACTGAAGAAATCTAAGTCTACTACAGTGTACCGTCAGGCTGACGACCCGTCTCTTGGTGAGTCATCTGGTCAGCACCAACAAGTTGTGTTCTACGAAGAACAAAGTGATAGAGATGATTCTGATGATTACGCTTATCCGATCGATACTATAAAGCGCGCTCCTAAAATACCCAAGTCTGGTAGCTACCTGTTTGAACGCGGGGAGTCAGTAGCTTACTCTGATACGGAGCTGCCGCAGGATAAAGATGAATACGAGGAGTATAGAGGCAGCCCCTATCCAGAACATTACGAAGAAGTGGTAATGTTCCAAACGCAGGATTGTTACCCGCAGTATGAGCATGATCTCGATGAGAATAGGGATGGTAATCAGGAACATTACGCTCGAGATCTCGACCAACGTTTCAGTCTGAATAATGTTGAGAGATTCTACTCTAGTCACTACGTCGACTCACAAGCTTCTAGCGACAGCCCTGAGCAAAAGTTCGATGTGTCTACGCTGCCCCCGCCTCTTTGCTCCGACGACGAGAACGATTAAACGGTCATGTAGTTTGCAGTGCAATTTCATTATTATCTTTGGTTTGGTCGTTGTTACCCCTCGCCTCGTCGGCTGAACGCTCACTATTCGGTATGCGAACGTGCCGGCCGATTAACGTTTCGAAATTTAAATTCCACTTAATGCAATTATTGTTATATATTGATATTAGGGTACTCATTATATTGAATATTTACATTGTCACTTTAAATATTTAGCAAAATAATGATTAAAAAAATATCTAGTGCCATTTCCCGGATAGCGCGACCCTTTTGACTATCGTGTGAAAGCGGACTCATACCTATAGCTTGTTAAGTATTTAGGGGTAGTTATATGTGTATTGATCTAAATTATACATTTTCAGACGTCTTACAAAATACTGATCAATATAACGATAACTTGAATATAAAACGGTCCTTATACTCGTTACGTTAGTTTTGTTAGACCCTAGAGCTAAAGCTTCGAGGAAATGCAATACAGGTATAATATCGTAGTGCCAACTTCTTCTAGTCGTATAGTTTAGTGTTTTCAACCTTTATAAAAGTTATATTCGTTGATAAAAAAATATCCAGAAAATAGTATTATTGTAAAGGCTGTGATTTACTTTGTGTGGTGAGAGATCCAAGATCTGAGTTGTTCTGTTTAGGCGTTTTGCTCAAACGATCAATGTATTGTTTACGCACTTAGCACGTTATTTATTTAAGTTTTATAGTCTAACGTTAATTTACTTTTGTCCACGACACTACACTAGTTATTACAACAAGGGATCTGCATTCGTGCCAAATCTGCTCAATTTTTTCCAACACTTTATTATCGTATAATTTATTGTAATGTTTTTTAATAATGAGAAATTTTGGGAATCTTAAATATGTTATAGTTGAAATAGATGAGGTTACGAGGTTACGTGTCATGTGTGTGTTATAGCGCGGTTATATTAACTATCATCGAAGTGCGACTGCGACGTAAATTAGCTTTTTTCGGTAGAGAGTTTAATTTTGACTAAACGTACAACATAAAAAGATCGCTTTATCAAATATTTATTCTTTTTTATGTTGTAGAATACTATGCAGTAGTTGTTTCGTTCAAAGATATCGTATAACGCGAATATATTTTGAAATTAAATTCTATTATAACATACCAAGGGATTTATTGATGGAAATGAAGAAAATATATTAGAAAATCTTCGAATTCCTAAGACTCCCTCTAGGATGTAGTTCTCATACGATTTAAAACGAATGTTAAAAAGTTAAATAAATAAAAACACAAAAAAATAGATGTTCTGTTACACTTACCAGCGCTAATGCGCTTTTACGTTTCAACTTAGAGATACATGTGACTTAGTGTCTATGCTTTTACATTATTTTTGCTATTCACACTCACAATATCAATCCAGCATTCAAATATATGAACGCGGAACCAAAATGATTCCTGACTGCTTACAGCACAATCATATGCAAATAAATAAAAGGAATATAACATTCACACATTCCTCTCTGCAGTTGATTTATATTTAGATAGGAATAAATTATCGAAAAACTAGACGAATTGTGTGTCTGTGTAGACGTGAGGAGATTCTTTTGAGAACTTAGAGATAGTTAAGTCAGTCGTGTAATGAGTGGAGTATATTGAAAATTAAATATAATAATAACTCACTTATGTCGATTCGTTGAAGTATTAAATGTTCTACAGATTATATTTTTTGCATGACGTGATATTGGTTCTCGTGACGAAATGGATGTGTTGGGAAACAAGTTTACTTGAATAAGATGCGGTAAAACAAAACTATGGTATTAACCGTTATGTCGGCAAAAAAATAATCGATATTGAGGACAAAGAAGGGTCTGTTGCATCATAAGCACCTGATTCTAGCAGACTTGTGTTCACCACCATGTTTAGGAACAATTTGTTTTTTGTAGTAAAAATATTTTAGAACACAAATATTGCTGTTGTTTTAAACAAAATATATTTTGTTATAACAAAATGTTCTGTTATACATTTGATAAGCCAATGTGTTATTGAAAGTGTTACATTATTTGCAAATAGTTATCTACTCCTAAACTTATGAAATTTTAGCTATATCGGACCCTTTACAGTGTTTATAATGTTTTTCAATATTTCTCTGATATGCAAGTAAGTATAAAGTTATAGGGAGTAACGTTGGACTATTTTGTTTTTATTGAATGTTTTGATTTAACTTGACAATGACTGAAATTACTAACGATGCGAATATTGTAGAGAAATATAGCTTACATTTTTGTAATGCTTGCATATCAGGGAATTGGTTATATTCAGATATCCTATAAACCCTGTGCTAAATAGTGTTCAATTATAATTGAATTAAAAGATTGTCGTGTGTGCACGAAGCAATTTTAGTCTACTAGCGTGTAAGAGGTTCCGACCTCCCTAGTTAGCGCAATAACTGTACGGTACGATATTAAAATCTTAGTACTTAAGTATTTCGACTTTTCGATTGAGAGTGTACAATCCGAATAGACTGTAATGTTACAATTTCATTGAATTGTTTAAGTTTGAGCGTCCGTTTTGGATGTGTACTGTGGGGCAGTAAAATGGGTAGCGAATGGGTAGTAACGGTTTTATTATATTGATCGATTGTTTATTTCAGATCCCCTTTAGTACACAAGTACCTATATATATTAGGGACTTTTGAGACACTTATTTAAGAATACATTGACAGATCGACATAAACACATCAGTCAATGAATTAAATAACCAAAATGTATTCATACAGAAAAAGTAAAACTGCATGATAGTTAACTTAAATGATTACCAAAACTGCCATAAAAATTATCATTTCTCATTTGGCTGAAATCGTGAGTGAACAAAACTGGTATGAGAAAAAGCAATAATATCAATTAAACATACCAAAGCTATCATAAATCTAAGCTTCAAATTGTAATTCTCATTCGAAGAATAGTTCATTCGATCCCAGTCACATCCAAAGTGGACGCATTAAGTCATGTAAGTTAAATATTGTTTCGATTATTGAAACGTTACTTCCTTTTTGAATTTATATGTGGGTGTTAGTGTACTGTGTCCCGCAATACACGGCACTGCCCCGCGCGCCGGGGATAGTTAAACGATAAATAAATAAAAATAATAATAAGCGTTTTTACTTTTATGTTCGTTCGTTTTTGTTTTATACCTTTTTAAAAGCTGCCAGGATTTTTCATGTAAGTTTTTGATGTGTGTAATTGTTGAATGTGGTTCGTTGTTGAGTTATGGCAAAGTTTCTTATTCCCGATTTGTGATTTACCCCCGATTTTTGATTTAAGCGTTTGAATTTGAGTATTCCATAAACTCTAACCTGGAAACCTGTCAAAATTTAGCTGTAGACATGTTTGGTTTGATATGTTCTTAACCAAAAAAAACCCCAATTCAGAAAATTGCAGTTAGAAGTTTTGAGTTTGTTTGTTCAACGGACAATAATAAAGAAATCGTTTTATTTTTAGAGTTTTAAGAATGCTCAATTACTAAACTTCGTCGAAACTCAATAAAGCACCCTAACTAACTTTTATTAATTAATTAACTTTTTGTTTTTTTTTTATTATAATTTAATTTTCATTTTATAACTTTCAGGTCCACTTAATTGTTTTGCATTTTTTATTATTATTTTTTTCAGGATTTTTCTTTTGTTCACAGATTTGCTTTTCCCCTGCATGCTTTCCTTTTTATTTTATTAGAATAATATAATTTTACTATTATTTTTATTATGTTACGTATTGTGTCATGATTTTTTTTACCAGATTATCCTTGGTGATTTGATTTTACTATCTGTTGACTTTAATATTTATAATATAATTATTTTCAAACACAAATGTAAACGGATCTTACACAAATCAATTACCAGAGATGTTCTGACAAATTATTTTGAATTCCCAATTATTTTTTACCCATTAAATTATATGTCAGAATGGGATGTGGCCTTGTGATATAATTTAGTTATTATAATAGGTGTTAAAGTATGAAATTGCAGTTTTTTAAAACGGGTTGCTTTGAATTGATCTTTGGATTGACTTGGAATAATAAGTTCAAATAAACTTTATATTAAAGGTACGTTATTCTTTTTCCGACATTAAATATATACTTATTGGATTCTTTGTGTTTTGTATTTTCTGTTTAATTTTATAATTTCAATCTAAAGATATAAAACTTCAAAGCAACCTGTTATAAAAAACGGCAATTTCATACTTTAGCCCCTAATATTAAAGTGATATACCATAAATTATAAAGAATGATTCGCACCATTCAAGTCCACCTTCCACTCTCCTCTCACCGTCCAAAATCTCACCTCAATTCTCCTCAACAGACGAGATATCTCCCGAGGAAGAAGATAACACGGTGTCCTCCGCGAGCCTCTGCATGTCTCCCTCATCAGTCACGGACAACAGCATAGCTGGTATCCCTATCTTCGCGTCCACGCCCCTAGTCGCGCGGCCGCTGACCAATGGGCATGACGTCGTGGATAATAAGAGAAATAGCGAGAATAATAATGATACTGTTGGCACGATTAATGGGAATGTTAATGGTGAGTGGTTTTCGATAAACATCGGTAATGCTTTGCTTGACAATTCGTAATTTAATTGGATGTAAACTAGGTACAATGCGTTCCAAATAAGAATAGGATCGATTTCCATGTTGTGACGTCACGTCATACTGTCAAATCGCAAGAAATTGGGCAAAATTGAAGAACTCAGGGATGAGCAAAATTGAAGAACTGGATTATTGACCAAATCTAGATTAAACCAAAACAGCTCAGAACTTTTTTTTTTGATTTGTCAAAAATAAAGTTCAGAGCTGTTTTGGTTTTTTTGCGTAATTCTTATGTTTTTGGGTGTGTTAAATTCGAAAATGAGTTTCATTTCGTTATAGAACGTCAAGTTTTCTGATAATAAAGGTATATATTTTAAACAACTTATCATCCTAAAATAAAAATAAGACTGATTTTTTATTTTATTTTGTTTATTATAAACATTTTTTTTTATCTAAAATACATTCATTAGTAATTACTTAACGCCTTTCTTTTTCACAGTGAGACTTCTTTCGGAACATTTTCGCGTATCTGGAAGGTCTCACTGAATCGTCCAATCATTCTGCCATCATTGAGACACTCCATCTTGGTATATTTTTTCCATTTCTTTAATATCTTCCTGAAATCGTTTACCTAGCTGTTCACTCACACCTTCTACTTTTTTGGAAAGTAGTCGAGATGGAAATGCAGAAAATGCACTTTTACACTCAATGGCAACCTAAAGCTTGATATGCTCTAACATTCTTTTGACGATTTGTTTGGAGTTAGGGTCTTTATTGTTATCGCCTAAAAATTGCTCTATGACCTCTTTAAAGGCAATCCACAACCTCTCTTTGAAGATCCATCATAGTTGTGATGAATTGCGGATCAGCCATAAGCCGTCTAATATCTGGTTGAACGAAAACACCTCCCTTCACCTTAGCCTCCGAGAGGCCTGGAAACTTTGATATTAAGTATTTGAAGCAATCTTTTGGAAGTGACTTTAAAATTGCTTCATCAATCCCAGCTTTATGTAAAGCGATATTAGAAGAACTTTATGAGGAGCCACCAAATTTTCATGCAGGACGTTCTTTTCGTCAACTTTAACCTCCCTCGAAGGCCAACACTTTTTGTCCAGTGATTTACTCGGTATCTGCTATCCCATAAACACTTAACGCAAATAATCAAAATAATATTGTACCTTATTTATGACTTCAAGTCAGCCCAAAAAAACCCATTTAAAAGAAAAAAAAGAATCGTTTTGCAAAATAAGCTGATGTTCTGAAATTTTTTAAGTATTTTTTTTAGTTTTCAAATCAACTAAATACTGCGACGGTGTGGAGCAGTGGTGGCCGAGTGGTAACAGCCCCGACTTACGAGTTGTAGGTCGCGGGTTCAAACCCAACCAGGTGCATTACTTTGTGTAATTTATTTCATCACCACTGCTCTCAGAACGGTGAAGGAAAAAATCGTGAGGAAACTAAATGTCCAAGAACAAAAAATTCGAAGACATGTGACATCCACCAACCCGCGCTGGGCCCGCGTGGTGGATTATGGCCCATTCCCTCTCTTAGAGAGATGGCCTGAGTCCCAATAGTGGGAACATTAAAAGGCCGACTATGCTATGCTATGCTATACTGCGACGGTAGACCGATACGATCTTCTACTTGAATGAAACTCTTAGGAGGATATCACGTTTTACTTATACTATTCTTAAGGATTCGCTCATTGCTCTATAGTGGTTATTTCCGAACCGAAAAAACTAGACATTTCTTTGTTCTACTCAATTTTTAAATTTATTCTGGAACTGCAAAATCCTTAAAAGTACGAGTACAAGCCAGTTCGTTAGCTATAAAAAACCTAACTCATCCGATCTCCTTTCGATATCACAATACATAGAAATCAGTTGAAAACATCCAGACAGCATTTTTGCTATAGACCTGTGTCTATAGCAAAAATGCGATATGTGTGTGTAATATTAGCCTATTTTGCCCCACTACTTGGCAAAGGCCACTTTTTACATCTTTCGCGTGTCCGCGCTTCCTCGTTCCAGTTCAAAAGAAATCGGTCTAGTTCGTTCCTCCATCTCCTTCATGGTCAACAGCGACCCGTCTCCGGTCTCATGGCACCAAATTTTGTTCTACTTTGGCCTACAGTTTATATATTATGATATTCCAAGTTTCTGCCAGCGGCTATGCCCGCGTGACAGTTTTCTCTATACAAACTTTGGACCTCTGTTTCATCCCTTTAAGAGGCGAATTTTGGAAAATCCTCTCTTAGTGCTCGACTACGTCAGAAAAGCAAACCATGTGCAAAATTTCACGTTCCTAGTCTCAGTAGTTTCGGCTGTGCGTCGATGTGTCAGTCAGTCTGTTTCTCCTTTTATATTACTGGCATAAATAATTTGATATGGACTTTTTTACTCTTTCTGATGTCAGTTCATTTTTAGTCAACCTTCTTATAATATGTCGCAACCGAAAGCACACTCACACGAAACAAAAATAAATACCTAGAGAGCAGAAGCCGGATGACCGTGATAATTGAGTCATCATCATAAAATGATATTACTTATCGGCACAGCTATCTCAATTCACTAGATTACTTCCTCTATAATAAATATGTTTTTATTGTCCGCAGTGACGATAATATCGGAGTCGGTGAACAGTATGGATGTGCTGAGCGGCGGAGAGAGCGATGCGGGGGATACGCTCTCAAGACGGAACAATAATAGGTAAGTTTATATGCCTTTCCCGGTATAAATAACCACTCAATAGGGAACATGACTCTTACAAAATTTCATTTTCCTAGTTCTAGTAGTTTCAGCTGTGTTTTGATATGTCAGCAGTTTCTCATTTTACATGTAGATGTTGTATGAATTCTGAATTACTTATCATATAATGCATTCTGTTGACTTTATTACGGTATCATCTCATCTGACACCACTATGTTTAGTACTCCACTCACGTGAACCCTGTAGACACATACTGATTAGCCCGTCAATTACAAACAGAATGAATCATTATAAGATTTAATTTACAGCATATCGTCCGGTCTGCTCGGCACGTTACGAGAAGTTAGCGACGCTCCCAAGAAACGAAACATGGATATCACGTACTTTGTGGCTAAGGAGCTGCTGATGACGGAGAGGACCTATAAGAGGGATTTAGAACTTGTTACTGTTGTAAGTATTTGAAGTAACATTTTTGTGTGTCGTTTTCACGAAAATTTACGCCACCAGATAGCGTTACTTAGGCGTATAATTTACTTTTTGGTGGACATTTTGTTGTGTAATTAGTGTAGTTTTGTATCTCAAGTGACTGTACAGTTGGACACTATTTGGCATCATTGAAATTGGCACGGTCTCGGTAAAATAGAACTGATAATTTTATTGTAGTATTTGTAGGAATCGGATGCGAGACGCACAGGACCGTTCGTTGTGGTGACACTTGGGAGAGGCCAAGTCTAACAGCAGTGGCGTGCCTAGGGTTTCAAAATAAGGCAAGCCCAATAAAATTTTAACCAATTTCAAAAAAAGAAAGTTCAGTTTTCGACTGAGAATGTAGGTACCTACGTATGTATCATCGCAATTTTCTCATAAACTACTGGTTAGGTACAATAAATTAAAAGTGAATTCATCCATCTTCTTCTTTCCTTTTCTTCAATTTCACTCTTGCTTGTCGTGCGGTGAATGTGGTAACCAAAGCTCACTGAAAGCATGCTAGTGCTAGATTGAATATAATAAACATTTATTTGCAATTGCATACCTCCGGTGGCTTTAAAAAAAGCCGTTTGGTTTGTTTCATTGCTTGAGGGAACAAAGTTATGGTAAGTAGTTGCTTGCTTTGTAACAGGACTAACGGGTTACAGACAAAAACAAAACAGAAAGTTACAAAACGAAAGTTAAAAAATAGCTAGATAAAATGTAATAAGGAATTTAAATGAATTATTTATATTCTAATTGGAATCGTCTATCTTTATTAAGAAATGATTTAATTACATCAGAGTAAAATGTTGGTGATCGTTTTAATTCTACCAACAGCTGTTTTTCAATAGCTATCATTGATAATTCGGAAAGACTCTCTTGACCTTGTGTATTTCTCATGGATACGTTTAAGAGACGAAAAAGCACGTTAAAATAGTTACAACAAGATACGCTAACTTTAACAGCTTGAATAAATATGCAGCACCAGCAATACAACTTAATAGTGTGCGAACAGCCAACAATCCAACTAGTTTTATACACTGATATATTTTTCGTTTATGCGATTTACTAGTCTGAGAAATACACAGATTAGGCGTCGTTTTTAATGAAGAAATTAACTGTTTTTTCTGAGCAAAGTTTAAAGATTTTACCTTATCTTCGCCAATCAAAACTAGAACGCATTTTAAATCCTCACAAGGTACAATTGCCTCCATTGTTGTAGGTAAGTCACCAAAACAACTGTATCACTGAGAAAATCTAAGAAAACACGAAAAACAACAAACAACAAAAAACAAAAAATCTATTTTCCACTCAAGTAAATAAAACTGAAGTGAGTTGCAAACAGAGTTGCAGTGTTGTCATTTAGGCAAAAAAAAGTCGCCAGGTATATGAAAAATCTAGCAAGATGTCGCAATTTTTTTATTTTTAAGATATTGCTTGAATATTTAATTTTATTGTTTTAAAAAGTCGCTAGTTTTATTGTTGCTAAATCTTAAAAAAAGTTTCCAAACTCGTTAAAAATCTCCAAGATCTCACAACGTTGCTAAAACGGCAACACTGCAGAGTTGGCAATGTGACGAGGTCACGCATACGCGAGCAACTTCATACGAATGCCCGGCTTAAATCTTCCATACTGATCGATTTGTAGACGCAAAAGGTCCTAACTCGTTATACGGCACGTCGCCATAGGTGCGAAAGAGACAGATATAGTATTTGAAAGCCCGGCAAAAGCCGGTGCGTGTAAGCGAGATAGCTATATGTAGATGCTGCAAATGCGAAACTCTGCGCGCGAACAATCGCGATGTGTGGTAGTGTGGCATAGGTAGATACTTTGTGTTATTTTGATAAGAATTAAGCGCGCGAACTTTTAAATAGTTTGGGTTTGATATTGATTCTCTATCGAGCATTTTAAGTAAGGCATGCCGGGCTTCTCGGCATGTATGAAGAAACCGCCACTGTCTAACAGTGGACGTCTTACGGCTGAAATGGTGATGATGATTGGCTACCTCAGTGAAGCATTAGAATGTGTTACATCTGTCTTATAATGCCTTTCTAAAAGTAAGTTTTGATATTTTTCTTAACAGAAATGGAGCAGTAGCGTGTCTGAGCTGGCGGCCGGCGGCGTGGAGGCGGGCGCGGCGCTGGCGCGCGCGTGCTTGGCGCTGGAGCCGCTCGCGCTCAGCAACGGCAAGCTGCTGGCGCGCCTCGACAGGCTACTGGCCAATACTCCTAAGCCTGAAGGTACCTTAGCGTTTGGGAACTGGCGGCCGGCGGCGTGGAGGCTGAAAACAAACGGAATGAGTGCAGCTCGCGCGCTTGCAATTCCGTTTGCTGCGCTTGCCCCTGTGCAAACCTTGCCTAAGCTGCGATAAAGAGGTGCACCAAACAATTACATTGGCTGCGCGCGTGCAGCGCACGAGCAGCTCGCAAGTCGCTAGCGGCGTATTTGCCAGATGTACTCTTAGATTGTCACGAGCCATCAATTTCTTTGATTGAACGGTGTCACTCAATAATTCCCTACGCTTCGATTATGAAAGGTTTTGAAAAGTGTCTAGAAGTAGGTACCGAAGCGTCTTCTTGGTTTGTGGTCATAGCTACCTCCTTTTACTGTACAAAGAGTTAACTGGAGTAAGTACGGGTAATGCTCAAATGTGATGTTTTTTCACAGATGCAGATGAACCTGAGTACAAGAAAATTGCAGATGTCCTTTACGAGCATTTGCTGAGTACAATCGACGTGAGTACATTTCGTAATTATACTAGCGTTCTTATATCTGGTCTACGGCTTTAAAACAACACTTGTGAAAATAATCTGTTTTCTAGGTCCAAGAGTTTAGGTTGGGCATTAATGAGTCAGTGAGTTAGGCCTTCTTTTTTTTAAACAATGCTATGAAAAATTCCACCACTGGGGTCCAGAATCATGTACTGGATCCATGGGACTCCTTTGGCTGCGGGGCATTTTCCTAAAACACAAAGAGCGACTCAGAATCAGAAACGTTTATTTAAAATAGACCAATTACAGGCACTTTTTGAATTTTCAAAATGTCTGTCAGTCACAAAAAAAGTGAAGCTAAATTGCACGTTCCAAAGCGTAGATCTCTCTGGAGAAGAACGTGTAAGAAACTCCATGGACACTGACACGAGTTACATAAATCTTGGTTACATATTTCTTGTTTAACATATTACAAACATTTTGCGTGACAAAAACATAATTAAAAAACATACATGCGCCACGTCCGAGCAAAACGGCCGTGTGCATAATGCCGTGTCCACACGCAAAATGCGACGAGTCCACAGCGCTGGTTTTCAGCGTGCGCCGGTGACGTTATCGACTAACAGACACATGGCGCTTTCTTTCTGCAGGAACCCACTGCGTAGAGACACTTGCCCAGCGGTCTCTATGCGTGCGGCTGACGTGCTTGTACGGTTATTTATTTCTAATAATTTTTCAGGCGTACTTATGGTACAGTTCGCGCGCCGGCTCCTTGGTAGGTGTGGTGGAGAGTGTGCGGCGGCACGGGCTGGAGGCGGGCCGCGCCGCCGCCAAGTTCGACGCGAAGGCGCCCTTGCCGCTGGCTGCCTTACTGCTGAGGCCGCTGCATAGGGCGCTGCATTACAAGAGGCTGGCTACTGGTACGTCTTATGTCTATTTACAAACTTTTTAGTTCATACTGTTTATCATGTGTTTTTGGCTGGCAGGTGATTTGATATAGCAGATTAATTTTTTGTTACAACAGCCTGAAATTAGTAGTTTCCCTACTATTTTTAAATTACAGCCATGTTCTAATCCAAGATATAAGCTATCCAGAAGCCAAATTTTATCCACATTGGCTCAGCCATTTGAGCGTTAGAGTAACAAACATAAACAAAAATTTATATCTACTTTCGCCTTTATAATATAACTAGCTACTGCCAGCGGCTTCGCTTGCAACATAGTAGAAAACTATTTCAAGGGAATATACTCTCGGGATAAAAGGTTGCCAATTTGCTGTCACAGAACATGGTCTAACCGTGTACAAAGTTTAATCGAAATCCGTTCAGCCGTCCAAGAGTGAAGAAGTAACAAATATCTCACAAACTTTTGCCTTTCTTTATTTATTTATTAATCTTCATGCAACATAAAGTACAAAGGCGGTCTTAATGCCTTAGGCATTCTCTACCAGTCAACCGAGGGTGGTGAAGAGACAATATGGTAGGTGCATAAAAAGAAATTTTATACGAAAAACAAGAGTAAAAAATAAAGTATACATATAATTAAAATGCACATAAACTACTACTACTTTATTATATTAGTGTGATTACTGAGGTCTTAAGGAATATGGACTGGGTTCCTACCGTTCTGCATACTTGTAGTTTGCGACTTGTTTTTTTCATTAACAGTATTTTGTATTAAAATTAAGCTTATTTTTGTACAGAGTTGTTCGAGGCGACTCAAAGCGAGTGTTCGGCGGCGGCACTGGAACTGGCCGAACATGTGGCGTCGGAAGCGCGCGAACAGCTGCAGCACGGAGAGAACCATGCGGCACTGTGTCAGCTGCAGAGGGACATCGCAGGTGTGCACTGTCTTCTCTTCTATAGACTTACTTCTAGAACTGACAATTTTATTCTGTCAGTAGCTAATGGTTGGAATTACAATTCGGCGATTTCATCCTTTAACAATATAAATAAGAAAAGCAATACTTTTTTAGAAGATTCATTAGCGTTTAAATCTGTCATGTAGTCGTGACCGTGGCGTGCTGGACACATTCTGCATTGTCATGTTTACATGACTGTGGCGGTCAAGTATCAGCGATTCATGAGTCTCGATGCTTAAATCATAATCCAATTATGATCTTTATAAATAATCTAAATAACTCGGTTGATCAAATGAATGAAATAATTTGCCTGTATTGTATATAGTTTCCCTCAATTCGTTGTTTTAAACAAGTGATAAAGCAAATAATATTTGATTGCAGGTTACGATAAACTATTAGTGGCTGAACGGGAATTTATTAGAATGGGCTGTGTCTACAAACACTCTTCGAGAGGACTACAGCAGAGAATGTTGTTCTTGGTATGTTATAAACACCTATTTAAATATATATTACTTATGTAACAATCAGGATTTATACTATTTCAGCACACTTTCTTGAAATTTGGGTCCTTCTTTCGTAGGAATGCAATGATAGTAGATGAAGGAATAAAACAGTCTTATGTTTCGGGCGTCATATTGAATCTCGACCGTAATGAACAAATTTTAGAGTTAACTCCCGAGCGCAGCGATGCGGTTTATACTAGAGAGTGTAGAGTGCAGTGAGGGTTTTAAGCTAGCCCAAGACAACCTTTCATCCCAGAAGAATACTTTACTTTTCACGCATACTGCAACATAATTTTATTA
Source organism: Mythimna vitellina (assembly GCA_949316375.1). NCBI lineage: Eukaryota > Metazoa > Arthropoda > Insecta > Lepidoptera > Noctuidae > Mythimna > Mythimna vitellina. Next base: position 6,096,141 of record OX438687.1, on the reverse strand, counting down.
TGCTCAAGCAATGAGAAGAGGTACCTGATTACCGCGACGCCTGCTGCTCGGTCGCTTGGTTTAAGTTTTCAAACTAATTTAAATTTATTTTTATATATACATATTAATTTAGTACAATATTATTGCATGGCTACAGCCGGCAGCAGCTTGGGTTGACCTGGCTCAACGCTGGACAATAATGACTTACTTTAGCATAGGTTAGGTAGGTAGGCGCGACGTACGAAATAAAATCTGCGAGCATATTTCCCACAATCTTTTGTCTTTGTGCATAGAAATTTTATGTGTGCGACGTGTTGCGATGTGTGTGTGTGTTAATGTGCATTTTGTCATTGGAATCTTTTGTTATCATAACGGCCTCGCCTTCAGTTCAGTAAAGTTTGCTTACGTCAATATTTGTATTCTTATTTCAGTTCAGTGACGTGTTAGTGGTGACGTCGAAAGCCGGGTCGACGCAGTTTCGAGCGCATTCAGCGTTACCACTTCATGCGTTGGAATTGAAACCTTCAGAGCTACCGCATTCCTTCACACTAACTGGTAAATATATCATCTTAAATCAAAACCTTTTTATTCGTTAATGTTCAAATGTTTAAAAAAATGGGTCTTTAGGTGTAATTGGTATATAATGAGATAACACTTTGATTTTATTTTGCTTAATATAATAAATATAAAGAAAATAACATTTATTTTCTGAACATATTGTGTTAGCTGTAATTATTTTTTATTAACATTTTTATTGTACTTTTGGGTACAATATTGACTGATCTACACTGTCCTCATATGTCTATTGATTTTATAGTATGGAAATATTGTAAAATCATTTTTTTTTTATCAAAAGAGTAACCATGGTTGGTGATGGTTTTTGCCGGTTCTTCTCCATAGACAACGACCTTTTGGACCAGCTTCTGACGTTTTATAAGTGTCCTAGAGGCCTAAGTGAAATAAAATAATGTAATTTTGAACATTTCCAACTACACTGCTATGCGTTGTCGATCAAAGTGCTTAATTTTTTGGAGAAATTTTATTTCGCTTAATCTTTCATCTTTTGTTAAAACTACAATTTCTGTTTAAAGGTGAAGACATAAACCTACTACTTAGCGCGACGAACGACTGCGAGTACATGGGCTGGTACAACGCGCTTCAAACTACGATAGAAAACGCTCGCGACAAATATACTGAGGTGGACACTGAACTGACGCCTTATGAGCAAGAGACTGGTACGTACGACAACTATGTCTATTGCACTTTATTCAGGGAAACAGAATGATGATATATTTACCTCACATTTATAATTGTTATCTCATTGTGTGTGTAAATAAACGTGTTTTCTTTCTTTCTTTCTATGATATTAAAATTGTTAATAGCTTGTATCATCCCACTGCTGGGAAAAGGTCTCCCTCATTCTTTCGAACGATTACGATGAAGACTTCCAGGTCTTCCGGCTAGTTCCTTTGTAGCGATCTCAAGTTGCTGTGTTAGGGCAGTAGTTACGTTGTTCCAGTCCTACATTTGAAGTATTATTTTTGTATTGCAGAGTCTTCCACGCCGAGCGCGTCGTGCGCGGGCGGCGGCCTGGCGCACGTGTGCTGGCACCGCTTCACGTCGCTCGACACGCAGCATCTTCATCTCGCTATGAGGGTATGTGTCAAGTGCCTGCTTATTTTCCTGACCAAAGTCTGTATTGCTACCCGTTTTTTATCAACTAGTAAATTCCTTTATTTTATTTTTTTCTTTTTTTAAAGTGGCTTTTACAGGAAGTTACTGATTACATATTTTGCGTTTTATTAATGTATTTTTTTAACCGACTTCTAAAAAAGGAGGAGGTTCACAATTCGGATGTTTGTATTTTTTTTTTTATGTTTGTTCGCGCATAACTTCGTCGTTTGCCAACCGATTTGAAAATTTTTTTTTTTTTTAGAAAGGATATACTTTCCAAATGGTCCCATAGTCACCAAGTCAGGATCTGATGATAGAATCTTGGCGAAATCGGGGGAACTCCTCAAATATTATAGGCAACCGCATAGTGACTTTGGTATTTTCATCGAGAACTTAAGCATTTACAGTCAAAAAGTAACATTTGATGAAGTGGAACAGATGAAGAAGACCAGAAATGGTCAACGGAACTTCATACTCGCATAGATATCACAATGAAGATAGTTAAGCGATTATGATAATACAAATAAATTAATGGTTCTGAATAGTTCAGTTGAAAATGGTATCATCAAATTGATCTGATGATGATGATGGAGCCAGGAGGTAGGTACTGGAACTCCGTCATTTATCAATATAACCTAGCCGTGTTTGGGCTTATTAGAATTGTCATGAGATGCACATTGACTATAAGGTACTATCGAACTGATCTGATTTTCGAGCCGGAAGGTGGAAGGTAGACACAGGAACTTCATAATAAAACAATGTAACCTAGTAGTGTTTGGATTAATTGGAATTGTCATGAGAAATAGGTACTCTGTTTATAAGTGTATCCCAACTAAAAAGTGTGAAATAAAAAGCTTTTTTCAAAAAAAAGATAACCGACTTCACTAGCTTTTTTTTACTTAGTACAACTTTCCCACGTGTTGCGCCGACCCCAAATAACACGGGATAAGGGCAGGAAGATGATGATGAGTACAACTTTCCCACTGTTGGGCAAAAGTCTCCCCAAATCCTTTAACTAATCTTTGTATAAGTCTTGCTTTATGCGCCCAGACCGTCCCTGCCAGTTCCTGCCGGGCCGCCCTCAGCCCCCACAGTGTAGAGCCCCCCCGCTCAGCGGCCTGTACATGCGGCTGATGTAACCCGCCCAATCTCATTATATCCTGAAGTTTTTTTTCCTACGTCTCAAATTTTCGATCCTATCTCCTCTCATTTTTTAGCAGTGCATCATCGTTCATCAACGTTTCTTATTAATACTAAACATCATCTTTTATTTCTAGACACAGTTGTCCGGCTACTTACTACGAAAATTCAAGAAGTCTCCAGGCTGGCAGAAGCTGTGGGTTGTATTCGCGGTGTCCACGTTATTCTTCTACAAGAGTTGGCAGGACGAAACGCCGCTAGCGTCCTTGCCTTTATTGGGGTAAGCAGAAATACTTAGGTTTTCATGTAACTTATTCGTCACATGTCGTCAAAGGGTGTTTTATCCTCCCGTGACTGGATTGTAGATTTCAGATAGATAATTCTCTGTACTGGTAACTCAGCTGCATCCAGTTAGACGTGATGCCGACTTTAAACGTACCTAGAAAAGACTAGGTTTCAGACATGTTCATTGTGCGTACAGCTGGGAATTCCCTGTAAGGAGTGTAATTCCCTGCTAGAGTCTGTGTTTCCTTATAGCTACAACCTAGGGATCTTTAAGTTAAGAGTGAATAGGTTACTTCTAGACAAGCGTGCACCACTTCATCGCTTATCACCATATGAGATAGTGGTTAAACGAAATGCGAGTCTATCAATAATAAAGAAGCGGTTGTTAGAAGGTGCCGTCTATTACTATCATTCGTTCAGCTTGGTTTATTCTTATAATGTTACTTTTTTGTTAACAGCTATAGCGTGGGTGCGCCAGCGTCAGAAGATAAAATCGATAAAGACTTCGTGTTCAAACTTCAGTTCAAAAACCACGTGTACTTCTTCAGAGCTGATAGCCAGTATACTTTCAACAGGTATTTTTGATTTGAATGTTTTATTTACTTACTGTCCTTACCCGATTGCTGTGTAAAATAAAAAATGGAACCATTTCGCATTGGTTCCACGCACACCTCAAAGAGCTGTAATCAAAATTGAAAAAGCCCAGTAGAGCCTACCAGGGCTGCGGTAATATTCGAAGGAATTACCATGGTCCTGGAATGCTAATGACACAAAGGAATACAGCTGGGTTTTAGTCAGTAAAAGCCTGACTCGCCCTCTTGCTTCACCCGGAGCGGGAAATTTATTTGATATTTTCTCAGTAAAAAAAAAGGACAAGTGATTCTGCTGGTTCTTTTGGCGATGTTTTTAAAGCATTCCGATGATAGCTTAGTTAGTGTACTTTGTTTTACTATCGGTAAACGGTAGCAACATTTAATAGTGGCAATGACCACGCAGTGTATCTTTTTTTGCCGACATAAGGCTGTTAGGAAGGCGTATCTCTCAAAAAGTGAATTAATTCATTTCTTTTCAGATGGACTGAAGTTCTACAGACAGCGACAATGCGACCTGAACAGAATTGAACGTTAAATAATAGATAGTAACTAGACAATTAAAAAAAAATATACTAAAGTATACAGAATCATGAAATCGATACAACATTGGTGCCATAGAACGTGGCCAGATATATTTTTGTACGAACTTTACGAAGGGAATCTTGCCTGTATTTATTGTGTGAATAGATCGCTTTAAAATTGAATTTATAATTTGAGATAGAATCAATCCATCGTTATCAACTCAAATATTGTCTTAAGTTTTGTGTATTTTGAGTTGATTTTTAAGTGATTTTTTATAATATAAAAAAGCTTAAGTAACGATTGATTGCAACGGAATTTGAACTCTATTGTGTATGACATAGTGTTGTTCCAAAATTTTATAATTATCTCGAATTCTCAATTCAAATATAGTATTAGATCAAGACTGACGGATGGCTGTAGTCATAATAATAGATGGCTAATGTTAAACATAACTGAAGAATGTGGATGTGACGGAATTCTAACGATAATGCTAATGTAATGTTCGGCTGAATAGAATGTGCTTTCTTTTTTTATCGACAATCGATCAATACAAAAAAAAAAATTTGACGAACTTCTATTTCGTCCACTGTATCACGCAAATTAAAATATTATTACTCAATTCAAAGCCCTTGAATGTATTTTACTAATAAACTTAAGATAAAAGGGAATCAAGTAACTTTGTATACATCAAGCGTAAATCCGATATTTACATTATTCTTCGAGGGGACGAGCGCTTGTCGGTAAAAAAAAACCGAATATAGTTTTTTATGTATGTGTGTCATTTGTTATTGTGTCGGCTTATGGCCTACTGTCCACGGACGCGTAGCTTCATAGACGCGTGTTCGTCATTATACATTTGGTGTACGCTTGCTCACAGCAACGTCGGGCCGTCGTGTCGTGTGTCGCCGCTTCGTCGACACAGTTTCATAGTTTTATGTATGTAAACTTCACGCAGGCGTACACCAAGCGTATAATGACGAACGTTTATGAAGCTATGCGTCCGTAGCAGGAGAACATGGATATTCCTTTGGTTTGGAGAAATGCTCTGTAAAAAATCAAAATATTTAAATGTCTCCAAGTTGAATAGAAGAATTCAAAACCATAAAAAATTAGTAAATTTAATTTTTTTCAGCATCTTCGTCCTTTTTCATAAAGTCTCAACCAATACTTTCATAAATGTTTTATTATTATCATTTTTAACATGTTTCAAAAAGTGTCAACTAGCTTGTTCGTAGCATAAATTGTGGTCCGAAGTTTCGTTAGTTTATTTACTCATTATAAAATATGAATTTGAACTTATGTCCGCGTATATGTACGCAACGATACCAACGAATAAATACCGTCGCAATTTTAGTAAAACATAAAAATTTAAACTTAATATATTTGGTCCTTTTTAAACGCTAAACAAGTTAGCAATATATCAAAAACATATTTCCATTGAGACCTAATCTTAAAATAATATATTTATTTAAGATATGTGATAAGTATACAATGGTTTTAAATATAGAACGTCATATTAGGTAAAGTTTCCGTCATCGTCGAGTTTTTAAAAAAGCGACTTTGTCGTGCGTCATTTTTGTCACTCATATCTGTGTGTAAGTTTATTTCTAAGATTGGTCTGCTGGATGTTCGAAAGACTCACTGCGATCCTGGAGCGTAAAGGGAAACTGAGGGAACTCTGGTGAGTTTTACTCAGTAAAAGGCTGAAAAACTCCCTCTCACTGCATACAGACCGGGAGATGTTGTTTGTAGCTTTTCCCAACCCAAAAAAAAGTGTAATTCTAATGCTGGACTTGTCATACAAAAGCCCAGGTATCGTATAAAGTTTCACTTTATAAAAGGAAACTGCCTCCTTGATATTTTAAATAGATATTAGTCTTCTTTCAAAGATAGGGCTAAAATAGGCCTATTTATATTTTATGAAGGGATGTTAGGAGATTTATTAGATGAATGGTAAGCAATTATTTGTACATAGTTAACTATGGAGACCCTTTTTTGTATGATTTGAAACGATAAGCTCGCCTGATTTGTGTGTTTGTAAAAGATTTAATTTTCTATAAAATTCATATTTATCTTTTTTAGCCGACTGCGCCAAAAGGAGAGTTATTCAACACTCTTCTTTTACTTTGAACCTTTGATCCCAAAAATATAAGTTAATTCTGTGGTTGAAGGTCGAGTCGAGAGTGCGTTGTGGTAAAAAATATATGAGTACAGTATAGGGATAAATAAACTTCATCATGTAATTTTAAATGGATTTTGTAATGATCATTCATCAAACTCTTCATCGGCCGGTCCAAAAAATGGAATTTATTCGCGACAGAAGTACTCTAAAGATAATAAAATAATTTCCAAAACGTTTGTTGGCTGTGTAGTGATAGACTTGTATGAGATATTAATAACAGATTCGCATTAATAATGTCAGTGATTGACTATAAGCAATAAAGCATCACAGGTTAATAATGTAGTTATAAGAATAAAGATCGTACTTCATAAAGTATATAGATTAGCGCGGTTGATGGTCCATCAAACGTAAAAATGGTACAAACGTGGAAATGAATGAACTGTACGATTGAACGAATGATTACCAGGAACGAACATAAACAAATCTGTATTGAAATCTCAAGGTTTCCATTTTTCCCATTTTCATTAAATTCGACATTTTTGTTAAGTATTTGGATACTCAAAAAAAAAAAAAATCATGCATGTTAATGAAATCATATTTCGAGTGCTATGTGTGAATATTCCCAAAGCTTTTATTTATAGATTTATTTATTAAGCAACAGTTTGTGTTTAACATAAGAATGGAGAATATTTAATATCATGTTTTAATATACAACAATTATGTTCGAATTCTTTTTTTTTGTATTCGTTAATATTGTTTGTGAAATTAAAGTTTATATAGAAAAATAAAACATCTATTCGAAATTATTATAATTGGAATAAAAACATTCAAGTTCATTCGACGTTTTATTTCATAGATTCCATTTTAAAATATTTGTTCAAAATTACTTAAGATTTAATTTGGCTTTGGCAACACCGAAGTTTACAGACAATAAAATAATCTACCTATATGTAATAAATATGTAGAATGTCAGATCTTAAACTTTAAATACATTACAATAAATGTCTACTTAGTGTATGTGTTACTAAAAATGCTTTTTGAGATCATACAGAATCTTTGGCATTGTCTGTTCTACTGTAAAGGTGGCACATTCAATTCCCTACCGATATTCGAATTACAATAAAATGCTGTCTGATTTCTTAAACTACTATTTTTATACCTAAAAATATAGCAATCAGTCAGAACTGATAGACTCAACCGCCTTACAGAAGAAACATCTAAAGAATCTATCTACTATAGAGAAATTCTAGGAACAGTTCATTTATATAATAAGCTCCATAAAATGAATCGCATTTTTTCTAATTATTATTCATCTGCAAGGCGTATTTACCCTTGAACTCGTTGCCTGCATCACATTCATCTCGAGGCTCCATTGGTCCCACACCCGGAGTCCATAGTTTTGACTAATTATACAAAAATATCTTACAATATTTACATTTCCGAACGCTTAGCGCTCATAAATAAATAAGACTTCATACTAAAGTAAGTAAATGGTACATTTTGTGCTCTTCGCAATAAATAATACAATTTACATCGAATTATCTACTTATTATATTTAAAATAGATTAAAATTGTAGGTATATACTAAAAGTATAATAGTTAAAAGTAAATAATGTCATACTAATATATCATCATCATCATCATCATCATCATCATCATCATCATTTCAGCCGAAAGACGAAATATTTCATAGTGAAGTAAATAACCTCTAAAAGATTCTTTTATGTACAAATTAAATTAGTTAGGTCAATTTTGTGATACTTATAATAAAAATACAAATACATGTAACTCTTCAAGAAATCACAAAAAAATACACATTTTGCGCTCTATGTGACAGCCCCTGCTTAGCTAATAAAATATACAATAATCAACTTAATTAGCTGCACATCACAGTCATGTAAAGGTGCAATTAAAATATAACTATATCTCACATAATATTTGCTTAGGGGGCGTCCATAAATTACGTGAGGCGTTTTTTTGAATTTTCTGTCTCTCCCTCCCCCCCCTGGTGAAATATCGTGAGATTTTATTTAACCCCCCTCCCCAATCTCGCGTGAGATTTTTCAAAATGTGGGTTTCTTACGTAAATGCGTCGGATTGTTATTGTAAAAAGAAAAAAAAAATACTTCGTGCTTTTATTTACGACTAGTTAAGACTAGTAATCAATATTGCTGAGAGTTATAAGTGTTATAAAAATTTAATGAAGAATACTTAAATCGTAACTACAGTGTTTAAAAAAAGGATATCTACTCTGAATCAGTCCATTATTTTCTTTCGAACGAATTAGTGAATGATCTTAATCGTATTACGATAACGCTTAAGATTAAATCTTAAGCATGTACAATCTGGATTAAATGGACCAAAATAGTATAATTTTTTTGTTTCAGTCAGAAAAAAAATGACGTGATATTTGCCGTACCCTCCCTCTCTCCAACGTAAGATTAGATGAGATTTGACTCGATCCCCTCCCCCCCTTAAACATCTCACGTAATTTATGGATGTCCCCTTATAGCACGGGAAGACAAGCTAACAAAGGGTAAATTGGTTCTTAAAATGAAGGAAATAAAAAAGTAGGTATGGCAACATTCTATGGCCTTACGACCATACTACTACACCAATAGGCAGGTTTATTATCTTAAACCATTGTAATTCAATATTTTTTCCTAACCTATACGATAGAAAGGGACACCTTTTTTGGGCAAATCGCTTCGATACTGCTCTTTGTCACCTGGGCAAACTGATGTAAAGTTGGCAGTAAGAAATATCCTACAAACTTGAAAGGAACTATCACAATTCACATCCTAGTCGAGACAGCATCTCCATTCTCTTTACTCTCTCCATCTAACTGCTCTTTGCTGCGTTTTTCTTTATTCCTTTTGAATATGGAAGCATTGGTTATGGACCGGATGCGGAAGGAGCCGGGCGTGCCGTTGCCTATGGATGTGCCAGAACCTTCGTGTTGCTGGTGCCGGATGTTCGGCGACCGGTCCCTAGGTCGCGTTCTTGAGGAGAAACTTGCTGCTTTTAGGCGGGCTCCTGTAATGAAAATTGGATAATGTGAGTTACGGAAGTCCAAGTGAGTATATACGAACCGCCATATGCAAAATTTTATCAACGTACAATACAAAATCTTATTTGGCAGAATTAGAGTAAAGAACAACAGGCCTAGCCAAGTTACAACCGTTTCGTGTCGAATCTCTTTCTACAGTCGATCTTAGAAAAAAATAAGTTGGTTGGCCATGTTGACGCGCCTAAGTCGATCGCTCGTTCTACAGGATGTAGCGATGAACATTGTAAAAACGATTACATTTCATTTTATCATTTTGAACGATGTGAACTTGGCTACGAATTTTCTCGGTAACCCATGGAGGTATCAAATTGAAATTAGAACCATATACCTAAGTCTGCGGTCTCTTGAAGCAGTGAAAAAATCAAATTTCCAAGTTTACAAAAAACCCGTTTATGTCGTAAAAAACGTATATTTCGACACTCGAAGAAATCAAAATTCATAGGGTTCTCGTGAATCCAGAATCCTGAAATTTTGCGTAAAGCAAGGTCTTATAGCACAGATAGGTATAGGAATAAATCTGCAAACTCTAAATTTGTTGTGGCGTCACAACAAAAAAAATCATTTTTGCGATTCGGAAAAATCTTCGAGACTCCATTCGGGAGTTGAATTGTTTACATAGAACCCTTGAGGGCGCGAGTCCGACTAACACTTGCTCAGTTTTTTTTAATGACATACCTAGCCCCAACTTAGGCTGCTTGTCTCTCGGTGGCAGGCCGTCGTGCGGCGCCAGGTGCGGGTGCGCACCGCCGGTGGGCGTGTGGGGCGCCGACAGCGACGCGGGCGGTGCCGACGTGATGTCCGCGCGCCGTACTACCAGGCTGCTCGAGTGCGGCCGAATCGCGCCCAGTTCTAGTTCGTTGCCAGTCCTGTGGAAGAACATAGTCTTTAAATCGATAGTATGTATACGTATAGAGTTATAGTGACATCTATGCTGCTGCCACATAGGAACTAAACTACAAAATTCTGCATCATCATATTAGAGTTATTTGCGCGATTAAAAAATATACAACAGTCCGAAATTAACTGACGGACAGTTGCCAGGACCAGACAAGATAACCGTCTGGTCGGAGGTTTGCAGGACTTCACACACTGTTTCGCATACCCCAAAAGACGCACGAATGTACGCCACGTGCGACCTTGGAGTACAATCGCTGCGTGTTTCTTGCGTGGTAAAAGTGATGTGCTGTGTGGTGGCTACAGTGGTGGCTACAAGTCAATGCAGACAAAGCAGTTATAAGCAAGTTTGGAGTAAAGACATGAGTTTGGATGTTTGGACACGACTCTTGGAAGGTATCTTCTTACCTAATTAAGTGGATATCATTATCAATTTATTGGCGAACATCTACTCGAGCCTTTTACTGTCTATCTGCGCTGACCTGTTATTCGGGTTCGTTATAATTATTTTTGTAGACCAAATTTTCTATCATTTGGTGTCAGTTTATTACCCTCAATTTCCTTAACTTGTTGAATTCTATTCTAAGCCGATTGTTTTTCCAAGATAATGTATAAATGTTTATTGATTCAATGCCGTTACTCACGTTCTCACATGCCGCGTCCGCGCTCTACGCAACTCGGACCGTCGTTGTGAACCACTCGGCGCTGTATCCGCTCGACTCGTTCGGACGCTGCCTCCGCGTTTAGCTGGAATATAACAACACAAATATGTGAGGATAGAACTCGTAGCTAAGCTGGTGGTAATTATGTTACAGTCTCTGATGGAATTATATACTGGTAACACCAGAATATATGAGATACAGACCAGAAAGACAAAATTTGGGTCCTCGCGCTTAAATAACAGCGGAGTATTACAGTAATATTTCATATTAGTCAAAACACTGGATCACTTGTTTATCGCAAAAAGAACATTATTCGTATGCATAAGATTATATTCGTTTGCACTGTACAAGGTTTGAGTGAAGTCTCAGTGCGATTTGTAAAGCTCAACCTGTATCTCAAACAAGCAGAAAGTCCGTCAGAAGTAATTTTGATCATTCGAGCCGGATTTATTGAAATAAAAACGCCAAATCATCTAAGTTTTGCTTGTACTTACGCACAGCCGCAGTATCGAGTGGATGCGTATAAATTCTCTTTCGAGCTTGCAGCATTGTGTAAACGAGCGCTGCGAGCGAGCGCGGTGGAGCAGGCGCCGAGGGCCGCGCGGGCGCCGGGGGTGCTCCACGTGCGCGGGTCACCCACCATGTCTCCATGCGGCCCTTGCCCTTTACTTCTACGTTGCCCCGGCGTTCGAGAGCGTAGCCGCGGAGTTCTAATAGCTGTTAGGTGAGATTTTTCATTACTGATTCAGTTAGTACATAAAATAATATAGATAATAGAGGTTATAGTACATAAAATAATCAGTCTTATAATGTTCCCACTGCTAGGACTCAGGCTTCCTCTATAGACCCGAATATACAGACTGGATTAGATGAAGAAACACCATAAAAATGAAAGTTATGAAGCAGGGTCACGACACTCAGCATTTAGGAATACGTCGCGAGGAGGAGGAGGAGACCTAAAAAAATCCTTCTCACACTTTTCCCAACCGCTGCAGCTCTTGAAAACTAGAATCAAAACCAGGTTTGAAACTGTAATCCGAGCTACCGAGAGACCACTCACCTGCTTTGTATACTTAGTGACTTGTATCTTGTCCATGGCGCCGGTGGTTTCCATACGAGAAGCTTCATTGACAGTGTTACCCCAGATGTCATACACCGGCTTGCGAGCGCCGATCACTCCACCCACTAGAGGACCGCAACTTATCCCTGATGAACGAAAGACTGTTAACAAATGCTCATAAACCTGCCTCTAGAACTAAAATAAAAATCTTTCTCACCTACTCTTAGCCGGAATTTATAGAAGCTGTGTTTACTGATGTCTTCTAGCGCTTCTCTTAGAGCGAAGGCGTAGTCGACTAGCGCGCACAAATGTTCACAGTTGTCTTCTCCAGTCTGAAAACATTAAGATTCTGAATATTTGTAAATTGGATACTCATTCGATCACGCAGGAAACTCCGAGCATATGGTCGGAGTCTCTCTTCCCTTTCCAGTGCCCTTCGGGTGATTTTGAGCATCAGGAATGAAGATATCTGCGAATCAAAGTTGCCAATGTAGCCCGAAGAATCTCTTTCTTCGGATATATTGCTCGCAGAACGGATGGTCGATGGGGTCGAAAAGTTCTAGAGTGGCGACTGCGTACCAGAAGACGCAGAGTTGGTAGGTTTCCATTAGGTGGATAGACCTGGTGACTTGGTGTGGGTCGCAGGAGTCTGATGGACCGGGAGTTGTGGTAACATTTGGGGACTAAGGCCAACAGAGGACGTGTTTTGACTGAAAAGATGGATATCCATTTCTTGTAAATTAGAAATCAGACACGGTCTGCCTAAAGACCTTTAAGACTTTCCGCCACAACGACAGTTTTTAAGCAATTGAAAGTGGGTTTTTCAGCTAGAAAAACTTTACCTACAATGAGAAAATATTATGAAGAGTGAACTACCTTATTGTGATTAGGATTTAGTCCTGAAGCAGCCATGTAGGTCGCAGCGATCGTTTTGATCTTCTCAATGCTTTTGAACCGCTGCTGCATCAGTAACTTGTCAAAGTCGACTGCAAAATGGAAAAAAAAAGAATATTTGTTATTAAGATGTGAAATAAAAAATAAATAAATAAACAAAAGCAAAAAGAAAAAAAGAAATGGATCATAAAATAAATGGGTCGATTTTGCGCTCTTTCCTTGAGGTGTAATATAGCAGTAGGTAGTGGTATTATACTAGCACAGAGGTTCTTTTACGACCTAAAGGGCCTATTACACTACGCGATATTCAGAACACGATATTCAGACTGTCTTATTTTTTGTTCCGAGTAAGGCCGGTCTAACCCTTATTACACTACGCGACATCGACTAAGACTGTCTGAATATCGAGTAGTGTAATAGGCCCTTAAACCGATCTATAGGGTATATAGTTCCATCCCTTTTTCTCGGTCATACGCCTGACTTAACATGTCATGGTAACGTCCTAGTAGTTATGTAGAAAACCTAGACATCGGAAAGAATAGGGTGGGGAAAGATTCTATTTTATAACCAAGCCAGTCCCCACCTCGATGTTAGTATGACTTTCGGTTATTAAGGAAGAAGAAGCAAGATGAGACTGTTGAGATGGATGTGTGGTATGACGAAAATGGATAAAGTGCGAAATGAGTAAATTAGAGGAAGTTTGAAAGTGGCGCCAATGACTGAAAAGTTGAAAGGAAATCGGTTGTCTTGGTATGGTCTTGTGAAGAGGAGGGATAAGGCGCATATTACTAAAAGAGTTCGGAGTAAACAAGTGGATGGATAAAGAGGGAAGGGGAGGCCAAAGAAAAGATGGATAGATATGAAACAAAAGGGAGTTAGTTTGACGGGTGACAAGACAGAATGGAAAAAAAAAGTGTTGCGCCGACCCCAAGTAATATGGGATACGGGCAGAAAGAAGAAGAAGAAGAAGGAAGAAGCAAGAATATAACTGTGTTCGGTTGGTACATTACAAATGATCTCGTTGAGCACGCGCATGCACTCCACCGCCTTCTCTTCTGAGTAGAACTCGTCGAAGTTTGGGATGCCCGCGAACATCACGCCGACCTCGTCTCGCCATTGAGAGTATAGCTCCTGGAAATGACGTTAGCTGTGTTAGAGTTGAGACAGCAAATCAGCCGAATTTACTACATGTATCGTATCGTATTAATTTCTTCCCCGTTTAATAATAATAAGTGTATTGAATAAAGTAGTTTGATACACGTGCAAATTTATCACTTCAGCCCTCGGCTCCATAACATACTCGCCTACGGCTCGTGTGAACTCCGCCTCGGTCGCAATGACAAACTTCCTGCACTTGTAGCAAAATGTACTATTTAATGGATTTGTTTATCTACTTCATGTTTTAATACTAGGTCATAGTCCATCTCTGAAAAAGCATTCATGGAGATGCAAGAGCCATATCGATTCATACATACTCATTTTAATTATTATTATATCTAGCCTATACTGTCCCACTGTTGGACAAAGGCCTCCCTTCATTCCTTCTATTGTTTTGAGCCATTTCTTGCCTCCATTTCAAGACGTCGAAGTCGTCCCGCCATCGCCATCTTGGTCTGCCGCGACCCCGTCGTGCAATTTCTAATTAAATTGAAAAAAAAGAAAAATGATTTTAGTTACAATCAAACTTACGTCAGGACACCAATCTTTACTCAGAAAGTGAACAACAACGTGATCCGGTAGTATATGCTTGAGCAGATGTCTATTCGTCTTCTGCGTGTCCTCCATCTCGTCCAGGTCTGTCTCCGCCTGCAGCTTCCATATAAAGTCTAGCCGTGACGTCACTTCTACCAGCCGCCCGTGGTATATCACCACTACAAGGAACACTGCCATCAATATCAACATTTGTACGTAGGCTGGGAGGGTACTGAAATAAAGAAAAATTAACTTCTAAGTAAGATAAAAAATTAAGAAGCCGATATCAGCGCAACCTACCGGATTCGATTGAATTTTCAAAATATGCAGAGACCCATTCAAATATACACGCTAAATTTCACCCAAATCAGTCAAGCCGTTTAAGAGAAGTTAGGTGACAAACACACGTACAGAAAAATTATAGTTATATAGAAAAATAAGAGAATTAAAATACGAATAGAAAAGTCGAAAACTAAACTTCACTTTCTTCAAAAATACTCCATCAGTACTAGAGTTTTAGCTGGGAAAATGAAATTGGCACGAAATCATTTCCATGAATAGATTTTATATAATCATTTTTGATTCTCTGATAAGCTATTGTTTTGTAACAGCCTTGCCTTTAGCAGACTGGTGATCAAAAAAGAGTGTATCGTATAGGCTCGATAATATACTTGGATGGAAAGATGTAAGAAATTATTAAATTCAATTAAGAGTATTCAAAAATATGGAGGTTTGATGATCATGATCTGACCAACCTCCTTCATACTGAAGTTCAGCTAGACCCATATAACAAGAAGGCTAGAAAAACCAATAAGGCACCAATATGCATAATATTTTGGAGGTATGCATGCGGTACAGAGTGAAAAGTCCCGCAACCCTCCGAAAAGGGAGAGTCCTCCGACTAGACGGTTGTTATGTCTGGTGGGCAACTGCCCGGTAGATCATTTTAGGCTGTTCTATATGTTCTAATCGCGCGGAGAACTTTAATTGTGCGATGCAGGATTAGTTCTTATGTGACGCCATAGATGTCGCTACAATACTCACGTGTTCGTACTTGTGTTGAAGTTCTGGTAGTTATAGTAAACCAGCAGCAGGATGCAGTACATCATGACGTTCATGGTCGCTAGCAGCGTCTTTATCAGGTAGTACAACTTGAGCACCGAGGTGAGCGCGACCAGGCACAGCACCCACGTGAACACTACGTATTCTGGGCGATAGCATTCGTCTGGAAAACGTAAGGAGTAAAAAATGTACATCGACAAATATTATATTAAAAATTTTGTTCAATGCACAGAGAGAGGTACCTATAAACAGCTGTATCAATTGGGTATTCATCTCACACTTTAGTGTACCTAGAAAAAGGGTACCCCCTTTTTTAGGGTTCCGTACCTACCTCAAAAGGAAAAATCGGAACCCTTATCGGATCACTTTGTTGCCCGTCTGTCTGTCTGTCTGTCCGTCTATCTGTCAAGACCTTTTATCTCGGGAACGCGTAGAGGTATAGAATAGAGTTGAAATTAAAACCATATAGTCAAGTCTGCGGTGCCTTGATGCTGTGATAAAATCAAACTTAAGTTAACTAAAAAAAAGATATGGTCGTTTATGTGGCAAAAACTATTTCGACACTCTTAAGGAAATCAAAATTCATAGGGTAGTTCCCGTTGAACCAGAATCCTGAAATTTGGCATGAAGCAAGGTCTTATATGACAGATATAGGAATAAATCTGAAAACAGTAAATTTGTTGTTACGTCACATTCTATTTCGATTTTCGATTCTAAATCTTCGAAAATCCATTTAAGAATAGAACTGTTTACATAGGTAGGTTTGTATGGAACCCACAGGACGCGAGTCCGACTCGCATTTGCCCAGTTTTTTTAAAAGCGTCCCTGTTGATGACACTAGCCGTACATACTGTGAGGATCGGTGATACTAAAAAGACTTGTTCGCGAGTAGATTTAGGATTTATTCTTAATAAAACTGTACTGGTCCGCGGTGGCCCGAGGAGAATGAGTTTTAGGGGAGGTATTTGACTAGTAGTGGGAAAGAGAATGGCTTGAACAAGCCTTTTTTATTATATCCAATCCCTAACAGTAGTGCTGTTGGAAGTTTTTTGGGATTTACTGTGTGAACGTTATTTATTAATGAAAAAAATAACAGTAAATGAACTAACCTTGAACAGTTGATACAGCGTTGAAGCCTTCTGTGACGTTGCATGTAACATTTGAGGCATTCGCTACTAGCTCAGTAGAAATAAACGACGGCGGACACACGTAGAGTTTTATTGTACTGTAAGTAATAAAAAAAATATATTTAACTGTTCCTAACCTAACAGCTAACGTACGTGAAAACGTACATATACTTATTAATAATAAACATTGATATTAAAACAAAATCATTAAGCTAAACTGGTCATGTAAAGAGGAGTAGTTCGAAAGTGTCGCTAGTTACTGAAAAGTAGAAAGGGAATCGTTCGTCTTGATATGGTCATGTGAAGAGGATAGATGAAACGTATGTTACTAAAAGATTTATGAGTACATGTGGGTGGATAGGAGAGGGAGCGAGAGGCCGAAGAAATGATGGATAGATTTTGTGAGGAGTGATATGAAAGAAAAGGGAGTTAATAATATTTGCGAGCTTGACGAGGACAAGACAGACTTAAAGAAAAACGTATTGAGCCGACCCCAAATGAGGGACAAGGGCAGGAAGATGATGATGATCCGTCTATCTGCGTGAACGCGATAAAAACAAAAACGAATGAACGGGTTTTCATGCAGTTTTCATCTATAGACAGAGTGATTATGACGAAGGTTTAGGTGTAGGTATAACACATGCATTGAGAATGAGGATCAGTCATGATTTTTGTGGAGTATAAGAGATTTATAGCGTAAAAAAAAACCAGTAAATACTGTGAAAAAATATTTAAATTGGACCAGAAATGACGAAGATACAGCAGTTTTAGTGTATTAGTTCCTGAAACGCGCCCGAGAATGAAGCAATTCACTGTGTCGTCATCTGTCATGATCGGTCTCCACCAGCAAATGAATACGATTAAACCGTTTGTCGCACGGGGCATGACTGATGACGTCATCGTAAACAGTCCAGCGAGAGCGCACGTTTTCAAGAAACCGTTCAGAAAAACTTTAATAAATCCACCATTTCTGGACGGATTTTAATAATTTAAAAAATGAAATGTAAAAAAAAAAAATGAAAGGTAAAATCGGATTTGCTATTATGTGATTGATCCTCATTTCAAAGATATCTAACACCCGTGCGAAGCTGGGGCATATTACTAGTATTTTCCTAGTTGGCTACTTGTCATTCTCCTGAGACGCATTCCGTGTTACCTGGATATCGACATGGCAGTAATAAAGCAGCAGATGTGAATGTTCCGGATCGTTCTCGTTGAGCTGAGGTAGGCAGAGATCTTGGACAGGCGTGGCAGGATGCCGGGGAACTCCTCCAGCATTACGAGCACGAAGGAGAGAGTGAAGGGCACCGTCATCGACAGCAAGATTACCACGAGGTATGGACAACTGTGGAGTTAAGAAAAATATTACATTACTTAGCATAACCAGCCTTACAATGTTCCTACTTCTGGGACTAAGGCCTTCTCTCTAGGAGAGGGAATGGGCCGTAACCCACCGTGCGGGCCCAGTGCTGATTTGTGAATGTCACATATTTTCGTATATTTTTGTTCTGTGTCTAGATGTAATTTATTTTTAGTACCTATAGTATGTATTTAGAAATATATAATTATGTTTATCAGTTGGCTAGTACTCATAGCACAAGTTCTGTTTAGTTTGAGACTAGATAGCGTTGTGTGAGACTTGTAGAATATTATCTATATAATATATATAAAAATTCAAGAACGGCTAATTTTGGTCTTGAAATATTCGTGATAGTTCAGGGCAGGTTTAAACGGTAAGAAATATAAAAAACAAATCACGAAAAAAAATCTGAACACAACGCCATCTCTAATTAAATTGTAATTATAAAATTATGCTGTTCTGGTAATGGCAGTAGATGGCGTTATCCTTACTATTAGGCGGTACGAAGTTCGCCGGGTCAGCTAGTTATTATTAAATATTATCTTACTTGTAATGCACCAAAGACTGTACAGCAACTATGAACAGCCACAACACCAGGCAGCACATGACGTTAGATTTAAAGGTCCTCTCGTCCAGCTCACAGAACCTCTCCTCGAGCGAGGGTCGACGGAACCTTAGCGACCAGCCGTGCATGTTGCTGACGCGCATACGACGGTTAGATTTCACTTCGATCGAGTGATTTATTATGTCGTAGTCCTGTAATTAATACAATATATATATATTTTTTTAATTAACTA
The DNA here is from genome assembly GCA_949316375.1 of Mythimna vitellina. Classification (NCBI taxonomy): domain Eukaryota; kingdom Metazoa; phylum Arthropoda; class Insecta; order Lepidoptera; family Noctuidae; genus Mythimna; species Mythimna vitellina. The sequence goes on along the minus strand of OX438687.1, from coordinate 6,077,208 downwards.
GCTTTTGCAAACTGGCTTCGCCCTCATATATTTATAGTAGAAGGTATATGTAATCACTCATCACACACACACACACATCACACATCACTCTGTATAATTGTTATGTAATCATTAATTTGTTGACAAAGTATAATTTAACATTCTGTGTATGACTTGTAAGAACCCCTACCAATAAATTACTATGACTATGACTATAATCTATATATATATATATTTATATATATATATAAGGGGAAACTGACTGACTGATATATCAACGCACAGCCGAAACTACTGGACCTAGAAGTGTGAAATTTTGCACAAGGCTTCCTTTTATGACGAAGGCGAGCACTAAGAGGATTTTCGAGAATTCGCACCCTAAGGGGATGAAACGGGGGCCTAAAGTTTGGAGAAAGCTACTTTCAAGCGGGCGAAGCCGCTGGCAGAAACTAGTTAGTTATATAAGTATTTCAGTTTTATATTTAACTACATATATGTATTATTTGATAGTTTAGATTAAGATCTCACACATTCTTCTTCTCTTGCAATACTGTTCCTACACACTATTGTCTACATTTCTTTTAATTTCTCCTTTCACAGGTCTACTGAAAGATTTTTTTTTTGAAAATAACCAGTACCTTTGTACTATTGGCTATTTTGTATTGTCTTTTTCTGCTTTATATGTGTATACATAAATAGTAAAGATAAATAAAAATTACTTTCTACTTTTTTTTTCTTTTTTTAGAACAAAGAATTATTTGAGGCAGACTGTTAAGTTAGCTGTTTCCTATTGACAACACGAGCTTTTTTCAATTAAGCTAGAAGCACTTTTCAGTTATTACCTCCATAGAAAACCTCACAGGTAATCCAGCCAACAATTTCCTTTCGTAAATGGAAAGAAACGGAGTCCCCTTTCTATAAAACCTAGCTGCAGATGTTGCCTAGTTGGCATTCCCTTTATATCTCACCTCAACATCGGAGAGTGGCGGCACGTCGTCAATTTCCGGATCTTGTTTAGAATCGTCACAGTTCTTGCGAAACGCGCGCGCTACACTAGCTGCACCGCTTGAGTAGTACTGCAATAAAAGTGAGAATTTTTAATTAATTTCTATTAATTTTTGAATTTCTTTAAAAATATGTAATATATCATAGCATAGTCGGCCTTATAATGTTCCCACTCTGTTGGGACTCAGGCCTCCTCTCTATGAGAGGGAATGGACCATAATCCACCACGCGGGCCCAGTGCGGGTTGGTGGATGTCACATGTCTTCGAATTTTTGGATTCTTGGACATGCCGGTTTCCTCACGATGTTTTCCTTCACCGTTTTGAGAGCAGTGGTGATGAAATAAATTACACAAAGTAATGCGCCTGGTTGGGTTTGAACCCGCGACCTACAACTCGCAAGTTGGGGCCGTTACCCTTCGGCCACCACTGCTCTTAGTTGGGGCCGCAATATGTAATATGAAAACATGCAATTTGAAAGAGGAAAATATGTTTTTGTTATATCATCATTAGTTGGCTATTAACCTTTCAACCACCTACGTCAGCTCTTCTGTCACCAATTTTTTTTTTGGTGGGAAAGTCATCCAATTACATCCCCCGCTTTATTGTTTCAGACTTTTACTGACTAAAAACACACTTTTGTTCTTTCGTTGCCTTTCATACCAGGGCCGAGTCTTACTTTCATAAGCAGACCCTTGGCCCCAGTAGGCTTCGGCCCTGCTGGGCCACTACGGTTTGCTGACATCTCCTTGAGGCGAGCGTGGAACAGTACGCGCTGTCGACGATTTGGGCTCGGTCCGGACGGTTACCAGACGGTCGGACAGCTATCCATTGCTCGCCGTCCGAAAGCCCGCGTCTACGGTCGCCGGCAATCGGGATTGGGATCCCAGCGGCTGGGGCGTGAGGGCTGCCACCTCGCGTGTGCACATTCGGCCTCCTCCTTTGCTAACATTACTGCTTCGCAGAAAGAGGCCTGCCACTCCTCCTTGCTTAGGACCATGGCCTGTACCAAGGCTCGGCGCGATTCTATCACCTTTGCGGATTGAAGAGGAATAGGACACGAAACACTCTCACTTGGACCTATCCCACGGAAGTGGTTAGAGGGTTAAACCATTTTTTTTTTAAATAAAAACGTTTCTCAATACTATTTTTAATAGTTCCTAACTACAGGAGTAGTTCAATATGTTTGTGAACACACCTACAATACAGTAGTATTGTAGGTGTGTTCACAAACATGTAAAATCGCATACACAAGACACAGCACACCCAGAGCCGGAACACCTATCTGTAGGCCATACAAATATTTGATCAGTGCGGGAATCAATCCCGCGACCCGCAGAGCAGCAACCAATCGCTCAACCACTGCGCCAACCGTGCTGACACTGACACAAATGTCGGTACAATAAGCTATAGAGGGCATAGCCACAAAATAGATAGGTACAGAAGTCAATCTCATGTATGCACTTCAATTTTTATACCTACGCTCGGCGATCGCGCTAGGGTCAGCGCGTGGCGCCGAATTGTCTGAGTGCGACCGGGCGCGGTGATAAACCTAATCTGAATTGTAAAAATATTACATGGCCATAGAATCATCTTCTCTTTCTCGGCGCGGAGCCTTTTCTGTGTTACATTAAAACAAACCATCAAAATACATACCTCTCTGAAACAACTGCCCCCCTAGCCAAGTTACAATCGTTTCGTTCGCGACGAATGCCTCGAGTAGGTCTCCTTTCTTTGTTCTGGCCACGTGACTGAGCGTTGAGATGACGTTAGAACAAAGGAATCGGAGGCGTGGCCTACTCGAGGCGTTCGGCGCGAACGAAACGATTGTAACTTGGCTAGGGGGGCTGGTAACCTAAAAATGTCAATTCACTGTTTAATGTTGAATTTAAACAACCATTCACTGAACAGTTAGAATAAGGTTTTTTGCTGATCCATTTTTCCACAAAAAAGTTAACAGACGCGTGTCTAAAACGGATAGCACTCGAACTCGCATTGAGCTAAATTGATCAGAGATATCGTGTCCGTGACCGGTGTCTATGTGTGCGTTGCTCGAGCGCGCTTTGTATGAAGATTGACTTCTGTACCTATCTATTTTGTGGCATAGCTAGACGTAGCCAAGCCTAGACACTCGACTTGCTTGTCTTTCTCGGGTTTCACGAGGCTTCATCATGCGGGATTTATTTATTTATTTATTTATCTTTATTCCAAAAGGTAAGTAATTTATAAGATAAGCCCCACAAAACCGTTGCAATGGTTTGGCTGTGGGGTCGGTGAGTCTCTAGACATACTTAAATGTACTTAAAACATTTCTGAATAATATAATTTTAATTTGCGTCTAAATTTATTTGTGTTTGTTTCACTCCTTATGTCTGCCGGTAGACTGTTCAATAGGTATGGTATTCTCTTTTTTAGTGTTCTGTCACCAAAGTAATTGGTGACTTTGGGTACATTGAATCTACCTATGATGATTACATCATAATCATTGCACGCCTCTCGTTTTTGTCCACTACCACTGTATCAGGCTTATTGGCTACAATAATCCTGTTGTTGGTAATGATGGACCGATCCCAGTAGAATTTGATATGACTATTATCAAGTGGGTCGAGCACATACTTGTAGTGCGGCACTTCCGATTCCACAAAAGAGTATTTTAGAGAAAGTTGATACAGGATAAACATAATTATTATTATTGTTTGCCTTTCTTACACCACCACCACTGTATAGTGATCATAGGCTTACATACTTGTCTTACATTTTGGAAGGGCATCTCGGGCGTCCAGTCGGCGGTCATCTCGTCCTCGATGGTACTGCTGGGGCGGCGTGGTGTGGCCTCCCAGTTCGATTGAGGCTGTTGTGGTACACTGTAGGCATTCAAATGTATGTATTAGTTATGATACTTAATGTGATATCAGGTTATACGTAGGTTGGAAATATCTGATTGCAAAGTCAACTAATTCCACGGAGCTTAAAAGGAAAAAAATTAACCCTTATTTTTTGATGTCCGTCTGTCTGTCTGTCAAGACCGTTTATCTCAGGAACGCTTTGAGGTATCAAGTTGAAATTAAAACCGTATAATTAGGTCTACGGTTCTTTGAAGCTGTAAAAAAATAAAACTTCTGAGTTAACGAAAAAAAAGATACAGCCGTTTATGTCGCAAAAAACGTATATTTCGAAACTCTCAAGGGAATCAAAATTCATAAGGTAATTTCCGTTGATATAGAATCCTGTTTGGCATGAAGCAAGGTCTCATAGCACAATTATAGAAAAAAATCTGAAAACTGTAAATTTGTAATTACGTCATAAAAAAAACTTTTTTGCGTTTCGGAAAAATCTTCGTAACTCAATCCGGGAATTAAACTGTTTTCATAGGTAAGTTTGTACGGAACCCTCGGTGCGCGAGTCCAACTTACACTTGCCCGGTTTTTTAAAATACTCTCGCGTTTGTCCGGTTTAATTTTAGCAAACCTAGTGGTAAAAGATAGTGCGTTCAACGGTTATTTATTTATTTATATATACTTTATTGCATACCAAGATTACAAAATGAAATTGTAATACAATAAAAAACATACAATTGGCGGCTTTATCGCACTCGGCGATTTCTTTCAGGCAACCCAGGTTATTTGCTCTTGCCCAGAGGTTTTCACCAGCAAACCACTCAGTCATCAAAATATCCAGCTCACCTGGTCCTAGACCTGTGCCTCGTCCGCCTCGGCTGCTCAGTGCTCTTGATAAGATAGGTGATGTGGTTGTGTTCCCGAAGATAAGGGTCCCGGCTACCACCGTCTCCAGGCTCCACCTCAAACGCACCGTTCAAGCACTCGAGTGTGGAAGATGATATGTGCACGCGGCTGAAAAAGTTATCTCATTATATTCAACAAGTTTAATTGGTAGGTAAAAATTTGAAGTCTGGTACGTATTGGCTAGTATACCAGGACTAGTTTAATGAGTAACATGCTTCAAATCAGCATTAAAATTCGGGTCAAAAGTTACCGCCCTTACGTTGTTAAAACCTCTACGGTCCGGACTAAGCGTTTCGCCTCGTCGTTTTATACCGCGTACACCGAAGGACTGGAACAATTTGCCTGCTGAGGTTTTCCTATCCGATTATAATTTGGGTGTCTTCCAGGCTAGAGTTCAGGTAGAGGGCTCTTAATAAACTAGTGCGCCTCACCATCAAAGATTGCATCATTGCTTACCATTAGGTGGGATCGCAGTCAATCACTAGTTTAAAACAAATAACAAAAAAAAAGTGCGGTTGTACTCTACCAATGCTAAAGTGTCTAAAATTTATTTGCAGTAGTGGGTTAATGATTCATAATTTATAAGGAAATTTTACATACTAGCATTGGTAGAATGCAACTGCAGTTTTGACCCCTGCAGACACTGCTAACCGTGAGCATTCGCTTCATTTTGTTTCGTAGCGAAAACTTTTGATACACAAAACGAACGACAATTCAAATTTTTGGTTCCATATATTACTTATTTGGCAGTATATAAATTGTGATTATGACAAAATAGAGCATAGTTACCCAGGCAAGCCACCACTCTCCATGCGGTTGGCGAGTGTGACGTCATGTGACCACAGATCGAATTGCCATTTTAGAAGCCCCAGTACACCACAAAGTACTTTGCCGCTGTGAATACCAATCCGCATGTCGAGATCCACCTGAACACAAAACAATTAGTTATTTATGCACCCAAAAAAAAACTGTAAAAGAAAATTATATACAGAGAGGTGAACATTCGAAGGCATCGCTTATTTCGTCAGAGATTTCATTCAGCAGAGCTGTGACAGAAGATTAGTATGACAAACGTGACAGTGTGTGAAGAGACCTAGAAGAAAACTTAGTGATGACTATACTAACTTAGCTCAGACATTTGATATAATTACGATTACTACCTATTTACAATTTCAAGCGTAATTTTTGTTCCAAGTCAAGAGACCAAATTTGATGGACTTTATTCTGGTATTGGACTCTTTAACCTTAGCTAAATCATTTGATATAATCTATTAGTACCTAATCATAATTTCAAGCGTCATGTTTGTTCCAACTCAAGAGACCAAATTTGATGGACTTGATTCTGGTCTCTTAATTATAACAACTAAATGATGGAAAGCGATACATGAGCTCTACGATGGCAAGCTTAGAAGATGCTTGTTTTTTCTTACTTTGAAGGCTGACGGGTTAAAGGTGGTAGGGCAGACAGACGTTGGCAGGCAGTTCCACACTTTAGCTGTGCGCTGTCAGTAATTTGGTCCTTAGTTGAATAGGCACTTGAATTTTTATTATTTTTTCAATTAGAAGGCCTGTTCAGACATACGTGGTATTCACTACTCAAAGCGGTGGCGGTAAATTTCGTTCAGTATCACGCGGTATAACGCCGGGTATTTTTTATAAAGTTCCGTTGTTATAGCGAAGCGAACAAAACTACTATTACCGTACTGCTTAGGTAGAAGTTATATTTTCGTTTGCTTTGCGAAACAGGTTCCGAAATAGTGCCAGAGGGGAAACAGCGTTAAATACACCCATTCCCACACCACGCAAATTATGTGATAGAAAGGCGAACGGGCAGAGTTTCTCAAGTATGTTTCGCTACCCGTAGTGGTAGCGATATTTGCTTAGATTTGAACAGTAGAATTGTCGCATATCCACTTAGTATTCGCTACCGCTTTGGTTACGGAATACCGCGGAGGTCTGAACAAGCCTGAAGGTGTATAAATTACCTGCGCGTTATATCGCACGTCGCGAATGGCTCGTATCATATGCAGCCCCATGTTGACGCAGCAGTGCGCGTGGTCCTCTCTCCGTTCTGGCAGTCCGCTCACGCAAAAGTAGCAGTCGCCCAGTAACTTTATGCGGAGGCAGTGATTTTCCTGTAGAATCGATACCCCGTTAGAATTATTAGATGATTGAGAAGGAAAAAAAGTCAAATGATAAATGATATTTATTTTGCAAATAGCTTTTAAAAACATTTTTACACGTCAATTTAAACTAGATGGGGCTTCTGATTCCAAGCTGACTAGAAGAATCACCGAAACAATATCGAATGTCAAAGTCTCTTTTAAAATCTATACAGCAAACATAGGTCACTTGCCGAATTTTAGAAAACCTCTTGGGTGCTCATGCTCATTTGATGGACTCGAAAAAGTGGCGAAGTGTGAGAAGAGAAATGCACCATGATCGACCGACAAATAAATAAATGTCCTACTTACATACTGCGTACTTAATTGCTAAAAAGTTTGATAAAAATATACCTATAAATAAAAATTAAACTAATTTTTATTATCAAGAAATATTATAATTTATACGTAACCTAAAAGGCGATTACTGATCTGTTTCTTGATGTCTATTCTCAGGGGTGCTCAGCACCCACTATTTATTTCTAATGGGTGCTCGAGCCCCGAGCAACCACGGAGTCGGCGCCCCAGAATGGTCAAATCAAACGGGACATAAAAATTAGTGTCTGAGATAGTCTTTTTAGAAAAGAACCACATAGATTTGAGTGGACCTGTTCAGTCAGTGCAAGCATTTGTCAGTGCTCGTGTATCTTGACTTATGATTACTAAGGAACACAAAAATAAAAATAAAAAATAATTATCGTAACCTAAAGGCAGTTTACATTCAGTAATTAAATAAATGACATGAAATATTAACCTTTTGTCACAAATTGTTAATCTCGAAAAGAAATGAAGAATGATAAAAATTAAAGAAAAAACGTTTATTTGTACCTCACAAATATAGTACCTACAGTAGAATTACTTAAGTATGAAAAAATAAATACTTTAAAATCTGTGCAAGGCCAAAAAGGCGCCTAAAAACGTATAGAAAAAGTCTCACCGATGCCAGTCTGTCGAAGCGAGCGAACAGTTCATTTAGTAGCTTCACCAATTCTTGCGCACTGCATTTACTTGATAGCTCTGAAAATAAAATACGATTCGTGAGACACAAACTTACAAAGAAAATACAACCCTGTGACATTGCTACTAAAGTCTATATTCATTTACCAGTGAATCCTTTGATGTCAGCGTACAGTATGGATACGTCATGGTGCTGCTGTATGTAGAGGTTGTTGAACTGCTGCTCTTGAAACTCTCCCTTTACCTTGTTCACGTGGCTATAGATCTCTTTCGCCAGGAAGTCTGGTATTACTGTGTAAAAACCAATAAATATTATAATTAACTATTAATTTGACCGATTTGCTAGAAAGTGTTTGAAAGTGAGCTTTAAAAACTGTCATCATCTGCTGGACACAGGCTTCCCTTATTGAAATATGACTTTCGAAATTTTAATCAAAGGTTTCATAATAAATATGTAAAAACATTAGTTTTTTATCAATAATCATCAAAAATCTACTTTCTTTATAATTGGAGTGGGTAGAAGTGTTCCTTCTGTTGCCCTTTTTGTGAGGGCTACGATAACTCCTTCGAAAAATCCGCAGCCCTGGCAGGTGTTTGCACTTAGGGTGTTTTTAATATCGTGCGGATTTCATCACGCATGCGGGATTGCCCCGCACGCATAAATGACAAAATGCAAAAAAACGCGTCCCGCGTGCGTATTCCACGCATTACTATAAATACTTGTATGAAATAGACATTTACGGAGGTTACGCGTGCGGGGCAATCCAGCATGCGTGATCAAAACCGCACGATATTAAAAACACCCTAATTAAACTCGCAAAATTTGCTGGCATGTCTTTGAGGCACGCGTGGAACACGACGCGCATTCGACTCGGGCTTGACGGCGAGCTACCCATTGCTCGCCGTCCGAAAGCCTGCGTATATAGTGGCCGGAAATCGTCCTGCGACTGCCAACACCCGAGGTGTCTCTAGCGAAAGCTTAATCCTGGTCTGTGGAATTGTTCTAAAGAGTCACCGCGGCCCTGGAACGTAAAGGGCAAATGAAGAAACACGGGTTCCGTTGAGATAGTAAGAATCTAACATTCCCTCTCTCTCCACTTAGAGCAACAGAAGTTATTTAATAATTTCCCACCAAAAATAAAGGTTACTAAATACTGATTGGAGAAGATGAAAAATCCAGAATATTCTCACCGCTCTGGAACAACTTCCACTGTCTTTCACTCTCTCGCTTCGTTTTCTCTCTTGTGACCATCGATCTTCTCGTCTCTAGAAACGCCTTCCTCTGCCCCCAGTCCGCCAAGGACTTCGCGTACATTCCCGCAAAGTTTACCGCTACGTAGAGCAATGCGTTACCGATTAAGAGACGGAGACTGCACGTGTAGGACTGTAAGAGAGAATTTATTAGCTTATCTGCTTCTTAAAAAAAGGTTTTACAAAAATCTAAGGAAGAAATTAAGTCTTTGATGAGCACTAAGATGAAAGGGTGAGCTAAAGAGCAAAAGTGTTCTCGGATATAAGCTATTCTACAAAAAAGGAATGTCTTCTAAGACGGTGCGCGCACTGGTGACTTGTCACCGTGACTGTTTCGTCACTCTTATCAAGTCCGTAGATATATATGGAGATGCGCGCATGTTACGACTTTACAACTGGATGACATTTGAGTACGCCGGTGACAAAATTGTCACTTGCGTCGTCGGTCGTTTGCCATTTGTTTTTACGAACGAATTTTTTTTATATATTAATGCAGGTCCTAAAGTGCGAAGTAATTCATCAAAGTTTCTAACACTCATTCGGAAATATCTAAAAACATGATTTGGATGTTCTCGAAGTTTATAATACATAGTATAGAACTTTCCACTTAGTAGTCTGACACTCCAAAGGAGGTGTACCCAGTATTCTCTTTGTTTTCTTTTTCTCCTGTGTCTCATGAGTTCACAGAGAACGACCGTCTCTTCGAAACCCATATCGGCTAATGACGCTTCGATTACAAAAAAGTTTTGTCACTGTCTCTCATCGTGAGCGCACTCCACTTTGGAAACGTGACGTGACAGTGACAAACACTTTAAAGTCACGGTGACAAAAGTCACCAGTGCGCGCACCGTCTTAGACAATTTAAATAATTAAAAGCTACATTTAAATTTTAATAAATTGGAAAGCTGTAAACAAAAAAAGAAGAACATTCAATCGAATCAAGAACCTCCTCCTTTTTTGAAGGCGTTTCATAGTCAGAATAAGATTAAATAAACATTTAGTAAGCTGAAAAACTCACACACATATCAGAAAACTGCAATAACGAAATAATTATTAATAACAATGTCGTATATATATTATTATTTAGGTATACATGTATACATTCTGATTGTTAATTAGCTGGAATAAACTGACAGCAGTGGATAATGCCCAGCTGTCAATGAACAATGCCCCGCTGTCATTAAGCCATTGTTATTGCTGTCATTTTGGTCCACCTAATTAAAAATTATGGTATACGTCGTTTGTAATCGACATTTTTGTGTTTTTTTTTTTATCATAATTTATTTTTGTGTTACTGGCATCATAAATCACTTAATGTATTTATTTAGTGCCAAACATCGTTCTGTCCCCTTCTAACGTTTGAAGGTAACAGAAATGAAACGATGTTTTAATGTGCATTAATGTATCTAAAGATTAGTGGTGCAAGGTGGACCAAAAGGACCAAAGTACTTAAAAAGGTGATTTTTCGTCACCATCATCGTCATAATTTCAGTCAAAGGACGTCTCTGCTGGACATAGGCCTCCCCCAAATGTCGCTGCAATAACCGGTTTGGTGCGTCTCGCATCTATCGGATTCCCGCAACAGTCACTAGGTCGGCGGTCCACCAAAAAAGATAGTGATGTTTTTAAGTTGAAATGTGACTAAAGAGTTATAAAGATGCCTGTTAGGGCTGCAACACTAAGGCCCTAGCATGAACTTTTTACGCAATCTATTTTACGACCTAAACCTAACTGTTAAAGGGGTGGAGCTATATAGGCTGTATAGCTCCATCCCTCTTTCTAGCTCGCACGCTTGATCATTTTAACACGTCACAGTTAGGTGCTGTTTTCTAAAGTTACTGCGGTCTTTTTTTGGATGGGTTTCCATAAAATAACTTATCTCGCTCTGATTAGAACGACTGGGAATGACAGACTTCTACTGATTAAACCCCACTTGCCTGTATTCCTTCAGATCTTTTGTGTTCCGGATTTTCCAAAAGAGTTATTGCGGTCCTAGCACGCAAAAATCACTGGAGGAACACAGTGGGTTGTCACCCAGAGCAGGAGGAGTTATTTGATGATTCCCCATTCAAAGGGAAATTTAACTTTTCCCATACATTGCTGGCATGTAATTTTTTTTCTTTTCGCCAGAACTGAAACCTAGGTCATATCTTAAAGGACTGTATGATAAATCCATAGCAAAAAGAATTATGTCTATCAACCGTAACCAAACGAAGTTAGAGACTATTTAGAATATTGTTATAGTTTATTATCAGACGTTATTTTTCTTAAAAAATACTGTATGTCTGATGTTTTATGTTTCCCATTGTTAAATATAGTTTTAATTTCGATTTTTATGGTGAGTACGAATTAAATAGTGTCAATCACTATCACAACACTAACGCTTATATTATTATTATTCTTTTCGATTCGTTTATCACTTGTTTTTTTTACTAGTTTTAGTGATGAAAAACTGCGAGTGTGAAAAAAATATAACAGTAATAACCAATTTAATCTATTTTATCAATGGAAATCTCAAAATATTACGTATTATATTTCCATATCATTATAACGAAAATAGGTAACGCCTGACAAAAATATACTAGTAAACCGTTACGGTTACGATTTAAAGACCTGGTGCTATTTGCTATTGCTTGCACGTATTGGCCTCTAACATATAAACTAGGTTTCATTTCTGGCGAAAAAAAAAGTAAATCATGCCAATAGTTTGCATTGACCTTTCCATTTACGTAGCTCGAAAAAGAGGTGATTTATAGATTGGTAAGGATTTAAATCCCACAGAGGGATTCCGATGTTTAAGTACAACACTTCTACTTAAGAATTAAGTTGGCTAGATAAAAACTTACATTTATATTACAGTTGACAGCTCTTTTAGCTTCCTCCATGCGTTCTTTAATGACCACGGCAGTTGCCAGCACGTGTGCCAAGAAGGACAGGAGCCCGATGACGATGCACCAGATTAGGGAGAGAGGCAACATCGCGTACGGCACAAACACTATGAACAGCATGTACCAGACTTGGTTCTCCGAGTCTTGGAAGCCAATGCCTTGACCGCTGAGACCTGGAGGAACGGAAATAGCCTTTAGTGACGAGTATATAGGTTTTTAATGTACAATTTGAGACCAATAGGATTGAGTCAATTTCTAAAGTATGCTAAAAAATAGATGAAGATAATAATAATATTATTCCACAACTATCACACATCGCCGTCTTGTCCCAAGCTAATCAGAGCTTGTGTTATGAGTACTAGACAACTGATAAACATACTTATATATTTCTAAATACACACATGTTATAGATAAATTACACCCAGTCACAAAACGAATGATCGTGCTCATCACACAAACATTTGTCTTGGGTGGGAACCGAACCCACGACCTCCGGCATAGCAGTTAGGGCCACTAACAACTACACCAACAGGCCAGTCATATGGTGATGGTGAGATGGTGATGGTGAGACGGTAATGGTGAGATGGAGATGGTGATGGTTACCAGTATTATGCAACTCAGCTTTTGTGCTACTGTAATATATTGAAGTGTTAAGTAATAGGTCATTTACAGTAAACAAAGAGTACCTTCTTACCTGGAGTTTTGATAAAAATTATAAAGACATAAACATATTGTATACTTGCTACATTCTGCCAACAAACAGTTTGACAGAAGTATTACTTTTTTTGTGTTTAGGATGCGTCATACTAATAACGCTATTTTTTCATTAGATCTTATATTTTTTTAAGATTCATTATATCATATCATCATCATATTTGAAGACAATAGAACCGATATTATTTACTTTCCCTTTTTATATTAATTAGGCTGGAAATTTTTACCATTTATAGCATTGAGGCCTTCTATTATTCTCATCTTGATGAGTTTTTTTCTTAAAGAGCGAAGATAAACTTAAATCACAATTAAACTTATGTTATAAAAGCTTTGAAGATGTAAGAAGTATAATTAAGTGAGGAACTTAACGATAGTTACAGAATTTTATTGCAGTCTTTTGAGCCATGTATTGAAAGACGAGTCTGGACAATATCTGTATTTCTGAGTGAAGATGCTTAAGAAGCTACAGTACAGTTACATTTCATTTTCAATGTGTCCTTTCAGACATTCTTCTCCTGCACCGTTTCGAACCCAGTAATCGTCATCATCATCTTCCTGCCCTTGTCCCGTGTTATTTGGGGTCGGCGCAACACGTTTTTTTTCTTCCACTCTGCCCTGTCACTCGTCATGCTATCACTAACCCAGTAATCGACGAACGCGTTAAAATAATCTTGCTACTACATTTTGGGCCGTCCACAACGGCGTTTTCTATCTGCAAGAGCTCACTTTAAGTTAAAGTAGTACATCATCATCATCATCATCATCATTTCAGCCGAAAGACGTCCACTGTTGGACATAGGCCTCCCCCAAGCGACGCCACAACGACCGATCCTGTGCGTCTCGCATCCACCGCACTCCCGCGACTCTCACCAGGTCGTCGGTCCACCTTGTGGGAGGCCTTCCAACGCTGCGTTTTCCGGTGCGCGGTCGCCACTCCAGAACCTTTCAGCCCCATCGACCATCCGTTCTACGAGCAATGTGCCCTGCCCACTGCCACTTCAGTTTGTTGATTCTTCGGGCTATGTCGGCGACCTTGGTTCTCCTGCGGATATCTTCATTCTTTATGCGATCAAGCAAGGAAACTCCGAGCATAGCCCTTTCCATTGCCCTTTGGGTGACTGTAACACACTGTAGTAAATCATACCTTGAGCGATGAGTAGTATCCACGTTGCAGCTGCCGCCCAATGCAGGTAGTTGTTGGCAAAACATCGCCACCAGCCGAGCAGACATACTCCCACATTCAACCAGGCGAAGGCTACTGTCCACGCGATCTGGTACGGCCCCGGTGAAGCTACTGGAGAACAAATGGAAACGTGATTGTTTCGTTTAAATACTCTCAATGTTTGTTAAGTTGAAAGCATAAGAAATATAATTTTCCGAAATGCTACAATTAATTTGATAAAGCACTGTTTTAAAATATATTTTGGATAGTAGGTTAAGTATTTAGTTTGGCGTAAGGAAAATAAAATAGAATCCATAAAGTATTAAATTTACTTACCGTTTAAGTTTGTGACTGTATAAATTATTGCTAGACATATCTGAAATTTGGAAAAAAAAAAACATTTTAATACATATTTAAGTTTTAATGACGTTATCATTGACATGCATTACAGTCTTTTTTTTTTAGGTGGGAAAATAATGTAATGACAAATCCCGCTCTTGGGCGGAACGAAAGATAGTGTCAGTCTTTTACTGACTAAAAACCCACTCCTGTTCCTTCGTTGTCTTCGTCCCAGGGCCCCGAGTTTCGTTTTCACACTACCCATGGCCCCAGTAGGCTTCGACCCTGCTGGGCCCCTACGATTTGCTAACATCTCCCTGAAACGCGCGTGGAACATGCATTGCAGTCTTGGAATTATTCCCACTTCCATTTTGAATTTTATCTCGTTCGTATCAAAGGACAACGAACGAAGAACAACTTGATAACACTTACCTTAAGAGCTAAATCAACAACGTTGACCATGATGAGTGACTTTTGTCGCTGCCGCCGTGAATATCTTTGGTATGATAATTCTACTGCTTTATTCTGCAACAAAAATAATAAAAAAGTAATTGCAAATGGATATATTAAGTATAATCAGTCTTATAATATACATATATGTTCCTTCATCGCTGGGACTGTAGTTAAGAAGATCTAGGAGAGGAAATGGGCCGTAATCCACTACGTGGGCCCAGAGCAGGTTGGTAGATGTCGCATGAGTTTGATTGTTTTGTTTCAAGACATGTTGATTTCCTCATGACGAACCTAAACCGCTTTAACCTAACCGCTAGCAGCAAAACAAAAATACCAAACATTTGAAAACATGTTATATCTGCGTCCAGGTCCGCGTGGTGGATTATGGTCCATTCCTTCGTCTGGAGAAGAGGCCCGTGTTCCAGCAGTGGGAAAATAAATCTGATCACGTTTATGTTTATGCTTAGAGGTGTAGTTACAAAACTAAAGCTCCTGCCTGGGTTTGAACCCACGACTACGTCGGGGCAGTTACCATTGGCCCATCACTGCTCTTTCTTTATATAGCCGCTTTTGACCTCGATCTCGTCTGATAGAGAACGATGGTTGAGGTCTACGATAGAGGGTGCGTGACCTACAAATGTCTGTTCACTCTTGTTTTAAAGGATTTGTTTTCCTTCAACTTCTCCAATTCCGGGTAGAGTGAGTGTAAAAGGTAGTGTCAGATTTTTTCTAAAACCCAACATTTTTCATTCAGTTGCGTTTGCGTTCCAAGACCGCGGTAACTCTAGCTTCAATTACTGACGGGTGATATTAGGTAGGGAATACTGATACACGCAGAGACATTTCTGGCTGTGCGCAACCGGTGTATGTGTATGACTAGATTTCTTAACGTAAACCAAACAAAGGAGTTTGTAAGGATCATAGCAAGCGGCGTTCTCTAGTTTCTATGACTGATAAAGGGAGTGACTGTATTATCTACTGACGCACGATCTACCATATTTATATGACTTTATGTGTTTGGCCATACAGACGTCAGTAGTCCAACATTGATAGATGGCCTTCCGTCAATGTTGGATACCGATTTCTCACGGAAATTCACTAGAATTTTCAGTCGTATGGAAATTTCTTCTGAAACATTTGTGAATGTAGCTAGGTGACCTACATTACTAGGTCACTGAAAGGTGCAGCCTGTCTGTTTATTTTTGGTCCTCACTGAGAATTTCTCAATGAAATTCGCTTGCAGGAGTGTAGGTAAATATTTGTGCACTTACCTTAAAACTATTTGTGATAGATGGACAGTATATCCCTCGGTAGTATCGGGGTGCCCTGAGCATGCCTTCTGTTTCGACTGCAAATATAAGGACAATATTATGATAAATTATGACTACCAGGTATGTAAAATAGTTCTTATATTTTCTAAAGAGAAAGGATATATGTACCTATAGTATGTACAGCTACATTTTCTCAGTTATTTTAAGTTTTGTAAATAAAAAATCTCTGTAACACTTTATTCAGCACTCGCGTTTGCGAAAAGAGAAAGGTGAAAACATTACCCTCCTTCTAGGATTCACCGTCATCAGGTAAAAATTCATTGTAACAATTGCTAATGTTTCTACAATTGTTATTTAAAAAACATCTATCGGGTGGTTCTGATTTGCCTGTATTTTAAAACAAAGTTTTGTTTGAAAAACCCTTTATCTCAATAAGTTATAATTATCGCTAAGTAATTAATCTTTTAATTGCATACGTCGGATATATCCAACAAACAATCTGTTTATTCCCCGGGTCGTACATTCACGACCAAATACTCCATCTCTTCAGCTCTTCTGTCACCTATGGGGATTGAAGAGCTAAACGAGATGGAGTACCCAGTCGCGAACACACGACCCTGGCGAATAGGACACGAAAACACTTGTCGGACCAATCTAACGCGAGCGGTTATATGGTTAATAAAATCGCCAGCGTCTACAAAGTTCGTAGCACTGCTACGTCGTAGCACTTTCGTAGCCGCGTAGAGGGCTATGGATATAACACTATTGGTGTAACACAATTAGTTCGGTCTACAGTTTGGATTCGATTAGTCTCAAACAATTGTGGGGTAGTTCCAGTTAAGTCTGATAATACAATTAAATTATGAACTTGGAAACTTCGAGTTAGATCCTGTGGCTGTTATGGGTATTGCTTATTGAAGTTTTGGTATTCTGATGTATACTTATTTAAACTTAGATTTCAATCAGATTTTCGATTACACACGAGTCTCGGTAGAAATGTCTACTATAATTATTTATAATGAAAAATGTGTGTATTTTGTGTGAAATGTGTGTTCTGTGTGTTAGTAAAATGTTAATGGAAGTTAGCTGGAAGTATCGTACTATTTGAAATTTGGCTGGTACACGGGATTGAGAAGTCGTGGGAAAAGATAGGTTAGAGTGATTCGTCCTTTTTGCAATTATTTTAGTTAGGAGTGTTTGTTTTCAGTGTTTATTATAGTTAGTTCAATTTTTAATTATGTTTAGATGTTTATAAGTAGTATGTTGTAGGCGTGTGTAACTTTTTACTGAACCGACTCACTGTTCCGAAATACTTTAGTGTTCCGAAAGATTGGAACGTCAGTAATGTTGACCAGCAGTCTTTTTAACATCCAAAATAAAACCTTAATAGTGTAAATATGATTAATGACCTGTACTATAATATATTCAAGTGATACATATCACTGTTCCGGAACATTTCAGTGATTCAGATGCAAATGTTCCAATCGCAAAGATCAAAATCAAAATCAAAATAGCATTTATTCCAAATAAACCATTTACAGGCACTTTTGAAACGTCAAGAAGTCAGTCAGTCAGAAAAATAAAAATAAATGATGCTAATTGCACATTCCAAAGCGTAGATCTCTATGGAGAAGAATGTGCAAGAAACTCCATGGACACTCTTTTCAATCATATTTTGTAATTACAAATATCTCTGTTACATGTTTCTTGTCGCTATCATGTGAGAACAATGTAAATAAAAATAAAAACTAAATATAGGTATTAAAATAGCAACTGGCAGCTAAGAGATGACCAGCCTCAACTGACAGCGCCCGTTCACGGACATGACGCTAATATTAGCACCACTCAGCTCAACCATTTTGAAGGGAACCGAATGATCCAACACCCGCGCCACCATCAGTGAGACATTTGAGTGAGCATGACAAACTCTCAACTGCCATGCTCATTTATGTCAAATAAGTCCAGTAGCAACATAAAAACTATAAAAAGCTCCATGGTACTCACATTTACAAACTGTGGAAAAAATGCTTCTATACATATAATACAATACTTATATTTTACAATTTCAAGAAAAAAAACATTAGAAAATAATTTCCATACTAATCAATTTGTACACCCCGGTGGTAGTGGAGCTGGACCAGCATTGAGCCAAGCATTTTTATCCTGAATATAATCCTCCAACTTATAATATGCTTGCCTGCATAGTGTGCGTTTAATACAAGATTTAAATTTCGTTTCATTGAGTTCTAATATTTGTGAAGGTATTTTATTGTAACATTTCAAACAGTACCCCATAAAAGAAGAGGCCACTTTTGCTAGTCTGAAACTTGGTTGAACTAATTGGTCCCTATTTCTTGTAACATAATTATGTCTATCGCCTCTTTTGCTAAAAAGATTAAGATTTTTTCTAACATACATTATGTTTGCATAAATATCATCATCTTTGCCCACGCCTAGTATATTGTAGTTATAATATTTGGAAATAAATTATATTTATTTAAGTTATGATTTCGAACTCACCTGGATCTTCTTGAAATGGATTAATACTGTGTGTGTGAGAAACACCGTCTTCGCTGATACGGCGCTGTCAAAAAATAAATTTCGATTAGTACTTATATACTAGTACTTGTAGCACGTAAATAATAAGATAATTTATTTGAAATAAATGTTATAATAACGTGACTGTTGCCAAATAAATTTAAGAAATTATATTATAAGTCAAGTTACATATTTCTTTATTAGCCGCGTGATCAAACTTCTCAGACGAATATAGATAATGGATGGATGGAAAGGGAGAGGGAGACCAAAGAAAAGATGGATGGATTGTGTGAGAAGTGATATGAAAGAAAAGGAAGTTAGTGATAGCATGACGAGTGACAGGACAGAATGGAAAAAAAAAACGTGTTGCGCCGACCCCAAATCACACGGGACTAGGGCAGGAAGATGATGATGATGATGATGATGATGATGAGACGAATATAGATAATGTATGTCTACATTGATCTTAGAATCAATTTGTTATAATAATTGTATTCCCTACATAATTTATTTGTATTTTATTTGATCTTTTATCTTTTCTATTTTATTTTTTATTTTTTGCTAATTAAATAATTAAAACATTTGAATTATTGTAATTTTTAATTTAATCGAGTTAAAAAAAAAAAAAAATCTCTTTTAATTTAATTTATATATATTGTGTGATTTTAAATCTTTAATCAACCAATGTGAATGATGTGAATGCCTTCAATTGTTTTTTTTACATAGAACTGTACTCTGAACACTTAATCTAGAATCTTATTTTATGAACAAATTGTTGGTGTGCAATATTACAAAATAAAAAAGTAAATAAAAAAACAGCCTCTAATAAACTAATTCGTCTTTTTTACAACGACTACTAAACATTCTTAGTCCAAAGCAAGCTCGGAATTATAGGGCACTCCTACACGGACAGGTTAGCCTTCGTGGTTATTTTTTTATTACCCAGAAAGTGGCTTACATAAAAGATAACTTAGTAAGTGGCTAAAGTAAGATATTATCATTCAGACGTTTTTTAAAAGAAAAGTTGTGGCTAACTTAGTAATTGAGAATAATGTAGATTTTTAGAGGTGAATAGTGCTATTAAAATATTCTGTTTAATTAGCACCCAATAAAAAATATATTCTTCATTTATTTATTTATTTACTAAAACTTCATGCAACACGAATGTACGAAGGCGGACTTAATGCCTTGGGCATTCTTTACCAGTCAACCAAGTGTAGTGAAGAGAAAATATGGCAGGTGCATAAAAAAAGAAAAGATTAGTAAGAAAACAAGGGATCAAATGTATATATGTAAAATAAACGTATATAATCATGATAGTAATATCGAAATATAAAAGTTCAAGTATGTATTATTTATGAATCAACTAGTTTCTGCCAGTGCTTCGCCCGCGTTAATTTAGAAAATTATCCCAAGGGAATATACTCCCGGAATATAAAATATCCTATGTGCCGTGTCCAGGAATATCTAGGACATTCAAATTTCAAATTCAAATTCATTTATTAATTTTGTGAACAAAGGGTACAATGATCTTATATATATAATGTTTAGTCCATCCTATGTTCCGCCGAAAGGCATACAAAATAGCGATGCAATATATTTACCAGCAAAATGAAATTAATCGTAAAAATGTACAAAATCTCATAAAAACAATGCCCGCAAATGATAATTGTCATAAAAAAATAATAAAAAATCATGCAAAAAAGAAAAAATAATGTCAGCAATACACTACTACAGTTGTCAAAAATTAAATCAATCAAAAATATTACAAAATGTCAGAATATATATAAAAAAAATTAATACAGTGTCAGCAAAAAATTTTAAATTATCACAAGAACATTAAAAACAATGTCAGCATTACTACAGGTGTCATGATTAAATTAATAAAAAATATTACAAAATGTCAAAATATATATAGAAAATTAATACAATGTCAGGAATTATAATTGTCTCAAATATCTCAATAATGCAATATATAATATATAAATTGTTATGTCAAAATTTGTCATTTAGGTATTCATCGACAGAATAATAAGCTTTGTCATTCAATAATTTAAAAAGCTGACGTTTAAAATCATTTACGTTGTTAGCTGATACAATATGATTAGGTAGCTTGTTGTATAGCTTGGGAGCCATTGCATATATGCTTTTATGGAAAAATTTGGTCTTTGTGAAAATCAAGTGCAGTTTTTTTGAGCGTCGTTGACTTTCGACAGGTCTGAAAAGATGCATATTGTTTTTAACAAAAATACAGGCTTCACAGATATATAGTGATGGTACCGTCAAAATATTCAATTTTTTGAAATAGGGCTTGCATGAGTCCGTCCGCTTTATTTTGCATATAGCACGAATGCATTTTTTCTGGGCCAAAAGTACTTGCTCGACTTTAGCACCATTGCCCCAGAATATCAGGCCATATCGCAAAGTGGAAGCAACATAACCATGATAGGCTGCTAGGAGTGCGGTCATGTTTGCAATCTTACCTAGTTTATAAAGAGCATAGGAAAACTTACTAAGTTTCCCACACACATTCTCAATTTGCGTCCTCCAAGACATATCGTTATCAATATGTAGACCAAGAAATTTTGTTACATTACATTCTAGTATTGCATTTCCATTGTAATTGATATGAAAATTGGATTGTATTTTCTGTCTAATTTTGAAGTTCATAATTTTAGTTTTGGTAAGATTAATTTTAAGATTATTTGCTTTTAACCAGTCAATAATCGAAACCAAACTGGCACCAATATCATCCTCTATTTCTTTTTTATTACCACTACTATATATAACAGTGCTGTCGTCTGCAAATAAAGACGTCTGCAAATGGTCTACCCAT
The DNA here is from genome assembly GCA_949316375.1 of Mythimna vitellina. NCBI lineage: Eukaryota > Metazoa > Arthropoda > Insecta > Lepidoptera > Noctuidae > Mythimna > Mythimna vitellina. Next base: position 6,055,912 of record OX438687.1, on the reverse strand, counting down.
GTACCAAATTTCATCCAAATCCTTTCAGCAGTTTCAGCGTAAATGAGTAACAAACGATGGCAAATTAATTGACAACTCGGTTAACACCGTGGTTGCGTGATTATCTGCTACGTTGTGTGTCTCGGGTTTGATTTCTGCACAGAACAAATATTTGTAGTGTACAGGTATATAATAATATTCCAAAACTATCACACAACGCCGTCTAGTCCCAAGCTAAGCAGAGCTTGTGTTATGAGTACTGATGAACATACTTATATATTTCTAAATACATACATATTATAGATAAATTACACCCAGACACAGAACAAATGATCGAACCTACGACCTCCGGCATAGCAGTCAGAGCCACTAACCATTAGACCAATAGGCCAGTCAGTATAAGTTGTAATTATGATTGTGAGTCTACATGTTAGTGAAATCACCCACGGTACAGGAGTAATTGTTGTGTAGGGAAACATTAAAAAAAATATAACACGTTACATACGCACTCGTAAGTACAAACTTTCGAGTCTAATAATAGTGTGATAGTATGAAGTGGTGGCCGAGTGGTAACGGCCCCGCAGGTTCAAACCCAGCCAGCCGCATTACTTTTTGTAATTTATTTCATCACCACTGCTCTCAAAACGGTGAAGGAAAACATCGTGAGGAAACTGGCATGTCCTTGTACCAAAAATTCGAAGATATGTGACATTTGACCTGGTGAGGGTCACGGGAATCCGATGGATGTGAGACGCACAGGACCGGTCATTGTGATGACATTTGGGGGAGGCCTATGTCCAACAGTGGACGTCTTTGTGCTGAAATGATGATGATGATGATGATGTGACATTTACTAACCCGCACTGAGCCCGCGTGGTGGATTACCGCCCATTCCTTCTCCTAGAGAGGAGGCCTGAGTTCCAGCAGTGGAAACAATAAAAGGCTGATAATGCTATCATGCTATACTAGTGTGAACTGTGATGTATGCAATAACACGCTTGCGGTTAACTCATGGTAACGTACATAATTGGACTTGTCCCGACCTCATATACCTATATTGTACAGGTCGTACCAGTATTGTGTGATGAGCAAGAATAATAGGCTTTTACCGGCTAATGGGACGTAATTAATTATTATTATAATGTAAATGGCATCGCTTTAATAATCATACAACGAAAAAGTACGAGTACATTTTTTAATGCAATTAAAACTGTTTCATATATGTATATATGTTGTTGTTGTGTTGCTGTTTCATATATGCATATATGTGTATATCTATACTTATATTATATAGAGGAATGATTTGATTGTATGTTTCGATTTAACTCAAAAACTACTGGACCCATTTTCAAAATTCTTTCACCGGTAGAAAGCTACAGTATCATATATCACCTATAATATTAGTGTGTAACTACCGTGGCTTATATTATAATATTTATAAAAAGTAAAATTATCACACAAATACACTGTTATCAATTTTTAGTTTAAGAGTTATATTTATATAGGTTTATTTATATGTTATATTTTATTTACCATCATAGGTGCGTCACTGTGGGGTACCAGCTGAAAATCAGCTCCGGGTGTCTGATGCCCAGCAATTGCTGAGTTGGCGACTCTTTCGGTTCAGGCACGCTCAGCGCAACTATATTGTAAGTCTGCACTTTTTTTTTTGTTTTTTTTTGTTGTTGCCTATTGTATTGCCTGCATCGAATAGATACTATTCTATTCTATATTTTCTATGTTCACGGTTATATGTTGCGGGCGAAGCCGCTGGCAAGAGCTAGTGTTATATATATTTAAATGTTTAATGAGTTTACTTGTTATTCTATCTCCGTAATTTAATGAAATATAGCTGGTGGGCTATTGTTCAAGGGATGTCATTGACTGAACATCTGTTCATCATCATCATCATTACAGCCGAAAGTCTATGTTGGACATAGGCCTCCCACAAGTGCCACCGCATCTATCGGATTCCTGCGACCCTCACCAGGTCATCGGTCCACCTCGTGGGAAGCCTTCCAACGCTGCGTCTTCCGGTACGTGGTTGTTATTCCAGAACCTTTCGGCCCCATCGACTATCTGTTCTGCGAGCAATGTGCTCTGCCCACTGTTATGTCACCATATCTGTTATCTACGGATATAATTATGATTTTATTTTTTCAGAGGTAGACGAAGCCACAAGTTTATTTTTGTGTTTTACAAGTTTGGTTCTCAAGACTTCATCCGCACCAACTTGTAAAATAGCAATTTCAAGGAGTTCTTTTTACGAGGACATCTATTTTTTTTTCTACAATAAAAGCCCAAGTTACTTTTTTTTACCAGTAAAATTCCCGTCAAAATCAAATCTCCAGCCGTTTCGGAGATAAGCAGGAATAGACCGACAGATAGATCGACTGACCGACAGACAGACTGACAAGACAAAAACTTTGAAAATTTCATTTTTGTTATAGGTATCGAATATATCGTAAAAATGTTTTTTTTATTTTTATTATATTATAAAGAGACACTTCAATTTCATTTATATGTATGTATTGAATATAGATATCCTGTACATACCTACTTAAATTGTTACACTTTACGAGCACTTTTGAATCGTCAAGAAGTCGGTCAGATAGTCAGAGAGTTGAAGTTTGTTGTCCGATATTAAAATTAGATAGCTTTAGAAAACATCAGACTAGAAACTCGATGGTATATCGGCAATTTGCAGCTTAGCTCAGTAAATTCATACAATAGGTCGCTGTCAATGACCATAAAACCACATTGTTGCAAATAGACGTGAACATAACTATGTTTGCTGACATTGTTGCATCAGCCAATCACAACCTGCAATGGTGAATCGTGTGCCTAGTCGAAATCCGTCTGTCAGCTCTCTAGTGGTTTAATTCTCTTTGGTCACTTGCTACATAGTACTCTTTCAGAGTGGAGGCGGGCGGGCGTAATGAGGATCAGTCATGATTTTTGTGGAGTATGCTGACTTATAGCGTAAAAAAATTTAGTAAATACTGTGAAGAAATTTTTTCGGACTAAAAAATTACGAAGATACAGCAATTTTAGTGTATTAGTTCCAGAAACGCGCCGGAGAATGCAAGCGATTCGTTGTGACGTCATCTGTCATGATCACTCTCCACCGGCGAATGAATACGATCAAGCCGTTCGTCGAAGAGGTCATGATAGATGACGTCATCGTAAACAGTCTAGCAAGAGCGCGCGTTTCCAAGTAACCGTTCAGAAAAACTTTAATAAATCCAACATTTCTTGACAGATTTTAATAATTGAAAAAATTAAATGCACACATACGATGTACTTAGTAAAAATGAGATTTGTTATTATGTGATTCACCCTCATTCAAAATGTGTGTGGACGCCATGCCAGTTGCGTTCACAGTGCTCCCGCGAGCCGCGCGTCTGCATGACGAGGGGGGCGGGCGCGGGTGGTACGGGTATTTCTAAGAGTTGCTGACAATTCGGACACAATATATATAAACTTTTTTTAACTGACTGTACTAAACAGCTTCAATAAATTTGTGGGTGTCGGAATCGTCAGTGAAAAAAAATATTGAAATAACAAGTTTTCAGTTCAATAAGTTCAATACAAGCTTGTAATAATGAGTCAATTCTGACATTGTGTCCGAATATATTGTGCCCGAATCGGCAGCAACTCGTTTTTTATGGCTCAGTTCGCCCGTATCGTTCATAGTGATATAACGTTTGTTAGGTGACAGCGCATGTGGTTCTAAACCGTTTTGATTCACCCGCCGAAGCGTCGTCATAGATATCAAGACTCGTAGCTCGGCATTGTGAACACGCAGACGCCAAGACCCACTCAGCCGCACCCGCCCCCACACTCGCTAGTTAGCTAGTTTAGTAGGTAGCTATAGTTTGGCCGACCACCACAAGGTAGCCCTAGGGGACTTACCATGACCTGTTAAAATGTCAAGCATTCGAGCGAGAAAGAGAGATGGAGATATACACCCCATAATAGGGTATTACACTCATTTTGGTAAAGTGAGACACTTTTCCTCCAATTAGGTTCTACAGTGCCAATAAACCACAAAAAAACTCAAAATTTTTATTTAGTCGCTAAGTACCCTAAAAATGTATTTATAATATAAATTTTCAAATTTCGCGCGTAATTTAACAAAAATTTAGAAAGCAGTGGACGCCATATTTACTCAGTGGTCGTGACGTCAGTTGGCTGTGTAAACAAATGCGCTTAGTATGGCCGATCAGTTGAAAGTTGACAGCTATCAGTTTAGTTTATTCAGCCGAATGACGTAATAATAAGGTGGCTACTATTTCATCACGATAAAGAACAGAAAACTTTGAATTGAATTTTAAAATTTATTTTGTTATTTTATGAACTAAAACCAACATTTACCGACTGAATTTTACATAAGCTATCTTAATAATATATTTTTAGATTTTTTCTCATATAGAGTAAAATAGCCTATTAGCTCCATCCCTTTAACAGTTCGAATATGGTCGTAAAATGGATCGCGTTAAGAGCTCGTGGTAGCATTACAGTAGGTATGAAAGGATTGTTTAAAAGAGTTATCGTGGTTCCATGCGTACCGCATGAGAGACGTTAGCAAAACCGAAGGGTCAAGCCGAGTCTTTTCTATTCTATTTTTTTTTATTACTTATCTGGTAGAACACAGTGAGTACGTGTTGAAAGACATGTAAGTAATGATGACATATGTAAATACGGTGTACGACAAGGCGGCACTCTAGGGTCAACGTTGTTTCTTTTATATATCATCGATTTATGCAGTTTAGCGGCTGACGTTCAGGATATATTTATGTCTGTGGATGATACTGTACTTGTCTTATGGAAATACATGGGAATAAGTATTCCAATTGGCTTAATCTGATTTGGCTAGGGTGACCTCGTGGCTTAAAAGCAGTCTTCTGTCCCTCAATTCCAATAAAACTAAACAAATCTGTTTTACCAAATCTTAGACTTAGGATACACACGTTTTCTTGTAACGTAGAAAACGGCCATCCAAGCTGTAACTGCGCAGCACTATCTCGCGTTACCACTATAAAATATTTAGGAGTTACACTAGATGAGAAACTTAACTGGAGTGACCACATAGCGTCGGTTGTGGTAAGAATCAGAAAATTGATCTATATATTTAAGAATCTACGAAAAGTGGCTAATCATAAACTTCTGATCCAAACCTACAGGGCGCTGTGCGAATGCTTGATTAGGTATTGTATATGTGCTTGGAGTGGCGCCGGGAAATCCTTTCTTATTACTGCCGAGCGTGCTCAACGAGCGGTGCTTAAAGTGCTCATGTATCTGCCATTCAGGCACGCAACTACGTTCGTCGGTGTACGAGAAGGCTAATATGCTATTAGTTCGAAAACTATATGTTTAAGAACTTATTAATAGATACCACAATGTTCCTGCCCTTCCTATACTATCCAAAAGAATAAATTGGTGCCCTGTATACCGTCATAAAACATCAGTTGCACAAAAACATTTTATCGTACTTGGTCCTCGCATCTATAACCTAGTAAATAAAAATTCAAAACTAGGAAACTAAATATAACACAGTTTAAAAAGTTGCCTTGTCTTGGCTTAAAAGTTTAGACTATGACGCTACAGAAACCCTATTTAAGTTATTATGAAGAGACGCATTCACAATTACACTTCTCTATACACCCCCACCCAATACACCTTCCACACACACACTTACTCACTCCCCCCCTCATACACACACACTATCCACACCTTATACATATACACATTTAAACGCTAACTTACACGTCTGAGAACATACTGCCCGCCCACGTACTCGTAACACGTGGAAAATAAGCCAATTTTAAATTAAAAAAATATGCATGCTACGTTACTTTTAATTTAGAATTTATTCATATTTATGATGTTAATTTTGACTATCACATAATTCTAATTTATATTTTTATTTAGGTTTTTATTTTGATTTAAATTTAAATTTAGTTTTTTTATATTCATTTTTGTATTTTAATTTTGATTTTATATAATTATAATCCAGTTATAAGGAGAAGACACTAGCTCCTGTAATACAGTGTACACTAGCGTAGGAGCTAGAGAATTCATAAAATGCGTGTATTCTTTATGCCAATAAAGATTATTATTATTATTATACACATTTCTTAAAATAGGAAGTACTTCTGCCCCCCCTAGTCCAATTGCAACTGTGTCATTTCGATTTTCTTTCGTCGATCGCCTCGAGTCGGCCACACTTCCGATTCCTTTGTTCTGTCATCATCTCAAGGCTTAGTCACGTGGTCAGGACAAAGGAATAGGAGGCGTGGCCGACTCGAGGCGATCTACGAAAGAGAATCGAAATGAAACGGTCGTAACTTGGCTAGGCCTGCAGATAATTTACCTGGTCATCAGGTGCAGAACAGCTAGCGCCATCCCCCGGCACCCTCTCCCCCTCGGGGGCTGGGGTTTGAGCCAACTCGCCTGGCCGTACATAGTCCACGCAACTGAGACACTAAAACAAAAGATAGAAAGTGGTCAAGCGCGTGCTTATTACACTCATCATCATCATTTCAGCCGAAAGACGTCCACTGTTGGACATAGGCCTCCCCAAGCGTCGCCACAACGACCGATCCCGTACGCCTCGCATCCATCGGATTCTCGCGACCCTCACCAGGTCATTAGTTCAGCTTGTGAGTAGCCTTCCAACGCCACGTCTTCCAGTACGTAGTCGCCACTCCAGAAACTTTCATCCTCACCGATCATCTGTTCTGCGTGCAATGTGCCCTGCCAATTGCCACTTAAGTTTGGCGATTCTTCGAGCTATGTCGGTAACCAAGGTTCTTTTGCGGGTATCTTCATTTCTGATGTGGTCGCATAATGAAACTACGAGGCCTTTCCATTGCCCTTTGGGTAACTTTAAATCTTCTGATGAGGCCCATTGTAAGCGACCACGTTTCGGAGCCATATGTCATCACTGGCAACACGCACTGGACTTTCGTCTTGAGACACTGTTGTATATTGGACGAGAAGATACCTCGCAATTTCACGAACGTTGCCCAACTGACACTTATTACACTATACGAGTATATAATAATTATACGATTGTGGAACTCACTACAAGGGCTGCCAAACTCTTGCAGTTTTCAAAAAAGGAGTGAAAGAACACTATCTTTCTATTTCGTCGTAGTTGCTTATAAGTATGTATTTTTTATTCAGTATATATTATTGCGGTATTTATAATACTATGTGTATGTGTATATTTATGATAGTATATTTTTATTTTGTATATTTTATTAATAATAGTTTTTTGTAGTTTTCTTTTTTTTTCCCTTTCGCAGGTATGCTAGAAACAAGCATCACCTATGTACCTATTTTTCTGTTTACGTCTTCTCTTCTTTTGTTATATAAGTGTGTACATGATTTGTGAATAAATAAAATAAATAAATTATTATGAAGGCGATAGTATGTGAGTATCTGTGTGTGTTTGTTACTTCTTCACGCTCAAATGGCTGAACGGATTTCGCTGAAACTTGGTAATTTGGTAGACCATATCTTGAATAGCACATAGGAACCGATATATGTATAGTGTGACTGTGTGTATGAACTATCGTCACAGATAAAATAAAAAAAAAACCAAAGTACCCAAAATAAAGATAACATTTATCGAAGTGCAGTCCATTTACATTAAACCAGATATTCGTGGTGCTATTACTGTAGTAAGTATTGTTGATAGGTACAGTCAAATGGGGTAGATGCAAAGAGATTTAAAGAGATATAATAGAGCGGCTATCAGGAAAAATGTCTTAGAAAAACTGTTATCCTATGCCTCAGTGACGCCATCTCGCATTGAATCGGACTACGATCTTGTTCGCTATGTCCTGTCTATTGGTAGTATATATTTAATTTCTTTGGATAGATGGAAACACGGGGGTAATAGAAACAAAACTTTGATTCTTTGTAAATTCTAAGATTTAATCCTGGTTTGTTTGAAATAAAAATCTGGGTGTTCGGTCCGCAGAATTGCAGACTCATCTGGAATTGTAGAAAAGGAAATTGAGGGAAACGGGTAACAGCTGCTACAAAATCCAATGCTTCGGTCTATTTTCCAACAAAATCCAGTGCAGTACCGACACGTAGATTTTACAAAACATTTAAAAAAAATCTTTTGTATTTTAGCATGGGATAGCATGCACGAGTATATGTTGCAGGGATATGATAAAAACAGAGATTTGGTCAATTCCCTAAGTGATTTGATCAAATTAAGGAGGATGTTAAAATAACAACATTATGTTATCTTTTCCTAGAACAAATCTAGGGATTTGAACAATTACTAAAATTGGTTCCGTGATATGACAAAAAAGTTTTCTATGGTATTTTAAACGTTTATTTGTAATTACATATATAATTACAATAATAAGTAGGTATAGTATGATGTATTGCCTTTCGTTCCAGGGTCGGGTTATTCTTTTAGAAGTGAACCTATGGCCCCAGTAGGCTTCGGCCCTGCTGGGCCCCCACTTTATTTATTTAATTTTCAGTCAGAAGCCAAAAGTCACGCAGGACTTTTGGTTTGCTGACGTCTTCTTGAGGTGTGCGTTTAATACTTGTACTACGCGCCGTCGACGACTTGGGCTCAGTCCGGACGGTTACCGGACGGTCAGACGGCGAGCTACCCATTGCTTTTGGGGTACGGAATCCTAAAAAAATTATATACGTTTAGTTGGTTTTGAAATTTATTTAAAAAAAAAGTAATAATTTTTACAAGTGTGTCGTTTACGCAAACTAGTAACGTCTAGCTCACAAGCGGGGAGGCGTAGAGACGATGCCATTGAAATACTTTACCTACGCATTCGAGCGCACATCGGCACTCGTGCGGTTGCCCGCACTTTTTCAAATCTTACGTAAGAACTATCAAGAATCCCTGCCACCCCCTTGTAGGAAAAAATAGGATACGGTCGCCACCCCCCCCCCCCCACCCAAATCGTCTTGCGTAATAATTTAATGGTCTCCTAGTAATGGAAAGTTAATAACAATATACGCATGTAGAACAAAAAACAGCTGCGTAAACGAAAAATCATTTTAGATAACGGTACACCGTGTTCGGTGCTCGTGCGCACACGTCAAAACAAAGTCGCAACGGTCTCAAAGCTAGGCGCTAATGGCTTCGATATGTAAACGCATTAGTGGTGTCGAAGCCTTATCTCTCTCTGATAAGCTGTTATCAACGATCCTGCATACTGGGATTTTTATGACTTTTCGTCCCCACCAAATGAAATGTACTACGGAATTTTTATTAGTCACATTTTTTTCGTTGTACGACGCTTTGTGAGATGATGGTGACATGGTATGTAATATGTGGAAATAACTCCTCAGGTTTCGTGTCGTATGGAAATTATCTAAGGAGGGATCTCGTTGTAATATCTTGTGTGAGGTTTGATCCCGGTTTATTAAAGTGAAAGCAAAGAGTTCGAGCCACCGCTAGATGGCGCTAAACTCAAAATGGTTTTAGTTTATTTTGTTTTTAGTGTCTGGGAGCATTATGAAGTCAAAGAAATTGTGTTTGCTAAAGTCGGACATACCACTATATTGAACTAAGTCAAATTATTGCCTAAAAATTCACCTAAATGTGACTGTTCATGTAGTATAGTTATACTATTTAACTATAGCTTACCACTTTATTTATTTATGTATTAAATTTACTTTAGTCACATTACATACATTTTACATAAAAGCAAATCTTAATAACAGTAGGGACTAATGCACATGACAATTAAGGCGTACATAGCGCTCACCATAATTATACTGCTGCCTTGAGAAATATAATCTGTCATTACATAATTTTAAAGTTTAATCAATTTAAAATAAAACAATTACCCAAATAAAAATGGAACAATAAAACAATTCCACCTTAAGGTAAAAGCTACGGTCGCGGTCGTGGCCACGTTCCCACTAGATGGCGCTGAAGTCAACATTGTTAATTTATTTTGTTTTTAGTCTAAGGGAGTATTATTAATTTACCAAAATGGTATTTGCTAAAATCGAACATTCTACTTTATTGAACTAAGCCAAATTATTGCTTAAAAATAAACCTAATTCATTATAAATACCTAAATTAACATCCGTCTACATTCAAGCAAATTAGAGTCGAATGTTAGAAGGTATTTTTAATGTTTCACAATACATTTTCCATCATAGCCGACTAAAAGCCTTGACGCTATAACGTATAATAATAAGATAAAGTTAAATTACTTATTAATCTTTTAGGTTAGATTGTAATCAATTATTAAGAAATTTGTTCTTAATTCATTAAAACCCTAAGCGAACTCAGGCGTTCACTCTCTCTTTGTCTAGAAATACAATAGAAATTGTGTCTCTAATTACGAAACAAAAATAAAAATTAATAATAAAGAAAAAAACTGGGCAAGTGGGAGTCAGAGTCACGCACTGAGGGTTATAAAATTACCTATGAAAACAGTTCAATTCCCGAATTGAGTTACAAAGATTTTTCCGAATCGCAAAAAAGTTTTTTTTTTGTAACATAACTACAAATTTACAGTTTTCAGATTTATCCTATATATGTGCTATAAGACTTTGCTTCATGCCAAATTTGCCTTTTTTGTGACAAAAATGGCTGAATCTTTTTTTTTACATTAACTTAGAAGATTTCAGTATATGGTTTTATTTCCACGCGTTTCGGAGATAAAAGGTTTTGACAGACAGACAAACGGACGGACAACAAAGTGATCCTATAAGAGTCCTTTTATTTCCTTATGAGGTACGAAACCCTAAAAAAACTGGACGTGGACATATTTTGTAGTAATCCTTTACTACAAGATATATCCACGTCCAGTTTGATATTAACACTAAATGCAATCACATATATATTTGGTCCTTCATTCAAAATCAAATAAGTCGAGAAGCATTTCCTTCCTCTTTCGAAGTAAAGCAGCGAATTCGAAGCTAAAACGCTCGAAAGCACAGCTGTAAAGTGACCCGTGTCACGTGACCTGAATAGCTACTTCCAAATCCTCCAAGATTGGTTCCATTGATATTTGCTGAGCAGTCAGCTACTACCGGCTACAATGTATCCTGCCTGAATCGGGTAATTGACTGATTGAAAAAAAACTGGCCAAGTGCGAGTCGATCTCGCTCACAAAGGGTTCCGTACCATTATCTCGACACTATATTATAATTATTATTAATTTCGGGCAAAAAAAAAAAACAAATTTAATCTATGGGAGCCTCACTTAAACATTTATTTTATTCTGCTTTTAGTATTTGTTGTTATAGTGGCAACAGAAATACATCATTTGTGAAAATTTCAACTGTCTAGCTATCACGGTTTATGAGATATCACTTGGTGACAGACAGACGGACGGACAGTGGAGTTTTAGCAATAGGGTCCCGTTTTTACCCTTTAGGTACAGAACTCTAGAAATAACTTTATCCAAAAATGCATATACAAGCTTTTGAAATCAGTTCAACAATAAAATTAGTAAGTTAGAAACCTTTCAAATCTTGTGGAAGGGGAAACTGTCAAATAACAGAATAAAGACACAGACACAGAAATGTGACGTCACCGCCGTTAGGTTACGTGTGTACAAAAGAGATAGCGATATATTGCCGTCGTGCCCCAGCCTCTCATAACGATATTTGAAATACAAACTGCTGCTTCATTTAATAACCAATTTCGATACTGTGTATAGAAAAAGATTTATTTTCACTGTTATTTATCGTTCAGTACAAAATAATGTACAAAAATAAACACAGAATAATACGAGATTTCTTTAACGTAAAGTACACAGGCTTCGTCATAGAAAATAAACAGCTTCGATGATTTCAAAGTTGTGTAAACATGCTTCAAATGAATTCAAATCACGGAGACACAATTTGTCGATTACTGTGACCCCACAGAGCATCGAAACACCTTAGTGGCCATCTAGATATGGTACAGGCGCGAGCTTGCGGATGGTGAGCAGTGGGTAGCTCGCTGTCCGACCGTCCAGTAACCGTCCGGACTGAGCCCAAGTCGTCGACGGCGCATATTGTTCCACGCGCACATCAATATGTCAGCAAAACCGTAGGGGCCCAGCAGGGTCGGAGCCTACTTGAACGAAGGCAAAGAAGGTACAGGGGTTTTAATCAGTAAAAGTCTGACACGTCCTCCCACTGCGCCCAAGGGTGAGAGATGTCATTGGATGATTTCCCACCAAAATAAAATTAAAAACCTAGTGACGGTAACATCAACACTTTCCACTCAACTGAAGCGTATTTGTGTAACCTTTTTCCCATGGAAATTCAAATACATTATTTTTATTACAAACAGGCCTACATGGGCATTTATAAAACGTCAGAAACTAGGATAAGAAACTCCATGATTACTCTTTTAAAAAAACCTGGAAGTGCGGGTCGGACGCGGGCAGCAAGGATTCGGTACAGACTCTCTATTCCCTAAGAGTGTTTCGAATATTTTTCCAAATCGTATTGGATGGCAGTATTAAATGGCTATTTTATGAAAAAATCATTTAATAGGTTAACTGAACTGAGAGCTAACTCAGTAAATTTTATTTATTTTAATGAAAATATAGAAACTTACGTAGACCTGAAAATGTAAAAACTTAAGAAAATCAGAATTTCGTGGGCTGCCTTTGAACAGGTACCTTAAGTAATGGCGTTCTAGTCGATTCCGTATTCTGTGTTCGTCCCTAAAGACGGGACTGTCGCGTCTCACAATTATAATCCGTATTTCACAATCAAATATGTAAAGGAGTCCTCAACTTTGCGTTTCAAAATAAATCAACGACTCATACGTGCAACTGTTAACTAATTTTTAAAGTAATTTGGAATCCAATCCTAAATTACATTAGATTTATTCACATTCAAGTTCTATTCATTCATTCATACTGAACTTGAAACGTTGCGTGAATAAAGTTGTGAAATCATACAAATGAGTAAAAAAATAAATTGTTATTTTGGGAAGGACCAAACTTTTCGAGGGCATGTTTTGTTTATCGTCATTGTTAAAATAAAAATAGGCTTCTCGCTGACGCAAAACTTTCCTGTTAAAGTTCGAAGAGATTGTAAATGTGATTATATGGTTATTATCCCAAAATAGTCTGATACATAATGGTCTGAGAAGTTGAAAGGAAATTGTTTGTCTCGATATGGTCACGTGAAGGGGAGGGATGAAACGCATGTTTCTTAAAGTTATGAATATATTAGAGGTAGAGGGAAGCTAAATAAAAGATGGTTGGATTGTGCGAGGAATGATTTGAAAGAAAAGGGAGTCAGTGATAGCGTGACGGTTGACAGGACAGAATGGAAGAAAAAAACATTGTGTCCACCCCAAGTAACACGGAAAAAGGGTAAGAAAATTATAATAATAAACTCTTTATTGACATAAGTAACCTTTTACAAAAATAGTGAGGCCCTGACTCCTGCGCTAGGCATTTTATATGCAATAAGTAGTAGTAGAAGTAGTGTAGTATTATTTAAGTATACATCACCGACACATATATCGTCACTTTGGAGGCCAATGGAGCTAAGCCACAATCTTAGTCCTGTAGAATAGCTCTACTGCCCTCCAAGGCGACGATATATTACAATCCAAAACTGTTTTGCGTCCGTTGCGTCACAACCACAGGGTCAGTTGAAAACCAGCGTCAGGCACTAGTTGCCTGGCATTTATGCTGAACTGGACCTATTTTGGTGCAGCCGTGAGGCATGCAACTATATTTTTTTGCTACTGTTTGTTTTTTTTTATATATTTTTACTTTATTTTATTTTTTAGTGTTTAGTGTTAACTAATATTATTGTTGTGCCTTGTGCCTTACCAAATAAATTATTTTTCTTTCTTTCTTTCAATAAAATCCAAGAGAAAAAATACAAAATGAAAATGAAATAAAAAAACATAATGTAATATGTATGCGTGATGTTGATGTAGATGTTGGTGTGCAGTGTTTGTGTTGTGTAGTGTTTATGAATGTAGTGCTTATGTGGAATTTACGTAGCTTGTGTTTGTTTTGATGATTTCATAATAGCGTGGTCTTTGCAACGTTATTTTCCTGGAAGCTTGTCTTACAATAATTTATCATATATCATATCAACACACTAACAGCTGAACGGACTTGAATGAAGTTTAGAAGACGGTTAGACCTGTATTAGGATATAATTATGATACTTTCCATTCAGACAGTACGTGCTTCTTGAATAGATTTATTACATTTTTTACATTTTATTTTAATATCTATATATATATGTATTTTAACTATATGTATACTTTTTTATCTTGTTTTTAACATAACATTTTCTTTTTATGCGCCTACCATATTGTCTCTTCACCACCCTAGAGTTGACTGGTAGAAAATGCCTAAGGTATTAAGTCTGCTTTTGTACTTTAAGTTACATGAAAATTAATAATAATAATAAATAAATAATAATTTACATTTTGATTTTAGTATATACAACACGATCTTACCAACTATATCGTCACTAATATGGACAGTAAAAAAAAGGTATTAGGCATATTTTTGGACCTTGCTAAAGCATTTGACACGGTTTCTGTGCCCATTCTTGTCAGAAAAATGGAGTGCATGGGAATTAGAGGGATCCAGTTGGAGTTGTTTAGAGACTACTTGAGTGATCGTACTCAGTGCGTTAAGGTAAATGAGTTCATAAGTAAGGAACGGACTGTCTCTTATGGCGTGCCCCAGGGCAGCGTACTTGGCCCAACTTTCTTCCTCATATACATTAACGACCTGGGTATGCTCACACTCCCAAAAGGGAGGATTATAACATTTGCAGACGATACTGCACTACTTTTCAATGCAGACACATGGGCTGAGGTATTTACACATGCTCAGCAGGGTTTCAATACTGTGACAAAGTGGTTAAGGAATAATAAATTAACGCTAAATGCTGATAAAACTAATTACATAACATTCACTCTAAAAACCAGTAAAAACGATCCCAACTCAGTTACATCTTATGCAATCATAGCACATAATTGCCAAAGACCTCAAGAAAATACTGCATGTAATTGTGCACACCTTCGAAGTACTCAACATGTTAAATACCTGGGTATAATTATAGATAATACCCTCAGATTCCGGGAACACATTGATGCACTTAACACTAGGTTACGCAAGCTTATATATGTCTTTAAAACGTTGAGGGAGGTGGCAGATGCGAAGCTTATTAAAACAGTATACTTTGCCCTCGCACAATCATTGCTAACCTATTGTATCAATGTATGGGGTGGAGCTCCAAAGTCTACACTCCTAGTTTTGGAGAGAACGCAAAGAGCCATACTAAAGGTGTCTTTGTTTCTACCTTACCGTTACCCTACAGAGCTCTTATATAAAGATGCGAAAGTTCTCACAGTGCGTCAACTATTCATTAAGAGCATAATATTAAAACAGCATTCTATGCTAACATACCACCCTTCATCTTCACAAGGTAAGAGAAGATACAACCCAGTGGACCGGCCAAACATACGCCTTACAACCAAATTTTCAAAACGTTTCTTCTGCCATATTGGTGGTTTTCTTTATAATAAAATTAATGGGATGCTACCGATCCCATAATATATTCATAATATATTTATTAATTATTTTCCATAATATATTTTTTTATTATGATATTTTCTTTTTACACCTGATCTTACTAAGATCAGGTGTAAAAAGAAAATAACTTGCTTTCTACAAGTATTAAATTATGACGACACCGAGAAACTACTTGCTACTTTGATTTGATTTAATATTTCAAACGTGAACACACACACCATCACATACTTACACTTCCACACACAACACAAACACACACACATACACACACACACTTACATATTTATTATTATTAAAAAAATATTTACATACACATACACACACACACACATATACACACACACTCATATATTTATTATTACTAAAAAAAAAAAAAAAAATTGTATGAGTTCCACGATCAGTTTTGAAGATTAATATTGATGTTACTAGATAATCAATGTATTAAAGGCGGGGTCCTGGTGTCCAGAAATACAGGCTTGCAGCCTAGTTTAGGTACCAGTCTTCCACAATAATAAATCACTTGTAACATTAGTTTTAGTATATTCGAAACACGGAACACGTGTCTAGTAATTTTATGTAAAGAATCTATGATTTTGAAATTTTATAACTGTGTCATGAAAAATCACAAAGTTTTATAAGCTTGTTATGTTACCTGATTGACCGCACAAATACATAGTCACCGGACTATACAGGCTACTGACGGGTTGTTTTGTTCCCGCATCCAGCTGTGCGATGACATTTAATTCCCGCAATGATCTGCCGTGACCCGTGTTGTACTTAGTGTCGGTGGTGTCCAACTTGTTACTTTAAAAAAATATTTTTTGGCAAATATAACATGGTGCAAAATAATTGGAATTGACTCAGTCACTGATTCTAAGCTAACTATATTCAGGTTTCGCATATACTAAAAATATTGTTGTATATGTATTATTTATTATTATAAGCAACTTAATTTAATGATCCTTCATTTAGGGGATGCTGATTGATGCTGATTTAAAAAAAAACAGCATCAGCGTCAGCATCCGCTGATACAGTAAAAACCTGCACCAGCAACAACCCTGGTAGATAATACCATGTCGTCCCTAAGCTAACAACACTGCATAAGTCATTTTTACCAACTTTACAGGAAACGAAAAAAACTGTGCAGTGTTGAGAGGCCAGCCGACTTGCACTCTATTACTACTTTTCGCTCCTGATTGGCTGAAATCTGTATCATGTGACCAATGGTTAGACGCGCAATGAGCAGATCATTTGAAGGCATTAAAATTTTAAAACCACCAATTTTCGACTTGAGCGGTGTTGTAAGCTAAGGGACGATGTTGCATTAAGTTCGTATATTTGCGACTACTGTACATGAAGTCAAAAAAATCGTGGGTAAAAGTAGGTCTTAGTAATTATGTATTTCAGATTGCATGTAGCTGAGATAGCCTACTGGAGCCAAGGGTCTGATTCTGAAAGGAAGACTCGGTCCTGGTACGAAAGGCAACGAAGGAACAGCAGTGGGTTTTTAGTCAGTAAAAGTCTGACACTATCTCCCGCTCCGCCCAAGAGTGGGGAATGTCATAAGATAATTTTCCTAACGAAAAAAAAAAATGTAGCGGAGATGAGAATGTTGAGATGGATGTGTGGCGTGACGAGAATGGATAAAGTGAGAAATTTGTGTATTAGAGGAAGTTTGAAAGTGGCGCCAGTGACTGAAAAGTTGAAGGGGAATCATTTGTCTTGGTATGGTCATGTAAAGAGGAGGGATGAAACGCATGTATACTAAAAGAGTTATGAGTATACATGTGGATGCGTGTAGAAGGAGGGGGAGGCCAAAGAAAAGATGGATGAATTGTGTGAACAGTGATATGAAAGAAAAGGAAGTTAGTGATAGCATGACGGTTGATAGGATAGAATGGAAGAAAAAAACGTATTGCGCCGACTCCAAATAAGATGAAACAAGGGCAGGAAGAACATGATGTAACTTGCCTAAACTTTAGGCAAGTTACATAAATAACATACACAACAATCATTTATCTAAGCACGGAAATAGAAATAGAACAACAATCTAAATATATCCACATTATGCTCCGTGTAGGCAGCTTGTACAGAGATAATCGAGCCGTTATCGAAGTTAAGGGAAATAATAACAATAAATATAAACTTTGTTATCTTACTAAACAAATACTTATTAGCAACTAGCTATCCGCCCCAGCTTTGCACGGGTGTTAGAAATCTTTTAAATCTCGATTTTTTTCTACTACATTATACATATAATATATCTAAAATTTCTTCCTCATGAATTACTTTGTCTATTAGCGAAAACTGCATGAAAATCCGTTCAGTAGTTTATGTGTTTCTCGCGTTCATACAGACAGACACGGTTGTGGGATTTATTTTATAATATGCAAGAATATTCCAGTACATATGATGTGGTTTGTTTCCTCTGTTTTAGGAATTTAATTTAATTGAAAAGGAAACATTAAACTCCTCTAAGGCTTTTTTTTTACACGCGTGTACTGTGCTCATTTACTAGTTACTAACAACTAAACTTTTCAGGTATTTATAGGTTTGGTTGTTTATAAATATATGAAAATTAGTTAAGTATTTTATAAGTATTATTAATATATTCATTAATAAATTGAAATAAGTAAGAAATTTTGTGTGTTGAGTACTTCTAGGCAAGCGTGCTTCATAGTCGAGTACATCATCGCTTACCTTCACGTGAGAAACTGGTTAAGCGCTAGTAGGCTAGCGCTAGTAGGCTAGCGCTTAACCACTATATATATTATAAAAAACAATGTGGGTATGGGTCAATAAAAAAAAATATAAAAAACTCTGTGGGTATGGCAAACCGCATGTTAGTTGTAGTCTTTGGAGGTAAGCGGAACAGAGAGTAAAGTCCCGCAAACATCCGTTGAAAAGGAAGGATCCTCCGGCCAGACGGGATGTTATGTCTCGTGGGCAACTGCCCGATTGATGATTTCGGGCTGTTCTATATGTTCTGATAGCGCGGAGAACTTTAATTGAGCGATGCAGGATTAGTTCTTATGTGACGCCATAGATGTCACTACATCACTACCCTCCGGAGATCGAAGGCTGCGCTGGCGTTCATTGTCGAGGGTTACCAGTTTGGAGGTATGAGAAACAGAGAGTAAAGCTCCACATACCTCCGTTGAAAAGGGAGGATCCTCCGGCCAGACGGAATGTTATGTCTGGTGGGCAACTGCCCGATAGACGATTTCGGGCTGTTCTATATGTTCTAATCGCGCGGAGAGCTTTAATTGCGCGATGCAGGATTAGTTGCAACTCCGCTTACCATCAGGTGGGATCGCAGTCAAGCAATGGTTTATATCAATTTAAAGTTCTTATGTGACGCCACAGATGTCGCTATAAGTCAAACAGTAGCTAGGCATAAGCTGACGTCTTATTCTATTGAAGTTCTGTACTAAGCTGAGCCAGCTCAAGGTAATATGTCTATGTCGTATGAGGAATGACTGACGAGCGGCCGACTCTATGACGCAGTATCAAAAATAAATACAATTGGCTCGTTTTTTTTTCTTTGTAAAGAGGAATGCCCATCTGTAACTATGTACAATTGTTAAAAAGTGCTTGAAGGGAATAAAGTTGAAATATACACCAAATTGTGCTTTAAATCGTTTGGAAACCATTACAATTACAATATTTTTTTAAATACTAGATAACAGCCAGTTTCGAACGAAGACAAGTTATCGTTTAGGCGGGTCCTACTGTTCGTGTATTTATTATAGAAAACATCAAATCTAGAAAAATGGCCACATTCGTTTTTAACATGAAAAGAAATACTAGTAGTAGTATCTTCAAGGCTAGAGTGAATAGGCTCTTAATAAACTAGTGCGCCTCACCATCAATGATTGTATCTCTGCTTACCATTAGGTGGGCTCGCAGTCAAGCACTGGTTTAAACCAACTAAAAAAAAACGAAATCTCTGAATCAAGTAGGTAAGTCAAATTGTCAATCAGGCAAAAGTCATGTGAATCATACCGCTTGTAATACGTTGTATGTTTTGAAATCAATTTGATTTTAACGGTCTATTTATTTTCTATTAAAACAGGACAAAGAAGATCCGATGGGGCGTTGTTGTGTTCCATTCGTTGGAGGTAGCAGCAATTATATTCTACAACTGTTTTCTTTGGGAGCGATTCATTATGGCCTACTGTATTTAATTAATTATAGATAACTGAGCACTAACTTTATAAAAAAAAGGAAAAGGATTATTAGATGAGTCCGGTTTGGCTCAATATCATGTCAATCTCGTTATATTTTTACTCAAGTTAAACTACCTTGATAATTATTTAGCTATTTACATTTTATTTGAATTCATTATTATTGAATGGCCGGTTGATCTAGTGGTTAGTGGCCCTGACTACTATGCCGAAGGTCGTGGGTTCGATTCCCACCCAGAACAAATGTTTTTGTGAAGAGCACGATCATTTGTTCTGTGTCTGGGTGTAATTTATCTATAATATGTATGTATTTAGAAATATATAAGTATGTTTATCAGTTGTCTAGTACTCATAACACAAGCTCTGCTTAGCTTGGGACTAGATGGAGTTGTGTGATAGTTGTTGATATTATTATTAAACCTCAAGCGAACGCCGGCTTTCGCGCTCTCATTGTCTTTCTATTGTGTCTCTAATTACGGTATTCGAAAGGTTAAACACAATTTAGGACTATTAATATTTTCTGTCTATTCCAGGCATTTTATGGGCATTCGCCTTTGACCGCCAACACTGTCTTTACGCCCCGTTCAAGGTTGTCAAGCTTTTTCGGCCGTCCTCGAGCAGAGGACGCACCTAATTTAATTACTCAGTTCCAAGTCCCGTCAAAGCCTTAAGAGACACTGGAATAATTACCCAGGCTATTAAGGTAGGCCTTTTATGTTAAAAAGTGGTACCAGTTTTTTTTTTTGTAATCGTAAATGTTTGTATTATAAACTGATGATTTTTGTAAACGTAAATGTTTGTAAACTAATTACAACATGGGTAAAGAAATTAGTACAGATACCGGCGCGGATCTTGAGCGCTGAATTCTACAGTTCTACTTGCGCAGAAGCACGCAGAAGTGAGCTATCGGGTCTCTTTAGTGGTATGAAAAGAGATGCGGGGGCGGGGAGTGCAATCCTTGTACAGTGATTGGCTCGCCGATGTGTACGATGCGCAAAGCGATCCCCGCTCTTTCGCCGAGTGCTTAAGATTCGTGCCGTTATCTGTACGTCCCGATTTAGGAATATAATATGCACAGTGTGATCAAGCATTATCTTTTTCTGGGATCTGGCACTGTAATATAGTCAATCGTTTTTATCAGTGAAAGATTTTTTGAGGTCGGCTCAATATTTCCAGGGATAACCTACATTTCTACAAGTTATCATATTTGATAAGGAAAATTAGGCGAACATCAATTTATTAGTAACTTATTTGTACCCTATTTACAATAAACAACTTATTTACTTAGATTCCTTGTATTAATAAGAGCGAGCCAATCACGCACAGTCGGCTTATTTCGCGGAAAACGCCATCAAATCAATACCTACGTGTGTGATCTGGAAGTAAGAAGTACCCACTGATCCTTCCCATAATTTAGGAAGCACGCCTCGTGAACAACAAGGAGGATAAACATATAATGAGCTGAGAAAAATAGTATTTTATTTTTAACCAGCTGTCCCGACAGACATTGTTCTGTCACAAACATTAAAAAAAGGAAACAGAACTTATTTTATTTACTGGTCTGTTGGTCTAGTGGTTAGTGGCCCTGACTGCTATGCCGGAGGTCGTGGGTTCGATTCCCACCCAGGACAAATGTTTGTGTGATGAGCACGATCATTTGTTCTGTGTCTGGGTGTAATTTATCTATATATGTATGTATTTAGAAATATATAAGTATGTTTATCAGTTGTCTAGTACCCATAATACAAGCTCTGCTTAGCTTGGGACTAGACGGCATTGTGTGATACTTGTGGAATATTATTATTATTAATAATTATCTGTAGGCCATACAAATATTTGTTCCGTGCGGGAACCGAAACCGCAATACGTAAAATAGCAGCCAGTATTCAACTGCATTCGGTTAGACTAGAAGTCACCCTTGTTGTGAAAAGGCTCAGCTGATTGAATGTAATATTCTATCTATTGTATTGTTAGGTTTAATTAAAAACAAAAGTAATCGTTTATTTCACTGGCCAAATTTGTAAAATGATTAAATAAGTGCAGATCAGTTTTATTGTAATGGCAACACCGAAAACTAGCATTGGAAAAAAAGACGCGGCAACGCTCTCTTTCGGTTCCGGCGGTCATTGGAGAAAGACGTGCTCTGCACCTGAGTTGAGTGTCAGTGGAAATATATGGTGATCTACAGTAATATTACAGGTAAATTAATGTTAAACATGAATGATTGTAATTATTGTTATGCAGGGAATAAAAGATGTGATTGTGTAGCGTATATTATTTGGTTTTATGGTACAATGAAATTAAAATGATTCGTAAAGTATTTAAGTGTTTTCTATTATTTATTCTATCCCCTTTATTGGATATCTGCAGCTTAAATAGATAAATTTATAGTTACCTATGAAGCGTTGGAAGGAGATTCTAACAGTATGTATTACATGGAATAATTCACTTCTAGACCTCTCACTTAACAAGCTATACGCCTCACAGCCATAACCTCCATTATTGCGGCGCTGACAGCCATCAAATATATTACCGTTTATTTCGACTTCACCCAGGTTTGTAAAAGTATTAGCTGTGTTAATATCCGCGAATACTGAATGCCTATGAGCGAAAGTCATATTGCGTTCACATGAAAAGGGATCTAAATAAAATTATGGAGTACTTTTTCTGGTTCATCGAGAGTTCTTGATATGAGTTGCGGTTGGAATAATAAAGTTATTTTATGTTGTATGTATTATACATACTGGGGCCAATGGTCTGATTCTGAACGGAAAACTCGGCCCTGTTACGGAAGGCAACAAAGGAACAGGAGTGGGTTTTTAATCAGTAAAAGTCTGACACTATCTCCCGCTCCGCCAAGTGTAGGTGATGTCATAAGATGATTTTCCCAACGAAAAAAAAAAATTATACAGGGTTATTATACTAATAACCTAGCTAGATACCTAGATGTGTATTACTAACATCATAAAAAACAACTTTTGTTCTATGACTTTTTACAAAACATAATTAATTTACCAAAAACAAACCTTCAATATTTCGTTGTTCTATCTAACACATTTCAACTCTGTATTTTGCTATACCTACCTACGTCTGTATGATGCGAAGCCGACGCAAGCGCATGAAGCACCCCCGCCGCCAGATCCCCGCTCCCCTCCGCTATTGTACTATCGCTTGCTTCGCATAGACTTCGTAATATTTAGAACGTCAAATTTAAATATTTTTACTTTTGTATGAAAATTTGATGAACTAAAATATGATAAATTTTTAAAAGTCATAGAACAAAAGTTGTTGTTCATGATGTTAGTAACATAGTCCTGAAAGGTTGCCAGTGTTTCACAAATAACCCTGTATATCACACTAATATTATAACGGCAAAAGTGTGTCTGTATGTATTTGTTAGTTTATTACAGATATGGCACTCAAGTGGACAATGTCCTGGAATAGCCCATAGGATACTTTTTATCCCGGAACTATGTTCCCTAAGGACCATTTTTAACCGACTTCAAAAAAAAGGAGGAGGTTATCAATTCGGTTGTATGTTTTTTTTTCTACTTTCCTTTTGAAATCACTGGCAGTATCTAGTAATATTATAAACGTGAAGAGTGAAATCCTATAATAAAAAATACGAAGATATGACATCCACCAACCCGAACTGGGCCCGCGTGGTGGATTACGTCCTATTCTAGAGAGGAGACCTGATTCTCAGTAGTGCGACATTATTAAGGCTGCAGTTATTAAAACAAAGAGTTAAGAATTTTACCGTCGTATTGACAACCTCAGCGAAACTTGCCGAGAAGGCTGACTCGATACATTATTATAAATGAGTAATTTTCTATGTTTCATTGTTTGTTTCTGAATCACGCAGAAGCGGTTGAACTTTCGATAGAATACTGATACTGATAATAATAATAATATTATTCCACAACTTTCACACAACGCCATCTTGTCCCAAACTAAGTAGAGCTTGTGCTATGAGTACTTGACAGACAGCTGATAAACATACTTATATATTTATAAATACATAAATATTTTAGATAAATTATAACCAGACACAGAACAAATGATCGTTTTTAACACACAAATATTTATAGTTTTTTTGATAGTTTTACAAGCTAGATTAACACATATAATACAGTTTACTTCGGTCTAAACTCCATGCAGACGAAGTAGCGGAAACAAACTAGTATTTTATGATTCCTTCAAGTGTATGTGGGTCTATGTATAGAAGAAAATAAGGGGAAAGCCGGCATTGTCATATATAAGTAGGCCAAGTGTGTTTCCTAGCAGAGAAATTCAATCGACACACAGGAAATCCCCTTTGAGTTCATTACAGTTCAACACACTATATACATTCGTAAGCCTAGGTAGATACCTAGCTATGTAAAGTTTATTTTTTCCTTTTTTTTATATTGGCCGGGAGAAGTTATTTGATAATTTATCAAATAACTTCTCCTGGTTGAGGATGGACCAAGAGGACGTGTCAGACTTTTTGCTGACTAAAACCAACCCGTACCCTTCAGTTACCCTTTGCCTTCCAAGTTCATGGTAACTCAGCTATGTCATCATCATCATCTTCCTGCCCCTGTCCCGTGTTATTTGGGGTCGGCGCAAGAAGTTTTTTTTTTCCATTCTGCTCTGTCATTCGTCATGCTATCACTAACTTCCTTTTCTTTCATATCACTCTTCACACAATCCCTCTTTTCTTTGGTCTCCCTCTCCCTCTCCACCCATCCACATGTATGCTCATAACTCTTTTAGTAACATGCATTTCATCCCTTCTCTTCACATGACCATACCAAGACAAACGATTCCCTTCAACTTTTCAGTCACTGGTGCCCCTTTCAAACTTCCTCTAATATACTCATTTCTCACTTTATCTATTTTCGTCACAACACACATCCATCTCAACATTATGATCTCCATTATATGCAATCTTTTTTAATTCGTCCTTTTCACAGCCCAAAATTCTGATCCACAAAGTATGACAGGTCTTATCACGGATTTGTATTTGTTTTTACATACTTTACATATAAAGTATGTAAAAACAAATACAGTCGACTCTCATTAATTTGAAACTCGAGGGACTCTTTAAACATTACGAATTATCGACTGTACGAAATATCAAGTGGTTCGAAAAATAATGCTTTGAACTGAAAGTTAACTAAACAAACCAATTCGTGCGGAAGTGTGTGTCAAACTAATTATTACAAAAACAAAGGCACGTGTACGATGATACAAGTTTGAACTTGTCTAAAAATGTACTTGCATACCTCTGCAAGTTCTACAATCTTTCTCTCTCTTTCTCTCTGCAACATTGAATTGTCGAGTGTTTGACGCCGATGAGTACGAATTAACCCGTCCTTTTATTACGTAGCGACAATGTTTTCGCTCGAATTACAAAGTGCATAAAAACGTATTAATTTAGTTCGAAATATAAATAGATTTTCTAGGGAACTCGTGATAACTTTGAATTACAGAGAGGTTCGAATTGTCACAGGTTTGAATTAACGAGAGTCGACTGTATATACAAACAATCTAAAATATGGCGTCGAAAAACTCCGCAATTTTTGTTAAGGGCTATTATTATTATATTTTCTTCAGGTTTACTTAATATGTAAACAAAATAAAAGAAAAAAAAACAAAGCTTAAACTTTTCAAACTGTTGCATATCTTTTTTAACAATTTACATTTGACGGCACGCTTGGCGCAGTGGTTGAGTGATTGGCTGCTGAGCTTCGAGTCGCGGGTTTAATTCCCGAAAACGTAGGAAACAAATATTCGTATGGACTACAGACAGTGTTCCGGGTCTGTGTGTCTTGTGTATGCGAGTTTATATGTTTGTAAATGCACCTACGATACAGCAAAGGGTAATTGAAGGACGCTGGTGTGATTTTAGTCAGTAAAAGTCTGACATGCCCTCTCGCTCCACCCAGACCGCGAGAAGTCATTTGGATGATTTCCCACCTTAAAAACCCACGATACAGAAGTTATTCCTAGTGTGGGGATAAAGAATTAAAAACGATAAAGATTTTTTTTTTACAACCATCACACAACCCCGTCTAGTCTCAAGCTAAGCAGGGCTTGTGTTATGAGTACTAGACAACTGATAAACATAATTATATATTTCTAAATACATATATATTATAGATAAATTACACCCAGACACAGAACAAATGATTGTGCTCATCACACAAACATTTTCCCTGGGTGGGAATCGAACCCACGACCTCAAACATAGCAGTAAGGGCCACTAATCACTAGACCAACAAGCCAGTCAAATATTATATAAATAAAGAAAATTAGAACAAGAAACCACAGACATCCCGGTCCTCTAAATTCTCAGCGGACGCAAAAGTTATAACATACGATCTAGAGCATCGTAAAATTGTTTCAGAGAATAAGTGAAAAACAATAATGGAATAGGTTATTACTCTTGACGGAGCTACAATTGGGTTGATCGAAAGCGCCAACTTCTGTATTTATTGAATTGTAAATGGATTAAAAAAATACAAGACTTAAACCCGGTTTCTGAAGACCTTTCAAGGCAAAGGTAGCAAAGTGAAAAAGGTTATCTACAATTTTGCTATTAGCTATTAATAGATAATAATATTATATTCCACAACATGCCAAATCTCCTTTCATGTGTGAAAAGCGCAAAAGATATCCTAAAAGGTATATAGTATAGTATGTATAGCATATAAGTATTTATTATTTTAATTTAAGATTTCACATTATCTTCTTTAATTACTTCTACACACTATTGTCTACATTTCTTCGTATTTCTCCTTTCGCAGGTCTGCTGGAAGAAATTTCTTATTGGAAATAAGCAGTACCTTTGTACAATTTTTATCAGAATGTATCTTCTTTCTTTAATCATGTGTGTACATCTATACTAATATTATAAAGAGGAAAACTTTGTTTGTTTGTTTGTAATGAATAGACTCAAAAACTACTGGACCGATTTAAAAAATTCTTTCACCATTCGAAAGCTACATTATCCACGAGTAACATAGGCTATATTTCATTTTGGAAAAAAATAGGGTTCCGTAAGATATTTGAGTTTTTCGGACACAAGGTGTAAAAAGTCAACCAGAAAAGTTACTTATTTTGCGTACGCTGCCTAAACTATAAAAGATAGAACCATAAAATGTTCTAATTAATTGTAGATCTTATAAATATCTACCAATGTTTGTTAGGAGAAACCTACTTTCACGCGGGCGAAGCCGCTGGCAGAAGCTAGTAAATTATAAAATAAATAAAGATAAACCAAAAAAGTAACACAAGTTATACATAAACTTTAAGTTTTTTTGTAGCCTATGAGTACTATGGCGATCTTATCGCTGACAGCGATATTTACCAGACAACCTTAAAAAAATCGCAAAAAAAAGCAAATCGCATAATTGCAGACCACTTTTTTCATTTTAGACTGGTCGATATTCGAATATAGGAACTGCTGTTTCCCACTGCTAGAGGCTGGACGTCGACTGTAATAAGCCACCAAGCGGGCCATTTGGCCACCACATTTGACACTGGTTGGTGAAATGAAAACAGCCATGTAATATAATAAATACACTAGAAATAAGATTTGACAGTTACTTGTCAGGATACTGTCACATCAAAAATGAAGGTAATATGGGTTCAGTGTTAATTAGAAATGTACGTTTGTAAACCTGTTCAATTTTATGCCAGGCAGGTTTTAATTTATGTTTTGCCGTGTATCGGCATGATTTAAAGATTTAACTATAAGCGTTTGCAGTGATACATCTGTATCACTACAAACCCTTAGAATTCAATCTTCAATCAATATCTTCATTCTTATACACTGGGGGACAAAATGTCCCCCCCAATAAGATGCGCATCGCTAAATCTACATGATTGCGAGGTTGTGCTGTGTCCCACAACTTAACCTCAATATTTTCCCTCGCGCCGGGCCTTGGTACAGGCCATGGTCCGGAGCGAGGAGGAGTGCGAGCGACAAGCGTGCGCCTCCTTCTGCGAAGCAGTAATGCTAGCAAAGGAGGCGGCCAATCGCTTGAGGCAACGGTCCTCACGCCCCAACCGTGACCGGGATCCCGATCCCGATTTCCGGCCACCGTATGCGCGGGCTTGCGGACGGCGAGCTATGGGTAGCCCGCCGTCCGACCGTCCGGTAACCGGCCAGACCGAGCCCAAGTCGTCGACGGCGCGTATTGTTCCATTCGCGCCTCATGGAGATGTCAGCAAATCGTAGGGGCCCAGCAGGGTCGAAGCCAACGAAGGAACAGGATTGGGTTTTTAGTCAGTAAAAGTCTGACACTATTTCCTTTGATTTGTCATTAGATGATTTTCCCACCTAAAAAAAACCCAATATTTTAAGATGCATTCACGTGACGCGGGACATTTTATTGGACAACTAGCGACCCGCCCCGGCTTCGCACGGGTGCAATGCTGATTACTTCATAGTATAAAACAAAGTCACTTTCCGCTGTATGTCCCGCTTTCCGCTGTAGGTCGCCAGTAGTAATTATACTACAGAATGTCTTTATATACAACGTTCACAGCTTTTTTTGTCTTTAGATAATGCAAACATGTTTTCTTTTGAGGTTGCTCTTGAAAGAGCGACATATAATTGGCCATGTGAAAAACACTCAACGATCAAATAACGATCAATAACGTTGCAACGTTGACAGTTTGACCCTGCGATTTATTATTGGTCATTGCAAAGATATCTTTACCGGAAATTGTGGGCGTTTAAATTGGAACGGTAAATCTGATGGTATGGATGGTTCATGACAATTTTAATAAGCCCAAATACGGCTAGGTTACATTGATTAATTACGGAGTTCCAGTGCCTACCTTTCGGCTCCATCATCATCACCAGTGCACTTCGATGATACCATTTTCAACATAACTGTTTAGAACCATTTATTTATTTATATTGTCATAGTCGCCTAACTGTCTTCATTGTGATATCTATGTGAGTATGAAGTTCCGTTAGCTATTTCTGGTATTCTTCATAAATTCCACTCCATAAAATGTTACTTTTTGACTATAAATGCTTAAGTTTTCCATGAAAACACCAAAATCGCTATATTATGGTTGCCTATAATATTTGAGGAGTTCCCTCGATTCCTCATGGATCA
The DNA here is from genome assembly GCA_949316375.1 of Mythimna vitellina. Taxonomy (NCBI): domain Eukaryota; kingdom Metazoa; phylum Arthropoda; class Insecta; order Lepidoptera; family Noctuidae; genus Mythimna; species Mythimna vitellina. The sequence continues at coordinate 6,027,085 of OX438687.1, read as the reverse complement.
GGTTTTTTTTTTGATGTCGGTTAAAATGAACAGCTTCCAAATCGAGAACAGTTATCGACCGAGTAAGATATTTGCGTCGGCGCATCAATCTATCAAAGAATCAAGTTATTTACCGAAACCGCTATGTTCCTGTATTTTAAATCTGTAATATCTTCGAAAATATTCATTTAAATTACACGCTATAACGGGCTATATTGATCTATATTAAATGCAAAATTTATTTAAGGTACTTAATTGGATAAAGATTAATGCTGTATTGCTTAAAATCGTTTCGCAAATAAATCATTATTTCTCGTAAAAAGTAAAAGGATAAAAAATGGTTATTGTGGGTTACACCTAAAAGATAGACATATACCATCGCGGACTTTTTTGTAGACTTTTTTAAGGTGTACAATACTGTAGTACATTATTTTGATCTATCTCTTAGGGTTCAGCCAGCGTTTGCAATGTAAGTGCAAAAAAATGTGTTTATTTACGACATCACATTAGAAACCTCTAAAATCATCAGGGTTCCTCTACTATATTGTGCATGTATTATACACATAAACCTTCCTCTTGAATCATTCTATCTATTAAAGAAAACCACATCAAAATCTGTTGCGTAGTTTTGAAGATTAAAGTATACATAGGGACAGACAGACACGAAAAGCGACTTTATTTTATACTATGTAGTGATTTGACAAAGTTGCGCCTCATGTTGGGGGACATTTTGTCCCTTAGTTTATCAGAGACTTTATGATAACACATTTTAATTACTTGTCAAGCAGCCTCTGTTTCAACGAAGTTGTCAAACAACCGGAATTAAACGATCATTTGCGTGAACCGTCGGCTTCAAGAAACGTTCATAACATTTCCTTAAGTTTAAATAACTTTTGTTTTACAACTCGCTAAATTCACGAAACTTTACACTCCGTCTTACATTTCTTCGATTTGTAATTTTGTATACTTAGTATTAAGAGCAGTGGTGGCCGAGAGAGCAGTGGTGGCCGAGAGAGCAGTGGTGGCCGAGTGGTAACAGCCCCGATTTACGAGTTGTAGGTCGCGGGTTCAAACCCAGCCAGGCGCATTACTTTGTGTAATTTATTTCATCACCACTGCTCTCAAAACGGTGAAGGAAAACATCGTGAGGAAACCGGCATGTCCTAGAACCAAAAAATTCGAAGACATGTGACATTAATCAACCCGCATTGGGCCCGCGTGGTGGATTACGGCCCATTCCCTCTCCTAAAGAGGAGGCCTGATTCCCAGCAATGGGAACATTAAAAGGCTGATTATGTTATGCTATGTTATACTTAGTATATACCTGTATATGTTATGGACCACTTAGGCCTACTGTCCACGGACGCGTAACTTCATCGACGCGTATTTGCTTTTATACGCTTGGTGTATGCTTGCTCACAAAAGCTTACATACAAAACTATAAAACTTTGCCGACGAAGCTGCAACAACACAACGACGCTACGACTTTGTCTCTTTGTCGACAGAGTGTGAGCAAGGTACACCAAGCGTATAATGTTATGTTATGTTAAAACTTTGTCAAAAGGCTTTTTACTCTATAAAGGACTATGTTGAGGACGAAAAGGCTTGGGATTGACCTGCTCCAGTACGCACTACAACTGTTGTCTTATTTTTCTCTTTTATTTTTATTTTCAATTGTGCTCTTTATTATTATTATTATTTTACAATTTGATATTGTAGATTATTTTTATTTTGCAATTTGACTTTATTTATTTTTATTTTTGACATCAATATTTACTTTATTAAGTAAATTACATTTTGTAAATTATATATTTACTTTTATTATTGTGAACGTGAGAACAATGTTGATTGCCTTTTTTTTTTTCCTTTTCAGTAATTTTAACGTATGTCTGGCAATTTGAGTATATTCTGCGGCCTACCCAAATGTCCTTTCCTTGGTATTGTTCGTCAAGTCGTTGAGCTCCTTAGTAGTCCTGGGTTGAGCTTTGCGAATACTGACAAATGCTTGCACTGACTGGACAGGTCCACTCAAATTTGTATGGTTCTTTCTTCAAAAGACCATCTCAGACAAATCTGCACTGTTCTCATGTGATTTGACCATTACATATTAACTGTATGGACTTTAAAACAGACTTTGACCCCTGAGTTTGTTTCGGTGTTTCTTCTCAGGGTAGTCAGCTAGGAAACACCGGCCTCATCTAGTTTAAAATGACAAAAAAAAATTGACGTGTAAAAGTGTTTTTTTAAACCTACTTACAAAATAAATATCATTTATCATTTATCATCATTTATCATTTATCATTTAATGACCAATACACGTCTATGAAGCTACGCGTCCGTGAACAGCAGGCCTTAGTCCATTATATTATTAGGACATTATAAAAAATGCCTGAAAATAAGAAAGCCAATTGACGTTCACACGTAACCGTTACACACTATATATCATTGACCGATTACCCGATAAATCATATAGCATTATTCATAATGTCTAGACAATTATATAAATAAGGAAGTTGAAATTAGAATTATTTACTTAGCCCTAAGTAGCCTGTCATTATTCAAAATCCCCCAGGCATTATGAAAAATGCACTAATTCATTACTTGGTTCATAACATAATATGTATGTTTGGCCTCTTTAGACTTTTTATTATCATAGAAATCCTACATCAATGATGTATACATAGTCAAACGAGGATTAAAACATCATCAAACGTTAACGTTTAAACGATCAGGGCCAGTTTTAGTTGGCCATTTCATGAAGTGATCAATCCTAAGATCTGGGCCACGACATATGCATAAAAATGAATTGTGGGACTGAAAACTAGACACAGTCTTAATCTCTGCAAAATAAATATAAGAGAAAAATATTACACTTTTGGTTTGATTTTAAGTTCACACTGTCCATTGAAAGGTTGTCTGGTACCTACATTTCACTGTCAGTGATAAAGCTGCCGAGGATATATTATAAAAAAAAAAATAGATTTATTTTCCTTCTACATTTTTTGCTCGTTGACTAATGAGTAGCTATTAATTAACTTAAGTAGGGTTTTTGTTCCATGATTTTGATTAGTTGTATAGACTAAATGTCTGTACAAGGATTGCTAGATAGCGGTAAAAAGTCTCTTCCAGTCGTTTCCATGTTATTCTTTCTTGGGCTACTATGCTCCATGCTTTTCGTACTATTTTTATGACGTCATCACTCCTTTTTTTGTGGACTGCCATGTCTGCCCATAGAGTACTAGATCGTGATGATTTTGGGCCACCTTTCGTCTGATGCTTGTTGGATATGTCCGGCTCATTTCCATTTCACGCCAAGCAATTTCTTTAGCACATCCTTTTCCTATTGTGATCTCATCAGAAATAAAGATTTCCGCAGGAGAACCAAGGTTACCGACGGTATACCGAAGAATCGCTAAATTTAAGTGGCACTAGGCAGGGCATATTGTTCGCAGAACAGATTTACAGGTTGATGGGGTTTTTTTTTTTTTTTTTTTTTTTATTGGGTGGGAAAATCATCCTAATGACATCCCCGCTCTTGGGCGGAGCGGGAGATAGTGTCAGACTCTTACTGACTAAAAACCCACTCCTGTTCCTTCGTTGCCTTCGTCCCAGGGCCCTGGGTTCCGCTTTCACACTACCCGTGGCCCCAGTAGGCTTCGACCCTGCTGGGCCCCTACGATTTGCTGACATCTCCTTGAGGCGCGCGTGGAACAATACGCGCCGTCGACGACTTGGGCTCGGTCCGGACGGTTACCGGACGGTCAGACGGCGAGCCACCCATTGCTCGCCGTCTGCAAGCCCGCGCCTACGGTGGCCGGAAATCGGGATCGGAATCCCGGCGGCGGTTGGAGCGTAAGGACCGTTGCCTCACGCTATCGGCCGCCTCCTTAGCTAGCATTACTGCTTCGCAGAAGGAGGCGACCGCCTGCCACTCCTCCTCGCTCCGGAGCATGGCCTGAACCAAGGCCCGGCGCGAGAGATCACCGCCGCCGATTGCCCCCACGAGGTCACGGCGTTGCTCTGCCCAAGCGGGGCACACCTCCACCGTGTGCTCCACCGTGTCCTCCGGGTGGGCCACACAGTGGACAGGTTGATGGGATCAAAATATTCTGGAGTGGCGACCGCGTAACGGAAGATGTAGCATTGGAAGGCCTTCTATAAGGTGGACCGATGATATGACGAAGGTCGAGGAAATCCGATGAACGCGAGACGCACAGGACCGTTCGTTCTGGCTACACTTGGGGGAGGCCTATGTTCGTCAGTGGACGTCTTTCGGCTGAAATAGCATCATTTCAGCCGAAAGACGTCCACTGACGCACCACAGCTTGCATAAAAAAAACTATAAAACTTTGCCGACGAAGTTGCAACGACACGACTACGGCACGACCTTCCCTCTTTGTCGACAGAATGTGAGCAAGGTACACCAAGCGTATAATGACCAATACATTTCTATTAAGCTACGTGTCCGTGAACAGCAGGCCTTAGTCCATAGTATTATTAGGACATTATAAAAAATGCCTGAAAATAAGAGAGCCGATTGACGTTCACACGTAACCGTTGCGGGCTCTGATTAGTCAGCAATTGCCATGCACAAGCGGTGCGCGTCCTTGGTGCGCAGGGTGCGGGGCAGCTCCAATACAGTTCTGGCGATGATTGCTGGCAGAATTGATTGCCCTTATATCGGACATTGCTGTAGCAGACACGTTGCTAACTACGTCCGATAGTGTAAATGTACGAGTATTTGCTTATGGGTGTGTGTTCTGTTTTGTGATTGTTGTATGGGTGCTATTAGTTGCCTGAAATAAATGCTTTTTTTTTATTGTCACGCTTTTGTTCTCCTCCCCGCATTCTTTGAAATATACACTGTATATAATTGACCGATTACCCGATAAATCATATGGCAATATTTAAATAAGGAATTTGAAATTAGAATTATTTACTTTACCCCAAGTAGCCTGTTATTGTTTAAAATCCCCCAGGCACTATGAAAAATGCCCTAATTTATTACTTGGTCCATAACATAAGTATATGTCGGGGCCAGATCGTTTTATACGATTGATGATATGTTAATCCTCGTTTAGCCTACTTTCTTTAGACCTTTTAATATCATAGACATCCTACATCAATGATATGGCCAAACGAGGATTGACATATCATTAAACGTCAACTTAAAATCTGGCCAATTTAGTTGGCCATTTCATGAAGTGATCAATGATGATGATGATGATGATGAAATACTTTTGAATTGTTAAGGAGTTGGTTATTAAGTCAGAAAGTTAAAGATACTCGCATAATAGATTCATAAATCATATCCTGAGCAAGAAAATAGTGTTTCCATCCAAATATGTAAACGAAGTATCTAACAACAGTTAATTAAAATAACTTAACCTTGAGAAGAGAGGTCACAGTTTCCAGTCGACTTGGCAGGCAAGCCAAGTGGGGCGGTTTCAACCCCAGTTCATAAAACTATGGCAATGTGCAAGCATTCATGCAGAAGTAATTTTGTTTCTGAACATTTTTTTTTATATTCAACTAACTTTGCTGCTATAGAAAAAACTTCAAAGCCATTATGAAAGTTTGAGCGTCTGTGATAGGAAAATTTCCAGTCTCATATTTATTAAGCAAGTTTGTTGGAAGTTATAATTTTATTAAGTTATAGTTTAAGGTGTATTTAATTTTAATTGCATCTATGACATTGTAAATTTAATTTAATTGTGTGTAACATTATGTAACTAGTAGTATGTAACTTTAATGTCTATTTTTAACCTACTTCAAAAAAAAGGGAAGAATTCGGTTGAATGTTTTTTATGTTTGTTGCCTCAGAACTCCGTCGTTTATGGACCGATTTGCAAATTTTTTTTTTTCATTGGCCACCGGGCTAAATTCTACTTAAAGTACGACCCCGTCGAGGCCGACTTCGCAAGAGATGGAGACGATCTGGACGCCTACTACGAGGGCTAGCTAGAGGTGACTCCAGAAAACAATACCTGGAACAGTTTGGGGGACCCAGCGGTGAAAAAATATAAGCTAAATAAAACAAAACAATCACAAGCAGTTCGGTCAAAAAAGATAAAACTATTAGCACGTTCCAAAGCATAGATCAAATACAACAATCAAAGATTGCATCAACTATTATATACCTATGTTACCATCAGGTGGAATCGCAGTCAAGCATTAGTTTATATCAATAAAAAAAAACCCTATGGAGAAGACCGTGTTACATATAGGTACTACATCCACATCTGACTAATAAAAGTGATTCAAAATAGTGATCTTTTCCACGTGTGATTCAGATTGAGGAACTTAGGACCACGCCAAGTTGTTATCAAGTTGACATACTTCAACAGTCGTTGACTCTGCCAACAGGAAAAGCTGAGTTCTGTCCCTCTTCCATTTCGTGTTGTACGTATCAAAGTTTGCAATATTTACCTTCCTACTTTTGTTTTGTTTGGAAAATAGAGAACTTACATGAAAAAATATTTGTTATCTATCCAATAAAAGCTCTCTTACATAAAACTTAAATATTAACTAAGCTATTTATACTGAAACCTAAGTATTTACATAAAAACTATAAATACTAAACCTAACTTTGTACATATAACACAAAAACACCTATTACACTCAAGAGTCGAAGTACTCCTCCACATCGCTGTCATCCGGAAATGTGCCCAGAAGGCTGGCAGGATTGCCACGTTGAATGGAAATGCTAATTCTTTGGGCGAGCCAGTCCTCTGGACACGTAAAGTGTCGATCAGACGGCGTAAAATTTCCTTGAAAAAGAGAGGCGCACTCAGACCTTATGAACCAAGCGTTTCGATCCCAAACGGCTCAAAACTGTAATTACCAATAAGGTTACAGCGCCGTAAATAAATATACAAAAATAGAATAAGTGAAAGTGAAGTGTAATGAGTGAATAAGTGTGGTGTCCTCTGTGTAACTTGTGCCGGTTCTCCAGGGCACTGCTTGAGACTGACCATCGACTATCATGTATGTATGTTGCCTACTACTACACTAATGGATATTTGATCAGTCTGTGGGTAAAATAAATAAATACTTACTTACATAAATAAATAAATACTTATCTGTGAAAAAAAAAACGAAATTGATAGAAAAACAAACGAAATATGTAACCAAAAAATCTGCAATTTACACGTATCCCTTAAAGGTCTACCTACGTACTGAGTAGATCGAGACATACATTCTGCTTTGTGGATAGTCGAGCGGAGGGGTCAGTACGGTATTTCCTCACCGGATTTTGTCAGATAGATTGACGGAAATGTAACGAAGCCATGTGGTACAAATGAAAAATGAACCGGTCAAGTGCGAATCGGACTCGCGCATCGAGGTTTCCGTACAAAGAACAACGGCGAGGAAATTGTTGATGAAATTATTAAGTGTCTACATATATACCATGATATATACTGGTGAAATAATTTACTATTTTTTTTTTAAATCAAGCTAATGGTCAGTCTAAGTTTCGCAAAAAAATTCGTAATAATTGGAAACTAAATTCACTAGGTTTTTTACGATAATAAATAAACATGGCTTAGTTTTTTTTTTTGGCGGCTTGACTTGATGACTTTTGGCTAAACTGAACTTTTAATTTTGCCACTAATATAAATCTTAGTCAAGTAAAATAATAAGCTTTGCTTTATGTATTGCATTTATATAGTTAAGAACTTTCTGCTTAAGATAATAAAAATAACTGTTTGTGCTTGTTTCTTAACATTTGAAACTTTATTTATTCAACAACTAAGCCTTAAAAAATGAATACATAAAACACTTAACTAATTAAAACTATATATACACTTAAATCAAAAACTACTAGCTAAAATATGGCGTCAAAAAACTCCTCCGCATCGCTGTCGACTGGAAGTGTACCCAAAAGGCTGGCGGCATTGCCACGTTGTATGGCAATGCTTAATCTCTGACCGAGGTAAAAGCCAGCCCTTGGGTCACGTGAAGTGTCTACGTTTGGATAGTTCTTTGAACAGCTTATGAGCACTCGGACCCCACGGCCCAAGAGTTTCAACCCCAAACGGCTCAAAAATATAACTGCCGACGAGGTTGTTATATTTCCGCCGCTTGAGGTTCTCCGCAGCAGCAGCGGCAGCACCAGCACAGCACGAAGAGCTAGGAAGATGGGATGGCGCAAGAGTGTCGACACAGGTAGCGTCCCACACTAAAGGCCTACCCATCTTCCAGGGAAATAAAGACATACCGTCCGGTCTCTTACCATCGTCGCGTGCCAGGCCATGAGGTTCCAAAACAGCCGGAACGCCGACGGTGACAAGGGCTCGTCGGATGATGTCGTTAATATTCGCGTGCCGTGCTATCCGTCCCGCGCTTCGACTGCATGACAGGCCGTGGTGACCAAGGCTGTTGACAACTTCACCACAGTGGCAGCGATGAGGAGAACAGCAAGGAGCACCTAGGCGTAGGGCAACAGCTAGGCGGAAAGTAGTATCGTCGAATAAGGTGCCAATATTCGACGACGGCAGTGCGTGAAGCCAAAGACCAGACTCCCAATTTCCCACAGCCAGGAGGCGCGCACGCTCTGCAGTAGTAGTAGAAGTAAGGATTAGGTTTTTCTGGACTACTTTGCAGAGCGGTTCGTCCCACCGTCTCTGAGAGGTTGGGTTGTCAGGTGGATTTGTATTCGGGCAAGCGAGTCTCCAGGCATCCATAGCCTCGGTGAAGCACGGCACTTCAAAAGGAATCAGTGTGGAAGTTAGAATATTCCTGATTAATTTATCAGTGCTGTGAACCGAAGATATGAATGCCGGTAAACTAATACTGGTAATTTTGCGGACGCCGAGGCCTCCCATACGGATGGGAAGAGTAACTTGATCCCAAGCTCGATCGTCCAAGGTCATATTTAAAATTAAAGTAAGTGTATGCCGAATAATTTTGTCCATTTTTTCCAAAAGGTGAAAGTGCTTCCATAAGTAGGAAGCACGAAGGAAATATATTAATTTAGGGCCGAAACAACAATAACGAATTAGGGTAATGGCCGAATGCATGTTAATTTGGAGTAATCTTTCCGAAACGTCACTAAAATTTTGTATTTTTTCCTCCACAAAACTGGGAAAGGAATCCTCAAAGATTGGGGACCCAAGGAGACGAAGAGAACTTTTATCTATAATTTTGATTGCAGGGGCTATTGCATTAAATTTTGGAAGAGTCAGATGTCTGTCAGTACTGTCAGAGAGGAATAATTCACATTTAGAGAAGTTGAGATCTAGTCCTATAGAAAAGAGTTGGTTTTTTAAAAATTGTAAATCATTTAAAACGGTGTCTGCATCGCCTCCCAAGGTTCCATCATCGAGGTACCACACATTAAATTTGGAATTTAGTTTTCGAATGATTGGGTGTATAGCTAAGCTAAAGATCACTGGCCCGAGGGGGTCACCTTGTTGACAGCCAACAGCGGATTCCAAAAGGTTGTCCCGAAAGAGTAATTTAGATGGTTGTCTATAACATTGCCAAAGAAAACTATAGATTTGAGGTATTTCTTTTTTAGTTTCTGCCAGCAAGGTATCCCTATTAACCGAATTAAATGCATTTTTTATGTCAACCTTAAGGATAGCCTCTCCTTTGCCAGAATTTAGATAGGTCGACAACGCGTGTACGGCAGCCTCACAGCCCCCTTTGGAGCCGTAACCAAGCTGTAGGGGCTGAAATTTTTCCGAAACCACCTCACCATAAAATTTGCAACAAATCTTGGCTGCCATACGACGGTAGGTAGTTCCCACGGCAATGGGACGAATACCGCCATCCCTCTTACGCAGGGCACATAAATTAGCCCCGTACAAGACGTCGATGACGGTTTCGTTCACCTTGCCAGAGAGCATTAGGTTAATCAGAGCCGTAAGCTCCTTCAAGAGCAACTCACCAGCTTCCCCGGCGCCTGAACAGGTAAGGTCCTTTAGGTGCTGAGGACTTAGACCATCGAGGCCGCCAGCAGAGCCGCTCCGGAAAGAGCAAACGGCTGTGATCACTTCTCGACCTGTAATGGTGAGGGTGTGAATGTCCGGATCAGGGGGGTCGGGAAAAGAAAGGCCATCCGCTGGGGCAGGGTGTTTTCTCCCCAGATCTGCGAGAATATCTGGAGAACAAGGAGCCACCACATCACTACTAAAAAGAATCCTGGCTGCTCCGCTGATGTCACCTTCCCCCAACTTTGTTTCTACTAGATGGGGTATACCTTTTAAAGGGGTAAACCTTTGTATCGGAAATTTTGAATCTAAATGACAGGCCGAAACATTACAGTTTTCTTTAATTTGTGCAGTTAAAGTCTTTTTTGTTGCCAAATTCTTTTGGACGTGTAAAATTCTGTAGGGAAAGGTGAGCAGGTGTTCCCAAGCACTTTGCGAGTTCTCCCGTACGGCAAGGCGAACGCACCCTGCTAGGTTTTGCGCCACAAGAGGTCTAGCTCCGCGGGGAACTCGCTTTAAAACTGGGCAAGAGTTTTTGAATTTTGAAAGAATTTTCCAAAACGGATCTAAAGGTGGTGTAGTAGGTGTGGGAAATGGTGTACTTACAGGGTCCGAAGTGGGTGCATTTTGGGGTTTATGTACCTTCCCAATATGCACACTCAGACCCCGCTTACCTTTAAAAAATCGTGCCTGGGTGCACAGAGGGCACCTCTCCAGGATATTCAAAGGTTGACAGACACTGTTATCGACCACTTCGCTGTTGTCGCTAAGCATGTATAAAATTAACGCTTATCCACTAACTTATTAACAATAAATATAGCTAAATAAAAGGAAAAACACTAAACAATAACACTGACTAAAAAAAATCGTTCGAATGTCATAAAGACAACACGTGTCAAATGAAGCAGCGCAGTCGCGTAGGCGGCCTGGGGCGCCGCGACACCGATGATGGCATTTCGGTGGCGGCGCCCTAACAACCGTTGCCGGGTGATGACACGCGTCGCGTCCTCGCGTCGGCGTCACCGTCAGGCGGCACGTCACACGTGCACTTTATAACACTCTTTATAATATTAGTGTAGATTGCGTTGGATGATCCAGCAAGCTTTTAAACCATTCTCATGTTGACGATAGGCGACTGGGAAAGGCCCCTCTTGTGCTTGTAGCACCGCCTACAGCTGTCAAGTATAAACAAATAGTTTTCTTTTGGAAAATTGACAAATTTTTTCGATATTCGTACAGGGCTCCAGGCTTAACATTTTGACTTATAGACAAAGGTGCATCATTTTTCTTTAACTTTCTACGAAGAGATATCAAGAAAATACCTATAAGTAGGTACTTAATAGATAGGTATGAGTAAATATCGTAATGAATGCAACACCATGAAATAATGACAGTCGTTTATACCGCATACATCGAAGGACTGGAACAATTGAGCTTAGAATATATTGGTTATAATGACACATATGAAATCGTAGTGCAATTCGAGTATAGCTACATCTCCAGAAAAAAAAGGTATTAAGACATTTCAACTGTAATCCAGGCTAATGAAAAAAAAAACACCACGTTATGACAAGACATCTTGTCGATCTTTCAAAAATGCGTGTATTGATTTTTAAAATTTATAAGGAGGTACGTAAGTATTATAGACAATAATATACGTATCTCAGCAACTTTAAACTGGAATATCTTTAATACGAGGATTCCATTAATAGTGATGTCTAAGCCATATTCTTTAAAAAAAAATCTATATACTTTTGTATATTTTTCTTCACTTGAAGCTAAAAAATATGCCAGCATAATTGTTTTTGATACTCTACCATCACTCTACCTATGTACTCGTAAACAGTTCGATTCTCGAAAAAAAATCTTTTTTTTTTCTTTTACTTTACTTTTAGCCAAATTTTATGATTCTAGGTCAATAAGAAATATCCTATATGTCTTGATTGCCTTGCTAGTGTCAAAATAAGTGCCTAAGCAGAGCATGAACGGCTTTATTTTTTGAATTACCGGTCCTGCGCTTCTTGCAACTATCTTGTTTTTTTTTTTTTGTAGTAAATCATCAAATGATTTCTTCCACTCTCGGTGGAGCTAGAGAGACTTGCTTTCTTTCTAGTAGAGTAAATGGGCCGTAATCCACTACGCGAACCCACGTTTACACATATGTACGTATAATATTCCACACAATTACGTCGGTTGCAGCTGACGTGGTTACATGACCTCATTCGATGCATTAAATAATCATTAGAAACATTGTGGTGACATCACTGTCCAAGAGGTAGGAAAATAGCAACAATGGAATCATTTATTTATCAAAATATCAATTCTTTATCTTTTGCAATATTTCGCAGACATTTATTGTTAAAATTCTTAAACTACGTTTTATGGCTACATTGGTTGAATTACGAGATTGTTTGAAGAGTTATCATGGCGCTGGAACGGAAAAAACAACTGAAAAAACACGGATGGGGTTTAGTTAGTAAAAGTCTGATCCCTCTCGCTTCACCCGGATCGGGAGGAATTATTTCATGATTCTCACTTCAACAAAGAAAGGGTAAAATAGTTATTTCTAAGGGCCAACACTGCGTTAAGCGGGCGCACGCGCGTGTGTCCGCGCGGGCACCCGTCGCTTGACTATGCGCATGTGTCGTGTCCGGCGGTTCCCGTAGTAGAAATCGGATTCTTACCTCTGCGCAGTGTCACTAGTTCAACTTTAACGGTAGGCATGTAGTCGTGTCGATGGAGAACTTTAATCTATTATTACGTAGCAAAACGGGCGCGGGGCGCGGCTGCCTGCGAAGGGTGCCCGCGTGGCGAGCCACGATAGTCCACTTTTGTATGGGACTGCACGGGCGACCGCGTAACGCAGCGTCGGCCCTAACTTGTAACCTTGTTAGTTCTGAAATTTAATTTGAGGTCGATGTAGCATGTTTTTTTCGTCGCCGTCAAGTCAAGCTTGGTCCTTAGTAGACGACTGGACGGCGAGCTAGCCTGATAACCCTGTCCGGTGAGGATTTTCAGTCGGAAAGTGGGGATGTCGTGGCGCCTCTGTAGCCACTCCTCAAAAAGAGAACATTCCTTCGCGGTTGTGGCGTGCCTATCTTAAAACTATCTTTATTCATGTTCAAAACTGTCCTCATGACAGTTTCTTTACTTGTTTGATCACATGCTCGTACTGCGATGATCGATTTTGATTCAAGTTTTCGGTTATGAACGTAACGCACATGCTTACCTATGTAAACAGTTCAATTCCCGAAATAAGTTTTGAAGATTTTTTCCGAACCGCAATTTTTGTTGTTGTTGTGATGTAACAACAAATTTACAGTTTTTAGGTTTATTCCTTATTATTTATATTTAATTTTACCTGATTCCGACCTCTGATAGTCGGCCTTATAATGTTCCCACAGTTGGGACTCAGGTTACCTCTCTAAGAGAAGGAATCACCACATGAGCCCAGAGCGTGTTGAATTTCACATTCTTCGATTTGTTTTATTTTGTTAATGGGCTAGCACTTCACCTCTATCTAATTTTATGGAAAGCGAGAATGTGGTCGACAATGGAGCGCGTTTGCCTAGAAGTAACCTATTCAACCTTTTTTTTTTTTGATGGAAAAATCATCTTATGACATCCCCCGCTCTTTCCGGGGCGGGGCGATAGTGTCAGACTTTTACTGACTAAAAACCCACTCCTGTTCCTTCGTTGCCTTTCGTACCGGGGCCGAGTCTTCCTTTCAGAATCAGACCCCTGGCCCCAGTAGGCTTCGACCCTGCTGGGCCTTTACAGTTGCTGACATCTCCTTGAGGCACGCGTGGAACAATACGCGCCGTCGACAACTTGGTCTCGGTCCGGACGGTTACCGGACGGTCGGACGGCGAGCCACCCATTGCTCGCCGTCCGCAAGCTCGCGCCTACGGTGGCCGGAAATCGGGATCGGAGTCCCGGCGGCGACTGGGGTGTGAGGACCGTTGCTATTCACTCTTGACTTAAAGATCCCTAGGTTGTAGCTATCAGGAAACACCTCTCTGTCCTCTCTTGATTTAGAAACATCTCTCAAATACTTTTAAAATATAATAAGACTCAGTTCATTTACTTATCAAATTTTAATATCATTATAGAAAATCCTAAACCTCTCAGAATTTAATGCTAAGTAACTTTGATTTTAAGAAACTTGTGAGAAAGCTTTTAAGTTATAACTTATTTGAAATTCGCAATCCTTACCAAACTTATAACAACATATCTCACACTTAAAATAGTTTTGTTGCCAATTTATTTGCATGAAAAATATTTCTTTTACAATTCACCAAGCACGTTGACATTGGTATAAACTTAACTAGAGACCCGCCTCGGCTTCGCACGGGTGCCACGCTGATACCACCGCAACCGCTATGTCCCTGCATTTTGAATCTGTAATATTCATTCTTCGAAAATATTCATTTAAATTACATGCTATAAAGGGCCATATTTATCTATATTAAATGTACCATGTATTTAAGGTATTTAATTGAATAAGGATTAATACTGTATTGCTTAAAATCGCTTCGTATATAAGCCAATATTTCTCATAAAAAATAAAGGATAAATAGCATAAATAGCGATATAAATAGCGAGCAATGGGTGGCTCGCCGTCCGACCGTCCGGTAACCGTCTGGACCAAACCCAAGTCGTCGACGGCGCGTACTGTTCCACGCGCGTCTCAGAGAGATCAGCAAATCGTAGGGGCCCAGCAGGGTCGAAGCCTACTGGGGCCACGGTTAGTGTGAAAATGAAACCTGGGGCCCTGAGACGAAGGCAAAGAAGGAATAGGAGTGGGTTTTTAGTTAGTAAAAGTCTGACAATATCTCTCGCTCGCACGATTTGTCATAAGATGACTTTCCCACCCTACAAAAAACCCCTTCAAGATTGTTTTTCAAAAAAAGCCCTTCTTAGTCTACGCCTACTTCATAAAAGGAACCCTTATGCAAAAATTCAAGCTCCTAGTCCCAAAAGTTTAGGCTGTGCGTTGATATGACAGTCAGTCAGTTTCTCCGTTTATATATATATACATTTCATGCCTAAAGCAATCCTTTAGAGAACTTATTTTCTTTTGGGGTACTTATCTCAAATCCAGTCGACGGTCTTTATGAATAAACATTTTATATTTTTGTGATATTGGCTTTTTAAATAAGATAACATTTTTTCTATATTGGTTTTATAACTTCAATCATGAGCTTAGGTGGTTTTGCATTAAGTCTGAAAGCTGAAACAATTTCAATTTCATCAAAGAGCTGATCTATATGATTGGTTCAAGTTATTTTATGTGTTCTTAAGTGAAAGTGAGCAGATCACATTGCTCGTACAAATGATGGTCGATGGGGCCGAAAGGTTCTGGTGTGGTTACCGTGTATCGGAAGACACAGCGTTGGTCGAGGTGAACCGATGAGCCGGTGAGGGTCTCTATATATATAAAAGCGAAATACCACTCACTGATTAATCACGAAATCACAGAAACTATAACACCTACAAACTTAAAATTTGAGAGGTAGGTGCCTTAAAGGGCGTAGACATTCGCTAAGAACGGATTTTACGAAACTCTACCCCTATGGAGGTAAAACGAGGGTTTTAAGTTTGTATGGAGAAACCGACATTTACGCGGGGGAAACCGTTGGCAGAAGCTAACACCCAAAATTTTTCTGATTTTGTTTACTGTGATGATACGTCTGTACAACTTGAATGACCTTGAAAATCTCTTAATTGTCGTTTCTACACATGTTTGTACGATTTTTTTTAGTCGAAAATTTTGTTTTCTATATTTTTGTTTTTTGTAGAAAAATTCAAAAAAAAGTTTTTCTTTTATTATTATTTTTTTTGGTGATTTACGTAAAAACGCGCAATGACGTAATAATAATACCCCCGGGGCGCTCGAGGGGTTAACTCCTGTAGTCTCCTTTTTTAAGTTGGGAAATCGTCTAATGGCTTCTCCAGCACTAGGGTGAAGCTAGAGGGCGTGTCAGACTTTATTGACTAAAACCACACCTGTGTCCCTACAGTTGACTTTTGCGTTCGAAGACCACGAGTATTCCTTTCATATTTTTCTCCAAGGCCCTAGCAGGCATCGATCCTATTAGTAGGCTCTATGGTTTGCTGGTTTACTGACAACTCTTCGAGGTGCGTGTCGAACACTACGAAGACTGGGGCTCGGTCCTTATAAGACGAGCCATACTCTTTCCTGTAGTTCCCTTGCATAAAGAGTATTAAATGAGGATATTTTATATATAATTTAAGTCTGTGCAAAGCCAAGTCACTGATTTTCAATAATTACCACTCAAGTCAATTAAATACTATAGATAGTTACTTATAATTTATTGACATTAATGAAGGGTTCCTACTATGCCATGTCGCCTGACTCGATTGGTGAGGAGACAGAATCGTACAAAATGACTTAGGGAAAAATCCAAAACAAATTTGAGTGAAGTTCAGTGGCTGTTTCAATTATCGGTAAATTGATACCTCGTAGATATTGTGATATAAATTGGCGTAGATTTGTATCTCAAGTGTCTGCTATGTACATGCAGTGACACGTATAGAGAGAGATGGAGAAGTCTTGTAAAAGCCGCAACCGACCTAGCAGACGATCCACGACCACGACCACTCCGGCAGCAGTGTACGACTGAGAAGAAGTCTAAATATGGCGATATGTGGAATACTCATTCCACATATCGCCCAGTTATGTAGACCAAAATCACCTCTCTGTCCCTGGAAACAGGGGTGATTTTAGTAAAGTGGAGTTAAGAATTTCGAAGCTTACCTAGCTTACTCGATAAATTTTCTGCCAAATACTCTAAAAACATTTGAATATGTTACATCTGCAGTCTAATGGAAATCAAAGAGACTGTATGACTATTTTTATGGTGACAATAAAGAGTGCTTATCAATCAATCTATCAATCAATCAATATATCAACCAATCTATCTATCAATCAATCAATTACTTCTAAACTTGACACTGGCTCAATGCACGAACCATGCAATGCCAAAAGAAAAAAAAAATGAAAATAAAGGCCTTAGACTACTGAAATCAAGTAATATACTTTATCTTTATCGTCTGTCGTAACTAAATCAATATGAAACATACAAAGTATCGCATATTCTTTTTGTAAAATCAATATCTATAAAAAAACAGACCTGTCAAGGTTAAATCCCCATAAACGCTCCCCTTCGTGCAAACAGTACGTATTTGGAACAAAAGCTATGTATTATTAGTTCTGTTAAGATACGAATAGGTACGGCCATAGGGTTGTCCTTGCCAGTAGGTATATTCTGTACTAACTGTTCCCAGTAACTTCGCCCATGTAATGGTAGAAAATTGTCACATGGGAATACATTCCTGCCGACATAGCACGAAGAATCGCCAAACTTAAGTGGCAATGGGCAGGTCACATTGCTCGCAGAACGGATGGCCGTTGGGGCTGAAAGGTTCTGGAGTGGTGACCCGTACCGGAAGACGCAGTGTTGGAAGGCCCCCTACAAGGTGGACCGATGACCTGGTGAAGGTTGCGGGAATCCGATGGATGCGAGACGCACAGGACCGTTCTTTGTGGCGACATTTGGGGGAGGCCTATGTCCAGCAGTGGACGTCTATCGGCTGAAATGATGATGATGATGATGATATATTCCTGGGAATATCGTATGTGCTATTTCAGGATATAGTCTACCTGTGTACCAAGTTTCATCAAAGTCTGTTCAGCCGTTCCAGCGTGAAGAAGTAAAAAACATACACACACACATTCACGAACTTTCGACTTCAAAATGTAAGTGTGATGTAGTAAAAATTTTGTGAAAACAAGGTTGAAGAGAGCGTAAAGGAAGAAGTCAATTCTTAGCATTAGCCAATCTCATCATCATCATAGGCCTCCCCCAAGTGTTGCCACAACGACCGGGCCAGTGCGTCCTGCATCGATCGGAGGCTTTCCAAAGCTACGTCACCCGGTACGCGGTCGCCACTCCAGAACCTTTTGGCCCCGTCGACCAATGTTCTGCGAGCAATGTATATTATGAAGTGTCAAAGTTCTTGCAAAATAGCAAATTTTCAGAGGTTTTTACTGGATTAGTTTTACACAAATTTACAAATTGACTTCAATATAAGCCTAGATAATATCCACAAGATACTGTGTTTCAAAAATATCTAATGAAAAATGTGGAATAACGTCATAATCGCGTAAGAGCGATTATATGAAAAACAGTGAAAATGTATGTCGAGTTCCCCTTAATATGAATTAAATGGCAACACAAAAGAACTCCGATTATGTTAACCGTGCAACTGACAACCCTATATATACATATGAGAGACAAGGGGGAAAGTCGCAAACACAAACATACTGCCATTATTTTAAATATACAAACTATTCATGTGTCCCCAAGCAAAGAAAGAATCGTTATTTTTTATGAATTTTGGCGTTTCAGAAATTCAAACCGTTTTAAAAATCAGAGCTTTAAGTTTGTGATTAAAATGCAGAATTTCCTTGACATAGCGTAAGATATCGGTCAAAGATTTTATCTTCATTTTTATCGCAGAAGGTCTTTATGTATTTAAATTTCTGGGGTTCAGATCGATACGTTATATCGTAATCTATTTGAACATGTACTTTTTCGTACACTCTCAATAAGGTTCAGTTGAAAACCAGCCTCACGCGACTACCACTCAATTGTCTGGCATTTCTGCTGTACTGAACCTATTTGGTGCTGCCGAGAGACACACAATGATAGTTTTCTTTCTTTTTTTTAATCTTAAGTTTCTATATGTTTTTTTTACACTGTGTGTATCTTTGTGTGCCAAATAAAATATTTTTCTTTCTTTCGCCAGTAAATGCTAAAGTGGCTTCTTCGCACACAGACCCATGAACTTAAAATGTAAGAAAAAAATACAATTAGCTTGAAAACCCTCTCCTTTTTTGAATTCGGTTAAATAATATAATACAGAGACCTCTACCAACTTTAAGCTCTAGAGAGGCGAAAGTATAAAAAATATAAGAAAAACTCGTAACCATGTCAAATATATCAAGAAAATCTAGACGTAAACTGGATCTGTTACCAAGTATCGTTATATTGATTTAGGTAGGTTATTGTTATTATTCGTCGAAATTACGCACAGACGCGTGCGTCTGTCGCAAAGATTAAGAAAGTCGAGGGCTATTTTTATTTGACGTTCAGCCTTTAGGGTGCGTTTTTACTGATGTGGAGTTGCTAAGGTAAAGTAAAGAGGAGCGGACTGTGAATTGACCAATTATAAATTTTCCGTATTTTTCAATTTAAATCTTTTTTTTTTTGTAAAAACGCATCGAAAGAGCTTTGACATTTCAAAATGTGTTCGATATAGGATTTGATACATGTGGAATACTAGAGGAGCGATGGCCTGATGTTTGGCCGAAAGTGTAAGCGAGCGACGTGACCCTCCGCCACGCCGCTCCTTTGATGATTACCATTCCACTGCGCCCACGATGTTGGAAAGTAGCAGATTCTGGTCTAATTATGCTCCATTGGTGTAATTGCTGCAAGGCGTTCCGATGCGAGGATAAATAAGTAAATAGTACCCGAAATCTCCACTCCACATCAGTGGAAACAGTGTAAGTGGAGCGGAGTGGATTTTCAAATAAAACAAATGAACACGCGGCCTCGAGCCGGACAGAACGGAGTCGAGAAAGCTGTGGTGCCGAGCTGAGAGCACGATGCGGAGGGTAGTTCAACTCCACTCCGCCCCGCTCTGCATCAATGGAAACACTTGCCACTTTTACTGCTGTTCTTCGCTCCACTCCGCCCAGCTCTATTTCAGTGAAAACTGGTGCGGAGTGAAGTTGAAGTAACCTCTGCTAGACATCATAGCCTGGTCGACTCCGTGCTGTCCGGCTCGGGGCCGCGTGTTCATGTTTTATTTGGAAGTCCGGTTAGCTCCACTCCACTTCACTTAGACTGTTACGGAGTGGAGATGTCGAACACTGTGATTGACCAATGTTCGGTCCGCTCTCCTCCACTCCGCCCAACAGCTCTACGTCAATGGAAGCAGACCCTTAGAACCAGTTACTGAAACGAAAATTTACGTTCGCAATATTAATGTTGTGGTCTTAAAGATACCATTTGTGAAAATGTGTTAATCGCGCATTAATGCTGGTGAATTGATTTTGTTCGGATTTTGATCAGTTTGATGAACTTTCTGCAGCTAACTAACTACATAACTTTTTTTTAAGGTTGTATCCACATATTACATTACACGTTTAGTGGAAGGGAGGGGGTCGACAAATTGTGACAATAAGTGACATGGGTTGAAAGGAGTTACAACGTTTTGGCGACACCTTTCAAAATCTATATCTACAAAAGACATAAAAATATTTTTAATTCTATCAATATGACAATAAGGTTTAAATTTTTGTGTTCGCGAGATTGAAAACTTTGAACTGTGGCTGCACTAGAGAGGGGCTCACAATATATCCAGCTACGACAAGGGCGAGGGGAAAAATAATGAAATTTGTGTAACGTAATTTACGGATGGCCATTAATCAGTTGTATATTGTCCTATTACTGTGATAGGGTTTCCCCAATAGCCTTCCACTCTTCCTGGTGTATTGCCTTCCCCGAACAGTCCGTAGATAACGCCTTTTAGTATATGTGCCAGCGATTCCCAATTCTCTCTCACTGCGTTACGACTCTGCAATGGTTCATTTGACTTGCGTTTAATTATTTGTAACAGTATTTTGAGAAACTGGGGGTTAATCTAGATACTCACTTACGATGATAACACATCTAGATACATAGACATAAAACAAAAGTGTCAGATTATAAGAAATAATCACATTTTTTGGGAATCGAACTATTTACATAGTGAATACTCGGTGCGTGAGTCCTCACTCGCACTTGACTGTTTTTTTACGTTCCTCGTAGAAGTGTTTCATAAGCACTAGAATACATTTTTGTCACCACGATCTGATTGATGGCTTTTTCCGACGATTAAGTTCAGGTTTCGTAACGATATTTTTCATCACCTGTCTAGAAATTGGAGCCTTAGAAACTAGGCCTAAAATAAGATATAACTTAAATAAAAGTAGGCACCATGTCTCAGAAATCGACACACAAACATGTACCTTGGATCCAGTACATGAATCTGGAGTTCCTCCATAATCACACCTATATCCCTTTTTAGCCTTTGCTTTCCAAGACTATTGGGTTCCCTTTCTGAAGTAAACCCCACTAGGCTTCAATCGTTGAGCTCCTTAATAGCCCTGAGTTGAGCTTTACAAATACTGACAAATGCTTTCACTAACTGGACGTGTCCATTCAAATCTGTATGGTTCTTTCCTCAAAAGACCATCTCAGACACAAATCTCCATGGTTCTCATGTGATTTGACTATTATATGTTTGCTGTATTGACTTTATAAGAGACTGTGACCCCTGAGTTTGTTTCGGTTCTTTTCAGGGTAGTCAGCTTTGAAACTCCAGCCTCATCTAGTTTGAACTGACGCAGAAATTGATGCGTAAAAGAGTTTTATAAAACCCATTTACCTACGGTTTTGCTGACTTTTCTTTGAGGCGCACTATGTGAGGTCGACGACTCGGGTTCGGTCCGGACGGTTACCGGACGGTCGGACGGTGAGCTACCAGTAGTGGAATTTTTCGTTATCGTTTTCCTATTTTTTTGGGTTGGGTCATGCAATAATGGAACAATATAAGTAAAAAAATATCTAAGGAATTATTCTTAAGAGTTGGACTTGCAAGACGGGTATTGGGCATGAGCATAAGTAAATAATACCATGTATAATGACTTAGAAGGATTGTCGGCACACACACAATTTATTGTAAGATACAATTTTTGTACCTTTGATATTATTCTTGTATTATATAATATTGACTTTAATATTAATATTACAATTTAAAAATAACTTTTAATTATAATGTTTCTAAATCATAAACTTCGTAATTGCAATTGTAGGTAATTTTTTCCATGTAAAGGAAATATTTTATAGACAACACGTTTTTTCCGTAGCCAAATGGCAAAAAACGGAACCCTTATGGATTCGTCATGTCTGTCGGTCTGTCCGTCCGTATGTCACAGCCACTTTTTTTTCGAAACTATAAAAACTATACTGTTGAAAACTCGGTAAGTTGATGTATTCTGTGAACCGCATTAAGATTTTCACACAAAATAGAAAAAAAAAACAATACATTTTAGGGGTTCCCCATACTTAGAACTGAAACTCAATTTTTTTTTTTAATACGTAGCAAATCGTAACCCGTAATTTACCTTTCAGGTTTGTACGGAACCCTCAGTGCGCGAGTCCGACTCGCACTTGCATAGTTTTTTTGGCTTACGGCTAAAAATGACTAGACTCTAATGATATACCTAATATCTTGCATGCTCTTGTATGAACAATGTTTAAACAAATAAGGAAATCTTATCTTCCTGGCACTGAATTTATTAAGATTCAATTTTATAGACAAAAACATTTAGTTACCCAACATTTTCTTAGCAGATTTGTAAACCATCAGTAATTTGGCTCACAGATGAACCAATTCCCGAAATAGCAAACGGGACGCTTCATATCCTGAGATTTACTTCCCTTGGGGTCATTTTTTACTTTCACGTAGGCAAAACCGCTGGCTAAAGCTAATAATAGGTAATTTTCTGACAAGAAATCGATACGATACCTTAGGGCCGTACCCGACACACCTATAATCTTTCCCCATACATGCTAATTTCTGAGCGAACCGATACACTTGACCTACTTCGTAAGCCGCTCCGTCGACAACCTTCCGATACCCTTCTGATCTGAATTAGAAGACTTAATCCCCAGTTGTTTTGCCAGAACAGACCAATTATAGCTAACACTTGGGCTCTTAAGAGGCATGCTCCAAGGTAATCCACGAAATAGAATAGAATAAACTTTATTGTACACCAAAAGAGTAACAAAACTTTTACACTAACTTAAATCTATGGGTACAAAGGCGGTCTTATCGCTGACAGCGATATCTACCAGACAACCTTAGCAAAAGGCAGACATAAGGAGTGAAACAAACACAAATAGATTTAGACGCAAATAAAAATTATATTATTTAGAAATGTTTTAAGTACATTTAAGTATGTCTAGAGCCTCACCGACCCCACAGTCAAACCATTGCAACGATTTTGTGGGGCTTATTTTATAACTTACTTACCTTTTTGGAATAAATAATAATAAATAAAGTAATAATAAAAAAAAACAAAATTTCTTAATTTTTTTGCACTTTGCAGGTCAGGCTCTTTCACCAGGACCCTTCCCCACTCGTCTATCGTCGATGCGAGCATGGTTTAAAAGCTTGTTGCTTCATCCCACGCGTTCTAATACAACGTTTGATGAAGGAGGCAACGCTAAAAAAGACAGATAACACATGAAAACTCTGTTGGCATTGGGTAAATCTGTCTTTAATTTTAATATTTCAGAAAAGTGGTTCCAGGAATAAATGTATCTTTTTTAAAACTTAAAAGTACTTTGAAAAAAATTCAACATTCAGAATGTTGATTAAATATGCAAGTTTTCTACACATATATATTTTTTAATAATTTTAATTTATGAGGACATTGCTAAAAGCCAAAGCCTACTTGGCTTTGGCTAAATAGCATATTTTCAAAGATCTTTACGGGATTAGTTTTAATTTCAATAGAAACCAAGATAATATCACCAATATATCTATGTTTCCAAAAACTCTAGACAAAGATACGTCAAAATCACTTAAGAGCGGTGTATGGAAATGTATTTCGGGTTAGCCGCTCTTAACTAAGAATTTCTGACGTGGTCTGATTAGGACACTAATCCTCTCTTGTTTGCCAAAGAATACAGATTTGTTGGCGTGAATATCTTAACTGATTGTAATTGTTAGATTTCGTTAATCCGATTAAACTTTGTTGAATATTTTAAGGAGTTTCTCAACAATTCACTGAGCCTGAGCTTCTGATGATTTTCGTTCCGGTGATTCGTGTTTAAATGATGAAGTTTGTTTATTTAATTATTGTGATTTGAGCTTTAGGCTTTGACGTTAGGTAGATTTAATATTTATCTAGTTCTAAACTATGTATTTTAATTTCTGGGTTCTGTACCAGAAATATAACCTACAGATTATAGTTGTTAGTAGATAGTTTAGAAGTCAAATGTTCATTTTATTTCCATTGCTCAGTGTTTGTGTAACTAATATAGATATATCTGCTCATGTCATTTTACACAGTTACTGTGTGTGTTAAATGTACAAATAAATATTATTATTATCAAGCTTCGGCTGTCCGTTCGTTCGTCTGTTAACGGGCTTTATCTCAAAAACCGTAATCGGTACGATTTGTATTTATTAACTGCTAAAATAAAAAATAAAATAAAAATAAAATTAAAAGGATTTTTTTCGGTAGGGACAGAAATCTTCTCATTGTACTTTTTTTAAATATGTTCGCAATATGAAAGTTGGTTCTATAATCCGTTTAGGTACTGTCGCACTCTGCGACGGTTTGTGTGAGGGATCGTATTTTTCTCTCAATGAAAGTTTAAATCGTATAAAAAACTTTGTATTATTCTTTATTAGTTCAATAAAAGTACATTTTGTTACAATCGTTATGTCAGATCTCTGATTAAACTAGACATTTCTTTTTTCTACTTAATTTTTAAACCTATTCTAGAAAAACAAAATAATTAAAAGTATATTTTACTTGCCAGTTCGTTAACCTAACTCATGCGATCTTCTTTCGATATCACAGTACCGTTTAGTATAAAGACTAGATGATTTCTAAAGAAAATCCACAAGTTGGACTTCGAATCCTCGGCGCTATACCGAGCGTCGATACTCAGCCATCCATTCAACCGTGTGATTGTGTTATGAGCATTAATGTTGTAACCACGACTTTATGCATGGCTCGCTATCCAAATGTCAATAGCAAGCTATGCATGAAAAATTACGTAGCAAATAGCTAATTGTTTGATTATTTATTTATTTAAACTACATGAACAGAACCGATTCCGAAAATTATGTAGCTGACTATGGACAAATTCAAAAGAACATCTCAGACTTCAATCTGCATGATTCTCATATGATTTGACCACTACATGTTAGCTGTAGGTATGGACTTTAAAAGAGACACCGGCTTCATCTATTTTATTTTATTTATTGGGGAAAACACACAATAACAAATGGGGAATTACATAAAAAAGACTTAGAAATAGTTTTACACATGTGATATCTATCAACAACGTTCTCTACATGTAAAAACGTGAGACACTTGGTGTGACAAAAGCTGTAATTTTCGAATTAAAAACATCTATTTGCAAAATAAATATCATTTATGGCATCGAGCAATGGGTAGCTCATCGTCCGGCCGTCCGCTAAGGACCGAGCCCGAGTTAACGGCACATAGTCTAGTAGTGTTCCCTGCATGCCTCTTAGAAGTTTCAGAAAAACCGTAGGGGCCCAGTAGGGCCGATGCCCACTGGCCTTCCAGGTTCTCTCAAACGTTCTCGCGGCTCCAAAACGACAAAGGCACCTGAAGGACACAGATAAGTTTAAGCCTGTAAAAATCTGACTCGCCTTTTCGCCCCACCAGAGTAGGAGAAGCCATTTGAAGCTCACGTTTTATAGCAGAGTTTAGGACTACAAGACCAACAAGCCATTCTTCTAAAAGTACACAAAGTCGTTTTCCACGTCTGTCCATTTATCAGCTAACACTTCCTAAATCACCTAACGAAATTGATGCACCATTATTATCATATCAGCCGAGAGACGTCCACTGTTGGACATAGGCCTCGAAGTATCGCCACAACGACCGGTCCTGTGCGTCTCGCATCCATCAGATTCCCGCGACACTCATTAAGTCATCGGTCTACCTTGTGGGAGGCTACCAACACTATGTCTTCCTGTACGTGGTCACCTTTCCAGAACCTGTTCTGCGAGCAATGTATAAGTGCCCACTGTTACTTAAGTTTGGCGATTCTTCAGGCTATAAATTTGGTTCTCCTGCAGACTGATTTGATGCGGTTTTCCCTAAAGTATATAAATAAACATATACTTTCAATACTTTTGCGCCAACCACAATAGAAATCTGTTCTCATCTCATAACCGCCTACTTCAATGTCCCACTCATCGTAATGATTTTCTTCACTGTTCTTTCTTTGTTCAAGCTATTTCTTTGTGGAATGCACTCCCCCAGGAGATTAGGATGTCAACAAATCGATTAACATTCAAAACCAAAGTTCGCGAGCTAATTCGTAAGAAGTTGTCAGTAGTGTCATCACAGCGTTAATGTTTTCAAATTGCCGATTTGAACCAATTGTTTGATTTTATTGGTGTAGATATACAGATAGTTTATTAATTTGTACATGTATTGTATAATTGTATGACATTTATGGTTTCTTGTACCTATTCGCCTTTTCTCTCTCTTTTATTGCACCTATCACTATTTATCTTTGCATCACCCTAAGGTTTGACTTAAGGTTTGGATTGTGCAATTAGCATCATTTATTTTTATTTTTCTAACGGACTGACTTCTTGACATTTCAAAAGTGCCTGTAAATGGTTTATTTGGAATAAATGCTTTATGATTTTGATTTTTTTTTTGATTTTGGTTGACTGGTAGAAAATGCCTAAGGCATTAAGTCCGTCGCTGTACGTTTGTGCATAAAGTATTAAATAAATAAATAAACCTTGTTGTTTTTAAAACACACACTAGTACACACACACTTGTACTCATTAACTAGTTACTGTTTCATTGATAACCTTCACTGCTTCTATCTTCATTACACACACACTTGTACTCATTAACTAGTTACTGTTTCATTGATAACCTTCACTGCTTCTATCTTCATCATTTAATACTTCATCTTAAAGCCAATGGCTAATAATAAAAACTTGAGTATCTTTGCTACAATGGACTCGTCTTTAAATGCCTCTTGTGACCCTGGAGAGGGCTCATCCACTTTCCCTTTATTAAGAGACGAAAATCTTAGCAAAATCATTTTTGGTCCTTATCGTGTTTTAACAGCGGAGTAGATTTTGTATTAGTTCTTTTAATCTAATTATTTTAAGTAACTTAGGATTAGTGTTACTTAAGGTCGAATAGAGAGCAGTGGTGGCCGACTGGTAACGGCCTCGACTTACGAGTGGTTCTTTGCGGGTTCAAACCCAGGCAGGCGCATTACTTTGTGTAATTTATTTCATCACTACTGCTCTCAAAATGGTGCAAGGAAATATCGTGAGGAAACCGGCATGTCCTAGGGCCAAAAATTCGAAGACATGTGACATCCACCAGCCCGCACTGCGCCCGCGTGGTGGATTACGGACCTTTCCCTCTCCTAGGAAGAAGGCCTGAGTCCCAACAGTGGGATCATTAAACAGCCGACTATGCTAT
The DNA here is from genome assembly GCA_949316375.1 of Mythimna vitellina. Taxonomy (NCBI): domain Eukaryota; kingdom Metazoa; phylum Arthropoda; class Insecta; order Lepidoptera; family Noctuidae; genus Mythimna; species Mythimna vitellina. The sequence continues at coordinate 5,999,794 of OX438687.1, read as the reverse complement.
GCTATGCTACGGGCGAATATGCTAATATATGATCATCATTATCTCGCTAGCCTTTTTCCGACTAGCTGGAAGCTGACCCTAATCAGCTTCCAGTTTAACCGGATACAGATGAATTCTATATTTTATATGGAGCGACTGCCTGTCAGACCTCCACAACCCAGTTACTGGGCAACATGAAATTCCTTGGATTGACTGATGGTCAGACTTTCTGGCGTCTGACTACCTGTAACGACCGTCAAAGATCAACGAATGACAACCGGGACCAACGGCTTTACGTGTTTTATGAGGCTCCTGTAGATCTGATTATAATACATACATAATCTTATCTATCATGACTGGCCTATTGGTCTAGTGGTTAGTGGCCCTGATTGCTTTGCCGGAGGTCGTGGGTTCGATTCTCACTCAGAACAAATGTTTGTGTGATCATTTCTTCTATGTCTGGGTGTAATTTATCTTATTAGTATTTAGAAATATATACGTATGTTTATCAGTTGTCATACGTACGTAGTAGTACTCATAACACATGCTCTGCTTAGCTTGGGACTAGACGGCGTTGTCAGATAGTTGTTGAATATTGTAGTCATCATCATCACCATTTCAGCCGAAAGACGTCCACTGCTGGACATAGGCCTCCCCCAAGTGCCGCCACAATGAACGGTCCTGTGCAATATTGCATATATTATATATTATTGTTTTATGTGTAACATTGTATTATTATATTATAATCAGCCTTATAATGTTACCGCTGCTTGGACTTGGGCCTTTTTCCTAAAAGGAATGGGCCGTTATCTACCACACGCGGATCTAATGCGGGTTAGTACGTGAATGCTATATGCAACGAATTTATTGTTCTTGGACATGTCGGTTTTCTTATGATATTTTCTTTCATCGTTTTGAGTATAGTGGTGATGAAATAAATTACATAAATCAATACGTCTGGCTAAGTTCGAACGCATTACCTTACAACTTGTAAGTCAGGGAGTTTTTTTTTTCGATGGGAAAATTATCTTATGACATTCCCCGCTCTTGGGCGGAGCGCGAGATATTGTCAGACTTTTACTGACTAAAAACCCACTGCTGTTCCTTCATTGCCTTTCGTACCAGGACCGGTAGGCTTCGACCCTGCTGGGCCCCTACAGTTGCTGACATCTCCTTGAGGCGCGCGTAGAACAGTACGCGCCTTCGACGGACTTAGAACGGTTACCAGAGGGTCGGACGGCGAGCTATCCATTGCTCGTCATTCGCAAGCCCGGTAAGTCACGGAGTAACGGACCTGATCATATCAATACAATATTAATATCTTTTCTTGATAATTCCACGTGTGAAATGAATGCGTCAAATGGGAAAAATCAATCACATGACAAAGTTTTTAAACATAAAGTTTACTATTTTTTTATTTATTTACAAGATCAACATGTGACCTTACTCTTTCAGTTCATAGAGGGCAATAAAAACCCTTTTTCTCGAGTGTCGTCCAAGATGGTCTCGTGATCTCGTCTCAAGTGTATTTATGCTGCTATCACGGTAAGGGAATCTAAGCTCAGTAGAATCTGATTGATGTGGTAGGTATACACAATAGTTGTTGGGCAAGTCAAGTAGTGACTTCGAGGGCACTATCAATCCGACTCAGGGGACGATAAGACGTCATTCTTGAGTTGACTCTGCTTACAGATAATTTAGTTGTTTAATTTTTAAACTCTAATTCGTAACTAGTGATTCTAGTGAACACCACGGGGTATGCGGAACAGGGTATGATGTCCTACATACCTCTATTGAAAAGGGAGGGTCTTCCGACCAGAGGGGTGTCTTGTCTGATCCGGGCATCTGCCCGATGGTTTATTTCTGCTGGGCTGTTGTATATGTTTTAATCGCGCGGAGAACACTAATACCGCGAAGCAAGATTTCGACTTATTAGTTCCTATATGGAGTCAGACATGTCGCTACACTGCATTCTGAATATGTATAAATATGTTATCGGTCAAACCCTATCTCAGGATGAACTAGTTTCGCCTAGGCCAAACCCGAGATATTAGTATAAGAGCGAGCGAAGCGAGCTTAGGATATAAGCCCCCCTAGCCAAGTTACAACCGTTTCGTTTCAATTCTCTTTTCGTTGATCACCTCGAGCTCAGGCAGGAGCTCCGCTCTGCTCCCGCCTCAGCCTTCAAATTATTTTTTTATAACCACCCAGAAATATAAACTCGTGTAAGGAGAACTGGTTTGACCTAGGCGAAACTAGCTTAGTGTTTACTAGTTTGTCTTAAAATCGGGTCGGGCCGGTAACAAATATATTATTATGGCGTTTGACCACTATCTCACCTGATGGTACGCGATGTAGTAGCCCACGATGGAGCACGCCTGCCTAGAAGTAACTCTTGACTTATAGACCCCTAGATTATAGCTATCAGGAAACACAGACTCTGGCAGGGAATTCCACTCCTTAGCTGTACGCATAATGAATGTATTCTCAAAACGATTTGTAAGTATCGGTGTGATATCCACGTCTAATTGAGATAGACGTTAGATTTGGCCAGTTTATTTATTCTCTAAATCTGTTGAGCTACCAAACGTAAGTTACACCACTGATCCTCGAAATGGCTACTATGATTGATCACTATCTGTATGGCCCGTCCTTCCTCGGCATTTATCTACGTATAACTTTCTAGTAAGCAAACAAATGTCTATAAAAAATGTCGATCATCAGTTTGGACGATCCCTTATTAAGTCCAATGTCAAATAGAGCGCCCTCGTTCTGTTGACCCTTTGCTTTAACAAACCAGGCCAGCCCGCACAATAGGGTTGGCCATTTATCGACATGTTCATCATTGTGAGTCTGTAACTTAGATGGATTTAGAAAGTTTTATTACTGGTTTGAGTATGTGCAGGGGATTTGTGGTGATAGTGCATCTATGAGGCATATGAAGTGTATGGTGACGGGGACCGTTATAACCGATGTATGCTAGAGCAGTGAGTTTATACGAAACAGTAAGTACGACTGAAGGAACTAGAAATCAAATTTCGAAGTTAACGAAAAAAAAAGATACGGCCGTTTATGACTCAAAAAACGTATATTTCGACGTTTTCGAGGAAATCAAAGACCCTGAATCCTGTAATTTCGCATAAAGCAAGGTCTTATAGTACAAGTATAGGAATAAATCTGAAAACTGTAAATTTGTTGTTATGTCACAACAAAAAAAAAGCAATTCGGAAAAATTTTAGACTCCATTCGGGAATTGAACTGTTTATATTGGTAAGTTTATAAACCTTCAGGGCGCGAGTCTAACTCGCACTTGCCCAGTTTATTTTACTTTCTAAATAACTTTTGTCACTCTGAGTGGAGCGAGGGGGAGCGTTAGACTTTTACTGACTAAAACACGCCTGTGTTCCTTCAGTTGCCTTCTGCGTTCCAAGTAACTCTTTCGAACAATCCAGCAGTATTTGAGGTTTAGAAATGAATTCATACAAATAATACTCAGAAACTGGATAGTTTAGTAGAAGAGCAATCAGCATATTGCATATTTAGTTCCTGAAACATTGAACTTTTCTCCTTACCACCGCAACTCTAATTGGGGCATATACAAGTGTAGAAAATGGCTTCTCTCTGCTTCTAATTGCCAATTAATGGGAAAAAATGTGGCAATGCTTGTAGTGGCGTGTCTGGAATAAGTTGGAAATGATGTTTGTCTTTTGTATCTTTTTCGTATACTCTTAAGGCTTCAGCAAAGCACTGATCAACTATATTAATTAACGTGGATTTGCGATTTCAGATAAGTATAAGCATAATCAGCTTATAATTTTCCGACTGCTGAGACACAGGCTTCCTCTCTAGGAGAGGGAAAGGACCGTGATCTACTACGCAGGCCCAGTGCTGGTTTGGGGTTGGTGGATGTCATATGTCTTCGAATTTTTGATTCTAGGACATGCCGGTTTCCTCACGATGTTTCAGACCACTTAAAATAATTTTACAAAAGTGAAAGTTTGTATAAGTAGATATATGTGTGTGTATGTACGCTCAAAAAGCCGAACGGATCGGGATGTAATGTGGCACATGGGTAGATCATGTTCTGGAATAGGACCCTGGGAGTCCTGGAGTAGAGTAATAGACCCTGATTGTTACCCTGGGAGTGTGTTAATTACATTCAGATAATTTTTACTCGCGCGGGCGAATTTGCTTGCAGAACCTGACAGACCAGACTTTTATTATTATTATTCCGTTTATTCATTTATATACATAGAAAATATATTTTTTAATATTTCAATAAAAAATAAAACAAAACATTTAAAATATAAAAAAAATAGTAGCCCACCGTTACCGGGAACAAAGTCCAAGCTACCGGCGTCGTTTGCGGGGACTTCAATGCCAAGAACTTGCCGGCACACGAACCAGCGAGGTCGGATGGTAGAGGACGGTCAGGGCTCCAGAGAGAGGAACCTTCTAACTATACAAGCCGTGTCCAGAAGTACAGCTTAATCTGAATTAAGCCCTTGATCCAGTCGCCTAACAAGAACCTCCTAAGGTGTTGGACGAGGCTCCTGGCTATTAAGCCATTGGATGACATGATCGTCGGTACAATGATCGCCAAGTCCATATCCCACATATCGACAACCTCGCGAGTCAAGTCAATATACTTGATTTGTTTATCTTTCTCGGCTTTCACGAGGTTCTCATCATGCCGAACGGATATGTCAACAATCGTTATTATTTTTATAAACTTTATTGCATACCTTAACTTAATACAGGACAAACATTTAAATAAAGATGATGATATTTTAATAACTTTAATATAAGTGTACAATAGGCGGTCTTATTGCACAGGGCAATTTCTTCTTACAGACAAACTTTGGATGGACTGAAGAAAGGGAAAAGATTTCACAATATTTTACAATTTATTAATATCTACCAATAACGGCTAGGCAGTTTAGCCATAAAAACTCTCATAAATTTGCTCGTCGTCGTGAAAAAAAAAGGTAACTGAATCAATTAGATTCAGCTATGCAGAGCAGCTTAGGCAGAGCACCGCCGTGTCCTTGTGGGAACGATCGGCGGCAACGACCTTTCGCAAAGCCCTGGTACAGGCCATGGTCTGGAGCGAAGAGGAATGGCAGGCTATCGCCTCCTTCTGTAAAGCAGTAATGCTAGCAAAGGAGGCGGCCGCACGCGCGAGGGAACAGCCATCACGCCCCAGCCGCCGGGATCCCGACCCCGATTTCGAGCCAACTTAGGCATGTGCTTCCGGATGGCGAGCTACGGGTAGCTCGCCGTCCGACCGTCTGTTAACTGTCCGGATCGAGCCCATGTCGTCGACGGCGCGTAGTATTCCACGCGCACCTCAAGGAGATGTCAGTAAATCGTAGGGGCCCAGCAGGGTCGAAGCCTACTGGGGCCATGGGTGTAGTAAAAGTCTGACACGCTCTCGCGCTTCGTCCAAGAGCGGAAGAAGTCATTTGATGATTTCTCACTTTAAAAAAAATCCGCGATATTTTCGAAGAATCTCACAGCTCTGAAATCTAGCAAGCTAATGTGCTATTATCAATTCCCAACGATTCCGTTCCAGGAAGACAAGACTTTAAATAGATTAAAATTATAACCGTTTCCCCGACTACCCACCGCTACAAAATAAATAATACGGCGCCATCGAGTCTCGACGCTCATCTGTCTCGAAGCTATTGTACACAAACTTTTGTTTAAATAGTTTTAAAAGCATGACTTTGCGATATTTACGGCGATATTTGTTTATACTAAAAGCGGATAGTGTTGTTCTGTTAAAAGTTTTATTATTGGTCAATTTGATCGGACGAGGGTGACTTCATAAAATGGATCTTTCGTTTTGGTAAACAACGAATGTTTAGATAATGATATTGTTTTGTTTTAGGGCTCAAACAGGCGGGCGGCAATTTGTTGACGGCACATACAGACGAGAAGCATGTGCACTGATGGCATATGTTGATGACGTAGAGTGTCCATGGAGTTTCTTGCACGTTCTTCTCCATAGAGATCTACACTTTGGAACGTGCAATTTAGCTTCAGTTATTTATTTTTTTGACTGACCGATATTTTGACAATTCAAAAGTGCCTGTAATTGGTCTATTTGAAATAAACGTTTCTGATTTCTGATATATATGGCTGCTGCCATCATCGCGTCAACGGCAGCCGGTAAAGCGATGTTTGTAGTTGTGGCATGTTGCGTAAACCTACAATAGTCGTGGTTGGCTCCTTCAGTACAAGAGCAAGTTGTGAAATGGCTTTCGATGAAGAAACCGATGTTATTGTCACCACAACTGCAAACGTTAACCCCGTCGACGGCTGCTGCGGACTTGTGGCAACGGCTGCAGTGGTATCTGCCGTCAACAAAGTGCCTCTCGTCTGTATGAGCACTTAATGATTTAACATTTCGAATACCGGAATTAGAGACAAAATAAAAAGACAATGAGAGAACGAAGGCCGACGTGGGGCTTTCGCTTTGGGATTTAATGTATTAAATACAAATAAAGTGAATATGTTACTTCTAAGTGAGCGCGTTCCATCGTCGACCGCATCGTCGCTTTCCATCAGGTGAGATAGCGGTCAAGCATAAAACTATCAAGAAAAAAAAAAGTCTTTTTGCTATGAATTTAGCTTCCTGATAAATAATGCATTTATGAAATTTCTTTCTAGTTTCTCTGCCTTGGACACTACTGACTGTATGAAAAGGAAAACATCACGAGGAATCATTAATTTATGAATCTGCTGTTCTGAGAATTCTAATGGGATCCTTGACTCAACCTTGAGTCAATTACCTACAAAACAGTTCTGCTATGAACTGTTTTGTAGAATCCTTATTATTCGAACACCTATTATCCAGACATCCGCATATCCGGACTCATAGGTCACAACTCTATTTGTCGATTTGCAAATGTTTTGACCGTGTTACGACAAATTTATTCCAACTGCCAACCGTACACTCCCAGTCTCATGCAAAACTCTTATTTACGCGAAACTGTTTCAAACAGTTAATAGCGTTGTATGTAAAACTCATTAAAAAGTTCGCTAAAAATAATTAAATATTGTTTGATTTCATTATAAAATCAATTATCCGAATTTTCAATTACACGGAATACAAGGAGTTTTGATTTGATTGTTGTTTAATTTGATATAATCGTTTTTGATTTAATTTAATTTAATGCGTTAATTATATTTGATTTTATTGTAATTTTATCAATGTGATGTATATATTTAGATACTATTTTACTTATTTATTTAAACTTCATGTACAGTATTGATACATAGGCGGCGGAGGGTAGAGAGTTTATTGTGATTTTATTTTATTCTTTGATTGATGTTATTTTAAATCATATTTCATATAGAAATGGCAATGGGTGTATTTATTTATTTATTATACTCTTTATTGTACACCAATATTTACATAGTATTTTATTCTTTTTTTTTTAATTGATGTAAACCAGTGCTTGACTGCGGTCCCACATGATGGTAAGCAGAGATGCAATCATTGATGGTCAGGCGAACTAGATATATAGAGCCTTGAAGACACCTAAATTATAGTTGGACGGGAAGACCGCAGCAGGCAAATTGTTCCATTAATTTCAAAAATTCGATTCGAATAAATATGAATATTATTATTTATTTTATTCGGATAATCAGTGTTTTACTCTAGTTCGAAACAAACTACATAGTTCGGGAAAGACATATAACTTGTTATCTATATGACCATCTTACAAGAGCCCACCAACAATCGTACATTCTAACTAAACAAGAAAACTTATGAAACTACTCATAAAACAAATGAGAAGTTTTGCCAGCCCTAAGAAAAGTGTCGGTTCTGAATATGTACAAATAAAGCGACAAGGATATGTGTATACTGAAGGAAAATAGAAGTAAGCGGTACACAGCTTGTCCTTGGACAGTACCCTAGAAATGTACGTAAACAAATAAGTTTTACGTGGCTGAGATAAACCGAATATTGATAGAGAGTGGATGGTAGAGTACTTTTTTATGGTCCAGGCTTTGCTTTCAGCTGGAAATATCGAGTATTAAGTGTTAACCTTTTGAGTAGTGTAATTAGAGACACAATAGAAAGACAATGACCGAGCGAACGCCAGCGTTCGCTCGGGGTTTAATGAATAATCATTATGATGATTTTTTACTCTTTACTTTACGGGTTTTTTAAAAGGGATATCATACCCTGGAACATAAAAGGCAACTGAAGGGAATAGGTGGGATTTAGTTAGTAAACGTCATTATAGGTTTTCACATCTCAAAATAAAAAATCACAAATATGGAAGTTTGTATGCTAATATGTGTATATGCTTGTGACTCCTTTACGCTCAAACGTCTGAACGGATTTCAGTGCAATTTGGTATACGGGTGTCTTGTCATGTCCTGGAATAGGATATGTTATCCTGAGAGTAAGTCCCTTGGGATAATTTTCTACTTTCACATATGCGAAGCTTCGGGCGGAAGTTAGTTAAACATAAATGTCACTTACTTTTTTTTTAGGTGGGAAATTATTCAAAGACATCTCCCGCCCTTGGAACAGAGCGGGAGGGTATGTCAGGGTTTTACTAACTAAAACCCAGTCCTAGTTCCTTCGTTGTCTTTCATTCCAGGGCCGGCTTTTCCTTTCAGAAGCGAACCCATGGCCCCTGTAGGCTTCGACCCTGCTGGCTCCTAACGGTTTGCAGACATCACTTTGTGGAACGTAAACTCTACTCTTGAAGACACCTTAATTATAATCAGACGGGAACACCGCAGCAGGCTAATTAAATTGTTTATTTAAATATTTATTATTTAAATAAACAAATAAAATAAACAAAGAAAAACCACAAAGCTTTTAACAAAGGTATAGAGAAAGCATGTGGCATCCTTACATGAAATTAAATGTCAGCCAGGCTATCAGACTAAAAGCGTGTCCCAGCTCTATTTAACGGCCGAGAGGTCACTTTGTAACACTAGGGCTGTAAATCCTAAGTTATGAGCGTTTTGGCCGTAAGTGATCTTTATGTCCAATAGAGTACGGGCGTTGATCTTCACGCTCACTTACTGGGTATTGGCGATTTCAGAGTTTACGGGTTCGGTTTTACGGCCATGTTTTTTTACACTGATTAACCAATGGTGTAAAATATAAAAGTGTTAGCAAGATGTCATGTCTCTTTATGCGTCACCTCCCTTCCAGCACGACTTGCACCTTTTTTAGAATTCCATACCTCAATAGAAAAAACGAAACCCTCATAGGATCTTTGGACTCTGTTGTCCGTCTGTTTGTCTATCAAGACCTTTTATTTCGGGAACGCGTGGAGGTATCGAGTTGAAATTAACCATATACTCAGGGCTGCGGTTCCTGGAAGCTGTGTCAAAATCAAACACCTGAGTAAACAAAAAAAAAAGATACGGCCGTTTATGTGTCGTGTATTTTGATATTCTCAAGGAAATTAAAATTCATAAGGTACTTCCCGTTCACCTAGAATCCTGAAATTTGGTATGAGGCAAGGTATCAATCATAGCATAAGTATGGGAAAAATTCTGAAAAATGCAAATTAATAGTTAAGTCACAAAAAAAAACTTTATTGCGGTTCGGACAAATCTTCGTAACTCAATTCAGGAATTGAACTGTTTTCATAGGTAAGTTTGTATGGAACTCTTAGTGTGCGAGTCGACTCGCACTTGCCCGGTTATTTATTATGTATAGGCTTGCGTTTGACCACTATTTTACCTGATGGTAAGCAATGATGTGGTCTACGATGAAGCACGCTTGCCTAAAAGTAACCTATTCACTCTTGACTTAAAGACTATCAGGAAACCCAGACACTGGTAGGGAATTCCACTCTTTAGCTGTACGCTTGTACTTATTTTTTTATTGAGTACTGCCACATTACAATACATTTAACATTAAAAAACAAAAAGTATCGATTTCATCGTGGTGATCTGATATGTAACAATTTTGTAAAAATTAACAAGAAATGTACTTAAATTTAAAATTACAATTCATCAGTCAATACAATATAAAATACACAACAAAAAATACAGGAAACAATTAAAATCTTATACAATTATTATAAAAAAAAAATTATTCAGAAATGAGAATTCAATTTACATAAACACTTTATTTTTATTAATTTACTTACAAATTTATTAAATTTACATAATACTTTCAACGAATTTAAAGATGTTTTGAACAATATCAAATAATTGTTTTGTACTTTATAAGTGAGGACTTGTCAGTTTTACTTACTGCTCCCTGTTTCATTTTAGATGGAAGTCTTTCATATTATTTAATTTAAATTTTCAGATGACTTCATACTGGCCTGTTAAGAATTGTGTCAAGTTGACACGAACAAAAAGAGATTAAAAAGTACCTTCGATACCTAGTTACTTAGTGAATTGTTTTTAAAGAAATTAGTGAGTCTCATTGCCTCTCTCACTATTGGTAGAGCGATAAGGAGTGTCAGACGTTTTCTAACTAAAAAGGGGGCTCATGCCAGCCAGGTCTACGAGAATTTTCGAAACAGATACCGTGGTTTCGAAACGCAAAGGCAGGCTTCAGTATATTTCTGACAAGCCTTCCCACTCCAGCCTAGAGTGAGAGAAGTAATTTGTTGACTTCCCACCTCAAAAAAAGTTGACTAAAACGATAATGCTGTGGGCTACGTTATTATTTAAAATATTTATGTTATAATGTTTTTAATATCGCATAATGTAGCTATTTACTGTTCCTTATAATTTACCTACCATTACCTTTTAAGCTGTCTGCAAATATAAGTGAAACTATTTTGGTTATCTTCACTATTATTTTTACCCTATAATTTTTTTCACCTATAGAAAGCTGCTTTATTCCTGAGTGACATATGGCTATATTTTATGTAAGTACGTGGGCGAAGCCGCGGGCAAAACCTAGTATTAAATACATGCCTACCAACAGCTTCTGTTATTTAATTCTAGGGTGATAATATTGTGTATCTTAAAGCCGTTTTCAAATTACAGTCTATGCCATCGTATTTTATGAAGGTCTTAGTGATATCAGGACAATGTATATGTGAAAATTGTTTGAATAGGAGGCCTTGATCTAGCTAGTCGTTGTCATAATGTAAGCTTAAGATACCAGGGGACTTACCATTACATGATGTGTTAAAATGCCAGTCGTTCGAGCGAGAGATGGCGCTATACACCCTATACACCCCCTATTTTTTAATAAATTACTACAAAAAAATAGGGCTCTATCAGTGCCCGTTATTTCTGAAGTCAAAACTAAAAAGAGCGAAAACCCAAAAATGTCCACGGAATTTTTTCACAATTGGTAAATTCATAATTGAATCAATGATTCATAACAATTGCTGCTAGAAAATTCTACGCGCAGATTTTTTCCATTTTTATTGCCATTCTTTCATTCATAACCCCATAACCTGTACAAATATTTCCATAAACTGAGTGACATTTTGGGATATAAACAAACGCTAATAACTTTGCTGTTTATGAATATTAATTATTGAGACTTTATTTAAATAATAACAAGACCTTATCTAATAAGCCCTTTAGGTATTTGTACTTATTAAAAATTAGTGGTGTATAACTCCAACGAATAAACAATTCAGTTTAGGTCGTAAAATGCATCGCGTTAAGAACTTGTGGTAGCAATCCTGGATAAAAAGAGGATATGGAGTATTAATTCACCCTTTTAGAGACGTGTCTGACATCCAGCAATTGCTGAGTTCGTGTCCCTTTCCAGAAATAAACCATTTACAGGCACTTTGAAATGTCAAGAAGTCAGTCAATCAGAAAAAATGATGCTAATTGCACATTCTAAAGCGTAGATCTATATGGAGAAGAATGTGCAAGAAACTCCATGGAAACATTTTTCAATCATGTTTTCGGGCACGCTCACCGCAACTATATTGTTTCTGTACTCTTTTTATTATTTTGCGTTTTGCCTATTGTATTGCTTGCATTGAATATATTCTATTCTATTCTATACATAATATTGCTACTTACATTGCCGGTGGTCCAGGTGTGGTGGTGCTCCTCCTCTTCCCCCACGCCCGAGGGTAGCTCCACCATCGTCTCCAACCAGTTGTGACCTGCAAAAGAAATAAATATTAAGTTTGAAAAATAAAGTCAACAGTTTTTCAACGATATCAGAATAAGAATAAAATAGATATACATGGATAAACTTAACAATCACTCATCAACACTCTTCAGCTATTCATTCGCAAACTGATATTTCCACAACCTAGGTGTATTTTTATTTATTAATTTTACTTTATTTTTTACCCGACTGCAAGAAGGGTTATGTTTTTTTATTATTTTTTGTGTCATACAACTTTTATACAGTGTGTAACTCTCGGCACTTCTTTTTACTTTACATTATTTGTTATCCTAAAAAGTAGGACACAGCAAGCTCATAGCTGCTTGAGGGCCCTGGTGACTTGTTATACAGGTTTTATAGAGACCTAGTACCAGTCTCTCACAAAGGTAATTCCATGTTTGTGCTCCATTGTGAAAAAAAATTAGAATTAATGAGAATGTTTCCACTGCTGGGACTCAGGCCTCCTCTCTAAGAGAGGGAATGGACCGCAATCCCCCACGTGGTCCCAGTGCGGGTTGGTGAATGTCACATGTCTTCGAATTTTTTGGTTCTAGGACATGCTTGTTTCCCCACGATGTTTTCCTTCACCGTTTTGAGAGCAGTGGTGATAAAATAAAGTACACAAAGTAATACGGTTCGAACCCGTGACCTACAACTCGTAAGTCAGGGCCATTACCACTGCTCGATTATTATTATTACCTATTATTTCTATAGGTTTTCTATGAATTTTCTTTTATTGCTAGGTATTATGTGTTAGCGAAGTAAAAACGGTTATTGACAAATGATTTAATTTCAATAAAGAAATAAAGTCATCGTGAATAGGAAAGAGTCATTCTGATCCCCATCACTTTTTAACCGGCTTCTAAAAAAGGAAGAAATCGTGGTTGAATAACAAAGAAAACAAAACATAAAATAATTTGTATTACCTAAAAATAAGTTTGTAAGAAAACATATTAGGGCAAGAACACACTACTACCAAGTAAAACGACAGAGCACGTCTTGTGTACCGGCCTTGCATACTCAATAGTTGAAACATCATTGTAATATCAGAAAAGAAATCCATTTCTCAAAGTTATTAATATGCGGTCACAGACGCTCCCTTCTGATTTACTGGGGCAACGAAGTATTATTCCAAGGCTGGCTACTGAAGTCTACATCATCGATTTAAAATCAGGGACCATATTAATCATACTACATAAATCTAAACGTAAGTTTATATTGTATAACTAGAAAAGATTTGACTTTTTGTTTCTTTGTTACGATTCAGCTCAACAGCAAAACATTTAAAAAAAACTGGGCAAGTGCGAGTCGGATTCGCGCACTGAGGGTTCCGTAAAAACTTGAAAGGTAAATTGCGGTTTAGGATTTATGACGTATTAAAAAAAACTACTTACTAGATCTCTTTCTAACCAGTTCTCGGTGGAAGTTTGCATGGTAATATACATCATATATATTTTATAGTTTTATCATTCTCTTATTTTAGAAGTTACGAGGGGGACACATTTTACCACTTTGGAAGTGTCTCTCGCGTAAACTAAATAGCTTAGAAAAAAATGATATTAGAAACTTCCATATCAATTAAAATTTTGAAGACCTATCCATAGAAACACGTATGAATTTGATGAACAAAAAATTTTTGAGTTTCAGTTCTAAGTATGGGGAACCCCCAAAATCAATTGTTTTTTTTTTCTATTTTTGTTTGAAAAACTTAATGCGGTTCACAGGATACATCTACTTACCAAGTTTCAACAGTATAGTTCTTATAGTTTCGGAAAAAACTAGCTGTGATATACGGATGGACAGACAGACAGACAGACATGACGAATCAATAAGGGTTCCGTTTTTTGCCATTTGGCTACGGAACCCTAAAAAAAGAGATCTCTACCTGTAACACAAGGTATTAAAATGCCTATAAAAATAATTATTTTGCGTGTGCTACGAAAACGATTGGTCATAGAAGCAAATAATGTACTACGGCTTTACAGAACATATTATTATCTACAAAAAATACCACAACAACATATGTCTAACCACTATAGTTATGTCACAATTAGTATTTTTATTTATTTTTATAACCTGAATTTAAGCACGGCCTCAAGAAAAGGCACTTTATGTATATGGGTGTCACACTAGTGATATTATAAAAACCCCTAGTTGGGGTTGTGAAAACTAACAATTAACTTTTAATTAGCCAACGTTTAATCATCATCATCGTCATCTTCCTGCCCTTGTCCCATTTTATTTGGGGTCGGCGATACACATTTTTGTCTTCCATTCTATCCTGTCAACCGTCATGCTATCACTAACCTCCTTTTCTTTCATATCACTGTTCACACAACAATTAGTTAACGTTTAATAACTAACCAAAATGAAATCGAAAATTGAAAAGGCGCCCATCGAGATTAATTACGAGATCTATTTTTGTTCAATCAGTTAAAATTAAAAGCAAATGCTCACTTAATTAGTCTTCATTGAAATTACCAAATGTAACGGAAAAAAGATGTTTTATGAAACAAAATTATATTCTTGATAAAAAATTCTGAAATAATCGTCGTGGAAACTAATAATAATCTCTCTTTTTTGTCCTCTCCTGTTCCCATTATTTGGGTTCGGGTCTCCTCACTAATCGGCGCTAGTATATTCTATCCTGGGTTGGCTTTGGGAAATGGGCTAACTTTTTTTTTAGGTGGGAAAATCATCTTATGACAAATCTCGCTCATAGGCGGAGCGGAAGTTAGTGTCAGACTTTTACTAACTAAAAACCCATTCTTGTTCCTTCTTTGCCTTCCTCCCAGGGCCCCGGGTCTCACTTTCACACTACCCGTGGCCCCAGTAGGCTTCGATTTTGCTGGGCCCCTACGATTTGCTGACATCTCCCTGAGGCGCGCGTGGAACAGTACGCGCCGTCGACGACTTGGGCTCGGTCCTGACGGTTAGCAGAAGGTCGGACGGCGAGCCACTTATTGCTCGCCGTCCATAAGCCCGCGCCTACAGTGGTCGGAAATCGGGATCGGAATCCCGGCGGCGGTTGGGGCGTGAGGACCGTTACCTCACGCGATCGGCCGCCTCCTTTGCTAGCATTACTGCTTCGCAGAAGGAGGCGACCGCCTGCCACCCCTCCTCGCTCCGGACCATGGCCTGTACCAAGGCCCGGCGCGAGAGATCGCCGCCGCTGATCGCCCCCACGAGGACACGGCGTTGCTATGCCCAAGCGGGGCACACCTCCACCGTGTGCTCTACCGTGTCCTCCGGGTGGTCCACACAGTGGCGACACCCGGCGTGTCTTTTGCACGAATCCGGTGCAGGAACTTCCCGAACTTACCGTGCGGGTCTTTCCAACCACGCTTCACAAAAGGGGACTTACCGCCATAATTGTGGCGTGCCAAGCACTGGGTCGCGACAGTCGCTGTCGCCATTTCTCCATGAGAACCCGCTTTAGAGAAGGTTTAAAGGGTGCGAAAATATAAAAAGAAACCTAAAAAAAAAACCGAATACAACGACATCTAATGAAAATGTTATTTTAAAATGAATTACGCTGGTTCTGGTAAATCCAGTAGATGGTGTTATCCTTTGATAGTTTAGCTAAAAGGTGTGTATCCGGTACGAAGTTCGCCGAGTCAGTATTATATAAAACTGAAGATTGTTTGTTTTATGAACACGCCAGTCTTAGGAACTCCTCCCTCCCTCCAAAATTTTTTCGGTGTCGGATAATCCAATTATCTTGGAAGGCTATTAGTCTATATAATAAAATCTTATAAAGCCAAAGAGTTTATTTAAACACGCTAATCTCGCGATCTCTGCTTCGAATTTAAAAATTCTTTTAGTGTCGGATAGCACAATTATTTACGAAGATTATAGCAAAATAGATACAGAAGTCAATCTCATGTATTTCAGTTTTCATACTTATGCTCGGCCGTCGCTTTAGGGTCTGCGTCTCTCCGAGCGCGGCGGTAAATACCTAATGTAAATTGTGAAAATATTACATGACCACAAAGTTATGTTCGCTTTCTCGTCGCAGGGCCGGTGGCCGCCGGGGTATTTGCCTACCAACCTAACTGTTCTGCGTTACACTAAAACAAACCATCAAAATACCAGCAAATACCTTCTAACCTCTCTGAAACAACTGGTAACTTAAAAAAACAATAAATTTACAATTCAATGTTAAATTTAAACAACCTTCTACTGAACAGTTATAATTACTTCTTCATTTTTTCTTCATTATTGGACATAAAAGTTCACGCGTGTCTCAAGCGGATGGCACTCTCGCTCGCGCTGGTCCTAACCAGACCGAGATATTGTGTCCGTGAGTGGTGTCTATGTGTGCGTTGCTCAATCGCACTTTGTATGTAGATTGACTTCTTTATCTAACTATTTTGTGATTATAGGCTATAGAACATCACGCTACGCTATAAAGCAATAGTTTTAATGTCGTGTTACAGGGTTTTTCAACGCACAACGGAGTTTTTAATAATGCCTAAGCACAACCCAATGATTTGAAAATTATCTCACTCTTTAAGACTCAAGTAAAAGAGCACTATCTTTCCTCTTTTCTGTGATAATCATATATATATATATATATATTACGTATTTATTTTTAGTATAAGGTATTTATAGTTATATAAGTATTTATTAGTTTAATTTAAGATTTCACAAACTCTTTTTTACACACTATAGTCTACATCTCTTCTAATCTCTCCTTTCGCAGGTCTGCTGGAAGAAATTTCTTTTTGAAATAAGTAGTACCTTTGTACAAATTTTTATATTAAGATACCTGTTTTCTTCTGTGTGTACATAAATAATAAAATAAATAAATAAACCCTCAACCTACAATAGTACCAATCAATATTATTCAGTCGATATCACCTAAACCATTGTTTAAATTATTGCTTACATCGGTCTACAAATTAAACAGATTCTGGTCCTAATATACACAATCTTCATCAGCAATCAGGTGGCCTGGTTCAGACACTCCGATCACTCATACATATGCAAAACAAGGGGCGTGGGACCGACAGCTATTCTTGTTAGCTCTGTCGCTCTATTCACACTTCACCAACGATAGTGCGGGGAAAGTATTCTATTTTCTGCAGAGTGGCTTTAAATGGGTGTGATTGTTTACCCACATTGTCTCAAGACGAAAGTTTATGACCAGTACGTGTGCCAGAGATGACATATGGCTTTGAAACGTGTTCTCTTATGGCATGCAGCAGATGTGGCCCGTTCGGTTCCTCTGCAATTTAGCTATGTTATTTATCTTTATCTGAAAATATTTCCATCAGAAACTTCTATGTATTCGGTAACACTTTCGCATTGTAAATTGAAAAAATATAATTTATTTATTTATTCAATTCAAATAGAATGAACGAAGCCAATTAAGCTATTTACACACTATACAGGGGCCCAGCAAGGTAGAAGCCTACTGGGGCCACGGGTAGTTTGAAAGTGAAACCCTGGGACGAAGGCAAAGAAGGGACAGGAATGGGATTTTAGTCAGTAAAAGTCTGACACTATATCTCGTTTCGCCCAAGAGTGAGATTTGTCATTAGATGACTTTCCCACCACAAAAAAACTACATAAAATTTCTTTTACGTAGGTTTTTTTAAAATTAAAAACAGACACATCAGAATAGGACTTTTTAGGAGTAGATGTCTATTTCATAAACATAATCACAAACTTTAATACATTGTGACAGCATCGGCTTCCATTCTTCCACAAATATATTAAAATCTGTGTTCTTGTGTATATCGTGGCCAGTTCTTAGAATTCATCACGTCATGATATGGCCAACTAAAACTGGCATGAACGTTTAAATGTTAACGTTTGATGATACGTCCATACTCGTTTGGCCATATCATTGATGTAGGATTTCTATGATAATAAAAGGTCTAAAGAAAGTAGGCCAAACGAGGATTGATATACCAGCAAACTTTAACGTTTAAAACTATCTGGCCAGTTTTACTTGGCCATATTGATGGTTGAAAGGCTAATTGATCTAAACGACATTTTTTCCAATATTGAGTTATATACATATTCGGAATCAACAAATTTTTCTCCGTTGTTTGAGTCGGGTTTAAATGTAGATGATTAAAATGTCGTTTAGATCAATTAGCCTTTCAACCGTCGATATCATGAAGTGATAAATTTTTAAGATCTAGCCACAACATATACATAACATCTCAGAAGTGGCCTTAGAACCAACTGCAATGCTGTGTAGACGTACACCAGAATATTGTATACGCTTAAGCTGAGCTAGTGTTGTGCAAATGGACGGGAATAGTGTCCCGGGACGTCTCGCTTTGTATAATATACAATGTTTGAGAAACGTAAAGTCCCCTTGCGGGATTAAACAATCACCTCTATAATCGTTTGTAGGTAGCTTTGCTAAGACGTAAGCGGCCTTAGGATGTCTTAGTAATGGTCCCGTGTTTTCCAGTAACCTAAATAAACATAAATCACTTCAGGTCGAACAGTTTCGCACTAAATGGGAACAAATTCATTGGGCGTAAAGCTAAGGAGTGGAATTCCCTGGCGGAGTCCGTATTTCCTAATAGGTACAACCTAGGGGGTTACTTCTAAGCAACTGTGTTCCACCATCGAACGAAAAATAAAAAATAATAAAGTGGTGAAGCGTGAGCGTAACAATAACAAAAAAATAGTTTCGTGATTTAGACTACGATTTAGGACATTATGGACTGATTTTTAAATTAAGAATTTGAAGGTCAGTAAAACTTTACTTTTGCTTGAAAACCTGTCTAACTTTGTTTTTTAGGGTTCCGTACCTCAAAAAGAAAAACGCAACTCTTATAGGATCACTTTGTTGCCCGTCTGTCTTTCTTTCAAGACCTATATCTTGAGAACATGTGAAGCTTGAATTTTCTAAAATTTTATACAAAGCGTGTGGCGGGAATGCTAACAGAAAAGTCATTTTCAACACACTTACTCGAAAACTCGCTCTTATTCCTACCGCTTTTAGGCACACAATTCACTGTTTTTCGCACTAGTGAGGAAAAAAACTGACACTCGGTTCCGCCACTATTTATTATATTTGTCATATCAGTCTGGGTGTTTTTTCTTCCTAAGTGTATTGAAAAACGACGTTTGATATATGTGGAAATTTATCACTGCAGCACTCGGCTCTAAAAAAACCCTCGCCTGCGGCTCGGGCGAATTCCAACTCGGTCGCTATGACAAACTTTTTCCAGTTGTATCAAAATTTATTATTTTTTAAGCCTCCTGGTAAGATAGTGGTCAAGCACGAGCCTCACAATAAAAAACTACAATGTATTGTAATTCAAATTGCTTCCCCAACACTATTATCGATGTTTCCGACGAGCCACAGCGATATGCATCAAGATTACAGCGATAAGATTTATGTAGTCCACGCTGAACAAAATAAATGTACATGCAAATGTATTCACTTGTTATTTATAATCCGCTGACGTAAAACAAATATGGAGCTTGCAAATATTATTGTTTTATCGTGATGGAGTGACCTTTGATATCTGTCCTACATTCTTACTAAAAGCACAAAAGTAATGAGTGCGTGGGAACACATCAATCGGCAGCTATCGTAAAACTGATCGAATATTTTTGAATGAACAACAGAAAGAATAAACAGTGGTGGCTGAGTGGTAACAGCCCCGACTTCATCATCATCATCATTTCAGCCAAAAGACGTCCGCTGTTGGACATAGGCCTCCCCCAAATGTCGCCACAATGACCGGTCCTGTGCGTCTCGCATCCATCGGATTCCCGCGACCCTCAATCCTCCTTCCAACGCTGCGTCTTCCAGTACGTGGTCGCCATTCCAGAACCTTTCATCCCCATCGACCATCTGTTCTGCGAGCAATGTGCCCTGCCCACTGCCACTTAAGTTTGGGGATTCTTCAGGCTATGTCCGTAACCTTGGTTCTCCTGCGGATATCCTCATTTCTGACGCGATCAGGCGAGGAAACTCCGAGCATAGCCCTTTCCATTGCCCTTTGAGTAACTTTAAGCCTTCTGATGAGGCCCATTGTAAGCGACCACGTTTCGGAGCCATATGTCATCACTGGCAACACGCACTGGTCATAGACTTTTGTCAGCCCCGACTTATCCACTCAAATCTGTATGGTTCTTTCTTTAAAAGACCATCTCAGACAAATCTGCATGGTTCTGACCATTACATATTAACTGTATGGACTTTAAAAGAGACTTTGACCCCTGAATTTGTTTCGGTGTTTCTTCTCAGGGTAGTCAGCTAGGAAACACTGGCCTCATCTAGTATAAAATGACGAAAAAAAATTGACGTTAAAAAGTGTTTTTTTAAACCTACTTATAAAATAAATATCATTTACGAGTTGTAGGTTGCGGGTTCAAACCAAAGAACAGTTCAAACCCATCCAAGCGCATTACTTTGTGTACTTTATTTTATCACCGTTGCTCTCAAAACGGTGAAGGAAAACATCGTGAGGATACCGGCATGTCCTAAAACCAAAAATTCGAAGACAAGTGACATCCACCAATCCGCACTGGGCCCGCGTGGTGGATTACGGCCCATTCCCTCTCCTAGAGAGGAGGCCTGAGTCCCAAAAGTGGGAACATTATAAGGCCGACTATGCTATGAACAACAGAAATAGATTTAAACACAGAGAGAGAGTAATCAAACAAGTTGATTGTTATAACCAAGCTTGTATAATAAGACATAAATAATATGAGAAGTACAGATCAGAGGGCCTTGCCACGAGCTTTTATCGCGACCCATTTGATGACCTAAGTGACCTAAACTGAACTGTTAAAAGGACAGAGCTATATAAGGTGTATAGCTTCATCTCTCTTTCTCGCTCGCTCGCCTGAAAATGTCAGACGATACATGACGACAACGATGACGACGACGACGACGACGAACTTTTTTTTTAACGAATGAACAGGTCATGGTATGGTCAACTTAAGGGGATGTAACTCGACATACATTTCCCCTGTTTTCCGCTCTTACGCGATTACGACGTTATTACACATTTGTCATTAGATATTTTGGAAACACAGTATATCTTGTGGATCTTGTCTGGGCTTCTAATTAAATCAATTTATATTTTTTTGTAAAACTAACCCAGTAAAGACCTCCGAAAATCTGTTATTTTGCGTGAACTTTGACACTTCAAAATTTACTCAAAAATGAAAAAAGTAAAAAAAGTGTAACAATAGAAGCCTTGCAAATTTAATCAAGATTCTGAATGAAGACAGTTTTTTTCAAAAACTTTTAAGGATTTAAAAAATCCAAGCACGTTTTTGCTAGAACAAGTTTTATAAAATATTCAAGTAAATAACGGAATTACCGAATGCTAACAGAGTTTTCAGGTGTCATACTCCTTTTTCACGTTGCCTTTTCGTCAAACATCACGTTTGATTATATTAGATGAACAAGCTTTTAAACCATGCTCGATGTTGACGATAGGCCAGTGAAAAAGGACCCTTTTAACAAAGTGTTTTGTAACTAATAACATAAATTTACGTTACAATCTCTACTAGTAATAATTAAAACAACCACTGAACTATACTCGGAAGAATCCCGATAAAAACTCAGCTTCACTTTCAATAAATGTTTCACATCAATCAAATTTTCACAAATTTTCAAGTATCACAAAAAAGGGCCGACCACACAAATGGCCGGCATTTAAGGCTAAGGTACTCAAGTATAACATTCAGATTTTGTCCTCCTTCTGAACCACACATTTTCAAAACCCATGTTCAATTGTTATACAATTTTAATCTGAATTAAATAAGTTCCAGCTCGTTAAAATCTCATTTTAAAACTCTCCTCGAAGGCACAGCCTAACAGAACGAACAAACTTGAGTTTCTTGAAGCTGTCAAAACTGTACAATGCAATGACAAATTAGGCAGTATAAAAAAGACTCCTTACACTCTTAAAATACTTTCATAAAATGGCGACCGTTCTTTTTTCAAATAAGAAGATCATTTGGAAATAGAAGACATTGTCTGAAGCGTCAGTAACATAATTTTGCAATTCTACTTGGCGGAGATTTCAGCGGGATTTTTACGTGTGTTTGTTTTAATTATTCGCAATTCCTCATGAATATCGTAATGAAAAGTTAGTGGTTTTTTTTTTGTATTTCGAATGTCTACATGGACAATATGTGGAATCATTGGAACAAGCGCGATCTCGGTAAAATGGAACTGTGTATGTTATTGTAGTATGACTACCCTACCGAAGCTTGCCGAGAAGGCTGACTCGATACGTTTGCTGCCAACATATTGTATAGCGTTCCTGTTCAATATCAATCTGATCCCTGAGGTCCCCGGTGAGATAGGGGCCTAAGAACTTAAACTGGGTAACCCTCTTAAGTGGCCTCCCATAGAGACAAATGACAGGCTCATAATGTACTTATCTATCTATTTTTTAAAAAAGAATAAAATAAAATGGCTAACATTCTTTTTTCAATTATTCGTAGAAGCGCGCATTTGTTGTTAACTGACTTGACTTGGTGAATTAGAGACTTGGTTATTCGAGATTCCATGACTGTGGCGTCAGCGTGCATTCGTTGTGAAGAGTTCCCTATTAGTAAACATACGGGGTCGTGTTATTTGATATTACAGATTTCTGAATCATGTCATTCGAGATTGCGTGCATCCGTTGTTAAGTGTTTCGGATTAGTAAACTTACGGGAACGTGTTATTCGATGTTACCTTCTTTTAAATTATGTAACACATCCCTAGTAACTGAATTTTTGTAATTATTATATACGAATTTAGCCAGAAGTTTAGGAAACAAACTATAGAAGGGCTCAAGCTTGGTGACTATGACATTTTTGAGGTCTATTTTCGTCTGACTAATGAAATATCGGGCACATATCTTCGACAAGCTAATAGAAAATTGTTTGGATAAGTAATTAGTTTTCTTGACTCAATTATTAAGTTTGCTTTACAGAGCGTGTATTTCCAGAACCCATTAATTGGGTAACGCGATACCCTATTACCCAATTACTGGATTGTGGAGGTCATATAGGCAGTTGTTCCATCCTTACATGTTATAATCCAAAGTCCCCTACCGTGAATGTCCGTCTGAATGTTCTCGATAAAGTCAAAAATTCCTAACCTAACCGGATTTTAAGAAAGTTTAAAGAATGTTAGATTTTGTATGCCGAATTTAAAAAGCTTTTTGATACCTCAACTGTAAACTTGAAGGACACAGGTGGATTTTAGTCTGTAAAAGTCTGATACGCCATCTCACTCCATCCTAGATTCCCAAAAAAAAGCTATGAACTTAGGGGTAAACAGAAAGTTGTTTATCAGGACAAAAGGACAGGCGAGTAAAGTAGCAAGAAAAAGCTTCATAAAAGACGAAGGCAACGAAGGAACAGGAGTGGGTTTTTAGTCATTACAAGTCTGACACTATCTCCCGCCCCGCCTAAGAGCGGGATTTGTCATAAGATGATTTTCCCACCCAATAATAAAAATAAAAAAAGACCATATAAGAAAATATGAGTCACGTAAACAAACGCTCAGCATAATGGCGCAGCCCCATGCATAATGCGAAGAGTCCACGTGGGCCCAATGTAGTTCTACCCTTAATATCATCATCATCATTTCAGCCGAAAGAAGTCCACTGCTGGACATAGGCCTCCCCCAAGCGACGCCACAACGACCGATCCTGTGCGTCTCGCATCCACCGCACTCCCGCGACTCTCACCAGGTCGTCGGTCCACCTTGTGGGAGGCCTTCCAACGCTGCGTTTTCCGGTGCGCGGTCGCCATTCTAGAACCTTTCGGCCCCATCGACCGTCCGTTCTGCGAGCAATGTGCCCTGCCCACTGCCACTTTAGTTTGGCGATTCTTCGGGCTATGTCGGCGACCTTGGATCTCCTGCGGATATCTTCATTCTTTATGCGATCACGCAAGGAAACTCCGAGCATAGCCCTTTCCATTGCCCTTAATATCATACCATACCCATAATATCGTTCTGATAAAATGTTCTTTTTGATGAAAACAATTTAGTAAACTTCTTATATAGCTCTATCTTTATTTATGAGCTCTCGAGTTTCCTTGGAAGTTTTTCCTTTGGAAAATAATGGTATTTTTATATTCTGCAAAACTGCAATATTAAATTGGTTTGTAAGTGCTCTAGGTATGCTGTTATACGAATTTATTGCTCTACAGTTCACACGCAAAGTTTCCGAAATATATGTTCCAGTTATTTTTAGTTCATTGCACTTAAAAAACTCCACACATTGCAGTCGACATTCTTTTGTATCCATTAATACTATCCGTATTAATATTATGAAGACGAAAATTTTTGAGTATGTTTGTATGTTTATTATTTCTTGATGAATCAAGAATCAAAATATTTATTCCAAATAAACCATTTACAGACACTTTTGAAATGTCAAGAAGTCAGTTAAAAAAAAAAAATGCTAATTGCCCATTTTTGGAATGATTGCCTAGATCTATATGGGGAAGAATGTGCGAGAAGCTTCATTGACACTCTTTTCAATCATGTTATGTATTACAAATATCTAGAATAGCTCAAAGAATTTGGACGAAATCTGTCATACGGGAAGACAATGTCCTGGAATATCATTTAGGATATTTTATCGGGAGTATGTTCACTTGCGACAATTTGTTACTTTCTCGGGCGAAGCCGCTGGCGGCAACTAGTGGAGTAATGAACGTGGAAGAAACTCTTTCTGTCTGTTTGTTACATTTTCAGGCTCATCACTGTAACAATTTTGATGAATTTTGGCTTAGAAATAAATTGAACCTTGGCTACGGCTATTAAGACATACTTTTGTCTTTTTTTTGGAGGAGGGAAATCATCCAATGACATCTCCCGGCCTTGGGAGAGGCGGGAGGGCGCGTCAGACTTTTACTGACTAAAACCCACTCCATTTTCCTTCGTTGCCCTTTCATACTAGGGCTGGGTTTTCCTTTCAGAAGCGAACCCATGGCCCCAGTAGGCTTTGACCCTGCTGGGCCACGTGGAACAATACGCGCCGTCGACGACTTGCGCTCGGTCCGGACGGTTACCGGATGGTCGGACGGCGAGCTACCCATTGCTCGCCGTCCGCAATCCCGCGCCTGCGGTGCCACTCCTCGCTTCGGACTATGGCCTGTACATACTTTTATGTCTTGGCATAATTAAATGAAAGTACACGTGGAAACATTTTTACACGTGTATTTCGGGAATTATCCCAATTGGCTTCACAACTGGCGTCCCACTGGCGAAGCTATTCGTTTACTCAAGCTGAGCCAATCATATGATTTGGTTTTATTTCATACATAATTGCTTCTATATGAAATTGTATCTATAAAAACTAATGGCCAAATTGCAAAATTTCTATTTCCACTTTCCAACATACTCAAGTAATTACTAAACGACCTTCTAGAGAACTATCACTAAAACTATTCGCTGCTATCACCTAGAAACTAAGCGTGACACGTCAGCAAGTTGCTGCCACAGAGCAGGTTACTGCTAGAGGCGGCATTGTCAAATTGTTTTCCCATATCATCCCTTAGCTAACAACACCGCATAAGTAATTTTTACCAACTTTACAGGAAACGAAAAAAACTGTGCGGTGTTGTGAGGCCAGCCGACTTGCACGCTGTCACTATTTTTCGAATTATGGGTTCTGATTGGCTGAATTATATATCATGTGACTAATGGTTATGCGCGCAATGAGCAGCTCCATCTAAAGGCATTCAAGTGAAAACCGCCAATTTTCGACTTGAGCGGTGTTGTAGGCTAAGGGACGATTTGGAAAATAGAAAACAAAATCTAAAGTAATCTGTTTTGTAAGCTAAGGGACGATATTAATAATCCTTCTGATCAAATTTTTCAACGACTTAAGTTAATTTCAACGAAGATCGGAACCGCAAGAGAAATTATTATGCACGAGTGTATGCGTAAACACAGGTGCACTCTCTATTGTCGATTTAACGGCTGTACTTGCTCTCTGAGGTATAGGGTGTCACTCTACCAACTTCTAAACACCGAGCTGCTACTGAGTAATTGCTCTTAACTCAGGACCTGAGTTAAATTCCCAGGTTGGACAAAAGGGCCATTAGAAATTCACACTACAAGTCGCAAGCACGACTGTTGAGTGCGGGCTCAGCAATCGTGCTTGCGGCTACGAGACCGATGAAACAGTTGTAACTTTTCACACAAACCAAACGTATAAAAGCCGGAGTGTCACCTTTATTACCCATAACAATTGACAAATTCTCCCGCACTAAGGTCCAACCTACAACCTCATCCAACCAGGCAAGGTGGGATGCCTGTCTAAAAGTCTTTTTGGAGGTTGCAAATCTCAAAATAACGTCTCCCGCTCTGTACAGAGCAAGAGGGAGTGTCAGGCTTTTACTGCATATAACTCACCTGTGTTCCTTCAGTTGCCCTTTGCATTACAGGGCTTTTTTTTAGGTAGGAAACCATCCAATGATTTCTCCTGCTCTAGAACGTATCAGACTAAAACCCACTCCTATATACCTTCTTTGCCTTCCGGACCCTGGGGTTCCCTTTCAGCCAACCTATGTGCATTGCAGGGCTGTGGTTACTCTTTCGAACAATTCCAGAACTAGCGATTCCTTGGTCTGTGTTCTTAACAGTGTGGGGCCATTAAACAAGCGTCGTCAGTCCTCCGCTAACTTTGTTATCGAACCATCGTCCACTCCTATTTACGTTGGACACAGTGTAGCAAGAAGGCAGAGTGATGACTGGCACTATTGGTTGTTTAGGTAACAAAGGTTTTTTGTTCTTTTTTATGCTGTGGTGTTTCGCTTTTCATTGGCCTATCTTTGGGCATTTTAGGTTACCGGAAAGGTGAATTTGGTTTTTTATGTTGGTGAATCAGCGGTTAGGAATACTGTTACTTGAGGTGAATGCTTCAAGGTAACTCTTTTCAAATTTCTTTTTTCCAATCTTATGCTCATTTTCGGAGTAGTATGGTAAAAAAATATAGTTGCCGTAAGGATATGTACGATATGTTATACAATACATGTGGATGAATGGAGAGGAAGAGGGAGGCCAATGAAAAGATGGATGGATTGTGTGAGGAGTGATATTCAAAGTAAAGTGAGTCAGTTGACAGGATAGAATGAGAGAAAAAAAACTTGCGCCGACTTTGCAATGATGATGATGATTTTAGTTAGGTTTGAGAACAGTTTCATGTTGTAATTATTCCTTTTTTAGGGTTCCATACTTCAAAAGGAAGAAACTGAACCCTTATAGGGTCACTTTATGACCCGTCCGTCTATCTGTCTGTCTGTCAAGACCCTTTTTTTCA
Source organism: Mythimna vitellina (assembly GCA_949316375.1). Taxonomy (NCBI): domain Eukaryota; kingdom Metazoa; phylum Arthropoda; class Insecta; order Lepidoptera; family Noctuidae; genus Mythimna; species Mythimna vitellina. The sequence goes on along the minus strand of OX438687.1, from coordinate 5,972,446 downwards.
AGAACGCGTAGAAGTATCGAGTTGATATTAAAATCGTATACTCAAGTCTTCTGTCCCTTGAAGTTGTGAAAAAATCAAACTTCTAAGTTACTCTCAAAGGAATTAAAATTCATAGGGTTCTTACCGTTGACCCAGAATCCTGAAACTTGGCATAAAGCAAGCTTTTATAGCACAGATATAGGATTAAATCTGAAAACAGTAAATTTATTGTTACCTACGCCACAAAAAAATATGCTTTTTTACGATTCGGAAAAATATTCGAGACTCCATTCGGAAATTTTAGTTTACGGAACTCTCAGTGCCCGAGTCCTACTCGCTTTTGCCCAGTTTTTTTTATTTTATAAAAGAACCATCAACCACCTGCACAGCTTCTTTAACTAGTCTCACAATTCAACAATCCGAATCGTATTCATATAGTTGCCTCGCGCCAGATCGAATTGACTGGCCTGTTGGTCCAGTGGTTAGTAGTCCTGACTGCTATGCTGGAGGTAGTGGGTTCGATTCCCACCCAGGACAAATGTTTGTGTGATGAGCACGAACATTTGTTCTGTGTGTGGGTGTATTTTATCTATAATATGTATGTATTTAGAAATATATATGTATGTTTATCAGTTGTCTAGTACTCATAATACAAACTCTGCTTAGCTTGGGACCAGACGACGTTGTGTGATAGTTGTAGAATTTAAAAAAAAGTAGTCGCATTCATGTCGTATGTTGCGTCGTGATTGTCTGTGGGATCTTTAATAGAAAAGTCCACTCTGACAAGCCAAACGAAAACACCAACTAAACGCTTTCATTCACAACCAATAGCTTTTAGAAACAATAACTTCCTTCCAGTCAGATAGATAGATAGATAGATATTCTTTATTGTACACCAAAAATATAACTTACAAGTACATTAGGAAATTAAAACGGTCATATCGTTAAAAGTGATTTTTTACAGACAACCTTTGGATGGATTTGACAGAGAAGGAGAAAAATGATACGCAGGTAGTTCGTGGTGTACTATTTACATATATACAATACATAAACTAATAAATTGCATATATGTAAATAGTACACCGCGAACTACCTCGTCGGCAGTTATATTTTTGAGCCGTTTGGGGTTGAAACTCTTGGGCCGTGGGGTCCGAGTGCTCATAAGCTGTTCAAAGAACTATCCAAACGCTTAGTAGACACTTCACGTGACCCAAGGGCTGGCTTTTACCTCGGTCAGAGATTAAGCATTGCCATACAACGTGGCAATGCCGCCAGACTTTTGGGTACACTTCCAGTCGACGGCGATGCGGAGGAGTTTTTTGACGCCATATTTTAGCTAGTAGTTTTTGATTTAAGTGTATATATAGTTTTAAAGTTCGATAAATGATAAATTGCATATAATACAAACAATATAATACCCTCAACTCAGACTTACCCTTAACTTTGTTCAAGCATAAATCGCACTACCGGTACCGAAATAATATTGGCACAGTTACCGCGATATATTTACGGTGTTTGTCTGTTTATCCAATAAAACGTGGCGGCACGCAGCGACCACGCAGCGGTTACGCAGTAGCGGGGATGTCGTAAAGTATTATTACTGTAATAAACTTTTATTAAGGTAATGGACAGTTAATTTGAATTTTTTTTTAACGCTTTTGTGACAAGGTGTGTGAAAATTGTTGAAATTTTTTGGGATAAGTCTTATCAACCGACTTCAAAAAAGGAGGAGGTTCTCAATTCATTCGTATGTTTTTTTTTGTTTGTTGCCTCAGAACTCTGTCATTTATGGATTTGCAATTATTATTTTTTACTTAAATGGATAATGCTTCCATATTGGTTCACTTTTTTAATTTCGGTTGTATGTTTTTTTTTTATGTGTTTTACCTCAGAACTCCGTCATTAATGAACCGATTTGCAAATTTTTTTTTCCTCTTAGAGGAGTTGCTTTCCGATTGGTCCCATGTTTTTCAAAATCTAGTTCTGATGATGGGATCCTTCATAATAAAATAATTTAAACTTGTAGCAGTCTTTGGGTTAATTCGAAGTGTCTTAAGAAATAGGCACTCTGGTTAAAAGCGTATCGCAACAAAAAAGTGTAAAATAAAAATTTTTACAGAAAAAAAACCGACTTCACTAAAAAAAACACTAAAAGGATCAAAATAACTTGAATTTTGGAAGGCGGTGGTAAATATGAAACAAACAATACCGCGAAACACCGACTTCCGACATTAAAGTTATTTAGATCCTTTTAGTGTTTTTTTTTAGTGAAGTCGGTTTTTTTTTGTAAAAAGTTTTTTATTTTAAATCTTGTTCTGACTATGAGATTCATGAGCAATGGAAGGAATTCCTGAAATATTTTGGGCATCTATATAGTGATTTTGGTATTCTCATCGAGAAATTAAGACTGTAGATACAGTTAAAAAGTATGGTTTCACGAAGTGGAACTGATAAACAAGATCAGAAATGGCCAACGGAACTTTTTCTACCTCACTGTATCAGTATACTAAGTGTTAATAATTATCGAGAGTTCAAAATACTATGCTGTGATCAATAAACAAGAAAGCTGATGTGACTTTATAAGTGCCCATGTAGGCCTATGTGAAATAAAAAACTTTTGACTTGACTTGCTTAAAAGGCTGCCAAACTTATGTCGGACCGGGCAGGGTATGTCTGCTGAATGCCCGACAAACTGTAGGTCATAGTAACACAAAAATGGTGCCCTAAGATAGTAAACTATCAAATCATCATCATCATTTCAGCCGATAGACGCCCACTGCTGGACATAGGCCTCCCCTAAATGTCGCCACAATGAACGGTCCTGTGCGTCTCGCATCCATCGGATTCCCGCAACCTTCACCAGGTCATCGGTCCACCTTGTATGAAATAACATGTCAAAATAGTTACTTAGGCCTACTGTCCATGGATACGTAGCTTCATAGACGTACTTCGTATGTCTACTGAGAGCTTAACTCAGTCGATGAAGCTGCAACGACACTATGTTGCCGCTTTGCCGACATACTTGTAGTTTCATAGTTTTTTATGTAAACTATAAGCAGGCGTACACCAAGCGTATAATGACCGGCGGCGATTTCTTGCACCGGGTCTTGGTACAGGCCACGGTCCGGGGCGAGGAAAAGTGGCAGCCGGTCGCCTCCTTCTGCGAAGCAGTAATGCTAGCAAAGAAGGAGGCCACATGTGCACTCGCGAAGCCATGGTCCTCGGGCCCCAGCTGCCAGGATTCTGATCGCGATTTCCAGTCACCGTAGGCGCAGGCTTGCGGACGGCGAGCAATGGTTAGATGCAATAGGAGATGTCAGCAAACTGTAGGGGCCCAGTAGGGTTGAAGCCTGCTAGGGGCAAGGGTCTGCTTCTGAAAGGAAGACTCGGCCCTGGTACGAAAGGCAACGAAGGAACAGGAGTGGTTTTTTTGTCAGTAAAAGTTTGACACTATAAAAAAAGCGTCTAATGACGAATACGCGTCTGTGAACCTGTGCGTTCGTGGACAGAAGACCTAAAGGTAAGACGTCAATTAGTTAGTTTTTGAGTATTATTAACATCAAATAACAACTATATTATATGGTTAAATTTGTTATTAGTCAGCAGAATATGTTATCCTTCGAGGAAGAATTCGGGTTGCTACCAGCTGAACATTTATCCTCATGATAAGTAGACCTATTTCATTATCCTTATTTTGTTATTCGTAATTAATAAAAGTCAAAGTATTTACTAGCGTGTTTTTTGGTAATACAGTATAATATACAGGTCTTTTATTTAGGTTATGGTAAGTCAAAAAACTACCTATTTGGACCTACCTGCTACCTTGTGTATTATTGGTCTGCCACCGAAAAAAAAACTATGTACACACATAGTTTTTATTTTCGGTGGAAAAATCATCCAATGACATCCTCCGCTCTTGGGCGGAGCGAACGGGAGTGTCAGACTTTTACTGACTAAAAACCCACTTCTGTTCCTTCGTTGACTTCCATACCAGGTCCGAGTCTTCCTTTCAGAAGCAGACCCTTGGCCTCAATAGGCTTCAACCCTACTGGGCCCCTACGGTTTGCTGACATCTCCAATTGCATCTACCCATTGCTCGACGTCCGCAAGCCCGCACCTATGGTGCGCGGAAATTGTATCCACCCTTACGTTGTTGAAACCTGTACGGTTAATACCGCGTACATCGAGGGACTGGAACAATTTGCCTGCTGCGGTCTTCCCGTCCGATTATAATTTAGATGTCTTCAAGGATAGAGTGAATAGGCACTTAATAAACTAGTGCGCCGCACCATCAACGATTGGATCTCTACTAACAGGTCTTTCAAAGTGATAATGCGCATAGAAATTTTCGTCACTGTTCGGCAACGGTCGTATTCCTCGAGCGTCGGAAGACGAAATGTATATAGAGTGGTTAAGTGTATTTTCTTCATGCATAATTATTCATGCTTACGATTTAATGATTCGGGTGTTTCCGGGAATACGACAATTAGCGAAGATTTGCATGCGCATTATTAATTTGGGAATACTGTACCATCAGGTGGGATTGCAGTCAAGCACTAGTTTATAACAATAAAAAAAATATATAATAAATATGAAGAATATAGATATATATATATATTATCAGTTTTGTCAAGAAGCAATTCATTAATGGTATAGTGTGAGATATTTCAATTAATAAACTTCTACGTTTAATATGTGTCATCGTAGCTGTACAAAAAATCTTTTCTCTTACTGTATTGGAAAATAAAGCATCCGGATACCAGTGTCATTGAAACACAAGAGTGCAGTTTCAACTTCATCAACGAGAATCATATGAAATTACTCTTCTAACACCTTATCAGGGAAAAACAACTCATAATAATATCACATCAAGGTACTTAAATAGACCTAAAGGTCAATAGCCTGTTGTAATAAACATTGAAAAGTACCGGAATTTCATAGAAATTGATGACAAATGCATCGCTATTATTATATTTCCGTAACGTCTCCAGGAACTATACAAATAGAATAGAATAAAACTTTATTATACATCAACTTTATTCTACACCACCATGAACTTCGTATCTTTTTCTCCTTGTCTGTCAAATCCATCCAAAGGTAGACAACCCTTTGTCGTAAAAATCACTTTTAATCGTAAAAAATCGCTTTTAGCGATAAGACCGCCTATTGCGACACCTTCATCATCTTCCTGCTCTTGTCCCATCTTATTTGGGGTCGGCGCAACACGTTTTTTTCTTCCATTCTATCCTGTCAAAAGTCATACTATCACTAACTTTCTTTTCTTTCATATCACTGTTCACACAATCCATCCATCTTTTCTTTGGCCTCCCTCTACCTTATTAATTTTAAATTCCTATTGTAACTTTAGTTTTTGTGTACAATAGCCAGTAAATTTATCCATCTATCTATACACCAAAAAGTAACACAACTTTTAAATAAGCTAATAGAACATTGACATAATGTTCATGCAAAATAGCAGATTTTCGGAGGTTTTCACTGGATTATTTTTCCACAAATTTATAAATTGATTTCAATAGAAGCCTAGATAATATCCAGAAGATACTGTGTTTCCAAAATATCTAATGAAAAATGTGTAATAACGTCATAATCGTGTGAGAGCGGTTGTATGAAAAACAGTGAAAATGTATGTCGAGTTGCATCCCCTTAAGAGGAGAAAAAGAATTAGGGTTCGGTGCAAAAGATATACCTGAAATACTAAAAAAAACTGATTGTTAGGTAAATTTCGTGCGGACGAATTCGCTGATAGCAGCTAATGAAAAATACGTACCAAAGCACATAGCACCGTACCATTACCGATAGATTGAGTGATTGATTGGTTTCTTGAAAGACAGATAACGTACAGCCTGACCTATACAACTGTCGATAGGTACAATCGGTTGGTGTCTAGAAAACTAGGGCATTCCACAATAGCAGCGGTAAGACCCATTATCAGGGAGTGGCTGTAGAGACAACATGACGCCGTTTCTTTCCAGCCAATACAGGTACTGTGCTGCTTTGGCTGGGATTCGATGGATATCTGCCACAATGGCTACTGCCTCGTAAACACGGTGCATCATTCGAGGCGGGCATTGCAGTTCCGTGACCCGGTGGTCGGTGCTGCGAATATTGCCTCGCTTCCAGATGTGGTTCAGTCTACGGTTGAAAGCGAGAGAGTGGTACGACGTTGCCTGCTGCTGCTCGAAAGTGATGTCCATCACTTTCATCACCTTAAAAAAAAGCCTGTTTTGCGTCCGCAAAACAGGCTTTTTTTTAAGGTGGGAGATCATCCAAATGACTTCTCGCGCTCTGGGTGGAACGAAAGGGATGTCAGATTTTTACTGACTAAAACCACACCTGTGTCCTTCAATTACCCTTTGCGTTCTAGGACTACGGGTTTCCTTTTCAGAAATTCTCCGCGGTCCTAGCTAGCGGGCATCGGCCCTACTGGGCCCCTACGGTCTGCTAACATTTCTTTGAGGAGCGCGTGGGTCACCACGCGCTGTTGATAACTAGCCTCGGTCCGTTCAAAACAGGAGAGGGAACGAGATAATACAACCTCCCTTCCTATTTGTAGTAGACACGCCGAAAGAAAAAAAGAAAAAACGTTTATTTGTACCTCACACATACTCGTACAGTAGAAATAAAATAGGTATGGAAAAATAACATTAGAATCTGTTCAAGGCCAAAAAGGTGTCACCGGCGCTGGAGGGCGTAAAACAATCTCCGGCTGCCATAGTGGCCTGGATGTAACAGACTATTTGCTATATGCTGAGGTAGGTGGTTCTTTTTTGGCTTGGTACAGATTTTTGATCGATTTTTGTTTTTAAGGGTTCCGTACCTGAAAAGGAAAAAACGGAACCCTTATAGGATCACTTTGTTGTCCGTCCGTCTGTCTGTTTGTCTGCCTGTCTGTCTGTCAAGACCCTTTATCTTGGAAACGTGTGAAGGTATCGAGTTGAAATTAATACCATATACTCAAGTCTGCGGACTCTTGAAGCTGTAAAAAATTAAACTTATAAGTTAACGAGAAAAAAGATAAATTGGTTTATGTGACAATAAACGTACATTTCGACACTCTCGAGGAAATCAAAATTCATATTGTACTTCCTCGTTGACCCAGAATCCTGAAATTTGGCACAAATATAAAAATGAATCTGAAAACTGTAAATTTATCGTTACGCCACAATTTTTTTTGCGATTCGGAAATATCTTCCGATACTTCATTCCGGAATTGAACTATTTACATAAGTAAGTTTGTACGGAACCCCCAGGGTGCGAGTCCGACTCGCACTTGGCCAGTTTTTTTTTATTTTTTTATTTAGGTAACCAACAGCGATACACAAAGTATTTTTTTTTTAATTGATATAAACCAGTGCTTGACTGCGATCCCACCTGATGATAAGCGGAGATGCAATCATTGATGGTCAGGCGCACTAGTTTATTAAGAGCCACCTAACCGCCTTGGAGACACCTAAATTATAGTAAACTATGGCTAATAACAGGTTTATCTTTCTAACTGGGATAATTATAATATAACATGCGAACGGACACATAAGAAAATTTTTAACAAAAATGTACAGTTAATGGAATAATAATTAGAATTAGAAAAAATATTTTAAAAATAGATTAAATATGGGAGATTAATTGCCAGTTATTTGCCTTCTTTTACAGTTGACTGACCTGTTGGTCTTGTGGTTATTGGCCCTGTGCTATGCCGGAGGTCGTGGGTTCGATTCCCACCGACAAATGTTTTTGTGCATGCTCATTTGTTCTGTGTCTGGGTATAATTTATCTATATATGTATGTATTTAGAAATATATAAGTATGTTTATCAGTGGTCTAGTACCCATAGTATAAGCCCTGCTTAGTTAGGGACTAGACGGCGTTGTGTGTTAGTTGTGGAATATTATATTATTATGTATAGTTTTAACAATTAGTTTTTGAAAGTTGGCTTATTGCTAATTTCGCAAGTAGGTAACATTTATTTTCAATAATTTGTGTGTGTGAGATTAAGTCAATTTTTTTCTGTTCTCGTTATCTTTACAATCAAAGACCCAAAACGGCAGCCTTCCCTTGTGGGCAATTTGATGAAGCGCTGTTTCTGACCCAAAACGGCAGCACGCCGTTTTCAGCAACCACCACACGACTCTATAGAATTGCTGAATTGATCCGAAGGACTTCATTCGGGTTATAACTAAGCTGTTTGAGCGTGACGAAATTCGGAAGTACTCCAGCGATCCGGACAAGCTTCTTAGAAAATTAAACACAACAACAATGTAATAAAACATACAAATAATAAACTGTTTTCAAATAATTTAAGATTCTGTTTATTATTTGTATGTTAGTTAATTGTTTATTTGTGTTTAGTTTTAGTGAATATAATATGTGCACTAGGAATTATACCTGTAACACACGAAAACTCACATAAACACAGTTAATATGTAAATATATATAAATAGATGTTGGTGATTTGTGTATTTATTGTATACGTGTAATACCTAAGTAAACTGTGTAAATAGTGTGTCACCCATATGTTATTTGATAACGACATAAAGTTGTCATAAAAAATATAAGTAAGTATTATATGCAATTTGCTGACATAAAAAATCCGGCGTTAAAAAAACTGAGTAAATTGTCTCAATTTTACTAAGTATCACAAATTTATGCGCAGTTTACGCTGATATATAAAAAAATATACTATTAAAATATAATTATAACCTTCAAAAGTTAATGAATTTTTCAAATTTCATTTTTAGGGTTCCGTACCTCAAAAGGAAAAAAAAAACGGAACCCTTATAGGATCACTTTGTTGTCCGTCTGTCTGTCGATCAATACCCTTTATCTCTAGAACCGTTGGAGGTGTCGAGTTGAAATTAAAACCATATACTCAGGTTTGCGGTCCCTTGAAGTTTGCAATAATTAAACTTCTGAAAAAATTATATGGCCGTTTATGTCGCAAAAAAACGTGTATTTCGAGACTCTCAAGGGAATCAAAATTCATAGGGTACTTCCCGTTGACCTTGAATCCTGAAATTTGGCATGAAGTAAGGTCTCAAAGCACAAGCATAGGATAAAATCTGAAAACTGTAAATTTGTAGTTACGTCACAAAAAAAACTTTTTACGATTCGGAAAAATCTTCATAACTCAATTCGGGAATCGAATTGTATTCATAGGTAAGTTTGTACGAAACCGTCAGTGCACGAGTCCGATTCGCTTTTATTTATTTATTTGTTTAAACTTCATGTAAACTGGTGGTACTGTGATATCGAAAGGAGATCGCATGAGTTAGATTAAAGAACTGGCATGTAAAATATACTCGTAAGGATTTTGTTGTTCCAGAATAGGTTTAAAAATTGAGTAGAACAAAGAAATGTTTTTTTAGTTCTGACATAACCGTTGCGCGCGATGTACATATCTTGAATCATTGAAGAAAAGTATAATACAAGTATAAAGTCTTTCAAGTATTTCATTGTGATCAAGCCCATATTCCTGAAGGTACCTCGTCGCAGCGCGCGACAGTACATAGGCGGACTTAATGCCACAAATCATTCTCTACCAGTCAACCGTTGGTTGTGGTTGGGTTAGTTGGTTGGTTGTTTGGTCTTATGCCCTGCTTTTTTTTCTCTTGTTGTTAAAATCTACTGAAAGTTGTCTAACGATTTAAAAGTTATCCTTTATTTCGAAACATATTGCTAGATAAGGTGTTGAAAAGTTATTTTTTAACTTTGTCTTTTTTTTTCTCCGTTTATGAATATTAGGACTTTAATAATATCAAGACCTTTTCTAATTAGCTCTTTAAGTTTTTGTACTAATTTAAAATTAGTGGTATATAAGTATAGGTTTCATAATATTACACAAGACCCACGGGCCCCGGGACCAAAGGAGTAACCAAAGACGCGGGTGAAACCGCGGGAGACAGCTAGATTAACACAAAAATTCCACCCTTACGTTGTTAACACCTCTACGGCCCGGACTAAGCTTTACGCTTCATCTTTTATACCGCGTAGGTACACCGAAGGATTGGAACAATATTTGCCTGCTGCGGTCTTCCCGTCTCATTATAATTTAGGTGTCTTCAAGGCTAAAGTGAATACGCTCTTAATAAATTAGTGCGATTCACCATTATAGAAAGAAAGAAAGAAAAAAATGTTTATTCACGTCAACAATACCTTAAAAATAAAAACCTTAAAAATTAAAAATAAAAACAAAACAATGGTCAATCGCACTAGAATATCGATTGCATCATTGCTTACTTGTTTTTGTAATAAAAAAGCCATTAAAACATCCATACAAAATGACGTCATTCATCCTAGGATTAAACCCAAACGAATCAGTGTACGTCCCAGCTATGTAACCGGTGACACTTGTCTATTTTCCGTTAATATTCTCAGTTCAAATTTAGGCAAGAGAACAAATGTTTATACACAGGCTGGTTTGTGCCCGGCCTGCATGTTTCTGCATGAGTTTGTGTTTGCAATGGCCGTGTTACACATTAGCATAGAGTGATGATGGAGCGGTTAGAATCACACGTTGACCCAGTGGTCATTTTAGATCATGATATAACCTAACCTAGCTGCAGTTTGTAAATTTTTAATTGGAACTTATATCTAAGTTACAAACAATTTTATACTTCATCATCATCATTTCAGCCGAATAAAAGTTCACTGTTGGACATAGGCCTCCCCCAAGTGACGCCACAACGACCGAACCTGTGCGTCTCGCATCCACCGCACTCCCGCGACTCTCACCATGTCGTCGGTCCACCTTGTGGGAGGCCTTCCAACGCGGTCGCCACTCTAGAACCTTTCGGCTCCATCGACCGTCCGTTCTACGAGCAATATACCTGCCCACTGCCACTTTAGTTTGGCGATTCTTTGGGGTATGTCCACGACCTTGGTTCTCCTGCGGATATCTTCATTCTTTATGCGATCACGCAAGGAAACTCCGAGCATAGCAGCAGATTTTATACTTATCGTGTAGGAACCCTTCCTCCAACCGTGCCTTCTGTCGATTACTCATTCACTTAATGCTTTTTTTAAATGCTAATCGCATTTGGAATGTCGCGAGTTCACTATTAATTTATAGTTTTTACCAATTTTTATCGCTGTTTCTTTTGATGCTTCTGCCTTCGCCTCCAATCTCTATACATCGAACTACAACCCTTGGTAGCGGAGCAATAACCAAAGGCGCGAGTAAAACCACGAGGGACAGCTAGTTTATAATATATGTGTGTTATATCATTGGCAATTATTATTTATTTGTTTTTGTCAATAGAACGTTATTTATAGGAGCTAAGTTGAGAAGCGTAAAAAATATGAGTATATCTTCTTAGTGTATCGATGGCAAAACTAGTTAAATTCCTTGCTTGGCCCAGTATTCGGTCACGGCAGTGCCGTCCACTGATGCTGTCATTAGATCCCTACGTGAATAGGTAACAGGGCACGTGATGAAGGATCGAAGGTGGGACATGGTCTGCAGAGCATAAATATAAAAGTTTTATTTGATAGAGCTGTCAGATTTTTAGCGATAACTCATCATTATTCGACCCTTTCCGCTAAAAGAACGTAACTCGAAACCTCTCACTTTTGGCAATGAGCGAAAAACGTAAAAGTTTTGCGAACAAATGATTTAGAACTTTTTTGGGTAGTAAAACCAATTTTTTTGGTCGTAGGTCAATTTTAAATATAGAGCTCAAAAGAATATGAAAGACTAAATAACTGGTATAGCATTATAATCATAAGCATAATCGGCTTTGTAATGTTCCCACTGCTGGGATTCAGGTTTTTGTTCTTTTCATTAGTGAAAACAGCATCAAAAAAAAAAAAATACTACCGATTTCAATGTAAAAAAAAACTGAAAAGTGCAAAATTACTTTAATTTCGGAAGTCGGTGTTTCTATAATAGTTTTTCTGTTCGTTATTTAACACCGACTTCCAAAATTAAAGTAATTTGTGGCTTTTTAGTGTTTTTTTTTACATTGAAGTCGGTTGTATTATCTTTTTTGTTTATTTTACACTTTTTAGTCATGGTACCACCACTAAAAAGTACTCCTCAGCCAAACTTAAATACCTAATAGCCAAAGTGCATCTAATAAAAAATTTTTCGAGACTCCATTCCGGAATTCGTACAAATTTACATAGGTAAGTTTGTACGGAACCCTCAGGGCGCGAGTCCGACTCGCACTTGCCCAGTTTTTATAGTAGTAGTTTTGTTGTCTCAGGATGCCCACACATATTACTTTAAATGGTATTTACGCCCATTGCATTCTAGTGGTCGTCGGTATTAATATCAACAATACGCAATTCGCGCTATCACTTGCCACTCAAACATTTTGGCGCATTTTTTGTTGGGAATTTCCTTTTATCACAATTAAATATGTGTCTACAAACAAAGTGAAGTACTAAAAGCGCTATAACAGTAATAAAAAAGCTTGATCAATAAACGCATTAGTACCTTTCAGAGATAACCATCGCCATTTATTGTGTTGTACATATAGCAATTAGCACGTCTTTTGTCTATGTTCCGGCCGCCATATTGGATTCCTGAACGTACCTGGAATGAATAGGTGGGACAAGGCACGATTGATCTAGCGACTATTGTGGTCGGTATTTATATCAAATAGGGTGGTTATACTTCGACTGGCCTGCCCCCCTAGCCAAGTTACAATCGTGTCGTTCGCTTCGAACGCCTCGAGTTGGCCACGCCTCCGATTCCTTTGTACTGACGTTATCTCAACGCTCAGTCACGTGGTCAGAACAAAGGAATCGGAGACATGGCCTACTCGAGGCGTTCGGCGCGAACGAAACGATTGTAACTTGGCTAGGGGGCTGTTGATCTAGTAGTTAGGGGCCCTGATTGCTGTGCCGGAGGTGTGGGTTCGATTCCCACCCAAGACAAATGTTTGTGTGATGAGCACGATCATTCGTTCTGTTTTGCGGTGTAATTTATCTATAGCTAGCTTTTGCCCGCGGCTTCGCTCCCGTCAGCTGACTACTCTACCCTACTCTAGCCTAATCTATTTAAAGTCAGTTTATCAGTTGTCTAGTACTCATAACACAAGCTCTGCTTAGTTTCGGATTAGATATCGTTGTGTGAAAGTTGTGGAATATTAAATTATATATATTAAGAACCAAATTAGGATTGTAGGATGTATGAATGAATATATATAATTATTATATTAATATCTACAATTATTTGAGGAATTAACCTATTTAGGTTAGTTGATTTATATTAAGATTTTATTACAAACTAGCTTTTGCCCGCGACTTCGTCTGCGTAGAAGTCAAAAATGGTTTTATTAGGTTTTTTGAGATACGAAAATATTATTATTATTTATATATTATTATTATTATTATTATATTTATTATTATTTATTTATTTATTTAAACTTCATGTACAGTGGTGGTACATAGGCGGATTTAATGCCACAAAGCATTCTCTACCAGTCAACCATTGGGTTAAAAAGACAAAAACTGTGGTGGTGGTGGTGTGGTGGTGGTTAAATATTATTTATTATCTTCGCTCGCCATACAATTCAATGGACTATCATACACGATATGATAGTCCATTGAATTGTATGGCGAGCGATATTGTTTCTTAAGATAAAATAATAGTATCTTAGCCGTGTGCAGCGCCCCTAAGTGAACTCCACTGCGGGTGACGTAACCTACGACAAACTTATTATTTGCGGTTAGTACAGTAATAGGGTCTAGGGATCGAATCGCAAAATTAAGTTTGTTTTTTATTGTATATACTTTTCCGGGATAAAAAGTACCCATTGCCCAGAATATTAAAGAATAATTATATCAAGTTTCATAGTAATCGAACCGGCAGTTTTGCATGATGCCTGAACAAACAGACAGACAGACATAGACAAAAATTTTTTTAATCACATTTTTGGGTTCGGTGTCGGTCTAGTAACACCCTTGCCATTTATTTTTTTGATATTTTCAATGTGTGGTAAGAAAGAGGATGTACATCATGTGTTGGTGGAATGCGTCCGATACACGTATAAGAGAAAGGCACTTCTCAACTTCATGAAGTTGTCTGCAGATGTTGATGTTGGAGTGTTCCATGGCATTTTGGCTACACCTACCTCTAAAGCAGCAAAATTTTTGTATTCGTTTTTATTAAATAAGTAATTAAGTTAGTATATAAGATAACCCTTTAATATTTGTTAAATTTGTGAAAGTACGATGGGATTGACATCGTCACTTATTGTGTACAAAAACCCTTAAATAAAGAAGATAAAAAAAAAACAATGTACAGAATTTTCACTTCTACAGATTTATTATAAGTATAGATAGACACGCAGGCTTATAATTCAACCCGGTTTGTAGGTAGGTAGGTATATGTAGTCTATCCGTACACTTTTACCAAATCAAATTTCAAAGAAAACAATCTTGATAGTATTATTACCCACATTTTTCCATTAACGAAACTCACTGACTTTCTAAATCACGAAAGCTGTAAAAGTTCACTTAAACAACGATTTTGAGATACCTAATCGCTTTATAAGTACAGTTCCAGACGTTTTATTTCCCTTCAACGTATGCTGTGTCAACATAGCCACTAAAATGAAAGTTCGCAGTACATGCGCGAGCACTTACCTTGTTTCCGATTGTCTGGGGATGGCATGATGGGCGGCAACGCCCTTTCACTTTATATCTGCAACAATAATACAAGCTTTGTTAAAAAGACATTTATGTTTGAGAGAATGTGGATGTAAGTAATTTTGTTCATTCAGTGGGACATGGTACATTTCGATACAAGTGGAGCAAGTTTGTCATTACAACCGAGGTGGAGTTCACCTGAGCCGCAGGTGAGGGTATTATGGAGCCAAGTGATGCAGTGACTCTCCACGTACATCAAACGACGTTTTTTAATACATTTATGAAGAAATAAATAAACAAGGTTGACCAGCGACACGTGGGCGTTGCTTAGCGTCCAGCCTGATACGATAAATATAATACATTGTGGCGAGAGGGAGTGCCAGCACTTTTCCACGCTGTGGAAGGGTAACCATTTGATGGATTCCTCCGTGCCTCGGAAAGCTCGATAAGCCGTTGCTCCTGGCTATCATTTGTAGATCTTTGAAAGTCAGGATATCAGACATCAGTCTCGCCCGTGTATTCCCAGATTCTGTGTTGTAAAGGTCAGTTAGGCAGTCTCTTCATGAAAATTTTGGTATTCACTTACTGCATCCGGTTAGATTGGAAGCTGGCTACAGCTTACTTGGGAGAGCGTCAGATGACTTACTTTTTCGATAGACTTGCTCCAACCAGCGGCTTCGCCCATGTGAAAGTAGAAAAAGCTCTAATAAAGAACCTGTATGCTATTCCAGGACATGGCCTATCCATATACCAAGTTTAATTGAAATCAGTTCAGCCGATCGAGTGTGAAGAATCGCACAGCTCACAAACTTTTGTTTTTATAATATTAGTGTGACACTACTACAAGCCTCACTATGCCAGTGATGTGACGGTCATCTACACTCAAAATGTTACTAGCTTCTGCCAGCGGCTTCGCCCGCGTGAATGTCGGTTTCTCCATACAAACTTTGGACCCCCGTTTCATCTCTTTAGGGGGTGAAGTTCGGAAAATCCGTTTTTAGCGGATGTCTACACCCTATAAGGAACCTACCTGCCAAATTTTATGTTTGTATTTGTTATAGTTCCTGAGATTTCGTGATTAATCAGTGAGTGGTATTTCGCTTTAGTTTATTAAACCCTGAGCAAACGCCGGCGTTCGCTCGGTCATTGTCTTTCTATTGTGTCTCTACTCAAAAGGTTAATATATATAGATAAAGAAGTAAAGATTGTTTTTTATTTTTTGTGTTTGTAGGAGGTAATCTCTAAAAGTTATGCCTCCCTAGCCAAGTTACGACCGTTTCTTTTCGATTCTCTTGCGTCGAACGCCTCGAGTAGGCCACGCTACCGATTTCTTTGTTCTGGACGTCATCTCAACGTTCAGTCACGTGGTCAGAACTAAGGAATAGGAGGCGTGGCTGACTCGAGGTGATCAACAAAAAGAGAATCGAAACGAAACGGTTGTAACTTTGCTAAGGCGGAACGTGTTGCAACGCCGGGGCAAAACTCCGCTGCCGTGACCAAACGCAGCATGGTGGACAGAGATCCGGCGGGATGCAGACTGCAACCCAGCTCTAGGCACGCCACTATCGAGGTGGTAAGGCCCCTCTTTAAACCAACCCGTCTTCCCGGACCCCTAGGGCTTCATAGAATTTCTGAAAAGGAAACTTCTAGCCCTAGAAAGAAAAGGGCAACTAATGGACACAGTTTGGTTTAGTCAGTAAAAGTCTGATACGCCTTCTCGCTCCACCCTAGAGCGCGAAAAGTCAGAAAATATTTTTCCTCAAAAAAAAAAACGAGCTATGTTTTTTCTACTCTCTGTCCGTAGCCTTGAAAGTTTGCCAACAAATCGGATCCTCTAAAATAATTTATAGAAAAATTCTATAACTATCGGTCGTAAAGAAATGGTCATACATATACATCTCAATAGCATGTGGGTGTTTTGCAATGATTCAGTCATTTGACGGAATTCTGACGTCTATACACGTCATTACGTGATTTGTAAACCGAGTTCACTACACGTTAAGGTATGGACTGAGCGTTCCCTATCTTTTTTTTTTATTCTTGATGGTTTCGCGCTTGACGGCTATCTCACCGAATGGAAGGCGACGATGCGGTCGACGATGAAACGCGCTTACCTAGAAGTAACCTATTCACTCTTGACTTAAAGATTCCCGGGTTATAGCTATGAAGACGGTCAGAAAAGTTTGAGTGTGATACAGCAAACATGCAATCACAGTAGATACTATTTTTTAGGGTATCAAAGGTTAAAAACGGGACCCTATTACTACTCCACTGTCCTTCTATCTCTCACCAGGCTGTATCTCATGAACCGGCGTGGTAACAGATAGACAGTTAAAATTTTCACTGATGATGTATTTCTGGTGCCGCTATAATAACAAATACTGAAAACAGGATAAAATAAATTGTGTAAAAAAGTGTTTGTTCGACTCGCAGTTGACCAGTTTTTCTAAAACATTGATTGGGATACGTCACAGACTTATAGTGTCACCTTCGTCACTATGACCTATGTATAGAAAACAGACAGATATTTCATGCTCAGTCCATTTCCCTTTCTAAAAAGCGAACAATTTTGTGAAAGTATTGATTATAATATATTATTAAAAATGCATATGAATTGAATTGTTGCATACTTTGCAAACATATAAAACACTGTTATGTTACACAGAATTAATAGGAGTTTTTTGGTCAGTCCATTCTCTTTGTTTATGCAGAATTCACACCATGCGAACGTGCTGTCGACATGTGACGTCATAATACACTGAAAATCGGAAATGTTAATCGCCAGCCAAAATGACAGTCTTGAAAATGACAAGCGTGAAATTAAATTTTGGAGTTCATTGGAAATGTCACTTGAACACGTATTGAAACACCATTTTGAACGTTTTAATATTCTTGATGACATCAACATAGGTACCTATGATGGTACCGTGGTACTTTCCCGGACTACTTGCTTCAGATAAAGTGACACTCTATGATCCGGACTAAGCGTTTCGCCTCGTCATTTATACCGCGTACATCGAGGGACTGAAACAATTTGCTTGCTATGATGTTCCCGTCCGATTATTAACCCCGTCCCCGTCCGGATGCAGTGGCCCAGGGCAGGTGTGTCGTGGCGGTGTCCTTGGACATCGCCAACGCCTTCAACTCCCTGCCTTGGAGTAGCATTGGGAGGGCACTCCGGTATCACCGGATGCCCGACTACCTCTGTCGTGTGGTCGAGGCGTACCTGTCAGACAGGTACATAACCTACCCTGGTCACCAGGGGGAGTGGGAGGTTTTGGTCTTGGTCTTGGGGGTCCAGACGCCTCCTGCCGGAGGCTCTACGCGGGGATCGTTCGGTCCTTCCCCTTTATGGCGCACCGGTGTGGGCGCCGGGGCTGCGGAAACAGCCGGCGGCCCGGCTGAACGCGTGCCAGAGGGTCATGGCCATACGGATGGTGCGAGGATACCGGACGATTTCCCGCGAAGCGGCGGGCCTCCTTGCTGGCCAGTCACCATGGGAGCTGGAGGCAACAGTCCTTGCACTCATGCACGATCTGCGCATGGAGATGCAACGCCGGGGCGAAACTCCGCTGCCGCGACAAGTCGCAGCATGGCGGACAGAGCTCCGGCGAGTTCTCATGGAGAAATGGCGACAGCGACTGTCGCGACCCAGTGCTGGGCACGCCAAAATTATGGCGATAAGTCGCCTCTTTGAGGCGTGGTTGGAGTTTCGTGGTTGGTAGAACACACGGTGGAGTTGTGCCCCGCTTGGGCAGAGCAACGCCGTGTCCTCGTGGGGGCAATCGGCGGCGGCGATCTCTCGCGCCGGGCCTTGGTTCAGGCCATGCTCCGGAGCGAGGAGGAGTGGCAGGCGGTCGCCTCCTTCTGCGAAGCAGTAATGCTAGCAAAGGAGGCGGCCGATCGCGTGAGGCAACGGTCCTTACGCTCCAACTGCCGCCGCCGGGATTCCGATCCCGATTTCCGGCCACCGTAGGCACAGGCTTGCGGACGGCGAGCAATGGGTGGCTCGCCGTCCGATCGTCCGGTAATCGGACCAAGCCCAAGTCGTCGACGGCGCGTACTGTTCCACGCGCGCCTCAAAGAGATGTCAGCAAATCGTAGGGGCCCAGCAGGGTCGAAGCTTACTGGGGCCACGGGTAGTGTGAAAGCGGAACCCGGGGCCCTGGGACGAAGGCAACGAAGGAACAGGAGTGGGTTTTTGGTCAGTAAGAGTCTGACACTATCTCCCGTTCCGCCCAAGAGCGGGGATGTCATAAGGATGATTTACCCACCAAATAAAAAAAAAAAAAAACCCCGTCCCCGTCCGGATACTACAGAAGACGCAGTAGGCCGACTTGTTGGTCTTGTAGTCACAAACTCTGCTTCCACAGAGCGTGAGGTTCAAATGACTTCTTTCGCTCGAGGGTGAAGCGAGAAAGCGTATTAGACTGCTACTGAATGAAATCATACGTATGTTCCTTCAGCTGCCCTTTGCATCCCGGGTTCCCCTTTCTGAAGTCGACCCATGGCCTTAAGTTGAACCATGACTCTAGGCCGCCCCACGGCTCTGAGACATTGAACCGTGCGGTTATTATCACTTAGCCTTACCTCTTCAGATTAGTAGCATAGACCATTGATTTGATATTCAAACTCAGCATCATAAGTATAGTATAATCAGTCTTATAATTTTTCCACTGCTGGGACTCAAACCTCCTCTCTAGAAGAGGGAATGGGCCGTAATCCACCACGCGGGTCCAGTGCGGATTGATGGGTGTCATATGTCTTCGAATTTTTGGTTCTAGGACTGCTTTGCTCACGATGTTTTGCTGCACCATTTTGAGGGTAGTGGTGGTGAAATAATCCACATAAAGTAATGCGCCCGTTGGGTTTGAACCCGCGGCCTACAAGTCGGGAGTCGGCGGCTGTTTCCACTAGCCCACCACTGCTCCTCAGTACAACTAATCTGTGTTACAACTACTAACTACCATCAAATCATACACAATAAACAGATTAACATAAGACTCAAGAGCCTCAAACTTATGCGTGGAAGATTAAACTTCGTCGTACGAATTCACACACACTCGCACTTTGTGTACGAGATAGTGTGTGCGAGTATAGAACGTGTCACTTTAAGCTGTTGACAAACTTGTATTAACTTGGATACAAACTGCCTAAGTTTACTAAGAACATAGTATGTTGAAACGGTAATAGAAACAGTGATTGAAAGGTCGTAAGTATCGCTTTGGGTTTCTAAACCAAATTAGAATACGAGCACACGAGTGAAAAATTATTGGTTTGCAGGATTCCGTACCTCAAAAAGAAAAAACGATACCCTTATGGATCACTTTGTTATCCGTCTGTCTATCTGTCTGTCATGAACTTTTATCTCGGGAACGCGTGGAGGTATGGAGTTGAAATTAAAACTGTATACTCAAGTCTGCGGTCCCTTAAAGTTGTGAAAAAATCAAAGTTATAATTTCCCGTCTAAAACGTATATTGGGACTCTCTCAGGGTACTTTCCGTTGACCCAGAATCCTGAAATTTGGCATAAAGCAAGGTCTAATAGCATAAGTATAAAAATAAAACTGAAAACAGTAAATTTGTTGTCACGTCACAAAAAAAAAAAAAAACACTTTTTTTTGCGATTTGGAAAAATCTTTGAGTCTCCGTTCGTGCATTGAAGTATTTACTTTACATAGGTAAGTTTGTATGGAATCTTTAGTATGTGAGTCCGACTCGTACTTGCCCAGTTTTTTACCCGACTACTGCAAAGCCAAAGGAGGTTTATGATTTTGAAAGGCTATGTATGTGAGTATGTTCATCTGTTCCCTCATAGTTACTTATCTATTTATCGGAACTCAACATTATGAGGTATCGTTAGAACCGTCTTAATTGTCCGCTGAACATAGGCTGCGTGACGTGTCATAAAACTCGACTTGGCGCCCTCTAGCGGACAAGAAGTAGTGTGTTAAAAATAAAATTGGAGATAAAGACGCTGTGTTTGGTATCATTTGAAAGGGCTTCACTTGTACATTTCCAAAATATTGTTGAAATTTAAAGTGACGACGTCTAGTGGACAAAAAGTCATGTATTAAATTTTACAACAAAATTGTTTAAATAAAAAAAGTAAAAAACTATAACCCGACTACGACAAAAAAAAAACGACGCTGAAATAGTATGAAACAAGATTTTCAGGATGCTGAAATAAACAAGGTGACTGGAAAAACAAAAACAAATCAAAAAGAAAACCCGTAGTCACACGTTATTAATGTGTTTCAGTTGGTACCTATAACGTGTGACTGCGACTTTTCTTTTTGTTGTCCTGACAAAGACAACTTTCGAAAATTTAAATTTATTGGGCTGTCCTTTTTTTGGAGCATTCGACTTTAGACGAAACTCGACGGTCGTTACACTTACTAATATAGTATGCCTTTACTACAATTCCGTGCCTGTCCGATGGCATTTTCTTCCGGCAGGATGTACGAAATTCCAAAATTAATGCCTTTATGAGACGAATTTTCTAGCTCACCCAGGAATTCTATTACGAAATTGTATAAGTACTTCCGACCCAGCACTATAGGCTATGCGTGACTTTGAATAAATGTAAGATTTTAATTAAGTAGTAATTTTTGGCATGTGATTACTAATTAACCGACTTCAAAAGGAGTAGGTTCTATGTCCGGCTGAATGTATTTTTTTTATGTATGTTTACCAATTTCTCGGTCAATTGTGGACCGATTCAGATTTTTTTTAATTGAATGTTTATGCTTCTAAGTTGATCCCATAAAAATATTGTTATGTTCTGATCATGAACTTCGAAGTTATGGAACAGAACTCCTCATTGGATTGCAGCAAAATCGACGTAACAAGTAAAATTGCTTTTTTTATACGTGTAGTCGATGATTGACTGAAAGAAGAAGGGGAACATATCGAGCTGATCTGATGATGAAGCCTGATGTTAGGCACCGGAACTCTGTAATAAATTAATGTAATCTAACCGTGTTTGGGATTATTAGAATTGTTATGAAATGCGCTCTGGCTATAAGATATTTAAGTTTGGCTGAGGGGTACTTTTTAGTTATCATAACTAAACTGTGTAAAATAAAAACTTTTTAAGTACAAAAAAAAATACAACCAACTTTAATGTATAAAAGACACTGAAAAGTGCAAAATAACTTTAATTTCAGAAATCGGTGTAAAATAACGAAGAGACAAAACTATTATAGAAACACCGACTTCCGAAATTAAAGTTATTTTGCACTTTTCAGTGTTTTTTTCATTTAAGTCGGTTGGATTTTTTTTGTAAAAAGTTTTTTTTTTACTTTTACTATATCACTATCTGACACCCAGCAGACGTCGTCCTGTCAAAAGTTTTTGTTAATGTTTTTAATCTGGATACTTAGTCCTTTAAGCATTGTCTTTGTATGGATAGTTAACTTTTTACCATAAGAAAAAAATTGCGCTCTGACTGTCTAAGTTAAGCGTTGTAAAAGCAGAAGTAGTTAGTGGCCCTGACTGCTATTCCGGAGGTCCTGGATTCGATTCACACCCAAGACAAATGTATGTGTAAAGAGCACGATTATTTGTTCTATGTCTGGATGTAATTTATCTATAATATGTAAGTACTTAGAAATATATAAGTATGTTTATCAGTTGACTAGTACTCATACTACAAGCAGATTAGCTTGAGACTAGATGACGTGTGAAGGTTCTGGAATATTATTATTATTCCGTTAATTAATTATCATTAATATATAAGTAAAAAAACAGTATCTCACCGGTATCGAGAACAGGGTACAAGCTACCGGCGGTCAGGGCTCCAGAGAAAGGAACCTCCTAACTATACGAGCCGTGCCCAGGAGTACCGCTTGCTGAATCAAGCCTTTGATCCATGCACCGATTATTATTATTATTGTGTAAGAATTTATGGAATATTATAATATAATTATAATAGGTATCCAGGGAACTTGTATAGCCACGGTAATACCTAAGGAAAAAATTAACATCTAAACCAAAAAAAGTACAGTTTGAATGTTTTATTTTCGTTCTTTACGGTTTTCCGTGCAAATAATAGTCAAAGTTCATCTAAATTAGTCTAGTCATTTTCGAATTTCGCGATTCATTTTTCATGGACAAGATATTAGTGAAAAAGGTCTACTAATAAATAAATGGTAATTTAATCAAATAAGTACATTTAATGAAGGACACACCACATAGAGCACTAGAAAATGAACAGAGCAACTAATGCAACTTTGTCAAACTAAATTATAGAGGATAGTAGTTCACACAACAATCTCCTAACTAAGTAGACACAATACTAATTTGAAGGACATAAACTAGTTAGTCCTCTACCACTAGTTTTCAGCTCAAAGTTAACTGGTTGAGTACAATCTACAAAGCCTGGAGCATAGGCGTAAGATAGCCAGCCTTTCGGTGTTTTACAGGATGCATTTTGGAGAGTGTGCATGGGAATCGCATAACTTGATTCCGCCATCTCCTTTCTACTATCAGGCAACCCAACGCGCGACGCGTATCGTAGTCGTGAGTTCAAACCCAGTCAGGCACTTTGTGTAATTAATTTCATCATCAGGCGCAGGGTAGCCAGCCTATCGGTATTTTACAAGTTACATTTTGGAGAGTGTGCGCGGAAATTGCATGACTTGATTCCGCCATCTCCTTTCTAGTATCGGTCAAACCAACGTACGGCGAGTAACCACCCTTACGTTGTTGAAACCTTTACGGTACGGAATTAGCGTTTCGACTTGTCGTTAATACTGCGTACATCGAAGGGCTGGAACAATTTGCCTACTGCGGTTTACCCGTCTGATTACAATTTAGGTATGAGAGCTAGAGTGAGGCTCTTAATAAATTAGCGCACCTCACAATCAACGATTGCATCACTGCTTACCATCAGGTGGTATCGTAGTTAAGCACTAGTTTACACCAATTAAAAAAAACTGGGTTCTTACCATGTCTTAAAATGTCAGGTATGCGAGCGAAAAGAGGGATGGAACTATACACTCTTTATAGCTCCAACCCTTTAACAGTTCAGTTTAGGTCGTCAAATGGATTGCGATAAGAGCTCGAGGGCCTCTGTGCCCAATTATTAATATTCCGTTTTTTTTTTGCGTCATGCAGTGTTTGTGACTCGTCACGAAATAATTGAGTTACGTAATATCTTGAGAAATGATATCATGGTGGAAAGAGATGCATATTTAACGGTAACTCGCTGCTTTTACTTGTTTGTGAAGCCTAAAAGGAGGGTGTTTATTTATTCATTACAAACTCTCCCGGTAAATACTATTACATACTAATTAGCAACAAAAAAAGAAAATTGTAAATACCGTTATATTATAATTTGTCTCGCGAGATTGTAAACTAACGAAAGATTGTAAACCGTAACAAACTGCTTCTATCGAAATGAAACTGTTAAATCAAAATCTTTCACGCACAGTACACAAAAAAAAACATAAAAATTTGTCAGTGGATACAGAAAACTAACTTTCTTACTTAGTTAACATTACTTTATGTTACTTAAATAAATCTAACTCGAAGGGAGTAATTTATGGCGCGAACCCTTTTAGCGGCATAGTTATAATGATCTCAGGCGCACTACGCCCGGCCACTGTCCCAAGAGATTCATTCGTTAAGTTGGCATAATAGTATTTTTAGTTTTTGCCCATATTTTTCCCGGAGGGAAATTATTCTATTTTTTACTAAATAAGTTTATCTACGGTAAGAGCGTCAGGGTAGCACGAAATTTAAATTTTCTTAAGTTTAAATGGCTATTTCATGAAAAAGTAATTTAAGAGGGTAAGACGAACTGAGAGGGTTGATTTTAATGATTATGATTTTGTAATTAAATATGTAGTAAGGCGCCATTCATATTTTATTCAACATATAACTTGAAACTGACCGAGTAAAATAAAAAAATTGTCCTGTGTTAATCATACTTGTATAGGAAGAAAATTGTAACATTGGGAATCATGAAAATTGTATCATTAGGAATCATTGCGTCCTTGCTCATATGCGGCAATAGAATATACACTGGAAAAACTGTTTACTTATACACCACTAATTTTTAATAAGTATAAATACTTAGAGGGCTTATTAGAAAAGGTCTTGTTATTATTTCAGTAAAGTCTCAATAAATAATAGTCACAAACAGCAAAGTTATTAGCGTTTGTTAATATCCCAAAATGTCACTCAATTTGTGGATATATTGTACAGAATTATGAATAAATAAATGACGATCAAAATAGGAAAAAGAATTGCGCGTAGTATTTTCTATTTGCAATTGTTATGAATGATTGATTCTATAATAAATTTACCAATTATAACAAATTTTCGTGGTCAATTTTGGGATTTCGTTTTTTTACTTTTGACTACATAAATATGATAAGTAACGGGTACGGATAAAGCTCCATTTTTTTCTGTACTAATTAAAAAATAGGGTTGTATAACTTGACACTGATAACGAAGGAACAAGGAGTGGGTTTTTAGTCAGTAAAAGTCTGACACTATCTCCCGCTCCGCCCAAGAGCGGGTTTTGTCATAAGATGATTTTCCCACCCAATAAAAAAAAAAACCTGCAATTTTTTTTTTTAATATTTATTGCATATTAAAACAAAAAACAACCAGTCAAGTGTTAGTCGAACTCGTATAGAAAGGGATCTGTACCATTGCTTCCTTGCTCATATGCGGCAATATGGGTTCATGAGACAGGTACCTACTGCCCATTGACATACAGACAGACGGAAAGTGGAGCCTTTGTTGAAGGAAGGGTTCCGTGTGTTACTCTTCGGAAACGGAACTCCGAAACAAACATTATCTTTACATGTTATAAAACTAAGTTGTGTCTGTCTGATCGCGATAAACTTAACGCGAAATCTACAGAACTGATTTTCATGCGGTTTACACCGATAGACAGAGTGAGTCATGAGGAAGGTTTAAGTTTAGAATACATGCATATATTAGTAGAGAAAAGCCGAAAATTTCAAAGATATTAATACCCGTGTGGGCCGCTGGTGTATGCCAAAGTAACTACTTACCACGCCTAACAACGCCCACTCTCCACGATTTGCATGAAACTTACTACTAAATACACATAGGTGTAGACATTGGAATAATATTTGACTATCACGCGGGCGAAGTTGCAGGCAGAAGCTAGTTTAGGATTAAAAAGAAGTCACACACGGCTAAAATAGGTCACACTATAAAGTTTTAATGTACAATATTACTCCAAGATACTACGAGTGTACCACTCGACCACCACTGCTCCCCCGACCCAGGCCGCTGCGGTCCCGACTTACGAGTTGTAGGTCGCGGGTTCAAACCCAGTCAGGCGCGTTATTTTCTGTAATTTATTTCATCACCACTGCTCTCAAAACGGTGAAGGAAAACATCGTGAGGAAGCCGGCATGTCCTAGAACCAAAAATTCAAAGACATGTGACATTCACCAACCCGCACTGGCCTGCGTGGTGGATTATTGCACATTCCCTCTCCTAGAGAGAAAGCCCGAGTCCCAACAGTGGGAACATTAAAAGGCTGATTATGACTACGAGTTTCCTTCGCAACTGAAAACCTTACAGTTTTCAAGCGAGGAGCTAGCATCGTTTTTAATGATCCTGCAGCCTCTAATTATTTGTAATTAACACGCTCCGGCCCCGTGTCTAGACGACTCTACGACGTAAAATTATACTTTAGTCTAGTTACATAAACTGTAGCAGTACAGACTATTTTAGAAGCAATATTTACATAGGTATCATTGTTCATCCCCCAAAGTAAGGCGACAGCGCTTGAACTCACTATATCAGCGGTAGATGGTTGCTTTTGAAGGTCGTACATGCATAAAAGCAATTTGAAGTCGATCAATTGACGCATCAGGTTTTTGGCCACATTTAAAATAATAGAAAATCTTCGCACGAAAAAGTTTTCGATGCAGATCCATTTTTAAATGAGACACGATAATTTGATTTGGCTCTCGAAAAAATGTGGAGGGAAATTGAAAATTCGAACAATGGTATTTTTACTTTTAAATAACCAAAGAATTTAAAATAATTACAAGTGGCCAGTGCTCTTTAAACTTTCTGAGTATACCACGTAGACATATATTATCAGTACTTTAGAACTATGATACATTCTACGCTTTTTCAGATTACTTTTTGCGTAACAGGGCCGCAGTAATCTTTTTTTTTTTTAGAGATGGGAAATCATCAAATGACTTCTCGCGCTCCACGGTGGTACGAGAGGGCGTGTCAGACTTGTACCGACTAAAACCCACCTGTGTCTTTAGTTGCCCTTTGCGATCCAAGACCACGGTATCTCAGGCGTGAGGATATTCGATCTTTGCGGCCATCTCCTTCACTAGCATTAGTGCTTTGCAAAAGGCGGTGACCAATTTCCTTTCTTTCTCGTTCCGAACCATGAGCTGAAATAGAGCCGGACGCGAATGGTCATCGCCGCGATCGCTTCCACTGGGGTATCCCAGTGGTGCAGTACCCAAGCGGGGTTCACCTCCACCGTATCCTTCGAGTGGTCCGCAGAGGTCAATAACCGTTAAGACGCTTACTATGTGTGGTTTGATTGTACCACATACATTGTAAGTCAGTCCGAGACGGAACTCTTTTATGTCCGAGCAACTTCCTACCTTTTAAAGTTAGTTTCTCAATGCGCACCTCATATAGTTTGACGTCATCGATAGTCCTTGGACTGTAGACAATAGTTTATAGACATCATTTATTTAAATAATAAAACCTTTTTCCTCAAACAACTGCCATACATCACGTGTTAAAGATTGTTATTCATTCATATGAGTATATGATATAGAGCACGGGACGCCTGCCGCGAATTATTTCAAATAAACTGTAATAAATAATAATAATATTTTTATTACAATTAATACACAGCAATAAACAGGAATAGAATAGAATAGAATAGAATAGAATAGAATAGAATAGAATAGAATAGAATAGAATAGAATAGAATAGAATAGAATAGAATAGAATAGAATAGAATAGAATAGAATAGCATAGAATAGAATAGAATAGAATAGAATAGAATAGAATAGAATAGAATAGCATAGAATAGAATAGAATAGAATAGAATAGAATAGAATAGAATATAATAGAATATAATAGAATATAATAGAATAGAATAGAATAGAATAGAATGGAATAGAATGGAATAGAATGGAATAGAATGAAATGGAATGGAATGGAATGGAATGGAATAGAATGGAATGGAATAGAATGGAATGGAATAGAATGGAATGGAATAGAATGGAATGGAATAGAATGGAATAGAATAGAATAGAATATAATAGAATAGAATAGAATAGAATAGAATAGAATAAAATGGAATAGAATAGAATAGAATAGAATAGAATAAACTTTATTGTACACCAAAATGGTAACACAACTTATACATAAACTTAATCACACAGACAGAAGACTGTTTTATATATTTGAAGTGCTAATTTTGTTGAACTCTGGGTACCCAAAGTAAGATTTAGCTTGTGTTAAAGAAAAATAAAGAAAAGAACGCTATGGAAAAAAGTTTATTTGTGACACACAATCATATAAACTAAAGATACACAATAAAAAAAAGGTTAAAGGTAACAGGGCTCTCGCTTTTATTGATCTATTACAACCACAATTGTTTAGATAAGATAAAGTGAACAAGAGTGGAACATGAACAAACTGTTTATTTATTAAAACTTCATGCAATACAAAGGTATAAAGGTGGACTTAATGCCTTAGGTATTCAACCAGTCAACCAAGCGTTTTTCTGAAAAGAAAACTCGGCCCTGGTAAAAAAGGCAACGAAGAACCAGGAGTGGGTTTTTAGTCAAGAAAAGTCTGACACACCCTCCCGCCCCGTCCAAGAACACTTAAAATAAAGGGTTTTTACAAGCACTTTTGAGTTATCAAGGTCAGAAAGATAAAAAAAAATGGTTCCAAAGCGTAGATCGCTATTGAGAAAAACGTGCAAAAAAACTCCTAATTATCTTATTATGCTATTCCAGGACATAACATAAAATAATAATAAATTGGTCATTAAACAATAAATAAATGATTGATACAAACAATCACGCTAACATAAAAACACACAAACATACCATTACATCATCACACAAACTTACATTCACTCACTTACTTTATTGTTTACACACAAACTTTCGCCTATAAAATATTAGTTTGACGCTGGATGTTTGACACTGGAAGTTTGACTCTGGATGTGTAAATAGCATACACGCTGTGCAAGGTCTATTTATAGATCAATCAGAAATAGAGTAATTGCATTTTAAGTACCCCATTATAGTGCGGGAGACGTGACTAAAGCGATGTAATTTAGGATGCAAATTTAAGACCCGGTACTGAACCGTTTCGGTCTTCGTAAAAAAACACAATTATAACAGTTATCGATACGATTCAGTGATACTAACTCGTTATCGGTTGGTGCCACGGAAATCAGAAATCAGAAAAGTTTATTTCAAATAGACCAATCACGCGCACTTTTGAATTGTCAAAATGTCGGCGAGTCAAAAAAAAAGTGAAGCTAAATTACTCGTTCCAAAGTGTAGATCTCTATGGAGAAGAACGTACAAGAAACTCCATGGACATTCTTTTAGATCATATTATGAATTACATAAATCTTGGTTACATATTTCTTGTCGCTTCTAATCACCGCGCGTTCCCGAGATAAAGGGTCCTGACAGACAGACAGACGGACAACAAAGTGATCCTATAAGGGTTCTGATTTTTTTCTTTTGAGGTACGAAACCCTAAAAACATCTAAATTAAATAAAAAACCGTTGTATGTCGTGAGTTCAAACCCAGTCAAGCACTTTGTGTAATTCATTTCATCACCACTGCTTTCTTAACTGCAAAGTAAAACATCGTGAGGAAACTGGCATGTCCTAGAACCCAAAATGCAAAGATATGCGACAACCACTAACACGGACTGGGCCTACGTGGATCATTGCCCATTCCTTCTCTGAGAGAAGAGATCTGAGTCTCAGTAGTGGAAACATTATAAGGTTGATTATGCTATTATATACTATAAAAGCAAGAGAATAAAGATAAATTTCAATCAACATGTACTTTTGTTTTTCACTACCAAAAAAGTCCTTCATATTGACGTGTCAAAAACCTCGCCCAAAAATGGCAACCTGGTAGCACTACCTCTGAATTCATGGAACGAAATAATTTGATCAAAGTTACTCGTGTGTACAAACTATATACAAACGGGGACTGTGGACTGGACCAGAAATGGACACAAAACTCTTTCTATTGAACCTTCGAAGCGAATCGGTGAAAATAGGTTTCCATGTGGGCGAGCGAAAAACACACAGGTAAGGTTGCGAATATAGCAAGCGCGGAGCTACCAGCGGATATTGATATTTAGCGGTCTTAGTAGTATATAGTAGAGGTGATGCGTATATACTGGTACTGGTATAGAAACCAAGTATATACTTTCCAGTACGGAAAGGGCAGTCTGGGTATAGAGCGAAATACTGGGTACATACATTAAAAGTAACCGGTCGGCGCGGCACGCGGTTATTGCGTAAGAATTATTTGGACTTTAATTTTTAGTCTTACGGGTTCCTTACATATGTTGATATTAGAAAATATTATAGCGTAAAAAACCGGCTAAGAGCGGGTCGGGCCACGCTCAGCGTACTTAAGAGTTAATGAACGACAGACAACGAGTAAGAAAAAATACCACCAATGCCAACAAGAGACCAACCGAACAATTTGACAATATAATAGCTCATACCACCCGTCCCGACCCCATCAACTCAGGAAAAATCTTAACAGCGCCAAGTAACCCATAGTACAGCGCCATCTTTCGGGAAATTGGGTTACTAATTTATACAAACTTGACGGGTGAACCGATTTTAATAAAAAAAAAAACATTTGAAAGTTTACTACTTTTTTAGTTCAGTTTACGAAAGTTTACGTTCAGGATAAGAAAATATGTAAACTAAGTTAAAAAAGGCTTGCATATACCGTTAAATGTCCCACCTTCGATCCTGCATCACGTGCCCTGTTACCTGTTCACGTAGGGACCTAATGACAGCATCAGCGGACGGCACTGCCGTGGCCGAATACTGGGCCGTACAAGGAATTTAACTAGTTTTGCCATCGATACGCTAAGAAGAAGACCGTTAAATTACAAACTTAGTTCAGAAATTATTTCGTATAACTTTTCAAAAACCGTTCAACCCATCGTTCATAATAATTTTCCTACAAAGTCTTTATAAAGTTCAACTTTAGAGATTTTTTTGATATTTTCTAAACTAAGATGTTCAAAAGTAAGGGGCGACACATTTTTTTTTACTTTTGGAGCGATTATTTCCGAAAATATTATCATCATCTTCCTGCCCTTATCCCGTATTATTTGGGGTCGCGATTCATTTTTAAATACCTATCCAACAATATATCACACGTTAGGGTTGAAATAAAAAAAAAAAACAACACTCCCACTTTACGTGTGTAGGTAATTTAATAAAACATTTTTTGTCACTTTTTATTTTACCACTTTGTCGGCGTGATTGATATACTTATTGGTACAAATATTCAGATTTCTAGTGCTAACGGTCACTGACATTATCCGCGGACGGACCGATAGACAAACTGACTTGGCGAAACTATAAAGGTTCCTAGTAGAATACGGAACCCTAAAAAAGAGTAATTTATTTCATCGAACAATTCTGAAACCAGTTATATTAACACTATTGTGTTGTGACTTTTATCCACCCTCACCACCCGTCCTCTCTTCCGCTGCATCCCAATACA
The DNA here is from genome assembly GCA_949316375.1 of Mythimna vitellina. Classification (NCBI taxonomy): domain Eukaryota; kingdom Metazoa; phylum Arthropoda; class Insecta; order Lepidoptera; family Noctuidae; genus Mythimna; species Mythimna vitellina. The sequence goes on along the minus strand of OX438687.1, from coordinate 5,941,069 downwards.
CAACCATAAAAGGACAGAATAAATTGTGACCTTAATATCCTCAGATATTTCTTCGCAATTCTTTCTTCATAATTTATTGATATTTGAGATATCCTTTTGCTTGCGTAGGATAGACGACAAGAGCAGTCGTGTGGTTCTAATAAGTTCCTTCAGAAAATATACTCTCGCAATTTCTGTCATAATTTAAGATTGTTATGTTGAAGATTGTATTAGTAACTTTTGTAATGATTTCAGATGATTTATTAGTTTGACTGACTTTATGTCAATACAAGTTTCTACCTAGCCCACGCTGAAAACCAGCGCCGTAGACTCATCGCATTTTGCTTGTGGTCTCGGCATTATGCTGAGCGTTCGGCCGTTTTGTGCGGATGTGGCGCATACTTATAATTTCTTAGTTCTAAATTTGTGCCTTGTTCCGCCAAATAAAATATTTTTCTTTCTTGCCTATGGTTTTGTTCTTGATGACGATGAGCAGTGGGCAGCTCGCTACCCGGCTGTCCAGTAAGGACCAAGCCCGAATCGTCGAAGGCGCGTAGTGTTTCACGCGTGCCTCAAAGAGAGACATATCATAGAAAGACTGTAAGGGCCTATTATCAATGGCTAATGCCATTTAGGGCCACAGGAACTTATAAAAGAAGTGTGAAGAAAAAAAGAACCGTCGTCCTGAAACGCAAAAGACAACTAAAGGAAGAATGTTTTAGTCTGTAAAAATCAAACACTCTCTGTCGCTTTATTTTGAGCAGAAGAAATCTTTTAATGATTTCCCACCTCAAAAATAAAAGAAAAGAAGCTAATAAATCTCGCCTAAACGGCTAAAAATACATCGCTATGTCACTAGATAGTAAAGCCAAGTTTTGAACAACATTAATGTCAGGAATATTTACTGGAATACTACCTACCTATGATTATTTACCTGCTACAATAGTAATTCCCGGAACATTTGTCATTATTTAAACAGCTATATATGTAAATATGTTTGTTATTAATATCCTACATGACAGGCTGTTTTATATGACAAATAACTCACAAAACAGGTTGACAGGTGAAAAATCTAAAGCGAAGAAATGTGCGAAGCAGTAATGCTAGCAAAGGAGGTGGCCGATCGCGTGAGGCAACGGTCCTTACGGTCCAACCGCCGCCAGGATTCCGATCCCGATTTCCAGCCAGCGTAGGCGCGGGCTTGCGGACGGCGAGCAATGGGTAGCTCGCCGTCCGATCTTCCGGTAACCGTCCGGACCGAGCCCAAGTCGTCGACGGCGCGTACTGTTCCACGCGCGCCTCAAGGAGATGTCAGAAAATCGTAGGGGCCCAGCAGGGTCGAAGCTTACTGGGGCCACGGGTAGTGTGAAAGCGAAAACCCTGAGACGAAGGCAACGAAGGAACAGGAGTGGGTTTTTAGTCAGTAAAAGTCTGACACTATCTCCCGCTCCGCCCAAGAGCGGAAAGAAAGAAAAATCGTAGAAATGTCTAGAATAATTTATTTGCTTGTTTATCAAAATTCAGCACGTTTTTCATGCGATACATCAAGGTCATAGGTTGTCTGCTTGATATATATGCCTGAGCTAGGTTTGAGCGTCGAATAGAAATAATATACGATTTTATGCGAACGAATAAAATATTTTAGGGTCAGAAAATCCTAGGTTATTGCTGCTTTGATTCTTGGAAAGCGAATTATGTCTCATACATCTGTGTTTGGGTGGGACATAAACTGAGATGTATTGTTTCAGTATTACTTTCAGGCATTAGGGCACAATATTAATGACTCTTGATCGAAATAAGAACAGGCTATACGCAACAAAATTATTTTTTTCGTTCATAATTTTTTTCGTTGGTTATAAAAGTTCTTTAATTTCTTATACTTAATTCTAAAAACCGGCCAAGTGCGAGTCGAACTCGCTCACGAAGGGTTCCGTACCATTATCTATAAAAACGGCAAAAAAATCACGTTTGTTGTATGGGATGGTGTATATATATGTAATAGGTATGCCCACTTAAATATTTATTTTATTCTGTTTTTTAGTATTTGTTTTTATAGCGGCGACAGAAATACATCATCTGTGAAAATTTCAACTGTCTTACTATAACGAGATGCAGCCTGGTGACAGACGGACAGACGGACGGACAGACAGACGGACGGAGGTGTCCTCATGGAGGCAATCGGCGGCAGTGACATTTCGCGCCAGGCCCTGGTTTGGATTATGGTCCGAGGCGAGGAGGAATGGCAGGCCGGCATTCTATGAAGCAGTAATGCTAGCGAAGGAGGAGGCCGTGCGCATGTGGGAATGAACGTCCTTACGCCCCAGCCGCCGAGATTCTGACCTCGACTACCAGCCACGGTAGACGCGGGCTTGCGGACGAATTAACCGGACCGAGCCCAGTCGTCAGCAGCGCGTAGTGATTCAGCAAAACCAGGGGCGCAGAGAGCTGAGGCCCAATAGCTAGGACCGCGGAAGGAAACTCGTAGTCCTAGAACGCAAAGGGCAACTGAAGGACACAGGTGTGGTTTTATTCAGTAAAAGTCTGACACGCCCAGTCATTAAATGATTTCCACCCCTAAAAAAAAGACTCTACCAATGATCATCACTGATAATTACAAAGACGAATTTTTGTATGTATGTGTGTATGTTTGCTTCTCTATCAAACTTAAACGGCTAAACCAATTTGGATGAAATTTGACACACATTTAGACCGTGTCTTAGAATAGGACATAAAATACTTTTTATTGTGGGAGTAAGTTCCCTTGGGATAATTATCTACTTTCACGCGTGCGAAGTCGCTGGTAGAACTTAGTTCAAATATGGAACAGAATTTGAATCCATAGATCTATATAAATATACTATAGGCATTCAATTTTTTTCTTGAACTTAAAGCATCGCAAAAAGGAAATGAACCGGTTTCCCGGGGACCTTCACGACGGCAATCGAAGAGATTATTACTCTATATGATGTTGTAAGCAATAGGTATTTTGCAAATATTTATATCACGGAAAACCAAACTGTTCATAGGAATTAGGTATTAATATTTGTACAAATTATTTGGTTTTAAAAATGTCTTAATAATCTGTACTTATAATAAATCTGTAGAAGTGAAAATTCTGTAAATTGAAAATATCAAAAAAATAAATGGCCGGGGGTGTTACTAGACCGTCACCGAACCCAAAAATGTGATTAAAAAAGTTTTTGTCTGTCTGTCTGTTTGTTCAGGCATCACGGAAAAACTACCGGTTCGATTACGATGAAACTTGGTATAATTATTCTTTAATATCCTGGGCACCACACTGGGTATTTTTTATCCCGGAAAGTATATACAATAAAAAACTAACTTAATTTTGAGGTTTGATCCCTAGACCCGATTACTGTACCAACCACAAATAATAAGTTTGTCGTAGGTTACGTCACCCGCAGTGGAATTCCCTAATTCCCTTCCCCTCGCTGCACACGGCTAAGATACTATAATATTTTATCTTAAGATACAATATCGCTCGCCATACAATTCAATGGATCAGACACGACGAAGATAATAAATAATATTTCATTTTTTCGTATCTCAAAAAATCTAATAAAACCATTTTTGACTTCTACGCGGACGAAGTCACGGGCAAAAGCTAGTAATTAATAAACATTAATTGTACTAAATCATAATTGTACAAAACTTATTCTTAATTAAATATAAACCCTAGACCCCTCACTAGAATTTTCTGTATCTTGGGGTCTAGCTGTTTCAGTCTAAACACAGAGTTGCACAGACTTAAAAAACTAAATTGTGGGGAAGTGGAGTGTAACCGTATTGGGGTGAATATACGAGTATGTATGAGTGTGTAAGTTTTATTTAGGAGCTAGGTAGGCAGAATTGCCTCAGTGTGTGTGTAGTACACACTCAGTAACTACTTATAAATCATTGTATTGCATGACTAGCTTCTGCCCGCGGTTTCACTCGCGTAAATGTAGGTTTCTCCATACAAACTTTGGACCCCCGTTTCATCCCTTTAGGGAGTGAATTTTGGAAAATCCTTTCTTAATGCTCACCTACGTCATAAAAGGAAAGCTTGTGCAAAATTTCACGTTCCTATTCCCAGTAGTTTCGGCTGTGCGTTGATATGTCAGTCAGTCAGTTTCCCTTTCTATATATATAGATTTCTTTAGAAGGCTGGAAGTTTTCAGTTTTGAAATGAACTGAAATAAAATGAGCTCAAGTAAATAAATTCGGTCCTTAGGTTTATAGTCAAATATATATATAGGTACATTCAGATTAGATTTAAAACTTAACTGCCTAACTATCATAATCGCTGCAGGAAGTTCCACATTCTTCCATTTATTGACCGGAGAAAAATTGCTGACATTACTCTCTTGTTTAACATAGTTAATGGTTCGACCGACTGCTCGGAACTGATTGGCAAAATTGGACTGCGTGTTCCATCCTTTACTTTAAGGAATCACCGACCTCTGTATGTTCCCTCAGTGCGGTGTATTTACCGGCAAAATTCTTACATGATAAGAGCTAGCAAAGCATACAACGCAATGTGTGTAAGTGTCGATGATCTAGACCTATTCTCTACTAGCGTCACTAAACTTAAAAAAATTATGTGTACAAGATTTCCGAAAGTCAATAATATATTATCTATGTACTTGCTCCGACCGTCTTTACTTCTTTCTTTTTTTTATCTGTCGACTGTCTTTTGTCTTGCTCTAATACTATCTGTGAAAACTTGTAATTGACTTTCTTTCAATATTTTTCAACTAGCTGTATCCTAGCTGTAAGTTTTCCGAAATTAATAAAATAAAAATATTAAATGTCAACGTTGGTTTCGCTCATCTAACATGACAACAAAGAAAAACCCTATTAACATCAATAAATAACAAGATGTCAATTCGACAAATCGAGGACATGACTTGGAATATTATATTATTATAGGTGTTAGTTTATATATGAAAATGTACTGACAACACAATACCACAACGTAATTTATTTAGGTCACTTTTTTTTACGAATGAATAACCCCAATAAACTGGAATAGGTGTAGAATTGAATTCGCCCTAACCGCTAATGTCTGCTTTCAAGGGTTCGTAGAGATAATGACTATGATGTTGCTACGAGTGAAATCTCTAATGCTACGCTCGTAGCAGCCGCGTAGTATCTGCTACGAGTGAAATCTCTAATGCTACGCTCGTAGCAGCTGCGTAATATCTGCTATGACAGCAGCTACTACTTAGTACTTAAATAACGATTAAGCTATTAGTAGGACTGTAATCTCTAATGCTATGTTCGTAGCAGACGCGTAGTATCTGCTACGAGTGAAATCTCTAATGCTACGCTTGTAGCAGCCGCGTAGTATCTGCTATGACAGCAGCTAAGTACTACTTACTACATAAATAATGACGAAACTGTTACTACGACGGAAACTTTTGACGCAATACTTTTTTTACGTAAAAAAACGTAGCCTAACTAGGAATGTCGTGGGTGACACCAAGACCCAAAACTCTTATCTGTATGCAATACAAATATTTGTTTGGAATCGAACCCGCGACCCGCAGCGCATTAGCCGATCGTTCAACCACTGCGCCAACATTCAAGTTTAGTTATTTTAGCATATATTAGCAACGCGCCCAGCTTCGAATGGGTGTTAGGATCTTTGGAATTCTCGACTTTTCTCTACTATAATGAGCATGTAAGTGTTCATCACCCTGTCTGAAGGTAAAAACCGCATGAATGACAATTGGAAACGAGAACATTAATTATATCACTACACACCGTATTTTCCCGGTAAGAATGTATGCGGTTACAACTGTATGTTTTAAATGTATGCGGTTACAACTGGTACTTCAGAAGGCAGGCGGCCGCCTCCTTCTGCAAAGCAGTATCAGCAGATCCCGACCTACATTTCAAGCCACCATAGGCATGGGTTTGCATACGGTGATCTATAGGTCACCGTCCGCCCATCCAGTAACCGTCCGGACCAAGCCGAAGTCGTCATCGTCGGCGCGTAGTGTTCCACGCGCGCCTCACGATGTCAGCAAAACTGTAGGGGCCCAGCAGTTTCGAAGCCTACTGTGGCCATGGGTTTGCTTCTGAAAGGAAAACCCGGGGTCCTGGAACGCAAGTCAAAGTAGAAATATAGGAGTGGGTTTTAACCAGTGAAAGTCTGACACGCCCTCCATCTCTGTCCTAGAGCAGGAGAAGTCATTGGATGATTTTTCACCTAATAAAAAAACCGGGTACTTTAGATCAAAATCTTTGCTCTCCTGTCGCCGGTCTGTTGGAAGAAATTTCGTTAGAAATAAGCAGGACCTTTGTACTCTTTTATCTGTATTTGATCTTTTCGATTTTAAGTGTTTGTGTGTACATAAATAAATAAATAAAAATAAATAAACATTCATACAATTAACAAATCGGACGTAACTTGCAATTTGTCAATGGTGGACATTTTTAATTTCTGTTACATAACACTATTCAAGAGTTTTTTCATAATTTAATTAATAATATATCGTTGGGAAGGCTGTACGTACTTACAACCTTTATGTCGCTTCGTCTATGGTAAACGATTTTTTTTAAGTGGTTTGTGAAACTTGTTTGTTGGACATGTTTACTTCCATCTTCTCGAAAAAAGCTTGAGATGTATCTTGACATATCACTTTATTTAATCAATAATCAAGATGTCGTATATATAATATAAGCACTTTGCTAGGGACGTTGTTTGCGAGAATGTTTTCATAAAAACTTTAAGACTCCATAAACATACGCTTGAAGACAGAGTTTAGAGAATAGTTTTAAAAATTAATAATGACAGTCTTTATTATTCATTTTATTTAGAACTAGCTGTTGCCCGTGGCTTTGCTCGCATACATAAAATATAGCCTATGTCATTTAGGAATAAAGCAGCTTTCTGTCGGTGTAAAAATTTTAGCAATCGGACCAGTACATTCAGAGATTACCTCCTACTCGTACAAACAAAAAAACAAACTTTACCTCTTTATAATATTATATAGTGTAGATTTGTGCAAAGTTTCAAGTTTATTAACTCAAGGAATAAGATTCTCCCGTATTCTCTGTTTTATGAGGGAATTAAAAAAAAATGAAACCTAATGATAACCTTTATTATTTATAATAATACTAGATACGTGTTTCGGGTTTCGCATATATTAGGGGTTAAAATATGAAATTGCTGTTTTTTACAACGGGTTGCTTTAAAGGATTGACTTGGAATTATAAGATCAAATAAACTTTATATTAAAGGTTTTATTTTTTTTTTCGAAATTAGGTATTTATTGGATTCTTTGTGTTTTGTATTTTCTGTAATAATGCAGTTCTTGTAACCATGAAAGCTAATAAAAAAAGTTTTTTTTTTTCAAAAACGGCAATTTCATACTCTTATTACTAAATCTAATGTAAAATTATGCATACAAACGAATTTCCGTATTTCCTCTTTTTCACCCCCTTAAAATTTGAATTTTCCAAATCCCTTAGTATTCTCCTACATCATAAGTGGCCTTGTGCAAAATTTATTTCATATTCCTAGACCCTTTAGTTTCGACTGTGCGTTGATATGTAAGTGAGTCACTTTTTCCTTTTACATATCATATATGTATAGATAGATAGTTTCTGCCATCGGCTTTGCTTGCGTAAAAGTAGGCTTTTCCATACAAACAGAAGACTCATTTTATCACATCTGTACTTTTTGTTTACCTACCTAAACTACCTAAACATTAGACCCCGTTTCATCCACTTAGGGGCTGAATTTTGGAAAATCCTTTCTTAGTACTCGCCTGCGTCTAAAAGAAAACCTAATGCAAAATATCCCTAGTAGTTTTGGCTGTGCGTTGATATGCCAGTCAGTGAGTTTCTCCAATATAGATATAGATATTGCCTGGGTACGTATCGCCTTCGTGTCGCATCCCCCGTCGCGCATCTAATCGTCAAATGGACTCTACTCGCCTCCCGTCGTCTAGCAACTAATTGTCGTCTACTTCCTTCAATTGTTTGTAATAATTACTACCGCATCGCGCCACTGTTGCCAAGGGACTATCGCCGATCATTAATGTAATTGAACTTAATTGGGATCATCTTTCGCGTTGTGTCTTATCATACGATATATCTTAGGTAATTATGTTGTCGTTACTAGAATGTATGTCGAGTAATTTGAAACATGGCATTATAGTGCACATCTATGGTGTTCTATGACTGGCCAGTGATGAATGCGTTGATAGCTGCCAGCATTATTAATGTGGGAATAGAGGCCTTACCACTGTAGCGACATCTATGGCGTCACATAAGAACTGATCCTGCATCGCGCAGTCAAAGTTCTCCGCACGATTAAAACATATAGAATAGGCCGAAATCATGTATCGGGCAGTTGCCCACCAGACATAACACCCGTCTGGCCGGAGGATCCTCCCTTGTCAACGGAGGTTTGCGGGACTTAACACTCTGTTCCGCATACCCCCCAAACCACTCTTAACGCGATCCATTTGACGACCTAAACTGAACTGTTAAAGGGATGGAGCTTTATAGGCTCGCTCGCACGTTTGACATTTTAACACGTCATAGTAAGGCCCCAAGTCTTGGGCGGAGCGAGAGGGCATGTCAGACTTCCACTGACTAAAACCCACTCCTATTCCTTCTTTGCCTTCGTTCCAGGGCCTCGGGGTTCTCTTTCGCATAACCCATGGCCCCAATTGACCCTGCTGGGCCCTTACGGTTTTGCTGACATCTCCTTGAGGCGCGCGTGGAACACTATGCGCCGTCGACGACTTGGAATGGTCGGATGGCGAGCTACCCATTGCTCGCTGTCCGCAAGCCCGTGCCCATAGTGGTCGGAAAAAAATTCCAAGGTTACTAAAGCACGAGGTTGCTATCTTGTTTAACTACATAATTAATACTCCATCAAGACCATTTTAAAAGTTCAAACACGATAGGGTTATCTTATTGCACTTATTACCAAGTTCCTATGGCCATCTTCCATCTCCATCATCAGACCCTGGTTACCATCTAGCGCCAAAGTACTCGTCAAGACGAATCATACGAGCCCAAACTCGATTGGGTTGTGTCGTTCAACTACCGAGTTCCTGTGGCCACCTTTCGGTTCCATCATCAGATCAGCTCCATGTCATAATAATTTTGCATTGTCATTTGATTAACACATGCATGCAAAATTTCAGCTGATTTGCTAACCAGGACCATCGGGACGGGTGAAATTAAATAAAGGCTTGTAAAAAAGGGTCTAATGATGGAGCTGGTCAGCCACAGCAACTCCTCGATCAAATAAGACAGCATCACACATACGACAACCTCTCGTGACAAAATAAACACCATTGCGTAAGCTTCGCGTAGCCCGTACGCAGCAGCGGAATGAGTCGGCGGGAAAGCGATCGGGACGGTATTCATTACTTATACCAACTACAACTGGCTATTATGAATAATATCTAGATAAAATAACGAATTTATCAAATTATTTTCACAACTTAACCAAAATATGTACATAATATCTAGTCATTATGTATAATCGCTATTTACTCTAATATACGGTCCGGACTAAGCGTTTTGCCTCGTCGTTTATACCGCGTAAATCGAAAGATTAGAACAATTTGCTTGCTGCGGTCTTCCCGTTCGATTATAATTTAGTTGTTTTCAAGATTAGAGTGACTAGGCTCTTAATAAACTAGTGCGCCTCACCATCGTCGTTTCCATCACTGCTTACCGTCAGGTGGGACCGCAGTCAAGCACTAGTTTATATCAATGAAAAAAAAAATACATATAAAATAGACAATTGGCACTAAACAAATACCTAATTCATATCCGAAAATAGAATGATATATTGCTTTGATTTCCGATGTGTTTCCCACATTTGCTATCAAAGGGAATTCCCATGGGGCAGGAGAAGCCTCGTATGGGGGCGCAAACAGTCACGTATCAGGCGCAAAGGGCCCCGTATTAAGCCTTTGATTTGGGCCCGAAATAAGTACAGTGTGACCGATCGAAGGTTTGGTTTCGGCCAAAAAACTGATTTTAACTGGAGTTTCGGAATATTCGGCTCGACCGTAACTAGCATCGTTGAGCTGACGGTTGTGATAGAGACCAACTAACTGGCTTATTTGTCTATGTGAGTTTTGAAATCAGTGATATCTTCAGATTGACTTGAAATTATAAGTTCAAAGAGATGTCAAAAAACCGTAGGGGCCTCGTGAATATTCATGTCCTAGAAGGCGAAAGGTAACTGAAGAAACATAGGTGTGGTTTTAGTCAGTAAAAGTCTGACAACCAACGCTCTAGGAAGCGGGAGAAGTCATTAGATGATTTACCGCCATAAAAAAATAAATCTTTACATTATTCCCGTTTGAAGATATTCATTTGTTTTTTTTTTTGGGTAATGTTTTCTCTGTAATATCCGAAATTATGTAGTATGAAATATGGCTAATGTTTTAGTGGCCTTGTAACTTTATTCGGTGACAATATTATTTCTTTTAAGAAGATTTTCTGTTATCACTTCAATTACAGTTTCGGTTTTGGCCGAAACCGGAAGAGAAGCCGAACATTCCGTTACGTTTTCGGCTTCGGCTCAAACTCGTATTTCGGTCGAACACTGTTACAGTATACAGTTTTGCCAAACTGTCTATATACTTATATCGATATTGAAAGATTTTTCTGTATAGAGTAATTGGATTTATATTTATGTGTATTGTATCGAATGAAAGCTTCAATCTAGTTGTATTTTAGTTGTCCGGGCGCTTTCGTCAACTGTGTTTTTTTTTTTAAATCAACGTATTGTCTTTTTCTCGTTTCTTGAAAACATTATTATTATTATCTTAAAATACGGTGTCGAAAAAAACGTGTAGCGCCGACCCCAAATAAGATGGGACAAGGGCAGGAAGATGATGATGATGATGACGGCGTCGAAAAATTTCTCGACATCACCTTACAAATACAACCTAACACATTTGTAATATTAGTTTGATAATAAGGCGCAAAGGCGTTTGCCTGTTCATCATCATATTGCAAAGAATATTATGATATTTCAAACTTACCTGCCGTCATTACAAGAATATAGGAAAATTTGTGTTTTATTATACACATATTATCTTCCTCATTATTGTCTGTCAAAATCATCATTTCAACCGAAAGACGTCCACTGTTGGACATAGGCATCCCCCAAGTGTCGCCATAACCACCGGTCTTGTGCATCTCGCATCCATCGGATTCCCGCGACCCTCATCAGGTCATCGGTCCACCTTGTGGAAAGCCTTCCAATACTGCGTCATCCGGTCACCTGGCTATGGAAATGTTCGAAGGAGTAACCGCGGTTTTGGAACGCAAAAGGTAACTGAAGGGACACAGATAGATTTTAGTGAGTAAAAGTTTGACACGTCTTCTCGACGCGAAAAGATGATTACAAACTTCAAAAAAAATAAAAAAACCGGCCAAGTGCAAGTCGGACTCGTGTATGAATGGTTCCATATCGACCGTAGCAAAAAAACAGCAAAAAAAAAAACCTTTGTTGTGTAACCTTTGTATCCCACTTAAATATTTGTATCATTCTGTTTTTATTATTTTTGGTTATCGACGACGAAACCCTAAAAAACTGGTGTTTAGCTAAAAATTCGTCTCTCTTTTTTTTCTATCAATGGATTCCGATGTTACTCAAAATGTGAATTAATCTAATCAGAAAATAGCAATATGAAAGAAAGAAAGAAAAATTTTTAATTTGCCGGAAAAGGCGCAAACTTAAAACTAACATATTGCAAACATTTTGCATGCACAGCAGCACAGCATCAGCCTTTCCATGTTCCCACTGCTGGGAGTCAGGCCTCCTCTCTAGGAGAGGGAATGGGCCGTAATCCACCACGCGGGCCCAGTACGGGTTGGTGGATGTCCCATGTCTTCGAATTTTTGGTTCTAGGACATGCCGGTTTCCTCACGATGTTTTCCTTCACCGTTTTGAGAGCAGTAGTGATGAAATAAATTACACAAACTAATGCCCCTGGCTGGGTTTGAAACCGCGACATACAAATCGTAAGTCGGGGCCGTTACCACTCGGCCACCACTGCTCTCCTTTTATATAACATTTTGCATGACAAAGACATAATTAAAAACGCCACGTCCAATCAAAATCGCCGTACGCTCAGCATAATGCGACGAGTCCACACGCAAAATGCGACGAGTCCACAGCGCTGGTTTTCAGCGTGGGCCGGTGACGTTATCGACTATCGTAATAGCTATGGACCGGAGTATATATATATACATAGCTTCTATGAGTAATGAGGAAAATATATGATTATGCAATTATTCATAGTGAATCATATCCAATCGCTTTATTTGATTTACCTTCAGTACGAAAACTTTGTTATCAGATAACTTAAAAATATGAAGTGATCTGATTGTGTTATTATTATCAATGGCATAGAGTTTCCGGAAGTGTTGATGATAATTTTTGCACAGGGTCATGTATTTGGTATTCATTCATAATTATATTATTATGAAAGAATTTTTTTTGGCTGTTTAGTATCTAATCTACACTATCTCTGATTATATTTGAGATTTATATTATTATATAATTTATCTAAGCGATTATAGTTAGTCGAAAGCCTGCTAGGAATTTAAGTGCGCCCATCCCGTGATTACTTCTAGGTAAGCGCGCTCCATCGTCGACCGCATCGTCGCTTTCCATCAGGTGAGATAGCGATCCAGCGCGAACCTATCAATAATAATAAAAATAAATGATCCTTTTAATATTATATTTGACGTTTAACCTTTGGCTCTTCATAATGTACTCCTAAATTAAAAAGTAAAGCAACCATATTTATGAGAATCTTGCACAATAAATCGACATTCCGAATGACGAAATTGTTTTCCAAAAACTTAGGTTTTTTAAAAAAATACACGTTTTTACTGGAACAAGTTTTGTGAAATATTCGAGTGAGTGACAGAATTACCGAATGCCAACAGAACGTTCAGGCAGTATCCGACTTTTTTCACGTTGCCTCTTTATTAACCATTGCATTGAATTGCTTTGGATGAAATAAACAATTTGCTGCTCGCAAATCACACAAATTTTATAAAGACGAAAGTTTGTGAAAGTGTGTGTTTGAATATTTGTTGCTTCTTCACGCTGTAAAGGCTAAACGGATTTAGATGAAATTTGGCACACAGGTAGATCATATCCTGGAATAGCATATAGTTTCATTGGGCCAATTTCTACTTTCAAACAAGTGAAGCTGCTGGAAACAACTAGTTAACGATAAAGCATATTCTATTCTTTCCGTCCGTCGCACGAAGTTATAAAACATTTTCCATTTCAGCCAATCACGACCCACATAGGTACTTATATCTCTACCACAGGCATCTCAAGTTCCCAGCATAAAGTAATAACTCGATTCAACGCTTGTATGAGGAATTTTTCACAAGAATTACATTAGTCTCGTACTAGGTTTTGCAAATGGCTTCACCCATGACGTGAAAGTTGGAAAATATTCCAAGGGAATGTAATAAAAGGGTGGAAGTGTACTGTGTATTAGTATTGGATATTGGAAAATGATTTATGGGATTCAGATGGAGGATTTGGTAGGACACATTTTTGTTAAGGTGGGCTATATATATCCTATGACTTCTCCCGCTTTCAAGTGGAACGAAAGAGCGTGGTAGACTTTTCAATACTGCAAAAATGAAATATAATATTCACACAACTATTACATAATGCTGTCTAGTCCCAAGCTAAGCAGAGCTTGTGTTATGAATATTAGACAACTGATAAACATACTTAAATATTTCTAAATACATACCTAATATAGATAAATTACACCCAGACACAGAAAAAATGATTGTGTTTAATACACAAACATTTGTCTTGGATGGGAATCGAACCCACGACCTCCAGCATAGCAGTCAGGGCCACTAACCAATAGACCAACAAGGCAGTCAAAAAAAAAAACCTCTCAAAAAATAAAGGAAAAATAGACTGTGGCACACAATTCGACTCCTTAGCTGTACGTACAATGAATGTGTTCCCGAAACGTTTTGTGCTTATTTCCACCGTGGCGCATCGCTGTATGTCAAGTTACAATCGTTTTGTCCCCATTCTCTTTCGTCGATCGCTTCGAGTTGGCCACGCCTCCTATTCCTTTGTTCTGACCACGTGACTGCGTTGAGATGACGTCAGAACAAAGGAATCGGAGGTGTGGCCAACTCGAGGCGATCGACTAAAGAGAATTGTAACGAAACGGTTGTAACTTGGCTAGGGGGGCTTTTAGTCCAATGGTAGAACGGGCTTCGCATGTTACTAAAAGAGTTATGAGTTTACATGTGGATGGATGGAGAGGGAGAGGGAGACCAAAGAAAAGATGGATGGATTGTGTGAAGAGTGATATGAAAGAAAAGGAAGTTAGTGATAGCATGACGAGTAACAGGGCAGAGTGGAAGAAAAAAACGTGTTGCGCCGACCCCAAATAACACGGGATAAGGGCAGGAAGATGATGATGATGATGGTAGAACGGGCTTCGCAGAATTAATCGTTGCACAAACTTTCAATCTTTCAGACTTTTTATATTAGTGAGTTTGATTCTTCCATATTCTCACATTCGCGAACCACAAGTTCAAATATATTGTAATCCATTTTGAACGACTTTGGCCTGCCCCGTTCGTTTCTTGAATAAACTAATTATATCGACGATATTTGCTTTGCGAATGTAACAATGTACTTATGGATAAGGTTTGGTACGTATGTTTTATGCGAAAAAGTTTTTTTTTATGAAAGTTTTTAATGGTTTCGAAATTCTTCATTGAGAATATTATGATAGTTTATTATGACATAGCAAAAAAAACTTATAAAAGCAACAGAAGAATTTTTGTTCTAAGTCTATCTATCTGCAGAGTGACTTATGAGCAATAATTATCTCAAGGATTAAAGTACTAATGATAAAGTAATCATTAACATCGAAACTATTCAGATTAAAAAGTACAAATAACTCGAACAATCAATTTTCTTAAAAGTGTCACGTATATTAAAATTCTCATATAAAAACTTATGGGTTGGTGGTTTAACCCCACGGATTGCGACTTACTAAAAGTCACCCTGTATAGTCCATCTCAATATTATGCCACAGTTGCATCCACATTGACGATACAACGCGTCTGGATCGTTACATACGTGTGGCTTCATTAGTGAACGTGTGCAAAAGTAAACAAGGCGGCCGCCACGAATCCACAAACATACGAGTACTATAGTAGCTACAGGCGTAATTAATAGACTAGCCGTAGGCCACGCTCACTTTGCTTGCATTCTCGTACAAAATTCGGTTATACGAAAGTTTACGGAAACGCACGAACGATCTTTGAGTGGGAGTGCTTATACAGGACAAGACTTCCACCGGAGCGGAGCGAGGCTGCGGAGCCAGCGAAAAATATTAACCAATAGAATTGCACACAATCTCCGCTCCTCTTTAGTGGACTGAACTAAGAAGCGGGGAGTAGAGCAGGACAACAGAGCAGGGAGCGGAGAGGTGAAACGAGTGCGGGCGCGCGCTATAACAAAACTGTAGCTAAAACAGCCTACAACTCCGCTCGGTATTACTTTCTCACTCCGCTCGCGCGCGCGTCATCCTCGCTCCACTCTGGTGGACAGACACAGTCCGCAATTCTGCTTCACATTACTCCTTTGTTCCGCTCCGCTGCCTCGCTCCGCTCCGATAGACATGCAGCCTAAATGGATGCATACGTACGGCTAAAGCTGTGGTTTCCAACCAGTGTTCCACAGACTACTGGTGTTTCACAAGGGCCTGCCAGATCCGCCCCGGTTATCGAAAATTGCAAGACGAATTATGGCCACCGCAGGAATGGGCTTCCGGAAAGCGAGCAATGGGTACCTCGCGGTCCGGTCATCCGTTAAAGACCAACCGCGGGTCGACGGCGCGTTGTGTTCACGCACGCCTCAAAGAGATTTCAGCAAGATTGACGGGGCCAGTTGGAGCCGATGCCTATCAGGGCTACGGATTGTTCAAAGGGGTTATATATAAGGGATCACGGATCCTCGCAAAACGGCAACTGCATAAACAGTTAAGGTTTTAGTTAGTAAAAGTCTGATAATCCCTCTCGCTTCACCTAGAGCTGAAGGAATCATTTGACGGTTTTTCTTTTAGGTCGTTTCTCTCTTGCCAGAGTGGTTGTGGTTATCACCTTTGTGATAACCACGACCAATCTGGAAACTATCAGGGTACGCCGCACGACTCCCCGCCACTTTTGCCTGCTGGCAGACATCAAGGCACACTCGTTCAATGGGCTGCCAACAGCGGTTTTGATCTGGTCAATGCATCGCATCGGTGACCTACCACGCGGCATCGTCTCATCCACTTATCCTTGCTATCGCAAATGCCTTGTTATCGCTAACAAGGCTTTTGGGGCACGATTTGATGGTTATTCACCTCAAAAAAAGGGTTTTTATTAAAAATTTCATATGCGCAGGCCTTGAAATAAAGCTTTAAAGGATGTCGATGAGCGTTTTACTCACGTCTACATGCCTTTATCACGTTAAAAGGATGGCGCTTAACTTCGTTCCACGCAATTTGCGTACACCGTGTTATGTCACCTTTTGATGCGAGCGTATTTGCTTGATTTTGGACGCCTCGATCGTTGTTGGTTTTAGTTAAGGACATGTAATATTTTTTTATTATTATTGAATGTGGAAACTACGTAGGCATTATTTTTTTAGGGTTTCATACCTCAGAAAGAAAAAACGGAACCCTTATAGGATCACTTTATTTTCCGTCCGTCTGTCTGTCTCTCTGTCAAGATCCGAACGTGTGGACTGTGGAGGTATCGAGTTGAAATTAAAACCATATACTAAAGTCTGCGGCCTCTTGAAGCTGTACAAAATCAAACTTCTGAGTGAACGAAAAAAAAAAGACACGGCCGTTTATAACGCAAAGAATATATATTTCGACACTCTCAAAGGAATCAAAATTAAGAGGGTACTTTCCGTTGACCTAGACTCCTGAAATTTGGCATGAAGCAAGGTTTCATAGCTCAAGTATAGGAAAAAATCTGAAAAAGGGATTCGGAAAAATCTTAGTAACTCAATTCGGGAATGAACTGTTTTCATAGGTAAGTTTGTATGGAACCTTTTTTAAACGTTGCACACACACTAAGAATAACTTATCGTGGGTGCGCACCCTAGACACCCAGATATTTTAATCAGTATTTAATTATATAAATTTAATTATAGTATCAAGTCGTTGAGCTCCTTAGTAGAACTGAATTGAGCTACATGAATACTGACAAATTCTTGCACTGACTAGACATGTCCACTCCAGACCATCTCAGATACAAATCTACATGCCTCTCATATAAATTTGATCATTACATGTTTACCATCTCGTCCTAAAGAAAAGATGGATGGATTGTGTGAGAAGTGATATGAAAGAAAAGGGAGTTAGTGATAGCGTGACGAGTGACAGGACAGAATGGAAGAAAAAACGTGTTGAGCCGACCCCAAATAAAACGGGACAAGGCCAAAAACATAATGACATGTTTATTATCTCGAATTTTGAATTCAAATATACACGCAATATAAACGCGCAATATAAAGGCGAATGTTTGTGTGTATGTATATTGTTATTTCTTCAAGCTTGAACGGCTGGCCGGGTTTCGATTAAACTTGGCACGGGGTACCATGTCCTAGAAATGCACGTAGAATACTTTTTATCTTAGAAATATGTTCCCTTAGAACAATTTTCTAAGCTGCTAGAAGTAGCTAGTGAGAAATAAAACAAAAGCTGGAGGACCGGTAAGCACCGCTTTGAAAGCTGCCTGTGTTTGAAATTCCTATGAACAAAACTGCAATATCTAAAACCCTTGCAATGTCGCCAGCTCATGTATACTGTCAACCGCAACACAGCAATGCTCCTGACAGCAAGGTACAAAGGTATTACTCGCAGAAAGAGCCTCTCACGAGAATTTCTACTACTAAAGCTGTTGCGTTTAAGCTTGGCAGTAGAGGGCATTGATCCCACTTACGTTTATTGATATGGTTAGTGTCAAAATCGAAAATCAACTATCGTGATCTTCAAATTTTACTAATGAAAAACGATAGTTGTTTGTTGAACTGAAACTAAACATTTTTTTTTTTTCATCAAACCCTCACGTGTGGTGGTATCTATGGATAGGTCTTCAAAAATGATATTGAGGTTTCTAATTTTTTTTTTTTCTAAACTGAATAGTTTGCACTTCCGAAGTGGGAAAATATGGGTCCCCCCCTGTAACTTCTAAAATAAGAGAATGATAAAACTAAAAAAAAATATATGATGTACATTACCATGCAAACTTCCACCGAAAATTGGTTTGAACGAGATCTAGTAAGTAGTTTTTTTTTTATACGTCATAAATCGTAAACCACAAATAACCTTTCAAGTTTGTACGGAATCCTCAGTGCGCCAGTCCGACTCGCACTTGCCCAGTTTTTTTGTACACAGGTTGACGGGTTCCACATAATTCCGTACGGTTCAATACCTAGCTAGGCAAATGTGATAAAATGTGCCAGCACGTCGCTGAAAAATATAGAAAATACTGTGTGGTTTCAGTCCGCAAGAGTCTAAGACTCTTCCACCCGCTGTAGGACATCCATGATGATTTTACACGATACTAATTAGAATAAGTCATTAATACAGGGTGTCTTTGACATCAACGCAAAAACGAATACCATGGATCCAGTACATGATTCTGGACCACCCTGTGCATGAATTTTTCGTCGGTTTTTTCCTATTTTTTTTTAATCTTTAGGTTTTTAAATTCAAACTGTATAAAATTTGTTTAAAGAAAGAAAGAAAAAACTTTTTACTTTCCGGAAAAGGCGCAAACTTCAAACTAAAAAATTGCAAACATTTTGCAAATGAAAAAGTCATCGGGGTTGATTAAAATAAAATTTTTATCTACCCCGATGTTTTTTTAATTATTTATTTTTTTTATTTTTTACTAAAAATATCATCGGGGTTGGTTAGAATAACAAATTTACACAGTTCAAATTTTAAAAAAGTACAGAGTCTTTTTTTTTAATTAGAAAAAAGTCGACGAAAAATTCCACCGTGTATAAATAAGTAACAGGGAGAGGGTAATGACCGTTAATTTCGTGCTAAAACGAAACTATTTTACCACAAAAAGGATAATATAATATTTATAAATCCTTAATTACTGTCTGAACATGCAAGTTAGGTACAACGTTTAAGTTTCACTTCACGCGAGCAAGCAAAGTAGCAGTATGTATGATATATATGAGTAATTAACAGAATGAATATAAGCATACAGATAAGGATCGTGATAAATATAGTATTTTAGTGCATTTAATGGTTCTTTTAAAATCATTTAAACTAGTGCTTGACTACGATCCCATCTGATGGTAAGCAGTGATGCAATTATCGTTGTTTATTATTAGCCTATTCACTCTAGCTTGGTGTCTTCAAACACCTATATTATAGTAGGACGGGACGACCGCAGCAGGTAAATTGTTCCAGCCCTTCGATGTACGCGGTATAAACGACGAAGCGAAACGCTTAGTGCGCCTCACCGCACTAGTTTATTAGGAGCTTATTCACTCTAGCCTTAAAGACACCTGAATTGTAATCGGACGGGAAGACCGCAACGGGTAAATGGTCCTTGGATTTACACGGTATAAACGATGAGGCGAAACGCTTGGTTCGGACCGTAAAGGTTTCTACAACGGGTTGATTGTAAACTTCTCACAAACGTTTCTACGCCCTCTGGCATAACATAGCGCTCTATTTATTACCTTGCTACACCTTTATTATTGTACCTATGTTTAACAAATGAATAAATGACTTATGACTTACAACTTAAAGGTGGATACTCGCCGTACGTCAGGTTGTCAGATGGTACAAAGGCCCCATAGGAAAATTTAGAGTATGTGGAGACAGTGGTGGCCGAGTGGTAAAGCCCCCGACTTACGAATTGTAGGTCGCGGGTTCAAACCCAGCCAGGCGCATTACTTTGTGTAATTTATTTCATCACCACTGCTCTCAAAACGGTGAAGGAAAACATCGTGAGGAAACCGGCGTGTCCTAGAACCAAAAATTCGAAGACATATGACATCCACCAACCCGCACTGGGCCCGCGTGGTGGATTACGGCCCATTCCCTCTCCTAGAGAGGAGGCCTGAGTCCTAGAAGTGGGAACATTATGAGGCCGACTATGAAAAATTTAGAGAATTTTAAAGGTTATATGGAGGATTCTGATCTACCATTAAATGTTTTTCGAAACTACCCTCAAAATACGGTTTAAGTGGTTTCAAAGTTTTTATGGAAACATTCTCGTGAACGAAGTCAAAGGCAAAGAGCTAACAAGACTTTTTGCAAAATATGTCGCATCTTACCTATAGCAAATTGAATATTCCCAAGCCATTTCCTCCACTATAACCTCGTTATAAACCCAGTACATATGTCGATAAACAATTTACTTCGCTCGGCAGCTCCCTCTACTGAAAACAAGGCTACTGTGGAACCTGTTACCGCGTCAATTAGAGATAAAAGGTCTATATTGAAGGGATATGGACGTGGCCACAGCCGCTCGGAATGGCTTAAAAAGTCGAAAACAACCTGGCCAATATAAATGAAGAGATTTGTTGGAAAATTAAATTTGTTTTCATGAAAAGCTGACATTTATTTACTTATATATAGCGTCTAAAACGCTTTGTTAGCGTGAAAGTCGAAAATACGTAGCCTTTTTAAATCGATAGGGCTAGTGATAGTGAGCTGTGTTTCCTGATAGCTATAATCTAGGGGTTTTTAAGTCAAGAGTGAATAGGTTACTTCTAGGCAAGCGTGCATCATCACTTCCCATCAGGTGAGATAGTGATCAAAGGTGAGCCTATAATAATAAAAAAAAAGTAATAAAGTAGATTTTTTCTAGCGAATGATTTTTAAAATTGGTTTAGTATTTTTTTTATATTGGCATAGTACAAATTTTCCCATGGGAACATACTCCCGGAAAAAAAAGTATCTCATTGCTACTCCAGGACGTGGTCTATCCGTGAGTCAAGTTTCATCCAAAACCGTTTAGCTGTTAGTGCGTGACAAAGTATCAAATATACACGCACACTTTTGCCTTTATAATATTAATAATGATTGAATTAATTACTTAAACCAGTTTTTTTTTATTAGTTTAAAACTTTATTACAAATTTTATTTGAAAAATTACGTTTAGCTTTTGACAGACAAATTCTTGAGCACGATTTTAGGTTACCTAGCCATTCATTTATTACGTAGGATTAAAGGGGGGAGGGGGCTCGACCATGTCTTATTTTTTCTTGCATGGGGGTGAGAGAGAGTCTTGTTAGTTCTTACGTAAGATCACAAAAATACGCAAAGTTTAGATATGAAAAGGTTCACGTAATAAATAAACTATTTCCGTGGCAACGTACCCGCGCTGCGAATGTTTAACGTTCTTAAAAATTGTTACTTTTAAAAATAAACATCAAAACTAACTAAACGTATATTCATATTTTTCCTTTAGATTAGGGAGGGATGAGATTAGAGAATAGGCAATCTCTAATCTTAGTTTTTCTTATTTAGGAGTAGGTCAAAAAAAAAACAAATTAAATGCTGAGCGAGGCGGAATCGTGGCGCAAAGCTAGTTTTTTTTTATAAAGGTTGACCCGACTCATCCCCCGAGTCTCGTTAATGTGATTAAGGTATTATGTCAAAGGGATTGAGTCGCGTTCTCCTGTGGGCTATTTAGTCTGGCTGCACACGGACCGCCGGACACAAGCACAAAATGACGTTACCGGCTTATTTCTCCTCGACTTCTACCAATTGTACCCTAAAACAAGTGTCAGCTGTAATTCTGTACTTCTGCAAATAAAATGTTATTATATTTCTCTTAGTTTTCGTACAATTTATATGGACTCGTCGCTCACGATGACGCCATTGGTGTCCACATATTACAAAACGTCGATGTTCGTTTCTTATGGTCTTTTTTGATTTTCGTTATAAATCATCCAATGACTTCTCCCGCTCTAGGGCGGGTGAGAGGGCGTGACAGACTTTTACTGACTAAAATTTCCTGCCTTCGTTCCGGGACTCCTTTCGCACAACCCATGGCTCCAGTAGGCTTATACATACACAGCATTACATACACAGACATCTCTTTCCAGATTAAACTTTTCCATACACAGCATTACATACACAGACATCTCTTGCCAGATTAAACTTTTCCATACACAGCGTTACATACACAGGCATCCCTTTCCAGATAAAACTTTTCCATTCACAGCATTACATACACAGACATCTCTTTCCAGATTAAATTTTTCCATACACAGCATTACATACACAGACATCTCTTTCCAGATTAAACTTTTCCATACACAGCATTACATACACAGGCCTCTCTTTCCGGATTAAAATTTTCCATACACAGCATTACATACACAGACATCTCTTTCCAGATTAAACCTTTCAGCAAACCCACCACAAGTTCTTAACGCGATCTCTTCGACGACCTAAACTGAATTGTTAAAGGCATGGGTGTATAGCTCCATTCCTATACTACGCCTACGGGTTAAGAAAGTAGCAGCCTCCGGCTACAAGTGGCTGTCGCGCGCTTCAGCTTCTTTTGTGGCCGTTTCTAGCTTCTCGTGGCATCGCTTGTGGCTGTAGCATGTGGCCCGTGTGCAGCGCTACTAAAAAACTACGTTCTTTACACACTCCTTGGTTTCTTTTATGTTAATCACATTTCATTGCAATACCTCTCCTTCACAAAGTATGTAGGTATAATTATTCGCTGTTTCCACATTTGTATGAGTATAAAAGTGCCGCCAATTGACAAAGTTGTAATGGTGAGTGGAAAAGTCCAGCGTTGTCACGTGGGGCAAGGTCAATGACATAAGTGGACACTGTACTTCAGTTTATCTATTGCTGTGGTTCTAAACCTTTTTTGACCGGGGACCACTTTGGTTTCTTTGTTGATGGCGAAAGCCAGAAGTTCAGAAGATTATAATTTAATTTGATATTAACATTAGGCTAAGTTGTACTACTACTAACCCATGTCATATGGATGTTTATCTGAAATAAATATTTGAATTTAAATGTAAAAAAAATGGGAATTCAAGCAGACACTTCAATTGAATAGATACAAAAAAAACTTGTATTTTAAATTCAAAACTGAGCGTACCTATTCTTTAAATCAAAAGTTTCTAACAAGGATTGTCATAGAAAATAACAGTGTTGTTTTTTAACCCAAAAGATGACTGATAAAGAATGCCTTGTTACATTAGGTCCACCTATGTACCACTACTGTACATAAATTTTAAATAAATAAATATTTAAATATATACAATATTATTATTCTATAGGCCGATTTTTTATCAATCAGATAAGTTTTCTTAGCCAAATAAATAAATAAGTAAAACACAACATTTTCAAGTCCGTATCAATGTAACCTTTCAGTCGAAAAGTGTGCCTTTTGTGACCAGTCGTCCGCGGACGACAGATTGGGAACCACTGACCTAGTGGATTACGTTGCCTTACTGTTTAATCTACTGTAAGTACGTACGAGGTTGAAGGTAAAACAATGTTGTTTTTTGGCGAAAATTATCGCTGTACCAAAAAATATACAGACTAGTATTTAGTATTTAGTAAGGGAAAATATGACAAGAGTGTGGCCGGAGAAGTTATGGCCGGACTGGACACTGGAAAGAGTGGAAGGCAATGTGGAACATGTTTGCCCAGTTGTAGGATGAGTTCTAGGTCTAAAGGTTTCGCTTGGGCTTTGATAACTTAGTGAGTCCTGACTTTGCCTTTTCCTATATACAGACAAAAGTATAACAACGTATCCAGTACAGCAACGCGTTCAGGGCTGTCCCGCTTCTGTGGTACCTCGAGCACGTTTACAAAAGCACGTACCGACTTTTTTCACACCATCATGCGTGCGCGTCCTTGGTGCGTAGGTTGCGGGACAGCTCCAATACAGTTCTGGCAATGATTGCCGGGAGATTGAATTGCCCTTACTCATATATCGAACATTGCTGTAGCAGACATGTTGCTGGTAATGCCCGATAGTATATACTGTGTGTGTGTACTGTTTTTTGGATACTGTATGGGTTCTATTGGTTTCCTGAAATAAAGCTTTTTATTTATTTTTTAAAAGTATCTTTTTATTTTAAGTAAAAAGGATTAGGTATTAGTATAATATTTGCGTGGTGTATGTGTTTGTCTTATTTACGAAGCGATTTTAAGCAATACAGCATTAATCCTTATCCAATTAAGTACCTTAAATACATTGTGCATTTAATTTAGATTAATATGACTCCTCCTCCTTTACACCATGTAATGTTAATGAATATTTTCGAAGATATTACAGATTTAAAATGCAGGGGCATATCGGTTGCGGTGGTATCAGCATTGCATTCGTTCGAAGCCGGAGCGAGATGCTAGTAATTTATATATTTCATGAACAGAGCATTTTTTTTTTCGGTGGCTAAATCATCTTATGACATCCCCCGCTCTTGGGAGCGGCAGATAGTGTCAGACTTTTACTGACTAAAAACCCACTCCTGTTCCTTCGTTGCCTTTCGTACCGGGGCCGAGTCTTTCTTTAAGAAATGAACAGAGTATATTAATGAAAAGGACTTACGTAAATTATCCCATTAAGTACCTTAAATACATTGTGCATTTAATACAGATTAATATGTAATTACTAACATATGGCTCTTTACAACATGTAATTTAAATGAATATTATCGAAGATATTACAGATTTAAAATGCAGGGGCATAGCGGTTGCGGTGGTATCAGCATTGCATCCGTGCGAAGCCGGGGCGAGATGCTAGTTATTTATATATTTCATGAACAGAGTATATTAATGAAAAGGGCTTACGTAAATTATCCAATTAAGTACCTTAAATACATTGTGCATTTAATACAGATCAATATGGCCCGTGACACCATGTAATTTAAATGAATATTTTCGAAGATATTACAGATTTAAAATGCACGGTCATAGCAGTTGCGGTGGTATCAGCATTGCATGCGTGCTAAGCCGGGGCCGAATGCTAGTTATTTATACATTTCATGAACAGAGTATATTAGTGAAAAGGGATTACGTAAATCATGTCTCGCCGGTCTGTAGCCGATTTTAACATCGACCAATTTGGCTAAAACAAATATTAATCCTCTTTGGCTGAGTACCTGCGCAAATTACTCTTTGACAATTTCTCTCTGAGGAATTTGTTTGCTTAAAATACGGTTATACATGTGTAGATTTTAATACGTTGTCAAGTAATTGCAAAGGACTTTTTTTATTTCAGTCTCATATATCTAAATCGATACTAGAGCGTGCAGTTTTTTTTTTTTTGAGAGCTGTCATCTGGAGCATTGGTTTTCCATCCTATGTATTTTTATTACCTTTCAATAAAAATATGATGTTCCAGGTATTGTACGTATTTCTTAGATCAATTTCATTTAACAATTAGATTTATTTATTACTAGCTTTTGCCCGCGACTTCGTCTACGTAGAAGTCAAAAATGGTTTTATTAGGTTTTTTGAGTTACGAAAATATGAAATAATATTTATTATTTTCGTCGTGTGCGATAGTCCATTGAATTGTATGGCGAGCGATATTGTATCTTAAGATAAAATATAGTATCTTAGCCGTGTGCAGCGCCCCTTAGTGAACTCCACTGCGGGTGACATAACCTACGACAAACTTATTATTTGCGGTTCGTACAGTAATGGGGTCTAGGGATCGAGCCGCAAAATTAAGTTTGTTTTTTATTGTGTATACTTTTCCGGGATAAAAAGTACCCAGTGTGGTGCCCAAGATATTAAAGAATAATTATACCAAGTTTCATTGTAATCGAACTGGTAGTTTTTGCGTGATGCCTGAACAAACAGACAGAGAGACAAAAAATTTTTTAATAACATTTTTGGGTTTGGTGTCGGTCAAGTAACATCCCCCGCCATTTATTTTTTTGATATTTTCAATGTACAGAATTTTCACTTCTACAGATTTATTATAAGTATAGATTATTAATAATGCGATCGCCGACGGAGCACATTTGCCTTAAAGTAGCCTATTCGCTCTTGATTCAAATGCCCCTCAGGTTACAATACGTTTACCAACGATCGGAAATTCGATTCCTTAGCTATACGCGCAATGAATGTGTTCCTAAAACGATTACTGTGTATGTGTGGGATGTCCACCAAGAAACTGATGTGGTTCGCTATAAGTTTTGTTATCCGTGTTAGACTTCATCAGAAAATTTTGTTATTTAACCCCTCGCGCGCAGGGGGAATATTATTATTACGTATTGCGCGTTTTTACGTAAAATCACAAATCAATTTATTTTTTTCAGGTTTTTTCCAGAAAAGAGACCAACATTTTCGGTCGTATAAATTTCGTACACCCGTGTGTACAATACGACAGTTAAGCGTTTTGCAAGGTCATTCAAGTTGTTCAACCGAATGTCCAATCAGCGCTCGAGAGGTTTCAAGTTTGAATTCTTTCACAGTAGTAGGATTAGGTAGAAGTACACCTATAATATTTGACGGGGTCCGCCAGGTTTGATGCTTGACAGAGTTGCAGGATTTCTCAAAACGGTCCCCCGGACTTAAAACGAAAAGAACTAGTCGGACTTTAGTCAGTAAAAGTCTGACACTCCCTTTTACTACACCTAGAGCGGGAGAAGTTATTTTTAATATAATATGATAATATTGTACAACTTTCACACAACGCCGTCTAGTCTCAAACTAAGCAGAGCGTGTGTTATGAGTACTAGAGAACTGATAAACATACAAAAACATTATGTATTTCTAAATACATACATATTATGGATAAATTACACCTAAACGCTGAACAAATTACCGTGTTCATCACACAAATATTTGTCCTGGGTGGGAATCGAACCCATGACCTCCGGCGTGGCATTCAAGGCCACTGACCATTATACCAACGGGCCTGTCAAGATATGATATCTATCCTGACAAAATAATTATTTACCAACTTCAAAAAGATGTATACCTTTATAGTAAACTAGCTAAATGTGCCCCAGTCGCTAACGTGCCTCACTTGCAAAACTAAGAAACGCATTTAAAATTACACAAACTATACAACGCAAGTTAAACTTGCGTTGTATAGTTTACATCTAATGAGATCGGCTCAAATAAGCACCAAATTTTGAATGCGTGTCTTAGTTTTACAAGTGGAGCATGTTACCAACTTTTTTTTAAGGTAGGAAATCTTCCAATGACAACTTCCGTTCTAAGGCGGGGCGGGAGGGCGTGTCAGACTTTTACTGATTAAAACCCACTCTTGTTTCTTATTTGCCTTCGTTCCAGGGCCCCGGGGTTCTCTTTCGCATCACCCATGGCCCCAGTAGACTTCGACCCTGCTGGGCCCCTACGGTTGCTGATATCCCCCTGAGGCGCGCGTGGAAACTACACGTCGTCGACGACTTGGGCTCAGTCCGGACGGTTACCGGACGGTCGGACGGCGACCTAACCATTGCTTGCCGTCCGCAAGCCCACACCTACGGTAGCCAGAAATCGGGATCGGAATCCCGGCGGCTGCGGTGTGAGGGCCATTGCCTCACGCGTGCGGCCGCCTCCTTTGCTAGCATTACTGCCACTCCTCCTCACTCTGGACCATGGCCTGTTCCAAAATAGGGCATGTATACCTAGTTTACCATAAGATACCCACAAACAGGCAGCCTTAAACTTAATTCCAAACTATCCTACACAGGATGATCTTCAGCCCTCACTAACAATGTCTCACCATCAAGTCACTTACAACTATGTATTTAAGATCATTAAACTGAACCACTAATGGCTACAGTCGTTACCTTAAACCATAAAACTATGTTTTAAACATTAAAAGACCGGCAGACGTCCGTATTGGTGGCACAAATGAGAGGCTGACGTCAGCCTAATCTCACTTAATGATGCGACAGTGACTTGGATACTTTCTTGGAAGGATATTTTTAAGCGATAACAAACGATGTGTTATTTTTACACCCTCGTGCTTAAATGTGAAAGAGCTAAAAGTGTAACGAAAAATGGCGCCGAAAGATTAAAAAAAGCTTATGCATACAGAGGTATGTGGAACAAAGTGTAAAGTTCCGCAAATCTTCATCGAAAATGGAAAATCCTTCGACCAGACAAGTAATGTGTCTGGTCCGTATACCTGCCCGATAGTTGATAGATTTCGGACTGTTGTTATATGTTCAAATCATGCGTAGAACTTTGATGACGCCACGCAGGATTTTAAATTTTTAGTTAATTTTTGATTCTTAATGTGAATTAAACATTTAAGATCATTAAAGATTTTTTGGAAAAAACTGTTGGCACTTATCGAATCACAAAGCTCTATCAATTTTTGTTTCACATAAAAAAAAACCAAACCAACGATTTATCACTACATCACTACCAAATGAAAAAGAGACCAATCACTAATGCTTTCTTTTAGTGATATTTCGTAGACGTCACGTAGACCTGCTACGAGGTTCGTAGCATATCACGTAGCACTGCTACGAATCTTTTCTTTGATGGTTTTAGGCGTGGATACAAAATGGGTTGGCTGGCTGAATATTGATTTATTGTATTCTGAGGATAAAAACTATTGTTGTAGAGTAATAGGATTAGGGTTAGTTTCTTTAAAATTGTATGAGGTTGGACTTTAAGTGTTTATCTATCCGCTTAGAGTCCAACCTGCTCGTATAGGGTTGATATACGTTACAAATCATTGTAACATGTGACAATCTTATACGTGCAATAGCCTGCTAAGGTAGGCAAATTTTTGATCTCGTATCACTATTATGTCACACTACACGAATTTGAGATATAATCAAATTCGTGTAGTATCACTCATGCTCGGCTCCTCTAGCCTAGACAGTTTGTGTGTGTTTGTGTATGTTTTTTTACTTCTCGCTCGAATGGCTGAACAGATTTCGATGGAATTTGGTACATGGGTAGACCATGTCTAGGAATAGCGCTTAGGATATTTTTATCCCAAAAAAATATTTCCTTGGGATAATTTTCTATGATCACGCAGGGAAGCCACTGGTACTAGCTTCTCTAGTATTATATAATCCTTTACGAGAAAAAAATATCCGCGTAAGAAATATATTCTGACAAAATGCTGGAAACATAATATTATTTTTTCTGCCATCCATACAAAAGAAACCTCCATACATTATATTTTGAGCAGTAATAACACGTTTGGTTCGTGGGTTTTTCTTTTGTTCCCGTACCATCATAAACACGATAAAAAAACATCTTTGACTTTCCTCGAGTCCATAAAACTATGAATTACAGTGGACGTAGGGCAACAAAAAATATCACAACGAAGGTTCACCTGAATACCGATTATTGAGTTTGAGACATCGTGGTGAAAGGATTAGTCAGCTAGACTCTGCGTTACCGAGTGCTAGCTGTCCAGGTTGCGCCGGGCGCTTAGAATTGCTGTACGATATTTTTAACGCCGCTCGGGGAGGCTTCTTTCAGGATCTATACGAGGCCAATAACAGAGCCGTAGAGGTTGCCAAATACTGGTCAAAAATTTTTTTGTTAGAGTACATCGTCATGAAAAGAAGAAGAAGTAGATAACTATTATTCTCATACAATGAAACTGGGATAAGTGGGCCCTGCATATATAAGAAACCTCTAATAGAAATAGACTGGAATAGAATCGAACAGAATTTATTTCTAATACAAAAAAACCTTCCAGTGTCAGTGACTTAAAACTTCTTATTTAGTGTTATTACCAATCACCCTTCACGCAAGAAATTTTACAATTGGACAGCTATAGCTGTCCGCTACAGATTCCTGAGCAGCGAAAAACTTTTACTGCAAACAATCGCGTGAAACCCGTCCGCACGAGCCTGCGCAAACATCTCAGCCAGTTTAGCATCTCGTTATGTTAAACTGGCGGCTTAAACAAATGATTTTTCTGTTAACGTTACCGTCAAACTTTTAGTTACAAGCTACAAAATATATGGCAATGGTAATAGGAGCAGTGGTGACCGATTATGAGCAGTGATGGCCAAGTATGAGCAGTAGTGGCCGAGAAGGAGCACTGGTGGCCAAGTATGAGCAGTGGTGGCCGAGTATGAGCAGTGGTGGCCGAGTAGGAGCAGTGGTGGCCGAGTAGGAGCAGTGGTGGCCGAGTAGGAGCAGTGGTGGCGGAGAAGGAGCTGTGGTGACCGAGTATGAGCAGTGGTGGCCGAGAATGAGTAGTGCTGGCCGAGTATGAGCAGTGGTGGCAGAGTATGAGCAGTGGTGGCAGAGTATGAGCAGTGGTGGCCGAGTGGTAACAGCCCCGACTTACGAGTTACGAGGTGCCAGTTGTTGTTGTTGATCGCGAGTTCAAATCTAGCCAGGCGCATTACTTTGTGTAATTTATTTCATTACCACTGCTCTCAAAACGATGAAGGAAAACATCGTGAGGAAACCGACATGTCCTAGAATCAAAGTTAAAAGATAAAGTTTTTTTTTTGTTTGTTGGAGGTAATCTCTGAAAGCACTGATCCGATTGCTAAATTTTTTTTACCGATAGAAAGCTGCTCTATTCCTGAGTGACATAGGCTATATTTTATGTACGCGGGCAAAACCGCAGGCAAAAGCTTATTATTAATATTTTAAAACAACAAATGTAATAATTTCAAGGATTCTGTAAAGCTGAACTTCTGCCTTCACATTTTATATTGAATATATGAAATGAAATAATGTAGACAAGCACTTTACGATATGAAACGATGACCTTAGAAGCCTCATAACGACTTATCATAATCTTAATGTGCGTGTCTTTGTGTATGTGTGTGTGTTATAATACATATATGTAAATGTAATACCCAACACGGAGCCGAATACTCCCGTGTACATCTTCCGCCTGCATCACACCACAAGGATGTAAGACATCGTGGAGTATGTGCACCGTAAGACGAAGTTCACACTGAGGGTACAGCTGCTGGAGTCGCACCGTAACGTCAATTTCAAGGCGTTCGTGGTGCGAGTCCCGAAAATGACATGAGTGGCAGAAAATTGTTTCTGCCACTCATGTTGAAGGAAGCCTTTGGCCGCAGAGCGTGGTGTTCCGTCGCTTCCGCGGACAAGTGCCACAGAATAGCACAAAGTGAACGAGTGCAGTGTGAACGTGTTGCTGTTTTTTTTTTTGTATACATTTAAGTATCTATTACTTAAATGTATACAACAAAAATACTTACATAAAAGCTCGTAAAAAGCTTGTTGATAAAAATGCCAAAATCGCTATAATGATTTATAATACTTGAGGAGTTATCTTGATTCAATTTCAAAGCGTTCATGGGGCGAGTTCCGAACAATTTTCTGCCTCTCATGTTGAAGGAAGCCTTCGGCCGCAGGGCGTGGTGTTCCGTCTCTTCCGCGGACAAGTGCCACAGAATAGCACAAAGTGAACAAAAGTAGTGTGAATGTGTTACTAAAAATCGGACTCTTCCAAAACAGCTTCACCGATTTTTATCAAATTGCGTATATTTTGCTAAGTTTGAGAATAGGTCACAGGCTATTTTGAACTTCCTATCCCCCTTCCTATCCCTACCCCCTTTATTTCTTTGATAATTTATATGATAGAACAACGTTTTCCGTATCAGCTAGTATATGGTGGTTGAGCAGTGGTGGCCGAGTGGTAAAGGCCCCGACTTACGAGTTGTAGGTCGCGGGTTCAAACCCAGCCAGGCACATTACTTTGTATAATTTATTTCATCACCACTGCTCTCAAAACGGTGTAGGAAAACATCGTGAGGAAACCGGCATGTTTTAGAACCAAAAAATTCGAAGACATGTGACCTTCACCAACCCGCACTGGGCCCACGTGGTGGATTACGGCCCATTCCCTCTCCTAGAGAGGAGGCCTGAGTCCAAGCAGTGGGAACATTCAAAAGGCTTATTATGCTTATTATGCTATTATATGGTGTAATAACTCGTCGCGAGTTTCACTTGTGTAAAGTAATCCACTATCTAATTTATTATTTTATTCAGTAAATTACATTTCTAATTCTCGAATTGGAATTGACTTAAGTCGGCCACATCGTTAACGTACAGTAATCATGTCAAACACTTATTGCTATTACATTTTAACTTGATTGAATTCCTCTAAAATAACAAAAGAGCGTACCGATGCACGATTCAACTTAATTGATTCTACATTCAATGAAAGACGCGGAACTGTTAATGTTTACTTGATCCAATTTGATTTAATTATCGAAATTGAAACACGTAAGAGTCTCTAGATAAATTGATATATCTGGATGCTGTGAGCTATAACGATTGATGACAAGAATTTTTCTTAATATAGTACTAGCCTTTTTTTTAGGTGGGATATCATCTAATGACATAGCCCGCCCATGAGCGGGGAGGGAGGGCGTGTCAGACTTTTAGTGACTAAAACCCACTTCTATTTCTTCTTTGCTTTCGTTCCAAGGCCCC
This sequence comes from Mythimna vitellina, assembly GCA_949316375.1. NCBI lineage: Eukaryota > Metazoa > Arthropoda > Insecta > Lepidoptera > Noctuidae > Mythimna > Mythimna vitellina. The sequence continues at coordinate 5,908,631 of OX438687.1, read as the reverse complement.
AGGGTTCTCTTTTGGCATTAACCATGGCCTCAGTAGGCTTCGACTCTGCTGGGCCCCTACCGTTGCTGACGTCTCTTTGCGACACTATACTAGTCTCTGGCAGTAGCTTCGCTGGCGCGAAAGAATAAATTAATTTAAAAAAATATGGTTTTCTCATGTATCAAATTTCACCCAAATCCGTTCAGCAGATTAAGCGTGTAGGAGTAAACAAACATACATACACACACACATTTTCGCCTTTATAATATTAGCGAGTGTAATTTTGTTCGGTACAGTTACCATGGCCCTAAAACGTAAAGGGCAAGTGAAAGAACATAGATGTGTTTTAGACAATAAAAATTAACACTCCCTCTCGCACCACCCAGAGAGGGCCGATCCAGGCCCGCAGAAATTCTTTCAAATAACCCGACAGAGAGTTTTAACCCTGTACATTTATAATGAATAGAATAGAATAGAATAGAATCGAATATAATAGAATAGAATAAAATAGAATAGAATGGCATTTATTTGAAGCAGGCATTAAAATTCAACCTTTAAGGAGGTGAAAAGTGGGAATTTCGTTTGTATGAAAAATCTCTTTCCGTGTGCCAATATACTTGAAAGTTAGTACAAATAGTAACCTAAGTTAATAAATAACCTCGTCGGCAGTTATATTTTTGAGCCGTTTGGGGTTGAAACTCTTGGGCCGTGGGGTCCGAGTGACCCAAGGGCTGGCTTTTACCTTGGTCAGAGATTAAGCATTGCCATACAACATGGCAATCCCGCCAGCCTTTTGGGCTCACTTCCAGTCGACAGCGATGCGGAGGAGTTTTATGACACCGTATTTTAGTTAGGAGTAGCCGTTAAGTGTTTTTGTATATAATTTTGCATATATATAAATATAATATGTAGTAAAAAAAGTTAATAAATAAACGTTGTCATTATTTGGTTCCAGAACAACCCCCAATTAAACAGTTGAAAGGCTTTTAAAGATTGTATGGAATATTCTTATTTCTTGGGTAAACTTGAAACTTTGAATCAAAATGAATAATAAAGACTGTCATTATTAGTTTTTTAAATCTATCCTCAAAATATGGTTTAAGGGGTGTTAAAGTTTTTTAATTAACCTTTTCTTTTTTTTATGCAACTGCCATGTTTTCTCTTCACTACCCTTGGTTGACTGTTACAGAATCCCTAAGGCATTTAGTCCGCCTTTGTACCTTTGTGTTGCATGAATTTTTTATAAATAAATAAAGGTTTTTATGAAAACATTCTCACGCGAAGGTGCTGGCAATGTGCTAGTCACTCATAGCATTCAGCTTCATCCAGACACAAAATAGATAAGTACAGAAGTCAATCTCATGTACGTACTTCACTTTTCATACCTACGCTCGGCGGTCGCGCCAGGGTTTCCGTCCTGTCACGAAATACGCGCGCACCCAGTTACAGCGGCGTGGCGCCGACTCGCCGAACAGCCCCCCCTAGCCAAGTTACAATCGTATCGTTCGCGCCGAACGTCTCAAGTAGGCCACGCTTCCAATTACTTTTTTCTGACTTCATCTCAACGCTCAGTCACGTGGTCAGAACAAAGGAATCGGAGGCGTGGCTTACTCGGGGCGTTCGGCGCGAACGAAACGATTGTAACTTGGCTAGGGGGACAGTTCCTATCTTAACTTTCTACCTACGAACACTTTTCTACCTATCTGTACTGTGTAATATTAAAACGAACCATCAAAATACAAGCAAATACATCTACTACTGGTACTTAAAAAACGATAATTCACCATTTAATGCTGAATTTAAACAAACTGCCCAATGAACAGTTAATATAACTTTATTTTTTGCTCAAAAATTGCACAACAAGTTCACAAATGCGAGTCTCAAGCGAATGCATTCGCGCTCGCACTGGTCCGAGTGCTCCGAGATATCGCGTCCGTGAGCGGTGTCTATGTAATAATAATAATATTCCACAACTATCACACAACGCCGTCTAGTCTCAAGCTAAGCAGAGCTTGTGTTATGAGTACTAGACAACTGATAAACATACCTATATATTTCTAAATACACACATATTATAGATAAATTACACCCAAACACAGAACAAATGATCGTGCTCATCACACAAACATTTGTCCTAGGTGGGAATCGAACCCACGACCTCTGGCATAGCAGTCAGGGCCACTAACCACTAGACCAACAGGCCAGTCAAAAGTCAGTTACGAGTATGTGTGCGTTGAAAGCGCGTTTTGTATGAAGATTGACTTCTGTACATTCGTTTTCTGTGGTCCAGACCCCAAGGTGAAGCATGTACTATCATCATAACAAAAGCGCGTTACAAATACATTCAACACCTTATACAAATAATTGATCCATTTAGTGACGAGAGCACTTAAGACGAGTGTACACGATCGAGCATTTCTAATGGCTTTCATGACGTCACGATGTACTTTGCTTGTGATTACATTAGGAATATAGTCATTTCTCTTTGTTGCACACAATGGTAAACATGGATGTGGGTGAGCAGATTATGGCTTGCAGTTATTATGTCATAGGTCATGTGAAAAACTAGGCTACCTGGTTTCTAACGTGGGTGTTGAAAGAAAGAGAATAAGTGCCTTTGTCGCTTGACAACAAAGTGTGTCCAGACATTAAGGCGCTTAGTTCAATTGACAATAGATGTAGGTACTTAAGTAGTCGTAGGAAAACTAGATGTGATTCATATTTTTGCAGGTTTTCATTTCAATAGTTTAACTCTAGACATGTGAGAAAATCATCATCATCATCATCCTGCCCTTGTCCCGTGCTATTTGAGGTCGGCGCAACATGTTTTTTTCTTCCATTCTGCCCTGTCACTCGTCATGCTATCACTAACTTCCTTTTCTTTCATGAGACATGTGAGAAAATACTACATTAAAATTTATTTTATATAAGTACAATTAATACTCGTTAATTTTTATAGTTCCGTAAACAAAGGGTAAAACGGGACTCTATTACTGATACTTCGCTGTACGTCCGTCTGTCATCAGGCTCTATCTAATGAACCGCGATAGCTAGACAGTTGAAATTTTCACAGATGATGTATTTCTGTTACCGCTGTAACAACAAATACTAAAAAAGGAAAAAAATATAAGTGGGGTCGTCCCATAGGGGAGTCCCATACAACAAAAGTGATTTTTTTGGCGTTTTATGCTAAGGATAGTGCGGAACCCTTCATGCGCGAGTCTGACTCGCACTTGACCGGTTTTATTTTGTCTTCGCAAGGGGGCGCTTCTTGTGGTATGATTATATTTTTTGTCTTGTAATCTTATATGTATCGTCTGTCAATACAATCTTTTTTATTACAGTTGTCCTTTGTTTTGTACCTACCATTATGCCCTATATTGAATTGTATTCTGACGATTAATGTGGCATATTTTAACATATTTTCTATATAAAAGCTGTCAAACCGCCATTTTTATTCCTCGGATAATAGACGTCTGGCTATTGACAATCAGGCCTTTATTCAAAAAAGTTTAAAAATACTCTAGATTCTGCCAGTGATTCGCCCCCGCGACAGTAGAAAATTATTGAACATACATATATATCGGACATTGGTCTATTTGTGTGTCAAATTTCGTTAAAGTTCGTTCAGCCGTTTGAGCGTTAAGGAGTAACAAACAAACACATACAAACCAACTTTTGCCTATATAATATTACTGTTAGTGGCCCTGACTGCTATGCCGGAGGTCGTGGGTTCGATTCCCACCCAGGACAAATGTTTGTGTGATGAGCACGATCATTTGTTGTGTCTGCGTGTAATTTATCTATATTATAGATAAATTGCGTGTATTTAGAAATATATAATGTTGTTGTATGTTTATCAGTTGTCTAGTACTCATAACATAAGCTCTGCTTAGCTTGGGACTGGACGCCATTGTGGAATATTATTATTATTTATGCTTTACACAAAAAAAAATATTTCAATTTTTCACGTATGTCAGCAATTGTGCACTACTTTAGTAACTATAAAATAAAATAAAAATAAAAAAATAGCCTTTTTATTATACTACCACATCTTAATCATACATCACATCATGAAAAATTAAAACTAGTTAGATAACTAACTAGTTTTGATCTAACTAGATCTAACTTTAGTAACTAAACTGCCTTAAGTCACACTTTTTCATGTCCATTTATAGGTAGAAATATCGGAAAGTCATTTAGCTTTGAAACATTTTACGGGTAGTGTGGCCACCGTTCCATTTATGGGTCATTTGTCATCATCAATATCTACTAATACTTTAGTCAGGAAAAGGGGTTACCCACGATGTATTGGCAATAGCAAGTGATTCCGAGAATCTTTAAGCTTAATGCGAATTCAGGGTTGTGTAATTTTTGGTCGACAGGAACTTGGATAGTTTATTTTAAGTTTTTTTGTCATTTTATTGATTCATTACATTTTTTTTTCGGTAGAAAAATCATTCAATGACAGCCTGACACACACTCCCTCCCCGCCCAAGAGCGGATCTTGGGCGGGGAGGGAGTGTGTGTCAGGCTTTTACTGATTAAAAACCCACTCCTGTTTCTTCGTTGCCTTTCATACCAGGGCCGAATCTTCCTTTCAGAAGTAGACAAGCCAGGTCAAAGCCCACCGGGGCCAAGGCCCGGTGGGCTTTGACCTGCTTTGACATCTCCTAGAGGCGCGTGGAACAGTACGCGCCGTCGATTTTTGGGCTCGATCTGGACGGTTACCGGACGGTCGGACGGTGAGCTACCCATTGCTCGCCTTCCGGAAGTCCGCGCCTACGGTGGCCGGAAATTGGGATTGGCATCCTGGCTGGGGCGTGAAGGCCGCTCCCTCACGTGTGTACGTGCGGCCTTCTCCTTTGCTAACATATATTACTGCTTCGCAGAAGGAGGCGACCGCCTGGCACTCCTCACAATCAATGCCATATGGTTGCATAGCTACCGTACGCGTGGGGCTTGACAGCGCGTACTGTACCACGCGCGCCTCAAGGATATGTCAGCAAACCGTAGGGGCCTAGCAAGGTCGAGGCCTACCGTCTCATACCTGGTCGAGGCCATAGATTGTGCAAAAGACAATCTCCGGGACTCTGGAACGAAGGTAAAGAAGGAAGTTAGGGTTGGGTTTTAGTCAGTAAAAGTCTCACACGTCCTTTCGCTCCGCCTAAGAGCGAGAGAAGGATCATTGGATATTTGACCGATTACAAAAAAAATTGTTGCATAGCTATTCTATTATTTTATTAATTCTTACAACAAACTAGAGACTTAAATAATATTCTGTCTTATATCCACGTCATTAATCATCATCATCATCATTTCAGCCGAAAAACGTCCACTGCTGGACATAGGCCTCCCCCAAGTGCCGCCACAATGAACGGTCCTGTGCGTCTCGCATCCATCGTACTCCCGCAACCGTTACCAGGTCATCGGTCCACCTTGTAGGAGGCCTTCCAACGCTACGTCTTCCGGTACGTGGTCGCCATTCCAGAACCTTTCATTTGTTCATTAATCTACATAATTAATTACTATAGTTTAATTGCCTAAAAGAAATCTGTTTGCCAACCGTTTATGAGTCGTAAAAGATAAAGTCCGACAAAATTAGCAGTTCTATCCGACATTTCTCATTACTTCTTTATCTTTTGATCAACCCTTGCCTCGCCAGCGTCGTAAAAGCCATTTAATATGGCGGCTCGAGGCATTATTTCACAAACAATTTATTTTATCCCTACTTATATAGACAAAGAGGGTTAATTATTTATTTTTGTTAGGAAGTGTTTTGTTTAGGGAACCGGTTATTTTTTTTATGAAAGCTTTTTGTTGTCTTTTGGAATAACATATGAAATCCGCAAACCAAAGACGAGTTTGCGGACGATGAGCAATGGGTAGCTTGCTATACGGCAGTCCGGTAAGCATCAGGATCGAGTCCGAGTCGTCGAAGGCGCAAAGAGATGTCAGGAAAACCGAGCATTGCCAAAGCCCACTGGGATCATGGGTTTGCTTCTGAATGGGAACATAAGAGTGGGTTTTATTCAGTAAAAGTCTGACAGGACCGCCCTAGAGTGAGAATGAAAGGTCTAATTATGACGCTGCTAAACTGAAAAGGACTCTGGAGTCAGTGTTTCCTGGGAGCTACAACCTGGGGATCTTTCAGTCCAAGAGTAAATAGGTTACTTCTAGACAAGCGTTCACGTTGACCACATCACCGCTTATCGGCAGGTGAGATAGCGGTCAAAGATGAGCTTATTACAAAGAGTAATAATTTAATTTTACCAATACCGATACACTACAAAATGTAGTGCGTCGAAGCCCATATCGACAACCACAACGAACAAGGTTGTAACATTAATTCGTATTTTTTTTAAATGAACCTAAAAGTGATAGTGCTATGTTTGAATTTGGTTTGGACTGTAATCCGGGATACTGTCTTGTTCGATGCGGGTGTCGATATTATTTGCCTACAATTAGAATACACGAAAATTTCATAATTAAATTGTTTGAATTATGCAATAGAAAATGCAATGCAATGTATACATGCATTTTGTATTGTAGAAACAAAAATTAAACTTTTAGCGATGACATTACGCAATATTTTCTAAAACACATGGTCTCAGGAGGCGCCCCTGTAACCAATAATAAACGGGTGCGAAAAGCAGAGAATGATATCGCGCGCTCACTCACACTTAGCGCACTTGTGTTCTACAAGACACATGCGCGGCGACAAGTTCACGCGGCTTTGCGACTTCTATTGCCTTATTATTAAGATTTCTGTAACCAGGACTCATATTAAGTATTATTAATGGAAAGAAAAACAAGTGAAAAAACACTGTACAGTGTTGGCACATCTGTCTTCCCTAGCATGATTGACGAGGGTATTAACTTTTATGTAAAAGTACATTAATCATGTTTTCACAGCGAATTATCTCGGTATGTATGGGTTTTATTATAATACTCGGTATTCTAGGTACTTGATACTTTACAATATATTTGAGTTGAGTTATTATGATATAACTTCTCCTATGCTGAGTGGAGCAAATGGGCGAGTCGGACTTCTATGAACTAAAACCTCTTTTTTTAAATGGGAAAATATCAAATGACTTCTCCAGCTCTAAGGTGGAGTTAGAGGGTATGTCAGACTAAGGGTTTTTTTAATATCGTGCGGATTTCATCATGCATGTTGTATTTCCCCACATGCAGAAAATTTGTGCGTGCGGGTTCCACGCATTACTATAAATACTTGTACGAAATGGACATTTGCGGGGTTACGGGGAGCAATCCCGCAAATAAGAATAGAATAGAAAGACTAGAAAAGAAATACTTTTATTCGGGACAGACACAGCACAACGATTATAAACACACACAGTAAAAAATAACAAAAGTACAAAGTGCGCTAAGGGTAACCACCTCAGCATTTGCTATGTGATCAAAACCGCACGATATTAAAAACACCCTAAAACCAATCTGTTTCCTTCAGTTGCCTTTTGCATTCTAGAGCCACGGTCACTCTTTTAAATATTCCCGTAATCCTAGCAGACATCGGCCCTGCTGGGTCCCTTCTGTTTTGCTGACGTCTCTTTGAGGCGCGGGTGGACGGGAGGACGCCGGGCGAGAAATGGACGTGCGATTAACGCAAAAATAGGGGAAGTGTCAAACTACTGTAATAGGGTATTTTAATGTAAATGAGAAAAAGTCTAAAAATATATTATTACGATAGCTTAAGCAAAAAGCATCGGTAAGTGTTAGTTTTAGTTCATAAAATAACAAAATAAATGTTTAAATTCAATTCAAAGTTTTCAGTATTTTTTATCTGTTCTTTAACACCATGAAATAGCCACCCTGTTATTTCGTCATTCGGCTGGGTAAACTAAAGTGACAGATGTCAACTGTCAACTGATCGGCCGCCATACTACTAGTATGGCCGATCAGTGAAATGCGCTGATATTCACTCGAATATCAGTGCATTTGTTTACACAGCCAACTGACGTCACGACTACAGAGTAAATATGGTATCCACTACGTTCTGCATTTTCGTCAAATTACGCGAGAAATTTGAAAATGTAAATTTTAAATGCATTTTTTAGGGTACTTAGCGACAGAATAAAAATGTTGTGTTTTTTGTGGTTTTTTAGCACTACCTAAAGAATTTAATTGAGACACTTTTCAAAAATGAGTGTAATACCCTATACTACACCAACGTACTGTCGAATTATAGTACTCACACAAGTAGTAGCCACACAATTGTTTGTCGCACTACCGCCCGTAGTATCGAACTACCGAAGTGTCGAGCTTCTGTCGCACAATCGCTTGTCACACTAGCGTGATGTCGAGCTTCGGTGTGTCGCACAAGTGTGCATTCAAAATAAGGTAGAGTACAGTTTTGTCGCACAAGCCTTAATCGCACATCGATTTGTCGAACATACGTAGTACACTCTCCTCAAGGCCACATCTAAGGTGGCCGGAAATCGCCTGACTTCCGACATCCAGGGCGTCTCCTGTGGCAGTGGCGACAGCGTGAAGATGTACGTTCTCTCACGGTTGTGGCTAGATAACCACAACCACAGCAAAGGAGATTCTTTTACTCGCACTTCTGCGTCGCAACTGAAACCCATCTGTGTTCCTTCAGTCGCCCTTTGTATTTCATGACTGCAGGAACTTTTTCGAACAATTTCGAGCCTTTTTTGCCGTTAAAATGCTGAGGCAAAAAAAATTATAGCATCTGAAATTACCTGATAAAATTGAAGTCTATTATTGTATCTTTGATTCGCGCAATAAAAGCATTTAACAATTTAGTCAAATAACACACCTCAGTTGATCTCTTTACAAGCAGTTTAGCATCCATAAATATTGTTATGTCTAAAAGCATTGTTTTGTAATTGCATTACATTATTGTCTTCTATATTATCTTCCTACCGAACTTTGTATATCTCAATTACTTCTACAACTTTAACTTTCAACAATACTCTCATATTACAAGTGGAGGATTGTAAATTGTTCATCGTGAGCCACCTTTTCGTTACATATTTTGTATTGTTAGCTGTAAGCCACCCAAATAAAATAAAATAAATAATATTACTCTGTATTTCTCCAAGTAGACAGAATTGTTTTCAGCAGGTACTGTAAAGTTGGCCAACCAATATCTTTGAGCATTTACAGCGTATACGATGAATTAGCTTCAGCTACCAGCTTTACCCACTCGAAAGTAAAAAAAATATCCTAAGATCATATCCCCCATTTTTCTATGCCATGGTCTACTCGTGTACGAGGTTTCATTGAAATCCGTTCAGCCGTTGGAGCGTGAAGGAGTAACAAACGTACACACTTTCGTCTTAATATTATGATATGTGATGAGTGTGGTAGTAACTAATACAGGAATAGATTTTTTACATTTCTATACTTGCGTTTAAGGTGAATTGGAGGCGAAGGCGGAAATGTCAAAACACTATTAAAACTAAATAATCAAAGACACGGTTAATTAGTAGGTATTAGCTTCTGCCAGCGGCTATGCTCGCGTGAAATTTTGTATCTCCATACAAAATCTGGAACTCTGTGTAATTCCCTTAGGGGGTAAAATTTTGAAAATCCTCTGTTAGTGCCCGCCTATGTTATAAAAGGTAACCTTGTGACCATTTCACGTTCTTGGATCCAGTAGTTTTGGTTGTACATTGATACGAGTATGTCAGTCAGTCAGTTTCTCCTTTTATATAACTATACAGATAAAAAAAGAGCAAATTCACAACATTCCAAATACAAAACAAAATAACAAGTGAAAGAGTAATCGACAGAAAGTACAGAGAGAGGTCCCAGCCTCAAATATAAACTTGTTTGTACTTCCAATATTATTATTAATGTTATTTCACTTTTTTTAATAGATTCCACAACTATCACACAACGCCGTCTAGTCCCAAGCTAAGCAGAGCTTGTGTTATGAGTGCTGGACAACTGATAAAAATATTTATATATTTCTAAATATCAAACATATTGTAGATAAATTACACCCAGACACAGAACAAATGATCGTGCTCATCACACAAACATTTGTCCTGGGTGAGAATCGAACCAACGACCATCGGCTTAGCAGTCAGGGCCACTAAACACTAGACCAACAGGCCAGTCTTTCCTTGGAAGATGGGTAGACCTTTAGTGTGGGACGCTACCAATGTCGACACTCTTGCGCCGTCCCATTTTCCTATGTCGTCCTGCTGTGCTGGTGCTGCCGCTGCGGTTGCGGAGAACCTCACGCGGCGGAAATATAACAACCTCGTCGGCAATTATATTTATTTTTGAGCCGTTTGGGGTTGAGACTGTTGGGCTGTGGGGTCCGAGTACTCATGCGCTTTTTAAAGAATTATCCAAACGCCTAGTTGACACTTCGCGTAACCCGCCAGTTGACTTTTACCTCGGTCAGAGATTAAGCGTTGCCATACAACATCGCTGTCGACTGAAAGTGTGGTGGCATACCACCACACTTCCAGTCGACAGCGATGCGCAGGAATTTTTTGACGCCATATGTAGGTAGGAATTATTCTGTATATGTAGTTTTAATTACTTATGTTTTTATTTTTATTTTTCTTGTTCTAGCTATGTTTAATTAATACTCACAAAATTGATAAAATTATTTAAAGAAAAAAAAAATACTTCCAATTAAAAATTATCTGAACCGAAACCAGAATCGGAATTTCCGATCTATCGGCGTCAGAATCAATCCTCTGAATATCTGTAGTATATACGTTTAAATAACAGACAGAAACTGTTACCCATTGATAAAATATAGACCAATATCTTCGAGGTCCCTTAGCCTCGTACATAAGGTCCATCTGGCCTTAACAACAGACCTACGGAACCTTCACAGTGACCCTTAAATCCAATTAGTTGTGAGTACCTATGGTAATAAAACTTCCACCCTTCTGTCGACATACAATATTATAGCCAAAAAAAGTAGGAGGCACAAAGATTTTTTTCATAGATGAAAATAAGCGAGGATTTTTTTTGGCCGGTTTCTGGTAATGGGCTTGCTCCCTATTAAGAATGACTTTGAATCAACTTCAAAGAGGAGGAGGTTATATGTTCGGCTGTATGTATTGTTTTTTTATGTGAGTTCACCGATTTCTCGGTCAATTATTATATACCGTTTCTGAAAAATTTTTTGGTTGAAAGATTATACTTCAGAGTTGGTCCCATAGAAATATTGTTAAGATCTGATGATGAAATTTGAAGATATAAAGCGGAACTCTTCATAGGAGCGCAACACAACTGTCGTAACAAGCAAAAAAATGCTTTGTTTATACGTGTGTGTGGGAGCAGTGGTGGCCGAGTGGTAACACGTTGTAAGTCGCGGGTTCAAACCCAGCCAGCCACATTACTTTGTGTAATTTATTTCGTCACCACTGCTCTCAAAACGGTGAAGGAAAACATCGTGAGGAAACCGGCATGTCCTAGAACCAAAAAATCGAAGACATGTGACATCTACCAACCCGCATTGGGCCAGCGTGGTGGATTACGGCCCACTCCCTCTCCTAGAGAGGAGGCCTGAGTCCCAACAGTGGGAACATTATAAGGCCGACTATGCCATGCTTAGAACTGGAACTCAAAATTTTTTTTTTTCATCATACCCATACGTGTGGGTCATCTATGGATAGGTCTTCAAAAATAATATTGAGGTTTCTAATATAATTTTTTTCTAAACTGAATAGTTTGCGCGAGAGACACTTCCAAAGTGGTAAAATGAGTGTCCCCGTGTAACTTCTAAAATAAGAGAATGATAAAACTAAAAAAATATATAATGTACATTACCATGCAAACTTCCACCAGAAATTGGTTTGAACGAGATCTAGTAAGTAGTTTTTTTTTAATACGACATAAATCCTAAACCACAATTTAACTTTCAAGTTTGTACAGAACCCTCAGTGCGCGAGTCCGACTCGCACATGCCCAGTTTTTTGTTAACTTCTGTCTAGTGCTTTCGCGAATAGAGTATATAGTATGTTTTGACAAGCCTGTTGGTGGTTAGTGGTCCTGACTGCTATGCCGGAGGTCATGGGTTCTATTCCCACCCAGGACAAATGTTTGTGTGATGAACACAATCATTTGTTCTGTGTCTGTAATTTATCTATAATATGTATGTATTTAGAAATATTTAAGTATGTTTATCAGTTGTCTAGTACTCATAACACAAGTTCTGCTTAGCTTGGGACTAGACGGCGTTGTGTGATAGTTGTATGAATATTATGTAAATAAATGAGAGCCAGTGATTCATGCGGCTCACACTGTGCTAATCCCTTGCAACTAACCTTGGTGACCAGCTAATCTTTTGTGTTGACACGTGTGTAAGATTATGCAAACTCTTCACAATGCTAGCTTCAAAGTAAGTCATTGTTACCCGGCACTGGGCTGCCGGTTGCAGCCGGGCATTAATAATAATACTCCGCAACTTTCACACAACGCCATCTAGTCCTAAATAAAGCAGAGCTTGTGTTATGAGTACTAGACAAATGATAAACATACTTATATATTTCTAAGTATACATCTACATACTATAGATAAATTAGGTACACCCAGACACAGAACAAATGATTGTGCTCATCACACAAACATTTGTTCTAGGTGGAAATCGATACCACGAATTCCAGCATAGCAGTCAGGGCCACTAACCACTAGATCAATAGCATAGCAAAGTCAGCCTTAAAATGTTCTCACTGTTGGGACTCAGGCCTCCTCTCTAGGAGAGGGAATGGGCCGTAATCGACCACGCGGGCCCAGTGCGGGTTGATGAATGTCACATGTCTTCGAATATTTGGTTCTAGGACAAGCCGGTTTCCTCACGATTTTTTCCTTCACCGTTTTCAGAGCAGTGGTGATGAAATAAATTACAAAAAATAATGCGCCTGGCTGGGTTTGAACCCGCAACCTACAACTTGTTAGTCGGGGCTGTTACCACTCGGCCACCACTGCTCCCAGATCAACAGGCCAGTCGCTAATATATACTGAATTAAGTAGTACACTGTGTTTATTTTTATACAATGTTTCAATTTTTCCGTATAATGTTCCAACTGCTGGGACAGATCAAAATATTTGTTTTTACTAAATGCTAATAAAAAATTATATTCGATACCTATATCATTTTAATTCCCCTTTTTAAAATGTTTGTCTATCTATCGATTTGTCGGTCTGTCTGTTTGTTAAAGGTAATCTCTAAAATTACTAGACCAATTTTGGAGGGACTTTGATTAGAAAATTAGCTCATGTTATAAAGAGTAACTTAAACTACTTTTAATTTCAAAATTCACATGTATGGCACTAGTAAGTACATATAGACAAAAAAACATCCACAAAGTAGTATTATAATATCGACTTGTATCCAGTGTAGCAGTTGTCTGTAGTTACAGTAATTGAACCGGCGCCGATCGATTTTCCCGCTAGATACGCTATCAATTTCAAATATAATTAACAGACGCTGATAAACCTGGATACTTAGTGCGAAAGAACTTTGGATATGCGAATGTTTTAATAAATGCTGTTTGACCTTGTAGTGGAGCATGTCAGTGTGCTCTTGACCTTGAAATATAGATGTCACCGGTGTCAAAGACTGTTGGACTGTCTCTAAGGCTTCAATGCCTTATTTGTATTTACATCCAGTCAACGCTGGTTGTCTCTTTAAATCAGCGCTGTTGGTTTGTCTCGCATAAATGTAAGTATAAGGGACGCGTTCGCACTAAAGCTGAGCTAGGCGGACTGCAGCGGAGCAGACCGTGTGGCCAATCACAGTGCTCTAAATCTCCACTCCACCTCAGTGGAAACAGTTTAATTGGAGCGGAGTGGAGCTACGTATTTCCATTCTATACAAGGCCTGAACGCAAGGATGTGAAGCTAATCGCGTATGGATTGGAAATAACTTTATTGCTAAGATCTTCCAATCTATTAAAGAGTAGTACGCTTTATGTTCGCGTATCCTTCATAGTGACCTAACTACTTAACCTTATTCCCACCATAACCAAGTCGAGCAGATCGTAGCTCAACTCCATTCCACCTCGAAAGACTTGCCAATTTTTACGCTCCTCTCCGCCCAGCTCAGCATCAGTGTAAACGCACTCGCTCACACATTTGACACACATTTTAGCTAAGTGTATAAGTTCCTCCTTTTAAATTTTAGTCACAAGCTCAAGTGCTGTACGTGTCTTGGTTCCGATGCCCAGGTTAGACAAAAAGTATTATTAAGTTTATCCTTTAGAAATTACCCTGTACCCCATGCCTCGGAAAGTACGTAAGCCATTGGTACTGCGCTTGATTCCCAATTTTGAGATTGCCATCTTATTGGACTTTGAGAGAGTTAAAAAACAGAAGCAACAAAACAATATTTCTATGGAACCATTCGGGAGTTATTTGACGATTTTACAGCAAAAACGGTGAAGGAAAACATCGTGAGGAAACCGGCATGTCCTAGAACCAAAAATTCGAAGACATGTGACATCCACCAACCCGCACTGGGCCCGCGTGGTGGATTACGGCCCATTCCCTCTCCTTGAGAGGAGGCCTGAATCCCAACAGTGGGAACATTATAAGGCCGACTACTACTACAGCAAAAAAAGGGTCTAATTGTTACCCAAACTACATGGATAAAAAGAGAGAGACAAAAATAAAGATCAATTTGTTTTTTTTTTCGGTTTATTCTTCCCCACGCCTGGGCAAATACCTCGCTCATCTCCTTCCATCTTTTGCGAGCCCACATTTCCTTCTTCCAGTCTTGACGAAATAAATCTAGTTCGTCCCACATCGCCATCCTCTTCGTAGTCTAATATGACTACGACCCTATCTCAATGTCTCAAGGCATCAATTTTGTTCTCTAAGTTAAGGATTTTGTTTTTCTTAAAGGAAGACGAGAATAGAACTTATAATATCTAATTAAATAAGACTTATCTACAGTCGAACGTCTTTGTTGCCAGCTTATTGAGCTATTAAATAGTTCCCAAATAAAACTTGTCTCATTTAAGCGGAAAGTAACCAGCCTTTATGTTATAGGGACTCCTTTATTCGGCTACTTAATTGTTAGAACTTTTCAAAATTTCATAAAATCGTTTTCAAAGAACCTCTTTCTCTGAAAAGGAATTTGTGAAATTTTCCGGTTGATAATTTTAATAATAATAATTTTTTTTTGGGTGGGAAATCATCCAATGATATCTCTCGCCCTTGGGCTGACCGCGACGGTGTGTCAAACTTTTACTGACTAAAACCCATTCCTAGATCCTTCTTTGCCTTTCATACCAGGGCCGGGTTTTCCTTTCAGAGAGAACCCATGGCAGCAATAGGCTTCGACCCTACTGGAGCCCTACGGTTTGCTAACATCCCCTCAAGGCGCACGTGGAACACTACGCGCCGTCACCGACTTGGGCTCGGTCTGTACGGTCGGGCGGCGAGCCACCCATTGCTCGCCGTCCGCAAGTCCGCGCCTATGGTGGCCGGCTTCGGACCATGGCCTGTACCAAGACCCGGTGCGAGAGATCGTTGCCGCCGATCGCCCCCACGAGGACACAGCGGTGTTCTGCCCAAACGGGGCACACCTCTACCGCATGCTCCACTTTGTCCTACGGGCGGTCCACACCATGGTGACACCTGGGCGTTTCTTCCGCACGAATCCGGTGCAGGAACCTTCCGAACTTACCATGTCCGATGAGAACCTGCGTCATGCGGAAGGTGAGGACGCCGTAAGGTCTTTCCAGCCACTCCTCAACGAGGGAACTTACCGCCATAATTAACCTTTTAGAGGAATACGAAACAGCGTAAACCTCAAACACTCGTTAAATAAGATCCTTCGACCAGACGGTTATTGGATCTGATCCGGGCAACAACCCGATTGTTGATTTCAGGCTGTTGTATTTGTCCTAATCGCGCAGAGAACTCTAATACCGCGATGGTGTATAAAAGCAACTAAAGGAACATAGGTTTAGTTTTAGTCAGTAAAAGTCCGACACACCTCTCCACCTTAGAGCGGCAGGAGTCATTAGATGATTTTCCACCTCAAAAAAAAACACGACAAAGTTAAAATAGCAGCTGAACTAAAAGCAATTACCTTCCTTCATTCTAAAAACATTGAATGAAAACAAATGCCGATAGTTTGTAAGTAAAACAAACCGGAACGTGTCAGGGGCTCGGCTGTCATCTTCGCAACTTTAAATGGGTTAAGTGAATGCAATAGCAAATAGTTTATGCTTGTTGTGCTATAGGTTGATAAGGAGGTGATTGACTCCGGAGATACTGGGTTTTAATTGACGATGCATGTTTTATTAATAGTGTGATATCGAAAGAGATCGCATGAACAAGCATAAGTCTATAGCAAATATATAGTATCACAAAATACCGACATATCCTCTCATTCCATCATAAAGCCCTGTTCATGACTTCAGTCTTAGCGGCGAGCAGCACGGCGAGAGGCTTCTCGTGACGTGCTTCAAACATTTTCATACTTTTGTTCTTACTGCTCGCCGCCCCACGCTTAGCTACCGCTCACAGCGGCAAGGTGAATAGACCGTAAAGTAGGAGAAATTATTGGATTTTTTAACAAAACAGCCAATCACCACTCACAAATCTCTTCAAGTTGGAATTCACAATCAAGGTAAAGTTTTTGCACGATCTTAAATGAATGAAATATTGTATTATTGATTCGACCTTATAATACTAGTTAAAAATAAACTGCGTGTCTATTCTGCGCGTCTGTCTATTCGCGATAAGCTCAAAAAACCGATTTTCATACTTTTCCACTATTGGACAGAGTAATTTAAAAGCAAGGTTTAATATATATATATATTATTATACACTAGCGGTCCCGACAGACGTCGCCTTGCCCGAAAACTGGCTCATTGTCTGAAAAAAGAAACGAAAACCTGATTACAGCACCACCTACCGGATTTAATAGAATTTTAAAACCATCCAAGAACCCATTTGAATACACACACAAATCTTCCACATCGGTCTAGCCGTTTGGGAGGCGTTAGGTGACAAACACACTTCCAGAAAAATTATATATATCGTAAAAGATGCATATCATAATAAAGGCCAAGAATTTAAAAGAATTGTAACACCCGTTGACCCGTCCATAGTTGGGGAAAGTCGTTAGTAATAGGTAAATCATTAGAATTGTGTTATTAATATATTTATCACATTGATTCTGTTATCAATCAGTGTAAAAGTACATTGTAATATCAATTAGTTTGGATCTATTGATTTTATCATTTTGAATATTGTATTTTTTTTTAAATACAAACGGAACAATCAAAGTAGGCCAAAACGAACATATTCACTGTATCGTCCATTAACTATCAAAAGATCATCTGTTCTCTATCGAATTAGTAAGTATAATTAGGGACTTTACTGGCAATCTGTAACTCAAGAAGTTTATATATAAAGAAGTTTAGTTGTTAGTTTTTTTTTGCGTTTTGTTTGGTGTATCTGTTAGTTACAGATTTTTAGTTATTTTCGTTACTCTTTCACGCAAAAACTAATGAACGGATTTTGATGAAATTGTACAGTAGTATAGCTTGTATATCAAAGCAACACATAAGCTACAATTTAATAAAAAGGAAAGTACAAATTTCACGCGGTTGAAGACGATACCTGAAGCTAGCCATCATCACCATCATTTCACCCGAGAGACGAGCCATAGAAACGAAAGGAGTTTCACACTGTATCTTTGTTTTTTCTAGAAAAATACAGAAAAGGTTTTTTTTTTGGTGATTTTATGTAAATACGCGCAATTACGTTATAATAATACACCCCCGCATACGAGGGGTTAACAATGGACAGTGGACTGCACATTGCTCGCAGAACAGCTGGCACCAACGGGGCCGAAAGGTTCTGAAGTAGTGACCACATACCAGAAGACGCAGCGTTGGAAGACCTCCCACAAGGTGGACAGACAACCTCTTGAGAGTCGCAGAAATCTGATGGTCGCGAAACACAGTCCAGCAGTGGACTTCTTTCATCTACCAGAGGCTAGGTCAATAACACAAACAGTTATTAACTTTATTAACTTATAACTGTTTTTTTTTTCGTTGGGTATATTATCTAATGTCATCCCCTGCTCTTGGGCGGAGCGAGAGATGGTATCAGACTTTTACTGACTAAAAACCCACTCCTGTTTCTTCGTTGCCTTTCGTACCAGGGCCGAGTCTTCCTTTCAGAATCAGACCCTTGGCCCCAGTAGGCTTCGACCCTGCTGGGTACAGTTGCTGACATCTCCTTGAAACTTATACCTCGCACACACGTCAAACAATCACATAATACCAAAATATACCACGACCACATTTCACGATCCGGTCTCAAACTATAGTACGTTCACTATCACCGCTACCCGTCCATGAAAGGCACGCGTTTATCTAAAAAGCAGCTTAAAATAAGTTAATTGACCCGAAACACTGGTGTGACTGACACTTGTGTCCGATATGCCCTGATTCGGTACTTGAATCATTTTTAGGATTCCGTACCTCAGAATGCAGAAAACCCTTATAGAAAGAAAGAAAGAAAAAATGTTTATTCGTGCCTCATAGGATTACTTTGATGTACGTCTGTTCGTCTGTCGAGGACCTTTTCCTCGGGAACGCGTAAAGTTATTAAGCTGAAATTAATTAATTAGAAATTTCAATTACTCAAGTCTCTTGTTACTCCTTGAAGCAGAAAAAAATTAAATTCTAAGTAAACGTTACCTAAATTTAAGGCCGCTTAGACGCATATTTTGACACTTTTATAGAACAAAACTGTACTTCCCGTGTGACCTAGAATCATGCAATTTACTATGAAGCATAGTCTTATAGCACAAGTAAAGGAAAAAGTCTGAAAACTGTAAAGAAGTATGGACGGAAGTGGTCCAAATGGCGTCAGCTGATAATACCTAGTCCATAAAGTAGTTCGTCAACGTACGATACTTTATTATTATGGGCTTATTAACTCCTATGTGCTATTCTAAGACATGGTGTATCTGTGTGCCAAGTTTCATCGAAATCCGTTCAGCCGTTGAAGCGTGTATAAGTAACAAACTTACACATGAACTTACTCAGAAATCTTCGCCTTTATAATTTGTACCTGTCTGCCTGTGTGCCTCACTTGTACTCATTGTGCAGGGTCAGTTTTTATAATCGTTATAAAATGTTACCCCATATTAGAAAAGACTCCTGTATCATAGGTGTATTCACAAACTCACATACACAAGACACTATAACTATATGTAGGCTATAAAAATATTTTTACCGTGTGGGAATCGAACCTGCGCAGCAGCCAATACTTTAACCATTAAACGAACCATGACGCCAAATCTTGACAATGTTTTATAAACTAATGCATCTTTCAAAACTTGACGTTCAATATCTACTACCGGTAGTTTGCGATGATCGACCTCGAGTAAGTGACTCACATATATAATTATGTCTGTAGTAAGTACTATAGATAGGTATGACTGTTATAAGACCGCTTATTCATTTGTTTTTTTGTGTATCGGGGATGCCCTGCCTTTTGTTTCGAACGAAGCGCGTAATGCGTTTTTTTTATATCTAATTTAAGCGTTTACTAAACGTATGCGTAGGTAACTGTTCCTTAATTTGTTCACGTTCAATTGTGAACAAGAATAAATTGAGGTTATTTTTTTAAACCTCCCAGAAGACCACGTTTTATATGGTCTTCTAGGTGGTTTAAAAAATAACGACGAAGGGGATGACGGGGTCTAGTAAGCGAAGGAAGCAAGTGAACATAGACCCCGCCATCCCCTTCTAATCTAACCTATCTGAACTTACGGCGTCCGACTCTGGGTGTCGTAAGTTCTTTAATAATTGTTATTAATATTTGATGTACAATTAGTATTTTTAGATAAGAATAAGATTTTATATGCACAGTCAAAAATATTTCATTTAAAATAGGACATGAATACAATTTGAAATTCATTTACAATTACTCATCGTTATATTGCCACTATACTAAAATAAATAAAGAAGAGAAGTCAAGAATAGAAGTCTGTAGCAACATGCCATTCACCAGCGTCTTGTAGCGTATTATGACTCGCAAAAGACTGTTAAAAGGTTCATAACGCTGATTTATGAACCTGTAAACGTTCACATGATTTAGACGCCTCCTGCGAGGACTGGTTCCAAATAATGCAGGTGAAGAATGTCTAGAAAGGTTTGAGAGGCATTTGCCTATCCGTCGGACAATAATATATAAGGTGTTAAAAAATTAACTTTAAGAATTTCGAGGGGACATTGTAGTCATCATTATGAACAACTTTTACTATGGGACCAAATCTGAAATCGCGAAAAAAAAATCAGCTGCTCCATACATTTTGACGAGTTATGCGAACATAAATGTAGGGAACAACTGATTTTTTTTTCGCGAGAAATACTGAAAGGGATACCTTGGTATGCAAAGGGCAAATGAAGGATACATGTGGGTTTTATCCAGTAAAAGTCTGACACGCCCTCTTACACCACCCTAGAACGCGAGAAGACATTGGACGATTTCCCAGCTCAAAAAAATAAACAGTGGTAATTAAGTATTAAACATTTTCTTCACAAGGTAGGTCGCACCGTGCACCGTTATCGTCGAAAATCTTAGATTAACTAAGTCGGGTCAAATCTATTTGACATTGAAAACGTATCACGTGCGTTAAGCCGTACGCACATAAACCGGGCTTATTCACTGGAGCGATGGAGCGCAGAGTTAGGAAAACATTAGCTAGCAGAATAACCAATAAATCATTCAATAAAAATATGTTGTAAATAACTACAGAGAGAGCAGTGGTGGCCGAGTGGTAACGGCCCCGACTTACGAGTTGTAGGTCGCGGGTTCAAACCCAGCCAAGCGCATTACTTTATGTCATTTATTTCATCACCACTGCTCTCAAAACGGTGAAGGAAAACATCGTGAGGAAACCGGCATGTCCTAGAACCAAAAATTCGAAGACATGTGACATTCACCAACCCGCACTGGGCCCGCGTGGTGGATTACGGCCCGTTCCCTCTCCTAGAGAGGAGGCCTGAGTCCCAGCAGTGGGAACATTATAAGGCCGACTATGCTATGCTAAATAACTTCAAACTTATCATTATGACGTACGAATTGTGGAATTTTGTTATTGTACTCGTGTCCACTTAACCACGTTGGCCCGTATTGTTGGCTATTCCCCTTTTTTTGTACCACGAGTATTTAACCTTTTCAGAGTCTTCTCATGACCCTACTATAGAATGAGAAGGCTTAAGTCCAACTATAGAAATATATTAAACTTATCATGAATTGAATCTGTATTAATTTTTGTATAGGGTATCCCAAAATTAACGCAAGATTTGAATTTGCCGCCATTTGTGCAGTAAAGTACAAAACATTAAAGTACAATCATTATATTTTTTTTTCTATTCTAAGGCAGTCCTTAGAATAGAAAAATATATATAATGATTATAAAAAAAGGACCTTCGCAATGAGTACAAGTGAGGCAAACAAGCATTGCCTTAGAATAGAATAGAAAATATTTACTCGACACAGGTACAACATAACAGGAACAAACTCAAATTAAAAGAGAAGAATAGTACAAAATGATTGCTATTCTTCTGTGCGAGTGTGTCCGTACTGAAAAACCGGGCAAGTGCGAATTGGACTCGCGCACTGATTGTTCCGTATACCTATGAAAACAGTTCAATTCCCGAATTGAATGATGTAGATTTTTCTGAATCGTAAAAAAGTTTATTTTTATGACGTAATTACCAAAAAATTGCGCTAAGCGTACCCGTACCGAAAGAGTACCTATGGAGAACAAAAAAAAAAAAGAGTAAACATCTCAGCTTTTGCTGGGTGGTAGACACCCAGGATTGGTTTTGAGTTGGCACCCTACATCAACAAAGAGCTCTACAAGTATACTCTACTTTGTCTATGTAGCACGCAATTATTCCATAGTTACATACATATATAAGTAGAAGTTATGTGTACTTACACTTAGCGACTACGCTATGGTGCTTATTATCTGTCATTAAAGTGGTTGTGGAACGCTAATTGACACTCATAAATCATCGGTATCGGGTTTGTAGAATGAGTGCGAGTATCGTCAATGGATGTTGTTGACTATTCTAAATGTTAAGGCATTTATTTTGATTTTTAGGGTTCCGTACCGTAAAAGGAAAAAACGGAACCCTTATAGGATCACTTTGTTGTCTGTCAGTCTGTCAAGACACTTTATCTCGGGAACGCGTGGAGATATCGAGTTGAAATTAAAACTTATACTCAGGTCTGCGTTCTCTTGAAGCTGTGAAAAAATTAAACTTCTAAGTTAACGAAAAAAAGATATGTCGCAAAAAACGTGTATTTCGACACTCAAGGGAATTAAAATTCATAGGGTACTTTCCCGTTGACCTAGAATCCTAAAATTGGTCATGAAGCAAGGTCTTGTAGCACAAGTATAGGAAAAATCTGGTCTAAATTTTTAATTACGTCACAAAAAAAAACCTTTTTTTGCGATGCGAAAAATTCTTTGTAACTCAATTCGGGAATTGAACTGTTTTCGTAGGTACGTTTGTACGGAACCCTCAGTGCTTGAGTCCGACTCGCATTTGCACAGTTTTTTTTTGTTATGTTACTAATGATGGCATGGTACCTGCTAGATTATCTTTGCTTACTTTTTTTTGGTCATTATCGTTCGACTGCAGGGCAAATTTCTCCTCCAAATCCATCCAGATAAACTTATATAATAAAAAAGGTGAAATAATAGTATGTTTGCTCATACCTATATGAAAAACACTGTCACTGAATATCTAATTTTAAATCCCGAAAAAATAAACGGTTTCTGTGGCATGTGACTTAGGCGAAGAAAAAAAGCTAGAATCCTGATTCAAATTACTTACGCTTTTAGCTCAAGTTACATTTATTTATTTATTTATTTATTACATACTTCATGTACATAAAGGTAAAGAGGCGAACTTAATGCCTTAGGCATTTTTTACCAGTCAACCTTTGGGTGATGCAGAGACAAATTGTGGTAGGTGCAATAAAAGAGAAAGAAAAAAAATAGGTTAGTATAAAAAAGATATACAAATGAATCACAGATACAATATAATATATACATAATTTTATGAACTAAATATATATAATAAAAAAAAACAAAAACATTACATTTACGACATAAAAGATCATCATCTTCTAGCACATTTATTTCTCCCAATCTATCCTGTCACCCATGACGCTATCACTGACTCCCTTTTCTTTCACTCTCCATACAATCCATCTATCTTTTCTCTATATCTATTCTAAAGGTCTTCATATTCGTGAGATTCAAACACAATAAGATTAAACTCCCACGCTCTGAAAGAACACATACGTGGACGGCATGATTCACAAAAACAGCAAACATATTACTTAAAACAGATGCAACAAAATTCGTGTCCATCAAGGAAGTACGAGTACACTCAAGGCCATGATTAACTACACAATAAGTTTAACGGAAATATTGATTGACCAGGAAAATATTAACATAAAAAGATGCCCGGCAAGAAAAAACCCTTTAATACAACTTGTTTTGCAAATAGTAAAATCCGAGAAACATGATTAATAATGAGTGCAAGACAATCAAGTTTTATTGATAGTATTGCATGTTGTAAATAACTGGTTAAGGTCATGTGAATTGAGTAGCTGCATATAAAATGTAGTAAAGGTATGACTACATTGCGCACACGTGGGCCACATACGCCGATCTGGGCGCGTTGATCTCTATACATTTTATATGGCAATTAGACTTGCAGAGCTACATTACAAATTTTATTTAAATATAAAAAACATTTACAAAAAGAAAAATAACCGACTTCACTAAAAAACATTTAAAACATTATTGGTGTTCCAATCTTTCGGAACACTAAAATGTTACGGAACAGTGAGTCGGTTCAGTAAAGAGTTACAGACACCTGGTCTTAAGTTTTCCGATACTGATCGTGGTATTACTGTCGTATATTAATAGTATATGTACCAGCTTGCTATGTGTATAGAGTTTATTGACATTAAGTGAGTACACAGCGCCTCTGACGAGGTTTAGGGAAACCCTTGGGGGACTTCCATGACGTTTATATGTCATACTATTGTATTGGAAATTATGATTGTTCAGTGCAAGTTTACAAGTACTTTATCAGCATAAAATACATGTTTATTTGGCACACAACAAAAAAAAAGGATAACAACAACTATGTGTCTCACGGCCAAATAGGCCCAGTTCAGCATAATACCAGACAAAAAAACTTAGCTCTTCCCAACGGCTTTACCCGCGTAAAGCTCATAAGCCTACTGGGGCCAAGGGTCTGATCCTGAAAGGAAGACTCGACCCCGGTACGAAAGGCAACGAAGGAACAGGAGTGGGTTTTTAGTCAGTAAAAGTCTGACACCATCTCTTACTCCGCCCAAGAGCAGGGGATGTCATAAGATGATTTTCACACCGGAAAAAAAAACACGAGAATACAACTACTACAATCAATATACAAAGCAATATTGTAATAGAGTTCTATTACAATTTTATAACACACTAGCTTTTGCCCGCGACTTCGTCCGCGTAGAAGTCGAAAATGGTTTTATTAGGTTTTTTGAGATACGAAAATAAAATAAAATATAGCCTATGTTACTCGCGGATAATGTAGCTTTCGAATGGTGAAAGATTTTTTTAAATCATTTCAGTAGTATTTGAGCCTATTCATTACAAACAAACAAACAAAGTTTTCCTCTTTATAATATTAGTGTAGATAAAAATGGGCGAAATAAGTGTTTATTCCGGATCCACCCCACATAGTTCGCCTTATTTAAGATATTCCATTTTCGCTCCACTTTTTTTCCTTATTCGCTGCATTTATCATTTGTTTCATTCGTATAATATTCGTAAAAGCATATTGATATATTAACCCACGAAATAAACGTGAAGGTGTGTGTGATTAATTGTCTAAATATACTGATTACAGTTGTAATGTACTAGCTTCTGCTAGCGAAAGTAGAAATAATATCTTGGGAAAAATATTATGATATGTCCAATTTTAGACTTATTCAAGTTATTATCCAAATCAGTTCAGTCGCTTGAACGTGAAGCAGTAACAAACATACAAACACACTTTATTTAATTCTAAAAATTACAAATATCTTTGCAGGCTGGACTCAATGCGATATTGTAGTTTCCTTATTGTTTGACTTAAATACCTTTAATATTCGTGTGATAGAATATGGTCTAGGCCCTTTAGTATTGGGTGGAATTTTGACCATACGCAGCAGGGTCGAAGCCTACTGGGGCCACGGGTAGTGTGAAAGCGGAACCCGGGGCCCTGGGACGAAGGCAACGAAGGAACAGGAGTGGGTTTTTAGTCAGTAAGAGCGGGGATGTCATTAGGATGATTTTCCCACCCAATAAAAAAAAAAAAAAAAAAACCACAAGGGATGATTACTAAGAATAATCATCTCGAGGATGTATAGCAAAGATTACCCATAAGCATTTTATTTTTCCTTCATCTACCTATATACAAAAAAGGAGAAACTAACTGACTGAAATATTAACGTATTGCCAAAACTACGGGGTCCAAATTCGAGGCTCATTTCACGCTTCTATTAGCGTGAAATTTTGCACAAGGTCTCCTCTTAGGATGTAGGCGAGCAGAAATTTTTCAAAATTGACCCCCTAAAGGGAAGTAATAGGGGTCTTTTTTTTTTTGGGTGGGAAAATCATCTTATGATAAAACCCGCTCTTGGGCGGAGCGGGAGATAGTGTCAGACTTTTACTGACTAAAAACCCACTCCTGTTCCTTCGTTGCCTTCGTCCCAGGGCCCCGGGTTTCGTTTTCACACTACCCATGGCCCCAGTAGGCTTCGGCCCTGCTGGGCCCCTACGATTTGCTGACATCTCACTGAGGCGCGCGTGGAACAATACGCGCCGTCGACGACTTGGGCTCGGTCCGGACGGTTACCGGACGGTCGGACGGCGGGCTACCCATTGCTCGCCCTCCGCAAGCCCGCGCCTACGGTGGCCGGAAATCGGGATTGGAATCCCGGCAGCGGACAGGGCGTAAGGACCGTTGCCTCACGCGATCGGCCGCCTCCTTTGCTAGCATTACTGCTTCGCAGAAGGAGGCGACCGCCTGCCACTCCTCCTCGCTCCGGACCATGGCCTGAACCAAGGCCCGGCGCGAGAGATCGCCGCCGCCGATTGCCCCCACGAGGACACGGCGTTGCTCTGCCCAAGCGGGGCACACCTCCACCGTGTGCTCTACCGTGAAGTAATAGGGGTCTAAAGTTTTTATGGAGAAACCTACTAAACTAGCATACATATATACGAAAGAAAAATAAAATGATGGTACAGTGGTGATTGTGTGTATGTAAACAGACGCACACATACAATTTACAATAGTATATAATTAGTGTGATTAATAAAACGAAAGATTTACTTGCATAATTATAATATTTGAATATATATATATATAATCAGAAGGTAAAAGAGATCCCGGAAAAGTTAATGTTTTGGTTTCAAAATATAGATTATAACATATACCACATGTAACATAATGTTCTTACATAATATCTATTAATAATGTAATATGGAAATATTGTAATATCACTTTTCATAAAAGAGTAATCATAGAGTTTCTTGCCGGTTCTTCTCCATAGGAAACGATCAATTTAGAACCTTGCACTAGCTTCTGACGTTTTATAAGTGCCCATGTAGGCGTATGTGAAATAAAAATATTTTAATAAACGCACATCCTGAAAATAGTAGAATCGGCAACGGAATCAATTTCAGGAATTTTTAATATAGGTAATATTAAATCTTAAAATATTTTTTGATAAATATTGATTGCGTCACTAGAGTGTTTGGTGTCAGTGTACATCGATACGTGCGATTTTTTTTTTAAGGTGAGAATTTTCAATGACTTCTCTCGCTTTAGATTGGAGCGGGAGGGCGTGTCAGGCTTTTACTAACTAAAACCACACCTATGTTCCTTCTTTGCCCTTTGCGTTCTAAGAACATGGGTTTCCCTTTTTGCAGTGAACCCATGGCCCGACCGTTGCAGTTCGCCGATTCCCATATTATTTTCCTACAATTAACATATCTAGTTTCATTAAAAACACTACATTATGATTGTAACTAAATTTTCCGATTGTGTATGTCACTAGAATAATCCACACCCACATTAGGGTTGCCAATTTTTATTAGAAGAAATAGAGTATATCTGATTTCAAAGGAGTTAAATAAAGAGTACGAAATCATAAAAAAGAATATCATTTAGATATTTTTTTTTTAATTTTTAAAACCTTTTACAGCACATAACAATTTTTCATGTACGACTCCAAACATTCTACTCTAAGTTTAAATAGATCAGGAGCTCATATTTAATCTATTTCAATGAAGCCCTGTTCCTCTCTTGCCGCCACTTCACATTCATCCGAAAAGACTCTCTCAGTAAAGTCGACATTTTGGTTATGATAATAGATATGCATCATATATACGTTACTGGCACTAGTATAGTAAGCATTATATAAAAAAGAGAATTTTAGCGTCCTCTATTAGTATTATAGATTATAGAGTACGCCTACATGATATAGAGTACAATACTCTATTTTGGAGTACGGTTAGCAACCCTAACCCATATACATCCCGTATATGGGTGTACATTACTCCAGTGACAAGCTGTGTATTGTTTTTGTTTATCAACTTTACGTAAAATTGTTCTACATAAGTCGACGTCCTCATAACAGATATATAGGTAATAATCAATAAAGTCATTGTAATACTTTTATTTTTAGATCTGCATAAATCTTTAATAGGTTAACTGATTATATGTGCAGTTTTATATTGCAAATATGTTTTTTTTTTTTTTTTTTTTTTATTTATCTCATACATTTTAATACCAAATAGTTTAACATATTTTTGGCTCGCCAAACTTTATAGTTTGATGGCGAGAAACGCTCGTTATACAATTACTTAACTTCACTTACATCATGAAAAAGTAAAACTATTAGTGGCTTTGCTGTCTCAAGATGTGTACAATATATCACATAAACTTTATGTACATAAACATATATATATATATATTTTTTTAACAATTTTTTTCTTTGAGGAATCTCTTTGTCAACAACGGCAAACCCGACGGATTATTCTAATCCGAGACCCATCCCTTATGTGGTAAGCAATGAGTCTCCAACCAAAACACCCATGTATTACAGTACAAATATTTAGATATATTTTATCATTCTGTCCATTGTTATTTAAATACTAAATAAATATATTTATTAATTTTATATATAATAGTCTATATTTTGGGCTATCTCTGTTTAAGTCCCTATTTTGAATAATTAATTAGCGCATTGAATTTTATTTAAAACAATGTTATGATAATAAACACAGACTATTATTTTTCCAATCATATTAAAATAAACGAATACATTTATTCAGTGGTTATATAACAATTTATTTATTAAAACTTCATGCAACACAAAAGTACAAAGGCGGACTTAATGCCTTAGGCATTCTCTACCAGTCAACCTAGGGTGGTAAAGAGAAAATGTGGCAGGTGCATAAAAATACAAAAGAATATTACGAAAACTACAAAAACAACGACAATAACAATGTCCGAAATAATAAAATATAACTAACTATTTATTTATACTGAACCCAATAAATGTATACAAATAGAAAAACCAAATAGACGTTGCGTACCTACATAGGCGTCGAAGTAAGTACTCCTAATTTACATGACATGTATGTTTTTAACAATACGTAAGGTAATATAGATTGTATGAATATTTTTCCTTCGCTAAGGGAAAATTTTTTATTTAAATTTTTTAATTAGGTAGGCACCTAATATTTAGATATTTTTCCTAAAGATATGGACATGCATGTTGTATTTAAAGTTGAATTTCCTTGTTCTGATATGAAAGCATACTTTTAATAAATATATTCAAATAAAATTAAAACTAACTTACCAAAAATCCTCATTTAAAAAACATTCCCATAAACTGTTCCAATCGCAACGAAATTAAATCCAAAATAGATGATAACTCACGAAAACACTAGACACACATCACTCAAATGAATAACAAAAACACATCACAAAAATTATATCGCAAACTTTCCGATTGTCAGCGATAGATGGCGTTGGTTCGCGCGCGTGCAACTTTGCCGGCGGTCGGCGGAACACTGACTATTCTCTATTCTCCGTTCTGAGGCTACGACTTGCATCCTGATAACAGGTTAAAACAACTATAAATAAATGAATGAAGATATTTTAGTACTCTAATAATGCATTCGTTTTCCTGATTCTAATATCTATGTGACTTATCTAGGCATGTGGACTATTGCGTGAGTCAATTTACCATACATTGAGGATAAATTTAGGACGGAAGGTAAAATTAACGTTTGAGTATTAACTAGGCAAGTAACGGCCTGTTTTATACTTTTGGGATATACAATAAATATTGTGTTTTATTAATACGATTGTGTGAGGAACGAGTAGGTTTTGTGTCTTTCTTTTCTGGATTGGTTTCATAAAAATCAATTCTAACTCGGCCTGTGGGGATTTTTTACAGATGTTGTTTTGGGCAAAGTCTAAGGTCACATATATTTTTTTTTACTTCTCTCGCTCTGGGTGGACCGGGAGTGAATGTCAGATTTTTACTGACTAAACCTCAACTGCGTTCTTTTAGTTACTCTTTGCTAGGGCCATGGTAACTCTTTTGAATGATCAAAAGCCCTGGCAGACATCGGCCATAACTGGCCCCGACAATCTTGTCCGACATCTCTTTCAGGTGCGTCTGGAATGAACCGAGCCATCGACTCGGGTTTGGTTCTAACCGGACGGCCGGACGGCGAGCTACCTATTGCTCGCTGTCGGCAAACCCACACCTACGGGAATCGGAAATTGTCCTGGGACTCCCAACGACTGGAGCGTTTATAATGAGGGTCTCGCAATACCCGGAGCGTCTCCAACGGGAGAACAGAAATTATCTAAGATGTGTTATGAACCATCAAATACTAGTAAAAAAGAAAAAAAAAAGGCTTTTAAACAAATGTTTTTTAGGTAAAAACCAGCTCTAACTTTCCTATATTTTGTAAGCACGAGAAAAGGTCTTCGGGTTTTACTACGCGTAATTTTCCGGGCAAAGTCCAACGTATTGTCCAGAGTAAAATAACCTAATGAGTCTTTGAACTTTAGAGCAAATATATTATCATCAGTAAATTACGTATAAGACAAGCTGACTAAAGTGGGTTTCAAAAAACCCTAAATGTACAATAACGAATTCCATCACAATTATCAACCTTATTTTTTATATGTAGCCCGTACTTTCCCTCCTTCCATTTCTCCTATTGTTTTCGGCCCTAGGCCAATTCTTGCCAATTCCAAAGGGCCTAAGTTGTCCTTCGTGGTCTGCCGCAACCTTGTCATCTGACATCAATTTAGTACCTGCCTACCGCTTGATCGGCATGCGTCAGTCATGGCCGGCCCAGTTTAATTTAAGCTAGGTAACCACGTCAAGATAGATAGATATTCTTTATTGTACACCGAAAATACAAATTATATTAGGAACTTAAAATTAATAGGGTGTCACAATGGGCGGTCTTATCGCTAAAAGCGATTTTTTACAAACAACCTTTGGATGGATTTGACAGAGAAGGAGAAAAAAAGATACGCAGGTAGTTCGTGGTGTACTTAGTTATTACAAGTAAGCTAAGCTAAGGAGTGGAATTCCTTGCCGGAACCTGTGTCTCTTGATAGCTACAACCCGGGAATCTTTAAGTCAAGAGTGAATAGGATACTTCTAGGTAAGCGCGTTCCATCGTCGACCGCATCGTCGCTATCCATCAGGTGAGATAGCGGTCAAGCGCGATCCTATCAAGAATAAAAAAAAAGTATTTGGGTTTTGAAGTGGAATCATCAAATATTATTGTCAGTATCAAAGATCTGCTACATCTTGTACATCTGGTTTTGGACACATTTATTTATTTATTAAAACTTTATGAACTAGTAAGAAACACTGTACAAAGGCGGATGTACAAAGGCGGATTTAATGCCTTACGCATTTTCTACCAGTCGATCTTAGGGTGGTGCAGAAAAATAACATGGTAGGTGCAACATAATGGTAAACTAGATCATAAAAACCATAATAAATATATACTCAGATACATACACACACACACACCTACACATCTTCCTTCACACATTCCATCTATAGCTGCATTGATCTTTTTTCTTTTTTTTGGGGTGGAGGGTCTTCTCTAGCTCAAGTCTAGGTGGAGCGACAGGAAGAACCAGATTTTTATTGACTAAAACCAAGCCTTCCTTCCTCCAATCCTTCAGTAGCCCTTTGCGTTCCAGAACTGTGGTGACTCTTTCAAACAAATCTGCAGCCCATTGCATTAGACATATATACACTGCACAATTGCACATACTAACAAAGTTATAAATCATATCGTACCGGCCTCAGCTAGCTTAAATTAACGAAAAAACTAAAGCGTAAAGTTTTTTAAAACAAAAAAAAAATATTTAAAAAAATGCAATTAAAATATATTCTATACCTCAATACCTAAAAAAAAAGCATTTTTGACCAGGAATTCACAGACGAATAGCTGATGTCACGAGGAATAACATAGGTAACGTTTCATTTTCTCGCGGAAATAGGATTTCTAACCTAGGAATACGTCTTCAAAATGGTTGAATAAAATTTTATGGAACTTTCACTGATACAAAGCTTATGAGTAAACTTAGGCCACTTTTTATTTTCTTGCAGGAATGGGACTTTAATCTTGGGCAGGAGGGAAGGGGCGGCGGAAATCTCCAAACCCCTTTCGGAGATATTCGCCCATGTAAACAGATTTTTACTTGGGACTTTCACTAACAGTTTAGCTATTCATAAGGATTTAAATGCGTAGATCACATTTCCGTGGAATAATTATAATATCGACCCAGTTTCTGAGCATGACTACGCCAAAATGAAGAATGAATTAAAACCTTTACAAGGAATATGCCTTTTTTTATTCTTTATAGATTCGCGCTTGACCACTATCTCAACTGATGGAAAGCGATGATGAGGTCGATGATGGAGCGCGCTTACCTAGAAGTAACCTATTCACTCTTGACTTAAAGTTTCCCGGGTTGTAGCCATCAGGAAACACAGATTCCGGCAAGGAATTCCACTCCTTATCTGTACGCACCATGAATGTGTTCAATTCGTTCCAATTCGTTATGGAATGTCCACCATGTATCGGTGGCGCATTACCGTACGCCTGGTAGTCCGATGATGGAACGGGCTAGGAGGAATTAGGTTATGCAATTCCGACGCACACTCCCCGAAATGCAACCGGTAGAAAACCGACAGGCTAGCAACTCCGCGTTGATGCTCAAGACTTTAAAGCCACGACTCAACGAGTGCATCATTACCAATGATCCTCCTGGCTCACTTCTCAATTGCCTCAAGTGCATCAACTTTTGTAAATCCCGCTCTGGGGTAACTTATACCATTACCGTGAGTATATCCTTTTTAGAACTGATACCATGACCCTAGCAGGCATCGGCCCTACTGGGCCTCTACGGTTTGCCGACAACTCTTTGAGGCGCGCGTAGAACACTCGTCGACGACTCGGGCTCGGTCATTATAGGACGAGCGGATGGCGAGCTACCCATTGCTCGTCATTCGCAAGTCCGCACCTACAGTGACCGGAGATCGTTTGGGCATCTGCTGCCACCGCGGATTGGACGTGAGTATATACACTCCCTCAGACTTGCGGCCACCTCTTTTATATTCATGCTCAAAAATTTAACTCTCTATAATTCACTTGTATCAAAGAATCGCATTAGAATGCGTCTCATGTGACACAGGCGACAATTCAATGAGCATACATTTTATAAAACTGTTAGTGAAAAGGGAGATAAAATGATTTTCGGTCGACGACTCTAGTTAAGTTCGGCTGTAGACAGAAAAATCGAGAATCGAATGTTTTTGCTTGGCTGTTGATTGTAATAGGGATTTTTTGTGTGAAATCATTCAGTTACTTCTCTTGTTTTATCTTTGAAATCCTTGGTTTTTCTCTACAATAATATGCTTGTTTCATCATTAGGTACTTCTGAGCCTTCCTCATGAATCACTCTGTCTATTGGTGAAAACCACATGAAAATCCGTTCTGTAGTTTTTGTCTTTATCGCGATCATACAGACAGATAGATGCGGTGGGGGACTTTGTTTTATAAAGTGTAAGGAAGTAACAAAAAACTTATATCTTTTGTCCAAGGTCAAGGTCAGCCCTTTTTCTTTTATTTTAGATAATTTTATTTTTATCAATTACTTATAGTTAGTCAAATATTTTATAAGTAGTTAGGACTTATGTGGCAACTAGCTTCTGCCCCCAACCTAGGGGGTCCAGACGCCTCCTGCCGGAAGCTCTATGCAGGAATTGTGCGGTCCATGGCCCTTTATGGGGCGCCGGTATGGGCGCCGTCGCTACGAAAGCGTCCGGCAGCCAGGCTGAATGCAAGCCAGAGGGTCATGGCCATCCGGATGGTGCGGGGATACCGCACAATTTCCCGCGAAGCAGCGAGCCTCCTTGCCGGCCAACCACCAGTTGATTTGGAGGCAACAGTCCTTGCACGCATGCACGATCTGCGCATGGAGATGCAACGCCGGGGCGAAACTCCGCTGCCGCGCCAAGTCGCGGCATGGCGGAAAGACTTCCGGCGGGATCTCATGGTGGAATGGCAACAGCGACTGTCGCAACCCAGTGCTGGGCACGCCATAATTATGGCGATAAGACCCCTCTTTGAGGAGTGGCTGGAAAGACCTCACGGCGTCCTCACCTTCCGCATGACGCAGGTCCTCACCGGACATGGCAAGTTCGGGAGGTTCCTGCACCGGATTCGTGCGGAAGAAACGCCCGGGTGCCGCCATTGTGTGGACCGCCCGGAGGACACGGTGGAGCATACGGTAGAGGTGTGCCCCGCCTGGGCAGAGCACCGCCGTGTCCTCGCGGGGGCGATCGGCGGCAGCGATCTCTCGCGCCGGGCCTTGGTACAGGCCATGGTCCGGAGCGAGGAGGAGTGGCAGGCGGTTGCCTCCTTCTGCGAAGCAGTAATGCTAGCAAAGGAGGCGGCCGATCGCGTGAGGCAAAGGTCCTCACGCCCCAATCGCCGCCGGGATTCCGATCCCGATTTCCGGCCACCGTAGGCGCGGGCTTGCAGACGCCGAGCAATGGGTGGCTCGCCGTCTGACCGTCCGGTAACCGTCCGGACCGAGCCCAAGTCGTCGACGGCGCGTTTTGTTCCACGCGCGCCTCAAGGAGATGTCAGCAAATCGTAGGGGCCCAGCAGGGTCGAAGCCTACTGGGGCCCTGGGTAGTGTGAAAGCGGAACCCGGGGCCCTGGGACGAAGGCAACGAAGGAACAGGAGTGGGTTTTTAGTCAGTAAGAGTCTGACACTATCTCCCGTTCCGCCCAAGAGCGGGGATGTCATTAGGATGATTTCCCCACCCAAAAAAAAAAAAAAAAACTAGCTTCTGCCCGCGGCTTCACTCGCGTAATCGTAGGTTTCTCCATACAAACTTTGGACCCCCACTTCATCTCCTTAGGGAGTGAATTTTGGAAAATCCTCTTTTAGTGCTCGTCTATGTCATAAAAGGAAACCTTGTGCAAAATTTCACGCTCTTAATCCCAGTAGTTTCGACTGTGCGTTGATATGTCAGTCAGTCAGTTTCCCCTTTTATATATATAGATTGGGTACTTGACAATTTTTTGTATCAAAAGGTAAATAATTAAATAATAATCAACTTAGAAATCCTTTCAAATCTGATGGAAAGGGAAACTGTCAAATAAGAGTATAATGATGCACATACTGAAATGTGACGTCATCACCATTAGGTTAAGTCTGCTCAAAAGAGATAGCGAGATATTCCCACCACGGCCCCACTCTTCTTCAATCCAATATTTGGAATGATTAATTGCTACTTCATTTAATAACCAATTTTGATTCTGTTTTTAGAAAAATACTTCTTTTAGTATTATTTGTTGTGTTGAATAAATAACTTCATAATAATTTTCGTCTATAGGCACATTTCGAACATTACAATTCCTTATTTAGTTTTATCTATCCAGTGCTTCTTGAGTAAATATTTTGTAATATATATTTTGTTTGCACTTCCTGTGACTGTAGCGCGTCCCTGATGAATTCGTGTTCCAAAGAATCAAATGCATTATTCAAATCTATGAATGCCAGGCTAATACTTTCTTGTATTTTTGTATTACTTTTTTTTTTATTTTTTTTTTTTTTTTAATTGTATTTTTGTATTACTTAAAACATGAATGTGGTCTACGGTGGAAAAGTAAGTTTGGAAGCCTCTAGGACAACTAATATCCCCAGAGGACACAAATAAATAGAAGAGTCGCCAAAACTTGGAACTGCCCAAAGTTTTAGTCACTTCGAGCAGTTTTGAAAAATAAGGACAAATGATGGGCATCAAGGATAAACTAAAAGTATATTATATAATGTGTGCTTACCCTGCTCAACATATGGCTGTCAAACATTGGCCTAAACTAAATTACTTTTAAACCAGTTGAACGTCTCTTATAATAGGATTGAAAGAAGCGTAATCGGGGTAAAGAGAAGACATGGAGCAATGCTAGATGAAATTAAAGAAAAAACTATATTTATAAATGTAAAATAGAGAATAGAATAGAAAATACTTTTATTCTTTTTTTTTATATTCCACAACTATCACACAACACCGTCTAGTCCCAAGCTAAGCAGAGCTTGTGTTATGAGTACTAGACAACTGATAAACATACTTAAATATTTCTAAATACATACATATTATAGATAAATTACACCCAGACAGAACAAATAACTGTGCTCATCACACAAACATTTGTCCTGTTTGGGAATCGAACCCACGACTTCTGGCATAGCAGTCAGGGCCACTAACCACTAGACCAACAGGCCAGTCAATTCGCGACATACACAGCTCGACGATTATAAACAATAAGTAAAAAGGACAAAAGTAGATACTGAATGCGCCGAGCGTTCTCGTACAGAAAGCGTTACCACCTCAGTATGTGTTTAAATCTCTGAAATGGAAATAAACAGGTTATATGTTAAGAGACAGAAACGAAAAATGGACGAGATTTATAATAGAATGATACCCAATAGATGGAAAAAGAAACAAAAGGCGCCAGACGACAAGATAAGAATATGAAGAAAGAAAAATAGCTGATCCAGAATGGACAAGAATAGCAACAATAGCAAAAGACTGAGTAGAATGAAATGCTTTAAAGGAGGCTTTTGTCGAATGACAAGCCAAAACTGGTCCCTAATTAATTTAAAAACTTGATCAAAATTTTTGAGGGTACTTTGAATTGTTATATTTGTTTAAACGACGATGAAACAGTTACTAAGCCATCAAAGATTTCCTATACTGCTTGGTGCTTTATGCTGCTAATATCAAAGTCAAAGTCAAAAGGTTTAGTGCAAACCAAGTTTACAATATTGTCATTTCATAGATTACTAGCTTCTGCCAGCGGCTTCGCTCGCTTATAAAAGTAGGGTTCTCCATACAAACTTTAGATCCCCGTCATCCCCTTAGAGGTAGCACTTTGGAAATTCCTCTCTTAGTGCTCGCTTTCGTCATAAAAGGAAACCTTGTGCAAAATTTTACGCTGTTAGACCCAATAGTTTTGGCCGTGCGTTGATATGTCAGTCAGTCAGTTTCTTCTTTTATAAATCGCTCACCTAGCAATATATTGGCACATCACACATGCGTACTCGGCCTTATAATGTTCCCACTGTTGGGACTCAGGCCTCCTCTCTAGGAAAAGGAATGGGCCGTAATCCACCATGCGGGTCCAGTGCGGGTTGTTGGAAGTCACATGTCTTCGAATTTTTGGTTCTAGGACATGCGGGTTCCTCACGATGTTTTCCTTCACCGTTTTGAGAGCAGTGGTGATTCTGCAGAATTCTGATAATAATACTTTAAATTATTATATTGGTATAAACCAGTTTTGAGGCAAGCAAATAATCTTTATATTAGGAAAAGAACTTTATTTATTTTATTATTAACAATGCTAAATTATAATAGCTCGATGACTTCCATACAACATACAACTTGGCCTTATATCCTGCTAATCCACGGTTAGTGTGAAAGCGAAGCCTGGGGCCCCGGGATGAAGGCAAAGAAGGAACAGGAGTAGGTTTTTAGTCAGTAAAAGTGACACCATCTCACGCGGGATTTGTCATAAGATGAATTTCCCACCTAAAAAAAAAATATCCTGCTAATAATAATAATTAAAAATTATAAGACAGATTTATTTTAAGAACAGACGATGACAATACCGACATTCTTGAATGTATTTTACAATGTTGATATTCTCAGTTCATTCCTGATTTGTTTAACTAAGCTTTTGGTATTCTGCAGGTTATTTTCCTTATTACTCAATGGTTATTGAACAGATAAATGAGGCAAAATGAATCACAAATGATTTGTCTTTTGGGACACACCCAACGGACTCACAATACACATACATGAGTTCTTCTATTAGCGGGTTTTCCTCACTTTGTTCTAGATTTTTTATTATAAAAAACAATGCTTGACTGCAATCCCACCTGATGGTAAGCAGTGATGCAATCGTCAATGGTGGGGCGCACTAGTTTATTAAGAACTTACTTATTTACTCTAGCCTTGAAGAAACCTAAATTATAATCGGACGGGAAGACCGCAGCAGGCAGATTGTTCCTATCCTTCTTACTATAGGTACTGAAAATATAGTCGCTTTTTGCGTCTGTCTATCTGATATTACTCCATTAATATTACAAAGAGAAACGATTCATTTAATATAGAACACTTGAATCATATAAACCAGGAAAATGACGGCCGGAATTCCTGGTCGACCGAAATAAAGATATGAAAATAGGAATAGAATTATAATGCCGTTTTTTTTATTTGGTGGGAAATCATCCAATGAATTCTCCCACCCTTGGGTGGAGCGAGAGGGCGTGTCAGACTTTTACTGACTAAAACCCACTCCTATGTTCCTTCGTTTCCTTGCATTCAAGGGCCCCCCGGGTTTTCCTTTCAGAAGCGAACCCATAGCCCCAGTAGGCTACAGTTTTGCTCACTACGCGCCGTCGACGACTTAGGCTCACCCCGGACGATTATCGGACGGTCGGACGGCGAGCTATCTATTGCTCGCCGTCCGCAAGCTCGCGCGTAGATGGTTGAATTATAATACGTGGTAGGATATGCGTCACATCCGCACAAAACGACCAGCGCTCAGCAAAACGTCAGGGCTTGTGTAAGACAGAGCCTCAGCGCTGATTTTCAGCACCAGCCGTCGTCGACGATGAGACGTTGATCGCCAATATCTCAATCGAGTACTGTTGTTAAATAAACAATAAGTAGTTGCTATTAATTGTAAGTCTATGTAATTGGCCAGCTGCTGGCTTAATTGATAAAGTTTTCCGGGAACAATGGGATAGTTTATTTACAGTATTATTTCTTTGAAGGCAATTATGGGTTTATTTAGACGGATCACAGCATGATTCTGAGTGGGTATTGACAAAATTAATACGTTAATCACCATTAAATTCTTGATATTTACTATGGTTATGCTTGGTAATATCTAAACCATCCTATGGTAATAATGGGCAGCCCCGGCCCGCTCCAGTTTGGGAGCCAGACGTCAGAAGTGTTCCTCAAAATTCCAACAGCTGTCGAAGACTGTTTAGAGCTTACTGCCAGTCATTCTACACGAGTAGTCTGTGGGTTAGGTATACGCAAAGGGCATACAACGCCCTGCGTGTGCAGCACAACAACACTTTCAGGATGCTTGCGGGGCTGCCGCGGTTTTGTAGTAGCATGTCGGCGATGTTTGGTGAGGCGAGGATTGATGGCTTTCATGCCTCGATCCTGAAGCGTGTGCGTGCCAGCTCCCACGGCATCCTGTGCGTGTTGTGCGGTAGGTGGGATTACCCAATATTGCGTCACTGGATCGGACTTCATACATCTACGAGTATGTATAAATAGAGAGATATATATGCGTTGATAGTGTGAGGTTCGATTACAGGTATTAAATTATATTTTATTATATTTTTAAAGACAATAACATTAGTTTTAAATTTTTTACTAACACTATTCTATGGATTCTTTGTGGTCTGAAAATAAATGTTATTATAATTATATCGGAAGACGATTCCTAGGTAGGCATCGTCGACCCGAAGTGAACCCCTCCTACCGCTATTTGGGACCCGGTGGTAGCGCATTCCGACGGCTATGATAACACATGGCTTCGGACTTGTGCAGGGCCACATCGAATCTCAACTGCTGGATTTCTCCACGACTGTCGCAACCCCGCGTGTCGCTAGTTCGGCCGCCGCCTGGTGCGACTCTCACTGCCCCAGAACCGGCATGTCGTCAGCGTAACAGACTACTGTGTGACACTACACTGACGCCACTGGGGAGGTCACATTGAGCAAGCAGTAGTAACCAGTGTTCCACAAGGGTGGCCCCCTCATTACCGATTCGATGTGCCCTACTCACTGCCACTTTAGTTTGGCGATTCTTCGAGTTATATCGGTAACGTTGGTTCTTCTGCGGATATCTTCATTCCTGATTTGATTACGCAAAGACTCTCCGAGCATATTAAATGAATAAAACAGGTTTACTTATTTAGTATGTACTCATTTCAAACCTGTTTTACTTATTTAGTATGGTACTAACCAGGGCCTCAAGTCTGCTATTACAATAGTGTCAGAATAGTCAATCATTGACTTCATAATTGTTGATTTTAACCAAGTGTGGTAATCTACTAATATAATGGCGTCATTATGACTTTCAAATGGGCAACCACTGACACTCCATTGAAAGAAATGGCATAGAATGGTAATCTCCTACATAATGACAAATGAATATTTGACTTAAACGGATAACTGCCAAAATTTTGACAGTTCCTTTGATTAGTTACCTACTCACTACCGGTCGTTGTGCAGTTATTGCTTTTAATTTGTATCGAGACAGCTCGATATTGTCATTCTACCGCAAGATCATTGATCGATCAATGATCGACCATTATGAATTATCAGATTACGAACTTTTAGATATTCATGAACCGAGCAGATAAAAGTGCCGACCGCAGAGGGGCGGTGCTCTTTCCTGTGTCGGCAGCAGTGCCATGAAAATCGACCGTCGGAGACTGTTTTACTGCTCGTTGTGTTAAGTGAATACCTAAAGCTTGCACCATAATAAATCAGTTGTATGATCTGGAATAGTTTGTTTATTGCTCGATAACCAGCCAGCGCCCACAAAACAGAGTCCCTGGACAGAGCTTCAATGATGATCGGCATCCTTGCGCCGACATGTATATTATACCTACTGCGTAATGTGGAAGGATGTCCTCAAAATGGCCATAATTCCATTTAAATGTAAAAATAATGAGTCAGAACGAGAACTGTACATAGCAACATTGCTAATAAAACCACAATCGAGATTACAAAGCCACATTTGCAAATTGAGGCGGTAATTTGAAGTTACTTGTGTCTAGTGGACTTCTAGCTAATCCAGATGTTTTGCAAGACCAAGGGTAAAGTTTTACAACTGTTCACGGATTAGAGTGTATAGTCCCTTGAACATCTGCCCCCCTAGTCAAGTTACAAACGTTTCGTTTTGATTTAATTCTGGCAAGCCCTCCTAGCTAAGTTACGATCGTTTCGTTTGCGACGAACGCCTCGAGAAGGCCACGCCTCCGATTTCTTTGTTCTGACGTCATCTTAACGCTCAGTCACGTGGTCAGAACAAAGGAATTGGAGGCGTGGCCTACTCGAGGCGTTCGACGCAAACGAAACGATCGTAACTTGGCTAGGAGGGCTAGCCAGAATTAAATTCACACATACCCGTCCTGCCTGTAGGACTGATCATTGTGGCGACACTTAAAGAAGGTTTATAAAAAAAAAAAAAAAAAAAAAAAGCATTTATTTCAGGCAACTAATAGCACCCATATAACAATCACAAAACAGAACACACACACATTAGAAAATACATTTACACTATCGGACATAGTTAGTAACATGTCTGCTACAGCAATGTCCGATATAAGGGCAATCAATTCTGCCAGCAATCATCGCCAGAACTGTATTGGAGCTGCCCCGCACCCTGCGCACCAAGGACGCGCACCGCTTGCGCATGGTGGTGTGAAAACAGTCGGTGCGCGCTTCCGCAAACATGCCCGATGCACTACAGAAGCGGGGCAGCCCCAACACCGCCCTGAACGCGTTGTTGTATTGGATACGGAGGGCACTGTAAACCGCTTGTGTGTAGGAAACCCATAGGCTGCACGCGTACAATGAAGTGCAAAAAGCTTTAAAAAGTGTGATTTTGACCTCATTTGAACACCGTGCAAACCTACGGGCTATCATATTTGCTCTTTTAGACAGTGCCCTTCGCTCCCTTTCGATGTCGACATGGTCCCTCAGGTCAGCTGTTACCCAATGCCCTAAATATTTAAATTGGTGCACCCGTTCCAAAGATACACCATTCAGGCGAATGGGTGGTACATGTTGAGGGCATTTGGAGCCAGCCTGAAAGACCATGTATTGACTCTTAACACCATTGTACAAGAGGCCGTGACGGCATGCGTACTCCTCACACACTTTTAGCAACCTCCGTATGCCACAGACTGACGCACTCAGTAGCACCATGTCGTCCGCATAACTCAAGTTGTTCACACAGACTCCATCAACGTAGCAGCCAACATGGTGACCACTAAGAGCGACAATGAGTGCATCCATGTACAGATTAAACAGGGTGGGTGAGGTTAACCCACCCTGCCTCACTCCACATTCAAGCCTGTACGGCTCCGACAACACGCCCGCCCATCTGACACTGTTAACCTGGTGTGCGTACCAATACTGGAAAATGTTAATCAGTTCACGTGGCATGTTTATGCCCTTAAGCTTTTGCCATAACAAGTTATACGACACCAGGTCAAAGGCCCTGGACAGGTCGAGGAAACAAGCGTAAACAGGTGTTTTACGATCCGTATAGTATCTAATGGTATGCTTGAGACACAGTATTGCACTATCTGTAGACAATTTGGGTCTAAACCCAAATTGATTATCGTGCAATGTCACGTGTTTATTTAACTGTGCA
This sequence comes from Mythimna vitellina, assembly GCA_949316375.1. Taxonomy (NCBI): domain Eukaryota; kingdom Metazoa; phylum Arthropoda; class Insecta; order Lepidoptera; family Noctuidae; genus Mythimna; species Mythimna vitellina. The sequence continues at coordinate 5,866,520 of OX438687.1, read as the reverse complement.
TCCAGCAAACCATCAAACACCTTAGCTATAACAGTAGCAAGGGAGATGGGCCTGTAGTTAGTCTTATCGGCAAGATCCCCCGTTTTGTTCTTCACTACAGGCACTACCACTGTCCTCATAAAATCGCACGGCAGGTAGGAATGGCTCAGGCATAGCGAATAGAACATAGCTAAGACCCTAGTTACATGCGGGCCGGCATGCTGCAAGTGTTCAATACTGAGGCCATCGTGGCCAGGAGACTTACCCTTCGACATACACTTTATTATTTTCCGTACCTCTTTGGCTGAAAACCTCGTCTCCATTTCGCCCATGGGGCCCTCAGCATTGAACACCGCAACCTGTCTGTCCAATAGTGGCTGTACAGAAAATTGGGACCTAAATAAATTTGCTATGTCCTTTGGTTCACTTACGCCCTCGACACTCACCGGAAGGCCTGGCCTTATATTCATCTTCTTGGTACCCTGCCAAAAACCCCGAAAATCCCCATTTAAGTGCTTCTCAGCAAGAATGTCCATTTTTAATTGGTCCTGATGATCTTGGCACCATTTAAGTCTAGATTTGAACACCCTTCTGCTTTCACACATATCATGATATATGTCTCCTCCCTTAGGTTTACCGCACTTTACCCAATCGATAAATTTTGTTCTGGCCACCCGGTGAGCCTCGCTGACGTTTTTGTTCCACCCTACTACACGCGAGCCAGCCACCACCGTCCTATTGCCCCCTCGGCCCGCCATGGCTGCGTCACGAAGAGCTGTCACAATTTCAGAGTACAGTCTATCAAGGACACGTTTGTGACTGTGGTCACAACAGCACAAGTCAGCACACTGCATACACTCAATAGGAAAGTCAATTAGCCTTAGTCTCCTACTGCATTCGTTAGTATACAAAGCAATCTGTTCCTCACTACGCTTACCCCAAACCACGTCTTTATTCAACACGACATCATGAGGCACCGTCTTCGAGATGACGCTTAAATTACATTGAACAATAAGAGGGAAGTGATCAGACCATACCGTATCATAGTCCACATACACATCTGTAACAGATTGCCTTGCAGACTGAGTTACTAAGCAGTGGTCCAGCCAGCTGCAAGACCCGTACACGTCACTAACAAAAGTGAACGTACCCGAGTCAATACCTAGCATTTCTATATCCACACATGACCAATACTGCTCCGCACAATAATTGATAAGCTCATTGTGAAACAATCCATAAGGACCTAACAGTGGACGTCTTTTGGCTGAAACAATGATGATGATGATAATGATAATGTTTCCTTGGGATAATTTTCTACTTTCACACAAGTGAAGCCGGTGGCAGAAGCTAGTTTTCTTTATTCCTCACATTACCAAGGGTACATCAACATGTCTATAAATATACCTATACAGGTAGTTTTCATCATCATAATCATTTAAGCCGAAAGACGTCCACTGTTGGACATAGGCCTCCCACAAGCTTCGCCACAACGACCGATCCTGTGCATCTCGCATTCACTGCATTCCCGCGACTATCACCAGATCGTCGGTCCACCTTGTGGGAAGCCTTCCAACGCTGCGTTTGCCGGTGCGCGGTCGCTACTCTAGAACCTTTCGGCCCCGTCCGTTCTACGAGCAATGTGCCCTGCCCACTGCCTCTTTAGTTTGGCGATTATTCGGGCTATGTCGGCAACTTTGGTTCTCCTGCAGATATCTTCATAGTTTTACATACTGTATGCGAAACCCGAAATATGTGTCTAGTACTTTTATGTAAAGAATCTATGTACAAAATAACACAATAAAAACAGGCATAGTAGATTTACGACTATGTATCGTTGCACTGCATGACTGCACGTAATGATGAAGCTGTGTTGACTGAGGTTGAAACGCTCAAATTCTTTTATACCACACGGAATGATACCCAATTAGTTTTACTTATAGTTTTGGTAAATTCGCTGACATCTCTTTTGGTTGTCTAAATATATTTTTTTTTCTGTTTTGTACACTGAACACACATTTACATTATATATTTACTATTTTATCATTTACCACACATTAACAAATATATGTTTTATTCACCTTACACCTGACAGTGATTACTAAATATCATTATGTAGACTTATTTTCATCCGTACACTCTCAATAAATAAGGTTCAGTTGAAAACCGGCGGCCGGTTCATTTTCGCTGAACTGGACCTTTTTGGCGCTAGCGTGAGACAGATGATGTTAGTTTTTTCTGTTTTCTAAGTTTAAAAAAGTTTTTCTACATTGTGTGTATCTATGTATGTACGTCAAATAAAATATCTTTCTTTCTTTCAAAATTCCACAAAGTTATAAGCTTGTTATGTAACCTGGTTTTCCACACAAATACATGGTTACCGGGCCATCCGGGCGACTGAGGGATTGTTTTGCTCCCGCACCCAGCTGTGCGCTGGCTAATGCCTTTTAAATATTTTTTTAAATTTTTATTTAAAACGGTCATTAGTGTAAAAATGATTTGAATCGATTCTGACCAAACTGTATTCTGATTTCGCATATGCTAAAAATAATATTATATAGAATACCCACGATTTCACCTTGACCGCTAGACTGGCCGTGGTCGTCAGGTTTATTGAAGATTAAGAGGATTTCTTGAGCTTGTTCTCGGGTCATTCACTTATTCGTAGTAGAGCGCTTAACCTTGGCCCAAACGGTACGTTTGATGTCTAGTAGAGACGCAGAATTAAGGTATTCTGGGCCACAAAGAGCTAAGGTTTTTATTAGGATAAACCAATTAAGCTTTATTATAACCGACTTCAAAAAAAGGAGGAGGTTATATTAATTAAAAAAAATCAAACGAATTGTCGTTTGATTTTTTTTATTATTATTATTATTTTATGTTTGTTACCTCAGAACTCCGTCATTTATGGACCGATTTGCAAAATTATTATTAGCTCTTAAAGGATAAGCTTCCAGATTGGTCCCATTTTGTTCAAATCCAGTTCTGGGGACCATTAGGAATCGAGGTAACTCCTCAAATATTCTTTTGTATTGCAATTGGATTTTTAGTTTTTTTAGGGTTCCGAACCTCAAAAGGAAAAAACGGAACCCTTATAGGAACACTTTGTTGTCCGTCTGTCTGTCTTTCTGTCTGTTGGTCTGTCAAGGCCCTTTATCTCAGAAACGCGTGGAGGTATCGAGTTGAAATTAAAACCATATACGCAGGTATATGGTTTTAATTTCAACTGACCGCAGACCTGGGTCTGCGGTCCCTTAAGCTGTGAAAAAATGAGACTTCTGAGTTAATGAAAAAAAAAAGATACGGCCATTTATGTCGCGAAAAACGTATATTGCGACACTCTCAAGGGAACCAAAATTCATCGGGACCTTCCCATTGACCTAGAATCCTGAAATTTGGCACGAATCAAGGTCTCATTACTGCAAGTTACATCATCATTGGGAGCTCTCGAAGCATCGCCAAAGTGGATTCTGCAACTTTGCCACCTGTTTTGTTCGACTCTACGATCGTTCCTTTTAGCACTGACGTAAAGGATCTGGGCTTGCGTATCGATAGCACCCTGAACTGGCGTACTCAAGTCGTTAGTGTTAGTCAGAGGGTTACGGGAGTGCTGCGGGCCTTGTATCGTTTTAAAAACTTTTTGCCATCGAACACGAAGGCAATGCTTGTGCAGACCCTAATTTTTCCCATCATCGATTATGGCGATGTGTGTTACTATGACCTGAATGCAGATCTCCTCAATAAACTCGACCGTCTTCTAAATTACTGCATTCGATTTGTTTTCAATTTGCGAAAATATGATCATGTCTCTGCACATCGATCGCTTCTAAAGTGGTTGCCCATACGTCAGCGCAGAAAGCAACGGGCGCTCACTACGTTGTTTTCATTTCTTAATTCTCCCAATTCTCCCAGTTATTTAGCCCCTCACTTTCAATACGTTTGCGCCAACCACAATAAAAATCTGCGCTCATCTCATAACCGTCTTCTACTATGTCCTACTCATCGCACTGACTTTCTTCACTGTTCTTTCTTTGTTCAGGCTATTTCTCTGTGGAATGCGCTCCCCCAAGAGGTCAGGATGGTTACAAACCGATTAAGATTCAAGATTGAGGTTCGCGAGCATATTCGTAAGAAGTTGGCAGTAGTATCAGCACAACGTTAATGTTTCTCTGTTTGTCGATTTGGACCAATTTATGTTTTTTTTGATTATATATATTTAGTTCATTAAATTAAGTATATATTATGTAATATATATTATATTTATTGTATTGTATCTGTGATTAATTTGTATATCTTTTTATATTAACCTTTTTTTTTCTCTCTTATTGCACCTACCACTATTCTTCTCTGCATCACCCAAAGGTTGACTGGTAGAAAATGCCTAAGGCATTAAGTCCGCCTCTGTACCTTTGTGCATAAAGTGTTAAATAAATAAATAAATAAGTTATGTAACAAAAAAAAAATTTTTGCGTTTCTAAAAATCTCGAGTCCGACTCTTACTTGTGGCCGGCTTTTTTTTAACGAAACAACTATATGTTAGCTATACCAATATTGTTTCATTCCCTAAAAGCTTCTAAATCAAATATCCTGAAAATGTATTCAACAATCAAGCCTTGGAAGCGCACAAATATCTACAAAATACAGAATCGGCTTACCATTGAACTCAACGTAATAAAATGATAACATTTCAGCAATAAACGCAATGCAATTTTTAAATTAAAATAAATGGCACCTCTAATCTGTACCTAACTTTCAAGTACGTAACCTTGAATAGAGATGCACAAGGGCTTTTGAGAGTAGATGGTATCGATAAAATACTCATTATCGACATATCTGCGACTGGCCTGTTGGTCTAGTGGTCAGTGGCCCTGACTGCTATGCCGTAGGTCGTGGGTTCGATTCCCACCCAGGAAAAATGTTTGTGTGATGAGCACGATTATTTGTTCTGTGTCTGAGTGTAATTTATGTATAATATGTATGTATTTAAAAATATATAAGTATGTTTATCAGTTGTCTAATACCCATAACATAAGCTCTGCTTAGCTTGGGAGTAGACAGCATTGTGTGATTGTTGTGGATGAGCATAGTCATAGCATCGTCGGCCTTTTAATGTTCCCACTGCAGGGACTCAGGCCTCCTCTCTAGGAGAGGGTATGGGCCGTAATCCACCATGCGGGCCCAGTGCGGGTTGGTGGATGTCACATGTCTTCGAATTTTTGGTTCTAGGATATGCCGGTTTCCTCACGATGTTTTCCTTCACCGTTTTGAGAGCAGTGGTGATGAAATAAATTGCACAAAGTAATACGCCTGGCTGGGTTTGAACCCGCAACCTACAACTCGTAAGTCGGGGCCGTTACCACTCGGCCACCACTGCTCTCTCTGCACTGCTGCTGTGGAATATTATTATATATATTATTATTATTATTATTATATCTATCGCGATAGCACACATCACTGTAATGGGTCAAATGCTGTCGAACCGAACTCGTTAATGCTGAGCTTGTTAACGGTTGTTACGAATAATTATAAGGTTAATGTGAGTTGTAAGTGGAACACCAGCAATGAAATCTGTTAGGGCTATTTTTTAGGTGGGAAATTTTGAAAATGACGGCGGCGGCTAGGGTATGAGGATAACTTGAATGATTTTTATTTTATTCTATTGTTTTTCTTTCTTTTTTTAAAATGATAAGGCGATATCTGTAAATGTTGCCTTGTTGTGGTGTGTGTATTTTTAGTAAGTGGCTACAATTATCAGAAAATCTCAAAATTGCAGATAGTTTATTATTGCTATTTTCACTTTGTACCTGTTGCAGTGGGACAGTTTTTAGTAGATAAACTTAGTATCATAATTGGACTCTGCATTAAGTGTTTATTTGAATCATTTCCCAAATTTTATTTATTTATCTTAGTAAAGAATAAATGTAGTATAATTCTGCATTTCATTTAGTGTTTTTTAGTACTAACAACATAAAATTTTAGTTGATCACCATTTTTTAAATGGCCACGCTAACCCGTTCATAAAAGCCGGTAGTGACTAACAGAATAGATGCTCCATAAGATTGTCTGTCATCCAAAAGCTAGACATTTAAATAAAGTTTAACTCGTCTCCTCCAGATTAATTGTTTTGTCGGTTACAGGACAACTATTTTAGTCACCTACGTTGCAAGCAAAAAATGTTGGCAAAGCATGGACTATTTGTAAAATTATTTCGCCGCTATTTTGAGTTGCAATTGTTGCCAATAAAATTGACATTTAGTGTCGTGTGCGCATTCCTATAATATACACATTTCTGCGGGTAAACACAGCTATACCTACCACTCTTTGGAATTTCTTGTTTAGGTGGGAAGTGATCCAGTGAGTTCTTCTGTTCTAGGGCGGAGCCGGAGGGCCTGTCAGACTTTTACTGACTAAAACCCACTCCTAATATGTTCCTTCTTAGCCTTGAGTTCCAGGACCCCGGAGTTCCTTTTCTGAAAACCCTTAAGGCTTTTTTTTTAGGTGGAGAAGTCATCCAATGACAAATCCTGTTCCTGGGCGGAGCGAGAGATAGTGTCAGACTTTTACTGACTAAAAACCCACTCTTGTTCCTTCTTTGCTTTCATCCCGGGCTTTGCTTTCACACTAGCCGTGGGAAGACTACCCTTAAGGCTGACATCTCTTTGAGGCGCGCGTGCGTCGACTGCGTGTAATGTTCTTACACGCAGTCGACGACTCGTGCTCGGTCCGGAAGGTTACCAGACGGCCGGACGGCGAGCTACCCTTTGCTCGTCATTCACAAGCCCACGCTTACGGTGACTGGAAATCGGGGTCGGCATCCCGCTGGGGCTGAGGCGTGAGGGATTCCGTTCCCTCACGCATGTGACCGCCTCCTTCACTAACGTTACTGCTTTGCAGGAGGTTTCCACCTGCCATCCCTCCTACTCTTTGGACACTGAATATAATATCTCCCCCTTTAAGAAATGAGTTTCTGGATCCGTTAAATGCTAGGTAAAATTACAACAAACGAATGGGAGGACGGACGTATTCCTTCTGGAAAAACTAGACTATAAAGGTTCTAAAAAAGATAGACACCTCTGAAAAAGTGCAACCTTTGCCCAACAGTGTGTCATAACTGGGTAATCAGATACCCGTTATTGTTTTGTTCAAGACTGATTTATTTATTTTATTTGACTAAAGAACTACTTAGCATAATCAGCCTTTTTTAATGTTTCCACTACTGGTACTCAGGCCTCCTCTCTGGGAGAGGGAATGGGCCATAATCCGCCACGAGGGCCCAATGCGGGTCGGTGAATGTCACATGTCTTCGAGTTTTTTGATTCTAGCACATGCCGGTTTTCTCACGATGTTTTCCTTCACCGTTTTGAGAGCAGTGGTGATGAAATAAATTACACAAAGTAATGCGGCCGGGCTGTTACCACTCGGCCACCACTGCTCTATTGTGAAAACGAATCGAAAGAAGTAATTCCAGATTCATTGCTTCGTATGTCTAAAAATTTATCTGATCGACAACTTAAAGCACGCAATGTATGCAAATATTGAAATAACTAAACTAAACATCATGCGATCGACCCCAATCATTTACGTTTTACGCAATTAGGCTTATCACAATTAATTACATTTCAATGCGCTGGCCCTTCAAAACCAGCTTTGTGTAGACACAAAATCTTAATTAGTGAATTTCCATATATACACAGGTATTTACAAAGCCGAGTCACGAATACCGATGCTAAAACTAAATTAGAATAAACTAAGGCATTTCGTTAGCAAATACTTTTACATAATCTTGTCTCTGCTTTAATAACGGTGTCAATGACCTTTTTACATGAGGAGTATTTATTTACATTGTACTAGCTTTTTAAGGCGGATTGGCTTCGTTGATCGAGATTCCGTAGCCCTTTTTAGGGTTCCGTACCTCAAAAGTACAGAAACCCTTATAGGATCACTTTGTTGTCTGTCTGTCTGTCAAGACCTTTTACTTAGGGAACGTGTGGAGGTATCGAGTTGAAATTAAGATCCTATACTCAAATCTGCGGTCCCTTGAAGCTGTGAAAAAATCAAACTTCTAAGTTAACGAAAAAAAAAGATACGGCCGTTTATGTCACAAAAAATTCACAGGGTACTCTCATTGATCTACAATTCTGAAATTTGGCGTAATGCAAGGTCTCATAGCACAAGTATAGAAAAAAAAACTAAAGTCTGTAAATTTGTAGTTAAGTCACAAAAAAAAACTTTTTTTGCGATTCGGAAAAATCTTCGTAACTCAATTCGGGAATTGAACTGTTTTCATACGCAAGTTTGTACGAAACCCTGAGTGCGGGAGTCCGACTCGCACTTGTCCGGTTTATTGAAGATAGAGATGGCCTATGACACTGTATATACACAATTCAACGGGTAAATACAGCTATGCCTGCCACTCTTTGGACAATTTTTTCTTTAGGTGGAAAATCATTAGTGACTCCTCTCCTACTCTAGGGCGGAGCGGCAATGACAGACTTTTACTGAATTTTAGGCCACTTGGTTTCCATGACATCCCAAAGGTTGCCTATGACATTGTACACAACACACCAGACTCAAGACAACCATCTGTAAGTCACACAAATATTTGTTTCGTACAGGAATCGAACCCGAGACACGCAGCGCAGCAGTTCACCGCTCAACTACAGCCCCAACCGTGCAGTCACATCATCTTCCTGCCCTTGTCCCCTTCCATTTGGGGTCGGCGCAACACGTTTTTTTTCTTCCATTCCCTCCTGTCACTCGTCACGCTATCACTAACTCTCTTTTCTTTCATATCACCTCACACTATCCATCCATATTTTCTTTGGCATCCCTCTCCATCCATCCACATGTAACTCATAAATCTTTTAGCAACATGCGTTTCATCTCTCCTCTTCACATGACTATACCAAGACAAACGATTCCCTTTCAACTTTTCAGTCACTGGCGCCATTTTCAAACTTCCTATAATATAATCATTTCACACTTTATCCATTCTCGTCACACCACACTATCTTAACATTCTCATCTCCGCTACGTGCAATCTTTTTTCATCCGTCTTTTTCACAGCCCAACTTTCTGATCCATACAGTAACCGTGCAGTCACATTTGAACATTTAACACTCCAGCAAACATACCCTCAAGATTTAACATACCCACATAATAACACAGGTATTTTAATATCACATAATGTGATCGAAGTTTCTTTTTTTTTTAGTTGGGAAAATCATCTAATGTCAAATCTCGCTCTTGGGCGGAGCACGAGATAGTGTCAGATTTTTACTAACTTAAAAACCCACACCTGTTCCTTCTTTGCCTTCTTCCCAGGGCCCCGGGTTTCGCACTACCCATGGCCCCAGTAGGCTTCGACCCTGCTGAGCCCCTACGATTTCCTGACAACTCCCTGAGGCGCGCGTGGAACAATACGCGCCGTCGACGACTTGGGCTCGGTCCGGACGGTTACCGGACGGTCGGACGACGGGCCACCCATTGCTCGCCGTCCGCAAGCCCACGGTGGAATGTAATCGAGGTGAGAATTTTCTTTGTATTAGAGAAATTGTCTCGGTAGGGACAATAGGTTGATATCTTATTACAAGAAATGTGACAATGGTTGTAATTTGGTATCGTATTTTTTATTATGGATAGGCTCGCGTTTAACACTATCTCACTTATAATGGTAAGCGATGATATGGTCGACGATGGAGCACGCTTGCCTAGAAGTAACCTATTTCCTCTTGACTTAAAGACACCTAGGCTGTAGCTGGCAGAAACAATAGACTACGATAGGGAATCTCTCCTTAGCTGTACGCATAATAATAAACAAACATTCACGGATTGTATGAAAGTGTACTGAAAAGTCATTACTAAAAGTCTGACAAAAAATAATACTTAAGTATATATAAATGTAATTAAAAGATGAATTTAGAGAAATACGCTTTGGAACGTGCAATTTAGCTTCATTTTTTTTTGACTGACCGACATTTGACTATTCAAAAGTGCCTGTAAATGGTCTATTTGAAATAAATGCTTTAAATTTTGACTCATAAATCTAAAATTAAGCATCAAACCTAACAAAGCGCGTCGGAGCGCATCGGCGCGAAGCGAAGCGTATTTGCCCCAAAAAACTGTCAAGGATCACCCACGCTCTTCTCACCGGGTACTGATCATACAATAACCTTTTTTAGTCTCGGTCATTGATCACAAGATAAAGTATAAAGAAACCAATGACATTTAAAAGATCGTTCACAAATAAGTATAAGCATAGCATATACAAATCAGCCTTTTAATGTTCCCACTGCTGGGTCTCAGGCCTCGTCTTTAGGAGAGGGAATGGGCCGCAATGTAGGCCCAGTGCGAGTTGGTGGATGTCACATGTCTTCGAATTTTTTGTTCTTGACATTGCCGGTTTCAATACAATGTTTTTTTCCACCGTTTTGAGAGTAGCGGTGATGAAATAAATTAGACAAGCACCTGGTTAGGTTTTAACCTACGAGTACAACCTACAACTCGGGATCATAAGGAGTATGACGTCGAAAAAATAATAGTCGAAAACAAAGGAAGAGCACAACTACACCGTGCATATAAAAGCAACTACTTAATGCCATTGGAGGTCACCGACAAGAGGGAGCTCTTAAGTTAATGAAAATAATATATTGACTGTTTTCATATAGTAGTTTTCACTTAATAGGTAGCGGTCAAAGCAAAAGCGCCCTTCAAGGTAAGTAAAGATCAATGCAGACCGAGACGGCAGTACAAAGGATTTAAAATTTTACTAGTGGAAATTGAAACATACTTATATACTGTTTTACTTTTTATTAATCTTTAAGTTTATTTTAACTGTTTCGTTTTTCTTTATTCTATTAACTTTGTTTTGTTTATGCTCAACAATAGATGCTTTACAAATGTAACTCCGTACTGGTTTGTGTAAGGTGAAAAGTAGATTAATTGAGAGAGCCCTGGCACCCATAACACAAGTTTAATCTTAGCATTTGCATAAATCTCGGATTGTACTGACACCCAAGTCAGTACAATCCGAGATTTATGCAATTTATAAAACCTTACTGTCATAATTTGATTTGTAATAATCAAAACGATTCTATGTAAATTGCATTTTTTTGGAAATAAACTTATTATTATATTAAAATAGACATACGACATAAATTCCTATGCTTTAGAATGATCGCGTGGCATCAAAAAGAAAATCATCGCACGGCATTGAAAAACGCGTCATGGGCTTCCTCAGCGGGAAGCCGTGGCGCGCTGCAGTAGGCAACGGTATGCCGAAAGACTCTACTGCCCAAGAACACTCTAATAAACGCCACTTATGACTGAAATGTGTATGACGTGACTCCCCAAGCCGTGGCAAGGCGGTAAGCGGCTAATGTGCACTGACTGACGACAAAATCCTATGCCATGCCATTTTGGTCGGCGTAGGCCTTTAAGTGCGGTAAAAATACTTACATAGTTTCGTCATCGTAAGGTCGATTTTGGTTTGCTCCGTTTATGATTGAATCTGCTAGACATTTTGGCGGTCTCAGAATTGGGTGTTTTCTTGTTTGTTTCTTTATAGTATGTTATACTTAACAGCAAATAACATTAAAAAGATATATTTTTCTAAAATGAACATCAAAATCGGTTGTTAAATGAACCAACATTTTAAATATTGGTATGAGTGTTACATGTGGGAATATCTTGCTATATCTTTTGTACAAATGTAACCTAATGGCAGAGACGTCACGTTACAGAACGTGTATCCTTATTCTTCATTTTCTTTTTCATGACAGTTTTTCCTTCCCCAAGATTTGAAAGGTTTGTGGGTTAGTTAATACTAAACGAATTAAAAAAAAACCGTCTATTTGCGATATCGTATAAAGTTAAAAATAAAAAATTAACAAAATTGAGCCATTAAACAATTGTCGTTGTTCGTTTTATAAGTGCCCATGTAGGCCTTTGTCAATTGAATAAATATTTTTCAATACACTAACTCGAAAACCCTCTCGTATTCCGTACTATTGCAGGTAAATGCGAGAGCTCACCCCTACCTCAATTTGATATATATATCGTATCAGGCTGGGCACTAAGTGACCCTCACAAGACACGTCAACCCCCACATATTGAGTTCTTCGTAAATGTATTGAAAAACGTCGTTTGATACACGTGCTCTCCTGCGGCTCGGGCGAATTCCGCCTCGATTGTAATGACAAAGTTTCTCCACTTGTATCAAAATGTACTGTTTAGATTGGATTGTATAGTCATAACGATAATACCACAGAAATAAATTAAGTTGTAACGTGTGTCCTCTTAAGTATGAAACGAAATTTTTGGCGGGATTTTTGCGAGTGAAGTTCAGTGGCTGTTTTAATTTCAAATTAATGAATTATGAAAATTGAAGAATAATTATTGAAATATTCGCAAATTGATTCCTTGTGGATGTTGTGATTAAAATCAGCGTACTTTTGTATGTCAAGTCACTTTTGTTTGTGTTATACAACTGAACAATATGTGGAATCATTAAAACAGGCGTGACCCCGGTAAAATGGAGATGAGAATTTTATTATAGTACTAACTACCTAAACGAAGCTTGTTTATTCCATTTAATGAATATTTATAAAGATATATAGATTGGATCCTGGAGAAAGGCATACTTTTTACAAAGAGAGCACATCCCCTTGAGATAATTTCTGCTATTAGTGCAGAGAAAGCCGCTGGGAGAAGTTAAACCAAAAAACATACAAATAACAAACACACACCAATCCATACTTATAATAAATCTGTAGAAATGAAAATCCTGTACATTGAAAATATCAAAAAAATAAATGGCAGGGGGTGTTACTAGACCGACACCGACCCCCAAAAATGTGATTAAATAAATGTTTGTCTGCCTGTCTGTCTGTTTATTCAGGCATCACGCAAATACTCCCGGTTCGATTACGATGAAACTTGGTATAATTATTCTTTGATATCCTGGGCACCACACTGGATACTTTTTATCCCGGAAAAATATATACAATAAAAAACAAACTTAATTTTGCGGTTCGATCCCTGGACTCGATTACTGCACCAGCCGCAAATAATAAGTTTGTCGTAGATTACGTCAGCTGTCCCGCAGTGGAGTTCCCTAAGGGGCGCTGTACAGTTGTATCTCAAAAAACCTAATAAAACCATTTTCGACTTCTAAGCGGACGAAGTCGCGGGCAAAAGCTAGTAACACATAAAACATAATATTCCACAACTTTCAACTTTTAATCACAGCCTAAGCAGATCTTTTGCTATGAGCACTAGACAATTGGTAAAAATACTTAAATATTTCTAAATACATACATATTATAGATAAATTAGACCCAGACACAGCATAAATGATCATGGTCATCACACAAACATTTGCCTTGGGTGGACCACTAACCACTAGACACAGGCCAGTTGTAGAAATAAAAGTTGAAGGTTTAATGAATAATGCACATCACTAATTAACATGGAATTGATTAACTCCTGCAATTGATGGCTGTAATGAACGTCATCGCCCGAGGGCGATTCCGCAACGATTCACGTCACGAATTTCATAATTAATTTACCATTCAACTGGGTTATTCTGTTGAAATGGAATTTTGAACTTTTGAATATATTTAATGTCAGTAATTTAGTACAAAGTTCTTGATTTTAGCGTTAAACAATTTGAGGAATGTTTTATAAAATTTGCTGCACTGGTCCTAAAAGATCAGCAATGCTTACCAAGGTCGGTCTATGGATGGGTGAACATCTTAACAAACAGTATTACTTCCATGCCTCGGAAAGCACAATAAGCTGTTGGTCCCGACTGTAATTTGTACATCTATAACAGTTGTTACGCATAGTCAAAATTCAAATAAATCAGACATCAGAGTCTCTCAAGAGACTATTCTGTCAGACTATTCTATCAGTTTTAGCATTCGGACCAGTTCGTTCAGAGAAAACCTTCTACAAACAAAAAAAAAATAGTGTAGAAAACTTCATGGTACAAAGGCGGACTTAGTGCCTTGGGCATTCTCTACCAATCAACCAAAAGTGGAGAAGAAAAAAAATGGCAGGTGCATAAAAAAAGTAAAAATTATCAAAATAAGGATATAAAAGTATATTTTTATACTTATGTCACCGTAAAACTGTAGAAAGAAATGATGAGATCAATCGTAACATACTTACTGCTAATAATATAACGCATTATTTTTCGGTAGATTATAAGTATATTTCTCATTTTTTTAAAGTTGGTTGAAAATAAACCAGTACTTACCAGTTGGTTGCGGAAGTCAGATATGCAAATAACAATACAAATGCAAATCATTCAGAAAGTATAATTTTGTGAACTGGAACTGATGAAGACTATCTCAGATGAATAACGGAACTCCACAATGGCGCAGCTTGCATCTTGAATAAAAGAAGCAGTGGTTGTTTTGTAAGCGTACTTCGAGTAAAAATATATTTCAGCATCTTCTTCACAAGTGTGTCGAAAATAGTCGTATGATACACGCGAATACTGTTGATTACTGTCCTCGGCTCTCTTAAGATCCTCGTCTTCGACTCGGATCTAAATATAAATTAATTTATTGAATTTCGTGATTTAAATTTATGGAATATGTATAATGATTTTAATTTATTCAATGTGTGTAATGATTTCAATTTATTGTATTTTGTAATGATTTCATTTATTGTTTTTTTTTTATTCTTTATTTTCTTTTAAATGTAAATTATTTCTTATTTGATTGATCCTGAAATTAATGTTATAGTTTAATTTATCAAAAACAAAATTTGAGACAATTTCATCATGCAAAAGTTTGTATGCGTCTATACCTGTATCTACGTGTGTGAATGTAACTTGGGACACAGGAGCACCCTATGGCCTATTCCAGGAAAGACAGGTCTAGGTTAGACTCTAGACTGTATCCTGGAATAGGCCATAGGGCAATTTGTCACGAGAGTATGTTTCTCTTTGGAAAATTTTCTACATTCTCGCAAGCAAAGCCGCTGATAAAACTTACTAAATGATACTTATATCTTTCAATATTAGTCGCAGTTCTAAATATGGAACACGTAAACAGTTTGATCAATGCTTAATCTTTTAGCAATAAATAATAGTGGGGAGTCGCAATCTTGTTTTCTATCAACTTGTTTGTTCTAACTGTTGGAAAAACAACTCGTTTGTTTGTCTGACAAATTTAAACTTTTGCCATTTTAATGCAGTATTCTCTGATGATTCAAAGATTCAAAGCATTTTATTTCAAACTAGCTTTTGCCCGCGACTTCGTCCGCGTACAAGTTGAAAATGGTTTTATTAGGTTTTTTGAGATACGAAAATATATGAAATATTATTTATTATCTTCGTCGTGTGTGATAGTCCATTGAATTGTATGTTAAGATATATTGTATCTTAAGATAAAATAATATAGTATCGTAGCCGTTTCACTTCTACAGATTTATTATAAGTATAGATAAACCATTTACAGACACTTTTGAAATATCAAGAAGTCAATCAGTAAGAAAAATTATGCTAATTGCTCATTCCGAAGCATAGATCTTTATGGAGAAGAATGTTACATAATTACAAATAACTCGATTACATGTTTCTAGTACTATTATGCGAGAACAATGTAAATAAAATAAAAATGCATGAAAATGAAAAACTTAAAGTATTTGAAGTTAGTTTTTTAACCGACTTCTAAAAAAGGAGGAGGTTCTCAATTCGGATGTTTGTATTTTTTTTTATGTTTGTTCGCCCGTAACTTCGTCGCTTGCCAACCGATTTGAAAAAATATTTTTTTGTTAGAAAGAGTATACTTCCCAAATGGTCCCATAGTCACCAAGTCAGGATCTGATGATAGAATTTTGGCGAAATCGAGGGAACTCCTTAAATATTATAGGCAACTGCATAGTGATTTTATTATTTTCATTGAGAACTTAAGAATTTACAGTCAAAAAGTAACATTTGATGAAGTGGAACTGATGAAGAAGACCAGAAATGGTCAACGGAACTTCATACTCGCTTAGATATCACAATGAAGATAGTTAAGCGACTATGATAATACAAATAAATAAATGATTCTGAATAGTTTCGTTGAAAATGGTATCATCAAATTGATCTGATGATGATGATGGAGCCAGAAGGTAGTCACTGGAACTCCCTCATTAATCGATGTAACCTAGCCGTGTTTGGGCTTATTAGAATTGTCATGAGATGCACTTTGGCTAGAAGGTACTATCGAATTGATCTGATGTTGGAGCCGGAAGGTGAAGGTAGACACATAAAACTTCATAATAAAACAATGTAACCTAATAGTGTTTGGATTAATTGGAATTGTCATGAGAAATAGGCACTCTGTTTATAAGTGTATCCCAACTAAAAAGTGTGAAATAAAATACTTTTTACAAAAAAAAGATAACCGACTTCACTAAAGAAAACACTAAAGGGATCAAAATAACTTTAATTTCGGAAGTCGGTGTTAAATAAGATACAATTAATACCGAGAAACACCGACTTCCGAAATTAAAGTTATTTTGATCCCTTTAGTGTTTTCTTTAGTGAAGTCGGTTATCTTTTTTTTGTAAAAAGTTTTTTTTTGGTGCAAAATCAACAAATAGGTGACTTCTCCTGGTCAGGGTAGAGCGAGACTTTTACAGACTAGAACCCACCCTAAACAAACCTGCAGCTCTAGCAGACATCAGCTCTACCGGGCATGATAATTATTTCCTTGAAGGTTTATTCATAAATAGCAGTTACGTCAATGTTAGAATTGTTTATGAATGACTTGAACGCACCCGTTGTGAAGAGACTGACGTGTGTGGCTAATATACGACTTGTTTGTTTTTGCCTTTTGAGTTTTATTTTATAGATCGCTTCTAGGGATAAGACCGCCTATTGTTACACTCAGTTAACTTTTAAGCTCCATATTGTTATTTGTGACGGTGTACAATAAAGAGTATATATTCGTATATTTATTGACAGATATCTATATGTCGTGTTCAGATCTTAGAATTTACGACTTCATGATATGACCAACTAAACCTGGCCAGATCGTTTAAACGTTAACATTTGATGATATGTCAAGGCTCGTTTGGCCATATGATGATGTAGGATTCACATGATAATAAAAGGTCTAAAGAAAGTAGCCTAAACAAAGATTGAAATATCATCAAACTTTAACGTTTAGAACGATCTGCCCCCCTAGCCAAGTTACAATCGTTTCGTTCGCGCCAAACGCCGATTCCTTTGTTCTGACCACGTGACTGAGCATTGAGATGAAGTCAAACCAAAGGAATCGGAGGCGTGGCCTACTCGCGGTGTTCGGCGCGAACGATACAATTGTTTTGATTGGCTAGGGAGGCTGGCCAGTTTTGCTTCGCCATTTCATGAAGTGATTAATTTCTAAGATCTGGCCACGGCATATATACAAAATACAAAATTCCACTCCAGATTTTAAACCACTTGGGCTGCGGGATTGTTCGAAAGAGTTACCGTGGTCCTGGAACGTACAAGGCAACTGAAGGAATACAAGTAGGTTACAGTCAGTAAAAGTTTGACATTCCCTCTCCACTTACAGTAAGAGAAGTTATTTGATGATTAGCCTACCAAAAAAAATCTAAGGGTGTTTTTAATATCGTGCGGATTGCATCACGCATGCGGAATTGCTCCGCATGCGGGGCTGCTGTCTGATATAACGCTTCACATCCCGCGTGATTTTTCCACGCATTACAATAAATACTTGTATGAAAAGGACACTTGCGACGACTTATGTATTTGCATTGTGGACATAGGCCTCCCTCAAATGTCAAGTGTTAACAACTCGTCAAGAAGTAACCTGGAATAGGTTACTTCTTGACGACAGAGATCTTGACTTAAAGACCCCTAGGTCGTATATATTAGGAAACACAGACTCCAAAAGGAAATTGCACTTTTTAACTGTATGCATAATAAATGTATTCCCGAAACGTTTTGTGCGTATAGGTATGATATCTGCCGGGATTACCTGAAACAATGAAACAATAAATTAATGATCACCCAGTTCAATTTTACACGTATTTTTCAATTGTTTTGGGGCTCCCAAAACAATTAAATTGGTTACAAATATATGAACATATACCCTTCATATATTTTCTGATTTTATAGCTGTGTACAAAAACACAGGTGTGTAAACATTTTCGACGGTTTCATTATCTCTCTCGATAAAGACAAACATATGCAGTTAATGTATCGGAGCGTTCACATTTATAGCTGAAAATAAGCTTTATAATTTTTGACTCTCGTGGTAGCACTGTGTAAATTATGGGAAATCATAAAATATAGATAGATTGATATATATGTACATAAATGACTTCAAAATTTACTAGCTACATCTATAACCTAACAATGCACACATATGTGTAGTGGTCAGAGGCCCTAATGTTGACGCAATCTATTTGACAACCTTAACTGAACTGTCAAAAGGGATGGTGCTACATAAGCTCCGTCCTTCTTTCTCGTTCGCTCGCCTGATGTTTTAACACTTCATGATAAGGTTCCAGATCTTAGACATTATCATTTCATAATATGACCATTTCATGAAGTGGTAGTATTTCATGATGTAGAACCTTGCCAGCTGGCAAGATCATGACATAGGCAAGTCAAATCAATGAACACTCTGCGTTTAATGAATAGCTAAATGCTCGATTATTTCATGATATGGTCAAACATGGCTGACCATATCATGAAACGTGATTTAATATGGCGGTAGACGTTCTTTACTAAAAGCGAAGAATAAAATGTATAATAATGTAAATAGTAAATGAATGCAAATGGAAGATAAAAGTATAATAAATTATAATAATTATTACACAATGCTGCTCAATTTTTTTCTTTTATCTACTACAAAATATGCCTTTGTTCCACCAATGATACTAATTGTGCATTAAAATATGCTCTCCTGAGCGGTTTAAAAAAATAACCACGAAAAGGATGGCGGGTTCTGTGTTCGCACGCTTCGGTCGCTCACCAGTCCCCGCCATCCCTTTCTAACCTAACCTGTTTGAGTTGGGTTGCCCCAATCTCCTTAGTAATTCTAAAAGTCCATTAATATTTGGTGTAAAATTAGTATACATAAGAAGAATAAGATTTTTGTATGATATGGCCAAACGTGGATTAACATTTCATAAATATTAACGTTTAAACGATCTGGCCAGTTTTAGTTCGCCATATCATGAAATACAACCATCATAAAATGGCCGGCCTTATTATGAAGTGATCATTTTTAAGATCTGGGCACGACATATATACAAAAACAAATACAATTTGGAGTCGAAGATTTCTTCCAAATCGCTGTCATCTGGACACGTTTCTGGCGTGCCTGAACTAGCGGTATTGTCACGTTGAATGACAATGCTAATTCTTTGTGTAAAGAACGAGTCGGCACTCTGGTCACGCAGTGTCGATCATTGTGTAAATGGATTGCAGATTGTAGTTACCCAAAAGCTAATTAGGATAGCTTATAATAGACGAGTTTTAAGGACGTTATTAAACATTGAAACCACTTGAAATATCATATATAATATTTTTAATTTATATTTTTTTATATATCTATTTATTTTTCTCAGGACCCTAAGGTCACGGACCTTTGGAAGGCATACGAGAGATCGAAGCTAACTCGTAGACACTTTTCATGGAACGTGGTATCAACCGACGAAAATTCCTGTACGCGCGGTGCAAGTGCACCCAACGCCAACCCTCCGTTAAAAAACAAAGTCATAGGGCTACGATTTTGGGAGGCTTCAGTAGACTTGTTACGAAGAAGTTTGTAATATAGGAGGCGGCCGAGACTGTAAAGCAAGCTTCACGCCCCGACCCCCGCCGGAGACGCCCCGGGTATTGGGAGTCGCAGAACGATTACAGTCCACAGTAGACGCGGGCTTACTAACGGTAAAAAATGGGTAGCTCACCGTCCAGCCGTTTGGTAAGGATTAAACCTGGATCGATGGAGGGATGTGCTCCACGCACGCCTCTTCTCAAAAAGATACTAGCTCCCCTAGCCAAGTTACGATCGTTTCGTTTGCGTCGAACGACTCGAGTAGGCCACGCCTCCGATTCTTTTGTTCTCACCACGTGACTGAGCGTTGAGATGACGTCAGAACAAAGGAATCGGAGGCGTGGCCTACTCGAAGCGTTCGACGCAAACGAAACGATCGTAGCTTGGCTAGGGGGGCAGGGTTGCATATTATTCGAAGGTATTACCAAAGCCTTCGCAAAAAGGGCAAATGAAAGGAGGAACACCGTGAGTTTTAGTAAGTAAAAGTCTGACATTCCCTCCCGCTCCACCCAAAGCGGGAGACGACATTGATCATTCCCCACGTAAAAAAAAACAGACATAGAAACTAGTGATTTATAGTTTTTATTCGAAGCACGCTCACAAAAGAACAGAATGCTTTGGAATACAAGATGTGGAATAGCGCTCGAACAAAGTGCGAGATATTTTTCTATATATTACATAAAGCTTATCCGGGATTTGAATTATATGCAGATCGCAAGCGTAGTGAGGAAGTATGAGCCAGATTTATATTGCAAACATAAGAAAAATGTCTCGTGAAAATAAATAACTGTTTACATAGTCGTCGTTGCATTTTTCTAAAATTCTTGATACTTTTTGTATTATGACACATTATAAAGTGTAAGTGTATGTGTATTTCTATTTTGTAAGAACATTTCTTTTCTAGCTTCTGCCAACAGCATTGCATGTAATATCCAATCACCCAATGTGTTGGGCACGCCACAATTATGGCGGTAAGTCCCCTCTTTGAGGCGTAGCTGGAAAGATCTCACGGCGTCCTCATCTTCCGCATGACGCAGGTTCTCACCGAACACGGTAAGTTCGGGAAGTTCCTGCACCGGATTCATGCGGAAGCGACGCCCGGGTGTCGCCACTGTTTAGACCACCCGGAGGACACAGTGTAGCACACGGTGGAGTCGTGCTCCGCTTGGGCAGAGCAACGCCGTGTCCACGTGGGGGCGATCGGCGGCGGCAATCTCTCGCGCCGGGCCTTGGTACAGGCCATGGTCCGGAGCGAGCAGGAGTGGCAGGCGGTCGCCTTCTTCTGCGAAGCAGTAATGCTAGCAAAGGAGGCGGCTGATCAGGTGAGGCAACGGTCCTCACGCCCCAACCGCCGCCGGGATTCCGATCCCGATTTCCGACCGCCGTAGGCCCGGGCTTGCGGACAGCGAACAATGGGTAGCTCAATATCCGGCCGTCCGGTAACCGTCCGAACCGAGCCCAAGTCGTCGACGGCGCGTATTATTCCACGCGCGCCTCAGGGGGATATCAGCAAATCGTAGGGGCCCATCAGGGTCGAAGCCTACTGGGGCCACAGGTAGTATGAAAGTGAAACCCGGGGCCCTGGGACAAAGGCAAAGAAGGAACAGGGTTTAGTCAGTAAAAGTCAGACACTATCCCACGCTCCGCCCAAATGCGGGATTTGTCATTAGATGATTTTCCCACCCAAAAAAAAAAACAATAATAAAAAAATACATTTAGGAAGAAATAAATAAACGGAGGTTGACGCGCGACTAGGGGTCGCTTAGCAGGATACTTTCCTACGTAAAAAATGGGGTAAAGGTCGTAAGTCTCACAGAGGTATTTACTTATATTTCTGTCTACTCCTTCGAGAAAAAATGGCATGAGGTTATGTAATGTTAAAGTCTCGAAATACTGACTTGACTACAATAGACCGTTTAGCATGCGGCTTATTTATTTTCGTACATTGTTTGTGAAAGTAATTTATAACGTTGTTGTATTTTTTGCGTCGGCGTCTGCTGGGTCTCGAACGAATGTTGTTTTGTTTACTTTGATAATGTTGATACTTGAAAAAAATCAACTGTGATATTTTGCTCTTCTCTATTAAGCAAAAATAATGTTGTTGTATGATGAAAATAACGACATGATTTTAACCAAAAAAAAAAAACACTTTCCTACATATACAGATCTATACAATCTTATAATAATTTAGTAAATAAAGTACCAATAATACTACCTATGAAATTGCTGTATTAGAACGGGTTACTTTGAATCGTGATATGTTCGAATAGATTTGGAATTATAAATTCAAATAAACTTTACATTGAAGGTAGATTATTCTTTTTTTTTTATAAATTGATTTCTTTGTGTTTTCTATTTTCAGTAAAATCGCAGTATAAAGAGGACCTTCTTTTAGTACACGTACTAAACACACATGTGTACATGGACTACACGTTAAACATAGCAATTTTACTTATTACGACAGTTCTGCTATAATTATATGAGGAGTTCCGTTTTATATTATCTTCGAAGTTCATCATCTGATCATAACAATATTTCTATGTAACCAATTTAATTGAATAATCTTTCAATAAAAAAACACACAATTGACCGAGAAATCGGTTAACGTACATAAAAAAGGCAAACATACTGCCGAAAATAAAATCTCCTCCTTTTTGAAGTCGGCTAAAAAAGTAATACCTGCTATTTTAAGCTGATCTAACGTAGAGCGGAGTTTAAGAAAAATATGAGGCCAGTTTATACTGGTTTTATTACCATTAAAGTGCGCCCAACCATGCTACCTGAAATGCTTTATCTGGTAAAATTGCTCGAACATCAATCTATGCAGACAGCTTCACTGCAACTTTGCTCAACAGCGAATTTTCTTATCGCAAGAGAAGAAGATTGATAGATATCTACCCTTATTATTATAAAGTAAACCTCAGTAAGATCTACATATAAAAAATAGAGATTGATTACGTCTATAAGGAAAAAGGAAGGTACTCCAAAATATTCACTTTAGTCGAGTGTGGTGGTGAATAAATGATTTGATCGATCCTTCATTTTATATCCCAGTCGGATTACTGTTTGTAGAATTATACATGGAGTAAGGAATAAGAATGGAGTGCTATACCTGAAAGAGGTTAAAATGAAAAAAAAAAAAACGTAGCTAGCATAACTTTTGTGGATAGTTGTGTAAAATAGGTTAAAAACACAAAAGATAGATTTACATTCATTTGTTGTAATCTGTTATTATAACTCGTTCGGTAAGCCAATTATTTTCTTTAGTTTACTATGTAGATTTTATTTTACGTTATTTAGTGTAATATGTAGATTTTATTTCTCTCAATTATTGTTGTACAACACAAAAAACAAATATGTATCTTTTAACTTCAATTTTAGCTATTGAATCACAACTCAAACAAAAAGACAAATAAAATATCTTTACTCGTAAAAAAGTTTGTCTTCATTAAGTGCAAGGAAATGATGACCCGTTGATACTCATAATTATTGCTAAATATCATATATCTTTTAAGATATACAGTGAGGTTAAATGTTAAACTGTCACATCATTACCATATTTACTCATTAAATTATAGTATTTTTAAATGCTAAATTATCGGAGGTCTGAAGCTCAATGTAGGTTTCCAAACGCCCTAATAAACATATGACGTCATAGAAATATTACTATATTAGATTTTGTCTTTATTTTCCGAAAGTGGAGCGAACATTTATGACAAATCATTGCGTAAACATTCCATTTCTTTTTACTCTGTGCACCATTAGTAATGTAAATAGCACTGGGGTACTCGGCTAGGCCTAATTCGTCCCTCTCCGTATTCACTAGATGTTCTATACGGCCTCGTGCGTGGCGATTTCTTTTAATTAAACCTGTTTGGTGAAGGCTTGGAGGTGAGGTAAAGGTGTCTATGTATATATATGAGACTGTAGCTTGTATTTATCTTAGGGCTGTAGTTTCTATTTGTGTTATTTGAACGTGTGTTCTATGATATCGAAAGGAGATCGCATGAGTTAGGTTAACGAACTGGCAAGTAAAATATACTATTAAGGATTTTATTGTTCTAGAATAGGTTTGAAAATTGAGTAGAACAAAGAAATGTCTAGTTTTTTCAGTTCGGACATAACCATTGTAGCGTGATGTACATATTTTTAATTCTTGAAGAAAAGTATAATAGAAGTATAAAGCTTTTAAAGCATTTCATTGTAGATAAGTCCCAGTCCCTGAAGAAAACCCCGTCGCAGAGTGCGACAGTTCTGAGGAAGTATTATTATTTTATCACTCTAATGTTACAAAGATGAAAGTTTTTATGTGTAAGTTTTAAGTACCTATGTTTGTTACTTTTTCACGCACAAAAGGTTGAACGGGTCTAAACAAAATCAATGGTGCAAGTAGGCCTTATATCTTAGATTAACACAAAAACTAATTTAAAATGGGGGAAGGTACTTACCTCTGAAAGTCGGATCCCATTTATATAATTTTTCACTAAAATACTGAAAGGTAAAATTACTAAATATCATGAAAGTATTTTATAGTTTCTGTGAAATAAGCTACATGAGCGACGTCGCCGAAAAAAGCAAGTCTTCAGAATGAAAGGTTTCCTTCAACTTTCAATCAATCAATAAGCTTAAATCATGTAATGACAAATCCCGCTCTTGAGCGGAGCGAGAGATAGAATATCATAATATATATCGGTAGTATTTAATGAAAAATGTGTAATAACGTCATAATCGCGTAAGAGCGGTTGTATGAAAAACAGTGAAAATGTATGTCGAGTTGCATCCCCAAACGTAGCACGTGATATAGGGCTATACAAATATATGTTAGGTACACGTCTACAAAACTAAAAATACGGAAACCTTAATACGTAGTGGATATTTCATGGTTTATTTAGTAATATAAAAGTAAGTTCGGTTTTCCTTCCTGACGCTATAACTCCAGAACGCACGAACCGATTTCCACGGTTTTGCATTCGTTGGAAAGGTCTCGGGCTCCGTGAGGTTTATAGCAAAAAAAAAAATTTTCTTCTTCTTTTAATCACCAAACGAAATGTTACATAAAACGAAGCCATCTGGTGGCGAAACGGAGTTCGCCGGGTTTGCTAGTTTAGTAATATAAAAATAGCCGCTCAAATATTTGTTCTCAGTTATGCGTCGAACTAGTGATATCCATTACTAGTGATATACATCGACCCAACTGTGTGTACCTGTGACGCACACAAACATATTAGAACCATTGGAAGATTGCTACTTTTTACGCATTTTTCTTTTTTGAGGTGGGAAATCATCTAATGTCTTCTCCCGCTCTTGGACGGAGCTATAGACCGGCAGGGCGTGTCAGACTTTTACTGACTAAAACCATACCTATGTTCCTTCAGTTACCCTTTGCGTTTCAGGACCACCCCTTTCTAGAAGTTAACCTATACCCAGTAGCACGCCACAATTATGGCGGTAAGTCCCCTCTTTGAGGCGTGGTTGGAAAGACCTCACGGCGTCCTCACATTCCGCATGACGCAGGTCCTCACCGGACACGGTAAGTTCGAGAGGTTCCTGCACCGGATTCGTGCGGAAACGACGCCCGGGTGTCGCCACTGTGTAGCCCACCCGGAGGACACGGTGGAGCACACGGTGGAGGTGTGCCCCGCTTGGGCAGAGCAACGCCGTGACCTCGTGAGGGCAATCGGCGGCGGTGATCTCTCGCGCCGGGCCTTGGTTCAGGCCATGCTCCGGAGCGAGGAGGAGTGGCAGGCGGTCGCCTCCTTCTGCGAAGCAGTAATGCTAGCTAAGGAGGCGGCCGATCGCGTGAGGCAACTGTCCTTACGCTCCAACCGCCGCCGGGATTCCGATCCCGATTTCCGGCCACCGTAGGCGCGGGCTTGCAGACGGCGAGCAATGGGTGGCTCGCCGTCTGACCGTCCGGTAACCGTCCGGACCGAGCCCAAGTCGTCGACGGCGCGTATTGTTCCACGCGCGCCGCAAGGAGATGTCAGCAAATCGTAGGGGCCCAGCAGGGTCGAAGCCTACTGGGGCCACGGGTAGTGTGAAAGCGGAACCCGGGGCCCTGGGACGAAGGCAACGAAGGAACAGGAGTGGGTTTTTAGTCAGTAAGAGTCTGACACTATCTCCCGCTCCGCCCAAGAGCGGGGATGTCATTAGGATGATTTTCCCACCCAATAAAAAAAAAAAAACCTATACCCAGTAGGCTTTGGCCCTGCTGGGCCCCTTCGGTTTTAGTGATATCTCTTTGAGGCGTGCGTGCAATATGTGCTCTCGACGACTTGGGCTCGGTCCGGTTGATTACCGGACGGCCGGACGTTGAGCTAACCATTGCTAAAAACGCGGGTATTTTTTGAAAAGGAAAGTCGTGGTCTTAGGACGCAAAGGGCAAGTGCGGGAGAAGTCATTGGATGAATTCCCATCTCAAAAAAAATCCCTTAAGGTAAGAAGAACTAATTTCAAGGGTAGAACCTACCTACTATAATAAATATGAATTTGGTTTTTAAAATCAGTCAAAGGTTTTGTCACGGCATTCTTACCTTGACATGGTTAGTTCGGGAGGTTTCCGCAGCGGATTCGTGCGGAAGAAACGCCCGGGTGTCACCATTGTGTGGACCGCCCGGAGGACACATTGTAGTATTCGATAGAGGTGTGCCCCGCCTGGGCAAAGCACCGCCGTGCCCTCGTAGGGCGATCGGCGGCAGCGATCTTTCGCGCCGGGCCTTGCTACAGACTATGGTCCGGAACGAGGAGGAGTGGTAGGCGGCTGCCTCCTTCTTCGAAGCAGTAATGCTAGCAAAGGAGGAGGTAGCATGCGCGAGGGAACGGCCCTCACGACCCAGCCGCCGGGATCCCAGTCCCGATTTCCAGCCACCGTAGGCGCTAGATTGCAGACGGCGAGCAATGGGTAGCTCGTTCGGTAACCGTCCGGACCGAGCCCAAGTCGTCGACGGCGCGTAGTGTTCCACGCGCGCCTCAAGGAGATGTCATCAGCCGTAGAGGCCAAGCAGGGCCTACTGGGGCCATGTGTGATGCGAAAGAGAACCCTGGGGCTCTGGAACGAAGCCGAAGAAGGAACAGGAGTGGGTGGTTAGTCAGCAAAAGTCTGACACGCCCTCTCGCCCCGCCAAAGAGCGGAAGATGTCATGATTTCCCACCTAAAAAGAAAAATATCTCTTAGGCCCAAATGACCTAAACAGCAATAACTTTAAACAAAGTCCCACAAAGTACTGAAAGGTAATGGACACTGTGAATAACTTTAGTCTTTTAGCACATTCACAGAGCTCAAAGGTGTGGCTGTTAATTTCCCTTGAGAACTGTAGACTCCGTGTTCATGTAAATCTTCGACATTTGCAAGCTTTTAAGGAATTACCTTCTGTTTGATTGATTAGATTATCCCTAGTAGACTTTTTACATATTTTTTTTTAGGTGGTTGTCTATCATTTAATGATTTCTCCAACTCTAGACTTGGACTAACAAACTGTAACTTACTGTGACTTAAACCAGCCCCCCTAGCCAAGTTACGACCGTTTCGTTTCGATTCTCTTGCGTCGAATGCTTTGAGTAGGCCACGCCTTTTCTTTTTTAATTGGAACTGTACACTATAGCTTCTGACGTACTATAAGTGTCCATGTCTCCCATGTCTGTAAATATACTATATTATCTAAGTTAAATCATATATTACATAATTATATATATCAATAAAAGTATATAAAATACATAAATAGATACAATACATAAACTAAATTATAAAAATATACATATATATTTTACGCAGGAATTCATCGAATAATTTGTCCTGGCCTGAGAGGAGAGGAAGGAAATTTGAGACTTTTACTGACTAAAGCGAGTTGCCATCATTAAAGCAGGGTTGCAACCTATTTTATTTAGATTTCGAAGGTTCCCAGAATTTTTAACAAGTTCAACAAGAGGTTTATTTACCAGGGGCCTTCCGGGCTTGGGGGCCCCGGAGCACTGCACCTTCGGTAGCTACGCCAGTGCTCGCTTTACTCAGAGCAGAAAAAGGGGAAAAAGGTTTATGTGAAACTATCTTGTGCCAGCGGCTTCACCCGCTTAAAGGTTTCTCCATACTTGGACCACTGTTTCATCCCCGTTAGAAGGTGAATTTTGTAAAATCCTCTCTTAGTGCTCGCCTACGTCATAAAAGGAAACCATGTGCAAAATTTCACGCTCCTAGTCCCAGTAGTTTCGGCTGTGCGTTGATATGTCAGTCAGTCAGTTTATCCTTTTATATAATTAGATAAAATATTTTGAATTGAAATCGTCATCATTTACAAAGCATTCATCATTAACTGTATCTTTTTCAGATAACTAAGTCTCCTCTCAGATTACTAACATGCTTTGACGTCATATTTTCACGTGATTGCTCACATTTTTTACGTACTCGAGTAGTAAATCCTACTTTAATATCAGTAGCACGTTGATTCATTCAACAATGTGATCAAACACACACATATAACTATTTGGGAGTATGCAAAACAGTAGCAGATACAAAAGAGTGCTAAATAACATACTTATTTTTTAACCGACTTCAAAAAGAAGGAGGTTTAAGTTCGGCTGAATGTTTTTTTATGTATGTTCACCGATTTCTCAGTCAATTGTGGACCGATTTTGAAAATTATTTTTTTGATTGAAAGGTCATGATTCCAAGTTGTTACCATAGAAATATTGTTATAATCTGATCATGAACTTCGAAAATATGGAACAGAACTCCTCATAGGATCACAGCAGAACTGTCGTAATAAGTAAAATTGCTTTGTTTATACGTGAAGTCGACTAAAAGAAGAGGGGGAGGGGATTTAACGAACTGATCTGATGATGAAGCCAGAAGTTAGGCACCGGAACTCTCAATAAATTAATGTAATCTAACCGTGTTTGGGATTATTAGAATTGTCATGAGACGCACTCTGGCTATAAGATATTTAAGTTTGGTTGAGGGGTACTTTTTAATGGTGGTACCATAACTAAAAAGTGTAAAATAAAAACTTTTTACAGAAACTTTTTCGCGTCTTTTTTTTACATTGAAGTCGGTTGTATTTTTTTTTTTTTTGTAAAAAGATTTTTAAAATAGCATTATTCGCCTCTAAAAATCTACATTTTCTTTTAAATTACTAAGTCAGCCACAATTAACGAACGCGAGATCTTAACCACTAGTAATCTTCTATGTAAGCCACTTTCTAGGTGGTTATAAAAAAATAACCACGAAGGCTAGCCTGCCCGTGTCGGAGTGCCCTACAATTCGAGCTCGCTTTGCTCATTCTTGGACTAGTCTTTGTTGGTGTTTTAAAAAAGACGAATTAATTTATAAGATGCCATCTCATTTTCCCGTTACTTAGTTATAAAATGACAAGTTTGATCACGTGCTCAATAAAGAATGTGTGGCTTGACTTATATAATTTCTCATAAAAAAGCCCATTAGCCCAAGCTAACATATCTATAGATATCATCATCATTTCAGACAGTAAACATCCACTGCTGGACATAGGCGTCCCTCAAGTGTCACATAACCAGTCATTGTAGCAATGACTGGTTATGTGCACCTCGTATCCATCGGGTTCCCACGACCCTCACCAGGTCACCAGTTCACCTTGTAGGCACTCTTCCAATGTTGCTTCCTACAGAACCTTTTGACCCGATCGACCATCTGTCCTACGAGCATTGTTCCGCCCACGTTTTTTATTTAATCCCTTCTCAATAGCTCAATTAATTAGGAAACCGTCTTGGCCATGGTTTCACATTAGCTATTTTTGATCTTTGGAGTACGTTCCCATGAAAATGTCTACTTTTACACCAGCAAATCCACTAATAAAAGCTTGTCTTGATTATGAGTTCTAATTTTTATGTTTATACTAGCTTCTGCCAGCGTGTTCGCCCGCGTGATTATAGGTTTCTCCATACAAACATCCAACCCTCGTTTTACCACCTTAGGTGTAAAGTTTAGTAAAATCCGTTCTTAGCGAATGTCTACACTCTATAAAGAACCTACCTGCCAAATTTTAAGTTGGTAGGTGTTATAGTTTCTGAGATTTCGTGATTTATCAGTGAGTGGTATTTCGCTTTTATATATATATAATAATCATAATCAGCCTTTTAATGTTCCCACTGCTGGGACTCAGGCCACCTCCCTAAGAGAGGGATATATATAGATTTTAGAAATATAGATTTAACAAATATAACCTTACTAGCTTTTGCCACCAGCTTCGCCCGCGTGAAAGTAGAAAAATGTCCCAAGAGAACATACAGCTGGGTCTACCCGTGGGCCCAATTTCATCCAAATCTAGTTAGTTCCAAGTTTCAAACCAACCAGTTCATATAAAAAATACTCATAAACTTTCGCCTTTATTAGTAGTGTGATAATTCTACTGGCTTTTGAGTATAGTCAACCCACAGGCCGCAGGAGCGCAGGGATGTACAGTAAGCTCCGAAGAGCGTTCCCTTCCTCCCTTGAACCCGCAACTACAAAAAAAATTAATTAACTACTATATGCGTAAAGGACCTAAGAGTGCACCTGTGTTTGCGCACACACTTCCGCACGATACTATCTCCTGCGTACTTGGCTTATCTCTGTTAAAATTGACCACCATCATCGAAATTCAGTCGAGAGATTTATGTACCTTTGTACTACTCATCGAAGTAGCTTCCAGCCACAAACAATTCTTTCATTCATAACTCAACGGCATACGTCTTACAATCATTGGCTGGTCCACATAAGGAAAACCAACATGGTACACATTTTAAAACAATATTTCTGTTTTTCTTTCCTAGTAGGTATATTCTTGTCTACAGGGTCTGTCTGAAAAACAACGTAACCATAGATTGATTCATGTTGTATGTACGTCATAATTCATATCCGGATGTTCCTGTGGTATTTAGACGTGATAAGGGTCATGCAAAAGTAGGAGGAAGTCCTTATAGTGTGATGACTCATGAAATCTCTTTTTCCTTCTGGGATAGGACTACACTTAAACAGAAATACATTACATTTCAATTATTTGTTGCGAAAAAGGAAATCATTATTTTTTATTGCATTGTTTTAATGGTCTAAAACCATTTTCGAATTCGCATTATTGCGATTTAGAGCACATCGATTCGAGCCCCTTGTCATCGTTAGACATTTCAGTTAATAAACTCGTATTACTAGTATATACTAAAATACAGTTAAGTACTGTATTCCTTTGACCTTGTTTACGTAAATAGTTCAATTCTCAAATGATGTCTCGAGATTTTTCCGAAAGGAAAAAAAAATTGTTTTTGTGACTTAACAACAAATTTACTGTTTTCAGATTTATTCCTATACTTGTACTATAATACCTTGCTTCATGCCAAATTTCAGGATTTTAGGTCAACGGGAAGTACCCTATGAATTGTGATTCCCTTGAGAGTGTCGAAATATACGTTTTTTGCGGCATGGACGGCCGTATCTTTTTCGTTCGTTTACTTTGAAGTTTGATTTTTTTATAGCTTCAAGGGACCGCAGGCTTGAGTATACGGTTTTAATTTCAACTCGATTCCTTCACGCGTTCTCAAGATAAATGGTCTTGACAGACAGACAGACAAACGGACGAACGGACAACAAAGTGATCCTATAAGGCGGAGAATCCTTGACCCTTATAGGATCACTTTGTTGTCCGTCCGTCTGTCTTTTTTTACATTTTCAGGTACGGAACCCTAAAAAGGATTTTAAATAGTTACTGAAAAAATAACAATTGAAATCAATTGAAATCCTTAAAACAGTGTTTCCTTTGGTGTCCACCTATTAACCCTAACAGGTGTAGATAACTGCCCAACTTTGCGCGACTGAAAACTAATTTCCGAACAATTTTGTTCCGGACAATTGCACGGCACGGTAGTTTGTTGTTTTTTTATGGGAAGGGAGAGGGAGCCCAAAGAAAAAATGAATGGATTGTGTGAGGTGTGATATGAAAGAAAAGGGAGTTAGTGATATTGTGACAGGTGACAGAACAGCCCGGGGGTAGCCAAGTTACGATCATTTCGTTTGCGTCGAACGCCTCGAGTAGGTCACGCCTTCGATTCCTTTGTTCTGACCATGTGACTGAGCGATGAGATGACGTCTATATACTTGGCTAGGGGGGCAGAATGGAAGAAAAAAAGTAATATGGAATAAGGGCAGGAAGAAGGTTGTTTATTGTTTTTTTTTTTTAATTTTTACGCCACATTTGAAATTACTCCTGTATTGTGAGTGCGTTCTCAAACGTAAACCCACATAACACACCGTTAAAGTTGAACTAGCGAAACTGCGTAGATAATAATTCGATTTCCGCAACGCGCTAGCACGCGCTTTTTTGGCATCCGCTTTACGCAGTTTCGGCCCTTAGTCTTGCAAATATATTTATTGTCCAGCAACCAATCGCTCAACATTTTATTTTTAAAATCAATATTTAAAAAAATGTTTTCTACTTAAAAAAAAAACTAAATAGGTAACAAAACTCTATGCATTTATTTCAATTTAACCTCTTACACCGCTTTTACACATTTGTGCTCGTCATTCGCCTCGTCAGCCGCCTCGCCACTCGCGCGAATGTATACCTAAATGTGGCTTT
Organism: Mythimna vitellina; assembly: GCA_949316375.1. NCBI lineage: Eukaryota > Metazoa > Arthropoda > Insecta > Lepidoptera > Noctuidae > Mythimna > Mythimna vitellina. The sequence continues at coordinate 5,834,173 of OX438687.1, read as the reverse complement.
ACGAACAATTCAAAGACTTAGGAAAAATGAATCTAGTTGCACGTTCCAAATTCGGATTAGAGTAATTCCTAGTGTGAGGCAAAGTTTTATAATACGAAACAAAACATCTCTGTCGAGAAGAGAGTGCGAGAAACGTCACAAAATTTGTTTTTTCAAGTTTAAAAACGAATTTAAAAAAGTAATATTACGAAAATTGTGTAAGAATAGAATAATACAATGGTTTATTAGTAGATAGTAGAATTCTTACAGTAAAGTCAGTAGAATTTCTTCGCACATTAAAATTACTAAGCAAAATTATGCTTGACAGACCTAATATTTTATGCTGACTGTGTCTGGTTTCAGCAATATTTTAAAGATCTTCAAGTCATGTTTTTAATATTCGAGCTTTGAACTGAGTGTTATATTTGACACGACTTTGTTAAAGGATTCTGTTGGACTAGTCTGTGGATGGGCACGAATTTCCATTTTCACACAGTCTCATCACAATGGTGTTGCGTCATATCCTTTCCTTTCTCGTTTGTCACATCTATGCCATGGACGCGACGAAATGAATGCCACTTTATATTTTCTCTTTCTTTATTTATTTTTTCCATTTACGACTATCCAAAACGTATGTTTCCTTGATTTACTCAAAGCTATTAACACATAATACGGTTCCGGCGTCTTTGTCGACACCGTCGCCAGCCCACGCTGAAAACCAGCCGTTTCGTTTCAATTCTCTTTTCGTTGATCGCCTCGACTTGGCCACGCCTCGTATTCCTTTGTTCTGACCACGTAACTGACCTTGGAAATGATGTCAGAACAACGGAATCGGAGGCGTGGCCGACTCGAGGCGATCGACTAAAAGAGAATCGAATCGAAACGGTCGTAACTTGGCTAGTGGGGATGTGGACTCATCGCAACATGCATGTTTCCATGGCATCATGCTGAGCGTTCGGCCGTTTTGCGCGGACGTGGCGTTTATTTTCCCTATAATAATAATAATAAGAAATATTCCGTTATGCAATTAATAGATTGTGACTTGTGGAGGTCAGACAGGTAGATGCTTCATGTAAAAACTTTGAAGTGGGCGTGGAACAAGGCGCCGTCGAACCAGGCTTGATCCTTACCGGACGGCGAGCTATGCATTATTCACCGTCCGCAAGCCTTTATAGCGACATCTATGGCGCCACATATGAACTAAGAAATCCTGCAACGCGCAATTAGGGTTTTCCGCACGATTTAAGCATATACAACAGCCTGAAACCAACTATCGGGCAATTGTCCAAACTAAATAAACATAAGCCGCGTCTGGTCGGAGAATCAATCTTTGCAATGGAGGTTTGCGGGACTTTACGATCTGTTCCGCAAACCTCCAAACCTGCACCTTCGATGGCCGAGAATCGCTTAGCGACTCCTGACGCCTTCGTGCCTTCGTTCAATAGAAGATATTTTTATAGAGGTATCAACTAAATATCTAAATCTACGCTTTGGGACGTGCAGTCAAAAAGAAAAAAAATTAAGCAACATTTGCTTAATTTTTTTTCTTTTTGACTGACTGAAATTTGACAATTTAAAAAGTGCCTGTAACTGGTCTATTTGAAATAAACGTTTCTGATTTCTTATTTCAACACAATGCAGTTTCATGCAGAACTAAAAAAATATAAAATTGCTATCATATTTTCATCGACAGTAGTAAGCCTAAAAGCCTTCCATTACAGCAGAGTTTTCATGAATAAAACAAATAATTTGTACAGATATAATGGAAAATATAAAATTCCGTCGAAGCAACAAGAGTACCTTCAGGTACATTTACTGTTAATTTGGCCGCACACCTCTCTGAGGATTTCACAAAGGGTACGAAGTTACACAAAGTTTTAACCGATATCCAGTTATGTAATTGTATTCACAGGTTATGTTATATCATTAGAGATGGAGGGTCGTGATCACGGGCTGCGGAATAGTTTGAACACCAGGCACTAGAGCGATGAAACGTGATGAATTTGATTTAATTGGTCATCAAAATTGTAATAGCTCCTACGTAGAGCTTGGGTGTCGCCATTGTGCGGGCCCGGTGTGGAAGACACGGTGTAGTATACGGTGGAGGTGTGCCCCGCTTGGGCGGAACACCGCCGTGTCCTCGTAAAGGCTATCAGCGGCGGCCCTGGTTCTGGTACGTTCTCTCGTTTTACTCTAGAGCGAGAGAAGGCATTAGATGATTTCCCGTCTCAAAAAAAAAAACAGCTCTTCTGTAGGGACGAATGGGCTAAGGAATTGTTTGAAAGAGGCATCGTGGCCCTGGAACGCAAAGGGCGATTGAAGGAGAACGTATAGGTTTTAGTCAGTAATAGTCTGACAGTCCCTCTCGCAGGAACGAAAGTAGAACCTGATACTGGCTACTCTTATTGATCCATAAAACGTGAATACAAAAAAATATACAACCAACTTCAATGTAAAAAAACTGGGCAAGTGCGAGTCGGACTCGCGCACTGAGGCTTCCGTACAAACTGAACTACATACGGGTATGTAAATGGTCCAATTAGCGAAAGGAGTCAGATTTTTAAAATCGGTCCGCAATATTGACTGAAAAATCGGTGAACATACATTAAAAAAAAATACATTCAGCCGAACATAGAACCTAGAGGAGGTTCCATTTTTGAAATCGGTTAAAAAAGGAATCGCTTGCCACTAGAGCCGCCAAAAGCTCAGTAACACTTTTTAATACAAACAATAGTAAAACACACACAGTTCCAGTAACTTTTAATGAAAACTCTGTCGTTTAACTGAACGAGTCGAAACAATAACTTTTAGATTGCGTTCAACTTTGTTTGCGCTGCAATGGCTTGATTCCATTTGCGTCAATCCATAGACCTGTATGCTATTGTATTGATCTTTTATGGCTAACAGTACCTTTTTGTTTGACGAAATCATCCAATCTCTTTTACCGCGCAAGGGCGTATCAGACTTTTATTGACTAAAACCACATCGTGTCCTTCAGTTGCCCATTGAATTTAGGACCGCAAGTTTAATTATTACTCACAGAAAGCTTTGTATTTTTTTTTTTTTTAGACTAGTGCTTGACTGCGATCCCACCTGATGGTAAGTAGTGATACAATCGTTGATGGTGAGGCTCACTAATTTGTTAGTTGGTAGCACTAGCTTTTGCCCGCTACTTCGTCCGCGTAGAAGTCGAAAACGAAGATAATAAATAATATATCATATTTTCGTATCTCAAAATAACAAATAAAACCATATTAGGTATTTTGAGATACGAAAATATGATATATTATTTATTATCTTCGTCCGTGTGTGATAGTCCATTGAATTGTATGGCGAGCGATATTGTATCTTAAGATAAAATGTTATAGTATCTTAGCCGTGTGCAGCGCCCCTTAGTGAACTCCACTACGGGTGACGTCACCTACGACAAACTTATTATTTGCGGTTGTTACAGTAATCGGGTCTAGAAATCGAACCGCAAAATTAAGTTTGTTTTTTATTTTATATACTTTTCCAGGATAAAAAGTACCCAGTGTGGTGCCCAGGATATTAAAAAATAATTATACCAAGTTTCATCGTAATCGAACCGGTAGTTTTTGCGTAATGCCTGAACAAACAGACAGACACACAAACATTTTTTTAATCACGTTTTTTTGATAACACGCCTTTATTTTTTTGATATTTTCTATGTACAGAATTTTTACTTCTAAATATTTATTATAAGTACATAGATATAGATTTCACATAGAAAAATCATCATTTATCATTCGGAATAACAACCGTTTCTAAGATTTTTGCTTTCATTTCACTGGCATATCTATTGAGCAGAAAACTTGGTTGGTTTTATCAAATCATGGTCTGATATTTCATCATTTCTGCACAAAAGCTGCCAGACCGTGATATTTATTTGGCTGAGAAAACTTATCTGATTGATGGAAAATCGGCCTATAGAATAATAATATTGTATAGCATAGCATAGTCGGCCTTATAATGTTCCCACTGTTGGGACTCAGGCCTCCTCTCTAGGAGAGGGAATGGGCCGTAATCCACCACGCAGGCCCAGTGCGGGTTGGTGGATGTCACATGTCTACGAATTTTTGGTTCTAAGACATGCCGGTTTCCTCACGATGTTTTCCTTCACCGTTTAGAGAGCAGTGGCGATTTGTAATATTGTATACCTTTAAATATTTATTTATTTAAACTTCATGAACATCAATGGTACATAAATATTCTCTACCACTCAACCTTTGCGAAGCAGTAATGCTAGCAAAGGAGGCGGCCGATCGCGTGAGGCAACGGTCCTTACGCCCTGTCCGCTGCCGGGATTCCGATCCCGATTTCCGGCCACCGTCCGGTAGCCCGCCGTCCGACCGTCCGGTAGCCGTCCGGACCGAGCCCAAGTCGTCGACAGCGCGTACTGTTCCACGTGCGCCCCAGGGAGATGTCAGCAAATTGTAGGGGCCCAGCAGGGTCGAAGCCTACTGAGGACACGGGTAGTGTGAAAGCGAAACCCCCGGCCCTGTGACGTAGGCAACGTAGGAACAGGAGTGGGTTTTTAGTCAGTAAAAGTCTGACACTATCTCCCGCTCCGCCTAAGAGCGGGATTTGTCATAAGATGATTTTCCCACACAGTAAAAAAAAATATGCTATGCACGATAAATAATTAAAACATATTTCAAACAGAATGAAATATTATTATGTGACTTAATAAAATTACAAATTAATGAATACTATAATAAATATCAAATCATATTATCATCATCATCATCATCATCATTTCAGCCGAAAGACGTCCACTGCTGGACATAGGCCTCCCCCAAGTGTCGCCACAATGAACGGTCCTGTGCGTCTCGCATCCATCGTACTCCCGCAACCGTTACCAGGTCATCGGTCCACCTTGCAGGAGGCCTTCCAACGCTACGTCTTCCGGTACGTGTTCGCCATTCCAGAACCTTTCGGCCCCAACGGCCATCCGTTCTGCGAGCAATGTGCCCTGCCCATTGCCACTTAAGTTTGGCGATTCTTCGTACTATGTCGGTGACCTTGGTTCTCCTGCGGATATCCTCATTCCTGATTCGATCACGCAAGGAAACTCCGAGCATAGCCCTTTCCATTGCCCTTTGGGTGACTTTGAGTTTTCTGATGAGGCCCATTGTAAGCGACCACGTTTCAGAGTAATATGTCATTACTGGCAACAACAAATCATATAAATATCAAATATTCTATAACTTTCCTTGAAAAAACCGCTTACATTAAATTTACATTTCATTTTCAAATACCACTTTACATGATCATCAAGTTTTTCATCTCAATAGATACGTTTAGTAAAAGCTTTCTAATTTAAAATAAAAATACAAGACAAGTTCTAACACATCATGAATTCTGTACAAAGGATTCACATAATAAACATTGTGTAAAATTGAAAGAAGCGATGAACTGTGGGCGAATAATATAAAACCAGTCATGCATGAATAGTCTGGAAGAACCTGTAAGTGGTTAAACTGTTATTTAAAACATCGATCATAATATTTAAATCGTAAAACGAATCAAAAGCGAATGTAAAACTTAGTGCAACATTTTTTTTTTTTGGGTACATTGTCATTATGCATACAGCTAAGGAGTGGAATTCCCTGCCGGAGTCTGTTTCTTGGTAGCCTTAGTAGATAATAACCTAGGGGTCTTTAATTCAAGTGTGAATAGGTTACTTGCTCCATCGTCGGCCACATCATCGCTTACCATCATGTGAGATAGTGGTTAAACACGAGCCTGTCCATAATAAAAAAAACATCTACGAAAATATTCATGACGAATACAGTGTTTTAGTTCTTTTTTTTGAAATTGATATAAACCAGTGCTTGACTGCGATTCCACCTGATGGTAAGCAGAGATGCAATCATTGATGGTGAGGCGCACGTTTATTAAGAACCTATTTACTCTAGCCTTGAAGACGCCTAAATTATTGTAGTTTAGTGTTCAGATCAGATCCTTAATGGTTTAATGGAAAGTTTTATGCTCGGAGTTTTCCTGTGGGATTACACCAGGGATATTCACAGGAGAACCAAGGTTACCGACATAGCCTGAAGAATCGCTAAACTTAAGTGGCAGTGGGCAGGGCATATTACTCACAGAACACATGGTCGAAGGGGCCGAAGGGTTCTAGGGTGGCGACCGCGTACCGGAAGACACAGCACTGGAAGGTGGACCGGTGACCTGGTGAGGGTCGCGGGAATCCGAAAGATGCGAAACGTACAAGACATGTCGCTGTGGCGTTACTTGGGGTAAATTTTTGCATCAGTCTGGAACAATCATACCTCTCACTAAGAGTTGGGTGATGCTGCACTACAGTTTTAACTTTTGGAATTATCTTCGCTTTTCCTCTGCCTGTACTTGTTTTTGCTGAAGAAGTATTATATCTACACTATATATATAAAAGATTAATCACGAAATCTCCGAAACTATAACACCTACAAACTTAACATTTGGCAGATAGGTGCTTATAGGCAACATTTTACCCCGTTTCACCCCTAAGGGGGTAAAACGGGGGTTGGAAGTTTATATGGAGAAACCAATTTTCGCTGGCAGAAGCTATGAATGGCATTTTTACTTTCCTAGAGAGGAGGCCTGAGTCCCAGCAGTGGGAACATTAAAAGGATGTTGGACATTATGCTTATGCTTAAATAAAAAAGGATAACAAACAGTTATTACTGTTATTTTTAGAACAATGTCCTTTTGTGCTATAATTAACTTTAACATGTGTAGATAACTTCTGTCCGAACTCGCACGGATGAAAACTAATTTTAGAAAATACAAAAATGGTGTCCTTATATAACAGGGCACGATTTTTTAGGATTCCGCACCTCAAAAGGTAAAAACGGAACTCTTATAGGATCCCTTTGTTGTCCGTCTATATCTGTCTGTCGAGACCCTTTATCTCGGGAACGCGTGGAGGTATCGAGTTGAAATTAAAACCTTATACTCAGGTCTGCGGTTCCTTGTAGCTGTGAAAAAAATCAAACTTTTGAGTTAACGAAAAAAAGATACCGTAGTTTAAGTCGCAAAAAACATATAATCTCAGGTGAATTAAAATCACAGGGCACTTCCCGTTGACCTAGAATCCTGGAATTTGGCATGAAACAAGGTCTCATGGCACAAGTATAGGGAAAAATTTTAAAACTGTACATTTTTCGTTACGTCAGTTACGTAACAAAAAATAACGGATATTCTGAAAAATCTTCGTAACTCAATTTGGGAATTGAACTGTTTTCATAAGTAAGTTTGTATGGAACCCTCAGTGCGCGAGTCTGACTCGCAATTGCCCGGATTATTTTTCCTTTTTGGCGGGCTGATTTTTTTATATTATTTCACGTATCATTAAAAGACAGAAAAGCGCATCATATACAAATTAACCAAAAGCAAACAGGATCAAGGAATAAAGTTTAAGGGATTTAAGTTTCTGTAAAATTGTTACTATCCTGTAAAATTGTGCAATAAATTTTCTTCTATTCTATCAAAATATGAATGACACCACCCTCTTGAACGCAAAATGTATTAAAAAACCACAAGGGTTTGGCGCCATCAATCATGATAGTTTACACATCGTTGCTCCTAGGGCAATAACCCGACGCCGACGAATCTGCAAGAACCCGATAGAAAAAAAAAACTGGCTAAATGCGAGTTGGACTCGCACACGGAGAGTTCCGTACTACAATATTAAAATCGAGAAAAATGAAAACATAATAAAATTTCTTAAAATTAAAGAGAGTTCCTCTTTATTTTAATGTTATAATTTTTGTTGTAGTGGAAATAGAAATACACGTTCTGTGAAAGTTACAACTCTCTAAATCTTACGGTTAAGGTTTTTTTTTGGGTGGAAAAATCATCTTATGAAAAATCGCGCTCTCGGGCGGAGCGGGAGATGGTGTCAGACTTTTACTGACTAAAAACCCACTCTTGTTCCTTCCTTGCCTTCGTCCCAGGACCCCGGGTTTCGTTTTCACACTACCCATGGCTGTTTCATGGGTAGTGTGAAAACGAAACCCGGGGCCACTTAAGGTTTAAAGATTTTTGTTTCTCATAATAACAATTTAGATACAAAGAGCTAAATATTAGCTTGGAACCGTGCACTAGCTTCTGACGTTTTATATACTACCTATAGATATAGGATGGTGCGGATGACAACTGTCGGATTCATACAATGTCACGCAACCTGTCCTTTTCTCTCATCTTAAATATGCATAGGTATTTTCGTCCTGTCCTGGTGTGTTCGTCATCCTACCCATGCTATGTAAAAAAAAACCTTAAGTGATAATGTAGGTCTATGTGAAATAAAAGATCTTGAATTTGTATTTGAATTAGAACTGAATTAGAAAGAAGAATGTTGGTGACGTCATATGGTATAATTGTTCATGTTATTTTTGTTTTTAGATTGTAACATATTAATATTATCAACACTTTTTTAAGTTTATGAGATACAGCCTGCCAACATATGGACGGACGGACAGTGGAGGCTTAGAAGGATTTGGGTATGGAACCCTAAACACTATTATGTAAATCAACCACGCCTTGACACCCGATGCTATCAAAAAGAAATTTAATTTAAATGTAAAAACGTCCAGTCAACGGTTTTTTGTTCGGATCTTCTTTATTGGCCAGACGCGACGAGCGTTGATGTAGAAACACTAGAATTTGCTGAAAAATATTGGTTACACGCAAGTCTGTAGAGACAAAATAGAATGTGAATAATAGCGTTACTACGGAATGCCAGCTGAAAACCAACGCTGGGTGTTTGTGCGCCTAGACTTTTGTATGTGTAATGGTTTACAATAAAGTGTATAATAAATAAATAAATAATACATTATCTCTCTTCACCGCTCATATGCCACAGTGTCTCGAAAAGATAGTCTAGTACGTGTTACCAGTGATAACTTTATAATATGGAATCGAAACGCAGCCGCTTATAATAGTCACCCAAAGGACAATGGACAAGGCAATGCTCAGAGTTTCCTTGTGTGATCGAATCAGAAATAAAGCTAGGAGATCCAAGGTTACCGATAGGGCAGGGCACATTACCCAGAGATCAGAGAATTAACGTTTAGGTTCTGGAATCCGGAAGACGCAGCGTTGGATAGCCCAAGGTAAACCAATGCCCTTGTGACGGCAGCAGGTATCCGATGGTATACATATAACTACTGATAGTAGTAGTAACACTTGGAGGAGGTTTATATCCATCAGTGGACGTCTTTCGACCGAAATGACGACAATAGCATATATTCGTTTAAAGAATTTAAACCAAAATCTAGCACAAAACTCATTACTCCTAAAACAAATGGCTCTACATAACTGCTCACTCTACATAAATACTATCCACTTAACATTCATACTAAACAATAAAAATACCAACACACAAATACGTCACTGAAACACACATAACCTTAAATACCAACTATTATGTTCCCGGAAACCTATTAAGTGAGACCACAATGGCCGGCCAACTGACGCTGACATTTTTAATCTGATAAATAGGAACCACTTACTAATATTACTTTGACGATATACTCGTAATATAACCTTTCTACGATCTTCGTAGTATCATACTTGGAAGAAAATAATTTGAAATGCAATATTCTCCAGAGTATTTTTACTAGAGACTTTACTTTAGTTGGTTTGATCTAATGACAAATCTCGCTCTTATGCGGAGCGGGAGATAGTGTCAAACTTTTACTGACTAAAAACACTCTTCTGTTTCTTCGTTGCCTTTCGTACCAGGGCTGAGTCTTCCTTTAAGTATCAGACCCTTGGCCCCGGTAGACTTCGACCCTGCTGGGCCCCTACAGTTGCTGATATCCTTGAGGCGCGCGTGGAACAGTACGCGAAAAGCGTGGAGTGTTTAAGGAGAGGCCTGCGCCAACAAGCCTGTGCCGACAAACCAGAATAGAAGAAACAGATGAAGGAACGAGTTGAAATAAATAGATTGAGAAGAAGAGCAAAAGATTTGTTTATTGTTCTAATGGTTTTCATAACTTAATAAGTTTTCCAAAATTGTAAGTAGTGGAATAATAGGCATTTTCATTTCATTTCATTTCATTTCATTACATTTCATTACATTTCATTTCATTACATTTCATTACATTTCATTACATTTCATTACATTTCATTACATTTCATTACATTTCATTACATTTCATTACATTTCATTACATTTCATTACATTTCATTACATTTCATTACATTTCATTACATTAAGTAAGGTAGGCCTTACTTAATGGATTTGTAAAAATAAAGTAAAAAACTAAAACCTGACTACGACAATAAAAAAAACCACGCTGAAAAAGTATGAAACAAGATTTTCATACTTCGAACAGAACAAACGTATGACTACGGTTTTTCTTTTCATACACATAAATTTGAGCAATATTTTGGAAATGTACAAGTTAATCCCTTTGAAATGATACCAAACACGGCGTATTTATCTCCATTCTTATTTTTTACACATTACTTTTTGTCCGCCACAGGGTGCCAAATCGAGTTTGTGACACGTCACGTAGCCTATGTTCAGCGGACAATTAAGACGGTTCTAACGATACCTCATACGTCGACTTCCGATAAGTAGATTAGGAGCTATAAGGGAACAGATGAACTTACTCACATACATACATATGTATGTATGTATGTGAGTAAGTTCATTTATGCTATGTATGTACATAGCCTGTCAAAATCATAACCCTCCTTTGGCTTTGCCGTAGTCGGGTAAAAATACTGTTTAAATTCTTAGTATAAAAACCTAACCGCACTTTTTGTTCGACTACTTATTACTTTCTAAGATCTAGTTTGTGTCACTTGCAAGAAGAGAAATGTGCTTAACAAACCACTTCAAATTTCTAAAAGCCTGATCAAGTTACTGATCACGGTCTATCTAGTTTCAAATCTCATTTGAGCTATTGTGATTGGTTAACCGAAACAATATACAATCAAATCCAACCAATCACAATCCAATCCGTTTTGACAATGGATTGAAAAGGTAATCTAGGAAAAACGGAACAATTGTAAAGAGACCTTTACCAGTATTTAGGGGCCATTCACACATTACGTCACACGCTAATGGGAGTGATCAACGATTTGAGTGACATTATGTGAAAAACTGGGCAAGTGCGAGTCGGACTCGCGCGCTGAGGGTTCCGTACAAACTTGAAAGGTAAATTGCGGTTTACGAATTACGACGTATTAAAAAAAAAATAATTATTAGATCTCATTCAAGCCAATTTTCGGTGAAAGTTTGTATGGTAATGTACATTATATATTTTTTTAGTTTTATCATTCTCATATTTTAGAAGTTACAGGGCCACACTCATTTTACCACTTTGGAAGTGTCTCTCGCGCAAACTATTCAGTTTAGAAAAAAATGATATTAGAAACTTCAAAATCATTTTTGAAGGCCTATCTATAGATACCCCACGTAAGGATTTGATGAAAAAAAAATTGAATTTCAGTTCTATGGGAAACCCCCAAAATTTATTGTTTTTTATTTTTATATTTTTGTGTGATAATCTTGATGCAGTTCACAAAAAACATCTACTTACCAAGTTTCAACAGTATAGTTCTTATAGTTTCGGAAAAAAGTGGCTGTGACATACGGACGGAAAGACAGACATGACGAATCCATAAGGGTTCCATTTTTTGCCATTTGGCTACTAAACCCCAAAAAGTATAGGCGACAAATTCACAGGCACGGAAAAATCTCTGTAAGATTTCTCCATGCCTCGTAGTACAGCCATAAAGCCATTGGTCCCGGTTGTCATTTATAGATTTTTGACAGTCATTTCAAATTGTCTGAATCCACGAAATCTTAAATTGAGTAAAGAGCTTGACAGATTGATAAAACGTGAAATGGGATGTATAAGGGATAATTTGAAAATATTTCGTACTCTTTACAACATTACACTACTTTTTTTTTGTTATTGTTAATATTTTAAGTCTTTTGATTTGAAGTTGATTTTATTACAAAATAATTTCATTGTGAGAAAAAGAAAAAACTAATTTCAGAAGAGCTGTTTTAATCTAATCATTTATAGATGTTAGATTCCACATGTGACCTCACACTAGGGAGCGAGAGTTTCACAAATGTGACCAACTGTATCAAAGGGGGTCAAAAAATCATGGAATTTTTGTGACGTAGTTTATGGATGGCCCCTTAGAATAAGCTATGTGTCCGATGGGATTACCTATCGGCGAAAATGTCAAACACCCAAGTATCCTCTATCACACATTTATCCCCTTTAGGGGATGCCTTTTTTTTGCTTTGTACATAGCCACTTCCGATAAGACTGGAAGAAGCCGACCCCAAGCTAGTTGGGACATGGCTTGGAAGATGAGGAAGATGATGATATATGGAAACAGCCATTTCTAAAAGCCTAACTAAAGTAGTCAACACTGGGCACTCCATAATCATGGCAGTAAGCCTCCACTTTGAAGAGTGGCTGGAAAAACGTCACGGCGTCCACACCTTCCACATGATGCAGGTCCTCACCGGACATAGTAAGTTCGGGAGGTTCTTACATCAACAGTTAATTATGTTTTTATTCTGTGGCTCACTGATGACGTTTTTAGTTTAGTTGACTGGCCTGTTGGTCTAGTGGTTAGTGGCCCTGTCTGCTATGCCGGAGGTCGTGGGTTCGATTCCCACCCAGGACAAATGTTTGTGTGATGAGCACGATCATTTGTTCTGTGGGTGTAATTTATCAATATATATATATATATATGTATTTAGAAATATATAAGTATGTTTATCAGTTGTCTAGTACCCACAACACAAACTCTGCTTAGCTTGGGACTAGACGGCGTTGTGTGATAGTTGTGGAATATTATTATTATTAGTTTCTATTCACACTCGCTTAGCTCTATATTGTAAAAAAACTTGTATTTTACGCTTCACAATATTGAACAGTTTACAAATTCATATTTGAGAATTCTTTTACATTAATTTTGAATTGAAAAGAACCACTATCTGTTATATTTATTTTTATTATTGGAGAGCAATGATGGCCGAGTGGTAACGACCCCAACTTACAAGTTGTAGGTTGCGGGTTTAAACCTAGGTAGGCACATTACTTTGTGTAATTTATTTCATCACCACTGCTCTCAAAACGGAAAAGGAAAACATCGTGAGGAAACCGGTATGTCCTAGAACCAAAAATGCGAAGACATGTGACATCCACTACCCTGAACTGGGCCCGCGTGGTGGCCTGGCCTGAGTTCCAACAGTGGGAACATTATAAGGCCGACTATGCTACTATCTTTTAGACTCATTGGTGTTGGAGTATATCATTGAAAATACGACTTGAAAAGGTCATAAAATGAAATACAGATATTTCAATATATAGGACAATATAGATGTCTAAATTTTTTTTTTCTTTTTATTATTATCAATAGGCTCGCGATTGACCACTACGCCTTCTGATGGTAACCAACAATATGGGTGGTCGACGATGGAGCTCGCTTGCCTAGAAGTAACCTATTCACTCTTGAGTTAAAGACCCCTAGGTTGTAGCTATCAGAAAACATAGCCTCCGACAAGGAAATCTACCTCTTAGCTACTAACTACTACATTACAATTCCCAAACATGAGTCTTTTACAACAAAGAAACGATTATGTCAGGGTCCCTTCACTTGCCTGCAACCTCTAGCAATTTAAACGCTCGACGGTCTTCTAATTTATCGAGTGCCAGCTATCCGTTTTGATTGTCTTGTACAGCTCGAGAGGGATACTCTATAGAAATACGAGGATTCATTACAACTTATATTAAATTCCCGATACTTTGGCCACAATATTCTAGGAAACAAGAGAAAAGCTGCTGAAATGAAAGGGCGAGGGTACAAGGAAAAGAGCATGAAATGCATAGATATGCCATTGCTGATGTTCGTGGCCACACAATGGCGCTCAGCACAGACATCGGCATAGTCAAAATAACGACGAACATGCAACAACTAGAAACACCATTGTTATTTTTCCTATTATAATATTGATAGGGTCGCGTTGGGCTACTATATTATTTATTTAATACTTTATGCACAAACGTACAGCGGCGGACTTAATGCCTTAGGCATTTACTACCAGTCAACCTTAGGGTGATGCAGAGATAAATAGTGGTAGGTGCAATAAAAGAGAGAGAAAAGGCGAATAGGTACAAGAATAGACCGAATATTACTTATTTTGAGGTTGAAAATCATCGATCTCGCTCTAAGGTGCAGCGAGAAGATGTGTCAGACTTTTACTGACCTGTGTCCTGTTGCCCTTTGAGTTCCAGGGCCAGGATAACTTTTTCAAAATTTCCCGCGTCACTAGCGGGTATTGGCCCTATTGGCCTCTACGATTTTCCTGACATTTCTTTGAGGAGCGCGTGAAACACTACGCGAATTGGGTTCAGTCTTTACCGGACGGCCGAATGATGAGCGACTCAATGCTTGTCGTCCGCAAGCCCGTGCATATAGTAGCCGGGAAATTGACTCCCGATATCCAAGACATCTCCTGTGCCAACATTTGAGGCGTGAGGATGTCCATTCCCTCACGGTTGCGGCCATCACCTTTGCTATCATTAGTACTTCGCAGAAGATGGTGGCCGCTTCCCGTTCCATCTCACACCGGACCATAGTCTAAACCAGGGCTAGGCCCCAGAAGTCGTTGCCGTTAATCGCCTCCACTAGGACAGCCACTCCAGGAATTTTAAACAATTTTTAAGGCAAATTTTGACAATGCCGTGTCTAGTAGTCCCCGCCGACATCTCAGGCTCTGTGGATAGAGGAAATCCGAGCAATGCAATAAGTAACGGCTGAATCTCGCTCTTTGTCCTCATTGTTCGTAACCATTTTGTTTTTTACTTTTTTCTACATCTGTAAATTGAGCAGGACATAAATGAAGCCTCATGGTTTGAGATTTCTTGTCACAAATTACGGTGGGATGGCAGTGTAGTTTTTGTCCTATTCTCGATATATAAATACTTAGAGCATGCGTGCACTTTCATTTATTATATTTTACCATGTTTTTTCCTTTGTTTTATCAAATATGTATAAATTTATATGTGATCAAATGTAAAATATGGAACTGGGTGAAGACACTGGTTACACTGGGACTAACACAGGTTGCTACCTAGCTCAGGAGCCAGGACTTCAGAAAGTTTGTTACCTATATATTTTATTAAGTCAATAAACTTATTATTATTATTATATTATATTCATAGGTTTATTTAGATAGGATCTTATGACAGGCAAGAATCACACTTATATCTATTATAAAGACTGTATATAGTTGGATAAACCATTTACAGGCGCTTATGAAAGGTCAAGAAGTCAGTCAGAAAAATGCTGATTGCACATTCTAAAGATCTCTACGGAAAAGAATGTGCAAGAAACTCCGTGGACACTCTTTCAATCGTGTTATGTATTACAAATATCTCGGTTACATGTTTCTTGTCGCTACTATTATAGCAATAAAAAAAAGCTAAAATTTGTATGTGTGTGTTTGCTACTAATTCCCGCTCGAACGGTTGCTAGATAATATAAAATTGAAGCTTGTTAAAAATGGCCGGTTTTCGCCCTATATATATATTTTTTTTTATTCATAGGTTTTGTGCATTTAGTCAGTATCAAGTTTATAAAGTATTTAGTCTCTAATATTTTTATAAGACTATGGATGTAACACATTATGTTTTTTGCAGTATTTTCGAGTCAGCCTTCTCAAAAAGCTTCGTTGAGGTAATAAATCATAACACTAATATTTTTAGGATGAAAGTTTGTGAATGTTTATATTTGTATGTTTGTTATAATAATAATGTTTATTTCTTAAAATAGGAACAATTGCACTGTATATATTATATGTTAAGAATTATGTACGAAGTTAAGTGCGGAAAATTACTTGTGTATAGTTTTTACAATAAAATTCTTTGTTTACAAAGCAACACATGAATTTAATTTTCCCAAATTACTTAAGATATGGTCTTATACATAGTAGAGAGTAGAGTATTTATTTATATTAACATTAGCACAATATTATTGACTGTATCCCTTAAACTAGGCCTAGCCTGTATCCTAAGAGATAGGGTTCAACCAAATAGGTACAACATCTAAATAAGACATTCAAGTAAAACAGTGTCGGTGTCACAAGCAAAAATTACTAAAGTAGTTAGTATATTAAGTATATAAGTAAGAGTTTTTGTGTGTGTGTATGTGTGTGTATGTATGTGTTACTTTTTCACGCTCAAACGGCTGAACAGATTTCAATGAAATTTGGTATGTACACGGGTAAAACATGTGCTATTCTAGGATACTTTTTGCTATCCCGGTAGTGTATTCTCTTGATCATCATCATCATCATCATTTCAGCCGAAAGACGTCCACTATTGGATATAGGCCTCCCCCCAAATATCGCCACAATGACCGGTCCTGTGCGTCTCGCATCCATCGGATTCCCGCGACCCTCACCAGGTCATCGGTCCACCTTGTGGGAGGCCTTCCAACGCTGCGTCTTCCGGTACGTGGTCACGTGGGCGTATTCTCTTGATAGTATTTTTTTACTTCGACGCGGGCAATGCCACTGCCAGTAGCTAGTGTGTGCACATAAAGCTATCTACGTACTTATAACGGGTACAGAATCGCTCGAGTGTTTCTCTGTTGAAGCTCTGAGTTTGTCCTCATTCGCTTGGTAAACTGGGGTGATTAAGAATGTTTTGTATTAAAATAAAAAACTAAGAAACATTTTGAACAGACCCGTTTTATGAGGATTTTTTATCTGCAGACTGCGTTTGCATGTTATAAAATTTTATAAGAACTGTGAAACGAATATTCATAAAATCATACTAACATAAAAAAGATGAAAGTTTGTTAGTATATATATGTGTGTCTGTTTGTTACTGCTTTACACTTAAATGCCTTCATGGATTGGGATGAAATTTGGTACATGAGTAGGCCATGTTCTAGAATAGCACTAATGATACTTTTTTATCCTGGGAGTATTTTTCTTTGACATTATTTTTCTTTAAGATGCTTGGTTGTTAATAATTGATAGTTATACACCACTTATTTTTAAATAGTACAAAAACTTAAAGGGCTTATTAAAAAAGGTCTTGTTGTTATGTAAGTAAAGTCTCAATAAATAATATTCAGAAACAGCAAAGTTATTAACGTTTGTTTGTATCCCAAAATATCACGCAATTTATGGAAATATTGTACAGGCTATGCAGATGAAATCCGCACGATATTAAAAACACCCTTTTAATACTAGTGCGTTTTTTTTTTTAGATGTTATATCATCAAATGACTTCTCCTATGTCCTTCAGTTGCCCTTTGCGTTTTAGGGCTACGATCACTCTTTGAAATGTTCCCGCAGCCCTTGCAGGCATATCCTCATTCAGCTCCTTCAGTTTTAATGATGTCGCTTTGTTTGAGATCAAAGATCACCCTTAAAATCTTAATGAATTACTACGAAGATAGCGCACAACCCCCGTAGCAATATAATAACCAGAGGTCGGAATTAGGTACAGTTATTCATGTACTTGGATCTAAATGTTAATTTTAATATAGATCTCGCTTCGTCGTTTATACCGCGTACATCGAAGGACTGGAACAATCTGCCTGCTGCGGTCTTTCCGTCCAACTATAATATAGGTGTCTTCAAGGCTAGAGTGAATAGGCTCTTAATAAACTAGTGCGCCTGACCATCAATGATTGCATCTCCGCTTACCATCAAGTGGGATCGCAGTCAAGCACTGGTTTATATCAATTAAAAAAAAAAAAAAAAAAAAGAGATTTCTAATGAAAAATTGCGTGTAGCCAACAATATTACAAATAAATAATAATAAAAACCTCAGAGACAAATAAAACAAAGATTACTATTTTTTTTTTATTTTTTTATTAGTCTTTTCATTGAAAAAGATTTCTCTATGTCAACTGAGGTGAGGTTAACAAATTGATACATTTCCTCCTTATCATCATTAATGTCGGAAGATTTTTTATCTGCTATATTTCTAATAGGGTCATAAAAAAAATATCTGCTCTTTAAAATTAATCTCGGGATTTGAGACTAAAAAAAACCATTAAGTCCGCCTTTTTACTTTTGTGTGCATAAATCATTAAATAAATTAATTAATAAATATCCACTTTATTCTTTCGCTGTATAAAAGCGTATACTGCAGTACAATAAAAATAAAAATTACTTTGTATCGTGTACTTTTTAATTAAGCTTCTATAAATTGTAAACATTTTTGTTTTTTTTATTTATTTATGTGTGGTGAGAAATAAACGATTATTATTAGTATTATTATTAATCAGTATAAGTACTTAAATAACTCTACCTAATTCCGACCTCTGATAATAACATTGCACATACTGCGAGCAACGTTCCGTATTATGCGAAGCGCAGATGTTATGGTAATATCGCTCGAACTGTCCATTGTAATAGACTATGTAAGGCGCTTCTGTTTAATATTAAATCCTTTGTATTTACAAGCAAGCTACAAAAGTATGAGAATATTATCGTAACGTGTAGACTCATGGTGAAATTTTAAAGCTATTTATAATCTAAGAAAAAAAGGGAAGAAACTGCTGGAAGGAAGCAGTTTGCAATACGGAAAAAATTTTATGTGTTACGTCAGAAATCAGAAACGTTTATTTAAAATAGACCAATTACAGGGACTTTTGAATTGTCAAAATGTCGGTCAGTCTAAAAAAACAAGTGAAGCTAAATTGCACGTTTCAAAGCGTAGATCTCTGTAGAGAAGAACGTGCAAGAAACTCCATGGACACTCTTTTAAATCATATCTTCTTCTTAGCGTATCGATGGCAAAACTAGTTAAATTCCTTGCTTGGCCCAGTATCCGGCCACGGCAGTGCCGTCCGCTGATGCTTTCATTAGGTCCCTACGTGAACAGGTAACAGGGCACGTGATGCAGGATCGAAGGTGGGACATGGTCTGCTGAGAGACGCCGCACAAATACTGAAGATCGTATCGGCTCGACAAAATCATCAGGAGGTTTAAACTTCTCCCGCCAGAGGTCGCATCTCTCCGAGGAGCTGTTACCTTGAGATGGGCTCACGCTTGCAACAAAACTTTTACGACTTTTAAGTCTCAGGGGCACCGAACTGTAGTTGTGCATTGAATGACGAGGGTTGTTTTGTTGTTTCGCCCTTTCTATGCGGCTAGCCACAGCCCTCCGAATTTCTGGGGGTGCAATGCCGATCAGTGGATACAACATTCGTAGCGGAGTCGGTTTAAGGCAACCAGTAGCAATTCGGCACGTCTCATTAAGTGCTGTATCCACTAAATTGGAGTGGGCGGAGCGACTCCATACTGGACAGGCATATTCACCAGCGGAGAAGCAGAGCGCCATCGCAGTTGTCCGCAAAACTTGGGGAGACGCCCCCCATCTAGGCGATGTTAGGCGACGTAGCAAGTTGTTTCTTGAGTGTACCTTTGGCTTAACGTTCTCGCAGTTCTTCTTGTAACTAAATCATATTATGAGTTACATAAATCTTGGTTACCTATTTCTTGTCGCTTTCCTTCCTTCTTTTCTATAATAATTAAAAAAAAAAACGAATTAAAAAATATAAATTAAATTAAGCCAATGGTAGCTAAGAGATGACCAGTCTCAACTGACGGCACCCGTTCACGAGCATGACGCGTGCATCAGCCCCACTCAGCTCAACCATTTTGGAGGGAACAGAATGACCCAATATCACGAGCCACCATCAGCGAGACATTTGAGTGAGCATGACAAGCTCTCAACTGCCATGCTCGTTATGTGAAACGAGTTATAACCTAATAAAAATGCTCCATGGTACTTCACATTCACAAAACTTTAATAAAAAGTGCTTCTACATTATCGAACGCTATTGTTTTCAAATACAAAAGATAATAAATTATCATAAGCTCTATTGAAATAAACAAATAAAATAAAAATTCAAAAACAATAATACAAAAAGGGGAATAGTATCTCTTCCAATATTTATAAATTTATAAAAAAAAAAAACTAATCTAAAGATAAAAGTGGCTATGGCTGTGGAGCAGGACCGGCCATCCGTAGTCTAATGCAGATTTAAGGGAGAGTGTGTGTTGTTGAACGAAAACTGTTAGTCGTCGAGATCTGTCCGAAGTCTGCATCTTTTTCTGCGATTACGCCCCATTTATATTTACATTTATGATGGTTCAAGTAGTGCTTAACCTAGGATACCTATTTTGATATATATGATTTTCCGCACAAAATATTAAATTATGGATTATTGTCGTAAAAACGTTAGTTGGATTTTTTAACACAGCTCAGCGAGCCCTGTACGATTGTCGAATAATATTTGTCAGTTTTCCAAAAGCTATTTATTTGGTGTTACTTGACAGCTGTAGGCGGTGCTACAAGCATAAGAGGGGCTTTTCCCAGTCGTCTATCGTCAACCTGAGAATGGTTTAAAAGCTTGCTGGATCATCTAACACAAACCAACGCAATCTACACAAATATTATACTGAGTGTATCATAAAGTGCTCTCACTCAATACTAAATAACTTCGCTGACGTGCCGCCTGACGTTGACGCCCAGGACGCGACGCGTGTCATCACCCGGCAACGGTTGTTAGGGCGCCGCCACCGAAATGCCATCGTCGGTGTCGCGGCGCCCCAGGCCGCCTACGCGACTGCGGTGCTTCATTTGACACGTATTGTCTTTATGACATTTGAACGATTTTTTTAGTCAGTGTTTATTGTTTAATTGATTTTCCTTTTATTTAGTTATATTTATTGTAAATAAGTTAGTGCATAAGCGTAAATTTTATAAATGTTTAGAGTCAACAGTGAAGTGGTTGAAAACAGTGCCAGTCAACCTTTAAACATCCTGGAGAGGTGCCCTCTGTGCACCCAGGCACGATTTTTTAAAGGTAAGCGGGGTCTGAGTGTGCATATTGGGAAGGTACATAAACCCCAAAATGCACCCACTTCGGACCCTGTAAGTACACCATTTCCCACACCTACTACTACACCTTTAGATCCGTTTTGGAAAATTCTTTCAAAATTCAAAAACTCTTGCCCAGTTTTAAAGCGAGTTCCCCGCGGAGCTAGACCTCTTGTGGCGCAAAATCTAGCAGGGTGCGTTCGCCTTGCTATACGGGAGAACTCGCAAAGTGCTTGGGAACACCTGCTCACCTTCCCCTACAGGATTTTACACGTCCAAAAGAATTTGGCAACAAAAAAGACTTTAACTGCACAAATTAAAGAAAACTGTAATGTTTCGGCCTGCCGTTTAGATTCAAAATTTCCGATACAAAGGTTTACCCCTTTAAAAGGTATACCCCATCTAGTAGAAACAAAGTTGGGGGAAGGTGACATCAGCGGAGCAGCCAGGATTCTTTTTAGTAGTGATGTGGTGGCTCCGTGTTCTCCAGATACTCTCGCAGATCTGGAGAGAAAACACCCTGCCCCAGCGGATGGCCTTTCTTTTCCCGACCCCCCTGATCCGGACATTCACACCCTCGCCATTACAGGTCGAGAAGTGATCACAGCCGTTTGCTCTTTCCGGAGCGGCTCTGCTGGCGGCCTCGATGGCCTAAGTCCTCAGCACCTAAAGGACCTTACCTGTTCAGGCGCCGGGGAAGCTGGTGAGTTGCTCTTGAAGGAGCTTACGGCTCTGATAAACCTAATGCTCTCTGGCAAGGTGAACGAAACCGTCATCGACGTCTTGTACGGGGCTAATTTATGTGCCCTGCGTAAGAGGGATGGCGGTATTCGTCCCATTGCCGTGGGAACTACCTACCGTCGTATGGCAGCCAAGATTTGTTGCAAATTTTATGGTGAGGTAGTTTCGGAAAAATTTCAGCCCCTACAGCTTGGTTACGGCTCCAAAGGGGGCTGTGAGGCTGCCGTACACGCGTTGTCGACCTATCTAAATTCTGGCAAAGGAGAGGCTATCATTAAGGTTGACATCAAAAATGCATTTAATTCGGTTAATAGGGATACCTTGCTGGCAGAAACTAAAAAAGAAATACCTCAAATCTATAGTTTTCTTTGGCAATGTTATAGACAACCATCTAAATTACTCTTTCGGGACAACCTTTTGGAATCTGCTGTTGGCTGTCAACAAGGTGACCCCCTCGGGCCAGTGATCTTTAGTTTAGCTATACACCCAATCATTCGAAAACTAAATTCCAAATTTAATGTGTGGTACCTCGATGATGGAACCTTGGGAGGCGATGTAGACACCGTTTTAAATGATTTACAATTTTTAAAAAACCAACTCTTTTCTATAGGACTAGATCTCAACTTCTCTAAATGTGAATTATTCCTCTCTGACAGTACTGACAGACATCTGACTCTTCCAAAATTCAATGCAATAGCCCCTGCAATCAAAATTATAGATAAAAGTTCTCTTCGTCTCCTTGGGTCCCCAATCTTTGAGGATTCCTTTCCCAGTTTTGTGGAGGAAAAAATACAAAATTTTAGTGACGTTTCGGAAAGATTACTCCAAATTAACATGCATTCGGCCATTACCCTAATTCGTTATTGTTGTTTCGGCCCTAAATTAATATATTTCCTTCGTGCTTCCCACTTATGGAAGCACTTTCACCTTTTGGAAAAAATGGACCAAATTATTCGGCATACACTTACTTTAATTTTAAATATGACCTTGGACGATCGAGCTTGGGATCAAGCTACTCTTCCCATCCGGATGGGAGGCCTCGGCGTCCGCAAAATTACCAGTATTAGTTTACCGGCATTCATATCTTCGGTTCACAGCACTGATAAATTAATCAGGAACATTCTAACTTCCACACTGATTTCTTTTGAAGTGCCGTGCTTCACCGAGGCTATGGATGCCTGGAGACTCGCTTGCCCGAATACAAATCTACCTGACAACCCAACCTCTCAGAGACGGTGGGATGAACCGCTCTGCAAAGTAGTCCAGAAAAACCTAATCCTTACTTCTGCTACTACTGCAGAGCGTGCGCGCCTCCTGGCTGTGGAAAATTGGGAGTCAGGTCTTTGGCTTCACGCACTGCCGTCGTCGAATATTGGCACCTTGTTCGACGATACTACTTTCCGCCTAGCTGTTGCCCTACGCCTAGGCGCTCCTTGCTGTTCTCCTCATCGCTGCCACTGTGGCGAAGTTGTCAACAGCCTTGGTCACCACGGCCTGTCATGCAGTCGAAGCGCGGCACGGATAGCACGGCACGCGAATATTAACGACATCATCCGACGAGCCCTTGTCACCGTCGGCGTTCCGGCTGTTTTGGAACCTCATGGCCTGGCACGCGACGATGGTAAGAGACCGGACGGTATGTCTTTATTTCCATGGAAGATGGGTAGGCCTTTAGTGTGGGACGCTACCTGTGTCGACACTCTTGCGCCATCCCATCTTCCTAGCTCTTCGTGCTGTGCTGGTGCTGCCGCTGCTGCTGCGGAGAACCTCAAGCGGCGGAAATATAACAACCTCGTCGGCAGTTATATTTTTGAGCCGTTTGGCGTTGAAACTCTTGGGCCGTGGGGTCCGAGTGCTCATAAGCTGTTCAAAGAACTATCCAAACGCTTAGTAGACACTTCGCGTGACCCAAGGGCTGGCTTTTACCTCGGTCAGAGATTAAGCATTGCCATACAACGTGGCAATGCCGCCAGCCTTTTGGGCACACTTCCAGTCGACAGCGATGCGGAGGAGTTTTTTGACGCCATATTTTAGCTTTTAGATTTTTTATTTAAGTGTATATATAAGTTAGTGTCTATATGTTAAGTGTTTCTACAACGAATAATAATATTTATATGTCAATTAAAAAAAAAAATAACAATTATTAAAAAAAAAAAACTAATAAAATTTCTCGGATACCTATTTACAATATGTATGTATTCACCGAAATTTCGCTATCTACCTATATCTTATCAGAAAGCGTAGGTCTTTTTCAAGGCATTTTTCTTCTTAGTTTGTTTAATGGTGTTGTCGGAAATGTACGGTAATGTCGTGCGGGAGGTAAGGTATATTACCATATACCTTACCTCCCGCACGACATTACCATTGGTTTGGTGGTTGGTACTGCTGGTTGTGTGACTGGTAGTATTGTGTCACTACACAGACATTAGAAACTAAATATATTGACTGGCCTGTTGGTCTAGTGGTTAGTGGCCCTGACTGCTATGCCGAGGGTCGTAGTTTCGACTCCCACCCAGAACAAATGTTTATCTGATGAGCACGATCATTTGTTCTGTGTCTAAGTGTAATTTATCTATCATTTTATGTATGTATTTTTAAATATATAAGTATGTTTATCAGTTGTCTAGTACTCATAACACAAGCTCTGCTTAACTTGGGACAAGACGGCGTTGTGTGATAGATGTGGAATATTATTGTTATATTCTAAACTTGACACTGGCTGAGTACACAAACCGCCACAATACAAAAAAAAGTGTGACATAGGGCCTTTTCAACAAGCTATAATTTTATAATATCTATATATATATATATATATAAATGAATAGCGGTTCGTTCGTCTCGCTAAAACTCAAAAACGGCTAGACCGATTTGGCTAATTTTGGTCTTGAAATATTAGAGATAGTCCAGGGAAGGTTTAAACGGTGAGACAAAAAGGAATAAATTACGAGAAAACCGAATACAACGTCATCTCTAATTAAAATGTCATTATAAAATGACTTATGCTGTTCTGGTAATGCCAGTAGATGGCGTTATCCTTACCTGCTATTAGGCGGTACGAAGTTTGCTGGGTCAGCTAGTCGCCTAATAATTATGTGGAGTAAACGCTCGAGTCCCAGTTTAAAACCAATTACGGTCGATGGAGGATGAAGCTGGTCATTAGATACCTACTGATAAGCCCGGAAAATCTTTGTAAACTAGATTATAGGTCACTGACGTTAGTTGAATTAGAAAATGAAAACGCCTTAAAGGATGTTACTTGTGTAAAATTTTTAACAATTAAAACCTACTAACTGCTTCCTAAAACATAAATAAATAAATAAAACACAAACAGACACAAACTTTCGCCTATATAATATTAATGTGATTCCAAGACCGAAATTACGATTAAGAATTATGTATAGATTGTATTATACCGTATAATATTATATCTAGCCTCTAGTGTGTCACAGCTGGGCAAAAAGGCCTCTTTCAACTCTTCCAATTGGTTCTAAACTAATTCATGCCAGTGTCTAAGCACAAAAAAAATCATTGTACTGTGTCACAGCTGGGCCAAAAAGGCCTCCTTCAACTCTTCCAATTGGTTCTAAACTAATTCATGCCAGTTTCTAAGCAAAAAAAAAACAATGTACTGTGTCACAGCTGGGCCAAAAAGGCCTCCTTCAGCTCTTCCAATTGGTTCTAAACTAATTCATGCCAGTTTCTAAGCAAAAAAAAAAACAATGTACGTGTCACAGCTGGGCCAAAAAGGCCTCCTTCAACTCTTCCAATTGGTTCTAAACTAATTCATGCCAGTTTATAAGCAAAAAAAAAGCCATTTGTTGTGTCACAGCTGGGCCAAAACAGGCCTCCTTCAACTCTTCCAATTGGTTCTAAACTAATTCTTGCAAGTTTCTAAGAAAAAAATCCAAGTCTTTCCGTCCCTTCCTTGGTGACCTGCCGCGAACTTGTCTCGCGATTTCAGGGCATCGATTTTGTGTTTCGCGGGCACCCAGCTTGATTGACATGCGTCAGGCATGTTCAGCCCAGACCTACTAAAGCGGGACAGCCTTCTTAAGCACGTCAACAGTTAGTATTTCGGAGCGTACATGATAGATGGACCTACGAAATATTTGGACTATGGGTCCAAATAAGACACCGTAAATACATATTCCAAAGATTTTGTAGAACCAAAGCAAGATATAATGTTGTTGTTATTATTTAAGTAAAGTTATCATATATCATAATTTGTTAAATTTAAACAGAGGTGACCTAAAATACAGGCCTGAAGCCTAGTTTATTCACCAGTCTCCCAGAATATAATGCCCCTCCTATATGTTACCGTAAAAATAAGACTAGTAATTGATAGTAATATTGTAGAGAAAATAAACTTATTATTATTGTAACTTTGTTATCAAGAAAAATATTTTTTTAATAATTACAATGTAGCCTAAAAGCCTAATAAACAATTTAACTATAACTCATTATTATACGTTATAGATTATGTTCATAAACTTAGAATAGGGTCTTTTTGCACTTCTACACAAGTCCATAACTCTTTATTAGAGTCCAATATTGATGTAAACACTTTGTTACTTTACAAAAAATTAAAAAATGAGTCAACTATCCAATTATACCCTATTCAGGGCACCATGAGATAAAAGGTAAACAAACCATTTATAATACTACTAAATTATAGATCATAAATACTGCAAACATTTACATAAAAATGTGACGTTTTGTCATCGGGCGGGTTATAATCCGCAATCTTTTTCACTATCAAGCAACTTGTTAATACAAGAATTTTTTTTTGAATTCTTTGTATTCACCGAATAAAAAGCGTGCAAAGTCCAATGCATTCAACAGAAAAGGAAACTGTTATTAATGTATTCAAACACGTCGAAGAAACTTAGTCGAAGGTATCTACATTGTTTTCTTTGTTTACATTTTGTCTCAAGCCCAGATGAATAGGGTATAGATAAGAAAATTTGAACACGAAAAGAAGATATCTTAAGTACCTACTTTACCAAGATATTGCAACACCCGTTCCAAATACTTTATAAACTGCAAAGTAAAATTCAGAATCTCGCCATAATATAGTCTACTGCCTCCATTCATCAGGGATGACAATACCCTAGTCAACTAAATAAAAACAACACGTAATTAGTCCCCATTACCGGCAACGGAACGTTAACTAATGCCGTTCCATTTCGTTTTATTGTTGCCTTGTAATTGAGGTGTGCGGCGATCCTTATCGCTTATGTAATGGACGTTCGATGATTGTAGTAAACGGTAGGAGGTATGGGTTGTTCTTTTTATCGTATGGCCAGTAACATTAGTCCATGTAAACCGCTGAAAAATAATATAATATTGTACAACTATCACACAACGCCATCTAGTCCCGAATTAAGCAGAGCTTGTGCTATGAGCGTTTTGTGCTATCCGATGGATGCGAGACGCACAGGACCGTTCATTGTGGCGACATTTGGGGGAGGCCTATGTCCAGCAGTGGACGTCTATCGGCTGAAATGATGATGATGATGTGCTATGAGAACTAGAGAACTGATTAACAGACCAGTCAAATGATATGTTTCCATCCAACGTGGGCCTTGTTGGATGGAAACAAAATGGAATGGAAAATGGAAACAACTCGAGCTAGACCGAAAAAAATAGTGGCATTGCTTTGTTTGTTCAATGTACTTCAGCTATTTTGATAGAAATGACAAATAATCGCCTCATCCATCCAGCGGGGCCCTCAGCTCTATTACGCTCGGAATACATAAAAATAATACTGTTCGTAACTTATACCAATGTACTTCTCGATTCATGTATTAACTTCAAAGGATCTTTAACAAAAAAAGCACACCATTGTCATGAATTACCAACGTACCTTGAGTTCTTCACTATTACCAAATTTTTTGCCAGTTTTCTACATTTTATTTTAAATACAAAATAATCGTAATAATAATAGCTTGTCACTACCCTCACCCTCTCCTTCGAAACCTCTGTGTTAAGAGTCAAAGAGCGATCTCTGCACCAAATTTACCCCGAGGACATGATAAGACTGTTACACCACTTTCAACGCGGTCGATCTCAACGACGTCATCCTCTCTCAGGCTTCCAGTGAGTGACGATCCTCGCCCATCTGTCCGGGTACCGGTATGGATCTTGAGCGTTGACTTCTTCTTCCGCAGAAGTGAAATACCGGGTCTCTTTAGTGGTATGAAGTGAGACGGAGACAGTGCTACAACCCGAGAATCTTTAAGTCAAGAGTGAATAGGTTACTTCTAGGTAAGCACGTTCAATCGTCGACCGCATCGTCGCTTTCCATCAGGTGAGATAGCGGTTAAGCACGAACCTACCAAGAATAAAAAAAAAACAGTGATTGGCTCGCCGATGTGTACGATGCGCAAAGTGATCCCCACTTTTTCGCCGGGCGCTCAAGATTCGTGCCGGTATCTGTACATTCGTGTGACATGCCAAGCACACTTCCACTTCAGCCTAACTGTTTTTCCCGACATCTGCTACTTGAGTTATGGAGCGCAACGTGGGGTTCCTAATGCCATCTATTCGCTTAAGTTGGCAGGTTAGAGGGGTGAAAATAATGGCTGAAAATTACGAAGAGTAATAAAAGTTTTTTTGTGCTCCTTTACGACTGTAAGTAAAGTAAGTAATCGTTTTTTTGTGCCAAAAGTCTATAAGTAATATTAGTGTTGAAAATACAACAATGACGAGTAATGGGTTACTCGCCAACCGGCCTGCCAGTGAGACAGACCCAGTTCAAATCGACGACGTTCTTTTTATTTAAATTTACAATTTTTATTGTGTTTTTGGGTAAAAAGCTGACCGGTCTACATTGTCCTCTCATATCTATTAATATTTGAATACAGAAATATTGTAAAAACAGTATTTTTTTCAAAAGAGTAACCATGGTGTTTCTTGTCGGTTCTTCTCCATAGGAAACGACCAATTCGAACCGTGCGCTAGCTTTTGACGTTTTATAAGTGTCCATGTAGGCCTATGTGAAATAAATGAGTTTTTGAGTTTGACGGCGAGTTGTGTTCCATGCGCGAAAAGGCCCAGTAAGACCGATGTCTGCAAGGGCTGCGGGAATGTTTCAAAGAGTTACCGTGGCGCTAGAACACAAAGAGTTACTCAAGAAACATTGCTGGGTTTTAATCAGTAAAAGTCTCACACAACCTCTCACTCCACTTTAGAGCGAGGGAAGTTATTTAACGATTTCTTACTTCAAAATAATAAAAAACCTAACAACATAATTATAGTCATAACATACAAACGACATATAAACAACAAATCTTGAGAAGGTCCAATAAACATTTTTTAGATTTATGTTTAGGAAACTCTGCGGATGGGGTACTATACATTTTATATCCCACAAAATCATTGGAGGATCATTGGCAATGATACACTCGTTGAGTCGAGGCTTCAAAGTCTTGAGCATCGACGCCGAGTTGCTAGCCCGTCGGTTTTCTACCGGTTGCATTTCGGGGAGTGTGCGTCGGAATTACACAACCTAATTCCGCCTAGCCCGTTCCATCATCGGCCCACCAGGCGAACGGCAATGCGCCACCGGGACATGGTGGACATCCCACCTATACGCACAAAACGTTTTGGAAACACATTCATTGTGCGTACAACTAAGGAGTGGAATTCCTTGCCGGAATCTGTGTTTCCTGATGGCTAAAACCCGGGAACCTTTAAGTCAAGAGTGAATTGGTTACTTCTAGGCAAGGGCGCCATCGTCGACCGCATCGTCGCTTTCCATCAGGTGAGATAGAGGTCAATCGCGAACCCATCTAGAAAAAAAAAATCTTTGCTTGAAATGATAAAAATTAACTCTCTCGAAGTAAGGCGTAATTACATTTCGGTGATCTTTGCTTGTCGAGTTCTTCAGGGTGAATCTGATTGCCCTCAATTAGTAGCTCAGCTGGTGAGGTTGTTTGTTCCTCTCGTGCTACACGTACACAAACTTAGGCCGCGAACACACTGATTGTTAGCTGATCCTTCATCACGGATAGTGATACGAGCTAACTCACCGCTCGTTTGAGAGCTTATGTAACTTGTTTGCTGGGAGGTGGATAGATATGTGTCGTGAATATTTAAACCTAGAGTGCTTGCGCTATGAGCGTCTGTCGCCCTCAAAGAAAACTATGTCACTTTGTGGCATGCCTTGCAGTTTCGGCTATCTCATCTCTTAAAGTATGTACCACACGGTGTAGTGTCCCAACAGAGGTTACCTTGCTTGTTACAATTCGTGTAGAATAATGCAGATGTAATCCAAAGATCCTACAAACCGAAAATCTACATAACAGTTGGCTTAATTTACAATCCGCAAGTTCCTACCAAGGTGACCACTGTTTTTTTTTTTATTGGGTGGGAAAATCATCTTATGACAAATCTCCCTCTTGGGTGGAGTGGGATATAGTGTCAGACTTTTACAGACTAAAAACCCACTCCTGTTTCTTCTTTGCCTTTGCCCCAGAGCCCCGGGTTTCACTTTCACACAATCCGTGACTCCAGTAGGCTTGGACCCTACTGGGCCCCCACGAATTCTGACATCTCCTTGAGGCGGGCGTGGAACAGTACGCGCCGTTGACGACTTGGGGTCGGTCCGGACGGTCACCGGACGGTCGGACGGCGAGCCACCCATTTCTAGCCGTTCGCAAGCCCGTGCCTACGATGGCCGGAAATCGGGATCGGAATCCCGGCGGCGGTCAGGGCGTGAGGACCGTTGCCTCACGCGATCGGCCGCCTCCTTTGCTAGCACTACTGCTTCCCAGAAGGAGGCGACCGCCTG
The DNA here is from genome assembly GCA_949316375.1 of Mythimna vitellina. Classification (NCBI taxonomy): domain Eukaryota; kingdom Metazoa; phylum Arthropoda; class Insecta; order Lepidoptera; family Noctuidae; genus Mythimna; species Mythimna vitellina. The sequence goes on along the minus strand of OX438687.1, from coordinate 5,803,741 downwards.
CCACTCCTCCGTGACCCCTGTTTGGACTCTGGATTACATCCGTGTAGCCTTACTTTGCGTTTGGTAATGAACCAAAAAGTCGTTGAAACATAACTAAAAGGTGAACCGTGGAGTTAAAGTAGTATAACATAAGCTAGGTATCCAGTCGCTCATTGACTTCATCCACTACATAATTTTGTGTTATTTTAATCCGTAAACCGTAAACTCACGGCTAATACTTCACACAAAGCGGTACCTACAGACGCCTAGATAATGGCGATCAGTTTATATGCTAATTGTTAGTGCTCCCGCCAGCGTCATGTGTTTATTTACAGTGGAAGCAGTGTCACTTTGTAACGAGCATTTGGCAGGTATATATACATTCTTAGGTAGATTTATGCGCGATCTACTAAAAAGAAAATCGCAAGGGCAAATCTGAATAAAGGAGATAAAATATAGAGAGCATAAATGAAAAGAATAGTGTGTATTTTGTTGATTGAGAAATCATCAAATGACTTCTCTGACTCTAGGTTGAGCGACAGAGACTCTCAGACTTTTGCTGACTAAAATATAGGTTTGTTTTTGTTATTAGGTGTAAAAATCATCTTATGACCAATCTCGCTCTTGGGCGGAGCGGGAGATAGTGTCAGACTTTTACTGACTAAAAACCCACTCCTGTTCCTTCTTTGCCTTCGTCCCAGGGCCCCGAGTTTCACTTTCACACTACCCGTGGGACTAAAATATAGGTGGATATGTTCCTTCAGTTACCCTTTGCTTTCCAGAGCCGCAGTAATTCTTTCAAACAATCCTGCAATCTTGGTAAATTCGAAATAGGCTGAGAATCAACACTTCTGGAAAGTTAAAAACATACTATAAACTCTAAAACGCCTATCACTTTCATGTAGTAAATATTCTTTATTAAGCGAAAGGAAGAAATTAAAATTAAAGAAATTAAAAAGGAGAAAGGTGTGCCTGGGAAGTATGTGCAGTTGATCCGAGCGATGTACAGTCGATTCAGTACCCAAGTCCGGTCTACAGTGGGCACCACTGGCAGCTTCAATGTGGCTGTCGGCTTACATCAAGGGTCGGCTCTCAGCCCTTACCTCTTCCTGATGATAATGGACGCTCTGGCGTCGGACATTCAGGAAGAGGCTCCCTGGTGTATGCTGTTTGCCGATGACGTTGTGTTGGTTACCGAGAGTGGCCTAGAGGTCCAGAACAGATTGGAGGTGTGGTGGCACAGACTGGAGAGTGTTGGCCTGAAATTGAGTAGAACCAAAACGGAATACTTGTTCTGCGATTTCGGTGGTCTCTCCGGTCCTATGCCCTTAGCTCTCGCTGGAAAGCCCATACCAATCTGCTCCAACTTTCGGTACCTCGGGTCGCTTATTCAAGGAGATGGCGAGGTAGACCGAGACATATCACATCGGATCAATACAGGATGGATGAAATGGCGACAGGTCACTGGAACAACTTGTGACCCACGGATGCCCCTCAAGTTGAAGGGTAAAATCTACAAGTCCGTGATAAGACCTGTCATACTGTATGGATCAGAATGTTGGGCTGTGAAAAAGACGCATAAAAAAAGATTGCATGTAGCGGAGATGAGAATGTTGAGATGGATGTGTGGTGTGACGAGAATGGATAAAGTAAGAAATGAATATATTAGAGGAAGTTTGAAAGTGGTACCAGTAACTGAAAAGTTGAAGGGGAATCGTTTGTCTTGGTATGGTCATGTAAAGAGGAGAGATGAAACACATGTTACTAAAAGAGTTATGAGTTTACATGTGGATGAGTGGAGAGGGAGGCCAAAGAAAAGATGGATGGATTGTGTGAACAGTGATATGAAAGAAAAGGAAGTAGTGATAGTATGACTTTTGACAGGATAGAATGGAAGAAAAAAACGTGTTGCGCCGACCCCAAATAAGGTGGGACAAGGGCAGGAAGATGATGATGAAGCGATACTACCATAAGTTGCTTCAATGAATATGTATATGTTAAATACAGGCATTCACCAAAGCACTTCGTTAGAATGACAACCGGTCGTTGACATTCTATTGGGAAATGGTAAAGGAGATGATGAATTACCTTACTAGCAACATGTCGTGCTAACGGTAGTCTTTACAATCTATAAATATAAAAGCGAAACTCACTGATTAATCACGAAATCTCAGAAATTATAACACCTACAAACTTAAAATTTGGCAGGTAGGTTCCTTATAGGGTGTAGACATCCGTTAAGAACGGATTTTATGAAACTCCACCCCCAAAAGGGTAAAACGGGGTTTGGATGGAGAAACCTACTTTTACGCAGGCAAAACCGCTGGCAGAAGCTAGTTTAATAATATAGCTCGTTGCAGAAACTTCCCATAATCATTGACCTACGACATAAGTTTATCCTAGCACCCCAATGTCAGTTTAGCTACTCTGAAAGATATATAGAACTGCGCCAGATTTGAATCTTGTATCATTTATGTAACACATAACACACGTTTGTTACAGAAAACGATTCATTACAACACATCATTTCATTCATAAAAACCAAGGTCAAATCAAATATATCACTAACTCAATTCACGCCGCCTTGCGTATGATCTCATCAATTAAAGCTGTGTAATTTTTACGATCAAACATTCTTGGCTTGGATCATTGTCTACAATACTATTGTATCCAATACAGAAATAGCACTGCTTACTGCAGAGCGATTTCTGTCCTCAAAACTCGTAGGAACCCAGTCTGAAGATTGGACTCCCACGAGCTTAGATGTCTTTTATTGCTTGAGTCATTGCCTACTATACTATTGTTTCCAATGCTAAAAATAGCAATGCTTACTTCAATGTAATATTTGTCCCCAAAATTAAGCTCTTGGAATCCCTGTCACCAGGATGTCTTCCTTGGTTTGAGTAATAGTCAACAATATTATTGTCTCTAATGCCAAGGTTGCCGACATAGCACGAAGAATCGCCAAACTTAAGTCGTTATGGGCAGGGAACATTGCTCGCAGATCGGATGGCCGTTGGAGCCGAAAGGTTCTGGAATGGCGACCACGTACCGGAACACGTAGCGTTAGAAGGTCTCCTACAAGGTGGACCGATGACCTGGTAAGGGTTGCGGGAATCCGATGGATGCGAGACGCAAGGGACCGTTCATTCTGGTGAAACTTGGGGGAGGCCTATGTTCAGCAGTAGATGTCTTTCGGCTGAAATGATGACGATGATGGTAATGAACGCAAAAATAGTACTACTGACTGCAGTCATTTTTGTCCCCAAAACTAAGCTCCTGAAATCTTTGTCTTCAGGATGTCTTCTTTAGATTGAATCATCGCCTATAATGCAATTGTCTGCAATATTAAAAATAGCACTGCTTAGTACCTTCTGCAAAGTAATTTTCGTCCCCGAAACTAAGCTCTTTTAATCCCTATCACCAGGATGTTTTCCTATGGCTTGGGTCATAGCCATAGTATTATCTCCAATGTCATCAGGAAGATTTTTTGGTTTGGGTTATAACACAAATAGCACTGCTAACTTTAGAGTATTGGTTCAGGAAGGCTTTTTGGTTTGGGTTACAACACAAATAGCACTGCTAACTTTAGAGTATTGGTTCAGGAAGGCTTTTTGGTTTGGGTTACAACACAAATAGCACTGCTAACTTTAGAGTACTGATTGTCTCAAGCTCTAGGGAGGTATCCTGAAGACATAGATGTCATCAGAATACCTTGTTTGGCTTGACTCATTGCCTAGAAAACTATTGCCTCCAATGCCAAAAATAACACTGCTTACCGAGGATTATTTTTGTCCCCAAAACTAAACTCAAGGTAACTCTATCTTCAGGATGTCTTCTTTAGCTTGGGACATTGCCTACAAAAATTTGTCTGTACTGCCGAAATTTGCGCTGCTTATTGTGGATTAATTTTTGTCTTCATAAACTAAAGTCTTTGGATCCTTGCCTTCAGAAAGTCTTTTTTGGCTAGGGTTATTGCTTACAAAACTATTGTCACCAAAACTAAGCTCCTTTGATCCTTGTCTTCTGATTGTCTTCTTTGACTTCGGTCATAACCTATGGTCTTCTATACCAAAAATAGGACTGCTTACTGCAAAATATTTTTTGTCTCCAAAACTAAGCTTCTGAGAACCTTGTCTCCAGTAAATGGTATTGCCTAAAATACTGTTTTCTCCAATTCTAAAAATAGCATTGCGGTGTTATTTTAGTCCTCAACCTAAGCCGGAAATCCTGTCCTCAGAAAGTCTTAGCTCAAAAATACTGCCAAGCAGGATACTTAAAGCCGTAATACCTATGTAGCTTTGTTTCTAATTAAGGTTAAGACAGCCATACACCTGCGTCGTAATCATGGCCTAAGTAAGCTCCAGTCATTATTTTTTCTTAATGACAGTTTCTACTTAGTTAGGGGTCCAAAAAGTAACAGCTGGTATCCTTGCTTCGGCAAAAATGGTTGACGAATTTAACTGGACAAAAAAAGTGCTTTAAGATTTTCATTTTTTTTTCTTTAATACGTTGACACATAGAAAACACACTATATCGTGGATGCGTTATAGAACATGTTCACTCACATACACAAGACACCCATATAGCCCCAGCTACCTGAAGGCCATACAAATATTTGTTCCGCGCGGGAATGGAACCCGCGACACGCAGCGCAGCAGCCTATAGCTCAACCACTGCGCCAACCATGTCATAAAATTATGTTGAGGAATAAAATATTTTCTTAATTTTATTTTTTGCACATTAAATATTGACTCCACTTCAGCGAAAGCAAACACTAGCGTCTCCAGCAAAAGATCTATAGAACGTCCCATCAAAGTAGATGGCCAATACATTAATAAATTAACTGACTCCCTGTGGAATGCACCCTTAGTAATTAAAGGCAAAGGCAAAATGGCTACCTTAATGCTTGTCCGCCACAGCCTGCACTACCAAACTACCTAGACCTATTTTCCCATTACCACGTTAAATAAAGAGGAGTCAAAGTAATCTGGTTATTCACAGACGCACAACACCAATGTAAGTAAACCTTTGTTTCTTTGCACCGGTGTTAGTACAAGGGATCAGAACTAACTGGTAGCTGTATTCTGTTTAATGGTATTGTATCAATGCAGTCGTCACTGTTAATCAGAACTGTTAGGAGCGTCCAACGCGGGTGATTCATCCGATACGGTTCACACAAATGCAACGCGATACGGTGGCGGTGCCCTACGTGTGTGCGAAGTCGTCGCTCTGGCTGCCATTTATATAAAACAAATCACCGCACCGCAAAAGTTTGCGCAAAAATATCAAACCAACTGTTACGACCGCTTCGCTTCGCTTGTGGCCGCTCTGCACAAACGTTGAATTTTCTAAATCAATATTTCAAATAACTGACCCTATAATTAGCAGTAGATATTTATGAACTGTCTGATCTCACAGTTTGTAAAATCCTTATATGTTTTATAAAAACAAAATCCCCACCGCGACTATCTATCTGTATGAATGCAATAAATTCAAAAAACTACTAATAGACAGGATTATCGATTGAACAGACGATTGATGAGGAAGTGTCAGGTATATCGGGCTAGGGGACGGCGAGCCACCCGTTGCTAGCCGTCCGCAAGCCCGCGCCTACTGTGGCCGGAAATCGGGATCGGAATCCCGGCGGCGGTTGGAGCGTAAGGACCGTTGCCTAACGCGATCGGCCGCCTCCTTTGCTAGCATTACAACTTCGCAGAAGGAGGCGACCGCCTGCCACTCCTCCTCGCTCCGGATCATGGCCTGTACCAAGGCCCGGCACTAGAGATCGCCGCCGCCAATTGCTCCCACGAGTACACGGCAATAGTTGAGTAGCTGAGAATTTCAAAGATTTTTAAAACCCATGCAAAGCTGCATAGTATAGTCGGTCTTATAATTTTCCCACTGATGGGACTCAAGCCTCCTCTTTAGGAGAGAAAACGGGCCGTAATCCACCATGTGGACCCAATGCGTGTTGGTGGATGTCACATGTCTTCGAATGTATGGTTCTAGGACATGTCGGTTTCCTCACGATGTTTTCCTTATTATTTTTATTTTTGATAGGTTCGCTCTTGACCGCTATCTCACCTGATGGAAAGCGACGATGCGGTCGATGATCACTTCAATCAATCCTTCACCGTTTTAAGAGCAATGGTGATTACATATATTACATTGTGCAAGTAATGCGCCTGGCTGGGTTTGAACCCGCGCCCTACAACTCGTAAGTCGGGGCCGTTACCACACGGCCACCACTGCTCTGGTGAAAAACTGGGGTAGGGCATAAAAAAAAACGTCTGACAACCAATTGCAAAAGTTTGACAAAATAAAGAGTTCGGAATACTTTTAATCTATCCGGCACTTTAACTAAAAAGTTTTTATCTTCGATTGGAAAACGTCCCAGATACTCCACGTAATGCAAAGTAAATGGAATACTACTTTTAGAATTCTGATACGCAAGAAACATGGCTTTCCAAACGTTTGAGATAATATTATTTCTTTCTCGGTCGATAAACGAAAAGAAATCTCATTTGGTTAGACATTGAGTTAAGAGCCATATGATATTTTATTGAAGTAATAATAAAGACTCTTCAAGAGCCTGATGTTTTGTTGATAGCAATGGCCGACGATGCATCCTGTTTTTTGTTTAGTTTTAAGTAGGCTAATTGATCATAATATCTTGTCATATTTATTAGCACTATTGTCCTGACCATGCTAATATACTCCGTGCGCAGTAATCTCATATTTCTCCCATTTTATTTTACTCAAATCCCAGTCAGTCCCGTACACATTTCTACCTTTTCTAAGTTTATTTAGGACATTACTGACACCTCCTACCTCAGTAAGTATATAAAGTCGTTGGTCCCGGTTGTCAAACTATCGAAAATCTATGTACGACGACGGTGTCATACTTGCGCTAGAAAGTCTGAGCATCAGTCTATCCAAGGAGTATCGTGTTGCCCAGTAACTGGGTTGTGGAGGTCTCATAGGCAATTGCTTTATGTAAAACACATGTATCCAACCGTACTAGTTGCGAAAAGGTTAGAGAGATGTTGATGATATTTTTACCGTAACGTTTGCATTAACTGACCAGTTTTGGCGCTCTTGTGCAGAAAATCTGAAATACTTCGATAACTTTGACTTATTAAATGCTGGAAAACAGTTGACAGTTTAGTTCATAGGTTCCTTTTCATATTTATTTTTAATCTATTTAAGTAAAACCAAAATTTTTAATAGACAATTTGCCGCCGAAAATGTGCCGCCGCGCATTTTCGAAAAATAGTATAGAACTACTGAACTACGTAAACACAAAAACATTAAATAATATATAATGATATCTTTGAAATAGTTCCTATAGTTCATAGCGGCCCCGGTATTTGTATGTGAAAAAATTTACAATTACTAAACATAACAGCATTTTTTTAAGTATTTTTTATTTAGTTACAAAAAAAAAACAAAAAAACGTTAGTTAATGGGCATTAAAATATTAAACTTTTTTGAAATATAATTATTTTAAATCCTAAAATAAATTTAACGCAAAAATTCTGTCATGCGATTCAAAATTCAAATATGAAATGAAAGAAATTTGGTGATAGTGCCCTAAACATAATTATGACATTAATTTTGACCTTATTGTGTTAAAACACGTGTTTGGCTACGACATAGATATAGGATATTGGTACCAAAATATAAATAACCAATCATACGTAATTGACATGGGACGAAATTACTAGGCTATAAATTGCTCGCTGTAAACACGGAGCAATTTCAATCCTCGACTTTCGGCAACTAACGACTCGCAAATATTTTAACATTTACGAATTTATTGAAATCGAAAAGCTGTATTTAAGTATCAAACACGTGTGTGTAGTTTACACACGTGTTTGATACTTAAATACAGCTGCATTCAGACGTATGAAATGTAACAGTAAGAAAATTTTGTTTTTTAAACGAGGCGTTGGAATTATTCCTGTATCGTGGGTGCGTTCACAAATAAAGATTAACTCACATACGCGAGACACCTATATGTGGACCTTAGAAATATTTTTTCAAAAACAGCAAAAACTTTAGAAGAAACCAATATTAAACGCGACTAACCCCCGATTCCAAATCTAAACATTTGAAGTTGAATATTTCTCAAACTTTAACCTGCAAAATCAGTCAAAATTTGGCATTTAAGAGGATGCAATTCGACATACTTTTTCACAGTTTTTCATACAACCGCTCTTACGCGATTATGACGTTATTACACATTTTTCATTAAATATTTTGGAAACACAATATCTTGTGGATATTATCTAAGCCTCTATTGGAATCAATTTAAAAATTTGTATTAAACTAATCCAGTAAAGGTTTCTAAAAATCTGCTATTTTGCATAAACTTTGACACTTCATAATTTACCCAAAATTTAAAAAAAAAATGCCTAAAAAGTATAACAATAGAAGTCTTGCAAATTTAATCAAGATTTCTAAATGCCGACAATTTTTTTCAAAAACTTTTAAAAGCTTAAAAAAACACGTATTTCCTGGAACAAGTTTTGTAAAATATTGAGTAAATCACGGAATTACCGAATGCTAACAGACTTTTCAGGCGAAACCTCTTTGTTTCGCGTTGCCTTTTCGTCATACATCACGTTGGATTGCGTTAGATAAAGTAACAAGCTTTTAAACCATGCTCGATGTTGACGATAGGCGAGTGGAAAAGGACCCTCTTAAGTGAGGTTTGAGATGTGCTCAACTCGAAATACTCAATTCAGAAATGCGCCGTTACTCCTTCACGCTCAAACGGCTGAGTATCCAACCCATCTCATGGTGGACATCCCACCTATATGCGCAAAACGTTTTTGCAACACATTCATTGTGCGTACAGCTAAGGAGTGGAATTCCCTGCTGGAGTCTGTATTTGCTGATAACTACAACCTGGGAATCTTTAGGTCAAAACTGAATAGGTTACTTCTAGGCTAGCGCACTCCATTATCGACCACATCATCGCTTTCCATCAGGTGAGTTCAAGCGTGAGCGTATAAAAAAAAAATGTATGAAATACATGCGGATAGACCATGTCCTGGAATAGGTAATAGGATACTTTTAATACTATTGTTCCTTTAGGATACTTTCACGCAGGATAAGCCACTGGCTAGTACCTAATTAATAAAATAAAATTCAAGTGGTCTCCGAATTTCAAAAGCCATTGAGATGTCGGAAGTTATTTACTTCAAAGAACACTTAATAAGAAACTTCGAACTTCGATCATTTTTTCTCATCTAGTCGTTCCATAAATGAAAATTTATTGTAGACTAACTTTTGCAGGCAGCTGCGTAAAAGTAGAAAATGATGTCGTGACACCATTCTCTCTTTTAGAGTTCCGTAGCCCAGCCCCCTTAGCCAACTTACGATCGTTTCGTTTGCGTCGAACGCCTCGAGTAGGCCACGCCTCCGATTCCTTTGTTCTGACCACGTGACTGAGCGTTAAGATGACATCAGAACAAAGAAATCAGAGGCGTGGCCTACTCGAAGCATTCGACGCAAACGAAACGATCGTAACTTGGCTAGGGGGGCAGGTACCCTCCGCGAAATAGTCAGTAACACTAAAGCGCTACTGGCCTTTCTTGAGGAGCTGGGGTGGATCGAATAACACATTTGTCCCACCCGTACACAAAATCTATGCGGACACTAGCTCAAAATACAACTACGAAATAGGTACCTGAAACGGTAAAAAAGAAAACCTTATAGGATCACTTTGTTACCCGGCTGTACGTCTGTCAAGACCGTTTTTCTTAGGAGGTATAAAGCTGAAATTAATATCAAATACTTCAGTCTATTACCCCAAGCAGCAGTTACAATTAATGTAACTTCTAAGTCAATGCAATTATAAGATATGGTTATTTTTGTCGCATATTTTGAAAGTCGTAAGATAATGAAAACCTTTAGGGTAGATTACTAACTTCCAAATAACCTCAAATGAAAATCATCAATAGAGTAAATTCGCAAGAAGTAAATTCTCATAGCAGAAGAAAAGGAAAACACCTAACAATCGTTAAATGTAGTAGTTTCATACGAAATTTTATTGAAATTACAAACTCATTTTTACATCTGTAATATTAATTTTATCCTTCGATCTTACTAGTATTAATCTTTTCGTCAAAAAATTAAACACAATTCTGTTGGTACGGAACCCTTCGTGTTGGACTCGCATTTAGGTGGTTTTTTTTTTATTCATTTTTAAACCCACCCCTATGTTCCTCATTTTCTTTTTGTATTCCAGGCCTATTTATTTATTAAAACTTCATGCAACACAAAAGTATAAAGGCGAACTTAAAGCCTTAGGATATCATAGATTTTGGCTTAGTATACCATTTCCAGAACCAATCCCATGGCCTTGCTGGACCCCTGCGGTTTGCTTACATTTCTTTAAGACACGCCTGGAACACTACGCGGCGACAAAATAGACTCGGTCCTTATAGGACGAGCGAACAGCGAGCTACCCACTGCTCGTCATCCAAATCCGCGCCCACGGTGGCCAGAAATCGCTCCGCGATTTCCGATGTCCGGGACGTCTCCTGTCGCTACTATTATTTTTTTTTTCGTCACTTTTTTTTTGTAATTATTATTACTTATCTATTTTGTGCTCACATATTAAAAGCGACAAGACATATATAACCAAGATTTATGTAATTTATACTAAGATTTTAAAGAATATCCATGAAGTTTCTTGCACGTTCATTTCCATAGAGATCTACGCTTTGGAACGTGCAATGTAGCTTCACTTTATATTTTTTTGACTGACCGACATTTTGACAATTCAAAAGTGCCTGTAATTGGTCTATTTGAAATAAACGTTTCTGATTTCAAAAAGGTGTAAACCAATCTCAGCTACCTGCACCCAATTTCCTAACTCCCGCAACAAATAACAAAATTACAAAAACTCCTCTTCAATTCCAAACACAGGAGATTAACCCGGTGAATGAATAAAACAGTAAAAGTGCTGTTCCAAGGTCTAGAGTAATCAAAACAGTCGATTTTCATGTAAATGTTGTGCTCATAACCTTTCGTTACGACAGTAGCAGAGGGAATGCTCGATTAAACTCGGCACAACTCGGAATAACTCGGAATATAGACCGATCACGTGTTTTATGAATGACTGAACGTAATTCAGGAGGAAAAATAAGCAGTCTGTGTGATTTAGGGTTATCGGCACAGAAGTAATGTTGAAATATAAAACATCACAGCATATACCGCATACATCAAAGGACTTTAACAGTTTGCCTCCTTAGCAGGCAAACTGTTAAAGTCTTCCCGTCCAATTGTAATTTAGGTGTCTTTAAGGCTAGAGTTAATAGGTTGTTAATAAACGAGTGCGCTTCACCGTCAACGATTGCATCGCTGCTTACCATCAGGTGAGATCGCAGTCAAGTACTAGTTTATACCAATTAATATATATATATATATATAATTATGGCCTACTAGATGCTAACGGCGAGCTATCCATTGCTCGCCGTCCGCAAGCCAGCGCCTACGGTGGCTGGAAATTGGGATCACGATCCTGGCAGCTGGGACATGAGGGCCGCCTCCTTTGCTAGTATTACTGCTTCACAGAAGGAGACGACCGCCTGTCACTGCTCCTCTCTCCGGACCATGACCTTAACCAAGGCCCGGCGCGAGAGATCACTGCCGCCGATCGCCCACACACGTCTGCCGTGTGCTTCACCGTGTCCACACAATGGTGACACTAGGGCGTTTCCTCCGCACGAATCCGGTGCAGGAACCTCCCGAACTTAGAATGTCCGGTGAGAACCTGCGTCATGCGGAAAGTAAGGACGCCATGTTGTCTTTCCAGCCACTCCTCAAAGACGGGACTTATTGCCATAGTGTATGATGTATTTATATTGCCGCTATAACAACAAATACAAAACATCGGCCAAGTGCGAGTGGAACTTTTGCACAAAGCATTCTGTACCGTCCATAGCAAAACATAAGCAAAAAAATCACGTTTGTTCTATTTGAGGCCCCTTAAATATTTATTTAATTCTGTTTTTTAGTATTTGTTGTTATAGCGGCAACAGAAATACCTACATCATCTGTGACAATTTCAACTGTCTAACTATCACGTTTCAGCCTGGTGACAGACGGACAGACGGACGGACAGCGAAGTCTTAGTAATAGGGTCTTGTTTCATCCTAAAAAACTGAATAAAATAAATATTTAAGTGGTGCTCCCAGACAACAAACGTGATTTTTTTGCCTTTTTTTCTACGGATGGTTCCGTACCGTGCCCTACCTATCGTGCGCGAGTCGAAAGAAAGAAGTACTCGAAGATGTAAACTAAAGCATTTAATAATATAATATTCCACAACTATCACACAACGCCGTCTAGTCCCAAGCTAAGCAGGGCTTGTGTTATGAGTACTAGACAACTGATAAACATACTTACATATTTCTAAATACACACATATTATAGATAAATTACACCCAGACACAGAACAAATGATTGTGCCCATCACACAAACATTTGTCCTGGGTGGGAATCGAACCCACGACCTCCGGCATAGCAGTCAAGCCCACTAACCACTAGACCAACAGGCCAGTCAATTATTCTTAAGCGGTCATTTATTCTTAAGCAAAATATAAAGTAGTAAAAAAACTCATGGGAAATAAACTTAGCTCTTCAAATATTACGTAACTGACATCCACTTAATCTGAATAGCTAATTATCCATTGAAGTATCATTGAAACAAGATTGCCTTGCAATTCAAACCAGTCATTATCTTGAGTGATAATTAGAGAAAAAAAAACTGCGCAAAAAGTGCGAAACACTGGTTGGTTTTATTTAAGTTTTGAGAAATGGATTTTATCGATAGCGGTAGTTGGTTTTGACTAGAGAAGCGGACCGCGAGCAAGGGGTAGCTCGCTGTCCGGTAAGGACCAAACCTGAGTCCACATGGGCTTTAAAGAGTTATCAGTAAGATTGATAGGGTCAGTTAAAGCCAATGCCTGTCAAGGCTGCGGATTGGAAAAAGTTACCGTAGCCCTCACAAAAAAACTGAAGGGCAAAAACCGACAAATTTTAGTCAGTAACAGTTTAACACTGTCCTTCACTCCACGCAAAATAAGCCATTAGATGATTTCCTATGTAAAAAAAACAGGGCAAGTGCAAGTCGGACTCGCGCACTGAGCTTTCCGTACAAACTACAATTTAAAAAAATTCAATTTTTCCGAATTGCAAACTAACGCAGTTGGGAAAAGGCTAGACTGGTTGGTTAATTGCAACGATCTTACAGCCACTAGACGTCTAATAACAGACGACATATTTCTGTCAACACATATGATTATAGATCTCATGTCTCGACCAAGCAGAACGCAGTACCCCGCTCCCCCGTACCAATCAAAATGTAGTACCCCGCTCCCCGTACCTCGGCTAGTTGACAGAATTGTTTTGGTGCGCTAGTTCGAGCATGATGCGTCTATTGGCAGTAAGGTCGTTGGTTGATGGATATTAAAATACGTTGGGTAATCGTCTAGACCGAGCCCGAGTCGTCAACGGTGCGTAGTGTTCCACGCGCGCCTCAGAGAGATGTCAGCAAAACCGTAGATTCCAAGTAGGGCCGAAGCCTACTAGGGCCATGGGTTGACCAAAAGGCAAACCCGGGGTCCTATAGCGAAAGGCAAAGAAGGAACATAGGTATGGTTTTAGTCAGTATAAGTCTGACACGGCCTGGCGCTCCAGCCTAGAGGAAGAGAAGTCATTGGATGATTTCCGACATTAAAAAAAACGACAAAGAACACAAAAACTAAATCTGCATCAGTTCTCAGAAAAAAAGTAATTAAGTCTTAATTGATTAACATTCCAACGGATGTTTTGTATTGTTTCCAACTGGTAGCAGCTAAGCGTGAAAGTCATCAGTCTAACAAAGTTATTTCATTTCCTTATCTTCTATAGACAGTGACAGCCAGACGCGAGGTCGTGGCAGATCATGAAGGAGATGACGGAACGACCCAGATAGATTTTGCCGGAATCGGACGGAAGAAATGTGGGCTCGCAAAAGATGGAAGCAGTCTTTTGCCCAGGAGTGGAATAAAACAAGCTAGAAGAAAAAAGGTTGGATATAATTAATACCGTAAAACGGGGTGAATAGAAACAAAACTTTAGTTTGGTTTTTCACTTTGATACCATATTATCGGATTCCAACAACGCATCGACTTTTTAGAATAACAATTCATTAATCAGAATCACCAGTGTGCGATAGGTTTATAAAACTGCATGTTTTATAATTTTTTTTTTTGTGTATTATGTTTGACAAATATTATGTTTTTGAAATGATTTAATTTAATTTAACTTCTTGTGAAATAATTGTCTAATTTAATGAATTTGAATATTATACTAACGTAGTTTTAAGTTCCAATCACTAACATAATATGGACATTGAAATTAGTCTGAAATAAATTTATTTTATATATTTTTTTATTTTTTATTAATAAATTGATGTAGTTAAATGCTGCAAATAAAATTCAAAATTGTGTAAACCCTTTGAAGTGTTGTTTCTATTTACCCCATTTGACTATACCGCTATCATTTTTCGTGTTAAATTATCAAACGTCTTATTCAATATCCACCAAATATTTTTGAGAGAGTTGACACAAACGTCATAAGACAGCAAATTGTCATATTTAAATATATCCCGCTGCTGAACAAAAACCTCCCCCTTCGCCTTCCAAACCAAGCATAAATTCGAACTTCTAACTGTCACTCACAAATTCTAGATGACAAAAAAACAATGCCACTTTACCCAACCCTGGAATCAAACTTAGACATCACGCCCAGAAGTAGCGTTTGTGAACACTAGGCCTTCACTGTTTATGCTTGACTTTAACAATAAACAATGATTATTAAAAAGTACAGCACAAATGATCCTAAACTTGTACCAGTATTTTATTCAATAATACCCAACACTGGAACAAAAGGTACGTCGATGTATTCTTTTATTGGTTTAATTAAACTACGTCCAATCAGACATGGACAGATTAGATTCTCCGCTGCTCGTGCGAGTTTCCTTATTTATTCCCTTATATTTTTGTGGGACGGCGATATTGAGATGGAGATGAATATAGAACTTCGTGAGGAACTATTTGGTATCAGAAACCAAGTCTTTTGTTGAAAGGTTGATTGTATTTAGGCCATTTATATTTGATGGGATGCATTGAATTACCTAGGGATGTTTTTAATATCGTGCGGATTTCATCACGCATGCGGGATTGCCCCGCATGCAGAGTACCTAAAACGTGTAGGTAATGTAAGAAATTTTATTTTATTTATACTTTGCCTTGGTATTCTACACAATACCGAATGCGCAACCGGTAATGTGTGCAAAAGACGAAAGCAGGGAAGGAGGTGACGTAATTTAAAGGCATCTCGACACAGACAATTTAGGTTAGGCTTCCGCCTCAGCCTGCATGGTTATTTTTTTTTATAACCACCCGGAAATAGGAGCCTTATTTTAAACCCCGCAGTCAAAAATAGGACCTGAGTATTTGTAAGTAAATTACATTATGTTATTAATAGCCAGAAGAAGTTTTAGTTTCATGTTAATTTTACAATGTACAATGTACTTCTTTTTAACCGACTTCTAAAAAAGGAGGAGGTTCTCAATTCGGATGTTTGTATTTTTTTTTATGTTTGTTCGCGCATAACTTCGTCGCTTGCCAACCAATTTGAAAAAATATTTTTTTGTTAGAAAGGGTAAACTTTTTAAATGGTCCCATAGTCACCAAGTCAGGATCTGATGATGGAATCTTGGCAAAATCGAGGGAACTCCTCAAATATTATAGGTAACTGCATAGTGATTTTGGTATTTTCATCGAGAACTTAAGCATTTACAGTCAAAAAGTAACATTTGATGAAGTGGAACTGATGAAGAAGATCAGAAATGGTCAACGGAACTTCATACTCGCATAGATATCACAATGAAGATAGTTAAGCGACTTTGATAATACAAATAAATTAATGGTTCTGAATAGTTCCGTTGAAAATGGTATCATCAAATTGATCTGATGATGATGATGGAGCCAGAAGGTAGGCACTGGAACTCCGTCATTAATCAATGTAACCTAGCCGTGTTTGGGCTTATTAGAATTGTCATGAAAAGTACTTTGGCTATAATGTAATATCAAACTGATCTGATGATGGAGCCGGAAGGTAGAAGCTAGACACAGGAACTTCATTATAAAACAATGTAACCTAGTAGCGTTTGCATTCATTGGAATTGTCATGAGAAATAGGCACTCCGTTTATAAGTTTATCCCAACTAAAAAGTGTGAAATAAAAAACTTTTTATATACTCGTAAAAAGATAACCGACTTCACTAAAAAAAAACACTAAAAGGATCAAAATAACTTTAATTTCGGAAGTCGGTGTTAAATAAGATACAAATAATACCGAGAAACACCGAGTAAAAAGTTTTTTTTAAGAATACTTAGAACGAGTTTAAAAAAAATAAGTTTTATGGCGGTTAAAAGGGGGGGGGGCGGTTCACTTATATAAATGTATATAAGTGAACCGCCGAAAGTTTTTCTTGGGATAGGCCCAAGAAATAAAATGTACACTGTAAAATTTGCATAAATAGTAAACCTAAGAAAATAAAAAAGGTTTTCGTTATTCATTTTAAAAACTATCCCTACAATTCACGGGGATGTTAAAGGTAGTGTGAGAGTATATTCCTTTTTTGTTTCGGTGGTATAATCATCTTATGACATCCCCCGCTCTTGGGCGGAGCGAGAAATTGTGTCAGAATTTTACTGACTAAAAACCCACTCCTGTTCGTTCGTTGCCTTTCGTACCAGGGCCGAGTCTTCCTTTCAGGATCAGATCCTTGGCCCCAGTAGGCTTCGGCCCTGCTGGGCCCCTACAGTTGCTGACATCTCCTCGAGGCGCGCGTGGAACAGTACGCGCCATCGACGACTTGGGCTCGGTCCGGATGGTTATTCCTTGGGTTAATGAACTTGAAACTTGGTACAAATTCTAATATTATTCCTAAATATCTATACCAATCCGAAATTTAATATCCTTCAGATTTATTCGTAAATTGTTAAACGCAACTAACGTTTATAACTAATAACAGTTTACGAGAAAAACTGATATCATTTTATTTGTATAGTTCCCAACCACTGGTGATATTGTAGATTTAAAATAAACATTACAATCAACATCAGGTATTTTATCTCGTTTACTTTAATGATATAATTTTTCAAAGGGAATAGTTGAGTCATATTTTATAGTTTTAGATTGTTAGATTTTATTATTATTGATTAGCGTATTTCTGTGTGTGCGTGTGTAGATACCAATGTAATCTGACGATGTCCATATTTTCATTTGCCTACAATTAGGATTACTAATTTCTAAAAAAAAATACTAAGTACTTACATGCACTTAAGTAAAATTTCAGTGCTTTATTAATTATGATTGTAATTTATTTTTATAATTGGGGTGTTATTTCAGTTACATTTTGTATAGGTATACAATATATTTTTCCTGAATTAACTGACCCTGTGTAATAATCAGATGGCGTCTGAAGTATTTCGTGTGTGTACCTGCTTCGATGTTAGTGAATTTGAATGATTTTTAATAATTTAATTCAATCATTAGCATAAGCATAATCAGCCTTTTAATGATCCTACTGTTGGCACTAAGGCCTCTTCTCTGAGAGAGGGCCATAATCCACTACGCGGGCCCAGTGCGGGTTGGTGAATGTCACGTATTTTCGAATTTTTTGGTTCTAGGACATGCCAGTTTCCTCACGAAGTTGTCCTTCATCGTTTTGAGAGCAGTGGTGATAAAATAAACTACACAAAGCCAGCGCCTACGCTTGGCTGGGTTTGAACCCGCGACCTACAACTCGTATGTCGGTATTAATAAATATTCTATCATATAATTAATATAATTTATTCAATTCATCTATTATGGTGTAACAATTTAATTTAATTCAACAATGTTTGTATGAGTTAATACCTGAAATAAACGATATAATATAATGTTAACTAATAAAATATCGACATCTTTTAAAGATAAGAAACCGGTCAAGAGTGAGTCGAACTCGCGCAGCGTGGGTTCCATACAAACTTACCTATGTAAATAGATCGATTCCCAAATCTAATCTCAAAGATTTTTCCGAATCGCAAAAATATTATTATTTTGTGATGTAACTACAAAACAGTTTACAAATTTTTCTCTTTACTTATGCTATGAAACTCGACTTCTTGCCTAATTTCAGGATTCTAGGTTAATGGGAAGTACTCTATGGGTTTTGAATTTTGTTGCACTCACAAACTTTAGCTATTATAATGTGTAACGGCTCGTTCACAACCTTATCGCTGTGAGCTAAGCACGGGGTGGCGAGCGGTAAGATCAGGCTCTTGGTATGTGGAGCTGATAAAAATAAACATGGGGCACAATATTCACAACATATACAAAACTTTCAAAAAAACAATTCAATTATTAATAACCAGACGACAGCGATGCGGAGGAGTTTACAAAGCGATTTGAAAAAAAAATATCTTCCTATAAAATGTTTAATTAAAATGTATAATATAATATTAAAAAGTTTTGAGAAGCCTTCAAGGTATTTATGATGGGAAAAAAAAGAAAACACAGAAAAAAGAACAAGCAGAATGAGTAACTTTATTTACAATCAGCTGTTGCCCGCGACTTCGTCCGCGTAGAAGTCGAAAATGGTTTTATTAGGTTTTTTGAGATATGAAAACATGAAATATTTTATTATTTGTTATCTTCGTCGTGTGTGATAGTCCATTGAATTGTATGGCGAGCGATATTGTATTTAAGATAAAATATTATAGTATCTTAATCTTGTGTAGCGCCCCTTAGTGAACTTCACTGCGGGTGACGTAACCTACGACAAACTTATTATTTTCGGTTGGTACAGTAGGAGAAGGAGACCCGATTGGTCTAAGGCACCACAAAATTAAATTTGTTTTTTATTGTGTATACTTTTCCGGGATAAAAGGTACAAAGTTTCATCGTAATCGAACCGGTAGTTTTTTCGTGATGACTGAACAAACAGACAGACAAAAAAAATAATTAATTACGTTTTTGGGTTCGGTGACGGTTTAATAACACCCCAATACAGAATGTTCACTTCTACAGATTTATTATAAGTATAGATTAGCTGTTGCCTGCGGCGTCACCCGCGTGATATTAGAAAATTGACCCATTAAAAACATCCTATATGCTATTCTAGGACATGGTCTACCTATGTGCCCATCATGAAATCCGTTCAACCGGTTCGAACGTGAAGATTTAACATACTCGTAGATACACACACGCCATAATTATGGCGGTGAGTCCCGTCTTTGAGGCGTGGTTGGAAATACCTCACGGCATGTTCACCTTCCGCATGACGCAGATCCTCACTGGATATGGTCAGTTCGGGAGTTCCTGCACCGGATACGTGCGGAAGTGACGCCCGGGTGCCACCACTGTGTGGACCGCCCGTAAGACACGGTGGAACACACGGTAGAAGTATGCCCCGCTTGGGCAAAGCACCGCCGTCTCCTCGTGGGGGAGATCGGCAGCAACGATCTCTCGCGCCCGGCCTTGGTACAGGCCATGGTCCGAAGCGAGGTGGAGTCGCAGGCGTTCGCTTCCTTCTGCGAAGCAGTAATGCTAACAAAGGAGGCGGTGATGATGATGAAATGACAAATCGCGCTCTTGGGCGAAGCGGAAGACAGTGTCGGACTTTAACTGACTGAACACCCACTCCTGTTCCTTCAAAGGAGGCAGCCGATCGCGTGACGCAACAGTCCTCACGCCCCAACCGCCGCCGGGAATCCAATCCCGATTTCCGGCCACCGTAAGCGCGGGCTTGCGGACGGCGAGCAATGGGTGGTTCGCCGTCCGATCGCCCTGTAACCTTCCGGACAGAGCCCAAGTCGTCGACGGCGCGTACTGTTCCACGCGCGCCTCAGGGAGATGTCAGAAAATCGTAGGGGCCTATCAGGGTCGAAGCCTACTGGGGCCACGGGTAGTGTGAAAGTGAAACCCGGGGCCTGGGACGAAGGCAAAGAAGGAACAGGAGTGGGTTTTTAGTCAGTAAAAGTCTGACACAAAACTCCTGTTCCTTCTTTGCCTTCGTCCCAAGCCCCCGGGTTTCACTTTCACACTACCAGCAGCGGCTTGAGTTTTAATTAAAGTTTAAATTAAACTATTATATCCGTTCCTTTTTTTTTTGATAAAATTTATCTTAAAAGATTAAGCTCCTTTTACAAATTTATAGTAATTTAATTTTATCCTGTAACATTTCTTCCAAACTTGCCGAGAAATTCATTAATATTAATACGAATCTTGAAGTGAATTAATGTCGTCTTCGTCTGGTTCTATTTTTAAATCTAAGTTTTTTTTTTCTATCTTTATTACTACGGGCAATACTTCTTAATTGATTAAGATGGCCAGTTCCTTTAGTTAGATAATAGACATTAATACTTTCACTGCTCTCTGGAGCATACAACAAATTCAATTGGTTTCTAGTGTCTGCCAAAGAGTCAACGGGACTTTGCGGTGTCTGTATCGTCTGAGGAACTTATTACCTGCGAAGGCGAAGACAATGCTGGTGCAGACTTTAATTTTCCCTATAATCGACTAAGGTGACGTGTGCTATTTTGATCTGAACGCGGTGTTGCTAGTCAAACTTGACAGGCTCCTCAACAATTGCATCCGGTTCATATTTAACTTAAAAAAATATGACCATATTTCTAGTTACGGATCTGAGTTCAAACGAATGCCCAATTGCCAGAGAAGAAGTTTGCGCACACTGACTACACTTTTCTCTCTGCTCAACTCTCCCACCCCATCTTCTTATCTTATATCACACTTTCAATATCTATGTTCTTCCCATGCTAAGAATATGCGTTCTTCTAGCAATATTCTACTGTTTTGTCCTTCTCATACTTCTGATTTTGTTCATTCTTCCTTTCATATACAGTCCATGCTTCTATCGAATGCGCTTCCTCTTGGCATCAGGTCGGCCACCAGTCAATATGCATTTAAGCGGAAAATGCGGCATTAAATTCGGTCTTTTAAAATTCGGGATTTTGATACGTATCCGAATTGTAACCAAACGTGCGCGAGCTGAGCGAGCGTTGCGAGTTTTGCCGCGACAGCGGTCGGCGAGCGCTACTTCTCAAAATAAAACAGGTTTTTACGAACTACGTCGCCGCTCTTTGGAATTTCATCCATCGGTATTTCGTCCATTCGGGATTTCGTCCATTCGGGTTTTCGTCCATTCGGGATTTCGTCCTTTCGAGCATTTGAACATCGGTATTTTGTGTTTCAATATAATGACTATCGGCATTTAAAACTTTCGGTATTTTGAATTTCGGGATTTTGATACGTACCCAATAAAACTCATTTATCACAATAATTGGTCAGCTTGCTCCATCTTGAAATCGGTCATATCAAAACAACTAAGAACATAAACTCTTTTATCGATAGTATTTTAGTCATCGGAAGTTTGTAGAGCTCATTTATATAAGAGACATAGTCAGATAAAATGTTTACATTAGTAACATCCTGTGCCGTGACAGACGTATACTCTCTAAGGCGCATTGCGACTGATACGAATCTTTTTTTAAAGGAAATCATCTCATCATCATCATCTTCCTGCCCTTGTCACGTTTTATTTGGGGTCGGTGCAACATGTTTTTTCTTCCATTCTATCCTGTCACTCGTCATTCGGCCCTTTTTTAACCGACTTCTAAAAAAGGAGGAGGTTCTCAATTCGGATGTTTGTATTTTTTGATTTGAGTGATTTTGTTATTTTCATCGAGAACTTAAGCATTTACAGTCAAAAAGTAACATTTGATGAAGTGGAACTGATGAAGAAGACCAGAAATTTATACTCATTCATACTCGCACAGATATCACAATGAAGATAGTTAAGCGACTATGATAATACAAATAAATGATTGGTTCTGAATAGTTCCGTTGGAATGGTATCATCAAATTGATCTGATGATGATGATGGAGCCAGAAGGTAGGCACTGGAACTCCGTCATTAATCAATGTAACCTAGGCGTGTTTGGGCTTATTAGAATTGTCATGAGATGCACTTTGGCTATAAGGTACTATCGAAGTGATCTGATGTTGGAGCCGAAAGGTGAAGGTAGACACAGGAACTTCATAATAAAACAATGTAACCTAGTAGTGTTTGGATTAATTGGAATGGTCATGAGAAATAGGCACTTCATTATAAGTGTATCCCAACTAAAAAGTGTGAAATAAAAAACTTTTTACAAAAAAAAGATAACCGACTTCACTAAAAAAACACTAAAAGGATCAAAATAACTTTAATTTCGGAAGTCGGTGTTAAATAAGATACAATTAATACCGAGAAACACCGACTTCCGAAATTAAAGTTATTTTGATCCTTTTAGTGTTTTTTTAGTGAAGTCGGTTATCTTTTTTTTTGTAAAAAGTTTTTTATTAAATTAAAGTGATTAAAGTGAAAAAAAGAAGTTTAATTAAAGTGATTATTAAAGTGATATGAAAAGTTTTTTATTATCATATCACTTTTCACATAACACATCCATCTTTTCTTTGGCCTCTCTATCCCTCTCCATGTCCATCCCAACATTCTGATCCATACAGTATGACAGGCCTTATCACGGACTTGTAGATTTTACCCTTCAACTTAAGAGACATCCGTTGGTCACAAGTTGTTCCTACGACCTGTCGCCAGTTCATCCATCCTACGTTGATCCGATGTGTTACGTCCCAATATTCTCACTATCCCCTTGGACGAGCGACCCGAGGTACCGAAAGTCGGAGCAGATTGGTATGGTCGTTCCAGCGAGAACTAATGGCACTGGATTGGAGAGACCGCCGAAATCGCTGAACAAGTATTCAGTTTTGGTTCTACTAGAAAAAAAAAGGAAATCATCTAATGATTTTTTTGGAGGGCGTGTCAGACTTTTACTAAATAAAACCACACCTATGTTAATTGCCCTTTGCGTCCCAAAACCACGAGTAAACCTTTCGAAAGTCAACCCATGGCCTCAATAGTGCCCCTAGTTTTGCTGACATCTCTTTGAGGTGCGCGTGGAACACTACGCGCTATCGACGAATCGGGCTCGCTCCGGATGGCACTGACTGATACGAATTTGCGGTACAAACACGGTTCTATACATTTTACGGTGATTATTTGAAACCGAGAGAATATCTCATTTATCTGACCTAGTTTTCGTTGTCACTAGTACCATTAACAGTTCCATGATGAAACTACAGAGGTTTTTTTTAAATCACTAGTTCCATTTTAAAAGAATCTGTAAATAATGGAACTACTGTTGACATTTATTATCACTAGTACCACTAGTTATTTTTTATTACTTTAAGAACTTGTGATTTTTTTAAGGGTAGAAAAACACTGCAGATAGAAACACTTGTAAATTTTTTGGAGGGTTGAAAAACACTATTACCTTAGATAGGTAATAGTGTTTTTTGTGTCGTAAGCCATTGGGCGTAAATGAATCTCTATGATACATTTAGCGATCGGGAAAAACTAATATGCAGATAAAAATATCAGATTGTAAAGAAAAAACTAGGCCAGATGAATGAGGCATTCTGTCGGTTTCAAAGAATCACCCTTTAACGTTGTATTTTCTACTAGCTGCTGCCATCTTTTTTGACGTTTGACTATGAAAAAGTAACATAATAATATTGTTTTATTGACATAAAGAGGTTTATACATTTTCAAGACTCCTAAGCTAGGTGGTACCTGTGTTACAAGAGTCTTCACTCGTTTGTGGAACATTAGTAATTCATGCAACAAAATTGAAACTAAACTGTGCAAACAATAAGTAACATACATGTAGATGTATGTTACTTATTGTTGTACTTTCACACTACCTGTGGAGGTAGTGTGAAAGTGAAACCCCGGGGCCTAGGGACGAAGGCAAAGAAGGAACAGGAGTGGGTTTTAAACAGTTTAAATTTTTTAAAAGCAGTTTTTTTTAAATTAAGAAAAAGCCGACGAGAAATTCCACCACTGGGGTCTAGAATCATGTACTAGACCCGTGTTATTTGTTTGTGCGTCGATGTTAAAGACACCGTGTATATTATATACAGTACGTCATATTTTAAGTTAGTTAGATTCACTATAGCTGAAAGTTTATCGAATACGAAGTTTATATGACACAATATATTTACGTCACCATCCACATCATTGAGAAAATATTGTCAAACAGACAGACGTCTTGTATATTTTTCTTCAGTTTCCTTCCTCCTCGACTGTTCACTCGTATTGACCGCAAATACAAACTCATACGCCAATAAATTTACATATAATATTATTTTCATGCTTTTTACTTATATAGACATATATCTATTTTCCTTAAAATTTTCCACAAATTCCTTGACAGCGTATGGAGTTGGTAAATACGAAAAAACGCGATGTCATTCTCTAGGGTTGATAACTTTGCAAATTGTTGTGGTTTTCCTGTAAACAATTCAGGTGAAAATACAGCTTATTGTTAACGTCGAGCATGGTTCAAAAGCTTGTTGCTTCATCTAACGAATCCCGACATGATGTTTTCCGCATGACGCAGGTTCTCACCGAACACGGTAAGTTCGGGAAGTTCCTGCACCGGATTCATGCGGAAGACACGCCCGGGTGTCGCCACTGTGTGGACCGCCCGGAAGATACGGTGGAGCACACGATGGAGGTGTGCCCCGCCTGGGTAGAGCAACGCCGTGTCCTCGTGGGGGCGATCGGCGGCGGCGATCTCTCGCGCCGGGCCTTGGTTCAGGCCATGGTCCAGAGCGAGGAGGAGTGGCAGGCGGCTTTTCATCGGTGATATTGTGGTCAAGCACGAACCTATCAATAAATAAAAATTAAAAAAAAATTACGGAGCTTAGGGCAACGTCTGCCGGGACCACTAGTAGTATTACAGTTTCCATCAATAGTCATAATGGTAAATCTTCTAGAATATAGGCCAAATTGATTGACTGACGCAAATCTGATGCATTCCAAAATATGGAACGAGACAATTTGGCTAGTTGCCGTGTTCGATACCAAACAATACTGGTTTATCATCTATCATCCGTTATCTGAAAGATAATGGAACTGCTCTGAAAGCTTTGCCGTATCTACCTCGACTCACGCTTTTACACATACTTTTACATTCATTTAGGCATGTAGATAAAGTTTTGGCGTAGGTACATATACTCGTACCCACGGCATATGTGTGTTTTATAGACTTTCCAACTATAATAATAATAGTTTATTACAGAAAATACAATTGACAAAAACAATTTGGCATATAATAATAGGTAAATACAGAAAAGGAGTTTCGTTGGTACCTGTACTAATGAAAAACATTGTATCACAGGCACCAGCATCTTTCAATTATTTCATGATAAATAATTGAAAGATGCTGGTGCTGCTTAGTTCTTTTTAGGGTTCCGTACCTTACAAAGAAAAAATGGAACCCTTCTAGGATCACTTTGTTGTCTGTCTGTCTGTCAAGACCCTTTATCTCAGAAACGCGTGTGTAGAGGTATCGAGTTGAAATTAAAACCATGTACTCAAGTCTGCGATCCTTTAAAACTGTGAAAAAATCAAACTTCTAAGTTAAAGAAAAAAAAGATACGGTCGTTTATGTCGCTTAAAACGTATATTTCCACACTCTCAAGGGAATCAAAATTCTAAGGGAGCCAGAATCCTGAAATTTGGCATAAAGGATGGTCTTATAATAAAAGTATACAAATAAATCTGAAAATAGTAAATTTGTTGTTGAGTCACAAAAAAATCTTTATTTATTTATTTATGTACAAACAAACACTTAAAAATGAAAAGAACAAAAACAGATAGAAGAGCACGAACGCACCTACTGCTTATTTCAAATGAAATAAAAATAAATAATAAGATTAAAAATCTTATAATTTGATGGCCTGTTTGACCACAATTACGCTAAATTATTGTATTCGTTTGAAATCGAATAAAACTATCCTATTTTCTGTGGAACTTTCAAAATGTAATATTTTAAGCCTATTTGGCCATAGACAGGTCAAACCGGCTTAAAATATGGTAATATTTAAGGCTGTGAAATGAAACTGATCCAAAATCAGATAAGAAACTATTATAAAATATAAAACATAATACAAATTGAAATATCGTACCTTCTACTTGATTCACTTAAAAAAATCTTTGACTAGACTACTTACGACGTCAGAAACGATGCGTTAGTACTTTACGTTTCAAAGATATTTTACTATAGAATATTGTACTTATTTAGACTCCATTCGGGAATTGAACTATTTACTTAGGTAAGTTTTTACGGAACCCTCAGTGCGCGAGTCCGACTCGCACTTGGAGGTGGGGAATCATCCAATCTTCTCACACTCTAGGGTGGAGCAAGAAGATATGTCAGTCTTCTACCTAAAATCCACCTGCGTCCTTCAGTTGACTATTTCTTTCCAGGACCACCGTAACCTCTTCAGAAACCTATACGAGTTTTTTAACATGAGGTAGACTTAATGTCAATTTATATTAACTGAAAAAGTACCGAGTGGTGACAATATGGGTAACATTCTTTTCCTCATTGGCCCTCAGAACATTTGTCTCAGTCTAAACACCTTAACTACTTAATTCACTACCTTACTAGTAAGGTAGTGAGGTTAATTTGTTTGTGTGTATGTGATAATCTCTAAAAGCGTTGATCCAATTACAAAAGTTCTCCGATACAAAGCTGCACTTTTACCGAGTACCTTTTTTAAGGTTACTTTTTTGTCCCAAAAAATGCACGTTCCATATGAGATAAGCCTCGGGGTTGGGAGCGACATCGCGAGCTAAATGTGGTTCGTTATTTTTCTGATGACGTTCCAGTACTTAATTCACTAACTCGTAGTGTTGTATCATCAACGTGAGTCGATAGTGATTTAGTCATTTGAAGTTTCGTCAGTAGGAAGACGAAAGGATTACACTTTCGGTTTTTTTTTTCGGTGGGAAAAACATCCAATGACATCCCCCGCTCTTGGGCGGTGCGAGAGGGTGTGACTAAAATCTCACTCTTGACTCACGAGGAATTTCTGAAAAGATAGCCCGCGGTCCTAGAATGCATAGTGCAAATGATGGACACAAGTGTGGTTCAAGTCGGTAAAAATCTGACACGCCCTCTAACTCCACCTTAGATGAGAGAAGTCATAAGATGATTTCCCACCTAAAAAAACTGGTGCGAGTCAGACTCGCGTTCTGACGGTTCCGTACAAACTTACCTAAGTAACTAATTGAAGTCTCGAAGATTTGAAACACAGTATCTTGTGGATATTATCGAGATAATAAAGAAGAAGAAGAAAGAAAAAGAAGCCTAGGCTTCTATTGAAATTAATTTATAAATTTGTGTAAATGTTATCCAGTAAAGACCTCTGAAAATCTGCTATTTTTCATAAACATTGGCACTTCATAATTTACTCAAAAATTTAAAAATATCAAAAAAGTATAACAATAGAAACCTTACAAATTTAATCAAGATTTTGAATGACGACATTTTTTTCAAAAACTTTTAATTTAAAAAAAAAAACACGTTTATCCTGGATCAATTTTTGTGAAATATTCGAGTAAATCACGGAATTACCGAATGTTTTCAGGCGTTATTTCTCTTTTTCCGCGTTGCCTTTTCATCAAACACCGCATTGGATTGAGTTAGATGAAGTAACAAGCTTTTAAACCATGCTCGATGTTGACGATAGGCGAGTCAAAAAAGACCCTCTTAAGCTCGAAAATTATATTTGTATGGTCTACAGGTAGTTTTTTCGGGTCTTGGTGTGTGTGAGTTTACATGTATGTGACCCACGGTACTAGAGGAGTTCGTAGTGTGGGTCTTTTTTTTAAATTACAGATCAAAAGAACAACTTTTGAGTAAATTTAATAATAATAATAAATAATAATAAATCTTTATTTACCCAAAAACGTACAGAGTTTGACTTACAGTTTGATAAGTACATACATTTAATGTTGTGAGTTCTGTACAAGAGTAATACTCTACCTCTTAAGCTAGGGTATACCTGTATTTTAAGAGGTAGTTTGCGGTCTAAGGTTACAGTAATTAGACAAAAACTTATCACAACTTATTTAGAAGGTCATATAGGTAACAAACGACGGATGGATTGTGTGAAAGATGATAAGGCTAAAAAGGAGACGGTTATCAAGATGGGGACAAATTGAGGCAGATATATGAGAAAAAAATGATAAAAGCACTACGAGGAGGTCATTTGTGTCATGGTTATCAGGTCGGAGCACTATTTTCAGGTGAGTTATATTTTATTTTTTCAACTGTGGACTGATGAATACCAAACAACAAGTTTCATATAAGTAGTTTTCATTCTTCAAGTAACTTAACACAAGCTGTTAGAAAAAAAAAATGTTTTATTGTTTTCCATCTGAACATAGCAGCGATTCCGTTTGGAGCGTCCAGAATGCTCAACGGATTGCCCCAGTCTGTCCCTTAACGTCCGTCCAAATTCGAAAAGTAACCGTCACCCCTCCAAACGATTCCGCTCACGTGACTCGTCAACATTGTCACAGCGGTACTAAGTAACCAATCCATTGACGTATAACCTTTTTAGTATTTATTAAAAATAATATTGATATATTGTTATCCCTGTTTCCTCATGGAGTGAGGACCTGGACCTGTACCATGACGTTCAAAGTAAAATTGTTTCATTCTTATTTTCAGTGTGGGTAAGAGATGGCGCTAGACAACCTGTATAGCTCTGTCTCTTCATCATCATCATCATTTCAGCCGAAAGAAGTCCACTGCTGGACATAGGCCTCCCTCAAGCGACGCCACAACGACCGATCCTGTGCGTCTCACATCCACCGCACTCCCGCGACTCTCACCAGGTCGTCGGTCCACCTTGTGGGAGGCCTTCCAACGCTGCTCTGTCTCTTACCCACACTGAAATAAGAATGAAACAATCTTACTTTGAACGTCATGGTAACCCCGATAGTGATCTGTAATACAGGTTAACACCTATAACAGACAACAAGTTCCACACATTAGGGGGAAATAAACGAAGATTATTGTACTAACATATCCTTGTTCAAGTTATTAACTACTGATATGTAATAGGCAAGTACCATACAGACTAATAGTTTCACAATAGACAATTTATCTTGCTTGAGTAACATTGTAACGAAAAATATCAAACAATTTCTTGTTCTTTGTACTTATTAGGAGAACACAATGGGTGATTATTGATAACAAAAGGTAAGTAATGACTGATGACAAGACATGTCCGTTTTATAGGTCATTTTTTACGACATCTAAGAAATGTGAAGTTTCACTTTAATTATCGAGCAGGAGACATTGTTTTACGACCGCCTTATTAGTGATTAGTGGTGCAATGTAGTGTCCGACCAAAATTGAAACCGAATTTCGGCAACAGTCTCAGTTTCGGCCGGAACCAAAACCGACACTTCCTTATTAGGGTCATGTTTTGGGGGCAAAATAAAGAAAACGTTATTATAATTAGTCAGTATTTATTTTTTTATCTTTAAATCACATAGCTATGCAGGCTTCAACATATACACTTATTGGTATGATAATTCAACATAACAACCTTATTTAAGAAAAAAAATATTAAGTACCAACTGCCCAACTAATGCTTGTTTCGGTATAGCAATACCGAGAGAGTTAAATCAACCAAAAAAAATGTTTAGATAGTTAGGTTAAAGTTGATTCCATTATAATCTATGTTTTATGTTATAATGTTTTTTTTTTCATGTTTACCTACCGAATTCAAACTAAATCACACGAAAACTCACAACAAACAAAACGAACTGCGAACACAAGCCAGTCACGGCATGATTAAGCACGTGGACGCGGAAAAAGGTCTTCGTCGCTCACTCGCTTGGACAGAATTTAACGCGCCGAACATGACCGATCACAGCGCGAGAACTCCCGAATCTAGTTTCGGTTTTGGTCGTTGTTTCGGCAGGTTTGCCACCGAATCCGAAACTAGCATTACACCCATGATATTCCTAAAATGCAAAATGCCCCACCTCCACCAAAGAGTTGATTCCTGATTTAAATAGATTCCTTTTAGGCTATTGAATCCAACGTACGGCGACTATCCACCCTTACGTCGTTGAAACCTCTACGGTCCGAACTAAGCGTTTCGTCGTTTATACCGAGTACATCGAGAGACTGGAACAATTTGCCTGCTGCGGTCTTCCCGTCCGATTATAATTTAGGTGTCTTCAAGGCTAGAGTGAATAGGCTCTTAATAAACTAGTGCGTCTCACCATTAACAATAGCAGTACTAATTTATATCAATTAAAAAAAAAATATTGTTGAATGAGAATTAAACTCAGATGAATTACTCATATTTCATAAATAATTTAGCTCACTTGTCAAAATTCAACCCTCCATTTGAATGTCATAAAAAGTTACTTTTTTACACTGAAGTGATCCCGAACTTAATTTGGAGTTGCGAATCCCCAACGCTTTTGAAAATCAAAAAGTTTTTATTTCGGTCCCTCCAGAAAAGAACCCTGAATTATTTAAGTATCGATTTTCATCCTGTTGTCAGTATATTTTTGTCACTTGTGCTGTTCGTTTTGATTTAGATCGGTTTTACGTGTGTAACGGCCCCGACTTACGAGTTGTAGGTCGCGGATTCAAACCCAGCCAGGCGCATTACTTTGTGTAATTTAATTCATCACCACTGCTCTCAAAACGGTAAAGGAAAACATCGTGAGGAAACCGGCATGTCCTAGAATCAAAAATTCGAAGACATGCGACATTGCCCGGGCCCAAGTGGTGGATTAAAGCCCATTCCCTCTTCTAGAGAGGGAATGCTTCTGCCTGGGTCCCAGCAGTGGGAACATTAAAAGGCTGATTATACTATGCTATATGGGGCAGACATGTCCGATACAATCCCACGGGAAATGGCCAAAAAGACCCACTTCTTCTGGTTTTTTGACTGGCCTGTTGGTCTCGTGGTTAGTGGCACTGACTGCTATGCCGGAGGTCGTGGTTTCAATTCCCACTCAGGACAAATGTTTGTGTGATGAGCACGATCATTTGTTCTGTGTCTGGGTGTAATTTATGTACAATATGTATGTATTTAGAAATATATAAGTATGTTTATCAGTTTTTTAGTACTCATACCACAAGCTCTGCTTAGTTTGGGGCTAGGTGGCGTTGTGTGAAAGTTATAAGTTACTCGTATAATTTCTTCTTAGCGTATTGATGGCAAAACTAGTTAGATTCCTTGCCTAGCCCAGTATTCGGCCACGGCAATGCCGTCCGTTGATGCTGTCGTTAGCTCGTATAATTTTCTAAGGTACCTAAAACCTACCTGAATCAAAACGAACAGCTTTAGTGACAAAAAGACCCACTGAAGGGGTCAAATTAAACGACCAAGATGAAGATGACAGGACGAGCATACATCCTACAAGAAGGATTGGTTACACTGGAAAGCTGGACTGAGTGAAAAAGGGAGAGAGAAGACTTAGCCCAGCACTAAGATGACACGAGCTAGATATATTTCTAATGCCACATTAAAAATGTTCGCTTGATACAAAAGATCAGTTTTTTTTTAAAAGAGGGGAGCGGTTCCCCCTCCGGGCAAACTTCTATTCATTGTTTAGTTCATTAAAAAAAATGGAACAATCAAAATGCTTTGCTTATCTAACGCCAACATGAAAACCACGAGTTTTTCACCAATAACAAATCAGATAAGCCTGAAATAGTCTACACAATACTTGTGTACTTACCTTTATATTTATTCCAAACACTCAATCACTTATAAACAAGAAAATCATAGTTTCACTAACGAACCACACATAATCACTTCACTGTAAAAAGTTTTTAAAGAACGTAATTTTTGTACGCGCAAATTAGACACACACGTCGGTTCGCATCGAGTATCAGAGTGTTACTAGAGATTCGCCAATGTTTTCACTGATAAGTAAGTTGTTTATTCATTTACTTTAAGAGTGTTGTCTATGATTTCCATGGTAATTTAAACTGTTAATGACATACTGCACAGAGTACCGTCCATTCTAGGTTGCCTGGAAGAGATCACGGAAGTGATAAGGCCGCCCATTGTATGTCTTTTAGTTTCCTTTTCTATTTATCTATCGTGGTATATGTACAATATATTACATATTATCATCATCATCATTTCAGCCGAAAGACGTCCACTGTTGGACATAGGCCTCCCCCAAGCGGCACCACAACGACCGATCCTGTGCGTCTCGCATCCACCGCACTCCGGCGACTCTCACCAGGTCATTGGTCCACCTTGTGGGAGGCCTTCCAACGCTGCGTTTTCCGGTACGCGGTCGCCACTCTTGAATCTTTCGGCCCCATCGACCATCCATTCTAAAAGCAATGTGTCCTGCCCACTGCCACTTTAGTTTGGCGATTCTTTGGCCTATGTCGGCAAACTTGGTTCTCCTGCGGATATCCTCATTCCTTATGCGATCACTCAAGGAAACTCCACACATAGCCCTTTCCATTGCCCTTTGGGTGACTGTAAGCCTTCTGATGAGGCCCATTGTAAGCGACCATGTTTCAGTGCCCTATGTCATCACTGACACTAGTTATAGATTTCGTCTTGAGACACTGTGGTATGTTGGACGAAAAGATACCGCATAGCTTCCCCAACACTGCCTTGCCGAGTCGGACTCGACGATAGACCGTAACATAAATATTTTTAACTAGCTTTTGCCCGTGACTTCGTCCGCGTAGAAGTCGAAAATGGTATTATTAAGTTTTTTGAGATACGAAAATATGAAATATTATTTATTATCTTAGTCGTGTGTCATAGTCCATTGAATTGTATGGCGAGCGATATTGTATCATTAAGATAAAATATTATAGTATCTTAGCCGTGTGCAGCGCCCCTTAGTGAACTCCACTGCTGGTGACGTAACCTACAACAAACTTATTATTTTCGATTGGTACAGTAATCGAGTCTAGGGATCGAACCGCAAAATTAAGTTTGTTTGTTATTATATATACTTTTCCGGGATAAAAAGTACCCAATGTAGTGCCCAGGATATTAAAGAATAATTATACTTAGTTTCATCGTAATCGAACCGGTAGTTATTGCGTGATGCCTGAACAAATAGACAGACAACATTTTTTTTAATCACATTTTTGGGTTCGATGTTGGTCTAGTAACATCCCCTACCAATTTTTTTTTTTTTTTTTGATATTTTCGATGTACAGAATTTTCACTTCTACAGATTTATTATAAGTATAGATTAGATAGGTACATGCCAGGGTAAACGGTGACTAATAAGTTATGATATGCTAAGCGGTTAGTTTTTCCTTCTAAGGACTGAATGTAGGCTGATCAATGGGTAAGCCCATATTTATAGAGAAAGTTTACGTAGAGACTGACTAGCAGTAGGCATAATAATGATGACAATGTATAGATATTTAAAACTTCACGACGGCTGGTAATGCTGCTGGGCTTGTTTTGCGCCTATCATAATAACTCAGCCTCTATACACCAAAGCCCGGCTTTGTAGAAGCCTTTACACACTCAAATGTAGAAAAAAAGAAGTTTTTTATTTTATTTTTAAAACTGCCTGCTAAATAACTGTACAACGTTACAGACTAGATACATTCCAAACAGTCAGACGCAAGTGGTGACATCAATTGGCAGTTTTATTTTGTAATAACTGTAGTAGTACCTCAACAAGACCCATTTTTTTACAATACCAATATATTTACCTGACGAACGGCGAGTATCCACCCTTACGTTGTTGAAACTTCAGCGGTCCGGACTAAGCGTTTCGCTTCGTCGTTTATACCGCGTACATCGAAGGACTGGAACAATTTGTCTGCTGCTGTCTTCGCATCCAACTATAATTTAGATGTCTTCAAGACTAGTGTGAATAGGCTCTTAATAAACTAGTGCGCCTCACCATCAATGATTGCATCTCTGCTTACCATCAGGTGGGATCGCAGTCAAACACCGGTTTACATCAATAAAAAAAAAAAGTTTACCGCAAAGATTCTAACAATATATGTAAGTACATAAGAAACTTAAATATTAACTTAGTATGTATAGTAAATTTAACTATGTAAGTACATCTAAACAAAAACACAATATGCAGTCAGGCATCGAAGTTCACCTCCACATCGCTGTCATCCGAATATGTGGACAGAAAACTGACAGCATTGCTAGTTTGTTGGCAATGCAAGTGTCGATGAAGCGGCGTGAAATTTACTTGAAAGATTCAAGATTCAAAGCATTTATTTCAAATAAACCACAGGCTCTTTTGAATTGTCAAAAAGTCGCTCAGTCAGAAAAATGATGCTAATTGCATATTGCAAAGCAGATCTCTATGGGGAATAATGTGCAAGAAACTCCATGGACACTCTTTTCAGTCATGTTGTGTACTACACATATATCTTTTACATGTTTCTTGTCGCTATTATTATGCGAAAACAATGTAAATAAAGTTAACAAATCTAAATATAGAAATTACCGATCTCAACTGATGAACACAAGATTTAAATTTCGTTTCACTGAGTTGTAATACATGGGGAGGTATTTTATTATAATATTTCAAACAGGAAAAGGAAACGCGCTCTCCATGACCCAAGCGCTGCGACTCCAAACGAGCACTATTGTATTAGGCAGTTACCTCAGCAATTTTTCTAGAAAAACCTTCCGAGATGCTGAAATTTATTTACTGAAATCTATATTATAATCTACTTCAAGTCAAGACTAATTCAGAGCAGACTGTGAAATATGTCTGTTCTGTGTTAAAACATGTTTTATTAATAAATTCTTGTACAAATTGTTCTTCCTTTTTACATACTTAATTGTATTTTTTCTGAAGACATTAGGGTAATTCGTATCTTAGAGATGAAACAGAATAATGAAAGTAACAGGAAAACCATAATTAATTTCCACTCTTCTAATTTCAAATCTTCATATTTAAAAAAGCCTTGTTCCTAGTCTTTTTTTTGGTAAATGTTTTTGGCTTGGATACCAAGTCCTTTAAGACATGTCTTTATATGAATAGTAATTGGTTTACCATTAGAATATGGATGTTCACATCCTAATGTCTTTGTAGTATTTGGCAGCAAATATTAAAACCTTTTCGGCAAACTTCGCTGAGTTAGTCAACACTACAACAAAATTCTCAACTCCATTTTACCGAGATCGCGCTGGTTCAATGATTCTACATATTGTCCAGTTGTGCAGACACTTGAGATATAAAACTACACCAATTTTACATCACTATATCCACTAGGAATATATTTGCGAATAATACTGCGAACTTCACTCGAAGAAATCGCGCCAAAAACTCCTTATTCCTAGTGAAATCGAGAGAGTACAGATCATAATCCCTTCCTGTCGTCACTTTACATTTAAGGGTAAAATCTACAAGTCCGTGATAACACTTGTGATGCTGTATTGATCAGAATGTTGGGCTAAGAAAATATGAAAAAACATTGCATGTAGTGGAGATGAGAATGGATAAAGTGAGAAATGAGCACAATAGGGGAAGTTTGTCCATAAAGCATTTTTTGTTTTCTTTTTTTTTATAATCAGACGGAAATAGTTGGCAATTTCTATAGTAAGGTACCTATATCATTTAATCATTAAAATATTGCATGACAATTTCAATAAGCCAAGCCCAGGCCCACCTTCCGGCTTCATCATAAGATCAGTTCGATATAACCCCCCCCCCTCCTCTCTTCTTTCTGTCAGTCATCGACTACACGTATAAACAAAGCAATTTTACTTGTTGCGACAGTAATGCTGTTTTCCTATGAGGAGTTCTCTTCTATATCTTCGAAGTTCATCTTCAGATCATAAAAATATTTCTATGGAACTAACTTGGAAGTATAAACTTTCAATAAAAAAAAACATATTTTCAAAATTGGTCCACAATTGATCGATAAATCGGTGAACAAACATAATTAAAAAAAAATACATTCAGTCGAACATCCTCCTCCTTTTTGAAATCGGTTAAAAAGAGAAACTGACTAAAATATCAATGCACAGCGGAAATTACTGGGTCTAGCAAGGTGAAAGTTTTTACAAGGCTTCCTCTTATGACGTAGGCGAGCACTAAGAAAGGATTTTTGCAAATTCAACTTTTAAGGGGATGAACCGGGGGTCCAAAGTTTGTATGGAGGAACCTACTTTTACGCGAGCGAATCCACTGGCTGCAACTATTTACCTATGAAATTGCCGTTTTTTAAAACGGGTTGCTTTGAAGTGTTATATCTATGGATTGATTTGGAATTATAAGTTCAAATAAACTTTATTTTAAAGGTATGTTATTCTTTTTTTGAAATTTGGTATTTATTGGTTTCTTTGTATTTGAGTACTTATTTTAGTTAGATTTTTGTATGAAATATAAGAAAACTCGTATTATTTTGCAATATGAGTTCCACCGTGAGTCTAAAGCAGTATGCAATATTGATGATGTATACGGACTTAAACCTGCTTATGATTGGGATGTCTACTTTTATTTCAATCACTTTCACGTAGGTAATTTTATCTCACAGTTATTCGTGAGATAAAATTACCTACGTGAAAGTACTTTTTCTTCTCTGGGCGGCTACAAGACAAAATTTTGCAGAACGAAAGCTATTAAACCAAGAAAACCGAGTTCTTTTTTAGAAGAAAGTCGTAGGTATACGTCATTGAAATTGCTTGCCTTTTGAAATGCATTAGTTTAAACGTTGAAACTCTTAATGTGAAAAAACATTTTTTTATTAGCTTCCATTTGTATTTTCTGTAATATCTAAAGCTAAAAAAAATACCAATAAATATCTTATTTCAAAAAAAGAATAACGTACCTTTAATATAAAGTTTATTTGATTTCTTATAATTCCAAGTCAATCCAAAGACGTAACACTTCAAGCAACCCGTTTTAAAAAACAGCAATTTCATAGGTAAAAGACCTATTATTAAAAGAACATTATTCTTTTTTCGATATTAGTTATTAATCTAAATAGTTTTGGAATCTTGCTGTTTATTCACCGATCCATATACTTTAATTACTCTAACCATTCTTTTCAAAAATCAGAGCTATTTATTTACATGAATAATTTACATTAAAAAATATTTAACTAAATATAATTACAGTAAAATAATAATAATAAATACCCTACGCTAATTCCAACTAACCAAAATCAAACTAAAATACCTGATTATGTCATAACATATGCCATAGATTGGTGGCTATAAATTTTATAGTCACCAATCCACGAACCGACTTCAGCTAAAAAGCTAGAGTTAATTAATCTTGAAGACTGACCCATACAGCTGTTACAATATTACTTAACCACAAACTCCTTACTTTTAAAATAATTACAAAAAACCAATCTTTTAAGCGTATTTCGTCGAGCTAACGCGGTTATTAGAACTACTAACGCCATCTATCTATAAATAGAAGCAACTTCTTGTGTTTGGAAAACTAAACTGCGATGGTTAGGCTGCTAAATATCCGAGCTATAGTAAATCTGACTGTTCAATTAGTTACTGGATAGATAGAGACACTTGTATATGGAAATTGCAACATGATGTTTAAAATTCAAATGATAGCCGTAGATATATATTTAATCATTAATCATAAGTAATGATTGAAACCAATATTGAAATTAATGATTGATTAATTTAATCATAATTATGATTAAATTTTTTAGTCATGATTATTTCAATAAGTTTATATGATATATTGTACACATCCTGAGACAGCAAAGCCACTCATATTTTTACTGTTTTATGATGTCATAGAAGTAATTGTATGACAAGAGTTTCTCGCCATCAAACTTTAAAATTTGACGAGCTAAAAATATGTTAAACGATTGTTAAAATGTATGAGATAAATAAATAAAAAAAATCATAACATCAATCATGATTAAATTACTCATAACTAATCAATTGATTGAATAAAATTGTTGATTGACCCATCACTGTTAAACACGAGATTGCATGAAATAAGCAAGTAAGACATTAATTTATACAATTGAACGCAATAAACTAAAAAGAATATTTTTCGTACTCTCTTTTGGGAATATAAAGTTATGAGTATACATGTCTGGGTGAAGAGAAAGAGGAAGGCCAAAGAAAAGATGGATAGATTGTGTGAGAAGTGATATGAAATATAGGAACAATGTTTATATTTGTGACGAGATTTATGGGTAAGCGTGCGCATAGTATAGGTGTATAGAGGCGGCTGCACCCGCCACGTAAGCTTAGTCGCAATTAAATGCAGTTTACGAGAACACGTAATTACTTTTGTTTTGTATCTCTGATACTGTAGTTGACCTCCACTTCATAACCCTAAACAATTCCCTAAATGAAACAGAAGGGAGTTAGTGATGGCGAGATGGGTGACAGAAAAAAAATGGAAGAAAAAGACGTGTTGTGCCGACCCCAAATAAAACGAGTTAAGGGCAGGAAGATGATGAGAGATTTAACAAAAAGGTTTATACTACTTTATAGCACTAGTGCGCCATGGTTAATCAAAATGTCGCAGTTTGGTTACAAATGCCATTATATACCTCCGATTAGTCTCTTTCTGAGCAAGTGTGTTTAAAATAATTTTTACCCTCTTTTCCTCAATAAATTGCATGCAATATGTAATACGATTAATATATAGCCATAACACCTATGTTGATAACCCAAACAGGAAAATCACTCAATGTTGTCCACAAAAATATATCGCAAGCATTTATGTAATTTTATTATATAATTACTCATCAGGATACTTCATTACTGAGCTTGGGTTATGATATATTGAGAAATCTAATTCAGTATCCTGCTAGCAGCAGGGAAGGATGTATGTGTTTTTGAAAACATAACCTAATATTCCTATTTAAAACTGCAATTATTTAGACTTATCAATCAAGTGTTTTGTGTTGGTTTTAGAATGGTGTAGACTAGACATTAATTGGAATTTCTTTGTTTATGTGTAAGTATTACTTTTAAATTAACTTACTAGCCTTTGTTTTCCTTTTACCTTTACCACACAACTTTCTCTGACATGTTTGTATTGAATGTCGGGCTACTTAACGGCTAAGCACGTATTTTGCCTTCCTTCCTCAAAGAACGCCAGCTGCACCTTCATGTTACTGTCAATTTTGCGGACGGTACTCGAAGTGTTTTGCCCTGTATCCAAAAACCACTAGGCGAAGCAGATGAGCTGCTGTTTCGCCCTCCTCCATGCAGGCTCTGCAGAGTGGGTTAAAGATCCCGTGGCCAATTGTAACGGCCGTAACTTTGCACAACTGAGGTTAAGTTTGCGTAGGTATCTGCAGGGGAGCGGCATAGTGGGTTTAGGTCCTATCGCTGCCATATACAAAAGTTCTGGCGAGTTGATCCGCTACATTGATACCGTGTTGCCTCGAGAAGAGCTGTGTGTCCTTTTATCCATTGAATGGTTACTTGATTGTGTTTACCCCCCTAGTTAATGCGTTTGTGACACTCGTATACCAGCCCAGACTGTGTGGCTGTTCAGCGCTTGCAGGACAGCCATGCTGTTCGAGAGTACGCGTATTGAGTGGTCTTTAACTTAACTGGTTGTCTCAGCCTGGAACACTGTGCTATGAACCCCCAATGGCGTAGCTATGAGAATGTTGAGATCCTCCGAGAAGACTCCCGAGTCCGGGCAATTACCTGTTTCGGATCCATCTGTGAAGATCTGCAGCTCTGCAGAGCACAGCCCCTCGCAGTGGTAATTTTCATGCAGTTGGGATTCATCATCATCATCATTTTAGCCAAAAGAGGTCACCTGTTGGAACGCTGCGTTTTCCGGTGCGCGGTTATCACTCTAGAACCTTTTGGCCCCATCGACCTTCCGTTCTACGAGCAATGTGTCCGTATGTGCCCTGCCTACTGCTACTTAAGTTTGGCGATTTTTCGGGCTATGTTGGCGACCTTGGTTCTCCTGCGGATATCTTCATTCCTGATGCGATCACGCAAGAAAACTCCGAGCACAACGCCTTCTTATGAGGTCTATTATAAGCGACAATATTAAGTGCCATATGTAATCACTGGCAACACGCACTGGTCGTAGACTTTCGTCTTGAGAAAGTGTGGTATGTTGGACGAGAAGATACCGCGCAGCTTCCTGAACGCTGCCCAGCCAAGTCTGATTCGACGATTGACCTCTTACTCAAAGTTAGACCTACCCAACTGGATTGTCTGTCCCAGGTAAACATAATCATCCACATCTTCGAGTATAGAGACTCCGATCTTGATCGAAGTGCTTCATGGTTATTTACCATGATTTTGGTTTTGTCCATGTTCATTTTAAGACCCAATCTTTCGGAAACTGTGCTAAGGTCATCGAACATTGTACTGAGCTCCTTCGTAGTCTCAGCCATTACTACTATATCTACGGCAAACCGAAGGTGAGTGATATACTCGCTACTGACATTAATCCAGAACCTTGAAGACATCCTCCGTTGCAGTCGTAAACAGTTTCGGAGAAATGACGTCTCCTTTCCTCACACCCCGCTGCAAAAGGATAAGTTATACAGACAGATAGACGCAATAAGGGATTGTTAGGGAGATTTAATGTTTCATTCATACTTACGGAACCACAAAAGCCTTTGTCCACAAAGGATTTTATAACTATGACTGAATAATTGTCTTATTCAACTTTATTTTTAGTTTGAATTGTTTATTACAATAAAATCCCATTAGTACAGTCATCAGCAATAAGATATACGTTGTATCAACAGACGGTCAAGGGATCATTCTACTCATCAATATGAACAACTTTTAATGAGCGACCATCCTGAAGTCATGAAAAATAATGTAACTGCTCCATATATTTTTTGCAATAAAGCCTTCTGTCCACGGAAGTGTAGCTCCATAGACGTGTATTGGTCATTATAGGCTTGTTTAATGCCAGCGTGAAGCTAATGGCAGCATTCGGACCTTAGCGACCGCGACACCCGAATGCGACCATTCAACTACAAAACCATGGACGCCTGTCACGAGGAGTACGTCATTTTGATATGCTTCTTGCCTGCGTCGCGCGACAGCATTGCCTATGATGCGACCAGGACGCGGTCGCCACTCCAAAACGTTCTCTACAAAAACTATGATCATCGGACTTCACGCCAAAACGCCCTCTACAAAAACTATGAAACTGTGTCGACGAAGCGGCAAGGTCGTGTCTTTGCCTTAGTAATCATAAATATATGGAGTACCGGTTTTTTTTTTTCATTATTAAATTTTCCATTTACCTGTACTTCTGCCATTGAAGAATTATATTTACGACAATATTAGTTCTAAATTACCTTGATCTATCTCTATATATATATATATATATCTATCTTGATTAAGTAATTCAAGTTGTTTTACTTGAATTACTTAATCAACGAGAAATAAATTGTACGACATATGGTTCTTTATGTTTCGTACATTTATTGCTCGTGACTACAATGAACGGTCCTGTGCGTCTCGCATCCATCCGATTCCCGCAACCATTACCAGGTCATTGGTCCGCCTAGTAGGAGGCCTTTCGTCTACCTTGGGCGTCTTTCGGCTGAAATGATGATGATGAATGATGATTGCTCGTAACACGACTGTACGTGGATGCACCCAAGATAAATAATTATTACACATGGTAATTAAATTTAAATAGATTTAATTACCATGCATAATAATAGCGTATTTACGCTATTATTTAATACAAATGAGTCAATCATACCATATATACGAGTTGATGTATAAAATAACATACTAGTTGATTATTTTGTGGTTTTGCAATAAGCTAGGTCGCTAATTAAATCATTAAGTTTAGCTATCGTGAACAGTCAGAGACGTTAATCTGCATAAATGCATTGGATATGTGGTGTGACGAGAATGGATAAAGTGAGAAATGAATATATTAGGGGAAGTTTGAAAGTGGCGCCAGTGACTGAAAAGTTGAAAGGGAATCGTTTGTCTTGGTATGGTCATGTGAAGAGGAGGGATGAAACGCATGTTACTAAAAGAGTTATGAGTTTACATGTGGATGGATGGAGAGGGAGAGGGAGACCAAAGAAAAGATGGATGGATTGTGTGAAGAGTGATATAAAAGAAAAGGAAGTTAGTGATAGCATGACGAGTAACAGGGCAGAGTGGAAGAAAAAAACGTGTTGCGCCGACCCCAAATAACACGGGATAAGGGCAGGAAGATGATGATGATGAATATTAATCATTTATTCATACATAAGCCTGATACAGATGGAGCGAAATATACGTTGTTATTTTGATAAAATCCTTCTGCCCTTCTGATTTGGCTACGTGATAGAGCATGCAGTAAACTGTGTGCC
Source organism: Mythimna vitellina (assembly GCA_949316375.1). Lineage (NCBI taxonomy): Eukaryota > Metazoa > Arthropoda > Insecta > Lepidoptera > Noctuidae > Mythimna > Mythimna vitellina. Next base: position 5,761,442 of record OX438687.1, on the reverse strand, counting down.
TCCTGATACACAAACTAGGACATAAGTCCTGTATCTCAGGTGAGAGCGTTCCTTCCTAGCCATTCACAAAAAGCAGCTTACATTTAAATTGTATTAAAAGTACAATAAAATTCAAATAAGAAAAATAAATTAAATTGTAATTAAACATTTCAAATTAAAATTGAATTAAATTAAATTATAAATTAAAATAATAATAGAAATTAACTAAAATATTAATAATAATCAAATCACAAAAATAATTGAATAACTGAACAAAAAGATTGCCTAACACTTACAGCTAAGTTTGAGTTCTCAGCCAATGTAAAATATGTGAATATGTGAAGTGTAAATGTGTGTATTTGTGAGAGACATGTAAAAGTAAATATTAGAGGTGATTTAGAAAATGGATGTGCTGCTAAAGAAATTTACCAAGTTATGTCAGGCAAATGATCAGTTTCCTGGTAGGCAAGGGAAGCAAGCCACATTTTTACAGTTTATTCTGCTAAGATCAAATATGCCCAGTTCATTATTAACCTTTTTGTATACTCTTACACTAATTATCAAGAAGTTATTTCGAGCAAACTGAGTTTTCAGGGCTCCTGCGGTGGACGAGTCTTATGTTTGCGGGTTACGGCCTGGAGTATATACAGTTGCCTCGACATCTGCACACACAATCGGGGTATAGTTGAGTTGTAGAGTACCTAAAGAGTCTTTTAGATAATAACTTAAGAACAGCTCGCTGAGCAACTTCTAACCTGAAGTATTGTAGACTTTTGGGCTCCACCTTACACCGTCACACAGTAGCACAGAAGGGACTGGCATAGTGCCAAGTACACCATCTTGAGGGTTTTATTGTTAACTGATTGCCGGAGTCTTTTAAATATAAATATAAGCCTACAAATTCGATTTGTGACTGTTTCAATTTGTTTGTGCCAGCGGAAGCTCTGATCTATGTGCACTCCCAAATATTTAACGCAGGAAGATCTAGATAGAGTTAAGCAGCAGCAATCCGGGGTAAAAATTGAGCACATGCGCGCCTTAACCGAAAAAATCCCCGGGGCTGGAGGTCAGCTTTCATTGCTAAGGGGGGAAACGGGGTTTTACCAATGGCAAGCATCAAAAGATTATCAGAGAGCCAAGTCATGACAATCTTGAGAGCAAGCTCTGCATTTTGCTTAGCCTGTAGTCCGCCCCATCTACAATGAGAGCCGTATCATATTTTACAGTATGGGAGAGGAATGTTGCACAGGTCTTTTATGAAAAGGATGAATATTGTGGGACCCAGGATGCTACCTTGGGGCACACCACAGACCATTGTCTCCTCAAGACTCAAAAGTTCCCCAACTTTTACCACTTAAACTCGGTCGTAGAGATAGTCACTAAAAAATTTTAGAGGGATAACTCTAACTCCAACGCGTTCCACCTTAGTTAAAAGTATGGGGACGGTGACAGTGTCAAAAGCTTTGCCAAGTCTACGAATAGTCTCAAGTATTTGCATTTCTAATCCAGGTTCTGTTAGAGCCAACACAGCATCTTCTGTGCATAAACCAGTACGAAAACCATACTATTTTTCAGATATAATTTTGTGAGATTCTAAAAACTTAAATAAGCGCTTGTTTAGAACACGTTTTAAGATTTTAAAGAGTGTTGTAAGGACTGATATTGGTCTGTAGTTATTGACAATGCCTCTGTCGCCAGTTTTGTATACAGGATGCACAATCGCCTTTTTAAAAACCCTTAGAAAGATACCCGCCTCTCTATCCAAGTTACGATCGTTTCGTTTACGTCGAACGGCTCAAGTAGTCCACGCCTCCGAATTCTTTGTTCTGACGCTATCTCAACGCTCAGTCACGTGGTCAGAACAAAGGAATCGGAGGCGTGGCCTACTCGAGGCGTTCGACGCAAACGAAATGATCGTAATTTGGATAGGGGGGCCGTTGTGATAGCCAGGTAACAGATATGGGTCATAAGGTTGGTAAGGTTTTTGATGTACAATAAAGAATATATCTATCTATCATTAACCTGTTATGCCAATAACATTAAAGTCGTCAAATGAAGATAGTATACATTAAATTAAAATTTCTTCTTTTCTTCAATTTATTATTTCATTTATTTCAAAATTCTTTCATAACACTAATTTATTATAAATTATTAAAATAAATCTGTAAAAAATTCTTTAAACCCTTAAATATTATTTTCTTAAAAATTCTTTTATTATAATATTTACTTATTCATTTCCTCCCAGCAAGTCAGTGGTTGAGTGATTGACTGCTGCGCTGCGAGACGCGGGTTCGATTCCCGCACGAAACAAATAATTGTATGGTCTGCAAATAGTGTTGTTCCGGGTCTGAGTGTCTTGTGTATGTCATTTTACATGTTTATGAACGCACCCATGATACAGGAGTAATTCCTAGTGTTGGGCAATACATATGTAAAAAAAAAATATAAATACTCCGGACTGTGGGATTATTTGAAAGACCTGGGATGACTGGCCGACCCTAGATGCGTTCCAGTGCTGCAAATGAATTATTTGACTCCAAAATTAAAAAATAAAACTTACCAGACGGTATTCTTTACACTGGGCTAAAGGAGTTGTATGAAATAATCGACACAGCCCTGGAACGCACAAGTCAACTGAAGGAACAGGTGGGTCAGGTAGGTTTAAGTCATTAATAGTTTGACACTTCCTCCACCCAAAACATTGACGATTTCCCTAAGGTTAAACAGAGATGTAGCAACTTAGTTAACCCATATTTTGATAGATAGCCTCATGAAATATGGGGCAAGTCTACCGCCATTAAACGGTAATAAACCTGCATGCTTAGCATGCTTAAAAATTCATTTGTCTAAACAAATGAATTTTATTTATTTATTAAAATTTTATGTACTAGTAAACACTGTACAAAGGCGGACTTAATGCCTTAGACATTTTCTACCAGTCGACCATAGTGCGGTGCAGAAACATAACATGGCAATAAAAAAAAACAAATAGAAAAATAAAATAAAAAATAAATAACCAAAATTATTATGAGAAATGAATACAACAAATCAACGCTGTGATGATTCTACCAACTATTTGTGTTTTGTTATAGGTTCACGTGCCATGTTGTGCCGTGTTCTGTTAACATTCGCGCTAAACGCTAAGTACAAAATGTATGGCAATGACACTACCTGCGGAGAAGTCACGTGACAAGTGACGTGACAGATAATATCATTGCATCCATACATTTTGAACTGAGCGTTTGGCGTGGACGCAACAGGAAACTCATTTATTTAAACCTGATGGACTGCTACCGAAAAATTCTTGGTGGAAAACCCCAATAAAAAAACAAACTCGCGACGTTGAGGTTGCGAATTTGTAGTGGTAAAGCGTTAACGCTATGCAGACGCGACGTTAGCGTTGTAAGTTTATTTCGTACAACTTAAATCGCAGCACGTGTACGACGTTAACATTGGATTCAGCAGATATAACGCTTGCCACTACAAACTCGCGACGTTGTTGTCGCGTCTGCGCAACGTTATCGCTGCGTAGGCGTTGGAGAAGAGCCAACGCTCTTTAAACGCCAGTGTGATAGAAAGAAAGAAAGAAAAGAAAGAAAACACGTTTATTTGGCACACAGGCCAACAGCCTAAAAACAGCGTTTGATAGCGGCCTAACAGTAAAACAATGTTATTTTTTGTTCAAGGAACAACTAAACATTCAAGATGCAGTACCCGCCGTCAGATAACGGGCAAGACAATCGCTCTAGCAATGGACGGAACGTAAGTAATACCTGCAGGTATACCCCTTCGCGCGTATATTCGCGCATAATTGCGCGTTTTTTACTAAACTCGATAAAAAAAACAATCGTTTTGGGTAGACCTCAAGAAAAACGGAGATATCGATACCAAAATTTTCGGTCGAACAAATTTCGTACATCCGTGTGTACAGTACGACGCTTAAGCGTTTTTCAAGGTCATTCAAGTTGTACAAACGGATGTACAATCGGCGCGCGAAGAGATAAAAACCTGTACCTCATACAGTAAAGACACTGTCATTAAGAAGGCCATGATCATTATTAACAATGGCGGTCTTAGAGGGTAATGAGCAGGGCAAACGCCCGGGACCTCGCTCTTCTTTATCTCATAATTGTATCATTAGTTTTAGGGTTCAGTACCTCTAAAGAAAAAAACCGAACCCATACAGGATCACTTTGTTGTCCATCTGGCTATCTCAAGTCAAGTCCCAAAATCTCGGGAACGCATAGAGGTATCGAGTTAAAATTAAAACATTATACTCAGGTCTTCGGGTCCTTGAAATTGTGAAAAAATCAAACTTCTAAGTTAACGAAAAAAAAAGATAAAGCCATCTATGTTGCAAGAAACGTATATTGCGACACTCTCATGGGAATCAAAGTTCATAGGGTACTTCCCGTTGACCCAGAATCCTGATTTGGCATAAAGCAAAGTATTAGCGACGCATAATACAATACCTGGCCATACTATGTTGTAACAGAATAAAGTAGTTTGTACCTACATAAATCAGTTTTAAGGAAATTCTTTGTTAAATTTTATTGTAAATATGGAGGTAGCGTGCAAACTAATGTATTAAATTCACTTTGTCGAGTCACAAAGTTCAGTTCGCTAATGTCTCTCAGAGCAACCGCACGCTACCATCTCGCTCGTTATTTTTCGGTCACCCGCTGTAATATTTGTAGTTTAATACAAATAAACGCCTACAAACTTATTTCCGCTCGAGTATTATTCCCACGAAGACTCCGGACCCGCTACAACTGGTCATTCGAGCCGCATCATATTCAACACGCCGCACAAAGGAGTTGTCACACGGAGGACAAAAACGCGGCTAGAACAAGAACAAAGGGGATTAATTGAGCGCCAGGCCATGGAGGCTCAAGCCTTGGAGACTGAAGTTAATGTCCAGCCTGCTACAGAAGCCTTAAGTGGGATTTCTACATACAGTACGCGTCACGTGTCTGAAAAGGCAGGTACCAGTGTAAAATCGGAATTAGTGCCCCATGACCGCAGTCAAGGTCAAGCGCCACGTGACAGAACTGCTTATTCTTGCACTAGCAAAAGCTCGCTGAAGTCGACCTCAAAAAGTGCGAGGATAAAGTTACAGTTAGAGGCAGCTAAGAAGAAGGCTCAGATACAGATGGACCTTATTGATAAAACTCTAGAGGCGCAATTAGCGGAACTCAACGAGGAGGAGGAACTAAAGGAATACAGTTCACAATACGAAGGAAAAATCCGTCCTCCAAGCAACATTGAAGAATGGGTGGAGCACCAAAGCAACCATTTTGATCTTATAGTACTGGTGGAGGAAAAAATCTCAAAACAGTAAATTAGTTATGTCACGGTTTTTTTTTTAAAATTTCTGTTTGAACCTTAATGTATATATAAAATATGTAATAGGTCTGTACCACCCATAAATTAGGAAAAACGTTACTTCAATCGATTTACTAAATTTAATTCTATTGTCCTAACATAGGTTAAGTACTTTTTTAATGATTTTCCTTGTCGTAGATAGTGAAACAAATTCTAATTTTAAAATTTTAATGATCCTGTTACCAGATGATTTATTTATAGTGAGGATAATGAGAATCATTTTTAGGTTATATAGCGATATAAATAGTAAAAATATCTATTGGTTTTTCCATAGTTATTATGTCATTATTTTTATTCGAATACGATAAAGCCAACATGAAGGGTCATTGTGCACGCTCAGGGCGCCGGGAATCGTCTTAAGCGCGGGCTTGTGGACGACGAGCAATGGGTAGCTCGCCGTTCGCTCGTCCTATAATGACCAAGCCCGAGTCGTCGACTGTGCGTAATGTTCCACGCTCGCCTCAGAGAGATTTCAGTAAACCCTGTTCGGCTCCTAGAAACGATGCCGACTGGGGCCATGGGATCGGTTTTGGAAAGGGAAGAAAGAAAGGAAGAAAGAAAAAATTTTTATTTGCCGGAAAAGGCGCAAACTTAAAACTAACATGTTAAAGGCTATACTCATGGTCTTGGAACGTAATAGGCAACTAAAGGACCACAGGTGTTGAGTTGGTAAAAGTCTGATACACTTTCTCACTCCACTCTAGAGCGGGAAAAGTCATAAGACGATTAGGTACATACCTCAAAAAAACAGGGCAAATGCGAGTCGGACTCGCGCACTGAGGGTTCCGTATACACTTTCCTATGAAAACAGTTCGATTCCCGAATTGAGTTACGAAGATTTTTCAGAAAACTGTAAATTTGTTTTATACTACAAATTTAGTTTTCAGATTTTTTTCCTATACTTATGCTATGAGAGCTTGCTCCATGCCAAATTTCAGGATTCTAGGTCAAAGGGAAGTACCCTAATTTTGATTCCCTTGAGAGTGTCGAAATAAACGTTTTTTTGCGATATAAAGGGCCGTATCTTTTTTTTTGTTAACTCAGAAGTTTGATTTTTTCATAGCTTCAAGGGACCGCAGACTGGAGTATATAATTTTAATTTCAACTCGATACCTTCTCGCGTTCCCGAGATAAAGGGTCTTGACAGAGAGAGACAACAAAGTAATCCTATAAGGGTTCCGTTTTTCCTTTTCAGGTACGAAACACTAAAAAGGTTCATTTCTTGACAGGGTTTAATGAATTATAAATTTTAAAAAAAAATATGGTAACATAATTCCCACATTAAACAATAGACAAAATTAGGTACATACCAATAGCTTCATATCAAAGTAATACAACAATTATTACTTTACGGGAATAATACCCCGCGTAGCTTGTAAAAACTTGTAACTTGTAAAAATACAACAAAAGACAGACAAGTGACACTAGTGACAGCGGCTAAACGCGATTATGCGAGCCAAACGTTAAAACGCGATGAGTTTTATTGGTGAATTCTGCCCTAAGTAGGCCTTACACATTTCTTGTAAATATAGCACGTACCTAATATTTATTTGTATGCAGTTTACTAACGTAAGTATGTATTTATTGGAAAACAATAACAAAATGGAACACAATTTTTATGAAATACAAGTAAAGGAGTAGGTAAATCCCCATGACATGTTATGTAAAGTTTGCGCTGACGCACCTTCAATATATTTTACGAATAAATTACAAATTAGTACCTTTATTTATATTTTATAAATAAATTACCTGTAAATGCCACCATGCACCATTGCCATGTAACATCCCACGAATATACCTATTCTATCTATATATGACGTATACATAGTATGTATCTTTATGTATTATTTTATTCGTATTATTTTTAATTCTATAATTTTGCTTGGATCGTCTGGATCATACCCTCCATTGTGATCACTTAATGTTTTGCTGGAAGAAAACTCAACTTTGACTTAAGATCGCCTATGAACAATCAGGGATCAGAAAGGGAAAGTGCAATTGCAGCGTGTCTAAAATTTATTTGTAGAAGAGGTTCGATTCCCTATCCTAGAGAGGATGACTGAGTCCCAACAGTGAGAACATTATAAGGCCGACTATGCTATGAGTGATAATAATATAAAAGCTTTATTAATCTGGTACATCCGTCTGTAGACCGGGGTCTGGATTCAGTCCATGGATACTTTTCAACGATAGTTAGTCATCAATATTTAGTTTGAGGAAACTAAGTAATTAGGTAATAATCTACCTACCTATAAAATAATATAAAAATGAATCCTAGATCATGTCATAACTTAAAATAAATAATTAGCGAAATGTTCCAACCGTTCATGGAACAAATTCGCTAATTATTATTTTTTCTCTTTGTTTTTGTCAGGAGAAGTTACGCGGAACATTTAAAAACATAAATAATTACACTTAACATTCACGCATTAGACCGTTCGCAAATCATAGCTACAACAGGGTCACATGTCTGTAGGATCAGTTAGTATATACATCGGACGACGAGCAGTGGGTAGCACGCCGTCCGTTTGTCCGATAACCGTTTGGACCTAGCCCAAGTCGTCGACGATGTTCCACGCGCGCCTCATTGAGATGTCAGCAAATCGTAGGGCCATGGGTACTGGGGCCATGGGTTAAGTGAAAATAAACCCCAGAGCCCTAAAACGCAAGGCAAAGAAGGAACATAGGAGTGAATTTTAGTCAGTAAAAATCTGACAACACACAATCTGACCTCCCACTCCGCTGGGCACGCCACAATTATGGCGGTAAGTCCCCTCTTTGAGGCGTGGTTGGAAAGACCTCACGGCGTCCTCACATTCCGCATGACGCAGATTCTCACCGGACACGGTAAGTTCGGGAGGTTTCTGCACCGGATTCGTGCGGAAACGACGCCCGGGTGTCGCCACTGTGTGGCCCACCCGGAGGACACGGTAGAGCACACGGTGGAGGTGTGCCCCGCTTGGGCAGAGCAACGCCGTGTCCTCGTGGGGGTAATCGGCGGCGGCGATCTCTCGCGCCGGGCCTTGGTTCAGGCCATGCTCCGGAGCGAGGAGGAGTGGCAGGCGGTAGCCTCCTTCTGCGAAGCAGTAATGCTAGCGAAGGAGGCGGCCGATCGCGTGAGGCAACGGTCCTTACGCTCCAACCGCCGCCGCCGGGATTCCGATCCCGATTTCCGGCCACCGTAGGCGCGGCTCGCGGACGGCGAGCAATGGGTGGCTCGCCGTCCGATCGTCCGCTAATCGGACCGAGCCCAAGTCGTCAACGGCGCGTACTGTTCCACGCGCGCCTCAAAGAGATGTCAGCAAATCGTAGGGGCCCAGCAGGGTCGAAGCCTACTGGGGCCACGGGTAGTGTGAAAGCGAAACCCGGGGCCCTGGGACGAAGGCAACGAAGGAACAGGAGTGGGTTTTTAGTCAGTAAAAGTCTGACACTATCTCCCGCTCCGCCCAAGAGCGGGTTTTGTCATAAGATGATTTTCCCACCCAATAAAAAAAAAAACCTCCCACTCCGCCCAAAATCATTGGATGACTTTCCACCTAAAAAAAAGCTAGTATATATATAAAAGGCAACAGTACCTAACTGACTGATCCATCAACATACAGCTCAAACCACTGAAACCGATTGCGCTGAAATTTTGCGCGCACATAGTTATTGTGACGTAAGCATGCGCTAAAAAAGGATTTTCCATAATTCACCCCATAAGGGGATGAAACATAAATGATGTCCCTAAAGTATGTATGGAGAAATCTACTTTCACGCAGATGAAGCCGCTGACAAAAGCTAATTAACCACATTTTTGTTATCAGGACAAATTCAACTTAAAAATGTTTTTGTAATCAGGATAAAAGCTAATGCAAACTATTGGCATGATTTAATTTCGCTAGTAATGATACCTAAATTATATGTTAGAGAACAATACGAGGAATCAATAGCAAAAAGAACCAGGTCTTTAAACCGTAATTGAACGAAGATACCTATAGAAGCATTGCTAGTATATTTTTGTCAGGCGTTACCTATTTTCTGCGTCGCAAGATTTTGAATTTAAAAGTCGAGACACAGATTTAGCTGCATACCACACACATTTAACCACTAGCAGATTAATCATGTAGCAAGAGTAGCAAAATGCTACGGGCCTCACGCAATAAGATGGGCCCCGCGCAATGGGATGGGCCCCGCATTGACGTACAAAAACAAGGTAACGGCTCTAAAATAAGAATTTTAACCACTTTCGGGTTTTCTATAAAGAAAATGTAGGCAATTGCTTAAAGACTCATTGCTACCTAAGCCCTATGATCTCTTTGAAAAATAAATTAAATAAGTTTTGATTCGTTATCTACACTAATATTATAACGAGGCAAAGTTTGTTTTTATGTCTTTTTTTTTGTTTGTAGGAAGTAATCTCTAAAAATAGTGGTCCGAATGCTAAAATTTTTTCACCGATAGAAAGCTGATTTATTCCTGAGTGACACAGGCTATATTTTATGTACACGGGTGAAGCCGCGGGCAAAAGCTAGTTTTTTTATAAAGATAGAATATAGGCCCCTTTGGTAGAATTTGCTACAGGCTCCACGCTAGCTTGATCTGGCACTGCATTTAACTACTTACGTTTGAATTTGTTTCAATTATTACATTTTTATTTATAGCAAAACAACAATGTGTGTGTGACTGTGACCCACATAGCGACTTAATCATTCTTTACCGAACATAACCTAGCCGCAAATTATTAACATAAGTACATAGGTTTTTATATATTTTCTTTGTTTTCAGCATCGCATCCTGTCTTCCTGTACAAACAGTATGCTTGACTTGGATGATGATGACCCTAGTAAGTAATTTTAAAGTATATTAAGCTACTAATTATTTTTTTCTTGCAAAACCTTTCAAAGGCTAGGGATAAGTTTGGAAAGTTTGAGATTCCACTATGTCACCCCGGTGATCATCATCAACACTCCAGGATCCCTTATGTGAAATGCCTAAAAAAACACGATGGTGATGATAAAAGTCACTTTTCGAGGAAGTGTATTGATAAAAATTTTATATAGCCTACAGACAGCAATTCCGGGGCCGGGTATCTTACGCATATGAGTTTGCATATTTGTGAACACAACCATGCAATCCTAGTGTGAGGCAAAGTTAAAAAAAAAAGCCAAATTTCAGCTTCCACAACTGTCAAAAGTTAAAATTGTCAAGTAATAGGCGAATCTCGAATCTTCAGATCTGTATTACAAAAATAATACTTATTGCATGAGAATAAAGATCATTTTAGTTGTTAAACTTTGGCAACAAGCAAGCAACACAGCTCAAAATGTTATCGCTATCTCAAAGCCTACGAAACTGCTACGCCGTAGCACACTGCTACGTCGTGACGTTGCTTACATTCGTTCATGCTATATTCTTTGAGTTCACTAACATTGTGGACAAATCATGCGTGACTTTATTCATTAATTGTTAAAAAAATTAAAATTTGTGCCAAATAAACGTATTTTCATTCTTTCTTTCTAATCAGCTAAAGAACTGAGAGAAAAAAGTACCAAAAAAATCGTAATCATTTATTTATCATGGCAGTTATGTAATTACATGGTCTTAATAGCATCTATATTTATTTGTCATTTATTTACAACGCACAGCCGAAACTATTGGGTGTAGGAACGTGAAATTTTGCACAAGGCTTCCCTTCAAAATGTACGTGAGCACTAAGAAGGGATTTTTGAAAGTTCACCCCCTCGTAAGGGCCCAGCAGGGTCGAAGCCTACTGGGGCCAAGGGTTTGTTTCTGAAAAGATAACTCGGCTCTGGGACGAAGGCAAAGAGGGAACAGGACTGAGTTTTTAGTCAGTAAAAGTCTGACACGCCCTCCCCAAGAGCGGGGGTTGTCATTGGATGATTTTCTCACCGACTAAAAAAAAACCCTAAGGGGAATAAAACGCGAGTCCAAAGTTTAAAGATGGAAAAACTTATGTTCACGGGGGTAAAGTCGTTGGCAGAAGCTACTCTAACATATAAAAATCTCAAACTCAATAGTTTATTGCGTTCATTCGTTACGTTCTTTGTTCATTCATATCTCGTGCGTTCATGACATTTTTTATGTATGTTTGGTAGGTCTCAGAATAGGTCGTACGCATTTTTTCCCTCCTACCCTCACCCGACATTTTCTTCTTTGATATACACCATTAATTTTCAATTAGTACAAATACTTAAAGGGCTTATTAGAAAACGTCTTATTATTATTTAAGTAAAGTCTCAATAAATAATATTCATAAACAGCAAAGTTATTGATTAGCATTTGTTTGTTTCCCAAATTGTCACTCAATTTATGGAAATATTGTACAGGCTATTGAAATTTTGAAATTGAAAAATTGTTATGAATGATTGATTCTACTATGAATTTACTAATTATGACTTTTCGTGGACAATTTTGGGATTTCGTCTTTTTTTTACTACAAAAATATGATCGGGTAACGAGTACGGATAGAGCCCATTTCTTTGTACTAATAAAAAAAAAAACTGGGCAGGTGCGAGTCGGACTCGTGCCCGGTTCCGGGTCAGGGTTCCGTACAAACTTACTTATGCAAAGAGTTTCATTCCTTGAGTCTCGAATCTTTTTCCAAATCGCAAAAAAAAATTGTGACGTAACAACAAATTTTCTGTTTTCAGATTTATTCCTATACTTGTGTTATAAGATCTTGCTTTATACAAAATTTCAGGATTCTAGGTCAACGGGAAGTACTCTAGAATTTTGATTCTCTTGAGTGTCGAAATATATGTTTTTTAGGACATAAACGGCCATATCGTTTTTTTCGTTAACTTAGAAATTTGATTTTTTCACAGCTTCAAGGGACCGCAGACTTGTCTTGGTATGGTCATGTGAAGAGGAGGGATGAAACGCATGTTACTAAAAGAGTTATGAGTTTACATGTGGATGGATGGAGAGGAAGAGGGAGGCCAAAGAAAAGATGGATGGATTGTGTGAAGAGTGATATGAAAGAAAAGGAAGTTAGTGATAGCATGACGAGTAACAGGGCAGAGTGGAAGAAAAAAACGTGTTGCGCCGACCCCAAATAACACGGGATAAGGGCAGGAAGATGATATGAAGGGACCGCAGACTTAAGTATATGATAATTTCAACTCGATACGTTCACGCGTTCCCGAGATAAAGGGTTGACAGACAGACATACAGACCAGACAGACGGACCGACAACAAAGTGATCCTATAAGGGTTACGTTTTTTCTTTTTGAGGTACGGAACCCTAAAATAGAGGTGACAGAACAACGTTTGCCGAGTCAGAAATTACATAGTCTTTTTAAACTTATTAAAATTATTGCTCTAATGAATAAGGTTATGAAGTTCTGTGTGATTTTGTTTTCAGTGTTTGCGGATGAGATGCCTCGACCACGCTATTACAAAGGGATATTTTATCCAATGTTTAATAATACTTTTAAGGTTAGTTGTTCTTAAATACATATTATACATCTATATATACAATATATAAATGAGAAACTGACTGGCTGACAAGGTTTCCTATTGTAAAGTAGGCGAGCACTAAGAGAGGATTTTTTAAAATTCGCCCCTACCTAAGGGAATAATAATAATAATAATAATAATAATAATAAGAAACAAAATGTATACACCAACAATACGAACAAAGAAAAAAAATTACACAAATAGTGTATTATAGCTGATTGCAGATCAACTCAGCTAATAGAAAAACAACGAATACTATAAAATTGACAGTTGACTTTGGGAGCATGGAACAACAAAAATGCTGACTAGAAGACGAGCTCAGCAACTAAACACACAGCCAACATCTTCGGGTTCGTCGCTCAGCTCCGCCTCGCAGCCGCCGGGACCTACGCCAGCCGTGAGTTCAGAGATTCCGGTCGCTGCAGTTGCGTCGAGCTCGAGTGACGAATACTTCTCGCCGCCGACGACACCACCACCTGCGCGTCGACGGGGAAGAGGCCGACCTCCGGCCAGCTTGGGACCTCGAGGCCCACCGGCCTCTGATAGGGTTCCCGCTACCGGTGGAAGTGTGCAGCGCATGCGTTGGACACAATCAATGAATGAAAATGTCATGCGCGCATACTTTGGGGCTACAGAGGGAGGAAATCGCCTGACTGCGTACCGAGATCGGATGCTCTCTCTGTTTCAGGTGCTTGAGCCAGCTGTCAACGTTTCGGCCCAACGTTTATCGGATCAGGTGCGGGTCATCCAGCGTAACCGTATGTTGGATGATGCCGTACTTGATAGACTGCGCCTAGAATCACGGAATAGCCGTGTCTCACCTGTATCACCACCGGCCGCGGTGCAACTGCAACCCAGTGTATCACCGCGACCCGACCACGTCGGTGAGGATGATGATGACGGGGCTATATCTGTGAGTACCCAGTGCAATGCACGTTTGAGGAGCGCTTTGGAGGATGCATTCCGAGAGTACCGCTCCACACCGCCTGAGCTTAGACCTCGTCTACCTCGTTTGCCCATGCATAAAAAAAATAAGGCGCTGGTGTGTGCTCTAGATTCGCAGCTATCAAATTGTTTTGATAGCAGCAAAGACCTTGCCGATACTCACTCGATCTTATACTGTGCGGCTGCAGCGGCGTGTCGTGTAGCTCACGTCAAATTTCCTAATAGTGACCGAGCTACACGACCAGCTGTACCAGCTTGGCAGTGCAGGATCGAGCGTCGTATCGGTGAGGCTAGAGCACTCATCGGCAAGCTTATCTGCTTCAGGGAGGGCAACACTCGCCCTAGGGTGATGCGCTTTGTGAGGCGGGCGTTTTCGGGGACAGATATTAGTCCTCAAGATTATTTACCCCGCGTCACAGAGCGTATCGACTTCCTGAAGCAGAAGATCTATGCATGGGCAAACCGTATTCGTCGGTACAAGCGACGAGTCGAGCGGTACACTCAGAATCGCACATTCCAAAGCAACGAAAGGTGGGTTTATAGGGCTTGGGAGCGACCGGACCATAGTGTGACTGATACACGCTTACCAGATGATGACGCGATGTGTTCATTCTGGCGCAACATCTGGTCAGTGCCTATCAGTCACACCGAGGGTGACTGGACTCGGGAGGTCGAGCGTGTGTGCGATCTTTTACCAGAAATGGGGGCAATTACCATCAGCCCCCTAGATGTAGCTCGTGCAGTTCGTCCGTTGCCCAACTGGAAATCTCCAGGGCCGGACGGGCTGCACAACTTCTGGCTTAAATGGTTTCAAAGGTCGCACGCTCGTTTGGCATCTCAATTCCAGTCTGCCCTAGAGTCAGGATCGCTGCCCCAGTTTTTTACAACGGGAATAACCCACCTGCTCCATAAATCAGGTAGTACTGCGGAACCTAAAAATTATAGACCGATTACATGTTTACCAACGGTCTATAAAGTTCTTACATCCATACTGAGAGCCAAAATTAATACTCACATTGAGACAAATTCTATCATGTCTGCCTCTCAGAATGGATGTAGGAACGGGTCCCGCGGTACTAAGGAGCTGCTCCTCATTGATGTTGCCATTAGCCAACAGGTTCGTCGTTCTCGAAGAGATCTGTCGACATGTTGGATAGATTATAAGAAGGCCTATGACTCAGTGCCGCATACATGGCTCATGAGGGTGCTGGAGCTGTATAAAATTGACGCAACTCTGCGCACCTTCCTGATGTCGTGTATGGGGCAGTGGAGGACAGTCCTTCATTATCCAGGATGTCGACAAATTTTGGAGAACAGCGAACCGATAAGGATCGAGCGTGGCATATTCCAAGGCGACAGTCTGAGTCCGCTGTGGTTTTGCCTAGCCTTGAACCCTCTCAGCACACTGCTGGAGAGTTCGGGCTTAGGCTACCGGTTGAGAAGAGGTGGTCAGGTCATATCTCACCTTCTTTACATGGATGATCTGAAACTCTTTGCCCCCAACAACTTGCAACTGATGGAGCTACTGAAGGTAACTGAAACCTTCAGTAGTGCCATCAGGATGGAATTTGGTGTGGACAAATGTGCAGTCATGCATGTAAAGCGAGGAGAGATTATGGAATCCGTGGGAACCCAACTCTCGGATTCTATACACCTTAGATCCCTCTGCTCAACTGAAACTTACAAGTATTTGGGTATGTCGGAAGCGTTAGGCATCAATACTGCTGACGTGAAACAATCGTTGAAGGAGCGCTTCTTTTGCCGCCTGAATAAGGTACTAAATAGTCTTTTATCAGGCGGGAACAAGGTGCGCGCTTTCAACGGTTGGGTCATGCCGGTTCTGATGTACTCTTTCGGCATACTCAAATGGACTCAGACTGAACTTGACGCCCTGGATAGAAGGGTCCGGACACTGCTTACCGCAAATCGGATGCATCACCCACGGTCATCGGTGATGAGGCTGTATATCCCGCGGAAGTGCGGGGGTCGTGGGTTCTTAAACGCTAAGATCCTACACAACCGGGAGATATGCAGTCTCAGGGAATACTTCCTTAAAACCGACGTGGGGATGCACCGAGATGTGGTAGTGGTGGACAAGGGCCTCACCCCGCTCTCCTTGGCTAACGAGAACTGGCGCAAGCCTGTAGTACTGGACACTAATGAACGCAAGGAAGTATGGCAGAGCAAGGAGCTTCACGGACGCTTTTACCGGGCCTTACATGGGCCCGATGTAGACCTGTTAGCGTCCGTATCTTGGCTGCGTTTTGGTGACCTCTTCGGGGAAACCGAAGGTTTTGTCTGTGCGATAATGGACGAAGTTATGATGACGAACAACTACCGGAAATACATTGTGAAGGACGGTACGGTTGACATCTGTCGGGCATGCCACCGGCCCGGGGAATCAATCCGACACATTATTTCTGGGTGTTCTCGTCTGGCTAACGGAGACTATTTGCATAGACACAACCTCGTAGCCAGGATTATCCACCAGCAACTTGCTCTTAAATACAATCTTGTTGAATCAGAAGTACCGTACTATAGGTATGTGCCCGACCCAGTTCTTGAGAATGGCATCATTACGTTGTATTGGGATCGATCTATCATCACTGACAGGACTATTGTTGCGAATAAGCCTGACATAGTGGTGATAGATCGACTGGAGCGTCGCACAATGATTGTTGATATAGCGGTCCCTCATGACGAGAACCTTGTGAAAGCTGAGAAAGATAAACAAACTAAATATCTTGACTTGGCTCGCGAGGTTGTCGACATGTGGGAAGTGGACACAGCAGTCATTGTGCCGATAATCGTGACGGCCAATGGCTTAATTGCCAAGAGCCTCGACCACCACCTGAGGAGGCTCTCGTTAGGCAGTTGGATCAAGGGCTTGATTCAGAAGGCAGTACTTCTGGACACGGCGCGTATAGTCCGGAGATTCCTCTCTCAGGAGCCCTGACCACCGGTAGCTTGGACCCTGTTCCCGATGCCGGTGTGCTACTATTTTTTATATTTTTAAATGTTTTTTTTATGAGCTTTGTTTTTAAAAAATATTTAAAAATGTAATTTATATGTATGTTAAACTAATAAAGGAAATAATAATAATAATATTCCACAACTATCACACAACGCCGTCTAGTCCCAAGCTAAGCAGAGCTTGTGTTATGGGTACTAGACAACTGATAAACATACTTATATATTTCTAAATACATAAATATATAGATAAATTACACCCAGACACAGAACAAATGATCGTGCTCATCACACAAACATTTGTCCTGGGTGGGAATCGAACCCACGACCTCCGGCTTAGCAGTCAGGGCCACTAACCACTAGACCAACAGGCCAGTCAAAATGTAACGTTTGTATGAAGAAACCTACTTTTACGCGGACAAAGCCGCTAACAGAAGCTAGTTATATATAAGATAGCTTGACAGTTGATAGGACAGAATGGAAGTAAAAGTCAACTGTTGCGCTGATCCCGAGTAAAATGAAACAAAGGCAGGACATTGATGATGTTTATAAATACTTTGAAATATCACAGTATGGATTGAGTTAGCTAACTTTTTGGTCTTGGAGAAGCGGCCCGCGGCTTCGCTCCCGTCAACTGACTACTATATTCGACTCTACCCTGCTCTACCCTACTCTACCCTTCTCTATCCTACTCTACCCTACTCTACCGCACTCTACTCACTCTAACCCAACTCTACACTACTCTACAGGATAAAAAGTATCCTATGTCCGTTTCCGGGTTCTAAGCTACCTCCCCACCAATTTACAGCCAAATCGGCTCAGCCGTTCTTGAGTTATATATAGTGTAACTAACACGACTTTCTTTTATAAAAACAGATGTATTTATTTTAATAAGTTGTGGAAAGTACAAAAAACCTTATATTTTTCTTTGTTTCTTTTTTATAACATGGCAAAGTTTTTACTTCCCTTTAGTAGTTTTTAATGAAACTGATCGTGTTATTTCAGACTCGAAGCATAGAACTATCATATCAAAGATATTCTCGAAGACAAAGGCAGAAATCCCTCATCATGGTTAACCTCGTTGATTTAGCACTTAAAGTAAGTACTCTTGAATACAAGGATACCATTTGTAATTGTTACCACAAATATGATCCTATATAATGGCAAATAAATAACTCATAACTTATTCAATGTTACTCTGGTTTCTATAGAATGAATAAACGGAAATGTAGAAGTAATTCGAGGTGGATGCCACACATTTTCGGGCTCTGAACCCGACGACCCTCATATGTTGAAACGAATGCCCTTCTTAAAATTAGGTGTCCACTGTGCTCGCACACCACATAGCTCCTTAGTTATAGTGGTGGTTTTGAGGAGAAGTAGTGTATCTTTGTTTGTGGTCCTAAAATTAGAAAAGACAAGAATTGAATTGAATTGAATTTAATAAAATATAGTTGTATGGATAACAGTATCACCAAATTTAAGTGACAGGGGGTTGAGCACGTTGCTCGCAGAACAGATGATCGATGGAACTAAAAGGTTCTGGAGAAGTGAGCAAAGACCGCAGAGTTAGAAGGCCTCCTACAATGTGGACTTAGTGAGGGCCGCGTGAATCCGACGGATGCAAGACAACTGTAGGAGGCCTATATCCAACAGTGGACGACTTTCGGCTGAAATGATGATCTCAATTCTCAAACGAACTGCAGTTTCAATAAGGATATTTGAATAGTAATCTGTAACTAGCTATAAACAGGTGATTGACGTAATTAAATATTTTTTCCGTATTCAAATTCCAGATAGCATTGGTGGTTATTTACACGCTCACTGATAAAAGTGGTTAGTATTATTTTATATATTTTTTTTTTATTTACTCACATATCGTTCTTTTTTTCCAAGGGTGGAAAACCATCATATAACTTCTCGTACTCTAAATGGAGTGTAAAGGAGTGCCAAACTTTTTATTACTTACAGCAGCATACACTGTTTCAGCCACGTTTAATAAGTGGAGAGCCTATAGCCATCTAGGTTTCGTACTGTTCTTGAGAAAATATTTCCAATAACATTTTGTCCAACCCAGAAATCAAATCAAAGTCAAAGTCAGAGTCAAAATCAAAGTCAAAGTCGAAATCAAAATCAAAGTCAAATTCAAAGTCAAAGTCAAAAGCATTTATTTCAAATAGACAATTTACAGGCACTTTTGAACATCACTTATCACTTTTTTGGAAATCCACTTCATACTCAGCAACAGTAGACAATATTACAAAAATATTCTTTCACTCTCTTTTTTTCTCTTTTACTTTTATTCTAATTTAATTTATTCCATTCCATTCGGTTCCATTCCATTCGGTTCCATTCCATTCGGTTCCATTCCATTCGATTCCATTCCATTCGAATTTATTATACTATATTTTATTATATTCTTGTACGTCTTACAGATTCCTGGCCTAATATTCCTTGGTCAAAAACATTGTGGACAGTAGCATTTGCAAGTCTGAATGTGTTTATCTGCATTTTGAGCTGGCGACTATCCTTTGCCAACAAGCACCTACATTGGGCCGCTGGAGGTACCTGGGTGCTACTTATTGTACAAGGTATGTGCTTGCATTTTGACGACAAGGAATTTAGACATTGTTGGAATAATATTAAAGGAGATAAAGCAAAAACTTGTTATTTGAAATTAGTAGTAAAAAAATACTACGTGTTCTTTAAACATCTTCACGCTGGAACGGCTGATTGGATTTAGATAAAATTTGGGTCACGGGTAGACCACGTCATAAACATAGGAAACTTTCGTTCACGAGATTATGTTCCCTTGGGACAACTTTCCACGCGTTGGCGAAGCTGCTGATCATCACAATAATCATCATTTCAGCCGAAAGACGTCCACTGTTTATGTCCAACAGTGGACGTCTTTCGGCCTCCCCCAATGACCGACGCAATGACCGGTCCTGTGCGTCTCGCATCCATCGGATTTACGCGACCCTTACCAGGTCATCGGTACACCTTGTGGGAGGCCTTCCAACGCTGCGTCTTCTGGTACATGGTCGCCACACTAGTCTGATTCGACTATTGACCTCTTTCTCGAAGTTAGACCTACCCAACTGGACTGTCTGTCCCAGGTAAACGTAGTCGTCCACAACTTCGAGTGTAAAGTCTCCGATCTTGATCGGAGTGGGTGCTACATGGATGTTTACCATGACTTTGGTTTTGTCCATGTTCATTTTAAGTCCCACTCTTTCGGAAGCTCTACTGAGGTCACCAAGAATTCTACTGAACTCCTCCGTACTCTCAGCCATGACTACCATGTCATCGGCAAACAGAAGCTGCTGCTGGTAAGAAGCCGGAAGCTGCTAGCAGCAGCTAGTTAATGATGTATATTTTTGTGTGCATTCAGACATTATCTTTCGTCTAAGAAATAAACTTTCAATTAAAAAAAAATGTTTAGATTAGGAATCAATTCTGCTCGATGTAACAAGAGTTTTTCTGCGAATCTTGCTTGTATCTTCAATTAGTTTGTTTGTAGCCAGAGACCAGGAGAGGTTCTTCATACCTGGTCATCACCCTCAGCCTCATCAGCGACCTTGGCGAAGCACACTACACCTTCGGCCAGTCACATGAAGAGCAATGAAGAACCTCTCCTGGTCGACGCAAGCAGTCAAGCCACTACGTCGCATAGCACCGCTCCGACTCACTGGAGCCTGCAGCATCATCCCGACTCACTGGGACATCATCACCCCGACTCACTGGGGCATCATCCCGACTCACTGGGACAGCACCACCCCGACTCACTGGGGCATCACCGCAGACAGTTCCGACTCACCGAGAACTATGCGGCATTCGGTTCCGACTCACTGGAACCAACTTACCACTGGCCTGGCACGCATCAAGAAGCATCAAGAACCATCGATCTCCGATCTCCGGAGGGGAGTGATGTAGCGACATCTATCGCGTCACTTAAGAAAATCCTGAATCGCGCAATCAAAGTTCTCCGCGCGATTAGAACATATAGAACAGCCCGAAATCATCTATCGGGCAGTTGTAGCCCACCAGACATAACATCCCGTCTGGTCGGAGGATCCTCCCTTTTCAATGGAGGTTTGCGGGACTTTACACTCTGTTCCGCCTACCTCCAAATGTTTTTCAGGGTATACTTCAAAAGTTAAAAACGGATCCCTTATAGAATCAGTTTATTATCCGTCCGTCTGTCTATCTGTATGTCTGTCAAGACCCTTTATCTCGGGAACGCGTGAAGGTATCGAGTTTAAATTAAAACCGACCCTTAAGAGGGTCGTTTTTCACTCGCCTATGGTCAACATCGAGCATCGTTTAAAAGCTTGTTATTTCATCTAACGCAATCATCGCGTTGGATTGCGATAATAAAATGAAATGATGAAATAACAGGCTTTTAAACCATGCTTTGACGAAAAAACAACGTGAAAAAAGAAAGATAACGCCTGTAAACTCTGTTAGCATTCAGTAATTCCGTGTTTTACTCGAATATTTTACAAAACTTATTCTAGGAAATACGTGTTTTTCTTTTTAACTATTAAAAGTTTTTGAAAAAAATAGTCGTCATTTAGAATCCTGAATAAATTTTTATACTTTTCAATTTTTGAGTAAATTATGAAGGGTCAAAATAGCAGATTTTCAGAGGTCTTTACTGAATTAGTTTTACACAAATTTATAAATTGATTTCAATAGAAGCCTATATTTATAATATCCACAAGATACTGTTTCCAAAATATCTAATGAAAAATGTGTAATAATGTCATAAACGCGTAAGAGCGGTGGTACGAAAAACAGTGAGAATGTATGTCGAGCTGCATCCCCTTAAAAGCAACTTTTTTCCTTTCTTTCTTTTCAAATAGTAAAAAAAAAAATAGCTTTTTTCCATTTTCCAGGTCTATGCAAACAAGGCATTGGCTTCCACGAGTCTCAGAACCAAGTCTGGTACATGCTGTTCATAGTTTTCGTACCGTACGCGATGTTCCCGCTGTCTCTGTGCTGGTGTATCTTCATCGGGTTCTTTTCTAGTTTGGCTCAAATCGTGGCCAGCTTGGTGTCCGCAGAGTTTCAGATGCAAAAGATAACTATACCTGTAAACTGTTTGGTGAATGTAAGTATTATTATAGAGCTAACTACCTACTTCTCATCTGAAATATTGACTAAAGTAGATGCTTGTATGTTAAAGAGTAGTGGTGGCCGAGAGATAACGGCCGCGACTTACGAGTTGTAGGTCGCGGGTTGAAATACAGCCAGGCGCATTACTTTGTGTAATTTATTTCATTACCACTGCTCTCAAGACGGTGAAGGAAAACATCGTGAGGAAACCGGCATGTCTTAGAAACAAAATTTTGAAAACATGTGACATCCACAAACCCGCACTCGGCTCACATGTTGGATTACGGCCCATATTCTTTCCTAAAGAGAAAGCCCGAGTACCAGCAGTGGTATCTTTATAAAGCTGATTATGCTACGCTTATGCTAGATGCATGCGCGGGAAAGTTAGGTGCCAGCGCACCCTCACCGCGTATCTACCTCAGGCACTGTCCTCCACCTTAAAAGGTTAGCGATAGAACTATTAAAGCAATCTACCATTACGTTACGGTTATAAAATCAGTTATACAAAAAAAAAATACTTCATTTACAAATGATTACCTTTGCAAACATGATTTGAAGATCAAGTCATTTTAAGTAAATAAATGCTTGTGTTATCCCTATTTGTTTAGGTAGTTAACTAAACGTAAACAATTTTTATGTATTTTTATTTTTAAAAAATCATATAAAAGACAGGCAAAGATTATATAAATTTAGTTAATTACCAAACATCGGTATAGGGTAAGGGAATCGTTTGTCTTGGTATGGTTATGTGAAGAGGAGGGATGAGACGCATGTTACTAAAAGAGTTATGAATTTACATGTGGATGGATGGAGAGGGAGAGGGAGACCAAAGAAAAGATGGATGTATTGTGTGAAGAGTGATATGAAAGAAAAGGAAGTTAGTGATAGCATGACGAGTGACAGGGCAGAGTGGAAGAAAAAAACGTGTTGCGCCGACCCCAAATAACACGTGACAAGGGCAGGAAGATGATGAGATGATGGTATAGGTAAATAATAAATTGTAAACATTTTTAGATATTTTTTTTGTCAGCTTTTAGATAAAAGACATGTCAAGATTGTTTACATTAAGTTAATTACCTAAACAGATAGAGTATACACAGTTCACTCTTCCACTTAACCTTTTAAAATATATGCAACTGAAATGTAAAGATTAGAAAAGACCAAAAATCTAAATTTAAAGTAAAATACAAAAACAAACATAAATTACAAACACTGAAGCTTCTGCAAGCTAACTAACAGTGGCAACTACCAGAAAATGCAAGACAATAAGGCTCTCAAGAAAATATTGATTACATATATCATTATCACACGATCAGGTCTCAGAATCAGGAACCTACAAATAAAACCCGAAATTTTAAAATTCTCAGATCGTATACACAATTTTTAACGGTTTTTTTTTTCTTTTTTAGAATTACACCTGCTACCTCCGTCTGATGGCCAGTAATGTGTTACTCTATATAGCGGTGAACTTCGCCGGAATGTACGCAAAGTCTCTCGTCGATTGGGGTCAAAGGAAGGTGTTCTTAGAAACGCGCAAATCAATGATCACTTTGGAGAAAACTAAAAAGGAGACTGAAAGGCAATGGAAGCTTTTTCGGAGTGGTTAGTGTTAAATTACGTATTTTTTCGACCGAACTAGACTGCTGTGCATATGGAGCAACTGTAGTTGATGCAATAGTCAACTTTAAGGACTTTTTGTTACCAATTGCCCTATTAGTGGAAAAAACCGGCCACAGTGGGGAATACTCGAGCACGAAGGGTTCTAGGAGGGCACCTAGCCAAGTTACGATCGTTTCGTTTGCGTCGAACGCCTCGAGTAGGCCACGCCTCCGATTCCTTTGCTCTGACCACGTGACTGAGCGTTGAGATGACATCAGAACAAAGGAATCGGAAGCGTGGTCTACTCAATACTTTTTAATCACTAATGCAAATGTTAATCTTTTTCCAGTTTTTAGTATTTGTTGTTATAGCAGCAACAGAAAATACATCGTCTGTGAAAATTTCAACTGTCTAGCTAGTACGGTTCGAGTGATATAGCATGGTGATCGACAGACGGACAGTGGAATCCTAGTAATAGAATTCCGTTTTTACCCTTTCGGTACGGAACCCTAAAAAGGCGTTTTAAATAGATAGTCTTCTTCTTCTTAGCGTATCGATGGCAAAACTAATCAAATTCCTTGCTTGGCCCAGTATTCGGCCACGGCAGTACCGTCCGCTGATGCTGTCATTAGGTCCCTACGTGAACAGGTAACAGGGCACGTGATGCAGGATCGAAGGTGCGACATGGTCTGCGGAGAGACGCCGCACAAACACTGAAGATCGGAACCGTCCGAGAACCCTATCTGTGGAGATTGTCTTCGCTGCGCCCAACTTGGGTGCCGCGTCTGTTTAGAGTTTTCCAGGTGGGCCATGGCAACTCGTGTCCAGGAGAGAGGCTCTCCGACGACTTGACAAAATCATCAGGAGGTTTAAACTTCTCCCGCCAGAGGTCGCATCTCTCCGAGGAGCTGTTTCTTTGAGATGGGCTCACGATTGCAACAAAACTTTTACGACTTTTAAGTCTCAGGGGTACCGAACTGTAGTTGTGCATTGGATGACGAGGGTCGTTTTGTTGTTTCGCCCTTTCTATGCGGCTAGCCACAGCTCTTCGAATTTCTGGGGGTGCAATGCCGATCAGTAGATACAACATTAGTACCGGAGTCGGTAAAAGGCAACCAGTAGCAATTCGGCACGTCTCATTAAGTGCTGTATCCACTAAATTGGAGTGGGCGGAGCGACTCCATACTGGACAGGCATATTCACCAGCGGAGAAGCAGAGCGCCATCGCAGTTGTCCGCAAAACTTGGGGAGACGCCCCCCATCTAGTCGATGTTAGGCGACGTAGCAAGTTGTTTCTTGAGTATACCTTCTGCTTAACGTTCTCGCAGTTCTTCTTGTAACTGAGGGACCTGTCCAAAGTAATGCCGAGATATCTTGGATGGGGGCTATGGATGATTGAATAGATAGTTGTCAGTAGTTGAGACTCAAGATTCAAAATTGCCTTTTCTGTGCAGCACCTAATGGAAGACTGACCAACTATTTATTGGAAGCGACCTAAGTCGGTTAAGTGTTTTCTTACGTAAACAATACAACGCCTACGTGGTCGCGAAGCAATCCGATGTGGTTTACGTTAACTCACCGCAACGCGGCGGCTCTATACTACGTGCGCCCGAAGTAGCTGCATTTTTTTTAAATGGCATCTAGGGCTTGACCGCAATTTCACC
Organism: Mythimna vitellina; assembly: GCA_949316375.1. Lineage (NCBI taxonomy): Eukaryota > Metazoa > Arthropoda > Insecta > Lepidoptera > Noctuidae > Mythimna > Mythimna vitellina. The sequence continues at coordinate 5,736,318 of OX438687.1, read as the reverse complement.
TGATAAGCAGTAAGCAGTGATGCAATGGTTGATGGTGAAGCACGCTATTTTATTAAGAGCCTATTCACTCTAGCCTTGAAGACTTAAATTATAATCGGTGGGGAAGGCTACATCAGGGATATTGTTCCAGTCCGCGGTATAAACGTCGAGGTGAAACGAAATTTAAAGATTTCGCGAAAAAATATCAAAGCAACTGATTGCGCCCAGTTCGCTTCGTTCGTCACCAAATCGCACCCACGTGCGGTGAGTCACGTACGTCATCGCAATATATTTTCAATTGTGTGTTGGCATTACAAATAATCCTAATATTCAATTAAAATTATAAATGTGTCTGTCCACATTATGATGTGTACAATAAACTATATAATAAATAAATAAATATCACCGTAATGAATTGTTCAGAATATGACCCATTTGCTGAAGTTTCCCAAAATGACCGTTTGCCTACAGATGGATGTCGATACGAATATAAGATGATATAAAATTGACATTACCCATTTAAAAATTTGCAGTGATCCCAGACTTCCTGGCGACTAAGATCTTCAAACTCATGGAAATGACAGGTTTCGAGATAGAGAAGCAGCAGTCCAGTAACCTGGTGGACATGGTGGAGTATCATCAAGAGGTGTCCATACTGTTCGCAGACATCAAGGGATTTACCGGTATGACAAAATTTTGTTAAACATATCAGCGATATTGTGATATCGAAAGCAGATCGCATGAGTCGTTTTCTTATTAGCTAGCGGACTGGCTTGATAAATATACTTTTAATGATTTTGCATTCCTAGAATAAGTTTGAAAATTTGATAGGAGAAAAGAATTGTGTTGTTTTTTGAGTAATGAGTTACATTTCTTTTGAATGAAATGTAATAAAACCTACTTGGACTGCAGTCTGGTTTTAGGAAAGGACGTGGGATAGCCACAGCCCTTTCGGATGTGGTAGGAAATATCTTGGAAGCGCGAGACCGAGGGGAGGGGACCTTACTTGCTTTTCTTGATTTTTAACGTGCCTTCGATGCAATTAACACCACTACTACCTACTACCTACCTACTAGCGTACCCACTATGGTTTTACTACGGAAACAATAGAGTGGTTCGCTAGCTACTTACAGAATAGAGGCTACTTAAGAGAGGTCCAAAGGGAGGATGGATCAACCAGCTCACTCTCTCCTCGGCATGTGTCACATGGTGTGCCCCAGGGGTCAATTTTGGGGCCCCTTTTGTACATTCTCTGCAGTGCAGATATTGTCAATTCCTTCCAACACTGCAAATATCACATGTATCCTGATGACATACAGTTGTATACTTGTTTTAAAACAGCAGATCTAAAAGAGGCAATGGACAAAATTAATTCAGATCTCGATAAAGTGGTGGAATGTTCAGATGCTAACTCGCTAGTTTTAAACCCACTGAAGTCTAAGTTCATGGTTTTGGGAAGTAGAAAAATGATTAATGCGATACTGTCAGCCAATTCAGAAGTTTTTACAAAGGGACGTAAAATTGATAGGGTTGAATTGGCATGCAATCTGGGTTTACCTATGGACCCTGAACTGAGATTTGAGAAGCACATTAGAAAATCGTGTCGTTTCAATTCTTGACAGTAGCCACGATGATGATGATGATGATTAATTATGACGTTTATTACCTTTCAGAATTGTCGAGCAAATGCACTGCGCAAGACATGGTGATTCTGCTGAATTTGCTATTCGCTGGATTCGACAAGTTAGCTGATGTAAGATTTTCGTAATTATCTAGGAATTACGAGTGCACGACGAATCACTTTGTTGTCCGTCTGTCCATCTGTCTATCTGTCAATACCAAGACCCCAATATATGTCAAGACCCTTTTTCTCAAGAACGCGTTAAAATGTGAAGCTGAAGTTAACATCAAATACTCAGGTCTGCTACCCCATTCAGCAGTTAAATAAAAAACTTTTTATAAAAAAAAATAACCGACTTAACTAAAAAAAACACTAAAAAGATCAAAATAACTTTAATTTTGGAAGTAGCTATTGTTTGTTTCTTGTTTCACACTTTTTAGTTGTGATACACTTATAACCAGAGTGCCTATTTCTCATGACAATTCCAATTAATCCAAACACTGCTAGTTTACACTGTTTTATTCTGAAGTTCCTGTATCTACACCATTTTACTATACCATTTTCAACATATTCAGAACCAATTATTTATTTGTATTGTCATAGTCGCTTAACTATCTTCATTGTGATATCTATGTGAGTATGAAGTTCCGTTGGCCATTTCTAGTCTTCTTCATCAGTTCCATTTCATGAAATGTTATTTTTTTACTGTAAATGCTTAAGTTCTCGATGAAAATATCAAAATAAATATATGGTTGCCTATAATATTTGAGGAGTTCCCTCGATTCCTCATTGATCCCATTATCAGAACTGGATTTTAAATAAAATGGGATCAATCTGAAAGCATATTCTTCAAGAGGAAAGTTTTGCAAATCGGTCTATAAACGACGGAAGTCTGACGTAACACACATAAAAAAATTAAAAAAAACATACAACCGAATCTATAACCTCCTCTTTTTTTTTAAGTCATTTAAAAATAAAACTTCTAAGTCAATGCAATCTAACGATAAGGCTGTTTGTATTTTGGCATTCGCTAGGAAATAAAAAACCATGATCAATCACTGCTTACCATCAGGTTGGATTGCAGTCAAGCACTAGTTTTTATCATTTAAAAAAAAACCTATTGTGCAGTTTCCGTTGATCTGAAATCCCTCATATTTTAACTACAGAAAAAAGTCTGAAAACTGTTTTGTCGTTATATCACAAAAAAACTTTTTGTTATTCGGAAAAATCTTCGAGATTCGATTCGGGAATTGAACAATTTACATAGGTAAGTTTGTACGGAACCCTCGGTGCGCTGACACGCACTGGCATATTTGGCATTGCCGTGAAACATTCTTGTTTTATATTTTCTTTATGTTTAATTTAAGTTGTGTTTCAAATAAACATGTTTTTTTTTCTTTTTTTCTCTCCATCTTTCTTTTTTGCTTTTCCTTCCTTTCTTTCTTTCATTCTTTGACCGGGTTTTAAATATTTTGTCCAGGATTTCAACTGCATCCGCATCAAGTTGTTAGGTGACTGCTACTACTGTGTGAGTGGCCTGCCAGAACGGCGCGAGGACCACGCGCACTGCTGCGTCAACATGGGGCTGCATATGATACGAGCTATCAGGAAAGTGCGGAAAGCGATTAAAGCCTCGACATTGCCTAAGATGGATGTGAGTAAATCCTATCATACTTCGTGTTAATAATGGTAGACATGTGAAGAATAACCAACCTTAAGTGGCAGTGGGCAAGGCACACAGAACGGCGCTTACTGAACAGATGGTCGATGAGGCCGAAAGCTTCTAGAGTGGCGACCGCGTACCGGAAGACGCAGCATCGGAAGGCCTCCTACAAGATGAACCGATGAGTTGGTAAAGGTCGCGGGAATCCGGTGGATGCGAGACGCACAAGACCGTTCATTGTGGCAATACTTGAGGGAGGCCTATGTCCAGCAGGGAACGTCTTTCGACTGAAATATCATCATTTCAGTGATGATAGACATGTGAAAAGTTTTCGAAATATTACTGTCTTAATTTTTTTATTACACACAAAAATCTTAATATAGTACACAGTGATTTGACAAATCATGTACTAAGGCGAGCTTAACTCAACAATAAGTTTTCTCCCAGCAGATCTTTGACTGACAGAGAGAGATCACATTCGACGGTAGAATCCAGTGAAAAATATAAATATGTCTAATATATAAAAATATACGTTCGTACTAAAATAAATACCAATTGTATTATGTTTTGAACACGTTATCTATCTATCATTTACTTAGCTATATTTTCGTTTTCGGCCATAAACCTGCCGAAGCTTCGGCCAAGCCGAATATAAAAATCCGAATAAAAAACGTACATTTTATGTAACTATTTTCTACAAGAAATGCCCATTCCAATGATGTATCACACTGTTATACACATAGTCATTGATAAACAAAGAAATATTATAAATCGGAAGAATTAGGTGGGTGGCCATTTTGTTTGTTTATATTTTTGTTGAAAAAAAATGTTCCAGTATACACCGGAAATATATTCCATTAAGAATTCATATAATATCTTCAATTTTTAATGTCTAAAACATTTTCGTTTTCGGCCGAAAATGAGACTGAAGCCGAAGCTTCGTTTTCGGCTAAAAATCCCTTTTCGATCGAACATTACAGTTCTTAAGCATAATCAGCCTTATAATGTTCCCTCTGCTGGGTTTCAGGCCTTATCTCTATGAGAAGGAATGGCCAGTAATCAACCACATGGGCCCAACGCCGATTGGTGGATGTCAGATATCTTCAAATTTCTAGTTCTAGAATATGCCGATTTCCGTTGTTGTTATTGTAGTTGTCTTTTTCCACAACTATCTTGTGTGATAGTTGTGGAAAAAGACGCTGTCTAGTCCCAAGCTAAGCAGTGCTTGTGTTATGGGTACTGACAACTGATAAACATACTTATATATTTCTAAATTCAAGTTTAATTTTGATTATGTTTTGACATATTATATCTTTTTCCAGGAGGAACTGGATATGCGCATCGGTATCCATAGCGGTAAGGTGCTGTGTGGGATACTAGGTCTTCTGAAGTGGCAGTTCGATCTGTGGTCACATGACGTCACTCTTGCTAACCACATGGAGAGTGGTGGCTTGCCTGGGTAAGCTTAATTAGTTCCTAATACGAAACCGCCTTATAGTCATAGTCATAGTGACTATGACTATGACTATGACTATATTCTTTATTGTACACATAACTTAGCATCAAAAAATTTATAGACGGAATATTTTTATTATACGTACAAGTAGACAGTACAATAATATCACCATATATCATATCAATGACGGAGCGGGTTTTTAGTTAGTAAAAGTCTGACACGCCCTCTCGCTTCGCCCAAGAGCGGGGATGTCTTTAGATGATTTTCCCATCCAAAAAAAAACATACATACTATGGTCAACCTTCAGGATTATCTATCAATTTTTTCCGTATTTTGTATTTAATTGGAAAAGTTTGTGTCACAGAGCGTCAAACTTATGTGAATGAATTTGGAGTTACTACATGGAATTAGGTATATGTGGAATTCTGAAGAAGTTCTGCGTACATGACCCACCATATCGCCGTTTCTTTCATAACTACCACTCCAACACCAGCCTATGATGTTAGAAATTAGCAAGTTCTGAACTAATCCTACTCCACTGGTATATTTTCTGCAAGGCGTTCTGATGTGAGGATAAACAAATTAATAAAATGTAATACACTCGAAATATTCTTCTCACACAGTTGGGTAAAAAAAGGTTAACGTTCATCTGTTTAATTGCTTTAACACAGCCTTATAAAATATATAATCTTGGTAGCCTTCCAGCTTTTCCAAAAGACATATACACAATAAGACAAAACCAAGTGCTTCATACTATAAGGCCCTTCGTACACAAGGCTACGCAAATCTTCGATACTAATGTCAAAAACTTATGTCGCAAATACCTAGTAGCGCACGGTCTGTACTCACGACATTGAATCGTTAGACGCGTTACACGGCATACACGAATAATTGCTCCGCCATATTAAAAGTCGAAGCGATATTTGTCGACGATCTCGCCAAGCAAGTAGCGTACGACTGCCCCCCTAGCCAAGTTACAATCGTTTCGTTTGCGTCCAACGCCTCGAGTAGGCCACGTCTCCGAATCCTTTGTTCTGACCACGTGACTGAGCACTGAGATGAGGACAAAGTCAGGACAAAGGAATTTGGAAGCGTGGCCTACTCGAGGCATTCGACGCAAACAAAACGATCGTAACTTGGCTAGGGGGGCTGGTATCGGTAACGAACGAACAAAGACGCGTATCGCATATCTGCGTGCTCTATGAATTTGAATTGCAGTAGTCGCATAGAGACTAAAATCGTCGGTTATCGAAAATTTGCACAGCCATGTGTACGAAAAGCTTTTAGAGATATCCAGAACAGGGTGTAAAGTCCCGCAAACTACCATAAAAAGGGAGGATCCTTCGATCAGACGGGTGTTATGTCTGGTTTGGGCGACTGCCCAACAGATGATTTCGGGCTGTTATATATGTTCAAATCGCCCGAAGAACTAATTACGCAATACAGGATTTCGTACTTTTAGTTCATATCTGGTGCCATAGATGTCGCTACAGGCTTGACATATTGATATTTTTCAGACGCGTGCACATTTCATCGGCTACACTGGCATGTCTAAACGGAGCGTTCGAAGTGGAACCTGGCGACGGTGGGTCGCGGAGTGACTATCTCAATAAGCATCACCCTGTCACGTACTTCATTAAGAGCCCCGACCTCGAAGCCGAATCTGAACTTTCTGAGGACAATGATCAGCCGCAAGATACACAGGCAAACGATGACAGGTAAAGCGAACTGATACTTTGTCGATAAAACTATAAAAAAATAGATCAGTATTTAAATAGCACGGTGCACACGACCACAGTAAAGTTAAAGGAACAGTACGGAAACTGACTACAAACGGTCGGAATGGCACACTCACACAAACATATCCATTTACGAGACCCCAGTCTCTCTCGCAGTGCTGTCAGTAGCGCGTGCCGCGTCAAGACCAGTGGTCACGTTTATTTAAGTTAGCGCGATCTTTATAAAAATGTCCCGAGAGTATTGCGTAGTATACGGCTGCTTGAACTCAGGTTCTTCAAAACCGGAGCTATCCTTTTTCAAACTTCCTGCTGACTGTGAAAGGTAAGAATGATTTATTATTATAATATTGTATCGAATAAAATTACGAGGCCGTGTGATCGATCACAATAAATGCGTAAATTTAACTCAGAATGTAAATCAAAAGTAGATTTACTTTCTACTAAGGGGCCTATTACACCCCTCGATATTCAGAGAGTCTTAGTCGATGTCGCGTAGTGTAATAAGGATCAGACTGTCTTACTCGGAACAAAAAATAAGACACTCTCAGTATCGTGTGCTGATAACGCGTAGTGTAATAAGTCCTTTATATTTGTTTACTTTTTTTACTTTAACTCTTTAATCATGGGTGTCGTTTTCATGGTTTTCGAGGGCTTTAAATCCGATAGTGGTGTCAAAATGGAAATCCAAGATGGCGGCTGCAAAAATTATCAACTTTTTCATTATGGGTGTCGTTTTCATTGTTTTCGAGGGTGTTAAATCCGATAGTGGTGTCAAAATGGAAATCCAAGATGGCGGCTGCAAAAAATTATCTATTTTTTCGTCATGGGTGTCGTTTTTGCGGTTTTCGAGAGTGTTGAAACCGATAGTGCTGTCAAAATGTATATCCAAGATGGCGGATGCAACAAATTATCAATTTTTTCGTCATGGGTGTCGTTTTCGCGGTTTTCGAGTGTTAAAAAGGAGCTAAAAATAAAACAGTATAATTGGTTACTTCAAAAAAACTGAAATACTTCTGAATTTGCTTTTATATGCTGTGAATATATCTATATGTGTGTGTGCTATGTATATGTGTGGCTATGATATGATCGTCTTTTGCTCAGGTTAACTGATGCGATGTCATAAGATTACGTATTTAAATTTTATTTGTACACTACTTATTTCTGTTCAATTGAATGATCACTACAAAACACTTTTTCTTTCATAAAAATAAACAATATCAAAAACATTAAGTAACAGTGACAACCCTATTGCTTTAATAAAGCGTAGGTAATTATTTTATCAACTAGGCTTAGTTTCTATACTGTTCTATATTTATACTATGACACGACACAGCGATAATCAGATCATGTAACTGCAATGAAATAACAACAATTGAACCGAGGGTTCCGTACAAACTTACATAACTCTAAATCGCAGCTCTACAACATACACTGTTAGACAAATTCGAAATTTAACTGACTTAGAGACAGTCCGTTTAGTTAACTTCAGCTATTTTTATCGTGTCATGTCATATGGTTATTCCATAGTGGACAATTTAGAACTTAACCTCAATAAATTCAAATTATTTCCAAAGCGAAAACTTTGCCAGAAGGCAAATTTTTCGCTTTCAAAATATCGAAAAAAAAAGAATTATAGTAGAGATGATGATTGTTTTTATTATACAATTTGACATACATGATTATTTTTATTTTACAATTTGCAATTTTTTCTTAGTAAAATGTTACATTTTTGTAAATTTTGTTTCATGATTGTAAATGTGGGAACTTTTAACATAATTTCTGGCAATTTCAGTTATTTATGCGTCTTACCCAAGCGTCTTTTCTTTGGTATTGTTCATCAAGTCATTGAGCTGCTTAGTAGTCCTGATTTGAGCTACACGAATACTAAAAAATGCTTGCACTGACTAGACAGGTCCACTCAAATCTGCGTGATTCTTTCCACAAAAGACCATCTTAGGCACTAATCTGCATGATTCTCATACAATTTGACCATTACATGTTTGCTGTATAGACTTTAAAAGAGACTTTGACCCATGTGTTTGTATCGGTGTTCATGTGGTAGACAGCTAGGAAACACCGGCCTCAACTAGTTTAAATTGCCAAAAAAAATTGACGAGAGAAAGTAATTTTTAAGAACCTATTTACGCAATAATTATTATTTATCTCTAATCTTGCCTGCTACTCTAATTCGCTTGCATCTGGATTGCCACCGTTACTTCGAATAACAATGTTTCACGCGACTCTTTTGCTTAAAGTCTGACAGATTGCAAATAAATTGAAAAAAAAACATTATCTAATATATTTCTTATAACGACCAATAGCCTGCCGACTGCCTCGCAGCTAACTTGGGAGATCAACTCGCGCCGGCCAAGTAGCGTCACTGAAGATTGGACCCCGATGGTGCCTCTTGCTAACGTAATGTATATCTTTTTATTTACATCGATATTACGGTACGTTTCCACAGATCCCAAGCTGGGCGGATTTGAGAGTAGCGGACCGTGATCATCAATCACAGTGCTCTGCATCAGTAGAAAAAGTCTAAGTGGAGCGAAGTGAAGCTTCAAATAATACAACAGAGCGAAGTCGGGTACTGATAACATGTAAATGGTACACGAAGCGGAAGGTCGCTCAACCTCACTCTACCCCACTCCGCTTCATTCATTCACTCCGCTTAATTCAGAAAATACTTGTCACTTTTCACTGCTCTTCACCGCTTCCCTCCGCCCAGCTTCGCTTCAGTGGAATACACCCTTAGGCCTTAGCATCTGCCTAGTCATTTTATCGAAGAGGCTAATTAGTGATCCAGATTTGGGTGAGACCAATATATATAGGTCGATAGGTTAGAAACAAAAAAAAATCGGGCAAGTGCGAGTCAGACTCGTGCACTGCGGGTACCGTATAAACTTACCTATGAAACACATGGAGGGTGGCGGAACAGAGAATAAAATCCCGCAAACCTACGTTGAAAAGGGAGGATCCTCCGGCCAGACGGGTGTTATGTCTGGTGGGCTACAACTGCCCGATAGATGATTTCGGGCTGTTCTATATGTTCTAATCGCGCGGAGAACTTTGATTGCGCGATTCAGGATTAGTTCTTATGTGACGCGATAGATGTCGCTACATCACTCCCCTCCGGAGATCGGAGATCGATGGTTCTTGATGCTTCTTGATGCGTGCCAAGCCTGTGGTAAGTTGGTTCCAGTGGGTCGGAACCGAATGCCGCATAGTTCTCGGTGAGTCGGAACTGTCTGCGGTCTTGCCCCAGTGAGCCGGGGTGGTGCTATCCCAGTGAGTCGGGATGATGCTGCAGGCTCCAGTGAGTCGGAGTAGTGCTGCTGGCTCCAGTGAGTCGGAGCGGTGCTGTGCGACGTAGTGGCTTGACTGCTTGCGTCGACCAGGAGAGGTTCTTCATTGCTCTTCATGTGACTGGCCGAAGGTGCAGTGTGCTTCGCCAAGGTCGCTGATGAGGCTGAGGGTGATGACCAGGTATGACCATGTAGGCATGCTGGTGGTCAGGATACCCTTTATAGCCGTGGGTGCTGGCTGTATGGCTCGCTGCTCGAAAGCTTGAGGAAGTGATGATGACGTCACGAGGTAGTAGCTGCACGAAGGCTGCACTGACGTTCTTTGTCGAGGGTCACCAGTTTGGAAGGTAGGCAGAACAGAGTGTAAAGTCCCGCAAACCTCCGTTGAAAAGGGAGGATCCTCCGACCAGACGGGTGTTATGTCTGGTGGGCTGCAACTGCCCGATAGATGATTTCGGGCTGTTCTATATGTTCTAATCGCGCGGAGAACTTTGATTGCGCGATTCAGGATTTTCTTATGTGACGCGATAGATGTCGCTACATCACTCCCCTCCGGAGATCGGAGATCGATGGTTCTTGATGCTTCTTGATGCGTGCCAGGCCAGTGGTAGGTTGGTTCCAGTGAGTCGGAACCGAATGCCGCATAGTTCTCGGTGAGTCGGAACTGTCTGCGGTGATGCCCCAGTGAGTCGGGGTGGTGCTGTCCCAGTGAGTCGGGATGATGCTGCAGGCTCCAGTGAGTCGGAGTAGTGCTGCTGGCTCCAGTGAGTCGGAGCGGTGCTGTGCGACGTAGTGGCTTGACTGCTTGCGTCGACCAGGAGAGGTTCTTCATTGCTCTTCATGTGACTGGCCGAAGGTGCAGTGTGCTTCGCCAAGGTCGCTGATGAGGCTGAGGGTGATGACCAGGTATGACCATGTAGGCATGCTGGTGGTCAGGATACCCTTTATAGCCGTGGGTGCTGGCTGTATGGCTCGCTGCTCGAAAGCTTGAGGAAGTGATGATGACGTCACGAGGTAGTAGCTGCACGAAGGCCGCGCTGACGTTCTTTGTCGAGGGTCACCAGTTTGGAGGAATGAGGAACAGGGAGTAAAGTCCCGCAAACCTCCGTTGAAAAGGGAGGATCCTCCGGCCAGACGGGTGTTATGTCTGGTGGGCTACAACTGCCCGATAGATGATTTCGGGCTGTTCTATATGTTCTAATCGCGCGGAGAACTTTGATTGCGCGATTCAGGATTAGTTCTTATGTGACGCGATAGATGTCGCTACAGTATGTAGATGTATACAACAGCACAACACAACAACAGTTTAATTCCCAAATTGAGTTACGAAGATTTTTCCGAATCGCAAAACAAGTTTTTTTTTCCCTATATTTGTGCTACAAGACGTTTCTTCATGCCAAATTTCAGGATTCTTGCTGAAATTTGGCATGAAGCTTTTTGGCAGCCCTATTTAAATATTTGTTTTATTCTATTTAGTTAGTATTTTTTGTTATAGCGGCAACAAAAATACATCATTGGTGAAAATTTCAACTGTCTAGCCATCACGGTTCATGAGATACAGCCTGGTGGCTGACAGACAGACAATGAAGTCTTACTAATAGGCTCCCGTTGTACCCTTTAGGTACAGAACCCTAAAAAACGTACAGCCGAACATAGAACAACCTTATTTTTGGAATCGATCAAAAACTCTAGGGCCTCTTCTGTATCGTAATTAATTTCGTTAGAAAGAAAGAAAGTAAAATAGTTTATTTACGCGAAATGACACAATCTTAAAACTAGCTAACAAACGTAATAAATAGATAGGGAAGATATGCGTCACATCCGCGCAAAACGGCCGAACGCTCAGCATAAAGCTGCGGCCGCACGCATAATGCGATGATGCTCACAGCGCGTTATGCCTTCTCATATTCTAGAGTAAGTTAATAAGTTATTTGTTGCAGTACTTCGATGATGAGTGGGCCAGTTCAAAAAATGACGTGCTCCAAGACGTGCCAGAAATATCTGATGTTGCAGTAAGTTATATTTTGGTCTTAGAATCGCTAGAAACTAGAAGGCTAGAGTGAATAGGCTCTTAATAAACTAGTGCGCCTGACCATCAGTGATTGCATCTCCGCTTACCATCAGGTGGGATCGCAGTCAAGCACTGGTTTATATCAATTTAAAAAAAAAACCTGTTTTCGGTGGGAAATCATCAAATAACAGGCAACTGGCCTGTTGGTCTAGTGGTGACTGCTATGCTGGAAGTCGTGGGTTCGATTCCCACCCAAGACAAATGTTGTCACAAAAATTTGTTCTAACAAATGATCATGCTCATCACACAACAAGACTTAAGTCTGGGTGTAATTCATCTATTATGTGTGTATATTGTGTGGGTGTAATTCATATTATTATTATATTATGTATGTATTACTATATAAGTAGTTTAACAGTTATCTAGAACTCACAGCACCAGTTACAGTCCAGGTTCCTGGGGCCATGGGTTAAGTGAAAATGAACCCCGGGGCCCTGGAACGCAAGGCAAAGAAGGAATATACGAGTGGGATTTTAGTCAGTAAAAGTCTGACATACCCTGTCGCTCCGCCCAAGGACGGGATAAGTCATTGGATGATTTTCCACTATAAAAAAAAAACCAGCTGCTCTGCTTAGTTTGGGACTAGATGACGTTGTTTGCAAATTGTGGAATATTATTATTCTACACTGTCACAGACCGACGTATGGCGTGTATCTATCTACCCTTACGTTGTTAAAACTTCTACGGTCCGAACTAAGCGTTTCTTTTCGTCGTTTATACCGCTTACATCGAACGACTGGAACAATTTGCCTGCTGCGGTCTTCCCATCCAATTATAATTTAGATATCTTCAAGGCAAAAAGGCAATGGTGAATAGGCTCTTAATAAACTAGTGCGCCTCACCATCAACGATTGCATTCCTGCTTACCATTAGGTGGGATCGCAGTCAAGCACTAGTTTATATCAACTAAAAAAAAATACTGCTATAAAACTGTCTCCAACATTATATATCTGCAACAGACATCATTATCAGCCCCCCCAGCCAAGTTACAATCGATTCTTTCGCGCCGAACGCCTCGAGTAAGCTACGCCTCCGATACCTTTGTTCTGACCACGTGACTGAGCGTTGAGATAACGTCAGAACAAAGGAATCGGAGGCGTAGCCTACTCTAGGCGTTCGGCGCGAACGATACGATTGTAACTTGGCTAGGGGAGCAGCAATCAATAACGGGATGGTCATAAGGTAAATCAGCAATGTCAATCGTCATCCAGTCGAACCCAACTACTATCGGCCATCTTAGAAAGATTTTCAACTCATCTAGCCTGAGACCATCTTGGCCATAATCGACAATGAACAATTAAAGACTTTCGTAGAAAGACAGAAAACCCTATAGATAAGACACCGTTTTTTGCAGGAAAACGACATAATAAACCACTTGATCGAGGTGAAATCCAATCGTCGGATACGTCTTCAGTCTATGTACGAATGGTCTCTGCGGTTCAACCGACCAACAATAGAAGCCTTGTTCGGGAGAATTGATGAAGTGACCTTCAAATCTAACATCATGTGCTGTCTGGTACTATGGTTGTTTGTCGTGACTGTGCAAACTCTTGTTCATTATAAGTACGTAGATCTTGATTTTTATACATAACTAGCGATCCCGACAGATGTTGACCTGCCCGAAAGCTGGCTTTTCGTCAGAAAAAAATCAACCTGATTGCTTTGATTTGATTGTATTTTCAAACCATCCAAGGGCCCACTCAAATATACATAAAAGCATCCAAATCGGTTAAGCCCTTTAGTAGGAGTTACAAAAATACGTACAGAAGAATTATATATGAAGATTATGGTTTTTTAGATCGCCGTCTCTATAAATCAGGCAGCTCTTTCTTAAACTTGAGATGGACAATCAACCAGGCTAAGTCCATCTTTTGCCTATCTAGAATTAGGCACTTAATCTCATAAATAATAATGTTTGTTATATTTCTTAGATATATATTTGTGCTGTTTATGTTTTATATTTACTCCATCATTAGAAGTGGTTTAAACATCAATTTTATCATCCAACAATTATGTTCCTCAACCATAAATATATCAGTGAATTCAATAGTACGGAAGCTTGAAAACGAATAAATGTACGAGCTAGTGGCACATGTCACTTTGACAGAATCTGGGCTGATATTTACACGAGCCAAACGGATAAAATTTCCGACCGCAGAAGCGAAGAGTCTATTCTCTGTCGGCAGCCGTATAGACAACATCTAGTCTGGGGACTGTCTCACAGCTTGTGAAGTGAATACCTAAAGCTTGCATCACAATAAATCAGTTGTGTGATCTGGAATAGTTTGTTTATTGCTCCTTGCCCAGTCATCACCCACAAAATAGTATCTAAAAAGGACTTCGATTGTGATCGCCATGCTGTACTGACAAATAAGAGTCATTCTGTCTTCAAAATGTTTTTCACAATTTACAGTTGCGGGAAGCTCATCATAGTTCTAATGGTGATGACAGTTCCCCTAACCTTGTCCTTCGCACTGATAATGTTGGAAGAGTTCTCCAGCATCCACATGTACTTCTACAATATCTCTGCTCGTATCAACAACATGCGACTGATCAAGATCGTACACATCTGTTGCTTCATCACTATCATGACTATCACAAGGTATGTTCTCAAGTTTTCATGCCATATTAGTTCATTTAGTAGTAAAAACAAAAGCAATTTAAGGATTGTTTTGGCGTGAACCTTTTATTCCTCGTATTGGCTTGAAATCAGAAGCTGTTTTAATACCAATAGCGTGATGACAGTGAATCTTGAAATGTCAAAAAAGTGTGACAAACCTAAATACTGTCTGATTTACTAACGATGATATGGTCGACGATGGAGTACATTTGCCCAAAAGTAACCTATTTACTTCTAACTTTTTGACCCCCAATAGTTGTTGCACACATGGGCATTTTCACTCCTTAGTTGTACGCTCAATTAATGCGTTCCTAAAACGATTTGTGTGAATGGGCTATGTCATTTTAACGTTTTCACTATGTCTTGCAAAAGACTCCACGCATTAGATAGATATTTATTCTACTTTATAAAATGCGTCATACCTAATAAACTCTTTATCTTCTTCCAAATGTACTATAAGTTACTATTTTATGTTTTTTGTTTGCAGCACTGTAAAACTATATGCCTGTGCTCCTACAACCGTCTTTAAACTTAATAATACCATTCCTAATATAACGTGCAACTCGATAGAAAATGTGACAAGCAGTGAACCAGGTTAGCAAAATCATTACCTACTTTAATAACACATTAAGTAAAATTCTCTCTCTCTTTATCTCCTTCTCTCTCTCTGTCTGCCACCATTTATACATTTATGTCTAGTTTAAATTAAAAGACTAGCTCGATTACAATCTTTTTCTTCGTTTGTCAGGTTAGCAGCTAATTGATTAGGATGATTTTCCAACTTTCGTAGATATGTTATAGCAGTTTGGAGGATTTCTACATTAACAGTGCTCATTTACATACAACTATTACAATATATGCAACAAAAAAATAACTGCTGCGTTTAGGTACTTACGTATATATCCATGCCTCGTCTTCGGTTGTCGTGGTCTCATAATATATTGTAATCAGCGCACTCAAAAATACTTTATGTACCCCATTTAGATGTTGATACGAAACATATTTTCTTCGAGCCGCATAGATGCATTTAAAAAGAAACACATAGCATAAAAATTACTAAAACGATACCGTATAACGTATTAGTGTACAATAATGACGAACTATATCTTGAACTTTAAGCGTTCTCAGTTTTTTTTACTTTGCAAATAATTCAGCAATATTTTCTCCGACAGCCGAGTGCCATCACCCAGAATACGTGGTGTTCACGTGGGTACTGTGCCTGATCGCGCACACCTCAGTGTTCAAGTTGTACTTCCTCATCAAGGCACTGTTGGCCACCATCAACGTCGTAATCTACTGTATCCTGATCGTTCACTACTACAAACACTATCAAACCTCAAATGAGTGAGTATTTATACAAAAAAACTTTTTACGAAAAAAGAATAACCGACTTCACTAAAAAAAATACTAAAAGGATCAAAATAACTTTAATTTCGGAAGTCGGTGTTACTCGGTATTATTTGTATCTTATTTAACACCGACTTGTTAGAGTTATTTTGATCCTTTTAGTATTTTTTTTTTTTAGTGAAGTCGGTTATTCTTTTTTTGTAAAAAGTTTTTTATTTCACACTTTTTAGTTGCGATACACTTATAAACAGAGTGCCTATTTCTCATGATAATTCTAATTAACCCAAACACTGCTAGGTTATATTGTGTTATTATGAAGTTCCTGTGTCTACCTTCCACCTTCCGGCCCCATCATCAGATCAGTTTGATAGTACCTTATAGCCAAAGTGCATCTCAATACAATTCTAATAAGCCCAAACACGGCTAGGTTACACTGATTAATTACGGAGTTCCAGTGCCTACCTTCCGGCTCCATCATCATCATGAGATCACTTCGATGAGACCATTTTCAACGTAACTATTCAGAACCATTCATTTATTTGTATTGTCATAGTCGCATAACTATCTTCATTGTGATATCTTTGCGAGTAAGAAGTTCCGTTGACTATTTCTGGTCTTCTTCATCAGTTCCACTTCATCAAATGTTACTTTTTGACTGTAAATACTTAAGTTCTCGATGAAAATACCAAAATCACTATATAGTTGCCTATAATATTTGAGGAGTTCCCTCGATTTCGCCAAGATTCCATCATCAAATCCCAACTTGGTGACTATGGGACCATTTGGGAAGTATATCCTTTCCAACAAAGAAAGAATTTTTCAAATCGGTTGGCAAGCAACGAAGTTATGCCCGAACAAACAAAAAAAAAAATACAAACATCCGAATTGAGAACCTCCTCCTTTTTTATTAGAAGTCGGTTAAAAACTGGCGGCTTTCCTACAAAAACTGCTCTCTATCCGTTAAGCAATCTGCAATAAAATCACCACGGTTCGTAGCTCTGTCGCTGAATAAAAGAAATAATAATAAATATGTATACTTATGCATTGTACAAATTTTATATGGATGGATATGGATATGGGTGAAATTCTCAAAAATAATTTAGAACTACCCAAATATGCAAAGATTTAAAGGGTTTTGTCGAGATGTATTTATTTATTTAATATGTTATGCACACAAAAGTACTGAGATGGAGATATTAAGCCTCAGACATTTTTACCATAACTGGTAAAAAATGTTTGAGTGATGTAGAGAAAAAAAGGGAAAAAGAAATGATTACAAATAAACCATAAACATAATACAATAGACTAAATAAACTCGAAACATATAATTACAAAAAGACAATCGGAAATCATTAAGATTGTGGACTAGAGAACTAGGAATATGTGAGACGATTTTTGACAGATCAGACTCAAAATTTCTTAGAGCGCAGTGGAATTAAAATATTCAAACTCAAACTCAAATCTTTATTGCAATCCATAATGTACATGTCAGGTGATAAATCTAAAAAAGTGAAACAATTATGGACCCTGTCGGGCACAGCAACAATATAAATTGTAGGAGAGGAAGAGCGCTAATATAAGTTCCTATTTAATTTTCTGTATATTTTTGTATTGTTTAATTGATTTCAACTATTACAAATTACTTATTATTCCTTCATAGCAAACTCAAAAAAACATATACTATTGTTTTATATTTAAATCTAAATTAATGCTTAATAATTATATTCGTACGTTTGAGTATCTCAGATAAAAAATAAAAAAAAAATTAAAAAAAAAATACAAATTGTTCTCCATAATAATTAAAAAAAATAATATGTCAAAAATAAAAAATGCAATTTGATATCATTAATAAGTAAATAATAATATGTCCAAAGAAAAATATTTGATGTCAATAATAAGCGCAAAATGATTCGTCAAAAAAAAATAAAAAATTAAGTGATGTCATATAATTACCAAATAAAAAGTCAAATTGAAAAAATAAAAATGTTTTAAATCTATTTGTTATTAAATTTATCAGTTAGATATTCGTCAATTGTGTAATAGGTTTTGTCAATTAGGAATTGTTTTAATTTATTTAAAAATATATTAGTTTTATTTTCTTGTTTTATGTTTTCCGGTAATTTGTTATAAATTTTTATTGACATTGAATATGGACCAGAAGAGTGCAATTTAAGGTGGGAGGGAGGTAAATTTAGCCTGCTTTTATGGCGTAATGAATATTTTGTCTGCATCTCTTGTCGTGTTTTATAACAATCTGGATATTTGCGGACTAGTTTACATAATTCTAAAATATAAATACCGGCTAAGGTGAGAATTTTATGTTTCAGAAAATAAGGCTTGCAACTATCTGTTGGTTCAATGTTACATATAATTCGTATTAGTTTTTTTTGTAAGGTAAATAGGGAGGGAGCGTCTGTGCTATTTTTATTGTTTTTTTCTTTTGCTAATAATTTTTGGATCGCAGTGAAATCAATGTATGAATATTAAAATTATGAAAGTAATATAATGGGTTTTGGACTGTACTGTACTGAAACCCATACATCTTTAGTTTGATTTATTTGCCCTACCCTGAATTATTTTCTGGATTCATTATTTAAAACTCTATTTTCTCCAACTTTCCTTTCGCAGGTATGCTGGAAGAGATTTCTTTAGAAATAAGCATCACCTTCGTACTATTCTTCTGTTTCCTTCTTCTTTTCTTTTATTATTGTGTGTACATAAATTGTTAAATAAATTAATATGTGACTTTCTATTCATTTGAAAAACTCATGTCAATTTTCCCTATTTTAAAGAACAGATATGAACCTATACATTTGTGGGTAAGTAGCTGTTCTATAATATTGTACTTAAGGTGTTATTATTATTTTCCAGTTTACTGCCTGCACAAATGCTGGTACTCATGATAGGTTTCCTGGTAGTAGTGATCATACATGCACGGTTGGTGGAATTGATATCGCGACTGGACTTTCTTTGGAAGCTGCAAGCAAAAACTGATCTTGATGATATGGAGTATACACAGCGCTTAAACATACATTTGCTCAAACATATACTACCGGACCATACTACCAAATATTTCTTGAGCAAAGATTGGCATCCTGAAGTAAGTTTGTTTTTCCTATCTCTTTAAAGTTTTCGAAGGTTATGGGAAGGTTATCTCCTAATTTAAAAATTCTCTGGAATTTCTCAATGGCGCTCTAAGGGTATTTTTAATATTCTGCGGATTTCATCCAAATGCGGGTTTGTTCTGCATGCAGAAAATTTTAAAATGCAGAAAAACACTCCCCGCGTGCGTATTTCACGCATTTAAATAAGTACTTGTAAAATAGACATTTGCGGGGATTGCGCGTGCGGGGTAATCCCGTATGTATAATCAAAACCGCACGATATTAAAAACACCTTAAGGACTTTATCGATATCTTGATCTTGTTATTGCCAATAGGTCATCCCTATCCCCCAATTAGGTGTTTTCCCTCGTTTATTTATTTACAATATTTTATACGAAACAACTAATAATACTAAAAAGTAAATTGGTTTTCTGAAAACAAAATGAATATTAGTTTTAAAATGAAGCAGCAATTAGCATTTCAAATATTGGTACGAGGAAAAGAGGGTGCGTGGTGGGGACATCTTGCTATCTCTTTTGTACACATGTAACCTAATGGCGGTGGCGTCACATTTCAGTTTGTGCATCTTTTTTCTGTTACTTGACAGTTTCTCCTTCCGCCAGATTTGAAAGGTTCCTAACTTCTTTAGTTTTGAATAGATTTGAAACATTTTTTCTCTTTGCGATTTTGAGCCCCATTTTTTTTTTGTACTAATAAAAAAATAGGGGTGTATAGTCCTATACATATATTTTTAAATACTAAGATACACATACTAAGATAATTATACACATTTCTAGCATAAATATTTATTTTTCTTGTTTGTCAGAACCTGTATTCGCAAGTGCACGAAGAGGCAGGAGTGATGTTCGCATGTATCGCCAATTTCGACGAATTCTACTCAGATCAGAATGCAGTCAAGTGCATGCGCGTACTCAATGAAATCATATGTAATATATCATTTTATTATATTTTTCAAACCTTACATCTGAGTTTATTTTAACTTTATTAATTCTATTTAAAAATATCAGTCATGAATCCTTTTGATAAAAGTCTCTGGCAGAAAACATATAGCCTCAACCCGTAGCTCATATAGCATGAAATTTTGCACAAGGTTTTAAATAAATATCGGAATCGAACAAAGAAGGAAGTATTTTTGAAATTTCTTTTCCCAAAGGGGATGAAATTTTGACTGGTCTGCTAGACTATAAACGCGAGTGCGGCGCGGTCAACTCAAACATGAGAACTTCTTTGGAGTGACCAGAGAGGGAACGTGGGGCGTGGGCGCGAGTTGCACAACGCGGGACGCGCGCGGGCGTCTCACGCCATAACTCGTTCATACAAGTGACCGCAGTAAGTGCGCGGTTGGCAAGCG
Source organism: Mythimna vitellina (assembly GCA_949316375.1). Classification (NCBI taxonomy): domain Eukaryota; kingdom Metazoa; phylum Arthropoda; class Insecta; order Lepidoptera; family Noctuidae; genus Mythimna; species Mythimna vitellina. Next base: position 5,716,041 of record OX438687.1, on the reverse strand, counting down.
GCAACCCACGCGGAAGCGAGTAACACAAACTATTACTAGCTAACCCCGCGCGTTGTTAACATGACTCGACTGCAGACAGGCACAACGCGCGCGTCCCCGCATCTGCCCCTCTCCCTGCACCACACTGCCAGGCTGGCCAAGCACTGAATGGAAGTGTGTCGACTCATATTTTTTGAAGATAATATATATATTATTGTTGAATATTTAAATAATATTGTTGTATTTCAGTTTCCTTCGACAGGTTGCTGTTGCAGCCCCGATTTAAGTGTATCGAGAAGATTAAAACAATCGGTGCCACATACATGGCAGCTTCCGGACTAAAATCTGAGCCCACGGTAAGTAAGCTTTAATATTAATTAATTTAAAGATGCATCCACAATTGTAATTTCCAATAGAATCAATTTATTTATTATATATAATTATTAATATTGTACATCAAGAAAATAATCAATTAAAAGAAAAACCTAAATTAAAAACATACACCTTTATCGCATTCCGCGGTTTCTTTCAAGCAATGTGAAATGAACAGATTGTCTGGACACAAAATGAGGTAGCATTTGGTGCAAATTTGAAGTTAAACAAAAATAAAGTACTCAATATTAAAATAGATACATTAATTTATTATACCTAGTATGGCAACAAATTCTGTTACAAATGAAAAAAAACATAACTTCTTAAATTCGAATATTCTTAGAATAATTTTGCACATAGTATAGAAAATCTAAATAAGAAATAAATAAACACTCTGCTCAAAAAGTTCACCCTTAGCCTTAGAACAGGCCTTTAAGCTCAGGAGAGGAAGACCTGGAGTCCTGAAATACAGGGCTACCCTAGTTTAGGCTCCAGTCCACTCCATTCCGCATGACGCAGGTCCTCACCGGACATGGTAAGTCCGGGAGGTTCCTGCACCGAATCCGTGCGGAAGAAACGCCTGGGTGTCACAATTGCGTAGACCACCCGGAGGACACGGTGGAGCACACTGTGGAGGTGTGCCCCGCTTGGGCAGAGCAACGCCGTGTCCTCTTGGGGGCAATCGGCGGCGGCGAACTATCGCGCCGGGCCTTGGTACAGGCCATGGTCCGGAGCGAGGAGGAGTGGCAGGCGGTCGCCTCCTTCTGCGGAGCAGTAATGCTAGCAAAGGAGGCGGCCGATCGCGTGAGGCAACGGTCCTCACGCCCCAACCGTCGCCGGGACTCCGATCCCGACTTCCGGCCACCGTAGGCGCGGGCTTGCGGACGGCGAGCAATGGGTGGCTCGCCGTCCGACCGTCCGGTAACCGTCCGGACGCGCGCCTCAAGGAGATGTCAGCAAACGTAGAGGCCCAGCAGGGTTGAAGCCTACTGGGGCCAAGGGTCTGATTCTGAAAGGAAGACTCGGCCCCGGTACGAAAGGCAACGAAGGAACAGGAGTGGGTTTTTAGTCAGTAAAAGTCTGACACTATCTCCCGCCCCGCCCAAGAGCGGGGGATGTCATAAGATGATTTTCCCACCGAGAAAAAAAAAAATCCACTCCATTTATTATGCTGTTTGTACTGTGGTACATAAATCTGGAAAAATAAATGTTTTATTTTTTAAACGTTCAAGCCACGCATCCGTTCAGCTCTATGTCCATTAGAAAGTTGTCCACTACAGATCGTAAACAATTTTTTAAACGATTGCAAATTATTAGACCACAATTTGTAGTTCAGGGGGTTGAAGTCTGGGCTAGCCGAGGGCCAATCGTCAGCCTTTATAAAGTCCAGAATATTGGTTGCAAGTCAAGCCTGGGTAGTGCGAGCCTTATGGCCGAGTGCTATCTTGCTAGTTAGTCAATTTTGCTAAAAACTCCATGGTATACTATCAAAGCGAGTATCTTTAGGGGGCTTTACTACGCTGTCTTAGACAGTATTTTGATACACTTTAGCTGAAGCTTTCATCCCATTTTCACAAAGATGGACCTTGGTCACTCCGTTATAGGACAGTGGACACCCCCACACTAAACCCTTACTGATGCCACATGATGGCCACTTAGGACTCTGCCAACCAGATGATAGGTTTTTTGGACTTATAAGTATACACCCGATCATTTTGCTTGTTGCAATGATCCTCGATTGTGAAAATATTACTGTATACAAACAAACTCACACTTGACCAGTTTTTACTGGTTAGCTACGTGTCAGTGTTTAAAGTAGGTACTAAAGGTAGAGTTATGAATTTTGAAAAAGGAGGGAGAAGGAGAAGTAAATAATAAAAAAAAATTCTTTGTGAGGTAAGTAATATAATTAGATTTATAAACGATCCTGAGTTGGCACGAGGAGGCTGGGAGTTCTGAAGTCACGAAGTGGCTGAGAGGTCAAAAAGCACGAAGAGGAGCCTCAGCGAAGGCCTTTAGAGGCCAGCAGGCAGAGGCAGAGCAGCACAGAGATCCCTCGCGAACCTCAGAGGCGATCCGCAGGGTCACGAAGGAGTAGAAGTAATCCCTCCGCAGGCCTTTGAAGGCCTCAAGAGCTCGTAGTAGCAGAAGTAACGGAGACGAGAGGTCTTCAGAAGCCAAGAGTATCTCAGCGGGACCCGCGTGTCTCCTGCTGGTGCATATTCCTCAACGCAGCAACAACAAGTAATAGTAGATAAGAAAAAACACAGCACTTTGCACTTTATCATATTAGAAAAACACACCGTACTCCTATTACTCTAAATTGTTCTTATGCGCTACTTAGCTTTAGAATCCTTTCACAAAATTTTCCCACTGACAATCAACCTGGTGATCCATTCCATAATTTGAATTTTATATCTGAAGCCTAATACAAAGGCCAGCCTTATGTTTTACAAAAGAAATATTAAATTTAAAAATTGTTTACAAAAATAAATTTATGTAAAAATCATACGAGTACGTTATACTTATGAATACTAGAATACCTATTTAAACTCTTTGGTATCCAAAAAGTAACATTCATTAGAACAGAAACATAGGTAATGATAATGCTATCTCAAACAGAGAAATACAAAAATAAGCAGAAATTAAAATTTTAAGCTTACAGAAGACATTATGACAATAAGAAAAGCATTAGCACAAAGATAAAGTAATGAGAATTTCTATGAAGTAAAAACATAAAAAAGGATAACATAACACTACAAGCCAACTACAATGGGAACTAACTAAGTGGCAATCAAACAAAAATTAGGGACTGAAAGAATAAAAAAATACATTTTACGGTAAGGTTCGATTCCATGTCAACTTACATTTTATTTTTCGATCATTACAAATAACTGAATAGTAAGCTTCACTGACAACTTTTGCACTGACCCCAAATAAAACGGCAGGAAAATGATTACTATGATGACGATTTATACAGTGAAACCTGGAGAAGTAGTAGTACAAGGGACCTAGGAATTTTATCACTTAGGTCGGAATTCAACAATAAAGCTAATCGCGTTTTAACGTTTGGGTCGCATAATCGCGTTTAGCCGCTGTCAATAGTGTCACTTGTCTGTATTTTTCTTTTGTTATATTTTTACGAGTGACACTAATGACAGCGGCTAAACGCGCTTATGTGAGCCAATCTTTAAAACGCGATTAGTTTTATTGGTGAATTCCGCCCTTAGAGGTTTTTCATTTCGCAGTTTCCTAAACTGCCGTTTAAGCGACGTTGCCTCATGTACAGAGAGTTCCAAGAAGAAATTCGAATGTTTGCAAAAAAACAATAAAGAGCAATATTCACAATGCTAAATTATGAATGGATTGTCTCACTTATTGAGCCAAAAAGGTTTATTAATCTCAGTAACAGTGGTATTTCAATACCAAAAGTGTCGGGAACTCATTGTAATTATCAGTAATAGAGGATTGTCACATATTCAGGACCCACTTAACCAGGTTCTACTATATTTACATCAGGCGCCACCAGACCTTTCACCAGGTCTTTGAGCAATTCTTGCTTGCATGTTGATCTCGTTATTTCTACGCCTTAGGTTTAATTTTTTAACATAAAACTCATACCATATTATTCGATTACTCCTTAAAACAACAAAAAATATGTTCAGTATTAATGGATTGTAATTATTAATATAATTTATAATACTGGCTACCAAATGGTTGCCAAACAAAATCGTGGCGTACTCACACAACAACAAACCATCGCTGAGTAGAAATATCAACGTGGCTATATATAAGCGACGCCGGATGTTAGAAGCTGTATGTGCACTTGTGTTGACACTAAGACAAAGTGAAAATACTATTATAATGTAAATAACACTGTTAACTATTACGGGTAAAACTAAATTTCCATACGCAAAGATAAACCATATTCCAATACTTATACGGGGGGATGATATTTTATTTGCCACTATTTCTACCATTTCTACCATTTCATCATACTCATCCGACTTACTAATGATATATGTCGCTAAAGGCACACCCCAACCAAAGATAACAGTTTTCATGTATATTCTGTGGATACGTCCATCAAAAACTTTTACAATATCTACGTAAAACATATGACTTATAATTACCAGAAAAAAGTTTTTCGCTGTTAGAAAATATTGATTTAAATGTGACATTATGTCCAATATCCCGGATTCACTTGTGTTTATTTCCATTTCGAAGAAAAAGTCAATAATATATATTACATTTGTAAGGAAATTTATTAAAATTGCATTAAGAAACACAAAATTTCTGTAATTTCGAAACTTCTTCATGAAGCACCATGATGATACACCGTATATCAACGTAATTAGATTCCCTGCCAACAGAATACCCTCCCCACTCAAAAAGAAGTCGTAATAACTCTTTTCAGAGTCAATATATTCACTGGTGTCGTTATCAGACATGGCGAGCGGGCGAACGTCACTTGCGCAGTTTTGATCGATTCACTTTTAATTAGCAGAATTTAAAATAAATCATTATTTGCGAACAACTTTCTCAACTTCACGTAAAGTGCCACCAAACTGTCAAAGCAAAGGTTTGAAATAGTTGTAATCAAGTGCTTAAAACATATTTATCGTTCACCGTAATCAATAGAAATTTAATTAATGTAACAGTTTACATTTTTTGGGTTCTCTAAATGAAAGTTAATTTACTATTCAAATTAAGTTTTTAACCGACTGCTCTAGAAGAAGGGTAATGTTTTTTGAGAGTAAAAGTGAGTGATAATGGCTCATGTTGTAGATTTGAATAAATTTGGCATCATTAGATTCAGATTTTAACACCCTCTGTGATATTCAACGATTGATGACGATGTAAAGAAAAATAAGAACGCGCGCGGTATCAGGAAAGTGTAGTCGCTTTTTTGAGATGTAGATATAACAACAACAATTAAACAAAAAAAAATATGATCAAAAAATATCATTCGTTCGGAACCCCTCGCACGCCAATCGAACTCGCACTTGGCTGATTTTACAAATGCACATATTTGTGATAATTTCAATTCAATATATTGATTTCTTGATTTTGGTTAGATTAAAAGGAAACTGGGCAAGTGCGAGTCGGACCCGCGCACTGAGGGTTCCGTACAAACTTACCTTTGTAAATAGTTCAGTTCCCGAATGGAATATTTTTTTTGTGACGTAACAAAAAAAATTAATGCTTACAGATTTATTCATATTTGTGCTATAAGACCTTGCGTTGTGCCTATGAATTTTGATTTCCTTGGGAGTTGAAATATACGTTTTTTGCGACATAAATTGCCGTATAATTTTTTTCCTTAACTTAGAAGTTCGAAACGGTCTCGGCAGACCGACAGACAGATAGATAGTCGGACAACACTTTGTTGTCCGTCTATCTGTCTGTCAAAACCCTTTATTTCGGAAACATGTGAAGGTATCGAGTTGAAATTAAAACCGTATAAATACTCAGGTCTGCGGTCCCTTAAAGCTGTTAAAAAATCAAACTTCCAAGTAGACGAACAAAAATAGATACAGCCGTTTATATCGCATAAAACATATGTTTCGACAATCTCAAGGGAATCAAAATTCATAGGGTACTTTCCGTTGACACAAAATCCTGAAATTTAGCATAAGCAAGGCCTTATAGTATAAGTATAGAAATAGATCTGAAAACAGTTCAGTTTTTATGTCACAAAAAAAAAACAATTTTTTTGCGATTCCGAAAAATCTTCGGGACTCCATACGGGAATTGAATTATTACCATAGGTAAGTTCGTACGGAACCCTAAGTGCGCGATTCCGACTCGCACTTGCCCAGTTTTTTACGTTAGATACCATTAATTAAATTAGTACTGATTATGGTTCAAAAATAAACTATAATAAATTAATCAGTTTACAACGTTTGCTCATAAATACTGTAAGCTCCTGAACTGGAGACCTTTGACAATAAATGAGGTCGAAACCCGTAACATTGCAATCTAAATGCATTCCTTATTTTGGTGCAAGTGTTGGTCCCAGTTATCTTTCGTAGGTTTTTAACAATCGTTACAGGTATTCAGATGCCAGAAAGTCTGACCATCAGTCTATCCATGGAGTATTAATTTCATATTATAATTTAATTTATGTCATAATTTAATTTAATTTAATTCTTATTTTCATGAGTTATAAGAACTTCCTATTAATGTAAGCATCCTCTTACTTTGGATTTTTTTAATGTTTTCGAGATTAGGAGACCAGGAGACTCGTAGCACAGGTTTCACCTAGTATGGGCTCCTGTCTCCCGTCTGTATACTGTTTCTTATAAATTGTATAAATCTTACTAAGTATGGGAGAAAGTAGATAAATATTATTATTATTATCGTTTTGTTCAATAACTGGATTGTGGAGGTCTGATAGGCAGTGGCTCCATGTAAAACACGAGTATTCAACCGCATCTGTTTAGACTGGAACCCGACCCCAAGCTAGTTAGGAAAAGGCTGAGGAGATGATGATGGTTTTAGTGTAAGTGTTCATCCACAATATGATCTGCATATGACTGTATCTTTTTTTGTTCAGTCAGGAGAACAAGGCTATCACCACCTGTGTACGCTGGTCGACTTGGCACTCGCTCTGAGGGAAACAGTCAAAGCCATCAACTACTACGAGTTCCGGCTGAGAATAGGTAAGACACCAATAAGTTGACCACGTTTTTGTAGAATGGTGGTCAGAGCGTCATACATTTTGTAATAATCTCTTTTGTAAGAACGTAATACATATATCGATCATAAGCGAGTTCAAACTACGACTCGAACTTGGCCGATTTTCGGATGGTTGTCAGCTTTGACCACAACCTTTTTTGAGAGCTGGATCCGTGCTTGAGAAAACTAAAGTCACTGGCTAAAGTGAGAATACAGGCTATTTAACACGCATCACTATTTGTTTGTTACCTTTATAAAATTTGGGAAGATGAACACAGCATTACAAGCGGCGGATGATCAGACAACCAATTTTAACTTGTGTCGTTTCAGGGATCAGTTGCGGTCCCCTGGTAGGAGGCGTGATCGGCGCTCGCAAGCCGGTGTACGATATCTGGGGCAACACTGTCAACGAGGCGTCGCGCATGGAGAGCCATGGAGTTATTGACAAGATTCAGGTCACCAAGTATACTAAGGAGGTGAGCATAAAAATGGCCATCAACACTATTTTGAGAATTTCGGTTATATAACGAACTCCTTATATATATATTAATTTTTAGTGGTATGCGGAACAGGGTGTAAAGTCCCGCAAACCTTCGCTGAAAATGGAGGATCCTCCGACCAGACGGGTGTTACGTCTATTCCGGGCAACTGCAGGATTTGTTAATTTTAGTTTCTATGTGGTGCCATGTCGCTACAAAAATTTTCAAATCAAATCAATTGTATTTGTTAACACAGGTACAGAAATACAGATCTTACATTTGATGAAGAGAGCGCTATGTTATGCCACGAGGCGTACAAATATGGTGAGCATCCGCTCAAGATTAAAAATTAAAGTTTAAAAAAATATGTTTGTATTTGAGAATCCTGCATAATTATGGTATTCAATTTAATTATAAACATTTAACAATATTGTCTAGTACTTAAATTATGTCAGACCTAAATAAAGGATTATTTTTATAAATTATTAGTTATAAATGTAACTACATAAGTCCAAAATATGTAAAATGTCAAAAAAATCTAAGTATCCAAGTTCAAATAATTCATCGTTTAAGTTTAATTAATCATTAAAGTTAAATGTCAAAAAAATATAAGTATCTAATCCAAAATATTTAAAATGTCAAAAAATCAAAGTATCTAAGATGAATAATTAAAATGTCAAAAAAATATTAAATGTCAATATCAACAGTGAAAAATTCAAAACATTTCATAATGTAAGTTTAAAAGATAAAAACAAAGACAGAAAAAATTCACACGCATTATATTAATTAGTAACATAATCTTGTAACATCATTCAAAAATTCATCTAATGTGTAGTAACATTTGTCACAAAGCAACTTATTAAGTGCCTTTTTGAATTTTGTTCATGGCATATTTTTAATAGCATTCGGTATTTTGTTATAAATTTTGGGAGCATTGCCGAAAAAGCTTTTACGCATTAAAGATTTTTTACACTTAACATTACTAAGTTTATTAAAATATTGATTACGCAATGCATTTCTTCTGACTTCAGATAAGCTGACAAATAAATAAATGTACATTGCTGGCAGTGTCAATATTCTTAGTTTTCTGAAATGTGGAATACAGCCATCAGTCGTTTTTTAACAACACAGATCTCACACAGCGTTTCTATATCCTAAATACGACCTACCTATTAGCTGACTGCACCCAGAAAATAATAGCGTACAATAAAACAGAAGCTACAAGTCCATGGTATGCTGTTAGCAATGTCTCAATATTATCCTTTTTTGAGAGTTGGAAAAGTGCATACGCAGATTTACTTAATCGTTTACATATTATATCAGTATGAGTATTCCAAGTCAATTTATTATCTAGCGTGATTCCCAAAAACTTAGCACTATCAACCTTCTGTATTTTATAGTCATTATAAGTGATATTAATGTTATTATTTTCACGACATTGATGGTATTGCATGATGTTGGTTTTACTTAAATTAATTTTCAAATTATTCTCATCAAGCCAGTTTATTATTTTAGTCAGACATTCATTAATGTCATTTTCATAATTATTTATGTCATTGCATTCTATTATGGATGTGCTATCTTCTGCAAAGAGAACCCTTTTATGCTGAATTATTTTTGGGACATCGTTGATGTAAATCATTTTAGGATATTTCCCCTAACACCGTAGGCATATAACTTTTGTAGCAATATCTCATGGTCAACATAGTCAAATGCTTTCGTCATATCTGTAAATATAGGAAAAATTGGATTCTTTTTATCAACTGATGTCATAATATTATTAAATAAATCAAACAGAGCCAAGTTCATATTTATGTTTTGCGAAAGCCCTTCTGTTCATTGCAAAACAAGTTATATTTTTCAAAACATGTGTATATAGAGTCCTGTATCACTTTTTCAAAACTTTTAGAAAAGACGGTTATTTTTGCAATGGGTGTGTAGTTTTTCATACCCGTTTTGTCGCTTTTTTTAAATAACGGTTTAATAATAACTTTTTTCAAGCTGTTGGGAAATATGCCGTCAACAATACAAAGATTAATGATGTGAGCTATATCTTCCTTTACGTACTTTAGGACCTTAGTACAAACGCCATCACAACCAACAGTATTCGTATTTTTAAGATGAGATATAATTTTTATAATGTCATTATTTGAAACCGGCGACATAAATAAAAATTATGACGAAAGATTATCAAAAACATTACTTATAGTGTCAATACAGTAATTATTAAATTCATTAGAATAGAATAGAATAGAATAGAATAGAATAGAATAGAATAGAATAGAATAGAATAGAATAGAATAGAATAGAATAGAATAGAATAGAATAGAATAGAATAGAATAGAATAGAATAGAATAGAATAGAATAGAATAGAATAGAATAGAATAGAATAGAATAGAATAGAATAGAATAGAATAGAATAGAATAGAATAGAATAGAATAGAAAAGAATAGAATAGAATAGAATAAACTTGATTGTACACCTAAAATAGTAACAAAACTTTATAATTAGCGATGTAAATGGGGCGTGTAAAAGTCAAATTGTCTCTGTTTAAAGTCATAATTTGTTCCTGTGGTAAGCTCGTTTTAGATTTATTAATAACTTGCCAAGCGGCTTTAAATTTATTCTGACAAGAGCGTATGAAATAATTGTTTTGGGCTTTCTGAGTCATTTGATATTTTTTTTATAGAGAGTAGAATATTTCCTTAGATTATTCTTATTTGTTGAGCTAGGGTCAAATCGATAATTCCAAAGTAACTGTGTTTGTTTCTGGCTGCAATTTTTATTCCTCGCGATATCCACTTAGTTTTTCGTTCGTCTTTACGAGTTGTAGTGTCCTGACTCACTTAGGTTGTCTTTCGACAATAATAAGCAAAGACGGGAGGAAACATCAAGTCGTCGACGGCACGTAGTGTTCCACGTGCGCCTCAAGGAGAAGTCAGCAATCGTAGAGGCCCAGCAGGGTCGAAGCCTACTGGGGCCTAGGGTCTGATTCTGAAAGAAAGACTCGGCCCCGGTACGAAAGGCAACGAAGGAACAGGAGTGGGCTTTTTCCCGCTCGGCCCAAGAGCAGGGGATGTTATTGAATGATTTTCCCAACGAAAAAAAGTACTAAATATTTACGTCGCCATGAAGTATCGGGAGAAGCTAGAGAAGCACCTGAATACAATAGCAGCTCAGATCACGATGCGTAGCTACCAAAGCGTCTCAAACGAAACTACATCATATAGATAGCCGATGAGGAGACGTTCCCGGTGGGAGACGCACTTAAATTGACATAGCGCACTTACCGAATTTGTTCATAGTGTCAAACCTTAATTGCAGATTTGACACAGTAGAAAAAAGAAACACATTTCTAGGGAACAGTTTTTGGGCATTTGTTATCAGTGAATGTATTATATATCCTATAATACGAGTCTCAAATAATGCCTCTTCTTTTGTCATGCAGCTACTGGAAGGTTCCTACGTACTTGAGAGTCGCGGCGAAGTGAATGTGAAGGGTAAGGGAATGATGGAGACTTGGTGGGTGGTGAAGAAGTCGAGGGAGAGGTATCAGGATGAGATGAACGATCTGCACATCCCAGAAGATAAGCCGGCGGCGCCTCCGCGCTCGCTAGCCGTGCTGGTCACCTCCATGCTGCAGTCCCGCAGGCGCATCTACACGCACCCGCTCGATGCTGCGTCTCTACGTGAGTACATCACATGCCTACCTACTATTTTGTTCTGGGGCGGAGGCATTCAAAAAGCACCAGAACTTTTCGAGATATTATAGGAAATGTGGGATCTTAACCACACTAAAACCGCCTCGGTGATTACTAACAGCGCACTAAAATGGAGCCTGTTTCCTCTTAAAGAAACATTTCAGAAACTTTCTGGTCTCCCCCTGTTACATTCTCCCTAGGGATGTTTATACTGTTATGGTTTTATTGCAGCTAAACGGAACAGTAGTATGCGCCAGAACCGCGCAGTGACTGCCCCGTGCGGCTCGAACCAAGGCGACAACTTGTGGCGCCCGCGACCTCGGGCAGCAATGACGTGAGTTTATATTTATTTATAATTATAATAATAATGTTTGGGGTTCTGGGACCCAGTTCGAGGCTAAACTGTACTATACTGGACAACGACTTTTACGCTCATAATTTTTTATTGAAAAGGTTTAGGCCTAAAAAGTAATTATACAAAGTCTCAATGTTAGGAAACATAGTTTTTGAGAAAAAAAATGATGAAAATCGATAATTTTTCGTAATATTTGACGCCATTTTGACAGATTTCGTTCAATTTTTACCTTGTTTGTAGTATTATAACAAAGGTATTATTTCATACAGCCACAATGAATATTTAAAAAACGCAAGTTTACTTTAATTTACATTAAAAATGTCGAATAATGTAGCCAAATGACATATTATACATAATTATTTGAATTTAGCTTGTCCAATGCTAAAATAATAATATCTGAAAAACATGAAAGTATACAATTGCTACTGTGGGAGGTTAGGTTAGGGTTTTTTTTTTTAAACCACCCAGAAAACTGTATTTTAGTGTACAAATATTTTTATACAATGGTAGAGTGCTCTCCGACACAACAAAATTTATATTTTTCATTTTTAAATACATGAAAGTATACAATTGCTACTGTGGGTGGTTAGGTTAGGGTTATTTTTTTTTTTACCACCCAGAAAACTATATTTCAGTGCACACATATTTTTATACAATAGTAGAGCGCTCCCAGATACAAAAAGAAGATATTTTTCATTTTTAAATACATGAAAGTATACAATTTCTATTGTGGGTGGTTAGGTTAGGGTTTTTTTTTTTTAAACCACTCATAAAACTATATTTCAGTGCACAAATATTTTTAAACAATAGTAGAGCTCTCCCCGATACAACAAAAATTTATATTTTTCATTTTTAAATACATGAAAGTATACAATTGCTACTGTGGGGAGTTAGGTTAGGGTTATTTTTTTTTAAACCACGCAGAAAACTATTTCAGTGCACAAATATTTTTATACAATGGTAGAGCGCTCTCCGAAAACAATTTTTTTTTTTTTCATTTTTAAATACATGAAAGTATACAATTGCTACTTTGGGGGGATGGTACAAGGGGAGGGGTTGGCCCTCCCCCCTAAAACCCCCAAATCTCCCCCAAAAATGCATAAAAAGTACAATATTTTGATTCCTAACCTCAAAATTTCAATCTTTAATATCTCCAAAAGTATTCGTTTCCTAGATTCGGGAGGGGGTTCAGGGGAGATAGAACGCCCCCCCTCCCCCTTCAACCCCAAAAATTCCATTATTTCGTTGTCCAGTATAGTACAGTTTTACCCAGTTCGACATTTTGTCAAGTTCCGCAGACACCTGGTTTATTTTTTCACATTCCTTAGTTCAACCTTTAGTAAAAGTTATTGACATTCATGAGCACCTATAAGATTGAAAAAAAATAAAAATAACAACCCTCCTCTTTTGTATAACATTATTTAACTGTTAAGAAGTCCACATGTCGACGGAAGATGGCCCAACAAAATTTGAGAACAAATACTCTTATTACTTTGTATGATTTGACAGAGTTTTAACCAAGTTAGCGCTTCAATTTTTATTTTCCGAGAATCCGCAATTTCTTTCTTCTCTGGATCTGGTTCATGGTTATGATTGGATAATTCTGGTGTGTTGTGTAAGTTGTGAATCAGCTCATCACTAAAGATGCACTGCATTTATATATTTCGTGTTCGATGTTTCGATGTTCACAAATCCAATTGTTGTTGTTAATCACTATATTTTGGTTATAACTAAACCCACAATAGTATAATTTAAATTTTCCTCTTGGCAATTTATACACAGTAACAAATCGCTAATTATTAATATTTGTAACGAAAAAATACTAAAATGGTAAACAATTGCAACGACTACAACGCACATCAACTACGTAATTAATAGTAAATGTCATTTATGATATGGAATACCGACGTTCACAATTTATTTTTTATTGTCTACCTACTCTTATAATAGTGCCTGATAAAAAGTAACAGCAAAAATTAGAAATAAATAGTGTGCAAAAACTTTCTAGGCGTTCGGTGATTTGAAAATATGGTAATTAAAACAGTGTCATAATGAATGTTCGGAAACATAATACTCGTACTTCGAACAAATGTTATTTCGGCTAAGTGGTACGTCAGTGAAAATATTTTTGACCAAATGAAACGTCGGAGTAACAAACAAAATCGAATTGTTATTAGGTCAACTGATACGCTGACAGACGTGACTTGGATGAAATAAAAAAAAAAACGAAATAATAATATTTGAAAAGTTTTAGGTGAAATGAAGTTCGGCCAAATATTTTTCGAACTTATGATTGGTAACCTCGTAGTGAAGTCGGAAAACGCAAAAACATCATAAAGAAACTTGAACGACTGAAGATGATAACATTACTTTTTGTTGCAGGGTCGGGAACGAGACGGAGCTAGGTGCAAACGTCTGCAAGCGGAGGCAAAGATTGAGACCTCCTCCGAGGCCTACAGCCCCAAAACCTAATACGATTCGTACACAAGATAATAACGTGCCTCCTAGGTCCCAACCTGAGCGACCAGGTACGTTGTAATGTGTTATGAATCCTTTTCCTCATATTTTAGTCCTTGTGGAAGAACAGACGGCTCGCCCATTTTTGCGCACACACTTGTGCATGTCTCAACGTCGAGCAGCAGCTCGACGTTGAGACGACTGAAGACTGAAGACTTGCTAGTCTTCTTCCTGCCTGCCCGGTGGCAGGGTGAGTGCACCCTTACTTCGCCACTGTGCTGTGACACGCGTTGAAGTGATCCTTCCTAGGGTACACCGTCCCGTAGACTGGCCTTCACTCCAGACGTATCCACGAGGCAACTACAGCCCGCGGGCACTTGTGGAGGTTTTCTGTCGTAGAACCCCTTGACTGCACTCTCGGTTTGCCTTTGCATTCAGTGTTACTGAGAATGACGTTAAGAAATCTGTTGTCGCCATCACTTCTTCTGCGGTTGGCTATGATAAGTTATGCTCTAGAATGATTACTCTCATTCTTCCTTTATTACTTCCTGATCTCACGCATATCTTCAATCACTCTTTTACCTCATGTTCCTTTCCGTCAGTCTGAAAACAGTTTTATATTATTCCTTTACCTATAATTAACAATCCCACATCATTATCCAATTTTAGACGTATTACTATTCTCCCATTTCTTTCTAAAGTTTTGAGCACTTAGCTCATAGACAGCTATCTCTTTTTTTAACGTCAAACTCGATAATTTCTCCTTCTCAATCAGGTTTTCGCACGGATACACAGTACTGTTACTGCGCTTTTAAAAGTATCTGACGATATCCGTTTGCTATGGAGAACAAGTCTCATACTGTCCTTGTATTGCTTGACTTTAGTAGCGCCTTTAACTCAGTGGATTTCGATATCTTACTCGGCATCCTTAAATCTATTAACGTCTTTTCGTTCATTTCAACCTGGTTCAATTCATATCTTCCGGGTCGCTCTCAGTGTGTCCGTCTTGAAAAGTTGTTCTTTGACTGGTTTAGTCCCACTGAGGTTGTTCCTCAGGGTAGCGTTCTCTCTCCTCTTCTTATTTCTATCTTCATTAACTTTGTTACCAGAGTAATCTCTTCTAGTTTCCATCTTTACGCAGTCGACTTGCAGCTTTATTGACATTTTAGCGTGGCTGACGCGGATTCTGCTATTGCTGCCATGAATTATGATCTGGCTTGTATCAGTGCTTGATCTAACTCATTTGGCTTGCAGATCAACCCAACTAAATCGTAGGCCATGATCATAGGCAGTAGGTTCGTTCGCAATGCGGCTGTAGTTTCTTCTCTGCAGCCTTTAGTTCTCGACGGTGTCTCTACCGACTACACCGAATTTGAAAAGATCTGGGTGTTATTATTGACTCCAATCTTTCGTGGCTTGCGCAGGTCAATGAAGTCAGTCGGAAGGTAAACTTTTCTTTTCATTCGCTCAAACGCCTCCAGGGTCTCTTGCCTTTGAAAACGAAGATCTTTTTGGCCCAAACACTCATTCAGCCGATTATAGATTATGCCGACACCTGTTACCTGGATGTTACGGAGGAGCTTATGTATTCGCTTTGTTTTTGGTCTACGAAAGTATGGTCACGTCTCTCATCTTCGCAAGGAACTCAAATCGCAGAAACACTCGGATTTCATGTCTCCTTTTCAACATCCTACATAACCCATCTTGTCCCTCCTACCTGCGGGACCGTTTCTCTTACGCTCGCCCTAGCGACGCTCCGTGCAAATTACACCTAAGATCCCTTCTTAAATCCCCCTCCTCATAAATCCAACTACTACTCCTACTCTGTCCATGCAGTAAGGTTGTAGAACTCTCTTCCGCCTAGCATTCGAGATTTGCAAACTATTTCACTCTTCAAATCTAAAGTAAAAGAGGAGTATCTTTCCTCTCTAGTGCGACAATTATACATGTATATACATTATGTATTTATTTTTAGTATAAGATATATATAGGTTTATAAGTATTTATTACTTTAATTTAAGATTTCACATACTCTTCTTTTATTACTTATACACACTATTGTCTACATTTCTTCCTATCTCTCCTGTCGCAGGTCTGCTGGAAGAAATTTCTTTTAGAAATAAGCAGTACTTTTGTATAATTTTTATAATATTTGTATCTTTTGTATTCATGTATGTACATAAATTATAAAATAAATAAATAGCTATATACAATACAATTTATAAAACTAAAATGTTTAGAAGCTCTATAAGTATTGTCGTAAAATGCGCCTTTGCACAGTGATAGTATCGGTCTGCAAGGCGGCATTCAGTCCAGCTTTTACGCTAGATTGACTGTCGCTTTTACACAATTTTGTTACAGCCCTCAATATAAACTTTAGCACATGTCTGTCCTACAGAAACGCGACTAAAAGCAGCAAGCTTCTCAAGCACGTCGTCGTTCAACGGCTCGGCAGGCACCTTGCGCATGCGCACCATCACTAACGCGTTTCTCTTCAAGAACAGAATCAAGCACAAAAGTGACAAAGAGAAGTTGTGTATAGAAGAGAAAGAGAACGGAGAAGAGAACGCAGCGGTGACTGGAGACAACACTAGTTTATAACCATTTACTGGTCTTTTGAACCTGAAGCCTTACCAAGACGAGTTGAATGTCAAACGTGCGAGCGAGAAAGAGGGATTGAGTTATACACCCTATATGCCTCCATTCCTTTAACAGTTCAGTTTAGGTCGTCAAATCGATCGCATTAAGAGCTCGTGGTAAGACCAATAATCTATTTCATAGACTTTATCCTTGATCTCTTGTGATGCCATAAAATTAAAATATTCTAAGTATTACAGGAAATGTATGAATATAAATAATTCTATGTAGTGTTTTTATACCACTATGTTTTTATAAAGTAATTTCAACAATAAAGATCTATATTTATCTTACCTTTATATCCTACCAACTTCTAAATATTTAAATTTATTAATTTAGATTAGTTTTTTTTTAATATAAAATTGCAGAACTAATTTAACACGACTGCCCAAAAAAGGAGTGTTACGTTTTCAGGATTAATGAATATGTATGTATGTATGTGAGTTTCTTTATTCCACCATGACTTCTAAATGACTAAACTGATTTACATGTATGGAATATTGTTAGAATCCTTGCATCGTCTCGAGTAACATAGGCTATTGAGATAATATAGAAATGCAATGTGGTTGGCAATGGATAAATTAATGAACAACCAACCTTTTTTTTTAATTTTTATCTGTTAATGCATGTGATTATCGTCTAGGATTTGACGAGTGGATTCCAAAAATATAACTATTCTACATTATTAATCGACACTTGAGTGAAATAAAAAAAACATATTTACCATTTGGTTATGAAACCCCAACTAACATTATTAACTACGCATAAGAGTTCTGAGTATTGCGCCGACCCCAAATAACATGTAGATGGATGGAGAGGGAGAGGGAGGCCAAAGAAAAGATGGATGAGTTGTGTGAGGAGTGATATGAAAGAAAAGGGAGTTAGTGATAGAGTGACGGGTGACAGGATAGAATAGAATAGAATAAACTTTATTGTACACCAAAATAGTAACAAAAACTTTTACATTAACTTAAATCTATGGGTACAAAGGCGGTCTTATCGCTGACAGCGATATCTACCAGACAACCTTAGGGTGGAATGTAAGAATTTGAAACAGAAACAAAGGGGGGTAAGGGGGATAGAATGGAAGAAAAAAAGGTGTTGCGCCGACCCCAAATAATATCCCATATTACATGGGGTCGGCGTCATAATGTTATAAAGTATAGTAGCGTAAACATAGGAAAATCTAAAAAGACCCAAATATAGTGGTTAACATAGAAAAAATCCAAAGAGACTCAAATATGGTGGTTAACGTATGAAAAATTTAAAGAGGTCCAACTAAAGGCAGGAATAAGGGGAATATAAAAAATCAGCCAAGGAATGCGTGAAAGATTTTCGAACCATTGTACAATGAACACTAGGTACCAACTACGACCAGAAAAATTACCACAAGCCGTCTTCGTAGAGTTCGACGACAAGTCAGTACGTGACAACACTAGTGGTATGGTGTCAAAATTGAGCCTATTACAGTCGAATTTGACGCGCTAAGGGGTCATGGTACTGAGGTAGAGATGAGTGTCGCGGTACGAAGGCTGAGTGCCAAAAATACCGCCCCAGGACCCGACGGTTTGCCTGGTAAAGCCTGGGTCCTGGCCATGGAGGCTCTCGGGTCTCGATTAAGAGGGCTCTTCAGCGCATGCATGGAGAGGAGCCAGTTTCCACTTCGCTGGAAGACGGGGAAACTGGTCCTTATCGCGAAACCGGGGCGCCCTGCGGACTCTCCATCCGCGTATCGGCCCATTGTGCTGCTCGACGAGGTGGGCAAGCTCTTTGAAAGAGTAATTGCAGACCGCCTCGTCGCGCACCTAACACGGGTGGGGCCGGACCTGGCGGACGGCCAGTTCGGCTTTCGTAGGAGGCGCTCCACGGTGGACGCCATCATGCGCGTGCGAGCTCTCACGACGGGGGATGCGGTGTCCCGGGGTAGATGCGTCGTGGCGGTGTCTTTGGATATCGCCAACGCCTTCAACTCCCTGCCCTGGAGTAGCATTAGGAGGGCACTCCGGTATCACCGGGTGCCTGACTACCTCTGTCGCGTGATCGAGGCCTACCTGTCGGACAGGTACATCATCTACCCTGGTCACCAGGGAGAGTGGAAACGGCGAGAGATGTCGTGCGGTGTTCCGCAGGGATCGGTACTAGGACCGCCCTTGTGGAACATCGGCTACGACGTGCTGCGCGGTGACCTCCCTGACGGGGTCAGCGTGGTCTGCTACGCAGACGACACGCTGGTCCTAGCGCAGGGGGTGTCGTACCAGGCGGCGGTCGAACTAGAGACACGCGGGGTTGCGATAGTCGTTGATAGGGTCCAGCAGTTGGGACTCGAGGTGGCGCTGCACAAGTCTGAGGCCATGTGTTTTCTCGGCCCTCGGAGCGCGCCGCCTCGGCGTTCCCAGCTAACGGTAGGAGGAGTTCACATCGGCATCGGGTCGACGATGAAGTACCTAGGACTCGTCTTCGACAGCCGGTGGAATTTCGAGGAGCACTTCCGACGTCTGGCTCCCAAACTGAATCGGACTGGGGCTGCCCTCAAGCGGCTCCTGCCCAACCTCGGGGGTCCAGACGCCTCCTGCCGGAGGCTCTACGCAGGCATCGTCCGGTCCATGGCCTTTTATGGGGCGCCGGTGTGGGCGCCGTCACTGCGAAAGCGACCGGCGGCCCAGCTGAACGCGTGCCAGAGGGTCATGGCCATACGGATGGTGCGGGGATACCGGACGATTTCCCGCGAAGCGGCGAGCCTCCTTGCTGGCCAGCAACCATGGGATCTGGAAGCAACAGGCCTTGCACACATGCACGATCTGCGCATGGAGATGCAACGCCGGGGCGAAACTCCACTGCCGCGACAAGTCGCGGCATGGCGGGCAGAGTTCCGGCGGGGTCTCATGCTGGAATGGCGACAGCGACCATCGCAACCCAGTGCTGGGCACGCCATAATCATGGCGGTACTTCCCCTCTTTGAGGAGTGGCTGGAAAGGCAACACGGCGTCCTTACCTTCCGCATGACGCAGGTCCTCACCGGACATGGTAAGTTCGAGAGGTTCCTGCACCGGACCCGTGCGGAGGAAACGCCCGGGTGTCACCAATGCGTAGACTGCCCGGAGGACACGGTGGAACACACAGTAGAGGTGTGCCCCGCTTGGGCAGAGCAACGCCGTGTCCTCTTGGGGGCAATCGGCGGCGGCGATCTCTCGCGTCGGGCCTTGCTACAGGCCATGGTCCGGAGCGAGGAGGAGTGGCAGGCGGTCGCCTCCTTCTGCGAAGCAGTAATGCTAGCAAAGGAGGCGGCCGATCGCGTGAGGCAACGGCCCTCACGCCCCAACCGCCGCCGGGACTCCGATCCAGATTTCCGGCCACCGTAGGCGCGGGCTTGCGGACGGCGAGCAATGGGTGGCTCGCCGTCCGGCCGTCCGGTAATCGGACCGAGCCCAAGTCGTCAACAGCGCGTACTGTTACACGCGCGCCTCAAGGAGATGTCAGCAACTGTAGGGGCCCAGCAGGGTTGAAGCCTACCTGGGCCAAGGGTCTGATTCTGAAAGGAAGACTCGGCCCCGGTACGAAAGGCAACGAGGGAACAGGAGTGGGTTTTTAGTCAGTAAAAGTCTGACACTATCTCCCGCCCCGCCCAAGAGCGGGGCATGTCATAAGATGATTTTCCCACCGGGAAAAAAAAAAAATAGGGGTCATGGTAAAGTAGGACACCACTTGATACCGCTTATACTATGTTGGGCCGTGACAACCCACAAGTTACCAGGGACAACACTGAACAGTGCCGTCGTCGACCTAGGGCTTAAAATTTTTGCCTAGCATATAACTAAGTCACGTGAGGTAACAAGAAAGTTTGGCAATCAGCGCTTTGGATCCACGTAAAGTGATTCACGTGTCACACGACAGGAAGTCTCTTGATGAATGACATCGCCTCAGCGTATTTCCATTCTATACAAGGCCAGAACGCAAGCATGTGAAACTAATCGCGTATGAATTGGAAAACACTTTTTTACTAAAGTCTTTCAATCTATATAAGAGTAGAATGCAAATACTCGCGTATACATCGTAGTGACCTAACTAACCTTATTCCATAATATACAGAGCCACTCATGAATAAATATACTATTCATGAATCCTGAAAACATAAAAATCCTGTTTTGGGCAGACGTTTAAAAAAGTCCAAAGTATTGTGGCGTAAACATACGAAAATCTAAAAATTCCCAAATGTAGTGGTTAACATAGGAAAAATCTAAAAAGACTCAAATATGGTATATGAAAAATTTAAAAAGATCCTACCATAGTAACCACTATTCGGTTCGAAAATCCGCAAGTCACGCAATCCTTGGCTGATTTTTATATTCCCCTTATTCCTGAGTTTAGTTGGACCTTTTTAAATTTTTCCTATGTTAACCACCATATTCGAGTCTTTTTAGATTTTTTCTATGTTAATCACTATATTTGGGTTTTTTTAGATTTAGAAAAAGACTCAAATATGGTATATGAAAATTTTAAAAAGATCCTACTATAGTGGTTAACATAGAAAAAATTAAAAAGACCCAAATATGGTGGTTAAAATATGAAATATCTGAAAAGACCCAAGTATAGTAGTTATTGTGATTAACATAGGAAAAATTTAAACAATAAGAGTACATATAATCTATTGAGGTTAATTATTTGTAGTATTTCAATGCAAAAGTATTTGGAACTCATTGTTATTATTGGTCCACTTAACCGAGTTTCACAGTATTTACGTCAGGCATATCCAGGTCTTTAGCAATTCATGCATGTTGATCTCGACATTTCTATGCCTTTGAACAATTCTTCCGTGCATGTTCATCTCGACATTTCTATCTCTTTGAACAATTCTTCCGTGCATGTTGATCTCGACATTTCTATGTCTATGAACAATTCTTCCATGCATGTTGATCTCGACATTTCTATGCCTTTGAACCATTCTTCAGGGCATGTTGATCTCGATATTTCTATCCCTTTGAACAATTCTTCCATGCATGTTGATCTCGACATTTCTATGCTTTTGAACAATTCTTCCGTGCATGTTGATCTCGACATATCTCGCCTTTGGTTTAATTTTTTACAAAAGCTCTAAGCCATATTGTTCAATACCCGGCTCTTATTTATGAAACAATCCCAGCTTGAGACTTTTTCCAAGGAAATCGAACTATTTAAAACGAAAAGTGCATTACCTGCAGACAGTAAAATTCGAGATTTAGATAGATTGCTTCGCGTCAGAGGACGCTTGAGTACTGCACCGCAATTACAGCGACATCTATGGCGTCATATAAGAACTAATCCTGCATCGCGCAATCAAAGTTCTCCGCGCGATTAGAACATATAGAACAACCCGAAATCATCTATCGGGCAGTTGCCCACCAGACATAACACCCGTCTGGTCGGAGGTTTGCGGAACTTTATTCTCTGTTCCGCCTACCTCCAAACTGGTGACCCTCGACAGAGAACATCAACGCAGCATACGTGCAGCCAATACTTCTTGACGTCACCATCACGTCACTAAAAACTAATCCTGCATCGCGCAATCAAAGTTGTTTCTCTATCGCGCGATTAGAATATATAGAACAGCCCGAAATCATCTATCGGGCAGTTCCCTACCAGGCATAACACCTATCTGGTCAGAGGAACCAAACGAGGTTTGCAGGACTTCACACTCTGTTCCGCTTACCTCCAAATATCCAATTACTTTAGACGGTCAAAGTTACACCGCGCGGCTCATTGCCTTCGAATATCACAAGCGCTCATCATGGCAATAATGAAACTGTCATAAACAGTATTAGGGAAAAATTTTGGATCACTCGATTGCGACGTTCGGTCAAAACAGCCGTCTCCAAATAACAATCGTGTTTGGTGCGTCGTGCTCGCCCTTCAATGCCCATCATGGAAGACCTACCGGCCGCTAGGCTTGTAAACACACGTAGAGCTTTTGTACATTGTGGGGTAGATTATTTCGGTCCCATGGAAGTTTCGATAGGAAGGCGTCGTGAAAAAAGATGGGGTGTTATTTTCACTTGCTTGGTCACTCGCGGTGTCCATATTAAGCTGGCAGCTTCGTTGTCAGCTGATTCGGCCATAATGGCAATCCGGCATTTGATAGCTCGCCGCGGGCAAATGACGGCAATGTTTAGTGATAGAGGCAGAGAGGTGATGACATATGGCACTGAAACATGGTCACTTACAGTCGCCCAAAGGGCAATGGAAAGGGCTATGCTCGGAGTTTCCTTTCGTGATCGCATAAGGAATGAAGATATCCGCAGGAGAACCAAGGTCGCCGACATAGCCCGAAGAATCGCCAAACTAAAGTGGCAGAGGGCAGGGCACGGATGGTCGTTGGGATCGATCGACGACCTGGTCAGAGTCGCGGGAATGCGGTGGATGCGAGACGCACAGGATCGGTCGTTGTGGAGACGCTTGGGGGAGGCCTATGTCCAACAGTGGACGTTTTTCGGCTGAAATGATGATGATAGAGGCACCAACTTTGTAGGTGCTGAGGCACAGATTAAAGTCACTCTTCAAGCAATAGAGAACAAAGTTCACGATTTCGTCGTTACCAAAGGTATTTTTTGGCAGTTTAACCATCCTGCAGCATGGGTGGATGTTGGGAACGCCTCGTCCACTCAATAAAAACCACACTTAAAGTGACTTTGACAGCGCGATGAACGCTCCACGTTCCCGCCAAAACTTTTTTAATCTAACTAGTCTAGCTTTATGTGTGTACTTCATCATCATCATTTCAGCCGAAAGACGTCCACTGTTGGACATAGGCCTCCCCCAAATGCCGCCACAATGACCGGTCCTGTGCGTCTCGCATCCATCGAATTCCCACGACCCTCACCAGGTCATCGGTCCACCTTGTGGGAGGCCTTCCAACGCTGCGTTTTCCGGTACGTGGTCGCCATTCCAGAACCTTTCGTCCCAATCGACCATCTGTTCTGCGAGCAATGTGCCCTGCCCACGGCCACTTAAGTTTGGCGATTCTTCGGGCTATGTCCGTAACCTTGGTTCTCCTGCGGATATCCTCATTTCTGACGCGATCACGCAAGGAAAATCCGAGCATAGCCCTTTCCATTGCCCTTTGAGTAACTTTAAGCCTTCTGATGAGGCCCATTGTAAGCGACCACGTTTCGGAGCCATATGTCATCACTGGCAACACACACTGGTCATAGACTTTTGTCTTGAGACACTGTGGTATATTGGACGAGAAGACACCGCACAGCTTCCCGAACGCTGCCCAGCCGAGTCGGATTCGACGATTGACCTCTTTCTCGAAGTTAGACCTACCCAACTGGACTATCTGTCCCAGGTAAACGTAGTCGTCCACAACTTCGAGTGTAGAGTCTCCGATCTTGATAGGAGTGGGTGCTACATGGATGTTTACCATGACTTTGGTTTTGTCCATGTTCATTTTAAGTCCCACTCTTTCGGAAGCTCTACTGAGGTCACCGAGCATTGTACTGAGCTCCTCCGTAGTCTAAGCCATGACTACTATGTCGTCGGCAAATCGAAGGTGAGTGATGTACTCGCCATTGACATTGATGCCTACCCCTCTCCACTCCAGAACCTTGAAGACATCCTCCATTGCGGCCGTGAAGAGTTTCGGAGAAATAACGTCTCCTTGCCTCACACCCCGCTGCAGGAGGATAGGTTTCGAGGTCTGGTCCTGAAGTCGGACTGACATGGTGGCGTTTTTGTATAAACACTTCAGCACTTCGATGTACCGATAGTCAATCTGGCACCGTTGGAGAGACTGCAGTACAGCCCAAGTCTCGATCAAATCAAAGGCTTTCTCATAGTCCACAAACGCTAAGCAGAGAGGCTGATTATATTCCTCGGTCTTCTGTATAACCTGCCGCAGCGTATGTATGTGGTCTACGGTGCTGAAGCCTTTTCGAAATCCGGCTGTGTGGAGTGACCTACACTATTTGTGTAAAGTTTTTACGAAAAGAAACAAGATGGCAGCCATGATTAGAAAAGTATAGACGCTTTTTTGTAACCATTTCGATTCAAATTATACAAATTTTTTTTTCACTTAAAGTTGATCTTAGAAATGCTTACACTTAAACTATGTTGCTAAACGCAAAACTCTAGAATGACTAGATCAATTTTGATACTTTTTTTCAAAACTATTCGACGAAATCTCAGGAAGGTTTTTTCACATTTTTTTGTGTACATCAGCTGTCCTACTTATATTGTTTCTATTTATATTGTCTGTACAATCATGAATATTAAAATAGGGGTAGAGCCCCCCACCCCTCTGGTGGGGCAAAGTGGTAAAATAACTTAGTTAGTTTAATAGGTAAATAATAATAAAAAACATATAGGGAACCCAAAAAATATCTCTGTACCGATTTATGTCATTATCTTAATTTTAATTAAATAAATGGTAATGCTGATTATGATGCAAAGATAAAACATAGCAGTAGTTATTAATTTTATAGCTTTAGTCATAACTATTGTTAGATCGTTGGTTTCAAAACTAACGCCTGCTTGTAGGGTGTGGGAGTATTCACGTCAACCTGCTTTTGCAACAAATCTTGCGACTTTAAAGTGAACCAATCAGAACTGTGCAAGTGACTTTTACCTGTTCGGCATGTCTGATAACGACACCAGCGAACAGTATCACTCTGGAGAGAGCTTTGATGATTTTTCGGACTCATTGTGGATTCCTGTCTTATTGAAAGAGAAGATAATCGTGCTTGGAGTGACTCTGCCTACGTTGATATATGGCGCGGCATCATGGTGCATCTTGAAGAAGTTTCGAAATTACAGAAACTTTGTGTTCCTTAACGCAATTTTATCAAACTTCTTACTCTATTTAACATCATGGTCATACCAAACGATACACCCATGGAGACACTGGCAACTATGTCTGATAATTGGACACTTATATGAATATTTACAAACAGCGAAGAGCCATTGGTTGGTAATCATAAGTCATACGTTCTACGTAGATTTTGTAAAAGTTTTTAATGTGCATGTCCGTAGGAGGTACTTGAAAGCTAGCATCTTTGGTTGGGGCGTATCTGTAATAACTACCGCCATTATGTCGGGTGCAAACGAGTATACCATATTACCTAAAAAATCGTATCTTTTAGATCGTATCATATGGTTGTTGTTTACATTTGGAGATCACATTCTACCGCTAGTGGTTAACAGTTTTTTTTACATTGTAATAGTATTTTCACTTTGTCTTAGTGTCAACACGAGCGCACATACAGCTTCTAACATCTGGCGTCGCTTGTATATATCCACTGTGATATTTATTTTGAGCGATGTCTTATTATTATGTGATTATGCCTTGTATATGAAAGACGAAGATTCCAATCACATTATAATATTAGTTTCAGTCAAATTGTTTACTAAATTGAATCCAATAATACTGAATGTATTCTTTGTGCTTTTACGAAGCAATCGGAAAGTATGGTACGAGTTTTATACTAAACAAATTAATCAGAGGCGTAGAGACCACGACATCAACATGCTCGAAAGATTTGCCCAAGTACCTGGTGGTTCCTATAAGGCAGTTCGTGATGTAAATATAAATATATAATGTACATATAATTATACCTATTGTTTTGTTTCCTCCTTCTTGTCTGTTTAATATAGCACCCTTAAAATAATAGAGACTTATACCTTGGTACCTAATTTCTGTAAATTCAGAATTTGCAATTTGAATGAACTAAAATATCCTAAGGACGGAACGGTTTTTTTGTGACATAACAACAAATTTACTGTTTTCAGATTTATTCATATATTTGTGCTATAAAACCTTGCTTTATGCCAAATTTCAGGATTCTCGGTCAACGGGAAGTACCTTATAAAATTTTGGTTCCCTTGCGAGTGTCGAAATATACGTTTTTACGACATAAACGGCCCTATCTTTCTTTCGTTATCTTTTATAAGAGTGAGATAACATTTTTAATAGGTTTTTCAGGTATAATTTAAGTAAAAATATTTTTTTAATCATAATTTTGAATATTAGTCTTATGTGACTCGATTCACAATTCTAGCGAATGCACAAAGTTATAAAAAGATCACTAGCAAGAAGATAAACCACAGAATTTTCGAGGGAGTTGGAAGTTTTCGGTCGCTTTTGGTTATTTATAGCAATGTAAATAGCTGCAATATGGACAGCTTTAATTTAAGACCAAAACTGCGAGTAAATTTAAAAAAAAGCTAGATAGCTTGTCACTAACTTTAAATTCAAAAGTACTCTAATACTCGTACAATAAAATCAAAATTCAGATTCTATTAACTTATATATTTTTTTTAATGTGTATTTGAATGAAAAATTTGGGTCTTATTTGCATAAAACAATAAAAAGTCGATGAAAAAGAAATCCACAGGGCATGAGAAGTGTTTAGGAGTCTGAAATGATAGCAGATGACTCCTCCCGTCGGCTATTTCAATTTGGCACACGATGCACCAAACAACCTACATTATAAGTTAATAAAAAGCTTGTTAAAGCATACAATTGGCAGCTTTATCGCATTCCGCGATCTCTTAAAAATACTCAGTGATAACATTGATACATAATTAATTATTATATACATTAATTTATGATATATACAACATTATTTTTAGTATATGCGAAACCCCAAACACGTGTCCAGTATTTATATGTAAAGAATCTATTTACAAATTTTCATCATTGTATCATGAAATATTACAAAGTTATAAGCTTGTTATGTTACCTGGTTATCCGCATTAAACCGAATGGCCCAATGACTCACATAGTCAACGGGCAATGCGGGCGACTAAGGGGTTGTTTTGTTCCCGCACCTAGCTGTGCGCTGGCACCGAATGCCCGCTATGACCTGCCGTGACCTGTGTCCTTTGCCGTGACCTTTTTAAAAATTTTGGGAAAAAATATAACATTATAAAAAAATATTGGGATAGATTCATTTACTGATTTTGGACAAACTATATTCAGGTTTGTAATTTTGTATATATTCATTAATTTATTGTACCTAGAATGGCACAAAATAATATAGTAATATTTGTAAAATAATTTTGCACTTATGGTAAAGAATCTTCTATTAAAAATGTCCAAGAGAGTTTTTTACTACGCTGTCATAGATAGTATCTTGAACTTTAGCTAAAATTTTCATCTCTTTTTCACAAAGATGGACCTTGATCACTCCGTTACAGAACACCTCCCATTAAACTATTACTGATGCCACACGATGGCCACTTAGAACTCTGCCGACCAGGTTAGAAGCTTTTTTGGACTATTTATTTTGTTTCGATTATTTTGCTTGTGGTAATGATCCTCGATTGTGAAGAAATTACCTTATCCAAAAAGACTCGCACTTGACCAGTTTTACTGAATAGCTACACATCAAGGTTTAAAGTTATTAAAGGTTAGAGTAGGTAGAGTTATGAATTGTCAAAAAAGGAGGAAGAGGGAAAAGTAAATAATTAAAAAAATGCTCCTTGTAAGTTAGTAATATAATTAGATTTATAAGCGGTTCGGTTGGCACGAGAAGGCTTAGAGGTCTGAAGTCACGAAGACGCTGGGAGGTTTGAAGGCATGAAAACGTGGTCCCGCGACGGCCTTTAGAGGCTGGCAGACAGAGGCAGAGCAGCGGAGAGATGTCTCGCGAACCTCTGAGGCGATCCACAAAGTCATGAAGGAGTAGAAGAAATCCCTCAATCCCTCCGCAAGCCTTTGAAGGCCTCAAGAGCTCGTAGCAGCAGAACTAACGGAGACGAGAGGTCTTCAGGTGCCAAGAGTATCTCAGTGGGACCCGCGTGTCTCCTGCTGGTGCATATTCTTCAACATAGCAACAACAAGTAATAGTAGATAAGAAAAGAAAACATATATATGCACTTTGCACTATATTATTTAAGAAACTCTGAATTGTTCTTATGCGCTACTTAGTGTAAGAATCCCATTACAAAATTTTCTTGGAATTGGAATGGATGATTACCTGGTGATCCATTCTATAATTTGAATTTTAAATCAAGCAAGGACCAGCCAGTATTATTGTCTTACCAACGAAATATAAAAATAGGTAAGAACGATATGTTATACTTAAATAATACTTCTAAATCGATACGTCCAAAGCATATAGTCGTAACATATTTTTGAGTAAACTTGTAGTAAAAAAAAATATATAAATATTATTATTTCTAATTACATCTAGCGTCTGGTACTGTAATGTTGATCAAATTATTGATTAAATAATGCAAATACGTCGGTTAAAAGGATTTTCACAAATTACTTACATAATTAACAAATACAAAAACGCTTCATAAATATGCGAAACCGTACCTATGTACATACATCGGCATGTCAAAAGAGAAATACAAAAATTATCATAAATTAAAATTACAATCTAACAGAAGACAGAAGAAACAAAGAAAGAGAACAAAAATAAAGTAATGGGAATGTCTATGAAGTAAAGTAATACAAGTTTGAGTAAGTATAAAAATATAGCACAAAAGATCCAGAAGTGTCGAAGGCCAGCCCCACAACAAGATAAGATAATTATAAAAATAACACTACAAGGGAGCAGCTCTACGTAGGTAGTGGTAATCAAACAATAATTTTAGGGTTTAGGGACTGACAGAATTACAAAATACATTTTACTGTAATGTTCGATTCATTCCCTTTCAACTTATATTTCGTTTTTAGATCATTACAAATAACTGAATAATAAGCTACACTAATTGATTGATAACTTTTTATCTGTCGTTATTTTTTCACACTTCATTTATATAATGAAAGGGAATCGTCTGTCTTGGTATGGCCATGATAAGAAGAGGGATGAAACGTTTGTTACTAAAAGAGTTATGAGTATACATGTGAATGGATAGAAAGGAAGAGGGAGGTCAAAAAAAAGATATATGCATTGTGTGAAAAAAATATGAAAGAAAAAGGGGTTAGTGATAGTGTGTCGTGTGACAAGATAGAATGGAAGAAAAAAACACGTTGCGCCTTCCCCAAATAAAACAGACGAGATGATGATGATGATGATGATGATGATGATGATGATGATGATGATGATGATGATGATGATGATGATGATGATGATGATGATGATGATGATGATGATGATGATGATGATGATGATGATGATGATGATTTCTACAGTGAAACCTAGATAAGTGGTAATACAATGGATCTGGGATTTTTTGTCACTTAGATGTTCTTCATTTCGCAGTTTCCTAAACAGCCGTTTAAGTGACGTTGTCTCATTTACAGAGAGCCCCGTAAAGAAATTCGAATATCTGCAAACAAACGTGTCGCAACCTGTCTGGAGCAATATTCACAATGCTAAATTATTAATGGGTTGTCTCACTTATTGAGGCTACTGAACCAAAAAATCCCAAGTATCTATAAAGGTTTATTATTCTCAGTGACAGCGATATTTGAATACCAAAAATGTCGGGAACTCATTGTAATTATCAGTAATAGAGGATTGTCACATATTCAGGACCCACTTAACTAGGTTCTACTAGACATATTTACATCAGGCACCGCCAGACCTTTCACCAGGTCTTTGAGCAATTCTTGCTTGCATGTTGATCTCGTTATTTCTACGCCTTAGGTTTAATTTTTTAACATAAAACTCATACCATATTATTCGATTACTCCTTAAAACAACAAAAAACATGTCCAGTATTAATGGATTGTAATTATTAATAATATATACAATACGGGCTACCAAATAGCTGTGAAAAAAAAACGTGGCGTACTCACAAAACAACAGACCATCGCTGAGTAGAAATATCAACGTGGCTATATATAAGCGACGCCGGATGTTAGAAGCTGTATGTGCACTTGTGATGATACTAAGACAAAGTGAAAACACTATTATAATGTAAATAACACTGTTAACTATTACGGGTAAAATGACATTTCCATACGCAAAGATAAACCATATTCCATTACTTATACGGGGGGATGATATTTTATTTGCCACTATTTCTACCATTTCATCATACTCATCCGACTTACTAATGATATATGTCGCTAAAGGCACACCCCAACCAAAGATAACAGTTTTCAGGTATATTCTGTGGATATGCCCATCAAAAACTTTTACAATATCTACGTAAAACATATGACTTATAACTACCAGAAAAAAGTTTTTCGCTGTTACAAAATATTGATTTAAGTGTAACATTATGTCTAATATCCCGGATTCACTTGTGCTTATGTCCATTAGCAAGAAAGAAAAAAATATATATGTTACATTTGTAAGGCAATTTATTAAAATTGCATTAAGAAACACAAAATTTCTGTAATTTCGAAACTTCTTCATGATGCACCATGATGATACGCCGTATATCAACGTAAGTAGATTCCCCGCCAACAGAATAAACTGCCCACACAAAATAAGGTTGTAATAACTCTGAAATTTAGAGTCAATATATTCACTGGTGTCGTTATCAGACATGGCGAGCGGGCGAACGTCACTTGCACAGTTTTGATCGATTCACTTTTAATTAGCAGAGTTTAAAATAAATCATTATTTGCGAACAACTTTCTCAACTTCACGTAAAGTGCTACCAAACTGTCAAAGCAAAGGTTTGAAATAGTTGTAATCAAGTGCTTAAAACATATTTATCGTTCACCGTAATCAATAGAAATTTAATTAATATAACAGTTTACATTTTTTGGGTTCTCTAAATGAAAGTTAATTTACTACTCAAATTAAGTTTTTAACCGACTGCCCTAGAAGATGGTAGTGTTACCTGTTTACCTTGTACCTTACCTGTGTACCTAGAAGAGGGTAATGATTTTTGAGAGTAATAGTGAGAGTGTTAATGGCTCATATTGTAGATTTGAATAAATTTGGCATCATTAGATTAATTTTGACACCCTCTGTGACATTAAACGATTGATGCCGATGTAAAAAAAAACAAAAACTCGCGCGGTATCAGGAAAGTGTAGTCGCTTTTATGAGATGTAGATATAACAACAGCAATTAAACAAAAAAATACATATAATATAATCATTTGAAAGAAACGTTTTTTTCTTTGAGTTAATATTGATCATAAAAAACGCATTCACTTATAATGCATTAAAAATATTTAAGTCGATACTAGTAAATCCAGTAGTAATCCATCTAGTTTTAGTCTAGACTGTAAATCTAATGGGCGATGTATAATAATGTATATAGAATAAAAGCGTTTTTGAAAATCCGAAATCCGACTAAAAAGGAAGCCTTGTAGGATCACACATGTGTTTGTCCGTCAGTCCATCTGTCACAGCTCTGGACCGATTTGAACTATTTTTATTGCCCGAAAGTATCTACCTTAAAATTTGGACTTGAAACTATGAGAAGACTATCTTTTGGGTTTCGTAACCTCGATCGGCAAAAACGGAACCTTTCACTTCACTTAATTTTGTTGTTCGTCCATGAAGACCCTTTTTCTCAGGAACGCGTTAAGGTATCAAGCTAAAATTAATATCAAAAACTTTAGATCTGCTATTCCCTGGAACACTGAAAAATTCAAACTTCTGGGTTAACGCAAGCCAAATCCGTTTATCTTCACTCGCAAAGAAATCAAAACCTATAGGGTGCTTCCCGTTAAACGGTAAGAAGCAAGGTCTCATGGCATAAATAAAGAAAGTAAGTATAAAAAGTATTAAAAAAAAAAATTGTAGTTACATCAAAAAATAATTACTCATTTTGCGATTCGGAATAATCTTCAAGAATCAATTCAAGAATCGAACTATTTAAATACATAGATAGGTTTGTACGGAACCCTTGATGTACGAGTCCGATTCGCATTTAGATTTGCTGATTTCGGTTAGATTAAAAAACATGGTCATTAAAAATGGTCATTATTACAAATTAGTGGTTACTATATTTTTAGGGTTCCGTACCTCAAAAGGAAAAAACGGAACCCTTATAGAATCACTTTGTTGTCCGTCTGTCTGTCGGTCTGTCAACTGAGTTAAAGGCACTGCTGAAGTCCAGTAAAACCAATACCGTTAAACACTTATGGTCCATGGCCAGTCTTATATCATCAGTTATTTTGACGAGACTTGTCACAATGCTGTGGCCAGATCTGAAACCAGATTGGTAAGAACTCAGCAGACTGTTAGAGAACAAACAACAAGACAGTTGCATTTGTACAACACTCTCGAGGACTTTGGAGAGGATTGGGAGGATGGATATTGGACGGAACTGGGATGGTGGGGAGGGACACTTTCATATCATATTAACAAAGTTGGGGGAAGGTGACATCAGCGGAGCAGCCAGGATTCTTTTTAGCAGTGATGTGGTGGCTCCGTGTTCTCCAGATACTCTCGCAGATCTGGAGAGAAAACACCCTGCCCCAGCGGATGGCCTTTCTTTTCCCGACCCCCCCGATCCGGACATTCACACCCTCACCATTACAGGTCGAGAAGTGATCAGAGCCGTTTGCTCTTTCCGGAGCGACTCTGCTGGCGGCGTCGATGGTCTAAGTCCTCAGCACCTAAAGGACCTTACCTGTTCAGGTGCTGGGGAAGCTGGTGAGTTACTCTTGAAGGAGCATACGGCTCGGATTAACCTAATGCTCTCTGGCAAGTACGGGGCTAATTTATGTGCCCTGCGTAAGAGGGATGGCGGTATTCGTAACATTGCCGTGGGAACTACCTACCGTCGTATGGCAGCCAAGATTTGTTGCAAATTTTATGGTGAGGTGGTTTCGGAAAAATTTCAGCCCCTACAGCTTGGTTACGGCTTCAAAGGCGCGTGCACGCGTTATCGACTTATCTAAATTCTGGCAAAGGAGAGGCTATCCTTAAGGTTGACATAAAAAATGCATTTAATTCGGTTAATAGGGATACCTAGCCAGCAGAAACTAAAAAAGAAATACCTCAAATCTATAGTTTTCTTTGGCAATGTTATAGACAACCATCTGAATTACTCTTTCGAGACAACCTTTTGGAATCCGCTGTTGGCTGTCAACAAGGTGACCCCCTCGGGCCAGTGATCTTTAGCTTAGCTATACACCCAGTCATTCGAAAACTAAATTCCAAATTTAATGTGTGGTACCTCGATGATGGAACCTTGGGAGGCGATGTAGACACCGTTTTAAAAGATTTACAATTTTTAAAAAACCAACTCTTTTCTATAGGAGTAGATCTCAACTTCTATAAATGTGAATTATTCCTCTCTGACAGTACTGACAGACATCTGACTCTTCCAAAATTCAATGCAATAGCCCCTGCAATCAAAATTATAGATAAAAGTTCTCTTCGTCTCCTTGGGTCCCCAATCTTTGAGGATTCTTTTCCCAGTTTTGTGGAGGAAAAAATAGAAAATTTTAGTGACGTTTCGGAAAGATTACTCCAAATTAACATGCATTCGGCCATTGACCTAATTCGTTATTGTTGTTTCGGCCCTAAATTAATATATTTCATTCGTGCTTCCCACTTATGGAAGCACTTTCACCTTTTGGAAAAAATTGAGAAAATTATTCGGCATACACTTACTTTAATTTTAAATATGACCTTGGACGATCGAGCTTGGGATCAAGTTACTCTTCCCATCCGTATGGGAGGCCTCGGCGTCCGCAAAATTACCAGTATTAGTTTACATATCTTCTTCGGTTCACAGCACTGATAAATTAATCAGGAACATTCTAACTTCCACACTGATTCCTTATGAACTGCTTCAACGAGGCTATGGATGCCTGGAGACTCGCTAGCCCGAATAAAAATCCACCTGACAACCCAGCCTCTCAAAGACGGTGGGATGAACCGCTCTGCAAAGTAGTCCAGAAAAACCAGATCCTAACTTCTGCTACTACTGCAGAGCGTGCGCGCCTCCTGGCTGTAGGAAATTGGGAGTCAGGTCTTTGGCTTTACGCACTGCCGTCGTCGAATATTGGCACCTTTTTCGACGATACTACTTTCCGCCTAGCTGTTGCCCTACGCCTAGGCGCTCCTTACTGTTCTCCTCATCGCTGCCACTGTGGCGAAGTTGTCAACAGCCTTGGTCACGACGGTCTGTCATGCAGTCGAAGCACGGGACGGATAGCACGGCACGGGTATATTAACGACATCATCCGACGAGCCCTTATCACCGTCGACGTTCCGGCTGTTTTGGAACCTCATGGCCTGCCACGCGACGATGGTAAGAGACCGGACAGTATGTCTTTATTTCCGTGGAAAATGGGTAGGCCTTTAGTGAGGGACGCTACCTGTGTCGACACTCTTGCGCCATACCATCTTCCTAGCTCTTCGTGCTGTGCTGGTGCTGCCGCTGCTGCTGCGGAGAACCTCAAGCGGCGGAAATATAACAACCTCGTCGGCAGTTATATTTTTGAGCCGTTTGAGGTTGAAACTCTTTGGCCGTGGAGTCCGAGTGCTCATAAGCTGTTCAAAGAATTATCCAAACGCTTAGTAGACACTTCGCGTGACCCAAGGGCTGGCTTTTACCTCGGTCACAGATTAAGCATTGCCATACAACGTGGCAATGCCGCCAGCCTTTTGGGCACACTTCCAGTCAACAGCGATGCGGAGGAGTTTTTTGACGCCATATTTTAGCTAGTAGTTTTTGATTTTAGTGTATAAGTAGTTTTAATTAGTTAAGCGTTTTATGTATTTATTTTACCTGAAATAAATCGAATACACATTTAAAAACAAAAACATATTATGAGTTACATAAATCTTGGTTACATATTTCTTGTCGCTTCTAATATGTGAGCTCAATGTAGATAAGTAGTAATCATTAAAAAAAAAAAAAAGAATAGAAATTGAATTAAGCCACTGGCACTTAAGAAATAACCAGTCTCACTGACGGCTCACGAGCATGAGACGTGCAGCAGCCCCACTCAAGTCAACCATTTTAAAGGGAACTGAATAATCAATAACACGTGCCACCATCAGTGAGACATTTGAGTGAGAATGACAAACTCTCAACAGCCATATCGTAATGTCAAAAAAGTTGTAACCTAATTTTAAAAAAGTGCTTCTATATTATACGATGCTATTGTTTCCAAATACAAAAGGTAGTAAATTATCATAAGCTCTATTGAAATAAAATATAAATTTTAAAAAAATTGAAAACAAATTGTTGTTTTCAATTATTATTTTTTTTTGCAAAAAGGGGAATAGTATCTCTTCCAATATTTATAACTATATAGGCCTACCTTTATAAGTGCCCATCACTTATAAAACGTCAGAAGCTAGTGCACGGTTCCAAATTGGTCGTTTCCTATGGAGAAGAACCGGCAAGAAACTCCATGGTTACTCTTTTAAAAAAGAATTTGTTGATACAATATTTTCTGTTTACAATATATTGGATTTATTATGTAAGGACAGTGTAGACTGGTCAATAAAGTACAATAAAAATAATCATAATAAAAAGGAACCTAAGAATTCGCGGAGTCTACAGTGTTCTCACATTCACATTATAAAAAAGAGGCTATATAAATAAAAGCAAGTAAAATAAATAATTACAATTATTAATAAATAATACGTTAACAATATAAATAATAATAAATAAATAAAAATAAAAAAAATATTGCAATATCAAGGATATAATCTTCCAGTTTATAATACGCTTGTCTACATAGCGTGCGTTTAATGCATGTTTTAAATTTGGACTCGTTTAGTTATAGAATCTCAAGTGGTATTTTATTATATCCTCCCAACTTCTGAATATGTATATCTATTAATTCAGATTAGTTTTTTTTTTAATATAAAACGGTGGTAAAACTAATTGTTACCATTCGTTTCATTCATTGGTGGTACCAATACAAATACGAAAATACACGACCCCTTTTTTTGTATTTCTGTTTGTTTGTTACACTTTCACGCCTAGGTATACCGCTGGACCTTGGAGAACATCGTAGTATATTTTTTATCCCAGAAGTACCTACGTTGGGATAACTTCATACTTTCACGCGGGCAGCAACCGCTGTCAGAAGCTATATAATTGATAAAAAGAGAGTTGAAATAAGCAGGCATGACGCAGTTCTGTGCGAGCATCGCCGAGGCTGGGAAAACATGCGCGCCTGTGACTACTTAAACGCTCTACGAACCTAAGTGCAATACGTAAGTACGTTACACCTCTGCGTAACTTGATAGCGACCGCTCAGAGTAAGAACACAAAACCATGAATTCTCTGAACAGTGTAACACTACCACAGAAAATAATAAATACATAGTTTAACAACACTTAAGTGAACACATATGACACATATGAATTTGACTTTCACTTTAATGTATCAAACGTAAACTTTAACTTTTAATTGATATTTTTTATAGTAAATACTAAGTCTACTACTTAACTATAACACCAACTTTATGCTATGCTTAATTTGATACTATTGATTTTTTATTTTCTCAGAGTGGAGGTCCAATGTAAAGTGTAAAGAATAAGATAAAGGTGCCATCATATTGGGCAAGCTTAATTCCCTCGCTACACTCAGGCTTCGCCACCGTTACATAAAGCACTACTTTAACACTTTGCTGAATAATCTACTATTATAATGCAGTTGTCGCTTTTGGGGGTAAATCGGAAAATTAACCACCTTATCTCCGAAACTACTAAGTTTAATATTTGGAAATAAAATACAGGAAACATAGGTAGTAATTTACTTATTGACAATAAGCGCAGACTATATTTTTAAAACAACATGCCTATTATATTATGTCAATGTCATCATCTTCCTGCCCTTGTCCCATATAACTTGAGGTTAGCGCAACACATTAATATCTTCCATCGTTCGATTCGTTCCTCGTCAATTTTTTTTTTAACTTAACAATCATTACAAATAATTGAATAATAAGCCATACTTTCTCTTTACAAAACATTGTCGATACCTTCATTATTACCTTTATATCAAGCATTCCTTTTTTATTCCTTTATACAATGAAACCTGGATAACTGGGAGCTCAAGGGACCAAGGAATTTTGTTTGCAAACAAACGAGTTGCAACCTGTTATTTGCCGCAAATTAGTAATTAATTGTCTCCTGAGGCTATTGAGACTCAACTATAGTGGTTAACATAGAAAATATCTAAAGAGACCGAAGTACTCGTACAGTGGAAAACATAAGAAAAATCTAAAAATACCCAAATATAGTAGTTAACATAGGAAATATCTAGAAAGACCCAAGTATGGTGGTAAACATAGGAAAAATCTAAAAACACCCAAATATAGTGGTTAACATAGAAAAAAATCTAAAAAGACCCAAATATAGTAGTTAACATAGGAAAATCTAGAAAGACGATTTATAGTGAATCTTAGAAGACCCAAATATGGTGGTTAAAATATGAAATATCTAAAAAGACTCAAATGTAGTGGTTAACACAGAAAATAATCTAAACAGACCTAAGTATAGTGGTAAACATAGAAAAAGTCAAAAAAGACCTAAGTGTAGTGAATAATATAGGAAAAATCTAAAAAGACTCAAATATGATGGTTAACATATCATCATTATCATCTTCCTGCCATTGTCTCGTCTTATTTGGCGTCGGCGCAACACGTTTTTTTCTTCCATTCTATCCTGTTACAACCGTCATGCTATCACGAGCTTGCTTTTCTTTCGTATCACTGTTCAAACAATCCATCCATCTTTTCTTTGGCCTCCTTATGGTGGTTAACATATGAAACATTTAAAAAGATCCAACTATAGTGGTTAACACAAAAAAATATAAAAAGACCCAAATATGGTGGTTAAAACATGAAATATCTAAAAAGACACAAGTATCGTAATTATTATGATTAACATAGGAAATATTTAAACACTATGAGTACAATCTAATCTATTGAGGTTCATTACTTTCAGTAACAGATTTCAATATATGTAAAAGTATTTAGAACTCATTGTCATTGTTTGTCCACTTAACCGAGTTTCACAGTATTTACGTCAGGCACATCCAGGTCTTTGAGCAATTCTTTCGTGCATGTTGATCTCGACATTTCTATGCCTCTGGTTTAATTTTTTTACAAAAAACTCATACCATATTGTTCGATTACTCCTTAAAACTACAAAAAATATGTCCAATATTAATGGATTGCAATGATATAACCAGTTTACAATAATTTCTGATATACCTTTAATTATATCTATGTATATAATCAAGGTGTAATCACACAACAAGAAAACGTCACTCAGTATAAATATCAACGTAGCCATATATAGGCGACGCCGGATGTTAGAAGCTGTATGTGCACTTGTGTTGACACTAAGGCAAAGTGAAAATACTATTATAATGTATATAACACTGTTAACTATCACGGGTAGAAAGCGATTTCCGAAAATAAAGATCTGCCATACAATCATACGCACATGGTCGGATGAAATTTTATCTACCAACATGTTTATGAATTTGTTATATCCATGCCACATAACAATAGTAGTAGTTACTAAAGGCACACCCCAGCCAATGATAACACTTTTTAAGTATCTTCTATTGATATGCCCATTAAAAACTTTGACAATATCTATATAAAACATATGACTTATAACTAAAAGCCAATAGTTCTTCGTCGTTGCAAAATATTCACATAAATAATATAACCAGAGTCCTTTTGTATCCATCTTTGTCCACAAAAATGGTGTT
The DNA here is from genome assembly GCA_949316375.1 of Mythimna vitellina. Taxonomy (NCBI): domain Eukaryota; kingdom Metazoa; phylum Arthropoda; class Insecta; order Lepidoptera; family Noctuidae; genus Mythimna; species Mythimna vitellina. Next base: position 5,676,838 of record OX438687.1, on the reverse strand, counting down.
GAATAAAGTAAGAAATTAGTTAAAATTGCATTAAAAAACACAAAGTTTCTGTAATTTCGAAATTTCTTCAAGATGCACCATGATGCCACGCCGTATATCAACGTAACTAGAGTCACCGCAAGCACAATAAACTCCACAGTCAATAATAAGTTGTAATAACTCATCTTAGAGTCGTGATTTTCGCTGGTGTCATCAGTGAAGGCGAGTAGTAAACCTCAGTTCCGCAGTTTTGATTGATTCACTTTTAGTTTGCAGAATTTGAAATAAATTATTTACGAACAGCTTCACTTCAATTGCCGCCAAACCCTCAAAGCAAGCAATCCTTTGGAAATAATCTTTCTAAAAATTGTTGTAATCGAGTGTTTAAAAAATAATAAGTCCACCATGTTTATCACTGTATCGTATCAGTAGAAATTAATTAATTCAAAAGGTCATAAATTTTTTGGGTCCCCTATATGAATATGTTTATTTACCATTATAAATAAGTAAGTTTTTACCCGACTATCCCAGAGAAAGGGAAATGTTTTTAAAGAGTAATGATGTGAGCCGTAATGGTTGATAGATTTTAAGAAATTAGTCATCATTAGACTTATTTTGACCTTACTTATTACAGTTTTTACGAACAGAAAAACAAGATGGCAGCCGTCACTAGAAAGTATGTACGCTTTTTTTTAACCAACTAAATATTTCGATTCAAATCATACGAAAAATACATTTTTTTTCTTGCACTTGTAAATAGAATGACTAGACCAATTTTAAGGTTTTTTTTTAAACTATTTGATGAAGTCTCAGGAAGGTTTTTAGAAAGGGAAAATTGAATTCATTTTTCCCATTTTCCAGTGTACCTGTCCTACTTATATTGTTTCTATTTATATTGTCCTATTTGTATTGTTTATATTGTGTGTACAATCAAGAAAATAAGAATAGAGGTAGCCCCCCCCCCCCCCCAACTCTGGGCCAGAGTGGTAAAATTACTTATTAATTTAAAAGGTAAATAATAAAAAATAAACATATAGGGAACCCAAAAAATAAACTGTATACCGATTTATGTCATTATCTTAATTTCAATTAAACAAATGGTAATGCTGATTATGATGCAAAGATAAAACATAGCAGTAGTTATTAATTTTATAGCGTTTGTCATAACTATTGTTAGATCGTTGGTTTCAAAACTAACGCCTGCTTGTAGGGTGTGGGAGTACTTTACATCAACCTGTTCTTGCAAAAAATCTTCCGACTTTAAAGTGAACCAATCAAAACTGTGCAACTGACTTTCGCCCGTTCGTCATGTCTGATAACAACACCAGCGAACAGTACCACTCTAAAGAGAGTCATGATGACTTTCCGGACTCAGGGTGGAATCCAGCCTTATTGACTGAGGAGGCAGTCATGCTTGGATTGACTCTACCTACGTTGATATATGGCGCGGCATCATGGTGCATCATGAAAAAGTTTCGAAATTACAGAAACTTTGTGTTTCTTAACGCAATTTTATCAAACTTTTTACTCTGTTTAACATCATGGCTATACCGAACTACACACCCAGGGATATCCTGGCAACAACATGTTATAATTGGACACTTAAACGAACATTTACAAACAGCGAAGAGCCATTGGTTGGTAATCATAAGTCATACGTTTTACGCAGATTTTGTAAAAGTTTTTAATGTGCATGTCCGTAGGAGGTACTTGAAAGCTAGCGTTTTTGGTTGGGGCGTGTCTGTAATAACTACCGCCATTGTGTCGGGTGCAAACGAGTATACCATATTACCTGAAAAATCATCGTATCTTTTAGATCGTATCATATGGTTGTTGTTTACATTTGGAGATCACATTCTACCGCTAGTAGTTAACAGTTTTTTTTTACATTGTAATAGTATTTTCACTTTGTCTTAATATCAACAGGAGCGCACATACAGCTTCTGACATCTGGCGTCGCTTGTATATATCCACTGTGATATTTATTTTGAGCGACGTCTTATTGTTATGTGATTATGCCTTGTATACGATAGGCGAAGATTCCAATTATATTATAATATTAGTTTCAGTCAAATTGTTTACTAAATTGAATCCAATAATACTGAATGTATTCTTTGTGCTTTTACGAAGCAATCGGAAAGTATGGTACGAGTTTTATACTAAACAAATTAATCAGAGGCGTAGAGACCTCGACATCAACATGCTCGAAAGATTTGCCCAAGGGCCTGGTGGTTCCTATAAGGCAGTTCGTGATGTAAATATAAATATATAATGTACATATAATTATACCTATTGTTTTGTTTCCTCCTTCTTGTCTGTTTAATATAGCACCCTTAAAATAATAGAGACTTATACCTTGGTACCTAATTTCTGTAAATTCAGAATTTGAAATTTGAATTAACTAAAATATCCTAAGGACGGAACGGTTTTTTTGTGACATAACAACAAATTTACTGTTTTCAGATTTATTCATATATTTGTGCTATAAAACCTTGCTTTATGCCAAATTTCAGGATTCTCGGTCAACGGGAAGTACCTTATAAAATTTTGGTTCCCTTGCGAGTGTCGAAATATAAGTTTTTACGACATAACCGGCCCTATCTTTCTTTCGTTAACTTTTATAAGAGTGAGATAACATTTTTAATAGGTTTTTCAGGTATAATTTAAGTAAAAATATATTGGGGCGGGTTGTATATTGACGTGTGACTTTTTAGTTTTAGACAAATGTTGCGCTATACAATAATCTATTCAGTTTAAGTCAATTGGAAAACAATTCTTACAAAAAGTAAAAATATTTTTTTAATCATAATTTTGAATATTAGTCTTATGTGACTCGATTCACAATTCTAGCGAATGCACAAAGTTATAAAAAGATTTTTAAGGCATGTGGCACATCACTAGCAAGAAGATAAACTACAGAATTTTCGAGGTAGTTGGAAGTTTTCGGTCGCTTTTGGTTATTTATAGCCATGTAAATAGCTGCAACATGGACAGTTTTAATTTTAAAAAAAAACTAGAGAGCTTGTCACTAACTTTAAAAGTACTCTGATACTCGTACAATAAAATTGTAAATAAAATCAAAATTCAGATTCTATTAACTTATATATTTTTTTAAATGTGTGTTTGAATGAAAAATTTAGGTCTTATTTTCAAAAATCCAGAGGGAGATGAGAAGTGTTTAGGGGTCTGAAATGATAGCAGATGACTCCTCCCGTCGGCTATTTCAATTTGGCACACGATGCACCAAACAACCTACATTATAAGTTAATAAAAAGCTTGTTAAAGCATACAATTTATTTTATCACCTTCAAAGTATGCTCCTTTAGAAACGATACACTTGCGCCAACGAATAATCCATTCATCAAAACATTTTTTAAACGCTGCTTCCGGAATTGAGTTCAGTTCTCGCCGCGAATTCTCCTTTATGTCTTCTATCGATTGAAAACGGGTGCCACGAAGTGGTAATTTGAGTTTAGGAAAAAGAAAAAGTCAGCAGGAGCCATATCTGGTGAATATGGTGGTTGCTGGATGGTATTTGTTGAGTGTTTGGTCAAAAATTCGTTCACAATGATAGCCTTGTGCGAAGGCGCATTGTCGTGGTGCAAAATCCAAGAATTTTCTTTCCACAAATCTGGCCTTTTTCGTCGAATTCGCTCTCTTAAACGCCGCATAACGCTCAAATAATATTCTTTATTTACCGTTAGACCTTCCGGTAAGAATTCAGAGTGCACAACACCGCGATAGTCAAAGAAAACAGTCAACATGACTTTGACTTTTGATCGACTTTGGGGTGGTTTTTCCGGTTTCGGTTCAGTTGGAAGGCGCCACTCCGAAGCTTGTTGACTAGTTTGCATGTCAAACTCGTAAACCCACGTCTCGTCACCAGTAACAATGCGTTTCATGAATGTTGGGTCCGAACTGACTCGTTCTAGCATGTCCTCAGCGACTTTCATGCGATTGAGTTTTTGGAGAAAATTCAGATCTTTTGGGACTAGCCGAGCAGCAACATGTTTCATACCCAAATGATTAGTTAAACTGGTACGGATCGACTCGTGAGATACAGAAAGTTCGGCGGCTATCTCTCTCAGAGTTGAATGGGGATTTTCAGTCACTATTTTCTTCACTTTTGCGATGTTAACTTCAGTTGCAGACGTTTACGGCCTACCAGAGCGAGGCAAATCTTCCATCACATCTCGACCGCTTTTGAACGCTTTGAACCACTCATAAGCACGAGTTTTTGATAAAGTCGATTCACCGTAAGCCTTCTGTAACATTTTCAGTGACTCCGAACACGAAATTCCATTGGCGATGCAAAATTTAAGACAAACTCTTTGTTCGATATTTTTGTCCATTATGAAATTCGCAATACACACTATAAATGATATTACTAAAATCAGCACTGTATTTAATATAAATAACAGATGCAACTCAAACTCCGCGCCAAAATGGAAAACAGTTGTGCCAATCTAACAACTACAAAAAAACAAAAATTTTAATTTGGAACCATAAACAAATCATCCATTCCCGATACTTTTTTGACTGAATGTATACAACATTATTTTTAGTATATGCGAAACCCCAAAGACGTGTCCAGTATTTATATGTAAAGAATCTATTTACAAATTTTCATCATTGTATCATGAAATATTACAAAGTTATAAGCTTGTTATGTTACCTGGTTATCCGCATTAAACCGAATGGCCCAATGACTCACATAGTCAACGGGCAATGCGGGCGACTAAGGGGTTGTTTTGCTCCGGCACCTAGCTGTGCGCTAGCGCCGAATGCCCGCTATGACCTGCCGTGACCTGTGTCCTTTGCCGTGACCTTTTAAAAATATTTTTGGGAAAAAATATAAAATTATAAAATAATATTGGGATCGATTCAGTTACTGATTATGAACAAACTATATTCAGGTTTTGCATATACTAAAAATAATTTTATATATATTCATTAATTTATTGTACCTAGAATGGCACAAAATAATATAGTAATATTCGTAGAATAATTTTGCACTTATAATAGAGAATCTTCTATTAAAAATGTCCATCCTGGGCCTTAAAACAAGCCTTTAAGCGTCCTATTAAATCAGTCCGTCTATTTCAATCACTAAGTCCATTAGAAATTTATCCATTACAGATCGTAAAGATTTTTTAAACGGTTCCAAATTATGGTAACCTTCAGAACAGTCCGTGGCCTCAAACACAGACCACGATTTGTAGATCAGAGGGTGGAGGTCTGGGTTAGCTGAGGGCCAATCGTCAGCCTGAATGAAGGAAGTCCGGAACACTAGTTGCGATCCAAGTCTGGGTAGGCGTACCTAATGGCCGAGTCCTATCTTGTCAGTAAGTCTTGCTAAAAACTCCATTATATAATATTATCAAAGAGAGTATCTTTAAGAAGCTTTACTACGCTGTCATAGACAGTATCTTGAACTTTAGCTAAAGTTTTCATCTCTTTTTCACAAAGATAGACCTTGATCATTCCGTTACAGAACACCTCCCATTAAACTATTACTGATGCCACACGATGGCCACTTAGAACTCTGCCGACCAGGTTAGAAGCTTTTTTGGACTTACGAGCATACACCCGATCATTTTGCTTGTGGTAATGATCCTCGATTGTGAAGAAATTACCATACAAAAAGACTCGCACTTGACCAGTTTTTCTGAATAGCTACACATCAAGGTTTAAAGTTATTAAAGGTTAGAGTAGGTAGGGTTATGAATTGTGAAAAAAAGGAGGAAGAGGGAAAAGTAAATAATAAAAAAATGCTCCTTGTAAGTTAGTAATATAATTAGATTTATAAGCGGTTCGGTTGGCACGAGAAGGCTTAGAGGTCTGAAGTCACGAAGACGCTGGGAGGTCTGATGGCATGAAAACGTGGGCACGCGACGGCCTTTAGAGGCTGGCAGACAGAGGCAGAGCAGCGGAGAGATGTCTCGCGAACCTCTGAGGCGATCCACAAAGTCATGAAGGAGTAGAAGAAATCCCTCAATCCCTCCGCAAGCCTTTGAAGGCCTCAAGAGCTCGTAGCAGCAGAACTAGCGGAGACCAGAGGTCTTCAGGTGCCAAGAGTATCTCAGTGGGACCCGCGTGTCTCCAGCTGGTGCATATTCTTCAACACAGCAACAACAAGTAATAGTAGAAAAGAAAAAAAAAACATATATATGCACTTTGCACTATATTATTTAAGAAACTTTGAATTGTTCTTATGCGCTACTTAGTGTAAGAATCCCATTACAAAATTTTCTTGGAATTGGAATGGATGATTACCTGGTGATCCATTCTATAATTTGAATTTTAAATCAAGCAAGGACCAGCCAGTATTATTGTCTTACAAACGAAATATAAAAATAGGTAAGAACGATATATTATACTTAAATAATACTTCTAAATCGATACCTCCAAAGCATATAGTCGTAACATATTTTTGAGTAAACTTGTAGTAAAAAAAAATATATAAATATTATTATTTCTAATTACATTTAGCATCTGTTACTGTGATCTTGAACGAATTATTGATTAAATAATGCAAATACGTCGGTTAAAAGGATTTTCACAGATTTCTTACATAATTAACAAATACAAAAACGCTTCATAAATATGCGAAACCGTACCTATGTACATACAACGGCATGTCAAAAGAGAAATACAAAAATTATCATAAATTAAAATTACAATCTAACAGAAGACAGAAGAAACAAAGAAAGAGAACAAAAATAAAGTAATGGGAATGTCTATGAAGTAAAGTAATACAAGTTTGAGTAAGTATAAAAATATAGCACAAAAGATCCAGAAGTGTCGAAGGTCAGCCCCACAACAAGATAAGATAATTATAAAAATAACACTACAAGGGAGCAGCTCTAGGTAGGTAGTGGTAATCAAACAATAATTTTAGGGTTTAGGGACTGACAGAATAAGAAAATACATTTTACGGTAAGGTTCGATCATTACAAATAACTGAATAATAAGCTACACTAATTGATTGATAACTTTTTATCTGTCGTTATTTTTTCACACTTCATTTGTACAGTGAAAGGGAATCGTTTGTCTTGGTATGGCCATGATAAGAAGAGGGATGAAACGTTTGTTACTAAAAGAGTTATGAGTATACATGTGAATGGATGGAAAGAAAGAGGGAGGTCAAAAAAAACATAGATGCATTGTGTGAAAAAAAATATGAAAGAAAAAGGAGTTAGTGATAGCGTGTCGTGTGACAAGACAGAATGGAAGAAAAAAACACGTTGCGTCTTCCCCAAATAAAACGGACAGTAAGATGATGATGATGATGATTTATACAGTGAAACCTAGATAAGTGGTAATACAATGGACCTGGATTTTTTTTGTGACTTAGATGTTTTTCGTTTCGCAGTTTTCTAAACAGCCGTTAAGTGACGTTGTCTCATTTTCAGAGAGCCCTGTGAAGAAATTCGAACGTCTGCAAACAAACGTGTCGCAACCTGTCTGGAGCACTATTTACAATACTAAATAATTAATGGGTTGTCTCACTTATTGAGGCTACTGAACCAAAAAATCCCAAGCATCTATCATCATCATCTTCCTGCCCTTATCCCGTGTTATTTGGGGTCGGCGCAACACGTTTTTTTCTTTCACTCTGCCCTGTTCCTCGTCATGCTATCACTAACTTCCTTTTCTTTCATATCACTCTTCACACAATCCATCCATCTTTTCTTTGGTCTCCCTCTCCCTCTCCATCCATCCACATGTAAACTCATAACTCTTTTAGTAAGATGCGTTTCATCCCTTCTCTTCACATAACCAAGCATCTATAATGGTTTATTATTCTCAGTAACAGCGATATTTGAATACCAAAAAGTGTCGAGAACTCATTATGATTATCAGTAATAGAGGATTGTCACATATTCAGGACCCACTTAACTAGGTTCTACTAGACATATTTACATCAGGCGCCACCAGACCTTTCACCAGGTCTGGTGGCGCCGGTGAACAGGTAAGGTCCTTTAGGTGCTGAGGACTTAGACCATCGACGCCGCCAGCAGAGTCGCTCCGGAAAGAGCAAACGGCTGTGATCACTTCTCGACCTGTAATGGTGAGGGTGTGAATGTCCGGATCGGGGGGGTCAGGAAAAGAAAGGCCATCCGCTGGGGCAGGGTGTTTTCTCTCCAGATCTGCGAGAGTATCTGGAGAACACGGAGCCACCACATCACTACTAAAAAGAAACCTGTTGGTTGTTGCAAGTGAAAGTTGTTCGCAAATGAAATAAATTTTCATTTGCGAACAACTTTCTCAACTTCACGTAAAGTGCTTCCAAACTGTCAAAGCAAAGGTTTGAAATAGTTGTAATCAAGTGCTTAAAACATATTTATCGTTCACCGTAATCAATAGAAATTTAATTAATATAACAGTTTACATTTTTTGGGTTCCCTAAATGAAAGCTATTCAAATTAAGTTTTTAACCAACTGCCCTAGAAGATGGTAGTGTTACCTGTTTACCTAGTACCTTACCTGTGTACCTAGAAGAGGGTAATGTTTTTTGAGAGTAATAGTGAGAGTGTTAATGGCTCATATTGTAGATTTGAATAAATTTGGCATCATTAGATTAATTTTGACACCCTCTGTGACATTCAACGATTGATGCCGATGTAAAGAAAAACAAGAACTAGCGCGGTATCAGGAAAGTGTAGTCGCTTTTATGAGATGTAGATATAACAACAGCAATTAAACAAAAAAATACATATAATATAATCATTTGAAAGAAACGATTTTTTCTTTGAGTTAATATTGATCATAAAAAACGCATTCACTTATCAGTAAATCCAGTAATAATCCATCTAGTTTTAGTCTAGACTGTAAATCAAATGGGCGAGGTATAATAATGTATATAGAATAAAAGCGTTTTTGAAAATCCAAAATCCGACTAAAAAGGAAGCCTTGTAGGATCACACATGTGTTTGTCCGTCAGTCCATCTGTCACAGCCAATTTGCTCTGGACCGATTTGAACTATTTTTAATTTTTATTGCCCGAAAGTATCTACCTTAAAATTTGGACTTGCTATGAGAAGACTACCTTTTGGGTTTCGTAACCTCAATCGGCAAAAACGGAACCTTTGACTTCACTTAATTTTGTTGTCCGTCCATGAAGACCCTTTTTCTCAGGAACGCGTTAAGGTATCAAAAATTTTAGATCTACTATTCCCTGGAGCACTGAAAAATTTTATCTTCACTCACAAAGAAATCAAAACCTACAGGGTGCTTCCCGTTAATCGGTAAAAAGCAAGGTCTCATGGCATAAATAAAGAAAACAAGTATAAAAAAAGAAAATTTGTAGTTACATCAAAAAATAATTACTCATTTTGAGATTCGGAATAATCTTCGAGAAGCAATTCAAGAATCGAACTATTTAAATACATAGATAGGTTTGTACGGAACCCTTGATGCATGAGTCCGATTTGGATCCATTTGGATTTCCTGATTTCGGTTAGATTAAAAAATATGGTCATTATTATAAATTAGTGATACTATTAGATACTACACTATATTTTTAGGGTTCCGTACCTCAAAAGGAAAAAACGGAACCCTTATAGGATCAGTTTTTTGTCCGTCTGTCCGTCGGTCTGTCAACTGAGTTAAAGGCACTGCTGAAGTCCTGTAAAACCAATACCGTTAAACACTTATGGTCTATGGCCAGTCTTACATATATCATCAGTTATTTTGACGAGAGTTGTCACAATGCTGTGGCCAGGTCTGAAACCAGATTGGTAAGGACTCAGCAGACTGTTAGAGGACAATTAAAAAGACAGTTGCATTTGTACAACACTCTCGAGGACTTTGGAGAGGAATGGGAGGATGGATATTGGACGGAACTGGGATGGTGAGGAGGAACACTTTCATATCATATTAACAAAGTTGGGGGAAGGTGACATCAGCGGAGCAGCCAGGATTCTTTTTAGTAGTGATGTGGTGGCTCCGTGTTCTCCAGATACTCTCGCAGATCTGGAGAGAAAACACCCTGCCCCAGCGGATGGCCTTTCTTTTCCTGACCCCCCCGATCCGGACATTCACACCCTCACCATTACAGGTCGAGAAGTGATCACAGCCGTTTGCTCTTTCCGGAGCGACTCTGCTGGCGGCGTCGATGGTCTAAGTCCTCAGCACCTAAAGGACCTTACCTGTTCAGGTGCTGGGGAAGCTGGTGAGTTACTCTTGAAGGAGCATACGGCTCTGATTAACCTAATGCTCTCTGGCAAGGTGAACGAAACCGTCATCGACGTCATGTACGGGGCTAATTTATGTGCCCTGCGTAAGAGGGATGGCGGTATTCGTAACATTGCCGTGGGAACTACCTACCGTCGTATGGCAGCCAAGATTTGTTGCAAATTTTATGGTGAGGTGGTTTCGGAAAAATTTCAACCCCTACAGATTGGTTACGGCTCCAAAGGCAGTCCCCTTTGAGGCTGCGGTGCACGCGTTATCGACCTATCTAAATTCTGGCAAAGGAGAGGAGGCTATCCTTAAGGTTGCCATAAAAAATGCATTTAATTCGGTTAATAGGGATACCTTGCTGGCAGAAACTAAAAAAGAAATACCTCAAATCTATAGTTTTCTTTGGCAATGTTATAGACAACCATCTGAATTACTCTTTCGGGACAACCTTTTGGAATCCGCTGTTGGCTGTCAACAAGGTGACCCCCTCGGGCCAGTGATCTTTAGCTTAGCTATACACCCAATTATTCGAAAACTAAATTCCAAACTTAATGTGTGGTACGTCGATGATGGAACCTTGGAAGGCGATGTAGACACCGTTTTAAATGATTTACAATTTTTAAAAAACCAACTATTTTCTATAGGACTAGATCTCAACTTCTATAAATGTGAATTATTCCTCTCTGACAGTACTGACAGACATCTTACTCTTCCAAAATTCAATGCAATAGCCGCTGCAATCAAAATTATAGATAAAAGTTCTCTTCGTCTCCTTGGGTCCCCAATCTTTGAGGATTCCTTTCCCAGTCTGTGGAGGAAAAAATAGAAAATTTTAGTGACGTTTCGGAAAGATTACTCAAAATTAACATGCATTCGGCCATTACTCTAATTCGTTATTGTTGTTTCGGCCCTAAATTAATATATTTCCTTCGTGCTTTCCACTTATGGAAGCACTTTCACCTTTTGGAAAAAATTGACAAAATTATTCGACATACACTTACTTTAATTTTAAATATGACCTTGGACGATCGAGCTTGGGATCAAGTTACTCTTCCCATCCGTATGGGAGGCCTCGGCGTCCGCAAAATTACCAGTATTAGTTCACATATCTTCTTCGGTTCACAGCACTGATAAATTAATCAGGAACATTCTAACTTCCACACTGATTCCTTATGAACTGCTTCACCGAGGCTATGGATGCCTGGAGACTCGCTAGCCCGAATACAAATCCACCTGACAACCCAGCCTCTCAAAGACGATGGGATGAACCGCTCTGCAAAGTAGTCCAGAAAAACCAGATCCTAACTTCTGCTACTACTGCAGAGCGTGCGCGCCTCCTGGCTGTAGGAAATTGGGAGTCAGGTCTTTAGCTTTACGCACTGCCGTCGTCGAATATTGGCACCTTGTTCGACGATACTACTTTCCGCCTAGCTGTTGCCCTACGCCTAGGCGCTCCTTGCTGTTCTCCTCATCGCTGCCACTGTGGCGAAGTTGTCAACAGCCTTGGTCACGACGGTCTGTCATGCAGTCGAAGCACGGGGCGGATAGCACGGCACGGGAATATTAACGACATCATCCAACGAGCCCTTGTCACCGTCGACGTTCCGGCTGTTTTGGAACCTCATGGCCTGGCACGCGACGATGCTAAGAGACCGGACAGTATGTCTTTATTTCCGTGGTAGGCCTTTAGTGAGGGACGCTACCTGTGTCGACACTCTTGCGCCATACCATCTTCCTAGCTCTTCGTGCTGTGCTGGTGCTGCCGCTGCTGCTGCGGAGAACCTCAAGCGGCGGAAATATAACAACCTCGTCGGCAGTTATATTTTTGAGCCGTTTGAGGTTGAAACTCTTTGGCCATGGAGTCCGAGTGCTCATAAGCTGTTCAAAGAATTATCCAAACGCTTAGTAGACACTTCGCGTGACCCAAGGGCTGGATTTTACCTCGGTCACAGATTAAGCATTGCCATACAACGTGGCAATGCCGCCAGCCTTTTGGGCACACTTCCAGTCAACAGCGGAGGAGTTTTTTGACGCCATATTTTAGCTAGTAGTTTTTGATTTTAGTGTATATGTAGTTTTAATTAGTTAAGCGTTTTATGTATTTATTTTACCTGAAATAAATCGAATACACATTAAAAAAAAAAAACATGTTATGAGTTACATAAATCTTGGTTACATATTTCTTGTCGCTTCTAATATGTGAGCTCAATGTAGATAAGTAGTAATCATTAAAAAAAAAAAAAAATAGAAATTGAATTAAGCCACTGGCACCTAAGAAATGACCAGTCTCACTGACGGCACCCGTTCACGAGCATGAGACGTGCAGCAGCCCCACTCAAGTCAACCATTTTAAAGGGAACTGAATAATCAATAACACGTGCCACCATCAGTGAGACATTTGAGTGAGAATGACAAACTCTCAACTGCCATATCGTAATGTCAAAAAAGTTGTAACCTAATTTTAAAAAAGTGCTTCTATATTATACGATGCTATTGTTTCCAAATACAAAAGGTAGTAAATTATCATAAGCTCTAATGAAATAAAACATAAATAAAAAAAAAATTTAAAACAAATTGTTGTTTTCAATTATTTTTTTTGCAAAAAGGGGAATAGTATCTCTTCCAATATTTATAACTATATATTTAAAAAAAACTAATTTGAAGGTAAAAGTGGCTGTGGCTGTGGAGCAGGACCGGCATTTAGCCAAGCGTTTTTATCAAGGATATATTATAATCTTCCAGTTTATAATACGCTTGTCTACATAGCGTGCGTTTAATGCATGTTTTAAATTTGGACTCGTTTAGTTATAGAATCTCAAGTGGTATTTTATTATATCCTACCAACTTCTGAATATGTATATCTATTAATTCACATTAGTTTTTTTTTTAATATAAAACGGTGGTAAAACTAATTGTTACCATTCGTTTCTATCACCAATACAAATACGAAAATACACGACCCCTTTTTTTGTATTTATGTTTGTTTGTTACACTTTCACGCCTAGGTATACCGCTGGACCTTGGAGAACATCGTAGTATATTTTTTATCCCAGAAGTACCTACGTTGGGATAACTTCATACTTTCACGCGGGCAGCAACCGCTGTCAGAAGCTATATAATTGATAAAAAGAGAGTTGAAATAAGCAGGCATGACGCAGTTCTGTGCGAGCATCGCCGAGGCTGGGAAAACATGCGCGCCTGTGACTACTTAAACGCTCTACGAACCTAAGTGCAATACGTAAGTACGTTACACCTCTGCGTAACTTGATAGCGACCGCTCAGAGTAAGAACACAAAACCATGAATTCTCTAAACACTGTAACACTACCACAGAAAATAATAAATACATAGTTTAACAACACTTAAGTGAACACATATGAAACATATAAATTTGACTTTCACTTTAATGTATCAAAAGTAAACTTTAACTTTTAATTGATATTTTTTATAGTAAATACTAAGTCTACTACTTAACTATAACACCAACTTTATGCTATGCTTATTTTGATACTATTTATTTTTGATTTTCTCAGAGTGGAGGTCCAATATAAAGTGTAAAGAATAAGATAAAGGTGCCATCATCTTGGGCAAGCTTAATTCCCTCGCTACACTCAGGCTTCGCCACCGTTACATATAGCACTACTTTAACACTTTGCTGAATAATCTACTATTAGAATACAGTTGTCACTTTTGGGGGTAAATCGGAAAATTAACCACCTTATCTCCGAAACTACTAAGTTTAATATTTGGAAATAAAATACAGGAAACATAGGTAGTAATTTACTTATTGACAATAAGTGCAGACTATATTTTAAAACAACATGCCTATTATATTATGTCAATGTCATCATCTTCCTGCCCTTGTCCCATATAACTTGAGGTTAGCGCAACACATTAATATCTTCCATCGTTCGATTCGTTCCTCGTCAATTTTTCTTCAACTTAACAATCATTACAAATAATTGAATAATAAGCCATACTTTCTCTTTACAAAACATTGTCGATACCTTCATTATTACCTTTATATCAAGCATTCCTTTTTTACTCCTTTATACAATGAAACCTGGATAACTGGGAGCTCAAGGCACCAAGGAAATTTGTTTGCAAACAAACCAGTTGCAACCTCTCTAAATTAGTAATTAATTGTCTCTTTTACTGAGGCTATTGAGACTTAACTATAGTGGTTAACATAGAAAATATCTAAAGAGACCGAAGTACTCGTACAGTGGTAAATATAAGAAAAATCTAAAAATACCCAAATATAGTAGTTAACATAGGAAAAATCTAGAAAGACCCAAGTATGGTGGTAAACATAGGAAAAATCTAAAAACACCCAAATATAGTGGTTAACATAGAAAAAAATCTAAAAAGACCCAAATATAGTAGTTAACATAGGAAAATCTAGAAAGACGATTTATAGTAAATCTTAGAAGACCCAAATATGGTGGTTAAAATATGAAATATCTAAAAAGACTCAAATGTAGTTGTTAACTCAGAAAATAATCTAAACAGACCTAAGTATTGTGGTAAACATAGAAAAAGTCAAAAAATACCTAAGTGTAGTGATTAATATAGGAAAAATCTAAAAAGACTCAAATATGGTGGTTAACATATCATCATCATCATCTTCCTGCCCTTGTCTCGTCTTATTTGGGGTCGGCGCAACACATTTTTTTTTCCATTCTATCCTGTTACAACCGTCATGCTATCACTAGCTTCTTTTTCTTTGTTATCACTGTTCAAACAATCCATCCTTCTTTTCTTTGGCCTCCTTATGGTGGTTAACATATGAAACATTTAAAAAGATCCAACTATAGTGGTTAAGATAAAAAAATAAATAAAAAGACCCAAATATGGTGGTTAAAACATGAAATATCTAAAAAGACACAAGTATCGTAATTATTATGATTAACATAGGAAATATTTAAACACTATGAGTACAATCTAATCTATTGAGGTTTATTATTTTCAGTAACAGATTTCAATGCAAAAGTATTTGGAACTCATTGTAATTATTGGTCCACTTAACCGCGTTTCACAGTATTTACGTCAGGCATATCCAGGTCTTTGAGCAATTCTTTCGTGCATGTTTATCTCGACATTTCTATGCCTCTGATTTAATTTTTTTACAAAAAACTCATACCATATT
The DNA here is from genome assembly GCA_949316375.1 of Mythimna vitellina. Taxonomy (NCBI): domain Eukaryota; kingdom Metazoa; phylum Arthropoda; class Insecta; order Lepidoptera; family Noctuidae; genus Mythimna; species Mythimna vitellina. Next base: position 5,661,523 of record OX438687.1, on the reverse strand, counting down.
GTTCGATTACTCCTTAAAACTATAAAAAATATGTCCAATATTAATGGATTGCAATGATATAACCAGTTTACAATAATTTCTGATATGCCTTTAATTATATCTATGTATATAATCAAGGTGTAATCACACAACAAGAAAACGTCACTAAGTATAAATATCAACGTAGCCATATATAGGCGACGCCGGATGTTAGAAGCTGTATGTGCACTTGTGTTGACACTAAGGCAAAGTGAAAATACTATTATAATGTATATAACACTGTTAACTATCACGGGTAGAAAGCGATTTCCGAAAATAAAGATCTGCCATACAATCATACGCACATGGTCGGATGAAATTTTATCCACCAACATGTTTATGAATTTGTTATATCCATGCCACATAACAATAGTAGTAGTTACTAAAGGCACACCCCAGCCAATGATAACACTTTTTAGGTATCTTCTATTGATATGCCCATTAAAAACTTTAACAATATCTATATAAAACATATGACTTATAACTAAAAGCCAATAGTTCTTCGTCGTTGCAAAATATTCACATAAATAATATAACCAGAGTCCTTTTGTATCCATCTTTGTCCACAAAAATGGTGTTGAATAAAGTAAGAAATTAGTTAAAATTGCATTAAAAAACACAAAGTTTCTGTAATTTCGAAATTTCTTCAAGATGCACCATGATGCCACGCCGTATATCAACGTAACTAGAGTCGCCGCAAGCACAATAAACTCCACAGTCAATAATAAGTTGTAATAACTCATCTTAGAGTCGTGATTTTCGCTGGTGTCATCAGTGAAGGCGAGTAGTAAACCTCAGTTCCGCAGTTTTGATTGATTCACTTTTAGTTTGCAGAATTTGAAATAAATTATTTACGAACAGCTTCACTTCAATTGCCGCCAAACCCTCAAAGCAAGCAATCCTTTGGAAACAATCGATCTAAAAATTGTTATAATCAAGTGTTTAAAAAATAATAAGTCCACCATGTTTATCACTGTATCGTATCAGTAGAAATTAATTAATTCAAAAGGTCATAAATTTTTTGGGTCCCCTATATGAATATGTTTATTTACCATTATAAATAAGTAAGTTTTTACCCGACTATCCCAGAGAAAGGGAAATGTTTTTAAAGAGTAATGATGTGAGCCGTAATGGTTGATAGATTTTAAGAAATTAGTCATCATTAGACTTACTTTGACCTTACTTATTACAGTTTTTACGAACAGAAAAACAAGATGGCAGCAGTCACTAGAAAGTATGTACGCTTTTTTTTAACCAACTAAATATTTCGATTCAAATCATACGAAAAATACATTTTTTTTCTTGCACTTGTAAATAGAATGACTAGACCAATTTTAAGGTTTTTTTTAAACTATTTGATGAAGTCTCGGGAAGGTTTTTAGAAAGCGAAAATTGAATTCATTTTTCCCATTTTCCAGTGTACCTGTCCTACTTATTTTGTCCTATTTGTATTGTTTATATTGTGTGTACAATCAAGAAAAAAGGGAATAGAGGTAGCCCCCCCAACTCAGGGCCAGAGTGGTAAAATTACTTATTACTTTAAAAGGTAAATAATAAAAAAAAACATATAGGGAACCCAAAAAAAAAACTGTATACCGATTTATATCATTATCTTAATTTCAATTAAACAAATGGTAATGCTGATTATGATGCAAAGATAAAACATAGCAGTAGTTATTAATGTTATAGCTTTTGTCATAACTATTGTTAGATCGTTGGTTTCAAAACTAACGCCTGCTTGTAGGGTAAAGTACTCCCACATACTTTACATCAACCTGTTCTTGCAAAAAATCTTCCGACTTTAAAGTGAACCAATCAAAACTGTGCAACTGACTTTCGCCCATTCGTCATGTCTGATAACAACACCAGCGAACAGTACGACTCTGAAGAGAGTCATGATGACTTTCCGGACTCAGGGTGGAATCCGGCCTTATTTACTGAGGAGGCAGTCATGCTTGGATTGACTCTACCTTCGTTGATATATGGCGCGGCATCATGGTGCATCATGAAAAAGTTTCGAAATTACAGAAACTTTGTGTTTCTTAACGCAATTTTATCAAACTTTTTACTCTATTTAACATCATGGCTATATCGAACTACACACCCAGGGATATCCTGGCAACAACATGTTATAATTGGACACTTAAACGAATATTTACAAACAGCGAAGAGCCATTGGTTGGTAATCATAAGCCATACGTTTTACGCAGATTTTGTAAAAGTTTTTAATGTGCATGTCCGTAGGAGGTACTTGAAAGCTAGCGTTTTTGGTTGGGGCGTGTCTGTAATAACTACCGCCATTGTGTCGGGTGCAAACGAGTATACCGTATTACCTGAAAAATCATCGTATCTTTTAGATCGTATCATATGGTTGTTGTTTACATTTGGAGATCACATTCTACCGCTAGTAGTTAACAGTTTTTTTTACATTGTAATAGTATTTTCACTTTGTCTTAGTGTCAACACGAGCGCACATACAGCTTCTAACATCTGGCGTCGCTTGTATATATCCACTGTGATATTTATTTTGAGCGATGTCTTATTATTATGTGAATACGTCACGTATTCGATGGACGAAGAATCGAATTCTATATTAGTTTTAGTCACATTGTTAACTAAATGTAATTCAATAATATTGAATGTATTTTTTGTGGTTTTACGGAGCAATCGGAAAGTATGGTACGAGTTTTATATAAAAAAAATGAATCAGAGGCGTAGAGACCACGACGTCAACATGCTCGGAAGAATTGCCCAAGAACCTAGTGGTTCCCATCAGACGATTCGTGATGCAAATATAAATATAATATGAATAGGGCGGTTCGTGATGTGTTTTGTGGGCGATTTTGGATGTAAGCTTGGGGAGGCAACGGGTGATTCCCGGTCTATGTCGTTCTTGATGCAAAGGATGGTCATCGCTATTCAGCGAGGCAATGCAGCGAATGTTATATGTACCTTTGCACCGGGAACGACCAGAGGCGGGTTATTTGACATTTTATTTATTTGTCTAATCGTAAAATGATAAATTGTGACATATGTTTTTCATTTGTTAAACAATTTTAATTTCTAATGTGAATATAATGTACCTATTTTTCTGTTTTATTCTTCTTGTCTGCTTTTTCTTTTTTATTTCAAGTTCTTACAGTCCTTCCTTTTTTTTTAGTTGGGATGATCATCCAATGACATCGGATGGATCGGGGGAGGGTTTGTCAGACTTTTACCGACTAAAAACGCATTCCTGTTCCTTCGTTGCCTTTCATACCACGACCGAGTTGTCCTTTCAGAAACAAACCCTTGGCCCCAGTGGGCTTCGACCCTGCTGGGCTCCTACGGTTTGATTTTATGTTTGATTCTGAATCTTATCTTTATGCCAAACTTATGTGGCAATGGGGATTCAGTGGGGGTGTTATAAATAGGTTTTAATCCCCATACGTTAGACCATGGATCCTATGAAGTTGTATCGTAGCAACTGTTGTTATCTTTCATATAGAAGAAAATGTCCTTTTAGTTTCAATGATTTTACTTTATATAAAATCTGCGCATATGTCTCTGAAATTCGCTTTTGTTTTATTTCCAAAAAAGCCATAATATCTAGGTGTGTTGAATAAAAATCGAGACCATAATTGCTGTAACTGACAATGTTATAGGTAGATTAAAACCTGATGGCGGCTTGGGACACTCCAGAAATCGTTACATGCGACCCTTACAACATGTATTTCCCTTACGTAAATATAATTTACTAGCTTTTGCCCGCTTCACCGGCATACATAAAATATAGCCTTTTTCACTCAGGAATTAGTAGCTTTCTATTGGTGAAAAAATTTTGGCTATGACACCAGTACTTTCACAGATTACCTCCTACAAACAAAAATATTAACTTTACCTCTTTATGATATTAAAAGATTAAAAAATGGAGACCCCTTCAAATGAGTTGACATGTATGTCAAGGCTTTCACGAGCTCTGGGGCCCGAACCTGCTATTTTTATAAATTCGTCATTCCAACACGATTCCATTGTCATTTTGCTAAAAATTCGTAATCTGCTAATTCATAATGATCGATCATTGATTAGTCAATGGTCTCTTTTTTTTTTTTTTTTTTTTTTAATTGTCTCGTACTAAAGTTATGGTAGAATGACAACATCGAGCTTATTAAAAGCAGTGAGAAACGAGGCGGTAATTTTGATTGCGCCAATTTTTCAATAAATTGTTAATTGTTTGTAAATACCAAATTCAAGCAAGTACCTGGGCTCAAACAACCATGAGTGTCACCAGTGGCGGTGAAGAGCCGCCAGATCCTGGTGAGAAACATAAAAAAAAAAACGAAAATATAATAATGCCAATACCCGAAGCTCCAACTCCAATAGCAAATACCACATTTTCACAAAACCTAATTATAAAAGGCTATTTATAGAAAACACAAATTCAGAATATGTAGTTTACGTCGAATCAACAGAACAAGAGAAGATAGGAAATAAAAATCCTATCACGCTCACGAATCTAATTTCAGACAATGTTAAAGGAGTTTTAGGAGTTCATAGAGTAAATCCACACAAAATAGGAATCACATTTAGAAAGGCGGCTGCGGCCAACAATTTTCTGAAAATGGAAGACTTCCTATGGAAGAATAAATTCAAGGCCTTTATACCATCATATTTAACCGAGAGGATTGGAATATTGAGATTTGTCCCCAAGGAACTCTCCAATGAGGACATATATAAAAATATAATGTGCGACTCAGAAGTAATAAAAATTAAAAGGTTCATGCGAAAATTAGAGGAAAATTTAGTACCTCTCAATACATTACTACAATGCTACAAATGTCTTAAATTTAATCATTCTGCCAAGTCTTGCGGAAGCGAGCAGAACTGTTCTTCTTGTGCTGGTCGCCACTCCTACAAAGAATGCGATGTCGAAGAGATCACATGCATCAACTGCGCAGGTTGCCGTTTCACGGGCCTGTCCCATTAAAAAAAAAGAAAATTGAAGAAAAAAAGGCCAAATTTCTGCAGCAATCGTATGCCACTATTGTGAACTCACCTCCTACATTTAATGAGAAATCTTTTCCTGCTCTTCCCAAGCTTACTGACAATTCTAAAATCAGTGATACTTTTGATATTAAGCAAGTAGCAAATAATAATATTATAATAAACGCAACTGTCAAATCGTTGGTTGCATTAGGTAACAAGAGTGACTCTGATGGGCCACTCACACATAAGAAAATAAAAGTCGTATTTTTATCAAATTTAATTTAATGGATAAAAATCTAAATATTTTACAGTATAATATTGAATATTTTTCCGAACATACATAATTTTTTCATAAAAGTATTGACATATATTCATTTGTCAATATATACGTGATTACCATTCTATGTCCATTTCTTTCAATAGAGTGTCAGTCGTTGACCATTGGAAAGTCATAATGAAGCCATTATATTAGTAGATTACCAAAATTGTCAAAATCAACAATTATGAAATCAATGATAGACCATTCTGACACCATTGTAATAGAAGACTTGAGGCCCTCGTCGTTAAAGTCATTAATCTCCCTGGGCCTGGGTCTTCTAGCTGTTGAATACTTTAATATTGCTTTTTTTTAACTTGTTGTACTGAAAGCAAAAAAAAATACTGTCGTTTCAACCAGCAACGTAGAAGATATTCGTAAATATACGTTAAATAAATAATTATACAAGAGCAAAATACCTCTGGATAAAAATGATGGATGCGTCATAAATTAAACGCAAGTGTTAAGTTATGCGATTGGTTGTTGTAAAATCAATTATCCAATCACAGTAGCTTCCCAGCAGCTTGTACACAATTTGTCTTGATAATGGGCCTTAAAAGTTCTTAAACATTTTTAGTCTACCAGTTGTTATCGAAATCTATGAAAAAGTTGGATAGAATCACATACAAAGAAGTAAGGAAATATTAAGTTTTAAGCATTGAGAAAGTTAATGACTGCTCAATACGAAACAGTAGGTGGTAGGATAATTCTATTTCTTGTAATTACTTAATTGTTTCTTAATCACTTAATTCTAGGATGTCTCTAGAAGCAATTAAGTAATTAAGAAATAATTTTATAATTGTTTCTGCGATGCACCCACCTGAACAGAATGTTCCCATAAACGAATATTATTATTGGATTACTAACTGACCCGGTCAACGTTGTCCTGCCATATAAATTATGAGAGAAAAAAATGGGGGTGGAAGCAGGAGGGTAAAAAATACTCTACGACCTATTCTCAGACCTACCAAATAAAACTGCACAAAAAAAATTATACGAATCAGTAAAGCCATTTCGGAGGAGATGGATATCTATAATAAACACTATGAAACGAGATTTTTATATATTAGATTTAAAATAATAGTCACCCTGTTCTTCGGCGTTTTCAGCTGCATGCAACCGGGCTTGACGCTCTCTGTTTACGAAATGCAAATCTTAGAAAATCAAACCATCATATAGGAAACGCTGTTCAGTAATGTCGATGGTTATGTCAGCATTATCCGCCAGCTAGCTGATTCGTTTAGATAAATAAATTAATTAATACATTTAAATGTTCGTCAAGCGCGGTAGACTTACAAGTAAGTATAGCTTCTTGCATTGCAAGAGAGATAGTCGTGAGCAATAATTCTTTGTGAAGAAACGGCTCTGCGGCTGGAAATGTAGAAAACTACACACATACCTAATTTACTTTATTAGAGACAATTTAATCCTTCTTCGTCCTATCGATGAATCCAAAACTAATAGTCCGCGGGACGGCATCCATTTTGTTAAATTATATACTTGAAACTTTGTCAGTAGCTAGACTCATTCAGACAGTATTTATGCTGCTCAAAATATTTTTCGAAGTTCTTATTAAATTGTCCTGAAAATGTATGCATTAAAACTAAGCATTTCATAGAAAGACAAACTCAAAATAAATAATGATAATTTATTTAAGGTCTTTTACAAAACAATTCTCTTACAAACTTGTAAATACTTAGCAGTACCAAGTTCTAAACTTTACGGTCTTAATTAGTTAGTAGATTCATAAGACCCAATGTTAAAACCAGTATAAGCAAATTGATAGACCTCCTCTCAGGTTTTAGCTAATAACAATATGGCTGCGTACTTCGCGTATGACATTATGCTACCATTTGGTAATTTCCGATTGCACAATCCATTTATGTTTTAAAACTACGTTGGTCCTAAAATACTTCCTTGTGGAATGCCGTAGCAGCAATTTTTAAGTTCTGTAATATTTTCATGTATTCTGCATATTCCAATCAAGCGCACTTGAAAACGCAGTACTTTAAAAAAAATGTTGACTAAAGACTCGCCAAAAGGAAGCCTCACTCACAAAGTTTCAAGTAAATATGTATTTATCATTTAACAAAATGGGTGCCGCGCACTTTTAATGGCATTTTTAATTTGGGTTAGAATGTTATATCTATGTAATAATAAAATATATTTAATGCAGAAAAGAGCTCAATTTTAAAACCGGCAGTGCAAAAATGAAGGTATAATTTTATTTGACGATAACGCTACGAACTGGCATCATATACTGCGACCTCAACATGTCTGTTTCTGTTTATTGACGTTCATAAGTTTATTTGATGTATATCATTTACGAGTATTCTATTATTGGTGAGCCAAATAAATAAAATAAATTATACATCTAGACATAAGAAATACAGTTTACACAATATATTTACTGGAATTAATTTCCGTTAAATGAATAAGATGCTTTCAGCATTAATCACAAGCACAGAATTATTAATTACGTTTGTGCATTTTTACTAACTTGACGCAGACGAAGTCGCGGGTAACAGCTAGTTCATAATAAAACTAGTAAACCAGTCACAGAGCTTGTCTAATTTTTTATCCCAAACCTTTTTAATCCCGAAAGGAATCCGAGGTATTGTTTCCTGCATGTCACAAACAGAGGACGATGAATTTACTAATTACCATTATGAATCATTAACAACCCTCTATTGTTAATCGGTAAAAGGATTACCATTAGCAAATGATGTCATAATGATCATGATCTAAGCCGCCTTTTGCCTTTCACATAGTATAAAAGTGAGAACTTTTTTTCTTCTAATCATTTTAAGTTTAGTCTTCAATTGAGCAAGACTTGCCCACTTACCCTTTTCGCTTTTTTAAATTCCATATTGTCAGTGAAGTGTGTTCAACAAAAACAGTGTCTCCAAAACTAATAATAACAAACAGTGTTATACTAAAGTATACCAAATAACTTTTCCAAGCCGCACACAGTGAAATCAGTGCCTAAATAACCCTTTGCACAAAAATGGCCGACATAGCATACAACTACATAAAGGTGGCACGCCAGCTCGCCTTAGGCAACAACTTCAAGAAAGCCTTATGCATGTACAAGTGCGCCTTCGACCAACATCCACAGATCAAGAACAAATTCGAAAAAGAATTCCGAGCAGTGCTGTTAAGATTGAACGACGAATTAGCGGCGGTTGACAACAGGTCAGATATATCCACGAACTTGGAAAATGCCATCAGAATGTTCCCGGAAAGTGTAGAACTACTCAACGACATTGGCAGTTATTTGTGCCAATCTGGTTATATCTCTGAAGCACTTTGCTATTTTGAAAAAGCATTGAATATTGATAATAGCTATGTCAATATTGAAAAGAATTTAAACAATGCTAAATATTTCTTATTTCCAAGAAGTCAGTTCAGATATTTGAATGATAGGATTCGGAATGACGCGTATAGAAGAGCTATTAGGAGTTGTGTGACCCCTGCTGTGGATAGTGTCTTGGATATTGATACCGGCATAGGACTTTTGGCTTTGTATGCGAGTGAATGCAACCCTGTAGCTTTAACAGCTTGTCACGTTTCAACGACAATGGCTAGACTTGCCAAATGCGTAATGCAAGACAACAATGCACAAGAAGTTGTTATAATCAACAAACCTTCTGACGTTCTTACACACAACGACATTCATGGGACCCGATCTGTGTTACTGACTGATGCAATTGACGCAGGAATTTTTGGCAAACATATTCTACGATCTGTCTGCCACGCTTGGGAGAATTTACTTCAAGCAAACAGCAAAATTATACCCGGTAGAGCTGAATTCTTTGTCGCCGGTATTCATTGCGAGGAACTAAACATGACGTATAAGTTGTGTCTCGATGCGAAAAACATCTTGAACGTGGCTCATATGAATGTGCATATAACGACGCATGGCGGTGAAACTTATTATAGTGAAGACGTAAACACGTACGAGAACGTAAAATACATATTGGAACCACAATCGTTGTTGACAATAGACTTTAATAACTACACTGATGTGTACGAAAAGCTACATAAACAGCAGCTTTATGTTGCGAAGCTTACTGCTAAAGAAGATTGCGAAATAAATATGGTGATTGGTTGGTTCAATTTACATCTGACGGACGAAATAATGATCACTTCTGACCCCAGAAGTGAAATGAAAGCGAACGGATGGCGACAAGCCACTTTCTTCGATATTTTACCAAAAAGGCTTCAGAAAGACGATACTGAAAACATTCCTTTCATAATAGACGGAGGGCGATTGACTACACCACCAGAAGCTAACACTACGATAGCTAGGATTTCACCAGTAACATTAGCTTTTTTAAATGACCTGGAATATATGGATATGATAAGAAAATCTATCGCGACTGTGTGTGTCCATTTAGGGCAAAGTGTAAACATATGTGACGTGGATATTGTCGATTTGAGCCCATTTCCTATGTTCGGAGTATTAATGATGAAACGAGGAGCTAAATCTCTTATTTGTCACGTGAAAACTGTCGACGACCAAGCGTTTTTAGCAGCAGTCCTACGAGCCAATGACATATCGCAACAAAAAGTGACGATTCTAGTATCAGACTCTTGGTCTTATGAAGTATTTAGGGGGAAGAAGTTCCACGTTATATTCAGTAATATCATACAAATTAATGGCGACATAGATATACGCAGAAAAAAAATTATTGATCGTTTGAAGCAGATGCATTTAATTCGCGGTGGGTTATGTCTCCCGGAATCTGTGACGATTATGGGTCAGCTGATTTCTAGTAAACGGTTGGAAATTAACAACCGTATTTTGGACGAGAATGTTGACTATAGGATGGCAAAACTTGTGAATAGGTACCAGGTATCTCAAGTAGAGTTCTTGGACATAGCTCACTTAGAATACCAAACACTATCTGAAGTGATAGAAATCGGCTGTTGTAGCGACTTGGAGTCTGAGGTCATAAAAGTCACTGTTACCAACGATGGAGAATGCAACGCGGTCCTTTGCTGGTATAAAGTTCAACTAATGGATGGCTGGTACGAGATCCATACAAATAGGAGGAACAGTTTTGTAAAGAGTATGGCGTTTATGGTTAGTCCTAAAGCAAAAGTACTGCATGGTGATCTGACCATGCTGCTGAAGTTTGTGGATCCAGATGGAGATTTTAAATTAGCACTGGATATGGATATATATTAATTAATTATAATTACTGTAATTTAGATATTTCGTTGTACGTTAAAATGTATATTATTAGCTGTATGTATAATAAAGATGTTTGATAAGAATGTTGACTATGTGTGCTAGTTATGGATCCATAATAATTTATTACAATTATTGTAGTTTTGGTAATATTTCTTAGGATTATTTAGATAGTATTATATACTTTATGTTACTTTATGTATATTAATAGCTGTTTTGAATAATAAAGATGTCTGATAATTTTTTTGTGTTTTATTTAATATGTTTTTTTGACCCCATGTTAGAAGGTGTCAAATATACTACGACAACAACAACATACTCATTATACATTATATGGTAACAACTATGACCAAATATGGCCACTACGGTCTCTCTAATGCCTGAAGCTTACTAATTTACACCTTTCTAATCCCATCAGGAAATTAGTTCTTTTTTTTAAGAAACACAACTATAGCAACTCATCATAAGATAGTCATATTTGCTAATTAGCCGATAACAATCTTTAAAATCCCTTTTTATGCTAATTGGTAAAAGGATAAGGTTTACTAAGTGTCATAATAGTCATTAACTATCCTCAAGTAACACTACTACTGAACTGTTTTGTATCTTTAAATAGTTCACGATGAAATCTGGTGAAACCTATTAATAGGGGTTAAAGTATGATATTGCTGTTTTTGAAAACGGTTTATTTTGAAGTGTTATATCTTTGGATCGACTTGGAATTATAAGTTCCAAAAAACATTATATTAAAGGTACGTTATTCTTTTTCCGAAATTAAGTATTTACTGGATTCTTTGTGTTTTGTATTTTCTGTAATATCGCAGTTCTCATAACCATGAAAATGTTATGATAAAAAAACGTTATTTTCCATATTAAATCAACGTAGAAACTATGCATTTCAAAGGGCAAGCTATATCAATTACGTATACACCTACGACTTTTTTCTTACAAAAGAACTTTAAGCTCTTGGTTTAATAGCTTTCGTTTTGGAAATGTTTGTCTTTTTGCCACATTAAGGACAAAAGTTATTCGTGAGATAAAATTTCCCACGTGAAAGTGATTGAACCAAAAGAACTTGTTTAATGTTGTTTTTTTTTTTAACTGGTATTGAAAGCGAAAAAAATACTGTCGTTTCAACCAGCAGCGTTCAATGCTATAATAGAGAAGATATTCGTAAATATACGTTAAATAAATAATTACAAAAGAGCCAAATACCCATGTTGTTGATTGGTTATTGAAAATTCTATTAACCAATCACAGTAGCTTGCCAGCAGTTTGTTGACAATTTGTCTTGGACAATGGGCCTTAAGAGTTCATAAAGATTTTTAGTCTACCAATTACAATCTATGAAACAGTTGGATAGAATCACATACAAAAAAGTAAGGAAGTATTAAGTTTTAAGCATTAAGAAAGTTAATGACTGCTTAATACGAAACAGTAGGTGGTAGGATAATTCTATTTCTTGTAATTACTTAATTGTTTCTTAATCACTTAATTCTAGGATTTCTCTAAAATCAATTAAGTAATTAAGAAAAAAATTTATAATTGTTTCTGCGGTGCACCCACCTGAACAGAATGTTCCCATAAACGGATATTATTATTGGATTACTAACTGACCCGGTCAACGTTGTCCTGCCATATAAATTATGAAAGAAAAAAATGGGGGTGGAAGCAGGAGGGTAAAAAGTACTCTACGAACTATTCTCAGATTTACCAAATAAAAATACACAAAAAAAATTATACGAATCAGTAAAGCCATTTCGGAGATGGATATCGATAATAAACACTATGAAACGAGATTTTTATGTATTTGTTTTAAAATAATACTCACCCTAATCTTCGGCGTTTACAGCTGCATGCAACCGGGCTTGATGCTCTCTATTTACGAAATGCAAATCTTAGAAAATCAAACCATCATATAGGAAACGCTAATTTTTAAATCCGGTAACCTGCTCTATTTCCGGGAGGGTGACCAGCAGTCCCAGGGCGGTGTCGGGTTTTCGTTCACAAGTCCCTTGTGAACAATGTGGTGAAGATCGAGAGTGTGTCGACGAGGGTGGCGTACCTCATACTCAGAATATCGACAAGATATTCGCTGAAGGTCATACAGGTTTACGCCCCGACCTCGACGCACCCCGACGACGAAGTAGAGACCATGTATGAGGATGTATCCAGTGCCATGCATGGTTTTAAAACTCACTTCACCGTGGTCATGGGGGACTTCAACGCGAAACTGGGCAAACGAGATGGTGACGAGCTGAGAGTGGGGCAATTTGGATTTGGACGTCGGAATCACCGGGGACACCTAATGGCTAGTTTTATGGAGAAGGAGGGCCTCTACATGATGAACTCCTTCTTCAGAAAACGTGAGCATAGGAGGTGGACCTCGCAAAGTCCCGACGGTGCGACTAGAAATGAGATTGACTTCATTCTGTCGACGAAGAAGCAAATATTCAATGATGTCTCCGTGATCAATGCGGTGAGAGTGATCCAGATCCATAACTCCGAGAGTTTTCAGCTCGAACTCCACAATCGTTTCGAGTGCCTAGGAAGCTCCGTGGACGAATATAACGATGGGTTCATGGAAACTGTCCATACGGTGGGGTCTAAATTTTTCAAGACTCACTGTACAAAAAAGAACAAGAAGCTGTCGGAACAAACTCTCGAGCTTATGAAGAAGAGGCGTGAGATGACTTTGCAGTCTTCAGGTGATGCGTGCACATACCGGCAGCTCAATAAACAGATCTCAAAGTCTCTGAAACGCGATCTGCGCCGATTTAATACCGAGAGGATTAAAGATGCGATTGAGCGGAATAAGGGCTCTAAAGTATTCGCACGAGATCTGTCTATTGGGCAGAGTTAGCTCACGAAACTGAAGACAGACGATGGCAGAGTCATATCCGCCAAATCGGAGCTTCTGGGAGAGATCGAGGCTTTTTATGGACAGTTGTACACGTCAATCTCCGAACCCACGGCAAATCTAGCAAACGACCCAAGAGCTAGATTGACTCGGCACTATACCGAAGATATCCCGAACGTCAGCCTGTACGAGATTAGGATGGCTCTGAAGCAGTTGAAGAACAACAAGGCGTCGGGTGAAGACGGAATTACGGCCGAGCTCCTGAAGGCGGGTGGAAAACCGGTCCTAAAGGCTCTTCAGAAGTTGTTCGATTCCGTCATACTCGAGGGAAAAACGCCACAGGCGTGGAGCAGAGGTGTGGTGGTACTCTTCTTTAAGAAGGGTGACAATACCCTGCTGAAGAATTACAGGCCCATCTCATTTCTGAGCCATGTCTACAAGCTGTTTTCCAGAGTCATCACGAACCGTCTTGCGCGCAGGTTCGACGACTTCCAGCCTCCCGAACAAGCCGGATTTCGAAAAGGCTTCAGCACCGTAGACCACATACATACGCTGCGGCAGGTTATACAGAAGACCGAGGAGTATAATCAGCCTCTCTGCTTAGCGTTTGTGGACTATGAGAAAGCCTTTGATTCGATCGAGACTTGGGCTGTACTGCAGTCTCTCCAACGGTGCCAGATTGACTATCGGTACATCGAAGTGCTGAAGTGTTTATACAAAAACGCCACCATGTCAGTCCGACTTCAGGACCAGACCTCGAAACCTATCCTCCTGCAGCGGGGTGTGAGGCAAGGAGACATTATTTCTCCGAAACTCTTCACGGCCGCAATGGAGGATGTCTTCAAGGTTCTGGAGCGGAGAGGGCTAGGCATCAATGTCAATGGCGAGTACATCACTCACCTTCGATTTGCCGACGACATAGTAGTCATGGCTGAGACTACGGAGGATCTCAGTACAATGCTCGGTGACCTCGGTAGAGCTTCCGAAAGAGTGGGACTTAAAATGAACATGGACAAAACCAAAGTCATGGTAAACATCCATGTAGCACCCACTCCTATCAAGATCGGAGACTCTACACTCGAAGTTGTGGACGACTACGTTTACCTGGGACAGACAGTCCAGTTGGGTAGGTCTAACTTCGAGAAAGAGGTCAATCGTCGAATGCGACTCAGCTGGGCAGCGTTCGGGTAGCTGTGCGGTGTCTTCTCGTCCAATATACCACAGTGTCTCAAGACAAAAGTCTATGAGCAGTGTGTGTTGCCAGTGATGACATATGGCTCCGAAACGTGGTCGCTTACAATGGGCCTCATCAGAAGGCTTAAAGTTACTCAAAGGGCAATGGAAAGGGCTATGCTCGGAGTATCCTTGCGTGATCGCGTCAGAAATGAGGATATCCGCAGGAGAACCAAGGTTACGGACATAGCCCGAAGAATCGCCAAACTTAAGTGGCAGTGGGCAGGGCACATTGCTCGCAGAACAGATGGTCGATGGGGACGAAGGGTTCTGGAATGGCGACCACGTACCGGAAAACGCAGCGTTGGAAGGCCTCCCACAAGGTGGACCGATGACCTGGTGAGGGTCGCGGGAATTCGATGGATGCGAGACGCACAGGACCAGTCATTGTGGCGGCATTTGGGGGAGGCCTATGTCCAACAGTGGACGTCTTTCGGCTGAAATGATGATGATGATGATGATAGGAAACGCTGTTGAGTAATGTCGATGGTTATGTCAGCATTATCCGCCAGCTAGCTGATTCGTTTAGATAAATACATTAATTAATACATTTAAATGTTCGTCAAGCGCGGTAGACTTACAAGTAAGTATAGCTTCTTGCATTGCAGGAGAGGTAGTCGTGAGCAATAATTATTTGTGAAGAGACGGCTCTGCGGCTGGAAACGTAGAAAACTAGACAAATACCTAATTTACTTTATTAGAGACAATTTAATCCATCTTCGTCCTATCGATGAATCCAAAACTAATAGTCCGCGGGACGGCATCCATTTTGTTAAATTATATACTTGAAACTTTGTCAGTGGTTAGACTCATTTAGACAGTATTTACGCTGGTCAAAATATGTTTCGAAGTTCTTATTAAATTGTCCTGAAAATGTATGCATTAAAACTAAGTATTTCATAGAAAGACAAACTCAAAATATATAATGATAATTTATTTAAGGTATTTTACAAAACAATTCTCTTACAAACTTGTAAATACTTAGCAGTACCAAGTTCTACACTTTACGGTCTTAATTAGTTAGTAGATTCATAAGAATCCAAATAGACCCAATGTTAAAACCAGTCTAAGCAAATTTATAGACCTCCTCTCAGGTTTTAGCTAATAACAATATGGCTGCGTACTTTGCGTATGACATTATGCTACCATTTGGTAAATTCCGATTGCACAATCCATTTATGTTTTAAAACTACGTTGGTCCTAAAATACTTCCTTGTGGAATAACGTAGCAGCAATTTTTAAGTTCTGTAATATTTTCATGTATTCTGCATATTCCAATCAAGCTCACTTGAAAACGCAGTACTTTGAAAAAAATGTTGACTTAAGACTCGCCAAAAGGAAGCCTCACTCACAAAGTTTCAAGTAAATATGTATTTATCATTTAACAAAATGGGTGCCGTACCGCGAAATTTTAATGGCATTTTTAATTTGGGTTAGAATGTTATATCTATGTAATAATAAAATATATTTAATGCAGAAAAGAGCTCAATTTTTAAACCGGCAGTGCAAAAATGAAGGTATAATTTTATTTGACGATAACGCTACGAACTGGCAGCATATACTGCGACCTCAACATGTCTGTTTCTGTTTATTGACGTTCATAAGTTTATTTGATGTATATCATTTACGAGTATTCTATTATTGGTGAGCCAAATAAATAAAATAAATTATATATCTAGACATAAGAAATACATTTTACATAATATATTTACTGGAATTAATTTCCGTTAAATGAATTAGATGCTTTCAGCATTAATCACAAGCACAAAATTATTAATTACGTTTGTGCATTTTTACTAACTTGACGCAGACGAATTCGCGGGTAACAGCTAGTTTATAATAAAACTAGTAAACCAGTCACAGTGGTTGTCTAATTTTTTATCCCAAACCTTAATCCCGAAAGGAATCCGAGGTATTGTTTCCTGCATGTCACAAACAGAGGACGATGTAATTTACTAATTACCATTATTAATCATTAACAACCCTCTATTGTTAATCGGTAAAAGGATTACCATTAGCAAATGATGTCATAATGATCATGATCTTAGCCGCCTTTTGCCTTTCACATAGTATAAAAGAGAGAACTTTTTTTCTTCTAATTATTTTAAGTTTAGTCTTCAATTGAGCAAGACTGGCCCACTTACCCTTTTCGCTTTTTAAAATTCCATATTGTCAGTGAAGTGTGTTCAACAAAAACAGTGTCTCCAAAACTAATAATAACAAACAGTGTTATACTAAAGTATACCAAATAACTTTTCCAAGCCGCATACAGTGAAATCAGTGCCTAAATAACCCTTTGCACAAAAATGGCCGACATAGCATACAACTACATAAAGGTGGCACGCCAGCTCGCCTTAGGCAACAACTTCAAAAAAGCCTTATGCATGTACAAGTGCGCCTTCGACCAACATCCACAGATCAAGAACAAATTCGAAAAAGAATTCCGAGCAGTGCTGTTAAGATTGAACGACGAATTAGCGGCGGTTGACAACAGGTCAGATATATCCACGAACTTGGAAAATGCCATCAGAATGTTCCCGGAAAGTGTAGAACTACTCAACGACATTGGCAGTTATTTGTGCCAATCTGGTTATATCTCTGAAGCACTTTGCTATTTTGAAAAAGCATTGAATATTGATAATAGCTACGTCAATATTGAAAAGAATTTAAACAATGCTAAATATTTCTTATTTCCAAGAAGTCAGTTCAGATATTTGAATGATAGGATTCGGAATGACGCGTATAGAAGAGCTATTAGGAGTTGTGTGACCCCTGCTGTGGATAGTGTCTTGGATATTGATACCGGCATAGGACTTTTGGCTTTGTATGCGAGTGAATGCAACCCTGTAGCTTTAACAGCTTGTCACGTTTCAACGACAATGGCTAGACTTGCCAAATGCGTAATGCAAGACAACAATGCACAAGAAGTTGTTATAATCAACAAACCTTCTGACGTTCTTACACACAACGACATTCATGGGACCCGATCTGTGTTACTGACTGATGCAATTGACGCAGGAATTTTTGGCAAACATATTCTACGATCTGTCTGCCACGCTTGGGAGAATTTACTTCAAGCAAACAGCAAAATTATACCCGGTAGAGCTGAATTCTTTGTCGCCGGTATTCATTGCGATGAACTAAACATGACGTACAAGTTGTGTCTCGATGCGAAAAACATCTTGAACGTGGCTCATATGAATGTGCATATAACGACGCATGGCGGTGAAACTTATTATAGTGAAGACGTAAACACGTACGAGAACGTAAAATACATATCGGAACCACAATCGTTGTTGACAATAGACTTTAATAACTACCATGATGTGTACGAAAAGCTACATAAACAGCAGTTTTATGTTGCGAAGCTTACTGCTAAAGAAGATTGCGAAATAAATATGGTGATTGGTTGGTTCAATTTACATCTGACGGACGAAATAATGATCACTTCTGACCCCAGAAGTGAAATGAAAGCGAACGGATGGCGACAAGCCACTTTCTTCGATATTTTACCAAAAAGGCTTCGGAAAGACGATACTGAAAACATTCCTTTCATACTAGACGGAGGGCGATTGACTACACCACCAGAAGCTAACACTACGATAGCTAGGATTTCACCAGTAACATTAGCTTTTTTAAATGACCTGGAATATATGGATATGATAAGAAAATCTATCGCGACTGTGTGTGTCCATTTAGGGCAAAGTGTACACATATGTGATGTGGATATTGTCGATTTGAGCCCATTTCCTATGTTCGGAGTATTAATGATGAAACGAGGAGCTAAATCTCTTATTTGTCACGTGAAAACTGTCGACGACCAAGCGTTTTTAGCAGCAGTCCTACGAGCCAATGACATACCGCAACAAAAAGTGACGATTCTTGTATCAGACTCTTGGTCTTATGAAGTATTTAGGGGGAAGAAGTTCCACGTTATATTCAGTAATATCATACAAATTAATGGCGACATAGATATACGCAGAAAAAAAATTATTGATCGTTTGAAGCAGATGCATTTAATTCGCGGTGGGTTATGTCTCCCGGAATCTGTGACGATTATGGGTCAGCTGATTTCTAGTAAACGGTTGGAAATTAACAACCGTGTTTTGGACGAGAATGTTGACTATAGGATGGTAAATCTTGTGAATAGGTACCAGGTATCTCAAGTAGAGTTCTTGGACATAGCTCACTTAGAATACCAAACATTATCTGAAGTGATAGAAATCGGCTGTTGTAGCGACTTGGAGTCGGAGGTCATAAATGTCACTGTTACCAACGATGGAGAATGCAACGCGGTCCTTTGCTGGTATAAAGTTCAACTAATGGATGGCTGGTACGAGATCCATACAAATAGGAGGAACAGTTTTGTAAAGAGTACGGCGTTTATGGTCAGTCCTAAAGCAAAAGTACTGCATGGTGATCTGACCATGCTGCTGAAGTTTGTGGATCCAGATGGCGATTTTAAATTAGCACTGGATATGGATATATATTAATTAATTATAATTACTGTAATTTAGATATTTCGTTGTACGTTAAAATGTATATTATTAGCTGTACGTATAATAAAGATGTTTGATAAGAATGTTGACTATGTGTGCTAGTTATGGATCCATAATAATTTATTATAATTATTGTAGTTTTGGTAATATTTCTTAGGATTATTTAGATAGTATTATGTACTTTATGTTACTTTATGTATATTAATAGCTGTTTTGAATAATAAAGATGTCTGATAAAAATTTTGTGTTTTATTTAATATGTTTTTTTGACCCCATGTTAGAAGGTGTCAAATATACTACGACAACAACAACATACCCATTATACATTATATGGTAACAACTATGACCAAATATGGCCACTACGGTCTCTCTAATGCCTGAAGCTTACTAATTTACACCTTTCTAATCCCATCAGGAAATTAGTTCTTTTTTTTAAGAAACACAACTATAGCAACTCATCATAAGATAGTCATATTTGCTAATTAGCCGATAATAATCTTTAAAATCCCTTTTTATGCTAATTGGTAAAAGGATAAGGTTTACTAAGTGTCATAATAGTCATTAACTATCCTCAAGTAACACTACCACTGAACTGTTTTGTATCTTTAAATAGTTCACGATGAAATCTGGTGAAACCTATTAATAGGGGTTAAAGTATGATATTGCCGTTTTTTAAAACGGGGTATTTTGAAGTGTTATATCTTTGGATCGACTTGGAATTATAAGTTCCAAAAAACATTATATTAAAGGTACGTACGTTATTCTTTTTCCGAAATTAAGTATTTACTGGATTCTTTGTGTTTTGTATTTTCTGTAATATCGCAGTTCTCATAACCATGAAAACTAAAAAAAAAACGTTATTTTCCATATTAAATCAACGTAGAAACTATGCATTTCAAAGGGCAAGCTATATCAATTACGTATACACCTACGACTTTTTTCTTACAAAAGAACTTTGTGCTCTTGGTTTAATAGCTTTCGTTTTGGAAAGTTTGTCTTTTTTTCGCATTAAGGAGAAAAGTTATTCATGAAATAAAATTTCCCACGTGAAAGTGATTGAACCAAAAATAGACATCCCATTCATTAGCAGTTTTAAGTCCATATACATCATTAATATTGCATACCGCTTGAGACAGATTGTTTCCACGGTAGAAATCATATTACAAAATAATGCGAGTTTTCTTATATTTCATACAATAATAGTTACAAGTACTGCGATATTAAATACAAAACACAAATAAACCAATGAATACCTAATTTTGAAAACAGAATAACGTACCTTTAATATAAAGTTTATTTTAACTTATATTCCAAGTCAATCCAAGGATATAACACTTCAAAGCAACCCGTTTTAAAAAACTGCAATTTCATACTTTAACCCCTAATATATTATAGTGAAGATGTAAATGCATATGAGAACTTGAAATACTAGCCAGAACTAGAACATTAGATTTGGGGACGAATTAGTCAAAGATTTTTACGGAATTTTGTGATGAAGATACTATCATATATTTTTATAACGATGACAAAACCCTCAGCGCATATTAACAAAGCGATATTTTCGATTTTAAAACTATCCTGGAGACAGATACTTGAAAATAAAAACTCATAGAGTTTTGCGTATGATGGTGGTAGAAATATAATTTAGAGGAATTTGATATCGCCTAGGGCTACGGCTAGTGAATAATTGATGATTAATTGATTGTTCATTCTAATTGTTAAACATAACTATACTTACGAGTACGTATGAATTATAATCGCTTCTACAATGTTCAACGCTACATCCTTTGTTATTGTAGAACGACAGTGTAGAACGAGGCACGTTAACATTAACATTAGGCATGGCTACCAACTTATCGATTTTTACAATTGTTGACACCGAGGCGGTACCGATTGGAGAACAGAATTCGAAATACTGTCGTTTCAACCAGCAGCGTTCAAGGCGATAATAGAGAAGATATTCGTAAATAAATAATTATACAAGAGCCAAATATGTTGTGATTGGTTGTTTGTTGACAATTTGTCTTGGACAATGGGCCTTAAGAGTTCATAAAGATTTTAACTCTTCCAATTACAATCTATGAAAAAGTTGGATAGAATCACATACAAAGAAGTAAGTATTAAGTTTTAAGCATTAAGAAAGTAAATGACTGCTTAATACGAAATAGTAGGTGGTAGGATAATTCTATTTCTTGTAATTACTTAATTGTTTTTTAATCACTTAATCCTAGGATTTCTCTAGAATCAATTAAGTAATTAAGAAACAATTTCATAATTGTTTCTGCGATGCACCCACCTGAACAGAATGTTCTCATAAACGGATATTATTATTGGATTAATAACTGACCCGGTCAACGTTGTCCTGCCATATAAATTATAAAAGAAAAAAATGGGGGTGGAAGCAGGAGAGTAAAAAAACTTTTTACAAAAAAAAAGTAACCGACTTCACTGAAAAAAAAACATTAAAGGGATCAAAATAACTTTAATTTCGAAAGTCGGTGTTAAATAAGATACAAATAATACCGAGAAACACCGACTACCGAAATTAAAGTTATTTTGATCCCTTTAATGTTTCTTTTTAGTGAAGTCGGTTTTTTTTTTGTAAAAAGTTTTTTATTTTACACTTTTTTGCGAGACACGTTGCGATACACTTATAAACAGAGTGCCTATTTCTCATGATAATTCCAAGTAACCCAAACACCTTTTACCTTCCGGCTCCATCATCAGATCAGTTTGATAGTACCTTATAGCCAAAGTACATCTCATGACAATTCTAATAAGCCCAAACACGGCTAGGTTACATTGATTAATTACGGAGTTCCAATGCCTACCTTCTGGCTCCATCATCATCATCATTCGATGATACCATTATCAACGTAACTATTCAGAACCATTCAGTTATTTGTATTGTCATAGTCGCTTAACTATCTTTATTGTGATATCTATGCGAGTAAGAAGTTCCGTTGACCATTTCTGGTCTTCTTCATCAGTTCCACTTTATCAAATGTTACTTTTTGACTGTAAGTTCTCGATGAAAATACTAAAATCGTTATATAGTTGCCTATAATATTTAAGGATTTCCCTCGATTTCGCCAAGATTCCATCATCAGATCCCGACTTGGTGACTATGGGACCATTTGGGAAGTATACCCTTTCCAACAAACAAAGAATTTTTCAAATCGGTTGGCAAGCGACGAAGTTATGCGCGATCAAATATAAATAAAAAATTCAAACATCCGAATTGAGAACCTCCTCCTTTTTTAGAAGTCGGTTAAAAAGTACTCTACGTCCTATTCTCAGACCTACCAAATAAAAATACACAAAAAAAAATGATACGAATCAGTAAAGCCATTTCGGAGGAGATGGAGATCGATAATAAACACTATGAAACGAGATTTTTATATATTAGATTTAAAATAATACTCACCCCGATCTTCGGCGTTTTCAGCTGCATGCAACCGGGCTTGATGCTCTCTATTTACGTAATGCGAATCTTAGAAAATCAAACCATCATATAGGGAACGCTTTTGAGTAATGTCGATGCTCATGTCAGCATTATCCGCCAGCTAGCTGATTCGTTTAGATAAATAAATTAATTAATAAATTTAAATGTTCGTCAAGCGCGATAGATTTACAATTCTATAGCTTCTTGCATTGCAGGAGAGGTCGTGAGCAATAATTGGCTGGAAATGTAGAAAACTACACACAGACCTAATTTACTTTATTGAAGACAATTTGATCCTTTGTCCTATCGATGAATCCAAAACTAATAGTCCGCGGCATCCATTTTGTTAAATGATATACTTGAAACTTTGTCAGTGGCTACTCACATTTAGACAGTATTTATGCTGGTCAAATTAGTTTTCGAAGTTTTATTAAATTGTCCTTAAAATTTATGTATTAAAACTAAGTATTTCATAGAAAGACAAACTCAAAATAAATAATAATAATTTATTTAAGGTCTTTTAGAAAATAATTTTCTTATAAACTTATGAATACTTAGCAGTACCAAGTTCTAAACTTTACGGTCTTAATTACCTACTTATTTAAAACCTACGTTAATTTACATGCTAAACGTGCTACCTATGAATGGTGTGTTGGTACTGACATTATAACTTGTGGCAACCTGCCTGAGCTAGGTTAATAGAAACCTGTGTTTAGACCATGCCCAAACGAAGTAATCAGTTAATTATTAGACCTCAGTTAATACTACACTACATAAAAAACCAGGACAAATTAAAAATTTACTAATTTAATATTTAATAATTCTAGAAATTTATCTGCATCTATATAATCAAATTTTCCTAAATTTCGTTTATCTTAAGACTACAATATTTATAACACTATAACTATTAAGTATCTTATAGAGCTTATTATACATATAGAGCGGGTCCTAAATAGAAACAGAAACTGCTTATAAAAGCTTGTCTAGTCCAAGGTTTTATCCAAACTTTTCCTAAAAATCTTTCCTTCTCTTGACAAAAAGGTCTGGCTTGTAAGCGACTTCAACGTGCTGGCATAATATGCTGTGCAGTATGAAAAATTGGTGTACTATTAGTACCTCACATGCTATGTAAAGCTGGTGTGTAGGAAACCTGACACAGCTAAAGGCCCTTTCGAATTTCTCCTTGAGCGCGTTCTAGAGGGAGTAAAATTAAATTTACAACACCGCCCCATGAACTTACGCAATAGGTAAGAACAGATTAGCACATAGCCAAATAAACCTGTGTAACTTATTTAAATTCATCAATTTGGCGTAAATTCTCAAAGAATAAGAAACAATCTCGATCACAATAGCAAATAACCCTTCTTGCAGTCGGGTAATAGATAAGTTTATGATAATTTAGATTTATGGCAATCATGATACCTAAATATTTCATATGATCGGTTTTAGCTAGAGTAATTGTAATAAAGTCAATAAGTACTTAAAGTGATTCTCAATTAAAATAAAATATTTTGGTTTAATCTGCAATTAATGTTAGTAGATTCATAAGAATCCAAATAGACCCAATGTTAAATCCATTATAAGCAAATTTATAGACCTCCTCTCAGGTTTTAGCTAATAACAATATGGCTGCGTACTTTGCGTATGACATTATGCTACCATTTGGTAATTTCCGATTGCACAATCTATTTATGTTTTAAAACAACGTTGGTCCTAAAATACTTCCTTGTGGAAAGCCGTAGCAGCAATTTTTAAGTTCCGTACTTTTTTTTATGTATTCGGCATATTCCGATCATGCTCCCTTGAAAACGCAGTACTTTAAAAAAAAAGTTGACTAAAGACTCGCCAAAAGGAAGCCTCACTCACAAAGTTTCAAGTAAATATGTATTTATCATTTAACAAAATGGGTGCCGTACCGCAAACTTTTAATGGCGTTTCAAATTTAGGTTAGAATGTTACATCTATGTAATAATAAAATATATTTAATGCAGAAAAGAGCACAATTTTTAAACCGGCAGTGCAAAAATAAAGGTATAATTTTATTTGACGATAACGCTACGAACTTGCAGCATATACTGCAACCTCAACATGTCTGTTTCTATTTATTGACGTTCATAAGTTTATTTGATAGATATCATTTACGAGTATTCTATTATTGGTGAGCCAAATAAATAAAATAAATTATATATCTAGACATAAGACATAGTTAGTGATAGCATGTCGAGTAACAGGGCAGAGTGGAAGAAAAAAACGTGTTGCGTATAAGGGCAGGAAGATGATGATGATGATGATATATCTAGACATAAGAAATACATTTTACATAATATATTTACTGGAATTAATTTCCGTTAAATGAATTAGATGCTTTTGACATTAATCACAAGCACAGAATTATTAATTACGTTTGTGCATTTTTACTAACTTGACGCAGACGAAGTCGCGGGTAACAGCTAGTTTATAATAAAACTAGTAAACCAGTCACAGTGCTTGTCTAACTTTTTATCCCAAACATTTTTAATCCCGAAAGGAATCCGAGGTATTGTTTCCTGCATGTCACAAACAGAGGACAATGTAATTTACTAATTACCATTATTAATCATTAACAACCCTCTATTGTTAATCGGTAAAAGGATTACCATTAGCAAATGATGTCATAATGATCATGATCTAAGCCGCCTTTTGCCTTTCACATAGTATAAAAGTGAGAACTTTTTTTCTTCTAATCATTTTAAGTTTAGTCTTCAATTGAACAAGACTTGCCCAATTACTCTTTTCGCTTTTTTAAATTCCATATTGTCAGTGAAGTGTGTTCAACAAAAACAGTGTCTCCAAAACTAATGATAACAAACAGTGTTATACTAAAGTATACCAAATAACTTTTCCAACCCACATACAGTGAAATCAGTGCCTAAATAACCCTTTGCACAAAAATGACCGACATAGCATACAACTACATAAAGGTGGCACGCCAGCTCGCCTTAGGAAACAACTTCAAGAAAGCCTTATGCATGTACAAGTGCGCCTTCGACCAACATCCACAGATCAAGAACAAATTCGAAAAAGAATTCCGAGCAGTGCTGTTAAGATTAAACGACGAATTAGCGGCGGTTGACAACAGGTCAGATATATCCACGAACTTGGAAAATGCCATCAGAATGTTCCCGGAAAGTGTAGAACTACTCAACGACATTGGCAGTTATTTGTGCCAATCTGGTTATATCTCTGAAGCCCTTTGCTATTTTGAAAAAGCATTGAATATTGATAATAGCTACGTCAACATTGAAAAGAATTTAAACAATGCTAAATATTTCTTATTTCCAAGAAGTCAGTTCAGACATTTGAATGATAGGATTCGGAATGACGCGTATAGAAGAGCTATTAGGAGTTGTGTGACCCCTGCTGTGGATAGTGTCTTGGATATCGATACCGGCATAGGACTTTTGGCTTTGTATGCGAGTGAATGCAACCCTATAGCTTTAACAGCTTGTCACGTTTCAACGACAATGGCTAGACTTGCTAAATGCGTAATGCAAGACAATAATGCACAAGAAGTTGTTATAATCAACAAACCTTCTAACGTTCTTACACAAAACGACATTCATGGGACCCGATCTGTGTTACTGACTGATGCAATTGACGCAAGAATTTTTGGCAAACATATTCTACGATCTGTCTGCCACGCTTGGGAGAATTTACTTAAAGCAAACAGCAAAATTATACCCGGTAGAGCTGAATTCTTTGTCGGTATTCATTGCGAGGAACTAAACATGACGTATAAGTTGTGTCTCGATGCGAAAAACATCTTGAACGTGGCTCATATGAATGTGCATATAACGACGCATGGCGGTGAAACTTATTATAGTGAAGACGTAAACACGTACGAGAACGTAAAATACATATCGGAACCACAATCGTTGTTGACAATAGACTTTAATAACTACCATGATGTGTACGAAAAGCTACATAAACAGCAGTTTTATGTTGCGAAGCTTACTGCTAAAGAAGATTGCGAAATAAATATGGTCATTGGTTGGTTCAATTTACATCTGACGGACGAAATAATGATCACTTCTGACCCCAGAAGTGAAATGAAAGCGAAAGGATGGCGACAAGCCACTTTCTTCGATATTTTACCAAAAAGGCTTCGGAAAGACGATACTGAAAACATTCCTTTCATAATAGACGGAGGACGATTGACTACACCACCAGAAGCTAACACTACGATAGCTAGAATTTCACCAGTAACATTAGCTTTTTTAAATGACCTGAAATATATGGATATGATAAGAAAATCTATCGCGACTGTGTGTGTCCATTTAGGGCAAAGTGTACACATATGTGATGTGGATATTGTCGATTTGAGCCCATTTCCTATGTTCGGAGTATTAATGATGAAACGAGAAGCTAAATCTCTTATTTGTCACGTGAAAACTGTCGACGACCAAGCGTTTTTAGCAGCAGTCCTACGAGCCAATGACATACCGCAACAAAAAGTGACGATTCTAGTATCAGACTCTTGGTGTTATGAAGTTTTTAGGGGGAAGAAGTTCCACGTTATATTCAGTAATATCATACAAATTAATGGCGACAAAGATATACGCAGAAAAAAAATTATTGATCGTTTGAAGCAGATGCATTTAATTCGCGGTGGGTTATGTCTCCCGGAATCTGTGGCGATTATGGGTCAGCTGATTTCTAGTAAACGGTTGGAAATTAACAACCGTGTTTTGGACGAGAATGTTGACTATAGGATGGCAAAACTTGTGAATAGGTACCAGGTATCTCAAGTAGTTCTTTGACATAGCTCACTTAGAATACCAAACATTATCTGAAGTGATAGAAATCACCTGTTGTACTCGTAGCGACTTGTAGTCTGAGGTCACAAATATCACTGCTGCCAAAAATGGAGAATGCAACGCGGACCTTTGCTGGTATAAGGTCCGGCTAATGTATGGCTGGTACGAGATCCATATGAATAGAAGCTTAAAGAAGCTTGCTTAATAAGCCTTACTCTTCACGAAACTGTTCCTTCTTTATTAGTACGGACCATAAAATATATGGTTAGTACTAATGCAAAAGTACTGGCGATAAGGCCAAGCTGCTGATGTGTGTGGATCCAAACTCAGCTTCTAAGTTGATGCTAAATATGGATCCTAATTAATTTATTATAGTATATATAATTTATTGTAGTTTTTATAATATTTCTTTGGATTGTGTAGATGTTAACATGTAAATTAATAGTTGTATTGAATAATAAAGATGTTTGATAAAAATGTTGTCTTTGATTTATATTAAATCAAAGAACATTTGGCCCCATTATATTGGGCGTCAAATATGGCTAACACCTCGCTAACACATGACTAAGTACGGCGACTACGGTCTCTCTAATGACTGAAGCTTACTCTTATTCCTGTCTGATTCTATCTGGAAATCGGTTATAATAATAGCAATTCTTTATAAGAAAATGTAATTTGGTAAATATACGATATTAAGCTTTAATAACTTCTTTCTTTGTTTGTTTCTTTCTTTCTTTCTATATTTCTTCTTTCTTTTTTCTTCTTTTTTTTCTTTCTTTCTTTCTTCTTTCTTTCTTTCTTTCTTTATATCTCACTTGACTCGCTATTTTCTAAATAAACAAATCAACTCTATGAAACCCTCTCCATCAGATAAAAGCGATAATTTAACGAAAACTCACAACATAGCACCATCAAAACATGTAGCTCAGGAAATCAGCGAAATATCAGTTCATGATACAGTTGAAAAGTGAAAATCAAATTCAGGCGACTTAAATTACAAACAAATAATCAAAAACACATCGCACAACCCCTTAGGTACCGGACCTTGAAGAATCTCTTACATCATCTGATACTTCAAGTTTAAATAGAAACTTTTTAATCTCTCAACAAGTATCGGAACTGAAAGATAACATCAAATTTATAAAATCTCTTTTAGATACAGCAGACAAAGAAGTAGATACTATGCTACATATAGATAATCCTAATCTTTATAAAATTGTCAAAGAACAACAAAACAGACCAGCAGACTGAAATTTGTTCAAACAAAATGTGACAAAATAGAAAAACACGTTCCTAAACAGATAGAATTTACCGATACCTGCGAAAGTCCCACGACAAAATGTAAATGCTAAAATATCAAATGATACGATTAACTTGTAATATTTTTTCTTATTCCTATTTTATGAATGTATTTCACACGTTCTATAACCAAATTGCCTATATGTAATAATATCAACTTTTCATAGACTCGTTAGATTATAACACTTAGAGCGGAATTCACCAATAAAACTAATCGCGTTTTAAAGTTTGGCCCGCATAATTGCGTTGAGCCGCTGTCACTAGTGTCACTTGTAAAAATACAACAAAAGATAAATACAGACAAGTGCCCTAAGTATCTGCCAATGATAAGCAATAAATATGCTACCAACTCAATATTTACTCACGAAAATTTTAGTGAAAACCATAAAATAATAGCATACAATCTACACAAAACCCAACAATCTATACCAAAAAAAAACTTTCCTCCAGTAAAATATACTACTCGATTTGAGGTCAGTAGTAGTATATTTTACTGAAGGAACGCAACCCGCAGGTCTCTCTCTCTCTCTCAAAGTAACCTAAAATTTTTTTTGAGAATAACGGCTACAAGAATCAAGACACTTTACTACGCCAAAATATAACAGGACTGCTATCTAAATTAGATGTATATTAAAAAATAGTTTATCAGACTTTACAAGTAAACGAAACGTTATTGACATAATCTGTATATGCGAAACATTCCTAAAATGTGGAGAAGAACTTAAGGTACATACACTAAATGTACTCTGGAGTAACAACAAGATATATTTACGTAATGTAAATATATCTTGTAGTTACTCCAGAGTCAATCAGAAGAGAGGTGAACTTTGTATAATGTGTAAAATAACTTGTCTTGAAGACATAGCGTCTGAACTTACAATGCGTTCCAAATAAGAATAGGATCGATTGCCATGTTGTGACGTCACCTCATACTGTTAAATCGAAGAACTATTATGTATGGTGAGCAAAAAATAGTTTTTTTAAATATAATTTGTTTATAAACGGTGAACGAAAAATGTTTTATCAGAATCCAGTTCATCAATTTTGGTCATCTCTGGAGTTCTTCAATTTTGTCTAATATCTTGCGATTTGACAAACAAAACAGAACAAAAATACGAAACACGAAAACAAAAAACAACCATCCAACCAAGAACCGACCTTGTATAACTCAGATTAGCTTTCAATAAAAGAAAGCTAGCATCTAAACAATTGTAAATCTTCACGTCTTTCTTATAAAATCAATGTATATTTTTTATTTTTATTTATTTGTTTGATGTTAACAAAATTAATAAATAAGCAAATAATGATATTACAATATAGAAACTAATAACTAACATAATAAATAGCGCAACATATGTCTAAAACGTCACACGTCAATATACAACCCGCCCCTGATCGTTCCCGGTGCAAAAGTGCCCATAATACTGGCCGCATTACCTCGCTGGATAGCGATGGCCATCCTTTGCACCAAGAACGACCCGGACCGGGAGTCACCCGTTGCCTCCCCGAGCCTACGGCCTAAATCCCCCACAAAACGCTTTGCCTCCGTACTCCAACTGCCCAGAGTCTCCACAGCAACAGGCACAAAATGGTAAAGCTGCACCAAGGAAGCGTACTTCAGCCTTTTTTTAAAGCAGGCGTCTTCAGCGGCGGCAGAAGCAGTGTGCATGGTGCGACTCAGGTGACTGGCGGCGACAGTGCTGACGCAAGTTGCGTCCCAGATCAGGCACTTCCCGTTCTTCCACGGCACCAGAGTCAGCCCATCCGGCCTCTTACCGTCAGACCTGCTAAGACCTGGAGGCTCAAGCACGCAGGGGATGTTTGCCGATATAAGGGCTCTCCGGACAATGTCGTTCAAGGCGTGGTGACGCGGGAACCTCCCTGTGCAGCGCCGACAGCTCAGTGCGTGATGGCCATCGGCCTCCACCAAAGAACCGCAGGTGCATATATGAGGCTCGCACACCTTACAGCCTAGGCGGAGAGCCACCGCCACACGCAAAGAGTCATTGTCGAGTAGAGTGCCCAAATGAGGCGAAGGAATCGCCTGTAACCACGCCCCGGACTCGGGTTGCGACACTGCTCGTAGTCTGGCCTTATCGACTCCCAATGCACCCTCTAACAAAATATATAAAATAAAAAATAAAAAATTTAATAAAATCAATTATCACATTAATAACAAAATATTTAAAAAAAGCATAAACCTCGCACAGAAACTTGACAATGGTCGATTATTATTAATGAGATCTAAGAATATTTTTTGTGATTCCTGGAAAACAACTAAGTCAAAAAGCAATCAATATAATACACAACTTAATAAATTAATTCAAAGATTTAAAGCATTTTATTTCAAATAAACCATTTACAGACACTGTTGAAATGTCAAGAAGAAGCGGCACTAATATCAAATACCTTTAACCATTATTTAATTGGAATGATCAAAAATCAAGAAAATAAAAAAATATAAAAGCTTTATCGAAAACAATAGAACCTAATAATCTATTTATTTAAAAGGAGAAACTGACTGACTGACTTATCAACGCACAGCCGAAACTACTGGGACTAGGAGCGTCAAATTTTGCACAAGGTTTCTTTTTATGACCTAGGCGAGCAGTAAGGGAGGATTTTTTTTTAAATTGGGATGAATTTTGAAAAATCCTCCTAAGGGGATGAAAAGGGGTTCCAAAAATTGTATGGAGAAACCTACCTTCACGCGGGTGCCACTGCGGAAGCCGCTGGCAGTTCTAGCATATTCTTACTTCCAGCTACAACAAAAGAAATCTGCCAAATACTAGGTCTTAAATCGGTAAGTTATGACAGCTAACCCACTCAAATTCTAAAACAAACTGCACATTTAAGGGGTGACCAGACGGTTGCAAACCAACGTCTCAACCAAGGTGACCTTGCTAGTTTCAATCCGTGTAGACAGCAGTTATAATCCACGGCCTTCAACGCCCTTGATTGGGAGGCGAGTTTTCCCAACCACCGAACGTGTTGGCGCGTGGTTTACATCCATGTAGCCGCAACACAAACCAAACACATAAACCAAGGTCACCTTGGTTGGAACGCTAGTTTGCAACTGTCTGGTCGACCCTTAAATAGCACCAGTACTATGTTATCTCACAAAAATGTCGTTATCACAAAGTTTTTTTTTTTAATTTTTTTCCAGACAAACTAAAAATATTGAGTCATAAAACCAATTTACAAAGAGGATAAAATAGAACCAAACAATTACAGACCAATTACCTAAACAAAATGAAAAAGTGATGTTCAAACATTTAACAACTTTCCTTAATAAATCAAATTTACAAAAATTCAAACAACATTGTTTTTACATTGGACTTACCGTCCACTACTCTAGTCGCCTTTAAACTAATAAAATCAAATCTCAAAAAAATGTATGTTAGGCGGTCGCCTCCATGAAGGAGACGTTCACACGCGTGAGGGAACGGACATCCTCACGCCCCAGCCACCGTAACGCCGACCCCGACTACCAGCACGGTAGTTTGGCGTCCGGCTGTCCGGTAATCGTCCGGATCGAGCCCGAGAGATATCAGCAAACCGGAGGGGCCATGCCCTCTCGCTCCGTACCATGGCCGCCGCCGCAGAAAATGTCGCCTCACATCCTAAGCGTTTCTTCCCGCTGAATCCGCAGCAAAAACCTCTCGTAACAACCATGTCCGACGAAGACCTGCGTCAAACGACTTTGACCACTCCCAAAGAGGGGGGACTTACTGCCGCGACAGAGGCGAGTCCTGCATTCGTGTGTCTGTGTTCATATTCTTAATTAGCTATCAAATATTTTATTCGAAATTCTTCCCTTATAAAATTAATTCTGAATACAGGTGTAGATTTACAATATTAGAAATTATGAGACTAAAATAAAAAGTATGAGTAATCCCATATCATTTATTTGTCATCCTTATTCGGAACCTCACACAATTAGATCATGTTACTTATATACAAGTATACATCAATGACTACGCTACATCATTCACAATGATTGGAGACAGCCATCATAATTCCAAACTTATGTGTAATTATTTCTTAATTAGTATTTCATTTAATTAATAGAGACGTAAGGTATCTGAAATTGGGTTATGTATAGAAGTTCGGCCAACTAATCTGTTACATAAGTGTGTGTCCACATCTGACGAATGCGCCGTTAGCGAGCCACTCGCAAGCTGCATGCATGCATTTTTAATTCGCGCGCCAGCTTCGATCTGTGTATAAACGGTGCATGAACTGCTACTCCATACTCCCTCGCGCCCGCAGATATACGGTATGAAAACAAACGGAAGTGCAAGCACAGAAACTGCGCGCGCTCACATGTATGCCACGCTCGCCCACTGTGCAAGCGTTGCCTGAGTTGCTCTAAAGAAGCGCACCAAACAAGTAGTGCAGTAGCTGCATGCGTGCACGATCAGCTCGCGCGCCATCGGCGCATTCGAGAGATGTGGGGGCACCGTAAGGTCTCATTTTCATTACCTTAAATACTATGTTCTCTTTTAAATTTAAAGTCCAATATTGTTCAAACGGGACGTGGTCATCAACTGAAGATACCAGTTGTCAGCGAAAGTCTCAATTACATCTAGTCACATTAACTTAAATTAATTAACTCTGAAAAGTACAGCCGAGCTACAACGTTCAAATGTTTGACCCCTATGTTAAATATACTCACAACAATTTTATTACAATTATAGTATTCGTTAGCTCACCGCTACCATTTGGAGCTATAAAATATAGAGCGCGTTCTACGACACTAACTCTCATCACAAAACTGGGTTTCCCTGTACCGTGTATGATACACGTGAAAATAATTGATACTTTTACTTCTTAACCATTTTTATTTTAATAACCTACTATAATTAATTATGGTTTATTCACTCTTAACAGGACACAAAGCTGAAAGACAATTCGGCAGTTATTTATCGAGTAAAAATCGTCAACGAATGCATAAGCGTGTGTTGTGCGTATGTTTATATTATATACAATTAGTAAAGACTACCAATAATACTTTTATGGGGTAGAAGCAGTCAACGTCGTATACACTACTAGTATACGACGTTGACAATCTATGGTTGAACGCGCTTTTCTCAGGAACTCCTGGTTCGAATTAAAAATTCTTCTAGTGTCCAGAGAGCCCATTTATTGAGGAAGGCGAATCCGCAGGGGATAGCTAGTTAATTAAAAAACACTGTCGCTTTAGATTTGTGAGTATAATAGATCTTAGCGATTTATAAAATTGTCTTAAAGCTGTAATCAAAGAATGGTAATATTTTCTTCTAATATTTCTTATATGCAAATTGAAATTTGTACAAAATATAAAAAAATTTGCAAAGTATTTGTTACCAGAATGTCATAAAAAAATAGATCACCTTTGTATTTAATTAAGAAAGAATATTTAAATGTTGAATAAATTCAACATTAAACATGAAATACTTTTTACCAGTTCATTTAACTTCAGATAAAACCCTTCCTCTTCTACATAGTTAACGCAATGTCCTAACATGGCTAACGCGCCGTTCCAACATAGCTAATGCAATGTTCTGCGTAAACGTTTCTACGCGAACACGATTGCGATACGATAAGATGCGATGTAAGTGGTGGCTCTGTCCTACGCGCGCGCAAAGTCGCCGCTGCAGCCACAAATTATTAAAAACAAGCTGTTGTATCGCAAGAGTGATCGCGTCCGTATCGCTCGTCGCCACACCGCACCCACGTGCGTTTGGTCACGTAGGCCATAGCAATACAGTATCAATTGTTAGTCCCATTCGCGCCACATCGCTTCGTAATCGCGTTCACGTTGTACATTACTTTAAACAGGACGGGTCAGCTATACTCGATTCGCAATAAGATTACATATCTATATATATCTAAAAGCGAAATACCACTCACTGGTTAATCACGAAATCTTAGAAACTATACAACCTACAAACTTAAAATTTGGCAGGTAGATTGCTTAAACATCCGCTAAGAACGGATTTTACGAAATTCCACTCCTAAGGGGTTAATACGGGGGTCCAAAGTTTGTATAAAGAAACCAAATTTCACGCAGGCGAAGCCACTGGCAAAGTTAGTTTAAACTAATAAGTATGGCAAAACAAAAATATCTTTTTGCTTTGAATAACATCATTATGTCTACGGAATAGAATTGGTTGATCGGGCAGTGAAAAAGGTTTGTCTGAAAACCTGTCTCATCATATTGCGAATAGAGTATAGTTATACACAAGCTGTCAAACCACAATTTTGACTCCTGAGTCATAGATTATCTGAAAATTGATAACTAAGCCCCAAATGATCCATCATTTAGTTACATATCCATTCGAGTTCCGGTTTGAATCGAAAGGTGGTCTGGTATCTGCCTGGTACTGTGGCAGCAGGTGCTGTGATTTCTAATTGATGTGTGTGTCATTCAACCGCTCTCGCTTCTGCAATCACTGATCTTGCCTGTTCCAGGGCTTTCCTGTAAATACGTTTCTTATCAGTACAACGCCCGGATATTATAGAAAAAGAAAACATGTTTATTTGGCACACAGACACACATTATGAAGAAACATATATGTAGAAACTTAACCGCCAACGTCGGATATATCCGACCACCACTGTCTCGTTTATTCCGCCAGGGTTAAATCCACGAACAAATACTCCATCTCGTGTGCTCTTCTGTCACCTATGGGGGTTATAGAAGTAATCGAGATGGAGTACCCAGTCGCACACACGACCCTGACGAATAAGACGCGAGTTTTCGTGTCCGACGAATGTTTACTCGTCGGACCAATCTGACGCAATTTGTCAAAGGGTTAAATAAAAAACGACAACATTGTCTCACAGCCGGCAGCGAGAAGTAGGTCCAGTTCATTACAATGCCGATAACACTGCGTAGCAGTTGACTGACGCTGGTTTTCAATTATAGGCTACATTGTGTTTTGGAGACTAGGATAAGGGCCGTTCCGCACAGCGATATTTCACTGCGAGGTTTTTTTTTCCTCATTCTGTAACACATTGAATCTTCTAGAAGTATCTGCACAAGCGATAATGCAATCTGTGATTTCATGCAGATTTGACGCGATGCGGTGCGGAAATAAATCCGTGCGATTATTTTCTGCAGTATAGAGTAGTTATGGCTATGTCCGCACTGCGAAATAATATATTCGCGCATTTTGCTCAGTCCAGCAACGGCGGCGCTATGTAAAATTTTTGGTCTATTGTCCATTCCAGACGTACGGCTCAGCCGGGAACAGCATTGAACTGACAAAAATCGTACAACATTTTATTCGCAGTGCGTACTAGTTTAATTCTGATCGCGGAATATAATACGCAAGATTAAAAACCTCGCGGTGAAATATCGCTGTGCGGACAGGCCCTTATTGACACTCAAATCTACTGTGTCATGACTACCAGCGAAAACTTAAATGTAAATAGCAATAAGTTATATTTATAATAGTCTTAAGTTATACAAATATTTGACAAATACGGCCAGTAGAAAGCGAGCATTAGGTAGTAAGGCATACTTACAGATGCAGCGGGTTATCACTGTCGAGCCTCGACAGCGCCAGAGTGGCGAGCGCCGCCAGCCGCGCCAGCGCTCGCTTGCGGAGCGCGCCGCTGCGCGGGAGCGTGGCCGACAGGGCTGCCGCTGCACTCGCTATGTATGGCCCACCTGCTGCACCGGCGCCGGTGCATAACGTCTCTATGGGAGGTAAATTAACCTTTTAACCGTTTGCCACCAGGGTCGTGTGTTTGTGACTGGGTACTCCATCTCGTTTAGCTTTTCAATACCCATAAGTGACAGAAGGGCTGACGAGATGAAGTATTTAGTCGTGGATGTGCGACACTGGCGGATTAACGCGAGAGTGTTTGCCGGATATATCTGACGTAGACGATTAAAAGGTTAACTGTAGGTAACGAAACATGGCAAAGAAAATGCTGTTTTGTTTCTACCGATTCACGCTTTGTTTCCACTGTGCCAACTAGAAACTAGTGTTGCATCAAACTCTGCTTCCGCTTCCGCTTCTGCAGAAGTTCCGCAAGCTTTTTCAATTCTGGTTCCGCAAACTTAATAACAGAACTCTTAACAGAAGAATACAACGGGGAACGCGGGTTGGGGGCCCGTAGACGACTGGACACGACGAATACATGGAGGGAGGGAGGGCTGTACACAGCACGAACATGTCGCAGCAACTTTCTTTTTTTATAATAATATTTTTTTTTTTCGGCCGGTGAACAATTATTTAGCGGAGCTGGTTTAATATATGAAGAACACCGAAACAGACTTAAAGGTGAAAAAGCGGCCAAATTACTTTTTATTAAATATAATTAGCCTCTGTTTAATTTCGATTACTGTGGTAAGTAAAGTACAAAATACAAATTTAATTAAAGAAATCTTAAAAAATAAAATTGTGTTTTTTCTTAGTATTAACACTTCCGCTTCCGGTTCCGCTTCCGCTAAGATTTACTTTTGACATCTGTTTCCGTTTTTGCTTCCGGTAAGACACTTCCGTTGCATCACTACTAGAAACTGGTCTTGGCTAAGCGCCCACCAGAGTCTAGTAGCCGATAAGAATAGTGTACCCATGTTTTTCTCAATAATGCTTGTAACGGTTATAGCTTTTATTTATAATTATAGTTGGCGCCGCCAGAACCCTCCATCACCCTACACCGTATACATTGACAGCAAGACTCACCAATAAGCGACAAGACGAGCGGGTCCGCGTACAAGAGGTCGGGCGGGCCGGTGAGCGCCAGCGTGGCGCGCAGCAGCCGCACGCCCGCGCCCAGGCAGCGGCGCCAGAACGCGCCGCCAGAACCCTCCATCACCCTACACCGTATACATTGACAGCAAGACTCACCAATAAGCGACAAGACGAGCGGGTCCGCGTACAAGAGGTCGGGCGGGCCGGTGAGCGCCAGCGTGGCGCGCAGCAGCCGCACGCCCGCGCCCAGGCAGCGGCGCCAGAACGCGCCGCCAGAACCCTCCATCACCCTACACACACACAAACGTTCTTGATATAAAAAACTTGTATCAGTACAGACACGAAAAAAAAAATTGGACTGGATAGGGACTTACTTCCCTAATAATATAATGCACCAGTCCTAAGAAAAGTGATCAGATTGTTGTTGAAAATTTCTGAGTCTTGTAGAGATGTAAAATAAAAACGAAATACATACTGTGGCGACAACGCAGGCAGGAACACATCAGCACTTAACGCAGCGGCCAGCCTGGTGCGCAAGGCCGCGGACAGGCGCCGCAGCGCCGCGGAGCACGCGGGCAGCCCCGCCGCGCGCACCAGCAGCGAGCGCAGCCGGATGCACGAGCGCACGCTCACTGGGTCCCACGCTACTGATACTAGCTCTGGAATACATACTGTGGCGACAACGCAGGCAGGAACACATCAGCACTTAACGCAGCGGCCAGCCTGGTGCGCAAGGCCGCGGACAGGCGCCGCAGCGCCGCGGAGCACGCGGGCAGCCCCGCCGCGCGCACCAGCAGCGAGCGCAGCCGGATGCACGAGCGCACGCTCACTGGGTCCCACGCTACTGATACTAGCTCTGGAATACATACTGTGGCGACAACGCAGGCAGGAACACATCAGCACTTAACGCAGCGGCCAGCCTGGTGCGCAAGGCCGCGGACAGGCGCCGCAGCGCCGCGGAGCACGCGGGCAGCCCCGCCGCGCGCACCAGCAGCGAGCGCAGCCGGATGCACGAGCGCACGCTCACTGGGTCCCACGCTACTGATACTAGCTCTGGAATACATACTGTGGCGACAACGCAGGCAGGAACACATCAGCACTTAACGCAGCGGCCAGCCTGGTGCGCAAGGCCGCGGACAGGCGCCGCAGCGCCGCGGAGCACGCGGGCAGCCCCGCCGCGCGCACCAGCAGCGAGCGCAGCCGGATGCACGAGCGCACGCTCACTGGGTCCCACGCTACTGATACTAGCTCTGGAATACATACTGTGGCGACAACGCAGGCAGGAACACATCAGCACTTAACGCAGCGGCCAGCCTGGTGCGCAAGGCCGCGGACAGGCGCCGCAGCGCCGCGGAGCACGCGGGCAGCCCCGCCGCGCGCACCAGCAGCGAGCGCAGCCGGATGCACGAGCGCACGCTCACTGGGTCCCACGCTACTGATACTAGCTCTGGAATACATACTGTGGCGACAACGCAGGCAGGAACACATCAGCACTTAACGCAGCGGCCAGCCTGGTGCGCAAGGCCGCGGACAGGCGCCGCAGCGCCGCGGAGCACGCGGGCAGCCCCGCCGCGCGCACCAGCAGCGAGCGCAGCCGGATGCACGAGCGCACGCTCACTGGGTCCCACGCTACTGATACTAGCTCTGGAATACATACTGTGGCGACAACGCAGGCAGGAACACATCAGCACTTAACGCAGCGGCCAGCCTGGTGCGCAAGGCCGCGGACAGGCGCCGCAGCGCCGCGGAGCACGCGGGCAGCCCCGCCGCGCGCACCAGCAGCGAGCGCAGCCGGATGCACGAGCGCACGCTCACTGGGTCCCACGCTACTGATACTAGCTCTGGAATACATACTGTGGCGACAACGCAGGCAGGAACACATCAGCACTTAACGCAGCGGCCAGCCTGGTGCGCAAGGCCGCGGACAGGCGCCGCAGCGCCGCGGAGCACGCGGGCAGCCCCGCCGCGCGCACCAGCAGCGAGCGCAGCCGGATGCACGAGCGCACGCTCACTGGGTCCCACGCTACTGATACTAGCTCTGGAATACATACTGTGGCGACAACGCAGGCAGGAACACATCAGCACTTAACGCAGCGGCCAGCCTGGTGCGCAAGGCCGCGGACAGGCGCCGCAGCGCCGCGGAGCACGCGGGCAGCCCCGCCGCGCGCACCAGCAGCGAGCGCAGCCGGATGCACGAGCGCACGCTCACTGGGTCCCACGCTACTGATACTAGCTCTGGAATACATACTGTGGCGACAACGCAGGCAGGAACACATCAGCACTTAACGCAGCGGCCAGCCTGGTGCGCAAGGCCGCGGACAGGCGCCGCAGCGCCGCGGAGCACGCGGGCAGCCCCGCCGCGCGCACCAGCAGCGAGCGCAGCCGGATGCACGAGCGCACGCTCACTGGGTCCCACGCTACTGATACTAGCTCTGGAATACATACTGTGGCGACAACGCAGGCAGGAACACATCAGCACTTAACGCAGCGGCCAGCCTGGTGCGCAAGGCCGCGGACAGGCGCCGCAGCGCCGCGGAGCACGCGGGCAGCCCCGCCGCGCGCACCAGCAGCGAGCGCAGCCGGATGCACGAGCGCACGCTCACTGGGTCCCACGCTACTGATACTAGCTCTGGAATACATACTGTGGCGACAACGCAGGCAGGAACACATCAGCACTTAACGCAGCGGCCAGCCTGGTGCGCAAGGCCGCGGACAGGCGCCGCAGCGCCGCGGAGCACGCGGGCAGCCCCGCCGCGCGCACCAGCAGCGAGCGCAGCCGGATGCACGAGCGCACGCTCACTGGGTCCCACGCTACTGATACTAGCTCTGGAATACATACTGTGGCGACAACGCAGGCAGGAACACATCAGCACTTAACGCAGCGGCCAGCCTGGTGCGCAAGGCCGCGGACAGGCGCCGCAGCGCCGCGGAGCACGCGGGCAGCCCCGCCGCGCGCACCAGCAGCGAGCGCAGCCGGATGCACGAGCGCACGCTCACTGGGTCCCACGCTACTGATACTAGCTCTGGAATACATACTGTGGCGACAACGCAGGCAGGAACACATCAGCACTTAACGCAGCGGCCAGCCTGGTGCGCAAGGCCGCGGACAGGCGCCGCAGCGCCGCGGAGCACGCGGGCAGCCCCGCCGCGCGCACCAGCAGCGAGCGCAGCCGGATGCACGAGCGCACGCTCACTGGGTCCCACGCTACTGATACTAGCTCTGGAATACATACTGTGGCGACAACGCAGGCAGGAACACATCAGCACTTAACGCAGCGGCCAGCCTGGTGCGCAAGGCCGCGGACAGGCGCCGCAGCGCCGCGGAGCACGCGGGCAGCCCCGCCGCGCGCACCAGCAGCGAGCGCAGCCGGATGCACGAGCGCACGCTCACTGGGTCCCACGCTACTGATACTAGCTCTGGAATACATACTGTGGCGACAACGCAGGCAGGAACACATCAGCACTTAACGCAGCGGCCAGCCTGGTGCGCAAGGCCGCGGACAGGCGCCGCAGCGCCGCGGAGCACGCGGGCAGCCCCGCCGCGCGCACCAGCAGCGAGCGCAGCCGGATGCACGAGCGCACGCTCACTGGGTCCCACACTACTGATACTAGCTCTGGAATACATACTGTGGCGACAACGCAGG
This sequence comes from Mythimna vitellina, assembly GCA_949316375.1. Classification (NCBI taxonomy): domain Eukaryota; kingdom Metazoa; phylum Arthropoda; class Insecta; order Lepidoptera; family Noctuidae; genus Mythimna; species Mythimna vitellina. The sequence goes on along the minus strand of OX438687.1, from coordinate 5,620,558 downwards.
CAGGAACACATCAGCACTTAACGCAGCGGCCAGCCTGGTGCGCAAGGCCGCGGACAGGCGCCGCAGCGCCGCGGAGCACGCGGGCAGCCCCGCCGCGCGCACCAGCAGCGAGCGCAGCCGGATGCACGAGCGCACGCTCACTGGGTCCCACGCTACTGATACTAGCTCTGGAATACATACTGTGGCGACAACGCAGGCAGGAACACATCAGCACTTAACGCAGCGGCCAGCCTGGTGCGCAAGGCCGCGGACAGGCGCCGCAGCGCCGCGGAGCACGCGGGCAGCCCCGCCGCGCGCACCAGCAGCGAGCGCAGCCGGATGCACGAGCGCACGCTCACTGGGTCCCACGCTACTGATACTAGCTCTGGAATACATACTGTGGCGACAACGCAGGCAGGAACACATCAGCACTTAACGCAGCGGCCAGCCTGGTGCGCAAGGCCGCGGACAGGCGCCGCAGCGCCGCGGAGCACGCGGGCAGCCCCGCCGCGCGCACCAGCAGCGAGCGCAGCCGGATGCACGAGCGCACGCTCACTGGGTCCCACGCTACTGATACTAGCTCTGGAATACATACTGTGGCGACAACGCAGGCAGGAACACATCAGCACTTAACGCAGCGGCCAGCCTGGTGCGCAAGGCCGCGGACAGGCGCCGCAGCGCCGCGGAGCACGCGGGCAGCCCCGCCGCGCGCACCAGCAGCGAGCGCAGCCGGATGCACGAGCGCACGCTCACTGGGTCCCACGCTACTGATACTAGCTCTGGAATACATACTGTGGCGACAACGCAGGCAGGAACACATCAGCACTTAACGCAGCGGCCAGCCTGGTGCGCAAGGCCGCGGACAGGCGCCGCAGCGCCGCGGAGCACGCGGGCAGCCCCGCCGCGCGCACCAGCAGCGAGCGCAGCCGGATGCACGAGCGCACGCTCACTGGGTCCCACGCTACTGATACTAGCTCTGGAATACATACTGTGGCGACAACGCAGGCAGGAACACATCAGCACTTAACGCAGCGGCCAGCCTGGTGCGCAAGGCCGCGGACAGGCGCCGCAGCGCCGCGGAGCACGCGGGCAGCCCCGCCGCGCGCACCAGCAGCGAGCGCAGCCGGATGCACGAGCGCACGCTCACTGGGTCCCACGCTACTGATACTAGCTCTGGAATACATACTGTGGCGACAACGCAGGCAGGAACACATCAGCACTTAACGCAGCGGCCAGCCTGGTGCGCAAGGCCGCGGACAGGCGCCGCAGCGCCGCGGAGCACGCGGGCAGCCCCGCCGCGCGCACCAGCAGCGAGCGCAGCCGGATGCACGAGCGCACGCTCACTGGGTCCCACGCTACTGATACTAGCTCTGGAATACATACTGTGGCGACAACGCAGGCAGGAACACATCAGCACTTAACGCAGCGGCCAGCCTGGTGCGCAAGGCCGCGGACAGGCGCCGCAGCGCCGCGGAGCACGCGGGCAGCCCCGCCGCGCGCACCAGCAGCGAGCGCAGCCGGATGCACGAGCGCACGCTCACTGGGTCCCACGCTACTGATACTAGCTCTGGAATACATACTGTGGCGACAACGCAGGCAGGAACACATCAGCACTTAACGCAGCGGCCAGCCTGGTGCGCAAGGCCGCGGACAGGCGCCGCAGCGCCGCGGAGCACGCGGGCAGCCCCGCCGCGCGCACCAGCAGCGAGCGCAGCCGGATGCACGAGCGCACGCTCACTGGGTCCCACGCTACTGATACTAGCTCTGGAATACATACTGTGGCGACAACGCAGGCAGGAACACATCAGCACTTAACGCAGCGGCCAGCCTGGTGCGCAAGGCCGCGGACAGGCGCCGCAGCGCCGCGGAGCACGCGGGCAGCCCCGCCGCGCGCACCAGCAGCGAGCGCAGCCGGATGCACGAGCGCACGCTCACTGGGTCCCACGCTACTGATACTAGCTCTGGAACAAATGTTTCAAACTGACGAGCGATCCACGTCTTCGTATGGCGCCGTACTTTTTTTTCCATTAGAATGCGAATGTAACACATCCTAATGCTTTTACTGTATTTGACAGCAAGTCAGTCTTCGGAAAACTTCGCTTAGGCTCCATCTTATCGCGCCTATTTCAATGATTCCACACCCCATATTGTTCAATTTAATTTTTATTTTTTATCACAATATCCACTAGGTATCAATTTGCATATAATTAAAAATACCCATTGAACTTCACTCAATAAAATCCAGTCAAAAACTCAGTTGAATTCATTGAACACTCATCATAACGTATTTACGAATACGTCATCTTTTCTACAATAGTTTTTGAAAATGTTTGTTTGTTATCTCTACCATTCGACCCGATACTTGATGGAATTTCATCGTCAGATTACAGAGTCCCCAAGGCTACCGTCACGCCCGAACATTAGACTAAGTCCATGGCATAATAATTTTGATTGTATTGTTAGTCTATTTACACATACAACTAAAATTTCAGCCAGGACAGGACAAACTAAAAAAAAATTATTGTAAAATAAAATAAAAGAAAATAAGCGATATTTTATTCAAAGATAATCTTTGGATGGATTTAAAAGGAGAAGGATTGGCAATACTGTGGGTAGGCTGTATACCTGTGAGACAAGGCAGCACCACCCTGCTGATGATACTAGGCACCAGCAGCAGGTCGGGGTCCTCCCGCACGGTGCTGGTGGTGACGGGTGGCGGCTCAGGCTCGCCCTCCGACGCAGACTCTGAGGAGTCGTCTGCGGAACGCTCTGTGCGGACGCCGTACATCATAAGGCATCTGAGGAAATGGTGGTGATGAAGAAACGTCTAAATGGATGCTAAGTGATCAAACCGTCAGCTCACACCGAGACGCGTCACAAGTAAAGAAGGTTCTATACGTTTTTTTGAAGAGGGGAAATAATCACATGACTCACGTTTTAAGGTGGGCGAGAGGGCTTCATATTTTTACTGAATAAAGCTTTTTACAAAAAAAAATACAAGTTCGGAAGTTGGTATTTAATAATTTAGAGACAAAACTATTATAAACACCACCTTCCGAAATTAAAGTTCTTTTGCACTTTTTATTTATTTATTTATTAAAACTTTATGCACAAGTAATAAACACTGTACAAAGGCGGGCTTAATGCCTTAGGCATTTTCAACCATTCGACCTTAGAGTGGTGTAGAAACAAAACATAGTACGTGCAGCTTAATGGTAAAGAAATAGAAAAAAAATACAATAATAAATATATACTTAGATACATACATACAAATTAACAATCTATTTATGAAAAACGAATCCAACAAATCAACGCTGTGATGATTACACCAACTTCCTGCGAATGTGCTCACGCGCCATCACCTTAAAAGTGAACCGACTGGACGCCATCCTGATGTTCAGCGGGAGCGCATTCAAAAGAGAAATCGCCTGGGCAAAGAAGGAGGACTGGATAAACCCAGAGCGGTGTGTGGGACATCGTAGAAGACGATTATTGGTAGATCGGAGATTTTTATTATGACCGGAGCAAAGAAATTGGATTTGAGAAGTCAAATAAGAAGAAGAAGAAGGTTAGGTTTTATGTTTTTTTTACATTGAAGTCGGTTGAAATTTTTTTTTTTTTGGTAAATCCTTATTTTTATTTTAAACTTTTTAGTTGTGGAACCCTTTAGCCAAACTTAAATACCTTCCACCATTCGGCTCCATCATGGTACCTTATACTCATGACAATTCTAATAATCCCCACGACACGGCTAGGATTAATTGATTTATTACAGAATTCCGGTGCCTACCTTTCGGCTTCATCATCAGATCAGTTTGATGTATCCCCTCCCCTTCTTCCTTCAGTCAATCATAGACTACACGTATAAACAAAACAATCTTACTTGTTATGACAGTACTGCTATGATTCTATAAGGAGTTTCGTTCCATATCTTCGAAGTTCATCATCAGGTCATAACAATATTTCTATGGGGCCAACCCGGGAGTATAACAATCTTTCACTTTCACCGCATGCTCCAACTTATCCTCCGGGCAATCCCCACAATCGTGACACATAGGCAATTCTTCCGCCTGCATTTGAAACAGGACTCTCCCGAACTTCCTATTTCCTGTAGTGGGGACCTGTGTCAGGCGGAAAGTGAAGACGCCGTGACGCCTCTCCAGCCACTCCTCAAAGAGGGCTTACTGCCGCGATTGTGGTGTACCTATTGACTAGTGTTAAAGTCATATCCCAGATAATCCACACAACAAAATGACCGGAGGCATTTTCTCGCATTCTTTACGCTTGAAGTTTTCTAGGTCTCAAAGATATAGAATACATTGTTTTCGTTCTCATTGAATAATGTATTTTAACAACTAGCCTTCCTGAAATTTATTAGAATTGTCTCGCGTGTCGATATGCGGTGACCCTAAACTTCATTTAGAGGATTAGTGTATACAATGCTTTGTGATGCCTCTAGCTCGAGAATTGCAAGTGCAACTTCAATTTATTAAAGAAAATATTCATAAGGCCAAAATAAGTGATAAATGCTCACTTGTACCAATCCATCCTCTCGTAGTCCTCGTTGTCTTCATCTGCTAGTGGGTTCCATAGTATGAGCTGTGGACAACAATGGATATTACTACTTTATACGAGAAACAGACCAGCGAACAGGTCCTATTCAGGGACGTGCTAGCAATACAAGTAAATAAGCCCGGCTTGATGTGAAAATAATAATAATACCTCACATCCATCTATATCATAGAACACAACAAATGAATTAAATAAAACTCTAATTTTTAAACTTCGCGAGCATACGCGGATTCGCTAAGTTGCCATTTCGTGTTCACTGCGAAATTAAAATTCATTCAGAAGATGCGATACCTATGACATGCATTATGCAATGTCGGCAACATTCTCTCTGAGCGCAATCTCTCCGATCTTACTCTAACACTTAACAAAAAATGAGATGAACACTAGTGTGTTGCTGCCTCTTTCTGTCGCAGAGGCTTTGTATTTAGTTTGATCTGGCATCTCACTTTTCCTTATAAAACATAAAATGTGAGCCTGTGTGAGTAAAATTTGATACTGTGTGCAAGTACTCATGGAAAATTTTTCTATTAAAATCATATTAAAATAGTCCTGGCTTGTAATTTTGAATCAATGAATATATAGTACAAGGCGAACTTTTGCTACGTAAACTGCGAGGCGCCCTCTATGACGCGTAAAACAGTTTCGCAAACTATAAATTAGTTCAAATTTGCTTTGAGTGGTTATCGTATACGTAATTTTTTTGATATTTTTTTTTAAACTGTCATTTAAAGTTAAAGTTTTATGATTAGTTATTGCTGTAACTTATTTGGTTTTGAAGTGATAAAAGTTTATTAACTTTGAAATGAATTCGGAAATGATACTTGTGGTTGCGGTGTATGTGAATCGATAATTGCCCAGGTAAAGAGAATGAGTGTTAGAGATAAATATTATCTCGTAACTTCACAAATATTTAGAAAAGTAAATCACGTAATAGGCAGGTTTTTATTTTTCTCAAACAATGAGAGTGGTTAGAATACATCAGGTTATAATGACTTAAATATCTTCGCTGGAGGTATGAAAAGACATCAGAATTCTCAAATGCACTTGAATGCTCTTATCTTATTGTGTAGTTTTGGTAAACCAGGAAAGAAACGTCTCGTGACGAAATTTCTAAGTAGGTACATTCAATTCTTAAGGTGATCAGAATCTTGTGTTATAAAGAAGTGAAAATCGAAAAGCTATGGCTGTTTAAATTGTGAGTATTTTCAAATTATATTACATATCAATATTGTAAACAAATAATTGATTACCACAATCTTTTATGCACCATCTAGTGGATTCAGAAGTAAACAGCTATAATAGAACGTTGTGAGCTAGCAGGAGTTGTCAAAAAAATCAATAGATGGCTCTTATATAGTTTACGTCATTTATGATACAGGTATGAAGTTTACATAATTTCTATCTTATTATTAACAAATGAAAAAGGAGCAATTAAAATCAGCATTACAGCAAGAAATTTTGGATTGATGATTCGTGACGGCGGATTATAGCTCAAGTTTTTTTTTTATCGGAATATTAGGGAAGTGAGTAGTACTCAGTTTCTTGGCTTGCTCCTATAAAGGTACCTGGTACGCCACTGGTCCTATTACTTTATTTCTAAACAGTATACAAACAAAATATGTAACAAGCCAAACAATATCTTAGCGACGACAAGGTAGCACGAGCTCGACAGCGTGCCAGGCGTCCACACACTCCCGCCACGCTGCGCCACGCTGGTTATGCTATGCTCACCTCATGTCTGACGTAAGGCGCCAGGAGCTTGGGCAGGCAGTCGGCGACATAAGCATCCGTATACAACGAGGTAGCACGAGCTCGCCAGCGTGCCAGGCGTCCACACACTCCCGCCACGCTGCGCCACGCTGGTTATGCTATGCTCACCTCATGTCTGACGTAAGGCGCCAGGAGCTTGGGCAGGCAGTCGGCGACATAAGCATCCGTATACAACGAGGTAGCACGAGCTCGCCAGCGTGCCAGGCGTCCACACACTCCCGCCACGCTGCGCCACGCTGGTTATGCTATGCTCACCTCATGTCTGACGTAAGGCGCCAGGAGCTTGGGCAGGCAGTCGGCGACATAAGCATCCGTATACAACGAGGTAGCACGAGCTCGCCAGCGTGCCAGGCGTCCACACACTCCCGCCACGCTGCGCCACGCTGGTTATGCTATGCTCACCTCATGTCTGACGTAAGGCGCCAGGAGCTTGGGCAGGCAGTCGGCGACATAAGCATCCGTATACAACGAGGTAGCACGAGCTCGCCAGCGTGCCAGGCGTCCACACACTCCCGCCACGCTGCGCCACGCTGGTTATGCTATGCTCACCTCATGTCTGACGTAAGGCGCCAGGAGCTTGGGCAGGCAGTCGGCGACATAAGCATCCGTATACAACGAGGTAGCACGAGCTCGCCAGCGTGCCAGGCGTCCACACACTCCCGCCACGCTGCGCCACGCTGGTTATGCTATGCTCACCTCATGTCTGACGTAAGGCGCCAGGAGCTTGGGCAGGCAGTCGGCGACATAAGCATCCGTATACAACGAGGTAGCACGAGCTCGCCAGCGTGCCAGGCGTCCACACACTCCCGCCACGCTGCGCCACGCTGGTTATGCTATGCTCACCTCATGTCTGACGTAAGGCGCCAGGAGCTTGGGCAGGCAGTCGGCGACATAAGCATCCGTATACAACGAGGTAGCACGAGCTCGCCAGCGTGCCAGGCGTCCACACACTCCCGCCACGCTGCGCCACGCTGGTTATGCTATGCTCACCTCATGTCTGACGTAAGGCGCCAGGAGCTTGGGCAGGCAGTCGGCGACATAAGCATCCGTATACAACGAGGTAGCACGAGCTCGCCAGCGTGCCAGGCGTCCACACACTCCCGCCACGCTGCGCCACGCTGGTTATGCTATGCTCACCTCATGTCTGACGTAAGGCGCCAGGAGCTTGGGCAGGCAGTCGGCGACATAACCATCCGTATATAACGAGGTAGCACGAGCTCGCCAGCGTGCCAGGCGTCCACACACTCCCGCCACGCTGCGCCACGCTGGTTATGCTATGCTCACCTCATGTCTGACGTAAGGCGCCAGGAGCTTGGGCAGGCAGTCGGCGACATAAGCATCCGTATACAACGAGGTAGCACGAGCTCGCCAGCGTGCCAGGCGTCCACACACTCCCGCCACGCTGCGCCACGCTGGTTATGCTATGCTCACCTCATGTCTGACGTAAGGCGCCAGGAGCTTGGGCAGGCAGTCGGCGACATAAGCATCCGTATACAACGAGGTAGCACGAGCTCGCCAGCGTGCCAGGCGTCCACACACTCCCGCCACGCTGCGCCACGCTGGTTATGCTATGCTCACCTCATGTCTGACGTAAGGCGCCAGGAGCTTGGGCAGGCAGTCGGCGACATAAGCATCCGTATACAACGAGGTAGCACGAGCTCGCCAGCGTGCCAGGCGTCCACACACTCCCGCCACGCTGCGCCACGCTGGTTATGCTATGCTCACCTCATGTCTGACGTAAGGCGCCAGGAGCTTGGGCAGGCAGTCGGCGACATAAGCATCCGTATACAACGAGGTAGCACGAGCTCGCCAGCGTGCCAGGCGTCCACACACTCCCGCCACGCTGCGCCACGCTGGTTATGCTATGCTCACCTCATGTCTGACGTAAGGCGCCAGGAGCTTGGGCAGGCAGTCGGCGACATAAGCATCCGTATACAACGAGGTAGCACGAGCTCGCCAGCGTGCCAGTCGTCCACACACTCCCGCCACGCTGCGCCACGCTGGTTATGCTATGCTCACCTCATGTCTGACGTAAGGCGCCAGGAGCTTGGGCAGGCAGTCGGCGACATAAGCATCCGTATACAACGAGGTAGCACGAGCTCGCCAGCGTGCCAGGCGTCCACACACTCCCGCCACGCTGCGCCACGCTGGTTATGCTATGCTCACCTCATGTCTGACGTAAGGCGCCAGGAGCTTGGGCAGGCAGTCGGCGACATAAGCATCCGTATACAACGAGGTAGCACGAGCTCGCCAGCGTGCCAGGCGTCCACACACTCCCGCCACGCTGCGCCACGCTGGTTATGCTATGCTCACCTCATGTCTGACGTAAGGCGCCAGGAGCTTGGGCAGGCAGTCGGCGACATAAGCATCCGTATACAACGAGGTAGCACGAGCTCGCCAGCGTGCCAGGCGTCCACACACTCCCGCCACGCTGCGCCACGCTGGTTATGCTATGCTCACCTCATGTCTGACGTAAGGCGCCAGGAGCTTGGGCAGGCAGTCGGCGACATAAGCATCCGTATACAACGAGGTAGCACGAGCTCGCCAGCGTGCCAGGCGTCCACACACTCCCGCCACGCTGCGCCACGCTGGTTATGCTATGCTCACCTCATGTCTGACGTAAGGCGCCAGGAGCTTGGGCAGGCAGTCGGCGACATAAGCATCCGTATACAACGAGGTAGCACGAGCTCGCCAGCGTGCCAGGCGTCCACACACTCCCGCCACGCTGCGCCACGCTGGTTATGCTATGCTCACCTCATGTCTGACGTAAGGCGCCAGGAGCTTGGGCAGGCAGTCGGCGACATAAGCATCCGTATACAACGAGGTAGCACGAGCTCGCCAGCGTGCCAGGCGTCCACACACTCCCGCCACGCTGCGCCACGCTGGTAAGGCGTCGCTGAATAATGATGCTGATTGTTGACGGATGGCATCTGTGGAAAAATAACAAAGATAAACTACTTGCAGAATGAGTGCCCATTGGTAATAAAAGACAAACACTGGCAAACACAACACAAGACAGTGGCAAACACTGTATGTGAAAAGCATGGAAGCAGTCATTGTGCAGCTGCGGTCATCATTGTCATCCATTGCTAAGAGATTTGCTCGATAATTGAATATCTGTCAGTTTTATATAGATTTCGTCGGTTGCTTGAATATTTTTGTCAATTTTATGTGATCACAAGTATGGAAGTCAATCAAGTCAGGTACCTTAACCATTCCGTCAACAACAATCGATGTGTGATATAGATGAGTACTGACCTCTCTCCTGAGTATAGTGGTGCATCTCATGCGGAGGCAACTCGTCGTCCGAGGAGTCTCCATCTCTGTGAGGCAGCGTGGCCCCAGCTGCAGCAGCTGTAGCTTCTCTCTTGAGACGTCTCGCACGTCGCCGACCTTCGCGCTCGGCGGCGCGACGTGTCTTCTCTTCGTTGTCTGCTGGCTTTGAGGCTCGCCCTGGTTTAATAAAATTACATTATTTTATCCATGTCTCACGCTTTATCATAAAATGACCTAAGTCATAAAAGGATGTTTGAAAATTGAACCATAAATTATATGAGTTAAGATTAAATTTTTAACTACCAGTTTTTGACTTAGGTCTCTTTTTGATCAACCGTGCGATGTATTGGAATAGGATAAAGGTTAATACGAGGGTACGTTTCCTTTGAGATAATTTTCTAGTCTCAAGCGGACGCAACCGCTGTCAGAAGCGTTCATATCTTCTATTTATCTTGTTTTCGACAGTTCTCATCGCAAAAGTTGAGTCACATCGTGATCAATGAACATATCTCATAGCCACAAGTAATTAGTGAAATTATCATCATAATCATCATCATCATCATTTATTTTTTCATAACAATGAAAATCATGTTGAACATTACCTTCTATATTAAAAAATATTGAGTCAATTCAATAAATTGCATTGTTTTGGACACTGCTATCGACTTAATTAGCTTATAGTTGAAATAAAGATGAAAATCTCTACTTAGTATAAAACAGAGTGGGGTGGATTTGTCTTTTATAGTTACCGGCTGGTGCGAGTACATCTTGCGCCTGGTCCCTCAGGTCGGCTCGGCGCCTCTCCACGAGGAACTCGCAGCGACGCTTGTGGAGCGCCAGCGCGCGAGCTTCCAGGGCCTCCAGTTGTGGCATCTAAACAATACGACGATTCCACATTTAAATTTTTGCTATCCAAGCATTTGGTAGTACTAGCAACTTTCTACAAACGTTTAAAATTCAGCTTTAAAGATAACACATTTAGTATATTCAGTTAGTTTTCCAAAAACTTAAGACAAACAGAGGATAAATATTTTGTAAATTGACCAGTTGAACACACTTTTTTTTATTTTTTGGATGGAATACTTTGGAATTGGTCAAAAATGGTTGTTTTTTTATTGTTTCTCTAATTCAACTTTTCTATTTACTAATAAAACAATGTAATATAGAAGTTATATATGTTAGTCTATGAAGCCGGGTATAGGCTGCTGTAACGTAACATGCCACAAGGTAACATGAAAGGAGCATTTTATGCGTGGGCATTAGTGCGCACTCGCCTCGCATGTACGTAGACAGGGATCAAAAATGCAGTTACCAATGCTAAATTGTCTAAAATTTTTTTTTAGTAGCAATTTCATAGTCCACAACTAGTTTAATCTATCGATTCTATGCTACAAATCAAATCAGGCATGAACCATTGACCCTCTTCTACAAAAACATTTAATTCCATTTAGCATTGATGGAGTGCAACTGCACTTTTGACCCCTGACTGTACATGCAAAGAGGTGTAGGCGCACATAAATAGAGCATTTCAACTATGTGAGCAGGTACTCGCAAAGTTAAAGGACCACACTATGGGAATTCTGTTACATTGCTTGTTACGTTACATCATTCTGAACCCGGCTTAAGGTATTTGTGATATGGGTACTGTTACCTGAAATAAAATGATTATTATAAAATGAGAAGAATAACAGCTTACCTTCTCATCAAGGCACTCTATTAGGTCAGTAAGGTAGCCGCGTATGGCCTGCGCCCTCCTGTAGGCCGCATCTAACTCGCCGCAACGCGCCGCGCGACTCTCTCGTATCCTCGCCGAAGTGAGCAGTCTCTCGCGGAGTTCCTTTTGTGTTTCTGATGTCGCCTCGCGTTCTTCTTGGAGCTCACCTAACCTGTAGAGTGGAACAATTTTTGAAATCCATACTAATATTATAAATGGGAAAGTAATTCTGTTTTCTCAAGGAGTGGAGGGATTTTAAAGAGCGCGTAGAGTGGCCGACCTGAGTACTGAAGAGTGTTTTTCTGTGTTTTTCGTTATTTATTTATTTATTTAAAACTTTATGCACTAATAATACATTGTACAAAGGCGGACTTAATGCCAGGCATTTTCTACCAGTAGCAGTTTTGTATTACTTATTTTTGTTGTTTGTTTTCGGGTCTGCCACCGGCTGAGGAACCTGTGGGAGACACGCAGAGCATGCTGAGATACACCTGGCCTCTGAGGGTCTTTCCTCTCTGTTACCTCAGCCACTACGAGCTCCTAATACCTCTAATGGCCTGCGCACTCTCGTACTTCTTTGTGACCCTGCGTACTGCCTCTGAGGTCCACGAGGAACTATTTCACTAATTTTCACTCTTTCCAAATTCAAAAAAAATTACCTTTCAAATAACTTTACAATAAGCTGAAAGGTATTTTTCCAAGCTTGTAGAATAGGGGTAGAGCCTACACCAAATAGATCCTCAATATGGAAACTAAGTTATATATTTTAATAAGTACTGACCGTTTCCTCAGCGCCTCGACCAGCTCATTGGCAGTCGAAGGCTGCTGCGTGCCAGTCGTCAGAGGTCGTAAATGTTCTGCTGCTGACATCTGAGGTGCCGGCAGGGCTACCGAGAATGGGTTCACTTCTATTGCAGCTTCACCTGTGAGACATATTTAAGAAGTATTTATATTTAGTCAGCAAGAGGAGCATGCCTTGATTTTATAAGGCATTTCATCTTTTCAGTGTTGGCAACAGATTACAAAACACTCATCAGCAAATCTGCTTTCAGTGTCAGTAGCATGTAAGCCTTAAATTCGTTGATTGAAATGACAATCCCCTAATTGCTGAATTAAGCATATAACAACCTAATAATGTAGGGTTTGAGACATTATTTACACATCAATTCAGAAATCAGCCCGATATCTAGCAAATCGAAGTGATATTTGCAGGAGATTAATTGAAAAGGCTTTCATGTTCTACTTTGACATACATTTTTCTAGTTTAAAAATCCGGCCTAAAATAAAATCGTAAATGGGAGTCCAAAAACATATATTCACTACTCGCGCGTCTATTGAACGAACAGCGCTTCGTAATTGGCTATGATCCTATCTGCAAAAGTGTGTTTAATTGATTTGACCTTTCACGCACTAACAAAGCAAGAAACCGACATGTTTTTTTTTTTAAATTACATAAACTACTTCTTAGCTCTTCGCGAAAAAAATAGCTGCGACCTGTGGATTAGACAATGATGGCTAACTGTGGACAAAGGTCAATTTTTCAGTTCGTCAGTACACACTTCGCCTCCGGACTCCCACTTAATAAGGTAGTTTAGGTTTAGTGTAAGACAGTACATTTGTCAGGGCTCTCGGATAGAATACAATGTCATCAGACCAGTCAGATCCGCGAGGACGGGCCGCGCCTTCTGCAGCTGTTGTGCCACCCACTCGTCGGACTCGCTGTCCAGCTCTTCTTCCGATACCGCTGCTGTGCCTCCTGGAGACGTTTCAAGTAGATTACTTTATATACTCACACACAGGTTAAAACCGGCCACGTGCAAGTCGGACTCGCGCACGAAGGGTTCCGTACCGTCCGTAGCGAAAAACGGCAAATAAATCACTTTTGCTGTATGGGAGCCCCCTTAGATATTTATTTTATGCTGTTTTTTAGTATTTGTTGTTATAGCGGCAACAGAAATACTTACATCGACGTCTCCGGGCAATAAGTCAGTAATGGTAAGAAATAGTTTTTCGATTACCGACTTTATTACCCGGGCAATAAGTCGGTAATCGCAAAAAATAATTTTACGATTATCCACTTATGACCCGGAGACTTCGACATCATCTGTGAAAATTTCAACTGTCTAACTATGCCAGTTCATGAGATACAGCTTGGTGATAGACGTACATACAGACAGACAGACGGACGGACATGTTCACTATAGAACGTCTTTCGGTTGAAATGATGATGATGATAAAGCGTGATCATGCAACGTGGAATCGTGGCCTAATGGGAAATTTTATCGACTCCATAGAATCTAGATGTTTGTTCAATACGTCTAGCCCATTTTTGTTAGGGTTCCGTACCCAAAGAGTAAAACGGGATCTAATTACTAAGATGCGGAATCTTAGTAATTAGGTCCCGTTTTACCATATAATTTTAGAAAATCTGATTACACATATTTTATGTAATAAAACATTTTTCAAAAACACATGACTCGTAACCCTATAGCAAGAGCGGCCTGTTCAAAAGCGCATAACGGGCATAATAAAAGAGATTCTCGTTGCGTTGACTTAAGATGCATTTTGATTCGTTACGAGTGCGACAGGGACTTGTAGGCAAATAAATTGAAGGTCACGTCCGTGCCATGCAATGTATTATGAACATTAGGAGGGCTGTTAGTAAGTTTATATTCGCATGATTTCTTTCGAAGAGTGAAATTTTTGTACTTGTACTATTACTTATTCTGTGCTTTTAAGTAGAAGATACAGCCAGCCAGAGAGTAAAAATCTAAATTTTTTACGTGTTCAATAACACACACATCTGAATATTTAAGAAAATCATAGTCTGTAGATTTCAGATTATTCCTAGCATGTTTTTTTTTTATGAGGCGGGAAAATCATCTTATGACAAATCTCGCTCTTGGGCGGAACGAGATAGTGTCAGACTTTTACTGACTAAAAATCACTTTCACACTACCCGTGGCCCCAGTAGGCTTCGACCCTGCTGGGCCCTTACGATTTGCTGACATTTCCTTGAGGCGCGCGTGGAACAGTACACGCCGTTGAAGACTTGGCCTCGGTCCGGACGGTTACCGGACGGTCGGACGGCGAGCCACCCATTGCTCGCCGTCCCGCGCCTACGGTGACCGGAAATCGGGATCGAAATCCCGGCGGCGTGAGGGCTGTTGCCTCACGCGATCGGCCGCCTTGTTTCCTAGCATTACTGCTTCGCAGAAGGAGGCGACCCCTTGCCACTCCTCCTCGCTCCGGACCATGGCCTAAACCAAGGCCCGGTGCGAGAGATCGCCGCCACCGATCGCCCTCACAAGGATACAGCGTTGCTCTGCCCGCTCCATAGCCCTCTCTCTGCCTTTCACCAATAAATAATACGGTATTATACTCACGTTTAGGCTTATCACTGGGCAAGTCCAGTCCCCGGACAAGTATCCGGCCCTCCTCCTCATCGTCCCCGGAGCCGTCATCCCGCACTAGTCGGGATCCGGGGGCGGACTCGGACTTTACGGGGATGTAGTCTGCGCCGCCGCCGCCTAACTCGCGAGCCTATAATGAGTGCAACTGCTGGATTTTGGAGTCTGAACAGTGCTGGGACAAGACTGTGTGGTGAGGAGTGGATTTAAATGGTAGTGCTTTTTAAGATTTCGGAAAAAATCAAGGGGTATGAATAAAGGTACTTTTTTTTGTAACTATAATAACCATTATTATAGTTACAATATGGATTTTTTACAATAACCATGCTGAGAAAATTAAAAAAGTAATTTAGTGAGCTTTATCTTATAAAATTTCTTTAAATGTGATATGTCTTGTCACACAGCACTGCAATTTGAAAAATATTTGGTAACAGTATACATTTTTTCTCTCCACAATCATTGATCATGTTATCTACCATACAACTTCAATAATTATAAACAAACCTGTGAATATGCATGTCGAGCTGAGCAGAGCATACTGAAGGACTGATTCAAACCAGTTTGTAGCCAGGCAGAAAACTATGGAGGTAAATTTTCACACAGAATGTTGATCTGTGATGCTGCTTGGTAAGACAGAACTCTTTGAGAATGTGACAAAGATTGCATTACAAATAAAGCAACAGCACATTCCAATTTTCCTCTTTTCTGGTTTAACAAGTGAGAACTCTGAAGAATCAGCAGCCGACCTGTCAACCTCGCTGGTTTCACTAGTCCGAAACAGAAGAAATAAAGTAGCCATCTAAATGGCACAAATTTAAGAAAAAGGCAACTGTGTACAGCACCTTTTCATACTGTCTTCATTCTAGAGCTCACTGTACCATATTCACGACTGGAAACTACAGTTATTTCCCTTAAAGACCAGAAAACCCATCCTCAATGTGGAACAGCAGTCTGCAGCCAGCGCTAGTCCCTCACCTCTCATACCTGCTGTCTGGTCTTGCGAGCGGCGTGTATGAGCGCGGCGTCGGGAATGCGGCCCGGGGCGCCCAAGATTGCGGCCCTCACGGTCTCGGCGCGGTACCGGTGGAACCCCCTGTCGTCCTCGTCAGCCTCCTCGTCAGGGGCGCTCTCGTCGGACACGTCGCCCGCCCCGTCAGCTGCGAGCGCCTCACGGCCGGACAGAATCAGCCCCTCTAGTGACACCTTCTTCTTTGGCTTGGGTTTGTCGTTGTTGATCTCAGTGTGATTGTTCTTTTCCTGGATTTTAGAGGTGTTTTATAGTATTTTTGTTGAATTTATGGCTTGGAACTATTTTCCACTATGTGGGTAGTTGCGGTTTCGGATGATTCATAAAAATCATTCGGTATTAATGCATATGTTCATTCCACGCAACTCACTAAATTAGCAAAATGCATTAAGATTAATAGAAAATAAATCCAATAACAAAGAATTTTTTTCCCTATAGATTTAAATTTATGTATAAGTTGTGTTACTTTTTTGGTGTACAATAAAGTTTATTCTTTTCTATCCAAGAACAATACTGTTATCCTAAAACTTGAATCAGATGTTATTCCACAGTGGTTTTTTTTTGGGCCACTTAAAATTTCAGTATGTAATGTGTGTTCCAAATTTTCTTAGTCAGTATCTTAGTCTATTCAAAGGATACAAATTAAGTATCTTTTTATTTTTGTATAATATTTTAAACAAAAAAACTAATAATCAAAGAGGAATGAAACTTTTCCCATACATTGCTGGCATGTATTTTTTTTTCTTTTCACCTAATGTGAAACTTAGACCATATCTCAATGGGCTATAAGAGAAATCAATAGCAAAAAGAATTATGTCTACCGACTGCACCCAACGAAGTTAGAGACTATTTAGTATATTGCTATAGTTTGTTATGAGGTGTTATTTTTTCTTAAATAAAAATACTGTATGTCTGATATTTTAAGTTTATCATTGTTAAATATAATTTTATTTTCGTTTTTTATAGTAAGTACGCATTAAATAGTGTCAATCGCTATCACAACAGTAAGGCATATCTTTTCGATTCTTTTATCATTTTTTTTTACTAGTTTTAATTATAAAAAACTGTGACTGTAAAAAAAATAAAATTTAATCTATTTTATCAATGGAAACCTCCAAATATTAAATATTATATTTCCAATTAAATGGATAATATAACGAAAATAGGTAACGCCTAACAAAAATATACTAGCAATGCGTATCTTCGTTCGGTTACGGTTCAAAGACCTGGTTCTTTTTGCTATTGATTCCTAGTATTAGCTTCTAAAAGTAAATCATGCATGTTTGCATTAGTCTTTATTTCATTTTAATGAAGCAGCAGTTAGCTTTTCAAATATTGATATGAGGAGAGTGGAGGAATGGTGCGAACATCCTGCTATCTCTTTTACAGGTGTGTAACTTAGTGGTTGTGATGTCACACGACTGTGCAAAGTAATTTTTTCATACAATAAAAATAAACAATTTTTAAACATTTTTGTTATTATTTTATGTGTCATATAAATATTGAACTTCAAATTCACAATTCAACAATCTTTTTTATTTTCAAAAGAAAACTATATAAAAAAACAAGTTTGTTACTTTGATATGTTACATGCTTTTAAATTGGGTTAAATCAGGAAAAATACTATTTATTTAAGCATCATCCACTCCGTAATTTTAAATTGTGTCTTTCCTATACTTTTAATAACTTTGAAATTGGTTTCAGATGCTTTTTAAATATTTGTTAATATTTGATTTGTGTAAACACAAATACTTAAGAGCACATACAGATAGAATATAAAGGTGTCAACTATCCTCTGTTTCAAGAAACATTAAAAAAATAACTATGTACACAAAAACAATACAAGTGAATTACACTAAAGAAACCATCTCCAAATTAGTGTTAGTGAGGGATTTCTGCTAAAATCCACCTTACCTCTATAACAATAGTGTCATATTTGTTATTATCACCATCGGTTCTCACATCCCTCTTTTGCTTTTCTTTCTCACGTTTCTTGGCTAACCTCTTACTTTGAGAAGACTTCTTGACTTTAAAAACTTCAACATCTTCTTCTTCTGCAAAAGAAAATTTACAGTATGTATGATTGATTCAAGCAAATTTACAGTATGTACCATTGATTCAGGAAAATTTACAGTATGAACCATTGATTCAAGAAAATTTACAGTATATACGATTGATTCAAGAAAATTTACAGTATGAACCATTGATTCAAGAAAATTTACAGTGTGAACCATTGATTCAAGAAAATTTACAGTATATACCATTGATTCTTAGTAAGACAGTAGGTTGGTTGGTTGTTTGGTAGGTAGGTTGGTTCACACAGTTTGTCAGTATGCATGACAAGTCTACTTCTCCTTGATATGGTTAGCCATACACAACTATAAACAGAATGTTTACCAGACACCACCTCAAGCATGCTGTAAACTTGACGGTAAACTGTACCATGTGTGGTATCCATTTGTTGAATAAAATAGAACTAGCAAAAATTTTATATGTTCGTTGCCTTTTTGCTCAATAGATAGAGAATAATATCTGTCAAAAGGCATGTCTAGTGTACATTTTATTCAGATTATTTAAAATTGAATAACAGACTCAATATCCATCGAATAATCAATGCTGCTGCACAGAATTAAATGAAAAAATCGATAGAAGTATACAAAACCATTGAACGAATACATAATAACGAGAAAAATTGAAGCGATCACAGACAGCCTTGTGAATATGTACGCCTCGTTACCTTCGTCTGCAAAACTCAACAGAGCAGTTTTCTTTGAAATCTTAGGTTCTTGACTGATGACTGGTGGCGGCGGAGCCTCTGGCTCTCCATCATCGTCATCATCAGCACAAAACACCCGACGCTGAATCTTCTTCGGCTTTCGAAACAACGACATCTTGTTTACAATACACTTACACAAATTATGATCAAGTATAAATTCCAATAATAATTGTAATTTTATTAGATTTTTTGCAAAAAAAAACTAATAACGTTTATTAGTAGAAACCGTACTTTTTTTTCGCTATTTTAGTGTTGGGCCTGCTTGAGCTACCACAAGCACTGTCACTTTGATGTCATATTATTTAGTCGAATTCATTGGTAGCTTTCCTGTAAGTCCTAATCCTAACTAGTAACCTGCCCCAGCTTCGCACGGGTGCTATGCTGATACCACCGCAACCAATATATTCCTGCTTTTTAAATCTGTAATATCTTCGAAACTGTTCATTTAAATTACATGCTGTAAATGTTTATATTGATCTATAAGTATTTAATGCACAATGTACTTAAGGTACTTACTTGGATAAGAATTAGTGCTGTATTGCTTAAAATCACTTCATAAATAAGCTATTGTTTCTCGTGAAAAGTAAAGGATAAAAAATGGTTATCGTGGGTTATCTCTAAGAGACATATATCATTTCGATTTTTTAATTTTTGTAGACCTTTTAAAGGTGTATAATACTTTAGTACATTATTTCGTTCTATCTCTTAGGGTTTAGCCAGCGTTTGCAATGTAAGGGCAAAAAGATGTATTTATTTATGAAATCACATTAGAAACCTCTATAATTTAAGTGTTTCTTTACTATATCATGCATGTATTATACACATAAACCTTCCTCTTGAATCACTCCTATCTGTTAAAAAAACCGAATCAAAATCCGTTGCATAATTTTAAAGATCTAAGCATACAAAATTGCTTTCGTAAAACAAAATCGCTTTTATAAAACGAAGCCGCTTTTATAAAATACAGTCGCTTCCCTTCTTTCAGTCTCTATGACAGACAGAGGGAAGCACCTTTGTTTTGTACTATGTCGCAATTTTTTCTTTTTGTTCTTTTTACACTTTATTATTTTTCATTGTGTGTGTGTCCGTAAGTTAAAAACAATATACCAGGAACAGTGATTATTTACTCATTAGTCGATTTTAATTTTTTTTTTAATTAAAAATTGCAAACAGACTAATGTCACTCTGAACTTGATTTACAGAAAATCTCAACTCTATCTCTATCATATTTTGTCCCGCACCGTGTCAAGTGCGTTTTGCTTTTGGTGAGTTTTTAATAAAATAATCTTAATTTATTTTATCAATCATGTGTTCTATTTTTACAATGTGGTGTCCTTTAACGAGTGGTTATATATTAGTTTCAATGCAGTGGTTATTTTACGAAAAATTTGGATATACGTGACGCGTCCTAAAACTTGTGATTTTTATTTACAGTCCTTAAATTTCTACGAAGTCCCTACACCACACGCCACGATGGGTAGGGAGGACAAAGCTTCTTGGAAGTCAAACTACTTCACCAAGATCATCGTAAGTATAAACAATAATTCCCCGTAACGTGTATAACCTCTTAAATTCAGACCCTTTACCCAAAGCACTTGGCTTTGCTATAATGTTAGTTATCGATATCTAGCTAGTTTATTAAAATCTTTCATTTCTTTTCATATACCTTTGATTGTTCCTAGGGATGCAAAAAGATTTTTATCTCCAGTATCTGATTCTCTAAATAATTGTATTTTCTGTTTACAGCAACTCTTAGATGAGTACCCAAAATGTTTCATCGTGGGTGCAGACAATGTGGGCTCGACCCAAATGCAGCAAATCCGTATCGCGCTGCGTGGTCACAGCATCATTCTCATGGGAAAGAACACTATGATGCGCAAAGCCATCAAGGACCATATGGACACCAACCCAGCTCTTGAGAAATTGTTGCCGCACATCAAGGGAAACGTTGGCTTCGTGTTCACCCGCGGAGATCTCGTTGATGTCCGTGACAAGCTGCTGGAGAACAAAGTCCGTGCCCCAGCTCGTCCTGGTGCTATTGCTCCTCTGTCCGTCGTCATCCCTGCCCACAACACCGGTCTGGGTCCTGAGAAGACCTCTTTCTTCCAGGCTCTCTCCATCCCCACCAAGATTTCCAAGGGTAAGCACTTTTTATGTTTACTATTAATTTCAATTGAAGCTAATTATTTATTTCTAGTAGATCATTAAAGTAGGGCAACTTTAAAATGTCGAAATATAGTTTTTAAAAAAAATTGTATCAACAAAATCCTTATCTTTTAATATTTTCATATTGTCTGTCCTAATACCTGAGAATGTAATATTAGTTCTCAGGCTTCGCTTTCAGACAAAATCAAAGTCTTCAAATTTATCCTAGTGTGATGGTTCAATAAGAGAATGTTGCACTGGCATTTTGAAGAGACAATTTTTTTAAACTCATCATGTTGACTAATAAAAAAACTACATGTATACAACCTTCTTATAAAATTCTCTTTATGATCAAAATATCAACCACAGAATAAAAGGATTGCTTTAATGAAATCTCAGCCTTAGCTTATAAATAAAATAAATATTCTTCTTCCATACCTCAATTTTATGTTCATCAATGCAAGTTGTAAATCCAACAATCGTATCTTTATAGGTACTATTGAAATCATCAATGATGTGCACATCCTGAAACCTGGCGACAAGGTCGGAGCTTCCGAGGCGACTCTCCTCAACATGTTGAACATCTCGCCCTTCTCGTATGGTCTTGTTGTCAAGCAGGTTAGTATCTGCCGTTTTACTTTATTTAAAATCTCTTTATATGTAACAACCTCATAATGCCAAAATGCAATTTTTTTGAGTATTGTACAAATGGGGTGTATAGCAACAAAACTTGGTGTGGATAGATTTAATGGGCTCAAATTTAGTTTAATTTATTAAACCCCAAGCGAACGCCGGCGTTCGCTCTCATTGTCTTTCTATTGTGTCTCTCATTACAGTATTCAAAAGGTTAAAAAAAAAATTGAATATAAATCAGCTTTTAATAGGTTTAAAGTTTTGTCCCTATTCACCCCTATTTTATAGTATAGAAGGAAAATTGGGCATAAACCTTTTTATTTGTGAAATTCAATGAATGGTATTTCCCTTTTGAAACATAACCAAAGTGTTGAGTACAGTCTGCATTGCCCTGTGCATTCTGATAATTTACCTTTGGTAAAGTATTTGCTGTGTTGATCTTAGGACTATTTTGATCTGTTCTCTTAGTCCAAAGTTTACAGCAGACACTTGCAATACCAAAAGTAACTTCATCCTTTTTTAGGGTTCCGTAGTCAACTAGGAACCCTTAGATTCACCAAGTCTATCCGTCCACGAATAATCTCATTGACAGTTAGCACTAGAAAACTGAAATTTGGTACCAATATGACAAAGAGGTAAAATAAAAAGTGGAAAAAAATGTGTTATAAGAGTAAACCCCCCCCCCCCCCCTACACGTAAAGTGGTTAGTGTTTTTTTTTTTTTTTCATCTTAACCCTAATGTGTGATATATTGATAGGTATTTAAAAATGAATAGGGGTTTATTCATATTAAATAATTTTTTGATAATGTTATTATTTTCGGAAATAATCGCTACAAAAGTAAAAAAAAAATGTGCCCCCCTCCTCTAACTTTGAACATAAGTTTAGAAAGTATGAAAAAAAATCTCAAAAATAGAACTTTGTATAGACTTTCTAGGGAAATTATTTTGAACTTGATGGGTTGCACAGTTTTTGAAAAGTTGTACAAAATAATTTCTGGCCTAAGTTTGTAATTTAAACGTATATGCAAGCATTTTTTAATTTCGTTTAAATATTTTATCCTGAATGTCTTCTTTCAATTAAAAAAGAATTATTAAAATCGGTTCATGCAATCCGGAATTACCAACGAAAACCCAACATACATAAACCATCCAGTTTGTATAAATTAGGAACCCAATTTCCCGAGAGATAGCGCTGGGGCTACTTCGCGCTGTTAAGATTTTTCCTGGGTTGATGGGGTCGGGACGGGTATGAGCTATTATATTGTCGAATTGTTTGGTTGGTGTCTCGTTGGCATTGTCGGATTTATTTTTGCTTGTCTGTCATTCATTAACTCATAAGTGGAGACACTTATTGTGACGGACGGGAAACTACGGAACCCTACACTGAGCGTGACATTCTTCATGAAAATATCTAAATCAATATATTTTTTTCGAATAGGTCTACGATTCTGGCACCATTTTCGCCCCAGCCATCTTGGACATCAAGCCTGAGGACCTCCGTGAGAAGTTCTTGGCTGGTGTTGCCAACGTTGCCGCGCTGTCTTTGGCCATCGGCTACCCGACTGTGGCTTCCGCGCCTCACTCTATTGCTAATGGATTCAAGAATCTGCTCGCCATCGCTGCCGTTACCGAGGTTGAGTTCAAGGAGGCTACAACTATCAAGGAGTTCATCAAGGTAAATAGAAATTGTCCATGACTGCTAATAGTTAACAGATCTTAGAAGCAGTTGATGATAATTGGGTAGTCCGTACATATTTGTTCTTTACTAACGGTCTGGCTGATCTAAAGGAAAAATGAATTATCCTGGCTACTTCAAACTTTTATTTATAATTGATATAAACTAGTGCTTGACTGTGATCCCACCTAATGGTAAGCAGTGATGCAATTGTTGTTATTATGTCTGTTCTAATACCATGGAACCTAATATTAGTTCTCTGGCTTCGCTTTCAGACAACATTAAAGTCTTCAAATTTATCCTAGTGTGATGGTTCAAAAAGAGAATATTGCACTGGCATTTTGAAGAAACAATGCCTTTTCAAGATGCTGATGGAACTATGAATTCGCGTCTCTGAAAATTAACTAAGTTTCTTTGCCTTCTAGGACCCCAGCAAGTTCGCCGCTGTTGCCGCTCCAACTGCCGCTGCCGCCGCCCCGGCTGCCGCTAAGGTTGAGGAAAAGAAGGAGGAGAAAGAAGATTCAGAGAGCGACGACGACATGGGCTTCGGTCTCTTCGACTAAGCTCTTACGTGAGGCTGAGACTACCCGTGCGAGACCGATAGGCGTGTAGGATCTGAACGGGACGTCGAGGCCTCTCCGTCGAGCCCAGTGGCTGCAACCAAGTATGGGGACGGTCAACGCCGCCGGGTTTGGACACCTATATGGCGGCCGACTTGTCTTACATTTTGTGCTTGTAATAAATGCCACCTGAAATATTCTCCTGTTTTATTTCGCTTTCCTGTTTGGGTTCTAATAGAAACGAAGCATATTCACATGAAATAAATAACACAACAAATACAGCTTTACGTATATTTTATACACTGGTTACATGTAACACCTACGAACATACACTACTTATGATATAAAATACTGAACCGTCGGACATATCCGAATCTTCACCTCACAGCACAATTTTCCAAATTCGATCCTTTACAATATCAGTAACAAATATTTTTTTTTCAACGGTGAATGATCGGAAATTAGAACATCGCCTATATTCCCAAAGAGGTCCAGCAAAGGCGTGGCCTGAGCATAAGTCCCATGTATGATGCAAAATTATACATTTTGTGGAGCAAGCTTGAAAACAGGTAAAAATAAAAACTGAAGATGTAAGATGGCAATAAACTCTGACATGCTGTCTAAACTAGCTTATTGCTCATAATTTTGAAAGTAATTACCCGTTAGCAGCCACCCTGCGTACCTATACGTTCGTCTAACATATGTGAACGCTGTTCAGCTTTGACTTACGTCACGTACAGAGCTTTCATCTAATTGAAGTCAAAGTCAACATAATGTTGCTCACATCACAAAACATTTTAGCCAGAAATTTTATTCTATATTACATTTCACTAAATCATGTGGTACAAGTTGTGTAGGTACTTATTGCTATTCATTATTAATATAGGTAGTCTATTTTATAAAGTAGGTAAGTGTAATTCATGATTATGACAAGGTAGGTATACAACTTTGTTTATGATCTAACACCAATTGATACGTAATAGACTCCCAAAACATATTTGTATCCTTAACTATAGATATTCGCTACGGATTGTGGAAATAACTTACGGAATTTCTTTACAAGTCTAAAATATTACAAATGACAGTGATATGCAAAACTTAAAAAACAATCCACAAAAACGACCTATATCATGTTTTATTCACACCGTTTTATCACATCACACACGCGTAGTAGCTTCTGGAGGAGCAATGATATCTTTGGACGCAAAGAAATAGGATGGTTTGATTACAGTCATATATTTACTTTTTGGACTGATTTAAGTACCTATCTACTTGAAAAATTAGGCATCCCGTAACCCCTAGGTGTCGTTACTCTACACAGTATTTGAGATTCAGAGCTTGGGAAGTAAACTTAGTAGAGTGTATGTCCTATCTGAGAGTAAAACTGTAAGAAATAGTTTCTTATCTGAATATATATTTTTTTTACTTAATAGCTATCGAAAAGATATGCTCCAAACATCTTATCACTTTTTTCTCAACTAAATACGACATTATATATGGCTCTTAAAATAGAGTGTTCATCAATATAGACGAGAACTGAACATTCTTCTATCGAACGAAGATAAAACTGTTATAAAATTAGTTTCAATTATTGAGATCATAGAAATTATTCTTCAATCAACAACTCCATTCTAAGTTGCTTCTACATGCATCGTGAATTTAAATGATCCATCAGGGTCGACACAGCGCAAGATTTGTGCTGTTCGGCCGCGGAGACGTATCTTCGGGTTAGTCATAAATACTATGCCATCAATGAAACAATTCTTCCTATTAGTTGATATCTCTTTCGCATCTTTCATCAGTTCTATGGTATACCAACACAATATGGCAGTGGAGTGACCCTCTTTTATTATTGGCACATCCACTACTTCAGATCCCAGAAGATTATCACTTGTTCCTAATTCCGCAGGGTCAGATAATGGCGTGTACTCCAAATGACTGAAGTCGATGCAGAAATTCTGTGATACCTGGTATGGATTCAAGTGCTTTGATATCTTATAATTGCTGACATTCTCATCAAATAATCTGTTATTTATGTCCAACCAGTTACTTTTCACAATCTGGCCCATTACCTTGACATTGGCAGGCAAAGAGAGTCCTCCTTGAATGAGATGGTGGTGTTTTAGGTGCTCAGCTATCTCTTTTAAGCGCAAGTCAATTTCACCACAAAGTTCAAAAATATTACAGAAAACAACATGATACTTTTCATCTCCAAAACCTTCTTGGGACCAATCATCTCCAACCATAATAGTAACACTTGATAAATCTATATCATTTGCTGTGAAGACTTTCTTGAAGAAACGTTTGTCATTGTCAGTTTTAGCACAGCATGTTAGTGATTTTGCACCTCTTTTGAGAAGGTGTAGACCAAACATGGGGAATGGGCATAAATCAATAATAGTTATTTGAGACATTTCTACAATCTGCCCCAGATAGACACAAGCTGTGCCAATGCATCCAGATATTGCATTCAAATACTCAGTATCATTTAGGAATCTAAGAGTCTCTGGGGAGATTCTGGTGATAGCTTCATCTTTGTACATTGTCAATTTCCCACCATTCAGAGAGAAATACATAGGAATGGTGTTATTTTTTTCCACTTTTATGGGAATCTTGTCAAAAAAGATAGCCTGTTGCCATGCATTAGCTCTCTGATCAGATCTTGGGTCAGTAGTTATGGTAACATTATCTGTCAAATACAGATTGAAAAAGCCAATCACAGTGTTAATTTCACCATTTTCTAAAGCTACAGTCTCAACTTCATAATGGTCCTTTTCAATTAAGTTCTTTAATTCTATGTAACTGTTGAAATCAACTTGCATGAGTGACTGCGGCTCTGTCATGTATTTTATATCATCACCATAGAGGTGTACATCTTCACAATCATATGTCTCATCAAATGTTAATACATGAACATTAAGAGTTGGAATCTTTAAAAATGATTTAATGGATGAACACAATTGATACCTTCCATTCAGAAAATCACATTTGGCACCGATGATGAAGAACTCTGCCTTATTAGGAATCACTCTACCACCATCAGTTATCATATTCTCCCAAGCATGAATTAAAGACTGGAGAACATGCTCCCCAAACAAACCTGCATCAAACATCTCTGTTAAGAGAAGAGAACGCTTGCCACCTATTTCCTTAAGCTTTATTTCCGTTGACAACTTATTAATAATAAGAAGATGTTCACAGCCATTTTCCTGGGTAATCGCATGAGCCATTTCACTCATTACTTTGGAGCCATCACAAGCAGTGATAATCCTAGGTGCACATTCATTAGCATACATGGACAACAATCCAGTGCCAGTTCCAAGGTCAAGAACTGTATCTTTATGTGGGATGAGAGTGTCCCGTATTGCCCTGCGGTAGGCCTCATTACGGATTTTATCATTTAACATTCTGAAGTGCCAGCGTTCAACAAGCAAGTTTTTGAGGGAGTTAAAATTTTTCTCTGCATCAACATAAGTACAATCTAATCTAACTGCATCTTCAAAGTGGTCCCAAGCTTTTGTATAAAATCCACATTTATAGAAGAACTTTCCCATGTCATTTAAAAAATAGATATTGGTGGGAAACATCATTAGAGCTCTAGTATAGTTAAAAAATATGTCCTCCATTTTATCTTCCGAACTTAGTTGTTCGTTTAATTGATTCATTACCTCACGAAATTCAGGTTCGTATAAGGTTCTCATATCAATACTTCTTTCAAAGGCCATCATATAAAAATCAAACGCTTTAGACCAGCATCCATTTGATGAAAGTTGCCTGGCAACGGTAAGATATTCTCGGGCTAGATCCTCCATTCTTGCAAATTATTTCCTTCGAATTAGGGAATGTAGGTCCGATAAACTTAATTTGAACTTACGGTCAGCTGCTGAGTGTATATTCCACGTATTACGTTGCAATCGTTTTAGGTACGTATGTATTACAATGTTTAATTCATAATCAACAAATTGCTCTGGTTTAGCACTGCTAAACAAATAAACACAAGAAGCATTTTGCAAAATTACTCTATTTTTCACAAACAATACATGGCTGTCAAGTCAGTCAGAGAGATTGGAAAACACAGTAAAATGGTTGCTATTGCCAGTTCTTTCATACCTCAACCTTTGTGGTTTGCTAGAAAAGGACAGATCATAAGCACATGCGCATTTAGCTAAATGCGCTTCAATCGAAATAAAAACAAGAATACCGGGAAAAAAAGTAGGTTGAAAGGAAAGCTAAAGAAGTATTGTCTATGTTTTGTTTTGTGAAGTGTAAACAGAAAGAAAAAAGAAACCAGAGAGGGGTACAAAAGTTCCGGGTCCCAACCAACTAACGTCTTTCGGAAGCTAAGCTAACCCAGTGAGGCGGGCTATGATCCGAACCCTCCCAATGAAGGGTATAAGACACAGTCCCCGAGTGCTAGGATAATAGTGTTCTATGCCCCAAGTGCTCGGCGACTCACAGACTAGGAAAGGATACTACGGCGATTGAAGTGGTCGTACGGGCGGCGAGGCGGAGACGGGCGAGGTAAATACGGGCACGAAAACAACAAATCTCTGGGCGAGATCGACTAACCGTGAAACTGTATTTACAAATTCGCAAAAGTGGCGAGGCGAATGGTGAGCACGCATGTGTAAATGACTCGTTCGCTATTCGCCTCGCGCACAATGATTTAATGCGTACCACGATGACTGGTTCGAGACGACAGGAGAAAAATATGTCTAAAAGGACTCGGGGAAAGCCTTCGCCCAGCTATGGAAAAGTAATGGATAGGAAAAAAAAATACCTTGATATCAGAGTTGATCTTTCTCAATCTATGAATATGTCGTGGCCAGCCTAGATCTTAGAAATTAATCAATTCATGATATGGCCAAGTAAAACTGGCCAGATCGTTTTAAACGTTAAAGTTTGATGATATTTCAATCTTCGTTAGGCCTACTTTTTTTAGACCTTTTAATCTAATAATTTGAAATCCTACATCAATGATATGACCAAACGAGGATTGACAGACTTCGTTAGCGGATAAACACAGATGCGTACAGCGATTAATCTATACCTACTAATATTATAAAGAAGAGTTTTGTTTGTAATGAATAGATTCAAAAATTACTGATCTAATTTAAAAAAACAAAGTTTTTAGTTCAGCTCATTACTAAGTGAGCTATGTATTGTTCGTTCGTTAAACCTAAAATCCCCAGTGTACTACTTTCTCACAATTATCACCGAGTGACATAGGCTACAGCTTATAGGTATCTGTGTACATCCCATTTTCATACGGGCCGAGCCGCCGGCAGAAGCTAGTGCTATGTAAAGATATTATACTTTAATCTTTAAATTGAAACAGCAACTCTACCTGGTAGCAGAACTCTTTATGGTGATAGTATAATACGGCCGTTTTAATTTGGCGGCCCTGAAGTTTGCGCAGAAGGCTGCGCACGAACGTTTTTTAGGAACAAAATGGTGGCATGAGGCGACGTGCGCGGGGCGGAGGTGTAAGCTAGAGATTGACTCTATGTAAACACAATCGACCCTTTATTCAATCAAATATCGCAATCGATTTTTATCGATTTGGAATTTATTGATTTTTGTTTATATGACATATTGAACGAAATAGATTTACAAACATAGTAAATGTTGTCGTTAGTAAACGAGACTTCGACTTTAATAATAAAAAAAAAACTAATAATATTATATTTTCTTGGTTGAAAGATATGATTTAGTTAAATATCAGTTAATTATAAACGACTACTACAATAACGACTGTTTGAGAATATTTTAAACCTCCTTATAAAATTTTATAAAATATATTTTTATAATTAGATTTCAATCGATTTGAAAAATAATCGATTAAACAACACCCTCAGTCACGCATATTGGACATCCCTTTTTCTTTACTCCGTAAAACTTCGTGCCAGGGCTTGTTAACGTTACCAAATTCACACTATAAGTTTCGTTAATTAACGTTATTTTCATAAAGTTAACATTTTAACGGTAACACGAGTAACGATACCTTGGTATCGAATCTATAAAATAACGTTACCAATTAACGTTACAAGTATCGATACTTTTATCGTTACTTAATGCATTGTTGTCAACCCGCGCAACCTAAGCGGCGCGACGTAGCGCGGGCGGCGGCGCACTACGGAACGGCAACATCGCCAGTCAAACGATGCTTGCTAGTTGCTACTAAAATCTAAACTAAATATGGTACGGTTTCACAAACGAGGCGTGCGGTAATTGTAATTTTGATTAATTACTCATTCGCTTAAAAGTTTTTCAGAAAAATTGGCGTCATTCAGAATCTCATATTAAATGTGCAAGGCTTGTATTGTGTACTTTTTTTAATGAGTACATTATGGGGGGCCAAAGTTCACGTAAAATAGCAGATTTTCAGAGGTCTTTTGCTAAATTAGTTTTACACAAGTTTATTAAAATAAAATTACTTTTTATTTATTTTTTCTTGAAGTAATATAGCAAAAGTTCTTAATTAATAACTAAAACTTAAGGGTTTATTCCCACTACTCACCTTCCAACTATGGGTGGTGAGAGTCGGGCCCCGCTTACTTAGTATTTTCTTTTCATTTTACTCCTAACATTAAGTGATTTGATTTGTAACGAGTATCTATACTCTTCGCCTGATAAACCACGCCTTATTACGAATCGCATTTCGAGGTTACAGATCCGATTAACATTGCTGAAAGGGCTCAAAAGCCTTTACATATATTAAAAAAAGAAAACTAACAATGTTAATCTCTCACGGCTACGCCAAATAGGTCAAGTTCAGCAAAAATGCCAGATAACTACTACAACAACTAGTTGCCTGACGCTGGTTTTCAACTGAACCGTATTTGTATGTATGTACGCGTATACATAAATAAATACATAGATAGAATAGATACAAAGATGCATATATAGACTGCCAAAAACGACCATTTGGCATGCGAAAAGATCAAATACAGATAAAAGTGCAAAGGTCCTGCTTATTTCTAACGAAATTTCTTCCAGCAGACCTGCGACAGGAGAGTCGGATGAGAGATGTAGACGCACTGCGTCTGTATAAAAAATATAGAGAAGAATTAAATAGACTATATTATCTGAATTAAATCATATAATACATACATATTTAACAATAGCAGTAAATAAATAGATATAATCATAAATTGATAGAACGAAAAACGATCACGCAAGTAGCCAAGATAAGCAGGGTTAGACACACAAATACATATAAAAAAGTGAAGCTAAACTGCACGTTCCAAAGCGTAGATCTTTATGGAGAAGAACGTGCAAGGAACTCCATAGACACCGTTTTAAGTCACATTAGTCGCTTCTATTATGTGAGCACAATGTAGGTAATGAAAAAAAAAATTAATAAAAAAATAGAAATAAAAAAAAACCAGTCTCAACTGACGGCGCCCGTACACGAACATGACACGTGCATCAGCCCCACTGAGCTCAACCCTTTTGAAGGTCCACCAAATGACCCAATAAAACGTACCATCATCAGCGAGACATTTGAGTGAGCATGACAAACTCTCAACTGCCATGCTCATAATGTCAAACAAGTTGTAACCTCATAAAAATGCTCCAGGGTACTTCACATTCTTATACAATGCTATTGTTTTCAAATACAAAAAGTAATAAATGAGCACATCATCATCATTTTAGCCGAAAGACGTCCACTATTGGACATAGACCTCGCCCAAACGTAGCCACAACGACTGATCCTGTGCGTCGTCATCCACCGCATTCCCGCGACTCTCACCAGGTCGTCGGTCCACCTTGTGGGAGGCCTTCCAACGCTGCGTTTCCGATGCCCGGTCGCCACTCTAGAACCTTTCGGCCCCAGCGACCATCCGTTCTACGAGCAATGTGCCCTGCCCACTGCCACTCAGGTTCGGCGATTCTTCGAACTATGTCTGCGACCTTGGTTCTCCTGCGGATATCTTCATTCCTGATGCGATCACTCAAGAAAACTCCGAGAATAGCCTTTTCCATTGCCCTTTGGGTGACTGTAAGCCTTCTGAAGAGGCCAATTGTAAGCGACCATGTTTCAGTGGCATATTTCATCACTGGCAACACGCACTGGTCTCAGACTTTCGTCTTGAGACACTAGTATGTTGGTAGAGAAGATACCGCGCAGCCTCCCGAACGCTGCCCAGCCGAGTCGGATTCGACCATTGACCTCTTTCTTAAAGTTAGATCTACCCAACTGGATTATCTGTCCCAGGTAAACGTAATCGTCTACAACTTCGAGTGTAGAGTCTCCGATTTTCGTCGGAGTGGGTGCTACATGGTTATTGACCATGACTTTGGTTTTGTCTATGTTTATTTTAAAGACCACTCTTTCGGAAGCTCTACTAAAGTAATCGAGCATTGTAATGAGCTCCTCCGTAGTCTCAGCCATGACTACTATATCGTCAGCAAACCGAAGGATGTACTCGGCATTGACATTAATGCCTAGTCCACTCCAGTCCAGAACCTTGAAGACATCCTCCATTGCAGCCGTAAACAGTTTCGGAGAAATGACGTCTCCGTGCCTCCACCATCCACCATCTGGTCCTGAAGTCGGACTGACATTGTGATGTTTCTCGTACAAACACTTCAGCACTTCGACGCACCGATAGTCAATCTGGAACCGTTGGAGATTGCAGTACAGCTCAAGTCTCGATCGAATCAAAGCTCGTAGTCCACGAATGCTAAGCAGAGAGCTTCATGATATTCTGAGAATATCTTGATGATATTCTGAGTATAAGATACGCCACCCTGGTCGACACACTCTCGATCCTCACCACATTGTCCACAAGGGACCTGTGGACGATAAACCTAAAACCATCCTGGGACTGCTGGTCATCTCCCCCGGAAATAAAGCAGGTTTCCAAATTTGAGAATTATCGATCCTCCTCCTGTCTTCAGACTTCAGATAATCCCACAAGACTCTATCGTAACCTGCTCAATTTTTCTTAAAGTTCGATGATCTTCTCGTCGAAGCGGAGTGTACGCGTGCTATATGTTGTCAGGTCCGGTCGTTGTTTTCTAAAAGGGTAGAAGGATCCCATCCGGAGATTCTTCGCACGACTTGCTTCGCCATAAGGTTATGACGAAGCAAGTTGATCGCTACCGGAGTTAAGGGTAGTGAGGCTGCCGCCTGGCAGTAGTGACCACTAGGACCTATTCCTTTTGGTTGTGCTTATCATTATGGGGTTTTGCCATAATCGCCACGCTTAACATGCCGATTGGCGATCGCAGTGTGGATGTTGCAATGCACAGAGAATGCTGCTGCCCATTATCTGGTGTGTCCTTTAGTCACCTCTTACGACACCCTCGGGAAGAGATAGGATGGTGTTATTCTTTAAGTCTGGACACCATACAGAAATTTTCACAAGCTCCTTTAAAATAAACAGATAAAATAAAAAGCACCATTTCGAAAACAACAATACAAAAAGGGCAGTAGTATCTCCTCCAATATTTATAAAAATATAAAAGAAAAAAATATTCCGGCCAAATGCCGGAATATTTTTTTTTATTTTTTTGCCAAACATTTTTATCAAGGATATAATCCTCCAATGTATAATATGCTTGCTTGTGTTATGTACACTTTTTTCTTCTGTCCGTACAATTAAACTGCTAGTTCAAAAAATAAAATAATTACAAATTAATTATAAACTGACGAGACTGCCTTAAAAGCCTTAACTGAAAAGATACTATACATTAACTACTAAACAACAGTTGCTCATGTGTATCACAAGCCATAAACACACACAAACGCTCGAAATATATTAACCTCCTTACTGCCGTTCATTAAGGGGGAGATCATGATTATTGATGATTTTAAATCCAACAGCACGTCTAAACGACTAGTCGTATGTTTTGAAAAAAATATATGTTAAACTAGACTACTTGCCTAATAATTTGATATACGAATATTTAATTTTTTTTCGTAAAACTTCGTGTGCTTTATTTTCAAAGTTATGTCTAACACACACAAAAAAACGAAGATCAGGCAAAAACCGTCACGTGTATTTTTATGAAACTTTCACAAACTAAAATATAATTTAATTACCAATCTTTTGATATACTGTTTTTGTTCATATTGTGTTTAATAAATGAAGGACATGTTATTATTCGAATAATCTTTATGGGCGGTGAGTGACGCTAGGTCCTCTTTTGTTCGCTCAAGGTCGCTGGCATTTAGTGTCCCCTTAACTAATAGACCGCAAAGCCATAAATATTAAACATATGAGCGAAAAATGTATGACGTATGTCACGCAATCGAAGGTTAGAGAAAGATTTAGGTAGGTATAGGATTTATTTATTTCTAGATACTGAATCAGATCCATTATTATCTTTATATAAACCCTGAAAATCGTCACAATGATGGCGAAAATAATCTTCAGTATCCGTTTTAAGTTCAGGTACAAAATTACGTAGCCTTTTTTCATTTGAATATAATAAATGTACGTAATTCCTATTAAAATGAAAAACGTTGCGCAGCACAAGTGTTTTTGATTTGAATACCTACGTGATCAAACCAGTACTGCTTTAATGTAGACGAAAAAAAGAGATAAAAGAAAATAAAGTTATTTAACGGTACTTTTCGTATGTATTTGGTAACGTTATCAGGCCGTGGGCCATGGTAACGTTACTATTTTTCGGTAAAATCATCGATAACGTTAAGTCAGTTTACCGGTAAAAGTTGTCCCAAGTATCGTTACCAAGCATAACGTTACCTCTGCTAATAACGTTACCTTCGTCCGATGAAAGTAACGATACCAAATTTTTAACGTTATTCAAAGCCCTGCTTCGTGCATAATCGGCAATGCTCGGGACGCGGTAATGTGTCTCACTCACACGTTAGCATTGGTGTCGTGTTCGTGTCGCTGTCTCTGTCTTGAGCACAGGCGGTGACAAAAGTTTTCGTTGGTTTTTATTAATACATTGTTAAGTTTTTTGTGTAGTGTTAGGTTTGTTTCTTTAATTCATAAGTTATTTTTGTAGCTTTCTGTCTCAAAGTGTTTTAATATTTATTTTATTTGTACTTGGTCCCTGTATTAGTAAAATTTTATTAGTGTTTAGGTTTTAAAAAAATAATGTCAATAACAGTTTTTTTTACGACTGTACATGCGCTAAAGTTCGCAGAGCCTATGTTCACGGGCGCCAAGTTAGAACGACCGTATTATACTTCGCAGGAAGAATACTCATAAAGTCATATAAGAAATATTCTAAAAGGCAAAACTGAGCTGTGCCACGATACCTACTCCAATAATAAATTATAGGTATTAGGGTAATCCTGCTTTCTTCTTGCTTTTGTCTTCTTGTTTGTTAACACAAAACTTAACAATACCTAAACTGATTAGAAATGAGTATAACTTGAACAGAAAAAAGAATGGCACTTAAAAAGGTACTCTCACAGAGTACTTTGTAATAAACTGAAAGGTACTCTTTGGAATGGCAAGAAAAAGTACCCACAATTTTTCGTTTTTTTAATGTATTTTTTTCCGTTATCTGGTTAAGAGTCTTTTAGGTACGTAATTTTTTTTGTTTTTGTTTTCTCTTGGTTTTTAAATGGAGATTTAGAATTTGGTTTGACATTTCTCAAGTGCCTCTAAAATGAAGCAAAAAATAATACATTTGGTTTTGTGTCCGTTACCCAGGCCAGATGTTGTCGAAAATGGTCATTTGAATCATATAGATAATTAGTTTTGCGGCTTCTGTAATTGATGCGCACATTTTTAAATTTGTTGCGCTTATAGTTTTTTAATTATTTCACAAAAACATTTCCTGCTGGCGTAACGTTACGCCAGCCAGACCTTTTTCTTTCTAATGGGAATATTTAAATAAATATTAGCTATAAAATTAGTTGTCTAGATGAAGTAAATTTTGTGCCTTATTTTGTATTTGTTCTTTCTTCGGTTGCGAAGTTATTCGAGATTTTGCTGGGGTAACGTTTTTGGTTTTGCTAGATCTTTGAAATGGTTAAGCGGATTCTTATCATATTTTGTACATGACTTCTTAGGACTTAGTTTAAATTTGTTCTGCAATAATAAAACCAAAATATTGCATATCTTAAAGGTTATTTCATTAAACAGAAAAACACTTCAATTGGTCCCAGCACTCTCAATAAGAAGTCTAACGACTTACTTTAAACGTTATTTTAAAGCTTGTAACTGCCTTCAAATGTATGTGAAGTTTCATTAGTATCCTGTAAGTATTTAACAAGTTATGATGATATTCAGTTCTTCACGAGCACGATCTTGATGCGCGCGGTGTTATTTGGCCACTGGATTAGATATATGAACTGAATGTTATGTCAATTATTAGTTTTTTAGATCAGTTGTATATCAGTAAATTTTCAGCTCAGTACATTGGATAATTAATGAGATAATACGATTAAAGTCATTAGGAACTGAATGACCGTGGTAACCCGACCAAGTTTAGGTGGTTACGAAAAAGCGAAAACGCAGAACATTATGGTACCTTCTAAAATATGTAGGATAGTGTTACAAAATTAGTACAGACATGTAAAAGTTTTTTAAAAAAACTACATGATTATTAAAGATTTTTTATTGACAGGTAAAATAATCATTTCAATTGAACTTTTAAAGTATTATTATACTACTTAAAAACAATCACAGGTTAAAATTACAGATCAAATCACACAAGCACTCCACATTAGCAGTAATTCGTCACACTTGTTATTATACAATAACTCTCACGCACTCGATAAATATTTGCAAAAACAGGAAACGGAACTGCCGAAGTGCACGCGCACTCTACAAGATGAATTATTATGTGTTTATAGAGCATGTTTAGTACGTTATGCAAACAATTATTACCTACCCCTTCACCCCACCCCTCCCGCGTCCCACCGAACGGCATGCTCTAACGGTGATTTCTGATAAGTTTGTGCAACTGGGAAGATAATAATAATAATTATGTATTTAACAGTGTACGCGTCTGTACTGAAATTGTAAGGTGTATTATACTAAACATTTCAAAAGATAGTATAATGTTCTGCGTTTTCGCTTTTTCGTAACCACCTAAACTTGGTCGGGTTACCACGGTCATTCAGTTCCTAATGACTTTAATCGTATTATCTCATTAATTATCCAATGTACTAACTGAGCTGAAAATTTACTGATATACAACTGATCTAAAAAACTAATAATTGACATAACATTCAGTTCATATATCTAATCCAGTGGCCAAATAACACCGCGCGCATCAAGACCGTGCTCGTGAAGAACTGAATATCATCATAACTTGTTAAATACTTACAGGATACTAATGAAACTTCACATACATTTGAAGGCAGTTACAAGCTTTAAAATAACGTTTAAAGTAAGGGCGCGTACACATAGAACATCCGTTTTACAGGTCCGTTTAAACGTATATGTTATTAGCGTATGTAGTTGTATGAGCGAGTTCATACAGAATACAGTATTCCGGATCCAGTAAAAAATACTGATCCGACAAAATAAGCAGCAATCCGTTTTACAGATCCGTTTAAACGTATATGTTATTAGCGTATGTAGTTGTATGAGCCAGTTCACACAGTATTCCGGATCCAGTAATACTATACTAATCCGTTTTATCGGATTGAAACCGCACGAGGCTTTGCACGGGGGTGCGATGTGCTACACACAGCCGCCATTTGCCGGTTTCATTCCTAGAGTAGTGCACGTGTCCAGTGCTATCATAATCATGGCAAGCAAGGCGTTTGAAAAATATGTTAAGCAAGAAGTTTTGATAAATTGTGTTGAAAGTAGACCAGTTCTTTGGGACAAAACACTGGAGATTTATAAAGATAAAATTGCAAAAACCGCAGCTTGGCGCGAAATATGCGGTATTCTAAAGGAGGATTTTGAAGCTATGGAACAAAAAGAAAGACAAGAATTTGGTAAGTATTTATTTTATATTGTAATGGAGACATTGTTTTTTATTTTAAATAGCTTCATTCTGCCAAGAAACTGACCCAGATTCGGACACGAAATAGTTTTCGAATTCCGTTCGAACTGAATTTGCAGTTCGACCACCTCGTAGCGTTTCATCATCAGGTAGGCTATTGAAATGAAATGCTTCAGATTCGGATGTGTTGCCATCCTTTAAGCCCTCTTTTTCCCTTACAAAGTTGTGTAGAACGGTACATGCCTTAACTATCCATATAGCTGTTGTTTTGTTGACGTCTAGAGGCCGGTGGAATACTCTCCACTTATTAGCAAGAATACCAAATGCACATTCAACGTATCGTCTAGCTCTGGTCAAACGATAGTTATATATTCGCTTATTTACGTCTAAATGCGTCCCGCTAAATGGCCTCATTAAATTTTCGTGTAAACCGAAACCTTCATCGCCGATTATGACGTAGGGAACTCTCGTTTCTGAGCCTGTTATTAATGGGCAAGGTTCTGGTATTTGTAAACTGCCATCTAGCATCATTTTCCAAAATGTCGACTCCTTGAATATTGATGAATCGCATTCTTTTCCATACGACCCAATACTAACATATAGAAAACGATAGTCAGAGTCTACGATCGCTAATAATATGATGGAAAAAAAGTCTTTGTAATTTAGGTACATTGAGCCACTTTTTGCTGGTTTTCGAAGTCTGATGTGTTTACCGTCCACTGCTCCTAAACAGTGGGGAAAATTTGCTTTTGTGTCGAATCCATTTGATATATGCTCCCATTCACTCACTGTTGTAGGAAGTCGCATAAACTCGTCATTCAAGTTGTTCCATATGCATCGTGTAACTTCCTTAATAATGTTGCTTATAGTTGACACACCGACACGAAAGACGTAATAAAGTTCTTGAAATGTACACCCAGACGCTGCATACCTAAAAAAAATAAATTAATCAATTACTATATTATTACACATATATTGACTTCCCATACAAAGTAACGTTAGTGACTGTAAGGGTTTAGTTTTAGTTAATTTTGTCTATTACTGATTATGTATATGTCTATGTTTCGTAGAGGTACTTCTCTATGGTCAGACTATTAAAGATGGCTTGATGAATAAGTCTTGTTTTATTATAAAACTATAAAATATTATAGTGACCAACAAATTTTGTATGGAAAGTCGAAATTTTTATGAGAGTTTTTAGCAAAGTCGTAAATCAAAACTCATACTTATATATATAGTACATAAATAAAATAAAATTAAACTGAACTGAACTAAATTATAAAATTACCTAATTAAAATAAATTGATTTAAACATTAGTAATACTTTTTTGCTTCCCATTATTTACTGACCGATTAGTTCTTGCCAGGGCTTGTTAACGTTACCAAATTCACACTATAAGTTTCGTTAATTAACGTTATTTTCATAAAGTTAACATTTTAACGGTAACACGAGTAACGATACCTTGGTATCGAATCTATAAAATAACGTTACCAATTAACGTTACAAGTATCGATACTTTTATCGTTACTTAATGCATTGTTGTCAACCCGCGCAACCTAAGCGGCGCGGCGTAGCGCGGGCGGCGGCGCACTACAGAACGGCAACATCGCCAGTCAAACGATGCTTGCTAGTTGCTACTAAAATCTAAACTAAATATGGTACGGTTTCACAAACGAGGCGTGCGGTAATTGTAATTTTGATTAATTACTCTTTTTTTTTTTTTTTTTCTTATTACTCATTCGCTTAAAAGTTTTTCAGAAAAATTGGCGACATTCAGAATCTCATACTAAATGTGCAAGGCTTGTATTGTGTACTTTTTTTAATGAGTACATTATGGGGGGCCAAAGTTCACGTAAAATAGCAGATTTTCAGAGGTCTTTTGCTAAATTAGTTTTACACAAATTTATTAAAATAAAATTACTTTGTATTTTTTTTTTTGAAGTAATATAGAAAAAGTTCTTAATTAATAACTAAAACTTAAGGGTTTATTCCCACTACTCACCTTCCAAATATGGGTGGTGAGAGTCGGGCCCCGCTTACTTAGTATTTTCTTTTCATTTTACTCCTAACATTAAGTGATTTGATTTGTAACGAGTATCTATACCCTTCGCCTGATAAACCACGCCTTATTACGAATCGCATTTCGAGGTTACAGATCCGATTAACATTGCTAAAAGGGCTCAAAAGCCTTTACATATATTAAAAAAAGAAAACTAACAATGTTAATCTCTCACGGCTACGCCAAATAGGTCAAGTTCAGCAAAAATGCCAGACAACTACTACAACAACTAGTTGCCTGACGCTGGTTTTCAACTGAACCGTATTTGTATGTATGTATGTACGCGTATACATAAATAAATACATAGATAGAATAGATACAAAGATGCATATATAGACTGCCAAAAACGACCATTTGGCATGCGAAAAGATCAAATACAGATAAAAGAGTGCAAAGGTCCTGCTTATTTCTAACGAAATTTCTTCCAGCAGACCTGCGACAGGAGAGTTGGATGAGAGATGTAGACGCAGTGTGTATAAAAAATATAGAGAAGAATTAAATAGACCATATAATCTGAATTAAATCATATAATACATACATATTTAACAATAGCAGTAAATAAATAGATACAAACATAAATTGAGTGAACGAAAAACGATCACGCAAGTAGCCAAGATAAGCAGGGTTAGACACACAAATACATATAAAAAAGTGAAGCTAAACTGCACGTTCCAAAGCGTAGATCTTTATGGAGAAAAACGTGCAAGGAACTCCATAGACACCGTTTTAAGTCACATTAGTCGCTTCTATTATGTGAGCACAATGTAGGTAGATAAGTAATGAAAAAAAAAATTAATAAAAAAATAGAAATATAAAAAAACCAGTCTCAACTGACGGCGCCCGTACACGAACATGACACGTGCATCAGCCCCACTGAGCTCAACCCTTTTGAAGGTCCACCAAATGACCCAATAAAACGTACCATCACAGCGAGACATTTGAGTGAGCATGACAAACTCTCAACTGCCATGCTCATAATGTCAAACAAGTTGTAACCTCATAAAAATGCTCCAGGGTACTTCACATTCTTATACAATGCTATTGTTTTTAAATACAAAAAGTAATAAATGAGCACATCATCATCATTTTAGCCGAAAGACGTCCACTATTGGACATAGACCTCGCCCAAACGTCGCCACAACGACTGATCCTGTGCGTCGTCATCCACCGCATTCCCGCGACTCTCACCAGGTCGTCGGTCAACCTTGTGGGAGGCCTTCCAACGCTGCGTTTCCGATGCCCGGTCGCCACTCTAGAACCTTTCGGCCCCAGCGACCATCCGTTCTACGAGCAATGTGCCCTGCCCACTGCCACTCAGGTTTGGCGATTCTTCGAACTATGTCTGCGACCTTGGTTCTCCTGCGGATATCTTCATTCCTGATGCGATCACTCAAGAAAACTCCAAGAACAGCCTTTTCCATTGCCCTTTGGGTGACTGTAAGCCTTCTGAAGAGGCCAATTGTAAGCGACCATGTTTCAGTGGCATATTTCATCACTGGCAACACGCACTGGTCTCAGACTTTCGTCTTGAGACACTAGTATGTTGGTAGAGAAGATACCGCGCAGCCTCCCGAACGCTGCCCAGCCGAGTCGGATTCGACCATTGACCTCTTTCTTAAAGTTAGATCTACCCAACTGGATTATCTGTCCCAGGTAAACGTAATCGTCTACAACTTCGAGTGTAGAGTCTCCGATTTTCGTCGGAGTGGGTGCTACATGGTTATTGACCATGACTTTGGTTTTGTCCATGTTTATTTTAAAGCCCACTCTTTCGGAAGCTCTACTAAAGTAATCGAGCATTGTAATGAGCTCCTCCGTAGTCTCAGCCATGACTA
Source organism: Mythimna vitellina (assembly GCA_949316375.1). Taxonomy (NCBI): domain Eukaryota; kingdom Metazoa; phylum Arthropoda; class Insecta; order Lepidoptera; family Noctuidae; genus Mythimna; species Mythimna vitellina. Next base: position 5,579,226 of record OX438687.1, on the reverse strand, counting down.
CTATATCGTCAGCAAACCGAAGGATGTACTCGCCATTGACATTAATGCCTAGTCCACTCCAGTCCAGAACCTTGAAGACATCCTCCATTGCAGCCGTAAACAGTTTCGGAGAAATGACGTCTCCGTGCCTCCACCATCCACCATCTGGTCCTGAAGTCGGACTGACATTGTGATGTTTCTCGTACGAACACTTCAGCACTTCGACGCACCGATAGTCAATCTGGAACCGTTGGAGATTGCAGTACAGCCCAAGTCTCGATCGAATCAAAGCTCGTAGTCCACGAATGCTAAGCAGAGAGGTTCATGATATTCTGAGAATATCTTGATGATATTCTGAGTATAAGATACGCCACCCTGGTTGACACATTCTCGATCCTCACCACATTGTCCACAAGGGACCTGTGGACGATAAACCTAAAACCATCCTGGGACTGCTGGTCATCTCCCCCGGAAATAAAGCAGGTTTCCAAATTTGAGAATTATCGATCCTCCTCCTGTCTTCAGACTTCAGATAATCCCACAAGACTCTATCGTAACCTGCTTAATTTTTCTTAAAGTTCGATGATCTTCTCGTCGAAGCGGAGTGTACGCGTGCTATATGTTGTCAGGTACGGTCGTTGTTTTCTAAAGGGGTAGCCGGATCCCATCCGGAGATTCTTCGCACGACTTGCTTCGCCATAAGGTTATGGCGAAGCAAGTTGATCGCTACCGGAGTTAAGGGTAGTGAGGCTGCCGCCCGGCAGTAGTGACCACTAGGACCTATTCCTTTTGGTTGTGCTTATCATTATGGGGTTTTGCCATAATCGCCACGCTTAACATGCCGATTGGCGATGGCAGTGTGGATGTTGCAATGCACAGAGAATGCTGCTGCCCATTATCTGGTGTGTCCTTTAGTCACCTCTTACGACACCCTCGGGAAGAGAAAGGATGGTGTTATTCTTTACGTCTGGACACCATACAGAAATTTTCACAAGCTCCTTTAAAATAAACAGATAAAATAAAAAGCACCATTTCGAAAACAACAATACAAAAAGGGCAGTAGTATCTCCTCCAATATTTATAAAAATATAAAAGAAAAAAATATTCCGGCATTTAGCCAAACATTTTTATCAAGGATATAATCCTCCAATGTATAATATGCTTGCTTGTGTTATGTACACTTTTTTCTTCTGTCCGTACAATTAAACTGCTAGTTCAAAAAATAAAATAATTACAAATTAATTATAAACTGACGAGACTGCCTTAAAAGCCTTAACTGAAAAGATACTATACATTAACTACTAAACAACAGTTGCTCATGTGTATCACAAGCCATAAACACACACAAACGCTCGAAATATATTACCCTGCTTACTGCCGTTCATTAAGAGGGAGATCATGATTATTGATGATTTTAAATCCAACAGCACGTCTAAACGGCTAGTCGTATGTTTTGAAAAAAATATATGTTAAACTAGACTACTTGCCTAATAATTTGATATACGAATATTTAATTTTTTTTCGTAAAACTTCGTGTGCTTTATTCACACGAAGTTTATTTTCAAAGTTATGTCTAACACACACAAAAAAACGAAGATCAGGCAAAAACCGTCACGTGTATTTTTATGAAACTTTCTCAAACTAAAAGATAATTTAATTACCAATCTTTTGATATACTGTTTTTGTTCATATTGTGTTTAATAAATGAAAGACATGTTATTATTCGAATAATCTTGATGGGTGGTAAGTGACGCTAGGTCCTCTTTTGTTCGCTCAAGGTCGCTGGCATTTAGTGTCCCCTTAACTAATAGACCGCAAAGCCATAAATATTAAACATATGAGCGAAAAATGTATGACGTATGTCACGCAATCGAAGGTTAGAGAAAGATTTAGGTAGGTATAGGATTTATTTATCTCTAGATACTGAATCAGATCCATTATTATCTTTATATAAACCCTGAAAATCGTCACAATGATGGCGAAAATAATCTTCAATATCCGTTTTAAGTTCAGGTACAAAATTACGTAGCCTTTTTTCATTTGAATATAATAAATGTACGTAATTCCTATTTAAAATGAAAAACGTTGCGCAGCACAAGTGTTTTTGATTTGAATACTTACGTGATCAAACCAGTACTGCATTAATGTAGACGAAAAAAAGAGATAAAAGAAAATAAAGTTATTTAACGGTACTTTTCGTATGTATTTGGTAACGTTATCAGGCCGTGGGCCATGGTAACGTTACTATTTTTCGGTAAAATCATCGATAACGTTAAGTCAGTTTACCGGTAAAAGTTGTACCAAGTATCGTTACCAAGCATAACGTTACCTCTGCTAATAACGTTACCTTCGTCCGATGAAAGTAACGATACCAAATTTTTAACGTTATTCAAAGCCCTGGTTCTTGCACTGTCAATTTGACTTATCCACTGACCAATATGGTAATTAATTACTGACAAGTCTATTCTACCTTCTTATTCGCCTTTCACTTACTAAGCTATTGACAACCATCTTATATTATTATTTACTTGCTTCAGGAAAATATGTTATAAAAAAATGGAATTCGACTAGAGATGCCTGGATACGAACATTGAGTGAGAAAAAGAAATTGAAGAAATCTGGAGCTGCTGCCTCAAATACCAAGCCTTACAAATATCACAATCAAATGTTATTTTTGAAAAAAGTTGTCACCCCAGGTGATACACACGAGAACGTCCCTGCTAATGACAACATCACGGAAACAGTAGAAAGTAATAAAGACAACGAAGATGAACCTGATCAGATTACGGAACAAAGTGGTAGTGACAGACAAAAGGAAAGACAAAGGATCATGACCAACGATGTATGGAAATCCGTCTTATGTTGAAACACAATAAATGTTTATTTACTATAGACTACGCTTTATATACTATTAAATAAAAGTGTTCATTTTCATAAAAATACACGAGTTTAAAAGTAATTAAACAAAAACGAAGATAACCTACAAAATATGCCTAACTCACTCACAACTTATAGAATGACCACAGATCACTCAAAACAACAATGTTAGTTAAAAACAAAACAAGAGAACACCTGCTAATTCAAAAATAAAATGTAATATTCATGCTTTTTATGGCCTTGTAGCTTTGATGTGACAACATCGAAATAAAACGACCAACTCAGTCAGATAGATTATTTATTAACTTCAATTTATCTCAGATCTATACACAAATAAATAAGGTACTTTCCTAATGTATATAATGGTATGAAACACATAATTATAGACTTTTCATGTAGGTAGTCATTAGGTATTTAATGTTAGAACAAGTATTTTTTATGGTTAAGTGATTAAATCCCATGCATCAGTACAAACTGTCTTGTTAGACACTCTCTAGCTGAATTCATCCAGTGTTTTAAGGTAGTTTGTGATTTCTCGAATAGTGTAGCCAATCTTTCATTACTGTCACCAGTTCTCAGCTTATCTAAATACATGCACAAAGCAATAGTAGCATTAGGTACAGTTTGATTGACTTGATATAGAATTTAATAAATCATAAAATAGATAAGAGGTCATACCTAACCAGTAATGACATAAATATGCTGGCATAGTTGCAATATTCGAAAAATCAATGTGTTATTTGGCAGCTCGCTGCAAGATATTTAAAATGTTGTCAAACTGTGTACTTGTAAAGTCTCTTAACTGGGAGGTTAATTCAGTCCACTGGCCATGATTTAAGTGATAATTACATATTCATGCTCCTGGTGGTATATAAAACCTGTGATTTAAAAGTAAAAGCTCCTTTATGGCAACAGGTATAAGTAGACATTTTGATTCGAAACAGTCAACAAATATGCAATAACTAGCTGTATTAGCAGCACGTGTATACTGATAATAATATTTTATCTCTTGCTTGCGGAAGGAGTGGCGGTGCAGGTGTATGTGTAAATTCCCCACTCTTTCCTACTTCTGGCAGAATGGGGCGATTGGTGTCATGTTGGTTTTGACGTCTCACTTCCCTATAAGCTCCCAACAAACAAGCATTGAATACTCTTTCCAATCTTCTTCTTCTTCTTTTCAATTCGATTTCCAATCTTGAAACCTAAAAACGAACAAATTGACATACTATATATTCAGTATAAAAATAAAACAATATGTAATATCAGCATTATCATTTTAGCTGAAAGACATTCACTGTTGGACGTATGCCTCCCCCAAGTGTCGCCACACCTAACAGTTCTGTACGTCTCATATGTATCGGATTTCCACGATACTGGCCAGGTCATCCATCCACCTTGTGGGAGGCCTCTCATTGCTGTACTGCTAATGTTAGCACTAACACAATATTATTATATGGGTTTTTTTTTTTTTTTTTTATTGGGTGGGAAAATCATCCTAATGACATCCCCGCTCTTGGGCGGAGCGGGAGATAGTGTCAGACTCTTACTGACTAAAAACCCACTCCTGTTCCTTCGTTGCCTTCGTCCCAGGGCCCCGGGTTCCGCTTTCACACTACCCGTGGCCCCAGTAGGCTTCGGCCCTGCTGGGCCCCTACAATTTGCTGACATCTCCTTGAGGCGCGCGTGGAACAATACGCGCCGTCGACGACTTGGACTCGGTCCGGACGGTTACCGGACGGTCAGACGGCGAGCCACCCATTGCTCACCGTCTGCAAGCCCGCGCCTACGGTGGCCGGAAATCGGGATCGGAATCCCGGCGGCGGTTGGAGCGTAAGGACCGTTGCCTCACGCGATCGGCCGCCTCCTTAGCTAGCATTACTGCTTCGCAGAAGGAGGCGACCGCCTGCCACTCCTCCTCGCTCCGGAGCATGGCCTGAACCAAGGCCCGGCGCGAGAGATCACCGCCGCCGATTGCCCCCACGAGGACACGGCGTTGCTCTGCCCAGGCGGGGCACACCTCCACCGTGTGCTCCACCGTGTCCTCCGGGTGGGCCACACAGTGGCGACACCCGGGCGTCGTTTCCGCATATTATTATATGGGTCAGTATATCTCAAAACTCTGGGGTCCAGGACCTTTGGAAGGTGTACAAGGAGCCGAACCAACTTGTAGAGGCTCTTTAGACACTTTTAATGGAATGTGGTAGCAACCGACGATTAGCCCTGAATGCGCTATACTGTGCACCCAAGGTCAATCCCGGTTGGTGGGAAACTATGGCAACATATGAAAAGAAAGATAGTAGGCAATATTATTATTTTTTTAATTGGAAATTACCGCTAGCTTTGACACACCGGTGACCTTACACACTCACAGAAACAACATAGTTGTTTTTTTTGCAGTTTTCTGGGTGGAGGTGAATTTCCCCAAGAATGAAAATGAGCATTATAGAAATATGTATAAGTCAAAAAATATTTACCAAGTGCAATGGAACCTTTCTTAATATAATGATCACATCTCGCAGCATGTGTTCTTGATGCACGTGAAATAGACAGTCCACAAGAAAAGCATATACTTCTGTGACCAAAAGCAGGCAATTGTTAAGTATTTCCTCCATCAATGAATGTGTTTGCTTGAAGTATTACCACTATTGTATTTACGCACAAAGTACACTTTCTGATGAAAGCTGAAATAAAAGAAAATAAAGTCAGGTTATACACCAATCATCATTTAATCCTCACATAACTACTGTGTCTGTCGATCTGTATGAATATGATACACTCAAAAAGTTTTCGAACAGATATTCATGAGGAAGGTTTAGGTGTACAAAACATGCATATTATAGTAGAAAAAAACACTGAGAATTTCAAAAGATTTCTATCTCCTATGTAAAGCTGGAACAGGTTGCTAATGGAGTAATATAAGAATACAGCTGTGTCCACTGTGTTCTAAAGTATTTATTTATTGCATTCATATCATTTACAAGGTCTTGTTACAAATATAAGTTTCATATATGAACCCTGCTAGGGCACCGCAATATTATGTTTCTTATAAGTATTCTTCATGAACCTGATAATCATTTTAAAAATACTTTTTTCAAATCAACACAAAAATTCCAGATATACAGTACATCAGTATATTAATTACCTTGCTGTATTCTTCACATCAAAATTCATTATTTCAAGATTTAATTAAAGGATCAATAGTAAAATCATAGTTAGGTTCTACTATGATGGCAGTCTGACCATAATATCATACATAATATTAGTTGCACCACATTAAGTTTTCAGGATGGTAGTCACCTATTCAAAAGTACAGGATGCTGGCATGTCTGATAATCTAGAAGTAATATAATATTATGAAACTTACCTCAGTAGGAGTTATCCAAGATCGTAATATAGTAATCATCGTCGTAGACGCTTGTTGTAAGGAATGCTGCGCGAGATTTCTGGGTATCAAAAGGTTCACAATTGACACATTGGCTTCTCATTACCACCGGTATCGGTTGATCAGAATCAAGCATCGACATGATTACAATAGATAGACTCAAGAGTTTAGAAATAACACAATAACGTTCTGGCGTAATAAAACACAACTAAATATAAAAACGTCCTGTCGTAAGTTACATGAAACACGCTCAGTAGTTTAAAAGAAACACACCAAGGAATTTCCGTAAGTATTACTATTTATGTGGAGAGATTATCACGGTAACTTTTCTCAAATTCTCAATCGACACATATTGTAAACAGTAATGGCTTCCGCACGGGAGCCGGCTTAGGGATGGTAATCTGAAATCGATTTATTAGATCAAGTAAATTGATTTTTTTTTTCGATCTTAAACAATGAGATCTTTAAATCGATTTTAGAAACTTGAAAACGTGCTCCGATTTTTTTCTTGCGGAATGCAACTGTTAGGTTTTGTTACGTATTTAGATTGTTTATTCTGTTTTTTGTAACCAAGAATATTATTTAATTTATTTTGTATTCGATTATTCATTACAATTGACTAATTATGCTGGGAACACTAAAACGAATAAGTAATAATCGGTAGTAAAGTTATCGATGTAGAATAAGGCGGGAACAGCTTTCTGGTTCAGTCAGCGATCGGATGCACAATTTGTCTCTTGCATTATTGTAGCGACAAGAGGTGTAACCGAGATATTTTAGATACATATCATGATTTATAAGAGCATCTGTGGAGTTTCTTGCACATTATCCATAGAGATCTTTTATTTAAGGTTTGAAATAATACAATGACTTCTCCTGCTTTGGGTGCAGCAGGAGAGCGTGTCAGATGTTGACTAACTAAATCTAAAACTTTGTCCTTCAGTTGCCCTTTGCGTTCGGCCCTACGGTTTGTTAACATCTCTTTGAGGAACGCGTGAATCACTACGCGCTGTCGACAACTTGGGCTCGAATCGACCGTCGATTACCGGATGGCCGGACGGCGAGCTACCCATTGCTCTTTGTCTGCTACCCCACGCCTGCGGTGGCTGGAAATCGGGGTCGGGACCCCGGCAGCTAGGGCATGAGGATGCCCGTTCCCTCACGTGTGCGGACGCCTCCTTTGCTAGCATTACTGCTTCGCAGGAGGTGACCGCCTGCCATTCCTCCTCGGACTCTGGACCGTGGCCTATACCAGGGCCCGGTGCGAGAGGTTACCGCTGCCGAACGCCCCCACAACGACACGGCAGTGCTCCTCCCATGTGGAGCACACGTCACCGTATAGTCCACCGTGTCCTCCGCGTGGCCCTCACAATAGTGACTCCTAGGCGTTTCTTCCGCACGAATCAAGTGCCCGGAACCTCCAGGACTTACTATGTCTAGTGAGGACTTGCGTCATGTGGAAGGTGAGAACGCCGTCACGTCTTCCCAGCCACTCTTCATACCTCTATGAGTCTCCACGGACAAACCGCCATGATGACGTGCCCACGACAATTTAAAGGAGATTGATTAAGTAATAAATATATTATTTTATACTAAAGCGAGTTGTTTTGTTACACAACCATATTATTATTTAAATGATCAAAGAACTTATTTTCCATAAGTTAATTTTTAAGTGAATGTTTTAAACGATTATTCAGCAGTCATGACACACGTGCATTGATCCACACGTCGATCATCAGTACCTACCTTGCTTTTTAGGATACAGTACCTGCAAGGTAACCAACGAATCTATCTTTAGTAAATCGATCTATTAGAACTCGATTTATTACTGAATCGATTCTGTAGACTTCGATTCGAATAGATTTAAAAATCGATCTTGTTTAGGAAGAGTCGCCATCCCTATCGGCCGGTCCGTCTGTCATCTGGTTAGACAGTTGCATCTACGCGAGACGAAACACAAAATAAATATTATCTTATCGCATCGGCTCGACTGTATAAGTATTTTAACATATACAGTACTTTATGGTTATGGTATTACTAATTATTTAGCTATTTATGAGTTTGATATCATTTTTGTGATGTTTTGGTCTAAAGGTTCATCCTTACATAACTCATATAAATGAAGAGAACGAAACGTCAACCATGACTTTTTAAGGAAATGTACCTAGCAATCGTTAATTTACAGTTTATCTTAAAATCATAATTCCGGATACGAAAACAGAATTCCTGAAGTAAAAAGCTTGTAAAAAAATAAGCAAATAATTTCTATATTAGTTTGATTTTACTTCTCGCATCTTTGCTAGACTGCTTTTGGTCAATGTCCTTTAGCCCCGCCGCAACGCAAGGCAATCAAAAGAAATGTGAATGAAGTAGACGCCAAAATGATTGAATACATGAATGATCAGTTAAAAAAAAGTAAAAATGAGTTTGAAGATCCCAATTTATCGTTCTTCAAAGGTATTTTGCCGCAACTGGCTTCACTTAATGGCGATCAAATTTTAGAATTTCAGTCTGGAGTGATAAACCTTTTACAAAATATTAAAAGTAGAAGATATGGTCAGTCAAACTACGAGTGGCCTCCATATTCACAAAGTTCTAGCACTCCTCACTACCACACCCAAGGTTATTTTAGTAGGCCACATCATCTTGACTCTACACCATCAGTAGAAGGTTCGCCATCAGTAGAATCTACATTCAGCCAGGAGTCAGACTTGCCAGATCTGTCTATGTTTTGAAATAAATCTTCATTTTTGTAAACCTTTTTGTCATTTTAAATTTTAATTGATAATAACAAAAATTAAAGTTCTTACCTTAAAAATATCGCTAGTTTTACTTCAGGGCACAAGCTTTTCCTCCAGTTTGTGTCTTTCTTTTTTAAATCCTTTTCTAATCGTTTAAGAAGGTCATCAAAAGTAGACGTCGTCATTCGGAAATAAGTAAAAAATTTAGATTCGTCTTCTTTCAGCTGACGCACAACAGCACCACGACAAAATCTTTGCCTTAATAGTGGATGTATCCAATAACGCCGGGGCTTCCTCCGCCGCAGACGACGATAGTACCAATACAACACGACAACGTCCATTCTCGTAGAAAGTAGGCGATACACTGAAGAACGAAAGTCCAGTAGCGTCGGATCTGTTAAAATAGGTCCTGTAAATGCTGTGTGAATATTACCTCCAGTAGCGACGGATCAGTTAAAAAGGATCCTGTAAAACGGATGTTCTATGTGTACGCGCCGTAAGTCGTTAGACTTCTTATTGAGAGTGCTGGGACCAATTGAAGTGTTTTTCTGTTTAATGAAATAACCTTTAAGATATGCAATATTTTGGTTTTATTATTGCAGAACAAATTTAAACTAAGTCCTAAGAAGTCATGTACAAAATATGATAAGAATCCGCTTAACCATTTCAAAGATCTAGCAAAACCAAAAACGTTACCCCAGCAAAATCTCGAATAACTTCGCAACCGAAGAAAGAACAAATACAAAATAAGGCACAACATTTACTTCATCTAGACAACTAATTTTATAGCTAATATTTATTTAAATATTCCCATTAGAAAGAAAAAGGTCTGGCTGGCGTAACGTTACGCCAGCAGGAAATGTTTTTGTGAAATAATTAAAAAACTATAAGCGCAACAAATTTAAAAATGTGCGCAACAATTACAGAAGCCGCAAAACTAATTATCTATATGATTCAAATGACCATTTTCGACAACATCTGGCCTGGGTAACGGACACTTTGGTTTTGAGCACACAAATATAATAGGATAAGGTATATTTGTGTTTGATAATATATTGGGTAGACACTAGCTGCCACCTACGGCTCTGCCCCCGTAAAATTACTTCCCGCCTGATTGAAAGGTGGAAAGTAATTCCACAAATTGTGTCTTTTATCTGCTTTTTCCATATTTTTTTTTAAACCTTTTTATGCTTAAGAAAAAAACAGAGCCTTTATATAAATAAAGCAATCAAAACAAAATATAAATGATTAAAATTGGTCAAGCCGTTTTTGAGTTTTAGCGAGACTTACGAACAGCAATTTATATTTATGTAGAAGAAGATAGATGCCTAGATATTAGAATTGGTCTTTCGTGATCAGGCACAAAAAATGAATACCAACTATTTTGTAGAGGGTCGAAATAAAAATTATAAAAGTAATAAATCAGCCATTCGTCATTTTCAAGCTAGACGGTATTATATCCCAGTGAAAGTCCTGTCAAAATCGGTCTAGCCGTTTCGGAGGTTACCCAGAACAAACAGACAGGACAACAAAAAGTTAAAAAATATTTTTGTTTTGGGTTAATAGGATCGATCATACTTTCATTACAGTAATGAAATAAAAAACACTAAAAAGTGCAAAATCACTTTAATTTTGGAAGTCGGTGTATAGTAGTTTTTTCTCGTCGTTATTTAACACAGACTGTCGAAATTAAAGTTATTTTGCACTTTTCAGTGTTTTTTTACATTGAAGTCGATTGTATTCTAATTGAAAAGATTTTTTTATATTCATGTGTACCTATAGATTTGATTTTTACCACTAAACAACCAGTCGAAAATTATTTGCTCCATTGGAACAAACAAAAAAAAAAATCCCGTTCGTCTCACTGACAATATCAGGAGGCGATCAGGAAAAGAAATTGCGCATTCCATAACAAGTAGGAAACGTAATTTTTGAGTAAATTCAGACAAATCAGAGGGTCTAGCCAGTATAAAGCAGAGAGGTCTCACTCTTCTACATTCAGTATGATTTGAGAATAGTCCAACTTTTTTAAAGATATAAAACACTGTGGCCTTATAAAATAAGTGCTTCCAGCATGAAGCAAATAACCAGGCTTCCAGCAATTTCAGTATGAGTGCTCATTCATAATGAATTACTCTGTCGTTACTTCAGTAGAAAAAATTATAATTTTGATGATGGTATTATGAATGTGAATAAAGTAAAATATGTATGAGAAGAAAAAGAATAATTTGGTTTATGTTTATTTAACTATTTATAATAATATTTTGTAAAAACTAACATTTTACTAAGTAGCAGTCTGGCTAGAGTATATCACAGAATTCCATGGTCCACATATTAGTGAACAGTCAGCATCACAATTAAAAACTTTCTTAAAATGATTCTGTATAGGATACTTTTCTTCTGAAAGACCCAACTGCCCATATTTGTTACAGCCTGTAGTCCAGACTGTATTATCTTCTAGGAGTATAGCTGAATGCCTGGATCCACAGGCAATATCTTTAATATTTTTTTCCATAACTATTTCCTGCTCATCAAAGAGATCAACAAGAGTTGGGATAGAGTAACTTTCTTTACTAATATTTTTGATTCCTAGTTGGCCAGTGTCATTCCAACCCCAAGCATATAGATCACCAAACTCACTTAGAGCTAGAGAGTGCCATCCACCAGCACTGATTTTAGTGATTTTTATACCAGCAAGTGCATCTATTTCTGTGGGTAGTTCTTGACTGGTTATATCGCCATGGCCTAGTTGTAACCTCCTGAAAAATAAACAATACTAGAAAGTAGTTTGCAGTAGGAACTGTCTTGGTTCTTCATGCCATGGTTTCCTACTTACCTTCCATTACCCCATGTGTAAACTCTGCCATCTTCAGTCAATATTATGAAATGCTCATAGCCACACTTGACATCAATTACTTTTCCTTTGCAGTGGCTTGTGTCCACATAGCTTGGTAAAAGTCCACAGTATACACTACCATTTGATGTCAAAAATATACATGAATTGTTACTTATTCCAGCTTTTATTATAGGATTTTCTTTCTTCTGTTTTTTCACAATATTATTATCATGAGGCTCTTCAACATGAAACTTTATTTTTTTAATCTTATTGGTATTTAAATCTATCACCCATAATTTATTTACATTTTTGCCAATCAGTAGTATTTTATAATCATTACCAATAACACTTAGTTCAACATTTGAACCAGAGCACTCTTCTGGTAGTGGTATTCTAACAAGTTGATGTTCTTTCTCATCCCAAGCACCTGTTAAATAGAATACGCTGTCTGCCTCAAATATGTTATACGACCAGTTTACTTGTAAAAGGTTCGCCTGTATCAAGCCTATTCCTAAATCATGTTTGGTAGCTGTAAAATGACGAAATTCACTTATAACTGCATCATCACAAAGCCACTGTCCAAATACATTAGACCCTGCTATGAAATACACCATTCTAGTTAGTAGTTACAGCATTCTTTACGGGTTAATGTTTTTAGTTTATCTTTTTCAGATGAATTTTAATTTTACCCTGTGTTTCGAATCCGACCAACGCGCAACGTCACAATTATTACTCAATAGCCCTTAAGTTTTGTGACTATTAAATTTAGGCGGCTTTGCGATGTAATCACTTTTAACAATATTGAAATGACAGTCTGACAGGTGACAGGTCACTGCAAGGATTTCATGCTCCGGCCCCGTTTACACGTGGGCCCAGCTTCGGACAATCGCTATCCCTAGCCATTGTGTAAACGAGGAAATACCGATTACACAATGGCGATTGGTTGAGGTTAGACTCACGTGTAAACGCACCTTTATATACCCTACGCATAAACTGGATTGATTACGTAGCAATATAAAGCACTGTAAAGTGTACTTTATCAATATTTTCGTTAAGTTCGTATGTTTCATTGATAACCAAAAGGGGAAAAATGTACCGAACAAGACAACGACATAGAGGTAGTGTGTCCCTTTCTTACCTCTATTCTAACTAGGGTAACCATAAAACTAAATTAATTGTTATTATTATTGTCAGTGCAGAACATTTTATATTAATTGATGCTGTAGAATTTTATATCGACGGCAAAGTACCAATAACTCCTAACTGTCTGTGAAACCTGAAAAACTAGTTTAATTTGTTGAGAAGTCAAAAATGTATATTATAAAAATATAAAGTAATGTAGCGACATCTATTGTCACATAAGAACTAATCCTGCATCGCGCAATCAAAGTTCTCCGCACGATTAGAACATATAGAACAACCCGAAATCATCTATCGGGCAGTAGCTGCCCACCAGACATAACATCCCGTCTGGTCGGAGGATCCTCCCTTTTCAACGGAGCTTTGCGGGACTTACACTCTGTTCCGCCTATCTCCAAAGTAATAATAACTTCTGGTTTAGTTATACGGGTTTAATATGTTTTATTATAGTGTTTTTCTCACTACTTGTGTTTTATAACTAAACCAGAAGTTATTAGTATCCTATATTTAGGAGGTAATTGTGAAATAGACACGTTGGTTTAGTTAGGAGGTATTTCCACATTTTAATTTAATGCTGTTTTAACAAAAAAATCACTTCGGAGATTTTACTAAAACAAGTGGAAAAACACTTTTAAATTCATAGCGGTAAATTATGATTTTCTCGAAAATATCTTTTTAGGACATGTTGGTACTTCACGGTCGATATGTATGTCAGATGAGTTTATAATCGTATCGAATGTTTGAATTTATGTTAGGCAGAAAAGCAGAAAGAGTTTGTCTGTCAATTCGATTAATTTTCTCTAACAAAGATAATTTGTGTTATTAGTGCAAATGTAAAATTAAAATAAAAACTTTATTTTATCACTAATAGCAAATGGTTATTATTCCCATGTACTCACAATATGTACCTATATATATACGTATTAGTTTTTGAACGTACAAGTCTTGAACTTCTTTAGAACAGAATTAGAGATGGGTCAAACCGTATTTTTTTCAAATCGGTTGAACCGAATCATAATTTTGCTCAAACCGACTTACAAACCGATTCAACCAAACCGAATCATCCAGTACTGTATGACGTCATTCATTCGTTCATGAACCCCGTTATAAGTTATAAACCGTATTACGATACGGTTTACGATTTTAATTCGGGTAGGCGATAGGGATGGGAAAAAATATCGATGACTGAAAAACAATGTATTAGGCGTTTATTTATTATTAATCATATGAGTATTTATGAGATATAAGAAAGAAACCAATATCTCTTAAGTACCTATTATATAGTAACAGAAATGTATCTAGAACAAAATCAGATGACTTTCCGTAAAACTTTAATCAAGTAGTTCATTCTGAAAATTCGTTCGTTATTCATTCTGGCGGAGCGTTCAGCCCGCATCAGCTTATTCGCATTGCATCGCATTCGTACTCGCTCGAACTGGACACGAGTTGACTTGACACGATTGCGGTTTCAAACTGAAACCGGGTTGGAAAGACTGTAGCTCGGTTTGATGCGAGTTGCCCTTAACCCGAATTGATTCGGTTTGGCAAACCGGGTTGACTCATCGCTAAACAGAATGTCTCGTAGTACGGACTAGTCTATGGACACGCTAGTAGAAAGAGATAACATCCCTTTTGTATCGTACTCTTCGGTATGTTTTTGAGGTTGACGTAATCATAATCACTCCCAGATTCAAGGTTGTATACAAGGGTCACTGTTCAGTTGACAAGTTGACATGATATAATGACTTTATTGATTGGCAGTGACAAGATGTGTTTAGGGTTGTCAGCAGTATTCCGAAAACCATAAATAATGATGCGATTCATGGATATACAATTTCCTTGATCACATCATCTGGCCAGACATGGTCTTTTCCATGAACATTAGACTTGTGCCCTGGATTTCCTGGATTAATGATTTTAATAATTTCCAACACGGAAGTACCTACTGATTAATACTTCCGTACCTTCCTTCCATGGCTGTGATGCGATTGTCTTTGGTTATTTTTGACAGACAGTTCATTTCTAGTAGTTGGCAGTAGTGGTAGCGAAGTTGAAACAGGGAGTCGCATGTGTGTGTATGACTTTATTTTACGTGTGGAGTGTGCCGGTTTCAAGGTACATTATTTTATTATTTTTTTACCGAATTATTTGGTAAATTTCATAGTTATCAGTTTTAGCGTGCACTTTAGTATCATGATTATGTACTTTCTTAAAGAAATCGTTTGTTCCATAGCTCATTCCACAGATGTGATGTCCTAATGACATGAAGTTTCTTGAGAGCAAATCAATATGGCCCTCAAGCTTGGAAAATGCAGGCTCTGCCTCAAGCTCGGCGACTTTTACTCCATCTTCACGATCGACAATGCTTTACAGCTGGCGGAGATGGCAATGGAATGTGCCCGGGTGAAAGTAAGTCCCAAAATTGATTCATTCTTTCGGCTTGAAGCGATTGAAAATTCGGAACATTCACGTATCTAATTTCAAACTATTTGTTTGGATCGAAGTGTTAAAATTACCATTTGTTTCATAAAACTGAGATTGTGTTGATCATTCTGAAACTCATATTGGTTTATATCCAGAAGCTACACTCTCTGTGATTACTAAGTTTCTTTATTTTAATTCTGTTCTAAATAGATGGCTCTCTGTCTAATTACTTACCAAGTTTACAAATAAAAACTAGGTAAGAATATTAGAAACACTTGATCTGAACATGTTTACCTACTCTACAATAACAAAATATGATTACCTCTCCCTGATGAAAGTTAGTAGACAATTTACATACTTTTCAAATGTATTGACCCTTTCTGCTATAGGGATATAACTCTAAACCTCATACTTTTACCAATGAGCTAATAAGATTGTTTAGGTCCAAGTGACTAAGAGAATCACAATACCTTTACCCACCTACAATACTTGTACCTTAGGGACATTTTGTCTCTCTACACCCTTTGTCGGCTTACTGCAAGAACTTATTGACTGACAAGTACAAAGCTTTGTTCAATTTTTTTTTAAATCCAAAACAACACACACCAAAATTATCATATAAAAAAATGTATCATAACATAGATGCTAAAAGTGGCTTTATTCAAAGTTTGTTTCATTTGTCAGTTAATGGGTTTTTACAGTAAGCCGACTCTTTACTATGTTAATTAGTTGAAGCATATTAAAAAACCATGTTAAGTTGACTTTTATTTTCTGATTGAGTAGGTAGTAATTTCCTATGAAACCTGTTGCATTGCATCCCACCTATGTTGTTAAAATTTGTTTAATAAAAATGAAGCCTGCCTGTTATATCTTAATGTATAGCATAATAGCATAATCAGCCTTTTAATGTTCCGACTGCTGGAACTCAGGCCCCCTCTCTAGGAGAGGGAATGGGCCGTAATCCACCATGTGTGCCCAGTGCGGGTTGGTGAAAGTCACTTTTTATTCTAGGACATGCCGGTTTCCTCACGATGTTTTCCTTTACTGTTTTGAGAGCAGTGGTGATGAAATAAATTATACAAAGTAAAGCACCTGGCTGGGTTTGAATCCGGGACCTACAACTCACATGTCGGGGCCGTTATCACTCAGCCACCACTGCTGTCATAATGTATTGCAACAGGCATTTGTTATAATTATGAAGAAGGATTTAAAATTGTTTAAGCAATGTTATAGATATGAAATTTCAGATCTGGGTATTAATACAGATTGAATATTACTTGGACTGAATATTATACCAGTTTCAGATTGGATATGCAATGATTTCGGATTATCCTTTTTCAGATAGTTTTAGCTATGGATATTAAAATTTTAGAATTATAATATAAAAAACTAGTTTGACCTCTATTATCTAGATTATCATTTGTTTGGCCTGGCAAAACAAATAAAATTCACTGCTTTTATTCAAAACTATCCCAAAACTTTTATATTGGCGGTTATGGGTATTGTTTTATTTCGGATATCAAATAGTTTGGGTTACAATTATAGAGCTCCATAACATTCTTGTTTTGAATATAATAAATGCTGTTTTGTGCATTATTGAGAATCTTAGTACTTGCCCCCTTATTTTTATAATGTGACCTGGGGACATAGTAGACATCAACAACTATGTACCCACAACTACCTTAGACAGACTGTCCAGTTGCGTAGGTCTAACTTCCGAAGTCAAGTGGCATTTTCTCGTCCAACATACCACAGTGTCTCAAGACTAAAGTTTAAGACTCGTATGTGTTCTCAGTGATGACATATGGCTCTGAAACATGGTCATTCACAATGTGTCTCATCAGAAGGCTTAAAGTCACCCAGCGCATCAGAAATGAGAATATCCACAGGAGCACCAAGGTTATTGATATAGCCCAAAGAATCGCCAAACTTAAGTGGCAGTGGACAGGGCACATTGCTCACTAAACAGATTGTCGATGGGGCCGAAAAGGTAGTTCTGGAGTGGCAACCGTATACCCGAAAACGCAGCATTGGAAAGCCTGCCACAAGGTGGATCGGTGACAAGGGTCACCGAAATCCTACCATTCGTTGTGGGGACACTTGAGGAAGGCTTATGTCCAACCGTGCACGTCTTTAAGCTGAAGTGATAATTATGATGATGACTTTGGGAAAACTACTTTAGATACAAATCTGCTTGACCCTTTTGGTACATCCACTGCTGGACATAGGCCTCCCCCAAATGTCGCCACAAAGAACGGTCCTGTGCGTCTCGCATCCATCGGATTCCCGCAACCTTCACCAGGTCATCGGTCCACCTTGTAGGGGGCCTTCCAACACTGCGTCTTCCGGTACGCGGTCGCCACTCCAGAACCTTTCGGCCCCAACGGCCATCCGTTCTGCGAGCAATGTGCCCTGCCCATTGCCACTTAAGTTTGGCGATTCTTCGTGCTATGTCGGCAACCTTGGTTCTCCTGCGGATATCTTCATTTCTGATTCGATCACGCAAGGAAACTCCGAGCATAGCCCTTTCCATTGCCCTTTGGGTGACTTTGAGCCTTCTGATGAGGCCCACTGTGAGCGACCACGTTTCGGAACCATATGTCATCACTGGCAACTGGAACTCAGACGAAAGTCTATGACTTTCGTCTTGAGACACTGTGGTGTATTGGATGAGAAGATACCGCGCAGCTTCCCGAACGCTACCCAGCCGAGCTTTTGGCAATACTAGTATGATATTACATGTTTTATGTAGTTATCACCATTCTCTTGCTCTTATCCCTGTTATAATGTTTCCTAATCCACGTTATCAAAAGTATTTTTCTTTAACCCCTCAAGCTCCTATCTCCTATTTTCTTATGCTGATGCCTGCTAGGGCTGCGGGAACGTTTGAAAGAGTTTTGGGCATGGAACGCAAACGGTAAATGAGAGAATACAGGTGGGTTTTGTTTCAGTATAAGTCTGACACACCCTAGAGCGGCAGAAGTCATTATTTTGATGATTTACTACCTCAAAAAATAAACATTGCGAAGTCGTTGAGTAAATTGCGGGCAGTCTTGGTGTAGCCATATTTGACTGCCTGCAGTATGTTGCCTCTGAACACTTGTTTTAATGTAGTTGATCTCTTGCAAATCTAATTACGCAACTGCGATGGTAAGAGGAGGAGTAGACTCCGCACACAATGTTTTGATACTTGTTACAGCCTGTTCTATGGTCTATCAAAAGCTGACTTAAATAAAATAATTAATTTCCTAACAAATTCAAATCTTAGGATACGTATTCACTAAAGTGGAGCTAGGCGGATTTGAGCGCAGAGGAGCAGTGAAAAGAATCAAAGCATTTATTTTGGGCACGCCTTAATTATGGCGGTAAGTTCCCTCTTTGAGGCGTGGTTGGAAAGACCTCACGGCGTGCTCACCTTCCGCATGACGCAGGTGAGACCGAACACGGTAAGTTCGGGAAGTTCCTGCACCGGATTCGAGCGGAAGCGACGCCCGGGTGTCGCCACTGTGTGGACCGCCCGGAGGAGACGGTGGAGGTATGCCCCGCTTGGGCAGAGCAACGCCGTGTCCTCGTGGGGTCGATCGGCGGCGGCGACCTCTCGCCCCGTGCCTTGTTACAGGCCATGGTCCGGAGCGAGGAGGAGTGGCAGGCGGTCGCCTCCTGCGAAGCAGTAATGCTAGCAAAGAAGGCAGCCGATCGCGCGAGGCAATGGTCCTCACGCCCCAACCGCCGCCGGAATTCCGATCCCGATTTCCGGCCACCGTAGGCGCGGTCTTGCGGACGGCGAGCAATGGGTGGCTCGCCGTCCGACCGTCCGGTAACTGTCCGGACCGAGCCTAAGTCGTCGACAGCGCGTACTGTTCCACGCGCGCCTCAAGGAGATGTCAGTAACTGTAGGGGCCCAGCAGGGTCGAAGCCTACTGGGACCATGGGTAGTGTGAAAGTGAAACCCGGGGCCCTGGGACAAAGGCAAAGAAGGAATAGGAGTGGGTTTTTAGTCAGTAAAAGTCTGACACTATCTCTCGCTCCCCCCAAGAGCGGGATTTGTCATAAGATGATTTACCCACCTAAAAATAAGCATTTATTTCAAATAACCATTTACAGGCACTTTTGAATTGTCAAGAAGTTGGTCAATAAGAAAAATTATGCTAATTGAACATATCAAAGTGTAGCTCTATGGAGAAGAATGTAGAAAAAATTTCATGGATACTCTTTTTAATTATGTTATGTAGGTACTTATTACAAACTAGCTGACCCGGCGAATTTCGCACTGCCTAACAGTCAATGAATGCAGTATATCTTACGAAATAGTCAACCGATTGCGATGAAACAAAGCCTAAGTAATATATCAAGTTACATACAATTTTAATGTATAAAAGTTGTCTACATCGATTTCGTGCATTTCACGTGATGCGCGCACAAATAAAACTTCTAAAGATTTATTATATGTATAGATAACTCTGTTACATATTTCCTGTCGCTACTGCATGTGAGAAATATGTAAACTGTATTTACTTTAAATATATATAGAAATTAAAATAAACCATTGGCAGCTAAGACTTGACCAATCTCAACTGATAACGCACGTTCATGGACATGACTTGTAAATCAGCACCACTCAGCTCAACCATTTTTAAGGAACCGAATGATCCAACGCACGCACAACATCTGTGAGACATTTGAGTGAGCATGACAAACTCAACTGCCATGCTCATTTATGTTGAACAAGTCGAATGATAAACCTAAAACCATAAATTGCTCGACTCCGTTCTGTCCAGCGCGGGGCCGGGTATCCAATAGTAACAACCGCTTTACGTACAGTGTTTCCGCTGATGCAGAGTGGAGATTTCGAGCACTGTGATTGGCCAATTCACTGTTCACTCCTCTCTACTCGCCCAGCTCAGCGTCAGTGGAAACGTACCCTCGTGCTCTCTTGTACATTGCAAGTGGTCTTAACCGTATGGCGTGTTAGCCTTAAACCGTAATCAAAGTAATTTTTTTACAAAGCCCCCAAGCTTTTCTAAAATTTTCGTGCGCAATCACAATTGCACTTTATCAATAAATGTATAGGCACACTTATTGGTAAAGCGCGTTAGTTCCTTGCCGAAAAGTCTTGGAGCTTTTGGGGTCCAAGGGCCCTCGTTTTTATTAGGTCAGCGTTTAAGATTTATGAAACTGTCTTGTTCTCATGCTGTCAATTAGTAAAAAATTGCCATAGCTATTCTCTATTGCCATGTTTGACGGAGCATTATTCGACTTGAGCGATTCAGCCGTTTTTTGGGTCAGTAATTGTCAGGACAAAGTTTGTATGAATGAAAGTTTTTTTTATGGATAATATACCGGACATTAGTTATCGCTAGATGTATATGATTTCGTTTTTGAACAATGGTAAAAATAGGGTCAACGTCTATATTTACATTCTATATGCAAAACAAAATGTGCATGTTCTGACCACAGGATATGCATTGTTTTAGATATACGAAGGCGATGGGCTGCCTGACAAAGTGTGCTCGGAGTGCATACAGAAGCTCAGTAGCGCACATATCTTCAAGCAGCAGTGCGAGCGAGCCGACCAGGAGCTACGCCGTAACTACGTGCCTCCACCTGGTAAGATGCTCGTTTAATTTCTTCTACATATTAACTTCATAAACGCATTCCATTAAACTTATGTGATTTTCCAGGATTTAGCATCAGTCCGCCGCCACCAAACAGACAGAGCAGCGATTCCGCTTTTTCAAACCATACCGACACCTCCAACCTGACCAAACCTCCATCTTTCATCGAAGAAAAAGTAACCCCCGCAACTAGAACCCGGAAACGTAGTGCGGATAGCGTCGACAATGCATCCACCGGAGGTGCCTCCAGCGACTACAGACCCAGCGGCTTCAAGCGCGTCGAGGAACTCAGGCGCACCCACAAAAAACCTAGGAGACTGTCAGGACATGTCTCGCATTTAGATTCGGATTACGAAGACAACAGCACCTCGTACTTAGCTGAAACAGATTCCGATGAGCCCTTACTTAAAAATAGCTTCAATTGTGACATATGCCATAAACAATTCCCTTCTCAAAGAAGTCTAGGTGTCCACAGCAGGGTGCACGACAAAAAAGAAAGTTTAGGCGAAAATACCGTCGTTGATATACCGCAGCAGACGGAGGACGCGGCTGACGTTGAGGACAAACTGAACTGTGAAAAATGTGGCAAGACATTCAAATTAAAGATCATGTTGAAACGTCACCACGAAATATGCGAAAAACCTGCAAGTCCCGTCAAGATACCGCAAAAAGAGTTGCTCAT
Organism: Mythimna vitellina; assembly: GCA_949316375.1. Lineage (NCBI taxonomy): Eukaryota > Metazoa > Arthropoda > Insecta > Lepidoptera > Noctuidae > Mythimna > Mythimna vitellina. The sequence goes on along the minus strand of OX438687.1, from coordinate 5,557,550 downwards.
CTCTCTGGAACCGATCGACGGCATGAAGAACCGGAACATTGTGTGCGAAATGTGTTCTGCCAAGTTCAAGACTATTGAAAATTTGGCGAAGCATATGAAAGTGGTTCATGCTGCCGTCTTAAAAAGAGAAAATCTTGATAAACGGGAAAATGGGAAGGTGTCAGTTCCATGTATGTTCTGCAGGAAACTGTTCGAAGATTGCTATACGCATAATGCACATTTCCACAAGTGTCCGAAAAGGGATGACTCTTTGCCATTTGAGTGCCCCATTTGTAAGAAGGTGATCACGAGAAAGAGCAATTATATGCTACATCTTAAGAACTTGCATTTTGAGCCGCGGACGTCATTGAAGAGCTCAGTGGAGTCTGAAGCGCAGGAGTACCATGAATGTAGGATGTGCTCGAAGAAGCTTCCCTCCCAAGAGCTGCTGATTACGCACTTAGCAGCACACATGTCCAATATCGATGATAACGATCATGAAGCTGACAATGAATCTAGGTAGGTACATATTATTTTGCTTTCTTAGAATAAAACCTTTTTTCATTTCATTAAATAGAAATGGTTTTGAATGACGAATATTTAACGTTGCTTCTTTTCAGGACAAGCACTATAGACGACGGAGTGTCCATCCAATCAGTGCATAGCCACACTCCCACCGGTCAATTTAAATGTCCAACATGTGACAAAGAATTTAAGTACAGGAAAGCTCTTCAAACGCATGAAGCTAGGTGTCATTCTGAAGTACCTGTGCAGGTGAAGATAGAGCCACCTGATAAGCCTTCGACGAGTCTTCTAAGCGAGTCAGCAATCTACAGGCAGACTGACTCGGAGTCTAGTCAAGAAGAAGACGATAATACATGTGATATTTGCGAAAAACAGTTCTCCTATCGCCGGCTGCTCTTACACCACAAGAGAACCAAGCACAACATGAGCTCAGGACACAAACGCGCCAAAATCTACCTCAAAGACTGCTCAGTACGCTGTCTCATCTGCGACCTCGACATGAAAGTTGGAGCAATCAATGAACATAATCAAACCCATATTTCAAAAAATATGAAACCTAGAAACCTGTACACCTGCGCTGAGTGCGAGGATACATTTAAGAGCTGTTCTGCTCTAGCAAACCACATAAAATTGATTCACAGACTAAAACAGAAACGGATCGAAGAGGATACCGTGAACCCGTCGGATTTTTGTGAAGTCGTTGTGACAAAAGCGGAACCCCTGGACTTTATCCAGAGTCACAACGACTTTGGCGAGGTTCCGGGCGAAAGCAAGCCGCTGGTGGATCTTAGCGGCTTCACCTGTCCCATATGCAGCAAGAAGATGCCGACCCTCATATCCTTGAAGAGGCACGTCAACTGGCACACCAATGTAGGAAATAATGTGCAGAAGAAATACGAGTGTAGCGTCTGTAAAGAGGTAAGGTCTCGCTCTGATCTCATTTGATAAAAAATTTGCATCTCTACTTAAAAGATTTATCAAGGTTTTGTTTTGGATTTCTGAAATATACTACTAATAAATTAAGTCGAAGTGGATGGTTATTGGTTATTACAGTAGCCGGCAGTTCGCGCATGTAACACTTAGTGAAAAAAAATGGTTGACTATTTTTTATTTTATGATTTATCAGTATTCTGTAGTTATTGCCATAATTTATTCTTAAATGTATCTGTTTAGAGCAAACTTTAAAGAAACTTTAAATATAAAAGGTAAACAAAGTATTTTAATTAGAATAGGCCGTCTTTGTCACATCGGTTTTTAAAAGTTAACCCTTGCTAGAAATTTATGTTTGCAGCGGTATTTGAGTAAAGTCAAAGTCAAAAGTTTTTTATTTCACTTAGGCCTACATGGGCACTTATAAAACGTCAGAAGCTAGTGCACAGTTCCAAATTGGTCGTTTCCTATGGAGAAGAACCGGCAAGAAAGAATAGCTCTTTTTTTTATTTTTCCATGTAACTAGCTACGCATCATAAACCATTTTTCTGATATGTGTACGTAAAATGGTAGTTGTCGTGCAATATAATCAAAATTTAAAACAAATAAATAACAAGAAATCATAACAAAGGGTAAAAACTTTATTGCACGCAAGTGTTCTCGGGAGCGAAAGTAACGTGGACGCATCGCTAAAGACAGGGGTTGACTGACGGACCAATCGCGCGCTCATAACGATGTTACCTCGTTCCTCGCGTCCCGCTTGATGACCAAACAGACCTAAAAATCGACTTCTGTGCATCTAACGACTCTTGCCAACTTACGTGCCGGCTACTGTACGTTTTAGACTTTCGTTATAATAATGTGAAAATGTTTTTGTTTATGCATTGTAAGTTTGTATATCTCTTTGTTGCAGTCCTTCAAGTTTCAGCGCCATTACAAGATCCACATGCGCGAGCACTACCACGACACCAACCTGGACCCGAAGCACTTGACGTGCGCCATCTGCGGCCGCGTCAGCAAGCACCTCCGCGCCGCGCAGGCTCACATGAACTTCCACAAGCAGACGCGCTTCCAGAACAAGGACTACCAGTGCTCCATCTGCGAGCGAGTCTTCCAGTACCGCAAGGTCTACCTCTCCCACATGGCCATACACTATAAAAAAGGCGACAGCGTGCAGAACACCATCGTGGGCGACGTCATGCCTGGCAACGTCGACAGGAACATCTTTGACGGCACGCACACCTGCCATCTCTGTGGCAAAGTCTGCGATTCAGAAAACTCTCTCAAATGCCATCTTAGCTGGCATAACTCCAAAACTTTCCTATACGGCGCCCGCCATGAGTGCACCATCTGCAAAGTGAAGTTCACTAACAAACGAAGACTAGAACTTCACACCCGAGCTCACTTCGAAGACGAGAACGGTCCCTACAAATGCAACATCTGCGGCAAGGGGTACACTGACGAGGGCTACTTCCAAAGACATGTGAAAGGACACAACTTTGACAATCAGTCCCACAAAAAAAGGATCGAGAAATTCAGAAAGGATAAAGTTAAATGTCCCATATGTTCGCGGTACTACCCAGACTTGGTGAAGCTGATCCGACACTTGCGCCGCACGCACCCTGAGAGCAAGATGATTAAGTCCGACCCCGACGCGCCGCCGCCGCTCTACTACTCCTGCAAGCTGTGCGCCAAAGTGTTTCTAGACGAGCGGAGACTGCAGTCTCACGAGGAAGCTCATTTACGAAAACCAGAGTTCTTTAAATGCAAGTTTTGTGGAAAGAAGTACATATCGCTGAAAAACCACATGATTCACATTAAGGGACACTTGGCGCAGAAACATTACGATAACCCTCTAAAGTGCCCGCACTGCGACGAGAAGTTCGTGAAGGGTTACGCGTTGCACCACCACTTGCGTGACGCGCACAACATCAACGAGAACTGGATCGCCGAGCGCACGGAGCAGCCGCTCTCCGGCCCGCTGAAGGACCTGCAGTGCTCCATCTGTATGAAGGTCCTCGCCAGCAAAGGGAACTACGAGCGACACATCGACTACCACAATTCCTTGCGATGTAACTACTGCTTCGATTACTTCAGCTCTCTCAGGTTCCTAGAGGGACATCTAGTGTTCGCGTGTAAAAAGAAAAAGCTTTTAGGCGACACCGAAGTTTACCCTAAGAAAGTGAAATGCAACATTTGTTACAAAGCGTTCCATGTTCAAGTGAAACTAGACTGTCACCTGCGCACGCAGCACGGTATCATAGTAGACAGGGAACAGAGAACCGGCAAGCAGGAAATAGTCTGTGATTATTGCTTCAAAGTTTTCGAAAACGAGTATGCCTTAAGTACTCACAAGATTTACCATCGCACTGTCGGCTACTATGGGTGCAAGTACTGCAAAAAGAAATTTAGCTCACTGGTTGTGTATCGGAAACACAAGAATCACCATATGGCGCAGCTCAATGTAGATAACCCAACGAAATGCGAACATTGTGACGAAACATTCGTCGCTTTCAGGGAAATGATATATCACATGAGGGACGTACATGGCGATGATAAGGAGTGGTTCACTGAGCCCAAGGAGTCCATCGAGGAGACTTGCCCCATCTGTAATAAACGATTCTATAACCTTCACAAACATTTAACTTACCATGAAGAAAACAAGTGTAAGAAATGCAGTGAATATTTCTACTCCAGGGCGGACTACGATAGTCATCTCTGCGCTATTGAAAGTGATGACGAAGGCACTGCGTATGTGGGAAGTGAGGGAACATTCCAATATGAAGAGTGCAAGTTCTGCTTCAAACCGATTACCAAGAAGAGCACCAAGCGGCTCCACGACCAGATCCACAAGGGCTCTGGATCTATATCCTGCAGGTTCTGTTCACTTAAATTTAAAACTTTAGATGCTTTTAATATACACGCTTTCTCTCATAGGAGCAGAAAATACCATAAGAAGCCGATAAAATGTAGAAAATGCAGCGAGAAGTTCGTAAGATACGGACCATTTATAAAGCACATGAAGTTAGTTCATAAGTCTGTGAAGAAACTTCATTACAGAGCGGTAGTGAAGCCGGAGAGATGTGTCGTTTGTGGAGAAGACTTCCCGAACTTGCACAATCATTACCGCGCACATCTGCTGAACCAGTGTCAGGCTTGTCTCAAATACTTCACGTCGTACAAGGCGATATCTGCGCACGAGTGCGGCAAAGAGGACATTGACCCGTCGAAGGTTTTCACGTGCGACGCGAACTTGAACGAGCTGATAAAAACATATGTTCCTATGGATGAGAAAGATGATGAGAAGTACTACGGCCACACCGACAACGAAGAAGAAGAAGAGGAAGACGATATCATGCCGCAAGTAATTGGTGAGGAAGAGGAAAGTCAGGACAGTAAAGTATACAAGGACATGCCTATGCTACAGTCGCCGATAATATCAGATGTGCTGTCTCTGTACAAGGCGGAGATAAATGGGATGGGTGAGGTGGATGGCGTGGTGGACAATATGGCCGAAGTGGTCAACATAACCGATGATGACGACTCGGTGGATGTGGATGATACCGTTGTGCCAGTGGTTGTCGTTATAGATGATGATTAGACGGTTGATTGTCACCATGTATTTTGAACCATGATATTTACGCCGTGCGAATAAATATGTACCTTGCTGATAGCTCTTGCATGTCGCCAATGTCACTGAAGCAATGATGAAAAAATGCGCAACTTGATTGCTACGTAGTCGATCCTCGATCTTTGATTGGTGTCTTATCGGCACAGAGCAAGGTCATAAGGTATGGATAGTGATAAAAATTTTGTCTGTTAAATGTATTGTAGTAAAATCGCATTTCGATTCGACATCTTAGATGATGGTAGAATTATATTATAATAGCTATAAATATCCTTTAAAACTGTTTGTGATTAGGTTAAAACTTATTTTGGTACTATTGATCTTAGGCCGTATAACCGCTATATTTTTTAAGCAATCATAAACGTGCAGTGTATATATTTAATTCATTGTATTACGATAAGCTAGGCATTTTTCGAAATACTTAATGTTATCTTCATTTATTTTTGACTGAAACTAATGCCGGATAGTTTAATTTATTTGCATAGTTTAATTTGAGCGCAGCTGTAGATTAAATGTGTAACTTCGGTATTGTGCTGGAAGATCTCCGTGATACACAAGCTATAAATATAATATATATGGCAATATGCATGAAAAAAATATTAACTTAGGTACCAGTTTTACAAAAATATACAAAAAAAAAATAGACTAGCTGTGAAAACAATATCAAAATTGGTAGAAAAGTAAACGAGATATAAAAATTCGCCAAGACCGTTTTCTATGGCGGCCATACAGGCGTGGTGTACTTTGACGTCAAAGTTCATATCGGACTTCTCTTTATTAATAGCAGCTTTCAAGCTTTATAACGTTGTTGATGAAGATATTTTTTTAAATTCTTTCATATTTGTTTATTAGAGCTACAAATGATTTAATTTAAGGAATAAAAAAAAACTGCATCCCAAAAAATTCCGACGGAAAACACTAACATTTGCTCGGAAGTAACTTCGGCCTTTGAATTTTCCATACGAATTGTGACGTGTAATTTTCGCATGGTTTGTAATAGCAATCAATTACGTCTAACGTCAAGAGTCATTCACACGGTTGTCTGGATCTTCTCGGTTATTCGGCAGACGAGTGTAAATGAGCCATAAAATTGGCGATTTATAGATTTGTTGTAGTAGCAGCTCTTTTTCTGTAACTACCCTCACTTTGGGAAAATGGCTATAAAAAATTGTACTGCGGAGTTTTTTTTTTTTTAAGTAGGGTTTTTTTTCACCTCAAGGTGGTATTTATTTTTATTTTGTACAGTTTTTTTTTTATTACTTCGGCAAAGTCTACATAACTTAGATTTACTAGATGTAATATTTTCGTATTAAATTGTCATTTCATCTGAACTGGTGAATCTGTGCTTTTCATGATATTTACACGAAATATTTTATAAGTAAAATGGATAAAATTATAATATGGGCATTACAAACCCTTAGGAAAAGTATTACGCAATAAACATGCACAATTGTATGTGGTTGAATATATAGACTACCTATATTTTGATATTGTGCCATCTAGAAATGCAATTTATTATGATGTCAGCAAAACTTTATGGGCTCAGTAGGCGATGCCTTTTCGGTCTGTGGGAATGTTTGATAGAGTTTCCGTGGCCCTGGAACGCAAAGGGCAACTGAAGAAACACTGGTGGGTTTTAGTCAGTAAAAGTCTGACACGCCCTGTCGGTGCACTCAGAGGGAGAAGTTATTTAGTGAATTCCCACTTCAAAAAAAAATTGCAATAATGTCTCGAATTATATTTTGTAGTATTTTCCGCGTTGTAGGTACTTGTATATAATAGGAAACAGTAAAGATGCGCCTACGTTAGGCGATTCGATCACGAATTCGCATAGCTAGGCTGGCCTCCTAAACCTGTCTGCGCTAACGAATTCGTGTTCGACTCGCCAACCCAGTTATGCACACAGTAAAAACAGTTTTATAGAGTCTCAGTAATCGCGTCTTTAGTCTTATAACTCGTATGTATTATAGATGTTAGATAACTTCTGTACAAATTATTTAGGTATGTATTCTCATATAGTGTACGAGTCTGAAAAGTTTTAGGGTGCGGAGACTTGCAGAGATCAACCAATCACATCGATTAAAATCGTATGAATTAAATTATTAGTGAATTGACTCATGGTGTGACTTTAAATGGGCAGAAAAGTGTGACTGAGGTAGAGCGATCATACAGCCGATGGGCGTCTTTTTAAGGAATTCAGATTGAAAGAAAAAAAAGACAATATGTTTATTTGGCACCAACTCAACAAAAAAATAATAATAATGTACCTCACGACTGCGCCAAATGGAGTCCAAATTGGGGAACTACAGGTTTTTAGTGTCATGTTCGTCTCTGAAGACCTACTACAGAAAAGAGCCTGGTATAGGCTGCATATTCGCTTTATCTCTATCTACAGGTGACACATTTTGTGAGGGTATTTTTCGCTCGAGTCAATATAGTTGGAATCCACGTAGATATAGGCTGTCTCGTCTGTGATTGGTCGACTCTCGCCCCTCTTCGAATTGTAAAACATTTGAGTTTGTTAGTGCTAGTGCGATAGGTAGCTAGCTCGATTCCAAACTATAACAGTGATTTTATAACTTGCCCAGAGATGTAATGGTTCGTCCACACCGAAGTTATATAAATGTCGTGGCAAGATCTTAGAATAGAATAGAATAGAATAAACTTTATTGTACACCAAAATAGTAACAAAAACTTTTACATTAACTTAAATCTATGGGTACAAAGGCGGTCTTATCGCTGACAGCGATATCTACCAGACAACCTTAGGGTGGAATGTAAGAATTTGAAATAGAAACAAAGGGGGGTAGTTTGCGGTGTACAGCAAATTAATAATGTAAAATAGAATTGATCACTTCATGATATGGCCGACTAAAACTGGCCAGATCGTTCAATTTTGGCCATATAATTGATGTAGGATTTCTATGATAATAAAAGGTCTAAAGAAAGTAGGCCAAACGAAGATTGAAATATCATCAAACTTTAACGTTTAATCTGACCAGTTTTACTTGGCCATATCATGAAGTGATCATTTTCCAAGATCTGGCCACGACATATATATGGAGCAACATTTTGCAACATTAAAATCCTTTGCCATAATTTATTATAAAGAGAAAAGATTTATGTATTTGTTTGTGATGAATAAATTCTTTCACCAGTAGAATGCTACTTTGTCACTGAGTGACATATGCAATATATTTTATACTTTCACGCAGGCGAAATTGCTGGCAGAAGGTAGTCTTGTTTTAATTTTGTTGTCATTGCTCCACAGAAAGTATCTTCGCTTTGGATGAACTCATAGCCAACTTAGAGTTAGCTCTCTTTTTGTTTATTCACTAAGATGTCATAGTGACAGTATTAGTAAGAATATTATAACAAGTAATTCAAAAGCAATATCGGTCAATTAGCATTTTGTTTGTTTGGAAAAAACTTGAAAAAATGTGGGTCGGCTCTCACCGTGAATCGACAAAAAGTTACATTTTATTTTTAAGTGAGATTCTCTCACTTGCCGAACGGACTCCGCGGTCTATTTTTTTTTGTAGTGTGAAATTTAATGACTTCTTGCGCTCTGGACTGGAGCTGATTAAAACTCACTTGTGTTCTTCAGTTGGCCTTTGCATTCCAAGAAACATTGTTATTTCTCTTTCAGAAACCCTCCTAATCTACTGGGTGGATTCTAATTATTTCACTGAAATGTGTAACTTGTAGTAAATAGAGTTCTATATTGTAGCGCTAATTTGAAGTGTACGCGCCGCGTCGCGTTTCGGTGTGAGCTGACCCTTATAAACAGTTACCCGATTCAGATGCAAACATAAGTCTAAATAGAAATATAAATAATAATGTTTACATGTTGATGTATTAGCCAAAGGGAGTGGATGTATTGTATACTAGATTAAAACTTACTGCCGCAAAAAGAGGTCGCTTGAAAATATATTATCAATCATTAACTGTAAACTGATCAAGATAATCGTAAATTATATTTATCAGTTGAACTAATGATTGTTTTTTTTTTCTAAGTGTTGACTCAAGACTACGCACGACATCACAGGTATACATTTCCAGTATAAGTTGATCTCACATTGTTGTGCACATCTATTCAATGCGAGATCAGCTTATACAGGAAAGCTTGATGGGTCGTCGCATGTATCAATGTTAGTTTAAGGATAATATTAAGTCCAGTCAGCGTCTTTGATCGTCTAATTATAGGATAAAGTGTTTATTCCAAATTATGTTATAAAGAAGTTACTTTTATTTGTGGTTGATTTATTTTTAATCCTTTTTTTATAAGTGTCAAGTACTTTCCGTTATGTTCTTTGTAAATGTAGATTGTTGATGATGGGCAAAATAAAATGATCATTTAAATTTTATTAATGTTTATTTAGTCAACATACTCATCTATGAATGTCTGATTAACCAAGTTACTGAACCTTTTGAGTTTTATAACATACGTGAGTTCTGTGGACAACTCAACTGCTTGCAATTGAAGCACAGGTGAAGGGAAAATCTAAGAATTAACAAAGCATATTGACCGCTATATCCACACTGTAGCGCACTATGGAGATAAAAAAGACGCTTTTTTATTTTTTCGCTCGAAGAGCGTGTCTTTTTTTTAAACATATTTGACTCTGCGTCAATGTGCTTTACACCTTTGAACAATCATAATAATAAAATATTACATAGAAATCACACAGTATAGTGTAATGAAAACAAATGACAGTATTACACCAAGGTTAGTTTCCACAAGACTTTAACATTTTTGATAATGGCCATTCACCATTATACCGCTTGATCCAATGTCAAACCCAAAGCCAAACTTCTCGGTGCGATGGTGTGTGACCAGCATTAAGGTGGGTCTGCGCTAGAGGGGCCGAGCATAAATTCATGTATTGAGGACAGACATACAAGCATCGAACAAGCGCGTATAGAGCGTTTGGTTCGTGTTCGGCATTGTCGGTTTTTTGATGAATACAAAGGGTTTCGCATCACGTTCGAAGACAGTGATCGTTGGAGACTAGTTGTACGTCCACACGACACCGGGAGTAGAACGGCTCGGTTTATGCTCAGCTCATCCACGGCTCGTCTAGCGTAGACCCACCTTTAGTTTTAAAATAACCTCGGTTAACCAGCCATCCACAAGTCCTCAAGTGTTACAGGTACATTACATACATCGTAAACGTTGATAGTTATAAAAATATCTATCATTATTTTAATAAGATACATATAGTCATCCCTTACACTAGTTTTAACTTCATTTTATACAATGGTAGTACAATTTTAAGTTGTATTGAATCGTATAATATTCTGTGTTATCGGAGTCGGCTATTTTGTAACATGGGTAGTTTATATTATGAATCTGATTATGCTGATTACAATTGTGTACAACATTAAAATGCAAGTGGTGAGAAAAATATATTTTCAAGTGTTCTCTGGCTGTTAACGCCTCATGCAGACTTTACAGGCAGTAGCAATGCTCCAGGCATTTTTCAAACGCCGGGAATCGTCTGCAACCGTTATTATTAAATTGCTAAACTAAGAAATATCTCATAATCTGATCGATTTTCTATCTAACTGAATTAATATTCCTATAAGTCATAAAAAAAATCAAAAGAAACAAGTACGGCTTGTATGAAAATAAACTACTTTTTTATAATAAAAATAATTACCTATTTCACTTAAATTGAAAATAAAATAACGCACAATTCTAGTTTTATTATGAAAGTTATTGATTGTATAAAAACATAAAAATTAAGTTCTAACGAAATCGATTTAAAAAGAAAAGCACAACTCTAATATCGATATTTGACGTGAGCGAGCAGTAATTAAAGCATTGGGTAAAACTATCGATACTATTTGCGAACCCATCGCTTGTCGATCTATTATTATTTCTATTAACTAGCTACATTGAAGTATGTACTTCGAAACGTTACATTATCACATCTTCTTGGATATCGACATGCCTGCGACCCACTACAAACTAAACCTTTTAACTGCCACGACAAAAAAACAATTTAAACCGTGCTCTCGGCGCCAGGCTCCTTTATTCTAACGATTGGCGCAGAGATTGAGCGATTGGCTGCGGCATTGCGTGTCACGGGTTCGATTCACGCATGGAACAAATGTTTGTATGGCCTGCAGACAGGTGTTCCGAGTCTGGGTGTGTTGTCTATGTGAGTATACACCCACGACACAGAAGTTATTCCTATACCCTATTCATCTGGGCTTGAGACAAAATTTAAACAAAAAAAATAATGTTGGTTACTTCGACAAAGTTTCTTTGACGTCTTTGAATACATTAATAACAGTCTCCTTTTCTGTTAAATGCATTGGCGTTTTCTTTTCACGTTTTTCTTCGGCGAATAAAAGAATTCAACGAAAATATCTCTTATCAACAAGTTGATCGATAGTGAAAAAGATGGCGAATTATAACCCGCCCGATGACAAAACGTCACATTTTTATGTAAAATTTTAGCAGTATCTGTGGTCTATTATTTAGTAGTATTATAAATGGTTTGTTTACGTTTTATCTCACGGCTCTGTGAATAGGCGTATCGTCTAGTTTTGTCCACTTCTCAAAATATCAACCGGTCGCAAAATGTCCACTTCTCATAATGTCAATTTCGCACAATGACAATTTGCCTGACATGCCCTTTCGCTGTAAAGTAGTAAAGTAGAAACTACTTGGGGTTGCATGTTGCGAACTTGTCATTTCAAGTTGACCATAAGCGAAGTTGTCATTGTGCGACGAGTGGACATTCTAAGAAGTTGACAAAGTGAGAAGCGGATATTTTTCGACCGGTTGACATTTTGAGAAGTGGACAAAATGAGACGATACATGAATAGGGTATAGCGTCGGGCAACGGCAAAAAACAGTCATATACTCGTGATTGGCGTGCTAGACACATTTATCTTTGTCATGTATACATGACTGGTGGTTAAAAGGTAAAATCCTTACTTGGACAGCTATTCTATGACGACACACTACTGCATGTCTTTCTTCCAAGAATACGATAATCCAAACGTTTCTCAGTACTCACCGTTGTAATTTTAGAATCACTGTCGATTTTCTTTCAGTCATATACAGCACTTTAGTCTATTAGAATTTACCTACTACAATAATTATATACACCATTTTACATCAATTATATAAAATATATAAGTGATCTCGTCGAAAGAGTACGTCAGCCTTTGATTATAATTTGTTAATGTAATAAGGCGATACTTGCTTTAACATTGATATAGACATAAGAATTAGTGTTGGTTTTAATAGTTTTGATAAAGCAATATACATCGAACGTATTCTTTCTACGGCTTCACAAACGTAACAATCAAAACATTACTGTCTCAATAAAAATATTCATAACTTGTAGCAATTATTATCAAAATTAATTAATTAGTTAAAAATTACGAAATATATTCACATGACACTAATAAAAATAGACATTTTAAAAGACAGGCCTGCTGTATACGGCCGCGTAGCTTAATTTGTCGTTCGTCGACAGTTTCATAGTTTTGTACGTAAGCTTCACGCAAGCGTACACTAAGCGTATAATGACGAATACGCGTCTATGAAGCTACGCGTCCGTGTACAGTAGACCTTACTCAATTCGAGGCAGCGTTTGCGTACCGTAGTCCCGCAAGGCATACTGGGTAAATCTATGTTCAACCTTTCTGGTTAATGAACGGCCTAGGCGTTCAATTAGCTGGCTAATTTAACCTAAAGGTGTTTGATTGAGCTAGCTTGAGCTTCGAATCAAAACAATCCGCGCATTCGAAACGTATCCTTTCTAGATTAGATTTATGTTTTCTCAGTAAAATCATACTGCCTCGAATTAAGAAATTAATTAAAAAATTACAAAGCACTATTACAAACACCTATAATTAAATGCTTGACTCAATAAAAGAGAAAAATATTGCTGAGCACAGTTATTCCAATATCACATTTGAACTGAAGTAAATTCATACACTAGGTCAAAGTAAAACTGTCAAAAGTCATTGAAACAAACACTTTATCAGTAATCACTTTGGTACTAGCTACTCTGGCACACATTTATAAGAAAAAGATATTTCAAAAGCCTAATTAATATTAAATTATTCATAGTTAAGATGTTAACAAGAACAAAGAGCTTATTTTAATATTATAATGCACATAAGACACTTTGAAAATGCAAAGCATAACCTCTTTTTTAAACCCCAATACAAAAGAGTTATAAGTTTGACGTCTATGTGTGTCTGTTTGAACGCCTAGCTCCTAAACGGATTTTTTTTAACACCTACGTTTCTGTCAAAATAAATAAATCTTTTAAAAGAATAAATACTCTTATGACTGATTATTTAAAATCATAATTTAATACAAAGTTAATAAACGTCTTTGAATGCATAGAATTAGAATGTAAGTTTTAATAAAAAGATAAAATACACCAAGAAGTTTTAAGTAAACATTAAATGGTTTGTTTAGTTTTAAAACAAACCTTATATACTGATATTTGTTTATAAAGACTTAAAGTTATCTTTTGTGTCAGATGTAAAGGTGGGTCTACACTAGAGGAGCCGAGCTCTAATTCGTATAGTGTTGCTCGTGCTAGGCTCCTCTAGAGACGCTAAACACGACACGAATTTGAGCTCGGAATCGCTCCACACGACTTGAATTTGAGCTCAGCTCGTGCTACATTCGTGCTCGGCTCCTCTAGCGTAGACCAACCTTTAAAAACTATAATGCGAAGGTCGTCGAATGATAGTCGACGGTTGTTTGTGTCCAAGTTTAGGTAAGACAGTGTTCTAAACAACGCGATCGTCGCGCTTCGCTGAAAAAAATGAACGCAACGATCGCGTCAGTAATATAACTTTATGTCAAAATATTCCTTTTCTATGATTAAAATATAATACACGTTAAACCAGGTTTAAGATAACTATCGGTTTGAAGTTTTTTTTTTTTTAATTGTTATAAACCAGTGCTTGACTGCGATCCCACCTGATGGTAAGCGGAGATGCAATCATTGATGGTTAATATCCGTTGAGTAGTCTATATTTAAGAGCAGTTCGTCACCAGTTTGTCGTAGTTGGGTTGAATGAGACATCAAAATACCGCGCCAAAATTTGATCTAAGAAAACAGCCCGTAATGATTTGAAATAACGCGAAATAATTATGCAGAACACATTGTGTACATGTGAGGAATGGAATTCCTTGACGGGAGTCTGTGAATTCTGATAGGTACAACGTAGGGGTCTTTAAGTCAAGAGTAAATAGATTACTTCTAGGCAAGCGGTCTCCATCATCGCTTACTATTAGATGAGATAGAGACTAACATATATGTATGGTTGTCTGAACTCAGTTCTGTAAGGTTTTCTTAGAGGGATTTTTATAATTAAATTTACAAGTCATAAAAGAGTTCTAAAAATAAAAGAAAGGGCATTGTGCAACCTCGAGTGCTTATGTGGCATAATGAGGGACAAATTATTTTAGTTGCGTGAATAGTATGAAATGTTTTTCATCGTTAGTGGTACTGAGTCTAGAGAGAGCACGGGCAGTAATTAGAATTGAGTGGGAAAGTGATGGTACAATAATATATATAGGCTAGTTGGAGTAACGGTTATTATGATTTAAAAATAAAGAAAACATATCTCATAAGTTGGTGCTACTGAAGAAGATGTTATGAAGAATTCATACCTTCAGAGTATATTAATACTTTTCTATTTTCTTTTTTTCAGTGTGTTCTCATAAAGGCAGCGGTACGATCAACTGCACGTTTTAGCATTACTCGAATTAAGAAAATTGCCGAAACCAAAACTCAAGCCATGGACGTGTCGTTGATAATAATGCTTCACGAATCATTGTTTTATTTTATTGCTGTTTAGAATACAACATTAGTATTTCAGTCGACTTTTACACATAATATATTTTTTCGTTCTAGAACTTGATTGTCTTGAGTGAGTTCCGAAGACGCGTGATAGTATTTTTCACTTCTATGTTACTTTCAACCATAATTTTTTGCTAGTTATTTTAAACCATAGTACTTATTCTTTTTTTTTTCAAATTTTTATTGCTCATATTTCATTTCTGCTTGTTAAACAGCATAGTACCAGTACCCGCTTGTTTAATCTTATTTATATTATTTTTTACCTGACTGTCCCAGACGGAAAATGTTTTTTTTTTATTCAGTGAGATACTCGTTCTAACTTGTGTAGAATATTGGCCATTATCCATAACATTTTTTGTTTGTCATCTTTTTAGTGATGCAGTAGTGGGTGGTGTCCTAGTCGTCCCACTCGCCGTCGCTGGTGGTGGCGTCGGACACGTCGTCGTCAGAGGAGTGGATGGCGCGGGAGCGCTCCTCCAGCGCGCGCTGCAGCGCCTCCGCCAGGCCGCACGCCGCGCCCGCCTTGCGCTCGCTGCCGCTGTTGCTGCCCGAGCGAGACACCTGGCGGAAACACACACATTTATGTGTCAATGGACAAGCGTCACTTTATTACTTTGCAGTAACAAGTACAAATTGTAATATAAAAAATATTAAGTCCCTTGACCCAAGTAAATGTAAAAGTGTATGTGCACTTTACTGCTAAACACTTATGATATACCGAATAAAATGAAAAAAATAAAGAAACAGATAAAGAATTCGGTAAATCACAAGTGTTTAGCAGTAAAGTACGCAGACATATACATTTACTTTTACATTTATTTGGCCCCCGAAAAGGGACATATATTTTTATATTACAACATACAGAGTGGATACTGAACCTTACAAAATAATCCACACTAAATACAACATCATCTCCTCAGCCCTTTGCCTACTAGCCGTTTCCGGAGAAACTGGAAGCCGACCTCAACTGAATACGGCTCCACAACCCAGTTACTGGGCGTCACAATACTCCTTGGATAGACTAATGGCATCTGACTACCTATATCGACTGTCAAAGATCTACGAATGACAACCGGGACCAACAATTTTACGTGGTTTCCAAGACATTCATTCACGGGTGTAACGGAAATGAGTGGTCTTATTTTAAAAACTGCTTCTGCCTGTATAACTGAACCACTTTATAGTCAATTACAAAATAATAAAATTTTATGTCCAGTACTAATTTTGATCAATTGACATTAACGTGTACAAAGAGCTGTGAATATCGATAGTCGTGATTCATATTTCTGTCTATAGTTTTCAATAATTATGTATCTATTATAATATAATATGTTTAGTGCTGCTTTTTTCACACCAATGCACAATGACAGCCCCATTTCTTATCCAGGCAATTACTGTCCATTCCAGGTTGCCTGGAAGAGATCGCGGACTGCGATAAGACCGCCCATTGTATGTACGTATGTGTTTTAGTTTCTTTTTATGTCTGTATTGGTGTACAATAAAGGATATAGTAAATAAATAAAGAGTTCATTTTTATTTTCTACTCCTACACTTTTTATATGACCCACTGGTCGTAACGAGATGATAGCCTTTCTAAATAAATAGGTTATCCAAAGCTTGTTTTTAATTATCCGAGCCCCTTGTCATCTGACTGAGATCCCTAGTGTGATTACAGTTATTGTATTCCTTTCGCCTTACTTAGGAACTCATGTTTCAGATAATATTACTGAAATACACCTTCTAAGTGTTTAAAGAAACGGATAATAATCTGTTATTGTCGAAATCCTTACAACGGTCTTTGGTTTGGTGTCCAATGTCCACCCATTAACCAGTAACGAGGTTTGTGGAGACCAAGGAGATAGTGGCTCCATATACAAGATTGGTATTCAGCCGCATATGATTAGACTAGAAACGGAACCTAATATACTTGGGAAAGGCGAGGCAGTTGATGAGTCCACAAATACAGGGGCCTTACCATGACTGCGAATAGCTATATAATGGATGGAGCTATACACACTACATAGCTTCATCCCTTTAACAGATCAGTTTAAGTTGAAAAATGGATCGGGTTTGGTAAGTATAAGGTACAAGTGGTACTTACGGCTTTGAGCTCAACTCCTTGTCTGATCTCGCTGAGAAGGTTACTTCTGCTGTCCTCGACCACCGCCGGCTTAGCCACGGGCTCAACGCGCTGCAACACACACGTTATGAATGGATCTACTTTAAACTTTTCGTATTGTTGAAACCGCTCGTTTAGGGGTGCGGGAGTCAGCCGATGTCGCGAGCCCCCGCTCCACACACCAGTCAGATGCTGTATGCCTCCACGTACGACTGCGAGACACGCGTTTTTTTAACGTCCATTTCTTTTATTTACTTTTTTCAATCGACCGTTGTAATTTAGGTTGTTATTTCAGTCCACTATCACTTTAATTTTGCTCCACCATGACCTATCGTCGCGACCACGTGTAATAGAATTAGATTATAATAACGTAAGTTTGTAAAACGTTTAGGTAGTATATGAAACTCCGCGGCTCCTAAGCTATATTGTATTCGTGTTAAGAAAATAGTGACTCATCGCTGTCACTCAGCGTAGCCACGTTGACCAATTAGATCATAACAAATTAAAATGCCATGTTTACATTGACTAGTTAACGAAGGGCTTAACTTCAGACAAGGCACGGGTCTTTTGTCATTTGAAAAAAAAAAACACCTTGTTTATTCGTGTAAATAAAGGCCTCTCCCAAATCCTTCCAGGTATTCTCGAGCCACCTAGAATCAGTCCTTGCAGTAGGCGTCCAGACAGCCTCACCACCTCTTCCCAGGTTAGCCTCGGCGGTGTCGACATCCTCAGATACCCATTTATTGGAGACTTTTTCCTATTTTACATGATTTATTAGGTATAACATAAAGCTGAGCTAATTTCGGTCTGCGCTGAGTTTTGAACACTTGCATCATATTTATACAATAGAGTTGCAAATAAGCAGGCCTGTGGACATAAATGGACATAACAGGTAATTCTTAAAGCCTAGGGGATAATGTCTACTATAAAAACTTTTCTGAACATTTACCTTGAGGCCCTTTGATCCGCTCCTGATACTCTCCATAAGTGCTGCCCTCGGGTCGGCTGACGCAGCCACTGGTTCGGACGCCATCGGTAACTCGGGTGCCATGGGCGGGGCAGGGGGCGGGGCCGGAGGCGCGGGCGGCGGCGGAGGGGGCGGGGCCATAGGGGGAGCCGCGGGGGAGATGGGAGGGGGCGGCGGAGGAGCCGTGCCGGGAGGGGGAGGAGGGGGAACTGTTGGTGGGCCAGATGATATGGCTGCAATTTGTAATAGAACAGTTAAATTGTACGTATGGTGTACAAAGAAAAGTATATATCTATCATTACGTCAGTATTAATTATTTTTTTAGTCCTAGTAACGGACCCAATAAATTTTGAACTTTATTTCGACTTTGGTAAAGTTGTTAACACAAATTCTACTTTTAAAATGGGGGTTCATATGTTGTCTGTAAACTTGAAGTCAGGATAAACTTGAAGGCACGGCGCGCGCGGGCGGCGGGGGCGGCGCGCGAGGTGCTGCGAGTACAATGTATTATAACTAATGATATACTTACGTTGCGCGGGGCGGGGCGGTGCCGTGCGGTGCGCGGGCGGCGGGGGCACGGCACGCGCGGGCGGCGGGGGCGGCGCGCGGGACGCTGCGGGTACAATGTATTATTACAACTAACATATCTGCTGTTAGCTAAGTAATCACAGCTGCAGGGCTAGATCTTTAAGGTTAAGGTTAAAAGCACATTAAGGCCTACTGTCCAAGATCGTCGTGCCATCGTGCCGTTGTCGCTTCGTCGACAATTTCATAGTTTTGTGTTCATGTACGCTTCACGCAAGCGTGCACCAAGCGTTTAAGGACGAATACGCGTCGAAAGTTGGCCTAAGCCGTAGGTCCCGATTGTCATTTGTACATCTTTGATAGTTGATTAGATGAAAA
This sequence comes from Mythimna vitellina, assembly GCA_949316375.1. Taxonomy (NCBI): domain Eukaryota; kingdom Metazoa; phylum Arthropoda; class Insecta; order Lepidoptera; family Noctuidae; genus Mythimna; species Mythimna vitellina. The sequence goes on along the minus strand of OX438687.1, from coordinate 5,538,645 downwards.
GGTAAGAAATATGAACAACGAAATAGAAGCGACAAGAAATATGTAACCAAGATTTCCGTCACACGCCACTCGCGCAATTAAACCTTCTTCGAAAGAGTCCATAATGATACTTCGCGTATGATTTAAAAAAAAGTAGCAGCTACCGACCACAAGTGGCTGTCGCGCATTTCAGCTTCCTTTATGGTCGCTTCTAGCTTCTCGTGGCGGTGTTTGTTCCTGTGGCATGTAGCCCATGTGCGGCGACACTTAGCTTCACTTTTTTAACGGACCGTCATTTTGACTATTCAGAAGTGCTTGTAAATGGTCTATATTAAATAAACGTTTCTGATTTCTTGTTTTTATTTAATTCATTAAACCCTAAGCGAACGCCGGCGTTCGCTCTCTCATTGTCTTTATATTGTCTCTAATTACGGTATTCGAAAGTTTAGATAAATCAAGTTTACTAACAGTTCTAGACGGTTTATAAAAAGAACGATAACTTTCAAACGTAGATGCTATAGTCCAACGAATTATGGACAGCAAAACGCAACATTTTCTTTAAGTTTGCCAGCACTCTTTGTATTTTGTTATCTCAAGACAAACCATAATTTATGTTTAATTTATGACGCGTTGATTAAGAGGGTCCTTTTCCACTCTCCTATCGTCAACATCGAGCATGCTTTAAAAGTTTGTTACTTCATATAACGCAATCCAACGCGATGTTTGACGAAAAGGCAACGCGGAAAAAGAAAAATAACGCCTGAAAACTCTGTTAGCATTCGTTAATTCCGTGATTTACTCGAATATTTTACAAAACTTGTTCCCAAAAAACTCTTACTTTGTTTTTTTTAAACCCTTAAAAGTTTTTGAAAAAAATTGTTATCATTTAGTTAGTTACAACTTGTTTGACATTATGAGAATGGCAGTTGACAGTTTGTCATGCTCACTCAAATGTCTCGCTGATGGTGGCTCGTGATATTGGGTCATTCTGTTCCCTCCAAAATGGTTGAGCTGAGTGGGGCTGATGCACGCGTCATGCTCGTGAACGGGTGCCGTCAGTTGAGACCGGCCATATCTTAGCTGCCAGTGGCTTAATTCAATTTCTATTTTTTAATTCGTTTTTTATTTTATTTTATTACTTATCTACATTGTGCTCACATATTAGAAGCGACAAGAAATATGTAACCAAGATTTATGTAACTCATAATATGATTTAAATAAAAATAAGTCGGGTTTTCCTTCCTGACGCTATAACTCCAGAACGCACGAACCGATTTCCACGGTTTTGCATTCGTTGGAAAGGTTCTCGGGCTCCGTGAGGTTTATAGCAAAAAAAATCTTCTTCTTTTAATCACCAAACGAAATCTTACATAAAACGAAGCCATCTGGTGGCGAAACGGAGTTCGCCGGGTTTGCCAGTATGATTTAAAAGAGAGATCTACGCTTTGAAACATGTATTTTAGCTTCACTTTTTTTTTGACTGACCGACTTTTTGACTATTCAGAAGTGCCTTAATTGATCTATTTGAAACAAACGTTTCTGATTTCAGTGAAATTGTATGTCGAATTGCATCCCCTTAGGGCCTACTATTACACAGACGCGTGGTCGTCATTAGCGGTAACGACACGACGGCACGACGTTGGTTGACGCTACGTCAACCAAATTTCAGTTTTGTATGTAAACTGTGAGGCGAGCAGGCATACACCAAACGTATAATGACTAATACTAGGTGTGTAGCGATGTGCCGAGTGCGGCTGGTCTCGAGATTTTTATTCGAGTACGCCGGATTCGATTCCAGTACTTTTTTTATTGTTAACGAATTCAAGTTCTGTGATTTGGGTTTCTAGATTTGAGTTTTGGCCTCGTGTTAACATTCGAATATCAAACAGAACTCGAGATCCTACTGGGCTCGAATCGTGGAATCGAGTCACGATTCAAAAACCGTATAAACCGACTCCAGTCGACTCGTTCCACCAAAATATATTTACTGTGTCCTATAATGTATACTCACGTGGTGCAGGAGGGTGCTGCGGCGCGGGGCTCCGCGTGGGCACGGGCGGCGCCGCCACGCTGGGCGCCGGCGGCAGGGCTCCGCGGCTCAGGGCTGCGGGGCACAAGCAAACTCCTCATTACATCTACATCATTGGACTTGATCTTAAAGACCAAATCAGCTGGATACCGGAAGCGAAGGACCAAGTAATGTTGAAAATGCTAAAGTAAATACAAATTTTCTCAAGTATTTGCATTTTCCAGCCATAATTTATTTACGGAATTACAATCATTACATTCATCAATACAACCCTCTCAACTCATCCTACCCTATTACCCAATAAAAACAATTCAGGACAATATTTCATTATAACAAAAAAACTCACTCTTATCGAGGTCTTGTTTGATAGCGGGCAGTCCTCCGTTCATCTCTATGAAATCGTAGATGAACTCTCTGGTCTCTTGATCCTGTAATTGCGTTTCGGAAACTCCGGCCTTCGTGAAGAACGAACGAAGTTCGTCGGCTTCAGGAGCATTTTCGAGATCGAAACCTGAACATGGTAATGTTTAAATTAGTATCTTCTATTTGACCACTATTCACGATTTTAAAGGTGGGTCTACGCTAGAGGAGCCGACCACGAATGTGGCACGAATTGAGCTCAAATTCGTGTCGTGTGGAGCGACTCTAGAGGAGCCGAGTACGAGCTACATTACACGAACTTGGATTCAAATTTACGCCCAAGTTTGCATTGAACTCGCTGGAATAAAGATGAGGTCTCGTTCGATTTTGAAATCAAATGTAAAGAACGACTTTGTGTAAGACCAATTTGCTGAACAAACAATCCTAGACAGATTTTCTTGAAGCTTCGTGCAAAAAAGTGACAAAAGTCGATCCCCAATCATGAAAAAGGAGAAGAACAGAGAAGGGGAGGGTTTTGATTGAAAGAGTTACTGTAGCATTGGAAAATGAAAACTAAAGAAACACAGGTAGGTTTTTGTCAGTAAATGATGCACATGCCCTCCGAAGTTATTTGATGATTAGACACTAAAAAAAAACATACCTTTGTTAGCATCCCAGCCAACATGTGATATGTGTTTGAAATCTTGCGGCATTCCGATGTCAGCTTTCGTAATTTTGCGGCCCTTCTGTTTCTTATTACTCTTCAGCGTGTAGCCTGGAAACATTGATTTGACGATTTGGCGTTGGAAATAATACCAAAAAAAAAATTGTAATTGCATTAAAAATTAATTATCGTATTGTTCCATCGAGCGGCATTAATTCCTAGTCTAAACAAAATAATGCATAGCAATTTGCTAACGTACCTTACCCGCCAGCGTACTATATTGTTCTGTTTCTGTCAATGGTCGGCAGTTAACAGAGGTTGAACAATGTTTAAAAAGTCTTGCGCTTATCGTGCGTTGTGTTCCATGTGAGCCTAATTCAGAGCAGATAGAACAAGGAATCGCCGGCAGCGCCTAGAAATGGCAGTACTTACATCCTAAATTTGCCGCTTGGTTTGTATGGAACTTGTTCAAAATGTGATCTCTATTAGCAGCCGCCGCAGCACCAGGCGTTTGCTTGTTTTGAGGTTTAACGAGATACTTACTTCCCAAGCTGTGGTTAGTCTTGGCGGGCAGTGGCTGCATCTGCTGCACCGGCTGCGGGATGGGCTGCATGGGCATGGGCACCGGCACCACGGGCGGTGCGGGCGCGGCCTCGGGCTGCGCTGGCGGCGGCGGCAGCGTGCCGTTCTGGCGCGAGGGGACGGACGTCGAACTGCTACTGCGACCCGAGATCGTCGAACGGGCGCGTGCGCGTTCTGACGAAATGAACATTGTATTACAGTCACATACTCCCTAAAAGGATTGGCAGATCGTGTTATGTAGTTACGCCCACCCACATTTCACCAGTTACGTTTCGGGAATATTTTGAATGAGTTACCGTGGCCCTAAAACGCAAAGAGCAACTGAAGGAAGAAAGATGGGATTCAGTAAGTAAAAGCCCGACACGCCCTCTCGCTGCACTCAGGACTAGATAAGTTATTTGATTACTTCTCAGAGCTGTGACTCTGATTGGCTGGGTCATTATTACATTGGATCGTTCCTGCATTCTAAAGCACTCCTAACTCTGCGTCAAGAAATCTACGCGCGAAATAGCAATCGTTTCTTTTGATACTCCTTTCTACTATGGCTTTATTACCCCGAAAGAGCAAGCAAATGACGAAAACGGACTTACTTAAATGAAAATAAACTCATTAATATTTCTCTCTTGTCTTAATAGATTCATAAATAAATTATTCCATATTCCATAGTTTCACCATGCCAAATTATTCTTAAACACCAAGAAACGGAAGCTCATCTATGGATTATGGATGACACAGTCTATGAATTATCCGCCGTCAGAATCACAATAAGTGTTTATGAACTGCACGTTTGTAAACACGCAGTAACCGATATAAACAGTCTGTAGCTTGTGAGCTCATTACTTTACCACAATCGAAGCATTATACCGGCCATTCTAGCTCCTCTCGAGTAAATGGCAATTATAAAGGTATTGTGGAGAAATCTCATTGTTTATGGTGGTAAACAACATGCTAGTTAACGTGTTTCTAGAAATATGTAAATATAACTGTCTCCCATTACTGCTCTGCTCTCGTGGGTGAAGCGAGATGTTATATAGCTTATAGCCTTCCTCGATAATTGGATCATCCAATACTGGATGCTCTCTGAATCTCATACTCAGATCTCTGGATCCAGAAGGGTCCAGAGATTCGCGTGTTCAAACAAACTGCTCAGCTTTGTAAAGGTCCTTCTTTGAGAGACTAAAATCTTCTCTCTGAGAGAAATTGGGGGCGTACTAAGCATATAAATCAATCTATGATGATCCCACTCCTGGGGATTTAAACCTCTTCTCAGAAACTAGGACTCACTTAATATAATCAGCCTACGATATTCCTACTGCGGGAAACTACACAAGCTACAACCTGAAGTTTCTAAGTCAAGAGTGGATAAGTTACTTCTAGGCAAGCGTACTCCATCATCGATCACAGCATCGCTTACCAACAGGTTGAATAGAGGTCAAATGCGAGTCTATCCTTATATTTTTATTAAAAACTTAGGCTTGTGAGAGAGGCCGTAATCAATTGGGTTCTTTGTTGGTTAGTAGATGCACACACACAGGTCACATGCCTTAAAAATTTTGCCTGGATCATTCTAGTTTATACCAACCTTCTCGTCTAATTTTCCTGAGCTCAATTTTCTCAAGGAGAATATTTCTAAGGATGTTCGCTTCATTTTCGTTAGCGAAGTTGAATGCGGCCATGTATTCCTGTAATCAAAGAAATGTTATAAGTAGTTGGATATCGATTCAAAAAAGGAACAGTTTCTCAATACGGTTGTCATCATCTCCCAAACCTTTTCACAACTATGTTTGGGTCGGTCTCCAGTCTAACCAGATACGGCTGTCTGTGCAACCCCATAGGTACTCCTTACTGATGGTTAGACTTTCTGGCGTCTGACTACCGATAATGAATGTCAAAGATCTACGAATGACAATCGGGACCAACAGCTTTATGTGCTTTCCAAGGCACGGGGCGTCAGTCAGAAGTTCAAAACATACGAATTGAAAAATTCACATTGGTACTAGCCCGGTTTCGAACCCGCAACCTTTTGCATGAGAGGCGAGTGCCTAAACCATCACGACACCTTAGAATTCCGCCATTTATATACCCATTGTTATCTAAATCCAAATAAGTAATTTAGGAAACTCGTCAAATATTATAGGCATACAATATACCGGGAATAGGGAGCAGTGGTGGCCGAGTAGTAACGTCCACAAGTTACGAGTTGTAGGTCGCGGGTTCAAACCCAGCCAGGCGCATTACTTTGTGTAATTTATTTCATCACCACTGCTCTAAAAACGGTGATTGAAAACATCGTGAGGAAACCGACATGTCCTAGAACCAAAAATTCGAAGACATGTGACATCCACCAACTCACACTGATGAGCCCGAATGGTGGATTACGGCCCATACCTTCTTCTAGAGAGGAGGCCTGAGTCCCAACAGTGGGAACATTATAAGGCCGACTATGCTATGCTACAATATACTGAGCAATTTATTTTTTTTCGTCAAGCATGCAAATGTGTAAATGCAAATTTAAAAAGTATCATTGACATTAGACAACAGATGGGCAACATAACTCTTCAATGATAAGTATTTTATTTACAGATGTAAATAAGATATATCTCCTATAAAATGATCAAGCGACTATGATGAAGCAATAAATAAACGGTTCTGATGAAAATTGTACCATCGAAATAATCTGATGACCCTGAACATATACCAAGGCAAGCTCTAGACATCAGGGGAAGTGGAAACGTAGTCTCTTTAAGCAGACCTGAGCGACGAACGGTCATCGCAGATGGGAAGAACATAGGGAAGACCTGGAGCAAAATGAAGCGCGAATCTTAAAACCGAACAGGATGGCGGCGCACTGTGGATGCCCTCTGCCCCATCTAAGGGACACAGGATACCGTAAGCGCGGGCTTGCGGAAGGCGAGCAATGGGTAGCACACCGTCCGACCATCCGGACCGAGCCCAAGTCGTCGACGGCGCGTAGTGTTCGCCGCGCGCCTCAAGGAGATGCCAGCAACCGTAGGAGGCCAGCTGGGTCGAAGCCTACTGGGGTCATGGGTGATACGAAAGAGAACCCCGGGGCCCTGAAATGAAGGCAAAAAAGGAACAGAAATGGGTTTTAGTCAGTTAAAGTCTGACACGCCTTCCCAAGGGCGGGAGATGTCAATGCGGTTGAAGTATTATTGATTATTGACCAGGTATCGTATTTTTATATGATTATTTACGAGTTTTATAACAATCTCCTGAAATTTTGTACAGATTTAAAACTGCACCCTGTGAATTTGTGTTATTTTATCTTTAATGTACTTAATAATTTGTCTCTAATCTTATCAGTGTAATTGGCATTTTGTCGTTTTGGTTAAATAAATAAATGAAACCAAGTCTGATTTAGAAGCCTGACTCAAATGCCCCGGAAATGTTTTGCTTTGAACATCACAGGACTAAACCTTTAGATGTACTAAACCTACACTGGTGTATGGTCAGTCAAGAAAATGGTCTTTTAGATTCAATCTCTTTATAGAAAAAAAAACCGGTATTGTTTATAATTTTATTATAGCAACGTATGAAAAGGCAGTTAGTGATAGCATGACGAGTAACAGGGCAGAGTGGAAGAAAAAAACGTGTTGCGCCGACCCCAAATAATACGGGATAAGGGCAGGAAGATGATGATGAGATGATGATGTATGAAATAGTCATTGTTTAATGACGTGCAAACGAATTTGCTTGATCGATTTTACCTGACTTTACATTTTATTTAAAGTAATCTATATAAATATAAAAACGAAGTATCACTCACTGATTAATACGAAATCTCAGAAACTATAACACCCTACAAACTTAAAATTTGGCAGGTAGGTTCCTTATAAGGTCTAGACAACCGCTAAGAACGGATTTTCCGAAATTCACCCCCTAAGGGGATGAAACTGGGATCCAAAGTTTGTATGGAGAAACCTACTTTCACACGCGCGAAGCCGCTGGCAGAAGCTAGTTTTTTTTAATATTTGGCATCAAAACTAAGTAAACACTTCTCATTTGATACCTAAATGGATCTGAGGAACAAACGAGAGAAGTAAATATGAAACAGTGCCAATTTGGAGCGCAAAAATATTCTTTGTAAGAATAATAAAGAAAATTAAACTTTATGACGCGTATCTAAGTTATTAGCTATCTCACCAAAAACATATATAAATATATACATGTGAAAGAATGCCAAGTTCTCTTTAAACGCTTTGCATTTATAAGATGTGAGATCTGTATATCAAGTTCTCTCAAAGTTCCATTTCTTCCATTACATCTTGTCATGCACGTTATTTAGTTACGTTAGAAAATTTGATAAGTGCTTTGCTACTCAACAGCGAGTCAGTGGCAAAAATAGTGGTTTTCGGATGTAATTATTTTGGATCGGAAATATTTTTTTAATAAAGTTTCGGATTTCGTAATATGAAGACGGTCTCTCTAGACATGCAAAATAGCAAGAGATTCTGATATCTCCTGTAATATAATTCAATCTTATTAATAATACATTATTATTTATTCAGTTTGATGCATTTATAGCTGTCGAAAATGGATCGAAATTGTTCGTGTAATATAATAATAACCCACGGCCGATCCATTGATTTTTTACTTTGCGAGCTTGGCTGAAACACTCCCTGTGTTTCAGCCAAGTTCGCAAAACAATAGTCTAAATTGGACTGAAACTTTTGTCAGGCTTTCGTAAAATCTGTATGTCAGCCATGGTTCTTAAACTGGAAGTATTATTACGTAATTTTTTTTGAAAAATTCTCAATGGAATGATGCTAGCCAGTACAAACAATAAACTAGTTCTTTATAGTATTTCGAAAGATTAGCTGTAGTTGGTAAATAATAAATGTAATATTCCACAACTATCACACAACATCGTCTAGTCCCAAGCTAAGCAGAGCTTGTGTTATGGGTACTAGACAACTGATAAACATACTTATATAGTTCTAAATACATTTAAATAGATAAATTACACCCAGACACAGAACAAATGACCGTGCTCATCACACAAACATTTGTCCTGGGTGGGAATCGAATCCACGACCTCCGGCATAGCAGCCACTAACCACTAGACCAACAGGCCAGTCAAATATTTGGTCATAGTCAATAACACCATAAATGGGTCGCATATACGCAGGTTGATGACTACACATTTTCATTTAAACAATACGGAAAATGATTACAATACGACTAATTTTGTAAAGGTCTCTTATATTGCTTGGTAGATACTTTATTCCCCTGAAATAACGTCAATACTCGTTATGTTGACTATGCGATTGTTCATATTGATTTTATTTGTTTGCCCGTTGCATTATAGTCCTCTGTGTATTTTATAAAGGTTTTCATATATTATTATAATCCCTCATGTATAAAACCTTATTGGTGCTCATGCTCATTTGATGGACTCGAAAAAGTGGCGAAGTGTGAGAAAAGAATTAAGTACACACAACTACTTACTACGAACTTAATTACTTAATTTTGTTTCATAAAAACATAAAATGGAACCATTATACCTATGTTTAAAAATGAAACTAGTTTTTAGTATCAAGAAATATTATAATTTATACGGAACCTAAAAGGCGATTACTGATCTGTTTCTTGCCATTTCTCAGGGGTGCTCGGCACTCACTGTTTATTTCTCATGGGTGCTCGAGCCCCCGAGCACCCACGGAGTCGGCGCCCCTGAATCCATTTGAAATAAGATTAGACATTCAAACAAACCTTTTCACTGCCCTTTCAAGCCATTTTGACTTCTGTTGCGTTAGTAGCATGACAAAAGGCAGGTGCAGTAAAAAAGATTGTACTGTTACCACTTTTTAGGGTTCCGTACCTCAAAAGTAAATTAGGAACCTTATAGGATCACTTAGTCCGTTCGTCTGTCTGTCTGTCAAGACCCTTTAACTCGGGAACGCGTGGAGGTATTAAGATGAAATTAAAACCATATACTCAGGTCTGCGGTCCCTTAAAACTATGAAAAAATCAAATTAAAAACTAAATGAAAAAAATAAACGGCCGTTTATGTCGCAAAAAACGTATATTTCGATAATCTCAATAAAAATTCATACTTCCCGTTGACCCAGAATCCTGAAATTTGGCATAAAGCAAGGTCTTATAGCACAGGTATAGGAATAAATCTGAAAACCGTAAATTTTTTGTTACATACTCCATTCGGGAATTGTAGTATGTACGGAACCCTCAGTGCGCGAGTTCAAATCGCACTTGCCCAGTTTTTTTTGCTTTGAATGCCATCCTTATTCTTACGGGATAGAAGTCAAAATCGATTGCACAGTGAAAAAAATTTATTTAAATGTCTAATAGTAGATACTTTATTCTCCTGAAACAACGCCAATACTCTTAATATTGAATCTACCATTGTTTATATTGATTTCATTTGTTTCACAGTCATCTGTGTATTTTCCAAAGTCCAGTTATCCTCACAAAATAAGCAGATAGGTCATAAAATTAATATAAAGCTGGGATAACCTTATCTCGGTACAAAAATAATATTACAATTGCGGTTACATCATTTTGTGACCGATGTGAACACATATGTTTCTATTTACATATGTGTGTATTAAAAACTCGTGTGTTGGTGAAATATTGTTATTGTTTTACCAACCCGTAGCCGCACCGTAGGTTCGTTGACTCATGTCAGCTCATTGCTGACATGAGTCGTTGGCAAATTGTTGGCAAATCGTTGGCAAATTGACAATACTATAAGAGAATTGATACGATACTTCGTCTCGGAAAACACTTCAGGGTTTTGCGTTGACAAAAGGTTACAGGAAAAATGATGACGTGTGTTAATATAAATACAATATGTAATATAATAAACGTAGTTCCTCAAAGCAGTATGTTAAGAATGGCTACGGAATCGATTTCAGTGGCCCTGCCACGAGCTCTTAATGTGATCCTTTTGACGACCTAAACTGAACGGTTAAAGGAATGGAGCTATAAAGAGTGTATAGCTCTAGTCGTCTTTCTCGCTCGCACGCCTGACATTTTAACAAGTCTCATGACTTGTTAAAATGTCAGGATACTTTTACAATGTAAGGATACTTTTAAAGTCTGCTTTTTTTAAAAAAATAGGCATGTTTTTTATCTTAAAATTACCAAAAATTATTTAAGGATTAAAAAAAAACCTATTCTAATAAATCTTTATTACGTCACCAACTTATTTGTGTATGAGCGTAGAGACCAATACCTATGCACTACCAATGTAGAGCATCGATTTCCATATTATTTACCTGCAATAATTAGGATAACTAATTTCTTAAAAATCACTACGTAGTGTTTGAATTATGATTGTAACTATAAATAACTTAATTTTTTTTTAAATTGTTATACATAGTGCTTGACTGCGATCCCACCTGATGGTAAGCAGTGAGGCAATCATTGATGGTGAGGCGCACTAGTTTATTAAGAGCCTATTCACTCTAGCCATAAACACACCTAAATTATAATTTTCTTAATGGGATGTAGATGTACTCATTATTCCAGATACATGTTGTATTATATTACAGGAATTACAATGAATGGGTTGTTATCCAATAAGCAAAAAGAATCCTGGAATGCGATTTTATAATGCTACGTGGACTTATAAAGGTCCTATGATGGTTTTGGTGGTTGCTACTGCGCTTGTAACAGCATAAATACATGCTGTTTTTACTCAAGTACGTTTAATCCTATAATTTGTTCTTATATCGCTAAGTGGGATCATATTTCCTGGAAAATATAAGATTAAGACTCCTATAGCCATTCTTCAACACTGAAATATTTAACAAGTATGTAAATAAATATTCTAAACTTTTTAAAAATATTTGCAAAGTGGCGAAAGCCCTTTTCATTAGCAACAAAATCAAATCAGCAGACAATAAAATAAAGACCGTTTGGAAAGTTATTAATAGTGAAAAAAAAATATTGGAGACTTCACATGGTCCCATAAGCTCAGTAGCCTAAGAGTTTGTGAATTTTTTCACCAACGTACCTCTTAAGACAAGGGTAGCGTTAAATTCGTAGTCCGAGGCCTCAATTGCTTTATTGAAAGAAAACTTGCCAGGCTGTCTGGTTGAATTTCAATTCAATCCTATAAACCCTATGACAATCATGAAGGTTTTCCGGCAAATCAAAATCAATTTAACCAAAGACCTATGAGGAATGTCTATTAAAGTTTGTACATCTATAATCGAGACCGTTGCACTATACTTGGCTTTAATTTTTAATTTGTGTGCGACCAAGGAGTCTTTCCAGATATAATGAAATACATTAAAGTTATACCTCTTTTTAAATTCGGCGATAATAATGACACCAATAATTATAGACCTGTATCCGTGATGCCAGTTTTCAGTAAGGTCTTGGAAAAAGTTATGCTCAATCAAATGCTTATCTATTTTAACACCATCACCATCATCATTAACAGACGTTCCACAAATCTTGATGACGTAAACAACGCTCTACAGAAGGTCCAGAACTGGTTTACTGTTAATAATTTAGTATTAAATGGGAAAAAACTAAGTGTAAAGTAAGATTTGCGTTTCCTAATGTTAAAAAATAATAACTTGGGAATAGTATTGAACAAAGAGAACCTTAATTCGTCGAAAACACGTTTTCCTGGTAATCACGTTTGACTCGAGGCTACAATGGCGTCCTCATTTAACATCTCTGGCAGGACAGCTTAGTTCAGCAGCACATGCTGTCAGAAAAATCCGTCAATTTCCTGATGTACATACCGCGAGGCTGGTCTATTTAAATTACTTTCACAGTATCATGTCTTACGATATTTTGCTACGGGGACGGGCTGCAGACATAGGGTCTATTTTTATTCTGCAGAAAAGAGCTATCAGAGCCATATACAATCTTCAAAGGTGCGATTCTCTTAGGGAACTATTTTAAGATATAAACATCATGACGGTCACGGTACCTTGTCAATACATTTATTAAAAATATTCATCTTTTTACTAAGATAAGTGATAGGCACAATATATACTAGAAATAGGGAAAAAGTCAGATCAACCTCAATTCAGATTGGCTAAAGTAGCTAGCTCTTTTATGGGGTACCGTGTAAAAAATGTAACATTTATTTTTGTTTATTTAAATTAGATTAATACGCGCTTAGAAATGCTTCTATAAGATCTTCTATAAAATTTCTAGGCGCGTATTAATCTCATTTCTTACTATAACTTACTTATATTGAGATTTACAGAAGTAATTGCATTGACGTAATTCAATTACAGGAGCAATACGGCATTTATATACATATATATTATATGGCATTTCAGCGGTTTATTATAAATACGTTATAAGTAAAATTAGACTTATAAAGTGGGCTCTTTACGCATCTTACGCGGATATAAGTCTCATGTAGTCCTCAATAATTAATTATGGTACTGGGATAGTTTAAAAACGAGTTTGTGCTAGTTGAGTACATATGTTCTAAAATGCATGAAGAACAAGGAAAACCTGTAAAATGTATGTAATTCGTGCCGTGTCATCACATTCATTCACAATCATTTTATGACATATAAACTAAACCGCTACTTTTATCGTATTATCCTCGGTTCCCAGTTTAACTCTGGTAAAACTAGCAGTGTTCTGTTTCATATCAACTAAATAGATTGTTTCGCTCCATATTCGATTCTATTTCTGGATGGATAAACATCGGAATATAGATTTTATCGACATTTAGTAACAGGTAACATTTTCCTGGTTTGTAAGAACACTAGCTTATGCCAGCGGCTTCGTCCGCATGAAAATAATACAAAACTTTGAACCCCCATTTCATGCCATTACAGGGCGAATTTTGGAAAATCTTCACTTGGTGCTCGCCTACGTCATAAAAGGAAACCTGGTGCAAAATTTCATGTTCCTAGTCTTGGTAGTTTCGGTTGGGCGTTAATATGCCAGTCAGTTAGTTTCTCCTTTTGTATATATAGACTAACTTGTGCCAGCGGTTTCGCTCGCGTAATAATAGGTTTCTTCATACAAACTTTGGACCCACATTTCATCCCATTAGGCGGTGAATTTTGGAAAATCCTTTTTTAGTGCTCGCCTACATCATAAAAGAAAACCTTGTGCAAAATTTCATGCTCCTAGTCCTTATAGTTTCGGTTGGGCGTTGATATGTCAGTCAGTCAGTTTCTCCTTTTATATATATAGATAATCTACACCAAATTTACTCATTAAATACATGATAAATTAATAACATTACATGGATATCAATTTTTTGTTTGATATTTTGAATTCTTTACACTATTATCATGAGTGATGAATGAGCTAATCAATAATGATTCAACTGTCAATAATCCCTTTTGATACGAAACCATATTAATACGATTCAATTTTGAGCGATCTAAACTATACTTTTATTATTTTGCAGTGCATTTTTTTCAATTGATTTTTGATGGCATTGGCTGCGGGAATGTCCGAAAAAGTTACCATGATACTGAATGGAAACACAAAGGGAACTAATACAGGTGGGCTTCAGTCAGTAAGTCTGACACACCCTCTCGCTTCACCTAAAACGAGAGAAGTTATTCGACGATTTCCCAGCTCAAAAATCGACCAAATATTGCTGTTTGGTGGATTTTGCAACGCCCTAAAATATCAAAACTGTGGCTATACGGCCAAAACTGGAAACCGAGTTTTTAAGACACAAAGGGAATGCGAATACTGTAAAGAGTATAAAATGAGGTAGACTGGAAGAGGTAGATCGAATATTTCAGTAAACTGTGTCAGGCTGAATAAATAATATTATTGATTCTTTAATGAGACGTAAAAGATACACATGTAGGGCGCGTCTGTTGACAGCGAAATATTTTTATACCGATATTGGTGGACTGAATATATATATATGATTTTCTCTGTTATGCTTCTAGATAAATAGATATAAATGTTGTGTAATAATTGTTATTTACTAGCTTCTGCAAGACTTCGCCCGCGTGAAAGTAGGTTTCTCCTTACAAACTTCCAAACCCCGTTTTACCTCCTTAAGGGTGGAATTTCGTAAAATCCGTTCATAGCGGATGTCTACACCCTATAAGAAACATACCTGCCAAATTTTAAGTTTGTGGGTGTTATAGTTTCTGAGTTTTCGTAATTAATCAGTGATTGGTATTTCGCTTTTATATATATAGATTATGTCTTTCACTATTTTACCTAATAGGTCGATTATGTCAAGTCAACGTGAACGAATAAATTATAAAATAATGTTTTCCTTGGCTATATATTTAGTAGGTACTGGCTGTACCCTGCGGTACCGCCTTCATCTTTGATTACTGCTCCGCATCTATTGGTCGTAGCGTGATGATATACCAGTAGCGTATAGCCTTCTTGATAAATGGCCTATCAACCATTAATAATAATAACAAATTCAATTCAAACGTGCTTATCTTAGTTAGTACTGCTTCCTGAGATTATCACATTCAAAAAACTGTTCAGTTTTATAATACATATTTGTAAATATCTATCTATGTTATGTTTATCTAATATCTATATTTTAGTATAAAACATATACTTTGTCTTTCAACTAATTTGTTTCACTTATTTTTTGGGAATTGCATGACTTGATTCCGTCGTATCATTTCTATCATCGGACAACCCGACGTACGGCGAGTATCCACCCTTACGTTGTTGAAACCTCTACGGTCCGGACTAAGCGTTTCGCCTGTATACTTACCGCGTACATCGAAGGACTGGAACAATTTACCTGCTGAGGTTTTCCCATCCAATAATTTGGGTGTCTTCAAGGCTATAGTGAATAGGCTCTTAATAAACTAGTGCGCCTCACCATCAACGATTGCATCACTGCTTACCATCAGGTGGGATCGCAGTCGAGCACTAGTTTATATTAAATTAAAATAAAAGTATTATAAAATGACACTCACCTCTGCCTCAAAAGTATGCAAGAACGGCCGTGGGTTCTTATACTCGATCTGGAGGTAGACCTCCTGCTCCCATATCATAGCCTTGCGGTAAAGGCAGTATATCCTGAAGAAGTACGACCTCTTCCCGTTGTCTTTGATCAGACACAACACGCCTGTGTCCTTTTTCTTCCATTTTGAGTGCGAAGGATCTTCTGTTGTGAATAGCTGGACCACGGCTGTTGCCAGACTCTGTGGGATTATTGATTTTCGTCAGTAAACAAGAAAAGCACAAAGTTGCTAGATTGCATGTATTTTTCAGTAAATTCACACTAATAACGCAAGGCGAAAGTTTGTAAGACGTGTGCATAGCATTTCTATGTTTGTTACTTCTTCACACTCGAACGGCTGAAAGGATTTGGATGACATTTGCCACATGGATAGACCATGTTCTGGAATAGCATACATATGATTTTTTTTTATTGTGTGGGAAAATCATCTTATGACAAATCTCGCTATTGGGCGGAGCGGGAGATAGTGTCAGACTTTTACTGACTAAAACCCCACTCCTGTTCGTTCTTTGCCTTCGTCCCAGGGCCCCGGGTTTCGCTTTCACACTACCCGTGGAGCATACATATGATAGTTTTTTCTCCGGTAGTAAGTTTCGATTCGATAAATTTCTAATTTCACGCAAGCGAAGCCGCTGGCAGAAACTAGTAGTCTAATATAAGACTAACTAACTGCACTCTCACTAACTTTCGCCTTCGTATTATTAGTTTGATTTGACTATATTTTTAAAATCCATGAGGTAATGGGGCCCATGAGGAAGATAATCTATGATTCGTGTCAAATTGTCGGTAAGGCAGAAGATTCGCATTTCTAGTATTCAAGTTCTCGGATGTTGCAATGAGATATCTTAGGAATTTTATCAGCGAGTAATATCAGTTCATGGTATTTATAGATGATAAAAGATCATTTCCGCCTGAAAGAATTGATAATTTTGTCGCACCTATACTGAGGTAAGTCAATACAAAGAAACTTGGTTGAGTATTGATAAACAAAATTGTTTAGATTGCTTCTGACATTGTTAAGTATTATAATATATCTAAAATTGTACTACATTCTATCAGCCGTCTTATGATTATTATAAATGTAAAGCCTGTACAGGTCTCCCAAAGTGATAATGCGCATAGAAATCTTCGTCACTGTTCGGCAACGGTCCTATTCCCCGAGCTCGAAAGACGATATGTTTATAGAGTGGTTAAGTGCATTTTCTTCATGCATAATTCAATTAATAATTTTTTCAATGATTCGGGTGTTTCCGGGAATACGACAATTAGCGAATACTGTATGTTTGATTAATCAATCACAATTCAACGGCTGAATGTAATTTAAAATTTGAAAGACACACGGGTCCTGCTTTAGGATCTATAGTACTTTTTATCCCGGTATTACATTCCCGTGGGATAATGTTCAACTGTCAAGTGTGAGAAGTAGCTGTAATAAACTAGTGATTCTATAACTAACACCGATAAATTTACTATCAATCTCCGCGCCCTTCATGACTCATACACGCGCGTAATTATGCGTAAGCGTAATTACAGGACGCTCGGGTGCAATCTGCTTATATCTGACCTTTAAGAGAGGATGACAAATGTAGCCTAGTCGACTGTGATACAACAGTGATCACTCTCCTAGAAAATCGCATTGATGTTATGGTAAATTAATCTCGTATTATTAGACGAAGGCTTGGCGTGCCCCAGGTTCCTCGCACATGAACTAATACTAAAATATAGCAAATGATGTTCTTCATTATCATCATATCATAAATTATGAAATTACTCGGACAAGCCGACGAACGGCGAGTATCCACCCTTACGTTGTTGAAACTTCAACGGTCCGGACTAAGCGTTTCGCTTCGTCGTTTATACCGCGTACATCGAAGGACTGGAACAATCTGCCTGCTGCGGTCTTTCCGTCTAACTATAATATAGGTGTCTTCAAGGCTAGAGTGAATAGGCTCTTAATAAACTAGTGCGCCTGACCATCAATGATTGCATCTCCACTTACCATCAGGTGGGATCGCAGTCAAGCACTGGTTTATATCAATTAAAAAAAAAAAAAAAAAAAACTTCTTCGGTGGGATTTCAAGACTTTTACTGATTTAAACCCACAGTGATCCTACAATTGCCCTTTTGCGAATGCCTTGCTAACTCTTTCGAAAAATTCGCAGCCTTGGCAGGCATCGGCCCTAACTTGTTCCGTCAATCTTACATCGCCTGCTAGACATAAGGCAAAACAAAGCATAAACGACCAGCGAACAAGTTGTCCACGGTTTCTAAGCGCGGTAACGCACAGACAGAACCACGTCGTGTTTCATAATGATGTAAGGACATTTTGGTACTTTCCATAGACAAACGTATGGGAAAGCTCATAGAAAGGTTAAGTTACATCAGACTTTTTACCGAGATGTCAACAGAAACCCGATCCATCTTAAGTACATGCGACATTTTCTAAAGAAGCCTCAACTCATTACGTAAGCCTTCAACTTTAAATTCTTCCCTCGTCCATCATACCGATCTTAATGTTCTCATTCTCACTACGATTTCGAAACATGTAAGTTGACGTAACCCTGTAGAAACGTTGGCCATTTGTTATTGGCACTTGCACATTTTTAAGAATATTTTATGAGGCCTCCATTCTCACGACGCGACGAGAAGTCTGGGGAGACCCAAGAAGACTAAATCAATAACAAGGAGCCAGCGAAACTAATCACGTTTACGTTGTATTATAATTATTTTACTCTAGAACAGCTTTGTTGGTTTTCTCTGTCAGGTAGCAAACTCGACAACTGAACTGAGTCTTGGTGAACTAAAGTCTAGATTTAAGCCCGTTTAATAGCAACAGCCTAGCTACCTATTGAATAGAATCTTTTATTATCAGGCTCAAAGAACGTTATGTTATAACAATTAATCATAAAATGAGCACACATTCAAAAATTGCTAAATTTTCAGGCATAATCCTTTCATAACACCTTACACAATGTTTTTATAAGCACAAGTTTAACTAGGCACTGCTGAAAAATAGTGGATAACTTCAACTCTCAAGTTCATTAAGATGATGATCATCATGTTTTTCTCAGTGATTTGTCTTCAACGTTTTTTATACAATTCATTAAGACTTGACATCATTTTCTTTCTATTAATGTATGAGAACAGTAAACAATAGTGCTTATGATTGTGTAATGCCGTGAGTCTGCGAGTACTTGGGGTCAACTCAGTGAATTGGGTTAGACGTGGCAATGACCTAGCGAATGGCTTGCTATTATTTTAACACATGTCTTGTCTGGGATGTATATGAAGAACTTAGGAAGAATTAACGTATGCTCAGTTTATAGTAAAGGTCGAATAAAATTTTGAGTTCTATCATGAATTCCACATCTGAATACAATCTATTGTATACGCGAAGATCAAAATTATTACACAATTACTATCCAATAATGATAACCAAAGCACAAACTGACAAATTAATGACGGAATCAATTTAATTAGTGTCAGTCAAGAGGCACGTACGTTCGGCTGTCTAGTGTTTTGTTTAGTATGGATCGTCTAGGACGGAAGTGTTGACAACACACATTAATATGTATCGACAAAACACTTGCTATGCATAGGCATAGCTAGCTTCATCCGTTAATATTAGAAAGCGTCTGTCACAAACCTATCTTTCCTCAAGAATTGAAATGTACATTTATCTTTGTGTCTATGGGCTAAGACGAAATCGTTAGGTGAAAGGACTAAAACTTTTCCGCTTCTACTATATCAGTGGCATCGTAAAGGTCGCTAAATTCCTATTGTTGAGTCACAAAAGAGAGGATTTGAGTTGAGACATGATTATTTGCTGAGTAACATGTCACACAATTTGGTCGATATAGGCAAGCTTTCCTTCCTGCGCTCAAACTGTCATTCTCTTTTTTTCTTTAATTGATATAAACCAGTGCTTGACTGCCATCCCGGCGCAATTCATTAAACCCCGAGCGAACGCCGGCGTTCGCTTGGTCATTGTCTTTCTATTGTGTCTCTAATTACGCTAGTCAAAAGGTTAAAGTTTTCAAAAAATAAAAGGCACATCTTGACATTTGTATTTTGACTATCTAGCGGCTTGTCTGGTGTAGCAGCGACTACTAAAATAGCTACTACTACACCGGACCCCTAATTATTATTTTATCGTTTCTTTCAGTTTCGTTCCAAGTTACATTCTATGATTTTTCTCAAATGTTGAAACGGGCCTTTAATTTTTAACGAGTTTAGTTTATTAAGAGCATATTCACTTAATAGCCTTGAAGACGCCTAAATTATAATTGGACGGGAAAACTGCAGCAGGCAAATTGTTCCAGTCCTTCGATGTACGCGGTATATACGACGAAGCGAAACGCTTAGTCCGGACCGTTGAAGTTTCAACAACGTAAGGGTTGATACTCGATGTTCGTCGGGTTGTCCGATGGTAGAAAGAAGATGGCGGAATTAAGTCATGCAATTCCCGCGCAAACTCTCCAAAATGCATCCTGTAAAACTGGCTACCCTATGCCTGTGCTCGAGGCTTTGTAGATTGGACTTAACCAAATCTGGATCACCAATTAGCCTCTTCGCACGACTTCCCACCGAGTCGAAAGCTGCTAGATGGTATTTTGCAGCACCACCTATATGTGACTGCAGTACTTACTTCACGATTGGTCCTGTCCTTTGTATAACATCAGAAGCTGTACCGGTGTGAAGTACTGTCGGATCTTTGCAAGAACGCCTAGTTTGCCAGCTACCTTGGCTTTGGACTCAATGAACCGCCCAAAATTGAGGTCTGAGGGAATTTCAACTCCCATGAGCTGAAGGCGGTCGGTGCACTTCAAGGATACATTCCGAAAAACAGAAGCCCAGGTGAACGGGCTCCTTTTGGCGGTGAACAGACACGCTTGTTTTGGCGGCGTTAAATCCCACCAGATTGGTTTACCATAAGACGGTCGCTCTATCATAGCCTCTCATTCTATTGCACTTATTCCAATTTATTTAGAGTCGGTCAACATATAAAATCTTCCTCTATACTCCTGTATTAATCGTTATCTTAGTAGTCACCTCCTTTCCTCTTTTGACATAGTTCATATACCGTTTCTTCGGTCTTCCACCAGACTACGTATTTTAAAAGCAGATTATACTCAGTTAGTGAATTGTGGAGTAGGTTGCTTTCTTTCCGTTTTGCTGCTTTAGGGTAAAGGATTTACGATTTATAAGTCCTAATAGTCCAGAGGTATTACAGATCTAATTATTTGACAGGAAATTTTGGGATTGTGAAAAATTGCCTATACATAGAATAAATCTGTGAAAGTTTTTAGTTGTGCGCGCATCACGTTAAATGTACGAAGTCGATGTAGATAACTTTTATACCCTAAAATTGTGTGTAACTTGATATATTACTTAGGCTTTGTTTCATCGCAATCGGTAGACTATATCGAAAGATATACGAGATAGCGCCACGAATCTTGAGCGCTCGGCGAAAGAGTGAGGATCGCTTTGCGCATCGTACACATCGGCGAACCAATCACTGTATGCTCCCCGCCCCCGCGTCTCTTTTCATACCACTACAGAGACCCGATATTTCACTTCTGCGTGCTTCTGCGCAAGTAGAACTGTAGAAGTCAGCGCTCAAGATCCGTGCCGGGTCAGCTAATTAGAACTAAAATATGAATTCACTAATTACGTAGGCTTAATAGTTTTATCCATTTGCGAGACTGAGAAGCCATTCAAGGGCAGTTTACCTACATATGTCGTTCAAATTCGTGAATTTCGAGGTCGGTCTCGATTAAAATATAATAATGCTTAGGTTAGTTATCCCTGGAATTACTATGAAAAAAAGGAAGGAAAAGAAATTAATAAAACCTACGATATCGGCTGTTACTAAGTCATGATTTCATGAACCACAATTAGGTATGGCCTGTACGTTTTTAGACTTGCTAACTCAGTAAGATTGTATTTACTAGCACCTCAGGACCATACATGGCTCCTTGTTTCCACTACAGACACATGTGATAATTGATACAGTGCATTCTTTAAACATCAGATACCCTTTCAAGCTTAGACAAGAAGCCCAATTTATTTTTATTTTTGGGAATAATCAAATAACTCCTCACGCAATGGGTGTAACTAGAGGGAGTCACCTGTGTTTCTTCAGTTGCCCTTTGCGTTCCAGGGCTACAAATTACTTTTTCAAATAAACCCGTAAGCCTAAAGGCAAGAAGCCCATGCGTTCCGATTTATTTGTCAGCGTTCTTTACTTCTACGAGGCTCTAACCGCAGACTTTCATTTTCATCAGCATGGGGGCTGTTCAATCCTTACAAAGTTTCAATGTAAATAGTTTTCGAAGTCATGCTTTCTACTTAAGACCAGAACCATTTATATGGCGTCTAGATTAACTTTCGCCCTATAAACGCTTTATAGAGTGAAATATTATGGTCAGTTAATGCCATGGCACTTTCCAGAACATTATGCAACTTTCTAGTTGAAACAATTTGTACTTTTTTTATATTGAATGGCGTTTACAAATACTATGATAGATGGTATTAACAATTCGAAGTCGAACGAAACGTGTTCATCGAAGTGATTTATAAACCACAATCATTGATGATAGCTATTGTGCTTGGTGGTCAATTACTCAATACTCAATTCTTTATTGCATTCCATCATGTAGGCTTAGGAGGTGAGCATTTGCCACGATAAACAATCGTGGACCCTGTCGGTCGGGCACAGCAAAAAAAGGATATAATAAGCGGAAAAGAGGACTTATCATTTAGGCATCTTATAATCTAACTTAATCTAAAATAAAATATAAATTATTATAAAATAATTAATTAATAATAATAATTTGTAATAATAATAATTTCAATATTTAATTAAAGGATACAATAATTTAACAGTTTTGCTCATTCTATTCTATGTGTTTGAATGATTTAAGTATGATATAAATATTCGTTGATAGTAAAATAACATTTGCGTAATAATAGCTGTTTTTTAATTTATTTGTAAATAAATGAAGTTTTTTTTCTTCTCATATTGCTTCGGGTAACATGTAGTAAATTTTGATTGACATAACTAGAGGGCTTGTTGAATTTATTTTTAAGTAGGATGTTGGTATGTTGAATCGTGTTTTGTGTCGGAGTCTGTTTCTTGATTGTATGTCTTCTCGTTTAGTGTAACAGTCTTTGTGTTTATGAGCGAACTTGCATATTTCAAGTATATATACAAAGCAAAGTTAAAATATTCAGATTCATAAAATGGGGTTTACATTTATCTGTTTGATGTATATTAACTAGGATACGAATAAGTTTCTTTTGGACTGTGAACAGTTGAAAGAACAAGTGCATCTATACTATATCCCTATATTATTATGCCATAGCTAAGCCACGCTTATGCGTAGGGTAGTATGTAACGAGGACAGTTGGGCACAAGAGGTCCTGGTGGGCGATACTTAGGCTTTAAAATGGGCTGTTTCAAGCAACTTCGCTCTGGGCATGCCATAAGTGCCATAATGCAGTAATGCTAGCGAAGGAGACGGCCGCATGCGTGAGGGCGCGGATGTTCTCGTACATCAGTCACCGAGACCCCGACCCCGATTACCAGCGACCGTATGCGTGAGCATGCAGACGACGAGAAATGGGCAGCTCGCCGTCCGGTAACGAGTCTGAGTCAGCAAAAGATGTCAGCAAAATTGTAGGGACCCAGCTGAGCCGAAGCCTACTAGAGCCATGGGTCGACTTCTGAAAAAGTTACCCGTGGTCTTCGAACGCAAAGGGCAACTAAAGGAACATAGATGTAGTTTTAGTTAGTAAAAGTCTGACACACCCTCATGCTCCGCCCTAGTGTGGAAAAAGCAACTTCGCACATTACTGTTTTATTTCTATAATAATGCACAGGATTTCACATAAAAATAAAAAAGGTTCATACCATGCACATGACAAACTAATATGGGCCTAATGCCTGACCCATCAAGTCCCATAATCCTATTACAAGACTACTGATATTGCTCCAGGCACAGGCAGAGATGGGATGATGAGAAGGATGCTGGACTATATTGATGAAGAGATGAGTCTAGTACTAAGTATGGCTATGTAACACCAGTCTATGTTTAGGTGGGTTCAATGGAACAGAGAAAAGTGAGAGAAGAGTGAGAGGCTATGTTCTGTATCAGATAAAGTCTAATACTACACAGTAAAATTTATGTATAAAGGAAAATAAAATACATTGTTTAAATTAAGATTTAAGTAACACTAATTCAGTTCTAAATACATTTATTTACACGTTTGGAGTACAAATTGGAAAAAGTTTTTCAAACTGTACCCTGCAACATTTCAATTGAAAGGGGTATATTGTGGGGGTTTCAAATGAATTTTTTTTCATAGATTTCAAATAAATAGTTTTAATTTTATTTAAAATAGTTGTTTCGCATTCTCCCATTATCACTGAAACTACCAAGACTAAAAAAAATAAAACATATTATATACAGATTTTCCTTAACTTATAGATTACAGGAAAACTTATAAAAAGTCTGTTTTTACTAGCTTTATATTTACATGCTTTGTTCACATGTGTCTGACCATAATTTAATAATCCAATTTTTCAAAACCTTTCTGGCTTCCAATTAAGCTAAATCATGGCATATTTATTTTATTATAAGGCATTATGGTAGTATGAAGCTATCCAATGACAGAGGTGGAACTTGTGGAAGGTGACATCGCCTGCACAACCATGTTTAGTCCCATTGACAACTGAAACTGTACGAGGTAATGCCCAAGTTCTGATGACAAAGCCAGAAGGTGGCCATAGTCTTCACAATGAAACAAGATAACCATCATGTCGCTGGCCCCGGTCAATATAGCGGTAAACGCCGGTTATGCCCTTTTTAATGTTATTTGATTTTTGGCTTCTCTGAGTATCAGTCTATCACTCTTATTTTTTTCCATTTTTTAAAATTAATATTTCTTTAAAATAAATGACAATAACAGCTTTATTGCATGAAAAATTATCTTACGACTAAAAATGTTTTATTGCATTACTCTATGAACCATAACACAAAAAACCGGTGAACATCTTTACACTACATTTCTAAACAAAGAGTAACAGTAATAAATTTAACCGATGATACAGCTAAGCTTTGGCTATAAAATTTCCCTGAAGAAGGTGGTAATCGGCTGGTACGCTCGAGATCTAAAGCGGAAAATACGTCGTATTATATTCTTATAGTCCTGAATCTCAGTGGTTGATGTATTTATAAAGTCATTAAAGATGTTGCGATTGAAACAATAGCGTCTATAATTTGTATTATACATTTTTTCAATTATTTCATTAAATATTTATACCAATACAATTATTTTTAAAAGGTTAAATAGGTAAAAAAAATAGCTTTCATTTGACGTTTTGCACGCCTGTTTTGGATCACTGTACGCTGCACTATAAACAAATTAGCTTCTTTTATTTCTCCTGTAAAAACTGATTTTTGATATTACCGCTTTATTGCCCGGGGCCAGCGATGTTTGGGCTAATTTAATATGTATCGAAAAGTATTCCTCACTAGGAGGTAGCTAGAGCCTGATGATGGAGTCAGAAGGTGAACATAGCAACTCGACAACCAAACTAGACAGAACCATAAATATATAATATCTTATAACTACTAGCTTCTGCCAGCGGCTTCGCTCACGACCCCTATTTCATTCCCTTAAGGGGTGAATTTTGGGAAATCCTCTCTTAGTGCTCGCCTTCAACATAAAATGAAGCATTGCGCTAAATTTCACACTCCTAGTCAATAGTTTTAGCTGTGTGTTGATATGTCAGTCAGTCAGTTTCTCTTTTTATATAAATAGATTATAGAATGGCCTTAAACTTTGTATACTGTTTTTTTTTTTTTAGTCATGTGTGTGTCATGTTTTTGAGTTATGTGAGATAAGATTTGTATAAAAGACAATAAAGCCCCCATTCCCGTTACCCCTGTACCTATTTTTCTATTTCTGTCTTTTCTTTTATTGTTTAAGTGTGTACATGAATTGTTAAATACAAAAATAATAAATAAAGAATTAAAGATAGATAAATCAATTCAGTTAAGATTTTTTTCATGACACAGCAGTTGAATTCAATGCCAGAAGATTTAAAAAGATTTTTTAAATAATAAAAATTCCAGCTGATGTGATTATGTTACACAATGTGGTTACTTAATTTTATGTTATAATTAAGTATGACTGTTAAGAAACGAGTTACATTAGTTTACAGTATGGGTTTTAAAACAATGAATTTATGAGTGCTTTAATAATGTAATCTGAAGATAACAATAATGAGTACTTCGCAAGTTGTAAAAAATATGCTATTGTTAAAGAGTAACCTTGCAAGCCTGAGACTTATGTACCTACTATCCCAGAGACACCAAATTAATTATTACTTCTACCTGATACAAGGTTTTACAAGCAATTCGTTTTGTTTATGGTTGTTTACATGTTAAAAATAATAACTGAATATTTTATTTTATTGTCTCATGCATTATTTTTCAGGAGTAAAATATTTACACAGATATTGATGATATCATAACAGTGGAAATTTGAGATACTGTAGGGATAACACCAACAAATCCGAAAATAAAACCAACAGGTAGTGAATCAATTTCCCTATTGATACAGTCAACTGCAGACAAATAGTTGTGATTCAAGGAGAAAAATCGGAGTTCAAAAAAAATATCGCAGCGATATCGACTGATAATCCACAGATATGGACAGAGATACGTAATCTAAGGGCATTCTGAATCACGCGGATTGCTAATGAGAATTCATAGCTTACTCACCTGGCATTTTGGTCCAATCAAACTGAACACCTGGTCATTCTCTTCCCGAGATAACAGGATGCTCGCTCTGTTCTCTCCCCTCGGCATCCTGTACACTAATTTATCAAAACACACCTAAAAATTACTTTAAACATGCGAGGAACGATGTGTCAATCGCCCCGACTTTCCAACATTTTAAAGCCAAATAACAACCAGTTATTTGGCACACACAATAATCCTTTGACGAAAATAAGAGCATTTCTCACAATAAAGAAATAATCATTTCACTGTTTGAACATAATAAACTCGAAAAAATCGTAACTTCAATTCACTTTCTCTCTCGACATCCGTATGTGAATAAAATCTGACTTTTTCTAATGTTGCTAGCATTTTCTTTGGCAACTCCCTATTCATTATATTTGTTCCTGTCAAAGAAGCACAGATTCAAATACCAAATTATTTTAGGCTTATGATTATGTCGACCCCATGCAAAATCCAAATTTGAGATTTTAAGTGACACCCAGCAATGTATACAAATTGTGGAAACCCTCAAAAACTTGTCTCAAACTTAGTATTTTTCTCGTTGGAATGTTTATTTTCGAACCGTTGGCAACCACTCTTTTACTTGTCAACGCAATCTGTCAAATGTCAATGGCGTGAATGGCAAATTCTCAATAATTTTGTTTTGATAGCATTTCATTATTTAAACAATTATTTATTACATCCGACTTTTATTAATATAAAAATAAATAAATAAAAAATATCAAAGTTAATTTACAAAATTTACTTTTTTTTTTAAAACTTCGTCCTAAAGTTTATTTGAATAGCAGAATAAACCTGCATGACTCAAGAAGCGGTAATGGCGGTAAGGGAAGCTATGACCAGGCGGATGAAACTTCCCTACATTGTGGCAGCTCAAAAAATATCATAGAAACTAACGCCATCAAGTGGCGGAGGTTACGAGTTAATCATTGAGTTGACAAAAGAAATATAATAGATGGCAGTAGCTACAATAGGGAAAATATTGTTTAAAAATAATGTTAATAAAAATATGTTTTAAACACTGATTTATAAATAGAAAATAAAAATAAGTTGTACCGGTTAGATCAAATTATTATAAATAATATCATTATCAATAATTTTTTTTTCACTACGGCAACCCAATGATATGTTTAGGGGAATGTAGTTAGAATTTGAATGAACTAATGAAGTCGTTTGGGTTTGTTGGTGCTGTGTTGTTTTGAGATCATTGTGCGTTTATTGTTTTATTTATTACGACTTGGCTTGATTACGGATTTTCTGATCTTCTACGTGTTACGACATCACCTGGCTTGTTACTTGGACCCCGGACTGATTGCTTAACTGATAACTTGGCGCTTAGCACACGGATTTCGTTTATATTTTTGCGGACTTAGTTTTGAAAATGCCGAAAACAACACAATTAAAATGCTTTTTTGGATGTGTCATTGATGGTAAGTGTATTTATTACTTAAATTATTAATTAGTAACTTATGTAGGTTATAGAGAAGACCAAAAATCAACTGAGAACTAGTTAAAGTTAACATAATGCACCCAACTATAGTAACAATAAGTTGATTAGGTACCTATATTAAAATGTATCTCATTAACTGTCTCATTATGAATACTAGACTTTATTTTAAGCATTCTGACCACAGCTCCGCTTAGCCTCAGCTTTAATAGGCAGGTACTAATGTTTCGCCATGAAAGGTTCATCAGCTAAGTACATTACAGTGAATATTTAGTTTTTATACCTCAACAAGTCACGCAGAGAATATCGATGAATATGTACCCAATCAATGAAGTTTTCGTAAAATCTAAAATAACGAGCCCAAAGTTATGGCTCCATCAACAAACTACCGATGACTTTGCCACAGTGAAAATGGTTGGTTCTTTGTTGTGAATACTTTTGTGTAACTATTTATCAGATTTATAATTTTTCAGTTTTTATATTGAACCCAAAGTCATACATTTAAAAGTGATTCAATAAAACAATAGAAAACCCACTCATTAGCAGAGTAATCAAATATCAATAAAATATCACCACAAATTAAAAAAAACACTACTTGAAATTAACTGCTAAGTGATCTAAGTAATCAATATTATATTTTATTCTTGACTAAAAACTTTTTAGTATTTTCACAATACAAATCCAGCAGACGTCATGTATGTACAGTTATTGGTAAAAGCTGTTGTTTATGATGTCTAAATGTGGATAGTGGTTTTTTTTTTTTTAATGAATTACACTGGTAATCCAGCTGAATGGGGTTCAACTGTTTTACATATTACAGCTAGTAGGTAAAACAGCTAATCTAAAAATCCATCTGTGATATGTCTATGGATTGCATCACATAGTATTTGTGTCATGTATAGAGTCATGTTAGTTATAAAATCAAATTTGAATTTACAGGACCTCTTCACCGATTCCCCAAATGGGAATATCCTCATATGGAGAAGTTTGACCAGTGGAAGTCCGTACTTGACAGTGCAACTCAAGAGAGAGGAAATACCTACATATATAATTCAATTCGTATTTGCCACCGACACTTTGAGGATTACTTTAAGTCACCAAGCAGAAGATTAACAAGAAATGCTATCCCAACATTAAATTTAAGTAAGTTTTATAAATTCTATTTTCAATTTTGCATACACCTCAAAATATTCAAAACTTTATTAATTTTTTTTCTATGTTACGCCCTAACTTTAGATTCTTTTCCAGTTTTGATTCTAAAACATGTTGGTCAATTTAAAAAAATAATAAAATTTATTCAGAGCCAGACCCCAACAAATCATGGGTCCTAGTTGAAGAATACAATGTGAATATTATTAACTTATGTGGCTCGGAGTTCAGAGCTTTAACAAACTGTCCACTATGTAGATTAGTTGTTGTTGATGCAGATGTAGTAAGAATTTAAATATTTAATTTACAGGCTTGCCAAGAAGTGTACAAAGTATACAGTCTCAGCAACTTAAAGAAATGATACAAATGACATCAGGTACATTGCAATTAGAAGCAGAGTCAACAACCTTACCAAGCGGTAAGTAAAATTTTATTTAAAAAAAGGGTACAAAATGTAACATTACACTTTTTAATCTTGCTTTTGCTTCAAAGTTATTATTATTAACCAACTTCAAAAAAAAGGAGGAGGTCATAAATTTGGTTGTAATTTTTTTTTTACATGAGAACTCTGTTGTTTATGGACCGATTTGCAAATATTTTTTTCTTTAAAGAATATGCTTAAAGATTGGTCTTATTTTTTTCAAAATCCAGTATTGATGATAGGATCCATGAGGAATCGAGGGAACTCCTCAATCAATATAGGCAACCATATAGTGATTTTGGTATTTTCATCGAGAACTTAAGAATTTATAGTAAAAAAGTAACATTTAATGAAGTAGAACTGATGAAGAAAGAAATGGCCAACGGAACTTCATACTCACATAGATATAACAATGGAGATAGTTAAGCAACTATGACAATACAAATAAACGGTTCTGTATAGTTATACATATAGAAAATGGTATCATCTAAGTGACCTGATGATGATGACGGAGCCGGAAGATGAGCACCGGAACTCCGTAATTAATGTATCTTAGCCGTGTTTGGCCTTATTAGAATTGTCATGAGATGCACTTTGGCTGTAATGCACTATCGAACTGTTCTGATGATGGAGCTGGAAGGTGGATGGTAGACACAGGAACCTTATAATAAAACAATGTTTCCTAGCAGTGTTTGGGTTAATTGGAATTGTCATGAAAAATACTCGGTTTATAGGTGTATCGCAACTAAAAAGTGTTAAATAAAAAACCTTTTACAAAAAAAACCGAGTTGGTTATTTATTTTTTGTAAAAAGTTTTTTAAGTTACATGCAGGTTATATAACAAAACATTACTTATTCATTTAATTTTTTCTATTTATTTAAAAGAATAAATAAAATATATTCAATAAAATTTGTGTTTTTGCAGCCTTGCTGCAAACTGAGCAAATTGTTCAGCCATCTACTGCGCAGTTTCCAGTGGAGGAGCCATCGACATCCGGTTTTCTACAGTTCGAAGTAGACACCGAGTCGAGAGCCTTATCAAATGGTTAGTAATCTTATTTTTTTTTTTAAATTACTTAACAGTATATTAATATGTTAACTGCAGTAGCAAAATTTTGATGTCGGCAATGTTAGTCCAAGCTGAACATAGTTTGGGGCTTTGCTTATCAGTTCCTATTTCAATAGATAATAATGCGCTTAACATGCTGGACAGCTACCTGCGATCACTGCAATTATTTGTTTAACCGTCAGTTACTCGAGACTGACTTGGCCCTAACAGATACTACGTTGGTCAACTATCGTCAGGCACCAATGACGGTGCCTGCCGCAGTAGTTAACGTAATGAAACGTGGCATTACCCGTTCCTAGTTTTCTTACTAATTTTTTTTAATATCCATAAATATTATCCATAGGTACATTTAACCTTTATTATTCTTTATATTACTTAGACATTTTATTTTACAATCCAGCTTGCCACTGAATATAAGAGAACTAGTTTAGGCTGCGCATTGCCAGTCAGTGTGAAGCATTTTATTAAATAGTTTATGTTTTCTTTTAGCAGCCCCAAAAAAACGCTGTTCGAAGCAGGAAACTTCAGCTAATGCTGTCAATAGATTGACAATAAAACTCAAAAAAATGCGTCAGAAATGCAGAACGCAGTCAAAGCAAATAAAAGCAGCAATGAAGTGTGCAATGTCGAAATCATTTTTAAATACGATTGAAAAATTACCTGCGACGGCTCAAACTTTTATAAAATTACAACTAAAGTGGAAAAAGACACCAAGAGGAAGACGATATACAATTGACGAAAAAATTATGGCTTTGTCGATATTGAAACAGAGCCCTAAAGCTTACAAACTTTTGGAAAAAATGTTTGTTTTACCATCAAAACGTATTTTACAAAAGCTGTTGAGTGGATTCACAATTAGACCAGGCATTAACAAAGAGATTTTAGAAAATTTAAAAAAACTTGTTTTACGAATGCCAGAAGAAAAAAAATTTGTAAATTTACTATTCGATGAAGTGTCATTAGCTCCTGGTCTAATATATAATACGTTTTCAAATGAAATAATTGGGTTTGAAGACGATGGCACACAGAAAACGGGAAATATTGCTGATCACGCCCTTGTCTTTATGATCAAGGGCATAAAAAGTAAAACAAAGCAACCCATTTGTTTTACATTTGTCAAAAGCGGGACGAAAAAAGAAAAATTAAAAGCCCTACTAATAAATTTAATAAAAGAAATAAATAATACAGGGTTAACTGTAGTTGCCACGGTTTGTGATCAGTGTCCAGCAAATGTTGCAGCTATCAAAGAAATAAAAGAAGAAACACAAAAAAAATATGCCAACAAAGGATGGTTCTTTGAGGTAAATGACAAGAAAGTGTTCCCATTATTTGATACGCCCCATTTGCTTAAGGGAGTTAGAAATAACTTATTGACAAAAAACGCAAAGTTCATTCAAAATGGACAAGAGAAATGGGCAAAGTGGGAACACTTGAAAATGTTTCTGGACATTGATGTTGGAGACGACGAGATCAGATTGGTAAATAAATTAACAGAAAATCATATAATCAAAGATAAAATAAAAAAAATGAAAGTGAAGCTAGCTGCGCAAGTTTTCAGCCAACGAGTATCATCTGCTATTCGATTTTCAGCAAGTAAGTGTAAATTATATTACTTCAATTTTTGTGGCAATTTACACAACTATAGATACTTACTTAGGCTTTAATTTACATGTGCTCTCTATTTTCGCTCTAATTTGAATACTCTCAAACTTCAATTCAGAGCTTATCTAGTTCCACATTGGATGTTTAATCGTGTTGATTATATCATAGTAGCTGATCTCCGCGGTTTCACCAACTTTCCGCTCCTCAGGGTCATAGCTTGATGTTATGTTTCTACATAACATCACACTATGACCTATACCATATTCTTATGAATGTGTCATTCTGATGCAAAAGCTATAATCCATTCAGTAGCTATTGTTGATTGAGTAGGTTATAAACCTTCAAACATCTTAACAAACAATCACATTTATAATAATAGTAGCATAAGAGAGTAATTATTATGTGTTTTCTTTTTCAGGACATGGAATACTACCGGCAGAATGTGAGGGAACAGCAGATTTTCTTCTAATTTTCGACAGGTTATTCGATTCGTTTAATGGTCATTCCTACAAAGATAATTCGAAAATATATAAAAGCTGTATCAAAAAAAAATCCCCTCACTTCCAACTGTGGGATGATTTGCTTCCAATTTTAGAATCAATTAAATTTGAATCAATAAAAAAATCAAAAGATGTTAATCAATTAAAATATGAGTCGATTCCTTCAATTAAAAATTGGATTTCAAATATAAAAACATTTATTGAAATGTGGGAATATCTATCAACAAATCATCAAATCACTAATATAGTAGCTAGAAATTTTAATCAGGACCCATTAGAAAACTTTTTCGGTGCTATTAGGAGTAATGGTGTTAGAAATATTAATCCTAATTGTAATCAATTTATAAATGCTTTTAAAACGTTGATTGTTAATAATTATAATTCACCTCATTCTGCAGGAGCCAATTGTGAAGAAGATTTTAATACAGTTATGCAATCACTGTCCCATCTGATCATAAACAATTATGATGATTCTCACAATGTTGATTTTGCATGTAACATTGATTCGTTGCTAAATGTTATGTCAGAAATTAAAAATAATGATTCACTATTGCATGCTGAATCGAAAAAATATGTAACAGGTTATGTGATTAAGAAATCGAAATCAAAAATTTTCAAAAAATGTTCCAATTGTCTTAATAATTTATGTAGATCTGGTATTGATTTTGATTCATTTAATTATGAAATTGATTATACTAAGAAATCTCTATTTCATCCGAGCGACGAATTTATAAATTTAATGAATAATATATATTATGTGATTGTTGCATGCCTTCGGGATAATCCAACATCAAAATGTATAAAAAATCAAATTAAATTTTTTATTGATTCTGCGTGTGATTTTAGTATTATAACTTGTGAGAAACATAGAGTTGATTTGGTTGATTTTATTTGCAATTTATCTATTAAAATGATTGTACACAGTTGGTGTTTGGGGGTAAATAGATTGTTAAATGGCAAAATCTCAATTTTTGATAGAAATGACCATATAAAAAAGCAGGCTTATGAATATTATATCAAGAGAAAACGATGAAAATTCCTCTCCATCGTTTTCCCTTGATACATTATCGTGGAAGTTTATAATATATTTTAACTCATAACTACCTGACGTCGGTCTCGGAGACGCAGGCGATTTTGTTTTATAAAGAACCCTAAAGTTGGCGACTGACATGAATATTCGCTTGATTTGAGCAAGTTGCAAGGCGAATATTCGGCTTATCAGTATAGTAAACAGACAGCTCGTTGACGAGCGTCGTACCACATTTTTATTACTCGATCCTACATTATTGCTCATGTCATTCGCCAATTGTGAGGAATGTGGAGTTGTTGAGGACCTACAACATTTATTGATGGAATGTGTCTAATATGAATCCAGTAGAAATAGTTTTATAAGGTCTCTGAATTTGAACAGAACTGATGTAGGCATGTTCCATAACATTATATCCAACCAAATAGTGACAATGCGAAAGATTTTTTCGAATTCATGGCCCATATTTTGTGATTTACGTACAATTGTTTAGGATACGATGGGACTGACATACGCTATGCGTAAAAGACCCTATAAATAAACAAAGAAAAAAAAATTCAGTCTTTCTGCAACTGAAAACTCAGAACAACTAGTCAAACATAAATGTTCCGTTTGTGATTCTTGCATGCTATTTGCATAAACAATGCATATCAGCAGTAAAGAATGTGCATTTACTGTCCCTGCAACTCGTGAGTTGCAATATTGTAACAACTGTGCTTTTGACTTGCCAAAAAATATTGATGTTTTAGATATAGTAATACCTTCTGGGTTACTAGATTTTTTTCCTAAAATGTATATTATGTTTATGCTAAGATTTTTATTTGCTTAGTTTAAAAACTTTTGACAATTAGAAATAAAATCAAAATACAATTATGACATGAATATGTTTAGTGCAATAATTTGGTTTTATGATTATTGAACATGGAAAATGTTCAAGCGGTCTTCAGGACCAATTAGTCTGTAGTTTAACTGAAAAACGTCAGGTGGCTTAGGGTCTTTGTTTACATTTTATTTGATAATAATGGCGAAATGTATGTACCAAAAATTATTATGTACCATGTCTGAACCTACCACATTTTATGCTAGTATTCATAAATGACTGATTTGATAAAATAAAAATTGCAAGTACATTAAATATGTGTTTTATTTTTATATTGGAATACCATGGTTTGTGTTAATAAATCAGTAAATTATTGAAAAGTACTTACTTGTGATTAAAATTAATATCACAAGTAAGTACTTTTTAATAATTTACTGATTTATTAATACAAAAAAACAATATTCAGAAGTTAACATATCTGAGCGCCCTCTGGCGGATATCTACAAAAACAACATTGTAAATCCGCGCCATCTATTGGTGGAGGATACTTTAAAGATACTATTTTTGAACTCGAAGTGGCGCATCTATACCAGTTTATATGTATAATCTATGGCTATGACGCTTTCGTGAAAAAACGCGCGCTTGTTCAAAATAACCAAATCCAAAACTCAAATCGAACAAGATGATGCATACAAGGGAGAAGCAAGATATTGATCTTTTTATCATTAATCAGCAAGTACGGCCCAACAAGGGATTAGAAAAGAGGTACGTTGGTCAGTTCTAAGTTAGGTATTCTGACAATACGATTGGCCTAACAACTGAAAAGGCCAGATAGTGTAGGTGTAGCCTAGGTATTACAGATAAATACAACGAATTACATAGGTAGGTACCAAAGAACATGTAGGTAGTTCTAAAACTAGACCTTTTTCACTTTTGGTTCATCAGCTGATGATAGCTTACTTACTGATTCAATGAGTTAGGTATGGAAGAATCTATATTCACGCGGTGCCGTTAGAGCAGTCAGAGCTTCACGCGTAAGTTTAGAGATGGCATCTGAGAGATCATCAGCACAATCTTCAGAGGGCATGGGATTATGGGAAGCAGTTATATCCTTCTGCAAAGCAGTAATGCGAGCAAAGGAGGTGGCGGAAACCGTGAGGGAGAAGCCACCGCCGCCGCAGGGGACGCTCCGGACATCCGATTACTGGCCACTGTAGGCGCTTTTTTCTCGACGTGATGTGTAGAGATGTGCCGAGTAAGTAGTTATGTCTGTACTTTACATTTTTAAAATTTCAAGTTTAGAATAATATTTGTACTCGAGTCAGGCTGACTCGAGTACTATCTAGAATACCTAGTAATTACTCTATTCTCGAGCATTCAATACAGGATTGCAATTAAATACACGACTTTGTAGCTTCACTTATAAAATCATTATTCCTAGTTCCTACTAAGATTTAACTTTCTCACTGTAAAAGTACTTACTCGAAATAATTAATTAATAAATCCCAACTTTTGTATCAAAAGTAATTTGATTAAAAATATTGATTTTTCAATAACAATTTTATTTCTGACGGTTTGCCTATGGTCACACAAAACATTACGATAAAATATAAGGCCACCGAAAGCAAGTTTTCGAGCCTTCTGAGCTCAAATCTTAAAGTACTAGATTCCACCAAAATACTCGAATACTCCTGCTGGTACTCGAATAGCTATCCGAGTCCCGTGACTCGATTCTTGATTTCGATTCCTTTTTCAAAGAGTACCAAAATACTCTAATAGTAAAAACAGCCCGCTCGGTAATGTTGTGGTAAATCGAATAATGCTATCAGCTCATAAAATGTGTATCTAATAGTAGAATAAGGGGAAATTAGTCAGCTCGCCCATTAGGGTAAGACATGGTTAGGAGAAGTTAAATAAAATGACATCGTCTTTTCACATTTTTATTTTAATCTTCGTTTGCTAACAGCAAACTAGATACAAAACGATACAAATTCATTAATTCTATTTTCCCAATAACTATGTTGATCTCACGGATTCAAATTGCACCATTACAATAATTATTACAGTGAATTAAACATCCTGGTATATTTATTATATAATATGTAAGCATACGTATACAAACTATATGTCTGTTAGGTGTCCATGGTTACATGGGTTTATAGTCTTCTTGTTTGGGCCAACTGAACAATTATGTTTCAAAATTTTTTTTTTAATAAGTCTAAAGCTCAACTCACACTGGCGCAGAGTCGAAGCGTCTTATATTCATCTCTATTTTCCCATTATTAAAAGACGGTTCACAACCCACTAGCGCCGCTTATTGAAAAAAAAAAAAACGATTCGTAAATAGAATAAAAAATGCCGTTTTATTTCAAATGCATGATTTATCTAAACAGGTACATTTCAATTTTAAGTGTTATCATTATGTTATACAAATATGCATTTTTGATTCTATTAACGAGTTATGTTTTTTTTTTCAATTAGCGGCGGTAGTGAGGTGTGAAACGCTCCTTAATAAAGGTACACATTTGTGTTACGCAAGTATTGAATCATGCGATGACACGCGGTTGTGTGAGTTGAGCCAAAAAGCTCACCTTTGAGATATTATTTTGATTTATATTGACTAAATTAATAACATTAAGCTTGTTGCATTTATTTGCCGCCATAGCATATAAGATAGATAAGATAGAAAAGGTTCTTGTTAAAATGTTGGCCCAATCATACTAAAACGCAATGCCTATTACTGTCTTTTTACTGTTACAGGTTCAAACACACACAATATTTTGCATTTAAAGATACAATTATGAGACTTCTAAACTAGTGATGTGCTTCTTCGATTTATAACAACTATTTATGATGCCTTGACATATTATCAAATAATCGAATTAGCACATTGCTAGAATAAACATATTTTAATTCTTAGAACAGTGAAAAAGAACAATAAATAATTAGACATTTTAAAGAGATATAGACAAGACTGCATAAAACGTGCATTAAAAAAAAGGTTGGATATTTAATAAAAAATATAGTTTATGTCTAAATTGAATTTGAAATAAAATAATAAATGTTGATGTAATAATTTCAATGACAATATGAGGTATAAGTATTCGATGGCGAGTGAATTCTACGTATCATTGGAATATTAAATTATTTGCATTTTAATTACGTAAATCAATACTACGGTAAAACATGTATGTATATTTACAGCACGTAATATATAAACAAAGTTAAACCTACGTTGACGATCACAATGTTACGATATCAATCAGAGATCTAAAAGAAATAAATTAAGAAATACTGTTGACCTTATCACTCTTATATAGGTCATAGGGTATAATTCTATGATACAATAGTCTTAGATTAGGTCGCTTTACAAGACCAATTTTTTATTCGCAAACAATATTTACTAAAATGTTTAACAGGTCTTGTTTCATATCAAAAAAGAGATGCGATTGATGTACCAATGCTCAATATAAAATAATTTCAGCGTAAAATAATCTATGATGACTTAAAGCGGAGCTTGTATTACGTATAATTAGTATATAATTGGCTAGCAAGTAGCAGGTAATAAATGGAACACATTTAATGGAATAAAATAAAATCATAAAATTACATAGCTGCTCTTATTTCAAAAAACACATACGTATTTGATTATTGTTGAAAGTTATTCAACCTAACATTTTGTCAAAATAACCAGTAAATAAATAAATTTCATAAGATATCATTACGTTCCACAAGACTCGTATAGATAAAAATACATACCCTACTGGAATAATTGACATATTATAAAACCTTACAGACAATATGAGGGTAGCATTGAAATTTAACATAGATTGCGTTGTGTAAAGTACCCACATCATATTTGGAAAACTATTATTGGAAGCATTGTTATGAAATGGGAATCGCAACTTACGTATTAATAAAATAAAAATTGTGCTTTATATTATTAGAAAGAATGACATAAAAATGTATTACAAACACTTTTTCTAGAAGATAAATAAAACAATCCTGGTCAAATCAACACTGGTGTTTCTATAGTGCCAGACTATAGAACTCTTACACTCTTTATAGTTAATCTAAATAAGTACTTAAAGTATTGTTACAACATTTACTGAAGTCATTAAGTTTTAAAATAGACATGTAATTGACAAACACAAATATTGTAAGACATTTTCTACGTATTATATAAATTAAGATTAGTAGTCAAATTTGACTAGTAGTGATTTTGCGATTGCAAGTGACGTAGGAACGAAACTATGCAGGATAAAATTGCTAAATCTTACACACATCGTAGATACTAAGCAGACATATATTTTAGAATTTTAACACCGAAACACCGAATAGGCCTCCAATATGTTGAATTTCGATGTGTTTAAGACGAGGAAGATTATCATAAGGCAGTTTAAGTCAAGAGATGCGTTGTTTGCGCTTTAGAAATACTAAACAAGGTGATGAGGCTACCGCTAAAACTGAAAATCAGAAACAACATGTCGTTTTGCCCGACTGCGAAGCGTAAAATGATGGTTACGTGTTTCATTAATTGTTTGAAGTCATTTGTTTTTTGTCCATCTTTGTTTAAGCTAGATAATAATATCGCAAGTATGAGTAATATTTACTCCACTAAAAGATTAACAAGATAAATATTATTGTGTAATATTTAGAAAGTGTATTGAGTACTAATCGGCCACATATGTACAAGTAAAAATAACCATATAAAGGTTCCTCGGGCATTTGTAGCCAGTTTAAGGCTGGCAGAAAATGTGGCGTTTAGTTTATTTAAGGATGGTATAACAACTTATTTCCGTTACAGAATTTGTGGAGGCTTCACACACCTTGTTTATATAAGACGTAAGTATGGTACAATATAAAACTACCGTCTAATCCAGTGGCGCTCAACCATTGTTGGAGACTAATTTATGAAAGCAAAAATATATTTTACATTCACGAATCATGTTATACCTTCAAAAATAAGATCAGCGGCGACGGCCTCTCGCGCCGGTCATGATACAGGCTATGGTCCGGAGTGAGGGAGGACTGGGTGGCAGCGGTCGTCTCGCATATTGTTCCACACAGGGGCTCAGCAGGGCAGAGTCCTACTGGGGCCACGGGTTGACTTCTGAAAGGGAAACCCGTGGTCCTAGAACGCAAAGGGCAACTGAAGGAACATAGGTGTGGTTTTAGTCAGTAAAAGTCTGACACGCCTTCTCGCTCCGCCCTAGAACGCGAGAAGTTATTAGATGATTTCCCACCTTAAAAGAAAATCCTTTAGAAATAGGTAATAAGTGAACAGCTCGTAATAAGGATTTAAAAATTGAAAATTTGAGTCATTTAGAAGAAGGCTCATTTTAAAACAATGGTCGTGCACCACTATTCCATCTAGCAAATCTTTAACACTTATGAGCTTTATATAAAGGCCTAAAGTTCACACCAAAGTGCTTAATTTAGTTTTCGTAAAATGCTTATGGATATGCAAGTAAGAATGAATGATGAAACTCCGGTCAAACTATATTCCTCTTATTACTAAATACCAAAGTAACGTTTTTAAAATACTTTTATGAGATTCACTTTTACCTTTAAGTAAAAGTCGAAATTATTTCAATAAATAATTTGTTAAATTCGGCAAGTAAAATTCTATAATTACTTAAAATTGTTACGTATTTAATACAAAATTAATTGTGCGTGAATAAATATAATATTATGTAACAATAAATATAATAAAATTGCTTCGTTAGACCTTACTTATTTCAATGCGTAGACTAAAGGAACTGTAACGGCGTAGACAGTGAAATAAGCGGTTAAAACAATTGAAGATTATTATGATATAAACATGAAATTGTTGTAAGTAGCAGATATAACAGCAACTAGTATCTAGCTATCAACTAGACTACGAATTTACATAGATATTAGAGATAGCTACCGTTACGTTGTACAGCCTCAAATAGTGTAGTCAGTAATTGACTCGATGACTTTGGCATAGCGAGTGTAGTGTACTATAATATAAACTTGAATTTAGAATCTTAGTTTTAGAGCCACAAACTTAATTTCATACATGATAGTTTAAATTCCATTGTAACTCTTATTAAGGACCTCATTATTTTAAATGATAATTCAACAATTAATTGACTTGTGGGTAGTTGAGTGAAAGGCTATGCATGCGAAAGATCTAAGGTTCTGAATTCAAGTATTATGAGCATCAAGCATTCGTCACAAACCACATTATGCTTGTTTGAACCCATTATTTCATTTTGTCGCTGACTCAGTTATAAACACACACGTAATTTGAATTAAAGACAATAAAGAATAATGTGCACGTTTGATTGTAATGAATGCCAGTTTAATTTCGAGACCGTATTTTTTCATCTGAAATAATTAACAACAAGACTAGCAGTATTTTGCATGTTTAAAACAAAACCTTCATGATAAGTCGTTTAAAATACGGCTTTTAAAACCCCCGTCCAAGAAAATAGACTGCACAGATTGCATAGACTTCATTAGAGCTGAGATAAAACATACTTTTGTTCGATAAAAACAAAAATGCAAATAGAACTAACATTAAATAAGACTTAATTATTAATTAAAAAACAAATATTTACGTATATTTTATACAATAAATAAATGTAAGCGATACAGCACCTTATACACAGTACCCATTATTAATATAATTAATAATATATACTATTAAAAAATTGTACTATTCAAATTATGTGTCTTAATTGAAAATAAATTAGCTGAATTTAAGCGTACTTAGGAACCTATATCTATGAAACAGCTGCACAGTTTATACTAACACATTTAAATTAAAATAAAATAAAAACATGTATGATTAACAGAGGTCGAAATAGGTAGAGTATATTTACCTAAAGGTCGTGAAAGTAAGTTACGTAGAGTTGTTAATACCTCCTCTAAAAGATAAATTATTTTATTTTAGAATTTTTTTTTGTGTTTTAGAGATGGATACTAAAACTGTTAGATTAATTCATTAAACCCCAAGCGAAAGCTTCTCCTTGTCTTTCTATTGTTTCTCTAA
Organism: Mythimna vitellina; assembly: GCA_949316375.1. Classification (NCBI taxonomy): domain Eukaryota; kingdom Metazoa; phylum Arthropoda; class Insecta; order Lepidoptera; family Noctuidae; genus Mythimna; species Mythimna vitellina. The sequence goes on along the minus strand of OX438687.1, from coordinate 5,497,217 downwards.
TTACGGTATTCAAAAGGTAAAAAAATTTTCATTAAAGAGGTTTGTTTAATTAAGCTTTTGTACGAAATTCTATAAAAAAAAAATTTAAATTATTTTTATAGTAATTTTATCGATATATAAGATTATTAATTTAGTTAAAATATATTCAAAACGCAACAACAAGTACCTAATTTACAATTTCATAAATCGTCATGTTTATGATTCCAGGTTTTTAGAGGTGGTATTAACAACTCTTTGTTTCTTAATTCCACGAACTTTAGATTAATATTCTCTACCTATTCCGACCTCTAAGCCGCGATCGCGTTAACGTAAAACAAACTAGCACTAGGCACTGTGATGATCAAACGTTAATAGTAAAGACAGTACAATATGTGCTGCAGACAGACAATTTAGCTTCAGGTTACAATACGCAATTAAAATAAATTGATTTATGTGCCCGAGAAGACCTACACTTCTTAGTAGTGAACAATGTTATCAAGGCACAAATCAATCATTTTAATATTCACATTGTAAAGATAATGGACACCATATATTAAGTGCATCAAGTGCATGGTCAGTTCAATAAGCTGCAAGACGTTAGGTATTAAGCCATATTTCCAATGCGTCTGCGGGCTTTACAAGTTACCATATTCCGCAAAACAGATGGTAAATAAAAAAAATTAAAAAAGATAAACCCGATTGAAGTATTCTAATGGTGCGTTCAGATCTGGCGAATGCGCCGCTCGCTTGCAACCTGTGCGCGTGCATTTCATGTTTGCTTCGTACGAACGAGCCGTGCGAAAAATGCACGCAAGCGGTTCTCAAGCGGCTCGAGAGCGGCGCATTCGCCAGGTCTGGACCACACCATATGTTTTCGGCTGTTAACAAAATCAATCGGTCAATCAATTAATCGGCGAATGACACTACAGATCTCAACTATGGTGATTGATATAAGCACAAAATACCTCTGATATTTCAGCTAATAAATTATGCTGTCGATTGATATAACTCGAGGGTGTATACCACCTTATAGTAGTAGCACTACGTTTTTTGCATTAAGCATTGATGATATGATTCCTTTTTCTTCTAAATTCTCAAAACCTTTACATTGACTGTGCCAAGTAAATGCTAAGTACTGTTAAAGCTATCTGTTCAGAATGTCATGCATTCACAACTAAGGTACTTACTGCTACCTGACCACTTTAGGACACTGAACATAAAAACATATCATTCAACAGTACCCCTGTGATTGTGCGTCTTTTTATTATTATTTTGTACGCAATGCAAAATTCCGCTTTACAAACTAAGCGATTACTGTAAGACCATTTTACTTAGTGATTCTTTGGCAGGCGTGCAAAAGCTGCCATTCCTAACCAATCTCACGAATCTATCTGTCACGAGTCTATCAACATTCACCTAATTCATTTTATAATCATATATCAGTATTGTCTAATTCCAATCTTTACATCGACACTCTTCAATATAGATCACTCTTATACAAAACATTCCCATTAATCTATAACACGTATGGGTTCTGTTTGCATAAAAAATTTAATACAAAATATTAAAGAAACAAAATTAACGTTCACCATCAGCTGCATTTTACATAATATGTAATAACAAATAAATAATATTAATCGACGTTTTACGTCCATTCAGAGAACGAATGAAAAATTCTAATAATTTCCAACAAATTAAATTCGACAAAACGCCCATTTACACACAAATCTTATTAAAGTACTTAAAATTATACAAATTCTATTTTGTTGAACTAGACATAAGAGCTACATTTGTACACCATACCATCCCTATAAGGTGGGGCTACATTACTCAGTGCTTAGTAATACTATTTACCTGATTGAGATTACTTTAGCTTTGGGCAAGTCCAGTGTAGTCCTTCGGGACCGCGAGTATGGTAGGCAGTTCAACTGGGCGTGTCGTCTTTCTTAGTATTCGTTTTGGGATCTACCTCAACCGATTGATCACTGTTTGACGACCCCGCCTGTGGGCCCTCTGTGTCTGTAAAATAAATGAAAGATGCTTAAAAAAGATGTTTAGCACGTTTTCGCATTAAGTCTTTGGGTACGTTTCCACTGAAGTGGAGCTAGGCGGAGCAGATCGGAGAACAGCAGTAAAAGTGGCAAGAGACTCCACTCTACCCCGCCCCGGAGCGGGGGGCGTAGTAGCAGTTGAGCTATCTTCCGCTTCGTGGTCTCTGCTCGGCACCACAACCTGCACAACTCCGTTCTTTCCGGCTCGGGGCCGCGTCTTCATTTATTTTATTTGAGAGTTCGTTAAGTTCCACTCCGCGCCACATACACTGTTTCCGTTGATGCGGAGCGGAGGTTTCGAGCACTGTGAATGGCCAATTCACTATCCGCTCTTCTCCACTCCACCCAGCACCACCACCGTTATTGGAAACGCAACCTAAATGTTGGGTAAGACGATCTATCGACTACCGTATCTGGTTCAATCACGACAGGGCTCATAATGTGTTCCAATTTTTTAACAAGAATTCCTATTTTTTATCTATTTAAAAACTAAAACCTATTCAAGGCATAGATACCTACATAATAATGTACCTACATAGCCGCTACTATTGTTCACAATAAATGAAGCAGAGCACCTGCCATGGCGTTATGTAACAAACACTATGGATGAATTATTTAGTTACCGAACCAACGTCTGGTGCTGACGTAGCCCCCATTACGAAACAACGCCAGTTTGCAAGAGTTGTCCTTCAGTAACTTCTAACTACGTGTTATATATAACGTTACATACCACTAGACCAAACCGACCGTTTCTTTGGTTTATTGATACCACACAGAGGCGAGCATTTTGAGTTCATAGGAATAAGCTTTACAGGAGCCGAGTTATCTGTCACAAAAAAAAATAGAAGTCCTTGGTTTGAATAGAATATAAATTGCTGTGGGCTGCGGGAATATTCGAAAGTGTTACCGTTGCCCTAGAACGTAAAGGCTACCAAAGGAACACAAGTGGGTTTTAGTCAATAAAAATCTGCCACGTTCTGGGAGCTCCACCACAGTATAAATCGTCGTTAATGTAGATATGTACCTCAGCCAACCATTTTAAAGCACATGGCTTATCTGCCCCTATAAGTTCACTTCAAACTACATAAATCAATGCTTCTATTGACAGCCAAATTTATATTCGCGTTGCATGTTTCAAAGTAGTTACATCTGAAATAACTACAAATGAGTGGAGCAAATTACGAAAGATTGATGTGGTGTGAATAATGGTGCTCGAATTCGGGCTAGACGCGAAAATTTAAGGGTTACCTTGCTTCGTCTACAGGTTCTTGTGAAATATTAACTGCTGGTTAATCTCTCGCATATTAGCAACACAGAATAGCCTTGTAGGTTTTTTAATTAAAGAGCGTTCATCAATCACGGCTTGCCGTAAAGCAGTAGCTAGTGTACTCTAAACCCACCAACGAATATAGTGGGCTAATTAAGATATACCTAAATTATGAAATATAATGAGCTAATTAAGATGTACCTAAATTATGAATTTTACGAGGAACTTAAAGGCAGTGAATTAACGCTTACGCTTATTAAGTATTACTAACGCTTATTTACAAATTTTTAGCCCTCCGTCAATTTTAGAGAAATATTTTGATCAATTACAACTACAATAGCCGTCGTAGTTATTCACGGTTCGACGTTGAAAATTATAGGGCGATATCCTTTGGTACCTTTCATTTATATCAAAGTCAAGTAAATAAACCGAATACCGTCATTGAAGTATGCAATAACGTAATGCGAGAACGTTATAACTTCGACCTCAACCCGAATAATATTATGGACGTGATCGTAATGCAAGTTTTACTACAAAATGGAACTAAAGTATGCCAAAGGCAATATTGTTTTGACGTAGAGAATCATATTTGTCTGTTACGCTAGGTCCCAACGTCTCAATCAAATGTCAAATACAATTCGCTTGTGTTTCTAGGACAATAATTGAATTTGTGTATCCCGATAACAGATTTTCCAAGAATCACAAGTAGATATATAATATAAGCCAAGCAGAGATGTAGGGCTGTATATTTTAGAGGGACAGCAAATTAGATTCTGAGGGGTGGCAAATTCCCTTATTGAATCATCAGGGAAAATTCTGCGCAAAAGCTGAGAAAGATCGTTAAGAACTTTCCTGGCTGAAACGTCGATTATGAGAATGTGGATCGTGTTTTTTTTTTCGCATGTTTTTATGATAAAATCCTCATGAGGATTACACCCCGTCTGGGGAGAACGGAGGGTCTTACCGGCCTCCTTATCTACTCCTAAAATATGTACTGAAAGATTATGATCAAGAATGAAAAAAACTAAAAAATAAATTTGAAAAAAATGCTCTGTAAAATGTCTTCATCATCTACACATCGGATTAAGCACACATTATTATTTTCCAAGTAGTATAAAATATTTTTCTTAAAAAAGTAGTTTTATAATATTATATTTTTTATTATCTATAGGTAAAAGAACACAGGTTTTTTCAAGAAAACTTTAGTTAGAATTGGAAAGAAAAATGAGAAGTATCAATTACCAAAACTTTTAGACGGAAAGTTCACGAAAGGAAGATTTGTACCTACTTCAACTAACAAGCAATATAATTATAAGATGTTTACCGCAGTTAATCACAGTTGCGTTTAATATGTTTCGACATTACTTACATGAGTGTTAAATATTTTTGAACTGAACCCTTTTAATTGGCATAAATATGAATACTTTCTAAACCACTAACATTTAAAATTATAAAGGCTGTGTTACTATATCAATAACGAAGTGAACAAAACAGGAGACCCGCCTGAATCAGTATGGTTCACTTTTAGGCCTTGACAAACGTTCGTCATTTGTCGTCTGAAAGCCAGCCTGAAGCTATCCATAAATTGTGTATGAATCCTATACAATTTATTTTCTTTGTTTTTTATGCACCTGCCTTGTTGTTTTTACAATTACCCTTAGTTGACTGGTATAGAAAGTCCGCTTGTGAATCTTTGTTGCATGAAATTTTAAAAATATCACAATAGTTGATTTTAATACTGTTTAATAACAATGAATGATATCTATAAAATAAACATAGCTAATATAGCTTTCATAGAAATCCACACTCACATTTTCTAATTACGTACCTGTATACCTGTCGACCTTGCATTGGGCGGCCACTTTACGAAGCACAATAGATCGAAGTAAAATAGCGTGGTATATAGTGAAGGCGTAATTTATCATCATTTAAAAGGTCGATTGTAATGTCTTTTGTTATAAAAACCTGTTCTTTAGTGGCTGTTTCCGGCAAAAAGATATTATTGCGTGAAGTAGTCGAGAGAATTATATAACCTATGATTACCTACGATGTTTCTCTCTATGTCCTAGAATCTAATAGTATATTATATAGGTTTCGAGTTTCTTTTACCGATTGCTCGAATAGTCTTATAAAGATATAATCGTTTAGTCTAGGTCGCCAGACTGTATAGTTATCACAGCGTGAATTTATCTACATGAACTTACACGTGGATGCTCTCCTCTATTTACCTGATTAAGTACCCCAGTATTTATGTGTCTAGACAACTTGGTTGGACCTGACGAACATTTTCGAACACCGATCGAAGTCTCCGAAATAACTCCTGCCTGTCTGGCTTTAGCCAGCGAGCAGTTTTCATTAAACATTTAAATAATTTATGTTCACAATCAGATAACACTGACATTTTTCCCACAATCTATTACATTTCGTGATGAAAAAATTCCCATAGAAACAATGATTGATTATAATTTAATGATAGTGTCGATAATTCGATGTCTGTGTGTCAACAATTCATCATAATTCGAGATATAATACGGCTAGCGCGTCAGAGTGCGATAACCCGCGCTTATCAGCGCATTATGACCGATCTACGTCACACCAACCCTCAATTACTGCTGTGACAGGAGGATTGTGATAAGTAAATCATAAACAATATCTAAAACTATGGCGTGTAACATCGTGTTGCGGGAATGTTGAAAAATAACCGTGTTAGATTTTTACTCCCATGTTTTTGGTCAGATAGAAAAGAATACAAAAGATGATAAATAATAAATAGTAAAGGTTAATACTAAGACGACGGGGTAAGGAGATTTGAATGAAATGTTGTGCCAGCCGCAAATAAACAGAAATAAGGGCAGAGGAATAATCATAATGATTTTTGTCACCACTTTTGTTTGTCCAAACTTAATTAAGATTGGGAAGGAAGGAGAACTGATGAAATTGAACCCGATTGGTTTCAGATTTCAAATTGTTTAGATAGGATCGAAATTCCGAACTTAACTTTCACCCGATTTTGGATAAAGTTATTCGTCGTTCAAATCGCTTAAACAGCGAACAATGTAATAATATAATAAATTATAAGTATATATTTTCGAAGAAGAAGAATTGATATCCATTGGCGCAATATTTTTTAGTTGACTAAATGCTTCAAATTGACGAAAAACTATGAAAGTTTGGAAAAAAAAAACAACTTAAATGTTTTACTTACTTAATGAATTACTCATTAAGTTTTGGTTTTGTGAATAATACTGATATAGACACGGAAAAGAAAGAAATAGACATGAATTCCTCTAAACAAAAGTTCAAAAGTTTCTAAAGAACTATTAAAGAGCCGAACAATGAATTTTTTACGCGTTTAGCTTTTCTTAATGAGTTATTGACGCATATAAACAAATTGCGTCAGGTAGTATATTATACTACTCAAAATACTCAACAGGTTTTCACTAATAAAATAGGATCTTCTTCAAAAGATCTTAGGCAGCTTATGCTTCACAAGCATGTTTACGTATACATTACGTGGTTTGTGGTTTTTGGCCAGTTGCCGAAAATCGTAGTCCGATATTTAGAAGTCATGCGGACGCTGACGCCTTTCATACGTAGGTAACTCGAGTATTTATTTGTGTATTTTACCACCTAAACGTAGGTACAAATCGTTTTTGGAAAAAAATAAAACATGCTGTTGCCAAACAATTATGTTTGACGTCGACAGCGCTACAAGAGGGAGAATCGGAAAGCTGTAAAACGGATGTTTTACTAAAACAATGCTTTAACATTTCCGATTTCCTTTATTTCTATACAACAGACAAGTCCGGTTAATTTCTAAACCTGTAAATAAAAGTTCACATTTCTAGAACTTTCACTAAAAGTTCAGTTTAAAGGTTTACCTGGCACAAAAATTACACAATCCAATTATGTACAGGCGCGTGACGGTTGTAAATTTTATGGTTGATAAATAGTAGATATGTTGGAGCCAACTAGCTTTATCAGCCATTCAGTTAACAACCTAGCGTCCTAGCCTTTTACTAAATATCGCCATTTAACTAGCGGCTTCAATTATATTCAGCCGATGAGTCAAATACAACTTTTGGTGAACTGGCTGTCTGTGGCTTTGCTGCCATTCATATAATAGAGTGAAATTATTATTTGGTTAGCAAGATTATGTAATCCGGGACATTAGGGCATCCCGGCACGGACGAGTTAGATTCGAAGGGGATGTAAAGCGAGCGGCTTAAATGACAATAAACTGTGATGCTACTCACGATAATCCTATTACAGCAGTTTCTAACTAAGAACCTAATTAGTCCTTTAGCTTTTCACTTGTTCTTGTTTATAGTCCCAAAGGATGGTTACAATTGGAGTAAGAAAAGTAAAACAAAACATACTAAAATCCTGGTGAAATGTTAAAGTACTAAAAACGTGTAAAAAATCCTAACTCAACCCCTATCCAATTTAAACGTTTATTTCGATTTGGGATTAGAAACCGCCGCGCAAATTGGGTCATCTAATAATATTTTCTATTTCGCCTTTTCGTTTTATTGACCCATGAGTAGAATGAAAGAACTGATAGGGAGCTACACGGATGGCTATTTTTAACCCCCGACGGAAAAGAGGGGTGTTATAAGATTGACGTGTCTGTGTGTATAACGTGGGAAATCATGAAACGACTTCTCCCACTCTGCGAGAAACTTTTAACAATGAAAACCCACAGTGTTCCTTTAATTGCCCTTTGCGTGGGCCTCGGTAACCCCTTCGAACAATTCACAACCCTGCGGAATTCAACTTTGCTAACCGGTTGAACCAGGTTTAGTCCTTATCGGACGGCTGAACGGCGAATGATCCATTGATCGCCATCCGCAAACCCGCGCCCACGGTGGCCGGAAATCGCTCTGCGACTCCCGATGCCCGGGGCATATGGCAGGGCCCTGGGCGTGAGGAATGTCTCCGCCTCACGATTTCAGCCGCCTCCTTTGCAGTAATGCGATTACTGCTTTGAAGAAGGCGATCGCCGCCCATTCTCCCTCGCTCCGACCCAAGGCCCATCACGAGAGGTCACCGCCGCCGATCGCCCCTACGAAAACGCGGCGGTACTCCGTTCAAGCGGGGCATACCTCTACCGAATGCTCTACCGGGACGTGGATGGCCTGGATTTGGTCCTTGGTACCCGTGAACCTGAACCCGTATCGACAGCTATAGGTAGGAAAAGGCTAAATTTATTGGCCTATATACAGGGTGTCCCAGAAATCAACGTCAAGCCGAAATCGAGCATTAGGCCAAGTCGTAACAGTTATCAGAAAAATATGAAAAAAAATCTTGGTCATGTACTTTTCAAATTATAAGGATTCAAAAATAAATCTTAAAAACTGACACCATGTGATGATCTTTCAAGTCCTGTGACTGCGAATATTAACTTTTCTTCAGTTTTTTTTCTGTAATGTAATTACGAATAACCTTTCTATCAATTACAGTTCAAAGTTAAAACATGACTGCCTCAGTTTCAAAGAAAATCTTAGATTTTTACCCAACATTGAATTCAAAATAATTACATCACCCAACTTTAACCGACTGTACTGTAAAAAAAATGTACTACACTATTTTGGCAAGTAACATTAAAAGATGGCGCGTTTAGTCTGAATTCCAAAATGGTATGACACTTACTAATTGCTACTTCTTAATAAAAAAAAATAAAAAAAATAAAAAAAAACTTTTGAATAAAGTCGGATTTCATACAATGTCGACCGAGATGAATGCTGCTTACAGACGTCGCAATCTATTTCCCATGGAAACCCAACGACTAAATTTTATTTCAAATGCACTTAAAACTAACAAATTACTTTTTTAAGTAGTGGTACCCTTTGATCAAGGTACCGTCACTATCTATCTCGCTCACTCTTATTAAAGCAGTAAGTCACGTCACATTCATAAAAATTTTTTTTTCCTTAATTAGAAGAAGCAATTAGTAAGTGTCATACCATTTTGGAATCCAGACTAAACGCGCCATCTTTTAATGTTACTTGCCAAAATAGTGTAGTACATTTTTTTTACAGTACAGTCGGTTAAAGTTGAGTAATGTAATTATTTTGCATTCAATGTTGGGCAAAAATCTAACTTTTTATTTGAAACTGAGGCAGTTATATTCTAACTTTTAACTGTGTTTGACAGAAGGGTTATTCATAGTTATACGGTAGAAAAAAAAATGACGAAAAGTTAATATTTGCAGTCACAGGACTTGAAAGATCATCACAGGGTGTCAGTTTTTAAGATTTATTTTTGAATACATATAATTTGAAAAGTACATGACCAAGATTTTTTTTCATATTTTTCTGATAACTGTTACAACTTGGCCTAATGCTCGATTTCGGCTTGACGTTGATTTCTGGGACACCCTGTATATTCCTATGGTAGACAAGATAAGAAAAAAGATAGATTAAACTTACCAGTGGCAGAGAGTTGCTGCAGCCTGGAGGGCAGATCTGCGGTGCTGGCCTCTGCGCTCTGAGGATGCAGTATGTCCGGCATCGCATTCCTGCGCCCCGTTCGCCCCGTCTCCAGAAATTCCTTCGGTACCTCACTATTCCCTTCCTGCATTATTGCCATCATTCTCAGTACTGAAAATGTTTTAATTATAAAATTTTATCGCTAGCAATTTAATTACGAGTTTTAGGGGTAGGCACGCTGTTCAACTTTTAAAGGGTTTGGATTTACCCTGGAATGTTGAAAGGCATTTCTAACGCTTAGTTTCAAAGATTTTACAAAGTCACACAACGGGTATCTACACTCCAACAAGACTTTGTATGTAGACCATATTAACATAAATATCAGTAACAATACAGTACCGTTTCACACCGATCGGTATGTGTGAAATGGTATTTTGATTGTCCCGAGACAGAAACAGTTACCAAGATACGAATCAGAGGTGTTGTAAAAATATATAAAAGTGCTACTATACGGAGCCTCTCGATAGTCAGGCTATAGGTGTCAGATCGATTTTTAATACCGTCAAACGTAATTAAAATGAAATTATCGTTCGGTGTCAGGGCCGATTACGGTAAGAATTTTATAGGGATAAAACGCGTAACAGAAATTTACAGACTGTATTTAGCTAGCGAAAAGATTATGAACGCTATCAATATGTGAAGTAATACTATTCCTACTATCTAATTAGATAAGATAAGGCACGAGGAAAATACTTTAGGACTACCGACTAATGACGTAAATAGGCTGATAATCTAAAATGCAGACGCAGGTACAACACGAATACTCTCTCTTTAACAAGTCTCATCTATTCGTAATTGTCGACTTCAACTACAATATCATCAATCATCAATAATACGCCTACATTTTTTTAATACAAAAACGTTCATGAGGGAATTCCTTCATTATTGACACATCAAAATAAATATAAATATGTAATGGATGTGTAATATTTGTGTTGCTGTGTAGATGCTAACAGATGTGTTTAGCAAATTATTGACGAAGAAAGCAAACAGTTTGCATGTTTGTGAACCCACCCACAATATAAGAGTATTTGCTATTATGGAAGTGGGACAACATTTTTTTTTATTGAGTCTAAGGGGATAGCATTGTGTAATGTTTTATGTTGGTCATTGCTATTATTAAATCTTTACTACTGGATTCAATTAAGAACTAATCAAAATAAACTGTGATTTCAACCTTTCTGATAGTTTTACTTATTGCATTTATACTTTTTTAGCTTACACGCTAATCAAAAAATTAAACCTTACTTAATGAGCATTAAATTATTTTCATTAGTGGCGGATCTACAGTCTAGTAGTGCTATGTATTGTGGATTAAATGAAAAGCAGTCATGTTACTTGCATAAAATGTGGTATCTATAGTTATATCTTTCATAATTGTTCAGAGAAGAATCATTGTTATGTTAATCGTGAGACTTGATTTCAAAGCAGTATTCATATCCTTTCAACAACTGAATGGCCGAGTGACGCAACTTTGTACTTACCTACTATCGTTTATATTTAGATAGTCAGTCTACGGTTTACTCCTTGGCACATAAAACAACTTTTTAAACAAGTTTGCGAAGGAGCAATTTGTTTTTATAACAAAAAACAAGTAAAACTTTAATAGCTTCAAGTATGATGATCAAAGTTCTATTATGACTCCACTATAACAAAAACTGGTTTGATATTTATGTTATAATGACAAAAAAGGGTCAATAGATTGTTACAATAATTTGGACATGGATTCATACAATCTATCTGAGCAGTGTTGAGAGAAAATTTAATATAAAAAGCATATAAAAGATAAAAGCAGGGACTTATATGTAGATAGGTGCAGCATTGCCTGATTGTTGAATGCACTAGAATAATGTATTATATTATTTTGTGCTAAGGAGGATGTCAGATAATGCTGTAAGAATTTATAGTTAAAATTATAATCTAAAACTACCAAACATGCAACCAAACTTATGAAATGGAAAAATCCAAAAACATGCATTGACCATAATTTTGTTAAATTATGTAGACAGGAACCCAAAAATTAATAAAAGAATTGATTTAAAGAAAATAAACAAATACATAAATAAAATGCAACAGTCATGTACCATTTCATCCCAATAATCTTCGGTGGCTGCTAAGTAGACGCGTCCCAAGTAGAACTAAGAGATTGTCACTCTACACACATCATGCACCTCACAGTCCTGGATTGATACAAGTTCTTTGTTAGTATGCATAACCTGAAAACTACTGTTAAGGCAAACCAATTTCTATTTGATAGCAACTGTTAGTTTCCTATTTATTACATAAACTATTTATTATTTTTGTAGGCTGTGTGCTAAGTTGCCTTGGTCTGTTTGAACACTTTGAACCAACATCATTTATATGCAAGAATAGTCAATGGGTTGTGTCAAATTACTCTGACCTACATTAACAAATTTATTTCACATTTTATTTTTTCTTTTTTTGCAAGGACACTTGTTTACATTTTTCTTATTAGCAACATTGTAGGAATTTATTTTAACAACAAATTACACCTTGATGCAATTTTGTTTTTTTTTTAGAGTGTGTAGTAAACAAATTATTATTTGAATTAGAAGATAACATGATATAAAAGATCCCATCATTCTAAATTTCAAATCCTCATCTGGGTCATGCTAACATAACAAGAGATAATGAAAAGATATAAAAGAATGTAATTTATTTGCAGGATTGTTTGTATGAAAGTTGAGAACTGATATTATTAATTTTCATGGCTAGGAAACACTATGAAGTGACCCTGTATGAATAGTGATTGCATGAATAGGCGTATGAAGAACTAGCCAGTCGTAATGTCTCGAACAAGCAAAACACTACTCAAAATGAAAATTTCCAAGCGGTAATCAAAGTTTTCGTTCAATCAAGCGCGGCCCCAGCATGCGGCCCTCTTCGTACCTGTACTATTCTTAACGCGACGGTCCCTCCTATGCTTGGACACGCGACCTGATAGGACCTCCGACATTTTTAACTCAACAACAATAACCACAAATTTTTATAACGTTACACTAAAAATTATTGATTCAGATACTCGAAAACCGTACTCACAATCACCTCAATTTATTCGTTCGACCGACACTGAATTTCTCTATCACGCCTATTCCACTCATACATTCAAAGCAGAATTAAGAAATAAATATTCAACGTATCCAATTTTCATATAGCTTCTAATATTCTTTACGGTATTAGAGCGTGCACTAAAATCACAGTTAAACACAATAGATAGGCGAAATAAAATTGTGACAATCATGTCGATGCCATGACAGATTTGACATGACAACTAACTTTGACAGAAGAAAAAAAATCGCAAAACAATAAAACTAAAGTTGCTTGTGAGAAAAATTAGTTTATAGCGACCTCTATTGATTACCTAGACAAACTGAATTCAATTTTTCAAATGATTTACATGTATGAATATTTATTTTTAAAAATTATTTAAAATAGCTTAAAAAATACAATTTGCTGAAAAATAGTATTCGATGTTTATGTTTATCTATTTATCTCATCGTTCTGTTTCATTCCTTTACACGTCATTGGCGTAAGTTGCTCTTTTTCTTGTGTGACGCAGGTGATGCTACATAGACTAAGAGTATCTGAATATCGAGCGGTGTAATCACAGAGTACCTTTTTATTTATAGTGGAGTTATAGGCGCTTTAGAACCAATACTGACCAATAGCAACACCAACTTTAGCTGTCACCTATCCAGCTGATGTTCGTAATTTTATTACATAGGTACAACATTTATGTAATTTTGGCTCGGAAACATCTCTTTAGAGGTACACTGCGCAAAATAATAAATATCTAATCCTTTTTATCTCGTTTATCAAAATAGTGCTTAAGTTTATGTTTCGCTTGTTTCATAGATGCTTCGGAAAGTAGTGTTAGGTTCGGTCGGGGTGGCTACTTTGATACCGGCGGTGGGTGCTGCTGCTCCCTTGAAACAGGATGCTTCGGACCCTCAGAAACCCCAACCAATGAAGCCCTCGGAACTCCCAATATACGAAGCTCCACATGCGGAATATGCTGAGTATGTATTCTTACATTTGTCTTTTAATAACTTGTATATTGATTGATAGATTAAATAGTAATAATGATGAATGTAAAAGTGAGTTATAGTTAAAGATGAAGGCGGTTTACTGTATGTAAATATGTGATTGTGCTAATCAAATATGGCTGTTTTGATATTGCAGTAAACAGAAAGCTGCAATATGAAGTTGCTTCAAACTGTTCTGCTCTTTCGTGAAATTGGTTTTTAATGTTCTATGAAAGACTGGTACAGCACTGGATGACTAGAAGCTATGTTAAATATGTATTTCAATCATACAAGAGTAAAAACATGGCACTAATACATATCTTCAAAAACAATATCTCTATGTCAATGATTACATTCTGATAAGACCAGATAATATTTAAACTGCAATAATATTTGTTTAAACACAGAAAGGTGAATTCAAAACCGAACAACGAGGTTGGATATGTGAAGTCATTGCTGCTAACTCCTGTACGGGCAATACGTGAGCAGGTACAGGTTGTTGTGGACCATGGGGAACGTGCCAAACACTCTGTGCAAGACCAGTATCATGAGCTACAAGATAAAACCGGCTGTAAGTTCATGTTTTTAATACTCAATGCTATCTATATGTATTTTGGTGAGAATTTAAATGTGTGAATTGCAAGCATTTTGATAATTAAGCAAAAAATTTTAAAGTTAAACTTTGCAACCTTTTAGTTGCATTGTTACTTTAAAGTCTACTTATGTGCCACTATTGTACATGAAGTTTTAATAAATGTTTACATACTTTTAATTAAAGTTATAATGTAGGTATTTTATTGAAGTACTATTATAGAAATTTACAATCTTTTGATACCTCATCCTGCATAACCCTACTTTACAGGGATCTTCAAATATCTTCGAGAAGAAGAAAACAAGCAGGTCCGATATGGTGCAGTAGCAATGGGTGGTCTCACTGGTTTTATCTTTGGTCTACGAGGAGGCATTATCAGGGTTAGTCAATAGTTCTTTTCATTCAAATCTTTATAACATGGAGTAGACTGAAGACATTGTTGTTTTGCAAATCATCATCATGATGATGTAGATGAATAGTAAAGTCTACAGTTCACTACAATGTAACATTAACATGTGCTAACACTAAAGGGACCTTGGCCAAATCTATTTTGGTTGAAAACTAGATTGTCATCTTTGTTTATAGCAATGAGTTTTGATTCTGGTTGTCTTTGCTGTTACATTTTTAACAGGCGTTTTTAGATTGACTTAATTTTGTCACTTCATGTAAAATAGATTATGAAAATATCAAAGTTGAGTTAAATTAACATCAAAGTATCTTTACTAACCTATACTAACCCATTGTGGCGGATTATGGCCTAGCACTTGTAGAGAGTGACCTGTGTCCCAGCAGTGGGAATAAAACACTTCTTCTCCTTAGCATATTGATGGCAAAACCAGGTAAATTCCTTGCTTGGCCCAGTATTCGACCATGGCAGTCCCATAATAAAACACTAATAAATGCTAACTATGCAAATTAGGTACTGATTAATACATATAATTATGTTACTGTAGCTTGTCAAGTACTTAGGTAAAAGGAAATATACAAAACCAAAACATCCTCTCTAACACAAGATTACTTACTGGCAGAATATGGAAATGTTCATTGCAGGTTTTTATTGTTTTTTTCTTACAAAATTAAAGTCAAGTATTGTTCCTTTATTAAGCAAAAACATACAATATTAGTGGCATCTCTCAAAGGTACAAAGTGGTGCAAAGCACCAGGGCCACCAAAGGACTAGCCATGTACCTTACATAGTCTCTAGTGTCCTAAGCTAAGCAATTCGAGTATGGACTTCCATTTCCTTATCTTCTTTCAACATTTCAAAAATGGAATGTTGCAATTACCCTTTTATGTAAAAATTTTTTTTAAAAGTCTCCTATATGTACTGATTTTATTTTGTAACTTTTTAAGCGAGTATTCTACGCGGGTGCCGGTACCACAGCGATGGGTTATGTATGCTTCCCTGAAGAGACAAAGGAAATCTTAAAGGACAATTCAGTACTAGCCAAGAAATACATCAACATCGCATACAATTTCCTTTATGGAGGTAAAGTATAACCCACTAACTAATCCTTATAAATAAGTAAAAAAAGTGCCTATAGTCAATTCAACAGATAAAAAGATCTCAATGTGACCAGAAACTTGCTGGACACAACCATATTTTTGATAATTACATGTGTGCAAACAAATAATCAAAATTCTAAAACTATCATCAGTGAAACCGGGTGACCCTCAACTGGAGGTGAAGTTCCCGGAGCTGTCTTTCCCCAAAGACTTTTCCGAGTTCCTCGATATGACCGTCTCTTTGGCATCGTCAGTCAGGCAGGCGATAATGCCACCGCCTGCTAAAGAAGAAACAAAACCAGAAGAAAAGAAAGAATAGGTATTCAAACAGGAGTCGTTTTGGAATGGTGGCATTGCTTTTTTTTATAATGTCTAGTGTTGACAGGAATTATGTTTATATTTTAGAAACATGATACAGGTATCGGCACGGATCTTGGACGCTCGGCGAAAGAGTGGCGATACTCGTCGTCGTTAGGTACATGCAGCAAGCGCAGGGAACCAATCACGAGTGTCGTGTATGATGCGATGCGCAGCGAGCCAATCACTGACACTCCTCGTCCCTGCGTCTCACTTTATACCACCAAAGAGACCTGATATTTTATTTCTGCGCAAGTAAAAGTCAGCGCTCAATCTCCGTGCCGATACCTGTAACTATCTTGGGGTTCTTGATTGTTTTGCATGCCAATGTCAACTCGTCTGCAATCTCCATCAAGCTTTACACTTTTCACGTCTTGAAGAAGACGTGAAAAGTGACGTTTTTGGCGCTTCACGTCCAAAGGTTAATCGCGCCAAAAACTGTCAAAAAATAAAAATTATATTTCGACGCAGTTATTCCCTTAACTATAACTCCATTCATTTGTGCTTTAGACAAAAAAGGTTCATAAAAACAAGTGTGCACAACATTTATTTTTCGAGATACATCCAAACAATTTTACTAAATAATGCTTTCAACATATAACATTACCTACTTAGATAAATCTGATTATTGTAAGGTATGTATTAAAGACACTTATACTCTGTTCGCGATAGCATTAGACAGAAGTTAAAAAAAGTTGTTTTAGGGTACACCTTGTAATAAAAGTATAATATACAAACCTATATGTAAAACAACCTTTTTTAACTTCTGTCTAATGCTATCGCGAACAAAGTATATGTATATTTCGACACAGTTATTCCCCTAACTGTATTTCGATATAGTTAGTTATGCTTAATTATATAATTACTAGCTGTGTCGGCAAACGATGTTCTGATATATAAATTATCAAAGAAAAAAATAAATAGCCTACGACCTATTCTCAGACCTACCAAATAGGAGTACACAAAAAAAAAAACATAAAAATCGGTCTAATCGCTTCGAAGGAGTTCGATAACAAACACTGTTACACAAGAGAGTTTCGGTCGGACCGAATATTCGTTCCCTTCTTGGCTGAAACAGAACCTTCGGTCGCGGTCGGTCTCTGGAACCAATTAATAATAAAAAAAAGAGTAAAAAAACCTATGGCAACACTAGTTCTAACATGCTTGCTTCTGTTATCTAAATATTTGGTGTTTCTGCTTTGGTTTCAACTCTCGGTCTACCGATACCGGTGTTGAGGGGATTTTTATAGCGAATGTTCTCTTAGCTTGATTTTAATTAATTTCCTGCACATTTCGACTTGGTTGGTTTGGTTTCAATGAGTTTATAAAATAGTTTTCTTTTTCTGGCACCTATTTCTTGGCTTTGTTTGTGTGTGGTAATAGTTATAACTTTTGATTTTTGAAGCAATTCCTTTTGTGTTTATGTTTTCAATAACTTTCATGGGCATGAAAAGTTTTTTACAATATAATTTTTATTTGTTTGTCTCTTGAACTTTTTTACCCAATATAGAAGTTACTAATTTAATGTAACATTGTTTTTCAGAATATTTATTCCCACATGAAGAAGTAGATGAGCAGGCTGTTGCAGGTTGGTATTTCATCACATCTAAGAAAAAAAACTTTTGTTTGTATGTATGTTGTATGTTTTTTCCACCTGGGGGTGAGGCATTATTGGGTTCTTTATTTGGGAATTTTCCTAGTAGTAGCCCGCAGTTTAGATTTGTGCCGGGTGGTGGCAAACGTAACTGGCAAGATGTGAATTAATGACTATAAAATGAACACCTAAATTTTTAAGAACTACTATAGTTCTTACTAGACTGTAACAGTCGTGATGTTATGGTAGACATTGATATTAGTGATAAAGCCACCTAGTATTAAAATCATTCTCCCTAGACTGTTTTGATCTTGCAAGGCGCTCTAAAAGTGTCTGAAAAAAGGCGCAAATCTTTCACACCGAACTTATTGAAAACTCCCTAAACCATCTAAAATGTGTAAACCCTGTCCTAATATCTGCCTATCTTCAAACACAGAAGATAGTCATAAGCGTTTTCCTATGACGAGAAACTTGGGGGATTTTTTTTTAAGCTTGTTCAAAAAGTACCGTTATTAACGCAATTGGTGCTCGTCACACTTGAAAGTCCCTACTCAAATATATTTCCTCATAGTAGATGTTTTCCTATTTTTAAGCTTGCCCCGAGTACCGTTATTAACGGAATTAGCGCGCTCGTCACACTTAAAAGTCCCTACTCAAATATATTTCCTCATAGTAGATGTTTTCCTATTTTTAAGCTTGCCCCGAGTACCGTTATTAACGGAATTAGCGCGCTCGTCACACTTAAAAGTCCCTACTCAAATATATTTCCTCATAGTAGATGTTTTCCTGTATACCATGAGAAAATGTTGAGCAATATTGCGTGTGGCTTCAATGTGATATTATGATGCAACATTACGTCACAAGGTCATTGCATCAGTTATAGATCTGCTTAAATATCCGGTTATCTGTAAATATTACGTAATAAAATTTGCTGAGTGCAATCAGTGCAAGAATACCAGTTGAAGTAGGCACTTATTTTCCCTTAGATTACCAGGTATGTCTCCCAACACGATTCATTTATTACACAACCTCCCAACTTCGGGGGAAAATTTGGCTTACCACCCGGTTTTTGTTATGGCGTGAAAAAATTAAACGCATGTCGATTGGTTATTAATGATAATTCAGTCAAGTACCTAATTTCAGTAGTTGACACGCACTTGACAATTTGTATGAGTGAATCTCTTTTGGCGAGGTTCTCTAGTGAAAATTAGACGATAAGACGTGTAACAGAACACGTTATCGTCATCAGATGCCTGTACAAAATCTATATACCTTTATTGTGTACGCGCTACTTAGTATAGTTATCGGCACGGATCTTGAGTGCTCGGCGAAAGAGTGGGAATCGCTTTGCGCATTGTACACTTACGGCAAAGAAAATGTACGCCTATTTTATTTTACCTGCTATCTTCTTTATTCTGGTTGAAGGTAAAAGTAAAAAAAAAATAGTTTAAATCAATGTCGCTGTGTTTCTCCGTTTACTTATTAACCATGCAACAGATTTTCTACCTTTAGACTTTACTTTACTTTTTTAGAGAATTTCTACCGGAAGGTATGAATATAGTAGCAAAGACAAAAATTAAAAAGATTTGTAACACCCCTACGAAGAAATTCCTAACATTTTACCTACTTTTGAAAGGAACTTTCTCTGTGTGCCTGTTATGCGTTCTCGGCTCAACCACTAATAAAATAACCGATTAAAAAAATAAAATCGATGGATTAAAAATCACGAGTATATTTATTGGCACGGAAGTGTAATCGTCGTCGAGTACACGGAAGTGTACTCGTGATTGGTTCCCTGCGCTTGCTGCACGTTAGGTACGTGCAGCAACCGCAGGGGACTAAAAACTTCCCTCTTGTCGGGTCCAAACTTCTAGCAATTATTCTGAAAAGCCTTCTAGTGTGTACATGTAGTAATTTGCAATTAAAGGTGTGATTTATATTTATGTAAGAATTACTTTTCATTACAGTACCGGTGCCGTGAGGTGAAAATGTCGACAACCATAACCGATTTAGTGAAATATTAAATTTATTTATTTTATTGTTTGCTAGTGAAAGTCTAATACAATCGACGTGTAATTAAATAAATTATATTTTTACTACGATTTTTATTCAATAACAACAGCTTACATAGAGTAAATGATACGTAACATTCAATTACACTTATGCAAATATCATTTCTTCCCGCCTTTTCTTGGTGACTACAGTGCCTGGCTTGTGTTGGGCCTCTGGGTGATTCATCAGCTCTGGTGGACAAGTAGATACAGAGCTCTGAAGTAACACTTGCTTGAGATCGTAGAACAACGCCGAATCTTCTTTAGTAACAAAGGACATAGCTTTACCAGTCTTACCCGCACGACCGGTACGACCAATACGATGCGTGTAATCTTCAATAGTCTTCGCCATGTCGTAGTTAATGACCATACTGACATCCTTGATATCGATACCACGACCAGCGACATCTGTCGCCACCAGAATATCTTTCGAACCATTCTTGAGACTGGCCAGCGCGAAGTCTCGCTGTTCTTGCCCTTTACCACCGTGCAAAGTACATGCATTGAAGCCCAGCTTCTCCAGACCTTTAGCAAGAACGTCTGCACCTTTCTTCTGGTTGACGAAGATTATAATCGGAGGTTCGACTCCTCTCTGCAACACCTCCGTCAGCTTTCTACGTTTCTCGTTCTCGCCAATCATGTAGACGATTTGTTCTGTCCTGTCCACAGGCTTGCCGACAGATCCGATGTATACTATAGCAGGTCTACGTAGATAGCTCCTAGCTAGACGCTCCACAGCGGGAGGCATAGTCGCCGTAAACATCACAGTTTGTCTGAACTTCTTTTTCGAGTTGTAATTAGCCAGCAAAACTGAGGCGTCTTCAGCAGCATCCGAATCAGGTTTGATATTTGAAACTGGCATGTATTCTAGAATCTTCTGTACATCAGGCTCAAAACCCATGTCAATCATACGATCAGCTTCGTCGAGGACTACGTATGTACAGCGATTCAACACCAAATATCTGTTTTCTAAGACGTCGATGAGACGACCAGGAGTCGCAATGACTATTTCACATCCCAGCCTCAGTTTGAAACCCTGTTCCTCTCTTGAAAGACCTCCCACTACAACAACAGATGTAATGCCCAAAGGAATTCCAAATTTATTTGTCTCTTCCTCAATCTGCTGCGCCAACTCGCGCGTCGGCGCCAAAATAATCGCATATGGCCCTTGATCAGCATCTTCCAAGCGTTCGTTTTTGGGGAGAGATTGGATCCAAGTCAAAAGAGGAATAAGGAAAGCCAATGTTTTACCAGACCCAGTTTCAGCAACACCAATGATATCTCTGTTTTGTAATCCTATCGGAATAGCTTGTCTCTGGATAGGTGTGGGGCTCTTATAACCGACTTTAGTAATAATTTCCATAATGTCTGGATGGAAGCCAGCTTCCTTCCAATTTCTGACTGGGTTTGGAATCTTACCACCTTTGATGGTGATATTATAGTCCTCTCTGAAGATACGCCAATCCCTCTCAGTCATCTCATCGTGATCCTTCTCAGACCAGTGTCGGTCATCCCACTTTTGTTTATCTTCCTTCTTTTTAACTTTTTTTAGACGCAACTTCTCTTGTTCTTTTTCTAATTCAGTTCTACGTTTCTCTAACAGATTGCCATAAAACTTACTGTAATCTTTTTTTTGAGACTTGATGTCTATGCCAGCAATATGACCTCGACCAAAGAACTGAACTTGGTGCCTTTCCTTGTACAAAGCATTGTAATCATTTGAAGTATCCTCAGATGCATCCCAATCAAACACAAATTTTCGGTCATTTAATCTTCTTACTCTGCGTTTTTTCTTCACAATGCCCAGATAGCGAGCCTTAATAGCTTCTTCTTCACGTTCCTTATCTTTAGTTTTGGAAACTTCCTCATTTTTCTCCTTTTTATCTTCGCCTCCTCCTCCGCGACGGTCATTCATAGCCTTTCTTTCTTCATATTTTCTCTCCCTTTCCCTCTCTCTCTCATCTCTTCTCTCCCTTTCCTTTTCTCTCATCATTTCTCTTTCATCTCTATATTTCTTCATTTCTTCTTCTCTTTTGGAGGGGCCCGTCAGATCAATTGTAGTGATAGAAGGCCTGTCAACATTTGCTCTTATGGCTTCTACTTGTTTTTGTCGTCTTTCCAAGGCCAGAGCAGCTCTTTGTTCTTTAGTTAAGAAGACAGGTTTACTGCGGGCTTCTTCTTCCGCTTTCTTCTTAGCAAGTAGTTCCTCTAGAGACAGGGGCTCTTTCTTTACGGGCTTTGTTTCATCATCTCGTACGTCTTGGAGCTCTTCCTCCTCAGTTTTACTATCTTCCTCTTTTTTGCCCTTCGACTTATCCTTATCATCATGTTTCCTTCTGCTCTCCGATTCTTTTTCTTTACCATCACGTTTCTTAGGGCTGCGAGAACGGACACGTTCGCGTTCTTTTCTAGCAGGGCTCCTGGATCTATCTTTTCGTGCGGGGCTTCGAGATCGATCTCTGTCTTTTCTAGAAGGGCTACGGGATCTTTCTCGTTCCTTCCTAGGGCTACGAGACCGTTCTCGACGTTTTGTTTTGTCTCGGTGAGACTCACGCTCTCGATCTTCGTGACGGTCTTTGTCACGGCGTTCTCTTGATCGCGAGCGTCTTCGCTCAGGACTTCTGTCCCGTGCCATTATAACAGTAATAAAATAGTTAGAACACTTTACTGATTGTTGTACTCGATGAAAACAAAATTAATACACAAACGACAGCGTTATGGCCATATTTTTTTATGACATAATGTGTTGACAATTTGACATTTGTATTTTTTCTGTTTCCCCCTTAGGCTATAGTCGTTCCACCATATCGCCTAGTCTTTTGTCTATGTTTTCTTGTCTTCTGTATTCGAATATCAAAGTTGTTTATTTTTGTTTTACATTAGAATGCAGGTGTAACATGTGCATTCATTTTAAGGTATTTGGCAGCAAATGTATCGATTCAGCCTTCTCGGCAAACTTCGCTGAGGTAGCTAAAACTAAAATAAAATTCTCAGCACCATTTTAACGAGATCGCGCCAATTTCAATGATTCCACATATTATTCCAGTTGCGCGGACACTTGAGATACAAAATTACACCAAATTTACAACACTATATCCACTCGGAATCATTTTGCGAATAATTAAAACAGCCACTGAACTTCACTCGAAGAAATCCCGCCATAAACGCCCATTTCACATTTTTTACTTGACCACAATCCTAAAGTTTCATTTTGTTAATGTTTTTGGTTTGAATACTAAGTCCTTTAAGCTATGTCGCCGCATGAATAGTTAATTTGTTAACCATTAGAATATTTAAGTACTACACATTCAAATGTTTTTTTCTCAGCTACATTTTACCGAGATCGTGCCTGTTTCAATGATTCTACATATTGTCCATTAGTGCAGACACTTCAGATACAAAACTACACCGATTTTACTTTACAATATCCACTACGAATTAATTTACGAATAATTAAAATAGACACCAAATTTCACTCGAAGAAATCAAACTGGTCAGTATGGAAGTGCAAAATGAGCACATTGATGAAGGGTATCCCGAAAGCCCTAGACTTAGTAAACGGAACAAACATGACGCCAGTACCAACAGTAACGACTGATGCATCATCAAGTGTAGAATCTCAGAAAGCTAAGGAGAAATTCCAAGAGCTAGATAGCTTGCTGCTTGTCATTTTCACGAGCAACATGACAGATGACATAGTCCAAAGTATAATGAAGTTCGAGAAATCGAAGGAAGTCTGGGATGAACTCCAAAGACTATTTGGCGGCGACAGAGATGATTTGGTGTATGAACATTGCCTAAAATTCTTTCAGTACAAGAAGGAATCTCTCACTCGACAATACGGACCTCTCGAAACTGAAAAATATCTGGTTCAAGCTGAATAACGATATCTCTTTATTCAGCTTGAACCAGATATTTTTCAGTTTCGAGAGCTCAGCTTTGCTATCGCAAAGCTAGACAAGAAGCAAGAATTGCCAGAGATACTCTTAATACGCAAAATCCTAGACACATTGTCTGGCTAATACCTTACCTTCAAATCCAGTTGGCTACTCATGGCTAAAAAGGAAAGGACTATAGAGAGATTGACATCACAACTATGTGCATATGAACGAAACGCAGATTCACAACCCACAACGTCTAATGAGACTAACGAAGCTCTCATAATAAAACCATTGGAGCAAAGAAACAAACATTTGAAGAGAAATCCTAGGCGCAACTACTACGTAGTCAACAAAGACATAAGGTAAGAAAGTGCACAAAGTGGATAAGGGACGGGAGGCCACCTAAGATTGACAGAGTCAAAGAATAGTAGTAGCTATGGAAAAATGCACAGAAAACCTTTCGGCACTAGAGAACGAGCAAAATTACCGGGTGAGATTATAAACTCAGACGTGTGTGGACCATTTCCATTCTCCTACAAAAAATATCGCTACTTCGTTCTATTCAAAGACGATTTCAGCAAATAACGCTATGTTTATTTCATGAAACAGAAGTGTGAAGTCCACTCAAAGCTTCAGATTATGTTAGAGGAGACGAAGGTAGCGGGACATAGAATAAAAGAACTTCTAAGCGACAATGGTGGAGAGTTCGATAGTGAGAAAACCCGAGCATTACTGCAAAAGTATGGCATAAAGCAGCAACTAGTCATGCCATATACGCCACAACAAAATGGCTGCAGTGAACGAGAAAATCGGACCCTTGTCGAAAACGCTCGAGCCATCATATATGCACACGAGGAGCTACCTACCGCCTGTTGGGCAGAGCTCATAAGTACAGCAGCCTATGGCGTATAACTGGACGTGCTCCAATAGAAGGAAAATCACCCTATGAGTTATGATTTAATAAGAAGCCAAAGATTAAACATTTACGAATCATCGGAAGTCCTTGCTGCGCACATGTTCTCAAGCAGAAGCGTAAGAAGCTTGACAGAAAATCGGAAAAAAATATTTAAAGCGGCTTTGACGGTGATGATTTCCATCATCACCATCTTCTGAAGATAGACAAAACCAAGCATACATTAGTACGATAGAGAGATGTCGTATTCCAGGAGTTCGCAATCATCAGGACTGACACAAAAGATAAAGTGAGGTCAGAATCTGTAGAACCAATTTCTGAAATAGAAATAACTCCACGTAGACTGCCAAATCTTGTTGTATGGGAGGAAGAAAATCAACCGATTCATGATGTAAGGGAGGAAGAGACTAAAACCACAGAGCTTTTTCAAGAGTGTATAACTCCTGAATCGTTTGGTGAAACAGAGGAAAGCATCATAAGTCCTGAAACTTCAGAAGCACAAGATGAGCGAGATGACGTAGAAGATCAGACACTACCAGAGCGTATAGAAGAACTTATTGATGATGAGGCTGTGTTAGAAGTAGAAACAGATATCCAGCGAAGTATAATTCTCAGAGACAGATCGACATTGTGACCACCGGGAAAATTATACGACTACGTTATGTCTGCTGTAGACGATATGTCAGATAAGTAGGAACCGAGTACTTAGAGCGACGTAGTAAAGAGTCAGGATAAAGACTGTTGGGTAAAAGCAATGAAAAGCGAGATGAAATCTCTAGAAGAGAACAAAACATGGACACAAGGGTATCCAAGGGTCGAAAAGCTATTTCGTGCAAGTTGGTCTTCAAGTTAAAGACCAACGCCGACGGTAGCATTGATAAATATAAGGCGAGGCTTATTGCTCGTGGTTTTTTCGCAAAAACCAGGTGTCGATTACGACGAAACGTTTAGCCCAGTGGCCCAGATGACGACGATCAGATCGGTCATAAGTGTTGCGGAAACGAAGGTCTGACGCTCGAACAGTTCGAAGTTTCCACAGCTTTCCTCAACGGCTCTCTTGAAAAAGAGATATACATGAAGCAGCCTGAGGGCATGCATCATGGAACCAATCCAGTATGTAAGCTAAAGCGAAGCCTGTACGGATTAAAGCAAACTCCACGATGTTGCAACAGATGCATCATGGACTACCTGGAAAGCATAGGATTTCAAAAGAGTAAAACGGATCCATGCCTATTTACACGAAAATGTGCGCTGACCAAGATAATCCTAGTGCTCTACATAGATGATGGATTAGTGGCTGCTACGAACGCAAAAGATGCTAAAAAGTTCACGGAGGTTCAAGATTACGACAAAGCCTGCAAACTATTATTTGGGATTACAGCTACACCATAATGACGATGGGTCCATAAGCATTAGTCAAAAGCATTGCACTGAAAAGGTCTTAGCACGTTTTGGCATGGCAAAGTGCAAAGCAGTTACTTCACCAATGATAAGGGATGAACAAGGGAAAAATGACAAAGAAGTCATAGACGAGAAGTCATTCCCTTACAGGCAAGCGTTAGGAGCACTTACCATGTCATGGTAGGTACGCGTCCAGATAAAGCATATGCTGTTGGAGTTGTATCTCGAAGCTTAGAAAACCCTTCAAAGGAGGATGTTATTAAGGTGAAGTGGATATTACGCTACCTTCAAGGCACCTCAATGTATGCGATAACATTCAACAAGGGTCATATGGGTGGGATACTAGAATCATACAGTGACTCTGACCATGCAGGCGAAACGACCCGAAACGACCCGACTACGAGTGCAAGTGGTATCCTATGCCTTTATGTAGGAGGAGCTATTGCTTGGGCTAGCAGAAAGCAGTCCTCAGTTGCAATCTCGACGACTGAAGCAGAAATAGTCGTAGCTAGCGAGACAGCTCGTGAAATAGTATGGCTGCAGAGACTAAACGAGATAACTGCTTTAAAGGAAATACCGGTCCTAAAGATAGATAATGACGCTGCGGTAAAGCTGGCACAAAATCCTGAGCTTCACCAAAGGACAAAACATATTGCTGTCAGACATTTTTATGTCCGAGAACTCGTTGCAGATGGGAAGCTCAAAGTGAAGCATGTAGGGGCCAACCTATAGAGTGCTGATCTGCGTACGAAGCCTCTATGCAGGCCATCGATCCAATCAATCCTGGACCGGATAGGATTAGGTTGTACATAGTTTATATTTGTACATGCATTTCCCTTTTCATAAACTTTACAAAAAGGGAGGGTGTTAAAGAAGGTTCAATTCTGATACGTATTAATACCTCTGTAGTTTTTTTGAAAGTGCCTACTGAAAAGTAAAGCTATGGAATGCACATGTCAAAATTAAGGAAAAAATAAAAGACTAAGTTGTTGGTTTAGGTAGTATATATTTAATGTCTTTGCTTTTAATCCTTCAAACAGAATGTTAAAATACAATTCTAATATTTATTGTGATGATTAATAAATGAAATAGGTTTTGAAAATCAGTATTTTTATTGGTATATTTTCTCTGTGCAAGTTGGTATATTTCAGTATTATTTTAAGAAGCTTCGTCTTTTTTGTAAAATTAAATCTTGTCACACTGATGTGGACCTACCTTTAAAACAAAACTAAAACCAAAAACACGTGAACAGTATTCATCACATAGAACCTTTATAAGATTCAGTGAGTATAGTAAATAGATTCAGTCCAACAATTCAGTCATTCGTGAAGAGACGTTCATATTATTTCAAACATTATTCTGCATTGATCTTGATTTCATGAACGTTTTACAACATAAAGTGTAATTGACGAAGTGTTTATTTTTATTAGTTTATCGTGTAAGTGTATTTTCATAAAGTTACAATGCAGACTTCAACACGGAACAAACTGTGTGTAGCTACAGCTGCTTTGGCTGTAGGATGTTCAGTTTCATATATTTTTTATAAAATGAGAAAAGGGCCACGAGATGCTGCGGATTTATTTAATTACTTAACTATCAAGACTGTCAGCACTGAAGAATTATGTGATGAAGTTGTTGGCGAGTTGAGGAGGTAATAGACTTTAATAGTTATTCAAGCATTGATTGTAAACAATATGAATCTTGTGCTGGTTTTGTTAACAAGTAATGTATGTATTAGCATCAATAAAATTTGTATTGGATTAAATATGTAATATTGGTAAATTCATTGGTTAAAACCACAATTAACTTAGAGTAGAAATAAAAATAATTCCTCTATTTAATTCAAAGAAACCAGAGTACTGATATCCATGGGACCAAAACATTGTCAAAGTACTTAATTTAGCCACAAATTAGGTCCTGCCAGCTTTAGAAATTGTTTGAAGTAGTTGTGGTCCATAAAAAGGACAACTAAAGAAATTTAATTGCCCTTTTTGGAGGATTTTAGTCAGTAAAATTCTTACTCTTACTCCATCCAGAGTGGAAGAAGTCATTTGAGGATTTTCCACATAAAAAAGCCTTAAGTTGCATATCTGTATTTTTTACAATTTTAATACATACTTTCAGAAGCAATACAATTTAATAGGCATTACTCATTTGAGCAATATTTTAACTGAAAAAGTTTATCATAATATTATATTTTCAATCAGACGAAGTCAAAAGCACAGAGCACTAGGATTTGACTGCGAATGGGTGACTGACAATGGGAAGCGGCACCCTGTGGCCCTCGTTCAGCTATCTTCTTTTGATGGATACTGTGGCCTGTTCAGACTGAATACTATGAAAGCTTTACCTGCATCTTTTAAAGTAAGTATTGTAGTTACTTTAATTTATTTATATGAAACAAATAAAGAATTAACAGATGAAATAAAAATAACAATGATGTTCATGGTTTCACAAAAATAAAATAATATTTTTCAAAATTTATGCCAACAATTTGTTAGTTTTTGCTTTACGATATTACTTGCTTGATTATGAAGCAGTACTCACCAAACAAATTGTAATTGGAACAGAATTTGAACAAAAACTGGTAAGGTTAAAGGTGGTGAAATAGGCTTAGTGCCCCACTTACAACTCAAACAACTAAAAAACACATTAAGTGCTAAACAAATTTAATCATGGCTGTAATTCTTCATCTTTGTCATACTGACCTACAAATTGAATTTAAAAAATATATAATTGTAATTTCCCGCGTAATTTTAGAGCATCTTTTTTTCGGCAATATTCGCATTACCATTAACATTAAGCATAAAACAGAAATGCCACTCAGTAAGAGATGTACACTTTAAAATTATCACCTCGAATGCTGCATACCAATTGGACATGTTAATAAAATAATATAGTAATTTATATAGCATATCATTTTGTGTATAAATGAGTCTTTATGGGCTCGCGATAAGAGCCGATATCAAATGTGCCAACTTCCAGAACAATTACATAGGATAGGTTTGACCTACTTGTCAGAAGCTTAACAAAAATACGCGGGAAATTATTGCGAGCGCGGGAATCATACTTATGTAAATATTTACCGCGTAAGGGCGTCGGCGTCGGCGTAATGACGTAGAATACATACGTCATCACACTCAGTGTAATTTAAAAATATCTTTCTTTGCTCACCCTATTAACTCTTGGATTTGACAGTATGACGTGACGTCACAACACAGCGATGGATCCTATTTTTATTTGAAACGCATTGTACAAGGATATTTATTAATGACTGCTACAACGTTTTGTTTTTGTTGCATCAGCTTCTCGAATATGACGTCACCACAACAATAGGTACCTAGTCGAACCACTACTACTGGCACGGATTCGAGCTGTCAGCTGTGTTTGTGAATCTATATTTATATCTATATAGTTATTTATGTCCGAAAAGGTTGTATTTATATGAAACAGATAAATATGCTGTATGTACCTACAATCAAAGGCACATCCTTGGTGACAATAGGCATGTGGACACAGCTTCTATTTCGGTTTTCATTGTTTTTAATCGACATCTAGACGGTAAAGACATAAAAATATTATTATTATTCTCTATCCAACTTACATACACATTTAGTAGGTACAATTTAAAAATTAAAAAAAAAAAAACTATAAAAATCAGTATCCCACCGGTATCGGGAAAAAAGGAAACTCCTAACTAGGCGTGTGGTGTGTATCAGAATGGCGGGTGTAATTTCCAGATTTGCCTAAATTTATTACAGTTATTTGGTACCTTCTGTGTACCTTTACGTACCTCTCTTGAAAATCTGTGTACCTACACCCGTATGATGATATTTTAAAAATTAGGTACACCCGCCATCCTGATGTCAGAACCGCGGGTGTACTGCTAACCAATATATGTAGCCAAGCGTATTGTTTATGTAAATTTGGTACCTCTTGTGTACCTGCAGATAAAAGTATTAAATAAACGAAATACTGTATAAAAAAAAAAGGCAAAAATAAAAAATAAAAATTTTCTTTCTTCGACGTATCTTTTAAAATACGACGTATTGATAGTTATCAATACGTAGATTGTTATTTTAAAAGATACGATATCTTAAATATTAAAAAAAAACTATATGTATACATAATTACAAAAACAACATATTGCCCATTTTAGAATTGTGAAGGATTTATAGAATTAGGATGTTTGTCTATCAGTGTTTCCAGAATCAAAATGAAACAAGAGACAGTATTAAAGGATATATTAATTAATTTTCACGATAACGAAATAAGTAAGGATTAATATATGAATAACGCACTGATTCCATGTGCATTTAACTCTGCCTTATAATTTGTTACAAAAATATTTTCGTCGTGTAATAAAAAAATAAAAAAATATTTTTCGCAGCAACCTTATTATATACAGTATTTCGTTTATTTAATACTTTTATCCGCAGGTACACAAGAGGTACCAAATTTACATAAACAGTACGCTTGGCTACATATATTGGTTAGCAGTACACCCGCGGTTCTGACGTCAGGATGGCGGGTGTACCTAATTTTTAAAATATCATCATACGGGTGTAGGTACACAGATTTTCAAGAGAGGTACGTAAAGGTACACAGAAGGTACCAAATAACTGTAATAAATTTAGGCAAATCTGGAAATTACACCCGCCATTCTGATACACACGGCGTGTGGAACTCTTTACTGAACCGACTCACTTTTTCGAAACATTTTAGTGTTCCGAAAGATTGGAACATCAGTAATGTTTTAAATGCATCATTTGGAGCAATTGGAACTTTGAAACACTCTTTACTTTAAGTGACCAGCAGTCTTTTTAAAATTCAAATTATAACGTAAGTAGCGTACATATAATTAATGACCTGAAGTAAAAACATCAGCGTTAAATTATTCACAAATCAAAATTCAATTAAATAAAACTTTTAGTGTATACACTAAAAGTTTATATTTTATTATAGATAAATAACAGTCAGTGTCTGTATCGTTTGAGCCGTTGTGATGCCGATGTTCCAAATGTTCCAAATGATGCATATCACTGTTTCGGAACACTTCAGTGATTCAGATGCAGATTGTTCCAGTCGCAAAGATGACACACTTTTCCTACGCTTACTCCTAACTACATACCCTACCTTACCTGCTTATTATTATTATATATTGTTACTTGTGCTGTTCAGAAAGCTTCAAAGGTTAGTTTTCGAAAAAGGTTGACTTTTTCAGCAGGAAAGCAGTTAAATGATCCATTTGTTACTATAGAAAATGTGGCTGACAGTTTAATTGGGTTCAGTCAGCCTACAGAATAAACATTCTCGGTAAAAACCTTCCGAAAGCCAAGGGTCGAAGAGTAGACCTTGTTCTTTGTTTATAAAAGGATTTCATTCTCACAGACCCGAAAAATTGAAAGGCCAATCATGCAGAACTGTTTTAAAATTAAAAATCGATTGGACAGACTAAACGTCTCCAAACTATATGAAACACATGCATCAACTAATAGCTGCGATAGTGTGTCTTACTAAATAATAATAATAATTCTTCAAGTAACACGCATCAAAAACAGTTAATTCTAAAACCATAAAGAGCTACGAAAGCAAATGTCTATGAAAAAATACTTTGCAGGACCTTTTAGAAGATGAAACGATCTACAAAGTGGGCGTGGCGCCCGGAGACGATGGCAATTACCTGAGCCACGATTACGGCGTGTCTTTGAAGTCTGCCCTAGATATTAGACATTTGGCCAAACTGAATGGCTTCGAACCCGGGGGCTTGGCTACGCTATCCTCCGCACTGCTAGGAGCTGTCTTGGACAAAAGTTGGAGGGTAAGAATTTACAAATAAGCTGTGATAAGTAACTTGTGGGTAGTTTAGAGGTCTGGAGACCAACAAAAAGTACCCAGAACAACAGGCTTGTAGAGTTGTAGCACAGGTACTTACTTCTAGTCTCTGTGCTCCAAGTCTCCGCAAAATCAAAATGTATAGAATCTTTTTAAACATAAACTTTTTTTTTTTATTTATGGTGGAGAAAATAAACGAATTATCCTTATTAGGTTCAAAACTTGCAGTTGCACATGGCACGTACTGATAACTTTGCTTTCAACGACAATGAAGTATCTGCAACTCCTTTGATGACGCATAATTTCACGCGATTACGATAACTAACACAATGAAATGAAACATAAATAAATCTAAAAATAATCCAGGAATAATTTAGGTCTGGCGAGCCTTACGAGACGCAATAGACTCGGAAATTTTCTGGAATGCTCTGGTCGTAATTTGCCTACCTACTGTTAAAAATTATGGGTGACGAGTGACGTCTAAAATGACCACTTGCGAGCAAAAATACACTACCAATATCGCTTGGAACATGGCGGGGTAAAGGTCTACTGCAGGACAAAGGCCTTTGTCCGAAGACTACGGCCAAACACAAAGGCTTTTGTACTTTATGTGTGCTATTCAAGCCAGCTGAGCTATAAAGTGTATCAAATCCAATAACTCTAAGTTTCTTTACCAGGTTCGTTGCAGTGATTGGGAAGCCGAAGAAATGTCACAAAGACAAATTAAATACGCGGCGATCGACGCACACGTCGCTATCAGAATCTTCGCAATCCTATTAGAAAAGCTTGAGAAGAAGGAAACGGTGTTATCTTGGGTCTTTGGCACCGGCGGACCCAATGTGTGGGCACGTTTGGACGACCACTGCTCCAAATATGCTGATGTGCATTTTAAAATGAAACATGTCAAGCTGAAGGATGGGTAAGTTTCATATTCATTATTACAATACTCCATGTACGTTAAGATTAGACATTTAAACATACCTTTATTACTTCCGTCCGTACTTACTGTCCGTTCAACCGATTTTGACTTATAAAAAGTTAGTTGCCATTTTAGGCTTCAGTCTGCACTCCTTCAAATAAGGTTCAATATTTAGATTTTAACTATACCAAATATTGAACTCCACCATTCTCACAAAATCGGTTCAGTTTTCTTATAAGCTGAAAGCTACAGGCCCGAGGGCGATCATATTCTCGCTAGATGGCGCTAAACTCAATAATTTTTAGTTTATTTCCTTTTTAGTGTATGGGAGCATTAATAAGTCAAGGACATGGTATTTGCGAAAATCGGACATTTAATTTTATTGAACTTAGTCAAATTACTGCTTTAAAATCCACCTAATTCTGACTGTTCATATTTGCAACTATAGTGCAATATAATTTGAGTCATGAACACAATTATTTGGCGCCTCTTTGAAATCTAGGAAATGTTATTATCTACGGACATTTTCTAGTTTTCGAACATGTGTTACGGGCATGAGTGCTTGCATGACGTGCAAGAATACGTGATACGTGAATAATGACTCAAGTAGAAATGAATACGATGCGTTATCAATAGGTACGATGGTTCTTTGACCGTCCTCCATAATTATTTGACCGCAGGTTAACAACGCATCTTTTTATCAATTTGAATAACTTCCAAAGTCGGTCCGATTTGAGGTCAACGATTCGATAAGTCGACACGTGGGATTCGAACTCACGAACTCTCACTCTCGAGTCTTTTCCATCAGTAATAAAGGGAAGTACCCAAACCGCTAAAGGAAACCGTTAAAGGAAAGACCACTTTATTAATCGACGCTATGTTTCTACAATAAGAAAAACCGGGCAAGTGCGAGTTGGACTCGCCCACTGAGGGTTCCATACAAACTTAGGTATCTATGAAAACAGTTCAATTCCCGAATTGAGTTGAGAAGATTTTTCCGAATTACAAATTATTATTTTTTTGACGTAACTGCAAATTTACAGTTTTCAGTTTTTTTTTTCTATACTTGTGCTATAATACCTTGCTTTATGCCAAATTTCAGGATTCTAGGTCAACGGGAAGTACCCGACGAATTTTGATTTCCTTGAGAGTGTCGAAATATACTTTTTTTTTCGACTTATCAGACCGAACTAACTTATCGTTTTTTTTTTGTTAATTTAGAAGTTTGATTTTTGCACAGCTTCAAGAGACCGCAGACCTGAGTATATAGTTTTCATTTCAATTCGATACCTCCACGCGTTCCCGAGATAAAAGGTCTTGACAGACAGACGGTAGTGAACCCTAACTAGAACCGTAAGAACATGGTGAAGTACCTAGTCCATATGACTACATGTCGCTAGGTACAAAAAATGGATTAGTCACAAAACAAAATTCCTGCTACTTGTTGAACTAAAAATTTATTACCCTATAATAAATTATTGGGCAATTCCCGCGTTCAGGCAGTTTCCTCACCATACTAACCTATGATCGCGTGTCTTACTTCCCCAAGCCCCGTAGTTATTGGGAAACCAGGTTGCTCGAGACCTGGTTGCTGGGAGTAGTGGTGGACATGTGGTACCGGCCCCGACTTACGAGTTGTAGATCGCGGGTTCAAACCCAGCCAGGCGAATTACTTTTTGTAATTTATGTCATCACCACTGCTCTCAAAACGGTGAAGGAAAACATCGTGAGGAAACCAGCATGTCCTAGAACCAAAACCTTCGAAGACATGTGACATCCACCAACCTGCACTGGACCCGCGTGGTGGATTACGGCCCATTCCCTCTCCTAGAGAGGAGGCCTGAGTCCCAACAGTGGGAACATTATAAGGCCGACTATGCTATGCAGGTTGCTCGACTGTTCCCAACTTCATTTGCAATAAATACGCGCCCTTATTCTGTGTTTCACATCTTTTTCTATGACTCCATTTACACTTAATGAACTTCAGCTGTAGTGGGAAGAAATTAGATAACGAAATGTTAAGAATATTATTCATATAATTTTATCTTTTCCTTATTATTTATTTACTGACACGTGTCTGGAACTGGTAACTTCGACTGTATCTATCTAGATATTTCTTTGCTCTTGTCATAATAAAAATCTCCGATCTACCAATAATCGCCTACTTCGATGTCCCACACATCGCTCTGGGTTTATCCAGTCCTCTTTCTTTGTCGAGGCGATCTCTCTTTGGAATGCGCTCCCTCTGAACATCAGGACAGCTTCCAGTCGGTTCACTTTTAAGTTGATGGCACGTGAATACATTCGTACGAAGTTGGTGTAATCATCACAGCGATGATTTGTTGGATACGTTTTTCATAATAACTTTGTTAATTTGTATGTATGTATCTAAGTATATATTTATTATTGTTTTCTTAATCTAGTTTACCATTATGTTGCACCTACCATGTTATATTTCTGCACCACCCTAAGGTCGACTGGCAGAAAATGCCTAAGGCATCAAGTCCGCCTTTGTACAGTGTTTCTTACTAGTGCATAAAGTTTTTATAAATAAATATTTACTAGTGGATCTCCGGCGTTTGTTCTACGCTAAAAAAGAACATACACTTATGTTTATTTGTGGGAAAAAAAATAAATTTGACTTGCTGCTGGGCTGGACAGGTCTGCCGCATGCCGATCTAGCGATGGGCCAGTAAGTCACAAAGTTAGTGCCCTGAAATCGCAGGAGGGGGTCGCGGCAGACCAAGAAGAAGATGGCGGTACAACTTAGATGTCTTTCTTAGGAACTGGAAAGAAGTGGCTCAGAGCCGGGAACTATGGAAGGAATGGAGGGAGGCCTTTGCCCAGCAGTGGGAGAGTATAGGCTAGATATAAATAAATAAATATCTCTTTTAATGCATTGTTCAATGGTGTAAAACTATTACTTTTCTAATAAAACTAGTTTGGGTTACATCAGTTGAATGGTTGCAAAGCATGTAATGGACATAGGTAGAAACATTTTTTGTGTTTTTTAATTATATTAGTGGTCCCGACAGTCGTTGGCCTGCCCGAAAACAGGTATTTAAAAAAAATTAGGAACCCGATTGCAGCGCCACCTAGGTTCAATTGTATTTTCAAACTATCCAGGGACCCACACAAATACACACAGGAGGTTACCTAACTGACAAACACACGTACAATTTTTTTTTATTAAAGATATTCCTAAATGAAAATGTCATTAGAAAAATCGATTATGTTTTTATACTTTCGACGTTTAAAAACACAGACAGACTCACATTTCTACTTTGGTAATCAATTATTTTGATAGGCCAATAAAGGTACTTTTTTTTATTGGGTGGGAAAATCATCTTATGACAAATGTCGCTCTTGGGCGGAGCGAGAGATAGTGTCAGATTTTTACTGAATAAAAACCCACTCCTGTTCCTTCTTTGCCTTCGTTCCAGGGCCCCGGGTTTCGCTTTCACACCCGTGGCCCCAGTAGGCTTCGACCCTGCTGGGCCCCTACGATTTGCTGACATCTCCTTGAGGCGCGCGTGGAACAGTACGCGCCATAGAAATATAAAAAACAGGAGAAGCGGCAAGGAGGCGTGTGCATGTCCGCGCGACTTGCGCAAAATGCACACGATCGGGCAAACGGCCGTCAGTTATAAACTTGTGAGATACGCGATACGTGATCGTAAACAAATTTAAAATGCCGTGTTGTTCAGTGGTTTCATGCAAGAACCGAAGCGATAAGAGAAGCCTGGGCCATCATGGAATCTCTTACCATATGGAAGTACAAGTTTAATACTATATTTATCTTTAAAATCAGTAAAAACAACAAATCTTATAATATCCCTTGCTGCTACTGTGTTATTTTTGTTTTCAAATATCAAGGCGACTGTATTACTCTTACAGTATATACATTGCTCTTTAACCACTACCTAATTTTAACGCCCAGTAACTAAACAAGCAATGTAAAAATAACATAACGATACTCTATCAGTGCGGTATATTTCATAATACGGCCGCTGTTAGTTGCGGCGACTTAATGATGTGCCTGTATGATCTACTAATGCAGACTATCGACCATAATATCGATTGGTTGGATATCCGAAGTAAAAAAATGTAAATATTTTTATTTATTTTGATTATTTTACAGAGTTGTAAAGAAATAGCATGATTCAGGATTTAGTAACGTCTTTTGCTTAAAATAAGGCAACATGTTCTAGCTCTTTATTTGTTCTCTTTATTTAACAAGCACTGTACTATTTGTTTCTAACAAAAGCAGAGAGGTGAGGTGGTGAGGTTTAGCAGTAAGTTAGGTAAAATGATAACTTTTTTTTTTTTTTTTTTTTTTAATTGATATAAACCAGTGCTTGACTGCGATCCCACCTGATGGTAAGCGGAGATGCAATCATTGATGGTCAGGCGCACCAGTTTATTAAGAGCCTATTCACTCTAGCCTTGAAGACACCTAAATTATAGCTGGATGGGAAGACCGCAGCAGGCAAATTGTTCCAGTCCTTCGATGTACGCGGTATAAACGACGAAGCGAAACGCTTAGTCCGGACCGTTGAAGTTTCAACAACGTAAGGGTGGATACTCGCTGTTCGTCGGGTTGTCCGATGGTAGAAAGGAGATGGCGGAATCAAGTCATGCAATTCCCGCGCACACTCTCCAAAATGTAACCTATAAAATACCGAAAGGCTGGCTACTCTGCGCCTGTGCTCGAGGCTTTGAAGATTGGACTTAACCAAATCTGGATCCCCAATTAGCCTCTTCGCACGCCTTTCCACTGAGTCCAAAGCTGCTAGATGGCATTTTGCAGCACCAGCCCATATGTGACTGCAGTACTCCACACACGATCGGACCTGTGCTTTGTATAACATTAGAAGCTGTCCCGGTGTGAAGTACCGTCGGACCTTTGCAAGAACGCCTAGTTTTCTAGCAGCTACCTTAGCTTTGGACTCAATGAACCGCCCAAAATTGAGGTCTGAGGAAATTTCAACTCCTAAGAGCTGAAGGCGGTCGCTGCACTCCAGGGATACATTCTGAAAAGCAGGAGCCAAGGTGAACGGACTCCTCTTAGCGGTGAACAGACACGCTTGTGTTTTGGCGGCGTTGAATTTTACCAGATTGGTTTCGCCCCACTTGGAGACTGCCTGAAGTGAGACATTCGTACGCTCTACCATAGCCTCTCGTTCGGACCGGATTAGCTCCTTACTAGCCCGGGGACCTGGCAGGTATCTCTCTACAACAGTGCTATCGTCTGCATACCCATAGATACCGGGCATCAGCAGATCGTTTATATGCAGCAGGAAAAGAGTTGCAGAGAGAACTGACCCCTGAGGAACTCCGGCATTAGTCGTCATGGGCTCTGATGAGCATCCATCGACAACAACTCGGAGAGACCGTTCACTCAGGAAGTCTTTTACCCAGTTAATCAGACCAGGGGAAATGCCGTACGCTGGAAGCTTACTCAAAAGGCTGGCGTGCCATACCCTGTCGAAGGCCTTCGAGACGTCTAAGGAGACAGCCATCGCTTCTCCATTCTTCTCGAGGGCCTCGCCCCACATGTGAGTGGTATACACTAGTAGGTCCCCAGTAGACCGATTGTGGCGAAACCCGTATTGTCGGTCACTGAGGAGATCGTTACCTTCCAGGTACGCCAGGAGGCGCGAGTTCAATACACGCTCCATAATCTTGCAGAGTATGGAGGTTATTGAAATCGGCCGATAGTTGGCAGGATCGGCACGACTGCCCTTTTTGGGCACGGGCTGCACGTTGGCAAGCTTCCAGGACTTGGGCACTATACCAGTCCTAAATGAGAGGCGATACAAGCACGTCAATACAGGAGACAACTCGGGCGCACATGCCTTGAGGACTATTGCTGGTATACCATCTGGTCCACTAGCTTTATTCACGTCTAGACGACACAGTGCTCTCAAAACTTCTCTGTTCCTTATGCAAATCTCGGGCATTGAGGTGTTGCAGTGTGGTAGAGTAGGTGGAGTAGCACTGCCAGTGTCAAGACGAGAATTGTGGGCGAAGAGAGCTGCAAAGAGACCTGCTTTCTCTCTCGCCGTGTGAGCCAGTGTTCCATCAGGTTTAACCAGCGGAGGCAATGTGGGTCTACAGAAGTTCGCTTCGACCGATTTGGCAAGGGACCAGAATGCTCTGCTACCGGACGGCTGTGCAGAGAGCTTTGCGCCAATATGTGTAATGCGGTCGAACCGAGCCTTCTTCAGTGCCTTTTTATAGGACTTGGCAGCATGGTTAAAAGCTCTCTTCTTTGAGCTCAGATCCGGAGCCTTGCGATCACGAGCGTCAACCCATGCTAGAAACGCCGAATGCTTACGCTCTTCAGCTTGAACGCAATCGGCGTTGAACCATGTGAACTACAATGTTATTTTATGTTTTCAGTTTCCCGAAAGACGCAATTTTAATTAAGCAATGGATTGATGAAGGGCCACCTAATTGGTTCCCTAAAAAAATATAGTACTAGGTATATGCTCATTTCACTTTTAACCAGAAATGCCTTTTTTAGCCTCTAAAAAAACGCAGTCTTTTTGAACGGGCAATCCTTAAATTAAGACTAGCCCTGAGTTAAAAGTTTTTTTAGTAACTGAAAGCTTTTTCATGCAATAATTCATAATACAAGTTATTAAACTTTTCAGGATTTTAGAGGACCAATATGTACTTGGCCGATTTTTAGTATTTGATATTGACGTTCTGAAATGACGAATATAATGGCCTAATATTGGTAAATGGTTAGAGTTTTTGGGTTTTATGAAAACAAATTTAATTATTCTATTATATATGTCCAGAAAATAATATATAATTTTAATATTTTTTTAAATATTTTTTTTTTTCATTTTATGATTTTGTTTTTGGGACCCAAAAGAAATAGTACAACAAAAAAAAAGAAGAAAAATCGATAACTTTTCTAGTTAGTCAATCACTAGCGTAAATGTAAAATAAATTGCTTTTGCATAGCACATCGACATTTAATGTGTGCGTAAGTTGTACGGTGCATGGAAAATACACGCTATTTTTAGGGAGGTAAGGTTTATAATTGACTGTGTAGTATGGACTAATTTATGATTTGCGGATGTGTGCGCGACTGCGTAAATATAACTGCATCTGTAGTAGTTTCGGCGGTGGTAGGGAAACTGGAGACATCGTGTTCCGGTACAATTTTTACTACTTAACATATCTCCTCCTTTCTTAAATCTGTGGTACGCGCCGTCGACGACTTGGGCTAAGTTTTTTTCTATATTATACCTAATTAAAATATTCTTCAACAGTGCCAAAGAAAAGCCTAACCGTGTTAAGGAGCCCTTGGTGCGTACGAAGAGGTATCAGGCTACAGTGCGACAAAAGCCATTGTACAA
This sequence comes from Mythimna vitellina, assembly GCA_949316375.1. Lineage (NCBI taxonomy): Eukaryota > Metazoa > Arthropoda > Insecta > Lepidoptera > Noctuidae > Mythimna > Mythimna vitellina. Next base: position 5,456,958 of record OX438687.1, on the reverse strand, counting down.
CAACAGCTACTTATACGCGCCTGACGGTGAAGTACTCTGTACGTGCAACAAGAAGAAGGCTATGTGGTGAGATATACTTATTATTACAACCTTTTTTGTTAGTCTGTGGCATGCAACAAAAAGATCGATCGATCGATCTGATAAGCCAACCCCAGAACCACTGGTTGAGAGCCAGTGGTCCCTAAGAAAAAAAGTTGGGAATCACTGCCATAGACATTCATTTTTTTTATTATTGACTCTCTTTTCACTCCCGTTAACTGACTACTCGATTCTACTCTACCCTACCCAACTCTACCCCACTCTACCATACTCTGTCCTTGCTAGCTTACCTAGAAGTAACCTATGCACTCTTGACTTAAAAACCCCTAGGTTATAACTATCAGGAAACATGACTCCGGCAGGGAATTTGACACTTCATCTATTCTAATGTGTGCCCAAAACGTTTTGTGGGTATGGGTGAAATGTCGACCATGTAGTGGAAGCGCATCGCCATACGTCTAGTGGTGCGATGATGGAACGGGCTTTCCATTCCATTTTTTTTGTTTCTGTGTGACTGGAATTCTCTGCCAGAGTCTGTGTTTCCTGATAACTACAACCTGGGGATCTTTAAATCGACCCGACAGTGAATAGATTACTACTTGGCAAGCGTGCTCCATCGTCGTCGCCCACATCATCGCTTACCATCAGGTGAGATAATGGTCAAGCGCGAGCCTATCAATAATAAAAAAAAAACTAATTCTTCTCTTTGACTATCATCATCATCTCATCATCTTCCTGCCCTTATCCCGTATTATTTGGTGTCGGCACAACACGTGCACGTCTTCTCTTTGACTATATGCCAAAAAAAAATCTTTTTAAACAGGTTCGTAGACAAAGGTCTAGCAGACATATTAACAGAAAAGCCATTGTCGGTTCGTCTCCGTTTCGAGCCCGCCGGGCGCGCCGTGGGCGAGGCGGGCCGCTTCTACACGCTGGAGAAGGAGAACAAGTGCGTCGTGTGCGGGGACACCAACTCCTACATCCGCAAGAACGTCGTGCCTAGAGAGTACAGGAAGAACTTTCCTGGTGAGTTCGATTGTTGAGTTTGTATGTGATATTTATAGTATTAGTAAGAAATATTTTATCAAAAATTCAAAGTCGAAGTCAAAGTCAAAGTTTTTTATTTTACGTAGGCCTACATGGGCACTTATAAAACGTCAGAAGCTAGTGCAGTGTAGTGTAGTGTGTGTAATTAATCAATTAAAAATCGCAAATAAAAGTTGAAACTTTTTAAATCTGGTGGAAGACGAAACTGTTAAATAACAGAAAAAGATTGCACAAACTGAAATATTATGTCATCGCCAGTAGATAACGCGTGTAAAAGAGAGATATCGGGATGTTTCCACTACACCTGGGAGGGACTGGTTTGAGACGAGGGAAAAGAATATCTAGTAGCCCAATCGTGTCTTTCGATTTAGAACAGTGCGTAAAATAAAAAAGAATCGATACTTCATTGTGAATACAAATCTTCATGAAACATTTTTCGAACTTTCTGTAGCTGACTCAAAGAGACAAGTTATTATAGCATGTATCCTTCATTACAGAGATCATGAAAGAGCACTCGTCACACGACGTCGTGCTGCTGTGCGCGGCGTGCCACCAGCTCAGCAACACGAGCGACCTCGCGGTGCGCGAGCGCCTCGCGCGGCAGTGCGACGCGCCGCTCCCGTCGGAACAGCGCGGCAAGAAGACGTATGAAGACCCAGCTCGCAAGTAATTACTACATTCTTAGACATGCAATCTTCTTATTAGTATGTCCATGGCACAACTAAAGTAAAATCCTAATTGATTTCGTCCTAAATTCAGGAATGGGCATAATATAGCTTAATTAGGAGCACAAAAAGTATCGATACTTTATGTTATCGAGAACTTTTCATTTCGATATCGATCAAAAGCCAGTTCTGATCCATGAGGAATCGAGGGAACTCCTCGAATATTATAGGCAACCATATAGTGATTTTGGTATTTTCATCGAGAACTTCAGCATTTACAATCAAAAACTAACATTTGATGAAGTTGAATTGATGAAGAAGACCAGAAATGGCCAACGGAACTTCATACTCACATAGATATCACGAGGAAGATAGTTAAGCGACTATGACAATACAAATAAATAAATGGTTCTGAATAAGTTATGTTGAAAATGGTATCATTTAAGTGACATGATGATGATGGAGCCGGATCCTAGCCGTGTTTTGGCTTATTAGGATTGTCATGAGATGCACTTTGGCTATAAGGTACTATCGAACTGATCTGATGATGAAGGTGGAAAGTAGACACAGGAACTTCACAATAAAAAAATGTATCCTAGCAGTGTTTGGGTTAATTGGAATTGTCATGAGGCACTCTGGTTATAAGGATAAATTTTTTTTTACAAAAAAAAATATAACCGACTTCGCTAAAAAAAACATTAAAAGGATCAAAATAACTTTAATTTCAGAAGTCGGTGTTAAATCTATTTAGTGTTTTCTTTTTTTTAGTGAAGTCGGTATTTTTCTTGTAAAATGTTTTTTTTTAACTACTCACGACTAGTTTATTAAGATTTTAACAATTTAAAATAAACTTGCTAACACCAATTTTCTCGTCATCATCTGCCAAGTTTTTTTCCAAACTGTGTTGGGGTCAACTTCCAATATAACTGGATTGGGCGGAATTCCATACATAACATGGAAGGCCTGCTTATCTGATCTACACGAACCATGATCACACTGTGGGACTTTTTTGATTACACAACACAAATACTCATCATAATTTTCTGTCAACAGAAAAATCCGGTCTTCCGCGCGAGCTCTCTTGTACATGTCTCACAAACTACCCGAATCGAGGCGGAACGAGTTGGAGGAATTCTTACTTCAGCACTATCCTGACCAGGATGTGATCACTGAGGACTTATTGAAGGAAGCTTGCGAAGCCCAAGTTGTGTAAGTATATAAATTTCAAAAGCACAAACTACTATTAAACTTACTTTTGCAAGACAGTGGCTTCGCCCGCGTGATATTAGAAAATTATCCTAAGGAAACATATTCCCAGGATAAAAAGATCCAGGTCTACCTGTGTACTAAGTTTCATCGAAATCCATTCCACAGTTTTTGCGTCAAAGAGCAACAAACATCCATTCATACAAACTTGCGTTTATCTATATACAGGTTCTTTGGTGCATCGTGTGCCAAATTGAAATGGTCGACGGGAGAGGTCATCTGCTATCCTTTCAGACCCCTAAACTCGTCTCATGCGCTGCGAATTTTTTTTCATCGACTTCTTATTGTTTTATGAAAATAAGACCCAAATTTTTCATTCAAATACAAATTTTTTAAAATTTATAAGGCTCTCAATTTTAATTTTATTCACATAAAACTAAATTGCAAACAACGCATTGAGACGGCGAAAAGACAGATTTTACCTTATAAGAGAGATAACATTTTTAATAGGTTTTTCAGGTATCATTTAAGCAAAAATATTTTATAAATTATAGTTTTGAATATTAGTTTTATGTGACTCGATTAGCACAACCTATTAGTAGGAAACGGCTTTTTCACTGCCTATCGTCAACATCGAGCATGGTTTAAAAGCTTGTTACTTCATCTAACGTAATCCAACTCGAAAAAAGACAGTTAATGCCTGAAAACTCTGTTAACATTCGGTAATTCCGTGATTTATTCAATTATTTTACAAAACTTGTTCCAGGAAATGCTTTTTTTTTTAAACCCTTAAAAGTTTTTGATAAAAATGATCGACATTCAGAATCTTGATTAAATTTGCGAGACTTATATTATTATACTCTATGACTTTTTAAATTTTTGAGTAAACTGTATGAGTTTATTGGATTAGTTTTACACAAATTTATAAATTGATTTCAATAGAAGCCTAGATAATATCCACAAGATACTGTGATTTTCCGCACTAGTGCGGAAATGTATGTACTTTATTGCGTGCCCAAAAGCGCTGTGGTAAAAGCCAGTTTTCGAAAGTGTGTTGAAAAATGAATACACAAAATATCTAATGAAAGACGTGTAATAACGTCATAATCGCGTAAGGGGCGGTTGTATGAAAAACAGTGAAAATGTATGTCGAGTTGGATGTCCCTAAGATAGGACATTTAAACAAACCTTTTTTACTGTCCGTTCAACCGATTTTGACTTTTATTACGTTGCCAACATGACAAATGGCATCTGCAGTAAATAGTTGGTATTGTAACCACTTTTTACTTTCGTTGCCATCCTTATGTCTACGGAATAGAAGTCAAAATCGGTTGAAAGGACAGAAAAAAAGTTGGTCAACTGTCTAATCTTAACACGAATGGAGTATACTTTCTGCCAGCCAGTGGCTTCGCCCCAGAATGAAAAGTATCTGTCTAGGGCACACTTATCCAAACCAGTCTTAGTTACTTTCACATCTTTACTAATACTAGCTGACTCGATAAATGTTATTCTATCAAATAAATTATCAATGAAAAAAAATAGGTGGGTTGTAGGAGGGTAGGATCTTTCTGGCTTTTTGAGTATTTTACATTTATGTAGGTATATTTGAAGTAAGAACCAAAAGAAAACAAAGATGACTGTTAAAAGACATTATTTTTACATTGATTAAGATGTATTTTTTACGCTAATAACTAATTTATGCAATACTAGCTTTGCACTCGCGTACATTAAATATAGCCTATATCACTCAGGAATAAAGCAGCTTTTTTATTGGTGAAAAAAATTTTAGCATTCGAACCAGTACTTGATTACCCCCTACAAAAAAAAACCTTCATAACATTAGTGTAGATTTTCAGTGCCCTTACAGGTCTTAATACATTTTTTTCTTAAACTATGTCATGAAATTATAATGCATGCGAATAACGAGCATTTTACATGTTAGCAAATTAAACTTAGTAAGGTTGACGCACAGGATCGGTCAATGTGGCGTCGCTTGGGGGAGGCCTATGTCCAACAGTGGACGTCCTTCGGTTGGAATGATGATGATGATGGTTGACAATCCGTTTTAAAATAACAACAAATCCTTTTTGTATTTTCCAGCGTCGAGAATGAAGTCTATGAACCTCATGGTGTTAAAGTAGTAGACTATTATTCGAAGAATGACGGCCTGCTTCTCCTTGAAGAGTTGTGGCGGAAACATTTCCTGAGTTCGATGAAGCCTCGCTTCATGCCTGCTTTATGGTCCCTCAAACATAATGAGGAGAGGTGAGGGAACCCTTGTTTTTGTTTTTTAAACCAATTTGTCTGCCGTGAACAAGCTATAATGCCGTTATCTGAAAAAATCACATTTTGAAATATGCAAAAAAGCAGCATTCAATTACATAGAAATCAAGGGCACTTAACGGTGATTTTATTAATTTATATTGAAATCTATTAATAGAAATTATATAGAAAAATACTGCTTAGATAGATCAATAGAGAATTTTTGACTGATTACCATGGCATTAAAAAACAAAACAAAAAAAGATAAGCGAAGTGTGCCTGGCGTCCAACATGATGTTATAATATAATATGTGACATACATTGCATAGACGTGGCGGCATGCCCGTGCATTTTTCCGTATTAGTGCGGAAATTATGTACTTTATTGCGTGCCTAAAAGCGTTGAGGTCCAGCCAGTTTTAGAATAAGTGTGTTGAAAAATTAATATCTAAAATTCTATTAAATATTTTGATTAGTTTCTACACATATCTTGCTTTATAAGTAAAAATATCGTTTAGTAAAATGTATTATTTTCTGTTTCAGGTTACATGTAAAATTGAAAGAAGGTAGTATCAATGAAGAAGACTTGAAATCCATTGGATTAACCTCATTATAAATAAAATACATACATGTATGTTAAAGATTTTTGTTCAGTAAGAAGAAAAGAGAGCCAAACATAATCGTAATAAACAATACATAGAGGCTAGTTTAAAAAATGACTTAATTTGGAAAGACTTAAATTTTAGGCTAAGACCTGTACCATGACGTTTAAAGTAGGATTGTTTCATTCTTACTTCCAGTGTGGGTAAGAGATGGCGCTAGACAACCTGTATAGCTCTGTCTCTTACCCACACTGAAATAATAATGAAACAATCTTACTTTAAACGTCATGGTAACCCCGTATGTTGATTTATTTATTTATGTACACATAAACCTCTTAAAAACTAAAGGAACGAATACAGATAGAAGAGTACTTTAGAGTATGTAAGAGTTCTTTAAGGTCCTGCTTATTTCTAACGAAATTTCTTCTAATTTATTTTTATTCAATATCAAGTTTAGTTTTATAATGAGAGCTTTAATTTTGTGAATTATAACATATCTATTTTCTTCCAACTCTCCTTTCGCAGGTGTGCTGGAAGAGATTTTTTTAGAAATAAGTACCACCTCTGTACCTATTTTTCTGTCTCCTTATTTTATTCTTTTATTTTGTGTGTGTACATAAATCATTAGACAAATAAATAAAATAATTTTATGGGTGAAATAATGAAACGTTATTTCGATCTTATTATATTTGTATGTATTCATACGACACTTCTATGTAATATGTCTGTGGGAAAATTGGTTGATCGGACAGCAAAAATGGTTTGTCTCAATGTGTAATCTTATCGCGAATGGAGTATAATTGAATGATATTTGAGAACTTTATTTATTATATTTATAAAGCCCTAAGCAGCAGAAATCTTTTTACAATCTTATAATTACGTATGTAGGTTACATTTTATACTTTTAGAATTTGTAAGTAACGCTAATTAATCCTTCCCACCGCTCAAAGGGACGATGTCCCAATTTTGTAAGCGACATTTCTTTGTAATTTTAATTATAATGGTCTAATTAAATACGTAATTGGTACATCTCAATACCTTGTTTTTTTTTTTTAAGTTTTCTAATGATTGACATTAGAAAACTGCCTGCTACAGAAAACACATAATATTCAATATATTCAGTTAAGTCAAGGAACCTAATTGGTCGCGTCGAACGCACACATCTTGTATTGAGCTCTAGATGCGTGGCGACTACTGCGCAAAGTCAGATCCGACTGCAGATAATTGCATGCAGTTGAATATATCGGCTCCGCGCGGTTGCTGCGATGCAGTCCGTCTAATGGTAGTCTTAAATCACAGTAATATTATAGAGACGAAAGTTTGTGAGTGTGTGAATTTACGCTCGAATGGCTGAACGAATTAGAATGAAATTCGGCACACGGGTAGACTATGTCCTAGAAAAGAACATAGAAGACTAGTATACAATAATCTCTGGACCACAAAAACAACATAATAGGGTTAACTATTAGGTTATTTAGGGGCGGGTAGGCCATGTCTTGGTATTCGGAGACATGGCCTACATTATTATTATTATTATTTGCTATTGCAAATAGGATACTATTTATCCCAGAAGTTTGGTAATATCCTTGTTGCGATGATGTTCGATAGCTGAGCGGGAGCAAGTTAAATCAAACTCGTGGACTGATATTATGTACTATAGTATATTACATGAAACAATAACAAGGGAAACGCGGTGTCTCCGTCGCGGTCGGGGTAAAATGTGAAGTGCTGGCTCACGGATCGCGGCGCTCGCGCCTCCATCGTGCGCGCCGCTCCCGCGCGCCCCTCCGCCGCGTAGACCCGCCGCTGCTCCTCCCCCCGCGCGCGCCGCCTCAGCCGCCGTGCACCTCCAGTCCGGCGCAGCAATGTCTCGTATAGACAATCCTGGAAGGTATGTTCTGTATGAGTGAAGCTGCTGCTGCCAGCAGCTAGTTGATGATAACAATATTCGAACTCGCGGATTCGAAATATTTTATTAGATACACAAACATTGAGGCAAAAATAAATATCTTACGAAAAACGCAATTGCCTTCAAAAGTTATAAAGGGAAAAATTAACTACATTTATATAGATTCGGAAGTCCATAACCAATTGCCAATGGACTGGGTTACTAAACTAATCAACAATTGTCTTTATTAATTAAGACAACCAAATCACAATACATGTAATATTTGTTTTTGAGGTGTTCCATTGTTTATCTCCGAAGGAGTAAATCAGATCTTACCTATCAAATAAAAACTTTTTTTTTTAAACCGGTTCATAATTACCGAGAATATTGATAAATATAATAAAAAACAATACAAACGAATATAGAACACTACGCCATCTAGTTCCAAACTAAGCAGAGCTTGTGCTATGAGTACTAAACAATTGATAAACATACTAATATTTTTCTAAATACATACATATTATAAATAAATTAGGTACACTCAGATAGAACAAACGATCGTGCTCATCACACAAACATTTGTCTTGGGCGGGAAACTGGCAATTGAGCCTACGACCTCTGGCATATCAGTCAGTTCCACTAACCACTGACCAACTGTCTTGTATCGTTTCTGCACTGAGGGGGAGTTAAAAAATGGGGAAGAAATATATCTCATCAGTTTTTATCATTCATTCATTTGATCAACCAGATATGCCAACATATGGAAATAAACTGTCAATTGTCTACTGTCGGTTTTTTATACCATAGTGTAGTTTACGCCGATAAATAGTGTAAATAAATACCGTAGACAGCAAAGCCTTGCGCATTAGCATACACAATTAAAATTAAATAGGTAAGGGCAGACAGATGACAGTGACATAGTGTGACTATAGACCATAAACTTATAATGCCATAGTGTTGTTATAAAATTGACACTGACACTTCTGACAGAAAATAAACAGGCACAGAGCAAACAGCTGATTGCTGCCGCTGGTGCAATCGAGTCATTAGCAATATTATGAAATTCAACTTACCAATCATTGTAATACAAATCATATCTAAACTACGTGTAACGTCACAGTTATATCTATTTATGTATAAAATACTCAAAAATATGTTTACAGCGATCAGTGCTTACGAAACATTGTGTAGGATAACGTGTACTTAGTGAGTTTTCAAAAAGTTTCAATGCCAGTTTCAACTTGGTATTATGATTTGTACACAGCCTCAGCTGCTTTGGCTGTGGGATGTACTGTTTCATACATTATTTATAAACTGACGAAAGGCCGCCAAAATGCTGCAGATTTATTTGGCTACTTGAATATAAAGGTAGTCACCACTCCAGAATCTTGTGATCAAGTTGTTGAAGAGTTGAGGAGGTAATTTGTTATCATTCGTGTATTTAATCTTTAAGTTATTTATGAAGGAGGGATAAATATTTCTAATTAATTGCAGCTAAAAAGAGCTATAAAGTATAAATATTAAGTTCTTATTACATCTACAACTCTTATTGTATTTTAATTTCCTGTGAATTTAATGTAGTCAACACTTTTTACTTAAAATTAAGATATAATTATTTTCCTTTATTGATTTTTTACTCATAAATTATTTTTCCTGCCCTTATCCCATAGTACTTTGGGTTGGTGCAACACATTTCTTTCTTCCATCCTATCCTGTCACCTGTCACACTATCACTACCTCCCTTTTCTTTCATACTGCTCCTCACACAATCCATCCATCTTTTCTGTGGTTCTCCATCCCTACTCTTCACTTGACCATACCAATACAAACAATTTCCTTTCAACTTTTCAGTCACTGGCGCCTCTTTCAAACTTCCTCCAATGTACTAATTTCTCACTTTATCCATTTTCGTCACTCTACACATCCATTTCAACATTCATTGATACTCATGAATTACAAACAAAAGTTGTTCTTCAGGCGATGTCAAAATCACAGAGCACTAGGATTTGACTGTGAATGGGTGACAGATAATGGGCAGAGGCAGCCAGTCGCCCTAGTTTAGCTATCTTCTTTTGATGGGTACTGTGGCCTATTCAGGCTGAGTAACATAAAAGTAATGCCTTCATCTTTAAAGGTAATTGTTAAACACTATACCGTGAGAACTATCATGTTATGTTGCTTCATGCTTTAACACTACATAAGAAATCTAAAATTGGAAAATGAAAATAATTTACAAATAAATTTGTTTTCCAGGATCTATTAGAGGATGAAACAATTTACAAAGTGGGTGTAGCTGCAGCTGATGATGGAAATTATTTGAACCATGATTACTCTGTGGTGTTAAAGTCTACACTAGACATAAGACACTTGGCTGAGCTGAATGGGTTAGAGGGTGGTGGTTTAGCTACTCTATCTTCAAGCCTGCTTAATATTGTCCTGGATAAAAGTTGGAGGGTAAGACCAAAAAAAAAAATTTCTGTCATGTAAAGTAAAAAAAAATACAGTATACAATGTATTTTTTTGTCATAAAACTTATTTACAAATTAACCTTTGTTACTTTAGATAGTTAATTTGGTTACATGCCTAATTAGGTTTTCTACTGACCAAAGCTAACTAAAGCTAGTTGGAAAAAGACTAGGGAAACAATTTTCCCTAATTATGTTTTCTCCATGTATTTATTTGTGTACACACAACACTGATAAGCTTGCTGTGATCAGCAAACAAAATTAATAGATTGTAACTTTTGTTCAAAAAGACAAGACAGATAAAATGTGATAAGAGGATTATAATAAAAATAAACCAATTACCTAATGTTAAAATAATCTAGGCGTTTTTAGTCATTCTGGTTCCCAATATATGACTGTCAAAAAACATTTGGATGAATAAAATAAAATATGTATTTCTTCACCAGATTCGATGCAGTGATTGGAAAGCAGATGAATTATCAGAAAAACAAGTACAATATGCAGCAATCGATGCACATGTAGCGATAAGAATTTTTGCCATTTTATTAGAGCAGCTTGATCGAAAACAAAAGGCGTCATCTTGGTTACTTGGCACCAATGGTTACAGTGTTTGGTTGCAGTTAGATAAATATTGCTCGGAGTATGCTGATGTACAATATAAAATGAAACATGTCAAATTGAAGGATAGGTGAGTTTGTTATCTAAAATTGCTTTTCAATTGATTACTACTTAAATTGAAAGGCAAATATATCATAGATGATGAAATTGCGAAGATAACAAATAATTTAATCTTTTCCTTATGCCTTGTCTAAAATAAATGTCAGTTGTGAGAGATGATTCTGGCAATCTTTCACAAATTAAACCAATAGAAAATGCCAATAAACATACTTGATAAAAAATTGTACTCTTTAAATGTATTTGTGTAATGTGTATTTCATTTCAGTGCAAAAGAAAAAGATGGGAGGACCAAGGACCCGCCGCCGGTGCTGACTAAGGGCTATAAGCTCGCGATGCGCACCAAACCTTTGTACAACAACGGTTATCTAGAAGCTCCTGATGGTGAACTGCTGTGTAGATGCGACAATAAGAAGGCTTTGTGGTGAGTGAAACACAGTTACTTTTTTAAGTAACAAGAGTAGCAAACAGGTAATTGATCCCCCACTAACCCTTAATTCTTTGGCAAGGTCCGGACTAAGCGTTTCGCTTCGTCGTTTATACCGCGTACATCGAAGGACTGGAACAATTTGCCTGCTGCGGTCTTCCCGTCCAAATATAATTTAGGTGTCTTCAAGGCTAGAGTGAATAGGCTCTTAATAAACTAGTGCGCCTGACCATGAATGATTGCATCTCCGCTTACCATCAGGTAGGATCGCAGTCAAGCACTGGTTTATATAAATTAAAAAAAAGCAAGTAATCTTAGATTCTATGCCAAGTCTGAAATCATCCTATTTTACTGTCAAGGCGGGAAAGTCATCTAAAATTTTCTACAAAGTGGGAAGTTAATCTGTTTTTCGTATAAGTATATAACACAATCCCCGTATCTTATTTCGAAGAAAGTCGTACAGGGCCAGAATTCAGTCGCAGAGATATTAATGTTGCGAGGAGGCAAACTTTTATGTCCATAAATATTTTGAAAAGTTAATTTCATTCTATATAAACAACAAAGCAACTCTTTTCCCTTCTAACTTAGTGATCGATAGCTAATATCAGTTTCAGTATTTACGTCGAGACTGTTGGCCCAGGCAATAGCTAATCTAATAGTCATTTTTCTATAGGTTCGTGAATAAAGAGCTAGCAGATGTAGTTAACGAAGAACCCTTCACCGTACGATTACGATTCGAGCCCGCTGGTCGAGCAGTCGGCGACGTGGGACGCTACTACCAGCTGGAGAAAGAGAATAAGTGCGTCGTGTGCGGTGGCACTAACTCTTACATCCGCAAGAATGTTGTGCCTAGAGAATATAGAAAAATGTTTCCAGGTGAGCGTAGTGTTCTGGTCTCTTAACTTCCGATGCACGAAGAGTGGTGTTATAAGTTTCAAACTATAACATACTATTGGCTATTTCGATCTTTTTATCTGTGTGGGTTCGTTAGTGGCATCGTAGTTACCAGATTTAATAAAAATCTGGTAAATACTCGTGTGTCGTGGTATCGTTCATAAACACCTAGAGGACAGCTATCTCTAAGCCATAAATATATTTGTTCAGTGTGGGAATCGAACCTGCGACACGCAGCGCTGTAGCCAGTTACTTAATTATTGCGCCAACCGTGCTGACAATACTAATCAGGATGGAACTTAACTATGTGTCTGTTGGATTTAGAGAGCTAAGCCATACAATAGCAGACTTATGTATTTATAATTTCAATCATCCAATCGTAAGGAAAACTATAAGGTATCAAAAAAAAATCTTAGCCGTTGTGCCAGATTCATAAACATATCGTTACAGAAATTATGAAAGAACACGCATCTCACGACGTGGTGCTACTGTGCGCCGAGTGCCACCAGCTCAGCAACATGCGCGACCACGCGATGCGCGAACGTCTAGCCGACATGTGTGACGCGCCGCTCGCGACCAACCAGCGTGGCAAGAAGTACAATGAGTTCGCTGGCAAGTAAGTACTCGCCTTTAGTGCTATTAGCATCATCGTATCCTCCTGGTATCATCACTTACTGCTGGATATAAGCCTCCTTTCCTATGTACTACTTACACTTCTCCTGGCTTTGATCATTCCTTATCCAAGACTTTTCCAGGCCTTTGATTTTTGATGATGTCGAGCTTAAAAACGTCCTTGGTTTTTACGGTTTCTATTTTCTGGGGTGGCCAACTTGATTTGACCCATGATCTACTGTTTACTAACTGGCCTCTACTAATTGTAAAACCAATTATTATATTATATACAATTATTAAAAAAGTTTCAAAGTTATTAAAAAACTTTGTCATATTATGCTGAAAAATCGAGTCAATCTTACCACTAATACAGTTCGATTTTCATTTGACAAACAAGAAGTTACAGTAAGACAAGGTAATAAACGATAGCAGGGCCTAAAATAGCTCCAATCCAATCTGGCATTTCGCGCTATAGTCCTCTTAGCTTAAAAGTAAAAACGCTGCTGCTTACCAAGATCTACTGGATTACAGCAGTCAAGATCGACCAGTCGATTGTCGACTACAGAGTCGACACCTTACGCTACCGGCAATCTGTTCGTCTAGCCAATTTCGGTTTTTCGTTGAGACGTATGGTCGTATGACCCAACGTCATAGACTTTCATTCAACAACGGCTTTTGGTGCTAAAAATTTGATCTAAAAAACGAAAATTGAACCCTTCAAAAGTTTTCTCCAAGTCTTAATTTTTAACCATTTTTATTTTGCACACTATTTCAGTACATTTTTTATTCATACAGAATTTTATTAAACAGGAAAATGAAGGCTGCTGCTCGAGCCCTTCTCTACCAGTCCCACAAACTTCCTGAAGCAAGGAGAAAGGAGCTGGAACACTTATTACTGCAGCACTTCCCAGATCAAGATAGGATCACCGAAGAGTTTCTGAAAAAAGTGGTGCAAACTAAATTAGTGTATGTATTCTTATTACGTTTATTTTACGATACATATCGATTATATTTTAACAGTATCGGGAACAGGGTCCAAGTTACCAGCAGTCAAGGCTTCAGAGAGAGGGACATTATAGTAATACGGGCCGTGTCTAGAAGAAATGGCGGTTAGACCAAGATCCAGCTGCCTAACGAGAGTCTCCTAAAATTTTGGTCCAGGGTCGTGGATATTATGCCATTGGTTGACTTGACACGACTGCCCGTACAATGGCAGCGATAGAGTCCACATCCCACAAGTCGACAACCTCGCGAGCTAAGTTAAAATAAACAAAGTTACCAGATACAAAATATGGGTCATATTTAATGAGCTAAGATCTTTATGAAGTTAGTTTCTTATTTCTAGCTTCATGAAAATTTATTTTAAATGTTCCAGATTAGACAATTCAGAATACGAGTCCCACGGTGTGAAAGTAGTGGAGTACTTTTTTAAGCACGGCGGTCTGTTACTTCTTGAAGAGTTGTGGCGCGAACATTTCCTGAACTCTATGGAGCCTCGACACATGCCTGCTCTGTGGTCCGTTAAACATAATCAAGAGAAGTAAGAATCATTACCATAAATGCTTATATTACTGCTGAACAAATATAAGAAGTTTCCTATTGTAATTATGGTGATTTTTTATTTGTTTCAGATTGCTAGTGAAATGGAATGATGGACGCGTAACCCAAGAACACCTCAAATCAATTGGAGTAACGAGATTGTAAATTATTTAGTTCTAAAGAAAAATTATTGAATAATTTTGTTATTTACAATTCGGCGGCGTATATTGGAAAATAATGACCGCCTTCCAGAGTTTAAGAAAAAGCAATACACTATTTAATATGAGAATATGTAAATAAATATTAAGAGAACTATCGCGTAAAAAGACAGAAGACTGCGCTTTATGCAAATTAAAATAGTGTTTATATACGAAAATATTATGGTTTTGATGATTTTACTCCTACAGTTCCTTTATCAATATCAATCTCATTTAGCTTTGAACTTTACTTTCAATCCAATCTGCAAATTTTCTAATCAGACATCATTTCAATCTAGCCTAATTCATAAACATTTTGCGTAATTCTGGTGTTGAAAAAAATAATAATTATATATGTAGGCACGCCACCTTTGAGATAGTTTCAACTCGATACCTCCATGCGTTATCGAAGGGTTTTGACAGACAGACGGACAACAAAGTGATCCTATAAGGGTTCCATTTATTCCTTTTGAGGTATGGAACCCTAAAAACACGCTAAGTACACCACCTTAAAAGTGGCGTGAAAACGTGCGCATATTATTACGATTACCTCTTTCAACTTTTTGAATCATTCTAACTCAAAAACGGTGGCTCTTATGAAAAAAAGTATTTAGATATTTTTTGTAGATAATTATCTGATCTACAATTTTTGTCTGAGCTAATTTTATGATGAAACTTACCGTTTTACTGAAAACCCCGAGTATTTTTTTCCAGGTGTCGGATCGATGAGGACTTTTTAAATTTCATTTATGATGGTGTTTTGAACAATCCTACCAATTTTCAGCTGGGTGCGATTTTTTTTAACCTCGGATGTCTAAACTGACCGGACTATTATATCGATGAATCAAGTAAAAGCGGGTAAATCTTTGATCAAATTATTCTCATTTATAATTCCTGCTTCATCAAACCTTCATCACCATTTATTTAGAATCTTTTCATTGAAATTATGTCAATGAGCCCCAAGGGGATACTTCTACTGGAAGTAAGTAGTAAGTACCTGTTGAGTATGTGAGTTAAGGATACCCAACTCTGCATTCGGGTATTCCTGTAGATTCTAGAATATACGGCAACATCAAGTCAAGGTTAAATCGATTAGTCCTGTGGAAGTTGCTCACATTCCTTTTTCAACTAGAAAAGAACTTATTTATGATCCATAAACGGTTGAATCATAGCTAATAAAACATCAACAACGGATCAAAAATTATTCATCCGTTTTGGAGTTAAAACACACACCACAAACAGATACATAACGACACACTTGTAGAGAACTTGAACTTTAACAGTTCTCTTTGGTCGGGGGTTTAAAGCTAAGCGTCCACTGCGTCGGAATCGGAGCGAAAGGATCCGTTGCTTTGTATTTATTTGTATAGCACAGCGTGCACCGGATCGGCATAACTGCGCCAGAGATCGGTATTACTGCCGATGATGTCAACCACAGTGAACGCGTCATTCGAATCGTCGGGATCCGAATGTCGAAATAGGCCTTTTTAAGTTTATTTTATGAACCCACATCTTTCGTTTCCTTTTGTTTTTCTTCTCCTCTGCTGATAATAAACAAATAATGATTAAAATATCCTTAAAGAGATACAATAGAGCGGCTATCAGGTGAAATGTCTTAGAAAAACTGTCATCCTATGCCTCAGTGACGCCATCTAGCGTTCAATAGCTACGTTTCCACGCTGGTCCAGCGTCCAAAGTTCTGGTCCATCACAAACGCTCGGTTGCCATTTACACGCTTGCGAGTGTGTCAGTTTGTTTCGGACAGGCAAGTATGGCAAAAGTAAATACCTTCAATTTTAAAATAACTCAAATATCGAAGAGAAAAATTTAATATTATAAAAATACCGACTTCCGAAATGACAAGTTATTTTGCACTTCTTGTTTTTTTTTTTACATTTAAGTTACGATGTTCACCCGCGCCCGACGTGGTGGAGGAAACAGTTGTTTTATTTCTAAACTAGAGACCAGAGTTTTGTGCGGTTGCCCAACTTGCGATTATCACTCGCAAACTTGGCGGGTGATAATCGCAAGACGTGCGGTTAATTATCATTTGAGCTCCAGACCGCCATAGAAACGAGCATAAAATATTTGTACGCCGATGACGGCTAGATATAGCGTTCCATAAAATTAGAACATCTGTACCTAACCCACCTATGTGTTTAACAAATATAAAATATTTGTATTTGTACAAGATGTACCCAGAACTTTCTAGGCAGAATTCCGACGAGAAATGCGAAAATGAGTAGTCATTTTCGCATTTCTCGTCAGGTAGCCAGTGCTAGGGATGTTACAAACAAATTAGATATCCGGTATCAACTATCGATAATAAAGGTTGTCGGTTTTTGCTGCGCATTTGAATATATAGCAAATAAAATGAAGTAGTTTCAGTGTGAACTATTTTTTTTAATGCAATTAACAATATTATCATTAAGTATATATATAGGTATGATAATAACAGAAAATAACAGAAACCGACTTGAATAAATAGAACTTGTTTCTTTAAAATTAAAATAATTTCAATTATTTACAACTCGTTCAATTTTATCGATAACAAAATCGATAAACAACATTATGTCTCTAATCGCCAGCGTCTATGCTTGGCAAGGTTGTAAACGTGGTATTTGGCATGGCTGATTTAAGCTGATCGCCAATCTAGGCTAGTGTACTTACTTCTGCCATGCTTGCCTGTCTGAAACACAGACGCACGCATTGACGTACTCGCATGCGTGTAAATGTCAAATTTTAAGACGCTGGACTACGCTGGGCCAGTATGTAAACGTAGTATAAGGTTTAAACTATTCAGCAACAGATGGCGCTATTACCAAATCTGTAAATTTTCTAGAACTATTTGCGAAAACTATTGAATTCTAATTAATTACTGAGTAAATACGAAAAATATTTACGAAAATAAACCGAAGTTAGGTCCAGCCATTTTGCCATAACGCGATTTACAATCGCGCAATGCGCAACACGGCATATTTCTTCAGAAAAATATTTTCTTTTGGTGCATACAACGGACACAATCGCGACTTGACAGGAACGGGTGACACATTAGACTGAGCGACTTATGACCCCCGTGTCATAAGTATCGGATTACGATTTTGTTCGCTATGTCCGGTCTATTGGTAGTATATATTGAATGTCTTTGCTCCATAACGTGAATACACATGCACAGGCGAACGTACTCGATTGCTTTGAAAATACCAAAATTGCCGATGCCAAATTCGAATGCAGTAGACGCGCCGGAGCGGATTTTTGTTGTTCACTCATTCAATCATTTGTACCAACATATAAAAAATAATGTAATGTCACTGTCAGAAACGTCATAAAGTTTGAATTTTTACCGTTTGCGTTTATTTATTATCGGTTGTTTGTTTATTGTTTCATCAAATAATATTGTTTGCCCAATATTTAATTTATAAAATAATTATGAATATCAAGCAATTAAAAATCACAAAACTTTTTAGGAAAGGAGGTAAGTTTGGTTTAGTTTGTTAATCATTATTCTTGACTTTATAATGTTTTCAAACTTCCAGTAGTCGACAAATTCGATTTTAATAAATATAGAAGTCCACGGGGGTATCTTCTATATCTTCAATAACAACCAATGTATTTAACTTTAGTTTAAAAAGAACTGACCGTAAGTAATAAAATGGTTATTATAATTTCTAGCCACAAAGCTACCAGAGGATTGTGATGATCTCCAAGAAGAGATACAGAGGCTGGAGCTGCAGCTCAAAGAGAAGCAAGATGAGATGTTCCATTTACAAAGAAACAGCTATAGACACAAAGCTTCACCAATCAAGAAAAAGGGAGAATCGTTTGTTAGGCCAGAGGTAATATTATATTCTAAATAATATAAGAGAGAAGTTGATGGTCCAGTACTGGCTACCAATGCTGTTGTTCATGGGGTCCTTGGTTCAATTCTTGTATACAGGAAGAATGATTATTTATTTTATTTATTCATCTAAATGTAAAATACAATATGAGCTTTGTCTAGAAATACTGCTTTTTGAATCAAGCCCATAATTCAGCTACCTTATATGAACCTCTTAAGATGTTGGTTGAGGCTTGTAGCAATTGACTGACATGTCTTTTCTTTCTTAATCTTTAAATAAAAAAGTGCCCCAAAAGGAATTACTCCTGTATCGCTAAATAGATATAAGTAAACCCACATACACAAGACACCCAGAACTGGTAATCCCATATGTCTATCCCATGCATGCAGAGGCGGATCATGAAATTGTTGGATTCTGGGCTAACACTACTTGGGGGCCCACCTAAATAATCAAATTAATTGGAATTTTGTTAAAAATAAGTTTATATTTTCCCTAAAGTGTACCTTTTCGACAACGGCCGATCACTGTAGAAATGTTGTCCTAATGGAACAAGAGATCATGAGTTACTATAGCTAACTTGAAAGTCTAAATATACTTCATCTTGTGGTTTTCTATAAGAGATTGCCCTGTGCGAGAAGACCGCCGATTGAATACTTAGTTTTTGTAAATACTTATTCGGTCCACATTATGAAGTGTACAATAAAGTGAATAATAAATAAATACTTTGATCACAGGTTGAACGTGAACACCAACGTTGAGCAGTTGTAAATTGACATTGACCCGCCCATATTAGTAGCGATATCAATGACTACTACCATAATTAAACAATAGTACTCCATTTGTTTTGAAACAAGTTTTGTCAAATAGATTAAGCTGTATTGTAGATTGTTTTTAATGAGACCTGGGGGCCCCTTATATCCCTGGGGCCCTGGGCTGCAGCCCATTTAGCCATTAAGTAGATCCGGCCATGCATGCATGAATAGAACCTGTGACACACTGCACAGCAGACAATCACTCAACCACTGTGCCAACTTAGTTGTCTTGTATAATGTCTTTTGTTATGATGATCATTGAGTTCACATTGTTTATTTTTTTTATCATTTCAAGTGTACAAGAGGCAGTCTTATCACAGAGGGCAATTATACAAATATTCTATACATTTTTTTTTTAAATGTATTAATAACCTTGCAATCAGATGTTAGACTATGAGTAGATGAGATGAAGTAATTTGTAGCTTTCAGAGCAAAATCCCCTGTAGGACAATCTCTATAATAAATATATAATATTTCATACTCATAAATAAAATTGATATGTCTGTTTGTAACATCAAATTATTATTTTTTACAAATGCGTAAATGATAAATGATATTCATTTTACAAATAGGTTTTAAAAAACACACGTCAATCAAAAGAAAGACCCCACGGCGTCCTCACCTTCCGCATGACGCAGGTTCTCACCGGACACAGTAAGTTCGGGAAGTTCCTGCACCGGATTCGTGCGGAAACGACGCCCGGGTGGCGCCACTGTGTGGACCGCCCGGAGGACACGGTAGAGCACACGGTGGAGGTGTGCCCCGCTTGGGCAGAGCAACGCCGTGTCCTTCTGGGGGCAATCGGCAGCGGCGATCTCTCGCGCCGGGCCTTGGTTCAGGCCATGGTCCGGAGCGAGAAGTGGCAGGCAGTCGCCTCCTTCTGCGAAGCAGTAATGCTAGCAAAGGAGGCGGCCGATCCCGTGAGGCAACGGGCCTTACGCTCCAACCGCCGCCGCCGGGATTCCGATCCCGATTTCCGGCCACCGTAGGCGCGGGCTTGCGGACGGCGAGCAATGGGTGGCTCGTCATCCGACCGTCCGGTAACCGTCCGGATCGAGCCCAAGTCGTCGACGGCGCGTACTGTTCCACGCGCGCCTCAAAGAGAAGTCAGCAAATCGTAGGGGCCCAGCAGGGTCGAAGCCTACTGGCGCCACGGGTAGTGTGAAAGCGAAACCCGGGGCCCTGGGACGAAGGCAACGAAGGAAGAGGAGTGGGTTTTTAGTCAGTAAAAGTCTGACACTATCTCCCGCCCAAGAGCGGGATTTGTCATAAGATAATTTTACCACCCAATAAAAAAAAAAGCGCTCTGATGTTGGACATCCCGGAAGAGGCTCCCTGGTGAATGCTGTTTGCCGATAATATTGTTCTGGTTGCTGGCTAGAGGTCTAGAGCTGATTAGAGTGTTTCCTTAAAATCTAGCGGAACCAAAACCGAAAATTTGTTCTGCGTCCTGTGCCCTTAACTCTCGCTGGAATGCCCATACCGATCTGCTCCGACTTTCCGTACCTGGGGTCGCTTGTCCAAGGATATGGCGAAGGAGATCAATCAGTGGCGGATTAGTATAATTTTTTCTGACCGACTGACTTCTTGACATTTCAAAAGTGCCTGTAAATGATTTTTCTGAAATAAAATGCTTTGAATCTTTGAGACCAGCGTGGGGGCCTGTAGCAAATTCGAATAGGACCCCCCAAGGGGTTCGTATTTACGCAGAATATACGAACATAATCCTATTATGAAAAGTATCCTTTATGCTATTCCACCTGTGTCAGTCTACCCATGTATCAAATAAGTACCCGAATAACAAACATACACATACTTTCGCCTTTGTTCTTGAATTGAATATTATAATTCCAGAAATTAATTTTAACAAATGCTGTTAGCCGTTTGAAGAAAGATCTGGAGCTCATGTCAGTGCTGTCAGGAATTGAGGTGCAGTCATACGTGCCGGATGACCACTGCTGCATCGTCTACCACATGCAGCACGCCGCCGAGCACGAGGTCAAACATGGGCTCAGGATCGAGATGAAAAATGGTGAGATTGTGCTAAGTGATATTAGTTTTCTGAATCATTATATTATTTAAAACAATAAAATATAGTTTAAAATGAACACAGGAAAATGAACAATTATACACCAGGCTACATATCAACGCACAGCCGAAACTACTGGACGTAGGAACGTACAATTTTGCACAAGGTTTCCTTCTATGACATAGATGAGCACTAAGAGAGGATTTTCAAAAATTCACCCCTAAGGGGATGAAACGAGGGCCCAAAGTTTGTATGGAGAAACCTTTACCCGCGGGCGAAGCCGCTGGCAGAAGCTCGTGTAGGATAAAAGTTGAATAACTTTAGGAGAGAAATCAGCTAATACGGAACAGCAGTTAATAGAAAGGAAAGTTATAAATAATTCAGATCCAAAAATAGCATAGTTTTCTTAGCTTATTACTATCCCACTGATGGGCAAAGACCTCACCCAAGCCCTGCCACGTATTCTTCTCAAACCAGTCCTCATGTTACGCATCTAGATCATCTAGCCACCTATTTCGAGGCCAGCCTCAAAGGCGCTTTCTCTCTTCAGTAACTCACGGCGTGGCGACTCTTGCCCGATAACTAGGCTATACAAAACTATGAAACTGTGTCGAGGAAGGGGTAACGACACGGTGGCACGACGCTGCCGCTTCGTCGGCACAGTTGCATAGTTATATATCGACGGTGAAGTGCCAATAACTTCTGTCGAAGTCAAAAATCTTCTGTCTTAAAAACGTCAAGAGGTAATACTATGAATTAACATGCTGGTTTAGTTAAGAGGTGTTTCCACAATTTAATTTGATTCAGTAGCAACTAATATTCGCTTCAAGAGATTTCACAAAAACATGCAGAAACACACATTTGAATTAAGAGCGCTAAAAAGTAATTATCTCGAAAAATGTCAGTGAGGAGGTATTGGCACTTCACCGTCGATATGTAAATTTTGAGCAGGTGCACACCAAGCATATAATGGTAAATACGCGTCTGTGAAGCTACGCGTCCGTGGACTGAACGGTAGGCCATATTCTATTTTTCTATTTCCATTGCAGGTGTAAACGAGGTGTCCAAATTGTCACTCCCACTAGGATTCAACCTGGAAGCGGTGATGGAAAACTACCACAACATCATGCTGCCGGAATGCTTGGTAGACTTCAGGAAAGCTCTTGTGGCTTATCACAGTAGACAGAAACAGTTCGACAATTTGAAAGTAAGTTATTAGTTTTATTTCCCAGCTTCACTAAAGTTTGCGTACAGCTAAGGAGAGAAATTCCTTGACAGAGTGTGTTTCAAATACATTCCTACACCTTAGGGATCTTTAAGTCAAGGGTGAATCGGTTACTTCCACAGCATCGCTTACCGGAGATAGTGGTCACACGCAAGCCTATCCATAATAATAAAAAAAGTTTTTTTTAGTTTCAAGTTCTTACATTCCGTCCAAAGGTTGTTTTGTAGATCCAACATTGTACTCATATATTTAAGTTTGTATAAAATTATGTTACTGCTAGCTGCTGTCAGCAACTTAAAGAAAATTGTCCCAAGGAAACACTA
This sequence comes from Mythimna vitellina, assembly GCA_949316375.1. Classification (NCBI taxonomy): domain Eukaryota; kingdom Metazoa; phylum Arthropoda; class Insecta; order Lepidoptera; family Noctuidae; genus Mythimna; species Mythimna vitellina. The sequence goes on along the minus strand of OX438687.1, from coordinate 5,434,213 downwards.
CACTACATGAAAAGTATCCTATGTGTTATTCTAAGACATGGTCTACCCGTGTGCCAAATTTCAAATCCGTTCAGTCGTTCGAGCGTGAAGAACTAACAAAAAAAACATATATAATCACACCTCACACTTACAAACTTAAATTTCGCCTTTATAATATTAGGGCCGTCGCTGTGTTACGCGGTCGCCTGCGCGGTTTCATACAAAAGTGCTGCTTAATGTAGCGTTGGCCCTTAGTGTGATTTTAGTGTACAATAAAGTTTATTTTATTCTAAGGATTGCAATTTCAGCTCTTGGGTTTAGTTAAAACTAAAAACCATTTTATCAAGGCACTCCCAGAACCTTCCATTCTACCCATCATTTTGCCTCCTTTAAGCAAAGGACCTCGCCTGCTCTCTGCTATACCAATATTTTAACCGCTTGCGTCGGATTGATCCGACGAGTGCGATCGCGTTCTATTCGCCAGGGACCTGTGTTTGCGATTGGGTACTGCATCTCGTTTAGCTCTTCAATCCCCATAGGTGACAGAAGAGCTGACGAGATGGAGTATTTGGTCGTGGATGTGCGACACTGGCAGAATAAACAAGAAAGTATTTGTCGGATATATTCGACGTAGGCGGTAAAAGGGATAAGGCATATGATTCCTTTACCTAAGTTAAAGTATCATAATTTTTGTTAAATTTACCTATTTTTTTCACAGAGAATGTTGAACTCGGAAGCCGAGATGTACAAGGTTTTGGATGGTTCCCAAATGCAAATATCGTTTGTGGCTCAGAACGATATGGATGAGGACGCGAAGCCATTTGACGTGGAGCTCATATTAGACTACCGAATTAATGACATAAGGCCTAAGCAAATCTCCTTCAAAGAAACAGGTGAGCTGGTGATGAGTTAACTAAAAAACGATAATTCAACTAACTGTCCTTGTAACAATTGTCAAAAAACACCTCCATTCAAACATTTATCTCCTATTTATGCACTTTAATTGCTGACTCGGCAAATGTTTTGCCGTTTAAATTATCAAAGAAAAAAGTGGGGTTTGAGGTAGGAGGGAAAAAAAATAGCCTGCGACTTATTCTCAGACCTACGAAATATACATAAAACTATTTCATATAGAAAGTAGTTGTTTGATAACAAAAACTTTGACACGAGATTTTTATTCATCCTTTCGACTGCTTTCATACTTTCAAAAAAAAAACAAACTTAAAATTGTGAGGGATAAACCACTAAGTTCAATGAAATGCAAAGGCCTTTTCTAAAGTGTGCCAAGGGTGCTCTGCTCACTCAACAGTCGAAAGGATATTAGATAAGCGTTAATAAGGCCAAGCCAATTTTCATTTGCGTAACTTCAAAAGTGGCAAACTTTCGTTCCGTATTTCTCATTTACGAGTTAAAACATATAAAGCAGCACTGGTATGGCTCATTCCAAATCTCACCACTACCGACGCACACGTGGGCCATGCCTGATTTGTTCGTAGAGTTGCGTTGCGTGGTATGGCGTGGATGTAATGTAGCTCTACAAGTCTAGTTGCCATAGAAAATGTATGCGCGTCCAGATCGGCATAGAGGCGCACTTGTGTGTGCCCAATGTAGTTCGATCTTTAAACACCAATGAGGCAGACAGATCACTTCATCATTTTTTAAATAATTCGTTCGTATGATATTTTCAGATCTTCCTGAAGGCGCGGTAGATGTGCTACGCCAACAGTGCTCTGTATTCAAGAAGAAGTCGTTGTGCAAAGCGTTCAGAGACACTTTCATTGATGGCGCTGGACCTTACAAACTTGTTAATCAGGTTGGTTATTTAGTTGTTTCTTTTGACAGCTTCTGAAACAAGTGTGGTACTAGTACTAACTATTGCCATACTTTATTAAACGTATTTTCTTTCTAACTATTCAAGAGAATACTAGATGGGTAACTAATAAATGAAAATAATGGCATTTATTTGTTTAATCGATAATCATCTCGTCAAACGATGGATCGATGTCATAATCCAGTCAAAGTCAAATTATTTGTTCCAAGTAGTCAATTAAAAGACACTTTTCATTTATAGGCAATTTAGATTTACATTTTAACAAATAAGTAATTTGTTTGGTAAGTAGAGCAAGTAAAGCGAGCTATTATTATTTCCGAATCTGTTGTTGCAAACAAGTCACCTATCTAGAAATCTAAGTTCGATCGATTTTAAACCGTTCAGATGATATGCCTCGCCATCCTCTCTCTAACTTTGCTGTGTCCGACAGGGTCCATATTGATCTTGACAATATTTCATAACATCTATGTACATGATATGGAATGCAATAAAGCATTGAGTATTGTTACTTTGCCGTCACTGACGCGCGTTGTGAGTGCAGTCAAAAAGATATATAAACATGATCTCTTCAGGTGAGCAGCCCAGCTGCGTCGCCTCGCCGCCGCCGGGGGCTCCGGCCGCACAGGCGCGACTACAACAACGACGACACTTTCCTACCTGAACACTGTTCCGAAGTGGAGCACAGCGACGGAGATGACGACTGATATTCTACATTACAGTATTGTTCAATTTAATGCAAATTCATTCATTGTTTGTCACAGGTGAAAAGATAATTGTTACAAAAAAAAATGCCTAAGGTTCGCTGTAATTATAAAGTGAAGTATATTTTATAGTAATTTGAAATCATTAATACATAATACAAAATTATTAATTGTGTCATCGTACCTATATATGCATTTATAAAATTGAGCCACATAGTCAAATTTAGTCACACATGACATACAATTTACATCATTACTTTATTTGTCACTTGTTAATTTTGTAATTTTGAATTTCTAAAGCACTGAAGGTTGCTGGTAAACACAAGAGTGTTAATAAATAGATTCGTTCTTTTTTTAAAGTATTTTCTTTTCTTTTTTATTATTGATATTTATTTATTTAAACTTCATATACAGTGGTGGTACATAGGCGGACTTAATGCCACAAGACATTCTCTACCAGTCAACCATTGGATTAAAAAAGACAACACTGTGGTAGGTGTGCACAATAAATAAATAAGAGATATTTGAAATAGAATTTAGTATCGTTAAACTTTTGGAGGTAGGCGGAACAGAGTGTAAAGTCCCGCAAACCTCCGTTGAAAAGGGAGGATCCTCCGACCAGACGGGATGTTATGTCTGGTGGGCTGCAACTGCCCGATAGATGATTTCGGGCCGTTCTATGTGTTCTAATCGCGCGGAGAACTTTGATTGCGCGATTCAGGATTTTCTTATGTGACGCGATAGATGTCGCTACATCACTCCCCTCCGGAGATCGGAGATCGATGGTTCTTGATGCGTGCCAGGCCAGTGGTAGGTTGGTTCCAGTGAGTCGGAACTGAATGCCGCATAGTTCTCGGTGAGTCGGAACTGTCTGCGATGATGCCCCAGTGAGTCGGTGCGGTGCTGTGCGACGTAGTGGCTTGACTGCTTGCGTCGACCAGGAGAGGTTCTTCGTTGCTCTTCATGTGACTGGCCGAAGGTGCAGTGTGCTTCGCCAAGGTCGCTGATGAGGCTGAGGGTGATGACCAGGTATGACCAGGTAGGCATGCTGGTGGTCAGGATACCCTTTATAGCCATGGGTGCTGGCTGTATGGCTCGCTGCTCGAAAGCTTGAGGAAGTGATGATGACGTCACGAGGTATTAGCTGCACGAAGGCTGCGCTGACGTTCTTTGTCGAGGGTCACCAGTTTGGAGGTAGGCGGAACAGAGAGTTAAGTCCTGCATACCTCCGTTTGAAAAGGGAGGATCCTCCGACCAGACGGGTGTTATGTCTGGTGGGCTGCAACTGCCCAATAGATGATTTCGGGCCGTTCTGTGTTCTAATCGCGCGGAGAACTTTGATTGCGCGATTCAGGATTTTCTTATGTGACGCGATAGATGTCGCTACAAACTAAGTGGTTTATAATAATAAAATACGTATATAAGCGAATATAAAAAACAAATAAATACTATGATAAATATGAAATCATTGTAATTAAGAGAACTTAAAATATACCAATTATGATGATATATTGATAGGCTCGCGTCTGACCACAATCTCGCCTGATGGTGAGCGATGATGAGGTCGAAGACGTGCCTAGAACTTATTCACTCACTTAACTTTTGAACCAGTGACCGCCGAATTCTGATATTTGGCGACAAACTATCAATTCATTGTGTTGTCAATGTTAAAATTCCTGATGGTGGCTATGCCAGTGTCAATCACACTGACCAATCATCGTACACTGATTAAACGCGTTATAAATGCACAGTGCTGATGTTTTGGGAAGATATTAGGATGAATAACAATACTATGCAACCAAGTTAAGACTGCAGTGTTCGGAAAAACTATAAAAATTGACAGTTTTTGTCCTGTAACTTCTAATCAAAATTATTACAGAAAAAATCAATCCGCTCACTTTAGGAGTACATAAAACTTGATGGGTATGTGTGAGGTGCTGAAAAAATACATGCATATTTCTCAATAAACTTTAATTAAAATAAAAATAAAAAATGAATTTATACAACATATTTTCCTTTACATCATTTCATTTAGTAACTGAATCAAGTCCAGAACAGGCAAGTGTTGTGGACCGACTCTACATCTACAAGTTGTGACAAATGACTATTTGTGCGTATTTCCCTATTCTAACTATATTTTATAAGTTAGAGGTAGACATACAAAGTGAATTAATCACTATTTAAACTAAAGACAAACAGCCCACGCATGCTATGCATCAAACGTTATCAGACCCCTGAATTTGCTTGAAAACACAACACACACTTGACTGGCGTGGGACGCGTGTGACAGCGTTGTGTATGCCAAGCACGTTTCAAACAAATTCAAGAGTCTAGATGTCATAATGCGTAGAATACGTGGGTTCAATTTGTCTTTAGCTTTAACATACATCTACTCTATAGATACATTTTAAGAAACTACGCATTGAATAGGAGTCAGTCTGTATAAGTCTGTTTATATTTTGGTTACTTCAACGTGCATTCTCATATAAAAAAAGCAAGTGCATGCCCTATCAATGTCCTCTAATCAAAATGTAAACAGACATTTGGTCTTAGAGACAAAAATGGCTATATTTAATGTAGTTTTACAAACTAGGAATCTAGGATATCTATTGCGAATAATTGAAACATGTTACGTTAGGGTTATACTGAAAAATTCTATCTAAAATAACATCGCTTCGTATTTTCGTAATAGATTCCTTGAATGAATGATTACAATTTTATTAGTAGAAAATTTAAATCAGATTTTGTTTGAAAATGTCTTACTTCTTAGTTTAAATGGTAGTGTATTTGACATAGACACTCACAAAATATATAACATTAGGCTATTCACAAATCTTTTCAGCCTTCAAATGCAGCGGCTTGTGCATTACTAATTAAAGCCAATGATAGGTATACTGTTAAAATTCAAACTAGTTAGGACTGTTGTTGTTGTTGAAAAAAAGTTCATTAAGTTTTAATTAGTAACAACAATTTTATTAGATAATAGATGTTATGGTAAAAATCTTGAATTATGCGATTTCCCCCTTTATGTGTTATATATTATTATTTTACGATGAAAGGGGGTTTTAGCAGCCCTGTTTTTTACGTTTATTAGTCCAAAACTTAATAGTAAGACAATAACATCCATACAAGATTGCACATAGGTAGGCAGCGTGGCTAGCACACTCAACTTTCATCTTTCACTAGCATTCCTATCTCGCTTATTATAAAATATAAAAACGTTGCTAAGTCTAATGGAGATACGCTGAAGACACAATTATATTCAGAATAATGACAAAATTTTTAACTGTACCTGGGATCTAACTCGCGGCAAATGTCGTTCAATACCGACATTTCGATTATTGCTCACCCCCCATAGCAAATAGCGTGATAATTTATAGCCTGTAAGTTGCCCTGACCTATAAGGATTATGTATGCAAAATTTGAACAGGATCGGTTCAGTAGTTTTTGCGTCAATTAATACCAACGCAAAATAATTTTACTGTTTTATTATATGTATAGATAAATAATAGGACTATGCTCTGATTGATCTAAACCTTCGCCCACATGGAGGTCAATATGGTTTTACGAAGATTATTCTACGGGAGTGTGGCGTGTTCCCCTGAATCTAGTCTGTATACCTGTCTTAGGACGCAGAATTCTTTTTATCAATGTAGAAAAAAAAAATAACCTTTAGTCCTAAGCAGTCTTCATAGAATTTATATCCGTAACAAACACAACATTTATATTTATTAAAACTTTACGCACTAGTAAGAAACACTATAAAAAAACGCAGACTTAATGCCTTAGGCATTTTCTACCAGTCGACTTTAGGGTCGGCTAGGCTATGAATCTCAAAAGATTTCAATATCGAAATATCAGAACGTGTTTTCCGATATTACAATTCTTTCTGGTAGTAGTTTTTTTTTTTAATATTTTATTGTAAAATAAACTTATTCTATTCTTTCGATGGTGATTGATAAACAAACATCCTAACTATTACATTTACATATATTTTAAAAGAAAGTTATTTTTGTGAATGTGTTTGTTTTTAGTTCTTCTAAATTACTCGAAGGTTTTAGTTTCGGATTTTACTAACATTTAGAGAATTTATTACGGAAGGTTTTAACTAAAATATGCCGCAGTAATATCGATGTCGCCAGATTAATACACTACCCGAGCGAAACTAGAGCTAGTCGCTAGACAAAAATATATTGCTAAGGTGGTTTAACATCTTAGTATACTTCAGTTAATAGCGTCGGTATATTCTGCAATAATTGTATCTTCAACATATGATGCACTGTTAGAAAGTCAGTGTAAAAAGAACCGCCGCATGTCTTTTAGCGTAAATATTTCCAATTATTATCACTTTTTTTCTTATTTTACGTTTCGTTTTTACAACTCGATCGGTAAATATTACAAAAGTTTATATTGTGGATTTCAAAGGGAAGTTTTTCAGATCGAAGTAGGTAGGTATTAAAATAAATTATGTTTTAGTATTTTTTTTGTGCAGACATGATAATTTACAATGTTTTACTACGAAATTGGTCGTATCCCTAATCTATCTAGGGAAACTCGGGGCCGGGACTTGCTATAAGATCGTCAACTCGCGCGACCAAGTCCGTAATCATAAGAAACAACATAGACAAACATCATAGGCAGCTAGCCAGTAGCCGCTAAGCGGTCTTGTAACTAATAAGCCTTTAATAAATTAATTCTATGCTGAGTTGAGCATTTCTGTTGTGGTTATATTACTCATTTCGTTTATTAACGTACTGTACAATTGTGGATCAAAAAATTTGACCACTGTTTTTGTGAGACTACCACGGTAATTAACTTTTACTATCTTTGACCACAATTCCTACTAAGATTAAAATATATTTGTCACTTAAGGCCGAAATATACATTCTTGCAGCTAGTGCAAAAGTATGCAAGTAACTTGCATGCCATAGTGACATCTACCGATCAAAACTTGTTACGGTTCACTGGCATGCAAACTACTTGCATATTTTTATGCTAGTTACAGGCATATGTATTTCGGCTTATAAACGAACACACTTTACCGTTATGTGACGTAAAAGTGTTCATAAAAACGTTGCAAAATCACTGTTCCAAACTTTCCCCGATCTTCCTGTGGTAAAACCAGTTCCAATATAAACTTGCGAGATATTGACCTTGTGAGCGTGCGGCTTGCGAGCTTCAGACGCCCCGGTTGGGCAGCGGCTTGACCTTGTAGATGCGCACGAGCCAGTGCTCCGTGGTGTAGGCCTCCTCCAGCACGTCCAGGTTGAAGTCTTTGTTGCCGATCTCAGCGCCGCGCACGCGGTCGAAGCCAGGCGGCCGACCTGTACACGCGACAATTAGGTATTTAATTATTTTTTTTTTATATTCCAGTTTCAACAAGAAACTATCTAAAAACGTAAATTGATCATTTGATTTTTCAAATCCATTCTCAATAAAGGTGTTTCTACCGTTCAAATGTCGAAGGGGAAACTGTTAAGTAACAAGAAAAGATGCAGATGTTATTAAAATATACAGAAGTTAAAAAAAGCAACAATTTTGGTAGTGTTTGTCTTGATGAGCAACGTTGCCAAGCGATTTTGGTGGTTCTGTGCATCGAAAGGAATAAGTGCAGGTAATCACGGGCTTGGTACTACAATCAGCGACTTAGCATCTGGAAGGCCGTTGGCTTGCCAATCAACGAGGAAAGAAAACGTTATCAGCACTTACCACCCTCAGTGTAGACCAGGCCGAACTTGTAGTAGCTCATCTTGTACATGAGGCAGTTGAGCAGCGTGTGCGAGCCGTCCGCGTCGACGCGGAACTCCCCGGACGGCGTGTAGTAGTCGGCCTCGCGGATGTGCGCGCCGCGCTCCGTGCTGCCACCGATGCGCACCATCCACAGGAACTTGTTGATGTCTGGGTGGAAAGGGGGCCTCATGTTACAATTTATTAAAGATAACGTTCCAGGACAGCCTGTCAAATTCAAAGGGTATGACCGTAGAGTGGAAATACAGAAGTATGGTAGTACGGACCTATATCGAAACATTTGTAACCTAGTATGTATATATTATAGAGGGTACTAATAGTAGTTGATCGAGTAGATATCAGCTCTATATCTTAGTTAATTGAAGAGCGTGTCTAAAGTGACATCGTCATTTTAAAACCAGCAAAATAAAACCAGTTCCTGTGTTTATTTACAGGGTACACTTTACAGTTTATTTTATATCAATTTTATTTTATAATATTAATTGATTTCGGTCAAACCTAATTGAATTACCACTTCGAAAACATTTATATTATTGATGAACTCTTTTTTTTTTAGATGTGAAACCATTTAATGGGCGGAGCGAGAGGGCGTGTCAGTTTTTTACTGACTATAACCCACTCGTTTGTTCCTTCTTTGCCTTGCGTTCCAAGCCCCGGAGTTCATTTTCACTTAACCCATGGCCCCAGTCGGTCTGGTCGGCCACGCGAAACGCATTCTGTACTATTGTTTTTTACTTTATGTTTGTAATCGTTGCGCTGCGTCCGTCCCGAACTAAAGTATTTCTATTATATTCTATTAGTCTTACCATCAGAAGAATATCCAACAAGTCCTCCAAAAATGACCAGGACATAGTCGACATCGAGCTCCCTCATGATCTCGTACGCCTTGTCCTCAGTGGACGCCATGGCCTGCCCGACTCGCGAGATGTGCGTATTGTTCCAAGTATTGTTATCTACTATCACTGTTCGATTCGCCATCGCTGTTATCTGATAGCCGTAATCCCACCATGACATTACTTTTGAGTCCTAGAAATTATGGAAGATATTTAAAAAAAATGTCAAATGCAAGAAGTGTAGAAATATTTTCCTACATATAAATTTGTATTGGTAACAACCGCCAGAAATGGAGAGATGTCGCTCGACATGCCACAACCTTGGTGGCAGACGATGAAGGTGTGCTGCGGCCCTGAACATCATCAACAGCCACTACGTAGCCACTACTAGCTCGGTACTCTTCGTGAGACATCGGAGGAGGCAAGCGGCGGCGGCGACAAAAAGTGCGGAACTTCACTTCGTTACTGGTCACCGAAGACAACGCGCGCGCACTCCAAACGTTTACAAACATCAATTATTGTACTTATTCTGGATTATATTTATTTCAATTACAGTCCATTTTCTTTTAAATCTAGTCCTTAGATTCCTAACTCATGCTTTGCACTATATGACACTAACATGCCAGCACACTATGTCCATAGGGCTAAGCACGTGTGCACTATAAAGCATATAGCACAAAATTTCAGTTTAATGCGTGTTCCAGTTGGAGTTTTGGCAGACGGACAACAAAGTGATCCTATAAAGGTTTTTGGTAACTAAGGTCTGTTCCTTAGTTGCCAAAAACCTTTAAAGGCCGACTCTAAAAAAAGAGACGACTGTGGCGTTTACGCTACGGACTGCAGCTTTTGTTTTTAATTATTGGCAAAATCCGAGAGGTACAATTTATATTAATTGGAGGTACTAGACTTAAATTAATAATGTTGAGTTCAGCGCCTTCTAGCGAAAACATTGACATGATCAGGCCCGTAGCTTCAACTTTAAGCTATAAATAACCCTTTGTATTGGCTCAAATGCCACGAAAAAAAAACTTTCTGAAGTTACGAACTATACTTTTATTATCTTTTAAACTGTTAAGCACAATACATTAGCTCACCTCAGGAGTATTCATCTTGAGCCAAGTGTAAGCCTCGCGGAAGTCGTCGAAGATGATGCGCGCGCCGTCATGCGCACGCGCCGACAGCACGATGGAGGGAGACGAGTAGGCCTCCGACGTCACCCACGTGCAGTGGAACACGTACGAGATCAGCAGGCAGCCTAGCACGCACACGAACAGGGCGCCCACCTGGATGGTGACACATAAAAAAATTGGTCTATCTCTTTGGGAGTAACGATTTCATCAGATTTACAAACCAAAAAGCTGGAAAAAGGGCTGTTATTATGTTATAGGAGGAGGAGATGATTGATTATAATAATCAAAATTACGCCAGTTCATTAAGGAACCGTTTGACAGACTTTAATGGCCAAGCATCCAAAAAATCAAAATAATTTTATCTTACATAGGAACTTATAAATAGCGCACAGTTCCAATTAGTAGTTTCTTATGCAGAAGAACCGGTAAGAAACTTCATGATTACTCATAAAAAAATTATAGTTTTTTCAATATTTCCTTACTATAATATTATTAGGTATTAGCTTCTGATAGCGGCGATGCGTGATTTGGTAGTGCGTAAGTAGGTTCTTCCATACAAACTTGGGCCTCCGTTTCATGCCCTTAGGGGGTGAATATTGGAAAATCCTCTCTTAGTCCTCGCGTACGTCATAAAAGGAAACCTTGTACAAAATTTGACGCTCCTAGTCCCAGTAGTTTCAGCTGTGCGTTGATATGTCAGTCAGTCAGTTTCTCCTTTTATACATATCTATATAGATAGATATGCTAAAATACAATATTAACAGTGAAAACATTATCAAAATTAGTCGAAAAGGAAACGAGATATAACAATTTCAAATAAATATACATATTTATCTGTCTCTCTGCCAAAAACGCCGTTTTCTATGGCGGTCGTGTGGGCGTGATGAACTTTGACGTCAAAGACCACGTCGGACTTCTCTTTCTTATTAGCAGTTTTGAAGCTTTATAATTTCGTTGTTGATAATATCCTTCATTTTAAAAATTCTATTTTTTCCGGCAACCACCCGATTTTCAACTCTTGGTACTGAGCTGAGGGTAGAAAATTGTGTGCGCATATCTGAAAGTTGTACCCTTTAAATATTGACATTTCTGTGCTACCTTTAGTTCCTACACGCGCCTTATTGTGTTTTGTGCACTGTAATTCATTTAAATGGCTATAATTATCTAAACTTATTATATCGTAAGATCACTATTCAAATGTTTTACATACCTCGGATCTAAACACTAAATTATTCTCATGTTTCTTCTGCTTCTTCTCATGTTTCTCGACCTTCGGTTCAATATCCTTGACATGTAGACTTAGCAGGCTTGAGGCAGCCACTCCAGACACGATACACATTACTGGCGCCAGCACCAGCATAAGACGGACCATCACACCCTGGAGGTAAGACATTAGAGAGGATCAAGATATGGTGATGGTTAGAGGTGGTTAGTGGTGATAAGATGGTATGTCAGCGATCAAAGTGTAAAGATCATGGGCGGAGTCAACGGAGGTGGGGCTCGTACGTCGACTCTACGCGCTCAACGCTTTTTGTGTCATCATTATTAATGGTTTTCAAAGTCGAATATAAACTGATTTATTTTAATTACAAGCTTTTGTTTAACTTGTTAGGTTTTTGTTTAGGTGAAATCTTACAAATAAATCTACAGACTTCCAATCGATTGTGCTGAAATATTGCAGATATGTTCAGTTTGGATGATAATGGTGAGTTAAGTTTTCTTGTTTTTAGAGCATTCAAATAAAAGGTTTTGTTTTTTTTTTTTAATTTCGATAACTACGCTTTAGATAAGTTTACTTACTATACTTTGAATTGCTATCATTTGATAGCGAGTCAATCAAACTAATTATAAAGATACTACCTAACAAAAAAAAAAACAAAAGTGGTGGCACCTAACCTAACCAATTACTTTATTAAATGCGGATACTCCTCTGCCCTGCTAATTGTAAATGCAGTAATGGTAATTTTTGGGATTTTCACTTTTTTTGCAAAAATGACATCTCATGGGGCTAATGTATACATAACTTGGCACACTTTTAAAATTATATAACTAAGACTTGTTGTTTAGATATCAAAAAACATGTTTACCGCGTGTATCTCCGAATCGCGCCATTTTGTAAGTACGGCATTTGCAATAAGCAGGGCAGCCCTAGGCGCGGAGGTTAGGCTGGTTGAATAAAAGTTTGAATGATACGATGTAAAAATGCGTAACTATACGTGGCCTTGTAAAAGCAGGTTTTGGGCTAAACAAGGAAAATTGGGCTAGAAATGCACATTAGCCTCGGAAAGCACCTACAACCGTTCGTCCTACGCCTAATCTCTGTCCGGTCACGATGGACCACCCTATTAGACTACGAGAGTAAAGGCGCAGAGGGTGCACCTGTATTTGCACACTCGCTTATGTACTACACTATGTCCTACGTATTTGGATAATAACTGTTGAGATTGGCCACCGTGATGGAAATTAGGTCGTGAGGATTATAAGCTCCTAGTTTTGCTCGTGATAAACACGATTGCTGGTGTTATTACTATCGAAGGGTTTGTTAAGCTAACCAATCCCGATCTGTGCGAGTATCTACATCATCTTATTTACTATCCTCACCTTTATTCTTTTAACCTAAGACTCATTTTACCTTATCAACTTACCGCAAAATAAATGCTGAGTACTCCATATAAGATAATGAAGATATTGGCATCAGTCAACTTGCTGAAGCAGAAGTACAGTCCAGCGGGGAACAGGAACACCAGGACTTGAAGGTCGAAGTAGAATGATGACCAAGACGTCGGCTGATGTTCAGAGACGGATGCTGTGGGGAAATGGGAATTATTTAGTGGTGATAAGGTGTATTTTAGATCTGACTGCTTTTTGGCTTGTAACATATAAAAGCAAATCTATAGAGTCAAGTTTGTGTATGTAGTGTATCTAATACACATACACTGTAATAATCTCTGGAACCAATTCACCTAATAGAAAAATTATTGTAGTCTTCCAGATGGACATAGGGTATAATATATATCGACGGTGAAGTACCAATAACTCCTAACTGTCGAAAGTCAAAGTTATCTGTCCAAAACTTGTTAGGAAGTAATACTATAAATTGACACGTTGGTTTAGTTAGGTGTTTGTTTCCACAAATTAATTTGATGCAGTTGCAAATAAATATCCGGTTCGGATATTTTACGAAGCATGCGGAAACACGCATTTAAAATATAAGCACTTAAAAGTCATTTTATCGAAAAATGTCAGTTAGAAGGTATTGGCACTTCACCGTCGATATATATTATATTGGATTATTCAACTGTTGAAGATAACTTACCAATAATAGGAATGTGGTTCTTAGCATAAGAGGGGTCCAGTAGAGAGTAGAAACGTCCGGTCCATGGTGAGATTTTACCTGCAACAATAATAACATTGATTCGTAATGTGAAGGGGTCTGCAGGAGGTACTGAGGCTAATCCTAAGGAGCCGGGTGGTAAAATCAAATATATGTAGACGAATTTTCGGAAAAAACTGCCGCGGCTTTCGCTAAGTCGGCACAAGCTGAATCATGCCCAACGAAATGTAGTTTTTTTTTTTTCATTCATTTTTTTTTCATATTTATTTTATAATTTATGTACACACATGAATAAAGAAAAGAAGATATATCATACAACTATCACACAGCGCCGTCTAGTCCCAAGCTAAGCAGAGCTTGTGTTATGAGTACTAGACAACTGATAAAAATAAATTTCTAAATACATACATATTATAGTTAAAATTACTCCCAAACACAAAGCAAATGATTGCTCATCACACAAATCTTTGTCCTGGGTGGGAATCGAACCCACGACCTCCGATATAGCAGTCAGGACCACTAACCAGTAGACAAACAGGACAGTCAAGTTTACTACGGATCAGAATTGTAACCGACTTCAATAAAAAGGAGTTGGTTCTCAATTGTTAAATTACGAACAAATAAAACCAGAGACACTTATTACCGAAATGAAAGTTATTTTGTACGTTTTAGCATTTTATGTGGTGAAGTAGGTTGTATTTTTTTGCAAAAACTTTCGTTTTACAAATATTGTCGAATCGAATGATGTGTGACCCAAATGAACTACCCGATCGACACACACCCGATCACTACACGATTAAAACCGAATAATTTCAGTAATTGCTTCGGTCCGGTTTTGTTGTTCGAGGAATACTGCCGAATCAACAATGTTGATACCGCTTATATGATTGTAGCAAAACTGAGCGGTGCCGGGGGGTTGTTTACACCATCTCATCATATTCCTTCCACATAACTTTCAGTAGCGCATCTGCAATTTTTGCTGACGTACACACAGATGGCTTCGCAGTTATCTGGCGTAAAAAGACCGCATCACTCATCAGTCGGTTGCGTGGAAGTATCTTGAGTGCCATAACTGATAGACCACATGGGAGGACAATCATTGTCCTCCCATTTGGAAATTAGTACAGCGGATAAAGTCCCTGCTTACTATTGTTTATTAGTTTATATCTGTTTATAAGAAGTGGATCTCAATTATCTGAATAAATAAATAATAATTATTATTATAGCGTAGTTTTTCATGAACGTTGTCAGTTAAACGGACGGCTCGTAAACGATGGAATCTTACCAGTAAGTGTGAGAGCGACTAAAGCGGTTCCCAATGTAGCCAGTAGGGTGGTGAGCAGGGCTTTGAACAGCAGCTCGAAGTTGGCCGGAGACAGATGCTCCCGTAAGTACTGCGTGAAGGCATACAGCTGGCAGAGACCGAATACTCCTAACGCCTGTGGAGAAAACATATTTAACTACTATACTCTATTCAAAATATGATTAGGCATTCAACAAACCTTTTTTACTGTCCGTTCAACCGATTTTGACTTCTATTCCGTAGCCATAAGGATGGTATTAAAAGCAAAGAAGTGGTTACAATACCAACCATTCACTGCAGCCGCCATTTGTCATGCCACCAACGCAATAAAAGTCAAAATCGGTTGATCGGACAGTTAAAAAAAGGTTTGTTTAAATGACTATCTTATTTCGAATGGAGTATAGGTACTGCGATATTTAAGGAGATCGCATGGGAAATGAGTATTTTAGTATGTAGACTGTTATATTGAATATAATTTTAAATTATCTTTAAGAGCGCCTTGCACAAAATAGCGTGCAGCGCGACTGCAGCGAGGGTGTATCGCAGTAGTCGCGCGTTTTTTATTTATATGGAATAACATATAAATTTAAATTTTATTTATATTTATATGCAGTCGCGCGCAATTTTGCGTCTAATTTGAAGACGACGACGACTTTTGTGGTTTGATTGTAAAATATAATAATTATTTATTAACATCAATTTGTTTTAATCAAGTAAGTATTGTTGTTAGGAGGTTCTCTTAATACACACTAGATCTCAGAAGTGCACCCCTGGAAGCGATACCCCCAGGGTCTACAGTCCAACTACTACTATTGTTATGGATTTTTAGTTTTAAGTTCACAATATGCATGCACTCGATCAGTTCTGTGATAGGGAATCTAATCCCGCAGGCGAATAAGTGACGAATCCCGGTCAGTCATTATTGTAAAGAGGATGCTCAAAGGTAGCCCGCAAAATACAAATTGTCTTATTTATTTTTTCTTTTTGCGGGTCACAGTGCCACTTAGACCTGCAAAATGCAAATAAAAATGAGACAATTTGAACTTCGCAGAGGGATATATATAATCAGGAATAATCAGGAACCATAAAATGAAATGTTAAACGTTAAGTCTTTCAGATTTAGGATGAATTAACTTTAACTAACATTCAACTAACATTGATTACGTTTCTTTCCTCCGATTTAGGACTCTCACAAAACAAAATAGAAATTCAAAATGTAGCTGTAGGTAAGATGAAAAATTTAAAACAAAATTATTTTTGATACGTACAAATTCTACAGAAAAGTCACGAGTTCCATGGAAAATGGTTAAATCACTTGTTAATGAGAATGTACTGAGTCTAATAAATAAGTAATCAGAACGACGCGTCGTCTAAACCCATATTTCTTAGAAAGAAATTCAAGCCCACAAACGTGCGTGATCCCGCAAAACAGGAGTTGGATCCCGCGCATGCGGGATTGGATTCCCTAGTTCTGTGATTATAAAAACTTATTACTATTCCCCGTAAGTTTTCTACTTGTCAGTCAGCAGGTCCGTTGATCCTTTACATACCAAGGCTTATTATATTGTCGAATTTAAAACACTTGACTATCTTTTATGACTTTCTGAATAAACATAGTTTAATCGATATACACTATACAGCCTTGTTCATAAATAAAACTTACATAAAGCTGATACAGGCGTTTACAAGAAACTGCAAAGTATTAAATTAACTTCTTATTCAAAACAGATATTTGCATAGCCAGCAGCTGGTTACAAATTGTAACCATTCCAATATTGGTCGACTTGATACGTCAGAATTAGCAATGCGGGTACACAATTTATTCAGCATATAATAAGTTCTTGTTACAATTTTTTTCAGTATTTCACCATTCAATGCTGTATATACCAACGTACATATTTTTGGAGATTTGCATTGAAGTATAATGCCGACGCAGTACAGGGTGCTATGTGCCTCTAACACCATGAGAAGAGGCCGTAAACCTCAGTTGAAAAGGGAAGATCCCCCGACCAGACGGATTTTATGTCTGGTCCGGGCAATTGCTCGATACTTAAAGCAAAGCTTAGGAAGCTTCTCCGCATTTGTGAGGACTATCGCATTTACTCAGGTATAATGCAACCAAAAGCGAACTTTTAACCTTGGGGGTCGCTCCACTTTCCAGATTGACGCAGTTCAAGTACCTAGGGCATTGGGTCACCGATAGTCTCGACGATGTGGATATAGAGAGGGAACGCATAGCACTGGCAGTTCGATGTAATATGCTGCCCCATAGGTTTGCGCGTTGTACAGTAGAGGTTAAAATCACACTCTTCAGGGCGTACAGTCAATCTTGGTACATGTGCGCCCTATGGGTCGGCTATACAAAAAGCTCATATAGTACTCTGCGAGTCCAATATAATAACGCTTTTAGGGTTATGTTGGTACTGCCGCGCTTTTGCAGTGCGTCGGGGATGTTCGCAGAAGCGGGGGTGCAAGTGAGAAGTGATTTTTACACTGTCATGCGAACACGAATAGCATCCCTGATGTGGCAGGTGTGCGATAGTTCCAACACCCTGGTAGCTATTGTGGCCGATAGGATGGACACTGAATGACTACTCATCGTGTATCATTTAAATATATTAAATAGTTTTGTCGTTTTAATTTTTGTGAGTTTAATTTGATTGTGTATGTGTAATATGTAATTTGTTTCTGTATATGTAATTTGTTTCCGTATGTGTAATTTTATTTCTGTATATGTAATTAGTTTCTTTATGTGTAAGTTGTTTCTGTATGTGCAATGTTTTATGGACTCTGATTGAAATAAATATTTATTATTTTAATAATAAATAAAAGGGTCGATGTTCTAATCGCACGGAGATTTCTGATATGGCGATGCAGGATTGTCAAGTTTCAGTCTTGTAGCATGATATATCATACAAACTCACCAGCATATGTTCCGAGCTCTGCACCGGCTGGAAGCCCACGAAGGAGATCTGCATGGACAGTATGGTGCCCACGCAGTACAGAGTGCTATACGCCACGTATACTCGCGCTGAGAAGCGACCCAGTAGCATGAGGGCTAGCACGTGCAGCGGGATTAGGTTGATTAGGAACACGTAACCACCCCATGATGAGACCTGTGGAAGATTGAGACATCATGTTGGTATTGACTAGTTTGTCGAAGTTTAAAATTGGCGCTAGTGACTCAAATGTTGAAAGAGAATCGTTTGTTTTATTATGGTCATGTGAAGTTGAGGGATGAAACTCATGTTACTAAAACAGTTATGAGTATACATGTGGATAGATGGAGGGCGGAGATCAAAGAAAAGATGGACGGATTGTGTGAGGAGTGATATGAAGGAAAAGGGAGTTAGTGGTAGCGTGACGGGTGACCGAATAGAATGGAAGAAAAAAATGTGTTGTGCCGACCTCAATGGAACCCCAAATGGGACAAGGCCAGGAAGATGACTATAGGCGTCGACTAGTGTTATTTAAAATAGCCATTGAAACTATTTCAATGGCTATTTATAACTTCTTTTATCAGAAGAGAATAAAATAATGTGTATGACAGAGCAAAAACCAAATAGTTCAATTCAAACTTATTGGTGTGAAACTGTCACCTGAATATTCTGTGATTGACTTGTAAGATTTCAGATTACAGCTCAGAAATCTTTATTATGGAAGCATAATGTACGCAAAGCCAATCAGTACTTATCAATCAATAACATCGCCTTACGCTTATCAATGTTTTAATCTATAGTCTTGTTTACTATAAACTTACAGATTTTGCTGATAATAGATTAAGATTTAAATTACAATAATGGTTTGTTTAGTTTTTTTGTAGACTAGATTCTGCCAGTGGCTTCGCCCGCATTAAAGAAGAAAATGTATAGGCCTATGTCACCCAGTGATAAAGTAGTATTCTACTGTTGAAAGAATTTTTAAAATTGTTCTAATATTTTTTGAGTTTATTCAATACAAACATACAAATCTTTCCTCTTTATAATATTAGTATAGATCAAAATTGATGAAATATTTAAACTAAAACCAACAGTTAGTGAGGTATGATGAGAGTTTCTGTATTTGAGTTTATTGACCTTACAAGGACTTAAACATGTTGTATTTAATTATGATCAAGTAGCATACTAAATAAGCTTTCTTATGAGTTATATATATATCACATTGGTGTTCAAATTTCTTCACAATAAAGGTCAATTTTTGACCTGACCTTCGTTCTTAATAAAGGAAAGAAAAGTTCTAGTTCTCAAAATTACTAACCATGTAGAAATAAGCGAGTGCTGTCATAGTGGCCCAGAGGATAGTGCCAGTATTGACAGCCTTAATCCAGAAGTAGTAAGTGAGCAGCATGCAGAAGATGGCAATCCCTTCATTGTCGTAACTCCCGGCGACTGACCGACTGATGTAGCCGGGCACTATGGCTATCATGGCAGCTGCAACCAGACCTGCTCCTTCGTCCTGTGTAAGATAAGGGTTATTAATTATATGGTGCTTGTTTTTGACTTTTACGTTTTTCCTCTTAGATATCGAGAAACTTTGAGAGAGAGAGAACACTAAAAAAAAAACTTTTGGAAACAGCATCAAAATTTGTTATTATATAAAGCAACAATTGGCATTTTAAATATTGGTATGAAGAAGAGTGGGGGTAGAAACATTGTACACACGCGTTACCGTGGTGGTGACGTCACATTTCAGCATGTGCATCCATATTCTGTTAATTGATAGTTTCCCCTTCCAGTGCATTTGAAAGGTTTCTAATCTACTTAATATTGAACAAAGAGAATAATTATTTCTGTTTGCGATTTTGGATAATTATAACTAGCTTGTACTATCCCACTGCTGGGAAAAACCGTCCCACAATTTATTTTTTATTATGATCTTTATACTTATAACCTTACTTCTTTTGCCATATTTATACAATTGAATGATTGGTATTTGGAGCAAACGAAAGTCTTGTATGCATATCAGCAGTTTATAGATAAATGCTGTATTTCTCATTGGTTTTATGTCTGTTGAATGTTGCATTCATTTTAATATTTTAACAGCAAACTATTATACATGGTGAATTTTTCAAGTGGGATTGAAACTATGAGGAATAAAAACGAAAATAGTGAAAGACACTCTAAAACTGCATCATTGATAAATCAATATTCCTATCAATATTCAGAAATAGCAAATGATGACTATAGAAAAAAAAAACACTATATTATTACACCATTTGATGTCTAATAAGGATAAAATTCTAGAAAGTATTTATACAGCATCCATAGCCATTTGAAAAATTCACTCTGTATAATGGGGCACCATATTAATAAAACTTTAATTCTATATTTTAAATGTCTCAAGTTTATTATTATTTTAAACACTTTAAAAAAATATATAATTAAAGTTATTTGACATACCTTCAACTCTTTAGTCAGCAGATAAGTGACTATAGTAGTGAGTGATGAGAAGAACGGAGCAAGGAATACACATACATTCCTGATGTCTATAGTTATGTTCAGGAACTGCATCACATTGTACAGGGTGGCCGATGTCACCATCAATCCAGGGTAGATGGTACCTGGACACAATAACATACATTATAGGACAATTAATCAATTAAATCCCAAAAGAAGCTGGCCTTCGCTCGCTCATTTTCTTTCTATTGTGTCTCTAATTACGGTACTCAAAACGTTAATTCCTTAAGGCATTAAGTCCGCCTCTGTACTTTTGTGTGCATAAAGAATAAATAAAATAGGCCTCTGAAGATATAACTGTGATGGTGTCATTATAATTGTTAATTACTTTTATCTATGGTGGTAAATTTCAAACCAACTCGGACAATAGGGTCAGGGTAGTGCCTGAATGACTGTTGTGTGTCACAGGTCTGATTCCCACACTGTAGAAATTTTTGTATGGTCTATAGACTTGTTATGTCACACTATTGTTAGGTGATGTTGTTCACTAATGTATCAGGAACAACAACCTTGTTTTAAAATAGATACTAAGTTCACTAACATAGGTATAAGTCTTTCATAATTGTTTACTAACCCATTTAACATGTTAACTAATCCAAATGAAAGATTATTATTTTTAATTTACAGACAGTGATTCTTTAACCGTTAGAACACCCACCCAGGTTTTTAAAAAGAGAGAAAGAAGAACGGACATTACTCTCAATAATGTAATTAAACCACAATTTTTTTTTAAATGTTTGGCCTGGTGAATTTTATGTGGTGTACAATAATGTAACCATAAGTGTGAATATAGGTTACTTGCAGACGGATTAAATATCTACCTTTGCACCTGAAATAGTTTAGCATTGTCAACATTATAATAATGTAAGCACAAAAATAATGACCGCTTAGCCTGCAAATTAGTGTTTTGTTATTCAATTGAGTAGTAGCTAGTGTCATTCATTATTTTCTGCCTACCGAAGCCTGATCAGAGTATAGCATATATTATAGCATAATCAGCCTTTTAATGTTCCCACTGCTGGGACTCAGGCCTCCTCTCTAGGAGAGGGAATGGGCCGTAATCTACCATGCAGGCCCAGTGCGGATTGTATTTCAGTATGATCAGAGTATAGTTAATTAAAATAAAGACATTATCATAAATATTTACTCTAAAAGTGTAAACAGAGTGAAACTGGAGAAACAAGGAAATTTGCAATAGAAAGAGATGTGAGACAGTGAGGCCTGCTGTCTCCATAACTGTTAATAGCTGTGCTGGAAGATATTTTCATTTTGATACCTCCGACATATAAAGCCACGACAATTTTCTACGAAAAATATAATATGACAAAAAATAAATATTATTATTTTTTATTACATCCAGCATCTGATACTGATCTTATCTGAAAAAATAAACATTTTGCCTCAAAACCCTTATGTGTACGAGGTATCAATATGTCACAGTCACAATTTTTTAACATATTACATTAAAAACTCACCACCAATGATACGTCCTAGGGGATACCATGCTCTATCGTCAAACCAGTTGTGAAAGTTATAAAAACCCTCCTCAGTGAGGTATCTAGTGGTTCTGTAGTTAAAGTAAGGGTCGAACTCGTGGATGACGCTCTCGAAACGTAGCACAGAGAAAAGACGCGTGCCGAAGGCTGAAAAGTTTTTGTTTTTAAGTTAGGTGTTTTGTGAATGAATAAATTAGTACAGAAAACTTTAACAATAAATGCTTAAAAAAAATTGGCAAAAGGTGAAAACTATGGAAAATAATCTTTTAAATAAATATTTCGGAAACCGATTAGTATAAAACGTAAAATACGACCCGGTACAGGTTTCCCACAATTTTAAGAGTGTTTACAGCTCTAAAGCGATGCTTAGTGTTATCTTACATTTACAAACGGTGCACAGTGATATTTTTGATAAAAACAACACTTTATGGTTTGTGTTTTTCTAAAACCTGGCACATTTTATCGCCATAGCTTATCACAATAGGACCACGTAAGTCATAACAAGAATGGATCTAATTCATGTTTTATCGAAAGGACATGGTATTATATCGTTCTAATACAAGTGTAAATGCTAATTAACTTTAAAAAATACTCACATAATATTGCTGCCATTGATAAAACAGCTAATTTTATAAATGTTAGTTGTTTGTCAGACGAAAGCTGCGGGAGCCTCGTCTTGGCCTGTACCTCCACCGTCATTTTGGGTTTTTGGTATTTTTCTTGATTGTATTATTGCACATAAATAGCGCTGTAGATTAATTAGCTTTAAATATTATAAATATTTCGCCGGCAACCTATCCCTTTTCGTTTTTCGGCGACGCGAATTGACAGATCATGAGCGGCGTGGCATAATTTGTTGCCATAGTAAAAAACATTTAAAAAAGCGCTGCATAAAATATAAGGAATTTTACGATACATATTTATTTGATCTATAAGTTTAAAAACAGTTTATTATATTAGTTTACTAACATAAATGGTATTTATGTGCATTATTGTGCATCATGTTTCCGATTAAATTATAATGTTCTCTGTGGGGCAATATGTTACTGTCAGAGCTGCTGTCATAAGGTCTAGGGTTGGGAATAATTGATTTCATCTCATACCTAGTTCCAGCATACATAAACCACTAGTGTTCGTGTCAGATTAAAATTAAGTGTATCCTCAATAAATAAATAGTTTACTGTACGTAAATAGAATTTTTGTTCACGAAACAAAGCTAATGGTACCTAAGTTAACAGACCCAATCTCCCTGGAGAAATCTTGTTGCTCGTCTCCGGTTCGCAAAAAGGCCCAGCCGTAGAGAACACTGAAGGACGAGTAACAGAGCTCTCACCACTCTCTTGCCTATATTGGCTAACCTTTTTTTTGCAAGAGCAAGCATGCTCGGGAGAAGGATGTATAATCCAGTAAGGTGCTGGTAGGGATCTTGACCGTACTTCCGTGAGTGTGCTGATAGCCATATTATACCTCTTCAAACACCTCAGGATATGTTGCCCTTCTATTATGACGTAACTTCGTGTTAGCGACCGTTTTTAGGGGGCCTATTTATTAAGTGTGCAAGTCACCCCCCTGCTTATTCTATCGATGTATATCAATAACATTGTTTAAGCAGGGGCAATAGTCTTAACGTATTTTCTGATAAAAATACAGGATCCCAAAACTGTTGCCTTATATTGTTTATTTTCTACTAGCTTTTGCCAACGGCTTCGTCTGCGTGAATGTTGATTATTGCATGATGGATAAAAACCTATATCCATCCTTGAAGCTCAAGCTTCCTCCGTACCAAATTTCATCAAAATCGGCTCAGTAGTTTAACGTTACTTTCACATTAATAATATTAGTGTGGATATATCGCAATAGTTTCCCACCAAACGAGGTTGGTCCTTGGGTGCATTTGAATAGCGAATATAGTGATAATCGGCGGTTGGTACCACGTTCCGGGGCCTCTGCAAGTTGGTTTCGGCCCCTCATAAGCCTTCCAAAGGTCCAGGACCCCGGCCCTGAGATAAATCAGTACATGAAAAAAAAATATCTCTGTACACCAATTTTTATTATATTAAATAACTAAAAATTGGCGTAATAGGGCACTCTTCTCTCCCACGTGTGTGCGTCTATGTCACTATGTTAACTAAGCTTGATTTTAAAGTTGTAGGAGATGTCTGTCACAAAGTTAATACTAGCTCAGACCACCGTTCACTATAGCTTTTAAAGGAAAACATAACTTTTTGCATTGTATTTCTATTATATTATATAAGATAGATGAGTTGTACTAGACCTACCAATGCGTTAATAAAAATATTTTATTGTTATGAGTTAAACTATTATTTACTCAATCAATGTGTGAAGCCTTTTGATAAATATTTTTTTTATGCTTGAGTTCTAGGTACGGTGGAGGCGTGTCCCGTTTGGGCCGAGCGCCGAGCCCTGATACAGGCCATGGTCCGGAGCGAGGAGGAATAGCAGGCGGTCGCCTCCTTCTGCGAAGCATTAATGCTAGCGAAGGAAGTGGCCGCTTGCGTGAGGGAACGGGCTTCCTCATGACCCAACCCCGATTTCCAGCCACCATAGGCGTGGGCTTTAGAAAAGTGAGCAATGGATAGCTCGCCGTCCGGGCGTCAGGTAACAGTCTGGACTGAGCCTGAGTCGTCGACGGCGCGTAGTGTTCCAACCGCGCCTTAAAGAGATGTCAGTAAAACCGTAGGGGCCCAGCAGGGTCGAAGCCTACTGGGGCCATGTGTTCGCATCTGAAAGGAAAACTCGGGGTCCTGAACCACAAAGCAAAGAAGGAACACAGGAGTGGTTTTTAGTCAGTAAAAGTCTGACACGCGCTCCACCCTAGAGCGAAAGAAGTCATTACCCAACTAAAAAAATCCAACTAACCAGCATACACGATACCTCTTGGTAAGACTGGTTCTGCTTTTCAAGGCACTGATGGGTCGCAAGCTTTGTTTGATCTTAATTTTTTTAATTTTATCGTAATATGAGCTTGGCTGACAGGCTGACACTCTCGACTATTTTTTTGTTTGGGAAATCATCAAATGACTCGTCCCACTGCGGGTAGAGCAGGAGAGTGTGAGAATACTTGCAATGGAAAAAATATTAATTAATACTTAAACAAATTAAAATTTTCATGAAAATTAGTTTTTACAGGTAAAATTTACATAGGTTCTCTGTTCATATTTAGTGAAAATATTTTCTATTTAACTTATTTTCTCAAATGAGAGAGAGAGTACTCTTAATAAGGGACTTTTTTTAAAAGTAATTTAGGGATTGGTAGTTCGCTATAAATATCGAGACTTTAGGCCAAGAAAAAATTATCGTTGTTGCTAGATAAATAAGCTCCCATCTATAGTACAACCCTAAAAGAGGCTACTGACAGGACCATCAGTTATTGACAGGCCAAAATAACAGCTTTAGCATTATAAATATTTTGTCTCTTTTCAATCAAAAATAATCGTGTAAGTTTGTCTCACTTTTCGATTAAACTAGCTAGGTAATTGCCTCGGTGATAAAAATGTCATTCCTTCCCATTCAGATACAAAAGATCTTTCTTTTCTTGTCGTTCCCTTGAAATAGTTTCGGTCGGTGCCCGTTCCTACTGAAACCACGTAGTTAAGAGTTAATATAAAACAGTGCTAATACCTGTTGATAGAATCTAAAAATTTACAAACATATTTATTTTTAATTCAGTTCCAGTTCAAAGTTAATTACTGAATGAAAGAATACGAGATAAATCTTTTCGCAGTACAGTTCCGTATATGACTAATACGTCGGAAGGAAGATCGTCTTGGATATGAACCGTGCGAAAAATTAAATAGTGGTGTGAAAGTATTTGGTGCGTCATTTTTATGTGATGTCTGACGGAGATCCTTCACTCGAAGAAGACGTGCCAAAACCTCTGCTCGAGAGGGTAGACGAAAATGTGTTTACGCCTAAGATAACGACTCCGATCTACACGGGAGGTGTGAAGCTGCACCACAAGAGATCTGACGCCGGGGAAACCGAGTCTTTCCTCTCTGACGCACAAAGGAATGAGCTTGCATTCCAACAACTTTTCCAGGATGGAGATGGAGCCGGAGCATTTCACGAGGTAATCCTTTTTTAATCTGTATGCTGTAAAGGTTAGAAGCATTGAAAAACTTTAATACTATGTATAATTTCTTTTTCACTAATGTGTGGGTTTTAATTGCTAGTAATACTTCTAGTCAATTCAAAAATCTTATTGTCTTACTATTGCTATAACTTTGCTTTCATGACTTTATAGAATTAACTGTTTCAAGGTAATTTAAGTTAAGTGCCTGTGTTGTGGAACATTTTTTATATATTTTATAATGAGCTATTATTCCAATATCTAGAGCCATAGAGTAAAAACGCAAAGGTCAACATGTTGCCCAAAATCAGAAAAGCAATATGAGCAAGTTTTAAACACATGATACAGTATGTAACTTATAATTTATTTTAAAAGTACTCTTTTAAAATAAATTATAAGTTACATACTGTATGGATGAAAGCTATCATCATTACCTAATTATTAATATATATGTAAAAAATATTATATTTTTAAATATATAATGTATTTATATAAAGTCTTGGTCAGTAGGTTGTCTTAAAAGTTTGATAAATAGATATAAGGTAGCTAACAGACGAATATAATGACTAGTTTATATTAATTACACACGCACTACAGAAACAGACTGATAAAAAGTCTATTATTTTTATTATACATCATGATAAAAAATAACTAAATGCCTACATTAGTTTCTGTATAATCAATTAACAGGAAATATGCCCATGTTAAAAATAAAACCAGCATTAATATTTTTGTGTTAATGAAGTAGTAGATAAGACCTCTCGTAAAACCATAGTTAGGTACCTACTTACCCTACAAGATTTTCTGCAATATTTAGAGAATTAATATTTTGTTTATAACTTATGTAACACCTATTTTAAAAATAAAGATCTTACTTATCAATAAAACAAGTATTTTAAAAAATAGACACCAGTTTTGATTTTTATATTTTGGATATTTTTTTTCTTCATGACAGAAGTAAGTCAAATCATTGTGTTAATATTAGGTTTTGTGTGTACAATAAAGAATTAAGAGAAAGTGTAATGGCAAATCCTACTACAGTAGCTTTCAGTTTGCTATAGTCTACAAGCCTTTTCCTTGATGTTTCCAGCTGTGACTATGAATAATGACTACCTACTTTAACCACAGGGTGCCTATAGAAATAAAAAGTCTCTGGCAGTTAAGAAATCTACTGATGAGCCACTTGTTGAGTTGTTTTGTTGGCAGCATGTTTTTTTTTATTTGTATTTATTGTCTATTCTATATTGCAACATGTGGTATTAACAAATAAAAAAATACGCAACTACCGGAAAAACATAATAATATGTAAAATGGAACTTTGATATACCTAGATAAAAATATTGAATGAAATAGGTACTTACAAAAACAGAAGACCTATTTTGGTGACTGGAATTTCCCAGCAAATGTTGAGTCAATGCCGGAATAGAAAAAAGAAACTGTATTTTTAACTTTTTCAATCATTAGATGTTGAAAACATGACTATTTTTACATGTGATAAAAATAGTGTGGTTTCAGTTGGCATTAATACAATACCTTTTTATTGTAATAATGCTTATTCAACACCTAATCACAAATACAGCTGGTTATTTAAAATAATTAACTCATTATTTATAATTCCTCATTAACACAGTCATTAGTATAGTTTCCATAAGTGTTGTAAAAATGTTTAAACAAGCAAATGGTTTCTAGGTACTTACATAGCATAGCATAGTCAGCCTTATAATGTTCCCACTGTTGGGACTCAGGCCTCCTCTCTAGGAGAGGGAATGGACCGTAATCCACCATGCGGACCCAGTGCGGGTTGGTGGATGTTACGTCTTCGAAATTTTGGTTCTAGGACATGCCGGTTTCCTCACGATGTTTTCCTTCACCGTTTTGAGAGCAGTGGTGATGAAATAAATTAACACAAAGTAATGTGCCTGGCTGGGTTTGAACCCACGACCTACAACTCGTAAATC
Organism: Mythimna vitellina; assembly: GCA_949316375.1. Classification (NCBI taxonomy): domain Eukaryota; kingdom Metazoa; phylum Arthropoda; class Insecta; order Lepidoptera; family Noctuidae; genus Mythimna; species Mythimna vitellina. Next base: position 5,406,354 of record OX438687.1, on the reverse strand, counting down.
GGGGCCGTTACACTCGGCCACCACTGCTCCTACTGGCACTTACAACTAAAATATATTATCATTATATTCAAAACACAAACATCATCTTACAACATGAAATTAATCATATTGAAACAGGTACATGAAGTCAACATTATATGTACAGTAACAGCTGGTTCCTTGAATGCATTATCTTTTTTTTTATCATTATTATGTATTACATCATTTAGGTACTTGAATGCTATTATGGATATCTGTTATAATAAACAAATGCCAATATTTGTATAAAACATGAATTAAAATGCTGTAAAAATATATAATAACTAGATATAGTAAGGCTGGATTAGATAATTCAGAGATCTCAATGTAAAAATTATAAAAAAAAGAGGATGTTCTTAATTCGATTTTTTAAATTAGCTCCATCACTGGAAATAACAATATAAAAATGTTGTTACTATTTAAAGTTTACATCCTCTGCAAAAAAGAAAGACTCGCTTCTTGTATACCCTCCTCTTTTTTTTTGAAGTTGGTTTATAAATGTTATACGTAAATATGGGTGTAAAATACAGTTTTCCTCAAACCATATTATTACATAGCTATTTAAATAGGTGACCTGGCTGGAATAGTCTCTCTTTTAGCAATGTTAATAGCATAAGCATTGCATAATCAGCCTTTTAATGTTCCCACTGCTAGTACGCAGGCCTCCTCTCTAGGAGAGGGAATGGGTCGTAATCCACCACGCGGGCCCAGTTAGGTGGTTGGTGAATGTCACATATCTTCGAATTTTTTGGATCTAGGACATGCCGGTTTCCTCGCGATGTTTTCCTTCACCGTTTTGAGAGCAGTGGTGATGAAATATATTACACAAAGTAATGCGCCTGGCTGGGTTTGAACCCGCGACCTACAACTCGTAAGACGGGGTCGTTACCACTTGGCCACCACTGCTCTGCAATATTAATAGTAGGTTCTAAACCTACTTAGTTTAGATTACAAGACTTGTGTGAATCAGAAAAATGTGATAAAAAAACTCTGGTATATAGTCACTGAAACTCAAGGTCAGTAGATATTAGGCGAAGTTCAGAAAAACTCGCGATTTTTCCTTTAAAGGAGCGATGTTACCGCGCGTCTTGAACCCTGCAAGGTATTGTTCGACCAAAGTTTGTGGCAGTAAGGGTTAAAGCTAGAACTACATTAGACCGACGCACATGTGTAACACGCCTGATTTTTTCGTAGAACGACGTCGCGTGACGTGAATCAAGTGTAGCTCTACAAGTCTAGTTTCCATATAAAATGTATGGAGACCGAAGCGCCCAGATCGGCGTGTGTGGTACACGTGTGCGCAGTGTAGTTCTACCTTAAATAATGTGTATACCGTGAAAGGATTGCGCCAAGTAAATCCCTGTAATATTAGGCGATATTTTTAGTTTTTTATTGGGTGGGAAATTATCTCTAGCGCGGAGTGGGAGGGCGTGTCAGACTTTTACTCATTAAAACCCACTCCTTTGTTCCTTCTTTGCCTTCGTTTCAAAACCCCGGGGTTCTCTTTCGCACAACCCATGGCCCCAGTAGGTTTTGACCCTGCAGACATCTCCTTGAGGCGCGAGTGGGAACACTACGCGCCGTCGACAAATCGGGCTCGGTCCGGACCTTATGGTCGGACGGCGCACTACCCATTGCTTATCGTCTGCAAGCCCACGCCTACGGTGGCTGGAAATCAGGGTCCTGGCGATCCTGGGATCCTGGCGGCTGGGGCGTGGAGCAGTCCTTTCCCTCACGCATGCGGCCGCCTCCTTCACAAGCATTACTGCTCCGCAGAAGGAGGCGACCGCCTGCCATTTCTCGTCGCTTCGGACCATGGCCCGTACCAGGGCCAATGAGAGGTCGTTGTCGCCGATCGCCCCCACGAGTTTGGCCTTAGAAACAAATAGATAATTTAAAGGCGGATGCTAATCTTGGGCCCACCTTTCCATAGCTATGTGTTTTTATCTCTGAATAGGTAATTTTGAGCCGAATAAAAGTTATACGTAAACGTATAAAAAACACAGAAATACCATTATATTATCTACATAAGTAGCATTGCTTGGTTATTGGCAAAACTAATATATTAAAAAAAGAAAAACTGAACGGATTAAGATTTCGAACTTTGTACCTACTATAGTAACTTTTATTTAGCTCAATATTACCTATACAATATATACAATTAATATCTATAACACTCATAGCTGGTAGGCCCAGATTTCATAGAAACCCTGGCATCATTCTTTGCAGTTTCGGCATTTTCATAGGTAACTAGCAAACCCGGCGAACTCCGTTTCGCCACTAAAAAAGATTTTCCCGCTTTTCTGTTGAAATTTTTCCTGAATTTTCTTTGCTATAAACCTCACGGAGCCCGACACCTTTCCAACGAATGCAAAACCGTGGAAATCGGTTCGTGCGTTCTGGAGTTATAGCGTCAGGAAGGAAAACCCGACTTATTTTTATATATATAGTAGATTTTGGCGCGTTCGGCGCCTACCTAAGCTTGTTATCTCTGTGTGAAGCGAGTCTCATAATCCAAATTTTATGACAAAACCGTCTTTTTTGTGGCGTAAAATAAGTGTGTAAAATGCTTATGGTTTTAGGTTCGTTATATTTGCCACGCTAATCTCAATGGTGCTTAACTAATAAAGATAAGTGCTGTTAGTTACCACTCATTACTTTACTGTAAGGGCTATTACACACACTGCGGTAATGTTCGATAGACTTACCGTTGCCCTGCAGGTTAAATATAAAATGTATGGAAATGACAGTACTTGTCACTTGTCACGTGACTTTTCCGCAAGAAATGTCTTTCTTATATCTATGGTCTGTTCCGTACATTTTGTAATTAGCTTTTCGCGGGAATGCTAACAAAAAAGTAATTAGTCTAAGCCTACTGCAACGCAAACGTGAGCTGAAGGAACATAGGTTGGTTTTAGTCAGTAAAATGACTTCCAGAGTGGTAAAAAAATTGATTTCCCACATCCAAAGAAAGGCTAACATACCGTCATACGATTACGCGATTATCCAATGACAAAATTGTCAGCGTGAAACATTTTCGTCCTACCTTATCTCTTCCCAAGGGGGTCGTAGAAAGAAAGGGTTACAGAAATTAGAGGAAGCAGTAGCCACTTGAGTATTATCTAATAACCACTTGTTTACCACTTGACATAATATGAAATGTTATCGGTTAAGTGGCGATTTTCTTTATCGTTTAGCGGTGCATTGAATGCTTTTCAGAAAGGAACTGAGATTCCACTGTGTAAAAACAAATTATATGATAGGTCAGGAAGCTTAAGTTTCTTTTTGATAGGTACATTTCTTTCTTTAAATTGCAATCTTCGACAGGATAATGATAAATATAAATCGTTTTAATGCCGATACTCTTATTTTGTACCTCGATTCGCGTGGGAAGAGATGGGGGAGTTGAGGTCACTGACTAGGCACCGGATAGATATGTAGCATTTCGATAGTAAAGATTAATTCATATTTGCGTCACGCATGTTTGTTTCTGGATCTGAATAGATCAAGTAGGGCTTACGACGCGTGATGAACTCTTGAAAAAGGGTTAAATTATTCCGGTCAAGTCTTGAAACAGTCGGGCATTTCCGAAGAGAATTCGTGAGAAAACGAAATTTGTCAGACACAACACTGCGATGCGACATCGCATCATAAAAATCTACGAGCTCGCACGAGTCGACGAGATTCGCGTCGCACATTATTGTATGGTCACCTGAACCGATGTTTTTCCGCACGAAATAGCATCGCAGGTTTCAGCGATGCGACGTCGTATCGCATCGCATCGCAGTTTTGTGTGAGAGCTCTCAATGCGTGTAATTATTTCAAAACTCGCTTGTGTAGAAAAATACTCACAGTATCACCCACGTTCTAACTTTTACTTCTGACATTGACCTTAAATTTCCTTGCGCCGGAATATTGGCTATAATCCCAATGTTATGTAAAGAAATGCATAGCCAGTAAAGTTTTCAGACAAGTCGTCGGTGTCAGCGCGAACTCGGTCTGTGTGCACTGCACCTTCATGTATTTGCGTGCCGATTACCGACATTTACTCACATTTAGCTTCGAACAGTCCGAAACAGTAGTCAATACACTTTTAAATTTAATAACATTTGAATAATGCGGTACCTATACTGACAACAGAGTAAAAACGTGTATGTGATATTAGTATATCAGTAAGACGGTAGAAAATGAAACTTGATAGATAGCTCGTATCTCTTACTAAAATTCTAAGATCGCTGATCAAACACTGATGATTCAGACTCAAGTCTGCGTTGAACAGTGAACGAAGCAAGGTCAGTGGCTACGTGTCTGTAATTTAAGAGTTTGTGCACTTTTTGTGAGCAATACGATGATAATGAGGTGATTTTGTGAAGGACTGTGTTAACTAGTTCTGTGTAAAATTAACAACTCCACTATGTTAAAATTCAAACTATGCGGGTGTTATCAAGAATTGTAAAAATTTTCGTTATCTTCGCTGAATTTTTTTCTTCTGTGTCGTTGATCTCTGATTCAACAATGGATCTTACGTTTAGAAAGAAAGACTTTAATTTAGTTTGTGATTCAACTTGTCATCAAGTGACTGATTCGTTTACTGTTTGGGCCAGACGGAAAGGGGGACCCAGGAGGAAAACGGGGAGCTCCAGGCGATGTCAGTGCTCAGCACGTACCAGGACAATCTATCGCAGGACATGAACACCGACCGGTGAGTGAAACATCTCACGACACTATGCAAAACAACCACGCGCTGACATTTTATGAGTCACCGTCAAATTTGGCAGGTATACCGTATTTGTTGTGACTAAAACAAACGTAGATACACTCGCAAACCGATTTGTTATAGCCTTTTTGTGTTGGGAGAACTGAATTTGTTTCGGAAGTAGAATTATTTATTTCTCTACATTCTACAGCTGTTCTGTTACGTAACTTTTTTTCTTTATGCTCTTGCTAGCCAGTAACAACTGTTTAGAGGTGGGTTTCGTTGTTAGGTCAAGAATATTCTTTGTTTAAAGGTTCTTATGATTGTCCTTGTTTTCCTACTAACCTACCTGAGTTCCTACTTAATTTCGTCTTGTAGATTTTTTTATGGGCAGAAAACATGAACAGGAAGCCCTTGCCATTGTTTTTACAGTTTTTGAATGTCGTAATTCTTTCTACATAAAAATGTTTTAATATAATGTTACTATTCTCTAGGGAAATTTGTATGTGGCCTTGTTACATAATGTAGCCATATATTTATTTTTGAATTCCCCAACGTTAAGATAACTTTAACAAGGTGGGGAAATTTATTGTTCCGTTTTAATTTATTTGTACTACAGCACAAGACATGTTATTGCAATACATATTTTTTTATTTATTGCGTGTTTAAACACCACGATTTTTATCACCTTCACTTGAGTTCACCTTTTTCATTTTTCTTTACTTAGGTATATTTTTCTCATTTATATTATTATAATTCATTTCCTACACAAAAAGGCTCAGCGAATCGGTTGACTATGAAACAATAAAATAATAGTAAAGTTGGTAGGTAAACCACGTAAGTAAATAAAATAGCATGAAAATAAAAAAGTACTAGTACACTAATACTAATGAAAATTATTTATTAATTATTTTAACCGCAGTTGTTAATAAATTTTAATTTACACGAATAATGTTAGTTAACCAATTTGTGGAAGGAAAGATGGTTGATTTTAATTATGAATTATGTAGCGGTTTACATAATCTGAACTGCAATGTTCTCATCATCTTCCTGCCCTTGTTCCATGTTACTTAGGGTTGGCGCAACACGTTTTTTTCTTCCATTCTGTCCTGTCACCCGTCACGCTTTCACTAATTCCCTTTTTTTTTTCATATCACTCCTAACACAATCCATCCATCTTTTCTTCGGTCTCCCTCTCCATCCATCCATCATCTCCATCCATGTATACTCGAAACTCTGTTTTGTAACATGCGTTTCCACAACCTTACCAAGACAAACTATTTCCTTTCAACTTTCCAGTCACTGGCTCACTTCTTTTTTACCATTCTCGTCACACCATTATCATTAAAAATTTCATCTCCGCTACCAGCAATCTTTTAAAAATTCTAATTCACATTATCACATGTTTTAAATATATGGTTTTTATCTTTATTAAATGAAAGTTACTTTGCGCGTCTGTCTGTTTATACGCTAACTCCTCCTAATCCATGTAAAGGATTTTGATGCGGTTTTCATTAATATAAAGAATAAATGAGGAAGGTTTATATACATAATTTGCACCCATGCAAAGCCGAGACCGGTCGCTAGGATTCAATATTGCAAAACGAATGATTTAGTGGTTGGGCAGACGAATTTAACAAACTTCTCAGTTGAAATTCGTCTGCTCAACGGATTTTGTCTCATTGTCGTGAAATTTGTTGACGAATTTAGAAGAAATTATCATTTTGTTATTCTGCAAGTACATGAACCCACAACAGATGTTACGATTTGATATTGACAGCGCTCTTTTTCATGTCGCCATATCGAATCGAAATCACCCTTATAGCTGTAGAAGGTACTACGACTAGCTATAAGGTATACGGCTGATTTTTGTAATACAAATGTTACCTCTTAGATGGAAGCAGATAAGCAATAATTATCATAATAATGTAAACCCACACAGCTTATTGAATTTCATAGACTAATAAATTGACACGGCAAACGGAAAGGATTTTCTTAAATAACCATTTATTTTATTCATTGTAAAATATTCTAACATCTAGGTTTTAGACATTTATTATTCTCAAAATATTTATAAAATCACTTGCTGAGAAAATACAATATTTTTGCCATGGCGTGGTTTTTTTTTTTTTTTTTTATTGGGTGGGAAAATCATCCTAATGACATCCCCGCTCTTGGGCGGAGCGGGAGATAGTGTCAGACTCTTACGGACTAAAAACCCACACCTGTTCATCTTTGCCTTCGTCCCAGGGCCCCGGGTTCCGCTTTCACATTACCCGTGGCCCCAGTAGGCTTCGACCCTGCTGGGCCCCTACGATTTGCTGACATCTCCTTGAGGCGCGCGTGGAACAATACGCGCCGTCGACGACTTGGGCTCGGTCCAGACGGTTACCGGACGGTCAGACGGCGAGCCACCCATTGCTCGCCGTCTGCAAGCCCGCGCCTACGGTGGCCGGAAATCGGGATCGGAATCCCGGCGGCGGTTGGAGCGTAAGGACCGTTGCCTCACGCGATCGGCCGCCTCCTTAGCTAGCATTACTGTTTCGCAGAAGGAGGCGACCGCCTGCCACTCCTCCTCGCTCCGGACCATGGCCTGAACCAAGGCCCGGCGCGAGAGATCGCCGCCGCCGATTGCCCCCACGAGGACACGGCGTTGCTCTACCCAAGCGGGGCACACCTCCACCGTGTGCTCTACCGTGTCCTCCGGGTGGGCCACACAGTGGCGACACCCGGGCGTCGTTTCCGCACGAATCCGGTGCAGGAACCTCCCGAACTTACCGTGTCCGGTGAGGACCTGCGTCATGCGGAATGTGAGGACGCCGTGAGGTCTTTCCAACCACGCCTCAAAGAGGGGACTTACCGCCATAATTGTGGCGTGCCCATGCCATGGCGTGGTAACAAAAAGCTAATTACTCAGTTGACAAGGGATGAAACGCAGGTTACTAAATGAGTTGGGTGAGTGTACTTGTGATGGATAGAGAGGGAGGCCAAAGAAAAGATTGAAGATTGTGTGAGGAGTTTGTTTGTTTTACAAAATTCTATATTGATATAAAATATACACATAATTGTAAAACTTACACACGAACTCACAATTCAGTATTCAAATAATAACACTTTTTCAGACTATAGACGCCTTTTTAGGTATTAATGCAATCAAGAATGTAAATATTAAAACATGACATAAAAATAATTTAAATTCATAATGCTTATAAATATGAAATCATTGCATTGATTCCATTATTATAATTGGAAGATGAAGATTGAAAATTGAAGAAAGGTGGAGATTGTGTGAGGAGTGATATGAAGGAAAAGGTAGTTGTGATAGCGTGACGGTTGGCAGGATATATTAGAAAAAAAAAAATGTTGTGCCGACCAAAATTAACACGGTACAAATGCAGGAAGATGATGACATTTTACGGCTTATCAGCGACGGTGTAGTTCACTGTACCAATTAGCAGTTTTCGGCCCTTGTAAAATTTTCTCGGGATAAAAACCCCGAATTCAATAAGTGAAAAAAAAAACTCAGTCAGTATTCGATTAAATTGTAATTTTTTAATTTGACGTTGACTGTCAAAATACATCAGCAAGTGTGAATTTTGCAGTAGTATCTATGTATGGTTCGCCTGTGTGCTAAATGCTTACGTCACTGTGCTGTGATTTTATGTTCTTGTGTGTCGTTGAACTTCCTGTTTGAGTCTATCAAGTCTATCAATTTTGTAATGTAATATGTTGACTCTATGCTCAATTTTTGTTGTGTGTTAATCATTAATTTGGTAATTCAATAGACTCTTAGGCTGTCTGTCCATCGGGTGGTATTTTGTATAATATTCGTATTTATTTACTTACACAACTTCCCGATCGGTCATTAAAAGCGAGTCCACGTGCATTTTGGCATAACTGTCACAGTCACAGCCTCACAGCTAAGTAAATATTATTATTATTTATGTAACCCGGTTATTGCAATCACCGTTATTTTATGTCTCGCGACATTATAAACTCTTTCTTCTCAGTACGAAAGGACACGTATTGACATTATTATATTATTATTGTAAACAATAATACGTAATAATATCAGCCCCACTGGTCGATTTCTAAGTTAAGCAACGCTTGCAGAGTTTGGTCTGTGGATGGGTGACCATCCTGACATATCAAGATTTCTCCGTGCCTCAGAAAGCATGTAAGGCCGTTGATCTCGGCTGTTATTCGTAGATCTTTAGACAGAAGCCAGAAAATCAGACACCAGTTTTGCCAAGGGGTATCGTTCGTTACTCAATTACTGAGTTGTCGAGGATAAAAAAATCGTGGATCAAAACAAAACAGGGTGATAGTTAGGGTTATATGCAGTAAAAAAGGCGTCATATTTTTTTAAAAATAATTTTTCATTGCACTTAAAAGTTATCAACTTATCATGCTACCCACTGTCATAAATGCACTTTTGTAATGATTATGACATTACCTAGAAGCAACTAAACATCCTTTATTGTTATGAAATAAGTATCCATTTTCGCCTATGTATTAAAAAAATGTATTTTCTTTTTAAAGAAAAAAAAAAACACTCAAATAGTCATAATTTTTAAGGAGATCAAGTTAGGGCTCTGCCACAAAAGTATTCTCCACAGTAAACAACCTCAACTATCGTTCTGTTTCGTTTGAACCACAATTTTTACTCACCCTCTAGATAATATTTACTTTCCTACTTCTCTGTATATTTATATCATCGCCGTTCCTTCAAGTGTTCACGACGGATATCGAAGGCATAAAGTTTCTATTTAGGATTGTATTTATTTACGATCGATCGCGGCACGTACAGTCGTAGACTGAATGTACTGTGATTCCGGGGAAATTGTCCGCTTTGATATCGGTAATTCGTTCCTAAAGGTGGGTCTACGCTACAGAAGTCGAGCACGAGCGGAGCATGAGCCGTGCTCAAATTCGTTTAGTGTGGACCGACTAAAGAGGAGCCGAGGAGGAGCGACACTACAAGAATTTGAGCTCGGCTTGTGCGCCACTCGTGCTCGGCTCCTTGTAGACCCACCTTTAAGTAATTTCAGGCAAACGTGATCGATAATGATACTGGGTCGAATCGTAATCGTTTTCCTTTTGTTCATTATTTTTAGTGGCCCAATGAGAATGTTGCTAGAGGTAGAAATGAATTTTCACTTTTCCAGTGTTTAGTCGATAAAATCGATTTGTAATACGGGTTCCAAGTTTGACCTGAAAGCTAGACTTTCTTCACAAAGGTTCAAGGTGCTTCTATCAAATAAACTGAGCCTTGGCAGTGAGCCAATAAAATCATAGTACCTATGTATTCGTATTTATTTTAACAGCTGCGATATGCTTGAAGTTAATAACGGTATTAACATAAACAAACGTAGAAGTAGTAACTTTTGTATTCCAATTTTATATTAAAAGGACAATATAAAATGTAGCGTTTATTATGTTTTATGTTACAGTCAATACTGTTGATTAGTCAAAACTCTTACTGAGTAAAACGCGTTTGTTTTATAATATTAGATTCTTTAAGATACAGTCAGAGGTCAAAAGTGCAGTTGCACTCTATCGATGCTAAATTGTCTAAAATTATAGTATACGTTCAATGGTCTACAACTGGTTTAATCAGTACTTTAGGTCCTATGCTACAAATTAAATCAGTCATAAACCATTGACCCTTTGATACAAATCAATTTTAGACACTTTAGCATCGGCTGAGTGCAACTGCACTTTTAGGCCATAACTGTACATCATAAAGAACCTGAAGAGGGTTACCTATAGTACTTCTTCACTAAAAAAAAGTTTAAAAAAATCGTCAATAAACAAACCTACCAACCCTAACAAATTTTTGAGTAGCATAGCATAGCATAGTCGGCCTTACAATGTTCCCACTGTTGGGACTCAGGCCTCCTCTCTAGGAGAGGGAATGAGTCGTAATCTACCACGCGGACCCAGTGCGGGTTGGTGGATGTCACATGTCTTCGAATTTTTGGTTCTAGAACATGCCGGTTTCCTCACGATGGTTTCCTTCACCGAATTTTTGAGTAAATGTTAGAGTACATAGTTTTAACTGGTCAAAAGTACTTCTAAAAAGTGGCCTTGACCAATTCAGTTTTTAACGTGACAGGGTATACCTACATTTGCCTTGCTGATTTCGGTTATGGTGACTGATTTCTGTTCGACTATGGGTGCATGGACATGTATGGGAGTGTGGATACGATAAAAGATATTAGGTATTGGACGACTTATTTATATCTTATATCTCGCCTGGTGTCTTGATTTGTCTTCCGCTGGTCTTCAAAAGTATAAACATTTGGTTTTGGTCTATCCCTTACCTACAGTTTATTAAATAGAATACAATCGTACCTACATATGTTCAAGTTACAACGTCCAATTGAGGAAGTGTGAGTTATTCTGCGACGAGCAAACAGTTGCAAAGTGCACAAGTAAATAATGATGACACTGTACATATGTTTCTCCAATGGATGTCCTGGCAGCTATTATTAGATTCTAAATGACGTCATAAATAACCGCAGCTTTGTATGGCTACTGACAATGGATTTGCGATTCTACTAATAATTTACACAGATGTGCTCACTTATTAAATGAAAACCTTAGAAATATTGCAATACAGTGGACGCATCATCGCGCAACTAATATTGAACCACATATTAACTTAACTAAAGTATCTAATGCCTCATTGGCCCAGCAATATGTCCCCAAGTGTAGAATAATTTCAGGGACAATGGTAGTGAGGCGTCGACCCGTGCTGCCGAAGACTGTGCGTGTGGGGAACCCGCAACAAACCTTGGTCCAAACGGCAATGGCAAACCTCCAGCCAACCATTGCTCGTGAGTAATTTGGTCAAACATTTGATCAAACGATTTGTCTGCCGAACTAGGCCTTCACTAGGCGAAACTTCACACATTATTTTAATGTTATTATGTTTGTCATTGTATTGTATTGTGTGGTGTGGGTAACGCATGGGTTTGGCTAACAAATAACGTTTGGCATGTTGTTAATTTTTCTTCAAGGGTGTATTAGTTGAGCTCAACAGTTTAATTGAATCGAATGCTCAGTTTTGATTCAAAGTTTTAAATTATGTGACTGACACAATGTGATTAAATCTCATCTGTATCACCTATTTGTTTTAATCGTGGACACAATTACTAATTTACGTGTTGATTTGAGGAAGGAAACGCGGGTAATTTATTCCCTAGTAAAGTATAATGTTACTCATCCATGACCAGAAAAAACTACGTAAGATTATATAAATAATTGTGATGCAAAATGTCTAATAGCAAGCAATTTGGGTGGAACAATGAACCAAAGCTGACATTTAGATATTTCATTGGTCATTTGAAAACAATGAGTAACCTAACGTCATTATTTTCCCACGTGCTTAGGCTGTTAGAATCTATGGGGCTAAGACACCATGGTGTTTCTTGATTCTTTGATTTAAAAGCATCTTTACACAATAATTTCCAAAAGAAGTGCCAGTAATGTTATTTTGACTATCAAGGGTCTGAATTACCTGCTGGAAATTACGAAAGTGTTACCGTGGCCCTGCTTGGAGCGCAAAGGGCAATTGTAGGAAACCTGTGTTCTTTCAATAAAAGTCTAACACTTCCCTTTCGCTCCAAAGCGGGGGAAGTTTTGTAAGAAATTCCCACTTCAAAAAAGAGATCTAAATAAATTATCAAGAGATTTTAAGGAGAGGCCTTATTCCAGCATTTTGTAATATTTATCGTGGTTGGGTCACTCTCCAACCTAGGTGGTAGAGGTGGTCAATAGCACAGTTATATTCATTTACTGCACCATTTTATCATAGACTATTTTCTCATCCCAGCACTGACCTATAAATCGAAATAATTATACCAAAGTTCTTACCATTTTGTTTCAAATAAACAGGATAGTGATGGGGGGAATCCTTAACAACCCTTCCCTAACATTCAATGATGGCGTCCGGTCCATAGACTATGTGCTAGTCTGGGAGAAGTTCAAAGAAGATGCATCTACGAGAGAAGCATACGAGCAACGGAAGGTGTTCGAGCAGAATCTCGAGGCAGAAGGGCTGCAGCTGGAGAGGGAGGCGCCGGAGAATTTGTACGGACTAAACTTTGTTAAGGTAAGTGGTGATAATGCATTTATTTTTAGCCTCCTTCGATTTTTAGCACCATCTTACCTCTATGTATTTTAAGAAGGCTGGCAAAACCTGGTTTGCAGTCATTTGGAAGGCTTAAGTCTTTTAAAAATAAAGGATACATGTCGTTGGCACCCGGTTGTGCCGAAATTTCTTTTGGTATATGTATAAGGCACAATGAAACTTATTAACCTGCTTTTATATTAATTAAGTAAAAAAAGCGTTGGGTACACTTTTTCTTTCCTTGACTGTCTCGCTATGTGTTTGTAGTGTAGGGTGCCAAGGATATTTGTTTCAAAAACTTTTGGAAGGATTTCGTTATGGTGATCAACTACCAACTCTACCAAGTACTATACTTGAGCCTGCCCTAAGCAAGACTACGCTTTTTTCAGTAAAAACGTAATGTTGAGGAGAAAGCTATGGGTCAAATTATAGCCTTAAAATGGACCCAATTCTGACTGTTCATGACTCTTAACTGCTTAAGTATAGCGCTATAGGTTGGTACTTAAGCACTCATCATCGTCATCATCATTTCAGCCGAAAGACGTCCACTGTTGGACCTAGGCCTCCCCCAAGCGTCCCCACAACGACCGATCCTGTACGTCTCGCATCCACCGCACTCCCGTGACTCTCACCAGGTCATCGGTCTATCTTGCACCTCCTACCACTCATTCCACTTAAGCATTATAATAATATAATATTCCACAACTATCACACAACGTCGTCGTCTAGTCCCAAGCTAAGCAAAGCTTGTGTAATGAGTACTAGATAACTGATAAACACACTTATATGTTTCTAAATACATCCATATTATATATAAAATACACCCAGACACAGAACAAATGATCGTGCTCATCACAAAAACATTTGTCCTGAGTGGGAATCTATCCCACGACCTCCGGCATAGCATGTTGCAGGCCAGTTAAAACTATAGTTCAAGAACAGTCAGAATTTGGTGGATTATGAGCCAATAATTTGAAACTTACCGATTGAGTTTAACAGGAGCCAATTATCTATGATGTTTAGCGGCTATCATTACGATATCATGAAGACAGATGGTCCATTCATGAAATTGCATAATAGCTACCGGTGAAGTAATAAAAGGAACTTTAATGGGTTCGTTGACAGACTATAAAATAGCAGTTTAATGAAGCAAGCAATTTACTTTTTCAATTAGCTACGAGTACACCTGGCTTTGTGTAGGTGAGAAGTTGGCTCAAGTCATGTTTCATCCTGCCTACTTTAAACTACCTCCACATTTTATCTAGTCTTACCTAAGGGAGGGGGGCCTTTGGCCTGCAGTAAAATAACACAGACTTCTTTTTCCTCTACTTTTTGGGTCGATAAACTTAGGCCCTCTCGCCCACGGCGACTTTTTATAGCGATGTTGTAGCGTGTTCGCATCGATGCTGTAGCGTGTTAATAGCGCGTTGGCATCTTTTCTATAGTGCTTGCAAATGCGACTAACGCGCGTTAGTAGCGATGCAAAAAGTCGCCGTGGGCATGGGACTTTAAATTAGATATTCTCTGATCACCTGGCAGCTTGTACATTTCTGTCACTGGCCTCGTATAAATCCTGGTGGCTGCTGGTGGTTGTGCAGGACGGGCAGCAGCGGGAGCAAAGTTTGTCCATCCACCACAATGGCTTAAACCCAACAATAGTCTAGTTTGATTAATTTAGATGTCTTTTTTTGTGTGTTCCCTTTCCAGATCCACGCACCACTGTCTGTTCTCAGAGATTACAGCGAGATCCTGAAACTAAGGATGCCAATGAAGGTAATTATGACACCCTGCCTCTTCTACTAAACAACTAATGACCCCTCTTAGGCGCAGAACTCGTGTTATGGCTTTAAATGGTTATAGAACAAGGGCTTCGCTTCTGGTAGAAGTGTTTTTCTTGACTTGCTTATGAATGTTGTTGTTAGTTAAATAAATAAATCAGTTAATGGTTGGTTTTAGATTAGAAATGCCTTTTTGCAACAAAATTAACTAAATACATTTAGTGTCAGACAGTTTTGAAATATCGTTCTGTGTCAGCTTTAAAAGCATAGTAAAAACATAGTAGTAGAAATAGGTTGGTTATCGCTATTATCGTGCTTAGACCTCCACCGTGTCTTCTGGGTGATCCGCACAATGAGGACTCCCCGTTTTTTCCCCCGTTGAATCCGAAACAGAAACGTCCCAAAACAGCCGTCTAACCATCACAATACTTGATAATATTCAATTGAAAAGTAATTTTTTAACTCAGGAATCTTATTTACATTAAAAAAATACTTTATTAATACTTTCCGCCTGGCTGCTTCCTTACGTCTAGGCGCTTCCTGCTGTTCTCCTCATCGCTGCCACTGTGGCGAAATCGTCAACAGCGTCGGACACCACGGTCTGTCATGCAGCCGAAGTGCGGGTCGCATAGCACGACACGCGAATATCAACGACATCATCAAACGCGCTCTTGTCTCCGCCGGCGTTCCAGCCGTATTGGAACCGCATGGCCTGGCACGCGACGATGGCAAGGGACCGGACAGCATGTCGTTATTCCCATGGAAAATGGGTAGGCCTTTAGTATGGGACGCTACTTGTGTCGATACTCTTGCGCCTTCCCATCTTCCTAGCTCGTCTTGTTGTGCTGGTGCTGTCGCTGTGGCTGCGGAGAACCTCAAGCGGCGGAAATATAATAACCTTGTTGGAAGTTATATTTTCGAACCGTTTTGAGTTGAAACTCTCAGATCGTGGGGCCCAAGTGCCCAAAAGTTGTATAAAGATCCGTCAAAACGTCTAGTTGACACTTCGCGTGACCAAAGGGTTGGCTTTTACTTCTGACAGAGGATAAGCATTGCCATACAGCGTGGCAATGCCGCCAGTCTTTTGGGTACATTACCAGTCGATAGCGATGTGGAAGTGGAGTTGTTGACGCCATTATTTTAATTTGATTTTAATTAGTTGTAATTAGCGTAGGGTTTTTATTATATTTTTTTTATTTTATTGCAATTACAGTTATTTTAAATGAGATATAATTCCAAAATGTATGATAAACTATCTGACCCGGCAAACTTCGTACCGCCTAACAGTCAATGATGTAGTATATTTCTTGATATAGTCAACCGATTGTGATGAAACAAAGCCAAATGAATATATCAAGGTACACTCAATTTTAGGGTATAAAAGTTATCTACATCGATTTCGTACATTTTACGTGATGCGCGCACAACTAAAAACCAGATTTATTTTATGTGTAAATTATGACGTGTCCGGCAGCACATGCCGTAGCGTTGTGCGTGCTGATCAAGAGTTCGAAGCTAACGTGAACTGAACTGATGTCAAAAGAGCAAAGGCATATTTTAAGACACAAAAAAAAGGTTTTAACATTGACCCTATAATAGCTTTTAAAAATCGATATTCTTACACTGCAACAACATTCATCAGTAAGATCTTAATTTTAATACTATTTATCGATGTTAAGGGTTTATATAGGTGAATATTTATTAAATATATTACAGGAAAGCCATATAACCATTACATTGTATTCAATGAGTTCATCGTGTGTGTTAGATATGTTTAGAGTGCAACACTAGCTGAAAGTCTTAACAAATGTATTAGTTGTTATGTATTTGATGTCGATATTAGATGTTTGTCGATGTTGTTTGGCACAGCACTATTAATATAACAGAAACGTTCATCGAATATGACAGTGAATTGACTTTTTTACACAAACTTACCATATTAGTAAAAGTAAGAATATAATATTTATTCGTTTAGACAGTTTCATTAAAAAAGTTGCTCTTTAAAGTTAAGATACAAGTTCGCTAAAAAGTGAACAAAAGTCAGAAGAGTCGATAAAACATTTGATGACAAATGGTTAATTGTGCTGTAGTGCAAAATGAACCATGTGTTAAAGAACAAGAACACATATTCTAACTAAACCTATACACATCTGCATTCCTAAATGAAGTTGCAATGGAAATTGAACCTTATTTAAGACTGTTAAGGTACACATTTTTATTTGATCATAGTCTATCTACACACACCCGCAATCCACTTAAATATTGTGTACGCTTAGTGTACAAGCACAGTGTTGCAGCACCGTGTTATAACTGCACCACATCATGCAGTAAAATAGATCAAAATTATAGAAAATGGCACAACTAAAATTCAGTTGCAATTAAAACTAAACCTTCTGTAAAGCAGTTAAAGTAAAAATTTCTGTGTCGCCCGCAGTCCGCTTAAATGTTGTTTACTAAAGCACAGTGTCTGAGCACAGTGTTGCAGCACCGTGTTTTAACTGCATCACGTCATGTGTTATAGGAATGCAGTAAGATAAGGCAGTCGGGTCGGGCGAATGCGATACTGAATGCAGCGTTGTATATGTCTAAGGTATGCATCAGGTATGAGCATGGCTTTGCTAACTTGGCGCTTGGCTGGGCTCTGTTGGTGTTGAATGTCATGTTGTTTCGATCTTGACGTTTCAAACAGGAAGATTTAGTGCAAATTTTTCTATAATCTAAGAAACTGTCAAGTTACCGTGTTTAAAATGGAGTTTTGACCATTTCTTCAAAGGAGTAATTAGGTAAGAAATACAGTTATTTCTGAGCTAAGGCAGCAGCAGATAATAGTTGAATGTGGTTTCGTATATCAATGACTTGTTTTTATCAGACTACAGAAAAGAAAAATGGTAGCCCAGTGGTAACGGCCCCGACTTTCGAGTCAATATGTCGCCGGTTGAAACCCTTTTTCACTTTACTTTTTGCTATTTTTTTTTGTCACCATTGCTCTCAAAGCGGTGAAGAAAAATATTGAGAGGAAACCGGCATGTCATTGAATTAAAAATTCGAAGACGTGATCTTCACAGACCAGTATTGGGTACAGCCTACGGCCTATTCCTGAGGGGCCTTAATCCCAGTAGTAGGAACATTATATGGTTGATTAAGCTTACCAGACTATGTCTTGTCATTTCTTCTCTTTCTTCGTTTAAATATACCTTAGAGTAAACGTTTAAAAGACCTTATAAAATTTATATACGGGTATTAGTATAGGATAACTACGAGATGTAACCATTATTTTGTAACTATTAATTATTATAAATAAAAGACTGCGCGTGGAGTTTCTTATACGTCTCCATAGAGATCTACGCTTTGGAAAATGTAAATAGATTTTTGTGTTTTTGACTGACCGACCTTGAAAATCCAAAAGGGGCTGTAAATGGTTTAATTGAAATAAATACTTTGAGTTTGATTTGACCAGTACCATGAAATCCACCAAACCAACCAACCAATAGGAATACGGGACACTATGTTTACTGTGTTTCTATTGGTTAACGAGCTTGAGCCAAAGTTATACCCCAGGGTCAAAGTTATCACGGGGTCGCGGGAGATCAGATTGGGGACTCTGTTCAACCATTAACCGAACCCAAGATGGAAATGTAGCACAGTGATCACTTGCTGCCGTGCACAGCGTGGTACAGGGGAGACTCTTTTCCAGTCTTCCCAAAGATGTGGCCTAACAGGCATTGACATTGGCACACAGAGGGGGTTCCGGAGTGGTATTTTAAGAGGTAACGCGACTCCTTCCGTGTGCTGATTGTGATAACCGGCGGTATTTTAGTGAGGTAAAAATCCCATACTCAAAAGTCCAGGCGCGTTTTGAAGGTTAGATAACAAAAAAGAAAAAAAAAGGCCAGTCTTTATGGTAGGCTCTGTAGTTTGTCGTAGGAGGATTAAATTTATTATGGGTGATGGTTGGTGGTTTTTTTTTAATATTTTATATTAATTATATTGGGTATTGTGATGTGCCAATATTAATCTTTCTTTGGTGGTTTGCTATAAAACTGTCTCCTTCATGCTTTTTCAGTATCTGTTGTTGTAGTGTTAACTTGTTCGTTTGTTTGTTGTTTACGGTACAATTTCGCTTTTATGATAAATTGTGACTAACTTGGTGCTTGGGAAAACTCGTTGTCTTACTTAAATTCCAACTAGTCCTAGTTGTTCTTAGTCCCACTATAATTTAGGTGTCTTCAAGGCTAGAGTGAATAGGCTCTTAATAAACTAGTGCGCCTCACCATCAATGATTGCATCTCTGTTTACCATCAGGTGGGATCGCAGTCAAGCACTGGTTTATATAAATTAATAATAATAATAATTGGGTCCTAGTCGGACCAAATTATTATTATTATTTGCATTATTAAAATTATTATTATGCACTTAGTGTCATCGATATTTTTGTTCCTGTCTTTAATGTTAACACTTGGCGTATTTTTCCTAAACCTAGTTTTGACTGGCTTTAGTCAGAATCCTGATTCAAGTTAAAAAGCATTTATTTTACTACTTTTAAACCTAAATTTTTTTTAGTTATGTATAAAAAAAAACATAGAATCACAAAAAGTTTTTTAGTAAATGTTAGAAATTATAAGGTAGTCTTACTGGTCAAAAATAATTCTGTACGATGTTTTCAGTGTTTTTAACCAACTAACAGTTTTGACTGTACATACATATATAAATATGCCAAGTGAACTACAACGATTATAAAGTTGTATGTAAATCTCTACTACACTAAGTAATGGTAGATACCATTGTATATGGTTTCAGTAAACAGGTAGTACTTAATGAGATAGGAAATTAAATACATAATTAAAAGACTACATTAACTCTATAACCGATTACGTCGGATTAACCCGACAATTATTTTCTTGTCCATTTTGCCAGGGTAATATAGTTATCACCAAATACTCAATCTCATCAGCTCTTCTGTCACATACAAATGATACTGAATTGAAGAGATGGTAATAAACGAGATGGTCGTTAGACCTTGGCTAAATGGACACGAAAAAATTGGTCTGATTTATCCGACGTAAACAGTTAAAGGGCGAAAGCTACGCTTCATCCACAGAATGTATAGACAGCAAAGTAGTTGCGTATGCATATCATTAATTATATCTATATTTTGACAAATTAATCTATATGCAGTCCATTTGTTAAAGTGGTATCTACTTTAAGTAGAAGGTATATAGTTGTCTGGGTACCGATTTATTTTGCTGAATGTACTTTGTATCAAAATCAATCTAATCAATAATAATAATAGCGCTTAAGTAAACACACAGTAGTGAGATGAAGCACTACATTGAAATCGAATGTTCATAATCATAACATAGTAAATAATATTTTGTTCATTAACTGATTATTACACAAGTAAAGAGTATGATTATACTGCGTAAAAGCGAGCTAAAGTTGCTATTCATTGCTTCAAATATCAAGTAATAATTATGCTAATTGCATCCCAAAAATATATGATTATAATCTATTCACAGTATCATACAAATAAATTGCTTAGAATAAAAAATAATTTGAAAACTAATGTATAAATAAACTTAAAAAAAAAAAACGTAATGCATGCCACGCCAAGCAAGGCTGGCGCAGTGGTTAAGCGATTGGCTGCTGTGCGGGTTCGATTCCCGCACGGAACAAATATCGGATAGATGTTCCGAATCTGGGTGTCGTTGTTTATGTGAGCTTACAAGTTTATGAACGCACCTATGATACAGGAGTCATTTCTAATTTGGGACAAAGTATTAAAAAAGATGTCCCCAATATTCCATTAGCAAGTTCTCAATAATCTCTATACTTGGTGAATCAGTTCTCAGCTCTGAAGGACGTACATGAGAAGACCAACAGTCTGATAGAACGCGTGGACGCGTGCTGGGACCGCTTCATGTCCAAGATCCGCGTCGACACCGACATGTTCCCCGAGAGGAAGCACCGACTGACCGCCATTTACTCCAAGGACAAGGAATATTTGTAAGTAATCACTTTGTTTAATTTTTTAACTAGAGTCTGTCAGTGGTTTCGCTCGCGTTTCAGTTGAAAATTATTCCAAGGCCTACTGTCCACAGACGCGTAGCTTCAGAGACGCGTATTCGTCATTACACGTTTGGTGTACGCCTGCATAGAATAGAATAGAATAGAATATTGATTTATTTGCTCAGAATGCAGGTATTTACAATAAGGTGATAAAATAATATTAAAGTATCCTTGTACATTCTACCATTTTGGCATGCAAACATTTATGTAAGTTCATCATCAAACACATAACACTGATACACAATTAAAATTTATCAGCTATAAAATCCGATACGGAGTACTAGCATCTGTTTAATAGAAGTTCAGTTAGTTTCTTTTTGAAATTGTTACTGGTTCCCTTTTTATAGAATTAGGAATGTGCTTAAAAATAGCCGGTGCCATACCAAAAATACTTTTCCTCAACAGAGTAGTCCTATATTCACTTGTGCGTAACAAATTCTGGTATTGACCTGCTCACAGTTTACATACAAAACTATGAAACTGTCGACGGAGCGGCAACGTCGTGCCGCCGTGTTGTTGCCGCTATAATGACTAATACGCGTCTATGAGTCTATGCGTCCGTGGGCAGGAGTCCTAAGGCCCCTCGCCCATGCCGACTTTCTAACGCGCGTTAGTCGCATTTGCAAGCGCTATAGAAAAGATGCCAACGCGCTACAGCATCGCTACAAAAAGTCATCGCGAGCGAGGGGCCTAAGGGAACACACTCCTGGGCACTTTTAAAAAGTGTCCTAGCTATTCCAAAACATGATCTACCCGTGTGCTGAATTTCACCCAAATCTATTTCAGCGCGAAGGACAGGTTTGTTAGAACATACACATAAACTTATCCTTTTATAATATTAGCGTATTAGGGCCATGTTACAAGCCTTTTTATTTCTTTTTCTAAACTATTGCATTGAGTTCTTCTTATGATAGTTTCTAATATGTATCTCTGTTTTTTAAAACGAAAATCTTCAAATCTTTTTTTGTTCTGTTCACTGAGCAAAGGCTTCATCCTTTCAGTTTTGGCGAAATCAGGCCCGGCTTTATTTAAGTTGTGCAGCTTTTTGAACCACATCAACTATCTTGGTTTTGGAGCTCAGTATAGGTTCCCAAACTCAATCTGAGAGACCAACTTCATTTATTTAACGATTTATGGACACACATCATATAAAAGATTGGACATTTGTGTGCCGTAGGTCACGACGGGGAATATAAACATGCTCATGAACTTTTGTTTTAGTGTAATGGGCAGCTTTGAACGGGCGTTCGGCTTGCGATCTCTTTGCCATGCCTTGCCTGGAAAGACCCACTTGACTTGGCCCATAGCATAGCATAATAAGCCTTTTAATGTTCCCACTGCTGGGACTCAGACCTCCTCTCTCTAGCAGAGGGAATGGGCCGTAATCAACGACGCGGGCCCAGTGCGAAGTGGTGAAAGTCGCATGTCTTCGTTGGTTCTAGGACATTCCAGTTTCCTCACGATGTTTTCATAGGTTGAAACACTGCTTTAATTCATGGCAACTCGTTTGAGACAGTAAAAGTCTGACATGTCCCTCCCGCCCAATCAGAGCAAGTGAAGTTATTTGATGATTTCCCACGTCACCTCAGATACGTGAGATCTTCGACGTATTCATCTGCAGACCAAACTTAAAGCTTGCATTGGTTCGGTCTTGTAGCATGCTTTCGAAACTCGGTGGCTGAAGATAATATATCTACACTAATATTATAAAGAGGCTAAGTTTGTTTTTTTGTTTGTAGGTAATCTCTGAAAGTACTGGTCCATTTTTTCACGTATAGAAAGCTGCTTTATTCCTCAGTGACATAGGCTATATTTTATGTACGCAGGCGAAGTCGCGGGCAAAAACTAGTTTGTAATAAATAAAAAATAATGTTTGGTCATAGTAATCGACCCGCCTGCCAGGCCGATAGCTCTGCCCACATTTGTTGGCAATATTAGTAGCCACTTGTTGATACACATATTAGATCCTATTATTACCAATTACTGTGTACGATTTCAATTGCTTTCCAACTACTTAACTGTGTGTAGTCGCTACCAATGTAATCGACTAAAAGTGGTCGGGCACACACACACATTTAGAAAGAATTAGTCATACAGATATGGCGTGCAGAAAGCATGTAATCCCGTTGGGGCCGGCCTTTCTGATAGTACAGGTAGTCAATAAAGTTTGACCATCAGTCTATACAAGGAGTATCATGTTGCCCAGTAACTGAATTGTAGAGGTCTGATAGGTCTGCACCCGGTTAGACTGAAAGCCGATCCCAAGCTATTTAGAAAATGATGACTATCGTCTCTAGCTGTTCCCATTATAACAACTGTTTGTCGTGGCGGTCGCGACAGATAGTCGCAACAATGACACATGGTTTACCGTTACGGTTTAGTGTTGACAAATTTTTATCCTTTTACGATATCAGATTCGACAAAAGGCTAGCACGACGCTAGCCGTTTCCACTATCATAACAATCTGATGTCACCGCAAAAAAAGTCATAGACAACAGTTCATCGTGTGGTCTTATATGTGAACATTTCCAATTTTCGAATCGATTCGTACATCGTTGCTGTCCACTAGGCTGCCATCGTGCCATATTAATGACTGGTAAAACACTCGAATTTATAGTTCGAAATAAAGTCGAATATCCAATACACAAAATCAAAAAAATAAAATCCAATATATACTTAATTAATTTGCAGTACACCGCAGACTACTCCCCTTTTTATTATTTCAAGTTCTTACAGTCCATCCTAAAGTGGTCTGGTAGTTAGCGCTGTTAGCGATAAGACCACCATTGTACCCATAGATTTAAAAGGTTTGTTACTATTATGGTGTACAATAAATTTTATTCTATTCTAACATCGATTTTAGCGATGTATGTTATAAATTGATTTTTAAGTGGAATCTATACAAATATAATAAAGTTGATAGCCGACAAAAACCAGAAATATTTCTGTATGGAATAGCCAGATTCATGACGGGCTATATAAAATTACGCTATCACAACACAAACGCGGAGCAGTAACCAAAGACGCTGGTGAAACTGCGGGGTAGTTTTTTTTTTTTTACAAATGCCCTCTTTCAAATACCGTAATTAGAGACACAATAGAAAGACAATGAGAGAGCGAACTCCGGAAAAAGATCTCAATTTCTAAATTCAGAAATAGCAAACAATGAACTAATTAGCGAAACTTTGGTTCTAGATTCGACACGACATCTGAATGTTTCTGGACGCCATCCATTCGTTCGCGCATCGTTCAGTTCATTCTCGACCGGAAGAAATTCTCCGAGCGGTCGAACGACGACTTCGCGTTCGGCATCACAAGACTGATATCTAATTGTACTTATAGCGCTGCCTATCCTTTACACGATGTAAGTATTTTCCTAAATGATATTTATTTATTGTAACTTCATGCAACACACAGGTACTGACTTATTACTACCTACTATTATACCTTATTACTACCTAACCTTGACTTATCTACTACCTGCTTACCTAATATTCCGAATAATAATAAAAAAACTTGCGCTAATCCGCCGTCACGTATCAACAGTGCAAAATTTCTTACTGTAATGTTGACTTTAATTGCTACAATTTCATTTGTTAAGAATAAGATAGACATTATGTAAAAATAATACCTGTAAACGATAAAAGAGCCATCTATTGATATTTTTTGGCAATGATTGATCGCTCACAACATTCTAGCTGGCCGCTTCTGAATCCACTAAATGCCGCACAAAATGTATTAAATTAAAAACCTAATATAATAACATTAGGTTATTTATTTAGGGATTCTTCACATTGCCTAGGTATTGTATAAATACCAGATTAAACAGATTGCCGGTGACATATTATAAATTAAACATACATAATTACATATACATAATATGTTTCACTTTACCGATAGAATTCTACAATCGATACTTTTTTAACTGGGCTATTTCTGAAAAGAAAAGAAAAGCGGTAGGAAGTAGCGTTTGTATTTGGAGTTCTTTAAGCGTCGCCGACCTGATAGGAACCGATCATCGCGTTCAGTCCCCCTAGACAAGTTACAACCGTTCGCCACCGTTCGTTGAAGTCATCTCAACGCTTAGTCACGTGATCAGAACAAAGGAATAAAAGGCGTGGCCGACTCGAGGCGATCAACGAAAAACGAATCGAAACGAAACGGTTGTAACTTGGCTAGGGAGGCAGTTCATACACGATCGTCGTGTTCAGTTGGTCAGCAAATGTGAACGCTTCGTCGTGCCGACATCGACAGCATTCAAAGATCGCTTTCTTTTAGAACAACGTCTTACCGTCTCTTCTTAACTGGAAGCTATGGGCCCGAGCGTAACCATGTTATCGATAGATGGGGCTGAACTTAACATTTTTAGTTTATTTTGTTTTTAGTGTATTGGAGCATGGAATCCGCGATCCACTAGAATCGAAATACTTTATTGAACTTAATCAAATTATTGGCTTAAAATCCTCCTAATTCTGACTATGTCTCTAACTAACGCTTAAGGTTGCTTGCTAGCTTGTGCTTAAGTATCGCGTGTACTTATGCACTATGAACAGTCATTAATGAATTTACAAATTTAGATGGATTTTGAGGCAATATTTTGGGCCAGTAATTTATTTTCGTCTCAGAGCGATTTTTTACCACTTAATTGATTTCAAACTCGACTATAAATAAAGTTCTGTTTATGATTATTAATATGTATCGTTATGTTCCAGGGTGATCTCAAAACTCCTGGCTCCATGAGGCATTTACTATACACTGAATGGGCGGCAGTCTCCAAATGTGTCAAATACCAACCTCTAGACTACGTCAAAGATTATTTCGGTGTTAAAATAGGTTAGTATTTACTTATACAAAATTAGGATCAACTCATACTGTTGTAGATTCAAAGTGTCGCGTTGCGTCCACTTTTTCTACTACATATTGCGACGCGCGTCATTACTTGACGTGTAGCGACATCTATGGCGTCACATAAGAACTAATCCTGCATCGCGCAATTAAAGTTCTCCGCGCGATTGGAACATATAGAATAGCCCGAAATCATCTATCGGGCAGCTGCCCACCAGGCATAACACCCGTCTGGCCGGAGGATCCTCCCTTTTCAATGGAGGTTTGCGGGACTTTACTCTCTGTTCCGCTTACCCCCAAAAACGTGTTTTTTTTTTTTAATTGGTTTAAACTAGTGTTTGACTGCGATCCCACCTGATGGTAAGTAGTAATGAAACGTTAATGGTGAGGCCCACTAATTTATTGTGAGCCTATCCTATCGACACGTTTATGACGTTTGGCGCTTCGATTGGCCCGCTCCTCGCTTTTAACCAATCAGAGAGCTAGACGTGGTAAAAGTTTCGATCGTGTTAACGTAAAAACAACTTGCACTCGACGCACAGTTCAGAGGCTTTTGAACATTTGTGAAAGGCGCTTGGGATGATCGGCTGACGCATCACTGCGCGCGAGTAACTCAAGACGACGCGCGAAGCCGCTTAAATCTAACTAAGCATTGACGTACGATTCAATATTTGTATAACACAAATTTATACCTTAAAAGTGGGAACATAGAGATGAATATGCTATATGCGAAAGACATAACGCGTCGCGACGCTTCAACTTGAGCCTTACCGTGATCACAAATCGCGGCTACTAAGAGAGGGGTTGGGTTCGATTCCCAGGTCAGGCAAAGTGATTTTCTATTAGGCATTTCTCCAGTAGCAGTCCAGTGTTTGAATGTTGGTGGTGTGATACTCCTGCGCTTGATCACACCACAGTTTTGCCGGATTGATGTCACTGAACTAAAAGAGTAGCGGAACGGAGCGTGTATCTGTTTGCCCACATACTTCTATTGTAACATCTTTCGTGCCAATAGTTCGTTGTCATTGAGATTCCCCCTTCGACCTAATTTAGTTTTTGTTTTGGAGGTGTGAAGTCAATAACTTATTCCGTTCAAGGTGTTGCGAGAGTAGACCTTTACTGACTAAAATCTACCTGTGTCCCTTCAGTTGTCTTTTGCCTTGTAGGGCCACGATAAGTCTTTCGAACATTCCCGCAGCCCCAGCAGGTATGGCCCTGGCTTGGTCCTTACCGGTCGGCAGACTATCCATTGCTCGTATCCTTAACACCAATTTCTTTAGATGTTTGTGAAATGATAACTGTTTAAATATTTTTTTATATTTCCCTTCAGGTTTATATTTCGCATGGCTCGGCTTCTACACGCACATGCTGATTCCTGCGTCAATAATAGGTTTAATATGCGTCATATATTCGGCCGCCACAGTTTTTAGCAACACACCTAGGTGAGTTTCCTTTTAGTCCTGATATAGACATTATGGGTATCTCGTTTTAATTAAAAAAAAAAAAAAATTAATACATTGCTTGGGCAATGTTTTTTTATATCATTTAGATTTTAACTACCATTACTTCATCAGTGATTTATTTTTGTTAACATTTCATTTATTTAAAGGTTTATTTTATTTTTTTCGTTTTATTTAGCCTCTTTTTATAATGTGAGAATACTTTAGACTCCGCGAATTCATAGATGACATTTTCTATTTCGAATTTTATTATTATTATTTTAATTGTGTTTTTGGGTATAATATTGAATGATCTACACTGTCCTCACATATTTATTAATATTGTAATGTGGATTATTGTAAAAATAAACATTTTTTTTAAAAAGTAACCATGGAGTTTCTTGTCGGTTCTTCTTCATGGGAAACGAGCAATTGGAACCGTACACTAGCTTCTGACGTATTATAAGTGAAGTGAGAAAAGAGTGAATGAGTGAGTGAGTGGGTGTGTGAAGTGAGTGTGTGTCGTTTTATGTAAGCCAATGTAAAATTTAAATTTTAACTATCAGATGATTGATGTTTACCTTGGATGTTTACAGTGAGGACGTATGCAACTACGACTCATCGGTGAAGATGTGTCCACAATGCGATTACTTCTGCGACTTCTGGGACCTGAAAGCGACGTGTTTACAGTCGCGGATAACGTATCTCTTTGATAACCCTACTACTGTGTTCTTCGCTATTTTTATGAGCTTTTGGGGTGAGCCTACAATTTTTTTTAAATTACTTTTATCCGCTTGCGTAGGAGTAGTCGTCGACTGTTTTCGTGTCCTATTTGCCAGAGCACGACTCTGGTGAATAGCGTTTGTTTGCGACTGGTTACTCCATCTCGTTTAGATCTTCAATCCTCATAGGTGACGGAATAGCTGACGAAATGGAGTATTTGGTCGTGGATGTGTGTCCCTGGCGGAATAAACGCGACAGTGTATAAAATTGGTTGCTTAAATGTTTTTACGTGGACATATCCGACGTAGGCGGTTAGAAGGTTAATTTTTTATTTAAGTATTAAGTATCAATGATAAGCGCTATGAATGCAGAAATGAAAACTTTGAAAAAAAAAATACCTGTTCTGTACATTTTTTAACTTCCCTACATTTTGTCAGGTTTGTTTTTTTTTCTTTGTATCTAATAATAAAATTGAGGAGTAGTTGTTATAGTATTACGAAGAGTGTGAGCAGTGCCATCTGTAGAGATATGTTACTTATTAGTTCGTTCAGTCGATGGTCGGTAACGTAATTATGGTTCTTGTCTTATATTTTATGATTAAAAATGTTTATCGTTATACAGAACGTTTGGTTAAAAAAAAAAGCCAAAAGCCAAAAGCCTTTCAGTTATAATATAGTTAGAAAATAAAACCGGTCAAACGCAAGTCGGAAGGGTTCCGAATCATCACGGTTCATGAGATACAGCCTGGTTACAGATAGACGGACAGCGGAGTCTTAGCAATATGGTCCCGTATTTGTCCTTTGAGTACGGAACGCTAAAAATCAGCTTATAAGATATTCACAACCACCGTAAACCAGCCTTTTAACAGATTTTCGTGATTTCTAGGACTCGATAATTGTAAGGAATTAGTACTAAAACTTGATACATATTTCGACCCCACATTCGTCAAATGGTATTTTTATATGGTTGATGGAAAACGTAGAATTTACCCTGGACGTATTACCTACTAGAACTCTGTCCAAGGACGCGATTATGTACGCCTGCTGTATCTTCATCGACAGTTTCATAGTTGTATGTAAACTGTGAGCAAGCGTACACCAAGCGTACAGTGACGAATACGCGTCTATGAAGCTACGCGTCCGCGGATGGTAGGCCTAACTGTATATCAAACTACACACATTTTATTATACTACTCACCTTTTGTTTAACAGCCGCATGTTTCCTGGAGCTATGGAAGCGATACTCAGCAGAAATGACGCATCGGTGGGATCTAACTGGCTTCGACGTTTACGAAGAGCATCCACGGCCGCAGTACCTCGCGCGATTAGCACACGTTAAGAGAACACAGGTATAGTTTTTAAATAGATTTGTTTAAGCTGAAAATGCTCTGACAGGCGACTTGAACGAAAGAAAGAAAGAAAAATAATTTATTCTGCCGTAAATGTGTTTCTTAAACTACTTGAATGATTTAGATGAAATTTCGTGGGTATATTTGAGTGCGCTGGATGGTTTGGATGATTTTTTTTTAGTTTTATTTGACTGGGTCCTTGGATGCTTTGAAAATAAAATTGAACCCGGTAGGTGGCGTTGCGATCGGGTTCTAAGTTGTTTTTCTAACTATAAGTTAGTATTCTGGCAGGGTAACGTCTGCCGGGACCGCCAGTTTATTTATATATGTATTTTCTTTGTACTCCAAGAAATATGTGTATCAATGTAGCCGGTAACGAACATTTTGGAATGTTGGTTTGGAGTGACGCGAAGCTTTCTTCTTGTCATTGCAGCTTTAGTTCAGTTTTCCATTTAAAGGTTCAATTAAATTATACCCCAAAATTTCCAAGCGATACAACTTTAACACGTTGATGACGTTGTTGGTTGGACAGTGAAAACCGTCAAATTTTAATTGTATTGCATTCACACTTAGAATTTTACTGTTGTAAAATGAGACGTCAACTCTAGTGATTTGTTTAGAAGAACGTGTCATGACAAGATTGCCCGTTTGTAAAGGG
The DNA here is from genome assembly GCA_949316375.1 of Mythimna vitellina. Taxonomy (NCBI): domain Eukaryota; kingdom Metazoa; phylum Arthropoda; class Insecta; order Lepidoptera; family Noctuidae; genus Mythimna; species Mythimna vitellina. The sequence goes on along the minus strand of OX438687.1, from coordinate 5,376,646 downwards.
GTGACCGGACGGTTGCAGACTAGCGTTCCAACTAAAGTGACCTTGGTTTATGTATTTGGTTTGTTTAGCGGCTACATGGATGTAAACCACGTGCCAATACGTTCGGTGGTTGGGAAAACGCGCCTCCCAACCAAGGGCGTTGAAGGTCATGGATTACAACTGCTGTCTACACGGATTGAAACTAGTCATATTGGTTGGGACGTTAGTTTGCAACCGTTTGATCATCCTTTTAGGGCACTTGTGGCACGTGCATAATCGCGATTTGTAATTATGTACTAACGTAGGATAAGAATATTGTTACTAACTAATAGATCTTTGTTGTCTGACAATGAAATAAATGAATTATAACTAAATTTACTGACATCCAGATATTAATGTATGCGAAGCAAAAGAATTATGTAAAGAGTGAAGCAGGTAGTGTTCTGTAATTTCTACCTATGTACTCAAAATCCTTCTACTTTCTTTTTCAGCTGAACGTCATAACAGGTGAACGTGAGCCAATGGTACCATTCTGGAAGATGCGGCTCCCTGCAACACTTATGTCGTTCAGTGTTGTAGCACTATTAGTACTAATGGCTTTAGCAACGGTGCTTGGCGTGGTACTGTACCGGATGTCCCTCTTGGGTGCTAACATACTACGAAACGGAAATGTCGTGACGACATACAACCCAATTATGTTCACTACGGCCACGGCAGCGTGTATCAACTTGTGTTTCATTTGTTTGTTCAATTATGTAAGTAATTCAATTTTTTTTTTACTTTAGTGATTTAATTTATTGAGTTTTATTCGGTTACAATTTTATTGTGCTTTGTTGGGCCCTACGTCTTTTGTTTCCAGCTTAATGCTATTTCATAGTAGCTCCAGTTAAGCGGTATTGCATTGTAATTGGTCCCAGTTGGGCACAATTTGTGCTTTTGCCCATTTCCAAGTGGTGAGTTCCAATTGATTGCCATTTTTAACCCCCGATGGAAAATTGTATCATACTTCATAACAGTTTTGTGCCATGTTATAATGCACAGTCCCAGTTGTGCGCTATTTCATAAAGCTTGTTACCAGTTCAGCGCCATGTAATAGCGTATTGTTCCAGTTGGGCGTCATTTCGTAGTGAATAGTCCTAGTTGGGTGCCATTTCGTAGTGCATAGTCCCAGTTGGGCGCCATTTCGTAGTGAAGAGTCCCAGTTGGGCGCCATTTTGTAGTGCATAGTCCCATTTGGGCGCCATTTCGTAGTGCATAGTCCCAGTTCGGCGCCATTTCGTAGTGCATAGTCCCAGTTGGGCGTCATTTCGTAGTGCGTAGTCCCAGCTGAGCGCCATTTCGCAGTGCATTGTCCCAGTTGGGTGACATATTCAACTCTTTGATTTTCTTTCGCGTGGCACAGCCATTTTATCCTTATATACTTATGCTGGCCATATATCGACATCCGCAACGAACAAGGTTGTAACATTAATTTAGTCATTTTTCAAAACTGAACCTAAAAGTGATAGTGCCATGTTTAAATTTTGTTTGGACTGTAATCTGAGATACTGCCTTGTTTGATGCGGGTGTCGATATTATACTTTAATTCATAAATCGAGATAATTTCAGTTCATTGCCACCAACTCAAGCATCAACTTAAGGGTTTTTTAAGTGACCATTTGTATTAGTAAGGACCTAAAAAACATGGGTTGCACTGAAATTTCAACTTTGTGCAATATAATATAGGGTTTGTTATTAACTCTCTCGAATTCTCCATTCAAATGACGTTTTATCTTCACAGGTCTACCAATTTCTAGCAGAATGGTTAACAGAAAAGGAACTCCTTCGCACACAGACAGAATTTGACGACTCGTTGACACTCAAAATATATCTTCTACAGTTCGTGAATTATTACGCGTCCATATTCTACATAGCTTTCTTCAAAGGCAAGCTTATTGGAAGGCCGGGTGATTATGTGAGGTGGTTCGGACATAGGCAGGAGGAGGTAATGAAATTATTTATTTATTCACACACAAAAAGTTTGACAAGACGCAGTTCGTTTTCTTTTACAAAATTTTATTGTTTCCTAGATTCTGCAATTAAGTTTAAGTATCGAGATGATCGCTATCACATTTTCATAAAAACTGTATGTTCTTATCTATTCTTGATCTTTCTTTTTAGTGTGCGCCCGGAGGTTGTCTTCTTGAGCTATCTATCCAACTGGCCATCATAATGATAGGCAAGCAGTTCATCAACACCATTGTGGAGATGATGATGCCGTACCTGCTCAAGTGGTGGTACATCATACGGACTGTGGGAAGGAAAAGACCGTAAGTTGCACTACAGCTGGAACATAGAAATTCGTGCGGCAATCTATACTAACCTTGTAAAGCCAAAGAATTTGTTTGATGCGCTTGTTTGATGCGCTTGTCTGAGGAAGTACTGCAAATGTTTTTAGTGTTCGATAGCCCATTTATCAAGGAAGGCTATGTAAAATAACGCTACGAGCCACAGAAGGATAGCAGTAACCAAAGACGCGGGTGAAACCGCAGGGGACAGCTAATAGTCATGAAATAATAATAATACATGATAAAAATATTTGTTTTCTAACAAGTGTTTCAATAAAAGTACATACCTAAATGGAATACTAACAGTGAAAACAGTGACGGACAATCAAACGAGATGTAGCGATGTTAGACAAGAATATTATTGTCTGTTTCTTTTGCAAAAATTGTGGTTCTTATGGATGCTGTATCGTAGGCGCAAGAGTAGGCGCGGGTTTGGGCTTCTCAGGGTAAGTTTTGGGTTTCTCAGGGTAAAACAATAGACTATCGTCACGTCTTTATGGATCCAAACGGCGGTTTAATGCGTATTCGACGTACCTTGGCGGAGGTCTATGTTATCCCGGGGTTACATAAAAGCTAAAAAACCATTTGTAAATTGATTTGATTACAGTTGCTCAGTAACAAAATGCTGATTTCTTATTTTTTAGGATCAAAAGTCCTATGCAATGGGTGAAAGATTTCAAACTAGTCGATTTCGGTAATATGGGGCTGTTTCCTGAATACTTGGAAATGGGTAAGTGACTCTTCTTTAAATTAAACTAACATATTAAAAATCGCCTTTACCGCTACAACATAAAAGCGTTCGCGTGATTGTAAACACTAGCAGTTCGTCCTAGTTTTGCTTAGTTTTGAGCAAATCTGTGCGTAGTATAAAATAAAATCGCTTTCCACGTCTGTCAAGCTTTCTCCACTTGCTTCTTGTATACGAAGCAGGGGCGTGTATCTTTCTCTTTATAATATTAAGTCTGTATCTATGAAATTGACGTTTTTTCATGAAAGAAGTTAACGCCCTTTTTTCTCCACATTTTTTATTTTTAATGATCATCATCTTCCTGCCCTTGTCCCATCTTATTTGGGGTCGGCGCAATACGTTTTTTTCTTCCATTCTATCCTGTCAACCGTCATACTATCACTAACTTCCTTTTCTTTCATATCACAGTTCACACAATCCATCCATCTTTTCTTTGGCCTCCCTCTCCCTCTCCACCCATCCACATGTATACTCATAACTCTTTTAGTAACATGTGTTTCATCTCTCCTCTTTACATGACCATACCAAGACAAACGATTCCCCTTCAACTTTTCAGTCACTGGCGCCACTTTCAAACTTCCTCTAATATATTCATTTCTCACTTTATCCATTCTCGTCACCCCACACATCCATCTTAACATTCTCATCTCCGCTACATGCAATCTTTTTTCATCCGTCTTTTTCACAGCCCAACATTCTGATCCATTCAGTATGACAGGTCTTATCACGGACTTGTAGATTTTACCCTTCAACTTGAGGGGCATCCGTGGGTCACAAAATGTTCCAGTGACCTGTCTCCATTTCATCCATCCTGTATTGATCTGATGTGATACGTCTCGATCTACCTCAGCATCTCCTTGGATAAGCGACCCGAGGTACCGAAAGTCGGAGCAGATTGGTATGGGCGTTCCAGCGAGAGCTAAGGGCATAGGACCGGAGAGACCACCGAAATCGCAGAACAAGTATTCCGTTTTGGTTCTACTCAATTTCAGGCCAACACTCTCCAGTCTGTGCCACCACACCTCCAATCTGTTCTGGACCTCTAGGCCACTCTCGGCAACCAATACAATGTCATCAGCAAACAGCATACACCAGGGAGCCTCTTCCTGAATGTCCGACGTCAGAGCGTCCATTATCATCAGGAAGAGGTAAGGGCTGAGAGCCGACCCTTGATGTAAGCCGACAGCCACATTGAAGCTGCCAGTGTTGCCCACTGTAGACCGGACTTGGGTACTGCATCGACTGTACATCGCTCGGATCAACTGCACATACTTCCCAGGCACACTTTTCTCCTTAAGGGCCCACCACAGAACCTCACGAGGTACCCGGTCGTATGCCTTTTCGAGGTCAATGAATACCATGTGCAAGTTTTTATGCGCACTCCTGTATTTCTCGCACAGCTGGCGTATAGCAAAAATGGCATCCGTTGTACCCCGACCAGGCATAAAACCGAATTGGTTCTGTGAAATTTCACTCTCTTCTCTCAGCCTTCTTTCAACAACTTTTTCCCAGGCTTTCATAGTATGTGACATTAGCTTTATTCCTCTATAATTATTGCATTCAAGCACATCCCCCTTGTTTTTAAAGATGGGCACCAGGGAACTGTTGCACCACTCATCAGGTATGGCTTCTTCCCGCAACAACTTATTGAAGAACAAAGCCAGCCACATCCATCTATCCACTCGCAGCAACTTCCACACTTCAACTGGTATTCCGTCTGGACCAATTGCCTTACTATTCTTCATTCCATTTACAGCTATCCTGACTTCATCCATACTAATCATTCTCACTAAACCCACATTCACTGGTTTGCTCTCTAAAATACCATTCCAGCTGTTTTCCTCATTCATCAGTCTTTCAAAATAGTCCTTCCACCTCTCTTTGATTTTTTCATCTTCTGATAGAATCATTCCAGTTTCATCCCTTATACATCTTATCTGACAAACATCTCTCGCCTTTCTCTCTCTTGCTCTAGCAAGTCGGTATAGATCTTTCTGGCCTGCCGGACTATCTAGTGTGTTGTATAATTTGTCCTGTGCTTTTGCTTTCGCTATTGCCACGGCTTTTTTGGCTTTTTTCTTTAAAGCATCATAATCACTTTTTTTCGCAGACTTTAAGCTAGTGTTTTCCGGATCTATACGCTGCCATTCCTTAAATTTCCTCTTTTTTTCCTTCAATACATTCTGTATATCTATCGACCACCACCATGTATCCCTATCTATTGTACCCTTTCCTCTCGTCTCTCCCAAAATATCTTTCGCTGCATGTCTAATACACTCAGCAATCTCATTCCAGCTTTCATTTATACTTCGATCATTCATGTCTCCCATTTCTATCATTTTGTCCACCACTCGCTCTCTCAATTTCTTCGCACAGTCACTCTTCTCTAGCATATGCCATTTTATTTTAGGAGGGGGACGCTCTTTGCTTTTTTTGTTATGGAGCTTGACTACTGACACCATAACCAGGAGCCTGTGCTGTGAGATTAGGTCTTCTCCTGGCAGCACTTTGCAGTCTTTGACGTGCTTTAGCTGGTTACGCCTAACCAGGAAGTAATCAATTTGCGTCTTGTGGTTACCGCTTTTGTACGTGACCAGATGTTCGTCTCCTTTCTGGAACCAAGTATTGGCTACTGCCAGGTCAAATGCAGTAGCAGATTGTAGCAGCGTCTCCCCTTCACTATTCGGACTTCCAAAACCCCATCCCCCATGTACTCTTTCGTAAACACCTCTCATTCTTCCCACATGTCCATTAAAGTCACCTCCAACTATCAATTCCTCATGTACAGGGATGGCCATTACAGCTGTATCAAAATCCTCCCAAAACTTCTCTTTCACCGTTTCATCGCATCCTACTTGTGGCGCATACACACTAACTACATTCAACATTACATTCTCTAACATAATCTTCACAACTTTATTTTTATTGATCAAAGTAGCTTATTGATGCCCTTTTTGAAAAAGTCTGCTGGACAGGAGGCAGCAAATTCTTCAAAGACATTTTGAACTGCCATGATGACGAAAAACGTACAAATGCGATGAAAACAGAACGCTAACCATTAAACAAAAGACTAATTTAATAAAAAAACATTTTAAAAATAAAAATAATTTGAACTTAGAATTCTTGTTCGCTAAGAATTCTAAATTCAAATTATTTTAATTTTAATATAAGAAAAAAATTGACTTGAAAAAGACAGTTCGGCGAACGGCATTTTCATACGTGAAGACCTATTATCAATATTTTATTCTTTATTCTTTATGTTTCGGATTTGTTACTAAAGTATTGACCATGAATTTTATTTAAAACAGTTCTCCAATATGGGTTCGTAACGATATTCGTGGCGGCTTTCCCTCTGGCACCTCTATTTGCGCTCATCAACAACGTACTAGAGATGCGCCTAGACGCCAAGAAGTTCCTCACTTGCTACCGGAGACCGGTACCGCAGCGCGTCAACGATATCGGGGTCTGGTATCGGATACTCGACTCTATTGGGAAGCTTAGTATTATTACTAATGTGAGTATATATTGTATTATTCTCCGTATCTTTCAAATTCAAGGATTATAGAAATTATTTATTTATTTATTTATAATAAGCACACCAACAGCACAGTCACTTACAATTCAAATAAACTTACATCTAAAATTGGCATATCAGTAACCATGCAAATAACAGGTATGCATGACATTGACTAAATTAATATTAGAGACAAACAGAATAAAAAAGTGTGTACAAAATACCAAAATCCAGAACACTACAAAGACAAAACACACCAAAATATAAAGACATAACATTATTCGTACTGTTTATAAAGGCAGCGTCTGTATGAAGCGAAACTCATTGAGAAGATATCGATAGGGTAATCCATTATCTATATATATATAAATGTTACCAGTATGGGTGATAAAAAAAATAACCCTAACCTAACCGGTCCGTGTCGGGGTGCCCTAAAATTACATCGATTCCTTCCCTGCTCACGTCTTTTACACACATTGATTTTAAGTAATACAACATATGATTAATATTAATAAATAAAGACCAAAATCTATATTTTACACATTGCCGGTGGACTAGCAGGTACTCTATACAATCCCTAATCCCGAATTGTATATTATATAATGGACAATAATATTCATAGTATTTTATATATTACTTGAACGCCTATGGTATTATATAAGGTGACTGGTAATTAGTGACTGATACTTAAACACATGATCTCAAACAACTTTCCCAAAGAAACTATATTTTTAGACTTATTAGTTTTATGACAATAACAAAGCAGCTGTTTGAAATTCGCTGTGTAATTGCATGGCACTGTCAAAAAATGAAACATGTGCAAGTGCATGCTACGCGCTTTCCGGTGTGACTGTTATTATTAACTACGTCACTAATGCACGGCAAAGGGAGCGGTGCGGACAAGTGAGGGGTGAACGTGACGCATGAGGCGCTCTACTAGTACATTGACCATTCCCGAGCGCGAGCGAATTTCATACAGCTGTTTTGTTATTGTCATAAAACTAATAAGTATATAAAAAAGTTCCTTTGGGAAAGTTGTTCGTAATCATGAGGACAATCACGTGTTTAAGAATCGGTGAGTAATTACCAGTCACCCTATATACATTGCCTAGGTATTATATAGAATACCTGAATTATACAGATTGCCGGTAACATATATATAAAATAATTAATTGCAAAACAAGTTATTGTAGTCTCTACATATAATATAAAAGGAGGAACTGTCTGACATATCAACGCACAATCGAAACTACTGCGACGAGGAGTGTGAAATTTTGTACAAGGTTTCATGACGTAGGCGAGTACTAAGAGAGGATTTTCCAAAATTCATCCCCTAAAGGTATAAAACAGGGGTCTAAAGTTAGTATGGAGATATCTACTTTCTCGCTGGCAGGAGCTATTCTTTCACTAAAGCATTATCTGCCACTGTGTCTGTAGCCATGTGTATCTTGTAACAAACCTCGTATCTTGTATCCATGGATAGAAAATGGAACGGAAAATTTTCATAAATGTAGGACTGTTTGAACATAAATTATTTATATAAGGTGTTAAAAAATTAACTTTAATAATTTCGAGGGGACATTGTACTCCTCATTATGAACAACTTTTACTATGCGATCAAACCTGAAATCGCGAAAAAAAAAATCAGCTGTTCCCTACGTTTATGTTCCCATAACTCGTCAAAATGTATGGATCAGCTGATTTTTTTTTCGCTATTTCAGGTTTGGTCCCATAGTAAAAGTTGTTCATAATGAGGAGTACAACGTCCCCTCGAAATTCTTAAAGTTAATTTTTAACATCTTATATATTTATAAAAACTGAAGAGTTTGTTTGTTTGAAACATTGTTTTAGTGTTGAATAGTCGATTTATTAATATTAAGGAAGGCTGTGGGCTATATAACATTACGCAGGGACCCACGGGGGTGGAGCAGTAACCTAAGACGCAGATGAAACCACAGGGGACAGCTAGTAATATTTTAATAAACCCATCTTTACTTATTATTTTCTTTTTTTCTCAGGGTTTTATCATAGCATTTACATCCGACTTCATTCCGCGTCTAGTGTATCAATTCACAACGGGTTCTATGCAGCAATATGTGAACCATACACTCGCCGATTTCAATATCAGTGTGCTTGAACATCCGCCTTTGAGGACAAAGTATAACGAGACTATGTGCAGGTAAATATCGATCCTATTTGTATAGTAGTAAAGTTCATAATAGCGTGATTTTAATATCAGTGTGCTAGAACTTCCATTTATCGAGACGACGTTAAAATATTTCTTCACGCATTTGAATCGAGATGCCTGCATGCGACTGAATATGTGTTCTATTTGTACTTGTGCAAGATTCAAATTAAATAAACTAGCTGATTTATTATCTATTGATATGCCACTCCTCGCATCTAAGGATAAAATTAAGAATAAAATCTCAAAATATCTGTTCGTCTGTCTGTTTATCTGTTATCTCTTTACTTCTTAACTACTGAACAGATTTGAATGAAACTTGATACACGAGCAAAAGCTAATATCGCATATTTTAAACCAAAAATTGTGTTTTCTCCTAGTTTTCCTGGCTACTGGTACTACAAGGAAGGAGATAGCTACGAACACAGCAACTGGTATTGGCACATCATGGGAGCCAGGCTGGCATTTGTCGTCGTTTTTGAGGTTAGTAAAAATGAGGTTTTTTAAAGTGGGAAATCATCCAATGACTTCCTTCACTCTTGGGCTCGTATAAATACGATTGTGTGAGGCACGAATAAACGTATTTTCTTTCTTTCTGTGTAGTTAAATTATTACTTTATATTTTTGGACGCACTTATAAAATTATTTAATCTTACTTTTGATTTTATTAGACTGTATTATAACCAATATGCGTTCACCTCTCTCCCAACAGAACGTAGTAGCCCTAGTAATGATAATAGTCCGGTGGGCGATCCCGGACATGTCGGGCGAGCTGCGCGACCGCATCCGGCGCGAGGCCTACGTCATCAACTCGTTCATCCTCGAGGAGACGCGCACGCGCTCCGTGCGCGACCAAGGTGCCGCTCATTCAACGCCCTACTCTTGTTCGGTACGCACGCGGCTCGCTTCGCTATCTTACTTTGGGTTACTAACCGCGGGGGTTGTTCATTGGCCTTTGTTATTTTTTATTTAGTTTTTTTGAGTCCTTGACGCGATGTCCGAATATAAAACGATTATCGCGGGAATGCACGATCGTCGCATGTATTTGTACAAAAAACATTTTCCTGATAGCTACAACCAATGGGTTTTTAAGTCAAGAGTGAATTAGTTACTTCTAGGCAAGCGTGCTTCAAATTGGAGACTGCTAACTGCTGCCGCGATGATGCAATCGGGTTTGCCGTTCAAATACATTCGAGAATCGCGCATTCGTGCGATGATTACTTTATACTGGGATGGTGCCTTAGCGTCGGCTCACACCAAATTGCGACGGTTCGCATACTTATAATAGCGAACTCCTGAATGGCTCGCATTCCACTTCAAAGTGAGATGAGACCATTATCGATCAGCGCGACAAGTTTGCTATCTGATTTTGTTTTATTTTAATGTTTAAGGAGAAATGTACGGGCGCGAGCGTTGCCATTTGTTCTTGCTAGATGGCGCTAAACTCTCACTAAATATTATTTACGTATACCGCTATAATTAAGCACAATAGTTAGAAACATGAACAGTCAGAATCAAGTAGATTTTGAGGCAATAATTTGACTAAGTTCAATAAAATGGAATGTCTGATTTTAGCAAATACTCAAGTCTGCTATGACAATAGTGTCAGAATGTTCTATCATCTATCATCTACTAATATAATGGCATCATTATGAATTTCCAATGATCAGCGGTAATCTGCAAAAATTTTGACAATTTCTTTGATCAGTGACCTACCATTAGAACGTCACTGTGCAGTAATTGATTTTAATTCGTTACAAGACAGCTCGTACCACAATTTTATTACAGGACCACTGATCGATCAATGATCGGCAGTTATGAATTAACAGATTACGAACTTTTAGCAAAATGACAATGGAATCGTGTTGGAATGACGAATTTATAAAAATAGCAGACTAGAGCCCCTGGACTGAATAATGCTCCCATACACAAAAACAAAACAAAATCAGTTTACCGCCATCTAGCGAGGGCATGGCTATGCTCGGGCCTGTAGCTTTCACCTGAACTGTGTTAAATCTTTTTACACAATTAAGTGATGTGATTTAATGACACCAAAAATTTATGTTTCATAATGTTAAAAAAATGTAAAACTAATTCAGATAGTTTGATTTGCAAATGGCCACACCTCAGTTTTTTTCGTAGTAAATTTCAATTTAGATAGTTACCAATGAACTGCTCCCGTATGAAGACTGTGTTTTGTGTGTTTGATACTCCTACTGTATGACGTTATTATGAGAGTAAATGTCATCATCCCATAATCCCCATTTGATAGAAAAATTCTTCCCTCCCCTATAGTGTGCAATATTGTATAAGATGATGGAGATTCATAATCACCATGCTACATTCGGTGATTTTCGATAATCACCATGCTACATTCGATGATTGAATTCGAGTTTTGCTTGAAAATACGCAGATTTCTACGACCTGTATTATAAACATCTGGGTTCAAGTAGTGAGTAGTGCGAATTGGTAACGGTCGAAGCCATCCAATACCCGCTTGAATATATCCTGGCTTAGCTTTTATAAGAGTATACAGTACCTGGTTCGTGAACTGTCTGCTTCAAAATTTTTAACTTTTCAGGTTTGCAAATAAACTTAACTGTTGTTTGTTTTTAGCCCTTTAACCGTTTTTGCGTCGGATATGTCCGACGAGTTTTCACATCCCATTCGCCAAGGTCATGTTTTTGCGACTGGCTACTCCATGTCGTTGAGCTCTTTAATCGCCATAGGTGACAGAAGAGCTGACGAGATGGAGTATTTGGTCGTGGATATGCGACACTGGCGGAGTAAACGCGAGAGTGTTTGTCGGATATATCCGACGTAGGTGGTTTAAAGGTTAAATAAATATTAATGAAAATATTGTCGTATGACAAAAACAAAATTTCGATATTTTGATTGACTTAAGTCCTATATTTTGAGCGGTGTTGCTTGCTTCGATGAAAGTTGGGTGGTTAAAATATTTATGGGAAAATTGCGTTCATGATGGGAATATTTCATTATTATTATTATAAATCTTGTCCGAATGTCCAGAAACAAAGTATGTATCATACACGTTCAATGCAGTCTTAGCTCGTGTTGTTGAGAACTTCACTTGATAAAAATATCTGGTTTTTAAAGCATGCTGAAGTTTGAGATTGTGTGTGGGTGAAAAATGTATAAAGATTTTATTAGTCAACGTATTATTTAAAATAGTAGGTACGCTATACTTATGTTTTTAAATTATATGTATAGCAACTGATTTTTTTAAGAGGGCTGCGCTGTTCAAAGATAATCCGCAAAATTTAAATTTTCAAAAGTTTTTGCATTTTCCAGAATCAGAAACGTTTATTTCAAATAGACCATTGACAGGCACTTTTGGATTGTCAAAATGTTGGTCAGTCAAAAAAAGTAAAGCTAAAATGCACGTTCCAAAGCGTAGATCTTTATGGAGAAGAACGTGCAAGAAACTCCATGGATACTCTTTTAAATCATAATCTGATCAGAGTCAAGTTGTATGTTGATTAAAATATGATTAGCGGGCGTAATACATTCGCTAATCATACGTACTTATTAACGGAATTATAATCACTAATATCATCAATATAACCTTCTTAGTTCGTCTTACCCAGTTGAATGACTTTTTCATGAAGTAGCCAAGATATAAAAAGAGCATGAGTCGGACTCGCGCACTGAGGGTTCCATACAAACTTGGATATGTAAATAGTTCAATTCCTGAATGGAGTCGGACAGACAGGCGGCCCACAAAGTGATCCTATAAAGCTTCCGTTTTTTCTTTTTGAGGTATGGAACCCTAAAAATGCAAACACTTAAGGAACCCTAAAAATGCAAACACTTAAGTAAATTTTAATTTTGCATATTGTAGGGTAGCCCGCGAAATTTGTTAATTTTTCTGATAGAAAGAATAAACATACATAAAAATCTATTGAAGTTCCCACAATACGTTTCAACTAATTTAAGACTGAGGCTCGCTAAATACTAAGTAATTTTAAGTACTTATATAAACAAATTAAAGTACAGTACCCGGACGTTAAAGACAATTCAAGTTTTAGAAAAAGCCCACATTGTGAAGTGCCATGCCATCTCTGTCACTCATGTCTTTTGTTTCTGAAGTGGGAAATGATTAATTGACTACTCACGCTCTAAGATAAAACGAGAGAACGTGTCAGACTTTTACTGACTAAAAGCTACCTGTGTCCTAGAGTTGCCCTTTGCGTTCTAGGGCCACGGTCACTCTATCAAACGTTCCCGTAGCCCTAGTAGACATCGGCCCTACTGGGCCCCTCTTCAATTTAGCTGATATCTCTTTAAGGCGCGCGTGGAACACTACAAGCTGTCGACTATGGGCTTGATCCTTACCGGAAGGCCGGACAGCGAACTACCCATTGCTCGTCGTTCACAAGATCGCGCTGTCACTCATACCTGTGTGTCTATTTCTAAAGCTCGATATGTCATATTTAATTCTGGGTACTGTACAGTCACCTTATGAAAACGTTATCATTTTAGAACTTGGTCATATTAACGTCGTGTGTATTTGCGTCATAATATTGACGTTGCGTATTGCATCGTATAATATGACAAGGTTGTATGGTTGAGAGCGTTCATGAGGCAAGGTATTTTATATAATCTTTTAAGTTCCAAAAGAGTTTCTAGGGAAAGTGAGTGTGACATTCCTTTTTTTTTAAATAGAATTCCTTTCTTTTTTAACTCTTTTTGGATTTGAAAGTTTATATTGAATAGCGAGCCTCGTAAACGCTCCTACGGTTATCGTAAGGGGGCCATTGCTCATTGTCTGAACGAAGCAGGATCGCTGCCGATACCGTGTGGTGCTGTGTGAGTGAACATTTTACTGTAAAACTTAACAGCATGCTGGGTAACACAGAATGGACAATAATTTGCTTGTGATTCATAGAAATCTCTGAATTCTTTAGCAATTGATTAGCAAAATTATCTATAGATAAATAATACATGCCAGTGACGTGTTGCTGAATAGTTTAGAGATTTTTATTTTATGAATAAGGGGTCTGCTTAAGGGGGATGTGACAGGGTAGCTCGCGATATTTTTTTTTTGCAATTTAACGTTCAGTATTTCGCTGTACTTTAATAAAAAAAATGTTAGTCACTACTGTATCAAGTATGTTTAATCATTTAAAATGTCAATACAGTTCCTAAAGTTCAAAAGGATTGAAAAAGTATTTCATTCAAATTAAATTCAAAATATGTTATTACACATAGGCCGGACTGATGGGTACTTGTGAACGTCAAAAACTAGTGCGCAGTTTCAGAAACTCCACAGTCACTCTTTTAAAAAATAATACTGATTTTTTTTAAAATCCAGATTACAATTTTAATAGGTATGAGAGGAACTGTCTTCTCAACTATTACATTATTGCTGTTCTATACTGGTAGACCAGTTAGTTAGATAAATAATAAAAAAGAAACTATAAAGATAAGTTTCAGAAATCTATTAGCGAGTTCTAATGAATATATTTGAATAAACGCACATTAAGCACAATAAACCCCTGCGACGATAAGTTTTCAGTTATTTAAGTAGTTGTAACAACTGAATACTGAACTGAAAATGACAAAAAACCGTTTGTATTTGTGTTTCGCGTGCTACCTTAGTACTTTCGCCTTAAGCTAATTCAATTACTAATTGAAGGATGAAGTGCATTGGAAGTAAGTCACAAAAGAGAGGGTAGAGAACCGCAAACAATTTTTTTTTTTTTTTATCAACCATTTAAAATTTTTCCTTGCGTTCGCCAAGAGATTACACTATGTATAAGTACGAGGCTTACTCAAGTCTAACATTTTAAAAACACTCATATAAGACTGAAACCAATGTACTTTAATTTTCCAACAATTACAACGCACATGTAACAGATTGGCTTACATAACGACATCAAGTAGTTAGACTAACATACACCGGCCGCCATTTTATTAAACAATCATTAAACCAGGCTTTAGTTAATACCGCCTTTGTATTTAGGCAGCTTTAAGCTTGTAGAAGTTGATTCAAATTAAATTCACACAAATTATGGAATTAATTTACTCGGGTACATTTTTTTGTCACATTTACACTTCACGGGATTTAAAAATATAGCATTCACTAGTGTTCTTTAGTAATGCAAATCAACCTGCAAACATGGTTAACCCGGTAAAGCACAATTACATTCATTATTATATGGCAGACAGTGCCTATCTGGAGGAAAAATAATGTACTCCTCATTTTGAAAAAATACATAATGCTTGTTTCAAGTCCACTGTACTATAATACAACGTTACATCTGTTTTTCCGCTGCCAATATTTTTTCTAAACATTGTTTTGAAAACATGTTGACACCGTGTTTTTTTTAATGGTTAGAAAAACTTTCGCATATTTAAACAAAGCAGTATTTATATAATAAAAATAAAAAAAAAAACAAAAAATAAACACTATTGCTCGAAATATTTTCTTACCACTAAAATCACACGGTGTTTTTACCAAACAAAATAATAAGACCAACTTCAAAAACTACAGGAGACGCAACGGAACCAAACTGGAACCACATAGCTTCCCTCTCAGGGTCTGACTTCGACCTAGCGGCACACGGAGACCACCAGGACATCAGGGATATCGGGAAGCACGTGGTTGGTGAGGTCGTGGACGAACCACCTCCGGCCCACGTATAGTGCCTTACTTGCAAGGAGGCAAATTACATGACCAACTAAAATTGCGCAATGTAATGCGAACTGTCAAATTTAGTTGATGCGTAGATGGCGCTAGTTGTTTGTTACATTTATGCAGAGCTGTCAATGTCAAATTAGTTCAGCACAGAAAGCGCTACCTACGTGTTTGATACATTTATGCAGTGCTGATAATAGGGTTCAGTGCTGAAAGCTTCATCATAGGGTCGCGAGATGGCGTAGTTTCCAGCATTAAACCCTATTCTTGAGAATTAGTTAGTTGCTAAAATAATTGCGCTATTGAGTTATTGCGCTAAAATGAGCGCAACATTAGGCACTGTTTTAAAGAATTGGAGTACTTGGTAAGTTGGAAGACCTTGAAGGGGCTGAGGATTAAAATATACGTTTCTTTATTTTTTACCTTATATATGACTTTTAACCTCGTCTCACACCATTTCATAAGACGTACCCATGGTACTCTTATTGTTTTTTATTTCATATTTGATGTATAATAAGTAAAAGCTGTCCCGAAGTGGCGATGCCTTACAACAAAAGTGGTATCGACTCAAGAAATATAGTTTTACACTTAAGAATAATTTTATTAAAGCAGTTTAAAACAAGGAAAAATAAATAATTTTTATTTTAAGAAGTAATTTTTCCACATAATTGTGCTTTATACAATTTTAGGAAATTAAAACTGCGGCAATAAAAGCAACAAAAATAAAATGAAAATGCGTTTTGTTGTGATTTTGCCTGATGTTATAAAATCTAAAAAAGTAATTATTAAAAGCTGTACGTAATAATAAATAATTTTTGGTAAAAAATATATGTAGGTAATTATAATGACGCTGTTCAGACACGAAAAAATTAGAACTTTTAAAATTTGATTAACTTGCTTGTTAACTAATACAATAATATAAAATTGGTGCGATAAAGGCATCAACCGCCACCTAAGAAATATGAAATTAATAATTTGTAGTTGCATAAATTCATTGAAATGTGCAATTTCTTGTGTTGGTGGTTAGGTTTATATTTGTTTGAGTTGTGAAAGAAAGCGATGAAAGTGCAATAACAGTAGCATTATTTTAGTCACGGAATAGTTAGCTAATGGAATGTTCATTCCTATTGAAACGACAAGTTACTATATGCCTCTTTGCTTCGACAATGTGAATAATATGGGATAATAAATATTATGGGACGTTGTCGAAGCAAAGAGACGTTATATATTTAATTAATTAGAATTTTTACTCTCCAGTCGTTTCATTATCCGTGCTGTTTTTGGTTTGCTCTTATTTGAGAATAAATCGTGATTTTTAAATTATTTAAGGAAGTAAAGAAATTAAAAAAATGTATCTGTAATTGTTTAAGCGTATTGTGCGATTATTCTAAAAAAGAAATAAAAAAGGGGCTGTATCGACAACCAAAGTATTTTTTTTTTATGTTGTATCTAGTAACATTTTAAAATGAAACAAAAAACATAATATTTCAAATCCTTTAATATCTCGTCCAACAATGTCTTCACAAAGAATCTACGATCCATTATGTACTTAAGCGAAAACAAGTTTCGTTCACATATCAGAATACGAATCCATTTCATTGAGAGAGAGATAATGGTAAAATGTGAGGTAGGTTGTACAGCAAATTTAACGAACTGAGTTATTAGGTATGAAGCCTAAAGATAAATAAATGATAAGCTTGAAATAATAAAACGAGAGTTAAGGATTTTCATGCGGTTTCATTTATAAAAGCAATGACCGCATAACAGGCACTTGATGCGATCCACTTAACGATCTAAACTGAACTGTTAAAGGCATGGAGCTATTATAAGGTGTATAACTCCATCCCTCTATCTCACTCGCACGACTGACATTTTAACACGTCATGGTAAGCTCTTAATTTAATTTAATCATTTAATCGCTGGTGTCGGATTTTTCCGACGAGTTTTTTTGCGTCCTATTCGCTAGGGACCGTGTGTTTGCGACTGGGTACTCCATCTCTTTTAACTATTGCAATGCCCATAGGTGACAATAGAGCTGAAGAGATGGAGTATTTGGTCGTGGATATGAGACTCTAGCGGAATAAACGCGAGAGTGTTTGTCGGATATATCCGACGTAGGAGGTTTAAGGATAAAAAATATCTTTAAAAATAAAAATCCTTAAAGATAGTTTTATTAATATGCGTGTAGTGTAAGTAATTCTACTAAGCCCGTATTTTGCATTAAGCAATGCAAAAATTTTATTTCTGTTTTGAATACAGGAAACTATTTTTTATGTACATTTATTTAAGAAACGCTAATATACTATATAACGTTATCTTGTATACTTCAAGACTAAAACTGAATCTCATTTTGTCACAGAGATTAATATACATCTACATTTTAAATATTTTAAATTATTAGCAGCACATTTTATGACTTACTGGTCAAAAAAACAGCTATATATATATATATATATCCTGACAAAAATAAACTAAAGAATATTCACTAGTGGAAAAATGTTATTGAATAATATTTTATAAGTACTGCCAATTCGTGGAAGCATCGTCAGTATTATAAGAACAAAATAACTTTACTTTTGCCTTTGGCCCGTTTAAAAATTGAGCGTTTTGCTGCATAAAATATGTTTATTGTTAAATATTATATAATATATTATTCTAACCAAAGTTCAAATTACTGCATTGCAAATGTAGCGACTTATAGTCAGTAAAAGAAAATATTTTTTGTTAGTCGTTTCAATACATAGTTACATTTCTATGAGATAGTTTGGTCTACTGTAAGATCAGTTATTTTTTTTTATAAACATTTTTTTATATATAAAACTTATACATATTTGAATGTGGGCCCTTTTTGCATCCGTTCGTTATATGCCACATGTTAAGTCTGCTAGCCAAATGGTTTTGTAACGATAAGCAAGCTGATATAGCTTCGTTAATTTTTTATACATTTTTTATATAATTATGTGAACGTGACGTCTTAAGCTATAAGTGTTACGGACTCGCCTGATTTACGTGTTCAGTAGAAACTGTAGAAGTGTCTAGAGAGTGTAAGCGTACAACAAGTGGGAATATAATAATATGAGTAGATAAAAAAAATAAACAGTTTTTTTAAAACGTATATTCAGGTATCTAACTTTACGAAATCAAATTAACGGTCATCTTCGTTTACGAATTAACTGATCTTAGTATAAAATAATATAAAAAAACTTATATCTAAATAAATGTCGTCCAACATCCGTAAAATACAGAGTACATCTAATTGTTCTTATACTTCAAAATATTTTCAGAAATTGTTGTATAAAAATAAATGCATATTAAGATTGCTTTCATTCACATTAATAAATGCAAATATTGAGTGGAAATTCCCTTCTATTTTAAATATTGATAATAAATATAATTATATTATTATAACAAGCTTTTTTAATATATTTTCTTTTTTAATTATTTATTTTCTTTTAAATTTATTATTTAAAAATGTTTTCTTTTTGTGATTTTCGCTCAATCTATGCGTCAGTTCAAATATTAATATATTGTTAAGGTTTACGTATGAATTCATATCCGTCATTATTACCTACTAAGTTTTCATTTAACTTATGGTAAATGTTTTTATGAGGGTATTTTATTAAATGTCACTCAAAAACTAATTGGCATTTTCATGTATTTTGGATTTTTATTATTTCTGTAAATATCCGCACAATTTCATTTTGAGAATAATATACGTACTATTGTCATCGGTGCTTTTGAATCCTAATTTACGTTTAAATATATTCGTTTATAATATTAATGACATCCGTTTTCTGAAATACTGAACAAGCTAACAGACCGCGAAACTTAAATGACTGACTGAAACAGCAATAACCAATCACGTTACTTGATACGAGTTTTTGTAGTTGGTTTAGCCTTTCAGAAACCGGGTGTAAGGTTGTTAAAGTCCTGGAACTGGCTGTTTATTTTATACCTAGTCACATAAGCGTATGTACAACTGTGGAGGATCACATCTTTATGTAATATTAATTGCATTTTATCATTTAATTACATAAGTGTGTGTTTATTGTAAATCTGTCCCAAATGTTAGTTGAGTGACAGGAATAAATGGATCATGTAAGAAGTTTTGTAAAAGAGTCTAGATCAAATTAATTTTGTGTCCACTTTGAGCGTTATCTTGCCCAGACGTTATTAATACTACGTCAAATTAAAATAGCAAAATTACGCAGGCATGATGGATGGGTCTTGTTGCCTAATAACGAAATGATAAAAAAATATATAATTTCAAGCAAACTACACTATCACTCAATTTTTTTTTTTAATTTTGACCTAAGGAAAACAAAAACGTATGATCTTAATAAGATATATCCTACTCGTCACGTCTGTGAAGTTGCGCCAATAAATTTGATTTGACCGTTGGTAAAATAATATTGTTAAGAGAATGCGCACAACTATCGTCCTATCCGCTAAAAGTAGCATTGTTTAGTAGACATATCCAGTAGTTTATGGACCTACTGTATTTGTATTATTGCTTCACCGATAAAGTGATAAGGTCCTCTATGGAAGTTTTCACAATCAATAAAATGTCTATTAAAAGTTAAAAATCAGTGCGCCTAGTGCGAGTTCGTTTCTGACGTTCGACGCTCCGATTGGCTCGCTCCAAGTTTTTAACCAATCAGAGAGCCAAACGCGGTAAACGTTTTGATCGCATATATAACGTAAAAACAACTCGCGCTCAGCGCACACGATAAATATTTTGGTGCAATTCAACATTTAGTAAATAACAATTATTTTTGTTAAAAAAATATATCAGTTGTGCAAAAAAATTGATGTTATAACTGTATTTTGAAATAATAATCTAAGATTTTAAAGGAGCAGTGTAGGTACTGAAGCCACTTCCATTTCTACTAGGTCCCTTCATATGAAATTTGTGTAAAAATATAACGATATTACAAAAAATACAAAATCCAAAGAAATCAATGAACAAGTAATTTCGAAAAAGGAATTATGACGAATTACGACTCGAAGTTATGACAGTTTAAAGTGACCCGGTTCATAAAACACCAAGGTTCATAAAACACCAATTTCATAGGTAAGGACCTCATAATAACGTAGTTTTATTGTATTAATGTGTCACAAGTAGTTACCGTAGTGTTAGTGCATACAGATTACATACTAGGTACACAATGACTTGACTTCCCATAAGCGGCTACGTATCTTAAACCTACTCGTACAAGTTAAGATTTTCATTAATACATTAGTATCAAACTGGATTATTAATTTAAAGCCCATTAATAAAAAAAAAAATAAAATTACGTGTTATTACTTATCTTTTTGGACAGTTCATACTTGATCATGAAAGTACATGAAAAAAGACCTATTGTTTCCTAAGACAGTTTTTTCTTAGCTCTTATGGATTTAGATTATCACATATTGTCCCATTTAAAAAACCAGCATAAATAGAGTATGGTCTCTTATGAAGTCAAGTGATGGAATACTTTTGTAATCTGTGGTCGGTCCTCGTGTGCAAGATGTTTTGCTGTATGTGAGACGCTTCTATTTATAATGTTTATATCGATTATATATGGAAAGTTTACCCAGTGTTTTATTTAACTACAATCTAGCGTGTCCTCATGCGTCCTACTAGTAGTGTTTAAGAGACCTGAACTTCTGGGTCAGCGCGCGATTTTTCTGAGCTGCTGAAGAATAAATATAGGTAGGTAGTTTAGAGACATCGGCCATGGTCATGGGTGAAATTGGTTTATTATCTATGGCGTCACATAAGAACTAATCCTGCATCGCGCAATTAAAGTTCTCCGCGCGATTGGAACATATAGAACAGCCCGAAATCATCTATCGGGCAGTTGCCCACCAGACATAACACCCGTCGTCTGGTCGGAGAATCGTCCCTTTTTAACGGAGGTATGTGCGACTTTCTGTTTCGCACACCTCCAAACATGATTCCCTGGCCTCAAGTCTGTTATTACAATAGTTTCAGAATAGTCTATCATTGATTTCATAATTGATGAATGTCACAAGTTTGGTATTGCTTGCATGGCATTAATTTGTGACGACTTCATCGCCCCTAAATAATTAAAACCATATGTACAAGATTACCATTTTATGCCACTTCTTTCAATGGAGTTTCAGTGGTTGACCATTGGAAAGTCATCATCATCATCATTTCAGCCTAGACGTCCACTTTTGGACATAGGCCTACCCAAGCGACGCCACAACGACCGGTTCTGTGCGTCTCGCATCCACCGCACTCCCGCGACTCTCACCAGGTCGTCGGTCCACCTTATGAGAGGCCTTCCAACGCTGCATTTTCCGGTGCGCGGTCGCCACTCTAAAACCTTTCGGCCCCATCGACCATCCGCTCTACGAGCAATGTGCCCTGCTCACTGCCAATTTAGTTTGGCGATTCTTCGGGCTATGTCATCACTGGCAACATGGACTGCTCATAGACTTTCGTCTTGAGACAATGTGGTATGTTGGACGAGAAGATACCGCGCAGCTTCCCGAACGCTGCCCAGCCGAGTCGGATTCGACGATTGACCTCTTTCTCAAAGTTAGACCTACCCAAGTGGATTGTCTGTCCCAGGTAAACGTAATCGTCTACAACTTCGAGTGCTAAGTCTCCGATCTTGATCGGAGTGAGTTGTTTACCATGGTGGTTATTTACCATGACTTTAGTTTTGTCCATGTTCATTTTAATACTCACTCTCATGGCCGGATCTACTTAATAGCTAAATGGGCTTCAGCCCAGGGCCCCAGGGATATAAGGGGCCCCCAGTTCTGATTAAAAACAATCTACAATGATACACATTTACAAAAACTAAGTGTTCAGTCGGCGGTCTTCTCGCACAGGGCAATCTCTTACAGAAAACCACAAGACGAAGTATATTTAGACTTTCAAGTTAGCTATAGTAACTCGTGATCTCTTGTTCCATTAGGACGACATTTCTACAGTGATCGGTCGTTGCCGAAAAGGTACACTGTAGGAAAAATATAAACTTCTTTTTAACAAAATGCCAATTAATTAGATTACTTAGGTGGGCCCCCAAGTAGTGTTAGCCCAGAGTCCAACAATTTCACGATCCGCCTCTGCTCACTCTTTCGGAAGCTCTACTAAGGTCATCGAGCATTGTACTGAGCTCCTCCGCAGTCTCAGCCATGACTACTATATCATCGGCAAACCAAAGATGAGTGATGTACTCGCCATTGACATTAATGCCTACTCCACTCCAGCCCAGAACCTAGAAGACATCATCCATTGCAGCCGTAAACCCAACGCAACCAAAAACAACCCGCGTGCGTACCGCATAGCCAAAAAGATGGCAAATATTTAAGGTAGAGTGAAAGAGTGTTAGCGCATAACATCACTAGTCAGACGAGGATAGTAATTACCAGCTGTTCGAAACTTTATAGCCATTGCGCATGCGTCGAATGCTAGTGTTCTCAACCACCAGTGCCGACATAATAGTAGGGACGACTTAATACTTAAATACTCCAAAAGAAATGTTTTCCTTTTCAAAATGACTAATATAAAAATTACAACAAAAAATTAATGTTGATGAAAAATAAAACCAAGGTTACATAAGTAAAAGAAAATTTTATTGTGCAAATAGTACTGTTTGAAAAAATATACTTACGATTTTATTCAATTATTCAATCGTCTGTTACATATTAATTAAATATTTACCCAAATTAAAAATATTCTTCGAAACCTTCTTTATTTTTTGCTTTAGAACTGAAACTTTTTTTTAGACACTGTATGATATCCAAAATCATAAGTAAATTCAATTGTTTATAGTGACATGATTTTTATATTTTTCTTCTGGCAAAACAATAACATTAGCGAATAGGTACTTTTTGAATGATGCATTACCAAAGTCACATACATTGTATTTTTTGTCAGACAGAAAACACGCCCTCATATTTATCAATTTAATTTTACGCTAATTTGATAATTTTTAGATGCACAAATAAAACAACAATATATACAGCGCTAATTTTTAATTATTACAAATACTTAAAGGGCTTATTAAAAAAGGTCTTGTTATTATTTCAGTAAAGTCTCAATAAATAATATTCATAAACAGCAAAATTATAAGCTTTTGCTTATAAACTAATATCCCACAATGTCACTCAATTTAAGGAAATATTGTACAGGCTATTTATGATATATATATGAGTGCTCTAATTCTGCAGCCGGATCTTTGACTAATACTTACAGTACACATAACGCGCTAATAGAATGAAAAAAATCTAACTTTTAAATTGCAATTTGTGGAAAATGAGCTGATGAGTAAGTTTAAATGTATTTCTCCCGTATTTCTTTTTTACTCATAATTCGGATTCATTTTCACCGCAAGGTGCTTTCTAAGCATAGTTTATGACAAAATCAGAATTTACAGGAATTATCAGTTAATAAACAGACAACAGGAAGAAAACATAAAATAAAAATATATACATTATATTTACATACATTCCTATTATAAATTTACGTCACCGACCGCCTGATAGGAGTCACCAGGTGTTTGGGCATTTCTTCTGAGCATGTTGAGATCGTGGTTTCTACGCCTTTGATTAATTTTATTAATATAAAATTCGTACCATATTTTCCGATTGCTTCGTAAAACGAAAAAAAAATACGTTCAATATTATTGGGTTATATTTAGTAAACAATTTGATAAACTCGAATACTTTATAATTGGATTCATCGGTCATCGTTTCCATGGCGTAATCACATAGCAATAAGACGTCGCCTAAAACAAATATCACAGTGGATATATACAAGCGACGCCAGATGTTAGAAGCTGTCTGTGTGGTCGTGAAACTAAGACAAAGTGAAAATACTCTTACAATGTAAAAAAAACTGTTAACTACTAGCGGTAAAATGTGATCTCCAAATGTAAACAACAACGATATCACACGACTTGCAAGAGATTGTGACGTTCTAAACTGTGATAAGTTTGACATATACTCGTTTGCAACTGAGACAATGGTGGTGGTTATTAAAGCCAAGACCCAACCAAACATATTAGCTTTCAAGTACCTCCTACGGACATGCACATTAAAAACTTTTACAAAATCTACGTAAAACGTATGACTTATAATTACGAGCCAATGGCTCTTCGCTGTTTTAAAATAAACGGCTAAGTTGTTGGTTATCAAATAAAGTGTCCAGTGTTTTTCTGGGCGTATCATTAGGAATAAAAATGATGTTAAATAAAGTAAGAAGTTTGATAAAATTGCGTTAAGAAACACAAAGTTTCTGTAATTACGAAACTTCTTTATGATGCACCATGATGCCACGCCGCATATCAACGTAGCTAGAGTCACCATAAGCACGGCTAAGTCCTCAGTCAATAAGATATGAATCCACCTTGAGTCCGAATAGTCATCATAACTCTCTCCAGATTCGTACTGTTCGCTGGTGTAGTTATCAAACATGGCGAATGGGTGATAGTCACTTGCACAGTTTTGATTGATTCACTTTAAAGTCGCAAGATTTATTGCAAGAACAGGTTGACGTGAAGTAGTCCCATACCCTACAAGCAGGCGTTACTTTGAAAACAAATGTTCTGACCGTGGTTATGATCACACGCTACAAAATTAATTAGCATGTTATCTTTACACCATAATCAGCATTATTATTTATTTAATTAAATTAAAAATAATTATATAGATTGACAAAGAGAAAACATTATTATGTCTGTTTTTTTTTATTTAGGTAGGTGACGATTTTTGAGAGTATTATTAATAGCTCGAAGGATTTGATTAAATGATATAAACAACACAATTGTCAAGATGAACTCTTGAATTTATATTGTTTTAAAAAAATTAAGTCGACCGCTTCGGTTTACTAGTAAGGTAAATTAGTATTAATAGGTTTATTAGAAATTCTGATTTGAAAACCTAAATGCTCTGTTTACATACAAAACGATAAACATTTTGCATCAAGTTTATCATTTTGTATGTAAGCGTTTTTAGTTCTTTTTTAACAGAAAAAAAACCTGACGTTCATTTCGAAAATTTTACCCTAAGTTCGGGTCATTAGAACGAAAAATACCTAACACAGCAATCATGTACATTATGGCACATAATCAGGAAATCGAATTTGTAAACCGTACGGTTGCGCCCAGCTATAGACTCCACTTATGGTTTTCAAGTAAAAAAACTTTTTTTGTTAAATTAGTCTTAGTAGATTTTGAGATAAGGTTTTTAATTTTCAAATTTGCACTCAAAAGTGAAAACTGTATTCCAAATTTATTTAATTACGTTACACGTTCGTGTTTAGGTCACAGATGTCCATGTGTGAACCGAATGTCAATTCGAATCGTTCCTTTAGATTCGGACCAATCACACACAATTACATGAGTGATCCTCTATGGGTTCTGTTTTTTCATTCGTACCTACTCCAGGACCTCTAAAACGCTTTTAGAAATGTAACAAATTATATTTTGTCCATCTGTCTGCGTATAAAATTGCATTGATCGATAAAATTGTAAATAATTTTCGTCGGTAGGTAAATTAAGATTTTGTTAATTAAGAAGTTGTGTAACACCTGATTTTTCAATTTATCAAAACTAAGAAATACTTTTTTCTAGACAATAAGTAGACTTAAGGATTTTATTTTCACTGTGCATGCGTTTTTAGGAGCAATTTTTAGAAAAAAAAGCCGCACTTTTCGTATAATTTGAATCGAAATGGCGGCCATCATCTTGTTTTTCTTTTCGCAATAAGTGTACACAATCGGTGTAGGTATGTAAATAGGGTGTCAAAATAATTATATTGATGCCTAATTTATTGAAATCTATCAACCATTACCCTTCCTCTGGTACAGTCAGGTAAAACTATTGTTATACGTTATACCTACTAACGTTACTATTGTAAATGAACATAGCGAATCCAATAAATGTTTGACCTTTTCAATTAATTAAATTTCTACTGATTACGATGCAACGATAAATATGGTGAACCAATTATTTTTTTAAACTCGATTACAACTATTATTAAATCCACTGATTCTATCATTAAGGCTGGCTATAAGGATTTGGCAGCACTTTATGTGAAACTGTTCGCAAGAAATTTATTTTAAATTCTGCAAATTAAAAAGTGAATCAATCAAAACTGCAAGTGACGTTCGCCCGCTCACCATGTCTGATAATGACACCAGCGAATATTATGACTCTAAAGAGAGTTTTTACGATTTGTTATTGAGTTCGAGGTTTATATTTATTGTAAATGCGGTGACTCTAGCTACGTTGATATACGGCGCGGCATCATGGTGCATCATGAAGAAGTTTCGAAATTACAGAAACTTTGTGTTTCTTAACGCAATTCTAATAAATTTCTTAGTATATTTGATAACATGTTTATTGTCAATGATAGAAGAAGAGACGTACATAAGTGCTTCCTGGATATTCGAGATAACATTTTTTTTATTTAAATATTTACTGACAGCGAAGAACCATTGGTTGGTAGTCATAAGTCATATGTTTTACGTAGATATTGTAAAAGTTTTTGATGGGCATATCCACAGAAGATACTTAAAAAGTATTATCTTTGGTTGGGGTGTGTCTTTAGTAACAACTGCCATCATTTTTTGGAATGAGTATGTCATACTAGTAAGTACAGTGTTAGGTAATCTATCAAAATCCGGTAATGGTGGTGTCATATGGATGATCTTTATGTGCTTAGATCTCGTTCTACCCGTGGTAGTTAACAGTGTTATTTACATTATAATAGTATTTTCACTTATTCTTAGCCTGCGTTCAGACATGCGGGAATCGTGCGTTTACGAATCGCGCGGTTTCAAACCGCAAAATTGTGAAGCTATTCAGACACGCGCGGTTAGTATGCGATTTCGTGCGGGTTAGCGTCAGTTTCAAAATGGAGGTCGACGAAGAAGTGTGTTTACTGTGGTTGCTCCTTAAAAAAAAGAAAAGAAAAAGGCGGTATTGGGTGCATCCAATATTACGTGACCGACTAGTACATGGTCAGTTCGTAACATTATATCCCAAATTAAGAATGTATGATAACAAATTTTTTGACTATTTGAGAATGTCAATAAAATCTTTTGATGAACTAATTGAACTGATCAGGCAAGATATTTCATGCTCTGAAACGCATTTGAGGCCAAGCGTGTCACCGGAAGAGAAACTCGTAATAACTTTAAGGTAAGATTTATTTATTGTTCTTCAAAATCAGCATAAATATTTTCTATAACTGTAGAGGACTGAGAGCCAGAACTAAATTGCGATGGTGACGGTGACGGTGCCGGAACAGGAGGAGATGATCCAGATGTAGTAAAATATCCTTGCGGGCTTGTATACTGTTGTCCTTGCCAATACGTAGGTGTGATCTGCTGAGTATTGTAGCGAACAGGGGGTGGTAAGCTTTGTCCTTTTTGTATCACTTGAAGTAATTCAATTTTGGTTGCTAAACGCCTATTTTCTGGTACTTTTCTGAGTTCTTTATATAACGACAAACAAAAGAGTTTGTCGTCATCTTGCTTGGTAATACTATTTTCTTGAAGTTCATTCTGAAAATGTTTTCGTGACTCGATACTTTTTTCTATTAAAACAGCTATTTTTTCTTCTGGCACTTGTGTTTTCTTACGTTTAGGGGGACGTATTTCAGTGGCTTCGGTTGCATTGGCGTTTAGTTCACTTGTCTCCTCACTTTGCCTTTCATTCTGTTCTTCAATATTAGTTGTAGTGTCTTTATTACTTACACTATTCTGCAGGAAAGATAATCTTGAAAAATACATATATCGGGCTCCTTTACGAGCACCTGAACCAGAAGGAGTTGTTTTTTCTTTTTTGTATTCTTTATTGTAGCAATCTCGTATGTTTTTCCATTTTTTTTGGAGTTGTGTACCTAAAAATAATAACATTATTAATAATATTCTTGTTTCAGATATCTTGGTACGGGTTGTTCATTTGGAGAACTAAGCTACAATTATCGCCTAGGAAAATCGACGATTACTGGAATTGTCCGCGAAGTATGTAAATCATTGTGGAATAAGTTGGTAAACATAGTCATGCCCGAAGCGACTGAAGATATCTGGAAGACAATAGCACGAGACTTTGAGAGATATGCAAATTTTCCAAATTGCATTGGTGCTATAGACGGCAAGCATATCCGAGTTATAAAGCCTGTTGATTCGGGTTCTTTGTATCATAACTATAAACATTACTTTTCCATAGTGCTCTTAGCACTTTGCGACGCCAACTATTGCTTTACTTATGTTGATATTGGGGCTTATGGCAAAAGCAGTGATTCTGCTATATTTAAAAATTCGGTTTTTTATAAACGCCTGACAGAAAAATCATTAAACATACCAACACCTAAACCAATATCTAATGTAGACCTAACACCAATGCCTTATGTTATAGTTGGAGATGAAGCCTTCGGCTTAGCAGAAAATTTAATGCGCCCATATTCAGGCAAATGTTTACCATATGAAAAAAGGATTTTTAACTATAGGTTATCGAGAGCCCGACGTAATATTGAGTGCACTTTTGGTATTTTGGCGAACAAATGGCGCATCTTTCATAGGCCTATAAATGTAAACATAGATTTTGCCGAAGATATAATAAAAGCTTCTTGTGTTCTACATAACTATGTGCGGACTAGAGATGGTCTAAAATTTAAAGATACTTTATATACTGCACCCATGACTAATCTCAATACCTTGCATGCGGGAAGAGGGACACCGTCATCTTTGAATATCAGAGATAAATTCGCTCATTACTTTGTGAACGATGGGCGTGTTCCATGGCAAGACACAAAGATATAGCTGCAACTAACATACCGTACTTGTAATGTTTAGGTACATAACTAAATGTAAACAAACGAAATATGGTAATACCGTTGTGACCTTCATTTGAAAAATGCTCGAAATGTCTGCATAAAGCAGCCGAAGTTTGTTTATATTTATTTAAGTACCTAAAGTATACGGAGAGTATAATATACGCTTCATAACAATAATTATAACATAATTCTGTCAATTATTTTTTGGTGAATAAACCTACTTACTTAAAATATTCTTTTTTTCCACCGTGTCTTCGCAATTTCCAAATATCTCCACCAACTCTTGCCAAGCTCGGTTCTTGATAATTTTATTTGAGTAATCATCACACTGAATGTCCCATATTGCAGGTCTCTTCTCCACCTCATCAATAAATAGTTCAGTGTCGAAACGATCCATGGCGAACTCACGAACAGTGACGTGCTCACCGCGCGGTATCCGCAACGCAACTGAACGCGAAGTTAGTGTCAATACAAGTGCACATACAGCTTCTAACATCCGGCGTCGCTTATATATGGCCACGTTGATATTTATACTGAGCGATGGTTTGTTGTTGTGTGAGTACGCCACGCTTATGTATGACACCAATGGGATAGTAAAAAATATTATAAAATCGTTTAATAATTTCAATCCATTAATATTGGACATATTTTTTGTCGTTTTAAGGAGTAATCGAATAATATGGCATGAGTATGTTGTTAAAATATTAATCCAAAGGCGTAGAAATAACGAGATCAACTTGCAAGAAAGAACTGCCCAAAAGACCTAATGAAAGGAATGGCCGTGCCTAAAATAAATAAAAAAATCTGAAATAAAAAAGTACAAACTTACATATGTAAGGGTTCAAGTCCGGATTGGAGTCAAGATTTTTTAAATATTCACATTTTTTAATTTTTTTTTCCATTTTTATATTTATTTCTATAATTGTGTTATAAGACCTTGCTTTATGCAAAATTTCAAGATTCTGGGTCAACGGGAAGTACTCTATAATTTTGGTTCCCTTGAGTGTCGAAATAAAGGTACGCTTTTTGCGACATAAACGGCTGTATCTTTTTTTTCGTTAACTTAGAAGTTTAATTGTTTCACAGCTTCAAGAGACCGCAGATCTAAGTATATGATTTTAATTTCAACTCGATACGTGTTTCACAAAGATCACAAAGTGATCCTAAAAGTGTTCCGTTTTTTCGATTTGAGGTACAGAATCTTATAAAAACAACAACAAGAATATGAATAGAATATAATAAATACAATAAAGAATATGAACACTGTTCCCAACACTGAGGTTTGACATTTCTTTATTTTTCCATAAGAATTGCCATTCACTTACATGAGAAAATTTAAGAATTAATGTACAAATATTATGAGTTATGAGTTTACATGTGGATGGATGGAGAGGGAGAGGGAGGCCAAAGAAAAGATGGATGGATTGTGTGAACAGTGATATGAAAGAAAAGGAAGTTAGTGATAGTATGACTTTTGACAGGATAGTATGGAAGAAAAAAACGTGTTGCGCCGACCCCAAATAAGATGGGACAAGGGCAGGAAGATGATGAATGTACAAATATTATTGGTAGCGCAGAGTAACAATTTTGGCTTAAATTACAATATAAAGAGAAGTCATCTTTTGAAACGAAATACTTCCGTTATAATTGTTCTAAACAATTAACTTCAATAGCTAAGATCTATGTTTTAGATATTTTCTAAGTTGATGTTTCTGCATGGGACTTTTAAGCTCAATAATCTCAGTGAAACAATTAATTTATAATTCACTGTTAATTTACCTTTTTTGAATTTTGCCCTGGACAGGTAGAAACCCTTTTTTTGCAAATTAAAATCAGGACCTGTACCATGAAGTTAAAAGTAAGATTGTTTCATTCTTATTTCCAGTGTGGGTAAGAGCTGGCGCTAGACAACCTGTATAGGCTCCTACCCACACTGAAATAAGAATGAAACAATCTTACTTTAAACGTCATGCCCGTAAGTCTATTGTATAAATTAAGTGGAAAAAAAAGTAATCCCTGATATACCTATGTTAATAATGACAACTTTTTTTTTTATTGATATAAACCAGTGCTTGACTGCGATCCCACCTGATGGTAAGCAGAGATGCAATCATTGATGGTGAGTCGCACTTGTTTATTAAGAGCCTATTCCTTTTGTTGGGGATAATATGTAGTGTAGCTTATTATTCGGTTATTCGTAATGATTGTAAAGTGTAATGTATGTATGTGTAGAAGTTGACACGAAATGACGATTCATTCCGTGTCAACCCTGCCTTACTATGTATTTTTAGTCAGACCCTAAGCCCTATCATTTATGTTTGTATTTATATATACACATATATGATTACCTTTACCTACTTAAAGTTCCTCTCTAACATGTATTGGTATAATAGTATCACGTTGCTATACTAAGGCTAAGTAAACTGCTGAGCTAGCTTCGGTTGTTTACTCAGTTTCTACCTAAAGATATGACGTCAATGAAAAGTTATTGTAAGCATCTCCGGCAATGTATCAAGTTAGTTCGGTTTTGCATTTTGATGTGAGTACTATTTGTAATCGCGTAATTTCTTTCATTACAGTTCCAGTAATTTTAAACAGTGTTTTTTTTTCAAGTCTTCAGAATCCACCCCGTAACAGTACTCTTCCCGCTCTCGGTCGAGTGTGAAAAGGAGTATCAGACTTTTACTGACTAAAACTCATTCATATTCTTTCAGTTGTCTTTTGCGTTCCAAGCCTTGACGGTGACTCTTTCGAACGAAATCCCGCAGCCCGCACGAAGAGCTCCATACCATCGCATTATTGCTGACATCTCTTTAACCCGAGCTACTCTTTGCTCGCCGTCCGTAAGCTCGCACTTACGGTGGTCGGGAACCGCCCTGCGACTCAGATGTTCTGGGGCCCAAGTTTGCTATTTTTGTAAATTCGTCATTCCAACACAATCCCATTGTCATTTTGCTAAAAGTTCATAATCTGCTAATTCATAATGGTCGATCATTGATCAGTCAATGGTCTCGTAATATATCGGTTGTGGTAGAATGACAATACTGAGCTTATTATAAGCAATGACTGCACAATGATGTTCTAATGGTAGGTCACTGATCAAAGGAACTGTCAAAATTTTAGCAGATTACTGCATAGGTACCTACGTCAGACATTCATTTGTCAATATGTACGAGATTACCATTCTATGCCACTTCTTTCAATGGAGTGTCAGTCGTTGACCATCGGAAAGTCATAATGACGCTATTATATTAATATGACATATGGATATGGGTTTAAAATGGCCGATTACAAATAAAAACACACAGTAGTTTATTCTTTAATCAAATACTTTGTTGTAGATAGAGCCCGACGTAGCACAATCTCATTGGTGTCAAAAATTGGCACACATCAATTGAATATAAATAAATATCTGTAAGTAGTTTAACTATTTAGCTTAGATAGGAATGAGAGATCAGAGGCCCTACCTAAACTGAACTGTTAAAGGGATGAAGCTATATAGGGTGTATAGTCCCATCCCTCTTTCTCGCTCCCACGATTGACATTTTAACAAGTCATGGTAAGGCCCCAGGTTCTTTTTTATATACATATCAGTTCCCTTTGTATCCTTTTACATTATTTCCGTGCAATTTGTAATACAGTTCCCAGAACGCCATTCTTTTATAGAAGGGCCGATATTCAAGTGTGATTGGTTTGTTCAAGAGCAAGTATGGCCGTCGCGAAGTTTCCGCTGGGTGCCATTGCACGGTGATTAGATCTGTTAGGGCTGGGGTCGGGTCTCTGTAATGAGAAGAAGTCATCATCTTCCTGCCCTTCCATCTTATTTGGGGTCGGCGCAACACGTTTTTTTCTTCCATTCTATCCTGTCAAAAGTCATACTATCACTAACTTCCTTTTCTTTCATATCACTGTTCACACAATCCATCCATCTTTTTTTTGGCCTTCCTCTCCCTCTCCACCCATCCACATGTATACTCATAACTCTTTTAGTAACATGTGTTTCATCTCTCCTCTTTACATGACCATACCAAGAACAAACGATTCCCCTTCAACTTTTCAGTCACTGGCGCCACTTTCAAACTTCCTCTAATATATTCATTTCTTACTTTATCCATTCTCGTCACACCACACATCCATCTCAACATTCTCATCTCCGCTACATGCAATCTTTTTTCATGCGTCTTTTTCACAGCCCAACATTCTGATCCATACAGTATGACAGGTCTTATCACGGACTTGTAGATTTTACCCTTCAACTTGAGGGGCATCCGTGGGTCACAAATTGTTCCAGTGACCTGTCGCCATTTCATCCATCCTGTATTGATCCGATGTGATACGTCTCGGTCTACCTCGCCATCTCCTTGGATAAGCGACCCGAGGTACCGAAAGTCGGAGCAGATTGGTATGGGCGTTCCAGCGAGAGCTAAGGGCATAGGACCGGAGAGACCACCGAAATCGCAGAACAAGTATTCCGTTTTGGTTCTACTCAATTTCAGGCCAACACTCTCCAGTCTGTGCCACCACACCTCCAATCTGTTCTGGACCTCTAGGCCACTCTCGGTAACCAACACAATGTCATCGGCAAACAGCATACACCAGGGAGCCTCTTCCTGAATGTCCGACGTCAGAGCGTCCATTATCATCAGGAAGAGGTAAGGGCTGAGAGCCGACCCTTGATGTAGGCCGACAGCCACATTGAAGCTGCCAGTGGTGCCCACTGTAGACCGGACTTGGGTACTGCATCGACTGTACATCGCTCGGATCAACTGCACATACTTCCCAGGCACACCTTTCTCCTTAAGGGCCCACCACAGAACCTCACGAGGTACCCGGTCGTATGCCTTTTCGAGGTCGATGAATACCATGTGCAAGTTTTTATGCGCACCTCTGTATTTCTCGCACAGCTGGCGTATAGAAAAAATGGCATCCGTTGTACCCCGACCAGGCATAAAACCGAATTGGTTCTGTGAAATTTCACTCTCTTCTCTCAGCCTTCTTTCAATAACTTTCTCCCAGGCTTTCATAGTATGTGACATTAGCTTTATTCCTCTATAATTGTTGCATTCAAGCACATCACCCTTGTTTTTAAAGATGGGCACCAGGGAACTGTTGCACCACTCATCAGGTATGGCTTCTTCCCGCAACAACTTATTGAAGAACAAAGCTAACCACATCCATCCATCCACTCGCAGCAACTTCCACACTTCAACTGGTATTCCGTCTGGACCAATTGCCTTACCATTCTTCATTCCATTTACAGCTATCCTGACTTCATCCATACTAATCATTCTCACTAGACCCAAATTCACTGGTGAGAAGAAGTATTGTTTATTAATTTAATCAGTCATGGTAAAGGAGAGTGCTATGATCGAATTGAGAAATGAAGATGTTACAGAAGGACTAAGGTAAACTCAATGGGGATATAGCTCGCAGTATGGATGGATGGTGGGGTAGAAAACTCTGCTGTAGTGGAAAGGGTGTCCTATGAAAGGTGGAATGTCATAGGGTAAGCCACAAGGTTGACTCATGATTTGATGAAAGCCGCGAGAATCCGGTAAATGCGAGATTTATTTTATATTTATTTATTTAAAACTTCATGCACTAAAGATACAGAGGCGGACTTAATGCCTTAGGCATTTTCTACCAGTCAACCTTTGGGTGATGCAGAGAAGAATAGTGGTAGGTGCAATAAAAGAGAGAGAAAAAAAATAGGTTAATATAAAAAGATTTACAAATTAATCACAGATACAATACAATAAATATAATATATATTATATAATATATACTTAATTTAATGAACTAAATATATATAATAATAAAAAATAGAGATGTAGATGTAGGACTGGTCGATGTGGTGTTGCTTGAAAAATGTGTTGTGTGTGTGTGTGTGTGTGTGAAGTCTAGCAATGGACGTTTTTCGATGTGGTGGTGAAATTGATATGGGTACAACGATAATACTATTCCAAAGACTCACCCATATTTAGCAAAGTTAGTCCACAAAGTCGTCATAGTATCAATCATTCTTTGGTCCTCCTCATTCGGCGTTTTATTCGTGAACATACTCATGTCGAACAAATAACCCAGGTCGTCCCCATGGCAAGCTCCGGGCGATGTAAGATTCATAGAAATCTTTACCCTATTTCTACCACCTTCATACGAAAACACATATCTGTATACACTGTTAGCTTTTGCTTTCAAGTATCTGTCTACAGTTCTTTCAGTAGGATAGCAAAACACAAAATCAGTAGCGAAATCGAAAATGTCGCTTTGTAAGTTTGAATTGAGAGCTTGATCACCGATGTAGAAATGTCGGATAGTATCGTCATCATAAATTCCGTCGAAATCTTTAACCAATTCATCTCCAAAACTATAGTTCTCATAGTACGCTTTGTTAGATTGTTTTGGATATAGAAACATAACTTCTTTATTTGTATGTCCGATCATGATGTCCATACCCCTAACTTTAGGTTGTAGATTGACTGGAAAGTCGGTTAAATGTGCGTCGTCTCCGACGGTCTCGACACAGGGCCGCGTGAGTGGATGCCCTCGTCTACTCACGATACGCGCGTTATGCGTCGCTTGCATAACTTCTAGAGGATCCTTATTGCTCAGGTAATCAAGCGCTCCTTTTACATCATCGCCGTTATATCCAAGGTTTCCGGCTATATTGAGTGGTATACTATCATTTTGTGTAGCTATAACCCACGTAGTCAAAGCAGAACCACTTTGCATAATCGCTCGCTGGACTAATTTCTCGTTCGTCAGTAGTTGGATATCTAGAGTCATGGCTCCGGCTGACTGTCCAAATGCTGTAATTATTTTACTATCACCTCCAAATGCTTCAATGTTATCTTTAATCCATTTCAAAGCCAAAACTTGGTCTTTTAGTCCTTGGTTACTAAAACCAGGTTCACTTACACATAAGAAGCCGAATGGTCCTAATCTGTAGTTTATTGAGACGATTACAACGTCATGTCTGATTAAGAATTTGGGTGATAGATCTGCCATGGCTTTGCGTCCTAGGACAAAGGATCCTCCGTGGATGTAGACCATGACGGGTAGTTTGTTGGTTGAACTAGCAGTACTGGGTACGTATATATTGAGTTGCAGGCATTGTATAGTGCCCATGGGCTCACCGCTCCTGCTGTACTGAGGGCAAGTGACACTGTCGTCGTTGGCTTCGTAAGTGCTGATGAAACCGGGATGCGGTGTAGCTGCCTGAAAAATGACAACGTTATACAGAAATAAAAAGGGGCGTTTTTCATTTATCTTTGAGCCATGGAAAGAAGCGAACGAAGGGCACAAATATACCCAAATCCGTTAAAGGGGTCATTGAACTTATCAATATCAATAACTTTTGCTAAGTGTGGGCACGTCCAACCCTGATATCACGCGTATTGGCCTATGACTATGACTCACTGTGAACTGCATAGGCTTGCAGTTTTTCAATTTTATTTATTCAGACAGTAATAAACAGTGTATTCTGTATATCTGTATTGCTCTACGGAGATATTTATAGCCATCAAGTTAAGAGCGGGCAACTCGAGGCACATTTTCATACAATCGCTCTTACGTGATTATGATGTTATTACACATATTTTTCCAGATATTTTGGATACACAGATATCTTGTGGATAATATTTAGGGTTCGATAGAAACCAAAATATGTGCAAAACTAATCCAGTAAAAAATCTGAAAATCTGCTATTTTACGTGAACTTTGGCCCTCCATAATCTACTCATATATTAAAAATAAAAAAGTACATAGAAGCCTTGCACATTTAATAGAGATTCTGAATGACGACAAGTTTTGTGAAATATTCGAGTAAATCACGGAGTTACCGAATGTCAACAGTTTTCAGGCGTTCTCTCTTTTCTTTCGCGTTGTCTCTTCATCAAACATCGCGTTGGATTGCGTTAGATGAAGCAACAAGCTTTTAAACCATGCTCGACGTTGACGATAGGCGAGTAGAAAAAAAAGTAAAAAACTAAAAACCGATTACGACAAAAAAAAAAAATGATGCTGAAAATGGTATGAAACAAGTTTTTCAGGAAGCTTAAATGAACAAGGCAACTGGAAAAATAAAAACAGAAATGTTTTTAAATAACTGTGCTTCTATACTATTTATGGTATGTACATGTCGAAGCCCTTTCAAATGATACCAAACACGACGTATTTTCTTTTTTTTAACACAAATCTTTTTATCCACTAGAGGGCACCACATTGAATTTTGATGATATTTTTTGATAAGTACCAGTCAAGCCCCTTCTAATGATATATTACGGCTAGCACGGTGTATATATCTTAACATTTTTTTAGCACATGCCTTTTTCTGCTAGAGGGCATCACATTAAATTTGAGCAATATTTTTGAAACGTACGTGTAAAGCCCTTTCAAATGATACCAAATACGTCGTATTTATCACCATTTTTATTTTTTAACACATTACTTTTGTCCGTTGGAGGGCACCATATCGAGTTTTGTAACACATCACGTAGCCTATGTTCAGCGGACAATTAAGACGGTTCTAACGATACCTCATATGTCAAGTTTAGGAGCTATGAGGGAACAGATGAATACACACATAGCCTGTCAAAATCATAACCCTCCTTTGGCTTTGCCGTAGTCGGATAAAAAGGATCCTCTTAAGACATAAAATTAGCATTCAATAGTGTGTCGGATTGACAGCTGTACTTAGTCTAAATATCTGCAAAATTATCCGTATAGCAACAGACTTTCAAGGTGTAGAGGCGTAACGATGTTTACTGGAAGAACGAAGTAAATTTGAGGCAAAAAACTATGTATAATAGAAACCACATTAATGTTTTTGCCTTGTACACTAAACGTGATAATGTGTTTGAACAGCATTGAATGATTTCATACCTTTATATACTTATGGTCATCTTCCATCGAGACGCGACGCGATTATGCCTTTTAAAAATAGCGATACTAAAATATAGATTTACTTTATTTACTATACCTACAAAAAAGTATATATTACATTTAAGTGAGAGAATTCGTATTGAAATAATAATCAAACTTAGAGCTTTCAATACCGCGCCATTTGGCTCAAAAGCCATGATTTTAAAAAACGTTTATATCCATTAATGACTTATTGGACAAACATGTGATTTACTTTACTAATAACATTAGGAAATATTCTTGTCTACATAGTTAGAGAGGACTCTTTTTAAATTACCTAATAGCATGCTTTTGAGGCAAATTTAGAAAGGTATATTAAGTTATTTTTAATTTTATTTTCAGAGTCAAATTCGAAGCTTGAGAACGTTTAAAATACTAACAGAATTAATAAACAAAAAAATATAAACCAATAACTAAGATCCTTAACAAAAACAGTTATCGAAAACAATTCACTGATTTAGTTTACTAAGAAAATTAAAATCAAAACAATGTCAAATTATTTACAAAATTTATGGGTGGGTACATAAAATGATCATTTGCACTGATTTAACCTTTTATCATTATAATGATAGCTTATTCTAATAAAAAAACATTTCTTTTAAAACGTAGATACTATTTAAAATTTTAATTAAAATAGCAACGATCAACGATTGCATCACTGCTTGCTATCCGGTGGGATCGCAGTCAAGCACTAGTTTATATCAAATAAAAAAAAAGCTTTTATTATTTCTTAATATTTACAAACACTATAGATCATAGCGCGTGAGCGTTGCAAATTCAGTCGCCCAAAAACATTCATCATCTGAATTTCAATGTTGCTTTGTTGTTGTTTAAATAATGCTATTTTAATTCAAATTTTAAATTTTAAAGAAAATGTTCTTCAACATAAAACTCACACTATCGACACGTCTGCTTGAGTAATGGTCAAGTTTGAATAGACCTAATACGTCTCGGGGCTGCACGATGCACCTCGCGGAGTTGCATCGAATGATCTCTTCAAGTATTATCGCGTCGCGTCTCGTTGTGAGCTGTCCCTAATAGTCATCGAGTTGCTGATTGATACGGAAAAAATGGTTATGTGAACGGAAGTTTTTTGTGCTACTAATTCTGATGTTTATTTAAATTAAGTAAGTATTTAAAGTGTAGTGCAATAAATTCAGAATTAAATTACATACGTATCTATTGTTCTTATTTAGATCTGCCTTTCTGACACCCTATATGATGTTTCCTCGGCTATGTTTTCTGTAACTTCTGTATAATTAAAAAGGCAGTCCTGACTCATTCACAGCCTCATCACAATCCAGTCCAAACTCTTGAACCTAGAACGCTAAAACTTTGCATAGAAGTCCCTTTTGTTATGTACATATTACCGGCCAGGACAGGATGAACTAGTTTCACCAAGTCTAAACCAGTTCTCTCTACACATGCAGGACTCCTATACATGGATGGCTTAAAAAAAAATTAACCACTTCTAGCCTAACCTGTTCGTGTCAGGATGGCCTAAAATACCGAGCTCGCTTCTCTTTCTCTTTCTCTCATGTGGATGGATGGAGAGGGAGAGGGAGACCAAAGAAAAGATGGATGGATTGTGTGAAGAGTGATATGAAAGAAAAGGAAGTTAGTGATAGCATGACGAGTAACAGGGCAGAGTGGAAGAAAAAAACGTGTTGCGCCGACCCCAAATAACACGGGATAAGGGCAGGAAGATGATGATGCTTCTCTTTCTCTTGGCGCTTTATCGCAGGTTTGGGCTAGTCGAAATTAGTTAACATATACATTGTATACAAAGGCATTATACAATGAATAAGAAAGGGTTTTCCAAAAGTCGTATGTACCTAAGTAAGTATTATATTTAACACATATATACTTAGTCTACACTAATGTTGAAAAGAGAAAAGATTTGTGTTTTAATTTATAATTAATAAACTGAAAACATGGACTGATTTTAAAATTCTTTCATTACTCGAATACTACTTTATTACTAAGTGATCTATGCATACATTTTATACTTTCACGCCACGCCAGTGTAGTCGCCGCAAAAGCTATTTTTTTAAGATAAAAAAATACTCAAGGCTGTATGTAATGTTGGTACTACGTCCCTTTAACACCAAAAAATCAGGACCATATTTTTTTTTCCATATTATGTTAACCAAAAACTAAACTTACCCCGAATGGATTGCTCTCATCCACCATAGCGTATGGTACTCCTAGAAACACTGCATAGTCTCCATCCCCCTTTAAACCTTTAATTTTCCCCTTCGCTGTAGTCACTATAGGTCTCTCCGAGTCATGTGCGTTGATACATTTGAATATGAACAAAGTAAATATCAACTTCTTCATTTTATTTTTAAACTTATTTCCAATATATCTGCTTGGCCAGTATCTACTGTAGTCGCTGTTTTCACTTACAGTTTAACTTAACGACTGATGGATGAGTTATGATGATTTAACTATGACGTGTTTTTCTGTCCGTGTCAGACTGTTTAATTTGTTATAAACAGATTTGTTTAATTATCTCCAGACGCAATATATATTTAGATAAAATTGTCTCATCTGTTATTTTTAAAATAATTACAACATTGTATGTTGTGTAGATTTTTTTAGTACTCTAGTAGAGTTCAGGTCAATGTTAAAATATCTGATTGTAAGATCATGGGTCAGTTGTATTTACCATGCGTTCCAAATAAGAATAGGAAAGTCAATAACCTCGATTTGTCAAATGGTGATTGAAAACGGTTTGCAAAGAAAACTTATTTGCTTTTTAATACGGATTTTTTTTTGTTTTGTATTACTGAGTCTTTGAGTTAAATCTAGGTGAAGTAAAAACGTTATTGTTTAATTTAAATTACCTAGCTAATATATTATTTAAGTCATAATTAGTTTAAAAATAAACTATTTTCTTTGTTAGGAACAATTCGCCTTCTTCCATTTGCCACTACTTAGACTTAGAGACTAGCAAAATTGAAGAACTGGATTCTGAAACTTTTTCGTTCATGATTCGTAAATAAATATTATTTTTAAAAAATCTTGTTTTGCTCACCTACTCAATTTTTCGATTTGACAGCTATGACGTCACAAAATGGCGTAAAAATCGATCCTATTCTTATTTGGAACGCA
Organism: Mythimna vitellina; assembly: GCA_949316375.1. NCBI lineage: Eukaryota > Metazoa > Arthropoda > Insecta > Lepidoptera > Noctuidae > Mythimna > Mythimna vitellina. The sequence continues at coordinate 5,335,384 of OX438687.1, read as the reverse complement.
CTGTATATCTAAGTGTGTCTAAATATTTCCGTATCATTTGTTTATTTAGGTCAAATCTTCCATATTTTTTCTCTCTCTCTCTCTTCATCCACTCAGATGAAGTCATTGAATTCCCACAAACCCATCATAAATACATCTTAAATTATTGGGGGGCAAATTGAGTGTCATGTTGGGGGACAATTTTTCCCCTAAAGCATCTGAAGCTTTACTCTTTACCGAGCTGAAGTTTTGCAGACACAGTTTGGATAACAATGCATGGTTAGCTAAATGATGTTAGGTATTCTGGTAAAATGGCGGACCAGATTTTTTTAATGCACAATGATACGAATATTAATTAAAAGGGTTGGTTGAAAATATAATAAAAAATATAAGTATGTTATTATAAATCCAATATGGCCGACAATTTATCTAAAGCTTGTTTTTATTTTTAAAAAAATATGAGACAAGGATTCAGCCTGTAATTTTCCTTTGGAAAGCATCGCATCGGACTAGATGCTAGGGTACTTCTAAATAAAAATCTGTTCAATATTTCCTTTGGCTTTATTTCTAACCTTGCGAATCAGTTTTGCGGTCACTGACCACAAATTCAGCGTACATACACAACTTACATCAAAGTTCACTTCGCGACCGACCGTTCTTAATCAAACAAATATATCACAAGTGAATAAAGCATTTAATAGCAGTTTTAAAATAAAACCAACAAGCTATCCTTTACAAAATTATTATTTGAAAAATGTACTAGCAGATGAATTTAGGCAAAATTTTAAATATTTACAATTATATTAGAGGTAATATTTGTCGAGTGAGCATTATAAGTCTTAAAATAATAATTCTACAAACATAGTTAAGTCACTAACAGTTTCGACAAGTCTATACATTTCTACAAAATCAGTTATTAGAAAATTCTGTCTATGGGGATAGCTTGTTTTTTAACTTAACATTTTATAACGCTACATTGACGCACTTTGACCACAATTATATTATGAGACATAGGATGATGCGGATGACAGCTGTCAGATTCATACAATGAAGCTACCTATCCTTTTCTCTCATCTTAACTTTTGAACCACCTATGTCTGATATATCCGACAAACACTCTCGGGTTTATTATGCCAGGGTCACACATCCACGAGTTAATACTCCATCTCGTCATCTCGGGATTGAAGAGCTAAACGAGATGGAGTAAGTCAGTCGCAAACACAACCCTGCCGAATAGGACGCAAAAACACTCGTCGCATCAATCCGAAGCGAGCGGTTAAACGGAGATACATATTTTCGTCTTGCTGTCACTAACCATGCTATGTAAAAAAAGACCTTAAACAATGTACGATAAAATGCAATTTAAAATTTTATTTTTCAGACTAGAGAGAAAATTATGGTAGGCTAAATGATCCTTCCGTAATTTTCGTGGCTCAATCACAAAATGAGTCGATGAATCAATGGGCTGCATCAATTTCTATTATGCTTGTAGACTCAATTTGAGCGGCGTAATTAGGTAAGATTTTTCATTGACAGCTGGACATTGCAGTTAATTTTAAAACAATGACCATAGGGTCTAACATGAGCTCTTAATGCGATTCACTTGACGATTTAAACTAAATTGTTAAAGGGATGGAGCTATATAGGGTGTATGCCTCTATCTCTCTTTCTCGCTCATACGCTTGACATTTTATCACATCATGGCAAGGTCCCTTTTCTTTACTTCGTTTCAAAGTTATATTGCAGGTGGAGTGTACGTCAACATAGCAAAGTATTATCACAAAGAAAAGTAAATCAAGTGTTAGTCGGTGTTTAGTTACAGTTATGGCGATACCTACAGTCAAGTCCTATATACAGACTGATTTATTTATTTTTTATACAGATACAATGTGAGTTATTCCTCGATTCTGAACCAAAATGCAATATTTTATTCATGAAGATCATCATGTAAGAAGTGGCTAAATGATATATTCAGCTGCATCTGGTTAGAATGGAAGCCAGTGTTGGCATCAATCAATTTTGAATGGAAGCCAGTGTTGGCATCAATCAAACTTGAAATTTGTGAACTGCATAGGCTTGCAGTTTTTCAATTTTATTTATTCAGACAGTAATAAACAGTGTATTCTGTATATCTGTATTGCTCTACGGAGATATTTATAGCCATCAAGTTAAGAGCGGGCAACTCGAGGCACATTTTCATACAATCGCTCTTACGTGATTATGATGTTATTACACATATTTTTCCAGATATTTTGGATACACAGATATCTTGTGGATAATATTTAGGGTTCGATAGAAACCAAAATATGTGCAAAACTAATCCAGTAAAAAATCTGAAAATCTGCTATTTTACGTGAACTTTGGCCCTCCATAATCTACTCATATATTAAAAATAAAAAAGTACATAGAAGCCTTGCACATTTAATAGAGATTCTGAATGACGACAAGTTTTGTGAAATATTCGAGTAAATCACGGAGTTACCGAATGTCAACAGTTTTCAGGCGTTCTCTCTTTTCTTTCGCGTTGTCTCTTCATCAAACATCGCGTTGGATTGCGTTAGATGAAGCAACAAGCTTTTAAACCATGCTCGACGTTGACGATAGGCGAGTAGAAAAAAAAGTAAAAAACTAAAAACCGATTACGACAAAAAAAAAAAATGATGCTGAAAATGGTATGAAACAAGTTTTTCAGGAAGCTTAAATGAACAAGGCAACTGGAAAAATAAAAACAGAAATGTTTTTAAATAACTGTGCTTCTATACTATTTATGGTATGTACATGTCGAAGCCCTTTCAAATGATACCAAACACGACGTATTTTCTTTTTTTTAACACAAATCTTTTTATCCACTAGAGGGCACCACATTGAATTTTGATGATATTTTTTGATAAGTACCAGTCAAGCCCCTTCTAATGATATATTACGGCTAGCACGGTGTATATATCTTAACATTTTTTTAGCACATGCCTTTTTCTGCTAGAGGGCATCACATTAAATTTGAGCAATATTTTTGAAACGTACGTGTAAAGCCCTTTCAAATGATACCAAATACGTCGTATTTATCACCATTTTTATTTTTTAACACATTACTTTTGTCCGTTGGAGGGCACCATATCGAGTTTTGTAACACATCACGTAGCCTATGTTCAGCGGACAATTAAGACGGTTCTAACGATACCTCATATGTCAAGTTTAGGAGCTATGAGGGAACAGATGAATACACACATAGCCTGTCAAAATCATAACCCTCCTTTGGCTTTGCCGTAGTCGGATAAAAAGGATCCTCTTAAGACATAAAATTAGCATTCAATAGTGTGTCGGATTGACAGCTGTACTTAGTCTAAATATCTGCAAAATTATCCGTATAGCAACAGACTTTCAAGGTGTAGAGGCGTAACGATGTTTACTGGAAGAACGAAGTAAATTTGAGGCAAAAAACTATGTATAATAGAAACCACATTAATGTTTTTGCCTTGTACACTAAACGTGATAATGTGTTTGAACAGCATTGAATGATTTCATACCTTTATATACTTATGGTCATCTTCCATCGAGACGCGACGCGATTATGCCTTTTAAAAATAGCGATACTAAAATATAGATTTACTTTATTTACTATACCTACAAAAAAGTATATATTACATTTAAGTGAGAGAATTCGTATTGAAATAATAATCAAACTTAGAGCTTTCAATACCGCGCCATTTGGCTCAAAAGCCATGATTTTAAAAAACGTTTATATCCATTAATGACTTATTGGACAAACATGTGATTTACTTTACTAATAACATTAGGAAATATTCTTGTCTACATAGTTAGAGAGGACTCTTTTTAAATTACCTAATAGCATGCTTTTGAGGCAAATTTAGAAAGGTATATTAAGTTATTTTTAATTTTATTTTCAGAGTCAAATTCGAAGCTTGAGAACGTTTAAAATACTAACAGAATTAATAAACAAAAAAATATAAACCAATAACTAAGATCCTTAACAAAAACAGTTATCGAAAACAATTCACTGATTTAGTTTACTAAGAAAATTAAAATCAAAACAATGTCAAATTATTTACAAAATTTATGGGTGGGTACATAAAATGATCATTTGCACTGATTTAACCTTTTATCATTATAATGATAGCTTATTCTAATAAAAAAACATTTCTTTTAAAACGTAGATACTATTTAAAATTTTAATTAAAATAGCAACGATCAACGATTGCATCACTGCTTGCTATCCGGTGGGATCGCAGTCAAGCACTAGTTTATATCAAATAAAAAAAAAGCTTTTATTATTTCTTAATATTTACAAACACTATAGATCATAGCGCGTGAGCGTTGCAAATTCAGTCGCCCAAAAACATTCATCATCTGAATTTCAATGTTGCTTTGTTGTTGTTTAAATAATGCTATTTTAATTCAAATTTTAAATTTTAAAGAAAATGTTCTTCAACATAAAACTCACACTATCGACACGTCTGCTTGAGTAATGGTCAAGTTTGAATAGACCTAATACGTCTCGGGGCTGCACGATGCACCTCGCGGAGTTGCATCGAATGATCTCTTCAAGTATTATCGCGTCGCGTCTCGTTGTGAGCTGTCCCTAATAGTCATCGAGTTGCTGATTGATACGGAAAAAATGGTTATGTGAACGGAAGTTTTTTGTGCTACTAATTCTGATGTTTATTTAAATTAAGTAAGTATTTAAAGTGTAGTGCAATAAATTCAGAATTAAATTACATACGTATCTATTGTTCTTATTTAGATCTGCCTTTCTGACACCCTATATGATGTTTCCTCGGCTATGTTTTCTGTAACTTCTGTATAATTAAAAAGGCAGTCCTGACTCATTCACAGCCTCATCACAATCCAGTCCAAACTCTTGAACCTAGAACGCTAAAACTTTGCATAGAAGTCCCTTTTGTTATGTACATATTACCGGCCAGGACAGGATGAACTAGTTTCACCAAGTCTAAACCAGTTCTCTCTACACATGCAGGACTCCTATACATGGATGGCTTAAAAAAAAATTAACCACTTCTAGCCTAACCTGTTCGTGTCAGGATGGCCTAAAATACCGAGCTCGCTTCTCTTTCTCTTTCTCTCATGTGGATGGATGGAGAGGGAGAGGGAGACCAAAGAAAAGATGGATGGATTGTGTGAAGAGTGATATGAAAGAAAAGGAAGTTAGTGATAGCATGACGAGTAACAGGGCAGAGTGGAAGAAAAAAACGTGTTGCGCCGACCCCAAATAACACGGGATAAGGGCAGGAAGATGATGATGCTTCTCTTTCTCTTGGCGCTTTATCGCAGGTTTGGGCTAGTCGAAATTAGTTAACATATACATTGTATACAAAGGCATTATACAATGAATAAGAAAGGGTTTTCCAAAAGTCGTATGTACCTAAGTAAGTATTATATTTAACACATATATACTTAGTCTACACTAATGTTGAAAAGAGAAAAGATTTGTGTTTTAATTTATAATTAATAAACTGAAAACATGGACTGATTTTAAAATTCTTTCATTACTCGAATACTACTTTATTACTAAGTGATCTATGCATACATTTTATACTTTCACGCCACGCCAGTGTAGTCGCCGCAAAAGCTATTTTTTTAAGATAAAAAAATACTCAAGGCTGTATGTAATGTTGGTACTACGTCCCTTTAACACCAAAAAATCAGGACCATATTTTTTTTTCCATATTATGTTAACCAAAAACTAAACTTACCCCGAATGGATTGCTCTCATCCACCATAGCGTATGGTACTCCTAGAAACACTGCATAGTCTCCATCCCCCTTTAAACCTTTAATTTTCCCCTTCGCTGTAGTCACTATAGGTCTCTCCGAGTCATGTGCGTTGATACATTTGAATATGAACAAAGTAAATATCAACTTCTTCATTTTATTTTTAAACTTATTTCCAATATATCTGCTTGGCCAGTATCTACTGTAGTCGCTGTTTTCACTTACAGTTTAACTTAACGACTGATGGATGAGTTATGATGATTTAACTATGACGTGTTTTTCTGTCCGTGTCAGACTGTTTAATTTGTTATAAACAGATTTGTTTAATTATCTCCAGACGCAATATATATTTAGATAAAATTGTCTCATCTGTTATTTTTAAAATAATTACAACATTGTATGTTGTGTAGATTTTTTTAGTACTCTAGTAGAGTTCAGGTCAATGTTAAAATATCTGATTGTAAGATCATGGGTCAGTTGTATTTACCATGCGTTCCAAATAAGAATAGGAAAGTCAATAACCTCGATTTGTCAAATGGTGATTGAAAACGGTTTGCAAAGAAAACTTATTTGCTTTTTAATACGGATTTTTTTTTGTTTTGTATTACTGAGTCTTTGAGTTAAATCTAGGTGAAGTAAAAACGTTATTGTTTAATTTAAATTACCTAGCTAATATATTATTTAAGTCATAATTAGTTTAAAAATAAACTATTTTCTTTGTTAGGAACAATTCGCCTTCTTCCATTTGCCACTACTTAGACTTAGAGACTAGCAAAATTGAAGAACTGGATTCTGAAACTTTTTCGTTCATGATTCGTAAATAAATATTATTTTTAAAAAATCTTGTTTTGCTCACCTACTCAATTTTTCGATTTGACAGCTATGACGTCACAAAATGGCGTAAAAATCGATCCTATTCTTATTTGGAACGCACTGTATATCTAAGTGTGTCTAAATATTTCCGTATCATTTGTTTATTTAGGTCAAATCTTCCATATTTTTTCTCTCTCTCTCTCTTCATCCACTCAGATGAAGTCATTGAATTCCCACAAACCCATCATAAATACATCTTAAATTATTGGGGGGCAAATTGAGTGTCATGTTGGGGGACAATTTTTCCCCTAAAGCATCTGAAGCTTTACTCTTTACCGAGCTGAAGTTTTGCAGACACAGTTTGGATAACAATGCATGGTTAGCTAAATGATGTTAGGTATTCTGGTAAAATGGCGGACCAGATTTTTTTAATGCACAATGATACGAATATTAATTAAAAGGGTTGGTTGAAAATATAATAAAAAATATAAGTATGTTATTATAAATCCAATATGGCCGACAATTTATCTAAAGCTTGTTTTTATTTTTAAAAAAATATGAGACAAGGATTCAGCCTGTAATTTTCCTTTGGAAAGCATCGCATCGGACTAGATGCTAGGGTACTTCTAAATAAAAATCTGTTCAATATTTCCTTTGGCTTTATTTCTAACCTTGCGAATCAGTTTTGCGGTCACTGACCACAAATTCAGCGTACATACACAACTTACATCAAAGTTCACTTCGCGACCGACCGTTCTTAATCAAACAAATATATCACAAGTGAATAAAGCATTTAATAGCAGTTTTAAAATAAAACCAACAAGCTATCCTTTACAAAATTATTATTTGAAAAATGTACTAGCAGATGAATTTAGGCAAAATTTTAAATATTTACAATTATATTAGAGGTAATATTTGTCGAGTGAGCATTATAAGTCTTAAAATAATAATTCTACAAACATAGTTAAGTCACTAACAGTTTCGACAAGTCTATACATTTCTACAAAATCAGTTATTAGAAAATTCTGTCTATGGGGATAGCTTGTTTTTTAACTTAACATTTTATAACGCTACATTGACGCACTTTGACCACAATTATATTATGAGACATAGGATGATGCGGATGACAGCTGTCAGATTCATACAATGAAGCTACCTATCCTTTTCTCTCATCTTAACTTTTGAACCACCTATGTCTGATATATCCGACAAACACTCTCGGGTTTATTATGCCAGGGTCACACATCCACGAGTTAATACTCCATCTCGTCATCTCGGGATTGAAGAGCTAAACGAGATGGAGTAAGTCAGTCGCAAACACAACCCTGCCGAATAGGACGCAAAAACACTCGTCGCATCAATCCGAAGCGAGCGGTTAAACGGAGATACATATTTTCGTCTTGCTGTCACTAACCATGCTATGTAAAAAAAGACCTTAAACAATGTACGATAAAATGCAATTTAAAATTTTATTTTTCAGACTAGAGAGAAAATTATGGTAGGCTAAATGATCCTTCCGTAATTTTCGTGGCTCAATCACAAAATGAGTCGATGAATCAATGGGCTGCATCAATTTCTATTATGCTTGTAGACTCAATTTGAGCGGCGTAATTAGGTAAGATTTTTCATTGACAGCTGGACATTGCAGTTAATTTTAAAACAATGACCATAGGGTCTAACATGAGCTCTTAATGCGATTCACTTGACGATTTAAACTAAATTGTTAAAGGGATGGAGCTATATAGGGTGTATGCCTCTATCTCTCTTTCTCGCTCATACGCTTGACATTTTATCACATCATGGCAAGGTCCCTTTTCTTTACTTCGTTTCAAAGTTATATTGCAGGTGGAGTGTACGTCAACATAGCAAAGTATTATCACAAAGAAAAGTAAATCAAGTGTTAGTCGGTGTTTAGTTACAGTTATGGCGATACCTACAGTCAAGTCCTATATACAGACTGATTTATTTATTTTTTATACAGATACAATGTGAGTTATTCCTCGATTCTGAACCAAAATGCAATATTTTATTCATGAAGATCATCATGTAAGAAGTGGCTAAATGATATATTCAGCTGCATCTGGTTAGAATGGAAGCCAGTGTTGGCATCAATCAATTTCCTACTGAATTTGATTAATTTTAAAAAGATAAAATTTAGTCCCGAGTATTTTAATCACGATTAATATGTTAATCGTAATCGAGATTTAAAAAAATAATTATTATTTGTTAATTATCAATTTGATTAAATAGATTTGTTTTCAAAAAAGTATGAAAGTATGTTAAATTTACCTAATTTACAAAATATTTTTCACAGTTAATTTGACAAAAAAAAGAGTAATCACGAAATTTAATTTTACTGATTTCAAAAAATTTAATCAAAAACTTAAAAATTAACAAATCTTTATTTTAATTTTTTTTTTTACAATAATATTTCAATAAAAAATATGCTAAGCCGGTTTGTTTTTTTGAATTGGTTCATACAACAGCAACATATTTTTTTAATCGTGATTAACGATTACAATTAAAATCACAATCACAAAAATTTTGCTTACGATTAATTAATCATAATCATGAATTTTTAATCGTTAATCTGATTAAACTTATTCCCAACACTGCTAACAGCCCAGAGACCCCACAATATTTGGGTAAACATGCGGCAGATGAAAATTTCTGCTGACCACTAAGAAAAATAAAAGTTGTCACTTCAGTTCAGAACAGAGAAGTCTAGTGTTATTAATTAACGAGTAATAATAAAAACATTCTAAATATAATCGTAATCACTAAAAATTTAACGTTAACTTACTTACAAAATGTCTACCGTAACGTGACTATCTTATAATACATAATAATTCAATAACTAAGTTTGATTAATATGACGTGCTAGCGGCTGAATTCACAACACATATTGGAATTTATATAATATTTGGGAAACTGTGAAATGTTACTAGAAATACTCCAATAGCTGACAATCTATACTAATATTAGTTACTGCCAGTGGCTTCGCCGGCTTGAAAGTACGTTTCCTCAAACAAAGTTTGGACCCCCATTTTATCCCGTGAATTTTGGAAAATCCTCTCTTAGTGCTCGCCTACGTCAAAAGAGGAAATTTTGCGCATAATGTCACGTTTCTAATCCCAATAGTTTTGGCTGTGCGTTTACATATCAGTCAGTCAGTTACTCCTTTTATATATACACCACTAATTTTTAATTAGTACAAATACGGAAAGGGCTTATTAGATAAGGTCTTGTTATTATTTAATTAAAGTCTCAATAAATAATATTCGTAAACAACAAAGTTATTAGCATTTGTTTATATCCCAAAATATCACTCTATGGAAATATTGTACAGGCTATTGATTATGAATGAATAAATAATGATCAAAATGGAAAAACACTGCGCGTAGTATCTTCTAGTGGCAATATTTATGTATGATTGATTCTATTATGAATTTACTAATTATGACAAATTTTCGTGGACAATTTTGGGATTGTTTTTATACTTTTGACTGCAAAAATATGATCAGTAACGGATACGGAGAGCCCTATTTTTTGTGCTAATTAAAAATTAGGGGTGTATATTTATATTTATATATATAGATTAAAATGCTGAAGAGTTTGGATGCGCTAATCTCTGAAACTACTCTGGCTCAAATTGAAAATTTCTTTTAGTTTTGGCCCAGAACTCATTCTGATGAGGGCAATTGTGAGCAAGCATGTTTCAGAGCCAAATGTCATCATTGGCAACACGTACTGGTGTGCTACCACGAACTCCTAACGCGATCCATTTTACGATTTAAACTAAACTGTTAAAGAGATGGAGTTATACAGGATGTATAGCTCCATCCCTCTTTCTCGCTCTCACGACTGACATTTTAACCGTCTTGGTAAGGCCCCTGGGCCTGAAGTCTTCATAATTGTTGATTTTGATAAGTTTGGTAATCTACTAATATAATGGCGTCATTATTTCTTTCTAATGGTCAGCCACTGTCACTCCATTGAAAGAAATGGCATAGAATGGTAATCTGCCTGTAATAAAATGAATATTTGACGTATGGATAACTGCCAAAATTTTGACAGTTAATTTAATCAGTGACTATTAGAACGCCATTGTGCAGTCATTGCTTTTAATTTGTTTCGAGACAGCTCGATATTGTCATTCTACCACAAGATCATTGACCAACCAATGATTGACCATTATGAATTATCAGATTACGAACTTTTAGCAAAATTACAATAGGATCGTGTTGGAATGACGAATTTATAAAAATAGCAGACTTAAGCCCCTGGTCATAGACCACCACTCTACTAGCCATAAATCTTTTTTATATATATAAATCAATTTCTTTTCGCTAGACCTCAAACACGGCTCAACCGATTTGTTTTTTTTTGTTCTCTCTACTACAGGCATGGTTTAAAAAAAAATAAAGGTAAACCCATAAAACGATTGAAAAATTCAAAATTAGTATTTTGTAATGCGAATCCCGATAAAAGGATTTTTCCCAAGTGGAGTTTGTAGTTACATTTCACAGTTTAGACGCAGCTTAAACAAAAATAATTTCGAGACTACACTGAAAATAAAAAAAAAAGTATTATAGCTACCATCTTGTGATTTAAAAAGCGATCTGAAATTGTTAACAACCGATTTCAAATCTATCTACAATGATTTTTAGCACAGATAAATATTAATATAATCTTTATTATTAGTACTAAATCCCTATTAATAAGTCACTAGAAAGTCAGAAATTATTACGAAAAAATATACAGTAAAGTCGTATTATTTTGGCCCTAGTGTATAAAGATAAGGCTAGGTTAGGCTCATTAACTAATATAAGAACAGAAAACAGTGTCCCGTGTTCATATTGGTTAAAATACTTGGGTCAAAGTTATATCTTGAGGTATAACTTTGGCCCAAACTCACTAACCAATTCGAACAAAGCAAACAGTGTTGAGTTTTCATATTGGTTCATATACTTGGGCCAAAGTAATACGACTTTACTTTTAGGAAAGAAATACTAAAGTTGTTATTGCACCTTTGTAATTTATCCCCGATTCCCTTATTTGAAGTGTTTCTATATAATATAAATATTTGCTCGAATATTTTTAACCATCAGGCACTTTTATACTATAGTTGTTCCATTCTAGTTTCGTAACAGCGGACATTGACCTTTTGCTAATATCTCTTCATAGGAACCCAAACAACTATGTATCGTTTTTCATTAGTAAAAAAAAACCGGGCAAATGCGAGTGTATTTGTTCTCGAAGGTTTCTATACCATCTGTATGGAAGTAACCTTTAAAGATATAAACTATGTGAAAACGTCATCTGTCTACCTATTACGGTTCGTGAGATAGGTACAGCCAATTGACAGACAGATGCACAAGGTTCTCTTGAAACGAACCCTAAAAATGTTGTGGGTCACGATGTATATTCAGGAAGGCTTTATTTTCTCAAATTGATTTATAGTTTTAAAATAAAGAAATCCCAAACTAATGTTTAGGTCAATGACCGCAATTGCAATGCCAATACGAAAATGGTATAGTAAAATTAACTTTCACAGTTTTTTTACGTAATTTTTTGTGTATATTGTAACATAGTAAACAAACCACTCTTTCCTATTCACTTACGCGGCATTCTTCGTAGGCGATCCAATGCGGTTCACACGATTTAATGCGACGCGGCGGCTATTTTCTACGTGCACGCGGAGTCACCGCTTCAGTCGCAATTTATTTAATCTATAATATGTATGTATTTAGAAATATATGTTTATCAGTTGTCTAGTACTCATAACACAAGCTGCTTAGCTTGAGACGAGACGACGTTGTGTGATAGTTGTGGAATATATATATATATACTAATAATTTAAAACAAGCTACCGTGCCACAAGATATTGCGCGAAAATATCAAACCAAATTCGCGTTCGCTTCGCTTCGCTCGTCCGCTTCGCACCTGTAGTTGGTAACGTAGGCCACCGCAATAGTGTGTCAATTGCTTTATGACGTTCGGCGCTCCGATTGGCCTCTTAACCAATCAGAGAACCAAACAGCGGCAAACGTTTTGATCGCGAGAAGAACGCCGAAACTGCTTTTGATCCGTTACTATGTCACAAAACCCACAAAAATAAGTGTCGTAAGATCTTTTAATAAATTTTAACCGAAAAAAAAAACTGCAATAATGATTTTCCAAGATTATATATTATTTAACTAAAGTCTAACAACACCTAGCATAATAAGAAGTCCATAGTTGTGATATGAACTCTTTTGTCACTTTGTGGTTAGTGAAAGTTTCTAGTACAGGATAAGTTCCAGTCTTTATTGAGTTAGTATTGATATTGATTTTCGTATATACTCCATTCGCTATAAGATTACACATTTAAACGAACTTTTTCCCTTACCTTTTCTTTTTTACTTTGAATGCCATCCTTATAGCTACAGAATAGAACTCAAAATCGGTTGAACAGACAGCGAAAAAGTTTGTTTAAAAGTCTAGTCTTATTGCGACTGGAGTATAGTTTTAGCAGATAATGTACACATATATAGCCGATCTAGTACTTATTCCTTTTATCAGACGACTCTATTACATGCAACCTTCCTACATTTGGTTTTAAGGATTTTAAATATATCTTTAATGAACTGTAAATTGACGATATAACCTGAATAATTAATCTATTTTTTCCAATAACAATGGTTCTAACATAGTCACATTTGTGTGGATAGCACGAAAGCTCTTCAAGACACAACGTATTAAGCAATTGTTACAGTACTTTAAATAAACAAATAATCGAAATTCGAACATCTAATTGCTTTGTTCGCTCGCCCAGTCAGCTCTCAATATATAATCGATAAAAATATCGATACTTTTATCGATAATTATGGGCATTCATAAAAAAATATCGATATTTCCAACGTAATTTTTTCACAATCGACTTCTCCTTTCATAATCGTTCAAAAGTACATTAATCCTGTCAATCAATAAAGATTCTTACGTTTAGGCGCTAAAGCTCAATATAACACATGATGAAGGAACATACACACTGGGCGGGCGCCAGAGCCTCAGTAAGGGAGAGTGCTCATTTGGTGCAGAGTCAGACAGTCAGACCTTCAGAACAGTCAGTCAGACGTTCAGATGTTCATAAGTCCATGTGGTGTGGCGTTGATGATGATTGTTGAGCTGGTAAAGCTGCTACGCCTGTGAACGAAAAAAAAAAATGGTAAAGTATGATGAGCTTTTTTCAATTACGTAATATGTACATACGGGTAATGACGCGTGACGGAGGAGAATGATTGAGTTAGTTTATTCGTTCATTTCAGCCGAAAGATGTACACCGTTGAACTTAGGCCTTCTCCGAGCGTCGCCACAACGACCGGTCCTGTGTGTCTCGCATCCATTGGATTCCTGCGACCCTCACCAGGTCATCGGTCCTTGAGTTAAGCGCGAGAAAACTATACTTAAACACGTTATCAGCTGGATGTTAGTTTAGGTATTATTGGCGGATTACGTCGCTATCCTACTGGCGTTTTACGAGCGTTGGTGTTTCTCCAACGTCTGCGCAGCGTCAATGTTTAACAAGTTTCTTGGGTACACCTCAAACCCTCCAACCCCAACCTCCCCCGCCTCAATCAAACCAGGCCAGGCCCTCCTGGTGCTTTATCACAAGACAATCGCGACGTTACTTAAATACTTTTTGGTTAGGACCCATGGATTAAGTGAAAATGAACCCCGGGGCCCTGGAATGTAAGGCAAAGAAGGAACAAACGAGTAAGTTTTAGTCAGTAAAAATCTGACGCTTCCTCCCGCTTCTTCCAAGGGCGGCAGATGCCTTTAGACGATACCCCACCTAAAAAAAATAGCGTATAGGATATTTTTTATGTATAGGTACTTCATTTGTTTAGGTACTTAATTAAATGTAAATAATCTTGACATTTTAAAAGTTGTCTAAAAATTGTATCTAAAAATGGTTACAATTTGTTATTTACCTATTCCGATGTTTGGTAATTAACTAAATTTAAATAATCTTTGTATGTCTTTTATGATTTTTTTTTAGATAAAAAGACATACATTTAGTTAAGAATTTCAACAAATGGAGTTTAGGTAGTATGTGGGTGGTAGAAGTTAGTGAAATATAAAATAATGTTACCGATCTCCCCTCTCCCCTCAGTGTTGATGGAGTGCGAGTCAGACACCACCAGCGGAGCCACCCGCTCGGCGGGCGCGGCGTGCGCGCTGGCCGAGCGGGCGCGGCGGGAGCGTCGCGCGCGCCGCTCCGACGACACGGCCACGGTGGGCACGCCGCCCGCCGCCGGCAGCAGGGCTTCTCTGTCGCCCGTCTCCACGCTGCACGACCATTTTATTACAATAGAATATAATAAAACTTTATTGTACACCAAAATAGTAAAAAAAACTTTAAAACTAACTTAATCTATGGGTACACTGACGGTCTTATCGCTAATAGCAATATCTGCCAGACAACCTTAGGATTAACTATAAAAACTTAACATAAAAAAGAGGTATTCTGCGGCGTACTGCAAATTAAATTTTACATTAAAAATATATATTAGACTCAGTGGCGGTTCTTTCATACATGCCGAAAAGCCCGGCATGCCTTACTAAAATGCTCGATAGAGAATCAATATCAAACCCGAACTATTTAAAAGTTCGCGCGCTTAATTCTTATCAAAATAACACAAAGTATCTACCGCCACACTACTACACATCGCGATTGTTCGCGCGCAGAGTTTCGCATTTGCAGCATCTACATATAGCTATCTCGCTTACACGCACCGGCTTTTGCCGGGCTTTCAAATACTATCTCTGTCTCTTTCGCACCTATGGCGACGTGCCGTATAACGAGTTAGGACCTTTTGCGTCTACAAATCGATCAGTATGGAAGATTTAAGCCGGGCATTCGTATGAAGTTGCTCACCTTGTCACCTTGCCAACTCTGCAGTGTTGCCGTTTTAGCGACGTTGTGTGATCTTGGAGATTTTTAACGAGTTTGGAAACTTTTTTTAAGATTTAGCAACAATAAAAACTAGCGACTTTTTAAAACAACGAAATTAAATATTCAAGCAACATCTTAAAAATAAAAAATTTGCGACATCTAGCTAGATTTTTCATATACCTGGCGACTTTTTTTTGCCTAAATGACAACACTGCAACTCTGTTTGCAACTCACTTCAGTTTTATTTACTTGAGTGGAAAATAGATTATTTTTTGTTGTTTGTTGTTTTTTGTGTGTTATCTTAGATTTTCTCAGTGATACAATTGTTTTGGTGACTTACCTACAACAATGGAGGCAATTGTACCTTGTGAGGATTTAAAATGCGTTCTAGTTTTGATTGGCGAAGATAAGGTAAAATCTTTAAACTTTGCTCAGAAAAAAACAATTAATTTCTTCATTAAAACCGACGCCTAATCTGTGTATTCCTCAGACTAGTAAATCGCATAAACGAAAATTTAATAGATCAGTGTATAAAACTAGTTGGATTGTTGGCTGTTCGCACACTAATAAGTTGTATTGCTGGTGCTGCATATTTTTTCGAATGAAGATTCCGTTTGGAATACATCTGGTTATAATGACAATTATCACTTACATTTTCCTACAGAGGAATTAGATTCATTATTTGACATTTATGCAAACTATTTCGACAAACAAACATTAAAAAACGAATTGATTTGCTTGTATTCTAGTCCTGATCTGAAAGATCGTAATTTTTTCGAATTAATTGATTTCATTCATGAGAATAACCTCGAAGATGCCTTTCCCGAGCTGTTAAAGTTAGCGTATCTTGTTGTAACTATTCCGGCTACAAGTTCTTCCGCGGAACGTGCTTTTTCGTCTCTTAAACGTATCCATACCTATCTGAGAAATACACAAGGTCAAGAGCGTCTTTCCGAATTATCAATGATAGCTATTGAAAAACAGTTGTTGGTAGAATTCAAACGTCACCAACATGTTACTTTGATGTAATTAAATCATTTCTTAAGAAAGATAGACGATTCTAATTAGAATATAAATAATTTATTTAAATTCCTTATTACATTCTATCTAGCTATTTTTTAACTTTCGTTTTGTAATTTTCTGTTGTTTTTTTGTGTCTGTAACCTGTTAGTCCCGTTACAAAGCAAGTAATTACTTACGAGAAAATTGCGATGATACATACGTAGGTACCTACCCACATACTCAGTCGAAAACTGAACTTTCTTTTTTTGAAATCGGTTAAAATTTTATTAGGCTTGCCTTATTTTGAAACTCTAGGCACGCCACTGATTAGACTATACACATAGATATACAATTATATTATACAAAAAATAAAAAAACAAAAAAATAGAACAAACTCATAAATATTATATAACATTTTATTGACATTTCATTTGATACATGTTTTTATAAGTGAAAAAGTATAAACACGTCTATTTTATAAGGAAACACTTCTAGCGCAATTCACACATTATATGATAAGTGCATCCGCATATTGCTATCGACCGTGTACAAATTCATATTCCGAACTGCTACTGAATTTCAGATGGAAAATCTTTATTTTCTGCATCTCCCAATCACAACCAAAACCTCATGCTCAGTAGCACTTGCTAACACTACGATAAGACATTCTGTATTTTTTTTGTAATCTACATCTTCGAACATCTAATTGTACAACTGGAAAAAACGCCCCAAGCGTCGTTCGTACACCCAAGTGTACGAAATTGATCGCTCTATATCTGAAGTTTATTTGCTCGTGACAACACATTCTATATACATGTAGCAACATCTATGGCGTCACATAAGAACTAATCCTGCATCGCGCAATCAAAGTTCTCCGCGCGATTGGAACATATAGAACAGCCCGAAATCATCTATCGGGCAGTTGCCCACCAGACATGACACCCATCTGGTCGGAGGATCCTCCCTTTTCAACGGAGGTTTGCGCGACTTTACACTCTGTTCCGCCTACTTCCAAATACATTTAAACTAAATAAATCACTCACTATTTTAAGACCTATCGGCATGTAAAAGGTAAGTCGTTTTTCCACGTCTAACGACACGGTAAGTTCGGGAGGTTCCTGCACCGGATTCGTGCGGAAACGACGCCCGGGTGTCGCCACTGTGTGGACCGCCCGGAGGACACGATAGAGCACACGGTGGAGGTGTGCCCCGCTTGGGCAGAGCAACGCCGTGTCCTCGTGGGGGCAATCGGCGGCGGCGATCTCTCGCGCCGGGCCCTGGTTCAGGCCATGCTCCGGAGCGAGGAGGAGTGGCAGGCGGTCGCCTCCTTCTGCGAAGCGGTAATGCTAGCAAAGGAGGCGGCCAATCGCGTCAGGCAACGGTCCTTACGCTCCAACCGCCGCCGGGATTCCGATCCCGATTTCCGTCCACCGTGGGCGCGGGCTTGCAGACGGCGAGCAATGGGTGGCTCGCCGTCCGACCGTCCGGTAACCGTCCGGACCGAGCCCAAGTCGTCGACGGCGCGTACTGTTCCACGCGCGCCTCAAGGAGATGTCAGCAAATCGTAGGGGCCCAGCAGGGTCGAAGCCTACTGGGGCCACGGGTAGTGTGAAAGCGGAACCCGGGGCCCTGGGACGAAGGCAACGAAAGAACAGGAGTGGGTTTTTAGTCAGTAAGAGTCTGACACTATCTCCCGTTCCGCCCAAGAGCGGGGATGTCATAAGATGATTTTCCCACCCAATAAAAAAAAAAAACCACACAACAGATTTTAATGCGGTTTTCACTAATACAAAGAGCAATAAACAAAGAAAATGTAAGTATATAATTTGTACCCATACAAAGCCGAAAAAGGTATGTACTAATGAATTAAAAAACTCACGTGTCGTCATTCACATTACTCGTCTCGTCATTGTCTTCTGTAGGTGCTGCTACCTGTAAACATAAAAATCATTGTTTTGTAATGACAGAATACCTTTATAGACACTTTATGAAAAAAAAAAAACTACTGTTAATCCATGTTTTTCCAGTTTTAATAAATAAATATAACACAGCGTCAATACACTGCTTAGTTACAGTTATAATGACAAAAGTTTGTATGTACGCCTGTGTGAGTTTATTATTCCTTAACGCTTAAACAGCTGAACCAACTTGAATGAAATTCGGTACATGGGTAAACAACTGTTGGCGACAGTGTGTCAACACAGGAGATCATGTCCTGGAATAGGACATAGAATACTTTTCATCCCGAGAGTTTGTTCCTTTTAATAATTGGATAATTTTCTACTGTCACTAGGGCGAAGCTGTTTACAGAACTGCTTATTAAAATACAAGTTACACTGTCTCCAAAAAAATTGGTATATTGGAAAAATAATGATGGAAGTGAGTTTCTTTTTGTAATGAGTGGCTTCTCGTAGGTCAATTTATGATGTTGTTGATTGCTTAACTGGACTGGATAAATAAAAGCATCCAGCCAGGACTTATCAAAAACCTAAAACTAAGCGAGGTAGTACTCCAGGCAGGGTAGGTAGGCTTCAGGCATCGCTGGGGGAGGACAGTAAGGGGCTTCGGCCTCAGTATAAATAGAACATTATTTTTAGGCCAAAGAAAAGATGGATGGATTGTGTGAACAGTGATATAAAAGAAAAGGAAGTTAGTGATAGTATGACGGTTGACAGGATAGAATGGAAGAAAAAAACGCGTTGCGCCGACCCCAAATAACTTGGGACAAGGACAGGAAGATGATGATGATTTTTAGTAGCGAGACCTCAATATTTTTTACACCAAGTTATATTTTCCTACCGAGCGACATTAAGTTCCTATCCGCAAAAATACGTGCACAACACAGGTCACAGCAGGTCATAACGGATACTAGGTGCAAGTGCACTGCAAAACGCACGCGCACCACGGCGCTTTCGCAGAAGGTTACATGACACCACGACTCAGCGCAATACGTCGCCGACCCAACATAGTTTTAATAATAAATAAAAATAGAACGTCATTATTATGTATTAGTTTATTATTCTTAAGATTGTTATTTATGTAGTGTTTATGGGCCTTAGTAGCCTGAAATAAAGAGTTATTATTATTATTAAAACAACCCCTCAGTCGCTCGGATGTTACAGGTTGATGCGCACGAGTCACTCTCTCGTTCCAGTTGCATGACGCGAACGCTAACACGCCGCCCTGTGGGCCTAACAGTTGTTTTGGGTAATGGTGTACCCTACCGTATGTAAAAAGTATCGTGTAACTGAGTAGACTGATTAGGAAGACATTGCAAATAGTGATGATTAATTTGTGAGTATTACCTCAGCGTTGTCGTCCCTGTTAGCCCTGAGCCGCGACATGAACCGCGCGGCGCGAACAAATGGGTTCTCCCGCTGCTCCTCGAACGTGCCGCCCTGAAACAATATCAACGAAATACTATGATTATTGGGTACTTGACTCATTTTTGTTTGTATCAAAAAGTCGCTTTATTCAAATCTCATAAAGAAAGAAAGGCCAGTGCAAACTATTGGCATTTTATTTACTTTTTCTTTTCGCCAGAAATGAAACCTAGGTTGTATGTTAGAGGCCAATACCAGGAATGAATAGCAAAAAGAACCAGGTCTTTAAACCGTAACTGTCGCTAGTATATTTTTTGTCAGGTGTAACCTATTTTCATTATATCATAATTAAATGGAAATATAATACGTAATATTTTATAATTTCCATTGATAAAATAGATTAAATTAGTTAATACTGTTGTATTTTTTTCACACTTGCGTGTGCTTCATCACTAACACTAGCAAAAAATAAAAAGTGATAAACGAATCGAAAAGATGTGCGTTAGTGTTGTGATAGTTATTGACACTATTTAATGGGTACTCACCATTAAAACGGAAACTAAAACTATATTTAACAATCGAAAAGTTAAAATATCAGAAAAACAGTATTTTTATTTAAGAAGAATAACGCCTGATAACAAACTATAGCAATAAACTAAATAGTCTATAACTTCGTTTGGTTACGGTTGGTAGACATAATTCTTTTTGCTTTTGATTTATCATACCGTCCTTGAAGATATGGCCTAGGTTTCATTTTAGGCGAAAAGAAAAAAAATGACGCCAGGGTAACCCTGGACATGTCAAGGGTTACCCTGGTGTCATGAATGTCAATTTAGCGTCACAACCAGTCACTCTGACATCATGCACGTCAATTTAGCGTCACAGCCAGTAGCTCTGGCGTTATGTACGTTAATTTAGCGTCACAAGCAGTCACTCTGACATCATGTACGTAAATTTAGCGTTACAAGCAGAGACTCTGGCGTCATGTACGTCAATTTAGCGTCACAAGCAGTCACTCTGGCATCATGTACGTCAATTTAGCGTTACAAGCAGTCACTCTGGCGTCATGTACGTTAATTTAGCGTTACAAGCAGTCACTCTGGCGTCATGTACGTCAATTTAGCGTCACAAGCAGTGACTCTGGCGTCATTTACGTCAATTTAACATCACAACCAGTCAGCTGGCGTCATGAATATCAATTTAGCGTCACAACTAGTCTCCCCGGCGTCATGTACGTCAATTTAGTGTCACCACCAGCCACTTTTGTGCAGGGACCATTTTGGTTACCCATTGAAAGGGTTTTCGACAGGGTTTTTCTAAGCAGTTAATGAAAAACCCATAAGACATAGGTAACCCTTTTGAATAGCTTAAAGGACCATTTGGGTTATTTATAGAAAGGGTTTTCGATAGGGTTTTTTTAAGCAGTTAATCTAAAACCCATACGATGTAGGTAACCTTTTAAATGGCTTAATGGACCATTTAGGTTTTTCAATGAAAGGGTATTCGATAGGGTTTTTCTAAACAGGTAAACAAAAACCCATACGATTTGGGTAACACTTTTGATCGGCCCCCTTTTCAACGACTTAATTTAGTCGTTGAAAAGGGTTCCTTACGTTTTCACCTGTTTTGAAAACGATAACAGCGTAACATTCCAATTCGGAGCAATGTAATATGATCTCTCAATGGTAGGCATACGTTGCAAAATGGCATAGCAAGCGTTAAGCGTCAGCGGCGGCGCCTTTGTGGTTACTTTCCGAGAGCCTTGCAAACCGGGATCTATGATCATTATTGCTTGTACTATAAAGTTCTTTTTAGCACTGCTGGCCGCATATCGAAATGACTTATTATTATGATTTTTTCATGTCTGTACTTGTTTACTATTTTATTGTCACTTTTGTTGTTTGAGTTTTTGAATCCGGATGGCTTCTGCGATTTTTAACCGACTTCTAAAAAAGGAGGAGGTTATCAATTCGGATGTTTGTATTTTTTTTTTTATGTTTGTTCGCGCATAACTTCGTCGCTTGCCAACCGATTTGAAAAATTCTTTTTTTGTTGGAAAGAGTATACTTCCCAAATGGTCCCATAGTCACCAAATCAGGATCTGATGATGGAATCTTGACGAATTCGAGGGAACTCCTCAAAAATTATAGGCAACTATGTAGTGATTTTGGTATTTTCATCAAGAACTTAAGCATTTACAGTCAAAAAGTAACAGTTGATGAAATGGAACTGATGAAGAAGACCAGAAATGGTCACGGAACTTCATACTCACATAGATATCCCAATGAAGATAGTTAAGCGGCTATGATAATACAAATAAATGAATGGTTCTGAATAGTTATGCATTGAAGTGATCTGATGATGATGATGGAGCCGGAAGGTAGGCACTGGAACTCCGTAATTAATCAATGTAACCTAGCCGTGTTTGGACTTATTAGAATTGTCATGAGATGCACTTTGGCTATAAGATACTATCGAACTGATCTGATGATGGAGCCGGAAGGTAGGCACAGGAACTCTGTAATTAATTAACGTATCATAGCCGTGTTTGGGCTTATTAGAATTGTCATGAAATGTACTTTGACTATAAAATACTATCGAACTGATCTGATGATGAAGGTGGAAGGTAGACACAGGAACTTCATAATAAAACAATGTAACCTAGCGTTAGGGTCAGACAGGTACATCACCTACCCTGGTCACCAGGGGGAGTGGGAACGTCGAGAGATGTCGTGCGGTGTTCCACAGGGATTGGTACTAGGGCCATCCTTGTGGAACATCGGTTACGACTACGTGCTGCGCGGCGACCTCCCTGGTGCGGTCAGCGTGGTCTGCTACGCGGACGACACGCTGGCCCTGGCGCAGGGAGAGTCGTACCAGGCGGCGGTCGAACTAGCGACACGTGGGGTTGCGACAGTCGTTGGCAGGATCCAGGATCTGGGACTCGAGGTGACTATGCACAAGTCCGTGAGAGGCCATGTGCTTTCACGGCCCTCGGAACGCGCCACCACCGGGTTCCCAGCTAACGGTGGGAGGAGTCCACATCGGCGTCGGGTCAACGATGAAGTACCTGGGACTCGTTCTCGACAGCCGATGGGATTTCGAGGAGCACTTCCGACGTCTGGCTCCCAAACTAAATCGGACTGGGGCTGCCCTCGGGCGGCTCCTGCCCAACCTTGGGGGTCCAGACGCCTCCTGCCGGAGGCTCTACGCGGGGATCGTTCGGTCCATGGCCCTTTATGGCGCACCGGTGTGGGCGCCGGCGCTGCGGAAGCAGCCGGCAGCCCGGCTGAACGCGTGCCAGAGGATCATGGCCATACGGATGGTGCGAGGATACCGGACGATTTCCCGCGAAGCGGCGAGCCTCCTTGCTGGCCAGTCACCATGGGAGCTGGAGGCAACAGTCCTTGCACTCATGCACGATCTACGCATGGAGATGCAACGCCGGGGCGAAACTTCGCTGCCGCGACAAGTCGCAGCATGGCGGACAGAGCTCCGGCGAGTTCTCATGGAGAAATGGTGACAGCGACTGTCGCGACCCAGTGCTGGGCACGTCACAATTATGGCGGTAAGTCACCTCTTTGAGGCGTGGTCGGAAAGACCTCACGGCGTCCTCACCTTCCGCATGACGCAGGTTCTCACCGGACACGGTAAGTTCGGGAGGTTCCTGCACCGGATTCGTGCGGAAACGACGCCCGGGTGTCGCCACTGTGTGGACCGCCCGGAGGACACGGTAGAGCACACGGTGGAGGTGTGCCCCGCTTGGGCAGAGCAACGCCGTGTCCTCGTGGGGGCAATCGGTGGCGGCGATCTCTCGCGCCAGGCCTTGGTTCAGGCCATGCTCCGGAGCGAGGATGAGTGGCAGGCGGTCGCCTCCTTCTGCGAAGCCGTAATGCTAGCGAAGGAGGCGGCCGATCGCGTGAGGCAACGGTCCTTACGCTCCAACCGCTGCGGCCGGGATTCCGATCCCGATTTCCGGCCACCGTAGGCGCGGGCTTGCGGACGGCGAGCAATGGGTGGCTCGCCGTCCGACCGTCTGGTAATCGGACCGAGCCCAAGTCGTCGACGGCGCGTACTGTTCCACGCGCGCCTCAAAGAGATGTCAGCAAATCGTAGGGGCCCAGCAGGGTCGAAGCCTACTGGGGCCACGGGTAGTGTGAAAGCGAAACCCGGGGCCCTGGGACGAAGGCAACGAAGGAACAGGAGTGGGTTTTTACTCAGTAAAAGTCTGACACTATCTCCCGCTCCGCCCAAGAGCGGGTTTTGACTTCCACCGTGTGCTCTACCGTGTCCTCCGGGCGGTCCACGCAATGGTGACACCCGGGCGTTTTTTCCGCACGAATCCGGTGCAGGAACCTTCCGAACTTACCATGTCCGGTGAGGACCTGCGTCATGCGGAAGGTAAGGATGGCCGTGTTGCCTTTCCAGCCACTCCTCAAAGAGAGAACTTACCGCCATAATTATGGCGTGCCCAGCACCGGGTTGCGATAATCGCTGTCGCCATTCTGCCATGAGATCCCGCCGGAACACTTTCCGCCATGCCGCGACTTGTCGTGGCAACGGAGTTTCGCCCCGGCGTTGCATCTCCACGCGCAAATTGTGCATGCGTGCAAGGACTTTTGCAGACCCCATTGTGGCTGGCCAGCAAGGAGGCTCGCCCTTCGCGGGAAATCGTGCGGTATCCCCGTACCATCCGTATGGCCATGACCCTCTGGCAAGCGTTCAGCTGGGCCGCCGTTCGCTTTCGCAGTGTCGGCGCCCACACTGGCGCCCCATAAAGGGCCATGGACCGGACGATGCTTGCGTAGAGCCTCCGGGAGGAGGCGTCTGGACCCCCGAGGTGGGGCAGGAGCCGCTTGAGGGCAGCCCCAGTCCGATTCAGTTTGGGAACCAAAAGTCGGAAGTGCTCCTCGAAATTCCACCGGCTGTCGAGGACGAGTCCCAAGTACTTCAATGTCGACCCGACGCCAATGAGAATTCCTCCTACCGTTAGTTGGAAACGCTGAGGCAGCGCGTTCCGAGGACCGTGAAAACACATGGCCTCGGACTTGTGCAGCGCCACCTCAAGTCCCAACTGCTGGATCCTATCAACGACTATCGCAACCCCGCGTGTCGCTAATTCAACCGCCGCCTGGTACGACTCTCCCTGTACCAGGACCAGTTTGTCGTCTGCGAAGCAGACCACGCTGACCCCGTCAGGGAGGTCGCCGTGCAGCACTTGGTCGTACCCGATGTTCCACAAGGGCAGTCTTAGTACCGATCCCTGCAGAACACCGCACATCTCTCACCGTTCCCGCTCTCCCTGGTGACCAGGGTAGATGATGTACCTGTCCGACAGGTAGGCCTCGATCACACGACAGAGGTAGTCGGGCACCCGGTGATACCAGGGCAGGGAGTTGAAGGTATTGGCGATGTCCAAAGACACCACCACGACACACCTGTCCTGGGACACCGCCTGCCCTGTCGTGAGGGCTCGCACGCGCATGATGGCGTCCACCGTGGAGCGCCTCCTGCGAATGCCGAACTGGCCGTCCGCAAGGTTCGGCCCCGTTCGTGCTAGGTATGCGACGAAGCGGTCTGCAATTACTCTTTCAAAGAGCTTGCCTCCTCGAGCAGCACAATGGGCCGATATGTGGACGGAGAGTCCACCGGCTTTGCGATAAGGACCAGTTTCCCAGTCTTTCAGCGAAGTGGGAACTGGCCCCTCTCCATACATGCGCTGAAGAGCCCTCTTAATCGAGAACCAAGAGCCTCCATGGCCAGGACCCAGGCTTTCCCAGGCAAGTCGTCGGGTACTGGGTTGGTATTCTTGGCACTCAGCCTTCGTACAGCCACACTCATCTCTCTCTCTGCCTCGGTCACCTCTAGAGCATTGTCGTCGCCGTCGCCATCGTGATCCACGTTAGAAACCGCTGGTGGCGGAGCCATGAGCGAGGAGAGTGTTCCCCTCGCGCAGGGAACAGAGTGTTCACCACACCCTCCACAATCTGGTGGGAACCTGGGGAGCCCAGGGGAGTTTTTCCCGCACCACCTTGTAGGGGCGTCCCCACGGGTCTCCGTTCAGAGTCCCCAGCCACACATTGCGAGCCTCCAACTTGGCCCGCTTTATTTCTGCCCGGAGGGTGCGCTTCGCCACTCTGTACCCCTCGTACAGCTCCGCCTCTCTGGCCTCCGCATCCGGCGGGCGGTCGCGGCGACTGCAGTGTCTGGCGTACGCATTGCGCAGTGCCGCAATCTCCGGCGATCACTAGTACACCTCGCGCCGGGCACGTCCTGGCCGGACTCGAGGCATTGCCACGTCGCAGATTTGCGACATGGTCTCCCGGAACCACTCTGCCTCAACGTCGATGTCGACAGGCCCGTCTGGTGCTTGCACCCAGGCCTGTACCATCGCGGCTTCTAGGAGCTCCCGGTCTAGCTGTTTCAGCGCCCAACGCGGACCGCACCGGGTCTGTTGGACCGGCGCGGTCGAGGTCTAGGCGGAGATGTCAAACCGGAATGTCTGAGTACGTCTCCACCCCCTCCATGACGCGCCAGTCGATGACACCCGGTGACGGAGCAGGGCTGGCGAACGATATGTCCACCACTAACTCGCCCTGCATGCGCACGCATGTGGGGACAGAACCCTGGTTTAGAACGACCAGGCCTGTCTCCAGAGCCCAGTCCTCCACCATCCGACCCCGTTGGTTCGTGTACCGGGAACCCCAAGCCAAGTTCTTGGCATTGAAGTCCCCACAAACGACCACGGTGAGGGAACCAAACCCAGCGATGACGTCATTCAGCTCCATAAGGGAGATGTAGAGATCGGCGAGAGTTCTGTTCGGGAACAGGTAGACGCCTACCACTGCAATGTCCCCGAACCGTGCTGCCACGCAATCCCGTCCTCTCGTGCCGGCATCGAAGGACGGACTACCGGCGGCAGCTGAGGAAATTTGGATCACTGAGCTGTTCAGGTCCTGCACCCAGTCTCCTCTGGGCAGGACATAGTTCCTGGCTAGTGCTATTGTGTGGCTGGTTCCATGACTCGGAGACCACGGCGATGTTGATCGACCACTGCGCCATGCTCTGGAGCAATAGATCCTGAGCGGGGGCGCAGTGGTTGATATTCGCCTGGAGGAGACGTAATGGAGCCGTTATTGACAGTCCATTACAGTCTCCTCCCGAACCCCACGTGAGGGCCCTGCCGCGGGGGTTGCAGCGGCGATAGCGGCGGCAGCTAAAGACGAGGCTGCGGCGGTGAGGACATCAGGGTGGATGGGCCTCCGGACCTTGCTCTTGGCCTTGGCGGGGGGTCGCAGGACCTTCTCCCAGCCCGATGGTCGGCCGACTTGCCTGCCGCCGCACATGCGTAACAGTGTGGCGTTGCACGGCACTCAACCGCTTTGTGACCGGGCTGACCGCACTGGAAGCAGCGGTCACTGCGGTTCACCTCCGCGGCGCAACAGGCCCCCACGTGGCAGCGATAGCACCGCAGAGGTCTGGGCTCCAGTAGTTTTATCTGCGCGGAAACCCAGCCTACTAGTAGCCGTCAGCCTTCCCCAGTAATGGTTTTGGCCACCGACACGGGACAGCTTACCGTCACGGCTCGCATGCCTGTGCTGTCAGCGCGGATGGTGCCCACCCGAAGCTGTTCGGCAGTGCAGCCTCCCGCCTTTACGATTGCGGCCACCACCTCGTCCACCTTGACGGAGTCATCCAAGCCCATAATGCGCATATCAATGCACTTGGTGGGCCTGGACACTCGGGCCTCTTCCGCGTCCAGGGACGCCCTGATCCTTGCGGCCAAGGTATCCGCGGCAGGACCACTGGACGCACCAGGAACCTCCAGCATTCGGGCCCTGCTTACGGTGCCCCTCATGCGGAAACCCCCAGAGGCTCCGAGCTTGCCGAGGTAGGTAGGTATATGATAGACTTATAAATAATATAATGTAGCTATGAATTCGAAACGAACATTCAGATAATGGTTTTTAGTACGTAAGTAGTAGTAATTTAGTTAAGGGGTGGCCAGACGGTTGCAAACCAACGTTCCAACCGAGGTGACCGTATTAGTTTCAATCCGTGTAGACAGCAGTTTTGTAATCCATGACTTTCAACACCCTTGGTTGGAAGACGCGTTTTCCCAACCACCAAACGTTTTGGCGCGTGCTTTATATCCATGTAGCGGCAACACAAACCAAACACATAAACCAAGGTCACCTTGGTCGGAACGCTAGTTTGCAACCGTCTGGTCATCCCTTAAATTGGCAAGTAGGTAGGTTATAGATACACCGTACAATGCACAACAATGTACGTAGGTATAATAATATACCTTCACTTGATTATTGACTGATTGATCATTTGTGAGTTGTGACACAGATAGAATATTGGTCACTAAACGTAAAAATTGTTCATTCAATTGACTACAGAAAAACTGCTAACACGGGTCACACTAGGCAACAATTGTCGCAAATACGGGAGTTCAAGACACACACCTTAATATGAGAGTATCTAAATATTATAGGCAACACGTGTTTCGTCTACAAATCTGCAATGTCTAGTGAAATAAAGCCAGTACGCCAGCGATGGTTTGTGTGTTCATCCAGCACCTACTTAGCACAACCTTATCGAAAAACCATTATAATATGATAACCTAAAGAAAACCCTATTAATATAACCTATATTAATAGGGTTTTCTTCTAGGGTTATCTTGACGTAAGGGTAACCCTTTCAATGGGTTTCAAGTAAAGAACCCATCCAATGGGTTATCATAACGTTGATGTAACCCTTTCACTGGGGTTCCAGTATAGAACCCAATCAATGGGTTATCCATATTGAAGAGATAACCCTTTTAATGGGTTCAAGCCTAAAACCCATTCATGGTGTTACATCATGATAAAGGTAACCTCACAAAAGGGTTACCCTTTCAAAGACTTACCTTTTAATCGGGGTTGTACGGTCCCTGCTTTTGTGCTCGAAGCAGTCACTATGGTATCAGGACCGTCGTACTAGTGTCTCGAACGCCACTTTCTGGTCACGATCAGTCTGACTGACACAGACTGGCGGTGTCACAAATGTCATTTTGATGCGGCACACACGCTAAGGACAGTTTACCTGCGTAGCATTGTTATCGTTGAGCAGCGGCTCGGTGTCGGTGGAGTCGGAGTCCGAGTGCACGCGGCGCCGCTCGCCGGCCGCGAACACGCGTCGCTTGCACACGGGGCACACGCGCTTGTTCTGCGTCAGCCACGGGTCGATGCACACCGCGTGGTACGCTAAGGACAGTTTACCTGCGTAGCATTGTTATCGTTGAGCAGCGGCTCGGTGTCGGTGGAGTCGGAGTCCGAGTGCACGCGGCGCCGCTCGCCGGCCGCGAACACGCGTCGCTTGCACACGGGGCACACGCGCTTGTTCTGCGTCAGCCACGGGTCGATGCACACCGCGTGGTACGCTAAGGACAGTTTACCTGCGTAGCATTGTTATCGTTGAGCAGCGGCTCGGTGTCGGTGGAGTCGGAGTCCGAGTGCACGCGGCGCCGCTCGCCGGCCGCGAACACGCGTCGCTTGCACACGGGGCACACGCGCTTGTTCTGCGTCAGCCACGGGTCGATGCACACCGCGTGGTACGCTAAGGATACGCACAAAATAAGAGGATACATTTAACTGCGAATCAAAAATTTTATTCTTTTCTAAAAATACTAATTGTATACCAAATTAATGGACTTTTTTCAATTATTATGGGAATACGGACACCCCAACTCGGACAGGTTAAGTTAGACCCTTCGAGGTATATTTTTAAACCGCCCAGAAGAACATATTATAGTGCTAAATTTTTATTTTTAGTGAAACAAAAACATATATTGTAGTAGAAAACAGGAATAAATTGAGTAACAGTTAAATAATAACTAAATATTATTATTATCAAAATTGCGATCCCGCAAGACTGCAGGATTGAAGTCAGCAATCCTGCATCAATCGTGGATCTCGCGGGTTTTGCGGGATTGGAATATTTTAATTGTTTTTAATCTAATGGGGATATACTCAAAGGCAGCCCGCTGAATTAACCATGCTGACTTTAATTCCGCAGTTCTTGTGGGATTGGGATATTTTTTAAGGGCGATACTCAAAGGCAGCCCGCGAAATTGACCATGTTGACTTCAATCCCGCGAATCCTGCGGGATTGGGGTGTTTTAAATATTTTATTTTAATAAAAACAAAAATAACTGACGATAATTACGTTACGATTTACGACAAAAATATTTTCCATAGGTACACATTCTACAGAAAAGTCACGAATTCCATGGCAAGTTGTTAAATCACGTCTTGTATTAGGCTTTGCCGTGTCTAATAAATAGGTAATCGGAACGCGTCTTAACCCAGTTTTCTTCGGAATTAATGAATCCCGCAAAACGTGCGAGATCCCGCATTTTAAATTCCCGCAAAAATGGTGTGGGATCCCGCGCTTGCGGGATTGAATTCACTAGCGGAGAACCATGCGAGCTGAGAAAAATTAACTCCGGCGGAGAGGGTTACAAAATATGTGGAGATGATTTTATCGGTAAATAGTAACGTTACCCGAGGCCTGATAACGTTACCAAAAGGATACTGTAAGTACCATTAAATAACGTTATTTTGTTAAATCTCTTTGTTTCGTCTAAATTAATGCAGTATTGGTTTGATCACATATTTAAAAACATTTGCACCGCGCAAGTTATCTTTATAAGGAATTAGGTACATTTACTATATTAAAATTTCAAAAAGGATACACTGCGCCGCAACAAGGCGTCAAGTAACGAAAAAATTATGATTAAGACTAACATTATTTTAACAGTTTTGGTACCAAACTACCGTTACCCGTGTTACGGTTAAAAATGTTATCTTTATGCAAATTGTTACTTAACGATACATATAGTGTGAATTTGGTAACGTGAAGAAACCCTGGCTCTCTAGCCTCGAGTAGGTCACGCCTCCGATTCCTTTGTTTTGACGTCATCTCAACGCTCAGTCACGTGGCCAGAACGAAGGAATTGGAGGCGTGGCCTACTCGAAGCGTTCGACGCAAACGAAAAGATCGTAAGTTGGCTAGGGGCTGGTGTGTACACTCACCGTGTGCACAGGGCAGTACCCTCAGCCGCTCTCCCTCCTGGTAGTCGTCAAGGCAGATGGCGCAGGTGTCGTAGGGGTCACCCTTGCTGAACTTGCAGGTGGGTATCTTCTTCAGCGCTCGACTCGGTAACCGGTGGCGACGCGCGCGGCGTCGGTCTTTTATGCATTTCACTATCTGTGAATTGTATTGATAAAGTTATTTAATGCTATTACATCATAATATCTACAACGATAATGGGCTGTTAAACTTGGCAGTTCACAATAATAAGTTTAAACTGACTTATCAAAAAATTCACGAATTATTGTTTTCCATCATCAAAAAAACCGGGCTAGCGCGAATCGTACTCGCGCACTGAGGGTTCCGTACAAACTTACCAATGAAAACAGTTCAATTCCCAAATTGAGTTACGAAGATTTTTCCGATCGCAAAATTTTTATTTTCCTACAAATTAGTTTTCGGGTTTTTCCTATATTTGTGCTATGAGACCTTGCTTCATGCCAAATTCAGGATTCTAGGTCAACGGGAAGTACGCTATAAATTTTGATTCTCTTGACAGTGTTGAAATATACGTTTTTTTGCGACATAAACAGCCGTATCTTTTTTTTTTCGTTAATTCAGAAGTTTGAATTTTTCACAGCTTCAAGGGACCACAGATCTGAGTCATATATTTTGAGTTTTAATTTCAGCTCGATGCCTTCACGCGTTCCCGAGATAAATGGTCTTGACCGACACACAGACAGCTAAACAGACGGACGGACAACAAAGTGATCCTATAAGGGTTCCGTTTTTTCCTTTTGCGGTATAGAACCCTAAAAAAATAAAGGAAAGGAAAACATGTTTATTCTGCCCGAATACTCAAGCACTCCAGTGGTTATGATGAAATTTCTGTTTCTATTCTTAAAGAGCACATAAAAATATTGGCCGGGCCACTGTCTATTTTCTTTAATAACTGCCTTGAGCAAGGTACTTTTTCGGAACAACTAAAGATCGCAAAGGTTGTGCCAGTTTACAAAAAAAGGTTCAAAAACGGACCCTAAAAATGACAGACCAATTTCACTTCTACCTACTGTTTCAAAATTTTTTGAATAAATATTGAAATCTCGGCTATTGACTCATCTTCGTTTTAATAAGGTTCTACATGACAGACAGTTCGGTTATCAGAAAGGAATTGGCACTAGAGATGCAATTTATAAACTTCTAGATGATGTGTTGGGCAAATTAAATCATGAATTAAAGGTAGCAGGGATTTTCCTAGATTTATCTTCCGCATTTGATACAATTGATAATAATCTACTTATTGCGAAATTAAATTATTATGGTGTCAGAGGCACAGTCCTCCAATTATTTACATCGTATCTAAGAAACAGGAAAATGTATGTAGAAACCAGCCTTATAGAACAAAATGGACAACGAAAAACATACCAATCATCCATGATCAATATTACTACTGGCGTGCCGCAGGGTAATGTACTCTTTAGACGAATTATAATTTCATATTATATCCAATTTCCTATTTTGTAAAGATTTGTATTATTTTCGTTTTAAGCACATATTCATGTTTTCATTTTATTTATTTTTTCCCTTTATCGCATGTTAAATTTTTGAATTGTATATTAATAATGTATCAAATACAATGTAAATTGTTCCTGATAAATAAATAAATAGTAATAATATACGCACAATAAATTACTAAAAATCACTAACTAAAACAAACAAAAACCAGTTTTACTGTCGGGCTATGTGTGGACCGGGCATTAACCATGAGTCCTGTTACACCATAGACAAAAAACCTCACGACCTTCAACTGGTCGAGTGGTTTTTTGGACCGGGACCGCGGTCCCATCTTCCTATAAAACGAATTATTATTATTTTATTAGTATTTTAGGACCCCAAATAAAATAAAAAAAAACAGTTTTTTTTTGGTAACTGTACTTTAATGCCTTTTTCCTTGTGGTCCTGGTTCAATGAGTCCCATGATCCAACCAAAAACAGTAGTCTAAGTTAAACAAACAAAATAATTTGTAATGTATCGTATTTTTGTAATTTTTTCTTCTGATATGTTTAACGCTCACAATATATTGCATATACAGCGTGAGCGTAAAATAACACTGCGTTTTATTAATTTTATTTATAAGTTTATATAAGTGGAAACATGTAATTGGCCTTCTTCAGCATATAATGTTTTTTTTAACTGTAATATATTGGTGTAAATTTCCTTTAAATTTTCTTAGCATAGCATAGCATAGTCGGCCTTATAATGTTCCCACTGTTGGGACACAGGCCTCCTCTCTAGGAGAGGGAATGGACCGTAATCAACCACGCGGGCCCAGTGCGGGTTGGTGGATGTCACATGCCGGTTACCTCACGTTGTTTTCCTTCACTGTTTTGAGAACAGTGGTGATGAAATAAATTACACAAAGTAATGCGCCTGGCTGGGTTTAGTAAGTCGGCGCCGTTACCACTCGGCCACCACTGCTACCAAAAAATTAAATTTTCTTAAAATTAAATAAAATAGAAACTTAACTGGCCATAAATGAGTGAACTTTTGTATTTCACCCACATATGGCCTCCGTCCATGCTATCATTAGACAGCCATCGGGAAACATATATTTTTTATTATTTTACTAGCTGACTCGGCGAACTTCGTACCGCCTAATAATGTGATAAATGAAGAACCGCTCGACCGATTTTGTGCAAACTTCACATAAACCATCTACTAAATAGTCTGAACAAAGCCTAATAAACATTTGGTTTGGATAGGTGAGCCCGTTCTTGAGTTATAAAATTACAACGAAAAGTGGCATTGATTTTTATAAATATAGGATGTTATCAAAGTTTTTCGTATAATGTTATATTTAGTTCAAAAGCAAACCTTATCACCTAGTGCATACGTACCATAAACACGAGTATTACGAGCAGACACAGCACCACGACAATCGCGAACGGCAGCAGCAGGTGTGTGTTGATGTTGAACGGGAGATCACCGTTCACCATTATATAGTAACTGAAACAGTAAACAAGTCCAAATTATAGATTATATCTTTTTATATAGAAGAAAAGAAAGAAAGAAAAAAACGTTTATTTGTGACTCACACAATCGTATAAACTAAAGATACACAATAAAAAAATAAAAAAGAGGCATAAAACTCAGCATATTTATGCTGCGTTATTTAAAACGATAAATAACGCTGCGTTATGATATTTATTATATAAATGATCATCATCATCATTTCAGCCGACAGACGTCCACTACACAGCCCTCCCCCAAATGTCGCCAAAATTAGGACCATTAATTTTGGCGACAATCGGGGGAGGCCTGTGACCTCGTTCCTCCTGTGTCCTGTTGCGTCTCGCATCCATCGGATTCCCGCAACCTTCACCAGGTCTTCGGTCCATCTTGTAGGGGGCCTTCCAACACTGCGTCTTCCGGTATGCGGTCGCCACTCCAGAATCTTTCGAACCCAACCGCCATCTGTTCTGCGAGCAATGTGCCCTGCCCATTGCCACTTAAGTTTGGCGATTCTTCGTGCTATACTAAGGTTTGCTATATAAATGATAAATAGTATTTATTTTGCAAATAGGTTTTTGCAAACACTTTTACACGTAATTTTTTTCGTCAGTTTAAACTAGGTGAGGCCGGTGTTTCTTAGTTGAATACCTTGAGAAGAACCACCGAAACAAACTCAGGGGTCAGTCTCTTTTAAACTCCATACAGCAAACATGTAGTGGTCAAATCATATGAATCATGCAGATTAGTGTCTGAGATGGTCTTTTGAGGAAAAAACCACACAGATTTTTAATTCTTCTGCACGTGTGTTTGCCACTTAGGGGCTGTTCAAGTATTACGAAAGCAGATTTTTTGCAAATATTAACCCCCCTTACCCTCACGGTTAGTGTGAAAGCGGAACCCGGGGCCCTGGGACGAAGGCAACGAAGGAACAGGAGTGGGTTTTTAGTCAGTAAGAGTCTGACACTATCTTCCGCTCCGCCCAAGAGCGGGGATGTCATAAGGATGATTTTCCCACCCAATAAAAAAATAAAAAAAAAACCCCCCTTACCCTCGTCAGCAAAAGTAAGCACTGTTCTCACCCCCCCCCCCCACATATGCTTACGTAAACATTGGGACGTGCACTTGTCAATGTTTTAGTTTGCTTATTAATTTATGAGCAGTAGTCGTAAGTCTAGAAAAAAGGAATACTTGAAATACAGAAAAAAAAAACAGAGTTAATTAAAAATTTTGACAGTATTAATTCAAATTAACAGTTCTCAGCCCATGACACACTAATCCATGACACTAAGTCTTCAATGACATTAGATGTACGCTGCTTAATGAGGTGTCAGCTCACATTCTTGTGATTTTGAAACATCGACATTGTTCCCTTAAAAACATTAAAAAAAAAATGCACTGCTGACCCCCCATCCCCGATCTCATCGAAAATAAACAAAGCAAAGATCCCCCCCTGCAGTGCTTACGTAATAGTTGAATGGCCCCTTAACTCCTCTTAAACAGCTTGACCGATTTGGATGAAATTTTGTGTGTATATTTTAGTGGGTCCCTGGATGGTTTAAAAATACAACTGCACCCGGTAGGTGGCGCTGATATCGGGTTCTCAAATTTATATTCTTATGCCAGCTTTCGGAACGGCCAACTTCTGTCGGGACCACTAGTTATGTATAATATATAACTACAAATGTTTAAACTCTCTCATAGGGTGACACAATAGGTGGACTAATTGCTAAAAGCAATTGTTCTTTTGTCATTTGAGACATCTTTTCAAGCGTTAATTTATTATATAAAAAAAAACATATGAAACATTTAATAACATAATACATTAACAAAAGCCCTGTTGGATTCGCAGCAAATCTTATACTTATGTTATTTTTATAAAAATTATATCAATTAAAAAAATGATGTTTTTTTTTGTTAATATTTTTGATTTGGATTCTTAAATTTAATATTCTTGAAGTTCTATATGCCATGTCTTCGTATGAATAGTTAATTTGTATACCATTATAATATGGATGTACACATTCTAATGTTTTTGTAGTGTTTAGACGGCAAAATCAAGTCAACCTTCTCAAAATCTTCGCTGATGTAGTCAACACTACAATAAAATTCGGTTTATTCTTCGTTCGTCCCGAATTTTTGTCAATTCCCAGCCCTTTTTTGCCGAGATCGCGTTGGTTTCAATGACTGTACATATCGACGGTGAAGAGCCAATAACTCCTAACTGTCGAAGTCAAAAATCTTCTGTCTTAAAAACGTCAGGAGATAATACTATAAATTGACATGCTGGTTTAGTTAAGAGATGTTTCCACAATTTAAATTGATGCAGTAGCAACTAATATTCGCTTCAAGAGATTTCACAAAAACATGCAGAAACACACATTTGAATTAAGAGCGCTAAAAAGTAATTATCTCGAAAAATGTCAGTTAGAAGGTATTGGCACTTCACCGTCGATATTGTCCAGTTGCGTAGACACTTGAGATATAAAATTACACTATTATTACACCACAATATCGACTATAAATATATTTGCGAATAACTAAAACAACCACTGAACTTTACTCGAAATCCCGTCAAAAACTCAAAACAATAATAGTATTTACTATAGATTAAAAATCTTTATCAATACAAATAATGATTGCACAGTACTAAATCGATTACCAATACAATACATATTGCATAAAGAGTCAAAGAAAACCATGCGCTCGCAAAACAAAACAATCATCACGAAATCGCTATCACGACAATTAATATCATTATTTCATATCAAAAATTACGTCATGTCTGTTATAAAACAAGTTGCTGACAATTCGGACCTAGTGTCCGAATCGACAAATATTATTTTTAATATCTTTTTCATTGGCGATTCGGACACCACCTAATTTATTGAAGCAGTTTAGCACAGTCAGATATAAAACCGTTTTAAAATATAAAATAAAGAAATTTATTACCCGAAGTTGCCGCCTTTAATCTAGTCAAAAATAGTTTTTTGGTAATGCTTTTTTTCCCTCATATATTATATTTTAAAACTTGTTACCTGATTGTACTGTGACAATGTGTGTCAGAAACGTCAGTGGAAAAAGATTAAAAGAAAAAATGTGTCGATTCGGACACTGTGTCCGAATCGTCAGTAACTCCATAAAATACATTATCTTTGACTCACCCGCTAGTATACACGTATTCGTCGGCTAGTAAGAGCCCCGCGTGGTCGCTCACAAAGACTGAAGGAATCTCTATGTCCTCTGCGTTTTTCGCCGACATAGTCTCTGCAAAAAAATGACGTAACTTAAACATAATTGACAATTGAAACAATGCAGTAGAATTACCGCACAATTCTGCTGGTGGTGAAATAAGGACCTAACTATAGTGTTGTTTTTTTTTTGAGGTGGGATGTCATCAAATGATTTGTCCTGCTCTAGGGCAGAGCGAGAGGGTACGTCAGACTTTTCCTGATATAAACTCACCTATGTTCCCTCAGTAGCCATTTGCGTTCCAGAGCCGCAGTAACTCTTTCGAACAATCAGGTAGCGAAAGGATGTTTTGTTGGTAAAATTGCATTGAAAAAAAAAGACCAGCCAAGTGCGAATCGGACTAGCGCACGAACGGTTCCGTACTGTCCGTAGCAAAAAAGCGGCAAAAAAAAAAAAATTGTTGTATGGGAGCCCCACTAAAATATTTTATTCTGGTTTTATTTTATAGTATTTGTCCTTATAGCAGCAACAGAAAATACATCATTTGTGAAAATTTCCACTGTCTAGCTATCACGGTTCATAAGATAAAGCCTAGTGACAGACAGTCAGCAGAGGGCGGTATTAGTTCGGATTATGGCCACGAGTCAAAAAAAAATCTAAGCTATTTTATTATTACCTATAGTTTTGCATCACATTGATATTTATTTCTGTAGCCATAAGGTTTTCAGAAATAAAAAAAAGTATAACAGGCCGTATAGCTATAATTGTAAATATATTGATTATGACAGCTAAGTGTGAAATGGCCTTGACGTGCAGCGCCATTGACCGTATAATAATTGGTATCCGGTAATGTTACTTGCGGTTTTTTTATGCGTGTATCATAGGTATGGCGTAGTCGGGGATTTTTTGTAACAGATTTCGGAATCATCGCTTCCATGGACGATACGGCAGATGATTTTTAATCAGCGAGTAGTGGACAAAGTATGGGTCAGTTTACACCGAGATGCGAAGCGACGCTGCGCAACTAAAATATAACTTTACTACACGAAAAGATACACATTTCGGATCGAAATGCGTCGCGGCGCAGCTCTGCGTGGTGCACCGTATTCTGAATAGGGTATCACAATCATTTTTTTAAAGTGTGAATTAGATTCTATAGTGCTAATAAACGCCTAAAAAAAACACAATTTTTTTATTCAGTAGCTAAGTACCCTAAAAATGCATTTAAAATTTACATTTTTAAATTTCGCACGTCCTTGACGAAAATGTAGAAAGCGTTGTGACGTCAGTTGGCTATGTAAACAAATGCGCTCAGTATGGCCAATCAGTTGACAGCTGTCACTTTATTTTACACAGCCGACTGACATAATAACATGGTGGCTACTATTTCAAGGTGATAAAGAACAAATAATAAAAACAGAAAACTTTGAATTGAATTTTAAAATTTATTTTGTTATTATATGAACTAAAACCAACTCTTACCGACTGCATTTTGCCTAAGCTATCTTAATAATATATTTTTAGATTTTTTCTCGTATAAAGTAAAATACTCTATTCCAACAATTAAATGTGTATCTTTTCGTGTACTATATAAAGTTATATTTTTAGTCGTTCATCACGCAGCGTCACATGATCACATCACATCTCGGTGTGAACTGACTCTTGTTTGTTTTCGAAATAAAGTGTATGTTTCAATGTACGGTATACAAGTGATCAGAGCAGTGGACCGTCGCAGGGCCCAGAAATATATACTTTATCACGATTAGATAAGAATTTATTAATATGCCTTGATAATTTGTATGATGTTATGGGAAATTCATTGTTGCGATCCATAATTTCAAGGATTCTGAAAACTTTCATCCAAGCAGTTAACTGAAATAACATAACCGGCCAAGTGCGAGTCGGAATCGCACACGTAGGGTTCCGTCCATTATCTATACAACATTATACATTATAATCATTATAAACTTTTTTTTTATAAATTCACGTTTGATGTATGGGAGCCCCACTTAGATATTTATTTAATTCTATTTTTAGTATTTGTAATTATAGCAGTAACAGCAATACATCATCTGTGAAAATTTCAACTGTCTAGCTATCACGGTTCATGAGATGCAACCCTACAGTGACAGAGGTACGGACAGTGGAATCTTAGTAATAAGGTCCCGTTTGGTTACGGAACCCTTAAAACCATATCTGATTTGAGAGTATTCAATGGCATAGTCATGTTTTCCGTTATATCGGGCACAGCCTAAGTCTTAGCTTGATTGTATTTATTTACACCACAACAAGGTGATAAAAGCAATATTTCTTCTTTCTATTTTTAGATTGACTGAGGAACTTAATTTTATCTTAATTGAGTGCAAGTGTATGGAATGTAAATATTTACTAAGATTATTTGATCTCTTTATTTACTGTTATTTCTTGGAATTTGGCAGACGTTTAGGATCATGAATAAGCTCTTAATAAAGTACGCTTCACCATCAGCTATTGTGTCACTGCTCACCATCAGGTCGTTAGTTCAGGCACCAGTTTATATCAATTAAATAAAAAAGGTACCGTGGTTGGACCAAACGCATTTACTAAATAAATGAAAGTTTAATTTTCTACGTCACAAGGAAACCTGGTTTTTGGCAACGTACAATATGCGAGATGAGCAATTTATTTATTTATAACTTCATGCAACGCAAAGGTACAAAGGCGGACTTAATGCCTTAGGCATTCTCTACCAGTCAACTAAGGGTAGTGAAGAGAAAACATGGGAAGTGCATAAAAAAAAGAAAACCAGGGATCAAATGTATATATATAAAATAAACATTCATAAATATTTAATATATATAAATATACTAGCTTGTGTCCGCAGCTTCGCTCGCGTAAATGTAGGTTTCTCCATACAAACTTTGGACCCCTGTTTCATCCCCCTAGGGAGTGAATTTTTAAAAATCCATTTTAGTGCTCGACTACGTCATGAAAGGAAACCTTGTGCAAAATTTCACGCTCCTAATCTCAGTAGTTTCGGCTGTGCGTTGATGTCAGTCAGTCAGTTTCCCCTTTTATATACATATATAGATAATATTTATATAAGGAAAAATGAAAGGATTTTTGAGACTATTGAGACTACTCCGCTATTTCTGTAGAAAATAAAGTCGCAACTTCCGCTTAAATGCATACTAACTGGTGGCAATGATCGACACTTCTCTGTTTGCAGAGGGTACTATACAATTCCTTATCTGGAACTTAATGCCTTCCACGACTTTGAACGGCAGCAATTCTTTTATTATTTTGAAAACTAATAATGACAATCTTTATTATTTACTTTTTTTTGTTGGCTGGGAAAATCATCTTATGACAAATCCCTCTCTTGGGCGTAGCGAGAGATAGTGTCAGACTTTTACTGACTAAAAACCCACTCCTGTTCCTTCTTTGCCTTCGTCCCAGGGCCTCGGGTTTCACTTTCACACTACCCGTGGGTCTTTATTATTTACTTAGGTTATTCGTGCTAAGTTTCAAGTATATTGGACCAGGGAATAAGATTTTGCATATAAACGAAATTCCTCCTTATTACCCCTTACTTATAGATTGAATTAGTAAAATCCCTTTCTTAGTGCCCGCCTACTTTATAAAAGGAAGCCTTGTGCATAATTTCAAAGTCAGTTTTTCTTTTATTTATATTAACTAGCTCCTGCCCGCGGCTCCGCCCGCGTGTAATTAGGTTTCTCCATAGACCTTAGTTTCACTCCTTTAAAGGTTGAACTTCCAAAAACCGCTTCTTACTGCTCACCTACGTCATAAAAAGAAACCTTGTGCAAAATTTCACGCTCTGGATATATCAGTCAGTTTCTCCTTTTAAATATATAAGGTGTTAAAAAATTAACTTTAAGAATTTCGAGGGGAAATTGTACTCTTCATTATTAACAACTTTTACTATGGGACCAAACCAGAAATCGCGAAAAAAATATCAGCTGTTTAAATATTAACGTTTATGTTCGCATAACTCGTCAAAATGTATGGAGAAGCTGATTTTTTTTTTCGCTATTTCAGGTTTGGTCCCATAGTAAAAGTTGTTCATAATGAGGAGTACAATGTCCCCTCAAAATTCTTAAAGTTAATTTTTTAAAACCTTATATAGATAAATAATTAATCAAGATGAGCAAACAGACTGACAAAAAGTTTTTTGCCCTTCATTTGCACACATAATACCTAAGTTTTAAGTTGATTGCCGATACATTGGCAAACAAAAAGACTAAAAACCTAATAAAAACGAACTCACCATAATGATTAAGTTTAACACTGACTTGCAGATTCTTAATGCATGTTTTCAAAGATAAACCAAGATTTCTGCAGATTTTAAAGTCAAAGTCTTTATTATTTTGCCTTTTGGTGTTACAGTAAATAATTC
Source organism: Mythimna vitellina (assembly GCA_949316375.1). Classification (NCBI taxonomy): domain Eukaryota; kingdom Metazoa; phylum Arthropoda; class Insecta; order Lepidoptera; family Noctuidae; genus Mythimna; species Mythimna vitellina. The sequence continues at coordinate 5,293,902 of OX438687.1, read as the reverse complement.
AAAATTCGAAATTCAAAATATTTTTATTTTACACAGGCCTACATGAGCACTTATAAAACGTCAGAAGCTAGTGCATGGTTCCAAATTGATCGTTTCCTATGGAGAAGAACCGGCAAGAAACTCCATGGTCACTCTTTTAAAACAAGCGGATGATGTTACAATATTACAGTATTAATAAATATTACGCAAGAACAGTGTAGACCAGTCAATATTGTACCCAAAAGCACAATAAAAATAATCAGAATAAAAAAATATATATTAATTAGTTTGGAGTCTGTTTCTGGATAGCTACAGGCTGAAGGTTTTTAAGTTAACAGTGAATAGGTTACTTCTAGATGGCCTGTTCCATCGTCGACCACACAACATCGTTTATTTGCCATCAGATGAAATAAAAGTAGTTGCGGAATGATTATAAAAGAGTAACGCAAAAGCCAAATGAAGGAACACAGGTGGGTTTTAGTCAGTAAAAGTCTGACACTCCCGACACTCACAGAGCGGGAAGAAGCTTTTTGAAGATTTCCCTCCCGAAAAAAGGTGAGATAGTAATCAAGACGAATCACAAATCCATAGTCTTTCAATCACAACGTAACTGACCCATTTTTTTTTTAAACATTCAAACTTTTTTACACACAAAAAAAAAAACAAACAGATTAATCACTTACTAGGCACAAAAACGATTCACAGGTTATTTCCATTGTGTAAATTAATTAATTAATAATAAACATAAAATATGATGAGTAAACGCCTCCTGCGACCGTTCGCAAACAAGTTTATCAATGTAATGGTATTGTGGCGGAGATAATTCAGTCACTGTGTGAGGGAGAGTTTGTAGTAGCTGTTGCCGCCTTTGATATGAAAGGATGCTTTTAACTCGTCGACTGGCTATCTCCATAATGCCAAAACATAAAAAAAAAACAGCCAAGTGCGAGTCGGACTCGCGTACGAAGGGTTCCGTACTATCCGTAACAAAAAGTAAAGGCAACAAAATCACGTTTGTTGTACGGGAGCCCCACTTAAATGTTTATTTTATTCTATTTTCAGTATTTGTAGTTATAGCGGCAACACATCAGCTGTGAAAACTTCGACTGTCTAGCTATTACGGTTAATGAGATACAGCCTAGTGACAGACAGACGGACATCGGAGTGAAAGCAATAGGGTCCGGTTTTTACTATTTGCATACGAAACCCTAAAAACAAGTTATTTTAAACCTACTGCTTTTGAACCTACGGTACAGTGTTTGGCTGGCATTTTGAGCCTTATCTCATATAAACCTATGTGGTATCAAGCTACAATTAAGTGGCTAAGCGATATGTATTTAAATTTTATTTATTTAAAACACAGGTCATTAGCACACAGGGAAGGTTTAAAAGGTAGCTGGGTAACTAGGGTAGGGTAGGTAGCCGCGGTAGAAAGCTAGTCTACACTAATATTATAAAGGGGTAGTTTTTTTTTTTTTTGTATGATGTAATTTCTGCAAGTACTGCTGGGTTACCATGACATTATACTAAGATTGTTATATTCTTATTCCATTGCGGGTAAGAGATGGCGCTAGACAACCTGTATAGCTCTGTCTCTTACCCACACTGAAATAAGAATGAAACAATCTTACTTTGAACGTCATGGTAACCCACCTGGTCCGATTGCTAAAATTTTTTCACCGTTTAAAGCTGCTTTATTCCTGAGTGGCATAGGCTATATTTTATGTATGCGAGCGAAGCCGCGGGCAAAAGCTAGTAGTTAATATTTTTGTAAACGCCTTATTCAATAGTGCTGTGTATCTTTTCAGGACAAATGGCGCTGCTACCAATCAAAATCAAAAAGCATTTATTTCAAATAAACCATTTACAGGCACTTTTGAAATGTCAAGAAATCAGTCAGTCAGAAAAATAAAAATAAATGATGCTAATTGCACCTTCCAAAGCGTAGATCTCTATGGAGAAGAATGTGCAAGAAAATCCATGGACACTCTTTTCAATCATGTTTTGTAATTACAAATATCTCTGTTACATGTTCCTTGTCGCTATCATGTGAGAACAATGTAAATAAAAATAAAAACTAAATATAGATATTAAAATAGCAACTGGCAGCTAAGAGATGACCAGCCTCAACTGACAGCGCCCGTTCACGGACATGACGATAATATTAGCACCACTCAGCTCAACCATTTTGAAGGGAACCGAATGATCCAACACCCGCGCCACCATCAGTGAGACATTTGAGTGAGCATGACAAACTCTCAACTGCCATGCTCATTTACGTCATACAAGTCCAGTAGCAACAGCAATCGAAGTCGATTCACCAGTTTCCATCCTCACCAGGCACCACCCCGTTTCAAGCAATTTAGGATTACTAGGCTTTGTTTGCCTGCTGACCTATTGGATCTCTAAGTAAATTCTGGTGATGGGTCGAAGAATTAAATAAGTGTGGCTACTGTTGTTCTAGTGGGTAGTGGTCCTGGCTGCGATGCCGGAGGTCGTGGGTTCGATTCCCACCCAAGACAAATGTTTGTGTGATGAGCACGATCATTTGTTCTGTGTCTGGGTGTAATTTGTCTATAACATTCATCTTATGATAAATCCCGCTCTTGGGCGAAGCGGGAGATAGTGTCAGACTTTTACTAACTAAAAACCCACTCCTGTTCCTTCGTTGCCTTCGTCGCAGGGCCCCGGGTTTCGCTTTCACACTACTCGTGGCCCCAGTAGGCTTCGACCCTGCTGGGCACCTACGATTTGCTGACAACTCCTTGAGGCGCGCGTGGAACAGTACGCGCCGTCGACGACTTGGATCTCTAAGTAAATTCTGGTGATGGGACGAAGAATTAAATAAGTGTGGCTACTGTTGTTCTAGTGGGTAGTGGTCCTGGCTGCGACGCCGGAGGTCGTGGGTTCGATTCCCACCCAAGACAAATGATTGTGTGATGAGCACGATCATTTGTTTTGTGTCTGGGTGTAGTTTGTCTATAACTTGTATGTATGTATGTTTATCAGTTGTCTAGTACTCATAGCACAAGCAGTACTTAGTATGGGACTAGATAGCGTTGTGTGAAAGTTGTGGAATATCAGTATATCTCAGAACCCTGAGGTCCTGGACCTTTGAAAGGCGTAAGAGGAGCAGAAACTAACTCGCAGAGGCTCTTTAGACACTCTTAATGGAACGTAGTACCAATCGACGATTATCCCTACACGCGCTATGCTAGTGCACCCAATGACAACCCCGGTTGGTGAAAAACTATTGCGACATATGGAAAACAAAGACAATACCTAAAGCTTATGGTATTTGGAGTCTTAAGTGGACTGTTTATATATAATAGCATAATCGTGTCGATGTTCTCTAACCAAAATTTTTTTATGACCAGTATTTGGCAACTTCTACGGCTCTGTTATTGGCCTCGTATAGATCCTGAAAACTACAGGTGGTTGTGCAGGATGGACAGCATAGCAAATGACGCATGTCCTGTGCAGCGGATCCACACTGGCACTGTGTTAGAGATGGGTCGAGGAAGCGGGAATGGGGTGCATGAAAGGAGCCACCCCGAGCGGCGTTAAAAATATCGTACAGCGATTCTAAGCGCCCGGCGCAACCTGGACAGCTAGCACTCGGTAACGCAGAGTCTAGCTGACTAATCCTTTCCCCACAATGTCTCAAACTTAATAGAATGACTCACCCAGATCACTGGAGTTCACATTGTGAACGATGGCACAGTCGTAGCCGGCTGTTTGAGCGTTGCGCACCTTCACCTCGAAACTGCAGTTGTATCTGATGAAGAAAAACAATATACGTCTTTAAATAGTATAAAACAAAATAGCTTATCACGTCTGCCTGTTTATCCGCTAACTCCTCCAAAACCACGGTATAGAAAGAGGAATAAATGAGGAAGGTTTATGTATATGTCGTGGTTAGATCTTAGAATTGATCACTTCATGATGTGACCAGCCATATCATGAAATGGTGGCATTTCATGGTATAAGAACCTCGTCTGCTGGCCACATCATGATATGCGCAAGTTGAAATCAATGAACACTCTGCGTTTAACGATATGAACGGCTAAATGCATGATTATTTCATGATATGGCCAAACATGGCTGATCATATCGTAAAATAGTTACATTATCCACCGTTAGAGGCGCTGATGTTGTTTTGTTTTTGTTATGAATCATGGCGGCAGACAGTTATTTTTATGGTTATTCTGATAAAACTGTTAGTAAATTATTACTGCCATTATTGCCAATTGATGATAATGATATAGTATATCATTACGATAAAAAAATACTTGAATTTTACGAAAGCCATTCAAGAAACGAGCGCAACGTAAAAGAAACCTTGGAGTTCAGAACTTATTTCACAGGTTAGTAGATTTCAATCTCTAATAGTATTATTTAGTAGTTATTCTTTTATAATTAAAGCTATTTAAAATATCTTATTTATCTTTAATATTCTTTATTTGGAATTTTTATTAAACCCTAGGATCATGAAAACCCTACAATCAAAGAAAAAAATCAGCTGCTCCATACATTTTGACGAGTTATGCGAACATACCTAGGGAGCAGCAGATTTTTTTTTCTCGATTTCAGGTTTGGTTCCATAGTAAAAGTTATTCATAATGAGGAGTACAATGTCCCCTCGAAACTCTTAAAGTTAATTTTTTAACCCCTTATATAATTTGCTCCCGTGCGAAGCGAAGTGGACAATTGAACATTATATAAATTAATACCTAGCGCTAGTAGTTTAGTGGTACAGCAAGTACCTAACCAGATATCTGTTACACCACTGTAAACTACTATTTAAGCGACGGTAGTTTTAGTAGAAAACAAATTGTTTCTATATTTATTTTATTAGTAGTAAAAGGATACAAATTCTATTTTTTTAAGATCAAGGACATCATAGCTGTGTGGAAATGTACGTTTATTAGGAAATATATTGTGATGCAAGTGGGCAAACTTTGTCATTGCAAACGAGGTGGAATTTCGTTATGAAGCCTAGAGTGCCAAAACAAATGGCCACGCATTTCGAACAATATTTTTTAAAATTTTAGACACGCAATTTAGTTTTCCGCACTAGTGCAGAAAAGTGGCCCCCACGAGTTGCTAGTCAATCCCCATTTAATTATTTCTACGTAAGTGTATTAAAAAATATCGTTTGATACCCGTGGAAATTTGTCACTGCAGTACTTGGTTCCATAACACCGTCGCCTGCAGCTCGCGTGAATTCTCGATTGTAATGAAAAACTTTCGCCACTTGTATTAAAATGTACTATTTCAACACACTCAAAAACTGGCTCCTATCTCACTACTATTAGGTGTATTTTGCACACGTGCGGAAACCTAGCAGCACGATCCACTTTCCATGGAAGTTGTCTGTAGGAGGCGGCTTTGCGAGGGGGAGCAGCCGTCAGCCAGCTCGCCCTCCACCAGGAAGCCGCGCAGCCTCTCGGGCAGCAGGTCGTTGTGTATGTAAGTTACCTGGCCAGCAGCACGATCCACTTTCCATGGAAGTTGTCTGTGGCAGGCGGCTTTGCGAGGGGGAGCAGCCGTCAGCCAGCTCGCCCTCCACCAGGAAGCCGCGCAGCCTCTCGGGCAGCAGGTCGTTGTGTATGTAAGTTACCTGGCCAGCAGCACGATCCACTTTCCAGGGAAGTTGTCTGTGGCAGGCGGCTTTGCGAGGGGGAGCAGCCGTCAGCCAGCTCGCCCTCCACCAGGAAGCCGCGCTGCCTCTCGGGCAGCAGGTCGTTGTGTATGTAAGTTACCTGGCCAGCAGCACGATCCACTTTCCAGGGAAGTTGTCTGTGGCAGGCGGCTTTGCGAGGGGGAGCAGCCGTCAGCCAGCTCGCCCTCCACCAGGAAGCCGCGCTGCCTCTCGGGCAGCAGGTCGTTGTGTATGTAAGTTACCTGGCCAGCAGCACGATCCACTTTCCAGGGAAGTTGTCTGTGGCAGGCGGCTTTGCGAGGGGGAGCAGCCGTCAGCCAGCTCGCCCTCCACCAGGAAGCCGCGCAGCCTCTCGGGCAGCAGGTCGTTGTGTATGTAAGTTACCTGGCCAGCAGCACGATCCACTTTCCAGGGAAGTTGTCTGTGGCAGGCGGCTTTGCGAGGGGGAGCAGCCGTCAGCCAGCTCGCCCTCCACCAGGAAGCCGCGCTGCCTCTCGGGCAGCAGGTCGTTGTGTATGTAAGTTACCTGGCCAGCAGCACGATCCACTTTCCAGGGAAGTTGTCTGTGGCAGGCGGCTTTGCGAGGGGGAGCAGTCGTCAGCCAGCTCGCCCTCCACCAGGAAGCCGCGCTGCCTCTCGGGCAGCAGGTCGTTGTGTATGTAAGTTACCTGGCCAGCAGCACGATCCACTTTCCAGGGAAGTTGTCTGTGGCAGGCGGCTTTGCGAGGGGGAGCAGCCGTCAGCCAGCTCGCCCTCCACCAGGAAGCCGCGCTGCCTCTCGGGCAGCAGGTCGTTGTGTATGTAAGTTACCTGGCCAGCAGCACGATCCACTTTCCAGGGAAGTTGTCTGTGGCAGGCGGCTTTGCGAGGGGGAGCAGCCGTCAGCCAGCTCGCCCTCCACCAGGAAGCCGCGCTGCCTCTCGGGCAGCAGGTCGTTGTGTATGTAAGTTACCTGGCCAGCAGCACGATCCACTTTCCAGTGAAGTTGTCTGTGGCAGGCGGCTTTGCGAGGGGGAGCAGCCGTCAGCCAGCTCGCCCTCCACCAGGAAGCCGCGCAGCCTCTAAGGCAGCAGGTCGTTGTGTATGTAAGTTACCTGGCCAGCAGCACGATCCACTTTCCAGTGAAGTTGTCTGTGGCAGGCGGCTTTGCGAGGGGGAGCAGCCGTCAGCCAGCTCGCCCTCCACCAGGAAGCCGCGCTGCCTCTCGGACAGCAGGTCGTTGTGTATGTAAGTTACCTGGCCAGCAGCACGATCCATTTTCCAGTGAAGTTGTCTGTGACAGGCGGCTTTGCGAAGGGGGAGCAGTCGTCAGCCAGCTCGCCCTCCACCAGGAAACCGCGCAGCCTCTCGGGCAGCAGGTTGTTGTGTTTGTAAGTTACCTGGCCAGCAGCACGATCCACTTTCCAGTGAAGTTGTCTGTGACAGGCGGCTTTGCGAGGGGGGAGCAGCCGTCAGCCGGCTCGCCCTCCACCAGGAAGCCGCGTAGCCCCTCGGGCGGCACGTCGCCGCCGAAGCTCGCCGGCATGTCAGTGAACTCCCCCATTATCTGAGGAAAAGAGAAACAACATTTTTATTTTTGTGAAAGAACCGAAGTGTTATGAAATCTTTTCAATGGTTCAATGTACTCATTATTAGAACTAGCTTTCTATTGAGATATCTCGAGTGGATTAGCTCTTTTTAGGGTTCCGTACCTCAAAAGGGAAAACATCAAAATCAGGGTTCCCCTGATAGGATCACTTTGTTTTCCGTCTGTCTGTCTGTCCGTCCGTCAAGACCCTTTATCTCGGGAACACAATGAGGTAACGAGTTAAAAATAAAATCATATATTCAGGTCTGCGGTCCCATCAAGCTGTGAAACTTCTAAGTTAACGTAAAAATGATACGGCCGTTAATGTCGTATATTTCGACACTCTAAAGGGAATCAAAATTCATAAGGTACTAGCCGTTGACCTAGAATCCTGAAATTTGGCATAAACCAAAGTCTTATAATAAGCACAGGTATTGGAATAAATCTGAAAACAGTAAATTTGTTGTTGAAGTCACAAAAAAACATAGGTAACTTTGTACGGAACCCTCAGTTCGCGAGATCGACTCGCACTTGCCCAGTTTTTTTAAGGTTCTTGATACTATCTGGACAGGTTCACTAAAATCTGGGTGGTCCTTTTCTCAAAAGAACACCTCAGACATAAACCGACATTGTTTTCACATGATTTGATCATTACCTACATGTTTACTATATTATGGGTTGTAAAAACGATTTTGACCTCTGAGTTTGTTTCGGTGTTTCTTCTCAAGAACTCAGCTCAGCTAGAAAACACGGTTTACAATAACCTAAATATCATAATATTATAGATCTGAAGATTTATTTGTTTGCGCTAATCTCAGGGACGAATTGAAAAACTATTTTAGTGCTGGATAACCCATTTAATTCATTAAACCCAGAGCGAACGCCGGCGTTCGTTCGCTCTCTCATTGTATTTCTATGGTCTCTAATTACGGTATTCAAAATGTTAATTAAGAAAGCTTATCCATAAACTGATTGACTGACATATCAAAGCACAGCCGAAACTACTGGGACTAGGGACATAACATTCTGCACAAGGCGTCCTTTTATGACATAGGCAAGCACTAAGAGAGAATTTTCCAAAATTCACCCCCCTAAGGGGATGAAACGGGAATCCAAAGTTTGTATGGAAAACCTATTTTCACGCGGGTGAAGCCGCTGGCAGACACTAGTAGTCTATATAGTATTACGCTACGACTCACGGGAGCGAGGCAAAAACCAAAAACGTGGGTAAAACCGCGGTGGACAGCTAGTTTACATATAACAGTGTTACTAAATATAATTTAATCGGGCTTTTATAAAAATAATAGTGACCCGCCCTGGCTTCGCACGGGTGCAATGCTGATCCCACCGCAACCGCTATGTCCCTGCAATTGAAATCTGTAATATCTTCGAAAATATTCATTTAAATTGCAAGCTGTAAAGGGCCATATTGATCTACTAGTTGCTAACCCGCTTAAAAGTAGGTTTCTCCATAGTCAAAGTTAAAGTCAAAGTCAAAAGATTTTTATTTCACATGGGCCTACATGGGCACTTATAAAACGTCAGAAGCTAGTGCACAGTTCCAAATTGGTCGTTTCCTATGGAGAAGAACCGGCAAGAAACTCCATGATAAATATAAAAACTTCCAACCCCCGTTTTACCCACTTAGGGGTGGAGTTTCGTAAAATCCGTTCTTAGCGGATGTCTACACTCCATTAGGAATCTACGTGCCAAATTTTAAGTTTGTAGGTGTTATAGTTTCTGAGATTTCGTGATTAATCAATGATAAATGCACGATGTGTTTAAGGTACTTAATTGGATATGGAAGTACGACAACATTTCGTATTCTTTTCGTTCAGTAATTAATAATAAGCTAGAGCTTACTCAAGTAACTGAACGGCTTTTTAATTGTTGTTATTGAACTGACCGATTTATTCTTATACCTAAAATCTATCAAGGAAGCTGGGATATCATTTTTATCTGCCGACATAGCTTCTAACAGAGAACAATTCACCAACAAGACTGGACGTTTGTGGTCGACACAATGTACTGAAGTACATAAGAGCCGACTGACAACAATGTAGCAATACTGATAATAACTATTGACAGATTACTTCTAATGCACCTCTTATCACAGTAGGTAGCTATGTGACCCAGAGAAGTGGATATAAAGATAAAGAAATAATACTAACGAAATGCTGCATTCCAACTAGATACAACACCTGCACTGCATTTATATTCATAAGCGGAGCGTCTTCCATATTTAAAAACAGCCAAATAAATAAAATTTAAAAAAAGAACACTTTTTTAAATTTATTCACATTATACGGAGAATGTAAACAGTTTTCCTGACACTTTTTGATTTTACCGCGAAAATCTTTTTATTTTTTGTTTTAATAAATTACATTATCCGGCAGAGGAAATTCAATTTTTCAGCCAATACCACTTTTAGTTCTACGCGAAGTACAAACGTTGTCCATGAACGTTGGTAGTTCAGTCACTGATAACTGGTATTAACTTGATTATTTGTAGCGTTCAGTTAATTTAATGGTACTGCGGGAGGCATAATATGGCGGAGTTGAGATAAAAATCTGTAAAATAAACTTTCATCATGAAACTACAAAATCAAAAAAGAACTTTCAGAGATTATTTTATAAATTTCTTCAGGAATTCTCTATTAACTAATATTAGTTATAGAGAATTCCAGAAGAATCGTAATTAATTGTAAAAAGAAAACATGTTATATGCGCAAAATAATATCCGTTTTTTTATTTTATTTTTATTTTATCAAATTACACCTCCCACGTATAATTTACGCAACAAACCGGACACAATTATGAAATAATACTGGCACTAAACACTATACTACACTGGCAGATGTGATCCAAAGTCCACCATAGACACAATTGACATTTATTTAAAAAAGGAACGATCATTAAATGAGAAATGTTGGTAAGAAAATGAAACCATGTTCTGATGAAGACTATAAATTAATACTAGAGGTTTGTTAACTTAGTTATCGAATGGAAATATTCTCTACCAAGATAAGATTAATACTTAGTTGTTTATTATGCCTACTTTACTAGTATCTGCCGTGGTTTCCAATATGTTTTTAGTATATTTTTCTAGATTTCCGTAGTGCACATTTTGGTGGAATGTAAAAGTTTTAACTAACATAACACCATACTATGTAAAACTGCGATCACACAAAAAAAAATCATGAGACTCCAATTCAGCCCAAAGACGTCCATTGTTGGACATACCTTCAACGAATCGCCGCAACAATCGATCCTGTGCGTCACGCATCCGTTGGATTCTCGCGAGCCTCACCCCCTTGTGGGAGGCCTATCAACGCTGCATCTTCCGGTACGCGGTCGCTACTCCAGAACGTTTCGGCCCTATCAAACTTAGAGCAACGTGCCCAGTCCACTGCCGCTTAAGTCAGGCGATTCTACGGGCTATGCCGGTAACCATAATTCTCTTTAATTCCTGATTCGATCACGCAATCAAAGTCTCTACATGATTCTAAACAAGGGACTTCTTAGCCTAAAAAGAAATTACCAAAAAGAATTTATAAATAATACAAGCCTGACTGAAATGCGTGATAATTATACCGATGCTGTGATACCTCCTATTGCCACAAAATTCGTATTTATTATGGTCAACTTTAGTTTTCATCTTAATTCCAGTTTGATGTAACAGACACATTTAAAGACAGGTTGGACAAAGATGGAAATATATAATATAGGGACAAAATCCACCGTAACTTTATCACCTATAAATATTGAATGGGCAAACAATATTTAACAGACAATAATAGAAGCCATTTATCTTGTCTCGAGATCGCGTAACTTGGCAAGTGACTGTTCCAGGTGTATGCGTATTTATTTATACCGCAACGATATTATGTGCATAATTATTTGTATAGGGAAGTATACGTTTCCGAAATAAAATTATGTTCAATATGTATAACAGACAGCACTTGGAGTAGATATTTTAACGGTAGTCACCAAAAATACGATAGGCCCCATGAAAGTACCCTGAGGAACACAACAAGTGTACCAAAGGGTACTATCATGGGACCGTCCGTTAATTATTAAAAAAATACCGTCAAACGGGGTGAATAGGACTGCAGGGGTGAATAGGAACAAGACTTTGGTAAAGATTTTTACATTGGTATGTATTTAAATAATTGATTTCTATCAAAGTAACCGTTTTTATTACAATTAATGAACAAATAGGAGTACTTAAATGCTGGGAAAAATTGTTAATTAACGCGAAAATCCCCTTCAAACTTTTTTTCCTATTCACCCCTGCGGTCCTATTCACCCCGTTTGACTGTATAAAAAGTAGCAAAGAAAACCATTTGGTCGCAATCGTTTTCCTTTATCAAATTAGTTCTTCTTCAGCTATATCCACTAGGCGTGTGTAACTCTTTACTGAGCCGTTGTTCCAAATGTTCCGTTTGTATCTGGTGAGCCGATGTTTCAAATGATCCGTTTGTATCTTTTGAGTCGACGTTCCAAATGTTCCGTTTGTATCTTGTGAGCCGATGTTTCAAATGTTCCGCTTGTATCTGTTGAACCGATGTTCCAAATGATACATATCACTGTTTCGGAACATTTTCAGTGTTTCAGATCCAAATGTTCCAATCGCGAAGATGACACACTTTTCCCACGCCTAATATCCACTGTTGACATTTAACAAAAGAGTATTTTGTTTGTATTGATAAAGTACCTTAACCGGTAGATATTTAGTGAACAAAATTATAATTACAATTACTTATTCTGTTTCCTTTGGCGAAATGATACATTTTACAAGAAATGATAACAAAATAAAGTGATACACTTTGACTTCACGAAAAAGTAATTTATGAGCATTTTCAAAGGTATGTAATATGTAAGAATAATGTTATATTTTGTCACGTTCCTTGTCCTTCGCTATATAAATAGAATAAACATGTCCAGTTCAATGAAAATAAGTTGTATTGTTTGAAAACAAAATAGTCTGCATAGTTTATATTACAGATAAGATATGTCCAGTCTAGCTATTGTAGATAAGAATATTGCTTTTGTCACTAACTAGGTTTGACTCTAGAGCGATATACGATAGATTAGCTTATATTCTTTGTGGGAAATCTTACTTATGGCCCCATCGGGTATCCGTCCTGCGACCTCCTGCACATACCCATGTCGTGGCCAGATCATAGAAATTGATCACTTCCTGATATGGCCAACTAAAACTGGCCAGATCATTTTAAACGTTAAAGTTTGACGATATTTCAATCCTCGTTTGGCCTACTTTCTTTAGATTTTTTACCATCATAGAAATCCTATATCAATGATAAGGCCAAATGAGAATCGACATATCATCAAATGTTAACGTTTAAATGATTTTGCCAGTTATGGTTGGCCATATCATGAAGTGATCAATTTCTATGATCTGGCCACGACATCCACATAAGATTGGCCATTCTTCCGGATACAATTGGTTGATGGTATTAAATCTATGCAACAAAATCTAATCTGCAACACGATTAACAAATTATGACGGATTTGACCTTGCATGTACCTTTAATATTATCTTCACTGAGATAGTTTTAAGGACACTGGGTTATCGGAGATAAGTAGCTGATTATTTGGGCCGTAGAGGCTTGTTCGTGATAAAAATATTAGGTGTTTTAACTGGTAATGAATGTTTCTTACTATTGTAATTAAGAATGAGCGAACTGAGCTGGTAAAATTTGTTTACTTGCATATACCTAAGGCAGTGTTCCCGAAAAGGTGTACCGCGGCACACTGGTGTACCGTGGTGATTAGTTGGTGTACCTTGGAAAAAATAAGGTTATCTCTCAAAGTTAATAGACAGACGGAAGAAAATTGTAGATCAACCAAGGACTGGGTTCAAAATCCATTTTTTGAAGGCGTTTTGACATTTACCGATTAACGAATAGGAAGAACTGTTTGAAATTAAAATCAATCGCACATTAAAATTAAAATTTTAGAAGCTCATGTAGAATTTTTTTTTAAATTTTTCGTCGTCCTAGGTGTACCTTGAACACAAAAAGTTTGCGGAACATTGACCTAAGGGTGTTTTTATTTAATATTATGCGAAATTGCTTTGCCCGCAGAAAATTTCACAATGCGAAAAAACGCGTCCCGCGTGTGTATTCCATGCATTACAACAAATTAATACTTGTATGAAATGGACATTTGCGTGCGGTGATGGCGACGGGCGATGTAGACTATTCTGCTAATAATAGTCTTAAGTTATTTCCTTCATTCGAATTAATCAAATTGACAGTTGTAACTTTGATTATTGTTTAAACCTGTAGCCTATTTATTGTCATCAATCGAGGGTTTTACTTCGTTGTCATGGCGACCGAGTTAAAGAAGTTTATTTCAAAAAGACTTATAATTCAGACCAAAATCTTTGCAAGGGTTTAACTTCTCTGATTCCCTAATGATACAAAGTTGTTTGTGAAAATGGATCCTAAATTTTCATTATAAATGCCGTAGTGCAGGTAGGCTTTAACACAAAAGCTTTTACTCGTAAATAGGTCATGACCACACGATATATTTTGTGCTCTACTTACTTACTTTAGCTAAACCATGTCTAGCCAGAAATAATATAATTGATTTGTGGGTTAGGCGTTAGCTCGCTTTGCTATTACCACAGACCAAAGACCTGAAAAAATGTTGAGAAGCGCATGAGCGGCAAATGCTGCGGGAATATTCGAAAGTCAGGCCGCGTTTCCACTTTGTCGTGACGACAGATATTTGTGTAGTTATAAGTGTTGTGGTTTATATATTTAAATGACGACACGATTAACTGTCGTCTATGACTTTTTTGCGGTGACAACTGATTATCATGATAGTGAGAACGGCTAGCACGACAGTCGTAAAACGATAAACAATTGTCAAGTCTAACCCGTGACGGTATGTCACGTGTCGTTGTTGCAACTATCTCTCTTGACCACGACAAACAGCCCCCCTAGCCAAGTTACAATCGTATCGTTCGCGCCGAACACCTCGAGTAGACCACGCGTCCGATTCCTTTGTTCTGACGTCTAATCGAGGCGTTCGGGGCGAACGAAACGAGTGTAACTTGGCTACGGGGGCAATTGTTATAATGGGAACAGCTAGAGACGATAGTAGTCCGACGATAAATTAACCGTTACGACATAGTGGTAACGCGGCGTTACCGTCAACCCTAACCCTAGAACGCAAAGGGTAAAAATAAAAACACAGGTGTGATTAAGTCAGCAAAAGTCTGACACGCCCTCTTGCTTCACACAGATAAGTTTTTTGATAATTTCCCAACTAAAAAAAAATGTGCAGCAAGGCTGTAATGGCAGTGACGCTACGAGCTTAGGCGATGCTGCTGCGCTCTTGTTCACTCTCGTTTCTAAAAAAATAAATCGGTCATATCGAATGAACTAACGAACTAAAGAGTGACGGATCTAGGATCTAGTTCGCGTAGGTCAACCAAGGGCGCGCTCTAACGACCTAGACCTGTACCATGACGTTTAAAGTAAGATTGTTTCATTCTTATTTCCAGTGTGGGTAAGAGATGGCGCTAGACAACCTGTATAGCTCTGTCTCTTACCCACACTGAAATAAGAATGAAACAATCTTACTTTGAACGTCATGGTAACCCCCCTAGTTCGTTCGCGAACTACACAAGACTATTAGGATTACCCTTCAAGTCACCATAGTACTGGTTACAAACATCTAATCGAAAGGAGCGTCATATAAGCTCTTACGAAAGCATACTTCGAAACCAATGGACTGAATATGATTATGCACAACTAATTACCGTTGCATACGAAGCATATACTAGCATGAATAATTGTTTAGTTTGTACAATATTATCAAGTTTCTGAAGCCCTATTGCCAAACGAATGCATATTTTACTATCATTATTTTAGGGTTCAACGTTGAACAGAGACGAAAAAATTCTGACCTATTAGCGGTTGGAGTACCCGATATCAAGTAATGTACGGTCTTGACTTATATTTTGATCGCCAAGTGTTGATCCTTTGTATTGACATAATTTATCTAGCGCTCTAGATAATATTTCTAATACGATACGTAAAATGCAAATAGCCTATATTTGTGACACTATTCAAATTCAATAAAAATAATAGTTATAATTCAATTTTAGTTTAATTACAATAGATCATGCTCGTTTGTTCCCCAGATGTGTCCAGAACTGTACAGAAAAAGAAAACTACACAACTGTGCTAAATAATTAGATTTATGATAATTAATACATATACGTTCTGCAAACGTTGTTCTGTCATATAAATTATCAAAGAAAACATGGGGGGTGGTATTAGAAGGTGAAAAATTGGTCTATGGCCTATTCCCAGACTTCCAAAAGCAAAAAAAAAACATGAAAATCGGTCAAGATGGACGTTCCAGAGGAAATCGATAACAAACACTGTGACACGAGATTTTTATATATTAGACACTAGCTTTTGCCAGCGCTTTCGACCGCGTACATAAAATATAGCCAGTCATTCAGAAATAAAGCAGCTTTTTATCGATGAAAAAATTTTAGCAATCGGACTAGTACTTTCAGAGATTACCTCCTACAAACAAAAAACAACAAACTACCTTTTTTATATTAGTGTAGATATATTTCTTATTTTTTCTCCTAGCCATTATTGTCCCGATGCCGAGTCAAGGCCTCCCAAGTCCTTCCAGACCTTCTTCGCGCGCTTTCTCAAACCAGTCTTCGTGGTCCTGATCAACTCGCCACCTCTTTCTAGGCCAGCCGCGGCCATATTTCTTATACAGTATATTAAATTGAATGCATCATTATTTTATAGTATACGGTCGATAATAACAGATGCCTAAGGGCGGAAATCTTCGCAGCGGCAGTCTCAAGAAAAGATGCCGTAAGAATCTGAATTTCTTTGGAAAATACTAATTGCAGACTTCAACAATCCAATGGAAGGCTATAGTAGAATGCCATCATAAAAAGTATAAAAATCAAAAATCAAAATCAAAATAGCATTTATTCCAAATAAACCATTTACAGGCACTTTTGAAATGTCAAGAAGTCAGTCAGTCAGAAAAATAAATGATGCTAATTGCACATTCCAAAGCGTAGATCTCTATGGAGAAGAATGTGCAAGAAACTCCATGGACACTCTTTTCAATCATATTTTGTAATTACAAATATCTCTGTTACATGTTTCTTGTCGCTATCATGTGAGAACAATGTAAATAAAAATAAAAACTAAATCATCATCATCTTCCTGCCCTTGTCCCATCTTATTTGGGGTCGGCGCAATACGTTTTTTTCTTCCATTCTATCCTGTCAACCGTCATACTATCACTAACTTCCTTTTTTTTCATATCACTGTTCACACAATCCATCCATCTTTTCTTTGGCCTCCCTCTCCCTCTCCACCCATCCACATGTATACTCATAACAATAAAAACTAAATATAGATATTAAAATAGCAACTGGCAGCTAAGAGATGACCAGCCTCAACTGACAGCGCCCGTTCACGGACATGACGCTAATATTAGCACCACTCAGCTCAACCATTTTGAAGGGAACCGAATGATCCAACACCCGCGCCACCATCAGTATATAAAATATATAGAAAACTATATTAAAATATACCAACAGATAAAATTGAACAGTCATTTAATTTTTTTTTTTATCTTGCGAAATACATTTAAACGTTTCGTAACAAAAGACCAAAAATATCTGCGTATTTTGCCCTAATTATGTATTTGCATTCAGCAGTAGTCGCCCCTTGCAAGCGGAATGAGTGTATGAGTCAGCCTACAGTTACCATCCAGTGGGTTGCCAACCTGTTATTATTATTATACAGCCGAAGCATATTGATCTTTAAACTTGCCACGTCACCGTAGCATGTAGTCGCGGCATTAACGATATTGCATTTTGAGGAAAACAATAATAAAAATTAAAATTTATATATAGGCTTTTATTGACTTTAAAAAAGCTTTTGACAGTATCAAACATGAGGAAACATGGGAAACTTTAGAAAAACAGGGAATATCCAACACATACACAAACCCCACCGACCGTGTTCCCACGTTGTCGCCGTGGTGGGGCTTGCGTGTCTCTATGACCTTGAGGGCTATGCCGGTAGAGCTACTCATGCCGGAAGGCCTCAAGCGAGAGACCAGACCAAGAGGAACACACAGGCGGAGTCCAGACGGACCGCCAAGGAGGGTGCACTGTCCAGAAGCATCGGCACCAACAGCTGTTGGTGTTTTTGGACAGTGGGTTTTGAGAGAGTGGGTTCGCCTCGGGTACGCGTCTGCTTATCAGACGTGACCACGATGGCGAACGTGGTTATTGGGGACCCCACCCCACAAAAAAGGCAAAGCTGTGGTCAGCACATCAATGGACGCGTCTCTAAATAGTAAATTACCCCAGGAGGGTACCGCCTGCATCGCAGGTGGAGAATCCCTCCCCGAGCAGAGCTCGGGCTGCCCCTCGTATTCTGGGGGGGGCAAAGAGCGCGTCAGGTCCCCTAGGGACCTGTTACCGTCCCTCGTGGACGCACGGAGCCAGGGTGGCTCACCCACCGGTAGCGCGGAGTCCCTGGGACCTGTTCCCAGCACGTCCGCTGCGCCGGTGGGTCCTTCAGAGGCTGGCAGGCGTTTCGGCCTCAGAGAGGTGAGCGGAGACGCGGCGTCGGACTCAGATGCCGCGTCTTCGTTCAACTCGGAGAGAATGGAGGTGGATGAGGCCACCTCCAGGAAGAAGAAGAGGAACCGGTTCCTCAAGCGTCCCATATCCGGGGACGGCCGGAGGACGTCCTCCGACGATGGGCGTGGAGCGTCGGCCCGCAAAATCTCCACTGCTGGACGAGGTGCGGGCCGAATGACGAAAGGGAGGAAGCCCACCGCCGAGGAGGCGACCCAGCGGTCTTTAAAGATTGCCAGGGAGGGGCGCCACCCCGGGGCAAGCGGTGCCCAGGTCAGCCCCTCAGAGCCGGAGCCTTCTGGAAGCGAGCCGGAAGGCATGGAGGAGGCGCTGAACCGTTTTACGGCGGTCGTGGCAGCTGCCATTATGGGCGTGGCCAAGAAGAGGGAGAGGGTCGCCAAGAGGCGGTCCATCTCCCAGGCCATGACCTCCATCACCGAGGCACTGGGTATCGTCCTGGAGCCGTTCAGGAGATCCCTCAACAAGAGGGTTGAGCGGCTCGAGGCAGAATTGGCCAGTGTCCGGGGCGCTGGCCATGAGGTGGCGCCAAAAGGAGGACGCAGGGAGGGGCAGGGTCGGCCCCAGCCCTCGCCCCAGATGGAGAGCGAGGTGCTGACTCTGCTGCGGCAAGAGCTGGCTGCCTTCCGGCAACAGCAGCAGGAGCAGCAGCAGCAGTTCCAGGAGCGAGTCCAGCGGCAATTCGCAGTCCTGGAGGGCATTGTCCTGCGCCCCCCGCTTGCGGCCTCCGGCCTAAAAAAGGCGGTTTCTTACGCTGCCGCCGCCGCGGCTGCTGCACCCAAAGCGGGCCCGTCCGGGCAGACCGGGCGTGGAGCCCAGGTGTCGGAGCCGGCGAGGCCGGTCCCGGCGGCCAAGCAGCAGCAGCGGCAGGGGAAACCTGCCCCTCCCCCGAAAGGCAGAGCGGTGCCTGCCGCTAAATCGGCGGGGCCTTCCGCGGCGGCGGCGACTAGGCCGCGCCTGCCCCCTCCCCTGCCCGAAGAACCATCGGCTGGCGCCGAATGGACGGTCGTCGGCGCCAGCAGAAAGGCGGGCAAGGCGGCTAGAGCGGCAAAAAAGCGCGAGCGGCGACAGCGGCGCAGGAAGCGGGCCATGGCGGCCAGACTTCGCGCCCCGAATTCCGCAGCTGTAGTGATTACACTACAGCCAGCTGCGGAAAAGAAGGGCGTGACGTACAACGCCGTCATGGAAAAGGCGAAACAGGCGGTGGTGGGCCACCTTAGCGAGTTCGGAGCCACTGAGGGCTTCAGAATGAGGCGCACCGCAACCGGGGCCCGAATATTGGAGGTCCCTGGTGCGGACAGCGGCTCTGCCGCGGACGCCCTGGCCGCAAGGATCAGGGCGTCTATGGACGCTGAGGAGGTCCGAGTGTCCGGGCCCACAAAGTGCATAGACGTGCGCATCATGGGCCTGGATGACTCCGTCAGGGTGGACGAAGTGGTGGCCGCCGTCGTCAGGGCGGGAGGGTGCCAGGCCGATCAAGTGCGGGCTGGCGCCATCCGTGCTGACAGCACGGGCATGCGAGCCGTTACGGTTAGCTGCCCCGTGTCAGCGGCCAAAGCCATCACGGCTGAAGGCCGAAGGCTCTTGGTGGGCTGGGTCTCCGCGCAGGTAAAACTGCTGGAGCCCAGACCTCTGCGGTGTTACCGCTGCCACGTGGGGCACCACGTGGGGGCCCATTGCGCCGCGGAGGTGGACCGCAGCGACCGCTGCTACCAGTGCGGTCAGGCCGGTCACAAGGCCGTCGAATGCCGTGCAACGCCGCACTGCTATGCATGTGCGGCGGCAGGCAAGCCGGCCGAGCACCGGGCTGGGGGCAGGTCCTGCGACCCCCCTGCCAAGGCCAAGGGCAAAGTACGGAGGCCCATCCACCCGGACGTACTCACCGCCGCAGCCGCTTCCTTGGCTGCCGCCGCTGTCGCCGCCGCACCCGCCGCGGCAGGGCCCTCTCGGGGGGCTAGGGAGGAGACTGTAATGGACTGTCAATAACGACCCCATTACGTCTCCTCCAGGCGAACATCAACCACTGCGCCCCCGCTCAGGATCTGTTGCTCCAGAGCATGGCGCAGTGGTCGATCAATATCGCCGTGGTCTCCGAGCCGTACAATGTCCTGCCCAGGGGAGACTGGGTGCGGGACCTGGACGGCTCGGTGACCCTAATTTCGTCGGCCGCCGCCGGTACCCCGACCCTCGAGGCCGTAACGAGGGGACGGGGTTGCGTGGCAGCACGGTTCGGGGACATTGCAGTGGTAGGCGTCTACCTGTCCCCGAGCAGATCTCTCGGCGATCTTCACATCTCCCTAATGGAGCTGAAAGCCGTCGTCGCTGGGTTTGGTTCCCTCCCCGTGGTCGTTTGCGGGGACTTCAATGCCAAGAACTTGGCTTGGGGTTCCCGGCTCACGAACCAGCGGGGTCGGATGGTGGAGGACTGGGCTCTGGAGACAGGCCTGGTCGTCCTAAACCGGGGTTCTGTCCCCACGTGTGTGCGGATGCGGGGTGACTCAGTGGTGGACCTCTCGTTCGCCAGCCCCGCTCTGTCGCCGCGTGTCGTCGACTGGCGCGTTATGGAGGGGGTGGAGACGTTTTCGGACCACCGGTACATCCGGTTCGACGTCTCCGCCCAAACCTCGATTGCGCCGGTCCGACAGAACCCTTGTGGTCCGCGGTGGGCGCTGAGGCAGATGGACCGGGAGCTCCTCCTGGAAGCCGCGACGGTACAGGCCTGGGTGCAAGCACCGGACAGGCCTGTCGACATAGACGTCGAGGCAGAGTGGTTCCGGGAGGCCATGTCGCAAATTTGCGACGCGGCAATGCCCCGAGTCCCTCCAGGACGTGCTCAGCGCCAGGTATACTGGTGGTCGCCGGAGATTGCGGCACTGCGCAACGCGTGCAATGCCGCGCGACGCCGGTATGCCAGATACCGCAGTCGCCGCATCCGTCCAGCGGATGCGGAGGCCAGAGAGGCGGAGCTGTACGAGGGATACAGAGCGGCAAAGCGCACCCTCCGAGCGGAGATAAGGCGGGCCAAACTTGAGGCCCGCAACGTGTGGCTGGGGACTCTGAATGGGGACCCATGGGGACGCCCGTACAAATTGGTACGGGACAAACTCCGCCCCTGGGCTCCCCCGCTGACGCAGAGTCTCCGGCCCCAGCTCGTGGAGGGTGTGGTGAGCACTCTGTTCCCCACGCGAGGGGAACACTCTCCCCCGCCCATGGCTCCGCCACCAGCGGTGTCCGACGCGGACCACGATGGCGACGACGACGATAACGCTCCAGAGGTGACCGAGGTAGAGATGAGAGTGGCGGTACGAAGGCTGAGTGCCAAAAATACCGCCCCAGGACCCGACGGCTTGCCTGGGAAGGCATGGGTCCTGGCCATGGAGGCTCTCGGGCCTCGACTAAGAGGGCTCTTCAGCGCATGTATGGAGAGGGGCCAGTTCCCACTTCGCTGGAAGACGGGGAAACTGGTCCTTATCGCGAAGCCGGGGCGCCCCGCGGACTCTCCGTCCGCGTACCGGCCCATTGTGCTGCTCGACGAGGTGGGCAAGCTCTTTGAAAGAGTAATTGCAGACCGCCTCGTCGCACACCTAACACGGGTGGGGCCGGATCTGGCGGACGGCCAGTTCGGCTTTCGCAGGAGGCGCTCCACGGTGGACGCCATCATGTGCGTGCGAGCTCTCACGACGGGGGATGCAGTGGCCCAGGGCAGGTGTGTCGTGGCGGTGTCTCTGGACATCGCCAACGCCTTCAACTCCCTGCCTTGGAGTTGCATTGGGAGGGCACTCCGGTATCACCGGATGCCCGACTACCTCTGTCGTGTGGTCGAGGCGTACCTGTCTGACAGGTACATAACCTACCCCGGTCACCAGGGGGTGTGGGAACGTCGAGAGATGTCGTGCGGTGTTCCGCAGGGATCGGTACTAGGGCCGCCCTTGTGGAACATCGGATACGATTACGTGCTGCGCGGCGACCTCCCTGACGGGGTCAGCGTGGTCTGCTACGCAGACGACACGCTGGTCCTGGCGCAGGGAGAGTCGTACCAGGCGGCGGTCGAACTAGCGACACGCGGGGTCGCGACGGTCGTTGGCAGGATCCAGGAGCTGGGACTCGAGGTGGCATTGCACAAGTCCGAGGCCATGTGCTTTCACGGCCCTCGGAACGCGCCACCACCGGGTTCCCGGCTAACGGTGGGAGGAGTCCACATCGGCGTCGGGTCAGCGATGAAGTACCTGGGACTCGTTCTCGACAGCCGATGGGATTTCGACGAGCATTTCCGACGTCTGGCTCCCAAACTAAATCGGACTGGGGCTGCTCTCTCGCGGCTCCTGCCCAACCTTGGGGGTCCAGACGCCTCCTGCCGGAGGCTCTACGCGGGGATCGTTCGGTCCATGGCCCTTTATGGCGCGCCGGTGTGGGCGCCGGGGCTGCGGAAGCAGCCGGCGGCCCGGCTGAACGCGTGCCAGAGGGTCATGGCCATACGGATGGTACGAGGATACCGGACGATTTCCCGCGAAGCGGCGAGCCTTCTTGCTTGCCAGCGACCATGGGAACTGGAGGCAACAGTCCTTGCACTCATGCACGAACGGCGCATGGAGATGCAACGCCGGGGCGAAACTCCGCTGCCGCAACAAGTCGCGGCATGGCGGACAGAGTTCCGGCGAGTTCTCATGGAGAAATGGCGACAGCGACTGTCGCGACCCCGTGCTGGGCACGCCACAATTATGGCGGTAAGTCCCCTCTTTGAGGCGTGGTTGGAAAGACCTCACGGCGTCCTCACATTCCGCATGACGCGGGTCCTCACCGGACACGGTAAGTTCGGGAGGTTCCTGCACCGGATTCGTGCGGAAACGACGCCCGGGTGTCGCCACTGTGTGGCCCACCCGGAGGACACGGTGGAGCACACGGTGGAGGTGTGCCCCGCTTGGGCAGAGCAACGCCGTGACCTCGTGAGGGCAATCGGCGGCGGTGATCTCTCGCGCCGGGCCTTGGTTCAGGCCATGCTCCGGAGCGAGGAGGAGTGGCAGGCGGTCGCCTCCTTCTGCGAAGCAGTAATGCTAGCTAAGGAGGCGGCCGATCGCGTGAGGCAACGGTCCTTACGCTCCAACCGCCGCCGGGATTCCGATCCCGATTTCCGGCCACCGTAGGCGCGGGCTTGCAGACGGCGAGCAATGGGTGGCTCGCCGTCTGATCGTCCGGTAACCGTCCGGACCGAGCCCAAGTCGTCGACGGCGCGTTTTGTTCCACGCGCGCCTCAAGGAGATGTCAGCAAATCGTAGGGGCCCAGAAGGGTCGAAGCCTACTGGGGCCACGGGTAGTGTGAAAGCGGAACCCGGGGCCCTGGGACGAAGGCAACGAAGGAACAGGAGTGGGTTTTTAGTCAGTAAGAGTCTGACACTATCTCCCGCTCCGCCCAAGAGCGGGGATGTCATTAGGATGATTTTCCCACCGAAAAAAAAAAAAAAAAAAAAAAAAAACACATACACAAAAAATATTAAAAACAATATATGCAAATCGTAAAGCAAGAATTCAAATGGAAACATTAAGAAGAACCCTTCAAAATCAAGAAGTGTCAGACAAGGTGACACGCTGTCCCCCAAATTGTTCTCTGCGGTGCTCGAAAACATATTCAGAAAGCTCGAATGGGACGATTTTGGGCTAAATATTGATGGTAGGAGACTACACCATCTCAGATTTGCAGATGACATTGTCCTGTTCGAAGAAAATTCTCACAAGCTACAAGAAATTATACAAATGCTAAACAAAGAAAGTGACAAGTTCGGGCTGGCAATGAATACAAGCAAAATCAAGTTTCTATCAAATTCGGTCCCACACGAAATAAAAATTAACAACCAACCTCTGGAATATGTAGCAGAGTACATAGATCTGGGACAAATAATCTCTCCTAACTGATTTAACTACCAAAAAATTAAGCGAAGAATAGCTAAACGATGGAAACGATATTGGTCACTGAAAGGGATTATAAAAGCAACAGATCTCAGCTGTAAAATTAAGCGCATTAACACCTGCATTCTCCCCTGCCTGTCCAAGTTTCGCATCCAAAAGTAATTATGGATGCGAAACTTGGACACTCTCCAAACGCCACAGGAATATGCTGGAACAGTGTCAGAGATCTATGGAGAGAAGCATGCTGGGGATGAAACCATGACAAATGGACCAACCTCCTGATAGAATGATACCCTAGAAACGGTAAAAGAAATAAAGGTCGACCAAGCAAAATATGGGGAGAGGGAGGACGAACTTAAGCTCCAAACTGGCGAAAAGTTGCAAAGGACAAAACACAGTGGAAGAAGTTAGAGGAGGCCTTTGCCAAAAGGCACACTGAACTCCGGGTCATTTTATAACCCAAATGAAATATAAAATCAACATCAAAAAGTTTAATAACAAAGGAGTCTTCAAGTTACGAGGGAAATTGAAATTGAAAAATATCAAGTAACAAAGGAATTGTGTTTATACGGTACAAATTCTTTGTGATAGGTGTGTTTTTAGGGTTCCGTACTACAATCGTCAAAATACGGAACCATTATAGGATCACTATCACTTCTTCTTAGCGTATCGATGGCAAAACTAGTCAAATTCCTTGTATGGCCCAGTATTCGGCCACTATAGGATCACTATTGTTCGCCACGCTTTCTTCAAAGTCTTAAATTTTAAAGTTATTCTGTAATTTTACATAACTAAGGAATTGTGTTTTTGACTGCACCAATTCTTTGTGACTCAGTTGTGTTGATTACCGATATTTTAAACACTTTTTCTTTAAAAGCCCTACCTGTGTACCTTTGTGCTCTTTTACTCGTATTTGTTCTTTTAATTTTTAAGTGTTTGTGTGTACATAAATAAATAAAATATCGGAGTTAAACAGGCAAACTCTTTTTCATTTAGGATTGCCGTTTTGGCCTCGCCTCGACTTTTTATTCTTTTTAAATGTTATTGTTACTTTTATCAAATATGTATAAATCAATATGTGACCAAATGTAACATATGCAATTGGGTGAAGACACTGGCTCCTGTACCACAGGTTGCTACCTAGCTCAGGAGCCAGGACTTCAAAAAGTTTGTTACCTATATTTTTTTTTTAAGTCAATAAACTTATTATTGTTATTATTTTTTATGTTAGTATTAATTGATTGAGAGCAGTGGTGGCCGAGTGGTATCGGCCCCGACTTACAAGTTGTAGATCGCTGGTTCAAACCCAGCCAGACGCATTACTTTGTGTAATTTATTTCATCACCACTGCTCTCAAAACGGTGAAGGAAAACATCGTGAGGAAACCGGCATGTCCTAGAACCAAAAATTCGAAGACATGTGACATCCACCAACCCGCACTGGGCCCGCGTGGTGGATTACAGCCCATTCCCTCTCCTAGAGAGGAGGCCTGAGTCCCAACAGTGGGAACATTATAAGGCCGACTATGCTATGCTAATATGTGATATTCTATTGTTTGTCCTGTGCGAGTCGCAAATAAAAGTAATAAAAGTTTTTCTTTCTTTCTAACTGAACTAATGGTTTTCTATGATTGATATTAACCTTATTCCTAGTCGATGGGCCGTAGCTCCCGCCGCATCAATTTATTTAGTACAGCAAAATAACCATTAACTTCTTTTACTTTGTTTTCTTACAGAACCGCATAATGATATCGTCGTCCATTCATCAACAAACAAATCTAATCCAGGGTTTAATCTCCGAGTGCAAGTTGAGCATCGTTAGCATACGCGGTATAGGGGAGGTGGATCGAGCTACAGTGCAACAAAAGGGGACAATAATTTGTGCTTTCTAGAACGATAGCAATTATTTGGAACAAATAATTGACATAACTCCGAATGTAAGTCAGAAGCATCAGTGTAACCATTAATAATTTTATAGGCTGTTGTAATTTGGTCTACAGCCCGCCTAACCTTTAATGTGTTGCAATTTATGCATCCTAAAATAAATATAGTAGGATACATTTATATACTTATATGGATAATATCCATACAATCGCTTGTATAGGTATCTGGTATCAATAATACACACTTACAGAGAGAGCCCCTGGGGTACAGGGGCTCGACGTGTGCAAAAATTCGTAACATGTTATGTACGACCTAATCTCTTGTTGATAAGGAAATGAATAATTACTATATGTTAAAATGTTCCAATTCCTCTCGTTCTAGCATTCTCTACATAATAGGATAACAATAAAAACCTAACTAAACATAGCTCCAATAAACAAGCTAATTTTCAACCAAGACTTGCCCTATGCCAGTCAAGAGTAATCCCATCAGCTATAAACGTCACTGATTATGGACATTTCAGTATGTAAATATGTGAATCGATCTCCAGATGATGCAGTATCAAAACATTGGTAAAGTTAAACAGCTGAGTGACGTCTGTTTTTCCGCAAACCAATTTATTCGGTGTGAATGACCTTATTTGGGGGCGAGACGTTTTTGCTCAATAAACACACGAGTTGATCAATCTAAATAAAGGTACTTTCATATAAGTGGACTGAAAATGTTCAGAACAATATTGTGAGGAAACCGGCGAGACCAAGAACCAAAAACGTACATCCACCAAACCGCACTTTGGCCCACGTGGTGGGACTACGTCCAGCACGTAGGTATTCAAAGAGAAGAGGACACAGTGTGCCGTTTTTTAGGTTTCCGTACCCAGAGGGTAAAAGTGCATCTGCCTGTCTGTCCGTCTATCACCAAGCTGTATATCATGAACAGGGACAGTTGAAATTTTCACAGATGACGTATTTCTGTTGCCGCAACAAAATTAAAAACAAAATAAATTAAATATTTTAGTGGGGCCCCATGATTTTTTTTGCCGTTTTTTGCTACGGTCGGTACGTGCGTGAGTCCGACTCGCACTTGGCTGTTTTTTTTTTAAGTGGGTGTCCATCCAGTGACTTCTCCCGCTCTAGGAAGGGGCGAAAGGGCGTGTTTATCATATCTATGGAAACCAGGCTAAAATCCAAGGCAAAACTTTTCGTGGCAAGGGCCACGAAAGCTTCTGACAGGACAGTCTACTGTGTTCGGTAAGACAGGACAATATAATCTATGAAATAACAAAGATATAAAGTTAAGAAAGAGGAGTCCGACGTGGTCTTTGACGTCAAAGTTCATCACCCATACCTATGACCGCTATAGAAAACGGCGTTTAGACGAGAGAGATCGCTATACACGTATATTATTTACATATTTAAAATTGTTATATCTCGTTTGCTTTTCTACTAATTTCAACAGTGTTATCACTGCTTTTTTTGTATATTTACTGATAAACTGGTTGGAAAACAAATACTTTTTTCATGTAAATTCCTGCTCGACAAGCCACGGATAAACGATTCAACAGTCTTAAGGTAGCCATACACGTTAGGGTGTACCTGACAGGTTTGCCTGCACGGTTATACCTGTCAGGTAAGCTTGGGTGGAAACCTGCAGAGTTGTGCAATATACACCCTCCGGTTTACCTGTAAAACTCAACTGAACAGGCAAACCTGTCATGTACCTTTATTGGCAATCTGCTAAGAAATTATTAGAAGAACCATGACCAACTAAGTGAGAACGAACTTAGCAGCCAGCAATATTTTATCTACATATATAAAAGATGAAACTAACTAACTGACAGATTAATATTCAGCTGAAATTACTGGGACTATTTGGGGATATTTAGGACATTTTTTTTTTTTTTAAATTTAATTTTATTTTTTTTTGTCAATCAACAATCACCAAACTTAAGTGGCAGTGGGCAGGGCACATTGCTCGCAGAACAGATGGTCGATGGGGACGACAGGTTCTGGAATGGCGACCAGGTACCGGAAGACGCAGCGTTGGAAGGCCTCCCACAAGGTGGACCGATGACCTGGTCGCGAGAATCCGATGGATGCGAGACGCACAGGACCGGCCATTGTGGCGTCATTTGGGGGAGGCCTATGTCCAACAGTGGACGTCTTTCGGCTAAAATGATGATGAGGAGTAAAATTTTGCACAAGGTTTCGTTTTATGTCGTAGGCGAGCACTAAGAGAGGATTTTCCAAAATTCACACCGTAAGGGGATGAAACGGGGTTCCAAAGTTTGTATGAAAAATCCTACTTACACGCGAGTGAAGCCGCTGGCAGAAGCTAGTTTATGTACATGATACAACCATACAAATATTTAATCACAGCAATACTTTTATTATATAACTTTTGGCGTGATTCACGTACTCAATGATTCAGACACGCACCGACCAAGCCTTATAATAACATAATAGGTCATTAAAAGATAAAAAAACATAATTATGTAGGGTAATGTGGTCTAGCACTGACCTGAGCTATTTTATGACAACTCATAATAGTATAAATGCCTGGGTGGGTGACATAAGTCGAGAGATTCCTCCCTTCATTTGACCAGACATTTCCCAACTGTGTTGGGGTCAGTGTTCACTCTAACCAGTGTCTAATGCGAGTTTATTTACGTTAACCAACCTCAAATTTGAACGCAGGGCAGGCAATTAAAGCCATGCGCCTGATCTCTCTCCGCTCGAGTCGTATTGTCGTCCTATCGGACTGTGAAAGTAAAGAAACTATGAGTACACCTGTGTTTTCGCTCACGTTAATCTCCGGTTTTTTTTTTAAATCATCTTTTGACTTCACTCGCTCTAAGATGGTGTAAGAGGGCGTGTCAGACTTTTACTGACTAAAACAGCACTTATGTTCCTTCAGTTTCCTTTGAGTTCTAGCACCACGGGTAACTTTTCACGCTAATCTCTATTAAGATTTAAGATTGGCCAGTTGGCCATCGTTCGCTACAGCGCTACCCAGGGCCGTTTTTTTATAATTCGGGTAGCTAACCTAGAGTTAACCCAACAAACTCAGCAGCAGGATAGCTTGGTGTAAGCGGCCATAAACGTCACTTCCTTGACATTGACAGTTGAACGCGTTTAAAAATGCGAGTGTAGAGTATCTACTCTGCTGACGTCATTAGAGTTAACTCAAATTTGAACGCAGGGCAGAGTACCTAGTGCGAGTTTATATATGACACATTTATGACGTTCGGCGCTCCGATTGGCTCACTCCCAGATCTGATTCAATCTGGGGGCCAAACGCGCTAAACGTTTTAATCGCGTTAACGTAAAAATAATTCGCACTCAGCGCACTGATAAGAGACCAGTTGATTACCAGTACTTCACAAGGACTGCCTTTATGACCTCCGTAACCCGGTTATTGATTAACACTGATAGTATAACTTCTTGGCAAGACTGGCTCTCAGACTTTCAGGCTCCTCGCTATCAGTACGAATTTTACACCTTCAACAGTTTCTGTTCAAAGCATCCAAAGGGCAATGAATAGGGAAATGCTTGGAGTTTTTTTGCGTGATCGCATAAGGCATGCATATATCTGCAGGGGAATCACCGACATAGCCCGATGAATCGCCGAACTTAAGTGGCAATGGACAGGCCACATTGCGCGCAGAGCAGATGGTCCATGGGGCCGAAAGGTTAAGGAGCGACCGCGTTGTAGAAGATGCAGCGATGGAAGGCCTTCCACAAGTTGGACCGATGACCTGGTAAGGGTGGCAGGAATCCGATGAATGCGAGAAGCAAAGGACCGTTCGTTGTGGCTACACTTGTGGGAAACCTATGTCCAACAGTGGAGGTCTTTCGGCTGAAATGATGATGATGATAAGTAGTTACTGTTCAAAGATCGCTTATTAACTCGACTTTAGAGCGGTACCAGCTCTGGGTACGTCGACCAACCGTCGACGAATGTCTGTCTTTGAGGGTGTATCTTCTCTCTCTCTCTCTGTCTTATATTTTGACGTAAGACTCAGGAGACCGCAGACGACAGACATTTCGACGGAATCGTAGCGGGTACGCTCCACAGTTGAGGTAATTGGTAAATCGTCTAATGCGACGGTGTCGTCGATGTTTTTTTGTAAGGTTTACTTGATTATAAAAACTTCTCTAAACGCCTTATGCGTCAGTTTTTCCATTCCCACATATTATGTATGTAGTAGTTCCTACGCGACCGTATGTCATTAATATAGTTACGCGTCGCTGCACAAGGAAAATAGACAAAATGATTGTTGCTTTATTATGTTATTTTTGTATTATATATGTACCAGCACAGTTATATCGATCGCCTATGAGACCAGATTACCTTTAGCCTTCCAAACTATTTATATATTTTATGCTGACTTGCACCAAGTAAGTTTAATTTATTAAACTCCGAGTTCGATGCCCGGGTTACCGAGCCTTTTTAACTATATGAAATATTTAACATACGTTTAAGTGTTTTTAAATGTTCCAATAATCGCCATTGTTAGAACCATTATCATTTCAGCCGAAAAACGTCCACTGTTGGATATAGACCTCCCCCAAGTGTCGGATTCTCGCGACCCGCACCAGGTCATCGGTCCACCTGGTAGGAGGCCTTTCAACACTGCGTGACCCGGTAGCATAAAGCATAGCATAAACAGCTTTATAATGTTCCCACTGCAGGGACTTACGCCTCCTCTCTATGAGAGGGAAATGAGCCGTAATCCACCACGTGGGTTCAGTACGGATTGGTGGATGTGAAATGGCTTCGAATTTTTGGTTCTAGGACATGCCAGTTTCCTCACGATGTTTTCCTTCACCGTTTCGTGAGCAGTGGTGATGAAAATAAACTACACAAAGTAATGCACCTGGCTGGGTTTGAAAACGAGACCTACAACTCATAAGTCGGGGTTGTCACCACTCGGCCACCACTGCTCAACTGTCACCCGGTACGCGGTTGTTATTCCAGAAACGTGCGGCCCCAACGATCATTTATTCTGCGTACAATGTACCCTGCCCCCACTGCCACTCACTTAAGTTTGGCGATTCTTCGGTCTATGTTGGTAACCTTGGTTCTCCTGCGTACCGTACGTTGGTAACCATGTTAGCTATCGTAGTTATAAAAGGCCACTGTACTGCAGATATGACGTCATACAAACATAATTATCACTACGTCTAGAACTCGTAACAATGAGAAAATCTTATGAATGAAGTGGCGGACTTAATTTAAGTGTTTCAAAGTAAATCCACGATTATTGTGAACATTACACAAAAGAGGTCCTTAGGTAGCTTTCTAACCTGATCTGTCCGTGTCGGCGTTCCCTAAAATTACGTCAATTCCTTCCCTGCTCTCGTCTTTAGAAGGTTTTTATTTGCCTGTCATTTTATAGATAGGCCGGTTAACATAAATGATAAATATAGACAAAAAAACAAAATCTATTTATTTTACATATTGCCGGTGAACCAGCAGGTACTCTATACAATCCCTAGGAATTGTATACATTACCTAGGTAAAGTATGTAATGGACTATTAATATTCATAATATTTCATAGGTAGGTGCATTGCCTGTACGTTCCAGATATTCTATAAATTGTCTAGGTATTGTATAGAATACCTGAATTATACAGTAGTAGTTCTTGAGATTAGCGCGTTCAAAGAAATAAACAAACTCTTCAGCTTTATATTATAGATTTTGGAGAACCCAGTACCTACAACTATTCACTTAGTTTCGGCAAAGGTGTGTGGAAACTATGATGTTTTGGACCGTAACCGAAACCGATATAAAATTTCGGATAAAGGTGGAGAAAAAATGAATGATAATAGATATAATCTAGACTAGAAATAAAACTCAAATCTTGCTATTGTATTTAATTTTATAATTCTAATATCCATATTTGGTTCCCGACTACTAACTGAAACTAGCAGATAATCGGAAATAATTTCATATCCATAACCGCATACGAAACCGGTATTATATTATTCATATATCCGTCAGATCAGAAATTATATGTATTAACATGCCTGGTGGCATCTACCGTACAGTCTCGACAATTTGTCTGTGTCAAACAGTATCGATTGTACAAACTTATCCGCACGTGTCCGAAGATAAACAGATAGCACCTGTAGCGACCTTCGACACAAAGATTCATTGCGATGATAACCCTTCGACAGTCGAAAACATTGGGCTTTTCTGTGTTATAGTGGCACGCACACGTGTAACACGCCTGATTTGTACGTAAAACGACGTCGCGTGGCCAGGATCGAGCGTAGCTCTAAAAGTCTAGTTTCCATATAAAATGTATGGAGACCGACGAAACCAGATGGGCGTGTGTGAGACATGTGTGAGCAGTGTAGTTCTACCTTTAATGTGGTTAATATTATCTTCTACCATTTTTACAACATGTATACAAAATTAGAGTGAATAGGCTCTTAATAAACTAGTGCGATTCACCATCAACAATTGCATCACTGCTTACCATCAGGTGGGATCGCAGTCAAGCACTGGTTTATGCCATTAAAAAAATGAAACATAAAAAACGCGAGGACATGGTGGAGGTGTGCCCCGCTTGAGCGGAGCACCACCGTGTTCTCGTGGGTGCGATCGGCGGCAACGACTCCTCACGCCGGGACCTGGTACATGCAATGATCCGGAGCGAGGAGAAACGGCAGGCGGACGCCTCTTTCTGCGAAGCAGTAATGCTAGCGAAGGAAACAGCCGCACGCGTGAGCGAACGGAGATTCTCACGCCCCAGCCGCCGGGACCCCAACCCGGACTTCCAGCCACCGTAGGCATGGACTTGCGGCCGACGCGCCGCCGTCGCCGCCGAGCCTGATTCGTCAACGACGCGTAGTTCCAAGCGCACCTCAAAGAGATGTCAGCAAAACTGTAGAGGCCTAGCAGGGCCGAAGCCTACTAGGGCCATGGGTTGACTTCCGAAAGGGAAACCCGGGATCCTGGAAGGCAAGACATAAAGGAACATAGGTGTGGTTTTA
Organism: Mythimna vitellina; assembly: GCA_949316375.1. Classification (NCBI taxonomy): domain Eukaryota; kingdom Metazoa; phylum Arthropoda; class Insecta; order Lepidoptera; family Noctuidae; genus Mythimna; species Mythimna vitellina. The sequence goes on along the minus strand of OX438687.1, from coordinate 5,261,204 downwards.
GTCAGTAAAAGTCTGACACACCTCCTCACTCCTTAATTTTCTAATTGAGTGTGTATTGTTCTAATTACATTTTGTTTATATGAGTTACGAGTATACATGTGGATGAATGGAGAGGGAGCGGGAGGCAAAAGAAAAGATGAATGGATTGTGTGAGGAGTAATTTGAAAAAAAAAAAGGAGTGAGGGATAGCGCGAAAAAAGAAAGAAAATGATATAAATAGTAGTCTCAGAAAAAAAAATCGCCTAGTCGTTTATACCGCGTACATCGAAGGACTGTAATAATTTGCCTGTGGCGGTCTTCCTGTCCAATTATAATTTAGATGTCTTCAAGGCGTGAATACTTTATAGTGAGCCATGAGTTTTTAACCGACTTCTTAAAAAAGGAAGAGGTTCTCAATTCGAATGTTTGTATTTTATTTTATGTTTGTTCGCGCGCAACTTCGTCGCTTGCCAACCAATTTGAAAAAATCTTTGTTTTTTGGGTATACTTCCCAAACGGTAGTCAGCAAGTTGGGATCTGATGATGGAATCTTGGCGAAATCGAGGTAACTCCTCAAATATTATAGGCAACCATGTAGTGATATTAGTATTTTCATCGAGAACTTAAGCATTTACAGTCAAAAAGTAACATTTGATGAAGTGGAACTGATGAAGAAGACCAGAAATGGTCAACGGAACTTCTTACTCGCTGACAATACAAATAAATTAATGGTTCTGAATAGTTACGTTGAAAATGGTATCATCGAAGTGATCTGATGATGATGATGGAGTCGCAAGGTATGCACTGGAACTCCGTAATTAATCAATGTAACCTAGCCGTTTTTGGGTTAATTGGAATCGTCATGAGAAATAGGCACTCTGTTTATAAGTGTATCTCAACTAAAAAGTGTGAAATAATGTATATACAATAAAAACCAAGATTGGCCAGGCTTGAAAAACACGACGAATCATCGATCAGGCCAGAGTACAGAAATACAAATAAAATTGTCCTTGTTCATGAACTGTCAATGACAAACCGAACGCTTCCCGGGTCACATGACAAAGTTCAAGACAGGTAACAGATTGATAGATTTCGATGCACAAATTGTTCCTAACAACTATTTGTGGAACTCATTGCCCCCATTTGACTCCTGCGCAACATGTGACAGCTGCTTCTGATTCACTCATTTACTTCATTTATAAACCGGAAAACCCAGAACATGTTATTTTTAGCTTCTTAGAATTTAATGCCGTGAGGAGGTAGTGGAGACTAGCGCAAGGAAGGAAGCTCAACTGTATATTTAAAATGTAAAGTCCTTACTCACTCAGAGTCATCAACGCCCAGCTCCCTTGGACCAATACTTCATTCGTTTTAAGATAAGACAATTAAACAAAACTTTTTTACTGTCCTTTCAACCGATTTTAACTTCTATTCCGTAGGCATAAGGATGACATTAGAAGAAAAAAAGTAAAAATACCAACTGTTTACTGCAGCCATGCCAACAACGCAATAAAAGTCAAAATCGGGTTGAACGGACAGTAAAAAAACTTTGTTGTGTGTGCGAAAGAAGCTTTGACATTTTGCAAAGAGGTTCCTTTTATGAAATTCAACCCCTAAGAGGATGTAACGGGGGTCCAAGTATATATGTTTATAGAGAAACCTACTTTCACGCGGGTGAAGCCGCTAACAGAAGCTATTACAGACTAGGGTTGTTACGGATACAAAAATTTCGAAATCCACGGATGCGGATTATTAGAGGGCCAAATCCACGGTTGCAGATTACAGGATTATTTTTAAATATTTCAATTTTAAGTATGGTGGACAGCGCTCAATCGAAATTGAACTCTGCGTTTGATTTCAGGCGATGTTTATCGCGAGTAAGAGCAGTGGTGGCCGAGTGGTAACGGCCCTGACTTATGAGTTGTAGGTCGCGGATTCAAACCCAACCAGGCGCATTACTTTGTGTAATTTATTTCATCACCACTGCTCTCAAAACGGTGAAGGAAAACATCGTGAGGAAACCGGCATGTCCTAGAACCAAAAATTCGAAGACATGTGGCATCCAACAACCCGCACTGGGCCTGCGTGGTAGATTATGGCTCATTCCCTCTCCTAGAGAGGAGGCCTGAGTCCCAACAGTGTGAACATTATAAGGCCGACTATGCTATGCTATGCTATCGCAAGTAACTTTTATTGCTTTTACACTTGGACTTCTCCCGATCACTTACGTCTAATAAATTAAATCCAGATACTACTTTTTATTAGCGACATTTTTATATATGCTTTTGCACTTATTATTTACGTTCGAATATTGCAAAAAATTTGATAAAAAAGTAGGTAAATAAACACTAAAAATTCTTAAAATAATAGATTTTGAAACTCACTTAATGTTATCTATGAAACTAACGTATATATTCTATTATTATGCAAAAAAGCGAATATAATGTAATTGTAGTTTAAATGAATCTCCATACAGACAAGGAAGGATGATCCAGCACCCGTTTAGACTTTAAAAGTACATTATATTACTTTTAAATTTTAAAGTAAGTACAGAAACTAGCAATGTAATAATGGCCATTCAACTGGTAATGCTCGTAGATAAATCTGTTCAATCAAAATGCGCGTCATTTGTGGTAACAATTTCCTATGACTAATAACAATATCATTGTGCTGTCACAAAACAACAAATCAAAAGTTTTCTTAGTAAACGATCCTGATAAGAACCTGATAATTTGCTTGTTTGTCTATTTAGATTATTGTATTTGTGGCGTGTGCCCATGGACGAGACGGCGACTATGTTTGTTTTTCATGTTATTAATTTGTTTATTTTTAGGGTTCCAAAAAGCTATTTGCTATTTGCTGCACAGTTACTGTACCCCACCTTTTATTTCGCCTCCGCTGTCACATGAATTTGCTACTGCACATCGCCTCCTGCCCCCCTAGCCAAGTTACAATCGTTTCGTTAGCCTCGAGTAGGCCACGCCTCAGATTCCTTTGTTCTGACGTCATCTCATCGCTCAGTCACGTGCTCAGAACAAAGGAATCGGAGGCGTGGCCTACTCGAGGCGTTCGGCGCGAACGATACGATTGTAACTTGCCTAGGGGGGGCTGGAGTGTTCTTAAGCCTGGCGTGTATCGACTAGAAGTCGAACCGAGGTGCACCGAATCGAATCGCATATTTTCTTATGCGTCTTGCTGCGATTCGACTCGGCTCGATGCGGTTATCGGACGCGAGCTTTTACCCGCCAATAAGTTTGATTCTTAATATACAGGTTAACTAACCTCTCGTATTGTTATTAATGCCGAGGTTACAAGCGTTAACACTCGTGTTACCCCCACTAACAAATAAATTAACACTTCCTGTGAGGTTGCAATTAAGAAGCGAGTCACCAAGTATATCATGATTTTGCTTATAATTTGGTACCTATGTTGTGCAAAACATGATTTTGAATAGGTCATGTTAATTTAATTCCCCGTGGCCCTAGCGAGTATCGGCCCTGCTAGGACTTATCGGACGGCGACCTTCTCATTGCTCGTCAACTTCAAACCCGCGCCGACGGTGTACGGTGGCCAAGGATCGCCCGGCGACTCGCGACGCCCTGTTGCGGTGGCTAGGACGTGAGAGGTCATGTTAAAATGGAGTAATCAGGTCTACAAAAAATATAAAAAATTTTGGTGCTGGTAATCCGGACTAAATATAGGATATAAAAGCGAAATACCACTCACTGATTAATCACGAAATCTAGGTGTTATATACCTACAAACTTAAAATTTGGCAGGTAGATTGCTTATAGGGTGTAAACATCCGCTAAGAACGGATTTTAAGAAATTCACCCCCTAAGGGAATGAAACGGGGGTTCAAATATATGTATGTAAAAACCGACTTTCACGCGGGCGAAGCCCCTGGCAGAAACTAGTTTTTGATATAGGTATAATCAATCACGTTCAAAATACGCATGATAGAGTTACAAAAAAATATTTTGCCTCCTAACTTGACAATCGTTACCAAACGTATTTTTGTACGTTAAAAACTCATAATAAGAAAACAGGAATACATTTGTGTTGTCAATTAATTCAAGACAACTGTTCAAGCAATGAGGTTGCATTTAAAAGTTGAAACTTATTATTATTTTGATTCGTTTATTGCTGACAGAGTCAATAAAAACCTGCCAATTGTCGGACTCGCGCACAAACTCCATACCATTATCTACACAACTTTTTTTTTACACAATTTATTTTATTCTGTTTATAGTATTCGTTGTTATAGCGGTAACAAAAATACACAATCTGTGAAAATTTCATCTGTTTAGCTATAACGGTTCATGAGATACAGCCTGGTGACAGACAGACGGACGCAGTCTTAGCAAAAGGGTCCCCTTTTCACCCTTTGGGTTCGGAACCCTAAAACAGAAGAATGTCTTATGTACTATTTGTCATAGTTCCAGGGCAAATGGTCACCAGAACCAAGTAGCGGGAAAACCCTATTCAAACGTAAATAACTATTGTACTTATGTTGTATTACTAGATTGAGTGCACTCAACAATATGTATGTCAGTGGTGTATGTACATAACCTTCCCTTAGGCATTATCAGAGCAAGGTAAAAATATACTAAACGGTCGAGTTCTTTGTAGCATTATAATTGACTAGCTTCTGCCAGCGGCATCGCCCGCATGAAAATATGTTTCTCCATACAAACTTTGGGCCCCCTTTTCATCCCCTTTGAAGGCGAATTTTGAAAAATCCTCTCTTAGTGCTCGCCTACATCATAAAAGGAAGCCTTGTGCAAAATTTCACGTTCCTTGTCCCTGTAGTTCCGGCTGTGCGTTGATATGTCAGTCAGTCAGTTTCTCCTTTTGTATATATAGATTATTATCTTATATTCTTGACCCGAATTCTAGTCCTTCGTAGATCAAAGGTTAAAACCAAGTTCCCATTGTTCTTATAAAAGCCAAAACCAAAACTAGATGACTGGAATGCAACAGATTCTAGTCAATATATGTGGGTATACAGGAAGACTTGGGGGTGGGGGGGCAGTGGAAGCACCGTGCTAGTCCCAATAAAACTAGAACTACACTGCGCACACGTGTGCCACACATGCATCTGGGCGCGCCGGTCTCCATACATTTTATATGAAAACTAGACTTGTAGAGCTACACTTGATCTACGCCACGCGACGTCGTTCTACGTACAAATCAGGCGTGTTACAAGGTGCATCGGTCTAATGTAATTTTAGCTTAAAGGGCCTATTACACCACTTGATATTCAAACAGTCTTAGTCTATGTAGCGTCATACAAGAAAAAGAGCAACTTACGCCAATGTCGTGTAAAGGAATGAAACAGAACGATGAGATACATAGATACCATAGACTAAGGCTGAATATCGATTAGTGTAAATGGCCCTTAAGGCCTAGCGCCCACCCCAGGAAGTAGTGGTACCGATTCGAAATTCTATGACGGAGGCCAAAATAGTGATAGATTCACACAAAAATCGGGAATGTCACAAGCGACCCCCCCCCCCCCCCCTCTGAAAATTAATTCTAGATGTGAGAATGATTCCAGGTCACTCATTTCAGCACAACTAAGATCATGTTATTGGCCAATACTGTCTATTTTACTAATTACTGTCCTCTAAGAGTCATTGTTACATAGTCTTTACATTTCAATGTATTCTAAATAAGGGATATGCATGCAATGTTTTTATTTAAAAAACATTTGATGCATATCCCAATTTTAAAAGATTTAATTTTAAAAGGCCCGTTTTGACCTTTGTCAAAAACCCTAGAATGTAAATTGGAACAAAACTGAAAGAAACAATAAAATAAAAATTAGGGGTCCAGTGTAGTAATAGCTATTTTAGCTATTTCAGTAATAGCTACACTATACCCGACAAGCCGCTAGGTAGTCAAAATACAAATGTCAGAACGGGCGGGGACTTTTATTTTTTGACAACTTTAAATTAAATACCTAGTAAACAAAAAAATTTAAAAATTATCATCATCAACAACAAAGTTATAAAGCTTCAAAGCTGCCAAGAAAAAATGTTAAAGGCCATGATACCCGTACGGATAGAAAACGGCATCTTGGCAAGAAACACAGATATAACTATTTGTTTAAATTAATTTATTTCATCTCATTTGCTTTTCCACCAATTTTGATATTGTTTTTGCAATTAGTATAATATTTTTGATAAACTGTTTAGATAAGAATTGTTATCATGCATATTCTATATTACTAGAATAATTAAATCATTATCGTCCAGACCAATACAGTACTGGGATACTAGTAACAACCATAACAGTACAAAATTAAACAAAAACAACTTACCACATGTGGTATGTCCTGCGTATAAATTATGACATCGCCAAACGTCTCCGTTAGCAGCGCCAGGTGCAGAGTGATGACTACGCCCAACATGGTGAATGCACGTTACATGTGCTGTACACTCGCGGTGCTCAAGTTTCATGCACTCCTACGCAGATGGGTGTAGGAAGATGAGGTGGTTGCATGGTTTTTACCTGTAACAAAGATAACTTATGGTAAATGTCAGCATGGTTGGTGCAGTGATTGAACTATTGGCTGATGTTCTGCATGTCACTGGTTCGATTCCCACCCAGATAAATAATTATATGACCTATAGACAGTTCTTCAGGGTCTTGTGTATGTGACTTAACATTTTTGTGAATGCACCAACGATATAGGAGTAATGGTCAATAACACCAAGGTGCTGCTGGCCTTCCTGGAGAAGCTGAGGTGGATCGAATGACGCATTTGTCACACCCATACGCAAAACACGCGCTTAGTCATGGAGTTGCAGACACCAGCCCGAAATACAAATATAAATATAGGAGTAATTCTTAGTGATTAGTCCATTCACATAGACAGGACAGAAACAATATGGATTCTGTTTTTGCTATAGATCCTCTCAAATAAGAATTAATCAAAAATGTTTTGGGTTTTGACTTTTAGGATTATAATTCTTTTTTTTCCTAATTCTAAAACACAAAGGATTTAAGGGTCACTTTTCATTAATAATACCCAGAATGATAAATGTAGACTGTGATAGTGTATGCGGACACAAAAGTACATTTAGCCTATATAGTCTAATAATTCAATATTTCATTGTCCATTCCATTATAATAATAATAAATCGTTTATTTGCGTAAATAAGGTACAAAAGGTTGACAATATAAATAAAGTTGATCTCTTGTTCTGCCTTTAATTTCGGTGTGCAAATATAAAAATAATATTTGAGATTAAGTTAATTATTGATTAAAATCATGCACTTATTATACAGATTTGTTTAAGAAAAATGTTAGGTTCCATATGGTAAATAATAAAGTAACTATTATTTATTGTAGAAAACCGTAATGGAGTGAATTTAGTTATAATGTCAGTGGTGGAATTTTTAAATCACCATCTGCCTGTGTTTTACCCAATCATGTTGAGATCAGATTCACTGAATGAATATAATTCTTAGTTTTATAGTCATGAATTCTCATAGTAATAAAGCAATTACATTTTTAGGAGGGTGGGTAGTTAATGAACCTGATACAAAAGCAATACTTTATAAATACGTTATAAACCAATGATTATTATTAACATTTTTATGTGACTATTTTTTACAGTTTTTTCCTATAAGATTGAGTAATGGAGAAGACACAATTGCAAGATAGCAACTGACTTCAAATTGATTGTATGTTAACAACAATAAAAACAAAACATATGGTGGTACCTTCTTGTTTTGACGAATTTTATAGTTTCTTTATGATCACAATGTCACACAAGGTGAAAAATTACTCATAACTATTCTGGATTTCCAGGGACACATAAATTACACTACAAAAACATGGAACAATATGATTTAAGTTAATCTCATACACTATCTTAGTTATATCTATACATTACAATTTGGTCACTGTGTCAGGAATGGCTCAGTCAGTATATGTCAATAACCTAATAAAAATATTTATAACACTTCAGGAACTTGTTTGATAAGTTCCTAGCCAACTAGCAACCGTTAACAAAGTAATGATGCACAAAGGAAACGTTTTGCGGATGATAACTATTCAGTTTCGTAATCAAAACATTCTACAGAATAATAATTTTACACAAAAACAGCAAAATGTCATGGAGTAGAGTAGAGACACATAAGTTAATTCAATTATTAGTTGCGATAAGTGTCGGCCTTGGATCACGTGTTTATGGACAACAATAACTTCCTGAGATGTCCACACACAAAATAGAACACTGCAAAATATCATAAAATACACGCTTGAAGAATTTAATTGTTTGTTTAACACAACACTACTTACGATCTATAAAACCAAATTATCTCATCCGATTTAGTCAGAATTCACTACTTTTGTCATCAACACACTTTATTATGAGAATTTAGACAAAACTAAAAGGAAAAAATATCAAATTACGACTAATTCATTCCTCCTTTGAGCAGGAAAATTAGCGAAACGTCAAACTGAAAGTGCGTTCTAAAATCTTCTTGCTTATCAATGAATGTCATTTTAATTAAATTCAATTATAATGAACAAAAATTTGATATCTTTATTTAAAAAAACTGAATTTTCCAAAGAAAATTACATTATCAATGATTTAATATTATTTTAAAGAAATCACAGAAATAAACTATTATCGTTTCCTATAATCGATGACATTATGAAGTTCGGCTGAAGTTCAGAACGCACATTTAGGTCATCAGTGTTTATGCCCAAATTGTCAATATTTTTAAATGTTTACTTTAGTGTTTCAATTATCAAGTAGGTAATTTTTTTTTTTTTTTGATTAGTATTGAGACGCGCAGGTGGTGATGCGTATGAGATATTGGATGTCATTTTCTAGATTATTTTTAGTAAGTGTTATTAATTAATTTACCTACTTATAGGTATCGTAATTGTTAAATGTTGACTTGTTGTGTGAATGTTGTGTACATTACAACAATCAACGCTGTTTCCAAATAAGAATAGGAAAGTCAATAACCTCAATCTGTCAAATTTTGATTGAAAAGTACGGCTTGCAAAGAAAACTTATTTGCGTATCAATAACGGTTTTTTTTTTTTGCTTTGTATTACCGATTCTTAGTTAAATCTAGGTGCAGTAAAAACGTTATTGTTTAATCTGAATTAGCAAGATAAATATATTGTAATTTAGCTTAAGTTTAGCTTCACTTTTTTTGACTGACCGACATTTTGACAATACAAATTTGCTTGTAATTGGTCTATTTGAAATAAACGTTTCTGATTTCTGATGGTTAATTAACTAAAACAAAACTATTTTCTTTCTTATTATCATTGTTAGGAACAATTCGCCTTATTCTTCCATTTGCCACTACTCAGACATTTCACACAGTGACGCAGAGATGAGCAAAATTGAAGAACTGGATTCGTAAGTAAATTAAATTTAAAAAAAACCTAGCTCACCCTACCAAATTTTTCAATTTGACAGCTATGAAGTCACAACAAGGCGAAAAATCGATCCTATTCTTATTTGGAAAGCATTGTACAATACAACATTGAATGACCATGTAAGTTATCACATTACGCAAAGAGTATACTCGTAGTTACGACAGCATAAAGAAAACCACAGAATAAGTAATACCTAGCTGTAACGGCATTGTTCATCGAAGGTAACTGCTATTTACTGATCATTACTATTACTAACTGTGATATCAATTTTCAAGTTGAGACCTTATCAAGCTATACATTTTCTATTATCAAGCCGCTATTTTATTTCACGGAAGCGCCTGATTATTTTCGACTAGCATTTAGTATATCTGTGAGTTCAAAGTGTTTGCTTCGTTAATTTTTGTAAATGTTACTATAGTTTCATTTCAATTTTCTTGCGTGATCGAATAAGGAATGAAGATATCCTCAGGAGAACCACGGTTACCGTCATAGCCCGAAGAATCGCCAAACTCAAAAAGTGGTAATGTTGCGTCAACTGGTCAGGGACGCGGGAATGCGATGCATGCGAAACGCATTGGACCGATTGTTGTGGAGACGCTTGGGGGAGGCATATACGTTTATCTGCCCCCCTAGCCAAGTTACGATCGTTTCGTTTGCGTCGAACGCCACGAGTAGGCCACGCCTCCTATTCCTTTGTTCTGACCACGTGACTAAGCGTTGAGATGACGTCAGAACAAAGGAATCGGAGGCGTGGCCTACTACTCAAGGCATTCGACGCAACCGAAACGATCGTAACTTGGCTAGGGTGGCTAAACTCATCATCATTATTTCTGTCTTTCGGCTGAAACGATGTTGATGAGTTTTGAGGTAAAGCTATAAATTTTACTCGAAATTCCAGAGTTAATTCAACACATTCTCAAGGGCGGAAGGGAACTTTTGTTACTTAACATTCACAAGGGCGGATCTAGTTCTCAAAATAAATTGTGGACACGGCCACCCGAAAATCGGACAATTATGAGTCGGGCTAAGGACTAGCTCATTGATCGGGATGGAATATGAATTCGTACAAAGGACATGTTTACAAAATATTTACCCCGAACAAGACCTTGTTCAGTGATAAGTTACGTAGAGGTAATCATGGTGGAATATAAAACCAATAGAAATGTAATATTTTCATTCAAATGACAAAAGTAAATTGTGTGTATTTTTGCACATTGCCATAATACATCTACTTAGACTTAAATTGCTGATTAATTTTGATGAAATTTTTACAGCTAAAAATGATGATTGTTGCACTGTAGGAGCTACGTTGTACAGTGACCTTTGTGTTAGTTTGTACGTCATACTCCTAAATGCACACTTAAATTGTTTAGCTGTGCATTTAACGTAGCATTTGAGTGGAATAATTATGTAATTATATTAAATAGCAATAAATCTATCAAGGGGATCGCTCGTCTACTCATTTACGTAACATAACATAACATCATTCAAAGGGTTTACATATCAAGAACATTACATTCTCACTGTTGGGCTTTACAATCCCAACATTCACTGAATAATGTGATTGAGGTGCATACTAAAATAATGAAGGGAATGGATAGGTACCTTTTTTTAGGTAGGAAATCATCCAATGACAATTCTCGCCCTTGGGCGGAGCGAGAGGCCGTCTCAGACTTTTACTGTCTAAAACCCAATCCTATCTTCCTTCGTGCCTTGCATTCCAGGTTCCCGGGTTTTTCTTTCAGAAGTGAACCCATGGCCCCAGTAGGTAGGCTTCGACCCTGCTCGGCCGCTACGGTTTTCCTGATATCTCCTTGAGGCTCGCGTGGAACACTGCGCCGTCGACGACTTGCGCTCGATCAGGATGTTTACTGGACAGTCGGACGGCGAGCTACGCATTGCTTGCCGTCCGCAAGCCCGCGACTACGGTGGCTGGAAATCGGGATCGGGATCCCGGCGGCTGGGGCATGAGGGCCGTTCCCTCGCGCGTGCGGCCGCTTCTTTTGCTAGCATTACTGCTTTGCAAATGTAGGCGACCGCCTGCCGTTTCTCCTCAATATCTTTTTTGGACCAACTGCCATTTATTATGAATTGAAATTGAATTATAGATTAATTTAATTTGAAATGTATGGTAATAATGTTTTTTATGATGGTATTTCGCGATGGTAAGCGCGCGCATAATTTTTTTTTATTTACCCCTAGAGGAAGGCTAAGGTATTTTATTCATACTGCCTAGTCTTCCGTTTATGTAAAATTCAGAGTCTACGCCTTCTATATTTTTTAAATTTGTATTTGAATGAAAAATTATTTTCATAAAACAATAAAAAGTTGATGAAAAAAAATCCACAGGGCATTAGAAGTGTTTAGGGGTCTGAAAGCATAACAGATGACCCCCCCCCGTCGACCATTTCAATTTGGCACACGATGCACTAAACACCCTGTATAATAGATACATATGTACCAAATATATAGGCAATTTTTATTGCCAATATCGTACCCTTACTTTGAGACTTTCGATACTCATAGAGACAGGTAACACTACCTGTCTCTATGATTATTGAAATCTGTCGAAATTGTTGCATAAATTCAAAAGACTTGATAAAGAGTGTTCTTTATAGTAAGTCTTTTGAATATATAAATAGGCAACGATTCAGCACGTTTTACAGGATCTGGCAATGCATTCCACAAACGAGCAGGCTGGACAACAAAGGATTTATCCAAGAAAATTATGGAATGCAATGGCATTTTAAATCGTAAGTTATCTGATGACCTAAGGGCGCCTTTACAATATTAATTGCAAAGTGAAGCGCGACGGCAGCTCGGCTGCAGCGCCGCCGCCGCGCTGTTTCGTTATTCCATGAAAATAACAGAGTGCAACACGACTGCAGCGCGGCTTAGCGCAGCAGTCGAACGTTTTTTATTTATAACTTTTTTCTAAGAGTTTTCGTATGAGAGTCGCAAAGAAACTGAAAACGATTCTTGAGGTAAAGACGAGTGCAAGGAGAAAAGAGTACCAACATATAAAAGGGAAAACTTATGAACATTCCGGCGAAGCCGAATTGGCAACCACTTGAGCTGCACACGAAATTCAGAAACATGGTCATATTTTCGCCAACCAAATACGAACCTTATGCGAAGTTATGAAGCCGTTCAAGTTTATAGAGTTGTTCTTGTGTAGAGTCAAGATAGCTAGCATCAGCATAATCTAAAAGATGAGCAGAAGAGGTGATTGAGCAAGTGCAAAGACCCAGCAGACACCAATAGCTTACGGCTAACTTCCTATAGCTGGCCAGACCAAGTAAAATTCTTGTTAATGACTATCCCCAATTTTTTTTTTTTACTTTCTGGCAGAAGGGAGTATGGGAATAACTGAGTTATCGAAAAATATGCGGTAATCTGCTAAAATTTTGACAGTTCCTTTGATCAGTGATCTTACCATTAGAACGTCATTGTACAACTGCAACACATGCAATGTAGTTGAAGATGTTCATCATTTGCTGATGGATTGTGTCAAGAACCAAGTGGAAAGGAGAATTTTAATCGATTAATTTAATTTAAATATATCACAGGTTGGTCTGATTCAACCCATTTTAGCGCAACCAAAGTCAGACGTAGCAAAAAAGTTTTGCGAGTTGGTGTACCACATCGATTAAGATCCTCCACCTAGTTAAGTCTAATTAAAAGCAATGTTGGGTGTCAAGAAGTTTGTATAAGGCATGATGGAGTTGACGTATCCATAGGGATAAAAACTACAACTAAAAATGTAGATTAAAAAAAAAAAAAAACGTCATTGTACTTACTGCACATTGCTTTTAATAAGCTCGATATTGTCTCCCCGACCAATCAATGATCGATCTTTATGAAATAGCAGATTACGAACTTTTAGCAAAATGACAATGGGATCGTGTTGGAATAACGAAATAGCAGACTTGGGCCCCTGCCCACCACTACAACTTGCGTCTTTTTCGGGTTTACCATAAATAGGTAGGTACCTATAAATGCAAGTAGTGCTCTAGTCGGTAACTGTATATTTTTCAATATAGCTGCGACCACCACACAGATTGTTTTAAAAATAAACATGTTCCAAAATAGAATTAGAAGTCACCTCCAGCAATAACTTATTTTTAAATACAAATTATTTTAAATACCAGTAACTATTGGCTATGGTAAGCACCTTCTAGTCTAATTAAGCCATCAAAGAATTAAGTAATATAAACCGTGAGAAGGTGTTAATTTGCTCTCCTAAGTAATTAGACACTTAATTAAGTGATCACTTTATAAAAACCAAGCGTTGATAATTAAGTTAGTTTTCTGTTTTCCGTGACTTGCCAATAACTAAACGGATCTGCGTCAGAGGAGGTATCTAGAATAGTGCATTTAAAAATAGAATGTAATTTTAAGTTACTGTAAAAGCTTGAACTACAGAGATACCTGAGATTTACCACAACTAGTTGTGGTCAAAGTTCGTAAAGTTTTGTGATCTTCGTTTATTTCGAGCTTTTACCACTGTTCACTTGGTAAATATATTTTTTTAGATGGGCAATCATCCAATGACTTCTCCCGCTCTAAAGCGGTGTGCGAGGTCGTCTCAGACTTTTATTGAGTAAAACCCACTCCTTTGTTTCTTCTTTGCCTTTCGTTCCAGGATCCGGGGTTTCCCTTTCGGAAGCAAACCCATGGCCCCAGCTGGCTTCGGTCCTGCTGGGCCCCTACGGTTTTACTGGCATTTCTTTGAGGCGCGCGTTGAAAACTAGGTACGCGCTACGATTCAGGCTCGGTCCGGACGGTTACCGGACGGCAGGACGGCGGGCTCATTTGGTAAATCTTAAGATTTACCAAATGAGCCATGTAGTTTTTTTTCAACTCTCCTTTATGCTGGAAGAGATTTCTATAGAAATAAGCGTCACCTTGGACATATTTGTGTTTCCTTCGTCTTTTCTTTTATTTCACGTGTACATGAATAGTTAAATAATAGATAGAGGAGAAAAAGTAGGCCGTAATCCACCAATTATACTGTGCACCCTAAGGCTATGTCCTACGCCTTTCACTTTCCTATGTTCCACAATAAAGATTAATTGAATTGAATCGAATTGACCAAGCGAGTGTTTTTTTTTTAATTGGTAAAATCAACTTATGACAAATCCCGCTCTTGGGCGGACCGAGAGATAATGTCCAACTTTTAGTGACTAAAAACCCACTCCTGTTCCTTCTTTGCCTTTCACACTACCCGTGGCCCTAGTAACCAAGCGGGTGTGCGGGTTGGTGGATGTCATATGTTTTGAGAGCAGTGGTGGTTTGAATCTACAAGGTACCTACTTACTAGTCGTTAGTCGGTGCCGTTACCAGGAGTCCAGCACTGAAAGAGCCTGTAGCGACATCTATGTCGTCACATAAGAACTAATCCTGCATCGCGCAATCAAAGTTCTCCGCGCGATTAGAACATATAGAACAGCCCGAAATCATCTACCGGGTAGCTGCCCACCAGACATGACACCCGTCTGGTTGGAGGATCCTCCCTTTTCAACGGACATTTTCGGGACTTTACTCTCTGTTCCGCCTACCTCCAAACTGGTGACCCTCGACAAAGAACGTCAGCGCAGCCTTCGTGCAGCTGCTACCTCATGACGTCATCATCACTTCCACAAGCTTTCGAGCAGCGAGCCATACAGCCAGCACCCACGGCTATAAAGGGTATCCTGACCACCAGCATGCCTACATGGTCATACCTGGTCATCACCCTCAGCCTCATCAGCGACCTTGGCGAAGCACACTGCACCTTCAGCCAGTCATATGAAGAGCAATGAAGAACCTCTCCTGGTCGACGCAAGCAGTCAAGCCACTACGTCTCACAGCACCGCTCCGACTCACTGGAGCCAGCAGCACTACTCCGACTCACTGGAGCCTGCAGCATCATCCCGACTCACTGGGATAGCACCACCCCGACTCACTGGGGCATCACCGCATACAGTTCCGACTCACCGAGAACTATGCGGCATTCGGTTCCGACCCACTGGAACCAACCTACCACTGGCCTGGCACGCTTCAAGAAGCATCAAGAACTATCGATCTCCGATCTCCGGAGGGGAGGGATGTAGCGACATCTATGTCGTCACATAAGAACTAATCCTGCATCGCGCAATCAAAGTTCTCCGCGCGATTAGAACATATAGAACAGCACGAAATCATCCACCGGGCAGCTGCCCACCAGACATAACATCCCGTCTGGTCGGAGGATCCTCCCTTTTCAACGGAGGTTTGCGGGACTATACTCTCTGTTCCACATACCCCCAAAAGCCCAAGGCCCTAGAATGCAAAGAGCAACTTAATGAACACGGAATTTCTCTGTAGCTGCCCGGAATTTGGCAGTTGGTGGTGATCTATCCGCCGATCCACCCTCGCTTTTGCTCTCCAAACAATTAAAGCCATGCATGATCTCTCTCTGGTCGAGTCGTATTGTCTTCCCATCAGACTGTGAGAGTGAAGGAACAAGTGCGAAATCATCTAATGACTTCTTGCGCTCTAGGGCGGATTCTGATACGTCCAGACTTTTACTATTTAAAACCACACCAATTTGCTCAATCAATTGGCCAGTTGGCCACCGTGATCAAAATTTGGTCGGGTGGGTTATTTTTTTATATAATTCTTGATTGACCTCCCTATACTTCTGACGGAATCGTGCGCACTGTTTGCCGATGACATTTGTGTAGTTACTTCCTGTATTGACTCTCATCACCTAAATGTGAATCCAAATTGGATGGAAAACCATAATTTGAAAATAAACTTTTGCATTCTATTACGTTTTATTTAGCTTATTTTTTATTGTCGGTGACATTATTAAGCTAGAACTACATTAGACCGACGCACACGTGTAACATGCCTGATTTGTACGTAGAACGACGTCGCGTGGCGTGGATCTAGTGTAGCTAGCTCTAGATAAGTCTAGTTTCCATATAAAATGTATGGAGACCGACACGCCCAGATCAGCGTGTGTGTGCAGTGTAGCCCTAGCTTTATTTTACTCAGGGTAGGTAGGTAGGTAGATACATCCTTTTTGAATTTAATTTTTGGCTTTGATATTGACATTTACTTATATTTATCTCATTTTTTATTTGATTGAGTACCGTTTTATTATATTTTGACATGTATTTAATGTTAATGTCATTTTATTATTTAAGGTTTTAAATTAGCTTTATAAAAAGCTGCTATTATATTGAATTACTGCACCTGACAGGGTCCAAGTGAGCTGTAAAATATAATAATCTTAATTATATATTCTAAAACACATAAAAGTGGAATATATTTATTAAATAAGTTTATTTTGCTTATAATTAGGTATCTGCATTTGGAGGTAGGCGGAACAGAGAGTAAAGTTCCACAAACCTTCGTTGAAAAGGGAGGATCCTCCGACCAGACGGGATGTCATGTCTGGTGGGCAACTGCCCGATAGACGATTTCGCGCATTTCTATATGTTCTAATCGCGCGGAGAACTTTGATTGCGCGATGCAGGATTAGTTCTTATGTGACGCCATAGATGTCGCTACAACAATTGTTATTAAAATGACTTTCAAAAGTCTTACAAAATCTATATCTAGGTAACTAAAATAAAAAAATAAAGAAACTGCATCTTGTTGATAAGTGTAAGTAACAAAAAGGGCACATTGATTACAAATTGAGATTAAACCAATAAAAAATCAAGTAAAAAGAAATAATATGTAGAATGAATTATTAGGTCGAAGTACACAAATGACAAAAATTTTATGCAATTTTATTTTTTTGCAAAAATATGGTAATTCGAGTTGTCGCTTGAATCACAATATTAGGTAAAAAGCAAATACATATTGTAGCAAAGACGAAAATTTCAAAGATTTGTAACATCCCTACGAAGAAATTCCTAACATTTTACCTACTTTTGAAAGGAACTTTCTCTGTGTGACTGTTATGCGTGCTCAGCTAAACCATTTTTGGTGACTCAATAAGCACTAATAAAATAACCAATAATAAAAATAAAATCGATGGATTAAAAATCTCGAGGAAATTTATTGGCACGGAAGTGTAGGTACTCGTCGTCGTTAGGTACGTGCAGCAAGCGCAGGAAACCAATCACGAGTGTCGTCTATGATGGGATGCGTGGCGAGCCAATCACTGACACTCCCCGCTCCCGCGTTTTTCTTCATACCACCAAAGAGACCTGATATTTTACTTCTGAGCAAGTAAAAGTCAGCGCTCAAGATCCGTGCCGATAACTATATAACCTAGACTATTACTTATTCTGTGACCTAGGTACCTACTCCACGGACTTCAAAGAACTCCGTCACTTGTGGCTCCGTCCTGAATCCTGGTATTACACGCTGGGTCAGCGTTTAGAACACGTTAAAAAAAATCACCATAAGTATTCAAAGTGAAGGCCTCTACAATTTGCTTGTAAAAACCTGTTGCGGTTTTGCAAAATATGTTAATAAATTTTAAATTAAATAGAAAATTATAATTTAAATGATAACTAATTTAATTCAGACAATAGGAACCATGCATTTTATCAATAAATTAATAAATCGGATTAGAACTTCCTTTTTTCAAGGAAATAAACAATCAATTTTACTTCTTTATTTATAATATAAGTTCTAAAAGCTTAGAGTGCCAAACCATGCTCACTTAGTCTCAGATACTTTTTTATGGTGGGATCATCCAATGACTTCTCCCGTTCTTGGGCGAAGCGGGAGTGTCTAAGACTTTTACTGACTAAATCCCACTCCTGTTCATTCTTTGCCTTTGTTCCAGGGCCACAGGGTTCACTTTCACTTAAAGCATGGGCCCAGTAGGCTTTGGCCCTGCTGGGCCCTACGATTTGCTACCATCTCGTTGAGGCTAGTCTTAGACACTAGTAATCAATTTTAATTTCGAAGGCTCACTATGAATATATCGCTTCTGACACCATCGTACTCACATAAATACAATTCAATAATTGTAATTGAATTACAAAGTCTTTGTAATTCAATTACCTAATTAAGTTACGAAGACTTTTCCGAATCGCAAAAAGTTTTTTTTTTGTGGCGTAACTACAAAACAGTTTTCAGATTTTTTCCTATACTTGTGCTATGGGACCTTGCTTCATGTTAAGGTCAACGGGAGGTATGAATTTTATTTCTTTTGAGTGTCGAAATATACGTTTTTAGCGATATAAATGGCCGTATCTTTCTTTCGTTAACTCTGAAGTTAGATTTTTTCACAACTTCAAGGACCGCAGACCTGAGTACATGGTTTTAATTTCAACTCGATACCTCCACGCTTTCCCGAGATAATGGGTCTTGACAAACAGAAAGGCAGATGGACGGACTACAAAGTGATCCTATAATGATTCCGTTTTTTCCTTTTGAGGTACGGGACCCTAAAAAGAGCACGTTATAGTATGGGCCCAATAACGCAGTGCACAGACACTCTCAAGAGAATTAAAATTCCCGTTGACCTAGAATCCTGAAATTTGGCACGAAGCAAGGTTTCATAGCCCAAGTATAGGAAAAAAATATAAAAACTTTAAATTTGAAGTTACGTCACAAAAAAAAACCTTTTTTTGCTATTCGGAAAAATCTTCCTAACTCAATTCGGGAATTGAACGGTTTTCATAGGTAATTTTGTACGGAATCCTCAGTGCGCGAGTCCGACTCACACTTGCCCAATGTTTTTTTAGGAGTGACCTCTCACTGGTCAACCAATGAGGTCGTCGAATGCTTTATCGGACCAGCCTGTGGTGGAGGCCTTAATAAAAATTAAAGCTTCCAGCCAGGGCTTACTAAAATTGAACTTAAAACTGAGCGACTACACGCTAAAGCCCCCCCCTGTGGGGTGCGGACCTCAGCTTACGGCGTCACTTGAGGAGGGCAGCAAGGGACGGGCTGGATTGAACAAGGATTATTATTTTGGGAATTTTGGACTACAGGCTCTAAAGCCTGTTTAGATATTTAGCGATAACGATAACGACACGCTATCCCTGGGACTGGTAGTTTCATACATTTTTTAACAATCAATGGAGGTAAGTTGCTGTTACGACTAGGTACTTGAGACTGCTCGGTGTTATAACGCATCCAAGCTATTGGTTAACATTAGTGATACAAGAGACTTAGGGCGGAATTCACCAATAAAACTGATCGCGTTTTAACGTTTGGCTCGCATAATCGCGATTAGCCGCTGTCACTAGTATTACTTGTCTGTATTTTTCTTTTGTTGTATTTTTACAAGTGACACTAGTGACAGCGGCTAAACGTGATTATGCGAGACAAACTTTAAAACGCGATTAGTTTTATTGGTGAGTTCCGCCCTCAGTCGTTTAAGTCTTATAAAACCAGATTAGACTAATTTTTGAAGACTCACGACTAGACTAGTCTTTCAACCCTCAAGTCTTGGAGTCAAAAGACTAAAACTAAAGACTACATTGATTCGCAGTTCTTTAATCTCAGGTCTAAGAAATTAAGTTAAGTAACTTAAAAAGCTTATATAACTAAAAACCTTATAAGACTAAAAGGACTCGCGCCTTAACGACTCCGGAGTCTCGTGATGTTTTCCTCACAGATGAAATTAACATAATAAATAATATAACTTATCAATTTATATTATTTATTTATTTATTACTAGCAAACCCGGCGAACTCCGTTTCGCCACCAGATGGCTTCGTTTTATGTAACATTTCGTTTGGTGATTAAAAGAAGAAGAATTTTTTTTTTGCTATAAACCTCACGGAGCCCGAGACCTTTCCAACGAATGCAAAACCGTGGAAATCGGTTCGTGGGTTCTGGAGTTATAGCGTCAGGAAGGAAAACCCGACTTATTTTTATATACATAGTAGATAACTTCATGCAACACAAAAGCATAAAGGCGGACTTAATGCCTTAGGCATTCTCTACCAGTCAACCTAGGGTGGTGAAGAGAAAATATGGCAGGTGCATAAAAATACCAAAGAATATTAAGAAAATAAGAGTTCAAAAGTACAAAAAAAACATACAAATATATAAAGACAAATAAAAAATTATCATCAGTTATTATAAATCTTAGTAGCGAACAAAAAGTAACTAATATAGTACATACGTTCGTATTATCGTCATCTTCAAGAAATTGTTTCAGAGCATAATAAAATTCAAGAAATTCTTAATGAAGTTAAAAATACGAATAAACTCTATTAATTTAATGCACCGTATTATTCATACTTGGTAATTTATGACCAGTGATCGGAGTAGGTAGATTGATTTTTGGTACTTGTATCATAAATGCACACAGAAAGAAGAACATGGATAAGCCATGTTTCCGGAAAGTAATTCCGGTATTTCCGGATTACAATTCAAAATTTTAAGGAAGGTATAATGTTCTGATTGGTCTTTGGGTTGTGTCAAATCGTGACTGTGTGCCGTAAAAAAAATTTAAAAAAGAATATAATATTACTCATTTTAATACAATTCCTACCGGTTCTATGGTCGGTTCAGGTTCATCGGTGGAATGTCCATATTAATATATATGTTTTGGATCAATAACCCCATTTCAATCTACCTACTCCGATCTCTATTTATGACAAACAATACATATGTTTAATAAGAACGATATTTATTTCTTAGGTTTGATTACTAAAATCTGATTAAACAGGTATCTATTTCATTGTTATAATTTGGAGAATATTTATAACACAGGGATTATAAAATACAAACTACCTAACCAGATAATTTCCATCGCATTTTAATCATAAAGCTTGACCTGTCTAGCACGACTCAGGCGCGAGTCCTATTAAAAAACAGCACGAATTTTACTAAAAGACTTAAGTCTTTGAAATTCTTTTTGAGTTTTAAGTTTTTGACTGAGACTTATTACTAAAGACTGGAAACTCTAGTATTCTTTTCAGACTTAAGTCGTGTAAAATAAAATCGAGTCTTTTTTAAAAGCCTTAAACAACTGATTCTGATTAATGAAACGACCAACAATACGATGGCCGTCATGATCGGACCGCTTTGAGAGCAAGAAGGAACAATATGGGACGAATACCTACTATGATCTTTTTCAATATACTTAGCACACTATTTACTGTTTTCTGCACATCATCATCTTCCTGCCCTTGTCCCGTGTTATTTGGGGTCGGTGCAACACGTTTTTTTTCTTCCATTCTGCTCTGTCACTCGTCATGCTATCACTAACTTCCTTTTCTGTTATTATATTATAAGTTACTGTTTTCTGCACGAGTGCAAAAAAGTGCAAAATATGCAGCAATCAGCTACATAACAATTCCACCTCGGTAACAATAACAAACTTTCTCCACTTGTATCAAAATGTACTATTTCACAGCTGCAGATTCATTTTGGCAATTACCGTTTTGTATGTGTATAGCATGGCATAGTATAGCACCTACGGACACAGCGCAGCGTATCGTATACCCTCGTAGCGTAGTTATATTGGCGTAGTCACGTAGTATAGCGTCTGCAGGGTCTACAGATTGGACAGACGAACGTAGCGTAGTGACACTGGCGTAGCCCCGAAACACAGCGCCTACAGACGTAGCATAGCTACACTGACGCGTTAGCGGGTTACCGCGTAGCGTAAGTCCTGCTGTCCACGGACACGTAGCTCCATAGTCGCTTCAAAATACGACAGACAGCTTGAGAGCTTCCACGAGGCTTATTACACGCATACATTTTTAATCATTTGTGTCAATGGCGTCGGACGATGATGTACGCCGCCCCAACT
Source organism: Mythimna vitellina (assembly GCA_949316375.1). Taxonomy (NCBI): domain Eukaryota; kingdom Metazoa; phylum Arthropoda; class Insecta; order Lepidoptera; family Noctuidae; genus Mythimna; species Mythimna vitellina. The sequence continues at coordinate 5,239,096 of OX438687.1, read as the reverse complement.
GATGACATGCGGTACGGCAGGCGTCAGACGTGAGCACGACGTTGCTGCTCCGTCGATAGAGTTTCATAATTTTGTAAGCAAGTTGTGAGGGGTAGATACACCAAGCGTATAATGACGAATACGCGTCTATAAAGCTATGCGTCCGTGGACAGTAGGCCTTACGAACGTAGTCTATAGTTACACTGGTGTATGTGAAATATTTTGTATAGCATCTTTATACTCGGTTAGCAGTGTAGTACCCTATGGGTGTTTTTAATAACGTGTGGTTTTGATCACGCATGCGGGATTGCTCCACACGCGTAGGTAACACCCGCAAATGTCCATTTCATACAAGTATTTATTATAATGCGTGAATACTCACGCGGGACGCGTTTTTTTGCATTTTGAATTTTTTACATGGATGACCGACACCCTGAGAGCACCGTTTTCAGCACATTCTTTTTTAACAATTACTAGAAAACACTGGCAGCTTATTGGATGCTTATATGCTGTTGTAACATGTTCTGTTAAGTTTTCAACATTCAGCACTGGACCAAGAAAATCCACCAGCACGCTTTTATAAGTACATAACTTTTTGTATCGCATACATTTTATTTAGTGCGTCGCGAGTGACGGACAAATTTATAATAGGTAGGTCCTTAAACTACTTGTAAATTGGCATTTTTAAAATGCGAAATAAATATGGTGATATTACAGAAAATACAAAAGACAAAGAAACCAATAAATAACTGATTACAAAGAAAGAACAACGTTACTTTAATATAAAGTTTACTTGAACTTATAATTCTAAGTCAATCCTAAGATATCACAGTTTAAAGTATCCCGTTTTAAAAACGGCAATTTCATAGGTAAAGATGTATTATTAATATTTATAGACAAGTCCGCGTTGAAGACCTATGTTTGGTAAACTTGTACACTACATGCATTCAATCTCGAAACATGCAGTGAAAGCAAGCAAAGGAGCCCGGACTTTGATCCTACGCGTTCAATCGTTGCATAATAAATGCTTATGCCAACGTGTTAGTGCGGCCGCCACTACAATGAATATTTTAATTCCTAATCATTATAGCTTTCGAAACAAAGCCGGAAATGCGAAAATGGAAGTACCAACGAAGAAGGTGAACTGTGTTAAAATTTTCACGTGTCCTTGACTCTTGATTCGTCGATAAAACTCGCCCGCTCTAACCTTATTGGCCGGCTGAGCCGACAATGCGGCATTGCGCTGAACCTAAAACAGAACTTTCTTCTGAAACAGAAAAAACGTGTTTACCCGCACAGCTGTGTGAGGTAGGTAGTCCGTCTCGCTTACAAAATAAACAAATTAAAGCTCTAAAAATACACACTAGAGTAGATATTTCTTTGGCTCGCGATGTAAATACTACTGCAGTCATTCATGTGTTGTGCCATCTCACATCTGGCAGTATACACTCGTGGTACCATGGAACGGTCGCGCCAAACGGTTTAAAAAAAATATTACGAACACGTTTGTTTATTTTTTTTACTCAAGTGATAGTTGTAGTGGCAAAGGATTTTTGTTTATGATCATACTAATGCTGTAAATAAAAATCAAAATAACTGTGATATTCTAAAATTAAAACAGTGTATTCATCGAAATGGTAAGTTGGCACACGTTCTAATTTTGTTCGTGAGTTTTTTCAACTCTATTAAAGGGGAAATGGGCACAGGAATATTTTTTCAGCTTTATGGGAAGGAAAAAGTTAAAATTTAAGTCATACGTGTATCATTTTTTTAAATTAAATATTTTGGTGAACATGCCTTGAACATTACCAACTGTTAATTCTTTACTGATGTAGTTATGTAGTGTAGTAGTAGTCTAAATCATATTTAAGTTACATGTTTAGCAAACACAGGTGTATTTTGGTAGGTAAAACACCCATTTTGCAAGCTCTAAATCACCATTTTTAAACTGTTCTTCGAAAAATTCTGACCCTGCAGTCAGTCAGGTAGGATAAGTTATACTTATTTTTACTTTATTTACTTATTTAACAATATCTACAAATATATTCTAAATTTAAAATTACTATTGTTGTAACAAGACACAAAAGAGATTAATTTAGATGTCATCGTACTTATTTCTGCAGATTTTTTTTTATTGGCGCCTGGCTGAGTAACACTACAACTAGGTACCTATTCCGGTTTTCTTTTTTTAAATTGGTCAAACTTTTTAAAGCCGGTATTTCGAACGTATAGTAGCTAACTATCTTTCAATCATTTATCAAGTTCATTAGAACATTAACCCTAATTGTAAATAAAATAAAACCTACGCACTATTTACACCGATTTCAGTCTGATTCATCGTGGCGTTGACTCGGCCAAACATAAAACAATGCGTTTTGTTTGTCAAATCAAGGCAACAATACATAAGTTAGCATGAGTATATACAATGATAGCGCATGCAAATCATACAAGTACACTACACATTCCTTATGTACTTGCTTAGTTTTTGAGTTAAAAATTGATTTCGTGTATTTTTTTCTTTTTTAATAAGCAATTGATCTGTACTAAAATAGTGTTATGGAGTCGTTTTTTGTCCAATCTGTCACGAAAATTAAAAAAACCATAGAATATTACCACCAAACCAAAAATATGAAACATAAATATGACAACCCTATTTTTCAAGGGGACAAACGGTTACCAGTAAAAAAGAAGAACAATAAAACGACTCATAAAAAATATTCTTTACTTATTATAATTTTCATTAATCTGTTAATTTAACTGTCGGAAATACGAGAATCTATGTCAACGAACTATAAAAAAAAATGGCACTTGCTGGCTAGTCGAGCCACTGACATTAAGACGCCAAAAAAAAAGAACAATTGATATTTTTGCATTAATACATGCAAAGGAAATAAATTCTCAAGTCCACTCTTGTTACGAGTTTTACTTGCAAAACAAAAAACAAAAATCAAAAATATGGGTATTAAAATAAATTACAAAAGATTAACGAGTTTATCTGCGTCAATGCGAAAATTCAAGTGTCTTTTGCAAAACCAACACGATTTTTTAGCCAGTGTGATGTCATTGAATGACTTCCAGCCTTAAAAAAAAGCCAGTCTCAAGTTGAGAAAGTATTTCGTTTTCCATAGGTAGGTACAACTTTGTTTTCCATTATAACGCGGATGTAACACATTGTAAAGTTTTTGCAGTATTTGGCAGCAAATGTATCAAGTATTCAAGTCAGACTTCTCGGTAATCTTCGCTGAGGTAGTCAATAGGTAGGTACCTACTACAATACTATCTAGATATGTAAACTCTTGAGATACTATATCAATTTTACTAAACAATCACTAGTAATCAATTTGCAAATAATTAAATCTGCCACAGAAATTCAATCGAAAAAATCCCGCCAAAAAAACCTCTAAGACGACGAATTATTTATTGACCTAATTATTTTTTGCTTGCCACTGCAAATAAATTGTTGGTTTGCCGTGTCGCATTTCTTTCGTCGATCATGATAAAATACGAGCAAAATAAAGTCAAAAATTGTTACTGCTGATAAATACTGATTGACTGACATAACAAAGCACAGCCAAAACTACTGGGAATAGGAGCGTGAAATTTTGCACAAGGTTTACTTTTATGACGTAGGCGAGGACTAAGAGAGGATTTTTCAAAACTCACCCACTAAAGGGATAAAGCGGGGGTACAAAGTTTGTATGGAGAAAGCTATTATTGCGTGAGCAATAAGCCTCTGGCAGAAGCTAATAAATAATAATAAATAAATTGTGATTGCTTTTCTCACAATAATTTAGCTTTCTTGGCTGTTTATTTAACCACCCGAGGGGCCGCGGGAACCTTAAGGCTCGACTGAAAATTGTGCGGGAAGGGAGCTAGGTGAATGACCTTACCTTTTAGTTGCCTTGAGCGCATCCTTCAGTGAAGGCCTCGTGTTCAGAAGATATATTATGTAAAACTACGAGTGTTGTTACTTGTACCGCGTTCTCTTTCTGTCCTTAGGATAACTTTTAACTGATAAATATGAATGACTATGTGGTAGGTAGGTACTTATATCTTTTATAGGAACTTTTTTTTATGTGGTGTTAAAGCTATATGTCACCGCAAAATTGCAGACTCCGTATGATTGTTATATTATATGTATATCTTTATTAGATTATAATTTCTCGATATATTACGAAAAAATCGTTATGTATACGATGAATGACATCCAAAATTCATTAGTTTCCAACGGCGAGTCTTATAATTTAGAAAAAATAATTTACAAAATCTCGGATTCTGTCGTGATATTTTACAATCTTACGGCGTCGGCATTTTAGTGATATATACATTCATAAAAATAAAATTAAAAAATATTTAACATTTCGAATACCGTAAGCAATCAGAGACACAATAGAAAGACAATGAGCCAGCGAACGCCGGCGTTCGCTGGCTCATTGTCTTTCGACGTCTATCTTTCCTAGTGATACATAGGTACATTCATATAAATAAAATTTAAATGTCTATTTATAATATCTTAAAATATCAAAATAACATTTTTTTATTAAATGTATATGAAACCATATTCGATAGGTACTTATAACAAAAATAATATTTTAAAATTTTTGTCTGTTCCGCTTGGCTAATCTCCTAAATGGCTAGACCGATTTTGACGGGTCTTTCACTGACGGGTAGCTAATGTTATAATAAGTAGCTCAAGCTACTTTATATTTTCCCGCGTGAATATGACTGTTTCTTTTGTATTTGATTATTTAGATCGCCATCTTCCGTAAACAAAGAGATTTTGAAACTAAATATTGTCATAATTACCAGGTAATTGGCTGGCAGGTAGACAGATCAATATGTGTACCTGCCTATTAACAGTACACCTATCCTATGTGCTATTCCAGGACATGGTCTCCCCTTGTGCCTTTCATCTAAATCGGTTCAGCCGTTCGAGAGTGAAGAAGTAAGAAACATACACACTGAAAAATTTTCGCCATCAGTTTAAATTGGTACGACAATCAATCAACACACCATATTATCGCGTGTTAAGTCTACCTATGATTAGCTTCATTCGATATCAAAGTTATTCAGACTGCACGAAATAAATGAGCACGCGAAAAAAACCAAGCACATTAATTTTTATACTAGTACCAACAATAGACATGCGCTGTTGGATTGTAAAGCTAGAACTACATTAGACCGACGCACACGTGGACCACGCCTGATTTGTTACGTAGAACGACATTGCGTGGCGTGGATCAAGTGTAGTTCTACAAGTCTAGTTTCCATATAAAATGTATGGAGACCGAAGCGCCCAGATCGGCGTGTGTGGCACACGTGTACGCAATGTAGTTCTAGCTTTACACATGTGGACCACGCCTGATTTGTTACGTAGAACGTCGTCGCGTGGCGTGGATCAAGTGTAGCTCTACAAGTCTAGTTTCCATATAAAATGTATGGAGACGGACGCGCCCAGATCGGCGTGTGTGGCACACGTGTGCACAGTGTAGTTCTACCTTTAAGCTAGAACTACATTAGACTGACGCACAAGTGGACCACGCCTGATTTGTACGTAGAACGACGTCGCATGGCGTCGCGTGGCGTAGATCTAATGTAGCTCTACAAGTCTAGTTTAGGCAACACATGTCGGCATAATTATGTCAGCAATGTCCGATATAAGGGCAATCAAATCTGCCGGCAATCATCGCCAGAACAGTATTGAAATTGCCCCGCACCCTGCGCACCAAGGGCGCACCGCTTGCGCATGGTGGTGTGAAAACAGTCGGTGCGCGATTCCGCAAACATGCCCATGTCGACAAACGTGGTCCGGACCGAGCCCAAGTCTACGCGCGCCTCAGGGAGATGTCAGCCAATCGTAGGGGCCCAGCAGGGTCGAAGCCCACTGGGGCCACGGGTAGTGTGAAAGTGAAACCCGGGGCCCCGGGACGAAGGCAAAAAAGGAACAAGAGTGGGTTTTTAGTCAGTAAAGTCTGACATTATCTCTCGCTACGCTACCGTTTCGGCCACATCGTCGGTTTCCATAAAGTGAGATAGAAGTCAAACGCTAGCCTGTCAATAATAATAATAATAACGTCGTCAACAAATTGAATTCACTATTTTTATAGACTTAAAAAAAAAACATAAACCAATGAACTATATATAAAATAAACGTTGTTACCCCTCTGTTTACTTGTCGTATTATATTCTGAGTAAAAAGCTTGCGTGCTGAGCTTGCACTAAAGATCAATTCACAACGAGACGCTACGCGACACGACGCGACGCTCCGCAAGGAGTGACTCAAAATATATATTTATTTATACATCAAGAAATAACACACATTTCAGATCGAGATGCCTCGCAGCACTGCACGCTGGGCTGTGTGGCTGTGTTGTGCAGCGTACCTATTCTGAATGCTCACAATGTCTCTTGTCGTGTAGAAGTTATATTTTCAGTCGCTCTTCGCGTTCTGTCGCTTCTCAGTGTGAACTGACCATAACAGTACCATTATTTTGTTATCAGATTGTTTGGGGTCGGTCTACTTCCAAGGTCATTTCCTTCAATGGTGAACTTCTGAAGACAGTCTATGTTTGAATTTGGAGTGTGAATGCATGGTGGTGTGAAAACAGTCGGTGCACGATTCCGCAAACATGCCCATGTCGACAAACGTGGTCCGGACCGAGCCCAAGTCCACGCGCGCCTCAGGGAGATGTCAGCAAATCGTAGGGGCCCAACAGGGTCGAAGCCTACTGGGGCCACGGGTAGTGTGTAAGCGAAGCCCAGGGCCCCGGGATGAAGGCAAAGAAGGAACAGGAGTGGGTTTTTAGTCAGTAAAACTCTGGCACTATGTCTTGCTCCGCCCAAGAGCGGGATTTGTCATTAGATGATTTTACCACTTAAAAAAAAAACATTCGAGCGTGAAGAAGTAACAAACATACCTACATACTCACAGTTCGCCTATAAAATATTAGTGTGAAACAATGATATGAAATGTAAGATTTAACAGAATACAGGAAAATAAACTTTTAACAAAAACAAACGCTGTTTTCTTAGAGATGTCGTTAACGGATTTGAACATTATTTATCTCACTTTAGAAGACATTAGCCTCAAGGCTGAGGACACATAGATTTATTGTAATGCAAAGTTTGAATCCTTATACATTTTGAGTAGCCTGTTCAAAACCTCGTTATTGACAAAGCGAAAAGCGGATCCAAATGATTTCACGGAAATTTGAGTTTTTACGGTGGCGTTAATTTTTTCGGAGATAATGCAATCTGACTTCAGCTGCATTTTTGTATACATAAATAACCTATCTTTATTTATGTATTCAGGGGTATAATATAGATTATCTAGGAAAACGTGCAGTTTTTCTTAGCTCTGGGCTAGTTTTTAAGCTACATTAACGGGCCAAGCCAAGTCAATGTAGCGTGTTGTGAGTAAATTTAAGGTGAAGAATGAGTGTTATGTGAAGAAATTTCATTTTCTTCGATCTGCATGAATTTTCTTACTATTCTGCAGGTGTTTAAAATTGCAGCCTTTTGGAGGGTAATGTAAGTTGAGTCTTTCAGATCTATTACTTTGAGGCTGTGGTGGAGATGATGAGGTATGACACCCGTAATGGAGACAACAATGGGCACTACGTACACTTTTTCTTGCCTCCAAATTCTGGTCACTTCTTCTTTTAATTCAGCATATTTACTAATTTTCTCGCTTATCGTTTTTTGCAAATTATGTGTATTAGGGACTGCGATATCAATTAAGTAAGTGATTTTATTGATTTTATCTTGTAGAGTTATATCTGGTCTATTGTAGTGAATGGTCCTGTCAGTCAGTATTGCGCGGTCGTAGTACAGTTGTGAGTTGTATTTTCTAAAACTTTTTGTGGTGTATATTTGTAATAGGGAGTATTTGTATCTTGTATGAGCTTATATTTGAGTGCAAGATTTTGATGGATGATATTTGCTACCTGATTATGTCTATATGTATAATCCGTCTGTGTGAGTGTAGTGCATGCCCCTGTAATGTGTTGAATAGCTTCTGGTTGACTGTGACATTTGCGGCATTTATCATTAGTCATCGTGGGGTCTTTAATGATGAACTTTCTGTAGTTTTTGGTGTTTATGATCTGATCCTGTATTGCAATTATAAATCCCTCGGTTTCCGGAAATAAAGTACCTATTTTAAGCCATTTATTTGATGCCATCGTAATATAGATTATTATTATATTATTATTATTAATCTCTACAGTAAAAAATGTAAATATCAGTTTTATCTAAACTTATTTATTTATATACGGGGTATAGTTACGGGTGGCTGAGTGGTAACGGCCCCGACTTACGAGTTGTAGGTCGCTGGGTTCCTACCCAGCCAGGCGCATTACTTTTTGCAATTTATTTCATCACCACAGCTCTCAAAATGGTGGAGGAAAACATCGTGAGGAAACTGGCATGTCCTAGAACCAAAAATTCGAAGACATGTGACATCGACCAACCCGCACTGGGTCCGCGTGGTGGATTACGGCCCATTCCTTCTCCTAGAGAGGAGGCCTGAGTCCCAACATGGGAACATTATAAGGCCGACTATGCTGTGCTATTTATTTATATTAGCTGTATAGTAGTGGTACATAGGCGAACTTAATACAACAAGGTATTCTCTGACAGTCAACCTTTGATTAAAAAAGACTACACTTTGACAAATATTTACAGTGTGCGCCTACAATAAATCTATATAAAAACGAAATACCACTCACCGATTAATCACGAAATCTCAGAAACTATAACACCTACAGACTTAAAATTTGGCAGGTAGGGTCCGTATAGGGTGTAGACATCAGCTAAAAAGGGATTTTCCGAAATTCACCCCCTAAGGGGATGAAATGGGGGTCTAAAGTTTGTATGAAGAAACCGATTTGCACGCGGGCGAAGCCAATGGCAGAAGCCAGTAAATAAATAAAATAGATATTTGAAAATGAATGTATTATTATCAAAAGTTTAGGTAACTAAAGGTACCAAAACTTTATGATACTTGTAATAATAATTAATTATATAATTAATGCTAAAATAATAATATATGAGAATAAAGACGAAAACCAAACTAAGATTGAGACAACTTCAAGTAGGTAGGTAGTAATTTTTAACTTTAAACTTGAATTATAATTAAAACATACTTCTTTATACTTAACTACGATTGTATTCCTTATACAGCAAAGTAAAACAGGGTCAAGTTCAACCAAATATACATAGTCATTCAAGTTTAATAAGCAATACAAGTAGAAAAAATAAAAACATAAGTTGTGCGATGTGTGTCGCTCAGTTTTTGCATCAAGTTTAGAAAGTACGAATGGACGGACTAAGATTTGGAAGTTGGCGCCATAATAACTTATTCAGCTCAAAAATACACGCAGCTATTTAAGGTGGGCCTAAATTTCATAGAAACCATGGCATCGTCCTTCATCGAGTCATCAGCTACTCGTACCTACAATAAAATTCTCAGCTTCATTTTTTGCCTAGATCGCGCCTACTTCATTGATTCCACAAATTGTCCAGTTGTGTAGTAGACATTACATACAAAACTACACCAATTTTAAATCACAATCATCATCATCATCATCATTTCAGCCGATAGACGTCCACGGCTGGACATAGGCCTGCCCCAAATGTCGCCACTAGGACTAACTAGGAATCAATTTGCAAATAAATATTGAATAGGTTACTTCTAGGTAAGCGCGTTCCATCGGCATCGTCGACCGCATTGTCGCTTTCCATCAGATGAGATAGCAGTCAAGCGCGAACCTATCAAGAATAAAAAAAAATAACACAGCCGCTGAACTTCATACAAAAAGATCTCGCCATAAACTTCGTAGGTAAAGTTATAACAGCTACTTTTATGTAAGTGCTTTAATATACATAATGGCATATACAACATTAGTTTTAGTATATGCGAAACCCGAAACACGTGTCTAGTATTTTTATGTACAAAATTACCTAATCGTATCATGAAAAATTACGAAGTTATGAGCTTGTTATGTTACCTGGTTGTCCGCACAAAAGCATGGTCACAGGGCCATCCGGGTAACAAAGGGGTTGTTTTGTTCCCGTACCCAGCTGTGCACTGGTGTGTAATGCCCACTATGACCTGTCGTGATCTGTGTTGTAATTAGTATCGGTGGTAAAATATTATTAGAAAAAATATTATTAGAAAAATCATCATCATCATCATCTTCCTGCCCTTATCCCGTATTATTTGGGGTTATTATTAGAAAAATATTATTAGAAAAAATATAACATGTAAAAATTATTAGAATCGACTCAGTTTCTGATTCTGAACAAACTATATCCAGCTTTCGCATAATTCTAAAAAGTAAACTAGTTGTATATTATCTTACTTAAGTGTTCCAAAATTATTTGAAACATTGCGAATAATTATGTATTATTTTTAATCTATATCTAAACCTACCTATTAAATATATTTTCGGATTTTGGTTTGTAATGATTAAACTCAAAAACTACTAAACCAATTTTTAAAATTATTTTATCAGTAGAATGCTACTTTATCCCAGTGTGACAAAAAGTGCGCTAGATTTTCTTAAATATTGTTTAGTTTTATTATGTTTCTGAACAACACTTTTCAAAAGCGTTTAGTTTCGGAGAAGTCATTAAATGATTTCCCTAAACAAAAAAAAAAAAACTTAATAATATTATAAATTCGTGAAAGTAACTCTGTTTGTCAGTAACGCTTTCACTGTTAAACTACTGAACCGATTTTGATGATATTTAGTATAGAGGAAGCGTGCACTCCATGGTCGTCCATGGAGTTCAAGCTTCCTAGCATAAGCATGTCTTTATAAGGTGTTAAAAAATTAACTTAAAGAATTTAGAGGGGACATTGTACTCCTCATTATGAACAACTTTTACTACGGAACCAAACCTGAAATAGCGAAAAAAAAATCGCTTGCTCCATATATTTAGACGAGTTGTGCGAACATAAACGTAGGGAACAGCTGATTTTTTTTCGCGATTTCAGGTTTGGTCTCATAGTAAAAGTTCTTCATAATGAGGAGTACAATGTCCCCTCGAAATTCTTAAAGTTAATTTTTTAACTCCTTATGTATGTATAGGCTACTTTTTATTCGGCGTCGACTTTGACTTCGTGTCCGCAATGACCAATATTCACTTGGATGAAGGCGCTGGCAAAAGCTATAATTTGCAACAGCAGCAGAGTATAAAAATCGTGTGAACTACTGTTATCATTATGATAATGCGCTGGCGCTGGCCGTTTTGCGCGGATGTTTCGCATAACTCACACTATTGTACAGAGTTGTTAAGCTAGAACTACATTAGACCAGGCGTGGTCCACGTGTGCGTCACACGTGGACGCCTGATTTGGACATAGAAACGACGTTGCGTGGCGTCGCGTGGCGTGGATCTAGTGTAGCTCTACAAGTCTAGTTTCCATATAAAATGTATGGAGACCGACGCGCCCAGATCGGCGTGCGTGGCCCACGTGTGCGCATTGTAGTTCTGCCTTTATTGTTTTATTTTTTAAGGAATGCGGTATGTTTGTCGTAAATAAACTCTTTTTCTTTCTTTCTTTCATAACACATGGATCAGTTTGTCCTACAATGTAATCTAAATACCGAACACCCACATACCTACACATTTATGAATCATCGCAAACAATTATTCAAATTGTGACACTGACACAGTTACGATGTGTGTATGTAAATATTTCAGGCCCCTTACCTGTGGTTCTGAGATAAGCTTTGACCAACATAAGTGGATATTCTAGTGTATGACCGTCATTATTTTCCTTGTAATTGACCATTATAGCAGTTAGCGAGTACAAACAGATAAATATAGAAAACCGCGTTAAAATATATATATATAACCAATTTATCCAGTGAAAACAATATCAAAATTGGTTGAAAAGCTAACGAGATATATAACAATTTTAAATAAATGTATTTGTCTCTTTCGTCAATACGCCGTTTTTTCTGGCGGCCGTGTGAGCGTGATGGGCTTTGACGTCAAAGACCATGTCGGACTTCTATTTCTTATATAAAAATAAAATGTATTTAAAATATTCTAGAGATCTAAGGTATTTAGTGCAAATTTTTTACTCCAAAACCTAGGAATTTTGAGATTTGAAAGTTGCATACAAATTTCTGAAAAAGCAAACCATTTTTAGTTATAAATACAAGAAACTTAATATTTACAATTTAATACTCTTTCTTTCAAAAATCTGTTTACGAAAATTGTAAAGGACTATGTCTACACTTATTTTTAGACCTTACGAGGTACGTATCTAACATTTACATATCATCGTTATGTCGTATTATTAAAATTGATTTATTTATTATTATTATCGATTTATTTATATATTATATTCAAGATTTCGGTCTTCAAAACTTGTAGGTATCAACTACCGTGTCCCTTAAACGTTCTTAATTATCCTGGGAATGAAATCGTTTCACAGCCCTAATATTGTTTCCCAGGTTCATAACAAAGTATCATGCGGTTCAATTACACTTAATCAACAGTTCCTTTTATCAAGGGTCGGCTCAATTATAACATGTTGTTAAGCCATTGACCCCACTGATGTCTCGACACCTTCTAGAATATTGTAGAGTGAGGTATTGGTCGATACCACTGCAGTAGTACCTAAAGAGTTAGAACGATGAGTTAACAAAAGTAGGAGTTTTTGGCGGGATTTTTTCAAATTAAGTTTAGTGGCTACTTCAAGGCCCTAGCTCCAAAGCAGTGTCTTAAAACAGTGAAATTCTGAAGCCTACTCCTTGGTACCGGCTAGGTCAATAGGTTTGAAAAAACAATATGTTTATTATAAACTCATGTACAATAATATCACCATATGATTATTTCGTATGACTAATTGTTTATGCAAAAAAAAAACGATGTTATTTTTTCACTTGTTTTCCCTACTCCTTTCAAACGGCTTTGATCTTTAGAAATATGTTTACACAAAAAAATTGCCGGTTAAGTGTTCCTCAGAATTTACATAGCATATGTAAATCAATCAATCAAAGAAAATGGATTTAAAGGTCAGCGGGGTTCTATCCGGGCGCAGCTAGCCGGAATTCCCACCTCGGTGGCAGTACGATTATGTGTCCATTTAATTCTGACCAGAAGTTCAAGGGACCTCTTAATTATTCGCAAATGAGGGTTTTTTTTTAACCGACAGAGTTTATACTTTTGAAAACGTTTAAATGACGTTGACGTCAATTTAACTAAATTCATTAACATAAGCATTTTGGCTTAATAAACGTTCGATCAAATACCTAATGCAGAAGACTGTTGATCATGCTATCAGCCAATCACAGCGCATTTTTCTGGAGGACTGTGCGAAATCATCCTCTATCTGTTGTGTTTATCAATTTGTAATTAAAATTTCGTACCTAACAAAAACTGGGCTTGAGAGTCGCGAATGAATAGTTAATAGCTACCAGTACTGTTTCGTAGATCGACAGAAGATACATATTACAAGATTAACTGTAGTTCCTGTTGCCTCAGAGATTAACGTGCGGCAAAAGAGTCACCGCGGCTCCTGCAGTGGTACCACGAGCTGTTAACGCGATCCATTTTACGACCTAAACTGTTAAAGGGATGGAGCTGTAAAAGGTATATACATCGTGGCCGGATCTTAGAAATAAAACTGGCCAGATCGTTTTAAACTTTAAAATATGTCCATCCTTGTTTGGCCTACTTTCTTTAGACCTTTTATTGTCATAGAAATTCTACATCAATGATCTGGTCAGTTTTCGTTGGCCATATCATGAAGTGATCAATTCTAAATCTGGCTACGACATAGTCTGATATTTCCTCTCGCACCATCTAAAATGGGAGAAGTAATAATAATTACCAAACACAAAAAAGGGACAGTATGCGTGTTATTTGGTATTTTGTGATTGAATCGCAACCATTAATCATGAAAAGCAAAGCAGTGCTTTTTAGAAGTCAAACAACACCTTTGGATAACCGCTGAAGGCTTAGAGGTGACTTTATTGTGGTGGATTCGATTTTGATCCGGCCTTAGCTTTACCGCTAGAGCTAAAAGAGCAATAGGTTGTGAAAGAAAGAAAGAAAGAAAATATGTTTATTTGGCAAAATAATTGATTTACAACTAAAAAAATAAAATAAAAATACGGAGAAATAAAATTAACAATAAAAAAAAAAAAAATATGTCTCACGGCTACGCCAAATAAGTCCAGTTCAGCATAATGCCAGACAACTACGCAGCAGTTGCCTGACGCTGGTTTTCAACTGAACCTTAGAGTGCAGATACGGATGAAAATCAGTTTCTTATATGGGAATTAAATAAATAAATATACAAGTATATATATATATGCATATATTAGCATAGTCGGCCTTATAATGTTCCCACTGCTGGGACTCAGACCTCCTCTCTAGGAGAGGGAATGGGCCGTAATCCACCACGCGGGCCCAGTGCGGGTTGGTGGGTGTCACATGTCTTCGAATTTTTGGTTCTAGGACCTGCCGGTTTCCTCACGATGTTTTCCTTCACCGTTTTGAGAGCAGTGGTGATGAAATAAATTACACAAAGTAATGCGCCTGGCTGGGTATATTAATATATAGAAAGTAATAAATCATAAATATGTCATAAATCATAATGTTTAGTGTTAAATGTTGAGGTGTGGTGAGCATGATAGACCGGACGGTAGCTTTGGTAAGGTTGCCATCTCTTAAATCTGGCGATCAGGACAAGAAGCGTAAAAACCCAAGATTTTGGAGCTCAGAACCCCGTTATATCATCTACTTTTTTTATTTAAACTCTCTTTTTTTACTTATTATAAAAAATACGAAATTTTTATTTATAGTCAAATTTTAAACGAAATATAGCATCTTTCACCATATTGGGTTATAAAACAGAATTTTCTTACAAAAATTTCATTATTAAAATAAAAAATAAATACTCTGTTATAAAAATCATCATCAGTCTATCCAAGGATTATCGCGTTAATCAGTAACTGGATTATGGAGGTCTGGTGGGAAGTCACACGAGTATTCAGCCGTATCCGGTTAGACTGGAAGCCGACTCTAAGCTAGTTGGAAAAAGGCTGAGGAGATGATGATGACTCTGTTATAAAAATAACATCTACCTTTTTAAAATATATCAACCGATTGGTTGCATCGCGCTGACGCCCGGTGTATCCCACAGGCCACACGGCTTCAAAATTGTACACCTGGACTACAAATGAAACTCCGTCCAGGCACTCCCCGGATGCCCTATAAACTAAGACAGTTCCGGGGTGACCCGGACGGATGGCAACCCTAAGCTTAGGTCAAGCGAGTAATATAATATAGGAGCACTAGATACCCTAAATAATATTGCTCCAATGTCGGTCAGAAATGCCAAATCGATTGATCAAGGCTATGAAAGGAAAAAATAATCAGATCAGATCAATCGACACCTAGATTGGATGGTTTTTTTCCACTCAACAAATATTTTTCCATACGTGATAGATTTCTTACGGCCGTCATTGATCACAAGATATCATGTTGTTGTACACTCACACGCAGGATAAATAGTAAAAATATTAATACCAACAGGTCTGACTAGAACTCAGGGTCTTAAGGAAAATAATTAACATAAACTAAGGAAGATCAAGATGATAATTTCAAAATACTTAATGTAGGTTAGTTTTTGTTGAGAGTCTCGCTCAGCTATTTATCATAATTCGACCCAAAAAAAACTGAAATTCCGTTGGAAACTCAAACTTTGTAAGCTGACGCAAACAATGAGAATAATAAACACTACCGGAGTGATGTGAAAATCGCAAAATTTTCCGTAGTTCGAGACCAAGTCACAGTCACACAATTGTAAAAGTAAATATTTATTCATAATTCATAACATATGCGAATTATTGCATTTTTATTATAGCTGGGTTAATAATCATACTGACTGCATTAGTCTTCCTGATGGGAAAGAGGCTTTTAATTGCTTACTGTCTGTGAATATCTTTTTTTTTTGAAGTGGAGAATCATTAAACAACGCATCGCGCACGCATTTGGGTGGAGCGAGGTGTTCAGACTTTTACTGACTAAAAGCCACATTTGTTTCTTCAGTTGCTCTCTTGAACAATCCTAGAGCCCTAGTAGACATCGATCGGCCGTAGCGAGCCCAGCTTGCCAATGCAAACTGTAGATCATTGCATCATATTGAAACCAGTGTGTAGTTTTTGCCAGAAACCTATTTTGGTAATTCTAAACACCTATCACTTTTTTTGCACTTGTAACCCTATATAAGTCGCATAAAGATTCATTTACGTATTAGCATCCTGTCTTAGCTTCACACAGTTATTAAAAAAAAAATCTCGTCTTTTCTCTACTATAATATGCAAACACGCTTCTGTTAGCGGCTTCGCAAGCGTGAGGTTTCTCCATAAAAACTTTGGACCCCCGTTTCATCCCCTTAGGGGGTGAATTTTGGCAAAACCTCTCTTAGTGCTCGCCTACATCATAAAAGGAAACCTTGTGCAATATTTCACACTCCTTGTACCAGTAGTCGTAGTTTCGGTGGTGTGTTGTATGTCAGTGAGTTAGTTTCTCCTTTTAAACAACATTATTTTTAATATATGCGAAACCTGAATAACTGAATAGATTTCAAATTTTTTTACACAATGTTAGATTTTTCCCAAAAGTATGGTATTTAAAAAAGAAGGTCACAAGTTGGACACCACCGACACTAAGTACAACACAGGTCACGGCAGGGCATAGCGGGCATCGGGCGCCAGCGCACAACGGGTGCGGGAGCAAAACAACCCCTCAGTCGCCCGGATGGCCCGGTAAACATGTATTTGTGCGGACAACTAAGTAACAGAACATGCTTATAACTTTGTGATTTTTCATGATACAATTATGAAATTTTGTACATAGATTCTTTATATAAAAATACTAGACATGTGTTTCCAGTGTTGCAATATACTAAAAATAATGTTGTACCTATTTGTAGATTAATATACACCTAAACCTTTTTCATGAATTACTCTGTTTAATTATGAAAACTGCATGAAAATCCGTTTAGTAGTTTTTGAGTTTAAGGTCTCATATAGACCGACAGACGCGGTGACGGACTTTGTTTTATACTATCTAAGATTAGTAGGCATGTGTGCTAAAAACGTGCTTATGAATTTTCTTGCACATTCTTCTCCATAGAGATCTACGTTTTAAACTGTTAACTTTCTGACTACCTGTTTTAAAAGGTTTAATTGAGATACAATGCTTTAAGTTTGAGAAGGGACTAGCCCAAAAGCCATTAAAATTAAATTTTGTCTTTTGCATGCCTACATGGTAAAATATGGCTGATCTTGTTACCTATATTTTTTTTGTCATCTTTTACTGTTACCCATATTTGCAAAATAAAACTATCTTTATTACTTTGTCCCTAACTACCTATAAATAATTACCGAACGACACAGTAAATCTCGCAAACTTATTTAGGTGGTTGAATCCTATGTGTACCTATAATCACCTAAAAAGTAAACATACAACTGGTTCGTTAGTTTTGTAATTACACGTCTATTCGACTTCTAAAAAAGGAGGATGTTCACAATTGCATGGACTGAATGTTCTTTTTTGTTTCGAAAGTATGTTGTTCTGCGATATCTTGGCCAATGGTCAACCGAATTTGATAAGTCTATTTTTGTTTTCAATTGGCCTAATTTAAGAACTTCCAATAAAAACAAAAAAAACAGCGTCAGTTTAAAAAAATGAACTCAATAAAACCAGAAACACCGAATTCCAAAATTTGAAATTATTTGCAACATTTTAGTTTTTTTTTTTTGGAACTGGTTGTATTTTTTTTTTAAAGAACATTTCAAAACCTGGTTGGTTAGGATCCATACCTATAAAAACTTGTCAGCAAACGATGTTATGATGATGGTATTGATAAACGTAGTATACTACTACTACCAATAACTAATAAAAATAAAATGAAACATTTGTTTTGATGACGAGTCGAAACTCTTTGTATGAAATTAAATTTTGGTGACCTTTCAGAACCGTGACTAGTCTGACATTTATAAATTCATCCAAAATGGATAAACATAAGAATTTTTAGGGTTCCGTACCTCAGTCGGCAAAAACGAAACTCTTAGTGTCAAGACCCTTTTTCTCAGGAACACATGGAGGTATTAAGCTGAAAATAACATCAAAACCTCAAGTCTGCTACCTCTTGGAATATTGAAACTTCATAATATGCGTAATCTAAAGCTAAGATCTGGTGAAGGTTGCGGGAATCCGACGGATGCGAGACGCACAGGGCTGTTCTTTGTGGCGACATTTGGGGGTGGCCTATGTCCAGCAGTGGACGTCTATCGGCTGAAATGATGATGATGAAAGCTAAGACCGTTTATGCTCCGTTTATGGTGTATATTTTGATATTCGCAAGGAAATCAAAACCTATATAGTACTTCCAGTTGACCTAGAATCCTAAGATTTGGCAAGAAGTAGGGTCACATAGCACAAGTAAACCTACAATAATTTTTTTGCGATTCGGAAAAATCTTCGAGGCTCGATTCGAGAATCGAACTATTCACATAGGTAAGTTTATACGAAACCCGCGGTGCATGAGTCCGACTCACACCTGACCATTTTTTTGAAGTGGGGATTAATCAAATGACTACTCCCGCTCTTGGTACCTTAGGCCCGGCGCCCATTATCAGCATCAGGAAGGAAAAGGATCCTTCGGCATCCCTTAAAATATCCTTCGGCATCCCTACATGCAAGCGAATACTGTCAAAAACTATGCTTTGGCATGCATGTAGGGATGCCGAAGGATCCTTTTCCTTGCCGATGCCGATAATGTGCGCTGGGCCTTAACCTCACCCATGTTCTTTCAGTTGCCCTTTAATTTTAGGGCCACGGTGGCCTCGGTGACTCTTCAATACCTACGAAACAATAGGTATGCAGTTGTTCGTAACATGTTGACATCTAAAGAACTGAATAGCGATGAGTTAACGGTAATCAGTAGTTGACAAACGTGTTTATCTATTCCGAATGGCAAACGCACATAGGTGTAGGATAGCATTGAGCAGACCTGCTCATGTGCAATATAAATTATAGATGGTTTTTATGACTGGGTATAATTAAATTTAATTAAGTAGGTATCTTTTTTTCTGATGAACGATTTCAAGATTTTGGTAGACAAGTTTGTCCATGTCTTGTGCTTTAGTTTCAAGTTTGTTTGTAATTATTTATGCAAGGCTGTTTATATATTGCTTGCAATATTAAGGTATTAGGTATGTGTTAAGAGCTCAGTTTTTTTTTTTATCAAGATTTTATTTAGGGGCTTTTGTCCAAAAAGGATATGTCAGCCCCATCGTACCTTATAACAATTACTACACACACATACCTTTTTTAACTAATACATATTTACCTAAAATACATCACAGATATTAAATAGATATTAAATAGGACGAATCACTGCTGCGAGACCATTATTAAACCACATAGTTTTCTGGCCGCCTCCGATTTCGGTTTTGATAGAATGCTTTGGATTATACCTACATCGAATCTATTTAACTTTAGTTCGCTCAGCAAGAGCTCAGTTTAATGTTTCTGATATTATTGTTCAGAATTATTTTTTTAATATAAACAACGCCACTAAAATAAATATATTATCCGACGGTTATCTGCTATCTTCCACTCATGAAGTAAAAAGGTGGCAGCCAGCATTTTTTTTTTTGGTCACTGCCACTCTTTCGAACATTCTCGTAGCCCTAACAGGCGACTTTATAGGGTTTCTTCAGGTTTGCAGAAATAATAACAGCCTAACAACGTGACATTGTATAAATTGAAAGGCATAACAAATCAGTACGAAACACATAAATTTAATTTGATCGAAATGTTTTAAATCACTCGTAATATAAGGACGAATGTTTTTATGTAGATGTATGTGTGTATTTTTTACTCATTCATGCTCAAATGGCTGAAAAGATTTCAATTAAATTTAGTAAACCACGTCCTGAAATAGCATATAGGACACTTTTTCTCCTATGAGTATTTTCACTTGGGATAAATTGCTTCTTGCAAGTGCATGAAGCCGCTGACAGAATCAGTAATCTACACTAATATTATAAAGAGGTAAAGTTTGTTGGTTTTTAGAAGATAATCTCTGAAAGTACTGCACTGTACAGCGAACATTTTTTTCACCGATAGAAAGCTGCTTTATTTCTGAGTGATAGAGGTTATATTTTATGTACGCGGGCGAAGCTGCAGGCAGAAGCAAGTATAATAATAATGTATACTGTAAGTACAGCAGGCCCAGATAAAGATAGCGAAACGATCGAAACATAGGCCTAGATAGATATCTGAAGTTATTAATGGGAAAATTAGGTTCTCATGTTGTATATATCGGTACAAAATGCAGACCACAGTGGTAATCCTTTCCATAGGCCCTATTTTGTGGGTGATTATTGGGTAGCGAGCAAACAAATATTCCAGAACACTGAACTGATTTATTATGATGTAAGCTTTAAGTATTCACTTTACAACAAGCCGTAAGACAGTCCCCAGGCTAGATGTTGTTCACACGGCTGCCGACGGAGAAAAGACACGTAGATATGCCAGCCCAGATTCTGTCAAGTGATGATACGTATCCGCTGACGTCCCGTTGTCAAGTTGGCTTCCGTACTATTGCCTTCGCCGACACTTCCGTACTATAAACGACACCGACATATAGATTCTCGTAAGTGGACTTGAACATTCCTATCCATCTTCATAGGAAGACCAATCAACATGTCATTAACTTCCGGTGCAGTCCAGAAGAGTGCAGTTTCTGCACTTTGACTGGGCTGAAATATGGAAGTATTTAATTTGCACTCAAACACATACTGGCAGCAGAGTTCAAGGCTGGCGTTAAGTGGTTGCATGCTAGTCTAGTCTTTAGAAGGTTAAGGCAATAATGAGGTGGGCTAGAAGTAAAGCGATTTTGATGTTCAAGGGAGCGTGGACCTTAATGCTTATTAATCAAAATAACAATAAGGTCCACACTCCTTTGAAGATACTGATTCTATATCAACTAAACAGTTGCAGGTTATAGCTGTGTTTAAAACTAAAAATATTTAATTTTCTTAGTCTAGTTAATATTTAAATCCATAAAATGGAATTTAAATATATTTGAAGCTTCATCAGTCTAACGATGGCAAGCACTACTGCTAAAAATGAGGTCTTTTTTTTTTTTTTTTTTTTTTAATTGATATAAACCAGTGCTTGACTGCGATCCCACCTGATGGTAAGCGGAGATGCAATCATTGATGGTCAGGCGCACCAGTTTATTAAGAGCCTATTCACCTTTTTGGGATAGAAAATCATCAAATAACTCCTCTGACTCCAGGTGGAGCAAAAGGGAGTGTCATACTTTTAGTGACTAAAATTCAACTGTGTTCCTTCAGTTAGCCTTTCGATCAATCTCCCAGCCCTAGCAGGCAGTGCTCTAATGGGCTTCGTCCTTTTTGTTGACATTTCATCTTTTTAAAATGCGGCTGACCAAGCCCAAGTTGACCGCACGCTACGTTAGCGTGCGCTCAACTTGGGCTTGGTCCTTATTTGTCGAATATGAGGTCTTGCCAATTCACGATCTATGATGCCAGATCCAGAAATCGACCCAATGGTCGATTTGTGGATCTGGCATCGTAGATCTGGCAAAGGCTTTTTTATCTAGAATTTTTCAGTAGGAGCACGGATTCTGGACTTTAATCGGGTTTATGGGAAGAGACTCTGCTTCTAATATCTACAAGTAACCTAAACAAAATCCACTTCCAAAAAAAAATAATTGCAGCAATCAAATTTGGTATTATTTATTGAAGACACATATGATATTCTCTCTCGAAAGCTCTTCGTTAGATCTTCACTAAATACTTTTACAAACACAAAAATAATCTACCATTCCATTGACACTTGTACATAGATATCACTGAATAAATGAAAAAAAATCTTTGAGTCGAATCGAGAACCTTTTCCTAGTTCGTAATAATTTAAAATGTGAGTGTACTGTAGAAAAGCATAATAGAAGGACGAAGCGAAGGCTCATGAAGGGTTAATTTTTGCCTTTCATGAGTAGAGGTGGTTCCCCAAGATTGGGAGAGAAAATGCTACCAAAAACCTATACACAATAGCTACAATTCTATAGACTATATGTACTATAAAAACATATAACTACATCCCCCTTGACACATGATGTTACGAAAACAAAGTTGATTCCTGCCCTAAAAACCTTATTAAAAGTTAAAACGACCTATGTGCTGCCACCGACAAGTGGAGCGGTATTAGATTAAAATTATAAAAACGACACGAAAATGTAAAAAGGTACCGGCCAAGTGCGAGTTGAACTCGCGTACTGTGGGTTCCGTAAAAACTTAAACTTACCTAGGTAAATAGTCAAATTCCCGAACTGAGTCCTGAAGATTATTACGATTCGCAAAAAATGTTTTTTTTTTGTGACATAATACACAACAGTTTTCAGACTTTTTCCTATACTTGTGCTATGAGACCTTAGTTCATCCCTTTCAGGATTGTAGGTCAACGGGAAGTACCCTATACGATTGTGATTTCCTAACGAGCGTCAAAATAATTATGCGCCTAAAAGAAGCATAAGATAAACAAAGATCAATCAAACGGTCTTACCGTTTGATTGCGTTGATTTAGAAGTTTGATTTTTCTCTGCTTTTTAAGTTGCTTGGACAACAAACCTGAGTATTTGATATTAATTTCAGCTTCATACCTACACGCGTTCTTAAGAAAAATGGTCTTTACAGACGGACAACAAGTGATTCTATAAGGGTTTCGTTTTTGCCGTCTTAGGTACGGAATCATAAAAAGTATGGATTTGTTTTTAAATACTTTTTATAGCTCGCATGTTGGTACCAAACAGTACAAAAGCCATAAAGACTGCAGTGGAATAGTGTATCGAGACTTCTACTCTAGTATGCGAAGCGAAAACACGCGATGTTAACCATCGTCCGTTTGATTACTGTATACACGCTGCATTCATTGAGGACTGTCAATTCAGGAATTTTATAGATATGTTTCGGATCTGAATGCGGATACGGGGATAAGAATTATTTCGGATTATCCGCTAGGTTAGGGTAGTTTTGGTAACGAATATTAGTTTGATCATCATCCTTTAAAATTATAAAAATAAAATGCAAATAGAAAGAATTGACTTTTTTTTTTCTCATCTAGATAACATTTGTTTGGCCAGATAAAACAAATAAAAATAATAATAATGTTTCACAACTATCACACAATGCTGTCTAGTCCCAAGCTAAGCAGAGCTTGTGTTATGGGTACTAGACCATTGATAAAAATACTTATATATTTCTAAATACATACATTTATAGATAAATTACCCCTAGACACAGAAAAATCAGTGTTATCCTATCATTTAGACTCACTTCGTCATAATCCGATACTTTTATATCTGTTTCGGTTACGATTATTTTTCATGGGTGCTTAATAAACGGACTTCATTTTGATCGCATTATTCGACTCTAAAATCTACATTTCTTTCTAAATTCTAAGTTAACCACAATTAACGAGCATCTGCATGATTCAAAATTCATTTATTGGTGTGATTTTTGGTACATTTTACATGAGATCTTAATATTAAATGAATAGTTAGTTCCTCAAAAATCTACCTTAAAGGTGTAAGTACACTCTTTCTCATAGTTAGTAATTATTATAAATCAGAATTAATCTACATATTAAAATAGAATAATTATAACAAAACATAACATAACTCAATTAATAGAAATTAGAATAATGATACTGTCTTAGCCTCTAGCTATCTTCTATTTATGCCCCTTTTTGGGTGATTAAAAAAAAAAAAAAACCACGAAGGCTTCTAACCTAACCTGTCCGTATACAACTCCGAGCACGCTTCGCTCGCTCTCAGTTTTTTTTTTTATGTGCGTTACTTAGTTATAAAAGGACAAGTTTGATCACGTGACCAACAAAAAGTGTGTGAATTGACTTACAATTTTTTTTTTCATTTACGTATTCTATAGGTAGTTACGGTGAGGAACTCCAAAACATCCCTACTTCCATCTACCGTATAAAAATAACTGTAGAATATTTCACCCTCCATGCTTGTATATGTTGCTCCATGTAAAATTCTGGTTCTCAGCTGCATCCGTTTAGACTTGAAGCAAACTCCAACATTGCTGGGAACGGGAAAAGGCAATGATTGCCCATGTCACCTTAGTCGTAAAAGTGCAACCGTCTAGTAGTTGTACTTTTCATAGATGATGTATTTCTGTTGCCGCTCTGTCGACAAATACTAAAAACAGAATAAAATAGTGAGGCTCCTATGTATCAAACGTGATTTCTTTTGCCATTTTTTTGGTATGGAAGGTACGGAGCACTTCGTGCGCGAGTCTGACTCACACTTGGTCGGTTTTTTTTTATGTCAACTTACGCATTTAAAAATGCAGGTAAGTGTTGGTTTTTCTAATTTATATTTTAGGTCGTGGCCTTTGGAGAGCGCTTTATATAAAAATCCATGACCTTGAAAGGGTTAAACCTTCAATTTATCGTGCTGAAAAATAGACCTATTACAAACACGAGAGCTGCCGGTCACATAACATCACCTATTAGGTCTACAAGACACTGGGTTAAGAGATGTCAATGACGCGTTATTGTTTACAAGATACTTCATCTTCAATTGCCAAGATGTGGGTAATATAGTGGTTATGGAACATTGGTACTCCTATGTTGTCAACAAGTCAGTTTATTTTCTTTAACTGTGTATGAGCATCAGCCTTCTGGACACGTGACCCGCCCCGGCTTCGCACGGATACGCGGATCCAAATTATACACGGTGTCTTTGATATCGACCCACAAACAAATACCACGGATCCAGTACAGGTATTCGTTTGTACGTCGATGTCAAAGATACCCTGGATATGTCGTGACCAGATCTTAGAATTGATCATTTCATGGTATGGCCAACTGAAACTGGCCAGATCGTTTAAGCGTTAACGTTGGATGATATGTCAATCCACATTTGGCCGAATCCCAAAAATTTGGCCAAATACGAATACTTACCTCAAAATTCCACCGAATACAAAACAAATATTCGGCGTATCTATAGTAGGATCTTTGGAACTGTTGAACCGATTTTGAAAATTCTACAAAAAGCTAACTACATATTTCTGAGTGACATAGGCGAATATATTAGTAACTAGAAATATTTGTTGCACAAGAATTAATAAAAAGCGTTTAGTTCACCTAAAATAAACACTACCATTTATATATTAAAAACTTGCCCGCGGCTTCGCCCACGTACATAAAATACAGCCTATGTCACTTAGGAATAAAGCAGCTTTCTATCGTTGAAAAAATTTAACCAATCGGTCCAGTACTTTCAGAGATTACCTCCTACAAACAAACAAAAACAAACTTTCGTCTTTATAATATTAGTGTAGATATTTTACACTCCAAAATTGTTTGACACCCAGCGAAGTGGAAACGGTTCAGCTTAGAGTTGCCACCCGTACTTTATGATAAAGTATTTTACGTTATTTCAGGTAATTGAACTCTATACTTTATGAGAACAATAAAGTACTTGAAAATACGTTATTTCGCATGATTTAATTTCTTTGGGATTTTGAAAAGTTTAGTCGAAAGTATTTATTCGCTGAACGAAATTCATCAATTGATGCTAAATCTAAAAAAAATATGGTTTATTCCCGCCACATCAGCATTCACAGAAATAATTTCTTCTGTGATGAATAGCAAATGGCGAGACGAAAGAAACAAAGCGTCTCTGAATTTTTTTTTTTTGGTAAAAAATTGTTTTTTAATTACTTCGATAATGTGCAATTGTTTAGTAGAGATACTAATTTAATACAAACTACAAAAAGAAATAAAAAATATTTTATATACATAATTATTATTATGTTTATAAAATATTTTAACAACCCCACGGGTAGTGTGAAAGTGAAACCCGGGGCCCTGGGGCGAAGGCAAAGAAAGAACAAGAGTGGGTTTTTAGTCAGTAAAAATCTGACACTATCTCCCGCTCCGCCCAAGGCGGCATTTGTCATAAGATGATTTTTGCACCCGAAAAAAAAAACTATAATAACCAATGTACTTTAACTGCAAAAATAAGGTGGCAACCCTTTCAGCTTGTAGGTACTATGTAAAAAAAATACATGTCCTAGCATTTTCCATAAAGCACGTGTGATGCCACTGCAAATAATAAATGAGAATCGATAATATCCGAGAACTGATAGGTCAGCTACCTCCATTCATCAATGCGAGTCGGTAACCTAGTTCGAAATGAATAGAAAATAAATTCTTTACCTATTCAGTGGAACTAGAAACCGCTTGTCAGATCATTGAAAGTATCCGATCTGATTGTGGACGGTATTTGCTTTTATTTTCTTGTCCATGAGTTCCCGGATGTAGGAAAAATAACAGGAATTTACGATTTAGTATTCGGTTTTTTAAATGATTCCGCCTAGCATTCGAAATTTAAAATCGATCTCATTTTTTAAAAATAGACTAAAAGAGCACTATCCCTTCTCTCAACTGTGATAGTTATATCGCTCACCTAGCAATTTTTTTTTTTACAGTTACAAGGGTCAAAGATTGTACAAATATTTAAAACGGAGTTTTGAGTTCATTTCACATTTTATATCTTAAATTGTAATGTTGGCAACTGATACCTATAGACCATAATAGATATTCAAAGATATAACGATTTTCCTCAAGCAATCGAAAAAGATTGTGTCCTTTTTGCTGATGATACGACGATAATTCTTGATTGTAAAAATATTAAAACATATGAATCAGATATCAACAACACCTTACACAAAATTACCACTTGGCTAGAGAATAATGATTTAAAATTAAATGTAAATAAAACTAAAATATTAAATTTTAAAACGCAGAAAAGTAAATGCATCCAGCTTAAAATGTCATATAAAAACAAATTAATTGAACAAGTCCATAAAATAAAATTCCTTGGAATAACACTGGATGAACATTTCACCTGGAAAGATCATGTAGACGAGATTTGCATGAAAATTAACAGATTTGTTTTTGCCTTGAAAAAAGTCAAAGAAGAGACATATAAACCAACAGCAACGATAGTGTATCACGCATATATATGTTCTATTATTCGGTATGGTATTATTGTTTGGGGAAATTCCTCTGAGATGTCTAGAATACTGGTAGCAAAAAAAAAAAAAGTATTAGCGCTATCTTCAACATGGACTGGACTGAATCATGCAGATCCGTGTTTAAATCACAAAAGCTTCTTACAGCTCCATGTATTTATATAATTTACGAAAATGCAATATTCGTTAAAATCAATTTATCACTTTTTGAAGCTAACAATAATTTTAACAAGCGGAAAGTTACACAGTACTTATTGAAGATCCCTGTTCCTAGGATAGAAATGTTTAGACACAGCTGCGTATATATGGCGCCTCTTATATACAGGGTGACTGGTAATTAGTGACCGATACTTAAACACGTGATTGTACTCATGATTACAAACAACTTTCCCAAAGATACTTATCTTTTTTTAAACTAATTAGTTTAATCACAATAACAAAAGAGCTTTTTTTGAAACTGAATTTCGCGCGCGCGCCTTCACCCGATCAGTACGCCAGCGTTATCGATGACGTAAGCAATGTACCTACATGTTTCGGTAAAATAATATCCAAAGACTTGCTGGCGCTGCTGTTTTGTTATTGTGATTAAATTAATTAGCTTAAAAAAAAGTTTCTTTGGGAAAGTTGTTTGTAATCATGAGTACAATCACGTGTTTAAGTATCGGTCACTAATTACCAGTCACCCTATATAAGGTCCGATTAAAATAGTGGGACAAATTTTAACACAGCGTTCAGTACGTCTAACCAAACATATTTAAGAAAAAAAATCAGTGATTAAAGTATTTTTATTTTGACCTATTTAAAATAATAAATGGCACTCAAGAATAAACACATCCAATAAGGGTAGGTACTTAAACTCGCGCCTCGCACCGCGCGTCGCGCGCTTAGTTCAATGAACCCCGAGCGATCGTCTAATTACCTACGCTACTCAATCGTAATAGTTACTTTCAGTTGTCTACACACCGCATTTTTAGGATAGTGTTGCTAGTCTGGGTAAGTAGAAGATAGTAAGAACGCGCAACTCAAGAACAGGCTACCATCGAGTGTGTATAAACTTTCCTCGAACACACATGATTATGAACCGGTGCCTCTAGGTGCCTAAGAAAAGATTCTAATTTCCCAACACACTTTACCAGGCTTTGGACTGTCTAATTGCGTGCTGAACTGTTATCAAGGTATCAAAGCTATTGCAGTATGTAAGTTGTAAATAAACAAGCGCGCAGTGGAAACAATGTACTGATATGAATCATTTTTGATTATTTTAAAGTTCGATAACAGTTAAACACTGATTCAGGCGTGTTTAAAAATCAGAATCAGCCCTATTTACAGTAATTAATTGAAATACTACTTACTCTACGCCGGTAGGTTTAGATTAATTGTTGAACATGCCTACTCTTTTGTTCAATGCACTTGCGGGCGCGTTTAATTATGTGTCTTTTCACTTTTAAAAGAGTGTCTTCACTTTTAGTTCCTGCACACGAGTGTAATGATA
Source organism: Mythimna vitellina (assembly GCA_949316375.1). NCBI lineage: Eukaryota > Metazoa > Arthropoda > Insecta > Lepidoptera > Noctuidae > Mythimna > Mythimna vitellina. The sequence continues at coordinate 5,210,488 of OX438687.1, read as the reverse complement.
GCACACGAGTGTAATGATACGGGTGGAGGCCTTCATCACGAAGGAGTTTCCACACGTAAAAATCACTGACATTGAATACACTAACAGCATCGGCCGTGCTCGCCGTGGGGTGTCGTCTAAAGTCTAAAATGTCTTCTTCAAGATGTACTGCATAGCGCGGTCTTCCTGCGTCAACCGCTGGTGGCATGAAGGTGTTTTAATCACGATGGCGCTGTACTGCTCCCAGGATTGTCTCAAGGCTCGGCCGCCTTCCAAATCTTTCATGGTAAAGGATTTGGGCTTGTCTTATGCTATTTCCAAGTATTCTTGATTGGTGTACGCGTAATAAGGCATTGTTGTCGATTGTGATAACTATCTAGGTACGTAATAACACTCACACACTTACATTCGACGTTCGCGAAACATGTTACCGTCTCGGTAGCACGACGAAAACTGAAATTGCGTCATCATTGTCATTTACGGCAAGCGCGCGACGCGGGCGCCTGTGAAAGGCTATGTTAGACTGAGAAGGCACGAATTGATCAATGAACGCGGCGGCCGGTGACGTCGCGTAGGTATTTTGTAGTATTATGAGATGTGTTTATGCATCGGGAAACCAACATTTTTAGTAAATTTTCGTTAGCTGTTTTTTTTTCATTGTAAGTATGTAGTTTATTTTTTTTTTACGATTGTCTTTATTTTGGTGGTCTGAATGATTTCTAAAAGTTTGTTCATCTATTTTAATGGGACCTATATAGGTCAAAATAAAAATACTTTAATCACTATTTTTTTCTCTTGAATATCTTTGGTTAGACGTACTGAACGCTGTGTTAAAATTTGTCCCACTATTTTAATGGGACCTTATATAACTCGTTACCTAGCTGGATAACTGAATTGCCTTACAATAAATTTCGTGTGGTTTTAAAAAAATGATTAATATCGCATAGCTTTTATTCAATAGTTGAATTTCTAATTAAAAAAACATGTCAGTCCTTCCACTTCAGGAATGCTTTGTAGTCTAGTTATCTAAGTTTTAAAGTTTGCATTTAAATAGCAATTATTATTAAACTATTTTAATGTGTGTTTAAAATATAGATATATATATAAAAAAATGTTTTGATTTGTTAATTAAGTTTTTTGTTTTCAAAGTCGATGACCTTTAGAACTTTTACACCAAAAAAAAAATTGATGATAATTGTGTGTTGACAAATATCTCTGTATGTTACTATGTACAAAACAAATATTTGCATGCTAATACTTAGCGATGACCGATGACCGATGACCTGGTGAGGGTCGCGGGAATCCGATGGATGCGAGACGCACAGGACCGGTCATTGTGGCGGCATTTGGGGGAGGCCTATGTCCAACAGTGGACGTCTTTCGGCTGAAATGATGATGATGATGATGAATAGTTAGCGAAACATGTTTGCTATTAATTGTTCTCCATTATCATCTTGTACACCGTGTTTTTAGCAAATAAATATATTATTATTATAAATTATCCAATATTAAACACTTAGGCCGTTAAAACTTAATTTCGCATTTACTGTAGATGTGCCAATATTTTACTAGGTGAGCGATATTTATATTATATTTAGTAAAAGTAGAAGGTATAATTAGTTAATATACGTATTTCATTTTTATATTTACCTACACACTTGTATTATTTGATAGTTTAGATTAAGATTTCACACATTCCTCTTCTCTTGCTCCCTACACACTACATGTCGTCTACATTTCTTTTAATTTCTAATTTCGCAGGTCTGCTAGAAGAAATTTCGTTGGAAATAAGCAGTACCTTTGTACTGTTGTATAGTGACTTTTTCTGTATTAAAATCCGCTCCTTACCATATTGCTTTTAGGCTCGCAGTTGACTGTTTTCCGCACTAATGCAGAAAAGTGTAAAAGCTTGTGGGCCTGCAACAATGGACTATATTTATTGTATCAGGCTGGGCGTCAAGCAGCCCTCTATATTTCTCCCGTTTATGTATTTCTTCGTAAGTATACAAAAGTTAAGGGCCTTGACAACCCTGTTTTCTTTTCTAGATAACCATTCTTCTCCTTCTTATCTGACTTCAGAAATTCAATTTCTTTGCTCTGCGCACAATAAAAATCTTCGATCTACAAATAATCGTCTTCCACGATGTCCGACGCACCGCTCTGGGTTTGTCCATTCCTCTTTCTTTGTTCAGGCGATCTCCCTTTGGAATGCGCTCCCTCTGAACATCAGGACGGCAACCAGTTGGCTGTCCTTTAAAGTGAAAGCACGAGAACATTTTCGCAAGAAGTTGGTAGATTCATCACATTCTTGATTTGTTGTATTCGTTTTTCTCACAATATCATTCTATATTTGTATGTATGTATCTAAGTATATATTTATTATTGTTCTTATTTCCTCTCTGTCAGTCTTATAGTAAGCTAGTAAGCTGCACCTGCCATGTTATGTCTCTGCACCACCCTAAGGTCGACTGGTAGAAAATGCCAAAGGCATTAAGTCCGCCTTTGTACGATGTCTCATTAGTGCATAAAGTTTTAAATAAATAAATAAAAGTGTACAGTATTGAAAAACGTCGTTTGATACACGTTGAAAGTCACTGCAGAACTCCACCTTACAGATTGCCCCGTGAGGCTGTTAATACTTAGTGACAAGTTTTATGAATATATTATTTAATATATTTACCGAATTTTTCTCGATGTCTCAAATAGTCTCAACGACCTTAGCACATGACCTAGCATACCAGAATCTTTACAAATACATTATATGAAGATCCTTTGTTTTTAACGTAATACTCTTATGTTATGTATATATTATTGACGCTGATCATAATTTTCTTAGATATTTATAATTAACTGTCCGGAGAAGGCCAATACAGTTGCGACTTTAATTAATTATGAATCTTAATACAGACAGTATTACATAAATCTTAGTATCGATTCAAAAATTGCCTAATAACTAGACTGTGTAGAGAATCAGCTTCGAGATTGTTCGAAAGAGTTACTTCGGCCTTGAAACGCAAGTCTGACACTCCCTCTCACTCCACCCAAAGAAGAAAGGGTTATTTAAGAGCGTCCAACCCGAGATGCATTTTCATTATTTTTCATACAATCGCGTTTACGTGATTATGACGTTATTAAAAATCTTTCTCCAGATATTTAGAAAACACAGATATCTATAATATATAGATCTGGACTTCCACCGCTGGACATAGGCATCACCGAAGTGTTGCCACAACGAACGGTCCTGGGCTGGTCGCATCCACCAGGGTACTCCCACGCCCTTCAGCAGGTCATCGGTTAACCTTGTGGGAGGCCTTTCTACGCTGCGGTTTTCGGTGCTCGGTCGCCACTCTAGAACCTTTCGGCCCCATTGACCATCCGTTCTACGAGCAATGTGCCCTGCCCACTGCCGCTTAAGTTTGGCGATTCTTCGGGCTATGTCGGCGACCTAGGTTCTCCTGCGGATATCTTCATTTCTGATGTGACCACGCAAGGAAACTCCGAGCATAGCCCTTTCCAATGAAATTGGTTTCAGTTTCTACTTATTGAAATCCAATCATAAATTTGTGTAAAACTAATCCAGTGAAGACCTCTGAAAATCTGCTTTTTTGCGTAAACTTTGGCCCTTCATAATGTACTCTTAAATGTATTTTTAGGTTTAGATGCAATATTTTGTCACACAGAGGTAGACCATTTCCTAGAATATCGTCCAATTCTAATTTGGTCTGCAAGGCTCCGACTGAGGCAGTGGTAGCCGAGTGGTAACGCTCCCGACTTACGAATTGTAGGTCGCGGGTTCAAACCCAGCCAGGCGCATTACTTTGTGTAATTTATTTCATCATCACTGCTCTCAAAACGGTGAAGGAAAACATCGTGAGGAAACCGGCATGTCCTAGAACCAAAAATTCGAAGACATGTGACATCCACCAACCCGCACTTGGCCCGCGTGGTGGATTACGGCCCATTCCCTCTCCTAGAGAGGAGGTCTGAGTCCCAGCAGTGGGAACATTATAAGGCTGACTATGCTATGCTATGCTGCAAGGCTTTTAATAAACTAGTGCGTCTCACACATACATAAAAAACAGGGTAAGTGCACGTCGGACTCGCGCACTGAGGGTTCCGTACAAACTTACCTATGTAAATAGTTGAATTCCCGAATCGAGTTTTGTAGATTTTTCCGAATAGAAAAAAAGTATTTTTTTTGTGATGTAACTACAAATTTTCTGTTTTCAGATTTATTCCTATATCTGTGTTATAAGACCTTGCTTTATGCCAAATTTCAGGATTCTGGGTAAACAGGAAGTATCCTATGAATTTTGATTCCCCTAAGATTGTCGAAATATACGTTTTTTGCGACATAGATAGTTTGATTTTTTCATAGCTTCAAGGGACCGCAGACCACAGAATAAATAATAGTACAAGTACACAGACTTGAGTAGGTATATGGTTTTAATTTCAACTCGATACCTCCGCGTGTTCCCGACCAAAATCTTGACAGACAGACGGACAAGACAACAAAGTGATCCTATAAGGGTTCCGTTTTTCCTTTTGAGGTACGGAACCCTAAAAAAAGAGACGATACTTTCTAACCCAAGAGAGTTTCCTTGAGATAATTTTCCACTTTCCTGTAGGTAAAATAAAAAAAATACGACGAGAGTATCTATCCTAATTTTACTACACAATCCCAAAACTGTAAAACCTATAAACCTAAGTCCACAGTTTTTCAAGTATCCATTTCCTAGATAGACCCGTTAAAGGATCCCCCTTTTAACGGGTGTCGATTATCTTGGCAGCCTCCGTTTCGTACCTGGGATGTTCACAGTTCACCGACCCCGGGGCAGAGGGCAAGGCTCTACTATAAGCACACTTGCGTCACACACTTAGATTGGTTTGTGATGACATTTTGACAGATGGAATGTTTATATTTGTGTTAATTATGGCGTCAAATGTAGTAAAATTGTGTGCGTTTAAGTATACAGTATTGCGTAAATATTAATGACATCGAATAACTACTGTAGATATGTCGTTAAGAGGCATAAAGACGTACATGTTCACAGTGGCGGATTTACAAATTTTTAAGGTATCGGCTATTAGTCTTTGCCGCCCTTGCCTCTACAATTTTCATCTCCTGCATTATTTTTACAATCCAAAATTTCGTTGAAATTACACGTAAAATATTTTTTAAAATAAACTCTTGGAATGGTCAATGACAAGTGAGAGAGAAAATTCATCAGCAAAATTTGTTCTGTGTGTTCTTCTGTGAGACATCAGAAAACTGTCATGCCAATTTTTTTTTTGATTTCTATGAGGTAGCAAAAAATAAATTCGCTCCCCAAATTTGCTGCCCCAAAAATCTGCCGGCCTCGGCTTAAGCCTACTCAGCCTGCTGGTAAATCCGCCACTGCATATTTTTAATTAATCCTAAATAGGTACCTTTAATCATTGAGTCTTCCATCATGAAATACCCAAAATCAAAATTATATAAGTATTTAGGTAGGTAGATAATTTAAGTAGGTACCTACCTACCTAGGTATGTACCCAAGGTAGGTACCTACTTAAATTATTGTCTGTGTGTATTTTCTTTTATTTGATAAAAACTAGTGCTTGACTGCGATCCCACCTGATGGTAAGCAGTGACGCAATTGTTGATAGTGAGGCACACTAGTTTATTAAGAGCCTATACACTCTAGCCTTAAAGACACCCAAATTATAATCGGACGGGAAGACCGCAGCAAGCAAATTTTTTCAGTCCTGCGATGTACGCGGTATATACGACTAGGCGAGTATCTATTCATAGAGAAAAGGCATAGAAGTATAGTATCGTGAAAATGTCTAAAGCCCTTGTGGAAACTTTGTCACAATTTGGTCCAAGATTTCCCATAATATACGAATATTTAGCTCATCAATTATAATTACGAAAATAACATAACATTAAATTGACTTACAAACTAACATTAGACAAATTATTCCTTTATGAGAGAAGTATCTGTATCGTGTCCAGATCTTAGATCAGTTCATGATATGACCGACCATTTCATGAAAGGGTGGCCTTTCATGATATTATAGAACCTTGCCCGCTTGGCACATGATAATTAACTCACATACGCAGACTGTTCATTGATTTGGATAGCCCAACATGTAGCTAGCGGGCAAGGTTTTATATCATGAAATGCAACCATTACTTAAAGTGGCCGGTCACACCATGAAGTGGTCAATTCTAAGATCTGCCCATGACACCTGCATTTGGAAATATATTAGGGAATGTCAGACTTTTACCGACTAAAACCCACCAGTGTACCTGCAGTTGCTTTTTGCGTTCCAGAGCCACGCGTGCCTCAAGAAGAGGTCAGCTCCCCTAGCCAAGTTACAACCGTTTTGTTTCGATTCTCTTTTCGTTGATCGCCTCGAGTCTGCCACGGCTCAGATTCCTTTGTTCTGACCACGTGACAGCGTTGAGATGACGTCGGAACAAAGGGATCTGAGCTGTGACTACATTAGTTCCATGGTTCTGTTCATGGTTTTCTTCACACAACCATTATTTTAGATTCCTGCATTTCCATTCACACGTAAGGATTTCTTTGTGAAGTAATAATCTGTTTAATCTTGTGTACTTTACTGAAATGAATGAATTATCATTTGAAAGATTCTTGGAACACGCCATGTTCTATACATCGTTTCTGAAAAAGAGTAAAATTAGTCTTTCATTTAGTAGTGAGGCCTGAGGCCCAACCAAGAGCTCTTATCGCGATTCATTTGACTACCTAAACTGAACTTAAAGGAATGGAGTTACGAGTGTATAGGATGTATAGTTCCATCCCTCTTTCTCGCTTGTTCGCTTGACATTTTAACATGTCATGGTAGCCTTACTATACCGTGAAAGGTTTATTTATCTTTCAAAGGATTTATCACATACATTAAAGTAATGAGCAAAAGCATCAGGATTAGTTAAATTAATTACACTCATTAGTAAGTAGGTAGGATTGGCTGGACGGGTTAATTAACTTTTCGTGTAAAAATAAAATTGCGATCGAATTTTAAATGTCTTCTGTATTATTAATAATCTGATTTATCGATACCTCGTGTTATGGTGTTTGTGATCGCACTGTACCGAAACGGCTCGACCGCTTTCATTTTTTGTACATTTTTTAGGCAGGAGAATAGGTCGTAAAGTATTTTTCAATACACTTACTCAAAAGACCGCTCTTATCCCTACCGCTTTTAGGCACGCAATTTACTGTTTTTCGCACTAGTGTAGTGCGGAAAAATGCGCGAGCTCGCCTTTGCCACAATTAGCATAGCATAGCATACCTAGTCGGCCTTATAATGTCCCCACTGTTGGGACTCAGGCCTCCTCTCTAAGAGAAGGAATGGGCCATAATCCACCATGCGGGCCCAGTGCGGGTTGATAGATGTCACATGTCTTCGAAATTTTGGTTCTTGGACATGCCGGTTTCCTCACGATGTTTTCCTTCACCGTTTTGAGAGCAGTGGTGATGAAACAAATTACACAAAGTAATGCGCTTGGTTGGGTTTGAACCCGCGACTTACAACTCGTAAGTCGGGGCTGTTACCACTCGGCCACCACTGCTCTCATTGCCACAATTCATTGTACCTATTTATCGTATCAGACAGGACGCTATGGGACCTCCCACGAGTCACTGGTAATCCGCCGTGACTCCCGTTTATATATTTCTTCGTAAGTATATTGAATAATGTCGTTTGATACACGTGAAAAGTCACTGCAGCACTCAGCTCCATAACGAATTCCGCCTAGGTCGCAATGACAAATTTTCTCCACTTGTATCAAAATTAATGTTCATCCCAATTTTTATCGCGATTTTAATATTTTGAACTAACTTTCTAACTAATGGCTTCAAAAAATATTCATATTAAGTTACCATTTCCTAACCTTTTCCAAACTAACTTGGGGACTTTGCTTCGGTTTCCAGACTAATCGGATGCAGCTCAATAGCATAGCAAGTATTTATGCATAGACCGACCGCCTATCTGACTTCCACAACCCAGTAATAGGGCAACACTGGTGTCAGATTTCCTGGTTTCGGACTATCCATAGCGACTGTCAAACATCTAATGACATGGCACCCAGAACCAACGGCTCTACGTGCTTTCCGAGTCTCTGTACCATCCTTATGCATGGACCGACTTCGTCAAGTGTACCTTGAAGATCAAATAGTGCGATTCTTTGTTTTTTGATGTGGTAAATCATCCAATGACTTTTCTCGCTCTAGGGTGGAGCGAGAGGGCGTGTCAAACTATTACTAAAACATACCTTTGTTTTTCAGTTGCCCTTTTAGCAACTTCCCGTGGGCCCCGCGGGCATTGGTCCTACTGGGCCCCCTACGGTATTGCTGACCTCTCTTTGAATCACGCGTGGATCACTACGCGCAGCCGACGACTCGGGCTCGATACTTACCGAACGGCCGGACGGCAAGCTACTCATTGGTCGTCGTCAGCAAGATTGAATATTTTAAATATCATGCAATGGTTTCCGCAAAAGCCTGCCTGGTACAATTACTTATCAATACCAAAACAGTGAGGATTGGTCTCATAAGTGACATTTGGCTTCCCAACATTTACTCAATACATTAACACATCACTCATTACTTATTAGGAATGCAGTTTACACAACAGTTTAGCACCGATTTGGATAGATTCTCCTCGAAATATATAAACCAATATATTTTGACCTGTGGAAAAATTTGTAAACTGTTTAATATGTTAAAATTCTCGTCGCTTGTCTTTCAAAGTGGCGCTACCATGAAATGTCAAAGTTAAATGGGCGCTTTAGCCTTGGTCGTCACTTGACGTAGTGCAAACAGTGAGTTTTACAAATTATTGTGGTTCAAAAGGTGTTTGCTTACAACCTACGCAAGATTGCTAAAAAGTTGTCTAAACGCTAACCTGGTGGTGAGACCACTTTTTAGCAATCTTTGCATTTTTTAATCAATGTATTTTTTTTGGCAATGTTTTTCTTGGTTACGGACATAGCCCGAAGAATAGCCAAACTTAAGTTGCAGTGGGCAGGGCACATTGCTCGCAGAACAGATGGTCGATGGAGACGAAAGGTTCTGGAATGGCGACCACGTACCGGAAGACGCAGCGTTGGAATCCTCCCACAAGGTGGACTGATGACCTGATGAGGGTCGCGGGAATCCGATGGATGGGAGACGCACAGGATCGGTCATTGTGGCGACATTTGGGGGAGGCCTATGTCCAACAGTGGACGTCTTTCAGCTGAAATGATGATGATGATGATGAATGTTTTTGTAATGTCCCGTTTACACGTGGGTCCAGCCTCGCCCAATCGCCATCCCTAGCCATGTTAAACGAGGTGTTAAACGAGGAAACACCGTTTACACAATGGCGATTGGCCGAGGCTGGGCCCACGTGTAAACGCACCATTACATTTTTAATTTAAGCTTGTGTTTTAACTGTAGTCTTGTTTTTTGTGTTATCACTCAAGTTATAACTTTGTAAGACTTACATCTCTGAGTGCGAGTTGTTATTGTATTTGGCGCTTTGATTGGATAAGATTTTGTACGAACGGGCCAATTGGAGTGCTGAACTTCATGAACTAATCGATCGCGTAACGTAAAACAAACTTGCACTAAGCTCTCGAAAGTACCGTGTGGTCTTCGGAGTACCGTATGGTTTTCGGATGTAAAGAATACTACCATCCCATTTCTTCCCGTGGGTGTCGTAAGAGGCGACTAAGGGACACACCAGAGCATGGACAGCAGAATTCTCTGTGCATTACAACCACCACACTCTGATCGTCAACCCGCTTGCCAAGCGTGACGATTATGGCAAACCTACATGAAAAACAGAAAGTAGGTACTGTACACAAAAGCTGTTGTTTTTTCCTTAACAAATAAATCAGTCTTTTTATGGACGGCTCAATTTTATTACTAGTTTTGTGAAGCCCCCAGACTCTAACTTGTCGCGTTTGTTTCTATTAGGTCATATTTTCTTCATTAGTCCATGTGTTACAACCAAACTTGAAAGAGGTTATGCCCAAAAGAAGACTGCGACTTATAAAGTCAATTGATTAAATATCATAGTTTTCGCAACAATATAATCTATCGATGTCATATATAGTCGTAGACTTTGGAAGCGAAACTGACCTCAACACCAGTTTGCCTCATAAAACACACTTGACACTCCTGTTAGCCCATTGATATTCAGATCTTGGCGCCACAAAGCACGCAAAACCACGTCACGTGGACATAATTCATCCATTAGAGAAAAAAATCACGTCGTACCATAAACAGATCCTGATTATGCCACCTAAACATGTGCAGGATGGGCGATTATATCAATTGACTACATTGTGAGAATATCTTTCTATAAATACTCTATTTATTTATATAATTACACCTCTTAGGTTTTCAATTAGCCCATCAATCTATTTTAATTGATTCATTTACTATATAATGCGTCTCGGTGCCGATTATAATTGCAAAAAAACCAACATTTCACAGATGGTTTCAAATCAAATCATTTTATTTTACAAAGTCCTATAAAACGTCAGCAGCTAGTGCACGGTTCTAATTGGTCGTTTTATATGGAGAAGAACTAGAAGTTCCATGGTTACATAAAAAAAAAACTGGGAAAGTGCGTGTCGGACTCACGAACTGAGGGTTCCGTACAAACTACCTATGTAAATAGTTCGATTTCCGAATTTTCCGAATAGCAAAAAAAGTATTTGCTTTTTTGTGAGGTAACAACTACAGTTTTCAGATTTATTCCTATACCTGTGCTATAAGACTGCTTTATGCCAAATTTCAGGATTCTGGATCAACAGGAAGTACCCTATGAATTTTGATTCCCTTGACAGTCTCGAAATATACGTTTTTTACGACAAAAACGGTCCTATCTTTTTTTTTGTTAACTTTGAAGAAGTTTGATTTTTTCACAGCTTCAAGGGACCACAGACCTGAGTATATAATTTTAATTTAAAACAACTCGATACCTGTATGCCTTCCCGAGATAAAGGGTTTGGTTGATAGTCAGACGGACAACAAAGTGATCCTAAAAGGATTCCGTTTTTTCCTTTTAAGGTACGGAACCCTAAAAATGATTGATTTTACAATATTTTCTTATTACGCAATATTTAGATTGCTGTCCAAAGGCGTGTATTAAGACATGTGGCAGCCAGATGCCACTTGGCTGTCTGCTGCAAATACCAACATTAGTTCAGATATTGCATTCTAAACCACTTGTTTTGTAATTGAAACTGGCAATGTGGCATATCTTAAAATGGATCAGCTATAACTAACTGCTACCAGCAGCCTCGCCCGCGTCAACGTAGAAAATTGATTTAAAAACCTTCTCACGGGTTAAAAAAATATCTTGTGTGCTATTCAATGACATGGTCTACCCGTGTACTTCATTCTTTCGAAATCCGTTCAGCCGTTCGAGTGTGAAGATGTAATAAACATACACACACAGCATCACACACTTTCGCCTTACAAAACAGTATGATTTCTTAATTTTTTCCCCGCGGCTTTGCTCTCGTGACCTATTCAACAAGTGACGTGTTTACCCAAGGATAAAAAAAAAACTTAACTAAAAGGATTAAAATTGTTTGTTTCCTATTTAACACCGGCTTCAGGTTACGAATCGATAGGATTTTGTTTGCTTTGCTTGGCCAAACAAATGATAATCTAAACTAGAAATAAAAGTAAAAACTTGCTATTTGTATTTTACATTTATTATTTGATACCTCTAACATCCGTAACCGCAACTATACGAAACTAGTGGATAGTCTGAAATAATTTCATATCCGTAGCCTTATCCGAAACCGAAGGATACGGGTACGGATACGGGAGAATGCCTTGTTGCATTAACTATTGTATACGTAAACTTCTAGTTAGACTATTATGTCCCAATGCTGAGCGAAGGCCTCCCTTTTCCACACTTGTCTGTCCTCGTCCATTGCGGGCCAATCGCTCCGGTAAGAATCAAGCTCATCTTTCCATCTTCGTCTTGGTCTGCCACGACGACGTAGCCTTACGTTAATGAGACCCAATAAGTGGCTCTTTTAGCCCACAGCGCATCTGAAATGCGGCAGGCATGTCAGGCCTGATCCCACTCAAGATCAGCAGCTTTCTTTTCATTAAGATCAAATAAATAAATAACGTCTTTATAATATTGGTTAGGTAGGTACTGTCGCACTCTGCGACGGTATATTCGAGGTAAGGGACTGTTCTTCAATGAAATACTTGATATATTATATAAAAATCCTTATACTTTTCTTCAAGATTCAATATTAGCACATCGCGCTACAATGGTTATATCCGAACTGAAAAAAATTAGACATTTCTTTATTCTATTCTTTTTTCAAACATATTCTAGAACAACAAAATCCTTGAAAGTATATTTTACATGCCAGTTCGTTAGCCTAACTCATGCGATCTCCTTTCGATATCACAGTGCATACATTAGATTTTAGCTTGTTAATGACATCTGAAACTGCCTTCAATAAAATGATTCAACGATTGCATCACTGCTTACTCTTATCTACATAGGTTGGATTGCAATAAAGCACCAGCTTATGCCATTAAAAAAAAAAATGGATATGCTTATGTCAATAAGATTTATTCCTCAGTAACATCCATCATTACATTACGTACATAACGATAGAAGATAGCAAATAAATGATCTACAAACAGAATTCGATACTTGAATAGTGAAACCTATTGTAAAGTATAAAATTAGCATAGATTTTATAGCAATTTGTATGTAATTGTCCGACCTGTGCGTGCGGGGCGGCTAAGGTCAGCTGATCAAGAATGGCTAAGGGTGTGCCATTATTATTATCATTATCTTCCTGCCCTTGTCCCATGTTACTTAAGGTCGACGCAACACGTTTTTTTCTATCATTCTGCCCTGTCACCCGTCATGCAACCCCTAACTCCCTTTTCTTTCATGTCAGTCCTCACACAATCCATCCATTTTTTCTTTAGACTTCCCCTCCACTCGTATACGTACAATTCTTTTAGAAACATGCATTGAGGGATCTCCTTTTCACATGACCATGCCAAGACAAACAATTCTCTTTCAACTTTTCAGTCACTGTCGTATAATCATGTTTTGTTTGGCAGTTTGAAATTATAATTTTAAAATAATATTTTGAGGAAACACGTAGTTTCAGGTTATTGTGTAAACGTTTCAGTTTAAGCACCGTGAAATGTTTGTAATTTTTAGCGCATGTAACGAATTTGTTTTCAAATGCAAGCGATCAGACTTGAAAAGAAAATGGGAACTGTGTAGAGAAGTCAAAAAGTTAATGTATTCAAGTCATGACGACTGACTTGGCTGGCAATGGTGCCTAATAATTCCTTAAATTCTGACCAATAATAGATTTATTCCTAGAACACTACATCGGTGTCATTTATCAATGACTAGCTTTTCCCCAACTGTATTAGGGTCGACTTCCATTCAAACAGGATGCACCTAGATTTCAGTTGGCCATGGAGCAACTGCCTGTCTAACCTCCGCAACCCAGGTAACCCGATACCCCTTAGCAAGACTGTTGTCAGATTTCCTGCCTTCTGACTAGCCGTAGCAACTGTCAAAGGTCAATATTTAAATGAGCCTTCATTCGTAAATAAATATTTGCACGCCATAGTATAGCAGGATATCCTGCTGGAACCAAAATTGTAATATCTATTGTACCATATTCTGATAAATAAACATTATTGATTGATTGATTGAACGAGTAAATAACAGCTAAGACCGACGGCTTAATTTTTTGAAACAATTGTCTTCTGCTTTGGTTTGCTGATGACGATGTTTTAGGCTGTGTATTAGCTGCCTTCATCTTTGTTTTAGTTTCTTTTTTTTTCTTCATAAGTGATTTCATTAAGCAGACATGATTTCAATTCAGATTTATTGATTCGTTTTTATAATCATGTCATTGGTTACCTGCTTTATTTTTATCTAGCTTGTTATTCGTATTATAAATGTGGATTCCGCAAGTTTATTTTTAAATATTAATACTTGTTTTTTTTATTGTACTTTTATAGTACCATCTTGACTCGTCTAAGCTGTCCACTCCTCGTACCTATGGAAATATTGTATAAAAATCAATCATTTAAAAAAAGGGTAGTTGTGTGATTTCTTGCCGGTTCTTCTCCATAGAAAACAACGAATTGGAACCGTGTACTAGCTTCTGACTTTTTATGAGTGCCCATGTAGGCCTATGTGAAATAAAATACATATAGTTCAAGTTAAAATGAATTGATGCCACGGTAGGATTGATGACTGCAATTTGCTTATATATATATTCATCCACTAAATAATTCTGCTACCGTTACTTTTGGTTTAATATCATAATTTCGATATTCGACCTTTTCCGATCATTAAAAAACACCTTAACATTGAAAACCAGTAACGAAGGCTTACCATTTCCGAATTATTTTCAATAAATTCCATATCCGTCACCTTTATTTATTTAATTTTTATTTTTAGCATCAAACTGACCAAGTAGAACTGACATAATACCAAGTATGGAGACAACCTGACAACCTTCTTCTTGGCCAACATTCGAGAGGGGTCACAGACTTGATTACAGTGTTTTAATCTTACTATTGTAACATATGCCTCGTGGAGTTACGTGTCTTGTCTTGAACTGGGCCAAGGAAATGATAAACATTTATAAAGTATGGTCCACTGTGTGTTTAAGTGTTTGTTGTACGTTATCATCTTTATCGTCTACGTTATGGGTGTTAGTAACGTCAAATTGGTTTGTAGTCTCATTGTTAGTAAACTGTGGAACTGCTGTCGCAATACCAGAATTTGCGTTTTCTAGAGTTGTCATTTGATCACGTGGAATCACGTGTGAGATGAGTTAGTGATGGCTCATTTCTGGCAAACGTGCAACATCATAAACTATACTCTTATTAATCTCCAGTATTAACTCAATAGCTGTTTCAAAAAGACAACATACAATAAAGATGACACTTCATCAATTATGGACGTTAAAATGTTTAGTGTCTAGTCATAATGTAACTGAAAGAAATATAATTCAATGTTATTCATTGCCGGGTTTTGAGATACAGTGTCGTAAAAATTTATAGTTTATTGTAGGTGATATGTTAATTTAATTTTATGAAGACGATTTGCGTGAGTGTGGCTGATGGATTAGGGTATTGTGTATTAGAATCTTAGTTACTGATTTCATAATCTATTTGTTTATTTAACAATTTATGTGCACACATACAAGACAAAAAGACAAGAAGAAGGAAACAGAAAAATAGGTACAAAGGTGATGCTTAATTCCAGCATACCTGCGAAGGGAGAGTTGAAAAAAACAAATGTAGACACCGTGTGTAAGAGTAATAGGGAAAAAAGATAAGTACAGATAAAACAGTAGTAGAAATAAAAAGATATACTATCAAAAATATATACATAGTAGAATAAATATAATAATAATACATACTTGTACTTAACTACGACGAAATAGAAAGAAAGATAGATTTCACAAGATTTTATCTGGTTGCTTTTTCTAGTTGCCATGCCACTTACTCTTATGAAAATATCAATTTCAATGTTATGATTTTCATAAGAATAACAAAAGATTTCTGGTTGTAGTTTTACCCTCAAGTCAAGTTAAGTATTTAACCTTGGTGTTTTATTTTTATATTAAAGATTTTTAAGTTGAACTCGGCCCAACCCAGACCAGTTCCATACAACCTATAACTTATACAATGACTTTTTCATGTACAGACATAAAACCTTAATGATCAGAGTGACTTAAAAGGCAGCCTTTCCAATAATAACGAGGGGTTTTCCCTTGCATTTTTTCGCTGTTTCTGAGAAATAGAAGCAGTAAAATGAAACATTAAGCAGATAGATACTTGAAAGACTTTTGGCTATACTTGTACGTAAATTATGGTTGGTGAAGTTATAAACATGGCAGATACTCGTAGTGGTAATCAGTAAAGAAATGATATCATTACAAATGACAAAGGCTGATTTTGAAAGAATCCACTTTTTAAGAAAATAATGAGGGACATATTATAGTGCCCAACGCTTTATAGGCTTTTTATAGCCTACCTAAAAAAAACTGCCAATCTTACTGACTAGATAATAGTTTTATTAAGAGCTCCCAGAACAGAAGGTCGACGGGGCCGAAAGGTTCTGGTGACCGTGTACCATGTACGCAGCGTTGCTAAGCCTCCTACAAGGCGGACCGAAGACCTACTGGTAAGGGTCGCACAAATCTAATGGATGCGAGACCCACAGGATCGATCATTGTGGTAACGCTTGGAGAATTGGGGAAGCCTTTGTTGAGCAGTGGAGTTCCATCGCAACAGAAGAAGTCAAGCTTAAACACCGTTTTGGGGTGTTTAAGGTCTCATTTGCTCAAACTTTATTAAGCGCTATTTCTATCATGTACAGAGTAGTGACCATTGGGACGGATCTGCCATTTCCCAGCTTGATGCGCTTATGTCAATTGAGAAATGATCCCAGAAGATCATTAGCAATGATGCACTCGTGGAGTCAAAACTTCAGTCTTGAGCATCATTGCCGAGTAGCTAGCCTATCGGTTTTCTATATATTGCATTACGGTGTGCGTCGGAATTGCATACCTTAATTCCGGCAAGCCCGTTCTATCATCGGACCATTAGACGTGCGGCGTTGCATCACCGGTGCCTACCAAGGCATACGCATAAATCGTTTTGGGAACAAACGCATTATGGAATTCCCTGATCTTTATTTTCTAATAGCAACAGACCCTAGGTCTTTAAGTCAAGAGTGAATAGATTACTTCTAGACAAGCTTGCTCCATCGTCGACTAAATCGACACTTACCATCAGGAGAGGTGGTGGTCAAATGCTGGCCTATCAATAATAATAAAGGAGTATTGCAGTCAATGCTCCACTTACCTATTTGGGTATTGAATACCCAGTTATCAGCTGCACGTGACTTCACTACATTCACTAGTAAACGTACTCGAATCCAGTATTTTATCCGAGATAGCGTCATTCAAGAGCTGTCCGCATGTTTATAAAACAATGCCGTCAGTTGTCAAGTTATCAGGCTGCGCCGTATTAGTGCGCTGTTTACTACAATTTCACGCTGTATGAAAGGTGTGGCAAAATGTAGAGGCTCGACATTGCCGAACGAATCTATTTGAAAACTCATCGTTTTGTGTCTCTTGTAAAGACTGAAAAGCTTTTGGGGGAATATAAAAAAGGACTGACATAACGTTCACAAGTTGCAAAGTTTTTGTTCCAATATTGGATTGGGTACCTTTTTTTTACGGGGTAGAAATCCTCATGGATGTCCTCACAGGGCGGAGGGCATCCATGCGGATTTCGCGGATGTGGCGGGTGAAGGGGTTTGTCAGACTCTTCATGACTAAAATCACCCCGGTGTTCCCTCGTACACTTGTGTCAGGGGCTGCAGTTTAACTTCCGCTGGCCCGGACTAGTGGTGACCCGATTTAAGATCGCCTCTCCTATACGTCTAAACAAGGCGCGCGTGGAAAACTACGCGCTACCATCTCAGGATAGGATTAGGTACCTATCCCAAGATAGTAGTAGTAGAAGGGATTTAAAAATCGATCTACGCATGGCAACTGGAACCAACGACTAAAACCTAAGCTACGAAATCATGTCCTGATCAATCCAGTATAATAATAAAGCTAGAACTACATTAGACCAACGACGCACACGTGGACCTCGTCTGAGTTTTACATAGAACGACGTCGCGGGACGTCGCGTGGCGTGGATCTAATGTAGCTCTACAAATCTAGAAGTTATCATAAAAAATGTATCGACGGTGAAGTGCCAATATCTCCTAACTGAAATTTTTCGAGATAATTACTTTTTAGCGCTCTTAATTCAAATGTGTGTTTCTGCATGTTTTTGTGAAATCTCTTGAAGCGAGTATTAGTTGCTACTGAATCAAATTAAATTGTGGAAACACCTCTTAACTAAACCAGCATTTTAATTCATAGTATTACCTCCTGACGTTTTTAAGACAGAAGATTTTTGACTTCGACAGTTAGGAGTTATTGGCACTTCACCGTTTGTATGGCGACCGACGCGCCGACACGCCGCAGTGTAGTTCTACCTTGAACGTTTACGCAAACTTATTACCTCTATGTTACTTTAAGTACTAATCCTAATTCATGCATGACGTAAATACAACAGGGGTTTATAGAGGGAAGGTTTATAGATAGAGGAATAGGGGTGGGTCTACGTTATTGAATTTACATATTATATCCAATAGATATGTAAATTCAATAACATAAACACACCCCAACATCTCTGTCCATACCAGGTTGCCTGGATAAGGATTAGGCCGCCATTTGTACCTATGTGTAATTGCTCAGACATGACAAAACTGATTTACACCTGTACACTCTTATGTAAGGTTCGGTCGAAAACCAACGTCAGGTAACTGCTACGTAGGTAGTGTAGTGGCATTATGCGGAACTGAACAATCGAGTAGTCGTTGCCGAGTGGTAACGACCCCGACTTACGAGTCGTAGGTCGCGGGTTCAAAGCCAGCCAGGCGCATTACTTTGTCTAATTCTAATGTCAAAACGGTGAACGAAAACATCGTGAGGAAACCGGCATGTCCTAGATCCAAAAACTCGAAGACATGTGACATCCACCCACTCGCACTAAGTAATAAGTTTTTTCTTCATTGTGTATCACAAAAAAAATCATCTTTTTTGCGATTGGGAAAAATCTTCGTAACTCAATTCGGGCATTGAACTGTTTTCAGTAAGTTTGTACAGAACCCTCAGTGCGCGAGACGGACTCGCACTTGCCTGATTTTTGGGGTTGCTAACACTTTACTTCATAAATTCTGGCGTTAATTTTGGGACAGCCCTTTAGTTTATGATTCAATAAAAAACGTTAATTTTGGGATGCTCTATACCTTCTGTGTAATTCTACCTGTATGTATGTGTATTATTAGCCTCATTTACTAAAGCCTAGGTATTTTCACAGCCATGGTGTGGAAGGTTTCTATCAGCTGCCATCCTACTCATGTGAACTAATGCAAATGTATACAATTACGTAAGGAAATACCGCCATCGTGAGAAATTTTACACTTGTAGCCACAGCACTTGGAATTTCTCGACTGACTCAATGACTGACAAAATTATGTTTTTTTAATTTTCATGTCCATCACTGCGTCACGATTATGAATAGTTTTAGACCCGTATACAACCATGAGGTAACTTGCTAATTTTTACCTCGAAATATTCTCGTAAGTTGTATAAACATGCGAGAAAAAAATTACCCCTTTTTTTAAGTGTGAAATCATCCAATGACTTCTCTCGCTCTTGGGCGGAGCGTGAGGATGAAAACCCACTCCTGTTCCTTCTTTGCCTTCTTTGCAGCTTAGGGCCCCGGGGTTCTCTTGCGTACAACCCATGGCCCAAAGTTTACCACACCACGATGAATTGTTGAAGGGGAAACCGTGATACTAGACGACAAGTGAAGGACACAGGTGGGTTTTAATCAGTCAAAGTCTGACACGCCCTCCCGATTCACCCTAGAGCAGGAGAAGGATGATTATCCCATAGCAAAAAAAAACAATTAAACTATTCACATCTAGTTAAAAGCAATTAATTCAAGCCTATATGATGTCTGGCCAGGCCTACATGATGTCATTAGGTGCGACTTCAGGGCTGCACAATCCTTCGATTTAATTACCGAGGCCCTGAAACGTAAAGAGCAACTGAAGGGACACAAGTGGGTTTTAGGCTGGCTGCAGATGCTCTGAAACCATATCAGTTTCTGATCCGGAATGCAGACTCTAAACCCCGAATGCTCTGCTTATATACAAAATGTTTAACAAGGCGCAAACGATCGTATTTTCTCCAAATGGAAAAAAAAAATCATTTTATATGTAGACAGGACATTTAGATTTCCAAATCTGTATCTGATCACCTTAGCCAGTAACATCCTGAAACTTCCTTTTACTCCACACAGTGCGAGTACAGTCATTTGATGATTTCCACTGAAAAAACGCCTTAGAAAAGCACGAAGAGAATTAATATACATATAATAATATAATAAAATATTCCACAACTATCACACAACGCCGTCTAGTCCCAAGTAAGCAGAGCATGTGTTATGGGTACTAGACAACTGGTAAACATAATTATATATTTCTAACATACTTATTGCAGATAAATTACACCCAGACACAAAACAAATGACTGTGCTCATCACATAAACATTTGTCCTGGGTGGGAATTGTACCCACGACCTCCGGCGTAGCAGTCAGGGCCACTAACCACTAGACCAACAGGCCAGTCAATAAAGTATTATTTATCGACTAAAGATTAAAAAAAACCAGGAGCCCAACCCACCGTGATGTATTTGATACTCTTTAGGCACAATCAGATAACAAAATATCATCTCCAGATAAGGTAATCCATTCTACTGCTAGTGTGAATAATATCATTGAGAAGGTATATAATATAAAACCAAGATATATTGATGATTCATAATGCCTTATTTTTAAGATAGTCGTGGTTATGAGTAAATGATGAAATCTATTGAAATGATAGATATCTAGCGATTGGCCGCTATCTCAACTGTTGCTAAGCGATGATGTGGTCGAAGACTTGTTTGCTCAATACTTTAAATT
Organism: Mythimna vitellina; assembly: GCA_949316375.1. NCBI lineage: Eukaryota > Metazoa > Arthropoda > Insecta > Lepidoptera > Noctuidae > Mythimna > Mythimna vitellina. Next base: position 5,189,863 of record OX438687.1, on the reverse strand, counting down.
CTATACTACAGATTAAATCAGTCAAGAACCATTGAACCTTTGGTACAAATAAATTTTAAACCTTTTAGCAATGGTAGAGCTAGGGTTATCGCGCTAGAGTACAACTTTTTCCGGTGGGAAAATCGTCTTATGACATCCCCCGCTCTTGGGCGGGGCGGGAGATAGTGTCAGACTTTTACTGACTAAAAACCCACTCCTGTTCCCTCGTTGCCTTTCGTACCGGGGCCGAGTCTTCCTTTCAGAATCCGGTCCTTGGCCCAAGTAGACTTCGACCTTGCTGGGCCCCTACAGTTGCTGACATCTCCTTGAGGCGCGCGTGAAACAGTACGCGCCGTCGACGACTTGGGCTCGGTCCGGACGGTTACCGGACGATCGGACGGCGAACCACCCATTGCTCGCCGTCCGCAAGTCCGCGCCTACGGTGGCCGGAAATCGGGATCGGAGTCTCGAAAGTCAGTAGTAAGTGATCGGAGTAGGTAAATTGATTTTTGGTACTTGTATCATAAATGCACACAGAAATAATAACAAGGATAAGCGATTTTTCCGAAAAGTAATTCCGGTATTTCCGGACTCAATTAAAAATTGTTCATGTTAGTAGTGTTACTACTCGATTCTAAATTTAAAGGAAGGTACAAGTATAATGTTTTGATTGGTCGTTGGATTGTGTCAAATCGTGACTGTGTACCGTTAAAAAACAATATGAAGAATATAATAAACAATCAATCAATTCCGGAGGAATGTCCATATTAATATATACGTTTCGGATCAATGACCCCAATTCAATCTACCGACTCGGATCACAGTAAAGTACAATACAAACAAAAAGGACTAGATTTAAATTATTTGCGCCCCTCCAGGGACAGCGCCTTTTGTCTGGGCAACACTGACACCGCTCTAGTTATGGCCCTTGTTTGTGCTAATGTTAGGTGTTTTGTGCCAAGTATTTCCAAGTTAATACCTATCGCAATTATTCGTCAGATAAACCAAATTTACACAAACTTCTGTAAGCAATGTCACTTACTCCGGAATAAGATTAACGACCGCGATAAACTCAAGGTCAAAGGTCGCCAGATAGAGACGCTTTTAGCATATTTTGTTAATCAGAGTAAAGCAGGGTGTACCAACTGAATTCACAAACAGTTCCGATAGCCAAGGTTTTGTGTAAATTTAGTTTTTGGGGAAGTGTGCTACGACCTCTGTTATGTTTAAGTTACGTAGTCACATCTACAATGTATATATGTCGTGGCCCTCTGAAATGCTTAGGTTACGTAGTCACATCTAAAATGTATATATGTCGTGGCCCTCTGAAATGTTTAGGTTACGTAGTCACATCTATAATGTATATATGTCGTGGCCCTCTGAAATGTTTAGGTTACGTAGTCACATCTACTATGTATATATGTCGTGGCCCTCTGAAATGTTTAGGTTACGTAGTCACATCTACTATGTATATAATTATGTCCTGGCCCTCTGAAATGTTTAGGTTATGTAGTCACATCCAGGTACTTGGTACATATGTATACGTCATGGCCGGCTATTAGTGGCCAGTGGGCAAAATACCTACCTACTTTAAGGTAGGTCTACGATAGAGCCAGAGGAGCCGAGCTCAAATTCGCTTAGTGTGAATTTGAACACGAATTTTTAGTGTGTAGTTGGCTCGTGCTCCGCTCATTCTCGGGTCTTTTAGCGTACCCACCTTTACGAGAAAATGATCAAACATGTTTGACCATATCATAAAATAATCTTAGGTTCATTAGCTAGCTGTATCTACATATCGTTAAACGCAGAGTGTTCATTGATTGGGCTAGCCCATATTATGATGTGACCAGCTGACAAGGTTGACTGATAAATGTTACCATTTCATGAAATAGTCGGTCATATCGTGAAGTGATCAAATGTAAAGCCAGGACATATACCTACATAAATTATAACGAGTTTTAAACGAGAACTACATTAGTCGTGACGAGGGCTTCGCGGCATGCCTGCCCCCTTAGCCAAGTTACGATCGTTTCGTTTGCGTCGAACGCCTCGAGTAGGCCACGCCTCCGATTCCTTTGTTCTGATGCTACCTGTTTTGACACTCTTGCGCCATCCCATCTTCCTAGCTCATCGTGTTGTGCTGGTGCTGCCGCTGCGGCTGCGGAGAACCTCAAGCGTCGAAAATATAAAAACCTCGTCGCCAGTTATATTTTTGAGCCGTTTGGGGTTGAAACTCTTGGGCCGTGGGGTCCGAGTGCTCATACGCTTTTTAAAGAACTATCCAAACGCTTAGTTGACACTTCGCGTGACCCAAGGGCTGACTTTTACCTTGGTCAGAGATTATTGCCATACAACGTGGCAATGCCGCCAGCCTTTTGGGCACACTTCCAGTCGACAACGATGCGGAGGAGTTTTATGACCCAATATTTTAGTTAGGAGTAGCCTTTAATGTATATATAGTTTTAATTAGTTAAGTGTTTTTGTTATTTTGTATGTTTTAGTGTGCTACTTTTATAAATAAACAAAACTATTATAACATTTGCCTACCTACTTACGCGGAAAAAATGCGACCCGATTATTCTGTAAAGTTCCTTTTCAGCCGACTACTCAGACATGCTTTGTTTTATATTCTGATAAAAGTAGGTCGACGATCTACTTATTAATGTGAGTAAAGATTCACCCCTTGAATGCACGCATCATGTTTATTTACTTACTTTATTCAATGGACCAATAACATGTGTCTACGTAGGATTTTATTGATTACGTTTTAGCTTTAATCAAAAACAAAATGAAATTAAAAAAAACTGGGCGAGGGCGAGTTGGACTCGCTCACTGAATGTTCCGTACAAACTTATCAATTAAAATAATTCCATTCTCGAATCTCAAAGTTTTTTTTTTCAATTTTGATTCCCTTGTGAGTGTCGAATTATACGTTTTTTGCGACATAAATGTCAATTTAGCAATTTGATTTTTTCTCAACTTCAAGGGACCGCAGACCTGAATATATGGTTTCAATTTTAATTCGATACCTCCACCCGTTTCCATGATAAAAGGTCTTGACAGACAGACGAACAACAAAGTGATCTTATAAGAGTTCCGTTTTTCCTTTTGAGGTACAGAACCTTAAAAAACATTAAGAAACAGAACAGTATTTAAAGTTAAAATCTACCATTCTTAATTTAAATACTGCTCTGTAAGCATATTAATTAAAAATTAACCAGTTCATGGTTCTTCATTATTACTAATAATAACCAGTAAATGGGAGAATTATTATTAAAACTGCAACACATTAATAAAATGTCATATTAAATTGATATTGCAATAATAGGTTTTTAATTATAAAAATTTTCAAGTAAACCTTTGTACTGACCGACACATGACCGTATTTTTAATCGATTAAAATGAATACAAATATCGTGACATCGATATCTGACACAATTACTGACAAAACTTTTCGAGATCTACAGATAAGTGTTCTTGGTTTGAGTGTCTTGTGTATGTGAGTTTACAATTTTTGTGAATGCACCCACGTTATAGGAGGCATTCTTACTGTGAGGTAACGTTACAATCCTGAAAACATAACTCTCCTTTTTTGGGCAGTCTTGTAAAAATAAGATGCCTTTTTGTGAGCCCTTCTTATTACATTAGCCCGTTGGCCCTGGAACGCAAGGTAAAACACTATTCCTAAGTACCTTTTGTACTCAGGAGTAAGGTTTTAGTCAGTAAACGTCTGACACGCCCTCTCGCTCCGCCGTAGAGCCGTGGTGAAGTCATTGGATGATAAATAATAAAAATATATATCGTAGTCTGAAGATATTGCTACTCAAAAAACCAACTTTATATAGCCCTGAAGTTTTTTAAGGTTTTTTTTTTTATGTGGGAAAATCATCTAATGACAAATCCCGACCTTGGGCAAAGCAAGGTAGTGTAGGGGCGGGCGGTAGCTTTTTTAAGGTGGAAAATCATCTAATAACTTCTCCCGTCTCTGGGACGGTTCGAGAGGGCGTGTCACACTTTTACTGACTAAAACGACACCTATGTTCCTTTAGTGGCCCTTTGTGTTCTAAGTACACGGGTTTCCTTTTCAGAAAATGCCCGCGACCCTAGCAGGTATCGGCCTTGCTGAGCCCCTACGTTTTGCTATCAACTCTTTGAGGAGCGCTTAGACACAAAGGGTGTTTTTAGGGAATCCAATCTTGCATCAAAATCGCGATTCCGCAAGCTTGCGGGATTAAAGTCTTCAATCCCGCAAGCTTGCGTGCAAAAACTTCCTGCCCTTGTCCCATGTTATTTGGGGTCGGCGCAACACGTTTTTTCTTCCACTCTGCCCTGTTACTGTAATCAGGAACGATAAAATAAAATATTTTACGTTTCATCTTCCAGATTTAGAAAGATTCTTAGAAGAACGATTACGTTTCTTTCCACTTCCTATCTACGACTCGCACAAAAATAAAATAAAAGAAAATTGTTTTCCATACGTACAAATTCTACAGAAAACTCACGAGTTCCATGGAAAATTTTTGACTAAGTCGTTAATTTGGGCTGTGCTGGGTCTAATAAATAGGTAATCAGAACCGATTAATTTAATTTTTCTTAGACAAAAATTAAATTCTGCAAGCGTGCGGGATCTCACAGAAGTAATGGCGCATTTCTAATCCCGCAAAAAAGGTGCATGGATTCCCTAGTGTTTCATACAAGTATTTATTGTAATCCATGGACGCGTTTAAAATCCGCATGCGTGATGAAATCCGCACGATATTGAAAATATCCTGAGCGCTGTTGACGACTTGGGCTCGGTTCGGACGATTTCCGGACGACCGAACGCCGAGCTACCCATTGCTTGTCGTCTGCAAGGTCGCGTCTACCGTGGGTGGTGGTGGTACCATGGTAGTCGGGCGTGAGGTCCGTTCCCTCTCGCATGCGGCCATCTCCTTCGCTAGCATTAGTGCTTTGCAGAAGGCGACCGCCTGCCATTCCTCCTCGCTTCGGATCATAGCCTGAATCAGGCCCGGCGCGAGAGGTCGCTGCCACCGATCGTTGTGCTCCGTCCCAGCGGGGTACACATCCACCGTATAAAAAAATAATAATATTTCAACAAATTATAATATAATATTCCTCAACTATCACACAACGCCGTCTAGTCCCAAGCTAAGCAGAGCTTGTGTTATGGGTACTAGACAACTGATAAACATACTTATATATTTCTAAATACATACGAGTACATATATAGATAAATTACACCCAGACACAGACAAATAATCGTGCTAATCACGAAAACATTTGTCCTGGGTCGGAATCGAACCCACGACCTCCGGCTTAGCAGTCAGGGCCACTAACCACTAGACCAACAGGCCTGAGGCCAGTCAAAGTTATTTAATTTATTCATAAGGTACTTCATTTATAATTTTCTTTGTACTTTGTGTGTTATAAGTAATACTTTCTGAAATCCAATTAAAAGTTGAATTAGACAGACACGAGTAGTAGGAATCTACATAATTATGAAGATCATGCTCCAAAAACATGACCTTTACAATTTTCTTGATTATATTTAAATTACCTCACAAATCCACGTTTTCGCACAACGGTATTAGGCACACAATATGAAAATGTGTCTAAAATGTCTGACACCCTTTGTGATACTCCAACTGAGGCTGTCTAATTTTCCTAAAATATCCACATATAATTTCGTAAGAAATTCATTTGAGATCCAATTTCGCTCCTGCGTAAGGTTTTCGAGCCTGAATAGGACTATAATTTCCATGAAGCTCTAAAAAGAAAAATAATTATTTCGGAATTTCAATTTTGTCTTAAGTAAATAATAGAGAAAGATAAAATAATATCTGAAAAGCCATTTCAATGTTTATGAGCACTATTGCATCAGTAGCTTGAACTCAGCCATATTTAATCATTCAACTTTTGCACACAAAACGGTGTAGGAAAACATTGTAAGGAAACCTAGAACCAAAATACCAAAGCCATAACATGTAACAGGAATGATGCTCACCCAATTTTCTGAAGAAAAAGGTTAAGTTAATAATAATATAATATTCCAAAACTATCACACAACGCCTAACGTCCTAAGCTAAGCAGAGCTTGTGTTATGGGTACTAGATAATTGATAAACATACTTATATATTTCTAAAAACATACATATACAGATAAATTACACCCAGACGCAGAACAATTGTTACAATCATAACCCAAGGACTGTTTCACTTAAATGTACTTAGGTAGTGTTTTTTTTTAACTAATTAGTTACACCAATAGCAGGCAAATAATATGGGAATCGACGCAAGATCAGTATTGGTATGGCTACGTTCGCAAACAGTTAGGACAGAACTACATTGCGCACACGTGGGCCACGTACGCCGATCTGGGCGCGTCGGTCTCCTTATATTTTGTATAGCTTTTGCCCGCGACTTCGTCCGCGTAGAAGTTGAAAATAGTTTTATTAGGTTTTTTGGAATACGAAAATATGAAATATTATTTATTATCTTCGTCGTGTGAGATAGTCCATTGAATTGTATGGCGAGCGATATTGTATCTTAAGATGAAATATTATAGTATCTTAGCCGTGTGCAGCGCACCTTAGTGAACTCCACTGCGGGTGATGTAACCTATGACAAACTTATTATTTTCGGTTGGTAGAGTAATCGGGTCTAGGGATCGAACCGCAAAATTAAGTTTGTTTTTTATTGTATATACTTTTTCGGGATAAAAAGTACCCAGTGTGGCGCCCAAGATATTAAAGAATAATTATACCAAGTTTCATCGTAATCGAACCGGTAGTTTTTGCATGACGCCTGAACAAACAGACAGACAGACAGACAAAAACTTTTTTAATCACATTTTTGGGTTTGGTGTCGGTCTAGTAACACCCCCTGCTATTTTTTTTTTTTGATATTTTCAATGTACAGAATTTTCACTTCTACAGATTTATTATAAGTATAGATGGCAACTAGACTTATAGAGTTACATTAGACTCACGCTACGCGACGCAACTCTACGTGCGAACAAATTAATCAGGCGTGGCCCACGTGTCCCTCTAATGTAGTTCCAGCTTTATATTTGTCATCTGTTTATCTGTTGTTTTAAAAGCTCATATTAATCACCGCGTGAACAATCCAGCGTGTAACACGATTGGTCGCGAACGTTTAATTTTGTCAATCAGTAATTATTTTGTTGATTACGCTCATTTCCTATTTATTGTCTTTAATTGTCGATGGGTGACGACATTTTGGATTATCATCGTGTAAAGAAACTTCTAGGCATCTTAGGAAATAGGAAGTGTTTGATAGGTAGGTAATTATTATAAGAATTTGCGTGCCAAAATTTTGCTTATGCATAGTCTTTCCTGCAGACTGTAGTACGTGCCACTGCATCATCATCCTGCCCTTGTCCCGTGTTATTTGGGGTCGGCGCAACACGTTTTTTTCTTCCATTCTGTCCTGTCACTCGTCATGCTATCACTAACTTCCTTTTCTTTCATATCACTCTTCACACAGAAGCACGTGCCACTGCATTCCTCGAAAAAATCTAGACAGGTACCACTCTAGTGTCCATACTTGCCTTAATCGAGCTCTTTGTGAAGGACGTCGTGCGGAAAATTAGGTAATTGCCTACTTACTTCTGCGGCCGATAGGAATTGCTACTAAAGAACCCTAACGTGTAATAACAGGCACAAAGGTAGGTCATTCATTTTGTCCTGAAGGGTGTCTAGTAGGTATTGTAAAGGACTATGACCACGCACTTCATTTTAATTTGCTTAATTAAATTCTTAGTACAACGCAGGAGTAAGGAGGGACTTTTGAAAACGCAGCCCCAAAAGGGTATAAAAAGAGGATGACAATTTGTATGGACTATAATGAATTAATAGATGCTGCCAGCAGCTCATATACTTCCGGAATAAGAAGTATCCTATAGATAGATAGATAGATATTCTTTATTGTACACCAAAAATACAATTTACATTAGGAAATTAACATTAATAGGGTGTCACAATGGGCGGTCTTATCGCTAAAAGCGATTTTTTACAGACAACCTTTGGATGGATTTGACAGAGGAGAAAAAAGATACGCAGGTAGTCCTATGTGCTATTCCATTACATGTTCTACTCGAGTGCCACTTTGTATCCAAATCTATTCAGCGTTCGTGAAGAAGTAACAAACATACCTACAACGGCACGGGTTGCCGCAGTGTTTGAGAGACCAGGGGAGACTCGAGTTCCTTAGGGAAGTGCCCTAAAAACATTGCACGAAGAGGTTTCAAAATTTAGAATATTCTACAGGCTCCACGCTGGCTTAATCCGGCACTGATCATCATTACCCAGGACGCATAAAAGGGAAACGGGGCCCCTTTTATGCGCCCTGGATAATGATGACCAGTGCCGGATTAAGCCAGCGTGGAGCCTGTAGTATATTCTAATATGGGTACCCCTAAATATTTATAAATGATAAAAAATTAAAACTTCTTTAGCTTATTTCTCTAACAGGCCGCGGAGCCCTTATGTAGCTATGGGCCCAAAGGCAGTTACCTCCTTTGTCTTTATGGAAAATGCGAAATTGGTTAGATTTCAAATAGGATAGGTACTGTCATACTCTGTGACGGGTTTCTTCGAGGACCGGGACTTTATCTACAATGAAATGCTTGAGAAACTGTACATCTATAAAACTTTTCTTCGAGAATTTAAAATAATACAACAATGGTTATGTCCGAACTGCAGAAACTAGTAAATTTTTTTCTACTCAATTTTTAAACCTATTCTAGAACAACAAAATCCTTAAAAGTATATTTTACATGCCAGTTCCTTAACCTCACTCAAACGATCTCCTTTCGATATCACAGTACCTTGAGTTGTTTTTGTAGGTCCAAGCGGGGCCCACCCCAATGCACGGGGCCCGTAGCATTTGCTAGTTTTGCTATTCGGCTGATCCGGCACTGGTATTGATGATTCAAGCCTTTTCAATGAATCCTGGTAAAGAGGATTAGCATATCAAATCAATAAATCAGTCTGATAAATTGGCGCTATCAATAGTTGGTGGGTGGTCGAACAAACAATCAGTTCATTCATTAGTTGATAATCAGATTAAATTGTAAGAACTACGAAGATTATAAAAAGGCTTTCAAAACAGAATATTTATCTAATAAAATCGACTATTCCCAATTTCAGGTTACCTTGAAAGTAAACGTCTATCTGAAAAGTTATCAACATTTGAAGTATGATAGATTACAACAGGACAATGATTCGGCCGTTTACGATAATTTCTCGTAAAAACATGATCAGGCGCCGAATCTTTTCACTCAGAGTCCGGACTCCGGAAGGGAGAGACGTGTGTACAAATTAAAAGTAGTGAAAAGTGATAATCACGTGCTATGACAGCGGTGCACGAGATGAAAATTATTTCCGGAGAGGAGATGGTTAGTGTATTTTTTTAATTGATCAAGTAACCTTTTAAAATATGTGTCGTTTATCTGAAGGTTAGATAAACACAATTGATAGAGTGTTGATCGTGTTTGTTCCCGGAAAATTCCTGGGGCCTTATCAAGTCGTGTTAAAAAGTCTGTCGTACGAGTGAGGAAGAGGGATGCACTCTATATAGCTCTATCCCTTTAGCAGATCAGTTTAGGTCTTCAAATGTATCGCGCTAAGCTAAGTGCTCGTGTTAGGGTCTCTGAAATCATTGAAGGAGTTGCCTACATGACAATGGCCTGGTAAAACCTAGATGGCTCTTTCTTTTTCGCTAGTTTAAGTCAAACTTTTAGTAACTACTATTTATTGTTTTTGTTTAGAAGTTTAGATGGCTCATAAATTTTACTTTATATTCCTAGAGATATTTATGCTACTATTTTCAGTTTATTTGCCTGTATATATAAGAATGAAATGCTTAAGTCAAAAGTCAAAGTCAAAGTATTTTATTTCAAATAAACCATTCACAGGCACTTTTGAAATGTCAAGAAGTCAGTCGGTCATAAAAAAATTATTACTTATTTACTTATAAAGTCTGCATTTTTTTGTTGGTACATTTAATAATTTCTCACGCTCTGTGTGGAGCGAAAGACAGTGTCAGACTTTTACTGACTAAACCCACCTGTGTTTCGTCAGTTGCCCTTCAATTTCAAACAATTCTGTAGACCTCTATTAGGACCATGTACCTAATCAAGATTTTGGCTTGATTTGATTGCTTTCGAATAAATATCAACGAAGTAATAACACATAAGTTACTGTGGTCTAACAGTTAAGCTTTATAAATTTTAGTGGTCCTTTGAAAACCGGCATCAGCATCACCACCATCATCTTAAATCTTTCAGTGTATAAAATTCTCAATATTTTGTATTCACTAGCTTTTTCGGCAAACATTGTTCTGCCTTACACAATTATCAAAGAAAAAAAATAGGGTTAAAAATACGCTATGAACTGTTTTCAAATCTACCAAATGTACCTACAACAAAATATTTCATAAAAATCGGTCAAGCCATTTCGGAGGAGTCCGCTCACAAACATTGTGACACGATTTATTATGATATATTAGGTATTTTATTAGGCTTTTGCCCGCGGCTTCGCCCGCATACATATAATATAGCCAATGTCACTCAGGAATAAAGCAGCTTTCCATCGGTGCAAAAATTTTCACAATCGGACCAGTATTTTCAGAGATTACCTCCTACAAACAAAAAAATATAAAAGTAAACTTTACCTCTTTATAGAATTAGTGTAGATTACATCGAAAAAGTACACATAAAAAAACCCAACATTTGATCCTCTGTAATCTACTAGTCTCGTACCGCGAAAAAAACTGGGCAAGTGCGAGTCGGTCTCGCGCACTGAGGTTTCCGTACAAACTTACCTATGAAAACAGTGCAATTCCCGAATTAAGTTATGATTATTTTTCCGAATCGCAATTTTTTTTTTTTGAGACTACTACAAATTTACAGTTTTCAAATTTTTTCCTATACTTGTTCCTTGACCTTGCTTCATGCCAAATTTCAGGATTCTAGGTCAACGGAAAATACCTTATGAATTTTGATTTCCTTGAGATTGTCGAAACACGTTTTTTGCGACATAAAGGGCCGTATCTTTTTTTTGTCAACTCAGAAGTTTGATTTTTTTACGGCTGTAAGGGATTGCAAACCTGAGTATATGGTTTTATTTCATCTCGATACCTCCACGCCTTCCCGAGATAAAGGATCTTGACAGACAGATAGACGGACGGACAACAAAGTGATCCTATAAGGTTCGTTTTTTCTTTTTGAGGTACGGAGCCCTAAAAAGGAGATTTTTTTATGAGATTATTTATTTTGTAAACCCGCGGTTACTTTTAACGTAAATGTCTGATAGCTGCGATATGAAGTAACATATGTTTCTAATCAAAACGTTATCAGAGTTTATTTTATGCAATACGTTTTAAATCGGTCGAATACATTTTATATGTAGGTATGTATAGTGCGGAATAACAAAAAAAACTTTTCCTTATTTTACCGACTGGCTTGTTGGTCTAGTGGTTAGTGGCCCTGACTGCTATGCCGGAGGTCGTGGGTTCGATTCCCACCCAGGACAAATGATTGTGTGATGAGCACGATCATTTGTTCTGTGTCTGAGTGTAATTTATCTTTAATATGTACGAGTATGTATTTAGAAACATATAAGTATGTTTACCAGTCGTCTAGTACCCATAACACAAGCTCTGCTTAGCTTGGGACTAGATGGCGTTGTGTGATAGTTGTGGAATATTATTATTATTATTTTAAAAATACTGGCTCTTTTATTCAGAAATCAGAAATGTTTATTTCAAATACACCATTTACTGGCAGTTTTGAATTGTCAAAAGGTCGAAAAAAATTGAAGCTAAATTGCACGTTCCAAAGCGTAGATGTCTATGGAAAGAACGTGCAAGATACTCCATGGATACTCTGAATCATATTATGAGTTACATAAATCTTGGTTACATATCGCATGTATTAGTATCTACAATATTCTCAAAACAAATCATGTTTTTTACTTGCCTATGCGTTAAAATTTCTTAATCTAGGATCATTGAACTCATATAAATAAGATAAACTTAAAGTATGAGTCGTTAATTTAGGCGATAATTATAAAAGTAAAATAAACAACGATAAAAAAATGGAGCGTTCATCATTTCCTACCTACTCCTGTAACCCATATTTGTGTAAACCACAATTACTTTTTAGAGCAGTGGTGGCCGAGTAGTAACGGCCCCGACTTACAAGTTGTAGGTCGCGGGTTCAAACCTAGCCAGGCGCATTACATTGTGTAATTTATTACATCACCACTGCTCTCAAAACGGTGAAGGGAAACATCGTGAGGAAACCGGCATATCAAAGAACTAAACATTCGAAGACATGTGACATCCACCACCCCGCACTGGGCGTGGTGGATTACGGCCCATTCCCTCTCTTAGAGAGGAGGCCTGAGTGGGAACATTATAAGGCCGACTAAGCTAAGCAGTTACTCTTTTATTGGACATCTTTCTGTGTATTAATGTATTCATGGATGTAAAATAGCTATTTTTCAGTGTAATCTAGGGGGATTGGGTAACAGTAGATCACGGGTTACAACAGGTTATTTAATATAAATGACCCGTTGTAACTTTGTAACCCAGTAAGTGTTACGCCTAAGATACAACCAGAATGCAGCCTACGATATATTTATACCCCTTAACTCCTTGATTAATATGGATAAACGGTACCTACTAGAACTAATGGCCTACTGCGGTAATATGGCTTTCTAACAGTGAAAGAATTTTCAAAATCGGTTCAATAGTTTCAGAGTTAATAGACTTCTTACAAACACTTAGAGTTACTGATGATTCGGACACAATATACCTATTCCGACATAGTGTCTGAATTGGCACATTTTCATTTTTAATATTTTTTCACAGACACTGTGTCCGAATCGTCAGTAACTCATTTTTCCTCGCCAAAACGCTCCCGTATTTACGTAGATTTATCAGTCAAGTGTAATAATATAGGGGGAAAAGGGGTAGATTAGACCATAATTCTAACATTTACCGCCATAAAACTACTTACAAAAAATCTCGACATTAACATTAACTCGACAAAAAAATAGAAGCCAATCAAATAATAATAAGAAATGGCGGCCTTGACCTGATGAAATATTTGCCGCATTATAAAATCGACAGGTTTTGTATAAACCAGTCGTTTACATAGACATTTTATAAAATTTATCATTCTAGTTTATTTGGCTTTAGTTTATGGTCACGAGTATTGAATAATTTTTAGTTATTATGTTAGAGAGATCCTTTTTTATATTTGTTAGCTGACTCCGCGAATTTCGTACCGCCTAAAAATATGATAAATGAAAAACCGCTAGACCGATTTTGTGCAAACTTCACATAAACCTTCTACTAAATAGTCCGAACAAAGCCTAAACATTTGATTTGTATAGGTGAGCCCGTTCTCGAGTTATAAAATTACAACGAAAAGTGTATTGATTTTTATATAGGTATATAGATTTATAAGTTTTTTTCTAGATAAGTAAATATATTTTTTTCTTTTGAACTTCTGAACCCAGCTAACAATAAATAATCAATGATCCCGGGTCACTGACCTTGACTATTGTCTAAGTCAGTGATTCCCAGTATTTTTTTTACTACATAAATACCTAGTCCCAGTGGTTTAAGTATATATTTAGTAGCTAAAAAATGCGTTTCTAAAAAGTATTCAGTTAGAATTTGAGGCAAACTTGACATACATACCTATCAAGTCAAGATACTTGCCAGAAGATGGCATGGAATTTGTAAATACTTTCTTTATAAATAACTGCAATTGATTAAGTAGTCGACAAACCACTTTTTAGGATGTGCGTTTTTTTATGCTACATGTTGTATAAGTACACAAAAATAAAATAATAATAAAACCCATAACTAATACAAACTATAAATAAAAAACAATCTAAGGTGTGACGACAACAAACTCCTCCGCATAGCTATCGACAGAGGCTCAGCCACGAGTTATTTACGCGATCCATTTGACGACCTAAAACTGTTAAAAGGATGGAGCTATACAACCTATATAGCTCCATCCCTCTTTCTCTCTAACACACCTGATATTTTAACACGTCCGACCGTCGGTACGTACGTCGGTCGCGCGTGTCATTTGTATGAAAATTCCATGGATATCGGATATCTACGAAAATTCACAAGTGACAGCGCTCGATCGGCCGTACGCACGCGTATATTGCTACGCACTGCGCACGAGGACCGTCGGTCAAGCGCGTCCGCGTGCGTGCCGTCGGTCGACCGACGCGCTCACCGATTGGTGGACCGACAATTCGTAAACGCGTTCATTTCGTGTACGTGTTTGTGACTGTACCAGTCCGGCCAGTGAGGTTGGTCAGGAGAGCACTGAACGTTACTTACTGACGATCGGTTATGTGTAGCGTCAGGAACGATCTTCTTCTTTTCGTGTCGATGTACTCTAACTAATTTTTTTCTGACCCGTATTTGGCAACCTCTACGGCTCTGTTATTGACCTCGTATAGATCCTGAAAACTGCAGGTGGTTGTGCAGGATGGACAGCATAGCAAATGATGCATGTCCTGTGCAGCGGCTCCACATTGGCACTGTGTTAGACATGGGTACAGGAGACAGGAACGAACCGACGGTCGGTCGAGCACTCAAAAACCGGCCTTAGGCTCCTGGTAGGTAACGTGCGCAAAAGACTCTAATTATTTTAGATTAGAGTTAATACATTAATTGCAAGTGCAGCTAAGTGTTATTGGTTATTTATGTGTGTAGCTGTTATGGCATAATTGAGGTTTTGTAATTACTTACAATATCCGTTCTCAGGTGGTGAACAAAATGCATAGGTATTTAGAGCAAAATGCACTACCTACTTATGCTTAAATAAGAATAATATATTTTTTTAAAGTGAATTCGTGGATCCTGTACCGTGAGATTAGGTGAGATCAAGGCTCTCGGCACCTATATTATTTTAAACATCAATAGTAATGTAAATATCGCCGAACAAGGCAGAACTCCACCATATGCTCCATCGTGTCCTCCGGGTGTTCTGCACAATGATGAAACGATCGTCCTAATGAATTCGACACAGTAAACTTCCGAAACCAAGGTGTCCGATGAACACCTGCGCTGCGTCAGGCAAAAAGTGAGGAAGCTGTGGCGCGTCTGTAGCCACTCTTCAATATATAATTACTGGACATGTAAAAACTAATCATAAAATAAATGTTTGACCAGAAAAGAAACGAAGAAATGAATGAGAATGAAGCATAATTTTTTATTTTTTTTTAATCAAGTTTTATTCATATTCATTGTTCTCACATTATGTGTTCTCTCTAACTTGATAAAGTTAAATAAATCTTATTAAACTTTTTGTCAACTTTTTAATATTTTTTAATGAAATAATCTATAACCAAATCGGACTGACCGATTGGCTGCTATGCTGCGTGTCGCGGGTTCGATTTCCGCACGGAAAAAATATTTGTATGACCTACTTATATTTTTTTCGGTTCTGCGTGTCTTTTATGAGAGTTTACATGTTTGTGAACGCACCCATGATACATTAATAAATCCTAGTGGAGCTTATAAAAAAAAATCCCTCATAAACTGTGTATTTAAATATTCACATACGTCATCTCAGAGTTGATAGAATGACCGTCTAAGAGGTTTCGTTTTTAATTAAGTTTTTTTAGATATATTCGTATTTTAGCTAAAGTATAAATAAGGCTATAAAAATTAACGGATCAGCTAAAAATAGGTTTTGTTCAGCTCCAAAATGTATTATAATTATTGATCGGCAAAAAATAATTAAATATACAGCGGTCTATCTGGTATTGGGTAGTCTTTAAATGAACGTCATAGGAAATCTATACTATAATATTAAAAAGAGGAAATATTTGATTTTTTTTTCGTTTGTTTATATGTGTGTTCCGATTTAACTCAAAAACTACTGAACTGATTTTCAAAATTCTTTCACCAATAGAAAGTTACTTTATTACTACGTTACATAGGCCTATATTTTCTATTTTAATGCGGACGATGCTGCTGGCAAAAGCTAGTTACATATACCTATCTGCAGGAATTTTTATTAAATTTTATTGCTAATATTTTATATTTATCGATAACTTCTTTACCTACTACGTGGAGTGCACCGAACGCCTTCAGCTCTTGGGAGTTGAAATTTACTCAGACCTCAATTTTAGGCGGTTCATTGAAGTCAAAGCCAAGGCAGCTGCTAGAAAACTAGGCGTTCTGGCAAAGGTCCGGCAGTACTTCACACCGGGACAGTTTCTAATGTAAAAGCACAGGTCCGATCGTGCCTGGAGTATTGCAGTCACATATGGGCTAGTGCTGCAAAATGCCATCTAGCTGCTTTGGACTCAGTGGAAAGGCGTGCGAAAAGACTAATTGGGATCCAGATTTGGCAAAGCCTCAAGCACAGGCGCAGGGTAGACAGCCTATTGGTATTTTACAGGTTGCATTTTGGAGAATGTGAGCGGGAATTGCATAACTTGATACCGCCATCTCCTTTCTACCATCGGACAACCCGACGTACGGCGAGTATAGTCCGGACTAAGCGTTTCGCTTCGACGTTTATACCGCGTACATCGAAGGACTGGAACAATTTGCCTGCTGCGGTCTTCTCGTCCAACTATAATTTAGGTGTCTTTAAAGCTAGAGTGAATAGGCTCTTAATAAACTAGTGCGCCTCACCATCAATGATTGCATCACTGCTTACCTTCAGGTGGGATCGCAGTCAAGCACTAGATTACACTAATTAAAAAAAAAAACTAGGTATTTAACACAATGCCATTTGTTAAGCCTGCAATATGCTTACGACAATTGTAAGTTTATACTCGTAACTTAAGCTCCATTTTTTTCTGCAGGGTTTAAAGCAACCCTGGATTATTATAATCCTGCGGAACAAATTATAAATAATATCCAATCAAATTAGTTGAAAAATAATAAAAACCTTGGTCCTTGTAGCCACACTCAATATAAATAAATTAAAAAATTTAATTATGCAATAAAATGATTAACATAAAATCGTATGATCAAAACACATTTCGTTTTTTACCGCCATTCTTAACATCCGTCAAGTTTTCTTTTTTTTTATTGACTATTAAGTATCTTAGACAACTGCTTTTTTAGCTAACTATTTAATTGGTTATGGGATCACTAGGACCATGGTACATACCTAACGGTACCTAGGTATGTACATCATGGTCATGTAATTATAGTATTTATTGACGAGTCATCGACATAGTTAGGTAGTTTTTTTATTTATTACTTTTTATACTTACATATTCAACTGTCTACATACGGTTAGTAGACAAGTATGAAGGTTTACCTGCCTAGCTTACCTGCCAGGATCATTGAACTTGATTCCCAAAACAAGTTTTTTAATGGATTATTTTTTCAATGGACACTGTAATTCAAAAATTACACAATCGCGCAGTCCTCATCCTCATCATTATCACCCACAGCCCGACCTCACCCACTGCTGACCATAAGTCTCTTTTTTCTTTTGCCAATCCGAAATTTCAGTACCATTTTCGTCCAGATCTAGTAAGGTACCTACAATATCGTCTAACCATCTCGTAGTACTAACAAACAATTAAAAAAGAAACGAATGCTGGGGCTACATTATCGGGATTCGGCAAATATTCCCGTTATCGCGACAAATGTGACCGTGTAGTTCACCGAAATATTCGCGCGAAAACGAATGATTATCGCGGTACTATCGGAAAGCTAATGCACATCAAAGGGGTTTGTCACGACGATAATTCGCTTGAGTGATATTTCGTCGCTTCTGCTACTATCTTCTCTTGCTTCTTTTTTTCATTATTCGTATTTAGCAAATGATTCTCGTACAAGTATTGAAAATATAAGTAATTATTTATAGCTTATAGCTTATTCGGTCTTATAATGTACCCACTGTTGGGACTCAGGCCTCCTCTCTAGGAGAGGGAATTAGCCGTAATCCACCACGCAGGCCCAGTGGGGGTTGGTGGATGTCACATGTCTTCGATTTTTTGGTTCTAGGACATGCCGGTTTCCTCACGATGATTTCCTTCACCGTTTTGAGAGCAGTGGTGATGAAATAAATTACACAAAGTAATGCGCCTGGCTGGGTTTGAATCCGCGACCTACAACTTGTAAGTCATGGCCGTTACACTCGGCCACTACTCTCCCAGTAATTATTTACCGACACATAATACAAACACCACCCCTTTTGTCATTTTACTTCGCACGAATTACCTCCCGCAGCCGCATAGAAATGCGATTGACCTCTATATACCTGTTACGATGCTTTTATCGCGACAACGCGACATCGATATTCGAGCTATATTATAGCCACACCATAAGAAAAGCGTAACCATCGTAATGTGCGGGCACCTAACTGAATTCCAGGAGGTCGTTGAACTTATTGTCCTCTGATATGACCGTCAACTCTGGACTCAAAAAAAAAATACCTCATTTGCTTATAGTCTAGAATGAATGATTACAATGATTAAAATCCCAAAAAAAAGAAATGGAAAGATATAAATGAGAAGTTATTTATAATTTAGGAGCAGTGGTGGCCGAGTGGTAAGTTGTAGGTCGCGGGTTCAATTTCAAAGCGCATTACTTTGTGTAATTTATTTAATCACCACTGCTCTCAAAACGTTGAAGGAAAACATCGTGAGGAAACCGGCATATCCTAGAACCAAAAATTCGAAGACATGTGACATCCACTAACTCGCACTGGGCCCGCGTGGTGGTTTACGGCCCATTCCCTCTCATAGAGAGGAGGCCTGAGCCAACAGTGGGAACATTATAAGGCCAACTATGGTAACTACTATTTATAATATGCCCTCGGAAACTTCCTATTAGGTCAGTCAGTTAGAATTCCCTAAAGGCCTGTTTTACGTACACACTTAAACTAACTAAAGTTTACTTACTTCGGTCTTGGTCTTGCTTGACACAGATATTTAAGAATGACGAACTTTTTGGGAGACGTAGGTACACTATCTTCAAACTCACACTATCGTAATTGTGAACATTGTTTTGTTATTGTTATGTTGTTGAACAGTTGACCCGTGATAACCCGGTCCCTGTCTATGTTTTTACGGTTTTGTGCCTCATTATTATTATTTTTTTTGACCTACTACTCCTTGGAGCAGAGAAAAAATCAAGCTTCTAAGTAAACGTAATCTTAAGATAAGGCCGTTGATCTCCGTATACTTCGCATATTTTAACGTTCACAAGGAAATTTTAAGCTATAGATACAAGGCTTCATAGCACAAGTAAAGGAAAATGTCTGAAAAAACGGTTTTGTAGTTACATCACAAAAATAATTACTTTTTTTGCGATTCGGAAAAATCTTTTAGAGTGATTGGGAAATCGTATTAGTTACTTACATAGTTAAGTTTATACGGAACTCTCGATGAAGTACGACTTGCACGTGCCCAGTTTTTGTTTCAAAATAATCACCTGATCCTCTCTGGATTATTTCGCCATTTTAAAGTAATCAATTCTAAACCCTGAATATTGTACATATTCATATACCTACTTTCAACCCCTGTTACCTAGGTCAGGAGTAAAATTTTACGAAATAATCTATGTGAGAGAGCTACATTTGTAGGTATCTTGACGAGGATAGTGCGTCACACTATCCTCGTCGTGTTTCCATATGATTACCTAAACAAAGACATATTTCCCCTGCGAACAATAAAATAAAGTTCCTTACATGTTTACGACTTCTATCCTTTTCTTCACATACATATTAAAAAGTACCATACTGCATGCCTGCCTGATAGCGATATACTCACCAACCATTGAACATGCGGTTTTCATCAATAGCCAGAGTGATTCATGAGGAAGGTTTAGGTAGAAGCCGAGAATTTCAAAGGTTTGTAATAGGTAACGCACATCCGTTACCTATTACAAATCTTTGAAATTCTCGACTAGAGAGTTATATCGGAAAAAGATTGTGAACCGGAGCTTTTCGAAATCGGTACTGAATGTGGAAAAGAAAGAAAGAAAAATATTTTATTTGGCACACGTACACAAATAGAAACAACATAAACACTTAAGATAAAAAAAATAACTAACATTGTGTGTCTTGCGGAAGCGGAGGTGGAGGCAGAAGCGAATTCACAACATTCCAAATTTTAATAAGAAACAAATAAAAAACAGTAGTGAAGTCATTAATCGACAGATGGCGCGGGGTTAGGGAGTTTCTCCTCGCGACAATAACTTCGGATTAAAATTTATCGAAACCGAAATTGGAATCAGTCTATTGGAAGCTCCGAATTTTCTCAATAGGAATCAAACTTCCGGAACATCTATAATATGTATGTATTTAGAAATATATATTGTATGTTTATCAGTTGTTATACTCATAACACAAGCTCTGCTTAGCTTGGGACTAGACGGTGTTGTGTGATAGTTGTGGAATATTATTATAATTTTTTATATCTCTGATTTATAACTAGTTTAAAGTTAACGATAAATAAGAAATTGCTAATGTTAGTCGATACCTACTAATGGTGTACGATTTTAAATAACTTTTCTATATAAGCGAAGATGATTGTCAATTGTTTAGTGTTAATAGCGGATCGGTCTTTGTAGGCGAAGTAACAGTTTAGTTAAACATTTGTATTCCGAAATGAAGAGCGACAAATTATTTTTGTTGTGTGAATATAGTTTTGTATCACCATCATCTACGATGCAGTTTCGTATGCGCACGATTAGCCCCCCTAGCCAAGTTACAATCTTATCGTTCGCGCCGAACTCCTAGAGTAGGCAATGCCTCCGATTCTTTTGTTCTGACGTCATCTCAACGCTCAGTCACGTGGTCAGAACAAAGGAATCGGAGGCGTGGCCTACTCAAGGCTTTCGGCGCGAACGAAACGATTGTAACTTGGCTAGAGGGGCAGCAGTTTCTCCACTCTACATTTGAGCTCGGCTCGTGCTCCACTCCTCTAGCGTAGACCCACCTTTACAATGTGACGAAATAGCGCCTCGAACGAGCGAAAATACTGTACGATTATGTGCTCGGCTCGTACTCCGCTCGTGCTATGCTCCTCTAACGTTGATTATTGGAAAAACGACAGCACGATTATTCTTTTCTTCGAAATTCATAAAATTTTGGTAATTTCTCACAAGTTGAATATTGTTATCAAGGTGAGCGAACTTGTGAATCATACAAATAACCTTGGTAGTTCCATGTTCTTTGTTTTCTTTCTTTGTGGAATCGAGGTAATCTAGGTAGGTTATAGGTATGTATAGGTTGTATGTATATCAATACTAGCTTTTGCCCGCGGCCCGCTCCCGTCAACTGACTACAATATCTACTCTAACCAACTCTACCCTACTCCACCCTACTCTACCTCACTCTGCCCCTCTCTACCCTACTCTACCGTACTAGATAAAAAGTATCCTATGTCCATCTCCTGGTCCTACCAATTTTCAGCCAATTCGGTTCAGCCGTTCTTGAGTTATAGTAATAGTGTAACAAACACGAGTTTCTTTTAAATGTATAGATTATCAATGACTAGCACTTTGCCAGCGACTTCGTTTGCGAGAAAGTTTCCAAAAAACTTTATTACGTACATTACCTTAGTACATTGAAACAAGTGCAGAAAGTTTGTCATTGCGACCGAAGCGAAATACGCACGAGCCGTAGGCGAGTGTGTTATGGACTTATGGAGCCGCGGGCTGCCGTGACTTTGCACGTGTATCAAACGACTTTTTTCAATACACTTACGATGAAATGAATAAACGAGGGTTGACGGGATGAAATGAATAAACAGCCTGATACGATACATGTAATAACATTGCGGCGGGGAGAGCACGCGCTCTGTTTCTGCACTAGTGCGGAAAACAGTCTATTGCGGACCTAAAAGCGGTGGAATAAGACTGGGTTTTCGAGTAAGTGTATTGAAAAGAAATTGTAGCTCAGTTTCATTTTAAAGGTTTTTATGTATTGATCAGTATCAAAGTAATCCTTTGTCCCGACAACTACAGTACGGTCAAAATATGATGTCCGCTTTGAAGTTAGCGTTAAAAAATGCAATAAATAGGTTTTTTTGATACAAGTGGAGAAAGTTTATCATTGCGACCGAGGCGGAATTCGCCCGAGGCGCAGGCGAGGGGGTTATGGAAGCCCAGAGCTGCAGCGACAAATTTCCACTTGTATCAAACGACGTTTTTCATTACACTTACAAATAAAATAAACGACGGTTGACTCGCGACACATGGGGGTTACTTAGCGCCCAGCTTGATACGATAAATTTAATAAGTTGTGGAGGCGATGAGCTCGTGCACTTTTCGGCACTAAACCGAAAATCAGAAAATTGCGTGCCTAAAAGCTGTAGGGATAAGAGCGAGTTTTCGAATAAGTGTATTAAAAACATACTTTCTTTTTCTCCAGGACGTCAAAGATGAGCTCAATAAAAAATCGAAGAATGACGCGGACTCGTTGGAAGCCATCTTGGGTTACGTGGGCGACATGGGGCGGTACCAGAAGTTCCTGTTCGTCTTCATGATGCCCTTCGGCGTCTTCTTCGCGTTCATCTACTTCGTACAGATGTTCATTGCCGCGACGCCGCAGCGGCATTGGTGCACAGTGCCCGAGTTGGCGCATTTGGATATGGAGCTTAGGTAGGTGGTTGAATTGTTTTTTTGCAACCCTTACAGCAAAGATATCAAAGATGGTCGAAGCAATTACTCTGATTTTCTATTTTTTTGTATTCTTGATTGGTTCACGCTTGACCGCCATCTCACCTGATGGAAAGCGACGATGCGGTCGACGATGGAACGCGCTTACCTAGAAGTAACCTATTCACTCTTAACTTAAAGATTTCCGGGTTGTAGCTATCAGGAAACACAGATTCCGGCAAGGAATTCCACTCCTTAGCTGTACGCACAATGAATGTGTTCTATATTTCAGCTTTGATCGTAGAGTAACTGGGACCCGACGAGCCTTTTGGATAACTGGTGAAACTTCACCCTAGAAACACCCTCTCCCATCAAACACTGTACTATATTTATTGACTGTGTCTCCTGTGAATAACAACATTGCACCCCCTTGCAGAATTTTACGAGCCCTATGTTGGTACAAGCTTGACATGATAAGAGTGGTATATGTGTGTTTTCTACTATTTGAAATGTAACAGTGTGATTTCTTTTATGACCTGAAATCTGTTTCTCCATGTACAATAATATTATTTCCCCCAAAAAATTTCTATTGTCCTAAAATATAAACCATGGCTTAGTTTAGACACCATGTCTCCCACAAATTAACATTGTTACCTATATCATATCATATACCTATAAGTTTTAGTTTCCTACTGTTCTGTACTGTTCCTATC
Organism: Mythimna vitellina; assembly: GCA_949316375.1. Taxonomy (NCBI): domain Eukaryota; kingdom Metazoa; phylum Arthropoda; class Insecta; order Lepidoptera; family Noctuidae; genus Mythimna; species Mythimna vitellina. The sequence continues at coordinate 5,166,528 of OX438687.1, read as the reverse complement.
GTTATTTGTGGAAGATAAATAAAAATATTATTATTATTATTTATTATATTACATAAAGATTTTCGCCGACAAAACCAAACAGTTTTGTTTGAATTCCGCGTTTTTTAGTGCACATAACGTTCACCTTACATGTCCTCAACATTTTGTAAACCAATTAGACATTTATCATCCATCCAGTAAACATTTTACAGTACTTATTCCATTTTTTTTTAACCAGGTACCTGTTCGAGTGTGTATTATTTTCATCGTCGTCAGTGTCTTAACTATCCTAATCAAGTTATGTGTTTTTGTGAACCAAGAGAAAGAAGAGAAGACACAAATGGTCAACCATCTGTGGCTTCTTTATCAGTTCCACTTTATACTGATAGGTACTTTCTGAATGTCAATGTTTGAGTTCTTGATCAAAATACCAAAATCGCTAAACATTATGCCTCCTTTTCCCTTAATTTCTCATGGATCCCATAATCAAAACTAGATTTTTATAAAATTAGGATCAATGTTAAAGTATATTCATCAAGTAAAAAAATAATGTTCCAAATTGGTTCATTGAATAAATGACGAATTTCTGAGGTAACAGTCGTAAAACAAAACATTTTGGCAGAAATTCATGCTGTTTTTGAAGTTGAAAGATTGTAATTTGTTAGCTCTTGCGAATCTCCACTCAAGCCAGCCAATAAAGGAAAAAGAGACGTGGGAGCTCTGCTCCTTCAGTGTTCACTACGGCCGCAGGCCGGCCAATAAAGGCAAGCCGAAGATGAAGAGCAAGAATTCTCCCGGGAAATCGGTTCCGTGGGGTCGCTAAAGCCCAACAGTTATTATTATTATGTACTCTTCCTTGTACCACTACGTTCCAAAGATGAAATGTCCAAACATCTTGAAGACTCACACATGCAAATTCAATGAAAGTCTGTTCGATACGACGTTTTTTCAGTTAGGTGCCAGTTTATGGATAAATACGTATATTTATAATTACGTATATTAGCATTCTTGGTAAGCCGCTTTGCACACTTCCTTGTTTCGTATAGAAGTCCTATGTACCTGCGAGTAGGAGTGGCAGGCGGTCGCCTCCTATTGCGAAGCAGTAATGTTAGCAAAGGAGGAGGCTGTACGTGCACTCAATCAGCAAACCGTAGTGGCCCAGCAGGGTCAAAGCCTACTGGGGCTAAGGGTCTGCTTCTGAAAGGAAGACTCGACCCTGGTATAAAAGGCAACGAAGGCACAGGAGTGGGTTTTTAGTCAGTAAAAGTCTGGCACACCCTCTCGCTCCGCCCAAGAGCGGGGGATCTTCTATCCACCGAAAAAAGAAAACAAAATTTATGTATATACCTACCTACCCGTAGCTGACGTCCTACATGGAAATCATCTTTATGAATAAAAAAAGGAGAAACGGACTGACTGAAATATCAACGCACAGCCTAAACTAATAAGACTTGGAGCGTGAAATTTTGCACAAAGCTTCCTTCTATGACGTAGGTGAGCACTAAGAGAGGATTTTTGTAAATTCACTTCCTAAGGAGATGAAACGGGGGTCCAAAGTTTGAATGAAGAAAAACTTCTTTCATGCGGGCGAAGCCGCTGGCAGAAGCTAGCATACGAATATATCCTTAGTCGGCATTCATTGTATTAAAAATCAACCTAGAGCCTTTGGTTGAAAGGCACAGAAAATAATATCTGAATGCAAAATGCAACAGATTAGAAGTGTCCAAACGGAAAACAAATTTAATTCACAACTTTTTGGTATCGATACCACTATCTATGTTAATCTCTAGAATGAATTGTAGTAACCGATTACGAAAGCGATAAAAACTAGATGATGTATCGATCCACGTGTGGTGTACATTTAGCCAAAACGTTTCGTAGTACCAATACTTAGGTATTGACCGACTGGCCTGTTGGTCTAGTGGCTAGTGGCCCTGACTGCTGTGGTATGTATTTAGAAATACATATATAAATGTTTTTATCAGTTGTCTAGTACTCATAGCACAAGTTCTGCTTAGTTTGGGACTAGATGGCGTTGTGTGATAGTTGTGGAATAGATTATATATTATAGCAATTTAAAATACCAATTTAAACATTCGAGATGAGAGAATTATGTGAGTTCTGAATTTCTCACAAGTATGAGAAATGTGTATTAACATCTATAAGGCGTTTTTTTCATCATCATCATCATCATTTCAGCCGAAAGACTGCTGGACATAGGCCTCCCCCAAGTGTCGCCACAATGAATGGTCCTGTGCATCTCGCATCCATCAGACTCCCGCAACCGTTACCTTGTCATCAGTTCACCTTGTAGGAGGCCTTCCAACGCTGCGTCTCCCGGTACGTGGTCGCCATTCCAGAACCTTTCGGCCCCAAACGGCCATCCGTTCTGCGAGCAATGTGCCCTGCCCATTGCCACTTAAGTTTGGCGATTCTTCGTGTTATGTCGGTGATCTTGGTTCTCCTGCGTTTTTTTTGAGGTGGTAAATCATCCAATGACTTTTCCCAATCTAGGGTGACACGAGAGTCCAATCAGAGTTTATATTGACTAAAACCAACCATACCAGTGTCCTTCGGACTCCTTCGGTTGCCCTTTACGTACTATGACCACGGTTTCCATTTCAGAAGTTCCCCGTGGCCCTAGCAGGCATTGACCCAACTCCGAAGGTGAATCAGGACACAATCATGATAAATCAAATGTCAAAAAGAATTTTGTCGAAGGTGAATAGCATAAATAGACATAAAACCTTTAATCCGTGTTTTCGATAAGAAGATATGAGAAACTGATTAGGTATATTATAGATTCAGTGTTTCGAGATGAGAACAAAATTATTTTGTAGTTTTTAGACAAACATTTTGTATTTATTCATCTTCAAGCTCAATGTACAATATGTTTTATATGATTGTTTCAAAAACACTTAACTAATTAAAACTATATATATGCACTAAAAGCTACTCCTAACTAAAATATGGTGTCATAAAACTCCTCCGCATCGCTGTCGACTGGAACTTTTTTCTTTTATTTAATTGGTATAAACCAGTGCTTGACTGCGATCCCACCTGATGGTAAGCAGAGATGCAATCATTGATGGTGAGGCGCACTAGTTTATTAAGAGCCTATTCAATATAGCCTTGAAGGCACCTAAATTATAGTTGGACGGGAAGATCGCAGCAGGCAAATTGTTCCAGTCGAACGACGAAGCGAAACGCTTAGTCCGGACCGTTGAAGTTTCAACAACGTAGAGGTGGATACTCACCGTACTGTGCCCAAAAGGCTGGCGGCATTGCCACGTTGTACGGCAATGCTTAATCTCTGACCGAGGTAAAAGCCAGCCTTTGGTCACGTGAAGTGTCTACTAAGCGTTTGGATAGTTCTGTAAAAAGCGTATGAGCACTCGGACCCCACGGCCCAAGAATTTCAACCGCAAACGGCTCAAAAATATAACTGCTGACGAGGTTGTTATATTTCCGCCGCTTGAGGTTCTCCGCAGCCGCAGCGGCAGCACCGGCACAACACGATGAGCGGAAGATGGAATGGCGTAAGAGTGGCGACACAGGTAGCGTCTCACACTAAAGGTTTACCCAAACAAGGTTTTATTCTGTTCTATCGGAGTCTGGTTTCCGCTATTCGCACTTAGTCCTACCTATGCGGACCATTGTTCTTGAGCCATGGCGCCCATCCTTTGATAGGCTTATGCGAACTAGCCCACCTCTCTCAAAAAAAAATTAGTCCTACGTTTTTCTGTAAGGAAATTTAGAGATCCTAGGATATTCGCATGTGTTTATCGGTGACACCAGCCCCCCTAGCCAAGTTACAACCGTTTCGTGTCGAATTTCGTTCTCCAATCGGTAACGCCTCGGTCTTATCGTTTTCTACAATTGCTGATTGTAGAAAACGATAAGTTGGTAGCCATGTTGACGAGTCTGAGTCAACCGCTCGTTCTATAACGTCGTCCTACAATAACAAAGGATGTAGCATTGAACATTGTAGAAACGATAATAATTCAATCTATAATTTTGAACGATGTCAACTTGGCTACGAATTTTCTATTTGTTTGTTCTGACGTGACTTAACTTTGAGATGATGTACTCGTACATTACGTATGTACATTCCCATACATTTGATTAGTTTTCGACTAGCGTTAACCATTGCAGATTATCAACTTGGCTAGGGGTGCTGAGCAGTGAAGGAGCACATGCGGAATTGCCTCTTCCCTCTCCAAGCATGCTCTGCAAAAATTACAATTCCGCGGTTACCCTGATGCTTTCACGTTAATGGCCTTCTGTCATTTTAATAGCATGTGTGAAATTACTTAACTATATTTCAAACACTATAAATAATCACATATTTCACGTTGGGATCCCTCGGGATTTTGAGAGTACGTTAATTAAACCGTTGGCCTTGGAAATTAACAGATGTCCTTGACTTTTGTTACGGCTGTAGAAACTTCGCAAGCTTAAAAGTCTGACGTCGATCCTTAGTATTTAGGAACTGGGTACTTGCTTGTGTTTATTTATGTACAATATTTTGTTCTAAATAACGCAAAGACCTAAAAGACCGAGGGCGATACACCTGTGTGTTGAAACCTTCAGTTAAACTTTGCGTTTCAGGACCGAGGTAACTTTTCAAAATTTCCTGCTGCCCTAGCGGTATCTATTGTGCTTAGAACTCGGAAAACGACCCGCTACCTTATTTTTACTGTTTTTTTCGACTCTTTTTTATCGTGACTCTCTTCAAGCGGTTGTCATCAACGACCGTAGCAGTAACGATTTTAACAGAAGGGATTTTCTGTACATGTGTTTGTCACCTAACTCCTAAACGACTTGACCGATTTGAATGAAATGTAATAATGTGTGTAATAAAAAACCGGGCAAGTGCGAGTCGGACTCGCGCACTGAGGATTCCGTTCAAACTTACCTATGAAAACAGTTAAATTCCCGAATCGAGTTGGGAAGATTTCTTTTTTGTGATGTAACCACAAAACAGTTTTCAATTTTTTTCCTGTACGTGTGCTATGAGACTTTTTTGCTTCATGCCAAATTTCAGGATTCTAGGCCAACTCTATGAATTTTGATTCCCTTTGAGAGTGTTGAGATATACGTTTTTTGCAACATAAATGGCCGTATCTATTTTTTTCGTTAACTTAGAAGTTCGATATTTTACAGCTTCAAGAGACTACAGACCTGAGTATATGGTTTTAATTTCAACACGATATTTCCACGCGTTCCCGAGATAAAGGGTTTTCACAGACAAATAGACGGACGGACAACCAAGTGATCCTTTATGGGTTCCGATTTTTCCTTTTGAGGTACGGAGCCCTAAAAAAAACATAAATTTATTAGACTAACTAGCGTTAAACCTAATAGTCATCTGATCGCAACCACTTCCTCTATCTCTTCACAACTATGTTGGGGTTGGTTAACCTACAGAAACCAGTTGCTGGGTAACACGATACCCATAGATTTAAATTTATGTATAAGTTGTCTTACTTTTTTGGTGTACATTAAAGTTTATTCTATTCTATAAACCCGTGTGGTTATCATTATGTAGCCACGAGCAGCTCGTGGTTATGATTAACATTCTCTAAGTTCAAACATATAAAATATCTCTCTCTTCCAGACGAAACCTATCAGCCCCAGGAGCAGCGATCGGCGAGTGGGACAAATGCGCCACCTTCGACGTGAACTGGACGCAGGTCCTACACACCATGACCCCGCCACCACCAGGCACGCCCACCATCCCCTGCCAGCACGGCTGGGACTTTGAACTCACTGATATTCCTTATGCTACTGTTGTAAGCGAGGTAAGGAGTCGTATGTTGTTTTTTCTCTGTCAGTCTATTTCAGTATTACCCAATTCCAGCAATCTGAAAAAGTTCAAACAGGCTCTATCTCTCTCTCTCTCTCTCTGGAATATTGGGACTGAATTTTGTGAGCGATCTTCTTCTTAAACCTGAGGCCCTACGATGAGTTCTTAACGCGATCAATTTGACGCCTAACCTGCTCCCCTAGCCAAGTTACAACCGTTTCGTTTGATTCTCTTTCCGTCAATCGCCTCGAGTAAGCCACGCCTCCGATTCCTTTTTTTGACGTCATCTCAACGTTCAGTCACGTGGTCAGAACAAAGGAATAGGAGGCGTGGCATACTAGAGGCGATCAACGAAAAGAGAATTGAAACGAAACGGTTGTAACTTGGCTAGGGGGGGGGGGCAGCTGTTAAAGGGATGTCGCTATATAGGGTGTATTGCTCCATCCGTCTTTCTCGTATGCACGCTTGACATTTTAACACCTCATAGTAAGGCCCAAGCGCGCTTATTGCAGCACAATTAAAGTCGTGTAGACAGCCAAAGCTAGCATCGGCCCTAACTGGCCCCGTAAATTTTGCTGACATCCAAAAGGTACCTAAAATGGGTATGGAACCTATATACCGAAAGTTGGCGAGACGACATAACATAGAGTGGTTAAAACCACTATAAACTTGCGGGACACTACAATCTTGCGAGAATACTGAACAAAAAGGGCAACTTAAATAAATTAACAAAAGTAATTATGTACCTACCTAAAGTGTAGATATCGGTGTCGTGTATAATTATTGTAGCGTATAATTGTGTAGTGTGAACAAGTGCGTGTTGGGTAGCTTATTGATATAGCGTTAGTCATGTGTATAGCATAGCATAGTCGGCCTTATAATGTTCCCAATTTTGGGACTCAGGCCTCCTCTCTAGGAGAGGGAATGGGCCGTAATCCACCACGCGGGCCCAGTGCGGGTTGGTGGATGTCACATGTCTTCGAATTTTTGGTTCTAAGACATGCCGGTTTTCCTCACGATGTTTTCCTTCACCGTTTTGAGAGCAGTCATGTATATAGTAAATTGATAACAAGGTCATCAAACAAATAATTTTCTTCTTTCCAGAGAGGCTGGGTATGTGAGAACGCCGGCAACGTGCCGATGGCTCAGGCTGTGTTCTTCGCAGGAGCCTTCATGGGAGGTTTGATCCTGGGCTGGTTAGCTGACCACTTCGGCAGAGTACCCGCTGTGATAGGTAAGTTTTGAGACATGGCTGTTTATTGTGACGTCACAAAAGCTTTTTCACACTGTGCTTTATTTAGCCTAATTACTGTTTTTCTAGTCTTCTTTCTCATATAATAAATCTGTAGAAGTTTTTAGTTGTACTCGCATCAGGTAAAATGTGCGAAATCGACATAAATAACCTTATACATTAAAATTGTGTGTAATTTGATATATTACTTAGGCTTTGTTTCATTTAATATAAGGTCCGTTTTGAAATTTGAGAAAAACCCTAGAATGTAACTTGGAACGAAACGGAAAAGAAACAATAAAATAATAATTAGGGGTCCGGTGTAGTAGTAGCTATTTTAGCTGTTTTACTAGCAGCTACACGGATATCTATGTAGCTACACTACACCCAAAGAGGTTGTATAGTCATTGACTATGAAAAAAATGTGATTTTTTTTTTGACAACTTTACATTCATTGACTAGGCGGTACGAAATTCGCGCGGGCCAGCTAGTATTTACTAAATAAGAATAACTGCTCATGTTCTAGTAAAAATAGTCTCCGAGGGTGGCAACACCATAAAAGGTATTTTTGTAATTACAGTCTCAGCTCCATAATGACGTCATCTTTGGCTCGGGCGTGTAAATTCCGTTTCTGTTGCAATGATGAAGCTCAGTTGCTGGCTTGTTTATTATACGTAATTTAACCTCCAGCGGTGGCGAGAGAGCAAGCATACAAGTTTATTTTTTAATTTATTTTTATTTTTATGTACACACATAAAAATAAAAGAAAAGAAGAAGGAACAGAAAAATAGGTACAAAGGTGATGCTTATCATTAAAGAAATCTCTTCCAGCACACCTGTGAAAGAAGAGTTGGAAAAAATAAAAATGTAGATGTTGTGGCCAGATCTTAGAATTGATCACTTCATGATGTGACCGGCCAGCGGACGAGGCTCTCTATACCATGAAATGCCACCATTTCATGATATATATCCTCGTCTGCTGGCCAGATCACGATGGGCAAGCAAATCAATGAACACTCTGCGTTTAACCATATGAACGACTAAATGCATGATTATTTCTGTTATGGCCAAACATGGCTGATCATATCTGACTCGAGCTCGGTTAGGATGGTTACTGGACAGCCGGACGGCAAGTTACCCATTGCTCGCCGTTCGCAAGCCTTCGCTTACGATGACTGGAAATCGGGATCGGGATTCCGGCGGCTGGGGCGTGTGGGCCGTTTTCTCACGCGTGCGGCCGCCTCCTCCTTCTACCTCTTCGCTCCACACCATGGCCTGTAACAAGGCCCGACACGAGAGATCGTTACCGCTAATCGCCCTCACGAGGTCACGGCGCGGCTGTGCTCTGCCCAAGCGGGGCACACCTCGACCGTATGCTCCACCGTGTCCTTTATATTATTTTTAATGTTTTTTTTAGAAATATTTTAAAATGTAGTAAATAAGTAAGAATAATAAATAAACGATATAATCTTCATTTATTGATTGATTTTCACCCAGTTAACACTACAAGTTAAAAAAAAAAACTGAATTAATCGACGCCGATTTTATCGATATCGATATTATTGTTGTGACTGTAGCGACATCTATCGCGTCACATAAGAAAATCCTGAATCGCGCAATCAAAGTTCTCCGCGCGATTAGAACACATAGAACGGCCCGAAATCATCTATCGGGGCAGTTGCAGCCCACCAGACATAACACCCGTCTGGTCGGAGGATCCTCCCTTTTCAAAGGAGGTTCGCGGGACTTTACTCTCTGTTCCGCCTACCTCCAAACTGGTGACCCCGACGTGATTCAGGATTTTCTTATGTGACGCGATAGATGTCGCTACATCACTCCCCTCCGGAGATCGGAGATCGATGGTTCTTGATGCTTCTTGATGCGTGCCAGGCCAGTGGTAGGTTGGTTCCAGTGAGTCGGAACCGAATGCCGCATAGTTCTCGGTGAGTCGGAACTGTCTGCGGTGATGCCCCAGTGAGTCGGGGTGCTGCTGTCCCAGTGAGTCGGGATGATGCTGCAGGCTCCAGTGAGTCGGAGTAGTGCTGCTGGCTCCAGTGAGTCGGAGCGGTGCTGTGCGACGTAGTGGCTTGACTGCTTGCGTCGACCAGGAGAGGTTCTTCATTGCTCTTCATGTGACTGGCCGAAGGTGCAGTGTGCTTCGCCAAGGTCGCTGATGAGGCTGAGGGTGGTGACCAGGTATGACCAGGTAGGCATGCTGGTGGTCAGGATACCCTTTATAGCCGTGGGTGCTGGCTGTATGGCTCGCTGCTCGAAAGCTTGAGGAAGTGATGATGACGTCACGAGGTAGTAGCTGCACGAAGGCTGCGCTGACGTTCTTTGTCGAGGGTCACCAGTTTGGAGGTAGGCGGAACAGAGAGTAAAGTCCCGCGAACCTCCTTTGAAAAGGGAGGATCCTCCGACCAGACGGGTGTTATGTCTGGTGGGCTGCAACTGCCCCGATAGATGATTTCGGGCCGTTCTATGTGTTCTAATCGCGCGGAGAACTTTGATTGCGCGATTCAGGATTTTCTTATGTGACGCGATAGATGTCGCTACATGACTGACTTGTTCATTACTATGTTTGCTGACATTGTTGCATCAGCCAATCACAACCGTTGCATTTTCCCCCGTCCCCCGGCCCGCAATGGTGAATCGTGTGCCTAGTCGAAATCCGTCTACTGGAATCTCTCTAGTGGTTTAATTCTCTTTGCTCGGATGTGATCTCTCTCTCTGACTGAAAGGTTTGCTGGGAGAAAACTTTATGAACGTAAATAGTTAAATTAAAGAATTAAGAAGTTGGTTTGCTTATTTAAAAGCGCCAAATGAAAGGTAATTTCCGTAACGACGACAGACGCAATCCCACATGAAAACATGATCTTATTGTCTGGCTCATCCGGGACAGATGTTTGATAATAAAACATCATGTCCACTTGTCCACATTTGTTTTATTGTGTACTGTGGGAATCAACGCGACATTATGTTTGTCACATTTTTATAAACATTTTGTATTTTTTTTTTACCTTATGGAGTCGGTAACGTAATGTTTATGTCATTTACCTTAGGGCCTGCGCATGCTTGAGACAAGACTGTCTTAGACAGACTTGTCCACGACGTCGCAGATTTATCTGCTACAAGACCGTTTTGTCTACGACACGGCTCACACCATCAAGACAGAACAGTCTAGCGGCGTACGGCCAGTGTTGCCAACTTAGTGGATTTTCCACTAAAACTGGTGGTTTTAACCCCCCATTTAGTTGCGAAATATTGGTTTTAGTGACCAGTGGATTTTTCTAGTGCTTTAGTAAAATTCAATTTCTTACTAAAAATGGGATTACTCGGGTGTAAATCAGCACCATAGAATCCATAATTATCAATCTGATACCGACGATGATGGTGCAAACAAAAATGATTCGTCTGAAGACGAATTAATATATAGCTGTTATTGAATAATTTGTATGCTGATTTAGCTACTAATGTTCATTTACCTACTAATGTACCGGCGTGTCCTCGTGGGGGCAATCGGTGGCAGCGATCTCTCGCGCCGGGCCTTGGTGCAGGCCATGGTCCGGAGCGAGGAGGAGTGGCAGACGGTCGCCTCCTTCTGCGAAGCACTAATGCTAGCAAAGGAAGCGGCCAATCGCGTGAGGCAAAGGTCCTCACGGCCCAATCGCCGCCGGGATTCCGATCCCAATTTCCAGCCACCGTAGGCGCGGGCTTGTGGACGGCGAGCAATGGGTGGCTCGCCGTCCGATCGTCCGGTAAGCGTCCGGACCGGGCCCGAGTCGTCGACGGCGCGTACTGACGCGCGCACCAAGCGCGTCTCAAGGAGATGTCAGCAAATCGTAGGGGCCCAGCAGGGTCGAAGCCTACTGGGGCCATGGGTGACGCGAAAGAGATCCCCGGAGCCCTGGAAAAATGGCAAAGAAGGAACAGGAGGGGTTTTTTAGTCAGTAAAAGTCTCGTCGACGTCGTAGACAAGTCTGTCTAAGACAGTCTTGTCTCAAGTGTGCGCAGGCTCTTATGCAACATACTAGCTGCTGCCAGCGGCTTTGCCCGCGTGATAGCAGACAATTATCCCAAGGGATAAAAATTCTATAGGTATGCTATTTCAGATACATGGTCTACCCGTGTACCATTGTTTCATTGAAATAAGTTCTGCCGTCCGAGCGTGAAGAAGTAATAAACATACATACACACTTGGCTTTATAGTGTACCTAATTATTTTGTATGTTGCTTACGTGTCCATTTGGGTATATAGTTGTGCCTTGTGTCATGCATGATGAATGGGAAGCATCTGTTTACCTAAGCATCAGATCATTTTATAATAATACATTTAGGTTCACAATTTTATTGTTCCATTGTGTTCTTTTTTCAAACATTATTATCGTTGAACCCAAATTGAATAGACATTTTCTGTATTCTGTGATGTTCACTTGAAATAAAAACTTTATGCAAGCAACTTCTAAATAATAATAAAAAAACACAAATAAAAGTAAATTAATAACTTATTTATCCTAGTGATATTTTGTATCTTCATACAATTTAAAGTACAAAGGCGGACTTAATGCCTTAGACATTCTCTACCTGCCTACTTAATTGTTGCTGGTTTTGCTTTTTCGTTATTTAACACCGATATTATTCACTTTATTTTTTTGCCCCTCGCTATTTATTACTTGTGTACCTATCGTACGTGACATACCGTCGTTGCGACTTTAACACCTCATAAGTGTCACTTTTGGCAAAATCACTTTTTTATACCACCCTTTTTAACATTTTTAAGCTCTATCGAATGCAAAAACTCCCATGTGTATAAGACTATTTAATCGTCATTTGTTTACCAATTTCAAGATCAACAAGGAGCGGAAGCTCCTTGTTGATCTTGAAATTTAATAATTTAAATTAAATAAATAATAATAATTAAAAATTAATAATTATATTATTATTAATAATTTAAATTATTTATTTTTTTTAATTTTTAATTTGGTTTTGATTTTTTTTTGTTTTTTATTAGGAATAATAAAATACTACTTTTACATTTAAACTACTTTTACATGTAAACTGTTTGTTTTTTTACTATCATACTAGGTACTTTCATTTTCAACTAACAATAGCAAAAGTACATGCAGGAAATCATATGGCTGATACCTATATTTTTTGTTGTAGATGGTTTCATTACATTTTTTTCAGTTGACGGTTTATATCGATTTTCTCATAAAGTTGAATTTTACACACAAGAGGTTGATACACAAGATACCCAACTCAAACCCGAAGCCACTACACTGTAGGCTATACAATCATTTGTTTCTTGCGAGAATCAAATCCGTCAATGTGATGCACAGTGCAGGAGCGCCAACCGTACCGGCCAACCATACTGTTTTTTTTTTATGTGATGGGCTCTCGTGCTTGGAGGCCAAAGAAAAGATGGATGGATCGTGTGAACAGTGATATGAAAGAAAAGGAAGTTAATGATAGTATGACGGTTAACAGGATAGAATGGAAGAAAAAAACGTGTAGCGCCGACCCCAAATAAGATGGGACAAGGGCAGGAAGATGATGATGGGCTCTCGTGCTTTGATTTTCTCAATATTAGTAATTTTGCCACAAAAGAGAGAGTTTAAAATCCTGAGGCCATACCACGATCTTAGCGCGATTCATTTGACGACCTAAACTGAACTGTTAAAGTGATGGAGCTATATAGGGTGTGTGTGTACCTCTATCTCTTTTTCTCGCTCTCACGCTTGACATTTTATCAAGTCATGGTAAGACCCGTGATCAACCAGTTGGGAATAAAATAAAGACTTGTCCTTTTTTCAGGTGCCAATATGATCGGTGGCATCGGAGGCATAGCGACCATCTTTACTACAGGGGTATGGGACTTCGCACTGTGCCGGTTCCTCGTCGGCATGGCGTTCGATAATGCGTTCATGATGACTTACATTTTGGGTAAGATTGTCACACCTATAAAAAAATAACATACCAAAACCAACTTGGGTGATTTGGGCACGTTTGCCCGTTCTACCCTAAATTCTTGGGCATTTATTTTAAAAATAAGATCTCTTCCTTTTGTGATGAAACCCTAAAATCATTTCCTCTTGTCCACGCACATCTCCGTATGTTATTGCATATAGGTAATAAAATGGTTTAATCGTGTTTTCTTCTGCCAGTGTTGGAGTACGTGGGTCCCCGCCACCGTACATGGGTAGCCAACATGTCCATCGCCCTCTACTTCGGCATGGGCTGCCTTTGTCTACCGTGGTTGGCTTTGTGGATCGGCGATTGGAGGAAACTGCTGTGGTACACTTCGGCACCGATGTTGCTTGTTGTGTTCGCACCTTTAGTTCTGCCAGAGAGTGCTAGGTGAGTCTGATCCTGTAATTTCCTTGGGCGCTTAAAAAGTAAATGGGTCAGTGAGTCAATTAAGTAATGAGCAAATGAATTTTATAAGATTTGTCTTCTGGTATGGTATAGTGTTTGTAATGTACCATGTGTTTTCCAGATGGTACGTGAGCCGTGGTCGTATCAACCAGGCCGTACAGGTTCTCAGGAAGTTCGAGAAAGTAAATGGTACTAAGATCCCAGACGATGTTATGGATGAATTTATTGTAAGTTCTTATTTACTGTAGTATCTGAAGATAAATAGAAGAAATTGTTTTATTACTCTTATTAATTTCCTTCTCCAGTTTTGTAAAATATTAACTCAAACAATCCCTACCGGATCTGTTGCTTTGCATTGCAAGTAACGGTAATACTTATTTGCGTTCCAAACATTTTAGACTCGCTAAATATGCTTCATTCATGTACACCCATAAACTTCCATACAGGTCACATCAAACCAGACCAAACAAAACAACGAGTCGCTCCTAGTCCTCATGAAGAGTGCCCCCCTCCGACTGACCATGATCCTCATGCTGATCGTCTACATGGCCTGCTCCGTGATCTTCGATGGCCTCGTCAGAATGTCCGACGCGTTAGGGCTTGATTTCTTCATTAGTTTTACGCTGACGTCAGCGACAGAGATTCCATCAGTTACCTTGCTAGCTTGTGTACTTGACAGGTAAGGAGAACTTTCTCATTTTGTTTTAAGGAAGTCTCTGAATGTTGACCAATTGTTCTAGTAGGTGGTACAGCATTATTTCATTCCAAAAATATTGATTTTCAGGTGGGGTCGCAGGAATCTCACTGCTGCCCCATTGTGCATCGGGGGGATTCTCATTGGTGTAGCCTTGTTTGTGCCTAAAGGTTGGTATCTTATACCTTTTGAAGTTTTGAATAATTTCTCGAACTACTCATGGCATGAGAAAACAGGTTCCTAATTCAAAATATTCTACCCAGGAATTCCTCAGGCATCAATGGCAATTATGGCACGATTCTGCATCAACATGTCGTACAACGCTGTCATCCAATGGTCGACGGAGCTGTTGCCGACGGCCGTGCGGGCATCGGGGTCAGCCACCTTGCACATGAGCGGTTATGTCGCATCTGTGCTGTCACCTTACATTGTGTACTCTGTAAGTTGGTGAAGACGTGAAGTATATTTAAGAAGAAAAAAACTAAAGCTCAGATTAATAAACATTTATCACGTACAGACAACTGCATGTCATTTGTAACAATTTGACAACGACAGAGCCTTTATTGCGAAGCATTAAGAGCAATATTCATAGTGCCAGTGTTTTCACTGATGTGCAGTTGACTGTATTCAGGCTTAACCTCATTTCTGTCAATTTCGCACCACTGTCAAAATACAAGCGCAAGACAGAGATTAAAATATCTCTCACTTACACATTATCATCAATCTCGATTTATAAGCAATATACTAGGACATAATTGAAAGATTGAACAAACGAATGTTACCTTAAAACTCCAACGTTATTTTTCACAGGAGCGACTATGGACTTCGCTACCTCTGTTGATATTGGGAATAGTGTCAATAATTGGGTCTGGTATCAGTCTTGTACTGCCAGAGACTAAGGGTCGGCCAATGCCTCAGACTATGGCGGACGGCGAGAGGATCGTTCAGGAACAAGCGCTATGCGGGTAAGTGTAAAAATAAGAGGGTTTGCTTGTAACAGAATTTAGATATAATAATGAGTTCAACTTGGTTCATGTGCAAATGGAAAAAGGAGTATATTTGTTTTTTACAAAAATAGCAACCGATTTCAAAAAGTACCACAACAGAGTTAGAAATAACTTTAGTTTCAGAAGATGGTGTTTTTTTCATTAGTTTTGTTTAATTTTTGGCCAACTATTATTACATACATAGGTGCAGGTCAAATTAATAATCTTATTTTTGAATTCGGTTATAAATGGGTTTATATGTGCGGTCTGCAAGGAAAATAAGATTATCAATTTGATCTGTACCTAGGTCAAATGGATAATCTTATTTTTGAATTCGGTAAAAATGGGTTTATGTGTGCGGTTTGCAAGGAAAATAAAAGGGTAAGAATGGTTGTGATGGGCAATCGCAGGTTAAAATCGGCATGATGGGGAATCTAAAATCTGCCATTGATGTCCACCCTCATACCGTTAGCATGTGGAAAGGGTAGAAATGGGGCATGGTGGGCATTCGTGAGGAACAAGATGGGTCTCCGCTGTTACTTTTAGGTAAACCTTGATGTTATCCGAAAGAAGACTAAAAATGGGCATATTGGTTAGTTCGTGTTTTTGAGTGCATTTTCCATTAAAAAGTGAAACTTACTGCTTACCAATGATAGTTACTCATTGTTAGTTAACGTAACGTTCATACAAAGTTATCGCTGCATGTATAATAAGAAACAGCAAATTAGACTTTATTGGTGGTATAAAGGGGCATTTTGAGCAACTATTGTGTTAAGCGGGAGATAAATGTGCATTATTTGCAGTTGCAAACGTTGTACGGTTAGCAACCAAAGTTGATAATTCAATCGTATTGTAAAATTACATCCCACAAGCAAATTTAATTATTACAACTCTTGTTGCTGACTTAAGGGTTAAAAACAATGTATTGGTGTTTTTGGGAAATGTGAAATGTGTCGTATTTGCCGCAATGTTGACAAAGTAAGTTTTTTTTCACTTTATTTTCCGTTGCATTTTTGTCGCTTCAACTTTTTTAGCAACCGTAATGTTGTGTTTTTTTTTTTAGACTCTCTTTTTTTCAATTCTCATTTGTTTTTGGGTTGCATTTATTTCTGTCTCACTTTACTCGCCTTGTAAAGAAAAGGAGTAGATTCTAATTTTTTCATTTTGGTTTCAGCTGCCTCAATGGTATAATAAACAAAAGAAAATCAGACCTGCAGACAACCAAAAACCAAGTTGAATGCAAAAAAATATCGACGGGGAAAGACACTATAGTTTATTTTAAACCCAAAGCAACAAACAAAATTATTGAATCGTTACATCTGTAAAAATTTGGGACAAGCGGGCATACTACAGAAAAGTATGGGCAAAATCAACATTGCGTCGCAAGTGGGATCTTCGTCGAAACTCAACACTTATTTTTCTATATTCTACCATAATCATCAACGTCACAACCTCATTTTTTTTTTTACTAAATAATTATAATAAAACTTTTGATATGTTTTTACAAATTTGTTTTATTTGTATTTTTTAATTGTGTACGTAACTTCGTAATTCTTACTCGGAAAAAGAAGGGACTTTTTCTGTGGTGGGAAATCATCAAGTCCTCTTCCCTCACTAAGATGAAGCGAGGAAACAAGTCAGAGTTTTACTGATTAAAATCCACCTATGATCCTTTATTTGCTCATTACCTTCTACTCGACTCTTTCGAATGTTCCCCTAAGAAGATTTTAGATGAATTGACTAAAATCTCATATTATTTTTTTTACAGAAAAGCCGAAGAAGATATTGAAGAAGCCGATTGGAAAAACGAGAAAGAAAAGGCTCTAATAACATAACGTTTCACAAATTATTCACGGTTCAAATTGGATCTACTGATGGTAGAGATTGCTCCAAGTAGTCTTAAGTGCTGCCTACAGATGTACTTAAAGGTGCTTTCTTTTAGCATACCGTAAGACGGGGTGAATAGAAACGCAGGGTTGAATAGAAACAAAACTTTGGTTTGGTATTTCAAATTGATCCCCTATTATCGGATTCTAACAAAGCATCAACTTTTTAGAATAACAATTTATTAATAAATTGATGTAGTTAAATGCTGCGAAAAATATTTAAATAATGTGAAAATACCCTTCGAAGTTTTGTTTCTATTCACCCCTGAGTTTCTATTCACCCCATTTGACTGTACGTAATTAAAATTCATGTAAGATGACTTCAGAATATTTTTGTAATTTTGAAGTCGTTAAGGAATTCCAGAATGTTAATATTTTGCCTTGGACTGTCGATTATTAATCATAATTTAGTGTTAAAATTCTGTAAATACTCACAGCCATTTTTATTATGTGTTTGGCATGCTCAAACGAGCGGTGAGATAGGTAACAGAACGCACACCACCAATTTGCTGTTTGTACCTAAGTCTGAGTATAACAAATATCTAAACAACTGTGCTAATTATAAAAATTTAAGTTGTATTATGTAAATGATGACGTGAAAACGCCTTTAGATACTATAACACATTGAGAAACACTAAACAAGATACAATAAGTTTTGTGACTAATTTATACGTGTCTGCCATAAGCTGGCGTTGAGTGCCTCTTTATTCCAAGGAGCCTACATAAATTATCGCGGTTTGTAATTTTTGTTTACTATAATGATCACGTATAATAAGAAAATGCGTAGCACCTGAATAACGCCCATGCAAGCAACAGATTTGCTATGGTAAAAATTGTGGTAGGTACTTGGTAATAATTTTTTTGCCCAGTTGACCCTATATTGAAAAACCAAAATATACATATAAAATCCTACATAAAGTCGTGTAAACCGCTGCAGTCAATCAAAAAATTAACAGCTACCAAACATGAGACTTCAATACAGATACCTATAAATACCACACCTAGATTTAAAATTAAGTAGTTCCGATTTACGTACCCTTCGTGGGTAAAGGTCGTTGAACCACAGTACGTAGGTAGTATGTTTTGTGAAGTGTAAATGAATAAGTGATAACTTAACTAATAACTTACCATCAGGTGGGATCGCAGTCAAGCACTGGTTTATATCAATTAAAAAAAAAAAAAAAAAAAAAAAAGTGATATAATGCATCTTTATCATTGTGATATTGAAAAAATAATTTATAATAGGTGACCAGCCTAAGTTCTTAGAATTTAGATCAAGCTTCCAATATTTTAAGGTTGTTAAATAGGTAGGTACTATGTATTTGTTGACGCTAGACGTAAAACTAAGCTAGATAGAACCGGTATGTTCAAATCTCTCAATTAAATTTAGATAATGGGTAGTAGGAATATTTTGCTCAGAATTCTTTGGTCAATTCAAAGGTTTTAATGTATATTGTTACTCTGCATCTACATTAATGCCATACAAAAACAAGGATGGACTAACCAACCTTAGTGCTCTGCCAGACTGGCAGTGCGGTACGGGGAGGGCGCGGGAGCGGAACGCGCGCGTTGTGTGTGTCCACAGTCGAACCATTATAACAACGCACGCGATTAGTGAGAACTAGTTTGAGATGCCCGCTCCCGCGCAGGCGGTTGAACGAGCTATGGCGTGAGATGACCGCGCGCGTCCCGCGCCGCTTCTTATTCGGCACTGGTTGTAAAGTCACAAACCAGTTGAAAAGGGTGGATCCTTCAATCAGACAGGTGTTATGTCTGGCACGGGCAACTGCCCGATAGTTGATTTCGGGCTGTTGCGTATGTTCTAATCGCGCGGAGACCTCTAATACCGCGACGCAGGATTTCGAATTTTAGTTCTTAAGTGGCGCCATAGATGTTGCTACATTCGAATATTAGGTACCAATATGGACTCGACTAGCCAATGCGTAGAGCCAGCAAAACAATGGATGACAATATTAGATTTTTTCACGCCTGAAGCTTTTTATGGTATAAGTAGTAATGTATAAGCGAATGTAAATAAAAATATACGATTACTTAAAATAAGTCTGAATATCTGTAAAAAAATTTGAAAGAAAGAAAAATATTTTATTGCGCACACATGGATAGTGTAGAATAATAAAAAAAACTAGCATAAATTCTTGACTTTCTGGAAGACTCAAATAATGAGTACAGAATTAGGGCAAATTAGTCTTTCAAAGTGCGCAACATATCACGATATACCTACTTATAGTACTTATACATTGTATATGTATAAGTACTATATGTGTATATATATGCAAAAGTGGTGTTACTTTTATTCTATTTATTTGGTATTCACATTATGTGCCTATAAAATGGGCTTGCGCTCATTACAATAATTTAGGCTGTTACCAGAAACGATAATAATTTTATTGTTAGGTAGTATAGTGTTGTGTGCAGTGCCGTAACTAGGTGCCGGGGGGCCTAGATACAGGGCGCAGAAGTGATCAAACCAAGAGTTTTGTATCATTCATTTCATGAGGAGGTTATGTACTGTTTCCCATGCCGTCTCGCTCCGTACCATGGCGAGGACACGATGGGGCTCCGCCCAAGAGGAGAAAGTTTCAGGAACCGGCACCCGGCGTGTAAAATGCTAGTTACGGCACTGGGTGTGTTGGCAACACAGAAGAGTAGAACAAACAGTACTGTGATATTATTGGATTCAATTACCTAATTGTTATATTGAATTAAAAATAATACGGTACCTACGATAATTTGTATAAAATGAGAGATCATTTTTATCTGGTCCAGTAAATGGCCATACTATAATAATACATATCGAAGATTAGTACTATTAAATACAGTACTAGTAGGTACGCTTCAAACTGAATGGCGGTTCGGAAAGTCGCAGCGCAGTAGCTGGTTCGCCTGGGGTGTGTGCTGCGGGAATGTTCGAAACGATTGCCGTTGTTTTAAAACGCAAAGGGCAAATGATTGAATACAGGTGGCTTTGTAAATAAAAGCCTGTTCTCTGGCTCCACCCAGAGCGAGATACATTATTTCATGATTTCTCACTTAAAAAAAGATTGAGGGGTAGAGTACTTCGCAGATATAGCCGCCATTAAGTTTGAATCGTACAGAAATTATAATTGACGTAATAAAAGACCTTGGTCAAAACAAAAATGTTTCGTCAAATTATAAGTGCCCATGTAGGCTTATGTATGTGTAATAAAAACATTTTGATTTTGTAGCTTCTGATTGGCTCAAAAAGTTTTCCTTCCCTTTATCATGAGTTTAACAGCATGTTAACTTTTTTGTTGACACAAAGGTTGATTTAGCTTTTCAGAAACGTTTAACGAAGATTTTTTTTTAAGAAAGAAAAAATCGAGATTTTAAATTATGTTTAAGTATAACAATAATATTTAAGTGAAATAAATATAATTTAGCATAAGTCTGAGTAACTGTATAAAAATAATAAGTTAAATAAACATGTTGTACAATACTTTTAATAAAAGTATAAATTATGATTGTATTTTTTGTTTTAATTAACTTACTTTTACAAATCATCGCATAGGTAAGTTCTAACAGCAAGTCATTTAAAAAAAATACCACGTCTTCGTTAAAACACGAGGATTAGAAAAAATGGTGACGCGTCATTTAACATCAAAAACGATACATATGTATGTATCATGAAGTGATCAATTTCTATGATCTGGCCACGACATAAATATAACAAAGAAAAATGTGTCTAGCATGGTCACGATTACGTGACAGACTTAAGAGTAAGGGTCGCCGCACACGGGCCACCAGCCACCACCACAAAACGTTTTATACAGATTCGTTGCACACGGTTGACGTCGGTGGCCGCTCCAAGCTACAAATCGCCGCTGCTCGCACAGGCCACTAAACGCCGATACAAAACGCTGTCACACGCCACTCGCGCATTTTAACCTTCTTCGTCAGAGTCCATTATGATATTGCACGTATGGGTTAAAAAAAAGTAGCAGCCACCGACCACAAGTGGCTGTTGCACGCTTCAGTTTACTTTGTAGCTGCTTTTAGCTTCTCGTGGCGGCGCGCAGCGTTTGTGGCTGTGGTTCATGTGAGGCGACACTAACGCTAATAGGACGGCTGTCAGGCCGATAGGTGCGATCGTGCCTATGCACTAGATCATCATCATCTTCCTGCCCTTATCCCGTATTATTTGGGGTCGGCGCAACACGTTCTTTTCTTCCACTCTGCCCTGTTACTCGTCATGCTATCACTAACTTCCTTTTCTTTCATATCACTCTTCACACAATCCATCCATCTTTTCTTTGGTCTCCCTCTTCCTCTCCATCCATCCACATGTAAACTCATAACTCTTTTAGTAACATGCGTTTCATCCCTCCTCTTCACATGACCATACCAAGACAAACGATTCCCTTTCAACTTTTCAGTCACTGGCGCCACTTTCAAACTTCCCCTAATATATTCATTTCTCACTTTATCCATTCTCGTCACACCACACATCCATCTTAACATTCTCATCTCCGCTACATGCAATCTTTTTTCATCCGTCTTTATCACAGCCCAACATTCTGATCCATACAGTATGACAGGCCTTATCACGGACTTGTAGATTTTACCTTCAACTTGAGGGGCATCCGTGGGTCACAAGTTGTTCCCGTGACCTGTCTCCATTTCATCCATCCTGCGTTGATCCGATGTGTTACGTCCCGGTCTACCTCACCATTCCCTTGGATGAGTGACCCGAGGTACCGAAAGTCAGAGCAGATCGGTATGGGCGTTCCAGCTAGAGCTAAAGGCACTGGATTGGAGGGACCGCCGAAATCGCAGAACAAGTATTCCGTTTTGGTTCTACTCAATTTCAGGCCAACACTCTCCAGTCTGTGCCACCACACCTCCAATCTGTTCTGGACCTCTAGGCCACTCTCGGCAACCAACACAATATCATCGGCAAACAACATACACCAGGGAGCCTCTTCCTGAATGTCCGACGTCAGAGCGTCCATTATCATCAGGAAGAGGTAAGGGCTGAGAGCCGACCCTTGATGTAAGCCAACTTTTTGGCGGGTTCTTCAAAATGTCCAGTGTTTGTTTTAATTATTCGCAAATTGATTCCTATTGGATATTATGATGTAATGTAGTTGTGTATCTTAAGTGTCTGCGCAACTGGAATCATTGAAACAGGTACTATCTCGGTAAAATGGAGCTAAGAATTTTAGCGTAGTGTTGTACCTCAGCCAAGTTTGCCGAGAAGGTTGACTCGATACATTTGCTGCCAAATACTACAAAAACATTAGAATGTGTACAACCATATTATTATGGTAAACAAATTACTATTCATACGAAGACACGGCTTAAAGGACTTAGTATCCAAGCTAAAAGCATAAAAAAAAACAGATACAAAATAAACAATTCATTTAATCACTAAACCTAATCAATTATTCTTTATACTAAGGTACATTTTCCCGTTGATATTCTGTTTGACCGGGTTGATCCGCTTGAGTATCTGCGTCATGGTCTCGACTAGGCGTTCGCTACTGACGCCCGTGCGTTTGGACTTGAACTTGGTGAGCAGTTCGGTGGTGGTCATCGGTTTGCGCGCGAGGTAGCGACGCACCGCCTCTTCTGTTACGCCGCATTCGCTGTAAGGGTTGTAAGGTTTAGAGGCGAGTTTTTATACGAGGAAAAGTTGTTCTTACTGCCAATAATGGACGCCATAATTATGGCGGTAAGTCCCCTCTTTGAGGAGTGGCTGGAAAGATGTCACGGCGTCCTTACATTCAGCATGATGCATGTTACCCACATGGTTAGTTTGGGAGGTTCCTGCACCGGATTCGTGTGGAAGAAACGGTGGAGTTTACGGTAGAGGTGGGCTCCGCTTGGGCAGATCACCGCCGTGTCCTCGTGGGGGAGATCGGCGGTAAAGATCTCTCGCGCCAGGTCTTGGTACAGGCCATGGTCCGGAGCAAGGAGTAATGGCAGGCGGTCCTCACGCCCCAGCTGTTGGGATCCTGATTTCGATTTCCAGCCACCGTAGGCGTAGGCTTGCGGACGGCGAGCAATAGGTAGCACGCCGTCCGGCGGCCACGGCGGCCTGCGTAGTGTAGTACAGTATACTCACATATAGGAAGCGTCGAGCTTAGGTCGCTTGGCGGGCGGCATGTTGGTGTTGGCGGCGTTGGCGGCGGCCACGGCGGCCTGCGTAGTGTAGTGCAGTATACTCACATATAGGAAGCGTCGAGCTTGGGTCGCTTGGCGGGCGGCATGTTGGTGTTGGCGGCGTTGGCGGCGGCCACGGCGGCCTGCGTAGTGTAGTGCAGTATACTCACATATAGGAAGCGTCGAGCTTGGGTCGCTTGGCGGGCGGCATGTTGGTGTTGGCGGCGTTGGCGGCGGCCACGGCGGCCTGCGTAGTGTAGTGCAGTATACTCACATATAGGAAGCGTCGAGCTTGGGTCGCTTGGCGGGCGGCATGTTGGTGTTGGCGGCGTTGGCGGCGGCCACGGCGGCCTGCGTAGTGTAGTGCAGTATACTCACATATAGGAAGCGTCGAGCTTGGGTCGCTTGGCGGGCGGCATGTTGGTGTTGGCGGCGTTGGCGGCGGCCACGGCGGCCTGCGTAGTGTAGTGCAGTATACTCACATATAGGAAGCGTCGAGCTTGGGTCGCTTGGCGGGCGGCATGTTGGTGTTGGCGGCGTTGGCGGCGGCCACGGCGGCCTGCGTAGTGTAGTGCAGTATACTCACATATAGGAAGCGTCGAGCTTGGGTCGCTTGGCGGGCGGCATGTTGGTGTTGGCGGCGTTGGCGGCGGCCACGGCGGCCTGCGTAGTGTAGTGCAGTATACTCACATATAGGAAGCGTCGAGCTTGGGTCGCTTGGCGGGCGGCATGTTGGTGTTGGCGGCGTTGGCGGCGGCCACGGCGGCCTGCGTAGTGTAGTGCAGTATACTCACATATAGGAAGCGTCGAGCTTGGGTCGCTTGGCGGGCGGCATGTTGGTGTTGGCGGCGTTGGCGGCGGCCACGGCGGCCTGCGTAGTGTAGTGCAGTATACTCACATATAGGAAGCGTCGAGCTTGGGTCGCTTGGCGGGCGGCATGTTGGTGTTGGCGGCGTTGGCGGCGGCCACGGCGGCCTGCGTAGTGTAGTGCAGTATACTCACATATAGGAAGCGTCGAGCTTGGGTCGCTTGGCGGGCGGCATGTTGGTGTTGGCGGCGTTGGCGGCGGCCACGGCGGCCTGCGTAGTGTAGTGCAGTATACTCACATATAGGAAGCGTCGAGCTTGGGTCGCTTGGCGGGCGGCATGTTGGTGTTGGCGGCGTTGGCGGCGGCCACGGCGGCCTGCGTAGTGTAGTGCAGTATACTCACATATAGGAAGCGTCGAGCTTGGGTCGCTTGGCGGGCGGCATGTTGGTGTTGGCGGCGTTGGCGGCGGCCACGGCGGCCTGCGTAGTGTAGTGCAGTATACTCACATATAGGAAGCGTCGAGCTTGGGTCGCTTGGCGGGCGGCATGTTGGTGTTGGCGGCGTTGGCGGCGGCCACGGCGGCCTGCGTAGTGTAGTGCAGTATACTCACATATAGGAAGCGTCGAGCTTGGGTCGCTTGGCGGGCGGCATGTTGGTGTTGGCGGCGTTGGCGGCGGCCACGGCGGCCTGCGTAGTGTAGTGCAGTATACTCACATATAGGAAGCGTCGAGCTTGGGTCGCTTGGCGGGCGGCATGTTGGTGTTGGCGGCGTTGGCGGCGGCCACGGCGGCCTGCGTAGTGTAGTGCAGTATACTCACATATAGGAAGCGTCGAGCTTGGGTCGCTTGGCGGGCGGCATGTTGGTGTTGGCGGCGTTGGCGGCGGCCACGGCGGCCTGCGTAGTGTAGTGCAGTATACTCACATATAGGAAGCGTCGAGCTTGGGTCGCTTGGCGGGCGGCATGTTGGTGTTGGCGGCGTTGGCGGCGGCCACGGCGGCCTGCGTAGTGTAGTGCAGTATACTCACATATAGGAAGCGTCGAGCTTGGGTCGCTTGGCGGGCGGCATGTTGGTGTTGGCGGCGTTGGCGGCGGCCACGGCGGCCTGCGTAGTGTAGTGCAGTATACTCACATATAGGAAGCGTCGAGCTTGGGTCGCTTGGCGGGCGGCATGTTGGTGTTGGCGGCGTTGGCGGCGGCCACGGCGGCCTGCGTAGTGTAGTGCAGTATACTCACATATAGGAAGCGTCGAGCTTGGGTCGCTTGGCGGGCGGCATGTTGGTGTTGGCGGCGTTGGCGGCGGCCACGGCGGCCTGCGTAGTGTAGTGCAGTATACTCACATATAGGAAGCGTCGAGCTTGGGTCGCTTGGCGGGCGGCATGTTGGTGTTGGCGGCGTTGGCGGCGGCCACGGCGGCCTGCGTAGTGTAGTGCAGTATACTCACATATAGGAAGCGTCGAGCTTGGGTCGCTTGGCGGGCGGCATGTTGGTGTTGGCGGCGTTGGCGGCGGCCACGGCGGCCTGCGTAGTGTAGTGCAGTATACTCACATATAGGAAGCGTCGAGCTTGGGTCGCTTGGCGGGCGGCATGTTGGTGTTGGCGGCGTTGGCGGCGGCCACGGCGGCCTGCGTAGTGTAGTGCAGTATACTCACATATAGGAAGCGTCGAGCTTGGGTCGCTTGGCGGGCGGCATGTTGGTGTTGGCGGCGTTGGCGGCAGCCACGGCGGCCTGTGCGGCCGACGGCGTGGGCGTGCCCGAGCGGGACGTGGCCGCGCTGCCTGCTGGGGAGGGACAAGCTGTTACTAACGTTATTAAAGTATGGCGAGTCTCAATCTCTGAGGTTAAGAACTCATGAAGTGTTTCACGCCCGCTGCGGTGTAGGAAACAGCTGTTTTATTTTTGAACTCACGAGACAGGAGTTTCGTGCGGTTACGTAGGCGTTGCGTTTGCGATTATCACTCGCAAACTAGTACTACTAGGCGGGTGATTATCGCAAGACGTGCGATTAATTATCAGTTGAGGTCCAGGCCACCCTGGACACACAACAGAAATGAGCTGTTGCATTATGCTTATAAAACAGAAGAATTAAAAAAGAAGGCCTTAAAAGTTTTGGGTGCATCCTCTGATTGTTGGTTTCGCGTCGGATTTCTGTACCCCAATGGATTTTGGGGCGCCAACCGACCGCGTCGCTTGCGGGCGCATCCCAGCTCGGCTGCAGGTGTGGGCGAGCCGCGCGATTCTACACACCGCAGCCGTAAAACACGTCGTGAAATGTGCTTCAATATTTTATCTGCATTCTACAAAAGCTGCTGGCCCGCAACCGCGGCGAACGCGGGTGAAAAACGCTTCGTGTGTACTTAGCCTGAGTCGGAATGTCGTGTCGGTCATCATCGTCCGACATGGCCTGAATGAAACATTTACTGGTGATCCGACAGCAACTAACGTGTTAAATTATTTCAATGTGTGTAGTGAAAAATATCTTTGTTACATGATCGTGAATTCCAAACCGACGTCTCGGGTTTGTTTCAATTTGAACCTTATCCCAATGCTTTATGTCACAGATTAGTCTACATACCAGATGTGCCAGCTGAGGGTCCATTCTTATCACCTCCCTTACTCTTCTTGGATTTTTTAGCCGGTGTCGGGGCAGTTTCTGGATCTGTGTCTGAATCTGAACTTAACTCGCTGCTCGAATCTGAAATAAAGGTTGATGTTGTAGTTTTTAGGGTTCCACACTCAAAGGGTGCCAACAGGACCATATTACTAAGCCTTTGCTGAGCGTCCGTCTATCAGTGAAGCTGTATCTCATAAACTGTAAGAAGTAGAGAGTTGAAATTTTCACAGAATGTGTATTTCCATTAACTATTTCCATGCATCAGTTCCATGGCCGAGTCTTTTCTTTTGACAATCATGTTGACGGTTCGAGGAGATGATACCTATCTGTATTTCGAGGGGTCCCAAGAACAAAATCTTATGAAAAAACAAGACGAAATGTATTTTATTACGTATTTGTATTGTACATAGTAAAAACTATATGGCAGTCCTTTTTTGTTGAATATTCTTTTACTTCTTACTTGAAATAACCAATCGCACACTATTTTATTATTTATATAGCACTTCAAGCCTCATACCGTAAACCAATAATTTTTCCTCTTATTCTCATCATCAATTGCAATCGATTCAATGGGTTTACAACTCAGGTTGGTAAGGATTTTCTCAAAAATGAAAACAAACGCCTAGTGGATAACTAATAGTAAAGTTGCCTGAATACTTTATGAAGTATGAAAAATCAGTAGGAAGCTAACATTATATCAAAATTATCGTCTAATAACTTTTGAAGCCGTGCTTTATATGACGTTAAATCTAGATATTTAACAAAGGCAAATAAAAAGCTATTATATAACATAAATCTGCATTCTGAGTATTGTGGCTGGGGACTGGGGAATAGTTCTATACTAATATGGGCATTATTCTATTCTATTAATATCTTGTTGTACTCACCCTACTTGATTCGATTTGAGAGTTATGAAGTCACAACATTTTTTTTTTAATTTTTTTTTATGCTCGATAGGTTCGCGCTTGACCGCCATCTCACCTGATGGAAAGCGATGATGCGGACGACGATGGAACGCGCTTACCTAGAAGTAACCTATTCACTCTTGACTTAAAGATTACCGGGTTGTAGCTATCAGGAAACACACATTCCGGCAAGGAATTCCACTCCTTATCTGTACGCACAATGAATGTGTTCCCAAAACGTTTTGTGCGTGTTATGTACATGGCGCTAAGTCGATCGTATTCTTATTTCAATCGCATTGTACTGTATCTTTCTTAGCGGCGTCAGGCTTACTTTTCTTGGTAAGCTTGGCGCGTTCCACTCCCTCCTTCGTGAGCTCGTCTTCCTGTTCAACATCTTCCTTCTCTATCACTCTGTCTGCGGCTCTCGCTAACACCCTATATATAATATTGTGTACTGTACCTTTCTTAGCGTCGTCAGGTTTACTCTTCTTCTTCTTGGTAAGCTTGCTGGCGCGTTCCTCCCCCTCCTTCGTGAGCTCGTCTTCCTGTTCAACATCTTCCTTCTCTATCACTCTGTCTGCGGCTCTCGCTAACACCCTATATATAATATTGTGTACTGTACCTTTCTTAGCGTCGTCAGGTTTACTCTTCTTCTTCTTGGTAAGCTTGCTGGCGCGTTCCTCCCCCTCCTTCGTGAGCTCGTCTTCCTGTTCAATATCTTCCTTCTCTATCACTCTGTCTGCGGCTCTCGCTAACACCCTATATATAATATTGTGTACTGTACCTTTCTTAGCGTCGTCAGGTTTACTCTTCTTCTTCTTGGTAAGCTTGCTGGCGCGTTCCTCCCCCTCCTTCGTGAGCTCGTCTTCCTGTTCAACATCTTCCTTCTCTATCACTCTGTCTGCGGCTCTCGCTAACACCCTATATATAATATTGTGTACTGTACCTTTCTTAGCATCGTCAGGTTTACTCTTCTTCTTCTTGGTAAGCTTGCTGGCGCGTTCCTCCCCCTCCTTCGTGAGCTCGTCTTCCTGTTCAACATCTTCCTTCTCTATCACTCTGTCTGCGGCTCTCGCTAACACCCTATATATAATATTGTGTACTGTACCTTTCTTAGCATCGTCAGGTTTACTCTTCTTCTTCTTGGTAAGCTTGCTGGCGCGTTCCTCTCCCTCCTTCGTGGGCTCGTCTTCCTGTTCATCATCTTCCTTCTCTTTGTTCTCTTGTTCTTCCTCTGAGTCCTCGTCTGAGGCCAGTAGCTTTCTATTAAACACATTCAAATGATACATTTCGTCAGTAATGTAGAAGTCTTATAATATTTGGGGCAAGACTATTGTCTTTAGCTTAGCTTTCCGCTTTCTGAGAAATGGTTAATGAAGATTGAACACTCAAAGATTTTGCGATGTAGGGCAATACTACCTTGGAAGTCAAAAAGGGGTATAAATAGGGGGGGGGGGGGAAGCTTGACACATTTCCGTATTTGGAACAATGAAAAACACAACACTGTTCATACTAACTTATTTGATGAATGCGAAAGTAACTCTGTTAATTTCTTTTGAACGTACATGTTAGCTATTAAATTGTTCTAAATGAAATTTACATAGACATATTCTTGAATTTGGAGAAAAGTTTCAACAAATCACGCGGGCGCAGTCGCCGGCAAACGATATATTTATTTATATATACTTTATTGCATACCAAAATTACAAATTTACAATTTGAAACCTTATAATAAAAAAAAAACATACTATTGTCTGCTATATCCGACTCGGCGTATTCTTCCAGACAACCCAGAATGGATAGAGATATTATATCATTATGGAGACGGAAATCATCTACATTATAAAAGGAGAAACTCTCTGACTGACATATCACTGCACAGCTCTAATTACTGGGACTAGCAACATTTTCCAGAATTCACCCCGTAAGGGGATGAAACGGGAGTCCAAAGTTTGCATAAAAAAAATTATTTTCATCCGACTAAAGCTGTTGCCAAAAGCAAGTTTTTCAACGAAATCTCTATTTTCTCGAATGTGCAAAATAAGTGTGTTTGGTTACCTGAGCGCGTCTTCCTCTGAAACACCTTTGAGCTCCTTATTAGTTTTGCCCTCGTGGTCTGATTCACTGTAACAACAAATCATTGCATTTACACAAACATTATTTTACTAACCATCATTTTCCTGTCCTTATCACGTTTTATTTAGGGTCGGCGCAACAAGTTTTTTCTTCCATTCTATCCTGTCACCTGTCACGCTATCACTAACTCCCTTTTCTTTCATATCACTTCTCACACAATCCATCAATATATTATAACATAATTCGACCCACTGCTGATTGAAAAAAAATTGTATGTACAAATGCATAAATAATAATTGGCCATCAAAACATTCATGCACGTTGCTGTCAATGGGAAAAATGCCTATAACGTGGTAACACTACTACGTTGAAGGGCAATAATAAGAATTGGTCAGAGAAGTTCAGCCAGGTCACGTGAAGAGTAGACTGTTTGCTTGGACAAATCGATGTGTACTCGGCCCTAACGGCCCTAGTGTGAAACACTATATGTTTAACACTATATGTTTGAGCAAACATATAACTCTCGAGAGGGTTGTCATATTTGCTCTGTTTAAGGCTTTCTAGCACAGCCCGCTGTCCTGGAAAGGCATCTAAGCAACAATGGGATGGCGCAAGAGTGTCGACCGCATATTTCATGAATCATACATTAGTCAAAGCACCTATGGGGCCATTCACTGATAGTATTACCTCTCTGAAGAATCTGATATGTAGTCCCTCTCGCGGCCTTCCTCGTCTCCGTCGTCACTCTCCTCAAATGCCTCGTCCTCCACTTTTTTCTTCTTCTTGTTTGCGGCGGCCGCTGTTAAAACGAAGTGATATACGATATAATACTAAATTTATTAGTTTGGTGAAAGATTGTTGCTGGCCTGGTTGAAAAGTGGCCAAAGTAAGTACGGAGAGAAAGCTATTATCAGGTACAAACGCGACAGTCTAAATACTTGAGTTGTGACTAGCCGTCCCCGCAGTGTCGCAGTTACACACACGTCGTTACTGCTCCGACCATGTCGTAAAGTAATGTCATATAGCGGTTCTCGATAAATGTGTTTTATTTTTTTTTTCTATGGGAAAATCATCCAATGACATCTCTCGTCTTGGGCAGAGCGGGAGGGTTTGTCAGACTTTTACTGACTAAAAACCCACTCCTGTTACTTCGTTGACTTTCATACCAGGGCCAAGTCTTCCTTTCAGAAGCAGACCCTTTGCCACAGTAGGCTTCCTCTGCTGGGCCCCTACGGTTTGCTGACATCTCCTTGAGGCGCGCGATCTACCCATTGCTTGCCGTCTTCAAGCCCGTGCGTTGCGTTCCCAGTAAATGGGCTATCTAACAATATATTTTTTCAATTCCAACCAAAGCTTTATAATATTATTATAGACTACACTAATATTATAAAGATGAAAGTTTGTTTGGATGTAAGTGTGTAAGTAAGTCTTTCACGCAAAAACTACTAAACAAATTTTTAAGTAGTATAGCTTACACATTAAAATAAACATTCTACAATTTATAATGGGGGGAAATATTAATTCCAACCGGACGAAGTTAAAAGCAGAAAGCTAGTTTTAAGTACCTATTGCATGAATATAGATAATATTTATTTTAACATGTAAGAGGGGGGAGAGGGGGAGGTTAAGTATTCTATCCTACCTTTCTTTTTGTTCTTTTTCTTTTTATCTCCAGCGTCGCTGTCATTGTCTTTCTCCTTGTCGTTCTCAGAGTTCGACGAATCATCATCCGAGTCTATCCACTCGTCCATCTCTGACAGCTTGAGATCTATAACAACAGTTACACTTTCAACCATCATAATTATTGTCATTAAGTAGTGTCCGACCGAATGTTCAGTTTCGGTTTCGGTCGAGTTTCGGCAAAAAATCGAGTTTCAGTTTAGTTTCGGTTTCGGTGACAAACCTGCCGAAACTTTGACCGAAACCGAAACTGCATTCAGAAGTTCTCGCGCTGTGATCGGTCATGTTGGCGCGATAAATTTCATCCAAGCGCCTCATATTTTTTGTGTGATTTATTTTTAATTCAGTAAGTTTAATTACGTGACAAGGATTATGAGTAGGTAGTAAACATTAAAAAAAAAAACAATTCATTTAACTGTCTTGCTAATGCTATACCTAAACAAACATTAGGTACTTGGTACTTACTATAGTTACTAACCACCTACCACTAATGAGTGGTGATAATATTATGGATTCAGAGTTTTAAGATTCATTTTAATACTTATTACCAAGGTATTCAAGTGGCAAGTACAGTTAGATAGTTATCTACGTCCCCAATTGTTTTTTTTTAAATAAAATGAACACATTTATAATTAAATGAGTAGGAACTTACATAGGGACCTACCGACGTATCCGTATAATAACGTTTTCTATAATTTTCCCTCAAAACATGATCCTTGTTAGAAAGTTTCGGTTTCGGCCGAAACTGAAACAGTTGTCGAAATTCGGTTTTGGTTTCGATTTCGGCCGTAAAAACCAGTTTCGGTCAAACACTATCATTAAGTACATACTACTTTTCGGTTTATGTGGCACACGGGATATTGAAATATAAAAAAAAATGCAGAACATAAAGTCGAAGCTTCAAAGTATTGAGCATCGACGCCGAATTACTAGCCTGTTGATCTTTTATCGGTCATCGGACTACCATACGTATGGCTATGTACACCAAGACTACAATTTATAAAAAGGAAACCTTATGATACTAAAACATATGGTTCTTACAGTTCATCCTAAAGTTATCTAGTAGAAATCGCTGTCAGCGATAAGACCGCCATTGTACCCATTTTTTTTCGGTGGGAAAATCATCCAATGGTCCTATATCCAGTTCTTGGGCGGAGCAGGAGGGTGTGTCAGACTTTTACTGACTAAAAACTCACTCCTGTTTCTTCGTTGCCTTTCATACCAGAAGCAGAATCTTGGCCCCAGTAGGCTTCAAACCTGCTGGGCTTCTGCGGATTGTACCCATAGATTAAAGTCAGTGTAAGAAGTTTTGTTACTATTTTGATGTACAATAAAGTTTATTCTATTCTAACATACAATTTGCGGCTTTATCACACTCGGAGATTTCTTCCAGGCAACGTGGAATGGACAGAGATTGCCTGGACACAAAATGGGGTAATATCGAAACAGGACAGACTTCCGTTACCTTTTTTAGCTTTGGAGCCTTTGATTTTCTTGTCATCAGGATCATCGGCGTCATCAGCGGCGTCGTCACCGCGCATGCGCTTACGGAACATGAGAGAGAAATAATTCAGCACTTTGTTACGTCTGAAACAATACATCTCGTTTTAATACACTTGGCTTGTTTTTATTTCATCAATGATTTCTCACAGGTCGACCTATGAAATTGTTGTCTGTTTAAACAGACTTGCTTGTACCGACCATAAGAGTAACGGCACCAGCCCGACTTTATAAAACCGGCCAAGTGTGAGTTGGACTCGCGCATGAAGGGTTCCGTACCATTATCTATAAAAAAAATCATGTCTGGTCTCAAGAGTCCCCTTAAATATTTGTTGTTATAACGGCAACAGAAATACAACATCTGTGAAAATTTCACCCGTCTAACTATCACGGTTCTTGGGATATAGCCTGGTAACAGATGGACACACAGACGGACGGACAGCGGAGACTTAGTAATAGGGTCCCGTTTTACCCTCTAGGTACGGAACCCTAAAAACGTAAAATTAAGACCTGTACCATGACGTTTAAAGTAAGATTGTTTCATTCTTATTTCAGTGTGGGTAAGAGACAGAGCTATACAGGTTGTCTAGCGCCATCTCTTTCCCACACTGAAAATAAGAATGAAACAATCTTACTTTAAACGTCATGGTAACCCCGTAAGAGACTATAATCTGGCGGGCATCCCTTTGAGGTACCGACTTCGGCTCAGGGCATTCGCTGGAGAGGGGAGCAAGGGACGGGCTGGATCAAACATTAAAACTCACTTGCTACTACTTTGTAAATAAATATACCTACGATATCGAGAAAAAGAGAGAGAGAGGGAGAAAAATGAGTGAGACTACACAAGACTAGGTATAGTTTTCTGAAATACGTTTCTATTCACCGTTCTTCTCATAGTGCCATCTGCTACTAGTGACAAGTACATCTCAAAACAAACTGGCTGTCTTTTTTTCTTTAAGTTATACAAAAATCTTACCTGCCAAATTCTTCGTCAGCTTCCTCAGCAGATAAAGCTTTGTACCGTTGTATTGGTTGGAAATTATACCTAATAAAAAAAAAGGACAATATTAGGTTTACTAAGATGCTGTGATGTCAAAAGGACATCGCATGAGTTAGGTTTGTTATAGCTAACGAACTGGCTTGTAAAATATACTTTTAAGGATTTTGCTGTTCCAGAATAGGTTTGAAAATTGAGTAGAACAAAGAAATGTCAGTTCGGACATAACCATTGTAGCGCGATGTGCTAATATTGAATCTTAAAGAAAGTATGAGTAAAATTTTATAACGTTGCAAGAATTTCATTCAAGTAAAAGGTCCCGGACCATAATCATACCGTCGCAGAGTGCGACAATACTTATTGATTGCGAAATACTAATGCTTCTTGTTAATTTATTTTATTACAGCTGTCTTGCTGTGACTTTCAGACAGACTTATCACTACTTATGCCTAGCATTAAATTGAAATACGTGGGACATACTGAAAGTCTCTGGATCTTGCCACTTACAGTAAAATAATAAAAAAACAATTATAGAATTCGAAAATGGAATTCTTTGCGAGCATGTTACTTTTTAATTTGCGAGACTGTCATCTGTTTTTTAATTGTGGCGTCAATTCGAAGGTTTTGTGTCGCTATCAAAATTTAACTCGTGAACATTTTCGTTCAATAATTTTTTATGATTTTCGTTGTGGCGTAAACCAACAAGAGAGTTGCCAGAGACTTCAATTGGCATTTGGTGATGAAGCACCATATCGCAGCTTTGTGTATCCGTGGTTTGGAGAATTTAGACGTGGACGTGATCATCTCTATGGCGAAGTACGTGAAGGCCAGCCTGCAAAACTAAGGTTACAGATACGAATATTAATACCGTACGACAACTTATTGAAACTGACAAAAAATTACTTGCCAGCAAATTCGTGCTTTGTGAATGAGCCAAGTGCAAAACATTTTACGTATGCATCTGAAGGTTCGGAAGCTTTTCACTTGATGGATACCACATGACTTAACGGAGGACCAGAAACGACTGCGTGTCCAGTGGTGCCGTAAAATGACAAAAAAGTTTAGTGGAGGACAATCATGAAAAAAAAGCCAGTTGGCAGAGTGGGTCTTTCCTTTTAAAGATTTTGGTTGGTAACAAAAATGGTTGCTTCTTTTTTCGGCCAATCAGAACATTACACTACAGTATCGCTTGAAGA
Organism: Mythimna vitellina; assembly: GCA_949316375.1. Taxonomy (NCBI): domain Eukaryota; kingdom Metazoa; phylum Arthropoda; class Insecta; order Lepidoptera; family Noctuidae; genus Mythimna; species Mythimna vitellina. The sequence continues at coordinate 5,131,649 of OX438687.1, read as the reverse complement.
TCGAAAGACAGTGACTGCAGATTGGTACGTCAACACTTGTTTGTCCAGAGTCTAGAAAAAGTTTGCAAAAATGTCCTCGAAGCAATGTACTCCTCCACCACGTTAACGCATCCTCACATTTCGTTAAGATAACAGAAGCCTATTTGTGGGCTTCAAATATGGAACTGATGACGCATCCGCTTTGCAGCTCGGGCCTCGCACCCTGCGACTTCTATTTGTTCCCAAAAATTAAAGACAGACTTAGAGGCACAAGTTTTACGAGCTCTGAATGCGTTCCATAAAGCCATTGAAGAGGTGCCTAAAGAAGACTGGTCCAACTGCTTTGTACAGTGGTTTCAGCAAATACAAAAATGCATTAATTGCGAGTTAAGTCTTTTATCTAGTCTTATTTTTCAGAATCCAGAAACTTTCAGTATGTCCTAAGTAGTAGCGCTATTTCAATTAGAATGTATATAGAATCTATTATAGATAGTCACCATTCTTGCAGCGGGTACGCGTCGATGGCTCCGTCAGCTGCGTGTGTAAATACATAGTACGCCGCATGCTCCGACACGCCGCCCTCACGGATGCCTTTGAATCTGTCAATATTATATTTTGTTTAGAAAATGGTGCCACACAATTACATGAAAAAGGAACGTAATTATTTGCTGCTTCTGAGCTGTAAGAAAAATCAACTCGATGTAGCTCTCCCCGCAGTAAGAGCAAAAGTGCCTCGGTGGTAACGGCCGCCTTTGTGTATTTATTTCATCACCAAAGCTTTCAAAACTGGAAAAAAATCGTGAGGAAATGTGACATCCATCAACCCGCACTGAGCCCGCGGTGGATTACGGCCCATACCCTGCCCTGGTGAGGAAGCCTGAAGCGAGAACTACACTAGACCGACGCACACGTGGATCTAATGTAGCTCTGCAAATCTAGTTGCCAAATAAAATGTATGGAGACCGACGCGCCCAGATCTGCGTACGTGGCCTACGTGTGCGCAATGTAATTCTATCTTGAGTCCCAGTATTGAGAACATTATGCTACCTCGCAATGCGATTTGCATTTTTTTTTTCATGTGAATAGAACCCTCTCTTTCTCGACAGTTACGTGAGGAAAATTCGAATTACATTCAACTCGTAAGTTGATCATCAGAATCGCTGATATGTATTTGTAAATCTACCGAGTAATAATATTCCTTCTGTGTTCTGCTGCTTGTGTGAAAATACTTGCTAAATATTCAACATCATGCTTGCTAATATGTAAACAAATGATTGATTACTAGCACAGTCTTTTGTGCGCCATCTTGTGGATTCAGAGGAACTGGCCAGCTAGAATGTTGTGAGCGAGCAAGTTGCCAAAAAATATGAATAGATAGCTCTTATATCGTTTACGTCATTTATAATACAGGTATGATGTTTACATAATTTCTATCTTATTCTTACTACTACTACAAACAAATACTTACTTCTTGCCAGTCTTGCCGCCAACCTTCAGTATCCAGGGCTGGTCCTCAGGCTTGTACTTACGCGAGATGATGCCGAACTTCTTGCGCCGAGCCTCCTCACGCACGTCTCGCCCGTATTCTGAACCAGCGCCGAATCTTTATTGGGATTTGATAAATTTATCAATGGCTGGCATAACGTTAAGGTGGGTCTACGCTGGAGAAGCCGGGCATGATGGACGAACTCTAAGAAAACCCGAGCACGAGCGAAACTATACGAATTTGAGCTCGGTTCGTGCTTGGCTCCTCTAGCTTAGACCCACCTTTAGATAATAAGTATTACCTAATTAAGACTTCCTCATGCATGTATGCCAACCAAAAATAATTTGGATAATAAACCATGTAATATCATCCAAGGATATTTTTTTATTAGGGCCTTTTTTCTCTAAACCTAAACCTTCATGGGATATTTACCTTTTTATAAATAAGATTCATATTATTAGTTGAATAGATACCAAATATTTTTCAGAACAATTAATACTAATTGTATTGTTAATGATAAGTTTTTTTTTGTTGTATCCTGTGCCAGTTACAAATAAACGTTTTTCTTGAAAAGAGGAGATTCGAGGAAATCGAGTATAGATAAGTTTTTGACTGTACAGACATTACAGTTACATGAATATAAATCCTAGGATCTCCGAATACCTACATCCTCCCTGGGAGGCCTAATCTGCCTTTGGAGAAAGGTTGGTTGGATAAAATAAGTCTGCCAAATGATGGCCGACATGGCCCACACACAATGGCCGAACATGGATTGAATGTGAAAACCAAACCCCAATAACTAGATAATTATATAAAACGTTTTTCTTTTTGTCTTTACCAATACACCATTTGAAATAACATTAGACATTTAAACAATTTTTTTTTGCTGTCTGTTCAACCAATTTTGACTCTTATTGCGTTGCAGGCATGACAAATCGCAACTGCAGTAAATAGTTGGCATTTTAACTGCTTTTTTGCTTTTAATAGCATCCTTATAACTACGGAATAGAAGAGAAAATTGGTTGAATGGACTGTAAAAAAGGTTTTTTTAAATACTTATCTTATTTCATATGGTGTATATTTTGTGACTACATAAATATATAGATTAACACGTTCGGTGCCAAGAACAAAAAAATATTTGTTTGTGTGCCGACAACCCGCCTTCCAAGTCATTATTACACATAGTTATTGTAGACTTGATTTTATGACCAGTACAGGACTAGCAAGGCCTACTCTAAGTTATGCTCAGTAGGTATTATTAAATATTTAGGTATTTTAAGGTTTTCGATTATACTACAACCCGGCTCCCAAGTGGCAATGTGTTAAGCCAAAATTAATAATAACATTCTACAACATTCGCACAATGCCATCTAGTCTCAAACTAAGCAGAGCTTGTGTTATGAGAACTAGTCAACGGATAAACATACTTATATATTTCTAAATACTTACATATCATAAATAAATTACACCCAGCCACAGAACAAATCATCATGTTCATCACACAAATATTTGCCCTGGGCGGGAGTTGAACCCACAACCGCCGGCATAGCAGTCAGGGCCACTGACCACTAGAGCAACAGTAAATGTAGATATTTCTGTCAAATAAATCTACTTGTTTCTCTTAATAGAGTAAACAAATCTTTAGGGCACCGCTAAGTAACTCACTTGGGCATATCTTCATCCATTCCCTTGAACTCTTTGATATTGTTCTCTCTCTCCATCTTGACATGTGTCCATTTTGCAAAGTCTACATTCAGTGTAGCATTGAACCTCATAACATGGTGCTTCTTCTTCACATTCTTAGGCACCCTGATTTTAAACTCTTGCACAGAGGCGGCTGATGATTGTTGAAATGAATTCTGAAAAAGTAAAAGTATTTATAAAAATATGTTAATATGGCTCAAAAAGCTGCCGAACATAAATGAAACTGGGCAGGACATGTCTAAAGAGCTGTTGACCCCTAAAAAACACAACCAGACCACAAAGAAGATGGCAGGATGATTAGGATGTTTTCCTTAAGAATTGGAAATAGAAAGCGGGAAACTATGATCGTTGGAAAAAACGGAGGGAGGCTTTTACCCAGCGTGTGTCAATATGGGCTAGCTATAATAATATAACAATAATAATGTTAATAGGAACTATTCTAATAGATCAGTAGTTGTAAGAAAAACAAGTCATATTTTCTTTAGTTCATTAAACCCCGAGTGAACGCCGGCGTTTGCTCGGTCATTGTCTTTCTATTGTGTCTCTAATCATGCTAATCAAAAGGTTAAAAAGATAAATATTATAAAATACTTTTTTTGTGGATAAAGATTAAAAACCTCTTCCTGCAAAACAACGCAAACTGTGCTTCCTAAAGAGTTGATGTTTGTGAGAATGAAATGATGTTATTGAGTCTATGTTGTGCAATAATGTCCAGAAGAAGAAATAGCTTAGTCAACTGTGTAAGGCTGAAGAATTTCAACTCTACTCATCCTTTTTCCATAGAGAGCATAGCTGGTTAAAATATGGTTTATAAACATTACTTCAAATCAATCAGAAAAGAAAAGATTGTTTGTGTAGAAGAATCATACTTTTCTCCTTAGAGTATAAAACCTTTCTCGTAATAACCTGTTCAAAGAGATAAGTAGAACAGCTGTGAGCTGATAAGCAAATTAAATTTACGAAAATTTCCATCATTCGGTTCTATGATATTTCATAGATATTTTATACGGAATGTTTAGTGTAATTAGCAAAATGGCTGTAAATTTTGTTTTTATTGTAAAAATAAACAAATACGTACCGACGGCCCAGGAGACGTCATCTTTCGGAATGATTTTCACTTCTATAAAGACAGGAAATAAAAAAAAATACTAACTGATGCACACGTGGTCTTACTTTCTACATATTAGCACTTACAATTATGCAATAATTACAATTATAAAGTAGAAGACAGCAATTGAGAAGCAGGAAAATAAAGAACAACGCTCTAAGATAACATTACAGATCTGCTGGCTGAAACACACTGACAATTGACATTTTGCAAATTGCAAATCAAATGCCAAGTTGACAACATACGTTTAATTTTTTTGGTGTGTAAAAAATAATATCAAAACATTATGACAAATTGAAAATATCTACGATTGCTCGTCTTTGGGGTACATGATTATTTGTTTGAGTTGCATGTTTGATATTTTTGATGTTGATCAGTGGTAAAGAATAAAAACAACAGGAAGAAACAGAACCAAATTGCATGAAATATAGAATGCAAGAATTAAACGTGATTAAACGGGACAAGAGTGCGTTTAGAACATTTCATTCGACTATTTTAAGCAAACAAATAATAAAATAAATGTTTTGTTAATCAAACATGACCGCATTTTTTATTCATTTTGTAAATGTTATGTATGAAATACATTTTGGTGAAGTCTAAGATATGCAAATAATATGAAAAATAATTTAATAAAACTAAAGTCAAAATGTCAACTTTTTTATTAGGATATTTGAACGGCCTAACCTATTCGCACGTCTCGTCTCCTCTCTACTCTCTTTTTTATTGTTTTGATAAAATACTTCTAACTTATTTTACTGTTTATTATAAACAAAGTGTAAATAATTATAATCGATAAATATGGGCAAAAAGAAGAATAAAAACAAGGTTAGCGGCGCTGTGAAAACGGCTGCTAAAACCGAAAAGAAACTTGCAAATAAATTGAAGAAGGAACTCGCCAATCTGGGAGAGGTTAGTCTTTTCTGTACCTATACTCCTTGGAAAGTATCTTATTGAAACACGCCATATTACCTAGATAGGTAACATTTAGGTCTCGGTTCATTTAGCATAAAATAATAAACTTTATTAAAGTGTCTCATGTACCCTGCAAGTCGCGCGCGTACCATGTATGCCCCGATCATTTAAAGATGAAATGAGTACAAATCCTTGGGCACATTATTTTAAAACTAGTTTTTGCTAGCAGTTTCACTCGCGTGAATTTAGAAAATTATCCCAAGGGAATATACTCCTGGATAAAAGTCTTATGTGTGCTTTTCGGGGACATGCTCTACCCGTGTACTTAGTTTCATCGAAATCCGTTCAGCCGTTCGAGCATAAAGAAGTAACAATACTGTTTGTTTAATATTTAGTTAAGATGTATGTAGGTATTTGTTTAAATTTCATAATCCATAAAATATATTTTTTTTATTCTAGGAAGACATAGCCAAAGTGCTAGCACAAATTGAAAAAGAAGAAGCCAAGAGGTCAGCAGCATCAGAGAAGACCCTGCCAGGTCCTCCATCACCCAGAGCATATGCCTCACTCACACCACACCCTACTAACAATGAGCTCATTGTTTTTGGTGGTGAATATCATAATGGACAGAAGGTACAGTCATAGTAACTATACTTTTATTGTACTATTGGATTTCCAACTGTTGACTTTTATTGATACCTTTTTGATACTGGCAACACACAAGTCAATGCTTTACTTGTTTGTTGCCAGTATCAAAAAAGTTAGAATATAAAGAATCAACTGCTATAAACTTTTGAGGCTTCTGAATTCTCTTCAAGCACTTTATGAATCAGAAAAAACTTAAATTATTTCGAAGACTAAAATTATGAAATTATTAGAAAATCAACAGTTATCACATGTGAATTTATTAATAGGACAAAAAGTAGTCCCGGCTATGGTTCAGCTGTTAATGCATGATCCTATAAAATATAAAACATTGTACTTAAGCACAAGTCTGTCTGTTTGTTTGTGACAAACTCACACTCAAAAACTATAGAATGTAGATTGCTGCCTGTGGTTTTCACCAATAGGCAGAGTGATTAATGAGTAAGTATTACGTGTATAGTACATATTATCTTTATATAGTAGACAAAAACAGAGAATTTCAAAAGTTTATGGGAACCTAGACATACACATGTGGGAATGTGAACTTGACAGACTGTAACATTTATAATATTAGTATGATAGAAAGTAGGATTGAAAGAAGAACCTCCAAGACCTTGGAACATAAAGGACAACTAAAAGACCACAGGTCGGTTTTATTCAGTAAAAGTCTGACACACCCTATCACTCCACCAAGAGTAGGAGACGTTTTTTGATAATATCCTACCCTCTTAAAATATAAGAAGTAGGATTAAAATTGTGTGTTTGTAAAAACCTATAGCTATGTCAGAAATACAACCTTATTTTTAGTAAGTTTTTTTTTTTTTTTTTTAATTGATATAAACCAGTGCTTGACTGCGATCCCACCTGATGTATACGCAAAACCTGAATATAGTTTGTTCGGAATCAGTAACTGAATTGATTCCAATAATTTTAACACTATATTATATTTTTTCCCAAAAATATTTAAAAATGGACACAAGTTGGACACTGCGCGGCATTAAGTCCCCATCAGCAATCATAATGTGCAACTCAGGTCACAGCGGGTACTAGCGCGATCCCACAGCGCGGGGAAACATCCCCTCGATCGCCAAAATGCCACAGGTTGAATTGTTGCTCCGGTTGCATAAAGCGAGCGCGCGGCCCGCCGCGCTTTGGGCCTTACAGTGTTTTGCTTTTGTTGGTTGATCTTGTAGGTACCCGCGGCAGCGACCCCTCGCGCCGGGCCCTGGTACAGGCAATGGTCCGGAGCGAGGAGGAATGGCAGGCGGACGCGTCCTTCTGCGAAGCAGTAATGCTAGCGAAGGAGGAGGCCGCACGCGTTCGGGATCGAATGTCCTCACGCCCCAGCTGCCGAGATTCCGACCCTGACTACCAGCCACGGTAGACGCAGGCGATGTCGAGCAATGGTTAGCTCGCCGTTCGACCGTTCGGTAATCGATCGGACCGAGCCCAGTAGTCAACATCGCGTAGTGATCCACGTGCTCCTCAAAGAGATGTTAGCAAACCATAGCAGCAGGGCCGATGCCCGCTAGGACTGCGGGGATTTGATGAAAAGGAAACCCGTAGTCCTAGAACGTAAAAGGCAACTAAAAGACATGGTGTAGTTTTCGTCAGTAAGTCTGACACGAAGCGGAAGAAGTAATTGGATAATTTCTCACCTAAAAAAAACACCTTGCTGTGTTTAAAACTGGGCAAGTGCGAGTCGGACCCGCGCACTGAGGGTTCCGAATAAAATAAAATATCCGAATTAAGTTACGCAGTTTTTTCTGAATCGCAATTAAGTAATGCGATGTTTTACACCTTTTATCTACTTTGAACTTCAAATGATTGGCCTTATGCCAATCATATAAAGTGCAACAAATCGCATAGACTACATTTTATCACTTACGGCGGCTTTTACGAATAAAGTACTTACGCAATAATATCTACCTAAACTTGACCCACGGGTAGTGTGAAAGTGAAACTTGGGGCCCTGGGACGAAGGCAAAGAAGGAACAGGAGTGGGTTTTTAGTCAATCAAAGTCTGACACTATCCGCTTCACCCAAGAGCCGAATTTGTCATAAGATGATTTTTCAGCCCAAAAAAAAATCCTACACTTGATCATTGCGACAGTCCAAAGCCTGCAAGTGTGATAGAAAATAACTATATAGTAACTAGTGATTGAGAGAGCAGTGGTGGCCGAGTGGTAACGGCCCAGACTTACGAGTTGTAGGTTGCGGGTTCAAACCCAGCCAGGCACATTACTTTGTGTAATTTATTTCATCACCACTGCTCTCAAAACGGTGAAGGAAAACATCGTGAAGAAACCGGCATGTCCTAGAACCAAAAATTCGAAGACATGTGACATCCACCAATCCGCACTGGGCCCGCGTGGTGGACGGCCCATTCCCTCTTCTAGAGAGAAGGCCTGAGTCCCAACAGTGGGAAATTTTTAAGGCCGACTATGCTATGCTATGCTAACTAGTGATAACCACTAGTTAATTACAAATCAAACTGAAAAATTATTATCAATGAGCGCTAACGGCGCGAGCGCGCCGCGTGTTGACCATGTAATTCTACTTTGTGATTTTTCATGATACAGTTTTGAAATTTTGTACATAGATTCTTTACATAAAAATACTAGACACTTGTTTCAGGTTTCGCATATAATGAAACTAATGTTGTATATAGCATATAGATAAGGCTGTTGTATGTTATTGTTATAGACAGAAGTATACAATGAGCTGCTATTCTTCAACCCAGTCAACAACTCCTGGAAAAAGCTGAAGGCTCCTGGCGCACCACCCCCACGAAGTGCTCATCAAGCTGTTGCTACACCTGCCAACAAGTATGATATAATAGTTGTAGTCAAGCATTGTAATTTGAACCTTATAACAATGAACTAAAAGTAAAATTAAAGTGGTGGTGAAGTTGTTTGACAACTTCAATTACACTTACGTTTTAGAATTATTATTTTTTAATTAATAATGCTAAGACTTTCATAGTTTCTTAGGAATATAACATACTTTTGCCAGCAGCTTTGCCTATGTGAAAGTAGGTTTCTTCACACAAACTTTGAACCCCCGTTTCATCCCCTTAGGGAATGCATTTTGTAAAATCCTTTCTTTGTATAAAAGTAACTTCTGTGCAAAATTACAGCAGTCTAGGCACAGACTTATATCAAGTCTGTGGGTCTATTTTATAAGCCCTTTAAGTATTTTTACTAATTGAAAATTTGTGGTGTAAGCTTTATATGATAACATTCTTGTTATTTTTTTTTCAGAGGAGAGTTATGGGTGTTTGGTGGAGAGTTCACAAGTCCTTCAGAAACACAGTTCCATCATTACAAGGATCTATGGTGCTTTTCACTTGCCGAAAAGAAATGGGAGAAGGTACTATATGTGGCCACAATCAATACTCTGCCTTATCATCATCATTTCAGCTGAAAGACGTCCACTGCTAGACATAGTAGTTCACAAAAGACCAGTAGGTACACAAAATCAATACTTATTTCAGTTACATACGAATATTGTATCTATATATGTTCACCCTAGTCCGTGCGTTGCTGCGGGATGTCAACTGAAAACCAGCGCCGGGTGTGAACGCCCAGCAAATGCTGAGGTGGTTACAATTTCGGTGCGGGCACGCTCGGAGTACTTTGTACTTTTGTTATTTTTTACTGAGTGTTTATAACCGTTGTGCTGTGTCTATCCCGAATAAAAGTATTTCTATTCTATTCTACATAGACCCCCAAGTATCAACACAACGATCAGTCCTGTGTGTCTCGCATTCCATACCAGATCATCATTCCAACTTTTGGGAACTCAATGAAAGAAGGTAGCTGCTAGGAAACTCAGCTTTCTTGCAAAGGTCCGGCGGTACTTCACACCGGACAGCTTTTAATATACAAAGCACAGGTTTGATTGTGTGTGGAGTACTGCAGCCACATATGGGCTGGTGCTGCAAAATGCCACCTGGCAGCTTTGGACTCGGTGGAAAGGCGTGCGAGGAGGCTAATTGGTGATCCAGATTTGGTCAAATCTAATCTTCAAAGCTTTAAGCACAGGCTTAGCCGTCGGGTAGCCAGCCTTTCGGTGTTTTACACGACGCATTTTGGATAGTGTGCGCGGGAATTGTATGACTTGATTCCGCCATCTCACTTCTACCATAGGACGACGCGACGTACGGCGAGTATCCACTCTTACGTTGTTGAAACTTCTACGGTCCGGACTAATTTGCCTGCTGAGGTCTTCCCGTCCGATTATAATTTCGGTGTCATCAAGGCTAGAGGCTCTTAATAAACTAGTGCTACTCTTAATAAACCATCAACGATTGCATCACTGCCTACCATCAGGTGGGATCGCAGTCAGCATTAAATTATATCAAATAAAAAAAAAAACTCGTGTTAGCCCTTTGCGTCTTCTGGAACGCAGGTCATCATTCCACCTTGTGGGAGCCCTTTCAACGCTGCGTCTTCTGGAATGTCTTTGTCTTTTGTCTTTGTTCTGGAATCTTTCAACCCCATTGCCCAAACTCAGCATACGTGTTAATAAATAAAAAAAAAAAGACATTCTCATTGGATGCGAGACGCACAGAACCGGTCGTTATGGCGACAATTGGTGGAAGCCTATATTCTACATTGGACGTCATTCGACTGAACTGATGACATTCTCACTTTAATTCCATTTAACTTTATGGCTAACCAAAGATATGGTTAGTAATTGCGGATGTGACGCATATCTTCCCTGTCTATAGATTATGTTTGTTAGCTAGTTTAAAGATAGCGTCATTTCGCGTGAATAAACTATATTTTTTTCTTTTATTTTCTTAGGTGGTATCCCCAAACGGCCCGTCCCCTCGCTCTGGTCACCGCATGTGCCTGCTCGGGCGCAGCATCGTCGTGTTCGGCGGCTACGCGGACGACGGCCGCGAGTGTCGCTACTTCGATGACGTGTTCACCTTCTGTTTGGACACTCGGACGTGGACCAAGTTGAGTCCTAGCGGTAGGGGGCCTAGTGCGAGGTCGGCTTGTGTTATGTTACCTGCGGGTAATGATTCGGTGAGTATTATTTTATTTGGGATAAAAACGATAATAAATTATAGGCTACACTTGTAACTCTTGTCTTGTCTTGTCTTGCCTTTACAGAATAAAATCAATGTAATAACCACGACATTTTCCATTTAATAAAATAGAGGTATGCTATGATAAGGACTCATCCATGAGCTAGGAAAGTACATATTAGTGTTATAATTTATGTACTTTATGTTAATGAGATTAAAATTTTCGATTAAATAATAATTTAGATCTGGAGTTAGTTTGAATTTTGTACCTTATTTTTATTAAAATAAGGGTCTGTTTGGGCCCTTCATGTAGAGCAAGCTGAGTCCTAGGGACAGCTATTCGCGTTAAGAAAATAGTGACTAGTTATTATTATATGCCTTATAGCCCTTTTAATAACGTTTGGTTTGGGCACTCAGGAAGTGATTTGGTGAATATTAAGGCACATATTTATGAATATTATTATAAAGTCAGTCCTATTTGTACACTCGCACTTTGTATATGGAGCAAATTGACTCTAGTGGCAGGAAAGTCTCATCTAGAGGGTCTTCTCAAAGTAATTTAGTTTTTCTTCCTCAGCTGCTTATTTACGGCGGTTTCTCCCGCGTCCGCGAAGGCCGCACGGAGCGCACGCACACGCACACGGACCTGTTCCGCCTCGCGCTCAAGCCGGGCGGCGCCTGGGCCTGGCGATCGCTAGCGGGCGGGGCGCTGGCGCCGCCTGCGAGGGCTGGCCAGGCGGCCGCTGTTAACGTGCATAGCAACAGGGGATACGTTTTTGGTGGAGTCAGTGTAAGTACCTTAATATTCTTAGTAAGTCTTTTTTTTGGGTGGGAAATCATTGAATAACTTTTTCGCCTTAAATGGCTCCTTCTTCGACACTAAGTTGCCTTTCAGCAAAAGATTTTTTATATAGATATTTTCCATCCTGTACATCTGGCAGTGCATTGATAAATCATATTTATTTTGCAAATAGGTTTAAAAAAAATACTTTTACACGTCGTTTTTTTTTCGTCATTTTAAATTAGATAAGGCCGGTGATGCATTAACATACGCAGTGCAATAGGGTATTTTACTCTATATGAGAAAAAATCTTAAAATATATTATTAAGATAGCTTAGGCAAAATGCAATCGGTAAGTGTTGGTTTTAGTTCATAAAATAAGAAAATAAATTTTAAAATTCAATTCAAATTTTTCTGTTTTTATTATCTGTTCTTTATCATCTTGAAATAGTAGCCACCATGTTATTACGTCATTCCGCTGTGTAAACTAAAATGACAGCTGTCAAATGTCAACTGATCGGCCATACTGAGCGCATTTGTTTACATAGCCAACTGACGTCATGACCGCAGAGTAAATATGGCGTCCACTGATTTCTACATTTTCGTCAAATAAACGCGAAATTTGAAAATGTAAATTTTAAATGCATTTTTAGGGTACTTAGCGACTGAGTTTTTTTTCAGACTAAAAAAAACACATTTTTATGTTGTGTTTTTTTTAGTGGTTTATTAGCACTATAGAATTTAATTGAGTGTAATAGCCTATTATTGTATGCATTTATGCAAATTATTTTACTTTAGCGTTTCTTTAGACGAGAATCGGATTACTTGCTTTTTTATTTAGACTTATCCCCTAGGGTGCTCAGTGACATTTCTGCATTTTACACCGACATTATGCTTAAATTAGGCTAACACCCTACATAGACGCTACTCGTCCCGGCTTCGCTTAGGTGCTGCATATCTTTTAAATTCGACTGTTTTCTACTATATATTTATTTGCAACTACATGTTTTATTTATTAATATACATGTACATACACTTAAAACTTTTTTATGAATCTAAGTATATATTGAATAAAAGCACATAAAAACCGTTTAGTAGTTTTTGAGTCTCTCGTGAACAGACAGATAGACTCATTGACGGACTTTGTTTTTAATATGTACGGCAAAAGTTATATTCATATTATAATATATTTTCAACAGGACGTAGAAGAAACCGATGAAGAACTTCGCGGTGAGATGAGCGATGACCTTCAGCTGCTAGACCTGGAAGCTGGCAAGTGGCACAACGTGACGCTCAAGTCGGAACAACAGCTGCAGCCAGCGGCGACGGCGCCCGAGGAAGCCATGGATGTGAAGGAGGAAGAGACTGTTACAGGTACTATAAAATAATAAAACAACTTTATTAGCAGGGTTGAGGTAATTGGCTGGCCTGTTGATCTAGTGGTCAGTGGCTCTGACTGCTATACCGGAGTGCGTGGTTTCGATTCCCACCCAAGGCTTCAAGTCTGCTATTACAATAGTGTCAGAATGGTCTATCATTGATTTCATAATTGTTGATTTTGAAAATTTCCAATGGTCAACTACTGACACTCCATTGAAAGAAGTGACAAATGAATATCTGACGTATGCGGTAATTTGCTAAAATTTTGACAGTTCCTTTGATCAGTGACTTACAATTAGAAAGTCATTGTGCAGTCATTGCTTTTGATAAGCTCGATATTGTCATTCTACCAAAAAACTCTATTACGAGACCATTGACCAATCAATGATCGATCATTATTAATTAGCAGATTACGAACTTTTAGCAAAATGACAATGGGATCGGGTTGGAATGTCGAATTTATAAAAATAGCAGACTTGGGCCCCAGGACAAATGTTTGTGTGATGAGTACGATCATTTGATCTGTATCTAGGTGTAATTTATATATATAGTATGTTGTTAATTTATAAGAAATATATTAGTATGTTTATCAGTTGTCTGCATTTATTCAACAACTAAGCCTTAAAAAATGAATACATAAAACACTTAACTAATTAAAACTATATATACACTTAAATCAAAAACTACTAGCTAAAATATGGCGTCAAAAAACTCCTCCGCATCGTTGTCGACTGGAAGTGTACCCAAAAGGCTGGCGGCATTGCCACGTTGTATGGCAATGCTTAATCTCTGACCGAGGTAAAAGCCAGCCCTTGGGTCACGTGAAGTGTCTACTAAGCGTTTGGATAGTTCTTTGAACAGCTTATGAGCACTCGGACCCCACGGCCCAAGAGTTTCAACCCCAAACGGCTCAAAAATATAACTGCCGACGAGGTTGTTATATTTCCGCCGCTTGAGGTTCTCCGCAGCAGCAGCGGCAGCACCAGCACAGCACGAAGAGCTAGGAAGATGGGATGGCGCAAGAGTGTCGACACAGGTAGCGTCCCACACTAAAGGCCTACCCATCTTCCAGGGAAATAAAGACATACCGTCCGGTCTCTTACCATCGTCGCGTGCCAGGCCATGAGGTTCCAAAACAGCCGGAACGCCGACGGTGACAAGGGCTCGTCGGATGATGTCGTTAATATTCGCGTGCCGTGCTATCCGTCCCGCGCTTCGACTGCATGACAGGCCGTGGTGACCAAGGCTGTTGACAACTTCACCACAGTGGCAGCGATGAGGAGAACAGCAAGGAGCACCTAGGCGTAGGGCAACAGCTAGGCGGAAAGTAGTATCGTCGAATAAGGTGCCAATATTCGACGACGGCAGTGCGTGAAGCCAAAGACCTGACTCCCAATTTCCCACAGCCAGGAGGCGCGCACGCTCTGCAGTAGTAGTAGAAGTAAGGATTAGGTTTTTCTGGACTACTTTGCAGAGCGGTTCGTCCCACCGTCTCTGAGAGGTTGGGTTGTCAGGTGGATTTGTATTCGGGCAAGCGAGTCTCCAGGCATCCATAGCCTCGGTGAAGCACGGCACTTCAAAAGGAATCAGTGTGGAAGTTAGAGTATTCCTGATTAATTTATCAGTGCTGTGAACCGAAGATATGAATGCCGGTAAACTAATACTGGTAATTTTGCGGACGCCGAGGCCTCCCATACGGATGGGAAGAGTAACTTGATCCCAAGCTCGATCGTCCAAGGTCAGTTGTCTAGTATTCATATCACAAACTGCTTAGTTTGGGACTAGATGGCGTTGTATGAAAATTGTAGAATATTATATTTTTTTTCTTATATTATTATTGATAGACTCGCGTTTGACCACTATATCACCTGATGGTAGGCGATAATGCGGCCGACGATGGAGCACGCTTGCCTAGAAGTAACTTATTCACTCTTGACTTAAAGATGCCTAGTTTGCAGCTATCAGGAAACACAGACTCATGCAGGGAATTCCACTCCTTGGCTCCTTAATTATATGTACCTACATATCATTCTTAGATGTCAATATGGATACTGGTTATTGTAACAATTTTACACAAATATATCGGTCTCTCTCGCCAAGACGCCGTTTTCTATGGGGCAGTCGTATTTGGGCGTAAAAGACCTTTTCAGACTTCTCTTTCTTTGCGGCTTTGGAGCTTTATAACTTTATTGTTGATGTAGATATTTTAAAAATTATGCCATATTTGTTTATTACAGCCAAAAATTATTTAAATTAGAAAATTAAAAAAATCTTTTTGTTACTTACCTGTAAAAAAAAAAACTGCCCCACACTCCGGTACGTTCGCAAACATGTAAAGTCACATTTACAAGACACCCAGATCCGAAACAGTTATCTGGAGGTCATACAAATATTTGTTCCGTGCGGGAATCGAACCCGCGACCCGCAGCGCCGTCGATCTTTCAACCATTGCACCAACGGTGCCGAATGCAAAATCGCATGCATATTCGCTACATTCCCTAATGACCCTTATTTCCCACAGTGGTGACCGACTCAGTATTCACAATGAAGTTAGGGGGTGCGCCGGCCCTGTCACCCGGGGCTCCTGCAGCCGGGGCCCCCGCTGCCCCGCGTGGGGGCCCGGGGGCCCGCATGTCCGCCATGATGGCCGTGCAGCGCTCCACGTTGTATGTATACGGAGGGGTGTTGGAGAAGGAGGATAAGCAATTCTATCTGTCGGATATGTATAGTTTAGGTGAGTGAAATTGATTTTGTAATTATTGAGAATAGTTTGGTTTATCAAAACCTTGATTTATTCATTACATATCGTCTCTTAGCTAACAACACCGCATAAGTCATTTTTACCAACTTTACAGGAAACGAAAAAAACTGTGCGGTGTTGAGAGGCCAGCCGACTTACACGCTATCACTATTTTTCGAATTATGGCTTCTGATTGGCTGAAATCTATACCATGGGACTAATGGTTAGACGCGCAATGAGCAACTCCATTTAAAGGCATTCAAATGTGAAAACCGCCAATTTTCGACTTGAGCGATGTTGTAAGCTAAGGGACGATATTTAGAACATAAGAGTTGTAAATACAGAAAATTGTGTGCTACTGTGACCTATCGGCGTCCAAGTTCAGCCAAAAGTTTAGACTGATTTGATTGTTACTTCAAGTTACTTATGAAATCCCTTTTTAAGAATCCCATTTTTCGACACTAAACAAACATAAGTAAAAGCTGTAGGAGACATTTACCTCTTTGTAAAAGTGTTTTTTTTTTTAAATAATATCCGGTTTCTCAATTATTAGCCAAGCGCTGCGTTTGTGCTATGTCCTTACAATTCAAGCCAATGTTTTAATCTCATTTTTTAAATTTAATAGCGACTGTAAAGTTAAAATTATAAGCATTAAATCAAAGAATCTTGTTTTGCTTAACTTTCAAGCATTTAATTCCTGCAATGAAATATATACGTTGTACGTTGTTCACTTTGTTACTAATTAAATACTACCAGACCTGGCGCACTCCGAGCTGTAGGTATGAAAATGTACCTACAGCGCGCTGCCCCTTTGGCGTGGCTAATTCAGTAGAGTATCACACACGTGTTCGCCGTTTGACGCGCACTAACAAAAATTATTTTTGAACTCTTTATCGAATATTCTATCGAGTTTTTATTTCAAATATTTGCGACATTTTTCACGTAAAAAGTCAACGATCTTAAAGATCATTCAATATACGAGTAAGAAGACCTCCCAGTACCTACTACTGTCTACCTTACTAATACAATATCAACATATATACATGTACACTTCTGGACACATCTATTGGCCCACCTTGTATTTTCAGTTTCGTTTGGTCCTAGCTAAAATTTTATATTAGGTCGAGCAAAAAGTTTTTATGCAGTTTTGAACCTGGCACATTCACAATTTCATTCAATAGTCTTTTTTTGAATTTCGAACACAGAATTTAAAGAAACAAAAGACAATTTGGAGCCTGTTTGTTGATATCAAACAATCGAATACTAAGAAAACTTGGTTTTATTGGTTTACTTGGATTTAATTCTTGAAAAAGTGATTGATATCTTTGGTTTTGCAACAAACATTACTTATTCTTAACATTAAGGTGAGGTTCTATCAATAATCTATGGATACTTCACCTGAAGTCGCCGCCCAAGCTGTGGCACTTATTCAGGCCGGACACAGCCAAAGAAACGTGAGTGCTCAACTTAATTTAAGTCGATCTGCGGTCCGAAATGTTTATCGGAGGTACCTAGAGACTGGCGGCTTTGTTCGTCGCCAAGGAAGGCCACGATCTCGGGTCACAACTGAAAGGCAGGATCGATTCATCGTGACGACCAGCTTGAGAAATCGTCACCTTACCTCCATTGAGATACAAAAACAACTTCGTGACTTCCACGGAGTATCTGTGAGCGCTCGAACTGTTCGGAGAAGGTTAAAAGAACGCGATATGGTACCACACAAGCCAGCTAATGGGCCCAAACTAACGCGAGCCCACCGAACAGCGCTCCTTCATTTCGCACGCAGTCATTTAAATTGGACACAGCAAGATTGGAGCCGTGTACTCTTTTCTGATGAGTCTAAAATTGTGTTACATGGCAATGATGGAAGGAAGAAGGTCTACCGACGTAAGGGAGAGCGTTTCGCACAATGCTGCTTTGAAGAGAGGGTTGCTTATGGCGGTGGCTCATGGACTGTCTGGGGCGGTATATCCGCGAGCGGCAAAACTCAACTTGAGGTTGTTACAGGACCACGGCTGCCAACATTAAATGCTGAAAGGTAGATTCGTGAGTGCTTAGAACCTCACGTGATACCATACGCGGACTATGTGGGCCCAAATTTCCTTTTTATGCATGATAATGCAAGAGCCCATGCGGCCGGCATCGTCAGGGAATATTTTCGGGATGTGAACATCACAGTTATGGACTGGCCAGCCAGAAGCCCAGACATGAACCCCATTGAGCACATGTGGGACGAGCTAAAAAGACGTGTTAGGGCTCGTCAGCCAGTTGCCCAGACGATGCAGGAGTTGAAAACTGCCATAGAAGAGGAATGGGAGATGATCCCTCAAAATATCATAGAGCGGTTGATAAACTCTATGCCTAATCGTATGAGAGCTGTGGTAGATGCCCATGGAGGCAACACGCGTTATTAAATTAAACCTTTATTTGATAAAACATGTTTTTTATTCAAAAATCAATTGCCTTTAACAACGCGCATATCCGACTTGTTAGGCGTAGCTCCATGTCGTATGGTATTCTGAATTCAAATTTAAAACAATACGATCGAAAAAGATGGTAAAATGTATCAGGTTTAAAACTGCATCAACAGTTTTTGTTCATTCTAGCAATCATATTTCGGTAGGGGCCATCGAAACCTAAACTCTAAGGTGGGCCAATAGATGTGTCCAGAAGTGTATATTGAAATTGCATCTTAGAAAATGTTAATTATTATGTATAATAACGTCAATGGCCTACCACCTTTTAAAAAAAACACATGAACTCAAAACTAACGCACACACAAAACGAACAAAGTTATATCCACTTCATTTTAATTTTATTTAATTACTTTAGATACATAACTAAATGTAAACAATCTATTGACACTTATATTATATGAGATGATTTTTTAATACATTTTAAATTATGGATAAAGTACATAAAATCTGAATATAAATATTTTATTTTATAAAACGTAGGTACCTATTTCACATTTTTCAAAAACATACAACTCCTAACCCTAAGGCAAGAGCGGCCTGTTCAAATGTGCATAGCATGCATAATAAAAGATTCTCGGTACGTGGACTTAAGGTGCATTTCGTTATCATTTGATTCGTTACGAGCGTGACTAGTCTCTGAAGGCAAATATAATGAAGGTCACGTCCGTGCCATGCAATGTATTATGCACATTAGGAGTATTGTTAATAGGTTTATATTCGCATGTTTTCTTTCGAAGATTGAAATTTCTGTACTTTTACTATCACATATTATGTGACACTACCACGAAATAAAGAAGGTAGAGGAATTGCCCCTCCGATATCGCATGCGTGTCAACATTAAGCAGAGCTGCGCA
This sequence comes from Mythimna vitellina, assembly GCA_949316375.1. NCBI lineage: Eukaryota > Metazoa > Arthropoda > Insecta > Lepidoptera > Noctuidae > Mythimna > Mythimna vitellina. The sequence continues at coordinate 5,112,542 of OX438687.1, read as the reverse complement.
ACATTTTGCTTATTCGCCGTCAGATACTTGTCGCGATTGGTTGTGTCAGAAATACCCGAAAAATTACAAATTAAGCCTTATTCTGCGGTTTTGACTTGCAAAAACGAAAACAAAAAAAAAAAATGTTTCTTGTGGAGGTGTATCGTATCATCGATAAGTACAAAACTTTGTTAATTTTTAATATAGTTGATTTTAATTACAATACCACATTTTATGACTTCAATGCAAACTATAAACAACCTTATAAACATTAGCACAAAGTCTAAATGCCCTTGGTCGTCGTCTGGAAAATCGTAACATAAATTCTAGTAACTTCGACGCTACTCAATTAGGGATGGGACACATCCGTAAAGTAGGTCGGTATCGATAATTTTTATTTATTTCTAACTCTTCATTTCATGGCTGGCACCATCATCCACAATGTGTGTTGGACGGTTCATGTGTATAATTTATAAATATTTAACTAAGATTGCACAGAAATCTCGAGGTTTTAACAACACGTAACCTGCATCCGTTCGAAGTAGGTGCGGGTTACTAATCACTTTCTTCCACTTCACGATCGAAAGGCTGAACGGATTTCAACAAAACTTGGTACATGGGTAGACCACGTCACGAAAGTTGTTGTTGTTATTTCAAGGTCAGTAAATATTTTTCGTACTACATATCTGTTATCGTTTCATTTATCGTTAGCTTCTGTCAGCGGCTTCGCCCGCGCACTATGCGTTCCAAAATAAGGATAAAATTGGAGGAAAGCCAATAACCTCAATCTGTTAAATGTTGAGTGATAAGTACAGTTTGCAAAGAAAACTTATTTGCGTATCAATAAATGTTTTTTTTTGCTTTGTATTATTATGTCTTAGTTAACTCTAGGGGAATTAAAAACGTTATTGTTTAATATAAATTTGCTGCGAAATAAATATATGGTTTTAAGTCATAATTAGTTAAAAATAAAAAGTTTTGTTTCTTATTTTCATTGTTAGGAATAATTTTTATTTATTTATTTAAACTTCATGTACAGTGGTGGTACATAGGCGGACTTAATGCCACAAAGCATTCTCTACCAGTCAACCATTGGGTTAAAAAGACAACACTGTGGTAGTTGTGCACAATAAATAAATAACAGATAATAATTTTCCTTCTTCCATTTTCCACTACTCACGACACTTCACACAAGGACGCAAAGATGAGCAAAGTTGAGGAACTGGATTCTGACTAAACTTTTTTAGTTCACGATTCGTAAATAAATTAAATTTTAAAAATTTCTTGGGTTGCTCTCCCTACCCAATTTCTTCGATTTGACAATATGACGTGAAGTCACAAAATGGAATCGATCCTATTCTTATTTGGAACGCATTGTATTTGATTATATGAAAATAAGATTACCTCCTAGCCCTACATACAACCATTCAAATACCTCTTTAACATTGATATTTTAAAGATAATCAACCTTTTCCATTATTAAGCATTTGTATGATGTTAACAAATTATTACATTGTTCACCCGAATAAATTACGTAACATCAATATTAAAATATCGATATATATCTACATCTCTAATTGAGTAGCAAATGAGATTACATGTGCATGGGAATATGACATCTATTTCAAAGAGTCTAGCGTTTTGAATAGCATGAATTGATTACAGCGCCATCTAGCGTTGAGTAGCTGAACTCGTTGTAAATTTGTCTCTTTAAAGTTTTTAAACGAAAAACGTCTTTATTGTTTGTGTCATGTCAAATAATAACAACTTTCACTCCTTGTAATAAGACTTAATTTTTGAAAGCGATAAGAAGATGATTTGTAAAAGTTGCGTTAGTAATTTGTAGCCAATCAAATCACTGTTTTTTATGTGTGTAATAGACAATTTGATATGCAAATGTGTGAGTTTGACGACACTGGTTCCCGTGCTTAGCCAGTGTAGGGGCACTTCTCTGTATTCTTTGTTCTGTGGATACTACTAACCTACTAACTCATTGACTGGCCTGATGAACTGTTATATTTTTATTTTCCACAGATCTACACAAACTTAACGAATGGAAGACGTTAATAGAACAGCCCTCCCTCCCCGACTGGCTCGGATCCGACTCGGAAGACTACGAGACCGGCTCTGATAGCGGCTCCGATGATAGTGAGTCCGAAAGTGATGGTTAAGCTCAAGTGGACCCTGTGATTTGTGCAGTAAGGTTGAAAGTTAAGTGTAGTGTAAGCATAAGTGTATTTTTGTACTATATTTAAGTTAAGAATACGAGGTAATTATTGAATATTGAACAATAGACTCTGTCTTTTATGTGACAAAGTACAAAATCCATTGCAAATCATATTTTTAGGACCTTTTTAATACCAATGATCAATCAAAAATCAAGTCATAGCACATTAGCTTTTTACCCGAGACAACACACATCATCAAATAACTCCTCCCGCTTTGGGTGGAACGAGAGGGCGTCAGACTTACTGACTAAAACCAACCTGTGTTCCTTCAGTTGCCCAATGCGTCAAGGACCGCTGTAACTCTCGAACAATCCAGCAGCTTCAGCAGGCCTTTATAATAGGTCTTTATCTATGAAATTGCCGTTTTTTAAGACGGGTTGCTTTGAAGATCTCTTTGGATTGACTTGGAATTATAAGTTCAAATAAACTTTATATTAAAGGTACGAAATCAGGTATTTATTGGTTTCTTTGTGTTTTGTATTTTCTGTAATATTGCAGTACTTTAACTATTTTTAAAATGAAATCTAAAAAACACTCATTATTTTGTGATATGAGTTCTACCGTGGAAACAACGTGTCTCAAGCGGTATGCAATATTAATGATGTATACGGACTTAAAACTGCTAATGAATGGGATGTCTATTTTTGTTTGAGTGATAGTTGATTTCAGACGAATATCTGAGAAATCAACTATCGGGCAGTTGCCCGGACCAGATACAACTCTCACCTGTTCGGAGTATCCTCCCTTTTCAACCGATGACTGCGGGACTTCTGTTTCGCATACCTATAAACTGTTATATTTAAATATAAGACAAGGATAGTGAAATAGACTTATAAATGTTATCGTCATTGTGCATTGTGCAGAAAGATTTTTGCCCCAACTAGCCAGTAATAAAGTGTATAAGGGATGAAAATTTTACTTTGGCTCTTTAAATTATAACCTAGTTAACACTTTCGTCCAAGGACACACAATAAAGTTAGGACTACATTAGACCGATGCACACGTGTAACACGCCTGATTTGTACGTTGAACGACGTCACGTGACGTGGATCAAGTGTAGCTCTACAAGTGTAGGTTCCATATAAAATGTATGGAAATCGACGCGCCCAGATCGGCTTGTGTGGCACATGTGTGCGCAGTGTAGTTCTAGCTTAAAGCTAAAGACAAACTGAGCCCACGTGTGCTACTTCATCATTATCATTTCAATCGAAAAACGTCCACTGTTGGACACAGTGCCTGTGCGTCTCGCATCTATCAGATTTCTGCCATCTTCAACAAGTCATCGATCAACCATGTGGCAGGCCGCGCCAACGCTACCTACGTCTTCCAGTGTGCAGTACGTATTATGAAATCTAGACTCTTGAATTTTTTAAGGAGATGCAACTCGACATACATTTTCACTGTTTTTCATACAACCGCTCTTACGCGATTATGACGTTATTACACATTTTTGATTATATATTCTGGAAACACAGTATCTTGTGGATATTATCTAGGCTTTTATTGAAATCAATTTATAAATTTGTGTACAACTAATTTAGTAAAGACCTCTGAAAATCACAAATTATGAAGCAAATTATGAAGTGTTCATGCGAAATAACAATTTCGCATGAACACTTCATAATTTGCTCAAAAATTAAAAAAGTCAAAAAAGTATAACAATAGAAGCCTTGCAAATTAAATCAAGATTCTAAATGACAATTTTTTTCAAAAACTTTTAAGGGTTTAATAAAACATGTATTTCCTGGAACAAGTTTTGTAAAATATTCGAGTAAATCACGGAATTACCGAATGCTTACTGAGTAATCAGACGTTATATCTCTTTTTCCGCGTTGCCTTTTCATCAAATATCGCGTTGGATTGCGTTAGATGAAGTAACAAGCTTTTAAAAATTTAAACCATGTTCGATGTTGACGATAGGCGAGTGGAAAAGGACCCTCTTAAAAACGGATGAATTAGAAGCATACTTGGCATACGCAACGCTGTCACAAGTGTCCCACGTAAGGCTTACTGTCCACGGACGCGTCGCTTCAAAGACGCGTATTCGTCATTATACGTTTGGTGTACGCCTGCTCACAGCTTACATACAAAACTATGAAACTGTCGACGACGGCACGATGTTGCCGCTCCATCCAACGTTGTCTGTCTGTGGACAGCAGGCCTTAGTCGTCAGTTTTCAAGCAAATTCAAGAGTCTAGATATCATAATGCGTAGCATACGGAGACTGAGTTTGTCTTTAGCTTAATTAGTTCGTGTGCCCCTAACCCATCTCTCTAGACGCTGTTAAGGTGTACGCACACTTATTCGAGCCGAACGAATTGAAGTCAAGAAAGCCTCGCACACATATCCGCGCCGAAGAAATTTCGTTTACACCTGTCGCCCTGCTAAATTACTTGTGAATTGTGATGGATCTTGACGAGGTTTTTTATTGTCAGTGCTTTATTAATGGAAAATGAAGAAAGTGAAATACATCAAAAGAAAACAAGACGGTGAGTTCATAACATCAACCTCTCGTGCGCGGGGGGTATTAATATTACGTAAAATTGCGCACTTTTACGTAAAATGGCCAAAAAAATCTCTAGATTTTTCTAGGAAAACCAAAGATTTTTCAAAAGAAACCAACATTTTCGGCCAAATAAATTTCGTACAAACGTGTGTAAAGTAAGGCAATTATGCGTTTTTCAAGGTCATTCAAGTTGTACAGACGTATGTGTAATCGGCGCTCGAGGAGAACTTAAAAAGGCGGTGCTTCGGTTCATCGGAATCCGTTTAGGATTTCCGGAGTCCTTCCAGATTCGGACAATTCTATGCGGTTAGGTGTGCGGGGGTTTCATAAATTTTTTATAAAGAATTCTAAAGTTCTTTTCTTCCAATTCTTTCGACTCGTTCGGCTCGGATGAATGTGCGTTCACCTTTATACGTAACTATTGTCGTGTTGTGTTCATGGCCAGGACCCGACTAGCGAGACTACTTATATGCTGGGCGTTGGCACCGAAAGTGCTATGTAACTTAAACTAGTGATCTGTGTTGATTTTGAATCGTTATTAAACTGTGTCACTTGTATAGTAATATAGTGATAATGTTGTGTTGTAAATATCATATGTTCCTAAGAATAGTACAGATTTTATTACACATCAGTTTTTTTTATTTACGTTATCCTTTTAAAAACAGAATTCTTTGAATTTGACCATCAGGTGGGATTGCAGTCAAGCGCTAGTTTATATCAAATAAAAAAAAGTTAAGTTCAGCAGGGAAAAATAAAGAGAAATAAAACACCAAAATTACACATGTTATCATTTTTATTGTATGTACACGTTATAAATCTACATAATAATATATCTTTATAAAAATTATTAGTCTACACACACTCGTCCTAGCTCACATTTCACTATAATACACTTACTGAGCGAGACACTTAGGTATTATTTAAATTCTTCAACAAATAGACGGTCAATTTTTCGTATCGACCAATTCATTTCTCGGTTTCAATTCTGATTATTAAAAATGAGCTTTATAGAGTACGGAATAGTGTTCAAAATGCATCGTTTAATCAGAATTGTCCACGAAATTGAAACTACTATTCGAAATATGAAAGTTGAGACGTAGTCACGCGAAAACGGATTTGGTTGGAATTTGACACAAATAAATTATGCTTTGAATACATATCACACTTTGATCTCATTAAAAGGTACCTTTAAAAAAAATGCTTCACACTAGGAATACATATGGAACTTGAAGTCCATATATCCAATTCATCATTGTTTAATTGTGAGAAAGGGAAAGAGCTATACAGAATGGATATCGCCATCCTTATCATTTTATTATTAAATTCCAAATTCAAATAGTACCCAACATGGCACGCTCAGAAATTACGTATATAAGTAGGTAAAGTCACACATCTGTTGGGAAAAAACCGCAGTACGTATAGATATTTCGCAAATACAGCACCATTTCGGTAATAAAGGGACATTGTTCCTGACTTCTGGACTAGATTTTATCCCACCAGATGTGTAACTTGTAAACGGTTTGCAAACCAATGAGAGTGGATTGTGGTCTGTAATTATTTTGAAAATTAAGAAATTTTGATTGTAGTTTTAACCGCTTGCGTCGGATATATCTATTTATTCAACCAGGGTCGCACATTCACGACCAAATACTCCATCTCGTAAGCTCGTCTGTCACCTATGGGGATTGAAGAGCTAAACGAGATAAAGTACCCAGTCGTAAACACACGGCCCTGGCGAATAGGACACGTAAACATTTCGACACGACCAATCTGACTCAAGCGGTTAAAAACACGTTACACAGAAAATCTGTATGTATACATATAGGTGTCACAGTCAAAACTGGTAATTGGTCAAAACCACTTTTTAACAGAAAGAATTGGTCACAAGTATTTTTGCCCAGTGAAAAGTGCCTTTTGACTTGGTGGGTTTTTTTTGTGACCATATTAAAAACATTTTTTGTAATGATTCTAGGTATTTATAGATAAATAAAATGTTTCAATTTGTTTTTATAATAAACGCGTTTAACTTTTCATACGCATTTTTACTGAGGCCAGTCAAAAACAAGTATTGACTAATTAACAGTAGTTATTGACTGTAACGTAGGTACCACTCAGACAGTTAATAAGCCCATCACAGGATACGACAGTTATTAATTCTCAATTTTTTATAAAAGATTACAGATCGCAAATAACTCTCATTGATTTAAAAACACAGATGTAACATTCATTACAATAAGTCCGATATGGTTCAGAGAGTATACAAAACGTAGTAGTAGTTTCTTTTGAATGATAAACCAAAGAAAATGTCAAAAAAAATCACTCAAAATCCATATAACCGAAGCGAGATAAAAAAACGGCTTGTCGTCGTTTAGGTCGTAAGATTTGTTGACATTTTCCGCCATTTATTTATTCAAATCAATTCATTATTATGATCATTAAAACGCTAATGCCTGCAGACACGCATGACACCTGTATGTCGCAGTCAAAACAGACAAATGGTATCGTCGCAACATGTCCGATAAAGAACAAAGACAATTAAAAGTGAACATAGAATGATGGATGCAATATCAGCAATACAGCTAGAATTTAATAAACGCATTCCTCGTTCCAAGAATTAATTTCGATACAAAACAATCGCTCCACAAACTGTTGCTTTTACTTTTGCGGTAACATTGTAGTCATCGTTATATTTTCAAGAAGTTTTTGTTACAAATAGCATCCGTTGAGTGCGTAAATTAAATTCTGTCTTTCTTTACCAAGTTTTTCTTGACATTCGTTTTCGCGCATGGTCAATCTTGTCCGCGGAAATCATTGTTCAAATGTTGCGATTAATAAATCGTACTTCTTAATGAGTTCGTTATACGTACAATAGATACATGCAATTATTCATATCGGTACCCTGTTACACAATAATTCATGACACTGTATAAAAAACTACAACTTTCTAGCAACATTTATTACGGTCGACTTCACTGGTGGTTCACACAAGCGAAAATGTATTTTTTTGCTTTGGCATAAAGCCCTTTTTTGGTACAACAGTTGGAATTATGCTTCATGTATGTAAATGAATTACATGCAAATGTTATCACTTTTTAGCGTTGCTCATAGAATCTTGTAGTAAACCACCAGTGGAACAGACGCGACAATTATTTAAGATCTATATATCTCCACTAACTAATGTTAAACATGATTATTTACATTATATAGATCGACATTTTAATATTTTGCATAGAGTTATTTGATACAAATGCCGGTCAATTAACTTCAAGTTTACTGGTATGGGTTTTAAGTGATTATGAGCTGCAAATGTTTACAAAAAAAGTAAGATAGGAGAATTCAAAACATGGAATAATATTATTAGAATATAAATTAAGAACCTACTTCATCTCTTGAAGTTATGATAACTTCATGTCAATAGGGAAAAGTTACATGCACTAGTGAAAACAGGCGCTAATTCGACACTACAGAGTCAATTTAAATTATCTAAAAAAACTTATCTGATATCAATATTGAATGACGATACAACAAAAAACAAATTCCTGCCTGAGTCTGTTTCCTGATGCTGCAACGTGGGGGTCTAAAAGTCAAGAGTGAATAGTCTACTTTTAGACAAGCGTGCTCTATCGTCGATCAGGATATTGCTTACAATCAGGTGAGATAGTAGTCAAGCGCGAGCGTCATGTCAACTATACTCCTAGCAGCTGTTGGCCCCGTAATCAGGAATTATTATTTAAATTTTTGATGGATATAATAGGTATTAATCTCGATTCCAACACATCTGCAGCGTTACAAGAGCTAATTTGATTTTACTCAGTAAATATAATCTTGTCCAATGTTTCTAACTCTATATAAAATATCAAAACTGCTCCTAGTCACGTGACACACGTACGTACATACAAATCGAAATAAAACACGGGCTGTGAAGCGTGGCAGTATTGTGCGCTAAATTATTCTTAAATAGATGGCACATAGCGATACCTTAGTTTGGTCCCCGTACTTTCTTGTTTAACTTTCTGTATACGTTTTTGATGTCATTTGGTTTATTAATATGTATTATTTACTTATTTATGTAGATGTATAAAATTTGTATTGCAATATTATCTAAAGAACGAATTTACTGAATATTTTACTATCGTTTCAGATTTGTCAAAGTGTAGACATGAATAATAATTTATATTTTGTGCACCACAAATTTTATAACCCCGTAAATGCATATTCCTTTCATTTACTATTGGTTCTAAATCAAATGACCTAACACGTGACCTACGGGTTGAAGTTTCACTTCATAAAAAGCACAAAGGAAGGTATAGGTCAAGATCACAAAATTAAAAACAAAGACTACTTTTAAAAATATCTTTTATTATTTCAAATTAGTTGAAAAAAACGTGTAAAATTGTACACTTTTTATTACACAAGACCTTCCTCTGCTTGTTCAAATATTAAAAAATAATTGTGCGTTACTGTCGCAGCCGTATAACTCACTAAATATACCAAACTGATCTTTTATTAATGACTTAGATTTTTATTTAAAATCTTTCTATTCGTTCGTGAACACAAGCTTATACAAAAATTACCCATCGATGGGTATTTAACTCAAAAAAACTAAATTTCTTTTCTCAGCTGCGACATATATGACATATCTACATATAATATACGACACCACATTACGTATAAAAAGAAATAACACTTAGAATATTATACACTGGTGTGACTTATCTAGCGTAAAAATATTCAATTTGCAATCTATCGGTCGTTTAACAATTTGCCTAATTTATAAAATTGCCTGCGACATTAAATTGCAAACTAAAATCTATACTTAGCAAAGTAAAGCTGAAGCCAAAATCGAAGATAAAAAGATAAATATTTTTTAACAAAAAAATATCATTAATATTATAAAAAGTATAATTCAAATTATCATTAGATCAGTCGGTTAAATGATTAGTATTTATCTTAGTCCGAATGAAATAATAATATTATTATAATTTGCAAGTAAAAAATATAAATCGAAAGCAAATCAGTCTATAAACTTAATTTTAGAATTATGACTAAGTTTTATGTACATTTTTAAGACATGTTTTTTTTTTTAAGTTCATGGTAATCTGTAGTTTGGGGCCAAAAATCAAAACGAGTGCTTAGGTAAACCTATACGAATCTACGACTCTTTAGGTGTAGTAGAAATACCGATTGAAATAATTAACAAAAGAGGAAATAAGGCATTTAGTTCCAAGGTCTAAGTTCAAAGATCACTCAATCGAAAACCGCCATTGAAAAGTTTTTGGCGCCAACCCACAGACTATACAGCGTCGTACAAACAATACAACTTACTTGTAAAATAAAACATACATTCACTATCTACCTCATTTACATTTACAAATTATTTACACGAAAAAAGATCATTTAATAAATACATAATTTGGCTGATTTAGATTTTTGCTAAATTAAAAAAAATATATAATGCCATATTTAATTGCGAGAATAAAAAAATAAAATACTCCCCATTTATTGTCGTTCACTTCGAATAAGGGTGTAACTGAATATTAAAATTTGAGTAAAAATAATAAATTAATTCACTACACAATGCACTGTGTTTAAATTTGTTGATAGTCATTGTCTGTTCTTTCGGTTTCGTAACATCCCAAATATAACCTGTCCACTTTTTATCACAGAAGCGCATTTGCGCTGTAACACATTCTTCGTCGCTCACTGACTAGGCTATATACAAACCAAACGATTTCTATACACTTTAAACAACGTTAGTTGAACCATTCAGAGTAAAAAAAAATTAAAACAGATCTGTGACTATAGTGCCAAACCAGGCGCATACGACGGGGAGCGCGTACGTGAACAGTGCTTTCTGTAGTGAGGGTCTGTCGGCTGCAGCGGCGGCGGGCGGCTCTCGCGCGGGCGTGTCCTGCGGCCGCGGCGTGTCTTGCTCAGTATGGTCGGTATTGATGATGACGTCCCCGGTGTCGTCGCCCGCACGGTTGCGCACGTTGACGTTGTTGGTGCCGGGCGTGTCCACGATGCTGGGCACGAAGGGAGCCTCGGTGACGACGGCTGGTCGTTGTGGAACTACGTCGGGCTCGCGTTCTGTCGGCTCCTCGTCTACATCTGGTGGGTTCTCGCCTGAGCCTGGAAATTGAGGTTCAAATTAAGAAAACTATCATAAGCATAGTTGAGGCTCTTATGTAAAAGCTATATCAAGTCAAAAAATTTAATTTATTTATTTGCAGTAGACCGCAGACCTTTTGATTTGAAGTTGTTTTGGTCTATCCAAGGGTTGTCTGGTAGATATCGTTGTCAGCAATAAGATTAGATACTATTGTACCCATAAAATTAAATTTGTGTTAAAGTGTTGTGTAACTATATTGGTGTACCAAAGAGTAGGTAAATCTTATTCTGTAGGTCCTACATCGTTTTTGACATCCGATCGTAGCATAGCACAGCATAATCGTAACTTTATATTATTCCCACTGATAGGACTCAGGCCTCCTCTCTAGGAGAGGGAATGGGCCGTAATCTACCACGCGGGTCCAGTGGGGGTTAGTGGTTGTAACAGGTCTTCGAATGTTTTGGTTCTAGGACATGCCGGTTTCCTCACGATGTTTTCCTTCATCGTTTTGAGAGCAGTAGTGATGAAATAAATTACACAAAGTAATGCGCCTGACTTTGAACCATTCGGCCATCACTGCTCATTCAAAACACACACATCCTATCAAAAAATCTAAAGCCTCATTCATAATTACCTGTATCATAACCGTTAAGCCGGTCCTCGTCATCGTCAGGCAGTCCGCCGTCAATGCCCCAGTCTCCGGACCCCGAACCCGACTCCACGGGCTCTATGGTCTCACGATTGTACGAACTGGCCATTCCAACCAAGTCTGTAAATAAACAATAGAGATTTATGAGTCTTCTTTTTTTATTTTGGCAGATAACGTGGTAATTGATGAAAAGAGTTGCTAGTCTGTTTAGGTTATTAGCTGGATTGATTGCTGTCCAGCTTGTGGCTGAGCACGGTCAGGATGGTGTTGGCACTCCCACGCGTACATCAGCGAGGCGATGCGGCGCCACAGCACAGTGTGAAAACCGTCTGTGTGCGCGTGCGCAAACATCGCAGACGCGCTATAGCAGCGTGGGAGCCCCACCAACCACAAATTTGTTGTGTTAATCCAGAGATAGACTCCAGAGAGTCAAGTAAAAAAAAAAAATATTACTCACCTCTCCCTTCAGTATCCAACCACTGCACTTCCACTCCATTATAAGCATCCTTCAGGCGTGCAGTCAACGTGCGCAGTGCTTCAGCCTGTGTGGCCACGCTGGCGACGGCTACAGGACTAGCAGCGCCGCGCACCTCGGGGTTGCTGGCGAGGCCGGCTGTTCCTTCGCTGGCCGCGCTTAGTGTGTAACTGGGGATTTAGTAGTACGAGGTTAGTTTAGTTCGAGAATAATTTTGGAAGAAGTCACTAGCCCCTGAAATACAAGCAGCTAAGCTATTTCAGGAGTCAGGGTTTCACCTATTTGGAACCTAGTGTTGTGCTAATCAATAATTTATTATTATTAATTTTGTCCCATGTTGGGCGCCAAATTAAAAGAATGCTTTACAATGTTATTGTAACATAGGCATGTGAATGTTTTAGAGATGATGTGGTTCGAAGCTGAACTTTGAAACTTGATGTCATAATGCACATTAGTTTCGACCTGCGTTGGGCGCCAAATTAAAAAGTAAACGCAAAATTAAATATTTTTTTAGGGATCAGAGATGTTAGAAGTATGATATTTTAATGACACTTATTTATGAAATTACTCGTACATAAGTTCAGTTTGATCTTAGATAAATATTTTTGTCCCACGTTGGGCGCCAAATTGTAATGTTCATACAGATTTAATAAACAAATACGCAACATTTGACGTGTTACTGAGAATTCTTTCAGGTAATATTATTGATATATTTTCAGTTTATTCAGTTAAATCTAAGAATATTATTTTGCTCCGTTCTTGGAAGCCAAACAATTGAGTTGTTATTTTAGTGACATTTTCATTCTATAATTCAAATATAAATTGTAATATTCTATACAAACGATCTTTATTCGTAGAAATCTTAGAGTCTTCAAGTTTCAAATAGCTAAAGAAGTCTTTACTTCTTACCTGGCAACATCCGTTCCGTTAAAGCAGGGCGAGCTGGTGACGCTAGTAGAGGTGCACAGCAGCGCGGGCAGGTGGTTCCAGTACAGCCTCGTGTTGCGCATGCGCACGCGCGTCTCGCGGACGAGCTTCTCTAGTGCGGGCCCGCCCCAATCTGATCCTGTAGGGTACAAATGGTAATTAGGCTTGATTGATTGATTGGACGACTAATGAAGGATATTCTTTGTATAGGGTAAGTAAACAAAGTAAGGCCTATTGTTCAAAGACGCGTAGCTTCAAAGACGCGTATTCGTCATTATACGCTTGGTGTCGGTGTTGCTGTCGACGAAGCGACAGCATTGTGCTGTCGTAACGCGTCTATGAAGCTACGCGTCCGTTTTACTTCGCACCGTGTTACAGTACCGCCGAAACATCTTGACCGCTCTAAACTTCAAATAATTGCTAGCGCAGTAAATCTTTTTAAGAATCATATGGTGAATGCGTATAGCATATTTTTTCAAGTAGATACTTATGCGCAATAGTTCTGAATGCGAACTTCTGAACGGCCGACATATATTGACCGTACTAAAATTGCAGAGTTTATAAGTAACTTATGTTGCATTACTGATGTGCCCCGGCTTTGCACAGATGCATATTATACATACAAACCTTCCACGTTTATTGCTCTTTATATTAGTGAAAACCGCATTAAAATCTGTTGCGTAGTTTAAAAGGACTTTTTTATTGATAAGCTCGCGTTTGACCACTATCTTGCCTGTGGTCTACGATGGAGCACGTTTTTTTTTTTTTTTTTTAATTGATATAAACCAGTGCTTGACTACGATCCCACCTGATGGTAAGCGGAGATGCAATCATTGATGGTCAGGCGCACTAGTTTATTAAGAGCCTATTCACTCTAGCCTTGAAGACACCTATATTATAGTTGGACGGGAAGACAGAAGCAGGCAAATTGTTCCAGTCCTTCGATGTACGCGGTATAAACGACGAAGCGAAACGCTTGGTCCGGACCGTTGAAGTTTCAACAACGTAAGGGTGGATACTCGCCGTTCGTCGGTTTGTTCGATGGTAGAAAGGAGATGGCGGAATCAAGTCATGCAGTTCCCGCGCACACTCTCCAAAATGTAACCTGTAAAATACCGATAGGCTGGCTACCCTGCGCCTGTGCTCGAGGCTTTGTAGATTGGACTTAACCAAATCTGGATCCCTAATTAGCCTCTTCGCACGCCTTTCCACTGAGTCCAAAGCTGCTAGATGGCATTTTGCAGCACCAGCCCATATGTGACTGCAGTACTCCACACACGATCGGACCTGTGCTTTGTATAACATTAGAAGCTGTCCCGGTGTGAAGTACCGTCGGACCTTTGCAAGAACGCCTAGTTTTCTAGCAGCTACCTTGGCTTTGGACTCAATGAACCGCCCGAAATTGAGATCTGAGGAAATTTCAACTCCTAAGAGTTGAAGGCGGTCGGTGCACTCCAGGGATACATTCTGAAAAGCGGGAGCCAAGGTGAACGGGCTCCTCTTAGCGGTGAACAGACACGCTTGTGTTTTGGCGGCGTTGAATCTTACCATATTGGTTTCGCCCCACGTTTGCCTATAAGTAACCTATTCATTCTTGACTCAAAGACTTAAAAAGAGTTTGGATTTTTTAAAGGTGGGAAATAATTTGATGACTCTTTAGGGCGAAGTGGGAGGGCGTGTTATACTTTTACCACTCCTATGTTCCTTCTTTACCCTTTGCGTTCCAGGACCACGGGTTACCCTTTGCGTTCCAGGACCATGGCACCCAGAAATTAGCGGATATACTGTTATTGTTTTATACTATGTTTAAGCTTGTGGTTCAACTTACCGCGACTCTCTTCGCTTTTTACGGAAGGCTTCTTCTTCTTTGGTCCCTTCTTCTCATCAAAATCGTACGATTTGAAGTCGATGTCCATCGCGCCAGCGGCTGCAGGCTCCGGGTCTGCTTCTCGGCGTTTCCTCTCATGCTCCTCGTACTCCTGAAGGTCTATATTCCCTCGCATATACTGCAAGAACCTGTCTCTCAACTTCGCCTGTTCGGCCATATCTTCTGTGGCTTTACGGATGCCTTCAGGAGTTCGTAGGCTTACTAGAGAAGGATCCTCGTTTACCAAGCTTTCGAATGAAGCTTCGATCTCGAAGTCGTCAACGTCATCGACTTTCTGGGGCCAGTCGAAGTCTGGGATGGCGCGGACGGAGCGGCGAGCCTTGCCTGGCGCGAAGAACGGGCCCGCCCCGCCGCCTCCCCCCAGTACTGGCTTGCCGCACCCCGTGAATATCTTCTGCGAGATCTCCCGGTTGTGCTCTTGGAAGCTCATTATGGCTTCAGAAATTTTGATGTCTATAGGTTCGACCACCATAGCTATGTTGAATGGACCGAGCAGTCTGTCGGCCACTTTGTCTACGGCGTCTGAAAATTAACGAAAATATTTTAATAATCTTTCTCTTTTTCGCATGTAAAAGAAATACTGTAATTTTTTTTCATTGATATAATTTAGTGCTTGACTGCGATCCCACCTGATGCACTCTAGCCTTGAAAACACCTAAATTATGATCAGACGGGAAGACCGCAGCAAGCAATTTGTTCCAGTCCCTCGATGTACACGGAATAAGCGACGTGGCGAAACGCTTAATCCGGACCGTAGAGGTGTTATCAATGAAAGAGTGGACACACAACGTACGTCGGGTTGTCCATCACACCATCCAATATACCATCTCCCTTCTATCGTCATCAGTTTACTCACCGACATAGGCATCCCACTGGTCGCCGAGGTCAGCGTGCGCAGGCAGGCAGCCGCGGATGACGTTGTGGCAGTAGCGCGTGCATGCAGGCGGCTGGTAGCCGGCGCAGCTGCCGCAGTAGCGCAGCCGGGTCCACGCGTTCACGCACTCTGTAGTCACTGCCACCTGCGGCCAACAGATTGCATGTTTAGATATTCGCTTTTTATAATCGTGTTACGACAAATGTATCTACGAAGTGACATGGCTCTCTCTTGAATATTGTCTAATGCGTTCGGATACCTATCATAATTAATTACATTTTCTGTGGTAATCACACTAACATTAAAAAAATAGGTGCACATATGATGTGTATGTTTGACATTCTTTCACGCTAAAACAGCTGAGCGGATTTGGATTGACACACGGGTAGACCAAGACCTGGATAGCGTACAGGATTCCTACTTTTTATCGCTGAGGTATTTTCCTCGTCGATTTTACGCGGCTAAGCCGCTGGTAAAAGCTAGTAAACCATAAATATCTAATATTTATTTTTAAATATCTATGAAGCAAAACATCAAAATGTTGACAGTTCTATTTGAAGATATCTAGACATAGCGCAGTAGAGTAGCTACGTCAGATATAGTGGGCGTTGAGAATAAGTAATTGACGCTTCAAACGAACCCGCGTTATCTATCAAGTTCGTTGATCTAATAAACGCGAAGCAAACACATGAATAAAACAATTATTGTTACATTGCGCCAATTAAATAACATTGCTAGAGCAGCAAGTGGAACCAATGAAAATAAATCAAACGAATACTGAGATAAAAATTACAATGAATAAAGCCAAGGTCTTGAGATGTGTCACTGAAGCGCCAGGCCCAGGATCAACGCACGACAAATGATTCGCGGATAAATGAGTCATTTTCTAAAATGATAGCCTGAACCACAGACAATCGCAAGTTGAAGGTCAAGCGGCCAACAGAATATATATTCGCATTGATTAGCGTATATTTGCGTTCTAATAGCACGCTTAACATAGGACAAATTAAAACGTGCGCGCGATTTGGCAATGTTGGTCAGTAAAGCCAAGACCGTCGCGAGAAATAATAACCGATAATTTAAAATAAGTGTCCAATTATCGTTACTGAAGGTTGTGGTCCTTTTTGGACCTAAGAGAATAGAGCTGACGTCCTTATGTGATGAAGATGTTAGATAATTGTTGATTTATGTCTAGTTTGTCGCTGTTTCCGTGTGTCTGTCGGTTGAATCACTAATTCAGAAACATATTAACATGAGGGCTCGTAACTGTCTGATCGTATACTAAAAGCTCCGGACAGAGTTTCACTGGCATTATTCATGGTTGGTAGGCGGGATTGTTATTAGTTTGCATTCATATTTATTCATAGACCTCGACAGCTCTCGGGTCTTATTTACACACATATTGCAGGACCCATTTTAGCCGCTAGAGGGTCTTGTAAACCAATGAGGTCGTTAGTTTACAAGTTAAAGTTTACAATTTTTGACTTGGATTCTTGGAATCTAAGTCAAAACTTGTAGAGCGTTTTCATATTTCAAACTGTTAAAGTTTTTAATACTAAAGTTGATTTTGGAATCAAAACTAACGCCCAATTTCTGAATATGAGTATGAATTTATGAATTTGATTTTATTATTTTATGACTTTGAGTATTGGTGTCTAAAGACAAGGGAGTTAGTGATAGAGTGACGGTTGATGAAACGGAAGGAAAAGCAGGTTGCGTCGACCCAAAGTAAAATAGGACGATTGAGATTAAGGGCTACGTATTCGTCATTATACGCTTGGTGTACGCCTGCTCACAGCTTACATACAAAACTATGTAAGTCTGTCGACGAAGCGGCGGCGTCGTGCCGTCGTGTCGATGCAGTTTCATCATAGTTTTGATTATTATTTATAATTGATTAGAAGAGATGATTACAAGTTGAGTAATTTTCAAAAATCTGCTTAAACCTGAAAATCTGTCAAAAGGTTTTCACATCTGTTGTGCTTTGTGAACTCCAAATAAGTACTCAATTTAGAATGTACTTAATGGACTTAATGGACTGACTTTAAAAAGATTTAGGGATTCATTATAGTCCTTAGCTTTTTTAACTTCCGTAATCCTTATTAGGATTCACGAGGTTGATCTTTCGAACATCAAATCTTTAATCCAAGAAAAAATTTAGGATTTTCAGTAGCATTTCCATTTGAAAACTGATCATTTTATTATTAGCGTAGGCGTGGGCGAAGCGGCCCCTCGCCCACGGCCTCGCACTCAAAGAAGCCTTTGCAAGTGAGGGCTCTTTAAGAACGAAGTTTTTTTTATAATTGATAGGCTCGCGTTTGACTACCACTTCACCTGATGGTAAGCGACGATCTGGTCGAACACTGGGTTGTGACAGTCGCTGCCTCGTTTTCGAACTTATGAAAGAAAAAGGCCTCGCTGATGCGTCTTCACCCACGTTTAAATTAATCCACGCTACGCCTCTGATTTTATACCACCGGTAAACGATGTCAATTAATCAGCCATTAAGCTCAGAAGCCGTAGTTCGTTCTCACCTGCATCATACTCCTCACAACATTGGAACCAGCTCTTAGAGCCTTGTGGAAGGTTCGGGTAGCCACCACAGCCCGACGCAGCTGTACCGACAGCTTGTTGGGCACGTCCTCGAACGGCTGGATGTCGCGCATGTGTTCGTTCACACATTTTAAGTACCTGAAACAGAAGACAGGATTAGCAAATAGAAGATTACCAACCGAAAGTAACGTAGGACCGGGCTTGCGGACGACGAGCATTAGATAGCTCGCTGTCCACCTGTCCACAAAGGAGCGGTGTTCCATGCGTGCCTCAAAGAGATGTCAGCTAAACCATAAGGGCGCAGTAGAGCCGATGCCCGCTAGGGCCACGGGGAATTTCTGGCCAAGTTACAACCGTTTCGTTTCTATTCTCTTTTCGTCGATCGCCTCGAATAGGCTACGCCTCCGATTCCTTTATTCTGACGTCATCTCGACGCTCAGTCACACGGTTAGAACAAAGGAATAGGAGGCGTGGCCGATTCGAGGCGATCAACGAAAGGAGAATCGAAACGAAACGGTTGTAACTTGGCTAGGTGGGCTAGTCCTAACAAATCTAAGAGATCACTGTAGGTCCACATCCTCCCAAACGTCAAGCGAAATCCGCCCAAATCCCTGTGTCTAAAGCATTCAACGATAGGTTTAACACGAGTCCAGATTGCTATCATTTTCAAGTTTTAGGTGAGATTACAAATATCATAGGACATTTGCTAATGACACAATAAGTGTCAAGCAAATATAAGCGTTATATTCACCAGAACAATTTGTTATGGCAATCAAACGAGGGGCCCAAACAACAGTTGACATTTATAACCTTAACTAAATGAGATGTCGACCTATAATAAAATATGGTGACCAATCCTCGCGACGCGACGCGTCGGGTTAGGTTAGGCGTGGAACATTACAATAAATTGTAGAGTTGCGTCATTTTTCGCGGACTTAAAGGACAAAAGATTATTTTTACAATCATTTGCAATTATTAATAAGATGCCAGTTTCTGCCATCGACTTCGCCTGCGTGGTTCTTTATTCTTTATTGTACGCACAAAAAAAAACTTAACTTTAATACATGGATTTGATAATTTATGTACAAAGGCAAGCTTAACTCAACAATGAGTTTTCTCCCAGCAAGCTTTTTTTTGGTTGTATATAATTATTAAAATATATCATTTATTTATTTCAGATATAGTCCGCAGATAAAATAAATAATCAATAAAACACTAAAATAATTGAGAATCAACAAAATTTGACATAGACATTAAAATATTATCCCAAGGGAAGGTACTCCCGTGATAAAAAGTATCATAATGTCCTATGCCAGGACACGGTCTACTAAGTTTCATCCAAATCCGTTCAGCCGTTAAGACGTAACAGACTGACAAAGTGACTTTCGCATTTATAATAATAAGTACTGATTTTACACTATGTCATAAATGTGATCATCATGTGTGTGAATCTTTTGCATTTTTTTATACATATCATCATCTTCCTGCCCTTGTCCCATCTTATTTGGGGTCGGCGCAATACGTTTTTTTCTTCCATTCTATCCTGTCAACCGTCATACTATCACTAACTTCCTTTTCTTTCATATCACTGTTCACACAATCCATCCATCTTTTCTTTGGCCTCCCTCTCCCTCTCCACCCATCCACATGTATACTCATAACTCTTTTAGTAACATGTGTTTCATCTCTCCTCTTTACATGACCATACCAAGACAAACGATTCCCCTTCAACTTTTCAGTCACTGGCGCCACTTTCAAACTTCCCCTAATATATTCATTTCTCACTTTATCCATTCTCGTCACACCACACATCCATCTCAACATTCTCATCTCCGCTACATGCAATCTTTTTTCATCCGTCTTTTTCACAGCCCAACAGCATTTTTTTATACATATATTATATAATTTGTATTAATTTGTCGTATGTCGGCTTTATAACCAAAGTTAAATCCGTGTAAACATATTTGACAGCAAATATCTATTATTTAGTAGCTATGGCGAAATATTTTGACATCTTTACTTTGTATAAATTTGGAAAAAACAACAATATAAAAAAATATTGGGCAATTGGGTTCCATACAAACTAACTTATGTAAATAGTTCGATTCCCGAATGGAGTCTCGACGATTTTTCTTAATTGTAAAAAAGTTTTTTTTTGTGACGAAACAACAAATTTACTGTTTTTAAATTTATTTCTATATCTGTACTTTAAGGCGTTCCTTTATGCCAGATTTTAAGATTCTGGGTCAACTGGAAGTACCTATGAATTTTGATTCCCTTGAGAGTATCGAAATACACGTTTTTTGCGACGTAAACGGCTGTATCTTGTTTTTCGTTAGCTTAGAAGTTTGATTTTTCCACAGCTTCAAGGGACCGCAGACCTGAGTATGTGGTTTTAATTTCAACTCGATACCTCAACGCCAGCCTCCCTAGAAGGGTCTTGACAGACAGACAAACAACAAAGTGATCGTATAAGGGTTCCGTTTTTTCCTTTTGTGGAACAGAACCCTAAAAACATTTTTTTTAATTATAACTAGACACAAAATCCAAGGCTCGATTCACCCAGAGCGGAAAGAGTTTTCTAATGATCCTGTAAAAGTCTGGTCAGGCAAGCTATAAAATGTCCATTTCACACCTCGGCTTCCTCCATAGTGTCTTTTTATTCGTCTTTTCACACGTTTTAAAGGGTAAACAAACTTTACTTTGTAACGTTCATTAACACGAGTATTTCAGCTCTTCCAGGATATAAAGTAGTGGGTCAGGCTAACTTTAGTCCAGTCTAGGCAATAAAACGTTTCCGACAGGACGTGTATTCGGACTAATGTCGAGAATTCTGTGTGGGTTTTAGCACAGATTTTTTAAAAGGAAATGAGTAATTGCGTCCAATTAGGAACATAACAAGTGGTGGTTTGTTATTATTATGTAGGTTTTGTTTTATCTCAGAACCCTGGAGTTCTAGATCTTTATTAGGCCTAGCGTTGGAAGGCCTCCCACAAGTTGGACCGACGACCTGGTGAGAGTCGCGGGAGTGCGGTGGATGCGAGACGTACTGGAACGGTCGTTGTGACGATGCTTGAGGGAGGCCTATGTCTAAGAGTGGATGTCTTTCGGCTGAAATGATGATGATGATTAGGCCTACGACGATAGGCTGAAACCAACTCATAGAGGCCCTTTAGAAAATTCGTGAAACGTGGTAGGTACCAACATTATTTATTATGATCCTGTTGTGTCACACTGCAGAGCAAAGGGAGGCCCTTTTCTTTCTTCTACTTTCTGTCCCTAGCTCCATCGGGGCAGTCCTTTAGGTAGGTAGGATTCCAAATCATTAAAGACACGGTTTCTGTTCTTCGAAATCCAGTCAATGATTGCCTTCGCCTAGTATTGTTATGACATGCGAGAAATACGGTTTTTTAAATGGAGAGACTGAACGAGGTTGTAAACTGATGAGGTGTTATAAAAATGCTTAAAGAGACTAAAATTGCTAGAAGTGGTTATATCGGGACCGAATTCGAAATCGGAGTTTTTAAATTTGAATTGTCAAAATCAGAACCGAAATCGGAGCCGATGCTGGAAGCAGAAGCGTCAAATGAAACGCTAATAAAAAAAATCAATGTATAAATGAAAATGGCACGGTGAGAGATTTCCCGTGCCACAAGTAATTAAACTTGTTTATAAAAAAAAGTGCAAAATCAAGCGAAAGTTCCGAACTTTCGGAATATCAAATATAAAATCGGACCTCTGTTACATTTCAGGCAACAAAACGTATGAAACTTTTCCTACTGCCATACCACACAGTTGATTAGCGTTAAACATGATATGGTTTAATAAACCCTCACAAAATTAGAGCACCGTACCCCCTCATTCAACAAACCCGTCGCCACTCGTCTAAAAACACACTTCATACGCAATAACATTAATAACTTGATTGTGTACAACTCATAAACTATCCGGTAGCCCTTCATAACGTTATCATGATTCGATTCACGCCACTCTGTGCCCTATTATCAGGAGTTTATGCCCTATTATCGTGCCTAATCGTTTGTTTACGTGTCCATAACACTAAAGCTGTCTGCTAAAGTGTTTTATTGATGCGTCTTTATAAACAAAGAGGGCGTTTTCCAACTGAACGACACTGTGTTTCGTTTCAGAGCTTTCTTTAGTGCGAAGTGCATTGTGGGGAGTTGTGTAAACATTTTATATGTGTTGGTGTATCTTAAGTAGATGCTGTGCAACTTTGTTTGGCTTCTGAATTAGAATGGTCAGGCCTATCTTGTTTCTCATTGGCGCATACGAAATTTCTAGTAATCTTACTTGTCATAGACCACATTCTTAGAATCTTTAGAAAGACTCTTTGATCAAGAAAGGGTTATTCATACATGAATGTATTGGACTAAAGTTCCTGCTTCTACTTTATTAATCGGAAAAGCTTCTATCGCTTACTGATCATCGGAAAATTGGAACTATTCAAACGAAAAACTAACCGGTGGCTTTTCTTTAACTCATTAAAACAACACAAACCATACAAAATTACACAGACCACAAGCTAGCTGAAGGTCTGCGGGTAACTGAAAGGACACAAGTGGAGTTTAGTCAGTAAAAATCTAGTGGGAGGGGTTAAGGAATGATTTCCCACTTCAAAAAGAAAGCCATAGGGAGTTTCTGAAAAGGAAATTTGTGGTCCTAGAACGTAAAAGGTAACTGAAGGAACATATAAGGGTTTTCGTCTCTCACGCTCCATCCTTGAGCGTCAGAAGTCATTACATGATTTCACACCTTCCAAAAAAGAAAACCTTAAAAAATCTGATATAACAGCAGATATAAAAAACACAAATACCAAACGATAATCGGAACAGACACTTCCAGTTTACGATCAGCATTGTGAATAGACTATTCATATCCAGTCTACAAGTCTAGACTAAACAGAACATTGATAGCTCACATCATTGAGTTCCTTGTCTTAGGTTTCGGCTACCCAATAAGACTCGGCGCCTATCTTTGTAATGAATGATACGTTGAATGAGTAGGAATATTTATTATTAGAGACGGACCAAAGGTTCGGCTTCGGCTAGTTTGGGCTGAAGATTCGGTTTCAGCCAAAAAGAGGCCGAATATTCGGCACGACCAAAATTAGCTGACGGTTGTGATCTTTTAATTTTTACGTAATCATCGATTTAAAGATAAGATATAGTTGAGAATGGATGGACGTGATTCAAGTTTCGCATATACTAAAATAATGTTGTATATCAAAATGTATTTAGGAATTAATGTATTTATATAATATTTTTATTTTTGGACTGTTATTCTTTTACCACGTCATTTTCGGTTTCAGTAAAGGCCGAAATGAAATAGGAGCCGAACATTCGGTTACGGTTTCGGCTGCAAATCGTATTCTTTATCACTATCGGTCACTATAGTGAGGATATTTATTATGATTGCGGTCTTCAATATTAATTGCAATTTGCGTCACTGACCGCAAGGACAGTTCGTGTGAGGTAGTTCCGAGACGGCGGTGGTTACAAGCTGGGGTGTTATATATAATTGCTGCATATAAGCATCTTAGATCGTCCAATAAAATGGTATTTTGATACCTCGACAAGTTATGCTAAAGTGCTTTGGCAATATATAACTGCTTTATGTTTGCTTGCTAACCTCAATTGAAACCTCAAGATGACAGGTCTTACAACCGCCGCTCCAGAACCTTACGCCCCATCGACCATTTGTTCTGCGAGCAATGTACCCAGCTCACTGCCAATTAAGCTTATGTTCACTCCCTGTTGGTCTAGTGGTTAATGGCCTTGACTGCTATGCCGGACGGCGTGCGTTCGAATTCTATAATGTTTATATATTTAGAAATATATAAGTATGTTTATAAGAACTTGTCTAGTTCTCATAGCACAATCTCTGCTTAGATTAGTTAGGGACCAGATGGAGTTGTGTGACAATTTCACCAGCATACAGGGAAGGTTGTAGGGTAGGTAGGGTAAGTAGGTAGGTAAGGTAGGTAGGTAACTAGCGTAGTGTAGAGAAGGGTAGAGTATTCTACTCCAGTAGAATAAAGTAGTCAGTTGACGGGAGCGAAGCCGCGGGCAAAAGCTAGTACGTAATAAAAAAACAAAAAAATACGGTATTTTAAGCTTTGGTATATTCCTTGCCAGCATGCATACGGCAAAGTAATTATCATTCATAATAAGTGCAATGAACCAGTCCAAAAGATCATCCAATGCACTTCAATTGACCTCATTAATAAGACTTATAATCAGTCCGCAAAAGGTCTGCTACATAACAGGGACTCCCAATGAACACCATAAACGCTCACAAGGTAAACATCTGTAATAGGAATAAGAAGAAGAAATTAATGATGGCAACTTACTTTTCATCAAACTCATACTGTGAGTTGAGCACGGTGAACATCTTGTTGTACAGTATGCTGAAGAACCCGTCCATCATGACGTCGAAGTTGGTGTCGCCGCGTGTGTAGTACCTGCAGAAAAAGATAGGTTTAGCAGGAATCTATAACCAGGGTGTCTTTGACATCGATGCACAATCGAATACCATGGATCCAGTACATGATTCTGGACCCCCTTGTGGAGGAATTTTTCGTCGGTTTTTTCTTTATTTTTACATTTTTTTATTTGAACTGTATAAAATCGTTTTTAGTGAAAAAAAAAAAATTAATTACTTTTAAAATCATAAATGTCATCGGGGTTTATTAGAATAACGACTTTATCTACCCCGATGACTTTTAAAATAATTAATTTATAATTAAAAACAATTTTTTTACTATCAATATCATCAGGGTTGGTTAGAATAACAATTTTACACAATTTATATTTAAAAAAGTACAGTTTTTATAAATAAAAATTAGGAAAAAGCCAACGAAACATAAGACGATAAGACCGCCCAATGTGAAATTTTAAGTTCCTAATATAATTTTTATTTTTGGTGTACAATAAAGAATATATCTATCTATCTATCTATTATATAAGCTTTTGAATATACACGATGGATTGATAAAATAAATGGAGCAAACACAACGCCAAGATTTACCAAATCCCACCAACAAACCCAAAATGGAGATAAATTTGATATGACTAAACTTGGAAGTGTGAAGCTTGAAGTAGATGATACAATCATGGACGTTTCATATATATTATTCATCCTGAACCAAAATATACACGCCCCATAAACAACCCAGCTTCATCTTATTACCAAAAAGTTACCCGTAGGAAGCCGCTGCTGGCTGATACATTTTCTTTTAATAATAAAAATTGCAAAGATCACGCTCAGATCTGCCAGACGTTCCGCTGGGGATTTGCATAAATTTCTTTGGACTTCAACATCGTAATCCTGAGATTTAGATTTATAATACTTTCTGCGATCCATCCATATTTTATTTCATCTTATTTGGGACATAACTTTCATACGCCATTGTGAAGACGGGATTTACTTTAATGTTGAATTCTTTGAGAATAATTTTCTGTACCGTTATTTGCTGTCGCTCAAGCAATCTTTGGTTTTTAGTACCTTGACCAATCAGAATAATATGTGTTTCCAAGAAGCGTTTCAGAATAACTGCATTGCGGCTTGCTCCCGTGGAATTCATTTGCTTAATGTTTAAAATATGCGGAGCAAAATATATGAGAGCGAATGGTTTCAGTAGAATTTGTTATTAGAGAAATAGCACAAACAATAAATTTTGATATAATTCTCTTGTCGTGTTTTTCAGGCATACTAATGGTGGAACAAGATATATCATGGAATATGTTTCAATGAATTTTATTCAAGATTCTATAGTACCTACGTACGTTTTTGACCATGGTCAACGACTGTGTTGATGTCAGATCCTTGTTTAAACTTTAATGCTCATGATTGGTGATGTCATAATCATAAAGGGTGCGGTGTGCACTGTTTATTAATATACTGGTGACCAGCTTCGGCTTTACTCGAGCCATTTGGTATATGCACGAGCCTTCTACGATAAATGAATTAAAAATTACAAAACTGCATAGAACCAAAACCTTATCCAAATGCACGGACACAAATGACTGGTGTCTTCAACGGATTCGATTGATATGACAGCTTTATATCAAAACAGAAGGTCTCAGGTAAATCGACAAAGCGTCCCTTAGCTTACAACACCGCTCAAGTCGAAAATTGGCGGTTTTCCCATTTGAATGCCTTTAGATGGAGCTGCTCATTGCGCGTGTAACCAATGGTCATGTGATATAGATTTCAGCCAGTCAGAAGCCATAATTCGAAAAGTAGTAATAGCGTGCAAGTCGGCTGGCCTTTCAACACTGCACAGTCTTTTTTCGTGTTGTTAGCTAAGGGCCGAAAGAAGAAAAATCTATGTCTATTTAGGATAAAATAATCACCAAGGACATTACTTTGTGTGATTTATTTCATCACCACACCTCTCAAAACGGTGAGGAACCCAGAACCCGGCATGTCCTAAAACCAAAAATTCGAAGACATGTGACATTCAACAAACCGCACTGGGCCCGCGTGATCGATTACGTTACATTACCTCTCCTAGAGAGGAGGCCTGAGTCCCGGCAGTGGGAACATTAAAAAGGCTAATTATGCTAATCACCAAGAATCCCTTACCTTTCCAATTGTTCAAAGAGTTGCTCGAAGACATAGGAGTGTTGCTCGTAGATCATGCCGTATGTTCTCTTGAACATCATGTGGAACTCCTCGCGAGATTGCTTTAGAAGCCTCCTGAAGAATTCTGAAATAGAGATGAAAAGAATTAGGAATTTGAAGAACATAATATATTGTAATTAGTTTGAGATAATAAGCGCCAGGGGAGTCCATCGACTGACTGGTCTTCAAGTTACTAAGCAGTTATCACAGTAATAATTTATAGGAGACAGTTTATGAGTTCATGTATGTTTATTACTTCTTCACGCTCGAACGGCTGAACGGATTTCGATGAAACTTGTAAAACGCGGGTAAACGGCATTATATAGTTCCAATGCTGTAATCTTTGAGAATAGTTTTTGTTAATGTCAATCACTGTTTGATGAAATGAAACAGTGATACGATAACTAGTGTCTGGTTTTCCTTTAACTGGAAAATCAAAAAATGGTTTTTGTCATGATTTTTTTGTCGAATTCTTCTTTTTAGCAAATATCTGCCACGGCAGCGGGAATGTTCGAAAGACTCACAGCGGCCGACAACTAACGGAACACATGTGGGTTTTAATCAGTAAACGTATGAAGGTAGAACTAGCATGGGCACACGTAGGCCACGTACGCTGATCTGGGCGCGTCGGTCTCCATACATTTTAAATGGCAACTAGATTTGCAGAGCTACATTAGATCCACGCAACGCGAAGCGACTTTACATATAAATCAGGCTTGGCACACGTGTACGTCGGTCTAAGTTCCCTACATTAGACCAACGCATACGTGTAACACGCTTGATTTGAACGTAGAACGATGTTGCGTGGCATGGGTCAAGTGTAGATCTACAAGTGTAGTTTCCATATAAAATGTATGGAGACCGACGCTCCCAGATCGGCGTGTGTGGCACACGTGTGCGCAGTGTAGTTCTAGCATTACACTTCCCTCTGGCTTCGTCCAGAACGCGAAAAGTTATTGGAAAACTTTCCACCCAAAAAAAGGGAGATTACTACCTACTATCATAGTAAAATCTACCTACAACTATACCATCATAATATTTTCATTAATAAATATAAAACATCTGTAGTAAGTCAGTAAGTAGTTCACGACAACATGTTGGATAGTCAACTATTTCTGGCAATGACACTCGTTACAAACTCTGTTTACATGATGCCTTCTCCGAATCCGAATCATTCAGCCAGACTTCAAGGAATTTATTAAAGTAACGATTCTTATGAAAAATCCTGCTTTAGTTCTCAGAGGGAAGCTTTAAAGGTGCCTGATTGGTCGCGAGAACTGACCAATAGGTTCGCGTGATGACATTGCCTTTCAACAATTTTCCAGTAGTAACGACAAAACGGTTTCTATAGAATCACTTGTGCGAATAGAGTTTTAAGAAGAAGAGTTCGGGATATTTGACGTTTGAATTGAAAAGTTATTTTATTTTTCCTGCTAGTTTAGCCTTTACATAAATCTAATATTGACTGGCCTGTTGGTCTAGTGGTTAGTGGCCCTGACTGCTATGCCGGAGGTCGTGGGTTCGATTCCCACTCAGGACAAATGTTTATGTGATGAGCACGATCATTTGTTCTGTGTCTGGGTGTAATTTATCTATAATATGAATGTATTTAGAAATATATATGTATGTTTATCAGTTGTCTAGTACTCATAACACAAGCTCTGCTTAGCTTGGGACTAGACGGCGTTGTGTGATAGTTGTAAAATATTATTATTATTAATATATAAAAGCAAAATACCACTCACTGATCAATCACGAAATCTCAAAAACTAAAACATCTACAAACTTAAAATTTGGCAGGTAGATTCCTTATAAGGTGTAGACATCAGCTAAGAACGGATTTTACGAAATTCCACCCCTAAGGGGGTAAAGGGGGTGGGAAGTTTGTATGGAGAAACCGACTTTCGCGCGGGTGAAGCCGCTGACTGAGCTAGTAAATAATATATTTGATGGCACGGTTGGCGCAGTGGTTGAGCAAATGACTGCTGCGTTGCGTGTCGCGGGTTCGATCCCAGCACGGAACATATATTTGTATGACCTACGGACAAGTGTTCTGGGTCTGAATGAGTATACATGTTTGTGAACGCACCCACGATTCAGGTGTCATTCCTAGTGTGGAGCAAGAAAAAAAAAATTATAATTATTTTTTAAAACCTTTTAAAAAAAATAATTATTACGGTTTTTTTTTATTTTTTTTTCACGACGGTCTCAGCATCGAGGAGCTCAAATATTGAAGGCTCTAGACGCCCTGCGGATCCTGTATAATAATGTGTTCAGGATGGTGTTAGGGCTGCCTAGATACTGTAGTGCATCAGGCATGTTCTCTTTATCGCATGTAGTGATATTAAAGCTATAATGAGATAGGAAGTTTTGGCGTCAATCATAAAATTTCGAATCAGTAAACCAACATCCTGGGTTGGGCGATAGACCATATTGGGATGAGCACGCTCCCTCCTCTCCATACTAGGCCTATGTGTAGGACTTTGACTAAATCCCACCTGCGTTCCTTCAGTTATCCTTTGGGTTCCGGGTCCGCAGTGACTCGTTCGAGCGATCGGAAGGGTCATGCGTAACTTTCCATATTTTTTAATGATTCTAACTGCAGGCACCAAGAAATACGACGCATCATTACAAACGCCGTTTTAACCTTTACTGGCTCGATGAATAAACAAAAACATTAACAGATACTATGTGTTATAATTGCACAAACAATGCAATATAATTACTATTTACAGTATCTAACAAGCAAATGTGTGGTACAGATTATACACGACATCCAAGTTCATTGACTCTTCACTTTTTTTTTTTCATGGCCGCGGTATTTTTGTCGCGTGCAAAAAGTATTGTGGACAAAAAATAAATACCTACACAGCTCGCTGAAAACGTAAATAAATTGTAGATAAATGAGCTGCATAATTCTTGTTTAGAGTAATCTGTATAAATGTTGTATTAGGGATTTTAGTTAGGTAGGTACGTAATGTTTTTCCATCCGTTTCAACTTTGACCTATTTTGAATGTGTATAATTTGAATATCGAATACTGGAATTGCCGGTTTTTTGCAGCGCCATTTATTTTTATATTTTAACAAAAAAGATAATAGCCAATCAATGGAAATGAAGAAAAATGGTTAACAAATAATGAAGATTATCTATAGTGTTAAAAAAACTGTATAACATGGTTGCTACAATTAAATAATAAAATAAAATAGCTTTATTTTCCTTCTACATTTTTTTGTTACATATATGAGAAGTTTAGAGTATCTTTTAATTATCTTTAGTGTCGTTTTAGTAACTTTTTTATAACTTGATTTTTAATAGATTTAAAGATAATTTATATTTGGTCCGTACAAGGACAGCTAGACAAGAGGAGGGATGAGACGCATGTTATTAAAAGAGTTATGAGTTTACATGTGGATGGATGGAGAGGGAGACGGAGACCAAAGAAAAGATGGATGGATTGTGTGAAGAGTGATATGAAAGAAAAGGAAGTTAGTGATAGCATGACGAGTGACAGGGCAGAGTGGAAGAAAAAAAGCGTGTTGCGCCGACCCCAAATAACACGGGACAAGGGCAGGAAGATGATGAAGGACAGCTAGACAGCGGTAAAAGCCTCGTCCAGTCTCAGGCTTTTACCTTTGCTGCATTGATTAATTATTAATTCCAAGTTTTATTAACCAAACTTCGGTGTACTTTATGTATCTCAAGTGTCTACACAGCTTTGAAACTCGTGCGGTTCAGTTTCGGTTAAATGAAGCTGAGAATTTTATTACATTTAATATTGACTATCTCAGTGAAGTTGAATATCATCGCATTCTAATGGAAAACAAAGTGATTATACTCTTTATTTAAAACTAAATACCTTCTAAACTTACTACTTCTAAACTTCTGGCTGAATACACAAACCGTGCAAAGCCAAAAGAAAAAAAGCCACTCCAATGGTGACAGCTGACATCTTTGACATGTGACAATCAGCGGGGATAATGTATTCCACGCAAACCAACGCAGTGAATCAAACAGAAATCGATTCGATGTCTGTGAACGTCGGTGCTGGTAACCAAAGCGCTGATAACCTGTCAGTGTTTCCGTAAAAAATATGATAATTTGATTGAATAAATCGACACGTGGTTTTCACATTTCCATAATAGCAGTAGTTTTGCGAAGGCGGAGTTGGCTGAACTATCCGACCAAAACAAAACATTCACCTACTAGGTCGTTGGGTAAAAATGAAGTGATCGTGAATTTTCAGTAGGTCACCTAGGTTACATTATTCAATTACTCAGGGTGCTGATCAAAATACTCAAGGTCTAAGGCAGCAACAGGCTGAGACACATTGCTTTAATTTTAATCTAGCTGACATCAACTTGCCGAAAACTTAACATAGGTATAGGTACCGAAATAAATGCCTACTATTCAATGTTGATCGTACCTATTATGCTTATCATTGCATGGCCCAAGCAAGTACCCACCAGGGGAAAGCGGCGTGTTTCTATAAGCCAAAAAAACCCTCCACACTGTAAAAAAAAGGTAGTAATCACGTCACGAAATCGAGGAAATAGGAAACATTTAACACTCGCTTGACAAATAATAAAAATACGAATGAATCGAATGCCGATTCGATTACCGAGTTACAAATATGTTAACGATTTTAACGCTCGATAACTTGGCATATTTTTTCTGTGCCATTTTTTTACGGCAACGCTTTGAATTTATTAATCGAATCAAGTTTCCCGTTGCGTTATTCAAGTTAATAAAAATGTGATTTAATATTATTGTAGTCCCTTTTAATATTAATTGCAAGGACCCGAAAATGGCGGACCGTTAATTTTCCGGTTTCAAATTAATCACTTTTTATATGAACGTTTTACACGGACAGATTTATTATATTGTTGATTAAAATTGAATGTGTGTTATTATGAACACAGTGAAGTAAATAAACTTTATTGACTGTGCATTTGTACTATTTTAATTAAAACACGGAAATTCCGGGCTCATCAATCGTGCCTCTTGCTAATATAATAACACACAACATCCGTAGATGGCTATTAAAGCTATTAATGAACCTAAAGATCCGTGCAGACACAAAAACCGCACAGTTTTTGCATCCTTTCCTCTAAGTAAACACATCCCGATCATAAGACGTAAAACGCATAAACCAGACGCAGTGCAACGCGAGATGAGGGCACACTACATCTGTGTATGCTGTTAAAACGACAAACATTGTGCAGAAGGGAAATAGAATAAATCGTTGTTTTTTTTTCATGTTGGTCAATCTAGGGATGAGGGATAACGAGCCTTTTCAGGGCATTGTAAGCGAAACACAATTTTTGGTGGTAGATGGTGGTTTTTCTTTCCTAATTAGGCAATAGTGCCAATTCTAATAGTGTAGTAGTTTTTTACTTTTTCTACCTATGTCTAGCAATGGAAGACATTTTGCTGAATATTTTTAATAATTAAGGAAAACCACCGAAAGCAGTGGTGATCAGCAGTGATGGCAACGGCTCCGTTTACGTGTGGTAAATTGTGTGTTTAAAGTCAGACAGGCGATGTAGTTTGTGTAATTTATTTTATTACAGTTGCTCTCAAGATGGTAAAGCAAACATCGTGAGGAAACTGGCATGTCCTAGAACCAAAAAAATAGAAGATATGTGACATCCACCAATCTGCATTGAGCCCACGTATTGGATTACAGCCCATTCTCTCTCCGAGAGAAGGCCTGAGTCTCAGCAGTGGGGATTACTGTCAGTTGTCAATCATTATTTTGATGAAGGAATCTTCATCTTAGCCACTTTTCTAAAACATCTTCTTTTCACCGCGACCAAAAACATTGCAAGAAAACGTGCATTGTTTTTAATTTATATTTGTGTTTTGTGTGTAAGAAAATATTTGATGTTGTATGATCCATGTTGACCGAAACAAATTATTATTATTACAAAACCTAAGTCATTCTACAACTACTTCTGTATTTCAACAGTCAATAGCAATAAGTCTTCTGACCCTTTCTTACAAGATGGCGTAGTTAAATCAGTTCTGTGCGGTCTACGCACGTGCGCCGGCGCATCCAGCTGCCTTGCACCGAGTGACGTCTCGTGACGTGAAATACGACACATTGCATACTTGTGCGTTAGAGTAGGGTTCGAGTTTGGTGTCTCTGTGTGTGTGTGAAGAGGTGAAAGGTGACGAAATAAGTCACCTTATGTTGTCTTATAGCTTACGGAAGTATTTTAAATACAGCACAAATGTAAGTTATAGCCGCGAAGGATTTATTTTTGAAGAAAAAAATTAATTTAGGAGATAGAAGTGAGCTTTAAATTGGGCTTTTCGTTGGTAATTATCACTTATGATATAATTAGGTATGTACGTACGTACAAGCTGCTTGCAGCGGCTTCGCCCGCGATACAACAGAAAATTATCCCAAGGGAAAATACTCCCTGGTTGTATATATAAAAAGTATCCTTTGTGCTATTGGAGAACATGGTCTACCCGTGTACCAAGTTTTATCGAAATCTGGTCAGCCGCTCGAATGTTAAGAAGTAACAAAGATACATACGCATGGGCTTCAAGATAGTAAGTAGCTTGTAACAAATACAAAGCGATGATCCTATCATAGCTCGAAATATGAACTGTTTTTGGTATATTATGCTAAAGTTACAAGGATAATGGCTCCATTGAATTTTGAAGGCGTACCTCATATGTGGCAAACAAGCCATTAGTCACCCTTTGAAATCCAAATCCGATAAGAACATACATAGTTCTATATTTTTACCACTATCTACCACCCTTAGGATCGAATTACATGGAACCAATATGTACACATATTTACGTCACGCAGAGAGAACTAAAAATAAAATGTGAATAAGGTGACCTTACTGCCTTGATTCCCTTCATTTACTTTAGAGTTATTCCGATCACATACCTAAACAGGCGTTCAAAGAATCAAAGCATTTTATTTCAAATAAACCAATTACAGGCACTTTTGAATTGTCAAAAAGTCAGAAAAATTATGCTCATTGTACATTCCAAAGCGTAGATCTCTATGGAAAAGAATGTGGAAGTAACTCCATGGACACTTTTTCCAATCATGTTATTACAAAAATCTCGGTTACATGTTTCT
Organism: Mythimna vitellina; assembly: GCA_949316375.1. Classification (NCBI taxonomy): domain Eukaryota; kingdom Metazoa; phylum Arthropoda; class Insecta; order Lepidoptera; family Noctuidae; genus Mythimna; species Mythimna vitellina. The sequence goes on along the minus strand of OX438687.1, from coordinate 5,078,595 downwards.
CGTTACTACGAGTATTAAGTGAGAACAATGTACCTATATCAAGTAAAAAAATCTAAATGGCAGTTAAGATATGACCAGTCCGGATCAGACCATTGGTTTGGACTCCTCAAGGGAAACGGAAGCGTAGTCGTCCTTAGCAAACCTGGCGACGCACCAAGCTGGCAGAGCGACGGCCACCGGATTGACATGGAGCGAGGTGGGCAGGGCACATTGCTCGCAGACCAGATGGTCGATAGGGACGAAAGGTTCTAGAGTGGCGACCATGTACCGGGAGACGCAGCGTTGAAAGGCTTCCCACAAGGTGGACCGATGACATGGTGAGGGTCGCGAGAATCCGATGAATGTGAGACGCACAGGATCGGTCGTTATGGCGACACATAGGAAAGGCCTATGTCCAATAATGGACGTCTTTCGGCTAAAATAATGATGAATATGATGAGGTGAAGTACAAAGCTCAAGACCGGTCGCGATGGGACTGCTGTGGATGCCCTCTGCCCCAGTTAGGGGCCATAGGGTCTTCAGTCAAGTCACTCCCTTGATCTCGAAACAAGTTTTCAAGACAGACAGCAGGTTTATTCGATACATACCCATAGCAAAAATGCAATTTTTTAAATTTTAGCCTGTCCGTTGTTTTATCTGTCTGTTTGTTTCTTCCAGCTAATCTTTGAAACGGCGGGGCCGATTTTAATGGGACTTTCACCGATAGATAGCTGATTTTATAATGAGTAAATAAAATAAAACAGTTCTTGAAACTGTGTCCAAATGGCATGAGTCTGGCGGAAGTCGCGTCCTTTATTTCCTCCTACCGATCTATGGTAGCTACCTAGCTACTCTACTGATTCCAATATCCTGTTCGCCACCCTCACTGCACCACGCCCCCACAACTGTCTGTAAGACGACTCTCTACGATCTAGGATCGCTTTACGAGTCGACACTTACGAGCCGTAGACAATCTCCATTCATGTCGTGACAAGGTTATGGCCAAGTACAGTGGCTCCCAAACTTTTTTGATCGGGGACCACTTTGATTTCTTTGTTGATAGCAGGGACCAGAACAAAACTATATTAATCTTAAAAAAATTATGTCATAAAAACAAAACTTGAAGCATGCGTATTCTGTAAAATCTGAAGGAACCTTACGTCTTAAGCAGATGCATGTTCAGATTCTATCTTTAGGAACCTTACTACAATACTGCTTTTTACTCTTTTGTTGGTTTATGTTTTAATCTTTTGTCGCTGTCTGAAATTTTTGGTCTTAAGAATTCAGTTTTAATGAGTTCGAAAATGTACTATTTCTCGCAGAGGTATCTTTATAAGGCAATATTATAAAGCTGAAGAATTTGTTTGTTTCTTTGAACGCGTTAATCTAAAAACTGGCTAAGTGCAAGTCGGACCCGCACACGAAGGATTCCGTACCGTCCGTAGCAAAAACGGCAAAAACCAATACGTTTATTGTATGGAAGCTCCACTTAAATATTTATTTTATTCAGTTTTTAGTATTTGTTATTATAGCGGTAACAAAAATACCTCATCTGTGAAAATTTCAACTGTCTAGCTAACACGATTCATGAGATTCAGCCTGGTGGCATACAGACAGACGGACAGCGGAGTCTTAGTAATAAGGTCTCGCTTTACCTTTTGGGTACGGAAACCTAAGAACTACTGGTTCTTTTAGTGTTGAATAACCCATTTATCGAGGAAGGCTACGAATCACGTGAGCGAAACAGATAGAAAAGTAGCGGGTGAAACTGTGAGGGAGCAAGTTTCTGATAAAAAAATAACCTTTTGAGTAGCGTAATTAGAGACACAATAGAAAGACAATGAGCCATAGACCCCCCCCCCCAAGCGAACGCCGGCGTTCGCTTGAGGTTTAATGAATGTTCTTCGCCGTTGACTAATTATGAAATTTTCTGCGGACTATATTCTATCTCTTGCGGATCACCACAGATTGAGAACCACTTGTCTAGTAGTTAGTAACGACAGTAAACGACACTCATCGTCTTCTTTGATGTTTGTAGCTCATTAGGCAGGTATAAAAATGGAGCATTGAGGTCAATAGGTTAGCTTGTTAGGGAATGTCAGAGGTATGTGCTTGTGAGGAAATTAGCATGGGGCACGTCATGTGGACGGTAGTACCTACTGCGGAAAATCTTGGAGAAAAAATAATAGTCCCTAGGTAACGGTACTTAAGGACTGTTACCAAAAAACTAAACTGAAGCCAAAAAAAAACTCGGCAAGTGCAAGTCCGACTCGCGCACTGGGGGTTCCGTACAAACTTACCTATGAAAACAGTTCTGTTCCCGAATTGAGTTACGAAGATTTTTCCGATTCGCAAAAACAAGTTTTTTTTTTGTTTCGTAAATATAAATTTACAGTTTTCAGATTTTTTCCTAAGCTTGTGTTATGAGACCTTGCTTCCTGCCAAATTTCAGGAAAGTACCCTATGAATTTTTATTCCCTTGAGAGTGTCGAAATACATGTTTTTGCGACATAAACCGGCTGTATCTTTTTTTCCGTTAACTTAGATGTTTGATTTTTCACAGCTTCAAGGGACCGCAGCAGACCTGAGTGAGTATATAATTTTTAATTTCAACTCGATACGCGTTAATGAGATAAAGGATCTTGAAAGACAGAGAGACGAACAACAAAGTCAGTAATCCTAGAATTGTTCCGTTTTTCCTTTTGAGGTACGGAACCCTAAAAAAGGACAGCCTTTTTTTGGCTTCACACGGTATGTGCATTTAGCGTAGGACAAGTTTAAAAAGTAAGTATGTATTTAGTTTTACTGTATTTTTACAGTCACTTTGTTTTCAAATAGAATGCGGAGGTTCGCTGAGGTAATCAAGCACACTAGGTAATATTATAAAGGCGTGAGTTTAAATCTGCGAGTGTAAATGATTATGATTAATTTTTTTACATCGACCTCAGAAACTAAAATTTTTTGCTCCTTTTTTAGAAGTCGCAAAGTGAATCATTTGAATTACCAAAAATTTCAAATTTAGCAGATCAAAATATTGATAGGAGTGCCTACTAGATTAGGTGATCTTTTGAGAATATTTAGAAAAATGTTACTTTCGGATTCATCTATAACATTATCAGGTAAACACACGAAGATACAAGAGTGTTGATTTTTGAGTCAGAAATAGAGTTTCATTTCTGAGCCCTATTTTTAAGGTAGGAAATCAGCCAATGACATCTCCTGCTTTATGGTGGAGCGGGAGTGTCAGACTTACTGACTAAAACCCGACATATGTTCCTTCTTTGCCCTTTGCGTTCCAGGTTCCAAAAAAGGAAACCCGTGGTTCCCTTTCTAGAACCTCATTAACTTTGTTAAAAACTCGAAACTACTACTTGAAGTCCTCTCAACTTTAGTTTGGTCTTCGTCAGAAGTTCTCTTAATGATTTGATATTTTTCATAGTATTTATTAGTTTATAATTTTAGCATTTAAATGTATTTTATTATTATAAATAACTTTTCTTTTTTTCTGAAGTCTCTGTTATTTGTTTATTGTGCAAGCCTACCACAGTGTTGTCTTTTTTAACCCAAAGGTTGACTGACAGAGAATGCCTTGTTGCATTAAGTCCGCCTATGTACCACTACTGTACATGAAGTTAAATAAATAAATAAATCTTCAATATTCAATTTCCCGATTAATAACGTAACTTCTAAACTTCACCATGTAAATTCATAATTCTCTCTATTAAAATTCCATAGCAAACACTGTATTAATTTAGATGAAACTGTGTACTTTACCAAAGGGTATTTATGCAAGGGCACGTATTTGAAACAACTGGTGCGCGGCCATTGTCGTGAAGTCGATAAATGTGAACGAACCTTCATCATTCTTAAGGTGGGTTTACACTACGAGCGGAGCACGAGCGGGGCACCAGCTGACCTCAAATTCGTGTAGAGTCGCTCGTGCTCGGCGCCTCTAAAGTTGATCCACACTACATGAATGTGAGCTCCGCTCGTGCTCAGCTCCTGTAGTGTAGACCCACCTTTGTATATATTCTATACTAATTTCGGCTAGAGAGGAGGCCTGAGTCCCAGCAGTGGGAACATGGAAAGGCTGATTTTGCTATGCTTCGGCTGCACGAAGGTAGAAAATTATCAAAAGGAAGGAAGAATGAAAATACAATACAGCATAAATGTCAGACAGCTAGTGCCTGACGCTGGTTTTCAACTAAAGTTGAGGTAAAAACTAAGGAAACATGGTATGGACAGGACAGGGTATGCCCATGCATGAGCCAAATTTTATCGAAAATTGATTAGTCGTAAGAGCGTGAAGTAGTTTTACTTGATAGATAACAGTTCTTAATATACAAAGCTCAGAATAACATAAACGCTATACTTTATAATAGGTTAAGTACCAATCCTACGCGGGGGAAACCAGGGGCAGAACCTAGTTTATTAAATATTCAGATTATTTTAATTTAATCAGTTCAATTATAATCATCAGGCTTCTAGTCGTTTCATTCCAACCACATAGGGGCTGAGTTACCGTGTGGCTCTCGAAAACACAGGGCAAATGAAGAGACACAGGTGGGTTTTAGTCAGTAAAAGTTTGACACGCCCTCTTGCTCCACCCTAGAGCGAAAAATGGGATGACTTCCGAAAGAGAAACTCAGGGTCCCAGAACGCTAGGCAATGAAGGAACATAGTTGTGGTCTTAGTCAGTAAAAGTCTGACACGCCCTCTCACTCCGCCCTAGAAGTTGAGAAGTCATTGAATGGTTCCCCACCTTAAAAAAAATTGAGGTGATAATTTGGATTCAGTTTCCATACTAACTCCACAAATTCATTTTTTTTGACTGCCTATAATAATGGTTTTTATATTCTTCTTGTCTACAATAAAATCAATCGCCGATATTCCTATGAAAGGTGACGGGTAGCGCCATCGTTCATTTTGTTAGTAGTCAGCTCTTTTGGCGTTGGCAGTATGAATTACCTATAATTATGTCTACCATTATCGTGTTCCTATTTATACTGGAAGATCGATATCATGTCCACCCTCGTATGGTACAACGAACTAGGACATTATGGATATGGACATAGAGAATAATTATGTGGAACATAATTGACGAAATATGGATCGTGAATGTATGGTGAAGATTATACTTAGCTTTTAATAATATAACATTCATGAAGGTTTTCGTTAGTTTTTTTGCGTTAAATGACACTTTTATTATAAAGCTTTTTTTTTGTATAAACTAGTGCTTGACTGCGATCCCACCTGATGCAGTGATATAATCGTTGATTGTGAGCCGCACTAGTTTATTAAGAGCCTCTAGTTTTGAAGACACCCAGATTATAATCGGATGGAAAGACCTCAGCAGGCAAATTGTGCTTCTTATCCTGGAAGTATTCCTAGAATAGCATAAAGCCGGCTACTTATCCCGGAATAGCACATAGCATGCTACTTATCCTGGAAGTATTCCCGGAATAGCACATAGGATGCTAAGTATTTATCCCGGAAGTATTCCGAATCTAATTTAATAATGCGTTCAGGATGGGGATGCTGCGATTTTGTAGTGCATCAGGGATGTTTGCTAAGCATCGCGTGGACTGCTATTACGCTATGATGCGTAAAAGATGCGCATCCCAGGTGCGTAGAGTACGGGGCAGCGCCAACAGCATCCTTAGCATGATCGCTAGCCGGTTGGACTGTAGCTACATCAGTCATTGTTCAGCCATTTGTCATGGAATGGCGCAGTGTTTGTTCTTGTTACATGTTTTGTTTTGGGTAGTATTAAGTATTACTAACACTAGTCTATAGAAACATTGTTACTAACAAATTGGACACCATGGTCTGAAATAAAGAATTATTATTATCTATCGGAAGTGTTCTTTTTCTCAGCTCATTGCTGGTATCAACTACATTACGAGCCAAAACCAAGTAAATGCAGCGTGTATAGTGTTTTCATAATGGGGGTGTATTTTCATCTTCCAACTGCATGAATTTTCTAACCATTCTGCATAGGTATTATTATTATTATTATTTATCGATCTATCTATAGATAAAAAAAAAAACATTTGTTGCAACATAAACCGCACACAAAGGCATAATGTGTTTAATATGGCAGCTTTCTGTAGGTATTATTGTATTATTATTATTGGTGTATCGTGAGTTATTTTGCAAACGGTCCTGCTTTATGCGTTTTCTTATTTTGTGAAGTTATCAGTATTTCGAACCACTTGCCCCCTCCCCTCCTGCTTATGCCCAGAAGTATGTTCCTTTGGAATTTTTTTACTATCACGCAGGCGAAGCCACTGGCTAAAGCTATATCGCTCACCTAGCAATATATTGGTACATCTACATTTTTCTTAGTTTACAGAAACTAGTATCAAACATTGTACAAATCTCTAAAATGAAGTTCTGAGTTCATTTTATATCAGAAATCGGGATGTTGACTAATAATATAGACCATAATAGATATAATTAAGGATATAAATAATCCACTTTTAAACACTTAGGCTTAGGCACTTTTAAAACTCAATTTCGCATTTATTGTACATGTGCCAATTCCGCAAAATTACCAGTATTAGTTTACCGGCATTCATATTTTCGGTTCACAGCACTGATAAATTAATCAGGAATATTCTAACTTCCACACTGATTCCTTTTGAAGTGCCGTGCTTCACCGAGGCTATGGATGCCTGGAGACTCGCTTGCCCGAATACTAATCCACCTGACAACCCAACCTCTCAGAGACGGTGGGACGAACCGCTCTGCAAAGTAGTCCAGAAAAACCTAATCCTTACTTCTACTACTACTGCAGAGCGTGCGCGCCTCCTGGCTGTGGGAAATTGGGAGTCAGGTCTTTGGCTTTACGCACTGCCGTCGTCGAATATTGGCACCTTATTCGACGATACTTCTTTCCGCCTAGCTGTTGTCCTACGCCTAGGTGCTCCTTGCTGTTCTCCTCATCGCTGCCACTGTGGTGAAGTTGTCAACAGCCTTGGTCACCACGGCCTGTCATGCAGTCGAAGCGCGGGACGGATAGCACGGCACGCGAATATTAACGACATCATCCGACGAGACCTTGTTACCGTCGGCGTTCCGGCTGTTTTGGAACCTCATGGCCTGGCACGCGACGATGGTAAGAGACCGGACGGTATGTCTTTATTTCCCTGGAAGATGGGTAGGCCTTTAGTGTGGGACGCTACCTGTGTCGACACTCTTGCGCCATCCCAACTTCCTAGCTCTTCGTGCTGTGCTGGTGCTGCCGCTGCTGCTGCGGAGAACCTCAAGCGGCGGAAATATAACAACCTCGTCGGCAGTTATATTTTTGAGCCGTTTGGGGTTGAAACTCTTGGGCCGTGGGGTCCGAGTGCTCATAAGCTGTTCAAAGAACTATCCAAACGCTTAGTAGACACTTCACGTGACCCAAAGGGCTGGCTTTTACCTCAGTCAGAGATTAAGCATTGCCATACAACGTGGCAATGCCGCCAGCCTTTTGGGTACACTTCCAGTCGACAGCGATGCGGAGGAGTTTTTTGACGCCATATTTTAGCTAGTAGTTTTTGATTTAAGTGTATAGTTTTAATGTGCCAATATTTTACTAAGTGAGTGATATATATTTATGTGTGTAGTCATTTCACTATCTACGACGTCACTTTGTTACGAAAGCTGAAGATCTAAGTTATTAAAATCCCACTGTCCAGTCACTGGTATAAAAACGAAAGACTAATAACTATTTAATCTATGAATAAACAAACATGATACAACAAAAAAAAATGATCAAGAAGCTGCAACATCCCAGATTTCTTCGAAAGCACAATTTTCGTGAAAACACATCCGCAAAAAACTATCTCACCCGGATTTCCCGTAAAAACTGAATCCAGTTGTTTCCCCACGTTTTATATAATGATGAGTATATGTAATTATTCAGTGTATGTTTCGTAAGAACACTTTGTTCTATCATCGTATGCTAAGAGCTTCGACAGACGCCGAGTGCGATATTTATAGAATCGAACAGTGCGGGTTATCGCGAGAAAACACTTACTCACACTTCTGAACCTCTACTATAGGTAGCTTTGGGTGTTGGCGGAGCTTTTTTTGAAGTGAAAACTTCTTTAGCGGCGTTGAGCACTTTTTCTGTAATGGGTATAAAATCTTAAACTCGCGTCAGGACACGTGACCTGATCGAAAAAGCGTAAGACGGCCACCAGTCAAATTTTCTCATTCGATTTTGAACTTAACCTTCAACATTTTATGGTTTAAAATCATTTAAAGAAATTTTTAAAATTTTTCCAATCAACTTTGAACCTAATGCTTTAGGGATAAAGCTGACAAATCTATTAAATACATTCAGTCAAAAAAGTATCGGGAATGGATGATTTGTTTATGGTTCCAAATTCAAATTTTTGTTTTTTTGTAGTTGTTAGATTGGCACAACTGTTTTTCATTTTGGCGCAGAGTTTGAGTTGCATCTGTTATTTATAATAAATACAGTGCTGGTTTTAGTAATATCATATATATTGTGTATTGCGAATTTCATAATGGACAAAAATATCGAACAAAGAGTTTGTCAATGGAATTTCGTGTTCGGAGTCACTGAAAATGTTACTTCTGTAACATTTTCACGGGCTTACGGTGAATCGACTTTATCAAAAACTCGTGCTTATGAGTGGTTCAAAGCGTTCAAAAGCGGTCGAGATGTGATGGAAGATTTGCCTCGCTCTGGTAGGCCGTCAACGTCTGCAACTGAAGTTAACATCGCAAAAGTGAAGAAAATAGTGACTGAAAATCCCCATTCAACTCTGAGAGAGATAGCCGCCGAACTTTCTGTATCTCACGAGTCGATCCGTGCCATTTTAACTAATCATTTGGGTATGAAACATGTTGCTGCTCGGCTAGTCCCAAAAGATCTGAATTTTCTCCAAAAACTCAATCGCATGAAAGTCACTGAGGACATGCTAGAACGAGTCAGTTCGGACCCAACATTCATGAAACGCATTGTTACTGGTGACGAGACGTGGGTTTACGAGTTTGACATGCAAACTAGTCAACAAGCTTCGGAGTGGCGCCTTCCAACTGAACCGAAACCGAAAAAACCACGCCAAAGTCGATCAAAAGTCAAAGTCATGTTGACTGTTTTCTTTGACTATCGCGGTGTTGTGCACTCTGAATTCTTACCGGAAGGTCTAACGGTAAATAAAGAATATTATTTGAGCGCTATGCGGTGTTTAAGAGAGCGAATTCGACGAAAAAGGCCAAATTTGTGGAAAGAAAATTCTTGGATTTTGCACCACGACAATGCGCCTTCGCACAAGGCTATCATTGTGAACAAATTTTTGACCAAACACTCAACAAATATCATCCAGCAACCACCATATTCACCAGATATGGCTCCTGCTGACTTTTTTCTTTTTCCTAAACTCAAATTACCACTTCGTGGCACCCGTTTTCAATCGATAGAAGACATAAAGGAGAATTCGCGGCGAGAACTGAACTCAATTCAGGAAGCAGCGTTTAAAAAATGTTTTGATGAATGGATTATTCGTTGGCGCAAGTGTATCGTTTCTAAAGGAGCATACTTTGAAGGTGATAAAATAAATTTGGATGAATAACAGATATTTTGTGTATTATTGATCTTTTCCCGGTACTTTCTTGACAGAGTAGTAAATTGCCACCCGCCGCGCGCCGGCGCAGCGCCGCGAAACCTAGTCCTCTGGCTATCTTCATCGTCCTTAAGATTGTGATAGAACCGTGGTCTTTGGGGGATTCGCACCGTGCTAACTACGAAGGCAATTTACGTGCTATTTACAAACGTTACGTACCTGTAGGTATGTTAGTGTAGCTAAAATTCCGTATTTCCTTGCAATTTTATTGATTGACGCATAATGACAAGAGATTCTAAAATCAATAAGACAGTGTTGTCTTTGAGTTTGCAGCTTTCTTAGTATCTAGTAGCTATTAAAAGTACTTGTGAAGGCTTTTAAGATGCAAGCACAATCATGATAATAAAATAAAAAAGGAAATCGTTCAATCGCAATAAGTACCATCCGAGTATTAAATTGCTAAACATTTTCACTAAGGCGTTTGTTGTTTGGTAAAATAAAGTTCAGTTTATTTAAATCTGCTTTAAAAATAATTTGATTACAAGTATTTACAAGTAAGTTAAAAAGCACGAGTGTTATTGGTATAGGAAACCGATAAATTCTCAGCTAATTCTGTAGTAAGATCGAATGTGACGTTCCTGCTTACGTGCTTACTAAGCGCCTGTGAAAAGATGTATCGCACACATTTTTATGTGCGACAGATTACTTCCACACTTTTAATTAAAAATTCTTTAGGCAGGATTCAATGATAACATAACATCCTGTAATCCCCGAAGGCTCAGGCAGGGGTGCACCGAATAGTACACCCACATTTCGCAAGTTATGTTTTAAGTCTTTTTATTCATTTATTTACTTCATTTATTTTTGTAATCACTGGGATTACAAAAATAAATTGTCATTTTTACTTGAATCTGCAAGAAGTTAAGACTTTAGTTTTTAAATGAATGAATTAAACTTGCGGTATCACAACAATCCGCAATCTAAACTTATGTGTATAATATCGAAATTGTCATGTTTGTGTACGATAGCGCAATAAATGAATATTGTATTCTACCACATAAATGATAGTACTTTTATACTGATAAAGCAATTGGTGCAAAATTATTCCCTAACCATTCCAAAATATCAAACATGCTCAACGTTAATAACCAAGTTTTCACTTCTGCCGGCACTCCCGGAGTGCAACCCGTCTTTTTTTTTATTTGGGTTTTTTGTTGACAGGCCCTTTGGTATACTGGTCAGTGGCACAGACTGCTATGCCGCAAGTCTTGGGGTCGATCCCAGTGTCTAGGGATTTCTAAGTAAATTATGAAGTGTCAAAGTTCATGCAAAATAGCAGATTTTCAGAGGTCTTTACTGGATTAGTTTTACACAAATTTATAAATTGATTTCAATAGAAGCCTAGGTAATATCAACAAAATTCTGTGTTTCCAAAATATCATATGAAAAATTTGTAATAACGTCATAATCGCTCAAGAACGGTTGTATGAAAAACAGTGAAAATGTATGTCGAGTTGAATGCCCTTAACTCTATTTCCGGTTCTTCCCTTTCCTCTTTTCAGGAGTTTCTATTGTAAACCTTCAACATATGTAATTCTGAGACTGCCAAATAGTAGGAGCTAACTATGAAAACTCCTTATTCAGCGGATTGCCGATGTATTCAATCATTTAAATAGATGTCGTGCCGTTCTCTTCGTTCGAACGTATAACAGTCACGAGTAAACTCGTATTACTACGTGAGACCTCAGACCATTCCATCACGAAGTGTTACTGGCATTTAAGACGTAACAATAACACTATTCAAAATATTTAAAAAATAAAACGGCAGTTTGAAAATCGAATTTTGTAACATTCGTGTTCCTGTAGTAACAACTCCAGGCTTGCAGTGATTCATCCGCGTCCTGGCTCTTCGATTGTCGAGTTATTACTCATTGTAGGAGCAATGTTTAGTCTTGCCATTTGCTATTACGATAACGCATTGCGGCCGGACCGCAGCTTATAACATCTTTTGTTCTCACAAACCCATTTAATTATGTTATTATAAACTTTTTATGGCTTTCTTTCATGTAATTTTGACGGGCAACGAATTAGTTCATTTTTGTTTTCGGAACGCAAACGTATTACGACATTCAGCCTAGTTTGTCATGCATACTTTTCAGATTGACAAGGCTGAATTCTGTAGTCTCTATTTATATTGCAATCGCGCGTAAACGTAAATTCAACGTAAGTCCACCGGGTTTCCACGCTGATCGGAAAATAAAAAGGAAATAGATTGTGTAAGCCGCTTATGGGGCCGCATACGGCTTTACAAATAACCTGAGGGAATAAGGTCAGTTTGGTGAAAGCATTTCCACACTGTAAGCAGAGATACAAACCCACCTTTCTCACCTGAAATGGAAAAAGGATTTTTCTGGACAAAGACCGTGTTAATATGACTTTTTTGCTCTAATAACTTTGAGAGAGTAATCTTTTTTAATATCCAGCGGCACATTCTTAAGATGTTTAAAACATAAAACCTCCGAAATCAAATAAACGTCTCAATTTACGTTTGAACATTCAATTATACATAACACAGTGTAGTCGTGACTCGATCTTCAAAGTCTGCGTCAACGACATTCTTCTTTTTATGACTAATTTAAAAGCGTGTTCATGTTATGTTCAAATTATCAATAATCAACAGTTTCTCGTGTGATTGAAACACAAGTCGGTTGAATGAATGTTGGAAAGTGGCTGTGTCAATATTGATCTGGCCGGTTGCTGGTCGGCGACCGGACACCGTAATTACGAATGTACTTTGTTGGACTCACTATGTGATGGATAAATGTATAGTCTATTCATATTGACCAGCAAATAAACAGAAGTTGGTCATGTTAGAGATTCATTTGATTGTCTTTGAAGATTGCAGCTTGGGAACTTTAATTTTAAAGATATTTAAAACTCTAGTTCTTAAATGAATTAATATGGTTGAGAACTTTTGCAATCTGTAAAGGTGAAGCTTAGATTGCAATTCATGTTGTAAACAGTTTGTAATGAATAATCATGTATTCAATTCTGCTTGCACTTCCAGCATAAATTAACCTGTTTAATAAACAGTTTGGTGTTCGGTGTCCGCCTGTTGGCTATACGAATCTTATTTTATATTTGTTCTGTGTACTTTCAATTTGTGAAATATTCCGAAACGTTGGGAAATGGAAAGGTCAGCAGATTGGCGTAAAGCGTTAATGGTAATCTGATTGTGATGTGTTTGTCAGATAGACATGCAAATTGAATGATACGTGAACATGTCATCATACTTTTATCGAATACACCTGTCGATGTTCTATCGAAATTTTACTCGATTCGTAATGTTGAGGTAATGAACATGAAACTAACAGACCCGGCGATTTAAAATCGTATTTTTTTATTTAAGTTTTACACCTATTTTTATGGGAAGAATGTTTTGTCGAAATACAATTGGTTTTCTTGAAATATTGAACACTAAAACTATTGAAACTTACAGAAGCAACTTTTCAGTCATTTTTTCTGCGCAGTTTAATTTTCTACAGTTCATTCGAAGAACGTCTGAATTCTAAAACATGATTGAATTGAAGCCACAACAGAACTTTCTTCAAACAGTGCGGGTTCGCAATCTCTACTTTGTTAAAAGCCCTTTTGTTTGCTTTTATAACTTGTACTACATTATGGTCGTATTTAAAGTATTTACAAGTTTGCTAACAACTAAAGTTTTTGTTAATAAATAAACTTCATCTATTTTACAAGCTTTTATTTAGTTTCGCAATTACACAATCTTGCAAAATAAATATGATCCACTTCTCGGTTACCAATTGAGCTGTAATAATGCAAGCATGTGTAAATCCGATGACAATATAAAATTATTATGACATGGTGCTGATCTGATGATGGAACCGGAAGGTGGCCATAAGATGTCTGTAGGTAGATAAACTATACAACCCCATCCAGTTTGGCCTACTTTGATCCGTCTTGACGAGTACTTTGGTGCTAGATGATAACCAAATTCTGATGATGGAGGTGCAAGATGGCCATAGGAACTAGGTAATAAGCGCAATAAGATAACCCCCTATCGTGTTTCCCGGAGGACATGGTGAAGCATACGGTGGAAGTGTGCCCAGCTTGGGCAGAGTAACGCTGCAGCTGGCGCGGTCGGCGGCGGTCGATGTCTTGCTTGGCTTTGGTACAGGCCATGGTCCGGAGCGAGGAGGAGTGGTAGACGGTCGCCTCCTTGTGCGAAGCAGTGATGCTAGCAAAGGAGGCGGCCGATCGCGTGAGGCAACAGTCCTCACGCCCCAACCGCCGCCGGGATTCCGATTCCGTTTTCCGGCCATCGTAGGCGCGGGCTTGCAGACGGCGAACAATGTGCTCGCCGTCTGACCGTCCGGTAACCGTCTGGACCGAGCCCAAATCGTCGACGGCGCGTATTGTTCCACGCGCGCCTCAAGGACATTTCAGCAAACCGTAGGAGCTCAGCAGGGTCGAAGCCTACTGGGGCCAAGAGTCTGATTCTGAAAGGAAGACTCGGCCCTGATATGAAGGAATAGGAGTGGGTTTTTAATCAGTAAAGTCTGACACTATCTCCCGCTGATTTGTCATTATATGATTTTCCCACCTAAAAAAAAAAAATAACCCTATCGTGTTTGAGCTTTTTGGAATGGTCTCGATGAGTATTAATTATATAGATATATACCGCGCTATACTTGCTATGAAAAATAATAATAATAATATTCCACAACTTTCACACAACGCCGTCTAGTCCCAAACTAAGCAAAGCTTGTGGTATGAGTACTAGACAACTGATAAACATACTTATATATTTCTAAATACGTATTATAGATAAATTACACCCAGACAGAGAACAAATGATCGTGCTCATCACACTAACATTTGTCCTTGATGGGAATCGAACCCACGACCTTCGTCGCAGCAGTCAGGGCCACTGACCACTAGACCAACAGGCCAGTCGAAGTCGAGTCGAAGTCGATGAAAAAAATATTTTCATTGAAAACTTATTTTGTTTACTGTACTATTCCAAAAAAAATCTTAAATATCTTGGTAATGGACTTTCATCTTGATTTTAATCAGTCTCTTTCTTAATTAAATTCTTCCAATTCCAACATGTTGCTCGATTAATTCGCGCCCGTTTATCCGACACTGTGCCCTTTGTTCGACAGTGAACCCATTTATACAAATGTCAACGCACCGTTGCCACTATGTTTTATTTTTACTTTATAAGCGTTTCAAGTAGCTTCATAGCAAGCAACCTTTAAATACATATATAAACCTCTATGGTATCAATGTGCTTCGAATCGAATTCTAAACCTATTCGATTTTCAAACAACAAACGTCAATCTTTTTTAGGGTTCCGTACCCAAACGGTAAAACGAGACTCTATTACTAAGACTCCGCTGTCCGTCTGTCACCAGTCTGTATCTCATGAACCGTGGTAGACAGTTGAATTTTTCACAGGTGATGTATTTCTGTTGTCGCTATAAAAACAAATACTAAAAAAACAGAATAAAATAAATATTAAAAGGGGCTCCCATACAACAGATATGATTTTTTTTACGGAACCCTTCGTGCGCGAGTCCGACTCGCACTTGACCGGTTTTTTTTAAGTTCTACCTCTTTCGAATTAGAGCGGAATCGTATATTGAATAGTCAAATAACTACTCGTACCTATTAGATAACTGGAATAAAAATGGCGATTAAACAGGACATAATGTGACATACATAATAATATGTCAAAAAGCTTTTGGGTAAAAGTTAGCCAACTATTAAAGAATCAGCTCCTAGAATCTCTATATTGAATAAAACTCAAATCTCTCCTCTCACCAACCACCTCATAAGTTTGTATCTGCGATCATTTGTCCGCCACTTGGTCCGGCATGCACTTTGTTCGGTCGAGTCCACTTTCTGTCACCGCCTTGTTTGGACAAGCGGGCTGCGGTCCCGTTCTGATGCAACTGCGCAGGCGCCGGACAAGGCAATAAAGGTAAGGCTACATGAACGTGCAGTGCAGTCAATGTCAAGTGGAAATGAGAAGTTATTTCATGAAATTGGAATTGGATCTCCAGGGCCAACTAAGGCAAAAAAATGCTTACATTTGAAGGGACACAGCTGGAATGAGATGGCTGAGTGTATCAGGCATGCAGCGAAAGATATTTTGGGAGAGACGAGAGGAAAGGGCATAATAGATAGGGATACATGGTGGTGGTCGACAGAAATTCAGAGTGTGTTGAAAGAAAAGAAGAAAAAATTCAAAGAATGGCAGTGCGTAGAGCCAGGAAACGCTAGTTTAAAAGCTGAAAAAAAGAATGAGTATGACTTTTTAAAGAAGAAAGCTAAGAAAGCCGTGGCAATAGCAAAATCAAAGGCCCAGGACAAACTATATGACACACTGGACAGTCCTGCAGGCCAAAAAGAGCTATACCGGCTTACTAGAATAAGAGAGAGAAAGGCGAGGGATGTTTGTCAGGTAAGATGTATGAGAGATGAAACTGGAATGGTTCTATCGGATGCTGAAAAAATCAAAAAGAGGTGGAAGGGATATTTTGAAAGACTGCTGAATGAGGAAAATAATTGGAGTGGGGCGTTAGAGAATAAACCAGTGAATGTGGGATTAGTGCGAATTGTTAATATGGATGAAGTCAGAATAGCAGTAAATGGAATGAAGAATGGTAAAGCCATTGGTCCAGATGGAATACCAGTAGAAATGTGGAAGTTATTGCGAGTGGATGGATGGACGTGGTTAGCTTTGTTCTTCAATAAGTTGTTGCTGGAAGAAGCCATACCTGATGAGTGGTGCAATAGCTCTTTGGTGCCAATTTTTAAAAACAAAGGTGATGTGCTTGAGTGCAACAATTATAGAGGAATAAAGCTAATGTCACATACTATGAAAGCCTGGGAGAAAGTTATTGAAAGGAGGCTGAGAGAAGAGAGTGAAATTTCACAAACCCAATTCGGTTTTATGCCTGGTCGGGGTACAACGGATGCCATTTTTGCTATACGCCAGCTGTGCGAGAAATATAGAGGTGCGCATAAAAACTTGCACATGGTATTCATTGACCTCGAAAAGGCATACGACCGGGTACCTCGTGAGGTTCTGTGGTGGGCCCTTAAAGAGAAAGGTGTGCCTGGGAAGTATGTGCAGTTGATCCGAGCGATATACAGTCGATGCAGTACCCAAGTCCGGTCTACAGTGGGCACCACTGGCAGCTTCAATGTGGCAGTTGGCTTACATCAAGGGTCGGCTCTCAGCCCTTACCTCTTCCTGATGATAATGGACGCTCTGACGTCGGACATTCAGGAAGAGGCTCCCTGGTGTATGTTGTTTGCCGATGATATTGTGTTGGTTGCCGAGAGTGGCCTAGAGGTCCAGAACAGATTGGAGGTGTGGTGGCACCGACTGGAGAGTGTTGGCCTGAAATTGAGTAGAACCAAAACGGAATACTTGTTCTGCGATTTCGGCGGTCTCTCCAATCCAGTGCCTTTAGCTCTAGCTGGAACGCCCATACCGATCTGCTCTGACTTTCGGTACCTCGGGTCACTCATCCAAGGGAATGGTGAGGTAGACCGGGACGTAACACATCGGATCAACGCAGGATGGATGAAATGGAGACAGGTCACGGGAACAACTTGTGACCCACGGATGCCCCTCAAGTTGAAGGGTAAAATCTACAAGTCCGTGATAAGGCCTGTCATACTGTATGGATCAGAATGTTGGGCTGTGAAAAAGACGGATGAAAAAAGATTGCATGTAGCGGAGATGAGAATGTTAAGATGGATGTGTGGTGTGACGAGAATGGATAAAGTGAGAAATGAATATATTAGGGGAAGTTTGAAAGTGGCGCCAGTGACTGAAAAGTTGAAAGGGAATCGTTTGTCTTGGTATGGTCATGTGAAGAGGAGGGATGAAACACATGTTACTAAAAGAGTTATGAGTTTACATGTGGATGGATGGAGAGGAAGAGGGAGACCAAAGAAAAGATGGATGGATTGTGTGAAGAGTGATATGAAAGAAAAGGAAGTTAGTGATAGCATGACGAGTAACAGGGCAGAGTGGAAGAAAAAAACGTGTTGCGCCGACCCCAAATAATACGGGATAAGGGCAGGAAGATGATGATTTGAAGGGACACAGCTATACAATAAAATACCCACACGTTAAAAAAATATTCTCTCATTCAAATCCCAGCTTAGTCTTTATTCAATCGCCAACAGAACATTACTTAAAAAATGAATGCGTTGGGTGGGTCGAGTTTCGGGTAGTTTCAATTAATTTGTGACGGATGTTGTCAAACCTAAATTAGTATTTAAGTAATAAACATTATTTTTCTCAAGTACCGATATGTTATGTTCTTATTGAGATTATAGTTTCTCTAAACCTAATTGCCATCATTTCGTACCTTTAAAACAAAAGTGGCACTACACCAAAAAGGTGATTTTTCTGCGTCAAAGTTTTTTTTTTTAATATACTCTGTGAGCTTATTTACTCGACAAGAAGTTGCGAATCAATTTCTGAGGAAAATCAACTATTGGAATGAAACAATTGACAATCAGATGACAAATGGGTGGTATTATTTTTATTGAAAAGTTAAAGGTTTACCTAAAAACGGCAATTATAAAACATGTTCAGTATAGTGCCATTTTTTTGTAAAGGTGTTACAATACGTACCTACTGAAAAAGGCATTGAAATCAAATATTTAAAATGACATTTTAAAACAATATTAGGATGACTGACCACTTACCAAACTAGGTATTTACATAATACATCTTAGAGGTCAGTGCAACATGTTTTCTTTCTTAATTCCGTCCTGTCAACGTTAAGTAATAGGTACAATGTACATACAACAAAGTTGACACTGGCTTTTCCGAAGCAATATTTTGCTTGCAAACATTAGGTACTAAAAGTAAGATGTCCCTACTTTGTGTAGCAAGCAACAATGCCAGCATTATCTATATGAAATGGACCTTGCACTTGTATTTGCGGTCACTGTGGCCGCAATTGCCGGTTTTGCGACCATTGTAGCCTAGCCTTTATACTTTGTCTGCGATGCGCGGTGTTTGTGGAATTTTAATTAAAATTTGTACTTTATTTTGCTTAGTTATTTCCTTATTTGTTGCCCTTTTAAGTTCGGAGTAATGCGTGAAATAAATGGCTTTGGTTGGTAAGCTAATAAAACTTTGTTCTTGGATTTTTAGTCCTTAATGACTTTTTGTTTGTAGCGACATCTATGTTCCCATCTGAGAACTAAACATTAAAAATCCTGCATCGCGTACGGTATCAGTTTTCCGTGCGATTCAAAGTCAAGTCAAAGTCAAAAGTTTTTTATTTCACATAGGCCTACATGGGCACTTATAAAACGTCAGAAGCTAGTGCACGGTTCCAAATTGTTCGTTTCCTATGGAAACTCCATGGTTACTCCTTAAAAAAATATATTTTTCTTACAATATTTTCATATTACAGTATAAGTAGATATTATGTAAGGACAGTGTAGATCGGTCAATATTGTACTAAAAATTACAATAAAATAATCATTAGATTAGAATACATACAACAGTATGAAATCATTTAGGTGGGTGTGACTACACCCTGTTCCTCTAAACCTTCATAGGTGTAAGTGTCCCGTTAACTTTTTAAAACATAAGCAGAAGTGGCAGTAGGCTGGGCACATTGTTCGCAGAACAAATGGTGGATAGAGACGAAGGGTTATGGAGTGGCGACCACGTACAGGACGCAGACGCAGCGTTGGAAGGCCTCCCACAAGATGGACCGATGACCTGGTGCGAGACGCACAGGACCGGCCGAAATCAGTATAGGTACATGAATAACCCTACCTAATTCCAACCTCTGCATATAATAAATCTGTAGAAGTTTTTAGTTGTGCGCGCATCACGTAAAATGAACAAAATCGATGTAGATAACTTTTATACATAAAAATTATGCGCAATTTGATATAATACTTAGGCTTTGTTTCATCGCAATCGGTTGACTACATCGAAAGATATACTAAATTCTTTGACTGTTACGCTGTACGAAGTTCGGTCAGCTAGTAATTTATACACATAAAAGGTAATTATCGTGTCCATTAGTGGTAACGAATTATCCATAATATTTACAGTATAATATTGATTGCTTTGATGACAGTAATCGCCACTTATGTATTAAAAACATCGAGCTGTGGTCAATTAAAATGACTCCACGCTGAGTGCGCAGGTGGGTGACAGGAGACAGCTTTCCACATTAACCCTGCTAGGTACTTGCGTAACCTGCGACAGGGTAAACTTGCTAACAGGACCAAAGTCTGCAATTTTTATAAATTCATCATTCTAACACGATCCCATTGTCATTTTGCTAAAATTTCGTAATCTGCTAATTCATAATGATCGATAATTGATCGGTCAATGGTCTCGTACTAGAGTTGTGGTAGAATGACTATATCGAGCTTATTAAAAGCAATAACTACATTATGACGCGGACGTTTTAATGGTAGGTCAATAATCAAACGAACTGTCAAAATTTTTGCAGTTTACCGCATACGTCAGATTTCATTTGTCAATATATAGGTACGAGATTACCATTCTATGCCACTTCTTTCAATGGAGTGTCAGTGGTTTACCATTAGAAAGTCATAATGACGCCATTTTATTAGTAGATTACCAAACTTGTCTAAATCAACATTTATGAAGTCAATGATAGACCATTCTGACACTATTGTAATATCAGACTTGAGGCCCAGCAGTGGAGCCAGGATAAACTTGGGTCATCAATTGGACCAAAGACTGGCTAGTTGGTCTAATGGTAAGTGGCCCAGTACTTCTATGCCGGAGATCGTGGGTTCGAGTCTCACTTAAGACAAATGTTTGTGTGATAAGCGCGATCATTTGTTCTGTGCCTGGGTGCAATTTATCTATAATATGTATGTATTTAGAAATGTTTAAGTAACTATGTTTATCAGTTGTCTAGTACTCATAGCACAAGCTCTGCTTAGTTTGGGACTAGATGGCGTTGTATGATAGTTGTGGAATATTATTACTAAAGATAAGTATGAGGGCCAGCAACTAGACCAAGGATAAGTATGATAGACGATAGAACACTCCAAGTAACTGTAGAGCTACTTTTTAAGGGAGCGAATTTTTCAAAAAACTACTCCAGCTCTGGGTGGAACGAGAGGGAGTGTCTTTTACTAACTAGAACCCACTCGTGTCCATTCAGCCAATTTCAAGTTTAGAAAGTATTTAGTTTTTGATACAGTCATAAGAATGCGAATGTAACACATTCTTTTTCACAGTGCTTTTGTAGTATTTGATAGTAAATATCGGCAAGATTCCGTGGGGTAAGTAGTCAATACTATAATAAAATCTTTATCTCCACTTTACCGAGATCGCGCCTGTTCCAATGATTCCTCATGTCCAGTTGCGTAGATACTTGAGATACAAAACTATACCAATTGTACATCACAATATCCACTAGAAATCAATTAGCGAATAATAATTAAAACAGCTACAGAACTTCACTCGAATAAAATCCGCCAAAAACGTTAGTTAAAGCGTTATCGTTATCCGACCCATGACGGTGGCCTAAATTTTATTGGAAATCCGTATTGCGAATAGTGCTAAAAGCCACTTGTGACTTGATAGATATGGTCCACTTACCGTCAAACTTGATGGCACGGTTGTTGAGCGTGTCAGCGAGCTTGCTGAGCTCGCTCCACAGTGCCGACTCGAGCTGCGTGCGCGCATGCTGCGTCAGCTTGGTACGCGCGCCCGCGCCGCAGCAGCCTCGGTTTGCACATAATTGATCTACATCTGTGGGCAAAAGAAACATTTGTAAGTACAGGTTTATGAGTGGTGATTACATGATTTTCATATAAAAATTGCTGTAGTTTTTGGATTACTTTGTGCGTTTATACCGCGTACATCGAAGGACTAGAACAATTTGCCTACTGCTCTTCCCGTCCGATTATAATTTAGGTATCGTCAAGTCTAGAGTGATAGGCTCTTGTTAAACTTGTGCGCCTCACCATCAACGATTGCATCTCTGCTTACCATCAGGTGGGATCGCAGTCAAGAACTAGTTTATATGGAGTAAAAAAAAGCTCTATGCTGGTCAGGTAAGTCCATCTAAAGGTTGTCTCTAAGATATACAATAAGACCGCAAATTGTAGAACATTCGGTTCTTGTAAATGTTTGTCTTGTGGTTTTTATGAGGTATACAATAAAAAATAGAATGAACAATCATTGCATATGCCTTTCTGTTTAGTGGAGAATACCTGGATTGTTTACTGTCTTTGTAGATCAACCAAATCAAATGATTCAGAACCTGCACTATACCCTTTACGGTTACCTCTGTCATTTGCTTCGGCTTCGTCTCTATGAAATTCAATTACATTTTCATAAGAATCAAATAACTTGAACTATACAACATTTTATTTACTGTGACACGATCACTGTTACAATTTAAAGCTAAAGTTACGATTAAATGCTGACATAAAGCTGCACTGTAGTGTCGTGTTTTCACGGTGCGACATTTTATCTAACGTACAGCTTTCTCCAAGCTATTAAATAGCTTTAGTTTATCACTAATAGCTGTCCCCCGCAGATTCACCTGCATCTTTGGTTACTGCTTCGCTCCCGTGGGCCGTAGCATCATGTTATATAAGCCTTCCCCGATAAATGGGCTATCCAACAGTAGAATATTTTATCAATTCGAACCTGCTGTTCCTAAGACTTGCGCGTTCAAACAAACTCTTCAGGTTTATAATATTAATTAAGTATACGAACTCGTTAAAATTGATACTCAAGATGTAAAAGACCAAAAACTTCAGATCGCAACAAAAGACTTCTAAGCAGTGAGGTTCCTAAAGATCCACCTGGATATGCATCTGCTTAAGACCTCACGATGCACCATCAATCAATCGACATAGCTGATTAAACGGTATTATTTAGAGACATTCAAAGGAGTTTTCCATGTCTTAAAGATGGCGATGACGGGGGCGAAAAGAAGTGGATGGCGGTAAGCACACCCGGTAATGTTCCTGTAGTCTATTGTTCGATAAAGGTTTGTACAATAATACTTGGTTCTCCGCCTTCTACTTTTCAATGTCAGAAACTCCCTTGAACGAAGTTAAATATCGTTCCCAGCTCCACCTAGCTCACCATCTTGTTAAGACTGGAATTCAATTAGCTTTTAATTACTTTTATCGATAGCTTGGTATCATCGTCTGCTACCTACAAGCTATTAGTAAGTAGTGAAGTGACCTATTTGTTAATTTGATGCTTGCGTGGGATGACAAGCAGCTGGCTTTCTCTCCTAAATGAACGTTTTAAATTGCATATCGTTGAATTTATGACACTATAATTCTTTGTTAGTTTTGATAACATTGAATTGCCGTTCTACCGTTGAGTTTCAAAATAGTTAACTCCAAGATTTAAAGCTTTTATGGCTAACAGAGGACCTTAAAAATATACTAAAACAATATCTTACAACGCTACAATGAACCAAGAACTATCGATCAAAAAGAAATTAGATTTCCTACAATGAATGAATTTCGTCTCGTCTGGCAGGAGAGCCAATGACATCCCGTAGTTTCGATCAGGAAAAGTTAATAATTGTCAACTAGACGGTTCGAATAGGGTGCTTGCATCTATAGAGGGGCGAAGAGTGGGGCGAAGTAAGGGGTGCAAATAAATTTAAACATCCGTCGAGTGCGGACGTTATTGCATTACTGAGGCAACGAGGGTGCGAGCCTGTTTTCTTTGATTCTTACAAAAATCGATAAATTTTGGGAAATACTTACACAAGGATTAACGAACTGAAATGTCTTCTTTGGTTTTGTAATATTTACTTAACTTTGTGGAAGTTGGAGGGTGAAACAAGGAAACATCGCCCCAATGCAACGAACAAAAAATTGGAGCAAAAATTTATATTTTTCTAAGCAACCTTTCATTGACTTTCTCAGCGACATTTATTTCAAACTCAATTCGCACTCCACTCATGCCAAAGAAATACTAATTAGCGGCTATATCTCGACTGGATGTTCTACTCAGAAATAACTTATTATTCCACTCAGGCATTTCTTTGGTTCATCGCCAACGAATTACATCCATCGCTCCAGTAGTTGCTACTTTGTAAGACGGTCTGTGAACCTGTGAGTCGATGGATGAAGTTTCAAGACGTTTTCTCGAATCGCCAGAGGAAAATGGCTCGCTTTAGACAGCAACCTGTTACTTTAGCAATACTCTTCTTAGACGTATCTCGTGTGAAATTTTATCGCCTCGTAAAGTGAACTGGCGTGAAAATTGAAGTATTTTCACAGTTCACCTTTAGCCTCGATTTGGTTAGCATTTATGTCTGCATCTTCAGACTTTGTTGATGCATGTTGTAATTTTGTGGCTTTCGTGTTTTATGGACTTGATTAAGTTTATGTTGCGATGCATCTTTTTTTAACTTTTAGCAAACAGTTGAGAGATCAACTGCAGCTCCGCTGCGTATCGCTGGTTCGATTCCCGCACGGAACAAATATTTGTATGGTTTAAACTGTTCCGGGTCTGGGTGTCTTATGAATGAGAGTTTACATATTTGTGAACGCACTCACGATAGACGAGTAATTCCTATTGTGGGCCAATGTTTTTTTTTTTTAAGAGAAAGAGTTCATCAAAAGTTGAAAACCTAAATTAAGAAATTGGGATAGTTGTCCAGAATTGGTAAATATGCATCTAGCATACGTAATTTGGATTTACTTGCGTCAAATTTGAATCAAATACCATAAACATAAGTTTGTCGCCATATTACAAGATGGCGCCGTTTGACAGCTCAGTTGTCACATGACATTCACGTGTTACGACAAGTAATTGCATAAGCAATCACATCTCACTGTGAACAACGGCTCAATAAACATAATGCCCGTTGAATAACTAAATCAATGTTAATACCTCATTCCGATCGTGCTTTCTACGGCTGAGATGGGATAAGCCGAAATTACTGATTTACATAGTCTGTGTACAATGGAATCTATACCTTGTAGTGAGGTGTTAGGTTCCGATATTGAATATTTGATGACAGATTGAGTGCTTTGAGGGTTGTGGTGTAATTCATGATCCAACGCGGGAAACTGATCTTCAATAGATGAAGTTACTGTATCAATAACAGCATATATAATGAAATTTAAAAGTAGAAGTAGACTTAAAAGTTAAAAGATTGTGACTGTAGCCAAACCTGTACAATATAAATCGTGGTAAGTACTAGACTTCGCATTGTAATGCCTTAGAATAACTGCTAATAGATTCCACGCAAATCAAATAGTTTCAAAGAGAAGATGTGGGTAGAAACTGTCATTAATCCTATCATTGCGCATTACGAGCGATCATAAACGTTTCGAAATCCACAATAAACTAAATCTAAGCCAAATTGCAAGGCCAGTACGAACTAGATAATATTTATTCTAACATAAATTGTCAATTTTACGGGAAACTAGAAGGAAGACATAAAGAAACTTGATTACGTATCCAATGATTTTGGAGAATATTAAATGATTTTGACAAAATTTGCTGTACAAGAATTTTAGAAATAAATTAAACCCTCATATCTCTTTAATGAAGGAGAAGTTGTGGCCCAGTGATAACGATCCCAACTTACTAGTCATAAATCGCGAGTTCGAACGCAAGCAGGCACTTTGGTTTGTGTGATTTATTTCATCACTACTGCTCCCAAAACGGTGAAGGATAACAACGTAGAACAAAAAATACGCAGATATGCGACATTCACCAACTCGCACTGAGCCCGCGTGGTGGATTACAGCCTTACGGATACGGATTACCCTATCAATACTCAATACTTTTATTGCATTCCACATGTATGTATTCTTACGTGGTAAACTTATAATCAGATCATATGGACCCTATCGGCCACACCAAGATAAGTGAGAAATATCATAAAGAGCAGGTCTGTATCCCAGCAATGGGATGTTATGTCTCTTTACTCTCTTTATTTTAGGATATGAATAAGAATATGATTATTTTGAGGTGCACCGTCAGTGCTACCTGTATTTTTCTCTCAGACTTGTCTTTTAGTCGTCACCTCAATTATCAACCCTTTTCTAGACCTATCATCTTGACTCATTCGTCGTTTCTTACTAATTCCTCCTACTTCAGGATTTATTTAGCAAATCAGCTCTTAAAAATTTCGTAACTCCGCTATCCTCTTTTACTTTGGACCACAAAGTAAGATGAACAGCCCTAAACTAGGGGGCGACATGTCTATTGACAATAATGTGACTCACCGCAGCTTTGATACTAATGTTGACTGTGATCGCTACGGAAATGTTATGAGTTTTTTGGTTTTTAGGGCTGCCCTTGTGGTTGCATGAATTAGATACAGTAGCTTTGGGAGTTTGTTGAGATCATTCATTTGTTTCGACGGATTCTTCGTTTGTTAATTTGTTTTCGGCTAGCAGTTGTTTTTTCTTATTTACATCATCCTGCTATGTTTTTTTGCCATTTTATGACACAAAGCTAGATTATCTCTTACATTGCCATTCATTGTAATACATTAGAAATTCAAAATATATCGGTTTTGTCCAATGCCATCTTGCTTTCAATTTATTCTTGTCTGGCGTCATTCATGTTTTTTTTTTAATTTGTAGTGAATATACTATCGCAATAAGTTTTCATCTCGTACGAAATAAGCAGATGCACTAGTAACACTTTTGGCAACATTCTAATTTCAAGAGCTAGCTTAATGCCATGGTCATCATGTCGCTAGGTATTGTCACATTTTCAATATTCAAGATGTTGGTCTAATCGATACCTTTCTTCGAGCTAAAACTCCATCAGACACATCAATCATTGTCTGGACATTCTTCAACGTCGATTAGTTCAGTGTCATATATGTCGTCCATTAAATTAGGATGTTTGGTTGTGTTCATGTGCCAACAACCAATATCCATTAACTATTGGAAAAAAAACAGCTTACCTACTAACATTTCTTTTTTACTGACGCGCTGTTCGAATCTCAAAAGCGACATTTGACAGTTGACAAGGCAAGTGACGTGCCAAAACGTTTTGCTACATTGACCTACAAGTCATCTAAAACTTTGATTCGTATTTTGAATGAATCTTGTAGTCGTACTCAGCGCCCCCTCGCGTCCGAGGGCGATGAAATACAAAACAAACATCTCCCCCGGATAGATTGTTTGAACAAGCTGCGCATGATTTGATTTTGAATTCCGTCTTATGAATATATTTTCAAATATTGTTATAACTACGCCGTATGGTGTGACGACCTTTGCTTGACTTGATTTCTTTTCTAAGTTCTTTCTATGTTTAGAAAATCAGGACACCACTTTCTGGAGAAGACTAGGTCATCATTGTTGCCAATATTTAAAATACCTTAACAACCATACGCCAGATCCAAAAAATCCAAGTCACGGAAAATGTAAAATTAAATATACAACGCCTTTGGAAAACATAGGAATTGCCAAGTCACCCCAACACACTGTCAACCGAGAAATTATTGATCTTCGATACCATAGAGGCATAAACCATAGACCATACAAGTCGAACAGAACAAATGAACAGCTAATAACAACCTGTCACTACAGTCGGTACGCGATCATGATAAATTCAACGAGCTTCTGTTAGATGACCCGTTATGTCGAATATCGATACATCTTGCGCATTATTGCTTGGTCATAATCTCCATAGATGACAGCGTAACTCAATATGGAATGTTAAAAGAAGGGACATCTAACCAGAGACAAGAAAGAATAAGTACATAAGGCCGTTTTTGTGATCCTTGTCACTTAACCGCAGTAACTAAATGTGGTGAAATACCAGAACGAGGTTAATGCTAATAAAACAATGGGCCAGCAACAGACGAATCGATGGAGACAAATTGATATTGCTAGTATCGATTGTGCTAAATCTTGGAGAGTGATGGTGTCAGTGCCCCTTATAAAGGATAGTAACCGCACTTATTTTCCAAGTCCTTACTTATCGAAAGACAGTAGCAGAAACGGATCCGAAGTAATTTGTACCCAAATAGATAGATAGATGAAACAGATGCATTTTGGTTGATTTGGGTCTTATAGAATGTTGTTGTTATATACTTTTATATGTACCAACATTATAAAGCTGAACAGTTTTTTTGAACGCGCTAATCTCAGGAACTACTCATTCGAATTGAAATTTATTTTAGTGTTGGATAGCCCATTTGTCAAAGAAGCAGTAACGAAAACGCGGATGGAACCGCGGGGACTACTAGTTTGTAATAACTTTCATCCCCTGACAAGTTGACAATGAACTCAGCGTCATCCTGTAATTAATCTTTAATCTATTTACAGCGAACGAGTATATGTCAACTTTACGACGATCGAGCTTGTTAGAGATTCAGGTGCAAACGGTACCTCAGCGTAATAACTAATAAGATAAGGTCTGTTTACAGTTTGTCGACCCAAATACTATTACGAAATGGGAGCAGTTTTACAAAACGTATGTTATCTTTTGTTATTTCTGTGATTTATTATATTTACATTGCGTGTTTTACGGCCATTGTAAAATTGCGTTCGTGCAACAGGGCTTTGTGGATGCAAGTTTGGTTACCTTTGCCTGAGTGATGGATGTTTAAAAAAGTTAATTTTATTGTCTATGGTGCATTTCTTTTTGTTTGATTGTTTTAAGCTTGTACTAAAACTGTAAGAATGTATTTTCTGCTGAATATCTCCATCAGTGTCTGGTGAGATTATCGTTCAGGCAATATATAAAATGAAATGTATAGTACAGATGATGATGATGATTATAATATAATAATAATTACATAGGCATTATCTACGTAGGCATGTTGCATAATAAGTGTATCATTAGAACTGAACCCCTGACATAAAGTTTTACTTAGAATAATTCATAATCTGTGGTGCGGTGCGGCCCGACCAACCGACTCAAATTAGTTTCATGCTCCATTTAATATAACGAATATACTTGTCGATAGCTATTAAGTTTCATTAATGATATGGAAATATTTAATGCCTCAATTAAGTCAGCTACTAACTTGAGTATCCCATCAATTAGTAAGGCGTTTCGGTAATAGACGCCCACTTAGTGCTTAAGTAGTCCTTCATTTGCATTTTACGTAAGTTCCATTTCAGCTTCTAAACTAGCTGTAGTATATTAAGTTACTTTCATCTCGAAATTCAAATATAAGATGTAGCTACAAAACACAGCATTTCGTGATTTTTGGCCAAATAAAATAGGTTAATTATCTATATAAATTCACTTCAACATTGTCGTGCACAAGGAGTTTAATTCTAAACTGCAGCAGAGTACAATCCGGGCCATACGTGCGATAATATCTAACACTATTAGCTTAGGAATGTGTCTGCAAGCACACTGACTTATCTCAACATTGTCACGCATGATTTCGCTTACAAATAGCCGTGATAGACTAAAATATTCTAGTAACACGACAGTTTAAACAAAGTCTTTACTAACTACTAAAAGTGTCACAGTTAAGATTCCATTGCCTACTGTTACTGGACTAGAAAAAATATAAGAAGACTTATAGAACAGTAAGTATTCCGGAATGCGTACCGTCTACACATAAATATAAGGCCGTCACTCGTAAGGGAATTCGTGTGGATCTACGTGATGTGCGTGGACAAATGCGTACTTTGTTAGGAGCACAAAAAAGGCGTAAAGAAGGCCCACTCACACTCAAACCCTGTCCGCTTTTACATAGAGAGAAAACTCTAAAATGGATGGATGTGTTTACGTAGACGCCGTGCAAAGTGTAGCTGTTTAGTTTACTTTGTTAGGCCTTTTATAATTGCCTGAACCTTTTTTAAATAAGATATTGTGTTTGGTCAAGCAATGCCACCTGAGCTTGAGGCTCGAATCCCAGTAATTGGTAAATTATAGGCTGAAAATGCTATTATTATGCTAAGCAATTATGACAAACAAATTTTCCTTGCTTAACCTGAAGTTTGCTGTATAGCTAACGTCAGTTATTTGACTTAAAGCCTCTTCTTTAGCAGCCTCAGATTATTAAATTATACTTTTATGGTCTAAATTTTCAGTAGATGTTTCGCTAATAGATGTCGTGATAAGGTCTGTCATACTGTATGGATCAGAATGTTGGCCTGTGAAAATACGGATGAAAAAGATAGCATGTAGCGTAAATGAGAATGTTAAGATGGTTGTGTGGAGTGACGAGAATGGATAAAGTGAGAAATGAGTATATTAGAGGAAGTTTGAAAGTGGCGCCAGTGACTGAAAAGTTGAAGGGGAATCGTTTGTTAGTTTTGTATGGTCATGTAAAGAAGAGTGATGATACGCATGTTACTATAAGAGTTATGAGTATACATGTGGATGGATGGAGAGCCAAGAGAGAGGGAGGCCAAGAAATGATGAATAGATTGTGTGAAGAGTGATATGAAAGAAAAGAAAGTTAGTGATAGCATGATTCTGTCCTGTTACGGCTTTCACCCGCAGGACAGAATGAAAGAAAAATACGTTGTAAAATGGTAGCATAGTTCTAAATCATATTTACTAACAAATTAATGTAATATAGCTATGTATGTTAGTCTATTAGGTATTTGTAATATGGGTACCTGCAATAAAATGATTTATTATTACCTATAACACTGATTTCACAACCTTTGACCCATTATTTTTTTTCTGAATTTGACAATCATAGAGTAAACCTTCTCTGCCTTTCTGCTTAGTCCATGGTCTGCCCCAAATGCTATTCTTCACACCACAGATACGACCATCGGTGTCTTTGGAAGCTCTACGATTATATCTCGTCGTTTTTATTGTCACGACGCGTAGTCGCGTACCCAACGTGGTCGATAGTGTGACCTTTGTATTGTGTACGGTGTTTGTAAAGAGAAAGAAGTTGTTTATTTGTGTACTGATTAACTAATAAACAATAAAAACCTCAGACCTACATATAGGCCTCCCACAAAGTGGACCGATGACTTGGTGAGGGTCGAGGGAATCCGATGGATGCGAGACGCACAAGAGCGGTTGTAATGGCGATGTTTGGGGGAGGCCTATGTCCAACAGTGGACGTCTTTCGGCTGAAATGGTGATTAATGGTGATACTAATTTGCAGTATTTCTAAATTTATTATAATGATTTTAATTTTACTCAAAGAGTTTATCACACTAATATAATAAAGACAAAAGTTTATATTATATATGTATGTTTGACGATATCCTAGAAGTACACATAGGATATTTTTTTATCCTGGTATTATCCTTCAGATATTTTTCTATTTTTACGTGGGCGAGGCTGCTTATCCAGAAGAAACCAGTATTATATAATTTAATTTAACACATTGTTCGAGATGAACCCGAGACGTATATTTTATAGCTACAACACCAACTTATAATCCCGTCGGATCTTTACCAAAACAGTAATTATGTTACAACAATACCTTCGAAAATTTAATAAAATTAAAGGCTTTTAGGCGCAAAAAGTAACAGAACAACAACTCCATCACACTGAACGTATAATTAAACCTTTCGAACTTTAGTTTCACGATAATCAATCTTTGTTTCGCGCCAAAGTTAACCCTTTCCTGCCAGATATGGGCAATTTTGACCGGCATGCGGCATCCCGACTGGATTGTCTAATTATAAAAGAATTCGCGTATGCGTCATCCTTTATTTATCTGGCGGGAATCTCGATCCAACCACTGGCAAGCAAAAAGAAACGGGTTAGGTTATTATTAAGGCGTTCGAGTGCATTCCAAGTTTGCAGTTCACCAAATAGGCTATCGTTTTATGGGTATCGCGTGAAATAAGGAAGTTTGTATGGAGCGAATGAATAGCGATGTAAGAGAAAAGATAGAATCGTAATTTGAATCTAAGTTTATACTCAGAATTGCGCCTAGGGCTTGGTAATAAACAATATAAGTTCGTAGTTTATTACTTAGCTCTAGGCAACATTAGTATTTTATGAGCCTTACACAAAATTCCAGTTACAGGTAAATGTGACTCCGCATCGCTAGCCAACTGGCATATCTCCTTATTTGGAACTTAATTGACCCTCCTAAAGTTGTAAAAATGTTAAAGTAACTTTATTTCGATAAAAGCTTGCCTTTTAAGCGACTTTTCTATTGAAATGAACGGTAGACAGAGACTTGTCGATTTTATTGTCTCCGTGATAGCTTTAGTGTTTTTTAAAGGTTTCAAAATAATCTGAAAAACATGGCCTATCAAATTCACGACGATATTAACCCACATTACAAGCACAACATTCACCTGCAAGCCACCAGATGACCACAAAGTTTTACGCCCGCGCTGAACGCTCCAACAGAACCATACTCGTAAAGAACCACTTCCATTGCTGTTATTACATCATAAGAGCTCCAATTAAATTGTTAGTAAGAAAGCAATGGACGTTAATCCTCGCCGTTGGTCGGTCAACGTGTGAAGGCAGGGCTATAAATGTAACTTAATCTTCGACATATTTATTGTGCACTAAATATAAAGTGGGAAATCTAAGATGGCTGCCGAGGCGCCGGTCTGCAATATAATTTATTTAAGGCGAACCTCCACCTTGAGATGAATTCATAGCTTTTGATTTCGCTCACATTAACTTGACACCTATTAATTGATGAAAAGTTATGGCAGTTACAGTGAATTTCTTTATGCAAAACGCATTGACAGTTGGTAATTTATATGTCTGTTATGTCAAAAGGTACAAGTAACATTAATGAAGTACGTAAATTGGGACATCATAACCTGCTTTCTTATCATTAAGCACGAGGTACAAACACCTCGACACGTTTAACTTTTGAGTTTAATGGGTCTATAGGACCATAAAGTTATTAAGATAAAATGTAACTCACACTCGAGTTAGAAATAAATTGCTTTACTGCATCTATGGGACCTGGGGTTTACTTTGACGTGTGTGTGAAAATGACATTTTAATTTCTGCGAGCGATAAAGAGGGATGGAGCTATACACTCTATATAACTCCTATCCCTTTAACAGTTCAGTTTAGGTCGTTAAATGGATAAGAAAACGTGATAGGGATAGGATAGCTTTAGCTTTGTATGGAGCAAAGCACTTATTACTGCGTAAATTAGTCGTCCTATAAATCTGTATCGTTGTCAAGTCGGGGCGCAGAGGAGCCGCCAACGCCTCGCCGTTGACTTGGGATTATTTTATGAAGATCGCGGCAATGACTCACTGAGTCGCGTGGCAGAAGAAGGGTTAAGTTGGAAATTGTTTTGATGTTATTAATTGCGTTTACAATTTATATATTAAATTGTAAATATATAATTTGAATTTCGAATTGAAAGTTTGGATAATTTATGTAGTCAGAGTAGATTAGATATGAGTATTACTAGTTTAGACTGAAAAATTCTGTCGTCAAAATACTAACATTTAGGTACTAAATTCAATTTTCTTCAGGATCTCGTTACATTAAATAGAGTGCTTTTGGGAGATTTGTAATTTTATCTCCAGTAAGTACCTATCTACTGCTTGTAATTTTATAAGTCTGGCTTACAAATTGGGTACTTGCGTACTCGAGTAATAAAAAGTCCATTTTATATACTCAGACTAGTAACTTCTAGATGAAACGAGACCACAAAGTCCGTACTGCGTAAAGTCTAGGCTGTAAAAACAAAATTATGTAGGTAGGTAGTACTAGCGACTAGCCCCAGCTCGACATGTGTGTTATAAATCTTTGAAATTCTAGGTTTCTGTCTACTGTAACCTACACGTGTTAGACACCTAAACCTTCCTCATGAATTACTCTGTCTATTGATGAAATCCGTTCAGTAGTTTTCGAGTTTATCGCAAACAGGGGACTTTGTTTTAGGTATAAACCGTAAAAATAGTGTTACCAGAACCTCAAGTCTGCTATTACAATAGTGACAGAATGTTCTATCGTTGATTTCATAATTCGATGGCTTATAGTGAATACCTCGTAACTGTAAAATACGTAAATTTTCAGGAGGCACAAAAAACCAAACTAGACCTTTATTGTCATGTAATTATAATGGGCTTCTACGTGTTTTATTCAAATATTTAAAACTATTGATTTATTTGAAACGCTCGTTTCTCTTGTTTTTCTTTTTTTTACTACAAGTTTTGACGAGCCATTGCGAACTTATCACATCAAACTGGCTCGTGCAAAGTATACTTTCAACGTCGTAGATTGCGGTACGAGTATCAAATCAAAATTTTGCGTGATACAAGATTGTGCGTTACGACCTTTTCTTTTCAGAAATATAATAAAACAAAAATGACCTAAAATTGCATACCCGAGGTTTTCACTCTAAGCCATCGAATTGTTGATTTATCTACTAATATGATGGCGTCATTATGACTTTCCAATGGTCAATGACTGACACTTCATTAAAAGAAGTGGCATAGAATGATAGTGTCGTACATATTGACAAATGTATGTCTGACGTATGCGGTAATCTGCTAAAATTTTGACAGTTCCGTTGATCAGTGACCTACTATTAGAACGTCATTGTGCAGTCATTGCTTTTTAATAAGCCCGATATTATCATTCTACCACAACTCTATTACGAGACCATTGACCAATCAATGATCGATCATTATGAATTAGCAGATTACGAACTTTTAGCAAAATGACAATGGGTTCGTGTTGGAATGACTATTTTTTTTAAATAGCAGACTTGGGCCCCAGGTGACCCGATTAGTGCGTGAAGTCTCGTTTGTCCCGATTAATTAACCTTTGATCGGGGCGCCAAAAGTCTCGATTTTTTACTAACCTCCTTAGTCTGCTAGATCGTGACGTGAGACCATTATAGCAGCTGTCCCGATTTGAATACCAAAATCCCGATCATTTTCATTTTTCATTCCGAATATTCTCTTACTGGATCTAGCAACACTAGTAAGAATACAAAGTAAAGTAGGTACTCTGTTCTGTATTGCTCCAGTACGCTTCCACATGGTCGTATATTATACTAGCACCATAAACAAGTTACACAGGGTCAGTGTTGTGCTTGCCGGAAAGAGGAATCGTCCGGAACGGTAGCACTCGGTCAGTCACAGGCGGGCGATTCTTCCGCCCGCGGAAACACACTTGCTCCTACATTGATGGTTTATTAAAACACTAATTTGTAGGCTTGGCGATTATCGGAATCGATTATTTTAATCGATATTATTAATGTATTCTATTGTAACTGGCTGGCAGTCATTATCGCTTAGTACGTGGTTTACTTTTTACTGGAATGGAATTCGATTTTATTATCTTTATTAGATAAAATCTTAAAACCTATTTTTTTAGAAAGAGGGCTTTTTTTAGAGCGGCACGGCGATTGTTTATTGATTTCGATTACTTAGGAAGCAGTTTGTGACTCAATATTTTTAGACTGGAATTAAGGAAAACGTTTCTTATTTCAATTAAACATGGTTTAATTACATTTTATTTAAATTGATTAGGACACCGCAAACCACAAATTATATAACAAAATTAAAATTTAATACACTTTGTATTGGAGTTATCAGTAAAATTACATTAGTCATCACATTACAAGAGTACAATTAATCAGTGCAATAACTTGAATTTTTATAATTTTATACCTATATTGTAAAAACACTGATGGATGGATGGAGAAAGGAGACCAAAGAAAAGATGGATGGATTGTGTGAAGAGTGATATGAAAGAAAAGGAAGTTAGTGATAGCATGACGAGTGACAGGGCAGAGTGGAAGAAAAAAACATGTTGCGCCGACCCCAAATAACACGGGACAAGGGCAGGAAGATGATGATGATGATTGTAAAAACACACCTACTTACTAAACAGAAAAACTTTATGAATTTAAATATAGCATTGTTTACTGCGGTTAACAACAATACAGTAATCACAACAGAAATGTTGACCAGTTTTAATTTATTCAACACTTTGTCTGCATGATTAGCAATAACTGTCTCAGAATACTAGGTATCTACTAATTACTTATCTATTATTTTTGTGGGGGATTTAGGCCGTAGGCTCGGGGAGGCAACGGGTGACTCCCGGTCCGGGTCGTTCTTGGTGCAAAGGATGGCCATCGCTATCCAGCGAGGTAATGCGGCCAGTATTATGGGCACTTTTGCACCGGGAACGATCAGGGGCGGGTTGTATATTGACGTGTGACGTTTTAGACATATGTTTTTGATTTAAGTGTATATATAGTTTTAATTAGTTAAGTGTTTTATGTATTCATTTTTTAAGGCTTAGTTGTATAATTTAAAATAATTACTTAAATAATATTTATGATTCAGTTTTCCAATACCCAACATAGCCCGAAGAATCGCCAAACTAAGTAGCAGTGGGCAAGGCACATTGCTCGTAGAACGGATGGTCGATGGGGCCGAAAGGTTTCAGAGTGGCGACCGCGCTATGGAAAACGCAGCGTTGGAAGGCCTCCTACAAGGTGGACCGACGACCTGGTGAGAGTCGCGGGAATGCGGTGGATGCGAGACGCACAGGATCGGATCGTTGTGGAGACGCTTGGGGGAGCCCTATGTCCAGCAGTGAACGTCTTTCCGCTGAAATGATGATGATGATGATGATGATTCGAATATTTAGGCACATAAATGACGACGTTGGTCAGAATGTGGAAATGTTGATATTGAGCTCAGAACTCTACATAATAGATCCATCAAAGTAATTAGTTAGTAATTCATCATCAAGCGCCACTGTTTCCGACGTGTGTATTCAGCATTATATATGCACCTATCACGCGAAGCTCTAAATCTAGACAAAACGCTTACAAAATAAAGCAAACGATAAAATAAAACAAATACAAAAAAATACAATCGGTCAGTATCACGAATTAACTCTGGCAACACTAACCGTTAAGTCAAAGTAGCACTACGTTACCTACGTTTTATTACCCTGTTCCACGCACCGAATTTGGAAAGAGTTGGACCATAGAGTAGGCCCAGGGGGACAATATCATCATTATGAGACCGAACTCAATTAGTGGGGCGAACTCGAGTTCATTTGATGACTTCATTGTGTCGATTATTATTTTCCTACAAAAAGCTTTCTGTAATAGTTGGTCCAAGATCGCGCGGGTGGTCCATGTAATTACAACCAAGTTTCTATATGCCCTTTCTCTTTCACACCTACGATGATAGCGCACTAAATGTGCGTGTACTATTTTAACTCGCACGGTAATCACTCTAATCCGTCTCTCGTGAGATATGCAAACAATGGCGGCCAATAGATTATTGTGTCAGTGTCAACTTATATTTATTACATGAGAAAAAATTTAACCGATAAGACAAATTACTTTATTTCTTTGATTATAAAATCCCAACTTGATATGAGCGTATCAGGGGCCTTTGTTTATTATTATTATCTAGAATATGCGGGTGGGTTATTGGAGAAAGTTTAATCGAAAATCGTTGATAAGTGTCTCACACATTGATACGCATGCATGCCTATTGAATGACCTCACATAAAAAAAGTCGTTGGGCGATCAACATTTCTCCTTAAAAATTGACTTTCGAATACAAATTCTTCTGAGTTCAAACTCGTAGTGTTGTACCACGGCACCTGTGTGGTCATTTGACATTTCTTCAAGTGTCCGCCTACCCTGCGGTTCGTGCTTCGCGGGTAATTTTCGACCTAATGTATCCTACGCAGGTGGTCGAACGGCATTCAGTCTCTAATTATGTAGTTTTCACAAATAAACAGCGTCCCAAAGGTACCTATTTGGAAATTATATCATTCCATTATAGATAATCGGTTTGGGTCACTATCGATTACGGATAATAATCGCTAGTGCGTTGACCGAAGATGCCAAACATTGGTGTTGAATTGAAAGCTTAGTGAACAATAGAGTCTGTGATAGGCTTTGGAATGAGAAAATCTATGTATTTCATTGTTCTTTCCTGTGAGTGCGGTGTCCCAAATAAATACTTTTTCTTATTGAGATTGAGAACAGGTGAACCGAATGTGGCTTTGTCTTCATTGGTATGTTAGTTAATCACAGTAATATTATAAAGAATAAGGTTGTATGTGTGTGTATATTTGTTATACTTTCAAGCTCAAACGGCTGAAAGGATTTTGATGAAACTTTACATTAATATAACTTATACCTCATCATATAGGCTATAATTTAGAATAGATGGAACTACTAAATCTACGCGAGCGTAGCCGCGGGCAGAAGCGAGTCCATCTATAATCTGGAATTGTATCTCACAGTCCTTAAATCCATAGACGTATAATGACATAAATAAAATGAACTACGACATTTAGTAACTCACATGCATCCATACGTTTTTCAAATTAATCAATCCACCACATTATCCAAAATAATGAACTTTTTAAAGGGCAAAGTATCTGTTTCACAATTTTCCGGGTAATGGGTACAATCGTAATCAAAATGTAATTTATTGAGCATAATCAAAGCCTTCTTGTTTGCTTGAAAGCTATTTAACTAAGCACGCTTTCCTTTTGAATGCGATCTGTTCAATTAAACTTAGTATGTACAGCGTTGATTTAGACAGGGTTGGCGATATCATTTGTGGCAATTTTGTTGATGTGGATATCTTAACTAAATTGATGAAGCGGCTACTTTGTGTAACTTTTCTTTGTGTATTATTATATTACGATTTTCTTTAAGTATTATTACGATTACGGAAATTCAAAGCTATATTTCTTAGGTGTTTTATCCCGGAAAACGCGAGGTTTTTGTGCGAAGGGAACAACTTTTCCTGCAGCTAAACAAAAAGTGTGCCTATAAATAGCTCGATTCTAAATTTATTTAAAAAGGGAAAGAATAAAAGAAAACACGTTTATTTGGCATGTGCCAAGTAATCTTTCTTTCTTTCCTTTTTTGTTTTCTTTCTTTTTATTTTTACTTCATTGTGTGTAGCTGTGTATTGTAAAATTGTAAAGACACTTATCAATATAGTGTGTCTCACGGCTGTGCCAATTAATTTACTTAAAAGCAGTACCTGACCCAGTCAGCAGCAGGAAATACCCAGCTACCGATGGAGATTTTCGACAAAATCCGCCCAATATAGAATACTTATGAGGATATTCGATTCTGTAATTGGGTATACCCACTTCATGTAAGTAAAGCATATAGTACATAGTATAGTATAGTTTAATGTCGTTTAGTGAGTATTATTATATAAGTACCTAAATAAAAACAAGTAAAACATTGTTTTCAAATAATTTAAAAATACATGGCAGCCCTGAGTTTGAGGGGTTGCTGCGAAAATATTAACGCTTAGAGAGGCTGAGTGGCATGAAATGAAATGATTACCCCACTTAGCAAGCGCGATAAGAGTGCCCTCTACCGCTGGCCGACATTTTATTTAGAACTTTGCTTATTTTTGCTTTGCAGCTTTTTTTTTTCTTTTAGACTGCGGTATTTATCTTGAGCCTTGGTAACTTTTTTATATTGCCATATTTAAAAAAGTGAAAAGAGGTCGTGTACTTTTAAATTAAATATGATGTAAGGATCATATTACTTTAGACACTTCGCGTGACACAAGGGCTGGCTTTTACCTCGGACAGAGGATAAGCATTGCCATTCAATCATACAGCGTGGCAATGCCGCCAGTCTTTTAGGCACATTATCAGTCGACAGCGATGTGAAAGAGTTTGTTGACGCCATGTTTTATTTTTTAGTTAGCTGTAGTTTTGGGTTTATATTTTATTTTACTGTAATTAAATCACTAAAAAAAAGTATCATATTCTGTAAGCTGAGTGTAAATAAATGGTAATCAAATGTCAACTGTTTACCGGTCCATAAACGCTTAATGAATATTACCTACGCTTGTAATAACAAAAGGCACAACACGACAATTGCGACGTTTTTCACTTCAACTGCTCTGTTGAAGATTTTAAATTAATCGTTTGTTTTTTTCAACATATTCGTTCGAATTGCGATTTCGGTAGCATGCAGCGTATAAGGTAGCATCGCGTGCACCAGCCGCTTACGTTTTATACTTGTCTCAAAGATTAGCTGGAAAAATGTTGCCAGACTTAAAAACAAGATGTAATAATAAAAACGTTATCGTATCAGTTAAGTAAATGAAAGTGTTAGTTTTAATCACGGATATTGAAAGTGAATTTGATGCGGTTTTCACTTTAAAGAGCATTATTTGTAGAAACGTGGAACTGAAAGTAGAAATAATGTGAATTAAAAAGATTATGAACATAGGTTATGTTAAATTCACATCACAAGTTGGCGCCATTTAGCCGTCAGGTCTTTTCCGTTGAAAACGTATACATGACGTTGACGTTAATGTGTAACTAACTTCATTAACATATGCGTTTTGACAGGTGCCTAGACCTGAGGCCTCAGTACTACCACCTGGTGAATGTCATTTCAGAACACCCTCATTATGAGTACCAAAAACATTCAGAACACAAACGTTTCACCTCTGCTACCTTAATTAATCAACACATTAAATAAGAAAAAGAAAAACAATTTTTACGATCGGATCCGGATAGTGTGTTTATTTCAACCAAAATCGTTTCGTGGTAAAGGGTGTTATCAAACGTAGTGGTTGCCATAACGAAAAAAAAAAATTTGTTCATTCTGTCGCCAACGCCATATGTTTCAAAAATGTTTATATTTTCGGAGTCACTTTGTAAGTGCCGCTTGTGAAATAATAAAAATGTCGTAAAATTTGGGAGCACCCGAGATTGTTATCGGTTGTTGGACGGATCGGGAATATTAACGAGGCGGAATGTTGCCAGTTCACATTACAAGCAAATTGAATTGTTTTATTGGTTCGATCCAATTTTTTTTATGTTATTGCCTTTGTACAATTATATTGTCAAATTGCCTACTTGTAGCTTGGGCTGGGGCAATTGATTAGCGTCTTCTTGATTTATTTTATTTTAGATAGTTAAGAACAGAATATTGTTTCCAATTGTGTTGACTTTGTATAATAATTTTGATTTTTATTTAATTGACTACTGTAATGTTTTTCTTTTTTATTGGAAAATGTTTTTAGCATATTATTATTAAACATTCCTCTTTTTTGTAAAAACGTTCAGACACAATGTAAAAAGTTGTTAAGTATTGTATAGATTAAATGAAATTCAAGAAAAAAGTAAAAGTCTAAAACCCGAATACGACTAAAAAAAAAACGACGCTGAAAAAGTATGAAATAAGATTTTCATTTCAGGACAAAAAGAAAAGCCGCAGTCACACGTTATAAGTACCAACCACCATTTTGTTGGTCATTTTACTATGAAATAACTCCTTCACTCCGGATGGAGCGAGGGGTGTCAGACTTTTACTGATTATAATCCACTCGTTTTCCTTCAGTTTCCCTTTGCGTTGCAGGGCCGCGAACTCTTCCGAAGAATCCCGAATCATCATCGGCCGAAGCGAACCTTTTCACGGCTAGTCATGCTATGCGATTTATGCATTTTAATATTATGTCCATATCGACCTTTAAAATTAAATATGTTTCGTTGAAATGTTTTCTTTTGTAAAATCTTGTTATAATTTGTATGCAAAGAGAATGCATCGTCGAATTTGTAATCAATGAATATTTCATTCATGTATGATCTTCACATTTAAGTATCCTTCAGTTTATTCACATTGGCAAATTTTATAAAATAAAAATAATAATAATTTCACAATATTTTGTGTCATACGATAATTTGATTTAAATTGCAAAAGTTAATGTGATGAAATTAGATGTAATTAAATTATTTTTTAAGTCTTGAAGATACTTATATTTTCTTTATCGAATTATTTTTATTTTATGTTAGTGGCATTGTTGTATTATTCTAGGACCTTAAATAAGTTTGTAACTGCAACGTACTTTTAAGTTTTAGCGGGATTTTTTCGAGTGACTGTTTTAATTATTTACAATTTGATTCCAAGTGGATATTGTGATGTAAAATTGGTGCAGTTTTTATATTTAGCTGGACAGTATAATTATGGATTCATTGAAACAAGCGCGATCTCGGTAAAATGGAGCTGAAAATATTATAAATGTTAAGCATGGTAAGTAGAGCTTTCATTGAACAATAATTCTTCTCTGCTTGTCCAACAAACAGCAATGATTTCTTTGAAGATTCCTTTTTAAAAATCACTTGTCATGTGCATATTTTTATATTTTTTCAAAATGTGAATAGCGTATTGTTTGTGGCATTCTTCTCCCAGTCATACGTCAGTACAATGTTAGTGCATGTCTGTAAATTATTATTCATAAAGATGCAAAAAATATGTTTGTCGCTTTTTAAGTCGATCGCTTACGACTGCAAGTGAGGCTGCCTCCTCCATTTGTTAAGGCGCATAATCCTTTGAACATCTAGCCGGAGTTAAATGCACACAGTATACTCGTCCTGCCGCCTGCGCCCGCATAGGGC
Organism: Mythimna vitellina; assembly: GCA_949316375.1. NCBI lineage: Eukaryota > Metazoa > Arthropoda > Insecta > Lepidoptera > Noctuidae > Mythimna > Mythimna vitellina. The sequence goes on along the minus strand of OX438687.1, from coordinate 5,036,685 downwards.
CCCGCTGACCTTTAAAACCAGTTCTTTGCGAAATATTGATTGATTTACATATGCTATGTACATTCTGAAGAACACTTAACCAGCAATTTTTTTGTGTAAAAATATTTCTAAAGATCAAAGCAATTTGAAAGGAGTAGGAAAAATAAGCGAAACTATCATGTTGTAAAATTATTTTTATTTGGCAAAAGTATTACTTAGTCATACGAAAAATCATATGTTAGTAATGTTGTACATGAATCTAAAATAAACATTTTTTTTAAACCTATTGACCTAGCCGTTACCGAGGAGGGCTTCAGAAAGTCACTGTTTTATGTCACTGCTCGGGAGCTAGGGCCTTAAGCACTCAGGAGTTTTGTAGACAGCCGTAGGTTAGCTTGGAGGTGAACGAACTGACTAGATCTTCTCCAGGGTTAAATTTACGTTGCGTCTCGTACCGTTTCTTTTTTGAGGATTAATAAGCAAAACAATGTCAATTTGCGATCCTTCCATTACTCCGTTGCTTCTTGAAAGAAGGATAACACAACAAATTCAAAAGGTAAAGCAACCATTTGGGACTTTAATTTAAAAGATAAACATTCTTTTCTTATGAATTTCTAAAACTAAGATTAAAAAAATTAGTAAAAAGTAGAATGTAAATCTCAACAAGAAATGCGGGCTCATACCTATACGTTACTAGACTTAGCATAGTATAGAATACATTTTATTATCCATTGTTCTACAACTACTGTTCGCCGACGCAGAAATGCAAAAGCCGAGCCGTAATTTACATTTTATGCTTGAAAACATAATGCACTGGCTACGGAGATTCGTAAGGTACGTATTCCAGTAATGGTAAGTAGAGACATTAGTCTAAGATGGCATAAAAACTATTTATATACAAACTATTTAGTAAAACGTACTTTCAAAGGCCATATCTTACCATAGACAATGAATATTCAAATGACAGCAAAATAATTTGAAAGCCCGCGCAAATGAAATTAGTGTCAAATGAAAGAATAAAATAGCGCCAGTATTGCCATTGTATTTTTGTTAAAATAAATGGAAAGGCTTTAAATCAGCGCCTTATTTTCCTGTGCGCGTATTAAATGTTGTCCGAGGGAAAATGGTTACATGACGGTCGTAAAGTGGCTGCCAACCCGTCATTACTTGATGCGTTATTGCGAACTTAAATTACGAGGCACGCCTTTCATGAACTTCAATGTTTTTGCGGTAACAAACTTGAAGGCAGTTGGGAAAACTTACATTTTATTAAAGAGTAAATCCATAAATAAATTCATTTCAGTTATTTATGAAGTCATACTCGTAGATGTGAGTAATTAAAAAAGGTTATCGAAAAAATAGGTATACAAAATAATGATAATTAAAAATAACGGTTTTAATTAGCGCCGGCTTATCATTCTTTTTTAATAAACCCAATTTTGATGTAAAAAAATAGGCTATAATCATTACTAGTTGTGGCCAGTGACTTCGCCCTTGTAATAGTAGAAAATTATCCTAAGGGAACATACTCCCGAGATAAAAAGTATCTTATGTGCTATTCCAGGACATTGTCTACCCGTGTACCACGTTTCATTAAAATCCGTTTCGCCGATAGAGCGTGAAGAAGTAACAAACATGCAAATCTATATGCATAAAAGCGAAATACCACTCACTGATTAATCACGAAATTTCAGAAACTATAACACCTACAAACTTAAAATTTGGCAGGTTTATTCCTTATAGGGAGTAGACATCCGCTAAGTACGGATTTTACGAAATTCCACTCCTAAGGGGGTAAAACGGGGGTTGTAAGTTTGTAAGGAGAAACCTATTTTCACGCGGGCGAAGCCACTGGCAGAAGCTAGTATAGTGTGTATAATATTCGCCTTTATAATATTAGATGAATATGAAAGTGTAGTCGATACATAAAGCAAACATACAATTTTTCTTTTGTCAGTCTGTCGCTTTATCTGTCTACCTGTTTGTTCCGGCTAATCTCCAAAACGGCTGGACCATCAAAATTGACGGGACATTCACTGGTAGATAGCTGATGAATTAGAAGTAACTTGGCTTCTTTTATTTTAGAAAAAGTATTAGGGTTCCGTGAAAAATCTTGATGTTGTAAGCAAATGGCATTGTTTTCCGAGTTTGACGGAGATGAAGTCGTGGACACCAGCTTGTTACCAAGGTTACAGTATTTGCACTGCTTGAGAGTCCCAGCAGCCATAGGAAAGTTTGATTATATAGGTTAGATTTTAATTACATTGTATTACTTACAGTAAAAAGAAGCAATTTTAATAATTTATTATTATTTTGTTAATTAATAATAATGATAACGTAGTCAAAATTTCAAATCTTATCTGAAAAATAACGGCATGAATCATTTAAAATAATGATATTTTATTAAAATATTTTGCAAAATGATAAGATTAGGTTATTTAACCTAATTTATCTAAATTAACTATTAACTTTAATTGGCAATTAATTTTCAAATTTATATAAAAAAGTAGCTACTTATTAAAATGAAAGCAGAATTTGCATGACTAAAATGTGTTAATTATATCTGTGCCTTGTTCGTTATGCTATTCATATAGTAATAAATAGTTGTGTGTGCCCGCATCCGGCCGTAAACCTTGTTATAACCATTGTCACCCTTCTATTGAATAAAATGCTAAATAAATGTCATACAACACACCAATAAACAACAATAAACATAACAGCGTGAGACTTGAGATTAAGATCTAAGTATATTTCGAAAAAGTAAATTAATTTAGGTATCACTACTTGTAAATAATTATCGAACTTAAATAGAAAATAAATTTGATAAGAAAAAAAATTCATTAAAAATACTATAAACAAAAGCCCTAAGTCAGAACCATTGTTTACAAATAAAAAAAATAAAACAATTTTTTTAATAAACCATAGACAAATGTCAGACAGACATGTCACTTAATTTATGAGTTAAGTAATCACAACTGTAATGAGGTCATTAGACGATATTTTAACTTCTAACTCAAGAACGCGTTAGCCAGAAAAGGGATATGTCTTTTGACGAGCTCGTTATCGTGGCTAAATGTGTAACAAAATGTCCCTTTAGGCGCAGTCACACGTTGCCTCGAAACTGGGCGTTAAGTTGAAACTGCACTTAACATGGATAAATGCTCTTGATAATCTGTGACTATGAATAAAAAAGCTTAAGTTTGACAGGTGTTGATTTTGCCGCGCAAAGTTGAATTTCGAAGAACTTGTAGTAAAACAGTGAAGAGAATTTTTAGATTTTGTTCCGATTTTCATCACGATGTCTGTCTTTATGAAAAACAATAGTCTATTAAAAATATTACAACTATAACTCTTTGAGAGACTTTAACCCTAATTGTACGCCTGCTCAGCTCTTAAGCTTAAGCTCAGCACCGGTAATAAATATCAAAAATACAATCGAATCTATAAACTTTACAGTCCCATATTTTTTAAACTTTAACCACCTCTTCACAACAGAGACTAGAATATATAGTACAAATATGCCACTCTAGACATTTAGGTAACAACGTAAAGTCAACAAACTTACAAATATACTTAATAATTATTCTAAATGTCTGCTTGAAAGTCATAGATCTTATGTCAATACCATAGACTGTCAAATGTTTGCTCGAACAATCCCCAACATGCAAATTGGAATAGTTCATAAGAAGTTCGACGCTCGGTATTTGAATTCGAATTGAACGTTTCTGGAATATCAACGACATTATGAATGGAATGAAAGGTAATATTTTAACATTGCGTCGAGAAAAAGACTGTAAAATATTCTTGGTTTGGGTTTGCTTGAAGAATTACACTTTGTTCGAAAACCTCTTGTCGGTAAAACTACACAAGTGGTAAAATTAGATGCCAAGTCTATGGGATTGTTCCTAAGAGTCACAGCGGCCCTAGAGCACAAAGTACAACCGAAGGAATACGTGTAGGTTTTATCCAGTATAAGTCTGCGGGAGAAGTTATTTGATGGTTTCTCACCCAAAACAATATATTGAGAGAAAGATTGTTAAAAATTCTTGCAATTAGAGCTAAGGATAAAAAAAAAACTCCGGAAGCAAAGACAAGACTGGCTTTTTTTTAAACTAAGCACACAAGGTTCTAGTAAACGTAATATAGTGAACCACGGTATACATTTTTAATTATATTTTGATCGCGACTAAGCAGATTATTATACACATAGGCAAGACTTTAAACTATCATGCAGCTGAAACAAAAACAGATACTTTAAAAATCTGTTCTACACCAATATTCTTTACAGACATACCTACTAGCGTGCTATCTAATTTTAAAGCTCCCAGATGGCTAGACTTCCTTCAGTACCGAAACCATAAAATTATGAAAATCTTCCACAATTTTTCATCTGGTTTCCTACAAGAGTGTGTAGAGCATATGCTGCCTGTCAGATATCAGAAATGTTATTCTTACTTCTAGATAATACAGCTATTCTAAATGAACTCATTGAACTTTAAATATAAACTATATGTTCAAGATTTTAAATATCTGGATTGAACGCACGGTAAGGAAATCGTTAATATGAAAGCTGCCTTCTGATCTTGGAATTAAAGAAAAACAATTTAATTTTTCCGCTTAATATGAAAGACTGTAAATCATTAAACAATATTCTAAACGATCGACAGGAAAAAAAGCTAAGCTACGTAAGATTATCAAAGAAATCTATATATTTATATAAAAGGAGAAACTAACTGACTGACATATCAACGCTCAGCCGAACTAGTCCTAGTAGTCTTACTATTTTGGTGTACAATAAAGTATATTCTATTCTATTCTATTCTAGAAACATGAAATTTTGCACAAGGTTTCCTTTTACGATGTAGGCGAGCACTAAGAGAGGATTTTCCAAAATTTACCCCCTATGCGGATGAAACGGGGGTTCAAAGTTTGTATGAAGAAACTTGTTTTGACGCGGGCGAAGCCGCTGGCAGAAGCTAGTAACTGGATATACAGACGCAAATATTAATGCAGCCAAATCGGTTAAACAATTTTTTTTTTCTCTAGACAAACTTACAAAAAGCCCATGAACTGAAAGATGTATTTTATTATCATTAATCAATAAAACAGCGACTTGAAGATAAATTACTTCATGATGAAATATAAAGAGTGGTAGAGAATTGAAAGGATAATTTATTTATTTACACTTCATGTACAGTAGTAGTACATAGGCGGACTTAATGCAACAAGGCATTCTCTACCAGTCAACCTTTGGGTTAAAAAAGACAACACTGTGGTAGGATAATCATGCATAATATTTAAACAAGCGTGCGATTAGTAGCCAGACCTGCAATGGGCTGCTGCAGGATTGTTTTATAGAGTTACCTTGGCCTCCTAGCGCAAAGGGCAACTAAAAACACCATTGGGTTTTAGTCACCCAGACCTAGAGAAGTTATTTGGTGATTTTTCACCCACGCCTGCAACAATTACAGTACCCTCTAAGGACGTGTTCAACTAATAGATTACATCAATTATGTCATTGATATGTATTTAACATACTATGCAGTCTATAGATAAGAACTCATTAATATGCACTTGCTCATCTACAGCGTTAATGACGATCGATCCGACGCCGAAGGTAGATCAAACCAGGGATGTTATGTGGCTCCGTCGTAACCGTAACCGAAACTATCGGGTATTTGAGTTAAAAAATATCCGAAACCGGAACAGAAACCGATATAAATTTCGTAAGGCGGAGTCCGCGGTATTTATTGGTTTTGTCCGACCAAAAAATATTTGCTTCTTGTAATTTACTTATGAAATTCTAAATCCGTATCCAAGACTAGCGGATAATCCGAAATTATTTATTTAATTATGACACTTCAACGACTTATTGACCAGTAAAATTTCGGGGTATTATAAAGTCTTACCTGACAGGTTTACCTGTACAGTTACACCTGTCAGGTAAGCTTGAGCTGAGTGGAAGACATACACGTAGCGGTAAACCTGTACAAACTCTCAGTTGAAGCCATGGCCCTGATAGCAGATCTCGACGCTGTAGCGCTAATCGGTTTACCTCTCGCAGTCAGAGCACAACTGACGCCTGTGCAAGCGACCGGCTCAGTTTTGCCTGTATCAAAATTCATATTTTTTTTGGTTGCCTGTACAGGTGTGGAAACCTGCATAGTTGTGCAACATACACGCTCCGGTTTACCTGTAAAACTAAAATGCACAGGCATCTGTCAGGTACACTCTAACGTGTATGGCTACCGTAACAATCATATAGTTTAAAATAAAGAGTGAATTTGTCACTTGTAGGTGTGCACAGTATTAACATAAATTTCAAGTCATAAAGTTATACATGGGTATAGGCTTATAATAAAAATCAAAACTACATGAAAAAAAAATTGAAACAAAAAAACCTAACCATATCTAATTTGTTACTCTAGAGTTCTAGACAATACCGTAATTAATGTCAAAATATAATAACTAAAAAAATAAGTAATTAAGTAAAATAATTTCTGATTCGTAACCGTATTCGATACCGGTAAACCTAATATTATTTCTATAGCTGGATAGCTATAGAAATAATTTTAGGTATCCGAATTCAGATCCGAAATATCATACCCATAACATCCTTAGTTCAGACTTAATAACTCAATTCCAAGCAATATTCCACGCAGGTACGAGCTTTGAGCTAACGTAAAACCAGGGATTTTAGCACGAAACCCGCTTTTACGAAAATCCTCTTAGTTTGTTACAAGGCCACACAGGGAACACAGGTTTAGTCCCCGTGAGACGCCATGACGGGTGGCTGGAAAAGGGGTTTCTCAAGTTTAGTAATCCTAATGAATTTATGAAAATTATTCTACAGTATAGTTTATTAAACGTAGTTTAGCGGTGCTACTGGCACTACTTTCTTAACAAAACATTAAGGCCCAATAGTTCCTTTATTTAGATTTTGTTTTCTATTTTCCAAATCGTCTCTTATTCTACAACACCACTCAAGTCGAAAATTGGCGGTTTTCACATTTTAATGCCTTTAGGTGGACCTGCTCATTGCGCGTCTAACCATTGGTCACATAATATAGATTTCAGCCAATCAGAAGCCATAATTCGAAAAGTAGCAATAGCGTGCAAGTCGGCTGGCCTCTCAACACCGCACATTTTTTTTCGTTTACTGTAAAGTCGGTAAAAATGACTTATGCGGAGCTAAGAGACAAAATGCATAACGTAGTGCGTAACGTACAAATTTTGTTTCTTTTTTTTATATTAAATAAAAAAAAGAAACAAAATTTGTTAAAATAAATAGTTGCATGACTTCACAGAATTTTATCCTAATCAGATTATACTTTGGAGTAATTAATGATTGCCACCGATGCTGCAGTTAACGTAGCCACCAGGGACCCAAACAATTTAAGGAGTTTATCATCGATACGAAAAGAAGACAGAAGAAGATTCGAATTAGAAACACTATCGAGTAGTGGAATAAAGTAAGAGTTTTTTAAACCACGTCTTCGATTCCTGATTAGAAATATCAAAAAAAGCACAAAAAAGCTGAAAGTAAGTTTTCCTTTAAGCGCAAAATTCGGAACTACTACTTGAAGTCCTCTCAACTTTAGTTTGGTCTTCGTCAGAATTATTATTAAGTTCTCTTAATAATTTGATATTTTTCATAGTTTGTATATATTTATTAGTTTATAATTTTAGCATATATACGTATTTTATTATTATAAATAATTTATTTTTATTTTATTTTTTTGAATTATCTGTTATTTATTTATTGTGCAAGCCTACCACAGTGTTGTCTTTTTAACCCAAAGGTTGACTGGTAGAGAATGCCTTGTTGCATTAAGTCCGCCTATGTACCACTACTGTACATGAAGTTTAAATAAATAAATATATGTTTTTCAAAAATCCAATAATGTATAATCGGGCCCGAGACTTCGTCATACATCCAGACTAATTTAGCCATTATCGTTCTCTTCAAAAATTCATCCTGTATACTTCCCAGACGTAGTACTACAAACTACTTTCAACCCACGCAAGCTCAGTACTATCGTAGTCAGGTATAGTGAGGTCGATGCTATCTCGGCTATCTGGGTGAAGAGGCACTCCTGAATCCATTGTCCCACCTGGACCACAAAGGTATATAGGTCGGTGACGTAGGACGCTTTATAATGTAGGACTTTTCATAATATTTGTGGTAAGAAATTAGATGTTGATGAAAAACATATGGGACGAAGATGTTGTCTATTTCTGTTACTAGCTGTTTTGTGAAAATGTACAAGTTTGAGAAATTAGGTTAGAGATTTATTAACTACCTCTGTTTAAATCCGTAATACAATAATGGCGAGGGACATCCTTTTTTTTCTATGGACAACCGATGAGTAAGACAAAATGTGGCGACAAGTGAGCGAAATACGCCTATTTCATTCTAACCTCTCTAACCTTCTAACCTAACTATCGCGGTTCATGAGATTCAGCTTGATGACAGACAGACATTCTTAGTAATACCCTTCGGGTACGGAACCCTAAAAAGTAAAGCACCTGAACCTAGCCAAGTTACAATCGTTTCGTTTGCTCGAACGCCTCGAGTAGGCCACGCCTCCGATTCCTTTGTTCTGATGTCATCTCAACGCTCAGTCACGTGGTTAGAAGAACAAAGAAATCGAAGGCGTGGCCTACTCGAGGCGTTCGACGCAAACGAAACGATCGTAACTTGGCTAGGGAGTCTGGTTTGAACTACGGCGTACCTCTCGGCTCTCGTAAGTCGTGGCCGTAACCACTGCTCTTGAAAATTTGCCTGCTGAGAATTTAGTGTAAAACTTTTCCATTATCAACATTAAGTCTTGTTTTCATTTCGGCAGCCTAACTTCGCCTGACTTCATTCTGAATACAGAGTACCTTCTATAAGTACGAAAGCTCCTGCCACAGCCCAAATATGTAGTTGGAACATGTCCATTACCACGTCATGTTTACTTTAGGGCCCCATACGTTTGTTTTAGATCCGAACAGACGCCTTCAGCGGCCAAGGAAAATATTATATTATTATCTGTTAACCGTGAACATGAATAGTTCAGAAAGTGAATTATGTTACATAATATTTAGATGATTTGGCTGGTCTGATAGATCACGGAAGCATGAAAATCGGTCTTACCAAAAGTATTGTGGAAGTTAAGTAGGCGGGAAATTTATGTAATATGGCTTGCAGCTGAATGCCAGGAACCAGATGCAGCTTAAACTATGCATAGGTATATAAAAGATACTGATTTACACAAACTACTGAACGGATTGCGATAAGGTACTGTGATATCGAAAGGAGATCGCATGAGTTAGGTTAACGAACTGGCAAGTAAAAAATATACTTCTAAGGATTTTGTTGTTCTAGAATAGATTTAAAAATTGAGTAGAAAAATTAAATGTCTTGTTTAAGGGAGATCTGATAGGACGATTGTAACAAAAGGTGATTACTTTAATGGGTTATTGAATTAATGAAGAATAATACAAAGATCCTATACGATATCCAGCATTTCATTCTAGTAAAAGTTTAGGACCCCACACACAAACCGTCGCAGAGTGCGACAGTACCTAAGCAGATAGATATTATAACGTAGGCAATAAGCATGCGCTAAGAAAGGATTTTACAAAATTCACTTTTTTTTTTTAATTTAATTAATCTAGTGCTTCACTGTGATCCCACCTGATGGTAAGTAGTGATGCAATCGTTGATGGTGAGGAGCACTAGTTTATTAAGAGCCTATTCACTCTAGTCTTGAAGACACCTAAATTATAATTGGACGGGAAGACCGCAGTAGGCAAATTGTTTCAGTCCTAATTGTGCAATCATTCAGTTTTTAAGGGGAAAACTATTTTCACACAAGCGAAGACGCTGGCAGAAGCTAGTAATGGTATATTTAGCATAGTGGATGCTGAATATACTGATATTTCGTTGCATTCCAATTTCTTCCAACACAATAGTGGTCAGTGCAATTGAATTGCGGAATGCATAATGTTGAGGCATGTTAACGCCTAACTTTCAAATTGAGGTCGACGAATGGCATAAGTTTCGCTCTCTCACTCCGCTTTTATGTGTGAATGTACAAATACATATGTATCTATCAAAAACAGTCGATCTTTCTGATAGAAAATAATTGCCATTACTAACAATCGTCGAATAACTATTCCCCTATACTGTTACAAGTCTATATAAAGGCTATTTTAATTGTACCTAACACCATATTTTTGATCATCTCTATGGAGGAACTGGCTCCTGAGATACAAGTATTAATTTTACTTAGTTTAGGAGTCAAATGTTCATTTTATTTCGACTGATCAGTGTTTGTACAACTATTATATCATGTCGTTATATACTGTTACTGTGTGTGTTAAACGTACAAAATAAAGATTATTATTATTATTATATTTATGCATTTATATATCTCAGGACCCTGAGGTCCTGGACCTTTGGATATACGAGGGGCCGAAGCGAACTCGCTGAGGCCCTTTAGATAATTTTAACGGAACGTTTATTATTATTGTAAGTTGAATACATTGAAATATTACTGTCAATGTAATACAAATACAATACAAAAACAAACAAGTAATCTGTGAATGTGATTTTTTTTATTATTGTAAAGATCGCGTTTGACACTGTCTCACCTGATGGTAAGCGATGATGTGATCGACGATGAAGCTCGCTTGTCTAAAATAAACCTATTCACTCTTGACTTGAGGAACCTGGGGGTTGTAGCTATCAGGAAACACTGAACCCAAAGCTGTACGCAAAATGAAAATGTTCCGAATACATATTGTTATGTGCATATTCAGTGCAAAATATGTTATTTCACGTAAGTATTTAAACGTACATGGGCACTTATGAAACCTCGAAGGCGTTAACCGTTCCATTGACCCCAAGTCGTCGACGCGACGGCGCATAGTGTAAGCGCGCCTCAAGGAGATGTCAGCAAATCGTAGGGGCCCAGAAGGGTCGAAGCCTACTGTGGCCATGGGTTAAGTGAAAAGGAATCCCCGCGGTCCTGGAACGCAAGGCAAAGAAGGAACAAACGAGTGGGTTTCAGTCAGTAAAAGTCTGACACGCCCTCCCACTCAATCAAAAATTTTTAGAGAGGAGGGGGCAGCCCCTGACATCCCTTTTGTGTAAGGTTATTATCAGTATTTTGGCATCCATAATAGAATGTCGAATCCGTAGCACAACATCCTCGGGTAGGCGGCAGAACATACTGTTGTGCGCACGACTCATTTGCCCCCCCCCCCCCCTATATACGCTATGTCCTTTGATCGTTTCTTCTGGAGAAGAACTGTCAAGAAAATAAAACCACAGTTACTTTTTTTTAAATGATTCATGTTTATAATTCTTCCTTATTACAGCTATCTTCGATCAACAATGGTGGAAGATAGTCATAAATCAAAGTAAAAAGTGTGCGTATATTTTCAGGCTCATTGTAGGACCAATCCGCCATTGTGTACACGAAACATTTCCACTAACAGTACCTACCTACGATAAAGAACAGAATCCTAAACATATTCGGCACACTACTTTATGTGGGTAGTTTGTAGTCGGAACAGTTGGCGCCATCCATCATGGTTCGCACGCCATTACACACATTACCATTACTCTTCACATTCAAGCCGACACATGTGTGTTTCACACTGTTGCTCATAGATTAAGGTTCAAAAATGGAGGTAATTTAAGATGAGGTTTTAAAATTCTTGCTGATTAGCAAGATTAAGCAACAGGATTGTATCCGATTGTATACTATCCTGGGTTTGTTTTAAATTATATAAACTATTGCTTGACTGCAATCTCGCCTCATGGTAAGCAGTGATGCAATCGTTGATGGTGAAGCGCACTAGTTTATTGAGAGCCTATTTTTTTTATTAATAATAGGCTCGCATTTGGCCACTATCTCACCTTATGGCAAGCGATGATGTGGCCGACGATGGAGCACGTTTGCCTAGAAGTAACCTATTCACTCTTGACTTAAATACCCCTCGGTTGTAGCTATTAGGAAACACAGACCCCGGCAAGGAATTCCACTCCTTAGTTGTACGCATTATGAATGTGTTCCCAAAACGCTTTGTACGTATGGGTGGGATGTCCACTATGTACCGATGGCGTAACGCCGTCCGATGATGGAACGGACTTAGTGGAATTAAATTGTGCGATTCCAACACACACTCCCCGAAATGTAATCGTTAGAAAACCGTCAGGCCAGCAACTCGTCGTCGATGCTCAAGGCTTTGCAGTTTTGACTCGACAAGGGCATCATCACCGATGATCCTCTTGGCTCACTTCTCAATCGACTCCTGGGCATCAAGCTGGTATTCACTCTAGACAAACGACAAACTAACTCCATCTGTCTCTATAAGTAACACTTTTTTTCTGCTAACCTCTTCAAAATTGTTAATTAAATGAAGCAGCAATTATTATTTTTTTATACCTAATGCTATGAGAAAAGTGGGGGCGTGGTGGGAACATGTCGCTATTTCTTTTTTAAGCACTTAACCTAATGGCGGTGACGTCACATTTCAGTTTTTGCGTCAATTTTCTATCACTTGACATTTTTTCCTTCCACTAAGTTTGAAAAGTTTCTGGCTTACAGGATTTTGAACTGATTTAAATAAATCTCTCTATTTCCAATTTTGGGCACATAACTTTACTTTTAGATACAAATAAATTTAAAAAAAAAATGAGTTGACTAACCCTATTGTGGGTTTTTCAGGTTGTCTATGGTTGTCCTAGTCAAAGTTTCAATATGTAAGTGGCAACAATTATCAAAACGTCAAAAATGTACTGACAGATGTAACGTGGTCAACCCAATATATAAATATAAGGTACATTTGACCATCTTTTAACAATCATTATGGTTTTCTCGAGCCCCTAAAGTAAAATTGCAGAAAATCGTGACAAGGACATGTAGTAAGTGTGTCGATCACTTTTACCAAATCAATCACCGAAAATATTCTACAGAGTTTCATAAGAATTTTTGTTCTTAATGGTGAACATCAGATAAATTACTTGTAAGATCAGTGAAAATGGAAGATTCCTTTACTCCCAGCTGTTTTTTTCTCATCTCAAGATTACCTTACCACCTGGCACATCACATTCAGCCTAAGCACTCCATAAACAACTCCCGATGTTTTTACCTGAAAATAAAGAAAAGATTCTTTCGTAAGTACACATTGTTGAAATGTTGGTATTATCGCTAGCTCGTAAAGACATGAAATCACTTAACCATTGTAGGTCGAGGGCTCTAAGGATTAAGGGCACGATGGGTATTAACTTGTATTATAAAATGGACTGACGACTCAATAAAACATTGTGCGTTGGAGCGGAAAATTGTGACAAGTGAAGAACGCACTTTGAACGGTTTGGAATACGAGTAGCATAGACAAATGAGACAGTCGAGTACAGGAGTACATTAAATACAGGTTTATTAATTGATATATTTTGTTTTTTCATTTCAATTCTTGAACGTGAAAAAGTGTAATATAAAAATAACCGGAATATTATTATTTAATAATTGTAAACAAAAATTTGTTTAAGGAAACTCTTATTTTCTATGATACTATAACTTATAAAACATCATGATTTTCTTACAATTATTATCATGATACCACTTAGCTTGATATTACTTGATAACAATAAATGTCTGTGTAAGCGGATTTTAAGATGAGCTTAACATTTTATAGCGCCATAAAATTTGAATTAATTCGTATTAATGTAGGACGATGTTGTAATTTTGATGCGTGGGTGTGCCTGATATAAATGATAATAATTAAACAAGAAATAGATATTCGTTGATTAAGTTTGAATTAATCGATTCATGTTTTAGACCTAAACTTGATTCAATCCGTTGTGATATGGGTAAGGCAAGTCCTAACAATAAATTTATTATTCGTATCTATTAGAAAAAACCTTGAATCCACACACAATTTGCCGTAAAATTCTTCATTTATCAAGTTAACTAAATAAACGAAGAGTAGGTACTAGCGAAAACAAAACACTCAATTACTTTATGCGTTCCTTCGTTTAGTGAGACTGCGGAACAGATAAAATGAATAAAACATCTTCATTTGCAATTCCCGAGCACTGCTGTCGGTGACTGTACACCGTTCCTATTTCAAAACATAAAACGGTATTCCCACTAATCCTTATCTTTAAATCAGAGCAAATTCTCGATGGGCTAACTTGCGAAGTTCAAGAATGCAGAACCTTTTTTTTCCTAGTTGTTTTTTTTTCGGTGACAAAGGAATGACAAGGCGAGAAGCTACAAAATATTTGTATAAACAGGAAGATGTAGTGATGTTCTCGTTTTTCAATTTGATATAGACTATTAGAGATGCTATACTACATACCTACCTGTATAATTTGGTCGTTAGACTTTTACTAGAATAAAACTAATATAAAGAGGAACGCTGCAAATGAGCACATTTTTTAAGCTGTAGGTAACTGTAATTTATGTGTTTTCAAAATTTAAACATACTACATATTTTTACTTCTCTCAATCAATTCACATCCAGAAAAAATGAAAAAAAAATGCATTGTGTTTAAGCAAAATTTTGTAGAATTCCAGGATTAGTAACTTTCCCATCCTTACAGACTAGCTATAATCCACAGTCCAAACATGAAAGGTGATGAATGGGCTCCAACAGTGAACGGCGTTTATTACCTCATCGCTAAGTAATTCGAGTATTTGCCGAACGACACAAAAACCTCGGTTTAATAAAACCGTGTCATTTGAGCGAACTTATTGTTGCCATGTTTGTTCAAATTTTGAGGTAACGTTACAGTCGGAAGGTATTCTATGTGAGAGTACTTTTTTTGGGTTTTTAAGGGATGGCGTGAGATCTTTGCTTGTGACATTGATGCAAGACATTATTTAATTCTTCCATTCATAGCTTCTTTCCTTTGTAAATGGATTGACATAAAGTAAGAAAAAAATAATCTATCTTTTTATAGCGCAGATATTTAAGCTCGCAAATGCTAATGTAAGCAAGCAAAGGTGGCTAAAATTTGATTTTTAGATACTTTACTCAATTTTTCAACCTTCTCTAAACTTCAGAATATAAATCAGTTTCATCATTCATCATTTCAGCCGAAAGACGTCCACTGCTGGACATAGGCCTCCCCCAAGTGCCGCCACAATGAACGGTCCTGTGCGTCTCGCGTCCATCGTACTCCCGCAACCGTTACCAGGTCATCGGTCCACCTTGTAGGAGGCCTTCCAACGCTACGTCTTCCAGTACGTGGTCGCCATTCCAGAACCTTTCGGCCCCAACGGCCATCCGTTCTGCGAGCAATGTGCCCTGCCCATTGCCACTTAAGTTTGGCGATTCTTCGTGCTATGTCGGTGACCTTGGTTCTCCTGCAGATATCCTCATTCCTGATTCGATCACGCAAGGAAACTCCGAGCATAGCCCTTTCCATTGCCCTTTGGGTGACTTTGAGTCTTTTGATGAGGCCCATTGTAAGCGACCACGGGACCACTTGTATGTTAAAGGTAAATCAGTTTACCAACTGAAAAAACAATTACTCTTTCCTTAGGGATAACTGGAAATAAATGAGTCACATCTCTCCAAATGTTCCTTCGGAGTACGGAACAATGTTTTTCGCAGTATGAACCAGATGCACTGAACATTAAATAATTACTCAAGCATATGTTGTACCGACTCATCATGACATTACATAGCATCTCGAAATAGCAGAGTGTCAGTACGTTAGATTTTTAATGATAACGTTAATTTCACGTCCGGAGCGACGCGGCCGCATCTTGTAGGGTTGCCAGAGTCAAACATTTGACACCTGTCAATGTCAATTAGTTGTCACCGCTGCACCGGTACGGAAAAAGGAGGAACTAACCCTACAATGCAAGGTAAAGTCAGTCGCACAATTGCAACTGGGAATTTTACCAATTTCTAGGATATATCCAGTAGTTGGGTAACAGGATAGAATGGAAGAAAAAAACGTGTTGCGCCAACCCAAAATAAGATGGGACAAGGGCAGGAAGATGATGATGATGATCCAGTAGTTGGGTAACAGGCGTAAACAAAGACATAGATGAACATCAGTGTTTTTGAGATTGAGATTTTTGTTAATTTCTAACGTTTCCCTTTTTCCTGCAAACCTAAAGTTATATAACTTTAGTATTTAGTTACCTAAAGCTTTTTCAGCTTTTTCCTTCTTCTGGATTTTTTTAAAAAGCTAATATATTACGGTATAAACTAGAAGTAGATGTTTTCTCGTAAAGGAGGCGACAGGTCAATAGTTCATTATAGGGTCAGCATGGTCAAGAATATTAAAAATTTATCAAGTTTCGATACACTGTTTTGTAAAGGTCGTCGTTGCTAAATGATTTTAAATAAGGTATGCGGATGTAATGAGGCAGTGGCTTTTAAAGAATCATTAGAGGGACTCATGTCACAGTTGGGTTATTTTAAAATCTTTGACAATAATATTTACGATTGTGTTCAAATGTTTTTTTTTTTTTGCTGAGAGTAGGAAATCATTAAATAATCTCTGGGTGGAGCTGACAAAATTTCACCTGTATTCCTTTAGATCTAGTTTCTTTACGTTCCAGAACCGTTGCACCAAACCCGCAGCTCTGGCAGGCATTGTGTTCAGTATTGGATATAGATATATGTTTTATAGGAATGCGATAATGACACTTGCTATCGCTATCATTTTGACAGTTACCTAATAAAAATACAATAACAGAATTTTATAAATACACGCATCCTATAACTTCTATGAATATTCTTAGCGTAGCTACAATATCTTATCTTGATTGTAAACACTGATACATATGTCTAATCGCTAAATAAAAGTGACCCTTCCTTTATTGTATCTTTATCAGTATTGATAAGTAGAACAATATACTACAATGTCAACGGAAAGTGAGTAAACAACACTAGTGACAGTATTGTGAAAGCCGATATTGCTATCAACGCGATCGTCATAACGCACGACATTGATCAAAGTGACCTAGGGCTCCTAGACATGCGTGTCAATTTATTAGCGATTACAATAATTGTCAAAATATAAAGAATTGAATTGGTAGCACTTGTAGAATTAAACTTTGTTTTACTAGGCTGACGGATTTTTTAAACGAGTTACTGCTTCCTCGGAACGCAAAGGGTAACTGAAGAACATGGGTGGGTTTTGATCAGTAACAGTCTGACCGGCCTCATCTAGTTTAAACTGACCAAAAAGTTGACGTGCAAAAGTCTTTTTTAAAACTTATTTGCATAATAAATATTATTTATCACTCTTTCTCTTGGTCCACACATAGTAGGAGAAGTTACTTGACGATTTCACCCTCGAAAAAAAGGTCATTGGATCAGGCTTGTCTATGACCTAGAGAATTCTATAAGATAGTGCCAAATACAGTGGTAATTGGGCATATAAACCGATTTGCAAAGCAATGTGTTTCTAAGTCATCGTTGATAACGATGAAAAAAATTGCGTCCGGCTTGTCTATGATCTAAAGAATTCTAGAAGGTAGTACCAAATATAATGCCAGTTAGGCATATAATACCGATTTGCAGAGCAATGTGTTTCATAGTCATCGTTGATAATGATGAAAAAACACTTCCAAATTGAAAATTTGTCCCCATTCCGTCACCCTGTCTATTGCTAACTAGGTACTGTAACTCTTGAAAGCCAGAATCAACAGTGGCGACTACAGAAGCTCCAAGCGAATGGAATGACAACGATGACAAAACACTGCCAGATCCAAAATTTGTGCGTATTATACCTCACTATCTATTGCTAAACACTACAACTGCTATAAGCCAGAACTAATAAAAGCGACGAGAGAAGCAATGCACCTCGACGAGAATAATTCAATTCTTACGGATCTCGAAACAAAAGCCGGTAATCAGAAAAAAAATCAGCCGAGGAGCCAAGTTTAAAGACGATTGGAAATGAATGGCTATAAGTGGCTAGTGGCTATTCCACTATTCTAAGCCGCAGACCACACACCAAACTTGACTAAGATTAACCCGTCAATACATTTCATATTTCGAACACAAGCAACCCTAACGTGCCGCGTGCTATCTTTAGCCGTTTCCCGGTGCGATCTCGATGTGTTAAGTAAACAAAGGTGGTGTATGAGCGCTCGGTCGATATACCACCGACCAGCGACCACCGCAAATAGACGCCGTGTGTCATGTGTGCAGCGGAAGAGTTAACTCTGAGTTTGTATAGTTGATATTCTTTGAGCTGTCATTCAGTGCGATTTGTAAGTTATGATAATTCCAACTAATAATTTTTTGCTTTATAAACATCTTTTTATTTGAAAGTTAGAAATATTGATTTCATAAATTATTAGACTATTATTTCTCCGTAATGTTGATTACACTGCAGACAAAATGATAATTGCACCCCAAAAACAGCCAGCATCACTAATAAAAACGCGTTTCAACACAAAAAATTCGTAACACATTTACGAAAAGCAAACATTCAAATTACAGAATAGTCAACAATTAAATACATTACATAACAGTCGGTTTGTCCTCTCAAAGCTGAGAACAATGCACATACACGATGCAGATTAGATAATGCAGTATCTAAACGCATAGATGCCGCGTTTTGTCCAAAATCTTATGTAAATTTGCTCAGAGTGTGTACGGAAGCCGATACCGTGGGCGGTATTACTGAAACGCTTTTTTTAAAACGTTGAGTAACATGCTGTAAGCTTCTTAGTCGATTTTTGGTTAATCGTTACAGAAGGGTTTGTAATGTTGCCATTACTCTTCAATAAGTTTTCGTACCTATTTGGGTAAAGTATACGAAATGTTATGGAGAGGATTTAAAGATATTTTTTAAGCAATTGATACACATAGTTCTGTGTCCTTGTATTTTATCGATATTCCAGCACATATAATTTAATTATATTATGTTATCGAAAAAATAGGTAAGTGTGTATTATTTCTGATCATTAAAAATAATGGATAAATGAAACTATGAATAATAATTTGCCATAATTTTACTAATGAAATCATGATTAGATAATGTTTTTTTCATAAATTATGTCCTTGTAAAAAATACGCAAAAATTAATTATCAACAATACGACATAGGCCACATAGTTTTAATTAATAATATCTAGTTACTTAATTTATTTAATCGTAGATGTATTATCTTATCTTAATTAAATTAATGGCATTACTCATTAAAAATAATGTTGTAAAGTATAATATTTTACAAAATGATAAGATTGTATATTTTAAATGAATTACATATTATTCAGTTAAAATACCTAACATACGTAATGGTAACTTCATAAAAAGACTATTAATTCTACAAAAGCCATTAAAACCATATAGAACAACCATTACACACCATGCCTTGCCTTGTATCAACATGCCTTAAAAAAATCAAATAGGTACACTCAGGTAGACTAAACAAGGAATGACCGGCTTTAAAGTATGCACATTTATTACACCCGATGTCATTTATAACCAACGCCATGTAAACGCCGCGTCGAATTGTTAAACGACACATAAATAGCTTATTTAATTAATAGCTCAGCTATAAATAATTGAAGTAGGTCGTGATGGTCGGAGGTTAAGCTTGTTGAACAACAGGATACTGGTTTGATCCTCACAAGATCAAGGCGAGAATTCAGGCAACGGAAAACTGAGAGAGGATACTTGAAAGAAGCCTGTGTTCAACAGTAGTTGTCTTTTGACAGATCATGTGATAAAGATGATCACTGCAATTTGGTCATTAGTTAATTTGAGACTCACTGACTCAGATGATAAAGGAATTCTTCTTCTTAGCGTATCGATGGCAAAACTAGTCAAATTCCTTGTATGGCCCAGTATTCGGCCACGGCAGTGCCGTCCGCTGATGCTGTCATTAGGTCCCTACGTGAACAGGTAACAGGGCACGTGATGCAGGATCGAAGGTGGGACATGGTCTGCGGAGAGACGCCGCAGAAGCACTGAAGATCGGATAAAGGAATTGAAACATCTTGATAAGCCAGAATATAATGGTCTAGAAACGCCAAAGAGCTCTAATAAAGTGACGCTATGCAATGAGAAGAGGCAGTGGTCCTGCATCGGGATCATTACTAGGTGGTACATATGCACACTAGCTCAGCAATAAATTCGTCATTCTGAGTTAACAACCGGGAGAAATCCGGATTCACAATTGTGCCAAATGACCTAGAAACGTAATACCTACGCCAGTAAAAGTAAATACTTCTGAAGTTATTTATCTTTGCATTTGCAACGTTCTGAATTTACTCTTGTATCATTATTTTGGGTATTGTGTAATAATTTAGTCTCATTAAGTAAAAAGGTATTGAGTACAAGTTTTATTGCAAAAGCTGTTTTAACTGGAGCTTATTGTTTTACTGATAAAGATAATGTTTCGACAAAAACAAATACTTGAATCAATATTTTAAATATCATTGCAGATAGCAGTTTATTCATAAGAGATGAAAATACTAGGAAAACAAAAACAGCAACATATGAAGCCGTAGATCAATCGCTACCACTGAAAACTTCACACAATCAAAAGAAGTGTTCAACTTTTGAGATCAAAACCATACCATACAAGTTTCAAACATGATCCCACAACGTTAGATGCTATTCAAACATTCCAGGAAACAAATGTATAATTAAAACACGTTCAAACAGCTTGGAAACAAAACATGGCATAATGTGGAATGTAGTCTATGTACTACACACATATCTGTATGCACCTTGGACCAACTGCGTACAACACTTGTGTCTACAAATTATATATGGTTTTCAATGAACATAAGGATATTTCGAATTTTGTTTAATAAGGTTTTTGTGAGGATACCTGTTTTTGAAGTAATCCGTAGAACAGAGTACCTATCAGAGTTTTAAAGAGAGATTTTATCCTGCTCATAATGATTTTTTTGTTCGCCCTGTTTTCATTATTAATTTACGTACTAGACCATGCCAAAATATTTTACTTTTTACCATTTAAAAGCAAATTGAGCTTTAGCCAATTTAGACCCACTGCACTCAAATGTGTTTGCTAAGGTTTTTTGCTAGTTACCACTTCTATTATTAAAATAATAACGATCAAAGTGTGGGTAATTTCAAAATTGTAGGCAATAGGGGATTTTAACTTAATAATATAAAAAAAAATGTGCCCGTTAGCGTAAAATTTTATTTATGTAAGTATGATTTTTGACTTCGGAAATGTATTTATCGTTAGTGTTCTTATAGAATAAATCCCTATGTATAATCTAAAGGATAAGCCGAAAGTTTTATAAACATACTATTGTCTACATTTCTTCCTATTTCTCCTTTCGCAGGTCTGCTGGAAAAAAAATCTTTTAGAAATAAGCAGTACCTTTGTACAATTTTTATCAGAATGTATCTTCTTTTTTAATTTATGTGTGTACATAAATTACAAAACAAATAAATAAATAATACTAAGCTACTATTTGTACTAAATTTCAACTGAAATACTCTGCTGTAACAGGTTGGTGTACCTACCATCTCAAATGATTAGAGTGGTGCGAGCTTATTTCCTTCTCTTTGTTTCTTGCTTTTATTTTTAATAAATATTTTGTATATCAAGTAAATTTTAACTTCTATATGTTCATGATTCGCATTAGCAAAGCTCTTCTCATCATTGTTTGGTTTCGTGTTTACATAACTATTGTTTGTGTGGCTTGCGTTGTGACAAAATAAATTCATTTTCATTTTTTCATTAATAACAGACCCTGCCATCATTAATGACTTTCAAACAGCTAACTATAGCTGATAGCAGATCAGAAACCACTACAAACGGTAACGACCACCGACCCGACTGATTCAGAGAAACATATCGAATACTGAGATTAGATACAATTAGTTCTAGGCGTTATGTCACTTGTTACCACACGATAACACTAGTAGTCTGCGGTTGAAATCGATAGCTCGATTTTGTATCAAAAGGGCTTTTTTGTAAGGTGTGCCAGTAGCGTGTGTTCTTGATAAAAAGGTTCTTGTAAGTAAATAACTGTGTTTTGCTTTTGACTTGATAAGAGTTCCAAGACTTGGTATTCGTTATTTGCCTTCCAATACAATTTGAAAAAAGATTGTAGTCGTGTTATCAAAAAAACGGCTTTTATTACACACATTTTAAACCATTAGTTACGGTAAGATTCCTAAGGATTAGTTCCGTTCTTCGGCTCCGTCTCAGAATAATTTGAAAGCTCTATTTGCCAACGTCCTTTTATTGTTATAGGCAGGTGAAAACATTCGTTTACATTTTTATATGAAAGAATCTCTCTCCAATCCTAGGAATCGAACATTTCAAATCTATATAACATATTTTTAAAAGATTTTACACGTAAACTTCATCCGGCACACATTGCGCATCATTCTTGAATATTTCAAAGAATGTTAGCACTCCTTTCTCAGATAAAGTTGAAGGAGTCTAGTTCATGAATAATTTTACACTCTACTTGAATGCAGCAGGTGCATTTGATACCGGTTCAGGCTTTATATTTATTATATTAACCGTGCGAACGTGAGGTTTAAAAAAAAACAGTTAATCGCAACAAAAATGTGCAGTATAGGTACAACCTAGATGGAGTTTTTCTAGGTATTAATAAGTATGAATAGATGATCACAATTAAAAAGTCTACATGGACGATTTCCGTCTAACTTACATTTGATGATATCCCGACACTAAATCTATGTAAATTCAACTTATAACAATTAGTCGCCACCTCTAAACCCGCCGTTAGGCAGCATAAATTCCGTACAAAACAACAAATAAAGAAAGAAATACGAAATAAAACGGTTAATTTGAAGACTGTAATAAGAATTAAGAGAGTCGGCGCCACCGAGCGGCAGGCGCTTCATAAATCACACTCCCTGACTTAAGGGACTGCCGACTGCCAAGCAATATACTGCAGCTAGCTGACATTCGGTCAGACGGAATACTTTAAGCGAATTTCAATTTAAAACTATAGCTATTTCACGCAATTTTAAAATTCTAATCGAAACAATTTTTATTTTATTCAATATTTTCTATTTGTCGATGCATTTTTGATAAAACATAAAATAAGCCTTTTTATGAACTTTTGCCGTGATAGGTAAATGAGCAAAGGTTAATGAATAACTAAACAAGGTACATGAAACGCAAACTTCTCCAATTTCATTATTCATTGCATTATAAACAACTAACGTTAAAGCAGCTGTCCAACATAAGACGCAATGGAATGAACATTAAGTGTTATGTCTATGAGTCACCGGACAAGGGTGAATCACCCTACCTGCGCGCACGCCGGGACCCGAAACTGTTATTAGAAAGAGACAGAAGATCTACCACACACCTTTTGTGGACCCCTATGGTAAAAAGGAGAGAAGTGACAATTTATTTTAGATATTTTTGACACCGAAGTGGTGACCCTCTAAAAAGCTGTTCATACTATTGAATCATTCGTTAGTTAACCGCTTTGTACTAAAATATGTGGCTTTATAACTTGGTTTAAAGTTCGAGATTTATTAATAATAACGTAGTCTAAGCTATGTTTTTACTAGCACTAACCTAACCGTAGTAAAATGTTATTTAATGTTAAGAACAATGCGTCTTGGGAGGTCTAAGAAGCACCGCTTGATAATTTGAAAATGTCTGGCTTCAAATTGTTTTACAAAGACGTACCGGGATATTTATGACTATTAGGATATTGAATTGAAATAGGTACTGGAGGTAACCTGAAAGAGGAAGTGATAAAAATGGTTAATGAACAATAAATACAGCAAGTTTAGTACTTTAATAAATAAGAATAGATAGTAGACTTGTGTCTCCAAAAGACGACACAGCATAAATCTAGAAGATTAGAATAGAATATCGGTCTAGAATACAGGGACTAGTCGTGTGCACTATTCAAAGCTATTGATCTGAAAAAAAAACTATCAAAACCCTGATTGAAATGTTAACCGTATACCAAAAACGTCGGCTTACCCAACTTAACGAGGAACCAAAAGTTGAAAAGGTTCCCATTCAAATTCTACACGCTTCACCTTTCCTACAACTATGAATTCATTGGCCCAATAAATTATAACACAAAGCGATCCGACAAATAGCTAATTAGCATATCGAATAAATACCGATATTATCAGTGCAATAGATCGAATCGATATCAGTCGCCGACGCCAAGTATGATATAATGTTGCTTCTACAACAAGTGTACCATACCTCAGCCACTTCACGCATCAACCTCTTGAAATGCGAAGGCAGCTGTTAAAGAGAACCGATAATCGGTAAACTAAATATAAAAGGAAATTCACCGAATATCGGAAGATAGAAGTTTTAGCAATTCAAAAAGTTATTCTTAGAGAATAACTTCCCGATAAACGGTGTTATATTGAGCGTTAAAGATCGAAGTTTGCGAAGTCGCAAAATTCTTCGGAATATTCTAATAAAATTTTGCATTTAGAAGCTTTGGGGACAGTTTAAAATGCGATGACTTATGGAAACGAAGTTTATATAGCACATTGCACAAAATATAGGTAAGGAAGAGAAGAGAACATGTTCCTACCTATCGGTAAAAAGGAATATGCCATATACATATGCATTGTGATATCGAAAGAAGATCGTATGAGTTGTTTTGTTATACTCTAATTTGTCTGTTGTAAGTTTTGATTATAGGTAAGCAAGGTTCTGAATCTTGTAGGCTCATACAATCTGTACAATGCGATATTTAAGCAAGAATCTTGCCAATTCCCCCAGCCTCATTTAGCAATAGTACCGCAATCTTCCAAATACATTTCGCTACATTACCGATTACTTGGTTCGCTTATATTTAAGTCAAGCCAAGTTCGTGGCAAGAAGCCAACTATTTCTACCATTCACTTGCTGAATCGTTATATCTTTTAATGTTTGAGCAAAAAAAGGATCTTATCTTCAGCATTCACACTGTTTGCGATTAAGACAATAAATTCAAGTGGTTTAAGTTCAAAAATAACGGCGAGAAATCTTTTGGTAACTTAAAATCGCTGAAGTTTATTTTAGCGCTTTAAGTTCTTGAGCAGAGTGTGAAACACGGAAATCAAAGGCCGAAATGGTAAGAGTAAGTTAAAGACTTCTATTCGGAAATCCAGAGATAGAACAGTAGGTTCTTAAAGAAAGAGTAACCGTTGACGGTGATATATTGTGTAGGCACTGCTTGGAAAAGGAACAAGGTATCTTTTCTAGAACATTTTTCCATCAAGGTTGTTATTTATATATTAAAACTTCATACAACACAAAAGTATAGAGGTGAACTTAATGCCGCATTCTCTACCAGTCAACCAAGGGTGGTGAAGAGAGAACATGGCAGGTGCATAAAATAAAATATAAGATTATTACGAAAATAACGGTTCAAAAGTATGTACATATACAAAATAAACACACATATATAATTTAATATAATATATACCTATATATATTGATATAAAGTAAAAGAAAGGGGTTTTTGAGACACTTCACTATTTTTGCAGAAAATAATTCCGCAACATTCGCTTAAATGCATACAGACTGGTGGCCGTCCTGATGTCGAGAGCATTCCACAGAAGTATGGACTGTATATGACAGAAAGAATGAACAAAACCAGAAGTATGAGATGGACAAAGCAGTAGAAGATTGTTAGAAGAACGCAGATTCATAGCATGGGAGGAACATACATATTGAAAGTGTGATATGAGATAAGAAGGAGAGGTGGGAGAATTGTGCAGAGAGTAAAGTGTAGTAAGAGCGCACAAACTTCATCTCTGGCGAATCATTCATTTGAGCTCAGATCTGTAGCTCGAAATATGGTCATATTTTCTCAAATTAAATGACGTGGTCTACCGATACCGAGAGGTCCGAGGAATTTCCAGATATCAGTAGGAGAAGAAGAAGATAATAAATCTTATCGAGAATAATTTTTCAAACAATTGCTTTAGAAACTTCAACAAACAGTGCCTTATAAAACCTTTGCACGTGCAATAACTTCCTTAATCCTGTTTAGAACTTAGGCATTTTTATATCCTCTGTTAACACATGTAAGCCCAAAACTACAGAAAAAAAAAATTACGTTTATTAATATAATGCAAAATAGTTATTAAGTATTCCGTGGATGTTAGAGCTACCTGTTTCCGGTGGCTCACTGATGAATCAACCTTTAAAATGGCGACTAAGATATTGTTCATATGACCTAAGCATGACAATCGACAATGCTTGATCAGATTCTGAATAATTTTAGCCCTTCCGGTCTTGGATGAAATTCAAATCATAAGTGCTGGGCGCAAGATTTATAATTATATTGGGACGTGAAGAGGATGTTGGTGATGACGGTACGGCAGTTTTCCAACGGTTTTTCCGACCACGTGTTATACAGGCATTACATGCTTAAAAGGAGGCTCCAATCACCTACTAATGAAAACTATTTTGTTAAGAAATAAAGATTTTGTTTTTTTGTTTTGTTTGTGTTAGGTTCTATGGACTTATGACCACTAAAAATGTATTTTTCGATGTCTTGTGAGCATTTTGCCATAATGTGCCGTATCTTCTGTATTTTTTTTAATGTTAGATTATTTATCTGTAGTCTTTAGATGCAGATCATAACCCATTTCAGCTAATCAAAATAAATTTAAAAAACTAAACTTCTTTGGGCTAGTTTAGCTCCCAGCTTACCAAAAAGATTTTTGCATTTTATCGAATTCCCAAAATGTAATAGATTGACCGAGTGGCATTTAGGTAACGTACATGAACCCCAGACATTTAGGTCTTTATCACTATCGCTGATATCCATTTATGAAATCATTCACATTTAAAAGATTAATTATATACAGAAGCCACTTTTAGTAAAGTATTTGAAAAACTTATTTTAGAGCAACTACAAAGATTTTTTAACAGACTTAAATTATTGCACACCAAACAATTTGGTTTTACAAGGGGTCGTTCAACAACCGATGCTGGTGTTGAACTTTTAGGACATATTTATAATGCATGGGAAGACAAATGCGATGCCCTGGGCATTTTTTGCGATTTGTCAAAAGCCTTCGATTGCGTTCTCCACGAAACATTGATCAGGAAACTACACCATTACGGAATCCGGGACTCCTCCCTGGATCTTCTTACATCTTATCTGAGTAAAAGGATTCAGAGAGTTGATGTAAACGGAAAAAGATCTCCCGGATCTGTAGTAAAAATGGGTGTCCCCCAGGGCTCAATTCTTGGCCCATTTTTGTTTCTTATATATATAAACGACTTACCTTACCTCATAGAGAATAACCATAATATAGTGTTGTTTGCAGACGACACTTCACTTTTGTTTAAACTTAAACGTCAGCAGCCGGTTACTGACGATATAAATATAGCACTTTCAAAAATAGTACACTGGTTTGATGTAAATAACCTACATCTTAATGAAAAAAAAACGAAATGTATTAAGTTTACCATGCCTCATGTTAGGCAAGTAGAAACTAGTGTGCTAATAAAAGGTAAAGAGTTGAGTCCTGAAGATAATACAGTGTTCTTGGGCATAACTCTGGATGCTAAACTTCAGTGGGGCCCACATATAGACAAATTATCAAAAAAACTTAGCTCTGCAGCATACGCTGTAAGACAAATTCGAAATTTAACTGATGTAGAGACAGCCCGTTTAGTTTACTTTAGCTATTTCCATAGTGTTATGTCGTACGGTATTCTACTGTGGGGAAATGCCGCCGATATCCAGACAATTTTTGTATTGCAAAAAAGGGCTATTCGTTCGATTTATAGATTAAGTCCCAGATACTCCCTCAGAGATAAATTTAAAGATATCAATATTATGACTGTACCTTCACAGTATATTTACGAGAATATATTGTATGCACATAAAAATATAAAAATGTTTAAAAAATACAGTGATATCCATAATTTTAATACTAGGAACAAACACAAATTTGTGGTTCCTACAACCAGGCTAAAAAAAATAGGGGGCTCATTTAGATGCCAATGTATACACTTCTATAATAAACTTCCTATTCACATTCAACAACTAAGCCTTAATAAATTCAAAACATTTGTAAAGCGAAAACTTTGTCAAAAGGCTTTTTACTCTATAAAGGACTATGTTGAGGACGAAAAGGCTTGGGATTGACCTGCTCCAGTACGCACTACAACTGTTGTCTTATTTTTCTCTTTTATTTTTATTTTCAATTGTGCTCTTTATTATTATTATTATTTTACAATTTGATATTGTAGATTATTTTTATTTTGCAATTTGTCTTTATTTATTTTTATTTTTGACATCAATATTTACTTTATGAAGTAAATTACATTTTGTAAATTATATATTTACTTTTATTATTGTGAACGTGAGAACAATGTTGATTGCCTTCTTTTTTTCCTTTTCAGTAATTTTAACGTATGTCTGGCAATTTGAGTATATTCTGCGGCCTACCCAAATGTCCTTTCCTTGGTATTGTTCGTCAAGTCGTTGAGCTCCTTAGTAGTCCTGGGTTGAGCTTTGCGAATACTGACAAATGCTTGCACTGACTGGACAGGTCCACTCAAATTTGTATGGTTCTTTCTTCAAAAGACCATCTCAGACAAATCTGCACTGTTCTCATGTGATTTGACCATTACATATTAACTGTATGGACTTTAAAACAGACTTTGACCCCTGAGTTTGTTTCGGTGTTTCTTCTCAGGGTAGTCAGCTAGGAAACACCGGCCTCATCTAGTTTAAAATGACAAAAAAAAATTGACGTGTAAAAGTGTTTTTTTAAACCTACTTACAAAATAAATATCATTTATCATTTATCATTAAATTAAAATCTTTATAAATATTCAATAAAATAAAATGCCAAAGTTAAATCAATTATATATGTAAATAAATACTTAAATCATAACAAAAGTCAATAAAAAAATAATTCTAAAATCAAATTTCTAAAATCAACCCGTACCGTGATAACTTTGTCAAACAATCACATGGCACGTTGTCTAGAGCCTTAGCTCTGCCTGCCTAGCCTTTCCCCAACTGTCTTGGGGTCGACTTAAGGTTGCAGCTGGATGTCAGTAGGTATTTTACATGGAACTACTACCTATCCGGATGTGTGTGTTTTGAATGAGCAGTGGTGGCCGAGTGGCAACGGCCCCGACTTAAGAGTTGTACGTCGTGGGTTGAAACCCAGCCAGGCGCATTACTTTGTGTAATTATTTCATCTCCACTGCTCTCAAAAATGTGAAGGAAAACATCGTGAGGAAACCGGCATGTCCAAGAACCAAAAATTCGAAGACATGTGACATCCACCAACCCGCACTGGGCCCGCGTGGTGGATTACGGCCCTCTGCTTCAGAAGAGGCCTGAGTCTCAGCAGTGGTAACATTATAAGGCCGACTATGCTACTACCAATTTGACCTTCACCACCCAATAACTGGGTTTCCAAATTTCCTGGGTACTCACTAGCCGTAAAGATTGTCAAAGATCAACAAATAACAGAGCGTTAGCTCTATAACATCTAATTCTACCAATTACTTGCTGAAACTTCAAGTATGATGATTAATATCTGTTGTAATAAACGGCAGCGGCCATCCACAAGCTAATCATAAGTCATAGTGATTCTATTATTAGAAAGCACATTAATTGGTGGGTTATTATAAAATAATTATGTATGTATGGACTGTTTGATGCGAAGACAATTGCAGACAATTATCCATGGGAAGTAAAACATGGTATTGATTGGTTGGATTGGAAAGGTTTCATGTGATGGTTAGAAGATGATTTGTTCTGAGTGTCCTGATTTGCATGATTTTTGTTATGATCGATTGTAGATTCAGAGGCTTTTGTGTTATTAAAGGTTCTTTGAGTTAGATAATTTCCACAAAAGGGCATTGTTTTATATGGCTTCCGTCATGTAGTTTCTTCTGTCTCGTGATCAAATGGGGTCTAGGCTGAATGATCAATTGAATCCCTCTTTTTTTTTTCGATGGGAAAATCATCCAATGACATCCCTCGCCCTTGGCCGGAGCGTGAGATAGTGTCAGGCCCACTCCTGTTCCTTCTTTGCCGTCGTTCCAAGGCCCCGGGGTTCTCTTTCGCTACACTCATGGAGGCTTCAACCCTGCTGAGCCCCTACGGTTTTGCAACACTACACGCTGTCGACAACTTGGGCTCGGTCCGGACAGTTACTGGACTTGAATTAAATCCCTCCGCGGTGCTACCACGAGCTCTTAACGCGATCCATTTTACGACTTAAACTAAACTGTCAAAGGGATGAAGCTATCTAAATGGAGTGTCAGCTCCGTCCGTTTTTCTTGCTCGCAAGAAAGTTACTTTAACACATGTAATGCCCCCTGTACGCATTTACTTGTTATTTTCGGTAAGTGAATCATGAGCCTCATTGATTTTAACAATCGCCGTTTTGTTAGTTGAATACAAATCTCTCTAGTCTTCATCGCTAATCAAATTCTCAACGTTTTTATTATTATCTTGTCCCTCGTGAAACAAGCAAATCATGTCCTAAAAGTAGGCCGAAACTATTCAAGCGTATCTTTAATAAGATAAGCTATGAATGGCGAACAAAAACGTGAGTATTGGATACACCTATCATTATCAATAATACTACTGAATTTACCTAGAAAAACACAATTGGATCCACCTATGCATCTTATCTTCAAGTAGTTTATATTCGAAGTAATATCTACCTTAACTCTTATGTGATACGGTGCATTTTGACAGGATTGTTTCTCGAGTGTTTTTCATTACATAGACTTATTAAATGATATAATTGAGTACTTTAAAATGGCCTAGAAAATCGTTTAACGATATCTGTGCAAACTAAATCGCTTCTTCGTTGCTTTGATCTTCTTTGAAAGGTTTCATATTTATTATTGTGAGAGTTTTGAAGGAAGCACTGTTTATGTTTCAGTACTCTAAAAGTAAATTTACACTTTCGAGCAGTTCTAGTTGCGAAGACGCGATGCTTTTGAAATCTAACGGTAATAATATAGTTAGGAGCACCAGGTGTCGGAATAAAATTGAAGGCAGAGGATAGAAAACTTTATTCCCCTTGCGAATTATTTGAGTTTGGATATCTGTTTCCTATATCGTATCAACCGGCCACTTATGAACCGGCCGTAGATCAAAGGGACTGGAATAGCTCATCATTGCGCAATAGCATATTGGTCACTCATTTCCATCCACTGACGATGTTAATAATTTATATCGACTGATGACTGGCTAGATGGATGGATAAAATAAACAGTTTCTTCGAATAAATAGCACAGGACCCCATTAACACTATTTTCTGCAGTTCGGTTTCTGTTTGTTTTGATAAATGACGCTATAACTCAACCAGTACAAACTGACGGTGCAATTTATTAACAGTAGATATTTGCAGTACACAACTGCAAATATAGAATATGAATTTAAAAAAAAAAGGTTGTCTTTGTAGAGCGCGCTCTCTGTCACTCATTGTGTGCATCTCAGTCTTCACGATATGCCATAAACCCTCGGTTACTGTAATAACAGTTATTTTTCAAAGCCAATAAAGATCAGCTATTTACGATTTAACCTTAAAAATACTTTTCTTATCTGTGGCCAGATTGTATCATGTCATTCATGTAAACGGAAATTGAAAATATTTCGGTACCATTAAAAGACATAACATCATATATATTAGTCATAATTAAAAGCTTATCAAAATGTAAATGTATGTTGATTATTTGAGGACAAAAATCTTAATCATACAAGGCGACCAGTGTAACTTGGCAGATGAAGCGCTAGTTGTCAACTCAAACGTCAACAGTGTCAAATCCCGAACATTTAAACGTCACTTAGACCTTCTTTCACCGTAGGTCAAGCTAGACTGGTAGATATTCTGAGTCTTGTATGAATCGTTTATTAATAGCTGGTTCGGGAAACACTGTCTTATAAACAACGTCCAGTATTCATTGAAAGCTTATGCAGTACTGAGAACGTGTTATCATAACAAATATGACACATCCGACTAGGTATGACACAGGGTCCCTACCATGACTATACGACGTAAACAATATACCTACCTACTTAACTATTTCTTGTAATAGGTAACGTTCTAGGAACATCACTATCTTTCGAAATTTGTGTTGTAGTAACTAAAAATTGTGATAACGATTAAGTCGCTAAAAACACAACGAATAAGCGTAAGAACTTCAGTGTAAAGAAATTAAACCCATGCGGACTATCATAGACTACATCCTTACTTTTTCTGACATAAGAAGAATTTTCTCACCATCACCATCCTTGCGCCAAACTTTCATATGAAACCAAAACTGCAAGTCGCGAACCTAGAACGTAACATAGGCATCCAGTCTAAAAGCTGTATTGGGTACCTTATAATGACACCTGTTTTACCTCAGCATGTACTTTAAGCACGTTCTTTGTCATTTACTAAGCAAACGGCACGCCTACCGCTTAGCTGCGAAGACTCTCGAAGACGAAGATGTAAAATACAATGTTAGGTTGCACAATGTAAATGCGCCTTCTTGTGGGGAAAGTAATGACTACTTAACCAGAACTTCACTCGGTTTGACTATTTAAAAAGGCACATACAATAGATATTAGATAAATACAAGATTTTCCAAGTGTCCGAGGTGGTTCATTAAAACCTGGAAACATTGAACCTATCTGTCAAAATTTAATCCACAGAGCGAAGATATTATTCAGTTTGCTTTCACGTAGAGAGACTGTTTCTATTTTTAAAATTATTGCGCCAATTTTGGTCAACTATTCTGACAGCTGGTCCATTCGAAAAGCTGTCATAAAAATATTTTAATAACTGTTTTTACAGTTTTTACGCTTCTGTTCTTAAACTAACTCTGGTTTAATTACTTAGTTTGAATTTTGATTAAATGGCGTGTAGTGTTTTACCGCCAATAAATCACGTCCACAATTTTATATGTCAAAAATATAAAACGGAGATCGTAACGTATTTAATGTTACAATAACAACATAAATTCTGCGCTATCTGTTTGCCTGTCAAACAGTCTGTTCTTTGTCAACAACGAGATACAATTATAAAAAGTAACCAGTAGCCTGCATACTTCAAAGAGTCGTCGCTGTTTCGTTTCACGTAGTTATAACTGACCATCCTAAAATAATACAGCTATGTAGGTCATTCAGTCTAGGCGATATGAGATATTGGCGCTTGAGGAAACTCGAAAGATTGTAAGTTAAG
The DNA here is from genome assembly GCA_949316375.1 of Mythimna vitellina. NCBI lineage: Eukaryota > Metazoa > Arthropoda > Insecta > Lepidoptera > Noctuidae > Mythimna > Mythimna vitellina. The sequence goes on along the minus strand of OX438687.1, from coordinate 5,003,551 downwards.
TCTAAAATAAGTCGTGCGTTATTCTGAGCTGTCAAAATGATAGTATACTTGGCATTTAGAAATGAAAGCTGGTTTCTGTTTACAAAAATTACGATTTTGGATTATTTTATGTAAGTTAAGTGCTTAGACTATTTCTGGCGTGATTGAAAGGAACCTAGGTATAATCTTAGCTGAAAGTGTAGGAAAACCTAAGGATGGACATTCAAAAAAATAATATTCCTGAAATAAATCGGTTGTAAGTTTATAATAGGTAAACTATTTAGTCTTCCTCATTCCATTTGATCAATGAATTTTATAAATGAAACCTTATTAACAGGAAAATGAACGGTTGTTAAGTGATCTCATTCATTGTAATAATAGCTAATGTAAATAATGTGCCTAGCCTTTTTCTTGCCTAGTATTTTCTCAGCTATGTTGGGGTCGGCTTCCAGTAAAACGGGATGCGGTTGGATATCAGTATTTTATTTGAAGCAGTCGCTCAATAGGCCGCCTATCTGACCTCTACAACCCAGTAATAGGATCATGACATCCCTTGGCAAGACTGTTGTTAGATTTCTTGGCTTTTGACTATCCGTAACGACTATACAGACAGATATGATAGACAGATTAACGCCATAACGTGCTTTCCGAAGCAATAAGGAACTCCATATGTTAAGATGGTCAGCCTTGAGATGAAGATGGCCCATCTAGCCATGGGTTCCTGTAATTATCATCATCATCATTTCAGGCGAAAGATGTCCACTGTTGGACATAGGCCTCTCCCAAATGTCGCCATAACGAACGGGCCTGTGCGTCTTGCATTCATCGGATTCCCGCGGCCCTCACCAGATGATCGGTTCACCTTGTGGGAGGCCTTCCAACGCTGCGTCTTTCAGTACGCGGTCGCCACTTTACAACTTTTCGACCCTAATCAACCATCTGTTCTGCGAGCAATGTGCCCTGCCCACTGCTACTTAATTTGGCGATTCTTCAGGCTATGTTGGCAACCTTGGTTTTCCTGCAGATATCTTCATTCCTGATGCAATCGCGCAAGAAAACTCCAGTAATATCTAATGTAAAGACTGTCAAAAGATGGGGAGATTATGCATAATGCCAAGATGCAAAATCCCAAGTCGGTAATGAGTGTGACCTGATTGGCAAAGCTTTGATAATAAGCGGGCAATCGTTTTTGGCATAGCTTTATCTCTGGCAATGGACTGCAGTAGATTGCGGCGCTGCTTAGGTTGCCCACGAGAATATCTTCGGATATGATGATAATGCACCCAGAAAAGTTTTAATAGAGGAAGGTGTGACACGCATATCGATACCAGACGTATCATATAAGCCTTCTGGGTTACATGCTCTATATTCTAACTGTCACAAAGGACATTTTGTCACTTTGTGCGAATAATCCTTACGTTATTAAAAAAAAAACCGGTATATTTAAGAACTGCTACTAGTAGAGCCTTCTTTCTGTAATAAAATTAAGCTTAGTTGTTTTTTCAAGACTTATATTTGTTTGATATTATTTCAACATAAACCCATGATGGGTCGACAAAGCCCACAGCTGAGACCTGTCAACACAGACAACATTCAACTATACAAGATGGCCATTGAAATAGAACTATGGCTTACACCTGACTCATTTATTATAACAGCTACAGTTTTAAGCATTTATTAATGAGCCATTTGTCAGTGCTAATGAAACCGTGGGTTAAAATTAGTCTAGGTTTATTGAATTTCAATTTTCACCCTTTTGAACTCAAAATAGAGTTGGCATTTGCGTGTGATGCATTCTTGATTTTACATCGATTTTTCATTTTTGTTTTATGTTAACATTTCAATAGCACGATAGATTATCTAGTAGAAATTCTTGAGCAGTCTATATTTGCAATAATAATGATCAAGAGAATTCTACACTGTATAATAACATGGTTATGTTGGCACTACATATTTACATTTTCTTTCGTCGTATTGGTTAACAGGCTAGTTCTAGCATCCGGCAAAGATACCTAGGTACTAACAGCTTTATTTATGCAAGATAAAGGCCTTGCTAAGAAGAAGAAGCTATACATTATTAATGAATGAACGAAACTTGTCTGAGATTATCCAGTTCTCCTTCAATAGAATGCTTTAATTTAAAAAAGATAAATAAGGTATTAAACCTTTTTCGATTCCGAATAAAAACATAAAACCATATCCCTTAAAATTTCGAAACTGACCAGTAACAAAATAACATAAAACAGACGGTAAGAGAACGCATTCGAAAATTAACACTGCTATTAAAAAAGCAATTGAATATCGTTCAGGAACTAATGCTCGCGCCGCCTCTAATGTAATTCTCTCACCAAACATTTCTTTTAATCCTAAACGCAGCTGCATAGTTTATTTATACTGGCTACAACCCGTTTCGTTTATCTGTGCGCTTGGGTTGCCAGATAGAGATTTACAAATACCTGATATTAGTTTGGATAATATGGATGAATAGGGATGAGTGTCATTTTAATGAGGTCTCAATAAAAGTTGTCGAACTGTAGAATGCATGAAATATTAAACAACCTATAAAAGATGACACTGACATATTTCACGTAACTATTTATTTTAATACAAGTATTTTGACGCAATTAAGTTAATTATAATGACCGGTGTTTCAATAGATGTTTTCGGTATTCCGGCTTTAAAGAAAACCGCAATGGAGACTGTAGTTATTAAATCATTACTGAGACATTAAGGTCGTTGACCTCGTTCTGTAGAGTCCCATTTAAATATCAAACTTATAGTTTAGGTTCCTAAACGTCCTCGTCTGAAGGACGGGCCGCTATTAGCCACTATTACATCCATCAATTTAAATAAAACAAAATAAACTTCCGAACACGTTTTCCTCAACTTGTCTATGGTTCAAATAGTTCGCTCATACATTCGGGGGGTGCTTGCACCTGGCAACCCTGTCTGACTAACTTTTACTTTAATTGATACACAGCCCGCATTCCGTAAACTTTATTGGACTCATTCGAAGGATACAGGCAATTCTTAAAGAATTTTTATAACTTACAACATTTTATACTTGTGAAATTTGGAAGGTTAGGACAGTTGTCTTTGCTGCTTTTTTTCCATTCAAGGTGGAGTAGGATTTGCGGAAAACGTTATCCAATTCCTTTGCCTGCAATCACTTTTTATGCAAATATTTTTAATATCAATACGACTTATGAAACAGGTTTCACTTTTCCTTATTTAGTCTTCTTATTATGCCCTAATGATAACCTTTCAACGTTTAATATTATACCTAGTCGATTTTGATAAATTAATAGTTCTTTACTCAGGCAATACTATCCTTATCTCCTGTTTTTTTTTTTATCAAAAATATGTGAGATTTTTTCCAAGTTTCTGAGTCATGATTAGCATAATCAGTCTTATAATGTCCCCACTGCTGGGACTCAGGCCTCCTCTCTAGGAGAGAAAATGGGCCATAATCCACCACGTGGGCCCAGTGCGAGTTGGTGGATGTCACATGTCTTCGAATTTTTTGTTTCCTCGGGATGTTTTCGTTCACCGTTTTGAGAGCAAGGGTGATTATATGAATTACACAAAGTAATGCACCTGGCTGAGTTTGAACCTGCGACTTACGACTAAGTCGGGGCCGTTACCACTCGGCCACCCACCACTGCTCCCTGAGTCATGATTACAAAAGTGTAAATACAATTAATGGTATACCTACATATTCTTAATTTATTACGTGATAAAAAAACACTTACGCGTTATCTTTTAATAATAACATTTTCTGGGAATATTTATGCCAATGTAGCTCAAATAAAAATAAGAGCAAAATTTACAAAACAAACTGATACTGAGATGGTATTAAAAAAAAGACAATAATATGTAAATTATTTGTAATTAATTTTTTCCAAAAGCTCCTGTTACAAATAAAGTGTGGTGTATCAAAAATAGATCAGCAAATATATCGAATGACTCAAATCCGATATTTATATTGATGACTTTCCAGTGACGTCAATTCCGATGACATCACCACTGCACCAGCAGTTTCTGCCTAATGTTTATACACAAACTATGACAAAAGCTTACAATCTGACAAAGTGTTGTAATGCCACACCATTACATATTTTTAGAGTGCTGTAACTCTTACAAAATCCACCTTTATTTCAACAAACTTAAGGTTAGGATTTCAATGGCTTAGGTTTGGTTGAGTTAGTCGCCGGCGCCTTTGACCGACAAGATAATATCTACGTAGAGCAGGTAAGCTTTATTGCTGCCCCCGCGCCCCTTGTTCACAGTGCCGCGCCAACAATCCTCCGTGTTGTTTTTCACACGAGAAACAAACATCCAGTCGATATCCAAGAGAGAAAGGTTCGATAGAAGCTTAAAAGTAGCTTGAACGAGGTCTTCCGCTTTCTGAATTGTTCATATGAAACACCTTTTCATCAGTACCAGGTGAATTGGAAACAGCGAGTGGCAAAATCCGGATATCGAAAATTAAAAGTGACAGATGTCAAATTGTGCTTACAATAAAAGTCTGTCTCTAAACTGTCAAAAAGACACATTGAAACATGTTTCATTTCATTCATTTTTTTTTTTAACGCCAATATAGAGAAATCATTACAGAGATCGCGAGACATAACGGTTCAGCGCTGAAGCAGGTTGTGTATCTAGATGACTTGCTGGACTCTCGTTCAGGTTTAGTTGTCCTTATCGGAAGATTATCACTTAACACGCACTTAACACAAGTTGTTTAGTTACTTTTTTGACGCGAAAATTCATTCAGTAACAAAATAGTAGCAAGAAAAAAATTAAAAGATTATGCTACATCATGAGTTCATGAATGTATTCCAAACCGGATTGTCGCAAATGTGAGCTAGTCCTTACTATCAAATATGCACATCTTTCTTAAGCGCACTTTAAACTAAAATGGCTGAGATATTCATCCAAGTTGAACTTTAACAACTTTGCAAAGTAATAAACGTCATACTTAAGAAAATTTTAAAATGATATCTTTCATTTAAATGACATTTTCACGAAAAGAGGTTTTTAGTAACTGTCAGCATTAACCACAGACAATTTAGCGTTTTTTTTCCACTCAGTCCTGGCAAAGGTATTGCCTTAATCATTCAGTTAATAACAAGCTATTAACCACTATCGTTTATGGTTACTTCCGTAAACTTGAACCGAATACGGCAGCTTATAGTAGCAACTGTAGCATACATGTACAAAGTCTATGTAACACATTTCTTTTGTGTAGCGCATTCATTACGGATATTGTCTCGCGTGTTTAATCAGGCTTGATTCAGACCCTGACTGACACAAAGGAGGCTTTACAATTTTAATTATGTATATATTACTGGTATTACGTTGATTAATATGCTTGTAAGAGGACATAATGATGATGAAATAGGATATTTAGACCACCGACGAATTTACGAACAAGTGTAATTTTAGCTTGTAACAGGTTCAAATAAAAAAAGAAAGTAGCCAAATGAAAATTTAACTTAGACTAATTTAGAATATGTTTACTGTTTCATTTTAATATTCTAAGTTCAAAGTAACCACTACAAACAAATGGAATCCTCCACAGCTTCATTCCTTCATGACATTGACACTAAATTCTCGATTCCTGCGATTAGAAACACCTATCTCCAAGCAAAGTGCATCTCAAATAGTAGCATTACTTAAAGAATAGTTAGTAAGCGATCCACCGCAGCTCTACGTGACACGACACCAGATCGAATGGAAAACTAGAGTTTTCAATCGCGACGCAGGCGCCGGTGAGATGAACCGCATTCCTCAGCCACTCTTTGTCATGTTAACCAAACAGAAGTCTCATTATTCTGTTATTTTAACTAGCCGTGCAGCGTCGCCTTATACGTAAACCGGCCGCCGCTATACACCACATAACCCCTCCGAGTATTTTTTTAAATGCATTTCTTAAACATGCACAGGGCATTCTCAAACAGCCGCCCATATTGAATGTTACACGGAAGTATTGGCTTCCATGTATTTGTATGTCAACTCTTTATGAGCCTATTACGTTACGAATGTGACATGTCAGAAGCGATTTGAATAAAATTATGTCTGCAGTAGAAATATTTACAACATCGAGATATCGTAGTAGGTAGGCACATAAATATTGTGAGTTTTGTGTGGTATTCTTGAAACAGTCGCAGGTCGACACGAAGGCGACCCCTCACGCTATTGTGTCGGATCGACTAGTTTTTTATGTGCAAGCGCATGGGCATCGCCCACTCGAGTTTTTGGAATTCCGATAGCGGTCTCTCCCCGCGGCCGGCGACCGGGCCGGTTCATTCATAACTCGCCGTGATGCCGATACCCTCTTTCACTAGCTTTTCAAACGATCACATGTGTCTGTCAAACCGGAAACGTAAACGAAAACAAACCTAACTATAATTGTTTTAGTTTACATGTTTGATTTATTGTAGGCCGAGTAAAATAAACCACCTACGTCGCTGACTGGCCTGTCTTAATTCTGAAATGAACTATATTACTCACATTGTCTTGAGTAAACAATATGACTCATGGAGTCATGACATGATCGGTGGCTTTTGAAATAATGCAAAACAAAAAGAATTTTATGGGACATCCAACTGACTCTGCTAATATCGAAACGGTTTAGTTGGTTAGGGAAATGTCTGTAGATGCAGACACCTCTATTCGTAGCTGTGGACATTAAGATGTCGTCAACATACATTTTCTCGCTTTGACACCATAATAACTGTACTTTTAATGCTCCAATGTTGCGGAATACCTTGTTCTTCCGACAGTTTTTGTAATCCGTAACAAACTTTATAGTTTAAGGTCGTAAAGTCAAGTCTGTGGGCTATTGTGGGCGTTTATCGTAGGTTTTTATGTAGGTCACAGATTATAAAGCAGTTTACAACTATTAGGAAACCCTATACTTGTTTTTGAAGTAACTTACGTTAATTTTATAATCATGTGTGTAACATTTGCATAGTAAAAATGTTTACTGAGCACGAACCGCGATTTCGTATGACTCAAATAGATCAATCAAGATTTTCATCTAGCAAGTCCTTAAAAATTAAAAAGAATTGTTCACGAGAGCAAAAACTGTATCAGAATAATTAATTATAATCGTTTCAGTTAAAGGTTTCGAAGTTTCAACTACCTACCAAAAAACAAACTTGACATTGAAAAAAAAAACAATAAAATAAGTGCTTGCACAAAAAAGAACTGAAACAAGTTCTAAGTATGAAGTTTATAAATCATGCATATAACGTCGAAAACGTTTTTTCCACAGTTTGATATTCTCGAAACCAATGTTTTAAATGTCAACGCATGATCAAAGCGTTTAATGCTGGCTGGTCACAAATGCAGCTATTATTATGCTAGGCAAGTAATGACCATAAATATTTCTGTACCCACTTCTGTTCACAACAAAAGTGTCTTTGACCGCAGAAAATAATACAGCGCTCAGTTATGCGTTTTAATTACCTTTATTCTTTTTTCATCTCATTGGTATGTATGCTCTGCTGTATCCTCATACAGCTGCGATATAGTGCTGTTCGTCCACATTCCTAAGAATACGGAATTCAGGCAAGTACGATGCTTTTGGAGAAGGGTTGAAAATTCCAGACACTCAAATGACATCGACGCGACTTTCAAATCCGGAATTGCAGCCTCGATAGAAGGTCTTGGATTTACCGTACGTCTCAAAACATGTACAGCAAAGTTCGCATCAACGATTAACTGTGTGCAGTGGCGTTATGGTGCAGCAGGGGTGATCGTCCAAGCACTCTCACGGCATAATAATTACGGGGCGCGTGAACCACTCGTCGCAGTTTATAGGCCGGCTCGGCCGTGCAGCCTGCCCTCCTCCTCCCCCCCACCTTCCATGGACCCCGCCCGCCGGACCGCATTCCGCTCCCATGCGACTGCGTCCTGCATCCTCCTGACTCCAGGACCTCTCCAAAATGTCATGTTTTTATTAATTTCGCTGATAGTAACTGAGCTCGCGATTCATGATCTTTTGAGCTCATTAGTGGCGTTGGTTTCTCAAGTGTTCTAGTTCATTTGGATAGTATCTGCTTTCGTAAAAATATCTTTTGGCAAGATGTCCGTCCATGAACCCGTCAATTTCTTAATAAAATTCAACACACTTATATCCAATATCTAAAGCTGAATAAACATGGCATTTAATTTAGCCATTTCAGAGAATGTAATTTATTTTTATTTGTTAAAATTTTATCTTTCAAGGCTTTCGTCAGGAAAAAACCTGACTTGCTTTCTCTTGAATTGAAACGTGGGTAGATGTTATCCGTAATTTAATTAGACAGACAATCGAAAATCATCACAGAGGACAGCTTTTTTTATCGAGGCTGGAAGGTGTCTATTATCAACATCTATTACAAAATCGGGTGTCCATCACAATGTAAAGTCATCTCAGTCGTTTCACACGCTTATTGCCTATTCCATTAACTAAATCAGACGATGACGAATCGACCACTAAATCGAGATTATAATCATTATACGATCTCGCGGGCTCACATTCTTAACGAAGAATCCGTGAAGCGTCGGAATGCACGGAATCAATTCTAACTTGTTTTGTTTTCGCCACGTCATAACTCGATGTTCGATCCCGACCTGCTCGAACCCGGTCGTGCTCGAATATTGAATCGATAAAGTTTTCCAATTTGGTTTAACGGGAGACAATGTAACACTGTTAATATAACACAATGCAATGTGCACTGGCTTTTCACGCTATTTTCAAATTGGCGTGAGATTGTACGAATCCGATTTACGTCAATGTTTACTCTATTCGTTGGCTAATACTCGTTTGGTCAGCCCGTTACAGACTCATAGTACGTGCACGAACTAATCATTTTTGGGGGCTTGTTGTTTCAACATTACCCAATTTGTCATGTTTGTTTTATTTCATGCTTTTATAGACGACACCGTTAATCTAAGTAAACAAACCAAGCTTTCATCAAAATAAAAAGCCAATTTTATTTAAAATTGCGTTACTATGTGTGTTACTGCTACAACCGCAAATATTTGTATGCATTTGATTAATAGAAATTTAATTAATAAAAGAAAATAATAATATGCATTACTAAAAATGTCACCACTTCAAAGACTTACGACATCAGTCTTTGACACATAATCAAATTTACCTCAGTGCACCAAGAAATCAACAGATCAATCAGAGAACCAACAAATAAAAAGAGAAATAAAAAGAGTTTATTTGCATCAAATATGGGCCATGGTGCGTATCATAAAAATAAATATAACAATAACAACTCTATTTATTAGGAAGATATGCATTACAAGTCAATTTCTGCAGAATTATATTTTTTTGCAGTTTCTATTAACATAATATTTAAATGCACAGAATTTATTCTTATTCAACGTAAACTGAAAACTATACGGAGACATAAAACGGAAGATAAATACTGATATCAACATGGCTGAATATAATCGATACTTGTGCATTGCACATAAACGGGCATTGAGTGACGTCCAGTTTACATCCAGCTGTTGTCGATGGTCAATGTGGCGCGAAAGTTTTTATTTTTATTTTTGCTTCGATATTTATTCATTTTACATTTAAATTATAATCAAGTTTGCCCAATTTGTTCGCTACGTTGTCTGCCATGTTCTGAATCCATCTTAAGAGAAAAACTTCATTAGAAGCAAAATAACTCCAAATTGCACTCACGAGGTCTTCATTAAAATAGCTGGTGAATTGTATGAATATTTTACGAACAGGTACTGAGTATTTTATGTAATTTTAGTATCTACTTAGTAGGTATTTTAATATTTTTATAAGGCGGAATGACTGGAATTTGAGTTGTTAAATCCGGCCTTTGTAAAGTAGTTTTTGAACTTAGTTGAAATTAAAATCGGTCTTTGAAGAATAAAGTTGAAATATATATTTTTTCTATTATTACCTATATATTTACTAAACAGTACCTAACTTATGCTGGCTTGAGAGGTTATTAAACTGTTCCCATATAAGTAAATGCTGAATAGAACTAAGTTTATTGCAGCCTTCTTAGATAAAAATCCTGTATAAAAACTACTAGAGGTTGTTATTTTAAACAAACACTCATGCAATTGAGAAATGCCGACAAACATTATTTTATGTAATCCATGGTTATCGCAAAGTGCCTCGATAGTGCAATTAAGATAAAATCTCAATAATTTATTCGGCAAATCGTTTGTGCATAATATGCTCGCAACTTTAATCCAATACCGTCAGTAAACGAAATTCTTCAAAAAAACTGTTTTTCACGCCATCTGGTTGCTGAGCGCTAACTTTACAGATTGCGTTAAAAACAGTTTTTTTTTTTTTGAAGAATTTCGTTTAGTGACGGTATATTGGATTAAAGGTGTGATAATGTTATCTGCATCTGGTAGCATCGGAATAAAATGCAACCTTTATGGTTACGGAAATGTGGAAAATAAAGTATTATATTAATGGAAATACTGCATTACCATAGTATTTACCTTTAATTATATATAATGGCTTCCTAGTGCAAACACAGCAACACGGCTTCATAGACAAGTTTCCGTTTTTAATTCGTTTTAAAACATACGGACTGTAGAATATTTCGCGACAGTCCAGTAACCAAAAAACAAAGTTTTTTTAACTGTACCTAGAAGACTAATTTTATGTGGAATGAACATTGTAGAGCTGCCAAAATAATAACCTACATATGAGATTATGGGTGTTTTTACAACATTATTAGGTAATTAGGAAGTCAAACAAAAAAAAACCTGCGTCATATAACCTGTGTCAGGGTCGCATAAACTCAAAAAAGAGCAATTTGTAATCCAATAACTTAAATTTAAATACAAATTAAAACAACATTCTTAAAAATACGCTCTTGACCATTATTCTTTCCAAAACTTCAAATATTTAAATCAATTTAAATAAACGATTGGTAACATTGATTTTAAATATCGAATGCACATTTTTTGCGCATGGCTGGCAGGCCAGTGCCACGACCGGCGCGCCGCGGACCGGTCCGGTGGCACGGCGACAGGTCGGCACCTGCCTCGCGCGTGGAATGTCCGGTCGCGAATTAAAACCCTTTGAGATACTCTTATTTAGTCCCGGACAATGACGATTTTCCGGATTACAGCTAATTACCGAGAGTTTTTATCTTTTCCATTAAACGTGTATCGCATTTTAATGAGCCAATTAAAGAAATGAAGCCTTCCTTTACTTTGTCGTTGTTAATAGGGTGACTAAGTCACTTCTTCAATAAAACCGCTCTAGCTACTAAAAGCTTTTCTTTATTGTACGAGATGTAAGTCTTGCAAAACAGCGTAATGCCAATGGTCACAATTTTTAGACGTTTATTTTTGCGCAGAACCCTAATTCTTTTTTCAAAATAAAAGTAACCTAAGTTACTTCGTACAACATCAGCTATCTCCCAGTAAAAGTCCCGTTAAAATCGGTCCAACCGTTACCGACATTAGCCGAAACAAAGAGACAGACAATAATTGTAAAAATTACATTTTGGTTACATGGGTTTCGAATATACTTTCAAAAGCATAGAGTAAAAAATCATAGGTATTTTGATATTACAGAATCTTCTATTATATTTATACGTAAGTATGTAGGTAGACCGAGAAAACTTTATCTTCTACTGGTTAGCCAAAAATGTATTTAACCTTTGTAATGATGAGCAACAATGAGATGTCAATTGAAAAATTTAGTTCAATGACATGGAATTTAGAAACCAATGAACTGTTTATACACGCAAATAACATTCGTAACGCAAATTGCTTCCCAAGGTCGATTTAGACAGAAAATACTCAATTATGCATGATTGAATTGGAAACTTATGAAAATGTACTCTGCCCCGGGCTTCTTTCACCGGCTTCTTTCTATTAGTGAACCGCTTCAAAATCCATTACGTCGATTACGAGAATAAACAGACAAACACTATAAAAATTAACGCATTCTATTTGCACTTACTTGTTGATTTATTCAAGTCCAAGAAGTAAATAAACTAAAATACATTTTTTACGAGATACATCCTCATCTACATTGAGAAAGTTTTTCATTATGACGGATAGAACCCTACTAACAGGTGATTTTAAAAAACAAAGATAGAATAATATATTAGGACAGGCAACAAAACAAAATAATTAAAAAAAAATTGTAGATGAGCCTGTTACGACATATTTGTAGCTATATATATATTTGTATATTTATAGTAGCTATTCTTAAAATTCCCGGCTTCGTTAGAAATTATATTTTCCGTTAGCATTTTTATCATTTCCGTAGACATAGCAAAATCCAACAAATTATGGAATTATGACAAAATCATGTGGATAACAATGTACCTATATATTTTTGCATAACAAAGCAATACCTATCCGAATGTAAGAAGATATACAAAAAATTTTTGTGGTATTTTATCTCACTGACATTTTACTTCTTGGACCGTTTCAGAACTTACCATATCCAATAGCAGCATAGCCCGTGACATAGAATCGTGCAGCTGTTAAACATCACAGCAGATGAAAATAAAAGTAGAACACGAGCGGATTCGCAAGCAAATACTATAAAATAAATAAAATACCACGTGGTCTCAATGTTCAAACATGCACTGGGCTTACGTCATATTCGACCTCCATAACTCCATAGTTTCGGCATGCTTTGGTCATATACGTATTAACGATCTGTAATCTGCTATTTATGTCTTTCCGATTTTCTGGGATGGTTCAGATTGTCCTATTTTGTTATAAAGCTCTACAATGCATTTCAGAGCATGGAGTTTCTATTTGGCGCCCAACCTAACCCTAAGTATTGTTATTTCCTGAATGCAAAGATACAGCTAATACAAAATTAAGTCAAACCGCTTAAGGCTTTAATTTATACATATGCGCAAGTGGCATCCATTATCGAACTAGATGTTTTACCCACAAAAGATCCCAAAAGAGATCACTCAAATCTAAAACCCAATATCATTAGGCGTATAGAATATCTTAAAATTTAACAATCGAATCATCCGAATAATAAAAATCTGCAAAAACTTAATACGCGGCATCCTGTTTCCCCTATCCGAGCCTAATTACAGAATAAGAGGTTATGGAACGCGACATAAAAGGTCTGACGTTCCCTGTGACTGATGGAGCACCATTCAGCCAGCTTGATTGAAAGGGTACACTGTGAAAGCCCGAATAATGTATGTCGGCATAATGGGATTTCTTCTTCAGGTATGTGCTAATTCGCCAACGGGGTACGGCTTTTATTTTTTATTTTACCTTTTAAACTGGCAATTTGTACATACCCGTTGGATTTTTACCAAGAACAAATATTTAGGAAAAATGGTCTGTCTTGCGGACTCTAAAGACTTAGCAGAAACATATCTTCATAACTTTAACTTTACCAAACAAGTTTCGTAACGAATTTAACAAGTTATCTTTACAAAATATTGCTGCCGAAGTTTCCCGGTGAACTAACTGATAAATTAGTAATCACTTGGACTTCAATCAATGTGGCTGAAGCCATGCCGTGGGTTGTCGACCTTAGGCCGGTGTTTACTCAATGCTCAGTCGGCTTGTCAACCAGTCCTCCCACAGACCGATTTTGTATGTCATTCCAAACATTCAGATAGGTGAGAGTTCCTCGGTAGCTTTCCAAGTACACGTTATAGTTGAAATTTTATGCGTTAGAAAAAAAAACAACAACGCTGAAATGTTTTGATTCCTTCCGCCAATTTCTTTTCAGCCTTTAATTAATTTTCTTGTTTGTCAAGTTAATACTGTTCATGTTTATTGTTAACTTTCACCCATTCGGTTAGTAAAGAATATAATAGTTTTAACTATTTCATATTTCTTTGTTAAATGTTACTTTATTTTATTACTTATATTCCGTTTCCGTAAAACATACAGACTTTCTTGATAACTTAATGATGACTTTAACATTCAGTTTAATTCACTCATAAATATTAAAGATTTATATCATCCTACTTAATTGGTCATAAATTCTCAGACCTTTAGGAAATCATTTAAAAAACGTAAATATTTATTTTTTAATTTATAAAACTTAAAATATAGCTTAAGTTATGATTAGTTTGATGGATGAATAGAATTGTAAGTGACTTCAGTTCGTAGGACATTCCCGCAGTCGATGGTCGTTATCTTGAACTCCTATGACAGCTTTGATAGATAGGTTAGTTTAGAAAATAAGTACCTACCTAACCAAACAGGATAAACCCACCCATGATAACGATGTCCATCCTTATGACATTCTACAGTGCGGCGAAGGTAAATTTATTTAAGGAAATCTGAGGCTACTGACCTTAATCTTACCGAGATTCCCGTGTACCCAGAATATTTTATGCGTTTTTTTATTCATCATGGGATGAAGTAACATTCTCTGACGTCAGCTTCGTATTTCTGGTAATGCAGTTTATTATTTTTCGACTCATTGATTTATGATCCGGTGTTCAATATCATAAAGAATTTATTTGGCGTGTTGTAGTTTATGTGCGCAAACTATGAGATTGAAGTTATATTTTTTGGAAAATGGATGGTTACCAAAAAAATCTTATTGTGTATGAGTCATAAATAATCCATTCTTCTCAACTATTTAAATTGCCACCGTTCAAAGTTCGTTTGGATCTTAAATATCTATTTATTTAAACGTTGGTCGTGTACAAATGCCGGTAGTTGTCGCGACTGGCCTCCGTTAGAAGTCCCGGCGATCGAGTATTGCATGCTAAACGACCGGCGAGCTATGCAAAATACTTTGTATAACCTGATAGTGCGGCGATGCCGAGCGATCTATCAGACAGTAAGCCTTATTGGGAAACGTGGCGTCAACCTGTGCTCTTAAAACGTAGTCTATCTTAATAGCAAGAACTCGTATCGCCTGATCTTGCCGCTTCCATTGAATTACCATTGGCGACGAATAAAATTTGCGTATAAATTATTATGTTGTGGCGAATTATGATTATCTTTAATAAGTTTGTACAGGCCAGAGTTGTTAAGACCTATTTTATTCCTGAATAAATTATGACTGCACAAACACCAATTAGCTTTATTAGATCGATATAAGGCTTTAGTAGTTTCACGGGTAATGCGTTGGGTGTGGCGCAGTGGTTCATTAATAATGTATCAGTTTACAGAAACGAATGGGATGGGTCCAACTTCAAAGGGTTGACGCAAAAGGCTTTCGCTGGAAAGAGGTGTGCGTGGTGGAAACTCATTATATTAAACAATGTCTTATTATTCGCGCTCACTGAATATTTACTGGTTCGAGTTGTTGCAATAATTATAATTATTTGGATGTTCAAATCGGTAGCATTTCGTGTTAACGACATTCGTGGGAAGGCACCAAAGAAATGCTCGTGCCAAATACCGTGTCCGTGACTGTAAATTTTCACGGAATAATTCGTCGGCGATTATTCCAAAGAGTGCGAGCGATGAACATGCTTTCGAATGCCAAAAAAGGAGGATGTAATGACTGAATGGTGCCGTCGAGCCGGTCCAAGCAGAGAACATTTTTGGAAATGTAATCGATGTCTCGATATCTTGCGCCCTCGTCTTGAAATGTTATTTTTTTTTAAATTCGAAGCCATATTTTCCTCAATCGCGACAATCAAGTTGTCTCCCAAATTAATTTGATTAAGGCGGCTTCTTCAGAGGCTTGACAAGGTTCATTAAAATACAGTAAGTACACACACCTAAATCAATTGACAACACTTATCAGTAAAACCAACATGCTATCTTGGAAGGAGCCTTGTGTAAGTATGTCTGTTATAAAGCTTTCATAAATCCGTATAAACGTCTGAAAACCATGTCAAATCGCGTTTGAACCTTCCGCAGCGGTGTCGCCCACGCTTATTCCGCGAGCCATTACCTGCCTACTTGCAGTCAGACTTTTAACTTAAATGTTTTCTGTCATTGACATCGTGATTCATTCGAATTTGAACTCTATTAATGTCAATTCAGATGCGATTTTATAGACAAGATGTTGATAGATGAGAAGTTTGTTTCGCAGAAATGTTCATTTTATATTATTATGTTGCAATGTAGGCATTTCACAACACCGCCTACTATATCAAGTACACCTACACGGTAGATACAAATTGTTTTCGGAGATGTTTACTCTGCTGGACATTAAGATTTGTTCAAGGATAAATTCAAATTAATCGATAAAGTCTTTACATTTGCTAATAGCGTAATATCCACGATTTTGATATGCGATGAATCTGATAATTATGCGTTTTTCTTGCACTATCTGTGTTGTGAAATATGAAGTCGGGCATTAAATACATTACCACTTCAAGCACCTTAATGATAATATTACTAATTACACGATAGAAGTGTTATGTTTCTGCTTTTTCTGCAAGTATTTGGCTAACATTTTATGCTCGTGGCTTCAATAAAAGGCAATTAACACAAAGTTAAATTAGTGGACGGCAAAAGTTCTTGGATTATTGTCTTGTAAAAAAACTTGAATATCTTGTCTTGACTTGTTCCTGATCAGGTAAAAATGAGTTCAACGCTAAGGATGTTAAGTCTTTATTCTTTAAACAAAATAACAATAGCTTCTGCTGGTCCTTTTTCCTTTCATTATGGCGTGTTTTCAAAAGGGTTTTAGGCACCCAAATTCGTGTACAAATTTGCGTATTCTTGTTTTTAATCTCTTCGAACGCTTAGGGTCGTTAAGCCATTAACAAAATGCAAAAACATTGTTTCAGGTACATCTAAGATGCTAAATGATAGGTACTACTGGTGGGCGAATCTTACCTGTGGCTTTGTCGGCGTTTGGCGTCGTACGAACGTAGGTATAATTTTGTTTATCAGTACATTGTTATGATAACGCACCAATAGATTACACATGTTTTGCTTTCTCAGTTTATTACTGATTTGTGAGGACTTTTAAGAAATGAGAATATGACTAAGCAATTAGCCTACCAAGTTAACAATTTTTTTCCAAGAAATTATCTATTCTACTTACGTACAAAGCCGTCGGATCTACTTTTCTAGGAGGTACCAGGTTGTAAAATGCATTTGAAGCGATAATGTTACCTACTAAAGGTGTTATAACTACCACTACAGGTACCGCTTCACAGAGGTAGCCAGTGCTGTGCATTCTAGTTTGTTATGACATAAAGCAATATAATTCGACCAACGTATCATGCATTATCGCTAATCATTATCACATTCAGCTGTGGAATAGCGCGTGATTCTCACCTGAGTTCGGTTGTGCTTGTAGGTCTACCGCCGTCAACATTCCATTCTTTTCGAAGATTGTTTTCACATTTGCACATGTTCCTTCAGAGTCAGTGGCAGAAGCCACAGCTAAGAAACAAGAAGTCAACAGTAAATACAGAATTTGACTCCGCATTCTCATTCCGAAAATCGATTTTTTGTTAGGCGACAGTTTATCACAACAACACTCTTTCACAGCCATGTTCGCGACGATTGAATTTTTAAGTGTGAAACGAGATACACTTTTATAAACCGTTCATAAATAAAAGTACAAGTAAATGATTTTTAATTTAAACTTAAATTGCGGTACTATACACGCCATACGCACGACTTGCGACAATTCAACTGCGAACCATGATGGTCGCAGCTCGACTGCTGGCCGACTGACTGAAGTGAGCAGAAAGCGACTGGCTGTCGCGCGGCCGCGGCATTGCCATTTTTATCTTGCTCATTATTTGTGATAAAACATTAATACAGAAGATAAAAAAGTGTTTGGAAAATCCAACTTTTAATTTTTCATGTGTTTTACTTTTGTTTACATTTCAGAAGCCGGCATAAAACCTTATTTGATAATTTTACAAATTATAATGGTGCAACACAGACGTATCATATGGCGTATATTTTAGGGTAGCAATATTTTTATTAAGGTCTATCATTGGTTACAAAATTAAAATAAGAAAATTTATTGACCAATGAATGATAACTCATGCACGACGTCTTTGCTATGATTGGATCTTTTTGTAGTTTGTAATGTCACTACTGACTTGACTGTTGTCAAAAACGAGTGTCAAATGTCAATCAAACAAAATAGACGGAATGTTATTCAATCGAGGATCGCACGTTTTGTATTTTTATAGTATTTAGAATATAAAATCATCTCTAATAGTAAGTGAAACTTGGGTAAATTAGTGTACAATACTACTTCTTGTCTATAAGGGATACAAAAATACAGTGTATATTCAGTTTATTATCGTAAATAATTTTATATAACCGGTCACCATGAGAATATATTTGTTAAAAAGTGTGTCGCGGTTGATAGGCGCGAGATGTTACTCTACGCCGAATTATAAGAAAGTCACGCACTGTATTTTCGACATGGACGGACTTCTGCTTGGTAAGTAATAATGCGACCTTCGCAAATATTGTCAATGTTATTGGGTCGCAAGGTTATATACGCGGCCGTACTTTTACATAATTAATAACAAACATAATTATGAATGTATTCTATTATGCAGATCGTACCAAATTTAGTTGAAAATATTTCTCAACACTCGAACCTCCAAACGTGTTTTTAAAAAAAAGTTTCGGGCCATATAAAGTTTCGAAACTAAACCTGCTGGATAATTTATTCATAAATATATACTGTTATAACTCAATTTTATTTGCTACCCTAAGTTGATGCTCAAGTCAAAATAATATACACTATGATTTAATTAAAATATGCACCGAAAACATGCAAATCAGAGCTATTGTCTAACATACCATTATGGCTTAATTAGTATTCCACTGACATACATATTTTTTATTGCTTAGCATTGTGATTGTTGTCTAGTATAATGCATATAGTTTTTATCCCAATGTTTTAAATAAATTATGTAGTTTATATAAATAGGTCCATATATCAAATTCAAATGTGTGAATTGCATCATCATCATCATCATCTTCCTGCCCTTGTCCCGTGTTATTTGGGGTTGGCGCAACACCATTTTTTTCTTCCACTCTGCCTTGTCCCTCGTCATACTGTCCTTTTCTTTCATATCACTCTTCACACAATCCATCTATCTTTTCTTTGGTCTCCCTCTCCCTCTCCATCCATCCACATGTAAACTCATAACTCTTTAGTAACATGCGTCTCATCCCTCCTCTTCACATGACCATGCCAAGACAAACAATTCCCTTTCAACTTTTCAGTCACTGGTGCCACTTTTAAACTTCCCCTAATATATTCATTTCTCACTTTATCCATTCTCGTCACACCACACATCCATCTTAACATTCTCATCTCCTCTACATGCAATCTTTTTTCATCCGTCTTTTTCACAGCCCAACACATCAATATTTTTAATTAAGAGTACTAAATCAAAAACATTAATTTCAAATAGATCAAAAGAATTAAAGTCAAATTACAAATTACACATACAGCCTGCTGGTAAATCCGCTATTGCTCCATGGACACTCTTTCTATGAGACTTTACAAAAACCATATTAAAATAGACTTTTGTTTGGGTATTAGCAATTAATTACAGCTTAAATATAGTATATTAATAGTATTTATTTTTTAAAGGATTTCTTAGAAGGTTGTAAGGACATAAAACCATTTTCCTTTTCAGATACTGAACTAGTGTACAAGAAAATGATAACCCAGTTATGTGCAAACTATGGCCACAAATACACAGACGAGTTGATGATGAAAGTGCTCGGAGGAACTGAGCAGCGTCTATCGGAGATCTTGTGCAAAGAGCTGAAGTTACCCTGTACCCCAACAGAATTTAGAGACCAGTTACTCGTCTTAGGAGATACAATGTTGGCTGGAGCCCCTTTATTAGATGGTACGTAAATAAAATTAGAAAATATAGTCACACTAATAAAATAAAGGCGAAAGTATGAATGTATGTGTGTTTTTTGCTCCTTTACACTTAAACAGTTGAATGGATTAGAATGAAATTTGGCACATGGGTAGACCATTGTTGACACCTCTTCGGTCTGGACTAAGCAATTTGTCTACATGGAATAAATTACACAGCATACATTGAAGGACTGGAATGATTTGCCTGCTGTGATTTTTCTATCCTGTTATAATTTAGATGTTTTCAAGGCTAGAGTGAATAGGCTCTTAATAAACTAGCGCACTTCAACATCAACCAGGTGGGGTTGCAGTCAAGCACTACTTTATATCATTAAAAAAAAACATGTTACATTACATTCCATTCTCTTGAAGAAAGCAAATTGGTTTGCGTCTCTTTTTGTGGATTCTGATGATGCGCGACTCCCGGCTTCTCCTCATAGATTTAAGACGATTATGTCGGACATCAGACGACGTTCGTTGGGTACTGTGTAACCTTGACTGCAATTGTTATTAAGACTTGTGCGCCTGAACTGTCGCCTTTCGTTTGAGACTGGAAAAGTGCTGATTATGTTGTCGGTCTAGCCAGGTAAGCTAAAGACCCATCTCAGTAACGTCCATCCTCTGTAAGAGCATGGAACGGGCGCTCGACAGCAATCTCCTGGCATACCTTGAAACGTCAATACGGCTTCCGTCGAAAATATAGCCTATACCATTAGATACAGCACAAGTGGGCTTTATTCGCGAGAGATGTCATGCGGTGTTCCGCAGGGATCGGTACTAGGACCGCCCTTGTGGATCATCGGGTACGACTATGTGCTGCGCTGCGGCGACCTCCATGACGGGGTTAGCGTGGTCTGCAGACGCAGACGACGCACTGGTCCGCGCAGTGAGAGTCGTACTGGGCGGCGGTCGAACTAGCGACACACGGGGTTGCGATAGTCGTTGATAGGATCCAGCAGTTGGGACTCGAGGTGGCGCTGCACAAGTCCGAGTCTATGTGTTGTCACGGCCCTCGGAGCGCGCCGCCACGGTGTTCCCAATTGACGGTAGGAGGAGTTCACATTGGCGTCGGGTTGGATGAAGTACCTGGGACTCCTCCTTGACAGCCGGAGGAATTTTAAAGAGCACTTCCTACGTCTAGCTCCCAAACTGAATCGGACTGGGGCTGCTCTCAAGCGGCTCCTGCCCAACCTAAGGGGTCCTGGCCCCTCCTGCCAGAGGCTCTACGCAGGCATCGTTCGGTCCATGGCCCTTTATGGGGCGCCG
This sequence comes from Mythimna vitellina, assembly GCA_949316375.1. Taxonomy (NCBI): domain Eukaryota; kingdom Metazoa; phylum Arthropoda; class Insecta; order Lepidoptera; family Noctuidae; genus Mythimna; species Mythimna vitellina. The sequence goes on along the minus strand of OX438687.1, from coordinate 4,982,514 downwards.
GTGCGGACGTTGCCGCTGCGAAAGCGACCGGCGGCTCAGCTGAACGCACGCCAGAGGGTCATGGTCATACGGATGGTGCGGGGATACGGCACGGCTTCCCGCGAAGCGTTGAGCCCCCTTGCTGGCCTGCCACCATGGGATCTGAAGGCAACAGTCCTTGCAATCATGCACGATTTGTGCGTGGAGATGCAATGCTGGGGCGAAACTCCGCTGCCGCGCCAAGTCACGGCATGGCGAACAGAGTTCTGGCGGGATCTCATGGTGAAATGGCGACAGCGACTGTCGCAAGTATCACAACCTAGTACTGGGCACGCCATAATTATAGCGCAAAGTCCCTTCTTTGAGGCGTGGTTGGAAAGACCTCACGGCGTCCTCACCTTCCGCATGACGCAGGTTCTCAACGGTCATGGTCAGTTCGGGAGGTTCCTGCACCGGGATTCGTACGAAAGTGACGCCCGGGTGCTATCACTGTGTGGACCACCCGGAGGACACGGTGAAGCATACGGTAGAGCCGGTAGAGGTGTGCCCCACTTGGGTAGAGCACTGCCGTGTCCTCGTGGGGGAGATCAGCGGCAACGATCTCTCGCGCCAATCCTGGGTAAAGGCCATGGTCCGAAGCGAGGAGGAGTGGCAGGCGGTCGCCTCTTTCTGCAAAGCAATAATGTTAGCAAAGGAGGGGGAGGCACGTGCATGCGCGAGGGATTGGCGTTCACTCCCCAGCCGCTGGGATCCCGATCCCGATGTCCGGCCACCGTAGACGTGGGCTTGCGGACGGCGAGCAATGGATAGCTCGCCGTCCGACCGTCCGGTAACCATCCTGACTGAGCCCAAGTCGACGAAAGCGCGTACAAACAGCAACAAACAGTAGGGGTCCAGTGGGTCGATGCCTACTGAGGCCAATGGTCTGATTCTGAAAGGAAGACTCGGCCCTGGTATGAAAGGCAACGAAGGAACAGGAGTGGGTTTTAGTCAGTAGAAGTCTGACACGCCCTCTCGCTCTACCCTAAAGCGGATGATGCAATGACTTCATTGGATGATTTCTTACCCCAAAAAAGGGCATAGTAACATCACACTAATTAATGATGAGTACAAACAAGATACTCGTACAATGCAACACGCAATTTACGATGCTTGGCATAAATCCATGTTCGTTGAGGCAGATAGTTCACGTCCAAGGTTAGGTTAGCTATATTAGAACTTGTATCAATGGCTAACATAATTCTTTTTATAGTCTTCCTGTTTATACATTTCTTTCCTACCCAGCTTTTTCATAATATCGCTGATCCGATAGAGCAATGACGTAATTGTAGAAAGCTGAAATTTAAATATACCTTTCTACTTTAGCCCATACTTCCAATTTTAGTTCCCATTAAACATTATCTTAGTATTTCGTAGACATTTTTTATATATGAACTCTAGTGCTTGACTGCTATCCTACCTGTTGGTAAGCAGCGATGCAATCGTTGATGGTGAAGCGCACTTGTTTAATAAAAGCCTATTCTCTCTAGCCTTGAAGACATTCAAATTATAATCGGAAATAAATCAAAACAATAAGATATAAATAAACCATATTATTAAAAAAACTCGCTCTTATCCCACCGCTTTTAGGCACGCATTAAACTGTTTTCCGCATTAGTGCAGAAAAGTGCGCGTGCTCTGCCCGCCACAATTTTATTACATTTATCGTATCAGGCAGGGCGGGTGTAGACCCCCACCAGTCTCCGGTCAACAATTCATTTCGTAAGTGTATTGAAAAATGTCGTTTGATACACGTGCAATTTTGTCACTACAGCCCTCGGCTCCATAACACACTCGCTTACGGCTTGTGTGAATTCCGCCTCGATCACAATGACAAACTTTCTGCACTTGTATCTAAATGTACGATACAATATTCGATTTTCTGGAACAATTATCGAAATGTACATAATTATGTTCGTCATAAGCGATATTAGTATTGCCTATTATGTATTGTATTCTCTGATTGCCCATTATGTATTGTATTCTCTGATTGCCCTACTTGTAACTAGTGTACTTACTCAGTCCCCTAGATGAGTTTTTTTTTTAAAGTTCTTTGGCCCTGATATCCTCGTTTTTTCGGCGCCAGTCTTAGCTGACGTTTTAGTCGAGGGTAACCAGTTTTGAGATATAAACAGGGTGTTAAGTCCCACATACCTCAGTTGAAAAGGGAACATCCTCCGACCAGACGGGGTTGAGTCTGGTCTGCGCAACTGCCCAGTATTTGATTTCGGACTGGTGTATTATGTTCTAATCGAGCGGAGAATTCTTGTATCTACTGTAATGCAGGATTTTGACTTTTAGTTCCTATGTAGTGATAAAGATGTCGTTACAAACATTTTCCACAGATATGGATTTATTTATTAAAGTTTCCCTAGACAGTAACCTGGCCATAGGGCTCAAGTGAAACCTAGGAAAGAAAGTATAATACCATTTTTACCAGATTGCACCAGGAGGGTTATGTTTTTCGAGTACTTATGTATGTAGGTATTTATATTTCTTTGGCTCGCCCTACAACCTAACCGGCTTGTTGTACTTTAGCTTTAGAAGTGTCGTTAGATTCACCTTAGTTTTGAAAGTGACATTGTGTACATCTAAATTAGAAAAAAAAACTAAGTAAAATGGCGGAATTTTTGCATTACGTTTTAATTTTTTTTTTTTTTAACAGGTAGGATATCGAAATAATTTTTTCATCATTTCAAGACTTCAAAAGTATTGCCCACTAAATCCGACTGCAAAAAGCGATTAAAAAGATCCAAACAATGCAGTTTTGTCAGATCTATGATTGAACAAATAAATTCTACAATTTTTCAGTAGCGTCTACTAAGTTTCTGTTAAGTATATTGAAAGTAAATAATCAGATGTCGTTGAAAACTTATCAGCAGACAACAATGATATAATATCTCTTGATTATTTACTGAGCATTCATCGGGAGCCAGATAATGCTGTTTGCAGCTCCTGTTAAATGCACCATTAATGAATAAAGAAAAGAATAGAATAATCGATTATTGTCTCTGATCAACATACACAAAACTATAATATAATGCCGGAATATAATGCCGGAAGCAAAAGTTTATTTTTGTTACGCTTAGGTCCCCTAGAGGGTTACTGAGCATAATCTTTGAATTCATGTTTATCTCATTGTGTGTAGTGACTAAGGTGGTGGTAAACAGTGTTCTAAGTCGTGGACGGCATGTTGAATTCCGAACGAAACGAAGGTTGATAAGTTTTTCAAGTTTTAAGTTTTTAATCCTGAACGCCAGTGAGAGATTTATATAATTAACTCCCGAGCATTAAGAGGGAGCTAATATAGAAACCTGAGTTAAGTGAGGACTTCAAGCCGTCCAAGACATGGATACTCTATTTTTTACGTTTTTTTTTTTCATATTTACTATTTTTGACGTTCCAAATTCAAATCTCATTATTCCCCAGGAATCGCCCATACTACATTCTCTCTCTAGGGACAAAATGACTTGCTTTAAGTGATGGTTGTATGACATGTAAAAGGGCATTATCGAGCAGGTGGTGTAAAAAACAATTTATTTAATAACAACCAATTGACGTGACCTATAAAACGTAGGCCATGTGTTATTCTTATCAGGAACAGTTTATCAGATGTGATTGTATTTATGCAAATACAAAAAAAAATGTCATGATCCACGATTTAAAAGTACACAATGGGCGGCTTACTTCAATGGGTATATTCAGTAATATCTATGTTTATTCTATTCTATGTAATATTTGCTTTCGGCTAAGCGCAAACTGCAAATTTCAACTGTAGCGGCCAATAATAAATCTGTGAACAATACCTATATATGTACTAGAATCCGTGAACTGCGAAAAAAAATCATTTGCGATTTAATTTTCTCATTTATAAAATCTTAATCGCAAATATTGTAGTGTGTGCTCACTGCATCCGATCTGAATTCGAATTTATGTTTGGATTACGTATCCGAATTGGAAATGTACTGAATTCGGACGTACGGAGTTCGGATCGTAGACTGATCGTGTACTAGACCTGTCTTGCAAGTAGTACTACAATTAATTTGAACCGACATTTCTAGGATGAGAATCTATGTCATCGCGCCACTAGTGAGTGACCCACCCAAAATTATGCATGATACTTAAACCTTCCTCTTTATATTAGTGAAAATCGAAACAAAATTCATTAAGAGATTATCCAGTCATTGTGATTTTTAGGGCAGGTTCATGTTAAATCTCATCCTATCTCACTTGGGGCAGCGGCGAGGTCTCGGCAAGTAATACATTTTTTCCGCAAAAAATCGTGTGGTATCCCAGAAACTGGGTTAATTGGAGTGCAACTTAATAAGTCCTGAATAATGTAGTTAAACAAAATGTTTTTTTTTTTATTATAATAAGTATATCGAACTAGCAAAAATTAATGCATTTACTCCAGAAAAGAGATTTTTAAAAAATTACGAGATAAAAGCTGGTTTACGAGAAACCAGCTCTTATCCCTATCGCATTTAGGCACGCAATTTACTGTTTTTCCCACTAGTGTGGAAAAGTGTACGAAGTCACCCCGCCATAATTTTATTACTTTTATCCATAGAAATTTAAAAAAACAGGAGAATTGGCAAGAGGGCGTGTGCATGTCCGCGCGACTTGCGCAAAATGCACACGATCGGGCAAACGGCCGTCAGTTACAAACTTGTGAGATACGCGATACGTGATCGTAAACAAATTTAAAATGCCGTGTTGTTCAGTGGTTTCATGCAAGAACCGAAGCGATTAGAGAAGCCTGGGTCATCATGGAATCTCTTACCATATGGAAGTACAAGTTTAATACTATATTTATCTTTAAAATCAGTAAAAACAACAAATTTTATAATATCCCTTGCTGCTACTACGTTATTTTTGTTTTCAAATATCAAGGCGACTGTATTACTCTTACAGTACATACATTGCTCTTTAACCACTACTTAATTTTAACGCTCAGTAACGGAACAAGCAATGTAAAAATAACATAACGATACTTTATCAGTGCGGTGTATTTCATAATAAAGCCACTGTTAGTTGCGGCGAGTTAATGATGTGCCTGTATGAACTACTAATATAGACTATCGACCATAATATCGATTGGTGGGATATCCAAAGTAAAATAATGTAAATATTTTTATTTATTTTGATTATTTTACAGAGTTGTAAAGAAATAGCATAATTCAGAATTTAATAACGACTTTTGCTTAAAATAAGGCAACATGTTCTAGCGCTTTATTTGTTCTCTTTATTTAACAAGATAGAATTTTTTTTTCATAACTTTATTTTGTTAGAAAAAAATAGTACAGTATTTTTTTTCTAACAAAAGCCTTACATGGTGAGGTTTAGCAGTAAGTTAGGTAAAATGATAACTACAATGTTATTTTATGTTTTCAGTTTCCCGAAAGACGCAATTTTAATAAAGCAATGGAGTGATGGAAGGCCACCTAATGGGTTCCCTAAAAAAATATAGTACTATATGCTCATTCCACTTTCAACCAGAAATGCTTTAGCCTCTAAAAAAAACGCAGTCTTTTTGAATGGGCAATCCTTAAATTAAGACTAGACCTGAGTTAAAGTTTTTTTAGTAACTGAAAGCTTTTTCATGCAATAATTCATAATACAAGTTATTAAACTTTTCAGGATTTTAGAGGACCAGGACATGTACTTGGCCTATTTTTAGTATTTGATATTGACGTTCTGAAATGCCGTATATAATGGCCTTATACGGGTAAATGGTTAGTTTTTGGGTTTTATAAAAACAAATTAATAAATAATTAATTATTATTATTATTAAATTATTATTATTAATATTTTATGATTTTGTTTTTGGGACCCAAAAGAAATAGCACAACAAAAAAAAATGGAAAAATCGATAACTTTTTTATTTAGTCAATCACTAGCGTAAATGTAAAATAAATTGCTTTTGCATAGCACATCGACATTTAATGTGTGCGTAAGTTGTACGGTGCATGGAAAATACACGCTGTTTTTAGGGAAGTAAGGTTTATAATTGACTGTGTAGTATGGACTGATTTATGATTTGCGGATGTGTGCGCGATTGCGTAAATATTACTGCAAATGTAGTAGTTTCGGCGGTGGTAGGGAAACTGGAGACATCGTGTTCCGGTACAATTTTTACTACTTAACATATCTCCTCCTTTCTTATATCTATGCTTTTATCGTATCAGACTGGGCGCGCGTCGACCCCCACGAGTCGCGCGTCAACCCCCTTTATTTATGTCTTCGTAAGTGTATTGAAAAACGTCGTTTGATACACGTGGAAATTTGCCATTGCTGTCCTTGGTTCCATAACATAACACCGTCTCGGTCGCAATGACAAACTTTCTCCAGTTGTATCAAAATGTATGTAATAATAGTCTAAGGTGCTAAAAAATGCTTCCTAAAAACCAAAACAATAACCCTCCTTTCCATCCATTACAGGTGCAGAAAGATTAATACGTCACTTACACAAAACGAAGGTTCCCTTCGCGCTAGCTACCTCTTCAAGCGCCCGTTCAGTAGAGACAAAGATAGCACATTATAAAGAACTGTTCTCTTACTTTCACCATATGGTCATGGGCAGTACAGACCCGGATGTCAAATTCGGAAAACCACATCCTGACATCTTTTTGGTGACAGCTGCAAGGTTTCCTGATAAGCCGGATCCTTCTAAGGTATGGATAGTTTCAGTTATTAAAATGTTAATTTGTACTTTATAAAATAACTAGCGGGGCCGATCAGCGTCGTACGGGTGTTACATATAATTTAAATGTATAGGTTTTCTCAACTATAATATGCATGTATTTTACACATAAACCTTCCTCATGAATCACTCTGTCTATTGGTGTAAACTGCATGAAAATCTGTTCAGGACTTTTTGAGTTCATCACAGACAGAAAGACGCGGTGGGGGATTTTGTTTTATAATATGTGGGAATGTAAAGATCATGGATTCCACCTGTATAGAGATGAAAGATGAAAGACAGTTTAAGATCAATAAATTCACTATATTATCTGTTTCCACAAATATAGGATTAAGATTAATTTATACTAGGATGAATGGTGAAAGATATGGGATTATGAGCCACGCACACTGTATGTCTCCGAATTACGTGCTAAACTATTGTGATGTAAATGCAATAATATAAATGATGGAAATGTACCGAGCGGGTGGCGCAATAATGATGACCCAGGCAAATGTACTGTACGGTGGTTGACCCGTACACCACCATAGAAATACAAAAACATCCAACCAACGACCTTTCAGATATCTATGAATTCCACTTAAGTTTGTACCCAAAAATTGAGAGAGACTGAATAGTCCCGTGGTCTTACAGGAAATGTGCATTTTCCGTGTCACTCGGTGTTAATGTAGCATTCAGTGTTCAATTATAATTTCATCGTCGGAAGATAGTTTCGGAGATTGCCTTGTTTTTTTTTTGTTAAACCTAACTAAAGTTTGTGTGCCAAATTAATCTGTGATATTCTTTATTTTTTTTCTCCCGCTCTAAGTGGAGCGACAGGAACTGTCAGACTTTTACTGGCCAAAACCCCCTGTTTTCCTACAGTTGCTCTTTCCGTCCCAGGACCACGGCAACTCTTTCGAACTATCCCGCAGTTCGGAGATTGCCTACCGACTGCATTCAACATTAATAGTCAAGTGTGTATTTAGCCTATTTCGTAATGAGACAAACGTATAAACCCCATTCAGGCGTCCTTTAGGTAGGATAGTCAGGCGACCTTTCAATAGGTGGCACTGTAGCCTTGCGCGCTACAGTGATCAAATCAAAGGTAGACTCAATCTGCCGTGGTATTGGCCAAATAGATTTTTTTTTTCTTAGGCTTTTGGCAAAGTGCCAGATTATTGACGACGAAAAATCGTCTCAATTTATAATTATGACGATGAGTATGAACGCTGATTGGTCTGATGTTACCGTTATGAGTTGACGGATGCGCTCTTCGGTAATAGCTATATTCGAAACGTTCTAACCAAACCGATAATAGATATGCCTTGAATTATTATTTATTCTTATATTTTGCATTCAAGATTCTAATCGTCCTATATTATGAAGACTGGGTGAGGTTTTTTGAAATTAATTTTTCTGCGATACAAAACAGCTGATGTTATAGTGACGAAACTTTGTATGCGTGTTTGTTACTCCATTACGCCCAAATGGCTGAACAGAATTAGTTGAAATAAGACACATGGGTACCATAGGCTGAGGGTTACGTACAAACTTACATATGAAAACGGTTCGATTCCCGAATTGAGTTACGAAGATTTTTCGCAGAAATCGCCTGCTCCATACATTTTGACGAGTTATGCAAACATACGTAGGGAACAGCTGCTTTTTTTTTTCGCGATTTCAGGTTTGGGCCCATAGTAAAACTTGTTCATAATGAGGAGTACAATGTCCCCTCGAAATTCTTAAAGTTAATTTTTTAACACCTTATATATTATATTTACCCAACATAATAATAATGATAAGTCCTTACGTTTGGAATTAGCGTTTTTTTAAACGGGTTACTACTGCTTCTGAAAGAATTTTTCAAATCAGATCAATATTTCCTGAGATTAGCAAACAAACTCTTCAACGTTCAACAAATCGAAGGAACGAATCCCAGATGCAGAGATTTGCTTTGTCTCACTAACAGACTGAGGTAATTCAGTGCTGAAGTGTCAGGACTTCAGCATGAGTTCCAGCTAAGGAGGTTTCTCACTTATCCAGGTCTCACTCTACCAAGTTTCACTGTATTAGTATAGATGTATTTTGACGCAGGCAAAGCTACTGGCCTACAATATACAGTCCAATTCTCGGTACTAATTGAAAGATTAACGGATGACGTAACTCGCCGAACAATAACATGGCGTTAATCATAGTTTATTGGGGTTTCAGCACTTCGTATTATGTAACAGTAATGCTACCACGAGCTCTTAACGCGATCCATTTTACGACCTAAACTGAACTGTTAAAAGTATGGAACTCCATACTTTTATATAGGGTGAAAAATAATTATTTATTTGTTTAAGGTCAACTTTTGGTATACATTATATGTTAGTATCAGTTAACATCATTATATGTTAGCATATTTCTATGTAGGTTCAGAAGTTAAATAATATTTTACAATCAAAATTTGGTAATTTGTTTTTTTTTTTTAAGAATATTACAAATTATATATTAAATTAAATTACAATTGTCACTAAAATAAATATCATAGAATCATTGATATATTTTTTTAAAGTCACTAAATTAAATGTTATTGATTAAGAAATAAAAATGTCAATAAATTGAATGTCATGGAAATAATTATAAGTATAGCTAACTCCATTGCTCTTTCTCACTCGAACCACGTCATGGTAAGTCCCAGTTCATGTTCGGAACTGTTTTCAGCTTCCTTTGAAGTCGGTAATCGCGGTTCTTTTATAACAGTGACTGCTTACAGAAGCCACCGCCCACATACACCAAAATAACCAATATATCCGCAATTGAACTACTATTAGCGTTTGAATTGCAACTGGTGTGGGCGGTGTGACGCTATACTGATGCATAATTTTTTATGCTTGCCAATTCCTAAGGAAGAATTTATAAAAAGTTTTTGAAATAAATTATATTTAACTTCAAGAGTCGCTTGGTTTATAATTATCGATACAGGGCTAAGTAATTAAGGACCCATTAGTATTTTATAGGTTTTTACCTGTCAACCTCAAAAGAAGGGTTATCTTTTTCGAGTGTACCTGTATTATATTGTATGTTTGCACGCCCTAGAACCTAAATGGCTTGTTGGATTTTGACTTGAGAGGTGTTGTTAGAATCACCTTAGGCCCCTCGCCCACGGCGACTTTTTGTAGTGATGATACAGTCGCGATGCTGTAGCGCGTTAGTAGCGCGTTGGCATCTTTTCTATATCGCTTGCAAATGCGACTAACGCGCATTAGTAGCGATGCTGTCGCACGCTTACAAAACGCGCGACAGCATCGCTACACAGGGGCCTTAGTTGTGAGTGACACTGGGTACCAACATTAAAATTATAAAAAAAATATTAGTGGATTTTTGGCAACAAATGGTTTTTTTTTTGTGACGTATTTATGTAGATTATCACAATAAAGGGCTCAAGGAGACGATTTTAAAAGACGATTTCAACTCCCTAAATGAAGGGGAAAAAGTTGACTGTTAAATCGCATCAAATCTATGATTTAACTAATACTATAAATTCCACCAACTGCATCCGACTGCTTGAAAGTGACTTTTTCCGAAGTTTTTAATTGTTTTTTGCGGTTGGGCTTTTGACGTGTCACCTTTATTAGACGCTGGACTTCGATCAACATATGGGTATTCTCGTTCGAAGACGCCTAACGATAATGATTAATTTACACTGAGCGACTTCGGCATGCCGAAGGTATTCACTCCTCTATCGTGGGAACGTTCACAAACATGTAAACTCTCTTACACTAGACACCCAGAAGCTGAACAACTAAGCAACTAAGCAACAACTGTATAAGTTGTGTTACTTTTATGGTGTAAAATAAAGTTTATTCTATTCTAACTATCTGTGGTCTACACAAATATTTGTTCCGTGCGGGAATCGAACCAGCGACACGCTGCGTAGCAGTCAGTCACTCAACCACTGTGCCGTGCCGTCTGAAGAATTGAGAATCACCCCGCTACCTAACTGAAAATTTTCATTTCTAAAACTCCATTCTGTACCAAAAATCTATACCTAATCGTAGCTATACTGTTAGCAGTGCTCTGTAAAGACGTGCGATGCGAATTAGTACCATTATTCACTCCAACTCTTTGAGTTCAAGGACAAATTGCAACAGCCAGATAGATCTTTTATACATGGGAGTTACAAAATTGTGGTTTATAATAGGCGATTGCGTTCATTGAATAAATTCAGCGGTGTTTATTTTAGATTATATTACTATGGGAGCAAGGTTGGTATTTGTTTAGCAGCGTGAACTGCGATGATCTTCAATCCGCCATGTCTACTGCAATATAAACCATTGTTGCTTGTGAAATGGCACATGTCACTTTTACCACTATTTCTAGCTAACGATCGCAATTGAATAATTATTTTAGTTTGTAAATTTTGACTTTGAAGCAGAATTTGATTTGCCTTTCACTTACACACGTCTTAAGCCAGGTATCTACTATGTTTGCGCACTAACTGATGTGTTGCTATCCAGCGAGGCCACTCGAGCTAGACCGAAAAAACTAGTGGCATTGCTTTGTTTGTTCAATGTAACTCACGATTTTACTGTCAAAATACAATTTAAAATTACAATTAATCGTCTCGTCCATCCAGCGGGGTCCTCGGTTCCAATACGTTACTTGTACTAATCTACCTCTAGATTCATGTATTAACTCTAAGGAATCTTTAACAGAAAAGGAGAAATTCAGCAGGACAAAATTGTATATACAGCAGGGCCCTTTGTAATTTGAGTTCTTCACTATTACCAAATAGTTTTTCCCACAATAAGGGTATTACGATTATTTTATATTTAACTTTATGCCTTGCGATTTAAGTTCATATTCATGAAAACTAATGTGAACACGAAAAGACGACAGTCTAATATGGTTCTCTTAAGTTTTTGTTGTTTTTCATTATTATTATTTTTAACAAATTCTTGAATACACAGACATATAAAATGACACCACAAAATAAATTAAATTACATAAAATTGAAATTATTTAAATTAAATTGCATCAGATAAAGCGAAAACTAGGTACACTAGACAGACGCACTTGGACCACGTCTGATTTGTACGTAGCGGCGCGTTGCGTGGCGTGGATCTAATGCCTCGTTTACATGTGGGCCCAACCTCGGCCAATCTCCATCGTTTCAACGGGGTTTTCCCGTTTACACAATTGCTAAGTATGTCGATTGGCCGAGGCTGGGCCCATGTGTAAATGGGGCGTAATGAAGCTCTGCAAGTCTAGTTGTCATATAAAATGTAAGGAGACCGACGCTCCCAGATCGGCGTACGTGGCCCACGTGTGCGCAATGTAGTTCTACTATGTATTAGCCAGATATTAAGGTAAGCAGTGGTGGCCAAGTGGTAACGGTCCCGACTTATAAGTTGTAGGTGGCGGGTTCAAACCCAGCCAGGCGCATTACTTTGTGTAATTTATATTCATTACCACTGCTCAAAACTGTGAAGGAAAACATCGTGAGGAAACCGGCATGTCCTAGAACCAAAAATTCGAAGACATGTGACATTAACCAACCCACACTGGGCCCGCGTGTTGGATTACGGCCCATTCCCTCTCTTAGAGAGGAGACCTGAGTCCAAGCAGTGGGAACATTATAAGGCTGATGATGCATAAGCAGATATTAAGATTTAACACGCAACCAAACCTAACCAAACCATTTTCTTACCATTACAGTGCCTAGTCTTCGAAGATTCTCCACACGGCGTCACAGCAGGTTTAAAAGCTGGCATGCAAACAGTCATGGTGCCCGACCCACACACAGATAAGAAGCTGACCACACACGCTACCATCGTACTACCCACCCTAGCCCAGTTCAAGCCGGAACTGTTCGGACTACCTGCGTTTTAGTGACGGTAGTTGAACATTTTAATGAAGAAAAGCCCTTGTGTTTTCATTTTTTGAGTTTGAACTTTATAATAAGTGGCGATTATACATAGTTGTTACGTTTTAACATGGCAATATTGGTAATTGACCCACATATTATGGAAAGGGTAATGACAGCTATTGACATGCTAACATGAAACAACTATAGTTTAATTTTGTTTTGTATCAAAAGTAGGCTCGATTGGTCGGACTTTTTTGGGCGTAGACAAGAGCTTGACACTTAGCCTTTTTGCCCGCATAGTGTGTGTATTGAGCTGTTTTGTGCCTCAGGACTTGAACCTTTTAAGTCACTTACTGCTAGCTCATGTGCCTTATACCATAGATTTAGGTTTTATGCTTTGTTATATTATACTAAATATAATACAACAACTCAGATGTTACGTATTTTGTTCCACAAGTTAAATAGTCCATTAACTGACATTGTAATATATGAACGCATAAATATTATATATTTTTATATAAATTAATTAGGTACACGTCGTTATCATGTCTGTAGTAGATGTTTAGAATATGTGTATTAGATACGCAATAAGTTTTGTATAAAAATAATAAAAGTACAAAAATATAAACCAAGCAGTAGGAAAATGTTAGGAACCCTTCTGAATGGAGTTACTGATCTATAGGTGATTGCCAGAATAATATTCTAATTAGTACTTATTAAACTGTTAGAGAAAGTAAAAATATGTTGATTGTAAAGAATAATGTTACCATCATAGAGTAGAAAAAAGTTTTTTTGGGTCCTTGGTTACCAACGCGTTGCAATTGCGTACTTGCCTACGTCTATTTTTGTACTAAAAAAAAAACAAAAATAAATCTTTTGCTGAAAACAGCATTAAGTTATAAAATGAAGCAGCAATAAGCATTTTAAATATTTGTATGAAAAAGATGGGGTGTGGTGGGAACAACTTGCTATCTCTTCTACGCGTGTAACCTAAAGGTTGTGACGTCACATTTTAGTTCGTGCATCCTTTTTCCCACACACACAGACAGAGCATCCCCTTCCATCTGATTTAAAAGGTTTTCAACTTACTTACTTTTTTGATACAAATAATAAAAAAAAGGGGCAAGTGCGAGTCGGACTCGCAAAAATGTTTTTTTTTTTGTGAAGTAACTACAAATGTACAGTTTTCAGATTCCTATACTTGTACCTTACTTCATGCCAAATTTCAGGATTCTAGGTCAACGATAAGTACCCTATGAATTTTGATTCCCTTGAGTGTCGAAATGCACGTTTTTTTTTTCGACATAAACGGCCGTATCTTTTTTTTTCGTTAATTGAGAAGTTTGATTTTTTTGCAGCTTCAAGGGACCGGAGACCTGAGTATATGATTTTAATTGTGTGATTGAGAAAGTGAAAGGGTTCCGTTTCTCCTTTTGAGGTACGGAACCATAAAAATGAGCTAAGTACCCAATTGTTTCAGTATAATATGTCATGAAAAGTAAGGATCAGATCAGACTACAAACAGGTCTTGCCATATATAAATAGTTGTTGCTTGTAAGCGAACGATGTAATAGGTAATATACGATTTCCACTGATCTGACCGAGCGAGTCGTGGGAAATTAAAGCGATTGTGAAGTAATTAACTCCTTTTTTCGTGACGTGGAAAATCATCAAATGGCTTGTCCTACTCTAGAGAAGAGCGTGGGGGTGTTTCAGACTGTTACTGCGTAAAGCCGACCTGTGTTTCATTATTTACCTTTTGCGTTTTAAGACCACAGTAACTCTTTCGAACGTTCCCGCAACCCTTGCACGCAAATAGCCAATCCCTTGAACGCCGATATTCTTATCCCAAAACGCATTAAGTGTCAAGGGATTTTAAACCTATCAAAGGATTCGAGCCATTATGAACCTAAGCGGTATCATACAGCAATTAAGAAAATGTTATATTCGCATGGAACATTAAGCAACAAATGAGTCATTCGGATCTGCACTAGTTAGTCGGGTTCCATGCAAAAATGATATTTAAATGCTTCACAGACGCATCAATTTCCTTTGACTCATTTGATAATGCGCTAAAAAACGGCTCAACGTGTGTCGGTCAGCGTAAATCGTAACTTTGTAACAATTGCCCACCCATTTCATTGATGTACAAAGTACTACAGGATTCTAATTTTAAATTTGTTTTGTGGCTAAAGGCCGAAACTGCGTAAAGTAGACGCTCGCGACGGGCAGCCTTCGTAACAAAGCGCTTGGGTCACGCGGACGGTCACCGCCGCGGAAACCGGATTATTACCTACGCAGTGTCGCTAGTTCAACTTTAACGGTGTGCATGTAGTCTTGTCGAAGAAGAACTTTTTTTATAATTAATATAATAAACTAGTGCTTGACTGCGATCCCACCTGATGGTAAGCAGCGATGCAATCATTGATGGTGAGGCACATTAGTTTATTAAAAGCCTATTCACTGTAGCATTGACGACACTTAATGTATTATTACGTAGCAAGATGGGCGAGGGGCGCGGTGCCCGCGACAGATACCCGCGCGGCGAGCCGCAGCGGAACGCTTTTGTGTGGGACCGCGCGGGGATCCGCTTTACGGAGTTTCGGCCCTAAGATTGCCTCATCGCAAAATGATTGTAATTATCAGGGTAAAAATATTCTCACTAATAGTGCAATGTTTATTACAGCCATTTACCGTTTATGTTGTTATTATTTACAAAGTCTGGTAGTTGTAGATGATTGTAAGCAATAAATTATTTGTTTAAGAATTATGTACTTCTTTTATTTGTATTTTATTTCTTTCATAGCAGGTGGCCTCCGTTGTTTTTCCAACCTCCGGGGAAAACGTGGGTTTATATATAAGTACCTGGGTGTATATATTCATTTTAAGATTTCTCTATTAAAAACTCCTTTTTGGATTCGATTTAGTTTTTCCCAAATCTATCTATAAATTAATAGGTACTGCTAAAGAAGTCATAGTGTTCACTTATTCAGATGCTTTAGTATTGTACCTATTTTAAATATACTGATATTTTCAACTTTCTAGCTATCACGGTTCATTAGATACAGCCAGATGACAGACAGATACGCAGCGGAGCGATAGCAATAGGGTCTCGTTTTTACCCATTGGGTACGGAAGCCTAAAGAATTAGCTTTCATTACTTTTCCATACTAAATCTCCACATATTCGACCTTATCTAACTACGAAGGCGATTTTTTCAAATACTAGGTACCTAGGCCTCCCATGTCCCTTTTCAAAAAATGTTTGTCTGTCATTGCAGATCAGTCCTGCAGGCCGGTGGCAAAAGAGGGGGTCCACTAAAATGTAGGACAAAAAAATAAAACCATTTTTACTATTGACTAATTTTTTTTTTAACTTTTAAATTATAATAATAATAAAACAAATTAACATAATTTATTTTACTAGTTGTTTGACGGCTGTGAGAACATTTTCAGCAGATTGGTCGGTCAGAGACACGCTGCGTTCGGCTCCCTTTTCTGAAATTATAGGTTTCAACATTAAAATACGAAAAATAAATTGGCCATAATCCCCCTGTAAGTAAAGGGGGTTTATAATTAACTGCTTTCTAGAACTTTATGATGACTATTATATTGGTGACAACTTATGAAATTGAGTGTAAAGTATACCATGAGTATAATGAGTTTTACAATCAATCGACTAAATCTAATTTAAAATATTAAGTACCTAATGTTAAATGTAGCTCTTTTATGGAATACTTATAATCTGCAATGTACCTAAGTTTCACTCGTGTGCGTACGCGCAGCGGAATGTTGTTGAATTTAAAGATTTTAATTATGCAGATATTTAGTGTATGACGTCGTATAATTGTGTATGGTAAAAAAAAATTTGTGCACGCAACCATTGTGGAGAAATTCACCAAAAACTGATTCCGCTGGGCGAACGTTGTCCTGGCGGAACTTTTTTTAATCCATAGACTTTAGAAGAAAAGAGATGTGTCCAAAAATTTGTGTGTATTTGTGTGTAATTGTGTATGTATGAATAAAACTAGTGCATGCATAAACTTCGGAGAAATTCAAGTTGCCGCTACGCGAACGTTTGGCCATTAGCTAGTTTTCATATAAAGCGCTTACATAGAGAACTGTAGATTTTTACATACGTTGTTTTGAATTTGTTTATATTTGTTTAAAAAACAGATTTAGAAAAAATCGTAGGGCTTAAAAGATAAAAATATAAACGTAAAATACGCTTATTGGGTCTTAGTTCTTAAAGTATGCACTTTGGGGTCTAGATTTTCACGTTTATACAAACCTTGTAAGTGTCTGCAACATGTTGCCAAGTATCAATGATGTTGCGTTAGTAACTAAAGAGTTATAGGACAAATTTACCATGAACAGATCACTGTTTACAAAGCAGTCAAATATCACGACGTTCTGAAGGAATTGCATGGTAATATGTATGTCAATAATTAGTGTATTCATTCAACTATTCTTATGCAAAATTTCATTTTATTAAATTCAGTAATTAAAGAAAAACAATTATAATACTGACGAAGCATCGAAAACCTACATAACCCGACCAAGTTCGGATGGCTACAAAAAAGCGGCTGTGCAATATATTTAGGTAACATCCCAAAATTTACAGTATAATACCGGTATTGAATTGGTATAGGTGATAACACAATTGTTGTTTCGATATAATTTTACATAAGAAAAAAAAATCGATTCAAGAAGTAGTTTTTTTAAGTTATTAGATTGTTTGATCCACTAAAGTTGCAAAGGGGAACGCTCGTGCATGCCTAGTCTATTGGTTAAATAGTGTAATAAGCTACAATATGATAAATATTTACCTAAACTGTAGTACATACTTACATGTGGTAAATATTTAATTTCCCTAAGGGGTCTATAGTTAGAATCCTGATCCGTGAAATCTTCAATAGAAATTAGCTGTATGAATTTTATTTGTCTTAAATAATATATTTAGATTATATCTCAAGTCTCAAGCGCATACTTAAATAAAGTACCTACGTAAATAGTACCTACTTTCTGTCATAGTGAAATACATTTAAAAAAGTAGGTGTACAAAAATAAATGACCTATAAATTATATCGAAACAACAATTGTGTTATCACCTATACCAATTCAATACCGGTATTATACTGAAAATTTTGGGATGTTACCTAAATATATTGCACGGCCGCTTTTTTGTAGCCATTCAAACTTGGTCGGGTTATGTAGGTTTTCGATGCTTCGTCAGTATTATAATTGTTTTTCTTTAATTACTGAATTTAATAAAATGAAATTTTGCATAAGAATAGTTGAATGAATACACTAATTATTGACATACATATTACCATGCAATTCCTTCAGAACGTCGTGATATTTGACTGCTTTGTAAACAGTGATCTGTTCATGGTAAATTTGTCCTATAACTCTTTAGTTACTAACGCAACATCATTGATACTTGGCAACATGTTGCAGACACTTACAACGTTTGTATAAACGTGAAAATCTAGACCCCAAAGTGCATACTTTAAGAACTAAGACCCAATAAGCGTATTTTACGTTTATATTTTTATCTTTTAAGCCCTACGATTTTTTCTAAATCTGTTTTTTAAACAAATATAAACAAATTCAAAACAACGTATGTAAAAATCTACAGCTCTCTATGTAAGCGCTTTATATGAAAACTAGCTAATGGCCAAACGTTCGCGTAGCGGAAACTTGAATTTCTCCGAAGTTTATGCATGCACTAGTTTTATTCATACATACACAATTACACACAAATACACACTAATTTTTGGACACATCTCTTTTCTTCTAAAGTCTATGGATTAAAAAAAGTTCCGCCAGGACAACGTTCGCCCAGCGGAATCAGTTTTTGGTGAATTTCTCCACAATGGTTGCGTGCACAAATTTTTTTTTACCATACACAATTATACGACGTCATACACTAAATATCTGCATAATTAAAATCTTTAAATTCAACAACATTCCGCTGCGCGTACGCACACGTTTCACTCTACATACTTTTAGGTTGATTAATACATTGCACTGGTCAACAAAAAAAATGTTTCCTGCGATTCATTTTATTCCATCTATCTTAAATTGACGCGTTATTTTTAAATACAGCAACAATTTTTCTCTAACAGCTTTTTCTTTCAGCTATAGTTAACTACCCTCATTTACTATTTTTACTAAAATTTTTGTTTTTATTGGATATTGATATTCCTCCGGAAAACATGCAGCATTGTTTATGAAAGAGCAGTGTATCTTTTAACCGGTAAAAAGGAAAAATTTAATAGGACTATACTTTAAACAGCATGCAGGTTGAGCATAATGATACAACGATAGTAAATCAAACCTTTTTAAATATTACAAAAAATAAAACCATAAAACATACTACGGAGGTACCTAGGAACCAGAAATCTAAAGATCAAATTCTATTTGTTTTATTACGTAACAAAAAGCAGTAATTCTAGAAGTTAATTTAATTTCGTGCAAACATCACATCTAGACGAATTAAGAAAGTTTTTAATCGAACCTCTTGCACATTAAAATTTTGACGTTCTAACGTGTCTCAAATTTAAAACTAGGAATGTAGTATGTACTACGAGCGAGTCAAACTAACACGAAAATTAGACTCGAGTTAGGTAGACTCCCCTAATAGAATCGAGTCTGCGAGTACAAAATTGATTCTCCCTGACTCGAGTACTGGAATCGAGTCTTGACTCGAGATCAAGCCGTACTCGGCACTCGGCAGTTTGGTACATCGTCAGTGCTTTATGGTTTCCTTCTCGGCGCGTAGCCGTTTTTTTTTAACTGCTTTTTTTTTTTGTTGTTTTCGATATGGCTTCATCAAGAAGATGTTGTGTGCTTCATCCAGATTGTTTTTGTTATATTTGTGGTGAATACATATGTGAAAAATATCGAAAACCTATGTACACCGGACTTAGTGAAAACTGCTTATCATTAATACAATGATAAAAAGCCATTGTGAAAACGGCGTATCATCAATACAATGGCAAGCAATGGGTTCCTCATATTGTATGCCAAAAACGTGGACGTTTACGGTTATGGTCCAGTGGAAAAAGCAATATTGTTCGTAACAGCCATGATTTGGCGAGAACCTCGAAACCATGATGACGACTACTACTTCTGAGTTATAATAATAAACAGTACACCCTGGAAATCGAAGTAAACGACATCAATTAAAATCACGAGAGGTACAACCCAGCACAGCTAAATCTTTCATTTGATTTATTTAATCTTATCCCGATAATAATAAACTGGTAAATAACGTGGTCTTTATTTTACACTATTAAATTGGTCATTATTATGATAAAAAGCTATGAGACCAGACCTTTACATTGTAATTAATTTTGTAAGTAAAAGTTATTTATGGCAAATTCAATAATTACTAGCTTTTCAAGCTAATTCAGTAGTCTACCTCATTTCTTTACTGAACTGCACTTGTTCTTATTTTTTCCATTAATTTACAACTTTTCTTTATTTTGCCTAACCTTTTGGTTCTCAATGTTACTTTTTTTCTTTTTACAGTGACTTATTCTGAAGCCTGCCTGTGATGAACCGTAAGGCAACTGCACAGGATATGGAGCTTAAATTGAAAACTGCCCTCCAGGAGCTGAAAGAATCAAAACTCCAATGCCAACAAATATTGCAGGAGAATGAGGAAAGTGAGATGTAAATAAAGAAGATAGTCTTCAAAATTACAAGCCTAGTTGGGCTTGGTCAGCAAAACCAAGATGTTGATGAATGCCACCAACTGCGGGTGATCACAGATGGATTCAATGCATGTAGTAACTTGTATGATGAGGCTTTGTTCTATTTGATTTTGCTTCGTTTTATAAGTGCCCATGTAGGCCTATTTGAAATAAATAATTTTAAGTTTGAGTTTGATTTTTGTCTAAACAATAAAACTATATATCAAAAAGTAAAACTGTTAGCAATCTACCAGTATTTTTTTTATAGTTAGGGCCATAGAAATACCCCATTAGATAATAGAAAATAAAATAAATAAAGGAAACAAGAATTGTGTTGACCAGTGTTATTCAATAATGACAAGTCATATAGTTCAAATACTTCATCGTGCTAGTCCTTTGATCACCATCAGCACTTGTTCAGAGGACAGATCCGAAAGTGGCTGACATTTTTCAAAACCTTTTGCTGGAAATATTACTTAGGATTAGTATTGTATTGTATACTAGCTACTGCCAAATTTTTACCATTGACTTATGGTTAACCATCTCTTTGAGTCTGAGTAAAGCCTGAATTACATGGTACAATTCACCATCTAAGGTGTTTTGCTCACTCATTTGCAATTTGATTTTGGCAAGATTGTAGCATCATCTATATCAAAATTTAGAAAAGACAACAAAATTCAAATTATGGTTTCTAAATAAAAAAAAATCAATATAAATTGAATGTAAGAATATCTTATGTTGAGTTTAACAATAACAGTTTAGTTTAGAACAAATTCCTTATCTACAGATAATAAGAAAGTATTATTTAAGAAAAATAATAATAATTTGTTAACTGGAAAAATGTATGAAGAGCACAGGGAAAGAATGATCAGTCACCCTAAAACTGCTTTAAGGTTAATAATGTCATTTAGATTGTAAGACGCTAAGCTTGCCTTTCGCTAGGCATGAAAAAACATAACTGTACAAAATCACGTTTTATTTTTTTACATAAAAGTTGTTAGTGATCATAGTCTAAAAAACTTAAAAAAAGATCAGTCTGAAGACTGATCATTCTTACATTTTTTTTTAATGAATAATCTTGACATGTTAACATTTTCTTGCTCTGTGACATTTCTACGCCGGTAAATTATTTATTTATATATACTTTATTGTACACCAATTTAATAATTATAATAAAAAAAAATGACTAACTATTATTTTTATTATTATTTTCATAAGTCCATTTCAAAGAATTTTCGTTATGTCTGACTGTGAAAGTGTTATTGAGATGTTTATTTTATTTATGTACTAAATGCTTTAAGCACACAAAAATACAGAAGCAGACTTAATGCCTTAGGCATTTTCTAACAGTCAACCTTTGAACACCCAAAGGTAGAGAAAAATAATATAAAAATAGTAAAATAGTAATATGAAATAGATGTTGTGGACGATAAAAACACTAAGACTGATCATTTATAAGATTTTTGTTTGTTTGGATTTGAAGAATATTAAAAAATTATTTCTAAAAGTATAAAATATTTTTATTTTTTTATAATAATAATAAATAATAATAATAATAAATAATAAATCGTTTATTTGCGTAAATAAGGTACAAAAGGTTGACAATATAAATAAAGTTGATCTCTTATTCTGCCTTTAATTTCGGCGTGCAAATATAAATATTATATTTGAGATTAAATTAATTATTTATTAAAATCATGCACTCATTAAACAGATTTCCATTTCAATAAAATTAAAATTGTATTGTTGAATTTAAAAAAAAAAACAAAATTGACAATATAACAATAAAAACTAATAAAAAAAAAAACACAAATGTCAATAATAATCATGTCAATAATAATCCTATCAATAATAATAATGTCAATAATAATCATGTCAATAATACCCATGTCAATTATAATAATCATGTCAATAATACCCATGTCAATTATAATAATCATGTCAAAACTTACAATTTGTAACCTAAGAACTCATGTACACTATAGAAACACTTTTCGATTAAAAACCTCGTCAAGCTACTTTTAAATCTAGAAAAAGGTAACGTTTTTAAAGAGTTTGGTAATTTATTATACATTTTTATACACATAATATAACTATTGTTACCTGTAATTGTGAGATTTGTCCTCGGTTGGAATAACTTATTAGTATACATAGATCGTGGAGCATAGTAGCTTGTCGCCTGCTCGAAAAGTCTTTTGTGTTTGAAAACAAATAAACAGGATTCTAATATATAAATACATGGCAGTGTTAATATTTTATGTTCTCTAAAAAATGGTCGACATGATTCTATTTGCTTTAATCCAAATATGGCTCTCACACATTTTTTCTGCATTATAAATGCTTGATCAACCTCTACACAACGACCCCACAGGATAATACCATATCTTAGAATGGAGGTTATATAGCCATGGAAAGCCGTTATTGCGGCATTTCTAGATACCTCGCAGCTAATACGCCTCAACGGGTATATAAAACTATTTATTTTGGCGCAAACATCAGTAATATGATTTTTCCATGAGCAAAATTTATCTAGAGTTATTCCAAGAAATTTAACTGAATCAGTTTCTGTCAGTGCGACCCCTTTATAGGATATATTTAGATCCAGTGGTTTTGATCTATAGGTATGAAATTGAATAAATTTTGTTTTATTAATATTAACTTTCAAATTATTAGCCTCTAACCACTCTATAGTTCTTTGGAGAGCAATGTTAATTTCGGTTTCGTAGGAACTTTTATCATGTCCCTTGATTATAATTGTAGTATCATCGGCAAATAGTACACATTTATGATTTATAATGTCTGGAAAATCATTTATGTAGAGCAAAAACATTGGTGGCCCTAAAATACTGCCCTGTGGCACGCCATATCTATTAAACATCAACAAAGATTTGAACGCTTCCATCGTTTTAGTTTGTTTATTATAGTTTGTAACTTCTACTGATTGTACTCTGTCAGACAAATATGATTTAAGCCAATTATGTGCTATTCCCCTAATTCCATATCTTGATAGCTTTTCCAATAATCGTTCATGAGAAACATAATCGAATGCTTTACTCATATCCATAAATAATACTGTAACAGGTATTTTCTTATCAATGCAGTCTGTAATTTCCTTTATTAATTGAAACGCTGCTAAAGATGTACTTCTATTTTTACGAAAACCGTTTTGTTCATCTTTAATAATCTTGTGCTTTTCAATAAAGTTTGACAATTTATTATGAAAAACCTTTTCAAAAATTTTTGAAAATTTAGGTATTAAAGTTACGGGCCTGTAATTGTCCATTTGAGTGCTATCTCCTTTTTTAAATAGTGGTTTTACTACTGATTTCTTTAGTAAATTAGGAAATATTCCTTGTTCTAGTGAGAGGTTTACAACATGTAGAAGTGGTTTTACAATTAAATTGACTGACAGTTTTATGATGTCGGTGCGAACTTCATCATAACCACTCGCTTTGGAATCATTTAGAGACATCACTATTTTTTTAAGGTCACTGCAATCCAGTGGATGCAAAAATATTGAATTACTGATTGATTCAATATGCTCCATTTGTTTTAATTTAGAATTTCCTTTATTATCAAGGCTATTATTGGTAACCGTGTCAATGAAAAAACTATTGAAATAATTTGCAATAGAGTCGGGATTTGTACAGTCAATGTTGTCAATAATAATTTTAGAAATACAGGACCGTTTTAAATCAGTGCCGGTATGTTTTTTAATTACATTCCATGCTGCCTTACACTTATTTTGAGCTTTATTTATGTATTTAGTATTATTATTTTTCCGTGACGTTAAAATGCATTTTTTTAATAAATTACAATAGTTTTTGTACTTGGTTTTATGAGGTTCATTGTGTTTATATTTCAATTTATAGTGTAATTTACTTTTATTCTTACAGCTTATTTTTATACCTTTAGATAGCCAGTTTATTTTACTTAAAGCTTTATTTGTAACTTTTACGCGAATGGTAGGAAAACATAAGTTATAAAATAGGAGAAACGTGTCGATAAACTTGTGGAATGCTTCGTTTGTTGAGTTTTCTTCAAATACGTCACTAAAAGACAGACATGAAATTGAATTTAAAAATTTTTCCTTATTCTCATGACTATAGTCACGTTTTAATTGATACCACCATTTTAAAACTGGTTGATGTAATTTGGTAACAGCCCAAGTATATGATTGCGCTGAGTGATCCGATAAGCCTAAATTATGTATTTTTGCGCACCCTTTTTCCATGTTGGTTATGATGTGATCAATGCAAGTTTGTGTCTTTTCTGTTACCCTAGTAGGCGTCAAAATAACATGTTTTATGTTATAACTTTGTAACAAATAATTATACTCCCTACTTTCCTTCGATTGTTTTAAAATATCGATATTTGTATCTCCACATATAATAATTTTCTTTCTTGTATTACGACACAATATTCTCAATAAAGTCTCAAGTTTACTAAGAAATACCGTTACATTTGACGAAGGGGTTCTATAAACACATATTAATAATATCCCGTATTTAGTCAGCTCTAAACCACAACATTCAAACACACATGTTTCACTTATTTTTTGTATTTCCTGTATAATTTTAAATTCAATTTCGTCTTTTATAAGAACAATTGCACCTCCTCTTTTTGAAGTTTTCCTTGAATAGTAAGCTGCAGTTGTAAAGCCTTTCAAGCGAAAGTTTTTTTCAGTACCTTCAAGCAAGAATGTTTCCGTAAGACATAGTACATCTACACTGGTCTCGTTATTTAATAAATCAACTATGGCAAATGAAATTTCATCACGTTTGTTTAGTGCCCCAGCTATATTTTGGTGTAGAATTGTCAAGTGTGGCTCATTTTTAGTCACGAAAAAAGTTATCTGAATTTGAAGTCGCTATATTAATATTATCCGTTTGTACACTAACATCATTTAAACTACAGGTCTGTACAGCAACATCTTTGGTGTGTGGTTTTTGTTTACTCCGAATAATCATGTTTTCGGTGTATTTTTGAAAATTATTTTTATAATTTACATGCAATATTTGTCTGTGAATTAACCTACAGGCATTCAACATTGTCATATATTTTGTTGTCATATGAAATTCATGATGTAATTGTACAAAAGATGAATGCTTACAATTATTACACACAAACTTTAGTAAATTATTAACATTTTTTTCATTCAGGGTTCTATTTTTGTAAATTTTATTAATATTTTTTAATAAATTAAATCACCAAAGTATTAAAAAAAAATCTGCAGATTCATGTATTTTTCCTTATTCCGGCAATATAACCATATATTGCCGGAAAAACATGTTTTACTATCGGGCAACAGAATGCTTCTAAAGTTTATCTATTTTCATTGTAATTAATTTGAGGTCATTGAGATGTGCTGTTCCACATGTAAGTACAACACATATTGTTTAAGGGTATTGAAATAGACTGGCTTCTGCGTGTTTGGCGTTTGATAACCTTTTCAGGTAATTATTGTTAGAATCAGCAGTAGGTACGTACCATAGCGAGCCCAGATACGCGGCTGTACGCCAGCACACTCACGAATCAATATCGGGAATTTAGGGTTCTCCTTCTTAATGGCTACATAGTGCTTTTGAATGAAGTTCCT
Organism: Mythimna vitellina; assembly: GCA_949316375.1. Lineage (NCBI taxonomy): Eukaryota > Metazoa > Arthropoda > Insecta > Lepidoptera > Noctuidae > Mythimna > Mythimna vitellina. The sequence goes on along the minus strand of OX438687.1, from coordinate 4,956,656 downwards.
GAAAAACGAAGACTTTTCACAAACAAGTTTGAGGTTATGAAACTGTTTATGTAATCAAAATTCTTACCTCACACCCTCAGATTGTTTGCCCGTCTGGCACAAATGAATTCTTAATTCCCTGAGAGTACCACCCAAGCGGACAGACATTTTCTTAACAAATTATCAATTGAAAGTACGATTCACATAAAATTCGATTTTTCGCAAACGTCAAAGTGCCTGACAGTCTAGTGTTGTGAGTCTGTCACTTTTCTGTCGGTGTCAGCTAAGCTCAGTCAGCTGTTTTTTTTTCTGGCTTTGTAAAAGAACGTCAGCTGTTAAGATTTGACATTTTAACTTTCAATTATTTTTTTTTGTTTTCCCTTTTAATCGTTCGACAATATTGCCTAGTCTTTCGTCCATCTTTTCTTGCGTAATAAGTACTTAGTTGTTTCTTTTTGTTTTACATTAGAATGCGGGTGTAACACAATTTAATGTTGTTTGAAGTATTTGACAGCAAATGTATCGATGCAGCCTTCTCAGCAAACTTCGCTGAGGTAACTAAAACTGCAATAAAATTCTCAGCTCCATTTTACCGAGATCGTGCCTATTTCAATGATTCCACATATTATTCCAGTTGCGCAGACAATTGAGATACAAAACTACACCAATTTTACATCACAATATCCAGTAGGAATCAATTTGCGAATAGTTAAAACAGCCACTGAACTTCACTCGAAGAAATCCCGCCAAAAACTCATTTAACGAAAATATCTCGCATCAACAAGTTGATCGACAGTGAAAAAGATGGCGGATTATAACCCTGCGCAGAGCACCACCGTGTCCTCGTGAGGGCAATCGGCGGCAGTGATCTCTCGCACCGGGCCTTGGTACAAGCCATGGTCCGGAGCGAGGGGGAATGGCAGGCGGTCGCCTCTTTCTGCGAAGCAGTAACGCTAGCAAAGGAGGAGGCCACACGTGCACGCGTGAGGCAATGGCCCTCGCACCTCAGCCACCGGGATTCCGATCCCGATTTCCGGCCACCGTAGGCGCGGGCTTGCGGACGGTGAGCAATGGGTAGCTCGCCGTCCGACTGTCCGGACCGAGCCCAAGTCGTCGACGGCGCGTAGTGTTCCACGCGCACCTCTAGGTGATGCCAGCAACCGTAGGGGCCCAGCAGAGTCAAAACCTGGGGCCAGGGGTGATGCGAAAGAGATCCCCAGGGCCTTGGAACAATGGCAAAGAAAGAACAGGAGTGGGTTTTTAGTCAGTAAAAGTCTGACATGCCTTCACGTTCCGTCCAAGAGCGGGAGCTATTTTCCGACCCAAAAGAAAAAACCTGATGATATATTAATAAGTACCTAAACAGTGATGCAATCGAGAATCAATGGGCGAGTAGAGTAGCTTCTATGACGCCACAAAGGCGCTAAAATTTAAAATCCGACAACGTGCTATTAGAATTTTATTCTGCGGGCGATTAGAAAGTACAATATACAACAGCCCGAAATCAACCACTGGGCAGTTGCCCAGACCAGACACAACACCCGTCTAGTCTATCCTCCCTTTTCAATGGAGCTTTAAACTCTATTTCACGTATCTCTAAACTGGCGACCCTCGACAGAGACCGTCACTACAGCCTTCTTTCATTCTACACTACAATTGTTATAGGAAGATGAGCGTGACAGCTGTCTGATTCATACAATGTAGTTACTATACTTTTCTGTCATCTTAAAGATGCATATTTTCGTCCTGCTGTCATCCTACCCATGCTATGTAAAAAAGACCTTGCAACGTGACATCATCATCACTTCCTCATGCTTTCGAGCAACGAGCCATACAGGCAGCACCCATAGTTTTAAAGGGTAACTAATTCGATTCGTAAGTTACATCTACAATCCCATTGTAAACAACCTACGTAATATCCAATAGCATAGCATAGCATAGCATAGTCGGCCTTATAATGTTTCCACTGTTGGGACTCAGGCCGAGGAGAGGGAATGGGCCGTAATCCACCACGCGGGCCCAGTGCGGGTTGGTGGATGTTACATGTCTTCGAATTTTTGGTTTATGCATTGGAACATGCCGGTTTCTTCACGATGTTTCCCTTCACCGTTTTGAGAGCAGTGGTGATGAAATAAATACACAAAGTAATGCGTCTGGCTAGGTTTGAACCCGCGACCTACAACTTGTAAGTCGGAGCCGTTACCACTCGGCTACCACTGCTCCCTATATATCCAATAGACTAGGATGAAAATTTTCCAAAAACTACCTTTTTTGTGTTCGAGTAAAGTGCGAGGTCCTTACAAGAGCCAGCCCAGTTTCAGTGGATTTTAAATCTAAACTTGTTATGAAACGGTACCTAATCGCTTTATCAGTTACGAGATTGATTACACAGTGTATTAGGACTGGAGTGCTTTATGCCCTAGTCGAGTGTCGAATATGTAGAAAAAGTAGCGATGATCGGGAGGGACGTGGAGCCTAGTGACAAATAACACTGGTGGACTTTTTTTTTGAGGTGGCAAATCATTCAATGACTTCTCCGGGTCTGGGTGGAGCGAGAGGGCGTGTCGGGACTAAGAGCGCGAACGATCCTAGGCCTCCTCTTAAGAGGTCCCCAAATCTTTTTCTTATCGAATTACAAAGGACAAAATATGTTCAGTCAGGTGCAGTTTGGGCCTCCTATGCAGAAGGTAGGAACCTACCGCTAAAAACAATGGGTCATATTTTTTTTTAATAGATGTAAACTAATGTTTGACTGCGATCCCACCTGATGGTAAGCAGCGATGCAATTGTTGATGGTGAGGCGCACTAGTTTATCAAGAGCCTATTCACACTAGCCTTGAAGTCACCCAAATTATATTCATATAAAACGCTAAATTATCTTAGTACCAGTAGTCCAGTACCCTACCTATAGCAAATTATTTCGATCAAGGATCATAGCTAAAAGTCTATGTAGGTACATATTAAAATTAACGAATATAAGAATTTGTTTTGATATTTCCATTAAAAAAGTGCGGAAAGCAGGGTTGATTGAGTGAGGAATAGATTTTCAGGATTTGGGAGTTTAAGAAAATTGATACAAGTTCAATAAAATAATGAAAAATCATCATCATAAATAAATCCTAAAAGAAAACATAAATTATTTATTTAACAATTTAATGTAATACTCAATACATCAATTTTTATCTTTTGTACATTAACAACTAAGTACCAAACACTTTGTTTTTTTTTTTAATATTGTAATGTTATGCTAGGAAGCAACAGCATTTGTCTAGTAATTTGAGAATTATTAATGAGTTAATAATGATCTATTAGACTGACGAAGGCGTAAATCTTGTAAATTATTGTTTTTAAATTATTATTAATTTTTCCTTGAAGTAGGGTAGTTTTAATTCTATTGAAGTAGGTTACTTTGTAAAAGAGGTGGTATATTTCCAAAAAGAATTCATACTATGTATATACAGCGTTTTTGTTCCTGAACAACCTAAAATGTGTTTTTATGGAAAAATAATTTTAACACCCACATAATATAATTTATTTTTATATTTCTATAGCCACTGTATAAAGTAATACAAGTATAGTATAAACAACCCACATTAGTAATAGTTCTAATGAAAAATGTGTGATTTATTCTGTTGTTTTCTATTTGCAGAAAATAGATAGAAATATGAAGTATTGAAACAGGTTCAAGTCCAAAGCAGGCTGTCGTCTCTACCAACTGTTTCTCACTTTTAACAACCAAGGCTTTTTAATTCGTTTATTTTCAACTACCCTACATCATTATGTAAAAAACATTACCCTTTATTTGCGATTCGCCAAAGTCGGTATTAATTTACATTGAAACGTCTTTTTTTTAAACAATAGTTTCAAAATACTGCATATAGAGTCGTTTGAACAGCATTACAGCAATAAAAGTTCCTGAAATACAATAATCACAGATCACGCTTATAGTGTCATATTATTAAGTTTCTACGCACATCAACTTGTACCTTATTAAGAAGATTTTAAAGTTTAAAATCGCTTGTGGATTGATAGATTGAGAAATATTTTAGGTCTGGCTCACACCACATGCAGTTTGAATTAATTGAATTTGTGTGCCTGCATAGCAGTAGCGTTTGATATGATAATTTTATGATATCTTAACTACATGAATGATTTAGCGTCTTTCTTAGGCCAGACCTCGTCATAGTGAGTACGTCGAAGGTCACTTGCGAATCATAAAACGACAAAGGAGATTACCCATTCTGGGATAAGATTTAGAAAAAAGAAAAAAATTTTTCGGCCATCAATAATAATTAATTTTTTAAAGAAGAATTAAAACGACGACGAAAGAAAACAATTTGTATTAGGGGTTAAATGCATATCATACCGATTACAGATGTGTTAGTTGTGTAGTAAGTGTCAACATTAATTTATCACCCATCATTGTGAAATAGTAGAATAATAATTATACGAAATCCTACACAAAGTGGTGGTGGTACATTTAAAGATCGTTGAATACCTATGTTCACAAATTCATTACAGCATTGTCGCCATACAAAGAAATGTGTCTACTCCAGCCACTAATAAAATAAAATTCATGTAGGTCCGCCGACTTTTTTATTTTATGCCATCATTGAACAAAATGGGTGATCTCCTTTATTTGTCTTCATGACAGTTACTTTCAACTTACGCTGGAAATTATTGACAAAAGTAGTAAACTATTGAAGATATGAATGGACGAAGGTGTTATGCCCCTTGCAAACATGAAACACTAAATAGAAAGAAAAAGAACCAGTAGGTAGGTAACGAAAGTAATGAATGAAGGAGTTATGGGCATGTATCACATCTTCATCTAAAAATGAATTAAAAAAAATAGTAGGCTATTACATTTTTGTAGTCTTGTGCACACATCCACTTAGATGAACCATGGAAAATTGGATGGTATATCCCATGTTTTTTTTTTTAAGAAAATATTTTCAACTCTTTTTGTTTTTGAAACTATATTTAAAAAATAAAACTCTATTTAGATCAACGCTTTGGAATTTAGAACGTAAAATTTAGCTTCTCTTTTTGCACTCTTTTGACAATTCAAAAGTATAAATAAAGAATGTATTTGAAATAAACGTTTTTAATTGATCGATTGACAATCCGTCGGGTAGGAAAAATAGCCAGAGTGTGAGGGACAGTATAGGCCATACAACACGCTAAGACCCGCGGTAGTTAGCAGTACCTAACCAAAGACACAGGTGAAATCACATTCTACTAACAAAAAAAAAAAAAACTATACCTACTTCAAAGTGAAACACAGAAATAATAGTCAAATAGGAACTAACTTTGAAGCTCGATTCTGTGAAATTACAATTTTGTAACACAACGCTTTCTTCCATTCATGTCTTCAATTCGTTTCCCTGACTGAGACCTCGAGTGCTTATCGGCTTAAACCAAACGCAAAAAAATCAAGGCATTTTGAACCTAATGCTAATGAACTTACGCTTTCCGGTTCTTTTCCATAGGAAACGACCAATTGGAACCGTGCACTAGCTTCTGACGTTTTATAAGTACCCATGTAGGCCTAATGAAAAAAACAATATTTTAATTTTTATTTGAGGGGTTTTACCACGATATAACACTAGGCACGGCATTTGACAACCTTTTTTCGCTTTCTTTGACAAGGCACATAACAAACAAAAGATTACAATTAGAATCTGTAGATACATTATACATAATTAAACTTATAGCAATAGGAAAAGGAAATTTAGAGACAATCGTTGCTGCATTTGATGTGACAGAATTTTGACAGAGAGTGAAATGAAGGCAATTACCCACTACAATGTACTACCCATAATAATTATCTTATTGATTCTAACGTTGACTTTAACATCCATTTGTTTATAGAGCCTGATTCGAAGGTCATGTACATTACCGTCACAACAGCAATGCACTTAAAACTCATTGAGTATTTTAGTTGGTATTTCCATTCATTATTAAAGTAAATCTTTTCATAAATGCTTATGATCTTGCAGCTTAGCAAATCTGTGGCATATTATTGCGGTTGCTTTTAAGCTTTCCACAGAAGTAAACACGTTTTTGACATGTTTACAATTTCTTTTCCTAAGCACTGAGAGGAAACAGTAAATGTTGCCAGGCAATTATACCCTGTTGTGCTATTTTTCAATGATGTCATACAGAATGCGTCACAATTTGTCAGTGAGTCAATTCCATAAGGGTGATGTGCACGATTCTAAGTCATATTAATTTTAAAGTGAACTAGATCTTAATTACCATCTCTAGACGTGACAACCTTGAATCTACTATCATTCAACTTTTATACAATGCTTTAACATTCTGCCAGTGAAATTATTTTATTGGTGTTACTTCGCGAACACAGAACATTTCAGAACTGAAACAATGACATCAAAACATGGAACACTTATTGCACATTTATTCATGTCAAAATTGCACTTCCTCCCAAAGTAAATAAAAAATAAAATCGCTTTCAGGTATAAAAAAATAGTGACAATTCCAACACTAAATAAATGAGCAAAAATGAATTAGTTAAATCAAAATTATTACGATTTCATCACTCCAGCATTACATTGCTTGTCAAAGCTGAGAAGCAAAAAAAAAAATTAAAACAGAAAAATCTAAGATTGTTATAATTAAAAAAAAATGTAATATCATTAATGTGTATATACATATTTACATCTTAAATTTTAAACGGCATACTATCCTATAACGTAAGAGAACCTTGTTGAGAAATTTAAAGAGACAATTTTAGGACAACTCCTATAATAAATATCATTCAATTATTGAAAAAAAAAAAACTCTTCCTATTGCTTGACAATAGGAATCGGGTCAACAAGAAATTTACCTAACGGACGAAAAGTACGAGAGCTATATACAGTTGAGTGAAGATAAAATTACACATGGAAATTTCAATTGGCAAGAATAAAGTAATTTTCTATATTGACAACACTTTACACTCTTGTTAACAAGTCTATTAATTATAACTATAACTATTGAAACTAAACAAAAAATATGTAAAATCCGAGCAATTCTTGGAGACTAGAGTCACAAACGAATGCCAAATGAAATTCCCAGCAGCGTCACCACTCTTGCGTCACGTCACGATTTAGTCAGCTACACAGCTCGAAGACTATGAGGATAGCGAGCCACTCCACTGTACAGAGCTCGAGGCCATAGAGCACGAAGCGGGAGAGCAGCAGCACGGCGTACGTGAGCCACGCGGCCAGCTTGTTGCGGCGCTTGGGCGGCTCGTCGCACGCGGCACCCGTGGGCTCGCGCGCGTGCAGGCGCGGCTAGCCCGACGCCGGCTCCAGCGCCTTCACGGCGTCGGCGGTCAGCCCCTGCTTCTGGCACCACTCCACGAAGTCGTCGATGAGGACGGGCCACGCGCCCTCCGCGTCGTAGTTGCTCATGCCGTCGTCGATCTGCGTCGCGAAGTCGAGAAGGAGGTTCCATGTGTCTTTCGGTATGGATCTCTTGTGATGCTCCTGGAATTGTTTGTGGTTTTGCGTTAGTTGGGTTTTTTTGGTTGGTAGGTGCAATTTGAAATGGAAAATAGATTTCAAAAATATTTATTACCTATATGAAGTTTACGAACATTTCATGTTGTAGATGAGAAATGAGAATATTATGTTTAAATTAGATGTATTATTATGGGATTCTAAAAAAATATCGTAGTTAATTACATTATGAACAGATTATTTAATATTATTTAAATTGTTGCACAACCTAATCTGATAAGAATGTAATATGTAGCTAATGGGTAAAAATTTAGTATAAAATTAGCTTTTGCTCGCGGCTTCGCTCGCGTACTTAAATATAGCCTATGTCACTCAGGAAAAAAGCAGCTTTATGTTGGTGAAAAAATTTTAGCTTTATCTCAATATTAGTGTAGATTAAAAAAAAGGATTTTCTAAATTAAGAAGATGAATGACTAGCAAAGTATTCGATACTTTACACAAAAATCATTGTAAAATATATTTTTTTGATCTTGTTACAATAAGAACTGACCCCAATCTACTTTTGATATTCTAGGTTTCACAACAGAATCCTTATATTTAAAATACACAAGAATCTGACCCAGAAACATTAGAAATTATGAGAAAGAGTTTATTTATACAAACGCTAATAGTATCTACTTGTGATGAGACTGACAAAATTGCACAGAAGAGATCATTTGAAGCTACAATATCTATACTAATATTATAAGAAGGAAAGATTTGGATTTTAGTTTGAATAAAATAAATTCAAAACTACTGGCCCAATTAAAAAAAAAAATTAACCAGTAGATTGCTACTTTATTAAAGATTCAAAGCATTTTATTTCAAACTAGCTTCTGCCAGCGGCTTCGCCCGCGTGAAAATAGGTTTCTCCTAACAAACTTTGGTAGATATTTATAAGATCTACAATTAATTAGAACATTTTATGGTTCTATCTTTTATAGTTTAGGCAGCGTACGCAAAATAAGTAACTTTTCTGGTTGACTTTTTACACCTTGTGTCCGAAAAACTCAAAAATCTTACGGAACCCTATTTTTTTCTAAAATAATATATAGCCTATGTTACTCGTGGATAATGTAGCTTTCGAATGGTGAAAGAATTTTTAAAATCGGTCCAGCGGTTTTTGAGCCTATTCATTACAAACAAACAAACAAAGTTTTCCTCTTTATAATATTATTTCAAATAAACCATTTACAGGCACTTTTGAAATATCAAGAAGTCAGTTAGTCAGAAAGAAATTATGCTAAACGCACATTCCAAAGCATAGATCTCTATGGAGAAGAATGTGCAAGAAACTCCATGGAAACTCTTTGAGTGACATTGACGCCACTGAGTGACATAGGCTATAATAGTTTCTATTGCCAATGGACCGATTTTAAAAACTTCATCAGTAGAATTTCATCAGTAGATCGCTACTTTATCACTCTGTGACATAGGCTATAGAAGTTAATAAAACAATAGATCAGTCATCCACCCATTGTAGACTAAGATAATGAGTTTTGAAGAAAGTAAAAAATATTTGGATTAAAAACTAGAGCATTGTTGTAGAATATAGATATGAAGGAAATATTAGAGCAGCGAAGTTGGGTCACCAGCTCAGTTAGTAATAGGGCTGTAAGATTGTTACCGCAGTCCTGGAAGACAAAAAGTAAATGAAGGAGCACAGGTGGGGGTTTAGTTAGTAAAAGTCTGACACTCCTCACTCCACTTAGAGCGGGAGAAGTTATTTGGGGATTACCCACACAAAGAAAGTTACTAGTAGACCTTGAAATAGTGAAACAGGCTTTATTCTAAAATCTATGTTCTGAGCTTTAGTTTTTTGTTTTTAAAACTTTCAACTTTCTCCTTATTTTACGCTACTAGTGGTAGAACCTAGTGCTTCTAGAGAAAATCTATAGTGTTAAGTCATGTGATAAAGTAGCATTTTACTCGTTTTTTTTTAAGGTATGACATCATCCAATCCAATGACTTCCCCCGCCTAGGGCGGAGTGCAAGGGTGTGACAGACTTTTACTGTTTCAAATCATACCTATGTTCCTTTTTTGTCTTGCATTCCAGGATACTGGGATTCTCAAGAATTTTTAAACTTGGAGCAAACATTTTATTCTTTTTTTATAAAAAGGAAAAATGTATTTATAGATGCTATATATTTACAAAAAATATTATATATATAAAATATTTTTTTTATATGATATATAATATATATTTTTTATTAGTTTAGATAACATAATGCATAAAGGTAAACTACACTGCATGTAAGACCTTCATTTCCAACTATGTATATCAAGTTTCATGCAATTTTGAGTCATTGCATCCTTGATTTTATCAGAAACTAAATCACACTTTGATAGCATGACGCTTCCTATTAACAAGTACTGAGATAATAATAATATCAAGTATCATTCATAGCAAGATTAAAATGTTTGTTGTAAAAATCAGCTATTATTGATTTACATTCCATTTTCAATGCCTATGTTTTTAAAGGTGTAGACAATGGGTGAGCCTAAGCTTGAAATTATTTAGGGAGGAGGACTTGTGTGATGTCATTTTGTGATTCAATATAGATAGCCAACTTGGCATGTATATGAGATTATCAGGCCAAATACAATAATGACTGAAATGCATTACATTTCATGATCAAATGATCAGTCATTATTTTTTTTCTCTTTTAGTTTTGCATTTAATACATGCTACAGGCTAGTTAGTGGTACACATATATTTTATAACTAGCTGTCTCTCACGGTTTCACCTGCATATTTAATTAATTGGCTTGTATGGGTTGATGCGTGATGTTACAGATTATATAGATTTCTTAATAAACTCATTACTTTGGTCTAATAAGAATAAGAAATCAATAATGATATAATAAAGCAGAAGAGATATTTTGTTTGTTGCAATAACATGCTAATGCTCTGAACCTAGTAGGTTTGGAAAAATTCTGTATGAGGTACTCAGGTTCACGACAAACAGTATAGGCATAATATGCTACAACCCCCTTGGGTTGTAGCGGAGTAGTAACCAAAACATGGATAAAACTGCAGGGGACAGCCAGTTATAAAATATTTGTGTATTTTTTATAAATATATAGCATTTTTATTTTTTTATTTTGTGACTGTAGGGCTCTTCTGTCCTATAGTCAAAGCTTGTTTATCTTTTTCTTGTCATTTTAATGATAATAAACTCATACATACCGTGAGAAATTTGCACCATGCATCTAGGAACTTAAATCTCCCACGGAGCACTATATTCCAATAAGCTATCGCCATATCCAATTCTAGGCCTTTCTGACCAGGATTCTTGGCATAATTGAATGTGAAATGATAAAAGTCTTTAAACTTATTTTGATCTTTTATCTCCGATTCCAACGTGGGTAATTTTGCTTTTAATTTTTCTATGCTATCCGCTCCAAGCTCCATGAGACCAGTTGTGAATTCTTCTTTAGTAAACTCACACTGCACAGCCGCTTTACATTTCCATGCTATAATAAGAACTAAAATTGACTCAGGACTTAAATTAAGGTCTTCTAAAAACTTCATTACACCATCTACAGTTATTTTATCGTTCTCCTGTTGATCTTTGTACTTAGTAAACAGTTGCTCGAGCTTTTTTCTATCCACAGATGCCTTCACGGGGTCCTTGTAATAGGCTTCAGGGTTCTGAAAGTAGTTGTCGCTCGCGAGGTCCAGTTTCCAGTCATTTTGAGACAAACAATATATCGCTGTGCTCTCACTCGTCTGCGTAAACGCGACGAACTTTTTAACTTTGTCTCTCTGTGACGATTTTAATTTATTCTGTAAGAGAATCGTATGAACGTCATATTTATAACCTTATTAGTGCTTACCTGTCATCTAATTTACGTATCAAAAAACAATTTGGGCATTTTATGGGATGTTGTGTTTGTTATTTTGGTTGGATTTTAAGCATATTTTAACACGATTACTCACCATTTTCGTGAATTTTTTATTGTTTCTAATGACTTTCACTGTTATTTCGACATCGGAACCAAAGTGAAATAACAATCATAGACAACTTTCTAATGTTGTTACCGAATAAAGTTCAATTTCCCTTATGGCAGATTTGTCATTTGGGCCTGTAGAACTGACAACCGAGGAACCGATTAGGCGACTAGACGTCAGAAGAAGATGTGGATAATACGATTTAAATAAGGTGAATAAATAATTTACATGAAATCAACAGTTTTATTGTATGTCTACATTTAAATGTGTGTTGTTTTAATTAAATTTATTGTTATTAATAATTAAGAAATTAACCTTTCTTAATTTCTTACCCATCAACAAAGGTACGTGAGAAAAATATAATGGCAACACCTCTTTGTAAAATAATCATAGACAATTATTTCTTCGTTCCAAAATCATACAAAAATACAGTATTTATTAATATTTTATTAACTTATTAATTAATAAATCCAGTGAGAGAAATAGTGCATGAAGTAGTTATCACAGGTAGTAAGATACTGAAAAAAATACTCGTAAACTTTTCATAATGATTTTATTTCAGAACGAAAATGTCAATAACTCCAATAAACAGCTGATCGCAAAACATAACCTAACTTGTAATAAACAATAAGTTTAATTTAAGTGAAAATCATTATGTTATAACATAATAAATCCTCATAAAAATGCGGTCATTGTTAGTAAAGCAGTTATATTACAGTCCAAATCGTTATTTATTTAAGTCAATTAGTACGCAAAATCCAAGAGTGAGATTTGCGCCAAGTCCAACTGGATATTTACATTTAGGAGGTCTAAGAACTGCTTTATACAATTATTTATTCGCCAAATCCCGAGGAGGTTCTTTTATATTGCGTATAGAAGACACGGACCAAACGAGGAAAGTTGAAGGGTCAGTGGAAGCGCTTTTAGGCGACTTGGAATGGGCAGGAATTGAATGTAACGAGGGACCAGGAATAAATGGGGAATATGGGCCCTATGTACAGAGCGAAAGGTTGAATATCTATCAGTAAGTATTGAGTCTTATGTACTTTCCTATTTTGTTATATGTATTTAATACTAGCTTTTGCCAGCGGCTTCGCCCGCGCGAATGTAACTTTGTACTCCTGTTTCATCCCCTTAGAGGATGAATTTTGGAAAATGCTCTCTAGTGCTTGCCTACATCATAAAAGGTAAGTGTCTAACTAAACACACTACGCCGAAGGTACGCGACCAAAGTTCGGCATGATTACGCCTGCAATGCTATAATTACTGACGATACATTATGCCGAAATTACGTTGCGATATAGCTTTCGGCGTTAGTTCAACGGCAACTAGGCGGCAACTTATTCTGTAGAGCACAAATTTACGCAACAGAAGTTCGGTTCAAGTGTCGATGAAAATCTGGGATGGGGAACAGCGGGAGTCAACCATGCCCATACACAGCGTGTCCGCCCGGAACCCTAACAGGATCACTTTTATTTGGGTCTGTCTGTCCGGCTGTTTATATAACACGATACGACGCCACGACAGCGCTCAAAAAACTGAATACACACAAAGTTGCGCAACTGAATTTCTGTCACGTACGTTCGGAACTTATGGTGTGACATGTCAGCTGAATACTTCGGAACGTAAAATCAGCCGCGGAACTTCGGTCGCGTACCTTCGGCATATTGTGTTTAGACACTAACCTTGTGCAAAATTTTTCGGCTGTGTGTTGATAAATGTACTTCAGTTTCTCCTTTTTTAAATTATTGTTAAGTAACTTTCTTCTTTACGGTGGGACTGACATACTCTGTGCTTTTAAAAAGTCCCCAAATTTAAAAAAAAAAACCAAAAAAAATCTTTATTTTTAGTGTGATGTGTAATCGTATCCTTACTAATAAAATAAACACGAAAGTTTGTGTGGATGTTTGTTACTTTTTCATGTAAAAACTGCAAATGGATTTTGATAAATCTTGGCACACGGGTAGGCCATATCCTGGAATAGCACTTAGGATACTTTTTTCTCGAGGGTATTTAGGATACTTTTTTCTCGAGGGTATTTAGGATACTTTTTTCTCGAGGGTATTTAGGATACTTTTTTCTCGAGGGTATTTAGGATACTTTTTTCTCGAGGGTATTTAGGATACTTTTTTCTCGAGGGTACACCCTTAGAATTATTTTTACTGTAATATGGGCAAAGCCGCTATCAGCAACTAATAAGTAATATTTTTCTACTTTTCAGAGAACACATAGCAAAACTCCTTGAGAATGGTTCTGCTTACAAATGTTTCTGCACGGAGAGAAGACTAAACATCTTACGCAGAGATGCTGTGAAGTCGCAACGTGTACCCAAGTATGACAACCGGTGTAGGAGTTTGACTCCAGAAGAGATTAAGGAAAAGATGGATGCTGGTGTTCCTCATTGTATTAGGTTTAAGGTGCATATTATTTAGCCATACATGAACTAAAACTTAAAATCAAAATAATTTTCTGGTTTTACAAAGTTGTTGAAAAGAGTTTTGTATTCATTTTGTTGGGTTTTAGGGTTCCATACCTCCAAAATAAAAAACGGACCCCTTTAGGATCACTTTGATGTCTGTCTGTCTTTCTGTCAAGACCCTTTATCTCGGAAACGCGTGGAGGTATCGAGTTGAAATTAAAAGCATATACTCAGGTCTGCGGACCCTTGAAGTAGTGAAAAAATCAAACATGAGTTTACAAGAAAAAAGATACGGCCGTTTATGTCACAAAAAACGTGTATTTCGACTCTCTCAGTGGAATCAAAATTCGTACCCGTTGACCTTGAATCCTGAAATTTGACATGAAGCAGGGTCTTAACATAAGTATAGGAAAAAATCTTCGTGACTCAATTCAGGAAAAATCTTCGTAACTCAATTCAGGAAGTGAACTGTTTTCATGGGTAAATTTGTATGAAACCCTCAGTACGCGAGTCCAACTCGCACTTGCCCAGTTTTTTTTATTTAATGAACTAGCTCTTAACCACCAGCAAGCACAGAAAATTGTTTCCAATACATTTACCCATTAAATATTATGACAAAATATTATTCTAAAATTCCTCTGCATTTTCCCCAGCTAACATCCGATTGCCAGTTCTTCGAAGACCTGATCTTCGGCAGCATAGCCTACGACGTCTCTCTGAACGAAGGAGACCCAGTACTCATGAAGAGTGATGGCTTCCCAACGTACCACTTTGCTAACGTAGTAGATGATCATCTGATGAAGATCAGCCATGTGTTGAGAGGAGTGGAGTGGCAGATCTCTACTACGAAGCATTTACTTCTTTATAGGTAAAGAGAAACCAATTTTTTTTTGTTTGTTGTAACTTTTTTAAGGCGGAAACGGCAACGTCGTGCCGTCGCGTCGTTTCGTTGCCGTTTCTTCGACAGTTTCATAATATTGTATGTAAGATGTGAGCAGGCGTACACCAAACGTATAATGACGAATACGCGTCTGTGAAGCTACGCGTCCGTGAACAGTAGGCCTAACATATTGTCTGTAGTTAAATACACTCTTTAGGGATTGTGTAAAAGCTCTTGAGGGCCTATTCACACCAGAATGGCAGCGTCCCGCATCGACGCGACGAGGCCGACTATAGTAGACTCACGTCAATGCTCACGGCCTCCCTACACCACGTGCCTAGTCTCTTGATTTTTGTTAGTTGTTTGGTTTCTATAGTCAGCAAGGAAACTCGCGTGTTTGGAATGAAAATTATGGTACGTATTGGTTATTATAGCTTATTTCTGATGAAGAAACAAACAAACAATAGAAAAAAGGGTCCGTGTAGCATTGCCGGGAGCAGTCGTGGGCAGGACTGCTATAAAAGTCGTGTGGCCGCGTGATCGCCCGCTGTTTCGCGGGGTCGCGCGCCCCGTATGAGTCTCGGAGATTGTGCTCTTCCCCTTTTTCATGTATTTTGTGGGGTAGATGACCGAGTAACGAACTTAGTCATCTTCTGTGCTATAAATGCTTAAAATACTATAATAAGAATATGGTACTAACACTAGGTTTAAAGCAATTTTGCTATCATTTTAGATCTTTAAATAATATACTAAACAGAGTGTAAAGACCCAGAATCTCCATCAAAAAGGGAGGACCCTCCGACCAGACGGGTGTTGTGTCTACTGCTCGGGTAGCTATAATCCCTTCGGACTAAGATTAGCCATTTAAACAAACCTTTTTTACTGTCCGTTCAACCGATTTTGACTTCTATTCCGTAGGCATAAGGATGGCATCAAACGCAAAAAAAGTGGTTACAATACCAACTATTTTCTGCAGCCGCCATTTATCATGCCATCAATGCAATAAAAGTCAAAATCGGTTAAAGGGACAGTGAAAAAGATTATAGAGGATATCCGCAGGAGAACCAAGATCACCGACATAGCACGAAGAACTTAAGTGGCAATGGGCAGGGCACATTGCTCGCAGAACGGATGGCCGTTGGGGCCGAAAGGTTCTGGAATAGCGACCACATACCAGAAGACGTAGCGTTGGAAGGCCTCCTACACGGTGGACCGATAACCTGGTAACGGTTACGGGAGTCCGATGGATGAGAGACACACAGGACCGTTCATTGTGGCGGCACTTGGGGGAGGCCTATGTCCAGCGACTTTCGGTTGAAATGCTGATGATGATGATGATGATGATTATGATGGAAAAGATTGTTTAAATGTCTAATCTTACTACGAATGGAGTAGTTATCGGGCTGTCGTGTGATGTTCAAATCGCGCTGAGGATTTTCATTGCGGGATGTGTATAATGCATTCTGTGTGCAGGCAAGGTCATTCTGTAGTTCGTGTATGGTAGCTCAGATGCCGCTACCAATCTATATATATATATAAAAGCAAAATACCACTCATTGATTAATTAATCGAAATCTCAGAAACTATAACACCCACAACTTAAAATTTGATTTTAAAATAGGATTTTACGAAACTCCACCCCTAAGGGGATGTAACGGGTGTCCAAAAATTTGTATGGAGAAACCTACTTTCACGCGGGCGAATCTGCTGGCAGAAGCTAGTCTCTTCATAAAATCCTCTGCTTTGCGCTCTTCTTTGGCAAATCCAAACCAACTAATTGAATATAATGCTTACATTTTCTCTTTTGTTTAGGAATTTATTTTGTTTTTCAGAGCGTTTGGTTGGAAACCTCCTCAATTTGGTCATATGCCGTTAATCGTCAACGCTGATGGCACTAAGTTAAGCAAGAGACAGAGTGACGTTAAAGTAGAAGAATATAGGAGAAATGGTAACACATTTAGTAGTCCTAGTATTAGTGGTCTTTTTTTGGTGAGTCAAATGACTCCTCTCGCTTTGGGTGGAGGAGAGAGTGTCAGACTTTTTCTGATTAAAACCTACCTGTGTTCCATCAGTTGCTCTTTACGTCCATCCAAGGCTTAGATTTTTATATCGTACTTTGACTTAAAGTTAGTATAATGATGTTCATACGAATATGAACCTTATTCTAGCTATTTAAGGTTTACATTTAGAAGAAACGCTAACTTATATTCTTTCATACAAAGAACATAATTTGCTTTTACTAAAAGGTTTATATTTGTATGAAAATCTCGATTTTCCACCGGATACTGTTTGAAAAAGCGAATCTGTCGGCTTGTTGACGAATACATACGTTTTTGGCATCGACTTACTTGTTACGTAAATTGAACCTTTTTCGCTGGTAACTGATGGCACGATTGGCACAGTAGTTGAGCGATTGTCTGCTTCACTGCGTGTTACGGGTTCGATTCCCGCACGCAACAAATTTGTAACGCCTATTGATAGTTGTTCTGGGTCTGGCTTAAATAAACACAGAATTCGAAAAAAAAAAAAATACTTTTTAATTTTCAGGAATATACCCTCTGGCCCTGGTGAATTACATAACGCTGTCTGGCGGAGGGTTTGACCATGTACCTGGTGCAGGAGTCAGACTCAAGACCATGAATGATTTGGCTGAAGAGGTATTTATTTTAGCACCAATTTGACAGTACAGCAGGCCTAGCCAAGTTACGACTGTTTCGTTTTTCTTTCGTCGATAGCCTCGAGTCGGCAACGTCTTGCCGATTTCGATTCCTTTGTTCTGGCCACGTGACTAAACGTTGAGCCGACGTCATTCCCATACATTTTAAGTTTTCTACTAGCGTTAACGATTTTAGATTAGCAACTTGGCTCAGCTCTCTGTAGTATTTGTTTTATAGTGTGTCTAGCACTTTGCCAGCGACTTCCTTCGCAAGAATGTTTTCATAAAAACGATAGTTATTATTCACTTTGATTAGAATTTGTGCCAGGTTTCAATGTTGTTAACCCAACAGATAAAAATCCTCTATACAATATTTAAGACCCCCTAAAGTTTAAAAAAATAAAAGGCCCGAATAATAAAGGAATACTTAAATGCGCAAAAGAATACTCGCAATATATTCCATCATATTATTTAACGCGCAAAAAAAATGAATGTATTTTTTTAAAACACTTTAATATTATTGTTTGTAATTAATTATTATTTTATTGTTTCTTTCAGTTTCGTTTCAAGTTGCATTGTAGGGTATTTCTGTAATGTCAAAAAGGGCCTTTTATTTTTTAACAGTTTTAGTTGTCTATTGGGGGTAGTTCTGAAAACAAATAACGACAATCTTTATTATTTACATAGATTATTATTTATATTAATTTTCAAGTATATTGGTACACGCAGTGAGATTTTGCATATAAACGAAATTCCCTCTTTTCACCCCCATAAAGTTTGAATTTTCAATAAGAAGAGAAAGAGAACCATTTTATTTGACGGAACAAGGCGCAAATTTAGAACTAACAAATTATAAGTATATTATAGAATAGAATAAACTTTATTGTACACCAAAATAGTAACAAAACTTTTACACAAACTTAAATCTATGGGTACAAAGGCGGTCTAAAACAAAGAAAATATGCGCCATATCCGCGCAAAACGGCCGCACGCTCAGCATAATGCCGTGACCACACGCAAAATGCGATGAGTCTACGGCGCTGATTTTCAGCGTGGGCCGGTAACGGTATCGACATAAAGACGTCGGCACGGTATTGTGTGCTAATAGAAATAACCTCTTCTTATTGCTCGCTTACATCATAAAAGGAAGCCTTGTGCAAAATTTCATGTTCCTAGTCCCTGTAGTTTCATCTGTGCTTTGATATGTTATCTATGGATATCTCGTTTAATTAATTAGCCAAAGCAATTTTAATTACAGTTCCAAATAGACAAAATATCATCACATCCAAGCCGCCTGAACCCTGATCTACTAGAAGAATGTAACCGCCTCGAGATCAAGAGAAGACTAAAAGACAATGACCAATCCAAGACCTTAATAAGTACCTTACAAGATTTGATCACGAAGACATACCCGGACCACAAACTGAACTTGACAGAGGAACATGTGAAAAGCGTTTTGGCTTGGTCCGTGTCTCGAATATCCAGGATCGAAGAACTATCTTCAAAAAAATACGGATTCCTTTGGATCTTACCGAAGAATACTTCAAAAGTTGACCAGGAACTGCTGAAAAAGCTGGTGGAAAACTTAGAAGGCTTGGAAAACTTCGACCAAGGTACCCTAAAGGAGAATTTAAGGAGTTTTTCTGCTAATAACAATGTGAAGTTTCCAGCGTTGATGAAGATGCTTCGGTCTGTTATCAGCGGCCTGGATGAGGGCCCAGGGGTGGCTGAAATGATGGACTTGCTGGGCAAGAGGCAGTCGTTAGAAAGAATAAAAGCTGTTGTGCGATATTTTGTTGTTTTATTTGAGGAATTGGAATTGAAACTTTCTGGTCTCCCTTCTCCCTTTTCATACTGTTATGCTGTGCTGTTGGCTTTGTGTGCCGTGTACTGAAGAAATATTTTTATGGTCTTTAGATACATATTCCAGGGTGGGTGACTTTTTTTTTGTATGTTGGAAAATCATCCAATGACATCACTCACCTTGGGCAGAGAGGGACGGTGTGTTAGACTTTTACTAACTAAAAACTCACTCCTGTTCCTTCGTTGCCTTTCGTACCAAGGCCGAGTCTTTCTTCTTTCAGAAGCAGATCCTTGGCCCCAGTAGGCTTCGACAGGCCTTGGGCTCGACCTGGACGGTTACCGTACGGTCAGATGGCGAGCTTCGGGGTGGGTGACTTAGCTCGCTGCCCGGTAAAGGCCAAGACCGGGTCAACGGTATTAGTAGCGTAGTGTTCCACGGGCGCCTCAAAGAAATGTAAGGAAGATTGACGGGGCCAGTTAGGGCAGTTTCGACAAGTGCCTTGGCGAGACTGCCTTAACTGGCCCCTGGCCTTGTTTAGAAAAGGTAAGTTTTGATACAGAACTAACTAGTATTTCGATTACAATGCTGATGTAACAATATCTTATGTTTTTACATTATTTGGCACTAATGTAATCGAGTCATCCTTCTTTGCAAGCTTCGCTTTATAAGGTAGGCATTTTAGATTTAAAAAAACTACACTAATTTGAAATCCCAATATCCACCACGAATGAAAACGCAGATAATTAAAATAGCCCAGCCCGCCAAAGACTGTGTCTACCTACTCGCATCCATCGAATTCCTGGGTCGCCAGTCCATCTTGGCGATCATTGTTTTTTTTTTACCCAGTTGGCTTTGACCCTGCTGGGCCCCTACGATTTGCTGACATCTCCCTGAGGCGCGCGTGGAACAATACGCGCCGTCGACGACTTGGACTCGGTCCGGACGGTTACCGGACGGTCGGACAGTGAGCTACCCATTGCTCCGCTGTCCGCAAGTCCGCGCCTACGGTGTTCGGTAATCGGGATCGGCTTCCATGCGGCTGGGGCGAGAGCCTCGCGCGGTCGGCCTCCTCCTGTGCTAGCATTACTGCTTCGCAGGAGGCGACCGCCTGCCACTTCTCCTCGCTTCAGACCGTGGCTTGTACCAAGGCCCGGCGCGAAAGATCATTGCCGCCGATCGCCCCTACGAGGACACGGCGGTGCTTTGCTCAGGCGGGGCACACCTCTACCGTATGCTCCACCGTGTCTTCCGGGCGGTCCGCACAATGGTGGCACCCAGGCGTTTCTTCCGCACGAATCCGGTGCAGGAACCTCCCGAACTTACAATGTTCGGCGAGGACCTGCGTTATGCGGAAGGTAAGGACGCCATGTTGTCTATTCAGGCGATCATTGTGATGGCACTTCGGGGAGGAATATGTCCAGCAGTGGACGTCTTTCGGTACTTAGGGTCAACGTTCAGCTCAGACAGTCAGAAGCGTAGCAAGGTGACAAACGGCCCCGGAGCAAAACAAAACTGGGGCCCCTATTTTACATGTAAAATTATCAAATAACCTATCCTGCTCTCGGTGGGGCGAGAGGGAGTGTCAGACTTTTACTGACTAAAACGAATTGCCATGTTTAGTGCAACCTATTTTTTATTAGGTTTCGTAGTTCGGTGAATTTTTCGGTACTTCAATAAGAAGTTTTCTAATCAGGCTTTGGAGGCCCTCTGAGCTAGGGGGGCCCGGCCACCCTAGTCCTTCAGTGACTACGCCACTGCAGACAGTAGTAGCAAGATTATCAAGAGCCAAGCTTTATGGTCTTTAAATACTAATAAAAACCGGCCAAGTGCGAGTCAGACTTGCGCACGAAGGGTTCCGTACAGTTCGTAGCAAAAAACGGCAAAAAAAATACGTTTGTTGGATAACCCCCTTAAATATTTATTGTTTTTTATTATTGGTTGTTATAGCGGCAACAGAAATACATCATGTGTGAAAATTTCAACTATCACGGTTCATGAGATACAGCCCGGTGACAGACGGACGGGCAGCGGAGTCTTAGTAATAGAGTCCCATTTTACCCTTTGGGTACAGAACCCTAAAAGTCGTGGGTCAAAGTTCTCGTAAAAGGCACTAAAGTCGTTATCTGATAATTTATTGTCTTTATTCTTTCTGCTTAAATCGTGGACATTTTATTGTCGATTATAAGAGTAAATCCGGTCATAAAAGGCGTCTGTATTTTTTCATGGCTCAACGATAACTCTATGGTTCTGAGAGGACTGTAAACTGTTGTCATTGGAGCATTGAGTGATGTCTATCATAACTTTATGAGGACAGTGCGAGGTCATTCAGGGTAGGTATAAGGTAATACGGCTGTGACGTAGTCGGGTTCTAGTTTTTTTTATTTAAACAATTTTGGTGTTATTTTAACTGTTTCCTTTTCACGCCGTGGAGGTATTCCCAGCTTATGTTAATATTTCTATTTGCGCATGATGTTTTATCTGCTAGGTGCCATACTAAATATTTTTAGTATTTTTGCTATGTGAAGCCCTTTCAAATGATACCAAACACGACGTATTTATCTTTTGAACACAGATATTTTTGTCTACTAGAGGGCGCCACATTGAATTTCGATGATATTTTTTGATAAGTAACAGTGAAGCCTTTTCAAATGATATCAAACACGGTGTATTTATCTTAACATTTTTTTTAACACATGACTTTTTGGCCACTAGAGACCGTCACTTTCAATTTGAGCAATATTTTGGAAATGTACAAATGAAGCCCTTTCAAATGTGTTAAAAAATAGAGCCGCTGTGTTTGGTATCAAACAGCGGCTCTATTTTTTAACACATTACTTTTTGTACGTTAGAGGGCGCCATTTCAATTTTTGTGAAACGTCACGTAGCCTATGTTCAGTGGACAATTAAGACGGTTCTAATGATACCTCATATATTGAGTTCCGATAAGTAGATTAGGAGATATGAGAGAACACATGAACATTCTCACATACATACATACCAACATAGATAGACTGTCAAAATCATAACCCTCCTTTGGCTTTGCCGTAGTCGGGTAAAAGTAAGCTGCCTTTTTTGTTTTTTTATGAAGGAAATAATCAAATAACTTTCGCTCTGCGGGTCTATTACGTAACTATGTTGACAGCTCAAGTGATAATCATTTGTTATGTGTTCATCATTTTGTAACTTTCAGTTTCGTATTGTCTATCTTCAGTGGAATTGGAGAGTGTCAGATTTTTTCTCACTGAGGGTCGCCGCCCACGGGCCACCGGCTACAATTACGCGACACTAAAACCCACCTGTGTACCATCAGATGCCCAATGCGTTCGGGGACTTACTATGATGATGTGTTAAAATGTTAGGCGCCGCGTGTGAGCGAGAAAGAGTGATAGAGCTATACTCCTTATACAACCCCTATTTTTTAATGAGTAAATGTACTTAAAGAGGTTATTAGAAAAGGTCTTGTTATTATTTAAGTAAAGTCTCAATAAATAATATTCATAAATCATTAAGCAAAATCAGCGTTTGTTTACATCCTAAAATGTCACACAATTTATGGAAATATTGTACAGGCTATTGATATAAATGAATAAATGGCGATCAAAACTGGAAAAACAACTGCGCGTAGTAAATTTCTATCAAAATGTAATGATTGATTCAATTATGACAAATTTTCGCTGAAAATTTTGGGGTTCAGGGGCGCCGGCTTTTAGAAAGCCTTATGGGTGCTCATGCTCATTTGATGGACTCGAAAAAGTGGCAAAGTGTGAGAAGAGAAATTCACACTGATCGACTGACAAATAAATAAATGTCTTACTTACATACTGCGTACTTAATTACTAATCATGTTTGATTAAAATATAAAATGAAACCATTATATAAAAGTTAAACTGGTTTTTATTATCAAGAAATATTATAATTTATACGTAACCTAAAAGGCGATTACTGATCTGTTTCTTGATGTCTATTCTCAGAGGTCGGCACCCACTGTTTATTTCTCATGGGTGTTCGAGCCCCGAGCACGCACGGAGTCGGCGCCCCTGTTGGGATTTAATTTTTTTTTTTTACACAAATATGATCAGTAGCGTGTACGGATAGAGCCCGATTTTTTTGTATTAATTAAAAAATAGTGGTGTATAGCTCTGGATTCCGACAAGAGATCGTGGTAGGGCCTGAGGGCCGCGGTAACGAACTGCAGCATCGTCTGAAACAGTTACCCTTTTTTTAGAAAAAATAAAAAAAATTGTATATAAGGTGTTCAAAAAATACTTTAAGAATTTCAAGGGGGCATTGTACTCCTCATTATGAATAACTTTTACTATTGGACCAAACCTGAAATCGCGATAAAACAATCAGCTGCTCCATACATTTTGATGAGTTACGAACATACCTACACATAGGGAACAGCAGATTTTATTTTCGCGATTTCAGGTTTGGTCCCATAGTAAAAGTTGTTCATAATGAGGAGTACAATGTCCCCTCAAAATTCTTAAAGTTAATTTTTTAACACCTTATATACAATTTTTTTCTATTAACAAAGTTTTCGACGTGCTGTCTTGGAATAGATTTCTATTAACTTTGCTTTCTACAGGTAGTCGTATCGTACAAGCGTCTTTCTATCTTAGGTTCCACGTTCATAATTTATGCGTTGGTTGTCAGCGCCCATAAAACTTATTTTTCTGTCTGTAAGTACCTCTGTACCTGTGCCTTGATTTTATTCGCTCATTATTAACAGACCTTTTATTGCTTTATTATAACTTCACGTATCACAACCGTACAAAGGCGGATTTAATGCCGTTGGCATTCTCTATCAGTCTACATATGATGATGGAATGACTAACATGGCAGGTGCATATAAAAAGGTTACGAGAAAAAAAATATATGGGTCACCTAATTTTTTGTGCAGTTCTTCCCTGGTCTTTGTAGGTGCTGATATTTCATTTTTGGTCAATCTTACATTTTAGTCATTATTATCAAGTTTTTTTTTTAATCACAAACTAATGCTTGACTGCGATTCCATCTGACGGTAAGCAGTGATGCAATGGTGAAGCGCACTAAATTATTATGAGTCTATTAACTCTAGTAGCATAGTCGGCCTTATAATGTTCCCACTGCTGGGACTCAGGCCTCCTCTCTAGGAGAGGGAATGGGCCGTAATCCACCAGGCGGGCCCAGTGCGGATTGGTGAATGTCACATGTCTTCGAATTTTTGGTTCTAGAACATGCCGGTTTCCTCACGATGTTTTCCTTCACCGTTTTTGAGAGCCGTGGTGATGAAATAAATTACACAAAGTAATACGCCTGGCTGGGTATACCCTGTACCCGCGACCTACAACTCGTAAGTCGGGGCCGTTACCACTCGGCCACCACAGCTCTACTTAACTACTTAACTCACGTTAGCTTAACTCTAGTAGGTGCAGTAATTAGGTGGGTAGGTTAATTTGAATCCTGCCAGGGTTGCGAGATTATTAGTAAAAGTCACTGCGGCCCTGGAACGCAAAGGACAACTGAAGGAACAGGGGTGTGGTTAAGAGCCTGGCCATACGTCCATAGTATAGCCCCCCGACTGCTTCGTTGCTATATCGTGCAGATGCACAGTATAATGCAGCGTCACATCACGAAACCGTGTTGTTTAAGAGCTTTGCCCCATGTCCACGGTGTAGCGCCTGACCGCTTCATTGCTGTATCGTGCAGATACACGGTATAGTGCAGCGTCACACCACGACACAGTGTTGGGTAAGCTCAGCGTCGGCAAAAACGCGGAAGGCTTGATCAGTCTTCAACCAAAGGGTTTTACGAAGTTGCCTTGATATGTATTTACCTACACGACGAACGCAAAACTATACTTACCATAAATTCACTGGACGCGTCACCGCATCGTTTATTTGCAAGGAGCCGACGTAACGCGATCAGGCGCCGCGCCGTTTTACGTTGGGCGATACATGTGGCAGTCAATACAAGTAATGATTCGATGGTTTCCCATCCAGCAAGGTTTGTTTCTGAAAGGAAAACTCGACCCTGGGATGAAGGCAAAGAAGGAACAGGAGTGGGTTTTTATTCATTAAAAGTCTGACACGAAAAGTGCAGGGGATGTCACTGGATGATTTTCCCAACGACAAAAAAAAAAACCAGCAAAGGTTGTTCAATTATTATGTTGAAAGAGTAGGTAAGTATAATAAAACTATCGTATTATGAGTAACAGTATAATTTATTGAATTCCCAAATATAAATATTGAGAGAAAATATTCAGAACTCAGAAGAGTTTACAATAACTTGCCAAACTAGTTTCAGACCCACACTTGATTTACAGCAAACTTTTGTTACAGAGGGCCTAGTGCAGGTTCGTTTTACGTTCGACACGTAGAGTAACCATGGAGCTTCTTACCGGTTCTTCTCCATAGGAAACGACCAATTGCAACCGTGCATTAGCTTCTGACGTTTTATATGTGCTGTTTTTGAGTTTTATGACGTATCTACGTACGGCGCTCTGATTGGCCCGCTCCAAGCTCTTAACCAATCAGAGAGTCTTACGCGATAAAAATTTCAATCACGTTGGCGTAAAAGAACTCTAACTAGGCACTCTGGGAGGTTGCACATCAAAAAAGCCCCAGTAGATGGTAACAGACGAGTTACTGTATTAGATAAAGGAGCCAACCTATTGCAGAAATAAGCCGATCAAGACAATTAGACAACCGGTTGAAAAGCGGCCTTCATTGGATTAATTAAAATGGACTATTAAATTGAACCCCTTTTTCACAAATCGGAATGTCAATGAAGATTGAAAAGATATAATAATTATATATTTGAATAATAAATAAATTATTATTATTTATTCTGCTGCAAATGAGTCACCATAAACTCCTATAATAAGCAGATATTCAAACTGAAACGCGAATTTACGAATTAAGCCTCCTTCAAATATGAACGTTATTGTCTTCTGATAGGATTATTTTTCTTTTGACTTCGCACGGTTTGAGCGTTTAATTATTAATATCAAGTTCAGGAAGCATTTAATTTTTTTTAATACAAAACACAGTCACTTTGTTCGGCAATATTCGCTGAGGTAATCAATAAATATTGCAATAAAATTCTCAACTTTATGAAATCGCGCCTGTTTCAATGATTCCACATATTATAGAGTTGCTTATACACTTAAGGCGTAAAACTACACCAATTTAGTATCAGAATATTTGCTAGGAATTAATTTGCGAATAATTAAAATAGCCGATGAACTTCACTAGAAAAAAAAAACCCGCCAAAAACATCCACTACTACATTGCGTTCCGAATTGCGATAAACGTGATAATATCGCGAATCCGACCAACGCGCAACGTCACAATTATTACTCAATAGCCCTTAAATTGTGTGACAATTAAATTTGGTCGGATTCGCAATATAATCACTTTTATAGCAATCCGAAACACTGACCTAGACTGCCACGACTAGATTACCAGTTGTCTAACTTTACGTGGTCGGTTAACAATGCTGATTTTGATTATCAGTTGATGAAGCAGGTACACAGTTTTTTAATGCTTGTAACATATGTTCTTTATTAAGAAACCTAGCAGAGCTCTTGTTTGAAGAGGAAGAGAAATAAAGAAAAATATTTTATGTAATATTTTACAACTTATCAGTGATGTGCAACCCCTTTAATAAAACAAACAAACTGCAAAAATTTTGATCATTGATTAATAAATAACTTAAAATACATTGAGCAAAATTTTAAACCTAAAGTAAAATATCAAAATAAGCAAACGTCACTCAAAAAACGCAAACTAGTGTTACTGTAAGATGTCAAAGATGCATTTAAAATTATGGTAAACCAGCCCCCCTAGCCAAGTTACAACCGTTTCGTGTCGAATTCCGTTCTCCTATCCGTACCGCCCCGGTGTCAGCAATTGTAGAAAACGATAAGTTGGTAGCCATGTTGACGCGCCTGAGTCGGCCGCACGTTCTATAATGTCGTTCTACAATAACAAAGGATGTAGCGTTGAACATTGTAGAATCGATGACAATTCATTCTATCATTTTGAACGATGTGAACTTGGCTACGAATGTTCTATTCGTTTGTTCTGACCACGTGACTTAACGTTGAGATGATGTCATTCCCATACATTTGATTAATTTTCGACTAACGTTAACGACTGCAGATTATCAACTTGGCTCGGGGTGTAGGCATAAATGCCCCAGTCGGTAATGTGTCCCACTGTCAAAACTAAGACACGTACCTATTTAAAATTTGGTGCTCATTTGACCCCATCGAGTTAGTTTATAACTATGACAGAGATGCACTTTTAAATGCGTGTTTTAGTGGGGCACGTTACTGACTGCGACATGTATTGCGTATGGCTGGTTTACCCTAGATATAGTTTAAAACTCATATTCGAGTATTTACTTTATTTTAATCGTAATAAAAAATCTTGAAAAGTCTCTATTGACATTTGCAATATCATCAGTAGCAAACATAATTCATTAACACAGTCTTAACAAGAATATTAATAAAATAAAAATAAAAACACAGGTAATTAATTACACACTAAAAATTTGATCTCGTTTTATCTAATTGATGCCGTTCGTATACAATCCATTATTATGCAAATAATATCTTAATGAGTAATTACGATTTAATGATAAACTTTATAATGAGGTGCTAATAGTTAATTAGTCTAAACAGGAAATATTAAGTAATATAGGAATTCATTTGCGAATTTTTAT
This sequence comes from Mythimna vitellina, assembly GCA_949316375.1. NCBI lineage: Eukaryota > Metazoa > Arthropoda > Insecta > Lepidoptera > Noctuidae > Mythimna > Mythimna vitellina. The sequence goes on along the minus strand of OX438687.1, from coordinate 4,928,746 downwards.
ACATGCATCGTGTTTTGAGACAAGACCAAAAGATTTTTTTAAAATTAATTTCGAAATCCAGTATTGTATGTATGGTCCCTAGTACAAAATTTATCATCAAATAGTTGACATAGCACAAACAAACCACACTTTAGCAATAACATTTTAAATAATTTTTGACAACTAATACTTAGATAAAACTGTGACATTTTTTCTCACAACTTGCATCAGGAACATACCGATATTACAGTGACTAGATAACCTAAACATAAATAATTGTTTTAATTTTGGCAAGCAACCATTTTAATTTAAGAAACTAATTCGTAAAATCCTACTTACTTCTCGAGTTTATCACTGCTTCTTCATCTTCACCTTTTAATAATAATGCACATAATGCTTGCTTACATCTCACAAATTACAACGATTGAAGCTATTGCTTTTTCAATTGGAAGCCCCGAATCGGAAGACATGGCCAAACGTCACACGGTAAGACAAAAAAAAAAATCCATGACTGAACACAAGATCGGGTAATATTGTGCAGTTACGGCCAAAAGCCGCTACAGTCAAATGGGGTGAATAGAAACTCAGGGGTGAATAGAAACAAAACTTCAAAGGGTATTTTCACGACATTTGAATATTTTTTGCAGCATTTAACTATATCAATTTATTAACGAATTGTTATTCTAAAAAGTCGATGCTTTGTTAGAAACCGATAATATGGTATCAACGTGCAAAACCAAACCAAAGTTTTGTTTCTATTCGCCCGGCCCCTGCGTTTCTATTCACCCCGTTTTACGGTATGTAACTCTGCGCAGATATCAAAAGAAAGAGACATATTTCTAGTTTTGTCTTTTTTTATGCCACTGTCTTCAATTTACCCAATTATGATTTCATTATTGCCGCCAAAATCAAAACAAAATAATCACAACATCTAAGTAGAAAAATTGAAGCGAAAAATCGATGCGTATTGCTTAATTGAAATCGTAAAATAGTTTACAAAGAATTATTATAATTATAACGACAGCATTATCAAAACAGACTTAAACATATTGATATGATTACATTTATAAGGAAAACTTTTAGAATTTATCGCTTTGCCGTTTTCTGTGGACAGAAGGTGAGGGGCTGGAGAAATATTAATTAGGTACTTACTAAAAAGAACAGTTGATGCAATTCTGGCGTTGACGTCAGATTCAAAATAATCATTTGCATCAATCTCATTTGTATCAATCAGCATAGAGTTATGTTGTACTTGATAATTGTTCACCAAATTTAGTTTTTTTTTCTTTGCAAAATATGTAAGTGATAAGTTAGAAAAACTGGTAGGTAAACTCCAGAAAACGACAACTTTATAAAAACTTCACATAAACACTGAAATGTACCAACTATAATTATTTAAAAATTCACAGCAATTGAAATATGTAATGTAAAAATGAAATATCATCAAACATCAATTCTCACACCAGATGTAAAAATCCATATTAATTTTACTTGAAATATAAAAACACTTATAAATAATGAAAGTACAACGTTTAGTATTCAATTACATTTTTATTAATAACTTCGAATAACAATCGTTTCGTTAAAATTTACAGAATAGTTACTATTTGGGATTTCATTGAAGAAAATATTGTAAATAAATTATGTAGATGAAATCATTGATACAACAATAGGTATAATATCTATATTTTGGATAATTATGAATAAGTATTATGGATGCATTTTATGCGATGCCTAGCTCGACTAGTTCTTCAAAAACTGTTGGAAAGATATTCAATCAAGATGTTACATGATGATAACAGCGGGGTTACCATGACATTTAAAGTAAGATCGTTTCATTCTTATTTCCAGTGTGGGTAAGAGATGGCGCTAGACAACCTGTATGGCTCTAACTCTTACCCACACTGTAAGAGACAGAGCCATACAGGTTGTCTAGCGCTATCTCTTACCCACACTGGAAATAAGAATGAATCGATATTCCTTCAAACGTCATGGTACAGGTTCATAGTCACATGTTTTTCTTCAGGCCTCAAACATCGCATAAAAACATCACCTATTTTTAAAAGTAGGTAGGTATATTTATTACTTCGAATAATTCTAAATCTTCTAAGGCATTAAACGATCCGTTTAGTTCACGGCGGAAATATTTACTAGTTTAGTATTAAGTTCGAGTTTACAAAACTATTATAAATATTCAATATAAATACAAGTATGTATAGACGACACACGTTCATGTACACTAGTACATAGACTGGATACTCTGTAGAGATACATTATATAAAAAACATTTATAAGGCAGATCATATAAGGAGAGGCGATCGCGTGGAACGAATGGATACTGAAATAAAATTTAATTTAATTTTAGGCCTCATTACTTACAAACAAAAATAATATCAATGGATGTTTGTAAAAAATATTTTTTATTAAAACATTTTTTTGTGTCTGAATCATTAAATCTTAATAATAAATAGTATATTATAATAAATTACATAAATGTAGGAACGACGAATTCAATAAGAATGTAAACGGCCTATTTCTTACTTCCCAAACCATCTGTTTTTGTCAATTAACGCAAAAAAAATACATTCATTCCACACGATCGTAGCATTTATCTAAGAGATATAAATAAAATTATAAGAGATCACATTTTATAGATAGTCTTATAACAGTTATATTAAAGTAGGTTGTCTGTCATACTTTACACAGACGTGATGAGATTGCTTTGTATTATTTAGAATTTTGAATTAAGAATAAGACACCTACAATGTAGCGACTGTCTACTCTACTCGTCCACCATTATGGCGCGCTCTCTTACCCACCTCATAGTCTAATTGTACGCACCTACTCTAAACAGTCACGTTATAGTGGCTTTTTTAATATTCTATACAGCTATTAACCGTCTAATCGTCGAAATTGAACGTATCTATCATATTATATATCCCAGGTTTTACATTTACTATGTGTTATTGCTAAAATCGTCTCTAGAAATGAATCTTGAATCGTCTCATTGCGCAATATTAGCCGATACATTCAGTTTGACTCTGATTTTTTTGGTATACATTTTTATCAAGGCGTACTGTTAAAATTATTCTATGCTATATTTTATCGTCTAGCTGCTACGCGAACACTTACTATTTTGTGCATAATACGGATATTTATTTGGTGCTGAATAAATGCTGAAAATCGGACTTGCAGTGCAGCAGTATTGGTATAAAAAAAATATTTTTATAAATATGCTAACAAATGTGTATTAGTATGGCCTGTAGATAGTTGTTCCGGGTCGTGGCCTGTGTATGTGTGTTTACATACATGTTTGTGAACGCACTCACGGTAATTTTGTTTTTTGCGGGCATCGTCTAATGGTATCTCCCGCCCTTTCGTGTCAGACTTTTACTGCCTAAAACCCACTCCTGTTCCTTCTTTGACTTCGTTCCAAAGCCCTGGGGTTCTCTTTCCTTTTACCCATGGCCCTAGTAGGCTTCGACCCTGCTAGGCCCCTACAACTCACGGTACATACAATACAATGTTTTTTTAAATAAAAAAGAAAATGCTATAAATGTCGATCATATAATGAAAATCAACCATGTATCTGGCTTGCCATAAATAAATTTTGACCAGGTACAATTGAAAAACGCAATTCAACACATATGTTAAAATAAAAACGACCTCTTCAACTGCAAGTCCTCTATACGATTATGTATGTATTAATAACAGTTTTTTTCATACAGTTTAATCTGCTAGAATTACTATATTTATGGTAAATATTGCCTGAGTATGCTATGTTTATTTAAGGAATAAAAGTCTCGACTGACTGCCGTAGTTTGAGCGGGAAAGATTCAAACGCGTATTTTTTTTTGTGACGTGATGAACTCTGGTCAGCCAGCAAGCAATCTTTTATTATTTTCTCTATTTTTTATATAAAAAGTTGGTGGGGTGTAATGTGGTCAGGACGTAAACTGCCTATAAGCCATTGCCAAAAAGATATTATTATTAGGTACTAAAAACAAATTGTATTCGACAATGATACCTAGCAGTCTTTTCCCGATACACGGGTAAAGTATGTTAGCAAAAAAATGTAATAATTCGTTGTTTCAATAAAATATCGTAAACGATTTCAACAACAATTTGAGAAAAATCTTTTTAGTCTTGGAAGGCAATTTTGGCAGCTTTTAGAGGTAAACTATTTTTAGGGACTAAATATTCATATGGGACGAAATTAGTTTTAAAAATTGTATGTTCAACATTGGTTTAGAAAATAATTTTGTCGTAAATATTCAATAGGAAAATTTAAAATCAGATCATTCGTAAATATTGACCATTTGCTAATAAATTCGCAATCTGTTCCCAATTCATATTATTCGTTTTATTTCCATTATAATCGATTTTGTTAAGAGCAACATTTATTTATGGACCAATAGATTTGCTCTTAAATATCCATATCCATTTTCTTTCATTTCCATGGCTCGTACGTTTACCTACAGTTTTTTCTGTACCATAATATATTTTTGCCTTATTTTTAAACGACTTTAAACCTGTCATAACCATAATATACGGTATGACATAAATATCAATACTGTTGACTGTAATGGTTCGAATTTTATCCATTATTTAATATATATTTAACAATATTCCATATCCAGTAAATATAACTATAAACCAGAGCGGCATCACGTTAAAGTAAATAATTTAGTTGTCTTCAAGCCTAGTAGAGTGCGCTTCACCATCAACGATAGCATTACTGCTTACCATCAGGTGGGATCGCAGTCAAGCACCAGTTTATATAATTAAAAAAAGTAAAAACTATTTTACAGATAGTGCATTTAACAGACAAATTTGTTTGATGGATCACAAATATAGTGTTAAGAAAGAAACTAAGAATGAAGAAACAGAGGTAGTTAAATTCGATTCGATGATAGAAAATTTAAATGTAGAAGAAAATATAAATATTGACTCTAAAGTTATTTAAAAAGTTGTAAATGGTAGATAATATATTGAAGCAGCTTAATGCTGTTTAAGGGTTATATACCTATAATATAATCAATTTTATAAGACAAGAATTTGACGAGTAGTTAGATAAAAATATTGAAAATGAAATTACTACCAGTCAAAATATACTGTCAAGTGATATTCTCATAATGTCTCAGCTTGCCACTCTTAGTTTTCTCAATTATAAAGAAGTGTATTCCAATTACGTGGGATTCATTAACCGCATTGGGTAAGTATTCTTAAATACAAATCATGTTGAACAGTGCTATGAGTGCCTAGTGCGAGTTTCTTTAACGTTAATGCGATCGACACGTTTATGATGTTCAGCACTCCGATTGGTCCGCTTCAAGCTCTTAACCAATCAGAGAGCCAAACGCGGCAAACTTTTCGATCGCGTTTTCATAAAAACAACTCGTACTCAACGCACAGTTCAGCTTGAAAGCTGTGGCGTGCATCGAAATCGATTCGTTTTCGAGTTAATTACCTAGAGGAATGGACTGATTGCTGCCGTTAATAAATTGACAACTCTGTAAAAATAGGCAAAGCGGTTATGAGGCGCATATCTGTCTCTTTTCTGTGGGTTATATGACGAAGGTAAGACTGTTAGCTTGTAATGTGAAAAAATAGGAATTCTAGAAAAACGACTATTACTAAATGCACGATAGCTTTTTCTGTCTCATATTTTCTGATTGTATTCACTTCATAAGTACCTACAATACGGATCAATCAGTCCATTTCTCTAAGTCTACACTTACAGCGTTTTATATAAATCACATGTCGATCTTATAAAGGGATCAAAGCTCCACTTTTCAAAATCGATGTTCTGATTTTTCTTTCATTTTCAGTAAGTCATAGTTTTTATATCATCTCGCTATACCTAAGTGGGATCGTGAGATATATTTTTGGAACATTGAATACATAATATTAGAAATATGTAGTTTTCTTATTATTATAATCGATTATTTTATTATAGATAAAAATATATTGCGTAAAATTTTGTTTATATAGATTTCGTATAGCTATTTAGAATAAGAGTTCTATATATCTAGAAAAAACGTTAAGTATATGTATTATATGGAAGAAAAATCAGATTCAATTTTCGCATAGTTAAGCAAGGCCATCCCCTTCGGAGCGGCCACGCCTTCGTCACTGGAGTTCCTTGACTGCTTGCAGGATCCTTTTGACGTGTCCTACCTTGGTCACTCCAAGGTCTTTGAGGTCCCTTCGTGCTAGAGACAGGAGCTCTCGTCCTGTGACGTCATGTTTTGCAAACGCGTCGGAATACTCGCTGAGCTGCAGTGACTCCAACCAGTTCTGGACCTCCTTGACTCCCCAGCAGCGGACTTGCGCAGCGGTGTATGTAGGAGTTGGTCCTTCGGAAACGCTTCGGCGTCCCCTCAGCCAGCGACTGCCCTTTTTCTGGACCTAAGGACCAGGTGAAAGGGACTAATGAAATGACTGGGGTTACAGTTGTGTCAGGTCACCGTGGTAGTTAGTACTTGGATGGCATGCGGCACTGGTGCTTAGAGATGGAATAATGTTTCGAAATAAATGCAGGTTAGGTTGTACAGCAAGTATTTTTACAGCACATCGTTTCAATAGTAGCTCTTAAAAGACCATTATATATATATTTCACAATGATGATCGTAATATCAAAATTGTGCGTGTATTGTTGTGTTTTGTCGTTGACATTACACGAAATTGTCGAAAGAAACAGTTCAACTTTGGTCCTCATTGATCTTAGAGTATTTCTCGAGCCTTTATTTATAGTTAAAGGGATGAAATAACTTCTTACTTTCTCCAGACTACTGTCGTAAAAATTGATAGTAAGAACTAGAAATAAGAATAGAGTCGTAACCCATCTAATGAAAGTCTACGATATGGCTTAGGGGTTCTAACGGGCGATTCGAACTAGGGATGTGGGCATGAAATGAAGTACCGTTAGTTAATACGGTTAAATTGAATTTTCATTTAAAGTTATGTGCATTATTTTGTCATATCAATCAGGGATGTTATAGAACTCCGTAAATGTAACCGAAATAATCCGATATCCGATATAAAATCATATTCTTAACCGCAACCGAAACCGTTTCGGATAAAGGCGGACTCTACAGGATAGGATACGACAGATTTCTGATTGTTTCTCTCGATTAAAGCAATGATAATCTAGACTAGAAATAGAAGACAAATCTTACTGTTTGTACTTTTCATCGTTAAGTTGTAAGCAGTATGTTACGGTTCACAATCTTTCGATAGTTTACAATCTCGCGAGATAGATTGCAATCTAACGGTATTTAGAATTTTAAGGTGACATCTATCTGTAACTGGAACTAGCTAGGATGATCCGGAATAATTTCATATCCGCAACCGTATCCGAAACCGGTATAATATTATTCTTATATCTGTGTCCGGATCCGAAATTTCATATCCATAACATCCCTGATGTCAATCATGCTAAAAACCACAAGAACAAATTAAAATAGCTGGAAAAATTCTGTAGACCCCATCACATATTATAAAATATTCTTTTTGCCAATTAATTCAATTTGAACTTTTATAAAAGTGCTAAAATCATATTTTTATTTTGTCAAAATTATAACTGGATAAAAAAAATGTGTCAGCTCTTAAGCACGATTTTATGTTGTGAGTGAAGAAATAGGTTTTGAAATATACCTCGTCAGTATGTAAGAAAGCATATCCATCATGCAGAGTGGCCCTTGAGAGGTGGGCACGCAGCGATGCTGCAGCCCCTGCTCCTGCGCCAGTGATACCACCACTTTCTACCAGCTCATGACAGCTCTCCACCTACGAAAACATGGTGAAATAATAATAATAATATTCCACAGCTTTAACACAACGCCATCTAGTCCTAGAGTAAGCAGAGATTGTGCTTTAAATACTAGACAACTGATAAATGTGCTTCTATATATTTCTAAATACATACATATTATGGACAAATTACATCCAGACACAGAACAAATGATCGTGCTCATCACACAAACATTTATCTTGGGTGGAATCGATCCCACGACCCTAGGTATTTTTTTTTAGGTAGGAAAATGATCCAATGACATCCCCCGCTCTTGGGCGGAGCGGGAGATAGTGTCAGACTTTTACTGACTAAAAACCCACTCCTGTTCCTTCGTTGACCTTCGTACCAGGGTCGAGTCTTGCTTTCAGAATCAGACCCTTGGCCCAACAGGCTTCGACCATGCTGGGCCTCTACGGTTTGCTGACATATCCCTGAGGCGCCCGTGGAACAGTACGCGCCTTCGACGTATTGGGCTCGGTCCGGACGGTTACCGGACGATCGGACGGCGAGCTACCCATTGCTCGCCGTCTGCGAGCCCGCGCCTACGATGGCCAAAAATCGGGGTCGGAATCTCGGCAGCTGGGGCGTGAGGGCCGCGCCCTCGCGCCTGCACGTGCGGCCGCTTTCTTTGCTAGCACAGCAGACCGCCTGCCACTCCTCGCTTGGGACCATGGCCTGTACTAAGTAGCACACAAACTTAAATCTATGGGTACAATGGCGGTCTTATCGCTGACAGCGATATCTACTAGACAACTTTAGGATAGATAGTTAGAACTTAAATAGTACAGGCGGTAGGGAGGGGTAGTAATGGATTACTAAAATTTCCCTGACTGGTGGAGACTACTATTATTGCAGTTTTTGCGACTACCAACTCGACAGCATCGGTTATTTAACGATGATAAGAGTATTCATGTAGAAAATGATTCAGCAACATATCACAATTTTGCCTAAGGGTAATCAGTATGAAGTCACCATTAATGAATGCTACTTTTGCAGCTTGCCGTCAGTCTGTCGTCCTGCAGCGTACTGCTTATACATGAAAATTTTATGATAGATTTGACGCTTACCAGTGTAGCCAGCAGTCTCCGCAGCTGCGGTGCTGGCAGCAGCTTGCCGTCAGAGTCCTGCAACGCATCAGCGTGTGCGGCAACGCGACGTGCTAGTGACACGCCTTGAGAAACACCTCCGCAGGATGACGTTTCACTTATACATGACAATTTTACCTGTGAAAGAAGATTTAGAATAAAAGTTCTATAGTAAATTGTGTTATAGCATGGTAAGTATCCGGCTCGAAGAACCAAGATTAATACATTTTTATATTTGATTGGGCAAAGGTAAAGAAAAATATCTTAAGGGAACCGGCTTGTCCTAGAACCAGAAATTTGAATTTTGTTGAAGGTGGTGGATTGGCCTATTCCTTCTCCTAGAGAGAAGGCTTGAGTCCCAGCAGTGGGAAGATTTTAAGGCTGATTGTGCTATCAATAGCGATAGGAGCGAAGTAAAATAATTATTCTAAGGTCTTATGCAGTTCTTTTTAAGTCGAATGCGAAAATCGAGTAAATCAAAGAGGTTTGAGTAGATCCGTCCAAATCAGAGCTGGTGGATCGAAGGTTATCTTTACCCTTTTCTCATTTATAGATCCGGTAAACTGATACTTACATGTTTAACCAGCGTATTAATGTCATCCAGCAAGGCTAGCAGTTGAGAATTCTCAGTAGGTGATAGTGGGACACGTGGACTACCGGGACCGCCTCCTGCGCCGGAACCGGCGAGAGCATTTGCCTTGAGTTGCTGCTTCTCATCCCATGTTCTGAATGAGTCAAGGGTTAATGAAATGCGCGAGATATCGAAATCTTTTCTTACTACGAAAATAAGTTAAAGTAAGTTTCTAAGGGTGACCCCATGGGGATCGGGTCATCGGGTCGTGGGGCTCTTTGGACCGGGACCGCGTTCCCAACTTCCACCTATAAAAATAGTTTTTTTGGAGTAGTATTTTGGGACCACAAGGGTATTCAAGTACAGTTGTCTGTATTTATTTTATAATGGTCCCAGAATACTATTCAAAAAAATTATTATAGGTGGGAATTGGGACCGTGGTCCTGGTCCAAGGAACCCCACGAACCGCGTCATCACGAGTCCGGGGCAGTAGAAGTCAAACTGTATCGGCAACCCCCGACACAAGTGTTCGAGGGGACACCGGGGTGGGGTGGTTTTATTCAGTAGGAGTCTTACAGACCCCTTTACCCACCCTAGGGCGGAGGACATTCATGACGATATCCACCCCGAAAGAAAAAATCTCCATTGAATAGATATTTAAGATAAAAAAATATTTTTATTTTATTTTATTTAATTCTAACTGTGGAAGTGAGTTACCAATCTCACTCACTCACTTCACTTCTCCAAAGTTTTCACGGTGAGATATTCACAGAAACTGTATGAAATTATGTAGTGTGTACAAGTAATTTAATCGGTAACTTTGAAAAAGGCCTTAACAATAAGCCATTGTATCTCCTATAATAAAACAGTTCATATTGGCTCGTCATGCAAAACTGCAATGAAAAATCATTGCATATTTTAAAAAATCCTTACAGTTTCTAGCAAACCGATTCTTAACCATCTTAAGTGTGAATTTATCCACTACTTGCACTACTCAATATCAAAAATAAAACATCTCCACTGACCTAAACTTCACTAACCTAAGACTAGTTTCTAGTGCTCTGGAGCGGCACAGCATCTGGGCTCTGTTCTTGTGTATGATCCTGACGCATCCAGGTGGCTGCAGCCAGGCTTCACCGTCCACCTGGACTGGTACGCACTCTTCGCCCAGGATGTTGATCTGAACGGCACGGCATTGAGCTATCCTGTGCTTCTGAAGGTTGATCAGCCGCGAAGCTGCCATTTGGGCTGACCCGAAAACGGCCACGACCTGTTGTGAAGAATTGGGTTAGTGTTCCTTTGGTTTTGAATTTAGAATTATTTATGAAAAAAACCTTGTTTTTGAATTGAGAATTTGAAGTTGACAATTTGTCAAACTACATGTTTACTACGAATTTTAATTCTCACACTGAAGAGTTTGATTTAGTGTCAATTTCGAATTCTCAATTCTGAAATGCTCACCATTTTGTTGGTAGGTAATGTTGCTTCATAATGACTTTAATATTTATTGAATTAATATACTTAAAAAAATAAATAAAAAAAAAACGTTGCTCTACACTAGAAATAATTCCTGTATCATGGATGCGTGCACTAATATTTAAATTCACATACACAAGACAACACCTATCTGTAGGCCATATAAAATTTGTTCCGTGTGGGAATCGAACCCGCGGCACGAAGAGAAGCAGCCAATCGCTCTATACATTGCGCCAACGTCCCGCAATGTTTGACACGCCAACAGAAAATAACAGGAGGGAAAAAAATTATACACGTTGTTGGCAATCAAAGAGTGAGTATATTTCTCGTATTGTGTTCACATTGCCACAACCTAAGGGTCTTTAAGTCAAGAGTGAATAAGTTACTTCTATATAGGGTTGCCAGGTCTTCAAACCGAAAAGCCGGAAAGACCAGCCAATTTAGCCGAATATTTGAGTTAAATGGACGGCAATTTTTTTTAAACTCAAACTCGCATTGTTGACATTTTTTTTAAATAGCCTTTAATGTCCTATTGCTGGGCAAAGGCCTCCCCCAACTTCTTCCATGTATTCTTTTCCTGAGCCACCTCGAACCATTATTGACCATAATAGGTATATATATATTTTAATTCTAATGAAACCACAATAAAATTGGCTGCTATAATTGCTAGCCCGCTCCGCTTACGCTAGCAATACAAGATAATGTAGAAGACATGACAAATCTAAAAAAATAAGTCGCGACTCCGTCTAATTTGGCCGCAACTCTGGCTCAGTCTGTCCGACTTTATCCGGACGCCTGGCAACGCTACTTCTATACAAGCGTGCTCTAATGTCGACCACATCGTAGGTTACCATCAGGTGAAAAGATGATTACACGCGAATCAAATGTGTATTTTACACGCGCTGCCCCAAAGCCGAACTTAAATTCTTTTATAACTACCTAGGTATATTTATTTAATCCTACTTATAAATATAACCCTCCCTTGTTTGGTTTCAATATAATACCTATGTGTAGTATATACAAAGGCGGGTATTACCGCATCCAGACTTGACATGTAATAAATTTCATCGAATCCTTCTGCTTGCCGCAAGACAAAGCCTTTAAATAATTTAATACGCAAATATGAACGTATTATTAGGTAGTTTTATAAGAAAAACCACTTGTTAAACATACTAAAATAATTTAACAGCGCGCCCTATTTTGTTGAAAAAATGTTTTTGCTTTTAATTTTATTATGCATAGGCTCGCATTTGACCACTATCTCACATGGAAAGTGCTGATGTGGTCGGCTATAAAGCACGCTTGCATAGAAGTTACTTATTCATTAGACCCTTAGGTTGAAGCAATGTGATGAGAGATGATGAGAAATAAACTAACTGTGCGGCCCCCAACAAAGTCTATTACATTTCTCGCTCCTTTTATTGTCTATTGGCGTACAAAATTTTTCACCACATAATATTAATTCAATAAATGTTACAATCATTACGATGCAAAATTACCAAGAAATAAGGAGTTTTTTCAGAATTGAGAATTAATCAAACTCTCTTCAGCGTGAGAATTAAAATGTTAAAATGTCATAGTAAGCTGTACCTATAGTTTGATAAGTCCTCAACTTCAAATTCTCAATTCGAAAACAGGGATTTTTCAAATATAAAAATAATAAAACTCACATTCTTTTTAGATTAGTTTTACAAAAATGTATGATTTGGTTTCAATAGAAACCTAGATAATAACCATATATCTGTTCCCAAAACATTTAGAGAAAGATGTGTAATAACGTTATAATCACGTAAGAGTGGTTGTATAAAAATGAATCTTCGGTTGGACGCTCTTAAAGGATGCAATCGAGTTGCTCTTTGGCGCTGACAGCACGCTTTGCTGTTTTGACTTATCAGTAAAAAGGTTAAAAATCCAAAACTTTTCTAGTTAACTCACCTCAAGTATCCGATCATCGAAGGAGGGAGCAAGGAACAGGTCATCGCCTCTCGTTCCTCCCCAGAAGTTGGTTCCTCCCATAAACGAAGGTATGTTCAACACGACGATACCCTGCAACTCTGGCAGGGGAATCCTTTGGCCGTCACATTCTAGTTGTACCCTTTGACCGAGGTGCCTGTGGAGTGGGTTTATTGTATTAAGAGCCTACAAATAATTTTTTTTTTTAATGGAAAATTGGAAAGCAAGGATAGGGCTTACCGCGGATTTCCTTGTTTTTTTTGTTTTTAGTGAGAAATCGTCAAATAACCGCTCCCTTTCTGGGCGGGTTTTTGAATTTTTGTTTGTTGAATGAATAATGAATAATCTTAAAAACTACTGGATCAATTTTAAAATATCTTTCATCAGCAGAACTTTATCACTAAGTCGCTTATGCTATACAATATTATTTTTAGTATATACGCAACCTGAATATAGTTTGTTCAGAATCAGTAACATAATCGATTCCAATAATTTTTAACCACGTTAATTTTTTTCTCAAAATTATTTAAAAACGGTCACAAGTTGGACACTAAGTGCAAAACATGTCACGGCAGGTCATAGCGGGCATTGGGAGCCAGCGCACAGCTGGGTGCGGAAGCAAAACAACCCCTCAGTCACCCTGATGGCCCGGTGACCATGTATTTGTGCAAACAACCAGGTAACATAACAAGCTTGTAACTTTGTAATTTTTGATGATAAAATTATGAAATTTTGTACATAGATTATTTATTTGCTTTATTCGTGATTTCGCATATACTAAAACTAATATTGTATATTATCTATTTTCACGCGGGCGCTAGTACGAGCTAGTATTACTCGTATATAATTATGTAGCAGTTCTAATACTTTTTTAGCTGTACTACAATAGAAATGATTTATGATAGCAGTAAAGTTGTGTGGTTTTTGGACGTATGAAGAAGTTAAGTTGGCATTTCCATTAGAGTTAACAATTTATTATTATGTGTACACACGCTAATGGAATACAGTGAACATGGCCTTGAATTTTGATGGCTAGAATTAATGTCGAGTAGAATTTTTACTTTATTTTTATTTTATCTATGTTAAAATTTATCTATATTATTTTTATTTTACAATATAAATTTTATTTTATTATTGTAAATGTTGAGACTATGTGGAATACTTTTCCTTTTCTGTAATTTTAACGTAATGTCTGGCAGTTTTGAGTACTTAACGTGGCCTACCCAAATGTCCTTTATTTGGTATTGTTCGTCAAGTCCTTGAGCTCCTTATTAGTCCTGTGTTGAGCTACACGAATACTGACAAATGCTTGCACTGACTGGACAGGTCCACTTAAATCTGTGTGGTAATTTCCTCAAAAGACCATCTCAGACGCCATCTGTATGGTTCTTATATGATTTGACCATTACATGTTTGCTGTATGGACTTTAAAAGAGACTTCGACCCCTGAGTTCGTTCCGGTGTTTCTTCTCATAGTAGTCAGCTAGGAATCATCGGTCTCATCTAGTTTACATTGACGAAAAAATTTACGTGTAAAAGCGTTTTTATGAAACCTATTTGCAACATAATTATCATAATCGTTTGTCGTTTGTTATTTGTCATTTATCCTTTGTCATTTATCATTTATTTACTAACTGTGTCAGATCCGACCGATCCGATCAGAGACAAGGACTGTGGGAATGTTGGAAAGAGTTGCCGTGGCCCTCGTTCTAGGGCCACTGAAGGAACACAAATCAGTTTATGTTAGTAAAAGTCTGACTTGCCCGCTTCACTCAGAGTGGGAGAAGTAATTTGATGATTTTCCACCTCACAAGGTCCACAGACATAAGGAATGGGTGGTGCTGTCTTTCTCTTGTGGATATAGGCAGAAAGGATAAACTGTATTTTTCTAGAGGATTGGACTTTGATCGATACTGCACTTAAATAAAGAGGTCTAGAAGACTCACCTGTACGTCCTGTTCACCCATTCCTTCGAGCCCAGCACTCCATACCACATATAATTCCTCGCCCTCGACCTACATTTCTCTGGATGTTCCTCCCTCTTATTATGAAAGTCCAAGGTAATCTTCGCATCAATCCCGATGCCAAAATAATTGTTCATCACGGCCCGTTCATAAAAACCTTCTAGAAGAGTCTCATCAGGGTCCATAAGGGGACTAACTGCGGCACATAAGGCATCAGCGTTGGCCAAAAGACATTGGCTGATAAAGCCTTGGGTCACGTGGGGCCAGGCTGGTAGTTGCACCAAGGGGTTGATAATAGGTAGTTTCTTGGCCTTTTCATTGGCTTCTTTAGATCCTTGGCCACCAGATGCGCCACCTTCTCCCCAAATTGATGACACAGATGTCGATAATCTGGAAGAGAACAGAAACTGTAAGGGCCAACGATGCGTTAAGCGGGCGCCCACGCGGGCACCTGTAGCGGAAACCGGATTGTTACCTGAGCAGTATCGCTAGTTCAACTTTAACGGTGTGCATGTAGTCGTGTTGATGGAGAACTTTAACTTATTATTAATTACTTAGAAAAAATGGCGCCGGGCACGGTAATCCACGACGGGCGCCCGCGCGGCGAGCCGCTTCGGAGCACTTTTGTATGGGACTGCGCGGGCCCTCGCTTAACGCAGCGTCGGCCCTTATGGTTGACTTTTCTCAGTACTATAAAATTGATATTGGAACTTTCTTTGCATACAATTTTATATCATCAAGGTGGGATATTATTTGCGACTTACATTTTATAGACATTTTGTATACTGAGTATGCTAATTACACAATATCACGTTATTATTATAAATAATACTCGCGCTTACGCTGCATGCGATCTTTTTTAATCCATTTTTTTCATAGCTCAACATGTTGATCCATACAGTATGACAGGCCTTATCGCACCTATACGCACAAAACGTTTTGGTTTAGGTTGCTTCTAGGTAAGTGCGCTCCATCGTCGATCGCATCGTCGCTTTCCATTAGGTGAGATAGCGGTCAAGCGCGAACCTATCAAGAATTAAAAAAAAGAGTTTTCCAAACTTCGCCCCTTATGGGGATGCAACGGGGGTACAAAGTTTGTTTGGAGAACTTAATTTCACACGAAGCCGCAAAAGCTAGATTTTAACATAAATATAATAGAGTTTTCAATACACGACGACCCACTATAAAGTATACGAATCTATATAATATATAGATTGGTTTGCTATATAGTATGTCGTCTATATAAAATTGTATGCAAGGACGTAGAAATTCTTGTTACCCTAGAGGACTAAAGAAAATATCGAAATAAATTTTATTAAGAAAACTGTGTTTTCTTTCTAAAGAAATTTGGCTCAAGCCTGGCAGCTTTACATACATTTTCTAGTAGAATACACAACAAACGCTTATCCCTGAGCATATTTAGAACAATATTTGAATTCGCTTGATAGAACCGAAAAAATACGAAAGCAGAGATAATATAAACATACTTCGTAGGTACAATCAATGTTATATTTGAATTACTAGCTGATTCGGTGGTTAAACAATATAATGCTCAAATATATTAAAGGTTATTATGATTTTTTATTTATATTTGTAATATGTCATATACATGTTTTTGAACTACCTTTATATTCTACTCACATATGCGACAAAAAGGCATGACAAAAACAAACGGATTAAGGGTACGTTTTCACTGAAGTAGAGCTGGGCCGAGTGTAGCGGAGAAGAGCAGTAAAAAAGGCAAGTGTTTCAAGTGATGTGGAGCGGGCCGGAGTGGAGTTGAGCTGCCTTCCACTTCGTGTTCTCCGCTCGCACCACAGCTTGCTCGAATTCGTTCTGTCTGGATCGAGGCCGTGTGTTGATTTATTTTATTTGAAAGTTCGGACAGCTTCATTTTACTCCACTTACATACTTTCCATTGGTGTGGAGTGGAGTTTTTGAGCAGGGTGATTGGCCAATTCACAGTCCGTTCCTCTGTACTCTACCCAGCTCCGCGTCAGAGGAAACGCACCCTTATAATTTGTCACAAAAACTAATAAAAATAAAGGTTATATTCACTTACTTATCAGGCTCTCCTGGTTTGAAGAGACTTCCGCATGATATCCTCCTGGTAGCAGCAGGAGAACAGCTTAGGAACTTCCCATATTCAGGATCTGTCTGTCCTAAAAGCCTTGGATTGTCCGACTGTCGCCTCTCCCTCGTACTACCTATGCTAGGTTCTGGAGAATTCACACTAAGAGTATCAGTACCCTGATCGAAGATATCACTAAGAACTGATGCCATGCGGCTGGGGCAAGTCTTCAAGCTTTTCTTATCCTCACTATGAGAAGGTGAGGGTGGTTCTACTACCACGCTTACTTGCGGAAAACCGCCTACATCTGGAACAGTAATCTGGTCGTCACATATCAGTCTTGGAGGTTCCACATAGTTAGGAGTCTCAGCGCTCTTGACACTGAATGTTTCTTCAGCCGTTTTTGGTAGCAGATGTATGAGACTCACGTCTTCAACAACGCGTTTCTTTAAACTTTTTCTCATTTGCTTCTTAAACGACTTTCTCGCTATATCGTTCCCTTCTTCGAAGTGTGCCAGACTGCAGTACTTGATCTGTTCCTCTACTTTCGATGCATTTTCGATGTAAAATACTCTGTTCTCAAAACCGAACTTCTCTGCTTCGTTATCTTTGGGTTTCTTAATTTTCGTCATGTATTTCAGTTTTGCCTCGTTATTCTTCTCAAGGCTTGGGTTCCGACTATCCATCTGGATGTCTGACACCGTATCGGAAGTAAAAAGAGTGGTGTCATCAGTGTACGTCTCGTTTTCACCGTTCTTCCCCATCATTGCCAACAACACTTCCTGTCCGAGCATTGAACTGATATCATCCATGATAGATTCTCCATGTAACGTTTCGGAGTTGACGTACGTTGTTTCTGACATTTCGGGTGAGTCAATATGTCCGATACCCATCCCTCCAGCTTCTTCCATTTCTTCTGGTTTAGAATCGATTATTTCCGATATTAAACTAAAGTCGTCGCTAATGTTGGACCCTTCTGAGCTGCTGGCTTCGATCTCCAGGTCTACACTTGAGAGACGTCGGTCCGGCGTGCATTCTCCACTCGCCGGGGTCACTCTCGCACTAATCTCATAGTGTTCATCATCTGTATACGGTTTATCGGTGTCTATAATAGTCAATTGGTCCGATTCATAAGTATCTCCCTGTAATATCGATCTCTTATCGCTATCGTCAGAGACAACTAAGTTAGGTATAGTAAGACTACTGCTATTATATGTGCGCTCTAGTTCTGGCCTCAGGAGGTTCTTGCAAGAGCTAGTATCACAGGAAGAGAAGTTGGACAGCGAGAGCCGGTCCTGAGGCAAGGCGGAGCTGGTCTTGCTGCGTTCTGGTTTGTTGTCCACGTCTAAGTTAAAGTTACCCGTTGGGTTCGAATTTATTAATTTAACTATATCTTCATCTACGTCTGGAATGCTGTGAAAAAAAACTCAGGATTATTCATTATTCAGTCTTCTTGACATAGCATGAGTACGATGATAGCAGCAGGACGAAAATATCTTTAAGATGAGAGAAAAGAATAGGTAGCTACATTGTATGAATCCGACAGCTGTCACCCGCACCATCCTATAGCAATTGTAGTATAGCATATCGTCAGACTTTAATTTTAACAGTATTTTGTCTAGATGAAGTGGATATGAAATGATTTATAGTACACTTCATAATTACAGAGGATAATACATTATAAAAGCAAGTGTGCAACGGGCGGTCTTACCGTAGAGGGCACTCTTTTATATAAATCCTTAGAATGGACTGATCGAAAGGAGAAAGCTTTAGGTCTGTCAGTGTACTAACATTTTAAATAATATAAATTAGACATTATCAAATATTAAACACTAAATAATATACTGATAAATATCAAATATATAATTGAGAAAGGCGACGAATAATTTATAGTTTAAGATAACGCTCCCTCACCGTTTTCTTAAACGTTGGTAGCGTTTGAACACGCCTAATTTCCATGGGCACTGTAGATTGTGAAAGAGATACTATTATTTACTTTATTTATACTCACTTGTCTGGTTGAAGCGAGGCAGCAGAGATGGCGCTAGCAGCTGACGAGCGGCGGCTGTCAGCGAAAGCCCTAGGCACAGGCAGCGCTGCCATATCAGGAGCACTGGTAGCTGCAGGCACCTCAGCCCCTGCCCCTTCTACTGCCTGTCCCCCACTACTGGAACCCTCGCATGTATCACAAGACTCGCCTTCTTGTGATACACCCTGTGTGGAATTTGGTAAGGTTGAAATTTTGTTAGCTGGTATCCCGATCAATTTACTTTTTTGGTTGGGAATTTTTGGCGCGATTTCTTTAGTGGTCGTTTTATTTATTCACAAATTGATTCCTAGTGGATATTGTGATGTAAAATTGGTGTAGTTTTGTATCTCAAGTGTTTGCGCAACTGGACAATATGTGGAATCATTGAAAAAGGCACAATCTCGGTAAAATGGACCTGAGAATTTTATTGTAGTGTTGACTACCTCAGCAAAGTTTGCTGAGAAGGTTGACTCGATAAATTTGCTGCCAAATAATACAAAAACATTAAAAAGTGTACAACCATATTCGAATGGTAAACAAGTGAATTATTTAGAAATATTTAATCTCTTAATTAATTTATTTATTTAAAAAAAAAAATAATTTACTTTGTATCCACGGTCAAGAAATAAATAAAAAAAACTTTTTGGTTTTTGAATTTGGACCTCGAATTTGAATATATAAGCGATTGGATTTTGTTTTTGTTTTTTTTTTATCTTAGCTCAGATCTTGAATAATGTTTATTTTGTATAATCTGTTTACATATTAAAATCGTTTTTTTATTATACCGTTAGCGTTAGTAAGTAGGTTATTGCATGAATTTTGTTTCTTTGCCAAGTAATATTGCCAACAAACATTTTTTAATTTGTTTTCTTACCAGGCTTTCAAGATTCTAAGCTAAAATAAGTAAATCTTTTAGGTACCTACATCTAATATTTAGTTTTCAATGGCAAGAAAGATTTTATCGAATTGCAGCTTGGACCTATGCCATGGACGGAACTGTGTCACGGGTTTCCTCTTAAGATAAGAATCGAAAAAGATTAGAACAGTAAAGACATGGAGAAGAAATAATAATGGAGAAGAATAATAAGGGTCAGTAAGATAAATATATTGTAAAACAAAAGTTTGATGACGCTGCAGATCTTATACCTAAAAAATAAGTAGGTACCTAAGTAACTGAATTTTCAAGCGTGCTACTCTCTAAGAAAACAGCCTTGAGCGCAGCGCTGGTCACAGCAACGAAATCCAAATACGACACTGACGTCATCTCAACGCTCAGTCACGTGGTCAGAACAGAGGAATCGGAGGCGTGGCCTACCCGAGGCGTTCGTACCTCGAGCGCAATGATAAGCTTTCTCCACTTGTATTAAAATGTATTAAGTATAACTTTATTTTATCAAGAAAATAAAAGATTAAAGGAAGCAGGTGGTACTTCAGCAGTACTTTAATCGTATGGGCGAGAATATCGAAGTTGTAATCACACTCATAGTTTCTTTGCCTTGTAATTAGTTCATTAGTGGAGTGGTCGTTAATGCTACTGCTGTGCATGAGTGTATTTTGTTCGATTCCAGGGTCAGTGTAATTAGGTTATCTTTCGGGATATTTCCAGTTGCTGGATTTGTATCCTGTTGCAAGTAATAGGTACGCTCCCCTTTTTATATAGCACTGGCTATTGCCCGCGGCTTCACCCGCGTACATAAAATATAGCCTATCTCACTCAGGAATAAAGCAGCTCTCTATCGGTGAAAACAAAATTTGAAATCGGACCAGTACTTTCAGAGATTACCTCCTACAAACAAAAAAAACATAAAAAAACAAACTACCTCATTATAATACTAGTGTAGATAACTTATTCAATCTTATAGTTTTCTAACTTTTGGAACTCAGACCTCGTCTCTAGGAGAGGGAATGAACTGTAATCCACCATGCAGGTTAAGTGTGGGTTGGCAGATGGCACACATATGTCTTCGATTTTTTGGTTCTAAGACATGCCGGTTTCCTTACGATGTTTTCCTTCATCGTTTTGAGAGCAGTGATGATGAAATAAATTACACAAAAAGCGTCTACCTGGACGCAAGTTACTAAAAAAGTTATGAGCATACATGTCGATGGATGGAGAGGAAGAGGGAGGCCAAAAGATGGATGGCTTGTGTGAATAGAGATATGAAAGAAAAGGAAGTTAGTGATAGCATGACAAGCGACAGGGCAGAGTGGAAGAAACGTGTTGCGCCGACCCCAAATAACACGGGACAAGGGTAGGAAGATGATAATAATAAATAATAATAAAAAAATATTGTTCTCTCTTCACAAAAGTTTCCTTAACTAAGTAATCTATTATATATAAATGAGTAAGAAGCTCCTTTGCGAGAGACTGGAGTCCGTACTAGGGAGACCCTGTGTTTCGGATCTCCAGGCCCTCGCCTTAAGCTTACGAGAATATACCTACAGGTCGATGGGAAACATCGTTCACATTAAAAAATGATGAACGCGTCTACTTGGGTTTGAACCCACAACTCGTACTCGTACCCTGGCCCACAACTGCTCCTAAAATACTTTACATTGGGCTAAAAATAATTGGCGAAATGTGAGTATAATATTTATTTTTTCATTTGGTCAGCCAAAAACTGCTTACGCAATACATTTATATTATATTAAAACGAAATTTACATTAATTAGTGTAGCCATTAATTATAGGCTAACACTACATGCAATATATTCGGTTATACATGACTATGTAATTAAAAAGGTAAGAATTACTAATTATTACAAGTTAAAAAAAAGTAGATTAAGAAATAAAATTACAACACAACAGATAAAATAAAATAGACACATTTCTATCTAGCCCCTTGAGGAGTTCAAGCGTGATGTTATGTCGTTTGTGATACCTACCTTTCTGTTTTTTTAGCGGATGTCATCTAATGACTTCTTCCACTCTAGGTGGGGCGAGAGGGAGAATCAGACTTCTACTGACTAAAACCCACCCGTGTTTCTTCAGTCACCCTTTTGAACAATCCCGCGATGATACCTACGTACCTGTGGGTATAGCTGAGTTAGCGTGCGTAGCAGAGAGCGGAGCGCGCGCCGCACGCTATCAGCGCGCCCGGCCAGCGCGCAGCCGCGCACTGCCCAGTTTAGTTGCTCCTGCGCAGAAGATTAACAAATTTTGGAACAACAAACTATGTGATTGAAGGCCAATTTACAGTCAAGACTTTTTAGGCCATTTTAATCGTAACATAATAATGAACTTAATATACATTATGCTAAAGTCAATACTTTAGCTGGTGGCATTGATTTTTTTAATTATAAATTCTACTTATTAATTATAAATAAATTGTTTACCATCAGAAACGTAGACTAAAATGAAAAATTACTTTATAGGGTCAAACTAAATTAGTTAGGTAGCGTAACTCCCTCGATGTGATCTGTATCGATATGTAATGAAAAGATGATTACACGAAAAATCCTAATCTCATAATTTTAAGTGTGTTATCTTTACATATTATTAGATTTAAAATTCGACCTTGTAAATGGAAAAATACATTTTTTTTAATAGAGCTATCGGGTATCCGGGTCGAAGGACCAAGTGTTAACTTACCTTTTCAGTCTTTTCGATACTGCCTTTCTCGGCAACCAGTTGTGCTTCTGGCTCGCTATCACTAGTCGTTTCCACTGGCTCCCAGGACCTACACACAATCATGCTTCATGAAATATTTTTTTAAAGATAGAATTATGCAACTCATACATTCTGTATCTTACGGTGTATGTTAAGTTCCAAAACATATTAAAATAAATTATATGTTATTGAATAAATAATTTTATATTTCAAATTTTATAATTGGTGGTTATTTTTTTACTCTTCTCATTTACACTATACTCTATTCGAAGTATGATTAGATATTTAAATAAAAGTTTTTTATTATCCATTAAACTGATTTTGGCTAAAATTGCTCTGCTGAAATGCCAATTGCAGCAAATATTTAGTATTGTAACTACTTTTTGCTTTTAATGCCATCCTTATGTCTAGGGAGTAGAAGTCAAAATCGGTTAAACGGAGAGTAAAAAAGATGTTTCTATTTCTAATCATATTTCGAATGGAGTACCTATAGGTAGTGTATTTTTTATGTAAGTAAAAACACTATAAATGTAATTTTAGTAAGTACACAATACCGTGCCGATGTCTTTATGTCGATACCGTTATCGGCCTACACTGAAAACCAGCGCCGTAGTCTCGTCGCATTTTGCGTATGTTCACAGCATTATGCTGAGCGTTCGGTCGTTTTGCGCGGATTTGGCGCATATTTTTCATATAATTTACTCATAATTTGTTAGTGCTAAGCTAAATTTGCGTCTTGTTCCACCAAATAAAATGTTTTTCTTTCTTTTTATATATGCATCTGGCACACCGCTGATTAAAATCAGTGATAACTATTGATGGTGACGGATTGAGTACACAACAAAAATAAACGCAATTGCTAGGGAAAAAGTTAAGTACGAGAGAACGCCTTGTTGAATTAATTTACTACTGTATACAAAATTTAAATAAATAATTTTATCTATGAACTCTACTTACTTGCACCTCGCATGATCATGCGCAAGATGAGCCCTAGCATGCAACAGCAGAGACACGGCGCGACGCAGGCGGTGAGCTGCGCGTGCAGCCCCGCCCCCCGCGCGCTCCCCCACCGCCGCCAGGCGAGAACACCCGGCACGGAGAGATGTGCTGGCTATGCTACTTACTTCTCCTGCCTGTACGGATGGAGATAAATAGTTAAAAGATGATAAAAGTATATTAATAGGAAATAGAAGCTGGGGTGGTTCGTCAGACGATTGTCACCAAAGTGAACGCCTGGTGGGTCTTGTAGAATTTTTATTTTATTTTATTTATTGAGGAAAACAAACAATAACACATAGGGAATTACATAAAAAAGGCTTAGAAATAGTTTTACACATGTGATATCAATAACGTTCTCCACATATAATTTGACAAGCGCTGTATTTTTTTCCTTTTTACAAATTTATGTTTTTTTTAAAACATAAGTTTGTACACAGATTCTTTACATAAAAATACTAGTCACGTGTTTCAAGTTTTGGATATACTAATCTAATGTTGTATAAATAATACGTTTCTAGGAATAAAAACATATATATATATATATACAAATTTTTAATTACTCTTCATTCCTTACATTATCAAGCCTCATGAAGATTTGAACCAATTTGGTAGATCAGAAGAACTATCTAAATTCTTCTGATCTTGGTTGGTAAGTTAGTGCTAAAAAAACCAGTGTAAGCTGTCCTTATATTCTATTGAACCTCCGTACTACGCAATCTCATTCGTTTCAGAACTTAATGTTCCTCTTGTAAAAATATTTTCTTCTAAAATTTTTACTCAAATATACAATTATCATCATCATTTCAGCCAAAAGTCCATTGTCGGACATAGGCCTCCCTCAAGTGTCGTCACAACGAACGGTCCTGTACGTCTCGCATCTATCAGATTACTGCGACTCTCACCAGGTCGTTGGTCCACCTTATGGGAGGCCCTCCAATGCTACGCCTGTCGGTGCTGATCATGTGTTCTGCGAGTAATGTGCCCTGCCCACTGTCACTTAAGTTCGGCAATTTTTCGGGCTATGTTGGCAACCTTGGTTCTCCTATGAATATCTTCATTCTTGCCCTCCTAGCAAAGTTACAATCGTATCGTTCGCGCCGAACACCTCGAGTAGGTCACGCCTCCGATTCCTTTGTTCTGACATCATCTCAACGCTCAGTCACGTGGTCAGAACAAAGAAATCGGAGGCGTGGCCTACTCGAGGCGTTCGGCGCGAACGAAACGATTGTAATTTGGCTAGGGGGGCTGATGCGATCACGCAAGGGAACTCCGAGCATAGCCTTTTCCAACGACTTATGGGTGACTTTAACCCTTCAAAACAAGAAAGAAAGAAAACACGTTTATTTGGCACACACACACACAGGTACACACAATGAAATAACAATTACAATATATAAACTTAAATACTAAAAACTTAAAAAATACATTAACATTGTGTGTCTCACGGCTGTGCCAAATAGGTCCAGTTCAGCATAATGCCAGGCCACTATGTAGCAGTTGCCTGACGCTGGTTTTCAACTGAACCTTGCTATGAGTCTTTGGAGGTAAGCGGAACAGAGAGTAAAGTCCCGCAAACCTCCATTGAAAAGGGAGGATCCTCCGACCAGACGGGATGTTATGTCTGGTGGGCTGCAACTGCCCGATAGATGATTTCGGGTTGTTCTATATGTTCTAATCGCGCGGAGAACTTTGATTGCGCGATTCAGGATTTTCTTATGTGACGCGATAGATGTCGCTACATCACACCCCTCCGGAGATCGGAGATCGATGGTTCTTGATGCTTCTTGATGCGTGCCAGGCCAGTGGTAGGTTGGTTCCAGTGAGTCGGAACCGAATGCCGCATAGTTCTCGGTGAGTCGGAACTGTCTGCGGTGATGCCCCAGTGAGTCGGGGTGGTGCTATCCCAGTGAGTCGGGATGATGCTGCAGGCTCCAGTGAGTCGGAGTAGTGCTGCTGGCTCCAGTGAGTCGGAGCGGTGCTGTGCGACGTAGTGGCTTGACTGCTTGCGTCGACCAGGAGAGGTTCATCATTGCTCTTCATGTGACTGGCCGAAGGTGCAGTGTGCTTCGCCAAGGTCGCTGATGAGGCTGAGGGTGATGACCAGGTATGACCATGTAGGCATGCTGGTGGTCAGGATACCCTTTATAGCCGTGGGTGCTGGCTGTATGGCTCGCTGCTCGAAAGCTTGAGGAAGTGATGATGACGTCACGAGGTAGTAGCTGCACGAAGGCTGCGCTGACGTTCTTTGTCGAGGGTCACCAGTTTGGAGGTATGTGGAACAGAGAGTAAAGTCCCGCAAACCTCCGTTGAAAAGGGAGGATCCTCCAACCAGACGGGTGTTATGTCTGGTGGGCTGCAACTGCCCGATAGATGATTTCGAGCTGTTCTATATGTTCTAATCGCGCGGAGAACTTTGATTGCGCGCTTCAGGATTTTCTTATGTGACGCGATAGATGTCGCTACAAGTCCACGGATGCTAATCAGCTTTTTTGATGTGATGTTAATAAATACATGTATATTATTATATGTATAGTATAAATTAGTATAAACAGAGAAAGTACCAATAATGAAAGCCCATATAACCCAGAAACACCGCTTACCTGCATAATTTCCTGCAAGTTCCTTAACAGCGAAGTTTCCTCCAATATATCTGGCGGCACGGGAGGGGGTGGAGGGGCTGTCAAAGCGCGCTCGAACGTCATTATTGACCACCTGGTGACGAAAAACAGACAATGTTACAAATTTTAAAAGGTTATAAAGCCACACCGTAGTTGCAGGTAAGCCTGCAAGTGCACGGCGACGAGCAATGGGTAGCTTGTGTATTCTGTAAATGTATTTATTAACTGCTCCACATTTGTTGTATTATATACATTTTTCTTCTTTTTTTTTAATAATATAATAAATATTGCAAAAGCAGTTTTTGCAATATTTATTATATTATTAAAACCGCCGGTTCTTCTCCATAGGAAACGACCAATTTGGAACCGTACACTAGCTTCTGCCGTTTTATAAGTGCCCATGTAGGCCTGTGTGAAATAAAAAACTTTTGACTTTCACTTGTCGTCCGGCTCCAGTTGACGACGGCGCGTAGGGTTCAACGGGCGTCTCAAAGAGATGTTAGTAAACCGTAGGACCGATGTCCGTTAGGGCCATGGAGAATTTCTGAAAAGGAAACTCGTGGTCCTAGAATGCAAAAGGCAACTGAAGGAACATAGGTGGGTTTTAGTCACTAAAAGTCTGACACGCCCTCTTACTCCACCCTAGAGCGG
Organism: Mythimna vitellina; assembly: GCA_949316375.1. Lineage (NCBI taxonomy): Eukaryota > Metazoa > Arthropoda > Insecta > Lepidoptera > Noctuidae > Mythimna > Mythimna vitellina. The sequence continues at coordinate 4,901,942 of OX438687.1, read as the reverse complement.
GAGAAGTAATTTGATTTCCCACATACCAAAAAAAAAAAACTAATATTATATCGGGAGTACCCGATAAATTTGAATTTTTCCATTCACTTATAATTTTTTTTGACTGAACGGAGAAGCTACGACCTACGTTTGAGTTCTAATCGTCAGCTATCTTCAAAATTTATCGATTGCTTATATAAATAAAACACTAGCTTCTGCCAGCGGCTTCACCCGTGGCGTGAAAATAGTTTTCTCCATAAAAACTTCCAACCTTCGTTTTACCTCCTCAGGGATGGAGTTTCATAAAATCCAGATGTCTACACCCTATAAGGAACCTACCGGCCAAATTTTAAGTTTGTAGGTGTTATAGTTTCTGAGATTTCGAGATTAATCAGTAAGTGGTATTTCGCTTTTATATATATATAGATTAGTGTAAATAGTAACAGACAATAGGTATTTATTTTTGTCAACAAAACAATGAATGGTTTAGACGAAATACAAAATCCAACATCTTATTTTATTTTGGAAGCCTCCTTTCTTCGGCTTGCAAATTTGTTGAATTAGCTGTTCTTGCCAAATTATAAAACAACTAACAAATGCATAAGTATGTCTTTTTAACAGCTCAAAATAGAAGGCTTTCAAAGTAATAAAGTCTAAAATAAACTTGAAGAAAACAACGCTTACAAAATAGCCGGCTAAAAAGGCCAAAAAGTTTTGAGTAGATATTATGGAAAGCCCAATTTATTCAATCATTGGCATATGAACGGAAATGCGGCTTAAGAAGATTTGGCGCGAAGCCAAGATGACTGAAAAATTAGCTCATTAAATCAGAAAAAGTCGACATTCAATTTTCGGGTTGGATAAATGTACCAGCTTCATTTTTGTTAGAAGCAAGAAATTCACAATTGGACATAGCCTTCCCTTTCAAGTGTTGCTATAACATCCGGTCCTGTGCGTCTCGCATCTATCGGATTCCCGCAACCCTCACTAGGTCGTCAGTCCACCTTATGGGAGGCCTTCCAATGCTTCCGGTACATGGTTGCCACTCCAGAACCTTACGTCTCCATCGACCAGCTGTTCTGTGAGTAATGAGCCCTGTGCCACTTAAGTTTTGCGATTCTTCGGGTTATATCGGTAACCTTGGTTCTCCTGCGGATATCTTAATTTCTGAAGTAAGCATGTAAAAAAACTCCGAGCACAGCCCTTTCCATTGAAATTTGGGTGCCTTGTGATGAGGCCCATTGTAAGCGACCACGTTTCGGAGCCATATGTGATCACTTGGCAACACTCAATGGTCACCGACCAGCAGCAGCAGTATTTAAAACCAACCCTGAATTGAATATTTATTGTCGTTGTTTAAAAACTTGGGGTTTCTCAACTTAAAGCCAGTTCGAACTCATTTCTATTTATAACTTTCCAGTTGCTTAGAGACACTGGTTTGTCTTGATTTCATGAATAAATAAATAAATCTGAAAGCCTTGTTTTACTTTCCTATCTTCATCGTACTTTACATCTCCTTTCTTTCATTATAAAGGAAATTTGACATCTTTTTTATGATTTCCATTAAATAATCGTTTTTTTTTTTTTTACGGTATTACGTACGGTACGCGTTTTTCTGGGGCGAGAAATCATTAAGTAACTTCTCCGGCTCAGGGTGGAGCGAGACGCAGTGTCAGATTTTTACTGACTAAAACCTGCCTGTGTTCTTCAGCTGCTCTTTGTCTTCCACGGCCGCAGTAACTTTTACAAAGAATTTCGAAGCCCTGTAGTATGAGGTGGTGGCCGCCGTCGTCAGGGCGGGAGGATGCCAGGCCGATCAAGTGCGGGCTGGCACCATCCGTGCTGACAGCACGGGCATGCGGGCCGTTACGGTCAGCTGCCCCGTGTCGGCGGCCAAAGCCATCACGGCTGTAGGCCGTAGGCTCTTGGTGGGCTGGGTCTCCGCGCAGGTAAAACTGCTGGAGCCCAGACCTCTGCGGTGTTACCGCTGCCACGTGGGGCACCACGTGGGGGCCCATTGCGCCGCGGAGGTGGACCGCAGCGACCGCTGCTACCAGTGCGGTCAGGCCGGTCACAAGGCCGTCGAATGCCGTGCAACGCCGCACTGCTACGCATGTGCGGCGGCAGGCAAGCCGGCCGACCACCGGGCTGGGGGCAGGTCCTGCGACCCCCCCGCCAAGGCCAAGGCCAAAGTTAAAAGGCCCGTCCACCCTGACGTACTAACCGCCGCAGCCGCCTCCTTGGCTGCCGCCGCTGTCGCCGTCGCACCCGCCGCGGCAGGGCCCTCACGGGGGGCTCGGGAGGAGACTGTAATGGACTGTCAATAACGACCCCATTACGTCTCCTCCAGGCGAACATCAACCACTGCGCCCCCGCTCAGGATCTGTTGCTCCAGAGCATGGCGCAGTGGTCGATCAATATCGCCGTGGTCTCCGAGCCGTACAATGTCCTGCCCAGGGGAGACTGGGTGCGGGACCTGGACGGCTCGGTGACCCTAATTTCGTCGGCCGCCGCCGGTACCCCGACCCTCGAGGCCGTCACGAGGGGACGGGGTTGCGTGGCAGCACGGTTCGGGGACATTGCAGTGGTAGGCGTCTACCTGTCCCCGAGCAGATCTCTCGGCGATCTTCACATCTCCCTAATGGAGCTGAAAGCCGTCGTCGCTGGGTTTGGTTCCCTCCCCGTGGTCGTTTGCGGGGACTTCAATGCCAAGAACTTGGCTTGGGGTTCCCGGCTCACGAACCAGCGGGGTCGGATGGTGGAGGACTGGGCTCTGGAGACGGGCCTGGTCGTCCTAAACCGGGGTTCTGTCCCCACGTGTGTGCGGATGCGGGGTGACTCAGTGGTGGACATCTCGTTCGCCAGCCCCGCTCTGTCGCCGCGTGTCGTCGACTGGCGCGTTATGGAGGGGGTGGAGACGTTTTCGGACCACCGGTACATCCGGTTCGACGTCTCCGCCCAAACCTCGATTGCGCCGGTCCGACAGAACCCTTGTGGTCCGCGGTGGGCGCTGAGGCAGATGGACCGGGAGCTCCTCCTGGAAGCCGCGACGGTACAGGCCTGGGTGCAAGCACCGGACAGGCCTGTCGACATAGACGTCGAGGCAGAGTGGTTCCGGGAGGCCATGTCGCAAATTTGCGACGCGGCAATGCCCCGAGTCCCTCCAGGACGTGCTCAGCGCCAGGTATACTGGTGGTCGCCGGAGATTGCGGCACTGCGCAACGCGTGCAATGCCGCGCGACGCCGGTATGCCAGATACCGCAGGCGCCGCATCCGTCCACCGGATGCGGAGGCCAGAGAGGCGGAGCTGTACGAGGGATACAGAGCGGCAAAGCGCACCCTCCGAGCGGAGATAAGGCGGGCCAAACTTGAGGCCCGCAACGTGTGGCTGGGGACTCTGAATGGGGACCCATGGGGACGCCCGTACAAATTGGTACGGGACAAACTCCGCCCCTGGGCTCCCCCGCTGACGCAGAGTCTCCGGCCCCAGCTCGTGGAGGGTGTGGTGAGCACTCTGTTCCCCACGCGAGGGGAACACTCTCCCCCGCCCATGGCTCCGCCACCAGCGGTGTCCGACGCGGACCACGATGGCGACGACGACGACAACGCTCCAGAGGTGACCGAGGTAGAGATGAGAGTGGCGGTACGAAGGCTGAGTGCCAAAAATACCGCCCCAGGACCCGACGGCTTGCCTGGGAAGGCATGGGTCCTGGCCATGGAGGCTCTCGGGCCTCGACTAAGAGGGCTCTTCAGCGCATGCATGGAGAGGGGCCAGTTCCCACTTCGCTGGAAGACGGGGAAACTGGTCCTCATCGCGAAGCCGGGGCGCCCCGCGGACTCTCCGTCCGCGTACCGGCCCATTGTGCTGCTCGACGAGGTGGGCAAGCTCTTTGAAAGAGTAATTGCAGACCGCCTCGTCGCACACCTAACACGGGTGGGGCCGGATCTGGCGGACGGCCAGTTCGGCTTTCGCAGGAGGCGCTCCACGGTGGACGCCATCATGTGCGTGCGAGCTCTCACGACAGGGGATGCAGTGGCCCAGGGCAGGTGTGTCGTGGCGGTGTCTCTGGACATCGCCAACGCCTTCAACTCCCTGCCTTGGAGTAGCATTGGGAGGGCACTCCGGTATCACCGGATGCCCGACTACCTCTGTCGTGTGGTCGAGGCGTACCTGTCAGACAGGTACATAACCTACCCCGGTCACCAGGGGGTGTGGGAACGTCGAGAGATGTCGTGCGGTGTTCCGCAGGGATCGGTACTAGGGCCGCCCTTGTGGAACATCGGATACGATTACGTGCTGCGCGGCGACCTCCCTGACGGGGTCAGCGTGGTCTGCTACGCAGACGACACGCTGGTCCTGGCGCAGGGAGAGTCGTACCAGGCGGCGGTCGAACTAGCGACACGCGGGGTCGCGACGGTCGTTGGCAGGATCCAGGAGCTGGGACTCGAGGTGGCATTGCACAAGTCCGAGGCCATGTGCTTTCACGGCCCTCGGAACGCGCCACCACCGGGTTCCCGGCTAACGGTGGGAGGAGTCCACATCGGCGTCGGGTCAACGATGAAGTACCTGGGACTCGTTCTCGACAGCCGGTGGGATTTCGACGAGCACTTCCGACGTCTGGCTCCCAAACTAAATCGGACTGGGGCTGCCCTCGGGCGGCTCCTGCCCAACCTTGGGGGTCCAGACGCCTCCTGCCGGAAGCTCTACGCGGGGATCGTTCGGTCCATGGCCCTTTATGGCGCGCCGGTGTGGGCGCCGGGGCTGCGGAAGCAGCCGGCGGCCCGGCTGAACGCGTGCCAGAGGGTCATGGCCATACGGATGGTGCGAGGATACCGGACGATTTCCCGCGAAGCGGCGTGCCTTCTTGCTTGCCAGCGACCATGGGAACTGGAGGCAACAGTCCTTGCACTCATGCACGAACGGCGCATGGAGATGCAACGCCGGGGCGAAACTCCGCTGCCGCAACAAGTCGCGGCATGGCGGACAGAGTTCCGGCGAGTTCTCATGGAGAAATGGCGACAGCGACTGTCGCGACCCCGTGCTGGGCACGCCACAATTATGGCGGTAAGTCCCCTCTTTGAGGCGTGGTTGGAAAGACCTCACGGCGTCCTCACATTCCGCATGACGCAGGTCCTTACCGGACACGGTAAGTTCGGGAGGTTCCTGCACCGGATTCGTGCGGAAACGACGCCCGGGTGTCGCCACTGTGTGGCCCACCCGGAGGACACGGTGGAGCACACGGTGGAGGTGTGCCCCGCTTGGGCAGAGCAACGCCGTGACCTCTTGAGGGCAATCGGCGGCGGTGATCTCTCGCGCCGGGCCTTGGTTCAGGCCATGCTCCGGAGCGAGGAGGAGTGGCAGGCGGTCGCCTCTTTCTGCGAAGCAGTAATGCTAGCTAAGGAGGCGGCCGATCGCGTGAGGCAACGGTCCTTACGCTCCAACCGCCGCCGGGATTCCGATCCCGATTTCCGGCCACCGTAGGCGCGGGCTTGCAGACGGCGAGCAATGGGTGGCTCGCCGTCTGGCCGTCCGGTAACCGTCCGGACCGAGCCCAAGTCGTCGACGGCGCGTTTTGTTCCACGCGCGCCTCAAGGAGATGTCAGCAAATCGTAGGGGCCCAGCAGGGTCGAAGCCTACTGGGGCCACGGGTAGTGTGAAAGCGGAACCCGGGGCCCTGGGACGAAGGCAACGAAGGAACAGGAGTGGGTTTTTAGTCAGTAAGAGTCTGACACTATCTCCCGCTCCGCCCAAGAGCGGGGATGTCATTAGGATGATTTTCCCACCCAATAAAAAAAAAAAAAAAAAAAAAAAAAGCCCTGTAGTATCCTATGCCTTACTAATATTTAGTAACATATTCATGTGTTGCAGTGGTGGCCGAGTTGTAACGACCCTGACTTACAAGTTGCAGGTCGCGGGTTCAAACCCAGTCAGGCGCATTACTTTGTGTAATTTATTTCATCACTACGGCTCTCAATACGGTGAAGGAAAACATCGTGAGGAAACCGGCATGTCCTAGAACGAAAACTTCAAAGATATGTGACATCCATCAAACCGCACTGGGCCGGCGTGGTGGATTATGGCCCATTCCCTCTTCTAGAGAGGAGGCCTGAGTCCCAACAGTGGGAACATCATAAAGGATGATTATTATGCACATGTTTGTTGGCAAATCGATTGCAACACAACTTCCCAGTTAGACATTAGAAAATCGTGACAGCCGGGCGTTCTGGGGGCTATCTTTAGTCGCGATTTTTAAAACGCGCAAAAGTGTATGATCCATTGCAGTAAACAGAATAAGAAAAATATATGTATATATGTTACTCTTTAGGATAAAAGCTAGGTACATAGTGTGTTCAATCAAAATAATACAGCAAATTTAATACGATAGAAAAATTACGAAGTTGCCTTTAAAAATTACTTTTATCGATTAAAAACCGGACTGATGTACGCATGTATACAAACATTAGGAGGTAGGCGGAACAGAGTGTAAAGTGCCGCAAACCTCCGTTGAAAAGGGAGGATCCTCCGACCAAACGGGTTTTATGTCTGGTGGGCAACTGCCCGATAGATGATTTCGGGCTATTCTATATGTTCAAATCGCGCGAAGAACTTTAATTGCGCGATGCAGGATTAGGTCTTAGATTTGATTATTCTGGAAGTAACGTTTTACCCTTATTTTATGTCGATTTTTAGTAAATCGCTAAAATGCTTCATATTATCCTAACATTGTGTCTTTCCGCATCTCTTTCTACTATCCGAGAGTGATTACGTTTTAGGTCCTGTAGTCCTCTTAAAATATAGTCCGGTTCCTCCGCCTAATTTCATTCATTTATATTTTCACACACACAAAACAAACCAAGAAAAATTAGGTATCTGTATCTTTTTTTTAATGTTTTTTATTTTAAGTGGGAAATCATCCTACGACATCTCCAGCCCATGAGCAGAGCGCGAGGGCGTGTCAGACTTTTATTGACTAAAACCCACTCTTAGTTCCTACGTTGTCTTGCATTCCAGGGCCGGGTTTTCCTTTCAGAAGCGAACCCATGGCCCCTATGGTTTGCTAACATCTCCTTGAGGCGCGCGTGGAACACTACGCGCCGTCGACGACTTGGGTTTGGTCCGGACGGTTACCGGACGGTCGGACGACGAAATACCCATTGCTCGCGGTCCAATAATTATCCGTATCAGCATGTGTAATTTTAATGAATGATTTTTGATATTGACTTTCGTCTTCCTAAAACCCAATTATCAAATCAAGAAACGTCCACTAACCTATCCAGCATCTTAGTGGAAGCCCTCTCGTAGCGTTCGATGAGCACCTGGAGGTTGGCTGCGTCGTCACAGGAGGCCCCCCAACCCAGCACTCGAGCTAGATCATTGCCTGTGCCCAGGGGAAGCACTGCAGTCTGAACTTGACGCTGTAATATGGAAATAATGTTAGTTTGAAGAGTACATGGATCGACAAATAATTCTCTTTTATTACAAGCTATTTATTAAGTTGCAATGTATGTATGTATGTAACTATGTATGTTCGGCTCAAATCGTGCAACTCCATTTTGAAGCAGATATCTTCAATCGATTGAGCTGAAATATGTGTAAAGTCCATGACAATGCAATATTATGATGACATGGAGCTGATCTGATGATGGAACTAAAAGGTGGTCGTAGGATCTCCGCAAAAAAAAGACACAACCCCATCGAGTTTGGGGTCGTTTGAGGCGTACTGACGAGTACTTTGATTCTTTATGATAACCAAGGTCTTTTTTATTCTTTTTAGCACATTTAATTAAAAACTTGTTTCTAAAAAGTTTTTTTTACTTCTAATTTTATTTTAAGTTTCCTACAAAACTAGCGGACTTTCTTGTAGCGATCGATCGTCGAGATTAGTACAAAAAAGTGTGACAAACCTAATCGATCGAAAAAAAGGATGCCTTATTAAAGGATAGATATCGACGATGATGTGTCAATACTTTCTGACATTTTTCTAGAAAATTGCTTTTTAGCACTAATAATGTGTGTTTCCGCATGTTATAGTGAAATCTCCGAATTGGATATTTCGTTGCAACTGCATCAAATTAAATCGTGAAAACATCTCAATATCAATTTGATAAACCAGCATGTCAATTTATAGTATTACCTCCTAACGTTTTTGTGATAGCACATTTTTTACTTCGACAGTTAGCATAGCATAGCATAGTTGGCCTTTTAATGTTCCTACTGTTGGTACTCAGGCCTCGTCTCTAGGAGAGGGAATGGGCTATAATCCACCACGCGGGCCCAGTGCGGGTTGGTGAATGTCACATATGTTCGAATTTTTGGTTCTTGGACACGCAGGTTTCCTCACGATGTTTTCCTTCACCGTTTTGAGAGCAGTGGTGATGAAATAAATTAAACAAAGTAATGCGCCTGGTTGGGTTTGAACCCGCGACCTACAACTCATAAGTCGGGGTCGTTACCAGTCGGCCACCACTGCTCTCTTCGACAGTTAGGTAGGAGTTATTGGCACTTCGCCGTCGATATAATATGTATAATTAGGTCCTAAGATAAATCTGATTTTGACGTTGACTATGCTCTTTCGCCGAAACTAGATAGTTTTCGAATGTTGTTTGTCGACAATTAAAACATGAAACATAGGTTAGATTTATTTAAGCAACTGTGTCCTTAGTGTTGAAAGTATATTCTAGACTAGCTTTCGCCCGCGGCTTCACACGCGTGAAAATAGGTTTCTCCATACAGACTTTGAACCCGCGTTTCCTCCACTTAGGGGTTGAATTTTGGAAAATCCTCTCTTAGTGCTCGCTTACGTTATGAAAGGGAAACTTGAGCAAAATTTCACGCTCCTAGTCCCAGCAGTTTTCGCTGTGCGTTGATATGTCAGTCAGTCAGTTTTTCTTTTTATATGTAGATAAGCTCCCACTCTTTGTTACCCACAGCAACTCTTCATAGAACATCATCAGAATTTGTAGTAGCGAGCTCTAAATGATTCCTTAAAATACCCATACATTTTAACTTGAAAAACTTCATATAATACTCACATGCATATCCAGCTTGTCGACCTCCTGTAAGACCCACCCGACGGACCCATCTCCAGAGCAGACCAGTACCCTTAGAGGCGCGAAGTGCCTGAACAACCGGAGCCCTAGCCGAGGCCCCGCTCCGCTGAGCTCGAACACTTGCGCTGGGTTCAGGAGCTGCTTGAAGCGACGGAGGAACTTAACGCCTTGATTGTCCCCTGTAGAAATTAAGATGAATTTTATTTGAGGACTAGTTTTTTTTCGCCGCGGCTTTACCCGTGTAAATAAATTATAGCCTATTTTACTCAGGAATAAAGCAGCTTTCTATCGGTGAAAAACGTTTAGCAATCGAACCAGTCCCCCTAGCCAAGTTACAACCGTTTCGTTACGATTCTTTTTTCTCGAACGCCTCGAGTAGGCCACGCTTCCGATTTTTGTTCTGACGTCATCTCAACGCTCAGTCACGTGGTCAAAACAACGGACATTTGCAGTCATATATTTTTTCCTATACTTGTGCTATGAGACCTTGCTTCATGTCAAATTTCAGGATTCTAGGTCAACGGAAAGTACCCTGTGAATTTTGATTCCCTTGAGAGTATCGAAATACATGTTTCTTGCGACATGAACGGCCGTTTCTTTTTTTTTATAACTAGCTCAGAAGTCAAGGAATTTTTATTTGATTTTTTCTTAATAGTTCAACCCCTTCAAACCCTTCACGGCAAAATCAATTTTTACATAGTCCTCTTATGGTTGAGTCTTCGCCTTAAATCAAAAAAGCTTATTATAGTCGGTAGAGCTTGCCAAGAATTAAAGGCTTAATTCAAAACTAATTGCCAGGGTCACCTTCTATCTGAATAACGTAAAGGTCACATTACAACACAAGTATCTGCACTGCTGATATTTTCTGTTACTACTGAATAACGATAATTTGGCTTAAACTCAAAACATGGACAGGGTATTGATAAAGGTGTTCAGAGGTATGTGTAACAGAGTGAAAAATCCCGAAAACCTCCATTGAAAAGGACGAACCCGCCGACCAGCTAGTGTGTCTAGTTCGGTCAACTACCCGAAAGTTAATTTCGGGCAGTTGTATATTATTTGTTTATAGATATTATTCAATACAAAGTTTTTTATTTTCTCTTCACAATAGGTTTTCTTAACAATTAATAATAATAGTTTATGACTTTTTTTTTTCGCCTGTGAAAATCATCTAATGACATCCCACGCTCTTGGGCAGAGTGGGAGATAATGCCAGACTTTTTTGACTAAAAACTCACTCCTGTTCCTTCTTGGCTATTGTTCCAGGGCCCCGGGGATCTCTTTAGCATCACCCATGGCCCCAGTAGGCTTCGACCCTGCTGGGGCCCTACGGTTGCTGGCATCTCCTTGAGGCGCGCGTGGAACACTACGCGCCGTCGATGACTTGGGCTCAGTCCGGACGGTTACCGGACGATCGGATAGCGCGTTATAAAAGAAGCTAGAAAAGAAACTCATCTTCATATAACTTACCTGATCTAGAGTTAACGAACACAATAAGCGGGCTAGCATTGGGCGGCCTATCTGGGACCCAGGCGTCATCGGGCCCCACAGAATGCAGGCGCGTGGGGGGCACGACAGAGGCGCGCGCGGGGCCCAGCGAGCACGACGCGCGCCACGTTGGCTTGCACGCTGCGTGCACGCAGCGCCGACACCACACGCATCTGAAGTCTTGCAGTCTGGGGACAAGGCGGACTTGTAAAACCTGGAATAGTTTTTGTGAAAGTTCAGCATTTTAGAGATAGACTGGAATTTATGGAATTGAAAAAACAATATAAAACCAAAATTCAACAGACTTCCATGTGAAAAACACTAAACATTGCAAAATAATTTAAATTTCGAATGTTGGTGTTTTTGTTTTTCGTTATTTCACACAGACTTCCGAAATTAAAGTTATTTTATACTTTGTATATAATAATATAACCACCATTTATAATCAGAGTGTATCTTAAAACAATTCCAATAAGCTTAATCATGGCTAAGATACCTTGCTTTATCACGGAGTTCTAGAGACTACCTTCCGGCTTCTCCCTCAGATCAGTTCGATGTTACCATTTTTATCAGAACCATTTATTTAATGATTCGTTATAGTTTCTCACAGTTATCTCTGTGTGTTCAAGAAGTTCCATTGACTATATGTGATCTTCTTTACCAGATCCATTTCGTCAAACTTTGTCACATTTTCGCACATTTTCGCGCAGGAGCGCGTGGTGCTACGAGCTGTCGACGACTTGGGCTCGGTCTGGTCGGTTACAAAACACCCGAACGGCGAGCTACCCATAGCTCGTCGTCTGCAAGCCTGCCCTACATCCTGGGTACGTTCACGAATAATTACACTTACATACACGAGTCATTCAGACCCAAAATAACGTCAAAACCGCTTCTAAAAACCTCCAGAAGTAGATGTTACTTGCAGTTGACGAACGTTAACGTTGCGGTGTCAAAGTACTTACCTACATCTAATCAGAGACATACTCCACCTTCTTGTTATCATATACAAAAACCGGGAAAAACCTCGCCCTTTATGGAACTTTGATCTTTAATTATTTGATCGCTGAAAGGTATTTGCCTTTCAGCGACAATTTATGTTGTTAGATCTCGGAAAATGGAATATATTACTTCTGATGACAAAAAAACAGTACAAATAAAACAATTACCGTAAAACGGGGTGAATAGAAACACAGGGGTGAATAGAAATAAAAATTTGGTTTGATTTTTCACTTTGTAACACTTAGCACCCTATTATCGACTTCTAACAAAGCATCGACTTTTTATAATAACAATTCATTAAAAAATTGATACAATTAAATGCTGAAAAAAATATTCAAATAGCGTGAAAATACCCTTTGAAGTTTTGTTTCTATTCACCCCTGAGCTTCTTTTCACCCCATTTGACTGTATCAATAAAATATACAATATAAATAAAAATATGCTATCATAAATAAATATACATACTGAATAAAAAAAAAATATCCTTGCGTACTGAATCACGTGTGAGGAACGAATCTCCAGCTAACCATTCCATACTTCCATCAAGTTACATAAATCGGTCATTTGCAAACCTTTTTCGGCAACAAATGGTTGCATTGACATTTCGTTCAAATGCTAAAAGCCGATTATCGATACTAATGGGCTGCTTGTATTGTGACGGATTCCTGCAGATGTGACTTGCAAAAGGGTTTATTTTTCCGTATAAGTTGCTTTGGTAAAGGATTTTAGGAGGACTCTCGTGTGCCCAGCGCTTAATGTTATGTGTTAAATTTGAAATTAATTGTCAAATCCATGTATTGTATTTAAGTTTTGTGTGTACAATAAAGAATAAAAGAATAAAGAAATTTTAATATTCAGCCGTTTTTTTTTTTTTTTTTTCGGTGGGAAAATCATCTAATGACAGATCCCGCCTTTGTGCGAAGCGGGAGATCGTGTCAGACTTTTACTGACTAAAAACCCACTCCTGTTCCTTCTTTCCCTTCATCCCGGGGCCCCGGGCCTCGCTTTCACACTACCCGTGGCCCCAGTAGGATTCAGCCGTGAGATCAAAAGCGGCCCTTACAAAGTAGGACTCAAAGCTATGGGGAAATGGTTATGAAGTAAAGCCATAATCTAAGTCGCAGCAACTACAATCCCTTTTTCTTTTGTAATTGTGGAGAAAGAGAGAGTGTCAGACTTTTAACTTCAACTTTGTTTACCTTTTATTTTAAGATTATAGAAGAAAATATACCCTATATTTTGAGGATCTGAAATGTATTTTCTTCAATTTTATGTTCGCACGGTATAGTTCATAAAACTTTATTTTTAAATTTTCCAAAACTGACCCCACTTGGTTTGAGATATAGTCGATATAGATATTCATTTCTGTACCAGATTTCAATTCAATCGCTACAGTAGATACGGAGCAACTGTGCCAGATGGACATACAGGCAGAGAATCACACGAGTGATCCTATAAGGTTTTCGCGATTTCATTCAGACGTTCGGAACCCTAACAAAAACAACATTAAAAATGACATCTCAAGGAGCAAGCCAAGAATTTCTTTCTAAAAATAAACACAAATCAAATTGAACCGTCCATAATGGATGAGCTGCATCGTATAGAAAAGCTGTTTGGAATTCAGCGACAGCCATCTTGGGAAAACGGGTTAGACGGGACTCAATTCTCGATCCATTCCAGTGCTTTATAACAGCACTGGAATGGATCGAGAATTGAGTCTGACTGTAGTTTCTTACAGGTTCTTCTCCATAGAGATCTACGCTTTGGAATGTGTAATTAGCTTCGTCTTTCTGACTTTGATTTTTGATAACTCTGCCTTTTATTAAGTACTCGTTGTGTCAAAGTCAAAGCGTTTATTGTGAACTTAGTGTTTACAATGTCTTGTGTTGTGTTATGTGTGTGTGTGTGTGTCTTTCCCAGTTATTGTCAGTTAAGAGTATGCAACTCTACATTTACTGATTTTCACACAACCTCTCTTAGGCGATTATGTTGTTATTACACATTTTCATTAGATATTTTGGAAACACAGTATCTTGTGAATATTATCTAGGCTTCTTTTGAAATCAATTTATAAATTTGTGTAATAAGCAGATTTTTTTTTCCTATGCTTAACCTTTGCAGATTGAAGGAGATGCAAAGGTATGATATCGTTATACCTACATCCTAATATTAAAAACTAAGAAATTCAAATATTTTTGAATTTAGAACACCGATAAATGTTAAATTGTTGATAAAAGCAAATTATTGTATAATTAATCATATTTATTTATAATATTCTGTTCATAAACACAATTTATTTAATTAAATATTAAATATTCAAAGCATTTTATTTCAAATAAACCATTTACAGGCACTTTTGAAATATCAAGAAGTCAGTCATTCAGAAAAAATGGTGCTAATTGCACATTCCAAAGCGTAGATTTCTATGGAGAAGAATGTATTAAATCTCAAAAATTACTGCACTATGTTTTAAAAAATATATATCACTGAAGTTTATTGTTACCTGTGACGAAAACAGTAAAAAACTCTTGTTGTGATAAATAAAAAATAAACACGAGGCAATTCATGGTATGATAAAACTAATCGTTGTGCAATAAATGTCAGCTATCAGTCGGAAGTCTATTACAAAAATATTGTAACACGTAAAATGATTTCATATTCATCATCATCATCATTTTAGCCGAAAGAAGTCCACTGTTGGACATAAGCCTCCCTCAAGCGACGCCACAACGACCGATCCTGTGCGTCTCACCAGGTCGTCGCTCCACCTAGTGTAACATGATTTACCTGGCTGTAAAAGAAAGTTATGTTTAACCTACTTCTAAAAGTAAACTATCCAAAACTTATTGGTTTCCCAAGCATACAAATAAGTAAGCTCCTAAGCACTTTAGGAATCGAAAGAGATAAACAACTGGCCTACTTCAGTGGAACTCCTAAAGACATGCTCATATCCATCTCCCTAAAACTTCCGAACTCAACGAAAGTTAAACTAGATCATACATAAGTTCCACTTATTAGATGGGCCAGTTTCCTCTTGTTTGGGCCCGTCACAACTTGGGAAATGGGCAAATCATTCGCTTCTATAGGTCCGAACTTGTTCTCTGTACAGGCCTACATGGCTAGTTGAGCAAAAAATATGATGTTATAAATGAGTAACTATTCGAATTTATGTTTTTCTTTGACCGTATTCTTATGTTAGACCTATTTTATGGCATGGGCTCAGCCATTTTACCTTTTTTTGTATGACTTAGAAATCATGAATAAGCTAAAAAAAATAAAATAATTAAAAGCTGCAAGCGTATTATTGAGAACGGATGTACCGATATGGCTATTTTTTATTCAAACCGTTTCCAATATATTTAACTAGCGACCCGCCCCGGCTTCGCACGGGTGCAATGCTGATACTAAATATTTTTCACTTTATATACAACGTTCACACTTTTGAGGTTACTCTTGAAAGAGCGACCTATAAATTGGCCATGTGAAAAACCCTCAACTTTTTTGTAGACCTTTTTAAGGTGTACAATACTGTAGTACATTATTTTGATCTATCTCGTAAAGATAAGCCAGCGATTGCAATGTAAGCGCAAAAAATGTGTTTATTTACGACATTACAATAGAAACCTCAAAAATTATCAGTGCTTCTCAACTATATTATGCATATATTATACCTATATATAAGCCTTCTTCTTGAATCTCTCTATCTATTAAAAAAACCGCATCAAAATCCGTTGTTTTATACTAAATATGTAGTGATGATACTAGCGGTCCCGACAGATGTTGCCTGTCTAAAAATTGGCTTTCCAACAGAAAAAAAAATTGAGAACCCGATTGCAGCGCTACCATCCAATTTTATTTTCAAACCGTCTAGGGACCCATTTAAATATAAATACAAAATTTCATCCAAATCGGACAAGACGTTTAGGAGGAATTAGGTGACAGACACGTACAGAAGAATTGTATTAGAACAGTTCGAATAAAAAATTTGAAAGTATTCTGGACAATCGGAAAAACCGGGAAAAAATTGGAATAGCTTATTTGTATGGAACTTTTTTAAATAACTTTTTCAGGGTCAGCTGGTTTTAAATATCCTCTGAGATTTATTACAAAATGTTATAGTATTTCTTGTTATCTGGCTGCAATCGCGACATTGCCTTTTTTCTGTGAGATTTTCTTTTGAAAATGGTACGAGCAGTTTCACTTCGAGTACAGGTGAGTGTCGTCATTAGTCGCTCTCAGGTGTGAGAGTCATTGACACGAGGGCTCAGCACTTGAAACAAATGTGTGTAAAATGTCTTCTTACTTTGTAAAATATTATATGAATAACGTATGTAGTACATCTTAAAAAAAAAATTGAATTTAAAATTCGAATCGGATTTTTTCGAATGATTTTTTTATAGCTGTTTTAATTATTATTCGCAAATTGATTCCTAATAGATGTTGTGATGTGAAATTGCTAAAGTTTTGTATCTTAAGAGTCTACGCAAATCCTTGAGGAATTTCTGAAATGGAAACCCATGATCCTAAAACACAAAGGGCAACTAAAGGACACAGGTGGGTTTTAGTCAGTAATATCTGATATACCCTCTCGCCCCACTCTAGAGACGGCTACGGAAGAGGATGTTTTCCTACCTTAAAAAACAGCCTGACAATAATCATCATCGGGAAATCCAATTGAGTATTTTATTGCATTATTTGCCTACTTCAGCGAACATTGTCGCTTAACATAACTCGATAGATTTACTACCAAATACTGGAAAAACATTACAATATTTAGTTACATAATACATACCCATTTTAATGGAAAACAAAATGGCTGTATTCCTTATTAAAAAACTAAAACTTTCTCAACTTGACACCGACAAAATGCACAAACCATGCGAAGCTAAAAGAAAAAAAAACAGGTTTTAAATTTTAGAACCATAAACTTTATGCCATACTCAACTAAGTTCAAATTCCTTTGCCTTTCAAAATACGAGTGTTTTTTTTTTAATAAATGTCACCATCAGGCAACATGGACTCTGGCAGGAAATTTTATCCAATTTATATGTAACAACACCACTGCTCTCAACAAGGTGAAGAAAAATATCGTGAGAAAAAAATTAGAACAAAAGATCAAAGACAAGTGCCATCCACAATTTCGGACTGCGCCCAGAGGCCTCCCAGAGAGGAGGCCCGAGTCCCATTAGTGGGGACATTTTGTAATATTTAATTTTGTTGTGGCCGATATAATTATGCCTAAGCAAAATCAAAATCAAAAAGCATTTATTTCAAATAAACCATTTACAGGCACTTTTGAAATGTCAAGAAGTCAGTCAGTCAGAAAAATAAAAATAAATGATGCTAATTGCACATTCCAAAGCGTAGATCTCTATAGAGAAGAATGTGCAAGAAACTCCATGGACACTCCTTTCAATCATGTTTTGTAATTACAAATATCTCTGTTACATGTTTCTTGTCGCTATCATGTGAGAACAATGTAAATAAAAATAAAAACTAAATATAGATATTAAAATAGCAACTGGCAGTTGGCAGCAAGCACAGCTCTATGTAAAAAAAATAATAAAACAAATACCTTTCTAGTATTCCTAACACAAAACCTCGGACGAACCTTTTAAACGGAATCAATAAAAACAGTTTCGGTACACTATCCCATAAAATCCTTTCGTTCAAGGGATGAGCAGTGGCTCAAATAGTGTTGTTTCAATTACCCAAGGCTGTATGTGGGATAATGGCCGAGTGTTGCTTACTTTCCGACGATCCCGGGATTTGTCCCGCGGGGCTCTCGGGCTTAGTCGTCGGTACTCGGTAGCTATTATTTTTTCGGTGTAGTTTTACATTGAGAATGCAAATCTGCGAAAAGTATGATAAGATAGAGATACGTTTCTTGGTGTGAACCATAATGTATGTATGTACTAATACAGTACAGCCAAGGAGTGGAATTCCTTGCCGGAGTCTGAGTTTCCTGATAGCTACAACTTGGGGCTCTTTCAGTCAAGAGTGAATAGGTTACTTCTAGGCAAGCGTGCTCCATCGTCAACCACATCATCGCTTACCATCAGGTGAGATGGTGGTCAAACGCGAGCCTATCATTGATTAAAAAAAAAAAAGTGAGACCCTGAGTCCTGTCTTAGGGGGGCATTCAATTATAATGTAAGCATTACAGGAGGGTGGGGGTCTTTGCTTTGCTTATTTTTGGCCCTATCAAATTTTTTAGTTTATTTTATAAATCAAGGAATCCGTAGAAATCAGCCAATACACTATTAAACTTTGTCAAATTATTGCCTGAAAATCCACCAAAATTCGCCAAATATTCCTAAAATAACACCCGACTATACTAAAGCACTGTAGTTAGAGCCCTTTTAAATTATGTAACGATTTTTTTTTATGTCATAAACTAGTGCTTGACCGCGGTCCCACCTGATGGTAAGTAGTGTCGATGTAATCGTTGATGGTGAGGCTTACTAGTTTATTAAGAGCTTATTCCCTCTTGCCTTGAAGATACCTAAATTATAATCGGACGGGAAGACCGAAGCAGGCAAAGTTCTAATTCTTCAATACTTACAATACTTGTTCTTTTCTTTCATTACACTACAATTGCAACAGAATGGTGCGGGTGACAGCTGTCGGATTCATACAATGGCTACCTATCCTTTTCTATTATTTTTTAATTCTTGATAGGTTCGCGCTTGACCGCTATCTCACCTGCCCCCCTAGCCAAGCTACAATCGTATCGTTCGGCCTCGAGTAGTCCACGTCTCCGATTCGTTTGTTCTGACGTCATCTCAACGCTCAGTCACGTGGTCAGAATAAAGGAATCTGAGGCGTGGCCTACTCGAGGCGTTCGGCGCGAACGAAACGATTGTAACTTGGCTAGGGGGGCTGATGGAAAGTGACGATGCAGTCGACGATGGAGCGCGCTTACCTAGAAGTAACCTATTCAATAAAGATTCCCGGGTTGTAGCCATCAGGAAACACAGATTCCAGCAAGGAATTCCACTCCTTAGGTGTACGCACAATGAATGTGTCTCATCTAAAAGATGCATATTCCGTCCTACTGTCATCTTACCCATGCTATGTAAAAAAAACCTTAAATAACAATAATAATGTAGCACTGAATTCACAAATCAAAGAAAATAAATCTACATTTATAGTGTAACTAGTATTCTTTTCTTCACCATAAGCATTATATCAACGAAGTAATGTACGATAGATCAACTGACATGCTATCAGTCTCGTTGACGGCACATTCATTAATTTCCAACAATTAAATCCTACAGGGAATGGTTGTAGACAACAGACCAACGAAAGGCCGAGCGCTAGACATAGCACTGCCAAAGATTTCCATATTGTTAATGTGTTCCGTAAAAGGAAAAAAACGGAACCCTTATAAGTATCACCGTAGGCGCGGGCTTGTGGACGGCGAGCAATGGGTGGCTCGCCGTCCGACCGTCCAGTAACCGTCCGGACCGAGCCCAAGTCGTCGATGGCGCGTACTGTTCGACACGCCTCAAGGAGATGTCAGCAAATCGTAGGGGCCCAGTAGGGTAGAAGCCTACTGGGACCACGGGTAGTGTGAAAGTGAAACCCGGGGCCCTGGGACGAAGGCAAAGAAGGAACAGGAGTGGGTTCTTAATCAGTAAAAGTCTGACAATATCTCCCGCGCCGCCCAAGAGCGCGATTTGTCATAAGATAATTTTATCACCCAATAAAAAAAGACCCTTATAGGTATCACTTTGTTGTCCGTCTGTCTGACTGTCAAGATCCTTTATCTCGGGAATTCGTGGATGTATCAAGTTAAAAATTAAAACCATATTCTCAGGTTTGTGTCAGGAAGCTGTGAAAAAAATAAACTTCTAAGTTAACGAAAAAAACAAACGATACGGCCGTCTATGTAGTGAAAAACGTATATTTTGATACTCAAAGGAATCAAAATTCATAGGGTATTTTCCGTAGGCCCAGAATCCTGAAATTTGGTATAAAGCGATTTTTAGGTATAAAATGATTTTCCTTCTTCGGTTCTCATAACAATGTAACATGTCTATAATGCTACGGTCGAAGGCACGGTTGGTGCAGAGGTTGAGCTGCTGCACTACGTGGCGCGGTTCGATTTCCGAACGAAGCAAATATTTGTATAGCCTACAAAAAGTTATTCCGGGTCTGGTTGTCTTGTGTATGTCAGTTTCGATGTTTGTGATCACGCCCACAATACAGGAGTAATTCCTAGTGTGGGGCAAAATTTTTTTCAAATAAAAAAAAAACCTCGCCTCTAGTCGCTGCCGAAGACGATGTGGCATTCCGTACTCTATTTACAAGACAGATACATTAGGTTAGTAGCTGTCAATGTATTACCTAATATAATTGATGGAATAGAAATACACGAACGTGTAGTGAATATAATAATACATTTGTCAGAAAGAAATGTACATTGAAGAGATGTAAAGTTTGTTTGTAGGAGATAATCTCTGGAAGTACTGGTCCGATTGCTATATTTTTTTTACCGATATAAAGCTACTTTATTCCTGAGTGATATATTTTACGTATGCGGGCAAAGCCGCGGGCAAAAGCTAGTGATTTATATGGAACTAGCTGTTCCCCGCGGTTTCATCCACGTATTTGGTTACTGGTTTGTGTAGCGTGGTATTTAGCTTTCTCCCATAAATGGGCTATTTAGTACTAAAAGAATTTTTGAAATTCGAACAAATATTTTCCGAGATAAGTGCGTTCAAACAAACAAATAATAAATTCTCTCTTCGAAACCTCTTCAGCTTTATAAAAGAGAAGAGACTTTGAGTTTAGTATAGAAATAAATTATCATGCTTCGCGCAGTCAATTTGGTGATGATTTTAATGTCCTCAGTTTCCGCATGACGTAGGTGCTCACTGGACATGATAAGTTCGAGAAGCTCCTGTTCTGGATTTAGGCGGAAGAAACGCTCAGGTGTCATTGTGCGGACAGCCAGGAGGACACGGTGGAGCATACGGTGGAGATGTGGCCCGCTTGGGTGGTGCACCAACGTGTTTTCGAGGAGGTTTTCGGCGGCAACGACCGCTCGTGTCGGGCCCCAGTTCTGATAAAGAACGGTGACGGAAGACGGTGGTCGTGGGTTCAATTACCAGCCAAGACAAGTGTTTATGTGATGAGCACGATCACTTGTTCTGTGTCTGGGTGTAATTTATCTAAAATAAGAATGTATTTAGATATATGTAAGTACGTTTATCAGTTGTCTAGCACTCATACAAGCTCTGCTTAGTTTGGAACTAGATGGCGTTGTGTGAAAGTTGTGGAATATTATTATTATAATTCTAAGATCGTTAGCAAAGATACGATACATTGCGCGGAAATTCAAGCTTGATTAGAGACGCAACGTTATTAATCGAATGATTCGGTGGTTGGGTTTGTGAGGAGCCGGTGGAGTGTGGAGCGTTTGGTGACTTGATTGATTCGAATTAATTTCGTAAATTATAAACACCATGTTAAGGTTACATATTTGTAATCATCGATTTGTAACTGTTTTATGATTATTAATAAGATAGGTGTACTACATTTTAGATTCATCATCATCATCATATTCTTGCTCTTTCTAGGGTACCGTACCTCAAAAAGAAAAAGCGGATCCCTTATAGTATCACTTTGTTGTCCGTCTATCTGTCTGTCTGTCAAGACCCTTTATTTCAGGAAGGCGTAGAGGTATCGAGTTGAAATTTAAACCATATACTCAGATCTGAGGTCTCTTGAAGCTGTGAAAAAATCAAATCGCCCTAGAGCGGGGGATGAAAATCATCATATTATGATGATTTTCAAACCAAAAAATCAAATCAAATTGCCCAAGAGGGATGTCATAAAAATCATCATATGATGATTTTCAAACCAAAAAAAAACCTACAAAAAGATTAAGCACGATATATTATGTTTAAATAAATTAACACACATACATGGTGTATAGCTCCATAGCTCTTTTCCGCTCGAAAGACTGATATATTAACACGTCCTGGTAACGCGAACCATTTTACGACCTAAACTGAACTCATGGTCCATACGGGTGTTATCGATAAAGATAAAGACTGGCCTGTTGGTCTAGTGGTTAGTGGCCCGCACTGCTATGCCGGAGGTCGTGGTTTCGATTCTCACCCGGGACAAATGTTTGTGTGATGAGCACGATCATTTGTACTGTGTCTGGGTGTAATTTATCTTTGTATTATGTATTTATATGTGTATGTGTTTAGAAATATTCATGTATGTTTATCAGTTGTCTAGTACTCATAACACAAGCTCTGCTTAGCTTGAGACTAGACGACGTTGTGTGATAGTTGTGGAATATTATATTATTATTTTGCCAGGTTGTGTTTGCAACGGTCTACTGGGGGCGCAGTCTTTATTGATTTATTATTGTTATTTCCATTTATGACTTTGTCCTAAAATTTATTTTTATTTATTTTACTCAAATCTATTGGTACACAATACCATTGGCTGTTAGTTCATGCCATCACGCCCACGCTGAAAACCAGCGCTGTGGACTCGTCGCATTTTGCGCGTGGACCCAGCATTTTTCAGTTTTTCTTTCTTTCTGTCTATTGATTGCTTTCCTTATAGACCACTGCAGATCGCATTCGAGTGGCATATGTTTCCGGGGTTGAGCGGATTCGGGTGGTGGTGAGTGGCGTTCCTCCCACGCTTGTGTGCAGGGAAGAAAGCTCTTCCGACTTTTATGTCAGACACCCAGTGCGAGTGCGGTACTCCTGACCAGAAGATGATACTTATTATAGTACCCATAATGACCCCACATATGCATTCTGGAGGACCTACTCGTAAAAACGCCACTGACGCCGCTATAAACGTGGAGACCTACTGAGCCCAAAATTTTGAGGGAAAACAAAATCATCGATTCGACCATAGCTTGCAAGACGCTCCGTGGCACTATTGATGCGCCTGAATCATCGATTCGAGAAGACGAAGACCATAGCCTGCAAGAAGCTCCGTGGCACTATTGATGCGCCTGACCTGTTTGCTGTGCTGGTACGTTTCTTGGTACCGGACAAGCACAAGATGTTTGCTGTGCCTCAGTGTCACACGGTTGCCCATGCTTAGTCTCCAATACCTCGCACTTTGGCTGCACTAAATTATCTCTTGTATTCTAACCCAACAAATGATCTGGTTGCGGATGAATAAAAAATGATTAGTGAGAACGTCACAAAAAAAAAACTGTTTTTTGCGATTCGGAAATATACGTAACGTAACTCGATTCGGGAATTGAACTGTTTTCATAGGTAACTTTGTATGGAACCCTAAGTGCGCGAGTCCGACTCGTACTTACCCGTTTTTTTTTAAAGGAAAGACTCTTCGAAAGAGATACCGCGGCTCTGAAACGCAAAGGGCAACTGAAGGAGCCTAGGTGAGTTTTATATAGTTAGTAAAATCTGACACTGTCTCTCGCTCCAGCTAGAGTGGGATAAGTGGTTTGATGTGACCCCCCTCAAAAAAAGGTAGCTACCTATTATATGAGACAATCATACGCTACAGCTGGAGCATTCACCGCATTGCGGGAGACCGCGGCCTCCGTGTGTAGATACATTGAGGGCAAACGTACTATTTGTAGTGGTCAGTGGCTGAATTTGCGGGAACCCTGGAAGGGGTTAAGTTACCGCAAATGTTTCTTCATTTAAGCATAAACTCAGGTAATATAGATAGATAGATATATTCTTTATTCTACACCAAAAATAAAATTACAATATGAACTTAAAATTAATAGGGTGTCACAATGGGCGGTATTAACGCTAAAAGCGATAGAGACTCGCTCATGAAGACCTCTTTACAGGGTTCAGATCTCATGGCATATCTATATTTATATAAAAAATTAATCCCTATTTCCCTTGGTCACGGCATCACGCGTGAATTTCTTGAATAGAATAGAATAGAATAGAATAGAATAAACTTTATTGTACACCAAAATAGTAACAAAAACTTTTACATTAACTTAAATCTATGAGAACAAAGCCGGTCTTATCGCTGACAGCGATATCTAACAGACAACCTTAGGGTGGAATGTAAGAATTTGAAATAGAAAAAAAGGGGGGTAGTCTGCGGTGTCCAGCAAATTAATAATGTAAATATTAGATTAAAATTATATACTAGACTATACATAGATATAATATAGCTATTACATATAAAAGACAATATATAAATATTATATATATATTATAAGTTATACAATTTCATACAAAGAGATGGAAAAAAAAAAGAACAAAACAATAGAGGCAGGATAGCAAAAAAAAAGAATCTGAATGAATTGAATCTTAATGTCCTATCAACCGTTTTTGACTTTTATTGCGTTGGTGGCGTGATAAATGGCGGCTGCAGTAAATAATATTGTAACCACTTTTTTTGCTTATAATGGACATCCTATAAGGGTATGGAATAGAAGCCAAAATCCTTTGAACGGTCAGTTATCAGCTTTGTTTATCTGTCTATACTATATATGTGAAAGTAGTGGTGGCCGAGCGGTAACGGCATCGATTTAAGAGTTCATACCCAGCCAGGCGCATTACTTTGTGTAATTTATTTCATCACCACTGCTCACAAAACGGTGAAGGAAAACATCGTGAGTAAACCGGCACGTCCTAGAACCAAAAATTCGAAGACATGTGACATTCACCAAGCCGCACTGGGCCCGCGTGGTGGATTACGGCCCATTCCCTCTCCTAGAGAGGAGGCTTGAGTCCCAGCAGTGGGAACATTAAAAGGCTGATTTTTATTATTTATTATTACTATATATGTATGTATCTTAACGCGAATGGAGTCTAGTTTTTTTTTATTGATACAAACCAGTGCTTGACTGCGATCCCACCTGATGGTAAGTGGAGATGCAATCATTGATGGTCAGGCGCACCAGTTTATTGAGAGCCTATTCACTCTTGCCTTAAAGACACCAAGTTATCAAATAAAACATAAAATAAATGCTAGTAATTCTTACCTGAGCACCGAACCGCATGTCTTGTCACACACGTCACACTTAGCAGCCACGGGAAGGTTGCCCTCCAACCATTGGTGAGGCATTATTATGTTCTGCAACAAAACAAACCAAAATTTACAATATTCCAAACTTAACTCACAGCAGCACACGGATTCTGAATTCTTATTATGGTTCTACTAGCTAGGTCCAACTCACTGCAGCCGATTCAATCAATTGCCATGTGATGTACTTGTACTTTTAAGGTACCTAAATTAAGAGGACTACAGGAGCTAATGGCAAGTTTTATAATGCACAAAAATATATGATCGGCTGCAGTAGATAGAATCAAAAGAAATAAATCGACATTTCCCACGCATATTGTATGGCAAAAAAATGCATTTTGGCAGGAGAAGCGTTTTTGTAATTGATAATTATATAAGTAATTTTTGAAAATGCTTTTTAAACAATGTATTGCATCATGAAAACAATAATCGAGGTTCTTGAACATACAAGAAACCCCTATTAATTAAACCCAAAGTCAAATCCATACGCATAAAATCATTCCTAGTGCGAACAAATGTTTCCTGTTAGCTAGAACCCGGGGGTCTTTAAGTCAAGAGTGTATAGGTTACTTCTAGGGAAGCGTGCTCCATTCTCGACAAAATCATTGCTTGCTATCAGGTGAGATAGTAGTCAAGCGCGAGTCAGTAAGTAATATAATTTTTTAAAATTACAAATCTTCTTTTCTGAAAAAAACTACACGAACTTTTTTTTTATTAAAAGGTTATTTTACCTGAAGAACCACCTTACACTTCGTCAGAGATATCAAAGCTTTGAGGGTCTAGTCTTGAGGAAATACGGCTATGATAACGGAATTACTACATAATATAAAACAAAGTCGCTTCCTGCTGTCTGTCCCTATATGCTTAGATCTTTAAAACTACGCAATAAATTTTGATGCGGTTTTTTTAATAGTTAGAGTGATTCAAGAGAAAGGTTTATATGTATAATACAAGCATTGCACAAGTGCGAAACCTGGGCGGGTCGTTAGTATATTATATAACCGTGATTCTAGCTTACCTAGTAAGACGTACTGAAACTAACAGAGGCGAGAAAGTCTCGTGAGAAAATTTATATTAAGCTGAAGAGTTTTCGCGCTATTTCTTGAGAGCTTTTAAGTGATTTTTTATTAAAGATTGTAGTTGTAGTTTTTTTGTGCATTTATAACTTTGCTTATTATTTTATCTAATATATTTGTTGTTATATAATGTCCATTCAGTGGCCATCAATATTTTACAACTATGTTAATCTGTGGATAATGCAGTTGGCTGCAACATTATTACTTAGTTAAAATTTTATTTTTATGCATGAGTTTTATATTATAGCTGTTTGTTATCCCACAATAAATAAAATAAAATAGTCCTGTTAAAATATGTCTATTTCAATAGGACTATTTTATCAATTTATAATAATTCGCATAGAGCTACGTTAGCCTACGTATAGTGCGCCTCACCATCAATGATTGCATCACTGCTTACCATCAGGTGGGATAATAATCAAGCATTGGTTAATATCGATAAAAAATAAAATAAAAATATATTGTATTTGAATATCTTTTTCTGCACAAGGTGCCGGTGGTGATTTTGATATTTTACTTATAATCTATGCAAATATGTAATTATTATAAACGAATCACTTCTCTTTGACGAAATTATTAGCTACTACGGTTCGTAATTTTACTTTTATGGTTAATTTTATTTAATTATATCCTTCTAGGCAAAATCAAAAAAAAAGATCAAAATCATGGAATGACTTTGTGTAAAATAACATTTATTGTTTGAGGATGTTTCAGTTAAAAGTCAATGAGAAGTATAAAAGTAAATTAATTTGTTATCAAAAGTTAATTTAGCTAGTTAAGAGAGTAGTATGTTAACTATCTTTGAAAAATGACTGTGCCAAAAGATGTCATAAGGTCGGCACACTGGTGCAGAACAAATTGACATTAAGGTCGCATATTAAAGAATCTTAAGGTCTTCCTTACTTTACTAAGCCTCCGCCGTCCATCCGTCTGTCTGTCCGTCTATCAGCGGGTTGTATCTCATAGGCCGTAAAAGGTAGAAAGCTAAAATTTTCGCAAAATATGTATATCTGTTGCAGCTACAACCAAAAAAAATAAAAAAAAAATTAAAGGGGGTCCAATACAAGATACTTTATTTTGTCGGCGTTTTTGTTAGATTTTAGTATTGTAGGGCCAAACCCTTTGTGTGTGAGTCCAACAAATCAGTTTTTTTTTGGATTTTCTTTTTTCTGTTTCAGTTTTAAGAAAAACAAAGAGACACAAAGCCTAAATGCCTAAGGCATTAAGTCCGCCTTTGTACAGTGTTTATTACTTGTGCATAAAGTTTTAATAAATAAATAAATAATAAACAAATCTATCAACCTAACCTCAAATCTCTTCAAATTCTTGAAAACATTCACTGTTGAGTAACACCGCTTCAAAACCCAAACAAAGAGACAGACGGTCTGGTACCCACACATAAAACAGTAAAGCTAATAATGTGCCAAATATTTGGCTCCGTCTATAACACAGCTTCGATCAACAAACTATACCAAACATCGCCTCTGGACAAAATCCTTCAGCAAATGCTACAACTTTAATTAACTTCAATAATTATGAGAACCCAATGCTGATTGTTTCAAAATTGAAGTTTGTTTATCAAGAGAAAGTTAGAATCAACAAAGAATCGAGTTTTAGAGTGAACATTTCTGTGCAGAGTGTGTTTAAGTTTGCGAACAAAACAATTGTGTTTATGTAAAATCTTACAGTAATTAGAAATAAATATAGTTTTGTATTGTACCTACTTTGTTGTGCAAATAGTGTAGTGTTGATGTAGAACTCATGGGTCCTGTACAATATAATTAAATGGCTTTTTACATTGTCCCAACAGTGGGAATATTATTAGACTGATTATGTTATTATGCTAATGCTATTTATCACAAAGAAACAAAATTTTTTTTTTTTTTGTTAACTTTGTGATTTTTTCACAGCTTCAAGGGACCGCAGACTTGAGTAAATGGTTTTAATTTCAACTCGATATCTCCACGCGTTCTCGAGATAAAGGGTCCCGTTTTTTCCTTTTGAGCTACGAAACCCTAAAAATAAAATGAAGTCCAAAAATAGTGCCTAACTCAACATATGCTGCCGTATTTAGAAAAAATAAGTATCTTGTTAAGCCCGCAGTGATGCCATGGACACTTACGTCATTATATACTATTTAAAAAAAGGCGTTCCGAGTCACAAGGGGCTTAATCACTTCTTTACTAGGAATACAAATGAGTTAGACAATAATATAAGAAGTATAGGTACCTATTCAAAGTATAGACAAACAGGGCCAGCACCGTAATTCCTGTATGACTATTCAGATCGCTGCTAGACTTCATTCTGTCAAACACAACTCCGCCATACAATAGTCACGGGACACAAACAACCATTAGGATAGAGCATTGCAAGTGGTTGGCACACAATACGTACATAGGTATACAACAATCTGATGTCGAGATATTCAAGCATGTGCTTGTTAGATCTAACTATGTATTTTGTTGGAGAAAGCGATGGTCAAGCTTCGTCTTTTGTGTTGGCGTCTAGAAAAGCTCATTAGGTGGAATATCGTGTATTCTTTTTTTTTTTGGGTTAGAATAAAATTTATTGTACACCCAAACAGTAACACAACTTATAAATAGACTTAAATTTATAAGAACAATGGCAGTTTTATTAGTGACAGCGATATCTACCAAACGACCTTTGGATGGATCTTAACATATGGATATGTATAAGTATATAGGGAAATAGGGAATAACGGAAAAGTTTGTTTATTTTCGATATTTACAGACTACTTTATGAATAACTTCTTATTTATGTACTTGGATAAATACCCAATAATCCATTTTATAAATGTATGAAAAGCTCAATATTGTATAATCTATGCAGACGCTATCGTTTATCGAGTGGTTAAGAACTTAAGACAGCCCTTTCCCACTCGCCTATCGTCAACATCGAGCATGGTTTAAAAGCTTGTTGCTTCATCTAACGCGATGTTTGATGAAGAGGCAACGCCTGAAAACTCTGTTAGCATTCGGTAATTCCGTGATTTACTCGAATATTTCACAAAACTTGTTCCATGAAATACGTGTTTTTTTTTAAACCCTTAAAAGTTTTTCAGAAAAATTGTCATCATTCAGAATCTCGATTAAATGTGCAAGGTTTCTGTTAATGTACTTTTTTATATTTTTATTATATGAGTTCATTATGGAGGGCCAAAGTTCACGTAAAATAGCAGATTTTCAGAGGTCTTTACTAGAGAGTGTGTGCGACTTTTTCTGACTAAAAATCACTCCTGTTCTTTCGTTGCCTTTCATACCAGGGCCGAGTCTTCCTTTCAGAAGCAGACTCTTGGTCCCAGTAAAATGCATCTACGATAGGGTCGCCGTTTATTCCCCCTTTAATCAAAGATGGGGCGAAAGCTGTATCAATCTCCTCTAATACTGGGATTAAGTTCAGATTGCTTAGGATTAAAGTGTGCCTATTTAGGATCGCGGGTTTTTGTTATGGACCTTTCAAAGTTCTGTAATTGATGCTTGTTGAATGAAAGTAGATACTGATTTCAGAACCATTTAAGAATAAAACAGTGCTTTATGTAGAGTAAAAAGATTGGAAATATTTGCTTGATTAATATATTTCTTTCTTCTTTTAAAAAAACTTTGCGCCATACTAGGACTTATCTACTTCTGTATTATGGGTATGAACACATACATAAACACTCTCATACATAAGTAAGACACCCAGAAACGGAATAACTATCTGTAGGCTATACAAATATTTAAATATATAAATGCATTTAAACCTCAAATACATTACGGGACAAAATGTCCCCCAACATGACGCACAAAGCTAAATTTATTTATTTATTTAAACTTCATGTATAGTAGTGGTACATATACGGGCTTAATGCATCAAAGCATTCTCTATGAGTCAACCTTTGGGTTAAAAAAGACAACACTGTGTAGGTACACAATTAACAAATAACCGATACTTCAAATAAAAAATAAAATAAAAAATAAGTTATTTATAATAATAAATTACATAAATACGCTAAAATTATAAATTAATAAATACTAAATCTTCCGTTTCTAACGTTGACCAGTGTCCTGCAAGTTGTAGCCCAACATACAATGCATTCACGTAACGCGGCCAGTGCGACATTTTGTCGGACAATTCGAAAGCGTTGTGTGACATGTTGGGGTCATTTTGTCCTTCAATGTATCTGAGACTTTAGTATTTCATTTTTGTACAATTTTCAAAACAAGCTGCATTTTCGGCAGCGAATCAAATAAGACTTAATTTTTTTAGTATCAAGGTACTTTTTACATTATTTTTTGTATATAGCGTACTACCCTGTAAATACGTTTGGTGTATTATGCCTTCGCAGGGAGAAAACCTGTGACTCAGTAGTAGGTAAATTGTAAGCTGAAGATTTTTTTTTTCTGTGGGAAAATCATCTTATGACATCCCCTGCTCTTGGGCGGAGCGGGAGATAGTGTCAAACTTTTACTGACTAAAAACCCACTCCTGTTCCTTCGTCGCCTTTCGTACTGGGGCCGAGTCTTCCTTTCAGAATCAGACCCTTGGCTACTGTAGGTTTCGACCCTGCTGGGCCCCTACAGTTGCTGACATCTCCTTGAGGCGCGCGTGAAACAGTACGCGCCGTCGACGACTTGGGCTCGGTCATGACGGTTACCGGACGGTCGGACGGCGAGCTAGTCAATGCTCGCCGTCCGCAAGCCCGCGCCTACTATGGCTATGGCCGGAAATCGGGATCGGAATCCCGGCGGCGTAAGATAGTCTAAGATAGGGTTTTAATTTGTCTATTATGCGGTGAAAACATCGGGCTTCGATCGTCTTCCTTCCGGAGCCATTAGTTGATTAACTTCGTCATACTCCTACTCAATATACTTATAACCCACTGAAAATTAACTTCCAAAACTTTGAGACTTCACTATTTAAATCAATCAATCTACGTAGGCGATCTTCTTTCAACTATGTTTTTTTAAGTTGGAAATCAGCCTATGACGATTGACAACACAGTTGGCACAGTGGTTAAGCCATTGGCTGCTGCGATGCGTGTCGCGGGTTTTATTCCTGCACGGAACAAATATACAAAAAAAAAATATATATATATAAATAAAATATTTTTCTTTCTTTCTTTTCTTTTTTGTATTATAAAGAGGTATAGTTTGTTTTTTTTTTGTTTTTAGGAGGTAATCTCTGAAAGTAATGGTCGGTTTCCTTAATTTTTTTTATAATTGAAAACCGCGTTTGTCAGCCTGAAGTGCCTCGTAAGTACATGACTCACTAATAAAATTTGTTGTCTGTTGTAATTTGTTGTTTGTTGTAATTATAATTACTAATCCTAGTGTTTAAGTTTTAGCGTGTAAATTACTAACAAAAATGGTTCCATAGTTGTCCGAAAATTAAACAATTTATTCATTATTTATTTAAAAGCTGCTTTATTCCTGAGTGACATAGGCTATATTTTATGTACGCGGGCGAAGACGCGGGCAAAAGTTTGTATTTATATATAAATATTTGTTCCGTGCAGGAATATGGCCTACATATAGATGTTTTGGGTCTGGATTTCGCATGTATATGACGCTATTTATTTGTGATTTTCTACGCAACTTCGGCAAAGGAGTAATTCCTTGTGTAGGGCAATGTTTTTTATTAAATAATAAATGACTTGTCCCGCGTTAAGGTGAAGTGAAAGGGCATGACCTGAGTAAAACCACACATATGCAGGTCATTCAGTTGCCCTTTGTAATGAAAAGGAAACTCGTCGTGGGTGGGTTTCCTTCTAAGAAATTCCCCGTGGCCCTAGCGGTCATCATCACCCTTTTAACTATGTTTGTTTTGGTTCCCTGTGTAACCAGGTGCAAATGAATAGGTAGGTACTAGTATTTTACATGAAGCGACTACCTATCTGACCAGCCCCCCTAGCCAAGTTACAACTGTTTCGTTTCGATTCTCGTTTCGTTGATCGCCGTGAGCCACGCCTCCTATTCCTTTTTTCTGACCACGTGATTGAGCGTTGAGATGACGTCAGAACAAAGGAATCGAAGCCGTGGCCTACTCGAGGCGTTCGACGCAAGAGAATCGGGTCGTAACTTGACTAGGGGGGCAGATCTTTTCTAAGACCTATCAAATTGACTGGCCTGTTGGTCTAGTGATTAGTGGCCTTGACTGCTATGCCGGAGGCCGTGGGTTTGATTCGCACCCAGGACAAATGCTTGTGAGCATGATCATTAGTTCTGTGTCTGGTTGTAATCTATCTATATATGTATTTATTTAGAAATATATAAGTATGTTTATCAGTTGTCTAGTACTCTTAACATAAGCTCTGCTAAGCTTGGGACTAGACTGCGTTGTGTGATAGTTGCGGACCATTATTATTATTATAAATATACTCAAAAAATTCACCGTTTCTGAAGAGTTCGATGACAAAAGCACGAGATTTCTATAAAATAGGTCATTACCTATGAAAATGCCGTTTTATAAAACGTGTTGCTTTGAAGTGTTTGGATTGACTTGGAATTATAAGTTCAAATAAACTGTGTATTAAACGTATGTACATTAATCTTTTTTTCGAATTAGGTATTTATTGGTTTCTTTGTGTTTTGTATTTACTGTAATATTGCTGTATTTATAACCATGAAAGCGAATAAAAATAAACCTTGACGTCGTAAACGCATTTCGACACTCTCGAGGGAATCAAAATTCATAGGATACTTCCCGTTGATCCAGAATCCTGAATTTAGCATAAAGCAAGATCGTATAGCACGGATATGGGAATAAATTTGAAAACTGTAAATTTGTTGTTACATAACAACAAAAAAAAATCTGCAATAACAAAAAAAAAAAATTGCCATTCGGAAAAATTTTCAAGACTCCATTCGGGAATATAACTGTTTACTTATGTAAGTTTGTACGGAACCCGAGTCTGACTCGCACTTGCCCAGTTTTTCTGTGCAAAAAGTATCTCTCGTTATAAACAAAGAAAACTATCCATCGGAAAATATTCGCCGGTGTATTGGCATTACAAAGTATTGGAAATACAAAATAAGAGAAAACGCGAAGTTAGTAGTTTTTCTACATTACCAATGAATTGTGAAACTTATAAAATAGAGCCAGCGACATGGGAATAGTAAGTACCATTTATTTAGTGTACCACTAAGTATAAAAGCTACTTCAAATTGGATACATTGAAGCGGCGAAGGGATTTGAGCTCTATGTCTTCTTGTTTTTTAATTTTCAATTTTTATTTTATATTATGAGAATGTAATGTAATAATATTTAAATTTCATAATACAATTGAATAATAATAATGTTGAATAATGTAATATAATCTATAATTGAAGTTATTAATAATGTTATTTTAATTTTTAATTTAATTTATTGTTAATTTATTCCTAGTATATTGGTTTTTAATTATAGTTCTTATATTGTAATGACCATTTCCAGTTGTAACCTAATTATAATCATTAATTAATAAGACTTAATGTAAATGCTGTGCATACCTTTAAGTGACTTTTTTACACAGGATCAGGGACCGTACAACCCCGATTAAGAGTTAAGTCTTTGAAAGGGTAAGCCTTTTATGAGGTTACCTTTATCATGATGTAACTCCATGAATGGGTTTTAGGCTTGAACCCATTAAAAGGGTTATCTCTTCAATATGGATAACCCATTGAATGGGTTCTATACTTAAAACCCAGTGAAAGGGTTACATCAACATTATGATAACCCATTGAATGGGTTCTCTATTTGAAACCCAGTGAGAGGGTTACCCTTACATAAAGATAACCTATATTTAAGGGTTTTTTCGGGTTATCATATTATTATGGTTATTCAATAACCTTGTGCTAAGTAGGTGCTGAATGAACACACACACTATCGCTAGCGTACTGACTTTATTTCACTAGACATTGCAGATTTGTAGACGAAACACGTGTTACCTATAATATTTAGATTTTAGATACTCTCATATTAAGGTGTGTGTCTTGAACTCCCGTATATGCGACAATTGTTGTCTTGTGTGACCTGTTTTGGCAGTGTTATTGTAGTCAATTGAATGAACAATTTTTACGTTTAGTGACCAATATTCTATCTGTGACACAAATCACAAATGATCAATCAGTCAATAATCAAGTGAAGGTATATTACCATACCTACGTAAATTGTTGCGCATTGTACGGAGTATCTATAACCTACCTACTTGCCAATTTAAGGGATGACCGGACGGTTGCAAACTAGCGTTCCAACCAAGGTGACCTTGGTTTATATGTTTGGTTTGTGTTGCGGCTACATGGATGTAAACCACGCGCCAACACGTTTGGTGGTTGGGAAAACGCGTCTTCTGACCAAGCGCTTTGAAGGTCATGGATTACAAAACTGCTGTTTACACGGATTGAAACTAATAAGGTCACCTCGGTTGGAACGTCGGTTTACAACCGTCTGGCCACCCCTTAACTAAATTACTACTACTTACCTACTAAAAACCATTATCTGAATGTTCGTTTCGAATTCATAGCTACATTATAGAACTTTCTTATTTATAAGTCTACCATATACCTACCTATCTATTGCTACCTTGGCGAGCTCGGAGCCTCTGGGGGCTTCCGCATGAGGGGCACCGTAACCGGGGCCCGAATGCTCGAGGTTCCTGGTGCGGCCAGTGGCCCTGCCGCGGATGCCTTGGCCGCAAGGATCAGGGCGACCCTGGACGCGGAAGAGGCCCGAGTGTCCAGGCCCACCAAGTGCATTGATATGCCCATCATGGGCTTGGATGACTCCGTCAAGGTGGACGAGGTGGTGGCCGCAATCGTCAAGGCGGGAGGCTGCACTGCCGAACAGCTTCGGGCGGGCACCATACACGCTGACAGCACGGGCATGCGAGCCGTGACGGTAAACTGTCCCGTGCCGGCGGCCAAGACCATCACTGGGGAAGGCCGACGGCTCCTAGTAGGCTGGATCTCCGCGCAGATAAAACTACTGGAGCCCAGACCTCTGCGGTGCTATCGCTGCCACGTGGGGGCCTGTTGCGCCGCGGAGGTGAACCGCAGTGACCGCTGCTTCCAGTACGGTCAGCCCGGTCACAAGGCGGTTGAGTGCCGTGCAACGCCGCACTGTTACGCATGTGCGGCGGCAAGCAAGCCGGCCGACCACCGGGCTGGGAGCAGGTCCTGCGATCCCCCCGCCAAGGCCAAGGGCAAGGTCCGGAGACCCATCCACCCTGATGTCCTCACCACCGCAGCCTCGTCTTTAGCTGCCGCCGCTATCGCCGCTGCAACCCCCGCGGCAGGGCCCTCACGTGGTGCTCGGGAGGAGATTGTAATGAACTGTCAATAACGGCTCCATTACGTCTCCTCCAGGCGAATATCAACCACTGCGCCCCCGCTCAGGATCTATTGCTCCAGAGCATGGCGCAGTGGTCGATCAACATCGCCGTGGTCTCCGAGCCGTACTATGTCCCGCCCAGGGGAGACTGGGTGCAGGACCTGAACGGCTTGGTGACCCAAATTTCTTCAGCTGCCGCCGGTACTCCGTCCTTCGATGCCGTCACGAGAGGACGGGGTTGCGTGGCAGCACGGTTCGGGGACATTGCAGTGGTAGGCGTCTACCTGTCCCCGAACGTGTGCCGAATGCCGTCGTCGCTGGGTTTAGTTCCCTCCCCGTGGTCGTTTGTGGGGACATCAATGCCAAGAACTTGGCTTGGGGTTCCCGGTACACGAACCAACGGGGTCGGATGGTGGAGGACTGGGCTCTGGAGACAGGCGTGGTCGTCCTAAACCGGGGTTCTGTCCCCACATGCGTGCAGATGCAGGGCGAGTCAGTGGTGGACATATCGTTCGCCAGCCCTGCTCTGTCACCGGGTGTCGTCGACTGGCGCGTCATGGAGGGAGTGGAGACATACTCAGACCACCAGTACATCCGGTTTGACATCTCCGCCCAGACCTCGACCGCGGCGGTCCAACAGACCCCGTGTGGTCCACGTTGGGCGCTGAAACAGCTAGACCGTGAGCTCTTGGAAGCCGCAATAGTACAGGCCTAGGTGCAAGCACCAGACAGGCCTGTCGACATCGACATCGAGGCAGAGTGGTTCTGGGAGGTTATGTCGCAAATCTGCGACGTGGCAATGCCTCGAGTCTGGCCAGGACTTGCCCGGCGCCAGGTGTACTGGTGGTCGCCGGAAATTGCGGCACTGTGCAATGCGAGCAATGCCGCCCGGCGCCGGTACGCCAAACACTGCAATCGCCGCATCCGCCCGCCGGATGCGGAGGCCAGAGAGGCGGAGAGGGTACAGAGTGGCGAAGAGCACCCTCCGAGCAGAAATAAAGCGGGCCAAGTTAGAGGCCCGCAACGTGTGGCTGGGGACTCTGAACGGAGACCCGTGGGACTCCAAAACTCAAGCAGAGTCTCCGGCCCCAGATTGGGGAGGGTGTGGTGAACACTCTGTTCCCTGCGCTAGGGGAACACTCTCCCCGCTCATGGCTCCGCCACCAGCGGTGTCTAACGCGGATCACGATGGCGACGGCGACGATAATGCTCCAGAGGTGACCGAGGTAGAGTTGAGTGTGGTGGTACGAAGGCTGAGTGCCAAGAATACCGTCCCAGGACCCGACGGCTTGCCTGAGAAAGCCTGGGGCCTGGCCATGGAGGCTCTCGGGTCTCGATTAAGAGGTCTCTTCAGCGCATGTATGGAGAGGGGCCCGTTCCCACTTCGCTGAAAGACGGGGAAACTGGTCCTTATCGTGAAGCCGGGGCGCCCAGTGGACTCTCCGTCCGCGTATCGGCCCATTGTGCTGCTCGACGAGGTGGGCAAGCTCTTTGAACGAGTCTTTGCAGACCGCCTCGTCGCACACCTAGCACGAACGGGCCGAACCTTGCGGACGGCTAGTTCGGCTTTCGCAGGGGGTGCTCCACGGTGGACGCCATCATGCTCACGACGGGGCAGGCGGTGTCCCAGGACAGGTGTGTCGTGGTGGTGTCTTTGGACATCGCCAATGCCTTCAACTCCCTGCCCTGGAGTAGCGCAGGAGGGCACTCCGGTATCGCCGGGTGCCCGACTACCTCTGTCGTGTGATCGAGGCCTACCTGTCGGATAGGTACATCATCTACCCTGGTCACCAGGGAGAGCGGAAAGGGCGAGAGATGTCGTGCGGTGTTCCGCAGGGATCGGTAATAGGACCGCCCTTGTGAACATCGGGTACAACCACGTGCTGCGCGGCAACCTCCCTGACGGGGTCAGCGTGGTCTGCTACGCAGACGACACACTGGTCCTTGCGCAGGGAGAGTCGTACCAGGCGGCGGTTGAATTAGCGACACGCGAGGTTGCGACAGTCGTTGATAGGATCCAGCAGTTGGGACTCGAGGTGGCGCTGCACAAGTCCGAGGCCATGTGTTTTCACGGCCCTCGGAACGCGCCGCCTCAGCGTTCCTAACTAACGGTAGGAGGAATTCATATCGGCGTCGGGTCGACATTGAAGTACCTGAGACTCGTCCTCGATAGCCGGTGGAATTTCGAAGAGCACTTCCGACGTCTGGTTCCCAAACTGAATCGGATTGGGGCTGCCCTCAAGCGGCTCCTGCACAACCTCGGGGATCCAGACGCCTCCTTCCGGTGGCTCTACGCAGGCATTGTCCAGTCCATGGCCCTTTATGGGGCGCCAGTGTGGGCGCCGACACTGCGAAAGCGACCGGCGGCCCAGCTGAACGCGTGCCAGAGGGTCATGGCCATACGGATGGTACGGGGATACCGCATGATTTCCCGCGAAGTGGCGAGCCTCCTTGCTGGCCAGCCACAAAGGGATCTGGAGGCAACAGTCCTTGCATGCATGCACAATTTGCGCGAAGAGATGTAACGCCGGGGCGAAACTCTGCTGCCACAACAAGTCGTGGCATGACGGAAAGAGTTCTGGCGGGATCTCATGGCGGAATGGCGACAGCGATTATCGCAACCCAGTGCTGAGCACGCCATAATTATGGCGGTAAGTCCTCTCTTTGACGAGTGGCTGGAAAGGAAACACGGCATCCTTACCTTCCGCATGACGCAGGTCCTCACCGGATATGGTAAGTTTGGGAGGTTTCTTCACCGGATTCGTGCGGAAAAAACGCCCGGGTGTCACCATTGCGTGGACCGCCCGGAGGACACGGTAGAGTACACGGTGGAGGTATGCCCCGTTTGGGAAGAATAACGCCGTGCCCTCGTGGGGGCGATCGGCGGCGGCGATCTCTCACGCCAGGCCTTAGTACAGGCCATGGTCCGGAGCGAGGAGGAGTGGCAGGCGGTCGCCTCCTTCTGCGTAGCAGTAATGCTAGCAAAGGAGGCGGCCGATCGCGTGAAGCAACGGTCCTTACGCCCCAACCGCCGCCGGGATTCCGATCCCGATTACCGGCCACCGTAGGCGCGGGCTTGCGGACGGCGTGCAATGGGTAGCCCGCCGTCCGACCGTCCGGTAACCGTCCGGACCGAGCTCAAGTCGTCGACGGCGCGCACTCTTCTACGCGCGTCTCAGGGAGATGTCAGTAACTGTAGGGACCAGCACGGTCGAAGCCTACTGGGGCCAAGGGTCTGGACTGAAGGATTCTGAAAGGAAGATTCGGCCCTGGTACGAAAGGCAACGAAGGAACAGGAGTGGGTTTTTAGTCAGTAAAAGTCTGACACTATCGCCGGCTCCGCCCAAGAGCGCGATTTGTCATAAGATAATTTTCCCACCGAAAAAATAAAAAAAACCTTATTGCTCTTTTGAGTTTAGATTGATAAATTACGTAACATAAGTACCTGACTATTGTAAGGCTTTATAGTGAAGGCATTAACATATAGCTAAAATAAAATAAATAACAAATAATTAAGTAAGTTGTCAGGATAACTAAGTATTAGCACAGTATAAATATGGAACAGTATAGAAACTAAGCCTAGTTGATAAAATAAATACCTACACTCCATTAAAGCAATAGGGTTGTCACTGTTACTTAATGTTTTTGATATTTTTATGAAAAAAAAAATGTGTTTTGTAGTGATCATTCAATCGAACAGAAATAACTAGTTTACAAATAAAATTTTAATACGTAATCTTATGACATCAGTTAACCTGAGCAAAAGACGACCATATCACAGCCCGCCATAAAAGCAAATTCAGAAGTATTTCAGAAGTTTTATTGTTAACTCCTTTTTAATACTCTCGAAAACCGCGAAAACGACACCCATGACGAAAAAGTTGATAATTTTTTGCAGCCGCCATCTTGGATTCCCATTTTGACATCACTATCGGATTCAACACCCTTGAAAACCATGAAAACGACACCCATAATGAAAAAGTTGATAATTTGTTGCATCCGCCATCTTGGATATACATTTTGACAGCACTATCGGTTTCAACACTCTCGAAAACCGCGAAAACGACACCCATGACGAAAAAGTTGATAATTTTTGGCAGCCGCCATTTTGGATTTCCATTTTGACACCACTATCGGATTTAACACCCTCAAAAACCATGAAAACGACACCCATAATGAAAAAGTTGATCATTTTTTGCAGCCGCCATTTTGGATTTCCATTTTGACACCACTATCGGATTTAACACCCTCGAAAACCATGAAAACGACACCCATATTGAAAAAGTTGATAATTTGTTGCAGCCGCCATCTTGGATTTACATTTTGACAGCACTATCAGCTTCAACACTCTCGAAAACCGCGAAAACGACACCCATGACAAAAAAATGAATTTTTTTCCAGCCGCCATCTTGGATTTCCATTTTGACATCACTATCGGATTTAAAACCCTCGAAAACCATGAAATCGACACCCATGGCTGCGGTATTAGAACATAACCTGACCTTTAAGAAATTTCTACATAAAGTACATTTACTTGTATTATTAGATGTCATGCATCATATAAATAATAGCAATGTGCAGCGTCTCGTTTCATTTTTGGCAGTTTTCAATATTAATTGTTCAAAATAATAAAAATAAAATCGCAGAAGCAAAAACTCAAACAACAAAAATGTCAATAAAATAGTAAACAAGTACGGACATGAAAAAATCATAATAATAAGTCATTTCGATATTCGGCCAGCAATGCTAAAAAGAACTTTATATTACATGCATTATTGATCATAGATCCCTGTTTGCAAGGCTCTCGGAAAGTAACCACAAAGGCGCCGCCGCCGCGCCGCCGCTGATGCTTAACGCTTGCTATGCCATTTTGCAACGTATGCCTACCATCGAGAGATCATATTACATTCCTCCGAATTGGAATGTTACGCTGTTATCGTTTTCAAAAGAGTTGAAAACGTAAGGAACCCTTTTCAACGACTTAATTTAAGCCGTTCAAAAGTGTTACCCATATCGTATGGGTTTTTGTTTAAACCAAAATGGTCCATTAAGCCATTTAAAAGGTTACCTACATTGTATGGGTTTTAGATTAACTGCTTAGAAATACCCTATCGAAAACCCTTTCTATAAATAACCAAAATGGTCCTTTAAGCCATTCAAAAGGGTTACCTATATCTTATGGGTTTTTCATTAACTGCTTAGAAAAACCCTGTCGAAAACCCCTTCAATGGGTAACCAAAATGGTCCCTGCACAGGATACCCTCGTAAATCTGTTGTAGTTAATGTGTTGTAAATAAGTCGTTGGTATGCCTATATAAATAAATAAATAAAAGCACTTTATTTTTTAACCATTCTTTAGTGTTATGTTTAAAACAATTTTAGTTTGAAAGTGTCAGTAAGTAGATACCTAGTTTAATGTGAAATAAATAGCTCTCTACATTTCTGAGAACAGTGGCCATGAGTTCGAACCCAGCCAGGCATTGTACTTTCAAATTATTAATTTATTTAGGAATTATTAGGGCAATTATTAATTTCATCATCATAGCTCTCAATGCGATGAAGGAAACTGGCATGTCCTAGGACCAAACATGCGAAGATATATGACATCCAATCAGATGCATTAAGATTACTTCTTGCACAAAGAGGAGGCTAACGCGTATTTGCATTCTGTACATGGCCAGAACGCAAAGGGTGTGAAACTAGACGCGTATAGATTGGAAATCACTTTTTAATCAAGGTCGAAGATCGAAATAATCGCGCTTGGATTAGGTCAGGTTAGAATAGTGACCATTACAACACGATGGCGAGCGAACGAAGCGATGATGTGGGTTAGGTTAGGTTAGAACAGTGACCAAGGCGAGTGAGCGAAGCGAGTGTGCCGCGGTAGTGGCCGCCAAGCGCCAGATCTCCTTCTAATGTTAGTGAATCATTTGGATTAGGTTAAATGATTTTAAATAAATCTCAGATTCTGTCAGGCGTAAGTGATGTTGACTTTAGTATAGTTTGGAAGCAGGATGCGCGCGTATACGTTATAAACTATACAAGACCAGTGCGCAGAATTCGTGTAGACAATACACTTTAGTCGCAGATTTAAAAATAGCAGTACAAAATATACGCGAGTAGTTTCCTATGGCTGCGTTCAGGCCATGTATAGAATGGAAATACGCGATCCCAACAGTGTGAACATATATTAACTGATTAATCACT
This sequence comes from Mythimna vitellina, assembly GCA_949316375.1. Lineage (NCBI taxonomy): Eukaryota > Metazoa > Arthropoda > Insecta > Lepidoptera > Noctuidae > Mythimna > Mythimna vitellina. The sequence continues at coordinate 4,860,822 of OX438687.1, read as the reverse complement.
AAGCAGTATTGATCATCATCATCATTTCAGCCGAAAGACGTCCACAGCTGGAAATTGACCTCTCCCAAGCTTCGGCACAACGACCGGTTCTGTGCGTCTCGCATCCATCGGACTCCTGCAACCCTCACCAGGTTATCAGTTCACTTTTTGAGAGGCCTTCCTACGCTGCGTCTTTTATTATGCGGTCGCTGCTCCAGAACCTTTCGGCCTCATCGACCATCTGTTCTACGAGCAATGTGCCCTGCCCACTGGCACTTAAGGTTAGCAATTTTTCGGACTATATCGGGTAACCTTTATTCTCCTGCGGATATCTTCATTTCCGATTTACTCACGCAAGGAAACTCTCAGTACAATCATACTTTACCCAAATTAAAAAAAAATATTGCTCAGCTCCTGTTACAAACTCTTCAATCTTTTCACAAATAACACCCAACCCTTACATAACGATGGTATTGTTAAAATGCCCGTGTTCAGGTGGAGCACAAATACAAACCTCGTACAAATTATTTGGAGCAAAAGGGCAAATATAATCCATGGCGCCATTCAGAGATTAATTATGTCATTATTTTAGCGGCTAAAAAGTATTTAGTTCATTCATTTTACAGGTTACATTTTGGAGAGTGTGCGCGGGAATTGCATGACTTGATTCCGCCATCTCCTTTTTACTATCGGACAATCCGACGTACGGCAAGTGTCCACCCTTACGTTGTTGAAACTTCAACGGTCCGGGCTAAGTGTTTCGCTTCGTCGTTTATACCGCGTACATCGCAGGACTGGAACAAATGTCTTTGGCATACGAGTAGACCATGTCCTAGAATAGCATACAGGCTTCTTTTTATTCAGAATATGTTCCCTTAGGACAATTTCCTACTTTCAAGCGTTCAGTAGTTAGTAAATGAATCATCATCATTATCATCATTGCAGCTGAAAGACGTCCTCTGTAGGACATAGGACTCCTGCAAGTACCACCACAACGAATGGTAGTGGACGTCACGCATCCATCAGTGACTCGTCCACCTTGTGGGAGGCCTTTCAGCGCTGCGTCTTCCGGTACACGGTCACCACTCCAGAGCCTTCTGGCCCCTATCAACCATTTGTTCTACCAGTAATGTGCATTTTTTTAAGGTGGGAAATCATCCAATGACTTTTCCTGCAGATATCTTCATTCCTGATGGGATCACGTAAGGAATCTCCGAGCATAACCTTTTCCATTGCCCTTTGTGTGACTTAAAGGCCTACTCTCGGTAACGGCTAGGTCAATAGGTTTGAAAAAAATAATATTTATTACAAATTCACATAATTATATGACTTTGTCGTATGACTGCCACTTTTGCCAAAATTTTTGGTTAAATGTTCTTTAGAATGTACCTACATAGCATATGTAAATCAATCAATCTTTCGCAAAGAAAATGGATTTAAAGGTCAGCGGGGCTCTATACGGGCGCAGGCGGCAGAACGAGTATGTGTGCATTTAACTCCGTTCAAGGTACTACACACCTTAAGCCTCCTGATGAGGCTCATTGCCCTTACCATTAGATTGGCCATTGGTCTTTATAAAAAATTACCGAAACCCATTACATTGATGGAGTCTCACTGGTTTATTTAATTTCACCTTGAAGTTATTGCTGTTGTTACAAAAATAGTGTATTGTGTGTTAATGTGGTTTGCGCTAAAGCAATATTTGGAGCAAAAAACGTAGATGGTTTTCATGACATCATGCAGAAGCGTTGTGCGTCTGTGATGAAGCGCATGCGGGCCGGAACCAATTTGCAAAGGCACTTTTAATGGACCGTGATACATTTTCATTATTATTTTTGTTATTCCATCACTAATTCGCGAACAAGAACACATAATCAGCTTATGAATGAACTGCGCCTAAGTGAGTATTATAACGAGATAAGTTCACGCTCTCCGAGCTCATTGCTGTAAACAAGGGTTTCTAGCTACGGTCAATAATACGGATTATTGCTTGCAAAGAGGTTGTATTGGATTATTGTTAATATTTGAGAGTTAATTTTGGTATCGAGTTCCTGGTACCAACCATCCGGATTCGCGGCAATTTCCAGTAATTAGGATCCTACATTTATTTGTTTATTAATCTTCATGCAACTTAAAGTACAAAGGCAGACTTAATGCAGGCATTCTCTACCAGTCGACCTAGGGTGGTGAAGAGACAATATGGTAGGTGCATAAAAAGAAAATTTTATACGAAAAACAAGAGTAAAAATAAAGTATACATATAATTAAAATACACACACATACATAAATTTAGTCACATGAATTTCATGATTTTTTTAAATTGAAAATATTTATTTCAGACCAAGCACACACTAATGATAGAAGTCCATATTGAATAAATATAACTTTGTTAGTAAAATTTAAAATAATTTTTATTTTGGACATGCATGGGTGACCATATCCATTTCAATTCCATGTTTTTTTTTTGAGACCCGACTCTGACTACTTGTCACAGTAGGCATGGCCTTTTTCATTAAAACGCACTCCTAGTTCCTTCGTTGCCTGTGCATTCCAGGGCCGGGTTTTCCTTACAGAAGCAAACCCATAGCCCCAGTAGGCTTCGACCCTACTGGGCCCCTACGGTTTGCTGACATCTCCTTGAGGCGCGCGTGGAACACTAAGCGCCGTCGACGACTTGGGCTCGGTCCGGACGATTACTGGACGGTCGGACGGCGAGCTACCCATTGCTCGCCGTCCGCAAGCCCGCGCTTACGGTGGTCTTAAGTCGCCCAGCAACTTCCGATACCCTGAGCGTCTTCTACAGAGTCATGGCACACTTACCATGACGTCGACATTGACACAGGACTCCATAAATTGTACACTCAACTATTACAAACAGTTTTCCCATTTTAGTACACACACAGCACACACACATTTTACACACACTTACACACCATTACATACACTTTTCTCTTTAGTTTTCAATGTTTACAGAACCTTTGTAAAAACTGCAAAGATGTCAAGCTCCGGCCCTGCGGCCCTGCGGCCCTGCTACACACACAATCACTGTTAGAAGGTTTACGTCTATTTAACGGTATGGGCTATAAAACGCCTGTACACATACGTGCGTACATTGACACACATTTGGTACGTGTTTACGTGTTACCACGTCGATTTAGAACGCTGTTTATGGAGAGTTTAGTGGAATCATGTTTGACAAACCAAACGAAATTATGTTATGGTTGAGCGTTTCAGGAAATGATTTTCCTCCTTCGATTACTAATATTTGGTTCTTATAGCAATGTACCTAATGTCTGTAAAGGCATAACTAAAGTATTTGCTTAGTCTACAGTGGTTGTTTTCGAGTTTGGGTGTCTATCTATATATACACCTATTTTTTAATTAGTACAAAAAAAAAATGGGGCTCTATTCGTACCCGTTACTGATCATATTTTTGTAGTCAAAAGTAAAAAAAACAAATCTCAACATTTTCCAGGAAAATTTGTCCTTTGATAACAATTCCTACTAGAAAATACTACGCGTAGTATTTTTCCATTTTGGTCGTACTGCCTGTACAATATTTCCATAAATTGAGTGACATGTTGGGATAGAAACAAACGCTAATAACTTTTTTGTTTAGGAATATTATTTATTGAGACTTTACTTAAATAATAACAAGACCTTGTCTAATAATATATATAAGTAAGTCTTTTAAGTATTTGTACTAATTAAAAATTTGTGGTGTATATATAAAAGGAGAAAACTGATTGACTGACATATCAACGCACAGCCGAAACTACTGGTCTACTAGTAAAGTGTGATTTTGCACAAGGCTTATGATGTAGGTGTGCACTATGAAGGGGTTTTTGGAAATTCAACTTTTAAAAGGGTGACATGGAAGAAATTCGTTTGTATGCAAAATTTTATTCCTTGGGCCCAGAAACTTAAGTAACAATAATAAAAAGTAAAAAAGCTGAAACTCGACTACGACAAAAAAAATGACGCTGAAAAAGTATGACTCAAGATTTTCAGGATGCTGAAATAAACAAGGTTACGGGAGAAACAAGAACAGAACAACAAGAAAAGCCGTAGTCACACGTTATATTAGTACCAACCACTTCACTTTAATAACTTGTAATAAAAATGGCACGGCCTATTCTACGACGTGCGGTTCAAGTAAGTGAGTGGATGAGAGTGTCAGATATTTACTGACTAAAAACCACCAGTATTCCTCCTGTAGCCCATTGTGTTTCAAGGCCGTTGTATCTCGTTCAAACAATGCTTTCGAGGTTCAGTGCTTGAGCGCATTAAACTTGCAGAGGAAAGCCTATACAGACTATGATGCCTGCAGTAACTAGAAAATAAAAAAGAAATGGTCCGAACTCACCCCCTCAGCATCTTCAACGACGTGCGGTCCAAGCGATGCAAGCGTACTCCATTTGCAGGATGGCGGGGCGCGCGAGGCACAACGCTTGTGAGCCTTGAACTTGCAGAGCTCGCAGGCGAGCGCGTGCGCAGTGCCGAGCGCGCCGAGCGGCTCTCTGCAAACGTTGCAGAACGTGGGCCGAGCATGCGTTGCGGCGTACCTGGGGAGGAGAGAAGGTTTAAAGATAGAACTACATTGGGCACACGTGGGCTATGTAGGCCGATTTGGGCGCGTGTCTCCATACATTTTATATGGCAACTTGACTTGTAGAGCTACATTAGACCCACGCCACGCAACGCGAGTCTATGTATAAATCAGCCCCCCTAGCCAAGTTACAACAGTTTCGTTTTGATTCAGTTTTCGTTGATCGCCTCAAGTCGGCTACGCCTCTTATTCCTTTGTTCTGAACACGTGACTGAGCTTTGAGATGACGTCAGAATAAAGGATTCGGAGGCGTGGCCTACTCGAGGCGATCGACGAAAAGAGAATCTAAACGAAACGATTGTAACTTGGCTAGCTGGAGTAGCCCACGTGTGCGCCGATTTAATATAGTTCCCGCTTAAAGGTCACTGTGTACATATAAAGAGCATGCAGCTGCTATGGGTTGCATAGACCGGCCGAATGGTGGCGGGGGTATTCGGCCCGCAGTTGTAAGCTAGCCACTGAGCGAGTCAGACATGTCAACCCTTAAACCCAAAAGCTCCAGACACCGTAATAAATATAAAGTGTTTTATTCCGAAACTTCACCGTCACTATCACTGTCTTTGTGTTTTGAACTATATGGTTAGGAGCAGTCAATACAGTTATTTGTTGAAATCTTTAATGTTTAGTTCGATGGCGCTGTAATTTTGCTGTTTGAATTTTTTTTTTCGGTGAAAATAATTTTGACAATTCATGATCTCGTGTCCCAGTGATCTACCTTGATTGAATTAAGTTATGATTAAAATGAGCATGTTAAAAAGCAAGAGGAGAACCACTTCTGTGGTATTTTTTTTTAGAGTATTACTTGTTAAGACGTGGGGTGTAAAGATTAAAAAAATATTGTTTTCTAGCTTTATAGTGGAAAGGGTAAAAGTTGTATGACTTGTACCCGTACAATTTTACTGACTAAAACCCGCCCGTATTATCATTGCCTTTTGTTCGTTCGGTTCGGTGTAATATTAGTTCGATTTAACTCATGAAACAAAGTAAAGAAGAATAAAGAAGAATATGTTTATTAACTGAAACATACATTTTATGGGCTGAATCCCTGCCCCCCTAGCCAAGTTACAATCGTTTTTTCGCGCCGAACGCCTCGAGTAGGCCACGGCTCCGATTCCTTTGTTCTGACCACGTGACTGAGCGTTGAGATGACATCGGAACAAAAGAATTCGAGGCGTGGCCTACTCGAGGCGTTCGACGCTAAAGATACGATTGTAACTTGACTAGGGGGGCTGGAACTCACACTAGGATTGTGTTGTGAGAACCAGGCTCTTTCGTTACATTCTTCATTAGTGTTAATATATTATATGTTACATTTAGTACCTTAATTTAAAATTTAAAAAAATATATATTAAAGAAAGGAAAACAAAAATAAACACAATAGATTACCATGTATGTGTGCATGATGGTGTAATCAAGACTATTTATATCTGTGTGTTTAAAGTGTGTGACTGTATGTTACAACTGTGAGTGTATACGGATGTTTATTATAAGTATTTTAATAAGTACATATATGTATGAGTACGTGTCAACCTAAGTGTGAACCTGTATATTATGTATGGTTCGTGAGTTTTTTTACTGAGCACATCGCTTTATTATATTTGCAGAATTGTGATGAAACCTCAGTGACCTACTGAAACAAAGCGTTGAAAATTTCGGGCGAGCGTGCCACAAACCATTGGAGCTTTTTATTTGACACAGAGCCCCACAGCCCCAGTGGAACTTTCAGTTCGTTTTACAGATAGAGTGAACCTCGGATATTATTATGTCGTGAGCGATGCTTTGTGAACTTTCTCTGTATTTACATGGAATGATTGCATATTCCTGGCTTTTTTGTTTGTATTTGGTTTTAATTATAGTATAACTGTTACTAATTTATTCTTTAACGGCTTATTGCCTAACGAATTAAAGATTGATTATATATAGGCGTAAGCACCAGGGTAGCCTTCGAAATTCCAATTCTCTTAAGTTTTTTGCACTTTGCCGGTCAGCATCGCTTCTCACATTTTAATGAGCATATCATTAAAATATGAGAACCGACCATAACAAGTATTCATTTATGGAATTATGTTTATTAAAACCTTTATATAACTTCACCTAACCCTGTTGAATAAGTTTTTCATGAAATCTATATATTTATAGTATATAAAAGGAGAAACTGACTGACTGATATATCAACGCACAGCCGAAACTACTGGGACTAAGAGCGTGAACTTTTGCACAAGGTTTCCTTTTATATCGTAGGCGAGTACTACGTAGGATTTTACAAAATTCACCCCCTAAAGTTGTTTTTAATATCGTGCGGATTTCATCACGCTTGCGGGATTGCTCCGCACTTGTAGCCTCCGCAAATGTCCTTTTCATACAAGTATTTATAATATTACAAATCCTTGTATGAAAAGTATAGTATTTTATTTAGTAATGTGTAGAATACGCACGCGGGATGCGGGGCGTGATATCGGGTAGCAGCCCCGCATGCGGAGCAAATCCGCATGCGTGATGAATTCCGCACGATATTAAAAACACTCTTAGATGATGAAATAGGGTTCCAAAGTTTGTATGGAGAAACATACATTCATGCGAGTGAAGTTGCTTTCAGAAGATAGTAGCCAATACCACATTTCATCATCGACATCGGCGTCTTCCAAGTGTCGCCACACCTACTAATCCTGTATCTCTCGCATCCATTGTATTCCAGCAATGAACAACAGATTAGCGGTACACCTTGTGGAAGGCCTTCCAATGCTACGTCTTCCAGTACGCGGTCTCTGCTCCAAAACCTTTCGGCCTACCAAACATCACTTCAGCGACCTACGTACCCTGCTCACTGCCACTTAAGTTTGGCGATTCTTTATTCCAGATTCGATTTCACAAGAAAACTTTGAGCATAGCCCTCTTTATTGCCCTTTAGGTGACGAACTTTAAGCCGTCTGATAAGACACATTGTGAGTGACCACGCTTCAGAGCCATATATATGTCATGTCTTTCGTCTTGAGACACCGTGCAGCAGTCACTTCTATCAAAATCGTTGTTACGATTATTTCAGATATATATGTTTGTAATATTATATAATGTAGCTGTTTGTCGTTCCTAAATTAATTTTAATAAAATAAAACACAAATATATATTATATCGATACGGGCTATAGAAGAATCTTGTGCATTAAATAACGATTTTAGACAGAAACTGGCCAGGTAAGTATACGAAGTCGTCTTTACAACTGCTGCTAAAAATTTTGAATAATCAGCTGTTTAAAAATCTATTTGTATGGGTTATTTCTAAGCAAGCTTGATCCAACGTCGACTGGATGCGGGCTTGAGGACGTCGAGCAGTGGGTAGCTCGCCGTCCGGCCGTCCGGTAATTAACCGGACCGAGCCCAGTCGTAAACAGCGCGTAGTGATCCACGCGTTCCTCAGAGAAATTTCAGCAAACCATAGGGGCCCAGCAGGGCCGATGCCCGCTAGCTATGACCGCGGGGAATTTCTGAAAAGGAAACCCGTAGTCCTAGAATGTAAAGGGTAATTGAAGAACACAGGTGTGTCAGTAAAGTCTGATACGCCCTCTCGCTCCTCCCAGAGCGCGAGAATTCATTGGGTGATTTCCACCCTTCTGCATCATCATTTACCATTGAAAGAGATAGTCGTCAAGCGCAAAATATGTAAATCCCTAAACCCTTCATTATTCGCTTACTATTTTAAAGCCTGGGAACCTCTAGAAGTACACCTTGTGTTTCATTTGCTTTAGTATTCAGATTGACTTTAGTTTAGTGTAGCAGGAGTTGGGGACTAAAAAGGGTCAAAGCTGGTAGGGCTTAGGTCCCCAATTATAACGCTAACACTTTTATTACAAGGTAATGCATATTTTTCGAGAAATTTACAAATTAAGTTTCTAACGTTGACTACGTCTTTTAAGCAATTTTAGAGTGTTTTGAGGTTAGGTTACAAAAGATCGTTTTTCTCGGAAACGGTGAGTTACCTTTTCATGGGAGTGGTACCAGGGGGGAAGGGTCAACAAAACCCCCTGCCACCCTTGCGGACGGCAAGCAATTGATGGATCGCCGTCCGACCGTCCGGTAACCGTCCGGACTGAGCCCAAGTCGTCGACGGCGCGTACTGTTCCACGCGCGCCTCAGGGAGATGTCAGCAAATCGTAGGGGCCCAGCAGGGTCGAAGCCTACTGGGGTCACGGGTAGTGTGAAAGTGAAACCCGGGGCCCTAGGGAAGGAACAGGAGTGGGTTTTTAGTCAGTAAAAGTCTGACACTATCTCCCGCTTCGCCTAAGAGCGGAATTTGTCATAAGATGATTTTCCCACCCAATAAATAAAAAAAAACCCCAACTCCCCTCTTCTGCGCCACCATTCTAAAGTTATACCAACCAAACGACATCACAGTTGTTCCAATACTGTCAGCAAAACCAAAAACCAACCAACGGAAATCAAATTTGAAGCCAGACAATATTCCATTAAACTCGTTGAATCCTACCGTGGTTCTACTAGGGTTGTCGCGGTGCGGTGCAGGGGATAATTGCGTTTCCGAGTGCTACATCCCACTGCCGCCATCGTCACCGTCTGAATGGCTAACGAATATAATTGTGTTCGTACCGTCATGTGTGACTGCGCCACAGAGCAAGGAGAATATAGATAAGAATAGAAAATAAATAAATTATTTTCTTCTTTTTTTTGTGACAGTAAGCGCCTGTGCACACTACGTTTTTTAAACGCGCCGTTGACGCACGTTTTCAAAACGTGCGTCGACGGCGCGCTTTTATCCTATTAAAGATTTATAGGTTGCGTCTGACTCGCGTGCGTATCGTGTCTGTATCGCTACAAACGCGCGTCAATGACGCGTTTAAAAAACGTGGTGTGCACAGGCCCTAAGGCTAACCTTATGCCTGCCAGGGCTGCGGGAAAGTTCGAAAGAGTAACTGCGGCCCTGGAACGCAAGGCAACTGAATGAATCACAGGAATTAATACATGCAGGTTTTAGTCAGTAAAAATCTGACATTCCTTTTCACTCTACCCAGTGCGGGTGGAGTTATTTGATGATTTCTCAACCATAAACAAAACGTGTACTTATCCTTTTCCTAAGCATATTGGGGTCGGCTTCTAATCTAACCAGCCCCGCTAGCCAAGTTACGATCGTTTCGTTCGCATCGAACGCCTTGAGTAGACTACGCCTCCGATTCCTTTGTTCTGACGTCATCTCAACGCTCAGTCACGTGGTCAGATCAAAGGAATCGGAGGTGTGGCCTACTCGAGGACGACGCCAATGAAACGTAACTTGGCGAGGAGGGCAGATGCAGCTGGAAACCCGCATATCTGACAGAGGCACATTTCGCAACGATAAGGGATATTGTTGGTGTTTTATGATGATATCTGCTTATTTCGTTCATCGTCATTATTAATGGAGTAGTCGCTTAACAGTAATAGCCGCTGTCTATGGCTATGACCAGTGCTGTAACTAGCCTTTTAAAAACCCGGTGCGAACTTCTATAACTACCCCCTTTAAAAGTTGTAAATTTAGTCGGCACTCCTCGGCTGTTTGCGTCTACAATCTATGTATACGATAAATTACAGGTATTGTTTGTATACTACTGACTAGCAAGTATACAAGACCCAAAAATTGACCCTAGTTTGATATTTTCTGCGTCCCTCCAGAGCCTGCACCTAGACGCCTGCGGTGAGGCACTGCTCTAGTTACGGTACAGCAAAACCGCCAAAACTTGTGCTCAGCACAATGCGCGAGCGCAAATATTATTAGTAATAGCGTCGTTACTTGCTACGTTCCTAGCTCTGTGGACTGTAGCCACATAACGCGTCATGCGACTACGTTTTGTGGAACTTCAATTCACTTACGTGAATAGCTTGTGTCCAATTTTGAAATTGTTGATGACTTGTTGCGCTTTGTGGAACTGGTGGATAGCATGTGTTTTGTTTTACACATTAAGGCCCTTGCTCCCTTTTATTTAGTGCCATAAAACAGTAAATTTCTGAAACCAACTCGTCGGTAACGGTTGAGTTAGTAGATTTGAAAAAAATAATTATTATAAATTCGTTAGTAACATTATCAACATATCATTTGCCAAAAAAAAAAATATCAACATGATATTTTTCGCTTCTTTTCCCTACTTCTTTCAAACGGATTAGATCTTTAAAAATATATTTACACAAATAAATTGCTGGATAAGTGTTCCTCAGAAAGTACATAGCATCTAGCAATTAATCAATATTTCGCAAAGAAAATGGTTTTAAAAGTCAGCGGGGCTCTATGCGGGCGCAGGCGACAGTACGAGTATGTGTGCATTTAACTCCGACCAGATGTTCAAGGAACTATACGCCTTAAGTCAACCTACTTTTTCTATTTCATGGTTATTATGTATTTAATAATAATAGGATATTACACTTATTTTTGAAAAGTGTCTTAATTAGATTCTATAGTGTTAATAAACCATTAAAAAAAAACAAAATTTTTATTCAGTTGCTAAGTACCCTAAAAGTGCATTTAAAATTTACATTTTCAAATTTTGCATCACTGCTTGTCATCAGGCGAGATCGCAGTCAAGCACTGGTTTATAACAATTAAAAAAGAAACCATAAAAATCCTTTCTGTGTTGTGCCCATATTTGCTATGGTATAGGCCGTGGGTATAAGAAATTTTTGTGTTTTATGCTAGACCCTGCAGTCTAAGCTCACTGCTGGGCGAGTTCTCTCTTTTTCCACATACCTACGTCTTATTTTTTCTTTTAAGGTGGGTAATCATTCAATGTCTTCTTACGCTCTAGGGCGGAGTGCGAGGGCGTGTCAGACTTTTACTGACTAAAACAAAACCCCAGTAGGCTTCGGCACTGCTGGATCCCTACGGTTTTGCTGGCATGTCTTTGAGGCGCGCGTGGAACACTAGGTGCCGTCGACGACTTGGGCTCGACCCAGACGGTTACCGGACGGCTGGACGGCGAGTTACCTATTGCTTGTCGTCCGCAAGCCCGCGTCTACCGTGGCTGGTAGTCGGAGTCGGAATCTCGGCGGCTGGGGCGTTAGCGAGTGAGGGAACGAACGTCCTCGCCTATGGTGGTTGGAAATGGTGGTCAAGGTCCAGGCTGGGATGTGAGGAAATCCGTTCCCTAACGCGTGCGGCTGCCTCCTTCGCTAGCATTTCTGCTTTACAGAAGGAGGCGACCGCCTACCATTCCACGGACAATGGCCTGTACCAGGGCCCAATGCGAGAGGTCACTGCCGCATATCTCCTCTATGAGGACACGGTGGCACTACGCCCATTTTCACACACGTCTAGTAGCACAAATAAATATTTGTTTATTTGTTGTTATCATTTCTATATAGCAATGAACCATAAACACCATAATTGCCAAACATTCTTCATTAATAGATTGTCAAACATTCTTATATCACTAGATCCCATGAAACAGATTCGTGACACCCGATAGCATAATTACCATTTTACAAGGTAATTAGGACAGCTAATTGAATTCGTTCCCAATCTTAAACGTGAGAGCATTTTGTCACAGACAGAAGTGAAGTTAAAATACACGTAAATGAAAATAAGGAAACTGCCTGAGGTGCTTATGTAAACTGAGAGAGGAAAATAAATATTTTAGTTCTAAGTGCAACAGGATAAGGCATAAAAAGAACCAAAATAAAGGAAATGAGGTAATAAAAGTTGAGAAAATCATTATAGTAAGTGATGAGATAGTTAGAAGGATGTTAGAAGGATCAGCTTTTGCCCAGCTGTAGGACACAAAATAGGCTAATAAAAAAAAGGAGAACAATCGTTTGGGTCAATCTTCACGGTAAAGCAACTTCAAACAGAATCAAAGACTCCTACGTGCCTCAAAAAGGCTGAGCCATCGGAAAAAAAACGTCCGGGCATTACTATTGTACAGATCGCCTGGAAGACACAGTGGAGCATACGATCGAGGTCTGCCCCGCTTGAGTGGAACACCGCCGTGCCCTTGTAGATCGGTGGTAGTTACCTCTAATGTCCAGCCATGCTGGGCACGCCATAATCACGGCGGTACCTAAGTCCCCTCTTTGAGGAGGGGCTGGAGCGAGCAACACGGCGTCCTTACCTTCCGTATGACGTAGGTCCTCACCGGACATGGCAAGTTCGGGAGGTTTCTGCATCGGATTTAGGCGGAAGAAACGCCCGGGTGTCGCCATTATGTGGACCGCCCGGAGGACACGCTGGAGCATACCGTAGAAGTGTGCCTTGCTTGCGGAGAAAAGCAATGATTGCATCTCCGCTTACCATCAGGTGGGATCGCAGTCAAGCACTGGTTTATATCAATTTAAAAAAAAAAAAAAAAACCGTGTCCTCTACGAGGTAATCGACCAGCGACCTCTCGCGCCAGGTCCTGATTCGGGCTATGGTCCGGAGTGAGGAGGAATGGCAGGAGGTCGCCTCCTTCTGCGAAGCAGTAATGCTAACGAAGGAGGAGGTCGCACGCGTGAGGGAACGAATGTCCTTATGCCCCAGCCACCGAGAATCCGACCCAGACTACCAGCTATCCGGTAGACGCGGGATTGCAGACGTCAAGCAATGGGTAGCTTGCCGTCCGGCTGTCCGGTAATTGACCGGACCGAGCCTAGTCGTCAACAGAGCGAGCGCAGTAGGTGATGGAAAGCATGAAGAAGAGGCAGCCGTCGCAGGAGATGCCCTGGGCGTCAGGAATCGCACGGCGATTTCCGTCCACCGATAAGGGCTTGCGGACGACGAGCAATGGAGAGTTCGCCGTCCGATAAGGGTTTCGAAAGTGTGTAGTATTTCACGCGAGCCTCATACAGCTGCCAACATAAATGACAGCGTGTGCTAGGGCAGATACTTGCCAAGGTTGCAGGATTATTACAAAGAGTCAACGCGATCCTGGCAACTGAAGAAACACGAGTGGGTTTTAGTAAGAAAAGAAAGAAAGAAAAAGAGTTTATTCACGACAAACATGGCGCATACCTTAAAAATAAAACAAATAACAATAACGACTCTATATAATAAATAGTAAGATATGCGTCACATTCGCGCAAAACGGTCAGCGCTCAGCAAAATGCTGGGGCTCGTGTAAGACAGAGCCACAGCGCTGATTTTCAGCGCCAGCCGTTAGTCAGTAAAAGTCTCTGATCTCCCCCACTCAGGGCGGGAAAAATTACTTTATGATTTCACGCCCAAAAATAAAAGCTGTTGGTCCGGACTGTCAGTCACAGTGACATTTAATAGTTAGAAACGAGAAAATCTGATACTCTTCTTATCAAGGGATATCGTAGTTAATCAGAATTTTTCTTATATTCTTTATTGTACATAATTTTAAAATAAATTAAAAATTGGACAGCTGATCTACAAAGGCGAGCTCCCACAAGCGAGCGAAAACCAACAAGTGGGTTTTCTTACAGCAAACCTAAATATACATATTTGTAAGAAATTTTATATAAGGGGATACTAAAACAAATACACAACAAAAATCTAAGTTAACAAAAATTAGATCACACTTATGACTAAAATAAACTACACAAATAAATGCACGGCACAAAATACGTCTAAAAATACTATATACAACTAGCAAACCCGGCGAACTCCGTTTCGCCACCAGATGGCTTCGTTTTATGTAACATTTCGTTTGGTGATTAAAAGAAGAAGAAAAATTATTTTTTTGCTATAATCCTCCCGCCCGAGCCCGAGACCTTTCCAACGAATACAAAACCGTGGAAATCGGTTCGTGCGTTCTGGAGGTATAGCGTCAGGAAGGAAAACCCGACTTATTTTTATATAGTAGATAAATAAAGCCTATATATATATATATATTTAAAGGGCATTTTTATTGCGTAGCATCCATAAAACGGGCGATCACTCAAAATAAAATAACCATACAATTTGATAAATGGATGAATCTAATGCATTGTTGTGGTTAGTCCATCAAACATAGCATCGACGCCGAGTTAATGGCCTGTCGGTTTTCTATTGATTATATTTCGGGGAGTGTGCGTTGGAATTGTCCGTTCCATCATCGGACCACTAGACGTACGACGTTGCGCCATCGGTACATGGTGGACATCCCACCGAACCAATTCATTATGCGTACAGCTAAGATGTGGAATTCCCTGCTGGAGTCTGTGTTTCCTGATAGCTACAACCTAGGGATCTTTAAGTCAAGAGTGAATAGATTACTTCTTAGCAAGCGTGCTCCACGTCGGCCACATCATCGCTTACCATTAGGTGGGGTAGCGGTTAAACGCAAGCCTATCAATAATTATCATTAAAAAAAAAACATAGTTTTTTCATTAGGATCGACCTCAAATATAGGAGTTGTTTTCTTACTATTAAAACGGTATTTACCTACATAAGGTATTTTTTTATTTTTGATGTTATATTTTTATGAAACCAGCTGCTTGATTGCGATCTCACGTGATAGTAAGCAGTGATGTAATCGTTGATGGTGAATCATACTAGTTCATTAAGAGCCTATTCGCCGCGTATTTACATTCTGTACATGGCCAGAACGAAGGGGTGTGAAACTATTCGCGTATAGATTGGAAATCACTTTTTAATCAAGGTCTTCCAATGTATACAATAGTAGTACGCAAACACTCTCGTATAGTTTGCAGTGACTTATCTACCTAACCTTATTCCATAACATATAGTGCCATACGAATATGGACTAATCGTGCGTAGATTGGAATATTCGCGCCTGGATTAGGTCAGGTTAGAATAGTGACCATTAGAACACGATGGCGAGTGAACGAAGCGTTGATGTGGGTTAGGTTAGGTTAGAACAGTGACCATAAAAGATCCCCTTCTAATGTTTGTGAATCATTTGGGTTAGGTCAAGTAAAACGTCATTTTTATTTATCTAACATCATTCCATTATATGAATAAATGATTTTATATCTATCTTAGATTTTGTCAGGCGTAAGTGATGTTAACTGTAGTATAGTTTGGGACCAGGACGCGCGTGTACACGTTACAAACTAATAAAATAATAATAATAATATTCTACAACTATCACACAACGCCGTCTAGTCCCAAACTAAGCAGAGCTTGTGTTATGAGTACTAGACAACTGATAAACATACTTATATATTTCTAAATACATACATATTATAGATAAATTATATCCAGACACTGAACAAAAGATTGTGCTCATCAAACAAACATTTGTCCTGGGTGGGAATCGAACCCACGACCTTCGGCAAAGCAGTCAGAGCCACTAACCACTAGACCAACAGGCCAGTTTTAAACTATACAAGACCAATACGCAAAATTCGTGTATACATTGTAATTGCAGATTTAAAAATAGCAATACAAAGTATACGCGAGCAGTTCCTATGGCTGCGTTCAGGCCATGCATAGAGTGTAAATACGCCTATTCGTCCTAGCCTTGAAGACCCTAAATTATTTAATAACCTCATTGAGTGGGATGAAAGTCAGTGTCAGATATTTACTGACTTTTCTGTTCCAGGGCCACGGTGACTTTTCGACAATGGTTGCAGTCGTTGCCGGCGAGCTGTCCATTGTTTGCCGGACGTAAATCCTCATCTATGATGATTTATATGGCACTGGCGGTCTGATATCGCCCAGTTTATTATTTTCCACTTTCTAACTATAAGCTCATCCATTTCTGACTGCAAACCGGCGTTCGTAGTGTGTGCATGAAGTAGGCGCTCGAGTGTTGTGATTAACACAAAAGATTATTTTTTACGTCTAACACACAACGCCATCTAGTCCCAAACTAAGCAGAGCTTATGCTATGAGTACTGGACAATTGATAAACATGCTTGATAACATATTTATTATAAATAAATACGTATTAGAGATAAATTACACCCAGACATGGATGAATAATCATCACACCAAATTTTTTTATGGCGGGAATCGAACCCAAGACCTTCAGCATAGCTGTTAGGGCCACTAACCCCTAACCTAACAGGCCAGTCATTTATATTGAAAAGTATGTGACTACATCCACTAGACCGGCCGATGTCGACACGCTCCGTGCATGGCACGCGACGTTGTTGGTTGGAGAAGGAATGTATTTCCACTGGTCTATCGTCAACATCGAGCATGGTTTAAAAGCTTCTTGCTTCATCTAACGCAATGTTTGATGAAAAGGCAATGCAAAAAAAAGAGATAACGCCTGAAAACTCTGTTGGCATTCGGTATTTCCGTGATTTACTCGTATATTGTTCCAAGAAATACGTGTTTTTTTTTAACCCTTAAAAGTTTTTCAGACAAATTGACATCATTCAGAATCTCGATTAAATTTCCAAGGCTTCTATTGATGTACTTTTTTGTGTTTTTAATATATGTGTACATTATGGAGGGCCAAAGTTCACGGAAAATAGCAAATTTTTAGAGGACTTTACTAGAATAGTTTTACACAAATTTATGTTTTGTTTTCTATAGAAGCCTAGATAATATCCACAAGATAGTTGTGTATTCAAAATATCTAGAGAAATATATGTAATAACATCATAATCACGTAATAGCGGTTGTATGAAAATGTACTTTTTTATTTTTATTTTTGATAGTTTTGTGCTTGACCGCTACCTCACCTGATGGAAAGCGACGATGCGGTCGACGATGGAGCGCACTTACCTAGAAGTAACCTATTCACTCGTGAATTAAAGATTCCCGCGTTGTAACCATCAGGAAACACAGATTCCGACAAGGAATTTGAAAAGGATACTCTTAACATGATTTCCTGTGGTCTTTTACTGATAATGTTTTTAATGTCTTCGGTTATTAACTAGGTTTTTTAATAATTCTGATATGATACCCGGATGCTATCACTGTTAATTTGTTCTACTAGACCGTGTTGTGTTTTCTTTCCATGCTTGATACGTTCCTAGCACGGTCATGGTATGATACGAGGTAGTGGGCAGAATTATTTTAATCGACGTAGTAAGTAACGCACACAAAGAACGATTAAAACTGGTAATGTCGCATGTCGGTGGCTTCTTTGTTGAAATTAATTAGTCTCCCGCATTAAGTCTGCATTCATTTTGAGGCTTACTATAGATGCAATTCTGCTTAATTACATTTTGGGGATGAGCTGCGAGTTAATCAGCTGTGCTTACCATAATTGCTTTTGCTTACATCGTTGTGCAATGTACGAAATGAATGCACATAATAGTTCTAGAATGGTTTTTAGGATCTACTGGACGACTCCTACCTAAGTCTCTTTTGACAACTCCGTAATTCCCTTTCGTGATAAAGTTAAGAACTTGGGGATATTTACTAATAAAAACTTTTCTTTTACTGCCAAGCTTTAAGAAGTCAGCCGTAAATTATTCGTATCTGCTGCATCTTTGAGAAGACTCCGTAATTTTCGGCCGACTGCCACCAAGGTTGCGCTTGCACAGTCACTTCTTCTTCCCATCCTTGATTTTGCTGATGCCAGCTATCTTGACTTTACTCAAGAACAACTGGATAAACGTTCATATTTGGTTTGCGCAACAAATATGACGTTTCCGAATTCTGTGTGACGCTCAAGTGGTTGCCAGTTCGCCTTCGCCGGAATGCTCATATTCTTTCCCTTATACATACCTTAAAAAAACGTTTTGAGTTGCTCTGCAATTTACACATGAAATTCCTAAGGTCATCATAGAATTTGCGCATAAAATGCCAATGCATTCCACGACTTTATTTATTTATTAAAACTTCATGCAACACAAAGGCACAAAGGCGGACCTAATGCCTTTCTTTTTTTTTACTTTCTTTGATAAAACTTTAGCTGTCCAGGCTGCTCGTCTGTAGAATGAATTGCCAGACATAATTAAACGTGCTCAATCGTTGCTTATTTTTATTTTTAACCGACTTCAAAAAAGGAGGAGGTACTCAATTCGGTTTTTTTTTATGTGTGTTACCTCAGAACTCCATCGTTTATGGGTTGATTTGCATTTTTTTTTTTCCTTTATAGGTTATGCTTCCAGATTGGTCCCATTTTTTTCAAAATCTAGTTTGATGATGAGGTCCATGAGGAATCGAGGGCACTCCTCAAATATTACAGGCAACCATAACCATATAGTGATTTTAGTATTTTCATTGAGAACGGAACTTCATACTTACATAGATATCACAATGAAGATAGTTAAGCGACTATGACAATACAAATAAATTAATGGTTCTGAATAGTTACGTTAAAAACGGTATAATCAAAGTGATCTGATGACGATGATGGAGCCGGAAGGTAGGCAATGGAACTCCGTAATTAATCAATGTAACCTAGCCGTGTTTGGATATATTAGAACTGATCTTATAATGGAGCCGGAAGGTAGGCACAGGAACTCCGTATTAAAATAATGTATCCTAGCCGTGGCTTGGCTTACTGAAATTGTCATGCAGTTTTAATGATAAAATTCTATAGGTACCTTACTATAGAACTTGTACACTATTTAAGTTTGGCTGAGGGATACTTTTTAGTTGTGGTACCAACTAAAAAGTACCCAAACTACGTTTTTTTGTAAATTAAAAAGCTTAAAAAAAAATACAACCGACTTCAATTTAAAAAACAATAAAAAGTGCAAAATAATTTTAATTTCAAAAGTCGGTGTTAAATAATAAAGGGGTTCTTTTTTATGGAATCAATATATAAGGACCTTAATATAGTCAGCGAGTCTATCTTATGTTCCTCATTCTTATAAAGGTTGTGCAAAGTCTTTGACAAAGTACTAGTATCTTATGCTACAGGTCTTGTCAGTCTTACCAGTGATGGTCTCCAGAAGACAGCCTGGCCACCAGGTCAGCCACGTCAGCTCCGCGATGCAGGGCTCCGCGGAGCGCGCCTGCCCACGACTCCATCTCGTTGCGACTGTCGGCGCACAGGACCAGGCACCGGCTTGCTGTTATGACCTGGAACAATCACGATGTTTGGTTATTGTGATAGAGAGATGTGCTATTCTCATTCAAACGGTGGCCTGGTGGAAGTTGCTGAGGCTAAGAAATTGTAGGTCCAATAGGTTTCATGTCTTGTCTTGAATTATGGCATCACAACTGCTGCTTAGTTGATAAAAGAAATTTATGTCCTTAGATCAAAAACGGCCCTCATAGCGAAAAGAAGAGGTTTTGCTCCAGCCTTGTAAACTCTCCTCCGTTGGCGACGCCCCCAGCGGCGAATGGTGGCCGTCCAGTAAGGAGCAAGTCCACGTTATATTCCACGCGCGCCTCAAGGACTTGTCAGTAAAATTGTAGTGGCCAGTTAGGGTCAATGCCTATCAGGGTTGTAGATTTTTCGAAGGAGTTACCGCAGCCCTCGTAACAAAGGGCAACTCAAGAAATACTGGGGGTTTTAATCAGTAAAAGTCTGAATCTTCCTCAGAAGTTTTTTTGGTGATTTTCTACGTAAAAGTCATGTGAATATTAAAAATGAACTGTGATTTTGTATATATGACTGCATATTATGATAATGCTTATATAGATACGTATAATTTAAGCTTGGCCTTAAACCTAGGCATTGTTCACAGAAGCCCACGGCTACGTATGTGGCCTTCGCTTTGTATGAAAATGTAGGCAGGATTATTGTCCATTACCACCCACGGTTACGATGCGTACAAAATCGTGGTTGGCCAACAAAGTAATCACGCACATACTGTGTCTTTCTGTGTTCATTTTACATAGGACTGGACGGACGAGTTATGTGTCGAGAAGCGAGCCCGTCTTAATCAAATTCACTTAAATGAAGTCTTAGAAAGGCCTGAATAAGAGTTAGAAGAAGAGCCAAAAGAAGATTATTTTGATCTCTTTTTAATCTGATGGTAGGCGATGATCTGGTCGACGATGGAGTACTCTTGCCTAAAAGTAACCCATTCACTCTTGACTTACATCCTCCTGGGTTGTAGCTTAAATTGTAGCTGTGTTAATGGAGCATTTGGACCTTGCTGTCTAACCCATTTACATATTATTCATAAGGAGCACACACGTAGTCGTAAACTACGGCCATAAAATCAAGAAGTAGAGGAGTTTTTAAAAATGTAGTGGCACTATCGATCGTTTGAAAGCGGCCTATAGGTAATCATCTCCGCTTACCATCAGGTGGGATCGCAGTCAAGCACTGATTTATATTAATTAAAAAAAAAAAATACAACTAGAGGTAGAATCTATAAGTGAATATGCACTTACATAAGGGCTAATGGGCACATGGGCCGATTTCTGCCGTGTATCTAATCGTTTCACAAATCGCCTTACGAAGCTACAAAATGTTATGCGTCTACTACACGTACAAACATCACCACAGTTTTGCTGGTGCCGGTTTTTGTACACATCGCGCGTGTGTTCCATGTACTAACCAGCCTGTGCAGGCAAAACTGTGGTGAAACTTGTGTATGGTAGACCCATTCGGCAGGATATGTTGATCAATCGTTTGCAACTAATTTTCGCTTCGAGGATCGCCAAGGCAAGAGCAACCTTTGAACAGCTCCATTCCGTGTGGCAATCGTGAAAACTGACTAGAAGGCTTAAGATATTCCAGTCCAAAGTCAAAACCGTATTGCTGTATGGTTGTGAGACGTGGAAGATCACAAAGGACATTTTGCGACGACATTAGATCGTTATCAATCGCTGTCTTTGCCGTAATCTCGATCTCGAAACATTTATTGGTTCGAGAAATTCTCCAACATAAATCTGGAGGAACGCTGCGGGGAAACCCCGATCGAACAACAGATCAAACATCGCAAGTGGAACTGGATCGGGCACACGCTCCGAAGGGACCCTGAACGTATACCAAGGCAAAATCTAGATGGAATCCTCAAGGAAAGTGTAAAGTGATAGCCCTAAGCAGACCGGGCGACGAACCGTCACGTAGAGGCGAAGAACATAGGGAGGAACAGGAGCTAAATGAAGCGCCAAGCTCAAGAAGTCAAGACCGAACGGGATGGCGGCGCACTGTGGATGCCCTCTACTCCATCTAGGGGACACATGAACTTAATCAATCTTCCTGCCCTCGTTTCATCTACTTAGGGAGGCGGAACACTTTTTTTTCTCTCCGTTTCCCTCTGGCATTCGTCAAGATATTATTTCGAGATATATTTATTAAACTTATATGGTCATTATAAGTTTCCTCAAGGCCCTAAACCATTGAAGCATAGCGATAACATTTACTTAGTAGTTAAGTATGGACACAAACTCTTTGTTCACAAAAATGATATGATCATACAAGTGAGGACATTAGTACCGTAAAACTAAAACATTTCACAGTAAGTTTGAGAACCGCTGTCACCCTGTCAAGCTCACCCTTGCTTACCTCCCCTAGCCTTTGAACTAAACAGTCCCCTATCTATAATAAGACAGATCGATAACCAGGACAAGGTTAGGCCTACTACAAAAACTATTTGTATGGAAAATTACCATCAACTTCGAAGTCTAGGAGTCCGAAGATGGCGGATTTTATAATTGTAAAACTTTAGAGGTATGCGAAACAGAGTGTAAAGTCCCACATACCTTCGTTGAAAAGGGAGGATCCTCCGACCAGACGGGTGTTATGTCTGTTCCGGACAAATGCCCAATAGATGATTTGGGTTGTTTTATATGTTAAAATCGCGCGAATAACTCTAATTGTACGATACAGAGCAGTGAGAGCAGAGTGGTGGCCGAGTGGTAATGGCCCCGACTTACGAGTTGTAGTTTCAAACCCAGCCAGGCGCATTACTTTGGGTAATTTATTTGATCACCACTGCTCTCAAAACGGTGAAGGAAAACACGGTGAGGAAACCGGCATGTCCTAGAACCAAAAATTCCAAGACATGTGACATCCCATACCCTCTCCTAGAGAGGAGGCCTGAGTCCCAACAGTGGGAACATTATAAGGCCGACTATGCACCATACAGGATTTCGTATTTTTTTATTCTTATGTAGCGCCATAGATGTCGCTACTAATATTTAATTATGGCCTATTAAGCCTATAAATTCCTTTGTTTCTCGTTGAGATTCAAGGTTGAATAAGTAGATGGAATCAGTTTTAGTTTTATCCAACTGCGCGTCAGTAAAGACAATTAAGTATTTTTTTTTTAATTTGTTAATATTATGAAGGCTTGCAGTAAATGCATGCTTGTAGATAAATAATTGTAGGATATGACCGTCTTCAAGACTTAATAACGTTTGCCACGGATAATCTGAGGTGATTCCTTTGTTATGACGTCATCTCAACGCTCAGTCACGTGGTCAGAACAAAGGAATCGGAGGCGTGACCTACTCGAGGCGTTCGGCGCGAACGAAACGATTGTAACTAGGTTAGCAAGTCACTCATTGCGTACTGTTACACCTTAAAATTGTTCCAACTGCTTAGCACTATCCACATCGACTTATCCATACTAATATAATGAAGAAAAAAAAAAGAAGAAAATAGTACACTGGATCCTACCCTCTATTGTTATCTCTTTCTATCACTCAATGGTTTGCTGGAAGAAAACTCAACTTTGAATTAAGCTCGCATATGTACATGAACTCTGCTATTCACATTTGCACATACTTATCATGATGTACAATAAAGAATTAAAAAAGTAGGAAGAATTGTATTTTTGTGCTTTTGTATAGGTATTTGTATTTTGTTTGTAATAAGGCGGATTTTTTTCCGTACGGTGCCGCATCCGTTTCGTATAGTGTCCGGACTTAAAGAATAACACCATGCCATTTGCGATTGCGACTAAGGGACATACTAGAGAATGGGTAGCAGCATCTGTGCATTACAACCACCACACTGCGATTGCCAACCCGTCTGCCAAGCGTGGTGATTATGGCAACCCCCCCCTCCCTAAAAATGAAAATCAAAACGACAAAATGGCCCCTAGTGTCCGGCAGCAACTCTACCTTTGACTCTGGTAGCGGCTAAGATCACGACGAAGCAAGGGGTACGAAGAAGGCGGAACTAATGCCTAAGGCTACTTCTTTTTTGTACTTACTAAGTTTTAATAAATAAATAAATACTCAAAATCTATAGGACTGATTTTAAAAATTCTTTTTGCTATCCGTAGAATGCTACTTTATCTCTGAGTGACTTCTGTAGGCTATTGAAAATAATGGTATTTAGCTGCAGCTGGTGAGACTGAAACTCAACCTCAAAATAGTGAGGAAAAGGTCATTACGAGTAGTAGGTACATTATTCACTTAGCCTTGCGTGAACCAACTGTATTTTCGTATGTGGCAGCCCTGACGTTACTTGCCAGCCTCAAAACCTAGCCTCGTGTAATTATTTGGATATCAGCAGCTATATTAAATACCACCACTTTCAATCCATACGGTTCGTTCATTTTAAAATCACACGACTCTTAACACCCACCAGCACGTGCCAATCGGATCACAAAGTTCAACGGGCTTATTGAAACATTAATCCTAACTATGAAATTCAAATGATTAACAAATGATTCAATCTCATTTCCTAACACAACCGCAGTGTGATCGTAGAATAATTATCGTAGACATGAAGAATGGACTGAGCTTGTCTTATCCAGGTATGAAATGAATACGGCCAGCTACTGCGACGCATCATTGCTATTATTAATCCGGATCCCACTATTTGTCTTATATCATTCTGCGTCGTCTCTTTCTCATAACACAATCACGAAGGCTTTAGTATGTGCTGATTTCTGATTTGAGAATTTGGAGGTAAGAATTTGACAAAAGTTGCGGTAAAGTTACAATTTCAGGTCAGGTACTCAATTTCAAATAATTAAATCAGAAATCTGTGTTAATATAGATAGAGCGATCGTGCGAACAGAAGTTGCAATTTTTGATAGCGCTACTTGCACTTGTAGTTGTCACATTTGTCACTACACCCTACAAAAAAGAAACAGATCGCTTTATCTCTTTCTACAAAGTAGTTTGTAAATATTACGTAAGAGTAGTTCTCAGTCCATTCTCCATGTATATGGTAATTATGATATATATAGGTATTTAAATGTATCGCGTTCTGGCGCATGCGGCATTGCGGAAACCGTATCGGAACGTTTACGGTAAATCAAACGTATAATATTACCGTAATATTGATTACTGTTTGATGTTAGAAATAGGAAATCTTCCTGTTGCATCGGTACGTGGGAATATGGCTAATGTATTCAGTGTTTGATTTATTAGCTCTGTTTTTATTTACCCAAGTAGTTCATTGCATATTTTTTTCCCATATAGATCTACGCTTTGGAATGTGCAATTAGCATAATTTTTCTAACTGACTGACTTCTTGACAACTTAAAAGTGTCTGTAAATGGTTCATAACATTTACCATAACAATATTATAAAGCGAAAGTTTGTTATACTGTGTGTGTTTGTTACTTCTTCACCCTCGAATGGCTGAACAGATTTGGACGAAATTTGGCACACGAGTAAACTATGGCATGGCATAGCACATAGAATACACTTTCTATCCGTGGGTCATTTTTTTACTTTTACACGGGCAAATTGACACCGTACGACAACTGTCGCAATCCAGTGCTGGACATGCCATAATTGTGGCGGTAAGTCCCCTCTTTGAGGCGTGGCTGGAAAGATCTCACGGCCTCCTTACCTTTCGCATGACGCAGGACATGGTAAGTTCAGGAGGTTACTGCACCGGAGTCATCATTGTTTGAACCGCCCGGAGGACCCGGTGGAGCACACGGTTGAGGTGTGCCCCACCTGGGCAGAGCACCCACCAGTGGCGGCCATCGTAGGCTTACGGACGGCGAGCAATGGGTAGCTCGCAGTCCGACCATCCGGTAACTGTTCGGACCGAGCCCAAGTCGTCGAAGACGCGTACTGTTCCACGCGTGCCTCAAGGAAATGTCAGCAAACCGTAGGGGCCCAGCGCAGGGTCGAAGCCTACTGGGGCCAAAAGTCTGCTTCTGAAACGAAGACTCGGTCCTGGTACGAAAGGCAACAAAGGAACAGCAGTGGGTTTTTAGTGAGTAAAAGTGTGACACTATCTCCGGCTCCGTCCAAGAGCGGGGGATGTCATTGGAAGATTTTCCCACCGAAAAAAATAAAATAAACACCGTACGACAACTTATTGAAACTGACAAAAAAATTACTTGACAGCTCATTCCAATGCCTAATAAACCACGAATTTCGTGCTTTATTAGGCATTGGAATGAGCCAAGTGCAAAACATTTTACATCTGAAGGTTCGGAAACATTGCACTCGATGGATATCACATGACTTAACGGAGAACCAGAAACGATCGCGATCTATTGGTGCCTTAAAATGATAAGAAAGTTTGATGGAGGACAGTCATTGGCTCTCTATGCTATCGTGACAGGTGATGAAACATAGGTGTACTGCTTTGAACCCGAAAGCAAAAGTCAGTCGGCAGAGTGTGTCTGTCCTTTTGAAGGTTTGCCGATGAAAATGAACAGTCGAAGTGTTGGTAAAAAATGGTTGCCTCTTTTTTCGGCAAATCAGGACATTAAACTACAGTATCGCTTCAAGATCAAAGGACAATGACTAAATATTTTTACGTCAACACTTGCTTAGCCCAGAGTCTTAGAAAAAGTTCGCGAAAAGCGACCTCGAAGCAATGTACTCGTCCACCACGATAAAGCATCGTCACATTCCGCTAAAGCATCAGAAGCCTATTTGAGGGCTTCAGATGTGGAACTGGTGACGCATTCGTCTTCCTGCCCGGACCTTGCACCCTACGACTTCTATTTGTTCCCAAAAAATAAAGACAAACTTAGAAGCACACGTTTTACGATTCCTGAATCGGCGGTGAATGCGTTCCATAAAGCCATTGAAGAGGTCCCTAAAGAAGACTGGTCCAACTGCTTTGTACAGTGGTTTTAGCGAATGCAATAATGCATTAATTGCGAGGAAATATTCTTTGAAAAACAATCAATGTTTCGTAAGTTAATTCTTATATCTAGTCTTATTTATGAGAATCCAGAAACTTTCAGTATGCCCTAAGTAGCAGACACGCATACGTCGCACACAATATCGCTTTATCTTTTAAGTGTTCGAATTACGTTCGAAATTTGAAATTTTGCCGTTTAAAAATTTAGAATCATTTTCCGAAAATTAATAAAGGTTTATTTGACATTATATTTAAAACTGTATGACATTATATCTGAAAACGTTTAACATAATATTTGAAATTATTTGACACCTATTTGAATGTTAACTAACAATGTCATAGTTATATCTTGTTTTTTTTTGTACGTTAATTGCATTGCCTTGATTCAATACAATATAAATTGTTTATTGAATAAATAAAATGAATGCAACTTCATTTCTGAAGTGGTTCCCCGATCGCGTAGATTTCTTAATTTATTTATTTACTCACTTATATAAAATACAAACTCAAAACATTTACATTAAAATCAATAATCAAGGAACATGAACACAAAACAGTCTGTTTTCTTCAAATTAAATAATTAATTAACGGCAAGAAAATACACAAAACCATACATATAACGTTATTAATCATGACAGTGTTAGTGGTTTTATTTTCAAACCGAAACACGTGTTGTTTGCACCGTAGGATCGAAACAAAACAATAATATTATCGTACACCAAATGAATTTCGTCGATATAGCACGATATGTAAACATAGATGACGCTCGGATACTCGGCCATGCGGTATACAGTGAATCGATCTTTAGTTTGCATTTTTCAATCTTCATATACTTATTCATATTCTTCATTGTAAACACAATTAAAAAAAAAAGTGCGGGTCGGACTTGTGCACAGATGGTTCCGTACAAACTTACCTTTGTAAATATGTAGTTCAATTTCGAAAGAAGTCTCGAAGATTTTTACGAATTATAAAAAAAAAAAAAATTGTGACGTAACAACAAATTTACTATTTATAGATTTTTTCCTATATCTGTGCTGTAAGACCTTGCTTCATGCCAAATTTCAGGATTCTGAGTCAACGGGAAGTATCCTATGAATTTTGATTCCCTTGAGAGTGTCGAATTACACGTTTTTGTAACAAAAACGGCCCTATCTTTTTTTTCGTTAACTTAGTAATTTCATTTTTTCACAGCTTCAAGGGACCGCAGACTATGGTTTTAATAACAACTCGATACCTCAAAGCGTTCCCGAGATAAAGGGTCACGAACGACGAAAAGACGTACGAACAACAAAGTGATCCTAAAAGGGTTCCGTTTTTTATTTTGAGGCACAGAACCATAAAAACAACAAAAATAGGATAGCTGCATTTTTTAGCTTTTTGTTATTAGGTACTTTAGGTTAGGTTAGATATAATTTATTTTACGGCTTCCCGGCGTGTGTTACTAGGCTAATAAAAAAACTGCATTTTTTTATTTGTTGGATGAAAGGTAATTTGCATTTTTTTTAAAATAAATGCGTGTTTTTAACGGTCTTATACGATCTTCGCATAAGACCGTTATTGCCTTGCTAATGAAACGTTTGGGGCACATCGATTGGATGGTTTCGAAGTCTATATCGGAAACCGTTTCATACTACCATATCAATCGGAATTTTTTTTTGAGCTTTATTACACGTACAGGGCGTTCCACGACTTTGCTAAATCGAGGGAAAGTAGGTACCTTAAGTACTGTAGATAGATAAAACTGAATGAAGACTTCATTTTTAGGGTTCCATACCTCAAAAGGAAAAAAACAGAACCCTTATAGAATCACTTTGTTGTCCGTTCATCCGTCTGTCAAGACCCTTTATCTCGGAAACGGGTGGAGGTATCGAGTTGAAATTAAAACCAACACAGTTCTGCGGACTCTTGAAGCTGTAAAAAAAAAAAATCAAACTTGTAAGTTAACGAGAAAAAAAGATACTTCGGTTTATGTGGCAAAAAACGTACATTTCGACACTCTCGAGGAAATCAAAATACATAAGGTACTTCACGGGTAGTGTGAAAGCGGAACCCGGGGCCCTGGGACGAAGGCAACGAAGGAACAGGAGTGGGTTTTTAGTCAGTAAGAGTCTGACACTATCTCCCGCTCCGCCCAAGAGCGGGGATGTCATTAGGATGATTTTCCCACCCAATAAAAAAAATAAAAAAAATACATAAGGTACTTTCCGTTGACCCAGAATCCTGTAATTTGGCATGAACCAAGGTCTTTGAGCACAAGTATAGGAATAAAACTGAAAACTGTTAACTTGTTGTTAAGTCACAACAAAAAAAAAATGCGATTCGGAAAAATCTTCCGAAACTCCATTCCGGAATTGAACTATTTAAATAGGAAAGTTTGTACGAATCCCACAGGGTGCGAGTCCGACTCGCAGTTGCCCAGTTTTTATTTAAATACCATGGCTACATTATCGGGATTCTGCGAATATTCGCACTGTCGACTCGCGACAATTGTGATCAAGTAATTCGTTGAATCGCGAAGTATTCGGGCGAACACGAATGCTTGTTGACATTTACACAGCCGCATAGAAATGAGATTGACCGCTAATGTACTAGGTACATGTTTATTTGTTTTAATGTATTCAATCTTAATTAATTAATTTCAAATTATATGTTATTGAAATAATTGTATTATAATAATAATAGACTGGCCTGTTGGTTTAATAGTCAGTGGCCCTGACTGTTATACCGGAAGTCGTGGGTTCGATTCCCACCCAGGATAAATGTTTGTGTAATGAGTACGAAAATTTTTTCTGTGCTTGGGTGTAATTTATCTATAATATGTATGTATTTACAAAATGTATAAGTATGTTTCTCAGCTGTCTAGCACATGCGTTGTGTAAAAGTTGTGGAAAATCAAAATCATTATGGTGACACTTGGGGGAGGTTCCCTTTCAGATATCTACGCAATCTGGTAAGAGAACGTACGAGAGATCTACACCACAAACTATAGGTAGAACATAGTGAGTGCAAGCTGGCCAAGGAGGCACTTCTCTCCATTGATGGCCGCTTCACAAAACGGGCCCTACGACTGACTAAACCTCAATTGCGCAAAGGAACGGCTGTTACAACTGGCCATGTGAACTTTAATAAGCCTCTCTCTGTCGTAGGAGTTACAGACAGTCCACTCTGCAGAGCTTGCATGGAGGAGGACGAGACAGTAGCTCATCTGCTTCTAAGCTGCCCTGTGGTCGCTGGATACAGGGCAAAGTACTTTGGAAACCCAGGTATCCTCCGTGACATGGTCAGTAACACCAAGGCGCTGCTGGCCTTCCTTGAGGAGCTGGGGTGGATCGAATAACTTATTTGTCCCACCTGTACGCTAAATACGCGCTTTTGTCGTGGAGTTGCGGATAACAGCCTGATATACAATACAATACACTTGAGGAGACCTATGTCCAACAGTGAACGTCTTTCGGCTGAAATGATGGTGATGATGAATCAAAATCAGTTATATACTAAAATTCTACACACCTGTTAACATTAGTTACGTATATTTGTTATGTTTATGTTTTCAGGATCCTATGTTAATTAATGTAATTGAGCATGTACTGCTTTAATTAATTATAAATAAGGGGCCATTCAAGTATGACGTAAGCACTACAGGGGGGTGGGGTGGGTCTTTGCTTTACTTATTATTGATGTCATGGGTAATCTAGATGGTGATTATGGAGTTTTATTATGGAGTTTCTTGCCGGTTCTTCTCCATAGGAAACGACCAATTTGGAACCGTGCACTAGCTTCTGACGTTTTATAAGTGCCCATGTAGGCCTATGTGAAATAAAAAAATTTTGACCTTGACTTGATTTGAATTACGTCTACGTCAGCAGTGCAATTTTTATTTTTTAAAAGAACAATGTCGATGTTTCAATATCACAAGAAGGTGAGCAGACACCTCATTAAGCAGCATACATATAATGTCATTAAAGACTTAGTGTCATGGATTAGTGTGTCATGGACTGACAACTGTTAATTTGAATTAATAATGTCAAAATTTAAAATTAACTCTCTTTTTTTCCTTTATTTTATTCTCGTCTAGAAAAAAGGAATACTTGAAAGTATTTCTTTTTTCTAGACTTACAACTACTACTCATAAATTAATAACCAAACTAACACATTGACAAATGCACGTACCAATGTTTACGTAAGCATGGGGGGGGGGGTGAGAGGTCACATTGATTAATTACGGAGTTCCAGTGCCTATCTTCCGGCTCCTTCATCATCATCTCTCAGTTCAATTCGGTGATACCATTTTCAACATAACTATTCAGAACCATTTATTTATTTGTATTGTCATAGTCGCTTAACTATCTTCATTGTGATATCTATGTGAGTATGAAGTTCCGTTGGCTATTTCTCGTCTTCTTCATCAGGCCCACTTCATCAAATGTTACTTTTGACTGTAAATACTTAAGTTCTCGATAGAAATACCAAAATCACTATATAGTTGCCTATAATATTTGAGGAGTTTCCTTGATTCCTCATAGATCCATCATCAGAACTAGATTCTGAGAAAAATGGAAACAATCGGAAAGCACATCCTCTAAAGGGAAAAAAAAATTGCAACTTGGTCCATAAACGACGGATTTCTGAGGTCACTTAAAAAAGCATTCAACCGAATTGATAACCTCCTCCTTTTTTTTGAAGTCGGTTAAAAACATCGCATATAACCGAATACGATGTTATTATCATTACACGAATATTCGTGCGATAATGTAGCCACAGTATAAAATATAGATGTACATGAACATAAAGTTATACAATTGAACCTACGAAGTTTCAAATTTAGAATCATCATCCGGGCACGGGACAGTACCGACGCCAAGGGAGTTCTATCTCTTTATGAAACTGCAACAGACTGAATTCTGTTCAGCATACTGGAACGGTCATACTACGGGTAGTGAACATTTTGAATGTTATATTATACAAGCTTCTACCAGCGGCTTCACCTGTGCGAAAGCAGGTTTCTTCAAACAAACTTTGGACCTCTTTTTCATCTTCTTAGGAGGCGAATTTTGCAAAATTCTCTCTTAGTGCTCGCCTACGTCATAAAAGAAAACCTTTTGCTAAAATTCACGCTCCTAGTCCCAGTAGTTTCGGCTGTGCGTTGATATGTCAGTCAGTTTCTCCTTTTATATCCCCTCGTGCGTATAAGGGTATTATTATTACGTTTTTGCGCGTTTTTACGTGGAATCACCAAAAAAGAAAGAAAAAATAGGATTTTTCTAGGAAAAACGTAAATATAGAAACCAAAATTTTCGATCGAATAAATTTCGTGAACCCGTGTGTACAAAATGATAATTAAACGTTTTTCAAGGTCACTCAAGTTGTACAGATGCATATACAAACGGCCATCGAGGGGCTATATACATATAGATTTTGTGTGGTTTGCTTTGAGCACTCTAAGTAATGGGTTTTTGTCAATAATATTTGTTTTTTCTTGTGGGGGCACTATCGTATAACAAATTATAATGATTGGTTTTTGTAGTGTAGATTCGAATAACGAATTCATGAATGTTAAAATAAATTCAAATAAGTCAATAAAGAATAAAAGTCAAATTCAAAATTGAAAAGGTGTAAATTTCTTGAGGTCAGTTCATACCTAATCTAGCTTCATTCAGAAATCAAACTTATAAATACACGAAGGAAAATTTCTTTAGAGGAGTAAAGACCACTAAACTCAATCGGTCCTCTGAGACGAGCGATGTTCCTTTAACTGGCGGTCTTATCGCTCGCTTTATATGTAAAAGCGATTTGTTTCACAGTACTGAGCAAGCAATGGACAGTGAATAAGTGTAAGTACCGGTGCTTAAGACTTTATGCGAATGTGCATGCTAATGCAAGGAAGTTTTTGTTGAGAGATAGCACGCTATGAGGGCTGTGAGATTATTCGAAAGAGTTACCTCGGCTCCGGAACACAAAGGGTAACTGAAGGAACTGGGGCTTCAAAGGGCTGGGTTATAGCCAGTAAAAGTCTAACATTCCCTCTCGCTTTAACCAGAGCGGGAGGAGGCATTTGATGACTTGCGTCAAAAAATCTTAGGATCGAAAAATTAAAATCAAAATGTTAAATTTCTCATAGGCCTGCTTTGACTTATAAAACGTCAGAATCTAGTGCACGGTTTCTATCGGCTAGGTCCTATGGAAAAGAACCGACAAGAAACTCCAAGGTTATTCTTTAAAATTTATTGGTTTTAAAATATTTCCACATTACAATTAATAGAAAGCCAGAGGCAGAAAGTTGTCGAAATTATTATTTTTTATTTCTTTTATTTTTGTTTATTATTATGTTAAACGTGTTGCGCCGACCCCAAATAACACGGGATAAGGGCAGGAAGATGATGATGATTATGTTATGTTTGTCTCTGTCAGTTATGGCCAGCGTTTGAGATGCAACAGACCACCTAGACTACTGTGTTGTCTATGGTACAACACAGTTATGCCCGGTCAAATTATAGCCTGATAGGGGGGAAACTGGTTTTTATTTTTTGTAATTATTTCTGCGTCTATTCGGGCAGAATAAACATGTTTTCTTTCTAAATATAATGAAATAAACATGGCATCAATTATTATTTTTCTTATTTTAATTTTCCTTCTTCTTTTGGATGTGTATTTTTTTTAAATTTAAGAGCCAACAAGAGCTGGTTGGGGTTAACAAGAAACAGACAAATTAATACAATATAATATCTGGTTAATTTCATAAGTTGTAAGCTCATCTGTAATTAAATAACGTGTCTGGCAAGTAATTCTTTGATTCTAAGAAAAGGAACATGTGTTTAGGCTGGTTACTGTTTAATGTTCAGATCAATTTAGGAAGGAATGTGATTTGTTTGAAAGACATTTCCTGATCGAACTAGTGTAGTCAAATTCATTATATTTAAACAGCTAGTAGAGGGCCGCAAGTGGATTTCCCTGCAGGAATCTTATAAGGGTCTTTAAGTCTAGAGTGAATAGGTTACTTCTAGGCAATCGTGCTCCATTACCGAACATCATCACCTTCCTGCCCTTGTCCCGTATTATTTGGGGTCGGCGCAACACGCTTTTTTCTTCCACTCTGCCCTGTCATTCGTCATACTATCACTAACTTCCTTTTCTTTCATAACACTCTTCACACAATCCATCCATCTTTTCTTTGGTCTCCCTCTCCCTCTCCATCCACATTTAAACTCATAACTCTTTTAGTAACATGCGTCTCATCCCTCCTCTTCGCATGACCATACCAAGACAAACGATTCCCTTTCAACTTTTCAGTCACTGGCGCCACTTTCAAACTTCCCCTAATATATTCATTTCTCACTTTATCCATTCTCGTCACACCACACATCCATCTTAACATTCTCATCTCCGCTACATGCAATCTTTTTTCATCCGTCTTTTTCACAGCCCAACATCCGACCAACATCAACTCCATTGCCGATCACCTATCAATAATATTAATAAAAACTGGCTAAGTGAGAGTCAGACAAGAGTTAGACACGAAAAGTTCCGTAGGTACTACAATATTAACTTCGAGCAAAAAATTGCGGTTGCATGGACATGTATCTCGGGTCGCTTTTAAATATCAAGTTTATTTGAGCTTATAATTCAAAGTCCATTCTGAACTGATAAGTACGGTTGGACTTTGAATTACAAATTAAAAAACACGGTAGTTTCATGCTTAGCATCACTTGCAACCATTACACTAACAAGGTAGTCAATTTGCAGGTTACTATCAGAAACTATTTATACCACAGTTCTACCAGTGCCGTAACTATCGTTTCATACGCCCGGTGCAAGCTTCTGTATAACTGTACCCCATGAAAAAAGTTTAAATCTTACAATTGTCAGGTTGTGGCACGCTGAGACAGACCTCAGGGGTCTAATTGTGTGTCTTTCTCTAAACTTAAGGCAAACCCTTGTTTTTATAAAATAAATAAATAATGATAACTTCGACACCCACTATTCACCTCTTTTGGGTGCTGGAGCCCCCGAGCACCCTCGTAGTTGGCACTTCCAGTAGGGCACGTCTACACTCTTATTAGGTAAACGATAAATATTGTATGTTGCTAAATACCAAGCACAACACAAAATTTGGCCCTGGTTTGATAATTTTTGCGCCCCTCCAGGGTCTGCGCCCCGTGCTTGGGCACCGCTGGCACCACTCCAGTTACGGCACTGAGTTCTACTAATTATTCTAGAAGCAAAGGATCTTTTGAAAGTTGCATTTCCATACACATTCACACAAGTGCTAGTACGCCATAAAAAGCGCACAAAATGGTACCTTCTCACTATTTAAACCCCTATTTAGACGTTCTACATTCGCAAGACTAGGGTTGCCAAGCCAAAAACTGAACAGTACTGACTAGCTGGACTATTGAGTAAAAATACCGGACACTTATCATTCGTAAAATTACAAAAATAGTCAATTTTGTAAAAAAAATAATTAACCAAATCTATTTATTTTTATGTCAGGGAAAAATATGTTGTATGTTAATCAAGTGTCGTGATGGCCAGTAGTGGTTTTTTTAATTCATATGTACTTTTCTAAGTTTGTCTTGGTATGATCATGTGAAGAGGAGGGATGAAACGCATGTTACTAAAAGAGTTATGAGTTTACATGTGGATGGATGGATGGAGAGGGAGAGGGAGACCAAAGAAAAAATGGATGGATTGTGTGAAGAGTGATATGAAAGAAAAGAAAGTTAGTGATAGCATGACGAGTGACAGGGCAGAATGGAAGAAAAAAACGTGTTGCGCCGACCCCAAATAACACGGGACAAGGGCAGGAAGATGATGATGAACATTTCTAAGTTTATTTAGGAAAAATTACTCGAAGAACACGTAAAGCCGTTGGTCCCTGTTATTCATAGATCTTTGACAGTCGTTACAGATAGTCAGACGCCGGAAAGTTTGACCATCAGTCTATCCGAGGAGTATCGCGTGGTCCAGTAATTAGGTTTTACAGGTGTGATAGGTAGACACTCTATGTCAAACATAGGTATTCAACCGCATTCGGTTAGACTGGTAGGCGACCCTGAGCTAGTAAGCAAAAAGGCTTGGGAGATGATGTTATCTTGATTATTCCGAAAACCGTGTTTTTTTTTAATTAGTAAAAAGTTCTCGATAGAAATAATCATCAAATTAATAAATTAATCGAATCTTAATGCAAACTTGGTCGTTTTAGATTCTTAATAACTCAACTCACTTTTGAGTACATCGAAAAAGTCTATACTAATATTGTTAAGAATGAAAGAAAGATTGTTCGGATTGAAAAGTCACAGTAAATACTGTGAAGAAAGTATTGAAATAGGACCAAAAATGACGAAGATACAGAAATTTTAGTGTATTAGTTCCACCAACGGGCCCGAGAATGAAACGACTCGCTGTGACGTCATCTGTCATGGGTCATCGGTCTCCACCGGCAAATGAATACAATCAAGCCGTTTGTCGCACGGATCGTGAAAGATGATGTCATCGTAAACAGTCCAGCGAGAGCGCGCGTTTCCAAGTGGCCGTTCAGAAAACTTTTAATAAATCCACCAATTCTTGACGGATTTTCATAATTTAAAAAAATAATTGCTCAGTAAATTATTACACATACGTTGTACTTAGTAAAAATCGGTTTTGTTATTATGTGATTGATCCTCATTCTCAGGGAAAACCATAGTGGTACAATATAAAAACCCTAACAGAAGTAGGGGCGGGTCGCGCACCGTAAATTCGTCCGGACATGCATCCAACAAGCTTAATATGTCCGATTTTTTTCAGCCACCTGGCAACCCTAGGCACGTTGGAAGGCGCTCTGAGAAAGCGGCTTGCTAACGAGAACTCTACGAGGCTCTAGTCTGCTCTCACAGCCATTTGTTTCACTCTACACTTAAGTTTAGCTTGACACCTGTGTAGTTGGTAATTGTAGGAAGAAAATAGATCCTTAACTAATAGTAGCAGGTTTTGTTTTTAAGGTGGGAAGTCATCCAATGACTTCGTGGGAGAAGTCATTGGATGAAGAAATTTTTATGCTTTAGGCTAGACGGTGCAGTCTAAGCTCACTGCTAGGCGAGGCCCCCTCTCCCTTTTCCACATACGTCTTTTTCTTTTAAGGACTTCTTCTTAGGGTGGAGTGGGAGGGCGTGACAGACTTTTACTAACTAAAACCACACCTATGTTCTTTCTTTGCCCTTGCGTTCCAGAACCACGGGTTTCCCTTTCGGAAGTCAACCCATGGTCCTAGTGGGCTTCCGCCCTGCTGGGCCCCTACGATATTGCTGACATCTCTTTGAGACGTGCGTGGAACACTACGCGCCGTCGACGACTCGGGCTCGCTCCGGACGCGATAACCGTACGGTGAGCTACCCATTGCTCGTCGTCCGCAAGCAAAAGTCTAATCAGACCTTACGTCGATTAGGTACTTGAGTATTCTCAGAAGTTCCAATAATCGCATTTGTTGGAATCATCATCATTTCAGCCGAAAGACGTCCACTGTTGGACGTAGGCCTCCCTCAAGTGTCCCCACAACAAACGGTCCTGTGCGTGTCGCATTCATCGGATTCCCGCCACTCACACCAGGTCATCAGTCCACTTAGTGGGAGGTTTTCCTACACTGCGTCTTCCGGTGCGTCTCTCCAGAACCTTGCGGCCCTATCGAACAACGCACGTACCAGCAAATTACCTGCTACTAGTGTGTCTTACAAAATAAATAAATGTTCAACATCAAGTATAATAATTTCCCCCAATAATGTTGATACTTGTTACAAATCAAGTGGCCCTTCACACTTCAGTATCAATTTCACAGGAAGGACCACAAAAAATGGCGCCGTAATATATTTTTCCCTCAATTTTTGAGGTCAAATTAATTTCTGTTTTACGTGGCTTTAAAAAGAGTCCAAAATTGATTGGATGGCGCTGATTGGTCCTTCTTCTTATGTTTTCTTGAAAATACGTATTTGATTTAATTGTAATTAGATATTTTTGTGTTAACTTATTGGAACGGAAATAAACACGAATGTTTACTTTGAAATCTATGTATGTAATGTATACATATATATGTATACATATAGATTTCAAAGGATTTTTTTTTAGTACATTATTTTGATCTATTTCGTAGGGTTCAGCCAGCGTTTGCAATGTAAGCGCAAAAAAATGTATTTATTTACGACATCACCTCTTAAATTACCTGTGTTTATCTACTATATTATGCATTTACATCTATTTAAAAAAAAATCATAACAAAATCCGTTGCGTAGTTTTAAAGATACATACATAGGGCCAGGCAGCGGGAAGTCACTTTGTTTTATACTATGTAGTGATAATAGTTTGAAACTCGTAGTTTCTAAATTGTACTTTACAGAGCCTGCTACAGTATGCAAATGTTGTGACTGTGACTGCAGTTCCCTTGAATATATGCGCTTTTAATACATGACAGTGCTGTGTTACTTGCAAGTTATGAAATTAGTTTGTCTATCACTAATTAGTTTAAAGTCCTCGCATATGTATGTAAAAGTGAAAATACTTTCACTACTGTGTTGCTAAACATTGCCTTTATCAACATAAAACAACAAATAAGTTTTCAATGAATAAAACATATTTCATTTGAAGGTTACAAGGAGTGGAATTCCCTGTGTTTCCTGATGGCTACAACCCGCGAATTTTTAAGTCAAGAGTGAATAGTTTACTTCTAGGTAAGCGCGCTCCATCGTCGGCCGCATCGTCGCTTTCCATCAGGTGAGATAGCGGTCAAGCACGAACCTATAAAGATTAAAAAAAAATATGCATGACAGGGTATAAATTCCCATATACCTCCGTTGAAAAGGGAGGATCCTCCAACCAAATGGTTGTTTTGTCTGGTCCGGGCTGGTCCGAACAATTGCTCTATAGTTGATTTCGGGGTGTATGTGTTTTAATAGAGCGGGGAACTCGAGCAATGGGTTCGCCGTCCGACCGACCGGTAACCGTCCGGACCGAGCCCAAGTCGTCGACGGCGCGTATTGTTCCACGCGCGCCTCAGGGAGATGTCAGCAAATCGTAGGGGTCCAGCAGGGTTGAAGCCTACTGGGGCCACGGTTAGCGTGAAAGTGAAACCCGGGGCCCTGGGGCGAAGGCAAAGAAGGAACAGGAGTGGGTTTTTAGTCAGTAAAAGTCTGTGTCAGATTTTTACTGATGATATCTTTCGCTTCACCCAAGAGCGGGATTTGTCATTACATGATTTTCCTACCTAAAAAAAAAAAACGCACGCTTATAATTATAATAATATAATATTCCAAAACTATCACACAACGCCATCTAGTCTCAAACCAAGCAGAGCTTGAGTTATGAGTACTAGACAACTGATAAACATACTTATACATTTCTAAATACATACATATTATAAGTAAATTATACCCAGACACAAACCAAATGATCGTGCTCATCACACAAACATTTGTCTTGGGTGGGAATCGAACTGACGACCTCCGGAATAGCAGTCAGGGTCACTAACCACTAGACCAACCGGCCGGTCAATTATATTACAGTACTCATCCATTCTACTAGAACACTCGCTCTCCCAATTTCAAACGCTGCCTGGGTGCAAAGATTCACCAAATGAGGATTTATGAATTGGTACCGCGTCCGCCAGGTAGGTATTAAAATATTTTGCGGTATTTTGAAGGTATGCTGGCATCTAGACGAGATACCGAGAATATTTTATAGCTCCCTGGCACCCGAATTATGAGCGTTCGTTTCGCATTATTTCGCACCTTTAGAATAAAAGTGGCCTAACTCAAAAATTCTGTATCTTCTGATTTTTTAGAACTTCTTTTTCTTGATGACAATTCGACATACATTTTCACTGTTTTTCATAAAAACCGCTCTTACGCTATTATGACGTTATTACACATTTTTCATTAGAAATTTATGTAAAACTAATTGAGAAAAGACCTCTGAAAACCTGCTATTTTGCATGAACTTGGACACTTCATAATATACTCAAAAATTGAAAAAAGCCTTGCAAATTTTATCGAGATTCTGAATGACAATATTTTTTTTCAAACTTAAGGGTTAAAAAAAATACATATTTCCTGGAACAAGTTTATTGAAATATTCGAGTAAAACACGGACTTACCAAATGCTAACAGAGTTTTCAGGCGTTATCTCTCTTTTTTCGCGTTACCTCTTCGTCAAAAATCGCGTTTGACTGCGTTAGATGAAGTAACAAGCTTTGAAACCATGCTCGATGTTGACGACAGGCGAGTGGAAAAGGAGCCTCATAATATTATAATGGTGAAAGTCTGCGAGTGTGTGTGTGTGTAAGTTTGTTACTTTTTCACGCTCGAACAGCTGAATGGATTTCGATAAAACTTAGTATACGGGTACCAAGGGTCCAAGATTTTTGAAACTCTTAACATGATTTAAAAGAATGTCCATGAAGTTTCTTGCACGTCCTTTTCCATAGAGATCTACGATTTGGGACTTGCAATTTAGCTTCACTATTTTGACTGATCAACATTTTGACAATTTAAAAGTACCTGTACTCTGATAATCATCGGATTATCAGAGTACAGGTACTTTTCAATTAATAATGCTAAAATCAACGGAGATTGGATAAAGAACAGTCCTTATTAAATGTGGTCTGATTAGACGAAATATTTTAAAAGGTCATGCTTTAGGATAATGAATTTGATTGGTAAAGAATTGTTTTTTGTAAGTTAATTGAAAATGTGACAGGAGTGCCAAAAAACATTGAAATATTGCCCTGTTTATTTTTATAAACGCCAAGTCCCTGGAGCTTACGCCTCAAGACTCATCAAGGACGTCACAAGATTTAATACCAGCATGAAAATTATTATTTACATTTTTTTCGTGCTCTGGGAGGAGGGTGAGGAGGTGTCAG
This sequence comes from Mythimna vitellina, assembly GCA_949316375.1. Classification (NCBI taxonomy): domain Eukaryota; kingdom Metazoa; phylum Arthropoda; class Insecta; order Lepidoptera; family Noctuidae; genus Mythimna; species Mythimna vitellina. Next base: position 4,820,604 of record OX438687.1, on the reverse strand, counting down.
ACTTTTACTGACCGAAACACACCTGTGTTCTTTCACTTGCCCTTCGCGTCCCAGTACAGCAGCAACTCTTTCGAAAATTTCTGCAGAAAATTAAAAAAATTATAGCCTCGTGCTTGACTACTATCTTATCTGATGGAAAGCGACGATATGGTCGACGATGGAACGCGCTTACCCAGAAAAAACCTATTCACTCATGACTTTTAAAATTTACTTTTAAACTTAAAAAATTTCCAGGTTGTAGCCATCAGGAAATAGATTCCGGAAAGGAATTCCATTCCTTTGCTGTACGCACAATAAATGTGTTCTCAAAACGTTTTGTGCGTGAGTGTGTTTCGTTCCGATTTCCAATCTTAAATCATATTTCAATAGCGACACGTAAACGTAACACCTTTCCAAACACATATACATAACCCTACAACGGCGACGCGTTCGCGAAAACATAATTCAGTTTTCGCACTCTCCTTCGTTTAACGAACCGATTGAAGTACGGAAACGCGTGTCGCATTCAACGTGTTTCGTTTAGCGTGACCCAGTAAATTGGAGGCGTGTTCGCTAGGTGGCAACGACGAAATATGGCTGTCGCATATGTGAGCGGATGTTGTTTTGAAAATGTTATTCTGCCTAAGTCGTTTTTCGCGTCAACTTTGATAAATTTTTCTTTATTACTGCGTTTTTTTTTGGCTCGTAGGTAGATACGAACAGCTTTGCTTGCGAGTTTAAGAGGAGAGTCCTTGAGAAATACCTCTTTTTTCTTCATTTTTAAAAATTTCTAAAAATATATCGCACTGAATTACACAAAAAAAATAATAATAATGAAGGACCTAAATCGATGTGCCAAAAGTTTCACCGCGAAATATTTGCAAACCTATCCTTAATTTTGAGAAAAAAAAAGACTGCTAAATTGACCTTTCCTATTTGCAGGATTTACCAAACTTTAGCAGGAACTAAAGACTAAAGATACAAAATCCTGCATCGCGGGATTAGAAATGTGCAATTAGCATCATTTTCAGACTGACTTCTTGATATTTCAAAAGTGCCTGTAAATGGTTTATTTGAAATAAAATGCTTTGAATCAAATAACAAGGCTGCGGTTAACCTGTTGGCAAAAAGTGAACGGCGAAATATCCCTATACTTTCAAACTTGTATTTTGTTTTGAAATTCCCGGACGGTACCTCAGTGGTCCGGAGGAATTTTGTTTCCTCGTTGTTCGTTATATTTAAAAAAGTTTTTCGACAATGACGAAATTGGTTTGAGAAAGTTTGAGGAGTAATTTTACACAGACAATTAAGAAGTTTTAAAGTAACTTTTAGCGGGAGAAGTAATTTGGTAAAATAGCAACACAAAAAAAAAGAATATGGTAACGTATCCAAACGTATCAGTACATACAGTGAGCGGTGGTCATGAGTAAATACAATAATCTGGCTGAAAAATAAAAGATAGTATTACAGCACTAGCTATTGCCATCGACTTGATCCGTGTGGAAGTCGAAAATTGTCCCAAGAGAATTTCTGGGATAAAAATTATCCTATGTGCTTTTCCAGAAAATGGTCTATGGCCAAATTTTATCAAAATCCGTTCAGGCGGTCGAGTATGAAGAAGTAACATGTACACACGCCTTTATAATATTAGTTTGATGAATATACCACGGTGTCTATAGACCAAAGTCTGCGTGTTGCCAATGATGACGTTATTATGGCTCCGAAACGTGTTCTCTTACAATGGGCCTCGTCAGAAGGCTTAAAGTCACCCAAAGGGCAATGGAAATTGCTGTGTTTGGAGTTTCCTTGCATAATGAAGATATCCGCAGGAGAACCAAGGTTACCGACATAGTCCGAAGAATCGCCAAACTTAAGTAGCAGTGGGCAGGGCAAATTGCTCAGAACAGATAGTCGATGGTGATGAAAGCTTCTAGAGTGACGACCACGTATCAAAAGACACAACGTTGGAAGGCCTCCCACAAGGTGAACCGAAGATCTAGTGCCGGTCGCGAGAACCCGATGGATGCGAGACGTACAGGACCGGTCGATATGAAGACACTTGGGGAGGCCTATGTCCAACAGTGGACGTCTTTCTGCTGAAATGATGATGAATTAATCTGTCTATCCTTGTCACAATTATGTTGGAATCCGCTTCCAGCCTTGCTGGATAAAGCTGACAATCGATATTTTACATGGATCGATTGCCCATCTGGACTCCACAACCCAGTAACTAGAAGACACGATACCCCTTGGCAAGATTATTGTCAGATATTCTGACTTCTGACTATCCGTAACAGCTGTCAAAGATGTTCAAATGTCAGCCGAGGCCAACGGCTCAATGGAGGACTCTCAATTTGTCGTGTATGCTTAAACTTGAAGATAGTCCTGTACGCTGTTACGTAGCCTCAGCGCTCCCACCCTTTAATAAGGTGTACAAAGAGGTCTTAATAAAAGAACTGAGGGGTAATATAATCGACTATTAACACGCAGGTGGTAAGGCGTAAAAAGGGGCGTAAGATTTACTGCGATAAGAACGCCACAATACATGCTTTCTTTGTGTAGCGATGTTTTAGTGGTGAAAAATACAGCCTTTTTTGAGGGATATCATCAAATTATTCCGCCCGCTTTAGGCGTAACGAGATCTGCTGTAATTTTTATTTAACTAATACAAAAATAGCAGCAAGCAAGTCCTCTGTGAAGCTGCATGTCAAGCTGATACTCCCGGCTGTCATTTTTGAATGTTTGATAGTTTTTTTGTTGGCTTCGCTCGGTATGTGCATTTAACCAGTGTCAAGTTTAGAGAGTATTAAGTTTTAAATCACTTTGAGTTCCATTGGAACATGGATGTAACATATTCTAATGTTTTTACAGTAAGTATTTGGCAGCAAATCTGTCAAGTCAGCCTTCTCGGCAAGCTTTGCTGTGGTAGTCAATATTATAATAAATCTCAGCTCCATTTCAAAGGTACAATTTCCGAGATGGACAGTAGACCGCAAACTGCAACCGCGAACTGCAGGCGACACTACTAGTTCCTATTGAAACTCTTGAAATTGGTTCCGAGTGCGGCAACACTACGGCCTGCTGCTGCGGCGCGCAGCGACACGAAGCGACTGCAGACTGCAGTACCAGTTTCGAAAATGTCGACTTTTTCGGAAGCTGATGAAGAGAAATTAATTAAATTTATTGCTGGTCATTCACACAAGTCGTCATCGTCTTCCTCTCTCTTCTGACAAAAGACACATTAGTAAAGTATCGATAGCATTATTGGATATTGTGTCACGCACGAAGGTACTGAAGCGACTGAAGCATGGTTCTCTACATTGTGCAGCCGCGACATGTCGCCGCGCTTGGAATAGTAGCAACTGCTCGCACAGGCAGCATTGCGGTCAACCGCAGCCGCTAGCCGCAGGGCCGCAGTGCAGCCTGCGCGAACAGTCTGCAGCCCATCTCGGAATTGTACCTTCACGAAATCGTTTGTTTCAATGATTTCACATTGCAATACAGAATGTCCGCGGGAAATGCATGACTTAATCCCGCCGTCACCTTTCTACCATCGGACAACCCGACGTACGGCGAGTGTCCACCGTTACGTTGTTGAAACTTTAGCGGTCCGGACTAAGCGTTTCACTTCGCCGTTTATATCGCGTACATCGAAGGACTGGAACAATTTGCCTACTGCGGTCTTCCCGTCAAATTATAACTTAGGTGTCTTCAAGGCTACAGTGAATAGGCTCTTAATAAACTAGTGCGCCTCACCATCAATAACTGCATCTCTGATCGCAGTCAAGCATTGGTTTATATCAATTTAAAAAAAAAACATATTGTCCAGCTGCGTAGACATTTGAGATACAAAACTACACCAATTTTACAAAACAATATTCACTAGGAATCCATTAGCGAATAATTAAAACAGCCACTGAACTCCACTCAACATAATTCCGTCAAAAATCCCCTTTGAGAGTCGTTGTGGGTAGTCAGAACCTCAATACCCTGACACAAGTCATGCCTGAGTGTATGACCTAGTTACTGATAGTGAAGAGGTTAAATAGCTAGTCGCTTCATATGAAATACTGGTATTCAGCAGCATTCGCTTTGACTAGAAGTCAACCTCGACATAGTTAAGGCTAAGCAGATTGATTGTACATCTTAAGGGGAAGAAGTGACGTGTACGCCGTGAACCAGTGACCCATTTCAAGGTGAGTCACGCTGAGTTTTACGCGCGTGACACGAATAACCAGGGGTTGAAATCTGCGAGCAATGGAGGGTTAGTGTTGTTTTTACTGCTGTTACGACGATGTTAAGTAATCGTGAAAGATTTTCATGATCTGTTTTTCTTTGCCTTCCTGTATTCTCATTATTTGGGTCAGAGGTTGATAAAGTAAGGACGGAATTCACTAATAAAACTAATCGCGTTTTAACGTTTGGCTCGCATAATCGCGTTTAGCCGCTGTCACTAGTGTGACTTGTAAAAATACAACAAAAGAAAAATACAGACAAGTGACACTAGTGACAGCGGCTAAACGCAGTTAGTGTTATTGTTGAATTCCGCCCTTAGATTTTGGTATAAACAAAACGAGTTTTGTTTATCCATACCTATGAATATTACATAATATTATAAAGCTGAAGGCTTTGTTTATTTGCTTGAACAAGCTAAACTCAGGAACTACAGGTTCGAATTAAAAAAATCTTTTAGTGTTGGCAAACTAGGAAGCTAATATATTAAAGTATAAATTAATTTTGTCTTCTTCTTTGTTGACTCTTCGGGTCTTAAAGTTAAAAAGGCGAGGTGAGGTTAAGTTTTAAATGCGATAAGGCCGCCCATTGTATGTACGTACGTGTTTTAGTTTTAGTTTCCTTTTATGTTTGTATTGGTGTACAATAAAGGATATAATAAATAAATAATAAATAAGGATTTTGATGGAACTTGGCAGACATATGACGTGGCAGATCTTAGAATTGATTCGTTCATGATATGGCTAACTAAAACTGTCCAGATCGTGTATACGTTAACATTTGATGATATGTCAATCCTCATTTGGCCATTTCATTGATGTAGGATTTCTATGATAATAAAAGGTTTAAAGAAAGTAAGTTTAAGGCCTTGGTAGTATAAAACTTTAACGTTTGAAATGATCTGGCCAGTTTTACATATCATGGAGTGATCAATTTTTAAGATCTGGCCACGACATATATACCAGCCCCCCTAGCCAAGTTACAACCGTTTCGTGTCGAATTCTGTCCTCCAATCGGTACCCCCCGGTGTCAGCAATTGTAGAAAACGATAAGTTGGTAGCCATGTTGACGCGCCTGAGTCGGCCGTTCGTTCTACAATAACAAAGGATGTAGCGTTGAACATTGTAGAAACGATAACAATTCATTCTATCATTTTGAACGATGTGAGCTTGCCTACAAATTTTCTATTCGTTTGTTCTGACCACATGACTTAACTTTGAGATGATGTCATTCCCATACATTTGATTAGTTTTCAACTAGCGTTAACGATTGTAGATTATCAACTTGGCTAGAGGTGCAGGTCTTGGGAAAGAAACTCTATTACTTTTTACACCCTCCCGGTGTAAAAATGACTGTCACGTAGGGGCCTGCCGCTGGCTGGACTCTCATCTGATTGATTTAGTCGATCATGGAGTACACTAACCTAGCAATATATCCTACTCATCTTTTTATTATTATGGATAGGTTTGCGTTTGACCACTATCTCATCTTATGCTAAGCAAAGACGTGAGCACACTTGCCCAGAAGTAACTATTCACTTTTGACTTAAATACCTCCAGGAAGGAGCTATCAGGAAACACAAACTCCGGCAAGGAATTCTACTCTTTAGCTATACGAACTGTACAACCAAGGGTTGACTTGGTAGAATATGAAAATAAATACCGAATTACGTAATTTTCCCGTATATTCAATTCCTTAATTAGTAACAATAATTCCTGATAGGTGCGCTGCTCATTGAAAAAAAAAAAAAACCACTTGACCTATGCAAACAGCTGTAACGAAATCATAGCGCGATCTAACTCGATTCCAACGCCATCTAGGGAGACAAGCGGTACCTATTTACAAATACATAATTATTATTATTAAGTGATCGCGCTATGATTTGGCTTCCTGCTCAGACACCAACGATCTCCATATATCTACCGGCGCAGCGGCACACGTCTGATGGAACGGGCTAGGCGTAATTAAATTGTGCAATTCTAATGCACACTCCCCGCAATGTAAACGATAAAAATCCGTCAGGCTAACAATTCGGCGTCGATGTTCAAGACTTAGAAGATTCGATGATCTTCTCTCTCTTCATCTACTAAATACGTCAGCTCTGGGCAGTCTATTGCTCACTGACTTATCTCATTTCCCCGTCCACTTAAATTATTCTCTCAAATATTAAACATGAACTCTTACACTTATGGCGTCATAAGTGTAAGCGTCAATCAAAACCATCAATCATGAATGATGTTTGAATGACGGAATTTTATCGCCATACGTTTTTTGTCATGCAAACGTTAATTATTGCATTACATATTAGGTTTTTCGTCAGTCAAAATATTTGACTGTGGCAAAACTGACAGCAAAACCTATCTTGTAATGGACGCCTATTTCGTCGTCACATCAAATTCACGTAAGGGGGGAGGGGTATTTAGCTTTCCGTAATGGACAGTAAACCTATCAGTTACACTGGAGATGGTTCGAGACCTATGTAAACTATAATACTAGACTAGTTAGATAGTTACCTTTGCCTAAAGACTAAAGAGAGATCTGAAGAGTGTTGAGCGCTAATGAAAAGGTTGAATTACATTATATTCAGTTGTGAAGAAGATAAAGTCAACTAAGAGGAATCTGTTAAATTATAAAAATCGCTTCTAATTTTAAAAAAAAACTTAAATTGATGCATACATTCGAGCACATACAATATTTTTCTAATGGCATAGTCGGCCTTATAATGTTCCCACTACTGGAACTCAGGCCTCCTCTCTACGAGAGGGAATGGGCTGTAATCCGCCACGCGGGCCCAGTGCGGGTTGGTGGATGTCTTCGAATTTTTGGTTCTAGGACATGCCGGTTTTCCTCACGATGTTTTCCTTCACCGTTTTGAGAGCAGTGGTGATGAAACAAATTACACAAAGTAATGCGCCTGGCTGGGTTTGAACTCGCGACCTACGACTCGGTAAGTCGGAGCAGTTTCCAATCAGCCACCACTGCTCTATCATTATTTTTCTAATAAACAAAGTAAAGGCAGAGTTAGTACATCGATTTCTTTGGATAATTTGTAATTAACTCGTTCGACCCATTTTATAAATTGCCCGGATTGCTAAAAGTTTATCATCTAACATATAAAAACCTATTAGAAGATCTTCTTGCGTGATCGCATCAGAAATGAAAATATCCGCAGGAGAACAAAGTTACAGACAGGGCAGGGCACATTGCTCGCAGAACAATTGGTTGATGGGGCCGAGAGGACCACCCGTATGGTGGACCAATGACCTGGTAAGGGACGCGGGAATCCGATGGATGCATGACGCATACAGGACCAGTCGTTATGGCGACAATTGAATATAAGCCTCCCTTATGTCTTTCAGCTGAAATGATTATGACGATAACGATTTGTAAAAATATTGTGTCACAGTGTTTGTTATAGAACTGCTCCGAAACGGTTTGACTGATTTTTTATGATTTTTTGTGTATATTTAGTAGGTCTGAGAATTGGTCGTAGGCTATTTTTTATACCCTTAGGTGAAATGAGGGTGACCCAAAATAATTTGTATTATGGCAAAACAGCATTTGCCAGGTCAGCTAGTATAAAAGGTAAGCTAGAGAAGATGAGCACGAGGGGAACACGAGCTGAGCTCATATTCGTGTTGTGTGGACCAATTCTATAGGAGCCGAGCACAAGCTCGTGATCGGCTCCTCCTTTAGATATAGCATAAATACCTGAAAGCTGTTGTTGGCTTTGTTGATGCTGCACTCCGCGAAGGTGGCGTCTTCGAGCTCGTACTCGTCCCACAACTGGCTCTATAACAAAGAAAAGAGACAAGCTATAATGACGTCACAATTAAAACACAAGTTTATGCGAGTTTATGTGTTTGTTTTTTTTTGTGTTTGTGTTTTGTTTTGTTTGTTAAACACAAACAAAAACATCCCAATTCAAACAAAATGATAACAAGACCTCCATTTAATATAAAACCGACTTCCAACTATTTAAAAGATTAAATTATTTGCAACACAGACCAAAGTTAAAGAAATATGTCTTTCCCGCTTGTTTTCTTAAGGGCTAAAAGGAAAGAATTTTAATAAAACATTGTTTGACAATATCTGTCTCGTTTGTTTTTCTCCTGTAAAATTAAATACGTAGTACATTTAGGAAGCAATTGGGTTAACAAAATTCTTTTAGAGTTACTTTGTTTGAGAATTCTTTTGATAAGGCAAGACTTTAAAAAAAAAATAAGCCTACACAGTTCCCTTTTTGAAATTGGAAAAGATATAAAAGTTTTATTTTTATTTTTTCGAATGTAACTTTTTGTACAATTCGGCTCTACCTATTGCAAGTTTTTTTTAACGGCTGTTATCTTGCCTGCCAGTGTGGTTCCGGTCTTGACTCGATAGGCACTGTAACCAACTTCCATAAGCTTGTAAAGTAACGAGAAATAATTGGGTTATGAATGGATATTTTTCTATATTTCTGTTATCCAGAAAATATTTTCGATAATATATTGAGAACTTGACTGCATAACTAGGTCTACTTACAAAGTGTTCTCTCACCGTCCGGTCGTCCATTAAATTCCTCTACGAAAAAAAAAACGCTTTGGTGTTTAGCTAAAGTAAAATTTTTGCCGTTGACATTTATCTAAGTTATAAAAATTAACATTATAAAAGTTATAATCATTTGTTTTGGAGAAGACATTCTTTGGAAATGCTGATCCGACTTAGAAAACAATTTAAAAGAGAGTATCACTACCATCGTGGGCTTATTTATGGTCTAACTAGCGACTCGCCCCGGCTTCGCGCGGGTTCAATGGTGATATCACCTCAATCGCTATGTCCCTGCATTTTAAATCTGTAATATCTTAGAAAATATGTATTTAAATTACATGGTGTAATGGGCCATATCGATCTATATCAAATGCACAATGTATTGGATAAAGATTAATGCTGTATTGCTTAAAATCGCTTCGTAAATAAGCCATTATCTCTCGTAAAAAGTAAAGGATATTTTTTTTATTTTGGGTTATCCCTAAGAGATAGACGTATACTATTGTGGACTTTTTGGAAAACATTTTAAGATGTACAATACAGTAGTACATTATTTTGATATATCTAGTAGGGTTCAACCAGCGTTTGCAATGTAAAAAAAAATGTGTTTATTTACGACATCACATTAGAAACCTCTAAAACTATCAGTGTTTCTCTACTATATTATGTATGTATTATACATATAAACTCTCTTCTTAAATCACACTAACCGTTAAAAAAAACACATCATAATCCGTTGCCGAGTTTTAAAGATCTAAGTATACATAAGGACAGACAGCAGGAAGCGACTTTGTTTTATACTATGTTGATGCAATATTTCCTTGGTAGGCCACAACAGCAAAGCGGCGAGGAAATGTTTTTCATATAAAGACCAATGAAGACGAAAGAGAACAAAGTTACCCTTTTTAAGCCCTCTGTTCCAATACGCTGGCTCCGTAACGCAACCGTTTGATTGTGCGGCGGCGTATCGGTCCCGCGTGTGTTGTGATACGCGGCGAACTGTTACACGAATCTGACACTTCTCTAAACTGGTCCCCGATGAGGGTTAAATATTTGAGATAATATTTAAACAAGTTGAACGTTTTGGGAACACATTCATTGTGCGTACAGCTAAGGAATGGAATTCCTTGCCGGAATCTGTGTTTCCTGAAGTATACAACTCGGGAATCTTTAAGTCAAGAGTGAATAGGTTACTTTTAGTTAAGCGCGCTCCATCGTCGACCGCATCGTCACTTTCCTTCAGGTGAGATAGCGGTCAAGCGCGAACCTATCAAGAATAAAAAAAAAGAACGTGTAGGAATAAAAATATCGGTCCCTTTCAGGAAACACATCGTAGGCAACAGTTTGCGTTTTTTGCAGGAACGGGTTTTCCTTACATAATTAAAAATTATAACTTTTAGTAATAGAACTTAGTAACTTAGACTAGACTATGCAGGTGACTTAATTTTGTTTCAGATTCGGGTCGGACAAGATTAGAGTCTGATCGACACGAAAGAAGGAGGAGTAACTTCAGCTACCCCTGAGACTGTTTCGGTGTTTCTTCTCAGGGTAGTCAGCTAGGAAACACCGGCCTCATCTAGTTTAAAATGACGAAAAAAAAATTGACGTTAAACCTACATACAAAATAAATATCATTTATCACTTAGCTGTCGGGATTTTAAATTAGGGAATTCTTCTTCTGAGACGTGCACTCTTGACAGAGTGGTCGTGGTCATGTCTCGGTCGAGTCCTGCACCACCATCTCACGATAGGACGCCATGCAGCTCTGTGTTTGGCAGTTTGTGAGTTGTCATTAATGCTGCAGTGTGTCACAGATTTGATGAGGTTCGGAATCGTGTGGATCTCCGGAATGGATAAATAGATTTCGATGAGAGTTTCAGTACCAGAGAGGTTAGATGTGTTATGTTATAGAAACTAATAAATTTGCTCCAAAAGAAGAGAGTAATCTTTTTAAACTCCATGCGAACGAGGTCTCTGGTAACAGCTAGTCAAAATACAAAATGAAATGTATAATATATCAGATATATAATACATCAGATTCGAGAAATTCTTCGAACAGTCAAATAGTAAAAAAAGCTTTAAAAAAATACGTGTTTTTTCAGCTTTGTGTTCAATTTCATATTTCGATGATCGGTATTTTATTTCAATGGAGAATTCATTATGAGCGATAAAAGCGTAGAGGACTGTGCAAATTGAATTCGTTTGTGTCAAAATGTACGTATAATACGTACTTGGAATTATGTGTTGTGTGTGATAACGTGAAAGCGAATATGGAATTCGTATGAATTGTATTTATTTGACTGTTCATCTGCAGGGTACATTGCTCGCAGATCAGATGATTGGTGGAGATGAAAGGTTCTGTAGTGGCGATGACGTACCGGAAGACGCAGTATTGGAAGGCCGTGGGCCGGGTCACGGGTATCCGATGGATGCAATACGCACAGGACGGGTTTTTCTGGCGACACTTGCGGGGAGGTCTATGTTCAACAGTGGACGTTTTTCAGATGAAATGATGATGGTGATGATTGATCATCTCGCATAGTGATAGTGCGATTGATTGCCTCCTGGGCTAGGAGTTATTGGTGACTGGCGCTTGGAGCTAGTAAAGAAAGTTCTGCATGTGGCAACATATTATAATGCATCTTTATGCATTATAATATGTTGAGCTAAAACACCTAAGTCTTGAGTACCAACACCGAGTTGCTAGCGTGTCGGTTTTTTATTGTATACATTTCATGTACGAGTATAATGCTGTAAATCTTTATATACATCACTAATTTTGAATTAGTACAAAAAGCTTATTAGAAAAGGTCTCGTTATTATTTAAGTAAAGTCTCATCATAATCTTCCTGCCTTTGTCCCATGTTATTTGGGGTCGGCGCAACACCTTTTTTACTTCCATTCTGCCCTGTCACTCGTTATGCTATCACTAACTTCCTTTTCTTGCATATCACTCTTTACACAATCCATCCATCTTTTCTTTGGTCTCCCTCTCCCTCTCCATCCATCCACATGTAAACTCATAACTCTTTTAGTAACATGCGTTTCATCCCTCCTTTTCACATGACCATACCAAGACGAAGAGTTTATGTATATCCCAAAATGTCACTCAATTTATGGAAATATTGTACAGGCTATTGATTATGAATGAATGAATGACGATCAAAATGGAAAAACACTGCGCGTAGTATTTTTTTGTAGCAATTGTTATCTAGGACCACGGGTTTCTCTTTCGGAAGTCAACCCATGGCCCCAGTAGGCTTCGGCCCTGCTGGGCCCCTACGGATTTACTGACGTCTCTTTGAGGCGCACGTGGAACACTTCGCGCCGTCGAGGAGTTGGGCTCAATTTGGACGATTACCGGACGACTGGACAGAAAGCTACCCATTGCTCGTCGTCTGCAAGCCCACGCCTACGGTGGCTAGAAATCGGGGTCGGTGTCCTAGCCGCTGGGGTGTGAGGATGTCCTCGCATGTGCGGCTGCATCCTTTGCTAGTCTTACTGCTTCGCAGAAGGAGGCGACCGCCTGCCAGTTCTCCTCGCTCCGAATCATGGCTTGAAGTAGAGCTCACGAGGACACGGCGGTGCTCCGCCCAAGCGGGGCACATTCCCACCGTATGCTCCGCCGTGTCCTCCGGGCGGTTCGCACAATGGTGACATCCGGGCGTTTCTTCTTACCATGTCTGGCGAGGAAACACGTCATGCGAAAGGTGATTGCGCCGTGACGTCTTTCCAGCCACTCCTCAAAAAGGGGACTTACCTCTATGATTATGGCGTCCCATGAGTTATGGAGCGTAGGGTGGTGTTTCTAACGCGATCTACCTCTCTTCACTTAATACCTATTATTACACTACTTATGAAACTAATAATTACTTACGGACTTACGAAACTAATAATTATATTTTCCTCAGCCTTCGAGTAGACTCTCATGTATACGATAATGGATGCTAATAGCTCTGATCTTCAATTTGCAATGATTAAAGTAATAACTGGCTATTTTCCTCAATTTAGCAAGTTTATCCTTCAGGCAAAGGTCTTCAGTATACAATTACGTATAAACGTAGGAAAGTGCGAGTTATCAAAGAAAAAACGAAGGTTAGTGAAGTTTCTCTTTGAAATGTAAGCTTCGCATCGTAAGATTATCTTATCCGTCTCCGTGTTCCGTGAGTGTGTCCGTGCCGTCATCGGCCCCCCTAGCCAAGTTACAATCTTTTCGTTAGCGCCGAACGCCTCGAGTAGGCCACGCCTCCGATTCCTTTGTTCTGACCACGTGACTGAGCGTTGAGATGACGTCAGAACAAAGGAATCGGAGGCGTGGCCTACTCGAGACAATCGACGCAACAGAATCGAAACGAAACGGTCGTAACTTGGCTAGGGTTGTAGCGCTGAAACACAGAGCGACAACATTCCAGCGATCACTACTGGTGACGGTATTGTCAAATCGTACCTTATTTATTCACAAGTCGGTAAGTGTCGAAAGACACAGAATTAACATAGGTGTGGTTTTAGTCAGTTCCCCTGGGGCGAGAGAAGTCATTGGATGATTTGAAACCTAAAAAAAAGTTGGCAAGTGTCACCGTGAACTATCAAGGTTTGGACCCGTGACAGTTCTTACTACAAAATTGACTAGCTACTAAAATTGGTGCGCACATGGCTCACATTGAGCAATGGTGGTCCGGTGGTACGGCCCCGAAGTATGAGTTCAAAGTCGTGGGTTTACACTTTACTTTACAGGTTTGTACTTTGTATAATTTATTTCATCATAAAGCAATTATGATGAAATAAATTAAAAATAGTGAAGGATAAGATCGTGATAAAACTGGTATTCCGACCACCCGTACTGGGTCCGCGTTCCATAATGCAGGCACGGCTGAGTCTCAATAGTGGTAACATTATAAGGCTGATAATTGAGACGAATATTAAATATTTCTAGGTGTCTAGTATGCCTATGGTATTCAGGCTCCGCAGTGGTATATAAAGGTGCATGCATAGTAGGTATGCAAGAGCGGAACACGAGCCGCGCTCAAGTTCATGTAGTGTGGACCTATACTAGAGGAGCCGAGCACGAGCGACTCTACACGAAGTTGAGCTCGGCTCGTGCTCCGCTCGTTCTCGATTCCTCTAGCGTAGACCCACCATCAGATGACCCCAAATCCTCAAGCCACTATTTCAGATCTAACTTCAAAGCAAGTTTAACTTAATTCACGGTTCACGCTTCACAGATGCATGTTCCCGGTCTTCTGTCCAACTTCTGATTAACTTCAGAGGAAGTGGCATCAAAGTTGGAGTTTGTAAAGTTTGACCCCCATTAGCCTTAGCTTACTAGTTCGCGTGGTTAGTGGGCAAAGGGCGGGCATCTATACGGCCTGCTCACAAGTTTGGCCGGGTAATGTATCGGTCATCGAAATAAACAGGGGGATGTTTTAGATCTCTGGTTTTGTGGAAAGTTTGAGAGACATCGCTACATAGTTATTTAAGACGATCTTACAATAGGGTTTTGGCCATGTTTAAATGAAATTAAAAGATTGTCTTTGTAAAGAAGTCCATCGACATCGGCCCATGTTTTTCGCATCGGTAAAAATGACAAACAAAAAGCAGTTATTAACTGTTTCAGGACATATTATTTTCTAAAGAGAGAAAGACTAAAGTTCAGCGACTATTTTAATTATTCGCAAATTGATTCCTTGTGGAAGTTGTAAATACACTATTGGTATAGGTAGTCCAGTACCTCAAGTGTCCTCACAATTGGACAATAATGTGAAATCATTGAAACGAGGAATGAGCGAGAATTTTGTTGTAGTGTTGACTACCTCAGTAAAGTTTGCTGACTCGATACATTTGCTGCCAAGTACCGCATAAACATTCAAATGTTTTATATATATTCGCATTCTAATGAAAAACAAAGTGTATTTTATACTAAAAACTAAACAGTTTATAAATCTAACACTGGTTAAATACAAAACAAGAGCGAAGCCAAAATAACAAAAAAAAAGGAACTCTTGTAAGTAATTTCAGTTTGCAGAAGAATTTCTAAACGCTTCAAGCGTTTTGATAAAATTTTATTATGAAGAAATCTTGTCACTTCTTGGTATCCAAATGTATCATCAGAGGTTGAAATATCATCCTGATAAAAATAAATTGAGGAGTGGAATGAAGGACATATCTTTGCCCAATTATGGAACCCCAAGGATCAATCAAAGAAAGTGAATCTCTCAGTCTTCGCGAAGTTTTCAGAAAAATAACAATAATTTTAACTTTGTTACGTTAAAATAAATAAAATTCTAAAGCGACGCTTTGATGAAATGCAACGAGAAGGAAGACAGAAGAATTTTACGGCTATTTGTTAAAATAAAAGATTTTGTGGAATTTTATACATAGATTTTAAAGAAAGAATTTCTATGAAAAATAGCGTGCTATATATAATTCACATTCGAAATAACCTGTTGTGTTTCGTACCTGTAGTGCTATTCTGTAAAGTTCGCAACGTTTATGATGATGATGAGATTCTAAGGAATAGTGAGATTGAAATGGAATCCCAAGCATCTTAATTCCGCCAAATCTGTTCCATCATCGCACCACCAGACATACGGCGCCACCATGACATGGTGGACATTCCACCCATATGGGTAACACAATGTTTTGGGAACGTATTCATTATGCGTAAGTACATCCTAGAAATGGAATTCTCTGTAGGAATCTGATTTCCTAATAGCTAGAACCTTGGGGTTTCTAAGTCAAGATTGAATAGGTTACTTAGTTAGCCTGTGTATCAATTATATAATTATCAAAACTGCTCACGAAATTAAATTATACCTAATAGCTTTTGCCCCCGTCGCTTCGCCTGCGTACAAACAAAAAAACAAATTTACATCTTTATAATATTAGTGTAGATAATTATTTTAAAAGCTAAAATAAAAACTTTTAAACGGCAATATATAAACAAGACAGGCCCGTATTTCCTTGTTGATTACGCTAAGAAGAAACACGAAAATGAACTTCGAGATCAAATACTTTGTTTGTTACATCATTGTTTCGTTAACATTTTCAAGTAACAGAGCAATATCTATACACAACCCATAACTATATACCACTATGTATCATCTGCAACCTCGACCACATCTCCTGAGTATAAAACTTCATTGAAAACTATCGTAATTCGAAGGTGACGGGCGTCGAAACTGCAAGTTGGTCGTTGTAAATCGCCCGAGGGGCCAATTGTGCGGAAACAGTGGAACACTTGGAACTTCGCCAACTGCAGACGATACAGAGTAGAGAAAAGTGTAAACTTGAATTGTAAAGTTTCCTGTTAAATGATATGTAGAACAGATGACTGCCTTACGTCTAGTTGTGGCTTAGACCAGAGAATCGGGGTCTTAAGTTAGAAAATACTGAATACATATCCCACTTAATCTACCTAATATTTGTATTTTATTATAACACTCATTGTACAATTGTTCATTCTTCTCAAATTAATAAATAATCCCTAGTTCCAGCACGCGTGGGAGAACTGACGTCTTCATGCCTCAGCGGCCAGGACCCTGACCACAACTTCCAGTCACCGTAGGCGTGGGCTTGGGGGCGACGAACAGTGGTAGCCGGTTGTGGAACATTATAATGCTGATTATGCTAACATGGACTAAAATGACGAAAAAAACTGATATTTTTAAAAAAAATCAATGGTTTTGTCACGTTGGTGCAAAATATGGATCTGGGTCACAATACATGTGAAATATTACAGCCGAACAAAGTTTTATTAATTTGTAAAATGTTGTTTTTCACTTTAGTTTCAAACTCATCCATCCACATCCATCACGGCACATCTACATACTTTTTACTTCATAATCTTATTGACATAAAAAGGAAATAACATTGACATTTTTACAGTTATTGTATACTGTACTCCACTGCATCATAGGCCTTACACCTTGATGTAATTTGAAACCGTGAACAGTACTTAAAACCGTTCCACATCACGTAATTACATTACACCTACATATTGTGACTTTAATTCAGACTAATTGGTATATATGTTACAGTTAAAACCAGTTTTTTAAATATATCGCGTTTTTCCTAGTAATAACTTAAGAACTAGTTATAACTAGGAAAAACGCGATCTAGATCTAGATCTAGGGAAGCGCGAAAAATCGAATCCAGACAAAACGTGTTTTTCCGAAGTGAATCAGCTAAAAATGTTCCAATCGAATGATCTTTGAGGAGTGGCTGGAAAGACAACACGGCAACCTCACTTTCCGCATGACGCAGGTTCTCACCGGACATGGTAAGTCCGGGAGTTTCCTGTATCGGTTTCGTGTGGAAGTAACGCGCGGGTGTCACCATTGTGTGGACCACCTGGAGGATACGGTGGAGCATACGGTAGAGGTGTGCCCCGTTTGGGCAGAGCACCGCCGCGTTCTCGCCGTGGCGATTGGTGGCAATGACTTCTCGCGCCGGGCCCTGGCAGGCCGTCGCCTCCAACTGCGAAGCAGCAATGCCACACGCGCGAGGGAACGGCCCTCACGCCCCAGCACCGGGATCCCGATCCCGATTTCCAGCCACCGTGGCGCGAGCAATAGGTAGCTCACCGTCCGACCTTCCGGTAACCGTTCAGACCAAGCCTAAGTCGTCGACGGCGCTGGCGTGGAAAACGCGTGCCAAGGAGATGTCAGCAAAACCGTAATAGCCCAGCAGGTTCGAAGCCTCTGGGGTCATGGGTTCGTTTCTGAAAGGAAAACCCGGGGCCCTGGAATGCAAGGCAACGAAGGAACATAGGAGTGGGTCTTAGTCAGTAAACTTAGTTTCTCTAGAGCTAGTTTTAACTAAAGCTTCTGACAAATAGTTTTATCTGAAAATCAAATCTAACAATGGCAAATTCCAATTTTAACTAGATATTTCTAGTTATAACAAAGGCATTTAGTAAAAACTAGTTTCAACTAGGGAAAACAAGTCCTAACGAAATTTAACGAGTTTTGGCTGTAACATTTAAAGGTTTACATTTTTTTAGCCACATTTCAAGGTGGAATATCGAAAACATAAAGCAACATAGTATCACCACTTGTTCTGTAGAATTCTAAATGAACTTTTCGGTAATGACGTTTTAGGTTATCCGACACAGTAGGGTTAAGCCATGTATCATAGTTTACGACTATCTGACGCCGACAAACTAGGGCAAAGGAAACTGCATTGAGGTTGGCCATAACTCACGATTTGGTCCTTCAGCTGTAAATTAAGGTCACAGTACAAACATGATCTATGTATCTCATTCTATGTATCATTATTATTATTGATTATTTATTGTTGATTGTAATTAATTTAATTTACTTCTTTTTTTCTTTTAATTTTTTTTTATGTGGGAAAATCATCTAATAACACATCCTGCTCTTGGGCAGAGCGGGAGATAGTGTCAGACTTTTACTGACTAAAAACCCACTCCTGTTCCTTCTTTGCCTTCATCCCGGGACCCCGAGCTTCGCTTTCACACTACTCGTGGCAACAGTAGGCTTCGACCCTGCTGGCTATAATTTGCTGAAATCTCCCTGAGGCTCGGTCTGGACGGTTACCGGACGGTCGGACGGCGAGCCACCCATTACTCGCCGTCCGCAAGCTCGCGCCTACGGTGGTCAGAAATCGGGATCGGAATCCCGGCGGCGGTTAGAGCGTGAGGACCGTTGATCATTGATTATTTATTGTTGATTGCAATTAATTTAATTTAATTCTTTTTTTTCTTTTCATTTAAGAGCCTTAATTTTAAAAAACGATGTGAACATCTCTTTGGATTGCGTTACATGAAGTAACAAGCTTTTAAACCATGCTCAATGTTGACGATAGGCGAGTGAAAAAGGACCTCTTAAGATTATAATTATAATACGTAGAATATCATCATAATTTTATTTAATAGTAAGGTAAAATCTATTTAATCCTTTTCCGCGATAACTTGAACCTTTGAACTCACAAAATGAAAAAGTTACATCATTAATTTAAAACTTAGATTAGTTGAAGCAGTTCACGTTAGAATATTTAAAGTGTGATAAACTTTGGGCATCATCAATCTTTTGTATAGAGGACTATTAATCACTCTGGTTCCGCCAACTTCATGAATACTGGCATGTAAGGTCGTTAACTGCTTCAACCGGAAGGTCAACCGTTTAAAATAGAATAGGAGAGAAATAAAATATTTATTTATTTAAATACATAAATGATATGGAGGCTAAAAAAAACATTTAAGGGTCAGCAAGTTAGACTGTCTGACTGTGTTGCCAGTGATGACATATGGTACTGAAACATGGTCGCTTACAATGGGCCTTATCAGAAGGCTTACAGTCACCCAAATGACAATGGAAACGGCTATGCTCGGAGTTTCCATGCGTGATCGTATAAAGAATAAAGATATCCGCAGGAGAACCAAGGTCGCCGACATAACCCGAAGAATCGCCAAACTAAAGTGGCAGTGGGCAGGGCACATTGCTCGTAGAACGGATGGTCGATGGGGCCGAAAGGTTCTAGAGTGGCGACTGCGCACCGGAAAACGCAGCGGTGGAAGTGCTCCCACAAGGTGGACTGACGACCTGGTGAGAGTCGCGGGAGTGCGATGGATGCGAAACGCACGGGACCGGTCATTGTGGCGTTGCTTGGGGGAGGCCTATATCCAACAGTGGACGTCTTTCGGCTGGAAATGTAAAAAAGTTAGACTGACAGCCAGATTTCATAACAATCAGACATACCGTTTCGGTAGAGTTCGTTAACAAACACTGTTACACGAGTTTTTTTAATTTAAAAGTTAAGTGTTTGTCGAATTTTACTTTTGGGGTTTTAATTGGTCATATTGGTCATGGGTGAGGAGGCTTGAAACGCATGCTAGAGATGCGCGTAGAGGGAGGGGAAGAAAAATATGGATGGATTGTATGAGGATATGAAAGAAAATGGAGTTAGTGTTGGCGTGACGGGTGACAGGACAGAATGGAATAAAAAAACACGTTTAGCTGACCTCCAATAACACGGAGCAAGGGCAGGACATATTGATTTGTTGAATTTTACTTTAGCCTGAAGATTTTACTTTAGCGTGAAAATCTATCAAACTCTGACATTAAAGTAGGGTTTGACATGGTTTCAATTCCTACCACTAAATTGAAAAAATAATTGAGTTCGAGTCGGACTCTCGTACTGAGGATTCCATACAAACCTACCTATGAAAACAGTTCAATTCACGAATTGAGTTACGAAGATTTATTCGAATCCCAAAAAAAGGATTTCATTTTTTGTTTTCAGATTTTTTCCTATACTTGTGCTATGAGACCTTGTTTCATGCCAAATTTCAGGATTCCAGGTCAACGGGAAGTACCCTATGGATTTTGATTCCCTTGAGAGTGTTGAAATATACGCTTTTTGCGACATAAACAGCCGTATCTTTTTTTTCGTGAAACCGCAGAGCTGAGTATATGGTTTTAATTTCTACTCAATAGCTCCACGCGTTCCCGAGATAAAGGGTTTTGAGCAACAGATAGACAGACGGACAACAAAGTGATCCTATAAGGGTTCCGTTGTTTCCTTTTGAGGTACGGAGCCCTAAAACCAGCCCTTAGTTTAATGTAGACCGTATAGAACATATTTATTATACATAAATCCAGGCCTTTTGATCCTTTATCATGAAACTGTGCCAACATCTATTGAAACAACATGTCATCTTTTCAAATACATTTGTTACCAACCGATCGACACTGCCTGACCGGAGGGCTGTCTCGTTTTTACCTAAAAAATTAGCATTGCCATTCAACGTGGCAATGTTGCCAGTCTTTTGCCTAGATGACAGCGATGTGGTGTGTTTGATTTTGTTTACGTATTAAGGCAGTTTTTATTTTATTTAGTTAATTATTAAAGCGATTCTCCGCAACAAAGAGCATAGAGATCATTTTGGAGAATTTTTGATGCTCTCTTACTCAATTTTTCACGCTCTTTCGATTGTATAATATTTAAAAATATCTTATCCGGCGAACTTCGTACCGCCTACCAGTCAATTAATGTTGTATATCTTTCGATATAGTCAACCGATTGCAATGAAACAAAGCTTAAGTAATATATCAAGTTACAAACAATTTTAATGTGTAAAAGTTATCTACATTAATTTCGTACAGTTTATGTGATGCGCGTACAACTGTAAACTTTTACAGATTTATTATATGTATTTGTAGATATAGATTTGTAGTACAGTGACGCAAAAGTTTGAGATTTGGAGTTACGGCCTTTATAGTCCGCTCTGGGTGTACAAACCAAAAATCCTAAGTTCGCTTTGTCCAGACGCCTGACAACCCTACCGCCATGACACATTTTTGAGACTAGCTCCATATTTCAGAACGTCGCTTCTAGTTGGGTAGAATAATATGAAACTGCCATATATTTTATGTAAATGTTTCCTCCATGTGTGGCGTGGCGGAATGTGCTTCATACGTGTGTAATTTGAAGTAGCCGCGTTATAAAAAGATGGCGTAAAGCCCTGTCACTCGTTTTTTTTTTTGATGTTTTAAAATATTATTGTAGTTAGTATTGTACAATGTAGAAGCATTTTTTTCAAAGTTTGTAAATGTGAGTACCATGGAGCTATTTTATGGTTTTTAGGTTACTATTGGACTTGTTTGACATAAATGAGCATGGCAGTTGAGTTTGTCATGCTCGCTCAAATGTCTCACTGATGGTGGCGCGTGTGTTGGATCATTCGGTTTCCTTCAAAATGATTGAGTTGAGTGGTGCTAATATTCGCACCATGTCCGTGAACGGGCGCTGTCAATGGAGACTGGTCATCTCTTAGCTGCCAGTTGCAATTTTAATATCTATATTTACTTTTTATTTTTACTTTATTTAAGTACATGTTCTCACATGATAGCGACCAGAAACATGTAACAAAGATATTTGTAATTACAAAACATGATTGAAAAGAGCGTCCATGGAGTTTTTTTGCACATTCTTCTCCATAGAGATCTACGCTTTGGAATGTGCAATAAGCATATTTTTTTCTGACTGACTGACTTCTTGACATTTCAAAAGTGCCTGTAAATGGTTAATCTGAAATAAAATGCTTTGAATCTTGAATCTTTGGATATAATATATAAAATCAGTATGGTATGGTACTTAAAATTGAAAGTAGAAGTAGGATTTGGTTGATCTATTGAATGCTCTTCTGATAACGTTATTACCCAATTGGGTCCAATTTATCTAAAAGCCATCGATTCTAATTCTCGATGATATTTTAAGAGGTATACGGAACTGGGTGTAAAGGCCAAATACGTCTGTTGAAAAGGGAGGATCATCCGATCAGACGGGTGTTGTGTCTGGTCTGGGCAACTACCAGATAGTTGACTTTGGACTGTTCTACCTATATGTTCTAACGCGGAGAACACTAATACCGATGCCGGATTTTGATGATATATTCTTTAATGTACACCAATAATAAAATTACAATAGGAACTTAAAATTAATAGGATGTCACAATGGGCGGTCTCATCGCTAAAAGCGATTTTTTACAGACAACCTTTGGATGGGTTTGTCGGAGAAGAAAAAGATACGCAGGTTGTGCGTGGTGTACTATTTATATATATACAATACATAACTAATAAAATACATTTAATACAAACAATATATAATATACATATATATATGAAAGCAGTGGAGAGCAGTGGTGGCCAAGTGGTAATGGCCCCAACTTACGAGTTATAGGTCGCGAGTTCAAACCCTGCCAGGCGCATTACTTTGTGTAATTTATTTCATCACCATTGCTCTCAAAAATGGTGAAGGAAAACTCCGCACTGGGCCCGTGCGGTGGATTACGGCCCATTCCCTCTCCTAGAGAGGAGGCCTGAGTCCCAGCAGTGGGAATATTAAAAAAGGCTGATTATGCTATATATGAAAGCAGAGAAATAATGTACTTAATACCGTTTAAGAGGAGAAGTAGAGCTCCTTAACCATATTTTTGAAAATTGACAGTGTTTGACCTTGCCTTACTGACACAGCCAAAACATTCCACAGCCGCACTGCTTATACGGCAAACGACTTGTCATAGAAATTGGTGGAGTGGCTTGGCATCTCCAGCCTCAAGTTTTCCAATGTGGCAACATTGATATCGAAGACAATGATGTTTTTGCTGATTGATGACATTAGCATTTTGACTTCGTTCGTGTGAATTTCGTTCTTTCGTCAACAAAAAACGGCCGAAATAATAACACAGCCGATTAACTTAGGTATGCCACTTTAGCCCTATCGGAAGCCATTTTTGACTAACTAAAAATGCTAATCACTCTTTTGGTAAAATGTAATTAATATACCGTCTTTAAGTCAGTCAGACCGTGCCTAAAGATTAATTCTAAAAAACTTAAATAAACTTAGCCCCTTTAGAGGCAGCAGTAAAAACTAATAATGTCATTTTTCATTATTTAGGCAGGTATCTATTTCAAGTTTCAAGTTTGTTAACGCAAGGAATACGATTCTTTCATAGAAAATTTAACAACCTCTAAAACTTTTGACTGTAGTTTGGTAAAACAAATAATTGAGACCTTTGTTATTTACTTAGGTACTATTTGTGCCAAGGTTCAAGTATATTGGCCCAGGAAATAAGATTTTTGACACTAACGAGGATAATAATAAAAAAATCATAATCAGCCTTTTAATGTTCCCACTGTTGGGATTCAGGCCTTCTCTCTAGGAGAGGGAGCGGGCCATAATCCACCACGCGGGCCCAGTGCGGGTTGGTGGATGTCACAAGTCTTCGAATTTTTTTGTTCTAAGACATGTCGGTTTCCTCACGATGTTTTCCTTCACCGTTTTGAGAGCAGTGGTAATGAAATAAATCACACAAAGTACTGCGCCTGGCTGGGTTTGAAACCGCGACCTACACCTACGCGACCTAACGAGGATGTCCAACTTTAAATATTAAATTTTCAAAAACCCTTACCATTCGCCTACATAATAGAAGGGAGCCAGGACTTTAGGTATATCAATTCATGTTCCTCTCCCAGTAATTTCGACTGTACGTGTTGTTAGACACCGCATAAGTCATTTTTCCCAACTTTACAGGAAACGAAAAAAACTGTGCGGTGTTGAGAGGCCAGCCGACTTGCACGCTGTCACTACTTTTCGAATTATGGCTTCTGATTGGCTGAAATCTATATCATGTGACCAATGTTTAGATGCGCAGCTCCATCTAAAGGCATTCAAATGTGAAAACCGCAGTTTACCAACTTTACAGGAAACGAAAAAAACTATGCAGTGTTGAGAGGCCAGCCGACTTGCACGCTATCACTACTTTTGGAATTATGGATTCTGATTGGCTGTAATCTATATCATGTGACCAATAGTTTGACGCACAATGAGCAGCTCCATCTAAAAGCATTCGAATGTGAAAACCGCCAATTTTCGACTTGAGCGGTGTTGTAAGCTAAGGGACGATATGCCAGTCAGTCAATTTCTCCTTTTAATATTTATATATGTGCTATGTAACATAATTCGATTCTGCTCTAGTCTATTATAAGAACGTCCGTCTGGTGGAGTTGAAATGGTGAAAACCAACATTACGTATTTTATGTTGAAATTTATGTTTGTAGTGGGGATAAGTACGGCGCTTCTACCAAACATGAGGCTTCACTCAGCAATTTTAGTAATGTTGTTTTATTGGCTTTTTTTGGGTGGGATAATTATCTAATGACAAATCGCGCTCTTAGGTGGAGCGGGAGATAGTGTCAGACTTTTACTGACTAAAAACCCACTCCTATTCCTTCGATGCCTTCGTCCGAGGGCCCCGGGTTTCGTTTACACACAACCCATGGCCCTAGTAGGCTTCGACTTTGTTGGGCTCCTACGATTTGCTGACATCTCTCTGAGGCGCGCGTGGAACAATACGCGCCGTCGATGACTTGGGCTCGGTCCGGACACTTGCGCTCGGTTCGGACTTGTTTTATTGACTAAAGGAATTTAAGATATACTGTGATTATTTCCACTGCATAATGGACTAGTGAAAACGCTCCATTGCGCGGGTTTATTTATCCGCCTTTTATCAAGGATATAAGCTTGTAATAGTTTTACATTGATAAGTAGCTTCGTTCGTGACCTTGCCTGCAGTTTTTTTTGAGATGGTTAATCATCAATATCTTCTCTCGCTCTGGGTGGAGTGAGAGGGAGTATCAGACTTTTACTGATTAAAACCCACTCCTTCAATTTCCTATTGCGATTCAGGAGTCCGATGACGGCTCCGATGACTACTCTAGTGGATCCCATCCGATCTGCATGTAATATTTTAGTTCATCTTATCCTTTATTAACGTATAATCAAACACTAACTCCTTAATGAGGTTTGAATAAGATTTAGATAATTTGACAATACGTTTAAGTTGTAGGACATTCTCTGACCATTTATTTTCGTCCTTTTTTTCAATTAAACACTGATTTTACCGAGCGTTGTAAAACTTGTAACCAGCCAACCAGCTGGTCGCCCGCACTGTACCCGCATATGACTCGCTCCACTCTTATCAACCTGTCACCACGCTCAGTTACCCAGTGTAATAGCTTTCTGGGCAGCTGCGCTACGTCAAGTGGCTTGATTTTATTTTACTTGTTATTATTCTTAATATTTTTATGTTATTTGAGATGATATCATTCCCATACATTTGAGTAGTTTTCGACTAGCGTTAACGATTGCAGATTATCAACTTGGCTAGAGATGCTGGTCTCAAAACGGTGAAGGAAAACATCGTGAGGTAACCGGTATAATATATCTCAAAACCAAAACTTTAAAGATATGTAACATCCACCAACCAGCACTGGGTCCACGTGGTGTATGGATTACGTACGTCCTATTCCCTCTCCTAGAGAGCAGGTCTGAATCCCAGCTGTGGGAACATTATAAGGCTGATTATGCAGACCGACGGAGGGTTAAATTAATGCCATAAATCTCTGGGCGTCCTGGAATTTGCATGAGTTATGGTTGCGTCTTGAGATCTTGGCTTAGACAATATTTATTCCTGTCGTTGTATTTAGACAGCGGGTTTTGAAATGAGTGTGTACTTTTATAAATTTTCTCTATTGACCTATTCTAATTTAACTTTCAACCTTATTCGAATGCACGTACTCATTTCTGTTCGATTGTACCTTAGCCTATGTTGACATGGCGTTAAGTTCGTGTCGCAGTGTTTGTTATCAAACTATCCGAAACTGCTTAACCGAGTTTTATGATTTTTAGGGTTCCATAGTCAAATGGCAAAAAACGGAAACGGATTCGTCATGTCTGTCTGTCTGTTCGTTCGTATGTCACAGCCACTTTTTTCCGAAACTATAAGAACTATACTGTTGAGACTTGGTAAGTAGATATATTCTGTGAACCGCATTAAGATTTTCACACAAAAATAAAACAAAAACAATAAATTTTTAGGGCTCCCCAGACTTAGAAATGAAAGTCAATTTTTTTTTTATCATCAAACCCGTGTGGGGTATCTATGGATAGGCCTTCAAAAATGATATTGAGGTATCTAATATATTTTTTTTCTAAACTGAATTGTTTGCGCGAGAGACACTTCCAAAGTGGCACAATATGTGTGTTCCTCCCCGTAAATTCTAAAATAAGAAATTGATAAAACTAAAAAAAAAACATTATGATGTACATTACCATGCAAACTTTCACCGAAAATTAGTTTGAACGAGATCTAGTAAGTAGTTTTTTTTTTAATACGTCATAAATCAAAAACTGCAATTTACCTTTCAAGTTTTACGAAACCCTCAGTGCGTGTGTCCGACTCGAACTTGAGCAATTTTTATATGTATATTTGCACATAATAAGAAGTACTATGTTCTCTTGGGATAATTTTCTACTGTCAAAGATTAAAAATAATAAATAAATACAGAAACTTCTTCCAGCAGACCTAGTTACATACAAATACTCAAACAGACATATTCAAACTCCCATGACCTATCAGACATATTACAAACGTTAAATGAACTCCGCACTCGCTCGCCAACTACGCAGCGCATAAAAGATGCCCTTTAAACAATTTCTATTGCCCAACTTTGCCCAGGCAAAGTTATGAGCACTAGTTGCTCTGACCTATTCGAGCGAATAACAATTACTTATGGCATATATTGCAACTTGATTTAAAAAGCGTGGATGCAAGCTAAGGTGGATGTGTGGAGTAATGAAAATGGATAATAATTAGAATGAGTTCATTAGAGTTTGAAAGTGGCGCAAGTAACTAAAAAGTTGAAAGGAAATCGTTTGTCTTGGTACGGTCTACTAAAACTCTCTGGTAACTAAAAGAGACCTGTGGATGAGTGGAGAGAAAGAGAAAACACAAGCTAGTAAATTTTTTCACACTAGTGCGGAAAATCTTTTTTTGTTTTAATTGTGAGTTTGGTGGGTGGGAAAAGCTGTAGTGTCAGAATTTTAATGTCTAAAACCTTCCTATATTTCTTCAGTTTTTTTTAGGTGTGAATTCATCCAACTACATCTCCCGTCCTTGGTCGGGGCGGAAGGGCGTGTCAGACGTTTACTGACTTTCAAAACCCACTTCTAGTTCCTTCGTTGCCTTCCTTTCCAAGGCCGCGTTTTCCTTTCAGAAACGAACTCATGGCCGCAAAAATATTTCTTCAGGTGTAACTTTTAGATACATTTTCCGAAACCTAAAAATAATCATAATAAAAAGGAACCTAAGAATTCGCGGAGTCTACAGTGTTCTCACATTCACGTTATAAAAAGAGGCTATATAAACAAAAGCAAGAAAAATAAATAATTACAATTATAAATTACTAACGAATTTATGGTGGTTGGGATCTAACAATACAAAAAGATATTGCAAAAGCAATGTGTTAGAAAGAAAAAAGAAAAAAAAGTTTTTATTACAACAAATTTGGAGCAGTTAATAGATACATTTACTTACACAATATTATGAGTTAATTTCTTGCGTTACTCACCAAAACATCGTCAATATCTCTGAATTTTTGGGTCCCAGTTTCCCCAGTTTGTCAAAAGTTACTCATCTGAAATGAACCTGATACGGCCTAAAAGCTTTGTAATAGTTTTTTGTTGAATTTTTTAAAGATAATATCTTGAATTCTGTCGACTGTACGAAAAGTTTTTATAAAGCATAATGGAAGTGAGAGGTTGTTAAGTGACCATTAGAGGTACATTAGTGAGAACGGTGCGAAAGAAAAATAAGGTTAACCGGATTTGCAGCCGTTTTTATCGTTTAAATTTCGAGGAGTGTGCATTGGAATTGCATAATTTAATTCCGCCCGGCCCTTTATATCATTTGGCCACTATTGGTACGGCATTGCATCACCGGTACATAGTCGGCCTCCCACGCGATAGGAACAACTCGTTTTAGGAACACATTCATTGTGCGTACAGCTAAAGAGTGGAATTTCAAAAAGTGAATTCCCTTTCACGATATTTCTTATTTTTAAGACCAAATGTACGTTAGAGAATTTTTTTCCACACTGTATATAAAAGCGAAATATCACTCACTGATTAATTACGAAATCTCAGAAACTATAACACCTACAAACTTAAAATTTGGCAAGTAGGTTCTTTGTAGGGTGCAGACATCCGCTAAGAACGTATTTTATGAAACTCTATCCCTAAAAGGGTAAAACGGGGGTTGGTTAAAAGTTTGTATGGAGAAACCTATTTTCTGGCAGGCGAAGCCGCTGGCAGAAGCTAGTAATTTTTTTTTTTTTTAATTTTTAATTGAATAAGATTATTTTAAAGTAAGAGTATTCGTTATTCTAAGAATAACGATTTTCTACATTTTACCATAACCACCAATGTATTTACAAGTAATGAATTCGCTTTTTTCTGAGAGGTTCAGTAACAGTCTGACACGCCCCCCCCCACTTTGCTCTAGAGCGCGGGAAGCCATTAAGAAATTTATCACCTTTACAAAGAAAAAAAAAACCAAAACTAGATAGCCATAATGGCGATTTAATTTCATTAACCTGTCCGGCCCTAGTGTACCGAAAACAGTACACCTCGGCACCAGCTAACTTAAACCTTATTTTTACGTAATAAGGTTTAAGTCAGCTGGGACGAGGTGTACCGTTTTCGGTACACTGAGAAGGAAGGGCTACGAGTAGAAAGTAATATTATACGGACTAAACGTTTTGCAGCAAAATGTAATCCTCCCATTGAGGCCATTCAAAGCTCGAAGGGAATATCAAAATGCTCAGTATCATCGATCTTCACCCTGGTAGAATTATATTCCGCCAATCTGTTAGCTACGAGAAGCCGGGTCAGACCGCTAGAGAACAAAGATTAGTAAGGGAGTTCCCTTTACTAATCACTTTGGGGCTTAAATAATTAAACTGAGGAGTATAATCTGTTGCTAAGAAACGAGATTATATTTGATATCAAAAGCATAAACGTCCGTCTTTAGAACACGGGTTTGATGTAAATGGATTCAAATTAGGAGTTGTATTTTCTAATTAGCATAGTTGTGAGCTTTGAGAAATTGTTTAACAATACTAATAAATCACCATTTTTTCTCGTTGTTTTTGACGTGGAAAATCATAAAATGAATATCGAGAAATAATAAATCATTTCTTTATTTGTTACGTGATCTAACTTCTCATTTTTTATCTAAAGAAAAATGAAATTGCCTGTAATAAACTAATTCGCCTATTTTACAACACCAATGAAATATTTTTGGTGGAATTGTAGGGCACTTCGACACGGACAGGTTAGGTTAGAAAGCTAAGGCGGGAGCGAAGCGGAGTGGAGCTATTGCCTTAACTTTCGTGGTTATTTGTTTTATAACCACTCAGAGAGTGACTTACATAGAAGATAACTAGCGGCTAAGATAATATCATTTAGACGCTCGTTAAATGTGGCTGAATTTAGAAGGCAATATAGATTTTAGAGGCAAATAATATTATTAGCTCCCTTTAATATCTTCTCCTGTATGTACCTATAGAGCTAATTGTTCGTGAGAGTCACCGCGGCCCTGGTTGGGCACGCCACAATTATGGCGGTAAGTCCCCTCTTTGAGGCATGGTTGGAAAGACCTCACGGAAACGCCGTGTCCTCGTGGGGGCAATCGGCGGCGGCGATCTCTCGTGTCGGGCGTTGGTTCAGGCCATGGTCCGGAGCGAGAAGGAGTGGCAGGTGGTCGCCTCCTTCTTCGAAGCGGTAATGCTAGCAAAGGAGGCGGCCGATTGCGTGAGGCAACGGTCCTTACGTTCCAACCACCGCCGGGATTCCGATCCCGATTTCCGGCCACCGTAGGCGCGGGCTTGTGGACGGCGAGTTATGGGTGGCTCGCCGTCCGATCGTTCGGTAACCGTCCAGACCGAGCCTAAGTCGTCGACGGCGCGTACTGTTCTACGCGCGCCTCAAGGAGATGTCAGCAAATCGTAGGGGCCCAGCAGGGTCGAAGCCTACTGGGGCCACGGGTAGTGTGAAAGCGAATCCCGGGGCCCTGGGACGAAGGCAACGAAGGAACAGGAGTGGGTTTTTAGTCAGTAAAAGTCTGACACTATCTCCCGCTCCGCCTAAAAGCGAGATTTGTCATAAGATGATTTTCTCACCCAATAAAAAAAAACCGCGGCCCTGGTGGGTATTAGTCAATACAAATCTGACATTCCCTTTCGCTTATCCTAGAACGGGTGGAACCATTTGATAATTTTCTACTCCAAAAACAAAAGCACTGCACAACTTAAATCCTACATCTTGGGAAGAAAATTATGGCTTGACCATTATAGGAGATTTTGGTTATAGTACAACGACTTTAATAGTACAGTCCATTTACTAGAACAAAATACTCTTAGAATAAACAAATTATTATTGAGATCTCTTTTTTATTTATGGATTTCCAGGGGTACAAAAAAGTTAAAAATTAGTACAATCTCCCAGCAATATATAGATACCAGCTAACTTAATCCTTATTTTTACGTAATAAGGTTTAAGTTAGCTGGTACGAAGTGTACCGTTTTCGGTACACTGAGGCCTGAGAGGTTAAGGCTGACAGTGACACTAACCAGACCACTTATAAGAAATTACACTTAGACGTACCTACATACGTTAGGTACATGAATATAACAAGATATTCATCATGGTAATGGAGATCAACTAATATTAATTAGAATTATTTCACGCAAGGGATGGGCTATAACACTTAGTTGTGCCAAATGAGGCTTATTCACTTATAACTTAGTAATGGAACGTAATTATTTACGAGGCAAACGTTCAACTGTCCCTTGGCAATATGGTTGACCTTAGAATTAGGCATATTAAGGTAAGAGAGAAAGAAATGAGGTTGTAAGCTATTAAAGAAATTCTGTGTTACCTGATAACTACAACTTAGGGGTCTTTAAGTCAAGGGTGAATAGGTTACTTCTAGACAAGCATGCTCCATCGTCAACCACATCATCGTATACCATCAGGTCAGATGGTGGTGGAAAAAAAAAAGAGGCCTGCCAGGCCCGATTTCTGCCAGGGCCCTACCACGACCCTGAAATGTAAAGGGCAACTGAAGGAACACGGCTGGGTTTTAGCCAGTAGAAGTCTGACACTTCCTTTCGGGGAGAAGTTATTCGATGATATCCAATCATTAAAAAAAAGAAACCAATTTTTATAATGTATATATGTATGTATGTGGTCTTTTTCAATGTATATGTGTGTGTACATAAATTATAAAATAAATAAATAAAAATAAATGACTACAATATTTTGATACTTATGTTTTCGGGAACTTCTTTGTAACTAGACAACCTCTTACCCCTTAAAAGTACAGCACGATCAATAACTGGCCACTCTGTTGCGTTCCGGACCATTGCGCATTTTCCATATAATTCTTAAAAAGAATTTGATAAGTTGCTCTTGGTCTAGCGGTCAGTGGTCCTGACTGCTATGCTGGAGGTTGTGAGTTCGATTCCTACCCAGGACCATTGTTTGTGTAATGAGTACGATAATTCATTTGTTTTGTGTCTGGGTGTCATTTATCTACAATATGTATGTGTATAGAAATATATAAGTATGTTTATCAGTTGTCTAGTACTCTTGGCTCAAGCTCTGCTTAGCATAATAAAATAGCATAATCAGCCTTTTTTAATGTTCCCACTGTTGGGACTTGGGCCTCCTCTCTCTAGGAGAGGGAATGGGCCGTCACACGGGCCCAGTGCGTATTGGTGAATGTCACATGTCTTCGAATTTTTGGTTCTAGGACATGCTGGTTTCCTCATGATGTTTTCTTTTACCGTTTTGAGAGCAGTGGTGATGAAATAAATTACACAAAATAATGCGCCTGGCTGGGTTTGAACCCCTGAGTTGTAGGTCGTGACGTACAATTCGTAAGTTGGGGCCGTTTCCACTCGGCCGCCACTGCTCTACCTTAAGCTCTGCTTAGTTTGGGATTAAATGGCGTTGTGAGAAAGTTGTGGACTATAATATTCTTATTTATACATAATTACTGCGCATCCAATTGTTGGAAGTTCGGAGCGGGGAATATATATTGGCTATACTATACCTACAGTTGAAATAACTACAGGCCGCTGTCCCACTTTGACGTGACGACAAATAATCGTGTAGTTTTAAGTGTCGTGGCTTATACATATATTGAAACGGAAATTCAAAAATAGGATGACACGATAACCCGTCGTCCACGACCTTTGTTTGCGATGACAAATGATTATAATGATAGTGGAAACGGCTAACATAACAGTCGTAAAACGATAAAAAATTGTCAATACTAAACCGTGACGGTAAATAAAGTGTAATTGTTAAACCATCGTTATAATGGGAACAGCTTAAAGACGATATTCGTCCGAAGACGAATTAACCGTTACGACATAGTGAGAAAGCGGCCTTACCCGTTCCGAACTTTCATTGAATCGACCACCCTATGAGCTAGCAAGGTACATGAGCCTACTGGGGCTTATGAGTTGACTTCTGACAGGGTTTTTTTTTCGGGTTGGAAAATTATCTAATGACATCCCCCGCTCTTGGGCGGGGCGGGAGATAGTGTCAGATTTTTACTGACTAAAAATTCACTCCTTTTCTTTCTTTGCTATTTTTCCAGGGCCCCAGGGATCTTTTTCGCATCACACATGGCCCTAGTAAGCTTCGTCCCTGCTGGGCCCCTACGGTTGCTGACATCTCCTTGAGGCGCGTGCAACACTAAATGCCGTCGACGACTTGGGCTCAGTACGGATGGTTCTGGACGGTTGGACAGCAAGCTACCCATTGCTCGCCGTCCGCAAGCCCGCGCCTACGGCGGCCGGAAATCGGTATCGGAATCCCGGCGGCTGGGGAGCGAGAGCCATTGCCTTGCGCGTCCACGTGCGGCCTCCTCCTTTCCTAGCATTACTGCTTTGCAGAAGGAGGCGACCGCCTGCTACTCCTCCTCGCTCCGGACCCTGGCCTGTACCAAAAACAGTGCTTGAGGGTTATCGGTTGTCCTGGGACACTAAGAGCAACTGAAGGATCATAGATGTGGCTTTAGTTAGTAAAAGTCTGACACACCCTCCCGCGTCATTAGATGATTCCGACCTAAAAAAGTACTTAAGTATCATATTTAAGCTATTTGTGTCTCTCCAAAATGCTCAATTCTTGTTATTAGACAAGGACTGAGCATTTTGGAGAAAATAACAAACCTTAAGAAAATAGTATTCAATATGAAAGTAGGTGAAATATTCTTGAAGACATTCTTGAAAGTCACTGACTAAAAGCAAAGGAAAACATGACGAAGAGTGAAAAATAACTGAATAGTGTTTTAACGTACTCTCCGGGCGACTGAGAGGTCATAGTCTGTCTTTACTACTACTAATACTAGGGACCCGCCCCGGCTTCGCACGGGTGCTGCTACCGCAACCGATATATCCCTGCATTTTAAATCTGTAATATCTTCGAAAATATTCATTTAAATCACATGCTGTAAAGAGCCATATCGATCTATATCAAATGCACAATGTATTTTTACTTAATTTAATAAAGATTAATGCCGTATTGCTTAAAATCGCTTCGTAAATAAGCCATAATATCTCGTAAAAAATAAGGATAAAAAATGATTAAGGTTTCAAAAAAGGTACAGATTCCGCCAAGGAATTCCACTCCTTAGCTGTGCGCATAATGAATGTTTTCCCAACGTGCGTATAGATCGGATGTCCACCATGTACCGGTGGGTCATCGCTGTATTGGCATCGGCACATTGACTGCAGCCGATTCAGCTTAACTTCGCTATAGCTGCGGTTTTCCCGTCCAACTATAATATAGGTGTCTTCAAGGCTAGAGTGAATAGGCTCTTAATAAACTAGTGCGCCTGACCATCAATGATTGCATCTCCGCTTACGTTTTGACTAAAAATTGACTAAAACTGACTAAAAATTCACTCCTTTTCTTTCTTTGCTATTTTTCCAGGGCCCCAGGGATCTTTTTCGCATCACACATGGCCCTAGTAAGCTTCGTCCCTGCTGGGCCCCTACGGTTGCTGACATCTCCTTGAGGCGCGTGCAACACTAAATGCCGTCGACGACTTGGGCTCAGTACGGATGGTTCTGGACGGTTGGACAGCAAGCTACCCATTGCTCGCCGTCCGCAAGCCCGCGCCTACGGCGGCCGGAAATCGGTATCGGAATCCCGGCGGCTGGGGAGCGAGAGCCATTGCCTTGCGCGTCCACGTGCGGCCTCCTCCTTTCCTAGCATTACTGCTTTGCAGAAGGAGGCGACCGCCTGCTACTCCTCCTCGCTCCGGACCCTGGCCTGTACCAAAAACAGTGCTTGAGGGTTATCGGTTGTCCTGGGACACTAAGAGCAACTGAAGGATCATAGATGTGGCTTTAGTTAGTAAAAGTCTGACACACCCTCCCGCGTCATTAGATGATTCCGACCTAAAAAAGTACTTAAGTATCATATTTAAGCTATTTGTGTCTCTCCAAAATGCTCAATTCTTGTTATTAGACAAGGACTGAGCATTTTGGAGAAAATAACAAACCTTAAGAAAATAGTATTCAATATGAAAGTAGGTGAAATATTCTTGAAGACATTCTTGAAAGTCACTGACTAAAAGCAAAGGAAAACATGACGAAGAGTGAAAAATAACTGAATAGTGTTTTAACGTACTCTCCGGGCGACTGAGAGGTCATAGTCTGTCTTTACTACTACTAATACTAGGGACCCGCCCCGGCTTCGCACGGGTGCTGCTACCGCAACCGATATATCCCTGCATTTTAAATCTGTAATATCTTCGAAAATATTCATTTAAATCACATGCTGTAAAGAGCCATATCGATCTATATCAAATGCACAATGTATTTTTACTTAATTTAATAAAGATTAATGCCGTATTGCTTAAAATCGCTTCGTAAATAAGCCATAATATCTCGTAAAAAATAAGGATAAAAAATGATTAAGGTTTCAAAAAAGGTACAGATTCCGCCAAGGAATTCCACTCCTTAGCTGTGCGCATAATGAATGTTTTCCCAACGTGCGTATAGATCGGATGTCCACCATGTACCGGTGGGTCATCGCTGTATTGGCATCGGCACATTGACTGCAGCCGATTCAGCTTAACTTCGCTATAGCTGCGGTTTTCCCGTCCAACTATAATATAGGTGTCTTCAAGGCTAGAGTGAATAGGCTCTTAATAAACTAGTGCGCCTGACCATCAATGATTGCATCTCCGCTTACCATCAGGTGGGATCGCAGTCAAGCACTGGTTTATATCAATTAAAAATAAAAAAAAGCTCAAACCTCGCCGCGGCCTTTGAGCCACGACCTCCTTACTTTATCATGTTTGTCTCCGACCCAAATAAGGTTATTTCTCTCTTGACATCTTTATTTGCCAAAATTTAAGACATTAAATATTGCCAAATTTAAGTTTCACTGTATTAATAACTGTCACGAGTTCTCTAAATAGTCGAGTAAAATATACTTGAATTATAATAATAAATGGTTACTTATTCCGAAAATTTCACTATCTCATGAATATTCTGATAAGTAATGTTTCATTAAGTCGGCCAATTTATTTTAAACTAAACTCCAAAATGGAGCAGTGAGAGAGGAAGAAATATTCTCAGCTCGTCGAAATCATTTATTTTATAAGTTTGTTCCCCAATTACAAGAAGACGCCTAATTTTTGTATTCTAGGGCCGCGATGAATCTTTCGGATAAACCCATAGCTTTGAGGCATTTCAGTACCAAACAAACCGAAGCTTGAAAGGCAAAAATTACTAAGTGACATTGAATAAATTTTACAGAAGAGTGATGAAACTAAAAAAAAAGAAATAGAAAAAAGATTTGTTACTTAGAAAATAATCATATTTCGTCATTTTAAATTATATTTTTCTAAAATTTTTAACGTTCTAATATTTTTAAAGTTTATTCAATGTCACATTGAATAAATTTTATAGGAGAGTGATGTAAAGTAAAAAAATAAAATTAGAAAAAATAATTTTTACTTAAAAAAAACTATTTCGTCATTTTAAACTATATCTTTTTTTAACTGTAAATCACTCTCCGGTAAATTTTACTCAATGTCGCTTAGTAATTTTTGCCTTTCAAGCGTCGTAATTATAATTAATATTACTTATTCTGACATGAAAATACCTCACAAAACAAGGCATTTATTTTTAAAGTAGCGAGCTCAGCAAAATAAAATGAACCTACTATATATTACAGTCAGTTTACCGCGCAATGTTTGGACGTCCGACTATTAATTAAACGAACCGTTTATAAAAACGAAACCTTTTCTCGTAAAAAACGGTCTTGTCCTACGTACTGGAATGGTGTACCTGTTTTTTCGGCCCACTCATTAGGGTAGCAGGCGTGCTCCCAACTCGCAACTCGTGAATGGTAAAAAATTGTAAAAGTTCGTCCCATTTTCTTGTTGGTAATACAGAGGAAATATAATACCCACATTTCAGAAGACGTTTTTCAGCCCACTTACTGAAAAATAATTAATAATTATTTTTCAGTAAGTGGGCTGAAAAACGTCTTCTGAAAACTTCATAAATATTATATTTAGTAACAAATTATTATAATAACAAAAATCTCGTGGGTTTTAGGTGCGCCTTGGTGGGGGCTACCACGTGGGTGCACTTTTCCTCACTTGTGTAAAATCGACTACACTGCAAGCCTGAATGTTGTAGGCTACCCAATGTTCAACAGTAACAAAATGAAATTAAGGTAAAGTTAGTTATTAATCTTTTTTTTTTAATTAGCGTACTCTATCCCGCTCCAAGACAAAGGCCTCCTTCCACTCCGTTCAATTCGATTTAAAATATTCTCAGAAGCTAGGGCATCAATCAAAATAAAATTAGCTAAGCTCGCCTTTGTACATGAACTGTCTGTATCTCAATATATTATGTTGTTTTTGTGTA
The DNA here is from genome assembly GCA_949316375.1 of Mythimna vitellina. Taxonomy (NCBI): domain Eukaryota; kingdom Metazoa; phylum Arthropoda; class Insecta; order Lepidoptera; family Noctuidae; genus Mythimna; species Mythimna vitellina. Next base: position 4,783,534 of record OX438687.1, on the reverse strand, counting down.
CAATAAAGAATTAAAGAAATAACAAATATACCTTATATATTTACCTTATATATAACCTATATATATTTTAAATAGTTGTTGAATAAAAATTTGTTAGTTAGTAGTTAATAGTTTGGACGGGACCTGTCCAGTTCGTCCCGCCATCACCGGGGTCGTGGCCTGCCAAGACCCCACCTCATCTTACAGACAAAAATATTTTGTGAATGTATTTTGATGAAACTGAATTTTGACTGCCGGTGATATTATTTTTGACGAAGCTTTCTATAAAATAAAAGAAAGTAATATTTGCGAACAGGTTGTCGAGTTGGGAGTAGGCCGGCCATTTTCCACGTCCCGACCTCAGCAGCGACCTTTTGCTTTGTTTATATATAATTTCATAGAGGAGTTTCATTCGTTATTCCTACGTTCCTCGAGTATTTACAAGATTTTTTTACTAGAAGACTTGTTTAAATAGTTATGAAGATGGATATTTTGTAAAAAAAAAAAAAAACTGATTAAATATAAAAGAAAGAAATGTTGATTATTATATTTTAACAGCTTTCTGCCTTGTTCTTTTTTTTTTTTTCTTTAATTGATATAAACCAGTGCTTGACTGCGATCCCACCTGATGGTAAGCGGAGATGCAATCATTGATGGTCAGGCGCACTAGTTTATTAAGAGCCTATTCACTCTAGCCTTGAAGACGCCTTGTTCCACGGATTAACATGGTTTATCCTTCCATTCTCTCCCCTTCTTACATCTATTCACGTCCATACATCTCATCCTAGCCCTCATTTCTTCCAGTTATGCTGGGTCGGCTTTTTTATTCGCTCGGGTCATTTCGCTGGTAAGTATTGTCTTCTATAAGGCCTAGATTTTGTATGTCCTTCCGGGTATTTGACATCTAGGTAATTAGCGGTCTACCTCTCGGTCGCTTCTTGTTAACCATGAAAAGCCACTTTTTCACGCTATGGTCATCAGATCAGAGCATTGCGTGTCCATACCACCTAAGCCTGGTCTCAGTAATACGCGTAACTTTTAAACTCTCCTTTACTTATTCATTACGTACTTTGTATTTGAAATTTATTCCACCCGCCCAGCGATCATGATCATGGGTTTTCTTCAAGGCCAACGTTTAACTACTATAGAGTAGAGCAGGCTTTGCAGCTGTTTTTTAGACCTTGACCTTGGTTCGTATTTTTGGATTGTAGAGAACTTTTGTTATTGTATGCCACATATTCCACCCTGATGTAATTCTGTGTGTAATAATAAAAACGCCCATACGTGAATTGCAATAATCCATTTCATTCACATCTGGAGGCGGCCGATCGCGCGAGGCAACTGTCCTCATGCCTCAATCGCCGCCGAGATTCCTATCCCGATTTCCGGCCACCGTAGGCGCGGGCTTGCGGACGGCGAGCAATGGGAAGCCATGCTCCCATTGCTCATGCCATGGTCATGGCCATGGTCGCCGTCTGACCGTCCGGTAACCGTCCGGACCAAGCCCAAGCCGTCGACGGCGCGTACTGTTCTACGCGCCTCAAGGAGATGTCAGTAAATCGTCGGAGCCCAGCAGGGTTGAAGCCTACTGGGTCCACGGGTAGTGTGAAAGTGAAACCCTGGGACGAAGGCAAAGAAGGAACAGGAGTGGGTTTTTAGTCAGTAAAAGTTTGATACTACCTCCCGCTCCGCCCAAGAGCGGGATTTGTTATAAGATAATTTTCAGAACTAAAAAAAAAAAATCATTTACGTCAAGTGGCATTCAACAAAACCATCTTTCTTCCGTCAATATTCGATTATTTATTCTTTGAACCAAATTCCTTTTAAACATTTTCTGTTGAACATCGGTTCGCTATACACAAGCAACACCAAAACTTGAGATGACGGGACCAAACACACTTTTGTGTAAATAAATTTCCAAGTTTCTATTCCGCAAACTAATAAGAAATGAACAAACTCAGAAGCCGTATATTACAATTTAAAATGCAATTTAACTTCGCAGCAACTAGTTTGAGACGTCCAAGTTTAATACTGATACATAATTTGTAATATCAGCCAAGGCACGTCCGCGTTCAAATGTGTACCAACGATTTTCTAGAAAACTATAATAAACATTGTGAAAATTGATGATCATATTTCTTCGTCTTTAGTTAATAAAGACGAATAGATCTGCGAGAATCCGTTTTCTTGGGAATTATCTTTAACGTCGTTTTTTTATTTGCTGAATAAACAATCGATTGGCCTAAAAAAACGAAAACTTTATTTTTGACTAGTCTTATTGTTTTCTTAAGCTCTGTACCTTGCGGACGGCGAGCAATGGGTAGCCCGCCGTCCGACCGTCCGGACTGAGCCCAAGTCGTCGACGGCGCGTATTGTTCTACGCGCGCCTCAGGGAAATGTCGGCAAATCGTAGGGGCCCAGCAGGGTCGAAGCCTACTGGGGCCATGGGTAGTGTGAAAACGAAACCCGGGGCTCTGGGACGAAGCCGACGAAGGAACAGGAGTAGGTTTTTAATCAGTAACAGTCTGATACTATCTCCCGCTCCACCCAAGAGCGAAAAAAAAAGCTCGGTATCTCACACCAGGACAGCTTCTAATGCTATACAAAGCACAGGTCGATCGTGTGTGGAGTATTGCAACCACATATGGGCTGGTGCAGCAAAATGCCATCTAGCAGCTTTGGACTCGGTGGAAAGGCGTGCGAAGCAGTTAGATTTAGTTGACATCAATCTACATAGCAAGGAGCACAGGCATAGAGTAGCCAGCCTTTCGGTATTTTACAGGATGCATTGTGAAGAATGTGAGCAGGAATTACAAGACTTGATTCCGCCATCTCGTTTCTACTATGGGACAACCCGACGTAGGGCTAGTGTCCCTTACGTTGTTGACTCCTCTACGGTACGGAATAAGTGTTTCGCCTCGTCGTTTATAAAACGTACTTCGAAGGATTGAAACAATTTGCCTGCAGCAGTCTTCCCGTCCGATTATGATTTAGATATCTTCAAGGCTAGAGTGAATAGGCTCTTAATAAACTAGTGCGATTCACAATCAACGATCCTTATCATCAGGTGGGATCGCAATCAACCACTAGTTTAAATCATATAAAAAAAGCAAAATTCGGCATTGAAAAGTCTTACAAAGAAAATGGGTCTCCAAATGAATGGTCAATACGAAATATGACACAATTAGCATGCTCTAAACTCAGTTTAAGAGCTAGGTTTATAGTTATATCTGAATTAAATCAAAAGTAAACCTAAACCAATGCTGATGTAATAAAACGTCCAAATATAGAAATATAATTTAAGCCAAGTCACGTCTGTGTTCCGAATTCGTACAAGTGTTTCTAGCTTATACAATAAGCTTTGTTACTAAACTGTGGTTTAACGTTATATTACTGGAGTCTTATTTTGTGGATATTATTGTGAAGCTGTTATTAAAACTTTGGGGTATTTTCTTTTGTTTATATTTATACAATATTTTTTTACAATTCAACGAAAATAACACAACTTCAACGAAAAAAATAAATCTTTTTCTGTAGCAGTAATTAGTATTTTAAATATTAAGATGAGTGAGACTGGGGGTGTGGTGGGAACATCTCGCTGTCTCTTTTGTAAGCACGTAACCTTATGGCGGTGACGTCAAATTTCAGTGTTTGCAATTGTTTTCCACTTGACAGTTTCCCCTTCCACGAAATTTGAAAAATTCTTTCGCTTTTCGATTATTCATAAAGTTACTTTTTGATACAATATTAAATCGGTATACACCCCTGTTTTTTAATTGGTACTCTGTCTGTACAAAAAAATGGGTATGAAATAATGGGTAAAAAACAAATAAATGGGTACTCTGTCTGTACCCATTACTGATCATATTTGTGTAGTCAAAAGTATAAAAAAACGAAATCCCAAAACTGTCCACGAAAATTTGTCATAATTAGTAAATTCATAATAGAATCAATCATTAATAACAATTGCTACTAAAAATACTACGCAGTGTTTTTCCATTTTGATCGTCATTTATTCTATCATAATCGATGGCCTGTACAATAGTTCCATAAATTGATTAACATTTTGGGATATCAACAAACGCTAATAACTTTGCCATTTATGAATATTATTTATTGAGACTACTTTAACAATAACAAGATCTTTTCTAATAAGCCCTTTAATTAGTACTAACTAATTAAAAATTAATGGTGTATATGACACGAGGCTTTACGTTTTATCATCATCATCTCCGTAGTCTTTTTCCAACTAGCTTGCGCTCGGCTTCCAGTCTAACTGGATGCGGCTAAATACCTGTATTTTACAAGGAGCGACTGCCTATCAGACCTGCATAACCTAGTTACTGGGCAAATCCTCCCTGGATAGAACCAGGCCACACGATGCGTTAAGGCGCCACACCGCAAATGTTTCGACAAATCAGCGAGCACACGAGCGTTGTCGCCCCGCTCGTACGGCCCGTTGATTCGGCGAAGTATTTGCGGTGCGGCACCGCAACGCATCGTGTGGTCCCGGCCCTTAGACTGATGGTTAGACTTTCAGGCGTCCAACTAACTGTAATGACTGTCGAAGATCTACGAATGATAATAAGGATGTGGTTTCTCAAGGCGAAGGGTACCAGTAATATCGTAGATAAACTTAGAAAAGTATATTGGTACTTGCCCGATTTCGAATCCACAACCATATGAGAGGCGGGTTCTTAACGAGCCATCATTACGAAACTTGTCACATTATGAGGATTTAAATATGAATATATCTTCAATCATAATGTTTGTTTATAATTTACAGAGCCTCATTAAAAGAAACAATATAAAAAATAGTAAAATACACATGCAAGCCCCGAACTCATTACTTTGCTAACATTTATAATTCCCCTGTGGCACTGTCGCGAACATAAATGCTCGTATTTTGCCCACATTGGTTGGAACACGTTTTGCCCGCGGCCAACATTAATTATGCATGAAATGTCAAAAGAATATATGTTATAAGGCTGGCGATAGCGTGTTAGAGAGATGCGATTTATTTTACAGGTAAAAGAATGAACAAGATATAATAATAATATTATTACACTACTATTTTTTTTTAATGTTTTATTTAAAAATGTAAATTATATGTACATAAGAAAAATAAAGAGATAATAATAATATTCCACAACTATCACACAACTCTGAGTAGTCCCAAAATAAGCAGAGCTCGTACTATGAGTACTACACAACTGATAAACATACATATAGAATTCTATATTTCTTAATACATACATATTACAGATAAATTACAACCAGACACAGAAGAAATGATCGTGCTCATCACACAAACATTTGACCTGGGTGGGAATCAAACCCACGACCTCCAGCGTAGCAGTCAGGGCCACTAACCACTAGACCAACAGGCCAGTCCTTTTTCCCAGTTCCTTATGTGGAGCAAAATATTTTCAAAGAAAAGAAAACATAATTTCTAACGGCCGCCCACGGTTCTGTTCCCGTAAAATAAACACTTTAAGAGGCGATTCCCGTAGAAAGTTACCGATTGTTAATTTTTCAACTACATTTATGGGTTTCCCTTTTAAGCAACCCCTGTGACACCCACACCAGCGAAGTCGCACGCCTCAAGGAGATGTCAGCAAACCGTAGGGGCCCAGCAGGGTCGAAGCCTAGCGGGGCCAAGAGTCTGCTTCTGAAATGAAGACTCGGCCCTGGTATGAAAGGTAACGAAGGAACAGGAGTGGGTTTTTAGTCAGTAAAAGTCTGACACACCCTCCCACTCCGTCCAAGAACGAGGGATGTCGTGTGCGACCACCAGCGAAGTAAAATCATAGCTCTTACCATTGAATTTATTGTAGTCTGGTAATAAGACAGTTTGACATTAAATGTCCAATTTCCAAAATTTAAATAATCCTTTATCATTCAAATCTAATCATCAAGTCTGCTATTACAATAGTGTCAGAATGGTCTATCATTGATTTCATAATTGTTGATTTTGACAAGTTTGATAATCTGCTATTAAAATGGCGTCATCATGACTTTCCAATGGTCAACCACTGACACTCCATTGAAAGAAATGACGTAGAATGGACACATACATAACATGGCTTTTACATAATGACAAATGCATGTTTGACGTATGCGGGAATCTGCAAAAATTTTGACAGTTCCTTTGATCACTTACCTACCATTAGAATGTCATTGTGCAGTCATTGCTTTTAATAAGCTCGATAATGTCATTCTACCACAAGACCATTGACCGATCAATGATCGATCATTATGAATTTACGCATTACGCAAATTACGCACTTTTAGTAAAATGACAATGGGATCGTGTTGGAATGACGAATTTATAAAAATAGCAGACTTGGGCCCCTGGTCCTTTGTCACGAATCCCAGCTTTACAAAATCTTTGAACAAATGAAGCCTGAGTCCACCATCACTTTGAAGGTCAAACATTATATAAGGGCGAGCGCACACCGATCCGTAGTGACTGCGCTCAAAAGCCAACTGTCAGTATAATTACGGATTACTCGACTTCACAAAGTTTGGTTCTGAAGTTTGGCCCGACGTTGTGTCTACGCCTTAGAGTTTCAAACTTCAGATAATGCGCATATTCATGATAATTTTGGTTAAGCGTGAGAAGTATAACAAGCAGATAATTTACCTACTTGAAATGGTAATGTGATGTACATTATATTGCATAATTAAGGCAATGGGGTACTTTTCTTATCTACTCTCATCTAATTAATGAAATTGTCGTGAGATTTTTTAAAGTATGAATTAATGCAAATCACTAGGTAAAAACCGAGATAAATGCCGCAAAAGAATAAGTGCCCCTAGAGAATAGGTGCTCCAAGAGAATAGGTGCCCCAAGAGAATAGGTGCCCCAAGAAAATAGGTGCCCCAAGAGAATAGGTGCCCCAAGAGAATAGGTGCCCCAAGAAAATAGGTGCCCTAATTGTTATTACATATATAGGATCGATGGCTCAAAACATAGAGGTCCACAAAACTTAGCGGTCTTTAAGTCAAGAGTGAATAGGTTACTAGATGTAACATGCAAAAATCAAAAATAGCATTTAATCCAAATAAACCATTTACAAGCACTTTTGAAATGTCAAGAAGTCAGCCAGTCAGAAAAATAAAAATAAATGATGCTAATTGCACATTCCAAAGCGTAGATCTCTATGGAGAAGAATGTGCAAGAAACTCCATGGACACTCTTTTCAATCATATTTTGTAATTACAAATATCTCTGTTACATGTTTCTTGTCGCTATCATGTGAGAACAATGTAAATAAAAATAAAAACTAAATATAGATATTAAAATAGCAACTGGCAGCTAAGAGATGACCAGCCTCAACTGACAGCGCCCGTTCACGCACATGACGCTAATATTAGCACCACTCAGCTCAACAATTTTGAAGGGAACCGAATGATCCAACACCCGCGCCACCATCAGTGAGACATTTGAGTGAGCATGACAAACTCTCAACTGCCATGCTCATTTATGTCAAATAAGTCCAGTAGCAACATAAAAACTATAAAAAGCTCCATGGCACTCACATTTACAAACTGGAAAAAAATGCTTCTATACATATAATACAATACTTATATTTTACAATTTCAAGAAAAATATGCTTCATCGTTGACCACATAATCGCTTACCATCGGGTGAGATAATGATCAAACGCAAGTCTATCAATAATAACAAAAAACGCTAATAGGTAGGTACTTTAAAAATAGGTGCCAAAGAATTTTTTGGTTTATCATAAATTTTTAGATAAAAAGTCGAAGTTCCTACCTGCCAGTTTTAAAAATAAAACATTTTGCTTAAAATACTGAAAAACAAAGTGATTTCAAAAAGTGTGACATCTATCCTCGTCTTACCCTAAAAGAGGAGGGGAAGACTGAAGACACGATTAATGGAATACACGAAAGATGATATGGTTAGAAATGTCTGCTACATCGTGGACTGTAGACATAAATCTTGTCATACATTAACGGCTAGCCTGAGAACAATGCGCAGGCTATGTAAATATTTACTTTGGACTTGCCTGATGTCGCACGGGTACGCAATGTTTAGGACCTTACTTTGACTTATTTACTCCCTATACACGTAACAAAAGGTGACTGCCTTATCATAACATATTCTTGGTCCTTTGATACGAATGTTGTTGTGACTACAGGGAAATCCAGTGAAAGGTTTTATCTTTTGTATTCACTGTAACTTGTGTGGTATATTTTCACAATAAAGAGTAGATATTCTGTATATCCATCTCCTCGGGCGCGTCCTGCCACTCGGTAATGTTCGGCTTCAGTCGTGAGACAAAACACACTTCACTACCGATCTCTGCAGAAGACTCGTATGCACTCCAATCGCTTCCCACCATCAAAATATTATTGTACTTATACGATAACATCACCGTTATCTTCCTGCCTTTGTCCCGTGTTATTTGAAGTCGGCACAATACGGTTTTTTCTTCCATTCTGCCCTGTCATTCGTCATGCTATCACTAACTTACTTTTCTTTCATATCACTCTTCACACAATCCATCCTTCTTTTCCTCGCCCTCCCTCTCCCTCTACAACTATCCACATGTGTGATCATAACTCTTTTAGTAACATGCTTTTCACTCTTTACATGGCCATGAGACTTATTCGATAATATGTTTATTTTAAACTATAGATCCAGCTTTAAAGTTTAGTCCTTAGATAGGTAACTAATATTATTTTTTGCGTTTTTAGACTTCAAAGTAACTTGAAGAAATAACTTTTAATATGGCATTAACGAGTAACGATAGATCCTCCTCTACATATCGTTTGTTGAAATTTTTGTTGTGATTTGAGTCTATCTTTTCGGTGATGCAGGACTTGGAATTGAAGATATTAATTATTTAATCGGTGTTAGGGGCAAATATGCATCTATACAATCGTATAAAATCTTAAAAAGATAATGCGTCGATACGGTACACACATCAGCGATGGCGACCTCTCGCGCTGGGCAAGCTAGTTCAGGCCATGGTCCGGAGCGAAAGGGAGTGGGATGCGGTCACCTCTTTCTGCGAAGTAATAATAAAGTAAAGCTAGCAATGAAGGCGACCGCAGCCGTGACGGAACGTATATACCCCAGCCGCCATGACGAGGTCGGTAGAGCCCGCAAGGGCCATAGAAGATTTCTGAAAAGGAAACCAGTAGTACTAGAACGCATAGGACATCGGAAGAAAGTATAGGTGGGTTTAAGTCAGCAAACGTGTAACACGCTCTCTCTTCAGCCTAGAGCGAAGTAATCAAATGATTTCCCACCACCGAAAAAAAAACCGGTACAGGCTTAGGTCAGACATACATAGATTATTACACCAACATTTGTCTGTATTTCACAGACAAAATTTTTTAGAAATTACCTTAGTCTATATCGTGTAGACGTACCATGAGGTTTTCGAAAACAAATAATCCAAGGGATAACAACCAGACTTACCGATTGCTAAAAATATCCCCTAACCTCGACCTACCTCATTTCCCGTTCATCTCACCGCTTGACAACTCTCCCAGGCTGACGTTTTCCCACAATTGTGTGTCCCCTCATGCGTGAGCGAATATAGCATACGGTATTATGGTGCAAAATGTTTTGTGCTAACACAATACATTGTGCCGAGCGCTTTGAAAAACATGATGCGTGTTGAAACACTAGTATGTCTCGCAGTTTAACGCGAGTTTATTTTTTATGTAACATTTATTCGGCCATTTTTTTGTCTTTGTTGGCAAACACATATTTAAATACTGGAACGGTCGCTTGATTGGATAGCTTTGTCCGGTTTTATCGTTGTATTTATTGTGATATCGTTTTAATATTTATTGGCTAGCAGCCGATTTTTGATTGGTATATATTCACGCATGAATAAAATGAATATGGAAGGATGTTTATTTCAGTCAGCTGTCACTGTCAACTAGCTTAATTCGTCATTCAGTGAACCGCCTAGCCTTTTTATTAAACGGAGTCATTCAATTAGCTGCCCGAAATGACATACAGCCATTCAATCAAACAGCTAAGCAAATGACTTGAATCGATAAGATTGCTTGCCTAACTGAGACATTTGAGAGAGGCTGTGGTAAGTCGAAAAATTAATTTTAATTTGCGTTAAGCCGGTAATGTGGGGACAACGATTGTAGTACGAAGCCGATAGAGCCCCACTGCGAGGTTCCTGATTCTAAATCTCCAAGGTTTAAAGGAACCCAACACAAAAGAGATGGCCGTCATCTCCTTTGAATCTAACCTGTCTGTGACAGCACGTCCCATGTTTTTTTCGTCACATGGTCACCCTGCTGTGTTATACATAGGTACATTATTTTTGCACCTGTAAAGTGCAAAAAACTCAGTGTCAATTTGTATGCTAACACTTATTTAATTACGGAATTATAGTAATTAGAATGATTAATACAACCTTCTCAGTTCCTCTAACCTTATTGAATGGTTATTACATAAAAAAAGTTATTTAATACAAAATTCATAAGAAAAATTAAATTTCGCGTGCTGCCTTGAATCATCTCCGTTAAGACTTTTCTTACAGAGACTGGTCTAAAACTTCCTCCGACCAAGCCAAATCAGAAATCAGAAACGTTTATTTCAAATAGACCAATTACAGGCATTTTTGAATTGTCAAAATGTCGGTCAGTCAAAATAGTGGAGTTAAATTGAAACTAAATTGCACATTCCAAAGCGTAGATCTCTATAGAGAAGAACTGCAAGAAACTCCATGGACACTTTTTTAAATCATATTATGAGTAACATAAATCTTGGTTATATATTTCTTGTCGCTTCTAATATGTGAGCACAATGTAGATAAGTAATAATAATGACACAAAAAAACTATAAATTGAATTAAGCCACTGCCAGCTATGAGATGACCAGTGTCAACTGACGACACGCGTTCACGAGCATGACACGTGCATCAGCCCCACTCAGCTCAAACATTTTGAAGGGACCCAAAAACTATTAAAACAACTAAAAAACCATTCTAATCAAAATCAACAACTAAAACAAGAGACTAAAACAGAAAACAGCTTAAGTCAAAACGAAAACAATCAAGAGCCAAATAAAAACCTCTTTGTCGGTCAAATACTGGCACGAAATAACAAAAAAACAACCCTAAATAGGGCACGGAGTCAATGAATCAAGTACACCACTACAGAGTAGTAAGTGTTCATTATTCCAAGCATGCCACAAGGCCAGGAGTTGTGACCTTGGCATTGGAAGGTGTGACCTTGGCGCGTACCCAAGTGACAAGATGGGCGCGAGTTGTAAAGAAATGGCGGGAATGAAGGCGCGATTGGGTCTAACGCCACGGTGGCGCGAGAAGTGAGAAAAGGCGGGATAAAAAGCGAGAGATTTGATTTACTTGATTTATTTAACCTTCAGCAAAATTTGTTTTACTCTTCAAATAATTTATTAGATAAAAACTTCTGCACAGTACTTATTCGTTCCATGCATCTTCATGAAAACTAAAAACAAAAAAAAGCCAAACCTGATGTATTATTTAGAGAGTACCTAATTGTTTAAATGTAAAGCTAACAGGAATGTTAATAAATTGTCTTTCAAAGAGAGATATAATAATTACGTAGTAAAAATAAATTAAAACAATCTATTTACATAAAAGCGAAATACCATCATCATCATCATCTTCCTGCCCTTGTGCCATCCTATTTGGGGTCGGTGCAACACGGTTTTTTCTTCCATTCTATCCTGTCAACACTGTCATACTATCACTAACTATAAAAGCGAAATACCACTCACTGATTAATCACGAAATCTCATAAACTATAACACCTAGAAACTTAAAATTTGGCAGGTAGGTTCGTTATAGGGTGTAGACATCCGCTAAGAAGGGATTTTACGAAACTCCACCCCTAAAGGGGTAAAACGGGGGTTGGAAGTTTGTATGGAGAAACCTACATTTACGCGAGCGAAACCGCTGGCATAAGTTAGTATATCAAATAACAATTACTATTGGATATTGTGGTGGCGGTCTCGATTTCCGTGAAACGATAATTAATTTATTCGGTTTGGATAACTCTAATTAATTGGGGTAATATTGGGAATGATTTTAATTATCCTAGTAATATTATAAATGCGAAAGTTTGTGTATATGGATGTCTGTTACTCTTTCACACAAAAACTAGTGAATGAATGCAGGCGTACGGCAATGCGCTACCAGTACATGGTGGATATCCCACCTATACGCACAAAACGTTTTGGGAACACATTCATTGTGCGTACAGCTAAGGAGTGGAATTACTTCCAGAATCTGTGTTTCCTGATGGCTACAGCCCGGGAATCTTTAAGTCAAGAGTGATTAGGTTACTTCTAGGTAAGCGCAATCCATCGTCAACCGCATCGTCGCTTTCCATCAGGTGAGATAGCGGTCAAGCGCGAATTTATCAAGAATAAAAAACAAAAAATGGATTTCGATGAAACTTGGTACACGGGTAGACTCCTGGAATAGCACATAGGATACTTTCTACCCCAAAAATTTTAACTGACCTCTAGTCTAGTGGTCAGCGGCCCTAACTGCAACGCTAAGGTCGTGGGTTCGATTCTGATCAAGGATAAATGTAAGTGTGATGAGCACAGCATCATTTCTTCAGTGTCTGGGTGTAATTTACCTACAATATGTAAGTATTTAAAATATATAAGTAGGTTTGTCAGTTGTCTAGTACTCATACCACAATCTCTGCTTAGTGTGGGACTAGACGGCGTTGTGTGAAAGTTGTGGAATATTATTACTATGAATTTTCTTTAATAAATTATTACCCAATAAACACACAAAAAAAAACAAAGACCCTACTTATTCAAATCCTTTAGGATATGAAGTAACTTTACATCTACCGCCCGAAGCAGTAATCTCCTAAAACAATGAAGATATACACGGCAAACATATCCCCTTTGAAATTCAAACACAACTGAGGTTTATCATTATAATAACCAATTCCTTTATATTTACTCGTCGCTACGTCTCATAACTTACTCCTTTATACATGGTAAACACAAATCCTTGTTTCATTTTCTACTCCAATAAAGTCAAATCCTCATGAGAGCGTGGCACGATATGGTCCTAAATTATATGAAATGTAGGTTGTGTTGCTAATGTTTGTTCTTTATTATTCACCTTTGTTGGTACTAAATCCCTTAAGTGGACTACCCTATTTTTTAAAGTTACTTGTGAAGGCCATTTAAAGGAATAATATAATAAAGAAAAGTTTTTCTTTTTGTTATATAAATAACTAGCTTTTGGCGGCGGCTTCGCCTGCGTATAAATTGGTTTCTAATTGTAATTAATATGATCCAGATTTGGTTAAATCCTATCTTCAAAGCCTTGAGCACAGGCGTAGGTTAGCCAGCCTTTCGGTGTTTTACAGGTTGCATTTTGGAGAGTGTGCGCGGGAATTGCATGACTTGATTTCGCTATCTCATTTCTACCATCCGACAACCCGACATACGGCGAGTGTCCACCCTTACGTTGTTGAAACCTCTACGGTCCGGACTAAGCGTTTCGCCTCGTCGTTTATACCGCGTACATCGAAGGACTGAAACAATTTGCCTGCTGAAGTCTTCCCATCCGATTATAATTTGGGTGTCTTCAAGGCTAGAGTGAAGAGGCTCTTAATAAACTAGTGTGCCTCACCATCAACGATTGCATCACTGCTTACCATCAGGTGGGATCGCAGTCAAGTACTAGTTTATGTCAAATTAAAAAAAAATACTAATATTGGACACCCATTTCAACCCCTTAGGGGTGGAGTTTTGTAAAATCCGTTCTTTACGGATGTCTACACTCTATAAGGAACCTACCTGCCAAATTTTAAGTTTGTAGGTGTTATAGTTTCTGTGATTTCTTGATTAATCAGTGAGTGGTATTACGCTTATATATATATATATAGACTAGCTTCTGCCAGCGGCTTCGCCCCCATGAAAGGTTTCCTCATACAAACTTTAGAGCCCCGTTTCATCCCCTTAGGGATTTAATTTCGAAAAATACTCTCTTAGTGCTCGCCTACGCCATAAAAGGAAGGCTTGTGCAAAATTTCACGCTCCTAGTCCCAGTAGTCTTGGCTGTGCGTTGATATGTCAGTCAATCAGTTTCTCCTTTTATGTATATAGATAAGTAATAATATTATAAAGGAAAATTTTTCTTTATGTTATAATCGACAGGCTCGCGTTTGACTATTATTTAATTTGATTGTAAGCGATGATGTGGTCGACGACGTCGCACGCTTGCCTAGAAGTAACCTAGGTATTCACTTTTGACTTTGTTGCAGTTGTCTAGTACTCATAACACAAGCTCTGCTTAGCTTGGCACTAGACTGCATTGTGTGATAGTTGTGTGTATTATTATATTATAGGATTTAGCATTTTACCACTAGCAGCGGACATTCTAGGGTAAAAAAAGGTTTTCAGCACATCTTTTTACGTAATGTAACTTTGAATATAAGCCGATCTAAACCAACTAAGCGATTAACTACATAGGCGACTTTCATTTGTTTCATCTGTATTATTTATTTATTTATTTCACTATTTATGTACTCACAAAAACAGAAAAAGACAATACAAATTAGACAAGAGTACAAAGGTACTGCTTATTTCCAAAGAAATTTCTTCCAGCAGACCTGCGAAAGGAGAAATCAAAAGAAATGTATGATGATATGTTATGAAACTATGACGTATCAAAATCTTTCTCTACGTCATAATCAGGTCTCTGGTTTGAAAGCAAAACGAGGTCAGGTCAGCGAGAGGTTATCGACACATTTTTTCAGGCGCAACGATCGACCGTGCTTTGTTATGTTACTGACTTTGCTAACGCACAAGGAGGCTCAAATATGAGTCAGGTAATCAACAATAAAATATCTATTTACAAAAAAAAAACCGATTCGCTACAAAAAAAAAAACACTGAAACGATAAAAATAACTTTAATTTTGGAAGTCAGTGTTTTGGAAGTTCGAATTGTCACTTTTATTGTTCCTTGTGTTTTGAGGGATTTGTCGTTGAAGGACTATTGTTACTGATTTTGATTACTGCTTCAATTTCTCTTTAGTACAATGAACTGCACATTAAGAGCGGCCACCCCGAGATACACTTCCAAACAACCGCTCTTACTTGATTATGACTTGTGGAAATTATCTACGAATTCTATTCTATCGAAATCAGAACATAAACTAGAGTAAAGCTAATCCAGTAAAGACCTCTGAAAATCTATTATTTTGCGTGAACTTTGGCCCTTCATAATGTACTCATAAATTAAAAATATAAAAAAATATATTCATAGAAACATAACACAATCGAGATTCTGAACGACGAAATTTTATTCCAAAATCTTTAAAGGTTTAAAACAAAAAAAACATGTGTTTCCTGGAAAAAGTTTTGTGAAATATTTATTTTATTTATATAGGCATACCAACAACTTATTTACTAAACATTAACTACAACACAATTACGAGGGTATCCTGTGTAAAAAAGTCACTTAAAGGTATGCACAGCATTTACATTAAGTCTTATTAATTAATGATTATAATTAGGTTAAAACTGGAAATATTCGAGTAAATGACGGCATTATCAAATGCCAACAATTTTCATGTGTTATCTCTCTTTTTTCACGTTGCTTCTTCATCAAAACTTGTATTGGATTGCGTTAGATGAAGCAACAAGCTTTTAAACCATGCTCACGTTAACGATAGATGAGTAGGGAGGCCTATTAACGATAAGGCATAGGTTTTTCGATTAGTAAATATCTTATTACTATTTACAGAAAATTCCTAAAAATAATCATGCGACCATAATATGAGAAAGGAATGTGTTCCGATTAAACTGTGTTTTGTCAACAAATCTATCATGTGACAACACAAATATAATATTTTGTCACATGATTGACAAAATCAAAGTTTGATCTTGATAACAAATATCAGTTGCGTCACAATTTGCGTTTAAATCGATCGTCGATGCTAAAATTAAACGCGTCTTTAAATAAATTCAAAGACATGAGTTGATTTAGAACGATTGGCAGCCCTAGGGCAATGAATATAGTGTATGCTAGCCTAACTGGTGCCCGCGACTCCATTCGCGTCGGATTGTTAAACAGCGCAATGACATTTGGTCAAAATTTCAAGAAAAGTTTTCTTTTTGTGTAGAATGCAAATTCAACATCAGCTATCTACCAGTGAAATCCCCATCAAAATCGGTTCAGTAGTTTCGGAGATTAGCCGGAACAAATTATTGGTATCGAATGTACCTTCATGCATTGCATGCCTGCATGCATTAAGAAACAAAATGATATTACAAATATAAATTACGCTGTGCTACACTAACGGGATTGTTTGAAAGGGTTACCGATGCCCCATGCAAGGTTAATTGACACATATTGGTTTTATTCAGTAAAAGTCTGAGTTTCCCTCTCCTTCTATCCAGGGCTGGAGGAGTTATTTGAAGATTTTTCAACTCCTGGGAAGGCTGAGCTTGGCTTACCAGACGCAACTAAATCATCTTCTTCCAGCCCTTGTCGCGTTTTATTTGTGGTCGGCGCAAAACATTTTTTTCGTCCATTCTGTCCTGTTACCCATCACGCTATCACTAACTCCTTTTATTTCATATCACTTGTCACACAATCCATCCATCTTTTCTTTGGTCTTTCTCTTCCTCTCCATCCATCCACATAACTCTTTTAGTAACATGTGTTTCATCCTTCCTCTTCACATGACCATACCAAGTCAAACGATTCCCTTTCAAATTTTCAGTCACTGGCGCCACTTTCAAACTTCCTCTATTATATTTTCTCACCATATTCATTCTTGTCACACCACACATACCAGCATTTTATGTGGAGTGCCTATCTAACCTCCAAAATCCAGTAACAAGAAACATGAGAGAAAGAAAGAAAGAAAAACGTTTATTTGAGTCTCGCATAGGACAATCAACAGATTAAAGTAAAAAAAATAATTTATTCACATAAACTATATAAGAATTAACAATAACACCATTTAAAAAAAAAATAACAAAAAAAAAACATGTGCGTGACCAAAAAGGATCTTATCTCAGTATATGCTCCGATGTTTTAAAAAAAATAACGCAACATTGGTATTCTGATAAGGCCTGTGATGCCACAGATACACACAACAATAGCTATTCTCGGCTAGACGAAAGACGGGTGTCAGAATTTCCCCTTGTTCTGTCAACGGCACACGAAACTGTTTTCACTTTGATGTGTTCATAGCCTTACTTAAATGTCAAGACATTTTGAGATTCGAATATTAAAAGCGACATAATCTTAAAAATATTCAAATATTTCCCCGAGGGACGTGAGGGAAGATTTCAATTTGTACAGAATATTGTTCATGCCATTTTTGGCAGTCTGGTGATTTAATTTTTAATTTGTGTATTCAATTAGTAAACTTGATTGTATGGCCGGAGTGAATATATATTTCGGCTATAATTATACCTGTTTAATTAACATCTACGACATTGATGATTTTTTTCCTGAAATAATGCCTTAATATTTTTTTTTGTTAATCCTTTATTGTTCAGAATCATCATCATTTCAGCTGAAAGACGTCTACTGCTGAACTTAGGCCTCCCCCAATTGTCATTACAACAAACAGTCCTGTGCATCTCGCATCCGTCAGATTTCCGCGTCAATCACCAGGTCAGAGGTCTTGGGAGGCCTTCCAACGCTACGTCTTTCGGTACGTGGTTATCTGTCCAGAAACTTTCAGCTCAGCCACTTAAGTTTGGCGATTTTAGGGGTTATCTCGGTCACAATATCCATTAATAATCAATTTGTGAAGTTCAGCAACTTCACTCGAAAATTATCCCGCATATTATATGGCGTTGCGATGTGCGATGCTTATTGATCTACTCCAATTTGTATACTTTTTTTTTATTGGGTTGAAAAATCATCTTATGACAAATCCCGCTCTTGGGCGGAGCGCGAGATAGTTTCAGACTTTTACTGACTAAAAACCCACTCCTGTTCCTTCTTTGCCTTCGTCCCAGGGCCTCGGGTTTCGCTTTCACACTACACGTGGCCCCAGTAGGCTTCGACCCTGCTGGGCCCCTACGATTTGCTGACATCTCCCTGAGTCGTAATTTGTATACTTTACGTAACGTATAATTTCATGTATCTGTTTATGAGGACTCAGAGTAAAAGTCAACATAAATCACACAATATAAATAAACGCCAGCTAAGACAGAAACAAAAATCATGACAATTCCTTTACACAGACGATGTCAAACACTATTTATCATAATGCTTTATACATTTTCTTAATACAACAACCTCGGGAAAGCACAAAGGTGGGTTTGTAAGAATTATTCTTCAGTTTGAACAATAAATGAAGTTAGATACCGTCAACAAACTGTTACATAGTTTGGTGGCTCTATCTTGTTGAAACACTAGTTACTGCCAGCGGCCTCGCCTGCGTGATGATTGAACATTATCCCAAGGGAATTTGTTCCCGGGATAAAAAGTTTTCTATGTGGTTTTTTTTTCCTTTTAATTTGATATAAACTAGTGCTTGACAGCAATCCCACCTGATGGTCAGCAGTGATGCTGGTGAGGTGCACTAGTTTATTAAGAGCCTTTCACTCTAGCCTTGAAGACACCCAAATTATAATCGGACGGGAAGACTTCAGTAAGCAAAATGTCTGGAACATTTTGCCTACTGAGGTCTTCCCCTTCCTTCGATGTACGCGGTATAAACGACGAGGCGAAACGCTTAGTCCGGACCGTAGAGGTTTCAACAACGTAAGGGTGGATACTCACCGTACGTCGGTTTGTCCGATGGTAGAAATGAGATGGCGGAATCAAGTTATGCAATTCCCGTGCACACTCTCCAAAATCGCTTAAATATGTTATTAGATATTGGTAGAGGCGGATCGTGATGTAATATCAGGGGAAAAAGTTAAAGATTTCTTATTGACGGTATGTTTGAAGAGACTGTCAAAGGGCTGTATGGATGTTTGACTTTTTATGTAATTGTATTTGTTAAACACGAGGAAAAATCTCATGTGATGGATATTTTCCAATGCCAGTAGAAGTGAATTCAGAGAATTTAATTCATTCGTGACCTCATCAGAACATCTCTTCCCTGGGCGAGAACTGCAGTGGCCAATCTGGGCCACCTCTTAACCAACCTCTTAACCAACAGCGGTCTAAGGTTGGCCGCTGTAAAAACAATTAACAAACACAGTGCCCGTGTGGAGCCGCTACACGCTACACCCTGATATTCTGCCCTTCCTGCAAAACACCTGCACTTTTCAGCATCTATACGAGACCAATAACAGAGGCGTAGAGGTTGCCAAATATTGCAAAAAAAATAATAATATTTGAATCCATCGACACGATGTATATA
This sequence comes from Mythimna vitellina, assembly GCA_949316375.1. Lineage (NCBI taxonomy): Eukaryota > Metazoa > Arthropoda > Insecta > Lepidoptera > Noctuidae > Mythimna > Mythimna vitellina. Next base: position 4,764,183 of record OX438687.1, on the reverse strand, counting down.
CGAGTATATGAAAATGAATAGTTGTTCGTTAGTCTCGCTAAAACTCGAGAACGGCTGGACCGATTTGGCTAATTTTGGTCTTCAAATATTTGAGATAGTCCAGGGAAGGTTTAAACAGTGAGAAAAAAACGAAAAAAAAAATCGAATACAACGCAATTTCTAATTAAAATGTCATTGTAAAATTAATTAAACTGTTCTGGTAATGCCAGTAGATGGCGTTATCCTTACTATTAGGCGGTACGAAGTTCGCCGGGTCAACTAGTTCCCAATAAATCTGAAGATTTCTAGATATCCGGCGCGTTCAATATAATAATGCCTTCAGGATGTTGTTGGAACTGCCTCGCTACTGGAGTGCGTCGGGTATGTTTGCCAGGCTCGTGCCAACGGGTTCCACGCGATTGTTCGCAAGAAAAGCGCTTCGCTGCTCAGGAGAGTGAAAGTTAGTCGCAACAGCATCCTGAGGACTGTAGAGGAGAGCGATAGCTCTCCGATTGTAAAATTTCTTGTGCAAAGGGTAATTGGTACTAACACTAGATAATAAGTTATTTATTAAGTAACTAACACTGTATGGATCTTTCTGAGCCCAAAATAAAATAAATTCTATTCTATAAGTCAAAACCAAACTGTTCCTGTCATACAAGCCGAAGATCTTGTCATTTTATGACTTCCACTTCATTCAAGTGAAAATTAACCTTAAGGTAAACAATTATTTTCACTACCTGTACCAACATCTGTAATATCAAAGAGTTAGCCAACATTATTAGATAAAATATAACCCGAAATTAACCAGGTACACAGCTGTAGGCGACTTCAAATCTTAGATCTCAAAGGACCAATTTTACTTTATGAAGCATCCTTGTTATCTCTCTGTGGTACCATTGCCTACAATATTTTGCTTTAATATTTATTATAATAATCACACTAACTAATATAATAGATAGAAAATAAAGAAACAGAAACAGTTCATTTACGCGAAATGACGAAATCTTAAAATGAAGAAAAAAAGACATTAAAAAAGAAAAAGAAAAGTGTTTCCTTGCGTGATTGCATCAGAAATGAAGATATCCGCAGGAAAACCAAAGTGGCCGACGTAGCCCGAAGAATCGCCAGACTTAAATAACAGTGGGCAGGGTACATTGCTCGTAGAACGGACGTTCGGTGGGGCCGAAAGGTTCTAGAGTGGCAATCGCACACTGGGAAACGCAGCGTTGGAAGGCCAAGACAACAACAACAACAAGACAAGACAAGACAGACAACAAGATGAACCGACGACCTGGTTAGAGTCGCGGGAATGTGATACATGCGAGACGCTGAGGATCGGTCGTTGTGGAGAGGCTTGGGGAAGGCCTATGTCCAACAGTGGATGTCTTTCGGCTGAAATGATGATGATGACGATTTGGTCCAAGAGGAGGGGTGGTCTCTACTCGTGCGCTTTATCGTAGGTAGGTCAAGGGCAATCTGCACCATATTTTCACTGGGGCGTCTTTGCACGTGACCATACCGCCGTAAAAGCTTCTCTCTGACTTTATAGACTATTGGGGTAACTTTAAAACTGCCTCTTATGAGCCCATTACGGTTTTAATCTAGTAGTGTGGCTCCCGCTGACCAACGAAGCATGCGGAGTTCGGTTGAGTGTAGTTTATTTAAGTGATGTTTTCTTTGGATCATTTTCTAATTTCACGCGGGCGCAGCCGCTGGAAGAAACTTGTCAATACTAATATTATAAACCTAAAGAGTTTGTTTGTTAATTAGTTTCAATGTGTTAATCTCACTACTGGTTCTTTTTGAAAAATTCAGAGTCAATGTCAATTTAGTGTTAGAGCTCATTTATCACTTATTTAAAAACCTAAAGTTTTTATAAATTTTTGTCGACAATAACGAACACACATAAAAATCCTTTTGTATAGTTTCGATATTGAGAATAGATTCATGATAGCACAAGTTTAAACCTTAGTGGTTTTTAGTTGCTATTTAACTTAGAAAATCCTGTATTCTTTTGTATTAATGATAAATAAATGAATGAATGAATCAAGAAAGGCTAAACACCTGTCACCTGCCCTCACAATAGGCTAAATAATATTACGCTATGACTAATATGGGGAGCAGAAACCAAAGACTCAAGTGAAACCACAGGGGACAGCTAGTGATTAATGAACCTAGTATACTACGAGTACAATATCGTCATGTGGTCTTGTCATGTTAGGATTGCGTACAAATTGGTTTATTATATTTGTATTTTTCCTGACAGTGGATATAACATATTAATAAATAGTAGGTTCCCGTATATTCTGTCTAGTATTATTCATCATTATTTACCTACTTTTTTCACGCAAATCAAATATAAATATTGACAATTACGATTTTCTTTCGGGAAGCTGCGCGGTGTCTTCTCATCCTCTCCCCTCCATATACCACAGTATCTCAAGACGAAAGTCTATGATCAGTGCGTGTTGCCAGTGATGACATATGGTTCCGAAACGTGGTCGCTCACAGTGGGCCTCATCAGAAGGCTCAAAGTTACCCAAAGGGCAATGGAAAGGGCTATGCTCGGAGTTTCCTTGCGTGATCGAATCAGAAATGAAGATATCCGCAGGAGAACCAAGGTTGCCGAAATTAGCATTTTATAGAACGAAGAATCGCCAAACTAAAGTGGCAAAAGGCATTGCTCGCAGAACGGATGGCTGTTGGGGCCGAAAGGTTCTGGAGTGGCGACCGCGTACCGGAAGACGCAGTGTTGGAAGGCCCCCTACAAGGTGGACCGATGACCTGGTGAAGGTTACGGGAATCCGATGGATGCGAGACGCACAGGACCGTTCTTTGTGGCGACATTTGGGGGAGGCCTATGACCAGCAGTGGACGTCTATCGGCTGAAATGATGATGATGATGACGATTTTCTTCAACAATTATTTGTCTTTACGAAAAAGTCATCATTAGTTTTGATTTCAAGTTATAAATATTTGTTTAACTACGGAATATTCGAAAAATTGTTTTTCAGTTTCTTTCTAATGAAATCGTATTTTTTACCTTCGCTGGAAGCTATTATTGTGAGGTCTTAAGCAACAGTAGCCTCCAGCAGCCGTTTTGCCTGCGCAAAAGAAGAAAATTACTTCAAAGTAACATACTCTACACATAGTACTATATGTATACATAGTACTATATGTTAGGACACATGGTACTATGTATCCCGAGAATATCCAGGACATAGTTTACGCGTGTGCCGAATTTCATTTGATTCTAATGTCTTTTTTTTTAAATTGAAATAAACCAGTGCTTGACTGCGAACCCATCTGATGGTAAGCGGAGATGCAATCATTGATGGTCAGGCGCACTAGTTTATTAAGAGCCTATTCACTCTAGCCTTGAAGACACCTAAATTATAGTTGGACGGGAAGACTGCAGCAGGCAAATTGTTCCAGTCCTTCGATGTACGCGGTATAAACGACGAAGCGAAACGCTTTGTCCGAACCGTTGAAATTTCAACAACGTAAGGGTGGATACTTGCTGTGTGTGTGCTTGATGTGTATATTAGCTACTCTTGGACGCTCTCACGCTCCAAAGCGTGAAACAATTAACATAAATACACACACAAACAAAATTTCACTTTGAAAACATTAGAATGATTAAATAACAAAACTAATTAAATAAGTAAGAGTGATTTTTATACACGATTTTTTTAAAAATGGTTTCTAGAGGAATAAAAAAGTGTGATAAGTAACTGTGTTAAAAGGAAACGTTGTCAGCAATATGTCAAGGAAATGTGTGCGGAAATTGGACGGCTGCTGCCGCCTCGAACGACGCCGGGCCTCAACGTAGTCATTTATCAACTGCGTCAAAGCCACACCAGTTCGGTTTGAGGCTGCTAAGTAAGCGGATATTATGACAGGATTTTATATGTATAGGTGTATATTGAGAACTAGCTTTTGCTACGATTTTGTTTGCATGAACGTCGACTAAAGCGGACCCGAAGTCGACGTCAAAGCCACAGACAGACCGAGTTACTTTCACATCCATACTAATATTATAAATGTGAAAGTAAAGGTAGAACTACATTGCGCACACGTGGGCCCCGATCTAGGCGCGTCGGTCTCCATACATTTTATATGGCAACTAGACTTGCAGAACTACATTAGATCCACGCCACGCAACGCGCCGCTAAGTACAAATCAGGCGTGGTCCATGTGTGCGTCGGTCTAGTGTAGTTCTAACTCTACTCTGTCTACCTGTTACACTTACCCCCTCGGGCGCCCAGGGGTATTATTATTACATAATTACGTGATTTTACGTAAATCACCAAAAAAATAAAAAAAAAAAAACTATCTGGATTTTTCTAGGAAGAACAAAGATATGAAAACCAACATTTTCGGCTAAAAACAAATCTTTAAAAATTAAACGTTTTTCAAGGTCATTAAAGTCTACAGACGTATGTACAATCGGCCTTCGAGGGGTTAGTAAGGTTTCCTAGCGATGGTTAATAGATATGTTTTGTTAAAATCGATTCAGTCATTTACAAGTTATGGTGGGTGAAAGCGGGAACGAACAACCGTTTTAGTTTTATAATAATGTTTTATTATATTTTATCAACGGCTTGGGACGATAGGAAATTATCCCAAGTTAACATACTCCCAGAATAAAAAGTATCTTATGTGAAAGTATCCTATTTCAGGACATGATCTACCCATGCGCCATATTTCTCCCAAATCCGTTCAGCAGTTTGAGCGTAAAAAAGCAACAAAGATACTCACAAACTTTCTTCTTTTGCTTTGAAGTGTTATATCTTTGGATTGACTTGGAATTATAAATTCAAATAAACTTTATATTAAAGGTAAGTTATTTTTTTCTTCAAAATTAGGTATTTATTGGTTTCTTTGTGTTTTGTATTTTCTGTAATAATAACACTTCAAAGCAACCCGTTTTAAAAAACGGCAATTTCATAGCTAAAGAACATTAGTGTAATTTTTAACCGACTTCTAAAAAAGGAGGAGGTTCTCAATTCGGATGTTTGTATTTTTTTTTTATGTTTTTTCGCGCATAACTTCGTCGCTTGCCAACCGATTTGAAAAATTATTTGTTTGTTGGAAAGGGTATACTTCCCGAATGGTCCCATAATCACCAAGTCGGGATCTGATGATGGAATCTTGGCGAAATCGAAGGAACTCCTCAAATATTATAGGCAACCATATAGTGATTTTGGTATTTTCATCGAGAACTTAAGCATTTACAGTCAAAAAGTAACATTTGATGTCTGTTTATAAGTGTAACGCAACTAAAAAGTGTGAAATAAAAAACTTTTTTCAAAAAAAATATAACCGACTTCACAAAAAAAAAAAAACATTAAAAGGATCAAAATAACTTTATTTTCGGAAGTCGGTGTTAAATAAGATACAAATAATACCGAGAAACACCGATTTCCGAAATTAAAGTTATTTTGATCTTTTTAATGTTTTTTTTCTTGTGAAGTCGGTTATATTTTTTTTGAAAAAAGTTTTTTATTCTTCAAACCGTGCATAAAAACAAAAGTTCACAAGAAGAAACTGGTTTTGTTAATCGCCCCCTGAAGTACCGTAGTGTACTTCAGTCTGAGTGTTTAAGGCGTATAGTCCCTCGAAAATCTGGCCGGAGTTAAATGCACACATACTCGTACTGCCGCCGGCGCCCGCATAGAGCCCTGCTGACCCTTAAAAGCATTTTCTTTGTGAAATATTGATAGATACAAATTCCATGTACATTCTGAAGAACACTTAACCATACATTTTTTGTGTAAACATATTTCTAAAGATCAAAGCCGTTTGAAAGGAGTAGGGAAAACCAGTGAAAAAAATGTCATGTTGTAAAATTTTTTTTTTTTTGGCTGTATTAGTTATACGAATAAAAATCATATGTTGATAATCATCATCATCATCATTTCAGCCGATAGACGTCCACTGCTGGACATACGCCTCCCTCAAATGTCGCCACAATGAACGGTTCTGTGCGTTTCGCAACCTTCACCAAGTCATCGGTCCAACTTGTGGGAGGCCTTCCAACTCTGCGTCTTCCGGTACGCGGTCGCCACTCCAGAACCTTTCGGCCCCAACGGCCATCTGTTCTGCGAGCAATGTGCCTTGACCATTGCCACTTAAGTTTGGCGATTCTTCGTGCTATGTCGGCAACCTTGGTTCTCCTGCGGATATTTTCATTTCTGATTCGATCACGTAAGGAAACTCCGAGCATAATGCTGTGTTGATAATGTGACATGAATCAATAATAAATATATATTTTTTTCAAACCTATTGACCTAGCCGTTACCAAGGAGTAGGCTTCAGAAAACCACTGTTTTATGGCACCGCTCGGGAGTTAGGGCCTTAAGTACTGACCCCGTCAGTTTCCCGCGCAGCTGTTATCAATCACTTTGGCGACCATTAATCGTCGCTAAACAGACTTTCATCACTTTTGATTGCTATCGCTTTTAAGTAACTAATCAGCCGCTTGCTTTGGATGATATTGAAGACATTATTTAAACATAATACTGTGAACTTTTAAGTGAGTGTCGTGATGGTCCAGTGGTTAAGGCATCCGCCTCTCATGCAAGAGGTAGCGGGTTCGAAACCGGCCAAGTACCAATGTGAATTTTTCATTTCATATGTACCTACTTTTTGAAGTTTATCTACGTACGATGAGTATCCACCCTTACATTGCTGAAACCTCTACGGTTCGGACTAAGCGTTTTGCCTCGTCGTTTATACCGCGTACAACGAAGAATTAAAACAATTTGCCTGCTGCGATCTTCCCGTCGGATTATAAATTAGGTGTCTTCAAGGCTAGAGTGAATAAGCTCTTAATAAACTAGGGCGCCTCACCATCAACGATTGCATCTCTGCTTATCATCAGGTGGGATCGCAGTCAAGCACTAGTTTAGATCAATTTTAAAAAATCCAGGACATTACTGACACCCCGTGCCTCGGAAAGCACGTAACACCGTTGGTCCTGGTTGTCATTCGTAGATCTTTGTTAGTCGTTACAGGCAGTTAGACACCAGAAAGACTATCATCGGTCTATCCATGAGGATCCTGTTGTTGTGAGCGACAGCTCAAGCAGTCGTTCCATGTAAAACATGGATATTTAGCGCATCTGGCTAGACTGGAAGCCGAGCCCGTAGTGGCCCTTACGCCCCAGCCGCCGGGATCCCGATCTCGATTTTCGGCCACCGTAGGCGCGGCTTTGCGGACAGCGAGCAATGGGTAGCTCGCTGTTCGACTGTCCGGTAACCGTTCGGACCGAGCCCAAGTTGTGGACGGCGGGTACTGTTCCACGCGCGTCTCAAGGAGATGTCAGAGAACCGTAGGGGCCCAGCAGGGTCGAAGCCTACTGGGGCCAAGAGTCCGCCATTGTACCCATAGATTAAGTTAGTTTAAAAGTTTTTGTTACTATTTTATTGTACAATAAAGTTTTATTATATTCTATAATTATTACTTATTTATTTATTTACTAACTTTTGCCAGCGGCTTGGCTTTCCCACGAGCAAGTAGAAAATTACCCCGTATGCCGAATTCCACGTAAATACGTTTAGCCCTTTGAGTGTGAAGAAGTTACAGATATACATACAAACTTTTGTTTGTATAATTAGTGACGCAATAACAAGATATAGGTGTATGTATAATAGGTATAGGTACACAAAATAACAAGGTATAAGTAATGAAATGGAGTTTTAAGTTAATTCGGTTTCCTATGCACATTAGCGCTTTAACACAGACAAAATTTAGTTACCTAAGGTACTACAATTTAAATAAATGGTGGTATCTTTGAGACAACAATGTTTTATAATAAAAATAAACGCTTCGAAAAGTCCAATTCCAAAACATATGAATAAAAGTCAAACTCAACAAAAAATAATCATTCAATACCACTCCTCCAATAAGAATTCCCCGCACACAATAAATCTATACAAAAGCCATACAAAAACCAACAACTCTCAATCAAACCAACCGTCAATAGACAGATAATCTCCCTTTGAATAACAAGCATTAGAAATAAGATATATTCGTTCCATTTCCGCTGACATAAGCGGCTTAGAAACTGCACTTGGCTTCAAATAAGCAACGAATAGCAAAGCCAGCGATAAGCTCGCTTCTTTACGCGGATTTCAACGTCGAGCGCAGAAAACCTGTCACTTGAAAGACAGATCCATTTGAAGCGTGAAAGGTCGGTAATAGAAATATTCACTGACTAAAAACCCACTCCTGTTCCTTCTTTGCCATTGTTCAGTAGGCTTCGACCCTGCTGGGCCCCTAGGGTTGCTGATTTTAAGGTGTTTCGTTTTTTCTTTTTGTAATTGGCATTAACGCAATTGTCTTTCTTTCTTTTTTCTTTCTTCTGATATCTCCTTGAGGCGCGCGTGGAACACTACGTGCCGTCGAGGACTTAAAACCATGCGTTTTTAGAAATTAGTATATTAGAGGAAGTTTGAAAGTGGAGTCAGTGACTGAAAAGTTGAAAGGGAATCGTTTGTCTAGATATGGTCATGTGGAGGGATCAAACGCAAGTTACTAAAAGATTTATGAGTGAAGGAAGATTTTTGGGTACTCAATCAAGCACATACGGCTGAATGGATTTGGCATACAGGTAGATCATTTCCAGACATAGGACATGGTACTTTTTGTGTCAGGAGTAATAGGGATAATTTTCTATTTTCGCACACGAAACTGCTGCCAGAAACAGTTCAGGGATCTTTTGTTTTTGTGACGTGACAACACTGTTTTCAGATTTATTCCTGTATCTGTGCTATAAGACCTTACTTCATGCCAAATTTCAAGATTCTGGGTCTCGCGTCTCGCATCCACCACACTCCCGCGACTCTCACCAGGTCGTCGGTCCACCTTGTGGGAGGCCTTCCAACGCTGAGTTTTCCAGTGCGCGGTCGCCACTCTAGAACCTTTCGGCCCCATCGACCATCCGTTCTACGAGCAATGTGCTCTACTAGTTTGGCGATTCTTCGGGCTATGTCGACTACCTTTGTTCTTCTGCGAATATCTTCATTTTTTATTCGATCACGCAATGAAACTCCGAGTATAGCCCTTTCCATTGCCCTTTGGGTGACTGTAAGCCTTCTGATGAGGTCCATCGTAAGTGACCATGTTTCAGTATCATATGTTATTACTGGCAACTCGCACTGGTCATAGACTTTCGTCTTGAGAAACTGTGGTATGTTGGACGAGAAGATACCACGCAGCTTCTCGAACGCTGCCCAGCCGAGTCGGATTCGACGATTGACCTCTTTCTTTAAGTTAGACTTACCCAACTGGATTGTCTGTCCCAGGTAGACGTAATCGTCTACAAATTCGAGTGCAGAGTCTCCGATCTTGATTGAAGTGGGTTCTACATGGTTATTTACCATGACTTTGGTTTTGTCCATGTTAATTTTAGTGCTGATTTGAGTATATGGTTTTAATTTCAACTCGATACCTTCACGCGTTTCCGACATGAAGGGTCTTGACAGACAGACAGACACACAGACGGACGGACAACAAAGTGATCCTATAAGGGTTTCGTTTTTTTCCTTTTAAGGTACAGAACCCTAAAAATAGATCGTATAAGGACTATTGCGTGCTAAAACGTACGTGGATGGAAAGATTCGAAGAAAAAATGGCTCCGAAAGCTGTATAAGGAACTTTTAGTGTCGGTTTTGGAGAAGCCTGTTGAATACGGGAGTGTAAGTCGGTTGTAAATGGAGATTTTTATGGTGAGATTCATATTTAAGTCCCCGTAAAATCTGTACTAAAGTAAAAGTTGTGATACTAGTTTATTTTTCACATTTTTTTTTGCCAGCTTGCCACTAGATCAACTGGCCAGTTATGGGCACGCCACAATTATGGCGGTAAGTCCCCTCTTTGAGGCGTGGTTGGAAAGACCTCACGACGTCCTCACATTCCGCATGACGCAGGTTCTCACCGGACACGGTAAGTTCGGGAGGTTCCTGCACCGGATTCGTGCGGAAACGACGCCCTGTCGCCACTGTGTGGCCCACCCGGAGGACACGGTAGAGCACACGGTGGAGGTGTGCCCCGCTTGGGCAGAGCAACGCCGTGTCCTCGTGGTGGCAATCGGCGGCGGCGATCTCTCGCGCCGGGCCTTGGTTCAAGCCATGCTCCGGAGCGAGGAGGAGTGGCAGGCGGTCGCCTCCTTCTGCGAAGCAGTAATGCTAGCTAAGGAGGCGGCCGATCGCGTGAGGCAACGGTCCTTACGCTCCAACCGCCGACGGGATTCCGATCCCGATTTCCGGCCACCGTAGGCGCGGGCTTGTAGACGGCGAGCAATGGGTGGCTCGGCCTCTGACCGTCCGGTAACCGTCTGGACCGAGCCCAAGTCGTCGACGGCGCGTATTGTTCCACGCGCGCCTCAAGGAGATGTCAGCAAATCGTAGGGGCCCAGCAGGTTCGAAGCCTACTGGGGTCACGGGTAGTGTGAAAGCGGAACCCGGGGCCCTGGTACGAAGGCAACGAAGGAACAGGAGTGGGTTTTTAGTCTGTAAGAGTTTGACACTATCTCCCGCTCCGCCCAAGAGCGGGGATATCATTAGGATGATTTTCCCACCCAATAAAAAAAAAAAAAGCTGGCCAGTTATAAATTTTTGTCAAAATCTTTTTATATTTATTTGAGCATATTTGATTAACATATTAAAACATTTATAGCCTATTAAATATTTTTACAAAAATCATAGTACATAATATAATCAATAAATTACGACCGTATCAAACAGTCATAAAAAATAATGATTCTGTGTTCATATCCCCTAGCAAACTATCGTAGCGCGTCTACGACACTCGTAGCACAGCGGTAGTGCTACGCCGCTCGTAGCAAATTGTCCGGATATTGTAGCAGCGAGCCGGTGATATCGCTACGAGGGATCTACGATTTCCTAAGAGTTTATGGTAATTATATGCCTTTATTGCTGATAATGATGATAATGAAATTAGTTTTAGATTTTGTTTTAAGATTAGTTGGCTACGTGTTGTTACAGATAGAGAGGCTTCCAGGAAAACTGATTCCAGTCTTGCCAAAAAGTATCGCGTTTTTTTATGTATTTTAATCGGACCGCAACAGGAAAATTGTTTTAGTCCTTCGAAGTGCGCAGTATAAACGACGAGGCAAAACGCTCCTCCCATTAAGCCACCGTAGGCGCGGGTTTGCGGACGGCGAGCAATGGGTAGCTCGCCGTCTGCAACACGACTTGATGCGTTTTAGCCATAGAAGAGGGCAAAAGAGGAAGAGATCGACCACCGACTACATGGAGGCCAACGACCCGGAACGATCTACTGATAATGGGCCTAGCACCATGAATGACGCAAAATTGCCTAGAATGGCGTAATAGCATCAGGAGGGCTGACCCCAAATAGGGAACAAGCCAGGGGATTGATGAATATTTTATCTTTTATCCCAATAGATTAAATCGCCTACAACATATTTAGGTAAAGGTTAGATCGAGGCGGATTTGGTAAATATTTGTTTTAGATAGTTTATAATTTTAGCATTTATACGTATTTTATTATTATAAATAACTTACTTTTTATTTTATTTTTTCTGTTTGAATTATCTGTTATTTGTTTATTGTGCAAGCCTACCACAGTGTGATTTTTTTAACCCAAAGGTTGACTGGTAGAGAATGCGTTGTTGCATTAAGTCCACTTATGTACCACTACTGTACATGAAGTTTAAAGCAATAAATAAATAATTCTAGAATGATGTTATTCAAACCATAATCTACACTCGGTTCTAATATTTAATTGAATTAAAAGTACTCTTGCCTTAATACTACATTTTATAAATATACTATTTGTAGGCCCCATTTCTTTTGAGGTAGGAAATCGTCAAAAATTGTCTCCAACTCCAGGCGGAGCGGAAAGAAGGGTCAGACATTTACTGGTGGTAATCCTTAAAAAAAAGTCCGCAGTATTTATAAGCTCATGAAACCAAATCTGAAGTACCTACTGGTACTAGAAAAAAATTGGAAATATCTTTACAACGACATTAAAGTAATATAAAGTAAATATCAAAGTAATTACTTACTTCAACCATTGAAACCGACTATCTAACATTTTTTTTCCATATTTAATCTACCCTCAAAATATATTAAAATCGTTGTCTAATTTTTGTAATACGTCCAATAAGTTTTTCCTTTATTTCGTTTTTAATATCCTTGTAGCATCACCTCGTTTACGACACCCTAACTTTATAGTTATCCAGCCAGATAACTATAAAGTTTTTGCTGTTCAAACTCTGTACACTTTCTTCTGGTATAAAAATCTTGACATATGACAACTTCAAGAAAATTATCATAAATATTTTATAGGAAAATCAATTGACGTCAATTGATTTTCCTTTAAAATATTTATGATAATTTTCTACGATCACCTGCAATCTGTAGCAACCACATGCTCATGTTAGTAAATAATGCGATTCATATTAAAAAAGAACTCATCTCAAACCTCAAAACAAAGCGTTTTAACGACACAAAACAAAACCACATCGAAATAACATTTGCCTAAATCGAAACAAAACACAATCGCCATACTCCTTCGTTCCTCACAATGTGGGCCAAATACACAGAGCATCCAAGCGTTTGATCGGGCATTGTGCTGCTAGAGACGGCGTTCTTTTTTTTATTGGGTGGGAAAATCATTCTATGACAAATCGCGCTCTTGGGCGGAGCGGGAGATAGTGTCAGACTTTTACAGACTAAAACCCAATCCTGTTCCTTCTTTGCCTTCGTCCCAGGGCCCGTGGCCCCAGTAGGCTTCGACCCTGCTGCGCCCCTACGATTTGCTGACATCTCCTTGAAGCGCGCGTGGAACAGTACGCGCCGTCGACGACTTGGGCTCGGTCCGGACGGTTACCGGACGGTCGGACGGCGAGCCACCCATAGCTCGTCGTCCGCAAGCCCGCGCCTACGGTGGCCGGAAATCGGGATCGGGATCAAATCCGAGCTAAGGCCAATTTTCAGTCTTCAACCAATAGGTTTTGCGACGTACAGTTGCTCAACATGGCACGGCACCGTACGACGCGCGACACGTCCACATGCAGTTATCAGATACCGCACCATTACACTTTAACGACGTCGCCTAAGCTGAGAGTGAGGCCGTGGAGGCCAGTGAGGTATTTGCCCAGATGAGAGACAAAAATAGGCTAAATAAATACTGGATTCTCTGACCTCTGCCCAGCGCAGCAATTCCATTCTCTATGGCTAAACCAATTGTTTGCGAGAGCCGACGACCAGAGACAAAGTTTTATTTTGGTTCAAATTGCCAATTTTTATGTCGAATTAGAGAGGTACTTCAGATATATTGTGGTGTTCGCTCTTCAACCAATATTTGAACGTTGATTGATTGATTAGCTATACGAAATATCAAAAAATCTGAACTCATTCATTATGCGTACAGCATCTCTTTTTTTATGAATAAACAAATTAATATTTATTATTATTAACTAAGGAGTGGAAATCCCTGTCGGAGTCCTGGTTCCTGATAGCTACAACTTAGGGATCTTTCATAAGTCAAGAGTGAAAAAAATATTTCTAGGCAAGCGTGCACCTTCTTCGACCATATTATCGAATATAATATTAATATAATGGAAATAAAATAAAACCCAATCCAAAAACATTAATACCAATCTATATAAATAAAAATGAATGTCACTTTTCGTTGTAATTTTATAACTCAAGAACGGGCTCACCTATCCAAACCAAATGATTAGGCTTTGTTCGGACTATTTAGTAGATGGTTTATGTAAAGTTTGCACAAAATCGGCCGAACGGTTCTTCATTTATTAGGCGGTACGAAGTTCGCCGAGTCAGCTAATAATCAATTTAAACATCAAATAATCATCAAAATTAAAAACAAAGTCAAAAGATCCACAACTAATTAAATAAAAATCACACGGAATACTATGCTACCCTTATTACATAATTTCAAAGTAATGTAATCAGTGTAATTGGCATTTTGTCGTTCTGGTTAAATAAATAAATAATAATAAATAAATTACTTTTGTTTTAAGTTCTTTCTGTTCATCCAATGGTTATTTGGTAAATATCGTTGTCAGCGATAAGACTCCTAAGTACATAGATTTAAATTCAGGAAAAAAAGTTATGAAAGTGTTCAATCAAGTTTATTCTGTTCTCAATTCACAAGCCACGAGGTCAGTGACAACCATGGTGTAATCACCCATCGCCACTTACGACCACCATAAATATATTTTATTAGCAATAAATCTCGCTATAAAACTATGACAATAATATTAAACTCTGTCTTTATATGAGATTTAATGAAGCTGGCAATAGATGGCATGATTTTATGACGAATAAAGATACATATCCCTCCATATACGTACACACACATCAGTTACATCACGGCTGACGCGTTTCATTCATTCATATAGAATCAGTGACTGATGTACCGGTAATGTTACTGACAGGGGCGGATCCAGGTTTTTTTCTGCGAAGCGCAATAAAGAAATCAACAATAACTGTTAGAAATATACTTCAAGTTAATTTTTACAATTTTTTATTTATATTTTAAAAACTCTGATTTGCTTCTAAGTATGTACTGTGATGGAATCTCCACAGTACACAAAACTATCGTCCGGGTGGGGGGGGGGGAGGCACGTGCCCCCGTGCCCTCTCTTAAATCCGCCCTTGGTAACTGATATCTATGTATCTAAAATTGCTGCGATTGATTGAAAACATTTTCGCGCCAGCTAAGACCTTTCGTAACATTTATAGCATTATTATTATTTTATAGACACTCTAGCTTTTACAAGCGGTTTCGCCTGCATGAAAGTAGGTTTTACAAACTTTGGACCCCCGTTTCATCCCCTAAGGGTTTTTTTTTTAGGCGGAAAAAACATCTTATGACAAATGCCGCTCTTGGGCGGGGGATAGTTTCAGACTTTTCTGACTAAAAACCCACTCCTGTTCCTTCTTTGCCTTCGTCCCAGGGCCCCCGGGTTTCACTTTCACACTACCCGTGGCCCCAGTAGGCTTCGACCTTGCTGAGCTCCTACGATTTGCTGACATCTCCCTGAGGCGCGCGTGGAACAGTACGCGCCGTCGAGGACTTGGGCTCGGTCCGGACGGTTACCGAACGGTCGGACGGCGAGCCACCCATTGCTCGCCGTCCGCTAGCCCGCACCTGCGGATCCCCTAGGGGTATGACTTTTGGAAAATCCTTTCTTTTTTTTTGTACGCCATTCTATGTATCACCGTAAAATTGTAAACATCGTAATCAGATGTCCTATGAAGTGATATTTTTTAAATAAAGAATATATTTATTAATTTTATTGGAGGGAAATAAATTGGTAGTTGGTGACCAACGTATTGGCTATTGGTGGCCACCCTGATCGGTTAAATTTAACGACATCGCACTACGCACATACATTTTCCGGTTGGTTAAGCGTCAAACAATTTCGTAGTTCCGATTACATAGAGGAATATGTGCGTTCGTGAAAGTTACATTTGTAAGCAATATTATTGTTGTATAAGAAAATGTAATCATATTTTAAAGGTCATGTAAAATTGTTGTATAATCTAAATTAGCCTCTGAGTAATCCCAAATCTGAACAAAGGTCTGCCTCTGTAATTTTAAGCAATTTTAATCCAATATAGCTAATTATTTAACGAACTCTCTTTGTCAGCCAATTAGGGCCGATTAACTTGTTTTTTTTTTATTGTTTGTAGGTTTGCGCTTAGCCGCTATTTCACCTGATAGAAAGCGACGATGCGGTCGACGATGGAGCGCGCTTACCTAGAAGTAACCTATTCACTCTTGAGTTAAAGACTCCCAGGTTGTAGCCATCAGGAAACGCAGATTCCGGCAAGGAATTCCACTTCTTAGTTGTACGCACAATGAATGTGTTCCCAAAACGTCTTGTTCAATTATATTATCATCATACCTCGAACAGGACGAATATTACGTCCATCCGTCCGTCTGTCTGTCTGTCAAGACCCTTTATCTCGGAAACGCGTGGAGGTATCGAGTTGAAATTAAAACCATTTACTCAAGTCTGCGGTCCCTTGAAGCTGTGAAAAAATCAACTTCTGAGTTAACGAAAAAGAGATACAGCCGTTTATGTTGCAAAAAACGTATATTTCAAATTCATAGGGTATTTCTCGTTGACCTAGAATCTTGAAATTTGGTATAAAGCAAGATCTTCTAGCATAGATATAGGAATATATCTGAAAATACTAATCGTCACAAAAAAATATTTTATTTATTTATTTATGTACATACAAATACTAAAAATCGAAAAGAACAAATACAGATAAAAGAGTACCAAGGTCATGCTTATTTTTAACGAAATTTCTTCCAGCAGACCTGCGGCAGGAGAGTTCAAACTTTTTGCGATTCGGAAAACCCTCAGTGCGCGAGTCCGACACGCGCTCGCCCGGTTTTTTTTATTCGACGTAACCAATGTTAGAGAAAGTACGAAATTCAAGCGAACGAAGTCGTGAGAAAAGTGCTAGTATAGATATAAAACATCTACCTACTTCTCAAATGCCTGCCCGAAGAGGGAATACAAGCTCTAAGGTGTTACATTATTAACCCGCCAATGTCTTATCCAATCCTCATAACAAAAACTTAACCCGTGCCGACCTACATTGTATCAAAACTAATTTACGTGACCCCACTCGAGCCCCAGAATTATGTACTCATTTGAGCACAGGTGTACTTATATAAGCCTAGTAGACCCCAGGCGATCATGGCAATTACAGCAAGGTTGATCTTTCATTAACAAGGATCAAAACTGTTCAATCTTTTGCTGATAATTGACTTTTAGAAGAAGAGGGTTTGGTGGTACATGTCGTTTGAAAATAAAGGCTTTTTTGATTGAATTTTTTGAGAACACAGCATTGTAATTGTATTATTATCTAGAGCACCGATGTCGCTGAAACAACTGACGAAACGTGCATTTTATCGGGACCAAAATTTGTTCATGCTAATGATATTTTAAAAGTCTCGTAAACTAATCAGTAATTTCCGAGATTATTCCCCCAAAAAGTACGTCTAGACAAAAAAGTACTACCAAAATATGGCACAATAGGTACTAAGACATAGACTACATCCCAAAAACTATTATTATTATTTGGCATTTCTTGTTTTTTGACAATAAAACTGATAACCAGTACCTCTTGACGCGATCCATTTTACAAACTAAACTGAACTGCTAAAGGGATGGAGCTATTATAGACCCCTTATCTTTTAATTAGTCAAAAAAGATGGGGCTCTATCTTTAACCGTTACTGATCACATTTATGTAGTCAAAAGTAAAAAAAAACAAAATGCCAAAATTGTCCACAAAAATCTATCATAATTGAGAAATTCATAATTGGATCAATCATTCATAACAACGCTACTAGAAAATAGTACGCGCAGTGCTTTTTCCATTTTTATCGCCATTCATTCATTCATAAATCAATAGCCATAAATTGAGTGACATTTTAGGATATAAACAAACGCCCATAACTATGCTGTTTCTGAATATTATTTATTGAGACTTTACATAAATAATAACAAGCCCTTTTCTAATAAGCCCTTTAAGTGTTTCTTCTAATTAAAAATGAGTGATGTATAGGGTGTCTCTTTCGCCCTTGCATGACTGACATTTTAACACATCATGGAAAGGTAAGCAAAGACAACAGACATGCAGTCACTATCTAAAAAGAACAACCAAAAACAGATGCAGTAAAGACTTTTTTAATAAGATTTTTTCTAGTGAAATTCAATGGCTGTTTTAATTATTCGCAAATTGTGAAAGCATTGAAACAGGCTCAATCTCGGTAAATGGAGCAGAGAATTTTATTATAATATTCACTATCTCAGCGATGCTTACCGAGAAGGCTCGATACATTAGCTGACAATCGACACCCGCAACTTAAAAAGGTTGTAACATTAATTCAGTCATTTTTCAAAATGAACCTAAAAGTGATAGAGCCATGTTTGAATTTTGTTTGGACTGTAATCCAAGATACTGCCTTGTTCGATGCGGTTGTCGAAATATTGCAAAAATATTGAAATCGTTACAATCGCATTCAATTGAAAAAAATTGTGATAATAATTATTCCGTATCCTTTAAAAATAAATACTTTCTAAACTTTTTTATGTAGGAAATCATTCAATGACTTCTCTTGATGTAGGACGGAGCGGGAGGGGGTATCAGACTTTAACTGACTAAAATCGGTTCCTATGTTTCTTCTTTCCTGCGTTCCAGGATCTCTTGTTTCCCTTTTAGAAGCGAACCCATGGCCCCAACAGGCTTTGGCCCTGCTAGAAATACTTTCTAAACTTGAGACTGGCTAAATACACCAACCAAGTGAAAGCAAAAAAGAAAAAAATGCAGCAAAGATGAGCATAAAAAAAATGCAGACAAAGGCAACGTTATTGTTACATCGTGTACAGCCTGGGGTAATTTTCGCGGTGCGAACAGCTGTATCGATCGCACTAGCGTGAACCAGGTCACCTGGGCAGCTGCAGCTATCGACTAGAATTCTGAAAGCTAATTGGGCACAATTGTTTATTCAATTAGGTCGAGGTTAGACACGATATTTCGATATTTGAATATCTTTGATGTGAAAATATTTCTGTGTGCTCAAAATTATTGAGAAATGTTTTCATTAATTTTGCCGAATTGGGTAGCTCGCCGTCCAGCCGTCCGTTATAGACCGAGTTTGTAGTTCCGTTTCACATGCGCCTCAAAGATATATCAGAAAAACCGTAGGAGCCCAGCAGGGCCGAAACCAGTTAGGGTTACGAAGAATTTCGTAAGGTATAGGTGTGGTTTTAGTCAGTAAAAGTCTGCACTCTCTCGTGCATCACCCTAGAGTGGGAGAAGTCATTGAATGATTTCCCATATCAAAAAAGAATCCGTCCGGTCACGTCCGAATTTTGTGTTAATGCGCACGGCTTACCGGTCAGATATCTAGCGGTGGAACTGGAGTCATTAGGTAACTACCTGTATTAATGGTTGTACGGGTTAATTAAGGCCGAAGCTGACAGGGGAATAATCTGGATTTATTTCGTAATGTTACCTACGGGACGTTAGTAATTTTGCCGATCAAGCGGTGGGCCGGTAAAACACAAAATCGGTGCCCTGAAATCGCACGATATGAGATGGCGGACTACTTAGATGTCTTTCTTAGGAATTGGCAAGAAGTGGCTCAGCCGAGAACAAGAGAAGGTATGGAGGAAGACCTTTGCCCAGCATTGGGACAGTATACGCTAAATATAATAATAATACCTACAGTCAAACGGGGTGAATAGAAACGCAGGGGGTGAATGGAATCAAACTTTGATTAAGATTTTTACTTTGATATATGATCATATTTTAAGTTTCAATAAAGTAATGTGTATTAATATACCATTTCTATAATTTTCAGTACTCAAATACTGCAAACAATTTTTCAATAACGTGACAATCCCCATTAAAGTTTTGTTTCTATTCACCCCTGCGTTTCTATTCACCCCGTTTTACGGTACGGAAAAATCTTTATTCCATGGTATCCAACCACTATACTGGTTGGATAACCAGGAATATGGATATTTCCAATACTAATAAGTCAGGATGTAGATTAATCAATTAAACCTTTTTTTATTCAGGAAATCATCAAATATAATATAATATTCCACAACTATTACAAAACGCCGTCTAGTCCCAAGCTAAGCAGAGCTTGTGTTATGAGTACTAGTCAACTGATAAACATATTTATATATTTCTAAATACATACATATTATAGATAAATTAGATCCCGACACAGAACAAATGATCATGCTCATCACACAAACATTTGTCCTGGGTGGGAATCGAACCCATAACATACGGCATAGTAGTCAAGGCCACTAACCACTAGAACAACAGGCCAGTCAATAGAAGGGATGGAGGGAGGATGCCAAATGCCTCCCATTTGCCCAGCAGTGGGACAGTATACGCTAGACATAATAATAATACCTACGGGCATATTCATATTCAATGGTTGGATGATTTATCACGTTTTGATGTACAACGTAAATCATGCTTGTAACATTTTGAGCGACAAGAATGAATGAATGCTGAGATACTAACAAATCTTTCTTATTTATTTGTTTGAAATTTCGAAAGATGTTTTTGAGATACTCTTTTGATTTTGGTAAAAATTATAATTGTAATAATTAGCGTCGCACAATGGTTGTTGATATAGCGGTCCCTTATGACGAGAATCTAGTGAAAGCTGAGAAGGATAAACAAACTAAATATCTTGACTTGGCTCGCGAGGTTGTTGACATGTGGGAAGTGGACACAGCAGTCATTGTGCCGATAGTCGTGACGGCCAATGGCTTAATTGCCAAGAGCCTCGACCGACATCTGAGGAGGCTCGCGTTAGGCAGTTGGATCAAGGGCTTGATTCAGAAGGCAAGTACTCCTGGACACGATATTCCTTTCTCAGGAGCCCTGACCACCGGTAGCTAGGATCCTGTCCCCGATGCCGGTGGGCTACTATTTTTTATATTTTTAAATGTTTTTTTTTTTAAATAATTTTTTTTTTAAATATTTAAAAATGTAATTAATATGTGTATTAAATAAATAAAGGAAATGATAATTAGATACTACCATACTTAAACTTTGATTTGCTTGCGAGTGCCGAATTCCATGACTATAGGTCAACGGGAAGTTTCCTATAGAGCTTGATTCTCATGCGGGCGTTATGATATGCGTCACAAACGGAGCATAAACGGCCTAATCTTAAGATTGACTTAAAAGTTTTATTTATTCACTTCTCATAACAAATTTTAGGACTTGATATTGATTTCAGCATATTACCTCCAGTCATTTCTGAGAAAAAGGGTGGACAAAAAAGGAATCTTATAAAGAATCAATTTTTAGGGACTGAGGTTTTTTTGTTTTATTATTTTTTCCGGTAGGATGACATCCCCGCTCTTGGGCGGGGCGGGAGATAGTGTCAGACTTTTACTGACTAAAAACCCACTCCTGTTTCTTCGTTGCCTTTCGTACCGGGGCCGAGTCTTCCTTTCAGAATCAGACCCCTGGCCCCAGTAGGCTTCGACCCTGCTGGGCAGAGGCCCAAGGAGATGTCAGCAAACGTAGAGACGTTTGCTGACATCTCCTTGAGGCGCGCGCGGAATAGTACGCGTCGTCGACTACTTGGGCTCGGTCCGGACGGTTACCGGACGGTCGGACTGAGGTACTGAACACTAAAAAGGAAATACTGTACAATCTATATTTAAACTAATTATTGGCTTGAATGGAATGAATCACAAATAAACAGTACGCTTTCAGGAAATCAAACACACGACCGACGCAATGAGGCGCCTATAACTATAAATAATCATACAAATAAACAAAACAAAAATAATCTAGATCCCAATCATCGAACTTGATTATTTTTCTCGGCTACTACTCGCGAATCTCAACGTTAACGTGCGCTTACATTTCAAAACAAACAGTGGCCCTACCGCGAGTTGTTAACGCGATCCTAAACCGAACTGTTAAAGGGAAGGAGATATATTCGTTGTATAGCTCCATCCCTCTCTCTCGCTCGCAAATTTTAACATTTCATAGTAAAGCCTTTGTTCTAATAATACTGTCTGTGTACAAAGGTCTATGCCCTGTCAGAAATAGCGCTACGGCGAGCCAATGGGTACGGGCCGAAGGGCGTCCAATGAAAACATGACTGACAACTGTTGAATAAAGGATAGGATACTGTGTTATTTATGAGGTGAATAAAATAGACGTCGTGTGGTTTGGCTGAGTTTATCTCAGAAAATAGAAAAAGAAAGAAAGAAAAAGGTTTTATTTGGCGGAAAATACGCAAATTTAAGATATATAGATGGCAGATTACAAACATTTTCCATGAAAAAAAAAAGATATGCGTGGTCCGCGCAAAACGGCTGAAAGTTCAAAATATTTATTTGCGGACTTAATGCCTCGAAACCAAAACCGGGCAAGTACCAAAGTGAATTTTTCAATTCATATGTACTTTTCTAAGTTTATCTAGAACATTACCGATACCCCATGCCCCGGATAAGTTGTTGGTCCCGGTTGTAATTCGTTTATCTTTAACAGTCGTTACAGGTAGTCAGACGCCAAAAAGTCTGACCATCAGTAGCAGACCAAGGAGTATTATGTTGCCTAGTAACTAGGTTGTGTAGGTCTGATAGTCAGTCGTTCCATGTAAAACACGGGTATTTAGCCCCATCCAGTTAGACTGGAAGCCAATCCTAATCTAGTTGGGAAACGGCTAGGGACGTATTTGACCAACTTTGGGTCAAATATTTGGATATGTTTAAATTTTCTTTACATTTATACTAACATTACGATGAGTTCAAATATTTGTTTAGGAAAGGTTTTCTCTAGAAGTACAGGATAAAATCAACATAATTCCGGTATATACAGATCATATAGCATCATCTTCTCCTCACATCAGATTTATGATTATTTTAAGACGTCAAGATATACCTGAGCTGAGCTGTACTGAAGCTGAGTAGTTTTCTAGCTACTCAGATTATTGTTGAGCACTAAAAGTTTATTTTTTATCCTGAAAAAATTCACGGTTCCTGGAAAAAAGACCACGAAAGGGTAAGCTTGACAAAACATTAGTAAGTTATATTGCTCTATTCTATTGTTGAATATTTTAATTTCTGTAAATAATTTACTTTCTATGACTGTCATTTACCGCACACATATATAAGTACACTACCCATAGTCTGAAAATAGACTATGGGTAGTTATCCAGACCAGACACAATCCTCATCTGGTCGGACGGAGTATCCTCACTTTTTAATAGAGGTTTTCGGGACTTCAAACACTGTTTCACATATCTCTAAGGAGTACCTACCCAACAAATGGGTAGTGGAGGTCAGATAAGCAATCGGTCCATGTAGAATACCGACCTAAATGGTTGGGAAAAAGCTAGGAGAAACGGGGCCTTCATGAGGCCGAGCTAAACACCAATTCTAAAACTCATTTTGAGTGACGAAACATTATAACTCACATCTAGCCCTACCATTATCATTAGGAACGGTTCACTCACTTGCTGACTCATTTTGAGCGATAAAAAATTATATCATCATTTCAACCCAAACACGTCCACTACTGGACATAGACCTCCCTCAAGTGTCACACAACGAACGGTCCTGTGCGTCTCGCATCCATCGGATTCCCGCGACCCTCACCATCTGTCACCGGTCCACCTTGTGGGGGGCCTTACAACGCTGTTTGTCGGTGCGCGGTCGCCACACCAGAACCTTTCCGTATCATTGACCATGTGTTCTGCGACCCGACTATCCCGGCAACCTTGGTTCTCCTGGGAGTATCTTCATTTCTGATACGATCACGTGAAAACATCCTTTCCATTACCCTTCATGCACATCTCGCCCTACCATTATTATTATTACAAACGAATACTCTCTTCCTTCTTGAAATCGAGCTGAACGAAATTCTCCGACTCAAATATTTATTTCTAATTATTTACTATTACGAAATTCTTTATTGTACACTAACTTCTGCCAGCGGCTTTGCCCGCTTGAAATGAGATCTCTCCATACAATCTTTGGACCCTCATTTCACCCCTTTAGGGGGTAAATTTTGAGAAATCCTCTCTTAGTGCTCGCCTTCGTCATAAAAGGAAACCTTGTGTAAAATTTACGCTCCTAGTCCCAGTAGTTTTGGCTATGCGTTGATATGTCAGTCAGTCAGTTTCTTCTTTTATATATATAGATAAAATAACAAATGATTAAAAATTGGACAACTGATTTACAAAGGCAAGCTTAATCCACAATTGGGTTTTCCTACAGCTAACCTTAAGGGTATCATTTAAGCTATCACCAATTTAATTAGTTTTGTGTTTCTTAAATAATAGGGTTTGTCCTCAAAATAGTAGATCTGTCACCAAAATGTAGTCACCAAACAATGCAAAATCAGTTCCACAATAAATCACCTAAAATCCTGAGATATAAGGTCTAGTACCAAATAAATGTTTTTGTATGTATTATAATAGGTGTGTCCTAATAAGTATTTAAGCAAACTAATTTAAAGAGATCACCAATAAATCATATTATGTTACTAGAAAATTGCATTAAGTTCAAATAAAAAATTAGGGTTGTCATCATCGTTTCAACCAAAAGATTCTGCTACTTAACTAGACTCCCAAGGTTTTAAATTTCCACTGGTAGTATAAATTATATTTAAATAAAATTTTTAGCAGAGTAGTAAATAAAACAATTAAAGTCAAAATAATCAATATTTATTGTTTAAAATAATTACCACTGAACAATCAGCGCTGGTTTAAAATAGCTGGCTTATGGCTAGCAGAATAATAGATAAAACACTTAATTAAAGTTAAAATAATCAATTTTTAAAGCGCGCCAATTTGTCTCCGCCCCTTTGATCATTTTTTCATTAAAATTATAAATTGATGTATTAAATTGGTAACGAATACTATTAATTTAATATCTGAACGAAACAAAATGTTACTACTGTATTGGTGACAAAATATCAAATAAAAAGGAGTCGCAGTCAGGGATCGATAATCGATTTATTTGGTGACAGATCTAACATTCTGAGCACAGAGCTATTATTTAAGTAACAAAACTGTTATTATAAGAACGAAGTTTATATTCATGTAATGCAATATAATTTTATTGGTTATCGATCTCTTATTTTACACATATATTAACATTAATTTGATAATTCATACCTGGGAACAATTTTTGTTTATCTGAGAACGAAAATATTTCGTGGCGATAGATCTATTTATTAGGTGATACAACTTGATGACAAATATAAATTTTGGTGATAGAAAATATAGTTCCCTAACCTTAATATATTTGTAAGAAATATTATTTATTGATAGGATAACTGAAACAAATGCACAACAAAAATCTAAGTTAACAAACTACACGCATTTGACGTGCACAGCACATAGTACATATAAAAATACTATATACAATAAATAAAACCTATACATATATATATATATGGGTCATGTTGCCCATATATTGGGTTGTGTATATATGACCTTAATGTTTGCGGAAGAGAATTCCAAAGGCGCACAGCTTGAACAGTGACCACTGAACCGACTGATGGGGACTCTTGCACGCGACAAAAAAATATTTCGTTTATCTAGCCCTACCATTATTGTTGGCCTGTTTCTGTGAGAAGTCGATGAACCTGTAACTCTATATAGCTTTTAGCGACTAATGTGTTTCGTCTACAAATGCTGCAGATCGTTTCCGTGCTGAATTAAAAATAAGAAACGTTAAAGTGTATTTTGTTGAAAAGGAAATTACATTGTAGGACCGATGCAGGGCCGATACCCGCTAGGACCACGGGGATTTTTTGGAAAGGAAACCTGTAGTCCTAGAGCGCAAAGGGCAACTGAAAGACACATGTGTCGTTTTAGTCAGTAACTTCTACGATTCGGACTAAGCGTTTTGCTTCGTTGTGGTACATCGAAGAACTGGAATAATTTGCCTGCTGTGGTCTTCCCGTCCGATTATAATTTAGGTGTCTTCAAGACTAGAGTGAATAGGTTCTTTATAAACTAGTGCGCCTCATCATCAACGATTGCATCACTGGTTTATATTGAATAAAAAAATGTCTAACACGCCTTCCCGCTCCACCCAGCCCGGGAGAAGTCATTGGATGATATTTCACCTTAAAAAAACACTACAAAGGTAACATAATATTACAGAGGGCTGCATAATTGTTCGAAAGAGTTTCCAAGCCCCTGCCCTGCTAGCCAAGTTATAACCGTAACGCTTCGATTCTCTTTTCGTCGATCACCTCGAGTATCGAGGTCATACAACTCGAGGCGATCAACGAAAAGAGAATCGAAACGAAACGGTTGTAACTTGACTTGGGCTGGAATGCAAAGAGTAACTAAAGAATAAAAAAAATAATGAACTCATGTAGGTTTTAGTCAGTAAAAGTCTCTCGCTCCCGGGAAGACACTATAATTTGTTTGTATATATTTTTTTATATTTGTATAATTATTAGTTGTATAATTTTTTTATATTTTTCATCATCATAATCATATCACCACGGAACCCTAAAAATCCCATCAGCTCTTCTCCTATAAGGAGTTCTGATCCATATCTTCGAAGTTCATGATCAGATCATAACAATATTTCTATATGACCAACTCGGAAGCATAAACTATCAATAAAAAATAAAAAACAAAATAGGTCCACAATTGACCGAGAAATCGGTGAAGCTACATTAAAAAAAAAACATTCAGCCGAATATAGAACCTCCTCCTTTTTGAATTCGGTTAAAAATGAAAAGAGACAGCAACTGTAGACATAAAATTCTTTGATTGATATAGTTGAACTTGAAGGGTTTGTATTGGACTGAAACAAATACCACTACTTCAAACGGTTAAGGAAAAAAGAAATCGTGAGGAAACCGGCATGTCCTGGTAAAAACAAAACTTCGAAGACATGTGACATCTACCAAGCCGCACCGGGCTCGTGATATATGAATGGGACGGCCCATACGCTTCCCGAGAGACTCTTCTTTAGGCCGGCTGGAACTAGGACTGGGCTAGGCTGTGATTTAGGCCTCTGCCTAAGTCCCAGCAGTGAAAAAATATAAGGCTGTATACGCGTTATGTTTAACCAATATTACAAATTGATACAGATGACGTATATTTGAAACCAACAAGCATCAATTGTACGAACCACTCACTCACATAGATATAAAAGACTCAATACACACACTCTCCAAGAAGGCCCTTCGATTTGACATCTAATAACGCGCTAAAGATCTCACCGTAAAGGAAAAAGCTCCGACACGTCTGAAGCTCTTCACCTGGCTTAAAGCCTCGGCACGTCGCGAGCTCTGCAGGCTTACGGACCAATCAGAAACCAATTTATTTTCTCCATTAACGTCTAGATACCAATGATACAGAAAGCGAGAATTTTCTACTTGAAACGCGTTATGAAGAACCTCTTCACGTTTTTCTTGGAGCGAAATAAATTGTACTTCTGTAAATTTTTTTTACAAAGCTTTTTTCTGGGTTTGTATTGACAAGTATAACTGCGGCCTGCTTTTTTATTGGGTGGGAAAATTATCTTATGACAAATCTCGCTCTTGAGCCAGCGGAGCGGAGCGGGAGATAGTGTCAGACTTTTACTGACTAAAAACCACTCCTTTTCCTTCTTTGCCTTCGTCTCAGGGCACTGGGTTTCACTTTCAAACTACCCGTGGTCTCAGTAGGCTTTGACCCTGCTGGGCCCCTACGATTTGCTGACATCTTGAGGCGCGTGTGAAACAGTACGCGCCGTCGACGACTTGGGCTCGGTCCGGACGGTTACCGGACAGTCGGACGGCGAGCCACTCATTGCTTGCTGTCCGATCCCGCGCCTACGGTGGATATATTAGTTTGTATAATATAATTATATATTACACTTACAGTTACAGGTTTATATGCGTCTATATGTAGGGGGTAATTTCTGAAAGTACTGAACACTTTATGCACAAACGTACAGCGGCGGACTTAATTCCTTAGGCCTTTTCTACCAGTCAACCTTAGGGTGATGCAGAGATGAATAGTGGTATATTTTGTAGCAATTAACGTAATTTTGTGGCGATGGACGTAATTTTGTAGCGATGGAAGTAATTTTGTAGTGATGAACGTAATTTCTACATAAGAATCAAAACGTGTAAATACTTACGATTACTTCACGTTTTTATGTACTGTCCACGTATAAATCATCATCATGAATTTAAGCCCAAAGACGGCTGCTGGACAAAAACCTGCCCAAATTATCGTCACATCGATCGGTCCGGTTACCGTGCCAAGAGCGTGGTTATTTTTTTGAATCCCAATTATTCATTTTTTTTCGTTTGAGCATCCGAATGAACGCGTTTCGGACGAAGTATTTTACATGGCTTGTGCGTTCGATAAATATTTCACGATAGAAAACGTTCAACATATTTCACAAGCGTCCAAATAACAAATTGGAAAATCGTGCTTACACGTGCATGACTTTCCAATAAAGATTTTTTCATTTTGTTTCATTGGTTACATTGACTGAGTAAGTTAACCGTAGCCGTCCCATCTTCCAAAAAGAAAAAAAAAATACATTTTTGAACTCCGATTGCCGGAAAAATGTCACGACCAATAAAAAGTAGTGTATCGGCGCGTGGGCGAACGTGATTGGTTAATGAAGTTTGATAAAGGATGACGAATTGGCTCGAATGTAGCTGGCTGTTATTAATATGAATTCGAGTTGTTTTTTTGTATTGTTTCAAAGCTGAAGGGTTTGGAATTGGATTGGATCGTTTTGTTTGGATTGGATTGGTATTGGATTTGGATTGGTTTAGGTTTGATTCCACGTGTCGTCTTTGTTAAAATGTTGATAATACTATCATGGGTGCAAGTTATAAGTGCCAGATCAGATTGATTCAGGCTTTCAGCTACAATTTAACCCTTACTTTTAAAACAATAGTTTCCTAGTTCACCTTCGTTATAAAAAGAAAAATCATGCTTCTAGACCCACTGATTTAAGCTCTCCGTTATCTGATTTTAGTAGGTCTGCTGTTCGATAAATATTCCACGAGTCTGTCTGTCTGTCAAGACCTTTTACCTCGGGAATGCGTAGAGGTATCGAGTTGAAATTAAAACCATATAGTCAAATCTGCGGTCCCTTGAAGCTGTGAAAAAATTAAACTTCTAAGTTAACGAAAAAAAAAGATACGGTTGTTTATGTCCCAAAAAACGTATATTCGAACTCTCAAGGAAATCTAAATTCATAGGGTACTTCCTGTTGACCCAGAATCCTGAAATTTGGCATAAAGCAAGGTCTTATAGTACAATGAATATAGGAATAAATCTGAAAACACTAAATTTGTTGTTACGTCACAAAAAAAAATTTTTTAATTGGGAAATTTTTTCGAAACTCCATTTAGGATTTGAACTGTTTACATAGGTAGCTTTGTACGGAACCCTAAGTGCGCGAGTCAGACTCGCACTTGCCCAGTTTTTTTTTGTACCAAGCCAATCAGCATCAGACACCTCTTTCATTCCAATGACACACACATATACAAACACCATTCATTTACACCATTCATTTTGAATACACGCTGATGAAAGATGAAACAGACTAAAATTGCCAAGCTAAAATAGGATCAACTCACACCGAGATACACGACACGTACTTTTAAAGATATCAGTACAAATATATACCTTAATTAACATAGAAAAAAGGTACATATTACAGAGAGCAAATTAGAAAAAAGAATATTTTAAACTTCGAGGGATCTTAATCCTGTCATCGGAATATCTACCTTTTCGCATAACACATAAAGTTGGTTCTTTATTGTATTGCCATTTTAAGGCCCTAGCGTCCGAGCTGTGGCATAAAACAGTGAAGCCTTCTCCTCGGTAACGGCTAGGTCAATAGGTAAAAAAAAAGTGCTTACATGATTTTTTCGTGTGAGTAATACTAATGCCAAAAATAATAATTAATGACATGATATTTTTCACTAGTTTTCCTTTCTTCTTCCTTTCAAACAGCTTTGATATTTATAAATATGTTTACACAAAAACATTGCTGGTTAAGTGTTCTTCAGAATGTAAACATATGTAAATCAATCAGTATTTCGCAAAGAAAATGGATTTAAAGGTCAGCAGGGCTCTAGCAGGGCGAAGCTGGTCGAAGTTAAATGAACACATACTCGTACTGTAGTAAGTAAAAGTGTAGAAGGGTAGTAGTAGTAGTGTTCAAGGGACTATACGCCTTAAGAAGTACGCGCATCGTCGGGTATCGGTGCGAGCTGCCCCTTAAGGTGAACGCACGCTTATCTGACCCGAAAGCGTCGAAAGAATTGAAAGAAAAGAATGTTAGAATTATTGACATAAAATCTTATGAAACCCCGCACACCTAACCGCGTCGAATCGCCCGAATCAGGTAGGACTCTATATCCTAACGAATTCGGATGCACCAAAGTACCGTCTTTTTAAGTTAATGTTATGTACCCACATCCTTGTTTCCCTTTCATGTATTTCACTGACAATAAAAACCTCGTCAGGATCCATCATAATTAACATATAATTTCAGTGTGACAGGTATAAAGTAAATAATATATGCAAGGCCTTTTTGACTTCGATGCGCTTGACGCGTCCGGCTCGGATAAGTGTGCGTCCAGCCTTATCCGTAACCACAGAGTGCTTTGTCAAACGAGGAACGTTGACATCGACGGCGCAATATTGAAGGCTCTAATCAATTTGTCGGGTCACGGCGAAGTCATCAATTGACACTCTCCCATCCATATACAGTCTTTGTAAGGCTGAAATAGTAGGGGAATTTGTTAGACTGTGTACACTTGAATTTGAGTCTTTTGGGGTGTATTGATGTTTTAGTGAAGGAAGCGAGTAATGAAAATTATAGTGTGCTGTAATTTGCCTTATGTGTTTGAAAGTAAAAAGAAAATTATAGTATTTATAACGTTGCTTGTGTAATGTATGTGTTCTGTATTTGCAACTTTGCCTAATTTTCGGTGACTATAGGCTTCATATTGTGTTTGTCCAAAAAAAGTCGAAAATCATCTCTCAGGAACGATAAAATATGTCCTAGAATACGTTATATAGAGTACGTCAAACTGGGAATTCAGCTCTAGCAACAGCCCAAGGAAAATTTCTGAAACGGAAACCTAATGTGGTCCTAAAACGCTAAGTGTAACTGAAGGACACAGGTGTGGTTTTAGTCAGTAAAAGTCTGATACATCCTCTCACCCCACCTTAGGGCAAAAGAAATCATGGAATTATTTTCGCGCCTCAAAAAGCTCTACTGACAGTTCCAGATGGTGTTGGTGAGAGCAGATTATGACGGCGGCTCTGACGGTGAATAATGCATTTGTAAGGAACAAATAGTTGATAAGCATCGATGCCGAAACAAAAACTGCCCCCCTAGCCAAGTTACAACCGTTTCGTGTCGAATTCCGTTCTCCAATCGGTATCGCCTCAGTGTCAGCAATTGTAGAAAACGATAAGTTGGTAGCCATGTTGACGCGCCTGAGTCGGTCGCTCGTTCTACAATGTCGTTCTACAATAAGAAAGGATGTAGCTTTGAACATTGCAGAAACAATAACAATTCATTTTATCATTTTGAACGATGTGAACTTGACTACGAATTTTCTATTCGTTTGTTCTGCCCACGTGACTTAACGTTGAGATGAAGTCATTCCCATACATTTGATTAGTTTTCGACTAGCGTTAACGATTGCAGATTATTAACTTGGCTAGGGGTGCCGAAGCGCTAGCATTCTAACTAGCAAATTAAAATGATAGTAACTTGTTGTGGAATCTATTGAAACCAGTGCTATATTATTCTTTAATAAGCTTACACTTTGCTGGGTCTATTATATTCCGAGTTAAGCTTGCCTTTGTATATAAGTCGATAAGTTGCTTCATAGCTAAGTAAAGACTACAAATTACTCCTTCGCTACGTTAAAATCTAGGTATACTGATAGTAAAATAGACCCTTAAAATAAGTATTCCAAAAAAAAGAAATTCAAACTATGAGATGGTAAATATTAAAAAATAAATTAGTAAATCATCTTGTAGGCGTGGGCTTGTGGACGATGAACAATGGGTAGGTAAGTCGGCCCGAGTCGTCAACGGCGCGTAGTATTCCACGCGCACCTCAGACTTTAGCGAAACCGTTGGGCCTAGCAGGGCCGAAGCGTACTGGGGCCATGGGTTGACTTCATAAATGGCAACCCATGTTGCTAGGACGCAAAGGGTAACTGAACTGAAACTAAATCTGAAACGCCCTCTCGTCTCGAGGTACTCTAGAGCGCGAGAACTCATTAGATGATTTCCCACCTCAAAAAAAAAAAACTATCATCTGTGGCATTCATAGACGATTAGTCTAGTGGATAGTAGCCTTGACTGCTATACGAAGGTTGTGGGTTCGATTCCCACCCATGACAAACGTTTGTGTGATGAGCACGATCATTTGTTCTGTGTCTAGGTTTCATTTAAGTATGTTTATCAGTTGTCTAGTACTTATAACACAAGCTCTGCTTAGCTTTGGACTAGACGGCGTTGTGTGATAGTTGTGGAATATTATTATTATTAGTGACAGCGCGAGAATATTCTCTGTTCGCCTTAGTAAATAAATCCATGTTAATTTTCTTTAAAGTTGTTTATTTTATGCTTATAAATAACCCTTCAGTAAAAAGCAATGAGATGATAAATTTAATATGAAAAGGAGACTTTTAAAGACTCAACTATGTTTGCAGATGCTATCTTATTCATAGAATACCAGCAGACCTTTTATAATGGTCGTCCTCGGAATGGCTTCCCAAACTACACCGGAGTGGACCCTTCGAGAAAACTGTTATTTGATGTTTTATTTATGCAGGGTCAACGGGGGCCTTGGTCTTCTACGATCTTGGATCGTTTGTTATGTCATAATTTGTTGTTGGATACCTACATTTTTTAAGGTTCCATAGTCATCTTCCTGCCCTTGCCCCATCTTATTTGGGATCGGCGCAACACGTTTTTTTCTTCCATTCTATCCTGTCAACCGTCATGCTATCACTAACTTCCTTTTCTTTCATATCACTGTTCACACAATCCATCCATCTTTTATTTGGCCTCCCTCTTCCTCTCCATCCATCCACAGTCAAAGCGTAGCGTTCCATAGTCTAATAAAAACGAAACCGAAAAAGTGAAATCCGGGACCCTGGCACTAGGGCAATGAAAGAACAGGAGTGGGTTTTTAGTCAGTAAAAGTCTGACACTATCTCCCGCTCCACCCAAGAGCGCGATTTGTCATTACTCCACTGTCTGTTTGTCACCAGGCTGTATCTCATGAACTGTGATAGCTAGACAGTTGAAATTTTCGCAAATGATATCTATATATCTATAGCCGCTATGACAACATATACTAAAAACAGAATAAAATTAATATTTATATAAGTGAAAATTCTGAATGACGCCAATTTTTTCAAAAACTTTTAATGGTTTAAAAAATAAACACGTATTTCTCGGAACAAGTTTTGTAAAATATTCGAGTAAATCACGGAATTACCGAATAGTATAAAAGAGAAATAACTCCTGAAAACTCTATTAGATAACAGACGTTATTTCTCTTTTATCGCGTTGCCTTTTCTTCAAATATCGCGTTGGATTGCGTTAGATGAAGTAACAAGCTTTTAAACCATGCTCGATGTTGACGATAGGCGAGTGAAAAAGGACCCTCTTAAAGGGGTTAATATAAGTTATCTGCGCAACAACAAGGACAACCTAGTAACAAACCCAACAAACGTTTATTTAAAACTTTATAGGACTTAATGCGGTCAAATCAGTTACTAAACTAAATAAAACAACAATAAAGTCGCCATAATATTCATGGCGGTCCCAAATGGGAAGATACGAGTTATAAATATTCTGTTTTATATAGCTGGGACCTAACCTATTAAATGTCGGGACCAAGGGACCATTGAACCAAACGGTCGTGCTATCTCTGTGTCCTATTTAAATGATGAATCTGAATTCAGGATGTGAAAAGATTTTTAAGATCTTTTAAGATGACACGTGAACGCATTCGCAGGAAGTTGGTGTACTCATCAAAGCGTTGATTTGTTGGATTCGTTTTTCATAATTACATTGTTAATTTATATGTATGTATATAAATTATACCTAGTATATATTTATTAATGTATTTCTTTTCTATTTCTTTACTATTAAGCTGCACCCACCAGGTCGACTGGTAGAAAATGCCTGAGGCATTAAGTCCGCCTTTGTACAGTGTTTATTACTAGTGCATAAAGTTTTAATAAATAAATAAAAAGATTTGGTCTATCAATGAGAGGTTAGGTATTTATCAAGTTTAAATCGCACCTATTTATATAATTGCTAGCATTTTGCAAGGGACTTCGTTCACGAGAAAGTTTTCATAAAAACTTTAACATCCCTTAAACAATATTTAAGGGGTAATTTTGAAAACAAATACCAGGCTACTCAAAAAGGTTTGCGAAAAAAAGTTTTTATGTATAAGGCACTGGCCATTTATAATTATTTAGAAAACTTTGGTTATTTAAAGGTAAAAATACCATTGTTCGATTTTGAATTTCCCTCCACATTCATACGTACATATCAGAGATCATTTTCGTGCGATGTTTTTCTAGGATTTGAAATGTGACCTGAAACCTGATGAGTCATTTGATCGACTTCAAATTTATTTTATGGATGAAGGACCTTCAAAAGCAACCATCTACCGCTGGTACAGCGAGTTCAAGTGGGGTCGCCTTACTTTGGGGAATGTACAAAGAAGTGGTTGTCCTGCGACGATTGTCATGGATGAAAGTGTGCTGGCAGTGAAAAATTTAATTCATGAAAGCAGGCGATTATATACGAAGGGATTCAGGAAGCCTTTACAAGATTCTACACGACCACCTTCGCGTGAGGAGGATAGTTTGCCGCTGGGTGCCGCACAACCTCACTAAGCTCAGAAGCAGGCCCGTGAGCTCAAAACGAGGGACTTCCTGCACACCACACCGGTCAGAGTTTTGAGGCACCCACCTTACAGTCCTGATCTGGCACCGTGTGAATTCTTTTTATTCCCTAAAATAAAAAATAAATCAGCTGTAAGGGTTTTCATCGCCGGAAGACGCGCTAGCAGCGTTCGAGAAGGCTATGGAAGAGGTGACTACGGCGGACTGAAACAAATGTTTCGAAAATTGGTTCAGACGCATAAAACTTTGTATAAAGGCTGGTGGAGAGTTCTTTGAAAAAATTTAATAAAAATATTTTATCCATAGAAGTTAGTTTCTCAAAACTTTCTGCGTATCTCACGTAATGGCAACCATTAATATTTAGTTTTAGTAGTATTTAGCATAAATAGTATAATATACCTAATATTCCACAACTATTACGCAACGCCATCTAGTCCTAAACTAAGCATGGGTACTAGACAACTGATAAATATACTTATATATTACTAAATACATACATGTTAAATTACACCCAGACACAGAACAAATAATCATGCTCATCACACAAACATTTGTCCTGGGTGGGCATCTAAACCACGACCTCCAGCATAGCAGTCAGGGCCACTAACCACTAGACCAACAGGCCAGCCAAAAATAATCATTCAACAAACAAATCTACAGTTTGAATGTCACGAAAGTTGAAATTGAGTCTCGGTTTGTTACCACGAGCAACCTGAGAATAACTTAAATAGACAAACTTTTGTTGTACTTCAGTCCAAAAGAAAAATTAGTTTCGAATATTTGAAACCTTAATTAAGTTTGAAAAGGAAACTTGTTTGGGGTAGGGTTATATTTATTTGAAGGGTTTCTTAGAACTTTCTAAACGCCAGTTGACATTTTGCGTAACCCAAGAGTTGTGATTTTTTTTTTTGTTTTTGATAGGTTCGCGCTTGACCGCTATCTCACCTGATGGAAAGCGACGATGCGGTCGACGATGGAACGCGCTTACCTAGAAGTAACCTATTCACTCTTGACTTAAAGATTTCCGGGTTGTAGCTATCAGGAAACACAGATTCCGGCAAGGAATTCCACTCCTTAGCTGTACGTTTTACCTTAGTTAAAGGATAGCCATACAAGGTAGCGTTCCAGTCTAATCAGTCGATTTGAAAGTACAAGTAGATAATCTAGAATGAACTTGCAAGGAGATCCGAAAATCATTAAATATGAAGTTCTACCAATTATACCTATGGATATACAATTTCTATAAAAAACCGGCCAAGTGCGAGTAAGACTCGCGAAGGGTTCCGTACCGTCTGATGCAAAAAACGGCAAAAAAATCACGTTTATTGTGTGGGAGCCCTCTTAAATATTTCTTTTATTCTGTTTTTTTTTTAGTATATATATATATCGTTGCAGTTTTATCATCTGTGAAAATTTAACAGAGATACAGCTTGATGACAGACAGACGGACGGACAGTGTAGTCTTAGTAATAGAGTCCCGTTTTACCCTTTGGGTCTCAGGAAGGTGTCAGCAACCGTAGGGGCCCAGCAAGGTCGAAGTGCCATGGGTGATGCGAAAGAGAACCCTGGGGCCATGGGTGATGCGAAAGAGAACCCTGGGGCCCTGGAACAATGGTAAAGAAGGAACAGGAGTGGGTTTTAGCCAGTAAAAGTCTGATACGAACCAAGGGCGAGAGATGTCTTTGGATAATTTCAGAACTTAAAAAAACCCATCGGGTACGGAACCCTAAAAAATGGTCTTCGTCATCATCATCATTTCAGCTGAAAGGCGACCACTGATGAGCATAGGCTTCCCCCAGTTGTCACCACATCGCCTGGTCCTGTACATCATGCATCCATCGGAATTATCATCGCCACAATATTTAATTGTAAATTGCATTTGAGTGGTGGTTCAGTGGTAACAGTTCGACTTAGATACGAGTTGAAGGTCGCGGGTTCAAATCAGCCAGGCAAAGGAACTTTGTGTAATTTATTTTAACACCACTGCTCACAAAACGGTAAATGAAAACATCGTGAGAAAACCGGCATGTCCTAGAGCCAAAAATTCGGAGACATGTGATATGTGAAGTTGCGTGATGTATTAAGGCCCATTCCCTCTCCTAGAGAGAAGGCCACAGTCCAAGCGGTGGAAACATTATAAGGCTAATTAAATGAAACTATGCTATGTTATTTATTTATTTATATATACTTTATTGCATACCAAGTTACAAATTAAAAAAAAATTAATTGTAATACAACAAAAAACATACAATTGGCGGCCTTATCGCACTCGGCGATTTCTTCCAGGCAACTCAGAATGGATTGGTTAATATTCTATGCTAAGTTGCATCCGGTTATGACAGCCTTTGACTGTTAGGAAAAACCGGACAAACTTCGCACAAAGCTCCAGAAATCAAGTCCAGCAACAGTTGTCCCCAAGCCATACAAATTCAGAAAAACCAACAAATTTAAATTATCTAATTAACGACTTCAGTTGCAAAGGACCAGAATATCATAACCTCGACCTTCAAAAATAGATTAACAGAAAATAGACAAAACAATAACTCTGAGAAATTTTATACACCCGGTATGTGCGTCAAAAGATGAACAATGCACATTAATTACATGATTTTAGACTAGCTTTGATTCACAGCTTTGCTCACAAAGATACCAAGCATTTTTCGAGATACAAGGAAGCCCCTATTTTTTGACCAATGCTAGTCAAGTGATACGAAAAAGGCACAGCGTTTCTGGTACTCAAAAGGTAACTTAAAAGCAGCCAACTCAAGGTAGATTTCCATACTTACTTCTAGATATTTTTTATCTATCTACACAGCTATCTTGTGGATATTATCTAAGCTTCGATAGAATTTAAGACATAAATTTGTGTAAAACTTATCTAGTAGGTACCTCTGAAAATCGGCTATCTTACGTGTAGTTTGGCCCTCCATAACGTACTCATATACTTAAAAATATAAAAAATTACATCCATAGAAGGCTTGCACATTTAATCGAGATTTTGAATGACGAAAATTTTACTGAAAAAAAAAAACAGGTTTTATAAAAAGCACGTATTTCCTGGACCAAGTTTTGTTAAATATTTGAGTAAATCACGGAATTACCGAATGCCAAAAAGAGAGTTTCAAGGCGTTATCTCTCTTTTTTCGCGTTGCGTCTTCGCCAAACATCGCGTTGGATTGCGTTAGATGAAGCACATGCTCGACGTTGACGATAGGCGAGTGGAGAACGGCCCTCTTAAGGGAAACGTGTGGCATTAGAAAGCAAAAAAATTGGTTACAATACCAACTATTTACTACAGCCGCTATTTCTCTTGCTACCAACGCAATAGAAGTCAAAATCGGTTGAACAGACAGCAAAAAAGATTGTTTGAATGTCTAATCATAATGCGAATGGAGTACATGTTCATTCATTCATTTGACTTTGCTATCTACAGCCACGGTAACTCTTTCATACGTTCCCGCAGCAATATTGAAGGGTGCGGCTGTTATTACTAAGCGATCTTTATAAACAAACAAAGTTATCGTTTACAATGTTAGTGTAGACTTAGCCGACAGATGTGCCGCCGCGGTTATACTGATTACTACAGCGTTACTAGGCTATAAAGAATTTTATAGACTGTTTGTAGGAGCCATATTAAAAGCCAGCCGTAATTGTGTTCACCTACACACGTGGTGTTTCATTATGTTTTTTTCATTATGTTTGAATCGATAATGGTGTTTGCATAGGTGTGTTAAAAAGCGCGATTGCGTAGGTACCTAGCATACACACACATTTCATTTGTTCAGTTATTATAAAGACTTAGAATGTGACTTCGTGAGCAATAGGCTTTCCGTCAACTGCAGTCTTAGACTTTTCTGTTAGTGTTCCCACCAAACGCTAAGTACAACATGTATTCTCACATTACCTGTGGAGAAGTCACGTGATAAATGACAGTCATTTTTGGAAGAAGGTTTTATTTTTTAGGTTTATGTACGTAGGTACATATAATCTGCTTCCAATGCATGGGCTTGCCGACGACGAGCAATGGGTAGCTCGCCATCTAGCCATCTGGTAACCGTCCGGACCTAGCCCGAGTCGTCAACAGCGCGTAGTGGTTCACGTGCGCCTCAAAGAGATGTTAGCAAAACCGTAGGAGCCCAAGCCTACTGGGGCCGTGAGTTGACTTCCGGAGGGTATACCCGTGGTCCTGGAAGGTAAGGGCAAAGAAAGAACATAGGTGGGGTTTAGTCAGTAAAAGTCTGACACGCCTTAGAGCTTCTCCCGCTTTCAATGGATGATTTATCACCTTAAAAAAAACTTTAAAAGAAATTCAGCCCCCCTAGCCAAGTTACGACTGTTTCGTTTCGATTCTTTTGCGTCGAACGCCTCGAGTAGGCCATGCCTCCGATTCCTTTGTTCTGACGTCATCTGAATGCTCAGTCACGTGGTCAGAACGTCGGAACTCGGCTTGGGGGCTGAACTTTTGTGTTTAAATAAAATAACAGTAATAATAGTGCCGTTTCACGATTTGACAACACATCAACGTAATGAATATTGTTGAAGTGTTGTTTGTTTTACGATGGCATTGTACTTAGAAACTTTTTACAAGGCTATCGTATTTTATAGCCACATTTCCAAGTGCCAGTGTTGTTTACGAGTAGTACACAAAACTAACATTGTCAGGTGATTTTCGGGAACGCCCTAGTTTTTCATTTTTAAATGCTGTTTTTATTGTATTTTATTCCAGTAAGAACCTAATCTAATTCAGTCTTTAAATCTCAAGTAAAAGAGCACTATCTTTCCTCTCTAGTGTGATTATTATATAATTACGTATATATTTGATGTATAAGGTATATTATAAAATTATATATATATATATATATATTAATATTTAAATTGTATGTGGTTTTTTTATGTTTTTAATTTAATTTAAGATTTCACAAACTCTTCTTATTTCTACACGCTATTGTCTACATTTCTTCTGATCTTTCCTTTCGCAGGTGTGCTGGAAGAAATTTCTTTTTGAAATAAGCAGTACCTTTGTTGTATCTTTTCCAATGTATATGTGTGTGTACATAAATTATAAATAAGTTTATGTAGTTAGTAAACATTTTTATTTTATTTATGTTAAAGTTTAAAAATTTCTTTAACTTTATTCTGTTGTTTATCTATTGCGAGTCTCAAAAACTGTTTTTTTTTTATATACATTGAGAAGGCACCTCAACGACTTATTAACTTAAACATGCTTGACTAGCCTGTTGGTCTAGTGGTCAGTGGCCCTGACTGCTATGCCGGAGGTTGTGGGTTCGATCCCCACCCAGGACAAATGTTTGTGTCATGAGTACGAGCATTTGTTCTGTGTCTGCCTGTAATTTGTCTAAGTTAAGTATGTATTTAAAAATATATAAGTATGTTTATTAGTTGTCTAGTACTCAAACTGACAGGACCTTTCCGTCATATCAATTTTTTTTTGGTTAACTTTTTTTTTACTCATAATGAGATTCATACCAGTGAACATATAACGAACTCTACTAACAAAAACGAGATTAAGTGAATCAACTAATACTACTAACAACTCTCTAAAAGAAAAACTAAGGTATGAAAGTAAAATGGCTTTATTATTATTATTATGTATTATGAAATATTATAAGTCTGTTTATCAGTTGTCTAGTACTCATAACACAAGCTCTACTTAGCTTGAACTAGGCGGCGTTGTGTGATAGTTGTTAAATATAAAAAATATTAATAAATAAATAAAATAGTAGTTTCAAATCCTTTTAAACTTTCCTCCTCTAAGTTCCCTGAAATCTAATTAAGCTTATCTTTATTCTTTATTGTACACACAAAAAAAAAACTTAACTACAATACATGGATTTGATAATTTATGTGTGATTAAAGATTTTTTGGAACGATGGCCTTTGGAGCAAATAAGTCTTTGAGTGGAGACTGCAAATTGAATAGAATAGACGAAAACTGACATGGCTGATAGGACCAAACCCTTATAAGAAGCAGACTGACGTTATTTATCGTTTTAAATATCGCAGCATAAGTCGCCTTTTTAGCCTCACACTGGTTAAAACTTTCTTTTCTCATTGTGTATGTTTAGTTTATACGATTGTGTGAGATGTAAACTTTTTTTTTTCTTTCAATTCGTTTGCGTATCAAATAGAACACGTTACTTCCAAAATAAAAGCTCTACAGCTATACAAACAAGTTTCGTTTGATGTACAAACGATATAATACAGCATTGAAGTCAATACCCCGTCGTGAACAATGACAATACAAAACGTAGCTGACATGAAGCAGACGTAGAACGTAAACTGAGAATAACAATGTGGAATTAGACATTTGAGACTGATGGATTACGCAGTAGTGATGTGGTACTACTTTTCTTGTTATGAGGACTGCAACACTTAAATCACGGTCACTCTTGGACTTCATACAAAAGAAATTGGTGCCCAAAGATCTTATGGTGTAGGGTGTTTTTAATATCGTGCGGATTTCATCACGCATGCGGGATTGCTCCGCACGCGTAGCTCTCGCAAATGTCCTTTTCATACAAGTATTTATTGTCATGTGTGGAATACGCACGCGGGATGTGGGGCGTGATATCGGGCAGCAGCCTCGCATGCTGAGCAATTCCGCATGACGATAATAAAAACACCCTTACAAATATGAAGCAATATAGTGATTTGCTAATAATCTACAGATTTGATTATAAAATTAAAACGGTAAAACTTTGCTTGTAGAATAATCTTACAAACAATCAGAATAATTGCGTGTACCTATATTAGTCCGGTTTTACATCAATAAAAGTAATTTTTAGAGGTATCTTCGTGAAAACTGTGAAGGATATCTCGTTATATCATAATTCTCTCATTTCGAGTACGGTAGAAAAAATTACTGAATCGATATGTGTAAATTATTTCACGGAAAATACATGCTCTTGAAGTACACGACGAGCTTTGCCAACTGTTTGCTCCAATCAACTATGGCCGTAATCGGAGTTACAGACTGTTGGCTAATTCTGGGAGTCTTACTTTTACTCGAGGCCAGTCTCCTATCCCTCATGCAATCGCCGCGCTCAACGCTCTCTTGGATGTTAAACCTGATTGTGACGTGTTCGCGGATGACTGAAAGAACATCTTGTCTGCCTGTCTGGAGTATAGTGAGATGAGTGTATGGCAGCCGTGTATTTATATATATCTCATTATTATTTTGTTCATATTTTATATCAAAATGTAAAAGAAAAATAAAATTGTAATTCCTTTCTTCTGTCACGAACGCTAAGCCACTGGCTGAGACTGTTGGATCTTAAGCTTAACAGAAGAGAAAAGAAAAAGCAAAGAGAGTCAACAACGATCATAAAACAAACTTCACAAAAGAGCGCAGAGGGAAGCAAAAAGTTAATTACTTTACTTGTGATAAACAACCAACAATGTAGAAACTTGCATACAAAGATATTACTGAGAATAGTCAAGAGTGAATAGGAATTACTTCTAGACAAACGTATAACAAAAAATACAAAGTTTCGACTGATAAAGTGTTTGATCTTTCCAATCTACACTAATATTATTGACTGGTCTGTTGGTCTAGTGGTTAGTGGCCCTGACTGCTATGCCGGAGGTCGTGGGTTCGATTCCCACTCAAGACAATTGTTTGTATAATGAGTACGATCATTTGTTTTGTGTCTAGGTGTAACTCATCTATAATATGTATGAATTTAGAAATATATAAGTATCCGTACCAGTTGTCTTGTACTCATTCCACAAGCTCTGCTTAGTTTGGGACTAGATAGCTGTGTGAGAAAGTTGTGGAATATTATTATATCTGTGAAGCACGACGCATGCTTAGATTCCTATGGACCGAAAGAACTCAATATCAAAGAGAAAATATCGTCGTCTGTGCAAAAACGCATCCTCAAGGTCTTCGGGCATATCACCTGTAACGAGGACTGGTTTGGAACGATTGTTAGTGCAAGGTAAAGTCGGGGGCGAAAGATCCAGTGGGTGATCTACAACACGGTGGACGGGCCTCATCAAGTCTGTGACACACTCCAGCATCAATAGCTACTCCCAAACTGCCAAAAGCAGAGCTGTATCACGAGAGAAGTGGTAGCGCACGATTCGACTAGCACCCCTAACCAAGTTGATAATCTGAAATCGTTAACGCTAATCGAAAACTAATCAAATGTATGGGAATGATATCATCTCAAAGTTAAGTCATGTGGTCAGAACAAAAGGATAGAAAATTCGTAGCCAAGTTCACATCATTCAAAATTATAGAATGGATTGTTATCGATTCTACTACGCGGCCGACTCAAGCGCGTCAAAATAGCTACCAACTTATCGTTTTCTACAATTGCTGACACCGAGGCGTTACCGATTGGAGAACGGAGTTCGACATGAAACGGTTGTAACTTGGCTAGGGGAGGCAGGACATTACTACGATAAGTCTGTCAAGCGTGCACAACTGAGAAGAAGAGGCAAGCGTGCTCCATCATCGCTTTCCATCAGGTAAGATACGCATGTATTAAAATTTGTATTTTTAGAAAACGTTGTCCCACACTAGGAATTACTCCTGTGTCGTATTGTGGGTCCTTCCAGAAACATGTAAACTCAAATAACCAAGACACCCAGGCCCGGAACAAGTATCTATAGGCTATATAAATATTTGTTTGAATTAATCTAAATAAAAAATAAATCGCGATATCATTACGTCCCTATTCCAGAAATCTCCTTCCCGGACACATAAAGCTTGGCTTGCAACAAACCGACGAGATATACAAACTATCATTGTCCGATTGATTGACAGCGTTTTCGAGAAACAATCGTAAATACGATACTACGAACTAACAACGATATTATGTCCTATTTTTAGTACAAATATATCCTCATTCTATAAAGATAACAAGCTTTGTTTGTCCTTC
The DNA here is from genome assembly GCA_949316375.1 of Mythimna vitellina. Classification (NCBI taxonomy): domain Eukaryota; kingdom Metazoa; phylum Arthropoda; class Insecta; order Lepidoptera; family Noctuidae; genus Mythimna; species Mythimna vitellina. The sequence continues at coordinate 4,720,792 of OX438687.1, read as the reverse complement.
AAATAGTACAGTCGGGTCTGACGTCTGAACGTCAATATTTGGAACTTTAAAATTAGATTTTACAGACAGAATTAAGTTTTTGTTTTTCAGTTTATTATTGTCTATGTCTGCGTCTAGAGGAACGAAATCTATCGTAATCATTTGCTATTTGTTTTCAGTAGAAACTCGACGTAAAATTATTTTCTCCTAGGTAGAGGATATCTATTAGAATTTCCCACGAGAATTAAAGACTAAGATTGTGTTGGACAAGCGATTATAATTTTTTTAATGAGCATTGCGCCCGTCTGACAGTTTTCTATCGATTTATTATTGCAACATCCATTCGTAAAGTGGTAAAAATTGTAGAAGAATTCTGGTATGATTAATTAAAGATGATTAGACCTAATATTTGGGGGTATCGTTTTCCAGGGCTGTAAATTTGGTTGAAAGAGTCACAGCGGCACTGAAAGGTAAAGGACAACTGAAGAAACAGAGGTGGTTTAGTCAGTCAGTTTCCTGTTGTTTGTGGAGTTCAGATAGGCAGTCTCTTAGACTGGTATATGACTCTAACGCGGTACAAATAAGCTGTAACATAATAATCGTAATATACAACTTATGTATGTAAAAATCTATATAAAAGTGAAGTCTATGATACTATACATATATAGAGGTGTGCCCCGCTTGAGCAGAGCGCCGCCGTGTCCTCGTGGGGGAGATCGGCAGCAACGATCTCTCGCGCCAGGCTTTGGTACAGGCCATGGTCCGAAACGAGGAGGAGTGGCAGGCGGTCGCCTTCTTCTGCTAAGCAGTAATGCTAGTAAAGGAGGAGGCTGTACGTGCACGCGCGAGGTTGCGGCCTAGCCGCAGGTTCCCGATCCCGATTTCCGGCCACCGTAGGCGCGGGCTTGCGGACGGCGAGCAATGGGTAGCTCACCGTCCGACCGTCCGGTAACCGTCCGGACCGAGCTCAAATCGTCGACGGGCGTACGGTTCCACGCGCGCCTTAAGGAGATGTCAGCAAACCGTAGGGGCCCAACAGGGTGGAAGCCTACTAGAGCCAAGGGTCTCCACCCTGGTGTGAAAGGCAACGAAGGAACAGGGGTGGGTTTTTATTCAGTAAATAACTGAAACACCCTCTCGCTCCGCCCAAAAGCGGGGGATGTCATTGGATGATTTTCTCACCGAAAAAAAAAATAACTCTATATAACACATTTCATACTAATATTATAAAGGCTTGTGAGTGTATACATATATGTGTTTGTTACTTGTTCACGCTCGAACGATTGAATGGGTGTCAATAAAACTTCATACATGGGTGGACTTCTTACCAATCATATAAATTAAAAAAGTGCGAGACAGACTCACGCACTAAGGTTTTCGTACAAACTTACCTATGGAAACAATTCCACCACACACAAACCATTCCCGAACCGAGTTACGAAGATTTTTCCAAGTCAAATTTACAATTTTCAATTTTTTTCCTATACTTGTGCTATAAGACCTTGCTTCATGGCAAATTTCAGAATTCTAGATCAACGGAAAGTATTTTATGAATTTTGATTCAAGGGAATCGAAATGTGCGTTTTTTGCGACCTAAATGGCCGTATCTTTTTTTTCGTTAACTCAGAAGTTTGATTTTTTCACCGCTTCAAGGGACTGCAAACCTGAGTATATGGTTTTAATTTCAACTCGATACCTATACGCGTTCCCGAGATAAAAGGACTTGACAGACAGATACAGACGGTCAACAAAGTGATCCTATAAGGTTTCTGTTTTTTCCTTTTGAGGTACGGAACAGTAAAAAAGGATCATTTCCTGGAATAGCACATAGGACACTTTTAATCCCGAGAGTGTTCCCTTGGGATAATTTTCTTCTATCACGCGAGCGTAGCCGGTGGTAGCAGCTAGTATATATACGTGTGTATATAAAGGTATTTCACACCAATGGCCTCCTGGCTTCAGGCTATTACAGGGATGACAGTTACGGAAATAAAACAAAATGGCGCCAGGTTCGTTTGTGTTTGATGCTCATGCATTATTTATTGTGTTTGCTTTGAGAATGCATGCCGTGGCTTCGAATAGCCGCCGGGTGAAATTACACTCTATCTTGTAAATATAGTCCTCTTGGTTATGATGTGCTGGGTATAATCTTCCTTTGGGTGAAACGATGATGCAGATTTGCAGAATAATGTGGTATATTCCATAAAACCAATTACAATATGAAATAAACCCGACAGTCAAAATGTCCGTGATGCGGACGCGGGCGAGAGTGGAAGAAGCCAAAAAAGGTCTTGAAGATTCCAAATAGATGTTGCCATGCGCGAAATGGTGTTACCATATTCGGAATGGTGCTGTCCGACATGAAGACGTCGTAATGCCTGGAACGCACTTTTTAGGCGTTAACACCTCTCAACTTTGTTTGGTCTTCATCATAATTGTTATATTTAAGGTTCTCTTAATTATAATGATTTCATATTTATCATAGTATTTATTAGTTTATAATATTAGCATATATACGTATTTTATTACTTTATGCAACTTAATTTATCGATACTACATTCTATTTTAAATAACTATTATTTATTTATTGTGCACACCTACCACAGTGTAGTCTTTTTTAACCCAATGGTTGACTGGCAGAGAATGCTTTGTGGTATCAAGTCCGCCTACGTACCACCACTGTACATGAAGTTTAAATAAATAAATATAGAAAACAAAGTTTAAATGTAAAAATATTATTCCAAAAATATTGTCATTCCCTGGGGAATATGAAAAAATATAATTCAAATAGGTTCCTAATTAAAACTTCTTTTTAATAGTACTATTCGCCTCTAAAAATTATCGTTTCCTTCTAAATTAATAAATCAGCCACAATTAACGAGCGTTTTCTTAGGCATTATTTCTAAGTGGTTAAAAAAAAACTGGTCAAGTGAGAGTCGGACTCGCGCACTGAGGGTTCCATACAAACTACAGTTCTCGAATGGACTCTTGAAGATTTTTCCGAATTGCAAAAAAAGTTTTTTGTAACGTAGGCAACAAAAAAATTACTGTTTTCAGATTTATTCCTATACCTGTGCTATAAGACCTAGCTTTATGCCAAATTTCAGGATTCTGGGTCAACGGGAAATACCCTATGAATTTTGATTCCTTTGAGAATATCAAAATATACGATTTTTGCGACATAAACGGCCGTATTTTTTTATTTGTTAACTTAGAAGTTTGATTTTTTCACAGTTTCAAGGGACCGCAGACCTTAGTATATGGTTTTAATTTCAACTCGATACTTCCACGCGTTCCCAAGATAAAGGGCCTTGACAGACAGACAGAGAGACTTACAACAAAGTGATCCTATAAGGGTTCCGTCTTTTCCTTTTGTACGGAACCCTAAAAAAAAACCACAAAGCCTAATCTGTCCGTGTCAGAGTGGACTATAATTCCGATCCTATCGCCTATGAACTCACAGACACAGACACCTAGATTTATAACAATAGTTGGTCATACAATATTTTTTTCCGAGCGGGAATCGAACTTGCAACATTCAGTACAGTAGCCAAACGAAGGACAAAGCCTAATAGCCACTTAAACTCAGTATTTATTGTTACAGCTGTGAGTTCATTCAGTTATGGCTTAGTAAAATGAGTTTCTGTGATTGCATTATGTGTAGGTAAATATTTGTATCTTGAATTGAACCCCTATGTCAGTTGAATATAGCAATGACAGATAGATCGATGTATACTCGTTATTTTACACCATAAAAAATACAGTAAGACTTTAAAATCAATACGGTGTATCAATGAAGGGCCTATAATGCAAGTTCTTTCATATTTTGTTTTTTGATGAACTGTGGTGGCCGAATGGTAACGGCCCCGAGTTACGAGTTGTAGGTCACGGGTTCAAACCCAGCTAGGCGCAATACTTTGTGTATTTTATTTCATCACCACTGGTCTCAAAACGGTGAAGGAAAACATCGTGAGATTACCGGCATGTCCTAGAACCAAAAATTCGAAGACATGAGACATTCACCAACCCGCACTGGGCCCACGTCGTGGATTATGCCCCATTCCCTCTCCTAGAGAAAGAGGCCTGAGTCCCAGCAGTGGGAACATTAAAAGGCTGATTACGTTATACTATGAAAATTTTCACATAAATATTTATATTTTTTTATTTTGAATTTTTTATTTTTTATTTTTACACGATAACATAAACTTTAAATATTTTGCTGGTTTTCTAATTATGTGTCGGCTCTGAAAGAAAGTGAACGACCATATTCTAAAATAAAACTATTATATAAATAATAATTTATTAAAATTGTTATCTGCGAATGAAATCCGCTTGAAGGCCACTTTCAGACGTGATAAAGAGGGCTCCATTGAGAACAATAGTTAAACATTACTCACTGAGAGCGCAATGTAGCACTCTAAGTGTAATTTCAAAATGAAAGAAATGAATCGGTTACTCTAAAATGTACTCTAGAAAGGACATTATTTTGAAATTTGTTGGTAATAATATAGTTTAAAGTGTACTTTACGTATATATTTTATAGACTTTTTATTTTTTTTCGGTGGAAAAATCATCCAGTGAGAGGTCATTGGATGTTTTTCCCACCGAAAAAAAAAGTAGGGTATACCCCGGGGTGTGTAAGACTTTTACTGACTATAAACACCCACTCCTGTTCTTTCGTCGCCTTTCATAACAGGGCCGAATCTTCCTTTCAGAAGCAGACCCTTGGCCTCAATAGGCTTCGACCCTGCTGGGCCCCTACGGTTTGTTGATAGTGGCTTGTGGCGCGCGTCGAACAGTACGCGCCGTCGACGACTTGGGCTCGGTCCGGACATATACTTTATAGACTACGTACCCAAGTAGGTTGTTGTAAACACAACCAGGCAAAATAAGGGACTTTAGACCACTTCGACACCAAGTGCTGTGCTCCTGACCAGACTATGGCCCGCTTATTAGAGTGCCCAAAATATCCATACATATTATGCACTCTGGAGGACCTAAAAAACACCACTGATGCCGCTATAAACGTGGCCCATACTGGGTCCAAAAATTAGAGAGAAAAGATAACCATCGATTCGAGAAGAATTGTACTTTATAAAGAACACTAAGAATGATGTCCTATTTTTATTGTATTGATGTAGTCGCACAATGACTACAAGTCAACTGTCAAAACTGAGGTCATTGTTAAAATATTAATTAACGTGTCACACAATAAGATACAGTGGCAACAAAATGTGGCAACCACGTGCAAGCCAGGGCTTTAATAAATAAACCCTTCAATTTAAATTTAAACCCCAAATAAGCCTCAAAATGTACCGAAGTAAGTCGGAGACTTTCTCTTTAAATCAAAATAATCCCATGTTTTTGAAGACGTTGCCCCCTATTACTCACACGTGGCAGAATTTGGGAAATGTGGGTAGGTGTGTACCCATCCATATAATGTGCTAATACTGTGATGGAGGTTCAGATACCTATGGTGAAGATAAGGAGGCGACGCGTCAATGTTAAGTCGTGTGGACATAGCGTGTCGTTTGAGCGAATTTGCGCATTATCTTGAATGATATGGGCGAGACGTTTTGGACAATATCGCGATGCTAAATGGTGTTGAGCTGATGAAAGTCAAACGGTTTACAGGGAGGATTGAACTGAATAAGGGATTTTCATTGAAATTTATCTTGAGAGGAAAGAAAAGGGAGTCATTGATAACGTGACGGTTGGCAAAACAGAAGGGATAAAAAAAAACGTGTTGCGGTGATGAAGATAATATTATGAAGATAGATCTTTAGAAATGGGGGACATCAGGTGCCATAAGGTGGGGTCGCAGTCAAGTACCAGTTTATATCAATAAAAAAAAATTGTATAAACATTAAAACTTACTGGTTTTATAATACGTCTCTTAAAATGAAAATAAATTGATTTGAGAATGATTTAGTGCCAAATATTACCGGAAATATCATCATCATAACAGCCGATAGACGTCCACTGCTAGACATAGGCCTTCCCCAAATGTCGCCACAAAGAACGGTCCTGTGCGTCTTGCGTCCATCGGATTCCCGCAACCTTCACCAGGTCATCGGTCCACCTTGAACACCCAACACTGCCTTCCAACACTGCGTTTTCCGGTACGCGGTCGCCACTCCAGAACCTTTCGGCCTCAACGGCCTTTTGTTCTGCGAGCAATGTGCCTTGCCCATTGCCACTTAAGTTTGGCGATTCTTCGTGCTATGTCGGCAACCTTGGTTCTCCTCCTACCCTACCGGAAACATATAACTCAATATATCACACAAAATTCTCATTTATTGTACCATGAAGTTATTGTAAAAAAAGCAACGAAGGAAAATATTGAAATTCTAGTATTATGATGAAAACAGCTGTTAACTGTGATGAATTGCAGAATCTGTCCCCCCTCTTACGTGGCAAAATAAATCTTTGATTTCCATGCTTCTATCGGGTCTCTAGACCGCGTAAACAAAAGCCATGACAACCACAAACTAAAGTGAATATCAGCAATAAAATAAAAAACAACAAACACAACACCACCTCCTTTCTAACCTTCACAAAAATAAGGGACAGGGCACTCATCCCTTTGGCTCAATTCCAAGCTTAGGTCGCAAACTTGACCGAGGTTACGACCGGTGATATTATTTTAGGGCTTTAAGTACTTTTTGAGGTTCTGTGCTACTAAAATTAATTTCTTTTTTAATCATAATATACCTTATATAAGGTGTTAAAAAATTAACTTTAAGAATTTCGAGGGGACATTGTACTCCTCATTATGAACAACTTTTACTATGGGACCGTAATGTAGACCTACATTACGGTTAGAATTATTTTTTTCTCGATTGAAATTAATCTAAATCATAATTGTACTTTATACTTACTTACTGTTTAAAGTAACTTTAACTATTTATTTTATTATTTTTAATAACTAGAATTAAAATATCTTACGTTACTTACAAGTAATGATTTTGATACCGATAAGTAAATTAAATTAATTCTTTATATATATTAATTGAGAAATTTTTAATGTGTGTAAATATAAAATTGTGAGGATAAAGTAGCCAGGATTGAAATGTGGAATATAAGGTATAGGTTCAATTTGAAAAGGCTAACTCTATTTTCAAATCTTTAGCTAAATTACAGTTATTTTTTATCAATTTTGTCCCCTGAACTTTACATTTGACAAGAGAAGACCTATCACTCTTAATTAAATCTGAAGCAAAAAAGAATCAATATTTACCCATCAAATACATATTTATTTCAATATTTTATTTGGGTTGGCAACCCAACGTGAGTACAATCAACTTTTGCCGTATATAAATAAAAACCACGTAGGCCCGACCATTAATACTGTCCTGAATTCATTATATCTTTAGTAATTTATTCATTCTATTATTCATATCTGTATTGCCGAGTTAATCAAGTTGGATTAGTACCAGCCATAACACATATTCCTTTTTAGGGTTCCGTACCTAAATCGACTGAAATGAAACCCTTATACCGAACTGTTTTCTGCACATTTTTATGAAAGAAGATTTTTGGCCTCAGAGTGTAGTGTTCCATCGTTTCCACGTACAACAGGACAACATCAAGATAATATAGTGCGAAATAAAGTGTTACTAACACAATTTTAAATCATATTTTCTAACAATATAATATAGTTATCTATGTTAGTCTATAAGGTATTTTTGATATGGAAACTGTTTACCTGAAATACAGTGATTGTTATTATAGGATCACTTTATTGTCCACTTGTCTGTCTGTCCGTCTGTCTGTACTCAGGTATTCTACTTCAAGCAGCAGTGAAAAAAATAAACTTCTAAGTTAACGCAATTTAAAGATAAGGCCGTTTATGTTCCGTGTTATCAAAACCTATAGGGCACTTGCCGTTGACCTAGAATCCTGAAATATGGCATGGAACAAGGTCTAATAGTAAAAGTACCTATAGGAAAAGCTGTACAAATTGTTGTTACGTCATAAAAATATTCGAAAAAGCAATTGAGACTTGGTTCGGGAATTCAACTATTTACATAGATAAATTTGCACGGAACCCTTGGTGCGCGGGCCTGACTCACACTTGCCCAAATTCTTATTTAGATAATGTTTTATTTTATAGTTTTTATGGCCTTTTTAAAGGCCATTATTTTAATTGTGTACTTTTAAAATTCCAGTTCCAAAATAAAAAGTACTGCCAAGGGCACAATTTATTTGAGTACATTATTCTATATTTAGGTACGTGTGAATAGTAAGTATAATATAATAGAGAAATACTAATTAATTGAGAATGTAATATAGTTCTAGTTATTGCCATTAGTATTTAGTGCTCTGATCTTATTGCTATGAGAGAGTCGATAATTAATATTAGCTCTAGACTTGCTTACACTAAATGCGAATAGTAAAGTTATAATGTATTGATATACTCGAGCAATAATTATTCTATTCAATGACATTAATTACAACATATCCAAACTATAGCTTGTTAAGCTCTAGCTGAGACCAGAAGGTCCAACGAGAGTTCTCTTAAGTTAGATTCTAAGCCAGCCTTATATTGGGGGTGATCGGCGGCAACGATCTCTCGCGCCGCGCCGTGCTTGCCCGTGAGAGACTCTCACGCCCGAGCCGCCGAAAACCCGATCCCGATTTCCAGTCACCGTAGGCGCGGGCTTGCAGACGGCGAGCAATGGGTAGCTCGCTGTCCGATCGTCCGGATCGAGCCCATGTTGTCGACGGCGCGTATTATTCCACGCGCGCCTCAAAGAGATGTCAGCAAATTGCAGGGGCCCAGCAGGGTCGAAGCCTACTGGGGCCAAGGGTTTTTTTCTGAAAAGAAATCTCGGCCCTGGGACGAGGGCAAAGAAGGAAAAGGAGTGGGTTTTTAGTCAGCAAAAGTCTGATACACCCTCGCGCTTCACCCAAGAGCGAGGGATGTCATTGGATGATTTGAATAGCATAATCAGCCTTTCATTGTTCCCACTGCTGGGACTCAGGCCTCTCTCTAGGAGAGGGAATGGGCCGTAATCCACCACGCGGGCCTAGTGAGGGTTAGAGAATGTCACATGTTTTCAAATTTTTGGTTCCAGTACTTGCCGGTTTCCTCACGATGTTTTCCTTCACTGTTTTGAGAGCGGTAGTGACAAAATAAATTACACAAAGCAATGCGCCTGGTTGGGGTTGAACCCGCGACCTACAACTCATAAGTAGGCCGGGGCCGTAACCACTCGACCACCACTGCTCCAGCCAGGCATAATTTTATTGAACTGGTTTTAGTTTATAAAAGTTAGACACTCATTTTTTAAGGTGGAAAATCATCCAATGACTTCTCCCGCTGTAGAGAGTGGCGCAAGGGCGAGTCAGTCTTTTATTGATCAAAACCACACATATGTTCCTTCTATGCGCTTGCGTTTCAAAATCACGGGTTGGACTCTTTCGGAAGTCGGCTTCGGCCCTGCTCGACCCCTACAGTTTAGCTGACATCTCTTTGAGGCACGCGTGGAACACTTCGAGCCGTCGACAACTCGGGTTTGGTCCGGACGGTCGGATGGCGAGCTAACCATTGTTAGTCACCCGGGTGTTTATTCCGCACGAATAAGGTGCAGGAACTTCCCAAAGTTATCATGTCCGGTGAGGACCGTTCTACACACCTCTACGTACACCTTTGCAAAAAATAAACCATATTCTATGATGACCAATTCAAACACTCTTTTTCAAGAAATTTTGTATGTATGTTTGTTACTTTTCACGCTCTAACGCCTGAACAGATTTAAATGAAACTTTACAGTATTTAATTCTGCCAAGTCCGTTCCATTATCGGACCACTAAACGTACGGTATTGCGCCATCGGTACATGGTGGACAACCCACCCATACGTACAAAACGTTTTGGGAACATATTCATTATACCTTCAGCTAAGGAGTGGAATTTCCTGCCAGAGTCTGTGTTTCCTGATAGCTATAACCTAGGGGCCTTTAAGTCAAGAGTGAATAGGTTACTTCTAGGCAAGCGTGATCCATCGTCGGCCACATCATCGTTTACTGTCAGGTGAGATAGAGGTCAAAGGCGAATCTATGCATTATAAAAAAAGCAATTTAGTTTATATAACAAAACAATATACCATTAATATATATTATAAAAAAAGCAATTTAGTTTATATAACAAAACAATATACCAATAAACCATATTTTTTATTAGACAAAAGTACTAATTCTACGCGACTGAAGCCGCTGTCAAACGCTAGCTTTTCAACGAATTATTTACAAGTATGGTACACAGAGAAATCCCAGTCCCTTGCATGTCATTGGCCTTCCTTTGTGTCGGTCAAGGTCAAGGTCTCGAGGAACATTTTTGCATATTTTACTCTCGCAGCTTCCATACAAGTTTAATACTCGTGAATACAAAAGCATATATCATTGATGCTCTCGTCATATTCATTAATCTTATGAATGCAGACAATTTGTAAGATGAATTTAATTTACACGTGCTCTACATGACGTCAGTGCCTTGTAAGGCCATGTCTTAGAAATAGGAGCTTTATGCACGAGTAATCCCATCTAGAACGTATTTAATTTTAAATCTACAATCATCTATACTAATACTAGCGAACCGCCCCGGCTTCGCACGGGTGCAATGCTAATGTACCCTGCATTTTAATTCTGTTATATCCTCGAAAATATTCATTTAAATTACATGGTGTAAAAGGCTGTATTAAATGCACAATGTATTTAAGGTACTTAATTGGACAAGGATAAATGCTGTATTGCTTAAAATTGCTTCGTAAATGAACCATTATTTCTCGTAAAAAGTAAATTAAAAAAAAAGAATTATTGATGGTTAATCCCTAAGAGGTAGACATTTACCATTAAGGACTTTTTTGTAGACCTTTTTAAGGTGTAAAATACTGTAGTATATTAATTTGATCTCGTAAGGTTCAGTTCAGTTAAGAGCGGAACTTCTCCCGCTCTTTGGGTAGTTGACAGACTTTATGATTACAATTGACCAATATCCTTCAGTTACCTTTTACGTTCTAGAATGTATCTAAGTATCTTCCTTTTGTATAAGGATTTGTTGTATTAAGATAATTCCGGACTGACAGAAAAACAGTTGCGTGTTGTACCGTTGAGTGAAAGATTAGCGGGATTACATATTATATCCTCATAATATAATGTGAGGGCTTATCTCCTTGCTTGATATATATGAGTTGCTATAAAAACTTGTTATAATACAAATAGCGACAATATTATAAATACTACACAAGCTTTTATTTAACTTGAAATGTATGTAGGTATGTTTATTCGGGTGAAATCTTGCAACTCAATTTTGAAGCAGATATCTTTAACCGATTCAGCTGAATTTTTGTATGCACATTTAGTTTGAATGACAATGTATGATTAGCTGTGTGAATTCATTCTAAATCCAACATGGCGGAACACCCAAGATGGCGGAATAAGTTTTTTATGCTTTCCAATAATTTATTTATTTTTATTTAGTACAGCAAAATAGCCATTAATACTAAAATACGTTTATCCTTTCACTCTGTCTTCTCACAGAATCGCAAACTTTTTAATAATATTGTCTTCCATTCATCAGCAAACAAATCCAATCCAGAGTTGGTCTCCACGAGCGCGTTGAGCATCTTTAGCATACGCGGTATAGGGGAGGTGGATCGAGCTACAGTGCGACAAAATGGGACATTAAATAATTTGTGCTTTCTAGAGCGATTGTAATTATTCGAAACAAATAATTGACATAACTCTGTATGTAAGTCGGACGCATCAGTTTAACCATTAATAATTTTACAGGCTGTTGTAATTTGGTCAACAACCCGCCTAACCTTTAATGAATTGCAATTTAAGGATCCTAAAATAAACATAGTAGGATACTTAAATGGATAGTATCCAAATAATTGTTTATATAGGTACCTAAGAAAAGCTGTATAATATGAATACAAATGCAAGTTCATCATCACCATTTCAGCTGAAAGATGCCCGCTGTTGGACATAGATCTCTCCATTAAATTGATGGCTTGTACATGATTTACATTATTAAACAGTGTCAACTGTTCAGTAATGTAAATTAGGTACCTAACTAGTTATTTGAAAACCAAAAAAGCAAAAAGGAGCACCATCTATAAATTACATTTTTTTTTTTCAATGAAAACACGATAACTATACGCTAAATCAAAAGCCACGTCGAAAACATTATAATAAAATAAAAAGTAAACAATAATAACAACAAGAAATCAAGAGAATGTCTTTCCCAATGATTTGTTCGGAATTATTATTTTATTATCGCGTTTCCATTTCTTGTTCTCTTGGCACACCCCTATTGTGGAATTCTCCGAATCAATTGATAGGCTTCTAGGGTTGGCAGGCACAATTACTTATTTACATTTTGGAAGAGGTTAAAGCGTTTGTGAGTTAGGCAATTATATCGGGTATTTTCTATTAACTGTACCCGAATAAAAAAGTTGCTTTGAAAATGAATTTGTATAGTATTGTGGCCTTTTTTTAGGTGGGAAAATCATCTAATGTCATCCCCCGTTCTTGAACTTTCTTTCTACTAAAAACCAACTCCTGTTCCTTCTTTGTCATTGCTTCAGAGCCTTGGGGATCTTTTTCGCATCACCCATGGCCCCAGTAGGCTTTGACTCTTTTGGGCTCCTACAGTTGCTGACATCTCCTTAAGGCGCGCGTGGAACACTACGCGCCGTCGACGGCTTGGGCTCGGTCCGAACGGTTACCGGACGCTCGGATGGCGAGCTACCCATTGCTCACCGTCCGCAAGCCATTGTGGCATGGTAATATATATTTTTTTAAACTTTGTCTTAAACTAGGAATTACTCCAGTTTCGTGGGTGCGTTCACAAATATGTAAACTCACATATACAAGACTCGGAACAACTATATGTAGGCCATTAAAATATTTGTTCCGTATGGGAACCGAACCCGCAACACGCAGCGCAGCAGCACATTATTATTGCCAATTGGACAATAAATAATAATATAATATTTATTTCTCCTTAAAATTGTATAAATAAAAAAGTATCGTTATACGTAGCCACAAGAATAAAAAATGAAAATAAAAATCTATAAAAACGTTAATGTTAAAAATAATAATGTAAATGACAAATTAAAAAATATATTCTTCTTAAAACGTTGAAGGAAAACATCGTGAGAAAACCGGCATGTCCTAGAACCAAAAATTCGAAGACATGTGACATTCACCAACCCGCACTAGTGGGCCCACGTGGTGGATTACGGCCCATTCTCTCTCCTAGAGAGAGGAGGCCTGAGTTCCAGCAGTGGGAACATTAAAACGCTGATTATGCTTAAGCTTATAGAGGGTTATTTACCAAAAGTGATTTATGCCACCCACGTGAAATGAAAATTTTTGCGCAATCAACTCTATTCAGCAAGAAAGTCGCGAACTAAATGAGTTTGAAACGGTACAAAGCAATGCAGAAATAAACTTGAAGAATAGGAAACTCCAACAATGCTACAATGTGGGTGATTACGAAATCAAATGCTTTATTTTTCCTTCTCTTTCATATCCAGAAGTTCTAACAAAAGTTGGCACTTTGCATTGACGTAAATCACAAAAATATCCGTGTTTTTTTTTCGGATTTCATCTTTAGAATATTAAACCATTTTATTCTTGATAGGTTCGCGCTTGACCGCTATATCACCTGATGGAAAGCGACGATGCGGTCGACGATGGAACGCGCTTACCTAGAAGTAACCTTTTCACTCTTGACTTAAAGATTCCCGGGTTGTAGCTATCAGGAAACACAGATTCCGGCCGGGAATTCCGCTCCTTAGCTGTACGCACAATGACTGTGATTATTGTTATCTAATTATTTAAATGTAACCTTACAATATAATTTTTTTGAGAGCAGTGGTGGCCGAGTGGTAACGGCCCCGACCTACGAATTGTAGGTCAAGGGTTCAAACCCAGCCAGGCGCATTCCTTTGTGTAATTAATTTCTTCACCACTGCTCTCAAAACGGTGAAGGAAAACATCGTGAGGAAACCGGCATGTCCTAGAACCAAAAATTCGAAGACATGTGACATTCACCAACCCGCACTGGGCCCGCGTGGTGGATTACGGCCCATTCCCTCTCCTAGAGAGAAGAGGCCTGAGTCCCAGCAGTGGGAACATTAAAAGGCTGATTATGTATATGTATATAATTTTTCAGACAGAAAAATAGAGAAGGGGAGTTTTAAAGAAAGAGAAACCGCATTGCCGTTTTCCATTAAGTGAGTTAGCGGTTAAGCGCGAACCTGTCAATACTAAGAAAAAAAAAAGATCCAAAGTGCTTTTCCTATATTTTACAGCGAAAAGCTATTTAATAACATTTCACAATAACACAATTTTGACGTCCACTTTGCCCGAACAATTTGTCCTATTATTAGGACAAAGTGAAATGGTGACAATTTAAACGTTCACTTTACCCCAATGAGTTTTACAGAAACATCTGCACTCACATTAACTTTTCTATAGAGTTCTGAGGTCACGACAAAACTTTCTTTACATGTATTGTTACAAAAATATAATATAGAAAGAAAACAACTGGCCTGGCCCGATTCTCTTTTAATTTTAAACTAGGTCACACGAAGCTTGGTTTGCGGTGTTTCAAATCGGAATCGCGCCTCTTATGGCTCGTTTGGGGCTCGTAATGTGGGCTATTGTACGATGAAACGTGGATGGAGACTGTGAAATGCGGATTAAGGGAAAATGGAACGACATTTTTTGTCTAAATAACCAACATCTCCGGTCCTTTACTTTAAATTTTGTAAGTTGTAGTCATTTGAGGTGGTTCAGTTACGTTTTACGTAAAATGTTAGGCTCGCGTTTCACCTGAGAGATAAAGATAGTGATCAAACGCGATCCTATTTATTAAACTAATATTATAAAGAGGAAAGATTTGGTTTTGTTTGTTTGTATGTTAAGATGTAACTCAAAAACGAATGGACCGATTTTCAAAATTCTCCCATTAATTGAAAGCTACTTTATCACTGAGTAACATGGGCCTATATTTTCTATTTTTACACGAGCGAAGCCGCTGGAAAAACATATATGTAAATAAAGGAATCGCTGAACAGTTGTTGAATATAGTAACTTGTTACTGTAAGCCAGTGTAATCCCACAGCTGGGCAAAGCATTAACTTAAAACAGCTAAGTCTTGAGAGGATAGATAGATAGATATAATCTTTATTGTACACCAATAATATAATTACAATAGGAACTTAAAATTAATAGGGTATCATAATAGGCGGTCTTATCGCTAAAAGTGTGGTTAATTTTATTTAGTATTGTATTCACTATTTTTATAAATATTTATTTAGCGTTTATATGACACGTTAATGCGTGTCATATAAACGCTAAAGAAATATTATAATTATAAATTCACGCTTTTTATCAATGTTATGTGTTTATTATTTTTTCAATGTTTGTATTTATTATTTCGTTTCGATACCTAGTTTTTTTATTTAACATCCGTGAGTGTGACCGTGGCATTACCGCGGGTCCTAACAGAATACCAGCGCTGCGTTATGTTTTAAATTTCGCAGCATATGCTGAGTTAGGCGCCTTTTTGGCCTTGCACAGATTTTAATGTTATTTTTTTTCATTTGTATTTTAGTTCTACTGTATGAGTGAGGTACGAATAAACGTTTATCTTTCTTTCTTTAAAAGTGATTTTTTAAAGACAACGTTTGGATGAATTTGACAGACCCTGAGTTTGTTTCGGTGGTTCCTCTCAGGGTAGTCAGCTAGGAAACACCGGCTTCATCTATTACAATTATTATTTCAACAAAAATTGACGTGTAAAAGTGTTTTTTTAACCTACTTACAAAATAAATATCATTTTTCATTTACAGAGAAGGAGAAAAAGATACACAAGTAGTTCGTGGTTTAACAATTACATAAATACAATACATAACTAATAAAATACATATAAAACATGAGGTTCTCAACTACTTTCAGCTGTTTCCAATCAATGAAGAATAAAATATAACCACAGAAACAAAAGAGCAATGGCCATCCATTGCTCTTTTATTTTTGTGGTTATATTTCAATCAATTCAATTAACATTACATTAACAAACGAAAATACAAGACTACGGAAATTAAAAACAGCCATGACACCATTAAAAGACTTTGAAACAATAAAAATTATTACGAAAACAAGTAACAACGTTGATTGCCAAAAAACTTTCAGTCCGACATTTGAATCTGGCACACGAGAAGACGAGCGACGCTTAAACTTTTTCCATTTTCAAGTTGACTGAAGAAAACTTTGAGTTGAAGAAACCCGAATCAGACAAACTCGCACACACACATACACGCCATTCTTTTGTAACTACTTACATCTGTTGTCTCACTCATACGATGTATGAACACTCTTGTCCATTTCAAATCTAATACCACTAATAATACTCACAAAAGTAGTTAAATCTTGTAGAATATTGAACAGAAGTATGATCTGTACAATATTCTACAAGATTCAACTCTATTGGAGGTTGACTCACACAAGAACATCATATTTTTTGGGTTCCGTACCCAACGGGTAAAAACATGACCCTATCACTAAGACTCCGCAGTCCGTCTATCCGTCATCAGCCCCCCTAGCCAAGTTACGATCGTTTCGTTCGTGTCGAACGCCTCGAGTAGGCCACGCCTCCAAGTAAGTAAGGTAAGTAGTTACAAACGAATCTCATGAACCGTGATAGCTAGACAGTTGAAATGTTCACAGATGTTGTATTTCTGTTGCCGCCATAATAAGAAATTCTAAAAACAGAATAAAATTAATTTTTTACAACAAACGTGATTTTTTCCCGTTTTTTACTACGGACGGTATGGAATCGTTGGTGCGCGAGTCAACTCGCTCTTGGCCGGTATTCTTCGTACGATATCTAAAACTTTATCTGATTTAAGTTACCTCTGATTGCTCTCTATTCATGTTAGGGTCCTGTCTTTTGTTGATGACTTCGAGTCTTCGAGAAAGAACAAGAAAAGGGTAGATAACAAGAGAGCAAATATGCATAACTAAATAACTCGTATAAAAATAGCTTCATTTTAAACATACCTATTTACTAGCGGTCCTGACAGACATTGTTCTGCCTGAAAACTGACTTGTCGTTAGAAAACAAATTTAGAACCCGATTACAGCGTCACCTTCCCAGGTTCAATTTTTTTTTTGAACCGTGCCCCGCCTGGGCAGAGCAACGCCGTGTCCTCGTGAGGGCGATCGGCGACGGCGATCTCACGCGCCGGGCCTTGGTACAGGCCATGGTCCGAAGCGAGGAGGAGTGGCAGGCGGTCGCCTCTTTTTGCGAAGCAGTAATGCTAGCAAAGGAGGCGGCCGATCGCGTGAGGCAACGGTCTTCATGCCGCAACCGCCGCCGGGATTCCGATCTCGATTTCGCCCACCGTAAACGCAGGCTTGCGGACGGCGAGCAATTGGTGGCTCGCCGTCCGACCCTCCGGTATCCGTCCGGACCGAGCCCAAGTCGTCGACGGTGTGTACTGTTCCACGCGCGCCTCAAGGAGATGTCAGCAATTGTAGGGGCCCAGCAGGGTCAGTCTACCGGGGTCAAGGGTCTAATTCTGAAAGGAAGACTTGGCCCTGGTACGAAAAGCAAAGAAACAATAGGAGTGGGATTTTAGTCAGTATAAGTCTAACACTATCTCTCGCTCCGCCCAACAGCGAAATTTGTCATTAGATGATTTTCCCACCTAAAAAAAAACCGTCCAGGGCCTCACTCAAATATACACACATAGTTTTATTCAAATAGTTATCGTTAGGTGACAAACACACGTACAGAAGAATTATATAATTATATAAAGAGACTAGCTTCTGCCAGCGGCTTCGCCCGCGTAAATGTAGATTTCTCCTCTTTAAACCCCCTTTTTACCCCTTTAGGGGTGGAGTTTAGTAAAATCTGTTCTTAGCAGATGTCTACACCTTATAAAGATCATACCTGCCAAATTTTGAGTTTGTAGGTGTTATAGTTTCTGTGATTTCATGATTAATCAGTGTTCTCGCTTCTATATATATATAAATAATCGCTTTTATATATATAGAAGTTTTATATTGCTAGTAACAAAGACTCAAAATGTTAGTAACAATAAGCCTTTACGACTATGTTAATATCCTAAAGCTACCTACTTAACTACTTTACAAACTTAATATACTTAGTATGGAAATCCCTGCTATAAGCCCCACACAGAGGTAGAAAGCTTGAAACAACGATTCACATACAAGCAATCCAACCTGCTTGCTATGCAATGCTTATAACGGCTCACCACATCTGTCGGACCAACAAAACCGTAGGGGCCCAGCTACTACCTACTGCGGCGACGTTTTCAAAAAATGTGAATAACAGAGTTCATGTACATAGACGAGCTTAACTCAAAGTTAAGAAAGAAAGAAAAAACGTTTATTTGTGACTCACACAATCACGTTGAGTTTTTTTCCAGCAAACCATTGAGTGATTGAGAGAGATCACAGTAGAGGGTAAGATCCAGTGCACAATGAGAAACCAATACATAAACATACTTACATACATAAATACATACTTATATAATATATATAAACACATATATGTACTATGACATTGTGAAAGGAAATGCTCCTTAATTTTCCTCTTGAAGAAATCCAAAGAAGGGCTGTCACGTAAGGAGTGTGGAAGAGAGTTCCATAGACCTACTGCAGTGACAGAGAAGAACTATGATGTTCTTGTCGACCCTACATCTCCATAATGTCACGAGCATCATCTCCGTAGACTTTTTTCCTAATTAGCTTGGGGTCGGCTTCCAGTCTAACCAGATGCAGCTGAAAACCCGTGTATTACATGGAGCGACTGCCTATCACAGTGGGTTGTATGCTATCACCTTGGATAGACTGATGGTCAGACTTTTTGACGTCTGACTACCGTAAAGACTGTCAAAGATCTACGAATGACAACCAGGACCAACGGCTTTCCGTGCTTTCTGAGGCATGGAGTATCAGTAAAATCTTAGATAAACTTAGAAAAGTACAAATGAATTGAAAAATTCATATCAATTCGTAACCTCATGCGTAACAGCCGGGTACCTCAACCACTGGGCCATAACGACATCATCACGATGTTTGTAAAAAGACAACAAAATATAACGTCCCAGGTAAACAGACAGTATTACGATTAAAGTAATCGTAATATCCATATATAGTAATCCATTTATTGTAATAATCATATTTCGTAACTAGGATAACATTTTTCCCGACGGGGGAGATACGTCTAACGGCGCCATGAGATTGTTCTGACAGCTGTCAGAGGCACATCACTAGCAGTGACACGAGTATCGATAAAATGGTTCGATACAAAATAGAGGGATTTGCGTTAGATTTTATTTCAGATTTCAGAACTAGCTGGTGCCCGTGACTTTGTTTTTAACAGACTCATAAAACAGCATATTGCTATTTGGTCACAATTTCATAATTGTTTTTTGCACTTGAACCTTTAAGGATAAGGAATTCTTTGTACTACTTATTAACTATCTATCAGTGAAAATAGGTCCAGCCGTTTCAGATATCTGCCGCAACCAACAGACAGACAAAAATTTGTAAAAGTGTATTTGGTAAAAAAATAATAATTATATTACATTTTATTTATATATATATTTAATAAAAATCCTCCTGAACGAATTACGATGATAGCTATCAATCGCAACGGAGATTAGTCAGGTACGCAGTATATATTGTAATGGTCATGCGTATGCGCAAAGACAGGTGCACTTCCTTTTTTTGTTACTCTCAAAGTCACGTAGTATCACGAAGGGTTCCGTACCGTCCGCAGCAAAAAACAGTAAAAAACACGTTTGTTGTGTGGGAGCCCCACTGATATAATATTTTTTACTCTGTTTTTTAGTATTTGTTGTTAAAGCGGCAACACAAAATATATCATCTATGATAATTTCAACTGTCTAGCTATCACAGTTCATGAGTGATACGTAGCCTGGTGACAGCCAAACGGACAGCAGAGCGATGGGTCCCGTTTTTATCCTTTGGTTACGGAACCCCAAAAATAGTAATTATTTAAAAGATTGCTCGAAGGCCAAAATAAATGAAAAGGAGCATTTTAGGAGTAATGTCAAACGGATACTGTCTCCCGATAAATAAGCAAGTTACAGTAGAATCCGTTTATTATGACTCCGCCTATATTGACCAACCGCTTATTATGAAGTTATTACACAGCGAAGTTTAGTATTCATGAAAAATAATTGATAACAAATTCGGATATAATGACTTCACTTATAGTGACAAGTTGCTTACTGTGACCCATATTTCATTAATTGGATCGGGATATAGTGACTGACATGATTCCTAAAACCTTCGGCAGTGTTCGGGAGAGTCACGTGACACTCGAAGACGTTCGGCGCGTGCTTGGCTTATTTTTATTTTTTTCAATATGTAATTGATAGTTCAAAACACGTACATATTTTATTTTGATGTAATATGCTGTTTCTCTCTATTAAAATAAATACATACTAACAAAAACAGGAGATTATTTATTTTCCACAAAATGCTTTGTATGACGTCCGCTTAGTATGACGTGTTTGTTATTTTCCTTCGATGTCATTATAAACGGATTCCACTGTATTACGTAAATAAGATAAGACAATAGGTCGTACTTAATTCACATAGTACCTTCTATGTATAATTACAAAGCTCCGCAGTGACACGAAACTAGAGATTTATTACATTAAGCTTGACGGTGGACGGCCGCAACCACAACGGTTGACAACCTGACGGGTTCGTAGTGAAGGGAAATTCACGGTACACATTATATACATACCTACCTACGTTATATACGTACCTATGTAGACTTTAGTAGTGCGACAGAATGCTAGCATGAAATTAAATTTGCTGTTTCTTCGGAAGTGTTTTGAACATAGTTAATTACACATGACCACTGCCATATTCCTCTCAGTTCCAAAATATTTATTTTTCTATAATAATAATATTCCACAACTACAAAGAAAGAAAGAAAGAAAAATATTTTATTTGGCACACGTACACAAATACACACAATGTTGAAACAACATGTAAACACTTATGATAAAAAATAAATAAAAAATATAACCGACATTGTGTGTCTCGCGCCAGCGCCAAATAGGTCCAGTTCAGCAAAAATGCCAGACAACTTCGTGATAGTTGCCTGACGCTGGTTTTCAACTGAACCCTAAATAAAATAAAAATTAAACAATAAAACTAACACACAACGCCATCTAATTCTAAACTAAGCAGAGCTTGTGCTATGAATACTAGACAACTGATAAACATACTTATATATTTCTAGATAAATTACATCCAGACACAGAAGAAATGATCGTGCTCATTACACAAACAATTGTCTTGGGCGGGAATTGAACCCACGACCTATGATATAGCAGTCAGGGCCACTAACCACTAGACCAAAAGGCCAGTCGATATTAATATTGCTTCAACTGTAATGTCAAACTATATCAGAATGTACTGTTGTAAAATAAATACGTAAGTGTAGGAAAGAATTAACCTTTTGAGTAGCGTAATTAGAGACACAATAAAAGGACAATGACCGAGCAAACGCCGGCGTTCGCTTGGAGTTTAATGAACTAATTAGGAACTTTGAAAACGAAATGAATTTTGTTCTGTGACACTAAATGTTACCTGATAACGTTTGTAACGATACTAAAGCCAAAATATATAAATATTATTTCTTCCACCGGAATCCGATGCAGGAACCTCCCGAACTTGCCATGTCCGGTGAGGACCTGCGTCATGCAGAAGGTGAGGACACCGTGTTGCTACTCCAGCCTCTCCTCAAAGAGGGCACTTACCGCCGTGATTAGGGCGTGCCCAAACACAGGATGGGATGAATATTGATCAGAACAGAATGGAATTACAAACCAAAATAAACTCGTTGTAAATTCATGAAGCCAACCCGGATAGATTTTTAGGTCAAAAGTGAATCTAAATCCGTCTTCACAGTTCACACCAGGGGCCCGTAGCGCAATCCATTAGACGACCTATACTGAACTGTTAAAGGCATGGAGCTATATAGGGTGTACAGTTCTGTGATATCGAAAGGAGATCGCATGAGTTAGATTAAAGAACTGGCTTGTAAAATATACTCGTAAGGATTTTGTTGTTCTAGAATAGGTTTAAAAATTAAGTAGAACAAAGAAATGTCTAGTTTTTTCAGTTCTGACATAACCTTTGCGGCGCGATGTACATATTTTGAATTATTGAAGAAAAGTATAATACAAGTATAAAGTTTTTCAAGTATTTCATTATAATAAAATAGGATCTCCTAAAGAAACCCCGTCGCAGAGTGCGACAGTTTCATCCCTCTTTCTCCTTGCCATTTTAAAACTCCGTAACCGTAAGCGAAACCATGAGATATCCGAAATTAAAAAATATCCGTAAGTGTAAACCAAAACCGATGTGTGTGTTTCGGATAGTTTCGGACAAAGGTGGAATCTAAATGACCGGCCTGTTGGTCTAGTGGTTAGTGGCCCTGACTGCTATGCCGGAGGTCGTGGGTTCGATTCCCACCCAGGACAAATGTTTGTGTGATGAGCATGATCATTTGTTCTGTGTCTGGGTGTAATTTATCTATATATGTATGTATTTAGAAATATATAAGTATGTTTATCAGTTGTTTAGTATCCATAACACAATCTCTGCTTAGTTTGGGACTAGACGGCGTTGTGTGATAGTTGTGGAATATCTATCTACTATATAAAAATAAGTCGGATTTTCCTTCCTGACGCTATAATAACTCCAGAACGCACGAACTGATTTCCACGGTTTTGCATTGCATTATAGTATATTATTGCTATATCCGTATCCAATCAGGGTCGAAGCCTAATGGGGCCGAGGGTTGTGCGAAAGAGAACCTCGGAGTACGAAAGCAAAGAAGGAAAATAGGAGTGGGTTTCAGTTAGTAAAATTCCGTTAATCCCTCGCGCCCCGCCCTAAAGCGGGTGAAGAAATAAAAATATCCGTACCCTGATCCAAAATCTCATACCCATAACATACCTGATTCACACATCTTAATGCCAGGAAAGTTTAACACTAGCAGAGTATATTATGTAAATCAGGGGGAGTAGATTCTACTTAAGGTGGATGCTAAAGGGCAGCCGCGAAATAGAATTTTTATTACAAACTTTCTTAATATGTAATGAGAAAGTCTAATAGGATAAGACATACTGAAAGGGTGGCATTGATGATTCCAATAGTCATTTCATGTTTTAATCAACCTACTTATCATAACATAGCATAATCAGCCTTTTTTTAATGGTCCCACTGCTGGGACTCAGGCCTCCTCTCTAGGAGAGGAAATGGGCCATAATCCACCACGCGGGCCCAATGCGGGTTGGTTAATGTCACAAGTCCTTGAATTTTTGGTTCTATGACATGCCGGTTTGCTCACGATGTTTTCCTTCACCGTTTTAAGAGCTGGTGATGAAATAAATTACACAAAGTAATGTGCCTGGCTGGGTTTGAACCTGCAACCTACAACGGCCACCACGGCTCTACAATCAATGTACCTACAACTTGTCATTAACCTGCCAATTGCAAAAATCTTAAGAAAATTTGAATTTCACGGGCTACCTTTGAGGATCCTCCTTTTTTTGAAATAGGAGAGATGACTCATGACATGTACGGAACAGGAGATCCTGTTCCGTACATGATTCTAAGGCAGAGCGGGAGGGCGTGTCAGACTTTGCTGACTAAAACATACTTATGTTCCTTTAGTTGTCTTTTGCGTTCTATTGCCACGATTATCGTTTTCAGTAGTTTTCCCATGACCCTTATAGCAGCCATCGGCCCTGCTGGGTTCCTATGGTGTTGCTGACATCTCATTGAAGCACGCGTGGAACACTAAGCGCAGTCAACGACTCGGATTCGAACCTTATAGGACCAGCGGACGGCGAGCTACCCAATGCTCGTCGTCTGCAAGCCCGTGTCCACGTTGGCCGGAGATCGCTCTGGGATTCCCAACGTACGTACGTTCCCTCACGGCTGCGGCCGTCTCCTTTACTAGCATTACTGCTTCACAGAAGAATGCGACCGCATCTCATTCCCTGTTGCCTAAACAAGAACCCAACGCGAGAGGTCACCGCCATGAGCACCCCCCCTTAACTTTCAAAGTTATGTTAAGCTGAGCCAAGTTGTGACTGTGACTTTGTGCTCTTAGACTGTGAAGTCAGAACTTTGTGCTAAGCTAAAGATTAAGTTTAAGTTGGATGTGAAGAGAGTATTCAAATGACGAGTATCAAGTCGATGCTTTAAAGTTACAACGAATTTTTGAAACTATCCCTGGATGATTTGTTTATTTTTTAAATTAATTTTGAGCTATCAGTAGACTCGGTTTGTTATCTGACCAGCGCACAATAATACACTTAATGGTGTCTATTGATATCTCACACTATATAATCATATACCCTATAAATCTAGAGCAGTGGTGGCCGAGTGGTAACGGCCCCGACTTACGAGTTGTAGGTCGCGGGTTCAAACCTAGCGAGGCACATTACTTTGTTTAATTTATTTCATCATCACTGCTCTCAAAACGTTGAAGAAACCGGCATGTCTTAGAACCAAAAAATACGAAGACATGTGACATTCACCAACCCGAACTGGGCCCGCGTTGTGGATTACGGCCCATTCCCTGGAGGCCTGAGTCCCAGCAGTGGGAACATTAAAAAGGCTGATTATGCTTATTATGCTATACTATATAACCACGTCGAGAGTCGCAGGATGATCGACGGATGCCGTAGGTGTGGGCTTGCGGTCGAGGAGAAATGGGTAACTTGCCATTCGGCCATTCGGTTCGGATCGAGCCCCAGTCGTTGTCGACAGCGCGTTCTAGGCGCAAATGGCAACTAAAGGATAAAATTACTATATAACCAGGATTTATTTTATAATACCTGAGGATCGACAAATGACTTCTCTCGCTCTGGATGGGGCGAGAAAGAGTGCCAGTCTTTTATTGACTGAAATACCACCTCTGTTTCTTCAGTTGCCAAAAGGCCTGCGATGACTTTCGCGAACAATCCCGCATCCCTATCAAAAACTGTAACTATAGATCGTAAAAGTAATGAGGACAAGGGTTGTACGAAAGTGAACCCCGGGGCCCTGAAACGAAAGCAAAAACGGAACAAGAATGGGTTTTAGTTAGTAAAAGTCTGACACGCCCTCTTACTCCGCCAGGGCGGGAGATGTCATTCGATAATAATCACCTAAAAAAAAAGACCGTAAAGGTAATAAAAAAAACAACGCCGTTTTTTCTCTTAGTGCACCTAAAGAGGGTAATACCGTCCCCAAAAAAATAACTAAAAACTGACCTCATTCCATCAAAATCATTTCACTTTTTCGGTCAAAGAGAACTAGTCCTTTACAAATCGAAACCACCTCAAACACGGTTCGCGTGAGCTTAGCGAAGCAAGAAATCGGTTGCCAAACTTATTCCGTCCTTTGATTTGGAGAGGACTGAAAGGGTCCATTTTAGGTGACTGCAGTAATAAGACGGCTTTGGTTATTGGCCGTATTTAGGTGTTGCTGACGATTTGGACACAATATATTTGGACACAGTGTCCGAATTTACACTTTGAGTTCAGTCAGACAAAAAGTTTAAAATACAAAACACATTTAAAAAAAAGCGTTACCGAAACTATTTTAAGTTGGATTTATGGCGGTAACTCCGACTAATAAATTTCTTATATTTTAAAAGCTTTTTGTCTGACTTTCTTATCTTATCTTGTTGGGGGGCTGGCCCTAGGCCAGAGCGCGCACAATGGTTATAAACACAAAGTAAAAAAGAACAAAGTACAAAGTGCGCTGAGCCTGCCCGTACCGAAAGGGTGACCACCGCAGCATTTGCTGGGCGTTAGACGCCCAGCGCTGGTTTTCAGTTGGTTTCTTTGTGCTATTCCCCTCCTGTCTACTCAACCCCTAGCCCTCCGTGAACCTTCTTCATGAGTCCCAATATGGCCCTGATGGGGCTGAGTCTGTAGTCCTCTGGTCTGTTTGACTGTACTAAACCGCTTCAATAAATGTTGGTGGGGTCCGAATCGTCAGTAAAAAAATATTAAATATAAAATGTGTCGATTCTGACACTGCCCAAATATATTGTGTCCGAACCGTCAGCAACTTCCAAATACGGCCATTAACCAAATTTTGGAGGCATAAACTTGATATTGTATTTGTCGTCAAATCGTTGAGCTCTTTAAAACTCCTAGTTAAGCTACACAATATCTAAACAATGAATGGCCTGTTGGTCTAGTGGTAAGTGGCCTTGACTGATGCCAGAGGTCGTGGGTTCGATTTCCGCACCAACACAAACGTTTGTTGATTAAACAGATATTTGTGTTGGGTCGGTGTTTCTTGTTTCTAGTACAAGAGAAAACCTTAGTTTGGGACCAGGTATGTGATTTTGTCTCAATTTATTATTATTACGCATTATAAATGCGCAGTATATAAGTAGGAGATTTATTTATCTGTCGTTCGATCAGTGTACATTTCTCTTCACACACTTTGCCACTTTTTCGAGTCATCAAATGACCATGAGCACCCATGAGGTTTTCTAAAAGCCGGCGCCCCTGGTTGTTTAGTACTTATAGCACAAGCTCTGTTTAATTTGAGACTAGATGGCGTTATGTGAAAGTTGTGGAATATTTTTATTACATTATTATAAAGCTTGCAGGATAGATTCACTCAAATGTTTGATTCTGGTCAGTTGTATATTGATATAATTATAAACTTTAAAATATAAATTGCTTTACCGAATATCTGTGCCGTGTGAATCCTGAGAAATTAAGTCGAGCACTTTTCTAAGTGCATATATCCTCACGCCCCGACCGCCGCTGGGATTCCGATCCTGATTTCTGGCCACCGTAGGCGCGGGCTTGCGGATGGCGAGCATTGGGTAGCTCACCGTCCGACTGTTCGGTAACCGTCCGGACCGAGCCCAAGTCGTCGACGGCGCGTACTGCCCCACGCGTGCCTCAGGGAGATGTCAGCAACTGTAGGGGCCCAGCAGAATCGAAGCCTACTGGGGCCAAGGGTTTGATTCTGAAATGAAGACTCGGCCCTGGTACGAAAGGCAACGAAAGAACAGAAGTGGGTTTTTAGTCAGTAAAAGTCTGACACTATCTCCCGCTCCGCCCAAGAGCGAGGAATGTCATAAGATGATTTTCCCACCGAAAAAAAAACATACCTACAAACTTCCACCGAATATTGGATTTTAAAACTCAGTCACAACGTAACGAAATAAAATCCCTGCCCTATCAAGAAAAACTTCCAAAGAGCACCAATTAAATTAATTAAATATAATTAGTTTTCAGCCTTGTCGAGTTTACTTAAACTTAGAAAACTAGTGTAGCGTAGGCGTCCCATTAACCGATCAAACGTAGTCTAAAAAGTGGAGAAGTCTAAATGTTAGAGTAGCGACAACGTCATCAAAATTGTTAGAAAGTTAAACTTATAACTATTTCATTAAGTTTGTTAATTGTCTATTGTTTGACTGATTTTATCAATAAAAGCTTCTGTGGATTTAAGTTACACAAAAAACTTGATTAGGTAATCAAAGGAATATGTTTTTCAAATATATGTTCGCTTTACATGGATTTTTTTCTCTCTTCTTTCCGATTCTAATGATGTACTATAAAAGTGAGGCGAACTCAAATGCTACCAACGTTTAAATAGGACACCGAGCAATGGGCAACTCGCCGTTCGACCGCGCAGTAAGGACCAAGCTCGAGTTGTCGACGGAGCATAATGAAAAAAAAAAAAAAACATACTCGCGTCAAAGGGATGTCAGCAAAACCGTAAGGGCTAACGCTACGTTAAGCGGGCACTTTTGTACGGAAGCGCGCGCGCGCCCGCATAACGCAGCGTTCGGCCTAAAGGCTCAGTAGGGCAGACGTCTGAAAGTGATATCGTTGTCCTGGTACGCAAAGGGCAACTGATGGACGCAGGTGGTTTTTTTGTCAGTTCCAAGAGCGGGAGAAGATGATGGTGTCCATTGGATGATTTCCCAATAGATTATCTTTCCAAAGCAGCATTATAATGTAGATGCAAAGTATGTAGGACTGTTAGTTTGTAAGTGAATCACGTCGTGAAGGACCAATTTGACATCAAAACTTCGCGGAAAACTGTCGTCAAAGACAGGGTAGCATCACGAACACAAAGTTTTAAAAATGTTACAAGAATCTACTTTACATAAAGTTGAAAAATAGGTATCGGAAAGTTATGTTTGTTGTCAAAGTGTAAGGAGTGTGGAAATGGACTGGAACAATTTGCCAGCTGCGGTCTTCCCGTCCGATTATAATCTAGGTGACTTCAAGGCTTGAGTGAATAAGGTCTTAATAAACTAGTGCGCCTCACTATCAACGATTGCATCACTGCTTACCATCAGGTGGAATAAACACTAGTTTATATAAATTACAAAAAAATAAAATTCAAAATAATAAGTATGTCATTAACTATGTTAAAATAATACGTATATCATTATTTATGTCAAAATAGTACGTATGTCATTATTTATGGTTGTTTTTATTTATTGTGCTACTTGCGTCTGCCAACGGTTTAGTCCGCATGAATTTCGGTATTTCCTCCATTCGGTATTAACCCCCTTTAATCTTTAACTTCGTTTTAATTTTATATACACCCCTGTTTTTTAATTAGTACAAAAAAATGGGGCTCTATCCGGACCCGTTACTGATCATATTTGTGTAGTAAAAAGTAAAAAAAAAAAACGAAATTCCAAAATTGTCCACGAAAATTCGTCATAATTGGTAAATTCATAATTGGTAAATTCATAATTGAATCAATTATTCATAACAATTGCTACCCGAAAATACTACGCGCAGTGTTTTTCCATTGTTTTTCATTCACAATCAATATAGCCTGTACAATATTTCCATAAATTGAGTGACATTTTGGGATATAAACAAACTTTGCTATTTATGAATATTATTTTTTGAGACATCTCACAATTATGACGTAAATGAGTCGAGCAATGAACGTAAAACACCGCCCAAAATGTAATTTCCATGGAAATGTCATATTTTTATTTTCCTTTTATTTTGAACACCCATATCATTTAACGTTTAATGTGCCCCGAAATTGCTTATACGTGACATTTGAGATACAGAACAGCCGTCAAAAGTAATGGCGTGTGATTTCTCCCGCGCTTTTTCTCTGGCCAGCTGGATATACAAAAGGAATCACGTGTCGAGATTGTATGGTATTACTTGCTAGGGCGGTCGATACAATTTTTTTGGGCCACCAAGATACAGGCTGTGCCTAGTTTGTGGCCCACGGCTACTTTTAATGTGTAATTTGTTTTCTTCTAATCAGTGTGGTCAATCATCATCTTCCTGCCCTTGTCCCATCTTATTTGGTGTCGGCACAACACGTTTTTTTCTTACATTCTATCCTGTCAACCGTCATACTATCACTAACTTCCTTTTCTTTCATATCACTGTTCACACAATCCATCGATCTTTTCTTTGGTCAATAAATTATTATTATTATTTGTAAGAGTGACTGTACCCTTGTGGCCCATGCTGAAAACCAGCGCTGTGAGCTCATCGCATTATGCGTGAGGCCGCAGCTTTATGCTGAGCGTTCAGCCGTTTTGCGCGGATGTGACGCACATCTTCCCTATCTATTAATTATGTTTGTTAGCTAGTTTTAAGATTGCGTCGTTTCGCGTAAATAAACTGTTTTTTTTT
The DNA here is from genome assembly GCA_949316375.1 of Mythimna vitellina. Classification (NCBI taxonomy): domain Eukaryota; kingdom Metazoa; phylum Arthropoda; class Insecta; order Lepidoptera; family Noctuidae; genus Mythimna; species Mythimna vitellina. The sequence continues at coordinate 4,691,052 of OX438687.1, read as the reverse complement.
TCTTTCCTTAGAACGCAAAGGGCAAATTAAGGAAACATAGGTGCGTTTTAGTCACCTGACACGACCTCCCGCTCGACTTGCGGGAGAAATCAATTAATGATTACCCATCTCAAAAAAAAAAACAATTTTATTCCGGACACACTTAAGTAAACACGTGCAAAGGATAATTTGGGAACGCACGTGCAAAAAAAAATACTATCCAATTACGCTCGTGCATTCTATTTGTAACTAGCACTGGAGCCTTAATGGAGACGCCAAGGCCTCATTAGACGTGTTATGCGGAACCAAATCAGGTTACCAAGACGCCTGCAGGAAGGATGCCATCTATTATAGTGGCTGGAAATATCAAGAGGTATATCTTCAGCTATAAATAGCATAGTGAAAGCATGTGTAAATATACCGCGCACTCCCTATTCCAAATTAACACTAGGAGGTATACTTTTTTTATTTTGTAAGGTTCACGCTAAACTGCTATCTCATCAGCCCCCCTATCCAAGTTACGATCGTTTCGTTTGCAGCGAACGCCTCGAGTAGGCCACGCCTCCGATTCCTTTGTTCTAACGTCATCTCAACGCTCAGTTTTGTGGTCAGAACAAGGAATCGGAAGCGTGGCCTACTCGAGGCGTTCGACGCAAACGAAACTATCGTAACTTGGATAGGGGGGCTGATGTAAGCGACGATGTGATTGACGATACAACACGCTTGCCTAGTTTGTAGGCCATACAAATATTGGTTCCAAGCGGGAATCGAAGAGGCGACACGTAGCGCTGGGGCAGATCGATTAGCCATTGCGCCCACCGTGCCGATAATTTGTATGTGTAACAATTTGAGATTAGTCTTATAAGATTCTGTAGGGGCCCAGCAGTGCCGAGACCTACTGGGGCGCCACCAAATTGGTTGCGCAACCAAACGGACACCAGGTGAGTAACTCTCTATAGAGCTGTATACATTTTGTTGGTAGCAGCGACTGGTCGCGCCGCCGTGGTGTCCAGGTGAAGTATAGCCCTAAATCACAACATTTTCTTCATTCCATCGTAGAACGTGCCCTAGTCTCCTACAATACCAATAAAATTAAGTCTTTCCCTACAATACGATTAAAATAGTCCTCTATTATTTTATTAATTTATTTTATTCGAAAATGGTAAGTAGAATTATAAACTAAGCCCCACAAAGCCGCTGCAATGGTTTGACTGTGGTCGGTGAGTTTCTAGACACTCATACATCGAGTTAAAATTTATTATTATTTAAAATATTGTTTGGCTTATATTTGCTAGTAGTACACCGTAGACTACCCCCTTTTTAGGGTTCCGTACTTCAAAAGTAAAAAACTAAACCCTAATAGGGTCGCTTTGTTGTCCGTCCGTCTGCCTGTCTGTTAAGACCCTTTATCTCGGGAACGCGTGAAGGTATCGAGTTGAAATTAATACCATAAACTCAAGTCTGCGGTCCCTTGAAGCTGTGAAAAAAATCAAACTTTTAAGTTAACGAAAAAAAAAAGACAAAGATATATACGTATTTTGACAATCTCTAGGAAATCGAAATTCATAGGCTATTTCCCGTTGACCTAGAATCCTGAAATTTGGTATAAAACAAGGTCTTATAGCAGAAGTAGAGGAAAAATCTGAAAACTGTAAATTTGTAGTCTTCACAAAAAAAAACTTTTTTTTCGATTCGGAAAAATCTTCGTAACTCAATTCGGGAATTGAACTGTTTTCATAGGTAAGTTTGTACGGAACCCTCAGTACACGAGTCCGACTCGCACATGCCCGGTTTTTTTTAGTTAAAGTTCTTATAGTCCATCCATTTTTAATAAGGTTGTCAGCGATAAGACCTCCATTTTACCCATAGCTTTAAGATTTTTATTTTCTATGAAATTGTTACTATTCTGGTGTTAAATAAAGTTTATTCTATTGTATTGTATTTGTAAATAATATATTTTTTATTTACTTCTAAATCTATATTTATCTGTTTCACTCCTTATGTCTGCCGGCAGACTGCTCAATAAAAATTACAACAACGATACATGCAACGATGACTTTTGAATATTACACCGCCACATCCATTACTGTGACACTTTCTCACAAAGTAGCGACAGTAATTCAACGCGATTCTCGAGAACACCTAGCCACTTTGTAGACCGCGAGTCAACATCATGTGACAACACTCAACTTCACCTGACACTTGGCACTCGTACTAAAGTTCCACAGACTATATCCAGACGGCTATACATCTAAGTGACAGCAAAGAGGTGGCATATCTTGTACCAGTGGCGTAGCTCCAAAGGAGCCCTGAATAATAAAAACATGGAGGCCCCGTTTTCACTCGACTGCGGCAAAGTCTAGGGGGACATTGTTTTTATTATGAAACTAGCTGCTGCCTGCGGCTTCGCTCGCATGATAGTAGATAATTATTTTAAGAGAACATATTCCCGGTATAAAAAGTATACTATGTGCTATTCCAGGACATGGACAAGTTCCTTTAGTCGTAGTAGTGGTTCTCATGTGATTTGACCATTACATATTAATGTATGGACTTTAAAAAAGACTTTGACCCCTGAGTTTGTTTCGGTGTTTCTTCTCAGGGTAGTCGGCTAGGAAACACCGGCCTCATCTAGTTTAAAATGACGAAAAAAAAATTGTCGTGTGAAAGTGTTTTTTAAACCTACTTACAAAATAAATATCATTTATCATTTACTTTCAGCTGTTCGAGCGTAGAGAAGTAACAAACATATACACACACATACTCACAAATTTTCTCCTTTACATATATTATAAGTATGATAGGCCCACCTGGCCCACCTAGCACCGAATGTCTCTCTGCATCTCATTAATTAAAAATTTAGTTAGTAGTCAAGATTTTACAATTTTCGCGTCAATAAGTCGGGGCCTCTGAAACCTGGGTCTATGAAACCGCCCGTACGATGGCAACTACGCCCCTCTCTTGTACACACTCGCTTTCAATATCGAGTTGATTACGATCTTAACTTGAAGTATGAATATGACGAGGTATAGACACTAATGTGAGTGCCTTTAAGTGTGAACATAATTCGTTTAATTCTTGGAATTATATTTTACCTAAGTGGCAAAGTTGACACTTCTGTAATTACTGTAAAGGACGAAGATGTCATTGATTTTTACGGTATCCAGAAGGAAAATTTCATTTTCAAAAGGCACATCGATGACAGAACTAGATAGATAGATAGATATTCTTTATTGTACACCAAAAATACAACTTACATTAGGAAAATAAAATTAATAGGGTGTCACAATGGGCGGTCTTATCGCTAAAAGCGATTTTTTACAGACAACCTTTGGATGGATTTGACAGAGAAGGAGAAAAAAGATACGCAGGTAGTTCGTGGTGTGCTAGTCACTTTGTACAAATAATTGAAAACTTCAGTTCTTTGAGCTTCGCCGTGCAAAGGCACAAAGATTTTGCGCTTTTACAATCGTATCTTTTTCCGTGAACTATTTGAGATTGAGTTATTCCGATCTAACTTTATTAAACTTGTTTCAGCGTTTCTTCACAGTTTCGTATCAGGCATGGCACGTTTTTGTGAAACAAATATCATTTACCTAAATATTATTTTTTTCTAAAAATCTTTTCCAATTAAATATGCAACTGAAAACATGTGAATATCACGCTAATATTTATTTATTTATTTATTAAAAATGTATGCACTAGTAAGAAACACTGAACAAAGGCGGACTTAATGCCTTAGGCATTTTCTACCAGTCGACCTCAATATTATAAAAGCTATGTTTGTTACTTTTTTACGCTCAAACGGCTGAATGTATCAAGATAAAACTTTACAGTAATATAGCTTCTAGCTCTGTAAAACAAATCGGCTATAATTTTTTAGAGGTACTGGGCAATTGGCCGATAGTTGGTTTCATCCAGTTGTATATGTTCTAATCGTGCGGAAAACTCTAAGGGCTATATTTCACAGAAACACCATGGCGGCGCGACCAGTTGCCGCTACCAACAAAATGTATACAGCTATAGAAAAGTTACTCACCGGGTGTCCCTGTGGTTGCGCAACCAATTTGGCGGCGCGACCAGCTGGGACGCGTGCACTTAAGGTCACTCATGGTGTCTAGTTTGGTAGTTTACGGATACCATGGTGACGCAACTGGTCGCGCCGCCATGGTGTCTCGATGAAATATAGCCCTAATACCGCGATGCAGCATTTAGTTTTTTTTTTAGTTCCTATTTGGCGCTATAGATGTCGCTACATTTTTTTTTTTTAATGTTTGGAAGTATTCATTCCACGAGTTCAAAGCCGCTAGCAGAAGCTAGTAGAATATAAGTAGACGTGTTTGAAACTATCGGCAACGCATAAACTCGATGCTTCATAGCTCTTTCAATACCCCTTCCATATCTTATTTATACCTCAACGTTCGATGCCTACGACGACAATTGATAACACTTCGTAAATTTAATATAAACTTTATGCCATAGTACAATAGAAAAGGAAACATCGCTCAAACTCATTACCAATACAACCAAAGTATATTATCACAAGTCACAGAGCACGCATCTTAAAATATAATTAAAGTTTGTAATAAAAAAAATAACATTTTTTACTAAATACTGTCACAGCTCAGCTCCGGTAAGCTTCAGTTCGGGATCTGTATTTGAATAAAACGACTTAGAAGTGAGGACTTTTATATTTTTCTTCAAGTTCAATAGTACATCATTTCATTATTGTCATTTACACAAAATTGTCACTCGAACGGCGGTTGCTGAAAACCAGCACCGTAGATGGCTGGATTTGCCTAGCGTCACGGTATATGCTGAGCAACTGCCTATTCTTGCTAAGATACGACGCACAACTTTGATTTTTAGTTTTTATTGTTAAAATTATGTTATTTTCTTTTATATTTTGATTTATTTTTGTTTATGTTTGTCTCTGTTAAGGCCGGCGTCAAAATGCAACAGATAATCTAGACAACTATGTTGTCTATGGTCATATAGAGCAACACAGTTATGCCAGATACACATATGGCCTGTCAGGGAACTTTGTTTTTATAATTTTGTAATGAATTATGCGTATATTTCAAAATAAACATGTTTTCTTTCTTTACAAAAGTCACATCAATACAGAAAAAACAACACATTTCTTTTTTCTATTACATTTTGAAACCTATTCTAGAAATGCAAAATCCTTAAAAGTATATTTTACAAGCAAGTCCGTTTGCTATTAAAAACTCATGCGATCTCCTTTCGATATCACAATACATATTAAGGGATATTCGATTACTGTAACAAAAACTGTCTGTCTACTTTGTTCTAGCTAATCTCCGAGATGGCTGGACCGATTTTGACGGGACTTGCACGTTTAGATAGCTGATGTTATTTTTTTTTACAAAAAATACTTCATCCCGACACTAGAAATTACTCTTGTATCGTGGATGCATTCACAAACATGTGAACTCACAAACAATATACACTCAGACCCGAAACACCTATTTATAAAAGTTCCGCACAGGAACCGATCCCGCTACACGCAGCGCAGCAGCCAATCGCTCAACAACTCCGCTAACCGTGTCGTCTCTGTTATAAGAAGTAACTTAAGCTACTTTTGTTTTAGAAAAATAATAAGGGTCTCGCGCAAAACAAAAAACTTCTTGAAATTGCGCCCAAAATGTATTGTGCTATGTATAACCATCAGGCACAGGACAGGCATCAGCCTTGGTGGCCCCGAAAACAATGAAGGTTCTCCTTCATTCTAATAAGTTACATCTGAACACTGTTCTGTGAACAACGTAGCGGTGTAAAAGTACAAAAAGACTTGAAATTAAAATTCTTACAGCACAATTTTTCCTTTAAAATTCAATCTACATCAAAACCTAAGTTTAAAACTACATCATTAGAAGAGGAACATTCCAGCTCCGGCACGTGACTCCACGCGATCACGCCACGTCTATCTCTAAGAAGTTGGTCCCTCCTCTAGTTACTTAGTAAATGACTGCTCTTCACTAATCGTCACAATTACACCTGACCTCCTCGTGTAACTGGTGCCTTTCTTTAATGAGGTATGGCGTAGAAAACGTACAATCATGGAATTTAATGATTGAGTCTGTTTAATAAAATTCCTAATTAGGTATTCGAGTCAATCTTTTTAATGAATTATATAAAACTAGCTCACCCGGCGAACTTCGTATCACCGAATAGTTTTTTTTTTATTGGGTGGGAAAATCATCTTATGACAAATCTCGCTCTTGGGTGGAGCGAGATATAGTGTCAGACTTCTACTGACTAAAAACCAACTCCTGTTCCTTCTTTGCCTTCGTCCCAGGGCCCCGGGTGTCGCTTTCACACTACCCGTGGCCCCAGTAGGCTTCGACCCTGCTGGGCCCCTACGATTTGCTAACATCTCCTTGAGGCGCGGGTGGAACAGTACGCGCCGTCGACGACTTGGGCTCAGTCCGGACGGTTACCGGACGGTCGGACGTCGAGCCACCCATTGCTCGCCGTCTGAAGAAAACAGAACTGAAGAAGAAAGTCCTAGGTACTTTTATAATATTTCTTGTCCATTGAAATGCATAGTTTCCATTTTGGAACTCCTATTATAAAAAAAAAACTTATTTATTAGATTTCAAGTTTTTAAATACTTTGATATCACAGAAACTACAAAACACTAAGAAAAAAGAAAGCAATAAACTCATTACAAAAACTAAGAATATGTACTTTTAATATAGAGTCTATTTGAACTTATAATTCCGAGTCAATCTGAAGATATCAATCAGTTCAAAGTTATCCGTTTCAAAGAACCCCAATTTCATAGGTAAGAACCTAAAATAACAGATTTTACGGTAATTCCATTTATTCTTAATAGGAAACCTCATGATACTATACGACTTGTAAAATACTTAATCGAAATGAGTCTACCGTATTCAAAGCACACCATTTGTGCGCCATTTTAATCAACATAAAATGAATTGAGTACTGTAAAACTAAATTATTCGTGCAGGTTTTTTTTTTTAAGTTGGTAATCATCCAATGACTTCTCTCGCTTTAGGGTGGAGTGGGAGGGTGTGTCAGACTTTTATGGCTAAAACCACACCTTTGTCCTTTAGTTACCCTTTGCGTTACAGGACCATGGTTTCCTTTTCAAAAATTATCCGTGGGCCTAGCGGGCATCGGCTCTGTTCGGGCAACACTACACGCTGTCGACGACTCGAGCTCGGTCCAGACGGTTGCTGGACGGCCAGACAGCGATCTACCCATTGCTCATTGTCCGAAAATTTTAGAACACTTCACAATTTTACGTGTCATCCCTAAGCAGGGACGATGCTAATCTTCTCTGTATCGTTCGTTTAGTCCATGTACTGCAGAAGCAAATTCTAATTGTTGTTGACTGGTCTGTTAGTCTAATGGTTAGTGGCCCTGACTGCTATACCGGAAGTCGTGGGTTCGAAAAGAGAATCGATCAAACTTGGCTAGGGGAGCAGGCTTAAAAACCTAATGCGACAATGCAGCTAACAACTATACTTAACCATAAACATACATTTATGATAAAATCTAAAAAAATATATAAATAATCTCTTAAAAATAAAACATAAACATAAATAATACTTACATTGTCTTACAAATAACTAACTATATTTAATAAAACTCCTGCGAATTCACTCAAAGTGCACGAGAATAGAGAGCAGCGGTGGCCGAGTGGTAACGGCCCCGACTTACGAGTTGTAGGTCGCGGGTTCAAACCCAGCCAGGCGCATTACTTTGTGTAATTTATTTCATCACCACTGCTCTCAAAACGGTGAAGGAAAACATCGTGAGGAAACCGGCATGTTCTAGAACCAAAAATTCGGAGACATGTGACATCCACCAACCCGCACTGGGCCCACGTGGTGGATTACGGCCCGTTCCCTCTCCTAGAGAGGAGGCCCTAGTTCCAACAGTGAGAACATTATAAGGCCGACTATGCTATGCTATGCTATGCTATGCTATGCACGAGAATACATCCAGTCATATTGTAAAACTAAATTACTCGTGCAGGTGCCTAAAACATTTACTACTGTCTTTGGCTCTTACAGTCAGTCCTTTTTACAACCTCTTCTACTTCGAAGTGCATACAGATTGCCTTTACAAGTGGCAATACTTAAATTTATGTCTGGCGCACCCTAGAACAGTCAGCTGCGCTATTTCAATTACCTTTCTGATTGGCTAGTATCATTTACCAATTTATTTTCAAAGTTCTACAATCAGAGATGAGTGGTTTTTTTTTTCTTTTTAATTCGTAAGCGGGCAAGTGTGAGTTAGACTCGCGCACTGAGGGTTCCGTTCAAACTTACCAATCAATTTAATTCCCGAATTGAGTTACGAAGATTTTTCCGAATCGCAAAAAAAGTTTTTTTTGTGACGTCTGACAAATTTACAGTTTTCAGATTTTTTCCTATACTTGTGTTATACTTGCTTCATGCCAAATTTCAGGATGCTAGGTCAACAGGAAGTACCCTATGAATTTTTATTCCCTTGTCAAAAGTCAAAGTGTCGAAATATAGGTTTTTTGCGACATAAACGAATTTTTTCCGTAAACTCAGATGTTTGATTTTTTTCACAGCTTGCTTATATGATTTTAATTTCAACTCGATACCTCCACGCATTCCCGAGGAAAAGGGTCTTGACAGACACACAGACGGACGGACAACAAAGTGATCCTATAAGGGATCCGCTTTTTACTTTTGAGGCACGGAACCCTAAAAAGGGGGCAGTCTACGATGGCAAATATAACAAATATAAGCCAAACAATATAATATTAATAATAATAAATTTAAACACGAAGTATGAGTGTCTAGAACTCACCGACCCCACAGTTAAACCATTGCAACGGTTTTGTGGGGCTTATTTTATAATTTTACTTACCATTTTCGAATAAAATAATAGAGGACTATTTTAATCGTATTGTAGTGAAATAATTAATATAACACCACGGTCGTGTGTTCGAAACCTACCTGACGGACAGATTTATCATCGGAAACGGCGAGAGATGTCGTAAGGTGTTCCGCAGGGATTGGCACTAGGACCGTCCTTGTGGAACATCGGGTACGACTACGTGCTGCGCGGCGACCTCACTGAGGGTAAGCGTGGTCTGTTACGCAGACGACACGCTGGACCTGGCACAAGGATAGTCGCACCAGGCGGCGGTCGAACTAGTGACACGCAGGGTTTCGTCTGTCGTGGAGAAATTATTGTTATCATGATCAATCTTGTAGTTAGTGCTGATAAAAGAAGAGATTTCCTTTTCGTCACAGAACTCATCGTGGTACACTTAAACACCTGTCCCAAAATGTTTCTACTAACGACTAACTAACCTTCGCTTCCCAAACTAACTGAGACCAGATTTTTTTTTTAGATGGGAAACTCATCCAATGAATTCTCTCACCCTAGGGCGGAGCGCGAGGGCGTGTCAGACATTTACTGACTTTTTAGTCAATATTACCTACTCCTATAATCTATCTTTGCCTTGCGTTTCAAGACTCCGGGCTTTCCTTTCAGATACAAACCCCAGTAGGCTTCGACCCTGCAAGGCCCCTACGGTTTTGCTGACATCTCCTTAAGGCGCGCGTGAAACGCTACGCGCTATCGACGACTTGGGCTCGGTCTAGACAGTTACCCGACGCCTGAGTTCAGATCCGAGCCACAGGTTTACTCAAACTATCTGAGCACAGATCTGAGGCACAGTTCTTTGTGTCGGCCTAATGTTCTTGACATCTCCATTCCCGACGCAGCGGAGCGAAAAATTAATTTAATCAAAAGGAATCTCGACTAAATTTGATGCGAGGTTTAGTAGCTTTACTACTTGTAAAGCAAGTGGTAATGATTGTTGCGTATTAAGGCCACAATGTTATTACAAAGGCGAAAATTTGAGTGTGTATATTTGTTACTGTTTCACGCTCGAATGGCTGAATGAATTTTGATGAAACTTGGTATGCGGGTAGACCAAGCCCTGGAATCAAAGGATCCTTTTTACCCTGAGATTATGTTCCCTTGTGATAATTTTCCACTATCAAGTGGGCGAAGTCACCGATAGCAGGTATACCTGGAACTATTTCCACGTGAGTAAAACCGTGAGGCAAATACTAGTAAATTCGATGGTTTATTATTTATTCTTGTATGCACTATTTTTAAATATATTTGTTTATCATTTACATTGCATACATAAACATAAATTCACGAATTTTATCTATCTCTTCATTATTTATTATATTATTTAGATAGACTATTTAACGTCCGCAAATGTGTTCGTGGCATCACAGTGGGCCCTAACAGAATACCAGCGCTGCCTTATTTATCAGGCACCTGAGTTAGGTGCCTTTTTGGCCTCGCACTGATTATACCTTTTTTTTTAGTGTGTAATTTTAGTTTATACGATTGTGTGAGGCACGAATAAATTTTTTTTTCTTTTCTTTCTTTATATTAATAAACCTGTAAAACGTTGGTTTTTCCAGTTACGAAAATTAAAAAATGACCGTTAAAATGTGACGATACAAGCTTATTAGGGTTGGGGGCAAGCCCATAGTGCCTTCGCCGGTGGATCCGCGCCTGACTCGTGTTGCTATTGACCAATTCCATAATGAGAATACCTCTGTCTTATCCTTTTCTTTATCTCTGCATCACCCTAAGGTTGACTGGTAGAAAATGCCTAAGGCATTAAGTCCGCCGCTGTACGTTTGTGGATAAAGTATTAAATAAATAAATAATAAATAATCCTGTCCCATTCTCATGTTACTTCCAGTTCTCAAGAATGACTGTACGAAGCTAATAGGTATGGCGGACTCAACAAGTGACGCTAACGGCTCTGAAATTACATCACTTAAAAGCCACCCGCCTAACGTCGACGTCATGAGCATGGTTTAAAAGCTTGTTTTTTTTTATTCTTGATAGGTTCGCGCTTGACCGCTATCTCACCTGATGGAAACCGATGATGCGGTCGACGATGGAGCGCGCTTACCTAGAAGTTACCTATATAACCCTTTCAGAAGTCCCTTGGCCACAGTAGACTTCGGCCCTTTTTTTGAGGTGCGCGTAAAATACTACGCGCCGTCGACGACTCGGGCTCGATCCGGACGGTTGCCGGACGGCCTAACGGCGAGCTACTCATTGCTCGTCGTCCGCAAGCCTGTGCCTACGGTAGTTGGTAGTCGGGGTCGGAGTCTCGGCGGCTTGGGCGTAAGGACGTCCGTTCCCTCACGCATGCTCACCTTTTTGAGTAGACCCTCAAGATTAAGTAATTAAAATATTGACACTTAGTAAATACGTTACGTAAACCACTTACGTAACGTATTTATAACACGACATAATTAAATATCTAAAGCGATTCCCAAAACTCTGTATTTATCCATGTTACGGCATACACAAAGCAATTAAAATTCGCAAAATGAAAAGATAACAGCGCACCGCGGCTATCAGGGCCGGTTGTATTTAACAGCACTGCAAATTGGCCCATCCATTAACTGTTCATTATTAAAGCTAATTAATTAACACACTTATCAGAGGCATATGGCTGGGATCGAATGATTTTAATACCGTACTTCAGTTCGGTTATTATCTTCGAGGGTAGATAATATAAGTGGGTGAGCTGTTTACACTTTTTTTTGTTGGTATTACTACAGTACAGTCAAATGGGATGAATAGAAACTCAGGGGTGAATAGAAACAAAACTTCAAAGGGTATTTTCACGATATTTGAATATGTTTTGCAGCATTGGCTATATCAATTTACTAATGAATTGTTATTCTAAAAAGTGGATGCTTTTTTAGAAGCTGATAATATGGTATCAAAATGAAAAATCAAATCAAAGTTTTGTTTCTATTCACCCCGCCGTTTCTATTCACCCCATTTTACGGTACTAGTGTTTGACAGCGATCCCACCCGATAGTAAGCAGCGACGCAATCATTGATGGTGAGGCGCACTAGTTTATTAAGAGCCTATTCATTCTAGCCTTGAAGACACCTAAATTATAATAGGACGGGAAGACCGCAGCAGGTAAATTGTTCCAGTCCTTCGATGTACTAGGTATAAACGACGAGGCGCAATGCTTAGTCCTGACCGTAGAGGTTTCAACCTATTTGTAACCGTATATGAACCTACTTTGGCAGGTAAATTATTGTAAAGAAACCGGGCAAGTGTGAGTCGGACTCCCTGAGGGTTCCGTACAAATTTACCTATGAAAATAGTTCAATTCCCGAATTGAGCTACGAACATTTTTCCGACTAAAAAAAAGTTTTTTTATGTGACTTAACTACAAATTTACAGTTTTCAGATTTTTTTCTATACTTGTGCTTATGAGACCTTGCTTCATGCCAAATTTTAGGATTTTAGGTCAACGAGAAGTACCCTATGAATTTTGATTTCCTTGAGTGTCGAAATATACGTTTTTTGCGTCATAAACGGCCGTCGTATCTTATTTTTCGTTAACTTAAATGTTTGATTTTTTCACAGCTTCAAGGGACCGTAGAACTGAGTATACCGCAACAAAAAATATTGAAAAACCAATAAATAAGACTACCAAGTAAACTTCAGCTGTATCTTCTTGATAAACATAATTCTAACGACGTACGTGTATGTTTGTCACCTAATTCCTTTTAAAAGCTTAACTAATTTGGATGAAACTTTGTGTATATCTGAGTAGGTCCCTGGATGGTTTGAAAATACAATGGGACCCGGTAACTGACACTGTATCGGGTTCTCTTCTTTTTTCTTTCAAAAAGCCAGCTTTCAGCCAAATTATAAACCTATTAAAGCGCGTCATTTCAATTAAATACTGTTCAAAAGGCCGTTCCCAATACATATGCACGTAAGTAGGTATACAGACACGTGACGTCATATGACCGCTATTTAATTTTGCCGCCGAAGGAATCTACGCGCAAATGATATTGCTTTGTGAATATTATATTTTACCTTTTGAGGTTACGCGTTGTGCTGATTTTGGGTACGGGTACAATAATGTTTATTAAATTTCAGGTAGCGACAAAGACACCGGCAAATAAAAAATATATATGATACGCTTGACCCATTAAGCGCCAAACATAAATCATAACATAATATACCATGCGGGCTTGCGGACGGCAAGCAATGGGTGGCTTGCCGTCCGATCATTCGGTAACCGTCCGGACCGAGCCCAAGTCGTCGGCGGCGCGTACTGTTCCACGCGCGCCTCAAGGAGATGTCAGCATATCGTAGAAGCCTACTGGGGTCACGGGTAGTGTAAAAGTGAAACCCGGGGCTCTGGGACGAAGGTAAAGCAGGAACAGGAGTGGGTTTTTAGTTAGTAAAACTCTGACACTATCTCCCGCTCCACTCAAGAGCGCGATTCGTCATTAGATGATTTTGCCAACTAAAAAAAAAACCATAATATAGCAACTCACACTCGTCCATGAAGAGTCCCGTACAGATACCGGCACGGATCTTGAGCGCTGACTTCTACTGTTCTACTTGCGCAGAAGTGAAATATCGGGTCTCTTTAGTGGTATGAAAAGAGGTGCGGGGGCGGGGAGTACAATCCTTGCACAGTGATTGGCTCGCCGATGTGTACGATGCGCAAAGCGATCGCCGCTCTTTCGCTCGCACGCTTGACATTATGCCACGCCCTGAATATAGGCCCAAGGCTTTCAAACTATGATTGAAACTACCGAACACACAGCTCTCTCGCTCAATTCAATTATCAGTAAGTTAGTTCCACCATTACTTAAACAATAGTCACCTAAACATCTGATCATTATCATCAAACGTGCAGAAACTGCATAACATTACCCACTACACACAGCTTTGAGTGATCTCAATTCAATTACTTTGTATTGCTGTGCTATTACTACGTAAATTGAATGTTGATTAATTCACCTGTGACCGGAATGTCGTCAATAACGTTAATTAGGTTGATGCAGGTGCAGAATAAGGAAGTACGTAGTCGTATTTATTATTTTTGGAGTGCAGTAAAATAGACTGCGGAAAGAAGAAAAGAAAATCATTTTACAATCAGGCAAGCCACCAACAGGGTCTAGTTTTCAGTGGCCTTGACTGCTATGATGGAGGTCGTGGGTTCGATTTCCCACCCAGTATAAATGTTTGTGTGATGAGCACGATCATTTTTTCTGTGTATGGGTGTAATTTATCTACATATAATATGTATCTATTTAGAAATATCTATGTGTATTTATCAGTTGTCTAGTACTCATATCACAAGCTCTGCTTAGTTTCGGACTATATGGCGTTGTGTGAAAGTTGTTTAATATTATTTTTATATTATTATTTGCAGTAAAAGGACGCAATCAGATGTAGGTTTTAGTCAGTAAAAGCGTAACACTCCCTCTCGCTCATCATATTCCTGCCAATGTCTCATGTTACTTGGGGTCGTTACAACAAGATTTTTTCTTCCATTCTGTCCTGTCACCCATCACACTATCACTAACTCCCTTTTCTTTCGTACCGCTCCTCACACAATCCATCCATATTTTCTTTGGCCTCCCTCTCCCTCTCCGTGATTACCCAGCCAAAAAATGGATAACTATGACAAACAACAGACATCCAATAATTGGATGTCTGTATTCCGTCATAGTTATAGTCACGTAATATAAACCCTTTGAAATGTTCCAATTCAAATCCTATTTCAAACTCAGCTGATCCCTTAACCGGACCCGAAGCTAAGCGCGCACGTTTCAAATATCCGGCTCAAAGTTGGAACATAACCGACGTTACGACGAATAGTTTCAGAACTTCCTAAAGGCAAATATCGAAGAGGTTTCGGCTATCCCTTAAACCGAATATTAGTCGTCTAAAACTTATAAAATTTCTTTGAGGTTTCTATAAAATTCTAGTTTAAAAAAAAACCTTTCTTCACATTAATAATAGTCACTTCTGCATCGTATGTATGTATGTGTGAGTATGTTCGCACACATAAACTTACGTACACAAAACTCTCTGACCCGGAACAAATATCTTTTGTTCAAACAATTTTTTTCATTGAGCGGGAATCGAATCGTCGACACGCAACGTTACAGCGATCGCTCAAACACTGCACCAATTATGAAGACCATCTCTTCTAAGCTTACATCACTATTTTCCAAAAGCTATCAGAAAAAGGCAATAAAAACAATTTTTGTAACAATTGAATTGGAATCCGTGTTTCCTAATGGCTACAACCCGGGAATCTTTAAGTCAAGAGTGAATGGGTTACTTCTAGGTAAGCGCGCTCCATCGTCGACCGCATCGTCGCTTTCCACCAGGTGAGATATCCTCTCTTAAAGCACAAGTTTTCCTTTAATAACGTAGGCATGAAAGGAAAACTTGTGCAAAATTTCACTCTCCTAGTTCCAGTAGTTTGGGCTGAGTCAGTCAGTTTCTCCTTTTATATATATATAGATAAAGAATATGTAAATGGCGCTGCTCTGTGAAAGGTTTTGTATTACAAAGTAAATAAAAAGCTAAGGCTTCGGTGTACTTTTACGGTTGACTGATTAAAATATTTTAAGCTCGCTTCCGCCCGTGATTATGTCCACGTGGATTTTTTTAATGTCAAATCATCCAATGACTTCTCTCCCTCTAGGGTGTAAAGGAAGGGCATGTCAGAATTTTACTAAATAAAACCACACCTTTTTTTTTGTAGGTGGGAAAATCATCCAATGACATTCCCCGCTGTTGGGCAGAGCGCAAGATAGTGTCAGACTTTTACTGGCTAAAGACCCACTCCTGTTCCTTCGTTGTCTTTTGTACCAGGGCCGAGTCTTCCTTTCAGAATCAGACCCTTGGCCCCAGTAGGCTTCGACCCTGCTGGGCCCCTACGGTTTGCTGACATATCCTTGAAATAAACTCACACCTGTGTTCTTCAATCGCCCGTTGCGTTCGAGAGCCACGATATCTCTTTAAAAAAAAAACTTGACACCTAGCAAGCCTGAACACTTATCTGTTTAACTGTTTTAGGTGTTAGTAAGAATCTGACACATCTTCTTGCTTAACGGAAAAAGTCATTAGACGAATTCCCATTTTTAAAAAAAAGCATGGTGGTTATTCATATTGTATATGTAGCCACTCAGCTCGTTCACAATTTTTCCTAGAAGCATATGTAACAACCCTTCATCCGTATCACATTTTTCTGTCGAACAAACATTTTCATTGAATCAGAAACGCAATACAGATTCGAGTCTATAACAGTATTGTTCAGTGACTTGCAATAAATGCGGGTCTAGCATTACACGACTGAATTTCAAAAGGCGAAAAAGAAAAAGGCGTGTAATTTACACCTTTTAATGGAAAACACGATATTTTTTTTTATTTAAACTTCATGTACAGTAGTAGTACTTAGGCGACAAAGCAAGGCATTCTCTACCAGTCAACATTTGGCTTAAAAGAGACAACACTGTGGTAGGTATGCACAATAAATAATAATAGATAAATATCAAGTGGAATGTAGTATCAATAAATTAAGTTACAATAATAAAATACTTATATGTGCTAATATAATAAACTTATAAATACATTATAATTATGAGAACTCAAAATTAACAATTATAACGAAGACCAAACTAAGGTTTAGAGGACTTCAAGTCGGAAAATTTCATATGGTTTCGGGATTTGTGGAGAAAAACCAGGGAATGTGAATTTTTTACCTCCCTAAAACCACTAAACAACAAAAGTCCAAACTCAAGATTTATCAAAGGGCTATTAAGCGTAGCATAATAGGTGTTAAACGTATTCCCTTCACGATAGAAACACCACGCTGCACTTCATAACTCAAGTACCACATGTCGAAAAAATCCGCCAGGCTGAAATGGGAGTGGGCTGGTCTCGTCGCACCAATGCACCCGGAAAAATGGGTGGAGATTGCCACTCACTGAACGCCTGAAGGAGGTCGACGCCATCGAGATCGACCGCGACGAAGGTGATGTGAAGATCTGATCATGTTCGCGGGACATACTTGATCGTCCTAGACAGAGAAGTTTGGAAAGTGAAAAAGGGGAGACCTTTGCCTAACAGTGAGTGTGACGACACAAAATAGGCTAATAAAACTGGACAAGTGCGAGGCAGACTCGCGCCCAGAGAGTTCCGTACAAACTTACTCGTGTAAATAGTTCAATTCTCGTAGATTTTTACGAAACGCTATTCTTTTTTTGTGACGTAGGTAACAAATTTACTGTTTTCAGAATTATTCCTATACCTGTGCTGTAATACCTTGCTTCATGTCAAATTTCAGGATTCTAGGTCAACGGAAAGTACCCTATGATTTTTTATTTCCTTGAGAGTTTCGAGATATACGTTTTTTGCTACACAAACGGTCGTATCTTTTGTAGCCGTTAATTTAGAAGTTTGATTTTTTCACAGTTTCAAGGGACCGTAGACATGAGTTCATAATTTTAATTTCAATTCGATACCTCGATGCGTTCTTGAGATAAAGGGCCTTGACAAACAGACAGACAGAAGAACAGACGGACGGACATTAAAATGATCCTATAAGGGTTCCGTTCTTACCTTAAGAGGTACGGAACCCTAAAAAAACCACCTGGGTGATCATGAAATTATAAACCTTTACCGATAAGGATTCTTCCTCCCCCTAAACTAGAACAGCGATGTATAAAATTCTACCTCCACACAATTTTCCATTCGTTTTATAATGTAAGGCTTGCTTCGTTCTAATTAAATATAAATCTCTAACATTCATCCCGGGTTTATTACGCGTCATCTCTGCCAGCAATTATAAATTAAATCTGACATCCTGCTACAGTTCAGAATAATTCATATATGGGAAGACGGTATTTCAGATATCATGTGTGTTTGTGTGTATATGTTATTCCTTCACGCTCAAAGTGCTAAACGGATGTAAGACGAAAGAAGATAATTGTTTTTTTTGCCTTTTCTGAAAGACCGAAACGATGAAAAAAACAAATTATGAAGTTTGAATCACACTGGTAGATCATATGCTAGAATAAAATATAGGATACTTTATCGTTAGAAGCCTACCAACTCTGCGTCTTTCAATACGCGATCGCCACTGCAGAACCTTTTGGCCCCATCGACCATTTAGACTAACATCCCAGAGCTGTCTAACATAACTTGACTGGCCTGTTGGTGTAGTGTTTAGTTGCCCTAACTACTATGCCGGAGATCGTGGGTTCGATTCCCACCCAGGACAAATGTTTGTGTGATGAGTACGATCATTTGTTCTGTGTCTGTGTGTAATAAATTTATCTATAATATGTATTTATTTAGAAATATATAAGTATGTTTATCAGTTGTCTTGTACCCATAACACAAGCTCTGCTTAGCTTGGGTCTAGACGGCATTGTGTGATAGTTGTGAAAAAAAAAAACTTATTTTCACATGGATGCAACCTTCAATATTCAACCATAATTGTAGTGACCAAACATCCCCTGAACATAAAAATTATTCAGCCGAGAGTATGAGCGGGAGAGCACGCATGCGTTTCAGAGCGAGTGAGACGATTTCATGCACTGACTGGATGTTTGGTCACTACAATTTGTCTGACTAATGAAATATAACTTTGTAATAGTTACCTTAATAACATATTTAAAAATCAGACATGTAAAAATAAAAAAAGTTTATTTACTTTTTGTGGAGCTTTAAAGCGTTGGACAGAAGTTTTGGTCCATGGAAAGTGTCTGACACTTATGATACAAACTTTAGAATAATATTCTACAAAACATATATAAAAATCAGCCATAATAAATTAAGTTAAGTAACTCGTTATTTTTAGTTACCTTACTCACCAGGTACCTGCTCAGGGGCTCCAAAGGGGAGCTCCACAAGTACACAGGTATTCAAAGCACATCCAAGTGAAAATAAGTTATGACTGACAGCTCTGGGATCTTAGTGTAATTTAATCTGCGAGAAATACGCTCTGCCACTTAAGTTTAAAGATTTTTCGGAACCGTTGAATTGTTGAAAGATTAAAAATTAAAAATCAGTTGAAAGATTAAAAATCATCCAAACATTTCAAATTTCTGATAACACAATAATTTCTTTCAAGTTTTTTTTCGGATTCATCTATTCATAGCCAAAACATTACAAGCGGAAAATAACAATCTAAGTAAAATGGAATATTATAGCACAATATTTTAGGAATATTCCATGTTGAATCCAGATTATGTTACAAACCTCCCGGAGGCAGTACACGAATTTCAGCTTCACAAAGGGATTTTTGGAATAATAAATACATTATACAGCCTATTTAGGATAACCTTCAAGTTTCTAAGTACCTACGTACATAGTCACTTATTAAGACGTATTATCACAGTTTTTTTTTTTTTGGATAAAGAAATATATAATGTTTATTCAGTCAGAGCTTTTTTTCATTAAGTATGAAATGATTTTCTGTTTATTTCTATTAATTTTGTTGGAGCGTCAGGCGTCGTTCGAAGGTTTATTATTTATTCTTGTGTGCACTATTTTTAAATATATTTGTTTATTATTTACATTACACACATAAACATAAATTCACGATTTTATCTATCTCTTCATTATTTATTATATTATTTAGATAGACTATTTAACGTCCGTAAGTGTGGCGACCAGGTACTGGAAGACGTAGCGTTGGAAGGCCTCCTACAAGGTGGACCGATGACCTGGTAACGGTTGCGGGAGTACGATGGATGCGAGACGCACAGGACCGTTCATTGTGGCGGCACTTGGGGGAGGCCTATGTCCAGCAGTGGACGTCTTTCGGCTGAAATGATGATGAAAATGATGAAGTGTGTTCGTGGCATCACAGTGGGCCCTAACAGAATATAAATATAATAGCCTCGCATTGATTATACCTTTCTTTTTTTTATTGTGTAATTTTAGTTTATACGATTGTGTGAGGCACGAATAAACATTTTTTCTTTCTTTCTTTAATTGAATGTACAATAGTGATACGTAGGAGTTTAGAGGTATGTGGAACAGAGTGTCAATTTCCCACAAACCTCAGTTGAAAAGTAAGGATCCAGTCCGGGTTACTGCCCGACGGATGATTTCAGGCTGTTGTATATGTTTGAATCGCACGGAGAACTCTAATTCGGCGATGCAGAATTTAATTTTAGGTCCTACTATCTGATCCCGCGAAATTCATACCGCCTAACAGTCAATGAATGTAGTATATTTTTCGATATAGTCAACCGATTGCGATGAAATAATGCCTAAATAATATATCAGTCATAGTTACACATAATTTTAAAATTTTAAATTTATTTACGTCGATTTCGTACATTTAACGTGATGCACGCATAACTAAAAACCTCTACAGATTTATTATATGTTTATATAGATATATATGTGGTGTCATTGATGTCGCTACAGGCTGATATGCAAAAATGCATTCTCTATCAGTTTTCAACGTTTGGGTTAAAAAGACTAATCCGTTGTACAATAGACAACATAGGCTCGGGTTTGCGGACGACGAGTAATTTATAGCTCGCCTTCTGGTCGTCCGATCAGGACCAAGTCCGAGTCGATGGCGCGTTATGTTCTACGTGCACCTCAAAGGGATGCTATCAAAACTGAACGTGTCTGTTAAGATACCCTGGAGCACAAACGGTAGCTGAAGGAACACAGGTGGGTTTTAACAGTCAATAAAAACCTGACACGTCCTTTCACTCCACCCTAGAGCGACAAAGTGATAGGATAATTTCTGATCTCAAAAAAAAAATATCACAAAAATTGTGGAACCTCGTCTACAATAAAAAAAAATGGGCAAGTGCGAATCGGACTCGCGCACTAAATGTTCCGTACAAAGTTACAAACTCGAAAAGTGTGGTTTACGATTTATGACATATTAAAAAAAACTAATTACAGATCTCGTTCAAACTAATTTTCAGTGGAAGTTTGCATGGTAATGTATATCATTTTTTTTTTTGTATTATAATTCTCGTATTTTAGAAGTTTTAGAGGGGGACACATTTTACCACTTTAGCAGTGTCTTACGTGCAAACTATGCAGTTTAGAAAAAAAAAATTTGAATTTTCAATATCATTTTTGAAAACTTATCCATACATACACCCTACACGTATGCGTATGATGAAAAAAAATTTGAGTTTCACTTCTAAGTATGGGGAACCAAAATTTGTTTTTTTTATTTTTGTGTGAAAATCTTAACGCGGTTGACAGAATACATCTAATTAGCAAGTTTCAACAGTATAGTTCTTATAGTTTCGGTAAAAGTGACTGTGACATACGAACATGTGAATACGGGTTCCGTTTTTTGCCATTTGGCTACGGAACCCTAAAAACCTTCTAAGAAATCGTATCGTATTCGTGTCGTAGCATACAAAAAGCATTATTAGAGAAGCCATTAGTCTCAGTTTTGTACACGACACATACTCGTACATAACTTATTAGCTGTGTAAATAAATGTAGAAGGTAATTACGAAATGTTTCCCTTTCCAAGTATTTTCGCGTCATGTTTTCTTCATTTGAATTGACTTTTAAAGGGAAAAGAATCATTAGTAGGTACATGTTTTTATTTCCTAATGTTTTCCTTAATTACTTATGCATCGAACTTTAATTAATAAAGGTATAGGACTGCAAGATGTGGTGTGACGAGAATGGATAAAGTGAGAAATGAGTGTATTAGGGGAAGTTTGAAAGTGGCGCCAGTGACTGAAAAGTTGAAGGGGAATCGTTCGTCTTGGTATGGTCATGTAAAGAGGATGAAACGCATGTTGCTAAAAGAGTTATGAGTTTACATGTGGATGGATGGAGAGGGAGAGGGAGGCCAAAGAAAACATGGATTGATTGTGTGAGAAGTGATATGAAAGAAAAAGGAGTTAGTGATAGAATGACGAGTGACAGAACAGAATGGATGAAACAAACGTGTTGCGCCGACCCCAAATAAAATTATGTAATAATAATTTGATGTAATATTTTTTTTTAATTTCATGGTAAGCCTCTCATTAACCTCCTGCCCTTATCAAATTTGATAAGGGCAGGAAGATGATGATAGGACTACAATAATGTATCAAAGAGTTATTTTATTTATATATATATATACTTCATGGGTAGTCCGAAAGGGAACCTTAGGGTCTTGGAACGCGATGTGGTTTTGGTCGGTAAAAGTCTGACACACCCTCTCGCTCAGCCCTAGAGCGGGAGCAGTCATTGGGCGATTTTCAACCTTAAAAAAAGCCTTAGAACGCAATGGGCAACTGTGTCTTTACGAATGGGTTTGAAGGTGCGAGCGGAAAATTCAATCGATGATTTCCTACCCCAACAAAAAAAAATTAAAGCTAAGAGTTCGTAGCGAATAACTACTTGTTTTTTAATTTTTAGGGCTTCTGTCGGCGACGAGGGTCCCTTGCCGGCACCAGGGCGCAAGTAGTGGTCGAGACCACCTAGCACGCAAGTAGTTTTTATCATGTTTTATTATGTTTAGGATAGGATGTTTTCACTTATTTGATGTTTATTTGGATTAATTAGCTATTTTCTCATTAGGTTTAGTTGTTAAAGACTGAGTTTTGCTAATATAAGTGTGTAAATAAGCAGCATCTAACGTATTTTTAAAAAGATTTTTATATTTTGTTATGAATGTAGATTATTGTCTTTTATCTATCTGCAATTAGCACCTTCACTAATTAGTAAGGTCGGGAATAGCGATATGTATAAGATTCTTATAAGAGTTTAAAAGAAAACGCGATCTTGATGAAGAAATCGTTGAATTTATGTTTGTCAAATTGATAAGGATTTAACTTGTGTTATTACCTGTTGATAAGAGTCTATTGCTGTTAATTAGTGTTTTTTAGCCTAATAGAAGCTATTACTAACGATAGATCTCGATTTGCAAGGATTTAGAATAAGTTGCAAATTTAATATGTTTACGATCTTTTACGTAATTGGAATTTGATAATGACAATTTTTATTTGATGAGCAATTAGCAAGACCACGATGTTATTAGTTAGGATCCGTCTAGAAAATAATGTTGTAACAAGTAGAATCCTAATTAGAGTCGTTTTGGAGAAGATATGAGATGTTTTGTGTTCACGAATGTTGTCGAACTAGAATATTTTGTAGTTTATGTTCTAGAAACTTTTTTATGTTAAGATATATGTCACATATTATTGTTTTATGTGAAAGTAGAGATTCTAACCGACATTTTGATGTACATATTGTCATGGTTTTATGGGAAAATAAATAAAATACAGCGTCGGAAAGGGTTCGGCTGAGGCAAAATTGTAAGCAAATTAGAGTCAAAATACACGGTTCCCGCTAACAGAACTTAGCGGGGTATATAAGACGGGCCATTTTTCGGTCCGATGTCAGTCGAAAACGTGCCACCGAAGAGGCAACAACACTTAGGAAAAAAGCTTCGAGCCGAACCCCGAAGAACCCTTTTCATGTCGAAAACGTGTTTTATTTGGTGTCCACTCTGAGGTCCTCCTACGTGTTCCGTCGTCATCGTCGAAAATACGCATTCAGGGGTGCGTGGTGGCGTACGTGACCAGCGAAGAATAAGGCAGCGTACGTCAATAATCGGGTTGAACTGTCCCGAGGGCTCGGTAGCTGCAGGGTCAACTACCCGCTACCGTCACCGCCTCCTAACAGGGGCTAGTCCACCACAGCTTCGTATCTCAAAAGGAAAAAACGGAACCCTTTTAGGATCACATTGTTGTTGTCCGTCTGTCTGTCTGTCAATACAGTAATGTGTGGAAGTATCGAGTTGAAATTAAAACCATATACTCAGGTCTGCGGTCCCGTTAAGCTGTAAATAATCAAACTTCTGAGTTTACGAAAAAAAGATACGAGCGTTTATGTCGCAAAACATGTGTATTTCAACACTCTCAAAGGAGTCAACATTTATAGGGTACTTCTCGTTGACTTATCCTGAAATTTGGAATGAAGCAAGGTAAAAAGAAAACATTTTTTACAATTCGGAAAAATCTTCGTAACTCAATTCGGGAATCGAACTGTTTTCATAGGTAATTTTGTGCGAAACCCTCGGTGCGCGAGTCCGACTCGCACTTGCCCTGTTTTTATATTACAGTACCTGTACCACGTATAGTAAAAAAGAGACCCATCACAAAACCCATCTTCTACATATCGAAAGGCATGATAGAGGATTTATTTTGTTTTGAGTACTAACCAGAAGTAATCACGAACAAAAACGACCATTACTGAAATAGAATCTGACATATTTCAAAATATTTCCTCTTCAAACAATTTGCATAAACACAAAATAAACTATTCCGGAAATATGGTATGTTCGTCATATTCCATATGCAAACATTCTAGGAATCCGATAACATTCAAATTGGTATAATTATTTTTAAAAACTGTCTCAATTCGCTCATAGGGGCTATAAATGACTACAAAAACATCAAATTTTTATTCAATCGATAAATGCCATAAAAATACATTTAAATTTTGTATCTTCCAGTGTAATTTGATAAAAAAAAAACTGGACACCGTCTTACTCTGTGGTCATAACGTTAGTTTGTTATGAAAATTGTTATATATAATATAGTATAGCATAGTCGGCCTTATAATGTTCCCACTGTTGGGACTCAGACCTCCTCACCAGGAGAGGGCCGTAATCTACCACGCGGGCGCGGGCCGCGGGTGAATGTCACATTACTTCGAATTTTTGGTTATAGGACATGCCGGTTTCCTCACGATGTTTTCCTTCACCGTTTTGAGAGCAGTGGTGACGAAATAAATTACAGAAAGTAATGCGCCTGGCTGGGTTTGAACCCACGACCTTACAACTCGTAAGTCGGGGTCGTTACCACTCAGCCACTCACTCTGCTCTCCATAATATAATAGTTTGTTATAAAGAAATGCACTGATATTAAAAACATTTAGAGCAGTCAGTTCATCAGTTTATTATTTATACCTATTGTTTATGCGCCTCACCATCAACTATTACATCACTGCTTACCATCAGGTGGGATCGCAGTCAAGCACTGGTTTATATCAATTAAAAAACAAAAAAAAAACATCATACAGAACCCACATTTCCGGCTGCATTCACACAAATAGATATATCACTATATTGTCCTCAGTTCACTCGATGGACTGCCATTAGACCCCGGATCGCTGATGCCATTACGTCGGTCAATTTACTTCGAAGCGGCCATTATGGGGCCTAGGATAATAGATGTCCAGGCTAACTTCTGCTCCACAGAAGCCTAGTAGGATCTAGTGATAGTATTTGTAGCCTGTTTAAACGTTTATGTGATCACGATGAACTGCGTGAGACTGAAAGACACATATTAATTAATTTATTATAATTCATCTATTTTTTTTTTCATTACTCTTAGAAATAAATATTTCTTTGTTTTAGGGTTCCTTAACTCAAAAGGAAAAAAACGGAACCCTTATCTGTATATAGTCTGTCTCTCTGCTTAGACTCTTTATCTCGGGAACGCGTGAAACTATCGAGCTGAAATTAAAACCATATACTCAGGTTTGCAGTCCTATGAGAAAAACAAGCTTCTAAGTTAACGAAAAAAAAGATGCCCGTTTAAAATCTTCGCGACTCCATTCGGGAATTGAATTATTTACATAAGTAAGTTTATACGGAACCCTCAGGGCGCGAGTCCGACTCGCAATTTAAAAGAAAATATGGTACTCAAGCTCAATTAATGTATAAAATAAGACTGGTTTCTGAATTAAGTGTTTTGTGTTAATAACTTTAATGTCAAAGTTTGATCAGTTTTCAGGATAGAGTTTTTTTTATTAATGATAGGCTCCCGTTTGACCACCATCTCACCTGATGGTAAGCGATGATGTGGTCGACGATGGAGCACGCTTGCCTAGAAGTCACTCTTGACTTAAAGACCACTAAGTTGTACCTATCAGAAAAATCAGACTCCGGCAAGGAATTCCACTTCTTGGCTGTACGCACAATAAATGTGTTCTCAAAATGCTTTGTGCGTATGGGTGGGATGTCTACCATGTACCGGTGGCACAACGCCGTACGTCTGTTGGTCCAAAGATGGAACAGACTTGGCGTAATTAGATTGTGCAATTCCAGTGCACACTCCCCGAAATGTAAGCGATAGAAAACCGTCAGGCTAGCAACTCGGCGGCGATGCCCAAGGCTTTGGAGCTTCGACTCAACAAGTGCATCATTGCCGATGATTCTCTTGGCTCGCCTCTCAATCGACTCGAGCGCACTGCTCCTTAGTTTCGAAATGGAGTGTAAGCCGATTTTTAAATTTGGGTATTCACAAATATTATGTTCTACTTTTACACAGGCGTAGCCGCTGGAAGCAGCTAGCGTTAAGTGTTAGTACAGATGACGTTATTGAAACTTCATCGGTCCGGACTAAGCATTTCGCTTCATCTTTTATACTGCGTACATCGAAGGACTGGAACAATTTGCCTGCTGCGGTCTTCCCGTCCAACTATAATTTAGGTGTCTTCAAAGCTAGAGTGAATAGGCTCTTAATGAACTAGTGCACCTCACCATCAATGATTGCATCACTGTTTACCATCAGGTGGGATCGCAGTCAAGCACTGGTTTATAACAAATTTAAAAAAAAAATAGTACTTCGATGATTACTCTGTGAATCATAAAAATACAATTTCCTTTAGCGTGTATCAAAATTCAGTATCAAAGCATAAACTTCCCCGAACTACTACAGTTTAGCTTCACAAGCAATTTAATCAACATTATTATGACATTGCCTACATTTCGGGACACGCTACACAAAACCAACTTAATTTGATACTCCGTAAACTGGTATGCACTCGAATTTGAACCGTATTTCCTAAGTTTTACAGGTATACGGATTATTTCTGAAGTGCAAACTAAAGATGCCAGTCATTTGGGCGTTGTGGAAGAGATTTCAGGTGGATTATGGACCTATGATTTTAGTAACTTTCTGTATACATTTAAAAGGTTTTTTTTTTCAAAATGTAGGATCGGAAAAATCCATTAAAATTGGTTAAGTACCAGTCAGTCTCGCACGCAGTAGGTTCCGTACAAACTTCCCTATGTAAAAAGTTTACTTGCCGAATCAAGTCTAGAAGGTTTTTCCGAATCGCAAAAAAAATATTATTCCATGATGTACTCACTACCTTACAGTTTTTTTTTCTTTACTTGTAATACAATGTAGTAAAAAGCAATGTCATCATGGCTTTTTGTCAAATTACATAATTCTAGGTCAACAGAAAGTCCCCTACAGGTTTTGATTCCCTTGCAAACGACTTTAGATTGCGTTGACTTAGAAATTTGATTTTACACTACTCCAAGGAGTAGCAAACTGGAGCATTTGATATTAATTTTAGCTTGATACCGCCACGCGTTCTTGAGAAAACAGGTCTTGACCGACGGACAGACGAAACAGAAAGTGATAAAATATAAGGATATAAGGTTTTTTCGTTTTGGACGACTGAGGTACGGAATCCCATAAATGTACGAAATTATATATACGGGCGATATTTGGCACACCTGTCTTTATGTATGTCATCACATACAGGTTAAGCGGTTGCACCGATTTAGGTCAATGAGGTGTCGCTCAATTTGTCTGGTTCCGAAGCGGATGGTCGTCAAGCGACAGGCAACGGCACTCGAGTGGTATCTTGTTGAGTTTGTATTATTAAAATTCAAATCAACTTTTACAAAAGGTTCTATATTAAAATTCAAATCGACCTTAAAGGTGCCATCCGAACCTCGGCTGCAGGCTGCAGACGCAGGCTGCGAATGCAGGTAGCACACGCATGATACGCAGCCGTTGCCTGCATCCGCAGCCGGAAGCGATTCCGAGGCTGGCTACATGTGCTGCCAGTCGTAAATCTACAATTCAATCCAACATGAGCGCTATCGGCTCCGAGTAGCGATTATTTCGGACTTGTCTAACAGGTTGAAGTAACGTAACAACATGCGCATCGACTTGCGGCCGCAGCACTACTGGTCTGCGATTGGTTGCGGCTACAGATCACGGCAGCACTCGCAGCCGAAGCTCGGCAGCACGTGTGGCCGCAGCCGCATTCAAAATGGTTTTCACAAAAATCAATACTACTACATAGAAACCGGCCGCAGCAGCCGCCGCATGTGCTGCCTACAACCGCAGCTTTTTTTAAGGTATTTGTAAAAAAAAAAATACTAACTAGCTGCTGTTAGCGGCTTCGCCTACGTGATAGTTGAAAATTATCCCAAACGGACATACTCTCGGGATAAAAAATATCCTGTATGCTATTCCAGGACATGGTTCTACCCGTGCATTCCGTGTAAGAATAGTCCTAGTGTGGAAGCCACTCAGTAACTTTAAATTTATGTGAGTGTCTGTTAAGATCCCATATGCTAAATTGTTGCATGCATACCATATAGTGACATCCACCAATCAGAACTTGTTACGACTCACTGGCATGCAAGCTACTTGCTTACTTTTGTGCGGGCTACATGCATGTGTAGGTATATCGGCCTTTATAAACAAAGTGGAATGAAACTTTTCCCATACATTGTTGGTATGTTTATTTTTTCTTTTCGCCACATATGAAACCTAGGTATAACCTATCTTAAAGAACTGTATGATAAATCAATAGCAAAAAGAATTATGTCTACCACTCGTAACCAAACGAAGTTAGAGACTATTTGTATATTGCTATAGAACGTTTTCAGGCGTTATTTTTCTTAAATAAAAATACTGTATGACTAATATTTTAAGTTTACCATTGTTAAATATAGTTTTAGTTTCGGTTTTTATGGTGAGCACGCATTAAATAGTGTCAATCACTATCACAACACTAACTCGTATCTTTTCGATTTGTATATCACTTTTTTTCTAGTTTTAGTGATGAAAACTTGCGAGTATGGAAAAAATATAACAGTAATAACAAATTCTATTTTATCAATCCTCAAAATATTACATATAATATTTCCATTTCGTTATAATATATCGAAAATAGGTAATTCCTGACAAAAATATACTAGCAATGCTTCTATACGTATCTTCGTTCGGTTGCGGTTTAAAGACCTGCCCCCCTAGCCAAGTTACAAACGTTTCGTATCAATTCTCTTTTCGTCGATCGTCTCGAGTAGGCCACGCCTCCGATTCCTTTGTTCTGACGTCATCTCAACGCTCAGTCACGTGGTCAGGACAAAGGAATAGGAGGCGTGGCCGACTCGCGGCGATCAACGAAAAGAGAATCGAAACGAAACAGGTTGTAACTTGGCTAGGGGTGCTGGTTCTTTTTGCTATTGATTCCTTGTATTGGCCTCTAACATATAACCTAGGTTTAAAAAAAAGTAAAACATGCCAATAGTTTGCATTGGCCTTTGTAACTTGATTCAAGGAACGTAATCTCAAGAAAATCCTACCCAACAAATCAAGACCTCAAACTTTACTCACATAGCAATCTTCAGGAAGAAAACCACTTTAAACAATCTAGATTAAACTATCCAAATATTTTTAGTAATCAAACTTACGGACGAACTACAATTAAAACTAACCCGAGCCACATAGTTAGGTTAACTGTAGTTAATTGACATCAGTACCACCGTAATTAAGTATATAGGTATAGGTTGGAGTTTGAGAACATAGCTGAAGGGAAATTACAATATTATTGTGAGCTTATTAAGAAGCTGTAGTGATGATCTAAGATTTAGGTCTGTAGCAGTTACGGTATGAATTGGTTTTTTAAGGTTTCGTACCTCAAAGGGTAAAAACGGAACCCTTATAGGATCACTTTGCGACATAAACGGCCGTATCTTTTTTTTCGTTAACTCAGAAGTTTGATATGGACTCAAGCTTGAGTATATGCTTTTAATTTCAACTCGATACCTCCACGCATTCCCGAGATAAAGGGTCTTGACAGACAGCCAGACCCAGCCAGACAGACAGATAGTCAGACGGATGGACAACAAAGTGATCCTATAAGGGCACTTTTTTTTCCTTTTGAGGTACGGAAACCTAAAAAAACTAATTACCTAAGAAAATATTCATAAAAGTATAAAACGTTTCTGTACATGTCATTGTTATGACACGTCCTTATTCTCAGCGGCAAGTGCACCAAATGTTTACATTGTGTACGGTGATGGAGGGATGTAAACTCGCTCGCACTTGATCGAGAAATGATAAACACTGTGTTATTCAAACCAACTTCGTTTAGTATTGACACCAGGCTTGGCTTAAGTATTGGCAGACTAGTTTTTGCCAGCCGCTTCGCTCGTGCGAAAGTAGAAAATAAAATGTGCTATTCCAGGACATGCGTGTACCGGTGTGTCAAATTTCATCTAAATCCGTTGAGTCGTTTGAACGTGATGGAGTAACAAACATATACATATACACACATGCACATAAAAAAATTCGTCTTTATAATATTACTATGAAAAAAGAAAACATTTATTTGAGACTGGCACAGGACTAACAACAATAAAATAAAAAGTAACTACTTAATCTATAAATGAAAAATATAAGAAAACAATATTGTATGATTCAAAAAAATAAAAGCCTTGGGCCAAAGGCCAAAAAGGCAGCATATGCTGCGATATTTAACAAAAAAGTAAAAAGTTAAAAGTTATTAATGTTTAATTTCCTAATGTAAAATGTATTTTTGGTGTATAATAAAGAATATCTATCTATCTATCTATCTATAACGCAGCGCTGGTATTCTGATAAGGCCTAGTGATGCCACGGACACACTCATGGAACACAGAGACGGATAAGATAATATACTTAATAAAAGAATAGAATAAAATATACTAAACAATTATCATAAACTTCAAAAAAGTGTAACTAAAAAGCACTATTTTAACCATTCATACTATCTATAGTAGACAAACGATGGAACGCGCGGACGCAAATGTGGGCGATAGTCGTATAGTCGTTATCTGTGCTATAGTCTGTGATAAAATTATCACAGACTATACTACTACTAGACTAGATGCTGCCAGCGGCTTCGCCCGCGTAGAAAATTGTTCCAAGGGAACATACAAAGTGCATTTCCTATGTGCTATTCCGGGGCATGGTCTAGGCGCATGCCAAATTTCATTTAAATCCGTTCAGTCGTTCGAGCATGAAGGAGTAAGAAACATACACACTTTTACATAAAACATACACAAAATTTATGAAAAAAAAAATCGGTATACTGCAAGTCGAACTTGCGTACCGAGGGTTCCGTACAAAATTAACCATGTAAATAGTTTGATTCGAAATCGTTTTTTTTTTTTTGTGGTTTTCAAACGTTTTTCCTCTGCTTGTGCTACATAGCATTTTATCATTCTAAGTCAACGGGAAGTCCTCCGTTAGTTTTGATTTCCTTGCGAGCGTCAAAATATACGCCATAAAAGGAACAAAAACGGCCTTATCTTAAGATTGAGTCGACTTAGAAGTTTGATTTTTTCAGTGCTCCATGAGATAGTAGACCTAAGTATTTTATATTAATTTCAGCTTGATACCTCGACGCGTTATTGAGAAAAAAATGGTCTTGACAGATGTACAGATGGACTACAAATTGATCCTATAAGGGCTACATTTTTACCGACCGAGGTATGGAAACTTAAAAACAAGATCGAAGGACTAAGAAGAGGATATTAAAATACTAAATACAGTATTTTAATATCCTCTTGTTTTAATTTAGCTCCTTTATTTGGTCTACTACAAAATCTACTCCCACGCTCCTGGAATATAAGGATAAGCGAATGGTGTGGGAGTTAGTCTAGATTTCTTAAGCCTAAAATCCACGGATTCATAGCTAAATAGACGCGTGTACTTCATAATACCTACGCTTGGTATACGCCTGCGTGACGCTTACACACAAAACTATAAAATTGTGTCGAGAAGTGACAATGACACGACGGCATGACGCTGCCGCTTTGTTGACATAGTTTAATGTATAAAGACGAATACGCGTCTATGAAGCTACGCGTCTGTGGACAGTAGGCCTTAGACAATTCACCGTAGACGTAGGCTTGCGGACGGCGAGCAATGGGTAGCAGACCGCCGTCCGGCCGTCCGGTAACCGTCCGGACTGAGCTCTAGTCGCTGACGGCACGTAGTGGCCATGGGTTGTGCGAAAGTGCACCCCGGGGCCCTAGTACGAAGGCAAAGAAGGAATAAGAGTGGTTTTTGGCCAGTAAAAGTCTGATATGCCCTCTCGCACCGCCCAAGAGCAAAAGAAGTCATTGGATGATTTTCTACCTAAAAAAAAGGCGTTAGAGAATCGATATACAGGACGAAACATAAACTCTACATAACTTAAAATCACCTTACACATATGACCATCGAAACCAGATTAATTAACATTATTCATCCGTATGTTCGTCTGTTTCTCATCCCAGTCTTAGCATGCTGTCTCCAGCACCAAGTAGGTCAATGTACATCTCAAAGTAATCCAGCAGGAGCGATGGAAAACAAATGTAAGTCAATAATAAATGGATCAGAGGAGTTAATTCAATATTATGGTTTTATTTATCCTGGCTTATGTTGTAAGCTGGGAGTTAGACTTGGCTTTTGGGTCTTGATGCATCATTGACTTTGCCGGACGAGCTTTAGGTATGTGATTTTTTAGGGTTCCGTACTTCACCGAGTAAAAATAGAACCCTTATAAGATCAGGGCACGCCACAATTATTCCGGTAAGTCCCCTCTTTGAGGCTTGGTTGGAAAGACCTTACGGCGTCCTCACATTCCGCATGACGCAGGTTCTCACCGGACACGGTAAGTTCGGGAGGTTCCTGCACCGGATTCGTGCGAAACGACGCCCGGGTGTCGCCACTGTGTGGACCGCCCGGAGGACACGGTAGAGCACACGGTGGAGGTGTGCCCGGCTTGGGCAGAGCAACGCCGTGTCCTCGTGGGGGCAATCGGCGGCGGCGATCTCTCGCGCCGGGCCTTGGTTCAGGCCATGGTCCGGAGCGAGGAGGAGTGGCAGGCGGTCGCCTCCTTCTGCGAACCAGTAATGCTAGCAAAGAAGGCGGCCGATCGCGTGAGGCAACTGTCCTTACGCTCCAACCGCCGCCGGGATTCCGATCACGATTTCCGGCCACCGTAGGCGCGGGCTTGCAGACGGCGAGCAATGGGTGGCTCGCCGTCCGACCGTCCGGTAACCGTCCGGACCGAGCCCAAGTCGTCGAGCAGTCCACCGCAATTTTCTGCACTAGTGCAAAATAATAAATGCAGTATTATTTTGCGTGCCTAAAAACAGTAGGTTTCAGAATAAGTGAACCGATTTTCAGAATAAGTGTATTGAAAAGGGTTTTTCTTCACTATTATTTTTTCCATAACAATCATACATGAAACACAATATTATTCTCTTCTAAGACGCTTTTCTTTATTGTTTTCCGTATAAACAATATATTAAGCACTTATCAAACAAACAACAGTTTTACTTATTCATCGGTCAAGAAAATCCGACAAATTGGTTTACGACGAAAATTGTCTTTGAGTGAAGGGTTAGAAGAGCACTCAAGATTGTATGAAGAATAACAAGCCGTCACTTTAGACTCCGATTAACCCTTACAGACTAACGGACTAGCTATCTGATGGACTGATTTGATTTCAAATAATGTTCCTTTACTTTTGTAAAAGAAATAGGCACCTACATAAATTTAAAAGCCTCACTGCCCAATAACAAACAACAATTTGTTGTACGTCAGACTTCTATAACATTTGGTTATACGTCAGACTTCTAGAACACTGATCTACATATGTAACTTTTTAAATTCTAATTACCATAATCATCATTCAACATCATCATTTCAGCCGAAAGACGTCCACTGTTGGACATAGGCCTCCCCCAAATGTCGCCACAACAACCGGTCCTGTGCGTCTCGCATCCACCGCACTTCCGCGACTCTCACCAGGTCATCGGTCCACCTTATAGGAGGGCTTCCAACGCTGCGTCTTCCTGTACGTGGTCGCCATTCCAGAACCTTTCGTTCCCATCGACCATCAGTTCTGCGAGCAATGTGCCCTGCCCACTGCCACTTAAGTTTGGCGATTCTTCGGGTGATGTCCGTAACCTTGGTTCTCCTGCGGATATCCTCATTTTTGACGCGATCACGCAAGGAAACTCCGAGCATAGCCCTTTCCATTGCCTTTTGAGTAACTTTAAACCTTCTGATGAGGCCCATTGTAAGCGACCATGTTTTGGAGCCATATGTCATCACTGGCAACACGTACTGGTCATAGACTTTTGTCTTGAGACACTGTGGTATATATACCATAATAATTTAATATTAGAATGCTGCTTTAACATTGACATAGGCTTAATGTCAATGTTAAAGCAGCATTCTAATGGTGACAGAATTTTTAAAACCAATCCTGTTGCTTTTGAGTTTATTAATTACAAACCAAAACACAAAACTTTCGTCTTTATAATGTTAGAAAAGATAGTATAGATAAAATAGCTAAATAACGTGCAACACAAAAAAATAAAATAAACCAGTTTTTGATTCACTTAACCTAAAATAAACTTTTGTTCCATATATACCCAAGGACAGTAACAAATGGGAATGCCAAAAACTGAGCAATCACTTCGAGAATGATGAAACGTCCGCTACAAAGTTTTGCAAAAATCGAACACCCGTTTTGAATGACAATTTCGATCGGATACTGGCCACAAACACGTTCTAAAATCGAAAATTTAACCAACAACATAACCATGCAATCTCCAGTGAATGGAATACTGAACGAATATTATTTTGAGCCGAAACTTCGTTCGTTCGTCACTTAGAAAAACAATACACTTTTAAAGAAACTTTTGGCGGGATTTCTTTGAGTGAAGTTCAGTGGCTGTTTTAATTATTCGAAAATTGATTCTTAGTAGATATTGTGATGACTTCGAACAGAACGGGTGTTATGTCTGGTGAGCAACTGCCCGATAAAAGATTTCGGGCTGTTTTAAATGTTCAAATCGCGCGGAGAACTTTAATTACGCGATGCAGGATTAGTTCTTATGCGACGCCATAGATGTCGCTTCAAATTTGTTTAGTTTTGTATCTCAAGTGTCACGCGTGTACTCTTCAGATACTTAAATATAGATAAAACTTCACCAATTTGCTGCTGCTGAACAATATGTGGAATTATTTGAAACAAGAGCAATTTCGGTAAAATGGAGCTGAGAATTATTTTAGTACCTGTAACTTGCAACTCTTTAAATAATAAAGTCTGTAACTGCAGCTCTTGAGTAATAAAAGTCTATAACTTACAGCCTTTTAAAAATTTTGAGTCTGTAACTTGAACTCTTAGAACAATATTTTTTCTCAACGATGTTGAGAGCTCACCATTTTCTCTGTAACATTATAGTTACAATACATTTATTTAATTCATTATCATCATCATCATCATAATTTCAGCTGAAAGACGTCCACTGTTAGACGTGGCCTACGCCTTTTTTTTTTTCAAAAAAACTTTGTACGTAAGTGTCAACCACAACGACCTATCCTGCCCCCCTAGCCAAGTTACGATCGTTTCGTTTGCTTCGAACGCCTTGTGTAGGCCACGCCTCCGATTCCTTTTTTCTGACCAAGTGACTGAGCGTTGAGATGACGTCAGAACAAAGGAATCGGAGGCGTGGCCTACTCGAGGCGTTCGACGCAAACGAAACGGTCGTAACTTGGCCAGGGGTGTGCATCTTGCATTCATCACATTTGTGAACCTCACCAGACGATTTAATTAAACATTTAATATTTACTATTACATATTATTGTAGGATACCTAATTATTTCCACCG
Organism: Mythimna vitellina; assembly: GCA_949316375.1. Lineage (NCBI taxonomy): Eukaryota > Metazoa > Arthropoda > Insecta > Lepidoptera > Noctuidae > Mythimna > Mythimna vitellina. The sequence goes on along the minus strand of OX438687.1, from coordinate 4,655,440 downwards.
AGATCTACCATAGCGAAGCTTACCGAGAAGGCTGACCCGATAAATTCGCTATCAAATACCTAGTACAAAAACATTAGAATTTGTGAACATCCGCGTTCTAATGGAACTCAAAGTAACTTAAAGTAGCTGAAAACGTAATATTTTCTAATCTTGACACTGGATAAATGCACAAACCGTGCGAAGCTAAAATAGAAAAAAAAAAGATATCTAAGTAAGGAACGAGTTGGTGACGCTAAGCGGTACAGAAATCGGATAAAAAAAGTACACGTTTAAAGAGAGAAAAAATACTTCTAGTTTTTGTGGCAACATCATGATATCCGGAAAATAGTTCATTCATCTAGCTTGCCTTTGCATATTCGCGGGTTGATTGATTGATTTCGACTACAATAGCGGGAATGAGAATTATAGCAGCGTATCCAAAATTTGCATGCTGAATTTAGTAAGCGGAATATGAAATACATATGTATTGTATTATAAGATAAACAACATATTTCATGTAAAACTAGCTTCTGCCCGCGGCTTCGCCCGTTACTTAATTTTAGTAAGCTTCTCTATACAAATTTTAGCCCCCCGTTTCATCCTTTTAGGCTAAGAACTCACTAAGCGGTTTTCACCCGTGGCCGCTGCGGTTGCGGGCCCGCAGCTTCTGGAGAATGCATTGAAAATATAGGTACATGTTAATTAATATTATACTGTATGTTTATGTTGTTTTTTTTATTGAATAGTTTATGTATATTTTATTTGTATAAATTGAATTTGCGCCGACCCCAAATAATACGGAATAAGGGCAGGAAGATGATGATGATTTGTATAAATTGAATAATAATAATATTCCACAACTATCACACAACGCCGTCTAATCTCAAGCTAAGCGAGGTTGTGTTATGAGTACTAGACAACTGATAAACATGCATACAATATATACGGTTACAATCATAACCCTCCTTTTGACTTCATCCTAGTTGAATAAAAAAATATACATACATATGTGCTGTTCGAACTAGCTAATGAAAGAACTTACAATGGGGGTTGTCAATATATTATTATTATATCTAGCCTATACTGTCCTACTGCTGGGCAAAGACCTCCCTATATTCCTTTCATTTAGATCAATAATATATTATTTTAATTATTTTAAAACGAACGGTCTAAATGTACTTTAAGAAAAACATTGATTTATTAGTTTAGATGTTTATAATAAATTAGTTAATGTGTTAAATCACGGTTGATAAATTTAATTTAAAAAAAAATTCTTCCATTCTATCCTGTCACCCATCACACTATCTCTAACTCCCTTTTCTTTCATATCACTCTTCACACAATTCATACATTTTTTCTTTGGCTTCCCTCTCCCTCTCTATCCATCCACATGTATGCTCATAACTCTTTTAGTAACATGCGTTTCATCCCCCTTCTATACATGACCATACCAAGACAAACGATTCCCCTTCAACTTTTCAGTCACAAAAAAAATATCTCATATATTAAAATTAATGAGGACATCCGCAGGGGAACCAAGGTCACCGACATAGCACGAAGAATCGCCAAACTTCCTGGCTATGGGCAGGGCACATTGCTCGCAGAACGGATGGCTGTTGGGGCCGATAGGTTCTGGAATGGCGACCACGTACCGGAAGACGCAGCATTGGAAGGCCTCCTACAAGATGGACCAATGACCTAGTAACGCTTGCGGGAGAACGATGGATGCGAGACGCACAGGACCGTTAATTGTGGCGGCACTTGGGGGAGGCCTATGTCCAGCAGTGGACCTCTTTCGGCTGAAATGGTGATGATTAAAACTAACAATACCCTCTTGTTTTTTAAACAACTGAGCCAAAGAATGCATGTTAATTTTGTAGACGAATTTCAAAGTGGTGGTGGTCTTTCCACGCCCCGTATTTAAAGTATTTACCTAAGTGAACCACTTTAAAAAATTAACTGTACTCAGATGCTATGGGAATCGTAAAGTCGAACAACAAACGCTGATGTTGAGCACCTATTGACTATGTTTACGACCGATGTATACTTATACAGGCTTAGATACCGCGCATATTGATTACTATTATACGATTATTGCCCCGTAAACTGCCCATAGAGTGAGTAAGCTGAGTTCGATTTTATATTCTTATATTCTTTAGTGTACACAAATTATACAATGAATGAAAAATAGAACAGGTTATGGTGGTGGTGTAAACGCGCGACTGCAGCGCTACACCCGCGCTGCAGGCAATTAATTCGTCTTCAGACGAATCATTTTTGTTTGCACCGTCATCGTCGGTATCAGACTGATAATTATGGATTCTATGGTGCTGATTTACAACCAAGTGACCCCATTTTTCGTAAGAAATTGAATTTTACTAAAGCATTAGAAAAGTTCACTAGCCTCGAAAACCAATATTTCGCAACTAAATGGGAAGTTAAAATCACCAGTTTTAGTGGAAAATCCACTAAGTTGGCAACACTGGCCATACGCGCTAGACTGTTTTGTCTTGATGGTGAGCGCCGTGTCAAAGACAAAACAATCTTGTCACAGACAAGTCTACGACGTCGTAGACAAGTCTGTCTAAGACAGTCTTGTCTCAAGTTACGCAGGCCCTGTGTTCAATCGTTCGGTTCCTTTTAAAATGGTTAGTTGAGTAGTGCTAATATATGCTATGCTAAACGCGTCAAGTTCGTGAACAGATGCTGTCAGTGGAGGGTCGGACGCAGTCATCTCTGCTAGTAGCTGGCAGTGGCTTATTTTAATAACTTTGTTTTTAAATTATATAAACTAGTGCTTGACTGCTATACCTTCTGATTTTGAGTAGTGATGCAATCGTTGATAGTGAAGCGTAATAGTTTATTAAGAGCCTATTCACTCTAGCCTTGAAGACACCTAAATTATAATCGGACGGGAACACCGTAGCAGGCTAATTCCAGTCCTTCAATGTACACGGTATAAACGACGAGGCGAAACGAACGATTTTTACTTTGCTTATATAGCTCTAACATAATATTAGCGACAAGAAATACGTAACCGAGATACTTGTAATACATAATACGATTTAAAAGAGTGTCCATGGAGTTTCTTGCACGTTCTTCTCCATAGAGATCTACGATTTTAAATATGCAATTACGAGTAGTATCATTTGTCTGACTGATTGACTGCTTGACAATTCAAAAGTGCCTTTTAATGGTTTATTTGAAATAAATACTAAGTATTCTTTTGATTCTTGGAATACTTTGTGCCTAATAGGTGGCACATTAATCGCTGCGTCTTAACCTACGTTGACGTCGTTAACCCCTGGCGGGTAATGTCTTTCTGCGCAACAACTCACTGTCGTAACCGTGCGCCTGGCCGAAATCGCTGGCCGTGTTTACTAAAACTTCGATATCCAAGAAAACACGCATTAAATCCGATCTAACTAACGTCGACTCAATAAGTCGCTGTTACCGAAGGTATTTCGCCAGGTCATAAAGTTACTACCCCCCTAGCCAAGTTACGACCGTTACGTTTCGGTTCTCTTGTGTCGAACGCCTCGCGTAGGCCACGCCTCCAAATCCTTTGTTCTGACGTCATCTCAACGCTCAATCACGTGGTCAGAACAAAGGAATCGGAGGCGTGGCCTACTCGAGGCTTTCGACGCAAGAGAACTTGGCTAGGGGGGCTGGTATTGGACACTTTAGGCACTTCAATATGAGAACCATGTTCTAGACGGGGGTACTGCACACACATTGGGTTTCAGATTGATTCTGTACAATATCATCTACCAAATTTTATTGTAAAACTTGTGAGCAGCACAAACTGCGCACTTGAATTTATAATTTAAGTTTATTTAAATCCATTTTCCGTATTTTTATTTATTTATGGGAATTTTTAGTCACTGTTGGCAATTCCGTAGTCTATAGAACTCGCCACACTTCAGTTGGTATTTACAAAGATTACGAGTATGTTATGAAAAGCGGTAAAAACTTTCCACAATGTTATCAGTATGACATTTTCAATTTTAATGCTTTTAATGGATAGCTGGTGTTTTACTCTTATACAGGTAAAATGTTTTTTTTTTTTAATATCATTGTTCCATACTAGAAATTACTCCTGCAACGTGGGTGCGTTAACATACATGTAAAGCCACAAATATGCATCAAGCGTTGAAAAGCAAAAAAAATAACACCAGAACTTCATTCGTTTTTGATCATTCAATAACAAACAAAAACTTTGCAAAATAATCGACCAATACACTTAGCATATATTTAAAAACAGAACAGGTCTCAAATGCTAGCGGCTCTCATTAAGGTAACGTTTAAGTTGTTTACAAACAACTAGCGCTGTGGATGCAGTAATTGTACCTATATCCTAGCAGAATACACACAAAGACATCACGAGTCGCACGTGTACATAAACGGTAATTGGTTATTTATTCAAACGCTTTTAACAAAATACTAAACGATGACATCAAGGATGCATGGAAACTAAGTGGAGCTAGATTGGCACTCGGGACTTCGATATGGCTGGCTAAGTCGTGAGGAAGTGAATAAATTACTAATTTCTTTAGCAGAGTACAATTTTTTTATTCGCAGATTGTGGTATTTTCCATTTTATTACGACAACTGCAGATAATTAGCAATCTGTATAGGAAAATACCAAACTTGGAGTAGCCGTAACTTGCTCGAAGATATGTTGACAGTAATTACTATATTACACGTTTTTGAGCAGTGGTGACACGGTAATAACTTCCCCAACTTACAAGTTTTAGGTTGCAGGTCCCAACCCAGCCAAGCATTGCATAATTTATTTCATCATCATTGTTCTCAAATCGATAAATCAAAACATGCATCGTGAGGAAACGGCATGTCCTAGAACCAAACATTCGGAGACGTGTGATTTCCACCAACCCGCATTTCACTCATAACTTCAAAGCTTAATTTTTTTTACTGTTTTGCTTCGATACAGAACTAGATAATGACGAAACAAATCGATTTCATGTTTATTTTGGCGGCGTCAAGCAATGAAGTTATGACCATATTAAGTTACTATGGAAGAATGACCGACAAGAGCATCTCTTAAGAGTGAAAAACTGCATAAAACCTCCACGTCCTCACGTCCCAGCAGCCGGGACCCCGACCTCGATTCCCAGCCGCCATAGGCGAAAGCTTGCGGACGACGACCAATGGGTTGCTCGCCTTCTGGCCGTCCAGTAACCGTCCGGTCCAAGCCCAAATCGTCAACAGAGCGTACTGTTCTACGCACGCAACAAATATATGTCAGCAAAATTGTGGGGCCCAGTAGGGCTGAAGTCTACTGGGACCATGGATTGACTTGCGAAAGGGAAATCCGGGACACAAGGCAAAGCAAACCTATGTATCTTACATAGGTGTGGTTTTAGTCAGTAAAACTCTAACTTGCCCTCTCGCTCCACCCTACAGAAGGAGGCGGCGATCTCTCGCGCCGGGCCTTGGTACAGGCCATGGTCCTTCAGAGAAACAGTAATGTTAGCAAAGGAGGCGGCCGATCGCGTGAGGCAACGGTCCTCACGCCCCTACCACCGCCGGGATTCCGTATCCGATTCCGTAGGCGCGGGCTTGTGGACGGCGAGCAATGGGTAGCCCGCCGTCCGACCGCCTGGTAACCGTCCGGACAGAGCCCAAGTCGTCGACGGCGTATATTGTTCCACGTGCGCCTCAAGGAGATGTCAGCAAATCGTAGGGGCCCAGCAGGGTCGAAGTCTACTGGGGCCATCGCTAGTGTGAAAACGAAACCCAGGGCCCTGAGACGCAGGGCAAAGAAGGAACATATGTGTGGTTTTAGTCTGTGAAACTCTGACTCGCCCTCTCGCTCCACCCTTCAGCAGGAGAGGAGAAGTCATTGGACGGTTTCCCACCTTAAAAAAAAAACAATTATACCCGATACGCATATATTACCACAAAACATTCTAGTAATTGCACTCATTTATCGCTAGCCCCTTAACAGCACACCAATTAAATGGAATTATCTTGTTTTACTTGCACGTGTCTATTCTCTGGACGCAAGCACCAAGGTTCGAGTAATTTATTCAATCGAACACGCTGTAAAAGATAGACGCCTGAAAGATAAAAGAAATACACTCAAAAGATAGATATATCTTTTATAATATTCTAATGTAATTGGACGTCGGGTTCGTTTAATAACAAGTCTGATTATGTGGGTATGTGAACCTTTTCGTTTTTATATTAATTTATCTAGGTATTCATTTTTTCGTCAGAATTCGAGGTGGAGTAAATGAGATAAAAAAAAAGATACCTTTACGAAGATCATTACTGAAAAATGTTTTATAATGGTATTCAAAATTTTTGGTAACGTTAAAAATACATCCTCGATCTACAGTGAGGCCTTATTTTTTTTTTTGGGTATATGTTATTTCAACCTAATGTATTGGTTTTGGAATATAAAATATACCTACATATTTTTTTATCTTCGTGATGTTTTCACATGAAACCTTCCAGTGGCAGATATGATCGCAGTTTCTTGTTCAAAGTTATTTTACAAACAGCTAAATATTACCTATTTATCTATACATATAATAAAACAGTAAAATTATTTTGCGATGGTATTAATTAATTGGCGCAAAAACTACTGAACCGATCCTGTTCAAATTTTGCATTCATAATCCTTATATATCAAGGCAACTTATAGGCTATAAATTATCACGCTATTTGCTATGGGGGGTGAGCAATAATCCAAAATTACGGTATTGAACGACATTTGCCACGAGTTCGATCCCCAGCTACAGTTAAAAAAATTGTCATTATTATTTTTATAAAATGTAATTTCTGCTAGTTTTAAAAGACAAAATGACGCAGTTTGCAATCTTCACGTTCAACTTCGAAACACTTTTAGAACTTTCGCTCGAGGAAGAGCTTAGATTATAATTATATACTTTTTTTAAGTACACTTTTATGAGCACAGACTCGTCGCAAACAAGAACAAATTGTCCAAAAGGCCAGTATTTAAGACACGAAATATTTTACAACTTTTTAATAATAACAGTCTCTCGAAGATAAATGATAAAACCCACCTCGACGCAGTTTTATAATAACAAACCCCAACGTGATAATGATTAATTACGTCAAGTTTTAAAAAGACTTTTCTTTTATCATCGTTTGAAGCTTAATAAGGAAAATAATTGGACTTTTAATTTGTGATTTATATGCTAGTTTGCTGTAAAAAAATTATCATAAGTCATTTGCAAATGTTTAGAAAATTACAATGTTAAGACTAATGATAAAGTTATTTTTTGGTTTCATACTCGCAAAAAGCTTGTAATTGCTTTATTTAAAATAAATGGTTTAAGATTAATCGAAAAAAAAAAAAACAGTAACTACCTTTTTAACCGACTTCTAAAAAAGGAGGAGGTTCTCAATTCGGATGTTTGTATTTTTTTTTATGTTTGTTCGCGTTTGTTGGAAAAGGTATACTTCCCAAATGGTCCCATAGTCACCAAGTCAGGATCTGATGATGACATCGAGGAAACTCCTCAAATATTATAGGCAACTATATAGTGATTTTGGTATTTTCATCGAGAACATAAGCATTTACAGTCTAAAAGTAACATTTGATGAAGTGGAACTGATGATGAAGACCAAAAATGGTCAACGGAACTTCTTACTCGCATAGATATCACAATGAAGATAATTAAGCGACTATGACAATACAAATAAATGAATGGTTCTGAATAGTTACGTTGAAAATGGTATCATCGAAGTGAACTAATGATGATGATGGAGCCTGAAGGTAGGCACTGGAACTCCGTAATTAAACAATGTAATTTAGCCGTGTTTGGGCTTATTAGAATTGTCATGAGATGCACTTTTTATCGAACTGATCTGATGATGGAGCCGGAAGGTGAAAGGTAGACACATGAACTTCATAATAAAACAATGTAACCTAGCAGTTTTTGGGTTAATTGGAATTATCATGAGAAATAAGCCCTGTGTTTATAAGTGTATAGCAACTAAAGAGTGCGAAATAAAAAACTTTTTACAAAAAAATAATAACCGACTTCACTAATAAAAAAAATAAAAGGATCAAAATAACTTTAATTTTGGAAGTCGGTTATTATTTTTTTGTAAAAAGTTTTTTTTTAAGTTGTTAGTAGTGGTGGTTTTTAATGTCAAAGAAAATAAATGTACTAACTGAAACGCAACTATAAAAAATAATACTGTAAAGTTTAGTACTTTACTTACAAGGAAATATTCTTAGACAAAGTGATGTTTAGAGAATAGCCGTGGTTGTATACCACGAGTACGCAGCAATGAAGAACAATCAGCCCCCCTAGCCAAGTTAGGATCGTTTCGTTTATGTCGAACGTCTCGAATAGGCCACTCCTCCGATTCCTTTGTTTTGACGTCATCTCAACGCTCAGTCATATGGTCAGAACAAAAGAATCGGAGGAGTGGCCTGCTCGAGGCGTTCAACGCAAACGAAACGATCGTAACTTGGCTAGGGGGGATGCAGAGCTCACCTTTTTTTAAGGGGGAAAAAAATATCAAATAACTTTTCTTGCTTTGGGTGGAGCGAGAAGGAGGGTTACATTTTTACAAAAAAATCCGTAAATTACTGAAAATTAAGTTATTCACTTATATACACACGAAGTAAGGTGGACAAATAGTTCTTCATAAATATAAAGACAAAATACTAACAACCCTTTCGTCCAGCAATTTCCCACTTTCGTAACAGAACAGGTCATACAAATATTTGTCCCAACACAATTTAACCCGACAAAGGTCTAAAATCGAATCCTCTGGAGTACCTATCTGCTTTTAAGGCGATGTTGTTCGGCAATAACTCAAAAATTGCCGGAACTGTAAAATAACTATATCTATTTAAAGTTTAAGAAAAAAAGTAAGAAGCAATCTCAACTTTATTTCTAAGAACTTAATTGTCGTCTCATCGGTAAGAGAGCAGTGGTGGCCGAGTGGTAACGGCCCCGACTTACGAGTTGTAGGATGCGGGTTCAAACCCAGCCAGGCGCATTACTTTGTGTAATTTATTTCATCACCACTGCTCTCAAAACGGTGAAGGAAAACATCGTGAGGAAACCGGCATGTCCTAGAACCAAAAATTCGAAGACATGTGACATCCACCAACCCGCACTGGGCCCGCGTGGTGGATTACGGCCCATTCCCTCTCCTAGAGAGGAGGCCTGAGTCCCAACAGTGGGAACATTATAAGGCCGACTATGCTATGCTAATTGTCGTCTCTATATGACCGGTAAACTTACTTCTTACTATATGTCTCTTTAATCATCACTATTTAAGCTGAAAACCGTCCACAGTTGAACATAGTCCTCCCCAAACGTCGCCATAACGACCTGTCCTGTGCGTCTCGCATCCATCTGTGTGTCTCTTTATAAACAAATTATTCGTATTCTTTAGTCGATAAAATCAATGACAATACACTACAAATTTTTAATTAGTACAAATATTTAAAGGGCTTATTAGGAAAGGTCTTGTTATTATTTAAGTAAAGTCTTAATAAATAATATCATAAGCAGCAAAGTTATCAGCGTTTGTTTATATCCCAAAATGTCACTCAATTTATGGAAATATTGAACAGGCTTATTGATTATGAATAATTAAATGGCGATCAAAATAGAAAAACAACTGAGCGTAGTATTTTTTCTAATAGCAATTATTATGAATGATTGATTCAATTATGAATTTACCAATTATGACAAATTATCGTGGACAATTTTGAGTTTTCGTTTTATTTACTTTTAACTACACAAATATTCAGTAAGAGGTACGGATAGAGGCCCATTTTTTGTACTAATTAAAAAATAGTGGTGTATAACTAGAAATTAGAAAATATAATATAATATAATAATATAATATTCAACAACCATCACACAACGCCGTCTAGTCCCAAGCTAAGCAGAGCTTATGTTATGAGTACTAGACAACTAATATATATCATATATCATTCATTTGACTGGCCTGTTGGTCTAGTGGTTAGTGGCCCTAACTTCTATGCCGGAGGTCGTGGGTTCGATTCCCACCCAAGACAAATGTTTGTGTGATGAGCACAATCATTTGTTCTGTTTCTGGGTGTAATTTATCTATAACATGTATGTATTTAGAAATATATAAGTATGTTTATCAGTTGTCTAGTACTCAAAACATAAGCTGACAGGTATAATTCTGCTCAGCTTGGGACTAGACGGCGTTGTGTGATAGTAGTAGAATATTATTATTATTCAAGGATAAAATGGCATTTTACTTGGAAAAGAATTTTTAAATCCTATTAGTTTTTGAGTTTATTTATTACAAACAAAAATACAAATCTTTTCTCTTTATAATATTATTAAGATCTCTTTTACATAGTATGGGTAGGATGAGAGCAGGACGAAAACACGCATCTTTAAGATGAGAGAAGAGTATAGTAACTACATTGTATGAATCTGATAGCTGTCACCCTCATCATCCTATAGCAATTATAGTATAGTAAGTATAGATAGATAACTTGTATTATTTTTTATTCAAAGTCAAAATTTTTTTATTTCACATAGGCCTACATGGGCACTTATAAAACGTCAGAAGCTAGTGCACGATTCCAAATTGGTCGTTTCCTATGGAGAAGAACCGGCAAGAAACTCCATGGTTACTCTTTAAAAAAAAAAATTAACTACACGATATTTTTTCACTAACACAAAAACAATTGTTTATTAACTGTTCTTCAGAATGTACATAGCATATGTAAATCAATCAATATTTCGTAAAGAAAATGGTTTAAAATTCCAGTCGGCCTTATGCGGGTGCAGGCGACAGTTCGAGTATGTGTGCATTTCACTCCGGCCAGATGTTCAAGGCACTATACGCCTTAAACGACTAAAAGCGAGTTCTATACAGCACTTTTGGTCGCACAGATCGTCAGCGGCGCGTAACGGCGGGACACCGGCTCATTACCTAGCTGCCTCGTTAACTTGCCCATTTCCCTTGTAGATAACACGCTACGAACTAGGAGCGAACTTATCGAGTCGAAAATGGAATTCGCTTGCTAAGTATTGGCACTGGCTGTTGGAATAAATACGTAGACTACTCTTGGTTACACTTTAAAAGTTGATGCTATGTTGTGCTGTATTGTTTTGTGTGTTGTGTGTTGTGTTAAGTGTTGTGTTGAGTGTTGTGTTGTGTGTTGTTTTGAGTATTGTGTTAAGTGATGTGTTGTGAGTTGTGTTGAGTATTGTGTTTTGTGTTGTGTTGTGTGTTTAACTGCGTCGTTGGTCTCTGAGTTAACTTGGTAACTGAGCATAGGGTCCTGGGTACGATTCCTGGGCCGGGTAAAAAGAGCTGTTAAGTTTTTTCATTAAGAATTACTCTGTAGTAGCCCGGAGCTTGGAGGTTGGTTGCTTGGCATTTGTGCTTGCGCACACGCTTGTGCGCTATAATATCTCCTGAGTACTTGCTACTATGTACCAACGTAATCTAAATTTGGTCGGGATGATTATTATGTGTGTTATATTGTGTGTTGTGTTGTGTATTGCATTGCTTGTTGTGTTGCTAACGTTGACTTCAAAACTAAAATTAACTTGATAAACATCGCAGCTTATAGTGCGGCTTGAATATTGATTGAAGCTTGAATGAAAGGACCAAAAAATTTTTAATAGAATAGAATCGAATTATTTATTTTTTTCAGCACGGACATCACAAGATAAAATAAAAAATTAATAAGCCGAGCACAGAACTATTTAGAGCGAACAGTTGGCGTCGGTTCGAGAAGTATTGTTTCTAACTTGTGATTTTTGATACCAAATAAAAAGTTACGATTCTATATAAGCTGATTAAAATTTGTTCCAATATCGTTGTTATAAAATATTACTTTGATATTACAAAAATATCAATGAACTTTATTATTTTAGACATGTCTTATATAAAATAAAGATTGATCGAATAAATTGGACGACCATTATTCTAAAGTTACGCAAAATCTGAAATATAAAATTCAAATTGTGACCATTAATTCTGGTTGGGTCAGCCAACCAGAATTAATGGTCACAATTTATCGAAATAAATCCAATATTTTCCTTAAGCGACGTCTGGCTTTAAGGGTGCATTTTCACTTACACAGAGTTGTGTGGAGTGCAGCGGACTGTAAATTGGCCAATCACAGTGCTCGAAAACTCCACTCCGTATCAGTGGAAACAGTGTAAGTGGGGCGGAGTGGTGCTGAGCAGACTTTTAAATAAAACCAATGTGGCCCCGAGTGGAACAGACTGGAGTCAAGCAGGCTATGGTGCCGAGCGGAGAGCACGAAGTGGAGTCCACGTTAATGTTTCTCTGTTTGTCGATTTGGACCAATTTTTGTTTTTTTTTTTATATCTTTTCAGTCCATTAAATTATGTATATATTATATTTACCTATATTGTATTGTATCTGTGATTCATTTGTGTATCTCTTTTGTATTGACCTTATTTTTCTTCTCTCTTTTTATTGCACCTACCACTATTCTTCTCTGCATCACCCAAAGGTTGACTGGTAGAAAATGCCTAAGGCATTAAGTCCGCCTCTGTGCCTTTATGTGCATGAAATATAAATAAATAAGTGGAGGGTAGGCTGTCTTGCCACCTTTCACTGCTCTTCTCCGCTCCATTCCGCCCAGCTAGTTCAGTGAAAATACACCCTAAAACTAAATTCTTGTAACTGTCATTTACAGACTTCTGTGGAGACTAATGGGCAATTAATTCGAACAAGATCATTCTAGATAATCTCAAATATTTCGTATCTTTCACAGACAGATGCGACGTGACATTGTGATAATAATGTGACAAGCATTTTTATAGAATCTACTAGCTGCTATCAGCGATTTCGCCCTCGTGATAGTAGTAAATTATCTTATACATATATTATGTGTTATTCCAGGACATAGTCTACCCGTATACTAAGTTTCACAGAAATCCACTCAGCCATTCGAACTTAAAGAAATAAAAAACATACACACACTTAACACGTGTCTATGGGAAAAATCAGACATGAATGACGAAAAAAAAACACGCAAAGCATAGCGGCTACCTGTGTTTGAACCGACGACGTACCACTCGTAAATCGGAGCCGTTACCTCTAGGTGCTCAGCCAGACTGGCAGCGTGGTGCGGGGAGCGGTGCGGGTTCAGGGACAGGGTTGCTGCTCGCCGCCCGCGCACTCTCTGTGGCCACTTGTATGCAACGAGCTATGGCGAGAGTTGCCCGCGCGCGTCCCGCGTGCCCACTATGGACACTCAAATGAAGTAAGAACTTCACTTGAGTGTCCATAGTGTTTGAGATTTCCGCGCCCACCCTGCACCCGCTCTTCCAGTCTGGCCGAACACTACGCCACCACTGCTCCCGTAACTCATATTAAAACAATAATACCCAATACTATATTTTAGTTTAAATAAGCAAGCATTTAATACTGGACAATAATACGACAGCAAACTCAAATCAAATTTCCAGGAGACTGATCAATATTTGTCCCGACACGGTGCAGTCAATAAAGTTACCCTCGGACCAAAACAGACGTCAAAATGTATTTGTGTGTGTTATGAAAAGCACAACTTGCTCGAAATAATTTTAATTACTAAAACACTTTCTGTCGTTAAAATAGAGAATAGAATAGAATATATTTTATTCGGATGCCGTTGAAAAAAAAGTTATACAGTATACTAGCTTGTGGTAGCGGCTTCGTCCACGTGAAAGTAGATTTCTCCATACAAACAATAGACCCCCGTTTCATCCCCTTAGGATGTGAATTTCGGAAAATCCTTTCTTAGTGCTCGCTTACGTCATAAAAGGAAACCTTGTGCAAAAATTCACGCTCCTAGTCTCAATAGTTTCGGCTGTGCGTTGATATGTCAGTCAGTCAGTTTCCCTTTTTATTAGATAAAAAGATACTTGCGGTGTTGACAGATGTTGTCTTATCCGAAACCTGGATTGTCGTCAGAAAAAAAAAAATAATACCCGATTCCAGCTTCACCTACCGGGATCAATTGTATTTTTAAACCATCCAGAGAACCACTCAAATATACAAACAAAATTTCATCCCGATCGGTCAAGCCGTTTAGAAAAAGTTAGGTGACCAACACGCGTGCGGAAGAATTATATGTACAAAGATATATTCTGTCTATCTATCTAAATAATATATATTTTTCAATTATATATAAACTAGTACATTTAGTCGCAACTGCGTCAAATATATTGTGAAAACACTTCCTAAATAAACCAACGTGTCAATTTATGGTATCATTTCCTAACATTTTTGGAACAGGAAATTTTTGACTATGAAAGTTAGGAGTTATTGGCAATTCGCCATCGACATATTCTTTTACTTAACGTGCCTTTCCAGGAACAGGACTTGTACGCATGAATGGTCACGATACACATGACACCTGCAAGCGTACGTCAATCGGGAAGATAGACCACTGATATTGATCAACTAAGAGTCCAACACTATCATCATCAACGAATATGAAAGTAAATATATCCCATTTCATTTGGTATTTTTCACGGCCCAATATTAGTTCAAAAACAAAACCAAAAATTTAATTAAACATCAACAAAAAGCATGACCAAAAAAGTTTGCAAATATTAGACTCCAGCCCAGAACCACATAAGGTTAAGGGTAAGCTTGCGGATGGCGCTCGCCGTCCAATAAGGACAAGAGACTCTACCGGATCTCTTGACGCGACACATTTGACAACCTAAACTGAATTGTTAAAGCTATATAGGCTGACTAGCTCCAACCCTCTTTCTCGCTCGCATGCCTGATATTTTAATACGTCATGGTAAGACCTCAGAACGAAGTTTATTTTTTTATTTTTGATATAAACTAGTGCTTGACGGCGATCCCACCTGACGGCTTGTTGTGTTCAACACTCGTCACAAAGAGATGTCACTATTATTGACGCAAATCGGTAGACCTAATGACTTTCAGGGCTCTTCGAAAGAACCACTGCGTCCCTAGAACGCAAATGGCAACTGAAGGAGCACGGTTGGGTTTTAGTCAGTAATAGACTGACACTCCCTCTCGCCCCACCTAGAGCGAGAGTAGTCATTTGGTTTCCAACGTCAACAAAAGGGACCACATAAAGTTATTTCAATAACCTTTTACAAAAAAAGTTTAGTTATTTAATTTCGAGTTTCAAACGCAAACGCCACTCATTACGATACGTTTTTTTTTAATTTTTTTATTAAATTTAACGTTAATGTTAAAATTACTTTGGTTTAGTTCTTGTTTTATATTCCAAATTACAAGCAAACACAGCTATAGCCGGGAGGCATCGGGTTGTTTAATCAAGATATTAAAGGTTGGAGATCAAAGGAGTTTTTGTTACAGTTCGGTATGGTCGCTCGTTTGATGTTATTATTCTGCATTTTGGTTATTTCTTATACAGGTTTTTGTATAGAGGTGGGTTAAAGTATATAACTGTGTTTCTCTGCGGTAAATACATTTAGGTACACAGGTAGGTTCTGATACAGACCCTATCAGAATACCAGCGCCACGTTATTTTTTTTTTTAGATGTGGCAGAGTAAGCTGTGATTATGAGAGCATCACAAAGAAAGAAAAACATTTTATTTACGGGAAATGGCGCAATCTTAAGAGTAACTTACAAATTATAAACATTAGGGAAAATATGCGCTACGTACGCGCAAAACGGCCGAACGCTCAACATAATTCCGTGGCCACACGTATAGTGCGACGAGTCCAAAGCGCTGGTTATCAGCGTGGGCCCGTGATGAACATCAGAGAGCCAGACAGCAGCGGTGGTCTAATGGTAACGGCCCTAGCTTACGAGCTGTATATCGCAAGTTCAAACCCAGCCAGCCGCATTACTTTCTGTAATTTATTTCATCGCCGTGAGAAATCTCTCAAAACGGAGAAGGAAAACATGGTATTGAAACTGGCATGTCTTATTAACTTCGAAGACGTGACCTCCACCAAGCCGCACTGGGCCTGCGTGGTGATTTACAGCCCATTCCCTCTCCTAAAGATCCTGAATCCCAGCAGTGGGAACATTATAAGGCTGATTATGTCTATATTTAGAGAAAGAAAGCCATTTTAACATCGCACAGGTCTTTTTTACGTTGTAATTTTATTTTAGTTAACTAATATTTTATTTTTTTTTCTCTTGTTTGTCCTGTGCGAGCCACCAAAAAACTTACTTTTTATGTTTATTGAGTTGGGAACCCATTGAGTTCTGGATCCTAGCAAAGTAGAGATAGTACTTCACGCTGGAACAGCTGCTCAAAATTTATCAATCGCAAGTTCGATCGTGTATGGAGTACTGCTCTCATCTTTGGGATGGATCTGCCAGATACCAGCTTCACGCGCTTGAATCAATTGCGAAGCGAGCCAAGAGGATCAAAGTCTTATGCTTCGACGCCGAGTTGCTAGCCTGTCGGATTTCTACCGGATGTATTTTGGGGAGTGTGCGTCTGAATTGCATAACTTAACTCCGCCAAGTCCGTTTCTATCTATAATATGTATGTATTTAGAAATATATAAGTATGTTTATCAGTTGTCTAGTACTCATTACACAAGCTCTGCTTAGCTTAGGACTAGACGGCGTTATGTGACAGTTGTGTGAATATTATTATATTATTATTATAAAGAATTCCCTGCCGGAGTCTGTTTCCTGATAACTACAACCTGGACCTCGACCCCGAGGTTGTAGCTATGAGGAAAAAGACTCCACCTACGGTAAGGTAAGCCGTCATTTGCATTTATCTGATGTCAATAACTCTCAAAGAGCCAAGGCCCAACAATGATCCAAAAGCTTTCAGTAAACAAATAAACCCCACGATCAATATGCCAGTGAACCTACGTCAAAGATTTTGAGGGTTCAATATCGACAAGTTTATCTTTCGTGACATCAGAAAATAGGTACCTATATAAGCATTAACGATCTTAAAAAATAAAATAAAGAATATGAATAGTTTACATCTAGGCAAGCGTGTTCCATTGTTATTAGGGGTAGCTGTTTCAAAATCCATTTACAAGATTTCATCATCATCATTTCAGCCGAAAGACGTCCAATATTGGACATAGGCTTCCTCCAAGTGTCGCCACAACGTCCGGTCCGGTGCATATGGCATTCATCGGATTTCCGCGACCCTCACCAGATCATCGGTCCGCCTTGTGGAAGGCCTTTGAATGCATCTTCCAGTATGCTGTCGCCACTCCAGAACCTTTCAACTCCATCGCCCATCTGTTCAGCGAGCAAGATTTGCCCCAAGCAAAGAAACACAGACATGCAAACATTGTTAAAATAAAAGTTTGTACAAACGGATTAGAGGAATATATTTTCTCTTTGTTCTCGAAGTGACAGGCTTCTATTTTATGCATGACAGGAAAAGCTTTGTAATGCTGAATCCAAAACGTACTTTAACATAACATTGACAAGAATGGTTTCTATACTGTTCATCCACATAACGAGCTTCATTTAGAAGACCATATATTTAAATGGAAAAAAATTTGAATACAACCATTTCTTCAAAGACTTCGCGGTGAAAATCGCACGATAACACTTTTAACGGTACATCTAATGGATGTACAGAGTTGGAACAGACTTAAGTGCTAAGATTCCTTTAGAATTTTGACTGTGCCTATTACAATATAACAGGAAAATGGCAGTCTAGTGGAAAAGACGGAGGCATCCAAGTTTGGACACACCATTAAACAATAAGTTTCGTTCGCAATTCAAAATCCTACAAAGGACGAAGTCAAATAACTTTTTGTTTTCCTGTAACTCGACTTTGTTACCGTACTCTGATAGGCTTCAACAAATTACAGAACAAACCGTCCAAAATTTCCAAACACCAGTTTTACCTAATTCAATTATAATTTGAATTAATAATGCCGGAATACCAATCTAATTGAAGTCTCCTAATTGAGTTGTCATCTGCCGGAGCATATGTTCAAAGGTACGTTACGCGGCCATGTTTACGTTTCATGTTCAAAAATTTAATTTTCATAAATTCAAATATGTATTTGCGTTCCATATTTCAAATTTCGATAATTTAATTTTTTTTTATTTCATTTGTTAATATTTATGGTTTGCAAAGAAATAAGTTTCACACCTACCACTGTGTTGTCTCTTTTAACCCAAAGGTTGACTGGTAAAGAATGCCTTGTTGCATTAAGTCCGCCTTCTCTACCAGTCAACCAAGGGTAGTGAAGAGAAAGCATGGCAGGTGCATTAAAAAAAAGCAAAGATAATTAATAAAACAAGAGAACAAATATATATATAATATAAACATATATATATTTAAAATAATATAAACCTACATATATATAAATATATATTATTTACATAAGGAAAATAAAAGGATTTTTGAGACTACCGCTATTTGTGTAGAAAATAACGCCGCAACTTCCGCTTAAATGCATATAGACTGGTGGCCGTCCTGATGTCAAGAGGAAGCGCATTCCATAGAAGTATAATATGGACTGTATATGAAAGGAAGAATGAACAAAATCAGAAGTGAAAATGAAAAAGACAAAGCAGTAGAAGATTGTTAGAAGAACGCAGATTCTTAGCATGGGAGACCATAGATAAAAAGGAGGGGTGGGAGACTTGCCCAGAGAAAAATCTAGTCAGTGCGAGCAAACTTCTTCTTTGGCGAATGGGCATCCATTTGAGCTCAGATCCGTAACTCGAAATATGGTCATATTTTCTTAAGTTAATATGAACTGGATGCAGTTGTTAATAGTAGTATGATTAAAAACTTCCTTTTTTATGAAATTAATTAAGTTTTATGAGAAGCACTTATCGTCGAATCAACAAATTCTTGTTTACCAACAACTTAGGGTTGCTAAAGTTCGAGGGATTGATTGAAAAAATTGGTCCTTTGTCCCACGTATTAAGTAAAAAGGGATTCTCTGAGAAACATACTTGAATCCTTACGTCGGCAGGTATATTTGCAAAGAAACTTGTTTAGACTTTTAATGAAATTCGCAGACCCAAAAATCTACCGATTTAATTTTGAGCAAAAAAGTTCTATTTTTCGTTTACACTCTTTGTATGTCTAGGATAAATTCCATTCTGTTTTTTTTTATTTTTGTTTATTTAGGAACCTGATTAAATTTTGTCCCAGTTTATAATCTATTGGGAAAAAAAATAGAATATTGTTCGTTGTTAACCGCAATACTGGAAAACTATAGAGACGATTTAGATTGATATTTAAAACGTTGAAAGTTCGTCAATAACATGATAAGTAAGCCACCTATGTACCACTACTGTACATGAAGTTTAAATAAATAAATAAGTGCTTTTTTACCTAAGGGATTTTTATTATTCATTTATTTATATACAGGGTGTCTCTGACATCGACGCACAAGCGAATACCACGGATCCAGTATATGATTCTGGACCCTACAGTGGTGGAATTTTTCGTCAGTAGTTTTCTAATTAAAAACAAAAATCTTTACCTTTTTTTAATATAAACTGTATAAAATCGTTATTCTAACATTTTTAGTGAAAAAAAATGAATGAATCTCGATGGCTTTGTAATTAATTAATTTTTAGTCATTTTATTTTATCTTTTTCCTAAAAATATCATCGGGGTTGGTTAGATTAACGATTTTACACAGTTTAAATTTAAAAAAGTACAGGTTTTTTTTTTTTAATTAGGAAATTGCCCACGAAAAATTCTACCACTGGGGGGTCCAGAATCATGTACTGGATCCGGGATATTCGTTTGTGCGTCGGTGTCAAAGACACCCTGTATACTTTATTGTACACCAAGATAATAAATGATACATTTGAGTCTTATAATTAAAAACATACAATTTGCGGCTTAACGTATCCGTGCGTTTTTGTATGAAATCAAAAATTTATGCAACACAACGGATGCGAGACTGTTCGAAAAAGATACCGCGGCGTAAGTTAACACAAAAGGCAACTGAAGGAACACGGGTGGGTTTTACTCAGTTAAAGCCAAACAATCCTTCTCGATCCACTAAGTGCGGGAGGAGTTGTACGATGATTTACCACCTGAGAAAAAGGCAAAGTAAAATCCGTCGGATCAACTAGTTTATTATTATTTTTTATGTATTTATGTATCTCAGGACCCTGGGGTCCTGGAACTTTGGAAGGACACAGTTTTCGTGGAATATGTTACTAACCGACAATTACCTCTGTACGCGCTATACTAGAGCCGTGAACAATCCCCAGTTGGCGGAAAACTATTGCAATGTATTGAAAATAAAGGCACAGTTCTTGGAGATTTAAGTGGACTGGTTACCAAGACTATGTAAAGACTATGGCACCTGTCTGAACAATGTTATTAATATAGATAGATCAATAAAAAGTCAGGGTGTTACTAACACACTTAATAAATGGGCCTTCAAAAAGGTTGCTAGCTTGAAGTGTCAAAGCAACAAGAGGGCAACATATAAACAAGGCATAACCTCCGTTCCTCCCAACGATTACAATTCATCGCTTCTTCTCTCCAATTCTTAAGGAAAACATCCAGGTACTCCTACCATCAAATAGTATGAAAATAAAAATAATCATCTAAGTGTAGTATATGCATGTCCCAGGGGTAGCGTCCCACATTTTATAATAAAAGTATATCTTTTGTATTTTTCATTTGTTTCAGAAGAAGCACTGACATAAATTGCAAAGAGAGAGGACACTAGCTTTTGCTTCGTGACGTATTGTTGCTACTAAAGGTAAGCATTATTTTTCATTTAGATACTACACAAACTTTCTTTTTAAGTAGGTTACGTTTCCATTTTGTTAGGTTGAAATGACATATTTACTGCATTAATATGACACATGTAGAATATATATTTAGAAAATTAATAAATAGATTGATTAATAAATAGATTTACATACTAAGTCTCGAAACTATCAAAGTAAAACTGATATTTACAACAAGAACTACGATAATTCAACCAAGAAATTATACAATTTAATTTACACGATGTTATATCTTTCACTTTGACACTTGTGGTGTTTGGTCCTTCACTACAAACGCCGGATACTTCTCAAACCTGAATGAAATACTCAAAAATATGACGTCACTTGTATAATACAAAAACGAATTTAATTTTCAAAAGTACTCACATCAAAAATCCAGCTGATCAGCAAAGCGCAGCAAAAATTGTGCAAGAGTTATCAAAATAAAAACCAGGTCAATTTAACGAAGAAACACTCACAAAGCACACAAAAAATTTAGAAAATGTATAGTATACACGAAGATCACTTTTAAGGCATAATTTCTTGTGAAATCGAAAGTTTAAGATAGATTTTCATTAATGATTTAAAGGTTTTTATATCGCACTGTTTCTCGTTGCGACCGATACGGAGTGAACGTCCGTCTGCCGCAGCGCCAAAAGCGCGACTGGCGAGGTCTAATCATGAGGCGCCGAGCAGTCTCGAGAAAGCAGGTGTACTACACTGATATACACGAGCGTGGATGAGGCAATGTAAATAGGGATGATACTTTACTGCCATCTCTTTCACGTTCACTTTTAGAATCAACCCGCATCGATGAAGCTAGAAAGAGACGGTGAAAGCCGTAGTACGCTGGCGTATCCAGTAATTTTTAGGCCTTCGTCTCCGCCCCGCTACGGTTACTGGCAGGCTTTTAAATATTTAAGTTCAGAGTGTATTTAAGCACACTGAAAGAGCATTATTTAGGTACATGGGTCAACATTATCACTTATTCAAATGACGTGAACGATTATAGACTACTTTTTTAAACGTGAGTCTGGAATGTTCTCTTTGTTTAAATGCCTAAGCTTCTCGAAACTTTACAGTTTTAAAAGTTTTTTTTATTAAATGTTACTCTTTTTTGTAGGAAAGCTGAAAGGGCTGAAATCTTCAAGATTTATTTCTGACAGTTCAAAGATCACGAAAACAATGTCTTAAGTTATTTTTGCAAACTTTATATATCTTGCAATATTTATTATGTTTGTTTAGGACAAATTTTGCAAATGGATTTTGAAACAGTTGCCCCTAACCGATTGAGCTGAGATTTGATATATCTATATAACTTGAAAGAATGAAAAATTTTAAAAATATTGTTTGGCGACAGTCACCAGGATCACACATCAAGTATAATAAAAAGTAAATAACAATAACATTGTGTGTGCCTCACGGCTGCGCCAAAAAGGTCCATTTCAGCATTGTTGCCAGACAGAATAATACCGTCTGACGCTGGTCTTTCATTGAACCTTACTTCGATGACAATACATTAATGTGAACCATGGAGCTGGGGCCCAAGTCTGCTATTTTTATAAATTCGTCATACCAACACGATCCCATTGTCATTTTGCTAAAATTTCGTAATCTGCTAATTCATAATGATCAATCATTGATCGGTCAATGGTCTCGCAACAGAATTTTGGGTGTGAATAACAATATCGAGCTTATTAAAAGCAATGACTGCAAAATGACGTCCTAATGGTCACAGATCAAATGAACTGTCAAAATTTTAGCAGATTATCGCATGCGTCAGACATTCATTTGTCAATATGTACGAGATTATCATTCTATACCCTTCTTTCAATGGAGTGCCAGAGGTAAGGTCACTGTCACTGTAAAGTTATAATGACACCATCATATCAGTAGATTACCAAATTTGACAAAATCAACAATTATGAAATCAGTGATAGACCATTCTGATACTATTGTAATAGCAGACTTGAGGCCCTGAGAGCGCAACAAGATAAACCCATCACGTAAGCACGGGGCGGGAGGGTATGTCAAACTTTTACTGACTAAAACCCACTCCTGTTCCTGCTTTGCTTTCGTTCCAGGGCCCCAGGGTTCTCTTTCGCGCAACCCATTGCTCAAGTAGGCTTCGACCCTGCTAGGCCCCTACGGTTGCTGACATCTCCTTGAGGCACGCGTGGAACACTACGCACCATCGACGAATTGGGCTCGGTCCGGACGGTTACCAGACGGTCGGACGGCAAGCTACCCATTGCTCACCGTCTAGGAAGACGATAGTGATACCATCTAGCCGATTTAGGCCACAGTGACCTCATTTCCTGGATCCTCTTGATGGTTGTGAGCTCAGATGTGCTGCTCTGCCCCCCTAGCCAAGTTACAAGTTGGATTTTTCGGCCAAAGTTGGATGCTAATCACATGAGGGTGTATAACAACCCCTCTAGCCAAGTTACAACAGTTTCATTTCGATTTGCTTTTCGTCCACGCCTCCGTCCTTTATTCTGACGTCATCTCAACGCTCAGTCACGTGGTTAGAACAAAGGAATAGGAGGCGTGGCCGACTCGAGGCGAGCAATGTAAAGAATATCGAAACGAAACGGTTGTAACTTGGCTAGAGGGGCTGTTATACACCCTCATGTGATTTGCATATCCAACTTTGGCCGAAAAATCCAACGAGCACAGAGCAGACATGTCAGAACACCATTGACGATATAATAAATTATAGCTTTTAGTGGTCTACCGACCTACTTTTATTTTCAAAGCCTGTAGGTACGTGCCGCTTCACACGACGGAGACTTCTCCACTCAAGCTGATGTTGTGTCTGTCTCCTAGGAAAAAACATCATAAGCAATAATTTGCATATTTTTTTTTACAGAAATGTATTGTATCTTCCACAATTAATAAGTATTTAAGACAGTTCTACCTGCTGTCTGTCTCTGCGCCGGTGGGATAGTAGTAAATTATTCCAATGGTAAATATGAACGAGCGAATGAGCATACTTGCGTTGGATACAATTGTGCATTTTTGCTTAGTGTTTATTTATTTAACAATTTATGTACACGCAATAATTGATTAAAACTCGCGTCTTGTCAACTTTCCTGACAGCGGTCGTGTGCGACTGCCAGCGACAGACCGCGGCCGGCTCCACGGCCTCTTCACGTCGCTGCCCTCCGCTGCTATTTCGGTGTAAATCGGCCCTTAAGTTCCGCTGCCAAATTAAAGCGGAAATAAAGCGGAAATACGCCAGATAACTTTATATGTAGATATTGCAATACGTTACCTTTAGCAAGTTTAAATCCAGATATACAGGTTAATAGGCCAGCTTGATATTTTACATGTCAGAGTGAAATTCTATTTTAAGATAACATGTGCCTTCCGTTTTTTTTTAGAGTGAGAAATCATTAAATAACTCTTCTTACTTTAGGAGGAGCGAAATTATCAGTAATTTTGGTGTTCATCAGAATTTGGAATCGGTAGCCCTAAAACCTGGGGCGGGCGTTAGACCATACTGAGTTAGGGGTTCGACCAACTCACCCCTAACCGCCTTCTCTCCCCATATACGCCTGTAATATAAGCTAACACCACAGCCCAGTTGGGCAACAGCGCGTAGTGATCCACGCGCTCCTCAAGGAGCAGAGTCAGCAAACCGTAGGGGCCTAGCAGGGCCGATGCCCGCTGGCTAGGACCGCGGAGAATTTCTGATTACATGATTTCCACGCTTAAAAATATATACTTCTATAATATGAGTTAGTAACTACAAATGTAATAACAAATAATCTAATAACAAACACAACCTGTATCAAAGTCAGAGTTACCCCATCAATCATTACGCGAAATTGATATAAGAATTAAGATTGAATACGTCGGCGACAACCCTTGTAAACTAATAATGCCCTAGCCATAATATAGAGTAATGACAAAATAATTATTTGTGTGAAATAAAACTTTCCCTTTTTAGGGTTCTGTACCTCAAATGGAAAAAGCGGAACCCTTATAGGATCACTTTGTTGTCCGTCCGTCTGTCTGTCTGTGAAGACTTTTTATCTCGGGAACGCGTGGAGGTATCGAGTTGAAATTAAAACCATATACTCAGATTTGCGGTTCCTTGAAGCTGTGAAAAAATCAAACTTTTAAGTTAACGAAAAAAAAGATACGTCGTGGCCGTTTATGTTGCTAAAAACGTGTATTTCAACACTCTCAAGGGAATCAAAACTCATATACTTTCCGTTGACCTAGAATCCTGAAATTTGGCATGATTATTTTTATGTCAAAACAACATCTGCCGGGTCAGCTAGTCATAATATATTATTACAAATTGTGTGCGTAAATATGTTGAAATACAGCCTAAAGCACAGGCGTTGGGTAGCTAGCCTTTCAGTATTTTACATGATAATTTTTTTAGAATGTGCACGAAAATTACATAACTTGATTCCGCCATCACCTTTCTACTATCGGACAACCCGACGTACGGAGAGTGTCAACCCTTACATTGTTGATAAGAAACCTCTACGGTCCGGACTAAGCGTTTCACCTCGTTGTTTATACCGCGTACTTCAAAGGATTGGAGCAATTTACCTGCTGCGGTCTTCCCGTCCGATTATAATTTAGGTATCTTCAAGGCTAGAGTGAATAGGCTCTTAATAAACTAATGCGCTTCACCATCAACGTTTACATCACTGCTTACCATCAGGTGGGATCGAAGCACTAGTTTAAATCATTAAAAAAGAATATATAAATGTACAAAAAATACGTTAATTTATTTCTTTATATGTATGTATATGTATCCATTATTATAAAGGCAATTTAAAAACAAAAAACCCTAATGGCCGATATCCGTGTTGGTTATAATTTCAACCACAAATGCGTTTCACTGGAACCCATTACGCGGTAGTAACAGCTATAAAAACAGAGCCATACATTAACTGAACTAATATGCTTTTATTATTAACTAGCTTCAGTCCGCAGCTTCGCTTGCGTGAGTGTGGAAAACTTGTTGACACCTTTTTTTTTTCATTGGGAAAATCGCCCAATGACATCCCCCGCTCTTGGGCGGAGCGTGGGTGTGTCAGACTTTTACTGACTAAAAACCCACTCCTGGTTCTTCGTAGCCTTTCAGGTGTTATACTTTTCCACGCGATCAGATTATAGAGCCCCGAAAGCAATTATCGAGCAGAGCCTTGCCCCAACTTTCCGGGGCGTAACCGTGCCCATAACCGACCATCTTGATCTTCTTGGTTTTACGCTGACGTCAACACTCAACTTTGGGCCATACATTGAAGCAAATGCTCAACTGGCAGCAAAAAAGCTGGGTATCCTCGCTAAGGTCAGACAGTACTTCACGCCGGAACAGCTGCTCAAACTATATCAAGCACAAGTTCGATCGTGTATGGAGTACTGCTCTCATCTTTGGGACGGATCTGCCCGTTACCAGCTTGATGCACTTGAGGCAATTGAGAGGCGTGCCAGGAGGATCATTGGCAATGATGCACTCGTTGAGTCGAGGCTCCAAAGTCTTGAGCATCGGCGCCGAGTTGCTAACCTGTCGGTTTTCTACCGGTTGCATTTCGGGGAGTGTGCGTCGGAATTGCATAACCTAATTCCGCCTAGCCCGTTCCATCATCGGACCACCAGGCGTACGGCAACGCGCCACCGGTACATGGTGGACATTCCACCGATACGCACAAAACGTTTTGGGAACACATTCATTGTGCGTACAGCTAAGGAGTGGAATTCCTTGCCGGAATGTGTGTTTCCTGATAGCTACAACCCGGTAATCTTTAAGTCAAGAGTGAATAGGTTACTTCTAGGTAAGCGCGTTCCATCGTCGACCGCATCATCGCTTTCCATCAGGTGAGATGGCGGTCAAGCGCGAACCTATCGAGAATAAAAATAAAAAAAAAAAGTTTCACGGACCAGACACAACACCAGTCTGGTCGTTCTTAATACCTGAGAAAGCCAAAAAAAAAGCGTCAAAATAACGCTTTTCAAAGCGTATTGTCAGAGTTTGTACACTAGGGGGTCTGTGGATTACCTACACCAAAGAGGTCGCTGGATGTGCTGCGCATCCAATACAATAATATTTTTAGAATATTGTTGAGGCTGCCCCGGTTCTGTAATGCGTCGGAGATGTTAACACAGAATCGAACTGACGGCCTTCATGCGATCATACGGAAGAAGCTAGCATCTTTGGCGGCTACAACCCGCGCCAGTGGCAACAACAACATTCTAAAAGCAGTCGCGGAGAGTTTGTTTTCTCCTTTTTTTGGGAATTTAGTTGAGATGATGAAATTGGAGTCATCTTCTCTGCGGTGAAATTATTCTACCCCTACATAAGACTCAAGCGTGTACAAGTCAAACGGTATTCGTCCTTGATTCTCCTTACATACAATAACTATTATATTCATATTCTACATTCGTTTTCTAGACACACAAAAAAATATTCAGCGTCTTAGAAAAGAAAATAATACAATATTAAATAAAACAGTCCTCATAACTACAAATGTCTCGTAGACCGTAGTTCGTAGCACGTAGCCGCGTAGCCGCGTAGCGCGTAGCACGTAGAGTTAAGCCTACGCAAGCCTACGTGCTACGAGTTTGTTGTTTTGAGATCAGCTGGTTTGCCGAACCATTAATATTCTTTGTTGAATAATGTACTTTAGTTCTGAAATCTAGTCTAACTGGTTAACAAGGACTGAGATAGAGCGGGATTGTTTTTTATTTTTTATTATGGTTATACCCACGTTTGATCACTTCTCTTTCGCATCACCCATGTAGGCTTCGACCCTGCTGGGCCCCTACGGTTGCTGACGTCTCCTTGAGGCTCGCGTGGAACACTACGCGCCGTCGATGACTTGGGCTCGATCCCGACGGTTACCTGA
Organism: Mythimna vitellina; assembly: GCA_949316375.1. Lineage (NCBI taxonomy): Eukaryota > Metazoa > Arthropoda > Insecta > Lepidoptera > Noctuidae > Mythimna > Mythimna vitellina. Next base: position 4,627,890 of record OX438687.1, on the reverse strand, counting down.
CAGTCGGACGGCGAGCTACCCATTGTTCGCCGTCCGCAAGCCCGCGCCTACGGTGGCCGGAAATCGGGATCGGAATCCCGGCGACTGGGGCATAAAGGCCATTGCCTCGCGCGTGCAACCGCCTCCTTTGATAGAATTACTGCTTCGCAGAAGGAGGTGACCGCCTGCCATTCCTCCTCGCTCCAGACCAAGCTTGTACCAAGGCCTGGCATGAGAGATCGCTGCCGCCGAGTGTACCTTGCACATTTCTACTGTATGCTCCACCGTGTCCTCCACGGTCCACACAATGGTGATACCCGGGCGTTTCTTCCACACGAATCCGGTGCGAATTGATCATGTCCGGTGAGGACCTGCACCATGCGGAAGATAAGTACGCTGTGTTGTCTTTCCAGCCACTCCTCAAAGAGGGGATTTACCGCCATAATTGTGGCGTGCCGAACGTTTAACTACTATGAAATCAATAAATGGTAAGTGATGATGTGGTTGCCGATGGAGCACGCTAGCCTAGAAGTAACCTATTCACTCTTGACTTAAAGACCCTTAGGTTGAAGCTATCAGGAAACAGAGTCCGGCAGGGAATTCCACTCCTCAGCTGTACATAGAATGAATATATTCCCGAAACGATTTGTGCGTATAGGTGAGATGTCCATCATACCAATCAGTGGGTGGAGACTAAAAAGTACTGATTTTATCAAAATTACGTAAAGAATATTAAAAATTATTATAGCTCTTTCACTGTCCTATGGAACGACCAAAAAAAAATCCTATTTATTTATTTGGTCACCCAACAACTGCTTACACAATATATTGGTATTGTATATTACTTTGGAACTTCATTGATCAGTGCAGTAATTTATTATATGCTAACACCACATGCACTTTTTTTGGTTATACTTTTCAATATCTGTTAAAACCAATTGCCATTAAAACCCATAAAAGTAAATAAAAATTAAAACAATTAAAAAACAAACTTGTACCCATAAAAGGTCTCAGGGTGCTCGGTGCCGGGGATGCCCCACTTACGTCAATCTCGGAAATTACACTGTCGGCCATCTTGAAAATTTTCTATTACAATATTTTGTCGCTCCTCGTATCGAATATACCGTATACCTCATGAGTATGCAAAGTGGAATCCATCATATTATGGTAATCATATGTTTTGTGTTATATGAGGAACATTGGTAATTTAAAAAGAACGTTCTCTGATGTGCCGAAAACCTTATTTTTTATCAATTGTTCATGATCGCAGACACCTAAATGTAGTAACCAGACAAAAGTGGATGAAACCTTCTGTCATTTTGGTATAGAAATATATATTGATATTAACATGGTACATAATCATATTGTAGCGAAATAAAAATAAAATAGTTTCACCACCATAAAATTATAAGTATATATGCTTATAATTTTGAATAAGGAGGTTTTAAAAATAGGTTTAAAAAAATCAAGTTGTAGACTGACTGATGTCTAACAAAAAGATAAAAAACCTACCAGCCTAATAATATTTTGAAAATTCTAAAAGTAAATAATGCCGTTGCTAGTGCTTGTGTATTTTTGAATTTAATACGTAGAGCGCCACACTAACTCTATAGTTTTAATTTCACTTCAATATAATTAGTATATAATTATGACAGAAACGGTTTAAAATGGCTGACCAGATAATAGTAAAAATCAATATAAAAAATAACTAAAATTTTCTTAAAACACAACATCCATTGATAAGGCTTCAGTAATGTTAGCGGAACAATTTATCCTGGAAACAAAACATCCTAAAATTGATACAAAAATTAAATATACACATAGGCAGGCAAATGAAACCTCATTCAGCCTAAATCAATACACATTGTAATAAGTGTATTATTGTAATGTATTTGGCTCGCTTACGCATCATCGATCCGTGCTCTCGGTTTGACGCGACCACAGACTATAATATAAATGTTATATGTGAACCACAGACTGCCCAAACCTCGTCGGTACAGTGACGTATGCGCTCGAGACAAATAGTAGTATACCTACAAACACTGCACACATAATTTCATAATTCACTTTATCCTACTTTTTCTCACTGCTAGACAAAAACCTCCCCAACATCATGCACGCTCTCTTTGTACCTTGTTTTCACCAGTCAACTTGTTAAGATCGAGTCAAGACCATCACGCCAACGATATTTAGGCTTGCTTGCTTTACTCGATTAAAAAGCCAGACATGCATTGACAATTTCGCACTTAATTTTCAAAATCGTTGTGGGACTGAAGTGATAGAATTTTTGCCTTGGTAGCGACGCTTGACTTCAAAAACCCATTTTATGGCAAGACGCTTACCATTTTTTTCCTAACCTAGTATGTATTCCACTGATGTGCAAGGACCGATCAGTTTTCTTCCAAATCACCCGGAGATATGGGCGGGTGGATTTACTGGACGTTACCGTAAAGATCAAATGCGGCGAAAGTAGTGTGACGATCTGATCACGTGATACAGATAAAAGACCGAAGATCGCGCAAGGCACATAAGATCCAAATCAAACTTAGCCGAGGATCGTGCCAGACATACGATACCCCTAATGCATTAAGTCGTATCATATTTTTGAGCAAACTTGTAGTGTAAAAATCTAATATAAATATTACTATTTCTTATTACGTCTAGCATCTGGTACTGAGATCTTAAACAGATTTATTGATTTCATAATTCAAATAGGAGGATTGGTTAGAAAGTTTTTCACAAATTACGAGTACTTATATAATTAAAAATTACAAAAACGCTTCTTCTGAAAAAATGCATTTTTTTCCTTACGACCTTATGCGTGGAAGGTGTCAATATGTCAAACTTATGCATGTACAACTCACGTCCTTCTCCTTGGCATAGTAGAGGGTGCGCCCGCGCAGTCTGAAGTACCGGCGCTGCCATCGCTGGAAACTGCGCGTCTGCTTCATCAGGTAACCCTCCTTGACCACGGGCTGGGGACAAGTTACAACCATTTGAGCCGATAAGAATAACTAAAGGCGCCAGAGGCCGTGGTCAGCAATTTCCCCAAGCATCCAGGGTCAAAATTGCAGTTGCACTTTACCAATGCTAGTGTACAAAATCTCTTTGTAGATAAGGATCAATGATTCATGAATGGTTTAATTTCTAACTAGTTTATTTAATACTTTAGACTCTATAGTCTAAAGACTTATTGTGTTGTGAACCATTGAACTTCTACTACAAAGATATTTTAGACACTTTAGAATTGGTAAAATGTTACTGTACTTTTGACACATAACTGTACAATAATAATAATATTTTTATAAAATCTCCAACTGTTAAAACGAACTTTTTGCAAATATAAAACCACGGTCCACTCATACGAAATTATTCGGATGGTTAGTTAAAGAGAATATCGAATCAGAAAAATTAAAACGAGGTCACTTTAAAGTACTACCAAAAACAAAATATATTGAAATTCAGAAAAAAACCAACACAGAATATTATATTGAAAACCATTATTGCTTTTCATTTTGTATCTGTTCAGTACAGTATAATACTGTAAAACCGGACAGAAAATTACAATTTTGAGGTATAATTTTTTTGAAGGACAAATGATTTCTCCCTGCTCTAAGGTGGAGCGAGAAGACGTGTCAGACTTTTACTGACTAAAATCCACCTGTGTCCTTTTAGTCAACCTTTGCGATCTGGGACCGCGGTAATTCTTTCGAACGATTCCTCAACCCCAATAACTTTTTGTTACCCAAGTACACTGTGTACTTACAAAAAGTCGTTTTCTTGTCGGCTGTAGACGACCGTGGCGTGTTTGGCACGTTTTTGTTTGTCGCCTATATCCGACCGTGGCGTTCAAAAGGATAATATGTGTTTATCTATAACCTTATGGGTGTGACTATCCATAATTATGGACAAAAAATATTGATCATAGCCCACAGTCTAGCAGTATGGTCATTACCATACTGCTCATATTTAATTACTAATTTCTACAATCACGCGGGCGAATCCCGCGTGATTGTAGAAAATTATCCCAAGAGAACATATTCCCGGTACAAAAGTATCCTATGAACTATTCCAGGGCATGATCTATATGTGCGCCAAATTTCATCCAAATCCCTTCAGCAAAGTCAGTGTGAAGGAGTAACAAACACACAAATATACACACACACTGACAAACTTTCGCCTATAAAAAATTAGGGGTGAAATGTGGTTCTGCATTTCACACAAAAACAAATAAATATAACTACAAAGAATATAGTTAATGCGCAAAATCAAGAACTCTCCGTATCAAGAGAAAGCCTAGAGATTAGAAAACTTAAAGTACTGGAACTATTCAGCGAGGCCCAAGATTAGTGTTGTATTGGGATGGAATGATGATGAAGCGAAAACACCTCTGGTTCCATACCAAGGCTCAACTACCTTACTAGATTAATCTGCTGGCTCGCCTGCTTTAAACCTTATTAAGCACGCCTACGCGTAGCTACTCCCACATACAGACCCTGTTGGTGATAAGAGAAGCCGCCATTTAAGAAGTCGGAAGTCTGTCCGCCATTCTCGTGAGACGACAAGTCGTGAAATGGCGCGCAGACTTTCGGCGGGAACTCATGGTGATATGGCGACAGCGACTGTCGCAACTCAGTGCTGGGTACGCCACAATCATGGTGGTAAGATCCCTCACAGCCACTCCTCGCTGGAGAGACGTCACGGCGAATTTAGTTGGTATGACACAGACCTACACTGAACATGGTAATTTCGGGAGGTTCCTGCACCTGATTCGTGCGCCCAGAGGACATGGTGGAGTATACAGCGGAGATATGCCCCGCTTGGGCAGAGAATCGCCGTGTCCTCGTGGAGGCGGTCGACGGCGGAGACTTATCGCGCCGGGCCCTGGTTCAGGCCACAGTCTGAAGTGAGGGAGAGAGGATAGCGGTCAGTAATGCTAGTGATGGAGGCGACCGCACGCGTGAAGGAAAGATCATGATAAAGGATCATAGGTGTGGTTTAAGTCAGTAAAAGTTTGACATGCCCTCCAGCTCCGCCCCAGTGCGGGAGAAATCATTAGATGGTAATCATTTACACGAGCTCAAAAAAAAAACAGCCCGGTATCAATGGGTTTTTAAACCAACGGTTAAAACGGGCTGTACAAGTGTGAAAAAACTAAGTTACCGAAGTTTCCGGCTACCCTTTCAATTCAAATCCCGACAATATTCATCTCCCATCGCGTCATCTGCTTCGCATTTTAATATCTTACGTCCCGAACACTGTCCGCCATCTTCCTTTTTATTTCCGCACGTCTTCATAATTATCCGCACAGTTTTGTTCACGTGACGCTCTGCGTTTGTGACAGTCGACGAAGATGATGTTCTATTTTTAAAACGAATATTACACTATTATTACACTAATACAGGCAATTTTTTTTTAAGATGGGATATTTTCCAATGACTTCTTTATCTCTAGCGCGGAGTGGTAGGGCGTGTCAGATTTTTGCTAATCAAAACCACACCTGTTTCTTCAGTTGCCATTTTCACCCCAGGACCACGAGTAACCCTTTTCAGAAGACGACCTATGGCCCCAATAGGCTTCGGTCCTGCCGGACCTCTACGGTTTTACTGACATCTCTTAGAGGCGTGCGTGAAACACTAAGCAGTGTCGAAGAATTAGGCTTGAAGACACTTTTTATCAAGGTACGAGTAATATGTTCCTTTTGGGACCATTTTCAGGCGAAAGCGCTGGCAGCAGCTATTAAAAAGTATTGGTATCTACATTTGACGCCTAGGAACTCGTGGAGCAAGTTCGTGGCTAAAGTAATAACAGCCGCACGAGTCAATCTCCAAGGAGTATGAGAGTATGGAGTACTGCTCTCATCTTTGGGACGGGTCTGCCAAATACCAGTTTGATGCACTACTCGATTAAGAAGCGAGCAAGAAGATCATCGGCAATGATGCTCTTGTCAAGTCTCCAAAGTCTTGAGCATCGATGCCGAGTTTCTAGCTTGTCGGTTTTCTTTCGTTTACAATTCAAGGAGTATGCATTGGAATTGCATCATCGGACCACAAGACGTACGGCGTTGCGCCACCGGTACATGGTGGACATGCCACCACACATACATACAAACATCGAAAGTTACTAAAAAAAGCTTGTAAGAATTTTTTTTTTGTTTTTAATTTTTTTATTTTACAATTCATGTACACACTTATATAATAAAAGAAAGAAGACGGAAACAGAAAAATAGGTACATAGGTGATGCTTATTTCTATGGAAATCTCTTCCAGCATACCTGCGAAAGGAAAATTGGAAAAAGAGAGAATATTTGTAAATTTAAAATTATAATACCTATACTATATTTTAACGGAGCTGAAAAGCAATTACACAGAAAATTCAAAGAAACACATCAAATTAGGTACTTAAAGCAAAACAAATTTGATGTGAAATTAAGGTTTCGAAAATTAAATCACATGCAAGACAAACTAAGGTTACTTTGAACTTTGAAAAGCCTAATCTGACGTTGACACTTCGATTTATTCCCGGATCGAATCTGACGCTAATTAGAGGACCAGTTTTTCTACTCGTATATTCGATTTAGAGGATCAGATCGAAAATGCTCGATTTTCCGGTAAGACCGCTTTTTCTCGACTAAAATAATAGTCGTGGCAGTTATAGTTAGATTTTAGGTTTGAGTGCATATAAATCTACTAGCCTCTGCCAGCGTCTTCGCCTGCGTGAAAGTCGGTTTCTCCATACAAACTTCGGACCCCCGTTTCATCCCTTTAGAGGGCGAATTTTGAAAAATTCTCTCTTAGCGCTCGCTTACGTCATAAAAGGAAGCCTTGTGTCAAATTACACGCTCCTAGTCCCAGTAGTTTTGGCTGTGCGTTGATATGTCAGTTAGTCAGTTTCTCCTGTTATATATATATATATATATCTAGACTAGATTTATATAAAATGAAAAACTGACTGACTAAGATATCAATGCACAGTTGAAACTATTGGGACTAGGAACATGAAATTTTACAGTAGGTTTTCTTTTATGATGTAGGCGAGCACTAAGAGATTACACCGCACAATAAAAGCTGATTATGAAAACATGGGTTTTTCATTGAATGTTTACAAAATAGCACTTATTTTTTAGGGTTCCGTACCCAAGTAAAACTCGGACAGTATTACTAAGACTCCACTATCTGTCTGTCTGTCAGCAGGCTGTATCTCATTAACCGTGATCGCTAGAGAGTAAGAAGGATGGAGCTATACACCATATATAGCTCCATCTCTTTAACAGTTCTGTTTAAGTAGTCAAATCAATAGCATTAAGAGCTCCTGGTACGGCCTCTGTTGCCGCTATAACAACAAATACTAAAAACTAAAAAATGATTATAATAAAGTGTCTAATGTTGTATGGATAAGGACTATATTTCACCAGGACACCATGGCGGCGTGACCAGTTGCGCCGCCATGGTGTCCCAGTGAAATATAGACCTTACATACTTTTGGAGGTAAGCGGGACGGAGAGTAAAGTCCCGTAAACCTCCGTTGAAAACGGAGGATCCTCCGGCCAGACGGGATGTTATGTCTGGTGGGCAGCTGCCCGGCAGATGATTTCGGGCTGTTCTATATGTTCTAATCGCGCGGAGAACTTTGATTGCGCGATGCACGATTAGTTCTTATGTGACGCCATAGATGTCGCTACATCACTCCCCTCCGGAGATCGGAGATCGATGGTTCTCTTTGGTGGGGGCATCACTGGCGGCCGGACTAACGTTCTGAGCTGGTCGCGCTACCAAATTGGTTGCGTAACCAAACGGACACCAGGTGAGTAACTTTCTATAGAGGTGCATACATTTTGTTGTTAGCGGCGACTGATCGCGCCGCCATGATGTCCCGGTGAAATATAGCCCTAATGGTACGGAATCCTTCGTGCGCAAGTCCGACTCGTAAGTGGCCGGATTTTTTATGTGTTTATTTATAGAAACTGACGGAAACAGACTTCGTTTTAATTTTTAATACAAGCGTAAAGTACAGAGAGCGCTTCAACTGTAATTTAAATTTTAGTGTAATTAATGAACTTGAAAGCTTAGAATTATAAGTCGCTTGTGTTTGATTAATTAACGATGAAGACTGCCTGTTGTTTATATTTAATTTTATTTCCTTCTCTTATATTTCAATTTCTCTGTCTCCACGTTTATATGTACCACCTCGTATTGCCATAAGGCCATTGGATTGGTTCTAAAAAGGATATACTCATGGTCCTGAAACGTAAAAGGCAACTGAAGGAACATAGGTGTGGTTTTCGTCAGTAAAAGTCTGACAAGCCCTCCTGCTTCATCCTAGAGCGAGAAAAGTCATAAAATGATTACCTCAAAAAAAACTGCCCAAGTGCGAGTTGGACTCGCACAAGATGGGTTCCGTAAAAAAAAACATGTCTGTTATATGGGGGCTCCCATATAACAGGTTTGTTTTTTTTGCCCTTAAATATTTATTTTATTCTTTTTTTTAGTATTTATTGTTTTAGCGGCAATAGAAATACATCATCTGTGAAAATTTCAACTATCTATTACGGTTCATGAGATACAGCCTGGTGACAGACATACAGACGGACGGACAGCGGAGTCTTAGTAATAGGGTTCCGTTTAACATTTTGAGTACGAAACCCTAAAAAATACCTCGTATGGCTTCTGACGTTAATTCAGATTGAATGTCTTGATTCATTATCGTAATATTCTAACAGAAATTACTTACACTTACTGCTAAGGGAATTTATGCTGATCACCCAAAAACATCAACTCTCCATTTGCAAGTATGCTGGAAGAGATTTCTTCAGAAATAAACATGATCTTTGTACCTATTTTCCTGTCTATCTTTAGGTATATATGTTTGTTTGTCACCTAACTTCTCTTAAACGGTTTGACCGATTTGGACGAAATCAAAATTTATGGGATATTTGAGTGGGTCCCTGTATGGTTTGAAAATACAATTGATCCTAGTAGGTTTACTTTTTAGGTGGCAAAATCATCGAATGACATCTCCTGCTCTTGGGCGAAGGATGTCTTGAAATAGCGTGCCAGACTTTTGCTGACTAAAAACCCACTCCTATTCCTTCTATGCCTTTTATACCAGGGCCGGGTTTTCCTTTCGGATGCGAACCCATGGCTCCAGTAGGCTTCGACCCTGTTGGGCCCATACGGTTTGCTGACATTTCCTTGAGGTGTGCGTGGAAAACTACGCGCCATCGATAACTTGGGCACGTTCCGGACGGTTACCGGACGGTCGGACGGCGAGCTACCCATTGCTCGCCGTCCGCAAGCCAGCGCCTACGGTGGCTGGAAGTCGGGATCGAGATTCCGGTGGCTGGGGTGTGAGGGCCGTTCTCTCGCGCGTGCGGCTGCCTCTTCTGCTAGCATTATTGCTTTGGAACACTACGGCGCTTCAATCAGATTCTAATACTTTTTCTTACTAATTTTAGGGCAAGATGTCTGTCGGGACTGCTTGTTGTATTATAATTGTTTATATTATTTGTTTATTCATTTACCTGCAAGTAAGTAATAAAGTCTTAATAAAAAAGTCTTTATAATTTTTCAATATCTGATCTTTGTACGGGAGACATCTGCCCGACATAAGTAAGCAGTGCCGTATAAAGAGACTATATCGTTGTCGTGTTTTTCAGGATCCATTTAGGTACAAAATGAATTTACTCATGTCTTTGCTACACCTAGTTCGAAAACACATAGCATAGCATAGTCGGCCTTATAATGTTCCCACTGTTGGGACTCAGGCCTCCTCTCTAGGAGAGGGAAAGGTCCGTAATCCACCATGCGGGCCCAGTGCGGGTTGGTGGATGTCACATGTCTTCGAATTTTTGGTTTTAGGACATGCCGGTTTCCTCACGATGTCCTTCACCGTTTCGAGAGCAGTGGTGATGAAATAAATTACACAAAGTAATGCGCCTGGCTGGGTTTAAACCTGCGACCTACGACTCGTGAGTCGGGGCCACATTAGGTCGTAAATAATTGCACTGAACTAATTTTTTTAAATGTTGTTAAGACAGATGGATGCGAGACGCATAAGACCGGTCGTTATGGCATCGCTTGGGGGAAGCCTATATATGGAAATCAACTGTTGGACACAGGCCAACAGTTGAAGTCATTCGTCTGAAATGATGATGATAATAATGATTTATTTATTTATACCAATAGTGTAAAACCAAGTTTGCAGCTTCGATTGACCAATGCTAACTGCATAGTGATCGAAAATCTCGATATTTTCTGTATCTAACTTCTACCCAGAACATTGAAAAAAAAAAACTGGGCAAATGCAAGTCCGATTTGCGCACTGAGGTTTCCGTACAACCGTTCCGTTCAACTTACCTAGGAAAACAGTTCAATTCCCGAATTGAGTTACGAAGATTTTTCTTTTGTTTTTGTGATGTAACTACAAATTTGAAGTTTTTCAGATTTTTTCCTACACTTGTGATATAAGACCTTGCTTCATGCCAAATTTCAGATTTCTAAGTCAACGGGAAGTACTCTATGAATTTTGATTCCTTTGAGAGTGTCGAAATACACGTTTTTTGCGACATAAACGGTTTTAATTTTAACTCGATACCTCTACGCGTTCCCGAGATAAAGGGACAGACAGGCAAACATACCGACGGACAGACAACAAAGTGATCTTACAAGGGTTCCGCTTTTTCCTTTTGAGGCACGGAACCCTAAAAAAGAAGAAGTAAATGAAATGTTAATAATATTTATGAAATACTAGCTGACCCGGCAAACGTTGTTTTTTTTTTTTTTTATTCACGATAGGTTCGCGCTTGACCGCCATCTCACCTGATGGAAAGCGATGATGCGGTCGACGATGGTACGCGCTTACCTAGAAGTAACCTATTCACTCTTGACTTAAAGATTACCGGGTTGTAGCTATCAGGAAACACACATTCCGGCAAGGAATTCCACTCCTTAGCTGTACGCACAATGAATGTGTTCCCAAAACGTTTTGTGCGTATAGGTGGAATGTCCACCATGTACCGGTGGCGCATTGCCGTACGCCTGGTGGTCCGATGATGGAACGGGCTAGGCGGAATTAGGTTATGCAATTCCGACGCACACTCCCCGAAATGCAACCGGTAGAAAACCGACAGGCTAGCAACTCGGCGCCTATGCTCAAGACTTTGGAGCCTCGACTCAACGAGTGCATCATTGCCAATGATCCTGTTGTTTTGCCATATAAAATAAAATAAAAAATTTAGGGGTGGACTACCCCTAACATTTAGGGGGATGAAAAATAGATGTTGGCCGATTCTCATAGATACCGGATAAGCACAAAAAATTTCATCAAAATCGGTCAAGCCGTTTCGGAGGAGTATGGCAACGAAAACTGTGACACGAGAATTTTATATATTAGTTTTTTTTTAAATATCCATCCATCTAAGACGAAGATATTAACTTTCACAGCTGCCTATAAGAAAAAGAAGTCCGACATGCTAGGTTACCATGACGTTTAAAGTAAGATTATTTTATTCTTATTCCATTGTGGGTAAGAGATGGCGCTAGACAACCTGTATAGCTCTGTCTCTTCATCATAATCATAATCAGCCTTTCAATGTTCCCACTGCTGGGACTCAGGCCTTCTCTCTAGGAGAGGGAATGGGCTGTAATCCACCACGCGGGCCCAGTGCGGGTTGGTGAATATCACGTGTCTTCGAATTTTTGGTTCTAGGACATGCCGGTTTCCTCGCGATATTTTCCTACACCGTTTTGAGAGCAGTGGTGATAAAATAAATTACACAAAGTAATGCGCTTGGTTGGGTTTGAACCCGCGACTTATAACTCGTAAGTCGGAGCCGTTATCACTCGGCTACCACTGCTCTCTACCTCTCTGTCTCTTACCCACACTGAAATAAGAATGAAACAATCTTACTTTGAACGTCATGGTAACCCTCATGGACTCTGACGTCAAAGTATATCAAGCCCGAACGATCTCCATAGGAAACGTCGTTTTTACGAGAGAGATAGTTCGGTATATTAGTTTCCAATTTTTATATCTCATTTCAATTCTACCGATTTTTATATTGTTTTCGTAGTTAGTATCCTAGGGTTTTTTTATTGGGTAGGAAAATCATCTAATGACAAATCCCAATCTTGGGCGGAGCTGGACATAGTGTCAGACTTTTACCGACAAAAAACCCACTCCTGTTCCTTCTTTGCCTTCGTCTCAGGGCCCCAGGTTTCACTTTCACACTACCCGTGGCCCCAGTAGGCTTCGACCCTGCTGGGTTCCTACGATTTGCTGACATCTCCTTGAGGCGCGCGTGGAACAGTACGCATCGTTGATGACTTGGGCTCGGTCCGGACGAATACCGGACGGTCGGACGGCGAGCCACCCATTTCTCGCCGTCCGTAGTATTCTAGGGTTGCATATTTATTGAAAAACTAATTCGATCACGCAAAGAAACTCCGAGCATAGCTCTTTCCATTGTTGTTTTGGGTGAGTTTCAGCTTTGAAGATACTCGAAGGAGAACTAAGGTTACCGGAAGAGCCTGAAGAATCGCCAAACTTGTGCAGTGGCAATAGGCACATTACTTAAAGACTTTACTCAAAAAATATCTGCTTTCATTTTGAACTTCCTTTTTAACCGACTTCTAAAAAAGGAGGAGGTTCTCAATTCGAATGTTTGTATTTTTTTTTATGTTTGTTCGGGCATAACTTCGTTGCTTGCCAACCTTATTGAAAAATGATTTCTTTGTTGGAAAGGATATACTTCCCAAATGATCCCGTAGTCACCAAGTTGGGATCTGATGATGGTATCTTGGTGGAATCGAGGGAACTCCTCAAATATTATAGGCAACCATATAGTGATTTTGGTATTTTCATCGAGAACTTAAGTATTTACAGTCAAAAAGTAACATTTGATGAATTGGAACTGATGAAAAAGACCAGAAATAGTCAACGGAACTTCTTACTCGCATATATATCACAATGAAGATAGTTATGCGACTATGACAATACAAATAAATGAATGGTTCTGAATCTGAAAAAAGTTACGTTGAAAATGGTATCATCGAAGTGATTTGATGATGATGATGGAGCCGGAAGGTAGGCACTGGAACTCCGTAATTAATCGATGTAACCTAGCCGTGTTTGGGCTTATTAGAATTGTCATGAGATGCACTTTGGCTATAAGGTACTATCAAACTGATCTGATGATGGGGCCGGAAGGTGGAAGGTAGACACAGGAACTTCATAATAACACAATGTAACCTAGCAGTGTTTGGATTAATTGGAATTATCATGAGAAATAGGCACTCTGTTTATAAGTGTATCGCAACAAAAAGTGTGAAATAAAAAACTTTTTACAAAAAAAGAATAACCGACTTCACTAAAAAAAAATACTAAAAGGATCAAAATAACTTTAACTTCGGAAGTCGGTGTTAAATAAGATACAAATAATACCGAGTAACACCGACTTCCGAAATTAAAGTTATTTTGATCCTTTTAGTATTTTTTTTAGTGAAGTCGGTTATTCTTTTTTTCTAAAAAGTTTTTTTTACAGTAAAAAATATAAAAGGCGCCCATCCATTTAACTTTAACTTCGCCATTTCCTTCCGCGTTTCCAGAGGTTCAGCAAGATCCTCCAGAACGTTCCGCAATACGATGTACGTTTCAGCGAGTGCACTTGTTACCACAAGAGGAGTAGTTAATAGGCTGCACGAAGTGAGCTCGCGGTTGTTAGAAGTGGCCTAAAGCCGGCACGTACGTCGGCCACTTCTAACTTTAAATAATTGGCTGCGCAGTCATTCTTTTTAAGATGGCGTAAAAAATTTGCTTGAGCCTCGAAGTAATCTGCCATTCTCCCATGGATTTAATTTAAAAATGTGTACATCTTTTCTGAAGCTTAAGATTGACAGCTCTCTTAAAATCTCCTTAATTTTTTTATCTTAATTTATAATTTTTAAACTTATTTTACTGTGGTGGTACATTGGGTTAAAAATACAACACTTTGGTAGGTGTACACAATAAATAAATAACAGATATTTGAAATACAATGAAGTATCGTTAATTTAAGTTACATAAAATTATAAAATACATATATATGCTAATATAATAAAATAATAGATACTATGATAAAGATGAAATCCTAAAAAAAAAATTGATTTTATTGTAGAAGATTTAAAATGTAATTTAATGTGTGTTTGTGTATATTTTTATTAATACAAATTTATTCAAAGGAGATTCTGAGAGAGTAGTCAGTGAGATTTTTAGAGAACAGCGCTGCAGGTTTTACTTTTACTTTTAAGTACATACGAAACTCATACGAAACCAGTCTTCACCCCAAAAAGATCAAAGCAGCATAAAATTATGCATAGCTGACCAAAGCACAAAATGATATGAAAAATATTCATATTCTATGCGGGTAGACTGGAGATAGGTATGCGCTAATATCCCGCTAGGCGGCGCCACCACTGCGCAATGTTTAATTACAGCCACCGAGGCACGCTGCGACGATTAAAACCACGTCTTTCGTTGGAATACTTTACATTTTTGATATTCTTTTGAAAAAAGCTTTTGTTTTACTGAGAGCACAGAAATGTAGTGTCGTATTTTAATTGTGTTTATATAATTTTGAGAACATATATTATACATATATTAGTTTTTAATTTTAGCCTATATGGCAATGCTGCCAGCGTTCTGGGCACTTTTCCCATTGACATCGATGTGGACGAATTTTTTGATGCCCTATGAGTTCTTTTTCTACCAGTTTGTACATAATATTATTTTCAGTTTGTTTAAATATTTATTAAGTTATAATATTTATTAGTTAAGATGTTATTATAATAAAGTTCATTATGTAAAAAAAAACAATAAATTAAATTACGAAATTTAAACGAAAAAAAACCCTATATTACTACATTTAATTTCTTTATTCTTTTTGTAATATTATATAACTATTTATTTATTTATTGTGCACACCTACCCACCGTGTTATCTTTTTTAATCCAAAGATTGACTGGTAGAGAATGCCTTTTGCATTAAGACTGCTAATGTACCACTACTGTACATGAAGTTTAAATAAATAAATATGCCTAGAATTTTAAATTCAGTAAGTATATCATCATCTCTCTGCCCTTCTCAGGTGTTATTTATTTATTTACTAGCTTTTGCCCGCGGTTTCGTTCCCGTCTCGCCCCGTCTTATAAATTTGTTAACCTTATTAACAAATTTATACACTTCCTGCTCCTCGTCATTAATACAAGAAGAATTTTTTTCTGCTATATTTCTGATTGAGCCATAAAAAAATTCTGCTCTTTCAAATTAATCTCGGGATTTGAGGCATATCCACTTTATTCTTTCGCTGTATGAAATCGGTGTAAGTACATGTTTAACTCTACTTAATTCCGACCTCTAGTCATTACTATACCTAAAACAAACTCGAGCGATTGCAGAATTTGTGCATCCGCTTTATTTTTGGCCTCCGCAAATACGATCATGTGTCGGAGTTTCGGACCAGGTTAAGGTGGCTGCCAATTCGGCGTCGGCGAGATATCCACATTCTATCCCTTCTCTTTACTATCCTGCACAATCCCAATGCTCCTCAATACCTTCGTGAACGCTTTGAGTACCTTGTGCCAAGGGGTAAACCCTGTCGCACTATCAATTCTCTTCTCCTTCGTACTCCGCGTCATACTTCTAGCCGCTATGATGGCTCCTTTACTGTAACTGCAGTGCGTCTTTGGAACGCTCTCCCACATTCCCTTCGCGACAGCCCTTCTCTGGACGTCTTTAAGAGGAAAATTAAAGAGCACTTCCTTTCTCAATTGACATAGTATTAGTATATATTGTTATATATATTATATCTGTATGTATGTATATATATATATATATATATTAGACGTATTTATGTATGTTTATGTTGTACACTGGATCCTACCCTCGATTGTGATCTCTCTCTGTCACTCAAAGGTTTGCTGAGAGAAAACTCATTGTTGAGTTAAGCTCGCCTTTGTACATAAATTGTCAAATCCATGTATTGTAGTTAAGTTTTGTGTGTACAATAAAGAATAAGAATAAAACATGGCATCTTTACCAAACCCATAGTAACTTTACCATATCATAGATATTTAATACAAACTCAAATATTAGCAAACTAACTGTGAATAGACACTTTATGGTAATGCTAGTAATTTTATGATATATTTTTTCTAAGTGATAACACGCATAAATTTTACAACATGATTGTTGCAAGTCGGCTTATAATATAACGTGCAAAATTTAATTTGCAGAGGTTTAATTAAATGTCACTGATTATAAATCTTTGATATTATATGTGAAAAATGCTTGGGATTGCTATCCTAATAGCTGCTGCTGATATACCTATTTATTGAAATATTGACTTAGGTATTGTTGCTTGAAGTTAGGTAAAATTACCAGTGACTGGAACTTGGCAACTTTACCTATTGCTAGGGTTGACACAAAAGTCAAAACAATATTGCAAAGTATTCTTAATGGTTACGAATTATACTAAATGTGAGCGTGGCAGCATAATATTTTGATTTTTTTTATTGTGTTGAGTGCGGACTTTGGTTTTATTTAAAGTATTTGTTTCAGACCAAAAATACTTTCTAATCAAACTAGAAATCGTAGAAGACTCGGTTCCAGGCCTTATAAAAATTACAGTGTCGAATTGATGGACTTAAGCTGTTAAACCTGATGCACCCTTTTATTAATAAAAGACGAAGAATTCGTCAATCAATTGCTATGTCTATTTTGACAACACTACACAATAAAACTTTTTAGTATTTACATTACAATGAACTCAGTAGCAACTATACCTACGGTCATTTTAGTCTATATTTGAATCTAATTTGTCGATATTCTCGTTTTGATATTAAAGATAGTCTATGAAACTAAAGAACTTTACCTATAACAAGCATCAAACATGAATAGTTTACGAAAAAATGAGTGTAGGTAAAGTTGCCAATTTTGTTACCAATTTACCTGTGTTCTTTATTTCTCTCTACAGGTTAAATTATTAGGTTTTAAATAAAGATTATTATTGATAATAATATCTGAAGGTATAATAAGTATATAGAAATTGTATGTTTATAATAATAACAGTTTATTAAACAAATTAAGTATAGTGACTTGGCTCGCGAGGTTGTCGACATGTGGTATGTGGACTCAGCAATCATTGTACCGATAGTCATGTCGGTAACCTCGACCAACACCTTAGGAGCTTCGCGATAGGCAGCTGGATCAAGGGCTTGATTCAGAAAGCGGTACTCCTGGACACGGCTCATATTGTTAGGAGTTTCCTATCTCTGGAACCTTGACCACCGGTAACTTGGACTCTATTCCCGATACCGGTGGAGTATTAATTTTTTAAATTTTTTAATGTTTTTTTTTTTGATGATTTTGTTTAAAAAAAATTAAAAATATAGTTTACATGTGTTTATAATGAGATAATAATAGTTTATTAATTTAATACACAGAATAAAAAGTTGTGAAATAATATGGTCAAGATGTCACGTTTCACGGTACGTCTATCGATTCACAGTTCAGACAGTATAAAATTTAGGTTAATACATAAATTGTAGGCAAGTCTCTAGTTTAATTTTGTATATAACTTACTATTTTATCGTAAAATGAGTCGGAAAGGAGATATTGCCAAAAAACTGTTTTAAGGCGCCATTTTTCCGAATGGCGGCGCGGGCGGCAGAAATACGAGGTGGCAAAGTTGAAATTCGGAAAGATGATATCAAAACCTATAAAGTAGCCAATTTTCAAAACTACCAAATTACTGTATTAAATAGAGATAAGCTCCAAGTTTGCCATCCCAAGCTCATCTATGACTTCACAATCAACAACTATTTTGAACAATATACACAATATTGTACAAAATAGTTTTGGAGGTAGGCGGAACAGAGAGTAAAGTCCCGCAAACCTCCGTTGAAAAGGGAGGATCCTCCGACCAGACGGGTGTTATGTCTGGTGGGCTACAACTGCCCGATAGATGATTTCGGGTTGTTCTATATGTTCTAATCGCGCGGAGAACTTTGATTGCGCGATTCAGGATTTTCTTATGTGACGCGATAGATGTCGCTACATCACTCCCCTCCGGAGATCGGAGATCGATGGTTCTTGATGCTTCTTGATGCGTGCCAGGCCATTGGTAGGTTGGTTCCAGTGAGTCGGAACCGAATGCCGCATAGTTCTCAGTGAGTCGGAACTGTCTGCGGTGATGCCCCAGTGAGTCGGGGTGGTGCTGTCCCAGTGAGTCGGGATGATGCTGCAGGCTCCAGTGAGTCGGAGTAGTGCTGCTGGCTCCAGTGAGTCGGAGCGGTGCTGTGCGATGTAGTGGCTTGACTGCTTGCGTCGACCAGGAGAGGTTCTTCATTGCTCTTCATGTGACTGGCCGAAGGTGCAGTGTGCTTCGCCAAGGTCGCTGATGAGGCTGAGGGTGATGACCAGGTATGACCAGGTAGGCATGCTGGTGGTCAGGATACCCTTTAAAGCCGTGGGTGCTGGCTGTATGGCTCGCTGCTCGAAAGCTTGAGGAAGTGATGATGACGTCACGAGGTAGTAGCTGCACGAAGGCTGCGCTGACGTTCTTTGTCGAGGGTCACCAGTTTGGAGGTAGGCGGAACAGAGAGTAAAGTCCCGCAAACCTCCGTTGAAAAGGGAGGATCCTCCGACCAGACGGGTGTTATGTCTGGTGGGCTACAACTGCCCGATAGATGATTTCGGGTTGTTCTATATGTTCTAATCGCGCGGAGAACTTTGATTGCGCGATTCAGGATTTTCTTATGTGACGCGATAGATGTCGCTACATAGTTATTGGCACGTAACGTTATCGCGAGTTCGATTCCCTTACAGAACAAATATTTGTATGACCAGATATTTTTTCCAGGTCTAGGTATCTTGTTTAAAAGTACTCACTATACTGGAGTAATTGCTAGTGCAGGGCAACGTTTTTTTGTTAAGAAAATAAAGTATCTTATTGAAAATTATCTTACAATCGTACAAATGGAACTAAATCGCTAAATTTGATGTAGAGTTGTATTGGACAAGAAAGATATGATATACTCTTTATCCCGGGAATACATTCGCGCAGGCGAAGCCACTGGCAGTAACTAGTGATAAATGTTTCATACAAAGTGGACATAAACAACTAACTTGGATTTGATAAGTTTTTTTTATTTTTTATTCCACAACTTTCACACATCGCCATCTAATCCCAAACTAAGCAGAGCTTGTGCTATGAGTACTAGACAACTGATAAATATACTTATATATTTCTAAACACAACATATATTACTGTAGCTCAATTACACCCAGACATAAAACAAGTGATCGTGCTCATCACACAAATATTTTTACTTGGGTTGGGAACCAAACCCACTACCTCCAGCGTAACAGTCAGGGCCACTAACCACTAGACCAGCAGGCCGTTCGAACGAAGTTAACTGTGGTTAGCGCTAGCGAGATTGTTCGAAAGGGTTACCGTAGCCGGGGAACGGAATGGGCACGCCATAATTACGGCGGTAAGTCCCCTCTTTGAGGAGTGGCTGGAAAGGCAGCACGGCGTCCTCACCTTCCGCATGACGCAGGTCCTCACCGGACATGATAAGCTCGGGAGGTTCTTGCCCCGGATTCGTGCTGAAGAAACGCCCGGGTGTCACCATTACGTGGACCGCCCGGAGAACACGGTAGAGCACACGGTGGAGGTGTGCCCCGCTTGGGAAGAGCAACGCCGTGTCCTCGTGGGGGCAATCGGTGGCGGCGATCTCTCGCGCCGGGCCTTGGTACAAGCCATGGTCCGGAGCGAGGAGGAGTGGCAGGCGGTCGCCTCCTTCTGCGAAGCAGTAATGCTAGCAAAGGAGGCGGCCGATCACGTGAGGCAACGGTCCTCACGCCCCAACCGCCGCCAGGATTCCGATCCCGATTTCCGGCCATAGTAGGCGCGGGCTTGCGGAAGGCGAGTATTGGGTAGCTCGCCGTCCGACCGTCCAGTAACCGTCCGGACCGAAGTCAAGTCGTCGACGGCGCGTACTGTTTCAAGCGCGCCTCAAGGAGATGTCAGCAACTGTAGGGGCCCAGCAGGGTCGAAGCCTACTGGGGCCAAGGGTCTGATTCTGGAAGGAAGACTCCCCGGCCCCGGTACGAAAGGCGACGAAGGAACAGGAGTGAGCCGGGGAACGGAAAGGGCATCTGAAGGAACACAGGCCACGATGGAGCATACAGCAGAGGTGTGCCCCGCTTAGGCAGAGCACTGCCGTGTCCTCGTTGGGACGATCGGCGGCAACGACCTCTCGCGCCTGGTCCTGATACAGACCATGGTCCGAAGCGAGAAGAAATGGCAGGCAGTCGCCTCCTTCTCGAAGCAGTAATGCTAGCGAAGGGTCCCGATCCCGATTTCCAGCCACTGTAGATTTAGGCTTGCGGACGGCGAACAAGTGTAGCTCGCCGACCGGCCGTCCAGTAAACGTCCGGACTGAGCTCGAGTCGTCGACGGCGCGTAGTGTTCCACGCGCGCTTCAAAGAGATGTCAGCAGGCCCCAGCAGGGTCGCAGCCAACAAGTGAGTTTTAATCAGTAAAAGTTTGACATTCCCTCTCACTCAACCCTAGAGCTGTAGAAGTAATTGGATGATATCCTACATAAAAAAAATATCAAACGAATAGGTACTTTATTATTACTCATTTTATAACGAACCTAAAATTAAAGTCCAACGACACGGTGAACTCATTTTCTTTAATTCCAAAATATAAAAACCTTGTTCAGATGAGCAGAAACAATATACTAAATCAATTAATGTCACTACGCGCTACGTCTTGGAGACTTGGAGTTTTGGACGAGTGCCAATGAGTGAACAGGGCGACGCGTAATGTTGCCAATTTATTTTTTTCATGTGCTCCAAGTCACCAAAAACACTAGATCGGTCTCGAGTTGGTCTTGGTTAATTGTTTTGAGGATTGGCCTAATTAGTGATGTTCTTCAAAAATGCTTATGGACGTAAATGAAGCAAAAGAATTATCGGTTAATAATTTTCCTTTTCATGGTTCGAACGATTTGTTCGCTGTTTTTGGAATCCCATTTGAAGGTGAAAATAAAATTTAACGTGACTACTTATTTATTTATTTATTTAAACTTCATGTACAGTGATGGTACATAGGCGGACTTAATGCCACAAGTTATTCTCTACCAGTCAACCATTTGGGTTAAAAAGACAACACTTTGGTAGGTGTGCACAATAAATAAATAACAGCTATACTTATGGCAAAGTTATTTTATCAAAAATAAAATTAAACATTCGCACTAGTCAATCAAATCTTGTTTTGAAAGTAGTTTGTCTTGTTTTCCACTACAATCCAATTATATATTCATATGTAATATCTGAGGAATAAAAATGATTGTTTGACAATCGCGGCTCTACCTCCGTAAAATTATATCCCACCTTTCAATCAATTTTATTTGTTTCAATTATATTTTCCTTTTATATTTTATACCACACTATATTAAAGCTAATAAAACAAAATGAAAATTATTAAAATCGTTCAAGTACTTTTTGAGTTTTAGCGAGACTAATGAACAGCAAATGATTTTTATAAATGAGAAGAAGAACAAGATTAAAAAAAACAATAGATAAAAGGAGAAGAAAGATATTATGTCAACCGCCATATTTTTTATTCAAATAGAACTTAACTGGCTATAGAGAAATCACCCAAGTACAATAAACTACCAACTAGAAAATACGAGTCATTTAAAGTAAAACTCAGTCGAAATTCATGTCCAACCTGCCACGTTTCGTGGAAATTCCACTTACTTGGCAACACTACACACCGGCCCACGATACAACTACCTATATATGTATACAAACTATATATACATGTGTGTGTACTACCGAACGGCCATTGATCTCAATCGTAAAGGAAACCTATAAGAGAAAATTTTATTTGGGAACTTGACAATCGTGTTATATTTTGTTTTGATTACTGGGTGTTGATTTTTATGATATTTTGATATTAGGTTGATTTATATAATAGCTAGTAGTTACCTGTAGTTTTAAGCAAAATATATACATCCCTATTTTTATAATTAGTACAAAAAAAATGGGACTCAATCCTTACCCGTTACTGATCATAATTATTTGTGTAGTCAAAAGTAAAAAAAAAAAAACGAACTCCCAAAATTATGCATGAAAATTTTACATAATTGGTAAATTTCAAAATTGAATTCATAACAATTGCTACTATAAAATATTACTCGCAGTGTTTTTCCATTGTTTTTCATTCATAATCAATAGCCTGTACAATATTTCCATAAATTGAGTGACATTTTGGGATATAAACAAACGCTAATAACTTTGCTGTTTATGAATATTATTTATTGAGACTTCACTTAAAACGAAGAAAATAACAAGACCTTTTCTAATAAGCCCTTTAAGTACTTGTACTAATTAAAAATTAGTAGTGGACATATATATACTAGCACTTAGCCAGCGACTTCCTTCGCTAGAATGTTTTTATAAAAACTTTAACAGCCCTTAAACCATATTTTGGGGGTGGTTTTAAAAAACTAATTATGACAGTCAGTCAGTCAGTTATTCATTACGGTTAGAATTTGGGAAAACTTTCAAATTTCTTAACCCAAAAAATAAGACTCCTCTATACCTACAATCTTTAAAACCCCTAAATTTTTCTATTGAGAGAGTTATTTATTTAATACTTTATGCACAAACGTACAGCAGCGGACTTAATGCCTTAGGCATTTTCTACCAGTCAACCTTAGGGTGATGCAGAGATAAATAGTTAGAGTTATTGTTTACTTTGGTTAATACTTGTGCTAACTTTAAGTACATTGGCGCACGAAAGGAGATTTTGCATATAAACAAAATTCACCCTTTTCATCCCTTTTGAATTTCCAAAAACTCCTCCTTCGTGCTCGCCTACGTCATAAAAAGAAGCCCCTGTGCAAAATTTCACGTTCCCAGTCCCGATAGTTTCGGCTGTATGTTGATATGTCAGTCAGTCAGTTTCTATGAAGAAGTTGACGTTGCTTTTTTGTTTAATATCTATACATATAATAAAACAGTAAAATTCTTTTGCCATGGTATTAATTGGCGCAAAAACTACTGAACCGATCCTGTTCAAATTTTGCAGACATAATCCTTATAGGTCAGGGCAACTGATAGGCTATAAACTATCGCGCTATTTGCTATGGGGGGTGAGCAATAATCAAAAATGTAGGTATTGAACGACATTTGCCGCGAGTTCAATTCCCAGCTACAGTTAAAAATTTTGACATAATTTTGTCTTATTTTTTTGTATTAAAATAACTTTTACCATTTTTTCAAAATAAAATTGACATTTCTATTCGATATCTTCTAAATATTTTGTAAAAACTAATCAAAACACATAATAAAATCAAAGCGACGAGTAAAATCACGTACTGTAATGTTACATTATTCCATTTAGCTGCAAATTTAACTTCTAAAACGAAAATCATCACGCTATCATCGTTAGGGAGCCAACCAGTCAATTATGACGCTTATATAAGAACATCTATTTTATAGTTTATTCATCGAAGACCGCAGCGCAGTGGTTTCGTATCTAGACTTTCGTGTAATGTGAAGGTGGTTCAAATCCCATACGGCTCTCTTAGGAGAATTTTTGTTCTATTTGGTCATCGAGAATAAGATTTTTTATATATTTTTGCAAGCTTACAATTTTTTTTTTATATATCTACGTATATAATATATCTGTAGAAATTTTTAGTGAAGTGCCTATTTTTAATTTTAGAAATCGATTTAGATAACTTTTATACATTTAAATTGTGTGGAACTTGATAATTATCTTACTTAAGCTTTGTTTCATCGCAATGAAACAAAGCATATGAAAGGCAAACGGTATGAAATCAAAGTTTTCGAGAAGTAAAATATGACACCATAAGCAATTCAGATACTCGCAACGCCATCTGAAGACTCAAAGTAGAAATAATGATGACAATGACGGTTGAACTTCATATTAAATTTGATAGATGGCATTGCGTATTTTACGTAATTGTGGCAAAAGAATGGCCATCGCCCACGTTTACAGTTATGTTTAAACTGGTGTAAGACGGAGGCATTTTTAACAATCCTACTGCTTATTTTTATTATTTTTTTCCCATTATTGTAGCAAGCTAATTGACCGTGATTATTCAAGGGATACCATCCAAAGATGATAAAAGTAAATACCTATATGTATTTAATTATTCACTTTAAAATAACACGGCCACATTTTCAGAAGGGGTTGGTTACAGGGTACCTTGCATTGGATGGTCCCCAGGTGGACCGATGACCTGGTGAGGGTCGCGGGAATCCGATGGATGAGAGACTCACAGGACCGGTCATTATAGCGACACTTGGGGAGGTCTATGTCCAGCAGTGGACGTCTTTCGGCTGAAATAAAAATGATGATGATGGCACCTTTTTTTTCTTTTTTAAGGGTGGAAATCATCCAATGACTTCTCCCGCTCTGGTTGGAGCGGGAGGACGTGTCAATCTTTTACTGACTAAAACTACACCTGTGTCTATCACTACGCGCTGTTGAGGATTGGGCTCGATCCGGTCAACTACAGGACGGCGAGCAATGGGTAGCTCGACGTCCGGAAGCCCGCGTCTACCGTGATTGGTAGTCGGGGTGGGAATCTCGGCTCGGCGTGAGGCCGTTCGTTCCCTAAAGCGTGCGGCCTCCGCCTTCGCTAGCATTAAGGCTTTGCAGAAGGAGGCGACCGCCTGCCATTACTCCTCGCTCTGGATCAGAGCCCGGCGCGAGAGGTCACTGACGCCGATTACCTCCACGAGGACACGGCGGTGCTCCGCCCTTGCAGGGCACATCTCCACTGTGTCCTCTGGCATGATGGCACCTTGCGGATTAATAATGGTGTGTTTTATTATTTGCAGTCACTGCTTCATATAAAACGGATTCGAATGTGTTTTTCTGATCACAGTTCGACAACGTATAATGTATCTCAGATTCCTTGCAGCCTTACGTCGATATCTGGACATTACCTCTTTGCAATGAGTGGTGATCAACACTGGAACAACCCTCTAAGGGAGGCCAGTCTCAGGGATAACACTTATCGGCTGCTACATTTGTTAACCGTAATTTCATTGTTTTATGGATAAGCTCAGGACTGTTGTGGGTGTTTCGAACGGTTTCTGTTCTGGGTTCGGTTGAAAGTACCCTGATATTACCATTTTGTGAATCGCCTGGAGGACTCGGTGTAGCATGCGGTGGAGGTCTATCCATCTTGAGTGAACCGCCGTGATAGTTGATGATTTATTTATTTAATCCTTTATGCACAAATGTACAGCGGCGGACTTAATGCCTGCCGGATGATGATGGTAGTTTTTGGATTCACTTAAGGCTTTTCACTATCAGTGCACGTTATCCAGCTGAAGGTCGGTGTCCCGATTATGCTCCTTCGTTTACCTTTATCAAAGCTGTCTAACTGCTTAAACTCTTCAGTGAAAAGTTATTGAGGCGAAAATTGTTATGGGAGATAACTCTTTCGATCAATCTTGCAGCCCTAGCAGACATCGGACCTAGAAGGCCCTATCCATTTGCTGAAATCTCTTTGAGTCGCGCGTAGAATACTACGCGCCGTCGATTCAGGACTGCTTTGACCAGACGGCCGGACATCACCACCGCAATCCCGTGTTTGCGATGGCTAGGAATTGCCTTGCGGCTTTCAACACCCGGAGCGTCCCTTGCAGCGACCGCTGAGGAGTCAGGATGTCCTATCCCTCATAGTTTCAGCCACCTTCTTTGATCGTAGTGCTTCACTGAAGGAGGCTACTGGTTGTCATTTTCTCCACCAATCGCCCCCATAAGAACAAGGCGGCGCCGGCGCTCCGACCAAGCGGGACTGACTTCCACCGTATGCTTCATCGTATTCTCCGGGCGATTCGCACAATGGTGAGACCCGAGTGTTTCTTCCAGCTGAATTCGACACAGATACCTTCCAAAACACCCACAACCGGTGAGTCCTGCACAAAAAGAGCATGCCGTGACGCTCTGTAGACACTTCTCAAAGACAGGCATTACCGCTGCGATTTGATTGTGGCGTGCTCTCTGTGGCGAGGGGTTAAAATCATACAATGTTGTTTTACCAGAACATAAACCAGAAACATACATATGCCCATGCAAACTTTTCCCTTGGGGTAGGCAGAAATGACAACTGCTACGACCCATACATGCTCTTTCTATTCAGTGACGGTCATACATCTGGATCTGGACGAGTACATAACATGTTTCCTGAAGGTAATTTGCGTTTTTAACCGACTTCTAAAAAAGGAGGAGGTTCTCAATTCGGATATTTTTACCTTTAACCGTTTTATGTTAAAGTACAATAAATTATTGCGATGCTTTCGGAATGAATTGCAAGCACAGAGTGATTGTACTGTTTTACGAACTTAACGCGGACGAAGTCGCGGGCAACAGCTAGTCTAATATAAACTTAATTATGTAAAGAATTGCTTCCTACTTTCGTTTTTTTTATTCTTTATTTTGGCGTTTTTTCTTTATTTTGTGGTACATTCTAGAGAAGAATATTGAGAGGTAATAGAAGAAAATAAATATGTATCTTTGTTATACATTTTATAACCCAGATTTAGAAAGGTTCTTAATCTTTACTTTATACTTTTTAACTATAGAAGAGAAACCCAGCATCTCCTTAGGCTTTTCCCAATTTGCTTAGAGTCGGCTTCCAGTAGGTATAACTTCTTCTTCTTAGCGTATCGATGGCAAAACTAGTTAAATTCCTTGCTTGGCCCAGTATTCGGCCACGAATACTACTGTTAGCTCATCTTACAAAACTCGTCGATCCAAAAGTCATACCAGAGCAAGCTGGATTTCGACCTGAAAAATCGTGCTGCGGCTAATTCCTTAACGTAATGCAACATTGAGGATAGGTTTGACACCAAGAAAATGACGGGTGCAGTATTTGTGGACTTGTCGGCTGTCTATGATACCGTCAATATTCGGCTTTTGTTGTGGAAGGTTAGCAATCTAACAGAAGACCCAAAGTTTAATCGAATTCTTAAAGAACTCCTTAGCAACAGACGATTTCATGTGAGCCTCCTTAACGATATAACTGGATGCGGCTGAATGCCCGTATTTTACGGCAGCGACTGAAAGTCCACCACAACCCAAGTACTGAGCGACACGATACCAAGGAGGAGAAAACCCATTCCTGCATAAAACGCACATTGTCCCTTACGGTATTCTTCCTAAAAAGGGTCGAATCATAGTACAATTTTAATCAATCAAATTGCATTGCAAAAATATGACCCAGCTAAGAGCAGTTCATATCTCAGGCAGGTATAATTTGATCGCTCCGGATGAAACGCATTGTACGGAAATACGCCTCTCGAGTTTC
Organism: Mythimna vitellina; assembly: GCA_949316375.1. Classification (NCBI taxonomy): domain Eukaryota; kingdom Metazoa; phylum Arthropoda; class Insecta; order Lepidoptera; family Noctuidae; genus Mythimna; species Mythimna vitellina. Next base: position 4,600,501 of record OX438687.1, on the reverse strand, counting down.
CCCCTAGCATACACTAGTCATCGCAGTTCCTGCTCTATCTCACAAATCATAGGGTTGGAATTGTAATGAAAGCTTGATTTCAATGTCCTTGCTTTTGATAAAAGATGGATAGTTTCTTTTTTATTGTAATTAGAATCTATTGTGATATGAATGCATTAGTTTTTATTGATTGGACTTGGGTTATTTATACTGTAATTAGATTCAATGAAGTTGAAGGAAAAGAAAAAGAGATGAATATAGACGTTGAAGAATCAAGTTTAAGTAGAAAAAAACCCATCTTTGTTTTCGTTAACTCAGAAGCTTTTATTTTTTGCAGCTCAAGGGACCGCAAAGCTGAGTATATGGTTTTAATTTCAACTCGAAACCTTCACGCGCTCCTGAGATAAAGGGTCTTGACCGAAAGACAGACGGACAACAAAGTGATCCTATAAGGGTTTCGCTTCTTCTTTTTGAGATACGGAACCCTAAAAAGTTGACTGTACTAAAAACCCGGCTTCAACAAACAAATAAAAAGAAGTCACTTTGACAGTCGATAGAGTAGTTGAAATTTATTTTAGGTCAATCATAGATTTGACGCCATCAACCGTATCATTTTTACAGTCTGTTTTTTGTTACTGTCCAAACACACAATTTGTCGCCTAAAATTCCCCACTTTACGTTTTTAAATTTTGATGGGTCACTCCCACAAGTAAGACGAGTCTAACGACACCTCTCAAGCTATTCGATGGGGCCGTAAGGTTCTGGAATGGCGACCGCTCATCGGATGACGCAGCCTTGGAAGGCCTTCCAGAAGGTGGACTGATGACCTGGTTAGGGTCGTAGAAATTCAATGTATGCGAGATGCATAGGACCGTTCGTTGTGGTGACACTTGGGAGAGGTCTATGTGAAATAATGATGATGATGATGATGATTGCTCGAAAGAGTCACTGTGACCCTAGAACATAAAACGCAACTGAAAGAGCACGAGTAGATTTTATTCAGAAAAAGTCCGACACTCCCGCTCCACCCAGAGTCTTCTTCTTCTTCCTTCTCTGGTCCCATTATATGGGGCTGGGTCTCCTCACTTTCATACGCCAAGTGGCTCTAAAGTTGTCAAATTTGAAAACTGAGCTTTCTTGAGGTCCCTCTCTACGACATTAGTTTAAGTATATGCGAAACCCAAAACACGTGTCTAGTATATTTATGTAAAGAATCTGGGTACAAATTTTCATAACTGTACGATGAAAAATCACGAAGTTATAAGCTTATTATGTTACCTGGTTGACCGCACAAATACATGATCACCGGGCCACCCGGGCGACTGAGGGGTTGTTTTACTCCCGCATCCTGCAGACGTGCGCTAGTGTTTAATGTCCGCTATAAACTGCCGTGACCTGTATTGTTCTTAGTGTCGGTGGTGTCCAACTTGTGACGTTTTTATAAATATTTTCGGAAAAACACAACACGGTGTAAATATTATTGGAATGAAGAATAAACTATATTCAGGTTTCGTATAAACTAAAAATAATGTTGTATATTTGACCACGCACTCCACCCGTAGTGAGAAAAGTAAAGTGATAATTTCGCAACACAAAAAACTGGGCAAGTGCGAGTCAGACTCGCACACTGAGGGTACCGTACAAACTTGACAGGTAAATTGCGGTTTAGGATTTATGACGTATTAAAAAAAAAACTACTAACTAGATCTTATTCAAACCAATTTTCGGTAGAAGTTTGTATGGTAATGTACATCATATATTTTTTTAGTTTTATATTTCTCTTATTTTAGAAGTTACAGACGGGGGGACACACATTTTACCACTTTGGAAGTGTCTCTCGCGCAAACTATTCAGTTAAGAAAAAAATTATGTTAGAAACCTCAATATTATTTTTGAAGACCTATCCATAGATACCCCACACGTATGGGTTAAATGAAAAAAAAAAATGGTTTTCAGTTCTAAGTATAGGGAAATTTTTGTGTAAAAATCTTAATGCGGTTTATAAAATACATCAACTTACCAAGTTTCAACAGTATAGTATTTATAGTTTCGTAAAAAAGTGGCTATAACATACGGACGGACAGGCAGACAGACATGACGAATCTATAAGGGTTCCGTTTTTTGCCATTTGGCTACGGAACCCTAAATAGAAGTTGCATTCTATGTAGACTGCAGACATTGAAGAATCATTGTGACGCTACTGAGTCACATATCTATTTCAAATGTTTTACAAACATGACATCATATAAGTAACCTGCGGAACAATAACATTCATTGTTTTCGGAACAATAACTGCGTTCGTTGCATCAACTTGCGACAAGTGCTAGACAACGTGGTTTTTATTCACAGCTATATTTTGTCAGCGGCTCGCATGAAAATACTTAATATAATACATTTTTTTTTAGGTGGGATATCATCTAATGACATCTCCCGCCCTTTCGTGTCAGAATTTTACTGACTAAAACCCACTTCTGTTCCTTTTTTGGTTTCGTTCCAGGGCCTCGAGGTTCTCTTTTGCATCACCCATGGCCCCAGCAGGCTTCGACCCTGTTAGGCCCCTACGGCTGCATACATCTCCTTGAGACGTGCGTGGAACACTACACGCTGTTGGCGACTTGGGCTCGGTCCGGACGGTTACTCTACGGTCCGATGGCAAGCTACCCATTGCTCGTAGTCCGCAAGCCCGCGCCTACGGTGACCGCGCATGAAAATACATGCGTATATCAGTGATAATGTAACATTCTATTGGTGAAAGAATTTTTAAAATCGTCCAACAGTTCTTGAGTTTATTAGTTACAGACAAAAAATACAAGTCGTTCCTTTTTATAAAATTAGTATAGAGTAGCGTTTTACCCCGGCTTTGATTTAGACCTCGCTGCAGTAACGCATTCGCAGAACAAAAATAAGCTTAGGGCGGAATTCACCAATAAAACTAATCGCGTTTTAACGTTTGGCTCGCATAATCGCGTTTAGCCGCTGTCTCTAGTGTCACTTGTTAAAATACAACAAAAGAAAAATACAGACAAGTGACACTAGTGACAGCGGCTAAACGTGATTATGCGAGCCAAACGTTAAAACGCGATTAGTTTTATTGGTGAATTCCGACCTAAGTAAGTAACACTACAAGAAAGATTTACCTACCTTTTTATTGAGGTAGAAAATCCTGCTAATATTATAAATGTAAAAGTTTGTATGTGTGGATACTCTTTCTCGCAAAAACTACTCAATAGACTTCGATGAAACTTGGTACGCGGGTAAACAATCTCCTGGAATAGCACATTTCTTTGCGACTCCCACATGAAAGTTCTTAGGTCATCGGATAACTTGAAACTTAAAATGCTAATGCATTCGACTACTTTCCTGGATAAGTCTTTTACTGTTGCGGCCGCTCGTCTATGGAATGCATTGCCTGTGGCAATAAAGCGTGCGCAAACACTGCCTGTATATAAAAGGCTTGTGAAGGATCATTACTTGTCACTGTGATCATGTCTTTTTGTTTCATAACTTATTCTCTTACTTATATATTTATATTTTGTATGTATGTATATGTGTATCTATTTTAGTTTTATGTATCAAGTTTTGTTTATTTTTATATTTGCACCAAGTGCAACCCCATTTTGTGTCCACGTAGTCTCTATCCATTCTGGGTTGCCTGGAATAAGTCGAGTGCGATAAGGCCGCCAATTGTATGTTTTTTTTATGTTGTATTACAATTTCAATTTATAAATTTGTAATCTTGGTATGCAATAAAGTATATATAAATAAATAAATAGGATACTTTTTATCTCTAGAGTATGTTCCCTTGAAATAATTTGCTACTATTACAAGGGCCGAAGCCTCTGGTAGCAGCTAGTCTCAATATATAAAGTCTCGTGTCACAGTGTTTGTTAACGAACTTTTCCGAAACGGCTCGAACTATTTTTTGACTGAATTCAAAAAGAAGGAAGTGTTTCTGTGTCTGTTTTCGGCTGAATATGTTTCTTTTTTTGTATGTTCTCCGATATCTCGGTCAATTGTGGACTGATTTTGAAAATTATTTTTGGTTATGCTTCCAAGTTGATGCCACAGAAATATTGTTATGATCTGATCATGAACTTCGAAGATATGGAACAGAACTCATGGGATCACAGTAGAATCGCCTTTAGTAAGAAAAGTAGTGCAAAATTTCATGCTCCTAGTCCCAATAGTTGCGGCCATGTGTGTAAGCAACTTAATTTAATGATACTACATTCAATTTTAAATATCCGTTTTTTTATTTATTGTGCACACTTATGTACCACACTGTTATCTTCTTACCCGACTGCAAGAAGGGTTACTTAACCCAAAGGTTGACTAGTAGAGAATGCCTTGTTGCATTAATTCCGCCTTTGTAACACTACTCAGACGCGTAGCATGGACTATAAATTTCGAAATGGGCGAAGACGCATCACCGAGGCCTTTTTCTTTTGTAAATTTGAAAACGAGACAGCGGCTGTCACAACCCAGTATTCGACCACATCTTAGCTTACTGTCAGGGAAAAAAGTGGTTAAACGCGAACCTATACATGTAATAAATCTGTAAAAGATTTTTTAGTCGTGCGCGCATTACGTAAAATGTACCAAATTTATATATATGACTTTTTGACATTAAAATTATGTGTAACTTGATATATTACTTAGGTTTTGTTTCATCGCAATCGGTTGACTATATCGAAAGATATACAACATTCATTAACTGTTTGATAGTACGAAGTTTGCCAGGTCTGCTAGTAAATTATAAAACAAAACCCTTGTTCTTAAGAGGCCGTTTTGGATGCGAGGCCGTGGGCGAGGGCCCACTTTACCTACGCCTAGCTACGCTACTTGCACTACTGTACAAGAAGTTTAAATAAATAAATAAATATGTCAGTCAGTCTGTTTCTCCTTTTATATGTACATATATATCTACCTACAAACACTTTACAAAAGGGATCGAACCAACCATAGCCACACATATAACATACAAAACTGGAACAGTCGAAAGATTGACAACCACCGGACATCCGTGGTCGGACGCGGTATAACGTAGGGTGTCTGTGATGTTGGCATTTGAGAGACAGTACTGCCAACCTGTCAAATTGAAGGGATGATAACATAGTTTGAGTGCTGTGGGTGAATTGATGTGATATGGGTGTGAATAGCCCTAAGAAATTAGGTGATGTTAAGACGTTTGGCTCCGTATTTTGAGCATTAATGTGACCTACATTTTCGTGAGACGGTAAAGTGCACTATATTACTCAAATATATCTGAGGCCCTACCAGGAGCTCTTAACACAATCCGATTGATGACCTAAACTGAACCATTAAAGGGATAGAGCTATATAGGGTTAATAAAAATTTTAAAAATTAAAATTGTTTATTTGCACCTTCAAGTTAGCAAGTTTTACAAATGACAGTAAATTAGGTCAAAACGTTAATTAATTGTGATATTTAAGTGTTACAGCTGATACCTAAGCTAACTTTATTAAGTTAGCTACAACAACAACCACGATAAGTACACGATATTTCTTGTTTATATAAGTATCAGCGCCCACCCTCATAATCACTAGCAGAGATTTAAATATCTTCATAATCACAACCAATTGATGCAAAATTAAGACTAAAAAAAAGTAAGTAAATAACGGCTTGAGTGGCATGTGTGTGGTGTGTGATGTGTGGTGTGAGTGTATGTGTATTTATGTGTGTAACTTCTTGACGTTCTAGCAGTTGAACAGATTTGTATGAACACTAGCTCCATTCCTCTTTCTCGCTCGTACGACTGACATTTTAAAAAGTCATTGTAAGACCTCTGCAGGCTTAGACGAAAGACTTTTCTATTACTGGTCAAACGCTAAATACAAAATGTATGGAAATGACATTACCTGCAGAGAAGTCACGTGACAAGTGACGTGACAGGTAATGTCACTGTCATACATTTTGTACTTAGCGTTTGGCGAGAACGCTAACAGAAAAGTAATATGACTAAACCTTAGACTATATTAAGATCGAAAAATTTTATACGGGTTTTTTTTTCAGAACTTTTTTAGTAGAATAGTAATGCGAAAGTTTGTATGGATGATGTACGTGTGTGTATGTGTTACTCCATCACGCTTAAACAGCTGAACGAAAAAGGTTTAGATCAAACTTGACACACATGTAAAGAAGCAAGTTTAAAAATAAATGAAAATATCTAACGCTGTAAGTTTTAACAACCCTAAATAAAAACCCACTTTGTTAACTAATTCATGGTAATAGATTCGTGATAAATCGACCCTTTGCTCACATAAATTTTTCGTACGGAACGCAATCCATTAGCAGAAAACTAGTTAGTTAGGGAAAACCGCGTTTTTATGTAAATATTGGCAAGAGTATCGGGTCGATAACATCGAATAAGGCTCCCATCAAATTGTACCTTCTCCTTCATCAAGGTAGCTCGCTGAAGTAAAATCTCGTGAACAATACTTACAATATAAACCGTAACAACAAAATACATTAATACATTTTACTTAAATCTACAAAAGAAAAGCTTTTGCTCAAGAAACTCTCAGTAATCAGTCTTCCTAAATGAACAATATTTTACCGCCAAAATCCATGGCGCTCTTATTGCCCCAAGCCATTTATCATCGTGTCGAAAACTAAGGCGGACAACAAAAATAGAACGCCTACTCAAACTGATCAAGATCTTTAGACGAACCATTAAATAAACTGGAGTATTTTTTTATTCCCTGTATTGTATTTAACAACAATTGCACTGTACCAGCGTCTCTCAGGACGTTGAACCACCTGTCGGAGCAAGGAGATCAATAAATATGAAGGAACAACTTTATCCTGGATAAATCATTGTCACCGTACTACCCCCTCTCCGCCACTCTATACCTCCCCAAATAGGTCAAACTCCACATCTCATTACTTGAGCACACAAAATTTAATACCGTTGCCAAACAAACATTATAACTTGAAAAATTGATCTTCGAAAATTGTGTCCGGGCACATGGAGACCCCGCGCCCCGCGCTTTGACAGTTGGCACGCCCAAGCTTACCACAACAGATCCTTACGATTCTCTCATTAGAATGCTACTCACGAGTCTCCCGAGGCACTTGCTTGTTGATATCCTCCGAAGGAGTCTCTTCCTCTCCGTGTCATTGTCGCTATCGGTGCTGTCCTCACAATAACCTGGTTTTTTCTCGTCAGCGGTCGCATTCCCACCGGCCACTGACATCACTCCACGGGCGTTCGCACACCACACACACGGCACTCATTAAACACAACTACATCATACAGGATAAGTTAATAATTTACATTGTTTAAACGATTTGCTACCTCGATGACATTTCAGGCGAGCGCCATGACAATAGTGACAGTACGCCGCCGCTGAAAACAAAACAACCCTTGAAGGTGCACAGCGACATCTCACGGTCAGTCGTGGAACTTTTTTAGTTCATACACGTCGTGCGTGCCGTTGGAAACATTCGTCTGAAATACAGCACATAACATACGTTTCAGCCTGTCCTTTTAGCTCAAGATAATTCCGTTAGATGTCGCCTTGGTGGGCTATTTTGGGACATAATGAAGATGTTTGCTTGTATTGGGTAAGCACTTATACGAAGAATACAAATGATTCATAAGCAAAATGGCAAGCTGTTATTTTTCCACTCGAATTAAAAAAAATACTAAAACTATAAATGAAAAAATAATTAAGACTGGTCGTAAACTTTTTCGTAGAAAACTACAAAAATATTCTAGAATTTCATTTCAAAATTCTTGAACGTCTAACGTCAAGTTCGAGCTCACTTTTCTGAAATCCAACGTATAAAATGCACATGGTGTAGTTTTTGCGTATCGATTTTTTTATATTTTTTATTAGTTTTTAAGCTAATGTTAAGCATCAATTTCGCGAACGTTTTTCGATAGTTTTACGAAAAATTAACAAGTAATTTTTATCAACTCAAATCTCGATAAATTACCAAGATGAGGGAAATCATTAATCTTCAGGTTGGTTCGTGTGGGAACCAGATTGGCGGAAAGGTAAGGCGAATTCTAAGACATTAAATAAATGGTAAATTCTATAAATATACCTACTAGATGACCCGACAAACGTTTTGCCAAATGTATAAATTTTTGGAAAAGAACCAAGAGTCTTGAGGCCAATCTTATCACCAGGAAGATAAAGGGTAGCCCCTTATCATCCCCCTGGTGTTAAGATTAGTCTCAGACCAACAAAAAAAAAAACTATTTTTGTTGGGTCTGAGCCGGGGTTATGGCAAATAGCCTACGACCTGTTCAGACCTTATCATCTCCCTGGTGATAATGTTGGTCACCAACAAGAAAAGAATTTATTTTTGTTGGTCTGAGCCGTAGCAAATAGCCTACGACCTGTTCAGACCTACTTAGAAAATATAATAAATCGGTCAGGCTGTTTTGAAAGAATTCAATAACAAACACTGACACGAAATTTTAATATTATTAGATGTACTTGCTTACAAATCAAAGACATTAAATATATACTATGAACCAATAGATAGGAAATAGCAAACAAAATCGTAATCCGATACTTATTACACTAGTGGTCATAAGTTGTTCAGTCTATTAAGACACCCTTACACATCGCTATAAGCACTAAAGCAAAATCATTTTCTGAGAACATATGCCGAGTTACGGATTAAGCTATTGCAAATCTTATGTTAAAATTACTGGATCTAACTTCGGTTTATTTTCGTAAATATTTTTGGAATTTACGCAGTAATTATAATTCAATAATTTTCATAAAAAGTTCTAGAACATTTGCTGATTTTGTGATAACGCCATCTATTGCTGAAAAACTTAACCTGCCTAGACGACCTAAACCGAACTGGGGATTGAGCCATATAGGGTGTATAGTTTCATCACTCTTTTTCGCTCGTTCGACTGACATTTTAGCATATCATGGTGCCCCTGGCCACCTACCGAGGGATAGTTATATCTATATAAATTTATTTAACTTTATATAAATTTTGAAAAATTTAATACGCGTGTTATTCAAAGCCGTCTACGTTACTGAGGCATTTGGATTTGGTTTTTCTAAGATATTTCTTCTGATAGCTTCTGATAGCCGCAGAAGTGTATCACTTTAAATCTTTGTTACAAACTCTTTAAGATGACCCTAGATGCAGCTATGCTGCACCGAAGTAAAAGGAAGGGCTTTCGACTTCGTGCAGCAGCCCTGTGGAACTTTATCGCTCGGAACGATTTATTTCAATTGCATAAGACCTCACAAACCTATTTGTTTGTCCACAGTTCTGGGAGGTGATATCCGACGAGCACGGGATCGACCCGAGCGGGTGCTACCACGGCGACTCTGACCTCCAACTGGAACGCATCAACGTGTACTACAATGAGGCGTCTGGCGGCAAGTACGTCCCGCGCACTATCCTCGTGGACCTCAAGCCGGCGACCATGGATGCCGTGCGCTCCGGCCCCTTCGGCTGCCTCTACCGACCTGACAACTTTGTCTACGGACAGAACAGCGCCGCGAACAACTGGGCACGAGGGCATTACACCGAAGGAGTCGAGATCCTAGAGTCCTGCCTCGACGTCGTCCGAAGAGAAGCGGAGGGTTGCGACTGTCTCCAGGGCTTCCAGTTAACGCACTCGCTCGGCGGTGGCACCGGTTCCGGCCTCGGCACACTACTCACAAACAGAATACGCGAAGAGTATCCCGATCGAATCATCTTGTCATTCTCTGTATTCCCGAGCCCTAGGGTCTCGGACTGCGTAGTGGAGCCGTACAACACGACGTTGGCGGTGAACCAACTGGTAGAGAATACCGACCACACATTCTGTCTCGACAACGAAGCGCTGTACGACATCTGCTTCAGGACGCTCAAACTTACGACACCCACCTACGGCGATCTGAATCACCTTATCTGCGCCACCATGTCTGGTATCACGACGTGCTTGCGCTTCCCTGGCCAGCTTAATGCGGACCTGAGAAAGCTCGCCGTGAACATGGTGCCGTTCCCACGGTTACACTTCTACACCCCTGGCTTCGCGCCGCTGACGTCACGGGGCGCGCAACAATACAGAGCGCTCACCGTGCCCGAACTGACTCTTCAGATGTTTGACGCTAAGAACATGATGGTTGCTTGCGACCCGAGACACGGCAGATACCTGACCGTGGCCACAATATTCAGAGGGCGCATGTCCATGAAGGAAGTAGACGAACAACTTGTGAACATCCAGAACAAGAACAGCACATACTTTGTGGAATGGATACCAAACAACGTAAAGATTGCAGTGTGTGATATCCCGCCACGAGGGCTGAAGATGGCGTCTACTTTCATTGGAAACACGACAGCTATCCAGACCATATTCAAGAGGATAGCGGAACAGTTTGTGGCCATGTTCAGGAGGAAAGCTTTTCTACACTGGTACACTGGTGAGGGTATGGACGAGATGGAGTTCACTGAGGCGGAGAGCAACGTGAACGACCTGGTGTCCGAGTACCAACAGTACCAGGACGCGACGGCAGATGATGAAGGGGAATTCGAGGAAGAAGCGGAAGGCGAGGGAATGGAATAGCAATTAGCATTCGATTATGTGTTTGTGTTTGTCCTTGTGAATGTCCGAATAAAACTAAAAACAGAATCATATTTATTAGTTTTCTTTCTATGAAAATACTTTGCTTTTGATTTTAACTTTCTTTTCAATCACACATAGGAAAAATGATCATGGTAGGTCCACACACAGAAGCAACCAGAAGACGCGCTTTGTTTTAGACCAGCTGTCCTCTGCGACTTTTTGTAGCGATGCAGTTGCGATGCACTCGCTGGCTCTTTGACCTTGCCCACAACCATGATTCTGTCGTGATGCAAACGTCTGTCGTCTGTGATTTAGTAACTGCACAAAAATGCCACACAGTAAGATTGACTCCTTTGATTCAACATTAGTCACGTTGTCTTTTGATGGTCGATTCTACACTCACGCGACCCTCCACCTTTTTCTCCTTCATGATGTCGTCCAACACGGTCGCGCGTTTGCATCGATACAGTCGCGACATATATTTGTTGGGCGTTAGTAGCGCAGTGGCTTCAGTAATTATAAATTATCGTTATTTATAACCTCATATTAACATTTGTTAAATCGATACAATCCATATTTCCGCTTAAGAGGGCTCTTCCCGATCCATCTATCGTCTATACTGAGCATGGTTTAAAAGCTCGTCGTTTCATCCAACACAATCCAACATAATTTACAAAGAGGCAACACTATTTATATTTCACTCTTCTTTAAAAACTTTAAAAGTTTATCATCATTCAGAGTTTTGATTAAATGTGCAAGGCTATAGCTATTTCTATAATGTTTTTAATTCAATAAAAACATGGATAATATTGACAATACATCTGTGTTTCCAAAATATCTAGAGAAATATTTGTAATAGCGTCATAATCATTTAAAAGCAGTTCTATGGAAACATATTTCGGGTTGGGCGCTCTTAACCAGAAATATGACAGCTGTGGTACTGGTTATCGTTAGAGTTTGGTGGTACAACTCACCTTTAAGAGGGTCCTTTTCACTCGCCTATCGTCAACATCGAGCATGGTTTAAAAGCCTGTTACTTCATCTAACGCAATTCAACGTGATGTTTGACGAAAGGGCAAAGCGAAAAAGAGAGATAACGCCTGAAAACTCTGTTAGCATTCGGTAATTCCTTGATTTACTCGAATATTTTACAATAAATTGTTCTAGGAAATACGTGTTTTTTTTAAACCCTTAAATGTTTTTGATAAAAAATCTTCGTCATTCAGAATCTTAAGTTTGTAAGGCGTCTATTTTTATACTATTTTGACTTTTTGAATTTTTAAATAAATCATGAAGTGTCAAAGTTCATGCAAAATAGTAGATTTACAGAGGTCTTATTTTTACACAAATTTATAAATTGATTTCAATAGAAGCATAGATAATATCCATAAGATACTGTGTTTTCAAAATATCTAATGAAAAATATGTATTAACGTCATAATCGCGTAAGAGCAGTTGTATGAAAAACAGTGCAAATGTATGTCGAGTTGGATCCCCTTAAGGTCTAATATAAAATTAACTTTGGGACTAAATAAAACAAATACATAAATTAACAATGTTTTATATTCATGTAGAAAATCTGAGTTTGCATTCTTGTTCTTCCCTTCTTTTCAACTCGATAGTGTCGTTAAACCTTTTGGAGACTCCGTAACATCAAAATAAGTTTCAAGATCAATTTTGTTTTTAGTTTCAACTTGCAGATAGTTGACACTAAAACCAAAAGTATTGCTGGCTTTGCACTGGTATGTAACATTTTTATTTGCTTCAACATCCAAAATACTAACATGGTCATAGGGGAATTCAACTAATTGCACCTGAAAAAGAAAAAAATATTAAATGTTATTATTAAATATAAATTTAAAAACATATTTTTTATTTCGATAAAAAAGAAACTAAAAAAATGCAAGGCACTTTTTTTGTTTTTATTTTTTAACAAATAATTGGAGTGTATAAAAATTAAGTGGCCGGTATTGTTGGGAGTCCGCCATTTTGAATTTATAATGATGTCACTAAGCTGATGGGCATAACAGTTTTGAAATTGAGTTACAAAATGATGATACTAATATAGATGTTGTTAGTGAGTATGTACATAACTAACAAGACAAGTAAAATAAAAGCTTATAAAAATGTTGGTTATACCTTAGCAGGCATCTTGATTCCAGTGCCTTTTTCCTCCCAAGTGATGTCAGGCACTGGATAACCGTGCACATTACATTTAAGTCGTAGGGGAGCGTTGTATTCCGTAATGATTGTTGGCGCTCCTTCAATAGTTATTTGAGGTGCTCGACTTTCTATCGTTGCTGTAAGGGAGAGTACAAATCAATGTCATTCGGAATTTCAAGTTTCATTAGGTTTTGGTATATAAATACAGTAAAATCGTTTGTTCTGTGCGTTAATAATATTCAGACTGAATTCTACTCTGTATTAAAATAGTCTCATGCAGTGAAAGGAAGTTTTAAAACATTTTAAATGACGTCAAACTTTCCCTAGAACTATGATTAATGTATAAGTTAACTACAGCTATAAACTAACAAGTAGGCTTCATCATCATCATTTCAACCGATAGACGTCCACTGCTGGACATAGGCTTCACCTAAATATCGCCACAATGAACGGTCTTGTGCGTCTCGCATCCATTCGGATTCCCGCAACCTTCACCAGGTCATCGATCCCCCTACAAGGTAGACCTTCCAACACTGCGTCTTCCGGTACGCGGTCGCCACTCCAGAATCTTTCGGCCCCAACGGCCATCTGTTCTGCAAGCAATGTGCCCTGCCCATTGCCACTTAAGCTTGACGATTCTTCGAATCAGGAATGAAGATATCCGAAAAAGAACCAAGGTTGCCGACGTAGCACAAGTAGGCTTGTAAGACAGTAAATATGTACTACATTTTCTGAACTTTATAATTACCTGTTGATGGATGCTGTCGTTCTATAGGCATGGGGCTTGTTCTTGCGATTGGTAATTTAGTCGTCACATCATTTCCGCTTACCTGGAAGAAGCGAAATTAATTTACATTAAATAATAATAAAATAAATATGTAACAATGTAAATATAAACAGTAATAAATAAATGAGCAAACTGTACCCTAAGACCAATTGATTTATTGGAGTGCATTTGAATAAAATATGATGATAAAGTCGTTCTTCAACGTTTCATGGTTTTTTTGAATGATTCTTTTTTAAGAAGACATGTTTTAAAGTCGCCCATGATGATGTTATAACTGTAATAGGGAATTAAAGCTTCTAAAATGCGTTCAAAGGAAGGAAAGTAGTTAATTCGAAGAAAAAGGCAAACTCCAAGAAAAATCTTAGAATGATGGAGTTCAACTTCTAGGAATAGATGTTCACGGGTGTTCGGCGGGCACACTTAATCTATACTTATAATAAATCTGTAGAAGTGAAAATTCTGTACATTAAAAATATCAAAATAATAAATGGCAGGGGGTGTTACTAGACCGACACCGAACCCAAAAATGTGATTAAAAAATTTTTTGTCTGTCTATTTGTTCAGGCATCACGCAAAAACTACCGGTTCGATTACAATGAAACTTAGTATAATTATTCTTTAATATCTTGGGCACCACACTGGATACTTTTTATCCCGGAAAAGTATCTACAATAAAAAATAAACTTAATTTTGCAGTTCGATCCCTAGACCCGATTACTGTACAACCACAAATAATAACTTTGTCGTAGGTTACGTCACCCGCAGTGGAGTTCACTAAAGGGCGCTACACATGGCTATGATACTATAATATTTTATCTTGAGATACAATATCGCTCGCCATACAATTCAATGGACTATCACACACGACGAAGATAATATATAATATTTCATATTTTCGTATCTCAAAAAATCTAATAATACCATTTTCGACTTCTACGCGGACGAAGTCGCGGGCAAAAGCTAGTATTGCAAAAACACTTACGGCGACACGAAACATCGTCAACGGCGGATTGAATGAAGGTGTAGTGTAGAACTGTGTTGTTTCGTCTATCAGTTCTAGTTGCAGCTCTGTTATTACTTTATCACTCATGTCGAGGATCTTCGCTGTAGTGAGGTTTAATCCGCTCCCAAATAATCTGATACCTAAAAAAGCATTTCCTTCTGAAAGAAAAAGATGAACACAGGAATTAGTGTTTAAATGAAGTTTTTGAAAACACAATTTTGAACCAACACTTTCGCTTACTTCTATTTGATCAACGAGGTGGTTCACTAAATTAGCCGTACTATTATCTACCTATATCTATACTTAAAATAAAACAGTAAAATTATTTATTTGCATTACGTATGCAAAATTTGAACAGGATCGGTTCAGTAATTTTTGCGCCAATTAATACCATCACAAAATAATTTTACTGTTTTATTTTAAGTATAGATATAGATTTACTTATAGCTCAGGGCAACTTATAGGCTATAAATTGTCACGCTATTTGCTATGGGGGGTGAGCAATAATCCAAAATGTTGGCATTGAACGACATTTGCCACGAGTTCGAACCCCAGCTATAGTAATTATTTTTGTGAGTATTTTCTCGTATATTATAATAAACGTGAAACTAACTTTGTCCGTCTTTTACGCTTTCACAGGTAAACTACAAAAACAACTTTAATGAAATTTGGTGCCGAGTTTTTTTTTTCGCTGGGAAAATCATCTTATGACATCCCCTGCTCTTGGACGGAGCGGGAGATAGTGGCAGACTTTTATACTGACTAAAAACCACTACTGTTCCTTCTTTGCCTTTGTTCCAGGGCCCTGGGGTTCACTTTCGTACAACCCATGGCCCCAGTAGGCTTCGACCCTGGTGGGCCCTTACGATTTGCTGATATGTCCTTGAGGCGCGCTTGGAACACTACGCGCCGTCGATGACTTGGCCTTTCTCCGTACGGTTGCCGGATGGTCGTACGGCCCATTGCTCGCCGTCTGCAAGTCCATGCCTACGGTGACTGGAAATCGGGATCGGGATCCCGGCAGCTGGGGCGTGAGGGGCGTTCTCTCGCACATGCGGCCGTCTCTTTTGCTAGCATTACTGCTTCGCAGAACAGGCGACCGCCTGCCACTTCTCCTCGCTCCGGAAAATTTGGTGCCGAGTAAGCTTGAACCCCACGGAAGGAATAAGGCCTTGAATTCGACTTCACGTCCGTAATAACCGACATTCACGCAGATGACACCGCTGGCAGAAGCTAGTTTGAAATAAAATAATATCATGATCGCACCTGGTGCAGGTCTTGTAAGTGTGTCTTTCATAGAGTTGGGCCTGTAAAAAAAGAACCCAAGCTGTAAATTGAGATCATTCTTGGCGGTGACCATTACGTGAGTTTCAGACTTGCTGCCGACCTCCAATTCATAGTCTCCAAGCCTTGGGTTTTTAATCTTCACGATCTGTCGATACAAATATAGGTCAATTTTTTTATTTTAAACTATGCACAATAGTACACCTGTATCGTGGGTGTGTTCACAAACATACAAAATCACATAAACCAGACACCCAGACCCGAAACACATATCTTTACGCCCCACATTTTTTTTTTCGTGCGGCAATTTAAGCCGCGCCACGTAGCATAGCAGTCAATCACTCAACCATGCCGTCGACACCAATTCATTTTAATTCAGGTGTCTAATACTATTGTCTTAACTTCTGTCCTCCTCCTGTACTCTCAACTTGAACATCTTAAAAGCTTATATGTTAGATGGCCGTGAACTTAGCAGATTATTTTTCAGCAGAGCATAAAAAAATGAGAGTTCTACTCGCATGCACCATAGCTCTGCCCTGCGTTCAAAAATGAGGTTAGAGTTAACTAGAATGACGTCATCAGGTTAGATACTACCAGCGTCAGGCAACTGGTACGTAGTTGTCTGGCATTATGCTGAACCGGACCTATTTGGCGCAGCCGTGAGACATATTGTTATTGTTAATTTTACTTCTCCTTATTTTTTATTTTTTTAATGTTTAATTTAAGTTTGTAAGTCAATTATTATTTGTTGATTGATGAATGATGGTGTGCCTAATAAACATATTTTCTTTCTTTCTTTTATACTCTACGTTTGCATTTTTGAACGCGAACGTAGAGTTCAACTGTCTATGCCAAGAAACTATCATTCCTGCCGCTTACACCAACCTACGCTGCTCGGAGTTATTTGGGTTAACTCTAGGGTAGCTACTCGAGTTATAAAAGAATGCTCTAGGTTGCAACTCGAAGTATTTTTGAACACAAGGCTGGAGTTTCTGATACTTTATAAAAAAAATTCTGGTGTTTTTCCTGGAAAAAATATCAAATAAAAATATGATCTGCTAACTTCCGGTATCAGATATTTTTTTCCAAATGCAGAATTTTAAAAGTACTTTAAATACACAAAGACGAGTTCCATAGTTCCTGATTACTTTTAGTAATATTTCTGTCAATTAGAGCTCACAAGAAAATAAAAACATATCAATCTAATAACGAAAAAACAATTTTTTTATTGTGTAAAGGATTACTTGAATTGAAAAAAAAATGAATGTAGATACTTACTTACAAAATTTGCATGCTAATATTTAGCGAAACATGTTTGCTCATATTTGTACCTTTTACCACCTTTTATACCATGTTTTTTATCAAATAAATATATTATTATTATTATAAAACTGACGATAATTATGCAACACGATTGTTTTCACATATAATTCTGATCATGATCTGTAGGTACGTACCGCTATTTCAGGTTTAGTGACAACGGGTTCCGTAGTTGGCTTGCTGCCACTTGGACCTCTTACTTCTCCAATCCTGAGATCCTTACCGGTTACAGAAATCAGTACGTCTCCAGTATGGGAATCGACCGGAAACTAAAGAAAAAATAAATAAAAAAAACACATCAATAATTTATATTGTTCCAATAAAAATGAGAATTTTTAGTAAACACTTTTTTTTAACCCCTGACGGAAAAGAAGGGTGTTATAAGTTTGACGTGTCTGTGTGTCTGTCCGTGGCATCGTAGCTCCCAAACGAATGGACCGATTTTGATGCGGTTTTTTTTTGTTTGAAAGCTGAACTAATCAAGATGGTTCTTAGCTATAATTTTTGAAGATCTGTCCAGGTATTCAAGATCTACAGCTCGTTTGTTAACTGCGGTAGGGATCTTAAACACATAATAGGTATTTACTTTACTTTTAAAAATATGTGTGACACAATACATAATATTTAAAATACTCTTGTACATGCTGGTGCCATTGAGCTGATCTGATGATGAAGCTCGAAGGTAAGAGACTTATGATAAATGATAAATGATAAATGATATTTATTTTGTAAGTAGGTTTAAAAAAACACTTTTACACGTCAATTTTTTTTTGTCATTTTAAACTAGATGAGGCCGGCGTTTCCTAGCTGACTACCCTGAGAAGAAACACCGAAACAAACTCAGGGGTCAAAGTCTGTTTTAAAGTCCATACAGTTAATATGTAATGGTCAAATCACATGAGAACAGTGCAGATTTGTCTGAGATGGTCTTTTGAAGAAAGAACCATACAAATTTGAGTGGACCTGTCCAGTCAGTGCAAGCATTTGTCAGTATTCGCAAAGCTCAACCCAGGACTACTAAGGAGCTCAACGACTTGACGAACAATACCAAGGAAAGGACATTTGGGTAGGCCGCAGAATATACTCAAATTGCCAGACATACGTTAAAATTACTGAAAAGGAAAAAAAAAAAAAAGGCAATCAACATTGTTCTCACGTTCACAATAATAAAAGTAAATATATAATTTACAAAATGTAATTTACTTAATAAAGTAAATATTGATGTCAAAAATAAAAATAAATAAAGTCAAATTGCAAAATAAAAATAATCTACAATATCAAATTGTAAAATAATAATAATAATAAAGAGCACAATTGAAAATAAAAATAAAAGAGAAAAATAAGACAACAGTTGTAGTGCGTACTGGAGCAGGTCAATCCCAAGCCTTTTCGTCCTCAACATAGTCCTTTATAGAGTAAAAAGCCTTTTGACAAAGTCTTCGCTTTACAAATGTTTTGAATTTATTAAGGCTTAGCTGTTAAATGTGAATAGGAAGTTCATTATAGAAGTGTATACATTGGCATCTAAATGAGCCCCCTATTTTTTTTAGCCTGGTTGTAGGAACCACAAATTATTTAACCCTGGATTGCCTATTAGTAAACCTATCGAGTTTGGGCTCATTAGATTCGCCTTAACTAGTGCTTATACATTTCTCGTGATGACGAGTATCAGATGCTAAAACTGAGAGGTGGCTGATGGAACTCTGAAATGCCTACTAATAAACCTGTCTAGTTTGGGTTCGTTACATTTTTCTTAACTAGTTCTATAAATTTCACATGATGACAAGAATCTAGTGCTAGAAGTGAGATTTAGTTTGTATAATATGTATTATATGTAGGTAGGTATCAGATTTGTTACCCGCGCGAATTCGGGGCGAACCGCTAGTAAATAATATCAAAAAAAAAAAATTTAAGTAGTTATCAAAATAATGAGTTCCGCGAATAATTTAAAAATTGTGAAATAAAAATAAAATTTAAAAAAAAACCCCGACAAAAAAAGAAAGTAAAAGATGAGTTAATAAATTACTCTTTCAGCCTTTTAAAAGAATCTATAAATATTTTAAAGATGAGCATCACTAAACAAAAAAAGAACAAAAAAGAATACAAGATTTCCAAATCAGTTCAGGCGTTTTTGAGTAATCGGGGAACAAACATAAGAAATAAAAACAACAATTCCGACGAATTGATAACCTCCTATTTTTGGAGATGGTTTAAAATACTAACAATGTTATCAAACAAAACAAGAACTTTAACTTACTGTTATCGTATTGTTATAGCCGGAGTTAAGTTTTTTGTTGACGAGCAGAATACTTCTGCCTGTGATGGACTCCTCAATATACTTTAATATCTGTCGAAGTAGACACAAATTGGTTAGCATAGCATAGCATAGTCGGCCTTATAATGTTCCCACTGCTGGGACTCAGGCCTCCTCTCTAGGAGAGGGCAGGGGCCGTAATCCACCACGCGGGCCCAGTGCGGATTGGTGGATGTCACATGTCTTCGAATTTTTGGTTCTAGGACATGCCGGTTCCCTCACGATGTTTTCCTTTACCGTTTTGAGAGCAGTGGTGATGAAATAAATTGATGCCCCTCAAGTTGAAGGGTAAAATCTACAAGTCCGTGATAAGGCCTGTCATACTGTATGGATCAGAATGTTGGGCTGTGAAAAAGACGGATGAAAAAAGATTGCATGTAGCGGAGATGAGAATGTTAAGATGGATGTGTGGTGTGACGAGAATGGATAAAGTGAGAAATGAATATATTAGGGGAAGTTTGAAAGTGGCACCAGTGACTGAAAAGTTGAAAGGGAATCGTTTATCTTGGTATGGTCATGTGAAGAGGAGGGATGAAACGCATGTTACTAAAAGAGTTATGAGTTTACATGTGGATGGATGGAGAGGGAGAGGGAGACCAAAGAAAAGATGGATGGATTGTGTGAAGAGTGATATGAAAGAAAAGGAAGTTAGTGATAGCATGACGAGTAACAGGGCAGAGTGGAAGAAAAAAACGTGTTGCGCCGACCCCAAATAACACGGGATAAGGGCAGGAAGATGATGATGGTGATGAAATAAATTACACAAAGTAATGCGCCTGGCTGGGTTTGAACCCGCGACCTACAACTCGTAAGTCGGGGCCGTTACCACTCGGCCACCACTGCTCTCACTCTCACTGCATCCAAATTGGTTAAGAAGAGTTAATATAAGAGCCAAGAAACTAGTAACAATGGATAAGGTTGAAAGTAATCTCACGTCTTTGACGTCATCTTTCATCATATGGAAGACTTGTCCATTTGTAGCTTCTGCCAGTTTGTGATACACTTCATAATTAGCACCGTTTCTCGCGCCACATTCACCAGTAAGTATAAAAACTACCTGTAAACATAAGACACTAAATCATTACTTTTAGTTCAGTTGCCTAGTTTTAGGCCAGCCTGACAAATTAAAAGTTTTGTAAAGGCTACTTGGCTTCTCTTAATCACTTTCATGCATTGTATTCATCATAATCGTCGTCATCTTCATTTCAGCTAACAGCCGAAAGACGTCTGTCGGTTGTTGGACATAGGCCACTACCAAGCGTCGTCACAAGGACCGATCCATTGCGTCTTGCATCCATCGGATTCCCGTGGCCCTCACCGCATTGTATTCACATCTCATTATTAAGATTTAACAACAACAAACAACAACTACTATAATAGTTGTTGTTGTTAACGCCTACTGTTTAATTTTAATATATAATCTACATATTAAAATTATTTATTTATTTAAACTTCATGTACAGTGGTGGTAAATAGGCGGACTTAATGCCACAAGGCATTCTCTACCATTCAACCATTGGGTTAAAAAAGACAACACTGTGGTAGGTGTGCACAATAAATAAATAACAGATATTTTTGAAATAGAATGTAGTATCGTTAATGTAAACAGTATCCGTCAAACAGATAGCATATCTTAGGAACTATTTAGGCTAGAACCTGGGTATAGTTAGTATAACACATGCTGAGGATCATCATCATCTTCCTGCCCTTGTCCCCATCTTATTTGGGGTTGGCGCAACACGTTTTTTTCTTCCATTCT
The DNA here is from genome assembly GCA_949316375.1 of Mythimna vitellina. Classification (NCBI taxonomy): domain Eukaryota; kingdom Metazoa; phylum Arthropoda; class Insecta; order Lepidoptera; family Noctuidae; genus Mythimna; species Mythimna vitellina. The sequence goes on along the minus strand of OX438687.1, from coordinate 4,579,337 downwards.
ATCCTGTCAACCGTCATACTATCACAAACTTCCTTTTCTTTCATATCACTGTATAACAAACACATGCTGAGAATATATTTACATAATACATGAACACTTCAATTCATAAATTTAAATGAAAAAATAGTAACCTGGCTTTGTTTCTTTTGTGCGATAGTCTTAATTTGATCAAACTTGGCGTGATCCTTAGCTGAGGCATCGGTGAACACATACAAGTAGGACAGTGGTAAGCTTTCTTCAAGAGCTAGTTCGACACCGGTCATGGCATATTCTGGACAATCAGCTCCGCCATGAACGTGTATGGCTTCCATCTGTCTTTTAAATTCATTTCGATTTTTAGTAATGGTTCGTATTTGGGCAGCTGAAACAAACATATTATTAAGCCACAATTTAATATTATAATATTCCACCACTATCACACAACGCCATCTTGTCTCAAACTAAGCAGGGCTTGTGCTATGAGTACTAAACAACTGATAAACATACTTATGTATTTCTAAATACATACATATTATAGACAAATTATATCCAGATACGGAACAAATCGTGCTCATCACACAAACTTTTGTCTTGGGTGGCAATCGAACCCACGACCTCCGGCCTAGCAGACAGGGCCACTAACCACTAGACCAACAGGCCAGACAGATAGTAATAGTGAAGTAGATATCTTGAAAGTTGGAGCTCACTGGCGAGTTGATACTAGTGTAGCGACATCTATGGCGTCACATAAGAACTAATCCTGTATTGCGCAATCAAAGTTCTCTAAAATTTAATTGCGATGCAAGATTAGTTCTTACGTGACGCCATAGATGTCGCTACACCAGAAACAGTAAAACATTACAATGTTAATAAGTTTTTTATAATGTAAGTAGGTAAACCTCGCACATAATGGCAGTGTGTTGCTAGTGATAAGCAGCTATCAATGCATAAAAATAATAAATAGTTATAACTTTGGGTCAAACCCAAAGATAAGAACGCGGCTATCAAATCTATTTATATAGCTGCCATCCGTCCGGGATTCCCCAGATTTGTCGTAGTTTGAAGGGCATCCTGGGGGCGTCCGGGCGGGGTTTTTAAAGTGTCCGGGTGAAACCCGGACTACCGGACGGTTAGTGTTTTACAATTAATCCTGTATATTTTTTTTCCGTTAACTTAGAAGCCGTATCTTAGATTAGTAACTTAGAAGTTTCATTTTTTCACAGCTTCAAGGAACTGCAGACCTGAGTATATGGTTTTAAATTCAACTCCATACCTCTACGCGTTCCCGACTTAAAAGGTATTGACAGACGGTCTGCGGTCCCTTGAAGCTGCGAAAAAATGAAACTTATAAGTTAACGAAAAAAAAGATACCTCCGTTTATGTCGCAAAAAACGTGTATTGATCGACTCTCTCAAGGAAATCAAAATTCATAGGGTACTTCCCGTTGACCCAAAATCCACTGATTTTTTCGAATCTTAAAAAAAACTTTTTAAGATTCGAAAAAATCTTCGATGTTCCATTCGGGAATTGAACTATTCACATAGGTAGTTCGTACGGAACCTTCAGTGCACGAGTCCGACTCGCACTTGGCCAATTTTTTTTACATTGAAGTCGGTTGTATTTTTTTTTAAGTTTTTTTATTTTACACTTATCAGTTATGGTACCACCACTAAAAAGTACCCTTCAGCTGAACTTAAATACTTTATAGCCAGAGATAAACACGGTTAAATTACATTAATTTATTACAGAGTTCCGGTGCCTAACTTCAGGCTTCATCATCAGATCAGTTCAATATATTCCCCCTCTTCTTACAGTCAGTCATCAACTACACGTATTAACAAAGCAATTTTACTTGTTACGACAGTTCTGCTGTGATCCTATGAGGTATTCTGTTCCATATCTTCGAAGCTCATGTTTAGATGATGACAATATTTCTATGGGACCAACTCGGAAGCATAAGCTTTCAATCAAAAAAAAATATCAGAATCGGTCCACAATTGACCGAGAAATCGGTGAACAAACTTAAAAAAAAACATTCAACCGAACACAAACCTCCTCCTTTTTAAAGTCGGTTAAAAATTATCTTTTGGATACTTACTAGGATCATTAAATGTCACCAGAACGAAATTCTCTATCTGCGATGCATTTGCACTTGAGACTTTCTCAAATATTGTATCGACTTCCTCCTTCACTTGGCGTATTTCATCCGCCATGGATGCCGTATCGTCGAAAACAAAAGTTAAACTGCTTTTTATAATTTCTTCATTCCCGTAAACTGCACGTGTTTGTGAAATTAGTAAAACAAGAACAAAATATTGCTCGTAAGACGCCATGGCTACGACTGAAGATACTTCTTCAGTAGAATAGTATTTATATGCGATAGTAATATACGTTCAGTTCATATATGAATTTTGAAATATACCTATTGATTAAACGAAACTTTAAAAACTTTAACCACTGATACGAGTGACCCCACGATATGAAAGTTCAGCGAAATCTTTTTTTAAATAATAATAATCCCTCAAAACAATATTGTGTAGCAAGAATATTTATTAATATAATGCGTTGGGATTTCCTTCCATTGGCATTGTCCCACTAATTAAACAAGTTCATTATTAGGACTAATATTATAGTCATACATTTATGACATGCTTTTTTTTTGAAATGGGAAGAGTTTGAAGTTAGGTCCAGTCATTTTACCATAACAAGATTTGCAATAGCGTAATGCGCGACTCGGTATATTTTTTCAGAAAATTGATAGATAGATATATTCTTTATTGTACGTCGAAAATGGTTTTATTAGGTTTTTTGAGATGCGAAAATATGAAATATTATTTATTATTTTCGTCGTGTGTGATAGTCCATTGAATTGTATGGCGAGCTATATTGTATCTTAAGATAAAATATTATAGTATCTTAGCCGTGTGCAGCGCCCCTTAGTGAACTCCACTGCGGGTGACGTAACCTACGACAAAGTTATTATTTGTGGTTGTACAGTAATCGGGTCTAGGTATCAAACCGCAAAATTAAGTTTGTTTTTTATTGTATATACTTTTCCATGATAAAAAGTACCCAGTGTGGTGCCCAGGATATTAAAGAATAATTATACCAAGTTTCATCGTAATCGAACCGGTAGTTTTTGCGTGGTGCCTGAACAAACAGAGAGACAGTCAGACAAAAATTTTTTCAATCACATTTTTGGGTTCGGTGTCGGTCTAGTAACATTTATTTTTTTGATATTTTCAATGTACAGAATTTTTACTTCTACAGATTTATTATAAGTATAGATAATTCTTACATACAAACTTTATCCTAACAATAAGAAATAAGTGCGAACACGTCTTAAACACGTAACAGTTAATTTGTAAGTATATATAGTAATGATTTATACTTATAGAAAATTTCATTCAAAATTTCCATCTCCGCTTACCATCAGGTGGGATCGCAGTCAAGCACTGGTTTATATCAATTAAAAAAAAATATATATATATATATAGGATATGAGATAATGTTAGATATTCGAGGCATTAAAACGGGTTTCCTACACTCAAGTGGTTTACAGTGCCATTACAACAACGCGTTCAGGGCGGTGTTGGGGCTGCCCCGCTTCTGTAGTGCCTCGGGCATGTTTGCGGAAGCGCGCACCGACTGTTTTCACACCACCATGCGCAAGCGGTGCGCGTCCTTGGTGCGCAGGGTGCGGGGCAGCTCCAATACAGTTCTGGCGATGATTGCTGGCAGAATTGATTGCCCTTGTAACGGACATTGCTGTAGCAGACATGTTGCTAACTATGTCCGATAGTGTAAATGTATTTGTTATGTGTGTTCTGTTTTGTGATCGTTGTATGGGCGCTATTAGTTGCCTGAAATAAATGCTTATAATAATTTTTATTTATTAACTCAGCGGTGGGACATAGGGGTATACAAAAGTTGGTGAAATAGAGAGACAATAGGACGTCCTCGTAACTTATTTATTTTGTTATCAGATATTCGCGTGGTGACATACACCGTCAGAAAGTACACTCACCACAAAATAGTTCAGTACCTATGTACTTAAAATTTGACTACCACATCTAGTCGTACCAAAGTTCAAAGATTTTGATTTGATGTTTTCTCCTAAAGTTTTGCATATTTCTATGATATAATTACGTTTTCGTGGATCGCTTAATGGGAACAATACTTTCGAGTAAAAAAATCTCATTATAATACCACTTTTCTGGGTGCGACATTTTTAGGTTAGAAATTTAAATTTAATATTGTAGCCGATTGGTGCGCGCTATCGAGTCAATATTACGTATGCGTAGGTTTATGTGTGGGAATAATCATTTGATGTGTTTTGCCACAGCATTGCACAACTGCAAACCTAAAAAAGAAGGGTACGCTGGAGGAGTACACGCTTCAGATTTGGCAATCTTTTAGGTGTGCATCTGGATTGAGGGCCCATTTTTTAAATCCTTATGAAACGAAATAAGATTTACAGGGAATTTAGTTAAAAAATAGTAAAACTTAAAGCAATGAGCCATAAATTTCTAAAACGTAAAATAAAACTGTTATGATTAAATAACGTGGGCCCTCAATCCAGACGCTTGCACAAAGAGGCATAGTCTAAATATCGGAAAGTACGATGTCTGGGTTAACAATAATGGTTTAGGAATTTAGTAAAGAATTTCTAAAGTATTTTAAGAAATTCTCAAATCTGTAGAATATCGCATTACAGATTTATGGCGTTTTACCTTGGGCCCTCAATTCGTAAATGTCTTTTTATAAAGAATTTGCAAAAACTGAATTTATCTGACGAAATTCATACAAATGACTTTAATGTATTTTAATTAGATACCACTATGAATTATTAAAAAAGAAATAATGATCCAAAAGTTAATAGTTTAAAAGTAAATGAGAGTTGAATTTTACTGAAACGTCTGAACTGAGGGCCCAAGATTTTCGGCTTTATTGACTAGACTAAACCTCACCGATTAACGCAAAGTAAATCAAGATTTCTTACTATTTTTTAACTAAATTTTAACATATCGTCCGTTCTTCTAGCTGCTACAATTTAAGAGAAAATTGATTTTCAAATTTGTATAGAAGAAAATGTTGTAGGGTGACCATAATGTTTATCGTACCAATAGGTAAATTTTGTGAAGCAGAGACTAAAATTCATATATTTGCAGATAAAATCATTATATATCTCATTGTATAGGAAACAATATTTTAGGATAAATAATTTTATTACTTTTTTGGACTGCTTTGTATGGTGCAATAATTTAATGGTGTAATAAATATTATTATCAGTATTTTATTTTTGTGATATCGAAGTAAGTAGGTACCAATATTTTTTTAATATTTTCTATTTAGTCCAGTGCCTGGGACGTAATCAAAACTTAGATTTCGGTAACTGTAGATAAAAAAAAGAAATAAAATAAAAAATACGAGCACAACAGTTCAACTAGTATAGTCGAATTAAAATAATACATTTTGATACAAGTGGAGAAAGTTTGTCATTGCAACCGAGGCGAAATTCACCCGAGCCGTATAAGCGAGGGTGTTATGGACCCGAGTTCTGCAGTGACAAATCTCCACGTGTATCAAACGACGCTTTTCAAAATTCTTTCTCTAAAAATTACGACGCATTGTTGTTCATTTTGTACTGAAAAAAAATACCCAAAGTTGCCATACCGACCGAAAACTGCTATGCTGTTAAATTAAATACTTTAGTAACTTAAAAGATTTATTTATGAAACGGTAATTATGGTAAGTTACGCTAAATTATATGCTAATGAGTACTAAAGCACCCGGTTTGCAGTCCGAATATGTATTGATACCGCGCCGCACTTAGCGCAGCGTAATTATGTAGCTAGATCAGCAAAACGTTTTCGATCATAATTTTTGTATCGGACATGCTCTCGAGGGGAAGAAATGAGATAAAATTGTAAACAGTTACTGTTTTATGGCACTACATGATAGCAAGGGCCTTAACGTGCGACTTACCTCTTACACTTCTTAGTAATTAAAGTCCAAATCAGAATTTAATTCACAGTTCAATAAACGAGCAAAATATATATAATATACAAGTTTATAAACACAACAGAAATTTCCAATAAATATTAAGAACTTAAAAATCTTGCGCCTCTTTGCTGTGAAAAAATAACCCCGGCGCACATTGAAAAAAATAAATAAAAGTATTGGTCTTTTTTTAAAACGTTGACCAATTGTGATGTTTAATAAGTAGGCACGAAATTGGTGAGTTTTCTGCGACCATATGTAAACTATACTTTTTACCTTTGATTATAATGATGTCTAGATGTAGTGTCAATGCCTAAAAACGATCTCAAAGCAACCTGTTTTAAAAACCGGCAATTTTATAGGTACAGACCTATTATAACTATCTGCACGCGTTAGGGATCAGACTTCCTCACGCCCCTATCGCAGGATCCCGATCCCTATGTCCAGCCACCGTAGGCAAGGGCTTGTGGACGACGAGCAATGGGTAGCTCACCGAAAGGCCGTCCTGTATCCATCCGGACCGAGCCCAAATCGTCAACGGTGCGTAGTGTTCCACGTATGCTTCAAAGAGATGTCAGCAAGCTTGGGGCCGAAACCTACTGGGGCCATGGGTCATCAGAAAGGGACCCCGGGGTCCTGACCGTAAGGTAAAGTAGGAACATAGAGTCAGAATTTGTCAGTAAAAGTCTGACACGCCCTCGCGCTCCATCCTAATGCGAGAGAAGTCAATGAATAATTTCCCACAAAGAAAATGTATAGGTATATATAACCGTAATTTAATTTTTTAGGAGATTTCTTAGTAGCTGCTCCATCTAGACATGCTTTATCTAGACATAACAGCCATAATCACAGATTTTTGACATTGTATAATTATTTTCAATTTTTATCTACTTTACAGAAAGCAAAGCCATGAAAAAAAGGGGTAGAAAACCACTAGTAGGAAGAAAAACTCAATATAAATTATTTAAAAAATATGCTGAACAGTTACAAAATTCTCACATAAATATAATAACCCCATCTTCACAGTTATGGCCGAAGAACTAGTCACCAAAATGATACCAATGGCTTCATATATGTCATTTAAAAAATATTGCCAAATACCAGCAGCTTATACAGTCGAAGAAAATCCTGACAAAACACCTGACGAGGATATATCGCATGCAAGTTTAAAGTAAAACGTTTTCATTCGACATAGACGTATGTGATTTTAAAAAAATTACACCTTTTATTGGGTACAAGAAAAAACAGATGGTTCATTTCGATCATATAAAACTTTACCAAAGTATAGATGGTCTGACATGATTAAAAAGAAAATTTGGCAAAATTCAAAATTGAATTGTACGTGGGTTTTGAAAAAAAAGTAAAATTCAGCACGACTTCGTTAAATTAAAAGATCATTATGGTCAGTGTTTTGCGAAAATCGAAATACCAACATTAAAAAAAAACTGATAAAATACAGACATTATTGTGTAACATACAGAATATTCAACAATCAATTAAACATAAAGTAATAAAAAATCTAAACTAACACCGTACAAAAGACATCAAATAGCTAAAAACTTGAAATACAAACCAGCTATTTTAGTTCGCCATAAAATGGCTTCAAAACTAATTACTACTGAAAACCGTAAGACAATTGAACCGCCAGTTTTGCCGTCCATGTCTACTTTACGACAAATTAAATCAGAAGCTAAAATTGGAGAGTTGTTTGATGCAAATCCTTTGAAAATAAAATAAATAACAAAATAAAATACTGATAATAATAATATTTATTAAGCCATTAAATTATTGCACCATAGAAAGCAGTATCGCTTCTGGAAATTCAAGCAACATACCGATCAGTCCAAAAAGTAATAAAATTATTTATCCTACAATATTGTTTCCTATACAATGAGATATATAATGATTTTATCTGCAAATATATGAATTTTAGTCTCTGCTTCACAAAATGTACCTATTGGTACGATAAACATTATGGTCACCCTACAACATTTTCTTCTATACAAATTTGAAAATCAATTTTCTCTTAAATTGTAGCAGCTAGAAGAACGGGCGATATGTTAAAATTTAGTTAAAAAATAGTAAGAAATCTTGATTTACTTTGCGTTAATCGGTGAGGTTTAGTCTAGTCAATAAAGCCGAAAATCTTGGGCCCTCAGTTCAGACGTTTCAGTAAAATTCAACTCTCATTTACTTTTAAACTATTAACTTTTGGGTCATTATTTCTTTTTTAATAATTCATAGTGGTATCTAATTAAAATACATTAAAGTCATTTGTATGAATTTCGTCAGATAAATTCAGTTTTTGCAAATTCTTTATAAAAGACATTAACGAATTGAGGGCCCAAGGTAAAACGCCATAAATCTGTAATGCGACATTCTACAGATTCGAGAATTTCTTAAAATACTTTAGAAATTCTTTACTAAAATCCTAAACCATTATTGTTAACCCAGACATCGTACTTTCCGATATTTAGACTATGCCTCTTTGTGCAAGCGTCTGGATTGAGGGCCCACGTTATTTAATCATAACAGTTTTATTTTACGTTTTAGAAATTTATGGCTCATTGCTTTAAGTTTTACTATTTTTTTACTAAATTCCCTGTAAATCTTATTTCGTTTCATAAGGATTTAAAAAATGGGCCCTCAATCCAGATGCACACAACTTTTAGCAAAACCTAAGAGGTACACTATTTTGGAGGTACTAAATAGCACCAACGTTGAGCAGACGCGACGTTAGAGTCGTAATTTTCTTGCGTACACCTAAAACCGTGACGGTAACGTCGCGTCCTCTCAACGTGTGCGCTTACCGCTAGAAACTCGCGCCGTTATTAACGTCACGTCTACCCACAACGTTAACGCTGCGCAAACTGAGAAGCGCCACGGTCGTAAAACGCTCGTGGGATAGCGGTCTTGGAATGTGTTACGACCGCATTCTAACTTAAAACAAAAGGAAAGAACTATTGATATTCGGATACGGAAAACATTACGCTATAAAATATGGACGAAAAACTAGGCGATATGGTTGAACGACTATAGCCTTTCCTAAGGGTAAAAAGAAAAAAAATTATAGTCAATGTGTGGTGTGTAAGTAGTGTGACAGGATGTGTGTCAAGAAGTGTTGGCAGTAAATAATAAGCGGTTTGTTACATGTTTGTATGTAATCGTAACAAATTAAAAATAACATCAAAACGAATAGTTACACCTAACACTAAACATGAACGTGGACATTACAAAACATTGGACGGATACAAACAACATTTATTCTTCTTCCACTTCCTCATCGTACTCCCCTTCGTCATCTGCCGTCGCGTCCTGGTACTGCTGGTACTCCGACACCAGGTCGTTCATGTTGCTCTCCGCCTCGGTGAACTCCATCTCGTCCATACCTTCACCGGTATACCAATGCAAGAAAGCCTTCCTTCTAAACATGGCAGTGAACTGCTCAGAAATCCTCTTGAACAGTTCTTGTATAGCGGTGGTGTTGCCGATAAAAGTAGCAGACATCTTCAAACCGCGCGGAGGTATATCGCAGACGGCAGTCTTGACGTTGTTCGGGATCCATTCGACGAAGTAACTGCTGTTCTTGTTCTGAATATTGAGCATCTGCTCGTCCACTTCCTTCATGGACATGCGACCCCGGAAGACTGCGGCGACGGTGAGGTACCTCCCATGACGCGGGTCACACGCCGCCATCATGTTCTTCGCGTCAAACATCTGCTGCGTGAGTTCCGGTACAGTGAGTGCACGGTACTGCTGGCTTCCCCGTGATGTCAGCGGCGCGAAGCCGGGCATAAAGAAGTGCAGCCTTGGGAACGGCACCATGTTGACAGCGAGCTTCCTCAGGTCAGCGTTGAGCTGTCCGGGGAACCGAAGACACGTCGTCACACCCGACATGGTCGCTGAGACCAAGTGGTTCAGGTCGCCGTACGTCGGAGTTGTTAGTTTCAGCGTTCGGAAGCAGATGTCGTACAAAGCCTCGTTGTCAATGCAGTAAGTTTCATCGGTATTTTCAACCAACTGATGGACAGAGAGGGTTGCGTTGTAAGGCTCTACAACGGTGTCTGATACTTTCGGGCTGGGGACTACAGAGAATGTGTTCATTATCCTGTCGGGGTACTCTTCTCTGATTTTGGAAATAAGCAAAGTCCCCATCCCAGAGCCGGTGCCGCCTCCGAGTGAGTGCGTTAGCTGGAAACCTTGCAGGCAGTCGCATCCCTCAGCTTCCTTTCTCACGACGTCGAGTACGGAGTCGACTAGTTCCGCGCCCTCAGTGTAGTGTCCTTTGGCCCAGTTGTTTCCTGCTCCAGATTGTCCGAAGACGAAGTTGTCTGGGCGGAAGATTTGTCCAAAGGGTCCGGAGCGCACGGAGTCCATGGTGCCGGGCTCGAGGTCGACAAGAACAGCGCGCGGCACGTACTTGCCTCCCGAAGCCTCGTTGTAGTACACGTTGATGCGTTCCAGTTGCAGATCGGAGTCGCCATTGTAGGCACCCGTGGAATCGATACCGTGTTCGTCGGAGATCACTTCCCAGAACTGAAAAGACAACGCTTATGTTAATCGTAAGGCATAATAGTTGCGACCGGCGGCCAAGCTGAAGGCGTCCCAGAGGGTCACGGCCAACCGGATGGTGCGGAAATATCGCACGGTGTCCCGTGAAGCGAGCCCCCTTGCCGGCCTGCCACCATGAGATCTGGAGGCAACAGTACCTGCACTCGTGCACGATTTGCGCATGAAGATGAAACGACGGAGCTAAAACTCTGCTGCTGCGACAAGCAGGTGCATTGCGGACAGAGTTCTAGTGGGATCTCACAATTAAATGGCGACAGCGACTGTCGCAAACCAGGGCTGGACACGCCATAATTATTTATTTATTCGGCTCACCAACAATTGTTAACACTCAAATTTTTACAAAACTTCACACTTAAATCTATAGTCTAGTGTCACAATTTATTACAGGTAAGCACCACATATGCTAAAAAGTACAAAATGACTTGTGTCCACTCCAAGGTAAAATTAGATGTTGTAAATGTGATATAATGAATACATTTGCTCAATTTACTATTTAACTAGTTTATATGTATACATAGAGATGGAAATAAACAAAAATCTAATAAAAAATAAACTAAAATAAAACCAAACAGGCCAGTTACATTGCTTTGTGCGTCAATTTCCGGAACTTGGCAAGTGAGTCAGTATGTACGTCCACCAGATCGCTGCAACCATTAACAATTTTGCACATCCGGGGAATAGCAGAATTGGAACCGCGAACAGTTCTACGTGGTGTAGGGTAGAAGGGAGTGATTGGTGCACGGGGATATCTGGAGGGAGCTCGGAATCTGATTTTGCTTAATAACTGAGGGCAATCTATTTTGTTTCGCAAAATTTTAATTAAAAAACTATTATGGCTGCAAGTCCCTCTAAGGAGTGGCTGGAAAGACGTCACCGGTGTCCTCAACTTCCGCATGACATAGGTTCTCGCCGAACATGGTAATTTCGGGAGGTTCCTGCACCGGATTATTGCGTGTCACCATTGTGACCAGGCTATCAGCAGCATCGACCTCTCACGCCGACTATGGTCCGGAACGAGGACGGACTTCGTCACGCCCTAGCCGCTGTCGGGATATTCAATGAAGCTCCCGCTTGCGAACGGCAAGCAATGGTAGCTTGCAGTCCGGCCATCCGGTAACCGGCAAGACGAGCCCGAGTCGACGACGGCGTGTAGTGTTCCACGTGCGCCTCAAAGAGATTATGGTCACCAAAACCGTAGGGGACCCCCAGCAGGGCCAAAGCCTACTGGGGCCATGGTTTAACCGAAAAGGAACCCCGTGGGTCATAGAATGCAAGGCAAAGAAGGAACACGAGTAGGTTTTGGTCAGTAAGTCTGACACGCCCTTCCCTTCCGCCCTAGAGCGGGAGAAGTCATTGGATAATATAGCACATTAAAAAAAAATTGGTACAATAGTTTGAGTTCATTTTGATGGGTTTCACACCACACACAGTGCTATTGCTAACATTTTTTTCGAAATTTTAGAAGATTTTGAGAAGTATTTGCAGAATGAGTCGATAACGATGAATAGTAACTTAAAATAGCTTGGCAACCTTTTTCTCGTCATTGTCACTCGGCGCATCGCCGCAACAGTACCGCTGACAGGAAACATGACTATAATTTTTTTTTTAATGCACCACAACTAAGTCGAGAGCAACTGAGCACAGCAGGCGGCAATCGAGGCACGAGTACCCCCCTGCTCAACGTCCTAAGAGCGAGTATACCGCGGCGATGTTCTGGTCCTGCCTCTTCTCTAAAAACTGAACGCTCCGTTTACACGAGATGCAACGAGTGACATTGACGAGCCAAATGTCTGCGACGCCGCGTACCTACCACGTACGACAAGTCGCAACACACTAGCTGCTAAACTTCGTAAAACTCTGCAACGAATTTTTTGGACGCTTGGCGATACGTTTTTTTTTTAGGTCGGAAATCACACAACCTCCTCTCCCGCAAGGGCGTTTTCCTGACTAAAAAACCCACTCCTGTTCCTAGTTTGCCTTCGTTCCAGGGCCCCGGGGTTCTCTTCCGCATAACCCATGGCCCAAGTAGTAGAGTCTACTGTGGCAATTTGCTCGGCACGGACCGGTTACCGGACGCGCGGCGACTCGGTTGCAAGTCCAAACGCTAAGCAGATGGAAGAATTCGCCTCGGAAATCATCCGAGGATAACAGGGTGGACTCATGGTGATACAGTAGCTCGTGCATGTACCCGAGAGAGAGCCCACGAGTAACTTAGTTGTCCGCAATTTGATGTTTTTGTCGCGCTTTGCGGAGACAAAGTTACTGATGAGCCTCGTGTGCTCTTAGTGGCTACTTCAACAGCCTTACCTTAGCTCCGATCTGATTCCCACATTGCCCGGCCTGGATGTGGACGATTTCCCTCATGATGATATTTTCACAAAGAATTTGGTGCCTAAATTCTGGTATTACGAATTCACTTTAGTTCAATTTTTCATCAAAAAGTAAAAAGAAAATAAGAAAACTAAAAAAAAATTAGAAAATTATTACTGCATGTGCATTGCACAAAATTTAGTTGTATTATGAGACCAGCGCATTCTTTTGTCAAACGATTTGAAAATTGAAATCGGTTTTTGAAAATTTTGTCATTTTGACAATTAATCACGATGGGCAGGTATTCGTAATGTGTATTATTTTATAAGGACCTTTTTAATAGATAAAAAAGAATTTTCGTAAATTTAAAGGTGAAGACACACTTAAGCGGGAACTACATTAAACCGACACATACTTGGGCCTCCCGGCCACGCCTGGTTTGTACGTAGCGACACGCGTCGCGTGGCGTGGTTCTAGTGTAGCTCTACAGCCTCTATAGTTACCATATAAGATTTATGGACACCGACGCGCCCAGATCAGCGTACGTGGCCCACGTGTGCCCAATGTAGTGTCTTGCGGCAGGGACGCATTCAACTCATTTCGCTCTACGTGCAACTTTCCTGTTGGAGTCACGTACACTATTTTTTCTATGTATTGTGTTTCAGAAGTTGATATTTCAATTTCTTCAAGAGTTTTTAATGTCTTTACCGTTCTGGTAATTTGAAATTTCACCTGTTCATAAGTATAATACACAGTAATATTGCAATTTGGTATACATAATCGAAAATTATCAAGCTTGTTTTACTAGATAAACAAAATTCAATTCAGCGGTCGCATTTTCTCTGCAGATTTCTGATTAATTTTGCTATTTTGGTCTTTAAATTTATCAATCATCTTGAAGAGAAGCCTCCTCGTCGAACTATTTGTTTTACACATTATTATAGCAACGTAAACGAAAATAATATTCACGTAAACAAGATGAAGTATGAAACGTTAATGACACACAGTCCTTAAATGCTGCCATATATTCGCCCGTCGACACGTCAGCAGCAGGTGTTAAAGCGTCGACGGTGGCAGACGACATCCCAACTTTGAAGATCAGCGGCAGCCGTCGCGTGTGTGCATCTGGATTGAGGGCCCATTTTTTAAATCCTTATGAAACGAAACAAGATTAACAGAGAATTTAGTTAAAAAATAGTAAAACTTAAAGCAATGAGCCATAAATTTCTAAAACGTAAAATAAAACTGTTATGATTAAATAACGTGGGCCCTCAATCCAGACGCTTGCATAAAGAGGCATAGTCTAAATCTCGGAAAGAACGATGTCTGGGTTAACAATAATTATTTAGGAATTTAGTAAAGAATTTCTAAACTATTTTAAGAAATTCTCAAATCTGTAGAACATCGCATTACAGATTTATGGCGTTTTACCTTGGGCCCTCAATTCATTAATGTCTTTTATGAAGAATTTGCAAAAACTGAATTTATCTGACGAAATACCAAACGACTATCATTTATTGTAATTAGATACCACTATGAAATATTAAAAAGGAAATAATGACCGAAAAGTTAATAGTTTAAAAGAAAATGAGAGTTGAATTTTACTGAAACGTCTGAACTGAGGGCTCAAGATTTTCGGCTTTATTGACTAGACTAAACCTCATAGATTCACGCAAAGTAGATCAAGATTTCTTACTATTTTTTAACTAAATTTTAACGTATCGTCCGTTCTTCTAGATGCTGTAATTTAAGAGAAATTTGATTTTCAACTTTGTATAGAAGAAAATGTTGTAGGGTGACCATAATGTTTATCGTACCTATAGATACATTTTGTGAAGCACAGACTAAAATTCATATATTTGCAGATAAAAGCATTATATATCTCATTATATAGGAGACAATATTGTAGGATATGATTTTATTACTTTTTTGGACTGATGTTGCTTGAATTTTCAGAAGCGATACTGCTTTGCGTGGTGCAATAATTTAATGGTATAAATATTATTATTATCAGTGTTTAATTTTTGTGATATCGAAGTAAGTAGGTACCTATATTATTTGAATATTGTCTACTTAGTCCAGTGCCTGGGAAGTAATCAAACCTCGGATTACGGTTACTTTAGATGAAATAAAAAAATTACGAGTATCACTCAAATCAATACATTTTGATACAAGTGGAGAAAGTTTGTTATTGCAACCGAGGCGAAATTTACCCGAGCCGTCCAGGCGAGGGTGTTATGGAGCCAAGTGCTGCAGTGACAAATCTCCACGTGTTTCAAACGACGTTTTTCAAAATACTTCCTCGCGCATTTTTGTTCATTTTGTACTAAATAAGCTCCAAAGTTGCCATACATTTTAGTTTTGATTTAGATGGTAGAAGATTATCGCAAGTATTTTTTACCTCAATCACAATATCTGGTGGCGTAGCATCTAAAGAATTGTCTTCAAATCTTAAATTCGACAATTTTTCCTCAAATAGCACAAATAAATAATATTTCATATACTTTTTTTAAGCGCTTAACCTTTGCAGGTTGAAGGAGAAGCAAAGGTAGCAAACCGTTATACATCCCCTAATATTATTAATAGAAATTATTATTTTTTTTAATTTAGAACATATATAATTGTTAATTTGTTGGTAATAACGAATTATTGTGTAAATAATCATATTTATTTATGATATTCTGTTCATAAACACAATTTAAATTTTCAGCGGGAATATGAAAAGTAGCCTTATGTAACATTAGCTATCTGTCAATTAAAGTTCTGTTAAAATCGGTACAGCCATTTTGGAGATTAGACGGAACAAACAGATAGATCGAAAGACAGAGATGGACAAATATTTAAAAAATTGCAATTTGTTATAGGTATCGAACTTTCATATTCATTTAGTAATAAAATGTTATTTTGATATTATAGAAAGTAATATTTTGATATTATAAATAGATACTTCAATTTTACTTAAATGTATTCATGTATAGATTCATGCGAGACGCACAGGATCGGTCGTTGTGGCGTCGCTTGGGGGAGGCCTATGTCCAGCAATGGACTTCTTTCGGCTGAAATGATGACGATAATGATAGATTCAAACTATTTGTTTGAATAGTAGTTACAAAAAGATCGTAAGTAAAATGTATTTTTACATATCGTAAAAACTATTTCAGACTATTTTTAAGTTGTATGAAGTAAATAGTTTTCTTATATTTATATCGATCGTGTTTTATTTATTAAAATTAATTTGATTTATTTTACGGATTGCGACATTTCTGGTGCTCCAGTTCTTGTCCATAGATACGATGACTACTTAAAACATATTAGGTAGGTACTGGTAGGTTAATTTATCTTTCATTTTATGCAAAAATTATTGAAGCTATATAAATGTACTTTTTTATTTATATGCTTTAGGCATCAAGGCTCATAGTATAAATCAGACATGTAATGGAGGTCCGATTCCGACTCTGAAAAGTCTGAATCAATTTGTAACCGGAATTTATATCGGAGCTGCAAACAAGTTTATACTAGTCGCGCAGTACCTCTCTCCTCGTGCTTTCTGTCGATTACTCTTTCACATGTTATTTTGTTTCGTATTTGACATGTTGTGAGTTAGCGCTTCATTTATGCTTGACCGAGTTCTTAATCAGGTTTAGTAGTGTTTCATTTGACACTTCTGCCTCCGATATCAATTCCAGTTTCGGTTCTGTTTCCGGTTCTGATTCAGATAATCAAATTAAAAAACTGTTTCCGAATTCGTTTCTGATATGTCCACTTCCACTTTACCCCTAGTTTAAATACTAAAAGGACTAACATATATTTAGAGTACCTAAAATATAAAATATAAAAATAAATAAGATTATTGTAAATATATTATATTTTTCACTGCAAATGTATGAATTTTAGTCTGTGCTTCACAAAATGTACCTATAGGTACGATAAACATTATGGTCACCCTACAACATTTTCCTCTATACAAAGTTGAAAATCAAATTTCTCTTAAATTACAGCATCTAGAAGAACGGACGATACGTTAAAATTTAGTTAAAAAATAGTAAGAAATCTTGATCTACTTTGCGTTAATCTATGAGGTTTAGTCTAGTCAATAAAGCCGAAAATCTTGGGCCCTCAGTTCAGACGTTTCAGTAAAATTCAACTCTCATTTTCTTTTAAACTATTAACTTTTCTGTCATTATTTATTTTTTAATAATTCATAGAGGTATCTAATTACAATAAATTAAAGTTGTATGTATTTTTTTTTTTTATTGGGTGGGAAAATCATCCTTATGACATCCCCGCTCTTGGGCGGAGCGGGAGATAGTGTCAGATTCTAACTGACTAAAAACCCACTCCTGTTCCTTCGTTGCTTTACGTCAGATAAATTCCTTATAAAAGACATTAATCAATTGAGGGCCCAAGATAAAACGCCATAAATCTGTAATGCGATATTCTACAGAATTGAGAATTTCTTAAAATAGTTTAGAAATTCTTTACTAAATTCCTAAATATTGTTAACCCAGACATCGTACCTTCCGAGATTAAGACTATGCCTGCTTATGCTAGCGTCTGGATTAAGGGGCCCACGTTATTTAATCATATCAGTTTTATTTTACGTTTCAGAAATTTATGGCCCATTGTGTAGTTTTACTATTTTTTAACTAAATTCTCTGTTAATCTTATTTCGTTTTATAAGGATTTAAAAAAAGGGCCCTCAATCCAGATGCACACTTAGAAGACTATGCCTCTTTATGCAAACGTCTGGATTGAGGGCCCACGTTATTTACCAAACAGTTTTATTTTAAGTTTTAGAAATTTTTGTTAATCTTTTTTAGTTTCATAAGGTTTTAAAAACTGGGCCCTCAATCCAGATGCACACCCGTCGCGTGTCAAGTGTCGCTAAAGGTAGACTTGCCGCCGACGCGTCGACGGCTGCCGTTAGTGAGATCGCATCTTGAAGAAGTGTGCAAAGTGATAACCATATGTAATGTGTTTTTTCCTCACGGGCGTTTTTCCAATGCGTGTATAATTATTGAAAGGCAATTAATGTGTATGGTTGTGTATGAAATTTGCCTATCAAAGTAAAGGGTATTTTTAGTAAAGAAAAGAAATAAATATGATTCTCAATTTTTGTTTTATTCGGACATTCACAAGGACAAACACAAACACATAATCGAATGCTAATTGCTATTCCATACCTTCGCCTTCCGCTTCTTCCTCGAATTCCCCTTCATCATCTGCCGTCGCGTCCTGGTACTGTTGGTACTCTGACACCAGGTCGTTCACGTTGCTCTCCGCCTCAGTGAACTCCATCTCGTCCATACCTTCACCAGTGTACCAGTGTAGAAAAGCTTTCCTCCTGAACATAGCCACAAACTGTTCCGCTATCCTCTTGAATATGGTCTGGATAGCTGTCGTGTTTCCAATGAAAGTAGACGCCATCTTCAGCCCTCGTGGAGGGATATCACACACTGCAATCTTCACGTTGTTTGGTATCCATTCCACAAAGTATGTGCTGTTCTTGTTCTGGATGTTCACAAGTTGTTCGTCTACTTCCTTCATGGACATGCGCCCTCTGAATATTGTGGCCACGGTCAGGTATCTGCCGTGTCTCGGGTCGCAAGCGACCATCATGTTCTTAGCGTCAAACATCTGAAGGGTCAGTTCGGGCACGGTGAGCGCTCTGTATTGTTGCGCGCCCCGTGACGTCAGCGGCGCAAAGCCAGGGGTGTAGAAGTGTAACCGTGGGAACGGCACCATGTTCACGGCGAGCTTTCTCAGGTCCGCATTAAGCTGGCCAGGGAAGCGCAAGCACGTCGTGATACCAGACATGGTGGCGCAGATAAGGTGATTCAGATCGCCGTAGGTGGGTGTCGTAAGTTTGAGCGTTCTGAAGCAGATGTCGTACAGCGCTTCGTTGTCAAGACAGAACGTGTGGTCAGGGTTCTCTATCAACTGATTCATCGCCAGTATCGTGTTGTACGGCTCTACTACACAGTCAGAGACCCTGGGGCTCGGGAATACAGAGAATGACATGATGATTCGATCGGGATACTCTTCACGTATTCTGTTTATGAGGAGCGTGCCTAAGCCGGAGCCGGTGCCGCCGCCGAGCGAGTGCGTCGCTTGGAAGCCCTGGAGACAGTCACAGCCCTCTGCTTCTCTTCGGACGACGTCTAGGCAGGACTCGATTATCTCTACTCCTTCGGTGTAATGCCCTCGTGCCCAGTTGTTCGAGGCGCTGTTCTGTCCGTAGACAAAGTTGTCAGGTCGGTAGAGGCAGCCGAAGGGGCCAGAGCGCACGGCGTCCATGGTCGCCGGCTTGAGGTCCACGAGGATAGAGCGTGGAACGTACTTGCCGCCAGACGCCTCATTATAGTACACGTTGATGCGTTCCAGTTGGAGGTCAGAGTCACCGTGGTAGCACCCGCTCGGGTCGATCCCGTGCTCGTCGGATATCACCTCCCAGAACTGTGGACAAACAAAGGTTCATGAGGACTTATGCGTTGGAAATAAATCATTCCATACGATAAAAAGCGCCACGGGGCTGCTGCTGCACAGAAGTCGAAAGCCCTTTCTTTTACTTCTGTGTAGCCAAGCTGCGTCTAGGATCATCTATCATAAAGGGTTTGTAAGTACCTAATATTAATATCTTGTCAAAATTCTTCCGAAACGGCTTGACTTTGAAGGTATTTTTTTGTATATTTAGTAGGTCTGAGAATAGGTCCTTGGCTATTTGTTATACCCCTAGGTGATAAGGGTGTAGGTGCTAGTATATTTATAGAATTTGACTTACCTTTCCGCCAATCTGGTTCCCGCACGAACCAATTTGAAGACTAATGATTTCCCTCATCTTGGTAATTTATCGTGGAGATTTGAATAGATAAAAATTACTTGTTAATTTTTCGTAAAACTATCCAAAATTGTTCGCTAAATTGATGCTTAACATTAGCTTAAAAACTAATAAAAAAATATAAAAAATCGATACGCAAAAATTACACCATGTGCATCTTATACGTTGGATTTCAAAAAACTGAGCTCGAAATTGGACGTTCGACGTACAAGAATTTTGAAATGAAATTCTAGAATATTTTTAAAGCTACTCAAACAAAAATGTTTACAACCAGTCTTAATTTTTTCTTAAGGTAGCCATACCACGCTAGGGTATACCTAACAGGTTTGTTTGTACAGTTGAGTTGTACAGGTAAACCGGAGCATGTATGTTGCACAACTGTGCAAGTTTCCACACAAGCTTACCTGTCAGGTATAACTGTGCAGGCAAACCTGTCAGGTCCACCCTAACGTGTATGGCTACCTTATTGGGAAAATAATTGTTTTTCATTTAGCTTATAAATCATCTAAAAGTCGAGTCGTGTTAAAAGAACGACCGTTGAATTTTATTCGAGGTAAGGCACGCGGCTACGCTTTCTTGCACTCTCTCTCTTTAGTCATAACGCTGTTCCAGCCTTGACACCGGCTCGGTAGACTCTATAGTTGCTAGCAACGTGTATAGTAAGGGGTTACTATGTGTTTACAGGTTTAAATAAACTGCTGGGTAAAATCTTAGAAGAACAAATAATTTATTAAACAAACAATAAATACAACCTATCCATCAGTATCATTGGGTGCCTCTTCGTCTTCTTCATCTTCAAACTCTTGTTCATCACCAGTCGCGTCCTGGTACTGTTGGTACTCCGATATCAAGTCACTCATGTTGTTATCGGCGTCAGTAAAATCCGCCTCGTCCATACCTTCAGATATGTACCAATGGAGAAACGCTTTCTTTCTGAACATGGACGTAAACTGCTCCGAAATCCGTTTGAACAGCTCCTGAATAGCTGTTGTATTCCCAACGAAGGTCGCAGACATTTTTAGACCTCTTGGAGGAATGTCACAAACTGCTGTTTTGACGTTGTGAGGAATCCATTCGACGAAAAAGTCTTTATTTCTGCTTTGGATGTTAACCATCTGTTCGTCTACCTCTTTCATTGACATACGACCACGGAAGATAGCAGCAACTGTCAGGTACCTTCCATGTCGAGGATCGCAGGCCGCCATCATGTTTTTCGCATCAAACATCTGATGCGTTAGTTCTGGGACGGTAAGAGCTCGAAATTTCTGGCTACCTCTAGACGTCAGCGGCGCGAAGCCAGGCATGAAGAAGTGCAGCCTTGGAAACGGCACCATATTGACGGCGAGCTTCCTCAGGTCCGCGTTCAGCTGCCCGGGGAACCGCAGACACGTCGTCACTCCTGACATGGTCGATGACACTAGGTGGTTTAGGTCGCCGTACGTTGGAGTCATCAGCTTGAGCGTTCGGAAGCAGATATCGTACAACGCCTCGTTGTCAATACAATAAGACTGCGTAGAATTTTCTATCAATTGATTTACTGCTAAAGTCGCGTTGTAAGGTTCTACAACAGTGTCAGAAACTTTAGGACTTGGCACCACTGAGTAAGTAACAGAAATTCTGTCGGGGTACTCTTCAGTCAAATTCGCTAATAGCAGCGTTCCTAACCCCGACCCGGTACCACCTCCAAGAGAATGCACTAACTGAAATCCTTGTAAACAGTCGCATCCTTCCGCTTCTTTTCTCACAACATCGAGGATCGATTCAAGCAAATCTGCGCCTTCGGTGTAGTGACCTTTAGCCCAGTTATTGCCTGCACCTGTGACACCAAATACGATGTTATCTGGTCTAAATATCTGTCCGTAGACTCCACCTCTTATGGCGTCCATGGTGCCAGGTTCAAGGTCGACTAGAACAGCTCGGGGGACGAATTTGGAGCTTAGGCCTTGATTGTAGTAGACTTCGATGCGTTCGAGTTGAAGATCGGAATCGCCGTGGTATGCGCCTTGTGGGTCGATCCCATGCTCATCGGAGATCACTTCCCAGAACTGGAAGATAACAGAGAATTACTCTCCTTCTCAAATGACTGGCTCATAATTGCAGAAAAGTGGGGAAAGTAGAAGGTAGAGAGCAGCCGGACAGTGCCTACAGGTTGAAAATAAAAGTTTTAATTTTGATAAGCACAAATTCAACCGTATTTTAGACATGTTTAAGGTTGATATTGCTGAGCTAAATATGAAGAGCCTTTTACTTACTTTAGACCCAATTTGATTACCGCATCTCCCAACTTGAACGTGAACTATTTCTCTCATTATAACACTATGAATTTATCAAAACCAGACAAACAAAAACGAAATAGTTTCTTAAAAAAACTAATTAAAAACACAAATCTTGCTAGATACGCCTACATCTACTTAAAATGAAAAATAAACTAAAATATGTGAGTAAAGGCGTTTGGTTTCATAGCCAAGTAATTTAAAACAGGATGGTTACGACATACAGACATACCAACTAGATTATGGCCTTAAAAGTTGGAAAAGTGTTTTCAATGCTTCGAATCATCATCATCATCATCATCATTTCAGCCGAAAGAAGTCCACTGCTGGATATAGGCCTCCCCCAAGCGACGCCACAACGACCGATCCTGTGCGTCTCGCATCCACCGCACTCCCGCGACTCTCACCAGGTCGTCGGTCCACCTTGTGGGAGGCCTTCCAACGCTACGTTTTCCGGTGCGCGGTCGCCATTCTAGAACCTTTCGGCCCCATCGACCGTCCGTTCTACGAGCAATGTGCCCTGCCCACTGCCACTTTAGTTTGGCGATTCTTCGGGCTATGTCGGCGACCTTGGTTCTCCTGCGGATATCTTCATTCTTTATGCGATCACGCAAGGAAACTCCGAGCATAGCCCTTTGGGTGACTGTAAGCCTTCTGATGAGGCCCATTGTAAACGACCATGTTTCAGTATCATATGTCATCACTGGCAACACGCACTCGAATTATCATTTCAGCAGAAAGACATAAGCCTCAACCACATATCGCCACAACGACCGGTTCGTGCGTCTCGCATCTATCGGTTTCCCACAACCCCCACCATGTCACCGGTCCACGTTATGGGAGGCCTTCCAACGCTGCATCTTCTGCTACTCGGTCGTCACTCCAGAACCTTTCGTACCCACAGACTATCCGATCTGCAAGCAATGTGCCCGTTCACGAACTGATCAGTACGTGTTGCCAGTGACATTAGGCTCTGAAACGTGGTCACTCACAATGGGCCTCATCAGAAGACTTATTCACCCAAAGGGCTATGCTCAGAGTTTCCTTGCATGATCGAATCAGAAATGAAGATCCACAGAGAACCCAAGGAACCAAGATAGCTCGAAGAATCGCCAAACTTAAATGGCAGTGGACAGAGCAAATTGCTCGCAGAACAGATGGTCGATCGAAAGGTCCTGGAGTGGTGACCGCATAGCGAAAGACGGAGCATTGAAAGGATGGATGCGAGTCGCGCAGGAACGGTTGTGCGCAGACTTGGGGGAGGGTCTATGTTCAGTAGTGGAAGTCCTTCGGCTGTAATAATGATGATGACGAGTTTAAGTAGGAAGGTACAAGGTTACTGGATAAGGATTATTCTTTTTTAGCCTGTTCTGTCCCTCTGAAAAGGCTTCTCTCCACCCCATATTTTTTCCGAGCCTGCGCTTCCACCTTCAAATCTACCAAGTTCATCCTGCCATCTTCTTCGTGGTCTTTCCACTGCCGTGATCCCGTCTCTAGGGCACCTACCCTGTACCACTTAAGAAGACATTAAACTTTAGATGAAAATGAAAAACGTATATTCAGAAATAACTTTAATCATAAAAATATAGATCACAAAACAATAGTTACATTAAAATTGCGTGGTGCTTATAAAAATGCAAAATACAAAGTAATATTCTAGCTGAATATATTAATTTATTATTTACATATATGTAGTAGCCAACTGGCTTAACATTACTGTTACGTCGCCTTTCAACTAGCCGCCGAATGTTGCAAAGTTCATTAACATGACATGTGCACACCTATAAGTGAAGAATTCGCTGTGATAATTGTTTATTGTTAAAATTATTCTTTTGTTAACGTTATTGCGAACTATTCGTTGGAGTGCCATAATAAATAAATAAATAATAAAATAACATTGTATAAAACCGGGTACAGACTGTTGTAACGCAACATACGTAGCATGTAATGTAACTTGAAAGGAGCATTTATGACCTCACTATGGGAATTCAACAGAATTCCCATAGTGTGGTCATGAATGCTCCATAATAATAATAATAACAACATTGCATGATACATTGCGACAATGTGGACCGGAAATTTCTTTCATTGCGTGTTACATTGCGTGGTACATTACGTGTTACATTGCATGTTATGTTACAGCAGTCTGTACCCGGCTTTAGACGCATCACCTGAATATCATTCAGGTCACTAATTGAACTGTGCCATCTAGCTATCCAGCTCTAGGCTGTTAACTGAATGGCGAATTAATCTAGTTGGCTGCAACACATATAATATATCAATTAAGTAACAACACCCATCGCGCTATGTACAAGATTCACAGACAGCACTTACGAATATGAACTTTATCATTATCCAATTAAAGTTCATTTATACGAATACAGTCATAAGAATAAGGTTCAAATTCGTATATAAAGCAAATTCTAATTTCGGTCAGTGAATCTTTAATGTTGCAAAGTACAGTCAGCGTGAAAATTAAAATATTTAATGTTTAGTTCTTATTTAGACACAATCATAAAATGTAATACACAACCTCGACATTATATCGGTTCATGACGATTAAAAATTGAGAAAGAAGATACCAATAGTACTCGACTTCTTTAGTAATTAAATATGGGAACCATTTTCAGGCAATGGTCAAAATCCGAATCTAAAAAAAAAATCTTATCATAGTTATTTTTTAGCATCAAAAGCTTTCTACCGACTTTTGAAATTTTATAACAATGCTTTTTCTAGTAGGAGAACATCAAAATAATTCTCCCACTCTCAGTGAAGCAAGAGAGTGTGTCAGACTGTTACTGACTAAAATCCACCTGTGTTACTTCAGTTGCCCTTTGCATTTCAGTCCCGCTGTAACATTAAAACAATCCTACAGCCTTTTATAAAATTGCCACACCCTACTTAAACAAATCACTTTAATTCAAACACTAGTGCATTTAATTTTATTTTTTACGGCAATAGTGCCGATTGCGACTATTCTGCCAGTGTCACGTTGAGACGGCGACTCGGTGAGGATCACCGTCAAGCTTTTAACTTCGTGATAAATGTTAGTATACATTATCATGCTTCTACCAAGAACACACACACACTAGGAACAGTCTCGATCAAGTTTCACTAAAAAGTATCACTAAAATCGAAAAAATTCGTAGCACTGACAAAAGCACGTGTCGTTCGCGCATAAAATGCGTAAATGCATGCCTGTCACGTGTGCATTAAGTCAAATCCGCTTTTGTACCTTTGTGTTGCATGAAGTTTTAATAAATCAAATAAATAAGATAAATTTTATACATTAAAATTGTGTATAACATGATATATTACTTAGGCATTGTTTCATCGCAATCGGTTGACTATATCGAAAGACTACATTCATTGACTGTTAGGCGGTACGAAGTTCGCCGGATCAGTTAGTAAATAAATAATAATGCTTCAGAGGCACTCGGATCTTCAACCAACACCTCACTACAGTGACAAGTTACTTATTACTTGCCATTATTGAAATATAGTCTTTATATGTGCACAGTTCACTTATTCATTCATCGCCCTAACACCCTGAACATGGTCCTTCGGGCCGGATCATATGTTTACGCATTTAATACATTATTCCGTCTTCGTCATTTTCAAACAATTAACAGATAATATAAATATGCTTACCACTAACTTTATTTAGTGATTTGTGACGCAAGTGGGTCGACCATTATTAATTACTCGCATTGCATTATTTTAGTCAAGTAGTATAGTCAGCTGCAAAAGTCTTAAACATTTAGGCCTACTGTCATCGGACGCGTAGCTTCTTAAACGCGTATTCGTTGCCGCTTCGTCGACAGTTTTATGGTTTTGTATGTAAGCGTCACGCAAGCAAAATACGCGTCTATGAAGCTACGCGTCCGTGGTCAATAGGCCTTTTACTTTTACGTACATTACTGTAGAAATTGACACATAATTATTAAATAACATTTTTCTTTTCTTTTTAGGACACAACGATACGATTGGCGCAGTGGGGAGCGATATGCTGCTGCGCTGCGTGTCGTAGGTCCGACTCCCACACGATACAAAAATTTATATGACCTATAGAAAGTTTTCCTGTTGTGTTTGTGTGCGCACTCACGATACAGGAGTAAATCACAAGTGTGGGCCAACGTTAAAAGAAAGGAAATACAAAACTCTTTACGTATATGATAAACATCAATAAATAATTTTGACCTGAATTAGAAGTTCTTTTTTTGTTGCTTATCCAATACAACCCGACATTACAGATTTATAAACACTTAGTGTCTAAAGAAACTATGCCGAAGGTTCGCGACCAAAGTTCCGCGGCTGATTTTGCGTTCCGACGTATTCAGCTGACATGACACACCATAAGTGCCGAACTTACGTGGCAGAAATTCAGTTGTGCAACTTTGTATGTGTTCAGTGTCTCAACCGCTGCCGTGGAGTCGTGGCGTATTTTATATAAACAGCTGGACAGAACAACGCAAAACAAAGTGATCCTGTTAGGGTTCCGTTATTATTTTAATAAACACAACGGGCACACACGTGAGGCGCGGGCATGCCTGCCTCCCGCTGCTTCCCGCCGCGCATTTCATCCGAACTTCGGTCGCATATAATGTGTGCTCTACAGATTACGTTGCGGCCGAATAATTGCCGCTGAACTCATCCCTTCGCCGGACCGAAGTCCGGCTGAAAGTTATAACGCAAAGTTTTTCGGCATAATGTGTCGTCAGTAATTCAAATTGCAGGCGTAATCATGCCGAACTTCGGTCGCGTACCTTCAGCACAGTGTGTTTAGACACTTACAGAGAACTGACGTAATATTATTATTATTATTATTGCACGAGAAACTTACAGCTAATTATTATTAGGACATAATTTAAGCATAATATTTGTTAAATTATGACTAGCTCCGTATGTAGGATAGTTCTACCGCTAATTCAGTGCAGAGAAGAAAACATACTTGATATGTTTTATTTATTGTATGACTGTACTCTGAGATTTCGTCTAGTTGTATAATAGGGTATTTAGATCATTTTTTTTTTGCCATTTTGTATTAAAAACTAACTTCATCTAAATTCAAACTTTTTTTTCAACTCGTTTCAAAATTAAGTTACTAAGAAACCTTTAAAATCTGGTGGAGGGGGGGGGAGGGGATTTTATAAAGTAACTGAAACAGGGTGTACAAACTGACAGGTGACATCACGGCCATTAGGTTACGCGCGTATAAGAGATAGCGAGATTTACCGACCATGGCCCCACTTCTTCATTCCAATATTTGAAATGCAAAATAGTGCTTCATTTAAAAACTATTAAGGTGCTGGAGATTTCTTGTTAAATAACGTTTCCTATAAAATATTGTACAAAAATAAAAACAGGAAGACATCATTTTCTTTCTCATAAGTACAATTTTTACCGACCCGACCGCGCCGGCAAACCCATGAAATGGTCATCTGGCATTCAGTCAAATTTGCAATTTGTTTTTTTTATTTTTTTTTAGGGCTCCGTACACAAAGGGTATAACGAGACCCTATTACTAAGACTCCGCTGTCCGTCCGTTTGTCTGTCTGTCCGTCTAGTAGGCTGTATCTCATGAACCGTGATAGCTAGACAGTTGAAATTTTCACAGATGATGTATTTTTGTTGCCGCTATAACAACAAATACTAAAAACAAAATTAAATATTTAAGTGGGCACCCATACAACAAACGTGATTTTCGCCGTTTTTTGCTACAAACGGTACGGAACCCTTTGTGCGCAAGTCCGAATCGCACTTGGTCAGTTTTTTTATTAATAGGTATGCGTTTGACTAAACGCGAGCCTACTTCATACTAGCTTCAATTTGCTTTCACAAAACAGCATGAAGCCTAAAGCGCGTCGGTCGGTGTAAACTGCCCTTTAGCCCTACATATCTTGACTGTTCTGCCAAACGAGAACTGACCCCGTTTGAGTACGAAACTATGAGGGAGTTCTAAAATGACGCTTACCAGATGGCAGCACTGAGGCGTCAGGTCCAGGCACCTGTCAAAACGATTATACCTGACGGCTAAGTGGCGCCAACTGGTGGTGTGAATTTTTCTGAACACCCTTATTCGATGACATATTTTATATTATAGTCCTTATTTTTAAGATGTCAAGCTATTTTAATTAGTATTAATGTATTAATTAAAATATGGGATGGCAGTGTATTCATATTGCAACAGATTTTTTTTGTACTGACTAATAATCGTAACTAGAAAAACCTCAGTGTTTTGGTAACATTATATCGATTTGTAAGTATTTTTCAACATTTTCAGTTCAAACTTCACGTTTCTTGTCTATGTCTTTCCAGTTCTCAAACATAAACAATATTAGAAAAATCTCTGACCATATACAAGGTGCAGTTTTGAATCTGCAAAAAAATTCAGGAGACATTTATTTTATGTTAGTGATTCTCGACCCGAATCAACAATAAAATGGGTAGGATTTTTTATTTTATTTTATTCTTATTAATGGGAATCCGTCAAAGCGTTTCATAGCGTAAGTGGGCGGAGCCTCTTATGGGCCGTCACACTCACTCACACAGTGACTTGAGGTGCGATAAATCGCAATGGATGATTCTGTTTTTATTTTTATGAAAAGGAACTAAAATAACAATTATTATTGATTATTGACCAAGTATCGTATTTTTATAAAATTCATTTACGAGTTTTTTAACAGCCTCCTGAATTTTTGTGCATTTTATTATTCAACCTGCACCTTATAGTCAGAAATATCAAGTTAACGTTTAATTCACGATTGCATTATACAAATAGATTGAGACAAAAAGACCACGAAATCAATCAAGAAAAAACATTCAACCGAATTGAGAAACTCTCCTTTTTTTGAAGTCGGTTAAAAAGGAAAATAGAACAAGACTTAATATTGAGTCTATGCTCAGATCCATTATAACATCCTTAAGCTCAAATCAAGACAATTGATTTTCGATCTTATTCTTCTCTACCATAGGCACAGATTGCATTAAAAGATTCTTGCCATCGTAAAAAACAAGCAAAAAAAAAATGGAGTTACTAAAAATGTTTAAACACTTATAAATCCTTATCTTAGGCGAGCACCTTATTTTTTAACAAATACAAATTAGCGTAAACATTTTTTCTACTTGACAACACTGGTACATAGAACGCTCTAAACACTGGATGGGACTTTTTAGCGTCGAGGATCGCCACACTGGATATGACTTCCCATGAGGGGTCTTTGTGGTAGGCGGGTTCTAGGGTGGATGGTCGACCTATATTTGAGTCTACCAGGTAATGGCATTCTTTTGGTGAGACGTAGGTTCTGTTGTCGCCCTTATTGAGATCGTTGAAATGTGGGTGGATGAGACGAGTTGCTGGAAAGAGAAATATTGTTCTTAAGATCAAAAGTTATACATATGTTTACTAGTAGCGTGCAGCAGAGGTTATCCTGCCCGAAACCGTACTCGCTAAAATGTTACAAATAGATTACTGAGATCAATAATTATTAGAACACACACTTTGACAATCGGATGTCCAAATATGGTTTGTATCGGCTAGATAAAAAAGTGAAAAAGTTGTCAAAAAATTGCAATTTCAAAAAAGTATTTTTTATGAATTAATAGGCTCGTTCTTGACTACTATCTCACCTGGTGGGAAGTGACGATGTGGCCGACGATGGAGCACGCTTGTCTAGAAGTAACCTATTCACTCTTGACTTAAAGATCCCTAGATTGTAGCAAGTTGTCAAGTGTAATGCCACTTTTGCCGAAAAGGTTTTTTCTGGGGGAAAATCATCCAATGACATCCCCCGCTCTTGGGTGGAACGCGAGATAGTGTCAGACCTTTACTGACTAAAAACCCATTCCTGTACCTTCGTTGCCTTCGTCCCAGGGCCCCGGGTTTCCATTTCACACTACCCGTGGCTCCAGTAATCTTCGACTCTGCTGGGTCCCTAAGATTTGCTGACATCTCCCTTAGCCGCGCGTGGAACAATATACGCCTTGAGCGACTTGGGCTTTGTCCGGACGGTACTGGACGGTCAGACAGTGCAGCTACCCATTGTTCGCCATCCGCAAGCCCGCTTTGTGTGCGTTTTATGGCTTTTTTGGATTTCAACTGGCAAGACTTATTAATGACTTATACTATAAGAGTTATGAGTATACATGTGGATGGATGGAGGCCAAAGAAAAGATGGATGCGTGTGAGGAGTGATATGAAAGAAAAGGGAGTTAGTGATAGCATGACAGATGACAGGACAGAATGGAAGACAAAAACGTGCTGCGTCGACTCTAAATAACATGGGCCAAGTGCAGGAAATTGATGATGAACTGGCAAGACTTATTATTTTGTTCTTAATGTACATTTCTAGAAGCTAAGAGTTAGTTACCGTTATGAGAGGTCGCATAAGGAGCTGGCAGTTGTCCAGTGAACTCGCTGGGGATGAACCTGACGCTGTAGCCGCGCGGCGCCAGGAAGCTGGACGCCGAGCGGTGCCACTCCTTGCCGAAGCATAGCGACAGGTTGACGCCGTCAGGCGCCGTGGGTAGAGAACGAAGGATCGTCATGGGGCCGTGGTAGTTCGTGTACAAGGCTGCCGTGCGGGATATACCTGGAAAAAACAATTTTGATTTGGCTTTGGTCTCCTTGAACGAGTTTCAAAATCAATTCCTATCACTTCTCACACAATGGACACCGGTGTAAAAGAAATAGTGTCTTCTATCTCGCTTCTTCTTCTATTAGCACTCTATACCTATCTCACTCACCCGCTAGCCCCGCTATCAGCACGCACATGACCATCAGCGGGCCGGTGTATGAGAGATAGTGTCTTCTGTCTCACTTTCTCCTCTATTAGCACACTATATCTATCTCACTCACCCGCTAGCTCCGCTATCAGCACACACATGACCATCAGCGGGCCGGTGTATGAGAGATAGTGTCTTCTGTCTCACTTTCTCCTCTATTAGCACACTATATCTATCTCACTCACCCGCTAGCCCCGCTATCAGCACGCACATGACCATCAGTGGGCCGGTGTATGAGAGATAGTGTCTTCTGTCTCACTTTCTCCTCTATTAGCACACTATATCTATCTCACTCACCCGCTAGCCCCGCTATCAGCACACACATGACCATCAGCGGGCCGGTGTATGAGAGATAGTGTCTTCTGTCTCACTTTCTCCTCTATTAGCACACTATATCTATCTCACTCACCCGCTAGCCCGCTATCAGCACGCACATGACCATCAGCGGGCCGGTGTATGAGAGATAGTGTCTTCTGTCTCACTTTCTCCTCTATTAGCACACTATATCTATCTCACTCACCCGCTAGCCCCGCTATCAGCACGCACATGACCATCAGCGGGCCGGTGTATGAGAGATAGTGTCTTCTGTCTCACTTTCTCCTCTATTAGCACACTATATCTATCTCACTCACCCGCTAGCCCCGCTATCAGCACGCACATGACCATCAGCGGGCCGGTGTATGAGAGATAGTGCCTTCTGTCTCACTTTCTCCTCTATTAGCACACTATATCTATCTCACTCACCCGCTAGCCCCGCTATCAGCACACACATGACCATCAGTAGGCCGGTGTATGAGAGATAGTGTCTTCTATCTCACTTTCTCCTCTATTAACATACTATATCTATCTCACTCACCCGCTAGCCCCGCTATCAGCACACACATGACCCTCAGTAGGCCGGTGTATGAGAGATAGTGTCTTCTATCTCACTTTCTCCTCTATTAACATACTATATCTATCTCACTCACCCGCTAGCCCCGCTATCAGAACACACATGACCATCAGCGGGCCGGTGTATGAGAGATAGTGTCTTCTGTCTCACTTTCTCCTCTATTAGCACACTATATCTATCTCACTCACCCGCTAGCTCCGCTATCAGCACACACATGACCATCAGTGGGCCGGTGTATGAGAGATAGTGCCTTCTGTCTCACTTTCTCCTCTATTAGCACACTATATCTATCTCACTCACCCGCTAGCCCCGCTATCAGCACACACATGACCATCAGCGGGCCGGTGTATGAGAGATAGTGCCTTCTGTCTCACTTTCTCCTCTATTAGCACACTATATCTATCTCACTCACCCGCTAGCCCCGCTATCAACACACACATGACCATCAGCGGGCCGGTGTACGAGAGATAGTGTCTTCTCTCTCGCTCCCTTCGCCAGCGAAACAGCTCTGTTCCGACCGCAAACGTCATCTTTTGTAGACAGTCGAGAGCTATGGCGCCGGCTAGGATGATCATTGTATATGCTGGGTACAGGAATCTGGAATAATCCATACAAGTTTAAGTCATAGGTCTGTTTTTTTCAACTTCAATATTTTACTAAGCTAGTTTTTACATACTATACTCCATTTTTTTAGGTAGTTAACTAAACGTAAACAATCTTGATGTGTCTTATTTTATTTTTTAAATCGTATAAAAGACATACAAAGATTATTTAAATTTAGTTAATTACCAAAGATACGGTATAGGCAAATAACAAATTGTAAACATTTTTAGATAAATTTTTAAGACAACTTTTAGATAAAAGACATGTCAAGATTGTTTACATTTAGTTAATTACCTAAACAGATGGAGTATAGTCATCTTATGGTTAATCAACTTATCGTCTTTATGTTATACGCATGTTTTGTGAGGTTCTATTCTTCTGATTTGATTTCCTAATGTAGCGATATCTATGGCGCCACATAAGAACTAAAGAATAAGAAATCCTGCATCGCGCAATTAAGAGTTCTCCGCGCGATTCGAGCATATACAACAGCCCGAAATCATCTATCGGGCAGTTGCCCGGATGTGACAGAACTTCCGCCGTCGGAGGGTCCTCCCTTTTCAACGGGGGTATGTGGGACTTTACGCTGTTCAGCATACCTCTAAACTGACAAAAAACTATCTATACCTTATTCAGGGAGCAGTGAGACAAAAAATAAACAAACCATATAAAATACTACTAAATTATAGACCACACAGATACTGCCAACCTTTTACATTAAAATGTGACGTTTTGTAATCGGGCCGGTTATAATCCGCCATCTTCTTCACTAAAGATACGAGAGTACCGCTTTCAGATATTTTCTGTTGAATTCTTCTTGTTTTGTTGTTTTAATTAAGTTTCTTGTTTTGTTAAGTTTAAAGTATTCTGTACTGGTTGTTTTTTTTTTTTTGTTATGTTGTCGTTTTCGTGTTTAAAAAAACCCGTCGAAGAAACTTGGCCAAAGATACCTACATTGTTTTCTTTGTTTACATTTTGTTTCAAACCCTGATGAACACGGTGTAAGTTAAATCATTGAGAATCAATAGATCATAAGTAAATAAAGTCAAAATTGTCTACAGAACATAGCAATCATTTAGATCTCAATTTTTTGGTCTGAAGTACCACATAATATTGAACGTGGATCGGGCTAGTGTCAGCAACTCACGTGGAGCTAAAGTGCGTACATATTTTGCGGATTGCGGACGAATGTATCATTTGATCCACCCCAGCTCCTCAAGAAAACGGAATGGTTTGTAACATCAAGGCGCTGCTGGCCTTAGCAGCGCCTTGGAGTTCCTGACCATTTCGTAGAGAGTACCTGGGTTTTGTTGGGATTACAAGACACTTAAATATTAACACATACTTATATTCAACGAACGTGTTCTTTTTTTCACCCTTCTTTTAAAAACTGCTACAGTTTGGTAGTCCTTAATAGAAGAATAGAATAGAATAGTATTTATTCGATGCAGGCAATACAATAGGCAACAACAAAAAAAAAGTACAGATTTACAATATAGTTGCGCTGAGCGTGCCCGAACCGAAAGGGTCGCCAACTCAGCAATTGCTGGGCGTCAGACACCCAGCGCTGATTTACAGCTGGCACCCCGCAGTGACGCACGGATGATGGTAAATAAAATATAACATATACATAAAACTATATAAATATAACCCTTACTTAAACTAAAAAATTGATACAAGTGTATAATGTCATGTGTTAGTGTTTAAAGTCATCCGGTAACGTATTCCAGAACTACAGTTCTACAATTACCATTAGTAAAGAACGGTAACCATACCTTTCTTCCTTATGGGGCTGCAGCATGAACACAAGTAGCCACAGCGCGAGCGGCATCAGGTCGAGCCAATACGGCGTACAGAAGGGCGCGCGTGCTGTTGAGCGTGACGTCATCGCTGTGCATGCTAGTAGGAACACTGGACAGGAGAGGGCTAGCACCTGAAATAGGAAACAAGACTTTAAAGAATCTTTACTTATCACCAGTGATCGGAGTAGGTAGATTGATTTTTGGTACTTGTATCATAAATGCACACAGAAAGAATAACATGGATAAGCCATCTTTCCGGAAAGTATTTCGGGTATTTTCGGTACAGTCAAATGGGTTGAATAGAAACTCAGGGGTGAATAGAAACAAAACTTCAAAGGGTATTTTCACGATATTTGAATATTTTTTGCAGCATTTAACTATATCAATTTATTAATGAATTGTTGTTCTAAAAAGTCGATGCTTTGTTAGAAGCCGATAATATGATATCAAAGTGAAAAACCAAACGAAAGTTTTGTTTCTATTCACCCCTGCGTTTCTATTCACCCCGTTTTACGGTAGTGATATTATTACTACTCAATTCAAAATTTAAAGGAAGGTATCGAAACTAAATTAATTTATTATTTATCTGTTGAATAATAAAAACAATCGAATTCAGATAGAAACATTTTTTTAGCCTTTTTATGGCCACAACTTTTTATAAATTGTTGCACTTAAATTTCAATATTTACGCATACGCATTGTTTTGATAACCGGTGCACCAACCATGATCCTTTGTTTTGATTGGTCGTTGGGTTGTGTCAAATAGTGACTGTGTGCCGTTAAAAAAAAATATGAAGAGTATAATATTGCTCATTTTGATACAATTCCTATCTAAGTTCCGGTTTTTTTATTTTTATTGAACCAATTCCGGAGGAATGTCCATATTAATATATCATCATAATCATCATTTCAGCCGATAGACGTCCACTGCTGGACATAGGCCTCCCCCAAATGTCGCCACAAAGAACGGTCCTGTGCGTCTTGCATCCATCGTATTCCCGCAACCTTCACCAGATCATCGGTCGGTTATTAATATATACGTGTCGGATAATTGACCCCAATTCAATTTACCTACTCCGATCACTGCTTATCACACAAATTATAAAGGCGATAGTTTGTGAGTGTGTAATGTGTATGTTTGTTACTTCTTCACGCTTGAATTGATTTGGATGAAACTTGGCACGCGGGTAAACTATGTCCTGGCAATGGCAATTAGAATACTTTTTATCCCGGGAGTATGTTCCCTTGGACCAAATTTTAGGTTTGTAGTTAAACTATACCAGTTTCTGAGATTTCGTGATTAATCAGTGAGTGTGTACCAGCTTTTGCCAGCGGCATCGCCCGCGTGAAAATAGGATTCTCCAGTCAAACTACCAACCCTCGTTTTATCCCATTAGGGGTGGAGTTTCGTAAATTGCGTTCTTAGCGGAAGTCTACGCCCTATAAGGAATCTTCCCGCCAAATTTTAAGTTTATAGGTATATTTCTGAGATTTCGTGATTAATCATTGAATGGTATTTCGCTTTTATATATATAGAAGATTATTAAAAAAATAAAAACTCACCCACACAATATTAAAATTCAAGAACCCATTCACAAAGTAATACGTCCAGGGTTCCACTCCATACAAATCGGGTCCATGTTCAGTGAATATATTGTACGCGACGATATTCCACGGGGCGACCACCAGCCTGCCGTAGTGCCAGGAGTCTACCAGCACGGTAGGGACTAGGATGACGATGAGGGAGAGTAGAGACCATTTGATGAAGTCGAGGATCTGTCTCTTCATTAGTATCATGTCGATCGCGATTGGTATGCCTAGGAGTGCTGTGAAGGGCCAGCCTGTTGAGAAAACGAAAGATCGGATTATTTATTAACCATTTCTGACATTTTTTTAGATATATGTGATAGAAGTGTGTGTGTGAGTTAAGATTTTGATTAGATTTATCTGAATACATTCAAGTCAAGTCAAGTCAAAAGTTTTTTATTTCACATAGGCCTACATGAGCACTTGTAAAACGTCAGAAGCTAGTGCACGGTTCCAAATTGGTTGTTTCCTATGGAGAAGAACAGGCAAGAAACTCCATGGTTACTCTTTTAAAAAAAATTGTTGTTCTTACAATATTTTCAGATTACAGTATAAGTAGATATAATATCTCGACAGTATGGACAGTATAGACCGGTCAGTATTGTACTAAAAAGTACAATAAAAACTGAGTCGTAATAGGGAGTAAACCCAAGAATTCGCGGATTTTGTTTTTTAACTAGTGTTGTTAAAAACAGTATATTTATTTATTGGTACACTACTGTGCTGTCTTTATCGCATTTTCGTTTATTCGTCTTCGTCGTATTTCGTTACGCATTAAATAGTGTCATTTAGTATCACAATTCGCGTCGAGTCAACTCGTGTTATACTGAGTTGAATCGTGCGATATGTCGCAACTCGCGTCGCATTAGCGTCTCTTGAGAGTCAATTTGAATTCAAGGGAAAAGCAACTCGAATTGACTCGTTTGTGGTTTGACTCGAAAACCTCGATTAATATAACTCGATTCGCCCATCGCTAGATGACCCAGAGGCGTCTAGGTCGTCTAGGTAATAGGCGTATTACAAGGGCTGGTTCGAAGTGGTTCGAGAAATAACACCTGGAAAAAGTTGGGGCAGATTTTTGCCCAGCAGTGGGAAAGTATAAGCTGAATAAAAAAAAAACATTGTGTGCGTTAAACAGGAACAGGGATGTTAAATGACAGGCGTGAGAGCGAGAAAGAGGGATGGAGCTATACTCCCTATATAGCTCTATCAGGTTTATGACTACTTACTAAGTAAAGTAGAAGCGGCCGTCAAGAATATAGCTGGCGGGTATCTCCGGCGCCACCAGCAAGCGAGCGCGCCGCTAGCTAACGCGCTGCTCCACGCTGACGGCAACATGGCCGCGCTGCAAGCGAACATGCCGGCCGCTGGGAGCGTCATGGCCAGCCATACTCGCCCCACGTGGACGCCGAATTCATGGCATACAGCTCTAGAAAAGATAAAAAAATTAAACAACTGTTCCACCAATCCGCACTGGACCCGTGTGGTGGATTATAGCCAGATTGCGAATCTTTTGGAAACTCTGTTGTCATAAAAAGAGTGATGCTACAAATCCTGGATTTATTATGGGGAAAGCTAATTTGGCAATGTTCTCGCTAGATGGCACTGTACTCAAGTTAATTTTTAGTTCATTTTGTTTTTAGTATATGACAGCATTATTAAGTCAAGAACCATTGTATTTTAATCAACTTAGTGAAATAAATTTTTCAAAATCCATCTAAATCTGACTTCTCTTGATCTTCATGTCATGAACTGCTTAAATCTAGCGACATCTAGCCACGTCAGCATTTTGACTATACAATGGCCCTGCCTTCTTTATCAATGTAATAAAACAAAACTCCACATAGTAATACTATCACACGAAAATAGCATATATACGTATTTTATTATTGTAAGCCACTTAATTTAATGATACTACATTTTATTTCAAAAATATCTGTTATTTATTTATTGTGCACACCTACCACAGTGTTGTCTTTTTAACCCAATGGTTGACTGGTAGAGAATGCTTTGTGGCATTAAGTCCGCCTATGTACCACCACTGTACATGAAGTTTAAATAAATAAATAAATAAAATATTTTAAGGCAGTGAACTTACTTGTAAAACATAAGCTCAGCGCAAGCCGACAGCACAGCTAGCAACATCTTCAAAGAGTAGAATACAGAGACAGGAGTCATGAACCATGACAATATCTTGGCAGGCACCGCAAATAACCATAGAGGCATGTAAGAGCGTATAGCGTAGACTGGACTGTACTCCCATGTTTGCAGACCACTGCCATATACTGAAATTAATAAAAAAAAACTATAGGCACTGACTGTTGCAGCTTGGATTCTGTTTCTGATAAGGTACAATTCTTTAAATTTTCAATGTATTTTTTACTACTTGTTAATAAAAAATATAATTTATATGTTTATTATAATGTTATTTATTAATCTTTTGAATTTCAATTACTGAAATTTGAATTTCAATTATTAAAGAAATACCAATTTGCAAATGATTTTTTTTATATTTTGCTAGGTGTTTTTCCTAAAGCCAAGTCTTTAATGCATAGAATATAAAAAACTTTTTACAAAAAAAATATAACCGACTTCACTAAAAAAAACACTATAAAAAGATCAAAATAAATTAATTTCGGAAGTCGGTGTTTCTCGGTATTATTTGTATCTTATTTAACACCGACTTCCGAAATTAAATTTATTTTGATCTTTTTATAGCGTTTTTTTTAGTGAAGTCGGTTATATTGTTTTTGTAAAAAGTTTTTTATTTCACACTTTTTAGTTGCAATACACTTATAAACAGACATCAAATGTTACTTTTTGACTGTAAATACTTAAGTTCTCGATGAAAATACCAAAATTATTATATGGTTGCCTATAATATTTGAGGAGTCCCCTCGATTTCGCCAAGATTCCATCATCAGGTCTCGACTTGGTGACTATGGGACCATTCGGGAAGCCCTTTCCAACAAACAAAGAATTTTTCAAATCGGTTGTCAAGCGACGAAGTTATGCGCGAACAAACATAAAAAAAAAATACAAACATCCGAATTGAGAACCTCCTCCTTTTTTAGAAGTAGGTTAAAAATAGATGTTTGTCAGTGTTGTAAGGAAAAACAGTTAAAAATCAAATAAATCTATTAAATATTTAATTTTACGGTAACCGATGGGAAGCTTAATAATATGGTGCCTTTAGTAGAACAAAGTCATATTTTAAAATATAGATACCTAAAGTATGCCATATAGCTTTAGAAATACCCTTTGAACAGGAGAGAAAAAGACACTCATTAAGTTTGTTCAAACACCACCAGAAGGTACGATCCTGATTTCCGGCCACCGTAGGCGCGGGCTTGCGGACGGCAAGCAATGGGTAGCCCGCCGTCCGACCGTCCGGTAACCGTCCGGACCGAGCCCAAGTCGTCGACGGCGCGCATTATTCCACGAGCGCCTCAGGGAGATGTCAGCAATGGTAGGGGCCCAGCAGGGTCGAAGCCTACTGGGGCCATGGGTAGTGTGAAAACGAAACCTGGGACAAAGGCAACGAAGGAACAGGAGTGGGTTTTTAGTCAGTAAAAGTCTGACACTATCTTCCGCTCCGCCCAAGAGCGAGATTTGTCATAAGATGATTTTCCCACCCAATAAAAAAAAAACCAGAAGGAAATTAAAACCTTAACTTTGGCACCTTTTTTTGCAGTCTTCACTCACAATGAAAATGAATAAATAGATAGAACTTTGATAGCTCACCTAAATAATGCAATGGCTCCCAATAGTTGTAAGTTTCATCACAGTCGGCGACATGCCCCCAGTATGCAGACACAAGGCGGGCAACCAGTAGCAGTCCTAGTGCAACTGCGCCACCTGGGTATGCTATACTCCGCAGGTCGGATGGTGCATTAG
This sequence comes from Mythimna vitellina, assembly GCA_949316375.1. Classification (NCBI taxonomy): domain Eukaryota; kingdom Metazoa; phylum Arthropoda; class Insecta; order Lepidoptera; family Noctuidae; genus Mythimna; species Mythimna vitellina. The sequence goes on along the minus strand of OX438687.1, from coordinate 4,539,797 downwards.
TTACAAGGAACTCCCTGGAATATTTAATAAGAATTATTTATAAGATGATTATGGTAATAACACATAATTGAGTTACAGGGGTTTCAGTGTGTATGTAGAATACGCGCTTTTTAGATGTGGAGTTGTGGACAGCAGCCCAACAAAAATACAGGTGTTTCTGGATGTTTGGTGAGGATCTTAGATGCAGTTCATTATTATCATGGTCTTTTATTTTCTATTTGTATGGCCTATAGGTAGGTGTTTCAGGTCTGGATGTCTTGTATATGTGAGTTTACAGGTCAATCCGCAGGCAATAAACGGTAATCGCAAATAATTTGTTTTTAAATACTTAACTGCAAATAGTAGTTTTTTGATTACTGACTTATTACAATAAGTCGCTAATCAATTAACAAATTTTGGCGATTACTGACTTACAGCTGGGAGATGTAGATGTATGCAAATGCAGCAATATATAGGAGTCGTTCCCAGTGTGGGGCAATGTAATTTTTTTTTTAATAATAGTAAATAAATAAGTGAATAATGAAGCCCCTTCTACTACCAAATAGATGACATGTAAGCAACTTTTCACACAATTATTGTACAATAATTAGTTTGAGTGCCCACAACCCACCTACTGAGTCATTGTGTAGCTATGATTGACTTGTGTTCATGCCCTGGACCAGACTAGTGAGATATTTCAAGTATTGTATGAGCAATAATTATGGGACCTTGGCACCGAAAGTGTAAAGACATAATTATATATAAACTTCGAGGATTCACAATCATGAAATAAACATTGCACAAAATATTTGGAGATAATAACATTTATGGAACACTAAAGCTGTCTTCAAAGCCTTTTTGTACTACCCTAACAAATGTAAACAATTTTTTTGATATTATGAGCCAAGTTAGCATATGAAATCCTAGAGTCTCTAACACAATAGGATCTTATATAGTTTTATGGACTTCCACAAGTATTTTCAGTGAGAAAATTTATTGTTAGAATGGCCTTACATGATAAAAATTTTCATGTTATTTAGTTTTTTATTCATATTGGATTCCATTATAATTTACTTAGTTCGATTGAGACACAACTGTAATGGTCATTGTAATTTCACATCAACAAAACTGACATATTATTAGTGGCACTACAATAGATTGACAGTGACTAATGTAGCATTTATGAAAAAAAAAATTAGCACTCAACTCGAAAATAGTTTTAGTTAGTATAGCATCATGCTTAATTAACGTCAGTGGACTGTTTTTACCTTTGTTTGAGTACGGAAACGTCTGGATAAGCGCCAAACTGTAGTACCAGCAACAAATTAGAGCATTGATGAGCAAAAATAAAAATTATTATAACCTATAATGATGCCAAGTGTTTTTATACCACAAAACAGTAAGCAAGTTTAAAATTTAATAATAGACATTAATATAAGCGTGTATATTAATAGTAAATGGGCTTCAACTACATACCCTTCGTTCGCTTTCCGCTTCCCTTTGCTGAAGCTTTGGGCCCTTTTAGCTCCGTTCTTATTGTGTATGCTCCGTTGTCTTGCCGTGAGCGGCATCGTAACGATTGTTGTTACGTCTAAATCATTTAATTCACTATATTATGCGTAGAAAAAACGCGTAAATGTGATTTTATTTTCAGAAATAATATATACATACGCGATACTGCACAAGCTTAGTGACACTGACAGTCAGTTGACATTATTAATGTGTTTATGAAGATAGCTTTGTTTGATTAAAATTATTATGTAGAAGTCAGAAGTATTTGATTTTCTTGGTGATGTGTAGTGGTGGGTTGCTATCGAATTTTTGATGGACGAAACGCAACCGGTCTTGCGACAACAGAAACGGTTGATAACAAAGATCCTCGTCGTGACTGGTTTGAAGACGAAACTATCGTTGAGTGAAGTAGTTACAGAAAACGTTCGCTGTCGCAACTAGTTTGAGGACAGTTTAAAAGTAGCAATAAAATTTGTGCTATATTTCATAACAATAAAGCTCATTTTTCATTGCAAAAACTGGTTTTGAAACGATGACGCGACAAGTAAAATAGTTAAATTAATGCATTCCCAACCTTATTTCCTTACTAGTATGATAAGAATTCGCATAAACTAATTAGAAGACTGGTTTGTGCAAGGAAAACTGTTTGGTTGCAGGACTAAAAGCGGTTTTGCCATTGCAGAACATAAAACGGTCTTTGAAAACTATTTGTTGTTGAAACGCCTACCGCCACAGAGCCTACCGCTAGTAATGTGATATGGGCCCGTGAACCGTGTGACTATCCATTGCATAGGTACCTATACATAAAAAGGTACTCTGTGATTGCATACTAAGAACTTTTCTCGTTCACCAAGGGCAAACTTACCTATGTAATACATAGTTCGATTCCCGAATTGAGCCTCGAAAATTTTTCCGAATCTCAAAAGTTATTATTTTGTAACATCATTTTTTCTTTTGCTAATACCGAGACCTTGCTTCTTGCCAAATTCAGTATTCTAGGTCAACGTGAAGGAGTTGAAGAATATAAAAAAAGGCAAATTATAGCTCATGGCTCGATTTTATTAATGTTGATTGCGTAGAATTTGGCATTGCTATAGATGATAAGTATAAACTGATATATATGTGCATCTGTCACTAAATTAAAGAAAACAAACAGGTCAACATTTATATACATATTTATTAGGTAAAATATAAATACAGTGTTGGTAAAACACACCAGTCATACATTCTACCTACAAAGGTATACCACGTTATGTACTAGCATATTAATATTATAGGTACACGTACCTACTAATTTAAACGAGAAGTTCCTCGTCAATCACTTTTGGCCCTTATGACCTTAGAAATAAGGTTTAAAAGTAATTGTCGAGGGACTTTCGTTGGTAAAGATAACACAGAGTAGATAGCTAATGGAGTAATACAAACCATTTCGAACAGTTTTGTCGAAATACCGCGTTCGCACTGACTTGACCACATGCTTCGACACGACCAATGTGAATTTGGGTATTTGCTAACTACTTTGAGCTACAAAATTCATATTATTATTTTGTAAACACTAGAGTAATATTATCAACATTATTATTATAATAAAATGAGTTAAAAGATCAAGGGAAACATTTATTGACGCCACCAAATCATTTCCGTTGATTTTGCAGATGCCGTCGGCGGAAAAAGGCAGAGCAAAAATATTTTCTTTTCCTAAAACAAGGAGACTACTGGGGTTTTCCTAATTACTTAGTGTAGTAACATGATCGATGATACATTCAAACATCAGGGCCCTACGATTAGGGCTGTTCGATTCCTACAAGTATCTATAATGGTACTTATAACAGTACCCAAAAACCGAACGATAAAACAATTATAAATATCTTGAATCGAATCAACCCCAACTATGATTTAAAACATTATAATCATTCTATGACTATTAAATTCATATTTGAGCTGCTCATAAATACTTCTGAACTTTTCAGTATACTCTCTAAGATTGAATTGTGACAAATCATTCAACAATGAAGATGGCTATTTGTGTGTAATCTGCAGGGGATTTAATCAGTAATGTTTTTAATTATACTTGTATATTTAAAAATTAAGGATTGGCGTAAACTAACTCGAAGCTGTCTTATTACTGCTAAAACTGAACTTAAGGTCCATTTATTTATGGCTGAGATTTATTTTACAAAATAAAATCACGCCTCCCTACTGTTTGCGCCAATGTACAAACTACTTAGCCTTACAAGCTATCGGATATGTTAACAACAATTCGAGCAGCTCAAACATAAACAAAATTTTACTAAAAATAATATAATATTTTTAATTCCTTCGCCTCGACCGTACTACTGTCCACCCGGGGTCTCCATCTTCGTCCATTGGTTCTGGTCCTCGGTATCTGTTAGAAGATGAAGCTGCTGCGCCATTCATGTTGTTGTCTGGGACTTCTTCATCATCTTCGCCACTGCTGTCTGTTGAGACGTCATCTGGGTTGCCATGGCACTGAAAAATATTTGGTGGGTTAGTTCTTAACCTTGCATATTATAAAACAAAGTCACCCACCACGTCTGACTGTCCGTCTGTTCGCGATAAACTCAAAAACTACTGAACGGATTTTTATACGCTTTTTACAATCAGACAAAGTAAACTTGTACTCAATCCCACAAGAACCTCAAATTAAATTTTATTATTTTAGAGATGAAAATAGACAGTGGTATAGTTTTCTATCAGTGCAACAAATTTCGTAATCTGAACAGCAGACAATTGCAGAGCTTCTGAAAGTAGCTACTTATCAGATTAAATTGTTGATTTGTAGGTATCCTTCAAACAAACTATATTAACTATAATAACCCTGGAACAGAAAAGCTAGAAGAGATGGGAAGAAGTCTTTACAAGGCAGGGGGATGATATAAGTAAACACTTAAACGGTAGTTTAGAAGATTAGATGAATTTGTGGAAAACCTGCTCCAAGACCGTTCTTATGTAGGAGTAACTTAAGAACGTCAGAATAAAAATATAACTAGTCAGATACAAAATCTGTCTTTGAATAATGTCAAAGACAGATTTTGTCAGAGTGAACACTCCACACACACACTATGTTATTATTCTGTGACAAAAATCTATACTAATATTATAAATGTGGAAGTAAGTTTGTTTGATTTCACTTTTTACTCAACTGATCATCACAAAATTTCACATGCACATGGTCAGACGACATAATGCAAAGGACATACCTTTAATTGGGAAAAAAGTACTCTCCCTGAATAATCTACATTAACATGAGCAAAGCCACAGGGACAAGCTAATCTATTATAATATCATAAAGCTGATATTAGATAGTTAACGGTTGACTAAACTTACTTGTGGTGGGACTGATTCATGTATTGGTTGGCTGAGCCACTTCTGACACTTTGGCATTGCATCAATCCTAGCTCGCAGTTCATCATGTTGACCCTCTTTTAGAAGACTCAGAAACTGCAGCAGTAGGATTGCTATTTCTGGAAACAAAATAAATTGCTTAAGAGTATGGAGTCATAATATTAAATTATTAAAAGTACCCTTTAATAATTTAATATTATGAGGGTTTGAGAGCATGGTTGTGCTATTGGTTGTATGTTGTAAGTTTATTCCCACATGAAACCAATATTTTTATGACCTAGATAGTTGTTCTGGGTCTAGGTGTCTTTTGTATATGAGTTTACATGATTGTGAACACACCCAAAATCCTAGAGTAGGGCAATGTTTATAAAAAAAACACAGACTTAATCACACAGATAGCAAGTAACATGGCTCCAAAAAGGGTTGATTTTAGTGAACAGTTGTATGCCTATCTACGCAAACAACTGTTCAGATATGACCCCACAAAGAACTTTTTTTTTTAATTTAACTTTTTCCTTTTTCTGTGCATGTCTTAAATAGATATTTTGACATGTCTGAACTATTAAGTAAAGAAGCAGAATCTAGGGGCATACACCTAGATTCTGCACCCCATAGGGTGCCATATGTGATAAAGATACAGTCCAATTATATATTGGCAACTCAGATTGATAGTCAATATTTATTTACCTTTAGGTGAATCATCATGACACACAGTTTCAAACTCCTCGTCCATCAGATCTTCAATCACCTCGATCAGTTCATCTCTGTCCACCACATTTTCAACACAGTATCTGGCTATATAGACTGACATTAGTTGGGCTGTCTGTAATATAAAGAAAGAATTAGTTAAATTTTATGGTATTTTTTATCAGGTGGGATAGTGCTCAAGCATGACCCTATGAATAATAAAAAGAAAAAAGATGTCTGAGGCTCTTATTGGTGTATGTTGAATGTATAATACCATAAATAGTAAACTGACCTAAAAGTTGACCATAAGCTGAAAGTCAAAACCAGGATCACAGGAAAAGGTTTCATAATAATAATAAAAAATAACCATAGATACTCAGAATGCCATCAGCATGAATTTTTTTTTATGACAATAATCTAAAGCAAACCCTAGTGTTGGGCAAGCATATTAAATGTACCTTGTTATCACATTCATTGGAACAATATCAAAGGCAACATTGCCTTTTTCTATGTGGACAAAATAATTTAATACAAAGGATAGCTCAGATAATAATAAATTCGTAACTTTATCTACCATTCACTCTCAACTTTGTTTACTATCATATGTTTTAGTGCTACTATTTGATAACATTGTCTGTATTATTATATTTATGAAAGTAGACAATACTGTGAACTTCTGCGATTAAATAACAATTACAATGCGCTACCGCCCATTTATTATCTGGAGAAATTTAATTACAGGTCATCTTAGGGTTTAAAAATATAGCAAGCATATAATAATATGATAAATTGCAGTGGTCTACTTTTGTCAAGTAGCACTTACATTTCCAGAGATTTTTGTATTACCTATACAAAAATCTCTGGAAATGTGTGTTATTTACATTTATAAAAAATAGATATATCAAAATTTTAAACCTTTTCGCCCCCGGGCGCTCCCATTCCATGTTCGACGGCTAGCTGCAATGCAGTCCAGTTGTTGAGCACTAAGTCCACAATAGGCTTAAAGTCGTCGTACAACATTTTAAAGTTTTTTATAACACTTTAACTTATTAAATATTGATGAATTGGGACATCTCACATTTTTATAACCTCTTAAATGTTGTATTTTTTATCGATTTAACTCGCTCGAATGACAGCTCAGACTAGTGATGTGCGATTCGTGCTTTGGACTCACCTTCTCGATTATCAATTTATTTTGATTAGTCATAATTCAGGTACTCGAGTCTGGAAGGATAGATTTTGTAGTTGCTGAATCTAGTGTGCAAAAATTTAATGAGATTCTAACTGACTCAAGTCTAGTGTTCGAATTAAGTTGACACGCTCGTATTGTAATACTAAATTTCTAGCTTTAGTGTCGAGTTAGCTTTTAGAACGTATTTGCGTTCTAAAAACTGCTATTTTCGTTCTAAAAGCTGACTTAATGAGTGTGTTTCAATTCAAAAACATTCTTTACACTAATTTGATTCGTCTAGATGTGAGGTTTGTATCAAATTAATAACTGGATTATCTTTTTAATACGTAGTAAAATGATTTGTTAAATTTATATAATATAATTGAACAGAATTAAACAATTAATTAACTGTTTTCTTTTTTTTTTCAAAAATCTATAATAGACCCGAGTTCTTGTTAATGTCAAATCAGCAAAAATACTTCTTAGATGTTGATCTTGTTGATTTCAGAAGTTAAATGTTTTTTGTAAAACAAATGTCAGTTCTATTAATAAAATGCCGTTTACATTACCTAATGATATCTCTGTGCAATACACTCAGCGCTAACATTTCAGAACTAGAATTTTTAGACTCGAGTTTTGGACTCGAACTTCCGTATAAGATTACTGGACTCGAGTTTCTAAACTTCAGATTTTAATACAAAACATAGAACTCGAGTACAGGAGTCAAAACTTGGAATGTATTCATGATTTGAATTCTGGATAAACCAACTCGAATCAACTCGTTTCTTCTTATCGTTGACTCAGCACATCACTTCAAACTGTTCTTGACGAGACAAGTGTTTCGTTCGGAAACTAAATAATTAAAAAATAAATTGTTGCCAGTTTATACAATTAAAAGAAACTTTAATGATTTATGAACGAATACAATAACATAAAATACTAACTGGTAATTAGGTCTTAATCACAAAACTTTTATACTATACGGGCTATCGACTTTTAATAACGTGACAGTTTATAGAAAATAATATTACCGTAGTAGTAATAGTGTTGGGGTAGTGAATGATTTTGCGTAAAGAACGAATGAAAAAAGTGGTTTAATTTGATTAAAAAAATATTTGTAGAAAAAACATTTTATTCTATTTTCTCCAGTGGGTCAAACAGACTGCCATAGAATAAAATGTTGGATTTTTTCCTCTAAAATGTAAGGTAGCAACAAAATAACAACATTACAGAGCCCATTTTTCACATTCTTCTCTAAAATAAAAAGCTTGACTTTAAGTTCACAAAATTTCGTTAAATTAAATTTCTTTCGAATATCATAATTAGAGACATAATAGAAAGACAATGAGAGAGCGAGGAATTTGAGAAGACAAAGCAAATATCAGCCAGCTTATCCTATTCTATTATCTTCTCTGTGATTATTAATTAAGAAGGGAGGATTCTTCGACCAGTGAACTGGTGTTTTGACTGGTCTAGTCCGGGTAACGCCCGTTATTTGATTTCGGACTGTCGTAGGTTCTAATTGCGCGGAGAGCTCTGATACCGCGGTACAGAATTTTGGATTTTTAGTTCCTACGTGGTGACGTAGTTGTGGCTACATATTCAATAACTTCATTAGAATTTTTAGGTGATATTTGTTACACTCTTTTTATGTAGAAGAATGAAAACAGTGATAATTATATTTACTATAGAGCCTATAGATCCTCAAAGAGACTTCTTCTACTAAAATTAAAGTAAGTCCCGCCACCACACCACCATCATACGGATTTCAAGTTTGTACATTCATTCTTAAGAACATAATTATTGTTTTACTTCACTCGACTTTTTTTTTTCTTTTTTCCAGCCCGTCAGATTGGAGATTATGGCTAGCACTCTTATGGTGTACAATAAAGCTTATTTTATTCTAACACGAAAATGAAAAGAACCGGAATTTAGAACAACATGGATACAGGATCAGGAATGTGTAAAAATATACTATAAACTTAGTTATTAAAAATATTACATAAAAAAATAAAGAAGACAAAAGTCTGTTGAAATACTATTCACTCGACTTCACTATGCTAAGCACAGACCACAGAGTAATGCTAAATAGGCGTGGGAAAAGTGGGTCTTCTTTGTGATTGGAACATTTGCATCTGAATCACCGAAATGTTCCGAAACAGTGATATGTATCATTGGGAACATTTGGAACATCGTCTTAAAATATACAAACGGTAATCAGAAATCAGAAATGTTTATTTCAAATAGACCAATTACAGGCACTTTTGAATTGTCAAAATGTCAGTCAGTGAAAATAAAAAAAAAAGTGAAGCTAAATTGCACAATCCAAAGCATAGATCACTATGGAGAAGAACGTGCAAGAAACTCCATGGAAACTCTTTTAAATCATATTATGCATACATAATAAATCTTGGTTATATTTTACTTAACTGCCATGCTCGTAATGTCCAACAAGTTGTAACCTAATAAAAATGCTCCATGGTACCTCACATTCACAAAACTTAAAAAAAGTGCTTCTAGATTATACAATGCTATTGTTTCCAAATAAGGTAACAAATTGTCATATGCTCTATTGAAATAAACAAATAAATAAAAAAAAACATTTCAACATAACAATACAAAAAAGGGGAATAGTATCTCTTACAATATTTATAAACATAGTGGCTGTAGCTGTGGAGCAGAACCGGCATTTAGCCAAGTGTTTTTATCAATCATATAATCTTCCAGTTTATAATACGCTTGTCTACATAGCGTGCGTTTAATACATGTTTTAAATTTGGACTCATTTAGTTGTAGAATCTCAAATGGTATTTTATTATAAAATTTTACACAGTACCCCATAAAAGAACTATGTACTTTAGCCAAACTGAATCGAGGTTGATCTAATTTGTTTCTATTCCTAGTATTAAAATTGTGCCTGTCACTTATCTTACTAAAAAGATGAATATTTTTCCGAACATAAATAATGTTTTCATAAATGTATTGGCAAGGAACCGTCAGAATGTTTATTTCCTTAAATAGTAAGAGAATCGCGTCTGCGAAGATCACATATGGCTCTGATAGCTCTTTAAAAAAAAACTCTAAAATAGACTCTAACATGTATGACGGTACATTTCAAACATCCACTCACAAGATACAAACGGAATATTTGTAACATTGGCTCAAAATATACAAACGTATCATTAGAAACATCTGCTCACAAGATCAAACAGAACATTTGGAATAACGGCTCAAAAGATACAAGCGGATCTTTTGAAACATCGGCTCTCAAGATACAAACGGAAAATTTGGAACAACAGCTCAAAAGATACAAACGGAACATTTAAAACATCGATTCACAAGATACAAACGGAATATTTTTAACAAAGGCTCAAAAGATACATACAGACATTTTTAACTACGGCTCAAAGGATACATACAGACACTGGCTCTATATTTATTATTTTTAACATTAATCGTGATCTGTTACGTTGCGTCATAAACACTAAAAGTTTTATTTAATTGAATTTTATTTGAGAATTATTTAAAGCAGATGTTTTTAGTTCTGGTTATTAATTATATTTACACTATTTACGTTATAATTTGAATTTTAAAAAGACTGTTGGTCACTTAAAGTAAAGAGTGTTTCAGTATTCAAATTGTTCCAAATGACGCATCATTTGGAACAATTGGAATACTGAAATTTTAAAACATTACTGACGTTCCAATTTTTCGGTACACTTAAATATTTCGGAACAGTGAGTCGGTTCAGTAAAGAGTTACACACGCCTAATGCTAAACTTCAGTTCATGATCATTCACTCACTATCTATCTATCAAAGAGTATATCAGTATATAATTCACTCTATTCAGTTCATTTGAAAATTTTGTAAACAAATCACGTTGAGGTTAAAAAGTTGATTATTTTTGGAAAAGGATGTAATTCATGTGTAATTCTTCGTAATCGTATGTTATTGGTGATTAAGGGTATTGAGAAATCTTATCGAAATGACCGAGGACATAAACGTTACGTTCATAATACCGAAAGATTGCCGATCTGAAAATGAATGTTCAGAGGACATGCAACTAGCTTTTGTTGTAAGTTATAAACGAGTTATTATTAAAATTATCTGCCCAAAGTATTTTCCTAAACATTTAAAAAGCAAAGAAACTTTGAATAAACAAATTGATAAAAGATTTGATAGTGCCATTGAAATGGGTGCACTGCTGATGATAGCTGTATCATGATGATAGAGTTTGACCACCAACTGATTTATATTAATGCCACCTACGATGATAATATATCAGAATATATCTTATCTTTCTATATTCACAAATAAGACTATGCATTACTCATTATTTAATATAAATAAACAATTATGTTAACAATTGCTGACTCTGGACTTCTTGAGGTCTGATCCATAGTATCCTAGAGTCCTAGACAGTCAGATATATTCATAAACATTTATTTATTAAACAGGCATGGATCTATGCATCATTGTAGACCCTTTTAGGGCACAGTAACCTATTTGTTGATATTTAAATCAATTATAAACGAAAATTCTACATCATGCATCCAATTTTAAAATTAATTGATTATAATTTAGCCATACAAAAAAAAAAATGTTATAAATAAATCAACCAAAAACATAATTGTCATAATAAAAAACAAACTGTTGCTGTTGTTAATTGATTTTTTCTCTGCAGTGAGACTTAAAGCATTAAAAAGCTTGTCATAAAATTACCTGCAGCCTTGCAACCCCTTGCAGTTTTTATTTTCATATTTAGTTTGTACCTATTTCATTTAGAAGTTGCAAACTAGTGCATTACAAAATTAATTTTCATAAACTTAGAAAGTGTGCATATTGTCAAAAATCTGTGTGTTTCTTACAGACATGTGAACAGCATTGTGGTGGTGGTCTCCAAGCGAAATGGGTGCACGAGAGCAAGTGGACAAAGTTTGAGGGGCTCACAAAGAGGGATGTCTTTGTGCTAAATGAGTTTGAAGGGGAACTATATGAACAGTTGCATGCTACTAAGTGTTTGTAAGTTAAACAGTCTTAAATCAGGAATGATAATATGCACAGAAGAACCAAAGTTCTTATCTTGTCTTGTATTGGGGCTGGCTCGGGGCCAGAGCACTTCGACCCTTCTGGATCTTTTGTGCTGTTCCCCTGCTCTCTACTCAACCCCTAGCCCTCTGGGCACCTTCTTCATGAGAAGGTTACTGAAATATCTTGAAGAGTCGCCATGAGGTGGACCATGCATAGGACCGGTTGTTATGGGGACACTTGGAGAGGGCCTATTCGGGTTCAGTAGTGAATGTTATAGAGGACCTTCATATATTTTGATGTGGGGTTTATATACTGTCATTTGAACTTGATCTTTTTTTGTTATAAAAGTGCTAGTTTTTATTACTGTCAAGTAAAGAGCCCTTAGCCATAATCTCTGAAAAAGGAGACCATTGCAGAAACTGAAATGCCACCAGTTAATAATCAAAAGTATTGAAGTATAGCGGGTGATCAATGTGATGTATCCAATGTTAACATCTGTATTAGCAAATGATTTACTGACATATTTATATACCTTTATATAACTTGTCATATACCTTTATATACCTTTCGAATACCGTAATTAGAGACACAATAGAAAGACAATGAGACAGTGAATCAGGCGTTCAACTGGGGTTTAATTATTTAAACCCCAAACAAAAACTTTGTCTTACACTATGTAAATTCCTGTGTTGTGGATGCATTCACAAACACGCAGACTCACATGCAAAAGACACCCAGACTTAATCTTTTGATTAGTGTAATTAGAGACACAATAGAAAGACAATAACTGAGCGAACGCCGGCATGCGCTTGGGGTTTAATTAATTAAAAAACCAAGTTGTACACCCTATTTATAATATTTGTTCTATTTGGGTATATACATTTAGTGGTTGTGAAAAACTAATAAGCAAATAAAAATATCAAATTGTAAAGAAAAAACTGGGCCAGATGAATGAGAAGTTCTCTATGTTTCAAAGAATCGCTCAACCATTCTAAAATTATTACTTTTTTCAGATTAGTAGGTCCTCGCTGCCTATCATGCTGCCTAACAGAAGGTACTCCAATACCCTCGGGTCCAGAGCCTGTCTTTACAATAGCAATGAGAGGCTTGGTTGTCACTGCAAGTGGATTAACCAAGGCACAGAAGGTACTAGACTAATCTTGACATAGCGGATGTTATCTCTAAACAATTAAATAAGAATAATCTTAACTGTAGTCAGAATGGGCCTACAACACGCACAAGCTTTACCATAGTTTGGCTTATGCAGGCCGGTTTGTATGTGGAACGCAGGCAAAACTGTAGTGAAGCTTGTGTGTGTGGTAAGCCCATATAAGGGCAGAGGAACAGGGTATACATTGGTAAACCGCCATTAATAAAGTAGGATTCTCAGACCAGATAGGTATTGTGTCTGGTCTGGGCAACAGCCCAATACCTTTTACTTTTTTTTAAATATTATTAGTTGGTTTTCGGAGAGTTAAAGCAATACCTCGAAATGGGATCCAGCAATCCTATGGGATCCCGCGTCAATTTTAGTCCTCGCTGTATCCCGCACCTCCAAAAGCGGGATCTGTGAATTCCGTGCAATTTAAAAGTTGGCGCTGAAAGGTTCTGCCTTTTAGTTCCTGTGTATATAGATGTCGCTACTGTCCTCTGGATGCGAGAAACACAGGATCAGTTATGTAGCGACTCGGTGAAGCCTTTGTCCAGTTAGAATAGAATGAACTTTATTATACACCAAAATAGTAACAAAACTTTTTACGGTACGTTTTCTTTTAACTTTTAATGGTTGGTCAGTATTTTTTTACTTTTAACCGCACTGAATCGCTCTTTCAATAAGAAAGTTCTATCCTTTTCTGCCACTAGGAACAACTAGTCATTTACTAGAGAGAGAAAGAGAGCGTGTTGCCGACCGCCTATTCCGCCACTTCCACCCTCAGAAAAGTATTATACTAAGATCCCAGAGCTATTCTGACATAACGAGAAGATTGTATTAAAGATTTTAATGACTATAATTTCGTAAATAAATACGTATTATGCTCGCGATAATATATGAATTAATCAACATAAAACTTGACACTGACCGGCAAAATAAAAAAAGAAAGTTTGTAATTCGCGGGCTTACAGCTTAAAATTTAAAAAATAAGGTGACAGTATTTTTTTTTACATGTTGTGAAACATGATATTTTTAGTAAGTTACTGTAATTTTCAGTTAATCACATAATTGATTTGTTCTTTTAATTTTGTTATGATTTTGTTTTCAGGAGGAGATAAGAAGAAAAGTTCATTGGATGGGTGGCATATACAACACAGTTCTAACAGATGACACCACTCATTTAGTTTCAGACACTGTGCTTTCTGATAAATATGTTGTAAGTACTATTTTTTATGTACTTTGTCTATGAAGCGACATCTTCATTTAATGTCTCATTTTGTCGTACTGTAGCGCGATCCACTTACCATATACCGCGTATGCTAACCATGCTCTCTATTCTTGTATATTTATTGCTAAACTGGTTAAAAATTTTTTTTTTTTTATGCAAATTCCCTATTCACACACAGTCATATTATATAGACAGCACATTCCATTCACACATAGTTTAGGACAAAACATCAGCTTAATGATAAATTCTTACATATCATCTTTTCCAGAAATCAATAGAAAAAGGCATACCAGTGATGGCTATAACCTGGATTCAAGCAGTTTGGGAGACATCCCTCCGTCTCAACGTCAATGGTTCTTCTCCAGACTTCCTCGTCCACCGGCTGCCTCCCTTTACCAACCTTCAAGTAACCACTTCTGGGATCCCTAAGAAGGATAAGCAGATGATCATGAAGCTGGTTAACGAAAAAGGAGGGATCTTCTCCGGAGCTTTCCAGAGTGAAACCACCGATGTTGTGGTGTTGACCAAGTTAGTATTTTGTTGAAGTTATTATCAAATTATTTGTATCAAAAAAGGAACTTTATCCCAATTAGGAAAAAGCAGGAACTTTTCAAATCCGGTCAAAATTAATCAGGGTAGAAACTTTTCAAATCTGCCCCCCTAACCAAGTTACGATCGTTTCGTTTGCGTCGAACGCCTCGAGTAGGCCACGCCTCCGATTCCTTTGTTCTGACCACGTGACTGAGCGTAGACTTGACGGCAGAACAAAGGAATAGGAGGCGTGGCCTGCTCGAGGCGTTCGACGCAAACGAAACGATCGTAACTTGGCTAGGGAGCTGATAAAATGGGGAAAAATTGTTGTAATGTTGAATGTTTCGTGATTTGTTTGTATTAATCACGAAACCTTGCTTTTAATGCTAGACCATTATGGGCCAGGTAAACTTGCACTAACCTTGCAAGTTCAAATAAATGGTGTCAATTCTCAGGGTTTAAAAGTCAAAATGGGTGTACCACAAGGCTCAATGTAGAGTCCTTTCCTCTTTTTAGTATATACTAATGATCTACCGCATCTATTAAAAAAAAAACACATATATGTAGTATTGTTTGCTGACGAGACGTCGTTAATTTTTAAGATCAAGATGTTCCAAACCTGGTTGAACCTTTTCTTGAAATTCATTATAAAAAAAATGTTAATGCAGAATGTAGTTATTATTATTGAGCTATGTATATAATTTTATTTTGAATAATTTACAATTTAATGTTTTCAACATATTTGGCCTATATATAAGGTGTTAAAAAATTAACTTTAAGAATTTTGAGGGGACATTGTACTCCTCATTATGAACAACTTTTACTATGGGACCAAACCTGAAATCGCGAAAAAAAAATCAGCTGCTCCATACATTTTGACGAGTTATGCGCACATTCACAGTCAATGTAGGGAACAGCTGATTTTTTTTCGTGATTTCAGGTTTGGTCCCATAGTAAAAGTTGTTCATAATGAGGAGTACAATGTCCCCTCGAAATTCTTAAAGTTATTTTTTTAACACCTTAAAGTGTCTAATGTTGTGTAGATAACGGCACGGAACCCTTCGTACGCGAGTCCGACTTGTATTTGGTCGGTTTTTATATCTGCTATTAGTTCTATGTGCACTGAAATTGATAAAACTTAATTATTTTCAGGGAAGGCATCGGTAGTGAGAAATATAAGGCCGCCCTAGAGTATGGCAAGGCGGTAGTCCTACCATCATGGGTAAAAGATTCAGCGGCTAAGGGCGTAGCGTTACCACTGGCTAAATACAGAGTCGCCGGCGCATCCACGTCGTCACCTCTCGCTGAATCACGGCTGCCTGATATGAGTGAGTTTTTGAGATCTGTTGAGTAGTTTAGAAAAAGCACAGAATAATTAATAGTACAGAAATTTCACTCTTCGAAAGAAAACATGCGAATATAAACCTACTAACAACGTTAATAATGTTCATAAAACATTGTACGGCACAGACGTGACCTTTATTATATTTGCCTACCGGGCGTACTTAACCTCGTAACGAATCAAAATACATCTTAAGTTCACGTGCTGAGAGTCTCTTTTGTTATGCCCGTTATGCGCATTTGAACAGGCCGCTTTCGCTATAGGCTTAGGATTTATGTTTTTTTTTGATAAATGTGAAATATAATATATAATGTGTTTATATTTTACGTTTTATTACAAAAAATATAATCAGATTTTCTAAAATTATATGGTTGATAGGTTAGGTACTTATCAACCATATTTTTTTTTTATTGATTTCTACCTATTTACTTATATCCATACTTTAAAACGTATTTTTAAAAAGTCATCTTAGTATCTAAACAAATTTTGTTGGTTTAGCATGTGCGTTAGCTTTGCGTTCATATGTAATTTCTAAAAGGTAGTAGGTCATTTAAGACGTTATTATACATAATAATTAACATTTTGTAAGATATAATTCCAGTATATGTTGACCTTGCATTAGTAAGGTAGTCGCTAGTACTGGGAGGTCTACTTATATTGAATGATCTTTAAGGTCATTGACTCGTTTACGAGAAAAATGACAAAAATATTTAAAATAAAAACTCGATAGAATATTCGATATAGAATTCGATAATAATTTTAGTTAGCGCGACTTTCTATTGAATTAGCCTTGCAATAAAGACCGCGCGGCGTAGGCACATTTCTATACCTACAGTGTAGAGTGTGCCAGGCCTGGAAAAAGTCATGCTAATAGCATGACATGATAATTTTCGAGCAGAGAAATTGTATGTTTAGCAATCAAAAGATTATTATAGAGCAGTGAAATATGTCTAGCAATCAAATGATAATTTTTGAGCATAGATATTGTATGTCTAGCAATCAAATGATAATTTTCGAGCAGTGAAATTTTATGTTTTGCAATCAAATGATAATTAACTAGCTTTTGCCCGCGGCTTCGCCCGTGTTCACAAAATATAGCCTATGTCACTCAGGAATAAAGTAGCTTTCTATTGGTAATTTTTTTTTTGCAAACGGACCAATACTTCCAGAGGTTACCACATACAAATAAAAAACCAAAAAATCAAAAACACAAACTACTTCTTTATAATATTAGTGTAGATTATAGAGCAGTGAACTTGTATGTCTAGCAATCAAATGATATGGAGCAGTGAAATAGTATGTTGAGGAATCAGATTGCGTGTCACGTAATGTCTAACTAGCTTATGCCAGCGGCTTCGCTCGCGTGAAAGTAAGATTCTTCCGACAAAGTTTAGAACCCCTTTTCACCCCCTTAAAAGTTGAATTTCCGAAAATCCCTTCTTAGTGCTCGCCTACGTCATAAAAGGATACCTTTTGTAAAATTTCACGTTCCTAGACCCAATAGTTTCGGCTGTGCGTTGATATGTCAGTCGGTCAGTTACTCCTTTTATATATATAGATAATCAAATGACAATCTTCGTTCAATGAAATTGCATGTTCTACATTCAAATTACATGTCCAGCAATTCAAATTGCAAATACTGCAGTTTAATATTATGGAATATCGTGCAGTATTCTAGAATGAAACATGGTTCATTTTGTTATTTACAGGTTTGAATTTCTCTCGTATAACAAATGTGAGACCACCTAGTAATTTTGTTGATGAAACTAGGTCGGCAGATGCAACTATGATTTCCGGAAAAATGAAGGTATGTAACCAAATTAATGTTATTATATAAAAATTCACCACTTATTGTTAAAAAAAAAACACTTTTACGTATCGTCCCTTAGCTTACAACACCGCTCAAGTCGAAAATTGGCGGTTTTCATATTTGAATGCCTTTAGATGGAGCTGCTCATTGCGCGTCTAACCATTGGTCACATGGTATAGATTTCAGCCAATCAGAACCCATAATTCGAAAAATAGTGACAGCGTGCAAGTCGGCTGGCCTCTCAACACCGCACAGTTTTTTTCGTTTTCTGTAAAGTTGGTAAAAATGCCTTATGCGGTGTTGTTAGCTAAGGGGCGATATTACTGCTACAAAGGCTGCAATATACATATACAATCAATTTTCTATTCCTTTTCTTTTAATCATTGCCCCGCACTAGAAATTGCTCCTGTATCGTGAGTACGTTCACAAACATGTAAACACACATACACGAGAAACCCTGACCTTTTTTTTACGTAGGAATTCATAAAATAACTTCTTCTTTACTGGATGGAGCGCGGGGAAGTGTCAGATTTTTACCGACTAAAACCCACAGTGTTCCTTTTGCGAGGATTGCGCACAAAACGTTTTGGGAACAAATTCATTGTGCGTACAGCTAAGGAGTGGAATTCCTTGCTGGAATCTGCGTTTCCTGATGGCTACAACCCGAGAATCTTTTAGTCAAGAGTGAATAGATTATTACTAGGTAAGCGCGCTCCATCGTCGACCGCATCGTCGCTTTCCATCAGGTGAGATAGAGGTCAAGCGTGAACCTATCAAGAATAAAAAAGAAACTCCTTCGAATAATCCTCAGCCCTGGGAGTGGCATCCAGACCTGGAACATCTATCAAATGTTTGTTACGTGCAAGAATCGAACATGCGAAACGCAGCGTTGATGATAATCGCTCAACCACAGCGCCAGCCGTACAAGTAACTTGTGTGTCATTTTGCCATTACAAGTTTTGATTGGTGTACGCTATATAACATGCAGAGTACTTACATAGTTATATGCAAGATTTAAATCACGTGTGTATTGAAGTCTTAATAAGATGCTCATGTAATAAAACTCATCTGGACTGTGGTATTGTTCGGAGGAGTGATTTTTGTTTTTTTCTGTTAGCGTTCTCGCCAAACGCTAAGCCATTTATCTAAGTCTGGTATGCAAAGGGCAACTGAAGGAACACAGGTGGTGTTTAGCCTTCGTATTAGTCAATAAAAATCTGATACTTCTGGCTCCGCACTTTTTATGATTTATCCCACAAATAAAAATTAGCAAAACTCAGATTTACTAAATGTTTCTTATTTATTTCAGTTCACCCAAGATACCAAGAAAACTGATGTGTCTATTGATAAAGAAATATTGACGGCGTTTGAAAACTTGGATATGAGTCTCATCAAGAAGGCTGGCCCAATATTTGATGGATTTTGTGTAAGTAAATTTTTAATTAAAAACTGTAAAATGTCTTCTCCTGGATGAAGCTGTATAAACTATTTTTTTTCATAAAATTAGCTCTTTTCAAGGTTTTTTTTCCAACTACGAAAAAAAGAGCCTTTTTGCAAAAAAAATGTCCATTATTTTTCTCATTACAATCACACTTATTTTACTATTCGTACTTGTATACTAATATTATAAAGAGGAAACATTAATTGTATTTTTGTTTGTAATGCCGGGGTACTCGGTACTCTTGGCAACACTGTTCTTGCTGCACATAAATGACCTACTTTATCCCCGGTACCTTTGGGTATGCAGACGACAGCACTGTTGCTGAGAGATACAGGCCCGACGCACGCGCTAGTGGGTCACAGATCTATTCGTTCCGAGAGGCTATGTTTGAAGGCTTGAACTTGTCCTTGATGGCAGTATCCGATTGGGGCGACGCCAATCTGGTCAAGTTCAACGCTGCTAAAACAAAGGCGTGTCTTTTTTCCGCTAAACAGAGCCAATTCCGCCCGGCTTCATGTTTCCGGGTTGTAACCGTGCCGATAACCGACCACCTTGAGCTTGTTGAGGTAATGTTGTCGTCTACCTTCAATTTTGGCTCAGCAGGCTGCCAAGAAATTGGGTATTTTAGCTAAGGTGAGACGGTACTGCACGATGCAACAGCTGCTCAACCTTTACCGACTGCAAGTTCGATCGTGTATGGAGTACTGCTCTCATTTTTGGGATGGGTCTGCCAAATACCAGCTTGATGCCCTGGAGTCGATTGAGAAGCGAGCCAAGAGGATCATCGGCAATTATGTACTTGTCGAGTCAAAACTTCAAAGTCTTGAGCATCGACGCCGAGTTGCTGGCCTGTTGGTTTTCTATCGTTTACATTTCGGGGAGTGTGTGCTGGAATTGCACAATTTAATTCAGCCAAGTCTGCCGCGTTCCATCATCGGACCACTAGACGTACGGCGTTGCGCCATCGGTACATGGTGAACATCCTACCCATACGTACAATACGTTTTAGGAACAAATTCATTATGCGTACAGCTAAGGAGTGGAATTTCCTGCCGGAGTCTGTGTTTCTTGATAGTTACGTTTAAGTCAAGAGTGAATAAGTTACTTCTAGGCAAGCGTGCTCCATCGTCGGCCACATAACCGCTCACCATCAGGTGAGATAGTGGTCAAACACGAGCCTATCAATATATTTTGGAGACACTGCCTTGTTCTAAACATGAGGACTTTATTAACCTTTTAGTACCAAATTTAATTTTCTTCAATTTAAAATGTATGTCCTTCAGATCTGGGTAATCGGACTTGAAGGTATTCCCCGCGAGCGCGCCGCGGCGTGCGTGTCGCGTTGCGGCGGCGTGCGGTACGACGCCGCGCACCCGCGCGTCACGCACGCCGTCGCCGCCAGCGCCACCGCCGCGCGCGCCGTGCTCAGAGAATTGCCGACTGTGCCCGTACTGTCGCCGCTGTGGCTCGTCAGCAGCGTGCAGGCGGGCCGCGCGTTAGACGAGGCTGAGGTAAGTCTTGTATAGTGTCACTGTGTATGTGGTGTCACTGTGTGTGGGGTGTCACTGTGTGTGTGGTGTCACTTTGTGTGTGTGGTGTCACTGTGTGTGTGGTGTCACTGTGTGTGTGGTGTCACTGTGTGTGTGGTGTCACTGTGTGTGTGGTGTCACTGTGTGTGTGGTGTCACTGTGTGTGTGGTGTCACTGTGTGTGTGGTGTCACTGTGTGTGTGGTGTCACTGTGTGTGTGGTGTCACTGTGTGTGTGGTGTCACTGTGTGTGTGGTGTCAGTATGTGTGTAGTCACTGTGTGTATAGCGTCACTATGTGTGTAGAGTCACTGTGTGTATAGCGTCACTATGTGTATAGCGTCACTATGTGTGTAGTGTCACTGTGCGTACACTGTACGTATAGTGTCACCTTGTGTATAGTGTCACTATAAGAGGGTGTGCCTGTACTATCGCTGTCGTGTCAGCAGCGTGCAAAAGGGCGTGTAGTGTTACTCTTATGAACTCTATATACAACAGTGATCACTGTTGTCAATGAATAAGTTATAGGAACATAAGATAAACGCATAGAATCGGTTGGAGGGCATGAGGGCAGAATCAGTTAGCGGCTGGGTGGAAAGACATCCGTCGACCATGGTATTGTGTTATTTATTTATTTTTGCTTTAGTTCCTAATAGACACTGCACCGAGCACTCCGGCCAAGTCGAGCGCTCGCAAGCCGCGGCTCGAGCCAGCGTCCCCGATGAGCAAACGCAGCTTGGCGCTGCTACGTCGGGGGCCACTAGACTTGCCGCCTCCGACGCCGGAGGTTGAAGAACCTCAAGATGAGCTTGTCAATCATTATCTTAGCCGTAAGTTGTATATTTTTGTCTTATTTTGTCTATAACGTGAGATTTGCGGCTTTTCCTACTATCAAGGTTAAGTTTATGTATCATATCGATTGAGCGGGACACGCCGCAACGCATTTTGCAATAAGTTGAGTGAAGTTGAAACGACTATAAAGTGATGAGATGACCTGGTGATCTGTAATACAGAATTTAGGTATGTGTAAGGCTTCAGATCTTGTAAGTCACAAAACAGAGCGTGTTGTGTGAGTTGGGCATGCATTCGCCGCCGTATTTTTTTCGACGGAGCGTTAGCAGTGCCGTCTTACGCCGTGAGACGTAGGTGCATGGATGCAGCAGGCGCGGAGGTGACAGCTAACGCGCTGATTCAATACTCAATTATTTATTGCATTCCACAATGTACATGACTAGGTGGTGGGTGAAAACATTGGACACAATCGTGGACCCTGTTGGGCATAGCAAATACGACTTATTCTACTTAAAAATTAACCTATTATAAGAACAATTTTATTAAAGATATATTACATTATAAATTATTATTTATTATTATCCAGAGCACAGTAGAGCCACACATGTCGGTACCTACCTGTGTGGGAAGCTGGTATCAATTACAGGACACCAGCTTCCCACATTCAATTCATTCATTAATTGAAAAATGTTCCTGCATGTTCCTTATTCAAAGTCCTTGTTTTATGAGAAGAAATAGACGAAGATTGCAAAGTTGTTAGATGGAACATATGCAAAGAATTTAAATAGAAAATTACCTCTTTAGGATCAGCACACACACACCAAGCCAGCCAACAGGCTACCATACAAATATGACATTTGATTGCTTCGACGCGACCAGTTCGGTGAAAATCGTTGATATAACAGTGCTGCGCTAACTCTTTCAAACAATCTTTCAGCCCTTTACCTAAGATACACTGTATACAAAAACTGTTAGAAAAACCTTCATAAATCTTTAATTCAACAGAGCATGTAGAACCAGAGAGAGAGAAGACTCCAGAACCTGTTCGTAACGTGACCGCGAACGTGGACAACCAGCCTGACGTGACGGAAGATGTAGAGGATCCCACTGAGGAAATTGAACAGATATTTAGAGGTAAGAGTCCCATTGTGTAAATGGAGAAACCCCGTTTGTAGTTGCTGATGATTATAAGTTTTTGCAATGCGTCACTGATGGTGGCGCGTGTGGTGGATCATTTAGTACTCTTCAAAAAGTTTGAGCTGAGTGGTGTGATAGACGCGGCATATCCGCGAACGGGCGCAGTCCGTTGAGACCGGTCATCTTTTAGCTGCCAGTGGCTTGTTTTAATTGCTGTAGTGTTTTTTTTCTAATTTTAAAAAAAATTGTTTTCACATAATAGTAGCGATAAGAAATATGTAACCGATATATTTGTTATTCATTAGCTTGATTTAAAAGAGTGTCCATGGAGTTTCTTGCACATTCTTCTCTACAGAGATCTACGCTTTGGAATGTGCAATAAGTATCATTTTTCTGTCTAATTTCTTGACATTTCAAAAGTGCTTGTAAATGATTTATTTGAAACTAGCTTTTGACAGCGGCTTCGCCCGCGTTCACCATGTAAACTTTGGACCCTCGTTTCATCCCCTTAGGTGGAGAATTTTGGAAAATCGCTAATTGGTGCTCGCTTACGTCGTAAAAGTAAAATTTTTGCAAAATTTCACGCTCCTAGACCAAATAGTTTCAGTTGTGCGTTGATATGTCAGTTAGTCACTCCTTTTATATATGTAGATAAAATGCTTTTATCTTTTTTATTCATTCTACTCACAAATGTTTCCAGGAATAAAAATCGAAGTGCAAGGTCTAGACGAGGAAGCAATTTGTGAGATAGGCGCCGAGATATCGGCAGCGGGCGGCGCGCTGGCGGCGGCGGGCGCGGCCGGCTCGCACGTGCTGGTGCCGCTGGACTTCGACGAGGACGAGCTCATCACCAAGGGCGCTGAGGCCGTCACTGTGTTTTGGGTGGTTAGTACTTGTAGAAGTATTTTCCTGCTTCTAGAAATACTAGCTATATCTCCCTCGGTTCCACCTACGTCTTTTGTTACTGCTCCGCGTCTGTGGGTAACAAAGCACAGATCTAATTTTTTAAGTAGGAAAACGCTGACGAAATTTCACCATTGGGGTCCGGAATCGTGTACCTTGATCCTTAGTATACCTTTTGTATCAATGTCTGAGCTACAGTGATCATGAACCTATCCCATAAAAAATATTTTTTTCAATCCGACTAGTAATTCCAGAGATTAACGCACTTAAACAAAAATTCTTCGGCCATATAACAATGGGGTATTTTACTCTATATGATAAAAACTCTAAAAATATTTTATTAAGATAGCTTATGTAAAATGAGCTTCCTGTTTTTAGTTCTTTATCGCCTTGAAATAGTAGCTACCATGCTATTACATCATTCGGTGGTGTAAACTAAAGTGACAGCTGTCAACTGATCGGCCATACTGAGCGCATTTGTTTACACAGCCAACTGACGTCACGACCAGAGTAAATATGGCGTCCACTGCTTTCTACATTTTCGTCAAATACGCGCGAAATTTGAAAATGTAAATTTTAAATGCATTTTTAGAGTACTTTTGTGTTTTTTTTTTAGTGGTTTATAGCACTATAGAATCCAATTGAGACAATTTACAAAAATGAGTGTAATACCATATTATTATACGTAGTATTAGTATACTAATAACACCTAATAAAACCACCAAAAAATAATACCTAATGGTGTTAAGTAAATGTAGTGCAGTGCTTGAAATGTTTACAACTGTATTTTTATATTTTGGTACCATAGGTTAGATTAGTTTTGGACTTGCCATGTGACACGCAAATTCTCAATCACCCAAACTCAGCAATTTTTACACGTCTTGTTATTATTAGTATTTACTAAGAAAAAAAATTAAATAAAAAAGAAATAAATAAAATCTATATACCTCGATATCACAATTTCTAGGTCGCTTACTCGATGGTGCTACCACTTTTAACGGAATATTCCTATTTTTACAATCTTATTTATTTTTCCCTCTCCTTGCAGAAAGACTGTCTCTCCCAACAAGAGCTCGTCCCCATCCAGTACTACCACCGCCCAGTACGGGTGACATTCGCGCCTCCAGGTCCACTTGCCGGTGTAGTGGCCAGCCTTAGTACGTACAGCGGCGTCGAGAGGGCTTTCCTTGACGAGCTGGCTAAGCTGCTAGGAGCCACGTGAGTACATGCAGTATCATATACACTCGGTGCAAATCATGAAATATGATTTTACCTTTCCACTGCCGTTATAAAAAATAAAAATGGCGCCAAACAAAATTATTTTCAAACCGTTTTGTGTCTTTCACAGAACGCAACTTCGCTTCTGCAGACGAAACACAGCGAATGCTCTCGCCTCCACCCACCTAATATGTCCCACAGCTACTGGCGACAAATACTTAGGGGCCCTAAAGTGGGGCCTCCCCGCTGTGCAGGCGGCGTGGCTGCTGCAGTGTGTGAAGGAAGGCAGGAGAGTGAGCGAGAAGGCGTATCTTGTGGGGGATACTAAAGGTAATCTAGGAGGGTTTTTGAGCGGATTATTTCGATTAATGTTCAGTGACTGTTCTAATTTTTCCTTTGTTTCCATTGTTTAAATTGATGCCTAGTGGATATTGTTATATAAAATTGGTTTTGTTTTTTAGTCTCTGCACCACCTTAAGGTCGACTGGTAGAAAATGCCTAAGGCATTAAGTCCGCCTTTGTACAATAAATAAATCTTAGTGACTACACAGCTGGCCAATACTGGACTCGAAACAAGCGCGATCTCGCTAAAATGGAATTGATAATTTAATTGTAGTATTGACTGCCTTTTATTTGGGATGGAAATCCTCATGGATGTCCTGCGGACTGTCATAGGTGGAGGGGTCTGTCAGTGTGACTTCCGCTGAGTATTGCCTACCTTGGCGAAGCTTGCCGAGAAAGTCGACTCGATATATTAATTGCCAAATACTGCAAAAACGTTAGAATGTATTACATCCGCATTCTAATGGTAAATTAAAATGACTAAAAAAGAAATATTTTCTAAATTTCACATTGGTTAAATGAAGTTAAAACAACAAAAAGGTAATCTGGAGTTATTCAATTATAAAATTTCTCGTCAACCGATAAATAATTTAAAGTAATATTTCTTGATAATAAATCTGACATCTCCAAAAGCCTTACCACACATCTCACGCTTTATCATAAAAAGACCTAAGTCAAAAAAGGAAGTTTGAAAATTGAACCATAATTTATAAGAGTTAAGATTCAATTTTCAAGTACCAGTTTTTGACTTAGGTCTCTTTATGATCAACCGTGCGACATTTTATATTATATGGCACATATTATTAAGTTATTATCTTTTCAGCACCACCCTCACCGCAACCTGCCACAGAAGAAACCGCCGAACCTGTGGAACTTCCCGAGCCTATGGAGGTTCCCGAACCGGAACCTGAACCTGCCCTTGAAGCACAAGACGTCGAACCTAACATAACTGCAGACACAAATACGGATAAAGACAAGGAGAACGCTATGTTACCTCCAGTTGTTACTGCTATACCGAGGCGAGGATCTGTGCCCAGCAGCAGGGAACAGACGCCCAAAGGGAAAGGTGGTGAGTTTATACATAAGTCGTAAACCTCGCCTCTTTTTGCGAAGCAGTAATGCTAGAGAAGTAGGCGGCCGCACGCGTGATGCATCAGACGTTTTCACACTCCAGCCGCCGGAATCCCTACGCTGATTTCCAGCCACTGTAGGCGTGCGCTTGCCGACGACGAACAATGGGTAGCTCGCTGTCCGGTATCCCTCCGGACTGAGCCAGAGTCGTCGACTGCGCGTTGTGTTCCACGCGCGTCTCAAAGAGATGTCAGCAAAACCGTAGGGACCTAGTAGGCCATGGGTTGACTTACGAAAGGGAACCCCGGGGTCACTAGGCAAACAAAGAACATGTGTGGGTGTGGTTTTAATCAGTAAAAGTCTTACACGCACACGCCTTCCCGTTCCACCCTAGAGCGAGAGCTGTCATTGGATGACTACCCACCATAAAAAAAAGACGTGACTTAGTTGTGCGAATGTTGGAAACATTTTCCAACTAAAAAAAATGTTGCATTCGATGCATTTATTTTAGTTAAATCATAGATTTCATGACACCAACAGCATTAGACTGCTTAAAAAGTAACTTGTTTGACTAACATATACTCGTATTTCAGATGTGGACGAGATGTCTCCAGCCTCCCGGTACATAGCGATGGCGCGCCAAGGCTTGCTCGGATGTGACTCACAGGAGACACCCAAACGTGTGGGCGATCTCAAGGATGATGCCAAACAAGGTATGATAAGAATTGTATTGTTTCAAGAGCAGTGGTGGCCAAGTGGTAACGGTCCCGACTTAGGAGTTGTAGGTCGCGGGTTCAAACCCAGCCAGGCGCATTACTATGTGTAATTTAGTTCATCACCACTGCTTTCAAAACAGTGAAGGAAAACATCGTGAGGAAACCGGCATGTCCTAGAACCAAAAATTCGAAGACGTGACATTCACCAACCCGCACTGGGCCCGCGTGGTGAATTATGGCCCATTCCCTCTCCTAGAGAGGAAACCTGAGTCCCAGCAGTGGGAACATTAAAAGGCTGATTATGCTTATACTCCATTCGAAATAAGATTAAACATAACTGTGCTAAATGTCCGTTCAAACGATTTTGACTTCTATTCCGTAGGTATACGGACCATACTAACTATTTACTGCAGCCGTCATTTATCATGCCACCAAAGCAATAAAAGTCAAAATCGATTGAACGAACAATAAAAAAGGTTTGTTTATATGTTGTTATTTCGAATGGAGTACAGTTATTTGAGAAAATCAACAGTTAGACATCATAAGAATACATATAGTTATAGGGCAGTCTGAACTGATTTCGATGTATGTGTGGTATCGTTATAATCTTAGGCAACATGATTGTATAGTTATTGGCACGGATTTTGAGCGGTCGTCTAAAGAGTGGAGATCGCTTTGCGCATCGTACACTTATGGCAAAGAAAATGTACACCTAATTTATTTTATTTTTTCTTTTACCTGCTATTTTCTTAATTCTGGTTGAAGGTAAAAGTTAAAAAAAAGACATAAATAGTTTAAATCAAAGTCGCTGTGTTTCTCTGTCTGTTTTTCTGTTTACTTTTATTTATTAACCATGCAACAGATTTTCATACGGTTTTCATTATCTTTTAGAGAATTTCTACCGCAAGGTATGCATATTGTAGCAAAGACGTAAATTTCCAAGGTTTGTAACACCCCTACGAAGAAATTCCTAACATTTTACCTACTTTTGAAAAGAACGTTCTCTGTGTGCCTGTTATGCGTTCTCGGCTAAACCATTTTTGGTGACATAATAACCACTAATAAAATAACCAATAATAAAAATAAAATCGCTGGATCAAAAATCACGAGTCAATTTATTGGCACGGAAGTGTACTTGTCGTCGTTAGGTACATGTAGCAAGCGCAGGGAACCAATCACGAGTGACGTCTATGATGCGATGCGCGGCGAGCCAATCACTGACACTCCCCGCCCCCGCGTCTCACTTCATACCACAAAAGAGACCTGATATTTTACTTCTGCGCAAGTAAAACTCAGGGCTCAAGATCTTTGCCAATACCTGTACATTTGAATTTACAAAAAAAACCTCATAATCAAAATTGATGAATTAGTTTCAATATAATTTACACACATTATATTAAATTTTTCTTTTTAAACTTTATGTACTTTAGTGGTACAATAAATAAACGATAATAGAAATTTAACTCAAGTTATTCTTCCATTTGCCAGGAGGCGAATGCGCTGTGAGGACCCCGACATTAGAAGATGCCCTGTCCAGCCCCAACCTGGCCGCCCTCAGCCCCACCACGCGGCGCCGCCTGCAGGCCGTGCGGCGCGGGGAGATGCCCTCCGATCCCATACGGACACCCACCGATCCTTGTGAGTGTAATCTAAGTATTTTACAGCATTATTATCGTTATAAAAATAAACTTTCGTGTGACGCATAATAGCGCGTGCAAGTAAACTGAGTAAAACAACTGGTTTGCCAAACTCAAAGCAATTATTTCAATTAACCGTTTGCTGAAAGAGGACAATGCAGTCGAGATTGACTGCGACGAAGGTGGTGTGATGATTTGGTCATGTTTGCGTGACAAGCTTGGCCAGCATCACGGCCAGTTTTTAACTACAACGCGTGGCGACGCGTGTCCACACGTGTCCACGCGATGATACTCGCATTAGCGAATGATTGAAGATAGAATAATGCTCATACTCCAGAGCTGACGTGTCAATGCGCGCGGCGACGCGCAAAACCGTCCGACTCTAACGTCGACACGTGATTTAATATTTGCATAACACAAAATTGTACCTTAATAATGAAAAAATAGAAATGAATATGCTATAGGCAAAAAAAAAAACATGTCGCGTTGTAACGCTTTGACTCTACGCTACTGTGTATTAGGCCTTAGGAAGGGCGCCTACGAGAAACTTAGTTGTCCAGGAGGCCTACTGTTCACGGACGCGTAGCTTCATAGACGCGTATTCGTCAGGCCTTACATACTTGATGTGAGAAACAAATTAGTGTCGGAGGCAAAAGGTCATGAGAATTATGGCGATATGTCTTATTTCCAGTCGACAGGAACCCGTCCACGCCGGACAGTGCGTTCGGCGCCGCGCTGCGCCCCGGCTCCGGCAGGATGTCGCCGGACGCACGGAAAAGACTTTGGAAATTCGTGGACGGACTGCCCAGCAAACAACCTGAGCCTAACATACGGGATAAACATACGGTGAGCTTGGATTTTGATAATGTAAACCAAATAGTTAACTTTGTTATTGCAGCCGAGGTTATGGAGTTGAGATACTGCAATAGTGAATGCTCACGTGTATCAAACGGCGTTATTCAACACGCTTTCAGCATGAATGTGGGATCAATGACCTTACAGACACTAGATGCCTCATGCTTGAACTAACGCACCAAAACAATTCTGTCAATTAGCTGAGGTACGGGGAGCGGGGTACTACGTTCTGATTGGTTGTGATTGGTACGGGGGAGCGGGGTACTGATTAGTCGAAACATTAGATCTATAATCATGTGTTGACAGACTTGCGTCGCCTGTTATTAGACGTCTAGTGGCTGTAACGTCGTTGTGTGGGATTGTTTGACAGTCACTGCGGCCTTGGAAAGGGCTGACTGCAAGATCACGAGTGGGTTTGAGTCAGTAGTTTCCACACAGAGCGGGAGAAGTAGACGATTCCCACCCTGAAAAGCCTGATTTAATAACCCAAGTTATAGTATGGCAGCTTGGGACGGAACTATCATGCTGGTTAGCTTATCCACAGAGCATTGTATAAAATCACATGATTTATTTTATTTATTTCATATCACGTTACGATTACGATTTTTTTTAAACATTGGATTATGAAATTCTTTTTTAAAATGCAATGAATTTTTTGGAGTGGAAAATAATTAACTTCTATCTCCAAAATCCGGCCTTGTTCCTTTAGTTATGGCCTGGTCAGGACTTCGATCTTAGCGGTGAGCGGCGCGGCGTGCGGGGCGACATCGGTAAGCGGACGCGTAACGCTATAAGCGGCGTCTCGTGGCATGCTTCAAACATTTTCATACTTTATATTTTACCGCTCGCCGCCCCGCGCTTAGCTACCGCTCACAGTGGCAAGGTCGTAAACGGGCCGTTACCCTTAGCGTTCTAGGGTCGCGGTGACTCTTTTAAACAATCCCGCAATATGTAAGGGACTATGAGTGTGACAGTAAGTTGGTTACACCATTCAAGTGCAGATACTTACAGATAATATCGATCATTTTCGAGGATTTGTGAGAACTACCATTGACTTAATACATATATAACGTTTTTGTTTGCATAGCGGCTCAAGTTGAAGAGATCCGTAGTAAGTTTTTTGTATGTATAATCAAAAAAAAAACCGTATTATCTACTGTTTAAAATATTAATTATAATTAATAGCCATTTTATTCCTTTATAGCCATTGTCAGAGATCCGCAACAGATTCCTCGCTCAGTTCAACGGTGATGCGCCCGCGCCACCTTCTGAACATACCGTTGCACCTAGAAAACTACAATTACAGGTAATGTGTAATTGGTAATATGACTGTCCATGACTTTAACTATATTGCCCAAATATAAAGCCTATGTTACTCGGAGATAAAGTAACATTTAACTGGTGAAAAAATTTAGAAGATGAACTCTTAATGCAAATATCAACTAAATGCACCAACATTTTTGTATTTATATTATTTTTGTTTTCGATCAAATCTGAAGGTTACTTTTTTCCGAAGCTATCTTTGTAAATAATTGTCGTAGCTAATAACTGGTTTTACCTGTATATTAGTCTTGGTGAGACAAATAAATAGATTATATAAATTGCAGATAGTTTTTGCATTAAGAGTATTAATTACCCTTAGAAGTAATTTTTGAGTTTATTTGTTACAAACAAAAAATTAAAAATGTGTTTATAATTTTAGTATAGAAGTGTAGACTAGTTTCCGCCACTTTTATTCTGGACACTTATCCTGTTGACAGGAATTTGATCGATTTTTTTTTAATGAATTTCAATGATTTCTCCCAGTCTTTTTTTATAGTCGCTTGTTATTTCGTTTATTCTTCAACTAGCGATCGGCTTCAGCTTAGCACGGGTGTTAGAAATCTTTGGAATAGGGTATTACATTCATTTTTGAAAAGTGTCTCTCTCAATTAGATTCTATAGTGCTAGTAAACCACTAAAAAACAACATTTTTATTCTGTCGCTAAGTACTCTAAAAATTCATTTAAAATTTACCTTTTGCAAATTTCGCGCGTATTTGAAGTAAATGTAGAAAACGTGGACGACCATATTTACTCTGCGCTCGTGACGTCAGTTGGCTATGTAAACAAATGCGCTCAGTATGGCCGATCAGTTGACAGTTGACAGCTGTCATTTTATTTTATACAGCCGAATGACGTAATAACATGGCAGCTACTATTTCAAGGTGATAAAGAACAGATAATAAAAACAGAAAACTTTGAATTGAATTTTAAAATTTATTTTATTATTTTATGACCTAAAACTTAACTTACTGTACGGCCGTTTTAATTTGGCGGCCCTGAAGTTTGCGCAGATGGCTGCGCACGAACGTTTTTTAGGAACAAAATGGTGGCATGAGGCGACGTGCGCGGGGCGGAGGTGTAAGCTAGAGATTGACTCTATGTAAACACAATCGACCCTTTATTCAATCAAATATCGCAATCGATTTTTATCGATTTGGAATTTATTGATTTTTGTTTATATGACATATTGAACGAAATAGATTTACAAACATAGTTAATGTTGTCGTTAGTAAACGAGATTTCGACTTTAATAATAAAAAAACTAATAATATTATATTTTCTTGGTTGAAAGATATGATTTAGTTAAATATCAGTTAATTATAAACGACTACTACAATAACGACTGTTTGAGAATATTTTAAACCTCCTTATAAAATTTAATAAAATATATTTTTTATGATTGCATTTCAATCGATTTGAAAAATAATCGATTAAACAACACCCTCAGACACGTATATTGGACATCCCTTTTTCTTTACTCCGTAAAACTTCGTGCATAATCGGCAATGCTCGGGACGCGGTAATGTGTCTCACTCACACGTTAGCATTGTGTCGTGTTCGTGTCGTTGTCTCTGTCTTGAGCACAGGCGGTGACAAAAGTTTTCGTTGGTTTTTATTAATACATTGTTAAGTTTTGGTGTAGTGTTAGGTTTGTTTCTTTAATTAATAAGTTATTTTTGTAGCTTTCTGTCTCAAAGTGTTTTAATATTTATTTTATTTGTACTTGGTGCCTGTAATAGTAAAATTTTATTCGTATTTAGGTTTTAAAAAAATAACGTCAATAACAGTTTTTTTTACGACTGTACATGCGCTAAAGTTCGCAGAGCCTATGTTCACGGGCGCCAAGTTAGAACGGCCGTACAGTACGGACTGCATTTCACCGCTATCTTAATAATGTATTTTTAGATTTTATCTCATATAGAGTAAAATACCCTATTCTTGGCTTTTCTCCACTCTGTCTGTTGGTAAAAACCGCATGAAATTCCGGTTAGTAGTTTTTATGTTTATCGCAGCCAGACGCGGTGGAGGACCAGGAAGGAATAGGACATCCTTATTATCTTGTACATTATTATCAGTTTGCAAATATCTGTTATTATTTTTTTGCAGGAACAATGTGAGACCCCACCAGCTAAAGTTGCAAAGTTTGCCCCGGATCAGGTAAATTGAATTATTATTAAAACAATTGTTGTAATGTATGTGGTATTGTGATATAATATGTTTGGAGTATGTCCTTGTGTCGACTCTGGTCTGAAAATTTATGACTTTAACTCATAGATATGCCTCTTAATAAATTCGGTTTTTTGATGAAAAAGTTAACGTCACGTGTCTGCAGTACTTGTAATGAAGACGAGGACACATATCGTATTTTAATGAGATGTGTCCGAAATCAATCGCTCAGAACACAAATTGGCGCGCACAATGTTAATTTATCACATCCTGTTTCCTGAGTTATGAATTTACATGTGGATGGATGGAGAGGGTGAGGGAGACCAAAGAAAAGATGGATGGATTGTGTGAAGAGTGATATGAAAGAAAAGGAAGTTAGTGATAGCATGACGAGTGACAGGGCAGAGTGGAAGAAAAAAACGTGTTGCGCCGACCCCAAATAACACGAGACAAGGGCAGGAAGATGATGATGATGATGATGACATCCTGTTTCCTGTTGTTGTTCTTAATAAACTAGTGCGCCCCACCATCAAGGGTTGCATCACTGTTTACCATCAGGTGGTAGTGGTCAGGTGGTATATCAAATCTATGTTTAAAAAAGGAGAAACTGACTGACTGACATATCAACGCACAGCCGAAACTACTGGGACTTGGAACATGAAATTCTGCACAAGACTTCCTTTTACAACGTAGGCGAGCACTAAGAGAGGACTTTGCAAAATTCATCCTCTAAGGGCATGAAACGGGGGCCCAAAGTTATAATGGAAAAACCTATTTTCACGAGGGCGAAGCCGCTGGCAGAAGCTAGTTAAAAAAAAAGAATATAAAATAAGCCCTATCATTAGTATGGTTTTTTTTTTTTTTTTTTTTTATTGGGTGGGAAAATCATCCTAATGACATCCCCGCTCTTGGGCGGAGCGAGAGATAGTGTCAGACTCTTACTGACTAAAAACCCACTCCTGTTCCTTCGTTGCCTTCGTCCCAGGGCCCCGGGTTCCGCTTCCACACTACCCGTGGCCCCAGTAGGCTTCGACCCTGCTGGGCCCCTACGATTTGCTGACATCTCCTTGAGGCGCGCGTGGAACAAAACCCGCCGTCGACGACCTGGGCTCGGTCCGGCCGGTTACCGGACGGTCAGACGGCGAGCCACCCATAGCTCGGCGTCTGCAAGCCCGCGCCTACGGTGGCCGGAAATCGGGATCGGAATCCCGGCGGCGGTTGGAGCGTAAGGACCGTTGCCTCACGCGATCGGCCGCCTCCTTAGCTAGCATTACTGCTTCGCAGAAGGAGGCGACCGCCTGCCACTCCTCCTCGCTCCGGAGCATGGCCTGAACCAAGGCCCGGCGCGAGAGATCACCGCCGCCGATTGCCCTCACGAGGTCTCGGCGTTGCTCTGCCCAAGCGGGGCACACCTCCACCGTGTGCTCCACCGTGTCCTCCGGGTGGGCCACACAGTGGCGACACCCGGGCGTCGTTTCCGCACGAATCCGGTGCAGGAACCTCCCGAACTTACCGTGTCCGGTGAGGACCTGCGTCATGCGGAATGTGAGGACGCCGTGAGGTCTTTCCAACCACGCCTCAAAGAGGGGACTTACCGCCATAATTGTGGCGTGCCCAGCACGGGGTCGCGACAGTCGCTGTCGCCATTTCACCATGAGAACTCGCCGGAACTCTGTCCGCCATGCTGCGACTTGTCGCGGCAGCGGAGTTTCGCCCCGGCGTTGCATCTCCATGCGCCGTTCGTGCATGAGTGCAAGGACTGTTGCCTCCAGATCCCATGGTTCCTGGCCAGCAAGGAGGCTCGCTGCTTCGCGGGAAATCGTCCGGTATCCTCGCACCATCCGTATGGCCATGACCCTCTGGCACGCGTTCAGCCGGGCCGCCGGCTGCTTCCGCAGCCCCGGCGCCCACACCGGCGCGCCATAAAGGGCCATGGACCGAACGATCCCCGCGTAGAGCCTCCGGCAGGAGGCGTCTGGACCCCCAAGGTTGGGCAGGAGCCGCCCGAGGGCAGCCCCAGTCCGATTTAGTTTGGGAGCCAGACGTCGGAAGTGCTCGTCGAAATCCCATCGGCTGTCGAGAACGAGTCCCAGGTACTTCATCGTTGACCCGACGCCGATGTGGACTCCTCCTACCGTTATCATTAGTATGGTTAAGTTTGCTCTGAAAAATCGACCCAAAACTTAACTGTATTTTTTATTTTTTTGTTTAACTATTCTATTTGTATACTAACAGAGTGACATATTCGCACTACCGAAAAAACTCTTTAAATAAAGATTGAAAAAAATAACTATTTAATAACTCGGTCTTTTTAGGGTTCCGTACCGTTTATGACGCAAAAAAAACGTGTATTTCGACATTCTCAAGGGAATCAAAATTCATAGGGTACTTCCCGTTGACCTAGAATCCTGAAATTTGTCATGAAGCAAGGTCTCATAGCACAAGTATAGGAAAAAATCTGAAAACTGTAAATTTGTAGTTACGTCAAAATCTTCGTAACTTAATTCGATATGGAACCCTCAGTGCGCGAGTCCGACTCGCACTTTCCTAGTTTTTTAAAAATATGGATTTAAAAGGCTGTGAAACTGCGTTGCTGCTGGCAGCGGCTTTGCCCCCTGATAGTAGCTTATGTTACCATAGTATAATTTATAAAAAAGTGCTATTTTTGGACATGATTCACCTTTTGTACCAAAAATAGAAATTCGTTCGGCCGTTCGAGCGTGAAGAAGTAACAGACGCACACAAACATTCGTCTTTATTATATTAGTGTGATTATTTATAAGTTATTGAATGACTGTTGAACAAACAGTAATATAAAAATAATATCCCACAACTATCACACAACATACAAGCTAAGCAGAGCTTGTGTTATGAGTACGAGACAACTGATAAACATTCATAAAATTATATTTCTAAATACATACATATTGAAGATAAATTACACCCAGACACAGAATAAATGATAGTGCTCATCACACAAACATTTGTTCTGGGTGGGAATCGAACCCACGACCCTCGGCATAGCAGTCAGGGTCACTAACCACTACACCAAGAAGTCTGCTATTTTTATAAATTCGTCATTCTAGCACGATCCCATTGTCATTTTGCTAAAAGTTTGTAACCTGCTAATTCATAATGATCGATTATTGATCATTCAATGGTCTCGTAATAGAGTTGTAGTAGAATGACAATATCGAGTTTATTAAAGCAATGACGATGCAAAATAACGTTCTAATGGTAGATCACTGATCAAAGGAACTGTAAAAATCTAAGCAGGTTACCGTATACGTTAGCCATTCATTTGTCAATATGTACGAGATTATGATTATATGCCACTCTTTTCAATGGAGTGTCAGTAGTTGACCATTGGAAAGTCATAATGACGACATTATATTAGTAGATTACTAAACTTGTTAAAATCAACAAATAAGAAATCAATGATAGACCATTCTGACACTATTGTAATAGCAGACTTGAGGCCCAGTCAAACAATAAGAAGGAAACTATGAGTGGTGTCGTCTAAGAGTAATTATAGGCAATACCTCAATCCTTTATTGGTCCCGCTCGGGGGACAACTACTTACCTACACACCTTGACTTATGAAACTTAAAATTGTGTTACATTTTCTTACTATGTATACTCTTGATTTACCACTATCTCACCTGATGGTAAACGGTGTGTCTCTTGTCTCTTGAGATAAATTACCCGCTAACCTATTATCTCTTTTACAGAGTCCAGGGGGGCTCAGCACCCCAGGCCCAGAAGACACTCCTAAGAGCGTATCATCAGCGTCAATACCAGCTGCCGTAGATGCGCAACTACAGCGGCTGAACGCAGCTTTAACAGGAAGACTGAGCTCACAGCGCGCTAGACGAACTAGGGACTCGATACCTTCTGTACCTGTGCCGCGTAAGTCTAGACTGCCTATAACGGTAACACGGTATCTCTCAGCAAGACTGGTATCTTCTGACTTCTGATTTCTGACATTTGTCAAACATGTACAAATGACAGCTTTTTTTTTTCGGTGGGAATATCATCCAATGACATCCCCTAGATAGATAGATAGTGTCAGACTTTTATTGACTAAAAACCCACCCCTGTTCCTTCGTTGCCTTTCGTACCGGGGCCGAAGCTTCCTTTCAGAAACAGATCCTTGGCCCAAGTAGGCTTCGACCCTGCTGGGCCCCTACGGTTTGCTAAAAACTCCTTGAGACGCGCGTGGAACAACACGCGCCGAAATACAAATCGGACGGTGAGCTACCCATTGCTCGTCGTTTACAAGCCCACGCCTACGGTGGCCAGAAATCGAGATCGGAAACCCGGCGGCGGCTGGGGCGTGGAGACCGCTGCCTCAAAGTGACAATTGACAGCTGGGTCCAGCGGCTTAACGTGCTTCCAAAGGTGCGATAGTCACATGAAACAATAAAGACTGTAGTAACATCTATCATCGCCCTAAAGGAACTAAGAACTACGAAATCCAGCATTACGCAATCAGTGTTTTTGGTGCGATTTGAACATATACAACAGTCCGAAATTTTCTATTAGGCTGTAGCCCGAGGCGGCTGCTAGCTTTTCAGTATCTGTAGGATTTATTTACAAATGACAGCGGGGACATAATGTTTTTTTTTTTTGAGGTTTCGTACTTTACGGTCACTTCATTACCCGTATGTCTAGACGAAAAAGGGTCTTGACAGATATCAAGAACGTCTCTCGCTTTGGGTGAAGCAAGAGGTAGTGCCAGACTCTTGCTGACTAAAACCGACCCGAGATCCTTTAGCTATTATTTGCGTTCCAAGGCCGTAATAAGTCTCCGCGCAGTTCGAGTTGGCACGGGTCTAACCGACCCCGAAAAGCTTACTAACATATTTTTACACTCCCTCTCACGAGTCACGGTAACATGGTACCGGGACTTAAGGCCGACGCTGCCTCTGCTTGTGCGGCCGCGACGTGCATGGGTCTGTGACTAAGCGCGTGTGGTGTGCTCGGGTCCCCGAGACCGAAACCGGATTATTACCTGCGCAGTGTCGCTAGTTCAACTTCAACGGTGTGCATGTAGTCGTGACGATGGACAACTTTAATGTATTATTACGTTGCGGCACGGGGCTCCCCGCGTTGGGTGCCCGCGCGGCGAGCTGCATAGGTGCACTGCAGTAAGGGACGCACGGGCGACCGTCTAACGCAGTGTCCGCCCTTACGGATTACTTTCACATATCCACGGATCGATCTCGGAAAGAGTTGCCTCTTTGATAGTCGTGCAGTAGTTATTATGAAGCTACGGGCTTCTTAATAACGTCCAAAACGGGGTCATCAAAAGGTTACAGGATGGGAATGTTGCGAAGAGTTACCACGGCCCTGGAACGCAATGGACAACTGAAGAAACACAGGTGGGTTTAAATCAGTAAGTCTGACAAGCCCTCTCGCTTTACCTAGAGCGGTGTTCGAAAAAAACCTACAAAAACCAGAAAATTGAGCATTCAGATAATCAGTTGACATAGTTCTACCATGATTTTTTCATGTTTTTTTTTTGATATAATAAACTCGTGCTTGACTGCGATCCCACCTGATGTTATGCAGTGATGCAATTGTTGATAGTGAGGCGCACTACTTT
Source organism: Mythimna vitellina (assembly GCA_949316375.1). Taxonomy (NCBI): domain Eukaryota; kingdom Metazoa; phylum Arthropoda; class Insecta; order Lepidoptera; family Noctuidae; genus Mythimna; species Mythimna vitellina. Next base: position 4,501,249 of record OX438687.1, on the reverse strand, counting down.
ATTAAGAGCCTATTCAATCTAGCTTTGATGACACCTAAATTATAATCGGACGAGAAGAACACAGCAGGTAAATTGTTCCAGTCCTTCGATGTACGCGGTATAAAGGCTTGGTCTGGAGCGTAGAAGTTTCAACAAAGTAAGGGTGGATACTCGCCGTACGTCGGATTGTTTCTGCATACAAACTGTGAACACCCGCTTCATCCCTTTAGGGGGCGAATTTTGTAAAATCCTTTCTTAGTGCTCGCCTACGTCATAAAAGGAAACCTTGTGCAAAATTTCACGTTTCTAGTCCCAGCAGTTTCGGCTGTGCGCTGATATGTCAGTCAGTTTCTCCTTTATAAAGATCACACATTTTGTTTCTTATTAGACTTTATGCGTTGCTCGCAGTTCCAGATTCCGAACCCGCGCCGGAGTCTCAACCAAACACAGTGGGCTGGGACGACACCACGCCCGCGCAGGCGCCGGCGGAGACCGCGCCGGAAGTGTCCACACAGACACTACTCAAGAGGTTCATGCTGTCTTCTAATGTTGATGTGAGTGTAATAAAGTAGTGTAAAAAGTACTTTAATTTAATAAAGTTCAGTTATCGCTTAAATTAATCCTAATGCTTGGCTGCTTGTCCTCTAATACCTTGTAGAAGGTTCTTACGGAAAGAAAAACTGGGCAAGTGCAGTCTTAATTGCACGTTGTACTTTTTATTTTTCACTATATTCAATTCAAATTTTCCAAGTCCGCTATAGTTTGAGTCTCTCTCAGATGAAAGTCATCATAAGGTCGAGGTAGTGAGTTCGTGTCACTGCAGCGGCCAAGAAACAGGACCTCCACGAACTTAAATACGCACCATTTCACAATACTTGCGATTTCAATACATCGTATTGATGCCGGCCGGAGCCGCGGCATTTATTTATTTATTCACAAGTACTTGTACAACGTTACAGAGGATGTCCAAGGCGTTGTACAGTAGAAACTTACAAACTAAAAAAATAAATTTAATAAAAACAATAATACCCTAATAACAAATCCATACACATTGAAGAAGAAGAAAAAAAACTAAATAAAAAAACATATAATTTAGAAATAATCCCTCAAAACAAATGATCAATGTTAACTTATTTTTTATCCATCTTCTCACAAAACCTTAGACATTCACGACACACATCTATCCATCTCCCAGCAAACAAGTCATACTCCGGTGTTAGAGACAGCTCGCTCGCTAGCTCAATAACTACGATTTGCTAGGTGACCACGCAAATTTAAAATTATGGAAAGTCTATCATTTTTTTTTAAATTAAAAATAAATAACTCCCTTTTTAATTTCAAAACTGAAATGTTTAAATGACACTAAATTCTCAAAAAAATTTGGTAGGTGATAAAATAAATCTTGCTGTATAAGACGGAATGAACAAATTCCCTTATCAACTATTATCATCTAATAATAATAATTAGAAGAACTTATAGCGGACTTTTTTGGAAATTCGCCTTGATACGTACTTCAATTCTGAAACTTTCGCTCAGCAATACGTTTTAATTGTTTGACGTTATTGTTGATTTCGGCTGATATATGACTTGTTAAAGTTTCACGCCGTAACAGTACCGACAATTAGTGTCACCCAGGGCTAATGTTTGTAAAGAGCGTTAAAATATTACAACTGTCGCAATGATTACAGCTGTAATATTTTTTAGCTATTGACATGATGTCAAGGCAGTAGAAACTGCCTAGGAATGTGTCCGACACAAATCGCTACCGCACGTCGTTAATTTACTAATTACCTATTTCCAGAACCGCGACGACATAATCTCAATGATAGCGCACCTGGGCGGCGAAGTGTGCGAGGGAGCCGAGCTCGACCCGGAGGCCACCCACCTGCTGTGCGCCGCGCCCGGACGCAGCGAGAAGATGCTGGGCTCCATAGCGGCCGGCCGCTGGGTGCTGCACCCCGTCTACATCGCCAAGAGCCGAGCTGCGGGGAGCTTTCTGCCGGTGAGTATCGAAGTGTGCGAGGGAGCCGAGCTCGACCCGGAGGCCACCCACCTGCTGTGCGCCGCGCCCGGACGCAGCGAGAAGATGCTGGGCTCCATAGCGGCCGGCCGCTGGGTGCTGCACCCCGTCTACATCGCCAAGAGCCGAGCTGCGGGGAGCTTTCTGCCGGTGAGTATCGAAGTGTGCGAGGGAGCCGAGCTCGACCCGGAGGCCACCCACCTGCTGTGCGCCGCGCCCGGACGCAGCGAGAAGATGCTGGGCTCCATAGCGGCCGGCCGCTGGGTGCTGCACCCCGTCTACATCGCCAAGAGCCGAGCTGCGGGGAGCTTTCTGCCGGTGAGTATCGAAGTGTGCGAGGGAGCCGAGCTCGACCCGGAGGCCACCCACCTGCTGTGCGCCGCGCCCGGACGCAGCGAGAAGATGCTGGGCTCCATAGCGGCCGGCCGCTGGGTGCTGCACCCCGTCTACATCGCCAAGAGCCGAGCTGCGGGGAGCTTTCTGCCGGTGAGTATCGAAGTGTGCGAGGGAGCCGAGCTCGACCCGGAGGCCACCCACCTGCTGTGCGCCGCGCCCGGACGCAGCGAGAAGATGCTGGGCTCCATAGCGGCCGGCCGCTGGGTGCTGCACCCCGTCTACATCGCCAAGAGCCGAGCTGCGGGGAGCTTTCTGCCGGTGAGTATCGAAGTGTGCGAGGGAGCCGAGCTCGACCCGGAGGCCACCCACCTGCTGTGCGCCGCGCCCGGACGCAGCGAGAAGATGCTGGGCTCCATAGCGGCCGGCCGCTGGGTGCTGCACCCCGTCTACATCGCCAAGAGCCGAGCTGCGGGGAGCTTTCTGCCGCTGAGTATCGAAGTGTGCGAGGGAGCCGAGCTCGACCCGGAGGCCACCCACCTGCTGTGCGCCGCGCCCGGACGCAGCGAGAAGATGCTGGGCTCCATAGCGGCCGGCCGCTGGGTGCTGCACCCCGTCTACATCGCCAAGAGCCGAGCTGCGGGGAGCTTTCTGCCGGTGAGTATCGAAGTGTGCGAGGGAGCCGAGCTCGACCCGGAGGCCACCCACCTGCTGTGCGCCGCGCCCGGACGCAGCGAGAAGATGCTGGGCTCCATAGCGGCCGGCCGCTGGGTGCTGCACCCCGTCTACATCGCCAAGAGCCGAGCTGCGGGGAGCTTTCTGCCGGTGAGTATCGAAGTGTGCGAGGGAGCCGAGCTCGACCCGGAGGCCACCCACCTGCTGTGCGCCGCGCCCGGACGCAGCGAGAAGATGCTGGGCTCCATAGCGGCCGGCCGCTGGGTGCTGCACCCCGTCTACATCGCCAAGAGCCGAGCTGCGGGGAGCTTTCTGCCGGTGAGTATCGAAGTGTGCGAGGGAGCCGAGCTCGACCCGGAGGCCACCCACCTGCTGTGCGCCGCGCCCGGACGCAGCGAGAAGATGCTGGGCTCCATAGCGGCCGGCCGCTGGGTGCTGCACCCCGTCTACATCGCCAAGAGCCGAGCTGCGGGGAGCTTTCTGCCGGTGAGTATCGAAGTGTGCGAGGGAGCCGAGCTCGACCCGGAGGCCACCCACCTGCTGTGCGCCGCGCCCGGACGCAGCGAGAAGATGCTGGGCTCCATAGCGGCCGGCCGCTGGGTGCTGCACCCCGTCTACATCGCCAAGAGCCGAGCTGCGGGGAGCTTTCTGCCGGTGAGTATCGAAGTGTGCGAGGGAGCCGAGCTCGACCCGGAGGCCACCCACCTGCTGTGCGCCGCGCCCGGACGCAGCGAGAAGATGCTGGGCTCCATAGCGGCCGGCCGCTGGGTGCTGCACCCCGTCTACATCGCCAAGAGCCGAGCTGCGGGGAGCTTTCTGCCGGTGAGTATCGAAGTGTGCGAGGGAGCCGAGCTCGACCCGGAGGCCACCCACCTGCTGTGCGCCGCGCCCGGACGCAGCGAGAAGATGCTGGGCTCCATAGCGGCCGGCCGCTGGGTGCTGCACCCCGTCTACATCGCCAAGAGCCGAGCTGCGGGGAGCTTTCTGCCGGTGAGTATCGAAGTGTGCGAGGGAGCCGAGCTCGACCCGGAGGCCACCCACCTGCTGTGCGCCGCGCCCGGACGCAGCGAGAAGATGCTGGGCTCCATAGCGGCCGGCCGCTGGGTGCTGCACCCCGTCTACATCGCCAAGAGCCGAGCTGCGGGGAGCTTTCTGCCGCTGAGTATCGAAGTGTGCGAGGGAGCCGAGCTCGACCCGGAGGCCACCCACCTGCTGTGCGCCGCGCCCGGACGCAGCGAGAAGATGCTGGGCTCCATAGCGGCCGGCCGCTGGGTGCTGCACCCCGTCTACATCGCCAAGAGCCGAGCTGCGGGGAGCTTTCTGCCGGTGAGTATCGAAGTGTGCGAGGGAGCCGAGCTCGACCCGGAGGCCACCCACCTGCTGTGCGCCGCGCCCGGACGCAGCGAGAAGATGCTGGGCTCCATAGCGGCCGGCCGCTGGGTGCTGCACCCCGTCTACATCGCCAAGAGCCGAGCTGCGGGGAGCTTTCTGCCGGTGAGTATCGAAGTGTGCGAGGGAGCCGAGCTCGACCCGGAGGCCACCCACCTGCTGTGCGCCGCGCCCGGACGCAGCGAGAAGATGCTGGGCTCCATAGCGGCCGGCCGCTGGGTGCTGCACCCCGTCTACATCGCCAAGAGCCGAGCTGCGGGGAGCTTTCTGCCGGTGAGTATCGAAGTGTGCGAGGGAGCCGAGCTCGACCCGGAGGCCACCCACCTGCTGTGCGCCGCGCCCGGACGCAGCGAGAAGATGCTGGGCTCCATAGCGGCCGGCCGCTGGGTGCTGCACCCCGTCTACATCGCCAAGAGCCGAGCTGCGGGGAGCTTTCTGCCGGTGAGTATCTGTATAATAATACTCAAGCCTTAGCAGCCGGAACCCCAACTCCGACTTCCAGCCTTACACCGTAGGCCTGGGCTTGCTTGTAGTATTCCATGCGCGGAACGCAAAGAGCAACTGAAGGAACACATTTTTACCCCAGTATGAATACGCTTTTACTTTGCAGCAGCACTTATGAGTCACTATTTCCTATTGTCCCGTCTTTTGGCTCACATTGTGCATTCACGTACGTGCATATTCGTCGCTATCCTGAACGTGTATAAAAAATATATCTTTATTCTTACAATAAACATTATATAAACGAGAGGGGTTTTTTGTTGTTACAGGAAGAAGAATATGAATGGGGTAACCCCCTGGCTACTTGCTTACCGTCCCTCTCTGGCGCTGAGCGCATCCTAGCGCGCGCAGCATACCGCTGGAGAGACGCGCGCGCACGCGGCGCGGCGGGGCCCTTCACGGGCGTGGTGGCGCTGCTGCACGTGCCGCCGCCGCGCCGCCGCCTGCTGGCGCGCCTGGTCACCGCAGGCGATGGACAAGCTCCGGATGACGAGTAAGTGTAGCTACTAGCCTGCCGCCCCTCTCCGGCGCTGAGCGCATCCTGGCGCGGCGGGGCCCTTCACGGGCGTGGTGGCGCTGCTGCACGTGCCGCCGCCGCGCCGCCGCCTGCTGGCGCGCCTGGTCACCGCAGGCGATGGACAAGCTCCGGATGACGAGTAAGTGTAGCTACTAGCCTGCCGCCCCTCTCCGGCGCTGAGCGCATCCTGGCGCGGCGGGGCCCTTCACGGGCGTGGTGGCGCTGCTGCACGTGCCGCCGCCGCGCCGCCGCCTGCTGGCGCGCCTGGTCACCGCAGGCGATGGACAAGCTCCGGATGACGAGTAAGTGTAGCTACTAGCCTGCCGCCCCTCTCCGGCGCTGAGCGCATCCTGGCGCGGCGGGGCCCTTCACGGGCGTGGTGGCGCTGCTGCACGTGCCGCCGCCGCGCCGCCGCCTGCTGGCGCGCCTGGTCACCGCAGGCGATGGACAAGCTCCGGATGACGAGTAAGTGTAGCTACTAGCCTGCCGCCCCTCTCCGGCGCTGAGCGCATCCTGGCGCGGCGGGGCCCTTCACGGGCGTGGTGGCGCTGCTGCACGTGCCGCCGCCGCGCCGCCGCCTGCTGGCGCGCCTGGTCACCGCAGGCGATGGACAAGCTCCGGATGACGAGTAAGTGTAGCTACTAGCCTGCCGCCCCTCTCCGGCGCTGAGCGCATCCTGGCGCGGCGGGGCCCTTCACGGGCGTGGTGGCGCTGCTGCACGTGCCGCCGCCGCGCCGCCGCCTGCTGGCGCGCCTGGTCACCGCAGGCGATGGACAAGCACCGGATGACGAGTAAGTGTAGCTACTAGCCTGCCGCCCCTCTCCGGCGCTGAGCGCATCCTGGCGGAGGAGTTCATCATATAGAGCCCCTCCTTCTACATAAAACTAGCCAGTAGATATGTCGAGGTCTGGGCATAATCGAATATCTTGATGATATTCTGAGTATAAGATACGCCAACCTGGTCGATACACTCTCGATTCTCACCACATTGTTAACAAAGGACCTGTGGACGATAAACTCGACACCACCCTGGGACTGTTGGTCACCCTCCCGAAAATAAAGCCTGTTACCGGATTTGAGAATTTTCGTGTTCTCCCCCTGTCTTCGGACTTCGTCCCCCCTAGCCAAGTTACGACCATTTCGTTTCGATTCTCTTGCGTCGTACGCCTCAAGTAGGCCACGCCTCCGATTCCTTTGTTCTAACGTTATCTCAAAGCTCAGTCAAGTGTTCAGAACAAAGGAATCGGAGGCGTGGCGAGGCGTTCGACGCAATAAATCGAAACGAAACGGTCGTTACTTGGCTATGGGAGCAGATAATCCCACAATACTCCACCGTAACCTCCTCAATACTTCCTCAAGTTCGGTGATCTTCTCGTCGGACCGGAGTGTACGCTTGTTACATGTTGCCAGGTCCAGTCGTTGTTTTCTAAAGGGGTAGCCGGATCCCATTCGGAGATTCTTCGCACCCCTTATCTCGCCATAACCTTGACTGCTACCGGAGTCAAGGGTAGACGGGCTGCTGGGCAATAGGGACCATTTTTTAGTTGTGCTTATCATTAGGTTTTTGCCATAATCGCCACGCTTGGCATGCGGGTTGCCGATCGCAATCAAATCGTTGCAATGCACAGAGAATGCTGCTGCCCATTCTCTGGTGTAACCCTTAGTCGCCTCTTACGATACCCACGGGAAGAGATGCATGGTGTTATTCTTTACGTCCGGACACCATATGGACATTGAAGTTTCAAGTATATTGTCCCAAGAAATTGCATATAAATGAAATTCCCTCTTTCCACCCCCTTAAAGCTTAAATTTTTAAAAACCCTTCATAGTGCTCGGCTGTGGGTTGGTTGATATGTCAGTCAGTTTGTCCATTGGTATCAGGCCCGAGCCGCCCCTATGTGCGAAGTGCGCGGTGCACACAGGCGCCAAGCCATAAGGGGCGCCGGATGAAATGACAGCGCCAATTTTAGAAAAAAAAAAAATTATACAATAACAAATTCTATATAGTTGAGTATAGATAAGTACATCGGCAAAAATCACGGGCCGATATCGAAAAAAGTAAACAAAAAACGTGGCGCTCTATAGGTTTTGCACACAGGCGCTGGCTGGGTTCGGTTCGGCCCTGTTTGGTATATTATTAACTGACTTATATATTTCTATTCCAGACCGCCATACACGAACGACGCCATCACAGTCTGCTTCGCGGACATCAAACGCTACCCGCTCTCAGACCGAGATAGCGCGTGGCTCATATCTAAGAGGATACCAGTCTGTGCCCCTGTCTTACTAAGTTCATACCTCACCGATGACCCTCCACCGAAACCTGAAGAACACTGCTTACCGGATTTTAGGCCTTAAAGTAAAGGACATAAAGTTTAAAATTGTTCTAATCAACCGGCGTCTCTTTCGCCTGAATCTGAAATAGGAACCTCCCGAATTGGCTATGTCCGGTGAGGACCTGCGTCAGGCGGAAGGTGAGGACGCCTCTCCAGCCACTGCTCGAAGATGGAACTTATCACCACGATTGTGGCGTGTCTAATTGTTTGTTTATGTAATCCACATTTAGATGTACCAAGTGCAGATCCACAAACATTCGGAGTTGTTAAGATATTTCGGTTATACTGTATATTAAAGCACGACAATAAAAAATACCACTTAGAGAAAACTCGCATATTAAACTAAAAATTTTAACCGAAGAAAAACGAGTCTGAATTTGACTGTATGTAGTTTTTTATGTATGTTCACCGATTTCTCGGTCACTGGTCTCGATTATGAAATTATTTTTTGATTGAAAGGTTATGCTTCCAACTTGGTCCCATAGAAATATTGGTAAGATCTGATCATGAACTTCGAAGATTTGGAACGGAGTGGGAGGAGATATAACTGATCTGAACTGTAATAAATCAATGTAACCTAACCGTGTTAGGGGTTATTAGAATTGTCATGAGATGCACTCTGGCTATAAGGTACCATCGAGCTAATCTGATGATGGAAGGTAGGCACGAAAACTCCGTAATAAAACAATGTATCCTAGCCGTGGCTTGGCTCATTTGAATTGTCATGCAATGTTTTAATGATTAAATTCTATAGGTATCTTATTAGTGAACTTGCACACTATTTGAGTTTGACTGAGGGATACTTTTTAGTTGTGATGCCATAACTAAAAAGAGTAAAATAAAAAAAACTTTTTACAAAAAAAATACAACTGATTTCAATGTAAAATAAAAAAAAAAAGTGCAAAATAACTATAATTTCGGAAGTCGGTGTTAAATAACGAAGAGTCAAAACTTTTATAGAAACACCGACGTCCGAAATCAAAGTAATTTTGCACTTTTTAGTGGTTTTTTTTTTACATTGAAGACGATTTTTTATGTATTAAAATTAAACAAAAAGAAATCTGTACATCACAATTATCATTCGCTATTTTTGTAAGTGAAAGTAATGGAAATAAATAAAAAGATTTAGCATTAATAAAAAAGAGCGTTACTGTTGTTTAACCGAATGTTTGGTTGATGAAATTGCTTAGTGTTATCGATAATAATGTATAGTCAAATAAGCCCTGGAACGACGCAAAGCCGGCGCACGCTAGGTTCTATACAAGTGCTCCATTGCGGGCGCCGCGCGGCCACTTTAGTATGGAAACGCGAGGGCGCCCGCGTTACGCAGTTTCAGCCCAAAGAATTGCAATACATTCAACTTTCAGGTGGATTAAGAAGAATAATTAATGATTTATTTATGTTTATGTTGACTGATGTGTGTTATTGTATAATATTAGTTATAGCTGCATTATTTTGTGACAATAATTATTAAAATATATTATAAATATTCAGTTTTCACTTTTTATTTTCGCTTTTTCTATAACATTTTCTTAGTACTGGAATAAAAAGTCTCATAGTCTCGTATAATTTTTACGAAGTGTTATTTAATGAAGATATTCGCTCAATGGGGACATCTTTTTTCCATCGCTCAAGAGGAGAGATGAAACGCATGTTACTAAAAGAGTTATGAGTATACATGCGGATGGGTGGAGGGGGACAGGGAGGCCAAAGAAAAGATGGATGGATTGTGTGAACACTGATATGAAAGAAAAGGAAGTTAGTGATAGCATGACGGTTGACAGGATAGATTGGAAGACAAAAAATGTGTTGTGCTGACCCCAGATAAGATGGGATAAGGGCAGGAAGACGATTCGCTCAATGGGGACGAAATATTCTAGAGTGGCGACGGCATACCGAAAGACGCAGCGTCGGCGCGGCCTCCCATAAGGTGGAGCGTGTACCTGGTGACTGGTGACGCACAGGACTTTGTTGTAGCGATACTTGGGGATATATGTCAGCTAGCTGATAAAAGAAGTGCATTGACATCTTCAACAAGTACTCCTATAACTTTCTGGGGCTGCATCAATTTATTTATGCTTACAATATTATAGATGCAAAATAAATATTTTGTATTTGTATGTCCAATAGTGGACGGCTTTTGGCTGAAATGATGATGAAATTCTTATCTAGGCTGTGGTCTATTCTGCTGTTACTCCATGACTGATGTACACACGATTTCATTGTCAACCAAGCATATAGACTTTCGTATTTATAATAGTAAGGTAGGGTCAACAAACTGCACTGGGCCCGCGTGGTGAATTACGGCCCATTTCCTCTCCCAGAGAGCAGGCCTGAGTTCCAGCAGTGGGAACATTATAAAGCTAAATTTAATGCACAACAAAAAAAAAGTAACATACTGGTGACGCCATATTTTTATCACATTGTAAAATTGGAAAACTTTTCGTTTAGAGCTCGTTTTTCGCGGATCCGATGTCCATGTCAATGTTGGAATGAGCCCACCAAAGGTTATGGCCACCATGGCCGTACAATGGTCCGCATAGGACTAAGTGCGGAAACCATACTCAGACATGTCAATGATAGTCTAGTTAAAAAAAACGTAATAAAATTCATAAATAATTTATTTATATTTCAATAATAAAACTAGTCGTATACGCACCGTCTTTACAATATTAGATAAATATCTTAAGTTAATTTTATGAGAAGTCATAAAAAGAAATTATTAAAATCTTATTAAAAAATAACTGCCTCACTAGGAATTCTTGATGTATCGTGGTGCGTTCACAAACATGTAAACTCACACACTAGACACCCAGACCCGAAACAACTACCCTATCTGTCATACAAATATTTTGTTCCGTGCGGGAATCGAACTCGCGACTACTACGCCAACCGTGCTTTCATTTTTTTTTTGTTTGATGAAACTACGTTTTTTTATGTTTCTTGTGTACTTTTATCGTAAGTAGGTAATTTATTTTAATTAGGTAATCAAGAATTCGAGGTAATAACTTAAAATTATTAGTCTTAAGGTGATTGCTACGGGTTGTTCGTGGCCATTTTCCCGCTAGATGGCGCTGAAGTCAACATTTTCAGTTTTATTTTGTTTTGAGTGTAATTGAAACAATATTAAGTCACAGAAATAGTACAGCGTAAATCGGACATTCCACTTTATCGAAGTTAGTCAAATTATAGTCTCAAAACCCATCCGATTCGCCATTTTTCGAAATACTAATATCCAACTCTGCTTATAGTATCGTTTACACACACATAGACACGAACGACTACTTTTAAAATCTAACAAAATTACCACTAGATGGCGTGCATTTAAAAGTTATAAGGCAGGTTTCTGTAGAAATTATAATTATGTCTGGGGAGTACCTGTTACGATAATATTATAAAAATAAAAGGTGGTATTTCATGGGTGATGTAAACTATTTATTTTGGGAATCAAATGAATGTCAAGAATGCAATGTAAGACGGTTTTATTATTTACCTTATACATTATAAGAACATATGTACCAACTAAAAATTATTACAAGTATTTATAGTGACATAAATGCTTGATACATGACCATTTACTAAAAAACAATATTTTTCAAAATATTTAGTCACAATGCAAATTTGAAGTATTCAAGGTACATTATTTACAACAATTACACACCAGTACAAGACAAACGCAATGAACTATAATTCATAAACAAGAGAACAAATTTAAAACACATATTAGAATAAGAGATTACAACCAAGAAGGTGGAAAAATGTTTGATAGTATCTAAGCATCCATAATCACATATGTTTAGGTTTTTAAACATAACTAACAAATGGTTATAAATATCTGCTAAAGTATTGTTTTAATTGTAAAGGAAATAAAAAAGCAACAAATTTATTTTTATTCACTCTATGATTGTAAACATTGATAATATAGATTCTAAACAAACTACTATAAAAGTACAATTAAAACAAAAATCATTTGATGTGTTTTCACTCTTCCTAAAAGTTCTTGTCTGGATCCCACCGCTACACAGCTGCTGCGAAAGAAAATGACTATGCTTAGTATATTTTGTGTGTAAGTTTTGATGTGGATGTTGAAGAAAAATTTCCCAAAAGAAAAATATAATATAGACTGAAATTTATGGAAATTATAAAGTAAATGAAAAAAAAAACGTTTAGTGTACCTTTCATATCTATACATTTCGCATTTTTTTGAACACGTCTCAAAATTATTTCTGGCAGAATACAATATTTAAAAAAGTCTAATAGCTTTGGCATCATATTGCTGATAAATTCATTGTCTCGACAAACTTCTATAACAGTCAAAGGTTCATTGACTGAAATAAAACATATGAAGTAGCATTTATCCATGTTACTGACACGCATTTGTCCTTGAACCTGAAATAGATTTAATATTATAGTAAGAATAAATAACATGCTAAAATAAATTATAAAGTGGACATGCAATAGAATTATTAATTTACTTGATAGTAATAATCATGCTTTTTATTCATATGTAGAACATTATTATCCAATATTAGAGCAAAGTTTTTCTTTTCTAGTGCAGCTGCTTCTAGGGTTTGGTTTTTCCTTGCCAATGATGGAAAACACTTGATTTCAATTACAGCTCTCTCATTTTCAATTACACCTATAACAAATTTATACAAGATTATAAAATAGTAAAATGGAGCTCTTTATAAGATTTGAAACGGGTAAAGTAATCGCATATCGTGCTCGTAATCCTTGATCCGTCGTGATAATAACTAGTGTTATAATTTTCGATATTTATCAAATATACACAGCAGTGGTGGCCGAGTGGTAACAGCCCCGACTTACGGGTTGTAGGTTGCGGGTTCAAACCCAGCTAGGCGCATTACTTTGTGTAATTTATATCATCACCACTGCTTTCAAAATGGTGAAGGAAAACATCGTGAGGAAACCGGCATGTTCTAGAACCAAAAATTCGAAGACATGTGACATTCACCAATCCGCACTGGGCCCGCGTGGTGGATTACGGCCCATTCCCTCGCCTAGAGAGGAGGCCTGAGTCCCAGCAGTGGGAACATTATAAGGCCGACTATGCTATGCTATCAAATATATAGGTAAGATCCAACTTATACACATATGACGAATATTGATAAAGAAAACTTACCATCTGGACTGCCAGCTAAACATCCAAATTCTTCATCAATAAAAAGACCTGAAGGCCTTACAGTTTTATTATACTGTTGCATAAACATACTTTTCGCCACATTTTCATTTTGCTGGCCATATAACATATCTTTTGTACAAATATTCTTTTTATATAGAATATCCTTGACATGATTGTGACATGGTGTTGTAATACGGCGTTTGCAAACCTGTAAAAGTAAGATAAAATAAATATGTGTTGTGAATATTTTTTATATATGCATTGTCTGCATAGGTGTTCTATAAAATACAGAAACTGATTACATTACCATTCCAAATTGACTAGCAGTCAGACGGTCACGCCTATGAGTAATGTATAAATCATTTTCATGCTGCCCTATTGTAGACATTTCAATGAAAGCTATGTCTTCTGGTGACTTTTGGAACTCTGCTAACCGTTCTTCACACAATATTTTCAATTGTACTTCATCAATATCAATTGGATCACTAGCTTCAGGTCCATAGTTCTGGTCTGGTTTGTTTTTTTCTCTTGGAACAAACAATCGTTTGCGTGTTGACGATTGTTGTCGTATTCTGCTCTGCTCCTTTCGCTTTATGTATTTTTTAAAATGTGTTCCTGGGCTCTGTGTGGTCTGCTTTTTCCATGCAGTCTCATGCCATTTGTGTCCAGTAGCAAGTGATAGCCCTGAAAATAAAATATAATTTTACTAGGAAATATTAAAAAAGATAGCTAGAAATTGTATGTTACGTACAATATAAATATAAAGAAACAGTACTGATAAACATAACGTTTCTTTTCAACTTCTGTTCTAATAGGAAATTAAATGTTTATACTATTTACCTGCCACATGAACACGTCGCTGGTACGATCCCCCTTTACCTAGACTAATTCGTTTTCCGCAGCTGAATTTATTTATTACACTCATAAAGTTTTCTGCCACATTTGTTGTTTCATTTGACAAACGGCCTGCCTTCAATGCAATTTTTTCATTGGCAGCATAAATCAGAGCCCACACTTCTGGGGCATCCTTTTTTAGAATTTCTACGAGATTTTCTTCCTTCTTTTCACTTTCATTGACATTACAGTAATAGTCCTTGCAGTTTCCATGTACTCCAAATACGTGAAGTGGGCCATTTCTCAAATCTGCAGCGTTAACAGTATTATCACTACTATACATAATGATTTTCCGTGCCACTAAGGTTAGCTTCATTACCTTGGGTTTCAAAATATTTCTCCCACGAAGTGGGAGCTTAGTGTTGGCTAAAATCTGAAAGTGTACAAATATAAATATAGAATATGATTCAATGGTTATGCATTTACTAACATATAAATTTGCATACACAAGACACCCAGATCCGGAACAACTATCTGTAGGCCATACGAATATTAGTTCCTTGCGGGGATCGAACCCGCGTCACCCAGCGCAGCAGTCAATCGCTCAGCCAGTGCGCCAACCGGATTAAAGGTATATTATTTATTCTGCATTTCTGTTATGATGTATGTAAAATTTCATGGAAATCAGTTCAGTAGTTAAGACGTGAAAGCCAAACAAAGAAACTTTTGCATTTACGAGTATAATATTAGTAAGGATTTACCTTGTAGAGTGCACTGGTATAGTTTTTGATTACATGATTCTTGCATTCAATTTTTTTTATTATGTTTCCATATGACACTTTTTCTTTCAAGTTTGCAAACACAGAGGAATCTCCGTCACCAATAAAGCTCAAATAGCGAAGTTGATGTGTTTCTTCACTCTTTTGAAAGCCTTCCACAATAATTTGTGATTCCATTCCTGTAGACGGTCCAGTAAAATTTTTGCAACAATTATGTGGTTTCATATCAATATTTCTCCTTTCATAATATTGACATGTATAACAATATTTATTTCGAACACCAAGAAATAGACATTTCTTAGTTTCTTTCCCAATAATGCAGGCCTGGAAGTGAAATACAACTCTTGAAAATATTGCACATTATAATTGTTTGCATTCAATTCAGTTCAATTATAGAAAATAACAAAATTTAACAACATTGCATAATTGTTTGTTGTGTTACATTGTTTTGACAATAAATAAATTTGTGTTTAGTAATAATTTATCTTACCATACCAGATGATGAATCAAAGTTATGCCCGTATGATCTCTTCAACCATCCTCCATCCACATACACAGTAATAAATGGAACACCGTCTGAAGACACATGACCTTTTTCAATGGCAATTGATCTTTCTTGTTCACCAGCAGTCTTAATTTCCTCTGTCAAATGTTCTAACCAAACATTGCCTAATTTTTTTTCAATACGTCGAAATTTATTAGGTGACATTGTTGGAATATCCATCAGACTTGTTATATGAGCTGCTTGAGTGTAGTAGCTACCAGAAGTTACAGTTGCCCATACAAATGCAGTATTTATTTTGTCTTTGCTCTCTGTGCAGTGTTCCCATGCTTTTTCACACATACTGCACTTGAATTTTAATGCACTTCGAAATCCATCATGCCTTTCACTAACAAATTCAATTTGTGATGATTCACAGATATTTCGGTGTCTTTCCATAAGGAAGGCCCACTCAATAACATGCCTAAGGTCCACAATGCGATACCCAGATATTCCAGATAATCCTGTATTTGGAACAGTTTCCACAGTCAACGGAAACGACTCGATTTCAGGATCTGCTTGCGGCCAATTTATGTCTACCACAGGTTCAACCACAGGTTCAGCCGTCACTGTGCTAGTACTAGGAACACTGTAGGTGGCCTCTAAGCGAATTTTTGGTTTTACACGCGCATATGTTCTCGGTTGTGTATTCTGGGTACTGAAAGAAATAAATCAATAATTATGTAATGCCATAATATGTACTTTTACGATCAGCGACCACAATAAATAATGATTATTTCGTACATACACTACAGAATTATCAGGGATGGTTTGTTCATTCGTTAATTTTTTCTTCATTTCTTCAGAACGCCAAATTTTCACGCGGCTGTAATACGATACGGCTATAAATTTTTGTGAACAGTAAAAGTATAACAGCCATTTGCCGGCCATTTTGATTCAACTTATTTTGCCGCGTATTCTACCTACTTGAAAACTGGAGATTGAGAATTGAGTAGTTATAATTTACATGTATGCTTACTTTTCGTCTCCATGTAATCGTTTGAATACGCTTTTCGCTCTTTTTGACGATTTACGGACGCCTGAATATTCATGGCGTTGGTACGCGATCTTTCTCGCAGCACCAGACATAGTTGGAACCTAGATGTAAATCTGAAACACACAAAAACAAATGATATACAAGACAATATGTTACTTTTATAAACTCGGAATTCGAATAAAATTGAATAGAATCATAAAACAACCAGATCAGATAGCTTCGAAATGCAGTCATAAGTAATGCAAATTGCAAACTAATGCAAAGTAAATATCCACAGATAATATTACAAACTGACGTTCCAAATTACGTTCGAGTAATCTCGAACGTAATTAAAATATTAAATTCGCATTTTGAAAAAAATATAGCAGTAAAATTTTACTTACCCAAATAATTGTGATATAATATTGATTGACAACTTATCGACAATTAAGAAAATAATATCTTGTGGGGATAAATCCCTGCAGAACAACCATAAATAATACATCATATTACATAATTATAAATTTTGATGTAACTGTAACGAAATGCACCGCATTCACATAAGACGTGATATGGTATTCCAAATAAACCTAATGTTTGTTTGTCCGTCTAATAATAATGGTCCGTGGATAACTATTTGTATTACTAATCTGAAAAAACAATATGACAGGAAATATATATAGCGACTTATAAATTTGGTTTACTGATAGATAACATATTATCAAGTAAATAAAATTTTGTAAACTCACATGCTGACCACCAAAAGATTGGTAGGTACTTTTATTTTAAAATAAAATTGCGTATAAGCAACTTATAAGTACTACAATATCTTGCAATTGGAATAATATACATACAAGAAATTACTTCGAATCAATGAAAAAAAAAAAATGCATACAAATCAAAACATACAAGAAATTCCGCGCGTAAAAGCTAGCTAGCTCTGCACAAGCTAGCCTAGAGCTTCAAAATGTATTTTATTTCAAGTCAATCGAATCGTACGAAGTTTGGCAACGGTTTTTCTTAGAAACATTACAGGTCAAAGGGTCAAGCAGGAACTAGCTAACTAGGAAGTACGGCAACGTCGCGTTTTATTTTTCGTAGACCAGGTACGACATATGATGATATTGTTGCTAGTAACAATAATAATAACTAACGCTAACAATTTTTGATAACAACAACGTTTTATGTTTTCGTTTATGATAGTTAGTTTTACGTTATTATAATGTTTTTTTTTTAAATGAAAACCATTATTATAAATTTAGTAATGATTTTTCAAATTTACAATATCGATTGCACGCCATCTAGCGTTAAGTATTATAATCTACCGCATTCATGGCGGCAAGCTTGGTTGTCAAATCGCACTCACACTAGTAAACAAAATGTCTAATTTTGCCCGGTTTTCTAGACTGTTTTTCTCAATATATAATGCAAATTATTTACCAAAAAGTTACACGCGGAACTATTTCATTGTAGAAAAGTGATAAAGTGATTCGTTTTGAGCAAAAAGTGTCTATGTACGGAGTATAGTTCGAACGAAAAATGTATGAACAGGCCAGCGGAACATTCACCTTAACTAACTACTGATAATCACAATGCTTTGAGGAGCTATTATTTTTCTTATAACAAAAACCTACGTTGATTGCTAGTTATTATTTTTATAACAAAAAAAACTTAAATGTTATTCTGATCTGCTATAAATAATAATTATTACCATAAAATTAATTTAAATCACAATTTATATAAAAAAAACCTGGCTACCTACTTTATGTATTTTTAAAATTAAAAGTGCCTAGATATGTTCACAGATTAAATTAAATGAAAACTTTTATTTTTAATTATTCTCAGGCTTGAGATATCAAAATATCTCACTTTATATCAAGCGATGTGGCCCGTGATGATGATGATGAAGTAGAGTTGTATGTACTTGATTTAAAGATTCCCAGGTTAAAGCTGTAAGGAAACAGACTCTGGCAGGGAATACCACTCCTTAGCTATACTAAAGTATTCGCATAAAATTGGATCACCTGTACTAATTTTGATCAGCTAAAAGTCCAATTTGTTTTTGGTATTTACTATGACTATCTGATATATGACTACCCCGTTTCGGTTACCTTCACCCTGTATAGGAATGGTTTTTGTAATAGAACCCTCTATTACAAAAAAACAATCATATACTAACTGATCTTCAGATCATTAATCTAAATTAAAAAAAGAAGTAAAGGTCCCAGTGTTGAGCCTTGAGGTACACCCATTTTGATTTCTAAACCCCGTGTATTGGCACCATTTATTTGAACTAATTTTATTGGTGTTTAAAATGATTGAGCATTTGCATCCTTCTGTTTTTTTTTTTGTTATGCGTTTGTCCACTATCTCACTTGATGGTAAGCGATCTCCATAGAGATCTACGCTTTGGAATGTGCAAGAAGCGTAGTCTCGGTTTTTTGACTATCCGTCCAAAGCAATTAACAAGTGCCTGTAAAAGATTTGATTGAAATAAATGCTTTGAGTTGAGTTGATCTTGACTTGCACATCAGCTTCAGACACCTTTATTCTCTATCAACCATCATTCGAACTTCTTCACCATAACCTTGATAGCTCTACTCTCATCCATTGGATAGTTAAGACCGGATTCAGCCAGTTGCTTCAATGTTATCGTGGAGATGGTCTCGAAGCCGGCTCTCGCTGCACTGATCTGCGAAGCGGGGCCCGTGAAGACTGTAGATGTACCCTTAATGCCGTGGTAGAGACTTATGGCTTTCCTGGAACAAGAGATTGCTTGATAAATTTCGAGCGTTTTTAAGTCTTTAGTATACACCATAAAAAGTTATAATATATGTAGATAACAGAGTTTATGTAACAGAGCAAACCATTGAGTGATAGAGAGTGATCACAATAGATGGTAGGATCCGGTGTACAATTTTAAAATTACAAATAATGCGAAAAAAATAATACATAAACATTCCTACAGACATAAATACATAGGTACTTAGGGTGCAAAGAAGTTGGTTTATCAGGTAAATTAAAACTGATTTTTAGGAGCAAGGCAGTTGTATCGTTAGTTGTTTTGAAGGTTATTTACATAAATACACAAACGAAAATAAAGATTACCTATATGATATGTAATTTAGGGTCTACCTTTTATAGCAGAACTTTTTACGTCATAATATTGTTTTGCATAACAACGGATAGCATAAACTTCATTTCGCAGAAAATCATTTCGCATACACTCAGTTGTCATACATTCAAAACTCATAATTTTGTTAGTCAGAATCATCTTTAGGCATAATGTTTATATCCATAATAATTAAAAAGCAGAATCATCATATCGCAGAAAATTCACAGTCAGAATCGTCTTTTGGCATACATTTTATATCGATAGTCATTAAAAGGCAGAACTGATTTTTTTCTTGGCTTGGATGCATGTAGCATGCAAACAGGCATACAACATGCAAGCAGGCATGCAACATGCAGCATGCATGTAGCATGCAAGCAGGCATGCAACATGCAGCATGCATGCAGCAAGCAAGCAGGTATGCAACATGCAGCAGGCATGCAGCATGCAAGCAGGCATGCAACATGCAGCAAGCATTGTTTCTGTCACGGCTCCGGCGCTGCGGGGTTTGGGCGGCGCCACGCGAGCTTATCGTCACAGATGGTTTTAACGCTCACCTGCTCCTCAGCTCGCGGGCCGCCCTACCCCTCCGCGCCTACGCGGGTTTAAATTACACTCTAGGGGTAGGGCAGACAAGACTGCGTAAAGTCGGTTTTGCAGCGATTCGTTTCTGTCACAAAATTTTGCAGCACAACGTATTGACTTTTTATGACACAAATTAAATTTAATATTGAAAATGCTACCAATACATGCTATATTTAGAACATTCTATGTCACTTTTGCAGACCATTCGATTTTAAATACATTGCACGTAGGTTATCTAACCATTCGACAGCATAAATTTACTTTATTTAAATTATCAGTTTTATTCCATATATTATAAGTTTTTGATGTTTTGAACACTATTTTTTACAAGAAGATACATCTATTTTAATTTTTGATGTTCAAATATGCACCCATACCAAATAATCGTATCTCTAAATAAATGTTATGCTAAACAAAATTATGCATAATATTAATTATGGCAAAGGTAATTATGCGAAACAAAATTCTGCCAAGATAAAAGTATGCCATTGTAAATTCGGACACGTAAATATTCTGCCAAACAAAAGTTATGCTAAATAATTTTTATGCCTTAAAAATATTCGATTAAATAAGATTATGCCATGTGAGTTATGCCAAATAAAAATCGGAGTATCAAGATTCTGCCAAATAGAAGGAACCCGTAATTTATTATGTTGCGCGCGCAGTGCACACATTGTAAATTACACATTTACTTACTTGATTATGGAAAAAGGCCTTTAGTTTACATATCCATCTAAGTACAAGAGCACTATGTTGGTATAGAGGTACCTAAATACTCATATGTATACTCGCAGTGACGTACTTGTGTGTGTGTGAAGTAAATTGCGTCATAACATCTCCTAGCCTTGACCAGTGCCTTTAATGAATGCATTAAAGATAATGATTTATAATACGTCAATTACCTACTTTCAATCATTGCCGCTTTTATGTACCTACCTAAGTAATTATTTAAGACTAGCTGTTGCCCGCGACTTCGTTCGCATTAACTTCGTAAAACTGTACAATCATTCTGTGCTTGCAATTTATTTCGAAAGCATCGCAATTATTGATTGTACTTTAACATAAGACGGTTAAAGGTAAAAACGAAAATTACCTTCAGGAAACATGTTATGTACTCGTCCAGATACAGATGTATGAACGTCAATGAATAGAAAGAGTATGTATGGGTCATAGCAGTTGGCACTTCTGCCTACCCCAAGGAACAAACATACATAAACTAATGATTTTTGCATTAGTTTATGTATGTTTCTGGTTTATGTTCTGGTAAAACAACATTGTATGATTTAAAACTCTCGCCACAGTGAGCACGCCACAATCGCAACGGTAATGCCTGTCTTTGAGGAGTGACTACAGAGGCGTCACGGCCTCCTCTCTTTATACAGGACTCACCTGATGTGGGTGTTCCGGAAGGTATCTGTATTGAATTCTGCAGGAAAAAACACTCGGGTCTCACCATTGTGCGGATCGCCCGGAGAATACGATGGAGTATACGGTGGAAGTCAGTCCCGCTTGGTCGGAACGCCGGCGCTGCCATATCCTCGTGGGGGCGATTGGTGGAGAAAATGACAACCAGTAGCCTTCTTCAGTGAAGCACTACGATCAAAGAAGGTGGGTTCCCAGCCATCGCAAACACGGGATTACGGTGGTGCCTTCCGGCCATCTGGTCAAAACAATCCTGAATCGACGGCGCGTAGTATTCTACGCGCGATTCAAAGAGATGTCAGTAAATGGATAGGGCCCTCTAGGGCTGATGCCTGGGCTGCTAGGACTGGATATCATTCGCAAGAATTACCTCCCATAACAATTTTCGCCTCAATAATGTGTCACTGAAGAGTTTAAGCAGTTAGACAGCTTTGCACTTTTGTTTACCTCTAGTAAACGAAGGAGCATAATCGGGACACCAACCTTCAGCTAGATAACGTGCACTGATAGTGCAAAGCCTTAAGTGAATCCAAAAACTACCATCATAATCAACTATCTTCCTCCACAACAGTACTTATGAAGAATTTGGGAGAGAATGCTTACATTGATTGTTGCAGTTTGATCATTTTGGGAGTTACTTGTTCATTTACCTATGATTTTTTTGACTTGTTTTTAACTGACGTCCACGTATAACACACAAATGTTTCTTCGATAGTGGAAACTACTCTATGAAGAGTCTCCAACTTTTGAATGAATTTCGGCGACATCTTGTGAGTGTGTATCTCCGTCCAATCGAACTCGCATATTGATGGCCAAACCGAGAAATTACTGACGCCGATTGCCTCTGTGAGGACACAGCGGTCTACCCAAGCTGGATAGACTTCTACCGCATACTACACCGGGTCCTCCGAGCGATTCGCAAAATTGTACATCCAACCGAATCCGGAAAAGCAACCATTTGAAACACCCACAACAGTCCTGAGCTTGTGAATCCAAAAAACAATGAAATTACGGTAAACAAATGTAGCAGCCGATTAGTATTATCCCTGAGATTGGCCTCCCTCAGGGGGTTGTTCCAGTGTTGGTCACCATTCACTGCAAGAAGGTAACGTCCAGATGTCGCCGTAAGGCTGTAAGGAATCTGAGATACATCATACGTTGTCGATCAGAAAAACACATTCGATTCCGTTTTATATGAAGCAGTGACTGCAAATAATAAAACACGCCATTATTAGGCCGCAAGGTGCCATCATCCCGGAGGACACAGTGGAGCATACAGTGGAGGTATGCCCCGCAAGGGCGTAGCACCACTTTGGCCTCGTGGAGGCAACCGGCGTCAGAGACCTCTCGCGCCGGGCTCTGGTTTAGGCGAGATCCAGAGCGAGGAGTAATGGCAGGCGGTCGCCTCCTTCTGCAAAGTCTTAATGCTAGCGAAGGAGGAGGTCGCAAGCGTAATTGAACGAACGTCCTCACGCCAATCCGAGATTCCGACCCCGACTACCAGCCACGGTAGACGCGGGCTTGCGGACGTCGAGCGATGGGTAGCTAGCCGTCCGCCCGTCCGGTAGTTGACCGGTCCATCCATCGGATTACGTGATCCTCACCAGGTTATCAGTCCACATGGGGGCCTTCCAATGCAAGGTACCATGTAACCCCTTCCGAAAATTTGGCCGTGTTATTTTAAAGTCAATAATTAAATACACATAGGTATTTACTTTTATCGCCTTTGGTCACAGTAAAAGTTGTTAAATATGCCTCAGTCTAACACCAGTAGATTTAAAATACACAATGCCATCTATCAAATTTAATATGAAGTTCAACATTCATTGTCATAATTTTTTCAACTTTGCGTCTTTAGATGGCGTTGCGAGTTGCGTGTGGTGTAATTTTTAACTTCTTAAAAACTGTAAATTCATACCGTTTGTATTTCATAATATGCTTTGTTTTATTGCGATGAAACAAAGCCTAAGTAATGTATCAAGTTACACAGAATTTTAATGTATAAAAGCTATCTACATCGATTTCTAACATTTTGCGTGATACGCACACAACTAAAAATTTCTACAGATATATTATGTGTAGATATATAAAAAAATGTAAGCATGCAAAAATATATAAAAAAAAACTTATTTACGGTAAAAAAATAAAACCAAAAATTTCGCAAGAGAGCCACATGGGATCCGAACAACCTGTAAATTATACGCAAGTCTAGATACGAAACCACTGCGCTACGGTCTTCGGTGATGCAAATTTAAAGTAGACGTTCTTATATAAACGTCATAATTGACTGGTTGGCTCCTTATCGATGATAGCGTGATGATTTTCGTTTCAGAAGTAATATTTGCAGCTAAATGGTATAATGTAATATTATTCTAAGTGATTTTACTCGCCGCTTTGATTTTATTATGTGTTTTGATTAGTTTTTACAAAATATTAAGAAGATATCGAATAGAAATGTCAATTTTGTTTCGAAAAAATGGTAAAAGTTAGTTTTATTACAAAAAAAAGGATAAAATAATGACAAAATTTTTAACTGTAACTGGGGATCGAACTCGCGGCAAATGTCGTTCAATACCTACATTTTCGATTATTGCTCACCCCCCATAGCAAATAGCGTGATAAATTATAGCCTATAAGTTGCCCTGGCCTATAAGGATTATGTATGCAAAATTTGGACAGAATCGGTTCAGTAGTTTTTGCGCCAATTAATACCATGGCAAAATAATTTTACTGTTTTATTATATGTATAGATAAAATGAATGAAATCCCGCATTTGGCCTGCGCGGTGGATTACGGCCCATTCCTTCTCCGAGAGAGTAGGCCCTGAGTCCCAGCAGTAGAAATATGCGTTTCAAATAAGAATAGGATTGCTTTAGCGCCATGTTGTGACGTCATAACTGTCAAATCGAATCGGTTTGGTAGGGTGAGTAAAACAAGATATTTTAAAGTTTAATCAGAATCTAATTAGTTCTTCAATTCCGCTCATCTCTGCATCGCTTTGCGAAGTATCTGAGTTGCGAATGGAAGAAGGCGCATTGTTGAAAGTAAGAAAGAAAACTGTTTCTTTTTTCAACTAATTATGACTTAAATTATATATTTGAATAGCTAGTTTTAATTTAATATGCACTTAACTCATTAAGACTACATATTATATAGGTCCACTAAAGGTTAATCCTTACTAAAATATGGCGTCATAAAACTCCTCCGCATCGCTGTCGACTGGAAGTGTGCCCAAAAGGCTGGCGGCATTGCCACGTTGTATGGCAATGCTTAATCTGTGACCGAGGTAAAAGCCAGCCCTTGGGTCATAGCTAGTTTAAATTAAACAATAACGTGTTTTCTTCACTTAGAAATATCTAAGACTCGGTAAAACAAAGTAAATAAAATCGTTATTGTTACGCAAATAAGTTTTCTTTGCAAACCTACTTTGACAGATAGAGGTCATTGACGTTCCTATTCTTATTTGAATCGCATTGTATACTTACTTATCATTAATCGAAACGCGTTCTAAGACCAAGGTCATGCGACAGTTGATGCGTTTACAAGGTCTATTTAATATTTACACGTTGCCATGTGTGTAGATAATAATTAATCTTGCAGCTGTGAGATATTATAGCTAATGGTGCTAATAAAGTTCCATTATTTGATCTACCTCGTTGTCTGCCATACACCGTTTTATTTTTGAACTGACTTCTATCGGTGGTTTCCACTCAAAGAGATGTCATTGGCTTGACTTCCGTAAGGGAAACCGGTAGTTCTAGAACGCAAGGGCAAAGAACGAACATAGGTGTGATTTTAGTCAGTAAAAGTCTGACACGCCTTTCCGCTCCGCCCTAGTGCGGGAGAAGTCATTAGATGATTTCCTTGTTCTATTCCAGGACATGGTCTATCCGTGTACAAAATATTCGGCGATTAAGTGTGATTGTTTAATCAATGTTTGCAAAAGAGTGTTTTATAATCCACCAGAGAAACAACAATCATGTGACTGTAGTAAAAAGATTATTATGCTCGTGTGGAGGATTATAATGTCAAATTCTTTAGTTTAATAAAAATGTGTGTTACCAGATAAATTGCACTATAGAAATTGTTCGCGCTGCTTCGTCATAAATGTTAAAAACAAAGTTAAAAATAATACATATTGATAAATTCATCCCGATTTCCGGCCGGCTTGCGGACGGCGAGCAATGGGTGGCTCGCCGTCCGACCGTCCGGTAACCGTCCGGACCGAGCCTAAGTCGTCGATGGCGCGTATTGTTCCACGCGCGCCTCAGGGAAATTTCAGCAAATCGTAGGGGCCCAACAGGGCTACTGGGGCCAAGGGTAGTGTGAAAGTGAAACCCGGGGCCCTGGGACGAAGGCAAAGAAGGAACAGAAGTGGGTTTTTAGTCAGTAAAAGTCCGACACTATCTCCCGCACCGCCCAAGAGCGGGATTTGTCACGAGACGATTTTCCCAAATTAAATAAAAAATAAACAAAAAATGGCAAAATGAAAATGTGTCGTGGGCGTCAAAAATAAATTTAGTGGTGCCAAGATGAGACTCAACCATTAGGTCTCCTACATGAAGCAAGCAAGGTCTCCGATATGAAGGCTACCATGAACTCCTAACAAAATTATGAAAATTCTGTTTTATGTTAAACGATTCACTTTGAACAGCGATAACTTCGGATTGACATGAAAATGTGAGTTCAAATAAAACTATAACGTTTAAGGGCAGGTTTTTAAATTAAGTAAGTATATTGAGTTAAGAATGTATCAGACCCTATTTCCATCTATTCATTAGCAGTTCTAAGTCCGTATCTATGTGTCATTAATATTGTTTAGGTACGTAAAATAATACGAGTTATCTTTGTTTTCGTGCTAAAATCTGCCTTAAAAAACTGAGTAGAAGCGAGTTGGACTCGCGCACTGAGGGTTCCGTACAAACTTAAATTTGAAAACAGTTAAATTCCCAAATTGAGTTACGAAGATTTTTCCGAATCGCATATAAGTTTTTTTTTGTGACGTAACTCTACTTGTGCTATGACACTATACTTCATGCCAAATTTCAGGATTCTAGGTCAATGGGAAGTATCCTATGAATTTTGATACCCTTGAGAGTATCGAAATACATGTTTTTTGCGTCATAAACGGTCGTATCATTTTTTTCGTTAACTCAGAAGTTTGATTTTTTCACAGCTTCAAGGGACCGCAGACCTTAGTGTATAGTTTTAATTTCAAATCAATACCTCCACGCGTTCCCGAGATAAAGGGTCTTGACAGACAGATGATAGAGGGACAGACAACAAAGGGTTATATAAGGGTCCCGTTTTTCCTTTTGTGGTACGGAAGTCTAAAAAAAAAAAAACAGAAATCAGAAATACTTTATTTGTTATACATATGTAGGTAAAGTGGTTGGACATAATTTAGTTTAATGTGCGCTATGATCAGCCTATTATATATAGGCATACAAAAATAATCCAAATTCGAAAAAGGATTAATATGAGGAAGGAGGAAATATAATGTTTATTTGAACTTATAATTCCACGGTAATCCGTGATTCGAAGGTAACACAGTTCAAAGTAATCCGTTTTATAAAATGGCAATTTTATTGGAAAAAAGCCTAACAAAGCATAATCATCCTCAAGCTTAACGTTTCCAATATTGGGACTCAGGCCTCCTCCCAAGAAGAAGGAATGGACCGTAGTCCACCGCGGGTCATACGTGTTGGGTGGATGTCTCATTGTTTTCGAATTTTTGGTTCTAGGTGTCCCAACGATATTTTTTTTTTAATTAATATAAACCAGTACTTAACTGCGATCCCACCTGATGGTAAGCAGAGATGCAATCATTGATTGATGGTAAGGCGCACTAGTTTATTAAGAGCCTATTCACTCTAGCCTTGAAGACACCTAAATTATAGTTGGACGGGAAGACCGCAGCAGGCAAATTGTTCCAGTCCTTCGATGTACGCGGTATAAACGACGAAGCGAAACGCTTAGTCCGGACCGTTGAAGTTTCAACAACGTAAGGGTGGATACTCGCCGAACGTCAGGTTGTCCGATGGTAGAAAGGAGATGGCGGAATCAATTCATGCAATTCCCGCGCACACTCTCCAAAATGTAACCTGTAAAATACGGATAGGCTGGCTACCCTGCGCTTGTGCTCGAGGCTTATCCTTTACCGTTTTGAGAGCAGCAGTGATGAAATAAATTCCACAAAGTAATGCTCCTGCAACCCGCAAGATACTTTTAATTATCAGTAAGTCGCTTGTCATTGGATGTGTCCAACGACAAGCGTATGACGTCAGAGTATTGTCATACACTGACGTCCATTAGTTATGATGCTGTTATCTGATAAAATAACATTGATTTACGCAAAAAAACCGCTTTGTTATTACCTACCTAAACATAGTAATTAAGAGAACTTAACGATGTTTATCTCAAAAACTATTTATAATATTGATAGCTGATTACCATGGCATCAGAAAACGAAAACCTACTAAAATGTAACATAAAGGTATTTTTTTACTCTAAGGTACACGACACACGAAATAAAGAGACTGCCTAGATTTTTCTCAAGAACTTTTGGATCGTTTCAATATAACCAGATGCGGCTGAGTACATATAGCAAATGCCTGTCTGACTTCCACGACCTAGTTGGGAATGATAGCCGACAGCTATGACAGGAAGACTCAGCTCACAGCGCTCTAGATGAACCAGGGACTCGATATACAGTATTTCATCAGTAGGTATCATTACCTCGTAAGTCTAGATTGCCTATCACGGTAATACGGTACCTCTTAGTAACATTGGTATCTTCTGGCTTCTGGTTTCTGACAACTGTCAAATATGTACAAACAACAGCCGGGATCAACGGCTTAACGTGCTTCCAGAGATGGGATAGTCACATAATACAATAAAGACTGTCACATCAATGGCGCTAAACAGGAACTAAGAACTACGAAATCCTGCATCGATTTGATCATATACAATAATCCGAAATCATCTATTGGACAGTTGCCAGAACCAGAAAAACATCCATCTGGTTGGAGCATCCTTCCTTCTAATCATAGGTTTACAGGACTTTACACTCTGCTCCGTATAGCTCTAAAAGACAATCTACCGGTTGCATTTCGGGAAGTGTGCATCGGAATTGCATAACCTAATTTCACCAAGCTCGTTCTATCAACGGACCACCAGGAGTACGGCGATGCGCCACCGGTACATGGTGGACATCCCACCCATACGCATAAAACGTTTTCGGAATTGGGAATTGTGCGTACAGCTCTTGTGTGGAGTACTGCAGCCACATGAGGTATGGTGCTGCAAAGTACCACCTAGCAGTTTTGGATTCGGTGGAAAGGCGTGCGAATAGGTGATCCAGATTTAGTAAAATCCAATCTACAAAGCCTTGGGCACGCCACAATTATGGCGGTAAGTCCCCTCTTTGAGGCGTGGTTGGAAAGACCTCACGGCGTCCTCACATTCCGCATGACGCAGGTCCTCACCGGACACGGTAAGTTCGGGAGGTTCCTGCACCGGATTCGTGCGGAAACGACGCCCGGGTGTCGCCACTGTGTGGCCCACCCGGAGGACACGGTGGAGCACACGGTGGAGGTGTGCCCCGCTTGGGCAGAGCAACGCCGTGACCTCGTGGGGGCAATCGGCGGCGGTGATCTCTCGCGCCGGGCCTTGGTTCAGGCCATGCTCCGGAGCGAGGAGGAGTGGCAGGCGGTCGCCTCCTTCTGCGAAGCAGTAATGCTAGCTAAGGAGGCGGCCGATCGCGTGAGGCAACGGTCCTTACGCTCCAACCGCCGCCGGGATTCCGATCCCGATTTCCGGCCACCGTAGGCGCGGGCTTGCAGACGGCGAGCAATGGGTGGCTCGCCGTCTGACCGTCCGGTAACCGTCCGGACCGAGCCCAAGTCGTCGACGGCGCGTATTGTTCCACGCGCGCCTCAAGGAGATGTCAGCAAATCGTAGGGGCCCAGCAGGGTCGAAGCCTACTGGGGCCACGGGTAGTGTGAAAGCGGAACCCGGGGCCCTGGGACGAAGGCAACGAAGGAACAGGAGTGGGTTTTTAGTCAGTAAGAGTCTGACTTTATCTCTCGCTCCGCCCAAGAGCGGGGATGTCATTAGGATGATTTTCCCACCCAATAAAAAAAAATAAAAAATAAAAAAAAAAATCTACAAAGCCTTGAGCGCAGGCGTAGCCAGTCTTTCGGTATTAGGTAGTAGGTAGGAGAGTGTGCGCGGGAATTGCATGACTTGATTCCGCCATTTCATTTCTACCATCGAACAACCCGACGTACGGCGACTCTTACATTGTTGAAACCTCTAAGGTCCGGACTAAACGTTTCGCCTCGTCGTTTATACTGCGTATATTGAAGGACTTGAACAATTCGCTAGCTCCGGTCTTTCCACCGGTTATAATTTAGGTGTCATCAAGGCCAGAGTGAATAGGCTCTTAATAAACTAGTGCGCTTCACCATCAACGATTGCATCACTACTCATCATCAGGTGGGATCGTGTTCAAGCACTAGATTACATTAATTATAAAAATAGAGCTAAGGGGTTGAATTCCCTGCCGGAGTCTGTTTCCTGATAGCTACAACCTGGGGATTTTAAGTCAAGAGTGAATAGTTTACTTCTAGGCAAACGTATTCCATCGTCAACCACATCGTCGCTTTCCATCAGGTGAGATTACGGTCAAGCGCGAATCTATTAACAATAAAAACACCTGGAACTTTGCTTACCTTGCTTCAAGTATCCGTGATCCAAGTTTGGCTCCTCGATATTCCCTGGTCACGACCAGGCCGAGAGCATACAGTATTTTGTCTATTCCCAAGTATTTGAA
This sequence comes from Mythimna vitellina, assembly GCA_949316375.1. Classification (NCBI taxonomy): domain Eukaryota; kingdom Metazoa; phylum Arthropoda; class Insecta; order Lepidoptera; family Noctuidae; genus Mythimna; species Mythimna vitellina. The sequence continues at coordinate 4,471,271 of OX438687.1, read as the reverse complement.
AGCGTCTACACTCTCTTCTGCTACTTTTAGCGCTCCATACACGTTTTTCCAAGCTTCACCTTCTATCTGAAAGAGTGAATGTATCTGAAGTTATTGATATATAATCCTCTCGACCGAATTTCGATTACGGTGGCCGATTTCAACAGGGACAAGCCAAGTACGCTGGAGATATTATAGTGCAAAAGTGTGTGCGTAAACACAGGTGCTCTTTCTGTTCCTTTACTCTCATAGTTTGATGGGATGGCAATCCGAAACGACCGGAGAGAGATCAGGTGCAGGACCAACAGCTTTACGTGCTTTTCGAGGCATGGAGGTGTTACACCATCAACTTACAAACTCCAGGCTGGTGCAGAGTAATTCCTGATGGAAAAATCCAATAGCACTTTTTGCCCTACTCGGTAATGGAACCTAGGACCCCATATTCAGCAGTTGCGCTTTTGACCACGAGACCAACGGAGCAGGTCTATACAACAATAGTTTTAGAATATGCGAAACCGGACACACGTGTCAGGTAGTTTTATGTAAAGGATCTATGTACAAAGCATAACTGTACTGGTTCTGTTACTGGTTGTCCGCACAAATTAATGATCACAGGGCTATCCGGGCGACTGAGGGGTTGTTTTACTTCCGCACCCAGCTGTGTGCTGGCACCTAATGCCCACTATGGCCTACCTTGACCTGTGTTGTACTTAGTGTCGGTGGTGTCCAACTTGTGACCTTTTTAAAATATTTTTCAATAAAAAAATAACATGGTGTAAAAATTCTTGGAATCGATTCAGTCACTGATTCTGAACAAACTATATTCAGGTTTCGCATATACTAAAATTAATGTATATACCTAGTTACTGGAAACTCTTTTTTTATGGGAAATCATAAAATAACTTCTCCCGTTCTGAATGGAGTGAGAGGAATTGTCGGACTGTTTACTGACTAAAACCCTCCCATGTTCGTTGGCGTTCCATGGTCCCGGTGATTCTTTCGACGAATTCCATAGCCTTGATTACAATTGGACCCGTGGCAAATTATTTAGTTTAGTGATATAACAGGTCACTGTGGCCCCTCAAGGTGAGTTAATGACCTGATAAAGAACGTGGGAACGTATGGGTTGCGCATAGCGCAGGATCGGTCGTTGTTGCAATCCTTGGGGGAATGGGGAATATAAAAAAAAACTGGGCAAGTGCTAGTTAGACTCGCGCGCTGAGGGTTCCGTACAAACTTACCTATGTAAATAGTTCAATGAAATCTTGAGGATTTTCCCGAATCAATCATTTGTGAAGTAACAATAAATTTACTATTTTCAGATTTATTCCTATATCTATGATATAAGACTTTATGCCTTTTAGGATTCTGAATCAACGGGAAGTACCCTATGAATTTTGATTTCCTTGAGAGTTCGTATCTTTTTTTTTCGTTAAGTTTGATTTTTTCACAGCTTCAAGGGACCGCAGATTTGAAAATATGGTTTTAATTTCGGCTTGATATCTTAAGGCGTTTCCGAGATAAAGGGTCTTGACAGATAGACAGAGAGACGGACAGCAAAGTGATGCTATAAAGCTTCCGTTTTTTCATTTTGAGGTACGGAACCCTAAAAACTGATTCAACTTCCCGATTCCTATGCTTACCACATCATCAGCCTTCTCACCCTCACAAGTGACAAGACACACGTTCAACGCAACCAGTTTGCTCTTGCCGTTCTTCTCCTCGTAGCATGCCAGTGACATCCTTTGTGACAGGTATCCCCTCCAGAATACTTTCATACTTTGCACGCTTAGTGGGTCGTCGATGAGGTCTAGAAGAAGGTAATATATAACTATTATCTATATATATAAAAGGAGAAACTGGCTGACTGACATATCAACGCACAGCCGAAACTACAGTGCGTGAACAGCGTGAAATTTTGCACAAGGTTTCCTTTTATGACGTTTTCTGGTACTGCGAAGGGATTTCCCAAGATTCGCCCCCAAAGGGGTTGAAACAGGCGTCCAAAGTTTGTATGGAGAAAACGCCTTCACGTGGGCGAAGCCGCTGGCAGAAGCTAGTAATTTATAATCCTCTCAATCGAATTTCGGCCACGGTGGCCAACCTCAACGGAGTTCAGCTAATTACGCAGGATTTTAATATAGTGGACGAGTGTATGCGCAAACACAGGTGCCTTTATTGTCATACTCGGATGGGACGGCAATCCGACACGATGGGGGAGAGAGCAGACGCAGGACTGAAGACTTTATGTGCTTTTCGAGACACGCGGGTACCACAACACCGACGCGAAGTCCGCGAATTTTTAAAATGTTTTTTTATAACTGGAGATACCACAGGCCATTAATTGAAAAAATAATTAATAGAGTGTAAATGATTTTTTACAGATAATAACCTTTGGAAGGACTTGACAGAGAAAGAGAAAATATACGCAAATATATCAAAAGAGATATCTTATGCAAAAGTAACGTCGAATTGTCAATTCAAAGACGGTTAAACTCGGAATTCTTGAATTCAACAATATTTGCAGACGTGAGTACGATCGGGGGTTACCATGACGTTCAAAGTAAGATTGTTTCATTCTTATTTCAGTGTGGGCAAGAGACAGAGCTATACAGGTTATCTAGCGCCATCTCTTACCCACATAGGAAATAAGAATGAAACAATCTTACTTTAAACGTCAGGTAGTAACTCCTCACATGTGCCTCCTGTTTAAAATACGCTAGACTATATAGTTGTTAAAATAACAAAGCATCCGCTACTGAATGGATGCATTTCAAAAATTGTTATTTATTATCTCACGGTACCTAGTAATTTGTACTCGTAGCTTACTCATGTAAACAATTGTTGTTACTGATGACATATGGTTCCGAAACGTGGTCGCTCACAATGGGCCTCATCAGAAGGCTCAAACTCACCCAAAGGGCAATGGAAAGGGCTATGCTCGGAGTCTCCTTGCGTGATCGAATCAGAAATAAAGATATCCGCAGGAGAACCAAGGTTGCCGACATAGCACGAAGAATCGTCAAACTTAAGTGGTAATGGGCAGGGCACATTGCTCGCAGAACAGATAGCTGTTGAGGCCGAAAGGTTCTGGAGTGGCGACCGCGTACTGGAAGACGCAGTGTTAGAAGGCTCCCTACAAGGTGGACCGATGACCTGGTGAAGGTTACGGGAATCCGACGGATGCGAGACGCACAGGACCATTAATTGTGGCGACATTTGGGGGAGGCCTATGTCCAGCAGTGGACGTCTATCGGCTGAAATGATGAATGATGATGCTACATTGACGCAAGTCATTTGACTGATAACTGAAACTGCATGTTATTGTAGTAATTGACTGAAGTTATCTTATCTGTGTACTATCTGCTAAATGATGATACTGAATTGAGATCCGTCTGGGCAATATAATATGAAATATACTAGGAATAGAGGAAACCATTTTTGGGATACTGCAGGTAATATGGAATACTCGTATATCTTTAGTTTCTTTAACTGGCCTGTTTATCTAGTGGTTAGTGGCCCTGACTGCTATGCCAGAGGTCATGGGTTCGATTTCCACCCAAAACAAATATTTGTGCGATGAGCACGATCATTCATCATGTTCGGTGACTGGGTGTAGTTTATCTATAATATACTTATGTATTTAGAAATATATACGTAGGTTTATCATTTGTCTAATACTCATAGCACAGGCTCTGCTTAGTTTGGAACTAGATGACGTTATGAATAAAGAAAGAATAGTGAAGAAAGTCAGTACGATGAGTGGGACAATAAAGAAGGCGGTTATGAGATGAGCTATTTCTATTGTCGTTGGCGCAAATGTATTGAAAGTGAGGGGCTAAATAACTAAGGGAATTAGGAGAATCAAAAAATGAAAATAAGGTGGTGAGCGCCCTTTGCTCTCTGCGCTGACGTATGGGCAACCACTTTAGAAGCGAACGATGCGCTGAAATGTGATCATATTCACGCAAATTGAAAACAAATCGAATGCAGCAATTTAGAAGACGGTCAAGTTTTTGATGAGATTTGCATTCAGGTCATAGTAGTACACGTCACCATAATCGATGATTGGAAAAATCAGGATCTGCACAAGCATTGTCTTCGTGCTAGACGATAACAGGTTCTTCAACCGAAACAGAACCCGCAGCGTTCCAGTAACTTTCTGACTAACACTAACTACTTGAATACGCCAGTTCAGGGTATTATCAATGCGCAAACCTAGATATAGATAGTGCTGAATGGGACGATCGTTCAAACCAACCGAACTGGTGACAAAGTTGCACTGTCCACCTTAGCAATGATTCGAGGACTCCCAATGATGATAGCCTTACATTTATTAGGGTTTACTGCAACACCGAATCTATCGGACCAGACTTTCCTGGCTGTTAAGTTCCTTATTTAATTGTTCGATAGCGAAATTTATTTCGTCGACCCTCGCTTGATAGTTCATCTGCGTACAGATGATACGAACACTGAAATACGTTAGTAATGAAATTACTAATAATAGAAAACAGAAGAGGAGAAAGAATACCGCCTTGAGGAACGCCAGTTTCTAAATAACACCAGCAAGATGAAAAGTCCCCAACGTGAACCGACTGCTGACGTTCCTGAAGATAGGAAGTGAACCACTCCAGGGTTTCGGGAGAGACCATAATATAGGACAGAAGGGCTAAGAGGATTTCGTGACTGATGGTATTAAAGGCGTTCAAGAAATTGACCAGCACAGTGACTTTGGTATCTTTCAGGCCTACCCTTATATCGCCAGTCACTCAAAGGAGGGCGGTGTTATGTCCTGGCCTGAATCCAGATTGCAAAGGGCTTATTGGTGAATTATTTTGCACAAAATTTGAGAGTTGTTTGTGGACACATGTCTCAAGCACTTTATTTCGCATGAGCTATTTTGGACCGTTTTAGAGTAATACGAAGAATTTGTTAAATCGAGGACATTGTTATACTAACGTTACACTGTATATGAATTCATGAATACACTTACTACTAAGCATACACAACGCTTCATCAGGACAGAGGTTTTCCACCAGGATTTTGAGAGCCTCCTCATCGTCCTCAGGCGGTAGGTCTCGAATCACCCAGGTTTTGCCGTCACTCTCCCACTTATCCCAAACTCGGGGGCACGACGAGTCCCAGACTCTTTTGAAGCCCATGGTTATTCTGAGGAGAAATAAAAATAAATTATATTTTTAAAGTCTGGTTTAGGAGATAAAAATTATAAAATGTTTTTTTAAAGTCTGGTTTGTAACTATTTGATCTCCTATCAAATAGTTTCAGTTCCCAATAGGGCCATGGATAAACTGCTTGCAAGTAACGTAAAATTGCATGACACTAGTCCCTAATGAAGCCACAACCACCATAACCAAGAAAAAAATAAAAGTATCTGTGAAATAAAGGATTTAATAATAATAAATAATAATAACTTTATTTCGGGTGACATAGATCCACTAGCATAAATTTTATATATTACATTTTATTTGCCTGTACCAGGGCCCGGCGCGAGAGGTCGTTACCGCCGATCGCCCCAACGAGGACACGGCGGTGCTCTGCCCGAGCAGGGCACACCACTACCGTATGCTCCACCGTGTCCTTAGGGCGGTCCAAACAATGGTGTCCAACCCGGGCGTTTTTCACGAGCTGCCTTGCGCTTTAACTTCCAGTGAAGGTTTTTCACCGTGATTATTTTTGTATATGCGTTAGAAAAACTGTGTGAACGTCCATTCCGAAATAGTGTGTGACTAATAGTTATCAACGTAGCGTATTGCCAAAGAAGCATAACTTAATTTATTTAGTATCAAATTATCAATATTTAATTGGCGATGGATGAGAAACGCACATCGTCGTCAAGCGTCGTTGTGGCGATACTTAGGGGAACCCTATGTCCAATAGTGGACGTTTACCGGCTGTAATGATGATGATGAATTATTTCGTATAATATTGGAGAGGTTTTACATCAGTATATTATATTACAGTTTTTTTTATTGGGTAAGAAAATCATCTTATGACAAATCCCGCTCTTGGGCGGAGCGGGAGATAGTGTCAGACTTTTACTGACTAAAAACCCACTCCTGTTCCTTCTTTGCCTTCGTCTTACGGTAAGTTTTATCCATACCTACTTAACTGTGCACTTAGAAAAACTCTTTATAGCTATATCAGTTTTGACAATATACTAAAATAGATTTGATAATATTTCAACAAGCACACATACATTTACGATATCTACAGATCGTCAATACTTATCTCAAGTAGTAACAACTCAATATGATAATTATGATATTTATTATATAATTCGCACGCACACTGGTGCGATCTAAACTGACACTTCCTCATTATTATTATTGGCGATAAAACTTACGAGGTGATTTTGAAACAGTGATTTTGAAAAGGAATATTTAGCGCCCGTATTAATTTGCGCGTTTTTACGTAAATCACCAAAAAATACTTTATCTGGATTTTTTCTAGGAAAAACCAAGATACTTAAAGAAACCAAAATTTTAGGCTAAAAAAGAAATCGTAAAAATGTATGTTCAAAACGAAAATTAAGCGTTTTTCAAGGTCATTCAAGTTGTACAGACGTAAAATCGACGTACAATCGGCTTTCTAGGAGATAAAATGGAATATAAAGTAATACACTTATAAAAAAAAACTTATGCCACTTACCAATAAAAAACAAAACAAACTTTTTTAACTTTCGTTGGTCTTTTTCATAGCCAATTATTTTATAGAAATCGCAATAATCTAAAGGCACAAACCAGACGTTATATTCTGTTTATTATTCTCAACAGACTCAGATGTACACAAAGCAATTTGACCTTAAGGCGTGCTCCCACGGATTAACATCAATCATCAAAGTACTATGTCACGCCATCTATCAAATGTATTAAAATTGTATACGGTTAGACTTCTAATTAACCAGATATGAGGACAACAAGCCCTAAAATAAAGAGATGCGCAAAGACACAATGCTAGCAAAAAATGAAGCATTCTACTAAATATCTACATATTTGATAATAAAATTAAAATTCAAACATTACAACGAAGTGGAAGTGTTGGAGTTGGAGTGGAATTCCTTGCCGGAATGTGTGTTTCCTGATAGCTACAACCCGGTAATCTTTAAGTCAAGAGTGAATAGGTTACTTCTAGGTAAGCGCGTTCCATCGTCGACCGCATCATCGCTTTCCATCAAGTGAGATGGCGGTCAAGCGCGAGCCTATCGAGAATAAAAAAAAAAAAAAACGGTAAAACGTTGCTTGTGGAATAGTCTGACAAATAATCAAATTATTGCGTGTATATTGATCCGATTTTTAATCGAGAAAAGTAATTCTTGAGGCATCATCGTAATTTTTTTTGTCGTACTAAATGAGTTGTATTATGTTTTGAACACATTGTCTATCTACCATTTCCCCTGCAGAATAACTCATATTTTTCCTGTTTTGTTTACTGCAGTTGATCGTATACTTTTGAACATTGTAAAACTCGTGATTAGCTTCTGTAGCCTTCTTAAATTAATTTAATGATATATTTATGTTGATGATCTCTAAAAGTATTGCGAGCGTTTTTTTTTTGTCAGACTTTTACTGACTAAAAACCCACTCCTGCCTTCTTTGCCTTCATCCCAGGGCCCCGGGTTTCGATTTCACACTACCCCTGGCCCCAGTAGGCTTCGACCCTGCTGGGCCCCTACGATTTGCTGACATCCCCTTGAGGCATGTGTGGAACAGTATGCGCCGTCGACGACTTGGGCTCGGTCCGGACGGGTACCGGACGGAAACGGCGAGCCACACATTGCTCGCAAGCCCGCGCCTATGGTGGCCGGAAATCGGGATCGGAATATTGAGTTAAGAAATTGGTCTTTGCAGTAGATGTAAACAAATACTGTTATAAAGTATTTAAAAATAATTAAATACGAAGCTTTTCTCAAATGTGTAATGAAAACGAATTAGCATCAAAATAATAATACAAAAGTTCGATATCTACCTGATTATAAATTTAACTGTCACTTTATTCACTGACACTATTCTCTACTGCAATAAACGAGAAGTTAGCACTGTTACTGATATACGACTGTGTGATACTATTTGCTTCCTGACGAGTGGTTCGCCTAGACCTAGATCGAGAGAGTAAGTGCTCTCTATAGTGCCGGCGTCCACTGTATCAACATTTACATACCTACGATTAATATGATTATCTTTTTGATGTAAACGTGGATTTACACTGTTCGCGATTGTACCTATCTAGCCATATCTCTGATTATCTAAGCCATAGTTATTGTCATCTATAACAATAGCATAGCATAGTCGGCCTTATAATGTTTCTACTGTTGGGACTCAGGCCTCCTCTCTAGGTATGGGCCGTAATCCACCACGCGGGCCCAGTGCGGGTTGGTGGATGTCTCGAAAACACTAGAAAAATATGAAAGATTATATAATAAAAAAAAATCAATATTTTCGTTAACAAATAATACATTTTTAATTACAGCTTCGTTAGTAGGTACATAATCCAGGAACTTTATAATTATGTAGTAAATTGATAATGTTTGATAAAGCTTATCACATTTTTCTGCAGCAAAACTTGAGCACATAGTTACGAGATGGTGGCATGATTTGTCTTCATATCATGATTTTGTAAATCTTTTTTATTGTGTTATTTAACAATTTGGCTATTGTAAACCTTCGAGATGATGACTGCGAGACGCAGAGGACCGGTTGTTGTGGGTGATGATTATCACACTATCGCACAAATAACTATAATATTATATAACGGCGAAAAGTGAGTGCGTGTGTACGTTTTTTTACGGTTCACGTTTAATAATAATAATTTAAATGTCAGATTATGCAATCCATTATTTTTAGTAAAGTCATATACATCTTAAAAACTAGCGTTAGTACATATAAATCGTTTAAATGGCTGGTTTGATTTGGAAAAAAAATCATACACGGGTAGACCATGTCGTGCAATAACATAGGATAGTTTTTATCCCGGAACTACCTACGTTCCCATGGGATAGTTTTATAATTTTACGCGGGCGGAGATGATAGCAGGAACTAATTAAAGTATAATAAATACTCAATAAATATACCTACTCAACAAGGTTACTCATAAGCAGGGGTCGGAGTTAGGTAGTTTATATATATATATATTCATGTACTTGCATCGAAATGCTGATATTAATATGGATCTTCCCTGGATTTTTGATGAAAAATTCTGTGTGGCCAAGAATATTTACAATATTAATAATAATAATAACCTCAGAGATAGATAGGACAAATAAAACAAAGATAATTAAAATACTATTTTTATTAGTATTTTTCATTGAAAAAGATCTCTCTGAGGTGAGGTTAATAAATTTAGTCACTTCCTCCTCCTCGTCATTAATGCAGGAAGAATTTATTTCTGCTACATTTTTGATAGTGTCATAAAAAATCTGCTCTTTAAAATTAATCTCGGGATTTGAGGTGTATTCACTTAATTATTTCGCTGTATGAAATCAGTGTAAGTACTTATATGACTCTACCAAATTCCGACCTCTGGTCATAAGTTACAAAATCAATAACGTTGATATAATTCCAACAGTATCATTAAGTATGTTGGTTCGTGGACATCGGCCTTTATTCAAGTGTTTTACGCTCATGACCTTGGTTACTCAGACACAACATAACAAGAATTATAAAAGATATAAGCAGGTTGATATTGACTGTAATAAGCGTCTTAAAACGCTAAACAAACAAAAACCTGCTTTTTGTATTATAATTACCAGTTTATAATTATGTCGTTTTTACACATTACATACATTATGGGGCTCCTATTAGAGGATTAAAAAAAAACAAAAGTTTTATTTCACATACGCCTACACGGGCACTTATAAAGCTAGAACTATACTGCGTACACGTGTGCTACACACGCCAATCTGGGCGCGTCAGTTTCTATACATTTTATATGGAAACAAGACTTGTAGAGCTACACTAGATCCACGCCACGCGACTCCACGCGACGTCGTTCTACGTACAAATCAGGCGTGTTACACGTGTGCGTCGGTCTAATGTATTTGTAGCTTAAAACGTCAGAAGCGAGTGCACGATTCGATGACCTTGAACATGTTTGTACCCCTTTTCCCCTATATTATTACACTTGAACGATAAATCTACGTAAATACGGGAGCGTTTTGGCGAGAAAAATGACGGTCACTCATATGGACAATCATAGGTCGCCTAGCCCTTGGATGGGTGGATTTACCACCCATCCAGGGGCTAGCCGACCTATGATTTGACATTTACACTTCGTGATTTACAAAATATGCTACCGAGAATTGAAAAAATGCTAATATATCAAAAAAAAAAATACTGTTACAAAAAAAAAGTATTTATACAATATTTACAACAAAGAAACAGGTATGAGTTTTTAGTCAGTAAAAGTCTGACACGCCCTCTCGCTCCGCCCAAGGTGGGGGATGTCATTGGATGATTTTCCCACGAATAAAAAAAAGTACGCTCGACGACTCGGGCCGAATAAACATGCAAGGTTTCCATATGCATATTTTGTTTACTTTTAATTTATAAGTATACCATGTAGGCCCAACTGAATTAGTTTTGAATTCAACAGAAACCTAGACATATCCTCAAGATATCTGTGATTCCAAAATATCTAGAAAAATATGAGTAATAACGTCATAATCACAAAAGAGCGGTTGTATGAAAATATATCTCGGGTTGGCCACTATTAATGAGGATCAATCACATAATAGCAAATCCGATTTTTACTAAGTACATCGTATGTGTAATAATTTACTGAGCATTTAATTTTTTCAAATATTAAAATCCGTCTAGAAATGGTGGATATAATAAAGTTTTTCTGAACGGTTACTTGGAAACGCGCGCTCTCGCTGGACTGTTTACGATGACTTCATCTGTCATGATCCGTGCGACGAACGGCTGATCGTATTCATTCGCCGGTGGAGATCATGACAGATGACGTCACAGCGAGTCGCTTCATTCTCGGGCGCGTTTCTGGAACGACTTTGTTACTGTAACTTCGTAATTTTTGGTCCAATTTAAATCATTTCTACGCAGTATTTACTGTTTTTTTGACACTATAAGTCTACAAGAAGGCGAAGCCCTCTGCCTTCTCCACACACGTCTGTTTTATGCCATTGTGGGCTGGTCCCAGAGTCAAGTTAAACTTTCCACTTTCGTTTTGGTTTGCCGCGATGTCGCCTTGTATTTAATGGGACCAATAAGACTTATCTATCTACCTAGTGTAAAAAAATATTTTCCAAGCTTTGCACAAAAATTATCAAGAAAAGTGAGACATGGGCGATCGGTTTCCAAAACTATGTTCATATAGCAAGCAACCACTTATCTATAATGTGATTGCATGATTGTGAAAAGTAGGTGGGTTTTTAACTTTTCTAAGATAAGTCTGCAACACTATTCCCAATCATTGCAACTCTTGAAAGCCTTAATCAACATTGGAGATTGTCAGAAAACCACCGAAGCTGTGAACCATGATAAGTGCCACAGAAACGGTTCCACTGCATTACACCCTGCAACAAAATGAATCAAAAGAGCAGCGGAGGAGTAAGAAAAACATAAATTCCTCGTTCAGCTCTAGGGATATGGCCAGCACACTAGGGACTGGTAACACAGGGAAACTTACATTTTATATCGCGATGAGTGTTTTTGTTAGAAATGGCGTAACACCGGTTCTATTTATCTTGTAATTGTGATCACCAATTTGGTAAAGATCCGGCAAATGTCTTTGGTTTTTGAAGGCAGGTATTTGTTCTCTATAAGATGGTATTAGTAAGGAATTATGTAAGCAGTTATCTGTAAAAAAAAAAAGATAGAATAGAATAAATTTTATTCTACACCAAAATAGTAACAAAACTTTTACACTAACTTAAATCTATGGGTACAAAGGCGGTCTTATCGCTGACAGCGATATCTACCAGACAACCTTAGGGTTTAGTGTAAGAATCTGAAATATAAAAAGGGGTTAGTCTGCGGTGTACTGCAAATTAATAATGTAAATATTAGATAAAAATTATATACTAGACACAATATGTTTTGCGTAGCTCAATAACATAAGGGCTTGGACACATCGGCGCGGTGTCGAAGGTGAAACGGCACAGTACCTGACTGCGGCACGTTATCCGGTACCCGGTACGGTGCAAACCGTTGGAGGACTTAATGAGAGGCACCTAGTGGACCCAAAAAAATTAAAAAGTTTACCATCGACTCGTAAAGAACAAGAAGGTACGGTGCTGCGTCGTACCATGACACGGTGTTGTTCAGGCGCTACGTCGTCAAAATTTCGCAGTCAGTCTTCAATCAAATGATTTTGCGATGTTGCATTGTCGTGAATTTAGGTATGGTGCAAACCGTTGGAGGACTTAATAAGAGGCACCTACTGGACCCAAAAAATTTAAGAAGTTTACCATCGACTCGTAAAGAACAAGAAGGTACGGTGCTGCGTCGTACCATGACACGGTGTTGTTCAGGCGCTACGTCGTCAAAATTTCGCAGTCAGTCTTCAATCAAATGATTTTGCGATGTTGCATTGTCGTGAATTTAGGTATGGTGCAAACCGTTGGAGTACTTAATGAGAGGCACCTATTGGACCAAAAAAAATTAAGAAGTTTACCATCGACTCGTAAAGAACAAGAAGGTACGGGGCTGCGTCGTACCATGACACGGTGTTGTTCAGGCGCTACGTCGTCAAAATTTCGCAGTCAGTCTTCAATCAAATGATTTTGCGATGTTGCATTATCGTGAATTTAGGTATGGTGCAAACCGTTGGAGGACTTAATGAGAGGCACCTATTGGACCAAAGAAAATTAAGAAGTTTACCATCGACTCGTAAAGAACAAGAAGGTACGGGGCTGCGTCGTACCATGACACGGTGTTGTTCAGGCGCTACGTCGTCAAAATTTCGCAGTCAGTCTTCAATCAAATGTTTTTGCGACATTGCATTGTCGTGAATTTAGGTATGGCGCAAACCGTTGGAGGACTTAATGAGAGGCACCTATTGGACCAAAGAAAATTAAGAAGTTTACCATCGACTCGTAAAGAACGTGAAGGTACGGTGCTGCGTCGTACTATGACACGGTGTTGTTCAGGCGCTACGTCATCAAAATTTCGCAATCAGTCTTCAATCAAATGATTTTGCGGCGTTGCATTGTCGTGAATTTAGGTATGGTGCAAACCGTTGAAGGACTTAATGAGAGGCACCTACTGGACCCAAAAAAAATAAGAAGTTTAGCATCGACTTGTAAAAAAGAAGAAGGTACGGGGCTGCGTCATACCATGACTCAGTGTTATTTAGGCGCTGCGTCATAAAAATTTCGCAAAAAAATGATTTTAGCTAGCTACAGCTAGGCGCCGTGCTGAGGTGTGAGACATAAAGGCAAGCATTTTTCACTGATAAAATAATAATAGCAATAATTTGTGTGTAAACAGATTGCATTATTGTAAGTTGTAGGCACTTTGATTGGTTTTAGTTGAGTTTATAGATAATTTCTATGGTTGAGTTAAAAACATAAATTCACGTTTATCATAAACCATTTTTGCCACAAATCCCGGGATTTCTGCGAAGTATGAATTTGTAACGAAGTTAGGATTTTAACAATTAAAATTGTGAATCAAACTTGTGAATTGGCTCAAAATCATGTTTAAAGGGTTAATAAATCACGGTACCTTTTATTTCTCTCGTCTCCCGGGATTTCCAAGAATTACGAATAATTGGAATTTAAAAGACAATGCCTAACGGTACTATTATTACTACTTCAAATGGTACTACTTGAGTACCATTTCAAGTAGATAAAAGTGGTTACTATACGGTAGACTAATGTTTTGATTAAATATTTTTATTAATTACATTTTTCAGTAGATAATTGTTTACAATTTATGTTTGTACTTTTTAATAAATTAAACAAACACTTTTTTTTCAGGGCAGTTTTTTTTCACGGCAGTGCTCTGCCCAGGCAGGGCACACCTCCAGCGTATGCTCCACCGTGTCCTCCGGACGGTCCACACAGTGGCGGTACCCAGGCGTTTCTTCCGCTTGAATTCGATGCAGGAACCTCCCGAACTTGCCATGTTCGGTGAGGACCTGCGTCATGCGGAAGGTGAGGATGCCGTGTTGCCGCTCCAGCCACTCGTCAAAGATGATACCTATATAGACCCTGGTGGCCGATCATAGTTCGAACCATCCTTGACGAGCTGACCTATAAATATACAGATTAGCAATAATTTGTGTGGGAGCCTTTAATTAGTCTTTGCTGAGTTCTCAGTGAGATTCTCATTTGAGTTAATATAATTAAAGTTTCAATTCACGTTCAACACAATTAAATTTTTACCACAAACCCTGGGATTTCTGCAAAGTATGAATTTGTAACAGAATTAGTATTTTAACAATTAAACTGTGAATCTAAATTGTGAATTGGCTCAAACTCGTGTTTAAAAGGAAAAAGGGTTAAAACCACGGAACCGTTTATTACACACTTTTCTACCGGGATTACGAAGAAGTACCTACAAATAAATGGAATTTAAACGAAAGTAACTTACTTACCTGTGTCTGGTTGGTAAATGATAGGTATAAAAGCTAGAACTACATTAGATCAACGCACACGTGTAAACAGTTATTGGTTTGTATGTAGAATGACGTCGCGTGGAATGGATCAAGTGTAGCTCTACAAGTCAAGTTTCAATATTCTTTTTCTTCTTTTCGATTCCCTCTTCATTTCGAACCCTGAAAACCAAACACCGAGAGAAACTCAGACAACTTTAAAAGAAACCTTGACTTCTTTTAAAGTCCATACAGTAAACATGCAATGGTCAAGTCATGAGAACCATGTAGATTAGTGTCTCAGAAGGTTATTTGACGTAAGAACTCACCGATTTGAGTGGGCCTGTCCAGTCAGTGCAAGCATTCGTGGCGCTCAACTCAGGACTACTAAGGAGCTCAATGACTTGACGAGCAATACAAAAGAAAGGATATTCGCGTAGGCCGCATTTAGTACTCAAAACTGTCGTGTTGCGAGTCCCGAACACATTCCTGCCCCTCATGCTGAAGGAAGAATTTTTCGTCACTTCCGTGCTCCGGTACCACAGAACAGCACGAAGTGAACAAGTGCAATGTGAAGTGTTATTAACATAGTCTTAAGTCTTATTTACTAACGATAAATTTTATTTACTCTATATAATGTTAGTCTGTAAGGTATGTATCTATGAGCCAAGATGCCTGATAATAAATGAGATATTTTATTATGTGTTATTATTTTTCAGACAGCCCGAAGAATCGCTAAACTTAAGTGGCAGTGGGCAGGGCACATTGCTTGCGGAACAGTTGGAGATGGGGACGAAAGGTTCTGGAAGGGCGACAACGTACGAAGGCGAACATACGCACCGTTCGAAGGCCTCCCACAAGGTGGACCGATGACCTGGTGATGGTCGCGGGGATCCGTCATTATGGCGACATTTGAGGAGGCCTATGTCCAACAGTGGACGTCTTTCGGTTGAAATGATGATGATGATGATGATTTCTCAGAATCTGGGGAGGGGATGCTGGACCTATGGAAGGCACACGAGGGGCCGAAACCAACTCGCAGAGGCCCCTTTGGCAATTTAAGTGGAACGTGGTACCAACTAACGATTAAACGTGTACGCTCCATGCTAGTGCACCCAAGGACAACCCCCGTTGGTGGGAAACTATTGCGACATATGGAAAACAAAGGGTTGTGGTTTTGGGAGGCTTAGGTGGACTGATTACCAAAAACCAGTAAAAAATAGTCAATCATTACTATCAAGCTGTTTTTACTAGATCAACTTAAAGTTAATTTATTGTATCGTTACAATTGTGTGTCCTATATAATAAGGCTATAATATGAATATATGTACAAATCTAAAGTTCTAGGGTCCCTTACACATCTAAAATATTTTATATTCCACTTACAAGACCTATGCCATAATTGTCTTTTTCGCTGCAGTGTTTACGAAATACAATAATCACAAGTTTCTAGGAATAAACTCAACGTCAACGTTTTTCAATCTAACTTGAAACTGCTCCTTCTTATGCTGTAAACCACCTTTGTAAGTGTGTGTTCGCACTGTAAAGTCTCTCAGTAGATGTATCATACAGGTTAAAAGTTGAACTCGAGCATATCTGGCGCCGATGCAAATCCTATGTCCCTTTCCAAAAGGCATGTATGTCGCATCACTCACCTCGTTCCTTGAAAACCGTTCAGGATCAAATTTTTCTGGCTCAGGGAAATATTTGGGGTCGTGATGCAACTCCCAAATAGGTGTAAATATCTTTACGCCTTTCTGAACAGGCACATTACCAACTGGTAGCACAGCATCCTGTACACACTGTCTCGTTAGGAAAGCAATGGGAGGATGTAGCCGAAGACTCTCGTTTAAAACGTTGTCCAAATACTTCATTTCAAATACAGCGTCGTAGGTCAGTTTACCATTGTATTTCTCAAATAGTGCATCTACGTCTTCATGTACTCTTTTCAAAACATCAGGGTTTCTTCCCAATTCCACTAAAGCTCCAAAGATTGCGGCAGCGGTAGGATCGACACCAGCGATGAAGAAGAAGAAAGCCTGAGCAGCCAATAGTTCATCTGTCGGCTCTATCTTCAACCCAGTTTCAGGGTCTACCATCATTCCTTTCTCTTGAAGATCAATACACAAGTCTATAAAGTCGTGTCTCTTTACGTTATCTTGTACGCGTTGTTTGATAACTTGTTTGATGGCTCCAATGAAGAACTCTTCTTGTTCAGCGAACAACTTCAGTTTTAAAGTTTTAAAGACCGTATCACTAACACTATTGATTGCAAATCTTAGATTCGTCCAGAAAGTCGGCGTCAAAGCCTGCCTGGCCATTTCCCTAAACGGAGAATCAAAAGTTGATTTGGTGACAATTCCAAATACAGCAGCAGCGATGGAAGCAGTGCAGAAATGACTCAAGTTTTCGTAAGTGTCTCCTTTCAATCTCTCTGGTTCCTGCTTGAAGTATTCCACAAAATCTTGTGCACTTTTGTCAATAATGTAGAACATATTCTTTAGTTTAGCAGTGGTGAAAATCGGAGTCAATTTTTGCCTTATCAACTTCCATTTCGGGCCGTGCAGAAAAAGAACATTGTTGGCTAGGAGATCCTCTTCGACGATCGGAGCTCCTCTGTGATTAAAGGGCTGGAAGTCACCTGCTGTGATGTGCTGGATATTGGTGGGATCCTTTACGTATAGTCCAAGATCGTCAAACGAGCCGAAACCAACAGCAGGATTCTTTTCATATTTCCAGTAAATTTCGTTGAATATTTGAAATAACGGTCGATCTTCTGTAATGAATTGCCACAAAGGTCCAAATGTCTTATGTTTGTCGTAAAAAGGTACGCCACGTTTCTTCCAGAATTGCTCGTTAAATTTGCCTTTTAGATATACTAAGGCTAGTACTAAAATTACACTAACAAGTAGTAATGTGAACAACATTTTTGAATGTCTACTAGTTCAAGTGCAAGATGTGACTGATAAATGGTCAGCTGAGTTATGTTTATAAAGCGGTCAGTATTCACTACCGTTACCTAATTGTAGTGATAACGTTACATGTTTCCCTTTATCGCCCCTCTTATTTGTGCGTTGTCATTGTTGTTTCTAGATTTCTCATCTACGATTTTACGATCGGAAATAAACAGTTTTAGGTTGTGAACTTAAGGTTGTTAATCGTACAGCACTATTTTTTTTAGGGCTGCCAGTCACTGTGTGAGCTTTGATTAGTGGGGAGATTACTTGACTGCAAGTTTGAACTTGTCTGATGTATGTTTGACGCATGAAAGTCACTAAATCTCAGTAGAAGATAATAATATGGATTTTTTTATTGTTATATAATAATCATAATATTATGTCGCAATAAATTAATACCAGTGGAATGTTCCGTTTTGATTAGAATAGCGAGTTTAGTTTTTACTACGCGTTCTTTTCGGAATAGTAGTCTTCATCTGATTTGAAAACAGCAACGTGTCTGCGGCAGACAGGACCAATGCATCATGTACCATAAAAATTTTGTCGAATCTAGGCATGAAAATTGTGGCTCCCCCTCACCTACCCAGAACGCACCATGGCAATATC
The DNA here is from genome assembly GCA_949316375.1 of Mythimna vitellina. Taxonomy (NCBI): domain Eukaryota; kingdom Metazoa; phylum Arthropoda; class Insecta; order Lepidoptera; family Noctuidae; genus Mythimna; species Mythimna vitellina. The sequence goes on along the minus strand of OX438687.1, from coordinate 4,453,158 downwards.
ACGCATCGTGTCTGGCGCAGACAAGATTTTTTTTCTTGGCCAGCGCCAAAGCAGTTCGTGTTTAGATACGACACGAATCCTTGCAAAGGTACGTTAAGAAAAGCCGCCAGGCCTTAGGTTTACGCTAAATTGCTCTCTACTAAATCTATTAAAACTGATTTGTTAACCCATGTTTGGATAGTAAGATCTTTGACAAATATGCGCTAACTTTGTGATTATTTTTTCCTTTTTTTTAGCAATACTTATTACAAGAGTGTTTCAATGGTTTTAAATCTCAAGTGTCGAAACCCATTATTGAAACTCCTCGCTAACAGTGGTAATATCCTGATAGTTGAGAATAAAATCCTAAAACGTGAACAACAAAATTAAAAATAAATACCTTTGAATAATATTATTACATTATCTTGTATTCTCATGCAAGTGCATCTTTTGTCTTTATCAAAATAAACTATTTAAGACTTTACCTTTATCACTTGTCTATCGTCAACATCGAGCATGATTTAGAAGCTTGTTACTTCATCTAACGCAATCCAACGCGAGGTTTGACGAAAAGGCAACGTGAAAAAAGAGATAACGCCTGAAAACTCTGTTAGAATTCAGTAATTCTGTGATTTACTCGAATATTTTACAAAACTTGTTTCAGAAAATACGTGATATTTTTAAAACCATAAAAGTTTTTGAATAAAAATTGTCGTCATTTAGAATCTTGATTAAATTTGCAAGGCTTATATTGTTATACTTTTGAGTAAATTATGAAGTGTCAAAGTTCATGCAAAATAGCAGATGTTCAGAGGTCTTTACTGGATTAATTTTACGCAAATTTATAAATTGAATTCAATAGAATCCTAAATAATATCCACAAGATACTGTGTTTCCTAAATCTAATGAAAAATGTGAAATAACGTCATAATCGCGTAAGAGCGGTTGTATGAAAAACAGTGAAAATGTATGTCGAGTTGCATCCCCTTAAACTCAGACTGCATATATAAAATTTAAGTTATGTACTAATTTTGTTAAGCCCCTGTTTTTAACAGTATACAAGTACGTACACATAATTTTGGCTCATAAAGTAACATTGGTTAAGAATAGGTTTAGGTTAAAGCGAAATCTAATTAGACATTTATTTTATACTTTTTCAGTCATTTTAACGTTCGTCTGGCCGTTTGAGTACTTTATGCGGCCTATACTTTATACTGTTTTCCACGCTAGTGTGGAAAAGTGCGCGAGCTCGCCCCCGCTACAATGTATTGTATTTATTGTATCAGGCTGGGTGCTAAGCGACCTCCACGAGTCGCTAGGTTAACCCCCGTTTATTTATTTCTTCGTAAGTGTATTGAAAAACATCGTTTGATACAAGTGGAAAATTGTTACTGCAGCATTCGGCTTCATAATACCCTCGCCTGCAGCTCGGGCGAATACCACCTCGGTTGCAACGATAAACTTTCTCCACTTGTATCAAAATGTACTATTTTTAGTCACCTATGTCACTTGGAACCATGCATTGCCTACATACATACAAGTACGGACATTCATCTAGAAAATCTCACAGTAACAATGGCGAACTACGGTAAAATAATGATTTTATTGACACTTCAAAGTTTGTGAAACATCATCACATCATTGAATGCTTCATTTGAAACAGGACACAGTTGTTTGTTGATGCTAAACCTTTGTTATTTGAACGAGGAGTACTCACAGTTGTAGTGAGTACGTCAGTTAGTTTTGCAGGAAACTCTGTTGGTAGAAGATCTCAGGAAAATGAGGAACACTTTTCTCATAGTGTTTGTTTTTGGAGTGGTGAAATGTGAGTACAACTTTGTTCTGTTTAAGAGCGTCCTTTTCGAGGTAAATTTTCATATAACAGCTCTTACGTGATTATGATGTTATTACACATCTTTCTCTAGATATTTTGGATACACAGCTATCTTGTCGATATTATCTAGGCTTCTTTAAAAATCAAAATATATATTTCTGTAAAACTATGTCTCTTAATGACTGTCTGAACTCTAGTAATGACCTCTGAAAATCGGCTATTTTATGCAAACTTTGTCCCTCTATCATGCACTTCTATATTAAAATTATAAAAAGTACATCAATAGACTAGCCTTGCACACTTAATCGAGATTCTGAATGACAACGAATTTTTCTGAAAAACTTTTAAGGGTTAAAAAAAAAGTTACGTAAACGTAATACGTGTACGTGTTCGTACGTGCGTATTATAAAATAAATAAATAAATAATACGTATTTCCTGGAACAAATTTTGTGAAATATTCGAGTAAATCACGAATGCCAACAGAGTTTTCAGGCGTTATCTCTTTTTTTTGCATTGCCTCATCATCAAACATCGCGTTGGATTGCGTTAAATTAAGCAACAAGCTTTTAAACCATGCTCGATGTTCACGATAAGCGAGTGGAAAAGGACCTTCTTAGTAAGACTGTAGAAGTAACCGGAATAGGGTGTAGAGTCCCGAACACCTCCGTCCTACCACCGAAAATGGGAGGATCTTCCAACCAGAAAGATGTTGTGTCAGGTCCAGCTAAACTGCTTGATAGTAAATTTCAGGCTGTTGTATATTATGTTGTATTGCACGCGATCAGGATTTTGAATTTGAATTCCTATTTGGCTTAATAGATGTCGCCACAAGACATCATTGAACTCGTTTCCTTCTTTATTGAAATTGGACATGTACACATTGCATTAGATTATATATAATAACTTATCAAAAGAGTTTTAAAGAGCAAACAAACAAACCAGCAAAGTTTGATTTGATATTGACCAGCTAAAAGATAATGAAAGAAAGAAAACACTTTCATTTGGCACACACTATGAAGTAATAATTGTATAGAAACTTAAATACATCAACATTGTGTGTTTCACGGCTGCACCAAATAAGACCAGTTCAGAATAATGCCAGGCAACACCACACCACAAGAACTGTGAATCTAAAGCTAAAATGATTTACTAAATATATGTAGTACAAAGAGAACATCAAATAGAAACAAAAATTCGGTCACCCACCTACTAACTGACCGTAGCAAATAAAGTTGAGCCCAAAATAAGGCGTAGTATTACAAGTAAATTACGAGGGGCAAACCAAGCCAAGTTCTTTGCTCCACCATTAAATATGGCCTAAAGAAATGTGACCAGATTCGTGCCAACTAGCAGCGGTGTTTTTTTCCTTTTTGGCATGTTGAAATATATGCTACAATATGTTTGAGATTTTTATTTTCTGTGCTTCAAAATATAACTGATAAATTAAATTTTGGTATTTCAAGTTCTTGTTTGGATTTAACTAAAGCTACTGTATTTATTTCTACTGTCAAGTTTCTTATAGTTGAAAGGTGGCGAAACAATCTCATTTAAATAAAACCCAAAACTCTTCAATGAATGAAAATTATTATTTAAAAAATATAATTTTATTGAACTCTCGTTTACGGGAATTTTGTTATTCTTCTTCACATATCATTCCTGCATTGTTTCAGATACCCAGACTCAATACCTTACAATAGGATCAAATCGCAAAATATCAAAGTCGACTTGCGATTCATCAGCCAAGACAACACTAGTAGAGCATTTCTTCAACATAATCTTCACAGAGTTTCATAATACACCACCAGTCTGCGTCTGTGTTCAAATGTGCCCTGACCAACCAACCTACTGCTATCCCAATGGCTGCTTGAAAAGGACAGAAATCACTAAGAAAACTGAAGTTCTGCTTCCCGTCACTAAAATCAGTGAGAACACTAAACCAATCTTCTTTATTGATGAGAAAAATGACTTTATGAATGATTTCCTCACGAAAAATTACATTGATGATAATATACCGATTGTTGCTCCAAGTAAGTTAGTCTGATTTGTCTTTGTCCAGTGCTGGTAGAAAGTCGCGAGAATAAGCATATTTAGATAAAAATGTACTTATCTATAATTTTCGACATCTTTACAGTTTAGCACCTATAATTTTTAATAATAATATAATCATAAAACTGCATAAAGCACACATTTCTAGCACTAAATATTAAAAATTTGTATTAACTATACTTATCTTCTTTATGTATTTAGTGCCTACTCAATCTGAAAACTCCATGGTAACGAATATGCGCCCTGATCCATTTAAAGATAGATACAAGATTCTTTTCAAATATAAGAAAATGCCAAAAGTAGAACTGAAGTACAATCTTGGGGAACAGATTAAGAATATGAAGTCAGAAGTGCTGAAAACTGAAAACGTAGATGTTTCAAAAACAAGATGGCCGATGAACAAGTTCGACCGACGAATGGGTGTTGGCCAGACCTCTGTTCGAAAGAAAGCTGACGTTCAAAAAAGTACGACCAACAACAGATATTTCATGTCTGTATTCCCTGGTAAAGATGCAAGCTACCCACCTAAATACTTCAAAAGAGAATTACAAAACAATACAAATGGCGAAGTCGACATCAAAGCGATTTATGTAGTAGGAAAGTCTGAATCAGAAAGCAGTGTTTTCTCATTAGAAAAACTAATAGACAGTTTAATTGAAAGCAGTTTCGATAAGAATGCAACCCCATCCGATGCTGGTGCAGAGATTAGAACTCTAGTCAATCAAACAACTATCCAAATTGAAGAACTGAATGAGACCGATAATGGCAATTCAAGTAATCACTCCATAAAGAAAGAGACCAATATCATATCAATGAATTTTACAAATGAAAATGTCGATAAAAATAAATACTCGGATGATATTATGATGAATAACTCGAAAAATGTCGGTGGAATGATTGCAAATCTGTCTAAAAGGATAGAAATACAGAATAATACCAGTTTAGAAATTATGAAGCGAATGACAGGGGGCTTTGAATTTGAATCACTTAGTACAACATCGGAGAAACCTATAGAAACTACATTACAAGCGGAAAATGAAACATCTACTACAGAACATACCTCTTTGCCAACTGTCTATGACACTAGAACGACGAGAAAGATCAGAAAAAGAATAGTAAGAAGACTACAAAATAAAAATAATAAGTAATTATTATATCTTTAAGTAATAATATTATATTTTGTAAGTTATTTTGGTTATCTATACATATAATAAAACAGTAAAATTATTTTGCGATGGTATTAATTGGCGCAAAAACTACTGAACCGATCCTGTTCAAATTTTGCATACATAATCCTTATAGGTCAGGGCAACTTATAGGCTATAAATTATCACGCTATTTGCTATGGGGGTGAGCCATAATCGAAAATGTAGATATTGAACGACATTTGCCACGAGTTCGATCCCGAGTTACAGTTAAAAATTTTGTCATTATTTTATCCTTTTTTTTGTAATAAAACTAACTTTTACTATTTTTTCGAAACAAAATTGACATTTCTATTCGATATCTTCTTAATATTTTGTAAAAACTAATCAAAACACATCATATAATCAAAGCGGCGAGTAAAATCACGTACAATAATATTACATTATTCCATTTAGCTGCAAATATTACTTCTGAAACGAAAATCATCACGCTATCATCGATAAGGAGCCAACCAGTCAATTATGACGTTCATATAAGAACGTCTATTTTAGGTTTTCATCATCGAAGACCTTAGCGCAGTGGTTTCGTATCTAGACTTGCGTGTAATTTACAGGTGGTTCGAATCCCATGTGGCTCTCTTGCGAAATTTTCGGTTTTATTTTTTCACCGTAAATAAGATTTTTTTTATATATTTTTGCATGCTTACATTTTTTTATATATCTACACATAATATATCTGTAGAAGTTTTTAGTTGTGTGCGTATCACGCAAAATGTTAGAAATCGATGTAGATAGCTTTTAGACATTAAAATTCTGTGTAACTTGATATATTACTTAGGCTTTGTTTCATCGTAATGAAACAAAGCTTATGAAATATTTGTATAAGCTTCGGTATGAATTTAAAGTTTTCAAGAGGTTAAATAATGACACCACACGCAACTCACAACGCCATCTAAAGATTCAAAGTAGAAAAAATGATGACAATGAAAGTTGAACTTCATATTAAATTTGATAGATGGCATTGTGTATTTTAAAACCACTGGTGTTAGACGGAAGGCATTTTTAATAACTTTTACTGTACGTGTATTTAATTATTGTTATACATGGTACCTTGCATTGAAAGGCCCCCAGGTGGACCGATAACCTGGTGAGGGTCGCGTAATCCGATGGGTGGACCGGTCATTATGGCGACACTTGGGGAGACCTATGCCCAACAGTGGACGTCTTTCGGCTGAAATGATAATGATGATGATGGCACCTTTTCTTTTTTTTTCAAGGTTGGAAATCATCCAATGACTTTTCCTGCTCTGGTAGGAGCGCGAGGGCGTGTCAATCTTTTACTGACTAATACCACACCGGTGTCCTTTAGTTGCTCTTTGCAACATCTCTTTGAGGAGAGCGTGGATCACTACGCGCTGTTGACGACTGAGCTTTGTCCGGTCAACTACCGGACAGCCGGACGGCTAGCTACCCATCACTCGATGTCCGCAAGCCCGCGTCTACCGTGGCTGGTAGCTGACTACCAGATTCCGACCCTGAGGTCGGAATCTCGGATTGGTGTGAGGACGTTCGTTCAATTACGCTTGTGACCTCCTCCTTCGCTAGCAATAAGGCTTTGCAGAAGGAGGCGACAGCCTGCCATTACTCCTCGCTCTGGATCTCGCCCAAAACAGAGCCCGGCGCGAAGGTCACTGATGCCGATTGCCTCCACGAGGACAAAGCGGTGCTCCGCCCTTGCGGGGCACACCTCCACTGTATGCTCCACTGTGTCCTCTGGGATGATAGCACCAGGCGGCCTAATAATGGCGTGTTTTATTATTTGCAGTCACTGCTTCATATAAAACGTAATCGAATGTGTTTTTCTGATCATAGTTCGACAACGTATGATGTATCTCAGATTCCTTGCAGCCTTACGTCGACATCTGGACGTTACCTTCTTGCAGTGAATGGTGACCAATACTGGAACAACGCCCTGAGGGAGGCCAATCTCAGGGATAATACTAATCGGCTGCTACATTTGTTTACCGTAATTTCATTGTTTTATGGATGCACAAGCTCAGGACTGTTGTGGGTGTTTCAAACGGTTGCTTTTCCGGGTTTGGTTGGAAGTACCCTGATATTACAATTTTGCGAATCGCCCGGAGGACCCGGTGTAGTACGCGGTGGAGGTCTATCCAGCTTCGGTGAACCGCCGTGTCCTCACAGAGGCAATCGGCGTCAGTAATTTCTCGGTTTGGCCATCAATATGCGAGTTCGATTGGACGGAGATACACACGCACAACATGTCGCCGAAATTCATTCAAAAGTTGGAGACTCTTCATAGGGTAGTTCCCACTATCGAAAAAACATTTGTGTTATATACGTGGACGTTAGTTAAAAACACGCCAAAAAATCATAGGTAAATGAACAAGTAACTCTCAAAATGATCAAACTGCAACAATCAATGCAAGCATTCTCTCCCAAATTTTTCATAAGTACTGTTGTGGAGAAAGATAGTTGATTATGATGGTAGTTTTTGGATTCACTTAAGGCTTTGCACTGTCAGTGCACGTTATCCAGCTGAAGGTTGTGTCCCGATTATGCTCCTTCGTTTACTAGAGGTAAACGAAGGTGCAAAGCTGTCTAACTGCTTAAACTCTTCAGTGACACATTATTGAGGCGAAAATTGTTATGGGAGGTAATTCTTTCGAATGATATCGCATTTCTAGCAGACATCAGCCCTAGAGGGCCCTATCCATTTACTGACATCTCTTTGAGTCGCGCGTAGAATACTACGCGCCGTCGATTCAGGATTGTTTTGACCAGATGGCCGGACGGCACCACCACAATCCCGTGTTTGCGATTTCTGGGAACCCACCCACTTTGATCGTAGTGCTTCACTGAAGGTAGCTACTGGTTGTCATTTTCTCCACCAATCGCCCCCACGAGGACAAGGCGGCGCCGGCGTTCCGACCAAGCGGACTGACTTCCACCACATACATAAATTAATGCAAAAGGCATTAGTTTATGCATGTTTGTTCCTTGGGGTAGGCATAAATTCCAACTGCTATGACCCATACATACTCTTTCTATTCATTGACGTTCATACATCTGGATCTGGACGAGTACATAACATGTTTCATGAAGGTAATTTGCGTTTTTACCTTTAACCGTTTTATGTTAAAGTACAATCAATAATTGCGATGCTTTCGAAATGAATTGCAAGCACAGAATGATTGTACAGTTTTACGAAGTTAAAGCGGACGAAGTCGCGGGCAACAGCTAGTAATAAAATAAAGGGTATTGTTCCAGCAGATTTGTTTGCAAGTGTAACAATCCGAACACGAAAAATTCTAATCGCCAATTAATTTTAACTCCAAAGCTAAACATTTTTGTAACGTAATGTTATAGATAATTGTGTAGCTTCATTATTTACTGTTTCTTTAGTTCAAAAACCAAGCAAAGATTTGACTGAAATAATATTCTGTCCTAGTGGCACTTTAGCTATCTCTCTAAAAATATTATTTTCAGCCACAATGTAATATTGGTAACATTTCACTGGTAACATATTTTTCAATTACAATGCAGAGTCAGCATAACAGGCACAAAGAAGATACGTGATGTGTCAAGCATTTCAATACCTTTACTTATTCTGCAGATTATTAAAAAACACAACAAGTGTACATACTCATAGCTGCTGTGTTGAAATTGCCTAGGACTTTCATGTGTGTACTGTTGAAGGAGACGGATCTGTTTTTAGCTGACTTAGTTATTTCTTGTTTTTCAACTCATGGAGTGTTTAAGTAAACAGTAGCATTAGTAGGGTATGCTACTATTGATTTTGAAGACTTCTCTTTATTTGAATGAATGGATCATTTACAAATTTAGTTTTCGTTGATTTTATGAGTTATTCTTATTATAAAATTGCTGTAATGCTGAATTAATCTTTTAGCTAGAATTTGGAGTTAGGACGTGTCAAAACTGTCAACTCCTGGTGCAATGACAAAGTATGACCAGTTTCAAGGCTAAATTAAATTTGACAAATAACTAACTTCATTAATTTGGACACAGGGCTTAAATTACCTAATTTTTTTTTTTATAATATAGTACTTAACTTAGTCAAAAACCACAAAGCAGTAAATTCCACACCATTGTCTATTAAAAAACAAATGATGACCCCCAATTTACCCGGCGATCCTTTCAAATGTCACAGCTCAAAAAACTTATAACAGGCGACATTGTCCGGAATTAATTCAGCCCGTAAATTATGCGCAATGAAAACTGTAATTTTGTTGGACGATACAGTGGAATTGAACTCAGAAAGGGTTGGATGTAATGGTAGAAAGCATCTGGGTCCGTTTTGCGAAATGTGTCGAACACGGCTTGTATAAGCGGCTGTTTCTCAACCTTTTTACTGTCTATTGGGACCAAATATTTAATCTTGGGCTCTGGAGACAGTGATATTCTATTAGCAGTAACGATTGTTGAAAATTCTAATATACGAAATTGATATACGCTACCCAAATGTCACGGGGTCAATCTTTATTTTATTGCTTGCAAATCATTAGCGATCTGGCTCACCAGATCGCTAGAGTACTAATTTTGCTTAGAGGCAAGGATGCTCTATCGTCATCCCCATAATACGTTATCATCAGGAAATATCATCAAATGCAAGCTTATTTTGAAACGACTTCAAAAACAAGGAGGAGGTTATGAATTCGGTTGTATTTTTTTTGTTGCCTCAGAACTCCGTCGTTTATGGACCGATTTGCAATTTTTTTTTTCACTTTCTGGGATTTGTTTCCAAACTGGTTAAATTTTTTTCAAAATCTAGTTCTCATGAGGGATCGTGGATACTTGTCAAATATTATAGGCTAGTATATAGTGATTTTGGTATTTTCATCGAGAACTTAAGCATTTACAGTCTAAAAATAACATTTGATGAAGGGGAACTGATGAAGAAGACCAGAAATGGTTAACGGAACTTCATACTCACATAGATATCACAAAGAAGAAAGATACTTAAGAGACTATGACACTACAAATAAATAAATGGTTCTGAATAGTTATGTTGAAAATGGTATTATCTTCCGGCTTCATCATTATCATTAGGTCACTTCCTGATGATGATGATGGGGCCGGAAGATAGGCACTGGAACTCCGTAACTAATCAATGTATCCTAGCCGTGTTTGGGCTTATTAGAATTCGTCATAAGATGCACTTTGGCTATAAGGTACTATCGAACTGATCTGGAGGAGGGAACGGAAAGTGGAAGGGAGATACGGGAACTTCATAATAAAACAATGTATCCTAGCAGTGTTCGGGTTAATTGGAATTGTTACGAGAAATAGGCACTCTGGTTATAAGTATATAGCAACTAAAAAGTGTGAAATAAAAACACACTAAAAAAAAAACACTACAAGGATCAAAATAACTTTAATTTCGGAAGTCGGTGTTAAATAAGAAACAAACAATACCGAAAAACACCGAGTTCCGAAATTAAAGTTATTTTGTTTTTGTAAAAATATTTTTATTGATAATGTAAATGATAACTCTTAAAATATTTTTTCTACAATTTTTGAGAGAGAATTTAATGAAAAGGGGTTAAAAACAAATAAAAGACTTTTCATTTCAGCATTAATGCCTTTATTTACTCACTCACAAACACAAAGGCCCTTTTGAATCAGACTAGGCGACTCAAGTTCTCTTTCAACTTTGAGATCCACTGCAAATGACCTCGATTAGCGCTATTATGGCGATATAAAAGTAGGATATTAACTATAATAAGCTTTCATTGGCCTGTATAAGATTATTAGCTAGATATAGGTGTGTAATACTGTATATAAGTATGTCTTTTGCAGCATGATTGCATTTTGGATTAAGAGGTTTGTGGAGATATTATTAGTGTGGTTACGGCTACCGTATGCATCGGAGTGGAATTCCCCGCAGGGTTTTTTTTTTTATTGGGTGGGAAAATCATCTTATGACAAATCCCGCTCTTGGGCGGAGCGGGAGATAGTGTTAGACTTTTACTGACTAAAAACCCACTCCTGTTTCTTGGTTGCCTTCGTCCCAGGGCCCCGGGTTTCGCTTTCACACTACCCGTGGCCCCAGTGCGCTTCGATCCTGCTGGGCCCCTACGATTTGCTGACATATCCTTGAGGCGCGCGTGGAACAGTACGCGCCGTCGACGACTTGGGCTCGGTCCGGTTACCGGACGGTCGGACGGCGAGCCACCCATTGCTCGCCGTCCGCAAGCTTACGGTGGCCGGAAATCGGGATCGGAATCCCGGCGGCGGTTAGAGCGCGAGGACCGTTGCCTCACGCGATCGGCCGCCTCCTTTGCTAGCATTACTGCTTCGCAGAAGGAGTCGACCGCCTGCCCCTCTTCCTTGCTCCGGACTATGGCCTGAACCAAGGCCCGGCGCGAGAGATCGCCGTCGCCGATTGCCCCCACGAGGACACGGCGTTGCTCTGCCCAAGCGGGGCACACCTCCACCGTGTACTCTACCGTGTCCTCCGGGCGGTTCTCCGCAGGGCTCTTTTTTTCCTGATACTCGTAGCTTTTTAAACCACGAGTGAATAGATTACTTGTAGGAGAGCGTGCTTCATCGTCGATCACATCATCGCTTATCATGGTGACATAGTGATCAAGCATGAACCTATCAATAATTATAAAACTGGGCAAGTGCGAGTCGGACTCGTGCACCGAGGGTTCTGTACAAACTTACGTATGAAAACAGTTTGATTCCCGCAAATTTACTGTTTTCAGATTTTTTTCTATACTTGTGTTATGAGAGCATGCTTTATGCCAAATTTCAGGATTCTAGGTCAACGGGAAGCATCCTATGAATATTGAGTCCTTTTGGGGTGAAAAAATACACGTTTTTTGCGACACTAACGGCTGTATCTTTTTTTTTCGTTATCTCAGAAGATTGATTTTTTGACAGCTTTCAGAAACTGCAGATTTGAGTGTATGGTTTTAATTTTAACTCGATACCTTCACGCGCCGAGATAAAGGGTCTTGACAGACAAATAGACAAACGGGCGGACGACAAAGTGATTCTTGAAGGGTTCCGTTTTTTTCTTTTAAGGTACGGAATCCTAGAAAGAAAAAGTACGGTGTACATGTCATCAACGTTATCACCGCCATCATTTCAGCTGTAGAACGTCCAGTGCCAGCCACAACCGGTCACTTTGAGTTTTGCGATGCTTCAGACTATGTGTTTGCCGATTTTTTATGATTTCAGAGTTCATCATCTTTCTGCCCTTGTCCCATGTAAATTTGGGTGGATACCCAACGTTCTGTCCTCAGTCATCACGCAACCACTGATCTCTTTATACACAACGACCACCTTAATCTTAACTCAATATGAAACCTATTCAGTTTCAACCCATTTTCTTGCAAACCTTTTTGGTTATAGAATAGAATAATTTTAAATTATTAAGTTGCCCATTGTACGAGTATTCTAGGGCCATTTACACAAGATATCCAGACACGGAACAAATCGCACGCGCACGCGCGAGGTGATGGCCCTCGCGCCCCAGCCGCCGGGATTCCGATTCCGATTTCCACCCACCGTAGCCGCGAGCTTGTGAACGGCGAGTAGTGAGGCGAGACCGAGCTCAAGTCGTCGACGGTGCGTAGTATTTCACGCTAGGAGATATCAGCAAACCGTAGGGGCCCAGCAGGGTCGAGGCCTACTGGAGCCAAGGGTTTGATTCTGAAAAGAAGACTCGGCCCTGTTATGAAAGTCAACAAAGGAACAGGAGTGGGTTTTTCGTTAGTAAAAGTCTGACACTATCTCCCGCTCCGCCCAAGAGCGAGGGATGTCATTAGATGATTTTACCGCCGAAAAAAAAAGACCTGGAACAATTATCTGTAGGCCGCATAAATATTTAGTCTGATCGGTAACCAAATCCGCCACACTCATTGATAAACCAATTTGTAATGCACCAAATGCAACCGCATTTTATGTCCACACAATCTCTTTCCATACCAGGTTGCCCGGAAGAGATCGCGGAACATGACAAGGCCGCCAATTATATGTTTTTTAATATAAGGCTCATATGTATCATTTTATTATCTTGGTGTACAAAATAATTGAAGAAACCATTGATCGGAGGAAAGATATGCGTGTTGCAGTATCCCGTTTTTTTTTCAAGATACTTTTATTCCCCCGGACCATTTTCGATACAAAGATTCAAAGCATATTATTTCAAATAAACCATTTAATATAAATATAATTTTAATTCCATAATTAAATCAAATGAAAATTTTCTTGTTCATTGAACAAATTAATGAGATAAAACCATCAATAATGTAGTTTGAAAACAATTGTTAGAAAGTAGAACAATTTTCTTTGGAGCAAGGAGAGTGCCCAGAAGTCGTGAAGTGAGGTGATACTGTAATAAGTGAGGGGATGGTGTGATAAGCGGCAGCGGACGATGTAGCGGGAAGCGGTATTTTTATTTTCAACTTTATACATTAGCTTTATGCAGTTTCGTCTCGTCGTTTTTACCGCGTACATCGGAGAACTGGAACAATTTACCTGCGGTCTTCCCGTCTGATTATAATTTAGGAATAGAATAGAATAGTATTTATTCGATATAATGATGATTGTATTTAAAAAAAAACTTATTTCGCATTATTCGAAATTTCGATTAAAGTGCAAGGTTTCTATAGATACATTTTCTTCACTTTTTTAGTTTATGTGTACATAATGAAGGGCCAAAGTTCACGCAAAATATCCTATTATCAGAGATCTTTACTGGATTAGTTTTACACATGTTTAAGTTTTTAATTCAATAGAAACCTAGATAATATCCACAAAATATGTAGAGAAAGATGTATAATAACGTCATAATCACGTCTATTACTATGTCGACCCGACGCCGATGTGCTATCGTTATTTGGGGCCCTGCTATCGTTATTTGGGGCCCGTCCGAGGGCCATGAAAACATATGGCTTCGGACTTGTGCACTGCCTCCTCGAGTACCAACTGCTGGATCCTCTCCACGACTGTCGCAACCCCGCGTATTGCTAGTTCGGCTGTCGCCTAGTACGACTCTCCTTGCGCCAGAACCAGCGTATTCATACCCGATGTTCCACAAGGGCGGTCCTAGTACCGATCCTTGCGGAACACCGCACGAAGTCTCTCGCCGTTTCCACTCGCCCTGGTGACCGGGGTAGAGATTTCCTATCAAAAAAAATATATTTCTATGTCAAAAAATCACAGCGAAGCGTGTTCGAACATGCTGCAAAGGTCTCATTATTTCACAAGACACAATTTGATTAGATAAATCAATTAGCTGAGTCATTGCTTATCTTTTGTTTTGTTAACAAATATAGAAATGCGGTAACAAAGTGACCGTAATAGAGATACAAAATAAAACACTATCAACTTATTTTTGTCTAGTCATGATGAATGTCTAGTTGTGTAGTCATGAATATGTCGACCGAGACACGAGTATCACACTCGTGCTTCGGTCGTTATTAGGTAAATTAGCAAGCATGCGTTTGTTTATAATAAGATAATAATTTTGTCACATCATGTTTCATTGCATCTATTGGTGATGTAAGTTCATATTTATTATTATTTTATGTAGATTTGCTATGCGGAACTCACCGTGACATTTTATATAAATGATCAGTTCAAAGTAGGTAACAATATATATACTCATAATAACAATGATATAGTCATAATTAGTCATTATACGTAAAGGGATAGCATAGCAAAAGCATAGCATAATCAGCCTTTTAATGTTCCCACTGTTGGGACTCAGGCCTCCTCTCTAGGAAAGGGAGTGGGTCGTAATCTACCACGCGGGCCAAGTGCGGGTTGGTGAATGTCACAAGTCTTCGAATTTTTGGTTCTAGGATGCCGGTTTCCTCACGATGTTTTCCTTCACCGTTTTGAGAGCAGTGGTGATGAAATAAATAACATAAAGTAATGCGCCTGGCTGGCTTTGAACCCGTGACCTACAACTCGTAAGTCGGGGCCGCTACCACTCGGCCACCACTGCTCTCGTGCTCTGCTTGTTAACGGATCTTAACGGATACAAAAATAATAATAAAAACAAAACAAAGTTGACCAATAACCATTAAAGTAGTCGATTTTTATAGACGATCGATAAACGATCGAACTTAAGGCTAGAATTGTCAATGCGCCGTTACAAAGTCACATTCATTACGAGTCTATGGTAACAATAAAAAATGACTGGTCGATGGATCACATCGGTAAGAGTATTACGTAATAATAATCCAAATACTAGATTCCTGACCAACGCAACCTACGCAATCAATTTGTTTGCGTTAATGTGTTGTTGAATAAATATTGTTACGGAGTTAAATTCACTCCTATGTTCCTTCATGGTGGAATGGCGACAGCGACTGTCGCAACCCAGTGCTGGGTACGCCATAATTATGTCGGTAAGTCCCCTCTTAAAGAAGTGGCTGGCAAGACTACATGGCGTTCTTACCTTCCGCATGATGCAGGTTCTCACCAGACATGGTAAGTCCGAAAGGTTCCTGCACCGGATTCATGCGGAAGAAACGCCAGGTGTCACCATTGTGTGGACCGGTCGGAGGACACGGTGGAACATACGGTAGCGGTGTGTCTTTATTCTATCATTTGACGTTTTCCTTTTCTACCAGATTTGAAAGCTTTCTAAATTACTTAAAATTGAACGGATTTAAAAAAAACCTATTTGAAATTTTTATTAAAATTATTTTCTGTACAAATAATAATAAAAAAAAACAGTTAACCACCCAATTGTAAAAGCCATAGATGCCTTTGTTATAATGTACATCAGACCACTTTCGTGTTTATTTTAATGCTAATCGTATCTGATATGGCAGTACTCTAAGAAAAAAATGTGTAGAAAAAGAAGAAGACCAAACCCGCTACTTCGCCCACAAGAAACACATCCCTAATTCATTCAAATAAAAGAAAAAAAAAATCCAATTTGTACAGGAAACAAAGCAGGGCCATTCAGAAGAGTCTTTTTCTATTAAGTCGTGAGAGAAAAAGTTTTTCCATTCGACCCATTAAGCCAGAGGCAAGACACTTCGGTTTGCACCGTATATTCTAATAATGTTCGCGTAATACTATTTATCTACTAATAAAGTTACTGCTTGAGTTATGTTGCACTTTATGGAACTTTATATAAGGTATGTTTTAAAGTAACCGTGTTTTGTGTAATGTAAATCTCGAAGGTAAAGTGATTTTGGGTTTTCCTATCTGTTATTTATTTATTTACAAGGACCTATCAATGGTTTCGTCCGTGTTAACGTAGAAAACTATTCAAAAGGGAACATACTCTTATGATCAGATATTCTATCTGCTATTCTAGGATATGGTTTACCCATGTGCTGAATTTTATACAAATCCGTTCAGGCGTTTGAGCGTGAAGGAGTAACAAACATACATATAAACTTTCATCTTTATCATATTACTGTAATAAACTTACTTCCCTCAAGGCCTTTCCACAAGGAAGGCATGGTGCGGGTCGCGGGAATCCGATGGATGTGAGACACACACAGGACCGGTCGCCGTGGTGAAACTTGAGGAGGCCTATGTCCAACGGTGGGTGTCTTTCGGCTGTAATGATGCTGGTGATGGGTAAAGTAGATAGTACGAAAATAAGAGTAGGTACCTACATAAAAAAAATACTGAGATTCGAGACTGAGATTTTAAAAAGAATTTTCAAATTGGAAAAATTTTTCGAAATCAAAATATTTAAAGACATAAAAATTATATATAGGTTATAGTCGTATCGTAAATCTATTTCAAATATTTAGAATTAATTTTCTTAAGCTTGAATTCCGAACAACAGGAGCCGACGACGCCGTAGACCCAGAAGCAGATGATGCGAGGGGTTGGACTCCCATCTAAAGGATTGGTCAGAAGTAGCTAAGGACAGAGAAGAGTGGGAGAATGGAAAGGAGGACTTGCCCTGACGCGAGATACAACAGGCTCATAATAATAGTAATAATAAAGCCCCGAAGACTATTTGTCGAAGCTGTTGTTTCGCGGTTGGATCAAGGACCTGATACAGAAGTTCTTCTCAGGGAGAATTGAAGAGAAGAAGAAGGGGAACTTCTCGATACGGCTCGCATGACGTCACAGTTGGTGCAGTGGTTGAGTGATCGACTGCTAAGTTGCGTGTCGCAATCGCGAGTTCGATTCCCATACGGATCAAATGTTTATATGGCCTACAGATAGATGTTCTGGTTCTAGGTGTCTTTTGTATGTGAGTTAACATGTTTCTGAACGCACCTACAATACAGGTGTAATTCTTAGTGTGGGACAATGTCTAAAAAAGTAAATAAGAATAAAATATTGTGAGAGATTTCTGTCTCAGCCCTAACCACCGGCAAGCCCCTGGACCCTGCTCCCAACTCCGGAGGACTACTATTTTTATATTTTGAAATGTCTTATCATATGCTTTTATTTATTTATATACCCTTTATTGTACACCAATGTAATAAATATTACAATTTGAGTCTTAAATTTAAATATAAATGAGTATATTAGAGGAAGTTTGAAAGTGGCGCCAGTGACTGAAAAGTTGTAGTGGAATCGTTTGTCTTGGTATGGTCATGTGAAGAGGAGAGATGAAACGCAAGTTACTAAAAGAGTTATGAGTATACATGTGGATGGTGGAGAGGGAGAGGGAGGCCAAAGAAAAGATGGATTGTGTGAACAGTGATATGAAAGAAAAGGAAGTTAGTGATAGCATAACGGTTGACTGGATAGAATGGAAGAAAAAAACGTGTTGCGCCGTCGCTAAATAAGATGGGACAAGGGCAGGAAAATGATGAGTCTTAAACTTAAAACATACTGTTAGTGGCCTTATCGCATTCTGCAATCTCTTCCAGGCAATTTGGAAAAAAATAATTAAAAATGTAATTTATATGTGTATTTAAATAAATAAAAAGCTAAACAAGCCTACTTCTAAATAAAAAATCAACGATAAAAAATATAACAGAATCTGTACGTATCTACGCACTTGTAAAACCTATTAAGTTGGTCCCTAAATTGTGGCACAACTTTTTTGCGGGGACCGAATTTTTGGCGAAACATCTTGATAACTCTTTTGGACGACCCAAAATGATTTAAGGTTGTTACTTACTTCTTGTTCGCAGATAAAAACGAATGTCGCGTTTCAAATGTTTCTTTGGACCCAGATTTCGTTGGATTGTTCTAGTTCGTTTGTTTTAGGTATTGTTCTAAATATAGGACATTGTCTTGGGGAAACTTAGAAAGAACAATTGACATGCGTTTTAATTTTGATGGTTACATCTTTTTTTTGAGGCTTGAAATTATTGTCTCGCTTTAGGGTAAAGCGAGAGGACGTGTCAGTCTTTTACTGATCAAAACCCACGTGTGTCCTTCAAGTAAAGTCAAAGTCAAAGTCAAAAGTTTTTTATTTCACATAGGCCTACATGGGCACTTATAAAACGTCAGAAGCTAGTGCACGGTTCCAAATTGGTCGTTTCCTATGGAGAACAACCGGCAATAAACTCCATGGTTACTCTTTTTAAAAAAAATGTTGTTCTTACAATATTTCCATATTACAGTATAAGTAGATATTATGTAAGGACAGTGAAGACTGGTCAATATTGTACTAAAAAGTAGAATAAAAATAATTATAATAAAAAGTAACCTAAGAATTCGCGGAGTCTACAGTGTTCTCACATTAACATTATATAAAAAAGAGGCTATATAAATAAAAGCAAGAACAAATTACTATTAACAAAATAAATTACTAACGAATTTATGGTGGTTGGGGTCTAATAATATAAAAAATATTGCAAAAGCAATGAATTAGAAAGAAAAAAGAAAAAAAGTATATATTACAACAAATGTGGAGCAGTTAATAGATACATTTACACAATATTATGAGTTACCAGGGGGCTACATGTGCAGAAGCAGTCATTGCCAAACAAGCATTCAGTTGCCCTTTGCGTTCTAAGACCACGGTTTCTCTTTCCGAAACTCCCCAAAGCCCTAGCGTTTGATAGGGTGGTTTAATGTATCAAACGTACCTGCGGGATCCAACACTAGTATATTATTTAAGTAATTCCTAAGGTCAAGTACCTAATCTCTCACCAAAATGAGCTCAAGTTTCCAGATACGGGTACCCCCGATCCTGATCGAATCAGACATCTCAGCCAGTTTAATTGAATATTTAATGGATACAGTCGTCCTGTAATTTCACGGGTTCGATCAATCAATTAATCCCTCATTGCTAAATGGACCGCTAGGATCGATTGAGATTACGGTTTTTGTGTTAGTTAACGATTGAGAAGAAGGAGAAGAGGGGAAGTTAGAAGTTTATTGTTTAGTCAAAAGGGCCTACGTGACTAGGTGCGCTATCGTCGACTACAGTATCGTTTACTGTCAGGTGAGCTGGTGGTAAAACGCGAGCCTATTAAAAAAAACTGGGCGAGTCGGATTCACGCACTAAGGGGTTCCGTACAAACTTACCTATGTAAATAGTTCATGTCCCGAATTGAGTTACGAAGATTTTTGCGAATTGCAAAAAAAGTTTTTATTGTGACCTAACTGCAAATTTACAGTTTTCAGTTTTTTTCCTATACTTGTGCTATAAGACCTTGCTTCACGGCAAATTTCAGGATTATAGGTCAACGGAAAGTACCCTATGAATTTTGTTTCCCTTGAGAGTGTCGAAATATACGTTTTCTGCGACATAGACGATTGTATCTTTTTTTTTCGTGAACTCAGAAGTTTGTTTTTTTCACAGTTTCATGAGATTGCAGTCTTGAGTATATAGTTTTAATTTCAACTCGATACCTCCACGCGTTCCCAAGATAAAAGGTCTTGACAGACAGACAGACAGACGGATGAACAACAAAGTGATCCTATAAGGGTTCCGTTTTTTCCTTTTGAGGTTTGGAATCCTAAAAAAATGACTGCAAAAAACAACTAAAAGTCTTGTTATTATTACTTATATTCGATCTCACCAGTATCAGCTATATAAAAGTATGTATTTAAAGGTAGAATATTTGAAAGAAGTCTTTTGAAGATCACTTTTATGAGATAAAATAGTAACTATATAGTTCCTTCGGGTAAAGCCACCGGCAGATACTAATCTATGTATATAAAAGTAGAAACTGACTGACTGACATATCAACGCACAGCCGAAACAAAGGGCTTAGGAGAGAGAAATTTTGCACAAGGTTTCCTATTATGACGTAGGCGAGCACTAGGAGAGGATTTTGTATTTACTCCCTAAGGGGATGAAACGGGGGTCCAAAGTTTGATAAGAGAAACGCGCAGGCTAAGCTAGTGGCAGAAACTAGTGTCTCATAATAATTATTATCAACGTGTTTCTCAACCAACAACATGAAAAGAATTTCTAAAATTATTTTTATTAAAGGTGACACCAAAGTGAGTCGTTCATTGCCTCTGAATCCCTCAAAAAGCTCTGGATTTAAACTAAATCTTTTAATTTAAAGAAAGAAAACGTCTCGAATTTTCGAGGAAAAGTTTGACGAAAAGAAAACTCAATTTCTTATGTAATTTGCGGATAATAAACAGATTGAATTGTGCTTCGGTTGTTTTCGGGAAGCTTCGGGAAAGATCGGCTTTCCGAGGAGGAAGAAAGTCGGAAAGCGATTGCTTTCAGGAGAATTATGGGGTAATAAAATAGGTAATGGTAGTTTTATGGTTTCTACTGTAACTAAGCAGTTTCTATGTTCATTGTACAAGGTTTATTTTGCTTAGAGCCAATGAAAAAATTGTTTACTATTAGTGAATTCGTGGTGCTTAAATCCTGTCTTATTGCAATGAGTCTAGGTACTCTAGGTATACTACTATTATAAAGCTAAAGAGCTTGCTTGTTTGCTTAAACGCTGTATTTTAGGTACTGGTTCGAATTGAAAAAATATTTTAGTTGAATAGCCCATTTGTTAAGAAAGGTTATAATATCTATTGCCTTTCTTTAGATTTATATGAAATCTGGTTTTTAAGAGGGTCCTTTCGAGCATGGTTTAAAAGTTTGTTACTTCATCTAACGCAATCCAACGCGATGTTTGACGAAAAGGTAACGCGAAAAAAGAGAGATAACACCTGAAAACTCTGTTAGAATTCGGTGATTCCGTGATTTACTCGAATATTTTACAAAACTTGTTTAAGGAAATTGTGTGACCGTGTTTTTTTTTAAAACCTTAAAGTTTTTGAAAAAAATTGTCGTCAATCAGAATCTTGATTATATTTGCAAGGCTTCTATTGTTATGTATGTAAAATTGCAGATTTTTGGAGGTCTAATACTGGATTAGTTTTACACAAATTCATAAATTGATAGAAGCCTAGACAATATCCACAAGATACTGTGTTTCAGAAATATCTAATGAAAAATGTGACGTTATTAACGTCATAATCGCATAAGAGCGGTTGTATGAAAAACAGTGAAAATGTATGTCGAGTTGCGTCCCCTTAAGGTGGAAAATTATCAAATAATTGCTAACACTCTGGGTAGAGCGAAAGGATTCCAGCTTCCCCTGGGTCCCGTCGACACACATACTTTTGACTCGGGCCTGGTTCTGGTCCGTACCGGACGACGAGCTACCCGTTGCTTACCATCCTCGAGCCTGCGCCTACACGATTTCTGAGAATTCCCCAGCAACTATATATAGTTAGGCGATGACCTGAAGTGAGATTTTTAAGATTAGTTTGAAAGGATAAGATTTTTTATCTAGTATTAAATTAAGGTAAAGGGAGATCATCATCATTATCATCATCTTCCTGCCCTTGTCCCGTGTTATTTGGGGTCGGCGCAACACGTTTTTTTCTTCCACTCTGCCCTGTCACTCGTCATGCTATCACTAACTTCCTTTTCTTTCATATCACTCTTCACACAATCCATCTATCTTTTCTTTGGTCTCCCTCTCCCTCTCCGTCCATCCACATGTAAACTCATAACTCTTTTAGTAACATGCGTCTCATCGCTCGATTGATATAAGTAATGTGGTGATATATTTTTTTAAAACAGAATACCACACAGTTCTAAGCAAGCACATTTATGAGACAGCTATTTGTTACGAGCGTGAGGAGGATGAATATCTTCATACTAGTAACATATTATGCATAGGAAACTGTATGGTACTTATTGTGTTTAAAAAAAAATAACTACATTACTTATATCACCAATATATCTCTCTTTACTTTGGAATTCCTTTTGATTTTCACGCAGGTGAATCCATTCAAACAAGCTAGTATCTCATAGTTTTTCGATTACCCCTTAATTTGCATGTCAACAACGCAACTGCGAATCGATTATGAAAACTTTTTATAACATGGCCGCAGTCCATACAGCGTCGTTAACAATAAAGCAGAAAGCGCTTTAAAGCGGCGCACCCATTAAACCTGATTCCGCTGTTGATGTTTGAAATTATATCTTTCATTTTTATCAAGCGATTTTTTTGCTGTTGGCGTAGATCCTGATGATGGCTGTTTTTTTTTCGGTATCAAGTGCTTGTTTCAAAATGTAAATGCCTATTTTTATAATTACCGTTAGGGTCGATTCTTGCTAAAGCTGCATATTGTTCGAAGAAGTTACCTCGCTAAAAAGACAACAGAAGAAACGCTATGGGTGGTAAAAATCTCTCCCTCACAGATCTAATTGTGACCCGCTCCAGCTCATTTATTTTTTGCTTAATACTTTATGCACATGAAAGTGCAGAGGATTATCTTTTATAGCGCAAAGGCATAGCATAGCATAGTCGGCCTAATAATGTTCCCACTGTTGGGACTCAGGCCTCCTCTCTAGGAGAGGGAATGGGCCGTAATCCACCACGCGGGCCCAGTGCGGGTTGGTGGATGTCACATGTCTTCGAATTTTTGGTTCTAGGACATGCCGGTTTCCGCACGATGTTTTCCTTCACCGTTTTGAGAGCAGTGGTGATGAAATAAATTACACAAAGTAATGCGCCTGACTGGGTTTAAACCAGCGACCTACAACTCGTAAGTCGGGGCCGTTACCACTCGGCCACCACTGCTCATAGCGCAAAGGACAACTGAAGAAACTCTAAGTTTTAGTCAGGATAAGACTGACACTACCTTTCGCTCCGCCTAGAGACGGGAGACGTTATTTGATAATTTTCCACCTAAAAGGGCATCCATAAGTGGAGAAAATTTGCTCAATTTAACAGCATTTGTGACTTACTTTGGTTGTGTTTAGAAAGCAAATTAACAACGTACACATAAGTAGCGTTAAATTGACAAGCAGGTTATTACTACTGAATTATTAAAGATATTGAAGCTTTAGATTTGGCGTGATGTGTAATTTGAAACTGGTTTAGTGGCTTTGAGAGAACATTTCATTTCTGTACCTATAGCTTGAAGGCTTGTTTTCACAAGGAAATAAATGTCGTGTGATGCACGTTGCTTAATCAGGTAACTACGTCTCGCAAAAACATGAATAGAATAATCCAATCCGCCTATTAATTTTATATTTTACTAGCTGAACTAGCAGACGTTGTTCTGCCATATAAATTCATCATTGCAGCCGATAGACGTAGACCATCATTCCAGGGTGTAACCGTGCCGATAACCGACAAACTTGAGTTTCTTGAAATTTACCGTAGCAATAATTGTGGCGTGCTAAAGATAGTGCCCCTGAAACGTAAAGGACAACTGAAGGAACTCAGCTGAGTTTTAATCAATAAAAGTCTGAAACTCTGTTTCGCCCTCTGCCCAGAGTGGGAGAAGGTATTTGATGATTTTCTACCTCAAAAAAGAGGCAGCAGATATAAAGGCTGCGGGTATTGCCCTCAGGACCAGCTCCGTACAGATTTTTTATACATTTTGGCAACTAAAAACTATTTTATCCACTTTTTTACAGCCTACATTAAATAACACTTATTTAGTGCTACTTGTAATCTACTGTGTGTTAATATGCTTTCTTTGAAAAACAAATCGATTGTTTTTACTTACTTACTTACAGTTAAGTGGATGGATGGAGAGGGAGAGGGAAACCAAAGAAAAGATGGATGGATTGTGTGAAGAGTGATATGAAAGAAAAGGAAGTTGGTGATAGCATGACGAGTGACAGGGCAGAGTGGAAGAAAAAAACGTGTTGCGCCGACCCCAAATAACACGGGACAAGGGCAGGAATCTGCTGATGCCCGGTATCTATGGGTATGCAGACGATAGCACAGTTGTAGAGAGGTACCTGCCAGGTCCTCGGGCCAATAAGGAGCAAATTCGGTCCGAACGAGAGGCTATGGTAGAGCGTTCGAATGTCTCACTTCAGGCAGTCTCCAAGTGGGGCGAAACCAATCTGGTTAAATTCAACGCCGCCAAAACACAGGCGTGTCTGTTCATCGCTAAGAGGAGCCCGTTCACCTTGGCACCCGTTTTTCAGAATGTATCCCTGGAGTGCACCGACCGCCTTCAACTCTTAGGAGTTGAAATTTCCTCAGATCTCAATTTCGGGCGGTTCATTGAGTCCAAAGCCAAGGTACCTGCTAGAAAACTAGGCGTTCTTGCAAAGGTCCGACGGTACTTCACACCGGGACAGCTTCTAATGTTATACAAAGCACAGGTCCGATCGTGTGTGGAGTACTGCAGTCACATACGGGCTGGTGCTGCAAAATGCCATCTAGCAGCTTTGGACTCAGTGGAAAGGCGTGCGAAGAGGCTAATTGGGGATCCAGATTTGGTTAAGTCCAATCTACAAAGCCTTGAGCACAGGCGCAGAGTAGCCAGCCTATCGGTATTTTACAGGTTACATTTTGGAGAGTGTGCGCGGGAACTGCATGACTTGATTCCGCCATCTCCTTTCTACCATCGGACAAGCCGACGAACGGCGAGTATCCACCCTTACGTTGTTGAAACTTCAACGGTCCGGACTAAGCGTTTCGCTTCGTCGTTTATACCGCGTACATCGAAGGACTGGAACAATCTGCCTGCTGCGGTCTTTCCGTCTAACTATAATATAGGTGTCTTCAAGGCTAGAGTGAATAGGCTCTTAATAAACTAGTGCGCCTGATCATCAATGATTGCATCTCCACTTACCATCAGGTGGGATCGCAGTCAAGCACTGGTTTATATCAATTAAAAAAAAAAAAAAAGGAAGATGATGACTTACAGTTAAATGGGGTGAATAGAAACTCAGGGTTGAATATACGATATTTGAATATTTTTTGCAGCTTTTAACTATAGCGATTTATTAAGGAATTGTTATTCTAAAAAGTCAATGCTTTATTAAAAGCCGATAATATGATATGAAAGTGAAATACCAAACCAAATTTTTGTTTCTATTCACCACTGCGTTTCTATTCACCCCATTTTACGGTACGTACTTTGTTTTACCGTAACATAAAGTGAAAACAGGTACATAAACTAACGCCTTTTCCCGTGGAGTAGGCAAATATTTAGATCGCCAACTGCTGCGATCCTTACATATTCTTTTTGCTTTCTTTACGTTCACAAGTTAATTGGCGTAAAATAAATGAATTGGTTGCTTTCAATATGAATCGCAAGCACAGAATTATTATTTACTGTTGTGTTTTACGAACCTGACGCGGACGAAGTCGCGGGCAACAGCTAGTCAATGTTCAAAACAAAACATCTAAAAAGACAAAACACAAAACAAAAGAACAAACAACATAATTCTTAAAGTAATCCCAACTTTTTAAAACACATACAAACAGAAAATGCGACAGGAATTCGCAATTTAAACTGCGTCCAAACTCATTTACAAATGGTCACCCTAGCTGGGACGTAAACTACATTCTTTAGCGCCAAGGAACAGCTTGTTCCAGCTCCGGGCACCATGATTTACATAAAAAGCGGACAGTCCACGTTCCGGTCGCTCGTAATTGGACAATTTTGTTACTCCACTTTTTAATACTATGCGCTTTTGCAGTATTTGCTTGGTGGCACAGGGTAGAAAAATCAGAAATTTAATTCTTAGTACATTTACGATGAAATAGCAATCATATTTGCTGTCAAAATATTGACAAAGTAAAAGGCTCTAGATTAAGTTTAAACATTCCCTAGCGACAACAATTGTTAAGGAAAGAAAACAATTGTTAACGAAGAAAGAAAGAAAGAAAGAAAGAAAGAAGGAAAGAAAGAAAGAAAGAAAGAAAGAAAGAATGATGATTCTTAACCTTATTGTCATGAGGGAATATAATTATGACAAATTTTTGTCTTGCCGTGGACCACCAAGTTGGTTAATTAGTTTGGAGTTCATATAAAGTACCTAAATGTAAATAGATGGAGGGTTGTTCCAATCATATATAAATAAAAAATGCATAAAATTATTGAAAACTCTCAGTATTTTAAATTTCTTTACGGTAAATTATCTACATCACAGTTACGATTTTAATACAATTTTTGTGACTGCATACTCTTTACTAACTTCTAAATCCTTGGTTCAGTGCTACTCAAAGCCAATCGCATATCGGCAGTGGCATCCAACCGATTTAGGTGCTTGTTTTTAATAATCAGAAGCTCCGAGAACCGCTGCTCATGTAGATATGTCGATGAAAATAAAGGTAGGTAACGAATATCAACATCTCGAAGTTTTATAAAGAAATTGCCTTTTGGCTTCGAAATTCCTAAGGATTTATTCCCATCCATTCTTATTTATTAGGATGGCTTCGCGGACCACTTGGGATGCTTCCCAAGACCACTGGTAGGGACCACTGGTGGTCCCTACCAGTGGTCCGCGGACCACCGGTTAAGAACCAATGGGCTAGAGTGTGACGATTGCCTTTTTTATGCTTTCCGTTGCCTACTTTGCTTATATTATTACTTCCCATAGAAGATGACGGCGTTCTTCTGACTGAACTCCGTACATCCGTCGGCCTGCACCAGGGCCGGAAGCGAGAGGCCGTCGCCGCGATCTCCTCCAAGAGTTTGGTGTTCCTCATTCTGTCGGCTCTTTTGACACTCAGAATGCTGCGCTCCATTACTCTTTGACAAACCCCAAGGCGAAACTGTTGCGACTCGGTGAGCGACCATGTCTGAGCATCGTAGGTTAGGATGGGCAGAATACACATGTAGAACAACTAGCTTCTGCCAGCGGCTTCGCACGCGTGACAGTCGGTGTTTCTATACAAACTTTGGACCCCCTTTTGGAAAGTCCGTTCTTAGCGGATGTATACACCGTATAAGCAACCTACCTGCCAAATTTTTGGTTTGTAGGTGTTATAGAGGCTGAGATTTTGTGATTAATCAGTGAGTATTTCGCTTTTATTTAAATACATACGAGTAGATAACTTGTATTGGTATGGACATGTGAAGAGGAGGGATGAAACGCATGTTACTAAAAGAGTTATAAGTTTACATGTGGATGGATGGAGAGGGAGACGGAGACCAAAGAAAAGATGGATGGATTGTGTGAAGAGTGATATGAAAGAAAAGGAAGTTAGTGATAGCATGACGAGTGACAGGGCAGAGTGGAAGAAAAAAACGTGTTGCGCCGACCCCAAATAACAAGGGACAAGGACAGGAAGAGTAGATAACTTGTATTACTGAATAGACCTTCTGCGTTTCCTGGCAAATAGGTACGCTACCTATTTGCCTAGAGTCCAGTTGTTTATGTAACTGTCAGCGTTGTTTTAGCCAATCATTATCGAGACCAATAAATAGGAATCCATGTTGTTTTTAGTTATCTGTGTTATTGGGAGCACAAATTGGATATTTTAGTAATTAATGTTCGTATGAAGGTGATGTAACGTTATAAGGGTTGCCTTTGATGTTAATTAAAAGAAACTAGGTGTCAATTATCTTAAGGGAAAGAAGTGTTTTTTCCCTCATTTGCTCTATTTTTCTTTGGTGATGTCCCATTTTGTGTCAGTAAATCGTCAAGAACTTATGTTGAAATAATTCCCTGGACGTCGTTGCTGAGCCGTTTTTGTATATGATGTGTTTTGTTTTTATTGTTTTGTTACATGATTTAGTTGCCTAGTTTTATTAGATTGAGGGCCAATTGTTACATTGGAAAACAACTTTTATATAAAGAAACAAAACGACGGTTTATGATTATTACGAAATTGTGTTACCCAAATGGAGATTAGCTAAGACCAGCAAGTAATTTTTAGTAAACAGCATACACTTTTATAATAAGCTGCCAAAGGTGGTGACTGAACTTAGCGAGGGAAAGTTCAAAACCCATATTAAGCGTGTCCTAACTAAAAAAGCGTATTACAAGGTTAAAGACTATGTCGAAGACACGCTTGTTTGGCAATGACTGCTTCTGCACATGTGGCCCCCTGGTGGCTCATAATATTTTGTAAATGTATCTATTGACTGCTCCACATTTGTTGTAATATATACTTTTTTTCTTTCTAACACATTGCGTTTGCAATATTTTTTTTATTTATTATTATTTATTTTGTTAACGTATCATTTATTAATAATTATAATTATTTATTTTACTTGCTTTTATTTATATAGCCTCTTTTTTATAATGTGAATGTGAGAACACTGTAGACTCCGCGAATTCTTAGGTTCCTTTTTATTATGATTATTTTTATTGTACTTTATAGTACAATATTGACCAGTCTACACTGTCCTTACATAATATCTACATAAGCTGTAATATGAAAATATTGTAACAACAAATTCTTTTTTAAAAGAGTAACCATGGAGTTTCTTGCCGGTTCTTCTCCATAGGAAACGACCAATCTGGAACCATGCACTAGCTTCTGACGTTTTATAAGTGCCCATGTAGGCCTATATGAAATAAAAAACTTTGACTTTGATTATTTTCTGTAGAACTATTTAATTGTAGGTAATACGGGTTTAGTTAAACAAAACTGACAAGTTACTTGTGACGACTACCAATTTGATAATTTTATTGTTTAGATTCGTGCTTAAATAAATAGAATTTGCAATGAGAATTGATTGAATTTTTTATTTATTTATTTATTATTAGACATACATACAGCTATCATTACAGACAAATCCAATGCGATAGTGTAGTCAAAAATATAAATTACAATTATGTTGTCATGTCAATTTGATCCAATTCATAACATTAAATTAAATTAGTCAATATATTAAAAATAAATTAGTCAATATAATAAAAATTAAAAATCAATATAACATACAATTAAAATACAATATAAGGCAATTAATTATCAGTACACAAATTATTTAATTCAATTAATTATTTATTATTATATATTTTCATTATAACATAAAAAATGTAATGCAACTTTTGCGAACTCGCTCAGTGAACATGTGAATATATCAACTCTATCAGCCACCAGGTTTAGTGTGCGCATTGCCCTCGAGAATGGGACGTTGGTCACCAGCTTGGTGCGACCGCGAGGCAGTGCGAACAAATCCGGCCGTCTGCGACGTTGAACGTACCCATCGGGTACGCACAATCCCATCTCCTGCAACACACCCGGATTGTTTGTGTAGCCCCGAAACACTCCCAGAATATACGATACCAACGCTAGATCCCTTCTTGTCTCCAACCTGTTGTATCCCACCATGCCCAAAACGAACAAGGTTGGATACATCAAGGGATAGAAGGGGTATACCCCATAAAGTCGTAGGTACAGGTATCGCGTATATTTATTTTGTATGCGCTCCAACATGAGAGTGTATTTCGCCTCATTTGAAGCCCATATAGCTGCATTACTCTCTAACTGACTCCTAATTAGCGAGTCGTACAATGCCGAAATAGCGTTAATATTGTTGAACTCTGCTGCTCTGCGAAGCACGAATCCCAGCCGCTTGTAAGCCTTTTTACAAACACTGACTATGTGATCCCGGAATCTCAGGTGTGTATCCATATGGACGCCAAGGTCTCGCACTACTTCCTCTCTTTTCAGAGGCGTATCGTTCAGTTTGTAGTTGTAGTGAAGTGGTAATCTTGCACGGCTGAATGTTAGTATTGAACATTTCGAAACGTTGAACTGCAGCTTGTTTTTCCGACTCCACTCAACTATACGATCAATGTCTTGCTGAAGGCGGTGACAGTCTTCCTCGGTCTCAATGGCCAAAAGCAATTTAAGGTCGTCCGCAAATAGCAGACACCTGGCGTCACTCACTACTTCAGGCAGGTCATTGATCATAATAATAAACTGTAACGGCCCCACATTTGTTCCTTGACTCACCCCCGATCTAGTGAAATAAAGCTCAGACCGACAACCACAATACTCCACGTACTGTTTCCTGTCCCTCATATAGCTCACAAAGAATTGGAGCAATTTTGGAGTGCAGCCGACCCTCGCCAACTTCGATAATAAGACATCATTATCCACTAGGTCAAAAGCCTTCTTAAAATCAAAGTAGGCGGCGTCCACCTGCATCCCCGCGTCGATATGAGGAACCAGGTACGTCATATTAATTGGTCTTGTCTTAGCAAATATGTCGCACTGTTATTTGTGTTACAACATAATCAGCCTTTTAATGTTCCTACTGCTAGGACTCAGGCTTCCTCTCTCTGGGAGAGGGAATGGGCCTTAATCAACCACGCGCGCCCAGTGTGGGTTGGTGAATGTCACATGTCTTCGACTTTTTGGGTTCTAGGATATGCCGGTTTCCTCACGATGTTTTCATTCACCGTTTTGAGAGCAGTAGTGATGAAATAAATTACACAAAGTAATGCGCCTGGCTGGGGTTTCAAACCGCGACCTACAACTCGTAAGTCAGGGCCTTTACTATTTAGCCACCAGTGCTCATCATCATCATCATTATATGTGTTAAGGCTTTATTTAATAAGCACCTCTCTGTCATAGGAGTTATAGACAGCTCACTCTACACGAGGTGGACGAAACAGCAGCTCATTTCCTTCTAAGCTGCCCAGTGGTCGCTGGACATAGGGCAAAGTACTACAGGAACCCAGGTACCTTCCGCATGATAGTCAGTAGCACCAGGGCACCACTGGTCTTCATTGAGGAACTGGGGTGGTTTATCATTTATCAGTTCTTGTTTGTCGATTCTTTTGGTCGTTAGTCGTGTACGGTGTGTGGAGTTAGAGGGAGTGTCAGACTTTTGCTGACTAAAACCCACCTGTGATCCTTCAGTTGCCCTTCGCGTTCCAGTGCCACGGTAACTCTTTTAATCAATCCAGTAGCTCTGGATTTGATCGTTAGTCTAATGAGCCGATATTCCCTTATCCGCGCCTTTCTTAAATTTGCAGCTTAACAGCCCCCTAATCCGTGAAGACTTTCCCTACTACCACTCTTACCTACGTGATTATGATGTAACTTGGTTCTGCCCGCGGCTTCGCCCGCGTGAAAGTAGGTTTCTCCATACAACCTTTAGACCTCCGTTTCGTCCCGTTGGGGGCTGAATTTTGGAAAATCCTTTCTTAGTGTTCGCCTTAACCATAAAAAGAAGCTTTTTGCAATATTTTACGTTCCTAGGCCCGGTAGTTTTAGCTCTGCGTTGATATGTCAGTCAGTCAGTTTCTCTTATTCTTTTATATATATAGATTACGCATGTTGTTTTCTGGTATTTTGGAATTACCTTGTGGTTATTATCTAGATTTCTATTGAAAACAAAATATAAAAACTAATCCCGAAATGACCTCTGAAAATCTGCTATTTTGCACGACTTTTACGTGAACTTTAGCCCTTTATAATGTAATCATAAATTAAAATAAGTAAAGAAAATGTTTTTATGGAAACCTTGACATTAGATTCTGAATGACTAAAATATTTTTCTTTATAAAGACACATATTTTCTAAACCAAGTTTTGTGAAATATCCGAGTGAGTGACGAAGTTACCGCATGCCAACCGAACGTTCAGGCGCTATCTCTTTTTATCAAACATTACGTTTTTTTTTTTTACTGGGTGGGAAAATCATCTTATGACAAATCCCTTGGGCGGAGCGGGAGATAGTGTCAGACTTTTACTGACTAAAAACCCACTCCTGTTCCCTCGTTGCATTCGTCCCAGGGCCCCTGGTTTCGCTTTCACACTACCCGTGGCCCCAGTAGGCTTCGACCCTGCTGGGCCCCTACGATTTGCTGACATCACCACCACCACCACCGCCACCCATTGCTCGCCGTCCGCAAGCCCGCGCCTACGGTGGCCGGAAATCGGGATCGGAATCCCGGCGGCGGTTGGGGCGTAAGTACCGTAGCCTCGCGCGATCGGCCGCCTCCTTTACTAGCATTACTACTTCGCAGAAGGAGGCGACCGCCTGCCACTCCTCCTCGCTCCGGACCATGGCCTGAACCAAGGCCCGGCGCGAGAGATCGCCGCTGCCGATTGCCTCCACGAGGACACGGCGTTGCTCTGCCCAGGCGGGGCACACCACGACCGTGTGCTCCACCGTGTCCTCCAGGATCAAACATTGCGTTGAAAGAAACAACAAACTTTTTAACCATGCTCACGTTAACGATAGACGAACCAGGAAAGGAACTCTTAACAAACGTGTTTCATTTTCGCGCCACCAAGTTCTGCCAATCACCGCCTTCAGAACTTAAATCGAATGAAATTGATTGATCATACTTTCCACGCTTTTTTCATGTTTAAAGTTCTCGAACTCTCAACTGAGGCTCAACTCAATGAATAAAAGAATTTCTCTTTTGAGAAACTTTACGTTGTTTCAGTTTTTCTTTCACTTGTATTTTTATTAAAAGGAATGCTCGCTTTTCTGTGAAATAAACGTTGCGTGAAAGAGCAAAACTTATAGTGAAAGGTTCTGTGTAATTGGTTTAGTATCGAATATTGCCTGAAGTATTATTTTTCGAAGTATTATGACTTTGCATGAACAACCTTTCATACACCATCGCACACTTTTCAAATTGAAAGGTGTGCGATGAACTTTGAAATTATGAATAAAACTTAGCTTACTAAAATATTTCGTCTTCATTATTTTAGTCGAAAAACGTTCACTGTTGGACATCGGCTTCTCCCAAGTATCGCTATTACGACCGGTTTTGTGTGTCTCGCATCCATCGGATTCCCGCGATCCTTACTAGGTTATCGGTACACCTTGTGGGAGTTCTTCCAACGCTACTTTTTACGGTACGTGGTCGCCACTCCAGATACCTTCGTCTCCATCGACCAGCAATGTGCACAAATATAAATGAAATATTTACAGAGGCAGAATCACCGCACCAGCTAGTGACGCCTAAAAGTACCATTCGAACCTCAGCTGCAGGCTGCGAATGCAGTTAGCATACGTATGGCACGCTGCTGTTACTTTGCATCTGCAGCTGGAAGTGATTCCGAGGCTGACTGCAAGTGCTGCCAGTCGCAAATTTACGAGTAAATCCAATATGAGCGCTATCGGCTCCGAGTAGCGATTATTTTGGACTTGTCTAAACAGGTTGGAGTGACGTAGGTAGTCTGCGATCGGCTGCGGCTGCAGGTCGCGGCAGCACTCGCAAGCCAAGCTCGGCAGCACGAGGGGCCGCAGCCGCATTCGGAATGGTTTTCACAAAAATCCATACTACTACATAGAAAACCAGTCGTGCAGCTACAGCCGGCTTCATGCTGCCGCCACATGTGCTGCCTGCATCCGCAGCCTGCAGCTGAGATTCGAATGGCACCTTAAATATTGGTGCCTGCGCAATCAACGCTAAGCGCAGTTTACTTCTAATTCTGTTAGTAAATATCATCATGGTGGTCAATGAAACGCTTGGTTTGAGTTAAAACTGTAGGTAATATTATGTCTAAAGTAGCAGTTAGCAGTTCATACTTTTTGTTAAAATCATACAAAATGGTTCATATACTTAGAAATAAATTCTTTTGAGTTTTCCAAACGTTATCTTCTGTTTAACCAGCTTCCAACTAGAAGTAAGCTGTCACCATAATCATCTACCTGATTTTGTTCCATTTTGATTCGGGTTCCAAAACACGTTTTTTTTCTTCCATTCTCAGGAGGGAAGGAGGAAGGGAGGGAGTCAGTGATGGCGTGACGGTTGGCTCCTGTTAACTGTCGCGGCATCGGTGACTCCTTTTTCCTCACACAATACATCCATATTTTCTTAGGCCTCCCTGTCTCTCTCCATTCATCCAGTAACATGCTTACCATCCCTCCTCTTCACATAACCGTACCGACCCAAATGATTCCCTTTTCAGTTTCTAGTGTCACTTTCATCATCATGACTCGTAAGGATCATCCTGTATTAGTTTTTTTTTAAATGGTATAAACTAGTACTTGACTGCGATCCCACCTGATGGTAAGAAGTGATGCAATCGTTGATGGTAAAGCGCACTAGTTCATTACGAGCCTATTTACTCTAGCCTTGAAGACACACAAAATTATAATCGGATTGTTTTAAATTAGTTACATTAACGGTTTTCGGACATAGCTCGAAGAATCGCCAAACTTAAGTGGCAGTGGGCAGGGCACATTGCTCGCAGAACAGATGGTTGATGGGGACGGAAGGTTCTGGAATGGCGACCACGTACCGGAAGACGCAGCGTTGGAATGCCTCCCACAAGGTGGACTTGGTGAGGGTTCGCGGGAATCCGATGGATGCGAGACGCACAGGACCGGTCATTGTGGCGAAATTTGGGGGAGGCCTATGTCCAACAGTGGACGTCTTTCAGCTGAAATGATGATGATGTAGTTTTACGAACTTGATGCAGACGAAATTGCGTGCAAAAGCTATCATATATAAAAAATATTTTTATTTTTCAATTCAGTAACCTAACCTCTCTAAAACTTTCAAACGGTTCTAAAACGTTTTCAAAGAGAAACGTTGCGCCAACCGGCGCTCATTAAGGGGGAGACACGTAGCACGCAGATTGCCTTAATGTCTCTATCGGAACAGTTGACTAGACCTTAACCTCAGGTGACGGGTTACAAAGATAGTTTATGGCCCAACTTTGGTCTGGGTACGTGTACACAATGGCTGAAGTTGCCTGCAGTTTGGAGTTGGAGGTGTTGAAGGAATTAAGACTTACTTGTCACATTGTAATAGGTGTGGTTAATTTTTATTGCAGCAACGTGAAAGTGTGCACTAATATTATGACAACTAGATTTTGATGGCTATGATATTCTTTTTATAAGGCGGTGATTTGGCTGCTTTGTATTATGACGAACATTAAAAAAAAGTGTGTTTTATAGGTAGGTCCAGTTGTGTAGGTATTGAAGAGTAATGGAATGTCTTACGATATCTTTCGCTAGCCGCTTCGTCCAAAATAAAGTAGGATTACCATATAGGAATTAACATGTAGCATACTAGTTGACTCGGCGAACTTCGCACCGCCTAATAATGTGATAAACGAAGAACCGCTCGACCGATTTTATGCAAACTTCACATAAACCATCTACTAAATAGTCCGAACAAAGCCTAGACATTTGGTTTGGATAGGTGAGCCCGTTTTTGAGTTATAAAATTACAACGAAAAGTGGCATTGATTTTTATATATATATTTTTAGGAATCAGAAGTGCAGATATTTAAAAAAGAAAACTACGTGAAACAACAAAATAAACAATTCTTTACTTTAAATTAAAAGAACAAAATAACAATAATTCTAATTAAGCACAAATCAGTATAAGACTCACGGCCCTTGAACGATGTTCCCGCCACGCCAATGACACCCGTCAAAAATATGCGGGAAAGTGGTGCGCCCACCGCTACCATAGACTCCTCGCTGTCATTTTTTCCTTCCATCCTAACAATATAATATAGATAGGTGAGCTGTCAAATTTGACAAGGCCACTCTTCTCACCAATGTGGCTTTAGCAGAAAATATTTTTTGCTTCTGCTAAACTTTTTAGAATCCACGTCAAATGCCGCTAATTTGTGACGTTAAATGGCTTTTTTAAATTTAAACCAGCCAAGGAATCATTTTCGCAAAATTCCAGCAATGGTTTCTTCGGTAAGATTTGTTTTTTTGTGACCGCGTGGTGTTTGCATTAATTGTCTCTCACGAGTCATATTGCTTTACAGAATTAATGATTTTCGCTCACATTGTGACTTTTTGACGCTGCGGTTAGACCTAGATCCTTTTTATTTCAAGAAAAGCAATAAGTTTTTTTTTAAACGCCACGCGACTGCGTGTTTGCAATGTAGAACTTTCGTGCTGATTTAACTGGCGTTTTATTTTGGAGCTTTCTTTTTGGATTCTTTTCTGGATTTCAAGCTTTTTTTACTGGATTTCACCCAAAATCTCCACGTGGGAGTAACTTTCATCGAAATGATCCGTTAAACTCTTTTTTTTATAACCAAATGCTACAGATGCAATATTATCACCAGCTATAGTTAAGATTAGATCCTAAACCTCGGCCATAGTAGGCATAGGGCTTACGGACGGCGAGCATTGGGTAGCTCGCCGTCCGAACGTTCGGTAACCGTCCGGACCGAGCCCAAGTCGTCGACGGCGCTTACTATTTCACGCACGCCTCAGGGAGATGTCAGCAACTGTAGCGGCCCAGTAGGGTCGAAGCCTACTGGGGCCAAGGGTCTGATTCTGAAAGGAAGACTCGGCCCCGGTACGAAAGGCGACGAAGGAACAGAAGTGGGTTTTTGGTTAGTAAAAGTCTGACACTATCTCTCGCTCCGCCCAAGAGCGAGGGATGTCATAAGATGATATTCCCAACGAAAAAAAAAGATCCTAAATCTAGTCATGAAGCTACGGGCAGGGAAATAAAAGACAAAAAGTTTATTCATAGTTTTAATTTCCCCCATAAGCCTACCGCCGGCAGATTAAAAGTTCTATCTCTTCCACTTAAGTATTTCCGATTAGTTTATTGGTGATCTAGCTGGCGCACGAATTCATTATCCTTTTCTCATTTTTTTTAAATGTTTTTGAATAAAATTGATGGATCATCAACCCCTCATCACCATAACATTTTTTTTTATATTACAATACGTTACCTGTACGATTTACCCTGGATCTTAAAGATGGCATTCATTCAGTCCAAACTACATTGAGACATTCACCTGCTTAGCTTTCTCGCACTATACGCGCCTATAGGCGCTAGCCTTCCAATCTAACCGGATGCAAAAGGCTACCAGTATTATCCAACGAGCGAGTAGTTGACTTCCCCAACATATAGGTAGTTCTTTCAAAAATGCCAGCAACACTATTTCAAATAACATACTCAAAGAAGGTCTGGACTAAGCGTTTCGCCTCGTCGTATATGCCGCATACATCGAAGGATTGCAACAATTTCCCTGCAGCGGTCTTCCCGTCCGATTATAATTAGGGTGTCTTCAAGGCTAGAGTGAATAGGCTCTTAATAAACTAGTGCGATTCACGAGGTATGCGGAACAGAGTCTAAAGTCACGCAAACCTCCGTTGAAAAAGGAGGATCCTCCGACCAGATGGGTGTTATGTCTTGTGGGCGACTGCCCGATAGATGATTTCGGGCTGTTCTATATGTTCTAATCGCGCGGAGAACTTCAATTGCACGATGCAAGATTAGTTCTTATGTGACCATAGATGTTGCTACACTCATATTAGACACCTTTTAAAAAGTCTTGAAAATTTATAATAGTAATTCTCTTGTTCTAACCGGCTCAACACTATTTTTAGAGACATTTTTCTTTCTTTCCTGGCGTGTCTGTTTCCTGTGTCATTTAGTTGAGAGTTGACATTGTAAGTTGTTAATATTTTCAGAACGTTTATGGGTTAGACTGGTGGAAGAGCGTTTCGGAATCTCTTAGGATGAGGCATTTCGTACAATTATGATAGAACTTCACTTAAGGGTAATGAAGTTCGTTTAATCATTACTTTAGAACATGCAGAATGTACTTATATATATATCATTTTATTTGTTAAACTTTGTTGTAACTAGGACTCATAATCAGCGATCGGAGATAGATTGATTTTTGGTACTTGTATCATATATGCTTACAGAAAGAGTAACATGGATAAGCCATTTTTCCGGAAAGTATTTCCGGTATTTCCGGATTCAAATAAATATTGTTAATGTTGGTAGTGATTGACTCAATTCAAAATTTAAAGGAAGGTATCAAAAATAAGTTAATTTATTATTTAGCTGTTGAATAATAAACGAATTGAATTCCGATCGAAGCATTAATATTATTTTTAGTTTTTTTATGGTCACAACTTTGCGCACGCGCATTCTACGAACCAAAATAAACGAGTGAGCTACCTGGCATGTCGTCGACGGGCGTACGCATTGTTTTGATAACCGGTTAGTACACCACCCATGATCGTTTGTTCTGATTGGTCATTGGGTTGTGTCAAATCGTGACTGTATGCTGTTAAAAAAAAACATGAAGAATATAATATTGCTTATTTTAATACAATTCCTACATAAGTTCCGGTTTTTTTTTCCGGAGGAATGTCCATATTAATATATACATTTCGGACGAATGACCCCAATTCAATCTACCTACTCCGATCACTGTTCACACACATAACACACTTAAAATTATCTGTCACGATCATGGTTCAGTTCAGCTAGTCGTATACTTAGCGTGAAAAGGTTGTATTCATTAGCAGGCAGCCTGTACCCAGCGCAGCTTGGTTTAATGTGCCTGGCCGCGCAACTATCTTGCGACAATTTATCGCCCCTTCGCTTGCCAGCCTTGACTAAAACTTTGCTTTTTATTTTAATTTTTTAGTCTTGCAACTTTCGTGTGGATTTTTTGTTTGTTTATGAGGATGTGAAAGTTTGGGGCTGAGAAACAATTAAGCGTTTTTTATCTACATCGCTGACTTTAAGTTTTTAGGGTTCATTTGGCAAAAATGAACTTCTTGTTGTCCTTCTGATGGACCGACCTGTCAAAACTATTTACCACCTATACATACAAAAATGTTTGGGAATATATTCATTGTGATTGTGTATTCAGTGCGTACAGGAATTCCCTGCCGAAGACTGTATTTCCTGATGACTAAAACCTAGAAAATTTTAAGTCAAAAGTGAATATATTAACTTCTAAGTAAGCGCGCTCTATCGTCGACCGCATCATTGCTTTCCATCAGGTGAGATAGCGGTCAAGCGTGAACCTGACAACAAAAAACGCGTATCAAGCTGAAATTAATGTCAAATAGGTACTCAATTTAAAAAATAGGAATCAATGCCATTTTGTTTTGGAGTTGGGTCATCATCTAATGCCTTCTCCCACTCCAGGGTGGAGCGAGAGGGCGTGCCAGACTTTTAATAACTAAAACCATACCTTTTTCCTTCAGTTGTCCTTTGAGTTCTAGGACCACAAGTTTCCTATCCAGAAATTCCTCGTGACCTTGACCTTGTAGACCTTGCTGGGCCCATACGGTTTTACTGAAATTTTTTTTGAGGCGCACTGACGATTACTCGGGCTCGTATATGACCGGTTATAATAGTTGTGTGGTGAAAAAATCAAACAATCTAACCAGATCTGGGTTAAATACAAATAAAATTGTTGAAAGTATTTTTTTGTGATTTATTAAAGTCATAATTACAAAATATTATTTACAACTAGCTGTTGCCCGCGACTTCGTCTGCGTTAAGTTCGTAAAACTGTACAATCACTCTGTGCTTGCAATTCATTCCGAAAGCATCGCAATAATTTATTGTACTTTAACATAAAACGGTTAAAGGTAAAAATATCCGAATTGAGAACCTCCTCCTTTTTTAGAAGTCGGTTAAAAACACAAATTACCTTCAGGAAACATGTTATGTACTCGTCCAGATCCAGATGTATGAACGTCAATGAATAGAAAGAGTATGGGTCGTAGCAGTTGGCATTTCTGCCTACCCCAAGGGAAAAGTCATTAGTTTATGTATATTTCTGGTTTATGTTCTGGTAAAACAACATTGTATGATTTTAACCCCTCGCCACAGTGAGCACGCCACAATCAAATCGCAGCGGTAATGTCTGTCTTTGAGAAGTGTCTACAGAGGCGTCACGGCATCCTCTTTTTGTGCAGGACTCACCGGTTGTGGGTGTTTCGGAAGGTATCTGTGTCGAATTTAGCGGGAAGAAACACTCGGGTCTCACCATTGTGCGAATCACCCGGAGAATACGATGGAGCATACGGTGGAAGTCAGTCCCGCTTGGTCGGAGAGCCGGCGCCGCCTTGTCCTTATGGGGGCGATTGGTGGAGAAAATGACAACCAGTAGCCTCCTTCAGTGACGCACTACGATCAAAGAAGGTGGCTGAAACTATGAGGGATAGGACATCCTGACTCCTCAGCGGTCGCTGCAAGGGACGCTCCGGGTGTTGGAAGCCGCAAGGCAATTCCCAGCCATTGCAAACACGGGATTGCGGTGGTGCTGTCCGGCCGTCTGGTCAAAGCAGTCCTGAATCGACGGCGCGTAGTATTCTACGCGCGACTCAAAGAGATTTCAGCAAATGGATAGGGCCCTCTAGGGCCGATGTCTGCTAGGGCTGCAAGATTGATCGAAAGAGTTATTTCCCATAACAATTTTCGCCTCAATAACTTTTCACTGAAGAGTTTAAGCAGTTAGACAGCTTTGATAGAGGTAAACGAAGGAGCATAATCGGGACACCGACCTTCAGCTGGATAACGTGCACTGATAGTGAAAAGCCTTAAGTGAATCCCAAAACTACCATCATCATCCGGCAGGCATTAAGTCCGCCGCTGTACATTTGTGCATAAAGGATTAAATAAATAAATAAATAAATCATCAACTATCTTCTTCCACAACAGTACTTATGAAGAATTTGCGAGAGCATGCTTGCATTGATTATTGCAGTTTGATCATTTTAAGCGTTAGAATTACTTGTTCATTTACCTAGGATATTTTGGTGTGTATTTAATTGATATCCCCGTATATAAGACAAATGATTTTTCCATAGTGGGAACTACCTAAGAGTCTCCAACTTATGAATGAACTACGGCGAAACTTGTGCGCGTGTATCCCCGTTCAATCGAACTCGCATATTGATGGCCAAACCGAGAAATTACTGACACCAATTGCCTCTATGAGGACACGGCAGTTCACTCAAGATGGATAGACCTCCACCGCATGCTACACCGAGTCCTCCAGGCGATTCACAAAATGGTAATATCAGGCTACTTTCAACCGAACCCAGAACAGAAACCGTTCGAAACACCCACAACAGTCCTGAGCTTATCCATAAAACAATGAAATTACGGTTAACAAATGTAGCAGCCGATAAGTGTTATCCCTGAGACTGGCCTCCCTTAGGGGGTTGTTCCAGTGTTGGTCACCACTCATTGCAAAGAGGTAACGTCCAGATATCGACGTAAGGCAGCAAGGAATCTGAGATACATTATACGTTGTCGAACTGTGATCAGAAAAACACATTCGATCCCGTTTTATATGAAGCAGTGACTGTAAATAATAAAACACACCATTATTAATCCGCAAGGTGCCATCATGCCGGAGGACACAGTGGAGATGTGCCCTGCAAGGGCGGAGGACCGCCTTGTCCTCGTGGAGGTAATCGGCGTCAGTGACCTCTCGCGCCGGGCTCTGATCCAGAGCGAGGAGTAATGGCAGGCGTTCGCCTCCTTCTGCAAAGCCTTAATGCTAGCGAAGGCGGAGGCCGCACGCGTTAGGGAACGAACGGTCTCACGCCGAGCCGAGATTCCGACCCCGACTACCAATCACGGTAGACACGGGCTTCCGGTCGTCGAGCAATAGGTAGCTAGCCGTCCTGTAGTTGACAATCATAAACAGCGCGTAGTGATAGACACAGGTGTAGTTTTAGTCAGTAAAAGATTCTGACACTATCTCCCGCCCCGCCCAAGAGCGGGGGATGTCCTAAGATGATTTTCCCACCAGAAAAAAAAAGTCAGTAAAAAATTGACACGTCCTCCCGCTCCAACCAGAGCGGGAGAAGTCATTGGATGATTTCCACCCTTAAAAAAAGAAAAAAGGTGCCATCATCATCATTATTATTTCAGCCGAAAGACGTCCACTGCTGGACATAAACCTCCCCAAGTGTCGCTATAATGACCGGTCCTGTGAGCCTCTCATCCATCGGATTCCCGCGACCCTCACCAGGTCATCGGTCAATAATGGGAAAAATATAATAAAAATAAGCAGTAGGATTGTTAATAATGCCTCCGTCTAACACCAGTTTAACCATAACTGTAAACGTGGGCGATGGCCATTCTTCTGCCACTCAGAAAATTACGTAAAATACGCAATGCCATCTATCAAATTTAATATGAAGTTCAACCGTCATTGTCATCATTATTTCTACTTTGAGTCCTTAGATGGCGTTGCGAGTATCTGAATTGCTTATGGTGTCATATTTTACTTCTCGAAAACTTTGATTTCATACCGTTTGTCTTTCATATGCTTTGTTTCATTGCGATGAAACAAAGCCTAAGTAAGACAATTATCAAGTTCCAATTCCAACAATTTAAATGTATAAAAGTTATCTACGTCGATTTCTAAAATTAATAATACGTACTTCACTAAAAATTGCTACAAATATATTATATACGTAGATTTATGAAAAAAAAAATTGTAAGCATGCAAAAATATATAAAAAAATCTTATTCACGATGACAAAATAGAACAAAAATTTCTCCTAAGAGAGCCGTATGGGATTTGAACCACCTTCACATTACGTGAAAGTCTAGTTACGAAACCACTGTGCTGCGGTCTTCGATGAATATGCTATAAAATAGACGTTCTTATATAAACGTCATAATTGACTGGTTGGCTCCCTAACGATGATAGCGTGATGATTTTCGTTTTAGAAGTTAAATTTGCAGCTAAATGGAATAATGTAACATTATAGTACGTGATTTTACTCGTCGCTTTAATTTTATTATGTGTTTTGATTAGTTTTTACAAAATATTTAGAAGATATCGAATAGAAATGTCAATTTTATTTTGAAAAAATGGTAAAAGTTATTTTAATACAAAAAAATAAGACAAAATAATGTCAATATTTTTAACTGTAGCTGGGAATTGAACTCGCGGCAAATGTCGTTCAATACCTACATTTTGGATTATTGCTCACCCCACATAGCAAATAGCGTGATAGTTTATAGCCTATCAGTTGCCCTGACCTATAAGGATTGTGTATGCAAAATTTGAACAGGATCGGTTCAGTAGTTTTTGCGCCAACTAATACCATCACAAAAGAATTTTACTGTTTTATTATATGTATAGACAAAAACCAGCAAACAGAGAATAACATACTTATTTTTAGGGTTCCGTACTTCAAAAGGAAAAAACGGAACACTTATAGGATCTCTTTGTTGTCCCTCTATCTGTCTGTCTGTTTGTCTGTCTGTCAATACCCTTTATTTCGGGAACGCGTCTAAGTATTGAGGTGAAATTAAAATCATATACTCAGGTCTACGGTCCCTTGAAGCTGTAAAAAAATCAAACTTCTGAATTAACAAAAAAAGATACAGCTGTTTATGTCGCAAAAAACGAATATTTCGACACTCTTACGGGAATCAAAATTCATATCATACTTCCCGTTGATCTAGAATCCTGAAATTTGGCATGAAGCAAGGTCTCACAGCGTAAGTATAGGAAAAAAAAACTGTTAATTTGTAGTATCGCCACAAAAAAAAAAAACTTTTTGCGATTCGGAAAAATCTTCGTAACTCGATTCGGGAATCGAAGAACCCTCAATGAGCGAGTCCGACGTCGCACTTGCCCGTTTTTTTTTTATCATTTTCTAGCACATAAATTCCAATGAGCGTCAAAAACAAACTAAAATAAACAGCTTTATTTTATTTTATTCGGTACACATTAAATACACGCTTATAACCATTAAAAAGCTCCGAGTATCGACGCGTCAGTTATTTAT
Source organism: Mythimna vitellina (assembly GCA_949316375.1). Taxonomy (NCBI): domain Eukaryota; kingdom Metazoa; phylum Arthropoda; class Insecta; order Lepidoptera; family Noctuidae; genus Mythimna; species Mythimna vitellina. The sequence continues at coordinate 4,409,526 of OX438687.1, read as the reverse complement.
TCAGCTCCAAATGGATTGAAAGTGATTGATGCGCGACGTCGCGCTGTTGCTATAAAACTTGCTATAAATCACTTTATTGGCCATTTATGTTCTGCAGTGTTGATTAAAGGGAGGTTTTGTGTTTTGGTTTTAGTAATTCTTAAATAACTTATTTTTTATTTTATTTTTTCTGTTTGAATTATCTTCCCGTCCAACTATAATTTAGGTGTCTTCAAGGCTAGAGCGAATAGGCTCTTAATAAACTAGTGCGCCTGACCATCAATGATTGCATCTCCGCTTACCATCAGGTGGGATTGCAGTCAAGCACTGGTTTATATCAATTAAAAAAAAAACTTTTATTTGTTTATTGTGCAAGCCTAGCACAGTGTTGTCTTTTTAACCCAAAGGTTGACTGGTAGAGAATGCCTTGTTGCATTAAGTCCGCCTATGTACCACTACCGTACATGAAGTTTAAAAAAATAAATAAAGAGATTTCTTAAGGGGGGAATAATAATTACTTTTGTTTTATAAGTGGACAGCGAGCAATGGGTAGCTCGCCATCTGATCGTCCGGTAACCGTCCGGACCGAGCCCAAGTCATTAACGGCGCATATTGTTCCACCCGCGCCTCAAGATGTCAGTAAACCGTAGGGGCCCAGCAGGGTGAAAATGAAACCTGGGGCCCTTGGACCGAGGCAAAGAAGGAACAGGAGTGGGTTTTTGGTCAGTAAAAGTCTGATAGACCCTCGCGTCCCGCCCAAGCGCGGGGGATGTCATTGGATGATTTTCCCAACGAACAAAAAAAAAGTGCGCTCACTTACAAGTAAATTCATATACACAAGGCACCCAGACCCGGAACAAGTATGTGTGTGCCATACAAATATTTATTCCGTACGAAAATCGATCTCGTGACATACAGCGCTGCAGCCAAACGATCAACCACTGTGCAAACGATAGATATTATTTACCTAGCTTTATTGACCAGTCTACACTGTCCTTACATAATAAATCCAATATATTGTAAACAGAAAATATTGTAACAACAAATTCTTTTTTAAAAGAGTAACCATGGAGTTTCTTGCTGGTTCTTCTCCATAGGAAACGACCAATTTGGAACCGTGCACTAGCTTCTGACGTTTTATAAGTGCCCATGTAGGCCTATGTGAAATAAAAAAAATTTGACTTTGACTTTGACTTTGATATAGTGATATACGTATATATATAGTGATATACGTATAGATGTGCAGGAATCAAATTCAAAACGCGCAGCGGTGCAGCCAGTAGACAGAATGCGAAATCAATGATTTGCCAAGTAAATTTATCTCGACCATAATATCGCTACAGTAAAAAACTGGGCAAGTGCGATTCGGACTCGAGCACTGAGGGTTCCGTACAAACTTGAAAGGTAAATTGCGGTTCACGATTTATGACGTATTAAAAAAAAAAACTACTTACTAGATGTCGTTCAAACCAATTTTCGGTTTAAGTGTGCATGATAATGTACATCATATACTTTTTTTAGTTTTAGCATTCTCTTATTTTAGAAGTTACAGGGGGGGGGGACACATTTTACCAATTTGGAAGTGTCTCTCGCTCAAACTATTCAGATTAGAAAAAAAAAATATTAGAAACCTCAATATCATTTATGAAGACCTATCCATAGATAGCCCACCCCACATGTATGTATTGGTTTGATTAAAAAAAAAATTGAGTTTCAGTTTTAAGTATAGGAAACTCCCAAAACTTACCAAGTTTCAACAGTATAGTTCTTATAGTTTCGGGAAAAAGTGGCTGTGATATACGGACGGGCAGACATGACGAATCCATAAGGGTTCCGTTTTTTGCCATTTGGCTATGGAACCTATTAAAACTTTAGGGATTATTACAGAGTATTTTTTTTTTCAAACTACTGTTTGCGTTTTAGGTGAAAGATTGCTATCTGGCGGTACAAACACTAATTTGGATTAGTGTTTGTATCCCGAAACTACACGATTGTCCAAATTTTGTTTGCGCACGCAACACAACAGATCAGTCCATTGAATTTCCGACGACATTGAATTTGCGGGGTACACAGAAACGTTATTCCATATTCGAATTCGCGGGTAGTTTAATCCCTCTCACTCTTACAAAGGCGATAGGTATGTACAGGAAAAGGATGGAAATAAGAATGCAACAAACCGTCAAAAAAATGAAACAAACGCGGAAAAAACGGTTTTTTTTTCGTTGGGATAATCATCTTATGACATCCCCCGCTCTTGGGCGGACCGAGAGATAGTGTCAGACTTTTACTGACTAAAAACCCACTCCTGTTCCTTCGTTGCCTTTCGTATCGGGGCCGAGTCTTCCTTTCAGAATCAGACTCTTGGCCCCAGTAGGCTTCGACCCTGCTGGGCTCCTAAAGTTGCTGACATCTCCTTGAGGCGCGCGTGAAACAATACGCACCGTCGACGACTTGGGTGCGGTCCGAATGGTTATCGGACGGTCGGACGGCGAGCTACCCAATGCTCGCCGTCCGCAAGCCCGCGTCTACTATGGCTGGAATTGGGATCAGAATCCCGGCGGCGGTTGAAACTGAAAAAAAACGGTAGATTCAAGACCACTGGGTGCATAATTTTACCATTGCGCCAGCCCTGCTGTAAAACTTCAAAGAGTGATAGAGCAACAAACATACAACATCATAGAAGGATTCCTATTATTCTAACTCTGTATCTAAAACTTCCATTATATTGATCCAAAACAGGAGCAGTTAGGTGCACGTTATGATAAGCACTAGTTCCCAACTATGCACGTGTCGGGCTAAGTTTGGTCTAGTCAGCCCCAAGTCTGCTAGAGTCAGCTTTAGTTATTGTAGTTCGATGTTCAAGTTCTACTATAAAGATGTTGTGTTGGGAATGCAGATATAGGAGTGGATTTGTGCGATATGATTGGGTAATATTGTCTCTTTTGAGAAGGAACAGCGTAAGCGATCATTTGCGTTTGTTACAGAATTGGTTTTTCTTTTCCGTAATTAAAAAGTATTTATGGTATTAGCCTTCTAAAAAAGTATGACTTAAAAAAGCCGGTTTTTTTTATAGATTCACGCTTGACCATTATTTCGCCTATAGAGAGCGACGATGTGGACGATAATGGAGCGCGCTTAACTAGAAGTAAACTATTCACTTTTAACTGACTGAAAGGTGACAAAAGGGTTTTTGGTACGTTTTTGGTGTACAAACCAAAGTTATTATTAACTACATTACTAACTAACAGTTAAAAGTGAATAGAAACAAAATTTTTGGGTATATTTTTGGCAAGTTTTAAAGCATATACCCAAAAATTTTGTTTCTTTTCAAGTCTCTTTCTTCCATAGTTCATGAAGAGGATGAAAATTTGACTTACGATTGGGAATATGTGTGTTTGTGCAACGCTTTGCCTTGACCAATTAGGTAAGCCCAGTCACTAGTTTCTTTTAAAAATCTAGTTAAAAACCATTTCCTTTCTCTCTAACACTATCCTGGTTCTATGTAATTTAATTTCTTCCACCAACCATATTTTATTGTTTCTTTTTCTTCTTCTTTTTCGTCCCTTTTTTAACCTTTTGAGTAGCGTAAATAGAGACACAATAGAAAGAACGCCGGCGTTCGCTCGGGGTTTAATGAACTAATAAAGTTGTGTAACATATTATAATATGTATGTATATATTTATATATGGTTTTTTATATATTTAGAAACTGCTCAATTTGTTAGCAGTACACCGCAGACTACGCCCTGTATTATTTTAAGTTCTTACGATCCATCCTAAGGTTGTCTTGTAGAAATCGCTGTCAGCGATAAGACCGCCATTGTACCCATAGATTTAAGTTTATGTATAAGTTGTGTTACTTTTATGGTGTACAATAAAGTTTATTCTAGTCTATTCTATGTGTTATCCGGCTCAAAGGACCAACCTGAAAAAGACAGAGAACCAGTTAATGAGTTCAGAAATAACAGCTACAAAGAGCTTTGGTTAAGCTTGGTTGCCCTATATCTTGGGGGTGTGTAATGGCTGACAAAATTAGGTCAGTATGACAGACATGAAGGAAAAGCAAACCACGAGACTGCTAATAAAGTTCAAAACACAATAACACATAATCATAATACAAAATGTCTCACCTGTGTTTGAATTACTGGTCCAGGAACACTACCTGTCGCTGTGATTATCGATGGCCGACATTTATTTTTATTACCTGATAGGGCAGTCAAATATGTGTAATACACATATTTGACTGGCCTGTTGGTCTAGTGGTCAGTGGCCCTGATTGCTATGCCAGAGGTCGTGGGTTCGATTCCCACCCAGGACAAATGTTTGTGTGATGAGAAATATATAAGTATGTTTGTCACTTGTCTAGTACTCATAGTACAAGCTCTGCTTAGTTTGGGACTAGATGGCGTTGTGTGATAGTTGTGGAATATAATTATTTATTATTATTTTATACGTGGTATGTATGTATGAGTAAAAATCTATAAATCCGTGATAAGGCTTGTTATACTGTATGGATCAGAATTTGAGCTATGAAAAAGATGGATGAAAAAAGATTGCATGTAGCGAAGATGAGAATGTTGAGATGGAAGGTGTGGTGTGACGAGAATGGATAAAGTAAGAAATTAGTATATTAGAGGAAGTTTGAAAGTGGCGCCAGCGACTGAAAATTTGAAATGGAATCGTTTGTCTTGGTATGGCCATGTAAAGAGGAGGGATGAAACGCATGTTACTAAAAGAGTTATGAGTACACATGTTGATGGATAGAGAGGGCGAGGGAGGCCAAAGAAAAAAATGGATGGATTGTATGAGAAGTGATATGAAAGAAAAGGGAGTAAGTGACGGGTGGCAGAACACAACAGAAGAACAAAACGTGTTGTGCCGACCGATCTGAATGAATGAATGTATCAATTATTATATAGTATTCATCTGTGCATCTATAATGGTATTAAATATGTGTATTTATTATTTACATGTGAATGGATGGAGAGGGAGAGGGAGACCAAAGAAAAGATGGATGGATTGTGTGAAGAGTGATATGAAAGAAAAGGAAGTTAGTGATAGCATGACGAGTGACAGGGCAGAGTGGAAGAAAAAGACGTGTTGCGCCGACCTCAAATAACACGGGACAAGGGCAGGAAGATGATGATGATTGTCAAACTAATGACAGCCCAATTTTATGTCCTGTGAACTACTGTCCATTCCAGGTAAAAAAAAATCGTACAAACGTTTTTCAAGGACATTCGAGTTGTACAGACGTATGTACAATCGGCGCTCGAGGGGAACTGGTGGCGAACTCAAACATAAAAACACAATAAATTACAATTAGTCAATAACAATAAAATAAAATAAAATACACAGAATTATTAAATAAAATAAAATTATATATACACATATGTTTTATCTTAGCCTAAATTTGCGTTTGGCTCCGGAGTGCTCAACGTGCAGCCTGGTCCAGTACCGCATTATAGAAAAAAAGAAAGAAAAACAGTTTATTCGCGCGAAATGACGCAATCTTAAAACTAGATAACAAACATAATCAATTGATAGGTAAGATGTGCGTCACATTCGCGCAAAACGGCCGAACGCTCAGCATAAAGCTGCGGCCTCACGCATAATGCGATGAGCTCACAGCGCTGGTTTTCAGCGTGGGCCGGTGAAAGACGAAAGGACAGTGCAGTGTAAAAAAAAGTAAAAAGATTTGTATAGTAAAAGGAAATAAAAATAGGTACATATGAATATATCGAGCAATAAAAAAATATAGATCCAAATTCATCCTGCAGGCGAACAACTGAAGGTAGCAGTTGGATTTGCCTTGTATGCGGCGCATTAGAGACACAACTCTCTTGCGAATAATAAAAATAATGAGCAGTTTCCTTTGTCACAGGACGGCTAATAAAGACTTTCTAAGTAATAGGATTTTGAAGAAAATTTTCCTGTTTGGGTTGTAATATCGTTGAGTAAAGGGTTCTCGTTTGTGATTTGATTCTTAATGATGTTCATAAGTACGATCTTTAATTCACAGGTTTACCTCTGAAACCTTCAGGTTTGATGTGGTTTGTGTTTGGTTTCGTTTGATGTGTTGTTTGTGTGTATTTGCCCGTAAATTATTGTAATATTTAAAATGCCATTTCTTACCCACACTGGAAATAAGAATGAAACAATCTTACTTTAAACGTCATGGTACAGGTCTTGATCTTTGTAAAATTTTTTTAGAGATGTTTGATTAACAAAAATTTTTTTGAAGAAGAAAGATTGGGTGGGAAAATCATCTTATGACATATCGCGCTCTTGGGCGGAGCGAGAGATAGTGTCAGACTTTTATTGACTAAAAACCCACTCCTGTTCCTTCGTTGCCTTCGTCTCAGGGCCCTGGGTTTCGTTTTCACACTACCCATGGCCCCAGGCTTACATACACCAGTTAGGGAATATACTCCCAGGATAAAAAGTTAGATAGCAAAATAATTGCTATATAATATTCCAGGACATTGTATGCCAAGTATCACCAATATGTTCAGCCGTTAAGTTGCGAAGAGGTGACAGATAGACAGAGTTACTTTCGTATGTATTATATTAGTATGTACTAGAATAAGTAGACCAATCATTCAATAGAAGTACTGGTCTATATCATACTCTGTATATATCTGTTACAGTCTTGTCTTGAACGTATTTATCACAGGAATTTAAAAAGCACCTCTAAGATTCACTACTAACAGTAAAAATTCACTGTAATATAAATTCTTAGAACATAACTTTTTAAAACGACCATATTTAGTTGTAAATACGCTAGTTCCTTGTTAAAGTACGTGCTCACGTCAGTGCAAGAAGGTGCTCCATCGCTACACATTAGTCGAAGTATCTGCGTAACCCCTGCCCTGTAGCTCGTAGCTCGTAGCTCGTAGCTCGTAGCAAAGTGCTACGGTGTAGCACGTCGTAGCTCAAAAGACGCTACGAGCGATTCAGAAAGTTTTATTGGTGAAATGCATAGAAATGCAAAGAATTCATTCCTTTTTCATTTCTTTATTGCACACCAAACATAGTATAGTAATAGTGTAATACATTAGAGATGTAATATTTCAAGTAAGAAATCTAAAAAACAACGAATGTTGAGTTTTTCTAGGTCATCTATTTCTTCTTTTAAACACCAACGAAAAAATGGAACCCTTGTAGGATCATTTTGTTGTCCGTCTGTCTGTCAAGGGCCTTTATCTTGGGAACGCGTAGAGGTATCAAGTTGGAATGATACATATACGCACAAAACGTTTTGGGAACACATTCATTGTGCGTACAGCTAAGGATTAGAATCCTTTGTTTCCTGATGGCTACAACCCGGGAATCTTTAGTCAAGAGTGAATAGGTTATTTCTAGGTAAGCGCGCTCCATCGTCGACCGCATCGTCGCTTTTCATCAGGTGAGATAGCCGTCAAGCACGTACCTATCCAGAATAAAAAAAAATGTTATGTTGTTGATATTAGTAATAGAAAAGATACGGCCGTTTATGTCGCAAAAAACTTGTATTTCGGCGCTCTCAAGAATCAAAATTCATAGGGTACTTCCCGTTCACCCAGAATCCTGAAATTTAGCATAAAGCAAGGTCTTGTAGCATAGGTATAGGAATAAATCTAAAAACAATAAATATGTTTTTCCGTCAATCAAAATTGGACAAATTTTCGAGACTCCATTTGGAAATTAAACTATTTACATATGTAAATCTGTACGAAGCCTCAGTGCGTGAGTCCGACTTGCATTTGCTCAGCTTTTTTTAGTTAAGAAATCATCCAATGGCCACTTTCACTCTAAGGCGGAGCGAGAGAACGTATCAGACCTTACTGATGCGTTGCGGGACCCTAGGTTTTCCTTTCATAAGCGAACCTATGGCTCCAATAGGCTTCGGCCCTACTGGGCTCCTGCGCTTTTGCTGACATCCCTTTGAGGTGCACGTGGAACATTACGCGCTGTCAACGACTCGGGTTTCGTCCGGACAGTTACCGGACGCCCGGACGGCCTACGGTGTCTGGAAATCAAAGTTGAGATCCCGGGGGCTGGGGCGTGAGGGAAGCCCGTTCCCTCACGGTTGCGGCCGCCACCTTCCCTAACATTACTGCTTTGCAGAAAGATTCGACCTCCTGCTATTCCTCCTCGCTTCGGACTATGGCTGTACCAGGGCCCGGTAGTCGTTTAAGCATGATGGAGTAACAAACATACACACATACAAACTTCCTACGTGATTAACTACTTTTCAAACAGCGAAAAGCCGCTCCTATTTTCACACAATTTCCGGCCATCTTCAAGCGATAATAGATAAAGAAAAGTCTCATGAAAATTCCAAAGCAAAACATAAATAAAGCTGAAAATATGATACAGTGTTATGTAGCTACATTGTAGCTGGAGTAAGCCTCTTTGGCGGAAAGTTTTTCAATTAAAAAGCTTTCGTTGCGACCACGGCGGGCGATGTATGATATTGTGGACCGGTTTTGTTTTATAATAGTGTTAAAGCTGATGGTAGAACTTTGGCGTGAGGATTGCATTATAAAGTGTTTATTTTTTGGGCTGCGTGAAGGTTTGAAAGACCGTGGCTTTGGTACGAAAAAGGGGCAACTGAAGGAACATAGGTAAGTTTTATTCAGTATAAAAAAAGGTAAAAAACTAAAACCGTCTTAATTGTCCGCTACCATAGGTACCAACCGAAAGACTTTAATAACGTGTGACTACGGCTTTTCTTTATGTTCTGTTCCTATTTTTCCAGTTACCTTGTTTATTTCAGCAGGATGCTGGTTGCTTACTTTTTCAGCGTCATTTTTTTGTTGTAGTCGGGTTTTAGGTTTTTACATTGTTTTATTTAAACAATTTTGGTGTTAAATCACTGTCCTTTACAAAACTTTTTGTCCACTAGGGGGCGCCACATTGAATTTTGATGATATTTTTTGATAAGTAACAGTAAAATGATTTTAAACAACTTGACCTTTCAAATGATATTAAACACGGTGTATTTATCTTTTTTTTAATACATGACTTTTTTTCCGCTAGACGGCATCACTTTAAATTTGAGCAATATTTTGGAAATGTACAAGTAAAGCCCTTTTAAATGATATCAAACACGGTGTATTTATCTCCATTTTTAATTTTTAACACATTACTTTTTGTTCGCTAGAGGGCGCAATATCGAGTTTTGTGATACGATACGTAACCTATGTTCAGCGGACAATTAAGACGGTTCTAACGATACCTCATACGTCGATTTCCGATAAGTAGATTAGGAGCTACGAGGGAACAGATGAACATACTCACATACATATATACATAGCCTGTCAAAATCTTAACCCTCCTTTGGCTTTGCCGTAGTCGGGTAAAAAGAGGGCGTATCAAAACACGCCCTCGATAATTGCCCATCTAAATAAAAAATATGTTTATTTTATAAGTCATTTCTTTTTTTGGCTCGCGCTTAACCATAATCTCACTTGATGGTTAGCGACAATGGGGTCAAATATGAGTGAGTATAGAGTATGTGTATCTTCGATCCCTACAGTCGCCACAATGGTGAATTGCTTAGTATGAACCACATTTATATCACGTCACAAAATCATCTAATGACAAATCTCGATTTTGGGCGGATCGGGAGATAGTGTCAGACTTTTACTGACTAAAAACCCACTCCTGTTCCTTCTTTGCCTTCGTCTCAGGGCCCCGGGTTTCACTTTCACACTACCCGTGGATATCACGTTTAGTATGCTTGCAACAAAATAAAAAATATAATACTTAAAGTATTCTCCTCCTCCTTTTTGAAGTCGGTTAAAAACAATACGGCGCGGCGGTCGCCATGTGTATTTGTAATTTTTAAACTTTAGTCTAACTTATAATAACTTAAAAAAAAATTATTACAAATGTTTAATTTACATGAATGTGACCAGTTTTAAAACACGAAGATTTTTCAGTCTGATGCAGTTCGTAGAATATTTACAAAACCATTTTAGTTAACTTGTAAGCTAAAAATAAATAAATTACCAGAACATACAATTTTCAGGCTAAGACATCCAAGTTTTAAAGAACAAAACATACAAACCATTATTACAATACAAAAAAATAAACCTCATAAAAACGTCTTTCAAATAAAACAAAACGGTCTTCGACAATGTTCGTGGAACATCGTCAAGCTTCGGCCTCCATCGCTCACCGTCGACAGTGTCCCGAACGCATTCCATTTTGAATTGAGAACGTCCATGAATTGCCGTTTTTGTAGCTGCTCGGTTGAACAGGCATGTGCCACCAAAAAAGGGTAGATTGAAAAATTTTCGCGCGTCCAACGAAATATAGAGAGGGATTCTTAAACCGTAGACACGTTGGTGTATATAGGCATGTGTTTGTGATGCATTTTGGTAGTTGAAGTCAGAATATAATAAGTTTGTGATATAATATGTAGGAGTAGGTCAGGCCCCGAAACAAATAAAAGAGCTAAGTAACATTGTGATCATTTTAAGAGATCCTGAAAAGGCGCAACTAGATTTCAACACAGAAATGTAAGTTAAATTGTAATTTAGGTAGGCACTAAGAATAGAATAGAATAGAATAGAATAGCATAGAATAGAATAGAATAGAATAGAATAGAATAGAATAGAATAGAACAGAATAGAATAGAATAGAATAGAATAGTATTTATTCGAGCCATACATAAAACAACCACCAAAAAAACATGCCATAAAAGTAACACAACTTATACATAAACTTAAATCTATAGGTACAATGGCGGTCTTATCGCTAACAGCGATATCTTTCAGACAACCTTAAGATGGATCGTAAGAACTTGAAATAGTCTGCGGTGTCCTTCTAACAAATTGATCAGTCTCTATATATATAAAACACAATACTATAAATATATATTATAATATGCCTATTTTTAAGATTTGATGCTATAGGACCAATTATCAAACCAATACAATCACTATGTCAAACAGTAAGATTCAATTTCACCAATTTTACAAATAATTAAAACACCAAAAACTTTCTGAACACTAGAAATTGCTCTCGCTGACATTTCAGGACACACTTAGAACTTGGAAATTACTTTAAAAAAAAAAACCCCAGCTTCGCCCACAAGAATTTCAATATAAACCCAGCGCCAGACGGAAACTATTTGAATAAAATCCTTTTGTTGCGCGTAACGACACTGTCTCGGCCATTACATGGAATAGATAGGTACAGAAGGTTCAGTCCACATAATAAGGCAAAACGCGCACGCATAGATATGTTTCATGTACACTTAGTCTAACTGCAATCGCCACCGCTATCAATTGGTTTAACATTGAAATGATCTGCGTTCATGTTAGTTTAAAAAAATCACAAATGTGATGTATCTATATTTGAGAAAATAAGGCAGATAAATAAATAAAACATTTATTTGTGGCAACATAAATAACTTCGATACCTACATACGTGAAGTACATTTTGCGCAAATTCTGATCTCAATTTAATTCTGCCATTAAGTTTACTTTACGCAGCTTTACGACTTTTTTAACATAAGGTAGTCAATTTCAGGATGACTTGTAACACCTACTGGGTAATATAGTTTGCACTTTAACGTCAATTTGTAATTGACTTTATTAAAAGCGATTTAAAGTATAAATTTATTAAAAAAAAATTAACATCATGGTAACAAGGATTTTATTAGACTGTATGTGACTTGAGATCACTGGATGCATATTTGTGAGCGAATCCTATTTTTGCTAATAACCTAACCTTCTGTACCAATCTATTCTATGGCGACATTGTCTCGGCAGTTACATGAAACTAGCTCGGTTGCGCGTGGAAATACTAGAGAATTACCTTTATTACGCAACCGTGCGGTGTATGGGTATTTATTAGGTCTTATTTACATTACTCTTTATGTTCAGTGGCTGTGAAACGGTCGGGAACATTAGTGGTAATAGATATTTAAGTTCGGTTTGAAACTTTAGGAACTTTGAATTAGGTGGGCGAATTTTAAGTGGGCGTATCTGTGTTTAATCTGTGTGGGCTTTGACATTAAAGTTTATCAGGTTTTAGAATAAATGCCCCCTAGGCTTACTTCTTTAAAGCTTGTTATAAAGGCCAGTAATAATGGTCTTTTCAAATTATTATTATCAACAGAGAGTGGTTTCTATGTCTGTGTGTAATTTATCTATAATATGTATGTATTATATATACACATCCAGTACATGATTCTAAACTTTGATTTAAAAAAGGTACAATTTTTTTTTAAATTAGGAAAAAGTCGACGAACAATTCCACTACTGGGGGTCCAGAGTTATGTACTGGATCCATGGTATTCATTGTGATGTCAAAGACACCCTGTATGTATATAAGTATGTTTAACACTTGTCTAGTACTCATAACACAAACTTTGCTTAGTTTGAGACTAGATGGTGTTATCTGAAAGTTGTGGAATAAAAATTTAAAAAAAACACGGGATGGATATTTCAGATGGGCGGGAAAGGACTGCCCCCTAGCCAAGTTACGATCGTTTCGTTTGCGTCGAACGCCTTGAGTAGGTCTTCTGCCTCCGATTCTTGTGTTCTGACCACGTGACTGAGCGTTGATATGACGTCAGAACAAAGGAATCGGAGGCGTGGCCTACTCGAGACGTCCGACGCAAACGAAACGATCGTAACTTGGCTAGGGGGGCACGTAGGTACTTTATCGTTGAAACTACTGAAAATGTTCTTAGGAGATTGTCCTTAACTATGTAACGGGTTACGTACTATAGAGCCTCTCTTTTCATTGATACCTCTTTAGAATACTGAAGAGATTGTTTGTTTAATCTCAGGAACGACTGATTCGAATGGATAAATTAAGTGTTAGATAACCCGTTTACTATGGAAGGTTATATATCATAACGCTACGACCCACGAAAGCGGAGCAGTGACCATAGATGCGGGTGAAACCACGGGGTTTGCTAGTTATAAATGAAAGAGATGAACACTAATTCGAGTGTTAAAAGAAAAAGATTGTCAGATGTGATGAGTACGTCTGTCAGCCCGACATGTACGAGAAATATATAATTAAATAATTTAAAAAAAAGAGGTTCGGTTGATTGGCTGTTTTTATTCTTTTAAAAGTAATTTCCATGTTTTAAGTGTGTCTGAAATGTCAGCGAGAGCAATATCTTGTGTCCTAAAATTTTCAACTACTTTTTTATTATATTTTTTGTTGACTATAATGTAATCTGTCTATGATTTGTAATAATCCTGTACCAATAAACAACTATGACTAATTATTGTAAAATAATATGTGACGACACTTATGGCGTCACATACGAGCTGCAATTCAAAATCCATACAGTAGTCCCTTTGTACCTCATCCACCAAAAGCAGCCAAACAAAACATTAAAAAGTAATAGCTTTCTCATTTCCAGTCCTTTTGTTTCTTTAGTAGATAAAAGAAACCCAAATGTCCAGATGTTTTTTGGGCTACTAGCTAACTATTAAACGCAATAACCTAATGTTCTTTTTTTCAAGTTAAAACTCTTTTTGAGAATAAAGAGTTTTAATAAAAAGGTTTCAACTACATTATCGCGCTAGCGCGTAATGGTAATCAAAACGTCACAGTTTGGTTATAAGCACCATTATATACCTAAGTGCAGTGCAATTAGAGTCACTTTATGAGCAAGTGTGTTGAAAAAGCATTTTAAATATCTCCGATCTCCACGGTACCTTTACAGCACCCGTGACGTCTCAAAAATCCATCCAGTAGAGTAATTGCGGTTGGAGAGGTAAAGGTCCAGTAGACGTCAGTATACGCTGTCACCGATGGTAACAAAATGCATTACACAGCTTACATTAACACGTTGACTCATTTTTGTATTATTTTCAATCCTGCGTACTGGGTGTTTAAGACCTCGTATGAAAATATTATTATAGCAGTTACGGGCTTATTAGACCTCGTAAAGTTTAAGAAACTAAAAGCTATTTTTGACAAAAATAAAACAAAATTTTTCATGTTATTTACGAGGTCAAGTGACCCCGTATTAAAGTAAATACACCATTGCATTCTGTTTTAATAAGGCATCTTAGATATATATTCATCTCTTTCCTAAACTTGTTTTTCTTAGCCGCACCGCAAGGAAAACACATACGAGGCTTATTAGTTCCGCACTAAAAGTGTTAACAAACGAACGAATAAAATGCAAAATTCAGGTTTCCTACCGTTTTCTCGTAAATATTCATACCGGGGCCATACGCAAAATGGATTCTTATTTATTCAGAATATTATATTATTACAAGCAACTGAAATACAGAGTTATATTTCAGTTTCTGGTTTCTTTTTAAAGGAGGTCAGCTGCAGTTGTGCTTAAACCAGAAATGCGACTTTATTATTATGAATGAATTAATTGGAGCATACATTTTGAATTGCTTGTTGTGAAATGTTATTTATTCCTTAGCTTGGTTGTTGAGCGTGAGGAATTTATTGCTTTCAATTCTCAATTAATAAATGCTTGTTTGTTTGAAATCTATTTGGTTGAGAGCTTCCTGTTTTATATTCGTAGAACACCTTAAGCAAACCATTTTTTGTTTAGTTTTTAGTATGTGAAATTATAAAATAACTTCTAAATGCTATGGGTGCAGCAAGAGGGAGTGTTAATTACTGACTAAAAGCCACACGAGTTCCTTTAGTGCATAGCCTAGCCTTTTGCGCTTCAGGGCTATGGGAACTCTTTTAAAAAATGGCGAGTATCGGCCCAGCTGGATCCCTATGGTTTTGCTGGCATATCTGGCATATGGCATATGCTGGCGTGCGTGGAACAATAAGCACCGTTGATAACTCGAGTGCGATCCTTACGAGATGGCCGGACGGCGAGCTACCCATTGCTCATCGTCGGGAAGTTCGCGCCTACGGTGGTGGTCAGAGATTGCTTTGCAACTCCAGACGCTCGTGGCGTCTTCTATCTTGGCGGCCGGGGCGTGATAATGTCTGCCCATCATCATGGTTGCGGCTCTCTCCTTTGCTAGCATTACTGCTTACAGAAGGAATCGACCGTTTCCCATTTCCTTTCACTACAGTTCAAGGCCTGAACCAGGGCCGGGTACATAAGTATACTTTTAGTAACCTAGGATCATCGTAACTTTGCTGACCAATTAGCGGAAAACTGTATGTTAGACCTGGTCACGCGGCACTAACTGAATCTACCACTCGAACTATTCGAACTAAATTACGTGACATATATCCACTATGAACTAGTTACACCCTGAACAGACTGAATTAATATTTTTTTTGACCTAGTGAATGAACTGATCAATCGCAGACATTTCACGGAGCGTCACGAAAGCCTGGAAAATCTTAACAGCGACTTTCATAATGATGACGTCATTAAACAACGCCATCTATTAATCAAATTAGGAACTAATTTAATACACACCATCTATGAGAAAATATGTGAACTACGTTAACAGTTTTAACTTAAGTCTGTTTGTTTAGTTTAGTTACGTCTGCTTTTTTCTCTCTCTCATTATGCAACTTATCCTTAAAGCATGCGGAGTTTACTTATAAGTGATTGTTACACTATTGTACTCTATTTTATTGCATGTTACCTTTAGCACAATACCAGTGTAAATAATTATTGGTGAACCAATAAATAAATAAATAAAATAAATAAATGCATATAATCAAAGCTTCAGAACTTTCTTCCTATTCTGAGAATGAAAGAGAAAAAACGTTCAGTACAACAGCTGTTTACACCTACACGCTAGTATATTGCTAGAAGCTGAGAGAGCGTGTGTAGTTGCAAGTGTTGCTATGTTTTTACCGCGCTCCGATATTGCAGTACGTGACTTTTTAAAGCAAGCTTGTGCAATATGTGGTACGTCACGTGAAAAGCAGTAGTAAACATAACAGCACTTAGTGATTCAAATGAAAATAGGCTCGTTTTAGCGCCATATTGTGACGTTATAGCCTTTAAAATCGAATCAGTTATAATCCATTCAAAATAAGACTGACATTTTTTATGTCCGTTCAAACAATTTTGGCTTTTATTGCATTGGTTGTATGACATATGGCAACTGCAGTAAATAATTGGCATTGTAACCACTTTTTAAATTAAATTTACTTACAAATCAAGTTCTTCAATTCCGCTCATCCCTGCATCACTGTGTGAAATTTTTGTGTAGTGGCGAATGAAAGAAGCGTTTTGCAATGCGAATTGTTTCTAAAAATAAAAATATGAAAGAAAACAGTTTTAAAAGAAACTAATGATGACTTAAATAATATATTCAGTTAATTTTAATCAAACAATAATGTTTCATCTTCACTTAGATTTAACTAAGACTACTGGGGCCATGGATGATGCCGGCCAGGCCGTAGAACAATGGCAAAGAAGGAACAGGCGTGGGTTTTAGTCAGTAAAAGTCTGACAAAAGTCCTAGGATATGCACATTAAAAAAAAAAAACATCATCATCTTTCCAGTTGAATGACGTCGACAGCTGGACATAGGTCTCCCCATGTGTCGGCACAATGACCGGTCCTGTGTATTTCGCATTTTCGAGGAGGTCTTCAAACGTTGCACCTTCCGGTACTCGCCATTCAGAACAGATTTTCAATGTGGCCGAAAGGTTCTACTTTCGGCCACATTGAAAATCTGTTCTGCGGACAATGTGCCCTGCCCACTGCCAATGAAATTGGGCAACTCTTCGGCTATGTCGGTAACCTTGTTTCTCCTGCGGATATAGTCATTTTTGAACCGATTACACAAGGAAAACTCCGAGCATAGCCCCCTCTATTGCCCTTTCATATCTATTGGCAAACTATTGTAGAAATCATCGTAAGAAAACTGGCATCTCCTAGAACAAAAAAAAACTGGCTAAGTGCGAGTCGTTCTCGCACTGAGGGTTCCGTACAAACTTACCTATGTAAATAGTTCAATTTCCGTATGGACTCCCATTGAGAGATTTTTCCGAATTGCAAAAGAAGTATGTTTTTTGGTGACGTAACAACATAAATAAAAATTACTGTTTTCAGATTTATTCCTATATCTGTGCTATAAGACCTTGCTTTATGCCAAGTTTCAGAATTCTTGGTCAACGGGAAGTAAGAATTTTTATTCCCTCGAGAGTGTCGAAATATGCGTTTTTGGCGACATAAACGACCATATCTTTTTTTTTCGTTAACTTAGAAGTTTGATTTTTTCACATCTTCAAAGGACTGTAAACTTGAGTATATAGTTTTAATTTCAACTCGATACCTTTACGCGTTCCTGAGATAAAGAGTCTTGATAGACAGACAGACAGACAACAAAGTGATCCTATAAAGGTTCCGTTTTTTCCTTTCAAGGTAGGGAACCCTAAAAATTGAAGGCATTTGACATCCACCAATCCACAATGGGCCCATGTGATGGATTACGGTTCATTTCTTCTCTTAGAGAGAAGTTCCAAGTCCCAGGAGTGGGCATTTTATAAGGTTAATGTTATGTTAACGAAGCTTAAACTTGTCTTGAATTAATAAATATGCAAAATTCTCTCTAGGAGTACGAAAGCACAACGCTGATACACAGTCGTCAATATAACAAGATTACCCGCAGGCAAAAAATCGCTTGGGAGCCGTGCATTTGTCGCTTCATTTCCCAGTTTTACTTATGCAAATAAGTTTCGACAGCGGACGAAAACCTGCTGAAATGAAAGCGTTTGTTTCACCAACAGAAGTAGTGTAGAGTCGTTATTGTTAGTAAGATTTTTTTTCAAATTTTTTTTAGGCTTTGTATCTAAACCTATGAGCAGGCAAATGTGAATTCTTAAAATAGCTTTAGATTATTTAATGATCTTAGCTCGAATTATTAATTTTTACTCATTAATTTATTGATACAGTTAACACAAGTAATTTTTTACAAGTAATTAACATTGTAGGAATAGTCGTATCACAAAATTTTTTTTAGAATTACTTTAGATCACAATTAATAGCATAAGCAACAACAAATCGCCTAGATCATATTAAATATTTAGGTTATTTTTAGGAAAAATCACAAACAATTTATATGCATTTAAAATACAATGAAACGAGTTATACGTTAATTTTTTACCTTAAGTGAGATGTATATTCAAAGCAATATTTAGGCGTCGCGTTTTTTATTACGAGAAAAAAACCAAAAAAAAAATTAATTTAATATGCGATGTATAAATTTCATTGCACAAAAAATCTAGAAAGCAAGCACCACTCTACCCCCTCAACTGTTTTATGAAGGAAAACTTTTTGCAGATGCGAGAGCGTCAGTCTCTAATGACGGCGGGTCACCGGCCGCTCCGAATATCCCATAATGGACCATTGTGTGTACCTCTGTTCAATGATGGATGGCCACAAATATTTTTAAGAGTGCTTTTATTCTGGAAAGGATTTTGAAAGGCTATTGCGTGCTGTTGAAAGTTCTAGAGTGGGTGGCGAGCTGTCTGTTGAAGTAAATTCTTGTCCTATGCGTGGCGACCTTATTTATTTATAACAAATTGGATTACCTATTGACGGAAGTTATAGATTTTTCGAACTAAATTTAGAATCTGCTCATCAGTGTTTAAACTAACCTAATTATATTTTTTATAATAATATAATATAATATTCCTCAACGTCGTCTAGTCCTAAGCTAAGCAGAGCTTGTTTTAGGGTTACTAGACAACTGATAAACATACTTATATATTTCTAAATATATACATACACAACCCTATTTTTTAATTAGTACAAATAATGGGCTTTATCTGTACCCGTTACTGATCATATTTATGTAGTCAAAAGTAAAAAACGAAATCCCAAAATTGTCCACGAAAATATGTCATAATTGGTTAATTCGTAATTGAATCAATTATTCATAACATTTGCTACTAGAAAAGTGTTTTTCCATTGTTTTTCATTCATAATCAATAGCTTGTACAATATTTCCATAAATTGAGTGACAATTGGGGATATAAAAACTCTAATAACTTTGCTGTTTATGAATATTATTTATTGAGACTTTCCTTAAATAATATCAAGACCTTTTCTAATAAGCCTGTAGCGATATCTATGGCGTCACATAAGAACTAATCCTGCATCGCGCAATCAAAGTTCTCTGCGCGATTAGAACATATAGAACAGTTCGAAATCATCTATCGGGCAGTTGTCCACCAGACATAACACCCGTCTGGTCGGAGGATCCTCTCTTTTCAACGGAGGTATGCGGAACTTTACACTCTGTTCCGCTTACCTCCAAAAGCCCTTTAAGTATTTGTACTAATTAAAAACTACTGGTGTATAGATAAATTACACCCAGACACAGAACAAATTAACGATCATTTGTTGAAATGAATGTTTGTGTGATGAGCACGAGCTCATCACACAAACACTGTCAAAAAACTGTCCTGGGTGGGAATCGAACTCACGACCTCCAGCGTAGCAGTCAGGGCCACTAACCACTAGACCAACAGGCTAGTCAAAATTATACATAAGGCTAAAGACTTAAATACTGCAAGTCGGTAGTGTGTGTGTGTGTGTGTGTCGGTAGTAGTGTGTTGCTTGTCAAAAGTACTGACATGATATAACACCAACATTGTACACTTAGTTCGCAATAAACGTTTTGACTTTGACTTTGTCTGTGTACTTACGATCATACTTGTTCACACATCAAATGCATGAGCATGTGGCATGGCGGCTGAGGCGCGCCGAGCTATGAGCGCGCGGCAGAAGGCAAGCGACCAGCATTTCTCCATCTGATGGCTTCAGAGGCACTTGAGTCCCTCAATCGACAACCCATACGGCTATAGTTGTTGAATAGTATACAGTCCATTTATTTATTAATTTCTCTGAGATACGGAATATGCAAAAACTTTTTAGCTCTAATATTTCTGATCAAGTTATCCATTAAGTAATCTGAAGGATATTGTTTGGTTCCTAATTAGTTTAGATTTTTACCCTATTCACATTAAACGTGGCCTTAAAAGTTACATGATTATGGGAGCGAAGCTATTGCGTGCCTCAAAGTAAATAATGGATTTCGGGTTATTACCGAAGATACTAAAAAGTTTTTTTCCTTACATGTAAATGTTCTTTATTGAGTCATAAAACAATACCAAAAACTAAGGCTTCTCCTAATAAAACCTTAAAATAAAAGACTCATTAAATTGTCTTACAAAAATATGAAAACTTATGGAGAACTAGATTTTGCCCGCGACTTCGTCCACGTAGAAGTCGAAAATGGTTTTATTAGGTTTTTTGAGATACGAAAATATGAAATATTATTTATTATCTTCGTCGTGTGTGATAGTCCATTGAAATGTATGGCGAGCGATATTGTATCTTAAGATAAAATATTTTAGTATCTTAGCCGTGTGCAGCGCCCCTTAGTGAACTCCACTGCAGGTGACGTAACCTACGACAAACTTATTATTTTCGGTTGGTACAGTAATCGGGTCTAGGGATCGAACCACAAAATTAAGTTTGTTTTTATTGTATATACTTTTCCGGGATAAAAAGTACCCAGTGTGGTGCCCAGGATATTAAAGAATAATTATACCAAGTTTTATCGTAATCGAAGCGGTAGTTTTTGCGTGATGCCTGAACAAACAGACAGACAGACAAAAAATTTTTTAATCATATTTTTGGATTCGGTGTCGGTCTAGAAACACCCCTTGCCATTTATTTTTTTGATATTTTCAATTTACAGAATTTTCATTTCTACAGATTTATTATAAGTATAGATTTCCGAAGATACTTCGAATTTGAAAATTGTCTCGTCCTTATGTACCTTTCAAGAGAATATAGACTTTAGTTATAACATCACACTATGTGAGTTGTCTATATAAAATGTTGACAACGATACCTCTGTAAAACATACAAAAACAAAACACTCAAATACATCGTCATCATTTCAGCTGAAAGACTTCCACTGTTAGACATAGTCCTCCATCAAGAGTCGCTACCATGAACGGTCCTGAGCGTATTGGCTCCATTGGATTGATAAATGATATTTATTTTGTAAGTAGGTTTAAAAAAACACGTCAATTTTTTTTTCGTCATTTTAAACTAGATGAGGCCGGTGTTTCCTAGCTGACTACCCTGAGAAGAAACACCGAAACAAACTCAGGGGTCGAAGTCTCTTTTGAAGTCCATACAGTTAATATGTAATGGTCAAATCACATGAGAACAATGCAGATTTGTCTGAGATGGTCTTTTGAAGAAAGAACCATACAGATTTGATTCCCGCGACACTCACCAGGTACACATACATAAAGTAGTAATTAGTATTAAAACAAAAAACATTAAAAAACTGCATCAAATTAGGTGCAAACTCATTCCAAAGGCGTGAGGTGGTCACATTCATAGACATAGGATTAAGCACGGGCGTCCAACTCACGAGCTTCCATTTTTCGCCCAGGTTAATGAGAAATGAGTAAAACCCGATGTTTTCACATAAAAATATCATATTCTGCAAAATCTAGCAACAAGTTTTTCCGTCCATAAAAATTGTGCAACGAGGTTCTATTTAAAATCTTTTTAAAATGTGGTGTTCTTTCATGACGGACGGGAATATTTAAAAATATGTATTTTTTTATCAGCACTATGGATGTTTGCACTTTTTTTATACGAGTTGTTCCTAACCTGTGGTCCGCAGACCAGCCCCCCTAGCCAAGTTACCGTTTCGTTTACATCGAACGCCTCGAGTAGGCCACGCCTCCGATTCCTTTGTTCTGACCACGTGACTGAGCGTTGAGATGACGTCAGAACAAAGGAATCGGAGGCGTGGCCTACTCGAGGCGTTCGGCGTGGACGATACGATTGTAACTTGGCTAGGGGGGCAGTGGTGGTTCGCAAGAGCTAAAATATAATAAGGAAGAAAATCTGACACGTCTTGCCAAGTTATCCATTTACCCAATTACATGGTTGTGGAGTTCAGATAGCCAGTAGCATGGAGTTAACTCATTAAACAATAAAAGGCCCGTTTTGGCATTTGAGAAAGACCCTATACGACAGTTCTGCAGTGATCTTATAAGGAGTTCCGTTCCATTTCTTCGAAGTTCATGATCAGATCATAACAATATTTTACTTTTAATTTAACTTGGAAGCATAACCTTTAATTAAAAACATAATTTTCAAAATCAGTCCACAATTGACCAAGAAATCGGTGAACATACATAAAAAAAAACATTCAGCCGAACCTCCTTCTTTTTGAAGTCGGTTAAAAAGACAACACTGTGGTAGGTGTGAAATCACCGAATATCCTTTGTGTGTTCTCCCACTCGCTTGCTTTACCTACTTTGCGTTTTAAGAGGACTGTAAAGGCAATCATCACGATCTTCTCAAATTGTTATTATCAGCGGAGAGTGGATTAGAGTAGCTGCCGCTATAACAATATCGCATACGGAATGGATATTTTAGTTAGGCCAGTAAGAAAAGGTAAAAAAAACTTTTTAGGAGACTACCAGACTACCAGTATGTAACATACAATACAATAGAATAGAAATACTTCGAGCCAGACACAGCATAACGGTTATAAGCATAAGCATAAGCATAATCAGCCTTTTTAATGTTCCCACTGTTGGGACTCAGGCCTCCTCTCTCTAGGAGAGGGAATGGACCGTAATCCACCACGCGGGCCCAGAGCGGATTGGTGAATGTCACATGTCTTCGAATTTTTGGTTCTAGAACATGCCGGTTTCCTCACGATGTTTTCCTTCACCGTTTTGTAGAGCAGTGGTGATGAAATAAATTACACAAAGTAATGTGCCCGGCTGGGTTTGAACCCGGAACCTACAACTCGCAAGTCGGGGCCGTTACCACTCGGCCACCACTGCTCTATGCTATGGTTATAAACACAAAGTAAAAAAGAACAAAAGTACAAAGTGCGCCGAGCGTGCCCGCATCCAAAGGGTAACCACCTCAGCATTTGCTGGGCGTTAGACACCCAGCCCTGCGTTCAAAAATGAGGTTAGAGTTAACTCTAATGATGTCATCAGGTTAGATACTCTACGGTCGCATTTTTGAACGCGACGTAGGGTTCAACGGTCAATGACAAGCAAATGTCATTTATGGCCGCTGAAATAGGTTGGTTTGAGCTGGCTGCTCGGAGTTAGAGTTACTTGGATTAACTCTAGGGTAGCTACTCGATTTATAAAAAAACGACCCTGGGTTGCAACTCGAAGCATGTTTGAACGGTTGGAGTAGCGACTCAACTCTACTCTGGTCATTTTTGAACGCAGGGCTGCATGGTGAACATTCCACCCATACGCACTAAACGTTTTGTGAACACATTCATTGTGTGTAAAGCTAAGGAGTGTAATTCCTTGTCTGTGTTTTCTGATAGCTACAATCTAGGGGTCTTGAAGTCAAGAGTGAATAGGTTAGTTCTATGCAAGTGTGCTTCACCGTCGACCACTTCATCAGCCAAATTTTAGGAATCTGGGTCAACGGGAATTACCCTATGAGTTTTGATTCCCTTGAGAGTGTCGAAACATATGTTTTATGCGATGTAAACGGCCGTATTTTTTTTTCGTTAACCTAGAAGTTTGATTATTTCAGTTTCAAGGGAACGTGAACCTGAGTAACTATATGATTTTAATGTTAATCGATACCTCTATGCGTTCCCTAAATAAGGGGTCTTGACAGAAAGACAGACGGACAACAAATTGATCCTATATGAGTTCCGTTTTTCCTTTTGAGGTACGGAACCCTAAAAAAATAAAGACTGTCCTTAATTAGGTATTTGATTAACGACCGCGCACTGGAAAACGCAGCGTTGGAAGGTCCCTCACAAGGTGGACCGACGACCTGGTGAGAGTCGCGGGAATGCAGTGGATGCAAGACGCACAGGATCGGTCGTTGTAGCGATGCTTGGGGGAGGCCTATATCCAACAGTGGACGTCTTTCGGCTGAAATCATGATGATGATGAATGCAACGTTTTGCTACAGTTGCAACGGTTAAGGTTTCCCTCTTTGGATGAGACGAGAGGGAGTATCAGACTTTTACTGGCTAAATCCCATCTGTGATCCTTCAATGGATAGCTCATTGTCCGTACAACCGTTAAGGACTGAGCCCGAGTCGTCAACTGCACGTAGCGTTAAACGCGCGCGCAAACGTGTGAGGCCGATGCCCGTTAAGACCACGGGGAATTTTTAAAAGGTTTCACAATAGTGTCAGAATGGTCTATCATTGATTTTGACAAGTTTGTTAATCTACTAATATAATAGCGTCATTATGACTTTCCAACCACTGACACTCCACTTCATTAAAAGAAATAGCATAGAATGGTAATCTCGTACATATTAAAAAATGAATATCTGACGTATGCGGTAATCTGCTAACATTTTTACAGTTCTTTTGATCAGTGACCTACCATTAGAAGGTCATTGTGTTATCATTGCTTTTATAAGCTCGATATTGACATTCTACCACAACTCCATTACGAGACCATTGACCGATCAGTGATCAATCATTATGAATTAGCAGATTACGAACTTTTAGCAAAACGACAATAGGATCGTGTTGGAATGACGAATTTATAAAAATAGCAGAATTAGTCCCCTGGAATGTAAAGGGGTTTCAGTCAATAAAAACATTTACGACCTTAAAAAAAAAAACCTGTGTTCCCTCAGTTGCTCTTTGCCATCTAGGACCACAATGATTCTTTCTCTCTCTTAACAGTCAGCAGATTTCAAAGATAGGCTCAGTTTAAAATACTCTGGCACGTATTGGTAATTCGTTTCCGAGAGTAGGTCGATTAGATTGAAGAAACAAGGCTAATGTGCCCAATTCGGGCCCGATGAGGAAGCAATTTGTCTCTTTAAAACACTTGCAATTTTAAAGCGTCTACGTGCTTTTCCTTTGTGTAGCTTTAGTGGCGTTTAGATTATCTCTGCCTTTCTATTGTGTTAGTGTTTCAATATACAGTTGCTTTATGTTCAGTTTGAATTTTGTTTGACCTGCTTGCAGATGCGGTGAATAAGTCAATGACCTAAGTGCAAGTTTTTAAACGTATCTGCTTTTTTTGTAATTGATATAAACTAGTGCTTGATTAAATTACACAAATTAATGCGCCTGGCTGGGTTTGAACCCGCGACCTACAACTCGTAAGTCGGAGCCATTACCACTCTGCCATCACTGCTCTCAAAACGGTGAAGGAAAACATCGTGAGGAAACCGGCATGTCCTAGAACAAAAAATTCGAAGACATGTGACATTCACCAATCTGCGCTGGGCCAGCGTGGTGGATTATGCCCATTCCTTCTCCTAGACAGGAGGCCTGAGTCCCAGCAGTGGGAACATTGAAAGGCTGATAATGCTTATGCTTATGCTTAGTGCTTGATTGCGATCCCACCTGATGGTAAGCAGTGATGCAATCGTTGATGGTGAGGCGCACTAGTTTATTAAGAGCCTATTGATTTCGTTTAAGGTCCAATCTTAATCTCTCTATACACCACTGTTTTTTAATTAGTACAAAAAATGGGGCTCTATCCGTCTCGTTACAATGATCATATTTGTGTAGACAAAAGTAAAAAAAAAAACAAAATCCCAAAATTTGTCCACGAAAATTTGTCATAATTGGTAAATTTATAATTGAATCAATTTTTCATAACAATTGCTACTAGAAAATAAGCGCAGTGTTCATTCTTTTATAATCAATTAGCCTGTATTTCCATAAATTGAGTGACATTTTAGGATATAAACAAACGCTAATATCTTTGCTGTTTACGTTTATTATTTATTGAGACTTTACTTAAATAGTAACAAGACGTTTTCTAATAAGTCCTTTATGTATTTGTATTAATTGAAAATTAGTGGTGTATATATATAAAAGGAGAACAGCAGTTGGCTTATGTTCGGTTGAAATTTTATTTGACCTGCTTGCAGATGCGGTGAATAAGTCAATAACCTTAGGGTAAGTTTTTTAAAGTACTTGAATCTTAATCTATATACTACTCTGTCAAGAAAGTACCGGGAAAAGATCAATAATACACAAAATGTCTGTTATTCATCCAAATTTATTTTATCACCTTCAAAGTTCCTTTAGAAACGATACACTTGCGCCAACGAATAATCCATTCATCAAAACATTTTTTAAACGCTGCTTCCGGAATTGAGTTCAGTTCTCGCCGCGAATTCTCCTTTATGTCTTCTATCGATTGAAAACGGGTGCCACGAAGTGGTAATTTGAGTTTAGGAAAAAGAAAAAAGTCAGCAGGAGCCATATCTGGTGAATATGGTGGTTGCTGGATGGTATTTGTTGAGTGTTTGGTCAAAAATTCGTTCACAATGATAGCCTTGTGCGAAGGCGCATTGTCGTGGTGCAAAATCCAAGAATTTTCTTTCCACAAATCTGGCCTTTTTCGTCGAATTCGCTCTCTTAAACGCCGCATAACGCTCAAATAATATTCTTTATTTACCGTTAGACCTTCCGGTAAGAATTCAGAGTGCACAACACCGCGATAGTCAAAGAAAACAGTCAACATGACTTTGACTTTTGATCGACTTTGGCGTGGTTTTTTCGGTTTCGGTTCAGTTGGAAGGCGCCACTCCGAAGCTTGTTGACTAGTTTGCATGTCAAACTCGTAAACCCACGTCTCGTCACCAGTAACAATGCGTTTCATGAATGTTGGGTCCGAACTGACTCGTTCTAGCATGTCCTCAGCGACTTTCATGCGATTGAGTTTTTGGAGAAAATTCAGATCTTTTGGGGCTAGCCGAGCAGCAACATGTTTCATACCCAAATGATTAGTTAAAATGGTACGGATCGATTCGTGAAATACAGAAAGTTCGGCGGCTATCTCTCTCAGAGTTGAATGGGGATTTTCGGTCACTATTTTCTTCACTTTTGCGATGTTAACTTCAGTTGCAGACGTTGACGGCCTACCAGAGCGAGGCAAATCTTCCATCACATCTCGACCGCTTTTGAACGCTTTGAACCACTCATAAGCACGAGTTTTTGATAAAGTCGATTCACCGTAAGCCTTCTGTAACATTTTCAGTGACTCCGAACACGAAATTCCATTGGCGATGCAAAATTTAAGACAAACTCTTTGTTCGATATTTTTGTCCATTATGAAATTCGCAATACACACTATATATGATATTACTAAAACCAGCACTGTATTTAATATAAATAACAGATGCAACTCAAACTCCGCGCTTGAATGGAAAACAGTTAACAGTTGTGCCAATCTAACAACTACAAAAAAATAAAAATTTGAATTTGGAACCATAAACAAATCATCCATTCCCGATACTTTTTTGACTGAATGTATATAAAAGGAGAAACTAACTTACTGACATATCAAAACTACTGGGTCTATTAACGTGAAATTTTACGTGGGCGAAGCCGCTGACAGCAGCCAGTTATTGTATTATTTATTTATTACAATAATAAAAACGAATAGCTGTTCGTTAGTCTCGCTAAAACTCGAGAACGGCTAGATCAATTTGGCTAATTTTGGTATTGAAATATTTGTAATAGTCCAGGGAACGTTTAAAAGGTGAGAAAAATAGAAAAAAAAAACGAAAAAAAATCTGAAAACATCCGATTCATTTTAAATTTAATAACTGGTTCTGGTAATGCCAGTAGATAGCGTCATTCTTTGACGGTTTAGCTAAATGATATCACATTATTCAATGACCGTGTTTTTTTTTTATTGGGTGGGAAAATCATCTTATGACAAAACCCGCTCTTGGGCGGAGCGGGAGATAGTGTCAGACTTAACTGCATAACGACATACTGACTAAAAACCCACTCCTGTTCCTTCGTTGTCTTCGTCCCAGGGCCCCGGGTTTCGCTTTCATACTACCCGTGTTCAATGACCGTGGTATGAAATTTGCCGGGTCAGCTAAAATAAATAATAAAATTTTGATACACACGTCTCATTATTCACGGGTAAACTCTTGGTCACCCTAGTCTTCGTCATACAAACTTTTACATCCAGAATTCACCTTTGTGAATTCCACCTGAAACTTCCGGGTTTCACTGCCTTGCAGGTGTGCGTACAAGCGTCCGCTCCGTTCCGCTAATAGTTTATTACTTAATGAAAATTCATTAAAGACTTGAGAAAAGATTGATGGTTCTAACTCAAGTTGGAAAGACCGGTTTGTCAAATGAATATTTTGTGCGTTCAGGTTAATACATCCTGGAGATAAATGATATACAGGAAGATCACAAGTTACACTTAGTCATTTGGAGTTTTTTAAGTAAGACTGTGTAAATCAAAAGGGGTTTGTTTGTTTTGTTTATAGGGTTCCGTACCTCAAAAGGATAAAACGGAACCGTTATAGGATTACTTTTTTATCCGTGCTTAATCTCAGGAATGCGTGGAGGTATCAAGGTGAAATTAAAACCATATACTCAGGTCTGTAGTCCCTTGAAGCTGGGAAAAAATCAAACTTAGAAGTTTGATTTGTTTGTTAACGAAGCCGTTTATGTCGCAAAAAACCTTTATTTGAATACCACATTTTATTTATTAATTATTATTTTCTACCTGATTCATATGTATATCTTGTCAAAATCATAAACTTCATTTTTGTGTATAAATTACATACATTTCATTTCATTTTTATGTATTACTCTTGTCAAAGTCATAAATTTCAATTTCATTCATTTTGTCACTTTCATGGGAATCAAAATTCATAGGGTACTTCTCGTTGATCCAAAATCCTGAAATTTGGTAACTCTCCTTTCGCAGGTGTGCTGGAAGAGATTTCTATAGAAATAAGCCCAACCTTTATAGCTATTTTTCTGTTTCCTTCCTCTTATCTTTTATCTTGTTTATGTACATGAATAAATGAATAAGAACCAAGTTTTTTCGTACAAAACAGAATGCAAGCAAAGCCGTTAAAGACATAAAGTCACATTTCTCTTACATCAACCTCCCAGTGAACCTCGCATGTCAATGCCCACTGACATACGTCGATCCCGACCTCAGCGAACGGATTTTCATCTAAATTGTATTGCCACAGCTTCCGGGAATCCGACCGGCAGAACAGCAGCCAAATAATAGAGACAAAGCCTCAAGTTATGGGATTATAGATAGAGGACAGATGTTAACCGTAAGTATGAACTATGCAGGTTTTGTTTTTGGATCTGTTCGATCTAGTATAAGCAGGGGAATAAGTGCTTAGGATTGTGTCAATGTTCGGAAGAATTATCGTGACTTTGGAACACAATGGGCAACTGAAAAAACACATTTTTATTTATGTTGGGAAATCAAGTAATGACATCAGTCTCCCGCCCTTGGGTGGGGCGTGAGCGCGTGTCAGACTTTTACTGACTAAAACCCACATGGGTTCTGGGGGTTCTCTTTCGGATCACCCATGGCCCCAGTAGGTTTCGACCCTCCTGGTCCCCTGCGGTTTCGCTGACATCTCCTTGAGGCGCGCGTGGAACACTACGCACCGTCAACTTGGGCTCGGTCCGGACGGTCGGACAGCGACCTATCCATTGCACGCCGTCCGCAAGCCCACGTCTACCGTGACTGGTAGTCGGGGTCAGAATCTCGACGGCTGGGGCGTGAGGACATTTGTTCCCTCACGCGTGCGCCCTCCTCCTTCGCTAGCATTACTGCTTCATAGAAGGAGGCCACCGCCTGCCATTCCTCCTTGCTTTGGACCATAGCCAGGACCAGGGCACGACGCGAGAGGTCGCTGCCGCCGATTGCCTCCACGAGGACACGACGATGCTCCTACGACAGTGTAGTCTTTTTTAACCTAAAGGTTGACTGGTAGCGAATGCCTTGTTGCATTAAGTCCACCCCATTACTGTTCATACAGTTTAAATAGATAAATAAATATACAATCTTCTCTCAAATCGCTTAGTGTATTAGAACTCAATCAAAATCTCTTACAAACCATTGCCCGACAGAATTTAAGAAAAATGGTGTCTACATGAAATCAAATGCCGACGATCAGACAGACACTATCAGACGGAAATTCTTTTTTCCCAACTTGTCTTTTATTTGTTTTATCGAACGGGAAGAAATTTCCATCTGTTCAAGTGAATGCCTCCGTTCGGAATTATTTTTCGGATTTCTGTTATTTCATCGTACGCCACTTGGGTTACAAAAACTTTTTGGCGCTAAGCAATTTTGTTGAGCAGTTTTTTTGGAAGGTTCGCAAGAAGTTGCTTATTCATATTTTGTTCGAGTTTGGCGAAATGTTTTTATGTGATTTGGGGAAATTGAAGTGATTTGTGGTGTTTGACGGTTTGTTTTGATTTTGTAACGAGTATATTGTGATGTGACAGTAGCCCCCCTAGCCAAGTTACAATTGTATCGTTCGCGCCGAATGCCTCGAGTAGGCCACGCCCCCGATTCCTTTGTTCTGACGTCATCTTAACGCTCTGTCACGTGGTCAGAACAAAGGAATCGGAGGCGTGGCCTATTCGAGGCGTTCGGCGCGAACGAAACGATTGTAACTTGGCTAGGGGGGCTGGTCCCTATTAGCGATCCGTCATATAGTAATAGAGTACGTAAGTAATGTTATGATTTTAAAAAAAATATTCATAAATCGTTCGACTTCTGTCTATAAGCGATAGATGGCGCTAGTGGCTATACGAACTTAAGTAATCCGTTTTATAGAATTAGAGCTTAGGTATGCATTTGTTTTGGTTTAAATAAATCATAATTGCTTAAATTGGAATGTTTACTTACAGTTAATTAGAGGTAAGCCCTAATGTACTCGTATATTAGTGAATTGAGGTTACGTACTGTTTACTTTGCTCTGATTGGTCGGTTAGTTGACTGAGTGTTTGTTAAAGTCTGTGGTGGGGAACATACAGCTTGTAGCTGTCGTGATATTTCTAATATGATATTTAAAAGTAATTTTTGGTTTAAAGAATCTCAAAAAAATATTTACCATAAACATATTATTTAAACCAATAAATAGTTCCTTAGGTTAGCGTGTTCAAACTATTAAACAAACTGTTCAGTTTTAAAATATTAGTATCGATAAAGGGTTTAACAAAAACATTCTGTTAAAGCTCATTATAATTTTACGAAAGCCGAAACCTCTAAATCTCCTCTATTACTCCAACGAAGGCATCAAGCCTCACATATAGATGTAACAGGATATTACCCTAAATCCTCGCAGGGCCCATTAGACTGGACAAACGGGATTAATTAGAGATCCCACTTGGCAACTACCGACCTACTTAAACATAAGGCCGCCTCACAAATTGGTGAACGTATCGATATCGGGAAATGTAAGTGGTGGGCGGCTCTAAAGAGAATAAGTTATGCAGTTTAGACTTGGTTGATATTTGAAATATCTCAAAATTTTATTTCCTTTCGAATATATTTGAATATAGGCCACTTTCAAATGGCGTCACAACAACCAGTCTTTTGCGTCTCGCATCCATTAGATTCCAGCTACCCTCAACAGGTCATTGGTCCACTTTGTGAAAGGCTTTTCAACACTGCGTCTTTTGATACGCGTTCGCCATACCAGAACCGCGAGCAATATGCCTTGCCCACTGCCATTTAAGTTTGGCGATTCAGCAGGCTATATCGGTAACCTAGGTTCTCCTGTGGAAACATTCTATTCATTATGAGATTACGAGATTTTTATTTAGAATCTCAGTCTTGAACTATTCATTGTAAAATGCTACCAGGCTTTAAAGGTATAAGTAAAATAAAGTTTTGAAACCCTAAAGTTGTAACTGAAATCAAGAATTTAAATGCAAAGTCTGTGCAAGTTACCCATAAGTTTTAGTTGCTTACGTTGTTATTTTCCACGATGGTTCTATATGTGCTATTTTTTTCTTTTTATGGTTCTCTTTATCTATATATATAAAAGAAAGTCGTGTTAGTTACACTATTTATAACTCAAGAACTGCTCAACCGATTTTGCTGAAAATTATGAGGTAGTTCAGAACCGACGGACGGACATAGGATACATTTTATCGAGTAGGGTAGATTAGGGTAGAGTAGAGTAGAGTAGGGTAGAGTAGGGTAGAGTAGGGTAGAGTAGGGTAGAGTATGGTAGAGTAGGGTAGAGTAGGATAGAGTAGGGTAGAGTAGGGTAGAGTAGGGTAGAGTAGGGTAGACTAGGGTAGAGTACGGTAGAGTTGGGTAGAGTAGGGTAGAGTTGGGTAGAGTAGGGTAGAGTAGTAGAATATAGACGGGAGCGAAGCCGCGGGCAAAAGCTAGTATGGTATAAAAATCAATCGCATTTCTTTATTTGTATTATAGCTTAGCGCTGTCAGACGGATGATGGCAAATTCCAAGACATAAGGAAAGATTTTTTTAATAAGAGAAATATTATTTTATTTATTCATTGATGTAAACGATAAACTTGGAATGCCGTTTCTTTGATTTCTGGTGAAAGAATTTCATGTAATAAATAACGTATGTATCCACCAACTCGCGCTGGACCAGCGTGCGTGGATTACGGCTTATTCCCTCCCCTAGAGAGGGGACTTGAGTCCCAGCGGTGGGAACATTACAAGGCTGGTGTACTTATTCTATGCTGTCTATGTAATATGTGTAGTCACATAGGGAAACGACTTGTACTTAAAAAATATTGTAGACTTTTGAGTTTAAAGCAACGGTGGACAAAAAGTATTGTATTAAAAAAAAAAGATAAATACGCCGTGTTTGGTATCATTTGAAAGGGCATCACTTGTACATTTCCAAAAAATGCTCAAATTTAATGTCTCTAGCCTCTAGCGGACAAAAAGTCATGTGTTAAAAAAACGTAAAAATAAATACACCGTGTTTGATATCCTTTGAAAGGGATTCACTTGTACTTATCAAAAATATCATCAAAATTCAATGTGGCGCCTTCAAGCGGTAAAAAAACGATGTCAATAATACCAAAATAGTTTGAATAATAAAAAGTAAAAAACTAAAAACTGACCTGATAAAAAGTATGAAACAAGATTTTCAGGATGCTGAAAATCAACGTTATTAAAGTGTTACTGTTGGTACGGATATAACGTGTGACTACGGCTTTTCTTTTTGTTCTGTTAAAAAGATCATCTCAGACAAATCTGCACCGTTCTCATGTGATTTGACCATTACATATTAACTGTATGACTTTAAAAGAGACTTTGACCCCTGAGTTTGTTTCGGTGTTTCTTCTCAGGGTAGTCAGCTAGGAAACACCGGCCTCATCTAGTTTAAAATGACAAAAAAAAAATTGACGTGTAAAAGTGTTTTTTTAAATCTACTTACAAAACAAATACCATTTATCATTTATCTGTTCTTGTTTCTCCAGTAACTTTGTTTATTTCAGCATTCTGAAAATCGTTTTTAAAATCTATCCTCATAAGAACTTTTTTTTTGTTAATTGATATAAACCAGTGCTTGACTGCGATCCCACCTGATAGTAAGCAGAGATGAAATCATTGATGGTAAGGCGCACTAGTTTATTAAGAGCCTATTTACTCTAGCCCTGAAGACACCTAAATTATAGTTGGACGGGAAGACCGCATCAGGCAAATTGTTCCAGTCCTTTGATATACGCGGTATAAACGACGAAGCGAAACGCTTAGTCTGGACCGTTGACATTTCAACAACCTAAGGGTGGATACTCGCTGTACGTCGGGTGGTCCGACGGTAGAAAGGAGATGGCGGAATCAAGTCATGATATTCCCGCGCACACTCTCCGAAATGTAACCTGTAAAATACCGACAGTCTGGCTACCCTGCGCCTGCCCTCTCAGCGTGCGACGTTAAATATACTGATCCCATTTTACTTCTATACGGAAATTATTCTATAAATAATCGCTGAGGGTGTAATTGAAAAGCGAATGGAAATACATCAGCGGTAAGAAATATAAATAACCTCAGGTCTGGGGTAGTGTAGACAGGAATACGGAATTTCAAAACTGCATGCATGGATGGTATGGGGACCGTTTGAATGGGCAAGTTTGCTTGCATGATTAGAATTAGAATTGAAAGTTTTGATAATACTCGAACATTTTATTCCGAAGTTTCCTTGGGTGATCGAATCGGAAATGAATATATCCGCAGGGGAACCAAACTTACCGACATAGCCCAAAGAATTGCCAAACTTAAATAATAGCAGTGGGTAAATTACTCGGAGAACAGATGTCAATGGGGCCAAAATGTTCTGAAATGGAGAAACCGCAGCATTGGTAGGCCCCTCACAACTTTACAAGGACCGATGACTTGATGAGGGTCGCGGGAATCCGATGGATTTTAGACGCACCGGGCCAGTCGATGAGACATTTAGGAGAGGCCCATATTGTAAGCGACCACGATACATCTTATCGAAAGTAATAACTCCATAAAAAGATTTAGCTCACTCGTCTACACAATATACTAGTCTAGTTCAAACGCAGCACCGTCCCGAACCGCGGGGAGCCCACGGGAAATGCGGTTTTATGCGGACGCTACACAAATAAACTGGTTTTAAGAAACCTCCCAAGTCTCGAAGAAACTTGTCCGGTACGTAAAATGGTTCGGGATTCTGTTCAAGAGTTGCATTCCCACTGAACTTGGACAAAACGTTTATATTGATCTTTTGTACGAATGGGGAATAATTAATTTTCCGTTACGTGATCTTTGTGTTTTGAGTTAGTTGAAGTGGGGAAAGAGGAATGTAGGGGAAGTTGGTGTTTGTGTGTGATTTTGTTCCGTGTACGAAAAGAAATCGGACGGTATCCGAGTTGTATTGGTCATCGAGTTTTAATACGTGTTACCATGGGATGACTTGCCGAAGCAAAAATACTGTGCAAGTGCTAGTCGGAATCGCGCCCTGAGGGTTCCGTACAAACTTACATAAGTAAACAGTTCAATTCGCGAATGGAGTCTTGAAGATTTTTCCGAATCGCAAATTATTTTTTTGTTGTGACGTAAAACAAATTTACAGTTTTCAGATTTATTCCCATATCTGTGCTATAAGACCTTGCTTTGTGCTATGAATTTTGATTCCCTCGAGAGTGTCGAAATATAATTTATTTGCGACATAAACGGCCGTATCTTTTTTTGCAGTTAACTTAGAAATCTGGTTGTTTTTACAGCTACAAGAGACCGCTAATTTGAGTATATGGTTTTAACTCGATACCTCCACGCGTTACCCGAAATAAAGGGTCTTGACAGACAGACAGTCAGAAAAACAAACAAAGTGATTCTACTAGAGATCCGATTTTTCCTTTTGAGGTACGGAACACCAAAAAAGTGCGGTCTGCGCCTCAAGGTTGCACTAAACGGGATTTCAACTTACCAGGTATCAGCCAAATATACCTGAAGCTGATAATTTGCTGGATCCTTGAATGTGTTTACATGTTGAAGCAATCGATCCAATGATTAAAACCTGTCAACCACATTTTTTGAATGATTCTCTATTTCATTGTTGACAGTTCACTCGGCAGCCGATGATGGCCTATCTTTGCCGAACGCGGCACGAGTGATGGAGTACCAACACATAAATAAGGCATTCGTACTTGGTTTCAGAGCTTGTCGAGTCTGCGAACGTCGCACTGAATCCACTCTATACGAGTGATGTCCCGTACAAATCTCGCCTTTTACATGGGAAAGGTGTGAATCGATTGTGACAAGAGGGTATCTGTTTGGGATTTTATGAGCAAACTAGTTTCTGTCACCGGCTTTGCCCTCAGGGTTTTTTCTTTAGATGGGAAATCATCCAATGACATCTCGCGTCCTTGGGCGGGGTGGGAGGGCATGTCAGGCTTTTACTGATGACAACCTACTCCTGTTCCTTTTTTGCCTTCGTTCCAGGGCCCCCGGGGTTCTTTTTCGCACTACCCATGACCCCAGTTGTCAGCAAAACCGTACCAGCGGTTTTGCTGACATCGGTTCGGACGTCGGCTCGGTTCGGACGGTCACCGGACGGTCGGACGGCGAGCTACCCATTGCTCGCCGTCCGCAAGCCCGCGCCTACGGTGGCTGGAAATCAGGACCTGGATCCCAGCGGCTGGGTAACAGTAACGGGTAACAGTAACTGCGGTCTTTGAACGCAAATAACAAATAAACAGCTGACTTTTGATCAGTAAAGGTTTGACTCTCCCTCTCGCACAACCTAGAGCGCAAGAAGCGAGAAGATTTTTTTTTATTATTATGGATAGGCTGGCGTTTGACCACTATCTCACGTGATCGAAAGCGATGATGTGGCCGACGATGGAGCACGCTTGCCTAGAAGCAACCTATTCACTCTTGAATTAAAGACCCCTAGATTATAGCTATCAGTAATCACAGACTCCGGTAGAGAATTCCAGTCCTCAGCTGTACGCATAATGGATGTGTTCCCATAACGCTTTGTACGTATGGGTGGGATGTCCACCATGTACCGGTGGCGCAACGCTCCACGTCTTGTGGTCCGATGATGGAACGGACTTAGCGGAACTAAATTGTGCAATTCCAATGCACAATCCCCTAAATGTTGAATGTTAGTTATTTGATGTTTTCCTATCCAAAAGAAAACAGGAACATGCTATCGTATAAAAATATCCCATGTAGAGAACATATTCCAGAACATAACCAATCCGTGTGCCAAATTTTATCAAAATCCACTCAGCCGTATGAGCTGTAAAAACCCATGTGAACTTACGCTTATATAAAACTAGCTACTGCTAGTGCCTATGCCCGTGTGAAAGAAGAAAATTGTCCCGAGGAAACATACTTCCGACATAAACAATTGTCCCCAGGAAATATATTCTCGGAATAAAAATGTTCCCCAGGGAACATACTTCCGGGATAAAAATTGTCCCCAGGGATCATACTCACGCGATAAAAAAATACCCCCAGGGAATATACTCACGGGATAAAAAATTGTCTCCAGGGAACATACTCCCGAGAAAAAAAAATGTCCCCAGGGAACATACTTCCGACATAAAAAATTGTCCCCAGGGAACATATTCTCGGAATAAAAATATTCCCCAGGGAACATACTTCCGGGATAAAAATTGTCCCCAGGGAACATACTCACGCGATAAAAAAATGCCCCCAGGTAATATACTCACGGAATAAAAAATTGTTTCCAAAGAACATACTCCCGAGAAAAATAAATGTCCCCAGGGAACATACTCACAGGATAAAAAATTGTCCCCAAGGAACATACTTCAGGTATATCACACTGTCCCCAGGGAACATATTCACGGGATAAAAAGTTGTCCCCAGGAAACATACTCCCGAGATAAAATAATGTCCCCAGAGAACATACTCACGGGATAAAGAATTGTACCCAGGGGACATATTTACGGGATAAAAAAATGACCCCAGGGAACATACTCCGGGGATAAAAAGTTGTCCCCAGGGAACATACTCACGGGATAAAAAATGTCCCCAGGGACCATACTCACGGGATAAAAAAATGTGCCCAGGGAACCTATTCCGGGGATACAAAATTGTCCCCAGGGAACATACTCCCGAGATAAAAAATTGTCCCCAGGAAATATAATCCCGAGATAAAAAAATGTCCCCAGGGAACATACTCACGTGATAAAAAATTGTCCCCAGGGAACATATTCCCGAGATAAAAAATCTAAGTGCTATTTCGGGATATGGTTTACCCGTGTACCAAGTTTTATAGATATCTGTTCAGTCGTTTGAGCGTGAAGAAGTAACAAACATACATACTCACACACTTTCGCCTTTATAATATTAGTGTGATATGTAGCTTGCTTGCTTTCTTTTGTTAGCAGGCTACAAAGTTTAGTTAATTTTTTTGTCGTTATAAGATAATAATAATTTAAGGAATAGTCGTAACGGCCAATGGCTTAATAGCCAAGAGCCTCGAACGACATCCGAGGAGGCTCTCGTTAGGCAGCTGGATCAAGTGCCTGATCCAGAAAGCAGTACTCCTGGACACGGCGCGCATTGTTAGGAGATTCCTCTCTCAAGAGCCCTGACCGCTGGTAGTTTGGACCCTGTTCCCGATGCCGATGAGCTACTATTTTTTTAAATGTGTTTTTTTTAAAGAAATATTAAAAAATGTAATGGATATGTATAACAAATAAATAAATGGAATAATAATTAATTCCAAAAAAATCTTAATATCACCAGCATCTGTAACCGAACTTGGCAAAGCCTGTGTTTCAGTTATCAGAGCGAAATCCCCTCTTTTTAGAGTAAAAATGTAGAATAACTGTATTATAATTGTATTAAAAGTATTTTTTTATAGAAAACAAGGTTAGTAGAACAAAAAGTAATATAAAATACGTTAGTAAAGAAGGTGTGAGATTCTGTGCGATAGTTTTTGTTCCTAAGAAGAAGAAGCACATACTCGTTTAGCCATCAGCTGTTGTGTTGCATGTCACAAGTTTGATACTCACTTGGATAGTTTTTCGGGTCTAGGTGGTATGTGAGTTTACTTGTTTGTGAAAATACTTATATAGCGACATCTATGACGTCACTTAGGAACTAAACTACTAATTCCTATATCGCGCAAATAGAGATTTCCGCGCGATTTGAATATATAACATTATATTTAGTATATGCAAAACCTGAATATAGTTCAGAATCAGTAACTGATTCGATTCCAATAATTTTTACACCATGTTATATTTTTTCCCAAAAATATTTAAATAAATTCACAAGTTGGACACCACCGACTCTAAGTACACGGTCACGGACAAGTCACGTCAGGTCATAGCGGTCATTAGGCGCTAGCGCACAGCAGGGTGCGGGAGCAAAACAACCCCTCAGCCACACGGATGGCCGGTGACCACGTTTTTGTGCGGACAATCAGGTAACTTAACAAGCTTATAACTTTGTGATTTTTCATGATACAGTTATGAAATTTTGTACATAGATTCTTTACATGAAAATACTAGACACGTGTTTCAGGTTTCGCATATACTAAAACTAATGTTGTATACAACAACCCGGCATCATCTATTGGGCAGTTGCTCTGATCAGATAAAACATCCGTCTGGTCGGAGGATCCTCCCTTTTTAACGGAGGTATGTGAGACTTTACACTCTGTACCGCATACCTTCTAAAATTAAATAAGTTTCTTTAGAAATCGTCGAACTTCCTTGCTTCAAAGCTTTTCTGGTGATAGTTATTGTTGATTCTGGTTTTAAAATCGTGAGGTGAACGGATTGTCTCAAAAAGAAAGAATACTGATTTTGCCTTCAGGTGGACCAAAGTGGTTGGTAAAAAAAAGCACACTAAAAATAAAAATTATATTTCGTTCGTGGTGTTTCTTATTTCGTTGCTGGTGAATAAATTTCAATAATATTATGTATGTACAAAGTTTGTGAACTTAATTCTAACCGATGTGAGATGCATACTTTGAAACCTTCAAATGTTTCCTGATCAACTTTGGTAGATTACTGAATTATTAATTTTGTTTACGTTCTGGTGTCAGCGAAGTATGATGGGTAATTTATAAGTCTTGGGAGATAGGTAACTTTTGTTTGATTATGTTTATATTTTGAAGAACAATATGACGGCAAAGGATGGGATGTCACACAAGGCGTGTCGATCGTTGTATTATATTTTGTTTTTCCATGCTTCACGAGATAGACGGTGCTTTTTTAATTGGGAAACCATTCAATGACTTCTCTCGCTTTACGATGGAGTGGGAGGGAGTATCAGACTTTTATTGATTAAAACCACACCTGTGTCGTTCAGTTGCCCTTTGTTTCTAGGACCACGGTTTCCCGGGCGTCTCCTTTCGCGGGTACTGGGGCGTGAAGATGTCCGTTCCCTTACGACTGCGGCTATCTCTTTCACTAGCGTTACTACTTCGCAGAAGTAGGCGATCGAATTTCATTCCCTTTCGCTCCGCACTATGACCTGAACCGAGGCCCGGTGCGAGGTCCCTGCCGCCGATCACGAGCACGAGGACATAGGGGTGCTCCATCCAAGCGGGGTACACCTCCACCGTATGTTCAATCTTGACAGCGTATTAAAAATTGGTGCAGGATCCATTCCCACTTTATGCAGACCAATCACAGCAATGCTGTTGTCTATAATACCCCACTCCATTTTAATTTATTAGAAATAGCGGGAAAAAACTTTACAGAAATACGTCAAAACCTGAATGAATGACCCTCGTACCAATATTTTTTTTTTTAAATAAATAAAATTGATACTTTTTTAAGTGAACCTTTATGGCCAGAATAGGAAGTACCATATATCCATGCTTACGTGGATGGTCTAAAATTGGAACTACTCCAAATATATTTTAATACATTTCTGCGTTTCTTTCAATTCAAACTGATCTCAAGCAAGGATATTCGTTCGCAACATATTCTTTATCGGTCTAATTTATTGGAAGGGATAACCATTAGTGTGTGGTATTGGCAGGCGCGTATTGAAAGGGAATTGACTTGAAAGGTTACGATTATTTTGGCAGTTTATGCGAGTTGAAATCTGCGCTTCGAGCTACAATTTCGACGGAGTAGTAGGTGTGGGGTGTTATGTAAACACGTTCAGGTGTATCACCGGTTGAGGACTTAGTATTTGCTGACTTGGCGGGACTAGACTGATGATGGAACAAAATACAGCTAACATTATAGAACTATTAGAACAGGGTGTAAACCTCCGTTGAAAAGGGGGGACCCTCAGACCAGACGGTTGTTGTTTCTGGTCCAGGCAACTGCCCAGTAGTTGATTGTGGACGATTGTTTATGTTTTAATCGCGCTGAGAACTCTGTGTGTATAAAGGTAGATTATTAAAATTTGCAATACAGGTCTTTATAGATTAGGCACGCAACAATTATGGCAGTAAGTCCCTAGCATAGTTGACCTTATAAAGTTCCTACTGTTGGGACTCAGGCCTCCACTTTAGGAGAGGGAATAGGCCATAATCCACCACGCGGACCCAGTGTGGGTTGGTGAATGTCACATGTCTTCGAATTTTTGGTTCTAGGACATGCCGTTTTCCTCACGATGTTTTCCTTCACCGTTTTGAGAGCAGTGGTGATGAAATAATTACACAAAGTAATGCTCCTGGCACCACTGCTCTCACACCTCTAGGTACGTCCCAAATCACATAGTCCATCATTTCTTTTCCAATACTTCTTCATAATCAAATATCCCCGAAAAATACTAATATAATGTCGACTTCAAAACGTCTTCCTCATACAAAGCCACAGCCTGTACCTGCAAGTCTGAAATTCCCTGTAATTATTCACCGTACAAATAAGAACGGCGCCTGAATTTCAATAAGACATTGTGAGATTTCCTTTAGGTAAAGAATGGCGGTTATATTATTATAAACATATTAATGGCAAGCGTGGTAAGCCTCTGGATTTGTGTGCTCGGAATGTTACTTATTTGTTTGTTTTGTTGAGTTTTGTGTGAGGAGAAAATGTTGGTGTTCTAAGAATATGAAAATGTCCAGAGGCTTTTTATTTAAGGTGGGAAGTCATCCAAATAGGGCGTGTCAGACTTTTACTACCTCGTAAAAATAAGGTCATTTATGTCGCATATAATGACACTCGCAAGAAAATCAAAATTTATAGAGGACTTTCCGTTGACCTAGAATTATGAAATGAGGCAAGAACCAATGTAAAAACTTTAACCTTTTGAATAGCGTAATTAGAGACACAATAGAAAGACAATGACGGACGGGGTTCAATGAATTCACAAAATAATCACTTATTTGCAACTTAGAAAAAATCTTCTGGATTTGCTTCGGGAATCAAACTATTTACATAGTTTTTGTATAAAACTCTCAGTAAATACCTACGTGAGTTCAGCCCAGTTTTTTTTTAATTATTAGTTTTTTTTCTAAGAACTTAGAAAATACTTAACTAACTATAGAAACAATAATAATTGCCACGCTGTATGGCAATGCTTATCCTCTATCCGAGGTAAAAGCCAGTCCTTGTGTCACGCAAACTGTCAACTAGACGTTTTAACAGATCTTTATACAACTTGTAAGTACTTGGACCCCGATCCGAGAGTTTCAACCTCAAATGGTTCGAAAATAACTTCCAACAAGGTTATTATATTTTCGCCGCTTGAGGTTCTTTGCAGTCGCAGCGGCCGATCCAGCACAACATGACGAAATTCACTCTTGACTTTGAAATCCCTGGGTTGTAGCTATCAGGACACAGAGAATTTTACTCCTTAGCTGTACATACAATAAGTGCATATGGGTGGGAAGTCCCCCATACGCCAGTGGCGTATCGCCGTACGCCTAGAGTCGGATGATGGAACATATATAATTCTTTGTTTTCTTATCAAAATTGATGTAATTAATGTACAAAAGATCCGTTGAGTCATATCCATTACTGGCCGCCGAATCCAATCAGTATTTGATATAATAAGCCAGATTGTAGCCAAGTAGGTCGTTTAGGCGTCACATGAACGAGGCCACATCAAGCATCGTGGGCTATATGTATTAATTACGGGTCTTTTTTTTTCGACCATCAGGAATCAAGCTTTACCTTTCTCCAACCTTGTGTAAGCTGTAAGCAATATTTTAGAATCACTGCCTACAAAATCGCTACATATTAATTCATCTACATATATAAAAGGAGAAACTGATTGTCTTACATATCAACGCTCAGCCTAAACTATTGAGTCTAGGAAGGTGAAATTTTGCACAAAGCCTTCCTTTTATGACGTAGGCGAGCACTAAGAGAAGATTTGGGCACGCCACAATTATGGCGGTAAGTCCCCTCTTTGAGGCGTGGTTGGAAAGACCTCACGGCGTCCTCACATTCCGCATGACGCAGGTTCTCACCGGACACGGGAAGTTCGGGAGGTTCCTGCACCGGATTCGTGCGGAAACGACGCCCGGGTGTCGCCACTGTGTGGCCCACCCGGAGGACACGGTAGAGCACACGGTGGAGGTGTGCCCTGCTTGGGCAGAGCAACGCCGTGTCCTCGTGGGGGCAATCGGCGGCGGCGATCTCTCGCGCCGGGCCTTGGTTTAGACCATGCTCCGGAGCGAGGAGGAGTGGCAGGCGGTCGCCTCCTTCTGCGAAGCAGTAATGCTAGCTAAGGAGGCGGCCGATCGCGTGAGGCAACGGTCCTTACGCTCCAACCGCCGCCGGGATTCCGATCCCGATTTCCGGCCACCGTAGGCGCGGGCTTGCAGACGCCGAGCAATGGGTGGCTCGCCGTCTGACCGTCCGGTAACCGTCCGGACCGAGCCCAAGTCGTCGACGGCGCGTTTTGTTCCACGCGCGCCTCAAGGAGATGTCAGCAAATCGTAGGGGCCCAGCAGGGTCGAAGCCTACTGGGGCCACGGGTAGTGTGAAAGCGGAACCCGGGGCCCTGGGACGAAGGCAACGAAGGAACAGGAGTGGGTTTTTAGTCAGTAAGAGTCTGACACTATCTCCCGTTCCGCCCAAGAGCGGGGATGTCATAAGGATGATTTTCCCACCCAATAAAAAAAAAAGGCACTAAGAGAAGATTTTCTAAAATTTACCCCCTTAGGGAATGAAACGGGGGTCCAAAGTTTGTATGGTGAAACCTACTTTCATGCGGGCTAAGCCGCGAGCAGATGCTAGTATCATACAAAAATAAAAGTAACATTTTCTCAGTGGTCACTGACTGTTTTTTGTAACAACAGATTTTCCTGATAAAATCAACTATCAATATTTATGACAAGCACGAACCGGCGTTAAGCGTCACCAGTCATTATAAGTACAACAGATTTGCGTACTGAGGGAAATCTTCGTCAACACACCGCATTGGCGACAAAACTCAAAATAAAACCTCCCACACGCCAATTTCATCAACCATTGCTGGTTTTGTTCGAGAGACAAAAAGCTTCCTAGTTCAAAACCAGCAATGGATGCCATGTTAAGCGAAGCAGTTGTATCGAAAATCTAGGTTAATAATATCGTGATAGAAGGTGAGAAGTGTTTGGAAAGCAAGCTAAGCTGTCTAAGGAATTAGGAGCCTCTAAGTATTCAGGGACGCTGAATAAGTGCGCGCTTTGATGTCTCAAACCTTCTGTATAAAGTATGGAGTGCAGGTACTCAGGTAATGGGTTAAGGATAATAATGCGTCTGGCGCTTGTGTGAAACAGGTGCAGGAAGAGAATGGAAAGTGTCGTAGACTTGTTACTGGTGTGGTTGAGCAGTGGAGCTTGTGAATAGGTTCATCCACAAGACGTAACCACGTGGATTTTAAGTCCACCTTGGAACGTAAAGGGTAACTGAAGAAACTCAGTTTTTTTGTGGTAAGAAATCATTCAATAACTTCTCACGCTCTTGGGCGGGGCAAGAGGGCTTGTTAGACTTTTCCTGACTGTGTCCTTCAGTTGCCCTTGCATTCTGAGACCAAGGGTTTCGTTTTCAGAAAAACCTGAAGAGAAAAGTCATTGGATGATTACCCACTTAAAAAAAACTGGGCAAGTGCGAGTCGGATTCGCGCACTGAGGGTTCCTTACAGACTTACCCATGTAAATAGTTCGATTCCCGAATGGAGTCTCGAAATATTTTCTGCATCTCAAAAAAATATTTTTTTTTTGTGACGTAACAACGAATTTACTGTTTTCAGATTTCAGACAGACAACAAATTGATCCGATAAGGGTGTTTTTAAAATCGCGCGGATTTCATCACGCGTGAGGGTTTGCTTCGCAAGCAGAAAATCGCGTCCCGCATGTGTATTCCACGCATTATAATTAATACTTGCATGAAATGGACATTTGCGGGGGTTACGTGTGCGGAGCAATCCTGCATACGTGATCAAAACCACACGATATTAAAAACACCCTTAGGGTTCAGTTTTTTTCTTTGTGGTACGGAACCATAAAAAGCAGCAATAGCTTTAAACGAAATTTTAGAATACTGGTTATTCAACCCGGTAGTACATTCACGCGGGCAACACCACTATCAGA
This sequence comes from Mythimna vitellina, assembly GCA_949316375.1. Lineage (NCBI taxonomy): Eukaryota > Metazoa > Arthropoda > Insecta > Lepidoptera > Noctuidae > Mythimna > Mythimna vitellina. Next base: position 4,364,864 of record OX438687.1, on the reverse strand, counting down.
AGATAGTCTTTTAAAAAACATCAGCAGGCCGATTACACAAAGCAACATGAACCACATACAGTGACGGTCAGATAAAGCAAGACCGTAATTCGTTAATTGAACGCAGTTAAATGTGCAACTAATTTGAATAAGCCTCGTGCGGTGGCAGTTACGTGTGGTCATAGAACCTAATGGTGATAGAGAGTGATCATAGTTGGTGTACATTTGCCTGTGTTGGTGTTAGGCAATGAAAGGGGCTGCAGGATTGTTTGAAACAGTTTATTTATGAACTAAAATTTCATGCAACACAAAGGTACAAAGGCGGACTTAATGCATTAGGCATTCTCTACTACTCAACCAAGGGTAGCAAAGAGAAAACATGGTAGGTATATAAAAAAAGAAAAGATTAATAAGAAAACAAGGGAGGGGAAAAATAAAAGGATTTTTGAGACCACTCCGGGGGGATGGGTATGAGCTATTATATTGTCGAATTGTTCGATTGGTTTCTCGTTGGCATTGGTGGTATTTGTTCTTTCTTTTTGTCTGTCGTTCATTGACTCTCAAGTGGTGGTGTGTTTATGGCGGTAAGTCCCCTCTTTGAGGCGTGGTTGGAAAGACCTCACGGCGTCCTCACATTCCGCATGACGCAGGTTCTCACCGGACACGGTAAGTTCGGGAGGTTCCTGCACCGGATTCGTGCGGAAACGACGCCCGGGTGTTGCCACTGTGTGGACCGCCCGGAGGACACGGTAGAGCACACGGTGGGGGTGTGCCCCGCTTGGGCAGAGCAACGCCGTGTCCTCGTGAGGGCAATCGGCGGCGGCGATCTCTCTCGCCGGGCCTTGGTTCAGGCCATGGTCCGGAGCGAGGAGGAGTGGCAGGCGGTCGCCTTCTTCTGCGAAGCAGTAATGCTAGCAAAGGAGGCGGCCGATCGCGTGAGGCAACGGTCCTTACGCTCCAACCGCGGCCGGGATTCCGATCCCGATTTCCGGCCACCGTAGGCGCGGGTTGCAGACGGCGAGCAATGGGTGGCTCGCCGTCCCACCGTCCGGTAACCGTCCGGACCCAGCCCAAGTCGTCGACGGCGCGTACTGTTCCACGCACGCCTCAAGGAGATGTCAGCAAATCGTAGGGGCCCAGCAGGGTCGAAGCCTACCGGGGCCACGGGTAGTGTGATGTCATAAGGATGATTTTCCCACCCAATAAAAGAAAAAAAAAAAGTGGTGGTGTGTCACACTTATTGTGCCGGACGGGAAACTACGGAACCGACACTAGTGAGCGTGGCCCGACACGCTCTTGGCCGTTTTTTTCACGTAGATGTTTTACTAGAATGCGTATGCTAAGAAGTGGTTGTCATGTTATCATTGAAGTACAGGTAATCTTAAATCATTAAGTATTTAGCAAGATCAGGAAGAAAATATCCAATATTTAATCAAAGCATTGACTCAGAACTTAACAAAATAAACATTTAAATTATAAATTAAAAATATTGTCAACAAACATTTTAGAATTGAAATTGAAACCGTTTCTGAATTGCAAAAATGACGTCACATTTCTAATTAGGTACATATGACACATATGTGGTAAGTGCAGATATTCCGTCTGGAATTCTATCTAGCACTTAAGGGGAAGCAGCGAGCAGATAAAAGTAAATTATCATGCATATTTCCCAGAGGGACGGGAGCTTCATTGAGAGAAAGTAAAAGTCTAGGATATTGTGGTGCTTGAATAGCATCTGCAGACTTCTCATTAGTATTTCAGTATTGTATGTAACTATACTTATTTGAACTGTTTTGATTTAAACCACTAGCCCTTTGGGGTCCAAGTGCTCACCAGGTTTGGTGATAGCTAAACAGTTTGTCGATTCTTTATTTGGCCTATTTTTTTTTCAACCTGTTAACTTTACCAGAAAGCTGCGTGGGATGATGATCAGAACCCCATGGGCGTGGACTTGCGGACGGCGAGCATGGGTAGCTCGCTGTAGGGGCCCAACCATGGCCCAACAGGGTCGAAGGAAGGAAGAAGGAAGAAGAAGAGTCGAAGGAAGACTCGGTCCTGGTATGAAAGGCAACATAGAAACAGGAGTGGGTTTTTAGTCAGTAAAAGTCTGACACACCCTCCCGCTCCTCGGGGGATGTCATTGGATGATTTTCACACCGAAAAAAAAATGGTACAGAAATGCATGAATTGATAAAAGAGATAAATTATCAGGTGCATAGCCTCAGACATTACTGACTACTGGCATTATCAAACCAGGATAGATGTTGAAGGATTAAAATTCCACGACACTATTTGTCTATCAAATTAAAGAAAAATGTATACGACAAAGATCTACTTACTAGAACAGACATGGAACTATTTTCATACCAACACGCACTGCTAATAAACTGGCTGGCGGCGAGACATTGGAAATGATAGGTTAGCAATAATGCAAACTCTGCCGAATGCCAGCACTTCCAGCTGTAGACGTGCAGACATTCCTTGATAGCTGTGTTGTGTAATGTGCAGCTCATTTGAATAATCCCTATGCGGTATTATGTGTGTTAATGGCAATAAGTCTTTTTTTTTTAGGTGGGAAAATCATCCAATGACAGCTCTCACTCTTGAGCGGAGCATCAGGGTGTTTCAGACTCTTGCTGTCTAAAAACCCACTCCTGTTCCTTCTTTGCCTTCGCCCCCGGGCTCCGGGTTTCACTTTGACACTGCCCGTGGCCCCAGTAGGCTTTGCTGACATCTCCTTGAAGTGCGCGCGGAATAGTACGCACCGTCGATGACTTGGTCTCGGTCCGGACGGTTACTGGATGGTCGGACGGCGATCTACCCATTGCTCGCCATCCGCAAGCCCGCGCCTACGGTGGCCGGAATTCAGGATCGGGGTCTCGGCGGCTCGGGCGTGAGGGCCGCTTCCTCGCGCGTGCATGTGCAACCTCCTCCTTTGCTAGCAGTACTGCTTCGCAGAAGGAGGCGACCGCCTGCCACTCCTCCTCGCTTCGGACCATGGCCTGTAACAAGGACCGGCGCGAAATATCGTTTCTGCCGATCGCCCCTACGAGGACACAGCATTGCTCTGCCCAAGTGGGGCAGAGAACAGTATGCTTCACCGTATCCTCCGGGCGGTCGACACAGTGGTGACACCTGGAAGTTACTTCCGCACGAATCTAGTGCAAGAACTTCCTGGGCTTATTATGCTATGCTTATGCTATAGGCTCGCGTTGACCACTATCTCTTACCTAATGGTTAGTGCTGATCTGGTCGTTTGCCTATAAGTAACCTATTTACTTTTGACTTAAAAAACTCTTGGTGATAGCTATCAGGAAACACAGACACCGGCAGGTAATTGAAGTACTTAGTTGTACGCCCAAAAAATGTGTTCCCAAAACGTTTTATACGTATGGGTGGGCCTGTTGGTCTAGTGGTTAGTGGCCCTGACTGCTAAGCAGGAGGTTGTGGGTTCGATTCCACCGAGGACAAATGTTTGTGTGATGAGCACAATCATTTTTTCTGTGTCTGGGTGTAATTTATCTAGAAATATATTAGTATATTTATCAGTTCCGACGCAGCGTTGGAAGGCCTCCCACAAGGTGAACCGATGACCTGGTGAGGGTCGCGGGAATCCAATGGACGCGGGACGCAAAAGTCCGGTCATTGTGGTGACATTTGAGGGAGGCCTACGTCCAACAGTGGACGTCTTTCAGCTGAAATAATGATGATGATGATGATGATGATTTATCAGTTATCTAGTACTCATAGTACAAGCTCTGCTTAGCTTGGGACTAGATGGCGTTGTGTGATATATGAGGAATACTACCATATTACTACTACTGTTATATCCTATTATGTTGTATCAGTTTAGTGGTCTTATGATGGAATGGACTTAGCGGAATTAAATTGGCTCAATTTCGTATTACTATCACCCAATGACCGATATATAGGAAAAGAGAGGTATTTGAGTTATTGAGGTAATTTCCTCCGGAATTTGTCTATCGTCATCTTCTGGTTTCCGTGACATGAATGTTTTCCTTAAACATTTTTATTAGAAGAATCTTTCTTTGCGAGTCGTCTCTGGGGTCAAAATAAATTTCCTGCAATATTTCTATTCTTTCTGGGACGTTAAGCAATACAACCCCGTTTTCTTCTTCAATTATAAAACTTTGACCGCTATTATGACATAGCATAGCATAGTCGGCCATGTTCTCACTGTTGGGACTCAGGCCTCCCCTCTAGGAAAGGCAATGGGCCGTAATCCACCACGCGGGCCCAGTGCGAGTTCGTGGATGTCACATGGCTTCGAATATTTGGTTCTAGGACATGTCGGTTTCTTCACGATGTTTTCCTTCACCGTTTTGAGAGCAGTGGTGGTGAAATAAATTACATAAAGTAATACGCCTGTCTGGGTTTGAGCCCGCTATCATTCATTTATTTTTCTTCCAGGAGAGGTATCAGGTGCAATTTCAATTTAGTGAATTCAAGAGTGAATAGGTTACTTCTGGGCAAGCGTGCTCCATCATCGGCCACATCATCGCTTACCATCAGGTGAGATAGTGGTCAAATGTGAGCCGATCAGTAAAGAAAAAAAAAGTAGTAGTTTCTAAATATTTTGCTGATCTGCATAATTTTTTTTTTCAACTTTTCCTCGCACTAAGAATTATTCCAATATCGTGGGTCCGTTCACAAACTGGAAAACTCACAGAGACAAGACTCGCAGACCCAAAACAACTATCTGTAGACCATAAAAATATTTTGTCCCATTCGAACGCATAACTACTGCGATAACCGTCGTCGTCAAAATTGTCTTGTTGTATTGTTTAAAACTGTGCTTTATTTACAAAGAGCACAGTACATGTACGAGCCAATAAAGCTCATACAGCAAAATACGTTTTGCTTATTAAACTTAATAATTTAATTGAGTCGTAACTACACCTCCGTCACGTCGTAATGTGTTTGCAATAAATAAGTGCGGCTCTATTCATAACTTTATTGTATTTACCAATAAACATTCTAACGTGTTACTAAGTGGTTTGGTATTACTTTATTTACAACCTACAACAACTGCTGAAGAATCGTCAACGGCGAAATACTCCAACAGTACAACACATCGTAACATTCAACAGTCTCCAATCTCTATTGCCATACCGACACGTAATAGTTTCACATGTGCATTTATATTGAGAGCAAGACAAACGTCACCCGTTGACTTAGCACGATTAGTCTAATTGCTCCCTATGCATGCACCCATCGCACCCGTTGCACCCGCTGCAGCAATCGCTCCGTTGCACCCATCGCTCCGTTTCTCCATTGCTTAGCTAATACAATTTAGAGCGATTGCTCCTTAATCTGCTGTTTGTGGCTCGTGTTTGATGAGATGTATTTATGAGATAGTGTGGGTAAATAGAGGGGACATCTTGTTCGTATGTGTGGGGCAAAGGAAAGACTGTGTACTCCGTTAAAGGCCACGGTCATGAAGTCAGCGGAGCGGCGGTGGAGGCGGAGCGGTGACGGAAGCGGAGCGGAGGCGGGGCGTCAACGCTGACCGGGCATTTCGCTCGGGGCTAGAGCGGCGTAGTGATGTGTTACAAGAGATTTGTGTCCTTGTTCACAAATAAAATGTCTGAACAGCGGTGATATCTTTGTGATACGAATTTCTTTGTAATGTTAGGTTTATTGGGCTACAACCGAGCAACTAAACAAAAAGTTGAGCTTCTTCGGAATTATGAAAAAAAGAGACAATACCCCAATTAATTCTATGACTATAGCAGATTGAGTATAGATACATTTTTGTTATTTTAAATCAGTGTCTATAAAAATCAGCGAAATAATTTGCTGCATCACATCCACTTAAATTTCGAAAAATTGTTTACAATTAAAAAAATAAAATGCCTAGGACAACACTACGCCACAACAGACGCACGAGAACAGCCTGATTGGCGCGCAGCGCGCACCGCACGTACGCCGTTCCCTACTCCACTACCTTCGTGGCCAGTTCCATATAAATCTATGCATTTGAACGCTCCACGCCTGATTCGCGCCCGCTCAACTGCCACCGCCGCTCCGCTGCCCGCTGACTTCGTGTCCGTGGCCTTATCTATACATATCTATACATATAATAAAACAGTAAAATTATTTTGCAATGGTATTAATTGGCGCAAAAACTACTGAACCGATCCTGTTCAAATTTTGCATACATAATCCTTATAGGTCAGCGCAACTTATAGGCTATAAATCATCACGCTATTTGCTATGAGGGGTGAGCAATAATCCAAAATGTCGGTATTTGAACGACATTTGCTACGAGTTCGATCCCCAGATACAGTTAAAAAGTTGGTAATTATTTTATCTTATTTTTTTGTAATAAAATAACTTTTATCATTTTTTCAAAATAAAATTGACACATCTATTCGATATCTTCTAAATATTTTGTAAAAACTAATCAAAACACTTCATAAAATCAAAGCGGCGAGTAAAATCACTTTCTATAATGTTACATTATTCTATTTAGCTGCAAATTTATCTCCTGAAACGAAAATCATCACGCTATCATCGATAAGGAGCCGACCAGTCAAATATGACGTTTATATAAGAACATCTATTTCAAAACTTAACCGTCGAAGAGCGTAGCGCAGTGGTTTCGTACCTAGACTTTCACGTAACGTAAAGGTTGTTCGAATCCCGGCTCTCTTTGGAGAATTTTTTGTTTTATTTTTTCACCGTAAATAAGATTTTTTTTATATATTTTTGCATGCTTACAATTTTTTTTATATATCTACCATATAATATATCTGCAAAAGTTTTTAGTTATGTGCGTATCACGCAAAATTTTAGAAATCGATGTAGATAACTTTTATACATTAAAATTGTATGTAACTTGATATACAACTTAGGCTTTGTTGCATCGCAATGAAACAAAGCATATGAAATACAAACAATTTTCAAGAAGTAAAATCTGAGACCACACGCAATTCAGATACTCGCAACGCCATCTAAAGACTCAAAGTAGAAATAATGATGACAATGACAGTTGAACTTCATATTAAATTTGATAGATGGCATTGTGTATTTTAAAACTACTGGTGTTATATATTTTTATTACTTTTTTCCCATGGTCGCCAACCAAAGGCGATAAAAGTAAATACCTATGCGTATTTAATTATTGAATTTAAAATAACATGGCCAAATTTTCGGAAGGGGTTAAATGGAATATTGCGTTGGAAGGCCCCAGATGGACCGATAACCTGGTGAGGGTCGCGTAATCCAATGGATGAACCGGTAATTATGGCAAAACTTGGGGAGACCTATGTACAACAGTGGGTCTTTCGGCTGAAATGATAATGATGATGATGGCACCTTTTTCTTTGTTTTTTTATGGTTGGAAATCATCCAATGACTCTTCCCGCTCTGGTTGGAGCCTTCCGCTCCGTCAATCGGCGTGTCAATCTTTTACTGACTAAAACCACACCTGTGTCCTTCAGTTGCCCTTTGCGACATCTCTTTGAGGAGCGCGTGGATCACTACGCGCTGTTGACGACTGGGATCGGTCTGGTCAACTACCGGACGGCCGGACGGCTAGCTACCCATCGCTCGACGTCCGCAAGCCCGCGTCTACCGTGGCTGGTAGTCGTGGTCGGAATTTCGGATTGGCGTGAGGACGTTCGTTCCTTCACGATTGTGGCCTCCTCCTTTGCTAGCATTACGGCTTTGCAGAAGGAGGCGACCGCCTGCCATTACTCTTCGCTCTGGATCTCGCCCGAACCAGAGCCCAGCGTGAGAGGTCACTGACGCCGATTGCCTCCACGAGGACACGGTGGTGCTCCGCCCCTGCGGAACATCTCTCCACTGTATGCTTCACTGTGTCCTCCGGGATGATTGCACCTTACGGCCTATTATTGGCGTGTTTTATTATTTGCAGTCACTGCTTCATATAAAACGGGATCGAATGTGTTTTTCTGATCATAGTTCGACAACGTATGATGTATCCCAGATTCCTTGCAGCCTTCGACATCTGGACGTTACCTTCTTGCAGTGACTGGTGACCAACACTGGAACAACCCTCTGAAGGAGGCCAGTCTCAGGGATAATACTAATCGGCTGCTACATTTGTTTACTGTAATTTCATTGTTTTATGGATACACAAGCTCAGGACTGTTGTGGGTGTTTCGAACAGTTTCTGTTCCGGATTCGGTTGGAAGTACCCTGATATTACCATTTTGCGAATCGCCCGGAAGATCCGGTGTAGTATACGGTGGAGTTCTATCCAGCTTAGGTGAACCGCCGTGTCCTCATAGAGGCAATCGGCGTCAGTAATTCCTCGGTTTGAGCATCAATATGCAAGTTCGATTGGACGGAGATACATGCGCACAAGATGTCGCCGAAATTCATTCAAAAGTTGGAGACTCTTCATAGAGTAGTTCCTACTATCGAAAAATCATTTGTGTGATATACGGAGACGTCGAAAAAATCATAGGTAAATGAACAAGTAACTCTAACGCCCAAAAAGATCAAAGTGCAACAATCAATGTTGTGGAGGAAGATAGTTGATTATGATGGTAGTTTTTGGATTCACTTAAGGCTTTGCACTATCAGTGCACGTTTTCCAGCTGAAGGTTGGTGTCCCGATTATGCTCCTTCATTTACTAGAGGTAAATGAAGGAGAAAAGCTGTCTTACTGCTTAAACTCTTCAGTGAGACATTATTGAGGTGAAAATTGTTATGGGAGGTAACTCTTTCGAATGATCTCGCAGTCCTAGCAGACATCAGCCCTAGAGGGCCCTATCTATTCACTGACATCTCTTTAAGTCGCGCGGCGTCTACACGCCGTCGATTCAGGATTGTTTTGACCGGACGGCACCACCGCAATCCCGTGTTTGCGATGGCTGGGAACCGCCCTGCGACTTTCAACACCCGGAGCGTCACTTGCAGCAACAATTGAGGAGTGAGGATGTCCTATCCCTCATAATTTCAGCTACCTACTTTGATCGTAGTGCTTCACTGAAGGAGCCCACTGGTTGTCCTTTTCTCTACTAATCGCCCCCATGAGGACACGGCGGGGCTCCGACCAAGCGGGACTGATTTTCACCGTTTATTCCATCGTATTCTCCGGGCGATCCGAACAATGATGAGACCCGAGTGTTTCTTCCCGCTGAATTCGATACAGATACTTTCCGAAACACCCACATCAGGTGAGTCCTGCACAAAGAGAGGATGCCGTGATGCCTCTGTACACTCCTCAAAAACAGGCATTACCGCTGCGATTGTGGCGTGCTCACGGTGGCAAGGGTTTAAAATCATACAATGTTATTTTACCAGAACATAAACCAGAAACATACATAAAGCCTACCCTAAGGGAAAAGGCCTTTTCCCTTGGGGTAGGCAGAAATGACAACTGCTACGACCCATACATACTATTTCTATTCATTGACGGTCATACGTCTGGATCTGGACGAGTACATAACATGTTTCCTGACGGTAATTTGCGTTTTTACCTTTAACCGTTTTATGTTAAAGTACAATAAATAATTGCGATGCTTTCGGAATGAATTGCAAGCACGGAATTATTGTACAGTTTTACGAACTTAACGCGGACGAAGTCGCGGGCAACAGCTAGTCGTTGAATAAAGACAGAAAAATGGTTAAATAGTCGCACGTTAGGGCTCCCACACAAAATTGTGATGCGATGCGATAAGATTCCGCTTTATAAAAATGCGCTGCGATTCGTTTTCGTTTGATAAAGGAACGGTTCAGGTTACCGTGCAATGTGCGATGTGAATTAATTCAAATTCAAATATTTTTTTCAGATAATAAACAACCAATGAACCATTACACGAACAGTTTATTTATTTATTTATTAAAACTTTATGCACAAGTAAGAAACACTGTACAAAGGCGGACTTAATGCCTTAGGCATTTTCTACTAGTCGACCTTAGGGTGGTGCAGAAATATAACAGTTCAATGGCTCATTAGTTTATTTGGATGTGTTTGGACACTTATTCACCTTTGTAAGAGGGGAGAGTCCCACCTGTCTCAAAACATTCAGGAAGCCATTGGAGGAGGAGCGCAGACGCGCCAACATGGAAACGCATCGCTTCCGCATGATCGCGGCGAACCCGTCAACATATGCGTCCGCGAACATCCCTGACACACTACATCGCCACGGCAAGCCCAAAAGCACCCTAAATGCGTTATTGTACTGTACGCAGAGATGGCTGTATGTCCGCTGGGTATATTTAGTCCACAGGCTGGACGTGTAAAACGACTGGCAGAAAGCCTTAAAAAGCGTTGTTTTTACAGAGTCAGTACAGCGGGCAAACCTGCGAGCCAGCATATTGCAATGGACAACCAGCGACCTGCGTCCCTGTCTATATCAACATTTGTTTTTAGTCATCAGCGACCCAGTGACCCAAATACATGAACTTCAAAACCCGACTTAAAGGAGACCCGGAGACTGAGACGCAGAGAGTAATAATTCAGGCAGCTGTTTGTAGGTTAAAGTACCCGATTTAAAAACCAACCATTCACTATTATCGGTATTGTATTTGAGCCCGTGAGCAACCGCATAACTTTAACAAAATTTAAGGATATTGCACTGATAGACGGGCTCAACAACACCATGTTACCAGCGTAGCTGAAGTTGTTCACACAAACACGGTCAACAAATTTTAGTGCTATTGAGCCCACCTATTAGTTTCTTTATGTATATATGTAATGACGAGATCTCAAACCCCCTTGCCTCACCCCAAAATCCAGTCCATACATATCAGAATAAGCGCTAGCCCACATAACTGTATCCTTTTAACTAATGTACCAATATCTAAACAGTGGTATCACATCAGCCGGGACAGTAGTGTCATGAGTGAGCTTATGCCAAAGCAGGTCATAATTGACCAGGTCAAAAGCCTTCGATGAATCCAAGAAACATGCTATAACAGCCCCCTTGCCAAGTTACGATCGTTTCGTTTGCGTCGAACGACTCGAGTAGGCCATGCCTCCGATTCCTTTGTTCTGACCACGTGACTGAGTGTTGAGATGACGTCAGAACAAAGGAATCGGAGGCGTGGCCTACTCGAGGCGTTCGACGCAAACAAAACGATCGTAGCTTGGCTAGGGAGGCAGGAGTCTTTCTGTATATATAATATTGGACAGTCTGTTTAAGGCATAAAATTACACTATCACAAAACTTAGGTCTGAAACCAAATTGACCATCCTCGAGAGCGATGTGTTTGGCTTGAATTTTATGAAGCAGACTATCCAATACCTTAGCACAGATAGTAGCAAGTGATATCGGCCTATAATTGGAAATATCGGAGGCGTCACCAGTCCTATTCTTTATTACTGGCACAACAATCGTATTACTAAGTTCCACAGGCAACTCTGACTTAGATATAAGTTAAAAATTAGAGCAAGTACTCGCGGTAAGTCTACCCCAGCGTATTTAAGTGTTCGACGCTGAGGCCGTCGTGACCGGAGGACTTTCCCCTCACCATGTTCTGTATACTTCTCGCGACTCCTTTAGCGGAGAACCTACAGTGGGCACCCCAGTCACGGCCGCCCTCGCGCCCCTATATGAAATATGCAAGATCTCACGATGGACGAGCTCGCAGATTTTTACGATTCGACATCGCCTTGCAGTTTTGTATTTGAGGCCTTAATGCAATGAATTTGATGTGTCCTTTCATTATTTCTTTAATTTTTAACAGTTAGAATAATTTGCCTGCTGCGGTCTTCCCGTCCAACTATAATTTAGGTGTCTTCAAGGCTAGACTGAATAGGTTCTCAATAAACTAGTGCGCCTCACCATCAATGATTGCATCTCTGATTACCATCAGGTGGGATCGCAGTCAAGCACAACCAGTGCTTGACTGCGATCCCACCTATACCAATAAAAAAAAAGTTAATGTTCATGTGTGTTCTTTCTTTATTTTTGAACACCAAAAGTTCGTGTACAATGTGTGTGAATGAAATTTAGCATACGGGTTTTTTATTTTTCGGGGGGATAATCATCCAATGACATCCCCCGCACTTGGGCGGGGCGCGAGGGTATGTCAGACTTTTACTGACTAAAAACTTACTCTTGTTCCTTCATTGCCTTTCATACCAGGGCCGAGTCTTCCTTTCAGAAGCAGATCCTTGGCCCCAGTAGGCTTCGACTCTGCTGGGCCCCTACGGGTTACTGACATCTCCTTGAGGCGTGCGTGAAACATTACGCGCCACTCGGTCCGAACGGTTAGCAGACCATCGGACGGTGAGCTACCCATTGTTCGCCGTCAAGTAGACATGGGTCGGATAGACACGGGTAGACCATGTCCTAGAATATAGGAGTGATGTTCCCTTAGGATGATTTTATTTTTTCCAAGTGGCTAATGTCTCTGATAGAAGCTAATAGCTATAGAATAGAATAGAATAGAATAGAATAAACTTTATTGTACACCAAAATAGTAACAAAAACTTTTACATTAACTTAAATCTATGGGTACAAAGGCGGTCTTATCGCTGACAGCGATATCTACCAGACAACCTTAGGGTGGAATGTAAGAATTTGAAATAGAAACAAAGGGGGGTAGTTTGCGGCGTACAGCAAATTAATAATGTAAATATTAAATTTAAATTATATACTAGACTATACATAGAAATAATATAGCTGTTACATATAAAAGACAATATATAAATATATATATATATATATATTATAAGTTACACAATTTTATACAAAGATATGGAAAAAGAAAAGAACAATAACAGAACAAAACAGTAGAGGCAGGATAGCAATTAGAGTGAAAGGAAATGATTTTTAACCAGTTTTTTGAAAGAAGCTAGTGACTGGGCTTGTCTAATTGGCAGCGGCAACGCGTTCCACAGTCGCACCGCTTGGACCGTGAACGATTTGTCACTGAACTATATTTTAACAGAAGTTTAAGATAATATGACACACAACCTGGACATAGGTCTTCCAACTAACTTTCAACCGTCCAATACTTTTTTCTTAACATTTGAACACAGTACTAGGATTGGTTTGAAAAATTCGGTTTTAAATTACAAAGCCTGACACAGTGAACACACACAATTTTATCCTTTACACAAATAAACGCAGGCAGGTGTGTACTTTTTCTGTGTGTTCTGTTCACTGTGTTGTGTGCAAAGATTTAAGCCAGGGTTTAAAGGTTTGAAAGAATTGGGTTGTGTATCAAAACAAATAGCTATGGATCATTGTTGATAGCTGATGCTATTTTTGGTAACATTGCGTTTTTGAATTTGTTAACCTCGGAGTAGATTTTGCTACTCAGATTGGACTGGTGTTTAGAAGACATTTTTTATTGTGTGACTATTTTGGAGTTACTTCTAGACGCAACGTAATGTTCCCAACATTACGTTGCGTCTGTGCCAAAGGACGCAATTCTGCAAGGGCCCGATGCAACGTACCCTGTCTACTGCCATAGCGGATTTTTGGGCTATGTCAGTAATTAAGTTCCTCCAAGAATATCCCTCTCCATGAAGGATTTGACGCATACAAATATATGGTAGACACTAGAAACACGCAGCAGTTATTAGTCACACGCGATTTCTATCAAGACGCCAACATTGTCTTCTCAGTAAAAATCAGTACACATCACAATATATCACCCTGAGAACCGCAAATGAACTGCGTGACGTCACTCTCCCCCAAGACCCGAAATTGTCTCGTATGATTAAATGCGAGGATTTGGAAGACGAATGTCAACCGAGCCTCGAAGACGAATTACCACTGACATTATGTTTGCCTTATTAGCATTTTGTGGTTTATTTCTGTGTTTATTAGTCCTTTGAGTGACATTAAAAGTTTTGACCAATTCTGTCAAGATTGTGGTGTATTTTGGCAATAAATTGTAAATATTTTTATTTAATTCTGGGTTGGAATAGCATCTAAGAGTACTGCTGTTAGGTTTAATGGTCTTTTTTTTACCTGGTAAATGATCAAGTACCTTCTCTCGCTCTGTTTGGTACGGGAGGGAGTGTCAGACTTTACAGTACTTTTCAGTTTCCCTTTTTTACGAGGACTGCGGTTAATCCCTCGAGCAATCAGTCCTGACGGGCCCTAACTGGCCACGAACTCACGACCTCCGGCATAGCAGTCACGACCACTAACCACTAAACCAACAGGCCAGTCAAAATATTGTGTAACTACATTTTCAACTTATCTCACATCTGCATACGAGGTGGCGAGGTAACCCTCCTCTTCGCTGTACTTCTAGAAGCACTGCTGCAAAAGTTATTATTAAAGGCAAATTTAATGCACCTTCTTGGGGCTGGATGCGCCGCCAGCAATTAAACCTTAGTTATGACGTCGCCAGGAAACCTTGCACGAGATACGGGTTTATATTTTGTGACGCGAAGTTTCTTATTAGAAAAAAAATGTATTTCGTGTGTCTTTGATGCAATGTTGATTAGTTGAATTGACAAATGGCAAAGAACTTCCTGAATTATTTGCGTTGTAAGAAAAATGGTCCAGCTCCTAGTGGTAGTCCACTAGGGCGCACAAATTGATTAGTTTGAAAATTACTTTTTTTATTTTGAAAACTTTATAGTATTGTATTGTATTTGTAGAAGTGTTTTTTTTTTCAAAGTTTGTAAATGTAAGTACCATGGAACAATCTATGGTTTTAGGATCCTATTGGACTTGTTTGACTTAAATGAGCATGGTAGTTGAGAGTTTGTCATGTTCACTCAAATGTCTCATTGATGGCGGCGCGCGTGTTGAATCATTCGTTTCCCTTCAAAATGGTTGAGGTGATTGGGTTATGCGTCGTGTCCGTGAACGGGCGCTGTGAGTTAAGTCCTCTAAAGTCTGCACTTTGCTTTGGAATGACCCATGTGGCCATACATATCTGCGTATATGGTAACTTGGGGCACTCGAACGTGTGGCTCCTGTTTTGAATATGGCCACTGCACTTGCATTGTGTATTCGACGACTTCATAAATTGACACAAATTACTAATGATTCCGTCCTGATTTTAAATTGACTCGTAACTTAATAAGCTTCTAAATATTATAAAATTTGGCATTTGCTGTGTGATCTTATGCATGTGAAGTCACCAGTCAGCTGCATAGCCATTTATGACTTTTTCTGTTTACTGATATTATTCATTTGGGAGATGGCGGGATGACCTGCATGTCTTCCTTAAGAATTGGAACGTGAAAACAAGGAACCGTGATTGTTGGAAAGAATGGCCTATGCCCAGCAGTGGGACAATACGGACCATAATAATATAATGAGTTTGGGGCTCGTGAGTTGGCGAAGTTTATTTCGAGGTGCTACTTTCTCATCATCTTTCTGCCACCATTCCATGTTATTTAGAGTTGACAAAACACGTTTTTCTCCATTTTTAGGGTTTCGTAGTTCAAAAGGAAAAATTGTGAACGTCCCTTGAAGCTGTGTAAAAATCAAACTACTGAGTTAACGATAAACAAGATACGGCCGTTTCTGTCGCAAAAAAACATATATTTCAACATTCAAGGCAATCAAAATTCATAGGGTAATTCCTGTTGACCTAGTATTCTGAAATTTAGCATTAAGCAAGGTCTCATAGCATAAGTATAGGAATAAATCTGAAAACTATAAATTTGTAGTTACGTCATAAAAAAGATTTTTTTTTTGCGTTTCGGAAAAATCTTTGTAACTCCATTCGAAAATTAAACTGTTTTCATGGGTAAGTTTGTACTGAACCCTCAGTGCGTGAATCTGACTCGCACTTGCCTAGTTTTTCCTTTTGAATTTAACCGTCATTGACGCCCTGTTTTCAACAATTTCCCATTCCTCAATATCTTCCCGTATATCCCCACCGGTCACCGACACCTCGTAAATCGTGCTGTATTTTCAACTATCCTCACTTTATTAATGTTGGGAACGAGTACAACCTCTATTTTATTCTATAAAGCGGTTACTTCTAACATATAGGCATCTTATGATTCAATTATGTTTTTTTTTTTAAATTAAATTCGATCATATACGGTGAAATTTGGTTATTCATAAAAATTAAGGGTTGTTTGGATTGAGGTTGTTCCTGGTCCTTAGAACAGGAATTCTTAAGTTTGCACTTTATAGTGCCCGCCATAGTATCTCTATTCTTTTCTTTTATGTAGAAAATCATCAAATTACTTCCCTCGCTACGGGTGGAGTGGGAGGGAGTGTCAGAGTTTTACTGACCCACAGTGTTTCTTCAGCGTCCTTTATGGTGGAGGTTGCGGTGACCTCTGGCAGGCGTCGATCCTAACTTGCCTCTAAAACTTTTAGTTTCAATTCACTTCCATATGTAGGTATTTTGTAGGCTGGATCAGAGCAGAGCCATTATTATTTCAGCCAATCGATATTCATTGGTGGCCACGGGCGTCACCACATTAACAGGTTCCGGGTTTATCGTATCAATGGTCTTCACCTAGTCCTCTGTCTAATACTACTGGAGACGTAGTATTGGCCTCTGATTCTTTTATTCTGATGTCATCTCAACGCTCAGTCACGTGGTCAGAACAAAGGAATAGGAGGCTTGGCCGACTCGAGGTGATCAAAGAAAAGAGTGTCGAAACGAAAAGATTGTAACTTGGCTAAAGGGGCAGAATCGTTTTGCGAGCAATGTGTTCTGCCTCCTTTTTTTTGATAATTTAATATCTTCTCCCGCTCTGAATGGAGCGAGAGAGTTTCAGACTTTTGTTGACACTCTCTTCATCACACCATCCATGACTCATCCATGTTCCTTCAGTTACCCAATTTGCGTTTCAAGGTCACGGTGTTTCTTCCAAACAATTCGGCAGCCCTGGCAGGCATCGATGTTATCTCTTTGAGCTGCACATGGAACACAAAGAGCTGTCGACCCAGGCCTAGTCCTAATCGAACGACGAGCTACTTATTAATCGCCATATGTAAGCCTGTTGATAAGTTTGGCAAGAAATCTAAACAATTTTTTCTAATTAGATATAAAACCAGCTTAAGAAAAAACCTATGATGCTAACAAACCTAACAATGGGTTCATCAACGAAAATTTGAAAAGCGCCGTAATACTCGTATCTCATTGGGTAACAAAGCACGGTTGACAAAATGGCTCCGATATTCAGGGGTGCACGATTTGCATATCAACGGGCCAAACGTCAGTTTAATAGCGAGCTAACTATTTACACGTGGGTTTGCGTTCAGTTCAAAATGTTTTTTTAGAAAACAGAATTTTATTATTATTTTTTGAGAATTGTTTTTTTTAGCAATTTGTGTTTCAGCTCCATGTAATATACGGGTACTCAAGTGCATCCGGTTAGACTGGTAGGCGACCTCGATATTGTTGGAAAAAGATTTTTTTTTAAGTGTTAGGGTGGAGTGAGTGTCAGACTTTTACTGATTAAAACCACACCTTTGTTCTTTCAGTTGCCCTTTGCGTTCTAGGACCACGGGTTTTTTTTCCAAAAATCCCCGCAGCCCTAGCAGGCATCGACCCTACTGGGCCTTTATGGTTTGGGGATATCTCTTAGAGGTGCGCGCGGAACACTAAGTGACGTCGACGCCTCGGGCCGAGCCCGAGTCTTATAGGATGCGAGTCCTCATAGGACAAGCGGACGGCGAACTAAAAGTGCATGATGATTGATGATGAGTACACGTGTATTTAATCATCATGCACTTTTAGCTCGCCAAAATTGCTCGTATTTATTTTGTTTTAATTTCAATTTATGTAATTTAGTTTGTGTTGTTTTTGAATTGTTTGAATTTATTAAATTTATTAGTTTAGATAGGAATATTAAATTGTAATGAGCTGAATGTGAT
Organism: Mythimna vitellina; assembly: GCA_949316375.1. Taxonomy (NCBI): domain Eukaryota; kingdom Metazoa; phylum Arthropoda; class Insecta; order Lepidoptera; family Noctuidae; genus Mythimna; species Mythimna vitellina. The sequence goes on along the minus strand of OX438687.1, from coordinate 4,347,120 downwards.
AATAATATACAGAACTGGAAATTTTATGGCTACCCACTAGCATAGTTTTTAAGTAAATATTGTTACTAACCCATAAATGAGTGCAAGTTCGAAATAAAATGATGATTAAATGATTAAAAATCATAGGTATTGGTAGTGTTGACAGTAGTTAATTATTTCAGTTCTGTCATCACCTGTAATCAAAAAAATAAATTATAATGTATCACGCTTAGGCGAAAGAATTTGGCACAGGGGTAGACCATGTTCTGGAATAGCATAAAATAAATATAAATATTTTTATCTCGGGAGTATGTTCCCTTGGGAATATTTTCTACGGTCACGCGAGTGAAGATCTTGGTGGAAAATTTAGTTTGTTTCTCACGGTTGTAATTTTATTGGTCCTTCGAGGCTTAACTTTTCATCGAACGTAAATTCAGGCCAGGGTCGTTTTTACCAAGTAGTATAAAAGCATAGCATAATCAGCCTTTTAATGTTCCCACTGCTGTGACTCAGCCCTCCCTCTCTCTCTAAGAGAGAGAATGGGCCGTATTACATCACGCAGGCCCAGTGCGGATTGGTGAATGTCACATATCTTCGAATTTTTGGTTCTAGGACATGCCGATTTCCTCACGATGTTTTCCATCACCGTTTTGAGAGCAGTGGTGATGAAATAAATTACACAAACTAATGCGCCTGGCTGGGTTTGAACCCACGACCTACAACTCGTAAGTCGGGGCTGTTACCACTCGGCCACCACTGCTCTCAACCTCAACTCTCTAAGTAATTCTAAATAATACTAGAACCCTTTCAATGATATAAATACATCTGACGAACGGAATTACAAATCATTTCTTCCTTCAATAAATTATTTTTAGTCATCTGTGTAGTGGATTATTTTCACCCCAATCGACAATAAAAGAAGAAAATGGAAGTCTGAGCTGCTTGCATCACCGTAAGAAGCTTATAGGCTTTGTTTATTTCAGTCTGAAAACGTTATTTTCTGTAATACTAACTGCCGTAGTAAAACGTAGATTTTTATTACTTTCTAAAAGGCTTTGAAGCCTTGTTTTTTATATAATACTTTTATGTACACATAATAAAAGACAAGGAGAAGGAAACAGAAAAATTGGTACAAAGTGGTGCTTATTTCCAATAACCAAATTCATTCATTCTTTTATTCATTCATTTATCAATTTGATACCATCCTATTTTTATCGATTTGATATCGTCTTATTTTTAGCCATTTGAATTATCATCCTATTTTTCATTCATTGATTGATTCATTATATTTTTATCAATTTGATATGATCCTATTTTTGTAACTTTGTTATCATTTGGTTTTTTTAACTTTGATATCATCCTATTTTTATGACTTTGATATTTTAAAAGTGATGAAACGCTCGCTCTTTTTCAGGATTGTGTGTGTGTGAGTGAATACGTTTTTAAGCAAATATGAGGAGGGAAGACTAAAGGAGGATGGACTGCGTAAAAGAGGTTATTACAGGGAGTTATAGCTGTTCATTTCACGTCTGTATAACTCGACTAAGTTTGAGAAAGTCGTAGAGTATTTGAAAGTGAAAATAAACTAGACTTTGACGAGTTCCAACCCTACAGGCGTTTTTGAGAGAGCACTTAGAGCCGAAAGGTATCGTATATCGACGTTTCTGAGAATGGTTACGCGACACCAGGCTGAGGAACACGACGCTGACTACGTTGCGTATATAATTATAGTTTAACTTGCTTTTGCAAGCGGCTTCGCCCGCGCTAAAGTAAGTTCCTACATACAAACTTCCAACCCCCGTGTTACAACCTTAGGGGTGGACTTTCGTAAACTCCGTTCTTAGCGGATGTCTGCACCCTTGGAACCTACCTGCCAAATTTTAAGTTTGTAGGTGTTAAAGTTTTGGAGATTTCGTGATTAATCAGTGAGTGGTATTTTGCTTTTAAATACATATAAAAGGTAAGGTTTTTGTTCAGTCTTAGTTTATAAATTAATAAGATTATTTAAATCAAATCATAGTTAAAACATTTATTTCAAATAAACCATTTAGAGGCACTTTTGAATGGGCAAAATGTCGGATAGTTAAAAAAAAAGCTAACTTACTTTATTGCCGTGCTGTACCTGACCCGCCCTGATCAAACGTCGTAAACATTTGCAACATAAAGGTAGCTCAGTCAGCTATAACAGGGGTCACAACTGACATGATGGCTAAAATATATAATAAAAGAAAAAAAAACATATTGCTGAGACCCTAAAATAATTGGGGTAAGGGTAAGCAAATGACGAAATTGCTGACCGCAGACTACTCTCTTTTTAGGGTTCCGTACCTCAAAAGGAAAAAACGGAACTCTTATAGGATCACTTTGTTTTCCATCCGTCTGTCTGTCAAGACGCTTTATCTCGAGAAAGCGTCGAGGTATCGAGTTGAAATTAAAACCATACACTCAAGTCTACGGTCTCTTGAAGCTGTAAATAAATCGAATTTCTAAGTTGACTGAAAAAAATACGGCCTTTTATGTCGTAAAAAACGTTTAATTCGACACTCTCGAGGGAATCAAGATTCATAGGGTACTTCCCGTAGACCCAGAATCCTGAAATTTGACATAAAGCAAGGTCTTATAGCACAGACATGGGAATAAATCTGAAAACTGTAAATTTGTTGTTACGAAACAACAAAAAAAAAAAATTGCGATTCGAATAAATCGTCAAAACTTCATTCGGGAATTGAACTGTTTACTTACATAAGTTTGTACGGAACCCTCTGTGCGCGAGCCCGACTCGCACGGGTCTACCTTTTATAGCAGAACTTTTTACGTCATAATATTGTTTTGCATAACAACGGATAGCATAAACTTCATTTCGCAGAAAATCATTTCGCATACACTCAGTTGTCATACATTCAAAACTCATAATTTTGTTAGTCAGAATCATCTTTAGGCATAATGTTTATATCCATAATAATTAAAAAGCAGAACCATCATATCGCAGAAAATTCACAGTCAGAATCGTCTTTTGGCATACATTTTATATCGATAGTTACAAAAATATTGTCGGCTTGGATGCATGTAGCATGCAAACAGGCATACAACATGCAAGCAGGCATGCAACATGCAGCATGCATGCAGCATGCATGTAGCATGCAAGCAGGCATGCAACATGCAGCATGCATGCAGCATGCAAGCAGGCATGCAACATGCAGCAGGCATGCAGCATGCAAGCAGGCATGCAACATGCAGCAAGCATTGTTTCTGTCACGGCTCCGGCGCTGCGGGGTTTGGGCGGCGCCACGCGAGCTTATCATCACAGATGGTTTTAATGCTCACCACCGCAGCTTCGGCTTGCTGGCCGGCTTCGCCGGCCAGCCTCAGCCGCGGTGGCGGGCCTTCAAACCACCTGCTCCTCAGCTCGCGGGCCGCCCTACCCCTCCGCGCCTACGCGGGTTTAAATTACACTCTAGGGGTAGGGCAGACAAGACTGCGTAAAGTCGGTTTCGCAGCGATTCGTTTCTGTCACAAAATTTTGCAGCACAACGTATTCTAATTTTTGATGCATACATCTATTTTAATTTTTGATGTTCAAATATGCACCCATACCAAATAATCGTATCTCTAAATAAATGTTATGCTAAACAAAATTATGCATAATATTAATTATGGCAAAGGTAATTATGCGAAACAAAATTCTGCCAAGATAAAAGTATGCCATTGTAAATTCGGATACGTAAATATTCTGCCAAACAAAAGTTATGCTAAATAATTTTTATGCCTTAAAAATATTCGATTAAATAAGATTATGCCATGTGAGTTATGCCAAATAAAAATCGGAGTATCAAGATTCTGCCAAATAGAAGGAACCCACTCGCACTTGCCCAGTTTTTTATTTTAAGCTCATATAGTCCATTTTAAAGTTGTCTGGTATCTAGCATAGTCATAGCAGTCGCTATTGGCGATAAAATCGCTATTGTACTCTAGATTTAAGTTTGTGTGAAATTATATTTCTAATTAATGACTTGGTAGACGGTTGCGAGAGTCCGATGGATGCGAGATGCACAGGACCATTCATTGTGGCGACACTTGGGGGAGGCTTATGTGGACGTCTTTCGGCTGAAATGATGATGATGATAGTGATATTTCTAATTTGGTACCTACAGTTAAGTTTAATCTATCCTATTCTATTCTACAAACACAAATATTGTCGAACCTAACAGTAAAAGCTGTCATTAAAATTTCATATTTCATTTATCCATTCAATCGGTAATTGCTTGGTATTAAATTTAATTTTAATACAACAAGCAAATATCATTCGTTTAGTCATTATAATTATGCTTCGATAATATTAATTTAAAATACTCTTTTGACTTTGGCTTTCGATTTCTGTTCAATTAATCGGAATTGCATCGTTTCAATTGGAATGTGAAATATTTGAATTTCATGAAATATCTGACTTGAATAAAGTTTAATGCGTAATTAATTACTCAATTGGTTGATGCTGTACTTACGTGTAATGATATTAACTTAATAAGCTTAACTTAAAGGTTGGTGCGGTGGTTGTGCGATTGGTCGCGGGTTCAGATAGTTGTTGTATGGCCTACAGATATTTGTTGAATGGCCTACAGATACTTGTTGTATGGCCCACAGATAGTTGTTGTTTGGCCTACAGATACTTGTTGCATAGTCTACAGATAGTTGTTGTATGGCCTACAGATACTTGTTATATGGCCCACAGATAGTTGTTGTATGGCCTACAGATACTTGTTGTATGGCCCACAGATAGATGTTGTATGGCCTACAGATACTTGTTGCATAGTCTATAGATAGTTGTTGTATGGCCTACAGATACTTGTTGCATAGTCTACAGATAGTTGTTGTATGGCCTACAGATACTTGTTGTATGGCCCACAGATAGTTGTTGTATGGCCCACAGATAGTTGTTGTATGGCCTACAGATACTTGTTGCATAGTCTACAGATAGTTGTTGTATGGCCTACAGATACTTGTTGCATAGTCTACAGATAGTTGTTGTATGGCCTACAGATACTTGATGTATGGCACACAGATAGTTGTTGTATGGCCTACAGATACTTGTTGCATAGTCTACAGATAGTTGTTGTATGGCCTACAGATACTTGTTGTATGGCCCACAGATAGTTGTTGTATGGCCTACAGATACTTGTTGCATAGTCTACAGATAGTTGTTGTATGGCCTACAGATACTTGTTGTATGGCCCACAGATAGTTGTTGTATGGCCTACAGATACTTGTTGTATGGCCCACAGATAGTTGTTGTATGGCCTACAGATACTTGTTGCATAGTCTACAGATAGTTTTTGTTTGGCCTACAGATACTTGTTGCGTAGTCTACAGATAGTTGTTGTATGGCCTACAGATACTTGTTGTATGGCCCACAGATAGTTGTTGTATGACCTACAGATACTTGTTGCATAGTCTACAGATAGTTGTTGTATGGCCTACAGATACTTGTTGTATGGCACACAGATAGTTGTTGTATGGCCTACAGATACTTGTTGCATAGTCTACAGATAGTTGTTGTATGGCCTACAGATACTTGTTGTATGGCCCACAGATAGTTGTTGTATGGCCTACAGATACTTGTTGTATGGCCCACAGATAGTTGTTGTATGGCCTACAGATACTTGTTGCATAGTCTACAGATAGTTTTTGTTTGGCCTACAGATACTTGTTGCGTAGTCTACAGATAGTTGTTGTATGGCCTACAGATACTTGTTGTATGGCCCACAGATAGTTGTTGTATGGCCTACAGATACTTGTTGCATAGTCTACAGATAGTTGTTGTATGGCCTACAGATACTTGTTGTATGGCCCACAGATAGTTGTTGTATGGCCTACAGATACTTGTTGCATAGTCTACAGATAGTTTTTGTTTGGCCTAAAGATACTTGTTGCATAGTCTACAGATAGTTGTTGTATGGCCTACAGATACTTGTTGCATAGTCTACAGATAGTTGTTGTATGGCCTACAGATACTTGATGTATGGCACACAGATAGTTGTTGTATGGCCTACAGATACTTGTTGCATAGTCTACAGATAGTTGTTGTATGGCCTACAGATACTTGTTGTATGGCCCACAGATAGTTGTTGTATGGCCTACAGATACTTGTTGCATAGTCTATAGATAGTTGTTGTATGGCCTACAGATACTTGTTGTATGGTCTACAGATAGTTTTTGTATGGCCTACAGATATTTGTTGTATGACCTACAGATAGTTGTATCTGATCTGGGTGTCTTGTGTATGTGAGTGTACATGTTTGTGAGCACAACTACGATACAGGAGTATAAAAGTAGTGTGCAAGAGCTCGGGCAGCAACACGGCGAACCTTCCGCAGATCCACGTGCTCCTCAAAGAGATGTCAGCAAACCGTAGGCGCGCAGCAGGGCCGATGCCCGCTAGCTAGGACCGCGGGGAATATCTGAAAAGGAAACCTAGAACGCAAAGGGTACTTGAATGACACAGGTGTGGGTTTAGTTTGTAAAAGTCTGACACGCCCTCTCGCTCCACCCAGAGCAAAAGAAGTCATTGGATAATTTACACCCTTAAAAAAACCCGCCACAATTTATTGTTTTTATCGTATCAGGCTGACCGCTATGCGACCGCCACGTGTCGCCGGTCAAGTCACGTTTATTTATTTTTTCATAAGTGTATCGAAGAACGTCGTTTGATACACGTGGAAATTTGTCATTGCAGCACTCAGCTCCATAACACCCTTGTTTACGGCTCGGGTGAATTCCACCTCCCTCGCTATGACAAACTTTTTCCACTTGTATCAAAATGTATTATTGTTTGCAATTCTCTAACAAATAGCATAGTTAATTGACTCAGAAAATTCCTTAAGCCTACATTCGTACTTGGTCACGACAGACATGAGCTACATAATCATTTTCTATCTAGTCAGTTGCATATACAGAGACTGCATAAGTGTCGCCGCACATGAGCCACATACCACAGCCACAAACGCCGCCACGAGAAGCTAGAAGCGGCCACAAAGGAAGCCGAATGACAGACAACTACTTTTTTTAACCCATACGCGCAGTATCATAATGGACTCTGACGAAGAAAGTTTAAATGCGCGCATGACGTGTTACGGCGTTTAGTGGCCAGTTCGGGCCACAAGAAGCGAGCAGCGGCGATTTGTAGCGTGTGGCGGCCACCGGCGTCAACCGTGTGCGGCGAACCCATATAAAATGTATGAAACCTACAGGAAATATGCCGGTGGCAGCATTTTGTGGTTGTGGCGGGTGTCCCTTGTGCAGCAACCCTTAGCCACTGTAATCTTTAAGCCCAGTACACACGTACGTGGCTTTACGGCAGTATCAACAACGTTGTTGACGCTGTTCCGTACCCAGCCTTGTTTACGAAAACGTAGTGCACGACTGTACGAGCACAATGTATGTGTTCACTTGTCTACGTGAATGTACATAATTATGTGTGCATTTCCAGGTATACGTTCGTTCGTTTGTTAGACAAAGCAACGTACGCTTTGATAATTGAAATTGGAGTATTTTGTTAATTATAAGAGATATAACGGGGAATGTTGGGGTGGCTGCTAAAATGCTGCTAGGCAATAATGGTATTGGGCGGGTCACATCTATATCTATACTTATAATAAATCTGTAGAAGTGAAAATTCTGTACATTGAAAATATAAAAAAAAAATGGCAGGGTGTTACTAGACCGACACTGAACCCAAAAATGTGATTAAATTTTTTTTTATCTGTCTGTCTGTTTGTTAAAGCATCTCGCAAAAACTACCAGTTCAATTACGATGAAACTTGGTATAATTATTCTTTAATATCCTGGGCACCACACTGGGTACTTTTTATCTCGGAAAAGTATATACAATTAAAAACAAACTTAATTATGCGGTTCGATCCCTAGACCCGATTACTGTACCAACCGAAAATAATAAGTTTGTCGTAGGTTACGTCACCCGCAGTGGAGTTCACTAAGGGGCGCTTCACACGGCTACGATACTATAATATTTTATCTTAATATACAATATCGCTCGCCATACAATTCAATGGACTATCACACACGACGAAGATAATAAATAATATTTCATATTTTCGTATCTCAAAAACCTAATAAAACCATTTTCGACTTCTACGCGGACGAAGTCGCGGGTAAAAGCTAGTATATATATTTTTTTTTCCACAACTATCACACAACGCCGTCTAGTCCCATGCTAAGCAGAGCTTGTATTATGAGTACTAGACAACTGATAAATATACTTATATATTTCTTAATACGTACATATTATAGATAAATACGAGCACGATCATTCGTTCTGTCTGGGTGTACCGAGACAGAACGAATGATCGTGCTCATCACACATACATTTGTCCTGGGTAGGAATCGAACCCACGACCTCCGGCATAGCAGTCAGGGCCACTAACCACTAGATCAACAGGCCAGTCGAATACAACATATGCCGTATACATGTTGATCACTAGGCAACAGTCTTCGTAAAGTGGGTCCCTGAGGATGGAGGGCGTTGCTGAGGTCAATCTTGGAAGAGGTGGCAAAAAGGTCTAAACTCATTTTTTTTTGTTTTCTAGTGGAAACCTTCAAAAGGCTTTGTGGTTAAGTCCGAGGAGTGTGGGATTTTTACCAGGACATAGAAGAGGCGCCATTACCTCTTAAAAGATCATTCCGGAACCCCTCTGTGCAACGCCTATTAGGGCTCATCCCTGAGGAGAATGTACAACGGCCTCTCCTGAGACGGTCTAAAGTCCTGCCGCAAGTGTTGGTTTGTAGTAGTAGGTTGAGAAAAAAAAACTTTGAAGGATTTGGGGGAAGATCTTTGCCTAATAGTGGAAAAGTATATGCGGTCGCCTCCTTCTGCGAAGCAGTAATGGTAGCAAAGGAGGCAGCCGAACGCACGAGGCAATAGCCCTCACGCCCCACTGTTTCACTGTATCAAATGACCTATCTTACTCTGCCGTGCCCGAATTATTTTGCCGCGTGCCACCACTAGCACGCATGCCATAGGTTCGCCACTCCTGTTTCAGTGCATATAAAAGCTCCGAATTAACGGAGCAGGAAAAGTATTTATACCATTTGGCTTGAAGTATTGATTTTTGTGAGAATAGTGGTGGCCGAGTAGTAACGGCTCCGACTTACGAGTTGTAGTTTGCGGGTTCAAACCCAGCCAGGCGCATTACTTTGTGTAATTTATTTCATCACTACAATTTTTTATGTAAAAACTTTTAATTTGGATTGGGATTTGATACATGTGGACTCCTGGAGGAACGAAGGCCTGATGTTGCGTAAGCGAGCGACGTGACCCTCCGCCGCAAAGCTCCTTTGTTGATTACCATTCCACTGCGCTCACGATGTTGGAAAGTAGCAGATTCTGGACTAATTGTGCTCCATTGGTGTGATTGCTGCAAGGCGTTCCGATGTGAGGATAATTAAATAAATAAATAAATCTCAAAACGGTGAAGGAAAACATCGTGAGGAAACCGGCATGTCCTAGAACCAAAAATTCGAAGACATGTGACGTCCACCAACTTGAACTGGGCCCGCGTGGTGGATTATGACCCATTCCCTCTCCTGGTAAGGAGGCCTGAGTCCCAGCATTGGGAACATTATAAGGCCGACAATGCAATGCGAAAATTAATTTCTGTTAACTTTCTATATTAACACTGTTATGTGTTTAGTAAAATATAATTCCTATAGAGGATTGGAAAAAAACTAACAGGTGCACAGGTGGAGATTAGATTTCTTTTGAATAAGATTAACTTTATAGGGACGTGTGTATATTTTAGAGAGACAAGATATTTTGTCTCTAACATTGCGAACAGCTATGAAAAGGAATTCTTTGATGCAGTCTGTTTCCTGATAGCTACAACCTAAGGGTCTTTCAGTCAAGGGTGAATAAGTTACTTCTTGGCAAGTGTGCTCTAACGTCGACCACGTCATCGTTTAATGGCGGCTCCACATTAGTTTTGTGAATTCACGCGCGAATTCACGCCATGAATTCATGGTATAAGTCGTGCCCTCCACGTTCACGGGATGGTCACAATCGTTCGTGAAACCCTCCGTGAAATGGACATACAAGCTGCTGCTGCAATAACTTTGTTTGCTCTGGCAACATATGACTATTTGGACGTTCTAAACAAGAAAGTTATAAAAAGTTGAAAAAAAAGATGGTGAACGACTGAAATACATCGTAACCGATCAAAGCATGTTTGCTGGTGTAAAGAATTTTTGAATTTATCTAAACTAATATTATGAACAGGCAAAGCTTGTTTTTTTTTTGTTTTTATGTTTTTTTGTTTGTAAGAGGTAATATCTGAAAGTACCTACTGCTTTATTTCTGAATGACATAAGCTATATTTTGTGCATGCGGGCGAAGCCGCGGGCAAAAGCTAGTTTAGTATATGATTAGATACATGTCTTTGTCAATCATATCAAATTCATTTCAGACTTTCTATGGAGAATCAGTATTACATTCTGAGCCCAGTGGCGAATTTAAGAAATTTATTCGTATATACATAGTGGACTTTGAATATTTGCTTCAGAAAGTTTCTCCAATTATTTATTATATACGTCGGTACACCTTTGTAGTCCGGAGTAAACTGGCACGGGGCTGTGAATGTGGTTGTATACTCGTGAACGCCGTGCGAAGGAGCCGCAACCCTTTATCACGAGACAAAATACCGACTCTGATCGGGGATCAGGCGTGGACGCGCGTGAACCCCACGAAAACCGTCCACATTCACGTTCACACCTTTTTATGGAGCTTCACTTCACTAACCCGACGTACAACGAGTATCCACCCTTACATTATTGAAACTTCAACGGTCCGGACTAAGCATTTCGCTTCGTCGTTTATACCGCGTACATCGAAGGACTGGAACAATTTGCCTGCTGAGGTCTTCCCGTCCAACTATAATTTAGCTGTCTTCAAGGCTAGAGTGAATCGGCTCTTAAAAAACTAGTGCGCCTCACCATCAATGATTGCATCTCTGCTTACTATCAGGTGGGATCGTAGTCAAGCACTGGTTTATATCAATTAAAAAAAAAAATGTTGAGCCGCCATAACAACAAGTAAAGTAGCGGCTGAACACAAGCCTATAAAAAAAAGAACAACGCGTCCCTTTGGTGATTTAGGCAGTGATAACAATGTTCAATCAGGACCACCTGTTCTCAAACTTGTAGCATTAAAAAGTATTCCAAGATAATAATCTAACAAAAGAACAGTCCACAATCATAAATATTTATCTTTTTTTGTATCCTACAAGTAACTTTTATAAGTTTGGGCTTAAGTAAGTGGAATGTTATTCGATTCGCACATTGTTTATTCAAAAACTTTTATGATTAAGTCTTGGAATTGAATTTACCGAGAGCGGTCGGATGCGCTCAAGTGTTTTGAGACATACTGCTCAGAAAAATTACGGGAGTAAAAGTTGTTTTAGATTCATTTCGGAGCAGTTTTTTTACCAATACACGCTAGGCTTAACTCTGCCGCAGTTGTTCATTTTTACTTTTGTACCTACCTACTTTTTTCCGGCCATAGTAGGCACGGGCTTGCGGTCGAAGCCTACTGGGGCCAAGGGTTTGATTCTGAAAGGAAGACACGGCCCCGGTACGAAAGGCAACGAAGGAACAGGAGTGGGTTTTTAGTCAGTAAAAGCCTAACACTATCTCGATGTCATAAGATGATATTCCCATCGAAAAAAAAAATTTCAATTTGTACAAATTTTAAAAAGATGTAAATTAATATTATTATATGGGTTATTATATCTCACAACCCTGGGGTTCTGGACCTGAGGAGTCGAAAACAACTCGCAGAGGCCCCTTTGACGGTTTGAATGGAACGTGGTATCAACCGGTGATGATCTGATGATCCCTGTACACGTTGTGCTTGTGCATCTAAGGACAACCCCCGGTTTGTGAGAAACTATTGCGACATAGGCCAACAAAGATCAATGGTTATAATGGTAACCTAGAACTATGTTAAGACTATGGTCCCTGCCTGAACCATGTTTTTAATATCCATCGATTAAACTGGCCAGATCGTTTTAAACGTTAAACTTTGATGATATGTCAATCCTCGTTTGGCCTACTTTCTTTAGACTTTTCATAATCATAAATTTTACATCAATGATATGGCCAAACGAGGATCGATATATCATCAAATGTTTTTGCTTAAACGGTCTAGCCAATTTTAGTTGGCCATATCATAAAGTGATGAATTTCTACGATCTGGCCGCGACATAGCTATCAGAAAACCCAGACTCCTGCCAGCTCTACTCCAGTCTAAATTAGTATTCAGGTTTCGGGAAAAAAAGGCCACTATCGATCATTTAGCCACTCACAAAGCACATTCCCGTCATCCTTCACGTCCATATGTCCACATACAGCGTAGTAACTTGTTTATTGGTTCGTATTTGTCAATCCAATCGGTCGGTTTGTGTCAATAAAAATATTTTCGTAATCCCGCGCCGATGCCGATGTTGTCCTATAAAGAATATAAAAATAAATGTTTAAGGAAACTGATGATAAATATAGGAAATTGGTTGTGTCAAGTTGTGAAAATAGTGTAGAAAAAATTCTGTTGTAGGCAGAAATGGTTCTGTTTGGGATTTGAACCTACAATTTCTTTTAATATGGTAGTCAAGAGAGAGATACAAATTAATATCAAAACAAAAGCGAAAATTAACATCTAGAACGGCAATGATGCAATTGTCGCATCAAAACTCCCCTGAGTTTGTTTCGGAGTTTCTTCTCGGGGTAGTCAGCTAGGAAACACCGGCCTCATCTAGATTAAAATGACGAAAAAAAAAATGGCATGTAAGTGTTTTTTAAACCTATTTGCAAAATAAATATCAACAACAACAACAGCAACATCAACAACAACAACAACAACAAACAACAACAACAACATACCAACAACAACAAAACAACAACAACATCAACATTGTAAACACTTAGTTCGCAATAAACGCTTTGACTTTGACTTTTGACTTATCATTTAAGGTTTTGTGCATCGACCCCGAGTTGCTGGCTTTCTATCATTTACATTTCGGAGAGTGTGTATTGCAATGGTATTGCATAATTTAATTCCGCCAAGTCTATTTCATCGTCGGACCAGGACCATTAGACGTTCGGTTTTGCGCCATCGGTACATGGTGGATATTCCACCCATACGTACAAAACGTTTAGGGAACATATTTACTGTGCGGAAAGAGGAGTGGAATTCCCTGCCGGGGTCAGTGTTTCCTGATAGCTACAACCTAGGAGTTTTTAAGTCAAGAGTGAATAGGTTACTTCTAAGCAAGCGTGTTTCATCGTTGGGCACATCATCGTTTACCATCAGGTGAGATAGTGGTCAAACACGAGCATATCCATAATAACAAAAAAAACTGGGCAAGTGCGAGTCGGACTTGCGCTCTGAGGGTTCCATACAAACTTATCTATCTAAATAGTTCAACTTCTGAATGGAGTCTCGAAGATTTTTCCGTATTGAAAAAAAGTTTTTTTTTGCGACGTTGGTACCAACAAAATTAATATTTTCAAATTTATTCCTATACCGCTGCTATTAGACCTTACTGTGTGCCAAATTTCAGGTTTCTGGGTCAACGGCAATTACCCTATGAATTTTGATTTCTTTGAAAGTTTGCTTTAGAATTTCTGTTTTTTGCGACATAAACTGCCGTATCCTTTTTATTCGTTAACTTAGAAATTTGATTTTTTGACTGCCTCAAAAGACTGCAGATTTGAGTATATGGTTTTAATTTCAACTCGATACCTTCACGCATTCCCGAGATGTTCTTGATAGACAGACATACAGATGGACGGACAACAAAGTGATCCTATAAGGGTTCCCATTTTTCCTTTTGAGGTAGGTACGGAATCCTAAAAAAGAACGGGCAAAAAATGAAGTCAGTATGAGAATAAAAGGTCACATGACATATATACCTTTAGCGACATCTATGAAGCCACAAAAGAACAAAAAATTTCAAAATCCGTTTCAAATTAGGTTATTAGAGTTCTCAGTGCGATAGAAATATATATCAACCCAAATTTAACTATCGGGCAGTTGTTGTTGGAGGTTCCTCCCTTTTCAACGTAGGTATATGGGACTTTAAGCGGCAATGGGCAGGGCAAATTGCACGCAGAACAGCTGATGGTGTATAAATATATTTTAGACGTAATTATGTAGGATTATGTTGTACACTGGATCCTACCCTCGAATGTCATCTCTCTCTGTCACTTAAAGTTTTGCTGGGAGAAAACTCAATGTTGAGTTAAGCTCGCCTTTGTACATTAATTATAGAGTCAATGTATTAAGGTTAAGTTTTTTTTTTGTGTACAATAAAGAATAAATATGGTTGATGGGGACGAAAGTTTCTGGAGCGGTGACCGCGTACCGGAAGACGCAGCGTTGGAGGGCCTCCCACAAGGTAGACCGAACACCTGGTGACGGTCGCGGGAATCCAATGGATGCGAGACGCACAGGACCGGTCGTTATAGCAACACTTGGGGAGGCCTATATCCAACAGTGGATGTCTTTCGGCTGAAATGATGATGATATGGGACTTTACACACTATTCTACGTACTGGACACCCATAGGATATCTGCCATCTTCCTTTGCACAAGATATAGTAAAAATCTCTCAACGAGTAAAATAATAATTTTAATATAGGCCTAAATAAACAAAAAGTTTCACAAAATAAAATTACCATCGCGAAGCACAACTTATTACGCATCAAATTGAACAATTCAGCGTTACTCAAACTTCTTCCAATTTCGAACCCCGCGGGGTGACACAGCGGATATATAGAATTTTCCACTCAGTATACATGTCAAATGTCTTTGTGATTCTCAAAGTTTACCCCGTCGCAGTGACGGGGCGCAGAAATGATAAATGACAACAGCTAATGAGAGCCCCTCAGAAGTTACTGAATTATTTCAATGATGAAGCTGAATGTAGAGCGAGCTTGTGTATCGACTTTGAGTTGTGATGTTATTTTCTTTTTGTGTACGAGTTGAAAGGGGTTCAGTTGAGAGTGTTCGATTTTTTATTCAGCCATGTAAAACAAAGCACAAGTACGCACACGAATACATACTCTTCTGCAACCACAGGCATACAACTTTTTAAGGCAGAGGTTGATGATTCATAATCAAGATTGACACAGACCATTCAATGTGTGGTTTAAAAGTAAAGTTTATTATATTTTGGGTGCTTATTAAAAAGCTTCTTTTTAATGGCATTCGTCACCTCCATTATTATCAAGCGTCTAAATGACCCACTCGTTTCTTAGCCACTAGTTATATTCTATGTGAGCTACTCTCTGGATGGTTATAAAAATATAACTACGAAGGCTAATACTGTCGTCGTAATTAAAAAGGGCACAATTAACATTTTTTTCGAAATTTAGTTAAATACATATTTGGAAACAGAAAAAATTCTTATTCCGAATATGTATTTAAAAAAACAAACGAAAAAAAATGTTAGTTGTGCCCTTTTTAATTGCGACGGCAGAATAATAATAATAAACATTTTATTTTCAGGCATCAAAGGCACATAGAAAAAACACATAAAATAATCTTAAACAATAATAAAATAATACATGTTATAAAAACAAAACTTATTTAACTATAATAATTATACACGTAATGTGATCGGCGTCGTGTTGCGCTGCGTGTTAACCTGTCCGTGTCTTAGTGCCCTACAAAATCGAGCTCGCTTTGCTCGCTCTTGGACTAGAAATATTTAGTTGGTCAGCTTAACGTGCTTTCTGAAGCACGGGAAAGTCTACAGACCTATCTTGTGGAAGCGTCGCTTAACTTTGGAGACCGACCGATTCATAAAATAGTAGCATAAGCATCACCAGCCTTATCTCGCTGCTGGAAATCAGGCTTCCTCTTTAGGAGAGGGAATGGGCCATAATTCACCAAACGGGCCCAGTGCGGTTTTTTTAAAACATCCTATGACTTCTCGCGCTCTGGGTGGAGCGAGAGGGTGTGTCAGACTTTTACTGACTAAAACCACACCTGTGTCTTCGATTACACTTTGAGTTCTAGGACTACAGGTTTGCTTTTCAGAAATTCCCCGCGGTCCTAGCTAACGGGCATCGGCCCTGCTGAGCCCCTACGGTTTGATGGTGCTCTTTGAGGAGCGCGTGGATCACTACGCGCCGTTGACGTCTGGGCCGGACGGCGAGCCACCCATTGCTTGACGTCCGCAAGCCCGCGTCTACCGTGGCTGGTAGTCGGGGTCGGAATTATGGCGGCTGACAAATAAAAAAAAATGCAAATTTTCAGATTCGAGAGTTTACCTAGGGACAGTCGAAATTAACAGAATAGCCTAGTGGTTAATGACCTTGACAGAGTGACACAAGACAAGTGTTTGTGTGATGAGCACGATCATTTATTCTGTGTCTGGATATAATTTATCTATTGTATTGGTTCCTCTGTTGAGTTGGACTCTGGGACTCCTGGATACCTTAATTTCTGGACTCCTGGACTCCTGATGTCTTGATTAACGTGGTCGTCGGGGTAAATATGTATGTATTTAAAAATATATAAGTTTGTTTATCAGTTGTCCAGTCTTCATAGCATAAGTTCTGCTTAGTTTATATCTAGATGGCGTTGTATGATAGTTGTGCAATATTATTATTATAAGTCATAAGTCATAAGTCATAAGTCATTTATTGATTTGTTAACACAGGTACAATAAATAGTTGTTACAAGGAATTACAAGCTCGCTATGTTATGCCCGAAGGCGTACAAATCTTTGTAGAGGTTATGGACATTCAATATGATAAAATGCACAAATATTCTTAAAGATCATTGACATAAAAAATAATAACATAATATTAATGGAATGTAATAATTATTGATTTTGACAAAATTAAAAACAAAAACTAAGAAAAATATTTTAAATGTCAATAGTAGGTAAGTGTAACATTACTATGTCAAAATTCAAATAATATTTAAAAAACAAAAAGAGAAAATAATAAAATAATAATTATAATAATACAAAATGTCACGTGCAAAAAAATAAAAAATGTTAAAAATGTCGAACGGAATTGAACTTATGGTAATAATTATGTCACAGTATACCGACTATGGTCAAAAAACAGTCATTAAATTTTGTCCGTTAAAAAACCCGAAATGCTATAATATGCTTTACTCAACAGCAAATATTTAAGCCTTTTCTTAAATAATATTATGTTTAACTCCTTAATTGAACTAGGTATGTGGTTATATATGATTGGTGCCATACAAAAAACACTTTTATGCATCAACGCTGTGTGTGACCTTTTTACGCACAAGTTATTGTTCTGTGGTCGAGTTCGTGTGTTATAAAACGATATTTTGGTAAACAGGTCTGGATTGGTCTTAACAAATACAGCTATCTCAAAAATATATAAACACGGAAATGTCAATAATTTGTATTTGATAAAGAATGGCTTACAAGAATCTAAATTGTGGAGTCTGAACATTGATCTAATGCACCTTTTTTGTGCTTTAAAAACGATCTCCCTGTTGGTCGAGTTACCCCAGAAAATGACACCATACCTCAATATTGAACTCACCAAACCATGATATGCTGTGACTAAAGCATCGACGTTAATCACTTGGGTCAGTTTAAATAGAGCATAGGCTGATTTGCTAATTCGTTTAGTTAGCTCCTCCGTGTGTGACTTCCAGTCTAATTTTTTGTCAATAGTTAAACCTAGGAATTTTGATGTCTCTACTTGTGTTATAATTTTATTGTCATAGTATACTGTCATATTGGGATTCGCACGTTGGCTAAACATCATTAATTTCGTCTTATCAATATTTATTTTAAGATTATTATTATCTAACCACTTCACTATGGAGCTTATTGTCTCAGTGACAACGTCGTTGTGGTTCCGATCAACAGTACTCTTAATGGTCACAGTGCTGTCATCAGCAAACAATGACATAGGGTGATTTGTTACTTTTGGCAAATCATTTATGTACAGTATAAACAGCGGGGGGCCTAAGACGCTGCCCTGGGGTACACCATAAGCAACTGTACGATGACTAGACTTATAGGTTCGTTGGCATTTAGTTTTGGGATCTATGTCTGTTACTTCAACGTACTGTTTCCTGTTCCGTAAAAAAGAATTTATTAGACTGAGGATGTTCCCTCTAATACCGTACGCATCCAGTTTATTGAGCAAGATATTGTGATCGACATAGTCAAATGCTTGTGTCATGTCACAATAAATTGAGCAAACTGGTATTCTTTTGTCAACATTCGTAATTACATTGTTCAAAAAGTCATATATTGCCATATTGATGGTTTTATTTTTCCGGAAGCCTTTCTGTTCATCGGTTAATATGTTTTTTTTATCTAGATACTTAAAGATTTGAATATAAATATATTTTTCAAATACCTTTGATATTACTGGCACAAGCGCTACAGGTCTATAAGACTCCATGCATTGCTTGTTGTTTTTTTAAAATAATGGTTTAATCACAGCTGTTTTTAGGTTGGTTGGGTAAGTACCATGTGATATGCACAGATTAAGAATATGGCTCAAATGTCCACTAATGCAATTTGCTACATATTTAATTACTTTGGTAGAAATGCCATCATTACCTACACTGCCGGAGTTTTTCAAATTTTTAATTAAAGCGTTAATATCATTTTCATTACTTGGTGCCATAAACATCGAGCTACTATTCTTTTCTATATTTGAAGTCACTTGTATGCCGCAATTTGTTATAGGATTTATTTTATCAATAAAGAAGTTGTTAAATGCGGTCGCTATATCAGGTGGATGTGTCACTATTTTATCTCCTATTTGAATGCTACGGATTAAATTGTTATTGGGCGTATTCAATTTAGTTTGGTTAATTATTTCCCACGTCGTTTTAGACTTGTTCGATGATGATTTGATCTTGTAGTTATTCTGAGCGCGTTGCGTTAATTTAATTATTTTGTTATAAAGTGCTGAGTACTTTTTAAAGGTTTTTTTGTCTTGTTCATTGTGGTGCAGTCTGTAACGCCACAGGAGGGCTCTTTTTTTCTTGCTGCATGTTTTGATACCTCGGGAGACCCATGTTGGTCTTTTGTGTAAACTTATAGTAATACGCTTATAGGGAAAGCATAGGTTATAGAAAAGAGTAAAAGTCTCCAAAAAAATATTATAGGCTGTGTTCGGATCATCCACCTGGTATATTTCCGAAAAGGAAACACTTTGCAAACATTCCCTAAATTTATTCATATTAACTATATTATAGTCACGACGTTTGATATACCAACGCTTCATTACACATATTCTTTTGATTGGAAACTTGAGTATTTGACAGGTGTGGTCAGAAAGAGCAAAATCAATTACGTCACAATTACACTTCTTACCCAGATTATGCGCAAAAAGGTCTATGCATGTGTTACTAGAAAGTCTAGTCGGCTGATTAGTTGCCAATTTGAAATTAAAATTGAGTAATATACATTCTAGTTCTAATGTGATATTATTACGCTTCAAAATATCAATGTTAAGATCACCACATACTACAACATTTCGCCTATTTTTCTTAGTTATAAATTGACATAATTTGTTCAGTTGCTCAAAAAAACAGGTCAAATTACTTGCATTTGGAACTCTGTAGATGCAGATTACAATGGTACCTGTATGAGTCAATTCTATAGCACAACATTCGAATGTGCTACTTATTGCTATGTTCCGAACTTCAGGAATTTCTTTCCAATGGTGCCCCTTTTTTATCAAGATACATGAACCCCCTCTTTTAGTTTCTTTCCTGCTAAAACAAGTAGCTAGATTATAGTTCGGGATTGAGAGATACTGCTCATAACCAGCCATCATAAAATGTTCCGTTATGCAAATAACATCAACGTTAACATTTTTAGCCACGAGTTCTTCTAGACATACAGAGAATGCGTCAGCTTTATTTAAAAGTCCTGCAATGTTTTGATGTAATATGTTTATATAGGTATCATAGAAAAAACTGTGTGTCCAATTGTTGACTATCGGGTATTATGTCATCCTCTGTCATGAATAAGTCGTATTTTAATAAGCCGTCGATAAACTCGTCAATATCTTTGAAAATTGTCAGCATTCCATGATTATTTACTGGTCCCAGTTTGTTAAACATTGTTGAATCAAATGCTAGATTTTTGTTGGAGTCCAAAAGATATGCATGCTCATATGTCAATGTGTCAAGATACAATAAGTTATTTAAATGATCTTTATCGTTATTTAAATGAAAATGATGATTATACACCACTAGTTTTTAATTGGTACAAATACTTAAAGGGCTGATTAGAAAAGGTCTTGTTATTATTTAAGTAAAGTCTCAATAAATAATATTCATAAACAGCAAAGTTGTTAGCGTTTGTTTATATCCCAAAATGTCTCTCAATTTATGGAAATATTGTACAGGCAATTGATTATGAATGAATAAATGACGATCAAAATAGAAAAACACTGCGCGTAGTATTTTCTAGTAGAAATTGTTATGAATTATTGATTCTATTATGAATTTATCAATTATGAGAAATTTTCGCGGACAAATTTGGGATTTTAATTCTTTACTTTTGACTACAAAAATATGATCAGTAACGGGTACGAATAGAGCCCCATTTTTTTGTACTAATTAAAAACTAGGGGTGTATATTATTAACAGTAAGATAGGAAGCAGCATAACATTATATTTATGATGCCTTTATGTTTGATACGGAGCCAAAATTATTTGAATGACTTACATCTAAGACGTCCATTTTACAACGAGGCCCGGCATTATCCTTTTGCTTGCAGCAGCAAACGAGAATAAAAATAGGCTTACGCTAAGATCACTTAGGGACATAAAGAAGGAACTGAATGCGGCCTTAATGGCCCGGGACATGGATAAGTGTCTATTATCTACTTCTTTTTTTTTTAATTTATCCATTTTTGTTTTAATTTCCACCTAATATTTACACTTCTTGAGTAGGCTGTTCGAAGAGATGTCTGCATTCACAGAGCTGTGGGATGCGTGATAGAGATGTTCGAAAATGTTACCGTGGCTCTCACAAAGGGCAACTAGAGAAACATAGGTGGGTTTTAATCAGTGAAAGTCAGACACTGCTTCTCACTCCACCCAGAACAAGAGAAATGATTTCTTGATTTTTCCCATTTTAGAAAAAGCCAGAATAAGTGTTAGATCACAACTTTTTTTTTAATTCTTGATAGGTTCGCGCTTGACTGCTATCTCACCTGATGGAAAACGACGATGTGGTCGACGATGGAGTGCGCTTACCTAGAAGCAACCTATATTATGATCAGATAAAAACCGGCCCGCCAGTGCTATGAACCCGTCCCGCGACACCCTTAAAACTAGTGTCATCAATCTGGCTCGCGACAACCAATGTCTTCTTAATGATAAATAATCGAGAAATAAAAACAGTTAAAGGGTTTTTGGATATCCAAATGAAGCTAAACACAAACTGAGCCCACGTATGTAGCATATACTACACATGATGATGCCTAGACTCTTGAATTTACTTGATAACAAATGACTGAGAAAACATACGGTAAACATAACGCTGGCACACGCGTCATTCACATCAGGGGCTCAAGTCTGCTATTACAATAGTGTCAGAATGGACTATCAATGATTTCATAATTGTTGATTTCGACAATTTTGGTAATCTACTAATATAATGGCGTCATCATGACTTTCCAATGGTCAACCGCTGACACTCCATTGAAAGAAGTGGCATAGAATGGTATACTCGTATATATTGTCAAATGAATGTCTGACGTATGCGGTAATCTGCTAAAATTTTGACAGTTCCTTTGATCAGTGACCTACTATTAGAACGTCATTGTGCAGTCATTGCTTTTAATAAGCTTGATATTGTCATTCTACCACAACTCTACTAGGAGACCATTGACCGATCAATGATTGATCATTATGAATTAACAGATTACGAACTTTTAGCAAAATTACAATGGGATCATGTTGGAATGACGAATTTATAAAAATAGCAGACGTGGGCCCCTGATCTGTCGATCCAGATCGCTAAGAGTGTAAACACCAGCTCTCCGGCACCAACGTCGCATCACGTACGTGGCATACGTGGGCTCCCGTGAGAGAGACCATTACTTTATTTTTTTTTACTCACCACCATCAAAATCTCTCATCAAGTTTATAGAAATTAGAAAAATTTGCCTGCTGCGGTCTTCCCGTCAATAATTCAGGTGTCCTCTAAGCTAGAGTGAATAGGCGCTTAATAAACAAGCGCGATTTACCATCATCACTGTGTACTATCGGGTGTGATCGCAGTCAACCACTGGTTTATATAATTAAAAAAAAACCCATTTGCCCTGTAAAAAAAAAAACAACAAAACAAAATCTAATAAACAGAACGCAAACTCCATCCATTATTTAAATTCAGTATTAATTCGAGAAAACCAATGTAACGCCATAATGGAATCACTCACGATTCATTCGAGAGACTCCGTCCCAAATAATTATGCTCCCGAGTACTGCGTCTCGAGTTGTCTCAACTTCGGGCCCCGAACGGAGAAGTTTTTTATTTGTAAATCGCCAATCCGAAAGAAATTAACATTTTTTTCTGACAACCAACAAGGATTGCGTTCTTTTATTTCCGCGCTCCATTGTTTACTGAAAATGAGGTTTTGGTTTTAGTTTTAATAATACAAGGTTTTTCAAAGTTTATTTGAAAGAAGCAGGAAGGTTTGCGTGTTGTAGGATTTAAGGGAATTCTTTGAACAGAAAGCCGTTCTTTTTTTCTTGTACCTTTTTTTTTCGAAATTCTTTTAGGTAGATTAAATTGGTTGGTTGGAAACCCTGGCCTTAGCAATGTGTGCGGGTAAGGTAAAATTGATTGTCCGTCTATCGGATATCTAAATTTTCTTTTAAAACTGGAAATCTAGGATTACCAACATGCCATTTTATATGTAAAAGAAAACATTTCTTTATTGATTTTATAAAATGTTACTCCTCATTAAGAATGACGCTTATGTCGTGGGTGCTTCAAACATATAAAACTCACATAAGAAAGACTTTCAGACCCAGAATAACTGACAGTAGACTTTATAAATATTTATTCCGAACTGGAATTTAATCCATGACACGCAGTGCAGCAACTAATCACTGAACCTCTGCGCCAATCGTGTCGTCATATGTCAATAATTATTATATCGATCCACGCTATTTTTAAAACTCTAAAACAGATATTTTGTATAGTACCTAGGTACAAGTATCAAATGATTTACAAAATAAAACAAAAACAAATAAACACAATTAATATAACTTATCAAAAAATCGTGAATATAAATAAAGCACTGTTGTTATTGCATAAATCCTATTTGTACTTTTCATATAAAAAAAGTTTGGGAATTTATGGTCTATTTTTTGTGTTGGCAACACTGAAGAGTCATTTGTTATACAATTACAAAGTTTGTAGTGGAACTGACAAGTTTGTTTTGTGGAATTTGATTATTAAGCAGTTGTTACTTTGATATATTTTATTTCGAAGTTTTACAATTACGAACAGCTTTTATTTATAATTGTAATTTCATTGCAGTGAGCGTTTGCGTTCAATTTATTTATTTTAATATTTATGTTAGGTTTGATATCAGATTTGACTAAAAGCCTAGTATCTGATTTAATTTCCAAACTTATTTTATGTGGCAACATTTAACAACAAGAAGACGTTTAAATTTCGGTTTTATAAATATTAAAGGTAGCAGATAATAAGGACTAGGTGGGTTACCATGACGTTCAAAGTAAGATTGTTTCTTTCTTCTTCTTCATTTCAGTGAGGGTAAGAGACAGAGCTATACAGGTTGTCTAGCGCCATCTCTTACCCACAATGGATCAAGAATAAATCAATCTTACTTTAAACGTCATGGTAACCCAATAGGTCAAGATTGGTAGTCTGACTAGAATATTGGTTGCGTTTGGACGTAAACTTTTGGGGCGACTACGATAAGTCTATCTACTTAGCAGTCTACATTTTAAAATTAATGAATTATTAAGAAACAGTGTGAATATTAGAACAAATATAAAGGAGCATTATTTTAATATCTGTATTATTCCTTGGAAATTTGTCTTACTGCTATTCTTGACGCTTGGCTTGCTTGTAATTTATCTGTCCTAGCCCCGTTCTTATTCTGGTATACTACTATATGTATATAAAATTTATTGTACACACAGATAATATATTATGAAAAGTTTGAAATAGTTACCGCATCCCGGGAATGCAAAGGGCTACTAAAGGACCACAGATGGCTTTTATTTTGTAAAAGTATATAACGCCCTCTCCCTCCATCACAGAGCGAAAAAAACATGTAATGAATTACCACCTCAAAAAAAGATAATATCTTGCATAAAAGAACCTTAAACTAAAAGAAAACAAATAATTGGCGGTCTTATCGCATTCCGCGATCTCTTTCAGGCAACCTACAATCGACAGAGATGATCTGGACATAAATTAGGGTTGCATTTGGTGCAGATATAAAGTAGTATTTTAATGTATTTAACATAAATATTTAACATTATCACAAAGGTAAACGCATTGTTGATGAAACTGATTGTTTCTGACTAAAATATAAGTAAGTATCTATGTAAATAAAGGTAAATAAAACGTGAAGTGTCGACAATTCAAAGATATGAAGAGCTTTGAAATTTCAAAATGCGTTCGGTATGGGATTTGATACAAGTGGAATCCTGGAAGAGCAATGGCCTGATGTTGCTTATGCGAGCAACGTGACCCTCCGCCGCGCCGCTTATCATTCTACTGCGCTCACAATGCTGGAAAGTAGCAGATTCTGGACTAATTGTGCTCCGTTGGTGTAATTGCTGCAAGGCGTTCCGATGTGAGGATAAATAAATAAATAAATGAATTTTGATAAATTTTGACACTCAACACATTAGCTT
Organism: Mythimna vitellina; assembly: GCA_949316375.1. Classification (NCBI taxonomy): domain Eukaryota; kingdom Metazoa; phylum Arthropoda; class Insecta; order Lepidoptera; family Noctuidae; genus Mythimna; species Mythimna vitellina. The sequence goes on along the minus strand of OX438687.1, from coordinate 4,322,198 downwards.
TTGACGAGTTATAAGTGCCCATGGAGGCCTAAGTGAAATAAAAAGATTTAGATTTTTTTTAAAATTAATTAATCACCATTATAGATCTACTTTTCGTAATCGCTATTTTTACAAATTAAAGACTGCTAAACACACTTTTAGACAATATTTGACACAACAAAAATAATCACGATGACCAACTCGCTTTTTGTAAACGCCATTTTTACAATTTAAATACTTTCTCATTCAAAAATAAAACAGAAAAAAAAGCTGCAAAAAATATATATTTCAAAACTGTGAAAATGGTTCCAGCATCCTACGTTCTACTAGGTTTTCAGACAAGCGGGAGCGTCGACTTCCGATCCTACCGACGTCACTTCCGCAGCGCCCCCTCGCGGGAGAGCCTTTGTTGACTGAAAATTGTAAAATGCATGTAAATAATAAATCCTTTTGAAAAAATGAATTGTTTTTCCATGCTTTTCTCCGTATCATTTTTGCTTGTAGAGATTTGGTGACGGTGTTTTGTTTAATTTACATTTTCAAATTGGATTTTGTGTATTGTTTGAATAGATTTTGAAATATAATCATTTTATTACCTGTATGGACTTTAAAAGAGACTTTGACCGGAGTTTGTTTCGGTGTTTCTTCTCAGGGTCAGCTAGGAAACATCGGCTTCATCTAGTTTAAAATGACAAAAAAAGAAATTGACGTGTAAAAGTGTTTTTTTAAACCTACTTACAAAATAAATATCATTTATTGTATTACTAGCTTCTGTCAGCGGCTTCGCCCGCGTGTAAGAAGGAACTTTGGGCCCCCGTTTCATCCCTATAGAGTGTGAATTTTGAAAAATCCTCTCTTAGTGCTCGCCTACGTCACAAAAGGAAACTTTGTGCCAAATTTCATACTCCTAATCCCAGTAGTTTCGGCTGTGCGTTGATGTGTCAGTCAGTCAGTTCCTCCTTTTACATATATAGATGATGACTTTTAGTACCGCTAATTCAGTTAGTGTGTTAATGATAAACTGATTTTAAGTTCAATTTGTGTATTGCCCGAATATGATAGATGATCGACCAGCGGCGAATGAGTCTTTAATTGATGCTATGCAACTACTAAAGTGCTTACTTAAATGTGTGTTTTTATTCATTCGCTGCGCGTCGATGTCAGCGCAAAATTAATACAATTGACATGTACGGGTTTTCTCGTACGAAAATGTATAACATGATGATTGCTATATCGAGCAAGTGTGTTGAAAAAATTACACCTCATACTTTACTCTTTTAGGCGTGGCGGGTCATGGCGGTAAGTCCCCTCTTTGAGGAGTGATTGGAGAGACGTCACGGCTTCCTCAACTTCCGCATGACGCTGGTTCTCGTCGGACACAGTAAGTCCGGGAGGTTCTCGCACCTGATTCAGACCGAAGAAACGTCCGGGGGTCATATTTGTGCGGACCGCCTGGAGGATACGGTGGAGCATACGGTCGTGGTGTGCCCCGTTTGGACAGAGCACCACCATGTCCTCGTGGAGGCGATCGGCGGCGGCAACCCCTCGCACCGGGCCCTGGTTCAGGCCATGGTCCGGAGCGAGGGGGAATGAGCGGCGGGTGCTTCTTTCTGCGAAGCAGCAATGCTAGCGAGCACATGTGAGGGAGTGGGCTTCTTCACACCCCAGCCCAGGATTCCGATCCCGACTTTTAGCCACCATAGGCTTGGACTTGCGGACGACAAGCAATGCGTAGCACGCAATCCGGCCGTTCCGTAACCGTCTGGACCAAGCCCGAGTCGTGGACGACATGTAGTGTTCCACGCGCGCCTCAAAGAGACGTCAGCAGTTTTGCTGACAAAGGTTCTTAAGGTAAGGTTTCTTAGAGGCCCAACAGGGCCAAAGCCTACTGGGTCCATGGGTTGACTTCTGAAAGGGAAACCCGCGCTTCTTGAACGCAAAGGGCAGCTAAAGGAACATAGGTGAGGTTTTAGTCAGTAAAAAATTTGACACGACCTCCCGTTCTGCCCCAGAGCTGGAGAAATCATAAGATAGTTACTCACCTTAAAGAAATACCTCACCCTTTGTATTACAATTTCTTACCGTTTCATTATTCCAATACCATCATAAAGAAACCGCAACACTTTCCCTAACAGCCGAACAAGCAACAATTTGCCTTGTTGCCGTATATTCTTAAAATTGCAAAAAAAAAAGAAAAAGAAAGAAACCTTTCTTTTGCAGGTAACCAGGAGCCTTCCAAGAACGTATGGTCATAACGTATAATAAAGTTTATCGCGGCTTCGAATGGGCCGACAATGAAAGCCGTGGCTGGGCCGGTGTCGGACCGTGGCCATAAAAACTAGCCGTAACCCTCGTTCGTCCGGTTTACTTCGCAAACGTGGTTAAATAATGGAAGGCTGTTGCGGCAAGGGGTGGCACCTGGAATGATGTGATGGCAGGAATAAAAGGAATTACTTGGCTTAAAAAAAAAACTAGTGCTTCATTCTTCTAGTTACGTTAGGTCACCTATCTTTACTTAGAACCTTTGCTGGTCATTCTTTTCACCAGTCTTCAGCCAATAATGGAGATGGTGTAAGTGTAATAATCTGAAATGCAATGCAATGCTTACTGAATCACATACAGATGGCATTGAGAATTTTTTTATTTATTAAATTAGGTTCACCAACGATTGTAAACACTGATTACAGCAACATAACACATATATAAAATTAAACTTCAGCGCAACAAGCACTTACAGGTAAACATCACATGCATGAAACAATAAATTAGACATTAAGCTACAATTTTTTTTTTTATTAAAATAAATTAATTAAAAATTCCAAAAAAAATGACAAATGAATATTCTTAAAAATTCATAGATAATTTTAAAAAAGTATAAAAATCATAAAGACAATTAAAATCATAAAAAAATATCATAATGATCATAAAAAATGAGTAGAAATGATTACAGCGGACAATTTCCAGGCTTACTATTTCTTATCAGTTCAACTTGTCTATAAGATGGATCTCAGTAATCTGATTAAATAAATTATGTTATTATTATTATTATGAATCTAGAACAATTTATATGTTAAATTTGCATGCACAAATTAATATTTCCAATTTATATTGTACTAGCGACCGGCTCCGGCTTCGCACGGGTGTTAGAAATCATTGAAATTCTCGGCTTTTCTCTTTTATAATACGCATAATATATTGTGCACTCAAACCTTTCTCATGAATCACTCTGTCTAACGGGGAAAACCGCATGAAAATTCGTTCAGTTGTTTTTAAGTTTATCGCGTTCATATAGACAGCGTTGTGTAATAGTCGATGAAAAAAAAGGATTTATATATTTTATTTTTGTAATATTTAAGGATGTATAATAAGGTTAAAGTAAAGGTTATATCTGCCAAAAAGTTGCTGTGCCGTTGCAGGGTGTATAATTATTCAAACTCATAAATGAATATGAAGTAACAGTCCTCAAATCCACAATTCTAAATGATTTGTTTCTCAAAACTGTGCGCCAATATAAAAACACGTAACTGGCAAAACAATTGCCACCACTTCTAGTCGTTGAATCATTTCCAGCCAGACTGTTTCCTCCAACCCTACAATCATAACGCTTGCTAGAATAACAATAGGGCATAGAGAATAGACCCTCAGTGGACGACTGTATGACATTGTCGAGTATTTTATGTGTGGACTGTAACCTGGTTACGACTCTGTGACATTTCCTTATGGGTAAACAGAAATGGCTCGCTTTCTTTATATTTTACAATACACTGGCCTTCAAAAATTATACCACACTTTTATTTGTAAAGTTGCAGTTTCGAAATAAAGAACTGTCTTAAAGTTCATTTCATCAACTTTCTTTGAAGTTATAGTTTATTGAATATTAGTTACAATATAATAGGTCTTTATAAATGAAATTACAATTTTAAAACGGGCTACTTTAAACTGTGATGTCTTAGAATTGTAAGTTCAAATAAACTTTAAATTAAAAGTACTTTATTTTTTTTCGATATAATTTATTTATTGGTTTCTTTGTGTTGGATTTAATGGAATCTAATAAAAAAGTGTTTGTCCATAACAAGAGTTCCAACGTAGAAACTATGCATTTCAAAGGGCAAGCAATATCAACCTACCTACCTACTTATATACCTACGAATTTCTTCTAAATATCGAACTTGTGTGTTCTTGCTTTAATAGCATACGTATTGAAAATTTTGTCCTGTAGTCACACAGAAAAGAAAATATTATAATTAAAGTGAGATAATTAAATAAGATAAGAAAGAAAGAATCTATAAAAAATAATATATACCTATATATATAAGATATTAAATTAACCAATAAATTTAAATAGACTTTAGTGCTACTTCAATGAACCTCAGCAGACTGCACTGAAATAGATCTATCTCAGTGGCAATAATATTCAACAATCTTATGGCGCGTGACAAGGGGGCAAACTTGTGTTGGGTTTAATTGAAAAGAGTCACCGTGGCCTTTTAACGTAAAGTGCAACGGAAGGAACAGGGGCGGATTTTAGTTAGTAAAAGTCTGACACAATGGGCAATGGCATTGTCCAATGGGTCTAGATTTGTGTCCTAAAATAAGGCTCCAGCAAATCAGGGTGATGAAGTTAGGCGCGCAGCACTCGGAACACGAAACCACAAAAACGAGGTCCTTTCGCAACGCTAGGCCACTGTAACCTGCCATCCCTATTATGAAAATATCCGGGTATATGAGTGGGAAGAAAGGATAAACGATGAATGAGTCGTTTGATTTGAATACGCTGACAAGTGTAATATTAATTTTTGATACACGATAATGATGACTGGACAATTTTATGACTACTAGCGTCTGTCAGCTTCGCTACCCGCGTGAAAATATAAAATTATTCCAAGAAAACATATTTTCTATTAAAAGTATGCTATATGCTTTCTTTTAAACGTGAAGTAGTAACAAACACGTGTATGTTCGTTACTACTTCACGTTTAAAAGGCAAAATTTTCATGTGTGTGTACATATATTCAAATTTTAGCCTGTATAATGTTAGTGTGATTAATATGATGATGGTGACGATAAAGATGTTGATGACGATGATATACACAACTATTTTTTTATTAATACCTGAATCGCTTATTAGAAAAGGTCTTGTTAATATTTAAGTAAAGTCTCAATAAATAATATTCATAAACAGCAAAGTTATTAGGGTTTGTTTACATCCCATGGTTCATTGAGTCCAAAGCCAAGGTAGCTGCTAGAAAACTAGGCGTTCTTGCAAAGGTCCGACGGTACTTCACACCGGGACAGCTTCTAATGTTATACAAAGCACAGGTCCGATCGTGTGTAGAGTACTGCAGTCACATATGGGTTGGTGCTGCAAAATGTCATCTAGCAGCTTTGGATTCGGTGGAAAGGCGTGCGAAGAGGCTAATCGGGAATCCAGATTTGGTTAAGTCCAATCTACAAAGCCTCGAGCACAGGCGCAGGGTAGCCAGCCTGTCGGTATTTTACAGGTTACATTCTGGAGAGTGTGCGCGGGAATTGCATGACTTGATTCTGCCATTTCCTTTCTACCATTGGACAACCCGACGAACGGCGAGTATCCACCCTTACGTTGTCGGTCCGGACTAAGCGTTTCGCTTCGTCGTTTATACCGTGTACATTGAAGGACTGGAACAATTTGCCTGCTGCGGTCTTCCCGTCCAACTATAATTTAGGTGTCTTCAAGGCTAGAGTGAATAGGCTCTTAATAAACTAGTACGCCTGACCATCAATGATTGCATCTCCGCTTACCATCAGGTGGGATCGCAGTCAAGCACTGGTTTATATCAATTAAAAAAAAAAAAACAAAATGTCACTCAATTTATGGAAATATGGTGCAGGTTATTGGAATGAATGAATGACGATCAAAACAGAATAACATTGCGCGTAGTATTTTCTAATAGCAATTGTTATGAATTATTGATTCTATTATGAATTTACCAATTATAACAAATTTTTGTAGGTAAATTTTGAGATATCGTTTTTTTTTATTTTTGGCTACAAAAATATAATCATTTTTTTTGTACTAATTAAAAAATAAGAATGTATAGAGTGAAATGTGATTAATATTTAAATAGTAGGCACTCTGGCTTATGATTTAGACGGTACTAGGCTGGTGCCGGTGGCTTCACCCGTGTAAAAGTAGAAAATTGGCCCAAGGGCACATACTCCTGAGATAAAAAGTATCCTATGTACTATTCCAGGACATGGTCTACCTGTGCGCAAAATTTTATCCAAATGCATTCAGCTGTAAAAAACGTAAAGAAGTAACAAAAATACATCCAAACTTTTGCCTTTGCAATATTAATGTGGTAATGATGATACTGATCACGATAACGATGTTAATGGTGAGGGTGATGTTGTTGACGATGACGATATCGATAAAAAATGATGAATATTGTGAAACGTGATTGTGACTGATAGATAAATAAGGCGTCCAGTACACGCTCATGCAGGCGTCGATCAATTCCATCAATCATGAATGATGTTTGAATGATGGAATTTTATCGCCATTAGTTTTTCGTCCTGCAAATGTCAATCATTGAATTAGACGGTAGGTTTTTCGTCAATCAAAAAATGGACCGTGGCAAAACTGTCGCAAAACCTATCGTGAAATAGACGCCTAATAGGCATTCTGGCGTATGATTTAGATATTAATATACAGCTGATACATAATACTCGTATATATCAGCTAGTATTTTAAAATGTCTATTGAATCTTATGTCCATTATTAATTTATTAAATCCTTTATTGTACACCAATACAAACATTAAAGGAAACCAAAAATAAAACACATACGTACATACCACCATCCATCCATTCCATCCATCCATTCCATCCATCCATCCATTCCATTCCATCCATCCATCCATACCATTCCATCCATCCATACCATTCCATCCATCCATCTATTCGTGGTTTCGTCCATTTGTGGGATTGATCAATTATATCTTCCTTGTCTTGTATTGTACATAGGATATTTTATGTGTATCATTTCCCTTCTTCAATAAATAAGAAATTCTTCAAAAATTGTTAAATCCAAATAAAAATGTCTATTGACATTAAAATTTAATCCCGAAAATGGAGCAATATTTTCTAAAGTTGGATGTGGGGTATCTAATCTCGTAAGTCGTATCTTTCTTAGAATTATAATGAAAAGTCTTGTGATCTCGAAGACTTATTCTGGATAAAGTTCACTCAGCTTATGCTATGCGCGTACAAAGAAAATTAACATACAGATAGTTTGAAAGACGTGGCGCTGGGTTCGAAGTTCTAAATTGAGGTTTTTGTGGAGATTTTTTTGATAACTTGGGGCTGATTAGAAGACATTTCTGAGAGAATGAGAGTGAAATTAAGAAATAAATAAAAAGAGTTATTAATATGGCGAAGTCGCTTGCATACAACTCACTACAGACAAATAGCATAGCATAGTCGGCCTTATAATATTCCCACTGTTGAGACTCAGGCCTCCTCTCTAAGGAAGGAATGGGCCGTAATCAACCATGGGGGCCAAGTGCGGGTTGGTGGATGTCACATGTCTTCGAATTTTTGATTCTAGGACATGTCGGTTTTCTCACGATGTTTTCTTTCACCGATTTGAGAGTAGTGGTGATGAAATAAATTGCACAAAGTAATGCGCCTGGCTGGGTTTGAATCCGCGACATACAACTTGTAAGTTGGGGCCGTTATCACTCGGCCACCACTGCTGAACAACAGCTACAGACAAATGATAAATGATATTTATTTTGCAAATTTATAGGTTTTTAAAACACTTTTACTCGTAAATTTTTTCGTCAATTTAATCTAGATGAAGCCGGTGTTTCCTAGCTGACTACTCTGAGAAGAAACACCCTAACAAACTCAAGGAAAGAAAGAAAGAAAGAAAGAAAAATATTTATTTGGCACACGTACATAGATACATACAATGTAGAAACAGCATGTAAACACTTAAGATAAAAATAAGAAAATAAAAAAACTAACATTGTGTGTCTCGCGCCTGCGCCAAGTAGGTCCAGTTCAGCAAAAATGCCAGACAACTTCGTGGTAGTTGCCTGACGCTGGTTTTCAACTGAACCTTATCAAAGTCAAGAAGGGTCAAAGTCTCTTTTAAAGTCCATACAGCAAATATGTAATGGTCGAATCATATGAGAACCATGCACATTGGAGAGAGAGAGATTGAGATTGTCGGAAAGGTTGTCTGTAAAAAATCGCTTTTACCGATAAGACCGCGCATTGTGACACCCTATTAATTTTAATTTCCTAATGTAAGTTGTATTTTTGGTGTACAATAAAGAATATCTATCTATCTATGGTCTTTTAAAGAAAACCATACAGTTCTGAGTGGACCTGTCTAGTCAGTGCAAGCATTTGCCAATATTCGTGTATTGTGTATGTATTGTGTCAACTCAGGACTACTAAGGAGCTCAACGACTTGACGAACAATACCAAAGAAAGAACATTTGGGTAGGCCGCAAAAAGTACTCAAAACTGCCAGACATTATGTTCAAATTAAAGAAAAGGAAAAGTAATCCACATAGTCCCCACCTTCACAATAATAAAACTTACAAAAATGTACATATTGCAAATTGTAAAAAAATTATAAAAAAATGTTTAAAGATATGGAACTCTAAAAAATCATGAACATATAAGCACAGCAGCAGTTACAATACTAAGAATAATCCGTATTGATCAAAATACTAGAGATTTTACACCTGAAATAATAATAATGTAGCCGAACTTCTTTTAGTAGTAATTAAAACTCCTTAGTGTAGCGTTAATAAAAAACATTGTATCATATGTCATGTCACTTCCCTTGTAAATTTTTGACCATAAAATATATCACGAATTTTAATTTTAATTTTGTATTAATTTATTCATCCATATCTCCTCCAAAACATGCTTCAATAATATTCCACAACTATCGCACAACGCCGTCTAGCCCCTAGCTAAGCAGAGCTTGTGTTACGAGTACTAGACGACTGACAAACATATTTATATATATCTAAATACATAGTTGTTATAGATAAATTACATCTAGACACAGAACATCACACAAATATTTGTCCTGGGTGGGAATCGAACTCACGACCTCCGGCATAGCAGTCAGGGCTACTAACCACTAGACCAACAGACCGGTCAAAGAAATTTAATCTAATAATTGTTATAATTACAGCACCAACGCAGACGTCTGCTTTGATCACAGGTTCGTCTGGTGAGATCGCAACTCGATCCATCCCAATTCCATTTGGAGATCAAATACTATCTCCAGTTTTCGTTGTAAAGTTATAGGGTGAAGTATTTTTGAGGTCTTATTTTTTTGTTTTGTTTTCATTTTTGTAAGCTATGTTTGAATTAAAGAATTATTTTAATGTTCTTATAAAGTCATAAGTAAAAAATTAGACTACTTGAGTAACTGACCAATGAGAATGATCCGTCCTGCTAAATATAGGCTCTTTCCCGTTCCTGTAGTCCCATATATTGAGAGCAGCATCGTCGCCCGCGCTTGCCTAATGGAACTGCGTGTAATCAAATATATTATCTAAATATATAAAAGGAGAAACTGACTGACTCACATATCAACGCTTATGTTACAAGAGTGTTTTTAACTGCTCCGTCGTTTGGTAAGACACAAAGTGAACAGTGAGTGATGTGGTTTTTTTTTGATGTGAGAAATCATCTAATGACTTCTCCCACTCTATCGTGTCAGGCTTTTACTGACTTAAACCACAAATATGACCTTCAGTTGCCCTTTATGTTCTAGGATCATGGGCAATCTTTTCGATAGGTCGACCCATGGTCATAGTAAGCTTCGCCACTGCTGAATCCTTACGGTTTTGCTGAAATATCTTTGATTCTCGTGTGGAGCACTACACGCCGTCGACGACTCGGGCTCGGTTTGACGATTACCGGACGGCTGGACGGTGAGCTACCCATCGCTCTTCGTCCACAGCTCCTCGCCTACGGGAGAAAGTAATCAAAGTATGCCCCAGTGTTTGTGCACACTCTAAAGCACTATGGTTGAGAGGATAAAACAACGTTAAAGTGAATGCTTCAGTGTAGCCCGTCAAATTAACATTTAGGATAGTGGTGTAGCACTCTGCGATGGTAGAACTGTGGTACGGATGTTCTACTAGAATGAAACTCTTGGGACGTGATAAAATTTTACTTATACTCTTCTTCAGGATTCGATATCTGCACATTGCGCTACAATGGTTATGTCCGAACTGAAAAAACTGGACATTTCTTTGTTCTACTCAATATTTAAACCTATTCTAGAACAGCAAAATCCTTAAAAGTATATTTTACAAGCCAGTTCGTTAGCTATAACAAACCTAACTCATGCGATCTCCTTTCGATATCATCATCATCATCATTTCAGCCGACAGACATCCACTGCTGGACATAGGCCTCCCCCAAATGTTGCCACAAAGAACGGTCCTGTGCGTCTTGCATCCATCGGATTCCCGCAACCTTCACCAGGTTTCTAGGTTTTCCTTTCGATATCACAATAGGGTAAAAAACAAACAAATTAGCGGTATTGAAATGTACGTATTTACATAATAATACTCATTACAACTATTAACGTAAAGAATTGTTTCACTTAAAGAAGAGCTGGGAAGTGTCATTTTGATAAAAACCTTGACGTTTTTCTTGATGATGATGATTTTAAGCAGTACAAATGTGTAAATACACACATTTTATAACCACAAATATAATTTTTGTTAGCGTACAATCCGATACTAAACTGCAAACGCTGGACGTGAGGATGTGTTTTTTAAATCTTTTCCTCCACACAATTCCGTGTATCGTACTGGGTGCGTTCATAAATAAGTGAGCTGAAATGCGTAACGCTCAGACCAGGAACTAATATCTGTAGGCTATACAAATTTTAAAAATTTTTCAAGTAGCTTATTATGAGATTATTTCCAAAAGTTTTTTTGTCCCATTTATTGCACTTATTTTCCTCTCCACCCAAAGGTTCACTGCTAGAAAATGCATCAAGTCCGCTTCTGTACCTTTATGTACATAAAGCATTATATAAATAAAGTATTATATTCTTATCCAACCCTTACATTTATATTTTTCAACATCCATTATAAATTAGCTAATAGAATTTAATATTATCGAAAGCATCATTCACTTCAATATCGTAACAAAAAAGCACTAATCGATAATCAATAGATTCCTCCCTACCTGAAATCCATAACCCCAATTTACTACTCGATATAAAAATTACGAGCACCCTGTATGCGAAGCACCTGTGCCGGGATCACGTTCTTATTAATTCCACAGAATAGAAATTGGATTCCCTTATTGGAGCAACGATTATTCCAATGATTTTCATTTCGATTCGCGCGTCGTTGCATAATTTATTCCAATTGAAGAGGACTTGTGTTTTTATCATAACTTTGATTATAATGTTTTTGGGGATTAGCTTTATTGATAGATGATAATGGGCTGTGGAATATTACTGGAGATACAATTTTTTGGAAGTTGTGCTTGTGGATGGTCTTTACGGGGATGCTACTCGACATACATTTTTATTGTTTTTCATGCAAGCGCTCTTACGCGATTATGACGTTATGACACATTTTTCATTAGATATTTTGGAAAAACAGTATCTTGTGGATATTATTTAAGCTTCTATTGAAATCAATTTATAAATTTATGTAAAAATAATCCAGTAAAGACCTCTGAAAACCTGCTATTTTGCATGAAAACTTCATAATTTACTAAAAATTAAAAAAGTCAAAAAAGTATAATAATAGAAGCCTTGCAAATTTAATCAAGATTCTGAATTACGACAATTTTATTTCAAAAACTTTTAAGAGTTAAAAAAAAACACATAAAGGAAAAACGTGTTTTTTTAAACTCTTATAAGTTTTTTTAGCAACAAGTTTTGTAAAATATTCGAGTAAATCACGGAATTACCGAACGCTAACAGAGTTTTCAGGCGTTATATTTCTTTTTTCGCGTAGCCTTTTCGTCAAGCATCGCGTTGGGTTGGGTTTGATGAAGTAATAAGCTTTTAAACCATGCTCGATGTTGACGAAAGACGAGTGAAAAAGGATCCTCTTAAAGTCATTATTAGGGTCTTGACTTTGATTTAAATAAAAAACAGTGGACTGTAAAACCTATATCCAGAGAAATCGTACAAAAATATAAATTGCAAGGCGCGCGTGTGTCATCGGTGGTTCTCGCTAGTGAAGTGTGGCCCGCGGCCCCGCTTGTACCCATGCGTTGTCGCCCGCGCATCAGCTTGAGGCTGTATACAGAAAGAAAGCTGGAAACTTATAAGCGCTTACCGGCGCTTGACAGCGCTGGTAACCCGCGCAGGAAAATATACGAACTTGCGCCGATAAGCACTGAACGGTGCCGACAAGTTCCGACAAGCTTCAACAAGTGCTGGTCAGCGCTGGGCGCTGCCATTTAAAATTAATAAACAACTGCGACAACACGTGCAATTACGACCAAATTATCGTCCGATGAGTCCGACATTTTGCTTGGTCTGCTTCAACCTGCTTCCTTTGTGTAGAACGGACCAGCGCTGTCAAGCGCCGTTAAGCGCTTATAAGTTTCCAGCTTTCTTTCTGTATACAGCCTAACGAGAGACGAAGCTAGCCGACGACACCCAAACAGTCATTTGATTCTTCTATTAAATTGTTAGATGAAATAAGTTCTCCCGACAGTGTTGTATTGATTAACGATAAATTTTACGCTGAGGTCGAGCGACTGGGCCACGGGGAATTTATGAAAAAGAAACCCGAGGTCCTAAAACATAAAAAGAACATTCTAGTTAGTGAACATTTGACACGCTCTACCGCTCTGTCCTAGAGCGGGACTCGTGACTTGCTGCTGCGCTGCGTGTCGCTGCAGGTTGGATTTCCGGTCGAAACAAAGACTTATTTGGCCTACAGATAGTATGTAGTTTAGTGTCTGGATGTTTTGAGTACAATGCCAGTTTATATGTTCATGTACACACCCACGGTACAGGAGTAATTCCTCTTGTAAGGTAAAAAAGGAAAAAATAAATAGATGTAAAGATTATTACTTTATAATAACCATCTTCCGGCTTCAGCTAATCTAATCTATTACAAATAAGCAGTTATATTCCACTGCTAGGCAATTTTCTCCTTATCCCATTTCAATATAATAATAATAATAATATCGATTTATTTCTCTCAAAAGGTACAGACATTGGTTCATAACATATTATTTCAATAAAAATTTGTAACCTTTGTGAGAGCTGGAGTCTGTAGTGGGTTCGAGACCTGTATGACAGATCTCCAGGCTCTCACCCTCTTAAAACAATACTATAAAGTACTAATTTTTAAACATCAAAGCCTTCACGTAGAGAGAGAAATATTTGTATTTAAAAAATAAAACAGAAAAAAAATGCTAAAACTAAAAATGGTGTGTCTGTGAGTGTGTGGTGTATGGTGTGTGTTGTGTGTGTGTCTGAAAGTTTGTTTGTTAGAGTGATTGTAGGTGTGTGTATAAAAATGTTGTCTACAAATTTACTATATAATTTATTTTAAAAATATAAGGCTGTTTTCGGCCATTGTGAACCAATCCCTCCGGTAAGAGTCAAGTCCACCTACGACTTGGTCTTTCGCTAATCACAAACAGTCTTTTGCTGATCGTAAAAAAACTTATTTGTTATTGGAAAAAGAAGCTGTATTTCTTTGACAAAAGCGAACAGTTTCTTTTGATCTCCATTAACATAACACTTTTTAAATCTCATAAAAGCAACTCATGTGTTATCTTGTTTATAATAACTGAAGAATATTCACAGAAGGTTTACAACGAATAAAATGAGCTCTCTGAACATTCAGGACAAGTCAAAGTCAAAGTTTTTTATTTCACATAGGCCTACATGGGCACTTATAAAACGTCAAAAGCTAGTGCACGGTTCCAAATTGGTCGTTTCCTATGGAGAAAAACCGGCAAGAAACTCCATGGTTACACTTTTTCACAAGAGAGTTCGTGTCCTAGCAAGATGAAATAATGTGACAAAAATAATAATTTTGAATATTGTCATAATGCCTTTAATATACTACTCTTGAAGCTCAATGAAGAAAACACTGGGTCAAATTTGAGTGACAGTTAGTTCTAAATGACAAAACCAAGAGGAATTTGCATACCGGTGGCGGCAACCTCCCGACCGTCAGCAACCTCGCGACCTGGCCTCCGGAGCAAGAGGGAATGGGATGGAGTCATCTCCTTCTGCAAAGTAGTAATGCTAGCAAAGGAAATGGCCGTTAACATGAGGAAGCGGACCTCCTCACCTTTCAGCCACTGCCACAGGAAACGTCCCGGGATGCATCAAGAGTCGCAAGGGCCACCGTAGGCACGGGCTTACGGACGACGAGCAGTGGGTAGCTCGCCGTCTTTCCGTCGACGGCGTGTAGTATTTCACGCCCGCATCGAAGGACATAGACAAAGGCCACGGGAAGAACACAGGTGTGGTTTTAGTCAGTAAAAGTTCACCACAGCCTCTCCCTCCAGCCATTAGAGAGAAGTCATTAGATGATTTCCTACCTTAAAAAAAGAGGACTTTGCATTCAGCGTAGAATACGGAAACGAAGTCTGAAATCTTTTACAGTTGTAATTTTTTTGTACTTATACGATTTATCGAAAGACTATAGCACCCACTCCTATCAAGATCGGAGACTACGACTACGATTACCTGGGACATGCGGTACATTTGGGTAGGTCTAACTTAGAGAAGGAAATGTCTTCTTCTGCTCTCGAACAATCTCTAGTAGATATTTTTTGTTTGATTTCTGTTTCTGCTGTCCTGTGGTGAGACTTCTCAGACTTGATCTCAGTTCAATACTAATGAGGTCGCGATTGCTCCTCGCATTACAATGGTACGGCGTTGGTGTCGAACGGGCTAACAGGCAGCATTTCTATGGGAATTTCTGTTATAATATCCCTTCAAAAGATATAATATTGCTTGTAGGGGTGGACGTGTAGGGTTGGTTGTAATAGTTATTTGTATCGTGTTGTTAGAGTTGCACCTGTGTTCATCTAAGGGTCGAATGTACAGACGTCAGGTACCATGTCACCTTTTTAGGGTTTCGTACCAGAATGGTGCCCACGGGATCCTATTACTATGCTCCGCTGTCCGCCAGTGAGCGGGCAGTATCTAAAAAACCGTAAGAGATCTCCTCTTACGGTTTCTTTAAAAACCGTTTACGATTTCTGTAAATATTTCAACTCTTTAGTTGAAATATTTACAGAAATCGTTATTACTGCTACAACAACAGTAAAATTAAAATAAAGTTAAAAATTAAAGTGGGTTTCCACAAGAAACAAGTGCGAGTCGGAATCGCACACTGAGGGTTCCGAACAAACTAACTTATGTAAATAGTTCAATTCCCCAATCAAGTCTCGAAGATTTTTCCAAATAGAAAAAAGTTTTTCTTTTGTGACGTACTCGTAATTAAAATTTTTCAGTTTTCAGATTTATTTCTATACTTGTGCTATAAGAATTCATGCCAAATTTTAAGGTAAGGTAAGGTAATCCCTTGATAGTGTCGAAATACACGTTTTTTGCGACCTAAACGGCTGTATCTTTTTTTTTCTTTTATTTAGAAGTTTGATTTTTTCACAGCTTCAAGGGACCGCAGACTTGAGTATATGGCTTTAATTTCATCTCGATACCTCCACGCGTTCCCAAGATAAAGGATCTTGGCAGACAGACAAATGGACAACAAAGTGATCTTAAAAGGGTTCCATAGGTAACCCTAAAAATACATTACTGTCATAAACTATAAAAGATTAAATTCAGAATTGTAGTTTTGCTGGCACTATTATATCCGCCACGCATAACTTAGCTTATATTAAAGGCTCAATCAAATCAAAAAATTCGAAGACATGTGGCATCCACCAACCCGCACTGGGCCCGCGTGGTGGATTACGGCCCATTCCCTCTCCTAGAGAGGAGAGCTGAGTCCCAGCAGTGGGAACATTAAAAGGCTGATTATGCTTATGCTAATCAAATCAAACGTGTTTATTTATTAAACTTATTGAAACCTTAAAAACCCCATCACGAAATAATTACGGAACGCTTTGAAATCCAAAAATATCCATTCCACTTGCTAATATACGGTTGATTAATCTACGAATGTTCTGAGCCGTGATAATACACAATTTAAAAATATATTTGTTCACATTATTAACGCTTGAGAGATACGAGTTCAAAGGAGGATAGCATTATGCATAATATGAGAAATAATTGAGCAGCCTCCTTTTAGCACCAGACGATATAATTTGAACGGATGGATAGGCAATATTATAGCACTTTTACATGTCTGGCTTCGCCATTCGTCTGCATTGCGTCTGTCGTCTGCCCCCCTAGCCAAGTTACGATCGTTTCGTTTGCGTCGAACGCCTCGAGTAGGCCACGCCTCCGTTTCCTTTATTCTGTCGTCATCTCAATGCTCAGTCACGTGGTTTTTAAATCAGTCGGTAGTGTTTGAGTTTAATCGTAACATACAAACAAACAAAAATTTAAATCTGTCCTCTTAAAAATTTTAGTTTAAATTTAGGTGTATTCGAATCGTTACGTACATCGTTTCTATCGGCTTGCCATATTTAACTCACTATGGACAAACGTTAATATAGTTTCTTAACCTGCCCCCCTAGCCAGGTTACGAGCGTTTCGTTTCGATTCTCTTGTGTCGAACGCCTCGAGTAGGCCACGCAATCCGTCTAGCTTATTGACAAAAAAATAAAAAGCCGGGCAAGTGCGAGTCGGACTCGTGCAGCGTGGGTTCCGTAGAAACTTACCTATGAAAACAATCAATTCCCGGATTGATTTAGGAAGGTTTTTCCGAATTGCAAAAAAAGTTTTTTTTATTGTCACGTAACTATAAATTTATAGTTTTCAGATTTTTTCCTGTATTTGTGCTATGGAATCTTACTTCACGCCAAATTTCAGGATTCTAGGTCAACGGGAAGCACCCTATGAATTTTGATTCTCTTGAGAGTGTCGAAATATTATACGTTTTTTGTGACATAAACGTATCATTTTTTTTTCGTTAACTCAGACGTTTCATTTTTTCAAGGGACCGCAGACCTGAGTTTTAGTTTCAACTCGATACCTCCACGCGTTTCCGAGATAAAAGGTCTTGGCAGACAGACTTGGAATTTATTAATTACAAATAAAAATCCATAAATACAAAACTTGCCATAATATGTTTGTATAATTGTAATTTGTTTCTGCATATGTAATTTATTTCTGTATGTGTAATTTGTTTCTGTAATAATGTTATTTGTTTCTGTGGGTGTAATTCGTTTCTGTATGTGCAATGTTTTATGGACTCTGATTGTCCTAAATAAAAATTTATTATTATTATTATAATGTTATTGGTATAAAAGTACAGACAGGGTTTGTGCGTCTTGCATCCATCGAATTCCCTCGAATGGGTTAACCTTTTCGGAGGCCTCCCAACGCTGCGTCTTCCCGCACAAAGCCGCCACTTCAGAATCTTCCAGCCCCATCGTCCGTCTGTTCTGCGAGGAACATATACCCTGCTCATTGTCACATGTTAGACGATTCTTCGGGCTATTTCGGTAGCCTAGGTTTTCCTGTGGATATCTTCCAGGAAAACTTCGAGTATAGCCATTTCCATTACAGCACCACCAATAAACGAAGTGGTGATGATCACGAGTTCTTGAGGCACTTACAAGATACGATAAATAATCTAAAGCCAGTATCGCGGCATTTGCGAGACTCACGCACATTGTTTATTCATAATGATCTATATTAATATGTATTTGTACTGCGCAACGATTCTGTACGCAAACCACTAACACCTACTTATCTAAGGACCTTCTTATTATGTTATAGAAAAAAAAAGCAAAGTATTTGTAATCAAGCTAGCAGAACAGGCAGACAAGATCATGGAAACAGCAGAGCCGAGAGATACAATTTCGGAAGTCACTGCCAGCTCCTCCTCGTGAAGCACGGATTTAGTGATCGCAGAGGTATCGAAACTAAGTAAAAGTATAGAGGAAATGCAGAAAGGCAGTCAGAGGGAGAGAAGACCATACAAATCACAATCTCGATCGCAGTCACCAAAGAGGCGTTGGAATAATTCGTCGCAACGGCGGGACAGGAAGAGATCGGGGGTTTGGGTGTGTTTCTATCATTTTCAATTCGGGAAGAAAGCTAACAAATGTGATCAACCGTGTAGCTGGAAAAAAAGGTGTGGTACGGGAAACCAGCAAAGGTGCAGTCAACGGTGGAACACTGCATCGACATGTAAAACCACCGGCTATGTGTTAAGGATACAATTACGGGTATGCGTTTTTTAATAGACACAGGTGCAAATGTTTTAGTTTGTTACCAAAAAACCATATATTATAAGTAGTTGTGCTAATTTTAAATTATGTACAGCTAATGGCTCAGAAATTCAGACGTATGGCACTAGAAAATTAAAATTAAATATTAATCTTAATCTTTCGTTGCCGGAGTCTGTTTCCTGATGGCTACAACCCGTGAATCTTTAAGTCAAGAGTGAATAGGTTACTTTTAAGTAAGCGCGTTCCATCGTCGACCGCATCGTCGCTTTCCATTAGGTGAGATAGCGGTCAAGCGTGAATCTATCAAGAATAAAAAAAAAATCTTTCTAAATGGACCTTCATCGTAGCAAACGTAAAACAATCTATTTTAGGAGCGGATTTTTTACGTTCTTACAAGTTGTTAGTAGATTTAAATGCGCAAAAATTTGTAGATAAGAATTTTAAAGTATTAACCAGTGTTAACATGGTCAAATGAACGGAACCCTAAGTCAGCATTGTAGACAGTAATCATCCATTTCACGAGCTATTATCGGAGAACTTTGATTGCGCGATGCAGAATTAGTTCTTATGTGACGCCATAGATGTCGCTACATCACTCCCCTCCGGTGATCGAAGATCGATGGATCTTGATGCTTCTTGATGCGTGCCAGGCCTGTACCGAACCACTACGGTTCCAGTGGGTCGGAACCAAATGCCGCATAGTTCTCGGTGAGTCGGAACTGTCTGCGGTGATGCCCCAGTGAGTCGGGGTGGTGCTGTCCCAGTGAGTCTGGATGATACCCCAGTGAGTCGGAGTGATGATGTCCCAGTGAGTCGGGATGCTGCCCCAGTGAGTCGGGGTGATGATGTCCCAGTAAAGCGGGATGATGCTGCAGACTCCAGTGAGTCGGAGTAGTGCTGCTGGCTCCAGTGAGTCGGAGCGGTGCTGTGCGACATAGGGCTTGACTGCTAGCGTCGACCAAGAGAGGTTCTTCGTGGCTCTTCAAGGTCGCTGATGAGGCTGAGGGTGATGACCAGGTATGGCCGGGTAGGCATGCTGGTGGTATTCTTTAAAGCTGTGGGTGCTAGCTGTATGGCTGCTCGAAAGTTTGAGAAAGTGATGATGAGATATTAGATCTTTGTCGAGGGTCACCAGTTTAGAGGTAGGCGAAACAGAGAGTAAAGCCCAACATACCTCTGTTGAAAAGGGAGGATCCTCCGACCAGACGGGTGTTATGTCTAGTAGGCAACTGCCCGATAGATGATTTCGGGCTGTTCTATATGTTCAAATCGCGCGGAGAACTTTCATTGCGCGATGCAGGATTAGTTCTTATGTGACGCCATTGATGTCGCTACAGCCTTTTTGGTGACTGTAAGCCTTCTAATGAATACTACTTGTAAAGTTAATATCAGAATTAAAATGTTAATACTAACAACACCCCAAAAACACAACACAACATCATAACTCATTATTAACAATATCAAAACAGATTAAACACATAAGATTACCGTGTTGACCGCTAATATATCTTTAAGTAGACAGAATGGAAGCAAAGAAAACAATTTATATGTTGTGTGAGGTGAATAAAACATCAGTTACCGAGAAATATTACACATATAGCCAGATTAATGGTGCTAAGAGAAGACGGGCATATTGGACTAGGAGCGTGGAACAAATATAATTGGTTAATGTACCACCGATGAGATAATAGGGCTTATGTCTTTTGTGTGTGTTTATGAAAAGCAGCTGAAATTAGGGCGATATAATAATGTGATTTTTATTATTTTAGAAGGTTAAATTATTATTTTTTTGGGGAAAAATCATCTAATAACAAATTCCACTCTTGGGCGGAGCGGGAGATAGTGTCAGACTTTTACTGAATAATAACCCAGACCTGTTCCTTCTTTGCCTTCATCCCGGGGTCCCGGGTTTCACTTTTATATAATATTCATATTTCATATTTGATATTCAGATTTACTTTCTACATTATGATATAGACAAACATCTACCAAATTCTTCACCTATCCTAAAATGATAGCTCTTTTTTATGTATTTCACAAACCTTCAAGGTGTAAGATGAAGAATTAAATATTTAATCACAGCTGAAAACAGCAGTTTGTCAAATACCAAATAAATATAATTAGTAATGTTGCATTATAAACCGGAACTTGCTCATAAATATTAAAAGCGCAGTTAGGAAAGGTTAGTCAGACCAGTTCGTATTTTTTTTTAAAATTTATAAACTAGTGCTTGACTGCGATCCCACCTGATGGTAAGTAGTGATGCAATCGTTGATGGTGACGCGCACTAGTTTATTAAGAGCCTATTCACTCTAGCCTTAAAAACACCTAATTATAATCGGACGGGAAGACCGCGGCAGGCAAGTTGTTCCAGTTCCTCGATGTACGCGGTATAATTTGCGTCCGTACTAGGTATCAAGTTTTCACTTATTACCTAGCAACAAAAAGTACCTACAGTTAGATAGAATTCCTATTTGGGAAAAACATTTTATTACATTTAAATAAAATTTATATAATATAAAAGCTTGTCGTGAAAAATGGTTTCCTACCCATTGTAACCCGTATCATGGGGTGCAAGAAATTTAAGTAGTCTGCTATCTCTAAGAGTTCATCATATTTGATTAAGAATCATGTCACTTATCTAAAAATGCAGTGTCATTTAAACTGAACATATCTATCAAATTTCAGTTCCATCGGTTAGGAGTAACACCTTTAAAATTCATTTGCAATTTTCGACCTAAAAAAAACAAACATTGCAAATTAATTAAAAGTTTATAAAAAAAAGGTTTATCAGCGTACTGACCGGTCTACCTTTTATAGCAGAACTTTTTACGTCATAATATTGTTTTGCATAACAACGGATAGCATAAACTTCATTTCTCAGAAAATCATTTCGCATACACTCAGTTGTCATACATTCAAAACTCATAATTTTGTTAGTCAGAATCATCTTTAGGCATAATGTTTATATCCATAATAATTAAAAAGCAGAACCATCATATCGCAGAAAATTCACAGTCAGAATCGTCTTTTGGCATACATTTTATATCGATAGTCATTAAAAGGCAGAACGCTAATTACAAAAATATTGTCGGCTTGGATGCATGTAGCATGCAAACAGGCATGCAACATGCAAGCAGGCATGCAACATGCAGCATGCATGCAACATGCAGCATGCATGCAGCATGCATGCAGCATGCATGTAGCATGCAAGCAGGCATGCAACATGCAGCATGCATGCAGCATGCAAGCAGGCATGCAACATGCAGCAGGCATGCAACATGCAGCAAGCATTGTTTCTGTCACGGCTCCGGCGCTGCGGGGTTTGGGCGGCCCTCCGCGCCTACGCGGGTTTAAATTACACTCTAGGGGTAGGGCAGACAAGACTTCGTAAAGTCGGTTTCGCAGCGATTCGTTTCTGTCACAAAATTTTGCAGCACAACGTATTGACTTTTTATGACACAAATTTAATTTAATATTGAAAATGCTACCAATACATGCTATATTTAGAACATTCTATGTCACTTTTGCAGACCATTCGATTTTAAATACATTGCACGTAGGTTATCTAACCATTCGACAGCATAAATTTACTTTATTTAAATTATCAGTTTTATTCCATATATTATAAGTTTTTGATGTTTTGAACACAAATTTTTACAAGAAGATACATCTATTTTAATTTTTGATGTTCAAATATGCACCCATACCAAATAATCGTATCTCTAAATAAATGTTATGCTAAACAAAATTATGCATAATATTAATTATGGCAAAGGTAATTATGCGAAACAAAATTCTGCCAAGATAAAAGTATGCCATTGTAAATTCGGACACGTAAATATTCTGCCAAACAAAAGTTATGCTAAATAATTTTTATGCCTTAAAAATATTCGATTAAATAAGATTATGCCATGTGAGTTATGCCAAATAAAAATCGGAGTATCAAGATTCTGCCAAATAGAAGGAACCCCGTACTGACATCCAGGCTCCCGGTCTAGAACTTATGCAGTCGTGACACGTGGTGTGTACCAACCGATTTAGAACATGGCAGCTGATAAGGATTATTATGAAGTATTATTTTTTATCCACCATGACATACGGCACTTTATGGCGGGGGTAATGTGTCTTTGAGCAATATGGAAGAATATTATAAAGGATAGACATGAGAATGATTGATGCTTAGTGATTTTGTCTTTTAAGGGAAGACAAGAAGAAATTTTGTAGTATTTTGTATTTATTATAATTATAATTATGTCCTGTTTATTAATATTTAAATTATAAATGCTATTCAATCTAATATAAGAAAATTTGGGAAACGGAACTGGACCTGTTGTGAGGGTAAGAGACAGAGCTATACAGGTTGTCTAGCGCCATCTCCTACCCTCACTGAAACAATCTTACTTTGAACGTCATGGCAACCCCGCTTTTATCTTTAACACAGGTTACTATGTAACTTAGCTAAGATGCCAATTGTGCTATATTCTGTGTCGAAAGCAATCTTAAATACACCTAAGATATTTCTGAGTCTCAATAAAGCATTATTATTATTATTTAACTGTTATTATAGTTATTTAAGTATTCTTAAATGTAAATTATTCGTATAAATAAACAAAAAATAGCATAAAAAAAACGTACAAAAATAAATCGATGATTTTGGAACATAAGATAAGAAATGGGGACGAATCTAATGCTATCAGTTGGACACAGATCTAGACTGAGTTGCAATGAAAAAATTACAGACAAAAAATTATAAAAAAAATCATTTGATTCAGAATTCAATCCCGCGCCTGCGATTACTAGACTGACTCGTGAAGCTGAAGATATAAATAGCTAAAACCCCCAAAGCACAATGAAAATTTTTATGAAATATTTTATCCCCCATGATGGACGGGGTATTATGGTGAAAGGCAATATAGGCCCAACAGTCGCTTAGTGATTTTTTACTTTCATGGGAACATTTTGTAGGGACCATGTTGTGTGTATGGGGTTTTTGACTGTCAGAGCACCGGCCATTTGTTGTTGAGGGTATGTAAACGGCTTAAATGGTTTGCCATATTTTACGTTTTTAAAGCAGGATTTTAGTTGGAGCTGCATGCATGAATATAATAATACATGTAATTGGTACAATGTGTTGTATGCATAAAGTTGATTGTGTGTAGAAAATGGCGGAATATTTGGAGTTATAATAAAATTAAAGAGACTAAATTAACATTTGTTAATTAGTTTTTTTAATTGTGACAATTAGTAAAGGTTAATGAATGAATATCACTTTGTCGAAAGCGAACTACAGCGATGCACTCTTATGTAATCTTAGAATAATGACTTATTTGTGTACTATAAGTATAACAAAGTCATACTTAAATAGGTACATACTATAATTTTAATGAACCATTATAAAATAAACACCCTTTTACAATTAATAATGAATATAACCTTCTACTAATAAAGAACAAACCCACTCACAAGTCAAAAGCCGACGAAACTTTGTCTGAACCACGCTCAGAATATCTGAGCTCAAACCAAAAACTCATCAAATCTTGACGTATTTAAGGCTGATATAAAAATTTTCGACAAAAGCAGAGTCGCCGGTAAACTTTCACAATTAAGCCTTCGTGGTATCGTACCGTTCGACTTTTGTGAGCGAATTTATTAAAACCTTGCTCGCGATATTTTGTTATAGCTTTTGGGATCCTTCGGGTAGGGACTATTTGACTTTTGAAGACCTCTGTAACAATGGATAAATGTACCTATAAAAGGGGTCATTATACGGATAAAATGCTGCACGTTTACGAGAATCTCATAATATATATAAATGAGGCTTAATATTGGATTTCCTAGTACTAGGTAATGTCGGCAGGATTTACGGAAACTATTACTCGTTTATGTGTTCAAATGAATAACTAGTAGTTTTTAAACGACTTCAAAAAAATGAGGAGGTTCTCAATTCGGTTGTATTTCTTTTTTCATCATTTTTTTTTATGTTTGTTACCTCAGAACTTCGTCGTTTATGGACCGATTTGCATTTTTTTTCCCTAAAAGGATATGTAAGCATATCCTTTTGGTCCCATTGTTTTCAAAATCCAGTTCTGATGATGGGAAATTAAGGGGGCTCGTCAAATATTCTAGGCAACTATATAGTGATTTTGGTATTTTATTTATTATTATTATTTATTTATATAAACTTCATGTACAGTAGTGGTACATAGGTGGACTTAATGCAACAAGGCATTCGCTACCAGTCAACCTTTGGGTTAAAAAAGACAACACTGTAGTAAGTTTGCACAATAAACAAATAACAGATACTTCGAACAGAAAAAGTAAAATAAAAAAAAGTTATTTATAATAATAAAATACATATATATGCTAAAATTATAAACTAATAAATACTATGAAAAATATCAATCATTAGTTAGAGAACTTAATAATAATTCTGACGAAGACCAAACTAAAAATGAGAGGACTTTAAGTAGTAGTTCCGAATTTTATGCTTGAAGGAAAATTTACTTTCAGCTTTTTTGATGTCCAGGGGAAACACATTCCACAGTTTTATGGTGGAAACAGCGTATGAATTGGATATAAAGCCAGTACGGTGAGAAGGAATATGAAGAAGCATGTTATTGAAGAAGCATGGATGCACGAAGGTTAAGATTATGAGAACTGCCCAATACTTCAAAATGTTGATTTAAGTAATCAGGAGCACAAGGATAGTTCATTATGGTGAAGAGCATGCAGAGGGATCTGAGGGATCTCCTGTGACGGGTAAGCAGTCGTTTAAGCTGTGAACGGAAGGAAAATGTAAAATGTTTGAGTTAATAACGTGGAACTGATGAAGAAGACCAAAAATGGCCAACGGTACTTCACCCTCACATAGATATATCACAATGAAGATAGTGAAGTAACTATGACAACACAAATAAATAAATGGTTCTGAATAGTTATGCTGAAAATGGTATCATCGAAGTGATCTGATGATGATGATGGAGCCGGGAGGTAGGCACTAGAACTCCGTAATTTATCAAGGTAACTTAGCCGTGTTTGGACTTATTAGAATTGTGATAAGATGCACTTTGGCTATAAGGTACTATCAAACTGATCTGATGATGGAGCCGGAATTTAGGCACAGGAACTCCGTAATTAATCAATGTATCCTAGCCGTGTTTGGGCTTATTATAATGGTCATGAGATGCACTTTGGCTATAAGGTACTATCGAACTGACTTGATGAAGGAGCCGGGAGGTAGATGGGGACTTCATAATAAAATGTGTTTGGGTTAATTCGAATTGTCTTGAGAAATAGGTAGTCTGGCTATAAGTGTATCACAAAAAGTGTAAATAAAAAGAAATATTTTTTTTTTACAAAAATAAATAACCGACTTCTCTACAAAAAAAAAAACACTAAAACGATCAAATCGTGTTTTGTTTTTTGTAGTGAAGTCGGTTATTTTTTTTTGTAAAAAGTTTTATAACATAAGCTTTTGAATCAACTAAAGAAGGGAACCGCGTACCATGTTTTAATTAGTAACCTCATTATGCTTCATTATAAATCATTTTGGTTACCTCATAAAAATACCAAAGCCCTTTTATAAAGGTTTGAATATAATGATAATCAGAACCATACATAGCGAGAGGGGTTCCTCAAGGCGGCATCTTTGTTCCCCGCCTAACTTCGCCGGTAAACAAAAAGCTCCTAATTAATTTCGTCTTTGGAGGTGTGCGTTAGACTCTCAACTTCTAAATATTATATTAATTTCTCGAATTTTACTTCAACATGGGAAATTTAATTTACGAAAACACGTTAGTATTATCAGTTGCGAAGAATGTCGGTATGTTTTGTTTCTTGTGAGTTGTTTGAACGTGTTTTGAAAGGGGAACGATGGGAACGTGTTTGTATCATCAGAAAAAGTTCTTCATTGAATAATGTTTTCGACTATAGATCAAGTTGGGTAGTCAGAAATGTTTTAGATTGAAATTACATTGTTATATTTTATCATCTTCATCATTTTAGCCGAAGGATGTTCACTGTTAGACATAGGGCCCCTTCTAGTGTCGCCACAATGGACGATCGATGTGGGAAATTCCATAGTTATTATTAAAAACTAGCTTTTGCCCGCGGCTACGCCCGTATACGTAAAATATAGCCAATGCCACTCAGGAATAAAGCAGCTTTCTATCGGTGAAAAAAAATTAGCAATCAGACCTAAGATTACCTTCTACAAACAAAAAACAAACTTTACCTCTTTATAATATTAAGTGTAGATATTTATTTACTAGCGTCTGCCACCAGCTTCGTCGTCATCTAAGTAGAAAATTATTTCGAGGGAACATACTTCCGGGGCTATAAAGTATTCTATGCTATTTCAAGACGTTGTGGGCCGAATTTCGTCTAAGTCCGTTCAGCCATTTGAGTGTGAAGGAGTGACAAACATACACATAAGAAACTTTCGCTTATATTTATTTATTTATTTTATTTAAACAAGAGGAAACTAAAAGAGCACTTTCTTTCATTATTGACATAATATTAATATATATTAGTGTGTGTGTGTGTGTTATATAAGGTGTTAAAAAATGAACTGCACAAATTTCGTCCACTTACTCGACATCGAAAAACAAACACGTTTAAAAAAAAATTTTTTTTTTGAGCATTTTTATATTTTCACACAAATAAAACAATTTACTAAACAATTTTTTTGTACGCTGTACGCAGGGCTGCGCTGGCAGCTCGGGCCGCCATAGCACCGCGCGCGTGCGACTCGCTAGCGGTTCCCCTGCCGCCCGCTACTCTTCCCGCACCCCTCGCTACCCTTCCCGACACGTTTAGTCGTCCGATATGCGTTGCGCGTTAAGGGTGTATTTCCCTGTATCATTACGGCAAATACGTACGTTCGCGCAGTTTTGCGAATACTTTTAATAATGCCGTTTACGTATTCCAATCGAGAGTACTTAGATATGGTAGTCTGTTACATTATGACTGGTGAAAGTTTAGTTGCAGCACGTAACCGTTACCGTGAACTGTATGGTGACCAACGACGAGTGCCTGCTGTCCAAACAACACTAGGAGTCTACCAGCGCTTATTGGACTATGGCCAGTTTCGTCCTCATCAAGCAGAGGCCACGGCTCCCCGGTGATATTGAAGATCGAGTGTTGGACTACTTCAACAACAATCCACATGCGAGTACACGTGACGCAGGTCGGGACCTAGGAATAAGTCATGTTACTGCGTGGAATGTGCTGCATGAAGAAGGTCAACATCCATACCAATTTTTAAGAGTACAGGAACTAACCCTAGAAAGATAACGTACGCTTCTGAGGCGCCCGCGAAACTGATATATCGCTGTCTATTTTCATCCAACGTGTGTACAAGTTTGTTTTTTCAAGCCAACTCAGTCGTCGGTCAACACTACCGAGAGACGACCGCTGCTGTTCGGTAAGTACCATAGTTTCGTTTCTATGACGACACGTTGCGCTCGAGAGGCGCATGTTTATCTTCTGTGTAACATTTACGCATTTCTATGTGATTTAGTTTTTGTTACTTTTTATTTATTTCTACATAAATAAAATATATATATAATTAGGTTATTGTTACTAATTAGTTTTAATGGGTTTTAGGAACATCTAAACCTCATGGCAAGCAGAAGAGTGTTGGAACAAAGAGCAATAATATCCTTTCTGAATCAAAAAGATGAGAGCCCAGATGATGGCAGTGATAGCGAAGTGTGCTCATGCGATGAACTGTTATAAATCCTACAACTGGTAAACCTGAGATCAATATGTTCTACAACGAGACAAAGTCAGCGTCAACAAATTTGTCCAGATGTGTTCTTCGATGTCTTGTTCTAGAAAGAGCACCACATGGTCAATGACAAGTTTTATGAAATATTGAATATAGCTTTTGTCAACTCATATACAATTTGCATAAACATTTTGTCAAAACAAGAAAAACCAGTAAACCGAAGAGAATACATGAAAAATTAAGTACAAAACTGTCTACACCGTGGATGTGATCTAGATTGAAAATTTCTATTTTATCAAGACGTTTGAGAGAAAATATTGACAATATCCTGCAACAAGCTAACCAAGAGGCTTCTCAAAAAGCTGAAAAGGAACCTCTGGCTCAAGTTCGGCGTTACTGTAGCTTATGTACAACTAAAAAGAAAATAATGTATAAGATGGCATGTACAAAATGTAAAAAGACAGTATGTGGTGAACATAAAAAACATGCTTGCAACAATTGTCTGTAATTATATTTTTTTTTAGTATTTCTTGTAACTTGAGACTGAATATATAGTAATTGATTAGTTAATAAGAAAAAAAACTATAAAAGCTACTTATTAAAAAAAAAAATTATTTGAATATAAATACTTTACCGGTCCGATGAGAAGATCGCCGAACTTGAAGAGGAGTTGAGCAGGTTACGATGGAGTATTGTGGGATTATCCGAAGTCCGAAGACAGGGGGAGGACACGATAATCCTAAAATCTGGTAACCTGCTCTATTTTCGGGAAGGAGACCAGCAGTCCCAAGGAGGTGTCGGGTTTATCGTCCACAGGTCCCTTGTTAACAATGTGGTGAAGATCGAGAGTGTGTCGACCAGGGTGGCGTACCTTATACTCAGAATATCATCAAGATATTCGCTGAAGGTCATACAGGTATACGCTCCGACCTCGACACACCCCGACGACGAAGTAGAGACCATGTATGAGGATGTATCCAGGGCCATTCATGGTTATAAGTCTCACTTCACCGTGGTTATGGGGGACTTTAACGCGAAACTGGGCAAACGCGACGGTGACGAGCTGCGAGTAGGGCAATTTGGGTCTGGACGTAGGAACCACCGGGGACACCTACTGGCCAGTTTTATGGAGAAGGAGGGCCTCTACATGATGAACTCCTTCTTCAGAAAGCGTGAGCATAGGAAGTGGACCTGGCAAAGCCCTGATGGTGCAACTAAAAATGAGATTGACTTCATCATGTCCACAAAGAAGCAAATATTCAATGATGTCTCTGTGATCAATGGTGTGAAAACCGGAAGTGATCACCGCCTGGTAAGGGGCTCATTGAATATCAATGTCAAGCTTGAAAGGTCACGACTGATGAGGTCTACGCTCCGTCCTGCACATATCCAGATCCAAAACTCCGAGAGCTTTCAGCTCGAACTTCAAAATCGTTTCGAATGCCTAGGAAGCTCTGTGGATGAATACAACGATGGGTTCGTGGAAACTGTCCATACGGTCGGGTCTAAATTCTATAAGACTCGTACAAGTAAGAGCAAGAGGCTCACAGATCGAACTCTCCAGCTTATGAAGGAGAGGCGTGAGATGATTCTGCAGTCTTCAGACGACGCGTGCACATATCGGCAGCTCAATAAACAGATCTCTAAGTCCTTGAAATGCGATCTCCGTCACTTTAATACCGGAAAAATTAAAGACGCGATTGAGCGAAATAAGGGCTCTAAGGTGTTTGCAAGAGATCTGTCTATTGGGCAGAGCCAGCTCACGAAACTGAAGGCCGACGATGACAGAGTCATATCCGCCAAATCGGAGCTTCTGGGAGCGATCGAGGCTTTTTATGGACAGTTGTACACGTCAATCACAAAACCCACTGTGAATCTAGCAAACGACCCAAGAGCTAGATTGACCCGACACTATACCGAAGATATCCCGGACGTCAGCCTGTACGAGATTAGGATGGCTCTGAAGCAGCTTAATAACAACAAGGCACCTGGTGATGACGGAATTACGGCCGAACTCTTAAAGGCGGGTGGGAAACCGATCCTTAAGGCCCTTCAGAAGCTGTTTGATTCCGTCATATTCGAGGGAAAAACGCCACAGGCGTGGAGCAGAGGTGTGGTGGTACTCTTCTTTAAGAAGGGCGACAAGGCCCTGCTCAAGAATTATAGGCCCATCTCACTTCTGAGCCACGTCTACAAGCTGTTCTCCAGAGTCATCACGAACCGTCTCGCGCGCAGGTTCGACGACTTCCAGCCTCCCGAACAAGCCGGATTCCGAAAAGGCTTCAGCACCATAGACCACATACATACGCTACGGTAGGTTATACAGAAGACCGAGGAGTATTATCTGCCTCTGTGCCTAGCGTTTGTGGACTATGAGAAAGCCTTTGATTCGATCGAGACTTGGGCTGTGCTGCAGTCTCTCCAACGGTGCCAGATTGACTATCGGTACATCGAGGTGCTGAAGTGTTTGTACAAAAACGCCACTATGTCAGTCAGACTACAGGACCAGACCTCGAAACCTGTCCTCCTGCAGCGGGGTGTGAGGCAGGGAGACGTCATTTCTCCGAAACTGTTCACGGCCGCAATGGAGGATGTCTTCAAGGTTCTGGACTGGAGTGGATTAGGCATTAATGTCAATGGCGAGTACATCACTCATCTTCGGTTTGCCGACGACATAGTAGTCATGGCTGAGACTGCGGAAGAGCTCAGCACAATGCTAAATGACCTCAGTAGAGCTTCCGAAAGAGTGGGTCTCAAAATGAACATGGACAAAACTAAAGTCATGATAAACATCCATGTAGCACCCACTCCGATCAAGATCGGAGACTCTGCACTCGAAGTTGTAGACGATTACGTTTACCTGGGACAGATAATCCAGTTGGGTAGATCTAATTTCGAGAAAGAGGTCAACCGTCGAATCCAACTCGGCTGGGCAGCGTTCGGGAAGCTGCGCGGTATCTTCTCATCCAATATACCACAGTGTCTCAAGACGAAAGTCTATGACCAGTGCGTGTTGCCAGTGATGACATATGGTTCCGAAACGTGGTCGCTCACAGTGGGCCTCATCAGAAGGCTCAAAGTCACCCAAAGGGCAATGGAAAGGGCTATGCTCGGAGTTTCCTTGCGTGATCGAATCAGAAATGAAGATATCCGCAGGAGAACCAAGGTTGCCGACATAGAACGAAGAATCGCCAAACTTAAGTGGCAATGGGCAGGGCACATTGCTCGCAGAACGGATGGCCGTTGGGGCCGAAAGGTTCTGGAGTGGCGACCGCGTACCGGAAGACGCAGTGTTGGAAGGCCCCTACAAGGTGGACCGATGACCTGGTGAAAGTTGCGGGAATCCGATGGATGCGAGACGCGCAGGACCGTTCTTTGTGGCGACATTTGGGGGAGGCCTATGTCCAGCAGTAGACGTCTATCGGCTGAAATGATGATGATGATGATAATAAATACTTTTAATTTTTGTTACTCTTTGTTAAGGGTTTGAAAAAACCCTTCATAATCTTCTTAATAATAAACATAATAATATACATTTGTGTTTCATTAACCTCCTATTAATCTAAAACCGCATCGAAATTACAAAAAAGAGACTATTATTTCAGTTTGTAAATAAATAGTTTTTAATATTGCGCGGCGCCTCTCAGGCGCATGTTTATCTTTTCAGTACTATAAAATAACGTTATCTTTCTAGGACTAATCACGCCAAGGTTAAGGTTCTGTAGGTGGTTGGTGGAAGAACCTCGTAAAATTCTATGGACAGATGAGTCGACTTTTAGTAGAGTGGGGTTATTTAATATCCATAATGCTCACTGGTAGTCGTACGAAAACCCGCGAGCTGTGGTCTCTGACCATTTTCAACATCGATTCTCAGTAAACGTATGGGCTGGAATCGTAGGGCAGACGGTACTCGGACCCGTTTTTCTGGAACGCCTTAACGGCGAAACATACCTGCGCTCGAATCTGTGCATGAGATGCTAGAAGAAGTTTCTCTTGCCGAAACAAGAGACCACTTCTTCCAGCATGATGGAGCGCCTGCACACTACCACCAAGGAGCCCGCGCGTATTTAGATGCTACCTATCCTAACCACTGGATAGGCTTTGCTGGGCCTATTGCATGGCCTCCTCGGTCACCCGACCTAACGCCTTTAGATTTTTATCTTTGGGGTCGAGTAAAAGATTTAGTGTATGGACATAGTGACAACACATTCAAAACGTGGACCAATTAAAAACTCGTATAATTAGTGCGTTTGATTTAATTAAAAGTGACAGAGACACTAATCACAGTGCAAGAAAACGTGATACGTCGTGCTAACTTGTGCATTAGACAAAACGGTGAACACTTCCAGCACCTTTTGTAAATAAGGTAAATTAAGACTTCTTTTAAATAGTTTTTTAAATTATTGTAAATAGGTTGATTCAAATTTTTTAAACACACCAACTTATCGAGCTAACTTAATTTAAACAGTCATATAAGTTTATTAAAATATGCTATTTGTAAATAGTTCGATAATTTGCCAGTCCAAAGTCTGAAATGTGATGGGAAAATTAGAATCAGCTGTTTACGAATTTGCGCCGTCGCGAGTCGTGTCGCAGGGGTGAACGACCACGCGTGCGGCGGCGCGGGGCGGCCGCGGTGTCCTAGGCCGCCGGCGCCGGCGTGCGTGAGGTGTACAGTGCGCATATTCAATAATTTTGCGCGAAGTGAAAATATTGCATATCTCTGAAACGGGTTGTTATTTTGAAATATTTTTTTCGCCAATATTTTTTATTTGTGATTCTAAACAAGCTCTTAAATTTCATGCAGTTAATTTTTTAACACCTTATATATTAGACTTATGTATAACATAATTATATTTTAGATTTAGTTATTGCAAGGATTATATTGTGCACTGGTTCCTACCCTCGAATGTATTCTCACTCTGTAACTCAAAGGTTTGCTGGGAGAAAACTCATTGTTGAGTTAAGCTCGCCTTTGTACATAAACTGTATTATCTCCGTGTACTATGTATGTTTTTTGTGTACAATAAAGAATTAAGAAACAGAACGGCCGAAGCTTTAAAATTCAAATGATTAAAATTCAAAACCGATAAGTCACACGTCACGCAATAATACGTGTAAGTTGTTAAACATAATGTTTAATATTTTTATAGCCTGTTTAGTTTAAATGTTAAAAGCAGTTGAGATACTTATAGATAAATAATAATATAAAAAGTATAATAGAACTAAGCCGCTTTGGGTGTCTGAACTGCAAAATTGGTGATAAAATGGTTATAAATATCTATATTCCTATATAGTCCTGACTGAATTTTGGTCCCAATGGTCAACGACAGCAGAGATCAGTCAAGTGCGCAGCTCGCAGGATATGTTATAATACACAAGTGTGTGCGCCAAGATGGCTGCAATCTCTATTCCTTTGCTTTCATAGTCTAATGAGATGGCAATCCAACACGATCGGAAAGCAACGGACGCAGGAACAACGCTATATTTCGAGATTTATATTGCATTAGTCCTCCTTAGTCGTTCACTCTTGACAGAGTGGTCCTGGTTGACAATTTTGCATTTTCATTGGCGAGTGAGGCTCCCGCGATGTGTCTCCACTTGTCACGGTTTACGGTGTCTCGGGAACTATGGCATTAGGAGGTTTGTGTTGCAGCTCTGATGAGGTTTGTCCAACTTGGAGGTGAGCGCCCGTGTGACCGCTTTCCCTCTACTTGTCCCTGGACAACGAGTAGCTCCATGCAGTGTTTGTTGCGAACAATGTGAACGAAATATTTGAGGATTCGTACTTGCATAGTCGACGATAAACTTTGTTTTGATTTTTAGCCCCTTCGGGATCGAGACGTTACTCCTAAGTGCTGTCCAAGGGATTCCATTAGTATTCGACTTTAATTTCTTTCATTAAAATTTGGATATTTTGGCATGAATACAACATCCCCCCTAGCCAAGTTACAATCGTTTCGTTCGTGCCGAACGCCTCGAGTAGGCCACGCCTTCGATTCCCTTGTTCTGACCACGTGAATAAGCGTTGAGATGACGTCAGAACAAAGGAATCGGAGGCGTGGCCTACTCGAGGCGTTCGACGCAAGAGAATCGAAACGAAACGGTCGTAACTTGCCTAGGGGGGCTTTTTTTTTATTGGGTGGGAAAATCATCCTAATGACATCCCCGCTCCTGGGCGGAACGGGAGATAGTGTCAGACTCTTACTGACTAAAAACCCACTCCTGTTCCTTCGTTGCCTTCGTCCCAGGGCCCCGGGTTCCGCTTTCACACTACCCGTGGCCCCAGTAGGCTTCGACCCTGCTGGGCCCCTACGATTTGCTGACATCTCCTTGAGGCGCGCGTGGAACACTACGCGCCGTCGACGACTTGGGCTCGGTCCGGACGGTTACCGGACGGTCGGACGGCGAGCCACCCATTGCTCGCCGTCCGCAAGCCCGCGCCTACGGTGGCCGGAAATCGGGATCGGAATCCCGGCGGCGGCGGTTGGAGCGTAAGGACCGTTGCCTCACGCGATCGGCCGCCTCCTTTGCTAACATTACTGCTTCGCAGAAGGAGGCGACCGCCTGCCACTCCTCCTCGCTCCGGACCATGGCCTGTACCAAGGCCCGGCGCGAGAGATCGCCGCCGCCGATTGCCCCCACGAGGACACGGCGTTGCTCTGCCCAAGCGGGGCACACCTCCACCGTGGGCTCTACCGTGTCCTCCGGGTGATGCCTAGGGGGGCTGAATGTTGGATTGCATTCGCATTAAATCATTTACAAAAAAACACATCGAAATAAGAAGTCTCTTAGGAATTTGCTATAAAATAAGTCTCCAATTTAAGTCTAAAAGTACACAACTTATCTTGTAAAAGAGAGGCATACTTTAGACTTGATCTTAGTATCTTTTTGTAAACGATATCGTAGACTTTAACTTTGACAGTTTTATGAAGAAAATTGCTGTAATTTGAGGGCACGTAATAATTTTTAAGTTGATTAAGAAAAAAAAACAAAAGGGTTCCAAGCTAATTGTTCAAGGCCGATGGGTAAACGTTTTATTAGAAAAATATGATACTGTTGTACATTTTAAGGACGAAGGGTTTTTTTTTACTGGGTTACTTAAGAAGACATTGGCTGTCGCGAGCCAGATTGATGACACTGGTTTTAAGGCTTTTTTTTTTGGGAAAATCATCTTATGACAAATCCCGCTCTTGGGCGGAGCGGGAGATAGTGTCAGACTTTTATTAACTCCAAACCTTTCTTAACCCATTCCGGTTCCCTCTTTGCCTTAGTCCCAGGGCCTCGGGAGAGTGAAAGCGAAGGACTAAGGGGTAAGAAATACAAGTTTGATAGGTTATATATACTGTACCTAACAATATATATGTGGCTTACCTTCGTATATAATATAACCTGTAGTAGATACAAAACTCTTAAGAGCGGAAAACTCGAGGTACATATCCATACAAAAGCTCTTATGTGATTATGATGTTATTACACATCTTTCTCTAGATATTTTGGATACACAGCTATATTAGTGATCTAGGCTTCTATAGAAATCAAAACATAAATATGTGTAAAACTAGAGTCTAATCTAGTAAAGACCTCTGAAAATCTGCTATTTTACGTGAACTTTGGCCCTCCATAATGTACTCATTATCATCATCATCATCATTTCAGCCGAAAGATGTCCACTGTTGGACATAGCTCCTCCCCCAGGCGACGCCACAACGACCGATCCTGTGCGTCTCGCATCCACCGCACTTCCGCGACTCTCGCCAGGTCGCCACTCTGGAACCTTTCGGCCCCATCGACCATCCATTCTGCGAGCAATGTGCCCGGCCCACTGCCACTTTAGTTTGGCGGTTCTTCGGGCAATATCGGCGACCTTGGTTCTCCTGCGGATATCTTCATTTGACCATGAAAATTTCCTTGCGATCACGCAAGGAAACTCCCTTTCGATTACATTATTTACACATTTTTTTCTATATACGTATATTAATATAAAGTAAGGACAGAAGTTTTGAGACCATTCTGCTAGTGGTGGAGAAAATGATTCCGCAACTTCAACTTAAATGCGGACTCTGATGTATTTCAGCTGTTATACAGTGGCTAGTGTAGCTGGAAACTATGGGCGCAACGCCACTGTAAGTGATTTAATACATCAAAATATGCGTCAGAATTGCCACTACAATACTAAACAAAAGCAAAATAATCTCACTTCCTCAAAGTAAGTCCATTCATACAGCAACAAATCACAATCGTCATTATAGTATTAATTTACAAAAATAATTTTTTTTTTTCTATTCCGGATGGTTTCTGCGGATAATACGCAATCAGCGAAACAATTAAAGCCTGGCCGAAAAGGTCGGGACTTTTATTTTTTTCCAACCCTTTTACCTGATGCCCGGCTAATAAATCCGCTGAGGAAAATTTTGGTACAAGTCACGAGAGGGTCGAGAGTTGTTGGTTTAATAGATTTCCGATATCTACACAGTATGGTTTTTAGAGGTATGCGAACATATTCATATTTATTTCATATATGTTTCATAATGCTCTCGAAACGGTGAATTTTCATGAATGTTATATTATTTCATTGATAACTCTTTTGTATGTACTAATTTCCTATTAATGTTATACACGGTATCTACATCTCTTTTTTCTTCCAACTCTCCTTTCGCAGGTGTGCTGGAAGAGATTTCTTTAGAAATAAGTACCACCTCTGTACCTATTTTTCTGTTTCCTGCTTCTAATCTTTTATTTTGTGAGTGTAAATAAATTGTTAAATAAAATAAATAAATAAAAGTACACATCGTGAGGAAACCGGTATGTCGTAGAATCAAAAATTCGAAGATATGTCCTTTTCATTTTGACTTAGAATACTACTTGATTTTGCCTAGAGCCCATCCATTCATCTCCATCAGCCGGCTCTCAACAACTACTAAAATAACATATTAACCGGTCACTGACGCCAGTATCGAACTTTGACAAGAATCTGATGAATGGAGATGTAGTGCTACCTTTACTTAGCAGAGCTTCATTGAGCATGGTGGTAACGGTCCGAATTACGTCGTGAGTTCAAACCCAAGCAGGTGTTTTCTTTGTGTCATTACTGCTTTCAAATCGGTGACGAAAACATGAAACATCATGAGAAACCTGTTTATCCTAAAACAAAAAATTACCGAAACCATCTACGAAACCACACTGGCCCTTGTGGTGGAGTAAGGCCCATTCCTTCTCTAAGGAAGGCGGCCAAGTCCCAAGAGTGGAAACATTAGGACAAATTAAAATTATATTATTTAGAAATGTTTTAAGTAGATTTAAGTATGTCTAGAGACTCACCGACCCCATTCAAACCACTGCAACAGTTTTGTGGGCCTTATTTTATAACTTACTTACCTTTTTGGAATAAAGATAAATAAATAATAATAATAATAATTGTAAAGCTGATTATGCTTTATTATGTTATTATTCATTTAATAAGACTGTTTTTTTTCCACGTAGTTTATTTTCAAATCAGATTGCTTGTTAACAAAGATACCTAATTTTGATAGACTGGTTAAAAATTTATCGTTTTCCTTCAAAATAGTCCCAGTTTTGTCACTATATTTAGATACACAAGGACGACGAGGTTCTACGCATATTAGATCGAACTTAGAAATTACCTTAGGAGGTTTCTTAATTAACTTTACAAGTATGTTGATATTGAAAATGTTAGAGAAAGTTCACGGAACTAAATTGATTACAATATTGCAATTGACTAGTTTTAATTAAGGTTGTAACGTTATCAATGAACGTGGTATTGATATTATTATTTTACGTCAAGATATGTTTAATATTAAAATGTTCTTGGACAGTTAAATACGTTGGTTTTGTAACTCTAAAAAGGCGAAGAAAAAAACCTCATGAAGAATCCAGCTGTACTTGAAACAAAAATTCAATACATACTCATCGTCAAACCAGAATTGTGTGGTCGATAATACTACTCTGTCAAGAAAGTACCGGGAAAAGATCAATAATACACAAAATGTCTGTTATTCATCCAAATTTATTTTATCATCTTCAAAGTATGTTCCTTTAGAAATGATACACTTGCGCCAACGAATAATCCATTCATCAAAACATTTTTTAAACGCTGCTTCCGGAATTGAGTTCAGTTCTCGCCGCGAATTCTCCTTTATGTCTTTTATCGATTGAAAACGGGTGCCACGAAGTGGTAATTTGAGTTTAGGAAAAAGAGAAAAGTCAGCAGGAGTCATATCTGGTGAATATGGTGGTTGCTGGATGGTATTTGTTGAGTGTTTGGTCAAAAATTCGTTCACAATGATATGATGACTTTGACTTTTGATCGACTTTGGCGTGGTTTTTTCGGTTTCGGTTCAGTTGGAAGGCGCCACTCCGAAGCTTGTTGACTATTTTGTTTGCATGTCAAACTCGTAAACCCACGTCTCGTCACCAGTAACAATGCGTTTCATGAATGTTGGGTCCGAACTGATTCGTTCTAGCATGTCCTCAGCGACTTTCATGCGATTGAGTTTTTGGAGAAAATTCAGATCTTTTGGGACTAGCCGAGCAGCAACATGTTTCATACCCAAATGATTAGTTAAAATGGTACGGATCGACTCGTGAGATACAGAAAGTTCGGCGGCTATCTCTCTCAGAGTTAAATGGGGATTTTCAGTCACTATTTTCTTCACTTTTGCGATGTTAACTTCAGTTGCAGACGTTGACGGCCTACCAGAGCGAGGCAAATCTTCCATCACATCTCGACCGCTTTTGAACGCTTTGAACCACTCATAAGCACGAGTTTTTGATAAAGTCGATTCACCTGTAGCGACATCTATCACGTCGGGGTCCACGTCTGGTGACCCTCGACAAAGAACGTCAGCGCAGCCTTCGTGCAGCTACTACCTCGTGACGTCATCATCACTTCCTCAAGCTTTCGAGCAGCGAGCCATACAGCCAGCACCCACGGCTATAAAGGGTATCCTGACCACCAGCATGCCTACATGGTCATACCTGGTCATCACCCTCAGCCTCATCAGCGACCTTGGCGAAGCACACTGCACCTTCGGCCAGTCACATGAAGAGCAATGAAGAACCTCTCCTGGTCGACGCAAGCAGTCAAGCCACTACGTCGCACAGCACCGCTCCGGCTCACTGGAGTCAGCAGCACTACTCCGACTCACTGGAGCCTGCAGCATCATCCCGACTCACTGGGATAGCACCACCCCGACTCACTGGGGCATCACCGCAGACAGTTCCGACTCACCGAGAACTATGCGGCATTCGGTTCCGACCCACTGGAACCAACTTACCACAGGCTTGGCACGCATCAAGAAGCATCAAGAACCATCGATCTCCGATCTCCGGAGGGGAGTGATGTAGCGACATCTATCGCGTCACATAAGAACTAATCCTGAATCGCGCAATCAAAGTTCTCCGCGCGATTAGAACATATAGAACAGCCCGAAATCATCTATTGGGCAGTTGCAGCCCACCAGACATAAAACCCGTCTGGTCGAAGGATCCTCCCGTTTCAACGGAGGTTTGCGGGACTTTACTCTCTGTTCCACATACCTCCAAACACCGTAAGCCTTTTGTAACATTTTCAGTGACTCCGAACGCGAAATTCCATTGGCGATGCAAAATTTAAGACAAACTCTTTGATCGATATTTTTGTCCATTATGAAATTCGCAATACACACTATATATGATATTACTAAAACCAGCACTGTATTTAATATAAATAACAGATGCAACTCAAACTCCGCGCCAAAATGGAAAACAGTTGTGCCAATCTAACAACTACAAAAAAACAAAAATTTGAATTTGGAACCATAAACAAATCATCCATTCCCGATACTTTTTTGACTGAATGTATATTCATTTATTAATTTAAACAAACTTAAAAAATGCCAGAAGGAAAATTTCTCTTCCTGTCAACCTTTGGGAAAAAAAGACTATTTAGCTGTTTCCCAGGAGTGGGAAAAAAACGAATTATGCTTATGCTATTTATTGTTCTAGTCATTATCAAAGTTAAAAACAAATCGCGAAAGGGTTGATTTAGATCAGACTGGAGAAAATACAGGGTCGTTTCAGTAAATTTTTCAGCATAAACAATTTAAGACAGTCAAATCGCTATTGAAAAAATCTTGTACCACAAAACAAAAAAATGGAAGGAAACGCCGACAAAGCGATATAAATGTTTTATTGTACTTTTGTTACTGAATTGCATATCAGGCTCCGTGTTTTATTAATAACGAGCCCAGCGTTGGGCGTGGGCTTATGTGGGCTGGATCAATGGGCGACCTGTGGAATAATTAAATGTGAGAGCTTCCAGTATTGTTTGCGGTTTGTACTGTAAATTGAAGGGATTATTTTGCGTTGTCATGATTTTGGCTTGGATTGAAACTACTCGCTAATTTATTTGGACAAATCCGTATAATCCGATTATAATTTATGCGTCTGCAAGGCTAGGGTGAATAGGTTCTTAATAAACTAGTACGCCTCATCATCGACGATTGCATCACTGCTTACCATTAGGTGGGATCGCAGTCAAGCATTAGTTTATATCAATTAAAAAAAGTGTAAGTGTAATTAAGTTTCCTGTACGTGTATTTGTCACCTATTTCCTCTCGAACGGCTTGACTGATGTGGATGAAACTTTGTGCGTATATTTGAGTAGGTATCTGGATGGCTTGGGTCTTATAGGTCCTTGAAAATAAAGAAATGAGGGTATTTGGTAAACTCGAGCTTACAAATCATTATCATTTGTATTATTGTTTTGTATTTTATAGAGCAGTGGTGGCCGAGTGGTAACGGCCCCGACTTACGAGTTGTAGTTTGCGGGTTCAAACCCAGCCAGGCGCATTACTTTGTGAAATTTATTTCATCACCACTGTTCTCAAAACGGTGAAGGAATACATCGTGAGGAAACCGGCATGTCCTAGAACCAAAAAATTCGAAGACATGTGACATTCACCAACCCGCAATGGACTCCTAGAGAGGAGGCCTGAGTCCCGTAGTGGGAACAATGAAAAGGCTGATTATGATTCAATATGATTAATTATCATGATTATTAATTTATTATTATGATTTATGATTTATTTTTGATTTTGACACACAATGTTAGTTATTTTATTTTCTTATTTTTTATCTTAAGTGTTAACATGTTGTTTCTACATTGTGTGTGTACGTGTGCCAAATAAAATATTGTTCTTCCTTC
Source organism: Mythimna vitellina (assembly GCA_949316375.1). Lineage (NCBI taxonomy): Eukaryota > Metazoa > Arthropoda > Insecta > Lepidoptera > Noctuidae > Mythimna > Mythimna vitellina. The sequence goes on along the minus strand of OX438687.1, from coordinate 4,280,934 downwards.
TTCTATGCTATGCTATTAATTTGGTAAAAATACAATACAAAAATGTATTTATTAAAAAGGCGTCAATATCAACATTAAATTTTTTCAGGCTGTATGATGAAAGACCGCTATTTAAGGCTGTCAAGTCATCTAAGGACCCTTCTAACCGCAACAAACAAATTCTCGATTTTTAAATCAGCCCCTTACAAACACATCACGAAAACCTCAGAGATCTTTACGTCGTCGTAATGTTTGAGATTTTCCCCAGCTTTATCATGCAACCCAGCCTTAAGTGTAAGACGGCGTACATATAAATTTTGTTTATCACTAATAGGCGAGACTGGGACGTCCGCGGAATATAAATATGGGTACTCTATTGTCGCTAAAGCTGGCAAGAAGTATGGCTGCTTGCGGCTTTGTGAATTTGGATTTGGGCCTTGGGATCTTTATTTTGAGTGATGGATGTATTTTGGTGTTAGAGTTCTTTTGTTACTTGGGATTAGTCGGTAAAGATTTTAACGCGTCACGTCATTTGCGTCATTTCCGTGAACGGGCGCTGTCAGTTGACTGGTCATCTCTTAGCTGCCAGTTGCTATTTTAATATCTATATTTAGTTTTTATTTTTACTTCATTTACTTGTTCTCTCATGATAGCGACAAAACCATGTAAAACTAATTACAAAACATGATTAAAAAGAGTGTCCATGGAGTTTCTTGCACATTCTTCTCCATAGAGATCTACGCTTTGGAATCTGCAATTAGCATCATTTTTTCTGACTGACTGACTTCTTGACATTTCAAAAGTGCCTGTAAATGGTTTATTTGAAATAAAATGCTTTGTCTTTGTGACTTTTTTTTATTATGGATAGGCTTTCGTTTGACCACCATCTCACCTGATGGTAAGTGACGATGTAGCCGACGATGGAGCAGCCAGAAGCTACTTACTCTTGACTTAAAGACCGGCAGGGAATTCCACTCCTTAGCTTTACGCACAATAAATGTGTTGCCAAATTGCTTTGTACGTATGGGTGGGATGTCTACCATGTACCGGTGGCGCAACGCCGTACGTCAAGTGTAGGAAGTCAATACTCAAAAGATTTACCAAGGGAGACAGAACCAAATTACATATTATGCAAATTAATAGACTGACTTGGCTTGGTTGACTGGTAGACAGTGCCTAAGGCATAGTCCACCTTTTGTACTTTATGTTGCATAAAGATAGATAGATAGATAGACTGATGTATTCTTTATTGTACACCAAAAATACAAATTACATTTTTTTTAAAAGATAAAAAGGAAGAAAAAAGAAGATATTTAAATAAATAATAGAATTTCACTTTCTATTTTTATTATTTTCTTCTCTTTCTCTTTACTATTGATAAAGTAGTTGTGCGCAGTCACAAAAGGCAAGTCATACCTTATTACAGATGATTTGAAAGATATGACGTGAAACATCGTATTCAACCGAAGCTAGAATGTATTCAAATGGGATGACATAAGAGCCTGTAACCTTTTATTCTTGAAGTGCTCTCTTTACCCATACATAATTATGTATAAATCGTTTTAGAAATACTTTCGTTTTAGAAATGGAATTCTTAACCGAAGATTTCGTAAAAGTATATATAAAAGAAGAAACTGACTGACTGGCATATCAATGCATAGCCAAAACTACTGAGACTAGTGAAATTTTGCGCAAGGCTTCCTTTTATGACGCAGGCGAGCACTAAGAAAGGATTTTAAAAAATTCTACTTTTAAGGGGGTTAAATGGGGGTCCAAAGTTTGTATGGAGAAACTGCTTTCATGCAAGCGAAGCCGCTGGCAGAAGCTAGTACTAGATACTACTTGAGGCCTAAGACTGAATCCATCACGTCTACGGCAAGTGTGTTGAGTCGTCGACCAGATCATTCCAATTTTCAATTACAGTTTGTTGATTAAACATGTATCTAGGCAAAATAATTATAGAAAAACATTAAAAAAAAACATGACTTGAAAGTAGTTTGTATGTACTCGTAGCTTGGCGGTTGGAAGTAACGTTTAGCTGATGATGGCGAATATGCCGATGATGATAAATATGATATTACATCGATATTTACCATGATCATCTTTTTTTTTTGTAGGTGGGAAAATCATACCAGGGCTGAGTTTTCCTTTCAGAAGCAAACCCTTGGCCTATATGGTAACTATAATTTTGTGAGTTGCTTTGAAGTTTATTGCCCGTTCTTTTCCGAAGCTTTGAAAAGTACTGATCATCTTATGTGTGAGAATTCAAAAGTGCCTGCAAATAATTTAATTAAAATAAATGCTTAGAATTTGAGTTTCATGAACATTGGGACATCCTGGCTTTTAATTTAAAAAAGAAGGTTTTGGAACACAGGCGATTAAACGCAAGGATTTCTTAGCAATAGTATAAAATAGATCGTAAACCCAAGCTGTGGACGTGAGTATTTAAACGTAGTACCCAGCTTTTAGAACAATAGCTTACCTAAAAACCTACTTAGCCCTTAACATTAAAATAAAAAAGACCTTTTCCCAAAAAAACCTGCTTACACTAAAGCTTTAACTTGTATTTAGATGGTCATTAACTAATTTAAAGGTAGTCTTTGAAGTTGTAAACTTTTTAGTACTTTGACGTTATTTTTTTCATGATGGCTCTTTACGACGTCGTTTAAGAAAATGGTACCCTCCCTTTATAGGTTTATTTAATTAAAATTTTATTTATTTTAGCAATTACCTAATTATGGGGTTTTTAGCTTTATAAGGAGTTATTTGCCACAATGTTTGAGTCGGTGTCTTGGGAGGCCGTAAAAGCTGTTTTCTAAAGTCGGGTTAGAGATTGACTGTCTATATATAATTTCTGCCCCCCTAGCCAAGTTACGATCGTTTTGTTTGCGTCGAACGCCTCGAGTAGGTCACGCCTCCGATTCCTTGGTTCTGACGACATACCAACGCTCAGTCACGTGGTCAGAATAAAGGAATCGGAGGCATGGCCTACTCGAAGCGTTCGTCGCAAACGAAACGATCGTAACTTGGCTAGGGGGGCTGGAGTGGTGACTTCGTTGAAGGCTTTGCACTGGGTAGACTTGGCCTTGGCTTGCCTTAAGGCCGTGGGATTCTGCTCTGCTGTACCTATACATGACGCGCAGGAGCGATCGATGTGGAGACACTCGGGCCGTTACTTTGCTCAACAGTAGATATCTTATAATTTGGATATATAAAAAAAAAACAACTGTGTTTGCTATTACAGTGTAGTTGTACTATTATTTGTCTCAAATGTCAATGTGCCGACGAGGTTTGGGCAGTCGGTATCCCACAGATGATATTATAATAATAGTGTTTGGTCGGGCGGCGGAGTTACGTCAGCCAAAGTATGGTGATCATACGTAAGTGAGCCAAATACATTACAATAATACAAATATTGTAGCTATCAAATTAATTTTTAACCTTTACAAATGAATTCTAAAATTGTCAACCAAACAAAACGCCAAACTTTCCAATGTCTATTATACTTTATACATGTAAATAAGTGGGTACACACTTATTTATATAAAGTATAATTAATGGACAAGCGAGTCAAATACAATACAGTAATACGAATATTACAGCTATCAAATTAATCTTTAACGTTTACAAATTGATTCTAAAATTGCCAAACAAACAAACCGCCAAACTTTCCAAGGCCTATTATACTTTATATATCTAAATAAGTGGAAGACCCTTATTTATGTAAAGTATAATTTTATGGACAATCTTCTCGAAAGATACTCTTGAACTCGATCCTGAGGAACATAAACGATTATCAAAAATCCCTTTTATCTTTATGCGAACACAAGGACCAAAGGTGTGTCTAGCAAGAGAAAAAGGACCAAAACTTTACAACGAAGGTCTCATTAAAAGTTCTTCGAGGGTATTAAATAACGTCTCCGAAACGAATCCGTTTACTAAGTGAAGTTTTAACAAAGTTTCATATAAAAGTAATTTAAAATTGAGGTTTTAGTTCAGAAACCCTTTAGTGGTCTTAACAGATAGTTTTTGTTTATGCTGTAATAAATAGTCTGGTTGGTATTTACTTACAGTTTCTGCTTAAATAATTTTAAAATTTGTAGTTTTTGATTCCGATACCGCATTTGTTTAGTTCCTCTTGGCAAATAGTCCAGAGACGCGACGTTTGTGGCGAGATTTATTCGAGTGAAGTTCAGTGGCTGTTTATCGAAGGTCTAAACCTTAAACCCAATTACCGATAACAGTCTCTTTATTACAGCGATGTTTTTTTTTTTGGATAACACAAATATTATTTAATTCAATAAAAACACTTAACTAATTCAAACTATATATACAATAAAGGCAAAAACTACTAGCTAAAATATGGCGTCATAAAACTCCTTCGCATCTATCGACTGTTTTATATTTAATTATTTACTAAATTTAATTCGCAACATGATTTCTAGTGGATATTGTGATGAAAAATTAATGTAGTTTTGTATCTCAACTATTTACATGACTGGACAAATTATGTGGAAATATTGAAACAGGTGCAATTTCGATGAAATGAATCTGAGAATTTTAACTTTTTGAGTAGCGTAATTAGAGACACAATAGAAAGACAATGACCAAACGAACGCCGGCGTTCGTTTGTGGTTTTAATGAACTAATGTATAATTGTATCGACTACCTCAGTGAAGGTTGCTGAAAAGGCTGGTGCTAATGGTATAGCTGCCTTACCCACAACAAAAATATCGTATTCCATATTCGTTTTAACAAACTTAACAAAAGTATTATGTTGTTGAATTTGATACTGTTAATAAGTTACTGTTTTTGTTTTTTTCCTATCCACCACGGTCTTACTACTGGCCAATAGCCTCCCCTAAGTTCGGATACTGTAACCGTAGTAGCCTCGCAAAATTGATGATATATTTTTTATTTTGACTGGCCTGTTGGTCTAGTGGTTAGTGACCCTGACTGCTATGCCGAAGGTCGTGGGTTCGATTTCCACCCAGGACAAATGTTTGTGTGATGAGCACGATCATTTGTTCTGTGTCTGGGTGTAATTTTTCTATAATATGTACCTATGTATTTAGAAACATAACACAAGCTCTGCTTAGCTTGAAACTAGACGGCGTTGTGTGATAGTTTTGAAATGTATGTTTATTTTAGACCATTCTCCTGAGGAGCTTATTGATCTTGTCCTCACGGTTCCCGAAGTCACCTCCGTCGACGTAGTGGATGGTCTTCTTGCGCCAACCACCGGTGGGGTTGTTCAGTAATAATATTATTATATATTCAGAAATATTATTATTATTTTTCACTCGATGCTGTTATGATAGAAAAAAACAAATTCTGTAGTGTTTCCACTGACATGCTAAATCAACGAAATATCTCCTCATTTAACATTTACAAGTATCCAATTCTATTTAAAAGTCGACCGCAATGCAGTTGGACGTAACACGTCGAAATGAAATCGTGCCGTAATTAAATGTGGAACGCCGGTGGCTTCACAATAATAATTATTTCTTATTTATCAGCAAAGCGTTGCGCCATGTAAACCACTTGTGACGAGTGTAAATTGACAGGTCGGAATTGTTTTTGCCTGTTTTTAACCGACTTCAAAAAAGGAGGAAGTTTTCAATTCGGTTGTACTTTTTTTTTCTTTTTGACAGAAATTAAATATTGTTGGGCTACTAGAGCATGGTTTTGGGGTTTATTTTATCATAATTATCTTAATCTCTTGAATTTTCGATGATTTACCACCCGTAAATCATCGAATAATTTCTGCCGATGGTTTTGTTTTTTTATCTGCGAGGTGGTTGGAGCGAGAGAGAGTCAGATTTTTACTGACTAAAACTCACTTATATTCCTTCAGTTACCCTTTTCGTTCGAGGGCTTCGAACAATCTCGCAGCCCCAAATTGCCTGTTAATGGTTTATAACTCGCCACCGTAGGCGCGGGCTTGCGAACGGCGAGCAATGGGTGGCTTGCCGTCCGACCGTCCGGTAACTGTCCGGACCGAGCCCAAGTTGTCGACGGCGCCTACTGTTCCACGCCTCAAGAAGATGTCAGCAACTGTAGGGGATCAGCAGGGTCGAAGCCTTCTGGGACCAAGAGTCTGATTCTGAAAGGAAGATACGGCCCTAGTACAAAAGGCAACGAATTAACAGGAGTGGGTTTTTAGTCAGTAAAAGTCTGACACTACCTTCCGCCCCGCCGAAGAGCGGGGGATGTCATAAGAACGGTTTTAGGCACGCTAATAGTTATGTGGACGATTCTGAACGCGAAGTAGTCTAAGATTTCAAAGACAAAAATGAGGTAGTTTTTTTTGTATTTACAAGTAAATATAAATACACTATAATAATTTTCAAACAAACTATAAACAATCAGTGTCATTCTACAACCACCTACAATATTCCGCCTATCAAAACCAGACCACGAGCGAAATAATCACACCGGTATAATTGGAAAATAATAATTAATTTGTACATGTCATTGGTCTGTCCTACATTATCGTTGTGTTTAACCTTTGTTATTGAACGTAACGTATTATTGGAAACTTATGAGCTTATAATACCGATTTCATTACGTAATAAGCGTTTTACCACTTAATAGTGAAGAGACAGAAGATCGGCTCGATACAACAAGTGACAACGCAGCACACATAGATATGGGCACGCCACAATCGCGGTGGTAAGTCCCCTCTATGAGAGGCGTCATCACCTTCCACATGACACAGGCCCTCACCAGACATGTTTGGGAGGTTTTTGCTTCAGCTTCAGGCTGAAGAATCACCCGGGTGTCTTCATTGTGGTGGGTGCTACGGTGACGCATACGGTGGAGGTGTGCCCTGCTTGGGCAGAGCATCATCGTGTCCTCGTAAAGGCAATTAGCAGCGGCGACCTCTCGCACCTGGTCCTGGTTCAGGTCATGGTCCAGAGTAAGAGTGAATAGGAAATGGTGGTCGCCTCCTTCTGCGTTGCAGTAATGTTAGCGAAATAGTTGGAGGCAAACGTGAGGGAACGGACATCCTTACGCCACTTTGGCCACTACAGGAGACGGCTCGAGGGTCAGCCATCGCAGGGCGGTTTCTCGGCGAGTAGCTCGCCGTCCGTTCATCTGCTGAGGACCGAATTTAAGTCGTCGATGACACGTAGTATTCCACGTGCGCGCACAAAGAAAAGTCAGCAAAACCGTAAATTTGCCGCAGAGCTGATGCGGGGACCGTTATTTAATGATTTCCCAGCTCCATGTTTGCGAAACGGTGAGAGGAAACCTGGTGGAATACTGCCTATCCCCTCATACAGAGAAGAAGTCTGTGTAGTCTTTTGAGAAAGATCACATAAACGTTTATTTTTTTACCTTAGCGGGAAAGGTGATATAAATAAAACGACCAAAACGGGTATACTTTTATTTTGATAGCTAACAATTAGAATGATTATCAATCAACCTAGTTCAGACTCCAGCTCTCACAAAGGTTTTTAGCCTTCAGGCAAAATTTGTAAAATAAACTTGTTACAATGTACCTTTATTAGAGAAATAAATGATATTTATTATTATAATCAATAATAGTTGAAATTAATAATTGATTTTTACAAAATAATTTTGCAGCACTTACTCTATGAGATGTGATCGTCTTCGAGAATGAAAGTGGACTGCCGAGAACAGTGCGGAGCGCGTTATTCAAAAGCTGTGGTTACCGCCAGTGGTGCCGCTTTTAAGCACCTATTATACCACTCGACATTCAAACAGTCTTAGTCTATGTAGCGTCACACAAGAAAAAGAGCAACTTACGCCAATGTCGTGTTAAGGAATGAAATAGAACGATGAGATAAATAGATAAATATAGTCTTAGACTGTCTGAATATCGAGTGGTGTAATAGGCGTTTTACCAGTTGCAGTAAATTTTTGTTGTAAGTGTAAAAAAAACACTAAATAAATTAAATAACAATAAATAACTTAAAGGATCAAAATAACTTGAATTTCATAAGTCGGTATCTCTCGGTTTTGTTTGTTTCTTATTTAACACCGACTTCCGATATTAAAGTTATTTTGATCCTTTTAGTGTTTTTTTTTAAGTGAAGTCGGTTATTTTTTTTTGTAAAAAGTTTTTTTATTTCACTGTTTAGTTGCGATACACTTATATATAACCAGAGTGCATATTTCTCATGACAATTCCAAATAACCCAAACAATGCTAGGTTAAATTGTTTTATTATGAAGTTCCCGTGTCTACCTTCCGGCTCCATCATCAGATCAGTTCGATAGTACCTTATAGCCAAACTGCATTTCATGACAATTCTAATAAGCCTAAACACGGCTAGGATACATTGATTAATTACAGAGTTTCGGTGCCTATCTTCCGACTCCATCATCATCATCAAGTCACTTCAATGATACCATTTTTAACAAAAATATTCAGAACCATTTATTTATTTGTATTCTCATAGTCGCTTAACTATCTTCATTGTGATATCTATGTGAGTATGAAGTTCCGTTGGCAATTTCTGGTCTTCTTCATCAGTTGTAGAACTCTCATTCATCAAATGTTGCTTTTTGACTGTAAGTGTTTAACTTCTCGATGACTATCCCAAAATCACTATATTGTTGCCATTCAAATTCAATCCAAAATCATAATATTTGAGGAGTTCCCTCGAGTCCTCATGGATCCAATCATCAGAACTGGATTCTGAAAAAATGGCACCAATCGGAATGCATATCCAATAAGACGAAAAAAAACATTTTGCAAATCGGTTCATAAGCGACGGAGTTCTGGGGTAACACACATTAAAAAAAAAATACAACCGAATTGATAACCTCCTCCTTTTTTTTGAAGTTGGTTAAAAATACGTTTTAATGTTGCTCGAACGTTAATAACTCTGATGTTTATGAATATTCTTTATTGAGATTTTACTTAAATAATAACAAGACCTTTTATAATAAGCCCCATAAATATTTGTACTAATTAAAAAATAGTGGTTTATACCGATTAAGGTCAGACCTTCTGTACCTATCTCTCTTGTGGTTTTACTCCAGCAAAGTATGCTAATTGAAATCCATTAGCCCACCACGCGGTGTGTTTAAAATTTTGAGGTAATTTTCATAAAACGGATCACAGATCAGTTTGTGTCACGAATTTGAGATAAGTGATATGCAAGGTTATTATGGTTACCGTAGGCGCGGGCTTGCAGACGGCGAGCAATGAGTAGTTCGCCGTCCGAGCGTCCGGTAATCGTCTGGACCTCCACGCGCGCCTCATGGAGATGTCAGCAACCGTAAGGGCCCAACAGGGTCGAAGCCTACTGTGGCCATCGGTTGTACGAAAGAGAACGCAGGTGTCCTGGAAATAAGGAACAGGAGTGGTATTTAGGCAGTAAAAGTATGACATGCCCTCGCGCTCTGCCCAAGGGCGTGAGATGTCATTAAATGATTTCTTACAAAAAAAAAAAAATGTTATTGTGGTTATTATCCCTGAAGAGCGTAAGCATAATCAACTTTTTTAATGTTTCTACTACTGGGACTCAAGCCTCCTCTCTAGGAGAGAAAAAGGCCTCTCCTAGAGAGGAGACAGTCGGTTGGTCGGTGTCGGTCGGTCGGCATGTCGGTTGGTTACATTATAATCATCATCATAATTTCATGCAATTCATCTAAACCTGAGTTCCAGGCAAACAATGACACAGTTGGTGTGTTCTTTGATCTGTCAGCAGCCTATGATACAATATACATCGAAGGCATCGATATATATGTACTAATCGAAGGGCTCATAATAAAAGTCAGCGAACTCACAAAAGATGTAGGTTTTGTGCGCATGTTTATTACTATGCTACGTAACCATCGTTTCTAAGTCCATCTTAATAATACCAAAACTACTTCACGTACAATGGTCGACATAGGACTAAGTGCGGAAACCATACCGAAAATAGAATAGACCAAAAGCACTTAACGCTGTCAGAAAAACTCTAAGGCTCTGGCCCTAGTTATCATAAGAAATGATGACTAGGGCAGGAGCCAGCCTTACTCACCAAAATCAATCTTTTTTGGGTTCCATAGCCAAAGGGTAAAAACGGGACCCTATTACTAAGAGCCCGCTGTCCGTCCGTTTGTCTGTTTGTCGGTCTGTTCGTCTGTCAACAGGCTGTATCTCATGAACCGTGATAGTTAGACAGTCGAAATTTTCACAAATATTTCTGTTGCCGCTATAACAAAAACTACTAAAAAACAGAATAAAACCAATATTGAAGGGGGCCCATACAACAAACGTGATTTTTTGTAGTTTATTGTTACAGATGGTACAGAACCCTTCGTGTGCTAGTCCGAATCGTATTTGGCCGGTTTTTATATGTAGAAAAACATGCATTAACAGTTCAGACACTTAGTTTTGAAGAGGCCCAAGAAAAACTGATAAAAGCCCTGGAAACTCTTGAAAAATTCTATGAGGAAAATATCTTACGGCCGAATCCATCCAAGACCCAGTCATGTGTCTTCTATCACCGCAACCGTCCGTCAAATAGGTCTCTCAGTATGTCGTGGCAAGGCGTAGACAAAGATCACTGATCTCATCATCCTAGATAGGTCTCTAACCTGTAAGTTCTACAGTTCCAGTTAAAACAAAAAATCGAGGCGAGAAACAACGTTCTTCACCGCCTGACATCCACTAGCTGGGGATCATCATCACTCCTATGACCCGTACTTTCAATACTGGTTTGCTGGTACTACAACCTAGACAAGGTTTTTCTTTAAAAGGCGATGTGCTACTTCATAGAGCGTTTTCATCATCGTCGTTCCAGCTTTAAGACGTCCACTATTGGATATTGGCAAAACCCCTTTTTTTGGGTTTGAAAATCATCGAATTTCTCTCACACTGCTTAGGCGGAGCGTACCTCACGGAGTTGAGTGGTGGCGGAGACGTCTCGTATCGGACCCTAGTTTTTGCCATAGGCTGGAGACGCCCCGGGCGTTAGGAGAGGCGATCCCCAACCACCGTAGGCGTGGTCCCTGCAGCCGATGAGCAAGGTACGTGTAACTCGCCGTTCTGTTGTCCAGTAAGTACCGTGCTCGAGTCGGTGACAGTTTTTAGTAAAACCGTAGGGGCCCAGTAGCAAAGGACATAGATGGATTTTAGACAGTAAAAGTTCGACAGGTTCTCTCACTTCACCCTATAATGTCATTAAATGATTTTATACCTGACAAAAAGCTCTGAACGTATAAAACTTTATCTAAAAACTACGTCAAACTGGCGTTTTCCTCCATCATACAAGTACCAATAAAAGTCAGTACCTAGAAGATTATAAAAGGTTAATGTTGAAAATGTTTATAGATGCCCTATAAACGAGCAGGTTAACGTTAATACAAGTAATTGACCCGGTTTTACGGATCGTTAGGTTTTTTCTGTGCTTAACTGGAATTTTTCCGCATCATCATAATTATTGTGGCTAAACAATGTTAAGGCGAATGCTTCAGGAGCACGCGAAATTTAAATTGTCAGAAGTTTTTCGTCTGGAACGATTTTCCTGCTGTGGTCTTCAATTATTGTACCATGATGTACTTGTCCACATTTCAGGTGTGCTAAAGAGAAAGAGGGATGGAGCTGTACACCCAATATAATAATAATAATCTACAACTATCACACAACGCCATCTAGTCCCAAAATAAGCAGAGCTTGTTCAATGAGTACTAGATAACTGATAAACATACTTATATATTTCTAAATACATACATAATATAGATAAATTACACCCAGATACAGAACGAATGACTGTGCTCATCACACAAACATTTGTCCTGGGTGGGAATCGAACCCACAACCTCTGGCTTAGTAGTCAGGCCACAAACCACTAGACCAACAGGTCAGTCAATATAGTCCTGTTTAGGTCCTAAAATGGATCGCGTTAAGAGCTCGTGGTGGTTCAGGAGTGAATAGGCTTTTAATAAACTAGTGCGCTTTACTATCAACGATTGCATTTTTGCTTGCCATAATGGGGGATCGCAGTCAAACAATAGTTTATTTAATTGAAAAAGAAATTGCAGCTCCGTGTCAGATTTTATGGTAATACACGTATAAATGACATGTAGGTTTACACAAAAATACTCTTTAAAATCATCATAATTACTTTCTTACGTAGGAACAAAGTAAAACGTCGACTTTTTATTAAAATGATACATGATACCTCTTCTCTGAGTTAGAGAGTTATATTAATAGTTTTAATTAGTGTAATTGTGTCAATACAATACGTTACTACCGCAAATATAATTTTTATTACCTTATTATCAGATGTTGAACTGCAGATACCAAAAAACGTCAAATTTTTTTTTAATTCGCGGCCAACTTTTAAACACCTTACCTTTACCTTAAGTGAGGGATCTATCTTCATTTTGAATGGTTTTTATATATTTATGCGGTATCTTCTCGTCCAATATACCAGTGTCCCAAGATGAAAGTCTATGATCAGTGCGTGTTTCCAGTAATTACATATGGCTCCGAAACGTGGTCGCTTTCAATGGGCCACATAAGAAGACTTAAAGTCATCCAAAGGGATTTGGATGCAAAGGGGAATGGAAAGGTCTCGGAGTTTCACAATATATAAATTAAAGTTTTATAGTGTTGAGAAACTTTGCGGATTGTTTTATGCCTCTTTTAATTTTCTGAGAAACTAAAAAACTAACTTATATGGATAAAATATTTTTATAAAATCTTTTTATACAACTCTTCATCAGCCTCTATACAAAGTTTCATGCGTCTGAAACAATATTCGAAACATTTCTTTCAGTCCGCCACAGACACCTCTTCCACGGCCTTCTCGAACGCTGCTAGCGCGTCTTCCGGGAATGAAAACTGTATTCTTTTCAGCTGCTTTTTTATTTTAGGGAATAAAAAGAATTCACACGGTGCCAGATCAGGACTGTAAGGAAGGTGGGTGCCCCAAGACACTGACCGGTGTGGTTTCCAGGAAGTCCCTCGTTTTGAGCACTGAGTGCGCGGACGCGTTGTCGTGGTAAAGCAGTACTCCGTGAAGCCCGGTGTTCGGTCGCTTGTAGATGAAGATGATTGCTTTTGAAGGTTCTTCATCCATTAAAGCAATTTGAAGTCGATCAAATGACACATCAGATTTTAGACCATATTTAAAATCGTACAAAATCATCGCACGAAAATGTTCTCGAGGCAGATCCATTTTTAAATGTGACATGATAATTTGATCTGGCTCTGGAAAAAAATGTGAAAGAAAATTCAAAATTCGAACAATGGTATTGTTACTTTTAAATAACCAAAGTTTTCAAAATAATTACAAGTGGCCAGTGTATATAATTCTTATTTTTTTATACATAATTATTTTTTTCTCAAAACTTTCTGAGTGGCCTGGTATGAGTTTACATTTTTGTGGACTCACTCACAATACAAGAGTTCCTAGTGTGGGGCAAAGTTAAAAATAAACTATATTTGGATCTTATTTTTCTTTGCTATGGTAATAGAAACAGCACTAGTGGTTCTGACAAAACTTCGTAATAAAACAGTTTCCTCGGTAGTGTCGGCCAAGATATAAAAATGCCTAGAACTATAATAAATTTTTGTTTACTAGATCCGGCATGATATCCCTTAGGACTATCTAAAGGAAATGGGTTACATAGTATGAAATTGAACGAGGCATTGGGAATTTTTTCCAGGTAATGTCAATTTCCTTTGAATATAATTTGTTATAGGTTTCTAATATTTTTCCTAAAGAATCAATGGAGCATATAATTTTTTTTGCGTGTTGAAATTTTTGTTCCTTTTTTGTTTGTAAAACCTACCACGCAACAACCTCCAAACGCTACATCTTCCTGTACGATACCTCGTACAGGAAGATGTAGCGTTTGGAGGCCTTCCATAAGGTGGACAGACGACCTGGCGAATGTTGCGGTAATCTGATGGATGGGAGACTCTTAGAATCGCTTATTGTTCCGACACCTGGGAGAGTCCTAGGTCCAGCAGTGGACGTCTTCCGGCAGTAATGATGATGAAAAAATTCCTGAATCCCCTTATATGCAACGACTTTATGTATAATGTAGGTACGGCTCTCACGGGCAGTCGCTAAGTAACACCCGCGAGAAAGAAAAATATTACCCGAGGACCAATTCCCAGGAAAATAAGTAAAGTTAGATCTGTTTAATAGAACATAGCATTCTTTTATTCTCAGGAAATAGTTTACTCGTGCGCTAAATTTCATCCAAAGTATTTTATAAAAAACATATACTGACACATATGTACAAACTTTTGACTTTCTACTAGATTCTATTAGTGTGATGAAAACAACCTTTTAATTTTTTTTCTTATTACAGGTTATGTTGAAGTCTCAAAAATAGTATTAATAAACAGTGATACGGCTTGATGATCCATGGCTTTCACATTATGTATAGCTTCTGCTGGCGGTTCCACCCGAACGAAAGTAGAAAATGATTAGCTTATGTCACTCGGTGACAAAGTAGCTTTCTATTGGCAACACATTCATTATGTGTACAGCTAAGGAGAGGAATTCCCTGCCGGAGTCTGTCCCTCACTATAAAATGCAAATACGATTAAAGAAGTAGGGCAAAACTTCATATTCACCTTCATTCCACTCATTATCATATAACAATCAAAGCAAAAAAGTCAATCTCCCGAGGGATTTAGTCATTAAAATCAGAGAGACTCTCCCTCGTTCCACTCAGAGCGAAAAGAGTTACCTAATTGACGACTTCCCCCCTCAAAAAAAAGCAACTGCATCATACATATACCGTTTAGGAATTGGTTTGTGTTTCCTGATAGCTATAACCTAGGGGTCTTTAAGTCAAGAGTGTATAGGTTGCTTCTAGGCAAGCGTGCTCCATCATATCATCGGCCACATTATCACTTTCCATCATTCCCTAGTGTACTATTTTTATAAATTCGTCATTTCAACACGATTCCATTATCATTTTGCTAAAAGTTCGTAATCTGTTAATTCATAATACGAGACCATTGATCGATCAATGATCGGCTAGTACTTACTACTAGGCTAATAGAGTTGTGGTACGAGCTGTCGTGTAACGAATTAAAAGCAATTACTGCACAGTGACGTTCTAATGATAGGATCAAAGTAACTGTTAAAATTTTAGCAGATTACCGCATACATCAGACATTAATTTGTCATTACGTACGAGATTATCATTCTTTGCCATTTCTTTCAATGGAATGCCAGTGGTTGATCATTGTAAAGTCATAATAACGCCATTATACTAGTAGATTACCCAACCAAGAAATCAACTATAGACCATTCTGACACTATTGTAATAGCAGACTTGAGGCCCAGGTCCCCTAGCCAAGTTACGATCGTTTCGTTTGCATCGAACGACTCGAGTAGGCTACGCCTCCGATTCCTTTGTTCTGACCACGTGACTGAGCGTTGAGATGACGTCAGAACAAAGGACTCGGAGGCGTGACTTACTCGAGGCATTCGACGCAAACGAAACGATCGTAACTTGGCTAGGGGGGCTGGTGAGATAGTGGTCAAACGCGAGTATATCCATAATAAAAAAAGAAAGAATTTTAAAATCATTCCAGTGGTTTTCGAGTTTATTCGTTTGTTCGTTTGTTAAAATCTAAAAATACAAATCAGTCCTTTTTATAATAATAATTATTAAAGATAGTATAGATGATCCTGTGAATAAACAGTCAAAGGAAATTACTAACAGACTGACAGTTAAAACGGTGCTATCACCGTTACCACAACAAACTAATCTCCATAAATATCTAATCAGAAATCGGTGTTTCAAAGTCGAATATCAAACATACGATTTCAATTGCCAAAGCCAGAGCGTTCATTATTCAGCCCCTTAATGCTTCGCTAATACTCGAACTGTAAAAGCGAAACACGACTTATCCACCATTTTACCCCACTTTAGGAGTGCCAAAAAGAATAAAATAGAATGAAACGATGAAACAGGTAGAGTTTAGAAGGTTAAGGTTAGATATATGAAATAACTAGCGAACCCTTTTTTGAGATTGTGATCCTCATTGATATCTTCCGTTCTTTTTTTAAGGTCCTGCTCTAGAGTGGAGCGAGCTGAGCTCCTACGTTGTACGTTGTCGAAGATTTGAGCTCGGTGCGGATGCTTGCAAGATGGCGAGCCACTTAATAATGTCTGCTCTCTCACGCGTGCGGTTGTCTCCATCATTAGCATTACTGCTTCGCAGAAGGAGGCGACATCATGCCGTTACCCGAGGCTTAGGACCATGGAGAGGTCACCACCGCCGATCGCCTCCACGAGGACACTGCGATGCTCCAACCAAGCGGGGCACACCTCTACCGTATGCTCCACCGTGTTCCCCGGGTAGTCCACTCAATGATGACACCCGGAGGATTCTTCTGTCTGACTCCGGTGCGGATGCCGTGATCTCTCCAGCCACTCCTCAAAGAGGGGACTTACCGCCAAGATTACGGCGCACCCAATGTTTTGCCCCTTGGTGTCGGGAAAGAGGTCTATCAGGCTCTTATTAATTTAATCAAATCACCCAGTATTCCCTCGCACACTTGCGTTGGGAGCTGCAGAAACAGTATGACTTCAGCTGCTATAACTAGCGATCTGCCTTAAGTCCACACGGATACTAAAAATCATTCGTATTTTCTTTAACGTTTAAGTATGTGTACATGCATACTGACTGGTTTGTTGGTCTAGTCTTTATTGGCCCTGACTGCTATGCCGGAGGTTGTGGGTTCGATTTCCACCCAGGACAAACATTTGTGTGAAAAGCACGATCATTTGTTCTGTGTCTGGGTGTAATTTATCTATAACTAGCTGTTGCCCGCGACTTCGTCCGCGTTAAGTTCTTAAAACTGTACAATCACTCTGTGCTTGCAATTCATTCCGCAAACATCGCAATTATTTATTGTACTTTAACGTAAAACGGTTAAAGGTAAAAACGCAAAATACCTTCAGGAAACATGTTATGTACTCGTCCAGATCCAGATGTATGAACGTCAATGAATAAAAAGAGTATGTATGGGTCGTAGCAGTTGGCATTTCTGCCTACCCCAAGGGAAAAGGCATTAGTTTATATATTTTTCTGATTTATGTTCTGGTAAAAAAAACATTGTATGATTTTAACCCCTCGCCACAGTGAGCACGCCACAATCGCAGCTGTAATGCCTGTATTTGAAAAGTGACTACAGAGGCGTCACGGCATCCTTTCTTTGTGCAAGACTCACCAGATGTGGGTGTTTCGGAAGTTATCTGTATCGAATTCAGTGGGAAGAAACACTCAGGTCTCACCATTATGCGGATCGCCCGGAGAATACGATGATACATACGGTGAAAGTCAGTCCCGCTTGGTCGGATTGCCGGCGCCACCGTGTCCTCATGGAGGCGATTGGTGGCGAAAATGACAACCAGAAGCCTCCTTCAGTGAAGCACTCCAATCAAACGATCAAAGAAGGTGGCTGAAACTATGGGGGATAGGACATCCTGACTCCTCAGCTGTCACTGCAAGTGACGCTCCGGGTGTTGAAAGCCGCAGGGCGATTCCCAGCCATCATAAACATAGGATTACGGTGATGCCGTCCGGCCATCTGGTCAAAGCAATCCTGAATCGACGGCGCGTAGTATTCTACGCGCGACTCAAAGAGATGTCAGCAAATGGATAGGGCCCTCTAGGACCGATGTCTGCTAGGGCTGCGAGATTGTTCGAAAGAGTTACTCCCCATAAGAATTTTCGCCTCGATAATGTTTCACTGAAGAGTTTAAGCAGTTAGACAGCTTTGGTAGATGTAAACGAAGGAGCATAATCAGGACACCGACCTTCAGCTGGATAACGTGCACTGATAGTGCCTTAAGTGAATCTAAAACTACCATCATCACCATCAACTATCTTCCCCCACAATAGTACTTACGAAGAAATTGCGAGAGCATGCTTGCATTGATTGTTGCAGCGTGATTATTTTGGGCGTTAGAATTACTTGTTCATTTATCTAGGATTTTTTGGTGTGTATTTGGCTGACGTCCTCGTATATTAGACAAATGTTTTTTCCATAGTGGGAACTACCTTATAAAGAGTCTCCAACTTTTGAATGAATTTCGGCAAAATCTTGTTCGCAGTGTATCCCCGTCCAATAGAACTCGCATATTGATGGCTAAACCGAAAAATTACTGACGCCGATTGCCTCTATAAGGACACGGTGGTTCACCGGAGCTTGATATACCTCCACCACATGCTAATGCTTTCTGCCGTAATGCTAGCGAAGGAGGAGGCCGCACGCCGAGCCGAGATTCCGACCCCGACTACCGGCCACAGTAGACGCGGGCTTGCGGACGTCGAGCAATGGGTAGCTAGCCGTCCGGCGGGCCGGTAGTTGACCGGACCGAGCCTAGTCGTCAACAGCGCGTAGTGATCCATGCGTTCCTCAAATAGATTTCGCAAAGGGCAACTGAGGGACACAGGTGTCGTTTTAGTCAGTAAACGATTGACACACCCTCCCGTACCAACCAGAGCGGGAGAAGTCACTGGATGATTTTCACCCTTAAAAAAGAAAAAATAAGGTGCCATCATCATCATTATCATTTCAGCCGAAAGACGTCCACTGTTGGACATAGGCCTCCCCAAGTGCCGCCATAATGACCGGTCCATCCATCGGATTCCCGAGACCCTCACCAGGTCATCGGTCCATCTGGGGACCTTCAAACGCATGGTACCATGTAAAAGCTTCCGAAAATTTGGCTGTGTTATTTAAAAGTTAATAATTAAATACATATAGGTATTTACTTTTATCGCTTTTATTTGGTTGGTAACCATGGGAAAAAATAATAAAAATAAGCAGTATGATTGTTAAAAATGACTCCGTCTAACACCAGTTTAACCGTAACTGTTTTCGTCCAATTTTTAAAGAATAAAACTGTCTGTAAACCTGGGCGATGGTCATTCTGCCGCCACATAGAAAATTACGTAAAATACAAAATTCCATCTATCAAATTTAATATGAAGTTCAACTGTCATTGTCATCATTATTTCTACTTTGAGTCTTTAGATGGCGTTGCGAGTATCTGAATTGCGTGTGGTGTCATATTTTAGTTCTTGAAAACTTTAAATTCATACCGTTTGTATTTCATATGCTTTGTTTTATTGCGATGCCTAACAAAGCCTAATAAGTAATACATCAAGTTACACACAATTTTAATGTATAAAAGTTATCTACATCGATTACTAACATTTTCGGTGGTACGCACACAACTAAAAGCTTCTACAGATATATTATATGCGCAGATATATAAAAAAAAATTGTAAGCATGCAATGCAAAAATATATAAAAAAAACCTTATTTACAGAGAAAAAATAAAACAAAAATGAAAGCCATATGGGATTTGAACAACCTTTACATTACATGAAAGTCCAGGTACGAATCCACTGCGCTACGGTCTTCGATAATTAGGCCTTAAAATAGACGTTCTTATATAAACGTCATAATTGACTGGTTGGCTCCTTATCGATGATAGCGTGATGATTTTCATTTCAGAAGTTAAATTTGCACCTAAATGGGATAATGTAACATTATAGTACGTGATTTTACTCGCCACTTATCATTTTTTTATGTGTTTTGATTAGTTTTTACAAAATATTAAGAAGATATCGAATAGAAATATCAATTTTGTTTCGAAAAAATGGTATAAGTTAGTTTTATTACAAAAAAAAGGATAAAATAATGACAAAATTTTTAACTGTAACTGGGGATCGAACTCGCGGCAAATGTCGTTCAATACCTACATTTTCGATTATTGCTCACCCCCCATAGCAAATAGCGTGATAAATTATAGCCTATAAGTTGCCCTGGCCTATAAGGATTATGTATGCAAAATTTGGACAGAATCGGTTCAGTAGTTTTTGCGCCAATTAATACCATGGCAAAATAATTTTACTGTTTTATTATATGTATAGAAGATATGATAATTATCCATAAGATGCAGATGAGATAGTGGTCAAACGCGTCTCAAAAATTGTAAAAATATTATTTGTCACTAGCTGTGCTCACTTCCCTGGGCGTCAAATATTTTTGTCTGACAAATGAATTAAACACAAAAAAAATTTTTTTAATTACAATTGTAGTCTATGTCGCTCAGCAATAATGTAGCGTTTTTCAAAATGGGGTCAGTACTTCCAGACATTACTTCGTGCAACACACAAACCCTAAAACTTTTCTTGTACCGGTGTTTGTGGTTGCACTCCTCCACAACGACTCGTCCGATTTTAATGATTTGTTTTGTGGATGTTTGGCAGGTATGAGAATAGGTCGGAAATTATTTTTTAATACACTTCTTTCCAAAATGGACTCTTATTGCACTACTATTAGGTTCAATATACAATGTATATTACCGTCGACTTTTTTTATTTGTCACAACATGGGTTTATTTTGACTTAACTATAAACAACGGCGATTTTTTTTAAAGCAAAGAGATGCACGTTAATAAGGCCATAATAATCAATGAAAATTTAAATTATTTTTATGAACAAAGTAACATGATTATTTATACAATAATTTGCTTTTATTAACTAAATTTTCATTTATCTGTGTTCTAAATTCAAAAATATTTGAATTTCTTACAAATTTTAGGATATTATTATATACAGGTTTCATACCTTTGCTTCCCTTTCAATCTACAAACGTTAAGCGTGGGAAAAAAGCAAATTAAATCATAGTACTTATCTTACGAATTTGTCTTTGTAATTTGTGTTATTGGTGAAAAAGAAAAACTCGAATTTAAATTTTGAAGAGAATCAATTATATGCTACACCGCCAGATATTGTTACTGAGGTAGAAAATGTTTGCGATAGACTATTGCCATCTAAATCAAAACTAAAATGTATAGAAATCATTTCCTCATCATTTTCAGAGAAAGTATTTCTTCGTAAGTGTATTGAAAAGCAGTGGTGGCCAAGCGGTAACGGCCCCAACTTACAAGTTTTAGGTTGCGGGTTCAAATCCAGCCAGGCGCATTACTTTGTATAATTTATTTAATTACCACTGCTCTTAAAACGGTGAAGGAAAACATCGTGAGGAAACCGGCATGTCCTAGAACCAAAAATTCGAAGACATGTGACATCCACCAATCCGCACTGGGCCCGCGTGGTGGTTTTCTGCCCATTTATCATCATTAATCGCGATTTCAGTATTTTTATTTCGATTTATTTACTTTAGATTTCTTTATTCTTTATTGTACACACAAAACTTAAATACAACACATGGATTTGACAATTTATGTACAAAGGCGAGCTTAACTCAACAATGAGTTTTCTCCCAGCAAACCTTTGAGTGACAGAGAGAGATCACAATCGAGGGCATGATCCAGTGTATGTTGTACACTTAAACATACATAAATACGTCTAATATAATATATATATACATACATACAGATATAATATATATAAAAATATATACTAATACTATGTCAATTGAGAAAGGAAGTGCTCTTTAATTTTCTTCTTAAAGACGTCCAGAGAAGGGCTGTCGCGAAGGGAATGTGGGAGAGCGTTCCAAAGACGCACTGCAGTTACAGTAAAGGAGCCATCATAGCGGCTAGAAGTATGACGCGGAGTACGAAGGAGAAGAGAATTGATAGTGCGACAGGGTTTACCCCTTGGCACAAGGTACTCAAAGCGTTCACGAAGGTATTGAGGAGCATTGGGATTGTGCAGGATAGTAAAGAGAAGGGATAGAATGTGGATATCTCGCCGACGCCGAATTGGCAGCCACCTTAACCTGGTCCGAAACTCCGACACATGATCGTATTTGCGGAGGCCAAAAATAAAGCGGATGCACAAATTCTGCAATCGCTCGAGTTTGTTTAGAAGTACCTCTGTAGCATCTAGAAAACAGACATCCGCATAGTCTATGATCGGTAGAAGAAGAGATTGAGCAAGAGCAACCTTTGTATGAAATGGCAAGAATTTTTGGAGACGTTTAAGAGACTGAAAAGAATAAAATACCCTCTTACTCACATCGGCAATATGGGTCTCCCATGAGAGGTTAGTGTCCATATGGACGCCAAGGTTTTTCGCACTTTTGGTGTATAATATTGGTGCAGAATCATAAACTACTGGCGGGAGCGACTGGTCATCTAATAAGTTGAGCATGTATCTGCCACCAATAATGAGTGCTTGAGATTTTTTTGGTTTCAGTAAGAGTCCATAACATTTAGCCCACTTATTGATATTTTCAAGATCATCATTGATGGCAGCCACAGTCTCAGCAAGATCCCCCACTTTAAAATGCCGATATAGCTGCAAATCGTCTGCATAGAGATGAAAATTAGAAGTTAGGACCTTAGCGATAGCGTTTATAAAAACTGAGAAGAGTAGAGGAGAGAGGACGCCACCCTGAGGAACACCCGCAGTCAAATCACACCATTCAGAGGAGTCCTCATCGAATCGAACGGACTGCGAGCGACCCCGAAGATAAGATTTGAACCACTCAATAACTGATTCAGAGATATTAAGGGAGGAAAGGATTCCTAAGAGGATGTCAAAGTCAACTGAGTTAAAGGCACTGCTGAAGTTCAGTAAAACCAATACCGTTAAACACTTATGATCCATGGCCAGTCTTATGTCATCAGTAATTTTGACGAGAGTTGTCACAGTGCTGTGGCCAGGTCTGAAACCAGATTGGTAAGGACTCAGCAGACCGTTAGAGGACAAATAACAAGACAGTTGCTTTTGTACAACACTCTCGAGGACTTTGGAGAGGATTGGGAGGATGGATATTGGACGGTACTGGGATGGTGAAGAGGGATTTGATACTTTAGGAAGCGGTAGGACGTGAGCCTTTTTCCAAGCAGATGGAAAGGAGTTATTGAACATAGAAAAATTAACTATGTGAGTTATGACAGGGACTATTTCACTTAAAATAGGTAAGATCATTTGGAGTTGAAGGCCATCGTCACCTACCGCCTTAGTAGATATGGATAGGATACATTTCTTAATATCTAGTTCAGTTACTGGGCGGAAGGAGAAAGAAGTATTTTCTGGCAATGGAAGTTTAGCAAGATCATCAAGAGTGGAGGATTTAACATTGTCATCAAGTATAATTGGTGACTTAGAAAAGTGCGCATTAAGTGCATTGAGGTCCATCTTATCAGGAGAACTCTTGTTAGTGGCTTTGCCAATACCAAGAGTTTTTAAAAATTGCCATACCTGTGTTGGGTTGAAATTATCAATTGAGTTGTGAATGTGGCGCTTTTTCGCATCCCTACACAAACGGCTGCAGCGATTTCGCAACTTCTTATAAAGATCCCAGTTTTCTTCAGTGGGCCGCTTCCTGTACAACTGCTTAGCTGTACAACTGCTTAGCTTGTCACGCTTAGCCATCTGGTTTTTAATAGCTTGGGATAACCATGGCGCAGGAAGGTGCTTCACTCTCACCTTTTTAAGAGGAGCATGTGCATCGTACAATTTCAATATAGCACTGCTGAAAACTGAGACCATAGTGTCCATATCTTCGCAGGTGAACACAGACGACCAATCGATCCCACCCGCATCAGCCCTCAAACGCTCCAAATCAATGTTTTTAAAACTACGAAGATCGAGGAATTTGGCCTTGCGTTTTGGAGGTCGAATCTTATAGGAAAGGTAAATTAGGTCGTGGTAGGAAAAAGGAGAAGTTAGCTGTCCATGCGTGGCTACTTTATTAGGGTCAGAAACTAGAATGATATCTAAGAGAGAAGGAGTACAGTGAGGAGCCCTGTGAGTAGCATTTAACGGAAGCAAGTGCATATTGACAGAAGAGACAGTCTGGAGTTTACGGCTACGTGAGTCTCCCTTGAGCATACAAGTGTTGAAATCTCCGAGAATAAGCGTATGATCATAAACTGGGGAAAGATTTTCTAATTTAGTTTCAAATGAAGAGAAGTAATCTATTTGGCAAGACGGGCTATAATAAACACCTAGAAGCAGCTTTGTGTGTTGAAAGTCTATTTCAATGAATAGGTGTTCAGCAAACTTTGAGTAGACACTCGGAGACTGGTCAACAATCTTGTAGGTGATATCACCACGGAGATAAATGGCAACCCCATTTCTTTAATAATTTATATTATAAGGCAGAACAGATTTGGGTCAGCTAGAATAGATATATAATATATACAATTTCTTGCGCATTTTTCATATTCAGCAGTTTTCACGCTCCTTACCCGACCGAAACCATCGATCTACCTTGTGGGAGGTTCTACACTGAACTATCTATCACTCTTCTATTGGATTCGAGAAGCACAAGATCAGCGAAAGTGGAAACGCTTGGACGAGGCCGACGTGTATCAGATGAAATGATGCTAATGTTACGATTGGGTTAACAAAACTGGTCCCAGATAACGCAGTCCACCAGGGCCTCTAGTCTGCTATTACGTAAGTAAGTGTCAGAATGGTCTATCATTGATTTCATAACGGTTGATTTTGACCACGTTGGTAATCTACTAATATAATGGCGTCATTATGACTTTCCAATTATCAACCACTGACACTCCATTGAAAGAAATGTCACAGAATGGTAATCTCGTATATATTGATAAATGAATGTCTGACGTATGCGGTAATCTGCTAAAATTTTGACAGTTCCGTTGGTCCTCATGCCCCAACCGCCGCCCGCCGGAGTTCCGATCCCGATTTCCGGCCATAGTAGGCGCAGGCTTGCGGACAGCGAGCATTGGGTAACTCGCCGCCCGACCGTCCGGTAACCGTTCGGATTGAGCCCAAGTCGTCGATGGCGCGTACTGTTTCACGCGCTTCAAGGAAATGTCAGCAACTGTAGGGGCCCAGCAGTGTCAAAGCCAACTGGGGCCAAGGGTCTGATTCTGAAAGGAAGACTCAGCCCCGGTATGAAAGGCAACGAAGGAATAGGAGTGGGTTTTTAGTCAGTAAATGTCTGACACTATCTCCCGCTCTACCCAAGAGCGAGGGATTCAAGAGATGATTTTCCACCGAAAAAAAAACCATCAGAACGTCATTGTGCAGTCTTTGGTTTTAATAAGCTCGATATTGTCATTCTACCACAACTTAATTACGAGACCATTGACCGTTCAATGATCGATCATTGTTAATTAGCAGATTACGAACTTTTAGCAAAATGACAATGAGATCGTGTTGGAATGACAAATTTATAAAAATAGCTGACTTGGGCCCCTGGCCTTCTGTACCTTCCTGCCTTACCTATAAATGGTGAGAGCATGTTCGGTTCCGTGTTATCCATTCATGAATTGTTTAGTCTACTAGTACTAATGGACTAGTCGCTTTTCCAGTAGTGTCCTCTTTGCTGGAGAGATTGACTTTTTTGTATTGATTGTTGTAATAATTGGAATTGAACTGAAGAATATGATAGTTCACCCTACTTCTTTAGTTGTATTTGCATTTCGTAGTGTGAATGTTTTTCGTTGGAAAGTTTTTCAATAGTTTTCATGCGCTGTTTTCTTTTTTAGGAATCCGTACCTTAAACGGAAAAAAACGGAACTCTTATAGGATCACTTTGTTGTCCGTCTGTCTGTCGGTCTGTCTGTTTGTCTGTCACCAAGGCAAAAAAAAAAGAAAGGTCATAAGTTGGACATCTCCGATTCTAAGTACAACACAGGTTACAGCAGATCATAGCGGGCATTAAGCGACAGCGCACAGCTGGGTACGGGAGCAAAACAACCCCTCAGTCGCTCGGGTGACCCGGTGACCATGTGTTTGTGCGGACAGTCAGGTAACATTACAAGCATAAAACATTGTGATTTTCTTGAAACAGTTACGAAATTCTTTACATAAAAAAAATTTACAAAATAATATAACCGACTTCACTAAAAAAAAAACAATTTTTCAAATCGGTTGGTAAACGACAAAGTTATGCGCTAACAACATAAAAAAAAATACAAACATCCGAATTGAGAACCTCCTCCTATTTTAGAAGTCGGTTAAAAATACTAGACAAGTGTAACCTACCTTTACCAGCTATTTGTGCAAGTTACAATACCTACTAGCGTCTAACATAACCTACATTGAAGAAACAAATTTTTAAATGCAATATTTAGCTTTCCCTTTACTTTACAATCCTTTTCTTTATCATGCAATACCACGGAACCTTCAAAACAAAATCATTTGTTAATACCCTACCCACTTTATTTCTGCCACCTACCCGCTAGAAAATAAAACCGGCAAAGATACGGCCGTATACAAGACCTCTTTGTTGTAAAAATACATGATGCGGGCTCGGCCAATGACCGGGCTTAGTTTCAGGCAGAGGCTAGATACGTTAGGGGTCTCCGAGGTCCCCTAAAGCTAAAATAGTGGAGATGGAGAACCCGACCATGATGTGAGGTAACACTATATTACGCGGTTCCTAAATTTTCTCGATCTTTCGTGTAGTGCAAAGGTCGGGGTATTTTTGGCAGTTGGTTTTGAAAATTGTATTGTAAGCTTTTGTTGACTTTTGCTTCGTTAATGCTTGATAAGGTTACGGAGTTAATTAAAGTCATATTGATTAGTGTATTTATTTTGTAAATTTTGGAATTCGTTGAGGATTCGTTTTTTCTACTCTTGTTTAAAAAACCATATATTCGTCTGTAATCAATAATTTTCTTAATATTTTTTTTTATAAAACACTAGCCTGTCCTTAAGATGGCTTCGTGTCAGAAAAAAATTGAGAACTTGATTGCAGTGCTACCGGTTTTAATTATATTCTCAAACGATTCCGAGACCCACTCTAATATACACACAGATTTTCGCCCAAATCGGTCAAGTCGTTTAGGACGAGTTATGTGACAATCACACGTTCAGAAGTATTATATATATACGTATAAAGATGTAACATAATAAACGCACTCTGAAAGAAGTATGTTCAGAATAGGCTATTGCATCGATTTCTGCTATTTTTAAAATAGGCTTTTTTTCTGAAACATCAATAATAACTTTAGGATAAAAAGTTAAATTCTAAAATGATATTCTTGATGAATGTTGATTGTATTAATAGCTTGTTTGTGCTTAAATACGAATACCAATGCTCTACCTACATTTACCTACTGTTAGGGTAACTAGTTTTTTTTTTAATACTACCTAAGTCTATTCGAGAGATATTTCAGCCCCCCTAGCCAAGTTACAACCATTTCGTTTCAATTCTCTTTTCGTTGATCGCCTCGAGTCGGCCACGCGTCCTATTCCTTTGTTACAGAAATGAAACGGTTGTAACTTGGCTAGGGGGGTAGTGCTGTATAAGGGTGTGGATTATTTCAGTTACATATTGTATACGTCTATACTAATATTATAAAGAGGAAAGATTTATGTTTTTGTATGAATGAACTCAAAAACTACTATACCGATTTTAAAAATTCTTTCACCAATAGTATGCTACTTTATCACCGAGTGATTTAGGCTATCTACTTTCACACGAGCAAAGTCGCCGCAAGCCGTAGCCTTTTATAAAAGGAGTGGTGTAAATAGAAAACGAAAATAAAAATGAATCACATTTTGTACAACGTTTTTAGTGTGATATTTCGTTTTTTTAGGGTTCCGTACCTCAAAAGGAAAATACGGAACCCGTATAGGATCACTTTGTTGTCCATCCGTCTGTCTGACTGTCCGTCTGTCTGTCTGTCAAGACCCTATAACTTGGGAACGCGTGGAGGTCTCGAGTTGAAATTAAAACCATATACCTACACAAATCTGCGCTCCAGTGAAATTTTTATATGGCCGTTAATGAAAATTTTATATGGCCGTTTATGTCGCAAAAAACGTATATTTCGATATTCTCAAGGGAATCAAAATTCATAGGGTACTTCCCGTTAACCCAGAATCCTGAAGTTTGGCATAAAGCAATGTCTTATATTATAGGTTTAGGAATAAACCTGAAAACTGTAAATTTGTAGTTACGTCAAAAAAAAAAACTTTTTTGCGATTCATACAAATCTTTGAGACTCGATTCGGAAATTGATCTGTTTTCATAGGTAAGTTTGAACGGAACCCTCAGTGCGCGAGTCTGACTCGCACTTGACCGGTTTTTTTTTGTTTTACAAACATAAACAAACAGAGCCATACAAAAAATCGGTACCATCTGTATCAACATTTTTCACCCGGGCCCCATATACCCTGCCTAACTACTGGAAAATAAATAGTGCTCGTTCGCGCAGTAATTAGGTTAGACGGATAAATTGGCGCCCCGGGTGTTATATGCCCGGCTAACGAACGAACCAACCCGGTGTATATAGGGGCTAATCAGTATGCCGAAGTACCGGGTAACATTGACCTTGCATTCGAGGGTTAAATCGACTTTTTTTGGTCATTACTGTTTGGTTTTATTGGATTGCGTTACCTGGGTAATTGTCGCTTAGTATTATTGGGTCGTTTTTCGGTTGGCTGCTGGAGTCTTATTCTCGGTTAATTGGCGTTTCTGTTTGGTACTTTGGTTAAGTCTTTCGAAATAATCTGGAACACGGATTAATGGAGTAAGCACGGATTTATTTATTTGAAAGTCTGTGACTCAGTAGTGTTATGATACGTAACACTCTAAGCCACATGTTCTCTGATAGGTTGGACAGAGTTGTACCTAATAATGCCTACTTTCTTTTGCCAGTTGTCACACTAATATTATAAAGGAAGGAGAAAGTTTGTTTTATTACTCTTTCACGTTCTGCAGAATAGATTTGGATAAAAAATGACAAATGGGTAGCATAGCATAGTCGGCCTTATAATGTTTTCACTGTTGGGACTCAGGCCTCCTCTCTAAGAAAACGAATGGGCCGTAATCCACCACGCGGGCCCAGTGCAGTTAGTGGATGTCACATGTCTTCGAATTTTTGGCTTTAGGACATGTCAGAGCAGAGCAGTGGTGATGAAATAAATTACATAAAGTAATGCGCCCGGCTAGGTTTGAACTCGTAAGTCGGGGCCGTTACATCTCGGCGAACACTGTTCCAAATGGGTAGACCATAACTAAAATGGTGGGGGATAATTTTTATTCTGGGAGTTTGTTCTCTTAGAATATTTTTTGATACTTTTATCTCGATAGTATATTGTTGCCTTAAAACATTTTTTTCTATTCACGCATCAAAGCCCTTGGGAGAAGCTAGCATTTAGTTCAATATGTTTCGAAATATTCTTCAAAAAGGTGGATCAAAGACTTGCTCCGATATTTTATACGAATCTTTAGGGATATGCAGAACAGGGTGTCCCTAGTCTCGCAAACCCCCTTTGAAAAGGGAGAATCCCCCGACCGAGATGGGTGTTGTGTCTGGTCCGGGTCACCCTGCGGTCGGTCATGCCCGATAGGACTATCGGTCAGTGACCCGGGCGGTTTGTAAATGTTCTTTTTGCGCTGAGAACTTCAGTACCGCGATTCAGGATAGTTTTTATGTGCCAACATAGATGTCGCTATAAAATATTTTGAGTGCGATACAGAGATAATAGCGGGTCTTCTTTAATGCTAGAACTACACTGCGCACACGTGTGCCACACACGCCAATCTGAGCGCGTCATTTTATATGGAAACTAGACTTGTAGAGCTACACTTGATCCACGCCACGCGACGTCGTTCTGCGTACAAATCAGGCGTGTTACACGTTTGCGTCACTTTAATGTAGTTCTAGCTTCAGAGTCAATAACTACGGTTTTTTTAATTAATAGGCTTGAGTTTGACCACTAACTCATCTCACCTGATGTTAATTGATGATGTGGTCGATGGTGAAGCTTGCTCGCCTATAAGTAACCTATTCTCTCTTGACTTAAAGGCCCCTAGGTTGTAGCTATCAGGAAACACAGACCAAAGTCCTAAAGGGTTTATGTATGATGCAGTTGCTTTTTTTGAGGGGGGAAATAATCAATTAACTTCGCTCTGAGTGGAGCGAGAGAGTCTGTCTTATTTTAATGACTAAAACCCTCGAGAGATTGAAGTTTTTGCATCAAATTGACTGTTATAATGAGTGGAGTAAAGGTGAATATGACGTTTTGCCCTACTTTTTTAATCGTATTTGCATTTTGTAGTTTTTTTTTTCGGATGGGCAAATCATCTAATGAGATCCCCGCTCGATCGGGGATAGTGTTAGACTTTTACTGACCTTTTTTTGGTTTACATTGTAATTTGTTGTAGGGTGGTTTACATTGTAAAATATTGTTAGTTTAAAGAAAGTTGGATTTACATATTATTAACATGATGTTAACAGTATCTAAATTTGACTATTTCGTAATTTTTAACAATTTAAATCACTTTCCTGTATAGTTTACTCAATGTCGCTTAGTATTTTTTACCTTTCAAGCGTCGGCTATGAACGCTATGTGAAATGATGCATAAAAGTGTGAATGTGAAAAAATAAAGGGTATGAAAGAGACAGAGCATAGTTAGCGACTTTTGAACGTGGGTGATAGAAGGACGAAGCAGTTATAAAGTTTTGAAATAAGAAGAAATTATAAAGAAAAAAGAAAAATAAAAAAATCAGATAATAACTTATATGTAACATTGGTCTTGGGTGGGAATCGGTTCGATTCCCACCCAAGACCAATGTTTGTGTGATGAGCAAGATTTGTTTTGCGTCTGGGTATAATATATCTATAATAAAATTTATGTGTTTAGAAATATATAAGTATGTATATCAGTTGTCTAGTACTCATAACACTGCGGCACTGCAGGCTGGTCTGCTTAGTTTGGGACTAGATGGTGTTGTGTGACAGTTGTGGAATATTAAGTTATTTATTATTATTATTATCTAGCGCGGCCCGGTACGAAAAGGGCAACTGAAGGAAAACAGTTTTTTGTTACTGTTTGGGAAAATGATCTTATGACAAATACCGCTCTTGGGCGGGGCGGGAGATAGTGTCAGACTTTTACTGACTAAAAACCCACTCCTGTTCCTTCTTTCATTTCGTCCCAGGGCCCCGGGGGTCGCTTTCACACTACCCTTGGAGGGAACACAGACTGAGTTTTAGTCAGTAAAACTACGTATCGCAAGATACGTAATTTTGGTTTTACAAATGTAGGTATGCGTAGAAATAAAACTGCTGATGCTGTTTATCTGATTTTTTTATTTTTCTTTTTTCTTTATAATTTCTTCTTATTTCAAAACTTTATAACTGCTTCGTCCTTCTATCACCCACGTTCAAAAGTCGCTAACTATGCTCTGTCTCTTTCATACCCTTTATTTTTTCACATTCACACTTTTATGCATCATTTCACATAGCGTTCATAGCCGACGCTTGAAAGGTAAAAAATACTAAGCGACATTGAGTAAACTATACAGGAAAGTGATTTAAATTGTTAAAAATTACGAAATAGTCAAATTTTGATACTTTTAACATCATGTTAATAAAATCTAAATCCGACTTTCTTTAAACTAACAATATTTTACAATGTAAACCACCCTACAACAAATTTCAATGTAAACCAAAAAAAGGTCAGTAAAAGTCTAACACTATCCCCGATCGAGCGGGGATCTCATTAGATGATTTTCCCATTCGAAAAAAAAAACTACAAAATGCAAATACGATTAAAAAAGTAGGGCAAAACGTCATATTCACCTTTACTCCACTCATTATAACAGTCAATTTGATGCAAAAACGTCAATCTCTCGAGGGTTTTAGTCATTAAAATAAGACAGACTCTCTCGCTCCACTCAGAGCGAAGTTAATTGACTATTTCCCCCCTCAAAAAAAGCAACTGCATCATACATAAACCCTTTAGGACTTTGGTCTGTGTTTCCTGATAGCTACAACCTAGGGGCCTTTAAGTCAAGAGAGAATAGGTTACTTATAGGCGAGCAAGCTTCACCATCGACCACATCATCAATTAACATCAGGTGAGATGAGTTAGCGGTCAAACTCAAGCCTATTAATTAAAAAAACCGTAGTTATTGACTCTGAAGCTAGAACTACATTAAACTGACGCACACGTGTAACACGCCTGATTTGTACGTAGAACGACGTCGCGTGGCGTGGATCAAGTGTAGCTCTACAAGTCTAGTTTCCATATAAAATGACGCGCTCAGATTGGCGTGTATGGCACACGTGTGCGCAGTGTAGTTCTAGCATTAAAGAAGACCCGCTATTATCTCTGTATCGCACTCAAAATATTTTATAGCGACATCTATGTTGGCACATAAAAACTATCCTGAATCGCGGTACTGAAGTTCTCAGCGCAAAAAGAACATTTACAAACCGCCCGGGTCACTGACCGATAGTCCTATCGGGCATGACCGACCGCAGGGTGACCCGGACCAGACACAACACCCATCTCGGTCGGGGGATTCTCCCTTTTCAAAGGGGGTTTGCGAGACTAGGGACACCCTGTTCTGCATATCCCTAAAGATTCGTATAAAATATCGGAGCAAGTCTTTGATCCACCTTTTTGAAGAATATTTCGAAACATATTGAACTAAATGCTAGCTTCTCCCAAGGGCTTTGATGCGTGAATAGAAAAAAATGTTTTAAGGCAACAATATACTATCGAGATAAAAGTATCAAAAAATATTCTAAGAGAACAAACTCCCAGAATAAAAATTATCCCCCACCATTTTAGTTATGGTCTACCCATTTGGAACAGTGTTCGCCGAGATGTAACGGCCCCGACTTACGAGTTCAAACCTAGCCGGGCGCATTACTTTATGTAATTTATTTCATCACCACTGCTCTGCTCTGACATGTCCTAAAGCCAAAAATTCGAAGACATGTGACATCCACTAACTGCACTGGGCCCGCGTGGTGGATTACGGCCCATTCGTTTTCTTAGAGAGGAGGCCTGAGTCCCAACAGTGGAAACATTATAAGGCCGACTATGCTATGCTACCCATTTGTCATTTTTTATCCAAATCTATTCTGCAGAACATGAAAAAGTAATAAAACAAACTTTCTCCTTCCTTTATAATATTAGTGTGACAACTGGCAAAAGAAAGTAGGCATTATTAGGTACAACTCTGTCCAACCTATCAGAGAACATGTGGCTTGGAGTGTTACGTATCATAACACTACTGAGTCACAGACAGTACTAGACAACTGATATACATACTTATATATTTCTAAACACATAAATTTTATTATAGATATATTATACCCAGACGCAAAACAAATCTTGCTCATCACACAAACATTGGTCTTGGGTGGGAATCGAACCGATTCCCACCCAAGACCAATGTTTGATCACGACCTACGGCATATCAGCCACTAACCACCAGACCAACAGGCCAGTTAAAAAAGCTCTTTAGAACCATCCTGCAGCTTTATTTTTAGTGAAGTTATGAAGTACTTGACTGCATAACAGTAGCTGAGTATATTTCACAACTTCACTAAGTGCAACACATCTTATAGTTGAAACACCGGCTTGTTCATTAGCGCACGTTAAAATGTTGAAAACAAAATGCATTCATATTTTCAAGAACCTGCTGAGACACTTAGACACTTCTCATTAACATTCTAAGTAATATCCTCTACTCGACTCAACACAAACTAGGTCTTTTGCAATCAAATTGACACCTATACTTTGTTATTTATTGTAATTAATTGAGCATTTTTCTGTTGTCATAGCGATTGCTTATTCATTTTGGGGAGGGGGGGGGGGGAGACGCATAGGACCGGTCCCAACGACAACATTTGGAGGAGGCCTAACAACATTTGGAGGTGTAACAACAGTAGACGTCATTCGGTTGAACTGATGATGATGATGATGATGATAGCGACTGTATAGAGTCGCGTGGAAGAAATTTTGTTCAAAAAGATTTAGGGTAAAGCTGTAAGGCGGACATAGATATGCATCCACTTCTGCATTAGACAAAAGGGGTTCATAGAAGCAGGTGTGCACAACATTTATTTTTCGAGATTAATTCAATAATTTTTAATAAATAATGGTTTCAATATAAAGATTTAACATTACCTACTCAGATAAATTTGATTATTGTAAGGTAAGTACTAAACACTTAAATAGATAAATAATAATAATAATAATCACCTTATTGCCAGAAGCTTCATTGCACGGTTGGATTAAGGGCCTGATACAAAAGGCAGTACTCCTTGATACGGTTCGCATTATGAGGAGGTTCCTGTCTCTGGAGCCCTAACCACCGATAGCTTGGACCCTGTCTAAACACCGGCGAACTACTATTTTTTATATTTTTAAATGTTTTTTATATGATTTTGTTAAAAAAAATATATTTAAAAATTGAATTACTATGTATGTATATATATATTTAATTAATATATATATTTAATAAATTCATTTATTTCAGGCTTGGAATACCCATAGTTACATTACAATTAAAATACAATAAACAAAAAATTAAATGGTTTTTTTTTAATAAAAAGATTGGCTTCAGGTATAGTAGGCGATAAAAATTAATAGACTGTGACAATGGGCGGTCTTATCGCTAAAACTAGTTTTTACAGACAACCTTTGGATGGATTTGACAGAGAAAGAGAAAAGATACGCAGGTAATTAGCGATGGAGTTTCGCTTACCTCCATGGGTAGTGTGAAAGCGAAACCCGGGGCCCTGGGAAGAAGGCAACGAAGGAACAGGAGTGGGTTTTTAGTCAGTAAAAGTCTGACACTATCTCCCGCTCCGCCCAAGGGCGCGATTTGTCATTAGATGATTTTCCCACCTAAAAAAAAAACACCATAAAATTCACCTGAAGAATTCCAAGCAATAAAACCTTCCAAAGTCGCGACTGATAGACCAGGATCAAGCATTCGACTCCCTGAAGCATAGCCACTGCGACACCAAGATAAACATACAACCGTCTATCATTCCGTTTGTGGCTGCTAGCCAAAAAGTATCGTGCACGAACTCGGTCGGCTGCCCGACTATCCAGTGTTTTTCTGAGAATTTACAATTTCACACACGGCGGCACACTGTACTCTAATCTGCGGAGACTTGGGCCTTAGATACGATCTTGATTATTTGTAGGACGCACACTTTGTATGAACAGTTAAATACGATATTGGGGTAGTATTTTGAGATGTGTTTATGTTTTTAATGGGCTACTTAGATGGTCATGATCAGTAAGCTTTAGGCCACCCCAAGAGCAATGGAGGGGGCTACGCTCGGAGTTTCCATGCGTGATCGAATTTGAAAAACCAATTAGAGAATTAAGAGAATCAAGTTTACAGACATAGCTCGACGAATCACAAAACTTAGGTGGCAGTGGGCAGAGTAAATTCCTCGCAGAATAGACGGGCGATGAGGACGAAAGGTTCAGAGGTGGTTACCGCGTAGCGAAAGACGTAGAGTTGAGAGGCCTTCCACAAGGTGAACCGATGACTTGGTAAGGGTTGGGGAATTTGATGGTGGCGAGACGCATAAGATCGGACATTATAGCGACACTTGGGAAGGTCTATGTCTAACAGTGGACGACTTTCGGCTAAAATATTAACGATGATGATGAAGACTAACTCCACGTACTGGTTGCAAAAACTTTTATAATGCAGGTCTACCGTAGATCAAAGAATCACCCCATCTATTTGGGACTTTAGTAGGTCTTTTTTTACTTGATAAATCGTCCAATGACATCTGCAATATAAAGATGGAAACAAAAGATTCTAATACTCACAGGGAGTATTAGAATCTCAGACATGATCGAAACTAATCTATGTGTGTACCAAGGTCATCCAAATCTTTTCAGCCGTTAAGTTGTGAAGAGATAACAAACAGAGTTACATTCGTATTTATAATGTGAGTATGGACTGAACGCAATTTATTCTGTTTTCTGAAAGCGTCAACACAATCGATACTGTATTGGCTATTAGCGGTATAATAACGTGGTCGGTGAAGCGAGTTGTAGCCGTATGGCCCGTGTGTGTATATGGTTTGCGTTCACGTTTGGTTTGCGTTTACGTTTTTGTGTTGTAATCATGAGTTACATAACTTTATACGTATGGTTAAGGCGTTAATGAACTTCTGTTGTTGTGTTGCCAGGTTATAGTTTAGTTTTCTTTATTTTTGTTTACCTCAGTTAAGTTTGCGGAAGTATGTATTGTTAGCATTTTTCGTAGGCTTTGTTATTTATGAGTTATAAAGATTTTATTTATTTACTTAAAATAATATGGACAAACGGCACATAAAATTTGAACATACTAGTAATGAAATACGGTACCCATACAATCATAACACCGTGCTTCAGACCTTTTTTTTAGCACGGAACAGATGTTCGGTGCTCGTGTATGTTCATCATCATCGTTTCAGTTGAAAGACGTTCACTGTTGGACATAGACTTCTCCCAAGTGTCGCCACAACGGCCGGTCCTATGCGTCTTGTATCCATCGCAGCCACAAACTGAACAGTCAACTTACAAACCCGAAATTACCTTCACGATGGTATATCACTTGAGTTACACGGGTAATCCTATGAAACGGTGATACTATGCATATTTGACGCAGATCTGACTGAAGAACTGACGTCAGACGACGAGCAATGAATAATTCTTCGTCCAGTGGTAACCATCCGGACCGAGCCCGAGTTGTCGACGCCATGTAATACCTATTCCATGACCGTCTCAAAGAGATGGTAGTAAAACCGAACCAAACCACCACCAACCATAACCAGCAGGGCCGAAGCCTTCTGGGGCCATGACTAGTCCTAAAGAGAACCCCAGGGTCCGGGAACATAAGTGTGATTTTAGTCAGTAAATGTCTGGTCGCTGACATAGGCAGAAGAATCGCCAAAACATTGCTCGTAGAACGGATGGTCGATGGGGCCGAAAGGTTCTAGAGTGCGACTGCGCACCGGAAAACGCAGCGTTGGAAGGCCATCCCACAAGGTGGACCGACGACCTGGTGAGAGTACGTGTATGGATTATTGAGTATTTTAATGAAACACTAGTTTAGATCAAAAGCACGTCAGTTTAATATCACGACAAATACAATACTGAAGTGCTGTAGACACAAGAGTCACCGGAATGCGGTGGATGCGAGACGCACGGGATCTGTCGTTGTGGCGACGCTAGAGGGAGGCCTATGTCGAACAGTGGACGTCTTTCGGCTGAAATGATGATGATGAAAGTCTGACACTCCTTTGTGTTCCGCCCTAGAGCGCAAGAAGTCACTGGAAGATTTCCCACCTTAAAAAATAGTCACTTTTACAAACACTAAATGTGTTAGTCAACTGAACGTACCTACTAATACAAAATCACCCTCACTCATGACAACATTCCTCATGGCGTTCATTCCCCATAATCTCATCACTTCACTTGTAATCCCATATTCCTTGAGTTACACGGGTAATCCTATAAACCAGTGACACTGTGCATATATCACGAAGATCCGACTGCCGCAGTGACGGATTGATCAGGATGTGATTGATGGTTTTAATGCAGTCAAAAATTTTGGGAATGGAGCAATATTTAACAATAGGCAAATGCTTTTTTTGGACTAACATGTTGTTTTGATTGTACCTAACTAAACTACAGAAAACTGTTCTAACGACAAGTTATTGAGTACGAAATAAATCATTTTTAGGTATCCTAGATTCTTTGAGGGATCTGAGGCCTTACTACAAGCTCTTAACGCAATCTTTTTTACGACCTAAACTGAACTGTTCAAGGGAGCTATAAAGAGTGTATAACTCCATCCCTCTATCTCGCTCGCACGATTGACATTTTAACACATTATGGTAACGCATCTGTTCAAGGATATTGATATCATGACGTTACCACATTTATGTCCTGGGCAGAGCACCACGGTGTCCTCGTGGGAGCGATCTCTCGTGCCGGGCCTTGGTACAGGCCATGGTCTGGAGCAAGAAGGAGTGGCAAGCGGTCGCCTCCTTCTGCGAAGCAGTAATGCTGGCAAAGGAGGAGGCCGCACGTGCAAGCGCCAGGCAATAGCCCTCGTGCTCCAGCCGCTGGGATTCCGATCCCGATTTCCGGTCACCGTAGGCAAGGGTTAGCGGACGGCGAGCAATGGTTAGCTCGCCGTCCAATCGTCCGGTAACCGTCCGATCGTCCGGTAACCGTCCGGACCGAACCTAATTCGTCGATGGTGCGTAGTGTTCCACGCGCGCCTCAAGGAGATGTCAGCAACCGTAGTGGCCTAGCAGGGTTGAAGCCTTTTGGGTTCGCTTCTAAAAGAAAAACCCGACCCTGGTATAAAAAAAATCTTCATCTTTTTCATAAAAGACATAATTAACTTACTAGAAACAGGGACCAATAAGTTCAACTAAGTTTCAGACTAGCTAAAGTAGCCTCATCTTTAAATAGGTACTGTTTGGAATGTTATGAAATCAATGAAATCATCATCATCATTTCAGCCGAAAGACGTCCACTGTTGGACATAGGCCTCCCCCAAATGCCGCCACAATGACCCGCGACCCTCACCAGGTCATCGGGCCACCTTGTGGGAGGCCTTCCAAAGCTGCGTCTTCCGGTACGCGGTCGCCATTCCAGAACCTTTCGTCCCCATCGACCATCTGTTCTGCGAGCAATGTGCCCTGTGTTATGAAATACCTCCTCATATTTAGAAATTCGATTGAGACGAAATTTGAATTTTGGGTCAAACGCATGGTATGCAGGCAAGCATATTGTAAATTAGGTGATTATATTGATGATAAAAATGCTTGGCTCAATGCTGGTTTAGCTCCACAACCATTTAGGCGCACATATTAATTGGTTAGTATTTGCATTTCAAAACATTGTAGAAACCGATGAAGATTGTAAGACAATATTTGTTCTGTACAAACTGTAGCATTATGTATTAGCAGCACATGTGTGAATATTATGTATCTTAAACAAATATTATTTTATTGGATACGCCTTTGACTTAATGTGCCCTGGTAATTGGGAGGCTTTTGCTTAGTCTGAAGTCTTGCTAATGGCTTGTTCTCTTCAAAATGTTGTGCTAAAGGTGCTAGCGTATAAGTCATGTTCGTGAACGGGTGCCGTCGGGACTGGCCATCTCTCAGTTGCTTTGGTTTATTTTTAATTTTTTGTTCCTTGAATATTTTTTTCGCTTTGAATGTTTTTGAGGTGCACGTTGATCTGTCTCGTTCCCACATATATATGGGTAATTTCGATATTTACTATGTTACCATAAATTATTTATTAACAATTTATGAACACACAATAATAAAAGAAAAGAAGAAGGAAACAGAAGATTAGTACAAAGGTGATGCTTATTTCTAAAGAAATCTCTTCCCGCACACCTGCGAAAGGAGAGTTGGAGAAAAAAGAGATGTAGACATTGTGTGTAGAGGTAAAAGGAAAATTGGTACAAACTAAATTGTCATTATTTACTAATTCAAAAGACTGTCCTTGGAGTTTCTTGCACGTTCTTCTCTATAAATATCTACACTTTGGAAAGTGCAAATAGCTTTATATTTTTTAAAGACATGCACAAGCAGGTTTATCTTTACGTTTTCCATAGGCAGTGATTGATATCAGGTGGG
Source organism: Mythimna vitellina (assembly GCA_949316375.1). Classification (NCBI taxonomy): domain Eukaryota; kingdom Metazoa; phylum Arthropoda; class Insecta; order Lepidoptera; family Noctuidae; genus Mythimna; species Mythimna vitellina. Next base: position 4,241,643 of record OX438687.1, on the reverse strand, counting down.
CCGTCTAATTATTTGTTCACTTTCTCATTCTAGGCGCAAGACGTCCACTCTTGGACATAGGCCTCCTAAAAGTGTTGCCACAACGACTGGCCATTTCCGTCTCGCATCCACCATCCTGCAGGATGTGGGATTCCTGCGACCCTACCCAGGTCATCGGTCCACCTTGTAGGGAGGCTTGCCATAGCTGCGTCTTTCAGTACGCGTCATCAGTCCAGAACCTTTTGATCCATCGATCATTTGTTCTGCGAGCAATGTGTCCTGCCCATTACCAATGAATTTTAGCGATTCTTCGGGCTATGTTATTATGCTTGATTCCTGATTCGATCACGCAAGATCTGAATTTGATGAATTCCAGTACGCTTAGCCAAGTTGATAATCTGCAATCGTGTCGCAAACTAATCAAATGTATTGGAATGACATCATCTCAACGTTAAGTCACGTGGTCAGAACAAAGGAATAGATAATTCGTAGCCAAGTTCACATCGTTCAAAATGATAGAATGAATTATCAAAAATGCAGCGTTGAACATTTAACGCTACATCCTTTGATATTGTAGAACTACATTGTAGAACGAGCAGCCGACTCAGGCGCGTCAACATGGCTTCAAACTTATCGTTTTTTACCAATTGGAGAACGGAATTCGACACGAAACGGTTGTAACTTGGCAAGGAGGGCAGCTAATAAATCCCATTTTGTTTTTGCAAACTTAAAGCAGTTGGCTACAACCCGGGAAGCTTTCAGTCTAGAGTGAATAAGGTTACTTCTAGGTAAGCGCGTTCCATCGTCGACCGCATCATCGCTTTCCATCAGGTGAGATAGCGGTCAAGCGCGAACCTATCAATAATAAAAAAAACGAAACATACAAATATTCTAAGGAGATTTTCCTCAATATAAAAACAGTTATGAACTAATTTAATACACCCAATCTTGTAACAAGACGCCACATTCCAGAAGTAACTTCAAGATTTGATTCCAAATTAGTTTACTTGGTAAATTATTATTTAATTATTTAAGTAATAAACTTAGGTTTCACGTCAGAGTTTGTGGTTTCTGTGGAGATAAAAAGATATCATTAATAATATTTCTTTTTTGTTTTCCTCGTTATTGTTTACCTCAAGTGCGGTTTTGTGGCCATTTTTAACCGACTTCTAAAAAAGGAGGTTCTCAATTCGGATGTTTGTATTTTTTTTTTCTTTCAGTATTTTTTATGAATGACGGCTGTAAATGGTATATTAAGAAGTGGATTAAGTTTAGGCACTATTCAGTAAAAAAAGTACACAGTGTAGGTGTTATGAGTTCATTACACCTGCAATAGTGCCGTAAGCGTGAGCTTGCAGACGACGAGCGATGGGTAGCTTGCCGTCCGGCCGTCAGGTAACCGTCCAGATTAAGCCTGATTCATTTACGGCGCGTAGCGTTCCACGTGCGCCACAAGGAGATGTCAGCAAAACCATAGAAGCCCAACAGAGCCGAAGCCTACTGAGGCTAAGGGTTCGCTTCTGAAAGGAAAACGCGGATGGTTTGTCACCTAAACAAGGGCGAATTGGACTCGCACACTGAGGGTTTCGTACAATCTAACTTGTGTAAAATAGTTAAATTCCCATATGGAGTCTCGAAGATTTTTCTGAAATCACAACTTTACTGTTTTCAGATTATGGAATGCCAAATTTTAGGATTTTCGGTCAACGGGAAGTACCCTATGAATTTTGATTCCTTTGAGAGTGTCGATATATATATGTTTTTTTTTGCGATATAAACGGCTGTAAGTATCTTTTTTTTTGCGTTAACAAGTTTGATTTTTTCTCAGCCTTACGAGACCGCAGACTTGATTATATGGTTTTAATTTCAACTCAAAACTTCCATGCATTCCCGAGATCTTTGGGTCATGACAGACAGACAGACCACAAAATGATCCTATAAGTTTTCCGTTTTTTCTTTTCGAGGTACAGAACCCTAAAAAAAGGTGGCTTGTTAATTCCACCTGTAATAGTGACGACAAGCTGCTGAGCTGCGTGTCGCGGGTAGATTTCCCGCACAACAACAAATATTTGTATGGCCTACTTATATGCATAAGACACCAACCCAGCAAAAAAACAACTCAGAAAATAACTTTCTCTGGGCTTAGGTGTCGTATACATATAAGTATGTTCAGGATACATAAGATCAGGAATCTTCTTCGGAGAATATATTGTGTTGAAAGAATGAAATAAAGAAAGAAAACACGTTTATTTGGCACACAGGTACACAAAATGAGATAAGAATTACAATATAGAAACTTAAATACTAAAACTACTAGTGTTGGTGATGAGTAAGTAACGAGCAATAAACATTAAATTATTCCAGACTATGCGACTGATTTATTATGATGTAGGCTTTAGGTGTTTATCACCACTGCTCTTAAAACGGTATAGAAAAATATCGTGAGGAAACCGGCATGTCTTAGAACCAAAAATTCGAAGACATGTGACATTCAGTGCAGGTTGGTCCTGCACTGGGCCGCACGGTAGATTACGGCCCATTCCTACAGAGGAGGCCTAAGTCCTGGCAGTGGGAACATTATAAGGCCGACTATGACGGTCTGTTTAACCTGAGCAATCCAGTAATTGGGTAACATGTATAACACCATACACCTTGGCAAGACTAGTTTTGTTACGTTGTTTTTAAACCGCGTTTAATTATATAATGTTTACCTCTGTTGTTGACATTTCCCAAACCCATCACTTTCCTGCATAAGCTCATCACCCTCATGTAAGTGAGAGGGACTGAATCGAATATGGAATGACATTTCGTTAACATCTGCACATATAATGGCGTCTAAATGTCGCGAAATTTGGTGTTTATGCCCTTCATACATACAACATTATTTTTAGTTTATGCGAAAACTGAATATAGCTTGTTTGGAATCAGTAACTGAATGGATTCCAATAGTTTTTAAACCATGTTATATTTTTTACCATAAATATTTAAAAAGATCACAAGTTGGACACCGCTGAGACTAAGTACAACAGAGGTCACGGCAGGTCATAGCGGGCATTAGGCGTCAGCAAACAGCTGGGTGCAAGTGCAAAACGACCCCTCAGTCGCCTGGATGACCCAGTGACTATGTATTTTTGCTAACACAAGCTAACAACTTTGTGATTTTTCATGATACTGTTATGAAATTTTGTGCATAGTTTCTTTACATGAAAATACTAGCCACGTGTTTCTTCGGGTTTTGCATATATTAAAACTAATGTTGTTTATACATTCAGGCAGCTAATACTTAATAATTACTTTTTATAACTTTATATTGGAGGTCGTGGGTTCGATTCCCACCCAGGACAAATGTTTGTGTGATGAGCACTATCATTTGTTCTGTGTCTGGGTGTAATTTATCTATATATGTATGTATTTAGAAATATATAAGTATGTTTATCAGTTGTCTAGTACCCATAACACAAGCTCTGCTTAGCTAGGGACTAGACGGCGTTGTGTTATAGTTGTGGAATATTATTATTATTATTTTTAGCTAACAACACAAAGCGATGAATAATGATGACAAGAGTTTTACGTATCAAGTCTGAAGAAGTTTTGACTTCGTTTGATTTACCCACTTAAAGTTCATTGAGATAAAAAGGTTACACAATAGTTTTCTTATCAATTCTGATAGAGATACTTGCGCAGTCATAATGATTTTAATTTCTAGTTATGTTAACGTTGTGCAATTTGAATCATACTTTTAAGACAAACAGTGGCAAAGATAAAAATTGACTATTCATCATGAAATGTTATTAGATCGACTTTTAGTTTTTAATAGCTCTCTATTGTTCTTTGTATAACTATCATAGCTATATTGCAGAATGGGTAACTACTACTGACTACATCATGAAAGTCAGTAATTTCACTTTTTAGTGTCCCGTACCTCAGAAGGAAAACAGAACACTTTAGGATCACTTTGTTGTCCGTCTGTCTGTCTGTCTGTCAAGACCCTTTATCTCGGGAAAGCGTGCAGGTATTGAGTTGAAATTAAAACCATATACAAAGGTTTGAGTTAACGAAAAAAAAAGATGCGGCCGTTGATATCGCAAAACGTGTATTTCAACACTGTCAAGGTAATCAAAATTCATAGGGTACTCTTCCTGTTGACCTAGAATCCTGAAATTTGGCATGAAGCAAGGTCTTATAGCACAAATATAGGAAAAAATCTGAAAACTGTAATTTTGTAGTTACATCACAAAAAAAAAAACATATTTGGTGATTCGAAAAATATTCGTAACTCAATTCGGGAATTGAACTGTTTTCATAGGTAAGTTTGTACGGAACCCTCAGTGCGCGAGCCTGACTCGCACTTGCCCGGTTTATTTTAAATCAACTTGAAAAAAAGAAGGAGGTTCTCATTTTGTCTGAATTTTTTAGTATCTTGTTCTTCTACATAAAATGTGAGTCGACATTCATTAATAATTCTGTACTACCAAGTGGTTCCCTATAAATATTATTTATTTATTATATTCTTTATTGTACACCAATATATATATATAAAAGGACACTAAACATAATATTGTGAGGATTTAATGAAGGCCTTCGGAAATAGACCATGGAATACTTTAATAAATGATAGCAAATTTTCCGGCATTGCTGCAATCGAATGTCTGTTTATTGTTAACACTATTTCATAACCTACGTCGGAGTTGTATGGGCCCAGCAGGTTCGAAGCCTACTGGTACTAATTTCAAAAAAATCAGTGGAAATCAGTGGTAAGTAAAATAGAAAATCAAAACAAAATCATAATAGTTTATTAAAATAATATATCAACAAAATACAAAAAAAAAAACTTGAGATCGCTTTTAAGTAACAAAAAAAAATTTCGTTTACAAAAGCATCAAATTAAATAACAGTTAAGAGGTAAGTTGTATAATTGAATACGTCGTTATGAAACTTGACTTAATATTTAATAGTATAAATTGACTGACTGATTCTTGAATGACTGACACAATTAACATTAACAAAAAACAATGTTTTTTAGATAAAAAAATTACTATTTTACGTTTTAAAACAAAATTCTAATTAATAGACACAAACAATAACTAGAAATAAGCAATATATCACATAATAATACAGGCAATAAAATATTTTAGTAATGGTAAGATCGCAATCAAAATTCATAACGATAAGTCATCTACGTACATCATTTATGACTAAACTATGATATTTAAGACTTTTCCAAATTCGTGAATAAGAAATAGATTTGAACAAAGCACTTAGAGAGATGCGAGTTAAACCATTAGTCAACTCAAATGACCTTTCTATCTTATATTATTTTATCTTGACCAAAAATCTCTTAACTTCCATTCGTAACGAGCAGTAGGGCTTCGAAGACCAAATGGTCTTCGTTCAAAAGTCGGAGTAACATTCTGTTCCACTAATGTGAAGTTTCGCAGTAGACGAGCTAGACCAATTTTTACTTGCAGGCGAGCAAACCGATAACCTAAAAAGAAAATTAAAAAAAAATACATAAATAAGTGATATAAGCAGACAAAAGGATGATGAGTAATTTTTTTATAAACATTGAGATAAAAAAAATATGCTCCAAATCTTAAAAATCTCGAAAAGATTGCTCTAAATACATATATTTGGCTATCATTTTAATTCGTGTATGTTGTTTCAGCCCTAAATTAACATATTTCCTTCGTGCTTCCCGTTTATAAAAACACCTTCATCTTTTGGATGCTCTTACGATAGTTTTAAATGTGGGACCGAGCTTCGGCTCAAGCTACCCTTCCCATCTGATAAGAGGCCTAGGTGTCCGCAAAATTACTAGTATTAATTTACAAGGTTTTTATATCTCCGGTATACGGCACTGATAAATTAATCAGAAATATTTTATTTCCCTAACTCATTGATTTTAAGCCTCACCGAGGCTATAGACGCAGGGACACTCGCTTGTTTAAATTTGGCGGTTACAGTTTCAAGCCATTTGAGGGTAAAACTCTCGGATCGTGGGGTCCGATCCTATCCAAACGCTTTTTTGACACTTCGGGTTATCTAAGGGCTGAGTTTAATCTTAGACAAAGAAAAAACCACCACCAGTCTTTTTAGAAGGAGCTTTTTGATGGCATATTTTAGATTGTTTTATTAGTTAACAGTTTTTAAATTTTTGGATGATGGTACCATTAAATTTGTAACAAAAACTGTATAGTAAGAATTAATTTCCCTAGAAGTAACAGAAAACTGTATAAAGAGTAATTCCCAAGGCCTGGATTTAATGCACAAAAATATAATCTGTTAATGAAAATAAATAAATGTGACTTATGTCAACATCATAAATATTCTGATGTGCCATCGGTCGCTTTAATATAAAGCAGTACCCAACTACTGAAAAATACTACGATGGTAAATATTTGTTGACTTCAACGGTTTTCAGTCTGTGCTGCAATTAATAAAATATCTTAAATAATCATGATTGATAGGTAAAAGTAATTAATTATTACTTACCTAAACAAATACGGTTTCCTTCACCAAAAGGTAAGTAAACATAATTATTCATATTCCAATTGTTTTCTGATGAAAATCTGTCTGGATCAAATACATCTGGGTTTGGATAGTACTTTTCGTCCCTGTGAAGGGCAAAAACTGGTATCAACACAATATTACCTTTTGATACCTTTACTCCAGACGGCAGATACGTATCTTTTGAACATAATCTCTGTATGATACCTATGGGAGGATACTTTCTCATTGATTCTTTAAGAACTTTGTCCAAGTAATGCATTTTTTCGATATCATTATAAGTTATTTCTTCAGCGCGATCCTCAAACACCTTGTCTATTTCTTCATGCAATTTAGCTAAAATTTTAGGATTGTTTGACAGCTCTAGTAGAGTGTAATGCATTGTGTTAGCTGTAGTGTCGGCACCAGCAATGAAGAAAAGAAAGATTTGTGCAGCCAGGATCTCATCAGTAGGTTTTAACTCATAACCCGTAACGAAGTCCTGCATCATTCCATGCCTTTGAAGCTGCACGCACATGTCAAGAAAATCACGTCTTCTGATAGTCTCATAACTTCTATATGCCAACACCCTTCTAACCACACCCACAAAAAAATCTTCATATTCTCCGAAAATTTTCAATTGTAACCTTTTGTACAAAGATGGAAATACATTTGCCACTGCAATAACAATATTTACTTTTCTTGATGGTTCTAGGATTTTCCATGCCATATCTAAGAAAGGTGATTCCATAGTGCTGTTAGTCTGCGTATCAATGCCAAATACTGCTGCACCAATGGATGATGTAGTGTATGTGTACAAAGCTTTGAATGTTTTTGATCGCATATGAAGATTATCTTCAAGATAATCCACGAAATCACGGGAACATTTGTCAAAGATGTAGAACATACTCTTAAGTTTGACGTTCGAGAAAATCGGACTGAGGTTGTGTCTTAATATTTTCCATCTATAGAAATCATTGATATATAAAAGATTATCAGCTAAAAGGTCGTTAGGGTTTGCGAATATACCACGACTGTGAAAGTTCTGGAAGTCACCAGCTAAAACGGCTTTGATATCTTCAGGGCACTTCAGCATCAGCGTGGGAACGGTTCCTTGCGTCATCCCAACATAGGGTTCATCGTATTCATCGTAAATCTTCTTCACGATTTCCGGAATTGATTCTTTACCGAACGTAAACTTTATCATTAAATCACCAACTTGCACTACATTTTGTTTCCTCCAGTAATTCCTGTTTATCAACTTGAAATAGAGCACTGTTGTGCATAAAACCACAGTTATAAACAATATTAACAATACTATGAACAGCATTGTAAAAAAGATGCGCACTCGAGAAGGTCACAATACCAACTGATCGTAGCAGTACTCAATGCCTATATTTAACCAAACTTATATACAAATAAATGGGTCGCTTGACCATGAGGATGGCGAGTAGACCGATAGTTAACGTATCGGATATCAACTCAGGATAGATGAAATCACAGAAGCACATAAGTTAAAGTGCAAATTCTACAAGTCCGTAATAAGCCTTGTAATATTGTATGGATGTGAATTTTGGGCTATCAAAAAGACAGATGACAAAAGAAGATTGCATGTTGCGGAGATGAAAAAGTTGAAATGGATGGGTTGTGTGACAAAAATGGATAAAATGGGAAATGAGTATATCAGAGAAAGTTTGGAAGTGAAAGAGAAATCTGAAGAGTTGAAAGGCAATCGTTGGTTCCGGTATGGTCACATGCGTTTCATATCTCTTTTTGAGGGATGAAACGCATGTTACTGAAAGAGTTGTGAATATACATGTAGATAGAGGGAGATAGTGGTACAAGCAAAGATGGCTACCAAGCTAGCTAGCAAGAATTCAATTAAATGACCAAGTGCCTTCAAGTTAAGTACCTCTATGATGTACTCAACTTGATGATGATGTAAAATTGATGAAAGTTATATTCTCATTAAACTGTTACATCGTTATATCAAGTGATTGTTATTTTTAATTAAAACTATCATCCATTAGTAAACGACGTACGTTATAATAGCTACTACTATTAACAGCGAACAGTTATCATTAGCTAAATATGTAAGTAATTTGATTTCGTAATTTTTTTATCAGTACCTATTACCTGTATCAACATCTGTTTTAAAAAGCTGTTCAGACTTGTATATAGATCTTGTCACATTTACGAAGGATTCTCTATGCAAGGTACATAAAAAATGATCTAAAGATAATAATATGGATAATTACAGGCCTGTATCAGTTTTAAGTTAAAATATGGTAAATATGGTATGTCAAATATTTAAAAAAGTCTTTAATAAATGGTTTCAGGCATGGTATGTCTATTTAGGATGTCAACATGGATATTTGGGATTCTGCTGTTCAAAACCTAAACCATAGGATTCTTCTTAGCCCTATCCAAAGCTTTTAATACGGTTTCGACTGCAATATTAATATCCAATCTGGAAGCGGTTGGTGAGGTGTTGCTTGGCACAATTATTTTAAAAGTTATCTTAGTGATTGCTTTCAGTATGTCATTAATGATGGTCATATTAGTAAAAAAAGAGACTTTGGTTTTGGAGTGCCACAGGGCAGTATTCTAAGACCAACGCTCTTCCAAGCCTATAATATTTTACTTTTATCTCGATAAGCAGATTGCTACGGGTATTCGATTTATATGCCTAATTTCAAATATCTTGTAATAAGTATTAAAGTGTAAACATGTCTTGGACAAAATGTAAGTTAACGCAAGTCCAGCGAGATACAGGCCCTACCTAATTTGAGGACCACTGTTCAAATTAATGTTAATTTAATCAGTTACTGCAAGAAAATAACATAAGTTTAGTATTAAGATACATCGTGTAAAAGTAAAAATAATATTATTTTAATAACGCAAGCGAAGAAGTATTGAGGAGGAGTTTTTAAGTCAATAGGGTGTTTCTAAGCAAGTGTTGGTAAGCGTACTTCATCGCCGACCACAATATCGTTTACAATCAAGTGAAACAGACAAGCGCGAGTTCATTAATAAAAAAAATCTGCTTGATTGCCCAAAATCAAAGCCGACGAAAAATGACATACCAGGCAGTGATGGAAACGACGCATTAAATATATGCACGTGAAATAAGATGCTTTTCCTTTTTTATTTAAACTCTTAAACTGATTAAACACTAAAACCTGAATAACAAACATACATTGTTTTTTTTTATTATTTAAAGGATCCTACCGTGTGTTTTAGTCTAGTAGGAAATTAAATAAAATCTATTGCGGTCCTGACACACATCCGACCTTGGAGTCGAAATTAGAGAGCAATTTTGTTGGAACTGGGGATTGACCCAAACATAACATTTAGGCTTAATGATTGACAAGCATCTCTCATAAAAATCACACATCGATGCAGTTACGAAACGTGTATGAAAGCTAGCACACATATTTGAAAAAACAAAATTACTTTGTAGCTGAACCGCGACTTATTCAAGCTTGTATATCTCTATCTCTGATAGTCTGTTTTAGGTTATTGTATCATTGCATTTTTTTTTTCGTAAGGTGGGAAATCATCCAAATGACTTCTCGCGCTCTGGGCAGAGCGAGAGGGCGTCTCAGACTTTTACTGACTAAAACCACACCTGTGTCCCTCAATTACCCTTTGCGTTCTAGGACTACGGGTTTCCTTTTCAGAAATTCTCCGCGGTCCTAGCTAGCGGGCATCGGCCCTACTGGGCCCCTACGGTTTGCTGACATCTCTTTGAGGAGCGCATGGATCACTACGCGCTGTTGACGACTGGGCTCGGTCCGGTTAATTACCGAACAACCGGACGGCGAGCCACCCATTGCTCGACGTCCACAAGCCCGCGTCTACCGTGGCCGGTAGTCGGGGTCGGAATTACAGCGGCTAGGGCGTGAGGACCTATGTTCTCTTACGCGTGCAGCCTCCTCCTTCACTAGCATTACTGCTTCGCAGAAGGAGGCGACCGCCTGCCATTCCTCCTCGCTCCGGACCATAGCCTGAACCAGGGCTCGACGCGAAAGGTCACTGCCGCCAATTGCCTCCACGAGGACACGGCGGTGCTCCGCCCAAGCGGGGCACACCTCTACCGTGTCCTCCGGGCGGTCCACACAATGGTGACACCCGGGCGTCTTTTTCGCCTGAATCCGATGCAGGAACCTTCCGAACTGGCCATGTTCCGTGAGGACCTGCGTCATGCGGAAGGTCAGGACGCCGTGTTGCCGCTCCAGCCACTCCTCAAAGAGGGGACTTACCACCGCGATTACGGCGTGCCCAATTGTATCATTGCATGAGGTACTTTGAAAAACAACATATCTTTTCAAGGTAGAACGCGCTCAACGAGCTATTTTAAAAGTAGTGCTTAAAAAACCCTAGCGTTATCCTATAACTACACTTTATACAGAATGTGATCTCCTCAGCATGAGACAGCTTTACATTGCCTCGGTGCTTCTTCGCTTTCAAAAACTTGCGCAACTCAACTCTCTCTTGCTTTGCGAACTCTTACAGAACTCTTAAGTTGGACACACTTAGAGCTCGTTCTGCTTTTGCAGGTCAATCTTTTTTTTTCGGCAGGAAAATCATCTTATGACATCCCCCGCTCTTGGGCGGAGCGGGAGATAGTGACAGACTTTTGTTGTTGTTGTTGCGGGAAGAAGCCATACCTGATGAGTGATGCAACAGCTCTCTGGTGCCCATTTTAAAAAACAAAGGCTTTATTCATATATAATTGTTGCTTAAGTGCAACAATTATGGAGAAAAAAAACTAATGTCACATACTATGAAAGCCTGGGAGAAAGTTATTGAAAGACGACTGAGAGAAGAGAGTGAAATTTCGCAGAATCAATTCGGTTTTACATAAATATTGTTTTATTTATGGTCGGCGAATTTTTCTTCCATTCTGTCCTGTCACTCGTCACGCTATCACTAAGTCCCTTTTCTTTCATATCACTTCTCACATCCAGCTTTTCTTTAGCCTCTCTCTCTCTCCATCCATCAACATGTTAACTCATAAGGGGCCTTTCAAGTATTAAATATAATGATTTTTTGCAAATATTGACTCCCCCCTCCCCCTTGTCAGCAAAAATTAACAAAGATCTCACCCCCGGACATTGGTACAAGCATTTGTCAATGTGTTTATTTCGTTATTAATTTATTAGCAGTAGTTGTAAGTCTAGAAATAAAGAAAAAACCAACTTCATTTAAAATTTTGACATATTGATTCAAATAAACAGTTCTCAGTCCATGACACTCGAATCCATGACTCTAAATTTTCAATGACATGTTTGCTGCTCAGTGATATGTGTCTGCTTACTTTCTTGTGATTTTGGAACATAGAAATTGTTTTCTTAAAAATTTAAACAAAATATATACGGCTGACGTAATCACCATTTAGATCCCGCCATCCCCCATGTCATAAAAACAGATAAGGGCAGGAAGATGATGATGACTTTATTTGACCTTAAAACCTCCATCCACAAATGGCTAATACTCAAAGACTATGCCCATACCGAGAAACTTTTAAATATTGTTATTTGATATCACGCGTATACGAACTTGCTCAAAGACACTTACACACCATTACACCATCACACCATCTCGCACACACACACATAAAGGCATCTTCAATTTTTCTTTTTTTGAGTACTAACTTTTTCTTTTTGTTTATTTTTCTTTTAAATTTTAAGAAAAAAGAAAATAATAATAGTAAAAATATACACAAAAACTGCATTTGTTTATTAATTTTTAAATTTACGGAAGGAACTGGACCTCACGATACAGGGTATTTTAGACCAGAGATATGTTCTTAATCCAAACTAATATTATAAATGCGAAAGTAACTCTGTCTGTCTGTCTTTCTGTCTGTCTGTCTTTTCTTCACGCCTAAACTACTGAACCGATTTGTGTGAAATTTGGTACAGACATAGTTTAGAACTTGAGAAAGGACATAGGATAGTTTTTATTACAAAAAATTTATTCCAGACATACAGCGCCATCTATTGGTCAAAAGTCGGCAACAATTCAGTACTATAAATATCGAGTTTTTCCTATGCTCCGTAGATAGATGGCGTTGATCGCGCAATGGTGTCATTACACGTGTTCGGTTCATGTTATTGTTTTAATTCATCGGAAAAATGTAAATAAATAGTAAAAAGGTATGAAAAATATAATATAATACAATTTTTAGTACAAAGAAAATGCTCTAACGGAGTATAGATAATTCTATTAGTACTGATTCTATTAGTAGTGTGCTTCCTGGCACTGCTAAAGTTGATCGAAGCAAAAAGATGGAACTATTTGTCGTGTAGTTCAGGAGCAACTGTTTTTCCATGAAGTATTGGAGGAATGGTACCCTAAGCTGCCTGGGAGAAAGTCAGAAGGTAGTGTTTTGGTGTAGTCACATCAATTACACACTCAGAGAAAATACTCAAAAACCAATCACACATTAGTGTTCAACGTTGATCTGTCTCGATTAACGCCTCAGAGGTCCGTCACAAGTTGTGCACACGAAATGTCACACTATGGAATTCCGCCAAAAAAAAAAAAGCAAATGCTGGTCAATCACAGAAAGATGCTGATTGAGTAGTTCGTGGGGGTTACCAGTACTTGAAGTAGTCTCTTACTCAGACCTGACCATAACCTACTGTTCAAGATTCAAAAAATTGTGGATTATTTAGCATTTCCAGAAAAACCCATAAATACATATTTTACAAGAACGAGATTGGGTCTCGCTTTCAAATTGTAGACTTAAGCTACCATACATGTTACAAAGAGGTTGGATGTATAACGTGTTGAAAATCGGCGCTAATTTATGGCTCTTGGAAGCTTCTTGCGCTATCATAGTATCGTAGAATATGTAGAATGAATAAAGATGTGTATTTAATGCATGTCGATGTAGGGCTGCATTGGAAAGCGAAAGAGTTACACCAGGCGTCCCAATAATAGCGAGTCTTATTATTTACGGTTAACGTTCACACAGTACGGGGCCCGACGCGGTTTGCGTTACTGAAGAGTTTGATTATGTACGTATAATGTATCCAACATTCTTTGCAGTCTTCCGGTCATTACTTTCTTGACAGTGAATGGTGTCCAACACTGAGACCACATTTTGATGGAGGCCAGTGTCAGTTACAGCCACAATTGGCTGCGAGATTTGTTTGCCGACATTTTATTGGTTTGTGACGTGACAAACACAGAGCCGTTGTGGGTGTTTCGAGAGGCTTCTGTTTCGAATTCGGCGGATTGGCCGAAGGTCACGGTGGAATAAACGGTGAAGGCTGCCCCGATTTAGAGGTTTGGAGGTAGGCGGAACAGAGAGTAAAGTCCCGCAAACCTCCTTTGAAAAGGGAGGATCCTCCGACCAGACGGGATGTTATGTCTGGTGGGCAGCTGCCCTGGTAGATGATTTCGGGCTGTTCTATATGTTCTAATCGCGCGGAGAACTTTGATTGCTCGATGCAGGATTAGTTCTTATGTGACGCCATAGATGTCGCTACAGAGGAGCAACGCCCAAAATTATCAAATGCAACAATTCTCTCGCAAATTCTTCGTAAATACAGTAATTGTGGAACAAGATGACGTCACAAATCACTCCGTAGAAATATTAAATTTGCTAACGGTGGTGGACTGTCTTCTCTGTCCTTATACTCCATTGTTGTTGTCCTCTGGGCCTTCCGAAAAACCTATGTCTGATGTAGACCTGCATCAATGGACGCTGTAATGCCATTTTTAGCCTTTCCTTAAAGAAGAGATTTACTGCCGCGATTGTGGCGTATTCAAGTTACCGTGCCTCTGGAATACAAAGGGCAACTAAAGGAATATAAGTAGGTTTTAGTTAGTAAAAGCCTGACACTACCTGTCGCTTTACCCAAAGCGGGGGCTACATGTCTCTGTCTGATTATTGACGTTCATAAGTTTTGATGTATCTCATTTAAGTGTATTCTATTTTTAGTGAGAGAAACAAATAAAATAAAATATATAAATCTGGACAAGAAAAGTATAAGAAATATATTGTATATTAAAACATATTTATTGGAGGTAATTTTCTTTTTGGCCTTTAACCGTTTTATGTGAAAGTAAAATAAATGTATTAAATGCTTTCTGCATGAATCATAAGCACAGATTTATTAGTTGTGTTTGCGCATTTTTACGAACTTGACGCGGACAAAGTCGCGGGCACCAGCTAGTTATTTTTATATTTTTATGCATCTCGAACCCTGGACCTGGTCCTGGACCTTTGGAAGGAAGAAATGAAAGTAATGAAAGTTAATAGCTTATATATATTCAAGCATTTACTGAAAATACTGCGGATTTTGACACTCAGAGAGAAGAGTTATAAGAGATTTAGTAAAAGTGAGGTTATGCAAGATATTACGTTTTAATTGACAGTATTTATTTATTATAGAGAATATTATGGAGTGGAAAAATATTAAGCTATCCACAATACATATATTTAAAAAAAATGAAGGGAAAGGTTGTTTTTTTTTTCAGGTGGGAAGTCATACAATGACTTCTCCATTTCAAAGGTGGAGTGGAAGAGCGTGTCAGACTTTTTCTGACTAAAACCACACCTCTGTCCTTCAGTTACCCTTTCGTTCTGGTACCGCGAGTTCCCTTTTCAGTAACTTCCTGCAGGCCTCAACGATGATATGGACATGGATAGGGAGCGCGGAGCATTGACGGTAAGGGGTAATATGCTATCTCGCAGGTTTGCGGGATGCTCACGTGACGTGAAAATCACACTAATTATAAAAAACGTGTTGCGCCGACCCCAAATTAGATGGGACAAGGGCAGGAAGATGATGATGATGCCAAACATCATACACGTGCAACCTGTGGAGCAATCACACTAAAAAAGCCTACAGTGCTCTGCACGTCCAGTATAACAACACGTTCAGGAGTCTTTTGGGGCTTCCATAGCGGTGCAATGCCTCCGGCATGTTCGTAAACCACAGCAAGGATGGCTTCCAAGCGGTGCTTTGCAAAAAAACGGTCTCCCTGTGGTCTCGGGTAAAGAGGAGCACCAAAACGCTTTTGGGCGTGGTGTGGGACAGAGTGGACAGCCAAATCCTAAGGCAGCGTTCATTCGTGCACGTCCAAAATAATAATAATTTTAAATATTATTAACATACTTTGTATTAACATAAAATGAACTTGTGTCATTACTGTGTCTGAAGCAATATTTTTTTAATTTAAATAAAATGAATTGGAAGTTGAGTGAAATGAAGAAAGCTAAATATGATAATAATGTTTTATTAAAAAAATATCAAAAGTACAAAAATACAAAAAAAAAACTGTCCTACATCACTTTAGAGAGTTAAAAAAGTTATCATGTTACAAATGAAACAAATTACCTAAAGGATATTTTTAACTGTGCATCTTAAATATTATTTTTCACTAAAAATACTAATTATATACCAAATATTAATGAACTTCTTACGGTTATTAAGGAACTTGAACTCCGGAAGAGCAGATTTTATTACACAATTAGTATTTTTGGTGGAACACAGCCATATTTAGTAGATAACATAGTAGAAAACAGAATTAAGTTGAGGAACAGTTAAGTTCTACCCATTAACTAACACTTAAAAAGTAATTTACATTTTTGAGCAAGGCTTCATAAACTTAAGTTAGACTGTTTAAAATAATAATATAAATTGAGAAATAACAATCAAAATTAACAAACAGTAAAACACACTGTTTTTTAGACAAAACAATAACTATTTAGGAGAAAATCACAAAACCCTGCAGCCTTAAAAATCTAATAAGTTATAAATAGACACAGACGAAATATCATCTATCATCTTTGCTATAAAATATTTTGGTTTTGGTAAGATTACAATCACAACACAAAATTGCACACAGAAAATTCTTATGTGTAGATATGTATATCATATGATTACACTACGACTACGTTTTATGATGATAAATATATTCTTTTTATATTATAAATCACTTAACAACTTTTTATAATGAGTTTTACATATCATTATAAAAAGTTGTTAAGTGATTTGCGGAATTTGCGGAATTTTCTAATACTGTGAATAAATTGATTTGGATGAGGCACTCAATGGGTGCGAGTGAAACCGCTAGATAAATCAAATTATAACGATGAATTTTGACCTAAATATCTCTTAACTTCAATTTGTAAGTGGCAGTAGGGCTTCGTAGACCAAATGGGCTTGGTTCAAAGGTCGGAGTTACGTTCTGTTCCACTAATGTGAAGTGTCGCAGTAGTCTTGCTAGCCCGACCTTTACTTGCAGGCGAGCAAACCGGTTACCTGAAAAGTAAATAAAAATAAGACATTAATAAGTGATGATAAGATATTAGGGACTGAGACGAGGCTGATATAGAGTAAAAATAAAAGAATATTGAAATCGTCTCAACAACTCCTTTCTTTTACTTTATATATGTGTATTTATTATATACATACATCGAGTCAATATGTAAATTGATAATTTACATATTGACATTACACACATATTGACAGACATTGGCCATATGCCACAAAGATGGACAAAGATGAATCGTTCAAAATTAAGAGAATAGTTTATGTTATGTATAAATGATGAGAGAAGAAAGTAGAAGATCAGGGTGACCATTTATGGATTGGTGTCATCATGGCCTGTGGCCCATAAAATAAATTCTGTCTATAAAATTCAAGGCCACAGCCTTGAATTTTATAGACAGAATTATCTTTTTGATTTCATGCAAGATGGCTGAAGATTAGCGAAATAGTTATATGGCTGAACTAGGTGAGCCAGAAATGAATTCTATCACCCGAGACTACATTTGGTAAATAACAAGCAGCTATTTCTAAAAGGCCAGATCTTAGTAGTTCTGAGTTGACTTTTGCGAATACTGACAAATGCTTGCACTAACTAGACAGGTCTACTAAAATCTGTATGGGTCTTTCTTCAAAAGACCTTCTCTGACAAATCTGCATGGTTCTCATGTGATTTGACCATTACATATTAACTGTATGGACTCTAAAAGAGACTTTGACCCCTGAGTTTGTTTCGGTATTTCTTCTCAGCATAGTCAGCTAGGCAACATCGGCCTCATCTAGTTTAAAATGTCGAAAAATAAAATTGACGTGTGAAAGTGTTTTCTTTTTTAAACCTATTTAAAAATAAATATCATCATCATCATCATTTATTGACGCTGCATCGGCATTTAACCTCAATTGTGATCCAAGGAGCAGGTCGACGTCTAAGTTTAACCATCTTTACAGGATTGTGTCTCTCATTCAGAGCTGTGATTAAATATACTAAGTTTATCATCTACGGCTATTGCCGCTGTAAAAAGTCACCATCGAATTCCGACGTATCCTGACGTAGTTTGTCAACATATACGTGCAAAAACAACACATAAGCAGAACCTTCGGGGGATGTTTAGTTGGTATTAAGAGACATACATAAGGTAAATAACGCCAAGAAAGGAAAAGCAACTAGTACTTGGAAAATGGTTCATATAGTAACAGTGATTCCTCAGGGTTGCATGGAAATTAACAAAATATAATCTCTTAATGAGAATAACAGGATTATTTCATTATTGTTCCGAGATGTCAATGAACGCTTTGGTTTGAGTAATCTTATCTAACTACTGAAAACTGTTCATATAATAACAGTGATTTCCTAGGCTTAGATGGTAATTACCAAAATGTAATCGCTTAATTTTGATCTCTATCAAAAGTGCAGTCCTTACAATTCGTCAACTATTCATTCTCAAGACCATATTACATCAACACACCAAAACTTCTTTTATACAAACACAATCTTCTTCTAGACGAACTTACAAAATCTGCAAAGTACCATTTATACATCTTGCCTTTACTAAACGTTTTTTTATCACCTAGGTCTTTTTTTTATACAACAAATTAAGTAAAACTTCCCCTATTCATCAATCTTCTTATGACATATGTTAAAAAAGATGACATTCTTTCTCCAATTTCCAATAAAAAATACGACGATACAGAACTTCTGCTTAATCACTATCTTAGCACTTTACAATTAACACTCCGTTTCTAAACACACACACAAACACACATCATACACTTAACATATGATACAACATTCAAACGCACAAACACTTCACACACTATCCATTTGATGGAAAACGTAATTTTTTTTAGTAATTAATTTCACTATCGTAGGCAGTCTCTCTGTATTCCTAATATCTGTCATAATGAGATCTTGGGCTGGCGAATCTTATTACAGGTTACTATGTAACCTAGCTAGAACGCCAGGACAGGTTCTACTTTTAAATTAGTCATATCTAGAAGAAAAAAATATATTAGAAAGAAAGAAGAAAAGAAAAGAAATAAATATGTTATTATTATATTAATGAGAATAATATAAATAAATCAATATCAAAATTATTCTAAGATCCCAATGACTGCTTTGATATAAAGTTATCTTATCTAACTACTGAAACATACCACGATAGCAAAATAAAATTTATGTTGATTGATTTCAATTGTTTTCAATTTATAAACACGCAATGAATAATTTCACTCATAATGATAGAGCTACAAGTAATTAAAAAACTTACCAATACAAATACGGTTTCCTTCACCAAAAGGTAAGTAAACAAAATTATTCATGTTCGAACTGTTTTCTGATGAGAACCTTTCCGGATCAAATACATCTGGGTTTGGGTAGTACTTTTCATCCCTATGAAGAGCAAAAACTGGTATCATCACAATATTATCTTTTGCTATCTTTACTCCAGACGGCAGATACGTATCTTTTGAACATAATCTCTGTATGACTCCTATTGGGGGATACTTTCTCATTGCTTCGTTAAGTACTTTGTCCAAGTACAGCATTTTTTCGATATCATTGTAAGTCAGTTCTTTAGCACCACCTTCAAATATATTGTCTATTTCTTCGTGCAATTTCGTTAAGATTTTTGGATTGTTTGACAGTTCCAGTAGAGTGTAATGCATTGTGCTAGCTGAGGTGTCGGCGCCAGCAATGAAGAAGAAGAAGGCTTGTGCGGCCAGGATCTCATCAGTAGGTTCCAACTCATAACCTGTGTTAGGGTCCTGCATCATTCCTTGCTTTTGAAGTTCCACACAAATGTCTATGAAATCGTGGCTTTTCGATATCTCATGCCTTCTATTTGCCAAGACCTTTTTAACCGCACCCACAAAAAAATCTTCATATTCTCCGAAAATTTTCAGTTGTAACATTTTGTATACAGAAGGGAATACATTAGCAATTGTAATAACGATATTCTGCTTTAGTGATGGTTCTAGGGTTTTCCAGGCCATCTCTAAGAACGGTGATTCCATAGTGTTGGAAGTCTGCGTGTCAATACCAAACACTGCTGCGCCAATGGATGATGTAGTGTATGTGTATAATGCGTTGAATGGTTTTTGTCTCATAAGCAAATTATTTTCAACATAATCTACAAAATCTCGGGAACATTTGTCTAAAATATAGAACATACTCTTCAGTTTGGCGCTCGTGAAAACTGGACTGAGTTTCTGTCTTAATATTTTCCATCTCTGAAATTCGTTGATGAATAAAAGATTATCAGCTAGAAGGTCGTTAGGGTTCGCTATTATACCACGGCTGTGAAAGCTTTGGAAGTCACCAGCTAAAACGGCTTTGATATCTTCAGGACACTTCAGCATCAACGTGGGAATGGTTCCTTGCGTCATCCCAACAAAGGGTTCATCGTATTCATTGTAAATCTTCTTCACCATTTCCGGAATTGACGTTTTACCGAACATAAAATTTATCATTAAATCACCGACTTGCACTACATTTTGTTTCCTCCAGTAATTCCTGTTTGTTGACTTGAAATAGAACACTGCTATGCACAGAACTGTCGTTATAAACAATATTATGAACAACATTGTTAATAGATGCGCGCTCGCGAAGGTCACAATACTAACTGACTGCGGCGGTACTCGATGCCTATATTTAATCACACCTATGTACAAATAAACAGAGTTGTTTGTCTTTTAAATCTACGCATTTCTTTGGATTTCGTCAAATGTATGATTACTTGACATCTACGTACTTAATTACTGAGCAAAGGGTAATTAAGTACGTACTCGTGGTTGTAAAGAATTAAGTTAAAATGTTTGTGTTTACTTTTTATATGTCACATAAACAAATCAACAAATGACATACACAGTTTTTAATGCCAGCTGTGTACAGAAAGTGGTAATTTTCGGGCCTCTCAATTATTAATGTACTGAGATTTGTCCGGTCAACCAATTTGAATAATGTCAATCTGTGTATTGATTAATTCATCACAAGAACATAATAATGGATCTAGCTAAAAACATTATACGTAAAAAGTAAATACTTACACACAACAAAGCAAATATTTAAGTTTTTGTATACGGTTAATTCCTTGGTTTCTAAAAGCGTGTATTAAATGACACTCGAGAATGTGTCTATTTGATGGGTATGCTCCTGAGAATTTTTTTAGGTACGCATATCTAAATGTTTTATTTTTTTTTGTGTTTATTGATATTTTGTTTACTCAATGAGCAAATATCATTGACGCAAAGCAACTTACTTTTTCATATTGCGCTACAGTTATTATTTTTACATGTTATATTTAGTCTCGTCTAGTAGTGAGTCATTCAAATTGAACGAAATTGATGTCAAGGAAGTGATGGTCGTTATACTTTATCGTCTATAAATATAAATAGATAATTATGTGATTCATGGGAACATATAAAAACAAAGTTTTTAATAATAGTAATAATCTATATTGGAAACCGATATACATTGTTATGATAAAAGAGACAGATAAAGGACTTGAGTGTCTTGAATAGCTCACGAGGTTGTTGATATATGGACTAGGCAGTCTTTATGTTGAAAGGAGTAATGAGCAATGCCTTAATTGCAAAATGACTTGATGGGAAAATAAAGAAACTAGTGTAAATTTTATAAGATCCTCTTTTTAGAGCCCTGACCAATGGATCCTTTGTACGGAACTCATCACTTTAGTTTTTAAGAAATAATTATCACAAATCAGTGAACTTATCCTTTTCCCATCTACAAATTATTTTTAATTTATGCGAAAGCTGAATAGTTTGTTTAGAATCAGTAACTGAATGGATTCCAATAGTTTTTACACCATGTTATATTTATTCCCAAAAATATTTAAAAAAGTCACCGAATGGACACCACCGACACTAAGCACAACACAGGTCACAGTAGGTCATAGCGGGCATTAGGCGCTAGCAAACAGCTGAGTGCAAGTGCAAAACAACCCCTCAGTAGCCTGGGTGGACCAGTGACTATGTATTTTTGTTGACATAACAAGCTTATAACTTTGTGATTTTTCATTCTTTATTGTACACACAATTTTATATTATCAATAAAAATAGGACAGTTGATGTACATAGGCGAGCTTAATCCACAACTGGGTTTTCTTACAGCAAACCATAACATTTAGAAGGAAAATTTACAAATTTTGAGGAACTTTAAATGTACAACAAAAAAAAAAACAAAAAATTAACCATAAATTAAATCTAACTTAAAATTAAAAATATACTAAACAGTTATGTATACAGCACACTATACATAAACATTACATATACAATAAATAAATACCTATAAACATACATATATATGGGTCATGTTTCATGATACAGGTATAAAATTTTGTACATGGATTCTTTTCATAGAACTACTAGACACGTGTTTCAGGTTTCACATATATTAAAACTAATGTTGTATGTTGTGTTCGGCTTCAAGTTTAATTGGATACAGTTGAATACCACCAGTATGTTATATGGAGAATCAGATAGCCTGTGTAACCTCACAGTTATAAAACCTGAAGGTATAATTTTGATCTGATGGTGAGCAGTGATGCAATCGTTGATGGTAAAATGAACTAGTATATTATGAGAGTATTCACTCTAGCTTTCAAGGCGCTTAAATTATAATCGGACGGGAAGATTGTAGCAGGCAAACTATTCCAGTCCGTCAATGTACGCGGTATAAACGACGAGTCGGAAAACTTAGTCCGGAACATAGAGGTGTCAACAATGTAAGGGTTGACACCTCTATGTTCCGGACACTCGTCTTCCGTCGGGTTGCCCGATGGTAGAAAGGTGATAGGAATTAAGTCATGAATTAAATTTAAATGTTATTGCATCATTACTTCACATGTAATTAATTAGGTACCTTACTGATGCAAGATTGATGAAATTATATTCTCATTAAAATGTTACATCATTTCTTTTTGCTAAAGCTTGCTAATCAATACCATCATCATTAGTACATTGACGTATGTACATTGTAATCGCTACTATTATTAGTAGATAAATATCATTAGCTAAATACTTAGACATATTATAATAAGTAATTAGTTACCTTCAGTTATCAGCACCTATTTATTTTGTTAGATTTCTTCATTGTTTTAGATTAGAAATCTATATATAATATTTGTCTTGTCATGATTGTACTACAAATTTTTCATTGCGGCATAACGCAAAGTCATTGTGTCTGTCTATCTGTCTGTCTATAAGTAAGTAAGCTGATAACTCAGAAACCACTTGTACGATACAGGAACGTGATTTTCCTTTATTCAACGATTTTATTTGTGCGTATGTTTTAATTCCTACCTCTAAGTATAGTTGTTCTATCTCATCAAGGTAGGTTTGTCTTGAAAGTGTGTGTAGGTACTCTTACACTTTGGTTTTCTGTGTGGGTGAGATTAGGGCGTTCGGTGTCATACTATGCTCACGTTCAAAGAAACAATGTTCATGAGAATCTAGATCCACATCCAAGATCAACCGATCTTTGCAGAGCATAATGTTTATATTGGGTATATGTTTATAATTATTAGAGGTCTATGACTAAGTCGCGTACAGTTCTATTGGATTTTTACATAACATTTATTATCCATATCAGCCCCCTTAGCCAAGTTACAATCGTTTCGTTCGTGCCGAACGCCTCTTACAGTAGGCCACGCCTCCGATTCCTTTGTTCAGACCACAGGACTTAGCGTTAAGATGACGTCAGAACCAAGGAATCGTAGGCGTGGCCTACTCGAAGCGTTTGGCGTGAACGATATGATTGTAACTTGGCTAGGGGGGCTGTAGATCACAAGTAACCTAATTCTAAATTCATTCGGCGTATTCAACGCATATATATGCGTTTCATACATACAGGCCATAGTTTGGGAGTTGGTAGTTGTATTACGATACTATGCTTCGAAATAGTTGGTCAAGACATTAGTTACGTACTCTAATGGCTCAATATGACCCTACAGCCCAGGCGCTCAATCTGCTGAATACTCCTCATTGCTCAGGAACTGAAATTTGACTTATTTTTAAATAACAGTAAAGCAATGATTAAATTTTGTATTTTTTTTTAATTAGTATTTAGTTGACTTGCTGCGGCGCATACTGTAAGTATAGCAAACAATTGATTAATCTCCGCTTAATAAGCTTTATCCGTTGGCTGGTATTGCTCCATCTGCTGCACGTAGGGATGTCGCATGCGCGATTGAAAAGAAAATTCAAGAATCCGATTCCCGACATCCCCTCTTCAAACACAAAACAGCCCCAAGTAGGCTTAACAGCCGGAAGACCTTCCTGCGTAGCACACAGGCCATCGATGACCTGTCCCCTAAAGAAAGAATAAAGCTGTGGGAAGAGTATCACCTACCACCATCCGACTTCTTGGAACCCCAAGAACATCTCCCGCCTGGGCGCGATTTGCAATGACCTATATGGAGAGCACTAAATCGGTTGCGAGCCCAAGTAGGCCGCTGCAAACACAACTTGGCAAGATGAGGTTTTATAGACCCGTCGGATACTCAATGTGTGCGGTGCTCCTGTTCAAAACATGAGCCACATATTAGAATACCCCAAGTGCCCATACACCTGCACTTTGGAAGATTTGATGAGTGCTACCGATGCTGCTATTAATGTAGCCACTTATTGGGCCTAAACAGTTTGAAGAGCTTACCATCGAATCGAAATGAAGAAGAAGAAAATTGAGTAATAAATAAATAAATAGTTCTGCGCTTGCTCTCTTCGGTCGTCCCAAATTGTCCCCATATTGGGTTATGAGAGTAGACCTGTGATTGCTCACGTGCTTATATGACTGTATATCTTGGAAACATTGCCTGTCTGTTGACATTGGTCGCCTGCACGTCTTATTTTTATTGAAGTGTTGTTTGTAGTGAGGGATGATTATATATTACATCTGAGTATATAAATAAACGAAGATAAGAATAACTGTTTAGTACATGACAACGATATCAGTGACTCTTGACCTATCATCCGGAGTTAAAGTGCGAAGTACTAAGTAATCGTTATTTATTGTCTTATAAAATAAGTAAAAATTATGTCTGGTAGGCAACTGCCGGTAGATGATTTCGGGCTATTCTATATGTTCTATTCGCGCTGAGAACTTGAATTGCGCGATGCAGGATTAGTTCTTAAGTGACGCCATAGATGTCGTTACATGTTCATGTTTGACCAAAATCTCTAAATGTAATTTTTCATTTTTATTATTAAAAAAAAACTAGGCAATTGCGAGTCTGACTCGCGTACAGAGGGTTCCGTACTAACTTTACTGTTTGCTTATTTATTTCTATACATGTGCTTTAAGACTTTGCTTTATGCTTAATTTCAGGATTTTGGGTAAACGGGAAGTACCCTATAAATTCTGATTTCCTTGAGAGTGAAATATACGTTTTTTGAGACATAAACGGCCCAACTTTTTTTTTAGTTTATTTATAAGTTCAATTATTTTACAGCTTCAAGAAACCGCACACCTAAGTATATGGTTTTAATTTCAACTCGATACCACCATGCGTTACCGAGATAAAAGGGTCTTGACAGACAGTCAGACAGGCGGACGGACAACAGAGTGATCCTATAAGGGTTCCGATTTTTCCCTTTGAGGTACGGAACCCTAAGTATCAAAGGGCATACGACCTAATTTTACACAAAAAATTTAGTAATCTATAATACCATCATGGAAATAACTTAAAACTTCAGAAGTATCGTTAAGAAAAGCTTGCAAATAGTATTTGACGTTTTTATGTTAACAATTTGAAGACAAAAATCTAACTTGAAAATTCATTTGAAAATGTATCACTATACAAAATTGATTCAAAATTTATTCGATTAGAAGTCAAAAATGTAAAAAAGTTTGCGTAAAGATTTCAATTTTAAAAAAAATCCTGTAAAGTGCCACTTTTGTTTTAAAGATGAGATGTATAAATATGTTGTATAATATAATTATACAAGGGTCTAAAGAAATGAAGGTAGGTTAAGTATTTATTACAACCAACTTAGTAGTGGTTTGTAATAACAAACCACTCAGTTGAGATAAATAAGACCGAGAGAAAATTCCTTGCCTGAAAACCCCAGACGGCAAAAAAAAACAATCACCAATTAAGTTTTTTTCCAAAAATAATACAGGAAGCAAAAATATAAGAACGGAAACCAATTTGATTGGAGCATAAAAAGTTCTTTTTGTTGAACAACTTAACTTGGCTTCGCTCCAGCCAAGTTTCATGTTACATTTTTATCTCCATACAACTTTCATTTAATCTGTTTCGGCTTAAAACTTCAACGTTCAGATGTAAGTGCCTTATGTAATGTATTTTCATGCTTATAAGCTCTTGGGATAAAAGGCATAACGTGTAGGATATGTTACAGAATAACGGGGAGGAATAAAGACTAGAATAGCGTGGCATAAAAGAGAAGAGTCTGATATAGACGCTCCTTACAAAAGACTTTATCCCGTGGGAGATACAATTGCATTAAACAATGTTAGCGTGATAGTTGTTATTGGGACATATTGAGCCGACTATAAAGTAGCTGGGATAAGGTCAAGAGAATATACAACATTAAACCAAAAACACGGGTCTAGTATTTTTAAAAGAAAGAATCTAACATAACATAACAACATAACACCACAACATGAATGTGAACATAACTGTATCATGAGAAATCACAAAGTTATAAACTTGATATGTTATCTGGTTGTCCGTACAAATCGTCGCTAGTTCGGCGATCTGGGCGACTGAGAGGTAGTTTTGCTCCCGCATCCAGCTGTACGCTGGCGACTAATGCCCGCTATGACCTGCTGTAACCTGTCTTGTACTTAGTGTCAGTGCTCACTAACTTGTGTCCTTTTTTGAGTTTTTTTGGGAAAAAAGATATCACACATTTTTTTGGAATCGATTCAGTTACTGATTTTCATCAAACTATATTTCGGTTTCGCATATACTCGTACTAAAATAATGTTGTGTACATACGACATTCTTCTTCTTAGCGTGTCAATGGCAAAACAATTTTTCTTTTTCAAGTTAATTTCCTTACTGAATACTGGGCCAGTATTTAACCATGCCAATGCCGTCCGCTGATGTGATATTACTTTTACGACGATTAAATTACGATAAAACATTTAAAGTAAGTAAGTGCACTGATAGTGCGCCTGAGTTTACGCATACACTTGTGCACTATAATATCTCCCATGGACTTGACTTATCTTTATTAAGGGGGCAATTTTTTTTCATCTATTTATTTATTTTATTTTTTATTTATTTATTAAACTTCATGCAACATAAAGTACAAAGGCGGACTTAATGCCTTAGGCATTCTCTACCAGTCAACCTAGGGTGGTGAAGAGACAATATGGTAGGTGCATAAAAAAAAAATTACAAGAAAAACAAGAGCAAAAAAAATATATATATACATATAATTAAAATACACATACATATATATGACTACGCCCGAACGAGTGTATGTTTTGCGAGCGTATGTATTGTATGCATGTATGTATATTTCTTTGGCACGCCCTAGGGCCTAAAAGGTTTATTGCATTTTAGCTTGAGAGATGTTGTTAAATACTGGGTATATCAAAATTATAAAAATTAAATGATGATTATTTAATTGTTTCATGATAAAGTCATGTAAAGTATCAAAATAAAAGACTTAAAGAGACTGTTTTAAAATTATTACTCATTGTAATGTAGGAAACAAAAAAAAAATAACAGTGTAAAAAATCCACCCGCAAAAAACGATTAAATAGGTAAAACAAGTAACTTTAAGCAGCTTGATGCAGTTGTTGGCGTCAAATCGATGTTTGTACTAAAATAAATTCCACTTTAAAGTGATTTGTTTCTAACTTTTTAGTCGTTTTTTGCGTTTAAGTTTTTTAACACTCATTTTTTATTTTATTTTACAATGCAACACAAATGCATTAAACACTAACATTAAAAAGCCATTCGTAAGAGTGTCCGCAGAATCTCCAAATGACGTCTGAAAGTAATATATGTCGCTCCTGAGGAGGGTTGTGTGCTACACTTTTGTTGGCAGCTGATTTTCATTACTGTCGACTTGAACACCTGTCTGGCTTACGCGAAGCTTTGTCCTGATGCTTTTAGCTTTAGGATGTGTATACAACATAACTTTAAGTACCAAAACACGCATTTTTTTTTAAGAAGAAAGCGCTACACTTACGTTGTTGAAACCTCTACGGTCCAGATCAAGCGTTTTGCTTGGTTGCGTTTTATATCATATAAAGTTATTTGGTACATTTTCATTTCAATAACATTCGCCAGACATAATAAACGTGAGATATAAAAAATCATCTAATGGCAAATCTCGCTCTTGGGCGGAGCGAGACATAGTGTCAGACTTTTACTGACTAAAAATCCACTCCTGTTCCGTTCCTTCTTTGCCTTTATCCCGAGGCCCCGGGCTTCGCTTTCACACTATCCGTGGCCCCAGTAGGCTTCGACCCTGCTGGGCCCCTACAGTTGCTCTCCTTGAGGCGCGGGTGGCACAATACGCGCCGTCGACGACTTGGGCTCGGTCTGGACGGTTATCGGACGATCGGACGGCGAGCCACCCATTGCTCGCCATACGCAAGCCCGCGCCTACGGTGGCCGGAAATCGGGATCGAAATCCCTGCGGCGGATAGGGCGTGAGGACCGTTACCTCACGCGATCTACCGCCTCCTTTGCTAGCATTACTGCTTCGCAGAAGGAGGCGACCGCCACTCCTCCTCACTCCGAGCAATGGCCTGTACTAATGCCCGGCGCGAGAGATCACTGCCGCCGATCGCCCCCACGAGGACACGGCGGTGCTCTGCCCAGGCGGGGCACACCTCCACCGTATGCTCTGTGTCCTCCGAACGGTCCACACAATCGCGGCACCCAGGAGTTTCTTCCACACGAATCCGGTGCAGAAACCTCCTGAACATATTATGTCCGGTTAGGACCTGCGTCATGCGGAAGGTAAGGACGCCATGTGGTCTTTCCAGCCACTCCTCAAAAAGGGGACTTACCACCATAATTATAACCAAAATTTTATAATCAATGTATGTTATGCTTATAAAAATTAGTTATTTGAAAATTATATCAATCGTTTCAAAGTCAAAATCAAAAGTTTTTTTTATTTCACATAGGCCTAGATGGGCATTTATAAAACGTCAGAAGCTAGTACACGGTTCCAAATTGGTCGTTTTCTATAGAGAAGAACCGACAAGAAACTCTTTCATCATCATTCACCAATCCGCACTGGGCCTACGTGGTGGATTACGGCCCATTCCCTCTCCTAGAGAGGAGGCCTGAGTCCCAGCAGCGAGAACATTGAAAGGCTGATTATGCTATTATTTATTTTACGGGCATAATGGCGGTTCCTATTCGACCCCATTCAACTTGTTATGTCTCTTTTAGTTCACTTTAATATGGTATTGTGTTTTTTATTTAATTTTTTTGTTATCATTTATTTGCTTCTTTTGCACTATTGTGGGGTTCAGGGCATGTCAGACTTTTAGTGACTATAACTACACCTATGTTCCTTCATTACTTTTCGCTTTCTGGGCCCACGAGTATCCCTTTAATACGCATAGTTTTCATAGTACCTCATGGCCCTAGCAGGCATCGGTACTGCTGAAATCTCTTTGAGACTCGCATGGAACACTACGCACCGTCGGCGACTTGGGCTCGGTCTTTATAGGACGATTGGACGGCGAGGCACCCATTGCTCGTCGCCCATAAGCCCGCGCCTAGGATGGCCGGAGATCAATCTACGATTCCCGATGCCCGAGGCTTCTTCTGTCGCGGTGGCGAGGGCGTGTGGATGTATGTTCGCTCAGTCTTGCAAACAGAGCAAGCAAGCAAGCATCCTTTGCGACCGCATCTCATTCCCTCTCCCTCCGGACCATGGCCTGAACCAGGGCCCGGTGCGAGACGTCACCGCATCACCTTTTTAGGGCTTAAGACAGTTAACGGCCATAGGTAATTTGCGTTGAATTTATTTCGGTGTAACTTTTTTCCATCAAGTGTTCCGCAAATTACTAATGACCAACCTCGGTGACTCATTTCGGCGTAAAAAGGCACTTAGTTCTATTTACTTCCAACGCTAGGAATGCCAAAGTTTACAGTACGAGGTAGCTAAATAAATGATAATACCAATTTTTTTGAGTTCTTTTTTACCTACCAAATACTTAGGGAAAACTGTATTAACTGTATTATTGGGGAAAAAATTCCTAGAATAAGGATTACTGAGATACTTTGGAATAAGGGATTACTTTTTATAATACTGCTTATTGTGTTATTCTGAGCAAACACGTGTAACCAAAAATAAGATTGTAAGCCTGTTTATGGTTATTTTTGGAGTTACTCGAAAAGGAAGTTAGTGATAGCATGAAGAGTGACAGGGCAGAATGGAAGAAAAAAACGTGTTGCGCCGACCCCAAATAACACGGGACAAGGGCAAGAAAACGATGATGACTAGTGTATCGTGGGTGCATTCACTAAAATGTAAACTCTTATACAGAAGACGCTCAGACCCGGAACAGCTGTTTGTAAGCCACACAAATATTTGTTCTGGACATGTGACACTCAGCTCAACAGCCAATCGCTCCACCACTGCGCTAACCGTGTTGTCAAAAGATATCTACGTCTCAAAAACTCATGTCATTATCCGTATATGGAGCACTGAAGCCCTACCAAGAGCTCTTAACGCGATCCATTCGACAACCTAATTTGAACTATTAGCGGTTAAAATATACGCGGGCGTGCGAACATCGAGCATTGCTTGCCGTCCGGCCGTCCGGTAATTGACCGGACCGACCTCAGTCGTCAACAACGCGTAGTGATCCACGCGCTCTTCAAGGAGATGTCAGCAAACCATAGGGGCCCAGCAGTGCTGATGCCCGCTAGCTAGGACCGCGGAGAATTTCTGAAAAGGAAACCTGTGGTCCTAGAACGCAAAGGGCAACTGAAGGACACGGGTGTGGCTTTAGTCAGTAAAAGTCTGACACTCTCTCTCCACCCAGAGTGCGAGAAGTCATAAGATGATTTCCAAACTTTCCAAAAGGCTAAAAGGGGTTAAAATATGAAATTTCCGTTTTTTTAAAACGGGTTGCTTTGGATTGACTTGGAATTATAATTTCTTTTCAAAATTAGGTATTTATTGGATTCTTTGTGTTTTGTATTTTCTGTAACTCTGTCTGTGTATCCACGCCGAGTCGCTAGCCTGTCGGTTTTCTACTGGTTGCATTTCAGGGAGTGTGCGTCGAAATCAATTAGATTATGCAATCCCGACGCACTAAACGTTTTGGGAACACATTTAATATGCGTACAGCTAAGTAGCGCAATTCTCTGCCAGAGTCTGTGTTTCTTGATAGCTACAGCTTGGGGAAGTTTAAGTCAAGAGTAAATATACTTGTGCTATGAGACATTGCTTAATGTCAATGATTGATTCTAGGTTAATGGGACTCAACTTTGTGGTCCATTGAAGCTGTAGGGTACTCTACAGCTTCAATGGACCGCAAAGCTGAGTGTATAGATTTAATTTCAACTGGATACCTCTACGAGTTCCCGAGTTAAAGGGTCTTGACAGAAAGACAGACGAACGATAAAGTGATCCTGTAAGGGTTCTGTTTTTTTTTTAGGTACGGAAACCTAAAAACCACACACTTACTTGAAAAACTGCTCCTACACCTACCGCAGGTCGGCAATATATTGTTTTGAATAGGTTATTTCTAGACAAGCGTGCTCCATCGTCGACCATATCGTCGCTCGTTAAGCGCGAGCCTACCAACAGTAAAAAAATATCCATATTTTCTTTTTATTTCCATCTGAAATGGATCCGAGTATTAATGGATTTATCAATTATTATGTCAGTATGAATCCGGTCAATCTGTTCCCATAACATCCTTGTTTTCATTCAAATAATAGATTCAACGTCAGTCTAAATCGTAAAATGCCAATCAAATAATAACCCATGTCAACATAGTATTATCTTATTCAAAGTTTGCTGGTGTCAAAGATAACGTAATATCGCGACCGTACTTCGCGATGGAGTAAGCATATATATAAAATAGAATAGAATAGGATAGAATAGGATAGAATAGGATAGAATAGGATAGAATAGGATAGAATAGGATAGAATAGGATAGAATAGGATAGAATAGGATAGAATAGGATAGAATAGGATAGAATAGGATAGAATAGGATAGAATAGGATAGAATAGGATAGAATAGGATAGAATAGGATAGAATAGGATAGAATAGGATAGAATAGGATAGAATAGGATAGAATAGGATAGAATAGGATAGAATAGGATAGAATAGGATAGAATAGGATAGAATAGGATAGAATAGGATAGAATAGGATAGAATAGGATAGAATAGGATAGAATAGGATAGAATAGGATAGAATAGGATAGAATAATGGAATGGAATGGAATGGAATGGAATGGAATGGAATGGAATGGAATGAAATAGAATAGAATAGAATAGAATAGAATAGAATAGAATAGAATAGAATAGAATAGAATAGAACAGAATAGAATAGAATAAAATAGAATAGAATAGAATAAAATAGAATAGAATGTTATATCTAAGATACATTTTAATTTATAAATGGTATCTTAGATATAATACATCTACGATGCCATATAAAAACTAAAATTTGATATCCTGCATCGCGGTATTAGAGTTGTCCGCACGGTTAGAATATACACTCCTAGTTTTTAATTAGTACAAAAAACAATGGTGCTCTATCCGTATCCGTTACTGATCAATTGTTTGTAGACTTTACATAAATAATAACAAGACCTATTTTAATAAGTCCTTTAAGTATTTGTAATAATTAAAAATTATTGGTGTATACATCAGTCTGAAATAAACTACCAGGTAATTGTGGTAGTGCCTGGATTAGACATAACAGCCGTCGGAGGATTCTTCCTTTTCAACGAGGGTATTTAAAGATGTGATAATGATAAATTATATTTATTTTGCAAATAAGTTTTAAAAAACACTTTTATACGTAATTTTTTTTGTCAGTTTAATCTAGAGGGCGTGTATTTGTAGCTGATCTGTCTGCAATGATCCTGCTGCTAAAATTCAGATATCCGTCTATCATCTGTATTTTTATTCATTTTATTTTTATTTTATGTCTCATGTTACTTTTGCAACATTTGCTGTGGACTGCTTCCAGTCCAGATTCAGTTAAATACTAGTACTTAACATACAGCGACTACATATAGCTGACCTCCACAATCCAGTTACTAAGTAACAGGATACTCCTCGGCAAGATTTATGTTAGATTTTTCTGGCTTTCTGACTGTCATGATATTATGACATGCTTTCAGAGGCACAGAGGAATTTTGGCATTTTAAAATAGTCACATATTCCAGAATCCTGAAACTTGGCATAAAGCAAGGTCTTATAGTAAGATTAAGGTAAAATAAGGTCATAAATAAGTTAAAGGAATAAATCTGAAAACAGAAAAATTGTTGTTATGTCACAAAAAAAGACACTTTTTCTGCGATTCGGAAAAATCTTCGGGACTCCATTCGGGAATTGAACTATTTACAGTACGTTTGTACGGAACCGTCAGAGCGCGAATCCGACTCGCATTTGCCTAGTTTTTTATTATATTATTAAAATACTAGCTGTTGCCCGCGACTTCGTCCGCGTTAAGTTTCGTAAAACTGTACAATCACTCTGTGCTTGCAATTCATTCCGAAAGCATCGCAATTATTTATTGTACTTTAACATAAAACGGTTAGAGGTAAAAATATCCGAATTGAGAACCTCCTCCTTTTTTAGAAGTCGGTTAAAAACGCAAATTACCTTCAGGAAACATGTTATGTACTCGTCCAGATCCAGATGTATGACCGTCAATGAATAGAAAGAGCATGTATGGGTCATAGCAGTTGTCATTTCTGCCAACCCCAAGGGAAAAGGCATATGTATGCATGGGCATATGTATGTTTCTGGTTTATGTTCTGGTAATACAACATCGTATGATTTTAACCCCTCGCCACAGCGAACACGCCACAATCAAATTGCAGCGGTAATGCCTGTCTTTGAGAAGTGTCTACAGAGGCGTCACGGCATCCTCTTTTTGTGTAGGACTCACCGGTTGTGGGTATTTCGGAGGGTATCTGTGTCGAATTCAGC
The DNA here is from genome assembly GCA_949316375.1 of Mythimna vitellina. Taxonomy (NCBI): domain Eukaryota; kingdom Metazoa; phylum Arthropoda; class Insecta; order Lepidoptera; family Noctuidae; genus Mythimna; species Mythimna vitellina. Next base: position 4,207,736 of record OX438687.1, on the reverse strand, counting down.
GGGAAGAAACACTCGGGTCTCACCATTGTGCGAATAGCCCAGAGAATACGATGGAGCATACGGTGGAAGTCAGTCCCGCTTGGTCGGAGCGCCGGCGCCGACTTGTCCTTATGGGGACAATTGGTGAAGAAAATGACAACCAGTAGCCTCCTTCAGTGAAGCACTACGATCAAAGTAGGTGGCTGAAATTATGAGGGATAGGACTCTCCTTACTCCTTAGTTGTTGCTGCAAGTGACGCTCCGGGTGTTGAAAGTCGCAGGGCGATTCCCAGCTATCGCAAACACGGGATTGCGGTGGTGCCGTCCGGCCGTCTGGTCAAAGCAATCCTAAATCGACGGCGCGTAGTATTCTACGCGCGACTCAAAGAGATTTCAGCAAATGGATAGGGCCCTCTAAGGCCGATGTCTGCTAGGGCTGCAAGATTGATCGAAAGAGTTATCTCCCATAACGATTTTCGCCCTAATAACGTTTCACTGAAGAGTTTAAGCAGTTAGATAGCTTTGGTAGGGATAAACGAAGGAGCATAATTGGGACACCGACCTTCAGCTGGATAACGTGCACTGATAGTGAAAAGCCTTAAGTGAATCCAAAAACTACCATCATCATCCGGCAGGCATTAAGTCCGCCGCTGTACATTTGTGCATAAAGGATTAAATAAATAAATCGTCAACTATCTTCTTCCACAACATTACTTATGAAGAATTTGCGAGAACATGCTTGCATTGATTGTTGCAGTTTGATCATTTTGGGCGTTAGAATTACTTGTTCATTTACCTAGGATATTATGGTGTATATTTAATTGACTTCCCCGTATATAAGACAAATGTTTTTTCCATAGTTGGAACTACCTTATGAAGAGTCTCCAACTTATGAATGAACTTCGTTGAAACCTTGTGCGCGTGTACCCCGTTCAATCGAACTCGCATATTGATGGCCAAACCGAGAAATTACCGACACCGATTGCCTGAGGACACGACGGTTCATTCAAGATGGATAGACCACCACCGCATGCCACACCAGGTTGTCCAGGTGATTCACAAAATGGTAATATCAGGGTACTTTCAACCGAACCCAGAACAGAAACCGTTCGAAACACCCACAACAGTCCTGAGCTTATCCATAAAACAATGAAATTACGGTTAACAAATGTAGCAGCCGATTAGTGTTATCCCTGAGACTGGCCTCCCTTAGAGGGTTGTTCCAGTGTTGGTCACCACTCACTGCAAGGAGGTAACGTCCAGATGTCGACGTATGGCTGCAAGGAATTTAAGATACATCATACGTATGATAATACGTACTACAACGTTGTCGAACTGTGATCATAATAAAAAAAAAATATAAAAAAATATAACCGACTTCATTAAAAAACACTGATCAAAATAACTTTAATTTCGGAAGTCGGTGTTTCTCGCTATTATTTTTGTCTTATTTAACACCGACTTCCGAAATTAAAGTTATTTTGATCAGTGTTTTTTAATGAAGTCGGTTATATTTTTTTTATAAACAAATTTTTATTTTACACTTTTTAGTTGCGATACACTTGTAAACAGGGTGCCTATTTCTCATGATAATTCCAATTAACCCAAACACTGCTAAGTTACATTGTTTTATTATGAAGTTCCTGTATCTACCTTCCACCTTCCGGATCCATCATCAGATCAGTTCGATAGTACTTTATAGTCAAAGTGCATCTCATGACAATTCTAATAAGTCCAAACACGGATAGGTTACATTGATTAATTACGGAGTTCCAGTGCGAACCTTCCGGCTCCATTATCATCATCAGATCTCTTCGATGATATCATTTTCAACGTAGCTATTCAGATCCATTGGTTTATTTCTATTGTCATAGTCGCTTAAGTATCTTCATTGTGATATCTATGCAAGTATGAAGTTCCGTTGACCATTTCTGGTCTTCTTCATCAGTTCCACTTCATCAAATGTTACTTTTCGACTGTAAATGCTTAAGTTCTCGATGAAAATACCAAAATCACTGTATAGTTGCCTATAATATTTGAAGAGTTCCCTCGATTTCGCCAAGATTCCATCATCAGATCCCGATTTGGTGACTATGGGACCATTTGGAAAGTTTACCCTTTTCAACAAAAAAATAATTTTTCAAATCGGTTGGCAAGCGACGAAGTCAAGCGCGAACAAACATAAAAAAAAAATACAAACCTCCGAATTGAGAACCTCCTCCTTTTTTAGAAGTCGCTTAAAAACACATTCGATCCCGTTTTATATGAAGCAGTGAAGGCAAATAATAAAACACACCATTATTAATCCGCAAGGTGCCATCATACCGGAGGACACAGTGGAGATGTGCCCTGCAAGGGTGGAGCACCGCCGTGTCCTCGTGGAGGCAATCGGCGTCAGTGACCTCTCGCGCCGGGCTCTGATCCAGAGCGAGGAGCAATCGCAAGCGGTCGCCTCCTTCTGTAAAGCCGAAATGCTAGCGAAGACGGAGGCCGCACACGTTAGGGAACGAACCGCCTAACGCCGAGCCGAGATTCCGACCCCGACTACCAGCCACGGTAGACGCGGGCTTCCGGACGTCGAGCAATGGGTAGCTAGCGGTCCCGTAGTTAACCGGACCGAGCCGAATCCTCAACAGCGCGTAGTGATAGACGCAGGTGTAGTTTTAGTCAGTAAAAGATTGACACGTCCTCCCGCTCCAACCAGAGAGGGAGAAGTCATTGGACGATTTCTACCCTTAAAAAAAGAAAAAAAAGGTGCCATCATCATCATTATCATTTCAGCCGAAAGACGTCCACTGCTGGATATAGGCCTCCCCAAGTGTCGCCATAATGACCGGTCCTGTGGGTCTCTCATCCATCGGATTCTCGCGACCCTTATCAGGTCATCGGTCCACCTGGAGGCCATCCAACGCAAGGTGGGTACCTTGCGTTGGTTGGCCCCCAGTTGTAACCCCTTCCGAAAATGTGGCCGTGTTATTTTAAAGTGAATAATTAAATACATATACGTATTTACTTTTATCGGCTTTGGATGGTATCCCTTGAATAATCACGGTAAATTAGCATGTTATAATAATGGGAAAAATATAATAAAAATAAGCAGTAGGACTGTTAAAAATGCCTCCGTCTAACACCAGTTTAACCATAACTGTAAACGTGGGCGATGGCCATTCTTCTGCCACTCAGAAAATTACGTAAAATGCGCAATGCCATCTATCAAATTTAATATGAAGTTCAACCGACATTGTCATCATTATTTCTACTTTGAGCCTTAAGATGGCGTTGCGAGTATCTGAATTGCGTGTGGTGTCATATTTTACTTCTCGAAAACTTTGGTCTTTCATATGCTTTGTTTCATTGCGATGAAACAAAGCTTAAGTAAGATAATTATCAAGTTACATACAATTTTAATGTATAAAAATTTTCTACATCCATTTCTAAAATTAATAATACGCACTTCACTAAAAATTGCTACAAATATATTATATACGTAGATTTATAAAAAAAAAATTGTAAGCATGCAAAAATATATTAAAAAATCCTATTCACGATGACAAAATAAAACAAAAGTTTCTGCTAAGAGAGCCGTATGGGATTTGAACCACCTTCACACTACATGAAAGTCTAGATACGAAACCACTGCGCTGCGGTCTTCGATGAATAAGCTATAAAATAGACGTTCTTATATAAACGTTATAATTGACTGGTTGGCTCCCTAACGATGACAGCGTGATGATTTTCGTTTTAGACGTTAAATTTGCAGCTAAATGGAATTATGTAATATTATAGTACGTGATTTTACTCGCCGATTTTACTTTAATTTTATTAAGTGTTTTGATTAGTTTTTACAAAATATTTAGAAGATATCGAATAGAAATGTCAATTTTATTTTGAAAAAATGGTAAAAGTTATTTTAACACAAAAAAATAAGACAAAATAATGACAAAATTTTTAAATGTAGCTGGGAATCGAACTCGCGGCAAATGTCGTTCAATACCTACATTTTGGATTATTGCTCACCCCCCACAGCAAATAGCGTGATAATTTATAGCCTATCAGTTGCCCTGATCTATAAGGATTATGTATGCAAAATTTGAACAGGATTGGTTCAGTAGTTTTTGCGCCAATTAATACCATCGCAAAAGAATTTTACTGTTTTATTATATGTATAGAAGACGTCGCGTTGGTGGTTGATCACTATCTGACCTGATAGTAATTGACAATATGGTCGACGGTGGAGCACGCTTGCTTAGAAGTAACTTATTCAGTCTTGACTTAAAGAAAGGAAAAAGGAAAGAGGTTATAGTTATCAGGAAACCAAAAAAAAATCACACCAATTATGTTTTTTTTTTTTTTTTTTGATTAGGCTCCTTAGGAATTCGAACTTTCAAGGACCGCTAGTTCTTAATTGGCCGTCACATATCTTCCAATTTATGGTTCTAAGATATGCCAGTTTCCTTACAATGTTTTCCTTCACTGTTTTGTGAGCGAGCGTGCAACCCATTGACATAAAAAAAAGTTCTAAAACTTAACCAATCTAGTCTACGCCTTAGGTATAAGATATTTCTAGTGTTTGTCTCGGTGCCGAAGTTACACAATATTCCTTTGTTTGTCTAGCTGGCGTGTTTTTGTTCTTTTTTGTAGCCAATAAAAAAGGTGACGCGGTCACTTGTGTCTCGGAATGTACTCTGTTTTAATATTAAAATATGGAGTATGATTTTTTCGGTGTCTATGATTTTCAGAGAAATTATGATCGTGTATTTGGGAGGCAGGGAGATTAGAATGGTTGGTCCTTTAATAATATATGATTAAAATTATATTTTATGAATGAAAACATTAACTTTATTTCAGGTAAAATGAATACATAAAACACTTAACTAATTAAAACCTATATATACACTTAAATCAAAAACTACTAGCTAAAATATGCCGTCAAAAAACTCCTCCGCATCGCTGTCGACTGGAAGTGTGCCCAAAAGGCTGGCGGCATTGCCACGTTGTATGGCAATGCTTAATCTCTGACCGAGGTAAAAGCCAGCCCTTGGGTCACGCGAAGTGTCTATTAAGCGTTTGGATAGTTATATTGGTTTTTTTTTTTTTAAGTTATCTTTAGTAATGGTTTGACCAATTAAGCTCTAGCATTATTAGAATAAAAAAAATAGAGAGTATTGGAAGCCCAGTAGTAACGGCTCCGACTTAGGTTCGAGTTGTAGATTGTGGGTTCAAACTCAGGTAGGTGCTTTACTTTGTACATCACAATTTCTCTGAACAAAAAAAAATATCGTGAGGATATTTTATCATGACCTGGAATGAAAAAATCAAAGTGATATACATTGTGACAACGACCAATCAGCGCTGAACCCGCAAAATAGACGGAGTATCAGCATTGCAGCAGCCTTTTTTAAGATGGGAATTCATTCAATGACTTCTCTCGCTCTAAGGCGAACTTTGCTCATTTCGCATACTTTGCTTTTTTGCTCACTTTGTTCACTTTACTCACTTTGCTCACTTTGTTTACTTTGCTCATTTTACACACTTTGCTCACTTTGCTTACTTTGCTCATTTTGCTCACTATGCTCACTTTGCTCACTTTGCTCACTTTGCACACTTTGCTCACTTTGCTTACTTTGCTCACTTTGCTCACTTTGTTCGTTTTGCTCACTTTGCTCACTTTGCTAACTTTGCTCACTTTGCTCACTTTGCTCACTTTGCTCACTTTGCTCACTTTGCTCACTTTGCTCACTTTGCTCACTTTGCTCACTTTGCTCACTTTGCTCACTTTGTTCACTTTGCTCACATTGCTCACTTTGCTCACTTTGCTCACTTTGCTCACTTTGCTCACTTTGCTCACATTGCTCACATTGCTCACTTTGCTCATTTTACTCACTATACTCACTTTCCTCACTTTGCTTCCTTTTGCTATATGATAAACTACGATTATACTTTACCGCTAAGTAAATCGTAGCAGTTGCACGTATCGTAACAGTACACGGTGCACGGGTAGATCCCTAAGGTTAAGCAACGCTTCTCGATGTCAATCACTGGAAATATGACCATCTTAATAAACCGAGGTTACTAGGTAATTTCATGTGTAGATGTTTTGACAGTCGTTACGTATACAGAAAGTCAAAAATTCTGAAACCAGTCTTGCCAATGGGTGTCGTGTTACTCAGTTACTGAGATGTGGAGGTCAGATAAGTAGTAACTCTATGTAAAATAATGATAATTGGTGCTGTATCCAGTTTGATTGGAAGCAGACTCCAACTTTCTTTAGAAAAGACTATGCCAATTTATGTATCACTATAACATTAACTAAACGTAAATTTTAAATAAACGTAGAATAGACTTTATTGAGAAAGAGGTCAATCGTCGAATCCGACTCGGCTGGGCAGCGTTCGGGAAGCTGCGCGGTATCTTCTCGTCCAACATACCACAGTGTCTCAAGAAGAAAGTCTATGACCAGTGCGTGTTGCCAGTGATGACATATGGTACTGAAATAAGGTCGCTTACAATGGGCCTCATCAGAAGGCTTACAGTCACTCAAAGGGCAATGGAAAGGGCTATGCTCGGAGTTTTCTTGCGTGATCGCGTCAGAAATGAGGATATCCGCAGGAAAACCAAGGTTACGGACATAGCCCGAAGAATCGCCAAACTTAAGTGGCAGTGGGCAGGTCACATTGCTCGCAGAACAGATGGCCGATGGGGACGAAAGGTTCTGGAATGGCGACCACGTACCGGAAGACGCAGCGTTGGAAGGTCTCCCAAAAGGTGGACCGATGACCTGGTGAGGGTCGCGGGAATCCGATGGATGCGAGACGCACAGGACCGGTCATTGTGGCGACATTTGGGGGAGGCCTATGTCCAACAGTGGACGTCTTTCGGCTGAAATGATGATGATGATGAGAATAGACTTTATTGTACACCAAAATAGTAACATATATGTATAAAACTAAAACTAAATCTTTCCTTAGAAAAACGATTTTACTTCTCTCAATAACATAGATATCATTTTCCACGAAATTATTATAATATGAGAAATAAAAATCACGAAATACGGCTATCTACATACCCTTCTCACAAACGGCCGTATTGAATATGAAATGATAATTTTCTATTTTCTAGTCTTGCCCCGTACGAACTCTTGGGAATTAAATGTGTCAATATTCATACGGGCGAGTTTTTCTTTGGAAGATTTCTGTCTGGGGCAAGAAAGTATGGATAAGACCAGGTGTTGGAAAAGCATATCTATATTTTAAGTCTGTTTGAAAGAACTCTCCCTTGTTGGAGGTAACCCTTCTGTTTTCTTATTATTTTTGACATAATAATTCAAAATTCAATTCAAAATTCAATTCGAAATTCAATTCGAAATTCAATTCAAAATTCAATTCAAAATTCAATTCAAAATGAATTTCAATTCAAAATTCAATTCAAAATTAAATTCAAAATTAAATTCAAAATTAAATTCAAAATTAAATTCAAAATTAAATTCAAAATTAAATTCAAAATTAAATTCAAAATTAAATTCAAAATTAAATTCAAAATTCAATTTAAAAATTCAATTCAAAATTCAATTCAAAATCAAAACCAAAATTCAATTCAAAATTCAATTCAAAATTCAATTCAAAATTCAATTCATAATTCAATTCAAAATTCAATTCAAAATTCAATTCAAAATTCAATTCAAAATTCAATTCAAAATTCAATTCAAATTTCAATTCAAAATTCAATCCCGGTGCTGCGCTTCCCACATCTGCCTCCTTACCTGCTACTTTGACCAAGGCGTTTCGTTTCTCTATTGTAAAGTTTAACTAAACGCATTTAATTAGTCACTAACCTATGTTCTTGTTCGGTTGTGATTTTTCGTGAGTGTTTTCTCGCATTATAATGCACGCATAACCGGTTTAACCTGAAGTGACTTTAGTCAAATCAAAGCCGCCAGTAATGACTTAATTGAAAACAGGTTAAGGGCAACCCCCACCTCGGTTTAGGGTGTTGCCAGGGGAAGGAGAGTAAGGGACGAGTTGGATCGAACATAGTAAAGTAAGAGGCCTTAGAGCAAGTTTTTATACTTAATTGAATTGGAAATAGGGAACGTTTATGTCAAGTTGTATGGCAAAATTATTATTCACTGCATTACTATCACTAGAAACGCTTCTATCTATTTGAATTTAGTTTCCGCACTCCGTTCAAGATGGACCGTTGTACGTGAAAAATGGAGTTTATTCAGTTTCAATACAAATCGACGAGATTGATAATGTGTACTTTGTGCTAAGATTTCTTATTTTACTTTGTTCGAGCCACCCCGTTTAGTGCTGTTTAGAATTCCTAAGAATTTTTTTTGTATGGCCTCTTGTAAGTTAACTTATGAGGTTGTTGACTGCCAACCTATCTAGCACAGGTGGTAATCAGTTACTATGCATGTCTATGCAATTTTGCTTTGTGTTTTTAAGTAGGCGTTTTCTTCATATTAGACCAAATAACCAGACTTGCCTGTTTAATTAGAATTAGAAAATTAAAGCCTCCAGTAAGCTTACTTAAATAAACTTAAAACTAAGCGACTACATGCTGAGGGCACCCTCTGTGGGTTTTTTTTGTTTTAGGTGAGAAAATCATCTAATGACAAATCCCGCTCTTAGGCAGAGCGCGAAATAGTGTCAGACTTTTACTATCTAAAAACCAACTCCTGTAACTTCGTTGCCTTCATCCCAGGGTTGGACCCTGGTTTCGGGTATAGACCTCATTCCTAAAGCCTCAGCAACTGGTCTTATTTATACTCGAAGACATTTCCAGAATCTCCAAAGCGCACATAAATATTTGTGCCCCAGGACAATGTATGTTTTCAGTTTGTTTTCTCATGTTTTGCAAGCTTTGAATAATTATGATCAAGTCCTCCGTTCTGCGGGGGTGGATCTTTTGTTTTATGGGCTGTAAAGAATAGAACATGTTTGAAACTAGCTGTGCTGGCATCAAAATGTGAGTCCGGGATTACTTTCTTCGGTTTGGCAGTTTTTTTTTTTTTTAATGATATAAGCTATTGTTCGACTGCGATCCCACGATGTAAGCAGTGATGTAATCGTCGATGGTGAAGCGCATTAGTTTAATTGAGAGCCTATTCACTCTAGCCTTAATAACATCTATTATTAAAATACATAACAAATCAAAATTTATCTTTGTTTTAGTTTTTGCATGATATATTATTTCATTGTTAACTATGTATTTTGTGTGTTCCAATTTTCCTTTTACTTCTACACACATTGTCTACATCTCTGTTTTCTCCGACTCTCCTTTCGCAGCTATGCTGGAAGAGGTTTCTTTAGAAATAAGCATCACCTTGGTGCCATTCTTCTGTTTCCTTCTCCTTTTCTTTTATTATTGTGTGTACTTAAATAGTTAAATAAAAAAAATAAAGGTAAATTAATATATTCCATTGTTTGTAAATAATTTATTGCTTTGCAAAGCTGTATTCTTTTAATACAAAAATAAAATTAAAAAATATAATGCAATACAATTATTTGACAGTTTACACAATGATATTACGAAAAAGTTTGTATGAGTGGGTATGTGTTGTGAATGTTTGTTACTCCTTCACATTCAAACGGGACCCTAAATCCGATCCATAAGATTCCTGCGATCCTCACTCGCTCATCTTTCCACCTTGTGGGAGGCCTTCCAACGCAACGTCTTCCAGTTCGCGGTCACCACGGCATAACTTTTCGGTCCCGTCAGCCATCTAACATGCACTGCTATTTGACTATTTTTCGGGCTATGTCGGTTTTACGTTTAACGGTACAATATTTTAATTCTTAATGAAAAACTAATATTGATAGTGCAACTAACGTTCTATGAACATGACGTATCGACACACTGAACGCTATGCTGTATAATGTTAATGAAAATCTGTCAGATTTACAGCACCATTTAGTTCATGTATAGTTTAGAATATTAAATTTTCGTATTTTGCCTGTAATTTAATTTGACCTGTATGTAGTATATAATTTTAAGCGTTATTGTTTTTTAATAGATTTAATTTACAATTGCTGTGTTAATAATTATTTTGTGGGAGTTAAATTGATGATAACTAATGTTGGAATATATGTATAAGCTATTTGAAATGGAAGTGTACCTTTTCTTGCTGTTTCTTGAATTCAATATAGAGAATATCTTTGCTTTGAACGACAAGTAGTGTGTTGTTTTAGATGAATATCTAACAAAAAATAACACCAAGCCTGTCTTTGTATTAGGTATTTGCTTCTGTAAGTGGCTTCAGATTCCCGCGACCCTCACTACGTCATCGGTCCTCCTTGTGGGAGGCCTTCCAACGCTGCATCCTTCAATACGCGGTTGCCACACTAGAACCTCGGCCCTATCGACCGTTTGTTCTGTGAGCAATGTGCCCTTCCTGTTAAGTTTGGTGATTCTTCAGACTATGTCGATAACTTTACTTCTCTTGCGGATATTTTCATTCCTGATGCGACTATACTGGAGACTCTAAGTGTTCTGTTAAGGTTTATTGTGAGCGACGACGTTTCAGAGCCATATGCTATCACTGGTATCATGCACTGGTCATTGACTTTCGTCTTGAGACATGGGTATGTTAGACAGGAAAATGGCGCGCAGCTTCCTCAACGACACCATGCCGAGCAGATATACGGTCCTGTCGAGCCTAGCCAGGTCTTTCACAATCATTATTCCAGTGAGAGAGAGATGGAAGTATATAATTTTAATAATAATTACTTGCATAGGTAATTCATACAGCGAAATCATGATGTCTTAGTATTTCAATAATGTATATTTACGACTCCTGCACCCCTAGCCAAGTTACAATCGTTTCGTTTGCCTCGAACGCCTCGAGTAGGCCACGCCTCCGATTTCTTTGTTCTGACCAAGTGGTTGAGCGTTGAGATGACGTCAGAACAAAGGAATTGGAGGCGTGGCCTATTCGATACGTTCGGCGGAAACGATACGATTGTAACTTGGCTAGGGGGGCTGTAGATCACAAGTAACCTAATTCTAAATTCATTCGGATATATGCGTTTTATACTCCAAACAGAAAACACCACTTTTCGATTTCCGCTAAGGTTTAAAATATCATTTTAAACTAAACCAATAGGAATTGCAACAACAATGCTCTTGCAGTATTAGCTTTTAATAAAGATGGACGATTATAGCATTCCACTACATTTGCTGTTATTGGGAAAATTCTTTATATTATTAGTATGGCTGCAACTAGAAACTAAAGAGAAGAATAATCCTTTTTTTTTGAGGTTTTTTTTTTAGTTGGGAAATCATCTAATGACTGCTCCCGCCCTTGGGTGGTGCAAGAGGGCATGTCAGACTTTTGCTGACTAAATGGGTTTAGACTAAAACCCACTCGTTTGTTCCTTCTTTGCCTTGCGTTCCAGGCCCCGGGGTTCATTTTCATTTAACCTATGGCCCCGGTAGGCTTCGATCCTGCTGGGCTCCTACGATTTGCTGAAATCTTGTGGCGCGCGTGACAGTGAAAAAATCCAACACGTAGTAATAAACATGCGCGGACGTCACTAGTTGCAGGGCGACAGGCTGCGGGAGCAGAGGTCGCGGGGAGAGTGCGCTCGCCACGGGCGCAGTCCGGCCGGCTTGCCAGACACTGGTAATTCCACCTTACCACCGAGCGCGCGCGAGCACGGCGAGAAAACATTAATATTGATAAAAATAAGATATTTTTATCAATATTAATGTTTTCTCACCGTGCCGCTTGTATTCATCATCATTTCAACCGAAAGACGTCCACTGTTGGACATAGGCCTCCCACAAGCGTCGCTACAATGACCAGTCCTATGCATCTCGCATCCATCTGATTCGAGCGACCCTGACTATGTCATTGGTCCAACTTGTAGTAGGCCTTCCAACACTGCGTCTTCCGGTACGCGGTCGCCACTAAGAACCCGTTCGGCCCCAACGGCCATCTGTTCTGGGAGCAATGTGCCCTGCCTATTGCCACTTAAGTTTGGCGATTCTTTGTGCTATGTCAGCAACCTTGGTTCTTGGCCGCTTGTATTACCAATATTTTATTCATTATAATACAGTCCACTAAAGTTTCTTAAGTTTTTTATATACATAATCAGCCTTATAATTATAATTGTTCCCACTGCTGGGACTCAGGCCTATTCTCTAGGATAGGTAGAGAGCCGTAATCTAACATGCGGGCCCGATGCGGATTGGTGGATGTCACATGTCGTCAAATTTTTGGTTCTAGGATATGCCGGCTTCCTCAAGATGTTTTCTTTGACCGTTTTGACAACAATGGTAATACAATAAAATACACAATACACAAGATTAATGCGCCTGATTGGGTTTTAACCCGCAACCTACTACTCGCTAATCTTAAGTTGGGATGTTACATAAAACATAACCTCAATTTGAAAATGTAAACCATATCCCTAATCAAACTTTCAAACTAATAAACCAAGTAGAAAATGCTAAGTACCTATACAAATTACAATAACTTCAAGTTGAACGTTTGGCCGAGTACCAGGAAGACAGAACTATCGGCACACTTGCGCTAAGTGTGGCCCGCACTTAGACGCGGTACAATTTATGTGTTACTTAGCAAACTGGATGGCCAAGTTCGAGTACGGTCCTGAAACGAGCGGAGGAATACAAGATAGGACTTGGTTGAGCTTTTTTGAATTTTTTTATTTTAATGAAAGGAGTTGCTTTTGAGAGACAGTGCTGAGTGGTCCAAATGAAACCGTCAATAAAAAAATAAGGATCCACATACCGAGGAGTATCTAAAAATACACCATGTGTTCGGGCATCGTCGGCTACCTTCGTCACTCGTCTAGCTTCGGGTACAAGCAGGGCCGCGAGCCTACTTCACTAGCGAGAACAACCGACGACACATGCGCGCCTTGTAATTTCTCTTTCTATACAATTCCTATGGATATAACTTTGTCAGGTTTTACAGTTTACTGCCTTTTATTTAAGTACTAGCTTTTGCCATCGGCTGCGCCCGCGTAAAAGTAGGTTTCTCCGTACAAACTTTAGACCACCGTTTCAACCCGTTAGGGGCTAATTTTTGGAAAATCCTGTCTTAGTTCTCGTCTACGGCATAAAAGGAAGCTTTGTGTAAAATTTTACGCTCCTTGTCCCAGTAGTTTTGGCTGTGCGTTGATATGTTAGTCAGTCAGTTTTCTATATATATAAAAGGAGAAACTGACTGACTGATATAAGTTTGTCAGTTTTTAGAATTCACTGCTTTTATTTAAGTATAAGTCTAGACCCTAACATTTTGGTCCTTCGAGCCGGATATTTAATATATTCCGCAATTGTTTTGGGAGTTATTTAATGTACAAAAGGATTTTCGAATAAAATTAGATTCTTCATGGGCTATGAGGAATCATCACTTTATTACAGTGCTGGAAGACAGATAGGCAGTCTGCGAAACCTTTTGGGTAAGGAACGCCAAAAGTATTTTAGTATTTTCCGCTCTTTTCATGGCCAAGTGTTATCAGATGGAAAAATAACATCGAAACTTTTAGCCACCAGGCGTTTAAGTGCTTGGTTTGCGACCAGCGACTTGGTGGTCGTTGAGTTGCAGTTGTGACTGACACGGGTCACATACTTGAAAGGTGCTTACAGTAAATAGTGCTGGTTAAAAGTTTAAGACTCGCTTTAGTATTGGGTTTTATTTGGTTTTTTGATGTTTTATCTAGTTAGTTTCATTATACAACTTTATTCATATTCTTTAGTGTACAATTAGCTTTTATTAAATAAAAAAAAAAAATAGGTCAGCTGATGTACACAAGTGAGCTTAACCCACAGTTGAGTTTTCTCACAGACAATGCATTGTCGTGCATTTTTTCCGATATTTTCTTCACAAAAACCTTCCTAAAACATAAGTCAATAGTTCTAAAAAAGTTCATCCGAATTCGTCCAGTCATTCTCAAGTTTTTGGCCATTCATTTTTATTTGTTACTAGCTGACCTGGCGAACTTCGTACCCCCTAATCCGTAAGGATAACGCCATCTACTGGCATTATCAGAACAGTATAATTCATTTTAATATGACATTTTAATTAGAGATGGCGTTGTATTCGGATTTTTTTTTTTAAATTCACCGTTTAAACCTTTCCTGAACTATCACGAAAATGGCGCCAGTGACAGTAAAGTTGAAAGGGAATCGTTTGTCTTAGTATGGTCATGCGAAGAGGAGGAGGGATGAAACGCATGTTACTAAAAGAGTTATGAGTTTACATGAGGATAAATGGAGAGGGAGAGGGAGACCAAAGAAAAGATGGATGAATTGTGTGAGAAGTGATACGAAAGAAAAGGTGACAGGACAAAATGGAAGAAAAAAACGTGTTGCGCCGACCCCGAATAAAATGAGACAAGGGCAGATGATGATGATGATGGACCATGACAAATATTTTAAGACCAAAATTAGCCAAATCGATCCAGCCTTTCTCGAGTTTTAGCAAGACTAACGAACAGCTATTAATTTTTATATATATCGATTTCAAATAAAATCTTGTTTTGACGCAGGTTGTCAAAATACCATTGCAACAATTCGACTTAAAGTATTAAAATCCACTTTATCCTATCCTTAACTTAATCAAATATTAAATACAGTTTAAATCACAACAAAAACAGTTAGGTAATGAAAACCATAAGGTTGTTTCCGTTTAAAGTTACCAGGCAATGATGAAGGAGCTACTAAGTAATGACAAACTTCTTACGACGAGTCTAAACCTCTCATTACCCTAAGGACGCTCTAAAAATGATTACCTATCTCATGTGTGAACTAGAGTCTTACGTAGGGTTGCCAATGTGGAGTTTATGAAAGCGATATCATGGTTTTAGAATGCAAGAGCATAGGTGGATTTTAGGCTTTAAAAATCTAACACAACTTTTCGCAACACATTGGGTGATATCCTGCCCTAAAAAAAGTAGATTTCTACCATTTTTAGAATAAATAGAGTCTATCTGATTTGAAATGTCAAATTAAGAATATTTAAAATATTATCATACTCTTAATTTCTAGAAAAAAACTCTAAAGAGTAAGTTTGTTAAGTAAAAAGTAAAACAAGTGAGAGTTGGTTTCATTTTAAACAATCTTTTCGTTTTTTTTTTAATAATTAATTATACGACTACTGAATAATTTCAAGGAAGCCATGTTTTTATCTACCTCTATTTTACACTTAATGATTGAAAAAACGAAAATTTATTTGGTAATAAATTTTGAAATGGCAAGATTTCAAAATCAAAGTCTTTAAAAGTAGTGTATTTTAGCGTACTCTATTTCGTTTGAGAATTATGGAGTATTATTTGAATATGGTTGGCAACCTTAGTCTCAAGACTCGTTTAGGTATAGTGCTAGGTGGTGGACTGAAGCGATGAGATTAGACACAAGTCAAAAGGCAGAGAAACATTAAACCATAAGTTTTATATGATTTATATATGAAATTCACCATGTATTTAGTACAATCAATCATTGAACTACATAAAAAGACACCCAACAATAGAACATTAACCAAGTTTTACGTTAAGACTGCATGCAGACGAACAAACGGCAAAAAAATAATCGTAAAAGCTCTTTGTATCATATTTTAAGTGAACTGTAATTGTTCTGACGAGAAATAAAATTCTTTAAACCTAAATAAAAAAATGAACAAAACAACTGTGTGAAGTCAAAAAGTCTACTAACTTATCATATAATAGTGTTAACGAAAACTACGAGGAAGTTATTTTTTGGAGCAGGGTTTGAACACACTTAAAACTTTAACATAGCAATAAATAGCGCTGATATACCGCTAGTGTCTGCCCCCCTAGCCCAAGTTACAACCGTTTCGTTCGCGCCGAATGCCTCAATTAGGCCACGCCTCCGATTCCTTTGTTCTGACCACGTGACTGAGCGTTGAGATGAACAAAGGAATCGGAGGCGTGGCCTACTCGAGGCGTTCGGCGCGAACGATAGGACGGACACATTCACGAACGGTAAAATAGAAACATTGTGAAAATTTCGTATTTGTGACATTTATATCATTGCAAATGTCCGTAGGCGGTGCTAACCACGCAATATCATGTGGGCCGTCAACTTGTTTGCGATTCGCAAAAAAATATACAAAATAAACAATATTTTCACAACAAACTCAAACTAAAGCCTTTATCTTCGCCCTCATCACTCACATGGGACACCGCCTCATCTCAGAGCCTACGTCGGCTTTGTTTGTCTTCCCTTTGATGTCGGCGGTGCGTGCGATTTGCTTCTCCTAGTTAATTAGATGTGTCTTTGAGTTGGCTCTTTTTGTTCCTCTAATGGTTATTGGGCTGCTTGAAGAAATTGTGAGGGAGACCTTTTGTAAGCCTGTTCGTCTTTTGGTTAGCCCTTGGATGGGACTTTGGGAGGTCTTAATGAGTTCTTAGTCAGGTCGTGTGTGGGATTCACACAATGGTCCACGAATATAACGTGTGTTTAAGGTCGATGACATACCTTTGTTTTTATTCGTATTTGAATTTGGAATACTTAGGCTATATGTCATTCTATAATACACTGTATGTTATTTAGACTGTAATATAAAATACACTAATTGGCTTAGTAATTTTTTTGTCCTCTTTTAAACATTGAACATTGTCAGAAATATTATAACGCGGGGTTGACACGAGTTACCGAAATTTTCACACTGTTAATTTTAAAGGTTTCTAACATTGAAATTTGGTATCACTTATAGAATATTGTTTGTCTAAGGCCTTACTGTTTTTAGGGTTCCGTACCTCAAAAGGAAAAAACGAAACCCTTACAGGATCACTTTGTTGTCCGTCTGTCTGTCTGTCAAGACTCTTTATCTCAGAGACACGTGGAGGCATTAAGTTGAAATTAAATTCATACTCAGGTCTGCGGTCCCTTGAAGCTGTGAAAACGTTAACAAAAAAAAAAAGATACGGCCGTTTATGTCGCAAAAATCGTATATTTCGACACTCTCAAGGGAATCAATATTTATAAAGTACTTCCTGTTCACCTAGAATCCTGAAATTTGGCATGAAGCAAGGTCTCATAGCATAAATGTAGGACCTGGGAGAGTGAAAACGGCGAGAGATGTCGTGCGGTGTTCACAGTCCGCAAGCCCACGTTTACGGTGACTGAAAATCCACGTTTCCCTTTCATTGTTCTTTGCAAATTTTCATATTCATAATTTTGTAAATCTCCGCAGCTTTTTCAGGAATCAGTAAAATTTACATTTCCTAAAAACCAGTACTCCTAGCTTCAGAATTCCTAATACCCTGAGTGCCATTACACCATAAATCACAAGCACAAACAAGCGATACGAACAAACATTTGTAGATCACACGGATATTCCCATTTAACTGAAACTAGAAGTTTAAACGTAACGTGCACAAGCACATTATGGTTTCACCTACGTTATGGTTTTTTTTTTAGGTGGGAAAATCATGTAATGATAAATCGTGCTCTTGGGCGGAGTGAGAGATAGTGTCAGAATTTTACTGACTAAAAACTCACACCTGTTCCTTATTTGCCTTTGTCCTGGGGCCCCAGGTTTTGGTTTTACACTACCCGTGGGTTGAGCAGTGGTGGCCGAGTGGTAACAGCCCCGACTTACGAGTTGTAGGTCGCGGGTTCAAACCCAGCCAGGCGCATTACTTTGTGTAATTTATCTCATCACCACTGCTCTCAAAACGGTGAAGGAAAACATCGTGAGGAGACCGGCAAGTCTGGTTGCTAGCATTATTGCTTCGTAGGAGTCGACCGCACGCGCGAGAGAACGGCGCTCACGCTGCAGCCACCGGGATCCCGATCCCGATTTCCAGCCACGTAATGCGAAAGAGAACCCCGGGGCCCTGGAACGAAGGCAAAGAAGGAGTGGGTTTTAGTCAGTAAAAGTCTGGCACGAAAGGGCGGGAGATGTCATTAGATAATTTCCCACTTAATAAAAAACGGCCTTAATATATATAATAATAATCTTCATAGTGCTTCATTTAGTGAGTTATTCAGTAAACCAAAACACAAGAAATTTCTGAAATTAAATCTCCGATTATCTCGAACTATATACCTAGGTACGTTACTTTAATTCCTGAGTGCGAAATCGTATCTCTTTTGTTTTCGCATCTTTGCGAATTTTCGGCGCTGAAAGCTGCGAATCCTTATGAGCTTGGCAAATTAGATTGCGCTGGCACAGGGGGCTAAAAGATAGATCGGTTGATTAAAACAGCTCAGCTGGGCTAATGTTTGTACTATCATTAATTTGGTGCAATGTTACGTTTCAAATTGAAGTACAGTGTACCCCCGGTAGTCCGACAAACATTTTGCAGGGCAGTGTCGAACTATCGAATTTGTCGGATTATAGAGTACTGCCTAAGACTCCCTATAGCACGGAATTTTTTGCAAAAGAGTACCTTGTAATCCGAAAAATTACAGATCTAATGATAACATTCTTTATATTTTAAACATATATGTACTCTGAAGTACAAATCATACTTCATTATGTATGTCAAATTTAGTAAATTAAACAACACAATAGCGAGCTTACGTTTTATTATAAAATTAACGTCATTAATGCTATAGAACTTACAAAAAATATGCAATAACTTTACATTAGGAAATAATTGTGTACAAACAAATGTACATACTAAAATAATAAAAAAATCATGCATTAACGAATATTATCAAAAAAATATTCAATAATAAATTATAGACCATGCCGGATTACAGGGGGTGCCGGATTAGATAGGGGCCGGATTACCGGGGGTCCACTGTACAACGACTTTGGCGGGACATTATATGAGGAGGATTTTGAATTTAAAGATTTATGAAGCGTTTCTATATGCTTAGTTTTTTTTTTTGATGACGTGCAAAGAAAGGGTTTACTATTTTTCATTTCAGTATTTATTGAGTTCCGTTGATCTGTGGATGGCTAACCATGAATAGAATAGAATAAACTTTATTGCGCTTTTTTTTGCTTTTTTGTGCGGTGGATGCGAGACGCACAGGATCGGTCGTTGTGGCGTCGCTTGGGGGAGGCCTATGTCCAACAGTGGACGTCTTTCGGCTGAAATGATGATGATGATGAACTTTATTGTACACCATAAAAGTAACACAACTTATACATAAACTTAAATCTGGGTGCAATGGCGGTCTCATCTATAACAGCGATATCTACCAGACAACCTTAGTATGGATCGTAAGAACTTAATATAATACAGGGGGTAGTTTGCGGTGTACTGCTAACAAATGCCATGACCATGAATCATGTTAATATCTCGGGATTCTTCCGTGCTTCGGAAAGCATATTAAGACATTGGACCTGATTATTATTTACAGTTCTTTGACAGCTGTTACAGATGACTCTCTGTAACGGCTGCAAAAAATACTGGGTTACCAAATAGTATAATAATAATAACGTTTATTGTGTCCAAAAGTTATACACAAACAGTTTTGGGTTTGGAGACTTTATTTAAGCAAGTATTGCCTGTGTTTAAAGACTCCGCTCCTTCACAACAGTAGGTACTTACTTAAAACACAATAAAAATAGTATATGGGTGGAGTAAAACAAAAGAATAATTACGTGTACGTGTGTGTGCGTGTGCATGAGCGTGTTTGTGTTGTTGACCTTAGTGTTGTGGATGTGTGGTTGTATGTGTATGTGTTATTGAACACTCAGAAAAAGAATATCTTAAGCTCCATTTTCTTCAAAACTGTCAAACGGAAGCTTCAGAGACGTCAAAAATAAACAGGGTCCTTTGAAATGTAAACAATTATCTGAAAGAGGACTTTGGAACTCCGCTTGAATACAGCAGTTATACAGACAGTTGACCAATAGTTGAAGTGGTTCTTGTATTTCATGAATCAGAATTCTGTATAAACAGATACCGTTTGAATTTGAATTCTGAATGAAATATGGAATAATGTTTGAATGAAAACCGTCAAACGTGGGTTTACCTTCAGGAATTCTGAGGAGAGGTCAGCAAATCGTAGGGGCCCAGCAGGGTCGAAGCCTACTGGGGCCACGGGTAGTGTGAAAGCGGAACCCGGGGCCCTGGGACGAAGGCAACGAAGGAACAGGAGTGGGTTTTTAGTCAGTAAGAGTCTGACACTATCTCCCGCTCCGCCCAAGAGCGGGGATGTCATTAGGATGATTTTCCCACACAAAAAAAAAAAAAAAAACTGCCGTGGGTTTGGCAACCACAATAGATAGCGTACGATCTGTCCCCTATTTTGAGATAACTTTGTTGGTCTATTCCTCATTTTTCAATGGCTTACCAAGTCACCTAAAGAGCAAGGACTGGAACAATTTGCCTGCTGCGGTCTTCCAGTTCAACTATAATTTAGGTATATTCAAGGCTAGAGTGAATAGGCTCTTAATAAACTAGTGCGCCTGACCATCAATGATTGCATCTTCGCTTACCATCAGGTGGGATCGCAGTCAAGCACTGGTTTATATCAATAAAAAAAAAAAGCAATGGAAAAGGCTATGGTCGGAGTTTCATTGCGTGATTGGATCAGGAATATTATTTATTATTTAGTACACACTAATTTATACCTACACATAATAATATACATATATTTATTTACATCACATCAAACAAACTGATTAGCATCCATAGACTCATAGCAAGGTTCAGTTGAAAACCAGCATCAGGCAACTGCTACATAGTGGCCTGTCATTATGCTGAACTGGACCTATTTGGCGCAGCCGTGAAACACACAATGATGATGTATTTTTTAAGTTTTAGTATTTAAGTTTCTATATTGTAATTGTTATCTCATTGTGTGTACCTGTGTGTCAAATAAACGTGTTTTGTTTCTTTCATTCTGAATGTAGATGCCTCAGGAGAACCAAAGTTACCGATGTAACCCGAAAAATTAGGGTAGGGCACAATGCTCGCAGAACAGATGGTCGATGGAGGGGAAGACGCAGTGTTAGTAGGCCTACCTCGAGATGGACTGATGACCTGGTGAGGGTCGCGGGAATCCAATGGATGCAAGACATACGGGACCGGTCATTGTGGCTACACTCAGGGGAAGTCGGACGTCGTTCAGCTGAAATAATGATGGTGATCATCCATTTCTGTTTTTTTTTAGCCAGTGGTAATATACCCAATGCTGGGCTACAGGTATCCTCACTAGGCGAAGGAATGGACCGTAAACCATCACGCAGGCCAAATCCAAATTGGTGGATATCATCAACCTTTACCTTTTAGGAAAAATAAAATTCATCGATCATAACTGTTTTCGAAACGAACAATAACCGATCGTTTTTTCCAATCGAAAACACAAGAAAAAAAAATCTGTGAATCTCTAATTGCTCCAATGCTGGTTATTTTATTTATTTTAACACACTCAGCCCTCTGCTTGCGTATTGATGGTTCTCTCCCGAGAACAATGCAAAATCAACAATACACATCAATCAACCCTTATTACAACAGACCCAACGTTCATTTTACAGTGTAGCAGTTGTAGCGCTATCTTGGCACACGTCTCTTGAATAGATTTATATTCAATTTAACTTTTCGCTGTTAGGTTTCCATTGGTTACAATAAATAAGCCGGTGATAGGTCGGGCCGTTGTTACGGATGTTAAAAGGTGTTAGTTTGCGTTCGTGGATGCGTATATATGGACCCGGCATTACTTTATGGGCACTTACGTCCTGTTTTGGGTAGCTTACATATTTATGTACTTATCTGTTTTTTTTGGGTTCCGTGCCTTTTTTTGAGAAGGGAAATCGTCTGAGCGGGAGGGGGTGTTAGACTTTTACTGGCAAAAAACAAACCTAAGTTCCTTCAGTTGCCTTTTGCGTTTTAGGACTGCGAATATCCCAGTCATACTTTTCCCCTTGGACCTAACAGGCATGGACCCTTCTGGGTCCCTACGGTTTGGACCTAAAAGGCATGGACCCTGCTGGGTCCCTACGGTTTGGACGTAGCAGGCATGAACCCTGCTGGGTCCCTACGGTTTTCTAACATCTCTGAGTGAGACATGAGGCATGCGTGGAATACTGCGAATCGCGACTCAGGGTCGGACCTTATAGGACGAGTGGAGCGTTCGGTGCCTTTAAGGTTCAATAGTGACCTTATTACTAAAGTCTAAACTTGTTTGATAATTGACAGTCTGTTTGTTTGCAGTTGAAATGAGAGAACACAGAAAACGTAAATTTCTAGAAGGTCAACCATCGCAGTTTGCACAAGCTGAGCCAGTGATCTGGTGAGCATCGCGAAGATTGTATGGATTTGATTGTCATTTGGGTTAACAAAAGGACCGGTCCTGTGCGTGCCACAACTGTTAGATATTCCGTTAGCTAAGGGGAGCCTAATGTCCGACAGTCTTCGCCAGGCCTTGGTACAGGCCATGATCCGAAGCGAGGAAGAGTGGCAGGCGGTCTAGCAAAGGAGGAGGCTGCACGTGCACGCGCGAAGGATTGGCTCTCACGCCTCGGCTGTCGGCGTCCCAATCCCGATTTCTGGTCACCGTAGGCGTGGGCTCACAAACGGCGAGCAATGGGTAACTCGCAGTCCAACCATCCGGTAACCGTCCGGACCGAGCCCAAATCGTCGACGGCGCATACTGTTCCACGCGCACCTCAAGCAGATGTTAAGATGTTAGCAAACCGTAGGGACCAAGCAGGGTCTAAGCCTACTGAGGACAAGGGTTTGTTTCTGAAAGGAAAATTTGGCCCCGGTATGAAAGACAACCAAGGAACAGGAGTAGGTTTTTGCCATTAAAAGTCTGACACACCTTCGCGCTCCGCCCAAGAGCGGGAGATGTCATTAGATGATTTGCCCACCTAAAAGAAATGTCCAACAGTCTTTCAGTTGAAATGATGATGATAATAAACCATCATAGTTTTAGTTCTACGGAACCCTTTATTCGCTCTTACCGTCCCAGTATTTTTATTGAAGTCTGTACTTGATATAATGTACCTAGAGAAGGCCATATTACCTTTTTATGGTACTTAGGTAAGCGACGAAGGGTTTATATCGGGTGAATGTATCCATTACTCTAGATCAGCATTAAGACATGATACTGAAATGAAATGGATCATGTCTGGAATAAAAGACGACGCTTTCTGTCAACGTTGAATATAAATAAGTACCTACGTATAAAAATGTTTGGGACAGTACTTAAAAGTTATCTAAGCAAATGGATGGGCAGTTCTGATAGCTTCATTGTTAATGGTCTAATTGTTTCACCATTTAAGGAGATGTTCGGGCTTGCGGATGACGAGAAATAGATAGCTCGCCGTCCGGCCGTCCGGCAAAATAAACAAAATTGACCAAAACGGGATTAACCATCATCATCTTCCTGCCCTTGTCCCATCTTATTTGGGGTCGGCGCAATACGTTTTTTTCTTCCATTCTATCCTGTCAACCGTCATACTATCACTAACTTCCTTTTCTTTCTAACTTTTAACTGTTTAAAAAAGTCACGTATTTCCTGGAACAAGTTTTGTAAAATATTCGATTAAATCACGGAATTACCGAATGCTAACGGAGTTTTCAGGCGTTATCTCTCTTTTTTCGTGTTGCTTTTTCGTCAAAGATCGCGTTGGATTGCATTAGATAAAGTAAAAAGCTTTTAAACCATGTTCGATGTTGACGATAGGCGAGTGGAAAAGGACCCTCTTAAGGGAACATGGTAGTAGGATAAAAGTATCCTATTTGCTATTCGAACCCATAGTCTACCCGCGAAACATAGTTAGATTGAATATAAAAACTACACTATTGTTTCTGTATTGTCTGTGGTGAAAGAAAAATAAATTCAGTCGTTCATAAAACAATTAAGCGTTGTATTACAATAAACTCATACAAATTCGTTCCGCTGTTTGAGTGTGCAGAAGTTTGTTACTTCTGCACACTCAAACAGCGGAACGACATACAAAATTTCGCCTTTTTATCTGACTTCAAAAAAAGGAGGAGGTTATCATTTCGGTTGTGTTTTTTTTTAATTCGTCGTTTATGGACCGTTTTGAATTTTTTTTTCCCCCTTATGGATAGGCTTTCAGATTGGTCCCATTTTTTTCAAAATCCATTTCTGATGATGGGATCCGTGAGGAATCGAGGGAATTCGTCAAATATTATAAGCAACCATATAGTGATTTTGGTATTTTCATAGAGACCTTTTTTTTTATTCATGATAGGTTCGCGCTTGGCTGCTATCTCACCTGATGGAAAGCGACGATGCGGTCGACGATGGAGCGCGCCTACTTAGAAGTAACCTATTCACTCTTGACTTAAGAACTACAACGTTGAACTTAAACATTTAATGTCAAAAAGTAATATTTGATGAAGTGGAACTGATGAAGAAGACCAGAGAAGGCCAACGGAACTTCATACTCACATAGATATCACAATGAAGATAATTAAGCGACTATGACAATACAAATAAATAAATGGTTCTGAATAGTTATGTTGAAAATGGTATCATTGAAGTGACCTGATGATGATGATGGAGCCGGAAGATAGGCACCGGAACTCTGTAACTAATTCATGTATCCTAGCTATGTTTGTGCTTATTAGAATTGTCATGAAATGCACTTTGGCTATAAGGTACTATCGAACTGACCTGATGATAGAGAGGGAAGGTAGACACAGGGACTTCGTAATAAAACAATGTAACCTAGCAGTGTTGGGGTTAATTGGAATGGTCATGAGAAATAGGCACTCTGGTTATAAGTGTATCGGAACTAAAAAGTATGACATAAAAATTTTTAACAAAAAAAAAAAAACAGACTTCACCAAAAAAGATACTAAGATGATCAAAATAACTTTAATTTCGAAAGTCGGTGTTAAATTTCGGAGTTAAGTTTGTATTAATATTAGGGTCGACGTTGCGTTACGCGGTCGCCCGCGCGGTCTCATACAAAAGTGCACCGTCGCGGCTCGCCTCGCGGGCACCCGTCGCGGGCAGTCGCGCTCCGCGCCCGTTTTGCTACGTAATAATAGATTAAAGTTCTCCATCGTTACGACTACATGCACACCGTAAAATTTTAACCAGTGATACTGCGTAGGTAATCCGGTTTCCGCTACGAGGACCGCCGCACACGACACGCGCATAGACACGCGACGGGTGACCACGTGGGGCGCTTAACGCGTTGATCCTTAGTGTTAAAGTCAGAATATAACACGTTGGTCTTGAAAACCTCTCTCGGATCATTGTGAATTAGTAATTAGCGTAATAAATCAGTTGCGTGGTTTTTTTTTTTGTTGTTAGGGAACTTATGTATAAATAATATAGCTTGACCACTATCTCACCTGGTGGAAAGCGATGATGTGGTCGACGATGGATTACGCTTGCGTACGCTTGCCTTGCTGCGCTTTCTTATGTTTGGAATAGTCTGTGTAGCGACATCTATGGCGTCACATAAGAACTAATCTTGCATCGCACAATTAAAGTTCGCCGCGCGATTTGAACACATAGAATAGCCCAAAATCATCTGCTGGGCAGTTGCCCACCAAACATAACACCCGTCTGGTCGGAAGATCCTCCCTTTTCAAAGGAGACATGTGGGACTTTACTCTCTGTTCCGTATACCTCCAAATTTGTTTATTGCTCGTTACCCATTCATCGCTCACACAATACGTTCTCTGGTGGAAATTCCCACTCCGATCAGCACCCTAAACCGTCATAAAATAATTAAATGTTCCAATACAGACAAATCTGTACAATGTTAAGCTGAACACCACAACAAAACGCGAAACAACTTTGGATTAACCTCTAAACAATGCTAAACGAACATCAAAGGGAATCAATCAAAAACATGTTCGTGTATTTGTTTAATGAAAATGTTACTAAAGTTTAATTGATTTCTATCTAAAGTTAAGCTTGGATATCGATATAGATCTGGTCTTTATTCTAGGCTTCGCTCGCTTGAGTATAAGTTTCTCGATACAAACTAGAACCCCGTTTCATCCCCTTAAGGGCTGAATTTTGAATAGTTCTTAATTAGTGCTCGCCTACATCACAATAGGAAACTATATGCAAAATTTCACGCTCCTCATCCCAGTTTTAGCTGTGCGTTGACATCTCAGTCATTCAGTTTCTCCTTTTATATATATAGATTTCTTAACTCAATAAATCTCAAATAAATACTAGGGAAATGATGATAATAATAGTTGTTAGCAACTTTTCTATTATCATCTCCTTAACCTTTTATCAACAAGTTTGGGTCTGGCTTTTAGTCTATCTATATGCGACTGATTAACCGTATTTTTACATGGAGTGACTGCTTATCAGACCTCCATAACCAAGTTACTGGGCAATATCATACGATACTCCATAGATAGATTGATGGTCAGACTTTCTGGCGTCTGGAGTAAACTTTCAGGTAACGATTTTTTTTTTATAGGGGATTTTACGCATAGCGTATGTCAGTCCCATCGTATCCTAAACAATTGTACGTACATCACAAGACATGGGCCATGAATTCGAACTAATTTTTCGCATTGTCACTATTTGGTTGGGATAGAATGTTATGGAACATGCCTACATCAGTGGAAACTATTGTATTAATACCAAGTCGTACAGATTTAGCTAAATAACATAAATATTCAACGAAATTCCAAATAAGTACATTCGTGTTTAGTAACGTGTATGTGGTGAGTGCGGGTGCGTGGAAATAAAAAGTCACTGCAGCTATAGTACTCACGGTTTATGCACTAGACAACATCCATACATGACACATATGACAAGAAGGAGAACGGACAGGAGAAACACAATAGTCACAGCACAATATAACAGTTCACAAAAACAATAATAGTTCGCGTAACACTTATGAGAGCAAGTAAATTACGGGCGCGGCGCAGGCGGTTCGCGGTGAGGTTTACGACCGACTGACCCACATAAAAATAAAAGTGAACCTGGGGCGCTCAACCGCCGCGTGCGCTGGCCCGCGCGCTAGGGTAGCCGACACCATCCGACATTATAATGTTAAACATTATAAATGCCGTGAATGTTGAGTAGTGTTATTGATAAACGTAAATGATAATAATACTGTGGCTGTGTATATGTTTGTGTTTTAATTGTGGTGTCTTGTGTGAGTTTATTATAAACGTAAATAAACTACGTGGTAGGGGTGAACCCTACATCACCCCCCTCCAGAGACCGTCAAGGGCGATAAAAATCCGGGAACCTGACATGACGGCCAGAGCGTGTGGTGTACTCCTTGCTACTGCTAGGTGGAGTGACTTCCTCTGGGTCAGCTTTGTCTGCCAAAATATAGGCTGGCTTCAGGCGGTCGATTGAGACCGTGACCTCTCTGCCTTTGAATAAAATCTTGAAGACTTTGTCTCCCCTTTGCAGAACTTTGTGAGGACCTGTGTACGCTGGTTGTAGCGAGCCACGTAATTGCGGATTGCGTTATCCGACGCGTCAGTAACTAACGCGAGATTGGCATTGCAATCGGGGTGAGCTAAAAGAGCAGCGTTAGCTAAGCTTGCCTTGCAGTCCTCAAATGCTTGCAGAGTATTCTCCGCAAGACATATAGGCTGCGAGCCCTTTACGTTGCCAATCAAGAGGTTGTGAAGCGGCGCCTGGATCTGAGCTGCGTGGGGTATGAAGTGTCGATAATAATTGATCATACCCAGGAAGCGGCGCAACTGACGAACATCTTTGGGATGCGGAAAGTTCTTGATCGCCTCGACCTTGGAGTCTAGTGGTTGGGTGCCCTTCTCGGAGATGTGGTAACCTAAAAAAGTTACCTCCGGGACACCAAAAACGCACTTAGAGGTGTTAATCAGCATGCCATAGTCCTTCATCCTGGCGAAGATAATGCGGAGGTGCTCCTCATGCTCCACCTGTGACCTAGAAAATATAAAGAAGTCATCCAAATAGGTATAGCAAAAGTCCAACCCTCTGGTCATCTCGTCCACAAAACGTTGGAACGTTTGGCCTGCGTTACGCAGACCGAACGTCATGTACGGGAACTCGTACAGGCCGAACGGTGTGGTGATTGCCGTCTTCGGAATGTCTTCCGGACTGACAGGGATCTGATTGTAGGCTTTTACTAGGTCTATGGTGCTGAAGACCTTGCAACCAGAGATGCTGTGAGCAAAGTCGTGGATGTGCCTAATCGGATACCTGTCAGGGACGGTTCGGGCGTTGAGCATGCGGTAATCACCGCACGGTCGCCATCCGTTGTCCTTTTTAGGAGCGAGGTGCAGTGGTGATGCCCATGGACTCTCCGACGGTCTGGCGGTTCCATTGGCGAGCATCAGCTGGAACTCCTGCTGAGCAATTTTTAATTTGTCTGGCGCTAGGCGCCGAAATGGTGAAGATACTGGAGGGCCTGGGGTAGTGCGGATGTGGTGTACGGTGTTGTGAGGTGTGTTGCGTAGTGTACCGGCGGGTCGGGTGATGTCGGGAAACCCGTCTAAAATTCTATGGTACCTCGAATCACCAGAAGTTATTTTTACAGAAAATAAAGATGAATCTGTGTGATTCGAGGCAACGGTAAAAACATTCGTACTACTATCGACTAGTCGTTGATTACGACAGTCAACGACTAGCGAGTAAAAACTTAAAAAATCTACGCCGATAATTGGTTTTGTCACCTCAGCGACCACAAAACGCCACTTAAAGTCCCTACGGAGTCCTAAATTTAAGTTTAATTGTACATACCCATATGTTTTGATGGGCGTGCCATTCGCGGCCACTAAATCATAGTTTGTGCACTCGCGACGGTCACTAAGTAGACGGCGGGGGTAGACGCAGAGGTCGCTACCTGTATCGACCAGGAACTGCGTCTTCGTGCTCCGGTCCGTGACGAACAGGCGACCAGTCGAGGGAGGGCAATCGTTTGTCGCCATCACCGACTGCCCGCGGCGTTTCCCTGCCGGTAGTCGCAGGGCTTGACGCAGCGCTTCGCCTTCTCCCCGTGCATGGCGTGGTACCAGCACACGGGGTGCTGCCGGTAGCTGGAGTCCGAGCGGGTGGAGGACCGGTGACGTGAGCGCCGTCGCGCGTCTCGACCACAACTGTGGGAGCGGTTGCGCGAACGGCTGTCACGCAGCTGCAGCGTCAGGTCCTTCACTGTCCGCTTCAGTTCGGCGATCTCGGCGGCCATCTCGCTTGTCGAGGGTCCTGCTGCCGAGGCTGCTGCGACGTGGCTTGCTGGCGCGACGATGTCCTGGACGCGGTCTGCCAGCTCGGCTAGCGCGCCCAGGGTGCTGTGGGGCTGCGATGCCAGGAGGGGCTGGACGTTGGTGGGGAGTCGGCTGCACCAGATGGTGCGCACGAAGTCCTCGGGCACTGTTGGGCCTGCTAACCCCTGTAGGTGGCGGAGAAACTGTGACGGCTTCCGGTCACCCAGCTCCTCATGCATCAGCAGCTGCTTTATTTTGCGTTCTTGGGACGCTGAGAGCCTCCGCACCAACTCCGTCTTCAACCTCTCGTACCGATTATGCGCCGGGGGGGACATGATTATGTCCTTGACCTCCTTGGACTGCTGGTGGTCGAGATGTCCAACGACGTAATTATATTTGGTGACGTCGTTCGTCACCCCTGCATTCTCAAATTGCGCCTCGATTTGCGCAAACCAAATGTCGGGCTCCTCGGGCCAAAATGGAGGTAGGCGCAAAGCGACGCGGTACACCTCGGCCGGCTCGACCTTCGAACCCGAGAGGCGTTTGACCTTGCGCGTGCGGTGCGCAACATGATCGTCGGGCTGCGATGACGCTGTGTGCTCGGTCTCACTGTCACTCATGTTTTTTTTTTATACTGTGTTCTTTGTCGAGGGTCACCAGTTTAGTAAGGTGTATGTGGTGAGTGCGGGTGCGTGGAAATAAAAAGTCACTGCAGCTATAGTACTCACGGTTTATGCACTAGACAACATCCATACATGACACATATGACAAGAAGGAGAACGGACAGGAGAAACACAATAGTCACAGCACAATATAACAGTTCACAAAAACAATAATAGTTCGCGTAACACTTATGAGAGCAAGTAAATTACGGGCGCGGCGCAGGCGGTTCGCGGTGAGGTTTACGACCGACTGACCCACATAAAAATAAAAGTGAACCTGGGGCGCTCAACCGCCGCGTGCGCTGGCCCGCGCGCTAGGGTAGCCGACACCATCCGACATTATAATGTTAAACATTATAAATGCCGTGAATGTTGAGTAGTGTTATTGATAAACGTAAATGATAATAATACTGTGGCTGTGTATATGTTTGTGTTTTAATTGTGGTGTCTTGTGTGAGTTTATTATAAACGTAAATAAACTATGTGGTAGGGGTGAACCCTACACGTGTGAATGTAATTTAAAAAGTTTTAGAATAACATCTCATTCATATTCAAAAGCATACTCGCCTTAAAAATATGAATTTTACTCAAGATTTTATTCAGTGTCACAGTTAGCACTTGGCTTAATGTTGATGTCTACTTTTTGGCATATTTTGGAATTTATTTATATATTTTAAGGTATCGTGATGGCCCATTGGTACTTTTTTTCGAATTAAAATCTGCAGCTAAATGAAAGTTGTGTCATCTAAAAATTGAATTTAGTGTAAACTGTAGCTCACAATGTTCTTCTTATAAACGCTTGATATTTACCTTTTATCTAGGAGCATATCAAGATATAGTATAAAATATTTTATATGCAAAATGTCTAGGCAAGAGCATATTGTCTTAACACCCCTGAAGTGTTGGCTGTAATAGGAAGGTAATCCCAACGATTACATTAATTATACCGGATAATTACAATTACTAAAACAATAGATCTGTTGGAGCATTGTTGTGATCCAATTAAATTGATAGTGGTCGTTTAAATTGTTCTACTACAGTTGAAACATGGTGCTGTCAGAAATTATTGCTTAACTAGTTTTTAGTTGAAAGGAAGACCTCTGACGAGTTGAATTGATGACCAGGGTCCAAGTTATGGGATTGTGTCTAATAATAATATTATTTTTTTTATATTTATAATGTTTTTTTTTTATAATGTATAATGTATCTAAGTATATATTTATTATTGTTCTTATTTCCTCTCTGTCAGTCTTATAGTAAGCTGCACCTGCCATGTTATGTCTCTGCACCACCCTAAGGTCGACTGGTAGAAAATGCCTAAGGCATTAAGTCCGCCTCTGTACAATGTCTCATTTGTGCATAAAATTTTAAATAAATAAATAATGTTTCTTTTTTAAAAGAAATATTTAAAAATGTTAATGTAATATTATTATTGCATTTATTAAATTAAACATTTAAATAAATGCAATAATATAATATAATATAATAATAATATTCCACAACTTCCACACAACGCCATCTAGTCCCAAACTAAGCAGAGCTTGTGCTATGAGTACTACATAACTGATAAACATACACTTCTGGACACATCTATTGGCCCACCTTAGAGTTTAGGTTTCGATGGCCCCTACCGAAATATGATTGCTAGATTGAACAAAAACTGTTGATGCAGTTTTAAACCTGATACATTTTACCATCTTTTTCGATCGTATTGTTTTAAATTTGAATTCAGAATACCATACGACATGGAGCTACGCCTAACAAGTCGGATATGCGCCTTGTTAAAGGCAATTGATTTTTGAATAAAAAACATGTTTTATCAAATAAAGGTTTAATTTAATAACGCGTGTTGCCTCCATGGGCATCTACCACAGCTCTCATACGATTAGGCATAGAGTTTATCAACCGCTCTATGAAATTTTGAGGGATCATCTCCCATTCCTCTTCTATGGCAGTTTTCAACTCCTGCATCGTCTGGGCAACTGGCTGACGAGCCCTAACACGTCTTATTAGCTCGTCCCACATGTGCTCAATGGGGTTCATGTCTGGGCTTCTGGCTGGCCAGTCCATAACTGTGATGTTCACATCCCGAAGATATTCCCTGACGATGCCGGCCGCATGGGCTCTTGCATTATCATGCATAAAAAGGAAATTTGGGCCCACATAGTCCGCGTATGGTATCACGTGAGGTTCTAAGCACTCACGAATGTACCTTTCAGCATTTAATGTTGGCAGCCGTGGTCCTGTAACAACCTCAAGTTGAGTTTTGCCGCTCGCGGATATACCGCCCCAGACAGTCCATGAGCCACCGCCATAAGCAACCTTCTCTTCAAAGCAGCATTGTGCGAAACGCTCTCCCTTACGTCGGTAGACCTTCTTCCTTCCATCATTGCCATGTAACACAATTTTAGACTCATCAGAAAAGAGTACACGGCTCCAATCTTGCTGTGTCCAATTTAAATGACTGCGTGCGAAATGAAGGCGCGTTGTTCGGTGGGCTCGCGTTAGTTTGGGCCCATTAGCTGGCTTGTGTGGTACCATATCGCGTTCTTTTAACCTTCTCCGAACAATTCGAGCGCTCACAGATACTTCGGGGAAGTCGCGAAGTTGGTTTTGTATCTCAATGGAGGTAAGGTGACGATTTCTCAAGCTGGTCGTCAAGATGAATCGATCCTGCCTTTCAGTTGTGACCCGAGATCGTGGCCTTCCTTGGCGACAAACAAAGCCGCCAGTCTCTAGGTACCTTCGATAAACATCTCGGACCGCAGATCGACTTAAATTAAGTTGAGCACTCACGTTTCTTTGGCTGTGTCCGGCCTGAATAAGTGCCACAGCTTGGGCGGCGACTTCAGGTAAAGTATCCATAGATTATTGATAGAACCTCACCTTAATGTTAAGAATAAGTAATGTTTGTTGCAAAACCAAAGATATCAATCACTTTTTCAAGAATTAAATCCAAGTAAACCAATAAAACCAAGTTTTCTTAGTATTCGATTGTTTGATATCAACAAACAGGCTCCAAATTGTCTTTTTTTTCTTTAAATTCTGTGTTCGAAATTCAAAAAAAGACTATTGAATGAAATTGTGAATGTGCCAGGTTCAAAACTGCATAAAAACTTTTTGCTCGACCTAATATAAAATTTTAGCTAGGACCAAACGAAACTGAAAATACAAGGTGGGCCAATAGATATGTCCAGAAGTGTACTTATATATTTCTAAATACATACATAATATTGATATAAATTACACCCAGACACAGAACAAATGATTGGGCTCATCACACAAACATTGGTCCTGGGTAGAAATCGAACCCACTACCTCAAGCTTAGCAGTCAGGGCCACTATTATTTATTTATTTTATTTTATAGAAGGCTCACAGACAAATAGAAAAAAATATATAAACATTGTTATTATCAAATTGCTAATTACAAGCCTCCACACATATTTAAAAAAAATTTAACCACTAGATCAACAGGCTAGTCGAAATTGAATGGAAAATTGAATCAAAATTGAATTGTTTGAAAGAGTATCAGCGACCCTGGCATATAAACGGCAACAGAACGAACATGGATGGGATTCCAATAAAAGTCTGATACGATTAATTGAGAATGGGACAAGCTAGTTGTTGATTTTCCCTCCCATGAAAAAGCAGGCTGCGGAAGTCTATTGGATGCGAGAAGCCTGGAACCAGTAAATGTGATGATAATTCGTAAAGTCTTTTTGCTGTTCTTTTTTTTTTTTTGGGACAATCATCTAATGACAAATCCCGCTCTTAGGCGGAGCGGGAGATAGTGTTAGACTTTTACTGACTCCTGTTCCTTCTTTGCCTTCATCCGCCCCTTCATGGCCCCGAGCTTCGTTGCCTTCTCTCTCTGGTTTCCCTTCAAAACGCTTAAATCTTTCGCCTTTTACTCTTTTTGCAGTGCTGCGTTTACGTTTTAAGTATCCCTAAAATATGGTTTTCAGAACAAATTAAGGGAACCTTCTTCCGGTATACGGATATACACTAGCTACATGATTTATAATTTATTTATTTAAACTTTATGTACAGTAGTGGTACATAGGCGGACTTCATGCAACAAGGCATTCTGTACCAGTCAACAATTGGATTAAACAAGTCAACACAGTGTTGACTAGGTTGGCTAGGTGTGCACAATAAATAAATAATACATATTTCAAGTCAATCAATTTCATTTTAAAAATGGAAACTAATTTAACGTACTAGTTTAATGTTGAAAATTCAATTTCAGCATAATATATGAGTACCATCAACGAGTTCAATCGAACTTCTCTTAAAATTGCTCTACGCATAAATCTCTTCGTTGTCGCATCACACCTTTCATCATCATCATCGTCATCGTCATCATCATTTCAGCCGAAAGACGTCCACTGTTGGACATAAGCGTCCACCAAGTGTCGCCATAATGATCTCTCCTGTTCTTGAGTGGCAACCGCGCACCGGAAGACGTAGCGTTGGAAGGCCTCCCACAAGGTGGACACTGACCTGGTGAGTGTCGTGGGAATGCGATGGATGCGAGACACACAGGACCGTTCGTTGTGGCGACACTTAGGAAGGCCTGTCCAACAGTGGACATCCTTCGGCTGAAATGTTTATGATAAAGCTGATGAATACACGCTAATCCCCATTTTCCAACCAAATTCTACTCTAAGCATTCAAGTGCTTAGAATAGAATTTGGGTTGGAATATATTCAACGCGATTTGAATAAGAGCTTTGTTCCAAAATTATCTACAATACTAGCTATTATGGAACGTTAATTTCTCGTATGGTATACACACCGGTAGTCAAACTTCGAAAGCCACAGCTGGTGCACCAAGATTCCGATGCTAATGAACTGAAGTTATACCATAAAAGCATATCAAGATATTTGCATTTTGAGTAGGTTTCTTCCGCGAGCTATGGAGGCTCGCATCGGAAGTTATACTTGGAAGTATGTCGTAAAATGGGACGGTTATGATATAGCTAAGTAATGGTTAAAAAATTGACTGTCGACTTAAGAAAGTATCTGGTGAGCAAATATGATAGGTAAATTTTTATTTGAAGTATAAGAAATGTATGGTATATATACTTCAAAATTAAAATACTAACTAAGTATCTATGTTAATTTTCGTATATATAAAAACACAAACTACACTCAGGCGTTTTTTTTTTTTGGATGGGAAAATCATCTTATGACAAATCCCACTCTTGGGCGGAGCGCGAGATAGTGTCGCAGTTTGCTAGCAGTAATGCTAGAAATGGAGGAAGCCACACGTGCATGAGCGAGGCAATGGCCCTCGCGCCCCAGCCACCGGGATTTCGATCCCGATTTCCGGCCACCGTAGGTGCGGGCTTGCGGACGCTTGCCATCCGATCATCCAGTAACCATCCGGACCGAGCTCAAGTCGTCGACGCGACGGCACAAGGTGTTCCACGTGAGCCTCGAGGAGATGTCAGCAACCGTAGGAACCCAACAGGGTCAAAGCATACTGGGGACATGAAAGAGATCCCCGGGCCCCTGGAACAATGGCAAAGAAGGAACAGGAGTGAGTGTTTAGTCTGACACTATCTCCCGCCCCGCCCAAGAACGGGGGATGTCATTAGATGATATTCCTACACGAAAAAAACCTCCTGAAAGTGGTATGTTCAACGTCGGCTATTGAATTGATTTCAGTTCTTTTTAAAATGGGTATTTATGGAAAAATACCAATTTTTATCTAAAAAAAAATTACGTAACAAGCGTGTGTGCGTGCTGTTACATCCCTAGAATGCACCCCTAAATGCCTAGTCAGCACCATATCATCATTCCCTTATAGATTGAATGCATGAGTCAGGCGGTAAGACCAGTTCGGGTTGAGACTCCTACCGGATAGGTCGCAAGTCAGAATATTGACCAAGTTTCCCTACTAATTTCGTGTTAACTGTAATTTTCACTCAATATAACAATTAACTTGAAACAATCGTTTTTTTTAAAAAGGGATTTCCAAATCGTGTCCTAATATTGGTGGCAGCGGTGGGATTATAATCCCGTGGAACGCCTCGCGAGTGTTATCCAGTGAAAGTGTTCTTGTGTCAAGTATATCTTGTGTGCTTCAAAACCTGCGACCCGAACTCAACGAGGCCTATCTGCGGCCTAAGAGAGGCCAACTCTGGCTGAAATAGGCCAACTCCAGTAGCCTACGAGAGGCTAACTCCAGCTCAAAAGAGGCCAAATCCAGGGCCCTTTTGAGGCTCATCCAAGTCGTCACCTGTCTACTGTGCAGCGGTATTGAGCAGCGCGCTGCAGGCGCAATCTACGGACCTGCCCGTATCCAGCACCGACCAGTACCAGACGTCCTCCGTGTCCCCGCAAAATGAAGTGTTTTTGTGTCCTGTGAGTCAGTTCAGTGTCCTTAATTTTAATTCTATTTATAGATTTGATGAATAATCTTTATCATATAACTTAAGTGGAATCTGTTTGGAACTTTGTGCCCAGACCGTAGTCTAAACATCCTTCGCCCACGTATTTGGTTACTTAGTACTCGGGATATTGATAAGCCGTCTAGAACCAGTCGTCAAAAGTCTTATTATCGTGTCCATAGCTAGGTATTGTATTTTATTCCACAACAAAAATGACAAAATCAGATTCGAAAAAAGACCTCAGAGAGGTAAAAGATGAGGAAATACCCCTTAATGTCATCCTAAAATTTATTAAGCCATTCGATGGTTCTAGGGAAAAATTAAATGCCTTCCTAGTCAACTGCGATAATGCGATATCCTTATCGTCATCATCTCAGGAAGACATTGTCTTCAAATATATTATCAGTCAACTAGAGGGTAAAGCGCAAAGCGCGTGTTCCATTAAAGACTTTGACAATTGGTTATCTCTCAAAGAATTTTTGAAAAATCAATTCGGTGAGAGAAAACATTACGCTCATTTACTTACCGAGCTTCAAGAGTGTCATCAGACTAACCAGGAAACGGTCAGCCAATTCCACCTGCGAGTCGAAACTTGCTTATCCAGATTACTTACAGAAGTAACAATTTCCAACACCAAGAAAAGTGAACTTGTTGGTAGAGTGGCTGCGATGGAGGACTTAGCGCTTCATACATTCAACATAGGGCTACATCCTCGTATTGCCAACATTGTAAGATGTAGAGATCCAAAAAACTTGAACGAGGCTGTCAACTATGCAATCTCTGAAGAAAAGATTCAGCAATATTCATTCAAACAAAATATTAATTTTAAGAAAGACAATAATAGACCTTCACCTAAGCCACATCTACCTAATAATAATAACAGCTTACCTTCTTCATCTAGAGATTCGTCGGCATGCAGATACTGCAAGAAGGAGGGTCATACCTTAACCGAATGTAAATTGCGTGAATATAATAATAAAAAGTATAATAACAATAAATTCAATTCTCCCTCGCAACAATATTCTTCTAAGCCCAAGAATCCTCATGTAAACTTCGTGAACGACGAAGAAGAATCCTCTGATCAGGACAATTTAAATTATTAAACGTCTCGACGGGGTGTCGCACGAGACGAACTTTAAAAGACGACGCCATTAATCCTATACTCAATCGTCCTTCATCCTCTAGAGCTATACGACAGGGTAACCAGCCCCAAATTGGCAGCTCTAACAATGTCACGCGACAGGGTAACCAGCCCCAAACTGAAGACATTTCCAATCCTCCTCAATCCATATGTGTCCTTGAGAAGGAAAACAATAATGATTATCGTCCTTTATCCTCTAGAGCTATACGACAGGGTAACCAGCCCCAAATTGGCAGCTCTAACAATGTCACACGACAGGGTAACCAGCCCCAAACTGAAGACATTTCCAATCCTCCTCAATCCATATGTGTCCCTGAAAAGAAAAACAATAACGATTATAAAATATACGAAATAAATCATCATCTTCCTGCCCTTATCCCGTGTTATTTGGGGTCGGCGCAACACGTTTCTTTCTTCCACTCTGCCCTGTTACTCGTCATGCTATCACTAACTTCCTTTTCTTTCATATCACTCTTCACACAATCCATCCATCTTTTCTTTGGTCTCCCTCTCCCTCTCCATCCATCCACATGTAAACTCATAACTCTTTTAGTAACATGCGTTTCATCCCTCCTCTTCACATGACCATACCAAGATAAACGATTCCCTTTCAACTTTTCAGTCACTGGTGCCACTTTCAAACTTCCCCTAATATATTCATTTCTCACTTTATCCATTCTCGTCACACCACACATCCATCTTAAAATATACGAAATAAATACCAATTTAAAAACATACTTACCTTATATCGTCGCCCAGTCGTCTGTCAGCAAGAAACCACTTACCCTTTTGATAGACACTGGAGCTTCCTTGTGTATCCTAAAGAAATCATGCCTATCCCAAACCTCTGAATTAGGTTATGACATTGTCAGAATAAAAGGTATTGACTCAAAGGACCCAATCACGAGTCACGGTAACCTTACTCTGGACTTAAGTCTATCCCCTGGATACACAGTACTACACAAATTTCACATCTTTGACAACTTAGGTTTCCCCTATGATGGTATTATAGGTAATGACCTATTCATTAAAAATGGCTGTCGAATAAATTATGATTCAGGTGCACTGGAAATTGCACACCATCATATAAAGTTGTCTTTCAACCATCCGTCTTACATAATAGAACCACGAACCGAAACCATCATAGAATGTTCAGTTAAAAACCCAGAAGTTAAGGAAGGTATAATTTTGGACCAACATATTTCCGATAAATTGTTAGTAGCTAATTCGATAGTGAAAACAAAAAGTAATAATCGAATAAATGTATCGATTCTGAACGTATCTGAAAAACCTATTTCAATAGATCCTAACCTCTCTTTGACCTTAATCCCGATGGCAAATAATGAAATATGTTTATCTCAATCTAACGTCAATTGTTATGAGAGAACAAATGAGGTCCTTAAACAGCTACGAACTTCTCATTTAAACTCTGAAGAGTCTGAAGCTCTTTATGGTATCTGTAGTCAATATGCAGACATATTTCACCTTTCCGATGATGAACTCACTTCAACTAGTGCCATCAAGCATGAAATTAAAACAAGCTCCTCACAACCTATAAATGTAAAATCTTATAGATTTCCAGAAGTTCATAAAGACGAGGTCAGAACCCAGATTAGTAAGATGCTGGAACAAAATATAATTAAACCATCTACCTCTCCATGGTCATCCCCCATTTGGATAGTACCAAAAAAGGTTGATGCTTCAGGAAAAAGAAAATGGCGCATAGTGATTGACTATCGCAAGCTCAACGATATCACTATTGGTGAGAGCTATCCGATTCCCCAAATTAACGAAATCCTAGATCAGCTAGGCAAGAGTAAATATTTTACAACTCTCGATTTAGCGTCAGGCTTCCATCAAATAGAAATTTCAGCTGAAGATATCCCTAAAACTGCTTTTAGTGTACCCGAAGGTCACTACGAATTTATAAGAATGCCATTTGGCCTCAAAAATGCCCCTGCAACCTTTCAGAGGCTCATGAATACAGTCCTGTCCGGCCTGCAGGGTATACATTGCTATGTTTATTTAGACGATATTGTAATTTACTCCTACGACCTTACAACCCATGTCCAGAAATTATCCCACACATTTGAGAGATTGAGAAAATTCAACCTCAAACTACAACCAGACAAATGCGAGTTTCTTCGCAAAGAAGTTACTTATCTTGGTCACACTATTAGCGAAGCAGGCTTAAAACCTAACCCCGAAAAAATAAAAGCTGTAAGTGAATTCCCTATCCCAAAATGTCCAAAAGACGTAAAATCATTCCTAGGTTTAGTGTCCTATTATCGTCGCTTCCT
Source organism: Mythimna vitellina (assembly GCA_949316375.1). Lineage (NCBI taxonomy): Eukaryota > Metazoa > Arthropoda > Insecta > Lepidoptera > Noctuidae > Mythimna > Mythimna vitellina. The sequence continues at coordinate 4,168,190 of OX438687.1, read as the reverse complement.
ACAGGACTTTTCTAAACTTGCAAAACCTCTTACTTCCTTGTTAAAAAAGGATATACCATTTGATTGGACAAATAGTCAACAACTTGCTTTTGAAACATTAAAAAATAAGTTAATCTCAGCACCCGTCCTAATATACCCCGACTTCACTAAACCCTTCATCCTGACGTGTGATGCGTCAAATTACGCTATTTCAGCGATACTGTCTCAAGGCGAGGTGGGAAAAGACCGCCCAATCGCTTTTGCCTCACGCACACTAAACAAAGCTGAAACAAATTACAGCGTAACCGAAAAAGAATGTCTGGCTATTATTTTTGGTACAAAAATATTTCGCCCATACCTCTATGGTTACAAATTTAAAATCATAACTGATCATAAACCACTAAGGTGGCTATTCAATTGTAAAGAGCCAGGATCCAAGCTAGTCAGATGGAGACTAAAACTCGAGGAATACGATTATGAGATAGAATATAAAAAGGGCAAGGTCAATAGTAACGCTGATGCTCTTTCCCGTTACCTTCCAAACACCGCTCACGTACTTACCGACAAAATACCACCTGTAAGTGTCCCACCTCCACCTCAGCAGCCTGAAATCCCTCCTGTCGATCCTGAAAGTCCCGGAATACCTGAAATTCCCGACTTACCTGACTTTATAGATTTACCTGAAAATGTTGAGTTACCCGATGACTTTGAACTTCCTGAAGATCTTGACATCCCATCTCCACCTGAAGTCCAGAACGACGACGATACTTACTCTAAATTTCTAAAGAAAATAAATAATAAATCTAATCAATTCGACACTATAATTCATGAACATAGCGAAACCTTATTAAAAACAAAATTAAAAACTATTATTATACCAACTTCCATTGACCTTGATGAGTCAAACCCCTATATTTCGGAAGTTGTCGATAAACTTTCGGAACCAAAAGATATCCTTGAAAAAGAAAGGAGATTACATTCCTTTCTCTCCTTCGAAAATAATAATGTAAAATTTTACTTACTTTTTGTAAAAGTCCATCACTTCGATCAGTGCAACTATGAAGATATTTTTGAGAGTCTTAAAAATCTGAAATTTGAATTAATTAATAAAAACATAACTGAGTTCGCCATAACAGACTTTCGTAATCCATTTGATTCACATAATTTTATGAAGATTCATAATATAATTACATACTTGTTTCACACTACTTCAATCATTACCCATATTTTCAAAAACATTATAATTTATCCTTCTCCAACTGAAATCATTAAAATCTTAAAAGAGAACCACGATATTCCCATATCAGGTCATTTAGGCTCAAATAGAATGTTAAGTAGAATCCAAGAAAAATATTATTGGCGCAATATGCGCAGAGATGTCGAAAACTATGTCCGAAAATGCGAACAATGCCAAACCAATAAAGCCCTGCGTAGAACCAATCGAGCTCCTATGCAGATCACATCGACATCTACACAACCTTTTGAACGCGTGTCACTTGACATTGTCGGACCATTGCCCGAATCAGGCGCGGCCAAGCTCAGGTTCATCTTAACGATTCAGGATGACCTCACGAAGTATTCAGCAGGCTATCCTATCCGAAACGCTACAGCTGAAGAAACTGCTGAATGTTTAATCCATTTCATATCCCAGTTTGGTATCCCTAAGACTATTCTTACCGATCAAGGAACCAATTTTACAGCAGAACTATTTAAACAAACCTGTACTTTCTTAAAAATTAAACAGTTATGGTCCAGTCCCTATCATCCACAAACTCAGGGTGCTTTAGAGAGAAGTCATGCGACACTAAAAGAGTATTTAAAATCTTTCGTCGATGACAACCAAAATGACTGGCCGAGATACGTTTACACGGCAATGTTAACCTACAATACCACAGTCCATTGCACCACAAATTATACACCATACGAATTATTATTTGGTTGCAAACCATTTATACCCACTTCTATTTATGATACAGCATTAGAACCTACATATCCTAGTTATGTCCGTATACTCCAACAGAGAATGAAACTGTCCAGAGAGAAAGCCGTCGAAAACATTCTTAAATCGAAAATCACATCAAAAGACTATTACGATAGAAGAACTAGACCTACAAAATATAAAGCAGGCGATATGGTGTATATCAAACACCATCCGCGACAAAATAAAGCTCTATCACCTATCTGGAAAGGTCCACATAAGGTGATAAAAATAAATGGCAACAATACGTTGACCCTTCTCGTTAATCGCCGTCACGTCAAGTATCACTATGACGAGTTAAAATTGGCGGAAATCACTAATATTTAGTTTTATTTTAATATTATACCTTAATCTAGTTAACCTAGTTTTGACATAAGTAACTTTAGTTAAATATTTTATCTAATATATTTCAGAATTTCTACATTCCTGTCCCTTACAACGTCTGACATCATCGAACAAGTCACTGATAGCCCTGGCATATACTTCGATCCAATAGGAATCATGAAACAGACTAGCGATCATATTCATTTACTTGTACCCATAGATATTACATATATAAAACCCCATATACAAAATATAAATGAAGCATTAAAGACCTCTATGCTTTTGTGTAAACAAAATATATGTGTATATGTGTATACAAAATACAATATTAAAAGAATCTGAATGTAAAAATATACTACAACCTCTGGTTTTACGACTTATCGATATTCAGAAAGACTACAGTGCCATATCTCATTTAACATCTGGGCGAGAAAGGAGATCCGCTTGGTTAGCAGGAGTTGGCTCTCTTTTCAAACAAGTTATTGGCACAATGGATGAAGACGATGCCTTAAGATATAATAACGCCATTCAAAATCTAAATAATAATAACATTAAACTTGCATCTATTTTAAAAGATAACATTCTTGTAACAAACACGGCCCTTTCCCGTTACAACAAAACTCTCCAAACTATAACCACAAACGAAGTCCGTTTGAATGACGCTATTATCAACCTATCTAGTACCTTTAATAATCTGTCAATGTTATCTGATAAGCTGTACATAAAATCAAAGATGAACGATGTCTATACTGAACTATCATCCTGTCTACTTACTCTGTCATTTAAATTAGATGACCTTGTAAATGCAATGTTATTCGCCAAAACTAATACTCTTCACCCATCGGTCATGACACCTAATCAGTTGTATAATGAACTAATAAGTAACGTTAGAAAATTACCTAACTATGAAGAATTGCCTTTAGATTTAGATTTAGACACTATTCATGCTTTGATTAATATATTAAAGTTGTCATGTTACTTTGTAAACGATAAGTTAGTCTTTGTAATTAAAATTCCCCTTGTACACTCTTTTGAGTTAGACCTATTTAAATCTATTCCAGTACCTATACCGCATAACATGGAAAAACCAAATTCTTATGCTATGATTGTACCATCTTGTAATTATGTTGGCATTAGTAAAGATAAACTAACATACACTTGTATAAGTAACCTAAAATCCTGTACTGAGCCTGTAACCAGAGTTTATATTTGTGATGACACCGACACACGCTCAATTCAAGAAACACCGTCCTGTGAAACCGATATACTAACAAAAATTGTTACAGAAATACCTAAGTACTGTCAAACTAAATTAATGTATGGTCAGATAGATATTTGGCAAGAATTGCAAGGAAACAAATGGATATTTGTCCAATCTGAACCGACTAAACTTTCTATACAATGTAAATCTGATTTAATAGAGTTAAAAATATCTGGTACGGGTGTACTTAATATACGACCTAACTGTACAGCCTATTGTAGAAATAAACAACTGTTTGGAAAAACCAACATTCACATAAATGTCAAAACAATAGTTTCCGATTTCAATCTAATTAATGAAGCCTGTTGTAATCTAGAAAAGTTTAACATATCAAAGCCCAAATTGTTATCTTCTAGATTGTCGAATATAGATTTAGAAAAACTACCTAGCGTTATCAACAATCAAATGTTGTCAGATGTTGATAAAATTATAAATAATCCTAGTTCTAACTTAATTGAATATAGTTCTCACTATCCACTATTGACTTACCTTATATTCATCTTAATTTTAATTTTCATTAGTTACTTTGTAAGAAGTTTGGAAAATATTCTGGCTGCAAAACAACACCTGAATTGCAAAACAATGATGTAACCTTAGATAACGATCCGGAACCCGAAATAATCCCTCTTCCAAGGTTAAGAATAAACTCGTAACTTTCCATGAAAACCGTAAAGTTCCTCTTAAAGGGGGGGTTGTTACATCCCTAGAATGCACCCCTAAATGCCTAGTCAGCACCATATCATCATTCCCTTATAGATTGAATGCATGAGTCAGGCGGTAAGACCAGTTCGGGTTGAGACTCCTACCGGATAGGTCGCAAGTCAGAATATTGACCAAGTTTCCCTACTAATTTCGTGTTAACTGTAATTTTCACTCAATATAACAATTAACTTGAAACAATCGTTTTTTTTAAAAAGGGATTTCCAAATCGTGTCCTAATAGTGCGTAGATACTAATACCGATTTGTCATTTCCCATGTTAATTACCTACAATTAGGATAACCAATAAAACTTCTGAAAAGGAAACCCGTGGTCCTAGAACGGAAAGGACAACTGAAGGAACGTAATCCACCCTAGAGCGAGAGAAGTGATTAGATGATTTCCTACCTCCCAAAAAAGGCCCTCGTCATCATACACTTTTGCCCGAGTTACTAACGGCTGGTGCAATACGTTTTTTCTATCCGGTCGACAGTGATGCCATCACACAAACTTTTCGTCATATATTGTTCTTCATCCAATTTATTTCGTCTTTTCGTAGGCGTCCGATTTAGTAGGCGTTTCGTAGGCGATTTCCCTCTCTATCCATCACCAATTTTACATTCATATTTTTTTAGTGCTCCCAGCCTAAAATGAGTCGACAAAAGGAGCGATACCGTGGCCCGATTCGGGAGAGGCCTCAGCTCTGCAGCGGATCGCGATAAGCTAAGTTTTTTGATCAAAAGTTTTCAAAAGGGACAGGGTCCCCGAAACTTAACGCATTCATTTGTTTTTTGACTTATTGGAAACCTCGCTGTTCTTTACAAAGGGGAGTTTAGTTCTGCGTTTTTGAGAGAAATTTAAAAAACAAAATCATTTCCGATTGGTAGATAGTCATTATGATGACATGACGCTATTTTTTTCAGTTGGGAAGTCACCTAATAACTCCTCTCACTCTGAGTGAAGTGAGAGGGTTAGACTTTTACTGACTAAAACTTACCTGTGTTACTTCAAAGTCGATTTTTACATTCCAGAACCACGGTAATTCTTTCCAACATTTCCGCATCCATAGCAGGTATCAGTTCTGATGGGCCCCGTCCATTTTTCTGACATCTCTATGAGGCACACGTGGAACACTATGCACCATCGACTCGAGCTTGGTTCTTACCGAATGACGAAATGGCGAACTACTCATTTCTCGCCGTTGACAAGATTCCGAGTTTCTGGCTACGGTAGCTGGGAATCACCTTGGGACTCTCGATGCATAGGGACGCATCCCATCCCATGGATTTCCAAGGTATTTTTTTTTTTGGGGTGGTAGGGCGTGTCAGACTTTTACTGACTGAAACCCAATCATGTTCTTTCTTTTCCTTCGTTCTAGGGGCCCGGGCTTCGACCCTGCTGGGCTCCTATGGTTTTGCTGATTTCTCCTTGAGGCGTGCGTGGAACACTACGCGCCGTTAACGACTCAGGCTCGGTCCGGACGAACTGCTTACTGCTTCGCAGTAGGAGTTGTCCACTCGACATTCCTCCTCGCTCCGGACCATGGCCTGTACTAAGGCCCGGCGCGAGAGATCGCTGCCTCCGATCGCCCCCACGAGGACACAGCGGTGCTCTGCGGCGGGGCACACCTCTACCGTATGCCCCACCGTATCCTCTTTGGGAGTCCAGGTGATTCCCAGCCACCTCCCTTCTAGTCTCACAAGTCAGTATTACGTGATGTTTGGTGCTTCTTAGTTAACTAGTTCTAGTTTGAGAAGATATACCGAAAAAAAAAACTATAATATCAGTGGTGTTTTAAGTGTTATAAGCTCAAAAGTCTAACAACCAAAGTTACTTAGTAATTGTATTAAGGAGGTCGGATAACAGATCTTCTGCATCCCCTTGATAGGAAGCTGACCCCTACATAGATCTAGCTAGGTTCTTGTCGACTGCATACACCGCATTGTATGCTATTAAACTTACTGCCAGTTTGTAGTTTAACAAGGTCCGGATAAACTGAATCTATTTGCGTTAGAGCAGAGTTTTTACTCCGAGTTTCCTTGAAACTGTAGTTCTTTGGTTGAGGGAAAACAAAACAAGAGACAAAATAGCCTTGCAAAAATACTGAGTGTTTATATTGTTGGTCGCTGCAATTTGTGGGATTTAAAGCTGCATTTGTAGTAGTAGGAGAATTATTAGAAAAATCTTATTTGGTATAGTTCAGTTGTGCGTCGGAATTGCATAATTTCATCTGGCAAGCCCGTTGCCTTATCGGACCACCAGACGTACAGTGATGCGCCACCGGTACATGGTGGACATCCCACTCATACGCACATAGCGTTTTGGGAGCAATTTTATTGTGCGTACAGCTAAAGTCAAAACCTAGGGGTCTTTAAGCCAAGAGTAAATTGGCAAGTATGCTTTATAGTTGATCACATCCTCGCGTATCATTAGGTGAGATAGTAGTCAAGCGTGAGGCTGCATTTTGGAAAGTGTGCGCGGGAATTGCATGAATTGATTCCGCCATCTCATTTCTACCATTGGATAATCCAACGTACGGTGAGTATCTACCCATACGTTGTTGAAACCTCTACGGCAAACGTCTTTATGTTGATACCGTTATTGGCCCACGTTAAAAACTCAAGACTCATCGCATTCTGCGTGTGGTCACGGTATTATGCTGAGCGTTCAGCCGTTTGGCGCGGTTGTGGCGCATATTTTTTTCACATAATATACTTATATTTTGTTAGTTATAAATTTGCGCCTTATTCCGCCAAATAAAATATTTTTCTTTCTTTCTTCTTTACGGTCCGGACTAAGCGTTCCGCCTCGTCGTTCACAGCGTACATCGAAGGACTGGAACAATATGTCTGCAGCGATCTTCCCATCCGATTTTGATTTGGGTGTCCTCAAGGCTAGAGTGAATAGGCTCTTAATAAACTAGTGCGCCTCACCATCATTGATTGCATCACTGCTTACCATCAGGTGAGCGCAGTAAAAAAAAAACTGGTGTAAATAAAATAATAGGTATATAATAATATTTTGAAATCTGTAGTTGTTTCCATCATCCGCGTGGTGATAGTTTTGGATGCTTTTACATGTCAGATATTTACTACATTTTCATTATCATTTCAGCCGAAAACGTCCACAGCTGGATATAGGTATCCAACCGTTGCCACATCAAGCTGAGCTTTTCGTCTTCTATGGCCTTCACCAGGTAATCCGGTCATCCAATTATTGTAGCCTGGCATTATGTTTGCGTTATGTTTGTCAGCGTTGTGTGATACTAGCGAAATATATAAAAAAAATACACATAATGCTGTCGTTTCATATTTTCATAAGTTTAAGTTTCCACATAAATACCTACTTTTTTCTTCATTGCCTACTTTTTTCTCAAATAAATGCATTTTCTTTCCTTCTTTCCATCTTTTCTTCTTTCCTTCTTTCATTCATTCATTCTATCCTTCTTTCCTTTTTTCTTCTTTCCGTCTTTCCTTTTTTCCCTCTTTCCTTTTTTTCACCTTTCCTTCTTTCCTACTTTCCTTCTTTTCTTCTTTCCTTCTGTCCTCCTTACCTCCTTTCCTTCTTTACTACTTTACTACTTTTCTTCTTTTCTTCTTTCCTTCCTTCCTTCTTTCCTTCTTTCCTTATTTCCTTGTTTCCTTCTTTCCTTCTTTCCTTCTTTCCTTCTTTCCTTCTTTCCTTCTTTCCTTCTTTCCTTCTTTCCTTCTTTCCTTCTTTCTTCTGTCTTTTTGCTTTCCATTTTTCTTTTTTTATTATTTATATTATTTATATTATTTATTTATACATTATCTTTCTTTCTCTCTCTCTTTCTTTCAATGCAGCACGTTTTACAATAAGTATTACATTAAAAATTTCATACCAAGTTAAAGACATAAACTTAAGCAAATTCTACTTTTCTTTAAAAACAAGCACGAAGATCACACGCGACTGCAAAAGATCACACGAACAACCCCCGTCCGTTCGCGACTGAACAAAAACATGGCGCCGCTTAAACTCTCAAGTTAATTGGACGTTGTTTACGCAGAACTAATTAATACATTATCATTAGAGGACAGCTTCTATCTGCTTTTAAGGAGGGGGACAATGATTGAGGACCCACTGATTGGAATTTGTTAAGGAATGGATGACTTTTCGGGATACAGTTAAGAAAATAAGCTGATTTTATGTCAAGCGGGAGTCGCGAATGATATTAATGTATTAAGTGACCCGTAGATTTGCTGATTAGGTATTCAAAATTAATGGAAAAAAATGATGGAACCTGCTTTTTAACCGACTTCAAAAAGAAGGAGGCTATATGTAAGGACGTATGTATTTTTTTCACCGATTTTCTCGGTTACTCGTGGACCGATTTAAAAAAAAATCTTTAGATTGAGAGATTATACATCCTAGTTGGCCGACGCTTAATACACTGATAATCGTCTTCATTATAGGAAAGCCAGAGATTAAAATCAGGGCCGCTCAGAATGGGTCTCTTCCATGTGCTGATGGCGATTACCGTGGTGATTTTAGTGAGGTGAGTGATGAGTCTGTGTTTCCTGATCTAATATTTAGGGGTCTATAAGTTAAGAGTGAATAGGTTACTTTTAGGTAAGCGTACACCAACGTCAATCAAATCTTCGCTTATATTAGGTGAGATCATGGTCAGAAGCGAGTCTATTAATAAAGGTAAAAAGTCCCACATTCCCCAGATAAGTCCCTAAAAGGCGCCTTTTGAAAGTTCCACCCCAAAAATAAAAAAAAGGCTCTTAATCGGCTATTCCTTTAAGACTAAGAATCATTTAATGAACGAATTCACCGACCTTTTACTTTACCAATATGGGAGAAAAGAAAATGAAATCAATTCCTTCTAATAGTCCTCAGAAACACATAAAGGAAAAGCTTCATTTAGGCTCGAAACGACAATTCCCTATTTACTTCGCAAAGGAAACGCCTGCTACATACTTCAGGACTATTGTTATTAAAGACGGCGTGCTTAAAGACCTATTAAGGTCTAAGTAGACTGACGCGATGAGACAATGCGACAACACGTTTTATAAGGGCCTATATTTGCGGGATAAATGAGACATTACCACATTACTCACACTCAGTCGTATGGAGGAGTGTATGAGAGTCAAAATGGTAATTGGATCAGAACTGCCTCAATTATAAACAAACAATAATCCTCTCAAATTTTGGCCGCGGTTTTTTTAAGGATGTTTAATATCATCCAAAGTGGGGGAGTGTCAGACTATTACTGACTAAAACCACACCTGTGTCCTTCAGTTGCTATGTACGTTCTAGGATCACGGGTTGCCTCTTCAAATTTTGACCATGAAATTTTGGGCGTAGGGTCTAGTAGGGCATCTGCCCTACTACACCCACGGTGTCTTTGTCATCTCTTCGAGGCGTCCGACTTGGACTTGGTCTAGACGGCCGCACGGCAAGCTACTCATTGCTCGTCGTCCACAAGCCCACGTCTACGGTGGTCGGGGTTAGCCATGCGACTACTACCGGCTGGGGGGTAGGTTCTCTTACGGCCGCGGCATCTCCTTTCCTGGCAGAAATGCTAGGCCGCATTGTCCTCTCTCGCTCCGGATCATAGCCTGAATCAGATCGTATGATCTAAAACAGAAAATATTTAAATTTCTATGAAAATACACTGCCGTATTCTCACGTCACGTCTGTCTGTAGAAACCATTAAAAGTCGTCGTTAAAACGAAGCAGCTAACTCCTTAATTGGTACGAAACCAAATTCTTATCGCGATGGATCTTTGTAAAAAGTTTTTTGAGATAATGGCTTGAATAGCTTTGTAAAAGGTTTGAGACAGGGCCCGTGATAAAACGTAGAATGGTCTGTATCTTTTGATCACTTTCAGCATAAGTTTGTGGGAGTTTCCGACTGATAGTCTCGTTGATATGATGTGGTTTGATGCACTTTTATTATGTAGGGTAACCCAAACGTGCTCCAGACGGTAACGTACCCACTTGCAAAATAAGGCACGCATTTTTTTTTTTCGGTGGGAATATCATCCAATGACATCCCCCGCTCTTGGGCGTCCCTTTCCTGTTCCTTCGTTGCCTTTCATACTAGGGCCGAGTCTTCTTTTCAGAAGCAGACTCTTCGCGCCAGTAGGCTTCGACCTTGCTGTGCCCTTACGAGTTGCTGACATCTCCTTGAGGCGCGCGTAGAACAGTACGCGCCGTCAATGACTTGGGCTCGGTCCGGACGGTTACCGGACGATCGGACTGCGAGCTACCCATTGCTTGCCGTCCGCAAGGGGTTTTGGGACGTAGGCAAAGAACAACTTTTTTAACAAGATTTAAATTTTGTTACGCGCGCCTGAAAAAAATGTCAGCTTAACCCCAACCTGCAGTACTACCAGAGACCTTAAAGCGATCCATATTACAACCTAAACTGAACAGATAAAAGGGACGGAGCTATGGTGAAAGCTCCATCCCTATTTCTCGTTTGCGCTTCTGATATATTTTGATACATCATGGTAAGACCCCTGATGTCCACTAGCTAGCATAGCACAATCAGCTTTTTAATGTTCCCACTGCTGGGACTCAGGCCTCCTCTCTAGGAGAGGGGATGGGCCGTAATCCATCACGCGGACTCAGTGCGGGTTGGTGAATGTCATATGTCTTTGATTTTTTTGTTCTAAGACAGGCCGGTTTCCTCACGATGTTTTCCTTCATCGTTTTGAGAGCAGCGGTGATGAAATAAATTACACAAAGTAATGCTCCTGGCTGGGTATGAACCCGCGACGTACAACTCTTAAGTCGGGGTCATTATCACTCGGCCACCACTAATCTACTGCTAACTAACTAGCCTTATTGTAATGACAAATGTATTTCTCTAGTTGACCCAAGCAACACAAAGAGAAAAATATTTTAACAAAACCAAATACAAACTTCACACATAACTTTTTACGTGTCAGGGTTGAAACCTCCCAGTAGTACCTTAGAATATTTTGACTCAACAAATATATTCGCACGCGCCCTAGAATATTTTTAGCCAAACTTAGACTGCCACAAAGTGGGCCTACAGATCACCTCATTGTGCCTTAGTCAGAAGAGTTATGAAGCCATGTATAAACTACGAAAGATCACATATTTCTGAGGCAAGCTGAAAATATACGAACATATATTTTTGGCGTGGCTGAGCATAAATATGAAGAACTTATAAAGTGTATTACATGAAATAAATAAGAGTGATGTATTAGGTAAGTTTACGTAGCGGGTTGTGAGGTAACGCAAGAGTGTGTGGTTTTAAAACTTGACATGAACGAAATAGACTGTAGTGATAGATAGATAGATATACTCTTTTCAACACACTTGCTCAGAAAGTGACTCTTATAGCACTGCACTTAGGAATATATTGGCACTCGTAACCAAACTGGGACATTTTGATTACCATTACGCGCAAACAAATTTTGAATTCGAATAAAATTCCCATTTAGTTATTGCGTTCAATATTATATAAATTAGTGCCTTATTTACTTATTTCATCCAATTTACAAGTTAAAATGGACAAATTTAACTTGTACAAACGATTTATTTAATAAAAAACATTAAGTAAATAAATCGTACATTCAAATAAACTAGTTTTTTTTTTGGTCTATGGCCGCCATTTCAAGATGCGCGCGGTTTTTGCCGTGTTTTTTTTTTGTTCCAGTGAAGTTCAGTGGTTGTATTAATTAAATAAAATTAAATACTACAAAATCATTAGAAAATGTTACATCCGTATTTTATTGTCACTATGAAAGATGTTATCGTAAAAACTTTTCACGCAAGAAAACATAAACGTAAGAGTAGGCAGTATGATCAAAATACCTTAGCCTTCTTCTAGGGGTAAATAAAAAAAATGATGCGTGCGCTTATGAAAATAGATTTTTACCGTCATGACACAAAAAAAAATTACTAGTATTACTGTTGTTTTCTTCACAAGTGTATTGAAATATGTCGTATTACACACGTGAGTAATTAATGATTACCGTTCTTGGCTCTCTTAAGACCCTCGCCACGGCTCGGGTCCAAATACCGTCTCGACGGTAATCACTAACATTACACGCTTATATCATAATGTACTATTATTGAATGAACACCTTAAAAAAATACCTACAGTAGAAGCTTAAAATTAATATGGTGTCAAAATGGGCGGCGTTGTCGCTAAAAGTGATTTTTACAGACAACCTTGGATGGATTCGACAGAGAAGGAGAAAAATAAGCAGGTAGTTCATGGTGTACTATTTACTTATTTACAAGACATAATCAATAAAACACGTCATGTAATACAAACATTATATATCCCTAGTTTTAGTTGTTTAATTAGTACCAAAAAAATGGGGCTGTATTCGTACCTGTTACTGATCATATTTTTGTAGACAAAAGTAAAAAAAAACGAAATCCCAAAATTGTCCACGAAAATTGCCATAATTGGTAAATTCATAATAGAACCAATCATTCATAACAATTGTTACTAGGAAATACTACGCGCAGTGTTTTTCTATTTTAATTGTCATTTATTCATTCATACACACAATACAACAAGCAATATTTCCATAAATTGAGTAACATTTTGGGATATAAACAAACGCTAACAACTTTGCTATTTATGAATATTATTTATTTAGAATTTACTTAAATAATAAGAAGACCTTTTCTAATCAGCCCTATTAGTATTTTTTTTTAAATTGGTATAAACCAGTGCTTGACTGCGATCCCACCTGATGGTAAGCAGAGATGCAATCATTGATGGTGAGGCGCACTAGTTTATTAAGAGCCTATTCACTCTAGCCTTGAAGACACCTAAATTATATTTTTTTTTTTTTTTTTTTTTTTTATTGATATAAACCAGTGCTTGACTGCGATCCCACCTGATGGTAATTGGACGGGAAGACCAATTTGTACTAATTAAAAACTAGTGGTGTATATGGAAACAGAAAATTATGTACTTTATGACGTTCAAGAGGAGAAGTAGAGCTTATTAACCATTTTTTTAAGTTGTATTAGTTCAGTATTGTACGCGCACCGCATTAGTTTACGGTGTGCGCGAAACTACCTTTGATTACAATTACAATCGTAGTTTGTGAAAGGCTTGTTTCATTTCTAAACAAGCATGATTATGAGAAAGAGCAGTGGTGGCGGCCGAGTGGTAACGGCCCCGACTTACGAGTTGTAAGTCGCGGGTTTAAATCTAGCCAGGCGAATTACTTTGTGTAATTTATTTCATCACCACTGCTCTCAAAACGGTGAAGGAAAATATCGTGAGGAAACCGGCATGTCCTAGAACCTAAAATTCTCACAATTGGAACCTCCTCACAATGCGAGCTGTATCAAGGAATACTGCCTTCTATATCAGGCCCTTGATCCAGCCGTGCAATGACAGCTTCGACAGATGGTTGTCGAAGCTTGGCCATTAGCGGTCACGACAATCGGCACAATAACAGCCGAGTTCACATTCCACATGTCGACAACCTCATGTGCTAAGTCGAGATATTTGATTTGTTTCTCTTTCTTAGCTTTCTCGAGATTCTCGTCATGAGGGATGGTTTTTATTATTTAGCCAGTTTTTTATCGTCAAATTCAATCATGTTAATCAGTTTATTCATGATACATGGGTTACATACATTCATTACATAATTATTAATTTAATAAAGTTCATTCCATACGAATTATGAAATAATTTAATGAAAAACATATTAATTACTTACTTAAACTCTATTTTGATTAGATATAAATTCCATTGAAAATGAATATAAGTTCAATTATTATTATTAACCATGATAGACGTAAGACAATCAGTAATAATAAATTAACGGGAAGCGAACATGATACGATACTTCAAATCGATAAAAATTCAGCAACTGAGTAATATAATAGCAGTTTTCTAATAAGAAATTGGAACAGTTTATTTTTAAAGAAATTAATATTACTACATTCTTTTATGTTATTGGGAGTCTCATTGTAGATCTTTATGGTCATAAAAAAACGCTATTTCAAAAATATTTTAAAATGACAGATAAGTATTTTTTTTTTTGTTTTTAATTCGTCCGAAGACATCAATTTACTAGTCTGAAATCCTCAGCATGTAGTCAGAAAGCTTGATAATTAATCTTATGGTGAGCAATCTTATTTTAAGCATCAGATACATTACGGGACAAAATGTCCCTCAATATGATGCGCAACGTTGTCAAATTGTCCCGCAACATGTCCCTTGTCACGTGAATGCGTTGTAAAATGTTGAGAGACAAGTTGCAGAACACTGGGCAACGCGGCAACGTTGTAGCGTCACGTAGATTGAGCGTTGCACGTCATGTTGTCCTCTATATATCTGAGGTTGTATTAATTTATGTGGAGGCATTATTTGGCCGATTTAACTTTGCTATTTACGAGAATTTTGGTACTATTTTGATTTTATGCCTATGATCTGATATAGAAATAAAAGTTATTATAAAATATTGTGAACCAAAGGTTGTCTTATTAATAAATTATCATTATTATAAGAAATGTGATATTAAACATCGCATTACGGCCCGTTCACGACCTTGCCACTATGAGCGGTAGCTAAGCGCGGGGCGGCGAGCGGTGAGATTAAAAGTATGAAAATGTTTGGAGCACGCCACGAGACGCCACTCATAGGGCCGCGCGCGCGCTATGAGAGCCGATGCCACCCCACACGCCGCTAAGACCATCACTATTTAATTGCCATACATGTGGAAAAGATTGACCACTCACGTTTCAGATCTTAAAAAGGTCTCAAATGACACACACACACTCCATTGCCAAAATTATCTCTGTTAAAAATGCTACTGTATTCAAGACATTGTATTCCCAACAGTCTTACAAAACCAAACACCTTCCAATTTACAGCATTCTTTCCTACACAAAATTTTCCCAGTATGCCGGGACTTTAAGCCAGTTATTTCGGCCCTGTCGGATCGTGAGCGGGCGGTAATGCCCACAATATCCTATAGTTTATGTGTACCTGAGATCAGTCAAGGTACCAGGACTATTCTTTGGGGAGTTTTGATACTTTTTGAAGGAGTTCCAATGAGTCAAGTTTGGCGAAATGTAGTTGAGGTATGGCGAAACTGTTTTCGGTGATTGATGGCTGAAAGTATTTTCGAATTGTTTGAACTTAGAAGTGATATTAGTGAGTTTTAGAAAATGGTTTCTTATGATCCTACTGAAATGTTTGCTCGTGAGTATATATAGTTCTTTGAAGGCTCGTTTCTAGAATTATTGCTTTAGTTAGTTAAAATATTTGCTTAAGCTGAACTAGTTTCTTCGATTTTTGTTTTTATAAAAATTCAAATTTCTTTTTTGCTCTTCGACATGTATATATGATATAATTATGCGGCTATTTACATTTGAAATAAAGCTACTTTTTTTTCTACTCTAATTTATGTCCTACAGCTGGGTAAAAGCCACCCTTTTTTCCTTTTAAACCAATAGGTTTGGAGAGGAATCAAAAAATAAAATTACTTGAACGATTTCTGGCTAATTTTAATCCGCAAACATGACCAAATCTTCACGCCTCTTATTTAGGTACTACACAAAAACGTTCATAATATGTGCAAAAAACATTTGTCAGCTTGACGAATCGAAAAGATACTCCGGGGTTTATCTACCACGTCAAAAAATTATTACTTTTTAAACGAATTATGGACGATGTATCAAAAAGTCCCTCCAATTCTTACATCGACCAACAGATTTGAAATGTATCTCAATCGAAAGATTTTAGCAAGGCGAGAATTTTTGCTATTGCGACATCTCTCAAAAGTATGGGGTTTAGGTTTTATAAGATATTTTTATGTTAACCTAACCTAACCTTACCCAAGTGTTTTAGACCTTAAATATATCCATAACGTAGTACTTTCATGCATTTTTGGATGCAGCTCGGTGAGCTCTGTACGATGATTCTACAAAAATGTTTGACAAAGGGCATTGCGTAAAACTGTCCCAAAACATGACACTGTCAAATTTGTTAGCGAGTACCAACAGATTTGAAACAGGTGTCAGTCGAAGAGTCTAGTTAAATAGAGTTATTTTTATAACGGCAACAGACTGGGCCCTTGTACGAAAGGCAACGAAGAAACAGGAGTGGGTTTTTAGTCAGTAAAAGTCTGACACTATCACTCACTCCGCCCAAGAGCGGGGGATGTCATTGGATGATTTTCTCACTTCCAAAAAAATCCCACTCCTCAAAGAGGAGACATACCGCCATAATTACAGCATGCCCAAGGAGGTTTGAGACATGGATTTCTAATGACACATTTGAATAGAATAAAATAAAATCCTACAGAGTTCGCCAAACTGCATTCAAAAATGTATGACAGTACTATGTTATGAGTGTATTTAAGGTCTAAAATACTTGGTTTAAGTTAGGTTGGGTTAAAATATAATGTTATATAAAACCCAAACTCCATACTTTTGAGATATGTCACCATAATAAAAAAAAAAACTCTATTCAACTAGACACTTCGAATGACACCTTTTTAAAATATGTTAGTATCTGTTGGATAGGGGGGACGGGTCTCATACTAATTTGATCATCTTCTAATAGAACATTTTCAGGGACAATATGGATCAGAACGTAATACCAAAAATGTATTTTTTTTTTAAATTGATTTGTCTAGAAAATAAACTATGAATTAGCGAAGTCTACAGCGTTCTCACATTTACATTAAAAAAAGATCAATATAAAAATAAAAGTACGAGTATCAATAAATAATATGATTATAATAACGTCTGCCTAAGTGCCTAGGTATGAACGAAACGTTTCTACAATTCCCTTTAGGTCTGGATAAGACTATGTATCATGCGTACTAAAGTGCCTAATACCGTCTTTGAGAGATTCTAAGCCAAATACCGTGTTCATGTTCACGTCATTCTGTGTCGATATGAACGTTATTGGGGGAGTGCGTAACAGACAGCTGAAGTGCCTTTTGTAAATTGTATCTACAAGGATATTTTGGAGGTAAGTTTTTTATCGGTTTTCAGAATCAATTTGTATTGATTGCTAAGCTCGTTCTTGTCAAAACTGAGGTAGCTTTTTATTTCTAAAAATATATTATGAAGACAAACATAAAAACATTTGTTATCTACTTATTGAATTTACGTAGATATGGATTACAGTTTTATACAAGAGTATAGGTATTTTACTAGCTTTAGTCAGCGGCTGCGCCCATGGGAAAGTAGTTTAGATGGCTACTACCCGGGAATCTTTAAGTCAAGAGTGAATAGGTTACTTCTAGGTGAGCGCGCTCCATCGTCGACCGCATTGTGGCTTTCCATCAGGTGAGATAACGATCAAGCGCGAAAAAAAAGTTTATCTCAAGGAAACATTCTCCTCGAACAAAAAGTGTTTCTGTTTTCCAAATTTAATTCAAGTCTGTTTAGGCATTTGAGCGTGAAGGTGAAACAAACCAATACACAAATATCTATTAAATACCAACTTCCGCCTACATTTATTAGTGTGACGTCTCATCCCAATTAACTGCAATCTTCTTCTTTACGTGTCTGTTGTGTGTACTCAAACTATATTTCTTCTGACCGATATTTAGCAACTGTTAGGTACGCGAATGCGCGGGAAAGGGGTACACGAGTGAAACGCTCTGTAGCTAGCAATGCACTGGTTTATTAGAATATTGACAGTAGGTGGCGCGCATGTGTGCACGCATCACGTACGCATACATAACAGCAACCTGTACAGCTATTATTGGCCTCGTATAGATTCAGAAAGTGCAGGTGGCTATGCAAGATGGGCAGCATAGCAGGTGACGCATGTCCTGTGCAGTGGGTCCACACTGGCACTGTGTTAGAGATGGGTCGAGGAAGCCCCATTTGGCCAGATTGTTTTTGCAGCGGCCGACCTGGGTTCGCAATTGGTTTAGATATTTCTAAATTGACCACTGTAGTTGGCGTTCAGGGGAAGATGTCCTGATGGGGTGATGAAGAGTGAAGGTGTTGGAAGTTTCTACCTCCACAACGCGCATCTCTCGTCCTCTACACTGTCTTTCGAAGAGGTCGTAAATTGCGTAAAACTTTTACGGCTCTTTAAACGTGGTGTTTATGAAGGGGGTGACGGTCGTCCAGTTCCTGTTTATTCAATTAAACTCAAAAATTGACTGTAATGTAAGCACATTGCAGTTAATGCAACACGTATAATATAAAAATAGATAGATAAAATCCCAAGGCCAAAAATATTACAAATAAATAATAATAAAAACCTCAGAGATAGATAAGAAAAATAAAAGGTTAACAAATTTATACACGCCCTCTTCCTCGTCATTAATGCAGGAAGAAGTTTCTTCTGCCTTATTTTTGATAGTGTCTTAAAAAAATCTGCTCTTTATAATTAATCTTGGGATTTGAGGCATATCCACTTAATTCTTTCGCTGTATGAAATGGGTGTAAGTACATGTTTAACGCTACCTAATTCCGACCTCTGTACATAACACACCGTCAACTCGGCTGCGAAAATGTTCGAAAGAGACCTCAACCCTAAAACGCACAGGGCAACTAAAAGAACTCTTATGTGACTAAGTCTGTAAAAATCTGTCAATCTCCTTTATCAAAATTACTTGTTTCCAAATGACTGGCCTATTAGTGTAGTGGTTACTATATAAAGCATAGCGTGAGACTGGACGGGGTTGTTTGAAAGTTGTGGTATATTATTATTGATAATAGTTATAAAAACTTTACTGTCGTACTCGTTATTAATAATAATCGCGTTATATTTACAAAACTGCGTTGAAATATAATAAATTATGCAATTTTCTTTACACCTTCCTTCCGCGGTGTGCTGGAGTGCAATCTAATTATGTGAAGCAACTCGCCGCTTGCGGGCGCAATCTACCACTGAGGATGAAGTTTTGTAATGGATGTGGCGTATTGTTGACTAGTGTTTGAAGGTCAAAAACCATATCAAACACCTGCGCTTTATTTTTTTACTAGCTATGTCAAAGTTGCGAGGAGGAATGGTAGGCGGTGGTCTCCTTCTGCGAAGCAGTAATACTAGCGAAGGAGGAGGCCGCAAGCGTGAGGGTACGAATGTCCTCACGCCTCAGTCGCGTAGATTATGACCCCGACTACCAGCCACGGTAGATAAGGGCTTGCGAACGTCGAGCAATGGGTAGTTCACCGTCTGGCCGTCCGGTAATTGACCTGACCAAAATCAGTCGTCAACAGCGCGTAGTGATCCACGCGCTCCTCAAAGAGATGTCAGCAAACCGTAGGGGCCCAGCAGGGTCGATGCCCGCTAGCTAGGAACGCGGGGAATTTCTGAAAAGGAAACCCGTGGTCCTTGAACGCAAAGGGCAACGGAAGGACACAGGTGTGTCCGGTTTGTCCGCCCTCCCGCTCCGCCAAGAGCGCGAGAAGTCATTAGATGATTTCCATCCTTAAAATATCAAAGTTTAAAACTATCCTAAGGGAACATACTCCCAGTATAAAAAAACGCTATTGCCTGAACCTGATCTACCCGTGTGTCAATTTCCATCTCATTGCGTTCAGCCGTTTACCCCGTTTTTACTTTTTCAAACAATGTATTCTTTGTCTGACGCATAATTTTTACATAGTTTTATGTATGCCTCACTTATATACTTTCTTCTTAATTAACTATAGTGGTGAAAAAAACGGTGACCCACCAATTATTAAACGAAAATAAAAATAAGAGTAACCCAATTTATTTTGTATTTTTTATTCGTATTGTTAATTAATGTCTATATCTTGAGAGGCACACAGTAGAGTTTTTTTTTTAATGTATTTATGTATATACATAAATAAATACATTTAAAAAAGTTTCTGTAAGCACTTACAAAAATTTGTTTCCACTTTCACACTAATTTAAAAATAGTTGAACGAAAAATATAAAAAAAAAGAATACAAAAGAATAAAAACAAAGAATTTCTTGTTACATATTGAAGTACACAGTATTTAAATAACAAAAACCAAAACTTATATAATATACTCTAATAAAAATTCTGACACTTGTTCATTTTTTTATTCACGAAAACCACTCATAAATTCAAAATATTTTTATTTCACATAGGTAGACCTGGGAAAAAACAAAACGCCAGAAGCTAGTGTACGGTTATAAATTGGTCGTTTCTTATGGAGAAGAATCGGCAAGAAACTCCATGGTGAGCATAAGCATAATACTGACCATGGAGTTTCTTTATTGTAGACCAGTCAATATTGTATCCAAAAGCACATTATAAAAGTGAGTCGTCGTAATAGGAAGTAATTTAAGAATTCGTGGAGTCTACAGTGTTCTCACATTCACATTATAAAAAACAGACTATAAAAAAAGCAAGAAAAATATGAATAATATACCTATCAATAAATGAGATGTTAAATATTTAAAAAAATATTGCAAAAGCAACGTGTTAGAAAAAAAAAAAAATTATATATAAAAACAAAGATGGAGCAGTTAATAGACACAACATAAATAATGAGTTACCAGGGGGTCAGAAGTGCAGAAATAGTCATTTCCAAACAAGCGTGTCTTCGAAATAGTTTTTAACCTTATAATATACACTAGATTTGCACACTGTATTTGCACTTGTCATGCAAATGGGTTTTATGTATGTACAGTTTTTGCTCTCTTGCCAGGCTGACAGAGTGATCACTTATTTCTCTTATTTATATGTAATTGGAGCAGATCTCCAGGTGTTCTTCATGCAATGTTGCATGAAGAAAATCAAGGGCAATCAAAATACTCTGACGAAGTTGTGCAAGCAATATTTGGTTGTAGCAACTTTCTTTCATGTATGGATTACATATACACTTCGCGAAATCTTTCAAACATGGCTGACCTTTCAAACATGTGCCATGATTACAAATCGTAGTCTATAAGTATTTATAGTCGTGGGTCCACTGGACCCACTCAAACGCGATTACGTACTTTTAGAGTTGTGACCGAAACGTGTCTATCTTACAGCAGGTTCTTCTGCGTACAGCAGAAAGGTACGGAGAAGTGCGGGAAGCTACGTCGTTTCCATCGAATTTTAGATCACTTTAGAGATTCAACATGGGTCCAATGGACCCACAACTATAGCTAAGGGTTAAGAGTCTTTATAGTATATTTTAATACCACATCTAAGATGATCTTCTTTTGTCCATGTTTATTCCACGAGCTCGAGTCGCAATACGAATAAAAAAGTTGTTTTTTATTACAACGACGCTTGTTGGTTCAATTTTGAAATTCAATTTAGATTTAACTTAAAGCTAAAATGTCGTCTCGTCTAGTTCCGTACTTAATCAACTGTGTAAGTGTAGAGTCCCGGCTTTTTTTACCCAACTTTGCCAGAATTAGCGTTATGTTTTGTATTCAAGGTGGTTACGTTGATTCTATAACGCAATAAATTCGTCGGGCGGTGGTGCGACGAGTACGGGGGAGCCCGAACAGCGTCTTGAACATGATTGGCGAGAGAACCGACACTGTTCTGCTCTGTAGCTTCACTGAACTCCATGTGTTGCTATACCGGTGACCTACTGTGCTGGTAGATGGTAGATGGTGTGTCTAGATCTACTTTATATTATTACTGGTATATTTATTTTATTTATTTATTTAACAATTTATGTACACAAAATAATTAAAGAAAAGAAGAAGGAAATAGAAAAATAGTACAAAGGTGATGCTTATTTCTAAAGAAATCTCTTCCAGCATACCAGCGAAAGGAGAGTTGGAGAAAATAGAGATGTAGACACTGTGTGTAGAAGTAAAAGGAAAATTGGTACACACAATATAGATATTTATATACAAAATACATAGGTATATTACTAACATTATAAGTTAAATTCTTGTTACTTTTATGTACTGATGTGTCTGAAATAAAAGATTTTATTTTTTTATTATATTTTTCTTTTCCTGCACATACTTATCGGTTGAATAGGACTGAGCCGCCCACTTATTCAAAAATGGAATGACATTTCGTCGACACCCGCAAATTAAATGGCGTTTTTGACTGATACTGTGCGCGCTGCGCTCTTCAACAAATTTCAAAATCGAGTGAAATGTGGTGTCTGTGCTTCAAAAATCTGCGTCCAACCGTTCGGTAACCGTCCGTATCGATCCCAAGTGGTCGACGGCGCGTATTGTTCCACACGCGTCTTAAGGAGATGTCGGCAACTGTAGGGGCCCAGCAGGGTCAAGGGTCTGATTCTGAAAAGAAGATTCGGCGCCGGTACGGTATGGGTTTTTAGTCAGTAAAAGTCTGACACTATCTCTCGATCCGACTAAGAGCGGGGGATGTCATTAGATGATATTCCCACCGAAAAAAAGCCATCGTGTGTGAAACCTTTCCTTTAAGAGACCAGTTGTCCTCATCTATTTTTTCATACGACACGTGATTTCTCACGTAGCGACAAACCAAATTTCAAATAATTCGCAATTTTTCACCTGAACCGTGTAAACATGGTTGAGTTGTAGTCAACGGTGTGAAAATTCATGCTAAAGTCTATGTTTTTTGATTATTTTTAGGATGTGCGTTTATGTTATATGTTGACACTTCGCGAGACTCAAGGGCTGGCATTTACCTCGGTCAGAGATTAAGCATTGCTATACAACGTGGCAATGCCGCCAGTCTTTTGGGCACACTTCCAGTCGACAGCGATACAGAGAAATTTTTGACGCCATATTTTAGGTAGGAGTTATTGTGTATAAGGAGTTTTAATTAGTTAAGTGTTTTTATTTTTCTTGTTCTATCTATGTTTAATTAATACTCACAAAATTGATAAAAATGTTATATAAATGTTGTAAGTAAAATTATTTTTGAAATCGTAAAAGTAACCTCTAGATATTTTCTCT
Organism: Mythimna vitellina; assembly: GCA_949316375.1. Taxonomy (NCBI): domain Eukaryota; kingdom Metazoa; phylum Arthropoda; class Insecta; order Lepidoptera; family Noctuidae; genus Mythimna; species Mythimna vitellina. Next base: position 4,145,148 of record OX438687.1, on the reverse strand, counting down.
GATAACAAACAATTTTCCTGTTTACATTGTAAACCAATTTAGATTTTACATCACTTAGACGATGACACGTTTTGTGACCTTTATTGGTGGTCTTATAATATTATTGTTGAATTCTATTTAAAACTAGTTTCTGCCAGCGGCGGCTTCGCCTGCATAAAAGTAGGTTTCTCCATACAAATTTTGGACACCCCGTTTCACCCCTTTAGGGGTTGAATTCTGAAAAATCTTCTATAAGTACTCGCCTACGTTACAAAACAAAATATTATGCAAAATTTCACGTTCCTAGTCTCAATAGTTTCGGCTGTGCGTTGATACTCGTATGTCTGTCATAACGACCGTTCCTGCGCTTTTTGTATCCATCGGATATCCACGACCTTCTCCAGGTTATTGGTCCACCTTGTGGGAGGCCTTCCGACGCTGTGTCTTCCAGTACGCGGTCGCTACTCTAGAACCTTTCGATCCCAATGACCATTTGTTCTGCAAGCAATGTGCCCATCTGCCCACTGCCATTTCAATTTGGCGATGCTTCTGGTAACGTTGGTAACCTTACTTCTCCTGAGCACTTCTGTAAAGCAGTAATAACGAGCAAAGAGGACGGAAAGAAAAATTAGGGAGGAGATTAAATGCCCTAACCCCCCGGACACCTAAGGCACGCGTTTGCGGATAGCGTACAATGGGTAACTCGCCGTTCGTTAAAGACCAGGCTCGGCCTTTATTGTTTTTTATTTATTTATTAATTAATCTTAGTAATTAAAACTATATATACATTAAAAGCAAAAAGTAATAGCTAAAATATTGCGTCATAAAACTCCTCCCCATCGCTGTCGACTGGAAGTGTACCCAAAAGGCTGGCGGCATTGCCACGTTGTATGGCAATGCTTAATCTCTGACCGAGGTAAAAGTCAGCCCTTGGGTCACGCGAAGGATCTACTAAGCGTTTGTATAATTCTTTGAAAAGCTTATGAGCACTCGGACCCCACGGCCCAAGAGTTTTATTTATTTAACAATTAATGTACACACAATAATAAAAGAAAAGAAAAAGGAAACAGAAGAATGGTACAAAAGTGATGCTTATTTCTAAAGAAATCTCTTCCAGCATGCGAAAGAAGAGTTGGGAAAAAAAGAGATGTAGACACTGTGTGTAGAAGTAAAAGGAAAATTGGTACACACAAAATAAATATTTATTAATGTATTTATTTTAATTTATTTTAATTTTATATCGAGTGACTGTCTGATTGACCTCCAAAACACAATCAATGTTACCAAAACTAGTACTTGAATAAATTTTAGAATAAAAAAAACCAACCATGCGACATTATTTGAGGACAGTATAATAGATTTAATTTCCCTAAGAGTCCACAAGAAATCTTTCTCCAATAAACAGCCAGGCGTTTGTAAAACCAGTAATTCTTTTCATTTCGTTAAAAGTGTTCCGTCATTTCGGTGTTACGAGCTTACTGGACAAAATTTAATAAATTCTCTTTCGTTGACAGTGAAAAAATAAATGACATTTAATGACAATAATAATGTAAATTGAAAAATGAAGAGAATAATGATATTGAGATTTTTTCTTTGTCCGTAATGTATTTTTGAGGCGATGAGAGTTTGAGGTATCTTACTTTGTGTTTTGGTATTTTGTTGTGGTTAAATAAAAAAAACTTGGAAAATAAATATTTTTTTTATTTAGAATTTTATTTATTATAGTATAAATATGTAACGACAAAACTGTACAGCTCGCATAATAATATAAAATATACACTAATAAAGAATATGTAATGTAATGTGTGTGTGTGCGTATAATATAATATTAATATATAGACTTTGCCAGAAGGCTTTTTATACTGTAAAAGAGTATCTCGAGGACAAAACGGCTCGGGATTGACCTGCTCCAGTACTCACAATGATTGTTGTCATTTCATTTTTTATTTTCAAAATTACCTTCTTCATTATTATTTTTATTTATTTTTTAAATTGTCGATTTTTGTTATTTTACTATTATGACATTGTACATATATTTTTAATTTTACGAATTGACACTGACAGTTACTTTTATATATGTATATTATTTTATATACGTATATATATTTTTACAATTTGCAATATTCACATTTTTGAAAATTTTAAATTGTGAATGTGAGGAGTATGTTGATTACTTTTCTATTTTCTTAATTTTAACGTATCGTCTGGCAGTTTTGAGTACTTTTTACGGCCTACTCAAATATCCTTTCTTTGGTATTGATCGTCAAGTCGTTGAGCTCCTTAGTAGTCTTGAGTTGAGTTACACGAATACTGACACTCACAAATGCTTGCACTGACTGGACAGGTCCACTCAGAATTATGTGGTTCTTTCTTCAAAAGACCATCTCAGACAAATCTGCACTGTTCTCATATGATTTGACCATTACATATTTGCTGTATGGACTTTAAAAGGGACTTTGACTCCTAAGTTTTCTAGCTAGGAAATATCGGCTTCATGTAGTTTAAATTGACGAAATAATTGACTTGTAAAATTGTTTTTAAAAACTTATTTACAAAATAAATATCATAATTATCATAAATCTATATTTTATAATATGTATTTTATACCCTTGACAATGATCTATTGGGGGCAATAGAAAGCCGCAACTCTCTTGGTACAAAACCTTCTAAAACTTATTTTAATCTCTAGCAAAAATGTTGAACAAAGTCCGAGCACTGTATTTTAAAGTAGCTGAACAAATTATATTTTCATTAGTTCACTGCGAACATTTTTCTCGAATGTTTATGATAAAATGAGATTGCCCTTAGTATCTCTGCATTTTTGTGGCGACATTTTTGACCTCGTAAGCCCACTGTGCGCGGTATTGTGGGAAACCTTGGCGTTGTTAGCTTTCAGAGTTCGTTAGAAGATTTTTGTGGGAAATTTTATTTTGTACACGAATTTTATAGTGGGAATTATGTTAAGTGGTGCTGCCGTAGTTTCTGCTTTGATGTCAGCTTTTGTGTTTATTAGATTTTTTATTTATTTAAATTGATGTTGCTTTGTTCGTTAATTCCATTTCAATGTCCAAGGGCTTCTAGGTCCTCTTTAAATGGAAGTTGCTTTGTTCGCTGATTCTATTCCAATATCCAGGGGCTTCTAGCGGGAGGGAAAGGGATGTAGTCAGCACCTTCTGCGAAGCAGTAATGCTAGCTAAAGGGACGTGACACATGAGGGAGCTGACGTCCTCAGCCTTGATTTCTAGCCACTGTAGGCGTGGGCTTGCGGGCGACGAGCAATAGGTAGCTCGCCGTCTGGCCATCCGGTAACCGTCTGAACCGAGCCCGAATCGTCGACGGCGCGTAGTGTTCCACGCGCGCCTCAAACAGATGTCAGCAAAACTGTAGGAACCCAGCAGGGCCGAAGATCTAATGGTTGTTTTCCAAAAGAGATTCCGTGGTCCTGGAACACAAGGTAAAGAAGGAGCATAGGTCTGCTTTATTATGTTTTCACTTGATTTTCTAATGAAGTGCATTATTCCAGTTAAAAGTCACAAACCTTTCCTCAATAAAGGCAATGGATATCCATTCAATAAATTTTACAACCCAAGCAAACCCCAGCGTCAAAGTTATACCAAGTCTAACCTAGAAGAACGTGCCTAAACATAACTAGACGACTTAACTAAGTGAACGCTAACAGCTGTCAAGTAGAGACGTGTTCCTGGCGTGGCCACAGAATAAATAGGTACAGAAGGTTGATCTAATATAAATACTCTAATTTTTCATGACGATGTGTTGGTGGCTACAATATAATTTGCTTGCTCGCCACATCCATGGCATCGTCAGATCCGATGCAATGTCAGCGAAAAGGAAGTCCTCGTAAAAATTCTTCTTGTTTTTTTTTAGAATTAATGTTGCCATTGCTGTTTTTGTTGAGGTTGTCTGGTAGATATCGCTGTCAGCGATAAGACCGCCTTTGTACACATAGAATTAAGTTAGTGTAAAAGTTTTGTTTCTATTTTGGTGTACAATAAAATTTATTCTATTTTATTCTAAAGTTTTGAGAACGAAACCCAGTTTTTTTTTTAAAAAAAACGGGGCAAGTGTGAGTCGGACTCGCGCACTAAGGGTGCCTTACAAATTTGCCTATGTAAATAGTTTAATTCCCAAATGGAGTTTCGAAGATTTTTCCGAATCGCATTTTTTTGTGACGTTACAAAAAAAATCCTGTTTTCTTATTTGTTCCTATATCTGTGCTAAATTTAAGGATTCTGGGTCAACGGGAAGTACCCTAGGAATTCTGATTAACTAAGAGTATCGAACAAAGTGATTCTATAAGGATTCTGCTTTTTCCATTTGAAGTACGGAACCCTAATTAATAAGCACGTTTTCACTAATCCTGGAATAAGCACGTTTGAACAAACAAATTAACAAGCAAATTCTACAGCTTTATTATATTGGCATAATTTTTTTAACAGTCGCAACTAATGCATAATTAAATTCACATTGAAAGTACATTTTGATTGAATAAATCTGCAAAAATATGTGCGTGATAAGTCCATACATTTTCACTTGCTGTAAGGAGTTGATCTTCTGTATCTATTTATCTATTTTGTTTAGTCGTGTTGTGTGCTTAGCGAAGCGAGCATCCCTGATTGGTGGTAATCTTGGATATATCGTCACGCAGGATGTGTGTCAGATTATGTATGGAAATAGTTGATTGGTAGGATATTGAAATCAAAATCAAAAAACAAAATCCACCATTTACAGTCAGAAAAAAAAATGATGCTAATTGCACATTCCAAAGCGTAGATCTCTATGGAGAAGAATGTGCAAGAAACTCCATGGACACTCTTTTCAATCATGTTTTGTAATTACAAATCTCTCTGTTACATGTTTCTTTTCGCTATCATTTGAGAACAATGCATATAAAAATAAAAACTAAATATAGATATTAAAATAGCAACTGACAGCTAAGAAATGACCAGTCTCAACTGACAGCGCCCGTTCACGGACATGACGCTAATATTAGCACCACTCAGCTCAACCATTTTGAAGGGAACCGAATGATCCAACACACGCGCCACCATCAGTGAGATATTTGAGTGAGCATGAAAAAAATTGGTAAAGGTAGTTAAAGTAACTGAACAGGAAGAAAAAATAGAAAACATATTTATTTAGCTCACACCATTAGAAACATGTGGATGGATGGAGAGGAAGAGGGAGACCAAAGAAAAGATGGATGGATTGTGTGAAGAGTGATATGAAAGAAAAGGAAGTTAGTGATAGCATGACGAGTAACAGGGCAGAGTGGAAGAAAAAAACGTGTTGCGCCGACCCCAAATAATACGGGATAAGGGCAGGAAGATGATGATGATGACACCATTAGAAACAATCTATGTATACTTATAATAAATCTATAGAAGTGAAAATTCTGTAAAATGAAATTATTAAAAAAAAAAAAAATGGCAGGGAGTGTTACTAGACCGACACCGAACCTAAAAATGTGATTAAAAACATTTTTGTCTGTCTGTCTGTTTGTTCAGGCATCACGCAAAAACTACCGGTTCGATTACGATGAAACTTGGTATAATTATTTTTTTATGTCCTAGGCACCACACTGTGTACTTTTTATCCCGGAAAAGTATATACAATAAAAAACAAACTTAATTTTGCGGTTTGATCTCTAGACTCGATTACTGTACCAACCGCAAATAATAAGTTTGTCGTAGGTTACGTCACTCGCAGTGGAGTTCACTAAGGGGCGCAGCAGACGGCTAAGATACAATATCTTAAGATACAATATCGCTCGCTATTCAATTCAATGGGCTATCACACACGACGAAGATAATAAATAATAATATTTCTTATTTTCGTATCTCAAAAAACCTAATAAAACCATTTTCGACTTCTACGCGGACGAAGTCGTGGGCAAAAGCTAGTGTAGAAATAAATGTGTAGAAGGCAAGTTAAAGACGTTCGGAACAAAAAATTGAACGGCCTACAGATTGTTCCTGGTCAGGGTATCTTATGTATGTACGTTTACATGTTTGTGAATGCACCCATGATACAGAAATAATTTCTAGTGTGAGGCAAAGTTTTAACAGTAAAATAATAACGTTGTGTGTCTCACAACGGCTGCGTCAAATAAGTCCCGTACAGCAAACTGCCAGACAATTACGTAGCAGTTGTCTGACGCTGGTTTTCGACTGAATTTTATTTGAGTATAGGTACAGATGCAAGGCTCCCTACAAGGTGAATCGATGACGTGGTGAAGGTTGCGGGAATCCGATGGATGCAAGACGCACAGGACCGTTCATTGTGGCAACATTTGGGGGAGGCATATGTCCAACAGTGGACGTGTATCGGCTGAAATGATGTACAGATGCAAATAGCTCTCAATTATGAAAAATAATTAGGTGTTAACTAATAGATGTTTGTTTTTAAGGTTCCGTACCTCAAAGGAAAAAATGGAAATCTTATAGGATTACTTTGTTGTTCGTCTATCGGTTTGTCAAGGCCCTTTATCTCGAGAAGTTAACTCTACTCAAGTCTGCGGTCCCTTGAAGCTGTGAAAAAATCAAACTTCAGAATTAACAAAAAAAAAAGATACGGCAGTTTATGTCGCAAAAAACGTCAATTTCAAAACTCTCAAGGGAATCAAAATTCATAGGGTACTTACCGTTGACTTAGAATCCTGAAATTCAGTATGTAGCAAAGTCGTCTTGTAGCACAGGTGAAGGGAAAAATCTGAAAACTGTAAGTTTATAGTTACGTCATAAAAAAAACTTTTTTAGGGAAAAATCTCTGTACGGAACCTTCAGTGCGCGAATCTGACTCGTACTTGCTCGGTTTTTTTTTCTTCATATTATTTATCAATCAAGGGTGTCGTCTTGCGTTTGGCCACTGTCTCACCTGATGTTAAGCGATGATCTGGTCGACGATGGAGCACGCTTGCCTGGAAGTAACCATTCACTCTTGACTTAGTCCTCCAGGTTGTTGCTATCAGAACACACAAACTTGCCACCATATAAGTGGGATGTCCATCATGTGCCGGTGCTTGCGGACGTCGAGCATTAGGTAACTCGCCGTCAGGCCGTCCGGTAATTAACCGGACCGAGCCTAGTCGTCAACAGCGCGTATTGATCCACGTGCTCTTCTGAGGGATGTTAGCAAACCGTAGGGGCCCAGCAGAACGGATGCCCGCTACCTAGAACCACAGGGTATTTCTGAAAAGGAAACCCGTAGTCCTAAAACGCAAAGGGCAACTGAAGGACACAGGTGAGATTTAGTCAGTGAAAGTCTGACACGACCTCTTGCTCCACCCAGAGCGGCACAAGTCATTGAATGATTTCCACACTCCAAAAAAAAACATGTGCTGAGTAGGTACGTAATAAGAAAATACTGAGACAAGAAGAGAACAGAATACCTCTTGTTCCTTCTGCGAAGCAGTAATGAGCAAAGGAGGAGGCCGCACGTGCACGCGCGAAGCTATGGCCCTCGCGCCCCAGCCGCCAAGATTCCGATCCTAATTTCCCGCCACCGTACGAACGGGCTTACGGTCGGCGCGCAATAGGTAGCTCGCCGTCCAACCGTCCGGTAACCGTCCGGACCGAGCCCAAGTCGTCGACGGCGCGAAGTGTTCCTCAAGGAGATCTCAGCAAACCTTAGGGGCTCAGTAGGGTCGAAACCTACTGGGGCCATGGGTGATGCGAAAGAGATCCCCGGGGCCTTGGAATAATGGCAAAGAAAGAACAGGAGTGGGTTTTACTCAGTAAAAGTCTGAAATGCCCTCTTGCTCCGCCCAAGAGCGGGGGATGACCCAAAAAAAAACCTCTAGTGTAAAATGAAATGCAAAATCATTGCAAAAAAAGAAGTCTTTAGCCTCATACTGTATATTTTGTTCACAAACAGCAGCAAATGTGGGTTTACAACCTGTCCCAGCTGGGTGTCATTATTAACAATTTTTAATCCACCATATGTATGTCAAACGTGTTGTTAAGTAAAGCTCCAGTATTAACTGTGTGCTTAACTCGATAAGTATTTTAAGCGTGATTTTGAACATACTTACTTACTTAAATATTTGCATATTAATGGTCGTGAATATACGGGGAAATGTACACAGTGTCCGCTAAAGAAGTGCTTAAAATTCACATGTCGTATTTGTGTTGCGGTAAAAGGGTAATTATTTATTTTTGAATTTACCACTAACTTAAAGTCGTTAAAAAATAAAAAGCCTATTTTGACATTTGAGAAATACCCTACAATGTAACTTGGGACGAAACTGAAAGAATCAATAAAATAATAATTAATTAAATAGCATAATCAGGCTTTTAATTTTCTCACTGTTGGGACTCAGCTCTCCTCTCTAGGAGAGGGAATGGGCCGTAATCCACCACGCGGGCTCAGTGCGGATTGGTGAATGTCACACGTCTTCAAATAATTAATTGAATAAATGTGTTAAAAAAACATACCTATACTTTTTTGGCGCGTTAAATAATATAATGGAATATATTGCGAGTATTATTTTTTAGTATTCGTTTTGACAGGTGTCAAAACTAACCATTTATTTTTTGACAACTTTAGGATAAAAAAACCGAAAGCGACCGGTGGTCAAGCTGAACGCATGCCAGAGGGTCATGGCCATCCAGATGGTGCCGTTATACTGCTCGGTTTTCCGTGAAGCGGCGAGCCTCGAGGGATCTGGAGGCAACAGTCCTAGGACGCATGCACAATTTGCGCGTGGAGATGCATCGTTGGGGCGAAACTCCGCTGCCGCGACAAGTCATGGCATAGCGGACAGAGTTCCGGCGGGATCCCATGGTGGAATGGCGACCGCGACTGTCGCAACCTATATAAATAAAATAACCTCTCATCTTTGGGACGGATCTGCCCGTTACCAGCTTGATGCACTTGAGGCAATTGAGAGGCGTGCCAGGAGGATCATTGGCAATGATGCACTCGTTGAGTCGAGGCTCCAAAGTCTTGAGCATCGGCGCCGAGTTGCTAGCCTGTCGGTTTTCTACCGGTTGCATTTCGGGGAGTGTGCGTCGGAATTGCATAACCTAATTCCGCCTAGCCCGTTCCATCATCGGACCACCAGACGTACGGCAACGCGTCACCGGTACATGGTGGACATTCCACCTATACGCACAAAACGTTTTGGGAACACATTCATTGTGCGTACAGCTAAGGAGTGGAATTCCTTGCCGGAATGTGTGTTTCCTGATAGCTACAACCCGGTAATCTTTAAGTCAAGAGTGAATAGGTTACTTCTAGGTAAGCGCGTTCCATCGTCGACCGCATCATCGCTTTCCATCAGGTGAGATGGCGGTCAAGCGCGAACCTATTGAGAATAAAAAAAAAAAAAAAAAAAAAAAAAAACCTATAATTCTGGCGGTAAGTCCCCTCTTTGAGGAGTGGCTGGAAAGACGTCACGGTGTCCTCACCGGACATGATAAGTTCGGGAGGTTCCTGGCCCTGGAACGAACGCAAAGAAGGACAGGTGTGGGTTTTAGTCAGCAAAAGTCTGCGGGTATATATAGAATATTATTTCTTATACAGAATTTGCAACATCAACTACATATAATAATAATTATATGTTTTTGTAACCCGTGTAGTTTGGTATATCCAAACTGTATTTCACACGATACAGGGATTCTTAGTGTGGGGCAAAAAGTGATAAAATTGTAATAAATTTCTTCTTCTCAGTTGTATACTCCTGGCGTGGTCGTGAATCGTCTGGTAGGTTGGTTGTGCCTTTTGAAAGACTTCTCCATCTCTCTATTTGTAGCACTGCGTATACATTCAATTAGGGCACACTTTCAAGATGATTAAATGAGGTCTGACTATTTAGTAGGTGGTCGGCCGCGAGAACGTTGGCCCTCTACTTTTCCCTGTATCGCTAAACGTTCCAAAGAGCTTTCACTGCGGATGATATGTCCAAACATTTGATGATTCGCTGTTGCACAATCGATGAGTCTTTGTTTGATGCGAAGCTCTTTCAGAATGGAAACGTTAGTGTAATATTTATTTATTTATTTAAACTTCATGCAACACAAAGATACAAAGGCGGACTTAATGCCTTAGGCATTATAATAATAATAATATAACATACACCTTTTAAAAATTTATTTTTATTTATCTATCTTATTCAAATCTATTAGCACACAATACCGTGCCGACGTCTTTATATCGATAACATTACCGGCCCACGCTGAAAACCAGAGCCGTAGACTTGTCGCATTTTGCGTGCGGTCACGGCATTATGCTGAGCGTTCGGCTGTTTTGCGCGGATGTGGCGCATATTTTTCACATTTTTAGTTCTAAATTTGCGCCTTGTTCCGCCAAATAAAATATTTTTCTTTCTTCTTTCTTTTTGTTAGACTAGAAGCTGCCCTTAGCACAATTAAGAAAATCTTAAGCCCTTAACGCTAAAGAGCGGCAAACAAACAAGAACAAACACCTAATGGTATGTTATCACCACCGCTAAATGACTGATGATCTGATGTTCACTCGTCACTGACTTCCACTTCATCGTTTTACTCTGTAACCATCATAAAACTAATATAGATAAAAATTTAACTGTAACTAAATTGGTTGACAACGAAATTTCGACAGGCACATATCCCGCGAAATTGTTCGTACTAAATAGGTTGCGTCCACACTCATCTATCAACGCTGGCTGGTAATGTACGATGCTCATTAATAAGGCCAATCGGGTGTGTTTTCCGCCTTCGCTGGACAGTGGACATGTTGCTGGATGTGACAGCTGACGGTCGATTGGCGAGCGTTTTGGGCTAGCGTAGCGTGTCTTGTGTATTAGTATTTTTTTTGCTATAAATTCGTATGGATGTCTATGTTTATTTCCGACTATTATATCTAGTTGGTTTGATTTTTTTTTTCGAGTCTAATTGACAAATTAGGCGGCAGTAATGAGAGACATCATTTCAGCCAAAAGACGTCTTCTGTTGGACATAGGCCTCCCCCAAGCGTCGCCACAACGGCCGATCCTGTGCGGCTTGCATTCACCGAAATCCCGCGACTTTCACCAGGTTACCGGTCCACCTTGTGGAAGGCCTTCCAAAGCTGCATTTTCCGGTGCGCGGTCGCCGGTCGCCACTCTAGAATCTTTCGGCCCCATCGACCATCCGTTCTACGAGCCCTGCCCATTGCCACTTAAGTTTCGAGATTCTTCGTGCTATGTCAGTGACCTTGGTTCTCCTGCCTCCTATACTGAGCTTTAATTGTAACAATTATCATCATCATCATCATCATCATCATTTCAGCCGAAAGACGTCCACTGTTGGACATAGGCCTCCCCCAAATGCCGCCACAATGACCGGTCCTGTGCGTCTCGCATCCATCGGATTCCCGCGACTCTCATCAGGTCATCGGTCCACCTTGTGGGAGGCCTTCCAACGCTGCGTCTTCCTGTACGTGGTCGCCATTCCAGAACCTTTCGTCCCCATCGACCATCTGTTCTGCGAGCAATGTGCCCTGCCCACTGCCACTTAAGTTTGGCGATTCTTCGGCTTCGACTTCTTCTTCTTAACAATTATAGTTAGTACCGATTGCATATTAACTTCATTTAGTAGTTTATTTGCTAATATTGTCATCAAGATTAGTAGCAGCAGGGATTGATATACACTCACGAAAGCACATAAAATTCACCCCTACGGTATTTTGAATCATTAATGATCCTTATTGTACTATGAATTTATAATAATTAGTGCCAAATTACATATTAAAACCACATTTGGCACAGCAGCAGTGGATTAAAAGGTGATAAAACCGCACTATGTACCGACAGCTTGCCAACCGAACCTATCTGCGAATAATCGTTTGTAGCGGTGAAACGTACGGTTATACGTTGTTACTTATTAATGTTGTTTATGTAAGGTAGAGAGAGCAGTAGTGGCCTTTTGTACGTCGCGGTTTCAAAACTAGGCAGACGTTTTCTTTAGGTGGGAAAATCATCCAATGACAATGAGAGGGTGTGTCATTTTTACTGACTAAAAACCCGCTCTTGTACCTTCTTTGCCTTCGTCCCAAGGCCTCGGGTTTCATTTTCACACTGCCCGTGGCCCCAGTAGGCTTCGACCCTGCAGGGTTTCGGTTTGTTGACATCTTGAGGCGCGCGTGGTACAATACGTGCTGTCGACGACTTGGGCTCGGTCCGGACGGTTACCGGACAATCGGATGGCGAGTTATCCATTGCTTGCCATCCGCAAGCCCGCGCCTACGGTAGCAGGAAATCGGGATTGGGAACCCGGCGGCTGGGGTGTGAGGGCCGCTGTCTCGCGCGTGTACGTGTGGTCTCCTCCTTTGCTAGCATTACTGCTTCGCAGAAGGAGGCGACAGCCTGCCACTTCTCCTCGCTTCAGACCCAGGCCTGTACCAAGGCCCGGTGCGAGAGATTGTTGCCACAGATCGCCCCCACAAGGACACGGTGGTGCTCTGTTCAAGTGGAGCACACATCTACCGTATGCTCCACCGTGTAGGCAGGCGTTGCTTTCATCACCACTGCTCCCAAAACAGTGAAGGAAAATATCGGCAGAAATATGTTTGAACTAAAGCTGTTTTACTATAAGTTGTAATTTTATGTCTTTTTTTATTTATTTGCTAAAACTTATGTACAAACAAGTTAAAAAAAAAAGATCATGCAGGATAGTAAAAAAACAAAAAACGGTCCAGACATGTTTATCACAAATTAAGGCGTGCAAATGTGATAATATCATATGGTAATATCATATTTGCAGTCTATGTTAAAAAGTAATTACAAAATATATATCATGGTAGTTGCAAAATAATTATATGAATAGTAAAAAAAAAATATCACCACTGCTCCCAAAATGGTGACGAAAATCATCGTGAGGAACTGGCATGTCTTAGAACCAAAAATTCAAAGACATATGACCTTTACAACCCGCACATGAACCACCGTGGTGGATGACAGCGTATTCCCTCCGCTGCAGCAGAAACATTATATATGGCTTCATTAAATGTAATGTAAAATATAAAACCCCGCCTGAATACTTTGTAAGGTGTGCATAAAGTGTTGGTGGCTTGTAAGGTGTTTATTCTGTAAACACATAGTTACCAGGTTTTTTATGAATCCAAAGTGTTTGGAATTAGTGTCGTGACATTTTGGTAGCCCGTTTCGACTCCCATACATTTTGAACAGCAGGCCTAGCCAAGTTACGACCGTTTCGTTTCGGATCTCTTTCTACAATCAGTTACGCCTTCTATTTGTTTGTTCTGACCACGTATCTCGTGATCTCGCAATTTCATATCATTAAAACTTAGATTCTAACAATTTCAACAATCAAGTCAAACGCAAACCAGGCAAGTCAATACTGTAATATTGTTCGACAAACAGACGCTAGCGCGTTAGTGGGAATTATACCACGTGTGCTGAGAGTATGAAGACGTAAAACTGTTTTAAGTACACAATTAGTTTAATTTGTTTCTCGAATTTTGGAATTTAGATGAAAGCACTTTAAGTTTCAACGATGATTTCTATGAACGATTCACTACGTGTTCACCGAATGAACTGAAAATTGAATTAATATATGGAACTGTCGAGAAATACTCAACGAATAAGATCAAGCATGGGGTTCAAATTTCGAACCACTCACGCATTTTAATCTATACGGATACGTGATATTTGATCCGGCTCGAAGGACTGAAAAAATGTACGACGAGTACACTTAAGGTAAAATAACAGGAACTAGGGATGGTAATAAAAATGCTCGATAAATAATAAAATTGTAGAAATATGACTTAATTATTTTCCTAAGTGAAGCGCAACAGTTTATTAAGAGCTTATTCACTCTAGCCTTGAAGATACCTAAATTATTTATCGGACGGATAGACCGCTGCAGGCAAATTGAATAAATGAATGAATTATATGAATGTGTATGATTCATATAATTCATTAAATAAATAAATGAATGAATTATATGAATTAAAAAATGTTGTGTTTAACACAACATTTTTGCCTAAACGTGTCGTTATTAGAAATGACAAGTGTGGCGCGGCTGTTAACTGCACCTTCATCCGCATAACCTTCCAACTTAGTGCAACGCCGCTCAAAGACTTGTGTACGCGGTGTAGTAGTATGTTATAAGCTTATAGCGTTTTAGGAAAGTACACTCAAAATTAGTGTATAATTTTACTTTTTTTTTTTCCATAGCTTCCATGTAAGCCAGCCGTCTGCGCGAAATTCTATTATTTATTTATTTAAACTTCATGTACAGTGGTGGTACATAGGCGGATTTAATGCCACAAAGCATTCTCTACCAGTCAACCATTTGGTTAAAAAGACAACACTTTGGTAGGTGTGCAAAATAAATTATCATTCTAAGGGAAAATATTTCCAGGATAAAAAGTGGCCTATGTCCTAATCCAATATATAGTCGACTCATGAGCCAAATTTCATTGCCTTTAGCCGTCTAGCCATGAAGTAGTAACAAACAGATGGACAGAGTTACTTTCGTTTTTATGACTTGAATATCTCTTGATTGAAGCTTTTCTCGCTTTAATTTCTATACTTCGGTTACACTTAGTACTTAACCGACTTCAAAAAAAAAGGAGAAGTTTATCAATTCGGTTGTATGTTTTTTTTAATAAGTGTGTTACCTCAGAACTCCGTCGTTTATGGACCGATTTGCAATTTTTTTTATTCCTTTTAAAGGATATGCTTCCAGATTAGTCCCATTTTTTTCAAAATCCAGTTCTGTTAATGGGATCCATGAGGAATCGAGGATACTCTTTAAATATTAGAAGCTACCATATAGTGATTTTGGTACTTTCATCAAGAATCTAAGCATTTACAGTAAAAAAGTAATATTTGATGAAGTGGAACTGATGACCTCTTCATCAGTTCCACCAGAAATGGCCGACGGAACTTCATACTCACATAGATAAGCGACTAAGACAATATAAATAAATAAATGGTTTTGAATAGTTAAGTTGAAAATGGTATCATCGAAGTGATCTGATGATTATGCCCGAAGATAGGCACCGGAACTCTGTAATTAATCAATGTAACCTAGCCGTGTTTGGGCTTATTAGAATTGTCATGAGATGCACTTTGGCTATAAGGTACTATCAAACTGATCTGATGATGGAGCCGGAAGGTGGAAGGTAGACACAGGAACTTCATAATGAAACAATGTAACCTAGGAGTGTTTGGGTTAGTTGGAATTGTCATGAGAATTATAAACTCTGATTGTAAGTGTATCGCAACTAAAAAGTGTGAAATAAAAAGCTTTTTACAAATTAGAGAATAACCGACTTCACAAAAAAAAAAAAAATATTAGAAGGATCAAAATAATTTTAATTTCAGAAGTCTGTGTTAAATAAGAAACAAACAATTTCAAGAAACACCGATGTACAAAATAAAAATTATTTTGATCCTTTTAGTGATTTTTTTAAGTGAAGTCAGTTTTTTTTTTTATAAATGTTTTTTTTGTATTATCTATATATATGTAGGTATGTCCTTTTCCGGTCCCCTACAGACGTGACTAGATGTATCCGTCTCCGGTGAGAGCTTTACTGATTCGCAGAAGGGGTCACTCACCTACTTCTATAAAACTGCTTCTTATTCCCTCTTGCACCATACCATGGCCTCCCAAGAGCGGGGGATGTAATAAGATGATATTCCGATCGAAAAAAAAAAAACCATACCATGGCCCACTAACCTAACTACCTAATAGTAGTGACTCAGAGTGAAGACTTGTGCCTAATGATGGCCATACTCATCATCATCATCATCATCATCTACCTGCCGTTGTCTTATTTATAATCGTCACATGTTCTTTTTTTAAATCAATCTTTTCTTTGGCCTTCATTTCCTTCTATATCTATCTATATTAACGGCCATATTTTGACTTTCTTTTACATGAGAATTATAAATAACTTGCGAACTGTGGGTGCACTATACTCGTAGACACCTCTGCTTCTTGCTTCTCCTTGAAGCGCACTACGTGCTAGCGCGGTGTGTTTGTTGTATAATATAATTCAAAAGCAGCAATTACTTTGATTAATAAATCTAATTAATTTGTGGATTTTGTAGATGTGAACTGAATCCCGTGAGCTCGATTGTGAGTTGGATATTGTTCGTAAGACAAACTGAAACTTAGAATAGTACCAAAGTGTGGTACAGGTTAAGAGAACGAGACGTATTTAAAAATTGAACACTGCATTATTATCTCTGTAACGATTAATGCTGAATGGGAAATGATTTTGGAAAGTGTATTAAATTTTATTACTAAAATGGCAATACTTAAAAATATGAGCATAAAATATACAGAGCAAAATCTTTGTTTGTCAAAATTTTAATATATCATGCAATTAAATGTGTCGTTGAGTGAAGATTCGATTGTGGTAAAACGCTTGGCGGTCTTTGCAGGGGAACCAGTGGCAGCTGTGTGAAAATATCCGACAATCAAGGTGCACATATGGCATGCAATCGAAAAGGCATATATGCAGTAGTGGGCTGTTGTAAGTACCTAATGTTGATTACTATAAGTCTAATATAATTTTGAATAAAAACATAAAAAAATCGCTACGAGGCTATCACTTGCACCACAACCAAACAAAGGACCCAGGTACACACAAACTGTCACAGCAGAACGGAATCTGCATCTCCCTGCTCATTACTACATTACATAATGAGGTTTGTACACCGTGTAGCCCGACCTTTATGAAATATTCACATCGCTCACGTTCTAAAATGAATCTAATTACAAACATAAAGGGTTCACAATCGTTTGTTTATAACATGTGTAAATGCGAGTCCGCCTCATTGAATATAAGCTGTTTTAGTTAATTGTACCTACAGACAGTGGAAAGGTTTAGTGTTGTATGAAATTTTATTACCCGTGTGTGTAAATAAGGCTTTATGACTGCTGTTATTTGTATGTTAACTAAGAGGAATAGAGCAGGTAAGCTTGTGTTCTGACGGTGTAATTTGACTTTATGTGCTCAAAAATCATCGTCGTTCTGTCCTGTCCTAAGTTACGGTCGGTGGAAAACGCTTCGATCTTCTATTGTATCCTGTCATGCTGTCATCGACACCTTTCCATCGATTGCATTGATTCTCAAAAGTGAACTTTTTTAATTTGCTAGTTTCTTCTTCTAGAAACTAGTGTATCTCCATACAATTTTCGTTTCATACCCTGGGGGGTGAATTTTGGAAAATCCTCTCTTAGTGCTCATGAAAAATTTCAAGTTCCCCTGTAGTTATGGCTGTGCGTTGATATGTCAGTCAGGCAGTTTCTCCTTTTATGTAGGTGAAATTTATTGAAACAAAGAGTAATGATTTTTGTTTTCTAAATAACTTTATTAAATTGGTTTTAAGTTCACATTTAAATGGCGGGATTGTTCGGAGCATCACTGCGGTCCAAGAAAAGCAAAGGACAAATGGGTTTTAGTCAGTAAAAGTTCAGACTTTTATGGATAGATAGAGTCAGCTCTCGTTCTCATTCCACCCAGAGCAAAAAAATTAAAAATTAACCTATGTACTTTTGTGTTGCAAGAAGACAATAAATATTTTAGAAAAAAGAAAGTAGTTGACCTGTGTAAGTTTACACGTCTACGTATTTTTTGACATTACGGATATAGCCCGAAGAATTGCCAAATTTAAGTGGCAGTGGGCAGGCACATTACTCGCAGAACAGATGGTAGATGGGGTCGAAAGGTTCTGGAATGGCGACCACGTACCGGAAGACGCAGCGTTGGAAGGCCTCCCACAAGGTGGACCGATGACCTGGTGAGAGTTGCGGGAATCTGATGGATGCGAGACTCACAGGACCGTTCATTGTGGCGACATTTGGGGGAAGCCTATGTCCAACAGTGGACGTCTTTCGGCTGAAATGATGATGATGATAATGATGATGACAAGTTCATATTTGAAACCAAACTTTAAACAAAGAATAGCAATAAACAAAAGGCGATCAATCATATCTCCCTGTTTAAAATAGTCAGTATTTACTACATAATTGTGAAAGTGCCAACACGACATGAGGTATTAACCGATCTAGATAATAATATTGAATACCTTTCACTTGCTATAAACGTGTGAAACCAACTTTATTACAGGCACGGTCATAACCAGCTAACTGCATGCGGTAAACACGGTACGGTGGATTTACTTGTGGGAAATGTTAGCTTTATTATTATACAGGAAATGAGATTCCTTTTGAACGAAATTTTATTTAAAAAATTAAAAGATTAGTAGTTACGCTTTTTTTTAACCGCCTTTAAAAAAAAGTCCCATAGAAAGAGATAAATAAAACAGATATATAAAAAAAGATATGTAAATATCCCATAAATATAACACAATTAAATAATATCGTGCTTTATCAGGAAGAGGTTTTTCTTCCCTCCTGAAATAAATACTGGAGTTTCATGTAACATAATATTTGCGATTCCAGGACATGGCTTATCTGTGTACCAAGTTTTGTCGCAATCCGTTCAGCCTTTTGAGCGTAAAGAAGTAACGAGCCTGAAGTCGTACACATAGACACACCATCACTCACGAACAAATATTAATCTTTTAATTAGTGTGATTTAAAAAATATATTTATTAAAACTTTATGCAACACAAAACTACAAAGGTGAGCTTAATGCCTTAGGCATTCTCTACTAGCCAACAAATAGTGGCGAAGAGAAAAAGTGGCAGGTCCATAGAACAAAATAAAATATTATTAAGAAAATAAGGGTACAAAAGTATTTATATATAAAAAAAAACATACATATAAAAATATAATAATAGCTCTTTACTTATGAAATTGCCCTTTTTTGAAACGGGTTGCTTTGAAGTTTTATACCTTTAGATTGTGTTAGAATTGTAAGTTTAAATAAACTTTTTAATAAAGGTACGTTATTCTTTTTTTTAAATTAGGTAATTATTTGTTTCTTTGTGTTTTGTATTTTCTCTAATATCGCAGTACTTATAACCATTTTTGAATGAAATCTAAACTATTATATACGTATATATATATATAAAGAAAAATTGCATTAATATGATACATTAAAACTAAACAATGACCATATAAAAATAGCAATGGGTCCCAAACTAGGCGCAGCATGTATCTTGGTGACCCAACAATTGCACCAAGTTCATAATGGTGGTTCATAATTGGTGGCTGATGGTCTAGTGGTTAGTGGCCCTGACTGCTATGCCGGAGGTCGTGGGTTCGATTCCCACCCAGGACAAATGTTCGTGTGATGAGCACGATCATTTGTTCTGTGTCAGGGTGTAATTTATCTATAATATGTATGTATTTAGAAATATATAAGTATGTTTATCAGTTGTCTAGTACCGATAACACAAGCTCTGCTTAGCTTGGGACTAGATGGCGTTGTGTGATAGTTGTGGAATATATTATTATATTATAATAATACTGCGCGTACTGTTTCACGCGCAGCACGCGCCTCAAGGAGATGCCAGCAACTGTAGGGGGCCCAGCAGGGTCGAAGCCTACTGGGGCCAAGGGTCTGATTCTGAAAGGAAGACTCGGCCCCGGTACGAAAGGCAACGAAGGAACAGGAGTGGGTTTTCAGTCAGTAAAAGTCTGACACTATCTACCGCCCCGCCCAAGAGCGGGGGATGTCATAAGATGATTTTCCCACCGAAAAAAAAACGTTTATAATAATTATGTGGCTAAAATAAAATTGTTTTTGAGACGACTTCACTATTTGAGCTGCAAATGATCACACAAACACAAATTTTTAACCAATTCTACAAATATCTTCCTTAATGACGGCATAGAAAGTCATTTTTATCTTTAAAACATTAAATTGGTATAACTATACTCACTTCAGAATAAATCACTTCAGCCCCACACTTTAGTCAAATCGAACTCCAAATTATCAATAGTCTTAATGATCTAAAATTCCCTCAAAGTGGTGCTCTAATAAACCCCGATCATTATTAGGTGCGCTAACGAAGTGGCCAGCCAGCTCATCCAATTATACGCTGATCCCGCCGGTTCTAACTAACATAATTTGTGTTATGCTGAGCTCACTAACTTTTCAGTTATGTTACTTTGTTGATTTGTAGAGTTTTGATGATGTCGTCCGGCTTTTGATGAGACTGAATTCTGTTTCCTGTAAGCTTGTTAGTTGAACAGTCTTCATTGACCACTATCAAACTTTCTACCTATCTTTGTTTATTTGTATTAATAGTCCTGTGCATAGTCTAGTCTCATCATTCATCATCATTTCAGCCGATAGATGTCCACTGCTGGACATAGGTCTCCCCCAAATGTCACCACAATGAACGGTCCTGTGCGTCTCGCATCCATCGGATTCTTACGAACACAAGGATACTGACTTCTCCACAAACAAACACGATAATAGATCACATTCAAAAAGGAGGTGGAGCATCTACTTGTAACTATGGGGTCAGAATAAACACTCATAAGCAAAATATACAATTAGTGATGTTAAGTAGTAATCATAGAAAAAAATATCGATGAAATTCAGAGTTGCAATTGTTTTTATCTCACCAAGACAATCTTTGATGTTTGATGACTTTTTATTCCATGTGATCAAACTCGGAACACTGTGTTATAGGAAATAGCTGGCACTTACACAGGATCGAAGTGTACATGAGAGTCTACACTCTACACACACATCCAAGATCGACACCACCCTCGTGGGAAAGGATCCTCTATACCTATAATATCTCCTGTCTTTCCTAAAATTATCTGTTATGAGTTAAGAGAAGTTTAACAGAAAAGTAACTTTATAAGAGCGAAGTTTGATCTAAATTTATAATCATAAAATAGAATATTAACTGTTAATATCAAAGTTAATTTGGTTTTGTATACACGATCCACAGACTATTCATAGTTCTAGTAAGCAATCAATCAAATCAATCAAAATAGCATTTATTCCAAATAAACCATTTACAGGCACTTTTGAAATGTCAACAAGTCAGTCAGTCAGAAAAATAAAAATAAATGATGCTAATTGCACATTCCAAAGCGTAGATCTCTATGGAGAAGAATGTGCAAGAAACTCCATGGACACTCTTTTCAATCATGTTTTGTAATTACAAATATCTCCGTTACATGATTCTTGTCGCTATCATGTGAGAACAATGTAAATAAAAATAAAAACTAAATATAGGTATTAAAATAGCAACTGGCAGCTAAGAGATGACCAGCCTCAACTGAGAGCGCCCGTTTACGGACATCAAAACAGTAGCAGTTAACTTCTAATATAATAAAATCAGTGTACTTCAAAACTATATTCATTCATGGAAACAGTGCCAGATTAAGCCAACGCGGGGCAGTAGCAAACTCGACAAAGGGGCCCCGTATTTTTTTTATTAAGATAGATAAAATAAAATATTTTGTGCAAAATACTTCAACAAAATTAATTTCTTCAAACGTTACTGATTAATATAGTACTTTTGGAAAAAGTTAGATGATGATAGTTTTTTGTATACCCCGTTCGATGAAAGATTTTAAGGTGAAATTCTAAAAAACCGAAGTGATCTCTAAAATTATGATTAGAACATTTTAGGTTTTCTTTTGATAAATAATACAAAAATAATGAAGTCTAATTTCTTTTTCGATGATGATGAAGAAGTTTTTGTAATTTTATATAGAAAAGTTGAAGAGTAAAGATTTACTAGGAACAGGATGCAAAATTTTTGCATTTTTCTCGAAGAGGTTAGATAGTAGATTCCAGTATCCTTCAATTGGAAACTTTCTGAGAGATATGATCTCATCAACATGTCATCATTATTTCAGCTGAGTGACGTCCACTGCTTGACAAAGACCTCTCTCAAGTGTCGACCAGTCCTGTGTGTCACGCATCTATCAGATTTCCCCAACCCTCACCAGGGTATCGGTCCCCTTGTTGAAGTCTTTTCAACGCTGCATTTTTAGGTATGCGGTCGCCACTCCAGAACCTTTCGACCCCATCAACCCCTATTCTGGTCTGCTAGCAATATACCCAGCTCACTGCCACTTTATTTAACTTTACTCCTGATTTGATCACATACGGAAACTCCAAGCATAGCCCTCTCCGCTGCTCTTTGTGTAACTTAAAGATACCTGACGAGGCGGATTGTGAGCGTTTGAAAGCCTTAATATATATGATCACTGGCATATGCGCAGGTCGTAGACTTTCGTTTTGAGACACTATTTTCTCGAACGATTAAGTCGAAGTCAGGTGCTTTTTGTCCATGAGCTCCCTGTTAGTTTTGATAAGTTCTCTCACAGGTATTATTTATGAAGTCACAGAAGTTTGGTCACATTTGATACATTTGATTTGGACTCAGGATCGCTTTATTCAGAGTTGACTCGACTGAAGTTCGCGAAAACCAATTCTGGTGAATTTTAGTGTTAAGATAGACATTAACCCTAAAACATAATTTGTCAAAATCATCCGTTACTTTAATGTTGGAACCGCCTATTCTAAGACCCGTCGAAATTTCTTCAAAGCTTTGAAGCAATTGGATTCAAAGTGAGAAGAGCGTATTGTACAGTTTTCTTGTAGGAAATCAGTTTGGACCCCTTCCTGTCCCATTCATCCACTTTTCTTTTATTTTTGGATCCTTCGGATGGCTAAAATTCTAAAATAAAAGACAGATGATATGATTGATAGTGATGATATGAATGATGTAGGAGTATAATATTTATACGTTTTATCAGTTATTTAATGCTAGGTTCTTGAAATTTCCAAATGTATGCTTCAATACTTACATATTTAGTTATCATATTTTTTTTGTTGAAATGAAATACGAGTTTATTATTTTAAGTCTACTGACCTTGGAAAAATATTATAAAAAGCCCAGGACGTCGAACATTTGGGATATTTACTAAGATAAAATACCTACAAGAAAAAATGTAGAGGAAGAACAAACAAATTAAAATAATAATTTTAGCTCTTTTTTATAAATATTTTTCCTCCTCGTGAAAATGAATCCCAACCACATGAAGATCCGTTTAGTGGTTATTGAGTTTATTGCGAATAGACTGAAAAACAGACGCGTGGAGGAACTTTTCTATAATAATAATTATATCGATAAGAATTAATCATTAACATTTTCTTTTATATCGTATTATGTAGGATCGTGCAAAATATCGATAAACACAAACAGCACTTCACTTCTCTAACAAATAAAAGTCGGCAGCGGCTGCATCACGTAACTGTCGTATAAGTGAGAGTATCTGTTAAATACTCCATTGCGCAACTAGTTCAGCTGATCTATAGCTCAATCTTTACTAAGCAAGCAATGATATTTAATTCAATTAATTAATTTGACCAGCATCGCCTTTTTTGGTATCAAGAAGTAATTTTTTTATGAATTTACAAAAAAAACCCTTAATATATTTGTACGTACGTGTTAACTGATATTTTTGCAAACAACCATTGAACAACGCGGCATTTTGTAAAAAATCATAAGCAAAGAAGAAATCGCTAGTTGACATTTGACTAATGACCGAAAATGACATCAAGCACATAGAAGTACATATCCGGCTTGATGCGGTCGCAAGAACTACGCGCCCTTACCATATCTGTACCGTTTGACATATTTGTGCTTCTAGGCAAGGGTGCTCCATCGTCGACCACCTCGTTGCTTTCCATAAGGTGAATAAGATCAAAAGTAAAGTAAGCAAGTTTTTCTTTCTTTCTTTCTTTAGGTGAGATAATAGTCAAGTGCGAGTTTACCAAAAATAAAACAAAAAAAATGGAACAAAATAATGATTTTCCTGAATCTTTCTCTACGCCGTACACCAAATCATTGCCAAACGACAAAGCTATTTTATTCCCAACACGTATCCTTAACATATCTTGATATCCTTTACAAACTAGTAACCTCTATTATGATAATCATGTCACCATAAATACAATAAGGTAAACATAAAAAATAATTCAGTACGTCGTTACACCGGTAGATGGCGTTATAAATAAAAGAATATCGACACTATTTTTCAGAGGAAAAGGCCCCGTTAAAATATTTAGCGACCATTATTTGGTTCTGAAAAATGTGTGTCCCTTCCGTGTCCGTACTTTGTATGCAAATATGAAGACTGGGTTAAGTTGGAACTATACGGGAGAGATTTTTGTTTAAGTACGTGAAAGAAGTAAGATTTGGCTAAGACACCTCACAAACAAGAGGGGGAGGTTTTTATTTATATTTATTAAATGATATTCATTTTTTACATTGGCATGTAAATGAGTCCCCTATTTTTTTGAGCAAGCATGTTTTTAATTTTATAATCACACAAAATATTTTCATAGAGATACTGAGAAGGTACAGTCAATATATTAATGTTTTTAAATTTATCTTTGAGGTTACTCCCTCTGGACCTCTTTCTTCTAGGACTTAATTTATAATTTGATTAAATAGTCCTTTTTTGCAAAACAAAAATTGTCTAAATATCAGCGGCATATCCCCACAATAGATTGCCGTGTGAAATGACAATGAAGTAAACTAATAGACTAGCTTCTGCCGGAGGCTTCTTCCGTGGCAAAGTAGGTTTCCCCATACAAACTTTCAACTCCCGTTTTACCCCCTTAGAGGTAGAGTTTCGTAAAATACGATCAATCTCTTCTTAGCGGTTGTCTACAACCTATAACCTGCCAAATTTTAAGTTTGTAGGTGTTATAGTTTTGGAGATTATGTCATTAATCCATGAGTGGTATTTCGCTTTTATATATATAGAAGATTAAAAGAAAGAAAATATCTAATAACTTAGCAAGCAGGTGTATATTTTAATTTTACAGACGAAAAATTAAACATCATTATTTATATTTTTGAGACGATATTTATTAAATCCTCAAAGAGCTATTAGCTTAATCCTTCGCAAATAGATTAAAGGCATTCTCTTCAAGATTATCAAAACTATTCAAAAGATCTTTCAAGTTTTATTAAATAATATTATGGAATTACGAAATTCGCTTGACTAGGTTTGAAAGTTCCAAGAAAATCGAATATCTCAACCGAAAATAATAAAAATTTGTTAATTTTGATAATACTTAACTACTAATATAATATCTACCAAATTAAAACTGCCAAAATGTATTATTAGCTGTAAGGTATTTGTATTATTTCTTCGAGATTACTGTCTTTTGGAATAACCAACTCCAAGTCACACACGATAAAGCTCAAATTTCTATGTAACTACTCTTTTTGAAGGACCTTTTAAATATAAAACAACTTATCTATCTTCTATATTTATAAAATGCTTTGTGATGTGATGACTGACTGATGGATCGTCGTACAGTCTAAACAGCTAATCGTAAAGACCTGAAACTTGGAGGGTATATTCTTTGTATGATGTAGGCATCCGATAAGAAAGGATTTTTCGAAATTCTACCCCTCATCATCATCATCATTTCAGCCGAAAGACGTCCACTGTTGGACATAGGCCTCCCCCAAATGCCGCCACAATGACCGGTCCTGTGCGTCTCGCATCCATCGAATTCTACCCCTAAGGGGGTGAAAACAGAGGGGCAAAATTTTGTAAGGAGTAATCAACTTTCACTCAAGCGAAGCCGCTGGCAAATTCTAGTAATATAAAAAATAAAGTCAACAAACATTCTTTTAAAGAGTTGTGGAAAGGATTTCAATTTGATAGCAAAATAAATTATTGATACACCACATAACAGGAGTACCGTTGTGACCGGAGTTTCACTTGAGACTAAGTTATAATCCTTATAATAAAGACAAGTCATTTTGTTATTCTGCGCAAATGTCTTGACTATAAGGCTGACTGCCCATTAACGCGGAATAAGGCAGTGCACTGTGTCTGTCCATTGAAGAGTTCACGCCACGATTAATTTGAGCGGACGACAGCAAAAGATCAGCCCCCCTAGCTACGTTACAACCGTTTCGTTTCGTTTCTCTTTTTGTTGATGGCCTCGAGTCCACCACGCCTTCTATTCCTTTGTTCGAACCACGTGACTGAGCGTTGAGATGACATCAGAATAAAAGAATCGGAGGCGTGGTCTACTTGAGGCGATCGACGAAAAGAGAATCGAAATGAAATCCACATTCCTGTATGACTATTGTATGCCCCAAGAGCAGGACGTAGCTGATCTATCTAATTATTTAAGACCTGTTTTATGTACAAACCTATGAGCCACAATAACGATATTTAAATTGAAATGGTTGTAACATGGCTAGGGGGGCAGTTTAGTTGTACTTAAAATGTTGCAGACAACAGATATGTTATCTAAACAAAAATTGATTTGTATTGCTTAAGAAGAATTGGACCTCAAAATAGATAGGTACAGAAGTCTATCTACAGACAAAGTGCGCTCAAGCAACGCACACATAGACACCGCTCACGGACACGATATCTCGGCTCAATTCAGATCAATGCTAGCTCGAGTGCTATCGTTTGAGACACGCGTCTCAAAAAAAACCTTAAAAACCTTATTCTAACTATTCAGTGAATGGTTGTTTAAATTCAACATTAAATAGTAAAATTACGTTTTTTAGGCTACCAGTTGTTTCAAAGAGTTCTGTAGAAATTTGCTTGTATTTTGATGGTTAGTTTTATCGTAACACAGAATAGGCCCTGCGCCGAGAAAGAGAATATGATTTTGTGACTATGTCATATTTTTTTTACAATTCAGATTAGGTAGGCATTTATCACCGCGCCCACGCCCGGTCGCACTTGGACAATTCGGCGCCACGCGCTGACTATAGCGCGATCGCCGAGCGTAGGTATGAAAAGTGAAGTACATACATTTATTGACTTCCTTACCTTTCTATTTTGTGGTTGGACACAGAAGAAACCAAATTACATATCACAAAATATAAATAATTCTATAAACATAGATTTTAATTATGAAATCATATCAAGTATCACACAGTCCTCCAATCCGCGTTCCCAAGATAAAGGGTCTAGACAGACAGACAGACAACAAAGTGATCTTAAAAGCGTTCCGTTTTTCCCTTTCAAGGTACGGAACCGTTCACTTTGCTTCTCAGGTCTCTAACAACCGCCCACAATCCACCCCCGTATGTTGTTTACAGCCGGGACTATTGTCATGCGTTTTACGTAACACGTCAAGAAAGGATTACAATAGTGTGCGTGATAGATACTACTTTGATCTTTTAAACCCCTTACTTGATATACCTTAGGGTTTTATTCTCTAAACATACGAGTAAATCTTCCTTGCCCTTTTATCTTGGATACTATAAAAAAAACACGATTTTATACGGCTGTATTTTATTTTATTTTATTGATTAGGAAAAATAAACAGCTACATTATGTGATATTTAAAAACATCTTCTTTTTGTGTCGATGTATTCTAACTAAATTTTTTCTGACCAGTATTTGGCAACCTCTACGGCTCTGTCATTGGCCTCGTATAGATCCTGAAAACTGCAGGTGGTCGTGCAGGATGGACAACATAGCAAATAACGCATGTCCTGTGCAGCGGCTCCACACTGACACTGTATGAGATGAGTCGAGGAAGCCCCATTTGGCCAAATTGTTTTTTAAGCGGCCAACCTGGGTCTGCAGTCGGTTAAGACATTTCCAGATTTAAAAAAAAAATGATAACATAAATATCTTAAATAATAATGTAGCCACAGCGCTGTTCACAGATTGCAATTATAGAATGTACTTTAAAAGACTAGGATAGAAGCTGTATTCATGACAGTTATATCATCTATATATATAAAAGAAAGTCGTGTTAGTTACACCACTTATAACTCAAGAACGGCAGAACAGATTTGGGTGAAAATTGGTAGGGAGGTAGCTTAGAGCCAGGAGACGGACATAGGATACATTTTATTGAGTAGGGTAGATTAGGGTAGAGTAGAGTAGGGTAGAGTAGGGTAGAGTAGGGTAGAGTAGGGTAGAGTAGGGTAGAGTAGGGTAGAGTAGGGTAGAGTAGGGTAGAGTAGGGTAGAGTAGGGTAGAGTAGGGTAGAGTAGGGTAGAGTAGTAGAATATAGACAGGAGCGAAGCCGCGGGCAAAAGCTAGTTTATTATAAATATAAATATAAATATATATATACCACTAATTTTTTAATTTTTAATTAGTACAAATACTCAAAGGGCTTATTAGAAAAGGTTATTTTTATTTAAGTAGTCTCAATAATTAATATTTATAAACAGCAAAGTTATCAGCGTTTGTTTATATCCCAAAATGTCACAAAATTTATCGAAATACTGTAAAGGTGTGGAAATAATGAATAAATAAATGACGATCAAAATGGAAAAACACTGACCGCAGTATTTTCTAGTACTCGTAGTAATTGCTATAAATGATTGTCTCATAGCTGCCAGTTGCTATTTTAATATCTATATTTTTCCTTTTTTTTTACATTGTTCTCACATGCACACCACCACCACCACAAGAAACATGTAGCAGAGATATTTGTAATTACAAAACATGATTGAAAAGAGTGTCCATGGATTTTTTTGCACATTCTTCTTCATAGACATCTACGCTTTGGAATGTGCAATTAGCATAATTTTTTCTGACTGACTTCTTGACATTTCAAAAGTGCTTGTGTACTTGCAATAAAATGCTTTGAATCTTTTGAAACCTTTTGAAAAATTTAACATACAAAAGCGTAATTACATTGCATTGTCAAAATAAATGTTCAATCTTGAAACAATATTAATTTACGGCTTGTGCAGGTCAGTGGTAGTAAAATGGCAGATGGAATTTTTCATTAAATTGTAATAACTGTCCATGGCCTTAAATTTATAAGCTTATAATTTTACCTTTAGCCATTATTTTCAAATACTAAATACTAAGCATTTTATTATTGTTTAACTAGCTCCTGCTCGTGGTTTCATCTGGACTAGTAATGGAAGTTATAAGCGTATAGCGTTTTAAGAAATATCACTCAAAAATTATGTTTATTACTCTAGAGTAGTGGTGGCCGAGTGGTAACGGCCCCGACTTACGAGTTGTAGGTCGTGGGTTCAAACCCAGCCAAGCGCATTACTTTGTGTAATTTATTTCATCACCACTGCTCTTAAAACGGTGAAGGAAAACATCGTGAGGAAACCGGCATGTCCTAGAACCGAACATTCGAAGACATGTGACATCCACCAACCCACATTGGGCCCGCGTGGTGGATTACGGCCCATTCCCTCTCCTAGAGAGGAGGCCTGCATCCCAGCAGTGGGAACATTATAAGGCCAACTATACTATGCTACTCAACACGAATTTTACAAACTTAAATTTATTTCAGCAGTTTTGTTCGCGCAGTAGTCGAAAATTATCTCATGAAAACATGTTCCCGGGTTAAAAGTATGTTTTTTTTATTATTGATAGGCTCGCGTTTGACCATTATCTCACCTGATGGTAAGCGATGATGTGACCGACGATGGGGCACGCTTGCCTAGAAGTAATCTATTCACTCTTGACTTAAAGACCCCTAGGTTGTAGTTATCAGGAAACACATATATGTTTCATGTGCTATTCCAGGATTTAATCTATTTGTCTATTAAATTTCATCCAAATCCATTCGCACGTTTCATCCTGAAGAAGTAACATACATACACACTCACATTATTGACAGGACTTTTTTTTTAAATAAGTTTGATATAGTGGTGATAGATCGACTAAAACGTCTCACAATGATTCTTCATATAACGGTATCTCATGATGATAATCTCGTGAAAGCTTAGAAAGATAAGTAAACTGAATTCTTGATATCAAATCAAGAACTCAGCGTGAATGATTAACTAACATTTTTGTAGGCTCATGTATACAAATAAACTTTCGTCCTTAAAATGATTGTGATTATACATTACACATTATACATATACATGTTGTATTATATCATATGAAAGAAAAATGACTTTTATTATTGAAAAAGCTACATGTGATCCAATATGATTATTTCACTTTCCTTTGGTTTTTGTGGTAAACTTCGGCGTATTTATGTCATTAAAAAAACTGTTCTCACAAAAAGTGCAGAATGGCTTTTTGCAGTACAACATAGAATTCACGCAAGGAAAACTTCGTGTGAACAGTCTCTAGCCATTATTATTAAAATAATAATATTCATTTTCCTATCACAATGCTTTAACTCAAAGCAGCATTTTAAGTGTATGCAACATGTTTTCTGAGACATTCACAAATTACCTTCGGCCTGTTATGGAAACTAGGACCACTTTTCAAGTGAACCAGTGTGTTTAACACGCGCGTTGGCATCGCGATAATGTGAACTTTGTTGTATGTTACTACATAATATTATTTAAAAAGTATTTTACCCGATTGCGCTAGAAAGAGCGTTGTGTTTTTTGAGCGTATATATATACATGTATATATAGTTTTTAGCATGCCTTAGAGCCAGTGCCGTAACTAGGGCTGAGCCGGCGGTGCCCAGACACAGGGCAGATCCCTTGAGGGGCGCATAAATGATCAAACCAGGGTCAAAGTATTGGTCTTAAAAAATAGCATTCTTCTAGTAAAAGAATTTTGAGCTGGATGAGATTAAAACTTTTTTTTAAGGGGCGCAGTTAAAGAAGCTCGCACCGGACGTATAAAAGGGTAGTTATGGCACTGTCTAGAGCCTTAATTTGTGTGTTAATTCGGGTACACCAAAATAAAAACAAAATGGCGGATTTTTGGCACTAAATTACATGGGGTATATAGGGCACGAGGAGACGATTTTAAAAGTATTACTAAAAAAGTTGACAGTCGAAAAACTCAGGCGCTCAGCTTGTGTTACTTCAGTTGCCCTGTGCGTTCCAGGGCATGTGAAGCGACCTTAGAGAAGGAAAGTTATTGGGTGATTTATTGCCTCAAAAAAAGATACAATTTTATGATAGGTACCTAGGTACACGGTGTTATAACATATCGGTTCACATGTGATGCCTTGCTATGCAGATTGAATTATTGCTTATTATTGATTGAATAAATAAATTATTGCTTACTAAGCGTACTTAAGAGGGTCCGTTTCCACTCGCCTATCGTCAACATCGAGCATTGGTCAAAAGCTTGGTGCTTTATCTAACTCAATCCAACGCAATCCAACGCGATGTTTGATGAAGAGGCAATGTAAAAAAGAGAGATAACGCCTGAAAACTCTGTTGGCATTCGGTGATTTACTCGAATATTCCACAAAACGTGTTCCAAGAAATAAGTGTTTTTTTTTAAACCTATAAAAGTTTTTCAGAAAATTTTCGTCATTCAGAATCTCGATTAAATGTGCAAGGCTATTAATATTTTTTTTTAAATATTTTTAATATACTTCTACTTTGACTCAAGCCTCCTTTGTAGGAGAGGGAATAGGCCGTAATCCACCACGCGGGCCCAGTGCGGGTTGATGAATGTCACATGTCTTTGAATTTTTTGGTTCTAGGACATGCCCGTTTCCTCACGATGTTTTTTTTTTTGCCGTTTTGAGAGCAATGGTGATGAAATAAATTCCACAAAGTAATGCGCCTGGCTGGGTTTGAACCCGCAACCTACAACTGATAAGTCGGGGCCGTTACCACTCGGCTACCACTGCTCTTGCACTAGCACTAGTCTAAATAAAATTTTATAAAAACTTTTTTGATATTGTATCTTATACTTAAATTGTTTCCGAACTATCAATGTTTAAAGGCATAGTAGACTTAAATGGTATCTACTGTTAAAGTTTGAAATTGAAACTCGAAAAGTTTTCTTGAAGTGTCCATTTGCACTTAAGCTGTGAAACCCTAATATTAAACGTCCATTTTGTATTGCCTTTTGTAATATCAAAACCCAAGTGGCTTCACCTTATTTCTATAGATAGGACCACAACCCTTTTCCAGACAGCATGTAGTTATTACTACCAAACAAAGCCGACATTGTTTAAGTTTTCCCTTAGAAGTACAACTTTGAAAATGCAAATTTTAATAACGCAATAGAATCTCATTGCTGATCATTTAATGGAGTTTTCTGATATGTAAGTATCTTAGAAATGGCCATAGCATGCGCAGGCTTGCGGTCGGCAAGCAATGGGTAGCTCACCGTGCCCAAGTCGTCGACGGCGCGTACTGTTTCACGCGCGCCTCAAGGAGATGTCAGCAACTGTGGGGGCCCAGTAGGGTCGAAGTCTACTGGGGCCAAGGGTCTGATTCTGAAAGGAAGACTTGGCCCCGGCACGAAAAGCAACGAAGGAACAGGAGTGGATTTTTAGTCAGTAAAAGTCTGACACTATCTCCCGCTCCACGAAGAGCGGGGGATGCTATAAGATGATTTCCCAACGAAAAAAAAAAGTTTCTTAGCAAAACTCTTATTTTGTTACATTTTAAAACTAAAGATATAATTGGAGCGTAGGTCTATAAGAGCGTTCTTTTCGAGGTATATTTTGATACAACCGCTCTTACGTGACTATGTTATTACACGTCTTTCTCTGGATATTTTGGATATACAGCTTACTTGTAGATATGATCTAGGCTTTTATAGAAATCAAAACATACATTTGTATAAAAATAAGAATATATGAAAATTGTTAAGTTGGCTGATTATGCTTATCAGCCTATGCTTATGGTAAGCAGTGATTTAATCGTTGATGGTGAAGTGCACTAGTCTATTATATAATAGAGTCTATTCACTCTAGCCTTGAAGACACCTAAATTATAATTGGACAGGAAGACCAGGCAAATTGTGATAAAGAAACTATTAGTTACTATAAGTTTTTTTTTTATTATTAATAGACTCGCGTTTGAACGATGATGATTGATGTCTTTTTTGGTGGCTCAAATGACTACTCAAGTTCTGCCCCCGAGTCCTCGGCTCGATTTGGTCCTTGACCAAATCCGAGTCGAGGGCGCTTTGTTTTCACGCGAACCTCAAAGAGATGTCAAAAAACTGACGGGGGCCAGTAGAGCCGATATCTGCTGAGGCTCTAGAAGCATCCAAAATAGTTACAGTGGCCCCATAATGTAAAGAGCAACTGAGGGAACATAAGTGGGCCTCTCACTCCACCCAGAGCGTGAGAAAGTTAACTGGTGATTTTCCGCCTTAAAAAACTGCTGTAACTCTTTGAACTCTTTCTCATCTAGTCGATGTTTGTCTTGCCTTCATGTAACCCATTCAATTTTACTTGACTTGAAGAGGTGGTAGCTAATCTGATAGCACCACTTAAAGTCAATTACCTAAGGAGTAGAATTCCCTAGGTACTAGATACAGTGTTTCCTGAAACACAGAATCTATTAGAGAATTTCACTTCTTAGGCGTTATCGCCCAATATTTTTCTTTATAAACCATTATTTAAACGAGCACTAGCGCGCACCATAATTTTAGACCCCAGCCCCCCTAGCCAAGTTACGACCGGTTCGTTTCGATTCTCTTGCGTCGAACGCCTCGAATAGGTCACGCCTTCGATTCCTTTGTTCTGACGACATTTCAACGCTCAGTCACATGGCCAGAAACTTGTTGTGAATGCGTTTACTTATATATCTAACTCAACGCTGCCATTGTGGGTGTATTTACCTATCTAACTGAATTCTACGAATCAGTTTAAAGAATAGCCTTTTAAAAATATTTATAGTTTAGGTAGGTAGTAGTAGTTTAGTAGGTTTAAGAATCGAACCTTCAATTAGTAACGCAGAAGCCAAACGCTCCACAAATTAATGATAAACCAATCTAATTTTAGACCCCTTAAAGCCAAAACAACTTAACAAAATAAACCTGTGTGGGACGATTGCCTTTAAATAGCCTACCTGTAACTCCACCCACTCCTTTCAGTAAATAGCGTGAAGCTAAGATTAAAATGGCGGTGTAAACACGCGTTGCTTGCGTGGTTGACGGTAATATACGAGGGTCAGCTTATGTGGCACCAGTTTACACCGTAGTATTACATTTGGAAAAGAATTTTTCAATACACCCACTCAAAAACGCGCTATTGTTCCGACTGCTTTTAGGCACGTAATTTACTATTTTCGCACTAGTGCAGAAAAGTGCTCGTACCCGCTACAATTTTATTACATTTGTCGTAATAGCCTGGGCGGTAAGCGGCCCCCACGAGGCGCGCGTCAACCCCCGTTTATTTTCACCTAAAAAAAATCAGTTTATTTATGTCTTTGTAAGTGTATCTACAGCTCTCAGCTCTATAACACCCTCACCTACGGCTCGGGCGAATGCCACCTCAGTCGCAATGACCAACTTTCTCCACTTGTACTATTTATGAATACTGAAGTTCACACTTTTTCAGTATCCGATCAACTTAGCGTGTATGGATGAGGAAGGTGAGCACGCCGTGAGGTCTTTCCTCCCACTCCTCAAACAGGGGACTTAACGCCAAAATTACGGTGTGCTCACGCAGCTCAAACACTGAAGATTGAACCCGTCAAATCTTTTTTTTATGTAGCAAATCATCCAATGAGTTCTTTCGCTCTAGGGTGGTGCGCGAGGGCGTGTCAGACTTTTACTGACTAAAATTCACTCCAATATTCCTTCTTTGTATTGCGTCCCAGCACCCCGGGGTTCCCTTTAGGACAACCCATGGCCCCAATAGGCTTCGACCCTGCTGGGCCCCTAGGGTTTTGCTGATATTTTATGTGCGGTGG
Organism: Mythimna vitellina; assembly: GCA_949316375.1. Taxonomy (NCBI): domain Eukaryota; kingdom Metazoa; phylum Arthropoda; class Insecta; order Lepidoptera; family Noctuidae; genus Mythimna; species Mythimna vitellina. Next base: position 4,110,686 of record OX438687.1, on the reverse strand, counting down.
AACACTACACGCCGTCGATGCTGCACCTGACCAGGGGGGAAGATTTTGACTAAATACTGCATTTAGTAAGAATCTTCTTTTTTTAGTTAAAACGTTAAGTTAATTCTTCTTGTTCATTGAATGTCGATGATTCCGTTTTCTTGATTCATTCTATTCATATGAGCTTTGGCCCATTATAAAGTCACGCTGTCAGATTTAACGTTGGGATTGCAATGGTGTTTTATAGTGTGGCTGTTTTTGCAAAGTGCAAAGTATTTGTTGAAAGTGGAAATTTCACTTTATTGAAATTAGTTATAATCCCCTTCCTCCTCGAGTCGTCTTCCTCATTGCCCTCAGCAATCGTCGTGAAGATCCCGCTAGCTTAGCTTCGTACTGATGGTGTCTCGCCATCCGTGGCGGTTCTTGGCGTCATGAACTGCGACGTGCAATTGAAAATCTAGTGTGGAGCGGAGCTGATCTGCCCATCTTTTTGGGCTGCGGCTTTAAGGTCGTTTGCCATCAACCATGTCAGTTACAATGAGCTGTTCAAGGTGATGGCCATTTTTTCTAGCTAAGTGGCCAAAAAACTCTATTTGCGCATACAGTCGTAGTCGACAGTCTAATTTTGATTCAAAGATTCAAAGATTATAACTGTCCATGTCAATATCTATTGGGCTTAAGTATAGTGTTATATTTTTTTTTTTTATATTGGCACTTTCGTTTCGGTGTGAATGCGAACTGCTAATCTGACGTCACAACGTTTTTCCAATAGCTTACATTCATGTCGGATAGCTATGAGAATTTATAGACACATGTAACATTGTGGCGGTGAGGTTTAAAATAAATAGTTTGTCTTTATTAAATTTTATTAAAATGAAATAGTGTATCAATCTTCTCATGTAGGTTACCAGAAAAATAGATTTGATGGAAACTTTAAACAAACTTTGAGCTTTATGCAGTGAAAAAATATTTTTAAAATATTGAATGCAGTAAAAGTTTTAAATAATGCTATTTAAAAAAAAAAAACTGGCAAGTGCGAGTCGGACTCGCGCACTGAGGGTTCCGTACAAACTTGAAAGGTAAATAGCGGTTTACGATTTATGACGTATTAAAAAAACTACTTACTAGATCTCATTCAAACCAATTTTTGGTGTTGCAAACTTCCACCAAAAATTATATATCTTTTTAGTTTTATCGTTCTCTTATTTTAAAAGTTACAGGGGGGGGGGGGACATATTTTACCACTTTGGAAGAGTCTCTCGCGCAAACTGTTCCGTTTAGAAAAAAAAAATTAGAAACCTCAGTATAATTTTTTAAGATATATCCGTAGATACCGCATTACACATTACGCATGGTGAAAAAAAAGTTTCGAGTTTCAGTTAGAACTGGAACTACTGTTTCCTAGTTACATACTTAGAAGTATGGGGAACCTACAGAATTTATTGGTTTTTTTTTTCTATTTTTGTGTGAAAATCTTAATGCGGTTCACAGAATACATCTACTGACCAAGTTTCAACAGTATAGTTCTTATAGTTTCGGAAAAAAGTGGCTGTGACATACGGATGGACAGACAGACAGATATGACGAATCCATAAGAGTTCCGTTTTTTGCCATTTGGCTAAGGAACCCTAAAAAGCCTGACGCTCTATTGCTTGCTAGACTTTTTATTTATTACGTCCTATTTCAGGGCATGATCACATCTTATCCAAATCCGTTCAGCCGTTTGAGCATGAAGGAGTAAAAAACATACGTAGAAACAGGCATACATACAAACGTTGGCTTTTATAATATTAGTATAATTATTACAGGAAACTTTAATTGGAACATCGGACATACTTAAGGACATGCAGGCGGGATGTTATGTTTTGCTATTTACCTGATTATATACATATTAGCCGTCTACAAGGCTAGAGTGAAAAGGCTCTTAATAAACTAGTGCGGTTTAGCATCAACGATTGCATCACTGCTTACCATCAGGTGTGATCGCAGTCAAGCACTGGTTATATCATTAAAAAAACAATTTAGATAATTTACTTATTTCACTAACATTTATGCCTGAAAATCTGTCGGACTATCTAAAAAACCAATGACATGTAATCTGTTGTAGAACTACACCCAGCGCCAGTACAAGTTTCAGTTGATTCACAAGCGGTCACCCGTTCATTCAATGTTCACGGTTGAGTGCGTCGCTCGCCCCACTGCTCGCCGACTTGTTGATACATCGTCGGTTTTAACTCGCACGTAAATAGTCGAGTAGGCGAGCTAGCTAGCTAGTTTGAACGAGCATGATTGAGTGGCGTTTGACGTGACCGTCAATTGTTTTAGTCACGCATTGCAGTAGGTACGATATTCATTCAACTAAAAAAGCAACGAAATAATGAATATACCGTTTTGATATGACTACACAGGGGACTATTATTGAGATGTGTTTAGTAGTAGAGTTAGTGCTTGTTTACACAGACGCGGGGCGTCGAGCGTCATGTTAGTCGGCACGCCCGCATTAAATTTAAACATATGATGTTGTATGAGAGTGTTTACGGAAACGCGTTATTACACGTGCTTGCTCGAAATACTAGCGGCGTACGCGGCGCGGGGTCGTACGCTCTAATACGAGCATACGGCAATACCCGCTACTGTGCCCGCAGTGATTCCCACCGCTTTCTCCGCTGTGGGCTCCGCGCTACGGTGTGTGGCACCGCTATTCTGCACACCCCACGTGTCCATAAACAATATCGTACATTGCCATATGTTTGTGTTTGCGCGTAAGAAGACGCGAGCTGCTGCACGCGCCACTTCTCTGTAACAGTAAACACGCCCGACGCGTCATGAGACGCCACGCTGCACGAGACGCGCGACGCCTCGCATCTACGGAAAAGCGTCTAAACGAGCACTTAAAGTTTCAAAACCTTGAGCATCAACGCCCAGTTATTAACCTGCATTAGTCATAAGTTTATTTTTGTTTTTATATAGCCTCTTTTTATAATCTGCATGCGAGAATACAGTAGACTCCGTGAATTCATTGATTACTTTCCATTTTGACCGATTATTATTGCCGTGAACCGTGCACTAGCTTCTGACATTAATTTTATAAGTGCCCATGTCTTATTTGAAATAAATAGATTTAGATTTTTTTGACAATTATGTCGATTTTTGGCTACTTTTAAGGGAGTATGCGTTGGAATTACACAACTTAATTCTGCCAAACCTGTTCCATCTTCGGAATATAAGAATACAGCGATGTGCCACCGGTACATGGTTAACATTCAATACGCGTACAACGTTTTGGGAATAATTTTATTCTGCATACAGCTAAGGAGTGGAATGCCCTATCAGAGTATGTGTTGCATGATACAGCCTAGGGCTCTTTAAGCCAAGAGTGAATAGGTTACTTAAAGGTAAGGGTGCTCCATCGTCGACCACTTTATCTTGAACATGAGACATTCATCAAAATTTGTTCTCTCCATAATATAAAGATGACATACACAAAAACAGACATTCGATTTGATAACCTCCTCTATTTCCGAATTCAGTTTCAAATAGAAGTTGAAGAATATTGAAAATCTGTAAACTCACCAACAGTGCAGTCTACTGGATGTCGACAACACGTACCGATATACATTCAACTGTAAGCGACGTGAGCAGACTGCCTGCGATGCGAAACTCTGATTCTATAGAAGTGTGCTATTCTATTGATTATGTGGAGGATTACATTCCGTTAGATGAAAATATCACTTGAAATGGTGTTTAAAAACGTGCAGTTTTAATTCAGCAAGAAAAAAAAACGTAATTTGCCTCATGATTTTTTTTGGGGGCGATCGGTGACAACGACCTGTCGCGCTGGACTCTGTATTACAGGACATGGTCTGGAGCGAGGAAAAACAGGCGGTCGCCTCCTTTTGCGAAACAGTGATGCTAGCGAAGGAGGCGGCCGCACGCGTGATGGAACGGCCTTCCTCACGCCCCAGCCGCCGGGATCCCGACCCCGACTCCGACGTTCAGCCACGATATGCACGGGCTAGCAGACGACGAGCAATGGGTAGCTTGCCATCCGGCAGTCCGGTAACTGTCTGAACCACGGTCTGAACCAAGCCCAAATCGTTGAGTTGATGTCAGCAAAACCGTAGAAGACCAGGAGGGCGGTGGATGCGAGACACACGGAATCGGTCGTTGTGGTGTCGCTTGGGAGTGGCCTATGTCCAACAGTGGATGTCTTTCGGCGGAAATGATGATGATGAATGATAAGTCTGACACTGGCTCCGCTCTAGAACGTCATAAGATGATTTCATACTTCAAAAAAAAACCCATCTACAACTTAACTCACTATGTATCAAAAACAACACACATCTAAATCCTCACGGATACATTGTCAGAGTAAATAAAGGGTTACTTCCAATCCCTAAACGGCTAAATCCACACCGTGACCGTCCTAAGAACATACGGAAGCTTTGGGTCTACAATGGAACGCATCGATGCCTATATATCGTGGTAAAGATGTCCCGAGGGTAACTAAGTCTGTTCCTGTTATATGTTAACCTGTAGTTGATATTTTTGGTATTAAAGGCGGTGTTCCTTATGTAGTTGATTATGAAATAGGTAAGGTATAGGTTCTGTTGGACATAAGCCTCCCCCAAGCGTCGCCACAAAGAACGGTCATGCGCGTTTCGCATCCATCGCATTCTCACCTTTATCAGATCATTGGTCCACCTTTTAGAACGCCTTCTAGCACTGCGTTTTCCGGTACGCGGTCGCCACTCCAGAACTTTTCGGCCCCAACGGCGACCGGTTCTGCGAGCAATGTGCCCTACCCATTGCCACTTAAGTTTGGCGATTCTTCGTGCTATGTCGGCAACCTTGGTTCTCCTGCGGATCTTCATTTTTGATATAGATATAGGTTAATACGTAGATGTAAATTATTTGTTTAGGGTTTCGTACCTCAGTAGTCAAAAATTGAACCCATATTAGGATTGTTGTCACTTTGATGTTCATCAATCAAGATCCTTTTTCTCAGGAATGCTTCGAGAGAACAAATTAAAATTTAATACCAAATACTCATGTCTGCTACTCCTTAGAGTAGTAACTTCTAAGTTAACGCGATCTATGGAAAAAGCCGTTTATACTCCGTTTAGGCACATATTTTGACACTCGCAAGGAAATCAAAACTTATGGCGAATATCTACTTTTCATTGACTTAGGATCCCAAAAATCGGCAAAAAGGATGGTATTATAGCACAAGAACAGGAAAACCGTAAAATAAACAGGAAAGTAATTATTTTGTGTTATAACTACAGCTTTAGCACAAAATAATTACTTTTTTTTTCGATTCGACAAAATCTTCGAGACTCGATTCTGGAATTGAACATTTCTGTACTAATGCGGGAAACACAAAATTGCATGTCAAAAGCAGGGTATAGTATAAGAGCGGATTTTGAGTAAAAGTATTAAAAAAATAATTTTCAATCTATTACTATTTAAAAAATATTCTTTTTATGTTAACGCAAACTATGGATAAGGCCCCTCATAAATCATCTTAGTCACATATTTAGACCTAGAATCCTGCAATTCGGCAAGAAGCAAGGTCTCATAGCGCAAGCACAGAAAAACAGTAAAATTGTAATTACATCAGAAAATGTACCATAGAGAAAATAAGCCAATATAATTTGTAATTTGAAAGTTAGACTTAAAAACATCGCTGATTGTGAATAGGCTCGCATTGGAACGGGTAAATAACTTCATATTATTTTTATTTATTTATTTATTTATTAAAACGTAGTGCATAAAGCACTAGTAACAAACACTGTACAAAGGCGGACTTAATGCCTTAGGCATTTTCTACCATCGACCTTAGGGTGGTGCATTATTTTTGTTTTTTAATGACTTGAAAATTCTAAAGTGCCTGTAATTAGTTAGGTTGTAATAAATGCTACGATTTAAAATTATAAACTAAAAAAGAATACCGAAGCATTTCAACATAATTTTCAGATACATAGTTACGTGCGAAAATATTTTACACAGTAACAAAATACGTTCAAAAACATGAAATGTCATGTTTGTGTTATGTAGTACATAACAACGTAATTACGTTTTCAGTAAAGCATGCGTTTTAAATGTGTACGCTGTTCGCTTTGTACTTGTATATCGTCGCATAGCTCTCTCTACAAAATGTGCTATCAAAGCTAATTGGCAAAAACTGTTGTTGAAATATGTTCTGCGACTATTTATTGTCAACAACAGAAAACTTTATGCATTGTATTGGTCGTGCTGCGAGTTTGTAGGTAATGAGCTGGCCGATGTAGTTGACCTGATTAGTCTTCTGGTCGCAAGCGTGGTATTGGTGCATGGATTCGATTCCCATGTCGAGAAAAAGTGCTGTTGGATTTTTCTATTAAGGATTCCTCTGTAACAGCTAGTCTGATGTAGTTGATGGTATCGAATCAGACTGCCTGCAGTGACCTGTTTCAATTTTTTGTCGTTTTGAGAGTTCTGGTATTTTTTTGAAATTGAAATTGAAAATATTTATTTCAGACCTAGTAATGACACCAGTCCATATTATGTTAGTACAAACTTATAACTATGTTAGTAAAATTTAAAATTATTATTATTTTGGACGTGCATGAGCGACCACTTCCTCAGGATTTGGCTGTCCACTCTGTCCGACACCACCTCCAGAAGCGCGTTGGTGCTCCCCTTTATTCGAGACCACAGGGAGGCCGTTCTCTTGCGAAGTACAGCCTGAAAGCTATCCGTGCTGTGGTTGACGAACATGCCGGAGGCACTGCACCGCCATGGAAGCCCCAACAGACCCCTGAACTTTTTAATTATTACCAAAAAATGAGGTGGTTTTCTAGTCGTTTGATTTTATTTTGTATCTTTTTCAGTGATATCTTCGCTAAATGTAAGCTGATTTTGTTGTTTTATTTAAAAGAATTTTTTGCCAAGTGGTCTCATTTTTTGGTAATCAGTTCGATGAAGAATTTTAGAGATGGAACATATTCCAGAATTACTGCATTCGCCTGTCTGTTTACTGTTAACACCATTTTATAACATATCATTACGCTAGTACGCTCTGTAGGGGTGAAAAGTCCACACGGGTAAAGCCTCTTTTCTTTCGTCAATTATGGTCAAATTCGATATCATTGGGGTTACTAATTCGCGCATAACTTTTTGGTTTACGGACCAATCTTGATGATTATTTTTATGTCACGTTAAATTTTAACTCTATAGTAATTACATTAGCATAGCATAACATGGTTGGCCTTATAATGTTCCCACTGTTGGGGCTCAGGTCTCGTCTCTAGGAGAGGGAATGCGCCGTAATCCACCACGCGGGCCCAGTGCGGGTTGGTGAATGTCATATGTCTAAGAATTTTTGATTCTAGGACATGCCAGTTTCCTCACGATGTTGTCCTTCACCGTTTCGAGAGCAGTGGTAATGAAATAAATTACACAAAGTAATGCACCTGGCTGGGTTTATACCCGCAACCTACAACTCGTAAGTCGGGGCCGTTACCACTCGACCACCACTGCTTTCAAACTAATTACTCTCTCTGTAATTACTTTACTGAAGGAATATTAGGTTATTTATAACTTAATTAACATTATTAGGTTTTAAGTCAGTAAAAATCTGACTTGGGCATGTCAGATTCAAGCTCTAGGGAAAGGAGAGCCCTCTCGCTCCTCCCTAAATTGGGATGGACACGCCATAATTATGGCCGTAAGTCCCCTCTTTGAGGCTTGTTTGGAAAGATCTCACGGTGTCTTCACCTTTTGCATGACGCAGGTCCTCACCACACATGGTAGGTTCCTGCACCGGATTCGTGCGGAAGAAACGTTTGGATGTCACCGTGGTGTGGACCGCTCGGAGGACACAGTGGAGCATATGGTGGAGGTTTGCCCCGCCTGAGTAGAGCCTCGTGGGGGCGATCGGCGGCGGCGATCTCTCGCTACAGGCCATGGTCCGGTGCGAGGACAAGTGGCAGGCGGTAGCCTCCTTCTGCAAAGCAATAATGCTAGCAAAGGAGGAGGCCACATATGCACGCGCAAGGCAATGGTCCTCGCGCCCCAGCCGCCTGATTCTGATCCCGATTAGTGATTTGCTTGCGGACGGCGAGCAATGTGTAGCTCGCCGATTTTATTAGATAACTAACTACACTTGTCGGTTCCGTACAAACTAACTTATATAAATAGTTCAATTCCCAAAAGGAGTCTCGAAGATTTTTCCGAATTAAAAGAAGTTTTTTTTTTGTGACGTAATTACAAATTTACAGTTTTCAGATTTGTTCCTATACCTTGCTTCTTACCAAATTTCACGGTTCTAGGTCAACGGGAAGTACTCTATGAATTTTCTTTCCCTTGAGAGTATCGAAGTATACGTTTTTTGCACACAAACGGCCGTATCTTTTTTTTCGTTAACTTAGAAGTTTTATTATTTCACAGCTTCTAGAGACCGCAGAATTGAGTACAGGGTTTTATTTGCAACTCGATACCACTACATTTTTCCGAGATACATGGTCTTGACAGACAGACAGATAAACAGACCGACAGACTGACAGACAGACGAACAACAAAGATCCTATAAGAGTTCCGTTTTTTTTATTTTGAGGTACGGAACCGTAAAAATACAAATGACTTCAAAAACAAGCTTAGAAATGCAATGTTTTTTTTTGATACCGTCAATTTTTTTTCTACTTGTGACATCTCATCTACATGTCTTATTATCTTCAATAACCCCATAAGCTACCTCAATGAGCTCACAAAAACATAATCGATCAGAAGTCGAGCTAATCCTCAACGTTCCTATCAAAAATGGTAGAAGAAGTCATCTGCGAAATGTTCAGTACACCGTGAATAATAGGACATGCCTACTCGAAGCGATCCATATTGTATGAATATTATTATATATCTATATGTGGTATGTCATAGTTAATGTGTGTGGAGTTATGTGAAGTATGTTGAGCGTGGGAATTTGGTGCAGGCATGTGAAGTGAATATAAGTGACCACGCAATTAATAATATGTTTAATTGTTAATATTGCTGTCTTTCTAGTGATAAGATTGACAAGAACACCTAGAGAAAGTGGTGTTCTACTGTGTACGGGAGTGGTAAGTGCTATCAAAGTGCCTTGTAGTTTTTCAAACGACGAACTTTTAATACTCGATTCGATTAGCGGTAACCAGAGTGCAGACAGAGTGTCAAGTTTCGTTGTTTCAAAAGAAAGCATCTAAACCGGTATGATCCAGCCGTTGAAGGCGCGTACCTTGTTCCCGTCCGTCAAAAGTGTAGCATAGCATAGTCAATTAGTCAGCCTTATAATGTTCCCACTGTTGAGATTCAGGCCTCCTCTCTAGGAGAAGGAATGGGCCGTAATCCACCACGCGGGCCCAGTGCGGGTTGATGGATGTCACATGTCTTCGAATTTTTGGTTCTAGGACATGCCGGTTTCCTCACGATGTTTTCCTTCACCATTTTGATAGCAGTTGTGATTAAATAAATTACACATAGTAATGCACCTGGCTGGGTTTGAATCCGCGATCACGTCAAAAGTGTATTAGTACTTTAATCAGGCGGCCAAAAAAGCACTCCTTCAACGACTATTTCACGTCAGTAACATTGATGCCCAACTCTTTCGACATACCCAAATACTTGTAAGTTTTGGTTACGCAGAGGGATCTTAGAAACAACATACGTAAATTTATGAGTTCTACGAGTAAAAGTAAAAATACTGTCTAAGCCAGTTTATGTGATTAAAAACTTTAATTTTTAGTTTTAGCTTAATAGGTAATTATGTATAAGTACCTAACAAAATTGATATAAAAGTTAGTAGTTTTGGTTAATTCATCAACTTGTTTTTCTCAAAACGGTTTAATGTCCTTGGCACTTCTTTCAATAAGTGGATTAAATTATTAATTCGACTAAATAATTTTTAGTTCAGTGAAAAATATCACGACAATTTTTGACTAATTTTGGAAGAGTACTGTCTGCAAAAAGTCTCCTTTAAATTTGGTGAAGATTAAAATCGAGAAAAAATCTCAAATACACTTTAATTTCAGAAGTCAGTTTTAAAAACGAAGACACAAAACCAGAAACAGATACAGAATTTAAATAGCAACTACAGTTGCTAAACACAGCGAATAACCTCAAATCAAACCTCGATATCCGAAACCCAAAATAAATGTAGGCAATTATTAAGCCAACGCAAAGTTACATGAACAGAATCGCCAATAAAAAGTCCAATTATCGAGCCTCCGAGATCGCAACTTGTTGCGGTGTAAGAGCCAATTTTGAAATCAGATAGACTGTGTTAAGGGTATGATGGGGTGGAGGAAATATTTTTTTTGTTTGGCTAAAGTTTCCCGGACCAAATAAAACCCATAACCAGAAATTTAAGGAAAGTATGACTGCTTACTGCAGCGGTCATAGCTCATTAGACTCGTGCGACATCCAACTAGCTCCACCTCATTGCTCGGTGTCCACTCCTTGTTCACAGTGTCGTACAGTTGTATGACGTGTGTGGACACCGCGTTGATAATCAGTAATTATCGCCAACGATTGGGCAAAGCGTTGTCCGCGAATTGATGAGTTCTTGTGTGACTTGTTTAGGCTATGAATTAAGGGAGGTGCGGAGTGCCACCGACGCATTATCTTCTCGCGTTATGCACTCGCAGATAGCGCGTGACCCATTCAGGAATTGTGCTTGGAAAACGTAAGGTAAGCATGCGGTAATCACCGAGTAGTCTACTCGCCGTCTGCACGCGGTCAGCCTGCGAGCGATGTCGGGAGTTGATGTAGTAAATGTATACCCATAGAATAGAATAATATACACAGAATACTAACCGCTCGAGGTGAGATGGTGCTGATCGGATGGCTCTAATTAGCTGTGACCTTCGCCTTCACAAATCAGTTAAGGTATTTTCTAGTACGTCTATCTTGAAGACTAGCGTTTTTGTGTATGCGTGACGTAGATATATAACGTAGTGCGTCAATTCCCATATTATTTACCTACAACTATGATAGCTAATTTCTAATTAAATTAATATTTCAGGGTTTGAATTCTGATTGTAACTTAATTTTCTAATTGGAGTATTTAAGGGTATTATCTCAGTTACATATTCAGAAGCAAACTCTTTTAAGTCAGCGTCACACAAAATCTGCTGATCGATAACCTATCTCACACAAACTGTAGTGAAAGCTTCCCCTTAAGTGACAAACTATTTGCATTCAGTTTGGAGTGGCAAACGAATCTCGATCGCCGTAACGATTTCACTATATTGGTGCTTTTCCGACCTAAAAATATCTATTGAAAGTAAATAAACAAGGTATCTGCGTACTGGGTCGTTTCCATGCCAATTGCGCTTGCCGGAATAGTGTAATCTATTTTTATTTATTTATTATCTTCTTTATTGCACACCAATACAAACATAAAAGGAAACTAAAACTAAAACACATACGTACATACAATGGGCTGCCTTATCGCATTCCGCGATCTCTTCCAGGCAACCTGGAATGGACAGTAATTACCTGGATAAGATATGGGGCTGTCATTGGTGTGATAAAACCAATCTATTGTTAATCATAATTGCTCAAAATGTGTTATCAAAGATACATGTTTGATAAATCGTACCAAAAACTTATCTATACTTTTATATTAATATTATAAAGAAGTAAAGTTTTTTTTTTAACGTTTTTTTGTTTGTAGGAGGTAATCTCTGAAAGTACTAGTACGATTGCGAATTTTTTCACCGATAGAAAGCTGCTTTGTTTCTGAGTGACATAGGCTATATTTTATGTACGCGGTTTAAGGCGTGGGCATAAGCTAGTCTCATAGAATTATGCCATAATTACTTTAATTATCTTGACTTTGATACCTACTACAATCGTGGTATTAAAACGGTCACAAACTATATTCCGGGAATAAGCACCTAAATCACTTTTTATTTTGAGCTGGGAAATCATCTAATGGAGCAAAAGTGAGCGTCAGACTTTTACTGAGTAAAAGCACGCCTGGTTGCCCAATTGCCTTTTTTGTTCTAGGAAGGGTTTCCTTTTCCCTTTTCGTAGCGGGCATCGCCTCTATTGGGCTCCTACGGTTTCACCCCAAATACCCCAATAACTAAGCTTTAAATCTCATTTCTATTCCTTGAAAGGTCAAATATAATTATATATTGTAAATTATGACCTATATGATATTTAGCAAGTTAGGTGAGAGTCCCATTAAATTGTGCTATTGCAACAAACAAGGCTCAATCAAGCTGTTCAATATTCACACCCCGGCCGCTGCAGTAGATGATCTGTGTGTCGAGAGTCTCTGGGTGATTCCCGCCTACCGTAGGAGTGGGCTTGCAGTGTTCGGTCCTGGGTTCAATTACCGGGTCTGGCAAAAAGGGCTATTGGGGCATTTCTATTAAGAACTACTCTAAAGCAGCCCGGAGTTTGGATTGACACCCCCATGCATCGAAAAGTCGTTGGTCCTGATCCTGATCTCTCTCCGATCGTATCTGATTACTATCCTATCAGACTATGTAAGTAAAGGAACCGAGAGTGCACCTGTGTTTGCGCACACACTTGTGTACTATAATACCTCCTGCGTACTTGGGTAATCTATGTTAAGATTGGCCACCGTGATCGAAATTCAGTCGGGAGGATTATTAAAACAAAACTATCAACCGATCCTTTTCGAAGATGGCGGAAAATTTCGTCCGCAAATAAGACGAAATTTCTCGACAACGCATTTTGAAATCTGATAGTGTTGACCACAGAGCTAGGAGGCACTTCGACGACCGTTGTTTACAGGCAGTATTGTCAAAAACTTTCCATACAAACCAAGCGAGTAAGGAGTGGAATTCCTTGCCGGAATCTGTTTCCTGATGGCTACAACCCGGCAAGGGTTACTTTAAGTCAATAGTGAATAGGTTACTTCTAGGTAAGCGCGCTCCATAGTCGACCGCATCGTCGCTTTCCATCAGGTGAGATAGCGGTCAAGCGCGAACCTATAAAGAATAAAAAAAGCGTTTCAGCAATAATAGTGATATGAGTTCACCGTTAACTAATGGACATTGACCGCAATTGACATATCGACAAATAATTATGACACAAATAAAGAAAACAAAAAAGAGAGAGACTTTATTCCATGAGTATGACTTGATATCAGGGAGAAAGTAGGTCGCCCTTGAATGGCAAACGGATAAGAACGAACTTCTCTGGATAATTAAATGACAATGCTGTCTTCAATCGCAGCCAAGGCGCACTAATCGAGTACTTCTTTCAGTAAAAATAAAAAACTGGGCAAGTTTTCGGTTTTGATATTTATTCCTATACTTGTGTAATAACACTTGCTAAACTTGCTGTATGCAAAATTTTAGGAATCTGGATCAACGGAAAGTACTCTACAATTTTGGTTCCCTCGAGTGTCAAAATATACGTTTTTTGCGACATAAACAACCATAATTATCTTTTTTTTCCGTTCACTTAGTAGTTTATTTTTTTCACAGCTTCAAGAGATCACAGACCTAAGTATATGGTTTTGGTATTGGTGGCATAATTTCAACTCGATACGTCAACGCGTTCTCGAGTTAAAGGGTCTTAACAGACAGACAGACAGACATACTGACGTGTCCGTCAGTATGTCCCTTATAGGATCACTTTGTTGTCACAAAGTGATCCTATAAGGGTTCCATTTTTTCTTTTCGAGGTAAGGAACCCTAAAAATGAGGCTAACTACCCAATTCCGTGCTCTATGACATCCGTCGATAGATTGATTGTAAGTATGTTTGGTAACTGTATCTGTCCCAGAAATAGTCCGAAGGATAGTCGAAAGGATTATGGGTCCACTAATGTGGTATGTATGTAGTAGGGCGTGAAGAGATTTGAGTATGTTGTGAAGTGATTTGAGTACTTTCGAAGTAAATAAATGTATCTGTGGTGCGAGTAGGGTACATTGGTCTTAGAACGGATGGTCGAAGGTTCTAGAGTGGCGAAAACGCAGTGTTGGAAGGCCTCCCACAATGCGGACCGACGACTTGCCTCCTTAGCCAAGTTACAATCATTTTGTTCGCGTCGAATGCCTCGAGTAGGCCACGCCTCCAATTCTTTTGTTCTGACCACGTGACTGAGCGTTGAGATGACGTCAGAACAAAGAAATCGGAGGCGTGGCCTACTCGAGGCGCGTTAATTATAATTTAGATTTCTTCAAAGCTAGATTGAATAGGCTCTTAATAAGTTAGTGTGTTTCACCATCAACAATTACATCACTGCTTACCGTCAGGTGGGATCGCAATCAAGCATTAGGTTGTAACAATAAAAAAAAAAACTTATTCATTTCATTCGAAGAAACTTGGCTGTGGATTCTTTTCCTGGTTATATGGTATGCGATATATTTTGATGGTTTACTATAATAATACCATAATCGTAACGAACCAACCCGAACTAGGCCAGCTTGGTAAGTAACAGCCTATTGTAATGTTATAAATGTAGGTGTTTTTGTGTTGTAATGTTATGTTATTAATACGTAATAGTTCATTATTTTTAAATAAAAAAAATAATAGCCTATACTATGGCCACACGGTATTTTTCATTAGAAATCCTGGGAAAATCGATATCAATATCATCATTTCGATGCAAGTACATGAATAACTCTACCTAATTCCAACCTCTGCAAAGAGATGCCAGCAAATCGTAGGGGCCCAGCAGGGTCGAAGCCTACTGGGGCCACGGGTAGTGTGAAAGCGAAACCCGGGGCCCTGGGACGAAGCCAACGAAGGAACCAGAGTGGGTTTTTAGTCAGTAAAAGTCTGACACTATCTCTCGCTCCGCTCAAGAGCGGGTTTTGTCATAAGATGATTTTACCAACCAATAAAAAAAAAACCTCTGCTTATAAATAATATGTCAAATTTTGAAGATAATCGAACATAATATAATAATGACAGTTCCTAACACGTTTTAGCAAATACTCATATACAAGTCAATTGACTTAGTAAGTAATTCTGAGAATATGAACTTGGAATAGGTACAATAACGAAATATAATTCACGAATGGAAACCAACATAAAACTGAGGTAACTTTTTACAACGTTGTGATCAATATTTTATCAACTAAAGCTATAAACATTGAATGGAAAACAAAGAAAATAAGAAAAACCTTGTAAGTTTGAAATAACAAAAAACTAATATAAGTAAAAGTCAATAAATCAATCATCTGTGTCTAGAGCTAAACCATTTCTAAAGAAAAAGTGTTCTTCTGTTCAGTGCCGTAACTAGGGCGGTGCTGGCGGTACCGGCGGTGCCCGGGCAAACAAGAGTTAAGTTATGTATTATGCGTATTAGTTAGTAGCATAATTATATACATTAAGTAATATTTATTGTCTACCCAATAAGGATGTAGAAATGCCCTACCAGCCCCCCTAGCCAAGTTACAATCGTATCGTTCGTGCCGAACGACTCGAGTAGGCCACGCCTCCGATTCCTTTGTTCTGACGTCATCTCAACGCTCAGTCACGTGGTCAGAACAAAGGAATCGGAGGCGTGGCCTAATCAAAGCGTTCGGCGCGAGTGAAACGATTGTAACTTGGCTAGGGGGGCAGGAGTGCCAACTAGGTAGTGAGGGCCGAGTACCCAGGGCACAACTTGCTCTCCTCTAGCCTGTAACTTACTACCAAAATTGGAACTGTCCTAGGCGAGGTAGGCAGTAGGTTTCGTTTTCCTCACTTTTACGTCTTTGTCAATTAAAAAAAATATTTATAAGTTGGCGTATGAAGAGCAAAAAGAAACTCTAACTTATCCTATGCAGTGTTAAAATTTTCGAGCTCGCTTCACTTACTCTTGTATTGTTCGTCATAATTAACCTTTTTTCAAAGGCCATGGTAATAGAAACTTGCACCGGGTGTATAAAATGCTAGTAACGGCACTGTTCCTGTTACTTTGTATTTGACATCGTACCCAATGATATTTCTGAATATTGACATGTCTGACTTTGTAGGCTTGCGTGATCTAAAAGTTTTTTTGTTTAGAAATTTGCCTGACTGTTGTTGGTTGGTTCTAGGATTCTTGTTTTTTTTTTAATTGATATAAACTAGTAAGTATTTGACTTCGATCCCACCAGATGGTAATCAGAGAAGCAATTGTTGATGATGAGGCGTACTAGTTTATTATAAGCCTATTCACTCTAACCTTGAAGACACCTAAATCACAATCGGATGGGAAGACTGCAGCAGGCAAATTGTTCCAGTTTTTGTGATACAGGTAAAATTAGACTTATCTTCAAACTTTCAGGGTAAACGAAAATGTACTAGTTAAGTGAGGTTGAGGAACGGCAACTTACATCAGATGATGCGTTGAAATCAATGGTTTCAAGGTATATTCCTGACATATATGGACAAGCATGAAGTTTTTAACGTCTGAAATTTTTGTTCGTAGTTGCCTGGCATTTTTGCCTTACCATGACGTATTATAAAGTCAAGTGAGCGAGCAAGAAAGAGAGATGGAGCTATACACCCTAAGTTGCTTATAGCTCGATTCCTTTAAAAGTTTCATTTAGGTCATCAAATGGATCGCTTTAAGTGCTCATGGTATCTGGACCTATTTGGCGCAGCTGTGAGACACACCATTTTAGTGTTGTTTTTTTTATCTTGAATTTGTGCATGTCATTTCTACACTGTGTGTATAGATGTATATGTGCCAAGCACAATATTTTTCGTAAATTTTTTTTCTGTTTTTGTCAGTAGTGGGCTTTACACAGTCACCTTTTTTGCACAAAACAGTAATCATGTGCAAAGAAAGCGCTTCTCGAGATGTTGAATGGGGACGAGAAAGACCATGCGTTCAATGCTTGTCACTCATCAGTCGCGTGCGCAATCATGCATGTAAATGGGTTTATTAACACATTTTTTTTTATTCTCGATAGGTTCGCGCTTGACCGCTATCTTACCTGATGGAAAGCGATCATTTCTGTAAATAAAAATCTACAAAAAAAACGTGTGTGTGATATATTACTTGTTATACAACCGTGTAGAGAACCTTTGGGCTACGGCAAGCAGTGGGTAGCTCGCCGTGCGGCCGTCTAGTTATCGTCAGGATTAAGCCCGAGTCGTGGACGGCGTGTAGTGTTACACGCGCGCCTAAAGAAGATGTCAGCAAGACCGTTGGGGCCCGTCAGGGTCGAAGACTACTGGAGCCATGGGTTCGCTTCTGAAAAGAATACCTGAAAGCAAGTCTTAATCGGAACATAAGAGTCCGTTTTTGTCAGTTGAAGTCTGACTCGCCTACTCCGCCCTATAGCGGGACAAGTCATTGGATGATTTCCCACCAAAAAAAAAAATTAAGAAAACCCTATACTAGGAAAAATGTGTAGGGTCTAATACGGCGTGAATTAAACCGACTTTGGTGACGGGTTCGTTACGTGTCGATGTTCCTAACATCGGTCGGAAAAGGGTCCGCTGTTTGACGGCACGAGATTCCTGATAAAATTAGAAGTAAAAGTTGGTTAATTGGTACAGGGTAGAAGTTGATTTTGAGGTCAAACCGAATGGAGGAATTACTTTAAAAGTGTTTGAAAAGCACCACAGTTTTAAGTTAAAAGTTTATTAAATATCTATGAATCACATCTAAAAAATAAAATCGTGTAGTAAGTCGGACTCGTGTACTGAGGGTTTCGTACAAACTTACCTATGAAAATAGTTCATTTCCCGAATTGAATTATGAAGATTTTTCCAAATCGCAAAAATGCTTTTTTTTATGACGTAACTACAAATTTCCAGTTTTCAGATTGTTTTCCTATACTTGTGCTATGATACCCTACTTCATGTCAAATTTCATGGTTATAGGCCAACGGGAAGTACCTCATGAATTTGGATTCCCTTGAGAGTGCCATTATATACTTTTTTATGAAGTAAACGACCGTATCTTGTTTGTCATTCTGTCAGACCAGATAAGGGTTTCATTTTTTCCTTTTGATATACGGAACCCTAAAAAAATATAAAATATTTTTCTTTCTTTCTATCAACAGAAATTATTTCATCACCCCTTTTTTGAGGGTGAAGTATCACAAATAAGTTCTCCCGTTCTGTATGTAGTTAAATGATTAGACTTTTACTAACTAAAATTCACATATCTTCTTTCAATTGCACTTTTCATTTCAGGATCGCGATGACCTTTCGATCAATTCTGCAATACTGGCAGGCATCAGTACTAGTGGGTTCAACCACTCATGCTTACCATCTCTTTGAGGCACGCGCGGAGCACAACGCAAATGATTGCAATATCATTTTCAATGGAATATAAAGAACTTTACATGGTCTTCCTCATACATTTATTTATTAAAACTTTATGCATTAGTAAGAAACACTTTACAAAGGCGGAATTAATGCCTTAGACATTTTACACCAGTCGACCTTAAGGTGGTGCATAAATATAACATCTAACAATAATAAATATATACTTATACATACATACAAAATAACAATGTTAATATGAATAAACGAATCCAACAAATCAACGCTGTGATGATTACATTATATTACCTTAAAAGTGAACCGACTGGATGCGGGTCTGATGTACAGAGGGAGCGCATTCCAAAGAGAGATCACCTGGACTAAGAAGGAGGACTGGATAAACCCAGAGCGATGCGTGGAACATCGTAGTAGGCGATTATTAGTAGATCGGAGATTTTTATTATGACCCTGATATAGAAAAGAAATTAAATTTGAGAAATCAAATAGGAAAGGAAAATTTATCCAGAAAAGAAAACAGCGTTGTCAAGGCTCTTGGCGCCTACATTTGTCTCCATAGTATTTGTTATATCATCTATAATAAAATATATTTTGTTATCGAGATATGAAATCATCCATTGGCTTCTTCTACTCTAGGGTAGAGTGGGGGTGTCAGACTAAAATCACACCTGTGTCCTTCAGTTGCCCATGCGTTCTAGGACTCTAAGAAATTCTCTGCAGCCCCAGCGCACGTGGAATATTACGCGCCGTCAATGACTTGGGTTCTGTCCAGATGGCCTCTGGACGGCTGGCCAGATGGTGAGCAATAGCTCGTCGTCTGCAAAACCGCGCCTAACGTGGCTGGTAGTCGAGGTTTTTGTATTGTAGCGACATCTATGGCGTCACATAAGAACTAATCCTGCATCGCGCAATCAAAGTTCTCCGCGCGATTAGAACATATAGAACAACCCGAAATCATCTACTGGGGCAGTTGCAGCCCACCAGACATAACACCCGTCTGGCCGGAGGATCCTCCCTTTTCAACGGAGGTTTGCGGGACTTTACTCTCTGTTCCACATACCCCCAAAGTATCATTGACGTTTCCGAAACCTAGATGTTACGCTTAGCAATCAATTTACTGAGTAAGGTGGGAGGGAAATTAGTCAAACTCTTGCCAACTTCTTAAACAATTATCTAGGTACTAATTGATACAAATAGAGATTGGAAAGTAGGCATATGTGATAGGTATACAGGAACAAGTAGCGTGATCATAAGCCTATGTAACTACATATATTTAATAACTGTTTTACTGCAGGCTATCCTTTCGTATGCCACAATCATAGACACAGTCGTACCGGCTGGGGAGTAAGGATATCTGTTCCCTCAGGCGAATACTATAGTGTAGCTCTACCAGTCTATCTGTTACCACTACACGTGTTAGCAGCTGAATGAATTTGGATGAAACTTAGCACACAGGTAGACCATATCATGAAATAGGATATGGAGTACTTTTTATCCCTAGAATTTATTTCCTTAGGATAGTTTTCACATTTCAAAAGTCCCTTACATAATTTGTATGCAATGGAAACCAACTCTAACACCTGCTTGCATCAGGAAATGGTATCCGATGGTATCTGTGCCGTGTTAAGTGAAAACTGAAGCGTGCCATGTTACCTCCCGGAATTATCTCCTTGTAACGTTCACTCATCTGGCTGATTGAGGATCGAAGCTAAACTTGATAAGGAAAATTGGAAATACGTCTTAAAACGGAATATCCTGAGACTGGAGATGAACTAAATGTAGCGACATCTATGGCGTCACATAAGAACTAATCCTGCATCGCGCAATCAAAGTTCTCCGCCCGATTAGAACATATTGAACAGCCCGAAATCATCTACCGGGCAGTTGCCCAACAGACATAACACCCGTCTGGCTGGAGGATCCTCCCTTTTTAACGGCGGTTTGCGGCACTTTACTCTCTGTTCCACATACCTCTAAATAACTGATATTTGAAACTGTTAACAAAGACAAGAACCAAAAATTCGAAGACTTGTGACATCCACGAATCAGCACTGGGCCAGCGTGGTGGATTACGGCCCATTCCCTTTCCTGCCTAATTCTCCTCCCCCTCTGCCCAAGCCTGAGAGGCCGAAAGGCCTGAATCCCGGCAGAGGGAACATTATAAGGCTGATTATACTACGCTGTGCTAACGTAGACAGGTATAATATAATATATTCCACAACTATAAAACCGCTATACAACTATAAATTAGAAACACATGAAAAAGGGTTTTCGTCTTTATCAGTAGACTGCCACTGACAAACCAGGCTTTGCAGGAGCCTTGTCTGTCAGTGGCAGACTATCACAAAAACTATGAACTAATTGAGATGTGAACTGTTACAGAATACAGATTTGGTATTGATTTTTTAGGAAATCTTACGATAAAGGGCTTTTATCATCATCGGTAGATAACCACTGCCTGTTGGTTTAGTGGTAAGTGGCCCTGACTGCTATGTCGTAGGACGTGGATTCGATTCACACCCAGGACAAATGTTTTTGTGATGAACACGATCATTTGTTCTTTGTCTGGGTGTAATTTATCTATAATATGTATGTATGTGAAGACTATGTAATCAGAAGAATATGTGAGAAGGCATTAGATGACTACCCACCTCAAAAAAAAAATCGTTCAGCCTACATCATTACGTCACCAAGACTGCACCACCACCTAAGAACTCCAAGGTCACGTTGGCCATTCTTTGTGGCATAAATAAGTCTGAACGGTACTTGCTTAGTACCTACTTACCAAAGTAATAGGTGCCACAATAAAAGCAAATCTAAAGTGTGACTGAGATTTGAGAATGAATCAAACACGTAGAAGTAAGCCGTTACGTGTTCTATTCAGAAGGACTAAAAAGATAACCATGTATCGTCGAGACTACAGAACAGAGAAAAGAGGGTCGAGACAGATAATATTTATTAATTCGGTCTATTTTTTTTTCGGTGGGAAAATCATCCAATGACATCCCCCGCTCTTGGGCGGTGTGGGGGGGTGTGTCAGACTTTTACTGACTAAAAACCCAGTCTTGTTTCTTCATTGCCTTTCATACCAGGGCCGAGTCTTCCTTTCAGAATCAGACTATAAGAAACTTATCTATAAAAATAGTTCAATTCCAGAATTGAGTTACGAAGGTTTTTTCAAATCGCAATGTTTTTTTTTTGTTTTTTGTTACGTAACTACAAATTTACAGTTTACAGATTTTTCCCTATACTTGTGCAATGAAACGTTGCTTCATGCCAAATTTCAGGATTCTAGGTCAACGAGAAGTACCCTATGAATTTTGATTTCCTTGATAGTGTCAAAATATACGTTTTTTTGCGACATAAACGTTACTCAGAAGTTTGATTTTTTCTCAACTTCAAGGGACCGCAGACTTGAGTATATGGTTTTAATTTCAACTCAATACTTTCACGCTTCCCGAGATAAATGGTCTTGACAGACAAACGGACGGACAACTAAGTGATCCTATAAGGGTTCCGTTTTATTCCTTTTGAGGTACGGAACCCTAAAAAACGACCAGACACGTGACAACAATGCTGAATAGCAGAGCAAATCAAAAAGTTTATCCATTTTTCTTCCTTTAAATCAGAGAAACTTGTTTTTGAGATAGATTCAACGTATCAACGTATGATTCAACTCTAGTGTCGCTGGCACTCTGATGTGCGGTCAGACGATACTCGTACGTCGTCTGCGGTCGAGTGACGTGCAGTAGTCGGGTGACGCGTCGCTAGCTGCAAAAGGTATTTCATAGAATTACATAGAAACTAGAGAATGTTGAGATGTATGTGTGGTGTGACGAGAATGGATAAAATGAGTATATTAGAGGCAGTTTGAAAGTGGCGCCAGTGACTGAAAAGTTGAAAGGAAATCGTTTGTTTTGGTATGGTCATGTGAAGAGGAGGGATAAAACGCATGTTACTAAAAGAGTTATGAGCATACATGTGGATGGAAGGAGAGGGAGAGGGAGGCCAAGAAAAGATGGATGGATTTTGTGAGGAGTGATATGAAAGAAAAGGGAGGTAGTGATAGTGTGACGGGTGACTGGACAGAATGGGAGAAAAAAAACGTGTCGCGCCGATTCTAAGTAATATGGGATAAGGGCAGGAAAAAGAAGACAGAAACAATGTTTGTGTGATGAGCACAATAATTTGTTATGTGTCTGGGTGTAATTTATCTATAATATGCATGTATTATAGAAATATTTGAGCATGTTTATCAGTTGTCTAGAACTCATAACACAAGCTCTGCTTAGCTTGGGACTAGACGGACGTTGTACGATAGTTGTGTAGTGTATCTCTCTTTGGGCTTGCGGACGGCGAACAATGAGTAGACCGAACCCAAGTCGGCGAAGGCGAGTACTGATACACGCGCGCCTCAAGGAGTTGTCAGCAAACATTAGGGGCCCAGCAGGGTCGAAGCCTACTGGGACCAAAGGTCTGCTTCTGAAAGGAAGACTCGGCCCGGGTATAAAAGGCAACGAAAGAACGTAAGCCTCAAGGGAGATACCCATTTTTTTCGCACCGAGAAAATAAGGGTGTCTCCCTTGAGTCTCGTTGTGCACGGCAGCACATGATTACTGTTCCACCGTCATTTCTGAAGTCACTATGGATGAATTACAATCCATCCATACTTCATTAAGAACGAATTAAATAAATAGTAATTTTGCATCTGTCATCACAACTAAGGGTTATGTTATGAACTCAATACTGTCAACACAAACAATGTGTTATTAATTTGCTAACAGCGACAGATCAAACAGTTTCAATCAGTGTAAAATCGGTCATTGATAGTACAGAATACTCTAGTTTCCACAACTGATAATATTTGCCAGCTAATGTATCAATAGACTATTGATACGTATGATACATACACTATCATCATCATAAAAGACTTGCACATTCCAGTTTGCACACTCTCACATCGATATTACAATACACAATGTCACTAGTTTTATTCAGCTGCTTCTTTTGATAATGATGTCACCATCATTACCATCATCTTTTAAGCTGAAAGACGGGATGAAGCGAGGACTCATCTCTTCGCTCTACTACAAGCGGGAGAAGTAATTTTAACACACAACTCCCTCTGGAAGTCTGTAGGGGCAGATGAGGCACCATTCAACACACTTCTTCCTGTAGAAGTCTGTTGGAGCAGATGGGTCACCATTCAACACACATCTCTCTGTAAAAGTCTACAGGGGCAGATGAGGCACCATTCAACACACATCTTCCTGTAGAAATCTGTAGGGGCAGATGAGGTATCATTCAACACACATCTCTCTGTAGAAGTCTATAAGGGCAGATGAGGCACCATTCAACACACATCTCCCTGTAGAAGTCTGTAGGGGCAGATGAGATACCATTCAAAATACATTTCCCTGTAGAAGTCTATAGGGGCAGATGAGGCACCACTCAACACACATCTACCTGTAGAAATTTGTAGGGGCAGATGAGGTACCATTCAATACAGATCTCCCTGTAGAAGTCTGTTGGGGCAGATGGGGCACCATTCAACACATATCTCCCTGTAGAAGTCTATAGGGGCTGATGAGACACCATTCAAAACACATTTCTCTGTAGAAGTCTATAGGGGCAGATGAGGCACCATTCAACACACATCTACCTGTAAAAATCTGTAGGGGCAGATGAGGTACCATTCAACACAGATCTCCCTGTAGAAGTCTGTTGGGGCAGATGGGGCACCATTCAACACATATCTCCCTGTAGAAGTCTATAGGGGCAGATGAGGCACCATTCAACACACATCTCCCTTTAGAAGTCTGTAGGGGCAGATAAGGCACCATTCAACACACATCTTCCTTTACAAGTCTGTAGGGGCAGATGAGGCACCATTCACAAACACACGAACTAACAAAAAATACTTGTTTATAATATGAGATTCAATATATAGGTACAGTCAATGTCAACAATTCAGGTTAAAACAGAAACGTCATGTACAATCACCCACGCACAATCAATTCCAAAACTATCAAAAGCTTTTGACATCTAACTTATCACTACACAACTGTACGCGTGTCATTTGCGATAATGACGTCACGATTTAAACCGCTAATAAATCATTGGCATAAAGAGGCGTCTGTTATTAACGAGCGCATGATTTCACCGTTTTATCAAATAATTTGTGGATATACCCGTTTGACAGGTTTGATTTCATTACGATACTGCCATTTAAATTGGATGTAGCCTGATTAAATTTTGGGGAGAGGGATGGGTAGATAAGCGTAGCGGTAAGAGTGTAAAGGATGGCAATAGAACGTATGATGTGGTTATAGTTTGTGATGAGTAGGGTGATCTCGTTTAGGCTGTTAGTTTTCAGAATAAGGGTTATTGATTTTGGCTGCAGACCTTTGAGACTGCGGGATTTTTTTTTCTTATTTAATCTTTATTTTAGAGCTTTGTCAATTATGACTACGTCGCTCCATCATAGTGTTGTAATATATACTTTTTTCTTTCAAACACATTGCTTTTGCAATATTATTTTATTATTTATTTTACTTGCTTCTATTTATATAGCCTCTTTTTTATAATGTGAATGTGAGAACACTGTAGACTCCGCGAATTCTTAGGTTCCTTTTTATTATGAATATTTTTATTGTACTTTTTAGTACAATATTGACCAGTCTACACTGTCCTTACATATTTACTTATGCTGTAATATGGAAATATTGTAACCACCATTTTTTTTTTAAAGAGTAACCATGGTGTTTCTTGCCGGTTCTTCTGCATAGGAAACGACCAATTTGGAACCGTGCACTAGCTTCTGACGTTTTATAAGTGCCCATGTAGGCCTATGTGAAATAAAAAATAACTTGACTTTGACTTTGACTATAGCCAAATTTTTGATTTTATAAAATTTATATTAAAATATGATTGTAGTATATTTTGTAAAGTAGTCTTGCCTCGTCTGACGTTGGCTTAGCTAATATACTATTGCCAATACCAATTTCAATCATATGAGTGCTAAACAAATAGTTCGACTAACTTGAAAGAAAGAAAGAAAGAAAGAAAGAAAAATATTTTATTTGGCACGCATGGACTGTAGTCTAACTGTAGAGACATGATTGTAGTTGATCTCTTTACAAGCATTTTAGCATCTATAAACATTGTTATGTCTAAAAGCATTATTTTGTAATTGCATTACATTATTGTCTTCTGTATTATCTTCCAACCAAACTTTGTAAATCTCAATTACTTCTTTTTTTTTGTAAATTTCAACAATACTCTCATATTATATGTGGAGGCTTGTAAATGGCTCATCGTGATCTACTTTATCGTTATATAATTTTGTATTGTTAGCTGTAAGCTACCCAAATAATATAAAATAAATAAAGGAACATAGGCACGTTTTGGTCTGTAGAAGTCTGATACTCGTCTCAATCCACCCAGAGTCTACACAGTTATTTGAATATTTGGCACCTCAAAAAATTAGTTTTTGAGACTTAGCTACAATAAGAAAGCAAGAATTGAACTTGATCAGTGGTTACTGAATTCATTAAACCCCAAGCGAACGCCAGTGTTCGCTCTCTCATTGGCTTTCTATTGTGTCTCAAATTACGGTATTCGAAAGGTTTTTTTTTTTTTGGGTGGGAAAATCAACTTATGACCAATCCCGCTCTTGGGCGGAACGGGAAATAGTGTCAGACTGATTAAAAACCCACTCCTGTTCCTCCGTTGCCTTCGTCCTAGGGCCCCGGGTTTCGCTTTCACACTGCCCGTGGCCCCAGTAGGCTTCGACCCTGCTGGGCCCCTACGAGGTATTCGAAAGGTTGAAAAAATTTGATAAAAGTAATTGAAATCAATAATTCCGAAAAAATTTTGGCTACAGTTGTAAGTATTCATTATTTTTTATAAAATAGTGATAGCATGACGAGTGACAGGGCACACTGGAAGAAAAAAACGTGTTGCGCCGACCCCAAGTAACACGGGACAAGGGCAGGAAGATGATGATGATGTCTTTTTATAGAATAGCTCTGACATATTATTCTCAGTATATTATTTAAAATAACGGAATGAAGTTAAACGTTATTGAAAAAGTTTTGTAGCTACTTACAGAATATCTACTTATATCTTAGACATAATATCTTTGAGTCACAAAAACAAATTTTCTTGTTTCTTCACCTACCTATCTCTACTCTTAAGTGTGTATAAAATATTTATACGTTTATTTATGTATTAATTTTTACATATTAGACTATATTTATTTATTGGTTCACCAACAATTGTTTACTCTGGTATTATGCTAAATGTAATATGCAATAAAATAGAGTACAATAGTGTAACAATCACTTAAAGGTAAACTCCGCATGCTTTAAGGATAAGTTGCATAATGAGAGAGAGAAACAAAGCAGACTCAACTAAACTAACCTAATCTAAAATTATTATTGAAAACACACGACCTCATAAATGTCTAATCCAGATCGAGATGATATTTATAAATATTGGTTTTTAATTGGCTTAAAGAGTTAAAATGCAGATCAATTAGGTCGCTACAACCATTAACCACCTTGCAAAATCTCGCGTAAGGAGAATTGGAGCCTAAAACCGTTCGTCTTTGCGGTGGACAAAGGTGTTAAAAAATTAACTTTAATAATTTCGAGGGGACATTGTACTCCTCATTATGAACAACTTTTACTATGGGACCAAAGCTGAAATCGGGAAAAAAAAAGCAGCTGTTCCCTACGTTTATGTTCGCATAACTCGTCAAAATGTATGGAGCAGCTGTTTTTTTTTTTCGCTATTAACACCTTATATAATATAGCTTTATATTTATATATAGTCTAGTATATAATTAATTCGCTAGCAGCACTCCGCAGACTACCCCATTTTTATTTTAAGTTCTTACAGTCTATCCTAAAGTTCATCATCATCATTATTTCAGCCGAAAGACGTCCACTGTTGGACATAGGCCTCCCCCAAATGCCGCCACAATGACCGGTCCTGTGCGTCCCGCATCCATCGGATTCCCGCGACCCTCACCAGGTCATCGGTCCACCTTGTGGGAGGCCTTCCAACGCTGCGTCTTCCGGTACGTGGTCGCCATTCCAGAACTTTTCCATCTGTTCTGCGAGCTGTCTGGCGACTCTTCGGGCTATGTCCGTAACCTTGGTTCTCCTGCGAATATCCTCATTTCTGACGCGATCACGCAAGGAAACTCCGAGCATAGCCCTTTCCATTGCCCTTTGAGTAACTTTAAGCCTTCTGATGAGGCCCATTGTAAGCGACCACGTTTCGGAGCCATATGTCATCATTTGTCATCCCAAAGTTGCATGTTAAATATTGCTATTAGTGATAAGACCGTCTTTATACCCATAGATTTAAGTTTATGTAAAGTTTAGTAATTATTTTGGTGTACAAAAGTTTATTATATTCCATATTAGATTCAGTACATCATATAACAATCTTCTGACGAATTTCGGAGTCGTAACTTATAATTCCCAAAACGGAAACATAGGTGTACAACATAAATATCTTGGCAGTCTACGCTATCGCAGCTTAATTCAATGGTACCCAAGGGGCAGCAAATAACGCGGTTTGCTTAGAGAATGTAAATATTTTAACTCTAACTAAGAAAATGGTTGCAAAGCCTGGAGCACAAGCGTAGGGTAGCCGGTCTTTTGATATTCGGTAGAGTATAGGCCTTACAAAATATATTTAGTTTTGGCGAGAATCGAGCCTGTGTCCCACAGCGCAGCAGTGGATCACTCAACTACTGCGCCGACCATGTCGTCAAAATTGATTGATTCTTAAAAACTGGAGGATAACCAAGGATAGGATATCCGCAGGAGAACCAAGGTCGCCGACATAGCCCGAAGAATCGCCAAACTAAAGTGGTAGGTAGTGGGCAGGGCACACTGCTCGTAGAACGGACGCTCGATGGGGCCAAAAGGTTCTGGAATGGCGACCGCGCACCGGAAAACGCAGCGTTGGAAGGCCCACAAGGTGGACCGACGACCTGGTGAGAGTGAGAGTTGCGGGAGTGCGGTGGATGCGAGACGCACAGGATCGGTCGTTGTGGCGTCGCTTGGGGGAGGCCTATGTCCAGCAGTGGACTTCTTTTGGCTGAAATGATGATGATGATGATAACCTCGATAGTGTAATATCTAGGTTTGAATTAGATCTGGGGCCTTAGCATGATGTGTTATGCCCCGTTTGCACTTGGGCCCAGCCTCGGCCAATCGCCATAGTTTAAACGGGGTCCCCGTTTACACAATCATCATCCATGTTGGCGTGTAAACACCCCATTAAAATGTGAGGTGTGTGCGAGAAAGAGGGATGGAACTATACACCATATTATTAAATAGCTTCATCCCCTTAACAGTCCAGTTTAGGTCGTCAAATGGATCACGTTAAGAGGTCGTGGTAAGGCCTCAGGACGTCCTTAATATTAACGATCTAGAGGAAGTCTGACTTCAAGGCCTAACTTATCATATCCCGCAATATGATTGACGTCTAACCTCGACTCTTGTCTTTGTCAGGAATGTTGAGAAGACATGCGACTTACGTTACGATATGTTACGAACTTGTTTGCGTATGTCAATCACATTAATATTATAATGGCAAACGTTTGTATATAGTACCGAGTATCTTAGTAATAAATTCACTTTTGTAGATGCATAAAATATTATGAAATAATTATATTTATGCGGAAACTGAAGACACAGGAATAATTAATATTATACTGTATGTTTATGTTGTTTTTGATTTAATAGTTTATGTATATTATTTGTTATTTATTTGTATATTTTAAATATATATAGATGTATGGCTGGTAATAGCATCGCATTGGCGTTAATAACTGTAATGGTGCTATTTACATAATCTATACTTATAATAAATCTGTAGAAGTGAAAATTCTGTACATTGCAAATATCAAAAAAATAAATGGCAGGGGTGTTACTAGACTGACGCCGAACCCAAAAATGTGATTAAAATTTTTTTTGTCTGTTTGTTCAGGCATCATGCAAAAACTACTGGTTCGATTACAATGAAACTTGGTATAATTATTCTTTAATATCCTGGGCATCACATTGGATACTTTTATCCCGGAAAAGTATATACAATAAAAAACAATATTAATTTTGCGGTTCAATCCCTAGACCCGATTACTGTACCAACCGAAAATAATAAGTTTGTCGTAGGTTTCGTCACCCGCAGTGGAGTTCGCCAAGGGGCGCTGCACACGGCTAAGATACTATAATATTTTATCTTAAGATACAATATAGCTCGCCATACAATTCAATGGACTATCACTCACGACGAAGATAATAAATAATACTTCATATTTTCGTACCTCAAAAAACCTGATAAAACCGTTTTCGACTTCTACGAGGACGAAGTCGAGGGCAAAAGCTGGTTTTAAATAAATAAATACTTCTTGAAAATAAAAAATTACAACAAATGTCATTCAAATGTCATCCTTCGCGGCTCTGACTCTCTTCAAAGCAATCGTTATCCTTCATGAAAACCCGCCTTAGATAAGAAGTTGAGTAGGAATATTTTTAATTCGTCCGTATGATGTTCGGACGTAAAAAATGGCACCATCCCATATCTTACCGTGGGTGTCGTAAGAGGCGACTAAGGGACATACCAGAAAATAGGCTCTCTGTGTGCATTATAACAACCACACTGATTACGGCATCCCCCCCCCCCCCCCCAAATAATACGTAAAACAAAGATATGGCCCCTAGTGCCCGGCCACCCGTCTTCCCTTGACTCCGGTGGTGGTCAAGGCTACGGCGAGGCAAGGGGTGCTAAGATTCACCAGATGGGATCCGGCTACCTCTTTAAAAAACAACGGGAACGCCGCCCGCAAGGTGGATCGATGACCTGATGAGGGTCGCGTGAATCTGATGGATGCAAGATGCACAGGACCGGCCATTATGGCGACACTTGGGCTCTCCCTATAGGCCTCTGCCTATGTCCAACAGTGGACGTCTTTCGGCTGAAATGATGATGACGAATGATTTATGATTTCTTGTCTAATGTTTTCCTTCATTACCTCATTTAACTCTTGCAATCGACTTTGTGTATGCAACTGTAGCCTTTTAGCGAATTGTGTTAAGGGGTGTTTATGCCTACTTCTCAATTTCAAGTTTGACGATACTATACGTGAGGACTTGTAATTGACTAGCTGTCGCCTATCATTTCTTTTTAATCAGATTTCCCTTCCCCCAACCTGTAATAAATAAATATATAAATCATAGAGTTCAGACCTCACACCTTCGGATTTTTAACTCTGTGGTTACCTGAAGATTAGGGTGTACAACAGTAATCCATCAATCGTATCTGAGTAGAAATAAAGTCAAACTTTATGGCATCAGACCAAAGGCTTTTACGTGCTTTCCGAGCTACGGGGTGTAACTAATGTTCTAGATTTTAGAGAAGTATATTTAAATAGAAAAAATCGCATTGGTACTCAAAACTCATGAATAAAAGGCAGGTGCCACTAGTTTGACCAACCTTGGGGGTCTAGTCGCCTCCTGTCGGAGGCTCTACGCAGGCGGAGTGCGTGGATCACTAAGCGCTCCTCAAAGAGATGTCAGTAAACCGTTGGGGCTCAGCAAGGCCGATGGGGAATTTCTGAAAAGGAAACCCGTAGTTCTAGAATGCAGAGTAATTGAAGGACACAGGTATGGTTTAGTCAGCAAAAGTCTATCATGCCCTCTCGCTCCACCAAGAGCGCGAGAAGTCAAAGAATGATTGCCCATCATAAAAAAGGTCCCACTAGTTCATCACGACAGCCAGAATTTTGCGAAATTGTAAAAAAAAATGGGACCAGGGATAAAACTCTTCTAAAAAAAGAATCGCCAAAATCTCAGTAATTTGACAAAAAAAAACATAAAATCGAATTGAGAACCTCCTCTTTTTTTGAAGTCGGTAACTAAATCCTTGTGTCTTTTAATTTATTATCACCGGGGTCCTCTCAATACCTAGGTATCTGTAGTACCCTCTATACAGTTAAGTAATTCATCCCCTGGGATTCTCATATCCACACAACACCTATTCTTGTTTGCTCCAGAAATACAGACCCCTAACTCAACCTATATAAACTGTACCGTCAGCAAAAAAAAAGACGAGTAACCGTAATTTTTAGGTACAATTCGGAATGTAGATTGAAGTTAAACCTTTGAGGATGTTCGTTTTTATGTGTTCTATGTTTTAAAAAAGACTTACCAAGCCAAATATTATTTTGTTGATTGTACAGTCAGTAACAAAATCTTCCACCCCGATGTATCTATTGCCCGATATTTCGGTCCTTCGTCTACCCAGGACTGACGGGCGACATTTTGACGTGACGTCACATAGCTTCATGTTTGCCCAGATTGTTTCCACGATAGAACTTCTGTTAGGGATAAGTAGTTTTGTTGAAGAGA
Source organism: Mythimna vitellina (assembly GCA_949316375.1). Classification (NCBI taxonomy): domain Eukaryota; kingdom Metazoa; phylum Arthropoda; class Insecta; order Lepidoptera; family Noctuidae; genus Mythimna; species Mythimna vitellina. The sequence goes on along the minus strand of OX438687.1, from coordinate 4,079,059 downwards.
TATTTTTAGGATTTCGACGGACAACGTATTAGGAGATTGTCGTGGGGTATCTTTTAGTTCGGCTTTGTTATTGGTTTTCGGGGAAGTCGGATTGATTCTAGAAAGGTATTTCGTGGATTACTTTACTTTTGTTGTCTATTTACAGTTTTAATGAATTAAAGGCCAGTAGTTTATATTTGTCTTGAGTATCGTGATGGCCCGGTGGTTAAAACGGTTTTGTTCTAACTCGCCCGCTTTTTTATATGCCTTTTAGCTGCCTCTAGGTTGGGTACAGCTTATCAGAAAAGTGCTCCATTTACATCTACTTTTGAACCGCTTTGAAAAAACCTTACAAAATTAAAAAAAATTATGGAGAGGCTGTTTCGAAAAAAAATCAGCCCTTGCGGCTCCAAAGGGGGTTGCGAGACTGCCGTACACGCCTTGTCGACCTACCTAAATTCTAACTTAGGAGGGGTCATCCTGAAGGTTGACATAAAAAAATGCTTTCAATCTAAAAAAGAAGTACCTCAAATTTTTAGTTTTCTTTGGCAATAGACACCATCCAAAATTAGGACAACCTTTTGGAATCCGTTGTTGGCTGTCAACAAGGTGATCCCTTCGGGCCAGTGATCTTTATTCACCCTATTATTCGACAATTAAATTTCGAATTCAACGTTTGGCATCTCGACGACGGAACCCTAGGAAGCGATACAGATAGCTTTAAATGATTTACTTTTTCTAAAAAATCAAGTCACTCAGGTCTTAACCTCAACTTTTCTAAATGTGATTTATTCTTATCTGACAGTACTGACAGACAACTGACTTATTTCAAATTTAACACAATAGCCCCAGAAATCAAAATTATTGAAAAAAGCTCTCTTCATCTCCTTGGGTTTCCTATTTTCGAGGATTCCTTTCCCAGTTTATTTATTATGATATTTCGGAAAGATTGCTAGAAATTAACATGCATTCGGCCATCACCTTAATTTGTTTCTACTGTTTCGGCTCTAAATTAACATACTTTTTGCGCGCTTCTAATTTATGGAAACAACCCTATCTTAAAAAAAAATGAACCAAATTATCCGGCCACGTTTAAAATTGTCGTAAGGGTTTACGTCAATTTTAAATGTGGCCATGGATAACCGAGCTTGGGTTTAAGCTACTCTTCCCATCCTTATGGGAGGCCTCGGCGTCCGCAAAATTACTAGTATTAGTTTACCAGCTTTTATATCCTCAGTTCACGGCACTGACAAAATAATCAGGAATATCCTGTCTCCCTCATTGATTGATTGCAATATGCCGTGCTTCATCGAGGCTATAGATACCTGGAAACTTGCTTGCCCGAATACAAATCTGCCCGACAACTCAACTTCCCAGAGACGGTGAAATGTGCCGCTCTGCAAATTAGTCCAGGAAAACCTAATACTAACATCTGCTACTACAGCGGAACGTGCGCGTCTGCTGGCTGTGGGAAATTGGGAGTCAGGTCTTTGGCTTCAAGCACTGCCGTCGTCAAACATTGGCACCTTGTTCAATGATATTACTTTCCGCCTAGCTTTTACTTTACGCCTTGGCGCTCCTTGCTGTTCTTAGTTGACACCTCGCGTGACTCAGGGCTGGCTTTTACCTCAGCGCGCTTACCTCGAAGTAACCTATTCACTTTTGACTTAAAGATTAAGTTGTACGCACAATGAATGTGTTTCCAAAACTTTTTGTGCGTGTAGGTGGGATGTTCACCATGTACCAGTGGCACCTGGTGGTCCGATGATGGAACAGGCTTTGCGGAATTAGGTTATGCAATTCCGACGCGCACTCCTTGAAATGCAACCGGTAGAAAACCGACAGGCTAGCAACTTGGTGTCGATGCTCAAGACTGTGAAGCCTCGACTCAACTAGTGCATCATTGCCAATGATCCTCCTGGCTCGCCTTTCAATTGCCTCGAGTGCATCAAGGTGGTATCGGGCAGATCCGTCTCTAAGATGAGAGCAGTACTCCATACACGAACAAACTTGCCTTTGATAAAGTTTGAGCAGCTGTTCCGGTGTGAAGTACTGTCTGACCTTCGCGAAGATTCCTTGCTAGCTTTTTTGCAGTCAGTTGAGCCTTTGCTTCGATGTATGGCCCAAGGTTGAGTGTTAACAGCTTCACCAAGAAGATTAAGATATCAATTGGTAACCACAAAAATTACGATGTTCGGGTTTATGAGTTACAAAAAATTACGAATAAAAAGAATAATTTATGTAAACACAATTCTAATTACGAAGTTCCGATGAAACTTCAACAAATTTTGTATTCCAATTTTTTTTACACTTATACCCAAAAAAAAGTACTCGAAGCAAAGAAGATTATAATAATCCCTGTACGAACCTAATATAGACTGAGATGTTGGCTAATGACAAGGGTACGACAATGACAAATTGGGTTTAGGGACACAACGTATCTATAGGAACAACTAATTAATAGGTACAAGTGGCTGGTCTAGCTAACATACCAGAGAAACCTAGTTACCTAATCACATCTGAGCTACAAAACATTAATTTTATTCCAGTTTGTAAAGCAATATTAATGTCAGAATTTTAATTATGTTACTATGTTTAATTAAGTAATTTTAATGATACGTACTTTGATATGATCAAGAAAAGAAAAGATGGATGGATTGTGTGAACAGTGATATGAAAGAAAAGGAAGTTAGTGATAGTAGTCATACTATCACTAACTTGTGGAACGTTGATCGTATTGAGAAGGATTGTAGGAATTGTTTGATGATAGTTTCTGTGTTCTTTGAACCTTCAGTTATCATTCCTTTGACCTTAACTAAGCTTCATTGTTCGTCATCCGTATATTCATAAATCGTTCTGTTACTTTCAGAATATTTTCCGGGCAACGCGAACAACGGCTATTTGTTCTTTGCGAGGTACGCGGATACTACGGAGAGATACTACGGAGAGATACATGTGGATGGGTGGAGAGGGAGAGGGAGGCCAAAGAAAAGATGGATGGATTGTGTGAACAGTGATATGAAAGAAAAGGAAGTTAGTGATAGTATGACGGTTGACAGGATAGAATGGAAGAAAAAAACGTGTTGCGCCGACCCCAAATAAGATGGGACAAGGGCAGGAACATGATGACGTACTTTGATATGGATTGACTTCAGAAAAGGAAACCCTGTAATGCAAAGGGCAAAGAAGGAACATAGGTATATTTTTAGTCAGTAAAAGTCTGACACATCCTCTCGCTGCGCCCTTGAGTGGGAGAAGTCATTGGATGATTTCTGTTATAAAAAATGGATCGATGATTCGTAGTTTAGTAAAGGTAAGTACAGTAGTGTCGAAGAAAAAAATGAATGTTAGAGATGGATAACGGAACAGAACTTTCAACCACAGGTTCACTTGAAAACCAGCGTCAAGCACTAATTGTCTGACATTCATGCCGAACTGGACCTATTTTGGTGCAGCCGTGAAGCACACAACTACATTTTTGCTTCTTTTTTTATTTTTGTTTCGTGTTTACCCTATATTGTGTGTGAATTACGAAGGCTGTAGCCGGAGGATGGAAAAAAATACAAAATTTATTTGAACTTAAATTTAATTACAGAAATTACAATGTAAAATATTAACTAAGATGTCGACAGTTGACCGATGCTGTGCCAAAAGTGACGATTTCGCGAAGGCCGCGATGTACGGTGCCGGGCTGCATCACGTTGAGCTGCGTCGGCGACTCGTGTCTCCGCTGTTGCAATCCGCGGTAATTAGGGTAACGCGCGATCAGCGGTTCACGTGTTACGCGAATATGTAACACCTCCCCCCGAAGATAAGCAACTATTTCGAAATCTTGTGTGAGAGAGATGATGAAATGTTGCTGTGGTCAATTTTTATCTTGCTGGGACTGATTCCATGCGATTCTTGAATTTCAGCATAATTTCCTGGAGATGTTGCGTCATCATTTTGCATTACTTGGTTTCTTTGAAGGCGTTTCGCTCGATATCGTCGGTACGTCAGTGTGATAATGAGTACACTTGCACCGGTTAGTATCAGATAGATTGGAATTGTAGTATGGTAGAGAGCTGGATCAACTACTTCATTGAGTTTTGCTGGTGCCTGTTGCATGATCTTTGTGTTAATGGAGTGCAGATTTTCTAGATTTGCAGAGTTTAGTATGATTGGTGATTCGCTCGACGTCTCTAAATCTTCATTAATTGTGGGCAATTGCATAATCTCCAGAGCGAAACCTTTGATGTGATTGTTAGAGTTTGCTATAGTAAATTCGGGCGTTTTGATGTGGCAATTGTAGGGGATGATCGCCAAATAGCTTCCTTCCAGGGTTTTATATGTTTCTTGTCCGCATGATATCTTCACCTTGGTTAGATGTGGGAAACTGATGGTGTAATGCTTCTCGTCGAGTTGTTCTACAGCTTCTTTCTTCAATGCGACTGAAGACAGTTTACAGAATGGGAGAAGTTCTTGCTTGGAGATCAGATGCTGGATGCAATCGGGATCATCTCGGGCCTTGTATTTTGATTTAGCTTCACAGAGGTACAGAGAATTTACCTTCGGGCATTCAGCCTCCATGTACATAGAATCTTGACCAGAAATCGCAATGAAAGGTGAGGTTGGTAAAAGGATTTTGTTATTCTTGTTAGGGACAGTGGACAGTTTATAAAGGTTATAGATTGGAGGGAAGGCAATCGGCACCTTAAATACTATAACTATCTGATTATCTTTATAAAAGTAGCCTAGCTTAATTACGTCATAATAGTCTCTTAATTCTAATTCAAGGATCTCATCGCCTGAATATAGAATCCTTAGTTTCTGTATCATATTCTTAATTTCAGCTATATTAACTACCATGTGCGGTGTGCTTAGTGCGCGTATAAAAGCTAAAGTATACTCTAGTTTATGGAGTTCTTCGGACAAATTATCTATGTTATCACTTAAGATAATTAAGTGTTGAGCCATGTGGGCGTAGTGGATTAAATCAAGATTTGCTGTTGTACTATTTATTATCCGATTTAAAACATTGCCTATTAACTCTTGATTTTTAGTTATATTAGTTAATAAGTTGGCATTTTGTGAAACCCAAGTTTTAGATAAACTAACATGTTGATTAAGTTGAGCTTGAATCCTATACTCATTTTCCTTAAGGATTTTTATGGCGTTGTCGTATTTAATTGCATCAGTTTGATCAAGATTACCGGATATACTTTTGATTACAGAACCGAGGCCATCAATGAGTCCTCTTTTATAGCGATTATGTTCAAATGACTCTAACTGGGCAGATATCTTAACTAGTTTGGATGTAAGGTAATCCATGTGCGGTTCGAATAATAGAGATGTCTTATTATTTAATGTGTGTCTAACATCAGTCATTCTGGTATTAACTGTATCTATTTGAGATTGTATACTATCGAGGTTGACATAATTGAGAAAAGAGTGATAATGGGAAATGATGCGCGTCGCTCCTAGATTAAACGGAAGTATTCCAGGGCCGTTCCCTAAAGGATCAATCGTTACTTCTTGTCCTTGCGTCATTTGGAGTAGTAGTAGCAGTAACATCCTGTAACAATACAGATTCCTTAGGGCTTCTTTTAAGACGAGATTTTGCAACGGGACCTCGTTTCTTTCTGGTGTAAATATGTATGGGAAGGTCGGCTAGGACTATGTCTTTGGTAAAACGTGGAGCTAATTTTTGTCTGCTAGCTAACGGATTGCGGACAAATACTTGTTGGTCAGGGACATACTCTTTTTCAGGTTCGCGGTCCTTATTCCTGTTTTCAGTTAATTCAGTCCGATGGTGAAGAGAGGTTTCATTTATTATATCGTAGACTTGTGTTAGTCGTTTTTTGTGGTCTTGTAAGTAATTTTGCAGTAAATGTTCCGATAAATTTAAATCTAGGGAATCACGGGGATCAAAGTGTCCTGTGATTAAGTCTATAGGCCTACATTTAGTGAAGCTGTGTATTGAGCTGTTGTAACCTAAAATTGCATAGGGCATGAGATTTACGGCAGGTTCATTATGCTTTTCTAATTTCAGGATTCTGAGATGTTCGAGAATAGTAGAATGGAAGCGCTCTACTATGCCATTATCGTTAGGGGTATGTGCAAGTATCTTATGATGCTGTATTTTATGAAGACGGACGAACTCCGAAAATAACGCGTTAGTGAACTCAGGTCCTTGATCTGTAACTATGGTGTAGGGGACGCCATGATGGGTGCAAAACGTTAAAAGTGCTTGGACGACACTTAACGCGGTACCATCTCTGAGATGATATGCTTGTGCATATTTCGAGAAAGCATCAATTAAAGTAAGAAATTTCTCGTTTTGTGCTGTAAAAAGATCAAGATGAACAATTTCAAAGGGTTTGGTTGGGGGAGGAACTATAGAGAATTTTTGCTTAATAGGGTTCCGATCGTATTTTGCCTGCCCACAGATACTACATTCATTAATATATTTCGAGATATTTTCTTTCATTTTAGGCCAATAATAACGATGTGATAAAGCAAGGAAACATTCGGTTATACCACGGTGATTTGTTTTTCCTTCATGGTATTTACGAATAATTTCTTGCTGGTCCAAGTAATTTTTAACGTTTTCTACCTCTTTCTTTGTTAAGACCATATTTAAGGCGGAGCTTTTAAATTTGTCTTGTATAATCGGAATTATGCTGTACATGGCTAGAGGGGGATGTATAAGAATTCCAGTTTTTACTTTGGGATTAACATATTCCTTTACGGCATTAATTACTTCTTCTTCCAGATTTGACTCTGATAGTTGTATAGTAGTTTTGGTATGAGTTTCGAATGGTTTAGACACGGTTGGGCGTTTTTTAATGTCTCCCACGATTATAAAGGATATTTGACGGTGGAATTTATTTAGAGGCTCATCCGATATTGGTATCTCTAATATGGGGTTCTCAGCGCTTGTGTGAGCTGTTGCGGTTGTGGAATCAATTACTGAAGGGGGTTTTTCAGACGTGTTAACTGCTATAGAGTTAGCATCTTCATTATTAATTTCTATGCGGGACAGAGCATCTGCGTTGGTATTCAGCTTACCCTGCTTATAGACAGTAGTGAAATTATACTCGCTTAACTTTAATTTCCAACGGGTTAAACGTGAGTTGGGTTCCTTTAAATTCATTACCCATTGTAAGGGCCTGTGATCTGTAACAATTTTGAACTTCCTACCAAATAGGTACGGGCGGAAGTACTTGGTTGCCCACACAATTGCTAATAATTCTTTTTCGATTGTGCTGTAGTTAATTTCACTAGTGTTTAATGTGCGCGATGCATATGCTATGGGCTTATCGGTACCTATCTGACCTTGAGAGAGAACAGCACCAATGGCAAGATTAGATGCGTCTGTTGTCAGTATAAAATCTTTACTAAAGTCTGGATATTGCAGGATTGGGTCGTTGATTAAAAGGGTTTTACACTTCTCAAAACAACTGATGTAATTAGGATTAGTTATATCAATCTTTGAACCTTTTTTCAGACATTGCGTCATAGGTTTTGTTATACGAGCAAAGTCTGGAATGAATTTCCTATAGTAACCCAACAGACCTAGGAAGCGTTTAATTTCTGTTGCCGTTTTGGGAATGGGGAATTTCTGGATGGCCGTAATTTTATCCGGGTTAGGTTTAATACCGTCTTTGCTAATAATGTGTCCTAAATATGCAGTTTCTAACTTTAAAAATTCGGATTTGTCCATTTGTATTTTGAAATTAGATTCCCTAAGTCTCTGAAATACTTTTTCTAAATTAATCATGTGTTCCTGAAGGGACACTGAAAACACAATTATATCATCCAAATATACTAAACACACGACATTTTGAAGGTCCCGTAAGACATTGTCCATTACCCGTTGAAAGGTTGATGGAGAATTTTTTAAACCCATTGGCATGCGGAGGAATTCGAAGTGTCCATGCTCTACTGTAAAAGCAGTTTTGTGAATATCATCTGGGTTCATCTCCACTTGATAAAATCCACTCGCGAGGTCAAGGGTGGTAAAATAGTGACAGTTACCTAACTTGTCAAGGACGTCCGAAATGTTGGGTATAGGATAACGATCATCTATAGTTTTCTCATTTAATTTCCTAAAGTCTATTACCAAGCGCCATTTGGTTTTTCCGCTGGCGTCGGCTTTCTTGGGAACTACCCAGATGGGGGAGCTCCACGCAGATTGAGACGGACGTATGATATTCTGTTCTAGCATTTTAGAAATTTGATCCTGGACTTCCTGCTTATGTATGAAAGGATATCTGTAACTTTTCGTGTAGATAGGCACATCATCTGTAGTTCGAATAGAGTGTTTTACTTGGTTCGTAAAAGATAATGGTTCGCCATCAATATAAAATACATCAGCGTACCGAGCGCAAAGTACTTCTAAATTGGCTTTTTCTTCGGGGTTCAAATGATCCGTACGCAGGCGAGACAAAACTTCCTTTACGCGGTCGGACTGTTGTTTAGTGCGCGTGCACTGGACATTGAACAACTCGGCACTAATAGGGCGATCCATAGAAAAGACTACGTCATGACGTGACGTATTCGCTACCTCTATTACACCTCTATTATTTCTAACTGTTGTAACGCAATCACTTACTAAACAATTTGAAATGCATTGTTCAGGAATAAAAACGTCACCGTCCGCAGAGTTTATAGGAACTTTAACTAATTTAGATGAATTAGCAGGTATTATATCCTCGTATAAGTTACTATTGCGAGAGTCGTACATTAATAAAGGGTTACTAGAATTACGAGTTATCAACAATCTGTTCTTTAAGTCAATGTTAGATTCTAATTTTTCTAATAAATCATAGCCGATCAAACCATCAAAAAATTTATGAAATGCATAAACGAAAAGAGTTATATCACCTGCCTCGTTAAATTCCTGAAAGCACGGTAAAGTAATGGAGTAATCACTCCTTGTGGTAGCGTGAATATTCGTTACTTCAAAGGGATCATAATTGCACGGTATGTGGGAAAAGAATTTTTGAACAACTTCGGGACTCACAAAAGACATATTTGCGCCAGTGTCAATTAATAGTTTAAGCGGGGGATTTGAAATCTGAATATATGGTAATTGCCTTTGCGTTTGCAAATTAATTTCTATTTTGACTTGTCTGATTTGGGGTCCTTCTGAAAATCCTCTTTTTCAGCAGACGGGGTTGGATCCTTAACTTCCTCGACTATAACATAAGAATCTGTACGCTGTGGTTGCTCATACACATATTCACTCGGGTACGCGTAAATGGGATACTCAAAATATTCCTGGGGGTAATAATCGCTAACAAAATAATCGCTATAATTGTCATACTGCAACTGGTCATTAAAATCGTTAAAGTTAAATTCCCGCGTTCTGAAATAATTCGAGGGTGGCGGATTCCCAGATTTGGACCAATCATGGGACGCGCGCGGCGCGAATGGTTTAGCCACGTAGTGACTTACGCCACTCATCGGGTGTGGGGTGTTACTTGTAGTTGGCCTGGGACCAGGCATTCTAAAAACTTGACCCTGGGGTATATAATTAGGCGGTGGAGAACTGAACATTTGTTGAGTACGTGTGGGCCCGCGATTTTGTGGGGGTTGGTTTCTCCAAATTGGGACAGGGTGTTGTCCTTGAAGCATAGGTGGTCGCGATGGCCCTGGCATATTAAAAGATCCTGGGGGTTGCAAATTAGACGGACGCGGTGTGGGTGGTGCCACGTGAATTGGTGGCATAAAGCCATAAGGAATTTTTGGACTAACCTGAGGCTGCGTCTTCCTATCGGGAACATGGTCGTTGCGCTGCTGCAGGTACAACGTGTTCATTTCCTCGTGCACAAACTCTAAGGCTTTCTCTATTGTATCAGGCCGCATGCAACGAATGCGAGAGCCCAACGGGTCACGTAGACCACGTAAGTACGACTGTAACGTGAGTTTCTTGTACAAAGTGCGTTTCGATTCAATGGTACTCGCTATCGTTTCATGTAGGCTGATATAAGTCATAATAGTACTGAAAAGGTTTTGACAACGCTCATAAAATTCTTGCGGGGTGGACGAACCCTGCGTTAAAAGTGCCAAGTCATTATATAAAGATGTTTCATCGCGTTGATCGGCGAAATTATTTATTAAAGCACTTCTAATTCCCTCCCAAGTCTGCGGGAAACCATTCGAATTAATCGTACGCGATGCGGGTCCTACTATTTTGTTCAAAATCCCGTTTAATAATGCTAAATTAGCTAATTGAAACTCCGGTCCGTTTCTCATAAACTGCTGTACTAGTTGATCACATAGTTTTATAAATCGAGTTAATACGTTCGAGTTTCCGTCGAACTCCGGCAACAATCGTAGGGCCTTGTAAACTTGATCCACTGAGTCAGCCATACTTGATATATATGAACTATTACTATCCTCCTGTTCTGCCTCTAAATTTCTATTAGCGTCTAAAATATTAATTCTATTACCTAACCTAGGGGACCGAGATTGCCTTGGATGGAAAATCTTGGAATCTTATAGGATAAAAAAAAAAGGAAGCGACTCTAGAGCGATTCTAAAGTACTTACTTGCAATGATTTTGTACCTCTTCTGTATCGATGTCTGGATACTCCTCTGGACTGCAGCTCTTGTAGATTCCGGATACTCGTACGGTGCCCGAAGCCACCCGGGTGACTCGCGATCCTAGCAATTTACTCTCGTGAACCGACCCGCGAGTATCCTACCGACTGCGCCAATTACGAAGGCTGTAGCCGGAGGATGGAAAAAAATACAAAATTTATTTGAACTTAAATTTAATTACAGAAATTACAATGTAAAATATTAACTAAGATGTCGACAGTTGACCGATGCTGTGCCAAAAGTGACGATTTCGCGAAGGCCGCGATGTACGGTGCCGGGCTGCATCACGTTGAGCTGCGTCGGCGACTCGTGTCTCCGCTGTTGCAATCCGCGGTAATTAGGGTAACGCGCGATCAGCGGTTCACGTGTTACGCGAATATGTAATGCCTTGTGCTGTACCAAATAAATTCTTTTTCTCGTTTTCATTCTTTCTTTACAGACATCTTTTGTAAAACGAAGTGAATTTTCACCTGGGTGCTAGTTTAAGTGCAAGCTCAATTTTTTTTAGAGTATCCTGTAATGATGTCATATTTATTTATTTTTTCCATTGAAGGTGGGAAAATGATTAAATAACTTCTCCTGCTGAGAGGTGGAGCGAGATGGAGTATCAGATTTTTACTAACGGAAACCCACCCGTGTTCCTTCAGTTACCTTTTGCGTTCCAGGACTTCAATCATTCTGTCAAACACTACTGCAGCCTTGGCAGGCATCAAAGTCAAAGTCAAATCTTTTATTGCAGAACATAATACAATAAGTTATACATTTCTGGATGTCATTTGAATGCTCTAGTTCATTGTGTTTTACCAAATTAGGCATGCAAAATTGTAGTAAATTAAGAAAAAATAAATAAAACATTAAGTAAGATACAGAATATATGTCAGAGATTAATAAATACTAAATGATAATGTCAACACAGAACAAAAACAAAAATTTATAGAATTAAATGAGAATGTCAACACAAAATAAAAAACAAAATTAAAATAAATACAATAAATCTATTAAGTAAAGTAAATCGGACCTAGAAAGAAGCAACCATTATCATAATTGTACACATATATTTCTGTCTGAGAGGAACTCACTCACGGTATAGTACGTCTTTTTTATAAGTAGATTCTGCAATTTTTTTTTAAATACGTCTAAATCGTTGCATTCTAACAAAGATTTAGGGACTTTGTTATATACCCGTGGAGCCATTCCTAAGAAACTTTTATGAAATACGGCTTTTTTGTGTGGTCTGCCGCTTATCTTATGTCTATGTCGCGCGCTGTTATGAGTTCCAAACAAATGAAGATTATTTTTAACAAATATCGCCACCTCATATATGTACAGGCAGGGTACTGTTAATATACGAAGATTCGTGAAATACTGTTTACAGCTTTCCGTGCTTTGAATGCCGCATATTGACCTAACACACCTTTTTTGAGCCCTAAATCATCGTCTCGTCATCGTCAATATAAATAGGTAATGATTTTTTTAGGTAAAAAAAGCGGAACCCTCATAGGATCACTTTGTTGTCCATCTGTCTGTCTGTCTATCAAGAAACTTTAACTCGGGAACGCATAGAAATATTGAGTTGAAATTAAAACCATATACTCAAGTTTGCGGTTCCTTGAAGCCGTGAAAAAATCAAAATTCATAGGGTACTTTCCTTCGTCCTAGAATCCTGAAATTTGGCATGAAGCAAGGTCTCATAGTATAAGTATAGGAAAGAAATCTGAAAACTGTAAATTTGTAGTTACGTTACAAAAAAAAACCTTTTTGCGATTCGTAAAAATCTTTGAGACTTGATTCGGAAATTAAACTGTTTTTATAGGTAAGTTTGTACGAAACCCTCAGTGCGGGAGCCCGGCTCGCAATTGCCCGGTTTTTTAAAATGAGTTTACACTAGTGCTTGACTACAATCCCACCTGACGGTAAGCAGTGATGCAATCGTTGATGGTGAAGCGCAGTAGTTTATTAAGGGCCTATTCACTCTAACCTTGAAGATACCTACATTATTATCAGATGGAAAGACCGCAGCAGGCAAATTATTCCAGTGCTCCGATGTACGCAGTACAAACGACGAAAAGAAACGCTTAGTCCGAACCGTAGAGATTTTAAGAACGTTCCTTACGTTCTTTGGGTGTTTTAATATGCAGTTATGTAGTTTTTCATACACTACTTGATGTATATAATATATATACATAATATATATTAGAAAATGTTCATTTTAAAACATTTTACTTCAAAACAAATTCAAGAACTCACACATAATGAAGTTACTCTAAAAAATCTCCGAAAATGGGACTATCAAAAAAGCAAACTCATTTCACACTGAATAAAAAATAAACCAGCCATTCGAGGATTTTTCTCACAAAGAAATCTTAAAGGAACCTTGGCACAATGCTAAGTTATGAAGTCCTTCTATTTAAAAGCTAACGTTTCTATTATTTATCGCAGGCCGTTATCTTTAGAATTAATTCGGGGACCCACTTACTTTGGCCAGAAGTGGACGTTATCGGGCTTGAATTTAACTAAATTTGTTATTTTATGAGAAATTGCTGGCATGGTTCGTTTCTTTGTTTATTTTGTTGTCTGTTATCTGAGTGTCTAGACCCTAAAATTATGCTTTGTTGAGGCTCAGAATAATTGGGGGTATTAAAGACGTATCTATTATATTTTGATTTATTTATTGAGATAGTTTGGCTACAGTGTTTAGTTTTGTTTGTACCTAGAAACATTTTTAGATAAATAATAGGTTTAGATGTTTACAGCTAAAAGCAGACTAATATAGATAATTTTAAAGACAACATTGAAGAGTTACGGTTGGTCATGGAGTCGACATTGTTGGCGCAGTGGTTCAACGCACGGCTGCTGCATTACGTGTAACGTGTTCCATTCCCGCATGGTATAGATCCAGCAATCAATTAGGAAGACTACAAGTTACTACTATATAATCCCAGATGGAAAACACAACTTTTTTTTCGACCCAGGAATTGAAACCAGGACCTCATGTTCAGTGCGTTTTTTTTTATTTTTTTTTAGTTGGGAAAATCATTCAATGACATCCATCGCTCTTGGGTGGGGCGAAAGGGCGTGTCAAAATATTACTGACTAAAAATACCTACCTGTTTCTTCTTTGCCTTCGTCCCAGGGCCCCAGGTCTCACTTTCTGGACGATGGCGACAACCCATTGCTCGCCTTCCGCAAGCCCGCGCCTACAATGGCTGGAAATCAGGATCAGAATCCCGGCGGCTGGGGCGTGATCACACTATTACACAACGCCGTCTAGTCCCAAGCTAAGCAGAGTTTGTGTTATGAGTACTAGAGAACTGAAAAACATACTTATACATTTCTAAACTCATATATATTATAGATAAATTACACCCAGAAACAGAAACAATGATCGTGTTCATCACACAAACATTTTTCCTGGGTGAGAATCATCAGTCAGGGCCACTAACCACTAGACCAACAGGTCAGTCATATTATAACGATAGCATGAACGCCGACAGAATAAAAAGAAAAAAAAAGTGTTACTTCGACGCCAAGAAACATGTGAGAAGGGCAGGAAGATGATTATGAAACGTAATTTACCAAAACGAAAGGCTTTCTTTTTTTGGAAATATCCTGAAATAGGGCTTTCAATTTATGCGTTTTTTGGCGGTGTGGTTCGTTAGTCGTACTGCATACGGGCGATCGTATTTTTCATACAAAACGCGCGGTGCGGCAAACGTCGACAACAGCCCCTCTGGCCAAGTTACAACCGTTTCGTTTCGATTCTCTTTCGTCGATCACCTCGAGGCGGCCACGCTTTCGATTCCTTTGTTTTGACGTCATCTCAACTCTCAGTCACGTGGTCAGAACAAAGGAAAAGGAGGCGTGGCCGACTCGAGGCGATCGACGAAAGAGAATCAAAATGAAACGTTCGTAACTTGGCTAGGCCGCTTGGACGGCAACGTCACAAGCAACACGTGTTCAATTCGGTGTTGAATAGCAAATCACTGGCATACAAACGCATGGCAGACAGATACGTTTTAAATTTAGGTACTTGGTGTCAGACTGCTAACGTACTGCAACCGACCGCCTGCAGCACGGTGAACGTACTGCAGCGGTCCGACATGAGACGTCTAAATAGAAGGGCGCTCATAATTTCTACTAATCTAGGTGGAGCGAGAAGAAATCTCAGATTTTTATCTAATTAAAACCCACTTAAAACACTTCTGAATTTATTTCTAATGCCCTTTACATTCCAGGGTCACGGTTACTCAAAATACAGAATGTTTTATTTCATATAAGCCTACATGGGCACTTATAAAACGTCAGAGGCTAGTGCACAGTTATTATAATTGATCGCTTCCTATGGAGAAAAACCGACAAGAAACTCCACTTTACTTTTAAAAAAAAAAACTACTAGGTTTAAAATTACTAGGTTACTCTTTAAAAAAAAACTATGCAAGTGCGATCCGGACTCGCGCACTGAGGGTTCCGTACAAACTTACCTATGAAAACACTTCAATTCCCGAATTGTATTATGTAGTTTTTCCTAATCGCAAAAAAAAATCTGTGACGTAACTACAAATTTACAGTTTTCAGATTTTTTCCTATACTTGTGCTATGAGAGCTTGTTTCATGCTGTATTTCAGGATTCTAAGTCCACGTTAAGTACCCTGTGAATTTTGATTCCCTTGAGAGTGAGACATACGTTTTTTTGCGAAATAAACGGCCTTTTTTTCCATGGATCTATTTTTTACTTAACTTTTTATAGCTTCAAGGGACCGCAGACCTAGGTTTTAATTTCAACTCGATACTTCCACGCGTTCCCAAGATAAAGGGTCTTGACGTCTGTCTAGAAAGACAGACAATAAATCCTATAAGGGTTCCGATTTTTTCCTTTTGAGGTACGAAACCCTAAAAATAATTGGTTTTACAATATTTACTCATATTACTATATAAATAGGCATACGAGGATAGTGCAGACCAGTCATTGTTGTACCCAAAAGTATAATAAAAAAAGTGGGTTAAAATAGAAAGTAATCTATGAATTGAAAAATACTGTTTCGAATAACCCCTTAAAAACGGCAAGCCGTTTACAAATACTATTTAGTGTACACCACCCTAGTACCCTATATACCTACGCATTTCCTCTTTAGGCTTACCCTAACTCCCCGACATAATTATAAACGCCAATAGGCAGACAGATCTAATTTCAACGCAGCGTTAATTATGGTGCCACATTCAGCTGAGTTATCAGCAGAGAGCAGCGCGTTTGGCCGTGTGTGTTTAGCTTAGAGTAGTAGAATGAGCTTTTTGATTGAAGGAGCGAATGACAAATAATGGTTAAGTTTTTTTGAAGTTGGAACTGTTTTGATGTTTTATCTATGAAAAGTAATTCGGCTAATGTCTTGCCAATGACTCAACGGCTATATTCAAAGGTCACAGTCTTTTTTTTTGTTGAGGTGTGATATCAATCAATATTTCCTCTGTTCTAGAGTAGAATAAGAGGGTGTGTCAGACTTAAACTGACTAAAACTGTCCTATGTCTTTCAGTTGCCCTTTGCATTTGAAGGCTACAGTCACTCTTTCAAATGTTCCCGCTATCCTAACAGGCATCGGCCCTACTGGACCCCTTCATTTTTGCTGACATCTTTTTGAGGCACGCGTTTAATACTACGCGCCTTTGACTCAAGGCTGGTCCTTACCGAATGGATGGACGATAAGTCCCCCATTACTAGTCGTCCGCAAGCTGACGCCTACAGTAGCTGGAAATCATCCTGCGACTCCCGACATCCTAGCGGCTCGGGGATGTCGTGAGGATGTCAGTTTCCTCACGATTGCGGTCATCTCCTTCGGTTGCTTAATAATAATAATAATAATCATCGTCCCTCATGACGAGAACCTCATGAAAGCTGAGAAAGATAAGCAAACTAAGTATCTGGACTTAGCTCGCAAGTTTGTCGACTTGTGGGAAGTGGAAAGAGAAATCATTGTGCCGATAGTCGTAACGGCCAATGGCTTAATAGCCAAGAGCCTCGAACAACATCTGAGGAGGCTCCTGTTAGGCAGCTGGATCAAGGGCCTGATCCAGAAAGCAGTACTCTTGGACACGGCGCGCATCGTTAGGAGATTCCTTTCTCAGGAGCCCTGACCGCCGGCAGCTTGGACCCTGTTCTTGATGTCAGTGGGCTACTATTTTTTATATTTTGAAACGTTTTTCTTTTATATGCGTGTTTTAAAATATTAGATATATGTATAAAAAAAAAATAAAGATAATAATAATATAAGCCTTTATTCAGACAAAAATATGTTAGCATAAAATAAACTTAAATTAACGACTCTGTTGAGTCGATGACACCTCCAACTTTGTCTGTTTGCCCAATTTTGGCAAAGACCTCCTCCATTTCTTTCCACTCTATTCTGTTTATCACTTTTCTAGTCCATGTTTTCCCCGCTATTGCCTTTATCTCGTCTTTCCATCTTCGAAACTGTCTGCCCCGTTTTCTTTTTCTATTTCTTGGGTACCAGAACGCTATGCTTTTGTTCCACTTCTCGATACCTCTTATTATATGAACTGTCCATTGCCACTTAAGTTTTATTTATTTATTTAAACTTCATGTACAGTGGTGATACATAGGCGGACTTAATGCCACAAAGCATTCTCTACCAGTCAACCATTGGGTTAAAAAGACAAAACTGTGGTAGGTGTGCACAATAAATAAATAACAGATATTTTTGAAATAGAATGTAGCAACATTAAATTAAGTGGCTTATAATAATAAAATACGTATATATGCTAATATAATAAACTAATAAATACTATGATACATAAGAAAACATTCTAATTAAGAGAACTTAAAATATAGCAATTATGACGAAGACCAAACTAAGATTGAGAGAACTTCAAGTAGTAGTTCCGAATTTTACGCTTGAAGGAAAATTTACTTTCAGCTTTTTTGATGTCAAGGGGAAGCACATTCCAGAGTTTTATGGAGACAGTGTAAGAATAAGCCATAAACCCAGTACGGTGAGAAGGAATATGAAGAAGTATGTTTTTGGATGCTCGAAGGTTGAGATTATGAGAGCTGCCCAGTAATTTAAAATATTGTTTCAAATAGTCAGGAGCACACAGATCGTTCATAATAGTGAAGAGCGTGCAGAGGGATCTGAGGGATCTCCTGTGGCGGATAGGCAGCCATTTAAGTTTTCTTATTTTGGTTGCGTAGCGTTCTCTATTTTTCTGTTTCTGAGTTTCCTGATAGTTTTGTTACGAACTCTGTCAGATTTCCTTATATTTAGCATGCTTCTCTCCATTGCTGTCTGACAAGATTCAATTTTTTGTTTTGTGCCAAACCTGGGCTCATTCCAAAGTGAGAGCCCACGTTTGGCAGCCATAATTATGTTAGAACAGGTCGCACACAGATGTTATATAGTTTTGATTTGACGGACACGTTAAGTTCTTTGTTCTTCATAATTTCTTTTAGCCGTTAGTTAGACTTCTATGCGTTCCCAATCCTAGTGTCTATTTCCTTTGACATTATGTCAGTAGTTGAGATTTATTGGCCTAGATAAGTGTATTCTTTCACGTACTGAATTGGTTCGCCATTTATGATGATTGATGACTTCGCTTGGATTATTGCTTCGCAAAAAGAGGCAACCGCTTCCCATTACCTCTCGCTCTGGACCATGACCAGAATTAGGTCAAGACGTAGGAGGGAGTAATGGTCACAAGATCCACATTTTTAATTATCAAAACTATTTTTATAAAGATGTAAAATTGTTTTAATATTAATCACTAGATGTATCTGCCAGCGGCTTGAGCCACGTGTAAGCAGAAACTTATTCCTAAGGAAGCTATTCTCGGAATAAAAAGTATAAAGTTACATTTAACAAGTCAATTTCAAGAAGAATTTTCGAGTTTGATGTACAAACGAAGTGTTAATTTTGAGAGATTTAAACTGAAGCGTAATTGAAAATTTTGTTCCAACATAAAGTTTGTTTTATGAAGTCAGCGTTTTCGCCTACGCAAAAGTAGAAAAATATCCTTAGGGAACGTGTTCCCGGGATAAAATATATGCTATATGCTATTTTAAGACATGCTCTACCCGTGTGTTAATCCAAACCCGTTCAACTGTTTGTGCGTGAAGGAGTAAAATAAACATATATATACACTCATACATATGAGTATATACCAACTCCTTTAAAATATTAGTGGACATAGGCCTCCCCTAAGTGTCGCCACAACGACCGGTCTTGCGTCTCGCGTCAATCGCATTCATGTTACCCTCACTAGGTCATTGGTCAACTTTGTGGAAGAGAATACCAATGCTGCGTCTTTCCTTTCGGCAACCTTTCGACCCCATTGACCACCCATTCTGCGAGCAATGTGCCCCGCCCACTGCTACTTCTCTTCACTCACCTCACCTTGGAATAAATAATTACTTATCAAAGAAAGGTATTTTCGTAATCAAATCAGTGCTTTAATGAATCACATTTTTTTTAGATGTAGAAAAATACACTTAGTGTCAAAGAAAAAGGTCCCAAACAAGCGAGAAAAACCTAATCTGTATGCTGAATCTTTTCCCAATTGTGTTGGGATCGCCTTCCATTCAAACCGAATGCAGCTGAACATCAAAATTTTAAATGGAGCGCCTGCCATGACTTCTACAACCCCCTAGATGATTAGGTAAAGCCTAATTATCTAGCGGCTTGAAAAGACCGCTGCCAGATTTCCTGGCTTCTGATCTACAAATGACACCAGGCCTTCTAGCTAAGTTACAACGTTTCGTTTCGATTCTTTTTTCGTTGATCGCCTCGAGTCGGCCATGCCTCCGATTCCTTTGTTCTGACGTCATCTCAACGCTCAGTCACGTGGTTAGAACGAAGGAATAGGAGGCGTGGCCGACTCGAGGCGATCAACGAAAAGCGAATCGAAACGAAACCGTTGTAACTTGGTTAGGGGGGCAGGAACCAACAGCATAACGTGCTTTCCGAGGCACGGAGGAATCTCGAATAAGCTAATGAGCTGATACTTTTTTTGTATTATTCAGTAATAGTTTGACTTTGAATGGTCATCAGACCTCCATGTTAATACCTAGAAGAAACATTCTTTGTAACAAAAACAAACTCATCAAAATCACTTAACATTTAGCGAAGATATCGCTGAACAAAATACGAAAAAAAAAACATTCAGACGGCTTGACAGCCTCCTCCCTTTTTAAAAGTTGGTTTAAAAAAATCCCTGCACATGATTACAGTTTTTCCCGAAACCAATTTTCCACAAACCCTTAATGGAAAAAGATTACCATACTTAATAAAAGCTTTAAAGAATAATGTGGTATAATCAATGTGATTTTAATCTACACTTAGGAAAAGCATGAAAAAATACGTCTTTTACCCAAAACGGCTATTTAAAACAATCGCCGTGAACCCTCGTCCGAGCCAATGGATGACCTTGTTTCGTTTCGCCAAATTGAACTTTATGTTCTAAGGAATAAGAAAGTTAATCGATAAGCGATTAAGCCGATAATTGGAAGCACGAGTGATGTTTTTTAGGGGATATAGTTCAAGATACATCGGTTTTAATTTTCTTTATTTTGTCCGGAAAAAAAACAGATTTGAAACATTTAATTATGTCACTTTATTTAGCCCATAAACGTTAAATTAAAATGGATGGAAGTATGGCAAACTAGCTACTGCCTGCGGATTTGCTCGTATGAAAGTAAAAAATTATTTCAAAGAAATATACTTCTGGGAAAAAATTGAGCAAGAATGAGGATATTTGTAGTAGTTACACAAAACGTTTTGGGAACACATTCATTGTGCGTACAGCTAAGGAGTGGAATTCCTTGCCGGAATCTGTGTTTTCTGATAGATACAACCCAGGAATCTGTAAGTCAAGAGTGAATGTGTTACTTCTAGGTAAGCGCGTTCCATCGTCGACCGTATGGTGAGATAGCGGTCAAGCGAGAACCTATCAAGAAAAAAAAACAAAGAAAAAGTTATGAAGGGTGAGATAATAAGAGAAGAAGCCCAAACAAACAATGGATAATTCACCATCGACTCTTTTCTAGGCAATGGCTAGAAAAGAGTTGAATGATTAAATTATGATTAACTAGTGACCCATCCCGGCTTCGCACAGGTGCAATGCTGATACCACCGCAACCGCTATGTCCCTGCATTTTAACTAAGTAATATCTTCGAAAATATTCATTTAAATTACATGTTGTAAATGGGCCATATTGATCTATATTGAATGCACAACGTATTTAAGGTACGTAATTGGATAAGGATTAATGCTGTATTGCTTAAAACCGCTTCGTAAATGCCATTATTTCTTGTAAAAAGTAAAAGATAAAAAATGGTTATTTTGGGGTATCCCTAAGAGATAGACATATACTATCGTGAATTTTTTTGTAGACCTTTTGAAGGTGTATTTTGGTTTATCTCGTAGGATTCAGCCAGCGTTCGCAATGTAAACGCCAAAATAGTGTTTGATTATGACATCACATTAGAAACCTCTAAAATTACCAGTGTTTCTCTACTATTTTATATATGTATTATACATGTAAATCGTTTTCTTAAATCACCCTATCTATTAAAAAAACTGCATTAAAATCGGTTGCGTGGTTTTAAAGATCTAAGCATACATAGGGGCAGACAGCGGGAAGCGACTTTGTTTTATAATAATATGTAGTGATTGATGCATAATAACTTACGACTGCACGCGCACGAAATAACTACGGCAAAAAAACAATAGGGGAACAGCTGTTTAATAACTTCCCGTAAGAATTAAAGAAGTGTGTTGGTATCAATATGCTTAAATCTAAATAAAAAATAAAACAGGCAGATACCTATATTAGTATCCTATGACGTCACCAACACACCAAGTTTGGATATTCATCATCTTCCTGCCCTTGTCCCATTTTATTTGCGGTCGTCGCAACACGTTTTTTTCTTTCATTCTATCCTGTCAACCGTCATACTATCACTAACTTCCTTTTCTTTCATATCACTGTTCACACAATCCATCCATCTTTTCTTTGACCTCCCTCTCCCACTCCACCCATCCACATGTATACTCATAACTCTTTTAGTAACATGTGTTTCATCTCTCCTCTTTACATGACTATACCAAGACAAACGATTCCTTTTCAACTTTTCAGTCACTGGCGCCACTTTCAAACTTCCCCTAATATATTCATTTCTCACTTTATCCATTCTCGTTACACCACACATCCATCTCAACATTCTCATCTCCGCTACATGCAATCTTTTTTCATCCGTCTTTTTCACAGCCCAACATTCTGATCCGTACAGTATGACAGGTCTTATCAAGGACTTGTAGATTTTACCCTTCAACTTGGGGGGCATCCGTGGGTACGATACTTATGATACTTAATAATGTAAGCTCTTTGTATTTCATTTTAACTTTTTAAGTGAACTGCAATATTGTTCTTATATAAAAGGAAAAACTCACTGACTGATTTATCAATGCACAGGCGAAACTACCGGAATTGAGAGCGTGAAATTTTACATAAGGTTTTCTTTATAACGTAGGCGAGTACTAAGAGAGGATTTTCTAAAATTCGCCACCTAAAGGGATGAAAAGGGAGTCCAAAGTTTCTACTACTAGAAGATAGTGAGAAATAAAATTCTTTAAACCAATGAACAGCAGGCCAATAGCAAGGTAAGGATGAAATTCGAAGTTTAATTTCTGAAGTGTTCCGTCCAATGACAAAAGCGTGGTGTCCTCTATTTAGAAGAGTACCTTTCATTTGTGGAACGGAGCCAAAGCTATGGGATTCGAATGCGAATTCCTGGTATTAGTTTAAGCTAGGTCCTGGCACTACGTGTTATTGAGAATGATTTATTGTAATTACAGTTGACGGTGTGTGAGGGGAAATATGCGACCTTTGCGCGTGACGGGGCTTTTGTGGGTCCATTTTTTGCCATATAGCTTTTTCCTTCTGGTTTGAGGACATTGCATTTGACAGGACTTTCAGGCCTTATGAAGTTATAGTTGCGTGTTTTCTGACTGAGACCATGCGTTTTTATTTTACTGGGTAACTCACAGTTGAGTAGAGGGGTTTTATACTCATAACAACAAGCTTATTTTTCCTAAGCGTTTAACTACGGAATACGACTCTGTCGCACATTTGCATGTCCATTTTTTTGGGGTGCCAATCTTTTCATCAGCCAGTGTTTCGAGAAATTTATTGGATATTTACTTCATTACAATCTGCCACACACAGAAAATAAGTCAGCCAACGAAGCAGCTTTTTGAATAAACAGATTGCTATGAAGCTGAATTAAATAAATAAAAAATTGACATACGTCTGTCTTCTGCCATTGAGGCCATTCCCTTCGGTAAGAGTTAAGTTCATCTCATCTCCACTCTCCTGTGTTTCCTGATAGCTACAATCTGGAAATCTTTAAGTCAAGAGTAAATATAGGTTCCTTTTAGACTAGTGCACTCCATCATCGACCACATCATTGCTTTCCATCAGCTGAGATAGTGGTCAAACGCGAGCCAGCGGCTTCGCCTGCGTGAAAATAGGTTTTTCCATACAAACTTTGGACCCCCGTTTCATCCCCTTAGGGGGTGAATTTTAAGAAATCCTCTCTTAGTGCTCGCCTACGTCATAAAAGGAAGCTTTGGGCACAATTTGATGTTCCTATTTCCAATAGTTTCGGCTGTGCGTTGATATGTCAGTCAGTCCTTTTCTCCTTTTATATATATAGACTAAATGTAATCCGGCGGTCAGCCTCACACAACTTCCTACTATTAATTCAACACACGCAAGGTCGTTGTCAAGACATTAATATTGGTAAACAGCAACTTGTATTCAGAGGAGAATACTCTAATTGCTAACTGATCATTCCTGAGCCTCGTTGGTAAACATCACTATGCTAATACATTACCTGGGTAATACGATAGGCCTAATTTAATTAGTTTTAGTAATTACTTGAATCCTTGGAGAGTCAAGTTTTTTTAAGGATTTGGATGGCTTAATTAAAATTTCGAGGGGAGCAGTGGTGGCCGAGTGGTAACGGCCCCGACTTACGAGTTGTAGGTTGCGGGTTCAAACCCAGCCAGGCGCATTACTTTGTGTAATTTATTTCATCACCATTGCTCTCAAAACGGCGAAGGAAAACATCGTGAGGAAACCGGCATGTCCTAGAACCAAAAATTCGAAGACATGTGACATCCACCAATCCGCACTGGGCCCGCGTGGTGGATTACGGCCCATACCCTCTCCTAGAGAGGAGGCCTGAGTCCCAACAGTGGGAACATTAAAAGGCCGACTATGCTATGACTATGCTAATTAAAATTTTATGCTTGTGATTAAGCTTTTCTGGTTAACTAAATCTCGTTTTGCCAAACTTAAGGGGCAATGGGCAGGGCACATTGCACGCAGAACTGATGGCCGTTGGGGCCGAAAGTCTTTGGAGTGGTGGCCTCCCACAGAATGGACCGATGACCTGGTCAGTATCGCTGGAATCCGATGGATGTGAGGCGCACAGGACCGATAGTTGTGGCAACACTTGGGAGAGGCCTATGTCCAGCAGTAGACGTCTTTCGGCTGAAATGATGATGATGATGATGATGAGTTCTCGTTTTTGTAGTAATTATTTTATTCAGCTACGAGATGTCGTTTACACTTCTACGAAAATAGCTATTCTGCCCCCCTAGCCAAGTTACAATCGTTTCGTTCACGCCGAACGCCTCGAGTAGGCCACGCCTCTGATTCCTTTGTCCTGGCCACGTGACTAAGCGTTGAGATGACGTCAGAACAATAGAATCGGAGGCGTGACCTACTCGAGGCGTTCGGCGCAAACGATATGATTGTAACTTGGCTAGGAAGGCTGACCTACTAAGCCAAAAAGACTACGTCAAGGGGTTTAGCCGAAAAAGTATGACGAGTCGGCCCCCAAATGGAAACCTGTGTCGAAATTTATGTTTTAACATCGAATTGATGAGTAAACACGACTTATGTAAATATTTTGCCTAACCTAACCTTGAAATATGGGAAAAAATAACTTTACGCATGACTTTTATTTAAAGTAATATCTAAAATAAAATCTCAAAAACTAATTATGCTAAAGGAATGAAACCAATGCGAGTGTTCAGGTTATATTACAGAGTATATCCATTCATCAAGTCGATAAATATAAAAATAAATATAAATATAAAAATGTTTATGACGATAAATATAAATATAAAAATGTTTATGTCTGTATGTCAGCCTGCCTATCAATTTAAAATGAGTTGGAATATTACAGGTAACTACAGACATCGCTTAGTGAGATCTCACTACGTTCACACGTTTGGTATAATCTCATAGTAGCGTTCACATAGCTTTCTAGAAGTACACGTTTAGAACTAAAGTCTAGGTCTTGGCTAAAGTGTCAGAATCAATTAGCACTTCCATATGTTGGGGTAGCATAGTTCTTTGCCTAAATACGCAGTATCAATTTACACACGTTCTAAATTTACATAAGGCCTGTTACATGATGACTGGGTAAGTGTTTATTCGCAACATAAAATAAAAAAAAAAAAAACAAAACGACTTCACAAAAAAAAAAAGCACTAAAAGGATCAAAATAACTTTAATTTCAGTATTGTTTGTTTCTTATTTTACACAGACTTCCGAAATTAAAGTTATTTTGATCCATAAGCGACGGAGTTCTGAGGTAGCAAACATAAAAAAATACAAATAAAAAAAATACAACTAAATTGATCAACACCTTTTTTTTGAAGGCGGTTTAAAATTATTTGATAATAGACCTAACGATTTGAGATGTAGCAATACTTTGTCTTGACCACGGTAGTTTTGTAGAACCGGCAATAAATTGAAAAAATAAGCCTAAAATGATTTTTTTAGCCCCGCTGTGCTTTAAAGTGGGAGAAGTCATTAGATGCGTGTCAGAGTTTTAGTGATTTAAACCATTCTTATGTTCCTTCTTTGCCTGGCGTTCCAGGACCCCAGGTTTTCCTTTCAGAAATCAACCCATGGTCTCAGTAGGTTTCGGCCCTGCTGAGACCCTACGGCCTTACTGACATGTGTTTGAGGAGCCTAAAATGGTTAACATATAATAAGATCTTGTGCTACAGTGTAGCCTAGGACTTATAGCGATGACGTCACCGCTGGTAACTCAACTATCCAACTATATACGGTATCTGATATCAAGCTCGCAAGCCGACCCTTACACGTAATTAACTGAGCCAAATTGGCTATACTATCCGGTCTTAAAGTGACACAGAGAACTGTGATTAAAATATTAAGTTTTCATAGTATATGTTGTCGCAATTATGGGTGACTGACAAATGTTATTGAGAAGGTTGGTTACAATTTTTTTTTAAAAATAATATGTCTACTTGACACTCTTGAAATTACTCCTGTATCGTAGATGCATTCACAAACATGTACACACACATACACAAGACACTAATAACGGGAACAAACTTCAATTAATATTTGTTCCGTGCGGGAATCGCACCCACGACACGCAGTGTCAGCCAGTCGCTCAACCACTGCACCGACAGTGCTATCTAAGTATGCCAAAAAAAAGAGTAAAAAAATCAAATGACTTCTTACATTCTGATTGGAGTTAGCACGCTTGCTTAGAAGTGACCCATCCATTCTGATCAGATTAGCTCTTAAAAGTGCATTGTCTTGTTTTTTCGAACAAAAACATTAGGTCCTACATTTCATTCCACTACCAAGGACAGTAATCACTCCTCACTAATCCTCTTTCCATCATCAATACTGCGGAAACACAGTGTTTGCACACAAATTTGTTCGCAACCCCACTCAATTCCGAGAAGCACAGTAATACCGAAGCAAAATCATTCGTAATTTGGTTTAAACAGATTAGTACGAAATGTAGGAATACTCTTAATTGAAATCCAGATGACATAATCAGGCATTTGTTAGGATTAAGTGGTTCTGAAACATTTGCCATCGGTTAGAAGAAACGAATGCAGTTAAATCGTGTCCATAATCTCGAAATAAGTGATTTGCTTGGTCATTTTGTTGTATAGACTAAACTCCTACGAATGCTGGTGACTCCCGACGCCCAGGGTTTCTCCTTTGGCTGGTCCGTTTCTTCACGCGCACGCCTATTTCCTTTGCTAACATGACTACTTCACAGAAATCAGAAACGTTTATTTCAAATAGACCAATTACAGGCACTTTAGTATTGTCAAAATGGCGGTCAGTAAAAAAAAAAAACAAGTGAAGCTAATTTGCACGTTTCAAAGCGTGGATCTCTATTTATTTATTTAGGTTAACCAACAATTGTTTACACATATATATTTCAAACTTAAATGATTAGGTTAACATTAACAAGTACAACAATTAGTTAAAGGTTAACACCACATGCACAAAAAAAAAACGGCTTCACGTAATATATTTATAATATCCTATTGGAAATTAGAAGTTATTATCGGTATAATAACTTCTAATTTCAAACAAGCTATCTTCTATGGAGAAGAACGTGCAAGAAACTCCATGGACACTTTTTAAATATAATATTTCACAACTATCACACAACGCCGTCTAGTCCCAAGCTAAGCAGAGCTTGTGTTATGGGTACTAGACAACTGATAAATATACATAAATATTTCTAAATACATACATATTATGGATAAATTACACCCAGACACAGAACAAATGATCGTGCTCATTACACAAACATTTGTCCTGGGTGGGAATCGAACCCACGACCTCCGGCATAGCAGTCAGGGCCACTAACCACTAGACCAACAGGCCAGTCAATCATATTATGTGTTACATAAATCTTGGTTACATATTTTTTGTCGCTAATATGTGAGCACAATGTAGATAAGCAACAATAATTAAAAAAAAAAACGAATTAAAAAATTGAATTAAGCCAATGAAACACCACAAAAGTAGGCATCCTATCCCCTTTCTCTTCGGACCGTGGTTTGAACCAGAGCCCGGCGTGGCAGGTCGTCTCATGACCTCATGTGAATTTAAACCTGGTTTGGAGCGTGTTACAAAATATGTGCAAAGTATAGTGCCCTCGGCCACTCAGACACTAATTTGCATAGCTCTCATATGATTTGACCATTACATATTTGCTGTATAAACTTTAAAAGAGACCTTGACCCCTGCCTTTGTTTCTGTGTTCGGCCAACTTGAGGTTATTAAAAATATAAAAAAGTACATCCTTAGAAGCCTTGAACATTTAATCGAAATTCTGAATGACGACAATTTTTCTCATAAACTTTTAAGGGGTTTAAAAAAAAAACACGTATTTCCTGAAACAAGTTTTGTGAAATATTCGAGTCAATCACGGAATTACCGAATGCCAACAGAATTTTCACGTGTTTTCTCTCTTTTCGCGTTGCTTCTTCATCAAACATCGCGTTGGATTACGTTAGATGAAGCAACAAGCTTTTAAACCATGCTCGACGCTAATGATAGGTGAGTGGAAAAGGGTCCTCTTAAGGTAGTCAGTTAGGAAACACAGGCCATCTAATATTAACGAAAAAAATCTGCAAAATAAACACTATACTATATAAGTAATTTTGTTGACCAGTTGTACCAGTATAATTATGATATTTGGTACCTAGTTGAATTGCTAATTAGCGTGTTATCAAACCAAACCACCCCCTTAGTAAATAAACAGTAAGCTGAGAAACGATTAGCTAAAATTATAATAAGTAGAAACTACATAATATAAGAGTAAAACAAAAACAAGTCAAAACGAAATTTTCCTTAAAACTAAAAAGACGAATAAATAAATTAATAAGAATTCATTAATTGGATTAGAATTAGAAAAATTAGAGTGATGTGTAAAAAATGTCAGACGTGCGAGCGGGAACGAGGGATGGAGCTCTACACCCTATTTAGCTACATATCTTTAACGGTTCAGTTTAGGTCGTCAAACGGATCGCGTTAAGAGCTCGTAGTAGGGCTCTCTGTCTCAGTCTAGACTGATTTGTCATCATAACTGTCAAATAACTATTTTGATGATGTGTATCCAATACGCGGAAGCTGCGCAGTATCTTCTTGTCCAATATACCACAGTGTCTCAAAACAAAGGTCTATGACCAGTGCATGTTGCCTGTCCATATGGCTCCGAAACGTGGTCGCTTACAATAGGCTTCATATACAATAATCAGAAGACTTAAAGTCACTCAAAGGGCAATGGAAAGGGCTATGCTCCGAGTTTCCTTGCGTGATCGAATCGGAATGAGGATATCTGCAGGAGAACAAAGGTCACAGACATAGCACAAAGAATTGCCGAACTCAAGTGGCAATAGGCAGGGCACATTGCTCGCAGAACGGATGGCCGTTGGGGCCGAAAGACGTAGCGTTGGAAGGCCTCCTACAAGGTGGACCGATAATCTGGTAAGGGTGGCGGGAGTCCGATGGATGCGAGACGCACAGGAGTATTCATTGTGGCGACAATTGGGGGAGGCCTATGTCTAACAGTGGACGTCTTTCGGCTGAAATGCTCATGATGATTCAATACGTAAATATTAAAGATATCGGTTACTATAGCTACGGCTACCTTCGAAGATGCCACGGAAAATACGATCTGATTGGATTTTTGCCAGAAACGGCAATATATTTGTCTCGATCGCAGCCATGATGTTATTTATGGCAGTTTGAAAACTGTTGGCGTATACTACAAAAATATTCAGTAACTCACACATGAAGTTTATCCTAAATTGAATCCGAGTTATCAGCGAGAATGCTTATAATAAATTTGGGTGGCGTTTAAATCACAACAGATTTCGGAAGCATCAGGACGTTTGGTGCAATTCATTAAATGGACCGATGTGTCCAAATGTGCTTGATATATGACCAAAGGTCTGTTCTGTGTGTGGTCTTGGTGACGGAAGATAGCGATGTTTCAATTTCTTTAGTCAGTATTCAGTGGAGTTAGTTAACGGCCCCGACTAGACCCGAGCCAGGCGCATTACTTTGTGTAATTTGTTTCATCACCACTGCTCTCAAAACGGTGAAGGAAAACATCGTGAGGAAACCGGCATGTCCAAGAACCAAAAATTCGAAGACATGTGACATCCACCAACCCGCACTGGGCCCGCGTGGTGGATTATGGCCCATTCTCTCTCCTAGAGAGGAGGCCTGAGTCCCAAAAGTGGGAACATTATAAGGCCGACTATGCCGTGGAGTTAGAAGCCCTATCAGAAGACTAGAATAGAATAGAATTGAATAAACACCAAAAAAGTAACACAACTTATACATAAACTTAAATCTATGGGTACAGTGGCGGTCTTATCGCTGACAGTGATATCTACCAGAGTTTAGAAACTATATTACATGCTAAGTAAAAGTAAAACAAAAACAAGCCAAAACCTCGTTTTTCTTAAAACTAAAAAGAAGAATAAATTAAAAAGCATACTAAGATTGGAATTAGGAAAACCTACAAAACGTCACTAGCGCTGTTTTATTTTATTTTCTTTACTAGCGACGTGCCCCGGCTTCGTATGGGTGCATTGCTGATACTAAATATTCTACAGAATATCGTTATTAACACCGTTCACCGCTTTTTTGTTATTAGCCAATACAAATATGTTTTCTTTTGAGATTAGTCTTGAAAGAGCGACGTATGATTGGACATGTGAATAACACTCAACGCTCAAAAAGTTTGACCTTTCGATTTATTAATAGTCTTTATGATATAATGGTATTTATAATTGCAAGAGATATCTTTACCGGAAACTGTAGGCGTTTAAATTGGAACGGTAAATCTGATGTTATTAGAGGAATTCGGGGAATCAATACATCTTCTCCGGTATCGCATCCGATGTGTGTACTCTATTATGAAAGTTTTTAGTGATTTTACCAGCAAACGAGAGCCATTGCAAAGTTTAGGTGGATTCAGGTTATTTAATAAAATAACAGGACAACCTACTTTCAACATCATTTTCAACCGACTTCAAAAAAAGGAGGAAGTTCTCAATTCGATTGTATTTTTTTATGTTATTACCTCAGAAATCCGTCGTTTATGGACCGATTTGCAATTTTTTTATTATTTATATGCTTCCAAATAGGACCCATTTTTTTTTAAATTCAGTTCTGATGATGGCGTCCATGAGGAATCAAGGGAACTCCTCAATTAGTTTTGGCAATTATATGCTGATTTTAAACCAGATTGAGGTTAGTATTAGGTAAAAACACTGGCTCAGTGCAAATTCAACCTCTTCGAATTTTTCGATCTGGGATATTCTGATTTCCTCACGATGTTTTCCCTTACCGTTTTGAAAGATAGTCTCAAAAGGGTTTTTTTTAAGGTCGTCAAGGGAACGTCATCCAATGTCATCTCTCGCCTTGGACGGAGCGAGAGGGTGTGTCAGACTTTTACTGACTAAAAACCCACTCCTGATCCTTCTTTGTTTTCGATCCAGGACCCCGGGTTTCACTTTCACATTACCCGTGCCCCAGTAGGCTTCGACCCTGCTGAGCCCCTACGGTTTACTAACATTTTTAGGCGCGCGTCGAACAATACGCGCCGTCGGCGACTTGGGCTCGGTACTGACGGTTACCGAACGGTCAATAGCGAGCTAGCCATTGCTCACTGTCCACAAGCCCGCGGTCTCAAAACGATGAAAACGACAAACAAGCAAAATAAATAAATTACTAGTGTTCAACACAACAGCATTAACTTCTCACTTGTACCAACAATCACGTAGTGATTTGTAGCTGGAAACGCACCGTGATCGCTTGATTCACTCGCGCCTGTTAATTATTAAAAGCAATTACTGAATACCGTACTTTGTTTTATTTTCCAATTGTTTTCCCAACGTTTATTGTTGCTGGTTTAAATAGAAAGGAATGCACAGTACCTATTGTTTGGTGCTTTAGCTAAAATGTGTGGGAGTGTTCGGTGTGTTTTTAGTTAATTGGCTTGTGGATAGTATTATCTTGAATAGTATACCTACAATTAGCTTCTGCCAGCGGCTTCGCCTGAATGAAAGTAGATGACACACACAAGTTTGAAAAATAAAAAAGTATACAAATATGAGGAAAATGAATAGAAAACACAACAGAGATGGCTGTGGGCCACAAACTAGGTACAACCTGTATCTTGGTGGCCCAAAACTAAATTAGCAGTAGGTATAGACTGATTAAAAGTTCCGTGTAATACAGTACAATATACAGAGAAGGTGCAGGTAGGAATTCAAAAGTATCAGTATACAGAAATAATAATAATAATATTAAATAATAAAAAGAAATACAAATATAACCAGAATAACAATTGCAAGAAGAAAAAAAATCTGAATTAAATTAAATTAAAAAAGATTATTTCAAAGATACTTACTTTTGGGTTAAAAAATATCTTATGTGCTATATTCAGGGCATGGTTATCCCGAGTCTTATATTTTAATCGAAACTGTACAGCCGTTTGAGTGTAAAGGAGTAACAAACATGCATAAGTACATACTTTAGCCATCATCATCTTCCTACCGTTGTCCCGTTTTATTTGGGGTCGGCTCAATACGTTTTTTTCTTCCATTCTGCCTTGTCACTCGTCAGGCTAACACTAATTTCCTTTTTTTTCATATCACTCACTTTAGGAAGTAAGTGGTCAATATAGGTATTGACCAACAATTAGAATTGCGTGAACGAAAACGCGAGCATAAGCCACATGTGCCAAGTACCATCACACTTCACACACACCATCCATTCACACTTCAGGATTCTTTCAAAAACAATTAACTATTAAAACTAGTTTTATACTAAAGGTTATTCTTAACTAAAATATGGCGTCATAAAACTCCTCCGTATTACTGTCGACTGGAAGTGTGCCTAAAAGGCTTGTGGCATTGCCACATTGTATGGCAATGCTTAATCTCTGACCGAGGTAAGCCAACCCTTGGGTCACGCCATGTGTCAACTAAGCGTTTGGATAATTCTTCAAAAAGCGAATAAGCCCAAGAACCACGGCCCAAGAGTTCCAATCCCAAACTGCTCAAAAATATGACTGCCGACGAGGTTGTTATGTTTCCGCCACTTGAGGTTCTCCGCAGCAGCAGCACTAGTACAGCACCATGGGATGGCGCAAGCGTGTCGACACAGGTAGCGTCCCACACTAAAGGTCTACCCATCCACACTTCATCAACCCTTAATCATCATATTTTAGAAATCCCTTCTATCTAACACATACTCAATTCAACATTATTCAGCAAGTTTCCCAAAACAGACGAATTTACACTTTCCGGGCAAAAACACAGACACATCAATTCAAAATCAAACATTTGTAAACTAAATTCAAATAAGCCTAGCAAATACAGAGTCAGTAGAAACAGGGGCCTTGCTACGTGTTAAAGCCATAAAGGTTAATTCAGACTCATCAGTCACGTCACTGTGAAGTCGCCGATCAGTCACGTCAACAACCCTGTTTATGTGTGAATGAGTGAGACGTGCTGATTGTGTCGTGACTGACGTGGTTTGACCCCACACGTCAGTTGATTCAATTAAACATACAGTGGAATTCGTTTATAATGACATCGAAGGGAAATAACAAAAACGTTATACTAAGCGGACGTCACACAAAGCATTTTATGGAAAATAAACAATTTCCTGGTTTTTGTTAGTAAGTTTTTATTTAGAAATCAGATACGTTTATTTCAAATAGACCAATAACAGGCACTTTTGAATAGTCGAAATATCGGTCAGTCAAAAAAATGTGAAGCAAAATTTTATTCCAATAAAAAGAAACAAAGCATAAAAATTGTGCGTGTTTTAAAATATCAATTACACAATGAGACTCAAAACAAAAAAAAAAAACAAGCCATGCACGTGCCTCTCCCGAACACTGCCGACGGTGTTAGGAATCATGTCAGTTACTATAACCTGACACGATTTATAAAAAAATAGGTCACAGTAAGCAAAGTCATTATATCCGACTTTGTTATTAAGTATTATATGTGCATGAAAACTAAAGTTCGCTGTGTAATAACGTCATAATAAGCGGTTGGTCAATATAAGCGGAGTCATAATAAACGGATTTTACTGTATTTATTTTCACATAGGCACGTATAAAACGTCAGAAGCCAGTGCATGGTTTCAATTGGTCGTTTCTTATGGAGAAGAAGCGACAAGAAACTTCATCGTTATTCTTAAAAAAAAAATATGTTACAATATTTCCATATTACAATATTAATAGATATGAGAGGACAGTGTAGACCAATTGCCATTGTACCCAAAAGCACGATAAAAGTCATCTAAGAATCCATGTGGTTTATTTTTCCAACAATCACATGATAAAAAAGAGACTATATAAAAATAAACCTTTCAATAAATAAGACGTTCACAAAATGCCCAATCACTTCTACTAAACTATATTTTGACGTGCCTGATGTTTTATGGTTTCTGCGTAAAAGAGAAACGCTTGCTCCGCCCTAGAGTGAAAACCGGAAGCTCTACGCGGGGACCGTTCGGTCCAAGGCCCTTAACGAAGTGCCGGTGTGGACAACGTCGGCCAAGCTGAACGCGACCCAGATGGTCATGGCTATCCGGATGGACCGTAGGTTGACTTCTGAAAGTGAACCTTCAGGT
Source organism: Mythimna vitellina (assembly GCA_949316375.1). Classification (NCBI taxonomy): domain Eukaryota; kingdom Metazoa; phylum Arthropoda; class Insecta; order Lepidoptera; family Noctuidae; genus Mythimna; species Mythimna vitellina. Next base: position 4,044,947 of record OX438687.1, on the reverse strand, counting down.
TCTGCATTGGACAACTGAAGGAACATAGTCGTGGTTGTAGTCAATAAAAGTCTGACACGCCTACCCCAACCGCCCTAGAGCGAGAGAAGTCATAAGATGATTTCCTATCTCAGGAAAAAAACCCTTGAGCAGGAGAAGTCAATTTTGATGATTTTCCACCTCAAAGAAAAGCTATACATGACGATTTCGTTGGACAGTTGTCCCATTTTCTAAACCAAATCATGGTACTACAGACACATCAAAGTACGGCTCCTTGCAACGCGTAGCACAGTATCTATTTCCTTTGCAATGGAGATTAGTTCGCAGAAAGAATTATGTAAACCAGCTATGTATGACTGGCATAAAAATTTAAGCGTTCAAATGTTTTTTAAGTGAGTGATGAATTTTAAAGCGTCTGTAAGCTCTTTTTCGTTGGGTCGAAGTGTGGGACTCAAGTTTTGATATGCCTAAATAGTGAATAGCCTACTATATGCTATTGATAGTAAGATTATTACTGACTTAAAACCCACATGTTTTCCTTCAGATGCCATTTACATTTTAGGGCTGCAGTGACCATAGTCGGCCCCGTCAATTATGGCTTATACTACAATGTGCTCTGGAAAGGACCTTTGTGTCGACGAAACACGTGATTTCCTAGATTTTTAGGGTTCCGTACCTTAAAAGGAAAAAACGGAACCCTTATAGAATTACTTTATGTCCGTCCGCCTGTATCTCTGTCTGTCTGTCAAGACCCTTTATCTCCGAAACGCGTGGAGATATTGAGTTGAAATTGAAACCATATACTCAAGTCTGCAGTCTCTTGAAGCTGTGAAAAAATCAAACTTCAGAGTTATCGAAAAAAAAAGATACTTTTATTTTTTATTTTATTTTTATTAGGGAAAACAAACAATTGTACATTTTTTCTTACGTCTAAGTTAACAATTTAGTAGGTAAACGTACAATCAACAACGTTTCCACTTATTACTAGTATAGTTTTAGATACGACCGTTTATGTCACAAAAAAAGTGTATTTCGACACTCTTATGGGAATCAAAATTCATAGTGTATTTCCCGTTGACTTAGAATCCTGAAATTTAGCATGAAGCAAGGTCTCATAGTACAAGTATGAGAAAAAAACTTGAAAACTGTAAACTTTTAGTTACGTCACATAAAAAAACTGTTATTTGGAAAAATCTTCGTAACTCAATTTGGGAATTGAACTGTTTTCATAGGTAAGTTTGTACGGAACCCTCAGTGCGCGAGTCCAACTCGCACTTGTTTAGTCTCGTTTAAATAGTTATGATATTATATATTATAGTACAATAGTGTGTGTGGAATTTATTTATTTATTTATTAAAACTTTATGCACAAGTAATAAACACTGTACAAAGGCGGACTTAATGCCTTAGGCATTTTCTACCAGTCGACCTTAGGGTGGTGCAGAAATAAAACATTGCAGAAACAACGGAATTGATGGGGTCCACTCGACTCACCGGTCCCCGGCGTAGGAACGCATAGGACAATGAAAAGTACACTGGTAAGTTTTAGTCTAAGTCTGACATTTAACTTTTCGCTCTCTTGGTGGAATGAGAGGGATAATATCTTTTTTTTAAACTTGTCACGCTCTAAAATATTTTGTTTTATTTGAAATGAATTTTGTTTGTAGTAAAATTGCAATGGACGATGTCTCTCTGGCATTGGTAGAGTGTAACTTATACTTTTGACTTCTGACTGTATGTAGGCGGACTTTATTGAAACCAGATATTCTCACACTTAGTAACCCCTCGCGCTCGGGGGGTATTAAAATTATTATTACATAATTGCCCGTTTTTAAGTATAACAACCAAAAAAATAAAAAAGAAATTATAAGGAAAAAAATCTATTTCTGTATTTTTCTAGGAAAAACAAAATACAGAAACCAATATTTTCGGCCAAATAAATTTCGTACAAACGTGTGTATAGTACGACAATTAAGCGCTTTTCAAGTTCATTCAAGTTGTACTGACGTATGTACTGTTGGCGCTCATCACAAGCTTAAACAAAACACAATCTCCCATTTCATTATTAAGGAAGTCTATACATAACTAAACTTAGTACTATTGTGGCCGTCACATTGGCGTCACGGTGCTTAAGTCCACACGCTGTCTGCTTACATAACTACACGCTATTTGCTTTCAATCTGACGTATAGGCATACTCACTGTTAATGTTACATTTATATGTTCATATAGCGTGGATTTACTACGAAATCAGCATTTTCTCTTAGCTTGGCAATAAAATACGTCCACTGTATTATTAAATAAAATATAGGAAAGAAATATAAAATGGTAGCTGGATACATCAAGGCGTTAGATTTTTTTTTCTCCACCAGGACACGGCGGTGCTCCGCTCAAGCCGGGCACACTTTCACCGTGTAGCGACATCTATGGCGTCACATAAGAACTAATCCTGCATCGCGCAATCAAAGTTCTCCGCGCGATTAGAACATATAGAACAGCCCGAAATCATCTACTGGGCAGCTGCCCACCAGACATAACACCCGTCTGGTCGGAGGATCCTCCCTTTTCAACGGAGGTATGTGGGACTTTACACTCTGTTCCGCTTACCTCCAAAACCGTATGCTCCACTGTGTCCTCCGGGCAGTTTACACAATGGAAACCCGGGCGTTTCTTCCACCTTCCGAGCTTACTACGTTCAGTGAGGCCTTTTGTCACGCGGAATGTGAGGACGGTGTGACGCATCTCCAGCCACTCCTCAAAGAGTGGACTTACCACCATGATTATGATTATTTTAGTTAATGTAAAAGTTTTTGTTACTATTTTGGTGTACAATAAAGTTTATTCTATTCTATTCTATTCTATTCTATTCTATTATGGTATGCCCAAGAAGGAGGTAGGTAGTAGCCTAGTGATAACAGCCTTTACTACGAGTTGTACGTCATTAAATTTCATCATCACTGCTCTTAAAGCGAAGAAGGAAAATATCATGTAAAAACCAGCCCCCTCTAGCCAACTCATAACCGTTTCGTTTCGATTCTCTTTTCGTTGATCGCCTCGAATCGGCCACGCCTCCTTCCTTTGTTCTGACCACGTGATTGAGCTTTGAGATGACGTCAGAATAAAGAAATTGGAGGCGTGGCCTACTCGAGGCGATCGACGAAAAGAGAATTTGAAACGAAACGGTTGTAAGTTTAAGAACTAAAATTTCGAAATTATGGGACATTCACCAATACACACTGGGCCCTCGTAGTGGATTACCATTCCCTCTCCTAGAGAGGAGGCCTGAGACACAGTAGTAGAAATATTACAAGGCTGATAATTACCAATTATTTATTTAATTTAATAAAACTTTTTGCACTAGTAATAAACACTGTACAAAGGCGGACTTAATGCCTTAGGCATTTTCTACCAGTCTACCTTAGGGTGGTGCAGAAACAAAACATGGTAGGTGCAGCTTAGTGGTAAAGAAATAGAAAAGAAATTCAATAATAAATGTATACTTAGATACATACATACAGATTAACAATATAATTATGAAAAACGAATCCAACAAATCAACGCTGTGATGATTGCGCCAATTTCCTGCGAATGTTTTCACCTGCCTTCACCTTAAAAGTGAACCGACTGGACGCTATCCTGATGTTCAGCGGGAGCGCATTCCAAAGAGAGATCTCCTGGACAAAAAAGGAGGACTGGATAAACCCAGAGCGGTGTGTGGGACATCGTAGAAGATGATTATTGGTAGACCGGAGATTTTTATTATGACCAGAGCAAAGAAATTGGATTTGAGAAGTCAAATAAGAAGGAGAAGAAAGTTTATCCAGAAAAGAAAACAAGGTAGTCAAGGCTCTTAGCGCTCTACGCTGTCGGATTGGTAACCATTTTAAAAGTGAACGTTGCTCAGATACATGATCATACTTACGAAGGTTATAATACTTATATATATTTTTTAAAGATGGCCCCCATAGTAGGATTCGCTCCTGTATCGTGGGTGTGATCACAAACATGGGAATTCATAAACACAATATACCCAGAACCGGAACTATATGTAAGCTATGCAAATATTTGTTTCGTAAAGGAATCGAACACGTAGAACGCAGTGCAGCAGTCAATCGCTTGAAAACTGTGCCTACCAGGCCGTTGTATATGCAGATTGCAAATTGCACGTTTTTAATGAGCATATACTGGTTTATTCATTAATTTTGAACGGCATTAATTAATCAACAATGAATTTATTAACTGCCACAGTAACAGTTATGTATGTCAACACTCAAAATATATATATATTTTTTATTATTATTGATAAGCTCGCGCTTGACTACTATATCATCTAACAGTACCTAAGCTATGATGGGGTCGACTGGATGACACTTGTCTAGAAGTAACCTATTCACTCTTGTCTTAAAGACGCCTCAGTTGTAGCTATCAGGAAACACAGACTTCGTCAGGGAATTCTTCAGGGAATTGTTATTTGAATTCCGGATTGTTATCATTTACGAAATATTGTAAAGATCTTGTGATATATAAATTTCTCAGTGTTTATGGATTTTTTTATTTGGTAATCTTTAAGTGCTAAGAGATGAATTGAAATAATCTAACGGACTCAGCAGTATCCTGATCACATAATTATACTAAGTTGGTAATCAAATGTGTGTTCATGACACGTAAACTTACAAAAGTATTAAAATGAAATTTTATTGCCATTTTATTATTTAACTAGCTTATGCCCGCGGCTTTGCTTGTGAACATAAAATATAACTTATATCAATCAGAAATAAAACAGCTTTCTACCGGTAAAAAAAATTTAGCAATCGGACCATTACTTTCAGAGATTACCTCCTACAAACAAAAAAAAAACTTCACCTTTTTATAATATTAGTGTAGATTAGTATGAACTTTATCATTTTGCTACACACTTGCTGTACAATACAATAAGCATGAAATAGCTTTCTCGCAGCATTGCTTTGTGCTACAGAAATCGTGACCTTTTTGTTACGTGTGTGCCGTATCACATGTTTAATCATGATTAAGTGTCGCCGCATATGGGCCACATGCCACAACCACAAGCGCCGCCACGAGAAGCTAGAAGCGACCACTAAGGCAGCTGAAGCGCGCGACAGCCACTTGTGGCTGGTAGATGCTGCTTTTTTTAACCCATACGCGCATATCATAATAAACAAGCACGTCGTAAATATGGCGGTAAGTTCCCTCTTTGAGGAGTGGCTGGAAAGACAACACGGCGTCTTTGCCTTCCGCATGACTCAGGTCCTCACTGGACATGGTAAGTTCGGGAGGTTGCTGTACCGGATTTATGCGGAAGAAACGCCCGGGTGTCGCCACTGTGTGGACTGCCCGGAGGACACGGTGGAGCACATAGTAGAGGTGTGCCCCGCTTGGGCAATTGCACGTGTGCAAGCTGAAAGTGCGCATGCACTTTCAGCTTTCATCATCATCATCATCATCATCATTTCAGCCGAAAGACGTCCACTGCTGGACATAGGCCTCCCCCAAGTGTCGCCACAATGAACGGTCCTGTGCGTCTCGCATCCATCGTACTCCCGCAACCGTTACCAGGTCATCGGTCCTTGCAGGAGGCCTTCCAACGCTACGTCTTCCGGTACGTGGTCGCCATTCCAGAACCTTTCGGCCCCAACGACCATCCGTTCTGCGAGCAATGTGCCCTGCCCATTGCCACTTAAGTTTGGCGATTCTTCGTGCTATGTCGGTGACCTTGGTTCTCCTGCGGATATCCTCATTCCTGATTCGATCACGCAAGGAAACTCCGAGCATAGCCCTTTCCATTGCCCTTTGGGTGACTTTGAGTTTTCTGATGAGGCCCATTGTAAGCGACCACGTTTCAGAGCCATATGTCATTACTGGCAAAACGCACTGGTCATAGACTTTCGTCTTGAGACACTGTGGTATATTGGACGAGAAGATACCGCGCAGCTTCCCGAACGCTGCCCAGCCCAGTCGGATTCGACGATTGATCTCTTTCTCGAAGTTAGACTTTCCCAACTGGACCGTCTGTCCCAGGTAAACGTACTCGTCTACAACTTCGAGTGTAGAGTCCCCGATCTTGATAGGAGTGGGTGCTACATGGCTGTTTACCATGACTTTGGTTTTGTCCATGTTCATTCTAAGTCCCACTCTTTCGGAAGCTCTACTGAGGTCACCAAGCATTGTACTGAGCTCCTCCGTAGTCTCAGCCATGACTACTATGTCGTCAGCAAACCGAAGGTGAGTGATGTACTCGCCATTGACATTAATGCCTAGCCCTCTCCACTCCAGAACCTTGAAGACATCCTCCATTGCTGCCGTGAACAGTTTCGGAGAAATTACGTCTCCCTGCCTCACGCCCCGCTGCAAGAGGATAGGTTTCGAAGTCTGGTCTTGTAGTCGGACTGACATAGTGGCGTTTTTGTACAAACACTTCAGCACTTCGATGTACCGATAGTCAATTTGGCACCGTTGGAGAGACTGCAGTACAGCCCAAGTCTCAATCGAATCAAAGGCTTTCTCGTAGTCCACAAACGCTAAGCAGAGAGGCTGATTATACTCCTCAGTCTTCTGTATAACCTGCCGCAGCGTATGTATGTGGTCCACGGTCATAGTCATAGTCGGCCTTATAATGTTCCCACTGTTGGGACTCAGGCCTCCTCTCTAGGAGAGGGAATGGGCCGTAATCCACCACGCGGGCCCAGTGCGGGTTGGTGGATGTCACATGTCTTCAAATTTTTAATTCTAGAACATGCCGGTTTCCTCACGATGTTTTCCTTCACCGTTTTGAGAGCAGTGGTGATGAAATAAATTACACAAAGTAATGCGCCTGGCTGGGTTTGAACCCGCGACCTACAACTCGTAAGTCAGAGCCGTTACCACTCGGCCACCACTGCTCCTCTCCTCACTGGTCCACGGTGCTGAAACCTTTTCGAAACCCGGCTTGTTCGGGAGGCTGGAAGTCGTCGAACCTGCGTGCAAGACGATTCGTGATGACTCTGGAAAACCACTTGTAGACATGACTCAGAAGCGAGATGGGCCTGTAATTCCTAAGCAGGGCATTATCGCCCTTCTTAAAAAAGAGTACCACCACGCCTCTGCTCCACGCCTGTGGCGTTTTTCCTTCGAGTATGACGGAATCAAATAGCTTCTGAAGGGCCTTAAGGACCGGTTTTCCACCCGCCTTCAGGAGTTCAGCCGTAATTCCGTCCTCACCCGACGCCTTGTTGTTTTTTAGCTGCTTCAGAGCCATCCTAATCTCGTACAGGCTGACGTCCGGGATATCTTCGGTATAGTGTCGAGTCAATCTAGCTCTTGGGTCAGCTTTCCCGCAGCATTAATTTGTGCCTCAAAATCGAAAAATGCATTTATTCGAGATAATATCGATATTGTATCTTCTTAACAAATAAATTATTTTTATCATAGGATCTAAATTTTCAAAAATAATCTTTTAAAAACTCATTACTTAATTATCACCATTATCATTACAGGTAATGACTTAAAAACCTCAAATAAATAATTGGACAAACAAACGTAACAATAAATCGTACTTAGTATTACTATAATAATATTTTAAGCCATGATAAGCCCTGACTTCAGCATGACTTTCGAACTAAAACTCAATTGTATTATACGGGTCATGAAACTGAACACAATAAATTATCGAAACTTATTTTGCTATATTTTTAAGCTGAAGGGTTGATATCCAAAACCATTTTTTTTAAGCTCCCTCTGGCTCTCTCGCTCTGGGTGGTGCGGGAGGGCGTGTCAGACTGTTACTGACTAAAACCACATCTGTGTCCTTCAGTTGTCCTTTGCGTTCTAAGACCACGGGTTTCCTTTTCAGAAATACCCCGCGGTTCTTGTGGGCATCGGCTCTGCTGGGCCTCCACGATTTGCTGACCTCTCTTTAAGGAGTACGTGGACACGCTGTCGACGCCTTGAGCTTGGTTCGGTCGATTATTGGATGATCGGTAGGCGAGCTACCCATTATTCGTCCCGAACTGACCATGTTCGTTGAGACATGCGTCTACTTACCGCCATAATGATTATATGCCATAATCCTACCCAGTTAGTGATTATGTCTAATGTCTGATTTAATTAAAAGCATCTATGGGGCTTTATAAGTTGGATTTGCTCCTCGTGCGCCTTTCAAAGAATTATCAGAGCTCATATTATCAGAGAAAAATCTATTTTTTTTCTATTAAGTGAAAATAACGTTTTTTTTTTGGCAGTATAAGTACTTTATAGGACATAATCTAATGTCCTTTCTTAGATATTGTTTGTGCACAAATATTGACAAATCTCAATATTCGTATTATAGCTCAACTTAACTGCTTGTACTGACTGGACAGGTTCACTTAAATCCCTGTGGTTAGTTCCTCAACAAACCATCTCAGACACAAATCTGAATGACTCACTGGATGATTTGAGCATTACAGAGACATAGCTTTGAGTTTCTTTTACAGTTTCTAAGGACAGTCAGCTAGAAAATCCTGGCCTCTTCTAGTTTTAATTAATGAAAAAACAGGGCAAGTGCGAGTCAGACTCGCGCCCTGAGGGTTCCGTACAAACTTATAACTTGATTGGAGTCTCGTGTCTCGTTTTTTCCAACTAAATTACACCATATAAAATATTCTAAAGTATTGGGCAGCTCTTATAATCTCAACCTTCGAGCATCCAAAAGTATACTTATAGAACCCTAAAAACTGACATGTAAAAGTGTTATTTATAACCAGCTAGGTGTTGCCAGCAGCTTCGCCTGCGTGATATTTGAAAATTATTCTAAGGAAACATACATCCGGAATAAAATGAATCTTATGTGCTATTGGACATGGTCATAGACATGACAACCCTGGTACCAAGTTTCATTGAAATCCGTTCAGCCGTTTAAGTGTGAAGAAGTAACATTTGTTTGTGTATATTTATATACAATCACAAACATTCACCTTTATAATTATAGTGTGATAAATATATATATATGTGTGAATAACTAAAACAGTATTATTTATTTTTACATGTTTGATTGACGTTTAACTACAAAAATAAATTATTCACAGCTCATGAAAAGCTTAATAAATAAGTGTACAACCCTAATTTGAACAATGTTACTTGATTTTTCATATTTTCACTGTTCGTTTACTCTCAGCTGGTACCAATCTAATTTGGTGAATAGTTTATTATTAATCCATTCGAGAATAATTTCATTATCCAATATAATGTCTAGAGCTAACAATAGAACCAGTGGTTTAGAATTATTCAAAAAAAAAATTCGGTTTCAACCTGTAAAGGTTGAAGAATATTGTACGGTTCACGTACAGGTAATAATGTCTTCACTTCATCATCATCATCATGATCATCGTTTCATCTGATAGACATCCAATGCTGGACTTAGGCCTCCCCCAAATGTCGCCACAATGAACGGTCCTGTGCGTCTTGCATTCATCGGATTCCCGCAACCCTCACCAGGTCATTTGCCCACCTTGTAGGAGGCCTTCCAAGACTACGTCTTCTAGTACATGGTCTCCACTCCGGATCCTTTCGGCCCTTACTGCCATCTGTTCTGCGAGAAATTTGCTCTGCCTAGTGCCACTTAAGTTTGGCGATTCTTCGTGCTATGTCGGCAACCTTGATTCTCCTGTTGATATCTTCATTTCTGATTCGATCACGCAAGGAAACTCACGTCACAACCTACTTTTCGCTACTTATCTTAATCTACATAGCTACAGTAGTATTACAAACGCTTGAGTCATGGGGTCCGAGCGCGCGTCTCCTTTTCAAGGAAATTTCATGTCGTCTGGTCGATATTTTGCGTGACCAGAGGGCTGGTTCGTTCTTTGCCCAAAGAATTAGCATTGCCATTCAACGTGGCAATGTTGCCAGCCTTCTGGGCACATTTCCGGATGACAGCGATGAGGAGGAGTACTTCGACGCCTGAGTATAATAGGTGTTTTTGTATTATATGTACATAGTTAGGTTTAGTATAATAGTATTTATAGTTTTTATGTACATAGTTAGGTTTTAGTATAAATAGTTTAGTTAATATTTAAGTTTTATGATAGATTTATATTGAAAACTTTAACAAAGAAGTGTTTATTAAAAATAAGGCTACTCCGGAACTACTGAACAAATTTTGAAGTTATTATCATCAATAGAAAGCTACAGTATTCCTTAGAGACATAGCTTTTTGATTGTAGTCATAAATATTTTTTATACCAAAAATGTTTGACACCCAGTGAAGTAGGCACAGGTATTATGCCAGTTACTTTGCACGCGTGAAAGTAGCTTCTCTTATACAAACTTTGGACGCCTATTTTTCATCCTTTAGAGGGTAAACTTTCGAAAACCATTTTTTATTCTTAGTACACATCATATAAGGCAATTCTGACAAAATTTCAGCGTTCTAGTTCTAAGGGTTTGGGCTGGGCGTTGATGGGTTAGTAAGTGAGTCAGAACTTTGCTTTTTTATATAAAACTAGCTTTTGCACGCGGCTTCGCCTGCGTACATAAATACAGCCTATGCAACTCAGGAATAAAGCAGCTTTATATCAGTGAAAAAATATAGCAATCGGACCAGTACTTCCAGAGATAACCCAGGTATTTAAATTCAAACAAAAAAACAAACTTTACCTTTTTGTAATATCAGTGTAAAGAAAAAAGAAAATGAATTTATTTTGTCACAACGCAAGGCACACAAACAATATGTGTAAACACGAAACCATAAAAAAGAAAATTAAAAACAAAAAACAATATATATGTACAATTGTACGCCTCACGGCTGCACCAATATAGGTCTAGTCCAGCATGATTGCCAGACAACTAGTGCCTGACGTTGACTTTCAACTGAACCTGAGGTTGTGGTTGTGAATATATCATCATCTTCCTGCCCTTATCCCGTGTTATTTGGGGTCGGCCCAACACGTTTTTTTCTTCCACTCTGCCCTGTTACTCGTCATGCTATCACTAACTTCCTTTTCTTTCATATCACTCTTCACACAATCTATTAATCTTTTCTTTGGTCTCCCTCTCCCTCTCCATCCATCCACATGTAAACTCATAAATCTTTTAGTAACATGCGTTTCATCCCTCTTCTTCTGGTTGTGAATGTATAATAATTATATTTATATAAAATATACAGGTATTATTTTGTTGACCATAGTTTTCGCAACGATAAAACCGCGAATCAGAATTCAACACAACTTTCGAGTAACTTTTACAAATAAATTTAATTTCATGAATTGTGTGGTTTTCGTCAACTAACAACCAACTACTTAAATATAACAAACTAGCTACTTCGAAGCCATTCAAATAATATATTTTTAAACGATTCAAAACTGCTTATAAAAAATAATTATTTCTTTGTGGCGCAAAATCATCTTATGAGTTTCGCTCTAGGGTGGAATTAGCGTTTCCCTTTCACTCAGGAACCACAAAGAATTAGTCACGTCAAAATATAGTTTACTGGAAGTGGCCGGATATTTTGTGAACCTCTCATTAATTGATCCCTCTCCTGGAGAGGAGACCTGATTCCCAGGAGGGGGAACATTAAAAAGGCTGATTAAGCTATGCTATGCTTAATATGCTTATTTATTGATAGGTTAATTTTTATATAGCCTCTTTTTTATAATGGGTATATTAAAACACTGAAGACCCCATGGATTCATAGAATACCTCCCATTCAGACCCACTTCAATTTCTGAAAATAGGCTTCGTACTGAGCGCGCCAACAATATGAATGGCGAGCGAACTACCAGGTATATTGTACCGAGACTTATTAATAGTCTACCCTCAGAAATAAAAAAAATATTACACACAAAAATGTCAAATGCAAACTTAAGCAATATCACTTAAGTATTATTTAAGAATGTTTTTTTTTTTTTTTACTTACCTATAGACCTAAAGTTTTTATAAATTGTTATCGACAATAACGTAAACAAATAAAAATTCCTTTTGTATAATTTCGATGTTGAGAATGGATTCATGATAGCACGGGTTTAAACCTTAGTGGTTTTTGGTTGCTATCTAACCTAGAAAATTCTATTCTTTTGTATTAATGATAATAAATAAATAAAATAAAAAACTTTTTAGGGTTCCGTACCTCAAAAGGTAAAAAAACGGAACCCTTATAGGATCACTTTGTTGTCCGTCTGTCTATCTGTCAAGACCCTTTATCTCGGGAACGCGTGGAGGTATCGAGTTGAAATTAAAACCATATACCCAAGTCTGTAGTCCCTTGAAGTTGTGAAAAAAATAAACTTCTGAGTAAACAAAAAAAATGATGCAGACGTTTATGTCGTTAAAAACGTGTATTTCGACACTCTCAAGGGAATCAAAATTCACAGGGTACTTCTCGTTGACCTAGAATTCTGAAATTTGACAGGAAACAAGGTCTCATAGCACAAGTATAGAAAAAAAAATGTGACACCTGTAAATGCCTGTAAATTTATAGTTACGTCACAAAAAAAAACGTTTTTTGCTATTCGGTAAAATCTTCGTCACTCACAACAGTTTTCAGTGGTAAGTTTTTACGGAACCCTCAGTGCTCGAGTCCGACTCGCACTTGCCCGGTTTTTTACTTATGTATCTAAGGACTCTTTGATCGCGGACCTTTGGAAGGTGGGTCAGACTTTCACTCACAAAAACTACAACAAAACCACTTTGATTTTTAGGATCACGGCTTTCCTTCCAAGAATTCTCCATGGGTCTAGTGGGCATCGGCCTTACTGAGCCCTTACGCCTTTGCTGACATCTCTTTGAGTAGTTTTTAATTGAAATAATTGCTTTGAGTTAGAATTTGAATTGGCTTGTTAGAGAGAATCTATTTTAATAAGTAGGTAGGTATGTTTTAAATAAAGCCTAATATAAAAATACTTCAAAGTAAATTTAACCGTTTTTATATAATATTCAGTACTTCAGTCCTTTAATAACATTATTATTGAATGAAAAACTCCAAAAATAGCAAATTAAAGCGATAAAACCTCTTTGAAAACCTGATATATTTTTAAATACATCTGTTTACTCTTAAATAAAAATCGTACCTTTGTGGTAGCTACTAAGCAGCTAATAAAATATATATATTTATCAAATCGAGTAGGTGGATATTTGAAAATGAGGACCTGAAAATTTTACTTTTGGACAGGACATGGGCTTAATTATGTGAGGTAATATTTATTTTGTATTGCCTATACGTTTTGCTTAAAATTTATAAAAGTGCCATTCAAACCTCGGCTGCAGGCAGCACATGCGGTGGCTGCACGAAATCGGCTGCAGCTGCACGACTGGTTTTCGATGTATGGATTTTTGAAAACTATTCCGAACGCGGCTGCGGCCGCACGTGCTGCTGAGCTTCGGCTACGAGTGCTGCCGCGACCTGCAGCCGCAGTCAATCGCAGACCCGTAGTGATGCGGCCGCAAGTCGATGCGCAAGTTACGTCACTCCAACCTGTTTACGCAAGTCCCGAAATAATCGCTACTCGTAGCCGATAGCGCTTATATTGGATTGTATCATAGATTTGCGACTGATAGCACGTACAGCCAGCCTCAGGATCATTCTCGGCTGTGGATGCAGGCAACGGCTGCGTGTCAATCGTGTGCTACCTGCATTCCCAGCCTGCGGCCAAGTTTGGAATGGCACCTGAAATATAACTAGCGGCTTCACCCGCGTCAAAGTAGAAAATTGTCTCAAAGGAACATACATACTCCCGAGATAAAAAATGTTCCATGAGCTATTCCAGGACATGGTCTACGTCTATGAGGACATGTATCGAATTTCATCAAAATCTGTTCAGCCGTTCAAACGTGAAAAAGTTACAAATTCACACACACTTAAAAACTTTCACCTTTTTAATACTAATATGATATTAGATTGCTGAAGAGTTGGTTTGTTTGAACTTGCTAATCTAAGGAACTACTGATTTGAACTGAAAAATTCTTTTAATGTTACTGGAGTGGTATCTAAAGATGCGGGGGACCACGGGGGAAAACAAATGTAAAAAAAAAAAGATTCTCCAGTAACATCTAACAGTTTAGCTTAGATTGATGTAAATAACGTGGAGCTGAAATAGGATTCTAAAAACCACTCTACACCAAGTAAATAGGTTCCATGAGATATCAGCTAACCGTAGAGGCCTAGCAAGGTGGAAGCCTACTAGGCCCATTTTGTTTTTTGTTTTTAGTTGGTCAAATCATCCAATGACATCTCCCGCTCTTGGGCTGCGCGCAAAGGTGTGTCAGACTATTACTGATTGAAAACCCACTCCTGATTCTTCTTAACCTTTCATACCAGGGCCAGGTTTTCTTTTCAGAAGCGGACCCATGGCCCCAGTAGACTAGCCCATGGGCTGACTTTTGCAAATGTCTTTTTTTTTTTAGGTGACAAAATCTGAATGACAAATAGCGCTCTTGGGCTGAGCGGGAGATAGTGTATGTCTTTTACTGACTAAATACCCACACCTGTTCTTTCATTGCCTTTCGTACCAGGGCCGAGTCTTCCTTTTAGAATCAGACCCTTGGTCCCAGTAGGCTTCGACCCAGCTGGGCCCCTACGGTTTGCTGACATTTCCTTGAGGCGCGCATAAAAAGGGCAACTGAAGGAAAATAGGTGTGGTTTTAGTCAGTAAATGTGTGATGCACCTATTTTGGGGTGAAGCGAGACTACTTACCATTTCATTTGATCTGTGAGACCACCCTTAAACGGCAGAAATCATTGAATGATTCCAAACCTCAAAAAAAAAACATCTTTATACCCTTTGTCTTCTGGTACCACGGTTTTTTTTAATTGATATAAACTATTGCTTAGCTGCGATCCCACCTGATTGTAAGAAGTGATGCAATCGTTAATGGTGAGGCGCATTTTCAGAAACTCCCGTAGTCCTAACGGTCATCGGGCCTGCTAGGCCCCTACGGTTTGCTGACATGTCTTTAAGGCGCACATGATACACTAGTGTTAGAGAGTTACCTATTGCTTGTCGCTCACAAGTTCAAGCTGTGTGTGCTTCATGACTGCATCATGAAATTAACTTCAGCAGTAATATAAACAGACTAATGCTATCTCACACTTCACACCATTAACAAAACTAAACCATTTAAACGGGAATGTTAGTAATTAACCTTATAACGACTACAACCAACAAACTTGTACTAACATCATTGTCGAATAGTTTCAAGAACGTACTAATGGTTGAGGATCAATGTTATTTGACTTCGACGACTTTCAAGCAACTTTTGATAGTCAATGCGATTGCTTTTAGAGTCTTCGCGAAGTAAATGTTTCAACTTCTATAGTTAGCTTTGTTTAGAGACGTTGACAGGAATGTTAAAGTTTAATGCTCATAAACACATTTTTGTGTAGAATTGGAACGCATACTTGTGACGTCATTCAGATTTTCTTTTACAGTTTTCATGTCTTTTGTTTTATTCTGGTTTGCCTCGATTGATATATTTGTTTATATATTTATGAAAACGTAAAATAACCTACATATATAATTTAATATAATATATATAACCTTAGGGCCAGCTGGGGCCGGGGGGTCGGCCTTATATATTTGTAGGTACTTTGTCTATCAGAAATGAATATGCGGATATCCCGCAGGAGGTTTCCGACATAGCACGAAAAATCGCCAAACTTAAGTGGCAATGGGCAGGGCACATTGCTCACAGAACAGATGGCCGTTGGGGCCAAAAGGTTCTAGAGTGGCGACCGCGCACCGGAAAACGGAGCGTCGGAAGGTTGCGGGAATCCGATGGATGCGAGACGCACAGAACCGTTCTTTATGGCGACATTTGGGGGAGGGCTATGTCCAGCAGTGGACGTCTATTGCCTGAAATGATTGATGATTGATTGATTGTCTATCTTATGTAATGATCGGCTTAGTAGGAACGCCTTGACTTACGTGGTTCATACTCCGATCAAAACAGTTCAAGTCCAGGCAGACGTTTTATTTTCGACTAAAGGACGTCAATACTTGAGAAGGAGTTGCAGAAAAGTTCATCTATAACAAGTATCATCTATGATTTGGCAGGAGCGTGTGCATATTTCTGGACCGTTATGGTTCAGGTACTCAGTACTCTCCAGCATCAAGTTGGCATTCTAGTTTAAGCATACGTGAAATGGAGGGTAGGTGCAACATTCTGATATTCTGCGAAGCATTAATGTGAGCAAAGAAAATGGTTGCAGCTGTGAAGGAACGGATGGCCTTAAGTCCTAGCTGCAGCCGAAAGAGATGTACCGGAATTCGGGAGTCGCAGGGCGATTTCCGGCCACCTTAAGCACAGGCTTGCGAATGACGAGCAATGGGTACTTCACCACTACCAGCTTTCGGCGTCCAGAGTCCGTTCGTAGTCGGAGACTCAAAGAAAACACAAAAGTTCCTAAACAACAATTATAGCATTTTTGAGGCGAGGATGGTGTGTCGCATGTGGACGAAAGAGCATTTATTCGACACACATACACGAATAGGCGCGCTGGGAAGATGGCTCGCTGTAGTCGGGCATGACGTATGGTGATTGGTTTGATTGACACGTTCAAATGATTTCTGGTTTGAACGTTCATTTGACGTTATGCTATTTGGTTAGTACTGCCGCATCAGAAACAGAAGATAGCATTTTTATTCGATATTATTAAGATATTATGAATATGAAATACTAACCATTAATGTTGTCACTGCGTTACTGTATAGCAAGAGTTTAACCATACTGGACTGGCCTGTTGGTCTAGTGTTCAGTGGCCTTACTGCTATGCCGGAGGTCGTGGGTTCGATTCCCACCCAGGAAAAATGTTTGTGTGATGAGCACGATCATTTGTTCTGTGTCTGTGTGTAATTTATCAATAATATGTATGTATTTAGAAATATATAAGTATGTTTATCAGTTATCTAGTACTCATAACACAAGCTCTGCTTCGCTTGGGACTAGACGATGTTGTGTGAAAGTTGTTGAATATTATTATCTAGGAAAACGTGCAGTTTTTTTTAGCTCTGGGCTAGTTTTTAAGCTACATTAACGGGCCAAGCCAAGTCAATGCAGCGTGTTGTGAGTAAATTTAAGGTGAAGAATTAGTGTTATGTGAAGAAATTTCATTTTCTTCGATCTGCATGAATTTTCTTACTATTCTGCAGGTGTTTAAAATTACAGCCTTTTGGAGGGTAATGTAAGTTGAGTCTTTCAGATCTATTACTTTGAGGCTGTGGTGGAGATGATGAGGTATGACACCCGTAGTAGAGAAATTATTATTATACCGTACACCAGAAGGTTGTACACTAAGTTTTAGATCCGTAGAAAGAAGCAAAGCATCAACCTTATCATTATTCAAGTACCCATTTTAATGAAACCAACACTGTCAACAAATATGAAAATTTTAACATCTTAAGCCACGTTTTAAAATTCAGCACAGCTGTTGGTTGTATTCTTTAAACACGCTGCCGAAATGATATCAAAACTCACTTAAACTTTGAACAACAGATGCAGCGGAAATTCTTGCCAAAACCAGATTTAGAACGGTTTAAAATTAAAAATATTATAAAGGAATAACGATGGTCATTTTTGTTTATGGTGGTAATTTTCATTAAGCATTTAAATTCTATTTTTAGGGTTCCATACTTCAAAAGGAAAAACGGAACCTTTATAGGGTCACTTTGTTGTACGTCCGTCTGTCTGTCTATCTGTCAAGATCCTTTAACTCGGAAACGCGTGGAAGTATTGAATTGAAATTAAAATATATATTAAGGTCTGCGGTTCCTTGAAGTTGTGAAAAAATCAAACTTCTGAGCTAACGAAAAAAAAAGATACGGCTGTTTTTGTCGCAAAATACGTGTATTTCGACACTCTCAAGGAAATCAAAATTTATAGGGTACTTCCCATTGACCTAGAATCCTGAAATTTGGCATGAAGTAAGGTCTCATAGTACAAATATAGGAAAAAATCTGAAAACTGTAAATTTGTAGTTACGTCGACGACGATGGTGACGATGAATCGTATGCTCCATCATGTAGTCCGGGCGATCCACGTAATGGTGACGCCCAGGCATTTTTTCTGCGCGAATCCGGTGCAGGAACCTCCTGAACTTACTGTGTCCGGTGAAAACCTCCGTCATGTGAAAGGTGAGGACGCCGTGAAAACTTTCCACTCCTTAAAGAGGGGACTTACCGCCATAATTATGGCATGCCTAGATTTAACTAGGTCTGTGAATGAATAGTTCTAGGGTTCATTAGATCAAGCGTTCGAACTAATTTATTTATTAATTAATTTAACGTAGAAAAACATAAAAAAATGCATAGAATTATTGAATGTAATTAATTTTGATTATAAACCTAGGATATAGGCATAATCAGCCTAATAATGTTCCCATCGCTGGGTCTCAGGCTTCCTCTCTAGGAGAGGGAATGGGCCGTAGTTTTTTTTTATTTTAGGACATGGCACTTTACTCATGATGTTTTCCTTCACCGTTTTGAGAGCAGTGGTGATTAAATAAATCACACATTAAGTGAAGCGTCGGCCTAGGTTTGATCTTATTACGACCTACAACTTGTAAGTCGAGGCCGTTACCACTGGCCCACCATTGCTCGCTATTTCATTAGCTTTCATTCATTACTCGCTGTTTCATTAGCTTTCATTATCATCACTTCAGCTGAAAGACGTCCACTGTTGGACATAGGCCTCCCCCAAGTATCACCATAATGACAGGTCTTGAACATCTTGCATTCATCGGATTCGTGCCATCGGTTCACCTTGTGGATAGCCTTCATTCCCTTTAATCCATTTAAAATAATTTTGATTATTGTAATTGATTTGTTTTAATATCATGTTTCGAATTCCATTAGGTAGGGAATGTAAATAACGGCGCATTAATATGTAATTAAAATTTGTTTTCATCATAAATTAATGTCAATACCAAGCGGTGGTGAAACATTACGTAACAAGAAATATTTATTTAAGCATATAACATAAGTAAATTATTATTAAAATGTAATTCCAAACTTCACAGTAAATAAATGTAATTTAAAATCATCCTTATTCCATCCATTAATAATCAAAGTTACAATATTTTATTTATGCAAATCCATAATCTTGCTATATCCTTTTTTTTTAAGGTGGAAAATGATGTAATAACTTCTGTCTGCTGCTGGGTTTTGCGTTTTTATTTAGTATTTATTTTACTAACAATAGATGTAACAATGACTTTAAAGTGTCTATACCTACTTTAACGATGTTTTAGTGTTTGATTTTCACTTATTTATTACTTGCTTCTGACAACAGTTTCGCCCGTCCGAAAGTCCATTTCTCCATACAAACTTTGGACCCCGTTTCATACCCTTAAGGGATGAATTTCAGAAAATCTGTTCATAGCGGATGTCTACAACCTATAAGGAACCTACCTGCCAAATTTTAAGTTTTTAGATGTTGTAGTTTCTGAGATTTCGTGGTTAATCAATGAGTGGTATTTCGCTTTTAAATACATAGATTTATATAAAGTTCAGGTACTTGTACAGTAGTGGTACATAGGTTGACTTAATGCAACAAGACATGCTTTTCCAGTCAACCTTTGGGTTAAAAGAGACATCATTGTGGTATGAGATTAGTTTAGTAGCCAAAAGAAGTGACGACTTACTGACTAAGTGTTTTGTACAAACTCACGCAAAGGGCAGCTGAATGTACTCGACATTCAGCTGCCTTTTGCTTTCATGGGCAGTAGTGACCTGAAACCTGCTTTATTCTCACATCAAAATCAGTTTACAAATTCTCACAACTCACCTATAGGTCTACAAACGACAAACCGCAAAAATAAGTAACAGTATCAAAAGAAACAATCGTTTGGCTTAAAGAAAAACCCATAATCACACGCATACTTGCTCAACTTTCACTCACGCACACACATGTACAACTCTTTGTGCGCATACACGACAATAGGTGAGCCACACACGGAAATTCTTACAATTTCGATTCAATTTAGATTTCTTGCCCGGCGCCTTTACAGGGTGTCCTGTTTAGAAATCGAATTTCAGTTTTGTGTGAAGTTAGAGCGGAGTTCTCTTGGATTTTCTTTTTGTATGTTATAATATTTTTTTGTTTGTTTTGCAATAATGTATAAAAGGTTTTAGTTATTGAGGTGGAAAATCAACCAATGACTTCTCTTGCTGTAGGGTAGAGTGAGAGGGACTGTTAGACTTTTAAGCTACCATTAGGCCGATGCCTACGTGGACCACGCCTGATTTGTAAGTAGGACGACATCGCGTAGCATGGATCAAGTGTAGCTCTACAAGTCTAGTTTCCATATAAAATATATGGATGCCGACGCGCCCAGATCGGCGTGTGCGGCACACGTGTGCGCAGTGTAACCAAAAATATGGATAAGTATTGCGTCCAACCAGGGACGTTTCCCCAAGTTTCCTACAAAGAACAGGCTGCGTCCGAACTGGTGCTTTTTCAAACCGTCGTCAGATGGCGGTGCTATGCGTGTGCGAATGGAGGTGAATTCCAATAAGGGAGGTACAGTAATGAATCAGAAAAATCATCCCAAAGCCGATTCATATTGAAATCAACTAGGGATTTCATAAGATAAGATAGATGAAGTTCGAGACTTACGGCCCATGTAGATTCAGATATGAACCTTTACTGACTAAAAACCACATCTGGGCCCGTATTGCCTTTTGCGTTCTAGGACCACGAGTTTCGTCTTCAGAAAGTCCCCGTGGCCCTAGCGGGCATCGACGCTGCTGGGGGATACTGTTGCTGACATAATTTTAATGTGCGCGTGAAACACTACACTTCATTGTGACACAATTGTCCACATGTTTTTTCTACACTGTGAATCTACAAATGCACCGAATAAAATATTTTTCTTTTTTTTTAACTAAGTAAGTAAAAATTTATTTGTTTAAACATGGTGTACATGATACATTACATGCAAGACAATAATGAATTAATGTAAGTTCTAGCATGTTCAGTCGCATATCGTGGCGTACATTTTTTTTTTTATTCCGTTGCGAAATAATCAAATGATTTGTTTTCGCTCTAAAGTGGAGCGAGATGGCGTGTCAAACTTTTACTGACTAAAACGCACCTATGTTCGTTCATTTGCCCTTTCCATTTTAGGTTCACGGTAGCTCTTTCAAACGTTCCCCAATTCGTTACAATTTCCATTGAGCTGTTTCTGTTTTGTATTCCAACAAATTAATTATTTTATTTGTCTAATAAATTACCACGAACAACAAAATTATTTAATTTATTACCTATTTTCAGTACGACACGCAAATTTTACAAAACACGATTGCTAACAAATCTGTTTTTAACATTCAACGTCCCTTCTGAAAACAAAACGCCTAATTTAATGTACGCAAACACGCAATACGACATTTAAATGTTAATTAAATAAATATTATTCATACTGTATAGTCAGTATCGCTAAATTTATATTGACATAAAACCTATTCCTTAAGCGCTTAGTGTCATAGATAATAACTAACACACACATAAACAATTATGTACACGTGATTATACGCACACAACAAAAACCAACCTTTCTTTTTTTCTTAGTGAGAAATTATCAAATAGCCTCTCTGGTTGGAACGAGAGGGAGTATCAGCGCTTTACTGACTAAAACCCACCTTTTTTAGGGTTCCGTATTTGGGTACGGAACTCTAAAAAATGGTGGGTGGAAATTTATACATTTCTTTCTCTCCGTCCGGTAACCGTCCGGACCGAGCCCAAGTCGTCGACGATGCGTACTGTTCTACACGCGCCTCAAGGAGATGTCAGCAACTGTAGGAGCCAGCAGGGTCGAAACTTACTGGGGCCGAAGGTCTGATTCTGAAAGGAAGACTCGGCCCTGGTACGAAAGGCAACGAAGGAACAGGAGTGGGTTTTGAATAATGCAGGAAGATTTTTTTTCTGCTATAGTTCTGATAGTGTAATAAAAAAAAAACTGTTCTTTAAAATTAATCTCGGGATTTGAGGCATATCCTCTTTATTCTTTCGCTGTATGAAATCAGTGTGAGTACATGAATGACTATACCTAATTCCGAACTCTGGTCATCAGGCGATATCTCGTGAACCGTGGTAGCTAGTTGAAATTTTCACAGATGATGTGTTTCTGTTGCTGCTATAAAAAAAAAAAATACAGAATAAAACAAATATTTAAGGGTGGGGGGAACAAACGTGTGATACAACAAACGTGATTTTTTGACCATGCTGGAGTTTTTCCCTATGGTTTTGCTGACATCTCCTAGAGGCGCGCGTGGAAAATTACACGCTGTCGAGGACTCGGGGTCAGTCCGGGTGGTTACCGGACGGCTGGACGTCGACTGCTGAGAAATGAATAATGACAAACAGCCGTTTTTATTAAATGATAACGTTATCATTATGATAAAAATAGGCCAACCTTTTACCTGGCTATATTTGGGCCAGCTTCCAGTCATACCGGATGCAACTGTATATATACCAGTATTATCTCCTATTATATTAGTCATGGAACGACTGCTTCTACAACCCCGTTATTGAGACTAAAGACTGCTGTTAGATTTTCTGCCTTCCGACAGTTTGTAACGACTGTCTACAGATTTATTTATTTATTTATTTTAACTTCATGCAACATAAAGTACAAAGGCGGACTTAATGCCTTAGGCATTCTCTACCAGTCAACCTAGGGTGGTGAAGAGACAATATGTTAGGTGCATAAAAATGAAATTTAATACGAAAAACAAGATAAAAAAAAAATATATATACATATAATTAAAATGCACATACATATATATTTAATATAATATATATACATGTATATTAATATAAAGTAAAGAAAGAAGTTTTGAGACGATTCTGCAACACCCAGACAGACACCCGGGATAACAATTTTCTTCGTAGGTTTTTTTTTGGAAAATCAACTAATGACTTCTTGCGCTCTTGGGCGGAGCGGGAGATAGTGTCAGACTTTTACTGGTTAAAAACCCACTCTTGTTCCTTCTTTGCCTTCGACCCAGGGCCCCGGGCTGTGGCTCCAGTAGGCTTCGACCCTACTGGGCCCCTACGATTTGCTGACATCTACCTGAGGCGCGCGTGGAGCAGTACGCACCGTCGACGACTTGGGCTTGGTCCGGACGGTTACTGGACGGTCGGACGGCGAGCCACCCATTACTCGCTGTCCGCAAGCCTGCTCCTACGGTGGCCGGAAATTGGGATCGGAATCCCTGCAGCTATTGGAGCGTGAGGGCCGTTGCCTCACGCGATCGGCCTCCTCCTTTGCTAGCATTACTGCTTCACAGAAAGACGCAGCCGCCTGCCACTCCTCCTCGCTTCGGACCATGGCTTCTACCAAAGCCTGGAGCTTGAGATCGTTGATGCCGATCACCCCCACGAGGACACGGCGGTGCTCTGCCCAAGCAACCCGGGATTAACTACTAACCAAATATAAATGATCATACCTGCTGTTTTACAAAAACGTTGCACCATACTAGGAATTGCTCCTATATCATGGGTATGTTCACAAACATTTGAACTCACATACACAAAACACCCAGACCTAAAATAACTCTCTTGAAGCCATACAAATGTTTGTTCCGTGCGGGAATGTAACTCGCAACATGCAGCACAGGGGCCAGTCACTCAAACATTGCGACAACCATCCAAAATGAGTTAAATAGAAGATGAGAGTTGTATGGAACTTTGGTTTTTTTTTGCACACGGCTTGTCTTAATTTAAGATGCGTACTGTCTCCAGAAGTATGTTGTGTTTTAATTCCAACAATTAAATTAATTACGTAACTTTGTAAAGGAGCACCCTATACGTCTCCTGTCCCCGGAGATAAAGTTGAGTGTTCCCTGCATCGAAGGTGCCGAATACTCGAACGAATGAAATGATCTAAAGAAGGTATTCATCAAGCTTTTGTACCTTCAAACAATGAAATTCGAACCTTATTATTTCGAAGATAAAGTTTCGTTTAACATGACAATTTTGTGAAGAATTTTCGAGTTTGATCTACGAACGAAGTGTTAATTTTAGAAGATTTAAACTGAAGCGTAATTGAAAATTTTGTTCTTTCATGAAGTTTGTTTTATGAAGTATGATTATTGAAATAATTTTTATCATATTATTAGTTACAGAACTCACCTCGTCTTAAGTCAGATACAGTACTATGTTCAATGTTTTTTTTTTTCATAGTGTATCATCCCTGAATTACTATACGGTTGCGTGGATGACAAAATTCAATGTTTTTTTAAGGCTCTCGCTCTAGGGTGGAGTGGGAGGGCGTGTCAGATTTTTACTGACTATCTAAAACCTCATCTGTATTCCTTCAGTTGCCTTTTGTGTTCCAGGTCCACGAGTAACCCTTCCGAAGCTGACCCATGGCCACTAAGAGCCGTCGACGACACAGGCTTGGTCCGGACGGTTAGCAGACAGCCCTACGGCCCCCATTCCTCGTCTTCCACAAATCCATGCCTACAGTGGTTGGTAGTTGGGGTCGGGATCTCGGTGGCTGGGACGTGAGGGCCGTTCCCTCGCACGTGTGGTCGCCTCCTTAGCTCCGAACAATGGCCTGTATTAAGGCTCAGCGTAAAAGATAGTTGCCGTCGATCGCCCCCACGAAAAACGAGGAAACGGCGGTGGTCAGCCCAAGCGGAGCACACCTCTACCGTATGCTCCACCGTGTCATTCGGTTCCGGTGAGCACCTGCGTCATGCGAAAGGTGAGGACGCCGTGACGCCTATCCAACCACTTCACAAAGAAGGAACTTACCGCCATGATTATGGCGTGTCGAAACAATATATATGCTAGGGTCGGCTTTTATCCTTACCGGAGTACTCAACGTATTAGGACTTTACATGAAGCTACTGCCTATGTGACCACAACAACCCAGTAACTGAATAACGCGATAGTCTTTTGGCTAGACTATGGCTTCTGACTACCGAAATGACGTCCATAAATCTTCAGCAACAATGACCAATGGCTTAGCATTCTTTCCAAGGTGCCATAAATGTCGGAATGTGTGAATGGTCACCCATCTACGGGCTGGCCTTGAGAAGTGTTGCTTCATCTTAAAGATCAACCCGTACGTCTGTCAATATTTAGCCACATAGTTTTACCACAAAACAGGTAGGTATAGAAGTCAATCTCAAGTATGTACTTCATTTTCCAAACCTACGCTCGGCTGTTGCGCTAAGGCATCGTTCGCATCAAACGTATTGTCCGCCGCGGAATGTGAGTATGCTCACTTTCAGCCCGAGTGTGAACGTGGACTTAGTCTGCAGTATGCGTTCTCATCAAACCTCTAATGCGCCATAGCGTAGAATGAGTTACCTGTGTGAACAAAAGAGTAGGTTTGCTACGCGTAGTACAATAATCGGCCACTAAGAGTCGGCGACAACGCACTACGTACTAGCATGTAGTCGGTTCGATGTAAACGAAAGGTTAAAATATATAGAAAAGCGATAAACTGCGTAACGTGCGCTCATAGTCAGCGACTAACAATAAATGTTTGGCCTGAACAATGCCTAAGGGTGGCGACTGCGTGGGCGACCGCAGCGGCTCACTGAGCAGTTTCTATCTTAACCGTTTATAATTAGATTATTGAATACAAGACTTAGACAGTTTGGACTACAATAAATACTTAATATAAATTGTAAAAATATTAGATGGCTACAATTCATGTTTCTTTTTTCGGCACGGGGGCGCTTACCTGTCTACCCAACTGTTTTGTGTTACGTACGTTAAAATGAACCATCGTAATAGAAGCAAATACCTACTAACCTCTTTGAAACAACTGCCCCCAAGTTACAACCGTTTCGTTTCGATTCTCTTTTTGTCAATCGCCTCGAGTAGGCCACGCCTCCGATTCCTTTATTCTGATGTCATCTCAACGCTCAGTTACGTGTTCAGAACAAAGGAATAGGAGGCGTGGCCGACTCGAGGCGATCAACGAAAAGAGAATCTGTTGTAACTTAGCTAGGGGAGCTGGTAGCTTAAAAATAATGACAATTCACCGTCCACTAAACAGTTTTTTTTTTGTTTTTTGCTTTTTTTGTGCCAAAGAACATAGATGCGTGTCTCAAGCGGATGGCAATCTCGTTCGCACTAATCCCAACCGGATTGAGATATTGTGTTAGTGAGCGGTGTCTATGTGTACGTTGTTCGAGCGCATTATGTATCTAGATTGACTTCTGTTGAAAGCACAATGTGAACAAAATGTACAGATATTATTCGTGTGGTTATGTTATTGGGGACAGCGTTGCATCCCATGTCATGTCGGGATTATCTCACGTGTTATGTGGATATGAGGTAGGTAGGTGGATCACAATTGGTCGGCGATTACAGCTGTGATTGGCAGGTACCTACTGTATTGTATTGTACGCTTTTGTGTGAAGGGATTATAAGGAACTGAGTTGTGGAGGTCAAATAGGTAATGTACTATAAAATATGTTAATACTGCTTGTCAGGTGTTTCTAGTTGGATTGAAATTTGACGCCGTACATAGTTGTAGAACAAAAATTTACAGTGTCAAAAAACCCGAACGCTAAAAAGCGACTAAAACGTTCGAATCAAATCAATTTAAGCAGTCTGATGCAGTCTGATGCAGTTGGTAGAATTTATTTTACTTCAACTATTAGATTTGACGCTTTCAACTGTTTCAGACTGCTTAAAGTGTCTTGTTTCGAACGTTTAAGTCGTTTTTTAACATTCGGGTTTTTCGACACTGTCAACTTTTTTTTAATTCCAACATTTTTGTGAGTTTTTGGAATCGTTTCTTCCAGCCCTTTATTTTGACACTGCCAAAAATCCGTTATTTTTATTAAATCGAATTCATAATAATAATATTCCACAACTATTACACAACACCATCTACTCCCTAACACACAGAGCTTATGCCATGTTTATTAGACAACTGATAAACCTACTTATATATTTCTAAATACATATATGTATATTATAGATCAAATAAACCCAGACACAGAACAAATCTCTTCGTGTTCTTCACACAAACATTTGTCTTGGGTGGGAATCGAACCCACGACCTTCGGCAAAGCAGTCTGAGCCACCTCTAGACCAACAGGCAAAACAAACTATTCATGCATAGTCGGGGTACCTACACCCTGGATATGCATGAATTGTTCACATTAAAACTTAAAAAAAAATAGATGTATTCGATTAGATTTTACTGACCTGACTGACCTGTTAGTCTAGTGGTTAGTAGCCCTAACTGCCATACTGGAGGTCGTGCGTTCGTTTCCCACCCAGGAAAAATGTTTGCGTGATGAGCATGATAATACGTTCTGTCTGGGTGTAATTTATCTATAATGTATATGTATTTAGAAATATATAAGTATGTTTATCAGTTGTCTAGTAATCATATAGGTTGTGGAATAATATTATTAGATTAGGTTATATATTAGATTTAATTATGTAGGTTTAAATTGTGCACTGGATCCTACCCTTGAATATGTTCTCTCTCTGTCACTTAAAGGTTTGCTGGGAGAAAACTCATTGCTGTACATAAAATGTCTGCATCACCGTGTACTATGCATGTTTTTGTGCAGAATAAAGAATTAAAAAATCAAAGAAGAAAAAAAAAAACAATTAAAGTTTCAAGAACATCTTTACTGTTTTCTATCCTGTAACCACTTAAAATGTAATTAAATAATACACCTGTCCAGTGCAAGCTATACGATACAGACTATAAAACATATTATTTTTATCCGCATAGGTCGCCATCTGGTCACGTCGTGTCCGCCCTAGTATCCGCTTTAATTTCCGAACGGCATTTAACGTGATTTCGTGCTCTAACGACTGGTAGGGATGTGGCGGTGTCGAATATTTAGTGTCGATAAAATTGGTGTATCGTGTAAGTGTTAGATTTATTTACACGCTCCACATTTAAGATTAGTAAATCCAATCAATGTACAGAACAAACGTACAAAGCATCACAAACAATTAAACAGAATTTCGAAATAAAAAATATATACACTTCCACTGAAACAATAAATCACGTAAGAAAACCATTAAAAGAATAATTTAATATGTCTAAATGTTGTTTTTTTTTTTTGTAAACTAGGTTATTTTTTTTCTTTTTAATTCGTACACATAGTTTGTAAGAGTAAATGTCTGAAAAAAATGATAATTAAATTTAGATTTTAGTATTATCTGATACTAAAATTTAAATTTGTCATAAAAACGGTAATGGTGTATGAATTGGCAATCTGAAATGTTTTACAGTCTATGTTTAGGCATTGTTCTGTAAATTTTAATTTACAATATGTGGTCGACCAAAATTAGTTAAGTAGATTTCATGGAGCAAGCGAAATGAGAAACAAATTCAATAAAGTATTTTGATAATTTGTAATAAGTCATGACATGAAATTATGACATCAAATCTTTTAAATTTGAATTCTATCAAATCTATAGTAATGTTGTATGAATGTCAATAAAGTCCAATAATACAAATCCTATCGATAACGATATAAGACGTTGGCACATCCCTAGCATTCACGGAACAAAATGAGACCAACAAAAAAGTTACTGAACAGAAGTGTATTATAATTTAATTGCCTTCTTTAATTACGTATCGACGTAAATCTCTTTTAATTCTAACTTAATTAGCAAACGAAGTGGAACTTTTTATGGAAAAAGACGTTTTCTAAGTATATTTAATTGGACATTAAAAGTTTTGAAGGATGACTTTGAGATGTTAGCTCAAGAAAAAGGTTTTTTATTACTAGATTATCTGAAATTGGTTGTTGAGTTCCATATAAAATAATTATATTCGCATCGTGGGTGCGTTCACAAGCCTGTTGTCACCTAAACCCGGAACAACTATCTGCACACCATACAAATATGTGTTCCATCATCATCATTGTCATTTCAGCCGAAAGACGTCCACTGTTGGTCATAGGCCTCCCCCAAAGGCCGCCACAATGACCGGTCCTGTGCGTCTCGCATCCATCGGATTCCCGCGACCCTCACCAGGTCATCGATCGACCTTGTGGGATGCCTTCCAACGCTGCGTCTTCCGGTACGTGGTCGCCATTTCAGAACCTTTCGTCCCCATCGACCATCTATTCTGCGAGCAATGTGCCCTGCCCACTGCCACTTAAGTTTGGCGATGATTCATGTATGTGTTCCATACGTAAATTGAATCCTCAACACGCAGCGCAGCAGAAGTTAGTTCCATCAATGCACCAACCGTGCTATCAAGCTGATCACAACATAAATGAGGATAGACTGAAGAGATGATGAAGAAGTCCTAGAAAATGAATGAGTTAGCTGTATTACCGAAACTGAATAAGCGAATTGGAGATCGAAGTATTTTGTTTTGCCAGTTGAGGCGACATCTGTAAATAATATGTATGTCAATGTCGTTTTGAGGTTGATGCTTCAGCCCCCACGCCTCCGATTCCTTTGTCCAAACCACGTGACTGAGCGTTGAGATGATGTCGTGGCCTACTTGAAGCGTTTAACGCAAACGAAACGATCGTAACTTGGCTAGGGGAACAGGCTAGTTAACCCTGTTCAATGAGATAGAGTAACCATGGAGTTTCTTGTTGGTTTTTCTGCATAGGAAATTGGAACCGTAAATATTTATGATTAAGTACAATGTTTTTTATACAATTTGGTAGTTTATCGTAATATTTTTATTCTTATCCCAAAAATACTCGATTTGAATTTTAACTGTCGTACATATTGTCACACTCGATTCATTTTTATGTCGGGCACTTTTTAAAGTTTCATAAATACTAAACTCGCGTCTTATCATTACTGCTACCTAATAAATATATAGTGAAGGGAGGGGGAGGGAAGGGGGATATTTAACCAGCCCCCCTAGCCAAGTTACGATCGTTTCGTTTGCGTCGAACGTCTCGAGTAGGCCACACCTCAGATTCCTTTGCTCGTACCACGAGACTGAGCGTTGAGATGACGTCAGAACAAATAAATCGGAGGCGTGGCCTACTCAAGGCATTTGACGCAAACGAAATGATCGTAACTTGGCTAGGGAGGGCTAATTGTGTGTTGCAACTGATCTCATTAGTGATAGTGGTTAATCTAGATCTTTGTCAAACTGCTGTAACAAATAAGAAAAGGTGGCGTTCTGAAAATAAATAATTTTTCGTGAGCTATTTTTAATTACGAAAAATAACTGTTTGCTCGTAATTATTATGTATCAGTTAGTTTAATCTGATTGGCATTGAAGCCTTAACGAGTCGGGTAAAATAAAAGTTATAATTTTTTATTATTGCTAGGCTCGTGTTTTACTACTATCTCCCGTATGTGCTATATGATTGATGATATATGATTTGTCCATGGAGTTTCTTGCACGTTCTTCTCCATAGAGATCTGCGCTTTGGAACGTACAATTTAGCTACACTACATTTTTTTTTGGACTGACCGACATTTTGACAATTCAGAAGTGCCTATGATTGGTCTATTTGAAATGAACGTTTCTGATTTCTGACGTGATGGTAAGCGATGCTATGGTCGACATTAGATCATGCTTCCATAAAAGTAACCTGTTCACTCTTGACTTGACTTTTTTTGAGGTGTAAAATGGTCAACAGACTTTTACTGAGTAAAACACGCTTGCATTCTTTCAGTTGACCTTTGAATTCTAGTGCCACTGTAACTCTTTCGAACAATCACGTTATATGGACTTAAGAGCGCCCAACCCGAAATAAATTTCCATACAACCACTTTCATGTGATAATGACGTTTTTGTATATTGTTTTTCTCTAGATATTTTGGTATCATAGACAGTTTGTGGATGTTATCTA
Source organism: Mythimna vitellina (assembly GCA_949316375.1). NCBI lineage: Eukaryota > Metazoa > Arthropoda > Insecta > Lepidoptera > Noctuidae > Mythimna > Mythimna vitellina. The sequence continues at coordinate 4,014,230 of OX438687.1, read as the reverse complement.
GATCAATCAATCAATCAATCAATCATAAATACAATCCAGGAAAGCCCTCTGTAAATCTACTATTTTATGCGAACTTTGGGTCTTTATAACGTACTTATAATATTGTAAAGTAAAGAAAATATATGTATCAAAACCTTGCACATTTAATCGAGACTCTGATAACGGTATTTTTTCAAAAACCTTTTAAATTTTTTAAATAAAAGAACACGCATTTACTGAAACAAGTTTTGTTAAATACCAAATGCTAACAGAGTTTTCGGGCGTTATCTATCTTTTTTCGCGTTGTCTTTTTATTAAACATTGCGTTTAATTGCGTTGGATGAAGCAACAAACTTTTAAACCATGCTCACGTTGACGTTAGATAAATAATAATAATAATAATTTATTCATACATAAGCCCAATACAGATGGAGCGAAATAAACATTAATAGGTTGATATAATTCTTGCTGTGTGATAGAGCATGCATATACCGTGTGCCTTCTGACACCCAAACTAGAACATAAGTCCTGTATATCAGGTATCAGCGTTCCTTCCTGGCAATTCTCAAAATACAGCTTACATTTAAATTTTATTAAAATTAAATTAAATTGCAATTGAAGATTTAAAATTAAAATAGAATTAAATTAAATTACAAATAAAAAAAAGAGAAATGAACTAAAATAATAATAATAATCAAATCATGATGGATCGTGAAGGGCACTCTTAAACAGTGATGTTGATTTAAGTAAGTATTTTTGTTCGAGTCGAGTCGAGACTAACGGCTTGATTGGGATGTTTAGACGGTCACCCATCCATTTACTGGCCTCGACAAGAGTTACTTAACCTAGTGTTGCTTGAAAATTGACTCTTGCAGTGGTTTTAGCCACGATTATTTTAACCACTCCTCGTTCGTTCCTTCGTTTACCAAGTAATGAAACCACAACATAAATCAAAAGTAACATACGAAAAAATGCAGATACGATAAGTATACGAATTCGTGAACAGGCCCGTGGAATTATGATGAATGTTAAGGTTGCGTGTGTCGGACTTTGAAGGGGTGTAGGGTTGGTTAGAGAATTTAGGGTGTATTATTTGGTTTGATATTCGAAAATTGAGGGTTCATTTAGTCATTAAAATGTTTATTTTACTTACGTGAGTATCTTAAATTGAGATTTGTGATATCGCAGCGGTAACACTTAAATAATTTGATTTGTTTATAATCTCGGTACACTTAAGTAACAGTGGGCAGGGCACATTGCTCGCAGAACAGATGGTCGATGGAGACGAAAGGTTCTGGAATGGTTATATGTATGTATTTAATTTAGAAATGTATAAGTATGCATAAACATACTTATGCATTTCTAAATTATTGATAACAGTTGTCTAGTACTCCTAACACAAGCTCTGCTTAGCTTGGGACTAGACAGCGTTGTGTGATAGTTGTGGAATATTATTATTATTATTTTTAATAATGTAATAATCAGGCTCACCTGATTCCGTAAACCTCCCTAATGCTATGTAAAAGCGCTGTTTAAAGTTTAAAACAACAACAAATATGAATTCCATAAATAGACAGGTTTGTACAACACTGAAAATATGTAACTGATATTAATTTAAACTTGTATTATTCATTTAATTACGTAGGTACTCATTTGTCCAAAATCAATTACTAGATCTGAAATAGCAGTTAATAAACGAAAACAAATCCGTGTATTCATTGAAAATTCATACATTTCATGCAATCAGTGCGATTAAAATACAATGATTCATAACATTCAATTTTTTAATGTTCCTTGCTGGAACTCAGGCATCGATCCAGCACACAGACTCAGTGCGGGGTGATGGATGTTGCATGTTTTCGAATTGTTGGTTGTAGGACATGCCGTTTTGTTTAAAAGATTTTCCAGACCAGTTTAGAGAGCAGTGGTTACGAAATAAATTACACAAAGTAAACCGCCTAATTAGATAACAATTTACGCCGTACGACTAGTAAATCTGGGCACGCCATAACCATGGCGGTAAGTTTCCTCTTTAAGGAGTGACTGGAAACGTGTCACAGCTTCCTCACCTACCGCATGACGCAGGTCCTCACCGAACATGGTAAGATCAGGCAGAAGGGCAGAAGAAAAGCACAGGTGTCACTATTGTGCTGACCGCCTGGAGGACGCGGTGGAGGTGTGCTCTCGTGCTGGGCCCTGGTTTAGGCGTTGGTCCGAAGTGAAGGGAAGTGGGCGGTGGTCGCCTCATTCTGCGAAGCAGTAATGCTAGCGAAGGAGACGACCACACACATGGGGGAACGGAGATCCTTACACCCCAGCTGCCGCCACCGGGTCCCCGATCCCGACTTTCAGCCACCGTAGACGTGGGTTTGCGGATGGCGACTAATGGATAGCGCGCCGTCCAGCCTTCCGGTTATTCAAAGCATAGATCAAATATTTCAAATATCTATTAAATACGGTTAGTATACACGGTGTCTTTGGCATCGACGCACATACGAATATGACGGATCCAGTACATGATTCTGGACCCCCCAGTGGTGGAATTAGTCGTCGGCTTTATCCTATTTTTTTTTACTATGTACTTTTTTAAATTATACTAAAAAAAGAATATTAACTAAAAATTAATTAATTAAAAAGTCATCGGGGTAGATAAAATCGTTATTCTAATCAATCCCAATGAAATTTTAAAAGTAATTCAATCATTTTTTTCACTAAAAATTTTAGAATAACAATTTTGTACGGTTTAAATTAAAAATCGTAATCATTTTTTTTTTTATAGTATAGAACCGCCGAAAAATTCCACCACTGGAGGGTCCAGAATCATGTACTGGATCCATGGCATTCGTTTGTGCGTCGATGTCAAAGACACCCTGCATATTTTTTTAGAAAAGAAAACCTTAGCTTTTAGTCTGACTATTAATATTTTCCAAAACAGAACCAAAGTAATTAATGTTAATCTGGCCTATATCCGTTTTTCAGGTAAGCTTTCAGGGATGGCACACGGGTATAGCTTCAAGTTGTTTTGTTCATAATTTAAGAAGATCTAATTATGGTTCGTGTACTCCGCTCTGGTTTAGATTGAATGAACTGAAGTTTTATTTATTATGAAAAGAGTTTTTTTTCGTTTAATGAGCTAGATAAAAATGATTGATGCTTATCGTCGTGGTGAAATTGTTTTTTTCCTTTGTTCTAAATCTCTGGAGTTGGATGTTCGGTTTTAGAGTTTCGTACCTCTAAAGGAAAAAACAGAACCCTTATAGGATCACTTTGTTGTCCATCCGTCTGTCGGTCAAGACCCTTTATCTCGGGAACGCGTGAAGGTATCATGTTGAAATTTAAGCCATATACTCAAGTCTGCAGTACCTTGATGCAGTGAAAAAATCAAAATTATGAGTTAACGAACAAAAAAGATACGGCCGTTAATGTTGCAAAAAACGTATATTTCGACACTCTCAAGGGAATCAAAATTCATAGGGTATTTCCCGTTGACCTAGAATCCTGAAATGAAGCAAGATGAAAGGTAAAGTCACAGCACAAATGTAAGAAAAAAAACTGAAAACTGTAAATTTGTTGTTAGTAAGATAGAAGTTTTTTTTCGTGAAAAAATAATTTATTGCGATTCTGAAAAATCTTTGTAACTCAATTCGGGAATTGAACTATTTTCGTAGGTAAGTTTATACGGAACCCTCAGTGCGCGAGTCCGACTCGCACTTGCCTAGTTTTTTTATTATACAAATTACACTAATATTATAACGTCAAAAGATTGTGTGTATATTTATATGTTGGTTACTTCTTTACACTCGATTGATTGAACGGATTTCAATGAAACTTAACACACGGGTAGACCATGTCTGGAACAGCTTATAGTAATACCTTTCATCCCGCTTTGTTTTGAGCAGAAATGCTTTAAGTGTCTTGTTGTATCTCTTCTAGTAATCACTGAATTATGTTATTATAAACTTTTGTTAAGAATTCATTTATATAATTAATACAATTTCAAATTATTTTTTAAATCAAAATTATTGTGTACTATTAGCCTGACAAAATGCATTGTTCCTGTAAGCTTGGCCATGAAAACGAAGTCATATCAAAAAGCTATCATCACCGGTATATGGTGGACAGCCCAGCTATGCGCACAAAACATTTTGGGTACACTTACTTTGTGCATAAAGCTATGAAAGTCAAATCCCCTCCTGCAGGTTGTATTTCTTGATAGATACCATCTTGGTGTCTAAGTCAACAGTGAATAGATTACTTTTGTGTAAGGGTGCTCAAACGTCGACCACTTCATCGTTTACTGTTTGGTGAGATAATGAACAAAAATTTTTTTTTTTTCAGGTTTTTATTCTTTTAATGGAAGAGCAGTGGTGGCCGAGTGCTAACGGCCCCGACTTACGAGTTGTAGGTAACGGGTTCAAACCCAGCTAGGCGCATTACTTTATGTAATTTATTTCATCAGCACTACTCTCAAAACGGTGAAGGAAAACATCGTGAGGAAACCAGCATGTCCTGGAATCAAAAATTCGAAGACATGTGACATCCACCAACCCGCACTGGGCCCGCGTGATGGATTACGGCCCAAACTCTTTCCTAGAGAGGAGGCCTGAGTCCCAGCAGTGGGAACATTATAAGGCCGACTATGCTATATTCTTTTAATAATATCACATGTGGTGTGTTTTTGCCACATATGAGTACACATATAAGCTCGATTCAAAGAAACATATCTACTAATATCAATTTGTACTGATAAACCCTCTAAAATAAGCAGATTGACAGCACATATTTAATTTAACATAGCACAATTTACGACCAACCCTAAGCTGCCGGGCTCAAAAGAAAATATATTATTTGTAACATAATATTAATTATGCTAGTAACTGTTCCTACCTGAAATTATTACAGGCTAAGTAGAAAATTAATTATTGTAATAGCGGAGGCCGCAACGTAATGCAGATTTTGACAGCTAAGGTTGGTTACACACGCGATCGTACTAACATACGAACAATTTGTCGGTATTTTGTGTTCGAGCAGTTCAGTTTACTTGTATGGGTATGTTGTTAGTCTATTATGTTAATGAGTTTCAAATTCTAGGTACTATTTTGTATGTAACAAGTAGTTAGGTTAACCGGTTTGGTTAATGTCTATGGTTAATGATTTACTGTAGCGCCGCAGTGGCTGTAATCTTTGGTTTATGGGAAAAAATCTAAATGGGTTATCGGTTTCGCTTAATTTATTTTTAATGCGCTTTTTTCTGCGATCGAAAATGTTCGCAATGTCGTATTTTATTATCGCTTTATGTCTGTGTATGTGTATATTTCTATGTTTTATGGAGTTTCTTGCTGGTTCTCTTCCTTAAAAAACGATAATTTGGAACCGTGCTTTAGCTTTTGACGTTTTATAAGTACCCATGTAGGCCTATGAGTATTTTTTTTTTACTTGTTTATTATACGTTAATTTATGTGGCTCCTTGAAAAATTTTTTGTTTCTAAACTTTCGTACCAAAACTTTATAAAAAACTAAACATTATTTCGTGCTTGACGATGTTCAACACCAGACTATTTTTTGCTAAAGCGCAAAAACGTAGCGTGTACAACAGGCCTTAGTCTTAATAACATTCGTAAAATGCACGCGTGGTCGTGCATGCTTTCGCGTGAACGATTAAGGGTTAAATTAATTTAAAATGCAACATTAATCAAATCACTCAAGTCACTTATTATAATCGTTTATGATAACCACTTTGATGTGGACGTTTTTTTTTTGTTATTAAGCCGTAGCTTACATATATTCAGGGATGTATCCAAAAAGGCGTTGTATAGAGGGAATTCAAAGGTAGTCTTTTAGAGGGAATGGGCGGCGGTCGCCTCCTCGAAAGCTAGTGAAGAAGACGGCCGCACGCGTGAGAAAACGGACGTCACACATCCCAGCCGCTGGGACTCTAACTCGAATTTCAGCCACCGTAGGCATGGGCTTGCGGACGTCGACTGAACAGAGCCGTCGGGGTCTAGCAGAGCCGAAGCCTACTGGGGCCATGAGTTAACTTGCGGAAGGGAAACTCAGATTGCAAACGTAAAGAAATAACATAGGTGTGTTTTTGTCAGTAATTGCTAACTAGAGAGGGATTAGAGAAGTTATGCGATGATTTCCCACCTTAAAATAAAAGCGTAATCTTAGTGATCACCGGGGCAGTTTAAGAGAGGTAGGAATCCCTTACTTCTTGATATTTTTTCCCCAAAAGCACAGGCGTCTTCTGAAGATATCCCTTCTTAAAGCTTTCATTTGAAACACGTTTGCTAATGGTCTTTATGCAAATTCTTTAACGTAACCGTAATATTCTTATTAACATCAATTTGAACTAAAACTATGTTACATAGCTTTCTATGTGAGTTCGTCGACGCGAATGTAATTATGAAGCGTGTCGATGCGGTATTCGCGAATACAACGCGACACAGTTGCTCTGGCTAAAATTCAATTCATTTTAAACTAGGGATCATTCCGCAAGGTTTCACGTAAAAATATCAAACCAACTGTTTGAGTCGCTTCGCTTCGCTTGTGGCTGCACCGCATCCACGTTGTTGGTTCCTTGGGAAAATTGTCTAATTTTATGCGGGCAAAGCTGCTGGCAGCAGCTTGTATTTAATGTAGTCCAAAGTTACTCAATTCATAGTATCGTGATGGGTGCCCGGTTAATTGCATTAGGTTCGACCCCCATTAAATGGAACTTATCACATTTATAATATAACTGGCCAATCGAAGTTCTCTACAGGGTAGGTACATATCATTTCATCCTTCCTTACCCTTCCAGAGATTACTTTACAAAAGTGATGCTAGTTAATAATTATTCTGAACTATCTTGTTGTTCTTGTGTTTGCAATCACTTTTGTTTTACTTAAGGTCCTGGGTTTGACTTTCGAGTCGAGCAGTGTTATTTAGGTTTTTTCTGTAGAGTGCAGTGGAAATGTGCTAGTTTTAAAATCCGAAGAGTTATGAACTTGTGAGCATTAAACAAACAAGATTAGCGTTGATAAACATGCTCTTATTCATAACAGAAAACAATAATGTGTTTCGTACAGCTATGTTGGCAAATTGGAGCGATAAAGTGAAAATTATAAGAAAGAGAAAGACAAATGTAATTTTCGACCTTGAAATTTGTCAATCGACTATGAATACATAAATTTACAAACACGAAACTAAACATTCTTCTCACCATACATTCTATGGCCAAAAGCACGAGTGAGAACCTCCTCTGTCCACATGCAATCCCATCACCTTGCTTGGCAACGATATGACCGAACTTCGTTCAACTGTATCGTCACCCGAGACGACCCGAGCCATACGCAATCGATAAAAAATTGTTTATTACTTCTAGAGAGCTGCTCGTTTATGTAGATGCGGGGGCGCAGGGGGGCTGAAGTCCGTCGTGGTCGATACACGGCGGACAAGCTCTTTCACCACGATGCGCCACCCGCACCCCATTGCCATCAACACTCCCGCTGGTCTCACCGCGGCCGCAGAGATCGCAGGAACTTCACTTGCGTTATTCCAAGCTTTATCGCAATCAGCCTGACTGTGTGTGCTACATTCTCACCAGGTATCTTCGGGATGTTCACTATCTCCATGCCAAATCTAAGCAAATCCTGTTTGCGGTCATTGACCTCAAGTTGGAGCTGTACTACTGTCCTCTCGAGGTAGCTGAATTTGCTTTCAGGCAAGGTGACATTTTGTTTACTCTCCAGAGTCTCGATTCTGGTCTCGAGACTGTCGAGACCAGAGACGATGAGACAATTTGTTCGATACAAATACCAACCGAAGACTGAAAGCCAGCCATATCACAATGAAACTCCACATTTCTTCCCGAACTTCTCGCAGTTTAGATCTAAAGAGATCACTTCACGGACGATCAGCTGTGTTACCAGTGAAGGTCTCCATCTGTACCCTGTTCGCTACTTCCCCGCATTATTACCATAGGTACTTGGTTTAATGGCTCTGAATCTGGAATGCCGTTGGTGGTGACCTGCGCGCAGTGCCCTGGTCAACCGCAATCGCCATGGTCAATGTCACCGCTGATCATATCAAATACAACTACTACACCAGCACAATCAAATTGATACGAATTCACTAATCCCTCATATGTTCCAAACCAAAATTTCCCTGCAATCACTGAATGTATGTCCAGTATAAATATTTAATCAGCTTTATTAATTAATTGCCTCTCCGCACTGCGCTAAGAGAATATCAAAAACAATTCATAAATAAACTGCTTAAATTGCAAAGTGGATTCATTGTGGTCGGTATTATGTGTACGTCGATGTTTTGGAGATATCTTTCAGCATGTGGCTTGTCAAACGGGGTTGTGTTGTGGTTGATTATTTTATAGTTTGTTTTGATGGTGACTTCAAAGCAGGTTTTTTTTTTCTTATGTTTGTCCAAAGAGCCATTAATCAAATTATTTTGAACTAGCTGGTACTCGCGATTTTGTCCGGGTCAGCTCCTAACTGAATCACCTACGTAGATATTAGCTGGAACGAACTTACAGATAGACAAACATCCAGCACATTTGTTCTAGGAATCGAATGTATCGTCATGTATAAAAAAAAAACTTTTTACAAAAAAAAGATAACCGACTTCACTTAAAAATATACTAAAAAGATCAAAATAACTTTAATTTCGGAAGTCGGTGTTTTTCGGTATTATTTGTATCTTATTTAACACGGTACATTGATTAATTACAAGTTCCAGTGCCTATCTTCTGGCTCCATCATCATCATCATCAGATCACTTCGTTGATACCATTTTCAACGTAACTATTCAGAACCATTCATTTATTTGTATAGTCATAGTCGCTTAAATATCTTCATTGTGATATCTATGCGAGTAAGAAGTTCCGTTGACCATTTCTGGTCTTCTTCATCAGTTCCATTTCATCAAATGTTACTTTTTGACTGTAAATGCTTAAGTTCTCGATGAAAATACCAAAATCACTATATAATTGTCTGTAATATTTGAGGAGTTCCCTCGATTTCGCCAAGATTCCATCATCAGATCCCGACTTGGTGACTATGGGACCATTTGGAAAGTATACCCTTTCCAACAAACAAAGAATTTTTCAAATCGGTTGGCAAACGAGGAAGTTATGCGCGAACAAACATAAAAAAAAATACAAACATCCGAATTGAGAACCTCCTCCTTTTTTGGAAGTCGGTTAAAAAAAATATATTTTGATTTTACAAACAGACACTTGTGGTTCTGTGTCAGTTGTCATGGGTACTCAGAGGCCAGAAAATTCTGACACCGGTCTTGACAAGGGAGTAATTTTATCTTTGTAGTTACTGGGTTGTGCAGGTCAGATGACTGCCCTGTTGGTCTAGTGGTTAGTGGCCCTGACTGCAATGCCGGAGATCGTGGGTTCGATTCCCACCCAAGACAAATGTTTGTGTGAAGAGCATGATCATTTGTTCTGTGTCTGGCCGTGATTTCTCTATTTATGAATGTATTTAGAAATATATAAGTATGTTTATCAGTTGTCTCGTACTCATGAAAAAAGCTCTGCTTAGCATGGGACTAGACGGCGTTGTGTGATAGTTGCGGAAAAAATAATAAAGAAGATAGGCGGTCGCTCCATTTAAAATACAAGCACCAAAATTCATACAAATGCGTTCAGTCTTTTGGGCGTTGGAGACTACCAAACATACACACATACACACACATACGAACTTTCACAAAGTCAAACAGTTTTTTTTTTGTTTTGCTCAGTTTTACAACACGAGCATCATTTGTAATGTTTTACATACTTGCACATATAAAATTTAGACATAAAAACCCATGTACCATACCCACCTACCTAATCTATCCTCCATCCAAAAGAAGAAATCTCGTCCCAAAACTCGCGCTTTTAATCGTAAAGTGACATCTTAAAGTATGTTTATGGCCCGTTTCGGAGCTTCTTAAGATGGCGTAAAAGCAGTATTAGATACACTGTAAATAAATTCACTCTCACGGCAATAAAATGTGCGCCTCGCACAGGGTAAGTGTTGTTCCTATGTTGGAGAAACAGATTCGTTTCTCGAGACGTAAAGTTTTGAATGAGATTTTTATTGGGGAAAACAATAGTGTAGCAATTTTGTGACGAAGTTTGAGCGTGTTCTGATTTGAGTGTAAAATGTGTAAATTTTTAGGATTCAATGGAACGGGGGACCCTATTACAAAGCTATCTGTTCGTCTGTCGCGGGCTTTATCTTTTAAACCGTAAGAGGTAGAGTTGACATTTTCACAGAATGTGTATTTCTATTGCCGCTACAAAAACTAATAATAAAATTATTGAAGATTTGCGTTTTTTTTGCTTCATTTTAATATGAAATTTTTCGTGTTCGAGTCCGTCTCGAAACTAGCAGTTATTTTGAAAAGACTTCTACTCCGATCAGTTAGCGGATTAATTAATCGAAATAACAGCTTAAAACTATCAGAGATTCAGACGTATAGTATACATTGTTTAAATCTAGATATTCATTTTCCTGCCCTTGTCCCGTGTTATTTGCGGTCGGCGCAACACGTTTTTTTCTTCCACTCTGCTGTTTTTGTTCTTTCACTCGTCATGCTATCATGTTTAAATCTAGATATTAATATGTTTTATAGAATGATATTTAATATTATTACTTACTCTACTTTTTTCCAAAAAATCTTACATACTCGTTCTGCGTAACGTTCATTCATCTTGTCGTAATACATACATACTTGTATTTACAGAATGTAATTGACATTCTGATCTTTAACTTTAACTTGAAAATAAAACAAATGAATAACATACTTTCAACATGAAAGATTCAAGAGAGGTCGTGGGCAAAAGCGAGTCTAGGTATGAATCGATTCATGGGTGGGATATTGTTCTAGAATATGGGTCTCAGACAATCGTAAAATTGTGTTGCTTAGAAGAACGTTGATGGTTGGTATGACCGTATTCTTTGTCACAGATGGTAGGAGATTTAAGTTCCAGCAGTAAAAACATTTTGGCTGTTTATTTCCTGGACATTTGATATCACACTAGTATTATAAAGGCGAAAGTTTCTGAGTGAGTGCATGTATGTTTGTTACTTCTTTACGCTCGAACAGCTGATCGGATAACGATAAAACTTGACAAATGGGTAGCCCATGTCACGAAATAGCACATAGGATACTTTTTATCTCACTTTTTAACTCATGTTCACTGAGGACCATTTTCTACTTTCATACAGGTGCTAGCAGAGGCAAAGAACATAGGGAAGACTTGGAGCGAAATGAAGCGCAAAGCTCAAGACCGAACGGGATGACGGCGCACTGTTGATGCCCTCTGTATATCAAGGAGACACAAGAAATTAAGTTAGTAAGTCACTACTGGGCCATTCCATGTAACGGGTGTAACAGGTCATTAACTTTTGACCAGTTAAATAATAAGGCTTTATCAAAAGTCAAAGTCGGCCTTACAATATTCCCACTGTTGGGACTCAGGCCTCCTCTCTAGGAGAGGGAATAGGTAATCTACCACGCGGGCCCAGTGCTGGTTGGTGGATGTCACATGTCATCGAATTTTTTGTCTCGATGTTTTCCTTCACCGTTTTGAGAGCAGTGGTGATGAAATAAATTACACAAAGTAATGCACCTGGCTGTGTTTGAACCCGCGACCTACAACTCGTAAGCTTAAGGCTATAAGGCTTTATAAGGGAAACGTAATCTTTTTTAACTTAACTAGCTTCTGCCCGCGGATTCACTCGCGTGAAAGTAGGTTTCTCCATACAAAATTTGGAACCCCGCTTCATCCCTTCAGGGGTTATAAAAGAAAACCTTGTGCAAAATATCACGCTCCTAGTTTCAATAGTTTTGGCTGTGCATTGATATGTCAGTCAGTCAGTTTCTCCTTTTATATATATAGATTTACAACCTTTTAGCCTATTCTAAGTTGACATTGATTTAAGTTTTTTTTTAAACTTTTAAGATTTCGAGAAAATCAGCCGCCAGTACCGTAACGGGCGTAATTTGAATTTACGTAACGTTGTTATGTAACGTAAATTCAAGTTAAATCTATAAAGTTTTAAAAAACTTAATCAATTTCAACTTAGAATAGGCTAAAAGGTTGTTAATTAAGTTATAAAAAGAATACACTTCCCTTATAAAGCATTACTAAGTAACTGGTTAAAAGTTTACGACCTGTTACACTCATTACATGAAATGACCCTAATGTTCTCGATCTCAGCAGCAGTAATGTTAGCAAAGGAGGAGGCCGCACGTGCACGCGCGAGAGAGCGGCCCTTACGCCCCAGCCGCCGAGATCCTGATCCCGAGTTCCGGCCACCATAGGCACGGGCTTACGGTTCGATCGTCTGGTAATCGTCCGGACCGAGCCCAAGTCGTCGACGGCGCGTACTGTTCCACGCGCGCCTCAAGGAGATGTCAGCAAACCGTAGGGGCGAAGGAGTCGAAGCTTACTGGGGCCAATGGTCTGCATCTGAAAGGAAGACTTGGCCCTAGTGTATAAGGCAATGAAGGAACAGGAGTGGGTTTTTAGTCAGTAAAAGTCTGACACACTCTGTCGCTGCGCCCAAGAGCAGGGGATGTCATTAGATGATTTTCCCACCAAAAAAAAAAAACTGTTCTCGATCAATTTAATGCCTTTGTCTGGTAATAATCATCTCTCTGCTACATACAAAAGTTTCATTCGTATCTCAAGAGTCCTCTGATGTGTCCTACATCCCTCATGTAAACCCTCTCACGTACACTACGAAGCGAGTGCCGCGGGCGCAAATATTGTGTGTCTTATATATAGGTAAGGTTTATATTCCTCTATTTTCTTGTGAGACGAGGTTTGCTTTCTAAACTTAATCTTTATTTTGATTTTACAGAACTTTAAAGTAATAACAGTTTTACAGGTCAATCTTCAAAGTTAAGCAACGTTTACTGAGTTCAGTTGGTGGATGGGCGACCATTTGAATATACAATATTATTTTTAGTATATGCAAAACCTGAATATAGTTTGTTCAGAAACAGTAACTGAATCGATAATTTTTATACCATGTTATATCTTTTTCCAAATATATTTAAAAAAGGTCACAAGTTGGACACCACCGACACTATGTATAACACAGGTTACGGCAGCTCAAAAACAAACATTAGACACCAGCGCACAGCTGGGTGCAGGGGTAAAACCACTCCTCTGTCACCCGGATGACATAGTGACCATGTATTTGTGCGGACAACCAGGTAACATAAGGAGCTTATAATTCTGTGATTTTTCATGATAGCGTTATGACATTTTGTACATAGATTCGTTAAATACAAACACTAGACATAGAATATTGTGTTTCCCGGTTACTGAGTTGTGGGGGTCAGATATGCAGTCAATTCACGTAAAATGCTTAATCTAACTGGCCATGCATTCTGCGAAGAAGTAATGCTAGAAAAGGAGACGGCCGCATACGTGAGGAAATGGACGTCCTCACTCCCCATCCACCGTTACCCTGACTCCGACTATCAGCCACAGTAGGCGTGGGTCTGCAGCCGACGAGTGATGTGCAGCTCGCCATCCGGCCGTCCGATAACCATCCGGACTGATCCCTAGTCGTCGACGGCACATAGTGTTCCGCCCGCACCTCAAAGAGATATAGATATATAGCCAAATCAGTCCAGCCGTTCTCGAGTTTTAGCGAGACTAACAAACAGCTATTAATTTTTATATATAAAGATAAATATAGATTAGATTTTCGTGCAACAAATGTGTGAAGGTGGACTTAATGCCTTAGGCATTCTCTAGTCTCCAGTCAACCAGAAGTGGTGGAGAGAAATCATGGCAGGTACCGGCCATGTTCGTTTGTTGGCAGTTTTCTATAAATTAAAATATCTATAATAAATTTCAATACTCGGAAGAAAAAATTAATTAAGCTTCGATAATTACATATTAAACTTAATCTATAAACGATGTTATTTTTCCTGTATAATTGGTTTTAAATTATTATTTAATGTACAAAGCCCGACAAACCATTAATTGGCAGATTTTATTCTATATTTTAGTACATTATATATATGTATGTAAGTTTGTAGTCTCTTTGACACAAATCGCAAACTTAGGCTACTCAGCCGCTAAAATTAAATGTTAGATGGACTTGGACAGGCCATGTCTGCCGTATGTCGCAACAAAATTGGGCGAAGTCAACCGTTGACTGGATCCCGAACAGCAGGAGCCGGCGACGCGGCGGGCCCATAAGGAGATGGCCAGAAGTGGCTAAGGAGAGAGAAGAATGGAACTATGGAAGAGAGGCCTTTGTCCTGCAGTGGAACATAACTGGCTCATAATAATAGTAATAAAACTAATAATACTAATCTCTTGATGATCTTACTGATGTCTCTCAACATGTTGCTCATTTAGGGTCACAATTAATTGAATTTGACGTACATACGTACATAAAACACACATATCAATACATTCTATACACATATGTGTGTGCACATAAACCAATCATAAACCATATTACACAACAAATAAACAACGTCATCAAATAAAACTCGTCTCATGCGCTACGGAGTGCTACGAAATGCTACGAAGTGCTACGATATCGTAGCCTCGTAGACAATTTGTAGACGCTGCTACGAGCATTTACTTTAAAGCTCCACTGAATATAACAAAGGCTTTCCGACAAAGAAATATAAACTGGTATGATATGGGAGACTGCGGTCTTTACGACAGATGTAGTAGTATTTTTATATTAGTCTAAACACCCGTTTGGACGTGGCGAGCTTAGGTACTAGTATTTTTTTGTTATTTTAAATACCCCTTTGGATGCTACTTTTTTTGGTTTTAGTGTCGCAAAGCAACATTTATAAACGGTAATTTTATTTTTATTGGTGTGTATAATTTTTACATACAGTGCAAATGCTGCAAATAAAAGATGTCAGAGGCAATGAACTATATAACTGCTACGAATTTGTTTTTATAAGTAGACTAGCGACCCGCCCCGGCTTCGCACATTGCGGCTAAAAGCCTGGTAAAAAGGTTAAAGCCTAATGCTAACTGGTACTGGTTCACCAATAAGAACCATAGCCAGTTAGCATTATGCTTTCAACACATTCGAGTATAACCAAGTTGACTCAATAAGTTACAATATTCCAAAGCATACCACATTAGTTGTAAAACGCGTAGGTACAGTTATACGCAGGCAATGGGTGACGGCGACCCCTCGCGCTGGCCCCTAGTTTTGGTCATGACCCGAAGCGAGGAGGAATGGCAGACGGTTACCTCCATTTGCAAGGTAGTAATGCTAGCGATGGAGACAGCTACAAGCGTGAGGGAGCGGACTTCTTCAAGCCCCAACCACCGCGACCCCGCCACCAGCCACTACCAGCGACGGCTTGTTACCAACGAACAATGGCAAAAACAGCGCGCATTGTTCCACACGCTCCTCAAAAAGATGCCATGAAACCGTAGGGGCCTAGCAGGGCCGATGCCCACTTATGCCGTAGGGATTTCCTCAAACGGTTCCTGAATGCAAAAGGCCGTTGAAAAACACAATGTGGTTTTAGTTAATAAAAGTCTGACGCGCCCTGCCGCACTGAGACCTAGAGCGGTAAATGTCATTAGATGACTTTTCCCCTAAACAACAAGGTATAGCATCAGAATACCTACATACCTACGTTCGGTTATAATCCGTTCTATTTACCTTGGTAGAGTATACTCAATTTTACCTATCTATGTAGAGTATACCCCGAATCTATCTCGGTATATCTAGGTATCTAAATATCTGTCGGATCGTAAGGCGGATTGCAAACATATGTGTTTGCTAAGGTCTGTGTTAGCTCTGTGGGACTATTTGGGACTGCGTCTGCGTTCGCTATTATTATTTGATACTATAAATATTTTGATCGATTTATTCTTATACAATAAAGGTTTTTCTTGCGCGAATAATCATGTCGTTGTAAAATGATATTGTTACCAGTTTTACTAAAAGTTGAAATCGAGCTACGATATAATTTTGGAAGGATATTAATGTGACTTACATATATATGCCACAGGCGTGGAGCAGAGGTGTGGTGGTACTTTTCTTTACGAAGGGTGACAATGCCTTGTTTAAGAATTATAGTTCCATCTCGCTTCTGAGCCACGTATACAATCTGTTTTCCAGAGTCATCACGAATCGTCTCGCGTACAGGGTCGACGACTTCCAGCCACCCTAACAAGCCGGATTCCAAAAAGGCTTCACTATCATAGACCATATACATACACTTCGGCAGGTTAGAAGACCGAGGAGTATAACCTGCCTCTTTGCTTAGTGTTCGTGGACTACGAGAAATCTTTTGATTCGATCGAGACTTGGGCTGTACTGCAATCTGTCCGACGGTGCCAGATTGACTATCGGTACATCGAGGTGCTGAAGTATTTGTACGAGAACTCCACAATGTCAGTTTGACTTTAGGATCAAACCTCGAAACCTTCTGCAGCGGGTTGTGTAATTTTTTATTTTATCAAAATGACATAGTTTTTTTTTCTTCTTTTCTTTCTTCAAATCAACTTCCAATCTAACCACCTAAACAATATCACAATCACAAACAAAACAACAAACAAACACATACGTCACACGCCACACATCAACCCATCGTCTACGGTTCCTATCGTCCCATCCACCATACACCTCCATACCGAGTACGTCCCAACCCTTTTACTCACCCTCGTCAAAACAAGCACACTGACGTGGACATGTCGCATCTTGTTCGTCGTCGAAATTGTAACAGGAAATAGAGTGGATACGTTTTGTTACGCTAGCGTTCTGCAACTTAAAATGTTAATCATATATTATATAATATAGCCCTAGAGGAAAACAACCTTAAATCCTTAAGTTGGCTCATTTTACTTTAAGGAGGCATTCCTTTATTTTTAAAAACAAACAAAACTGCATTCAAAGATTTTCTAAAACTCGATTGCCTCGCCCGGAACTCAAACCAACACAAATTTAAAAGAAATCGGTCAAGAGCGTGGCCCGACACGCTAAGTGTAGGGTTCCGTAGTTTCCTGTCCATCACAATTATAAGTGTCCTCACTTAAGAGTTAATGAACGACAGACAACGAGTAAGAACAAATACCACCAATGCCAACGAGAGACCAACCGAACAATTCGACAATATAATAGCTCATACCCGTCCCGACCCCATCAACTCAGAAAATATCTTAACAGCGCGAAGTAACCCAAAGTATCTCTCGGGAAATTGGGTTACTAATTTATACAAACTAGACGGGTCATGCATGTTGGGTTTTAGTTGGTAATTTTGGACTGCGTGAACCGATTTTAATAATTCATCTAGCATCTAATATTCATTCAGCGAGCAATGAGTAGCTCGCCGTCCGACCGGCTAAGGGTTTGTTTCTGAAAGGAAAACTTGACCCTGGTGTGAAAGGCAACGAAGGAATAGGAGTGGGTTTTTAGTCAGTACAAGTCTGACACACCTTCTCACACCACCCAAGAGTGAGAGATGTCATTGGATGAATTTCCCACATAAATAGAGTATTGTGTTTTATTTAGTTATACAATTATTTCATATTTATACTTATCTATAGTGTTTGTGTTATTATTAGCACACCGCAGACTGACCCCGTATTATTTTAAGTTCTTACAATCCATCCTAAGGTTGTTTAGTAGATATCGCTGTCAACGATAAGACCGCCATTGTACTCATACATTTAAGTTTATGTATAAATTGTGTTATTTTTTTACTGTACAATAATCTTTTTTTCTATTCTATTCTAAAAAAATCTAACTCGAAGACGAATCAGTAGGTTATGTTGTATTTATAAAGTTTGAAGAAATTCTGTGGATAAAGTGTAATCCAAACCAAAGTAAGTTTCAAGTGAGCCTCCCGAGTATTTCATTTCGTGATGTATGGGAGGCCACATCCTCACTTCCCCTACCCAATAACTGTAGAATGGCGGGACGGACGAGTTGTGCTGATTTAGTAATTCCTTCGCCCAATATTGTGCGGTTTTAGATTTATTGTAAGAAAAACTGTGGATGTCCGAGTTACATGCTTGGATATTACTAAAATTTCTCGAAAATGCTGTGAAACTATTCTCGGAAATGACTACTATTTCGGGAAGTGTGCGTCGAAATTGGACAATTTAATAATCGGAACACGAGACGTAGACTACTGCGATATACCACCGGGACATGATGGACTAGGCGTGTGTAACTCTTTACTGAACCGAATCACTGTTCCGAAATATTTTAGTGTTCCGAAAGATTGGAACATCAGTAATGTTTTAAATGTATCATTTGGAACAATTGGAACACCGAAATACTCTTTCCTTTAAGTGACCAGCAGTATTTTTAAAATTCAAATTACAACGTAAATAGTGTAAATATAATTAATGACCTGAGCTGAATAAAAACATCAGCTTTAAATTATTCTTAAATCAAAATTCAATTAAATAATACTTTTAGTGTATATGACGCAACGTAACATACGATCACGACTTATAACAGTCAGTGTGTGTATGTATCTTTTGAGACGTTGTTCCAAATCTTCCGTTTGTATCTAGTGAGTCGATGTTTCAAATGTTTCGTTTGTACCTTTTAAGCCGTTGTTCCAAATGTTCCGTTTATATCTTGTGAGAAGATGTTTGAAATGATACATATAATGTTTCGGAACATTTCTGTGATTCAGATGCAAATGTTCCAATCGCAAAGATGACACACTTTTCCCACGCCTATGGACCTCCCACCTACAAGCACATGTTTTGGGCACACTTTAGTTGTGCGGACACTTAAGAAGTGGAATTCCACGCCGAATTCTGTATTTCTTCCTAGTTACTTCCCGGGGGTCTTTAAGTTAAGAATTAATAGGTTACGTTAATAGGCTTCTTTCTTTCAGCGTCAACAACCTCATCGTAGTGGTGGCCGTTTGGTAACGGCCCCGGCTCGTGGTAGGAAAATTATTACTTACGAGTTGTACGTCGCGGGTTTAAACCTAGCCAGGTGCGTTACTTTGTGTAATTTATTTCATCATCACTGTTTTCAAAACGATGAAGGAAAACATTGTGAGGAAACTGGCATGTCCAAGAACCAAAAATTCGGAGACATGTGACATCCACCAACCCGCACTGGGCCCGCGTAGTGGATTAAGGCCATTCCCTCTCCTAGAGAAGAGGCCTGAGTCCCAACAGTGGGAAAATTATAAGGCAGACTATTTATTAGCTTCGCTTACTATCAGATGAGATAGCGGTAAAAAGTGAGCATACCAAAAATAATTAAAGTAAAAACAATTGGATATTTGCTAATTAATTCATCATCATCATTTCGGCCGAAGGACTTCCACTTTTGGACATAAGCTTCCTCCAAATGTCACCACAACGAACGGTCCTATGTGTCGCGCATTCATTGCATTCCCACAAGGAGGTGTTCCAACGCACCGCCTTCCGGTACGCGGTCGCTACTCTGCAACTTTTTGGCCCCACCGAACACCAGTTCTACGAGCAATATGCCCACTGCCACTTAAGTTTGTCGATTCTTCGGGCTATTTCAGCGACCTTAGTTCTCATGTGGGTATCTTCATTCTTGATGCGATCACGCAAGGAAACTCCGGGCATAGCCCTTTCTATTGCCCTTTGGGTGACTTTTTAGCCTTCTGATGAGGCCCATTGTAAGCGACCATGTTTTTGCAAACATAAAATACAACAAGGTTAACCATGTCAACTCCGGATATGAGAGCAGAGATACTTGCCATAAGTAATGTATGAGAGAGAATTAATGTTTTATACATAGTTGGAACAAAGGAGCTGTCGCGGTATAAATAATTATAATATTAATCAAGTTTGTAACGTTGAGAGCTAAGAACGAAGCTATGACGTCACGCTCGTGTGTAGGAAAATTATTACTTAAAGTTTTCTCAACTGTAGCTTTGAAGTATTGTGAGAGTTGGGAAAGGGAGAAAGGGAGGGGGGTTCAAAATGTCAGAAACTGTTATATTCGTTATTTTTCGGTGGGGAAATCATCCAATGACATCCCCCGCTCTTTTGTGTCAGACTTTTACTGATTAAAAACCCACTCCTGTTCTTTCGTTGCCTTTCATACCAGAGCCGAGTTTTCCTTTCAGAAGCAGACCCTTGACCTCAGTAGGCTTCGACCCTGCTGGGCTCCTACGGTTTTCTGACATCTCCTTGAGGCGCGTGTGGGACAGCACGCGCGCGACGGCTAGCTACGCATTGCTCGCCGTCCGCAACCCGCGCCTACGATAGCCGGAAATCGGGATAAGTATCCCGTCGGCTGGGGCGCGAGTGCTGTGCCCTCGTGCGCGCATGTGCGGCTTCCTTCTTTGCTAACATTACTGCTTCGCAGATGAAGGCGACCACCTGCCACTCCTCCTTGCTTCGGACCATGGCCTGTACCAAGGCCCGACGCGAGAGATCGTTGTCTCCGATCTCCCCCACGAGGACACGGTAGAGTTCTGCCCAAGCGGGGCACACCTCTACCGTGTGCTCCACCGTGTTCTTCGGGCGTTCCGTTCAGTGGTGACCCTTCCATGACCCTCTGGCATGCGTTCAGCTGGGCATTTGTATTGGATGCTGATTATAAGATTTATTTCATGATTTTTATAAGCTTACATTCTATTCTTTCACTTATACGCAATCGGGGCAAAATAC
The DNA here is from genome assembly GCA_949316375.1 of Mythimna vitellina. Classification (NCBI taxonomy): domain Eukaryota; kingdom Metazoa; phylum Arthropoda; class Insecta; order Lepidoptera; family Noctuidae; genus Mythimna; species Mythimna vitellina. The sequence continues at coordinate 3,993,610 of OX438687.1, read as the reverse complement.
GCAAAGGGCAATTGAAGGACACAGGTTTTAGTCAGTAAAAGTCTGACATGTTCCGCCGTAATTTCCCAGCTCAAAAAAAGACAATCAGTTCGCGATGCCCTCATCGAGAACGGGGTATCGGCAGGTCAACGGGGTTAGGGCTCAACAACCAAGGTCAGAACTGCTGGGAACTTCATTTGAAAGGTAAAACTGAAATGAATGTCTTTTATTCAAATTTGAATAATAAATAATACGAGACAAAGTTTTGATTGATCCTTTATTTTGAAAATCCATAGTTTTCAATTGACTTTAAAGAGCTGGTTTTATTGTTTTAAAATGTTTGCAGAAACAAAAACAAATCAAAGATTTTAGTTTTCTCATAGCTGAGACTCAGGCCTTCTCTCCAGGAGAGGCGATGGGCTCTAATGTACTACTCCGGCTCAGTGTGGGTTGGTGGATGTGAACTTTTAGTTCTAGGACATGCCAGTTTCCTCATGATACTTTCCTTCACCGTTTTAAGAGCAGTGCTGCTGAAATAAATTACACAGTAATGCGCTAGACTAGGTTTGAAGCCACGATCTATAACTCGTAAGTTAGGCCGTTAATACAGGGCTACAATTGCTTTAAAAGTAGACGCAAGGTAAATTCTCTTCTTTTGTTTTGCAAACTATGAACACATACATACATGATTCTGTCAACTTTCATAGAGTCGTCGTTGTTTGGTTCCTGCTATAAAATAATAATCATCTTGTTTCCTACTCATTTGCATATACGCACAATTCACAAAACATTTTCATAAAAAGATATCAATTGCATGTACAGCTAAATAGCTATGCTCGGAGTTTCCTTGCGTGATCGAATCAGGAATGAGGATATCTGCAGGAGAACCAAGGTCACCGACATAGCACGAAGAAAGTGGCAACGGGCAGGGCACATTGCCCGCAGAACGGATGGCCGTTGGGGTCGAAAGGTTCTGGCATGGCTACCACGTACCGGAAGACGTAGCTTTGGAAGGCCTCCTACAAGGTGGACCGATGACTTTGTAACGGTTGCGAGAGTCCGATGGATGCGAGACGCACAAGACCTTTCATTGTGGCGACACTTGGGTGAGGCTTATGTCTAGCAGTGGACGTCTTTCGGCTGAAATGATGATGATGATGATGGATGCTGAATAGTGGAATTCAAATCTATTAGCACACAATACCGTTACCGACGTCTGTTAGTCGACACCGTCACCGGCCCTCGTTGAAAACCAGCGCTGTGGGATTGCAGAAATGGTTATTCCTTTTGGTAGGGGTACGCTTAATTGCATTTTTTTATATAATTCTGTACCATCTATTGTTCTCTTTCACCTTATGTTGATTACCATTTTGTTGTTTCTGTGTCAAAAAAATAGTTTCTATTTCCATTAATTACTCACACAAAGTGGACTGATGAACTTGTGACGACAAGGCACGGGAATCCCATGAAGAATGTGAAACGCTATACGCGTCTAGCAGTGGACGTTTTGCTGGTGAAACAATGATGACAACTTTTATTGTTTACCGAAACAAAAAAAAATTGAAATGAAATAGTTTCGAGATGTTTTCCTCTAATTGTCTAGTAAGCAAAAAAACCCGAAACCACTTATTTACTTGTTATAGTAGTAGTTATAAATCTCTAAGAGTTAGGTAAGCTTTGTGGTCGCGCGTGTGTCAGGGACAGTCCCCTGTCGCTTCGGGGTTCGTCCGACCAACTTAAATTAATATATATGTCTTCTATTTTAGGTTGCTTTACGTTTTTATTAATAACTAGCTGACCCGGCGAACTTTGTACCACCTAACAGTCAATGAATGTAGTACAGTCAAACGGGGTGAATAGGAACGCAGGGGTGAATAGGAACAAAAGTTTGAAGGGAATCTTCGCGTTAATTAATTGTTTTTCCCAGCATTTAAGTACTCCTATTTATTCATAGATTGTAATAAAAACGGATGCTTTAATAGAAATCAATAATATAAATATATACCAAAGTGAAAAACCTAAGCAAAGTTTTGTTCCTATTCACCCCTGCATTCTCATTCACACCGTTTGACGCTATATCTTTTGATGTAGTAAACCGATTGCGATAAAACAAAACCTAAGTAATACATCAAGTTACACACAATTTTAAAACATAAAAGTTATCTACATCAATTTCGTAAATTTTACGTGATGCAAGCACAACTATAAAATTTTACAGATTTGTTATATGTATAGATAACCCCAACCCGACATACGGCTTGTATCCGCGCTTACGTTGTTGATACTTCAACGGTCCGGACTAAGTGTTTCGCTTCGTCGTTTATACCGCGTACATCGAAGGACTGGAACAATTTGCCTGCTGCGGTCTTCCCGTCGGACAATAATTTAGGTGTTTTTAAAGCTAGAGTGAATAGGCTCTTAATAAACTAGTGCGCTTCACCATCAATGATTGCATCACTGCTTACCATCAGATGGGATCGCAGTCAAGCACTGGTTTAAATCAATTAAAAAAAAAAACTTCCGTGGCTTTGTGAGTAAATAAATAATTGTCCCAAGGTAACATATTCCCGGTATAAAGCCTATGTCACTTAGAAATAAAGCAGTTTTCTATCGGTGAAAAAAAATTCGCGATCGGACCAGTACTTTCAGAGATTACCTCCTACAAACAAAAAAACATAAAAAAAAAACTTTTCCTCTTTATAATATCAGTGTATAATAGTAGTAGAGTTCTTCATCAAAAAACATATCCTTTATCGGACCATAACACTGATTGTTTGACAATTTTTCTATGAATAGTGTTAGAAATAACTTTTTTGCATGATCCTTAAAATTACCTTTATTAAGAGTCTAAACATTCTTCAATTAACAATAACGGCGTATCAAAAGTTAAATAAAATTGTGATACAGTACATGACATTCGTTTACTCGAAATAAACATCCAATTACGTGCGTTACTCAGAGTATACAATTACCTACCTACATTCTAATTTAAAATTAGAACGTAGGTCTGGAATTTTCTATTTATATCTACATGCTATCACGTAGAAGCCAAAAGTGTGTAGATATGTTCGTAAATATGAATTAATTAATTATGTAATAGATACAAATAATTAATAGGAACAAAAAACAGTATAGTACAAAAGTTTGTGTTCGTTAATAACCGCATAAGTATGGAATATTTTGTTGACGCCATTAGAAAAAAGAAAGGAAAGAAAACATGTTTATTCTGCCTAAATAGACGCACAATTCTTACAAAAATATAAAAACAAAGTTCCCTGACAGGCCATATGTGTATCTGACATAACTGTGTTGCTCTATATGACCATAGACAACACAGTTGTCTAGATTATCTGTGGCATTTTGACGCCGGCCATAACAGAGACAAACATAAACAAAAATAAATCAAAATATAAAAGAAAATAACATAATTTTAACAATAAAAACAAAAAATCAAAGTTGTGCGTCGTATCTTAGCCAGCATATACCGTGACGCTAGAACCATCATTATTCAAGATGGTTTAGGTACTAATGCGCTAATAACGTAGTAAAGTACCCAACAATTTTATGTAAAGACAATATGTTTATATTAAAAAAACGAAAATGATTCGGGTTAAACAAAAAAAAAAAAACATTCAATTGAATAAATCTGATCTATCTACTAAAAACTATAAGCATACATGCCATTGGAAGGACAGTGTAATAGTCGTTTCCCACCAGTTACATTATAATTCCAAGATGAATCCTTGCACAATACTCTCTGTACCTTCAACATTTGTGCTGATTGTGCACGTGACGCCGAGAACTTCAAATGCTTTCATCGTAGAACGTTTGGCCAACTGCCAAAAAATCTTCTCAATTCAAAAGAGAGAATATTATTCAGAATTCAAATTGTCAATTCCAATCATTGATGGTCTCATTGTGGCCAGGATTGTGGGTCGATTTTTGAACAGGGTTATTTTTTCTTGTTTCCGCATTAGTAAAGAATGAGTTTGATTGCTTAAAGTTTTATATGAAAATCATGATATTTTTAATTTAAAAAATAAAATGCTGGTATTTACCAGCTGATTAGACTGTGAAGAAACATAAAAAGAACTTCTGAGTTGATCCTCTGACTCAAAGTATCCTTTTAAGTTCATAAACAAGTAATAGTCCAATCATATGTGGATGACAGTATCAAGATGGCCCAGTGGGCACTCACATCTCATGCATGAGGTTGCTGTAAGTACCAATGTAAATTATTCAATTCCCGAATCGAGTCAAAGATTTTTCCAAATCGCTTTGACGTCGCTACTGCAGTTTTCAGATGTTCCGTATACTTGTGTTATGAGACCTTCCTTTGTACTTAACAGGTTTTTTGATCAACGAGAAGTACTCCATAGATTTTGATTTCCTAGTGAGTGTCAAAATATGCGCCTAAACGGAGCATAAACGGTCTTATTGGACTGCTTCTTGAGATAGCAGACCTGAGTCATCATTCATCATCATTTCAGCCGATAGACGTCCACAGCTGGACACAGGCCTCCTCCAAATGTCACCACAATGAACGGTTCTGTGCATCTTGCATCCATCGGATTCCCGCAACCTTCATCAGGTCATCGGTCAACCTTGTAGGGGGCCTTCCAACACTGCGTCTTCCGGTACGCTGCCGTCACTCCAGAACCTTTCGGCCCCAACGGCCTTCTTTTCTGCGAGCAATGTGCCTTGCCCATTGCCACTTAAGTTTAGTGATTCTTCGTGCTATGCCGGCAACCTTGGTTCTCCTGCGGATATCTTCATTTCTGATACGATCATGCAAGGAAACTCCAAGCATAGCCCTTTCCATTGCCCTTTAGGTGACTTTGACCCTTCTGATGAGCCCCATTGTGAGCGACCAAGTTTCGGAACCTTATGTCATACCTGGCAACACGCAGTGGTCATAGACTTTCGTCTTGAGACATTGTGGTATATTGGACGAGAAGATACCGCGCAGCTTCCCGAACGCTGCCCAGCCGAGTCGAATTTGACGGTTGACCTCTTTCTCGAAATTAGATAGGTAGATCTAATTTCGAGAAAGAGGTCTGAACTGTCTGTCCAAGGTAGACGTAATCGTCCAGACCTGAGTATTTGATATTAATTTCAGCCTCATACCTCGACGGACAGACATACAGGCGGTTAAGAAAGTGATCTTATAAGATTTTGGTTTTTGCAAATGTACCAAACCCTAAAAAAAGCTGTCCAAGAATGCCAACCTCAAGCTTATAGTAGTACAACTCAACAGTGTAACATAGTGGCACCATTTTTTACAGTACCACTCAATTCGCACCCTCATCAATGGTGTGAACAGCACTACAAAATAAGAGAACACCATAGTGTACACTGTACGTGCGGGGAATGTAAGCAGTCCTGTTTTGTTTTATATTTGTAAAGTATGTGAAGTGTTGTTCATTTGATGACAATGCAGAATCATGTAAGCAATATTACTTCTTTCTTTTGTTTTTTTCGAGAATGTGTGATGAATGGAATTGCGGGTTGAAGGTGACTTGTAAAAGCAATGTTATCTATGAGAAAATGTGATTATTGTGATGTAAAGCCAAGTAATAATTGTAATTGATGAGAATGGAAATTGAGTTTGACTGGAGCAAAGAATTTATTTAAGGTAGGAAATCAACCAATGACTTCTCTCACTCTAGGTCAGAGGGCGACGCTAGACGTTTATTGACTAAAACCACATTTATGTTCCTTCTTTGCCTAGCGATCCAGGACCCCTGGGATCCCTTTCGGAAGTCAACCTATAGCCCCAGTAGGCTACGGCCCTGCTGGCCCCTACAGTTTAGCTGACATTTCATTACGCGCCGTCGACGACTCGGGTACGGACGACTGGACGGCGAGTTACCTATTGCTCGTTGTCCGCAAGACCACGCGCACGGTATTGGAGCAAGGATATGTTTCAATATGACAGTCATGTTGTTTGTATTTCTTATATGGGTATATTTTTCTTGGATAAGTAATAATAAGGTAGCCACGAATTACTTCATTGTGTTTATAATTTACTAGCTGATAACAGCGGCTTTGCCCGTGTGTGTATAATAAATGTTTACCGGTTTCTTTAAATTTTAATTGATCAAAAACCTCTACATTCCTTTCAATCTTATATTTTGATGAGGTGTTGTAAGTACAGGAATTGGCCTACAGTACTTGAGTATTTTTCGATAAAGGATATATTAATTCAAACTTTCACTCAAGAAACGATACTCAATTTACGTGCAAATTAATGTATTATTAGTCAATTTCGACACAGTTCAAATTTCGAATCGACATTCGAAAATTGCTTGAAAATTTTACCACACGTAGCCTTTCTCTTGGCATCGTCAGCTTACCCACCTCTCTCAAAGTAAGGTCTTATAGCACAACTATAGGAATAAATCTGAAAACTGCACATTTTTTGTTACGTCACAATTTTTTTATTTTCTTTTCGATTTGGAAAAATCTTCCGATACTCCATTCCGGAATTGAACTATTTACATAGGTACGGAACCCTCAGAGCGCGAGTCCGACTCGCACTTGCCCAGTTTTTATAACGCTGTCTTTTTTTTATTGGTTGAGAAAATCATCTTATGACAAATTCCGCTTTTGGGCGGAGCGAGAGATAGTGTCAGACTTTTACTGACTAAAAACCCACTCCTGTTCCTTCGTTGCCTTCGTCCCAGGGTTTTGCTTTCACACTACCCGTGGCACCAGTAGGCTTCGACCCTGCTGGGCCCCTACGATTCGCTGACATCTCCTTGAGGCGCGCGTGGAACAGTACGCGCCGTCGACGACTTGGGCTCGGTCCGGACGGTAACCGGACGATCGGACAGCGAGCCACCCATTGCTCGCCGTCCGCAAGCCCGCGCCTACGGTGGCCGGAAATCGGGATATAACGCTGTCAATAAGACTACCACCGTACCCATAGATTTAAGTTTGCGTAAAAGTTTTATTACTATAGTTTATTTTATTTAATTTCAAAGCGTAGTTGTTATGAAGAATAACGAGCAAGAAATTCTATGGAAACTTAGGCATCAGTTATGTATAACATCAACAATCATTTTAACCGACTTCTAAAAAAGGAGGAGGTTCTCAATTCGGGTGTTTGTGGATATAAGGTACTATCGAAGTCATCTGATGATAGAGCCGGAAGGTGGAAGGTAGACAGAGGAACTTCATAATAAAACAATGGAAACTAGCAGTGTTTGGGTTCATTGGAATTATCATGAGAAATGGGCACTCTGTTTATAAGTGTATCGCAACTAAAAAGCGTGAAATAAAAAACTTTTTACAAAGAAATATAACCGACTTCACAAAAAAAAACCTTTAAAAGGATCAAAATAACTTTAATTTCGGAAGTCGGTGTTTCTCGGTATTATTTGTATCTTATTTAACACCGACTTCCGAAATTAAAGTTATTTTGTTCCTTTTAAAGATTAAGAAACATAAAAAACTTTTTACAAAGAAATATAACCGACTTCACAAAAAAAAACCTTTAAAAGGAACAAAATAACTTTAATTTCGGAAGTCGGTGTTAAATAAGATACAAATAATACCGAGAAACACCGACTTCCGAAATTAAAGTTATTTTGATCCTTTTAAAGGTTTTTTTTTGTGAAGTCGGTTATATTTCTTTGTAAAAAGTTTTTTATGTTTCTTAATCTTCACAATTCAAATTTTAAGGTATTATTCTGAAATTACTTCAAAATTTTAATGAGAGCTGGATACACCACACCACTTTATATCCCCAGCATCCAAATCTCTTGTTTTATTCCGTTCCTATCTCGAAAATCTGTAGTAGCAAACAGCTTCCGAATTCAGGGGCTTGTTGCTCACTCGGGCCAAATAAATCCCTGTCTCCTAAGCCTCCATTCGTCACATAGACCCCTGTCATTTGTGCTCGTAACACTCCATGCTATGGCGGTACGCGGCCGAAATATTGAAGCTGTTATCTCAATCGAGCACTTGATTATTGTATTTCTGTGTTGTCGGGGTCAGTTAGAAGTGTAACTGGGTTTAGAGGTGTTCCGTGACTGTTGGAATGGAATTCTGTTGTGTCTATTTCCTAAAAATATTATTTTTTTCATGACACACTTTTCATTTACTTTTTATTTATTCACTAGCTTTTGCCCGCGACTTCGTCCACGTAGACTTCGAAAATGGTTTTATTAGGTTTTTTGAGATAATAATATTTATTATCTTCGTCGTGTGTGACAGTCCATTGAATTGTACGGCGAGAGATATTGTATCTTAAGATAAAATATTATAGTATCTTAGCCGTTGGCAGCGCCCCTTAGTGAACTCCACTGCGGGTGACGTAACCTACGACAAACTTATTATTTTCGGTTGGTACAGTAATCGGGTCTAGGGATCGAACCGCAAATTTAAGTTTGTTTTTTATAATATATACTTTTCCGCGATGAAAAGTATCCAGTATGGTGCCCATGATATTAAAGAATAATTATACCAAGTTTCATCGTAATCGAACTGGTAGTTTTTGCGTGATGCTGGAACAAACAGACAGACGGACAGAAAAAAAAAAAATTAATCACATTTTTGGATCCGGTTTAGTAACACCCTCTGCTATTTATTTTTTTGATATTTTCAATGTACAGAATTTTCACTTCTACAGATTTATTAAAAGTATACATAACAGTACCATGGTTCATTCGAAATGATGACCTCTATCAGGGCATAAAAGTTGAGTACATCGACAAAGTGATGAAAAATGTGAAGAAGCTCACGCAAAATATTTTAAACTGGATTTTGAAGAGTTATTTAGTCAGTACAATTAGATGATTTTTATTCTATCTACTGAATTAGAATACAGGTATACCATGGGATGGACTAAGACACATATGATAGAAAATAGATTTTATTTGACCTAGATTCATCATCATCCCGGCCGAAAGACGTCCATTGCCGGACATTTACCTGCCCCAAGTGTGGGGTGCTACGACAGAAAACCTCCACGAGTGCCCGCAGGCTGTAGTTCCCTTGCGGATACGTCCGAGGTGAAGGCCAGTCTGCGGGACGGTGCACCCTGGGAGGCGGCCAACGACTCCCCTTGGGTACTTCTGCCTAAGGGGTCTTGATGTCCGCCTGCGAATGTTCTGTCTGAAGGATCACTTCAACGCGTGTCCCTCTGCTATAGCAGAGGGCACAGTGGCGAAGTAAGAGCGGGCTCGGTGCGCACTCACCCTGCCACCGGGCAGGCAGGAGGAAGACTTGCTCCTCCTTCTGCCACCGTTAGTCTCGTAGCCCCAGAGATTGTCCAAGGTCATGTTTCTGACTTTTGATGGGGATCGAGGGTCTTGGCTTAACCGACCGGGCCGCGAGGAAGACAACCTCTATAAAAAATCACCCCAAACCTCCAAGCGGCGGCGCACCGTGAGGGAGGTTGTTAGCTTGACTAATGGGTAGCTAAATTAGTCTCTAGTGCGAACCACGTTTTTTGAGCCAGTACCCGAAGTTTAATACTCGTGGGAACAGAATGCATAAATCTAAATTTTTCAATAATTCAAAGGAGAGCGATGCGCGGTCGGAGTCCGACGCGGCATCCGGGAGGAGCTCGGAGGGCTCGGAGGTAGAGGAGGTGGCCGGCGACTCTGGTGGGGACTTGCGCCCTTACCTGAAGCGCTCCAAATCGGGGGACGGATCGTCCTCCGATGCAGAAATGAGCTCGGCTCGAAAAATCCCCACCAATGGGCGGGGTGCAGGTCGGGCGCGAGGCAAGGGGAGGGGGCTCACCGCTCAAGAGTCCGCCCAGCGAGCTAACAAGCTCGCCGCGGAGGGGCGTCATCCTGGAGCGGCCAGCGCTGGGACGGACCTCTCGGGGCCGTCTGGCAGTGAGCCGGACACCGCCATCGACGAGGCACTCGACAGGCTAGAGTCGGTCCTGGCAGCCGCTTTGAATGGCGTGGCCAATAAAAGGGAGAGGTCCTCCAAGAGGAGCGCGATCTCCCAGGCCAGGTCGTCTCTCCAGGAGGTGGTGGACCCCATCCGCAGAGGGCTCACCAAACTTCGGGCCGACAACGCCAGACTCCGAAAAGCATCGGACCAGCAAGAGTTGCCAAAAGGCGACTCTGGCGGACAGGCAGGAGGACGCGAGCAGGGGCAAGGGCCAAGTCAGCCCAAGCCCCAGCCCGAGCCGGAGAACCAGCTGCTGGTGCTGGTCCGGCAGGAGCTGGCTGCTTTCCGGCAGCAGCAGCAGGAACAACAGGAGCAGTTCCAGCAAAGGATGCAGCAGCAGCTCTCCGTGCTGGAGGGCATCGTGCTGCGTCCTCCGCTGGCGGCCCCTGGCCAGCGAAAGGCGGCGTCCTATGCTGCCGCCGCAGCCACGGCAGGCCCGTCGGGACAAACCAGACGTGGGGCCGTGGTGTCGGAGCCTGCGAGACCGGCTCCGCCGGCCAAGCAGCAGCGGCAGCAGAAGGGCAGGGCGGCGCCTGCCGCTAAATCGGCGGCACCTCCTGCCGCGGTGGCGACTAGGCCGCGCCCGCCGCCGCCTTCCTTGCACGAAGAATCCTCGGCTGGCGCCGAATGGACGGTTGTCGGCGCCAAGAGGAAGGCGGGCAAAGCGGCTAGGGCGGCAAAAAAGCGCGCGCGGCGACAGCAGCGCAAAAAGCGGGCCATGGCGGCAAGACTTCGCGCCCCGAATTCCGAGGCTGTAGTCATAACACTACAGCCAGACGCGGTAAAGAAGGGCGTGACATACGACGCCGTCATGGAGAAGGCAAAGCAGGCGGTGTTGCCCCACCTTGACGAGCTCGGAGCCTCTGGGGGCTTCCGTATGAGGCGCACCGTAACCGGGGCCCGAATACTGGAGGTCCCTGGCGCGGCCAGTGGCCCCGCCGCGGATGCCCTGGCCGCAAGGATCAGGGCGTCCCTGGATGCGGAAGAGGCCCGAGTGTCTAGGCCCACCAAGTGCATTGATATGCGCATCATGGGCTTGGACGACTCCGTCAAGGTGGACGAGGTGGTGGCCGCCATCGTCGGGGCGGGTGGGTGCACTACCGAGCAGGTTCGGGCGGGCACTATCCGAGCTGACAGCACGGGCATGCGAGCCATGACGGTAAGCTGCCCCGTGTCGGCGGCCAAGACCATCACCGGGGAGGGCCGACGGCTTTTGGTGGGCTGGGTCTCCGCCCAAGTGAAACTGTTGGAGCCCAGACCTCTGCGGTACTATCGCTGCCACGTGGGGCACCACGTGGGGGCCAGTTGTGCCGCGGAGGTGGACCGCAGCGACCGCTGCTTCCAGTGCGGTCAGCCTGGTCACAGGGCGGCTGAATGCAGAGCAACGCCGCACTGCTACGCATGTGCGGCGGCAGGCAAGCCAGCCGACCACCGAGCTGGGAGCAGGTCCTACGACCCCCCCACCAAGGCCAAGGGCAAGGTCAGGAGGCCCATCCCCGCCGATGTCCTCACCACCGCTGCCTCCTCTTTGGCAGCTGCTGCTGTCGCCGCCGCAACCATCGCGGCAGGGCCCTCACGGGGGGCTCGAGAGGAGACTGTGATGGACTGCCAATAACGGCTCCATTACGTCTCCTCCAGGCGAACATCAACCACTGCGCCCCCGCTCAGGATCTGTTGCTCCAGAGCATGGCGCAGTGGTCGATCAATATCGCCGTGGTCTCCGAGCCGTACAATGTCCTGCCCAGGGGAGACTGGGTGCGGGACCTGGACGGCTCGGTGACCCTAATTTCGTCGGCCGCCGCCGGTACCCCGACCCTCGAGGCCGTCACGAGGGGACGGGGTTGCGTGGCAGCACGGTTCGGGGACATTGCAGTGGTAGGCGTCTACCTGTCCCCGAGCAGATCTCTCGGCGATCTCCACATCTCCCTAATGGAGCTGAAAGCCGTCGTCGCTGGGTTTGGTTCCCTCCCCGTGGTCGTTTGCGGGGACTTCAATGCCAAGAACTTGGCTTGGGGTTCCCGGTTCACGAACCAGCGGGGTCGGATGGTGGAGGACTGGGCTCTGGAGACAGGCCTGGTCGTCCTAAACCGGGGTTCTGTCCCCACGTGTGTGCGGATGCGGGGCGACTCAGTGGTGGACATCTCGTTTGCCAGCCCCGCTCTGTCGCCGCGTGTCTTCGACTGGCGCGTTATGGAGGGGGTGGAGACGTTCTCAGACCACCGGTACATCCGGTTTGACGTCTCCGCCCAAACCTCGACTGCGCCGGTCCGACAGAACCCTTGTGGTCCGCGGTGGGCGCTGAGGCAGATGGACCGGGAGCTCCTCCTGGAAGCCGCGACGGTACAGGCCTGGGTGCAAGCACCGGACAGGCCTGTCGACATAGACGTCGAGGCAGAGTGGTTCCGGGAGGCCTTGTCGCAAATTTGCGACGCGGCAATGCCCCGAGTCCCTCCAGGACGTGCTCAGCGCCAGGTATACTGGTGGTCGCCGGAGATTGCGGCACTGCGCAACGCGTGCAATGCCGCGCGACGCCGGTATGCCAGATACCGCAGGCGCCGCATCCGTCCACCGGATGCGGAGGCCAGAGAGGCGGAGCTGTACGAGGGATACAGAGCGGCAAAGCGCACCCTCCGAGCGGAGATTAGGCGGACCAAACTTGAGGCCCGCAACTTGTGGCTGGGGACTCTGAACGGGGACCCATGGGGACGCCCGTACAAGTTAGTACGGGACAAACTCCGCCCCTGGGCTCCCCCGCTGACGCAGAGTCTCCGGCCCCAGCTCGTGGAGGGTGTGGTGAGCACTCTGTTCCCCACGCGAGGGGAACACTCTCCCCCGCCCATGGCTCCGCCACCAGCGGTGTCCGACGCGGACCACGATGGCGACGACGACGACAACGCTCCAGAGGTGACCGAGGTAGAGATGAGAGTGGCGGTACGAAGGCTGAGTGCCAAAAATACCGCCCCAGGACCCGACGGCTTGCCTGGGAAGGCATGGGTCCTGGCCATGGAGGCTCTCGGGCCTCGACTAAGAGGGCTCTTCAGCGCATGCATGGAGAGGGGCCAGTTCCCACTTCGCTGGAAGACGGGGAAACTGGTCCTCATCGCGAAGCCGGGGCGCCCCGCGGACTCTCCGTCCGCGTACCGGCCCATTGTGCTGCTCGACGAGGTGGGCAAGCTCTTTGAAAGAGTAATTGCAGACCGCCTCGTCGCACACCTAACACGGGTGGGGCCGGGTCTGGCGGACGGCCAGTTCAGCTTTCGCAGGAGGCGCTCCACGGTGGACGCCATCATGTGCGTGCGAGCTCTCACGACGGGGGATGCAGTGGCCCAGGGCAGGTGTGTCGTGGCGGTGTCTTTGGACATCGCCAACGCCTTCAACTCCCTGCCTTGGAGTAGCATTGGGAGGGCACTCCGGTATCACCGGATGCCCGACTACCTCTGTCGTGTGGTCGAGGCGTACCTGTCAGACAGGTACATAACCTACCCTGGTCACCAGGGGGTGTGGGAACGTCGAGAGATGTCGTGCGGTGTTCCGCAGGGATCGGTACTAGGGCCGCCCTTGTGGAACATCGGATACGACTACGTGCTGCGCGGCGACCTCCCTGACGGGGTCAGCGTGGTCTGCTACGCAGACGACACGCTGGTCCTGGCGCGGGGAGAGTCGTACCAGGCGGCGGTCGAACTAGCGACACGCGGGGTCGCGACAGTCGTTGGCAGGATCCAGGAGCTGGGACTCGAGGTGGCATTGCACAAGTCCGAGGCCATGTGCTTTCACGGCCCTCGGAACGCGCCACCACCGGGTTCCCAGCTAACGGTGGGAGGAGTCCACATCGGCGTCGGGTCAACGATGAAGTACCTGGGACTCGTTCTCGACAGCCGATGGGATTTCGACGAGCACTTCCGACGTCTGGCTCCCAAACTAAATCGGACTGGGGCTGCCCTCGGGCGGCTCCTGCCCAACCTTGGGGGTCCAGACGCCTCCTGCCGGAGGCTCTACGCGGGGATCGTTCGGTCCATGGCCCTTTAGGGCGCGCCGGTGTGGGCGCCGGGGCTGCGGAAGCAGCCGGCGGCCCGGCTGAACGCGTGCCAGAGGGTCGGCGAGCAATGGGTGGCTCGCCGTCTGACCGTCCGGTAACCGTCCGGACCAAGCCCAAGTCGTCGACGGCGCGTTTTGTTCCACGCGCGCCTCAAGGAGATGTCAGCAAATCGTAGGGGCCCAGCAGGGTCGAAGCCTACTGGGGCCACGGGTAGTGTGAAAGCGGAACCCGGGGCCCTGGGACGAAGGCAACGAAGGAACAGGAGTGGGTTTTTAGTCAGTAAGAGTCTGACACTATCTCCCGCTCCGCCCAAGAGCGGGGATGTCATTAGGATGATTTTCCCACTCAGTAAAAAAAAAAAAAAAAAACCTGCCCCAAGTGTCACCACAATACCCGGTCTTGTGCGTCTCACGTCTTTGAGAATAGAATAATCTTTGTTCCAATAATGCTGGTTTATTAATTTTTGACATTTTAGCAGACGAAGCCAGCGACAATAGATAGTTTCTCACAACAAAGAGGTTACATTTTTGCGAGGAATAACCAGTGTTGCTGTTGGAGGAAAACCTATAGTTGATGTGTCAGGTGAAAAGTCCTAGCTGAATACAACAGTGTAGTTTTATTTGCAGTACGAGGACACAGCAGATTTTTAGATTCATTTTAGTTCTATTTGCTGAGAGCCTTAGTTTTTAACGGACTTCAAAAAGGAGGAGGTTCTATGTTCGACTGAATGTAAGTTATTTTTTTATTTATTTTTTTATTCGCGATTTCTCGGTCAATTGTGGGCCGACGTTGAAATTTTTTTTTATTGGAACGGTATGCTTCCAAATTGGCCCCATAGAAATATTATTATGATCAAATCATGAACTTCGAAGATATGGAAAACAGAACAGAACTCCTCATAGGATCAAGGCAGAACTGTCGAAACAAGTAAAATTGCTTTATTTATACGTGTAGTCGATGACTGACTGAAAGAAGAGGAGGAATTATATCAAACTGATCTGATGATGAAGCCTGAAGTTAGGCACCGGAACTCTGTAATAACTTAACTTAATCTAACCGTGTTTGGTATTATTAGAATTGTCATGAGATGCACTCTGGCTATAAGATATTTAAGTATGCCTGATGGGTACTTTTATTGGTGGTACCATAACTAAAAAGTGTTATATAACGAAGAGACAAAATTATTATAGGAACACCGGTTTTCGAAATTAAAGTTACTTTGCACTTTATAGTGTTTTTCTACAATGAAGTCGGTTGTATTATTTACAAAAAAAAAAATATAACCACACAAGTCGGTATTATATAACAAAGAGAAGAAACTATTATAGAAACATCGACTTCCGAAATTAGAGTTATTTTGCACTTTTCAGTGTTTTTTTACGGTTGAATTTTTTTTTTAGTTTTTATTTATTTATAAAAAGATGTCAGCACACGTCCGTTACTATTGTGGTACGAATTTTGAGAGAAATGTAGGAGGTAAAAATTATATTAAGACTACTTACTACTAGCGGCTTCACCTGCGTGAATGTAGTAAATTATATCGAGGCAACATACTCTCCAGATGCAAAGTCCCCTATATGATATTCCAAGGCATTCTGTACTCATGTGCGAAACATACAAATCCATTAAGGTTTTTGAGAACAAAGGAGCAATAAACTTACACACACATATTTATTTTGCTTTTATAGTATCGGTGTGATTTAATAAAAATGCGAGAGTAATGGTGGACGAGTGGTAACAGCCCCGACTTCCGAGTTGTAGGTAGCGGGTTCAAACCCAGCCAGGCGCATTACTTTGTGTAATTTATTTTATCACCACAACTCTCAAAACGGTGAAGGAAAACATCGTGAGGAAACCGGCATGTCCTAGAACCAAAAATTCGAAGACATATGACATCCACCAACCCTCACTGAGCCCGCGTCGTGGATTACGGCCCATTCCCTCTCCTAGAAAGAGGAGGCCTGAGTCCCAGCAATGGGAACATTAAAAGGCTGATTATGCTATGTTATTTTAATAAAATTAGTTTTCATAGTGATATTTTGAGCGTTTGAACGTATGAAATAACTAGCTTATGCCAGCGGCATTGCCCGCATATAAGTAGGTATCTCCATACAAACTTTGGACCTCTTTTTCATTCCCTTAGGAAGTGAATTTTGGAAAATCTTCTCTTAGTACTCGCCCACGTAAAAAAGGGAACCTTTTACAAAATTTCATGTCCTTAGTCCCAGTAGTTTTACCAATGTGTTGATATGTCAGTCAGTTTCTCCTTTTATAAATATACAAGCTTTTGCTCGTGCCTTCGTCCGCGTAGAAGTTGAAAATGGTTTTATTGGGTTTTTTGAGATACGAAAATATGAAATATTATTTATTATCTTCGTCGTGTGTGATAGTCCATTCAATTGTATGGCGAGCGGTATTGTATCTTAATATAAAATATTATAGTATCTTAGAACTCCACTGCGGGTGACGTAACCTACGACAAACTTATTATTTACGTTTGATACAGTAATCGGGTCTAGGGATTGAACCGCAAAATTAGGTTTGTTTTTTATTTTATATACTTTTTCGGGATAAAAAGTACTCAGTGTGGTGCCCTGAATATTAAAGAATAATTATACCAAGTTTCATCGTAATCGAACCGGTAGTTTTTGCGTGATACCTGAACAAACAGACAGACAGACAAAAATTTTTTTAATCACATTTTTGGGTTCGGTATCGGTCTAGTAACACCCCCTGCCATTAATTTTTTTGATATTTTCAATGTACAGAATTTTGACTTCTACAGATTTATTATAAGTATAGATATAGAAGATGACATTAGCAAGTTATGATTGAAACACGTATAGAAGTTAATACTTTGCTTATTTAATTTAGCTACAGACTGCACAAAATCACATACAATACAATATTAAACACCGCACTCAATCCAAAAAGAACACAACATCGCTCCAACAATTTATCTCAACACATGTACCAACAAATGTACAAATGTTTGCCCAATACGAGAGAGCAGCTGAGCAAACTTCGCAATAACGCAACTCAGGAAATAGAGCGTAATCAATTTGCCAGAGCAAAGAAAGTAAACGTCACGGGGTCAGTGGGCAAGGACCACTATTTTTGGGACATGGGAAAATAAAAAAAGGTGGCATGCTGTCTATTCAAGTGTCAGTTTGGGCTTTTTATATTATTTTTTTGCGGCTCCATTTTATTCACCTATATGGATTTTTAGAGTATGGGCATTTTATATGGTGTTTCTACTGATGCGAATCTAGGTAGAGTAATTGTAATCTCCACTCCGCATCACTGGAAATTGTGTAAGTGGAGCAGAGAAAAGTGGGGTGGAGCGGAATGGAGTGGAGTGGAGCGGAGTGGAGCTGATTGGAGCGGAGTGGAGTTGAGTGGAGCGGAGCGGAATGGAGTGGAGCGGAGTGAAGTGGAGCGGAGCGGAGTGGAGCGGAGCAGAGCGGAGTGGAGCGGAGCAGAGCGGAGTGAAGCGGAGCAGAGTGGAGCTGTGGAACTTTACGGACTTTCAAATAAAACAAATGAACACGTGGCCTTGACCAGGAATGAACGGAATTGCGTACCGAACGGAGATCACTAAGCGGAATTTGATCAAATTCACTCCACCCCGTTCCGCTGCAATGAAAACACTTGCCATTTTTCACTGCTCTTCTCAGCTCCACTCTACTTAGCTCCGCTTTAGTGGAAACGCACTCCAAGGCGTTAGTCCCGGCTGTCATTTTTATAGATTTTTGACAGTCGCAACAAATAGTCGCCAAAAAATCTGACACCAGTTTACTTGGTTGCGGAGGTCAATTAGGCAGTCACTGCACGTAAAAGATAGGCAGTTTGATTGGTTCTATATAGAATTCAAATAGATCTTGGTAAAATTAATGATGGTACTTGTGTTGGTAAATAAACAGTTACCTATGTTTTAAATTGAAGTCGAAACGCCGAGAGGATGGATTGTAAAGACCTTATTTGTGAAGGTCTTCAAAAAGGTCAGTGTGACTGGAGTGCATAAACATATAAAGTGGTTTAAAAGATTTAAAAAACGGTAAAGCACTGACTTGTTATTGGCCGTCGGTCTTTTTTGTGTATTTTGAGCTGCAGTGAACTAGACGAAGATACGTTATCAATAAATTTCTTTCCAGTAATTTTTGTGGTGCAGTATTATGATGTGATACCATTTGCGATCAACGACATTTATAAGACACTTCAGAGAGTTAGTGTCGCCGCACATGGGCCTCAAGCCACAGCCACAAACGCCGCAACGAGAAGCTAGAAGCGGCGACAAGACTCTTGTGGCCAATGGCTGCTACTTTTTGAACCCATGCGCGCAGTATCACAATGGACTCTATTCAAGAAGGTTTAAATGCGCGAATAGCGTACAGCGGTGTTTTGTAGCAGCATTTAGTAGCCGGTACGGGCCACAAGAAGCAAGCAGCGGCGATTAGTAGTGCGTGACGGCCACCGGCGTCAACCGTGGGCGGCGAATCCATATAAAATGTATGAGAACTATAGTAAATATGCAAGTGGCGGCGTTTTATGGTTGTGGCCGGTGGCCCGTGTGCGGTGACCCTTAGCTGCAATATTGTTCGAGTGAGTTACCGGCGCTGGAACGTAAAGGCCCACTAGAATATAGGTGGATTTAAGTAAGTAAAAGTCTAACACTATTTCCATCCATAACTGGAAATATTATTTGTTGATTTCTCAACAAAAAAAAACTTGGCAAGTGCAAGTCGAACTCGTGCAGTGAGGGTTCCGTACAAACTACAATCATCTCGAAGATTTTTCCGAATTGCAATTTTTTTTTGTGACGTAGTTAACAACAAATTTTTTATTTTCAGATTTATTTATTTAACCTTCATGTACAGTGGTGGTACATAGGCGGACTTAATGCCACAAAGCATTCTCTACCAGTCAACCATTGGGTTAAAAAGACAACACTATTACGTAGGTGTACACAATAAATAAATAATAGACATTTTTGAATTATTATTTTTTTAAATTGATATAAACCAGTGCTTGACTGCGATACCACCTGATGGTAAGCGGAGATGCAATCATTGATGGTCAGGCGCACTAGTTTATTAAGAGCCTATTCACTCTAGCCTTGAAGACACCTAAATTATAGTTGGACGGGAATAGAATGTAGTATCGTTAAATTAAGTGGTGGTTTAATGTTGGTGGTTTATTCCTATACCTGTGTTAGCAAGACCTTGCATCATACCAAATTTCAGGATTCTGGCTCAACGAGAAGTACCCTATCAATTTTGATTCCTTTGAAAGTATCGGAATATACGTTTTATGCGACATAAACGGACGTATTTTTTTTATTCGTAAACTAAGAAGTTTGATGTCTTCACAGCTTCAAGGAAACCATACGTTTACGATGTGAGTATATGGTTTTAATTTCAACTCGATACTTCTATGCGTTCCCGAGAAAAAGAGTATTGACAGACAGACAGACAGACGGACAACAAAGTGATCCTATAAGGGTTTCGTTTTTTTTTTTTGAGGTACTGAACCCTAAAAACTGGCCAAGTGCTAGTAGGATTCACACACGAAGGGTTCCAAACTACATATTAAAATCGAGCAAAAAATCACCGACAAAATAACGTTTCTCATGTAGGAATCCCCCTTTTAATTTTCAACTTTATTTTAATTTAAAAATTGGCATAGTGACAACAGAAATACACATTCTGTGAAATATCCAGCTTTTTACCTCTACGGTTTATAAGATTCAGCCTTCTGACAGACAGAAAGACGGACAAGCGGACAAACGGACGAATGGACGGACGGATAGTGGAGGCCTGTATGCTCCGTTAGCATCTTTAAAATACGGAATCCTGAAAAAGTTAGCTGGCTAGAGCCAGTAAATAACTATGCTATGAATTTACGTACTTTGAGCACACACCCACGTTAAACAAATGAATAAAATTGTTTATTTTTAAAATTTAGAAAAATGCGATTGCATTTTGAAACACATTTCGCTCGTACTTTATAAGCTCTCGTAATTGTTTATGCAAACATGTGAATACGATTTTTTAATTCTGTCTGTTTGTATATGACCGGTTTCCTGTTAGCATATGCTCAATATTTGAGCACTCAATTTCGGGGAAAGGTTAGTTTTTACATTCAATTACAGCTTTAGGTTTAGATGAAATTTTAGAAGCCAGCACAGTTGCAGTATTTTTAAGAATATAATAGAATAGAATAGAATAGAATAGAATAGAATAGAATAGAATAGAATAGAATAGAATAGAATAGAATAGAATAGAATAGAATAGAATAGAATAGTATTTATTCGATGCAGGCAATACAATAGGCAACTACACAAAAAAAAAGTACAGATTTATAATATAGTTGCACTGAGCGTGCCCGAACCGAAACGGTCGCCAATTCAGCAATTGCTGGGCGTCAGACACCCAGCGCTGATTTTCAGCTGGCACCCCGCAGTGACGCACGGATAATGGTAAATAAAATATAACATATTACATAAACCTATATAAATATAACCCTTACTTAAACTAAAAAATTGATACAAGTGTTTTTGTGTGATAATTTTGCTTTTAACGCCACGGTAGTTTTTAGTGTGATAACCGAATAAACATAGACTTAAAGAATAAAAAATGATTTTTAAATCAACGCTCCGTCCCCTGATGATTATTTGCCGACGGGATTCCGATTCCGATTTCCGGCCACCGCAGGCGCGGGTTTGCGGCCAGCGAGCAATGGGTGGCTTGCCGTCCTACCGTTTGGTAACCGTCCGGACCGAGCCCAAGTCGACGACGGCGCGTACTGTTCCACGCGCGCCTCAAGGAGATGTCAGCAAATCGTAGGGGCCCAGCAGAGTCGAAGCCTACTGGGGCCACGGGTAGTGTGAAAGTGAAACCCGGGGCCGGGCCCTGAGACGAAGGCAAAGAAGGAACAAGAGTAGGTCTGTCAGTAAAAGTTTGACACTATCTCCCGCCCAAGAGCGGGATTTGTCATAAGATGAGTTTCCCACCCAAAAAAAACCCTGATGTTTATTTTTTAATTGGTATAAACCAGTGCTTGACTGCGATCCCACCTGATGGTAAGCAGTGATGCAATCATTGATGGTAA
The DNA here is from genome assembly GCA_949316375.1 of Mythimna vitellina. Classification (NCBI taxonomy): domain Eukaryota; kingdom Metazoa; phylum Arthropoda; class Insecta; order Lepidoptera; family Noctuidae; genus Mythimna; species Mythimna vitellina. The sequence continues at coordinate 3,972,570 of OX438687.1, read as the reverse complement.
GGCGCATTAGTTTATTAAGAGCCTATCTACTCTAGCCTTGAAAACAGCTAAATTATAATCGGACGGGAAGACCGCAGCAGGCAAATTGTTCTAGTCCTTTGATGTACGCGGTATAAATGACGAACCGAAATGCTTAATCCGGACCGTAGAAGTCTCAACAATATAAGGGTGGATACTCGCCGCACGACGGGTTGTCCGATGGTAGAAAGGAGATGGCGGAATCAAGTTCTGTGGGTATTAAAATTTCATGAAACAGAAAAGTAATATCATGATAATAATTTCAAATGAAAGACGTCCACTGCTAGACCTATCCTAGGATCCTCAACCGTTCATCAGTCCATCTTGTGGGAGGTCTTCCGACTGCATCTTCCAGTACGCCACCACCGCTCCAGAATCTTTCGGTCTCATCAAAAATTTCTTCTGCGAGCAATATAGCCCTGTCCACCGCCTCTTAACTAACGGAAAGAAAATCGGCCAAGTTATTTTAATCGCATTCCAGAGATAGATCGAGGGAGTATTCTGGGTTTAATAATAAGGATATTAAAATATGTAAACTAAGTTAAAAAATGCTTGCCACTAAGCAGACGGAAACACAACACAGAAATACAGAACACAGAACACAGAGACACAAACACAAACAGAAACACAGAAATTAGAAAAAAAAAATAAAAAAATATATATTAATAATATATAATTATTATATATTGTTATTTATTATTTTATTATTATTATTAATTATTTATTATTATTATTGTTTTTTTTTTTGAATTATTGTATTTTTAGTACAGAAATTATTTTGTACAACTTTTCAATAACTGTTCAACCCATCAAGTTCATAATAATTTTCCTAGAAAGTCTTAATAAAGTTCTACTTTTGCAATTTTTTTCATATTTTCTAACTTACGGTTCAAAAGTTACACATTTTTTTTTAAACTTTGGTGCGATTATTTTAACATTATCAATAAATTAAAATATTAACATTATCAAAAAATGATCCCAGTAAACCCATAATCATTTTTAAATACCTATCCAACACAACACGTTTGGGTTGAAATGTAAAAAAAAAATCAATCCCGACTTTACGTGTAAGGGGCACTCCCCCTAATAAAACATTTTTTTTTTCACTTTTTATTTTACCACTTTGTCGGCGTGACTGATATACATATTGGTACCAAATTTCAGCTTTCTAGTTCTAACGGTTACTAAGATTTTCCGCGGACGGACGAACAGACAGACAGACTTGGCGAAACTATAAGGATTCCTAATTGACTACGGAACCCTAAAAAAAGATACGTCCGTTTATGTCGCAAAAAATGTATATTTCAACACTCTCACGGGAATCAAAATTCATAGGGTAGTTCCCGTTGACCCAGAATCCTGAAATTTGGCATGAACCAAAGTCTTATATAACAGATATGGGAATAAATCTGAAAACAGTAAAGTTTTGGTAAAACACAAAAGAAAAATACTTTAGACTCCTATCGGGAACTGAACTATTTACATAGGTAAGTTTCTACGGAACCCCCAGTACGCGAGTCCGACTCGCATTTGCCCAGTTTTTTCTACTATCACGTAGGTGAAGCCAAAGGCGGTAGGTAGTACTATACTGCGATACGAATAAAATTGTTCTAATAAATATTGATGTGTGGTGATGGTGATGAAAGTTTAACCACCACACAAAAATTAATTTCACAAACATTTTGCCAATTAAAGTCTCTCTTTTGTTCGTGCCATCTGTATTTCAGTGATATTTTAATAGCACCGATTAAATTGTCATTTGAAACAAATATATACTGTATTTCAACTAAACCTAACTACGCTAATTGTTGTAGTAATTAGCTAAACAGCATGCAACGTGCTACAAAAGCTTTCCAATGTGAAAATAATATGTAATTAGGTTTATAAAATATATCTACATAATATGTCATGTTTACGTTTTACATGTAAAATGTATTTTGTTTGAAATTTAATTCACTTTGAAATTCTGATGACATGTTTTATTTTGATGATACAAGTATATTACGCTTTCATTTTAAAGCATATAATTTTTATAGCGATTGTGTATTGGCGTTCACCTTAAGAGCTTCCAACCCTTTTCATACAACCAGTCTTATGTGATTATGACAATATTAGCATGGCATAGCATTCAGGCGTTTTTGAGTAATCGGGGACCAGACATAAGTGATACACGAATTGATAACCTCCTTTTTTGAAGATGGTTTAAAATACTAACAATGTTATCAAACAAAACAAGAACTTTAACTTACTGTTATCGTATTGTTATAGCGGGAGTTAAGTTTTTTGTTGACGAGCACAATACTTCTGCCTGTGATGGACTCCTCAATATACTTTAATATCTGTAAAAGTAGACACAAATTGGTTAGCGTAGTATAGTCGGCCTTATAATGTTCCTACTGCTGGGACTCAGGCCTCCTCTCTAGGAGAGGGCATGAGCCGTAATCCACCACGCGGGTTCGCTGCGGGTTGGTGGATGTCACACGTCTTCGAATTTTTGGTTCTAAGACATACCGGTTTCCTAATGATATTTTCCTCCACCGTTTTGAGAGCAGTGGTGATGAAATAAATTACACAAAGTAATGCGCCTGGCTGGGTTTGAACCCGCGACCCACAACTTGTAAGTCGGGGCCGTTACCACTCGGCCACCACTGCTCCCACGACGATATCACACATTTTTTTCTACATATTTTGGAAACACAGATATTTTGTGGATATTATCTAGGTTTTTTTAAAAATAAAATCATAAATATGTGTAAAAATAATCCAGTAAATACCTTTGAAAATCTGTTATTTTGCGTGAAATTTAGCCCTTTATAATGTTGGGCACGCCATGATTATGACGGTAAGTTCCCTCTTTGAGGAGTGGCTGGAAAGACAACACGGCATCCTCACCCTCCACATGACGATGGTCCTCACCGGACATGGTAAGTTCGGGAGGTTCCTGCACCGGATTCGTGCGGAAGAAACGCCCAGGTATAATCATTTTGTGGAGCGCCCGGAGGACACGGTGGAGCATACGGTAGACGTGTGCCGCATCTATTACCGCCGTGTCCTCGTGAGGGCAATCGGTGGCAGCGATCTCTCGCGCCGGGCCTTGGTACATGGCCATGGTCCGAAGCGAGGAGGAGAGGCAGGCGGATTTACATCACTCATGGCCTGACCCTGACCCTGTTGGGTCCCTACGATTGCTGACATCTTCCTGAGGTGCGCATGGAACATTACGCGCCGTCTATGACTTTTTTTAAGGTTGGAAATCATCCAAATGACTTCTCGCGCTCTGGGCGTGTCAGACTTTTACTGACTAAAACCACATCTGTGTCCTTCAATTACTTTTTGCGTTCTAGGACTACGGGTTTCCCTTTAGTAGTTTGTAGCGTAGTGATCCACGCGCTCCTCAAAGAGATGCCGTCGATGACTTGGGATCGGTCCGGACGTTTGCCGAACGGTCGGACGGCGAATTATCTCTTGCTAGTCGTCCAAAACCATTGATAATGTGTCCTTCTGAAATATAATGGTATGAACACGGTGTTTGAAAGGAATAGTTCTATATGGCCAACTTCGCTCTCTCAGCTCATATAGTTTCGTCTCTCTCTAACACCGGAATTTTCATTATTTTAAGACAGCACAGTTACCTGAAATTGGATTTCACCAATAGCACTACAACTTGTTTGTACTTTTACATCAAAATGTTGACTAAAATACCTGCGAATTAATAACATCAGTTCGTTTTATAAATTCAATTTAAATTCTGCACCTCAACTCCGGAATAGGGACACAAATTTAATTAATTCTGCAGAAAATTGGAGCCCGATGATCGATCCTAATAATATTTTATGTTTAAAGTAAAGTTCAATTATAATAAAAATTCACGGCTTTCAAATCTTCATCCTTGGTTCTTTCTGTATTTTTTTTATGGTGAACAATAAAGAGTATGTTTGTATTCTTCGTTTTTTGTGTCGATTTAACTATGCTTTACCAATATGTAGCCAAGACCGCTCTCTCATTGGTTTTTCTCGTTTAAGTCGTGGAAGATGCAGGCTGTTGTGTATGCTGAATAGGAGAGGAGGTGACGCATATCCCGTAAAAGGGCACCACACTGGCACTGTGTTCGCGATGGGTTTACAATACCCATATTGTACCCCTTTTTTAGCGCTAAAAATAGATATATTGTGAACGTGAAGACGTTGATTGCTTTATTTTCTTTTTCAGTAATTTTAAAGTATATCTGGCAATTTGAGTCTGCGGCCTACCCAAATGCCGTTTCCTTGGTATTGTTCGTCAAATCACTGAGCTCCTTAGGAGTCTGGAGTTGCGCTTTGTAAATACTGACAAATGCTTACACTGACTGGATAGGTCTACTCAAATCTGTATTGTTCTTTCTTAAAAAGACCATCTCAGACAAATCTGCATGGTTCTCATGGATTTGACCATTACATATTTACTGTACGGACTTTAAAAGAGATTTCGATCCCTGAGTTGGTTTCGGCGTTTTTTCTCAGGGTAGTCAGCTAGGAAGCACCATCATCTAGTTCAAAATGACAAAAAAATATTTATGAAAAATGTTTTTTTTTTTAACTATTTACAAAACCGCGCGCGGCGGCGGACGGGTTTTTTTTATCAGATATACTGATATTTATTTTGTTAATAGTTTTAAAAAATCACTTCCCATATAATTTTATTTTGTTATATTTTTACTTTCTTATTCTTATACTTTTACTATTGATCTTTCAACTCTTTTACTTGCCAAACTTACCTGCCAAAGCATGCCCACTTCATCGAGCAGCACGATGAGCATACGGATGGAGAGTCCGCAGGTCGTCCCAGTTTCCCAAACGGACTAGTTTCCCCGTCTTTCAACGAAGTGGGAACTGGCTCCTCTTCAAGCATACGCTAAGTAGCCTTCTTAGTTAAAGCCCAAGAGTCTCTGAGGCTAGAACCCGGCTTTCTTAGACCAGCTGCCAGATCCTGGGGCGGTATTTAGGCGTATCTACCGTGAAAATAGTACAAGTCACAAAAGGCAGTCTTCCCCTCGAACGCCGATTGTACATACGTCTGCACAATTTGAATGACCTTGAAAAACAATTGTCGTTTTGTACACACATTCGTACGATTTTTTTTTGCCGAAAAATTTGTTTTTTATGTCTTGTTTTTTCCTAGAATAATCCCGAAAAAGCTTTTTTTGTTTTTTTTTTTGTTGGTTAACGTAAAATCGCGCAATTATTAAAAATAATACCCCGGGGCGCCCGAGAGGTTAAAACTAAACGAGAGTCTTTTTTCTAGCTAAGCTTATTCTTTTTAGTTTCCTCTATTCCGTTTTCTTTCGCTATTGACCTTTGAACTCGCGTCTGACTAGTTCAATAGGTACTTGTGATAGTGATTTTCTTTGAAAACTGCAAAAAAAAGTGCGATTTCAAGAAAAAGTGTAAAAGAAGTGTCGGAAAACCTAAAATTTTGATAATCACTGTGTATTGTTGAAATAGTTTTCTATGTATCTTACTTGAGTGCAGACTGCTGTGTGTATTGTAGATTCGATTCCCGCACGGAACAAATATTTTTATGACCTACTAATATGGTGCCTGGGGGATTTACCTCGGATTTTTGTTATGGTGGATAAAATTAGAAAAACATATGTGGTATGTTTAGCTAATAATATGTATTAACCCTACGTACGGCATGTATCCGGTCCGGATTAAACATTTCGCTTCATCGTTAATACTGCATACATCGAAGGATTTAAACAATTTGCCTGCTGCGGTCTTCCCGTCCAACTATAATTTAGGTGTCTTCAAGGTTAGAGTGAATAGACTCTTAATAAACTAGCGCACCTCACCATCAATGATTGCATCACTGCTTACTATCAGGTGGGATCGCAGTCAAGCACTTTTTATATCAATAAAAAAAAAGTTTCACAAGTGTGAGAAAATAACCTTCTACTAAACCAAAAAGCCTTTAAAACATAACGATGCAAATAATAAATTACATTCAGGTTTAAAATTCAGCATATTTCATGCATTATTACAACCTATTCTGCTCACCTCGTAAAATAACATAGTCATGAACATAAAACAACAATGGTATTACCGGGGTGGATTTTTAAACGCGCATAAAATATGTTCGGAACTGATAAAGTGGAATCTAGAAGTTATAAGGGTAATATATTGAATTCCTTTTAATATGACCGCCTGTTACACCGTAGTTAGGTTTCGTAAACAATTCTAACCATTTAGGGTTGAAACCTACTGGGGCCAAGTGCGAGTCGGACTCACACCCTGAGGGTACCGTACAAACTTACCTATGTGAATGGTTAAATTTCGGAATGGGATTACGGAAGATTTTTCCGAATCACATCATCATCTTCCTGCCCTTGTCCCATCTTATTTGGGGACGGCGCAACACGTTTTTTTCTTCCATTCTATCCTGTCAACCGTCATACTATCACTAACTTCCTTTTCTTTCATATCACTGTTCACACAATCCATCCATCTTTTCTTTAGCCTCCCTCTCCCTCTCCACCCATCCACATGTATACTCATAACTCTTTTAGTAACATGTGTTTCATCTCTCCTTTTTACATGACCATACCAAGACAAACGATTCCCCTTCAACTTTTCAGTCACTGGCGCCACTTTCAAACTTCCTCTAATATATTCATTTCTTACTTTATCCATTCTCGTCACACCACACATCCATCTCAACATTCTCATCTCCGCTACATGCAATCTTTTTTCATCCGTCTTTTTCACAGCCCAACATTCTGATCCATACAGTATGACAGGTCTTATCACAGACTTGTAGATTTTACCCTTCAACTTGAGGGGCATCCGTGGGTCACAAATTGTTTCAGTGACCTGTCGCCATTTCATCCACCTGTATTGATCCGATGTGATACGTCTCGGTCTACCTCGCCATCTCCTTGGATAAGCGACCCGAGGTACCGAAAGTCGGAGCAGATTGGTATGGGCGTTCCAGCGAGAGCTAAGGGCATAGGACCGGAGAGACCACCGAAATCGCAGAACAAGTATTCCGTTTTGGTTCTACTCAATTTCAGGCCAACACTCTCCAGTCTGTGCCACCACACCTCCAATCTGTTCTGGACCTCTAGGCCACTCTCGGCAACCAACACAATATGATCGGCAAACAACATACACCAAGGAACCTCTTCCTGAATGTCCGACGTCAGAGCGTCCATTATCATCAGGAAAAGGTAAGGGCTGAGAGCCGACCCTTGATGTAAGCCGACAGCCACATTGAAGCTGCCAGTGGTGCCCACTGTAGACCGGACTTGGGTACTGGATCGACTGTACATCGCTCGGATCAACTGCACATACTTCCCAGGCACACCTTTCTCCCTAAGGGCCCACCATAGAACCTCACGAGGTACCCGGTCGTATGCCTTTTCGAGGTTTATAAGAGGTAAGATTTTTCCGAATAGCAAAAAAAAAAAAATGTACGTTTTATACAACATAAAACGAAGTAACCTTTTTCTCCTTAATTTACAAGTTTGATTTTTTTACAGCTTCAAGAATCTACAGACTGGAGTATATGGTTTAAATTTCAATTCAATACCTCCACGCGTTCCTAAGATAAAGGGTCTTGCAAGATAGACAGACAGACGGAAGGACAACAAGGTGATCTAATAAGGGTTCCGTTTTTTCCTTTTGAGGTACGGAACCCTAAAAAAGAGTTTCCGTGGCCAAAGAACACAAAGAGCAAATAATGAAGGAACATAGGTGAGTTTCAGTCAGCAAAAGTCTGACACGCCCCCTCGCTACACTCTAAAGTTGGAGAAGTATTTTGATGAATTTCCACCTAAAAAATAATCCCAGAAAAATAAACCCAGCTTATCATCATAGTCTTTCTGTTCTGAGTGTTCCAGGTGCCCAGATCCGTTGTGTTGAAGCGCAATTGATAAACATAGGTATTAAAAAATCCAAATATATTCTAATCACAACATCATCGCGAATTCTCCATACATTGTAAAATAAGTTAATCTGTCAAAATCAAAAATATTTTTATTTCACGTAGGCCTACATGGGCACTTATAACGGCTAGTGCACGGTTCCAAATTGATCGTTTCCTATGGAGAAGAACCGGAAGAATGTCATTAGCTGACCATTGATTGTAACTTCGGATAGTCAAAAGTTCAAAAGTCTGCAAAATAGTCTTATCACAGGACATGGCGTTATATAATTTCCAATATATTTTTTCATTATAATCTTTCAATGACATGCCCCGCTCTTTGGTTGGCAAGGGACTTTTATTGACTAAAAACTCACTCCTGTTCCTTCGTTGTCTTTCATACCAGGGCCGAGTCTTCCTTTCAGAAGCAGACCCTTGGCCTCAGTAGGCTTCGACCCTGCTGGGCCCCTACAGTTTGCTGACAACGTCTTGATGCGCGCGTGGCTTGGGTTCGGTTCGGATGGTTACCGGACGGCGAGATAGAATTTCCAATATATTGGATCGTGGATGTCAAGATATGCAGTTTCTCTAAATTGCAGCGAGTTCCATGGCACCACATAGGAACTATAAATTTCAAAATCCTATATCATGGTATTAGAGTTCTTCGCGTGATTAAAACATACAACAGCCCCAAAATAAGTATCGGACAGTTATCCGGATCAGACATAACACCCGTCTGGTCGGAGGATCCACCTTTTTAAACGCAGTAACGTGAGATTTTACACTCTATTCAGAATACCTCTAAAATGTTTAAGACTAAAATTCAGCAGTACCAACATAAATAATTCGATAAAACGTTTTTCCACAGCATGAAACTATAAGTTCATAAAGAAACTTAAAAAAAAACCTTCGGTGAACCAGTTTTAAATCAAAAAAGTTTTATTTAAACCTGTTTTAAGCCACGCTGCAGTTCGCTTAAAATGCTTCCAGCTTGTACCTTTTGTACTACGTTACCTATGTGACACATAACGGTGTAACAGTCACCCGACATTGTTCCTAAGAGATTTAAAATCACTTTTGTTGAATTTCCTCATCTCACACGGGTCACAGGACCATACGTAACACTATTTGTAGTAAGAGTAATAGATTCTCTTTGTGGAACGTTGATCGTATTGGGAAGGATTGTAGAAATTGTTTGATGATAGTCTCTGTGTTCTTTGAACCTTCAGTTATTATTCCTTTGACCTTAACTAAGCTTCATTTTTCGTCATCCGTATATTCATAAATCGTTCTGTTACTTTCAGAATATTTTCCGGGCAACGCGAACAACGGCTATTTGTTCTTTGCGAGGTACGCGGATACTACTCCGTTTAAAATTCAATCTTCACTTTGATTTCAAACTCCAGGCAAAAAAAGAAACTTAAAGAATAAGCCCAAAAACAATTTATTCTACCCTAAAAACCTAGGTTTCATCAGGTGACTGACACAAGCAATTGGATGTAAAATAAAATTTTCTTCTAATTTAAAATTTATCGAGAAAAACACCAAATGATAACGATAAATGATATTAATTTAGCAAAAAAGTTTAAAACACTTTGAGACGGTTTTTTTTTGTTAATTTAAACCAGATTTTTTGAAAATAAGGCGATCATTGTGCTCTATAATGCCTTAGTAAGAAACCCATTGGAGCGCAACGCAGTCATCTTGTCTCCACATGAAACTAAATAATATATAGTATTATATTGGAGCGAGTGCGGAACAAATTTATTAGATATTGAGAGGCGAGCCAGGAGGTTCACTGACAATAATGCAATCGTTGAGTTGAGTCTTCAAAGTCTTGAGCATCGACGCCGAGTTGCTAGCCTGTCGGTTTTCTGCCGGTTGCATTTCGGAGAGTGTGCGTCGGAATTGCATAACCTAATTCCGCCTAGCCCGTTCCATCATCGGACCACCAGGCTTACGGCTATGCGCCACCGGTACATGGTAGACATCCCAACTATACGCACAAAAAAAAGATATCTCTAATGAGACTCTATGGTGTTTACCCTTTTTTTCCCCTAATGTATCCCACCATGTTTATTTTAGGCGTGGTGGAATATAATGAACTTACAGTAAGAAGGGAATTTGCTCTTGTACTTTATATTTTTAAAGTACGAAGAGGAAAACTTAATGAGCTTTGTTGGAGTTGTTGTGTCTATATATATTCCTGATAAATATGTTTGGCACCGGTTTCGGCCTCCACTGCTGGTGGTGTCAAGGGCGAGGACAAATCTGCTCAAAGAGTCGCCTCTGACGCGCGCACTTTGCAATCTCAATCTCAAACACGACCAGTCAGATCTATTCATTTTTACTTTGAGTGAATTTAACAGAGTGGCTCTAGTGGTTATATGTTATTGTAATCTTCTTCTTAGCGTATCGATGGGAAAACTAGGTAAATTCATTGCTTGGCCCAGTATTCGGCCACAGCAGTGCCGTCCGCAGCTGATGCTGTCATTAGGTCCCTACGTGAACAGGTAACAGGGCACGTGATGCAGGATCGAAGGTGGGACATGGTCTGCGGAGATACGCCGCACATAAACTGATGATCGGAACCATCTGAGAACCCCTATCTGTGAGATTGTTTTTGCTACGCCCAACTTGGGTGCGGAGTCTGTTTAGAGTTTTCCAGGTGGGCCATTGCAACTCGTGTCCAGGAGAGAGACTCTCCGACGGCTCGACAAAATCATCAGGAGGTTTAAACTTCTCCCGCCAGAGGTCGCATCTCTCCAAGGGGCTGTTACCTTGAGATGGGCTCACACTTGCAACAAAACTTTTACGACTTTTAAGTCTCAGGGGCACCGAACTGTAATTGTGCATTGGATGACGAGGGTCGTTTTGTTGTTTCGCCCTTTCTAAGCGTAGCCACAGTCCTCAGAATTTCTGGGGGTGCAATGCCGATTAGTGGATACAGCATTCGTACCGGAGTCGGTTTAAGGCAACCAGTAGCAATTCGGCACGGCAGCAGAGAATCAGACCGCCATCGCAGTTGTCCGCAGAACTTGGGGAGACGCCCCCCATCTAGTGAATGTTAGGCGACGTAGATTGTAATTAATAAGGTTTAGTATTAAATTATGTGTATATAGTTATATTAACTATACTGTCGTATTAGGTTTGCCTGTACTGATAGTATACGTTTGATAAATAAATAATACAAGACATTTTTATGTACTTTGGTCTCCAAATTATGCCTAACAATTTTATGCTGACTTTGATCCCAAAAGCATAATATTTTTTAGGCATATTTATGTGCATAATTCACAACTCTTTACGGTGTAGGTCGTGTTACGAAGGACCGTCCCAAAGCTTCCCCTGGGGGTCGTTGGCAACTAAATGATGGTAGAAGGGATGGAGAGTAGAAACTAGATAATGACACAGAGTAAGAAAACTGTGCAGAAGGGATCAGTGGTTGAGCTAAAATGAATACTACCAACTGTACAAGACTATTTGAAAAGTGTCGTGTTTGGAACAGTTAAGATGAATTTTTGAACAAAAAAACTTGTTTGTTGTTTTTTTTTTTAAACTTAATCGTTTTGAAAAAAATTGTCATTATTCAAAATCTTAATTAAATTTGGAAGGTTTCTTTTGTTATACTTTATTGACTTTTCGAATTTTCGTGTAAATTATGAAATGTCAAAGTTCATGCAAAATAGCAAATTTTAAGATGTCTTGGACTGGATTGGTTTTACACAAATCTATAAATTGATTTCAGTAGAAGCCTAGATAATATCCACAAGTATATCGTTCCAAAATATCTAATGAAAAATGTGTAATAACGTCATAATCGCATAAGAACGGTTGTATGAAAAACAGTGAAAATGTATGTCGAGTTGTATGCCATTAATTAGCAAATAAAAAAATATTTAAGCATCCCTGTAACACTTTTCCTAACTCATTTCACATAGACTAAAGAATACCTTATTATTTGAAATAAGTTGGGAAGAGAAATGTCGCTTCTGTAGACTATTATTCCATGTTAATGAGGTTATATTGCCAAACTGGACCGTCAGTGATGTACGGCGTACCTGCCAGCCTGCCACGTTACTCTAAACTATTGGTCATTTATTTTCTTGATTGGACTATTGTGCATAGTAAATGTAGGTTGAATTCACAGGTATTTAACCTAATATAAAATTTAGACTAAATTCCCAATGGATTAAGCAGTAGAGTATCCAAGGACTGCGGAATTGTTCGAAAAAGTTACCGTGTCCCTGCGTCATAAAAAGCGACTGAAGGAACACATGTAGGTTTTACTCAGTTAAAGTCTGACCCCTTCTTGCTCTATCCAGAGCGGAAGGAGTTATTTGATAATTTTCTTCGCCTCTTCCCGTTACGCAAAGTCAACTTTTATATCTCTCGCCCATTGACTTCGTTGTTAAGTATCGTTGCCTGTAAAGCATGATTTTGCATGTCCTTCCGGACATCTGTCATCCAAATGAGGCCTTACCTAATTGAAACACTTAGGGAGCAGCTCGTCAAAAGTATGATTTTGGCTAGGCTGAATTATGCAGACACGGAGTATGGCCTGCAGGAAGCCAAAGAAAAAATGTGGATGGATTGTGTGAACAGTGATATGAAAAAAAAAGGAAGTTAGTGATAGCATGACGATTGACAGGATAGAATGGAAGAAAAAAAAACGTGTTGCGCCGACCCCAAATAAGATGGGACAAAGGCAGGAAGATGATGATGATGGTGTATGGCCTGGGCCTACTAGGTCATACAGACTGGCTCATTTAAAGGATGCAAAACGCTTGCGCTCATTTTTGTAATAAAATTCCTCCTAGAATCCACGCAATAACTGACAGACTACCTCTACAATAAACCGAGTTCGATCACTAGCAGACGAGAATGCGGAAGAAGGCAATCTTCAGCAAATCTCATCGCAGCCCCATAGTACAGCATCATTCAGAGGCAGTTTCCGTTACGTGGCATTGAAAATATGGAATAACCTACCACCGCCTATTAGAGCGATAAACACGATAAGTAGTTTTACAAGACGTTTACGGCAAAAAAACCTAACCAATTTAAATGTTTCATTATTAGATATGCGGGCCAATGTTTCAGTTATTATCTTCGGTTTGTGTTTGCATGGTATATGTTGCACGATATAATAAGGGTTTATACATAGCTACAATATTAGGGTAATGAAGATTCCTTGGGCATCGGCGTCTCTTACAGCTGCCTCGTTTTCTTGTGTCTGCGACTCAGGGGTGCAGATGTGTCATGCGCGACACCGACGGTCACTCGTAGTGGGAGACCTGTGGGAAACAAAGGACGCTTTATTGAGTTTATATTTAACAGTTATCTTATTATTGCAGTATTTGGTTGAAATCAAAATTAAAACAAACAGGTAACTAAATAACTGTAAAGTTATTTAGTCAAATACGTTTATGGTAACACACCATATGTGCCTGGCCTACTTACAATCGGTAGGTACTTGCATTCGGCGCCTGCTTCGCCTTTCATCCTCCTTATTTCAAATAACGCGCGGTGTCTTCTCGTCCAATATACCACAGTGTCTCAAGACGAAACTCTATGACCAGTGCGTGTTACCAGTGATGACATATGGCTCCGAAACGTGGTCGCTTACAATGGGCCTCATCAGAAGGCTTAAAGTCACTCAAAAGGCAATGAAAAGGGCTATGCTCGGAGTTTCCTTGCGTGGTGACATCAGAAATGAAGATATCCGCAGGAGAACGAAGGTTACAGATATAGCCCGAAGAATCGCTTAACTTAGTGGCAGTGGGCAGGGCACGCTCGCAGAACAGATGGTCGATGGGGACTAAAGGTTCTGAAATGGCGACCACGTAACGGAAGACACAGCGTAAAAAGGCCTCCTACAAGGTGGACCGATGACCTGTTGAGGTTCGCGGGAATCCGATGGATGCGAGAAGCACAGGAGCGGATTAGCGACACTCGGGAGAGGCCTATGTTCAACAATGGACTGGAACTGGACTCTTTTGGCTGAAATGATAATTGCAAATAAATTCTTTTTGGTGAAATGGATAAGTCATTATTACCCGAAACTCCAAAAAGAAAAATCATACATACTTATTCAAAAATAAATATACTTACTCAATTTTTACTATGGATATAAGCGATACTTACCTTGTGACAGTAGCTTTCTATATTTTTACTATCTTAGTTTCACTTTACTGATGTAACGTTAAACTACACATACATAATCTGATCGTAACTTTTTATTATGATTAAGGTGAGTCGGAGCAACATCATACGTGATTTTGAAAAGATAAAGTTTATCAGTCTTAAAATTATGAATTTAAAACTCTGACACGCGCTCTAGCTTGGGAAAAGTCATTCGATGATTTTCCAGCTCAAAAAAAAGAAGAGAATGCCACTACTGTATTATAACTTTTAATAAACAGTAGACGATTTTTTTTTAGCTGTGCCACATTAAGAATAACTACTCTAACGTCGATGCTTTCATAAATATGTAAACTCACATACAACTATCTTCTGTAGGCGTACAGGAGATAGCAATATTGCTCCTAATTGTATGGCCATACTTCTGTAGGCCTACAGAAGATAGCCATATTACACCGAATTGTATGGCCATACTTCTGTAAGCCTATAGAAGATAGCCATATTACACCTAATTGTATGGCCATCTTTTTGTCTCGTGCGGGATTTGAACTAACGACACGCAGCGTATTTTCTGCTTATGATTATGTGATTGTCCTTTATTGTATGTGTAATATTAATCAACGTAACGGGTTCGTTTCGTTGGTTAATATCCATACTTTAGAAGAAGTTTGGTGGTTACCAAACTTCTTCTAAAGTATGGAACCATAAGAGCACATAGATTTCTAGAGACTCACCGACCCCACAGTCAAACCATTATTACAATGGTTTTGTGGGGCTTATCTTATAAGTTACTTACCTTTTTGGAATAAAAATAAATAAATAATAATAATAAGCGCAGTACAGTATTCTTCATATGCCTTTTATAGCCTTAAAGTTTGGTTGAAGTTAAGTGCTAAAGAAACAAAAAATAAAAGAAACATTTCCATTAACAACTAGCGCCCTTTTGATCAACTTCATGACCTCTACACGAGAATAAAACAATCCTCTCGGCGTTCAAACCTCTGCAATAAAGGTTGCCTGCAGACAGCCATTAACACGACAACGCGACATGTCTGCAATGACGGTCTAAATTAATTGTAAATCATAACTACCTAATTTATTAACTAACTTCTACGTTCAGCTTCCTTATGTGAAAGTAAAAAAATATTGATAATATGACTAGTTAAGTGAATGTATTCATCATCATCACCATCATCATTTTAGTCAAAAGACGTCCACTGTTGACATATGCCCCAACGATTAGTCCTGTGCATCTCGCATTCATCAGAAACTTTCAGACCCATCGACCATCTATTCTGCGAGGGAAGAACGAAGATATTTACAGGAGAACCAAATTTATCGACGTAACCCGAAGAACCACCAAATTTAAATGGCATTACGATTGCTCGCCTGGATAATCAATAACTAAACATCTCTAAGTATGGCATCAAAAACACAGGATACTTTTTATACAGGTGATATAAATCAATCACTTTTCAAGCGGGTCAAACCGCTGACAGAGATTAGCTTTAAATAGATTAAAGTTAATACAAGCATAGTGAACCGGCTTTGGGATGATTTTCCTAATCCCCTTCCTGTACCTCCTTTGTTTGAATTCGCCACCATTCGCACACGCATCGCACCGACATCTGACGACGGATTGAAGAAGGAACAGTTCGCACACAACAGCACGTCAACCCACGTGCGCGGTTAAAGAAAACTTAAAATATCGTGAAATACTACTGCTAGTGATACAGTGTGGTGATCTCCCGGCTCCCAGCATCCTGTGAGTACCTGACTACTTTCAATTTCTATTATTCTTCAGCCTGTTCTTTGTAGGAAACTTAGGGAAGCGTCCCTGGTTAGACGCAATACTTATCCACTTAGAACAAATTATACACAAAAACTGGTTCTCTGAGCGCTGTTGCAATGTAAAGAAATAAAGAAAAAAAAAAAAGAAAGAAAAGAAAGAAAAGAAAGAAAAGAAAGAAAAGAAAGAAAAGAAAGAAAAGAAAGAAAAGAAAGAAAAGAAAGAAAAGAAAGAAAAGAAAGAAAAGAAAGAAAAGAAAGAAAAGAAAGAAAAGAAAGAAAAGAAAGAAAAGAAAGAAAAGAAAGAAAAGAAAGAAAAGAAAGAAAAGAAAGAAAAGAAAGAAAAGAAAGAAAAGAAAGAAAAGAAAGAAAAGAAAGAAAAGAAAGAAAAGAAAGAAAAGAAAGAAAAGAAAGAAAAGAAAGAAAAGAAAGAAAAGAAAGAAAAGAAAGAAAAGAAAGAAAAGAAAGAAAAGAAAGAAAAGAAAGAAAAGAAAGAAAAGAAAGAAAAATATTTTATTTGGCGCACGTACATGTAGATACACACAATGTAGAAAAACATGTTGAAACTTAGAAAACAGAAAAACTAACATCAATGTCGCGCCTGACTGTAGGAACCTTAATACTAGTCGACTGTACTTAACTCTACGTAAAGTCAAAAAGTACTTTTATAACAAAAGAATTGTATACGTTTCATTTCGCGTAGCTATTTGCAGTTTCGTGAAAGCCTTTAACCCAAAATGCGAATTTTAATAAAAATGTATCGGGTTATTCGGTTTGAAAGCTGAAAATAAGGGTAAAAGGTATAACGGGGTGCTTATTATTGCATTATTCGACATTTTTCTGTTGATGGTAACCCTACCAAGGCTTCGAATTTCGAGTGTAAAAGGTTGTCAGTAAAAGATCGTTTTTAGCGATAAGACCACCCATTGTGTTATTTATTTATGTTTACTTTAACATAACACGTCCAATAGTCTATAACACGGCCAATTAGATTAGTCAGTCATGTTTTTTGAACAAATCATCATCATAATCATTATTTCAGATGAAAGACGTCTACTGTTGGTCATAGCCCTTCCCTAAAAGTGTCGCCACAATGAACAATCCTGTGCATCTCGCATCCAATGAATTCCCGCAACCCTTACCTGAATCAAACGCTTTCTCGTTGTTCATAAACGCTAAGCAGAGTTTCCGATTATACGCTTCGGTCTTTTGAGCATCATTTCCGCTGAAAAACGTCCATTGCTGGACATATTCCTCCCCCAAGCGTCGCCACAACGACCGATCCTGTGCGTCTAGCATCCACCGCATTCTCGCGACTCTCACCAGGTCTTCTTATATTTAAATTTTCAGTCTTCTTATATTTATTGTATACAAGCATAAATATTTTACTGTGTGTTAATAGGAATATTAGCCATATATTTATTCCACTTGAATTGCTGTTTTATAGTTATCGATTTAATAGTGTCAGAAAACTTTTTTTTTTGTCTTTGTGATGGTGAATAAATTCTAACAACACTTGTTCTTTCGAAGGAAGCCAAACTCCCAAAAAGTCTTCATAAGGTATTCATCAAATAATCAAATTCTTCTTTTCTTACCATTATTCTTTTCGTACCTTTACTTACCATTAAAGTCTAAATATGCTTTAATGGTTCACTATAACTCACTAGTAACACTTACTACCCTTTACTGTAAAAAATAGTAATATAAAAATGGCCCTACACTGATAACGAACTAATTGTGTGCAACCTCTAAATATTAACCAATCATTGTGATTTGTATATGAACACTGCGTGAGTGGTATCAAGAAACGAGCAAAGTCAAATGAAAATTAAAAATCACCAAAAAATTAAACACCCTTATACATAATTATTGTATATTCAAGTATAAAATTTGAATACAATAAAAGAACTAAATGAAATAGAACAAATTTCGAAATATTATATAAATATTCGTAATAAAAAAGAAAAACCAGGCTGCCTTAAAAAATTCTTTAAACAAAAACTGAAAAATAAAACAAGTTCAGTCAAATTGCATTAATTTAAACACATAAAATAAAACAAATATGCAATATTTATTCTAATACGGAACATATTGACTGCAACAGTCGGGACCCATTAAAATAATCAAGACTAAAATCATTCCATCTGATATTAATTGAGGTTTGGGTGGATTAAAACCCTTCTTGCAGTCGGTTAAAAACCTATTTCATCTCTTTTCACATAACATTTTTAATTCTTCAATAATAACTGGCTTAACCGTGTGAATGCACAATAAAAATCTGACTACCCTACTAGCAGTAAATCCATTCTGGCATCTTTCCAAAAACTTTTGGAGAGATAATCTTGAAAATTTAGCTGTTCGTGTAGTAGTTGCCGAATGGAAGTCACGTATGGGTATCGTGACGTGCATTCCAGGTGCCCTGGTCTGGGTAGGACGCTACCCTAGTGTAGGATACCTAGGATTAGCTAGGGAATTGATTAAGTGGTGAATCCTGGATTGGGTCCTGATTGTAAGGAAATAGTTTTCTCTCTTGGGATGCTGGTGTTTCGATTCGTATTGTTTACGTTTCTAACACAGATTATTGACTATTTTCTCATTTGTTTTACACTCATGGGAAAAGGTCTGAGTTAATGTATGTTTTTTATTAACTCAGTGTTTCATTTAAACCATGATTCAATTTTTATGCATTGTTATGAGGTTTCATTTTATTCATTTTGTTTGTATTCATCTCTGCACACAGAGATAGAATAATAGACGAAAATGCATTATAAATATAATGAATATAAATGCATACTTATTATATAATCCTTATAGCAATACGTTTCACGCAAGCTTTCATAATAAAATCCCATAACATTCATGTAAAAAAAAAACGCATTTCATATTTATCGATACCGCTGATTCGTCCGATCTCGCCGCTATTTTAGGGTTCCGCACATTAAAAGAATGTAACACAGGTAAACATTTAAAGTGGATTCGATACGCAGAACCATCTAATTTTGTTGATTGATAAAATATCGGGTTGAAGCCCGAATAATTGCTGGGATTTTTCGGTACAATTGTTTTTGTATCGCATGAATTCAGTCACGACGTATTTTTTGTTCGTTTGAAACAGATTATCAGTTGATTGCTTTTTCTATTGATACTGTATCAAATTTTTGGTTACATTGATTCGTGATTAAAATGGAAATTGGATACGCTTAATATTGTGTTTATTTATTGTATGTCAATGTAAATTCATAAGAGAAAATGCTTAAAATGAATAATGTAAAATATTTTGAACTCACTCCGAGTTCAAAATACCTAATTTTTTCTTTGGTGTTTGGTAGAAAGCCTCAAAATACGAAATCGGTGACCCAAAATCGCACGACGGAGTCGCGGCAAATCAAGAAAGCGATGATAGGATGACTAAGATGTCTTCCTTAGGAATTAGCAAGAAGTGGCTCAAAGCCGGGAACAATGGAAGGTATGGAGGGAGGCCTTTGCCCACTAGTAGGACAGTATGGGCTAGATATAATAATAATAATAAGCTAGGCGCTCGAGGGGGGCTATACTCATGTTTTATAAAGTGGGAAATCATCTAATGACTTCACGCGCTCCAGGGCGAAGCAAGAGGGTGTGTTAGACTTTTCTGACTAAAACCACAACAATGTTTTTTTTGCCCTTGCGTTCCAGGTTTTTCCTTTTGAAACCCAACTCATGGCCCCAGTCGGCTTAGACCCTGCTGAACCCCTACGGTTGTGCCGACATCTCTTTGAGGCGCACGTGGTAGACGACTCAGGCTCGACCGGTGATTACCAGGTGGCCGAACGGCGAGCTACCAATTGCTCGTCGCCCACGCCTGCGGTGGCTGGAAATCGGGGTCGAGGTTCCGGCGGCTAGGGCGTAAGGATGTCTGTTCCCTCATGTGTTCGGTCGCCTCCTCAACTTTGCTCCGAAACATTGCCTAAACCAGGGTCTAGCGCGAGAACACTGATGTATAATAAGAGTTGAAAAACTATTTTTTAAGTCTTCTTTAACTTGTCTACAACGATGTTTACAGTGACTACAGAAGACGTATGTATATTCTGAAACTAATTAGATGTCGTCACAGGGTGACTTTAGACACTATTGATAAAATGCTGTCATTCTTAAAATCTCAAAAATTTTAGGATCTCCAATATTTTTAGGCAACACTGATTAGTCCGAAGCTACAAAAAAAAAACGTTAACCTTGACACCACTAGTTTTTAATTAGTACAAAATATACTTAGATGGCTTATTAGAAAAGGCCTTGTTAATATTTAAGGAGAGCCAGTCTCATTAGAATAAAATCACTAACTAATAAATTTGAACATTTCCGTTTTTCCATCTTACTAATCAACATAAATATATCAGTAAAATAATAACAAGAACTATGACTACAAAACTTGGCTGTTCTAAATTTTAATTATCTTAACAAAATCTTTAGTGCTACCATAAATTGCTTCATATTCCGTAATAATTGCAAGCATTGTGTATTCGCATATATCTTTCGCAATTCTCATGTGCCTCTAAGTCACTGCGATTCGTACCTTAGAAACGCGAAAACACTATTGAAGCACTAAGTTACCATACACATCAAGTTTGGTTGCAGAAAATGAGAGTAATTTCTCAAAAACTTACTCAGATATTATACTAGCATCAACAAAAATATTTTCCACGAAAACCACGGAAAAAATAGAAAAACAAATGACAAATCCAGCCCACTTTCGCTCAGTGCAGTTGCCGAATCAACGACGCATGACGACACGCAGTCATTTGGGAAACTAACGCTGCATCCGAAAAAACAGCTCCAAATGTTTCTGACGGTGAACTTTAGTAGGTACTTAGTTGTACATACCGCGAAATAGTTTAGTTTTTAGGAGACATAACTATGTAAATGTAATGAATGTAGGAATTTTCTGTGGTTTTTTTTTTAACACACGAACATTTTTAAGTGCTAGGTACTTACTTTAGGTAATATATTATATAATAATTACCTGAGAGAGTGCAAGTTACGAACAAATGGATTGTGTCATTTGTTTGATTGTGTTTTGAACAAGCGTTTATCTTCGCTGGCGGTGAAAAATCTTGTCATAATTGAATATTTTACAAAAAGTTTTTTTTTTGTTTTTGTTTGTTATTTTTTACTTACTTTAACTTTTACTCTTAATTATTTTACTCACTGTTTTTATAGAGGTGAGAGTTGGTATGTGTGTATGTTTTTTTTTTTTTATTGGGTGGGAAAATCATCTTATGACAAAACCCGCTCTTGGGCGGAGCGGGAGATAGTGTCACTCACTCCTGTTCCTTCGTTGCCTTCGTCCCAGGGCCCCGGGTTTCGCTTTCACACTACCCGTGGCCCCAGTAGGCTTCGACCCTGCTGGGCCCCTACGATTTGCTGACATCTCTTTGAGGCGCGCGTGGAACGAGTATTTGAGTGTTTATTACTCTTTGATGCTGAAATACCTGAACGGATATGTAGGAAGCTCGTCTTGCGGGTAGGCCATATTCTGGAATTGGATATAAGATTCTTTTTATTCGGGGAGTACATTTCCTTGAGACAATTATAGACTTTCTCGTGAAAAGAGCTACTGGCAGAAGCTAATTAAACTATAAAACGATTAAAAAATAATAAATCACAGTCAAGAAGATATAAACAGATTCATTAAAATCATAAAATAACCAGGTAATCAAAGGCCAAAAGCAAGCTATCAAATAAAAAAAAGTTGTTTGTTACACTTAGTAACCTGAGCATTTTTTTTTTCGCCATGTGTAGTTTCATCCCGTATACGGGTTCCAAAAAAGACACAGTTGCACGGAAACTTTGCCTTCAGTGTATCGCAAGCGGCGCGGCGTACGTTTGAGACAAAATGCACTTCGGCAGTATCCTTTTTTCGATTTAGGCACGTAGAGAGTTCGGCAGCTTTGTAAGTTTGGGAGGAGAGGACTTATTTCCGACGATGTTATGAAGTATGGAGTGTGTTTTTGCTGTTAAGAATTTTGTATCGTGTAGTAAGTTTTTTAGTAGAGCTGTCTGGGAGGCAGTTCATATTGTTCGTCTGTTTTCGTTGGTAGCGATTTTGGTTTTGCAATTGTTGTTGCAGTACTTTCATAAACATTGATGTCAAGTTAGTGAAAGATAAAGTGTATGGAAATATGACATGTTTTGTTGTAAGTAGCTAACTTATAAATGAAGTGTTTACGTAATTTTGAAAATTATTCTGTATTGGTTTTGCCAGCTAATGTTGAGGTAGGTTTCTAATCTAACTAGATTCAGCTGAATCAAAATTCAAAATTCACAGGGTAGGTTTCGTAGACCTAAAATCCTAAAATTTGACATAAAGCAAGGTCTTACAGCACAGATATAGGTATAAATCTGAAAATAGTAAATTTGTTCTTTCGTCACAAAAAAAAAATTGCGATTCGTAAAAATCTTTAAGACTCCGTTTGGGAATTGAACTATTTGCAATAGGTAAGTCAGTACGGAACCCTCAGCGCACGAGTCCGACTCACACTTGTTCAGTTTTTTTGTAGTGGAAAATTTTCAAATGACTTCTCCCATTCTGAGGGCGTTTTAGACTTTTACTGACTAGAACCCACCTGTGTTCTTCAGTTACTCTTTCGTATTCTAGGGCCACGGCCACTCTAGCGTTCTCGCAGCCCAAGCAGGTATCGACACTAATAGGACTATGGGACTATTCAGTTACGGATAGATCATGGTCTAGGACCTAGGATATATCCTAGAGTAGCATACAAGATATATTACTTATCCTGGGAATATTTTCACTTGGGATATTTTTTACTTTTACGTGGGTGAAACCTACCACTCACACATTTTTTTTAAGTGGTAAAATTATCCAAAGAGGTAAAATTATCCAAAGACATCCCCACTCTTGAGCGGGGCGGCAGGGCGTGTCAGACTTTTACTGACTGAAAACCCACTCCTGTTCCTTCTTTGCCTTCATCCCAGGATCGAGTTTTCTTTTTAGAAACAAACCCTTGGCCCCAGTAGGCTTCGACCCTGCTGGGCCTCTACGGTTTGCTGACATCTCCTTGAATCGCACGTGGAACAGTACGCGCCGTCGATGACTTGGGCTTGGTCCAGACAGTTAACGGACTGTCGGATGATTATCCCAACGAAAAAAAAAGGGTCGCTACAATGAACTGTCCTGTGCGTCTCGCATCGATTA
This sequence comes from Mythimna vitellina, assembly GCA_949316375.1. NCBI lineage: Eukaryota > Metazoa > Arthropoda > Insecta > Lepidoptera > Noctuidae > Mythimna > Mythimna vitellina. The sequence continues at coordinate 3,949,532 of OX438687.1, read as the reverse complement.
AAAAATAAACACTGCTTCGTTACCTATCCAACATGCTCTCCATACTCCAACTCAACATCCCCCCAACTCCTAAACTCTAAGATACTATCAGACTTCCCGATGCAGTTGACTCAGTAACTTACGTAACTTGATAAATAACTATATAATAACTTGACAGTGTAGTGTTACGAGTAACTTAGTGATGGTCAGTTTGTCTTACACTTTGTTGGGCTCAAACGGTAGCGTATTGAGTTGCCTCGTTTATTTTTTTTTTTAGTTGATATAAACCAGTGCTTGACTGCGATCCCACCTGATGGTAAGCGGAGATGCAATCATTGATGGTCAGGCGCACCAGTTTATTAAGAGCCTATTCACTCTAGCCTTGAAGACCTATATTATAGTTGGACGGGAAGACCGCAGCAGGCAAATTGTTCCAGTCCTTCGATGTACGTGGTATATACTTGTTGCCAAGCTTTTGATATTCCGTGTTAAAATAATTATTTTGTTTTAAATTACCTATATCATAATAGCACAATTCTTTAATTTGTTATTGTATACAAAAAAAAAAAACTTGCAATGTGATTTGACAGTTCACAATTTTACAAAAGCAAGTTTAACTCAATAATGAGCATAATGTCATTAGATTGTTACTAAGTCAATTCTATCTATACATAAAAATACAATTTATGTGTCTGTTGTAATATGAAAATGACTTCATCATCATCATCATTTCAGCCGAAAGACGTCCACTGCTGGACATAGGCCTCCCCCAAGTGTCGCCACAATGAACGGTCCTGTGCGTCTCCCGCAACCGTTACCAAGACATCGGTCCATCTTGTAGGAGGCCTTCTAACGCTACGTCTTCTGGTACGTGGTCGCCATTCCAGAACCTTTCGGTCCCAACCCGCCATCCGTTCTGCAAGCAATGTGACCTGCCCATTGCCATTTAAGTTTGGCGATTCTTCGTGTTATGTCAGTGAACTTGTTTCATCTGCGGATATCCTCATTCCTGATTCGATCACGCAAGAAAACTTCGAGCATAGCCCTTTCCATTGGCCTTTGGGTTACTTAAAGTCTTCTGATGAGGCCCAATGTAAGTGACCAAGTTTCAGAGTCATATGTCATCACTAGCAACACGCACATGAAAATGACATATTTTTTACTAAATGTATATTTATGAAAATATATTCATTATATCTACAACAAAAACGCAAGTTATAAAATTTTTGTCTATCGTTTGTTTTTGCTAATTTCCGAAATGGCTGGACTGATTTTGATGGAACTTTCTCTCATGTTACAAAAAGTAACTTGGACTACTTTTTTTTCAGAAAAATAATTCAAAATCCGTGCAAAAGAGACTTTCTCGAAATTATGACCAAATGGCAATGTGTTATTTTACAAGATGACTGCGAACGAAGTCGTGGATACCAGCTACTCTGTGACTCTTCCAAACAATCCACAGGCATTAAAAAAATGCCTTGTTGTAAAATAACTTGTTTTTAAACAGAATCATAATATTAGTACCATTCGCGCTCTCGACACTCACTAAAATGAGACAACACGTTTTAAGTCATAAATTACACACTCAGCGAAATCTAGTTACATTAGGAAAGTTGCTACTAAAACAAATGACGTTGAACATAATACCTTTTGTATGTATGACAGATGTATGACCATGGTTTTAGTGTAATGGCACATGAGGCAAGAAGATTTAGTAACAGTGGTCGTTAGGAAAGATGGCGGCAATCTTTTGTTTTGCGACAGGAAAATTATTTGGGGTAACAGTTTCCTGGCAGGAACTGAATAAGAAATTTATCTGGCTAGTGGTGAATAGTACAAGAGTATCATTAGCGTCCTTTATGGGGTGTCTTGCTTGAGCAACGAATACGACGCGACACGACACGATGCAATGTAACATGATGCTCCCCGATTTCCAGCCATCGGGATGGCGAGCAACTGGTAGCTCGCCGTCCGGCCGTTCAGTAATTGTCCGAACCGAGCTCGAGTCGTCGACGGCGCTTAGTGTTCCAAGCGCGCCTCTGAGAGATGTCAGCAAACCGTATCAGCCCAGCAGGGCCGAAGCCTACTAGCCCTGGAACAAAGGCAAAGAAGGAACATGTGGGTTTTAGTCATTCAAAGGCTGACAAGCCCTCTCGCTCCGCCTAAGAGTGAGAGAAGTGGATGATTTCCCACATAAAAACAAACAGGCGATAAATATCCTACGTGATTTTGGTAATTATTTCTCGAATCATGGAGAAGTACAGTAAAATAATTTTGCTTCGGAAATTCCTATAATGCTTATCTTTTTTATCCCACAACAATCTTTGCTCACGCATTGCGACGATCAATGCTTCTGAATCAACCATTTCGTAGTTCGTGGCGTTGCGTCTGGTCGCCTTCAAAAAAAAAAAAACAAAAACAAGTACGCGTTACGTCGCATCTCGCCACAGACTGCCATATGCCTGCCGCTTGCGCTCACATCATCTTACACTGCAAACACTTTTATACCCCTAATATCTTCTACACTTCACTTCATACTTCTTTATGGAAAAGATTATTTTTTTAGTCAGTATTCTCAGAATATTGTTAACAATGTTAAAATCTTCTATTTAGTCATTTGTGTAAAGTTACTATTAATTAAACAATTCCAGAACATGAACTACTTTTGTTCCAAATTTCATCCAAATCCATTCAGCCATTAGAGCATGAAGGAGTAAGAAACGTACACACAAACTTTCATCTTTTTTAATAATAGAGTGACAACCAACAAAAGTCAGTCATCAAACCTCATCCATTCAAAGACACCATTCATTGCTCATTCAATCAACCTATCCATTCAATCCACTGAACAACTCTTCAAAAATAAGCAAATTACACTCATTCCAAGCACACCAAATTCAAATTAATTTCAAACAATTCAGAACAAAACAATAAATTAAATAGCGACGGACTTAAATGAGCTGACCGCAACCATTTAAATGCTTAGCTAACTTGTAGTTACGACCGTGTTGTTGCCAATGATCGTGATTGGAACATTTTAGATGGACTAAACGTAGGTATGTATATTAGTTTATGGGATGTTCTGTACATGTGTAGACTTTAGGCTAGGTGCAAAACAAAAGTTAGTAACTATCACAGAATAAGTAAAAGTACAGGTACAGAAATTTCACTCTTCGAAAGACAACATGCGAATATAAACCTACATAAAATGTTAATAATGTTCATAAAACATTGCACGGCACGGACGTGACCTTCATTATATTTGCACCTAAAATGCACCTTAAGTCCATGTACCAAGAGTCTCTTTTCTCGGGTTAGGAGCTGCGAGTTTTTGAAAAATGTGAAATAGGTACTTGCGTTTTATTACATGAAATATAATTAGATTTTCTAAAATTATATGGTAGATAGATAATGATATCTACCTATTTACTTATATTTAAACTACAAAACGTATTTTAAAAAGTCATCTCATATAAGTAGCAAGAGATTGTTTGACATTTAGTTAGATATATAAACAAATGAAATAATATTAATTCATTAAGCCCCAAGCGAACGCTCTAATAATTTCGTTCTATTGTGTCTCTATTTACGGTATTCAAAAGGTTAAAACGAAGTGTTTAAGTATAACTTTGTTGGTTTTGTATGTGCGTTAGCTTTGCGTTCGTATTTAATTTTTAAAAGGTCATTTAATATATTATTATACATAATAATTAACATTTTGTAAGATATAATTCCAGTATAATGTTGACCTTGCATTAGTAAGGTAGTCGCTAGTACTGGGAGTACTACTTATATTGAATGATCTTTAAGGTCATTGACTCGTTTACGTGAAAAATGTTACAAATACTTGAAATAAAAACTCGATATAATATTCGATAAAGAATTCGAAAATATTTTTTGTTAACGCAGGTCAAGCGGCAAATCGAACACGCGTGAGACACTACCGAATTTAGCCTTGCAAGGAAGGCTGCGCGGCGTAGGTATATTTCTATATCTACAATATGGAGTGCGCCAGGCCTGGTACTACATAAGCTTACGGGGAATTTCAGAAAGGGAAACCGTGATCCTAGAATGCAAACGGCAACTAACCATGCAGGTGGGTTTTAGTCAGTAAAAGTCTGACTTGTCATTCCAAGTCAATCACTAAATATAGCAGTTCAAATTAATCCGTTTTAAAAAAAGCCAATTTCATGACTTGTTTCACCTATGAGATATTACAATAAAATAACCACAGACAAGAATATCATTCACTTCTCCCTCCTGTATTGGAAAATGGAAACGTACACTAATTAATTTTTTTATTCTTGATAAAGACTTCGTCTAAGATACGCCCCAACTGCTTTCATTAACTCTCTGTCTCTTTATTCACAATAATATCAAAAGTAGGTACCGTCAGTTCTTCCTTCAAAAACACAGCTATTTATAAACACGTGTCTCCAAGGAACAGTCTAAGAAAGGCGCGATGAAGATTATATTCAATGTACTCTCAAAGAAACTTGAAAAAGCCGTCTCTCAAGTATTAAAACGACCTTGTAAGATATCCTACGTCTAGGTAATTAAAATTAAAACACTTTCTTGCTTCAAGACTTTAACACAAAACATAAGTACAGAAGGCTAGCTCAATACAACGAGCAAAATCAAGCAGACACACAAACACGTATACGTACGGCGATTTGAAACTAAAATCGGTCGTAAATGTACATGCACTTGCGTTTTTGCTTGCTACATGAACCTTCTGAGTCTTTCTATTCTGTGTCTTAAGCACTGCAGAACACACGTAACGCTCCTACGAAATTAAGTCTCTTTGGCGTAGTACGCTTGTAGCGTTGAAATTAGTTTTAAATACTACGTAAAACTTGGATCAGAGTGTTTTTTAATGAAAATTGGGTAAAAGAAACGCCTTTATGACTGATTGTGGGTTTTCTGCAGTGATACTGATAGCTCATACTATTTATCATAAACCTGGCTATCTCATAAAAAAACGAATAATAATAGTAATCAAAAAACTAATAATGGGAAAGTATTATTATTATTGAATATAATTATCATACTGTATTTTTACTTGTTTTCTGATTACTTTTCCTTTTAGACCAAGATCAAACGACTTATTTGATTTAATTACATACATTGACTATTATTAACTCTCTTCGGTGGCGTCTACGCTCCGACATATGCAGTGTTGGAAGGCCTCTCACAAGGTGGACCGATGACCTGGTTGTAGGTCGTGGGAATCCGATGGATGTGAGATGTAACACCGTTCGTTGTGCCGACACTTAGGGGAGGCCTAAGACTAACAGTCAACGTCTTCCGGCTGAAATGATGATGATGATGAAATCTTTTTAATAATCAATTAATCAACGTATGGTGTCTTGACTACAAATCAAACAAACCATTAAAATCAAAGATTCAAAGCATTTTATTTCAAATAAATCATTAAAGGTACTTTTCAAATGTCAAGAAGTCTATCAGTCAGAAAAAATGAAGCTAATTGCACATTCCAAAGCGAAGATCTGTTTGTGTGCATGTGTACAATCTCTATGGAGAAGAATGAGCAAGAAACTCCATGGAAACTCCTTTACATCATGTTATAAAATTACAAATATTTCTGTTCCATGTTTCTCGTCGCTATCATGTGAGAACAATGTATAGTAAATAAAGTAAAAATAAAAACTAAATATAGATATTAAAATAGCAACTGGCAGCTAAGAGATGACTAAATTCTACTGACAGCACCCGTTCTCGGACATGACGCGAATATTAGCACTAGTCAGCTCAACCATTTTGAAGGGAACCGAATGATCCAACACATGCACCACCATCAGTGACACATTTTAGTGAGCATGACAAAGTAGATAGTTTCGAATCCGGTCGTGTTACGAAACTGTTGGTTTTTTTCGCCCCACCTTATTTACTACTGCTTCATTTTCAATTTATCATCATGCCATAATAAAACAATCATCACTCACCAAAAACATAATTTCTAAAAATAAAACAAGATGCAAGAGGTACCTGCTCCTCGCAAGCTCCGCTCCATAAAATATTCAAAGACAGTAGGTACTCTAGTCACTTGACGACACACGTAAGTACAAGACTACAAGTAGGTAGGTACAGTCACCGGCATAAATATGTTATACCTTCTTTACCTTACGCTATATTCACACGCAATTTTCTTTGTAGGTCCGACCGTCCGGTAACCGTCCGAATTGAGTCTAAGTCGTCGACGGCGCGTAGTGTTCCACGCGCACCTCTTATAGATGTCAGCAAAACCATAGAGGCCCAGCAGGGTCAAAGTCTACTGGGGCCATGGGTTTGCTTCTGAAAGGAAAACCCGGAGCCGCAGAATGCAAGGCAACGAAGGAACATAGAAGTAGGTTTCAGTCAGTTAAAGTCTGACACGCCCTCCCGCTTTGCCCAAGGGCGGGAACATATTAATATATATATAGATAATTTATTAATTTGTGTATGTATTGTATAATTGTATGATATTTATGGTTTATTAGTATATTTATTCTTGTACCTATTCGCCTTTTCTCTCTCTTTTATTGCACCTACCACTATTTATCTCTGCATCACCCTAAGGTTGACTGGTAGAAAATGCCTAAGACATTAAGTCCGCCGCTGTACGTTTGTGCATAAAGTATTTAATAAATAAATAAATATTTATTGGATGTTTTTCCACCTAAAAAAAAAACCAGGTGTATTACTTTGTGTAATTTATTTCATCATCATTGCTCTCAGAACGGCGAAAGAAAACATCGCGAGGAAACCGGCATGTCCTAGAACCAAAAATTCGAAAACATGTACCGCGTGTGTGTGCATGACTCGCGTCATGGATTACGGCCTTATTCCTCTCCTAGAGTACTCTAGGGGACTCAGGCCTACTGGCCTGAATCGTTTTTTAATTTTGCGTTATCACAGAATATATATCAACCCTCCCTGCTCCAAACGGCATATCTCCAAACCTCGTACTTTTACAATGAGCTACAAGCATAAGTTTCGCAAAAAAGTGATTTAGAGCTTTGAGGACATTTTGGTTAGTAAAAATTGTCTTTTCATCATTGCAATTTTAAATATACAGATTTAAAGAGAAATGAAAATGAAAAACTGAGTAAGAGTGTATCAAAAAGTTTATTTCCTCAAAATAGTCTTTACGCCCTTTATATCCTTGGCTACCGCAAACGAGGACTTGCCGACGACAAGCAATAGAAAGCTGGTCGTCAGGTAATTCGGTAACCCACTGGATCGAGCTCGAGTGTTCGACGGCACGTAGTGTTCTACGTGCACCTCAAAGAGATAGCCCAGCGAGACCACTACCCGCTAAGACCACAGGAAATTTCTGAAAAAGAAACCCGTGATCCTAGAACGCAAAGGGCAACTGAAGGACATAAGTGTAGTTTTAATCAAAAGTTTGAAACTCTTTCACAAAAAAAAGCCTTTTGTAGCGAGAAGAATCAATATTATATGGGTTTCAAAAATATTTATACTTCTTATTCGTTCAAAACGTTAAAAACATTGTTTCTGTGTTTTTAAGGACGTCCGCAGGGTGCTGCGTAACCTTGACGTGAACAAGGCTAGTGGTCCAGACGGGATACCAGCAATTGTTCTGAGAACGTGTGCGCCTGAACTGTCTCCGATCTTGACACGCCTATTTAGGCTTTCATTTGAGGCTGGAAAAGTGCCGATTGCTTGGAAGCAAGCTAACGTACAGCCCGTGCCCAAGAAAGGTAGTCGGGCTGACCCAGCTAACTACAGACCAATCTCAGTAACGTCCATTCTCTGTAAGACTATGGAACGTGTACTCAACACTAAACTCCTGGCATACCTAGAAGCTAATGACATCCTAAGTGACCGACAATACGGCTTTCGCCGGAATCGGTCAACTGGTGATCTTCTAGCGTATGCCATCCACATCTGGAGTGAGGCCATCGAGAAACACGGAGAAGCGCTTGCCGTCTCCCTCGATATCTCGAAGGCTTTCGATAGGGTCTGGCACGAAAGCCTTATTAGTAAGCTTCCTTCTTTCAGTTTACCTGCTGGTTTGTGTGCTTGGATCGCAGACTTCCTGAGTGACCGGTCCATCCGAGTGGTCATCGATGGCTGCTCATCCGGTCAAATGGCCATTAATGCCGGGGTCCCTCAGGGGTCAGTGCTCTCGGCAACGTTATTCTTGCTGCACATTAATGATCTGCTTAAGCCCGGTACCTTTGGGTATGCAGACGACAGCACTGTTGCTGAGAGTTACACATCCAGCGCGCAAGCTAGGGGGTCACTGATCCAGTCTCTTCGAGAGGCTATGGTCGAGCGCTTGAACTTGTCCTTGGAGGCAGTCTCTGAATGGGGCGATGCCAATTTGGTCAAGTTCAATGCTGCTAAAACCCAGGCGTGTCTCTTTTCCGCTAAAAGGAGCCAATTCAGCCCTGCTCCAACTTTCCGGGGCGTAACCGTGCCGATAACCGACCATCTTGATCTTCTTGGTGTTACGCTGACGTCAACACTCAACTTTGGGCCATACATTGAAGCAAAGGCTCAACTGGCAGCAAAAAAGCTGGGTATCCTCGCTAAGGTCAGACAGTACTTCACGCCGGAACAGCTGCTCAAACTATATCAAGCACAAGTTCGATCGTGTATGGAGTACTGCTCTCATCTTTGGGACGGATCTGCCCGTTACCAGCTTGATGCACTTGAGGCAATTGAGAGGCGTGCCAGGAGGATCATTGGCAATGATGCACTCGTTGAGTCGAGGCTCCAAAGTCTTGAGCATCGGCGCCGAGTTGCTAGCCTGTCGGTTTTCTACCGGTTGCATTTCGGGGAGTGTGCGTCGGAATTGCATAACCTAATTCCGCCTAGCCCGTTCCATCATCGGACCACAAGACGTACGGCAACGCGTCACCGGTACATGGTGGACATTCCACCTATACGCACAAAACGTTTTGGGAACACATTCATTGTGCGTACAGCTAAGGAGTGGAATTCCTTGCCGGAATGTGTGTTTCCTGATAGCTACAACCCGGTAATCTTTAAGTCAAGAGTGAATAGGTTACTTCTAGGTAAGCGCGTTCCATCGTCGACCGCATCATCGCTTTCCATCAGGTGAGATGGCGGTCAAGCGCGAACCTATTGAGAATAAAAAAAAAAAAAAAAAAAAAAAAAAATAAAATTATATGAACACATTCACCCATAAAGACATAAGTATGATAATAATAAAATTCCACATCACACACAACGCTATCTAGTGCCAAACTAAGCTGAGTGCACAAGCACAATTGTGCAAGTGATAAACATGTTTATATATTTCTAAATACATATATGTTATATACCCATGGGTAGTGTGAAAACGAAACCCGGGGCCCTGGGACGAAGGCAACGAAGGAACAGGACTGGGTTTTTAGTCAGTAAAAGCCTGACCCTATCTTGCGCTCCGCCCAAGAGCGAGATTTGTCATAAGATGATTTTCCCACCCAATAAAAAAAAATAGAAATACCTAAAAAAAACATGTTGCATATAAATAGCACACAAATATTTGTCTTGGGTGGGAATCGAACCCACCACCTCCGGCATGGCAGCCAGGGCCACTAACCATAAAACCAACTGGTCAGTCAAAAATAGAAGTAGTTGTCATTTTGAAAATCAGGGTTTTATTCTGTATACCCCCGACCGCACACACATGTATGCTGGTGACTGTACATATAGCGTGCATCTCATAATGGAGTGTCTTGCTGGCGAATAGCTAAATTTCCTTGTCCTCGTTTTGAATATTATGCCTTAATGAGTGTTACAAAAGCAGAATATTGTAAACAGCTGTTTATTCTTCTTTGTCAACGTTAATCCTTGTCTTTTATTCACTTTTTTTTTGCGTTTAATAAAGCTTGAAGTGAAAGGATGGTCTGAACATTCTGTACATTTTTTTTTTTTGTAGTAACAAAATATGTTGAAGCAAGGATTTCCTAAAGTGTTTTACATTAGCCGTCAATGAGTCCGTCCAGTACCATCACATCATGGCCGTGCTGAAACGATTCAGTCAAACCAATGTTTTTTTTCTATTGAAAAGTACAAGATTATGCCCACTAGATCGTTTCATTACCAACCAGCAGTAACCCCGACTCGATTAGTATTTTTAAAATAGATATCACAAAATATACGTCATGGAAAGGCCTATATATCGGTAGCTAACCAGCTTTCATAATTTTTGCAGCAGTATGGCAGTGATGGTTCAAAGTGGAGTAGGGTGTAAAGTCCTGCAAACCTCCGTTGAAAAGGGAGGATCCTCCGACCAGACGGGTGTTGTGTCTGATCCTGGCAACTATCTCATAGTTGAATTCGGACAGTTGTACATATATGTTTTAATTCGGAAAGTTTTATATGTTTTAATCGAGTGGAGAACTCTTATACCGCGATGCAGGATTTTTTTCTTTTTCGGTGGAAATACCATCTAATGATAAATCCAGCTCTTGGGCGGAGCAGGAGATAATGTCAGACTTTTACTCCTGTTCCTTCGTTGCCTTTCATACCAGGGCCGAGTCTCCTTTTAGAATCAGACAACATGCGTGGAACAGTACGCGCCGTCGACGACTTGGGCTCGGTCCGGACGGTTACCTTGCGGTTGGATGGCGAGCTGCGAGCTACCCATTGTTCGCCGTCCGCAAGCTAGCGCACATAGGATTTAGAATTTTGGTCCCTATGTAGCGTTATAGATGTTGCTGCAAGGGGAAAGCATCGAACACTTCTCCCGTTCTGAGTGGAGCGACAGTGAGTGACAGAGTTTTACTGATTAAACCCCACCTGTGTTCTTTCAATTGCCCTTTGCGTTCTAGGGCCACAGTGACTCTTTAGACAGATTGTCGCCACGAGCTAGTTTGGCAGCCGTTGGAAATCCATTAAAAATAGATGATAGAAAAAAAAAACAGGTCACTGTTTAGAAGATGTCAGCAACTGTAGGAGCCCAGCAGGGTCGAAGCCTGCTGGGGCCAAGGGTCAGATTTTGAAAGGAAGACTCGGCCCTGGTACGAAAGGTAACGAAGGAACAGGAGCGTGTTTTTAGTCAGTAAAAATCTGACACTATCTCCCGCTCCGTCCAAGAGCAGGGGATGTCATTTGATGATTTTTCCACCGAAAAAAAAGGTCACAGTTTCAACATATACTCGTATCTACATATGTACATAAAAACTTAAATATTCGATAGTATATGTAGACATTATGTTAGGACAGTGTACCAGTACAGTGTGTGTAGACCGGTCATTATTGCACTAAAAAGTATAGTCAAAATAATCATACTAAAAAGTGAGTCATAATAGGAAGTAGCCTAAGAATTAGCCGAGTCTAAAATACCATACCATTCATCACCCCAACATGAAATGTTATGCACCAGCACACTAAAAACTACAATATCGTCTACTTCTCTACCTACTCCTTGTACAAGAAGTAACAAATAGCACTAATTTCAGTGAGGTCGGGAGCAACCGCCCCATTACGATGAGATGTGTGTGAGCGAGCTCATTTGTCAGACGTACTGATGGAATTGGGCGTTTTATGATTATATTTTTATGGTTATTTTTTTCGTGGACCGCGAATTTTTATACAGATTTATACTGGCAGTTAGTTGAAGAGTTGTAGCGGCACCTATGCTGCTACACACGAACTAAAGAACTGACGTTAGATAAATGTTACATCGCGGTTTCAAAGTTCCATGACTTGAACATGTACAACAGGTCGAAAACTACCATCGAGAAGTTTCTCAGACCAGACACAACACACAAGAGTATATCCATCGGTCAGATATCAGTCCCTTCGCTGTTTGTCATGACAAGTCCAAGTTTCCATGTCGGGTTATTTTATTTTTGTTTCATTCATCATCATCATTTCAGCCGAAAGACGTCCACTGCTGGACATAGGCCTCCCCAAGTGCCGCCACAATGAACGGTCCTGTGCGTCTCACATCTATCGGACTCCCGCAACCGTTACCAGGTCATCGGTCCACCTTGTAGGAGGCCTTCCAACGCTACGTCTTTTGGTACGTGGTCGCCATTCCAGAACCTTTCGGCCCCAACGGCCATCCGTTCTCCGAGCAATGTGCTCTGCCCATTGTCACTTAAGTTTGGCGATTCTTCGTGCTATGTCGGTGACCTTGATTCTCCTGCGGATATACTCATTTCTGATTCGATCACGCAAGGATCAAATAGGAATGAGGATAAGATCAGGAGGAGGAGGATTTGTTTCATTATATGAACCTTATTGTATGAATGACCTAAGAATTAGTTGGCTGACTAATTCTTAGGCCGTTCATTAAATATTGCATTGGACCCATCAAGTGAATATCATTAAGGCCACTAGTTGACCGAAGCCGTTTAGCTATCAGTCTAGGCTATTAACTTAATGATAAATTAAACTAGTTCACTGTGTCATAGACATCAATTTGAAACTCAACACTGTAATAAAAGCGATTGACCATTCGTGGCGATCAAGTATATCTTCTTTTTTGGACTTATACATGAATACTTTAATTGTGAGTAAAGTTAATATGTGGAATTTATTATCAGTCCATGTTTTCTCAAAACTATAACCTCGTAAAGTCTTGTCTCAGTGAATAATTGGTTATTACTAAGCAAACGTGCTCAATCGTTGGCTATGTCCCAGTTCAACATATCACACTAATATATAAAAGCAAAGATTGTATGTATGTTTGTTACTTCTTCACGCTAACATACTCGGACTTAACGGAGTTGAATAAAATTAAGCGCAAGAATAGACCATATCCTAAAATTGAACAATAGTACATTTTGAAACAAGTGCGAAACGTTGTCATTACGATCGAGGTGGAATTCTCCCGAGTCACCGACGAGGGTGTTATGTAGCCGAAAGCTGCAGTGACAAATTTCCACGTATATCAAGTGACATATTTTAATACACTTACGAAGAAACAAATAAAAGGTTTTTGACCGGCTACTAATGGGGGCTGCTTGGTGGCCAGTCTGATACAATAAATGTTCACGAATTGTGGTGGAGGCGATCTGATTCATTTTTTCGCACTAGTGTGAAAAATATCAAATTCCATGCCTAAAAATGGTGGCGGTAGCAGTGGGTTTTAGAGTAAGTGTGCTTAAAATTATACTTTTACCATGATCTTTTGGAATGATTTTCTACTTTCAAGCAAACGAAGCCACTGCCAAGAACAATATTACAAAAAAATACTGGGGCAGTGCGAGCCGGACTCGCGCTGTGAGGGTTCCGTACAAATTAACCTATAAAAAAATTGTAAATAGTAAAAAGCAGAGTTCAATTTCTGATTGAAATCTCGAAGTTTTTCCAAAACACAAAAAAAGAATTGTGGCGGTATATCAGATTTTTTGTATTCAGATTTATTCCTATGCTTGTGTTATAAGACCTTACTTTATGCCAAATTGCAGGATTCTGGGTCAACAGAAAGTACTCTATAATTTTAGTTTCAAGATACACGTTCCCGCGATAAAGGGTCTTGACAGACAGACAGACAGACGGACAGATGGACAGACAACAAAGTGATCCCATACGGAACCTTAAAAAGAAGTAAAAAGGTACCGTACATTTTAAACTCTCAATGACCGCACAGCATTTCATTGTGACTTTTTTTGACAACCAGAATAATTTTAATCTTCCACAATTCTGCCCACATCAGAAAAAATAAGCTAATACAAATTGCAGTAATTTATGTGAGGTCAAAAGTAACGTGGTGGTATGACATTGTAACGGTGAGAAAGTATTTGTCAAGCAACATACGTATTTATTATATTTAAAGGATGGCTTGACGTTGATGGGCACAGACCTTTATTATATAAGACTAATATAGCTTACTAACCACTTTTTTTTGGGGAGTGGAAATCCTCATGGATGCCCTCCACCCTGGGGTAGGTACAGGGGTTTGTCAGACTAAACAACCTCGGCTGCACCTATGTACCTTCAGTTGCTCTTTGCGTTCTGGGACCACGGGTTATCTTTTCAGATGCCATCCCATGGCCCTGAAAACTCTCATTCGACCCCGCTGGGCTCCTACGCTTTAACTGACATCTTTTTGAGGCGCGCGTGGAACACTACACGCCATCGACTACTCGGTTTCAGTCCAGCAACCCTAGCCAAGTTGATAATCTGCAATCGTTAACGTTACTCGAAAACTAATCAAATGTATGGGAATGACATCAACTCAACGTTTAGTCACGTGGTCAGAACAAAAGAATACAAAATTCGTTGCCAAGTTCACATCGTTCAATATGATAGAATGAATTGCTATCGTTTCTACAATGTTCAACGCTACATCCTTTGTTACTGTAGAATGACATTGTAAAACGAGCGGCCCACTCAGGCGCGTCAACTTGTCTACCAACCTATCGTTTTCTACTATTGCTGACACCGAGGCGTTACCGATTGGACAACGGAATTCAACACGAAACGGTTGTGACTTGGCTAGGGGGGCAGATGGTTACTGAACGGGTAGCTCGCCGTCCTTTACACAACACTAACTGTACTGCACTCCAAAATCCAAAAGTCCAAAATCAAGGTTCGCAAACCTTGAGTGAGTACTTTTGAATGTTAGGTCAAAGACCAAAGTCTGTGCGCCATAGTTCAAAATCCTTGATTACTGGGGCCACGGGTAGTGTGAAAGCGAAATTTACTGGGGCCACGGGTAGTGTGAAAGCGAAACCCGGGGCCGAAGGCAAAGAAGGAAAAGGAGTGGGTTTTTAGTCAGTAAAAGTCTGACACTATCTCCCACTCCGTCCAAGAGCGGGATTTGTCATTAAGATGATTTTCCCACCCAATAAAAAAAAGATACTTTTGATTTGTATTTATTACCAGACGTTATCCACTATGAGTAATATCAGTGCAATAATTATTAACACTTAACAAAAAACGAGCTAAGTACAAATTGCACTCATTTGAGTGCGGTTAAGAGGAGCACCGTGCTATAATATTGTAATGGGGAGCGCGAATGAATTCGTCGAATACGATTACAAAATAAAAGCTCCTATTGTTTTGAAGTCGGTTAAATCAATAGATATTATAAGATATATGTATTGTTTTCGGCAAAAACCATTCCCAAACCGGCTCGGAGTATCCTGCGTGATGGCATCAGGAATGAAGATATCCGCAGGAGAACCAAGGTCGCCGACATAGCCCGAAGAATCGCCAAACTTAAATGGCAGTGGGCAGGGCACATTGGACGGATGGTCGATGGGGCCGAAAGGTTCTAGAGTGACGACCGCGCACCGGAAAACGCAGCGTTGGAAGGCCTTCCACAAGGTGCACCAACGACCTGGTGAGAGTCGCGAGAATGCAGTGAATACGAGACGCACAGGATCGGTCGTTGTGGCGTCGCTTGGGGGAGGCCTATGTCCAACAGTGGATGGCTTTCAGCTGAAGTGATGATGATGATGATGATTGTTTTCAGAGTAATTGGGTTTTATAATAACTTTGGTACTCATTCAAATACTGATACTTCTTTTTGGGTGTAGTTTTTAACTAAATAACTATCACTACACACATAAACGTCACATGCTTGAAAAAAGAACTAGCTGTAGACCACACAAATATGTGTTCTATTCGTAAATCGAGTAAAGTTGCAACGAATTGCTCAACCACTGCGCCAACTGTGCTAAACAGTAAGTATTGGTACAGGACAGAAATTTACTCTACGAAAGTAAACATGCGAATTTAGGGCCCCTCACCCACGGCGACTTTTTGTAGCGAAGCTGTCGCGCATTTCACAAGCTCGCGACAACATCACTACTAACGCGCGTTCGTCGCATTTGCAAGCGCTGTAGAAAAGATACGCGCTACAGCATTGCTACAAAAAGTCGTCGTGGGTGAGGGGCCTAAACCTAGTGGGTGTCTGAGGCAAGATGTGCAGAGAACGGTATAGTAAGGAGTAAACTACCTGACCATGCTCTCGACATAGTGCCTCAGAATAGGAGAGGGAAAATAATAATACCCCAAAACTCAAAAAGTAATTGCTCCTCTAATATCAGACTTTTACTGACCGAAACCCACCTGTATTCCTTCAGTTAACCGTTCCAGGATCATAGTAACTCTTCCGAACACATCTGCAGTCCTAGCAGGGTCATGGGATCTCTAGACAGGGGATATTGGCTTAAGAAGTTATGTGGAATCAAGTTTCAGTTAGATTTTTTTCAGCCATTCATCAGACAATAAAATTACAGGCACTTAAAATCCTGCTCACCCCGTTACCAAAAAGCAGTAACAAATTGCACTCATTCAAGTGCGGTTAAGAGGAGAGCTATACATTCGTGGATGTATGCTATAACATTGTAATGTGCGGTGGAAACGCATTTGTCAAACACGATGAGCGAGGTTATCGCTGAGTGGCGCCGAAATGGAACATTATTTTATGTTTATGTTTTTTAGGTGTGTTCTGAAAAGGAACGCATTTTTACCGGCAAATAAAATTCAGGTATTGAATATATATAATTTGGAATTTTTTAACATTTTGTGTTGATCTCGTTTAGGCATTGTATAAGTATGTATCGTTTATTAATTGTATCTTGTCTATTCATTGCCTAAGATTGCGGCAATACATAACATTCTGCAAAAAATTCCACTCTCTACCTCTTACGGTTTATGAGACACAGCCCGTTGAGAGACAGACTGACGGACGGACAGTGGAGGCTAAGTAATAGGGTTCCGTTGACACCTTTTGAGTATGGAAGCTTTGGAAGGATATCATCATCACCATCATCATCATTTCAGCCGAAAGACGTCCACTGTTGGACATAGGCTTCCCCCAAATGTCGCCACAATGACCGGTCCTGTGCGTCTCGCATTCATCGGATTCCTGCGACCCTCACCAGGTCATCGGTCCACCTTGTGGGAGGCCTTCCAACGCTGCGTCTTCCGGTACGTGGTCGCCATTCCAGAACCTTTCGTCCCCATCGACCATCTGTTCTGCGAGCAATGTACCCTGCCCACTGCCACTTCAGTTTGGCGATTCTTCGGGCTATGT
The DNA here is from genome assembly GCA_949316375.1 of Mythimna vitellina. Taxonomy (NCBI): domain Eukaryota; kingdom Metazoa; phylum Arthropoda; class Insecta; order Lepidoptera; family Noctuidae; genus Mythimna; species Mythimna vitellina. Next base: position 3,932,572 of record OX438687.1, on the reverse strand, counting down.
CTGTAACCTTGGAAGGATATGTTCCGACAAAATAAAATTGCATTAGACTCATTTTACTTCCGAAAGACACATATACGAGTCATAACAATTAAAACAACACAGCAGTGAAAAAAAAAACAATAGCACGAAAATATAATTACGTATAAAGTACGCATACACGTAACTCGAAACACATGTTATTCTACACAAAGATTAGACAGCAAACCTTTATATAAAATTAACGTGCCGCTGTAAAATGTAAAATTTAATCCCCCAAGCTGGATTAAATCGTACATACGAAACAACAATGTCGAAATGGGCAAATCCGGAGATGTGAGAGCTAAATCTGGGCAAAAAGCGCGGGCATTTAGCAGTCATTGGCAGGGTAAAACAAAACGTGAAAAATATTATGATCATTTTTTTTAAAGAAGGATTTTAAAGGTAAGAAAAAAATGAGTGAAGCTTAATTTTTCTGATGAATAAATGGCTCATTCCAACTTATTACGCACCTAATCAGACCGCTCGGACACGACACGGTAGAGGTGTACCCCGCTTGGGCGAGGCACCACCTTGTCCTCGTGGAGGTGATCGTCTCACGCCGGTCCTAGGTTCAGGCCATGTTCCAGAGCGAAGGTGAATGGCACGCAGTCATCTCCTTCTACGAAGTAGTAATATGAACGACGGAGACAGCCGCAAGCGTAAGAGAACGGACATCCTCACGCTCTAGCCACCACGACTCCGTCCCCTACTACCAGCCGCGGTACATGCGGGCTTACCGGACTATAAACAATGGTTAACTTACCGTCTGGCCATCCGGTACCCGTCCGGACCGAGCCCAAGTTGTCGACTGCACGTAGTGTTCCACGCGCTCCTCAAAGAGATCCACGGGGATATTCTGAAAAGGAAAGTCTTGGTCCTAGAATGCAAAGGACAATTGAAGTACACAGGTGTGGTTTTAGTCAGTAAAAGTCTGACACGCACTCTCGGTCCACCTTAGAGCGGGAGAAGAGGTGAGTCAATGGATGATTTCCTACCTCCCAAAAAAATTAAATAAATACCTTTTTTTAATTTCTTCAAATATAATCGAAAAAGAAGAAATTCATGAAAAGTTAATTGAATGTCTCCCGTCTTTTAAATTGGTAAAACAAACCTTGTGCATCAATTTGGATTTTCTAAAATTGAAACGACGCCATAGAATTAAAAAGTAATGCAAATGTATCCGCACCATTATTATAAATGCGAAATTAAATTAAACTGAATAGATTTTTATGAAAATTGGTATGGAGTAAGTTAAAACCGCAAGAAAACAGATAGGCTGCTTTTTATCTGGCTTCGACTTTGTGTTCACGATTAACGACATTCACGACGACAAAGCCACGGATTTTCCCCACAAGTCATTAATAAAAATACATTTCCCTTCCCAACAAAAACTTCCCTCTCTTATCACTCAACTGCCACTAAACTCAAAACACCACGACATTTGCATCTGAACTCAGTTTTCCTTAATGCTCAACTCTGATCAGACTCATACAGTTACTCCCTCAATCAAATCTGATAGCCTTTTATATACCATACACAGATTACCCAATCGCATTCACTCAAGTCAGGGATGGTCAACCTTTGGTAACATTACCATAAGAAATCGGATATGGGAAACGGTAAAATGTCTTCATATTGTTAACATCAGTGTTTTAGATTGAATGAATTTAAACTATAATAGTTTTGATCCTAAATTACGATGTTTGGCATTTTGTTACAGGGTCAATAGTTGTATTGTTTTGTTTGGATAGGATCAATTAATTTTACCTAAACAACTATTCATTCTGGAAGTTAATTGGGATTTTATAGAGCTCAAATATCTTTTATTCTCCAAAAACTACAAGCACTATTACTCATCACCACTCCACTGCTGATTGTTAGCATTAGACAATAGTTTTTAATTTTTTATTATACATTTATTTATTTTTCTATTGGAAGTGTACCCAAAAGGCTGGCGGCATTGCCACGTTGTATGGCAATGCTTAATCTCTGACCGAGGTAAAAGCCAGCCCTTGGGTCACGTGAAGTGTCTACTAAGCGTTTGGATAGTTCTTTGAACAGCTTATGAGCACTCGGACCCCACGGCCCAAGAGTTTCAACCCCAAACGGCTCAAAAATATAACTGCCGACGAGGTTGTTATATTTCCGCCGCTTGAGGTTCTCCGCAGCAGCAGCGGCAGCACCAGCACAGCACGAAGAGCTAGGAAGATGGGATGGCGCAAGAGTGTCGACACAGGTAGCGTCCCACACTAAAGGCCTACCCATCTTCCAGGGAAATAAAGACATACCGTCCGGTCTCTTACCATCGTCGCGTGCCAGGCCATGAGGTTCCAAAACAGCCGGAACGCCGACGGTGACAAGGGCTCGTCGGATGATGTCGTTAATATTCGCGTGCCGTGCTATCCGTCCCGCGCTTCGACTGCATGACAGGCCGTGGTGACCAAGGCTGTTGACAACTTCACCACAGTGGCAGCGATGAGGAGAACAGCAAGGAGCACCTAGGCGTAGGGCAACAGCTAGGCGGAAAGTAGTATCGTCGAATAAGGTGCCAATATTCGACGACGGCAGTACGTGAAGCCAAAGACCTGACTCCCAATTTCCCACAGCCAGGAGGCGCGCACGCTCTGCAGTAGTGGTAGAAGTAAGGATTAGGTTTTTCTGGACTACTTTGCAGAGCGGTTCGTCCCACCGTCTCTGAGAGGTTGGGTTGTCAGGTGGATTTGTATTCGGGCAAGCGAGTCTCCAGGCATCCATAGCCTCGGTGAAGCACGGCACTTCAAAAGGAATCAGTGTGGAAGTTAGAATATTCCTGATTAATTTATCAGTGCTGTGAACCGAAGATATGAATGCCGGTAAACTAATACTGGTAATTTTGCGGACGCCGAGGCCTCCCATACGGATGGGAAGAGTAACTTGATCCCAAGCTCGATCGTCCAAGGTCATATTTAAAATTAACGTAAGTGTATGCCGAATAATTTTGTCCATTTTTTCCAAAAGGTGAAAGTGCTTCCATAAGTAGGAAGCACGAAGGAAATATATTAATTTAGGGCCGAAACAACAATAACGAATTAGGGTAATGGCCGAATGCATGTTAATTTGGAGTAATCTTTCCGAAACGTCACTAAAATTTTGTATTTTTTCCTCCACAAAACTGGGAAAGGAATCCTCAAAGATTGGGGACCCAAGGAGTCGAAGAGAACTTTTATCTATAATTTTGATTGCAGGGGCTATTGCATTAAATTTTGGAAGAGTCAGATGTCTGTCAGTACTGTCAGAGAGGAATAATTCACATTTAGAGAAGTTGAGATCTAGTCCTATAGAAAAGAGTTGGTTTTTTAAAAATTGTAAATCATTTAAAACGGTGTCTACATCGCCTCCCAAGGTTCCATCATCGAGGTACCACACATTAAATTTGGAATTTAGTTTTCGAATGATTGGGTGTATAGCTAAGCTAAAGATCACTGGCCCGAGGGGGTCACCTTGTTGACAGCCAACAGCGGATTCCAAAAGGTTGTCCCGAAAGAGTAATTTAGATGGTTGTCTATAACATTGCCAAAGAAAACTATAGATTTGAGGTATTTCTTTTTTAGTTTCTGCCAGCAAGGTATCCCTATTAACCGAATTAAATGCATTTTTTATGTCAACCTTAAGGATAGCCTCTCCTTTGCCAGAATTTAGATAGGTCGACAACGCGTGTACGGCAGCCTCACAGCCCCCTTTGGAGCCGTAACCAAGCTGTAGGGGCTGAAATTTTTCCGAAACCACCTCACCATAAAATTTGCAACAAATCTTGGCTGCCATACGACGATAGGTAGTTCCCACGGCAATGGGACGAATACCGCCATCCCTCTTACGCAGGGCACATAAATTAGCCCCGTACAAGACGTCGATGACGGTTTCGTTCACCTTGCCAGAGAGCATTAGGTTAATCAGAGCCGTAAGCTCCTTCAAGAGCAACTCACCAGCTTCCCCGGCGCCTGAACAGGTAAGGTCCTTTAGGTGCTGAGGACTTAGACCATCGAGGCCGCCAGCAGAGCCGCTCCGGAAAGAGCAAACGGCTGTGATCACTTCTCGACCTGTAATGGTGAGGGTGTGAATGTCCGGATCAGGGGGGTCGGGAAAAGAAAGGCCATCCGCTGGGGCAGGGTGTTTTCTCTCCAGATCTGCGAGAGTATCTGGAGAACAAGGAGCCACCACATCACTACTAAAAAGAATCCTGGCTGCTCCGCTGATGTCACCTTCCCCCAACTTTGTTTCTACTAGATGGGGTATACCTTTTAAAGGGGTAAACCTTTGTATCGGAAATTTTGAATCTAAATGACAGGCCGAAACATTACAGTTTTCTTTAATTTGTGCAGTTAAAGTCTTTTTTGTTGCCAAATTCTTTTGGACGTGTAAAATTCTGTAGGGAAAGGTGAGCAGGTGTTCCCAAGCACTTTGTGAGTTCTCCCGTACGGCAAGGCGAACGCACCCTGCTAGGTTTTGCGCCACAAGAGGTCTAGCTCCGCGGGGAACTCGCTTTAAAACTGGGCAAGAGTTTTTGAATTTTGAAAGAATTTTCCAAAACGGATCTAAAGGTGGTGTAGTAGGTGTGGGAAATGGTGTACTTACAGGGTCCGAAGTGGGTGCATTTTGGGGTTTATGTACCTTCCCAATATGCACACTCAGACCCCGCTTACCTTTAAAAAATCGTGCCTGGGTGCACAGAGGGCACCTCTCCAGGATATTCAAAGGTTGACAGACACTGTTATCGACCACTTCGCTGTTGTCGCTAAGCATGTATAAAATTAACGCTTATCCACTAACTTATTAACAATAAATATAGCTAAATAAAAGGAAAAACACTAAACAATAACACTGACTAAAAAAATTGTTCGAATGTCATAAAGACAACACGTGTCAAATGAAGCAGCGCAGTCGCGTAGGCGGCCTGGGGCGCCGCGACACCGATGATGGCATTTCGGTGGCGGCGCCCTAACAACCGTTGCCGGGTGATGACACGCGTCGCGTCCTCGGCGTCACCGTCAGGCGGCACGTCACACGTGCACTTTATAACACTCTTTATAATATTAGTGTAGATTGCGTTGGATGATCCAGCAAGCTTTTAAACCATTCTCATGTTGACGATAGGCGACTGGGAAAGGCCCCTCTTGTACTTGTAGCACCGCCTACAGCTGCTGTCAAGTATAAACAAATAGTTTTCTTTTGGAAAATTGACAAATTTTTTCGATATTCGTACAGGGCTCGCTGAGCTGCGTTCAAAAATCCAACTAATGCTTATTTATTATTATTTCAATAATTTAATATTTTGTGCAGAAAATGCAGATTGACAAGCTCAAGCTCATATTATTTCTCATATTACACTACTAAAAATACACGTATTGCGTACCAACCTACAATTAAAAACAAAAAATGTTCAGTTTTTGCTTGAACTAATGTAACTATAGATTAATTTTTTTCTTAGACGGTTCAATGTTCAGTAATGACTATTACTTATTACTTATTTTGGGTACACTTCCAGTCGACAGCGATGCGGAGGAGTTTTTTGACGCCATATTTTAGCTAGTAGTTTTTGATTTAAGTGAATATATAGTTTTAATTAGTTAAGTGTTTTATGTATTCATTTTTTGATATGAGAAATAGATGAGGATGATGGTGTTTTGAATGCAATTTAAAAAGTAATTAACTTAATTTTTCTATTTATCTAAACACAAAATACAGAAAAAGACAATAAAAAATAGACTATAGTACAAAAGTACTGTTTACTTTCAAAGAAATTTCTTCCAGCTTCCAGCTTTTGCAGGTCTAAAAGAAGAAATTAAAATAAATCTAGATAATAGTGTGTAGGAAGCAAAAGAAGAAGAATGTGTGAAATCTTTATTTTATTTATTTAGTACATGGAGGACTTACAGCCAATAAAACCAGACAAAAAAGAAAACCATAATCATTAGAAAGCCAATTACGAGTCCTCACGTAAAGACATTGGAATAAATTAAAAATGGTGTGAGTACAAAAACAAAAAAGCTTCGCTTTGTATTTAAGTAGGATACAGCTTAATCTAAACTATCAAATAATACATATATGATTTGATTTTATTATTATCGATAGGCTTGCCTTTGAACACTATCTCACCTGATAGTAAGACATGATGTGGTTGACTATGGAGCACGCTCGCCTAGAAGTGACGTCAGCAAAAACCATTCGGGCCCAGCAAGGCTGAAGCTTACTGGGGCCATGGGTTGACTTTCGAAGGGGTAACCCGTGGTTCTGGAACACAAAGAGCAACTGAAGGAATATAAGGTGTGGTTTTAGCCAGTAAAAGTAATACGGCCTCTCGCTCCACCGAGTTGTAGAAAGACATTGGAAAATTTCCTACCTCAAAAAGGTGTCTAAGTCAAGAGTGAATACTTACATCACTGACCATCAAATAATATAGTGGTCAAGGGCGAGCTTATCATCATCATCATCATCATCATCATCATCATCATCATTTCAGCCGAAAGACGTCCACTGCTGGACATAGGCCTCCCCAAGTGCCGCCACAATGAACGGTCCCGAGCTTATCAATAAAATAAAAAACACCAATTCAGAAAAAATCACCACCCCTGCAAGACGTTACGTATACAAACAAAAAATCTCCCATATTAATACTGCTAAGAGAAATTGGGTCAATGCTCACATTTGGTCAGACACACGCGATTCCCTACTAATGCTGACATTATGCTGATTGCCTACTCTTTCTACGTTGAATAAAAACTTAGTATTTCTAAAGGAATATTTTTTTTAGGTAAAAAGGAACGGGTGTTGTTACAGCTGTTGCCTTAGAACTGTTCTGGGTTTACTGTATTATTGTGTTCTTTTTAGGTCATACTAACTCTTTATTAGAATTTTTTGCTTGGTATTAGAAACTATATCACTTCAGATATGCTGAGCAAACGCTGGAATAAAATCTTCACATATTGACTTCCTTTTTTTTATTTTATTTTTTTTATGTGGGAAAATCGTCTTATGACAAATCCCGCTCTTGGACGGAGCGGGAGATAGTGACAGACTTTTACCGACTAAAACCCCACTCCTGTTCCTTCTTCCCAAGGCCCCGGGTTTCGTTTTCTCACTACCCATGGCCCCAGTAGGCTTTGACCCTGCTGGGCCCTCCACGATTTGCTGACATCTGCCTGAGGCGCGCGTGGAATAATACGCGCCGCCGACTAATTGGGCTCGGTCTGGACGGTTACCGGACGGTCCAAAGCCAAGCAAGCCCACGCTTATGATGGCCGGAAATCGGGATCGGAATCTCAGTGGCTCGAGCGTGCACGTGCGGCCTCCTTTGCTAACATTACTGCTTCGCAGAAGGAGGCAGCTACCTGCCACTCTTCCTCGCTTCGGACCATGGCCTGTACAAAGCCTGGCGCGACAGATCGTTGCCATCGTTCTCCCCCACGAGGACACTGCAGTGCTCTGCCAAAGTGGAGCACATCTCTACCGTATGCTCCACCGTATCCTCTGGGCGGTCCACGCAGTGGTGCCGCCTGGGCGTCACTTCCGCACGAATCCGGCGCAGGAACCTCCCGAACTGACCATGTCCGGTAAGAACTTACATCATGTGGAAGGTGAGGACGCTGTGAGGTCTTTCCGGCCTGACTCTGCTGGGCCCTGAAAAAGGAAAGGAAGACTCGGTCCTGATATGAAAGGCATCGAAAGAACAGGAGTGCGTTTTTAGTCAGTAAAAGTCTGATTTTCCAACCGAAAAAAAACATCCGTAAACCATCCATTTCGCACCAAATTATCCATATTGCAAAAACTCAAAATCTCTTCGCAGTTGTCGTGCGAATGTCTTCACAAAATTCAGCAATATTTCAGTCACATTACAAGAAAAAACGGTGGCAGCATTGAAAGGATTATTTTGATCGACAAAGTAGAGGGTGAAAGAGAAGGACAAAGCCTCATGGGCGACTAATACGTTAGTCCGATCAGATCCATATTGCTCTTGACTTTACTTCACACTGCTAAAAACAGAATCAGATGGAGGAATATCGTACGAGAGAAAGCGATGAAACAGGGAGGTGACGACCTACAACATTGACTACGACGCAAAGAGCAGGTGGTGAAGGTGGCTGGACAATGGGCTTGAACTCATTGGACACTCCCATCCTATCACATCAAGGTTAGAATGATCGCTCTAATTACCCTGACGACATCCAAAATTAACATTTGCTTTGGTATTATTTTATCAAATTAGTGTATAATAGACGCATAATTATACGAGACTGTATTTCTATCTTATCATAATATCATCCTTAGAATATTACATCCTATTCAATAATAATACGTACAAATCGCTTAAAAAAAATAGTTATCAAAGTTTATTATTTTGTCTCTCTCGCTTTTTCTCAACTAGCATCCAGTTAGATTGAAAGCCGACCCCAAGTCGGCCTTCAGTCTAAATGGATGCGGTTGAATACCTGTTTTGTATATGGAGCGACTGCCTATCAGACTCTGCAATCCCGTGACTGGGGAACACGATACTCTCATGTCTCCTCCTCCAGGAGACTCCTCATATTGGCAAGAACAGCGCTTCAATACTGGCCTGTTGGTCTAGTGGTCAGTAGCCCTGACTGCTATGGGTCGTGGGTTCGATTCCCACTCAGGAAAAATGTTTGTGTGATAAGCATGATCATTTGTTCTGTCTGGGTGTAATTTATCTATATTATGTATGTATTTAGGAAGTTAGTGATAGCATGACGAGTAACAGGGCAGAGTGGAAGAAAAAAACGTGTTGCGCCGACCCCAAATAACACGGGATAAGGGCAGGAAGATGATGATGATGATGTATGTATTTAGAAATATATAAGTATGTTTATCAGTTGTCTAGTACCCATAACACAAGCTCTGCTTAGCTTGAGACTAGACGGCGTTGTGTGATTTTTGTGGAATATTATTATTATTTATTATTATTAATAAATTGCCCAGACAGGTTCACTGTACTCTTTTAATCATAATAGCTAGAAAGTAAATGTCAGCAAACCGTAGGGGCCCAGCAGGGTCAAAGTATACTGGGGCCAAGGGTCTGCATATGAAAGGAAGACTCGACCCTGGTACGAAAGGCAACAAAGGAACAGGAGTGGGTTTTTAGTCGGTAAAATTCTGACACTATCTCTCGCTCCGCGTAAGAACGGGGGATGTCATTGGATAGTTTACCCACCGAAAAAAAAAACCGCAACCTCATGCCACCATAACCACGCTTAAAGTTCATTACTTTTACCAATATAACAAATTAAACATCATGACCAGACGTAATGGATAAGGAATAACAGTATTACTTTTGTAACAGCGACTTAACGAACGTGAGATATTTTTATTTTCATGTTTTTTGGGTTATTTTTCTTACTTGGAAAGGATATCGGATATATCCGATGGATTTTTATTAGGTAAAATAATCGTAGAAGAAATATAAATTTTCAACAAAATTAGACTCATAAAGAGAAATTATCGTAAAACTTTAAATTAATTCATGCTTTTACTGACAGACGACAAATAGCACAAAAGCCGATATTTTTTGCGGCGTGAAATTAACGAATGAATCTAGGGAGCGTTACTGTGACCTGTGATGGGGCCCACGGGTCACAGCAACGCTTTTGACCAAATAAGCTGCTGAATTTAGAAGCATGTCATTTCCAAACATTAAGATAAGATTGCTTAGGATTGATATTTATTAGTATACTAGCTATTAAGTCACTTATATCAAGTAATAATAATAAAAATAACAAACTAAATATTTTTGACTTGGATCGCGAGGTTCAATCATTGTGCCGATAGTAACGGCCAATGGCTTAATAGCTAAGAGCCTCGAACAACATCTAAGGAGGCTCTCGTTAGGCAGCTGGATCAAGGACCTGATCCAAGGAGCAGTATTTCTGGATAAGGCGCGCATTGTTAGGAGATTCCTCTCTCAGGAGCCCTGACCACCGGTAGCTTGGACCCTGTTCCCGATGCCGGTGGGCTACTATTTTTTATATTTTTAAATGATTTATTTTTTTATAAAAATATAATTTGTATGATATATTAATAAACCGGTGGACTAATAATTTTATTTATTTTATATTGAAATATTGAAATATTTAAATGTAATTTATTTGTAATATTAATGAAGAAACGAAATAGTAATAATAAAAAAATAATAACATTGTTCAGGTTTTAAAAAACTAGCCAGTAAAAAGATAAAGATGTTTTGCATTAAATTAAATCAAAATCATGGTAATAAAGACAATGGATGACAGTTATAACCGCTTTTATATTATAAAAGAATAAAGACATTTGATACTGAACTTAACATCGATGAATCAATACGTATTCTATAAGATGCAGGTATTCAGTGGACAGATTGCCGTTTGCAGGTCGTCAAAGGATTCCAGCTCAAGCCGGGTGTAATAAAATTTTATAGGAATCTCGTACCACGTACGCTTAAAATTCAATTCAATTTAAAACATTTTATTTCACGCAACCCTACAATGTTATCAGGTATTCAGAGCCAGAAAGTCCGACCATTCAAACTGGAAGCCAAACAGGATAGACTGGAAGCCGACCCCAAGCTTGTTGGGCAATGGCGCAATAGAGACAGCGGCTATCGCAACCCAGTGCTGGGCACGCCATAATTATGGCGGTAATTCCCTTCATTGAGGAGTGGCTGGAAAGACGTCACGGCGTCCTTACCTTCCGCATGACGCAAGTCCTCACCGGACATGGTAAGTTCGGGAGGTTCCTGCACCGGATTCGTGCGGAAGAAACGACCGGGTGTCACCAATGCGTTCACCGCCCGGTGGACACGGTAGAGCACACGGTGGAGGTGTGCCCCGCTTGGGAAGAGCAACGCCATGTCCTCGTGGAGGCGATCGCCGGCAGCGATCTCTCGCGCCAAGCGTTGGTACAGGCCATGGTCCGGAGCGAGGAGGAGCGGCAGGCGGTTGCCTCCTACTGCGAAGCAGTAATGCTAGCAAAAGAGGCGGCCGATCGCGTGAGGCAACGGTCCTCACACCCCAACCGCCGCCGGGATTCCGATCCCGATTTCTGGTCACCGTAGCCACGGGTTTTCGGATGGCGAGCCATGGGTAGCTCGCTGTCCGACCGTCCGGATCGAGCCCAAGTCGTCGTCGGCACGTACTGTTCCACGCGCGCCTCAAGGAGATGTCAGCAACTGTAGGGGCCCAGCAGGGTCGAAGCCGACTAGGGCCAAGGGTCTGATTCTGAAAGGAAGACTCGGTCCTGGTACGAAAGTCTTGGTTCTTCTCCATAGGAAACGACCAATTTGGAACCGTGCACTAGCTTCTCACGTTTTATAAGTGCCCATGTAGGCCTATGTGAAATAAAAAACTTTGACTTTGACTTTGAAAAGGCAACGAAGGAACAGCAGTGGGTTTTTAGTCAGTAAAAGTCTGACACCATCTCGCGCTCCACCTAAGAGCGGGGAATGTCATAAGATAATTTTCCGACCAAAAAAAAAAGTTTGTTAGGCAAAGGCTAGGAAGATGATGATTTGTTTACTTGCAAGTTCTTTAATGAATTCGATATTAAGTATATCAGAATTCACATTCTACTTCTACGAAAATGGCGGACAAAATTTCCAAAATCTCCAAGAAAACATATCAATATCTAACCTAAAATGTTAAAGGAATAAATATAATTACTACCAAAAATAATTTTGTCACTAAAAGATGTGCTAAAATACACATCAGAAAAAAATTTAACCTTACCAAAAAATAGAAACCTAAAATTACAATGGTACAACGTATTTCAAACATAACTGCACTTTAAATTGTACTATGAACCCAAATTTAGTAAATTGATCACCAAATATTGATGAACCAATTATTGAGCTATTTCTACCTAAATACACCGTTTGATTGCCATAAAATGTTGCTATACTACCAAATATTGTACAGTATTCCCAAACTAATATTGCGCATGCAGATCTTCGCTAATTCGCTTATTCCCGGAAACACCCGAATCATTGAATCGTAAGAGCCCTACACTATGCATGAAGAAAATGCACTCAACCACTCTATATCCATATCGTCTTCCGACGCTCGGGAAATACGATCGTTGCCGAACAGTGACGAAGATTTCTATGCGCATTATCACTTTGGGAGACCTGTATATTAGTGGTCTCGCGCCCTCGATCCCCTTCATTGTTTTTTTAAACCACCACCCAGAAGTAAGAGACCCGTGAAGCGGTAGAGGATCACAAGTTTTAAATTTTTGGTTCTAATTTTACGCTAAAATGAGGTTTTAATTTTAGTGATCATTTACTATTTTTGGCAATACAAAGTGATTTTTAACGGTCAAGGAAAACATCGTGAGGAAACTGGCATGTCCTAAAACCAAAAAATTCTAAGACATGTGACATTTAGCAACCCGTACTGGGCCCGCGTGGTGGATTACAGTCCATTCCCTCTCCAAGAGTCTGAGTCCCAGCATTGGGAACATTAAAAGGCTGATTATGCTATGTTATGCTAAAGTGATTTTTTACCATTATACTTTAAACATAAGCTCAATATTAATGCTACAACAATAGTATAATAATAACAATATTCCACAACTTTTACACGACACCATTTAGTCTCAAACTAAGCAGAGCGTGTGCTATAAATACACTAAACAACTGATAAATATACATATCTTTATATTTCTATCTTCTATACTTATAATAAATCTGTAGAAGTGAAAATTCTGTACATTGAAAATATCAAAAAAATAAATGACGGGGGTGTTACTAGACCAACACCGAACCCAAAAATGTGATTAAAAAATGTTGTGTCTGTCAGTCTTTCTGTTTATTCAGGCATCATGCAAAAACTACCGGTTCGATTACGATGAAACTTGGTATAACTATTCTTTAATATCCTGGGCACCACACTGGGTACTTTTTATCCCGGAAAAGTATATAAAATAAAAAAACAAACTTAATTTTGCGGTTCGATCCCTAGACCCGGTTACTGTACCAACCGCAAATAATAAGTTTTTTGTAGGTTACGTCACCCGCAGTGGAGTTCACTACACGCTGCACACGGCTAAGATACTATAATATTTTATCTTAAGATACAATATCGCTCGCCAATAGACACAAACGACGAAGATAATAAATAATATTTCATATTTTCGTATCTTAAAAAACCATTTTCGACATCTACGCGAACGAAGTCGCGGGCAAATGCTAGTTTAAAATAAAGATAAATAACACCCAGACAGAAAAAATGATCGTGCCCATCACACAAACATTTGTCTTGGGTGGGAATCGAACCCAAGATTTTACAGCAGTCAGGGCCACTAACCACTAGACTAACAGGCCAGTCGTTATATTAAATATCAGTAATCAAAGCGTTGAAGTGCTCGTTAACCGTGGATTGTAATTAATTAGCATTACATCATCTTCGTCTATGAACGCTTTGGATAGGTTCGAGAGGATACTGTTTGATCAGATGAGATTGTGCGATGACTTAAGTGGTTTTTTTTTAGGTGGGAAAATCATCTACGACAAACCCCGCTCTTGGGTGGAGCGGGAGATAGTGTCAGACTTTTGCTGACTAAAAACCACCTCCTGTTCCTTCTTTGCCTTCATCCCGGGCCCCGGGTTTCGCTTGCACACTAACCGTGGCCCAAGTAGCCTTTGACCCTGCTGGGCCCCTACGATTTGTTGACGATCTCTCTGAGGCGCGCATGGAACAGTACACGCCGTCAACGACTTCGGTTGGATTGGGTTCGGTCCGGACGGTTACCGGACGGTCGGACGGCGAGCCATTACTCGCCGTCCGCAAGCCCGCGCCTACGGTTGCAATGACTCAAGTGATTGGAGCTTATTTTGTATAGCTCGTTATGCTTTGTAAATAAAAGTTATTTAATAAACTTACTTAAATTGCCAATCATTAAAGTTAGTTATATGAGTATATGAGACACAATTTAATGAGGCCATGCAATGGGCAGTTGTTGAATTTTTAAATGTATTATATTTATTTTCTAGGCTGTTTTTTGGTTTTTTATATAAATAAAAATAATAATTAATTTATACAAACACGTATAAAAAGGATTAATGGTAATCAAAAATAATACAGGGGCATGCTGCAGGTGAAAAGTTTCACACGGCGTTAATATAACTACTTTATCGGGAGTGATATTACTATGTCTTAATCGTTTGAGGTTCATTATTACGCTGAAAATATACGAACTTAAAGCTGAAAATGTAAGCAGGTTAGCGATCGCATATACCAGACGTTCAGAATTAGCCGGTAGCTTCGTCGCTCTAAATGCCTTAAGGCCGCACTATGTTAGCACCATACCAAGTTTGTCACTCTGTAGTGTAATGTGAGCTATGATGTTACAGTTCCGCTGGCTATTTCTTGATGCGAGACGCACAGGACTGGTCGTTATGACGACACTTCTTCTTCTTAGCATATTGATGGCAAAACTAGTTAAATTCCTTGCTTGACTGATGATTAGGTCCTTACGTGAACAGGTAACAGGATACGTGATGCGGGATCAAAGGTGGGACAAGATCTGCAGAGAGACGCCGCATAAACACTGAAGATCGGAACCGTCCGAGAACCCCCATCTGTGGAGATTGTCTTTGCTGCGCCCAACTTTGGTGTGCAGTCTGTTTAGAGTTTTCCAGGTGGGCCATGGCAACTCGTGTCCAGGAGAGAGGCTCTCCGATGGCTCGACAAAATCATCAGGAGATTTAAACTTCTCCCGCCAGAGACACTTTGGGAGGCCTAAGCCCAGCGGTGGACGTCTTGGATGAGTGGATGATGGTGAGACTGAAAGAATTTTCGAAGTCAGATCAATACGTCGACATATATGTACTACGCACTAGATCACACGTGCCGTACACTCACTTAGTTCGCCTCAAAATGAACTTTGGTTTTTTAATGAGTAACTAAACTACTTAGTAAATATAAAATTTAAGTTGCACTGTTCCATATATAAAAATACTGCTACAAAATTAAAAATTCTGTCATACTACTACATGAAAACATCCAGCACAGTTTGCGCGTTGGTCCATCCGGCGCACAGTGAAAGCATTTCATTCATTGCTATCTTTTGATGAACACCATTCCGTAGAGCGTCACTTGTCTGTTCCACCACACAATAGTTTACTAGTTTAGTTTTAAATATGGCAGATGGATACAGTTTTTAATAGTAGAGGGAAGTTAGAATGTTTTGTTAGTGAAGTGAGTTGGTAGTTTGTTTTTTTTTTTTGTATTTTTTTGGTGCCGGTGTAATGTTTATCCCTGCAATGGGTAGCTCACCGTACAGCCGTCCGGTAAGGACGTATATTTGAGTAAAATTGACGGGGTTAAGGCCAATGCCTGCTAGGGCTGCGGATTGTTTGAAGGACTTATCGCAACGCAGGAACACAAAGAGCCAATGACGGAACACGAATGTTAAGTTACTAAAAGTTAAGTGTCTAAAATGACTTAGTCGATTTGATTTTTATACCTATCTCCCGAAGATCTCCATGTGTACAAACGTCTTGGATGATGTTGGAAGTACGAGTTCATTAGACTGAGATTTTTGTCTATACAGAACTCGATCAGTTTTTCACCCCGTTCATTTCTAGTGCCAAGTCCAAATTTTCCAACAGTGCTTCTGATATGATTAGCAGCAAGTGTACTACCAACCTTTTCATTTTTATTTTCCGACTAGGTATTGAGTTCAGCGTTTACTCCAGTTTCGCATAAAAGTCTTCAATTATCTTGAGCATGTGCCGTCGGTGCGTATATTTGTACAACATTCAGCATGCAAGATTTGGTGTTCAGTTTCATTGTCAGGATTCTATCAGACCCCGAGCAATAACCGAGGACATATTTATTCATGTGTGGTGGCAATATGATTCGAACCCCATTCCTACTTGAATTTTCGCAGCCTGAGAAATACGTGGTGTTCCCTGTCGCAGTGGTAAAGTGGCCATTGCCATGCATATGTGTTTCACTGATGCCTAATATGGAGATATTGTATAATTCCATTTACATCTTCACGATGATCAGTTGGGCCGCCATTAGTAGACTTCAGACGTTCCAAGCGCCAATATGATGACATGTTTGTATTGAGGTCTTCTCGCTTTTAGATGTTGTGACACCGACAGTAGCAGCTCTTCCTTCTGGAGTCTGCCGGTTCACCTCAGGGGAAGCTTCGGTGATCAATTTCACACTATCCAGCCCGGGTACTGGGTGGCGTTGATGGTTAGTCGGGTCGCCCAACACATGTCTCTCTCTCTCTATGTTTTTAATTTTATAGGGGGGTTTTCGTGGGAAGATAATCGCAGTGGTTTCTCACGTCCTTCTACGTCAGTCTTTTAAAGGGTAATGGTATTCAGGGCCCTACAGTCATTGGTTACCGACCCGAAGACGCTAAGTCTTATCGGGGTCATCAAGTAAGTTACCGCCGCTCGATGCTCAGCGTTGACTGTTTTGTGGTATGGGTAGGTCTCCTGCATACCAACCCTACTCATTTTTCACTCGGGCTTTGGACCGGCAACGGCTGAGTGTAATGTTTATTCAGCTTTAAAATATAAACCATTTGTTTTCGCCGGTCAGGCAACAGATTGCGTACTATTTGGACTGTTGCGCGGGTATAGATTTGATGTGCGATGTGGAAAGATAAATCAGAACGACTCGTTTAAAAAGAAGGTTTGCACAGTACCTGTTAACACAGGCACAGCTTAGTACACACGACGTCACTCTTTTCAAGGCACAAACACCAAATTTCACTCGATTTTGTGATTTTTTAATGCGGACGCAACCTGAACAATATCCATCAAAAAACTGCATTGAACAAATGCGAGTGTCAATGCAATGTCATTCTACACGTGACTAAGCGGGTAGCTTTGTCCCTTTCACTCGATACGTATGTGCAGGAATGGGATGGAGATAGGAATGCAACAAATAGTCAAAAAAAATATTTATTGCGTTATAGAATCAACGTAACCACCATTTTTGAAATTCAGGTATCATATGACAACCATACGACGTAAAAATCATACCAACAATACAACATTGCTATGCGAATTGTAAATTCCTTTTATCAAATAACTGTGTAAACCACAAAACAATTGAAACCAACTATTTTAGTCATAAAACTATCTATAAACTGTTTCCAATAACACTAAAAGCTTTAGATTTAGCATTATGATGTGACTTACAAAATCATATCCATTTATGGCTAGCGCTGTTACACTACGGTGTAAATGATGTCAAAAATTGCTACCTTCTCAGGCTAAATTTCTAAAATTTTGAATCTTCCTTCGACGGTTTGAAGAAAAATGTAGCTCCAACGTGTTTTGCATTTTAGCAGTTCAAAGACAGATTGGAAATACTTCAACAGGAGTACTCGAGATTTCTTGGTTGATTTATTTGCTTGGATTGTCCAAATCTAAAACAAAACTTAATTTTTTTGTATCTCAAAAGTATAAAAGGGAACCCTTATAGGATCACTTTGTTGTCTGACCGTCTGTCTGTCCGTCTGTCTGTCTGTCTGTCTATTTGTCTGTTTGTCTGTCTGTCTGTAAAGACCCTTTATCTTGAGAAATCGTACAGGTATCGAGTTGAAATTAAAACCATATACTCAAGCGGTCACCGCCTTCTGCAAAGCAGTAATGCTAGCAAAGGAGGCGGCCAATGACGTGAGGCAGCGGTCCTCACGCCCCAACCGCCGCCAGGATTCCGATTCCGATTTCTGGCTACCGTAGGCGCGGGTTTGCGGACGGCGAGCAATGGGTGGCTCACCGACCGACCGTCCGGTAACCGTCCGGACTGAGCTCAAGTCATCGACGGCGCGCCTCAAGGAGATGTCAGCTAATCTTAGGGGCCCAGCATGGTCAAAGTTTACCTGGGCCACGGGTAGTGTGAAAGTAAAGCCCGCCGCCCTGGGACGAAGGCAAAAAAGGAACAGGAGTGAGTTTTTAGTCAGTAAAAGTCTAAAAAAAATGTATATTTTGACACTCTCAAGAAAATAAAAGTTCATAGTGTACTTCCCATTGTCCTGAAATTTGGTACTTATATTATGTATAGTTTGTAAGATACAAACTTTAGCTTTCACTATACTAGCGCGATCATGTGATGTGAAGTAAGTTCTCTTAATGATTTGATATTTTTCAAAGTATTTATTAGTTTATAATTTTAGCAAATATGTATTTTATTATTATAAATAACTTATTTTTATTTTATTTTTTTTCTGTTTGAATTATCTGTTATTTGTTTATTGTGCAAGCCTACCACAGTGTTGTCTTTTTAACCCAAAGGGTGACTGGTAGAGAATGCCTTGTTGCATTAAGTCCGTCTATGTACCACTACTGTACATGAAGTTTAAGTAAATAAATAAATGTGATTGTCTTCATGAATATTTGTAGATATTATTACCTATGTTGCGGGTTGCGGGATTACGACGGATGCGAGATGCATCCGAGGCCGATGTCCAACAGTGGACATCTTTCGGCTGAAATGACAATGATGATGATTATTATCTTATTCTTGTCTTATAACTACCATTTCTAGACGCAGTATTAATGTCTACACACTACAAGGAACCTACCTGCCAAATTTTAAGTTTGTAGGTGTTATAGTTTCTGAGATTTCGTGATTAATTAGTGAGTGGTATTTCGCTTTTATATATATAGAAGATATGTAAATCTCTTTGACGTGTCTAAAATCGAGACTAATCTCGTTATTCTAGGCGAAATATTACTAGGAGCAGTCTTGCCAAGTGTGAACCCTACTTGGTATGAAATGCCTTCTAATTGGTTCAATCAAACGCCAGACGTTTGGGATCTAAAGCTGTCAAAAGATTCTTGGTCCAATAATTTTGCGTTTGTGTGGATAATAGTTCAATTATGTTCAGTTATTGGAATTAATTTTGATAGATTTATTGGTTTAGTTTTTATTGATGTACTAGTTGTTGCTCACGACTTTATCTGCGTCCAACTTAAAGACACAGGTGTGGTTTAAGTCAGTAAGAGTCTGA
Source organism: Mythimna vitellina (assembly GCA_949316375.1). Taxonomy (NCBI): domain Eukaryota; kingdom Metazoa; phylum Arthropoda; class Insecta; order Lepidoptera; family Noctuidae; genus Mythimna; species Mythimna vitellina. The sequence goes on along the minus strand of OX438687.1, from coordinate 3,913,549 downwards.
CATGCCATCTCGCTACACCCTAGAGTGAGAGAAGTCAATGGATGATTTCATGTGGGTTTTTAGTCAGTATCAGGCGTATATATCTTAATTTACTGCTAAACAAAATCAGAAGTATGACAACATACTTTTAATTTTGTCCATCATTCTGTGGAATGCGCTTCCTCTTGAAATTAGGACGGCCACCAGTCAGTATACATATAAGAGAAATGTTCATTGTCTAGAGGTAATTTATTCATAACCTCAGATACATTAACGGACAAAATGTCCCCTATCACGACGCGTAACACTCAATTGACGAGACGCTGTTGGCCCAATGTCCCGCAACTTGCCTTCCAACATGTTCCGACACGTTTTTGGACAATTTGACAGCGTTGCGTGTCATTTTGGAGGACAATCGGTCCTCTAGTGTATTGGAAGTTTAATATTTTTCCGCTCTTACGCGATTATGGTGCTATTACACATCTTTCTCCAGATTTTTTGGATACACAGATATCTTGTGGATATTATCTAGGCTTCTATAGAAATGAAAACATAAATTATGTAAAACTAAATTAGTAAAGACCTCTGAAAATCTACTATTTTACGTGAACTTTGGCCCTGTATAATCTATTCATATATATCAAAAATATAAGAAAGTACATCAGGCGACAGTTTTTCTCAAAAACTTTAAGGGTTTTAAATAAACATTTATTTCCTGGAACAATTTTTGTGAAATATTCGAGTTAATCATGGAATTACCGGATGCCAACACAGTTTTCAGACGTTCTTTCTCTTCTTTCACGATGCCTCTTCATCAAACATCGCATTGCATTGCGTCAGATGAAGCAACAAGCTTTTAAACCATGCTCGACGTTGACGATAGAAGAGTGGAAAAGAACCCTCTTAATTAAATCTACTATTTGATACATTAATTACTGATATAGCTACCAGAAGTAATTAAAATAACTAATCTATTTTGTATATTTAATTCCAGTACGAGTAGGTTTCCACTGAACTGGGATTTACAATGTAGTACCTACAGTATTACGACTAAGCGTGGTCGTTTCAAATTGTTTCTGAAATGAATGCTTAACCGTTTTAGTATAATACTAATTAGTATGTGGGCGTAGATTTTGGTGCGATATTACCTAGTTATTATTATTAAAAACAGATATTGAATTTGCTATCAAATTATTAGGTACTAGCTAGTGTTTTTTTTAATTAGAAAATCATATAATTACTTATCTCGCTCTAGAGTGGAGTGGCAAGGCGTGTCAGACTTTTAGTGACTAAAACCACACCTTCATTCCTTTAGTTGCCTTTTATGTGCCAGGACATGGGTATATCTTTTTCAGAATCGATTCCATGGCCCTACTACACATCTGTTTGAGGTACGCGTTGAACACTACGCGCCGTCAACGACAGTTGGTGCCTATGCCTTAGTTCTGTCAGACTCGTAAAACAGCACAATGCCATAATTATAGTCACAACTCAGTTTTTTTTTTATGCTTGGAATCCTTTATCTTTTTCTAACATAAAAGCTTTCAGCAATTCACCAATGTAAGTACCGCCCATGTCGTTCATCAAGGTCAAAATCAACCTTTAAGGTACTTTCGCATATAGTACGAAGTTTGAGTCTCTCCCCGTGCATTGGTTTGTGCAATAAAAAAAAATGTTTTAAGGACACGGTTTCCAGCCTCTTATCTCATTAACTCTTCACTTATCTTTTTTTTATTTTGTAGCATATTCCAACTGACCTTAAAAAGACCTTTCTGTCCTGCGCTTGATTTCTCCTTGATCGATGTTGGATTGCCATTCCATCGGACTATGAGAGTCAAGTCAAAGTCAAAAGATTTTTATTTCACATAGGCCTACATGGGCACTTAAAAAACGTCAGAAGCAAGTGCACGGTCTCAAATTCGTCGTTTCCTATGGAGATGAACCGGCAAGAAACTCCATAATTACTCTTTTAAAAAACAATGTTTTTACAATATTTCCATATTACAGTATAAGTAGATATTATGTAAAGACGGTGTAGACTGGTCAATATTGTACTAAAAAGTACAATAAAAATAATCATAATAAAATGTGAGTCATAATAGAAAGTAACCTAAGAATTCGCGGAGTCTAGTGTTTTCACATTCACATTATAAAAAAGACGCTGTATAAATAAAAGCAAGAAGTGCACCTGTGTTTGCAAATACGCTTGTACACTATAATTCCTAAGTACTTGGCTAGTTTCTCCTGAGATTCAAATCGGTCAAGAGGATTATTTTATTTTTTCGAATTGACATAAACTAGTGCTTGGCTGCGATCCCATCTGATGGTAAACAGTGATGGTGAAGCACGCTAGTTTATTAAGGGCCTATTCACTCTAGCCTTAGATACACCTAAATTATAACAGCACGGGAAGACCGCTGCAGGCAAATTGTTCCAGTCCAAAATACTTAGTTCGGATTGTATATCAATAAAGTAAACATGGGCACTCGCCGTACATCGGGCGTCTATCCAATAAACCTTAGGTAATAACAGCCCTCTCCAAACATAATATAATTAGTCTCCAAGACAGACTATGTCCTAAACAATTTTTCCCAATGTCCTTTTCGATCAATAAAAGCCCAATGGTCACAAATAGGTATAAGCACGTGCCAGACAAAGGTCGAGGTCAAACCGAGCTTAAAATATAATGTGGCATGTTAATCCAAATCTAGATGGAACCCTACTCCTGAACTTGTAGCCAATAAGTAATTGGCTTGATCGAATGGCTGATACGGAGAAAATAAGGGAAACTGCACATTGTCAATTAAAATCGATCAGCAGAATAATTTTATTCTAATGGTATATGGCTAAAAGTAATTTTTTTACAAACAGCATGCAGAACCTTAGTTCTGGATAATGGAAAAGCAATTAGTATGATCATACAGTGAAATTTCTCTATCGTGAAACGATTTGCGGGTACTAAAGTTCAATATAGTAATCCATATGTTATAAACGCAGCTAATATTATATTAACCATTTAAAAAGATCTGTAAAAAAAAATCAAATATTCAGGTTAAATGAACCTCAATTAACCCGAATATTTATGATTTGAAGGTTTCAATTCACCATAATAACTAAAAACCCACACTAGGATTTCCTGAAGAAGAGGGTGTGTCAGACTTTTACTGACTAAAAACCCACTCCTGTTCCTTCGTTGCCTTTCATACCAGGGCCGAGTCTTCCTTTCAGAAGCAGGCCCCCTGCTGGGCCTCTACGGTTTGCTGACATCGAGAATTAATATATAAATTAGAATTATGTGATAATCAAAATAAACATCATAAATATGAATAAAATAAATTTAAAATTAAAGCCAAAAAAAAACCATAATCATAAAAAATGTCAGCAAAATAGTGGGCCTCTACTGTTGAGCTGTGGGACCGATGGCCGCAAGGGCCATGGAATTTTTGAAAGAGATAATATAACCGTGGTCTTAGAAACGCAAAATGCAAATGAAAGACACAGGTGAGTTTTAGTGACTTCAAGTCTGACACACTTCGTATGTTTCAAGAGCTGACAATTACTTTGGATAGAGAACAAGCATTGCCATACAGGATCACTTTGTTGTCTGCCTGCCTGTCTGTCTGTCTTTCAAGAACCTTTATCTCGAGAACGCGTAAAGTTATTGAGTTAAATTAAAAATTATACATTGAGATCTGTGATCCCTTGAAGTTTTGAAAAAAATCAAACTTCTATGTTAAAGAAAAAAAGAAGATAACGACGTTTATGTCGCAAAAAGCATATATTTAGACACTATCAAGGGAATTAAAATTTATAGGGTACTTCTTGTTGGACCTAGAATCCTAAAATTTTGCATAAAAAGGATTTAATAAAAACATAAAGAAAAAAAAAATTAAAAAATTATAGTTAAGTTAAAAAAAAATCCGATCCGAAGATAAAATTTGGCATAAAGCAAGGTCTCATAGCACAAATATAGGAAAAATTCTAAAAACTGTAAATGTACTTTAATTCTGGAACTTTTGCTCAGCAAATGCGTTTTGTTTGACGTTACTGTTGATTTCGGCGAATGTATGACTTGTTAAAGTTTTTTGGCGTAACACTATAAAAAAGCTACCAGCACGATTTGTAACAGACAAAACAGATATTTTGGTCAACACGGGCGAATAGTAACATTTAATTGGCAATAGAAATCTAACAGACGGGAAAGCTCACCAGTGTGCGGTCCCTCTTATACAAACATGAACTAAGTAAATATGAGGACTATTTGAGGAGTGCTTGAATTCGATGTCTAACAAGAAAACTTGGTAACTACATCCTTGACTCTTATAAATATTTTTTTCATGAAGTTTTGGATACAAATATAACAGTAATATGAAAACTGGATAGTCGTCCATTTTGGTATCAGTTTTGTGAAATATTTTTCTCAATTCTGATAGGAAATATAGTAGGTATATGATATATTAAGACTAGTTCCAATTTTTAAAGCATTGTGTATATTATCATTATTTTTGATCATTGTTTTTTTGAAAGATTATTGAAAACAACAGATCGTACTCGTAAATATAATTAAAAAAATATACATACGACTTCATTAGAAAGACAATAAACTGGACAAAATCTTTTTTTTAAATTACAATTAACTTCTGAAATCAGTGTTAAATAACAAAAAAATAAAACCAGAAACGGCGGCTTTCAAAATTAAAGTTATATTTTTTTTTTTTTTGTAAAATGTTCTATATTAACTTTTATTATAGTTGTAGTAATCATCGGTAAATCCAAATTATTTTGCACGTTCTGTAATTATTTAAGATAAGAGCGTTTCTTATCAGTTCCACGCGATCGTAAAATATGTATGTACCTTATAATATAATATTTTAGGAGTTCCCTCAATTGCTAATGGAAGCCATCATTAGAACTAGATTTTAATAGAAATGACACGAATCTAGAAGATTACTTTATTCCCTACAATCATACCTATTTGTTGAAATAAAAAAAGTTCAAATCTGTTTATAATGATGATGATGGTTTTGGGGAAAGAAACATTTAAAAACATACAACCGCATTGAGAATCCTCCTCCTTTTCAGGACGTCGATTAAAAAGGATCATATCGTTTCTTTGATAGCACGGTTGGTACCTAAGGTGGGTAAGTAATAGATGATATAACAACAAAATCTCTAATATTAACAACATATAACAACGGCACCTATAATTTTATTCATTATAGCGATTAGTTAATATAATGAAGGATTGTTATAATTTTAAAATAACGAATTTTTATAAGCATGCATTAAATATAACCTTTTGACATAACATACATTAAATATAAGATCGTTTGACATAACATACATTAAATATAAGAACCTTTGATATACCACTAAAAAGGTATAAAACTTATTTTGTTTGATTCTTTGTAAGTTCTCTCGTAGTTATAGATAATAGTAACCTAAGTAGATATTAAACATAACTAGTAACTGATTGTCACCTATGCTAAGATAGGTTGACGGAGCCCCACTTCGCGGGACTCCTAATATTCGGGTGATTTAAAAAAAAAATAACCACGGAGACTTCGTGGATATTTTTTTTTTCTTCTAACCTAACCTATCCGAGTCGGGGTGTTTACCATAATGACGTTTTTTTATATTATATATTAAACGTTAGACCTTATAATTTTCGATTAAATGAATAATAAACATATTAAACGTCAGATCAAATGATTTTAGATCACATAAACGTTATATCAAACAACGTTATGCTAATTAATTTTTAGAATTAATAAATGTTATATGTAAAGAAATTATATCAACAGTTGGTATATCTCACGTTGATTATATCTTATCAACGATAATAAAATGAAATTAGCCCAAAATAGTTTATATATGAGACGCACCCACCTAAGGTAGTTGAGCGGATGACGGCAATGCTTCACGTAGCGATTACAATTTATTCTCGCACGAGACAATTATTTGTATGGCTTACTTTAAGGTTTTTAAATGTGTGTGAACGTTAAGTACGTTACAGAAGTAATTCATAGTGTTGCCCCACACTATGGTTATATGATTCGTCTTTTTTTAAATACCAGTTTACCGCTTAACAGAGCTGTGCATACTGGAACAATTTTTAGTACCATCCACAGAACCATCAACCCGTGAAAACTCACTTCTTATTAAAGACACCTTCTATGTTATTGCAACTTTTATAGGTACGAAGTCACCAAAAATGCCACTGTTCTTTCAAAGTCGTCCAACTAAAAGCCATTAACGATGAAACAATCTTGTTACCCAAAAGAACAAGTTCCATTAACTTTCAAAGGCAACCAACAAATCATTCATAATTACCAATAACACTGACTATAACCAGTGTAAAAAGATCCCTTGTATCGCCTTACCAATTACGATGAGGAAAACTGTCTCAAAAATAATAACAAGTGAAGAACAGTCGGATATACGACACTCGCCAAAGGGAAGATATTAAATCGGGACCCTTGGTCCTTTATTGTCACATGTTAGAGATAAGGGTGGCTTCAAGCGGGCGACTGTGACGAGAGCCTTGGAAGCCTACATGATGTCACAAAAATTGTGATAGTGATTAGCAACTATTCTCACCGCTTTCTCTTCTCAGTCGTACACTCCTGGCAGAGTGGCCTGGTAGCTTGGTTGCGGCTTTTGCGAAACTTTCCCATCTCTCTATATTCGTGACACTGCGTGTACATTCAATGAGGGAACGCTTTGAAGATGATTTGATTAGGTCGGTCCATCTAGTGGGTGACCGACCACTAGAATATTGGCCTTCTACTCTTCCCTGTACGACTAAACGTTTCAAAGAGCTTTCGTTGCGGATGATATGTCCAATTATTTTAAAGATTCGCTGTTGCACAATCAATGAGTCTTTGTTTGATGCGAAACTCTTTCAGAACAGAACCGTTAGAGCGATGAGCAGTTCATTTTATTCTTCGTTAACGCCTCCAGCACCACATCTCAAGAGCGTAATTTTTTTACGTTGCTTTTGTTGAATCGTCCATGTTTCAGCTCCATACAGGAAAATAAGGAAGGGAATATTAAGCATCTAATTAAGCGAACCTTGTTATTTTTGGCTAAACGCCGATCTTTTCATACCTTTGTGAGCTTTTCCACGGCTGATCGTATTATGGCACATCGTCTCTTGATTTCTTGTCACTACTTTACTTCGTTATAATTACGGTGGAGCATACGGTAGAGGTGTGCCTCGCCTGGGCAGAGCACCGCCGTGTCCTCGTGCGGGCGATCGGTGGCAGCGATCTCTCGCGCCGGGCCTTGGTACAGGCCCTGGTCCGGAGCGAGGAGGAGTGGCAGGCGGTCGCCTCCTTCTGCGAAGCAGTAATGCTAGCAAAGGAGGCGACGGATCGCGTGAGGCAAAGGTCCTCACACACCAATCGCCGCCGGGATTCCGATCCCGATTTCCGGCCACCGTAAGCGCGGGCGTGCGGACGGCAAGCAATGGGTGGCTCGCCGTCCGATCGTCCGGTAACCGTCCGGACCGGACCCAAGTCGTCGACGGCGCGTACTATTCCACGCGTGCCTCAAGAATTGTATAAAGACATCTCGTCTTTATACAATTTTTTTTGTGTGAGGCACGAATAAAAGTGTTTTCTTTCTTTCTTTACACTTTCTCGCGCTCTACAAATAACGTGTCGTATTCTCGGAATACGACACGTTATTTGATTTCCCACGTAAAAAAGACGACTGGATGATTGAAGGTGTTGACGTCGATTGCTGCTATTGATGAATTTGACGGCACTCGACTGTGTTGCAAACCAATAGAGAGTACTCGAATGTGTTTGAGGCCTATTGCATTTTTGATGGCCATAAAAGGCGGTGGCTTTGTCACAGATGCATTTCTGTTCTATTAATATAATAAAACTTTATGAACTAGTAACGGAACTGAGTCCGAGTGTTGTGTGAGATGTCAGCAAATCAATCCTTATTGATTTGCTGATATCTGAATAGGCCCCTGCCTAGCAGGGCTGATGCTCACTAGGGCCAAGGGTAATTTCAGAAGGAGATACCAAGGCTCTAGAACACAAAAGGGAACAGAAGAATACGGGTAAGTTTTAGGCAGTAAAAATGTGACAGGCTTTCTCGCTTCACCATAAGGTGTAAGACGTCATTAGATGATGCCTTAAAAGTCCTAGGAGGTTTATTTTTGGGTGGAAAAATCATCTAATGACATCCTCCCCTCTTGGGTGGAGCGGGGGATAGTGTCAGACTTTTACTGACTAAAAACTCACTCCTGTTCTTTCTTTGCCATTTTTACAGGGCCCCGGGGATCTCTTTCGCATCACCCATGGCCCCAGTAGGCTTCGACCCTGCTAGGCCCCTACGGTTGCTGATATCTCCTTGAGGCACGCGTGGAACAGTACGCGCTGTCGACGATTTGGGCCCGGTCCGGACGGTTACCAGACGATCGGACGGCGAGCCACCCGTTGCTCGCCGTCCGCAAGCCTGCGCAGTCTTAGGCGGTTAGTCCCACAGTCAATCATACTATCAGCAGAGTTTGGCGAAGTTATAAATATATCACTTCGCCAAACTCTAGTGTAGACGCCCTAAAATAAGGGTACTCTTCAATCCTCGTACAGTTTTTGGGCGTGTCAAAGAACATGGAAGATTTCTTTTAATATTAGACGGGTTGATCCGGGTATGGGATTTTTGTACATGTATTGACATTTACGGCATTGTATGGGTTGAACTTGACAACAGCAATTTTGAACGTTGAAAGACACATATTTGAAGATGACAATTGAAGACGTCTGCTTTGTGGAGTACTATCTGTATCGGTATTATTCTTTTTCTGAATATTTTGACTATTTATAAATGAACATTTTAATAAATGTAAAGTGATATCATTGAGGAACGTAAAACATATTTGGTACTCAGTGTACCAACACCACACTTCGTTGTGGTGTTGGTACACTGAGTTTTATCTTTGATCTTAAAATACAGAATATATTGTAGCTAAGGGTTGCGGATACAGTTAAGCTCTTTATCTGAAATAAAAGTATGTAACAATGCTCATTGAGCTGATTAAATTTAGGCAATCGCAGCAGTTATGATCGTCATCATAATTTTATCGGAAAGACTTTCAAAACTGGACATAGTTCTCAATCAAGTGTCGCTACAAAGATCAGTCTTGTGCCTCTCGTAGCCATCGCATTTCCGCGACTCTCACCAGGTCTTTGGTCCACCTTGCAGGAGGTTTTCTAATGCTGCGTCTTTCTGTACGTGGTCGCCACACCAAAACTTTTCGGCCTTATCGACCATCTATTCTGTGACTATCACTGCTTAAATTTGTGTAAAATTTTTGATGCGTCGATAATTTATTTCCAAAAACCTGTTATTAGTATCAAAAACCAAACAAAATAAACTCTTAAACACTAAAATTGGACACCCTAAACGCGTTAAACATTAATACGCCGACCGTTCACCTACAGAGGTCTACCGGAAAAAGAAACAGCCACTTCAAAGTTATATGCGTATAAATATGAATATGTCCCATAAAACATGACACCAATAACTCCGAGTTAGCCACATCGAATCTTTGCTATAAATCTGCCAAGCTGATGGCGTGCGGTTGCTTCTGAATTATGACTGCGGTCCACAGAGGATTAATTTTATATTTTAAAATTAGATCCTCGGTTGGAAGGTTTACTTTCCTGTTGGTTTTGTTATGAGCTGATGAGGAATTTTTGTAACCGTGGCTCAAGAATTAAGTAGTTTTTTTTTTTTTACAAAATATAGATTCCTCGGAGATACCTCGTCAATTCCACCGCGTGCAATGGCATTCCTACTCTCTTTCTCGCTGTTGTAGATGACGGTTGTAATTGATAAAAAAGGGGTCTACCTTTTATAGCAGAACTTTTTACGTCATAATATTGTTTTGCATAACAACGGATAGCATAAACTTCATTTCGCAGAAAATCATTTCGCATACACTCAGTTGTCATACATTCAAAACTCATAATTTTGTTAGTCAGAATCATCTTTAGGCATAATGTTTATATCCATAATAATTAAAAAGCAGAACCATCATATCGCAGAAAATTCACAGTCAGAATCGTCTTTTGGCATACATTTTATATCGATAGTTATAAAAATATTGTCGGCTTGGATGCATGTAGCATGCAAACAGGCATACAACATGCAAGCAGGCATGCAACATGCAGCATGCATGTAGCATGCAAGCAGGCATGCAACATGCAGCATGCATGCAGCATGCAAGCAGGCATGCAACATGCAGCAGGCATGCAGCATGCAAGCATGCATGCAACATGCAGCAAGCATTGTTTCTGTCACGGCTCCGGCGCTGCGGGGTTTGGGCGGCGCCACGCGAGCTTATCGTCACAGATGGTTTTAACGCTCACCACCGCAGCTTCGGCTTGCTGGCCGGCTTCGCCGGCCAGCCTCAGCCGCGGTGGCGGGCCTTCAAACCACCTGCTCCTTAGCTCGCGGGCCGCCCTACCCCTCCGCGCCTACGCGGGTTTAAATTACACTCTAGGGGTAGGGCAGACAAGACTGCGTAAAGTCGGTTTCGCAGCGATTCGTTTCTGTCACAAAATTTTGCAGCACAACGTATTTTAATTTTTGATGCATACATCTATTTTAATTTTTGATGTTCAAATATGCACCCATACCAAATAATCGTATCTCTAAATAAATGTTATGCTAAACAAAATTATGCATAATATTAATTATGGCAAAGGTAATTATGCGAAACAAAATTCTGCCAAGATAAAAGTATGCCATTGTAAATTCGGACACGTAAATATTCTGCCAAACAAAAGTTATGCTAAATAATTTTTATGCCTTAAAAATATTCGATTAAATAAGATTATGCCATGTGAGTTATGCCAAATAAAAATCGGAGTATCAAGATTCTGCCAAATAGAAGGAACCCATAAAAAAGTATAAACGCCAAGTGCGATTTCGGCGGTCAAACTGCTGCCGTGGCAAGTCGCGGTATGGCGGACAGAGTTCCGGCAAAATTTCATGTTGGAATGGCGACAGTGACTGTTGCAACCCAATGCTGGGCACGCCATAATTGTGGCGGTAAGTCCTTTTTTTGAGGAGTGGCTGGAAAGTCCTCACGGTGTCCACACCTTCCGCATGACGCAGGTTTTCACCGGACATGGTCAGTTTGGGAGGTTCCTGCACCGGATTCTTGCGGGCGAATCGCCCGAGTGTCACCACTGTATGTGCCGCCTGGAGGACATGTTGGAGCATACGGTACAGGTGTGCCCCGCTTGGACAGAGCACAGCCGTGTTCTAGTGGGGACGGCTGCCCGTCCAACCGTCCGGTAACACTCCGGACCGAGCCTAAGTCGTCGTCGTCACATCACGGATACGTTAGCAAACCAGAAGGGCCCAGCATGGTCGTAGCCTACTGGGGCCATGGGTTCGCTTCTGAAAGGAAAATCCGGTCCTAGAATGCAAGATAACGAAAAAACTAGGAGTGGGTTTTAGTCAGTAAAAGTCTGACACACCTTCCCGCTCCGCCCAAAAGCGCGAGATGTCATTAGATGATTTCCCAACTAAAAAAAAAATTGCAAAGTGCGATTTGGTGCGGAGGTGCAACCAACCTTTGGGCACATGTTGGAAGTTCAACCCTTAGTGACTATAAAGACTCCCTTGTATAGAAAGTACCCACGTACCACAGTATTTCCGCGAGATTACGTACCCTTATGTAGTCATAACTCAATATTCACTCACGGTTGGTTATACCAACACACCCATATAACTTCCAGTTGAAAGGCTACTTCATCTTTTTACAGAAGTGACGATGCCCGTAAAAGTGACTGGTTTACGAACTGTGAATCTATAGGCCGACAATGATGGGTTAAGTGGGTGGTATGATGTGTTGGGTGTCCGTACACCAAGGGCTATTAGGTATGATGGTATAAGAATACCGTAATTTCGTTGTCTTTGTTTAGTTGCGATTTGAAAATCGAAGGTAAAAAACAAAAGAGTTCTTTAAGAAGTAGAATATGACTGAAACAAAGGAAAATCAATCGCAGTCAATGTGTTAAACTCCTGTCGTTTAAAAGTAATAGTCTATCAACAATAGTGATTGTTTTAAGAAACTAACTGACAACTTCGGCTTAGACATTTATAGAATGCTTTATTTTACACCAAGATTAAAATTTACAAAAGAAAACCTTATAAAAAACAAAAACACACACACAATTGGCGGCCTTATCGCACTCGGCGATTTCTTCTTGGATCGAGTGTACAATTTTTAAACTTAGACGTAATACGAATAAAATAATACATACACACATACTATTAACTTGTGAAAGGAAATGTTCTTTGTCCTCTCGATGAGATCTAGAGTGTGAAAGAGAGATGAAAAGAACCAGTATTATTTATTTATTACACAAACGTACAGCGGCGGATTTAATGCCATAAGCATTTTCTACCAGTCAACCTTAGGGTGATGCAGAGATAAATAGTGATAAGTGCAATAAAAGAGAGAGAAAATGCGAATAATATCATCCAAAATGTGTTGTGATCAATCTCAAAAATATTCTAAACTTTTCACAATCGCTAATGGTATTTGATTTTGTCCATAGCCCCAGAAGAGGTTCTGTAACTTCACAACGATTTACAGCAGTTATAAATAAATGTGGTTCCGTACAGCTTTCAACAAAGCCATCCCGTCTCAACTAATGGCCGTCTGAAGCTTTACACAGACAAGCAAATTACTGTGAGCACAAGTTTTCTCGCACTGTTATTCAAAGCGATGTATGGAAGACTCATTTACAACAATGAACGACTTTAAACTGAAATGTATTGAAGAACTTGAAGCAATCCCAAGATTGTTTCACAATACAATGACAAAACCGTCCTTGAATTTATTTAAACGAGACAAACGCTCATAATTCTTCCGAAAACCGACTCTAAGCCAACCACTTAAGATCGTTATCTCTTATTATTTAGAGGATATCCCAAAATTCCGCGCATACTCCTTGATCCAGATAATTCTCAAAACTTATCCGAAGTCAGATTAAGGGAGGCGAGAATTCGAAATTCTTAGTGTGGTTGCAGAACAAGGCTTGGGCGTATTTCACACTAGAGAAAAGTGAGCTGAGTGAAAACCAGACTTTTATTACCCCATTCGATTTCCAACTTTATTTTTAAGAAGATAGATTTTGAAATTGAATAGTCTACATTAAATTTAATATCATATAGGATATTGAAGCAGACGCTAGATACCACCACGACTTCGGTCGCGGATTTTAATTTGGAACAGTATTTAAAGTTGAGAGGAATTATGATTTTTAAGCTGGTGTTTGGGAATTAGTGTGCATTTCAAAATGAGGTTTGTTCTCTAAACTTTGTGCATGATTTAAAACAATGATGGCGAAAAGAGCACCGGATTTTATTCATTTTAATACTTGCTTCTAAAACTTTCGTACCCCATTTTGGTACTTATATAACTATACTAGCTTTTGCCCGCGGCTTTGGCCGTACATAAAATATAGCCTATGTCACTCAGGAATAAAGCAGCCTTCTATCGGTGGAATATTTTTAGCAATTGGTCCAGTACTTTCAGAGACCACCACAAAAATTACCTCATATTCATGGTATGGTATAGATTAACAGCAGAAATCCAACCATTATCTCGAGTAAAAAGCCTGCCAGGGCTGCTGGTTTGTTCGGTATAGCCACCGTGGTTCGAGAATATAAAGAGCAATGTTTGGGTTTTGGTCAGTAAAAGTATGAAACTCCCAAAAGTGTTTTTTTTTTTTTCGATGGTAAAATCATCTAATGACATCTCCCGTTCTTGGGCCGAGCGGGAGATAGTGTCAGACTTTTATTGACTAAAACCCACTCCTGTTCCTTCGTTGCCTTTCGTACCAGGGCCGAGTCTTCCTTTCAGAAACAGACCCTTCACCCCAGTAGGTTTCGACCCTGCTGACATCTCTTTGAGGCGCGTGTGGAACAGTACGCGCCGTCGACGACTTGGGCCCGGTCCGGACAGTTACCGGACGGTCGGACGGCAAGCTACCCATTGCTCGCCGTCCGCAAGCCCGCGTCTACGGTGGCTGAAAATCGGGATCGGAATCCCGGCGGCGGTTGTGACGTGAGGACCGCCCCTCCTTTGCTAGTATTACTGCTTCGCAGAAGGAGACGGCCGCCTGCCACTCCTCCTCTCTCCGGATCTTGGCCTGCATCTTTATAACTTGCTCGATGTAAATGGGCGATCGATAAGCTGATGAAAGTCGCAAGAATACAGTGGTTACAAAAAAGGCAGGACCGGCAAATATGATGACGCGATGCAGACCATAGACTTATTTGTAGCAGTAAACTCTTTGAGCTGTAACTGTGATAATGAAACTGGATGAAATTTACTCCCCACAGAGGTCTTTTGAAATGAGAAAAGTATTAGTTTCTATTTCGCCGCTTCGCTTTCTCCATTGTACATCTGGCCTAAAAGTACCGACCGCCTGGAAACTACTAAGGTTTGTTAGCGAATCAAGTTTTTGAAAGTTTTCAAGTCAGTATGTGTGAAGTGGAAGGGTCTGCGGAAATACCGTGTTAAGCGTCAGATTAGTGAGGCGTAAAGAGGTTGGGAAGATATGAGAGGAATTTAAGGCATGATTTAGTGATATTATGCACCACGCGTCACCGGTACATGGTGGACATCCCACCTATACGCAGAAAACGTTTTGGGAACACATTAATTGTGCGTACAGCTAAAGAGTGCAATTCCTTGCCGGAATCTATGTTTCCTAATGGCTACAACCCGGGAATCTTTAAGTCAAGAGTGAATAGGTTACTTCTAAGTAAGCGCGCTCCATCATCGACCGCATCGTCGCTTTCCATCAGTTGAGATAGCGGTCAAGCGCGAACTTATCAAGAATAAAAAAAAAAACACAAAAAACATCGAATTAGGTAGGCCTATGTTCAGATGTGTTTTGACTGAAGTTCTTACAATGACCAATTGAAATTAAATGGAAATTACAGAGCAAACTCAGTTACAACCTCTGCCGGTAATTCTTTGCCACCACATGAAGTTTTGTTACTGGATTGTAAAGACAGAAGTTTGTCTGTGGTATAACGCAATGGAAAAAAGATCTTCTAGATGTTTATAAACGGGAGATTTTTCATTTTGAATTTGAAATCTTTTATTTGACGTTTCCTTGTGGTGTTTTATATTTAGAACAAAATAAAGACCGAATCTTTTTCCAAGTTCTTAGATTCTTTATTTTTTGTTTTAGCGTATATAATAGTACTTCTAGTTTTTATATAGAACGGATTCTTTACCAATAAGCGGAACAAACAACGCACAAACACGAAATTAGTTCTGTGGCAATTGATATTTGCTCAGTGCTTATGAGGCCTCTGCGCTTCGTCAACGCGGCCTTAACTAATAGATCATCCAACAAATTTTATTTGTAAATTTGAAACACTTTTTAATGTTTTAACTGTTTATACCATTTTGTGCATAAATTGGATCCGCTAAGGCCACGGAAATTTTCTAAAAAGGAATACCATGCTAACGCCAAGGGTTGAAGGAAACAGGTGTGGTCTTGTACTGACCTAAAGTCAGTAAAAGCCTGACTTACCCTCTTGCTCCAACCTAAAGCAGGGAAGTCATTGGACGACCCACCTCAAAATAAAAAAAAACAAAAATTCTCTTTATAATATTTTTTTTTTAACTTTTAAAATGATGATGATTTTTTATTTATTGAACTTAACATATTATATTTATATATATACTAAATGATATACAAAAACACTTAACTAATTAAAACTATATATATACACTAAAGGCTACTTCTAACTAAAATATGGCGTCATAAAACTCCTCAGCATCGCTGTCAACTGGAAGTGTGCCCAAAAATACTAGAAAAAAAATCTGTAAATCCTATATATATGCTGGATTAAAAATAACATATTACACGTTACTTATACAAAACTGGAACGCGGAATCCCTATACCCGGTGGACCTATCAATTTTACGATTGTTCGTAAACGGTAGCGCACAGTTTACGATTCACGTTCCGACTTACGTATACGTACAGTCGTAAACAAAGATGGATGTCACCTGCTTTGTTAGGAGATGGGAGGAGGAAATTAAGTGGGGATTGGTTCGGGGTTTAAAATTTTATGCTGGAAAATATTTTTGAATTAACTTTTCTGAATAAGTTGACTTCACGGGTGTATTTCTTGAAGTGTTGTACTGTATGGTACACTCTATCATTCTTTATGCATTGTGGTAGAATGTACTGTTTTCAGAATAAACATATTGAACATCTGTGACCTGCTTAATGGTTGTGGGGGGGAGGTGGTAATCAGTGTATCAGGATTCCCTAACGCAGACATCAGTCTCTCATAAAGGAATAATTTGTAAACACTTAACTAATGACAATTTATTTGTGATTAAAAATATGTGATAGTTATTTTTAATAGCAAACAAATTATGTTGATGACAACCCATCAACGAAGAACCCCCTAAGAACTGTAATTCCAAAAGCTTTACAACATCCAACTTACAGAGGAACCGTACGACTGCGCAGGTCCCAAGGACCTGAAAATTTACACCGACGGACCAAAGACACCAAACAGGAGTTGGAATCTTCTCCAACGACTACGAAGATATCCAAATATCTAGAAACACTCAACTCTGTCTATCAGGTAGAATGTTTCGGCATTACTCCAGCGATCCACGCTATACAAGACAGGAAAGTTACGGTTAATCATATCCGAATAATTTCTGACAGTTTCTCAGTACCACTACGAAAACCTTCAATAACCTCGAAATTTATACAAGAATGCCACTCTGCACTAGAAAGCGTCACAGTGTTAAATAATAACTCTGTGACACTGCAGTGGATACAGGGCAACGATGCAGCTGATGAGCTGGCACGACGGCGGTAAGTCACGGTGGCCTTTGGACCTGAACCGCCGATACCCTTTAGTCAGCTGCGTGGTTGGCTACGAGAGCACACTAATGCACAAGCAGGAAGGTAGTGGTCTCTGGCATCAGGCTGCATGTAGGCATTTACCATTAACCTACTGCAAAAGACAGAGGCAGCCTGCGTCTGGTGGCAGGGACCATCACCGGACACTGTTCCCTGAACAAACACTTCTTCACAATGAATATCACGGATAGTTCTCTGTGCAGAGGATGCATGGAGGAAGAAGAAACTGTCACGCATGTGGTCCTCGAGTGCACTGCCGTCAGTGAGATAAGAACACGAACCTTGGGAGCACCGAATTCACTCATAGACACCCTGACCAAACTGAAGAGACTCCTATACTTCTGAAGTAAGGTGGGTTGGTTGGAGTAAAGGCCGCCATGGCCCACGCAAAATGGTCCGCCAAGGACTAAGTGCGGAAACCAGACCACAATAGAATAATAAGTAACCTATTAATTCTTCACTCAAATACAATCAGTTTGTAACTACCCAGAAACATGACATCAGGTAAAGAATACCACTCCTTAGCTGTACGTACAATGAGTGTGCGTCCATGTTTATTTATATTTTAAGCAATTTACACGAAGAGCTAAAAAAGAATCAGTAACAAAAACAACCAACCTCAGAAGAAAGACCTAGAATTATTTGTAAAAATTTACCAGAAAATTATTGTTAGTAAACATATTCGTACACGATTTTATTTTATGAATCAGCATGAAAAATTATACCAGTTGGTGCTCTCAGTAAGTGGTCTTGATAGTAAGCATATAGGCATATGACACTATACTACAATATAGCAAGTGAGGCAATAAAAAACTTTTATTTACCGACGCCGTATTGTGCGAAATAAAACACGACGAGTAAAGTCATGGCAGTAAAATAAATTTTTGTGAAAGTATTTTTACTGAATGGAAAATATTATACGAGCAATTTTTTTTTTTGACGTCTGAACAATTCATGGTATGGAATATAATAATCGGAGATATTTTCCACTCAAATAACTTGTATAAGCCTGTTATTTTCGAAATATTTTATTATTAAAATTTTTCTCATAATCCCAATCTGTATATTCGGTACCTCTGACTTTCGGTACCTCGGGTCACTCATCCAAGGGGATGGTGAGGTAGACCGGGCCGTAACACATCGGATCAACGCAGGATGGATGAAATGGCGACAGGTCACGGCAACAACTTGTGACCCACGGATGCCCCTCAAGTTGAAGGGTAAAATCTACAAGTCCGTGATAAGGCCTGTCATACTGTATGGATCAGAATGTTGGGCTGTGAAAAAGACGGATGAAAAAAGATTGCATGTAGCGGAGATGAGAATGTTAAGATGGATGTGTGGTGTGACGAGAATGGATAAAGTGAGAAATGAATATATTAGGGGAAGTTTGAAAGTGGCCCCAGTGACTGAAAAGTTGAAAGGGAATCGTTTGTCTTGGTATGGTCATGTGAAGAGGAGGGATGAAACGCATGTTACTAAAAGAGTTATGAGTTTACATATGAATAGATGGAGAGGGAGAAGGAGACCAAAAAAAAGATGGATGGATTGTGTGAAGAGTGATATGAAAGAAAAGGAAGTTAGTGATAGCATGACGAGTGACAGGGCAGAGTGGAAGAAAAAAATGTGTTGCGCCGACCCCAAATAACACGGGACAAGGGCAGGAAGATGATGAATCCCAATCTGTATATATATAAAAGCGAACACTGATGAATCACGAAATCTCAGAAACACCTACAAACTTAAAATTTGACAGGTTGGTTCCTTATAGGGTGTAGACATCCGATTTTCTGAAACTGGATGTTATGAAACTCCACCCCTAAGGGGGAACTACGGGGTTGGAAGTTTGTATGGAGATACCGACTTTCACGCGGGCGAAACTGCTGGCAGAAGCTAATAATATTATTTTGGCGAAAGTTTGAAATATGTATGATCTGTGTCTATATCTTCGTTAATACCCTTTCATGTCCTAAAATATGATTATAATAATAATAATCCACAACTATCACACAACACCGTCTAGTCCCAAACTAAGTAAAGCTTGCGTTATGAGTAGGTACTAGACAACTGATAAACATACTTGTATTTTTCTAAATACGTACATACTATAAACAAATTACACCCAGACACAGAACAAATGATCGAACTCATCACACAAACATTTTTCCTGGGTGGGAATCGAACCCAACACCTCCGGCTTAGCAGTCAGGACCACTAACCACACACCACAGATCAGACCCACAAACCAGTCAAAAGGTATACAGGATCATCTAGTCAATATATATCTATATAGGATATAGTTTTTATCACAGTAGTATACTCCATTTGAATAATAAAATAACCTCCTCCTTTTTGAAGTCGGTTAAAAAAGTATTCACGCGAGCAAAACCACTGGTAGAAGCTATTTATATACGACCAGGAGAGGTTCTTCATGGCTCTTCATGTGACTGGCCGAAGGTGCGGTGTGCTTAGCCAAGGTCGCTGATGAGGCTGAGGGTCATGACCAGGTATGACCAGGTAGGCATGCTGGTGGTCAGGATACCCTTTAAAGCCTGTATATGTACTGGCTGTATTTCTCGCTGCTCGAAAGCTTGAGACGTCACGAAGTAGTAGCTGCACGAAGGCTGCCCTGACGTTCTTTGTAGAGGGTCACCAGTTTGGAGGTATGCGGAACAGAGAGTAAAGTTCCACAAACCTCTGTTGAAAAGGGAGGATTCTCCGGCCAGACGGGTGTTATGTCTGGTGGGCAGCTGCCCAATAGATGATTTCGGGCTGTTATATATGTTCTAATCGCGCGAAAAATTTTGATTGCGCGATGCAGGATTAGTTATTATGTGACGCCATAGATGTCGCTACATATAAATGGACTACACACTTGAACCAACTGTAAAATTGTTAGGAATAATGTATCATTAGACAATTCAAAAACATAATTATAACTCCTCGCTCCATTTAATTTAACTTTGGATGTCTAACATCGTACTTACAGGAAAACAGTACTGCATTGAATACTACGGTGAGAAACCAGGAGTTCAAAATCTCCTTCGATTAAATTATTCACCTAACAATACAGATGTGGTGACTGACGATCACGACGAGAGAGGTTCTGAACTCAAACCTCCTTTGAGCTGAGTGGCGAACCTCCATGCAAACGTATTGAACGTACAAAGAGCAGAGAATAGATTGTTCAGAAGACCAACTTTCAAAACATTGTAAGTGAACTATATTTTTTCTATCTTTCTTTTCTATTTTTATTTGTTGCCTTTTTTTTCTTTCTTTTATTTGTTGCCTTTTTTTTCTTTCTTTTCTTTCTTTTCTTTCTTTTCTTTCTTTTCTTTCTTTTCTTTCTTTTCTTTCTTTTCTTTCTTTTCTTTCTTTTCTTTCTTTTTACAACCTCTCGGACGCTTGCTATCGAACCTGCGTGCAAGTCTTAGCTGTAATTCTATGTATTATGTATATTTACGGTGTTAATTACTTCGTTAGTCTTCCGGGTCGGGTAATAATGCTGTTTAGTTTTTGTGTTTTAGGAATTACTCTGTAGCTGTGCCCCTGTGCCTCGAAAAGCGCTTCGTAAAGTCTTTGATACTGCACCTGATCGTTAGCCAGTTGTGTCGGATTACTGTCTCATCTGACTATGTGAGTAAAAGAATAGAGAGTGTACCACCTAAGAGTCGCCACATCCGGACCACGCGATAGCCACAAATGCCGCCATGAGAAGCTAGAATCGGCCACAAAGGATGCCGAAGCGCGCGACAGCCATTTGTGCTGCTGGTTGCTGCTTTTTTTAACCCATAGGCGTGTATCGTAAAAGACTCTGACGAAGAAGTTTTAAATGTGCATATAGCGTGTGACGGCGTTGTTTAATGGCATTTAGCGTCAAGTGTGGGCCACAAGAAGCGAGCAGCGGCGATTTGTAGCGTGTGGTGGCCACCGGCGTCAAAGGTGTGCGGCAAATCGGTACAGCTGAGCCCCTGAGGTTTTGCTGAAATCTTTTTGAGGCGCGCGTGGAACATTAATTGCCTTCGACGACTTGGGTTTGGATCGGCCAGTTGCCGTACGGTGAGCTACCCATTGCTCGTCTTCTGCAAGCCCACGCTTACGGTCATGGCCCAAGGCCATAGTAAGTCTTTCGAACATTCCTTCAAATCAGAACAAATCTTCTGTATCTATTTACTTTGTGGTAGAGGTTAACGGGAATATTATTCATGTGCAAATCTCTGGAAATACTGTGAATTTGGTCTTGGATGGTGTTGAATCAATTCAGGTTTTGTATTGACATGTAGGAGTATACCCGAAACATTCTCGCTTTTTGAAGTCATGGAAATTGATGATACTTCATCTAGATGAAGACCTATTGTCCACGGACGCGCAGCTTCAAAGACGCGTATTCGTCACTTCGCCAGTTTGTCGACGGAGTTTCATAGTTTTGTATGTAAGGCGTACACCAAACCTATAATGACTAATACGCGTCTATGAGGCTACGCGTCGGTGGATGGTAGGCTTTAGTTAATTGATATTTCGCATGCTGATCAAGAACACTGTTATAGTCTCTTAATCTATTTGCTAATTTAGAAAGATATTTTTTGTTTTGGTAATTAGAAACTTATATAATACGTTTCTTCATGTCATAGAGCTTGATAGTGAGTTTCTTAGCCAGAGGACTACTTACAGTAAGGATATCAGTACAAATTACCTCTGTCAAAAAGTGTGAGTAAGGGACGCTTTAGCCGCCTACTGTGTGGTAGAATAAAATCTCCTTCCCTATAAGGTTCATTTATAACAGCTCGGTAATAAGGGAGTAATAGTTCGGTAGCTCCGAAGGGAATGATCTTCGGCAGCCATAGGTTATGGCTTGCAGGTAAAGGTTTGGAGTATTTTTTTCCTGAAAAGTCTCGGGCCTTTGGATGTGGAGGTAACAGTCTCTTCAGGTTTGTTTTACCTGCAACCCATGCGGTGGTGCATCGTTTTCCACCCGTACTCTAAAGAGGAATTGCGATTGCGGATGCTGACGGGATCTACATGAATTCATACAGGTCAATACCATTTAGCCGATAAAATACGCAAGCACTTCAGCACCCCGACAAAAGGTAAATTAAATACAGAACATCATGTTGTTTTAATCAGTGAGAGTCTTACAGGCCTCTGCGTCTACTTTGTGGTCGAAAGCATCCAAGAGGAATTCCACAAGATCAAAAAAATGATCGATCCTTCTTTTCCCTGTGACGCCTATAGAAAAACCTTTCCTTTGAAGTAAGAAAAATTCATTACCTATATAGTAGGTTAATAGAAATTTCATGTCATTACGACAACAACAATCATAATCCTTTCCCTAATGTGTTTCTGCAAGGGCCCAAAAAACAAACAACGTAAATCATGTAGTTTTTATCGTAATTAAAAAAGTTGAGGATCACTATATATATATCAATCAGTTCATTACGTTGTCGAAAATAAGAATATAGAAAACAGTACACAGGTCAACGACCGCGACAGTAGCTGATAAATCGCAACAGTTACAGAGATAAATGATATTTATTTTGTAAGTAGGTTTAAAAAAAACACTTTTACACGTCAATTTCTTTTTCGTCATTTTAAACTAGATGAGGCCGGAGTTTCCTAGCTGATAAACCTGAGAAGAAACACCGAAACAAACTCAGGGGTCAATAATAATAACAATAACTCTTTATTGACATAATTTACGATTTGAATTATAGGATTCCCTAACGCCCGCGCTAGTAGTAAATGTGTTGCAGGTGTTAGTGTCTTCCCTACAATAAAGTGACATTAATCTTACGTCAGACAGTGTGTTGAGAAATAAATAATAAAAAAAAGAAAAACATTTTTTTTTAAATTTAAAGTAGAAAACATGAGTATGTGTATGAGTTTTGTGTATGATGGTGTGAGAGTATGTGTAATGGTGTGTCTGTGAGTGCGTTTTTCTGTGAGTGAATTTGTGTGTTTGTCAATAGTGTATGGTATAGTAACTCTTGAAAATTTTGTTTTGTTACTTTAGTATATACTTATAATACTAACCCTCATTATAAAAGTAGGTAGATGCCAATCCCAACTAAGTACGAAATATAAATAGTCCTCCAGCTACCCTAATCCGAAGGTAAACTAAACTCGGTCACCGGGCAAACATGTGTACTGGGTAATGAAGTAATTACTCGTAAACTAGGCGGTTAAGAAAGTTATAACGAGAACCGAACTATGAACTACAACTTTCAGAGTTTGCAACATCGATTAAAGTTAGCTGCCTTGTTCAGGAAATATTTTCTGAAGCGTGAAAACTTACTTGAAAGATTGTTTAGGTGAGAATTTTCTTGATAGTTCTTAATTGTGGTTATGAATTTTATTTTAATGTAGTAACACTGAGTGACCTAGTGAGGGTCACGGGAATCCGATGAATGACAATATTCTCACTGCTCACACACAGTCTTCCTCGCGAGAGCGAGCTGAATTCGACCTTGAAAATAAATTTAAGATTGTTAAATGTTACAGTCATGCATTTTCGAGTTTTAGAATAAACGGTTTTTCTTTCACGATTTAAGAACTGATGGAAAAAGTCACAAATTAAAATGCCAAAAAATCAAAAATTACATTCACCATTCACGGAGTTTTTTTTTTGTAAGTTGTGAAATCATCGAATGGGGTGGAAATAATAAACTGCTGATTATGCATTGACATAATAAAGGTATGTATCTCAATCACCTTACTATGCCTTACTTATTTTATTTGATTTAATTTGAGTTCAATTTATTTGATTTGATTTTAATTTAATTGTAATTTATTGACAGTGTCTCATTAATTTTCATTTTAATGTGTTTTATTGGGTTTTATTTTGGTATTATTTTAATTAATGTATTGTTTGCGGTGTTATGTGTTTTGATTCTGTAAATGGGTATATTCGACCTGAATAAAAATTATTATTATCATTATAATACCTTTTTCGGCCGGCCTCAAAGGTGCTTTCCATCTGCAGGTTCTCACTGCGTGTAGACTCTTGCCCAGTGATCAACGTGCATTAGGCTGACGTAACCCACACAATTCTTTTTGATCCTGGCAGCTTCTTCTTTACAACTATTTAACTGGTTTCGGAGCGCCGCGTGGTATTCCATATTAGAACGAAAACTGGTTAATTCCGGTGCGGGAGAAAAATGTCTGGAAGGTCTTGGGGAGGCCTTGTTTCAGTTGCAGAACAGTAATGGCTGCGCACAATGATAGTGCGCTGTGCCGGACTCGCACACTGAACAATAAATAGTCCGTTTCCCAAATGAAGTCTTGAAGATTTTTCCGAAACTCAAAAAGTATTTATTATTTGATGTAACTACAAATTTACAGCTTTCAGACTTTTTTCTGTACTTGTGCTATGAGACCTTACTTGCTATCATGTTTTCAAAATCATAAGTTTTTTTCCTTGCGAGAGTTAAATTATGCACCTAAACGGAGCACAAACTGCCATATTTAGATTGTGATGCTATAGAAGTTTAATTTTTTCACTACTCCGATGAGTTTCAGTCTTGAGTATTAGATATTTATATCAGCTTGATACCACCACACGTTCTAGAGAAAAAGGGTCTTGACTGACGGACAGATGCGCAACAAAATAATCCTAGAGTTCATTTTTTATTGAGGTACGGAATCCTAAAAAAGACAGGTACTATGATTACAATCATTGCATTTTATTTTTTATTTTTAGTGTTCCGTACCTCAAAAGGAAAAAACGGAAACCTGGATCACTTTGTTGTCCGTCTGTCTGTCTGTCAAGACCCTTTATCTTAGAAACACGTAGAGGTATTGAGTTGAAATTAAAACCATATACTTAAGTCCGTGGTCCCTTGAAGCTTCTAAGTTAACGAAAAAAAAAGATACGGACATGTATGTCGCAAAAAACGTATATTTCGACACTCTAGGGAATCAAATTTGTAGGGTACTTCCCGTTCATGAAATTTGGTATGAAGCAAGGTCTCATAGCACAAGTATAGGGAAAAATCTGAAAACTGTAAATTTGTAGTTACGTCATATTTTTTTTTTCCAAGCCGGAAAAATCTTCGTAATTCAATTACTGTTTTCATAGGTAAGTTTTTACAGTATGTGCGCGAGTCCGACTCGCACTTACCCAGTTTTTTTTAAATTAATTTCGATAGAGGTGGTCGATATTACCTAAGTAGACTCGCTAGACGAGAAAACAACAACGAGAAGAAATAAAAACTAAAAAATTAAATACTCCCTAACTAACTAATCGAAACTAATTCAATACCCTAATCGAAACTTCTTAAATAAGCAACATGAAAAGGGAAAAAGTATGGAGAAATGTCACAACAAGAACATTTTATGTAAACCAAGATACAGTGAGAAAACTTGTAGCGGTGTCGTTAAAAAGTTGTTCTAACAGTTGCGCCCCCAGAGGATATAAGTAATATACGTTACGTCCCTAACTTCTAACTGTTCGGTTAAGCAGTAGTTTGGTTTGTTACAGATCTATTTATAGGAAAGAAATAGAATGTCTATTTGAAGATAAGTATTTGATGATTGAGGTGTTTTTTTTTTTGTGTTTTGAGGTGGTAAATCGTCCAATGACTTCTTCCACTTTAAGCTGGAGCTAGAGGTCGTGTCATATTACTGACTAAAACCACATCTGTGTCAATTGCCTTTTGCGTTCTAGGTCCTCCTTTCAAAAATTTGGCTAGCTTTTTTTAGGTTGGAAATCATTTAATGTCTTCTCGCGGTCTAGGGTGGAGCGAGAGGCCGTGTCAGATATTTACTGACTAAAATCCACTCCTATGTTCCTTCGTTGCCTTTCTCTCTCTCGGAAGCTAACCCATGTTCTCAGTAGGCTTAGGCCCTGCTGGGCCCCTATGGTTTTGCCGAAATCTTTTTTAGGCACGTGTGGAACACTACGCGCCGTCGATGACTTGGGTTTGGTCTTGGAGTGTAAGGATGTCCGTCTCTCTTGCTAACATTACTGCTTTGCAGTACCTAATTTTAGGAAGCTCACCCCATGCCCTCTCACTCTGAATCATGGCCCTGAACCAAGGCCGGGTGCGAGAAGTCATCGCCGCCAATCGCGTTCACGAGGATAATATCGCCCACGCAATCTGTCGCTTCTGCGGACAGGTGCCACAGAACAGCACAAAGTGAACATAGTGCAATGTCATCGTAGTCCTAAGACTTATTTAATAACGATTTATTTTCTCTATATATGTTAGTCTGTAAGGTATATCCAGTGAGGACCTGCGTTATGCAGAAGGCAAAGACGCCGCGGCGCTTCTCCACTTACTCCTCAATGATGGAACTTACCACCATGATTGTGGCGAGCGTAAAAAATTGACTCTTGTGTCTGTTATTGTTTGACCACGACCGCTCGTGTTTAAGCATTTCGATTGTAAAACATTTTTCTTTTCTATTAAAATTTCAACTGCAGCCACAGTAATAACTTGAATATTCTCCTTAGAGTCGTGCAAGCGAGGCATCGTAACATTATGGGTAACCCGCTGCTTATTGAGTTGCGTTTCGTAAAACTTCAGCAACGTTTTGTTGACGTCGTTTTGTATCGTCTGGGTTTTATGCTGTTTAATATAGTTTTTTTTTAAATATTTATTTACTTAGTGTCTAGGTGTTTAATGGGGATGGAAATGATTTGTAGTTAGGTATATACGAGTATATATGACTGACTGATAGATCAGCGCACAGCTGACACTACTAGGACTAGAATTGTGTAATTTTGTACATTGGGTTTTTGGATGCACGTCTCTTCGTATGTTTGATTCTAAGAGATGCCGGTTTACTCGCAGGGTGATTCTTTGACATTCTCCCGGTTTTAAAGAATCACCCCACAATGATTTTCTTCATCGTTTTGAGAACACCGGTGATGAAATATATTAGACAAAGTAAAGCGAAAGCAGCTCGAAAGTTGGGACCATTACCACTGGCCACTACTGTTTACTACAATTTTATATTAAGGAATTAATAAATAATAATCAATTGACAGAATTATTGGTTCATTTAGAATCTCATAACTACCAGAAAAAGTCCTTTTCAAAACTAATAACAGAAGTTGGTAGTTATCATTTCTTTTATGCGACCGTTATTCCACAATGAGTCACCAAACGGAGATCTGTTAAATATGCTTCTTTAAATGATAATATTTTTTTAATTCGAGTAGAGCTGAATTGTTAGCAAATAAATTTCTCAAAATTTAAGTAAATAATCGAATTTCTTTCTGAAACAAATTTTTAAGTAACTGAAAAGTACCTACTGAGTAAATCTAACATACGTTAACGTACAACTATATTACTTTCTTAAAAGCTTAAAACGTGAACTTCTAATACTGTTTAAAATATATTCTTTAAGCTATTAAGAAAATAATTCAGATGTGTGATTGATTAAATAGGTAGCTAAGTTTTATTTTGTTATTTATATAAACTTATAGCGATACCTATGAATCTACATAGGAACTTGAACTCAAAATCCTGCATCGCCGTTTTAGAAATAACCGCGCGGATAGAACATACTCGTATTAATTTTATAATAGCCCGAAATCCACTATCGAGCATTTGCCTCAACCAGATACAACACACGTCGGAGGATCTTTCTTTTTTGACGGAGATTTGCGGAACTTTACATCCAGGTGCATAACTTACCTAAAAACTTATTTTTCACTTAAGTTTTATTTTAAAAACATATAAAAACATGTTATGTTTGGAATCTATTGCACGCAGATTCAACTCGCATAATGACCCGTTTTTATTTTTTCTTTTTAAAGAACTACTTCTCAATGATTTATTTGAACTCACTAACAAAATTTTCATAATAGGAAAAGTAAAACTATATCCAGAGTTCAGAGATAATATGCACGACCACACGTAGCCTGTTCAAACATAAATGTACGCCCTTGTACTGTTATTCTTGTACCAGCCTAGATACAAGGAAGAAAGGATTATGCATGTATCTTAATCCCTAGTAAACCTAAACACAACACGACAAGCTCCAACAGGGCTGCTAATCCGAAGGTTATGAGAGCAGTATTACAGCATATGTAGACACAAGGAATCCGCAATTTGCAAGCCAATGCAACCAACATCCCTATTCAGTGACCAGAAATTTACATAGCGT
The DNA here is from genome assembly GCA_949316375.1 of Mythimna vitellina. Taxonomy (NCBI): domain Eukaryota; kingdom Metazoa; phylum Arthropoda; class Insecta; order Lepidoptera; family Noctuidae; genus Mythimna; species Mythimna vitellina. The sequence goes on along the minus strand of OX438687.1, from coordinate 3,885,503 downwards.
TTGTGAAGCTTAGAGTTGTGCCCGTTTGTATTTTTTTGAGAAAAAAGAAGCTATGTTGTGAAGGAGAGTGAATTGTTTTTGATGTGGTTGAATTTTGATAGTTTCACTACACTATCAAAATAAACAAAGACATTAAATATATACTACCAATAGACCGGACATAGCGAACAAAATCGTGATACGATACTTATTCCACGTTGGTCATAAGTCACTCAGTCTAGTATGACACACCTACACGTCAAGTCGTGTTTGTATCCGTTCTATGCACTAAAAGAAAATCATTTTCTAAGAAAATATACCGAACTACGCATTACGCTATTGTAAATCTTGCTATCGTAAAATGACTGGACCTAACTTCGGTTTATTTTCGTAAATATTTTTGGTATTTACGAAATATTTAATTAGAATTCAATCATTTTTATAAATAGTTCCAGATCATTTTCGGATTTTGTGTTAACGCCATCTATTGCTGAAAAGCTTAACCTTTCCATTATGACACACTGAGGCTCTACCACGAGCTTATAACGTGATAAATTTTTCGACCTAAATCGATCTGTTAAAAGGATGGAGCTATATAGGGTGTATAGCTCTATCAATCTCTTTCGCTCGTACGACTAACATTTTAACATTATCATGGTAAGGCCCCTGGCCACCTACCGAGCGATAGTTAAATCATTACAAATTTTGACAAATTTAATTCGCTTGTTTGCTATTCCAAGCCAGATGGCGTCACTGAGGCATAGTATGACAGTTTTTCTAAGACATTTTTTCTGATAGCCGCTCTATTGTATCTCTTTAAATCTCTTTGAAAATAAAGCCACATCAAAAATAATTCACTAAATGTCAATCATAATAGCCTGTCATCGTCTTGCGTATAATTTTTAATCTGATTTTGTATACTGTTTTTTTTTTCTGTTTTTTTTTTCATTATTATTATTGTGAGGCTTATGTTTTTATTTTATATGCAACAAATCTTGTGAAATATTCGAGTGAAAGACAGTATTACCGAGTGCTAGCAGAGCTTTCTGGTATTATCTCTCTGTTTTCGCATTGCCTTTTTACTAAACATATTGCACTGGATTGCGTTGGATAACTGGCAGACTTATAAACCATGCTCAGATTGACGAATAGATGAGTGGGAAAGAGTCCTCTTAATATTGTCGTTCCTTAAAAATCCCATTTTTTATGAAAGCACAATAAACCTAACTACTTCGCCTTCATGAATTCCGCTTATTATTCAATACACGTCATATTTATGCGGCATTCAAATTGGTAGTAGCTAGTCTTTACAAAAATAGCATTACGGTCTCCCCCTGCCCGAGCATGTCACGACTAGAAATTGAATATTATTATGACTTTAATATAATAAATCGTCATAATCATGAATAAATTGAATATTATTATTAATTTGCTGGATCCTTTTGACAGCATTGTTAGTAAATAGGTTGTATTCGTGATTTTAAAGTGTAGTATCTTTTTTTTATGTTGGGTAATCATCTAATAACTTCTCCCGCTCTAGATGGAGCGTGTTATTATTATAATTAATTATTAAGGATAAAGTTAAAATAAAACTTTAAACAAAAAAAAATAGCCCTCACATCTGTTTCGACGGTTTCAGACTTTTGATGACTAATGCTTAACGCACACTTATCCGAGCCGAACGTCGAATGCATCAAAAGAAGAGAATTTAAAAATTCTTCATACTGGTGTCCTTCCAGATTCAACACGGTTAGGTGTGCGGGGATTCATAACATCCTTCTTTTAAAGAATTCTAAAATTATTTTCTTTCGATTCATTCGACGCATTCGGCTCGGATAAGTGTGCGTTCACCTTAAAAAGCTCATTCGTGTTAGTTTCATTGCCTTTTGCGTTCCTGCATTTTCAAACAATTCTATAGTCTTATAGCCATCGGTCCTTACTTACCTCGTTAATTATGTTGACATCAATGACTAGCACATGAAACGCAATGTACGCCATAGACCCGGGTCTGGTCTTTATCAGACGGCAAGCTAGCGATTGCTCGCCGTCTACAAACCCGTGCCTATAGTGACTGGGATATGTCCTGCGACTCCCAACACCCATGGTTGTTGATTCTAAGGTTGAGCAAAGTGCCATTTATTTGTTTTTCTGTCAGGAAATTGGCATTAGCAGTCTGGAGTTCGGATTAGTGTTCCGTTAATAGGCTTGTTCCCGATTATGTGGGGCTTATGATGTAACTGGCCAAAGGTTTAAGGTAATACGGGAGTTTCGCTGTGTTCGTAGGTAGTAAGTTGATTGGTTGTTGTTTATTTTATGAAGTACTAATTTCCACAAGCGGCTTCGCCCACGTGAAAGTAAATAATTATTCAATGGTAATAATCTCTCTCGATAAAAATATAATTCTCCTGAAATAGTAAAACAATTTTTTTTTTTTTCGGGGTGTGTGCGTCGGAATTGCATAACCTAATTCCGCCTAGCCCGTTCCATCATCGGGCCATCAGGCGTACGGCAATGTGCCACCGGTACATGGTGGACATCCGCATCATATACGCATAAAACGTTTTGGGAACACATTCATTGTGCGTACAGCTAAGGAGTGAAATTCCTTGCCAGAATCTGTGTTTCCTGATGGTTACAACCCGGGAATCTTTAAGTCAATAGTGAATAGGTTGCTTCTAGGTAAGCGCGCTCTATCGTCGACTGCATCTTCGCTTTCCATCAGGTGAGATAGCGGTCAAGCGCGAACCTATTGAGAATTAAAAAAAAATGTACTATTTCAGGACATATTGTAGGTACCATTGCACAGGCCTTTATAGTATTAATGTAATTCAAACTGAATTAAATTGGTTCGAAGAAGCTCGGGAAAATAAATAGATTCGTGTGTTCTTCTTTTTATTTATTTATTTATTTTCGTTGTAGTTCGAGTAAATATGAGTATATATTATATATAGTGTATTTGTAGTTTATAGGTATGTGTTTTCGTAAAAAAAATTATAATATGTAATGGTAATATTGGACCTACTTTTTTTTAGGTGGGAAAATCATCTAATGTCAAATCCCGCTCTTAGGCGGAGCGCGAGATAGTGTCAGACTTTTACTGGCTAAAAACCTACTGCTGTTTCTTCGTTGCCTTCGTCCCAGCCCAGCCCCGGGTTTCGTTTTCACACTACCCATGGCCCCAGTAGGGTGCGACCCTGCTGGGCCCCAACGATTTGCTGATATCTCCTTGAGGCGCGCGTGGAATAATACGCGCCGTCGACGACTTGGTCCGGACGGTTACCGGACGGTCGGACGGCGGGCTAATTTTGCACCTACTACAGTTTGCCTCTGCAACACCCAAAGGTTGACTGGTAGAAAATGCCTTAATAAAGGAAAAAATACCTGAAAGAATTTGGAGGCGAAATAAATAGCAAATTAAAAGTATCGGCAAAATAATAGTAGATAAAGATTTGTATAATAACGACTGAAACTTAAACTATATAAGAAATTCACAAGATGGAACACTGGTAGGTTTTAGTTAGGAGAAATCAGTTGATGATCAACAAAAATTGAACGTATCCAGTTATTGACAAAAATTTTTTTTTTCACTAAAACGGAACAATTATTTGTATAGTCATAGGACTTAAAGATTGACCATAAAAACTATTATACTAAACCTAACCTAGCTGTGAACATATAATAAAAATACTCAAAACACACTCATGCGTCAAAGTACTCCTCCACATCGATATCATCAATATCATCACCATAAATGTGCCCAGAAGGCTGGCAGCATTGCCACGTTGAATGGCAATGCTAATTCTTTGGGCGAAGAACAAGTCAGCCCTCTGGTCACGCAAACTATCGATCAGACGGCGTGAAATTTCCTTGAAAAGGAGACGCGCACTTGGACCCCATGACGCTTCGACCCCAAACGGCTCAAAACTGTAATTTGAACAAATTTCATTTAAATAATAAATTGATCTTGTAACTTATTTCTTTCCAGCACAACTAAAGAGGCTAGAAATTTTTCATCCATGTTTTTTACTCTTTTGAATAAGTTGGTCCCCGGTTCCGAGACAATTTACAATTTCTTGAAACTTTACTTTGTTCAATTCAATGTTTATTGGTGACCGGGAAGATGTTGAATTATTTATGTCTTGCGGCTCGATTATGGAAATTGTTGATGGTAAAGTAATCTATCTTAAGTACGAAGGTTCTATAGAGACTATTGTCAGAACCTCTTATGGTTTATAAAGAAATAAACGAGAATTCGAGAAGAAAATTAATAATGCAGTCAGATATACATTTGGCTGTCAGACTGAGAGCGCTAGTAATTTTTTTATAATAATAAAGAGGAATAAATCTTAAATCCAAACGTAACTGAAGTCTTTTTTATTACACCTTTTTTTAGGGTTTCTTATCTCAAAAGGAAAAATAGAACCCTTATTGGATCACTTTGTTGTCCATGTGTCTGTCTGTGTGAAGGTACCGAGTCGAAGTTATAACCATATACTTAAGTCTGCGGTCCCTTGAAACTATGAAAAAATCAAACTTCTAAGTTACCGAAAAAAAAAGATACGGTCGTTTATGTTGCAAAAAACGTGTATTTTGACACCCTAAATGGAATCAAAATTCATAGGGTACTTTCTATTGACCTAGAATCCAGAAATTTATTATGAAGTCTTACAGCACAAGTATAAGAAGAAAATCTTTAAACTGTTTTGTAGTTACGTCACTAAAACAATATTTTTTTTTGCGATTCGGCAAAATCTTGAACTGTTTTCATAGGTAAGTTTGTACGGAACCCTCAGTGCGCGAGTCCAACTCACAGTTGCCCAGTTTTTTGTGATAAAAAAAACAATCAACAAACTTTTTCCACTTTATGTACACACAAACACTACACACACTGCTCACACACACACACACACACATACGCACACACTACACTTTACACACACACTTTACACATTGCACTTTGAGTGGAGCAAGAATGAGTATCAGAGTTTTACCGACTAAAACTCTCACGTGTTCCTTAGGGATCATTACTATTTATAGGGGCCCAGGGTTAAGGCTACTGTTTCAAACAATTCCGTAGATTTCAGACTGTTTGTTTGTTGTAGACGATAATAATAATAATAGATATAGGCACAACCTAGTAGCCTAGTAGTAGGATTATCCATCAGCAACTTACTCTGCAATATTCTCTTGTGAAATCGGAAGTGCCGTACTACCCACAGCTATGAGCCCGACCCAGTTCTTGATAATGGTCATATCACTTTCTATTGGGATCGGTCCATCATCACTGAAAGGACTATTGTAGCCAATAAGTCTGATATAGTGGTGGTGGACCGAAGCGAGAGGCGTGCAATGATTGTTGATATATCCGTTCCGCATAACGAGAACCTCGTGAAAGCCGAGAAAGATTAACAAATTAATGTATATTGACTTGGCTTGCGAGGTTGTCGACACGTGGGAGGTGGACTCGGCGATCATTGTACCGATAGTCGTGTCGGGCAACGGCTTCATAGCTAAGAGCTTCGACCAACACCTAAGGAGGCTCGCCTTAGGCGAATGGATCAAGGGCTTGATTCAGAAAGCGGTACTTGGACACGTCTGGTATTGTTAGGAGGTGCCTTTCTCTGGAGCCCTGAAGGCTGGTAGCTAGGACCTTGTAGGACCAGGACCCTAGGATTCTGAGATATAATAAAAATAATCTCTATTTCATCTTCTGCAAATACAAAAAAATATGCCTATCGATCCTGTTCCACTTATATATCAAAAGACTCTATATAAGCATTTAAGGTATGAGTGCTTGATATGACAGAAATCGCCAAAACTTTTCCCATACATTTTGGCAAGAGAGTCAAACTTTTTTCTACATTGACCAAACTTTTTGTTTTGCGTAGAACTGGCTGAAAAAACAAAATGAGAAGTTTTTACATTCAAATTTCGAATTCGATTCAAATATGTTCACGGCATTCTTATATTTTCTCTGAGATTTTTTTTTGAATATTAATTGCATTTTATAAAATTTATTTATGTACATAGAAGTAATCATTAGGGGCCAAGTGGTTAAGGTAAAACAGGGCTAGTGCCAATATATGAATGTTTCATTAATTTCATATGTACTTTTCTAAGTTTATCTAGATCGTTACTGAACCCCGTGCTTTCCAACACGTGAAGCCGTTTGTCCTGGATGTCATTCGTAGATCTTTGACAGTTCTTATAGGTAGACAGACACCAGAAAGTCTCACAATCAGTCTATCCAAGGAGTATCGCGTTGCCCGGTTCCTAGGTTGTGGAAGCCTGATAGGCAGTCACTCCATGTAACACGACTATTCAGCCACCATCGGTTAGACTAAAAGCCCATCTTAAGCTAGTTAGGAAAAGGCTAAAGAGATATCATATACATAACATAGCATAGTCGGCCTTATAATGTTCCCACTGTTTGTACTCAGGACTCCTCTATAGGAGAGGGAACGGACCGTAATCAACCACGCGGGCCCAGTGCGTGTTGGTGGATGTCATACGTCTTCGATATTTTGGTTCCACGACATGCCGGTTTCCTCACAATGTTTTCCTTCACCGTTTTGAGAGCAGTGGTGATGAAATAAATTACACAAAGTAACGCGCCTGACTGGGTTTGAATCCAGAACCTGCAACTTGTAAGCCGGGGCCATTGCCACTCGGTCACCACTTTATGTAGATTGCCAGCATACTAAAAGACATCACCACCCATCTTGCCATATTGTGTCAAGCAGTTTAGCAAACACTGCTGTATTGTATCACCCCATTCAAACATTATTCCTGCCGAAACCATAGCATTATCTAATCCAATTGATCGCTTATCTCCATTCGGCCGCAAGGGAATTATGTGTACTGTAGTCATGATGAATGATAATGATAGCCTCTAGCTGCTGACGTTACAGTTAAACTGACGCTATTTGATTAGGCCTTTGGCCCTTTCCAGGGATTACCGAAAAAGCAAAACAGTTGTTGTTTTAGCGGGTTTTTTCTATGAAAATTGAGCGTGGTGTATATATTCTGTACTATGGTTGAATAACCATAGTGCGAATATTACTCCTGTATCGGGGCTTTTTTTTGAGGTTGCCACCACCTTCATTAGAATTACTGTTTCGCAGAATGTTGTGGCCACATTCCATTCGCTTTCGCTTCAGACCATGGCTTGAACTAGGCTCCGCCGTGAAAAGTCGCTGTTACTGATCGACTCCACTAGGATATGTGTGGTGGGTGGAGCACCGCCATATCCGGCCGGTGTCTATGTGAGTTTATATTTTTATGAACTATAATACAAGAAATGAAAGAAACGCCTAGATGTTACCATTATGTAGATCACCCGGAGGACACGGTGGAGCATACGGTAGAGGTGTGCCCTGCTTGGACAGAGCACCGCCCTGTCTTCGTGGGGGCGATCGGCGGCAACGATCTCTCGCGCTGGGCTTTGGTGCAGGCCATGGTCCGAAGCGGAGAGGAGTGGCAGGCGGTCGTCTCCTCCTGCGAAGCAGTAATGCTAGCAAAGGAGGAGGCCACTATTGCACGCGCGAGCGGAGCAATGGATAGGTCGCCGTCCGACCATTCGGTAACCGTCCGGACCGAGCCCAAGTCGTCGACGGCGCGAATTGTTCCACGCGCGCCTCAAGGAGATATCAGCAAACCGTAGGGGCCCAGCATGGTCAAAGCCTACCAAGGCCAAGGGTCAGCTTCTAAAAGGAAGACTCGGCTTTGGTTTGAAAGGCAACGAAGGGACAGGAAAGAATTTTTAGTCAGTAAAAGTCTGACACTGACACGAACGGAACGTGAGGGGTCACGTTCCGTTCGTTCAGATGATTTTCCCACCTACAAAAAAAAAACAACTACATCAGCACAAAATTCTGATCAATACAGTATTACAGGTCTCAAGGACTTGTAGATTTTACACTTTAATTTGAGGGAAATCCGTATAGACGTGGTTAAGTTTAATACAAATAGTTCATATTTAAATTTCTTATGTACAAAATAGCTTCTGCCAGCGGCTTCACCAGCGCGAAAGAAATTTTCTCCATGCAAATTTTGGACCACTGTTTCACTTCCTTACGGGGTGAATTTTGAAAAATCCTCTCTTAGTGCTTGCCTACGTCAACCTGGAAAACTTGTGCAAATTTTCACGCTCTTAGTCCGAGCAGCAGTTTCGGCTGTGCGTTAATATGTCAGTCAGTTTCTCCTTTTATATAATAATAATATAATATTCACACAACTATCACACAACGCCGTCCAGTCCCAAGCTAAGCAGAGCTTGTGTTATAAGTACTAGACAACTGATAAACATACATAAATATTTCTAAATACACACATATTATAGATAAATTACACCCAGACACAGAACAAATGATTGTGCTCATCACACAAGCACTTGTCCTTAGTGGGAATCGAACCCACGACCTCCGGCATAGTAGTCAGGGCCACTAACCACTAGCCCAATAGGTCAGTCAGTATATATATAGATGTGTGTTCATAAATACTTAAAGATAAATTGGATTCATCAGACTTTATTATTTCTAAGTAGGCAAGTAAATAAACAAAGTAAGTAAACAAATTCACAAAGAAATTCAGTTTCGATATTCATAAAGAAATTCTTAGAAGCAATGAAAATTCTGGAAATATTCGACCCTTGACAGATTGTAATGTTCGAATAAAAATGTAAGTAGGTGCTCGATTATAAAATATTTGGGTCCGTTTCATTTGTTTAATAGCACTTACTTTTTTTTGTGACTTTGCTATTTTGGAATTCGAATGAAATTGAAATGACCAAGGACCCTATGTAAAAGTTTTTGTTACTATTTTGGTGTACAATAAAGTTTATTTTATTCTATTCTATTCTATTCTTAACATGACGTGCTAAAATTGTCAGACTTGCGAGCGAGATACTATATACTCTTTATAACTCCATCCCTATAACAGTTCAGTTTAGGTCGTAAAATGGATCACATTAAGAACTCATTGAAGGGCCTCAGTTCATTTTCAAAATAAGCAACTCCAAAACACAAAATTTTAAGATGATACATTGATCCTCTCTCAGGCGTCTGGTGAGTAACGATGTCCACCCATTTTTCTGGATGCATTCTTGCGGTATGACCAGCCCATTCCCACACTTACTTTAGTCTAGCTGTTTTTTTACCCAACATTGAATGCTTCAGGTATGGAGTGCATGGCAGTAGTTTCTAACGCGATCTATTCGGCTTAACACTTATGTGCTGCGCTCCATTGCCCGTCGACAAATCGTCAATTTCACGGTCATGAAGATGGTATAACATTCTGATCATATTTACAGGGTATATATGACAGATCGCCCAAGTTATATCTTCTATATGGCCGGTTTAGGAAAGAGAAGTGTAAAGCCTTTGGCTAGCCAAAACCTAACAATTTCACTAGCGGTGAAACACAAAATAGTCTACAAAAAAAAAAAAAAAAGAATGTGTTTCCTAACTGGCTGGCCTGAAGAAAGACTGAAGAAACAATGTATGTATTACGTAAAGGTATAGATAAAAAGAAAAAAAGGCTTGTTTTCCTTAAATCGATTTCATAAATTGGGATAAGAGCAAGAAAATTATAATGATTTTCCTTAAGTAATCCCAATAACACAAAAAAAACAAAATCTTCGACTCTTGTTTCTAGTCTTTCCTTGGAAAGGGGTATAAGTTATAATGTCATTGAGCCCAATGATGAGCGATTGTTTGCAGCTCATACCAAGACAATAAAATATGTAAAATGACTACTGACAGACCAATTACTGGGCACATTGCATATTGCTCGCAGAACGGATGGCCGTTGGGGTCGAAAGGTTCTGGAGTGGCGATCACGTACCGGAAGACGTAGCGTTGGAAGGCCTCCTACAAGGTGGACCGATGACCTGGTAACGGTTACGGGAGTACGATGTATGTGACACACAGGACCGTTCATTGTGGCGGCACTTGGGGGAGGCCTATGTCCAGCAGTGGACGTCTTTTGGCTGAAATGATGATGATGATGATGAGACCAATTACTCTACTGACAAACCAACTAATTTTTCATGTAAATAAAACACAAATTGCAGCCAATTTCTGAGATCCGTCTGAGATGGTTTCCAAGAATCACTTTACTTAAACTTCTACTTGTTAGAAATCTGAGATGCTTTCCTACTTACTGGTCGGTTTTTTTGTTAATTTCCAATTAAATAGGTATAGTTTTATCAGCGTTGAGATGACGTCAGACCTACTCGAGCCGTTCAACATAAGAGAATCGAAACAAAACGGTCGTAACTTGGCTAGGGGGGGGCTGTGGTTTGATCACGCCATAATGGTGGTGGTAAATCCCATCTTTGAAGAGCTTGGAGAGGAAAACTCTTAACTCTCTCTTCTTTTTTTAATCTTTATACACATAATTACACTCACTTGGTTTCACTGTTACATTATTTTGGTTTCACTGACAACTTCATAATCTGATCGTAATGTTTTTTTTTTTCCTCTAATATCCGATGTTTACTTTTTTTATATATACCTATTTGGCTGAATACAACTTGTCTGTTGCGCTCAGCTACCCAAGGCATAGAGATAATTTATACGTAACACGAACTAAGGTGAGTTGAACCGCTTAGAACCGGTTTTTTTTTTTGTTTTTGTTAGCCTCAAGGACTGTGCGATCGAATTTACGTATTGTTTTGATGATTACTTTTTATTTTTAGTATATGTTTTTTCCTGTGTCATATATCAATATATAACACTAAACACCTATCTATTATTTATCACTTACTACACACTAATTTATACCTTCATATAATAATATACATATATTTATTTACCTCACACTAATCCAACTGATTAACATCCGTAGACTCATAGCAAGATTCAGTTCAAAACCAGCGTCAGGCAACTGCTACATAGTGGCCTCGCATTATGCTGAACTGGACCTATTTGGCGCAGCCGTAAGACACACAATGTTGATGTATTTTTAAGTTTAAGTGTTTAAGTTTCTATGTTATTTTTATCTCATTCTGTGTACCTGTGTGCCAAAATAAACGTGTTTTCTTTCTTCTTTCTTTCTTTATTTCAAACATTAGTATACAGAATTTAAAAAAAATGGTAAGTTCGGGAAGTTGCTGAACCTGATACAGGCGGCAGAAATGCCCGGGTGTAAAAAGAACCCTGTACTGCGTTATTATCGTCTTTTGATTTATGTTACTTATTGTATGCACGTAAACGTAACAAATATAATAGCTCGGAGCGAGTTTTAATGATTTGTAGTTTACAACTTACAGAAAAAGATAGATGCCCCGGAAACTGAACCATTTTAATTGTAAAAACCAAGTGTGCCATTTTTTTACACTACGCGTCGTTTTAGATTCCATTTATGTAAATGGTGTCTAAAAACTGACGGCTTTAGATTGTTTCATCATCATCATCATCGTCATTTCAGCAGAAAGACGTCCACTGCTGGACATAGGCCTCCCCCAAGTGCCGCCACAATGAACGGTCCTGTGCGTCTTGCATCCATCGTACTCCCGCAACCGTTACCAGGTCATCAGTCCACCTTGTAGGAGGCCTTCCAACGCTACGTCTTCCGGTACGTGGATTTTTTAATAATTTGAAATATTTGTAATCCATCGCCATCAACTTAGGTATCGGTTTTAGCGTTGTGCGTTTTAAATTACACACAACACACAATCGTATATGCATACACAATCTAATTTAAATATATACATATGTATGTGTAATCTAATAATAAAGATGACAAAAAATAAATTAAAATGTCAGACACAATCTACTAGTACTATACACATACATAATCATAATAATCATAATCATCATAATCTTTATTCTGCAAACATGGGTATAGCTAGTACATAGGTGTTTTTTTTATATAACAGAGTCCTCCATATTTTACCATCACATTGGCATGCAAATTTTTACAATTCTTTTAATTCCGTTGCAATTTAAAAATAATATATTTTATGTTAAAAATGTCAGCTTAATAAAGGTCATAGTAATAAAAATTAAAATAATATTATATAATGTCAAATGGAAATAAAAAGTAAGTCAACCAGGATCAAAATAATAATGTCAAACGGAAATAAAAAGTAAGTCCAACAGAATCAAATAATAATTTCAAACAGAGTATCAGTATGTCAATCAATTGGTTCACTAATTTGGTCATTAAGAAAATCGTCAATCGTGTAATAAGTTTTCATAATTAAAAATTCATTTAGCGCCTTTTTAAATTGTATTTTTGTCATATTTTTTAAAAAGTTAGGAACTTTATTATATATGCGTGGGGCAATACCAAAAAAACTTTTTTGCATTAGTGCAGTTTTACATTTAACTTGACATAATTGATTATTGTATTGACTCCGCATTGGATTTTTCTTGACCTCTGAAATTTTCTTAAACAGATGAAGGTTACATTTCACAAACAAAGCTGTTTCCAATATATATAAACAAGGAAAAGTTAAAAATTTTAACGATTTAAAATAGGGAACACAGCTATCTGTTGTCTTAAGACCGCACATTGACCTGATGCATCGCCTTTGCATCCTAAATACCAGCTCCCTATCAGTAGACTGCCCCCAGAAAATAATTCCATAGCGCAAAATAGACGCAACTAGTCCATGGTACGCTGTTAAAAGAGCCTGACTGTTAACTTGTTTGGACAGTTGAAAAAGAGCATATGCGGATTTGCTAAGTTTCTTACATAGTTCTTCTACATGAGGCTTCCATGTAAGTTGGCTATCAATTATAATACCTAGGAACTTAGCCACAGTAGCTTGTTCAATATCACAGCCCTTGTAGGAAATGCAAACGTTCGGGTTTTCTCGTCGCTGATAAAAATGCATGACTTTTGTTTTGCTCAGGTTTATAACCAAGTTATTATTATTTAACCAATTTATAATGTCACTTAAGCAGGTATTAATGTCAATATTATAATTATTTGAATTAGTAGATTTTATTATAGCTGTACTATCATCTGCAAAAAGAACCATTTTGTTAGTTGTTGCTTTCGGGAGGTCATTTATGTATATTAAAAAAAATGGCGGACCCAATACACTACCTTGTGGGACGCCATATTTTAAATGTCTTGGTTTTGAAACATATATGGTTTCTAAGTTAGTTTTAGGACATATCCTAGAAATTTCCGTGTATTGAAGCCTATTGCTCAGATATGATTTTATTAGTTTTAGGACGTTCCCTCGTATACCATAGCAATTTAATTTATGCAACAAAATCTTATGGTCTACATAGTCAAAAGCCTTGCTCATATCAGTGTATATTGCACAGACTGGATTTCTTATATCTACGGATGGCATGATGTTAGCTAGCAAGTCAAATAATGCCATATTTATTGTAGTGTTTTTACGAAAACCCTTTTGTTCTATGCAAAATAATTTGTATTTATAATAATATACATCTATTGGATCTACCTACAATAATTAATTCTATGAATTGTTACTTTGCCGCCATCCTCTCTCCTAAGTTTGCTGTGCCCGACAGGGTCCATATTGATCTTGACTATATTTTATACCACCTATGTACATAATATGGAATGCAATGTCAAGTCAAGTCAATTTTTTTTATTTCACATAGGCCTACATGGGCACTTATAAAACGTCAGAAGCTAGTGCACGGTTCCAAATTGGTCGTTTCCTATGGAGAAGAACCAGCAAGAAACACCATGATTACTTTAAAAAAAAATATTGTTGTTACAATATTTCCATATTACAGCATAAGTAAATATTATGTAAGGACAGTGTAGACTGGTCAATACTGTACTAAAGAGTACAATAAGTGTAGACTGGTCAATATTGTACAAAAAAGTGCAATAATTAATCAAAACTTTAACAATAAAGTATTGAGTATTGAAATTGTTTTTTTTTAATTTTCAAGGCAAGAGACCGCTACGGTACTCGTTGATTCCTGTCTAAAATAGGTTTTTTTTTATTATTTTTAACGTCATTATTGACTGCTTGAACCATTGTCGATGATAGCGTGATAATTTTTGTCTAAGATATTAAATTAGTAACTAAATGAAAAAAAAAATGTATTTTTTCGTTTCACTGCGTTAACTTTATTATATGTTTTGGTTATTTTTTACAAAAATATGGAGTAAAAATGTCTAGAATATGTTAAAAATATGCTTAAAGTCGTTTTATTATTGCAATTAATGCACCGTCATAAATTTTATACAAAAAAAAAAAAACTGGGCAAGTGCGAGTCGGACTCGCGCACTGAGGGTTACTTACTAGAGCGAAAATATGTTTTTATTTTTATAAAAATGGCGGGGACGTCCTCGTGGTGTGATGGCATTGTCACAAATGATTGAAAACGCACTTGTGTAATACGTCTTGTGAACAAAGTTAGTAAGCTGGGATGCTCAAGCTGCCTGGTGTATTTTGAAGCGTTTATGAATCTACGCGTCTATATACAGTAGGCCTAAATTTCAGTGCCAACAATTCAATACAATCACGTACCTAGTATCGAGCGTCAAAATTCTTTGATACGCAGTCTCAAACGGCCTCAGTATTAACATTAGAAACGTGACCTACCCGACTATGAATAAATCAGACCTGTGCTATGTTAATGTGTACTCTACTGTGGTTTGAGATATTATGGGCAAAGGGAGCTTAGGAGACGGATACGTACCTATAGATGTAGATACAGGTAAGGATGATAGAGGTACGGCGGTAAATAATGTGGTAGGCATTTGGCAAATTGGTTTCTAGTTTCATATGATAATTTATTCTAAAGGAAAAAGAGTTGAAGTTGTAGTTAGTAATATGCTTACTTTCAAGTGTTAAACGATATGTTAACAAGCATTATTTATTACTACTTAAGGACCTTTTTTTTAGGTGGGAGTCATCCAATGGCTTATCTCACTCTGGGCAGAGTGAGAGAGTGTGTCAGACTTTTACTTTTACTGACTAAAACCTCACCTGTGTTCTTCAGTTACCCTTTGCGTTCTTGGGTTTCCTTTTCAGAAAATGCGCGTGGTCGCAGAAGAAGAAGAAGCACTTTCCAAAGTTGAATTTAATGCATTTTCTAAAATTCGACCTCTAGAAATGCAATAATAAGTACATTCTTAAATACATACATACAATTAAACCATGTTATTATAAAAAACCGGACAAGTGCGTATCGTATTCGCGCACGGAGGGTTTCGTACAAATTTACCTGAAAACAGTTCAATTCCCGAATTGAATCGCAATTAAAGTTTTTTTTTTGTGACGTAACTACAAATTTACAGTTTTCTGATGTTTTTTCCTAAATTTGTGCTATGAGAGCTTACTTCATGCCAATTTTCAGGATTGTAGGCCAACGGGAAGTACCCTTTGAATTTTGATTTACTTGAGAGTGTCGTAATATACGTTTTTTGGGACATAAACGGCCGTATCTTTTTTTCCTCCACGCGTCCCTGAGATCTTAACAGACAGACAGACGGACATCAAAGTGAGGATCACATATGAGGGTTCCGTATTTCCTTTTGATGTACGGAACCCGGAAGAATGGGACAGATATGGGACTGTATAAGCTATTGCAAAGATTAGGGATGGAACAGCTAATAAACTCCATCTAGCTATGGGGGCTACCACAGATCAAATAATTTATAAATTTATTAATGTTTGCAAATATGGCCAAGTGTGGTATCAAATGAAAGGGTATAAGATTTACATTATAAAACTGTATGTAAATGTAAATTGGTTTAACTGACTCAATGGGCATTTTTTCTTATTATTGTTAGGCTCGCGTTTGACCACTATCTCACCTAATAGAAAACGATGTTGTAGTTGACGATGGAGCATGCTGGCCTGGAAGTAACTTATTCACTCTTGGCTAAAAGGCTCCTAGATTGAAGTCATCAACAAACACAGACTGGTAGGGAACTCCAGTCCTTAACGGGACGTACAATAAAATAATGTGGTTCCAAAACGTTTCGTGCGTCTAAGTGGCATGTCTACCATGCCTTCTATATCCGATGTCCTCTGTATCCATGCCCTCTGTATCCATGTCCAGTGGTCTGATGATGGAACGGGCTTGGTGGAATCAAATTGTGCATTTCCAATGTATACTCCCTAAAATGTAAGCGAGAAAAATTCGATAGGCTGAAGATTTTGAATGCATTTATATAAAAAATAAAATATTTGGGGGCGAGAAATTTAAATTTTTCTTCTAAAAAGCAGAGACAACCCTATCAACACCGCCAATATTCGACCTGTACCTCGAAAAGCCAAGAAATAAACACACGTCACATTATTCGTATCACACACGAAACTGATTCGCCGTGGGCCCGTTACCCGCATGATTTGTACCGGGATGCAGTACACATTCATTTGCATACCAAATGCTGCTTGGAAAGGGGATTTCATTGGGTTAGAATTTCAATGTCTATGGATTTTGTGAGATAACTGGACTTGTGGTATTAGAAACTGTTTTGTGGCATAATGGGAATTAAAGTGAGGCTTGATTTAGTTTCATGCTATATGTCCAGATTCATATTAAATCTATCTTGCCTCCAAGAGTCGACTCCATTTTAGGGGGCTGAGCACAGAAATTTTAATAATAAAGCAATAGAAATGCTATCTACTGTCTTTTAATACTGGGATGCGTGTCGCCGTTCACAGCTACCAACACATAGACAAACAATAAATACACACTATCACCTACACGTGCATTTTGCATTGCAACAACATAAATTAAACTTTTAGCGATGACATTACGCAATATTTTCTAAAACGCATGGTCTCAGGAGGCGCGGCCCCCGTAACCAATAATAAACGTGTGCGAAAAGCAAAGAATGATAGCGCGTTTATTCACACTTAGCGCACTTGTGTTCTACGAGACACATGCGCGGCGACAAGGTCACGCGTCTTTGAGACTTCTATTGCCTTATTATTAAAACTTCTGTGGGGTTGACTCACCCGTGTCCGTAGAAGAATAGCCAAAGCAAGTGCCTCCATGTGGTCCCCGAGTGATGCTAATCAGGTGACACTAACTAGTGGTCAGTTTCGACCGCTGGCTTGCAACAACCTACTTAGCAAAGACGTACCGCCAAGCAGCCTAGCCGTGTTCCGGTATGATGCTTGGTGCAGCCAGTCTGTCTATCATCAGTCGCAATATACGTGTACCTTTACTCAGCTGTCTCATTCCCTGGCTCCGTATATCCCGGCATTCCCAAGTGTTTCCCAAGTGTGTTGTTTTGTGTGTGTGTATTGTGTGTGTGTTGTTAGTGTTTTTGTGTGTTGTGTGTGTAGATGAATGGGTTTGATATAGCTGTTTCTAAGCAGGTTTACAAAAACTTTTTATCAACATACTTCAAAGCCCACACCCTTATCGCTTGAAATATTGTGTATTTCGTACTATCCACATTCCTCACTGGTCTTGCTTCAGCTCTCACGACGGCGCATGAAAAACCATTTACTCATAATAATTTGTTTCGAAATGTCATGGTTCCGAAGTTTTACTTATTATAACAGTTTCGCGTAAGTGGGTTGAAAACTTAATTGTCATGATCCCAAGTCGTCAACGGTGCGTATTGTTCCACGCGCGCCTCGAAGAGATGTCAGCAAATCGTAGGAGCCCGGCATGGTCGAAGTCTACTGGGGCCATGGGTAGTGTGAAAACGAAACCCGGGGCCCTGGGACGAAGGCAACGAAGGAACAGGAGTGGGTTTTTAGTCAGTAAAAGTATGACACTATCTCCCGCTCTGCCCAAGAGCGAGATTTGTCATTAGATGAATTTCCCACCAAAAAAAAACTCCAAGACGACCTCTTCTTTTGATTCATACAATTTCTACGTTCCCTACTATCCCGAGCACACCAATGACCTGAATTAAACAAATTCAGAGGCTTAATTTAATATTACATTCATTTGAACAAACGTCAGCTATATTCACACCTAATTTTACGTCATTACTCTGACGTTTTACTTATTTTCAGATCTCGGCATTTACGCAATATAACAAGCAACTAATACGCTACAAATATGTGAAACATTTTTACTCCAAAAGTAACTCAGTTTCATAACAAAATGAGTAAGGCGACGAAGAAATTTAGGCACATTTTTTATTTATTAAGAATCTTCATGTCTTTCTCATATGAGGAAAACCTGATTTTATTTTGTTATTATGTCTTAATCTAAACGTTAAGGGCTCTGCAAAGGAATGTAACACAAGAGTTTTATTATTTAGAGAGTTCAGAAGACACAAATTGTCTTTTTTTTGTTGCTTTTGCATCGGTAGTTTAGATTGCTTGAATACTTCGTTGTTAAAATGAGGGCCACTGTATCAAATACATTTAAAGTCATAATCGTCATAAAGCTAAAAAAGGTATAAATCTACACTAATATTATGAAGAGGTAGATAAAAATTTAAATTTTGTTTTTTTGGTTTGTAGGAGGTAGTCTCGGTAAGTCCCTTTTATTCCTATCTACCACCCCTAAGCTTGCCACCGGGGTCGTCAATAGTCTTGTCGTAACTTTTAACTTTAAAGTTACACCTAGACTGTTTCCTGTGATAGTTGATACTTTATCAGTGTCTGCACAACCCTTTATTCCCATCTGCCACTCCTGAGCTTGCCACCGTGGTGGTGGTTAGCACTCCTTTATTCCCATCTGCTACCCCTGAGCTTGCCACCAGGATTGTGGTTGGCACTCCTTTATTCCCATCTGCTATCCCTGAGCTTGCCACCGGGGTGGTAGTCGGCACTAATGGGTGGCGTCTGCCATCCCGGTGGTCGATGGTAACTATTTACTTTCATCTGCCACCTTCTTAGTTAGAGTACAAGGGTTTATTTGCATTTCGTATTGCGACATTATCAATATAAATTGGAATAAAACATCACTGGATGTCTTGATTCATGAGCAATGAAAATGTATAATTATGGATAATTTATGGAACTTTTATTTTAAATACAAATTCTAATTTATAAATAAAATTAATGTTTTTATAATTACTGGCGATTATCATTGTCTATCATACACTTACTTATTTTATAAACGGTTGGTAAAATAACACCAACATGTATTGTTATAAAAACAATTTTAAAGCCATATACATGTAACATTAACAACCACACATGTTGTTAAAAATAGATCTATTATATTTTTGTTTTGTGATGCGCTCAACTATTGTCGTCAAGAACAAAAGTGCTTTGTGCTTAACAGTATTTTTCCATAGTTTACGAACGCACTTAAAACAGTAGCCGAAAAAACATGGAACAATGCATTGTTCTACGACTTCACCCATTTGTGCGAGTGAGATCACAGGATTCATCCCTTTGCGTGAAGGAGAAAGCAGTGTATGTATCCTACTTTCCATGTAACTACGTCACAATTTGCAATAGATAATAATCCGAGACTGCCTGGTGCGGGCGCAAAATACACCAATATGGCGGAACCAATAACAGGTGGAAGTTCCCAAGAGTAATACGATTTCCATTATTCCATTTTATGAAAATATTTTACATCCATCACTTGCGTTTTGGTGTAAAAAAAAAAACTGTGACTATACTTAATAAGGAAACATCATTTTTATTGCTCATGATATCTAGTGATGTTTTATTTTTTCAATTTCTTTTGATAATCTCGCAATACGAAATGCGAATAAACCTCTGTACTATAACTAAGAAGGAGGCAGATGAAACTAAATAGTTACCAACGACCAACGGGGTGCTAGACGCCATATATTAGTGCCGACCACCACCCCGGTGGCAGTCTCAGGGATAGCAGATGGGAATAAAGGAGTAAAGTATCGACTGTCATAGGAAACAGTCTTGGTGTCACTACGTCCCTGTATCCCACATTGTGGTTCACTTTTAAGTAGATACATTACAGCGGCGGTGAATGTAGAGGGAAAGAAAGTAAGCAAAATAAATCATTTACAAAAATATTATTTGTGTATAAAAAAATATCGTGGTTAAAAATCAATCAAAGTAACTAAAACTTAACTTCATCATAATAAAGAGAAAAATGACAAAAAAGCGTTTCAAAAAAGAATTCGTAGACAATAAATCTTTATTTAAAATCCTAATTAAAAAAAAAAAACAAACGTAATTATTATATCTAGGCAATACAATAGTTTTGATTTTTTTTCACAGTCACAAGACAAAACTACGCTGTACAAAAGATCTTATGTGTGTGTGACAGGTTTCACAGTATCACTGTTTCACTGCTTTCTCAGTATATATTATGATGATAAAAATATTGATGACATTCAAAACTATGAATTTTTCAAATTTTGTCAGTAAATAGATTTTCTGATGAGGCTTTCAAATGCTGTAAGTCTTAACCTAAACATGTCTTAACTTCAATTCGTAATGATCATTAGGGCTTCGGAGACCAAATGGGCTTCGTTCAAAGGTTGGATTAATGTTCTGTTCCACTAATGTGAAGCGCCGTAGCAGACGAGCTAGACCAACCTTTACTTGCAGGCGAGCAAACCGATTACCTGAAATTGAAAATAGAAATAGCACATTATTAAGTTAATTAAATATGTTATTGTTAGACGCCGTGGGCGAGGGGCCTTACATTTTAGGGCTACGGTTACTTTTACAAACGTTCCCACAGCATCAGCCCTACTTAGTTTTGTTGACATCTCTTTGAGGTGCGCGTTGAACACCACCGTCGACTCGGATTCAGTCCTATTATTCTATCCTTGGTTATTAGAATTGATGATATATTGATAGATTTTTAGGTTTTTTTTTAATGCCAGTGTTTGTTTTTTGAATTATTAACTGGTTTCGTTCCCGTTTCGGGTAAGCTTGTCGAGGAATCAGTGTATGCAGTTTTGTTTTTAGCTATTTTAAAGATTAGGTAGTAGGTAAGGTACTTCATCTCCGGAGCCCATAGATTTTGCCACCCTAAAATGTGTGCATCCATAAATACTTTATTGCTGTGATTACGAGCTTCGACATAAAGCTGACGGTTCGATGGTGAAAGCTGATATTGGTTTTGCGTCTTCTGACGCATGAGAGCTCTTACGTCTTCTGTTAGTCAGGCGCTGGAAGATATTTGAGCGAGTATGAATTTTGTAAAGCTGCACTAGGTTATCCGTGAGCAGATTTTCTTTTTCAACAGTCCGCTTAAAAGTTATAAGAGAAGCCCATTGAATGCTGCTGGCATCCTTATGAAGATTGTTAACATTTATCCCACTAAAATTGTGAAGACTTGTGACATGTTGAGGAGAGGAAATATTACAAGGTCTAAAAGTGAAGGATTATAGTTTGGGAAGTGATCGGCAGTACTCGATGAAAGAATGATAAATAGTGTAAGACCGAGAATCATTTTTCAATCAAAACACACAAGTATTGAAAACCTCCATGATGATCATATGACTAGAAAAAGGTATAATATTTTCTAGGATATGTTCAAAGGAAAAAAAATACACGCAACGAAGGCTTGTAATAAATCCCTACAAAAACTTGCACGTGACTCAGGTTTAGGTACTTCTAAAAAGAAATGCTCGTTCGTTTTCTGCGGAGGGTATATTACTGACATATTGACAATTGATAAAAGAATTTGCGGACTAAGGTATATGGCAACACCGCCTCCAATGCCAGGCCTACAATAGCAAGTTAAAGGGAGACATGGTTTTAGCCTAAGCTACAGACACCCACGCTATCCATGTTTTAGAGTCTAAACTCTAAAACATGGATAGCGTGGATGTCTTTACAGTGAAAGTTAACTAGCAGACCAGTGTAATGTGCTAGAACAATTTTGTCGTTTGAATGGACTACATTGAAATTAAACATTTTAGTATAGTTTACATTATCTGATTGACTCATTTAATAAAATCTAAAGGCCGCACATTAATTTGAACACATAAAACAGTCAAAAAACAACTATCAGGCCGCTGTTCAGATCAGTTTCAACACCCGTCGGTTCGTTGGATCCTCGCTTTTCAATGAAGGTTGTGGAACTTTACACCATGATTCGCATACCACCATACATGTATGTGCGTATGTGTATATTGGTTGCCTTCATGTTCAAACTATCGAATTAATTTACAGGAAATTTTGCACACAGGTAGAGCATGTCTTGGAATAGGATATGGGTCTACTTCGGGAGTATACTCCCAAGGAATAATCTACTACTTTTATGCTGGCGATGCTGCTGGGAGAAGCTAATAGACCGCGAGACATTCTTGTTACAACAGAAATCTAATTCCTAAGGCCTGGATGGAAGGCTAAAAATATAATATGTGTATGAAAATCAATAATGAAACTTTTTTGCACACAGGTTTCAAAAAATAGTTTTATAAATCAATGTTTTTGTCAAATTAAACTAAATGAGGCCGGTGTTTCTTAGCTGACTACTCTTAGAAGAAACCCCGGAAAAAACTCAGAGGTTGTAAGCCAGGTTGGTTTCTATCTTTTATAATATAAAAAATATTTTAGTGTCTAGTCCATACAGCAGACTTGTAATGGTCAAATGTCTTGTGTGTCTCGTAATCTTATCATGAAAAAATCTAAATTTAAATTGCCAATGACTGCTTTCATAATATATAATGTAATTTTTGTCTACTCATGCGGATTACGATAACAAAATAATTGATGTTGATAGGTTTCAATTGTTATCAATTACATGCTATGTTTGTAATAGTGCGACAAAAAATTATAATTGATATTACTAATAAAAAAGTAATTCAATTAACTTACCGATACAAATACGATTTCCTTCACCGAATGGTAAATAAACATAATTATTTATTTTAGAATGGTTTTCTGGGGAAAACCTTTCCGGATCAAATACATCTGGGTTTGGGAAGTACTTTTCATCTCTGTGAAGGCCAAAAACTGGTACCAATACAATATTATCTTTTGCTATCTTTACTCCAGACGGTAGACATGTATCTTTTGAACATAGTCTCTGCATGACACCTATTGCGGGATACTTTCTCATGGATTCATTAAGTACTTGGTCCATGTAAAGCAATTTTTCGATATCATTGTAAGTTATTTCTTCAGTGCCACCCTCGAATACTTTGTCTATTTCTTCGTGTAATTTCTTTAAGATTTTTGGATTGTTTGACAGCTCCAGTAGAGTGTAATGCATTGTGTTAGCTGATGTGTCAATGCCAGCAATGAAGAAAAAGAAAGCTTGTGCAGCCAGGATCTCGTCAGTAGGTTCCAATTCATAACCTGTATTAGGGTCCTGCATCATTCCTTGTTTTTGAAGCTCCACACATATATCTATAAAATCATGTCTTTTAACAGTTTCCTGTCTTCTATTTGCCAACACCTTTTTCACAGCGCCCACAAAAAATTCTTCATACTCTCCAAAAATTGACAGTTGTAACATTTTATACAAAAAAGGGCACACATTTGACATTAAAATTGTTATATTTTGCTTCATTGATGGTTTCAGAGTTTTCAATGCCATTTCTAAGAAGGGTGATTCCATAGTGTTTTTAGTCTGCGTATCAATGCCAAACACTGCTGCACCAATGGTTGATGTAGTGTATGTGTACAAAGCGTTGAATGGTTTTTGTCGCATATCCAGATTATCTTCAACATAGTCCACAAAATCTCGTGAACATTTGTTTAATACGTAGCACATATTTTTGAGTTTAGCGCTTGTAAATACTGGACTGAGTTTCTGTCTTATAATCTTCCACCTCTGATAATCACTGATAAATACAAGATTGTCAGCTAGAAGGTCGTTTGGGTTCGCTATTATACCACGACTATGAAAGCTTTGAAAGTCACCAGCTAAAACTGCTTGGATATCTTCAGGGCTCTTCAGCATAAGTGTGGGAATAAATCCTTGCGTCATCCCAACATAGGGTTTGTCGTACTCATCGTAAATCTTCTTCACAACTTCTGGCATTGACTCGTTACCAAACACAAACTTCAACATTAAATCATCGACTTGCACTACATTTTGTTTCCTCCAGTAATTCCTGTTTGTTTTCTTGTAATAGAACACGACTATGCACAGAACTGTCGTTATAAACAATATTATGAACAACATTGTGAACAGATGCGCGCTCGCGAAGGTCACATTAATGACTGACTGACTGTAGTGGTACAAAATAGATAGGTACAGAAGTCTACAAACAAAAATCTACATACAAAGCGCGCTCGAGCAACGCACACATAAACATCGCTCACGGACACGATATCTCGGTTCAATTCGGCTTAATGCGAGCTCGAGTGCTAATCGTTTGAGACACGCGTCTGTGAACTTTTTTAAGGAAAAATTTACCAACAAAAAAAAAAAAAAACTTTATTCTAACTGTTCAGTGGACGGTTGTTTAAATTCAACGTTAAACAGTGATAGCAAAGTTGTAGAGAAATAAGTAGATATTTGCTTATATTTTGATGGTTTGTTTTAAAGTAACAAAGAACATTATTTAATCACACTTATCTACGTATAAGTATAGGTGTTTGTTTTTTTTAATCTATGATTTCTTCTGGTTTTCGTTTAAGTTATAAATGACTTTAGTTTGAGTAAGGGTGGCCATAATTACTTTATAATCTCAGTACTATAGCAAAGAGAACCCTAATTAATTAAATTAGCCTTCTCATGGAGTTGTAAACAGCTTGTTTAAGTGACCAAATTATTCGCCTTTAACAAAATATTTTGATTTATTTTTGCACGTCACTTTTACGACCAAACAATGGTATGATATAATAACTATGTTCTCAATGTCAGCTCTATGCGGTAAGTGGTAATTTTTGGGCCCCTCAGTTATTACTGCAATGAGTTTCGTCCGGTCAATCACTTTGACCTGTGTTTGATCTATATTATCGTCGTGTTCGTCATAATTACAAAATTTTTAAAAACACAAACGACATTTTGTTGCTACGAGTAATTTGATTCCATAGTCATTTTTATTAATGATGAAAAATAAATAAAACATAACCCTTCTTCTTTCCTTCTTTTCTTTAATTTTTTTTATTTTTCCTTCTTGCAGTCGGGTGATGAACAAGCATTTATTTGTTTGGCGACAATATTTGCCCGAAAAAAAATTTTTTTAACCGACTTCAAAATGAGGGAGTAGGTTCTCAGTTTGGTTGTATTGTTTTTACTTTTATTCTTGTTGTTATCTCAGAATTCCGTCACTAAGAACCGGTTTGCAAAATTTTTGTTTTTACTTGAAAGGATGTACTTCAGTTTTTGTCAAAATCCAATTCAAATGATGACATCAGAAGAGAGTCATAAGAAATTGATAGAGCTCCTCAAAAATTCTCAAATATAACTAATACTATAAAAGCAAATGTTTGTAGGTATACACGTATATGGATGTTTGTTTCTCCTTTGCGCCTAGACAGCTGGATGGATTTGGTTTTCTTGAAATAGGAAAAATAATAATAATACAAAACTATCATACAACGCCGTCTAGTCCCAAGCTAAGCAGAGCTTGTGTTATGAGTACTAGACAACATAAAAATACTTATATATTTCTAAATACATACATAATATAGATAAATTACACCCAGACACAGAACAAATAATCGTGGTCATCACACAAACATTTGTCCAGGGTGGGAATCGAAACCACGACCTCCGGCATAGCTGTCAGGGCCACTAACCACTAGACCAAAAGGCCAGTCAAAATTTTTGAAATTTTGTCGAAGAATTTTACCCCATTTTATCCTAAAGATACATAATGTTTACTGTCTTCGAATAATTTTCGACTTTTATTGACAGAAGTCTTTATAATTAAATACATAATTTAGCAAAGCTTATAGGAGCTGAAGTTAAAGCAATTGCTGGTAAACACTAAATAAAATAAATGCTGACTTCCAAAAATAAAAGAACGTGCATACAAGTTATCAGTAATCGGATACGAGCTCAGCAATCAAACAAAGATGGCCATCTTGGAACACTGGACAAATGCCAAAAGAGAATTTGTGAACGCAATCACAGCAAGTCGTGGTACCATTCGTCAGATATTCTAACGGAGGTACTGACATAGATTAATTGGGAGAAGAGGTTGTTCATTGAAGTGTCAGGCTTAGGAAAAGTTGTAGCTACGCAATGGAGGAGATTATAATCTGAAATAAGAAGGAATTGAACATTCTTTAGAGCAGTGGTAGCCGAGTGGTAACGGCTCCGACTAACGAGTTGTAGGTCGCGGTTTCAAACCCAGCCAGGCGTATTACTGTGTGCAATTTATTTCATCACCACTGCTCTCAAAACGGTGAAGTAAAACATCGTGAGGAAACCGGCATGTCCTAGAACCAAAAGTTCGAAGACATGTGACATCCACCAACTCGCACTGGGCCCGTGTGGTGGATTACGGCCCATTCCTTCTCCTAGAGAAGAGGCCTGAGTCCCAGCAGTGGGAATATTGTAAAGCCGACTATGCTATAAATGAACATTCTTTGACCAATGACTTGATTTATTTATTGCCGCTATTTTATTTTAGAATTACTGCATTAATAGTTAAAACACAAATCTTTTGTGCAGTACAACTGGTCGTCACTATTCTCATGGAGGCCCAGGTGTACATCGGAGCCGAGGTTGCCCATATGAACGTTATTCTAATGGAATAAAAGTAACTACAGGAGCTGACTGGATCAACGAGGCCAAAAACAGAGCAGACTGGTAAACCTTGGAGGAGGCATAAGCTTCAAACTGACCTTAAATTATTATTTAAATAATTTTTAACCGTTTTTATTATTACTTGTTATTTTATTATTTAGTTTAATTTTTTTAAATTTTGCTTTTACAAAATAAAATATTTTATTTAACAGAAAATAAAGGCTAAATTATTATTATTATTTTCATGGATTTAGTTTCCTTGAGTAATCAATGAACTTATCTTTTGCAATCTCATCGTTGCGTTGCAAGGACAAAACATATGTTCTTACATCATAACTATAAATAGAACAATGATATGACACTAAGTGTGCGCGTGTGTGTGTGTGGTTGTGATGAGTTACACTGAGTGTGTAGTGATAGAGGGAGATAAGAACCTACCGCAAGCGAGACACCACGCCACAACGCGCGCGGCGCGCGGCTATCGGTTGGTTGCCGATAACAACAAACCGCACGCGCACAATGGGCCGCACCTGCTTTATTATATTACATAACTACCGTTATAGATAGGAATCTAAACAATGTTAACCTAGGTTGATTTCCACGAAATCTTAATATGATCCATTTGACGACCTTAACTGAACTCTTAAAGAGATGGAGCTATATTTATATATTTATTTAAACTTCATGTAAAGTAGTGGTAAATAGATTTAATAAATATAATTGATAGGCCTGTTGGTTTAGTGGTTAGTGGCCCTGACTGACTGCTACGCGGGAGGTCGTGGGTTCAATTCCCACCCATGAAAAATGTATGTTTTTTTTTTTTTTTTTTTTTTATTGGGTTGGAAAATCATCTTATGACAAAACCCGCTCTTGGGCGGAGCGGGAGATAGTGTCAGACTTTTACTGACTAAAAACCCACTCCTGTTTCTTCGGTGCCTTCGACCCAGAGCCCCGGAAAAAAAAAAAAAAAAAAAATGAAAAATGTATGTGTGATGAACACAATCATTTGTTCTGTGTCTGGGTGTAGTTTCTCTATAATATGTATGTATTTAGAGATATTTAAGTATGTTTATCAGTTGTCTAGTACTTATAACACAAGCTCTGCTTAGCTTGGGACTAGACGGCGTTGTGTGAATATTATATATTATTATTAAATATGTGGACTTAACGCAACAATTTATTCTCTTCCAGTCAACCTTTGGGTTAAAAAAGACAACACTGTGGTAGGTGTGCACAATAAATAAATAAAAAATATATTAAATATAATGTGGTATCATCAAATTAAGAATCATTTTTTCTTTTCAAATAGACCAATTACAGGCACTTTTGAATTGTCAAAATGTCACTTGTTCATAAACAAAACAAGTGAAGCTAAATTACACTTTCTAAAGCATATATCTCTATGGAGAAGAACGTGCAAGAAACTCCATGGGCACTCTTTTAAATCATATGAGTTACATAAATCTTGGTTACATATGTCTTGTCGCTTCTAATACGTGAGCACAATGTAGATACCTAAGTAATAATAATTAAAAAAAGAAGCTAATTAAAAAATAGAAATTGAATTAAGCCACACTTTATCTCATGTCCCTATTAGTATGTCACTCGTTGCTACTATTCTTTTTTGTAGTGAAAAATCATCAGAAGACTTCTCTCGCTCCAGGGTTGGATGGGAGGGTGTGTCAGACTTTTACTGACTAAAACCACATCTATATTTCTTCAGTTGCCCTTTGCGACCACGGGTAACCTTTTCAGAAGTAACCTCCCCTGTTCGGCCCTTACGAATTTCCTGTCATTTTTTTGTCCCGTAAAGGTCCGGATCAGCCTGAGTAGGCTTGGTCCAGACGTTTACTACATAGCGAACGGCGAGCTACCCATTGCTCGTGGTTATCATAATTAATTTTAGTATATTTTTTAATCATTAAACGTTAATTATATTTAAACTTGCTAGTCTTATTATGCAGATAAAGTACCAAATGTCATTGGAAACAGTCTGGTCGTAAATTTAAACCTTTGCATTGATTTAAATCCTGTGTACCGAATACAAGAAAATCGGCTAAATGCAAAATTACTGGACACACGCCAACAGTGAAATGTGAATGCGATTGCAATCATAGCGAGTGGCGATACCTCAGATATAATCTATAGAAAGTGTGAACATAGACTAATGTAAAGAATAGATATTTCTTTACCAAATATACGTATGTACTATTTTTCTATTTGTATTTTTGGTGTACAATAAAGAATGTCTATCTATCTATCTATTGTCCATACTTATCCCAACTCCTCTATTTAAAGCCAATTAACCTATTCCAATTAAATACGGAAAATACGTAGCATCAACCTACAGCCCGAACCTATACCTGATTATTTTATGCCGCTCCAATGTCCTTTATATTGCTCACCTACTTTAGTTGTAAAAGCTAATTAATGATGGCAGAATTCTCGGAAAAGTTAATGCTGTTAAGAATTTCTCGCGATCTGTTTAGAGTTTATGAATCAAAGAGAAATGTGACCCAATTTTAGGGTGTATTTTCAACATAAAACATAAATTATTTTCTACACTTGCTTGAAACCTCATTACCACTTTTAGGTATGCAATGTAGTTAGTATGTTTTACCATGAATATGTCAGCAATCGTAGAGGCCCAACAGGGTCGAAGCCTACTGGGGCCATAGAACAAGGGCAAAGAAGGAACAGGAGTGGATTTTAGTCAGTAAAAGTCTGACACGCTCTCTCGCCCCGACCAAGGGCGGTAGATATCATTGGATGATTTCCTACCTTAACCAGTAACAATTTATCATATTTATTGTTTCAAGCTTGTTGCTAGACAGCCTCAATAAATCGCGAAGCAGCCACCACCAATACGCTTGAAAAAAAATCCACGAAACTAACAATAATTTGTGACTAATTATTATGGTTTTATGAAGATTTTCTTATTATTATAGAGTAAGTATGTTGAGAAACATCATTTGGTACACGTAGGCAATAGTTATTGCAGTTTTTCTACTCCAAAGAATCTTGCCTTTGGCTCGGGCGAGAACTCTGCTTCGGGTGTAACGTCGAATTTTGCCCACTTGCATAAAAATTTACTGCAATTATTATGTTAACTATAAATTATGACGCACATTATATCTAGATTTTTTTATAGATACAGTAAAGTCGTAGTGATAATTAATCAATAGATACAATAACCTATTTTGTTCTTTGGATTTCCAAAGACCTTTTTTTTTGTTTTAATTCGAAATAATGAAACACATTTGAGGGTATTGGATTTTTTTGAGGATATCTGCAGGAGAACCAAAGTCACATAGCACGAAGAATCACCAAACTTAAGTGGCAATGAGCAGAGCACATTACTCGCAAAACAGATGGCAGTTGGGGCCGAAAGGTTCTGGAATGGCGACCACGTACCGGAAGACGTAGCGTTGGAAGGCATCCTACAAGGTAGACCGATGGCTTGGTAACGGTTGCGGGAGTCTGATGGATGAGATACGCATAGGACCGTTCATTGTGGTGAAACTTGGGAGAGTCCTATGTCCAGCAATGAAATGATGATGATGAAACTTACTTACTAAACAAGTCTCGTTATTCTGATTCTGAACTTTGAATTTTTGAAAATAATTCTAGCAAAGCTGCACCTTTGCCATAGCGTCCTTCCCAAAAGGGAAGAATGCTATGACACAAGGCAACGAAGTCTTCTTGTGTATGCTAATTATTATAGAGTAGCAATCCCACAGCCAAAACTTAACAATAACTATACATGGCGATGTCCAAAAAAAAAAAGATTCAACAGTAAAAGTACAACCCTTTACTGTTGATAGTCGTCATCCAGATAGCATAGCATAGTCGGCCTTATAATGTTCCCACTGTTGGGACTCAGGCCTCCTCTCTAGGAGAGGGAATGGGCAATAATCCACCACGCGGGCCCGGTGCGGGTTGGTGGATGTCACATGTCTTTGAATTTTTGGTTCTAGGACATGCCGGTTTCCTCACGATGTTTTCCTTCACCGTTTTGAGAGCAGTGGTGATGAAATAAATTACACAAAGTAATGCGGCTGGCTGGGTTTGAACCCATGAACTACAACTTGTAAGTCGGGGCCGTTACCACTCGGCCACCACTGCTCCCATCTGCTGTCATCCAGATGATAGTAGAAAAAAATATAACTAAAACCAAGCAATATATAAATATATATCGTGTAGATACGTAGTACAAAACTATGCCATAATAGTAAAATATTGTCATAAAAATATCTGATCAAAAGTTATTTATTCCGTTTGATTTCATTTTACGATTATTTGATGTGTAGTTTCTTGCAATATGGTCCCCTCGAAATTGTGTACTACGTCGTACCGAATAAGTCCGATATTAATAAAATATTATGTCGTCTGAGGGTCGCCGGTTTTTAGTTTTATTTTTCTGGAAATTTCTCGAAATATTTCTGTCGTTTGAAAATTTGTTGGTTCGAGAATTCGATCTTTTAAAAATTGTTTGAAAATTGATTATTTTGAATAGTAAGTGGTACCATGCTACATATCTGCCGTGGGTTTAATTCTCAGGTTAGTCAAATAGAAACTGAGATGATTGATGGGAATCAGTTTATCCCAATTAAAATATAAAGAACTAAAACATACCTAAATAATGAAAAAAACAAAAACACCTTTTCCTTAACTCTTTGTTGAATAGAAGCATACATTACGTAAGTAAATTATATTATAAAAAATGTAAGCAATTTAAACTATTGTAAGAAAATTAATTTGCTACCACAAACTGGTGAGGTAGACACAGAGACCTCGTTTAAAACAATCATGGACGGATTTAAATAAAAATTTCAACACAAGTAGATCATCGCCTGGATCATCCGATCCGATGTATATGGTGGACATCCCACCTATACGCACAAAACGTTTTGGAGACACTTTCATTGTGCGTATAACTAAGGAGTGGAATTCGTTGCCAGAATCTGTGTTTCCTGATAGCTACAACCCGAGAAATCCATCGTCGCTCTACACCAGGTGAGATAGCGGTCAAGCGCGAACCTATCAAGAAAAAAAAAATCATCATCATCATAATTTCTACTGAAAGACAAGACGTCTACTGCTGTACATAAGCCTGCCCCAATTGTTGCCACAACGACCGATCCTGTGCGTCTCTTATTCATCGGATTTCGCGACCCTCACCAGAGATCATTGGTCCAAGTTATGGGATGTCTACGTCTGTTTGGCATTATTTTCAGCATGCACACGGGAGCAAATATTGGCAGAAGCTAGTGCATAAATAAATTACACAAGTATAAATGTCAATCAAGTTTATATTACAAGTTAAGACTATTTTCCTGTTCCTTTCATCATTTATTTTAAAAACAACAAAGCAAAATATGCTTGATCTTTATCCTCGAAAACTTTTTACAACTCCTCAGTAAAGATGTCTTGTACAAAATTATAAGTTTAAAACAATTTCAGAACAATACAGCTCATTACGTCGTCAAGAGTCTGACAAAGGTCAGTAGGCTTCCGGTTATAATACAGGATGAATTAAAAATAAACAAGTTTAAGATCGTCAACACATAATGGAATCATAGCTACATAATATAGTCGTAATTCACTGAACGATACCAATATACTCTGGTATGTACTTCCACTTGATATCAAAAAAGCTGAAAGTAAAGCGTAAAATTCGGAATTACTACTACTTGAAGTCCTTTCATCTTTAGTTTAGTTTTCATCGTATTTGTTATACTTTATAAGTTCAATTAATTATAATGATCCGATATTTATTATAGTATTTATTAGTTTGTAATTTTAGCTAGGAGGATTTTTTACCTAGGTGAATAATTAAATCCCCGAATAGAGTTTCGATCATTTTTTCGAATCGTAAAAACAGTTTTATTTTTGTAACATCGCCTATGGTGGCCGAAAATTGGGATCGGGAACCTGGCGGCTGGGGCGTGAGGGCCACTCTATCGTGCGTGCACGTGCGGCCTCCTTTTTTGCTAACATTAATGCTTCGCAGCAGGAGGCGACCGCCTTCCACTTCTCTTCGCTTCGGACCATGGCTTATACCAAGGCACCATCCACTTCCAGATCCGATTGCTGGATCCCCTCAACGACTATCGCAACCCCGCGTGTCGCTAGTTCGACCGCCGCCCGGTACTACTCTCCCTACGCTAAGACCAGCTAGTCGTCTGCATAACAGATCACGCTGACTCCATCAGGGACGTCGCCGCGCAACACGTAGTCGTACCCGATGTTCCACAAGGGCCGTCCTAATACCGATCCCTGCGGAACACCGCACGACATTTCTCGCCACTTCCACTCTCCCTGGACTTGCCTGGTTTTGGATCTACAACCTCATGCTTGAGAGGCGGGTCTCAACTACTGGGGTCTAGTCACGATACTTTTCACAAATAAATCCCAAACTAAAAAAAAGTAACAATTACCTTTTTTACACAACATCTAACTTTAGTTAAAACCTAGCCAAGCAACAAAACCCACCCTGTAGTTAACATCCCCAACATTATGATAATGCATAACTTTTAGAAGGATTCGCGCTTTTAGTTGAACGGACAAGTTTGTTCTGTCCTTCGCCTGTTCGCTCTGTTCTCTTTTGTTGAAACTTCACGATTGTAGAGATCCGCACAACTTTCACAATGGTATCGCTCAGTGTGTGTAAATAGGCCGGCGCATCCGTCGGTTGCTTTTCGGTCTGGATTTTTGTTGTTATTTTCGTGGTAAAGTGTCGGTTTGAGAGTTGTGTTTTTGAATAATGCAGTGGTGCGCTCGATGTACGAGTAGTTTTATATTACGAAATATGAGAAGAACTGCACGCAAAATAAAACATGATGGACATTCCACTTATATGAACATTATGGGTTGTGTGTGAAAGTGTTTCCCGAGGCCCTGTAACGCAGGCAAAGAAAGAATGGGAGTGGGTTTTAGTCAGTAAAAGTGTGACACGCTCTCTCACTCCACCCAAGACGGGAGAAGTCATTGGACAATTTCTCACCTAAAAAAAGTCTATATGAAAAAATCGTTTTCCGTTTCGTCAGATTCTTCTTCTTTTTCTACTTTCCTGATTTTACCCAAATTTTGATCCGATAAATACGTAACCACCTGGATAGCTTTGTCATTAGCTTTGTTCAAGTTATGGAAGGTCCTGTTCAGCATGCACAAGCACGTGCGAAAAGAGGTGATGCGTATCTTTTGCAAAGGCTTCACACTGGCACTGTGTTTGCGATGGGTTGAGGACACCACCTTTTGGGCGGATTGTTTCTGTAGCGACCAACCTGAGTTAGAAATTAGTTCGAGATTTCCAGAGTGGTCTCTGCAGGTCATGGAAAATATTCTTCTGGGTAGAGGACTCTCCGACAGTTTGAGTCCCTGGTCCAAAGCGCTGTTCTTCGAGGAGGTAGTAAGTCTTAGGAAACTCTAACGACTCTTCAAGCGCGCAGGTTGTTTTCTGTGTATAGGCAGTCTCGTTCCTGTTTTCTTTTCCGTTTCATCAGCAGGCTAAGGATCAGAATTCGGTACCAAAATGTTTGTTTCCTGATAGCTACAATCTGGGTGTTTGAGAAGAATAGTCTCAGTATTATAATGAGAATTTTTAAAAGAACTGTGAGCAATTTAGTTCAAGTTCATTTCTTTATATTTATTTCTTCTATTGAGACTTTCTGGTATCGGTCACCAGATGAATCATAAATAAATGAGATTAAAAATAGACAACATCTGTCTAGCAATGCCAGGTACAATGGGTACATTACCAATCGAAAACTGCAATGTGAAGGAGTTTTTCGACATCATACTTTAGGTAACTTTTAGTTAGTCCTTAGGAGGTTTTTCATTGATGAAAAATAAATAAATTAATGATAAAAAAATGAGATTGATATTTACACAAATAGGGAAAAGTGTATGTCGTTTGACCGGATAAAAGGAGTATTAAATTTGACGCCGCTATAAATACGACCGATGCTGAAGGTTTTTTTTTCTCTAAAAACAAGTAAAAGAGATATTAAAATATTATTTTAAAAATAAATAATTCTCCATTTCACAAGATGCATAGTCGGGTAACGATGTAAGCGTAATAATAAATAACAATGTATCTAGTACAAGCGGTAGGTCACGTGCTTGTTTGCCAACCCTATGAACTGTTCTTTAAAAAATGCAGCATCAAAGTCCCTTCGGCGATGTTCCCGTCCTGACACGCAATCCACATGCTGTGACAATGGCGGGTTGTGTGTGCAGCTATTCGACAATGAGCTCTGAACAGTCTACGTAGGCTTGGCCTAAATAAAGCAAGATTTCAAAATATCGATACCTTAAAAAAAAACTTATTGTAATCGTCAATTTTTTTTTTAAATCTCACTATATAGAAAACTGATTAAGTGCCAATTTCAAAAAGTTTTGTCCGTACGTAGCTTGGTTTATAATTTCACATTAATGTTAAATTTTTTAAATGCGTTTAAAACCATTTTTTTTTTTCATTTAGTTGATATAACCTAGCGCTTGACTTCAATCCGACTGGAAATCAGAAACGGTTATTTCAAATAGACCAATTACTTTTGAATTGTCAAAATGTCGATCGGTCAAAAAAAAAAAAACGGAAGCTAAATTGCACGCTCCAAAGCGTAGATCTCTATGTAGAAGAACGTGCAAGAAATTCCATGGACACTCTTTTGAATCACATTATGAATTACATAAATAAAGAAGGTAGTGACGCAATCGTTGACGGCAAGGCGCATTAGTTTACTAAAAGCCTATTGAATTTAGCTTTTAAAACACCTAAATTATAATCGGACGGGAACACCGCAGCAGGCAAATTGTTCCATTCCTTCGATGTACGTGGTATAAACGACGTGGCGAATACTAGTTGTTTTTTTTTTTAATTTTATTAAAATAATATTTATTTATTTAACAATTCAGGTACATACTTATTATAATAAAAGAAAAGAAAAAGGAAACAGAATAAATAGTTACAAAGGTGATGCTTATTTCTTAAGAAATGTCTTCCAGCATACCTGCGAAAGGCAGTTGAAAATACTCGTAAAAGATGTAGAAAAAGAAAAGTAAAAACAAAACATTTATCACAATATAAAGATATAATATCTATTATTTTGGAATTTCATGCAAAAATATCAAATTTCAAAATTTTTTAGAGGTGTTACTATCAATATTTTAATTCAATATTTATCGACATATGTGTTTCTTTCACTTCCACATCCCTAAGTCTACGTAGCAGTTACGCGACCGGCACGTCCTCGCATTACTCGCAACATGCAAGCAGCACACGCCTCAATGACGTGCAACGCTCTCACAACGCAGATAAACTTTATGGGATCTAGTTCACTAGTTTTTGTGAATTTAGCCTGAAAAATATTAAAAAGAGTAAATACAAGTCCTAGAGAGAGGGTTCAAGCTATTTACAGTAAGAAAGAAATTGTAAAAAAGAACCTGTTTAATATTAAGTACGTCAGACCTATAAAACCTGCAGCTAAAGCAACTTAGACACTGCTTTCGGTGATAATGGAAGCAGTACAGTGTTACCTACGCTAATAAAATAAGATGTAACATCAACACGTAGAAAAAGTAATAATACCTACGCCTTTCTTTCACCAATTGACTCAGTTACCCGATGATACCATCTGTCGTCGTATCGTCTATCTGTCTTTGTGGTCTGGTTTCAGTATTGAATCCTTGATGGACCATTGTAAGTGGGCTATGGTGGCCTTCATACATAGTTACACCTGCCATTGTTACATTTCTGCACCATTTTAAGATCAACCTGTAAAAAATGCTTTAGACATTAAGGCCGCCTTTGTACAGTTTTTTTTTTACTATCGCATACAGTTTTAATAAAAAATATCAATACCTATCCACCTATACTTATATGTGAGCAGGGTTCTATCCAACATGTATTTATTTACAATTAGTATCGGCTTCATCAAAATGCTCTAAGTTACTGAAAGGGCTATGCATACTGCGAAGCTCGGGGTTTCCTTGCGTGATCGAATCGATGGTTGCATGAAAACTGAGTTTACAAACATCCTACTGCTACAAACTACTACAACTTATGCCTACTGTCTACGGACGCGCTAACTAGCTTTATAGACGTGTATTCGAGATTGTGACTTTGTGACGAATCATAACATAGATTGTCACAAGTCACGTAACTGAACGGATGAAATTCATTGCGGTAATTTTTGAGGGGCCCGAAAATTACCACTTACCGCATAGAACTGACATTGAGAATATTGTTATTATGTCATACCATTATTAGGCTGTTTACGTGTTTACGTTAAAGATGAAAATTTCTTTTTTTGGGCATAATTATTTATAAAACCCATGAGTAGGCCTTATCCTTTGCTGTAAGTACTAAGATACCAATGTAATTATTGCCACCGTAACTCAATTTAAAGTCAATAAGAAATTAAATAATAACCAAAGGAATACGTAGATCATAAATAACAAACACCTCTATTTGTATGTAGATAAATGCGATTATATACAGATATCGCTTACCAAACATCCAGTTGGCAACACGACCTTCGCAAGAATTCATTCCGTTACTGATGTTGAAGTGCCCTGTAGATATCCAAGCAGTTTTAGCTGGTGACTTTTAAAGCTTTCACAGTCGTGGTATAATAGCAAACGCAAATGAACGTCCTAGCTGACAGTCTTGTTTTCATCAGCGATTTTCAGAGATGGAAAGTTTTAAGACAGAAACTCAGTGCAGTTTTCACGAGCGCCAAACTTAAAAATATGTGCTACGTATTAGATAAATGTTCTCGAGATTTCGTTGACTTTATTGGAGATAATCTGGATATGCGACAAAAACATTCAACGCTTTGTACACATACACTACATCAACCATTGATTCAGCAGTGTTCGGCATTGATACGCAGACTAAAAACACTATGGAATCGCCCTTCTTAGAAATGGTATGGAAAACTCTGAAACCATCAATGAAGCAAAATATAACAATTTTAATATCAAATGTGTGCCTTCTTTGTATAAAATTTTACAACTGAAAGTTTTCGGAGAGTATGAAGAATTTTTTGTGGGCGCTGTGAAAAAGGTGTTGGCAAATAGAAGACAGGAGACTGTTAAAAGACACGATTTATAGATATATGTGTGGAGTTTCAAAAACAAGGAATGATGCAGTTTAATACAGGTTATGAGTTGGAACCTACTGACGAGATCCTGGCTGCACAAGCCTTCTTTTTCTTCATTGCTGGCATCGACACATCAGCTAACACAATGCATTACACTCTACATGAACTGTCAAACAATCCAAAAATCTTAAAGAAGTTACACGAAGAAATAGACAAAGTATTCGAGGGTGGCACTGATGAAATAACTTACAATGAAATCGAAAAATTGCATTACATGGACCAAGTACTTAACGAAGCAATGAGAAAATATTCCGCATTAGGTATCATACAGAGACTATGTTCAAAAGATACATGTCTACCGTCTGGAGTAAAGATAGCAAAAGATAATATTGTATTGGTACCAGTTTTTGGCCTTCACAGAGATGAAAAGTACTTCCCAAACCCAGATGTATTTGATCCGGAAAGGTTTTCACCAGAAAACCATTCTAAAATAAATAATTATGTTTATTTACCATTCGGTGAAGGAAATCGTATTTGTATCGGTAAGTTAATTGAATTACTTTTTTATTAGTAATATCAATTACAATTTTTGTCGCACTATTAAAAACATAGCATATAATTGATAACAATTGAAACCTAACAACACCAATTATTTTGTTATCGTAATCCGCATGAGTAGACAAAAATGACATTATGTATTATGAGAACAGTCATTGGCAATTTAAATTTAACTCAATGTTCAGTTTTGTTCCAGCAAACCATTGAGTGATAGAGAGAGATCACAATAGAGGGTAAGATCCAGTGAAAGGAAATGCTCTTTAATTTTCATCTTGAAGATATCCAAAGAAGGGCTGTCACGTAGGAAGTGTGGGAAGGAGTTCTACAGGCGCACTGCAGTGACAGATAAGGAGCCATCACTCTTGCTTTTATTCCAGAGTCATATAGATGGTACATAGGCAAAGAGTACCACCCAGTACCAGTACTTTTTTCAAATAGACCATCTTTAATCATTGCAACTTTAATTTAAGACCATCTAGATTATAGGTGTAATAAACTTAAATTTTTTACCTACACTGCACTCGTTTTAACTGAATAGAACCTTAATTTAATTCACTTCTTAATAAACCATTTACAACCGCCATTAATTAAAAAGACTGAAAGAAAATTGCTAAAACGAGCGCCCTTGAGAACACCGCAACGAGGGTAACAAAAAAGAAAAATTATTAATTACGTTTTATTCTTCATAGATACCAAAAAAACTCTGAAGTGAAACTAAATAGTTTACCAAGTAACCATTATTAGGAGCCAAATCTTGAAGTCTTTCAAACGTTAATTTTGTTTGACTTGTTTTAACTTCTGGAATATGGCGTCTTATTACAAGATTAGGTAGATTCAATTAGTTTAGATCTATGTTTAAATTGAAGATTTAAGTTTTAAAGACAAACGCGTCGCAAACGTCGTCAATGTGTCATCAAGGCGCCAAGGCGTCGCAAACGTTTTATAACTTCTAGAATATGGCGTCTTATTACAAAATTAGGTTGATTCAATTAGTTTAGATCTGTGTTTAAATTGAAAATAATTGTTTTAAAGACAAAGGCGTCGCAAACGCGTCGCAAACGTCGTCAAGGTGTCGTCAAGATGTTGCAAACGTTAACTTTATTAGACTTGTTATAATTTCTGGAATATGGCGTCTTATTACAAGATTAGGTAGATTCAATTAGTTTAGATCTATGTTTAAATTGAAGATTTAAGTTTTAAAGACAAACGCGTCGCAAACGTCGTCAATGTGTCATCAAGGTGTCGCCAAGGCGTCGCAAACGTTAATTTTATTCATCATAATCATCATCATTTCAGCCGAAAGACGTCCACTGTTGGACATAGGCCTCCCCCAAATGCCGCCACAATGACCGGTCCTGTGCGTCTCGCATCCATCGAATTCCCGCGACCCTCACCAGGTCATCGGTCCAACTTGTGGGAGGCCTTCCAACGCTGCGTTTTCCGGTACGTGGTCGCCATTCCAGAACTTTTCGTCCCCATCGACCTGTTCTGCGAGCAATGTGCCCTGCCCACTGCCACTTAAGTTTGGCGATTCTTCGGGCTATGTCCGTAACCTTAGTTCTCCTGCGGATATCCTCATTTCTGACGCGATCACGCAAAGAAACAAACACAAGGTAATTTTATTTGACTTTTTATAATTTCTAGAATAAGGCGTCTTATTACAAGATTAGGTAGATTCAATTAGTTTAGGTCTATGTTTAAATTGAAGATAATTGTCTTAAAGATAAAGGCGTCTTAACTAGATGGCCCATCTGATTAATACACTTCTGGACACATCTATTGGCCCACCTTAGAGTTTAGGTTTCGATGGCCCCTACCGAAATATGATTGCTAGATTGAACAAAAACTGTTGATGCAGTTTTAAACCCGATACATTTTACCTTTTTTTTCGATCGTATTGTTTTTAATTTGAATTCAGAATACCATACGACATGGAGCTACGCCTAACAAGTCGGATTTGCGCCTTGTTAAAGGCAATTGATTTTTGAATAAAAAACATGTTTTATCAAATAAAGGTTTAATTTAATAACGCGTGTTGCCTCCATTGGCATCTACCACAGCTCTCATACGATTAGGCATAGAGTTTATCAACCGCTCTATGAAATTTTGAGGGATCATCTCCCATTCCTCTTCTATGGCAGTTTTCAACTCCTGCATCGTCTGGGCAACTGGCTGACGAGCCCTAACACGTCTTTTTAGCTCGTCCCACATGTGCTCAATGGGGTTCATGTCTGGGCTTCTGGCTGGCCAGTTCCTGACGATGCCGGCCGCATGGGATCTTGCATTATCATGCATAAAAAGGAAAATTGGGCCCACATAGTCCGCGTATGGTATCACGTGAGGTTCTAAGCACTCACGAATGTACCTTTCAGCATTTAATGTTGGCAGCCGTGGTCCTGTAACAACCTCAAGTTGAGTTTTGCCGCTCGCGGATATACCGCCCCAGACAGTCCATGAGCCACCGCCATAAGCAACCCTCTCTTCAAAGCAGCATTGTACGAAACGCTCTCCCTTACGTCGGTAGACCTTCTTCCTACCATCATTGCCATGTAACATAATTTTAGACTCATCAGAAAAGAGTACACGGCTCCAATGTTGCTGTGTCCAATTTAAATGACTGCGTGCGAAATGAAGGCGCGCTGTTCGGTGGGCTCGCGTTAGTTTGGGCCCATTAGCTGGCTTGTGTGGTACCATATCGCGTTCTTCTAACCTTCTCCAAACAGTTCGAGCGCTCACAGATACTCCGTGGAAGTCGCGAAGTTGGTTTTGTATCTCAATGGAGGTAAGGTGACGATTTCTCAAGCTGGTCGTCACGATGAATCGATCTTGCCTTTCAGTTGTGACCCGAGATCGTGGCCTTTCTTGGCGACGAACAAAGCCGCCAGTCTCTAGGTACCTTCGATAAACATCCGCAGATCGACTTAAATTAAGTTGAGCACTCACGTTTCTTTGGCTGTGTCCGGCCTGAATAAGTGCCATAGCTTGGGCGGCGACTTCAGGTGAAGTATCCATAGATTATTGATAGAACCTCACCTTAATGTTAAGAATAAGTAATGTTTGTTGCAAAACCAAAGATATCAATCACTTTTTCAAGAATTAAATCCAAGTAAACCAATAAAACCAAGTTTTCTTAGTATTCGATTGTTTGATATCAACAAACATGCTCCAAATTATCTTTTGTATCTTTAAATTCTGTGTTCGAAATTCAAAAAAAGACTATTGAATGAAATTGTGAATGTGCCAGGTTCAAAACTGCATAAAAACTTTTTGCTCGACCTAATATAAAATTTTAGCTACGACCAAACGAAACTGAAAATACAAGGTGGGCCAATAGATGTGTCCAGAAGTGTATATGTTGACTACCGCGTTTGGGGAACTTATATACAAAAGTGCTTGTGCATGTCTTTGAAGATCCCGACAACATCCCATCATCAGCCTACATCAGTTCACAGCTAGACGTGTATCCTACGTCTAGCTGTGAACAGCTGTAGACTGATGGAAGACACACACAGTTAAGCAAATTAAAATAAAAGTTTAGAAATATATAACATTGTAACCATTACACCTACCTTATTACCTATATGCTATTCACGAACCGTCTCGCGCGCAGATCTAGCATCCCGAACAAGTCGGATTTGCCAAATTTGGCAGTTGCCCAAACCAGACATAACATCCATCTAGTTAGGGGATCCTCTCATTTCAATGAACGTATGTATGTCGGACTTTACACTCTGTTCCGTATACCTCCAGAGTTCAATACTCAATGCTCGATTCTTTATTGTATTCCACAAAATAGACCCAGTCTGGCACAGCAAAAGAAGGATATAACAGGAATAGCAGAGAAGAGGAATTATTTTTGGCTTCTTATAATTTTTTCAAGTTTTTATTATTAAGTCTCAACAACAATATATAACAAATTTCCACAACGAAAACATTCTGATTCTGACTGATTGTGAATAGCACAACGTAAAATATTATCCGCTTCAATGTTTCGACTGCATTAAAACTATTATTACATCTGGATCAATACGTCAGTCCGTCACCCGGATCTACGTGATCCGGAAATGCACCATGTCACAGGATCAAGGGATTATCCGAATAATGCTGCATATATGGATAGTATTACTAGTCGAGTGATGAGATGGGGAGTTATTTTTTAAACATTACCCACAAGATGGTTTTCTCCTGTATCGTGGGTGCATTTGCAAACCGATGTGTATACACACATAGCATAGTCGGCCTTATAATGTTCCCATTGTTGGGACTCAGACCTCCTCTCAAGGAGAGGGAATGGGTCGTTATCCACCACGCGGGCCCAGTGCGGGTTGGTGGATGTCACATGTCTTCGAATTTTAGGTTCTTGGCCGGTTTCCTTCACCGTTTTGAGAGCAGTGGTGATGAAATAAATTACACAGAGTAATGCGCCTGGCTGGGTTTGAACCTGAAACCTACAACTCGTAAGTCGGGGCCGTTACCACTCGGCCACCACTGCTCTCAACACACACACAGTATATACACAAGGTCATACAAATA
The DNA here is from genome assembly GCA_949316375.1 of Mythimna vitellina. Taxonomy (NCBI): domain Eukaryota; kingdom Metazoa; phylum Arthropoda; class Insecta; order Lepidoptera; family Noctuidae; genus Mythimna; species Mythimna vitellina. The sequence goes on along the minus strand of OX438687.1, from coordinate 3,842,836 downwards.
TTTTTTCTGTGCGGGAATCGAATCCACGAAATGCAATATAGCAGTAAAACTGCACTAATTGTTCTGACAAAGAAAAGAAAATAGTGATCGCTGTACCATCGTTAAGAGTAATTGGCTCCTAGAGATCTCTATTCTTAGTTAGACTGAGTTTAACTGAGAAGAATGATTGGAAGGACTTACGGGGATGCAACTCGACATTTTCACTGTTTTTCATACAACCGCTCTTACGCAATTATGACGTTATTACACATTTTTCATTCGATATTTTGGGAATACAGCATCTTGTAGATATTATCTAGGCTTCTATTGAAATCAATTTATAAATTTGTGTGAAACTAATCCAGTAAAGACCTCTAAAAATCTGCTATTTTGTATGAACTTTGACACTTCATAATTTACTCAATAGAATCCTTGAAAATTTAATCATGATTCTAAATGATGACAATATTTTTTCAAAAATTTTTAAAGGTTTAAAAAATCACTTATTTTCTGGAACAAGTTTTGTAAAATATTCGAGTAAATCATAGAATTACCGAATGCTAACAGATTTTTCAGGCGTTATCTCTCTTTTTTCGCGTTGCTTTTTCGTCAAACATCGCGTTGGATTGCATTAGATTAAGTAAAAAGCTTATAAACCATGCTTGATGTTGACGATAGGTGAGTGGAAAAGGAACCTCTTAAGGGAGGTCTTTACTCAGCAGTGGAACTGAAATAGCTAGACAAAGAAAACTGAACTTGTTTAGGCTCTCTTTTCCTCTCAATCGTGATTCCGTGCTAAGATATTCTTATGCATCGGTCAGCGGCCAACCGCCTTTATCTGGTCACCTTTCTCAGAATCCCTAAAAAATACCACGTTCCTAGTGTTCTCACATTTTCGCAGATTAGCTTTGATTATCGTATTTTAAGGGTCCGTTTCGGTTTCACCTGAGTCTCTTATATGGTTAGATGTGGTACTCATTTTGTGTGTTTATTCGCTTTTTATAATTTTGTTAAAATATTTCTTAAATGTGTTACTAAGTTACTGGATAATAATAATAATATTCCACAACTATCACACAACGCCATCTAGTCCTAAACTAAGCAGAGTTTGTGCTATGAGTACTAGACAACTGATAAACCTACATATATATGTTCTAAATACATATAAATTATAGATAAATTACACTCAGACACAGAACAAATTAATAATTGTGCTCATCACACAAACGGTCATCCTGTTTGTCTTGGGTAGGAATCGAACCCACGATCTCTGGCATAGCAGTCAGGGGCACTAACAACTAGACTAACAAGCCAATCTAAGTTATGGAATCTAGATAAGCAGTCGCTTCACGTAACATACTGGCTGACTGGCAACTAAGTGAGGTTGATTGAATGATACAAGACTTACAAGAATGATGACTGCCTTATCCATACATATGAAATAAAGTCCCCCATTGCGGCTGTCTGTCTATTTGTTCGCGATAAACTCAAAAACTACTGATTTTCATGTAGTTACCACGAATAGACAAAACGATTAATGAGGAAGGTTTGAATGTATAATACATATCTATATATATAAAAGCGAAATACCACTCAGCGATTGATCATGGAATCTTAGAAACTATAACACCTACAAATTTAAAATTTGGCAGGTAGGTTCCTGATAGGGTGTAAACATCCATTAAGAACGGATTTTCCGAAATTCACCCTCTAAGGGGATAAAACGGGGTCCAAAGCTATTATATTATAGTAAAGAAAAGCCAAAAAATTCAAACATTTCTAAAACACGTTTTTTTTTATTAATTTAAGTGACATTTATTTTTTAATGTGTTTTAATGACTATTTGACTTTTTTTTATTTTTATTCTGACATTTTTTATTATTAATTATTGCATATATATATCTATATTTATTAGTAATTTTTGGTAAATGATTGTAAACTATATAAATTTGTAAGTCTGAAGGGTGAAACATGTAAGGACAAAACACTAATTTTGTAACATCGATAATAAAAATAAAAATGTCAAATAGTCAATAAAATTTAGTAATAAATTAATCACACGAAGCCGGGACGGGTTGACTAAAATTTAAATACAAAAAGTTAGACCACTTAACAGGAAATTAATGTTACTTAATAGAACCGCTTAAATTAGTCAACGGATCCATCTACTTCCTAACAAGAATTTGAAGATATGCTTCGTTGGCATAAACTTAGCCTTTATCGAAAATGAGCCAAGCAATCAAACAAAAATGGGGATCTAAAAACGTTGGGTTCATGCCAAAAGAAAACTGCGAATGATATCCAAGTTTCGATACGCAAACGTATATTCGTGGACGCAAAAAATTGATTGTATGATGATATGGAATATTTTGAGGGCCATAAGATAAACTATATGCTTATGTTTATTTGCAACGCTAAGTCTATATCGGATGTTTGTGTCAACGAGGATTTGTTATTGTAACAATAGGTATATTTTTTAAGTCCTTTCACTAATTTACGGGGATTGGAGTACCAGTGTCTTACATGAAAAAAAAATGAATGTTTATCTGACTGCCGCAACCCATTAAGTGGGTAACACAATACACCAAGGCAAGACTGGTGTCAGAGTTTTTTGTGTCTGTCTGTCCGTCCGTATGTCACAGTCACTTTTTTCCAGAACTATAAGAACTATACTGTTTAAACTTGGTAAGTAGATGTATTCTGTGAACCGCATTAAGTTTTTCTCACAAAAATAGAAACATAAAACAATAAGTTTTGGGAGTTCTCCATACTTAGAACTTAAACTCAAAGTTTTTTTTTTCATCAAACCCATACATGTGGGGTATCTATAGATAGGTCTTGAGGTCCTAGCGCAGGGGGAGTCATACCAGGCGGCGGTCGAATTAGCGACACGCGGGGTTGCGATAGTCGTTGATAGGGTTCAGCAGTTGGGACTCGAGGTGGCGCTGCACAAATCTGAGGCCATGTGTTTTCACGGCCCTAGGAGCGCGCCGCCTCGGCGTTCCCAACTAACGGTAGGAGGAGTTCACATCGGCGTCGGGTCGACGATGAAGTACTTGGAACTCGTCCTCGACAGCCGGTGGAATTTCGAGGAGCACTTCCGACGTCTGGCTCCCAAACTGAATCGGACTGGGGCTGCCCTCAAGCGGCTCCTGCCCAACCTCGGGGGTCCAGACGCCTCCTGCCGGAGGCTTTACGCAGGCATCGTCCGGTCCATGGCCCTTTATGGGGCGCCGGTGTGGGCGCCGTCGCTGCGAAAGCGACCGGCGGATCAGCTGAACGCGTGCCAGAGGGTCATGGCCATACGGATGGTGCGGGGATACCGGACGATTTCCTGCAAAGCGGCAAGCCTCCTTGCTGGCCAGCCATCATGGGACCTGAAAGCAACAGGCCTTGCACATATGCACGATCTGCGCATATTGATGCAACAACGGGGCGAAACTCCACTGCCGCGACAAGTCGCGGCATGGCGGGCAGAGTTCCGGCGGGGTCTCATGGTGGAATGGCGACAGCGGCTATCGCAACCCAGTGCTGGGCACGCCATAATCATGGCGGTAAGTCCCCTCTTTGAGGAGTGGCTGGAAAGGCAATACGGTGTCCTTACCTTCCGCATTACGCAGGTCCTCACCGGACATGGTAAGTTCAGGAGGTTCCTGCACCGGATCCGTGCGAAAGAAACGCCCGGGTATCACCATTGCGTAGACCGCCCGGAGGACACGGTGGAGCACACAGTGGAGGTGTGCCCCGCTTGGGCAGAGCAACGCCGTGTCCTCTTGGGGGCAATCGGCGGCGGCGAACTCTCGCGCCGAGTCTTGGTACAGGCCATGGTCCGGAGCGAGGAGGAGTGGCAGGCGGTCGCCTCCTTCTGCGAAGCAGTAATGCTAGAAAAGGAGGCGGCCGATCGCGTTAGGCAACGGTCCTCACGTCCCAACCGTCACCGGGACTCCGATCCCGACTTCCAGCCACCGTAGGCGCGGGCTTGCGGACGGCGAGCAATGGGTGGCTCGCCGTCCGACCGTCCGGTAACTGTCCGTACTGAGCCCAAGTTGTCGACGGCGCGTACTATTCCACGCGCGCCTCAAGAAGATGTCAGCAAATGTAGAGGCCCAGCAGGGTCGAGGCCTACTGGGGCCAAGGGTCTGATTCTGAAAGGAAGACTCGGCCCCGGTACGAAGGGCAATGAAGGAACAGGAGTGGGTTTTTAGTCAGTAAAAGTCTGACACTATCTCCCGCCCCGCCCAAAAGCGGGGGATATCATAAGATGATTTTCCCACCGGAAAAAAAAAGGTCTTGAAAAATGATATTGAGGTTACTAATATAATTTTCACTTCCAAAGTAGTAAAATGTGTCTCCGGGAGGGAGACACAACCTGTAACTTCTAAAATAAGAAAATGATAAAATAAAAAATAAAAAAATATATATGATGTACCAAAGCAAGCAAACTTCTATCGAAAATTGGTTATAACGAGATCTAGTAAGTAGTTTTTTTTTAATACGTCATAAATTATAAACCGCAATTTACCTTTCAAGTTTGTACGGAACCCTTAGTGTGCGAGTCCGACACGCAATTGACCAGTTTTTTATTCAAAGCCATAAAATTTAACTTTAAAACTTCAGAATTTATAGAACGGAATGATTTAAACAAGATTTTGTAAATAAGGCAATATTACAGTTCTATTTACTCCTATTTTTAGAAGCTTAGTTCCTTTTAACTGTAACTTCAAAAAGCCAGATCACAAATTTGATTTTGGGGTCAAGTTGAGTCAACATAAAAAATAATTAGTACGGTTACTGAAGAAAACGGCTTAAAATGTTTTAACCCTCACAGTTACAAAGCCCTAAATTCGCAGAATATGAAACGTTTATTTGAATTTTCCGACTTTGTTATATTACTTTAAACTAAAATTATTTAACTAATAAATACGGATCATTTCGCGGATCCTGAACTTGAAGTGGGTTTTGCTACAAATGGTTATTCATTTCAAAAGAATTTTGCTACAACTGGTTCTTCATTTCAAAAGAATTTGTGTTATTAACATTGAATGAATGAATGAATTTAGCGATAAGACCGCCATTGTACCCATAGATTAAGTTTCAAAGTTTTGTTACTATTAATTTTGGTGTACAATAAAGTTTTATTCTATTCTATTCTATTGAAGTATATTATGTATTTTTTTTTTTATTAAAACTATATTTACCACCATTATCATCATCACCATTTCAGCCGAAAGACCTCCAGAACTGGTCAGTAATGGTCCTCATTAGAAGGCTTACAGTCACCTAAACGGCAATGGAAAGGGCTATGCTCGGAGTTTCCTTGCGTGATCGCGTCAGGAATGAAAATATCCGCAAGAGAACCAAGGTTACCGACACAGCTCGAAGAATCTCCAAACTTAAGTGGCAATAGGCAGGACATATTGCTTGTCGATGGGGCCGAAAGGTTCTAGGGCGGCGATCGCGCAGCAGAAGACGCAGCTTTAGAAGGCCTCCTACAAGGTGGACCGATAACCTGGCGAGAGTCGCGGGAATGCGATGGATGCGAGACGCACAGGACCGTTCATTACGTTACATTCCGGCGAAACTTAGGGGAGGCCTATGTCCAGCCCATGCCAAATGCCCATGTGAAATGATGATGATGAACTGGACATGAGTCTCTCTTAAGTGTCGCCATAATCTTGTTCGTCTCGCATCCATCGGATTCCTGCGATCCCCACCAGGTTGTTGGTCCACCTTGTGGGAGGTCTCCTACAAGGTTTCGACGCTGCGTCTTCCGGTACGTGCTAACCACTCCAGAACGGCACACATTAACATTGATTTTTTTAAAATTGCTTGATTCTGAATTGTACATAAAACTTAATATTTACACAGTGATTTGACAATGAGCGTTTTCAGGACAGTTGGCGCCACTTATCGGAGAGGTATTCTCATTTTGAAAACGTATACATGAAATTGACATCTAATGTTAACTAATGTCATTAACATAAGCATTTTGACAGGTGCCTGGACCTGACGACTCAGTGCTGCCACTTGATAAAAGTCATTTTAGAAAACTCATTCACGTACAGGACGAGCTTAACGCAACAATGAGTTTTTTCCCAGCAAACTTTCACCTAATTTTCTGGAAAAACTGTCTTTACCATAATCCAAAACAAAATATAACTGGTCTTCATAAAGTGTAGTTATGGCTAGCTGAAAGCAAAACTTTCGGAGCTCGAACCGATTAGGTCAATCCAAGTTATCAACCACCAACTTGTACATTAGATATTTTCGCATTAATGTGTCTAACTTTTTCGGGTAAATCTTAGAAAACATTAATGATTTTTGTTCCTGAGATTTAGGAAACCTTAAGTGATCCTATCACTTTGTTGTTCGTCCGTCTGTCTGTCTGTCTGTCAAGACCCTTTATCTCGGGAACGTATGGAGGTGTCGAGTTGAAATTAAAACTATATACTCACATCTGTGGTCTCTTGAAGCTGTGAAAATATCAAACTTCTAAGTTAACGACAAAAAAGATACGGACAAATAAATGTGATTTGCGATAAAAATTGTCGCAAATCACGTATATTTCAAGACTCTCAAGGGAATCAAAATTCATAGGGTACTTCTCGTTGACCTTGAATCCTGAAATTTGGCATAAAATAAGATCTCATAGCACAAGTATAGAAAAAAAAACTAAAAATTAAATAGTACGACTATTTAAATTTTTAGTGTTTTCAAAAAAAAATGTGTTTGTAACGTACAAACACAATTTTTTTGCGATTCTGAAAAATTTTCGAATCTCAATTCGGGAATTGAACTGTTTTCATAGGTAAGTTTGTACAAACCCCCTCAGTACGGGAGTCCGACTCGCACTTGCTCAGTTTTTTTATTCATGATTTTTTTTTCTATTTTTGTGTGAAAATTTTAATGCAGTTCACAGAATACACCTACTTACCAAGTTTCAACAGTATAGTTCTTATAGTTTCGGAAAAAAGTGGCTGTGACATACGGACGGACAGACAGACAGACATGACGAATCCATAAGGGTTCCGTTTTTTGCCATTTGGCTGCGGAACACTAAAGACGTGTTTAAGAAACATTACTTTACCTTTAGAAACCAGCAAAAACATTACACTATTACTCCCCTAGAGATATGTAAAGGAAACTAAAATAATCGGAATGCGCTCACTTGTTTTACATAGCTAAAAGGCTTTTAAACAATATACCTGTCCATTAGTCTCTGAATACCGTGAAAGCGGAATAAGAGAGAGAAAAAAAAATACAAAATAAAACTCGCTTTTACGTTCAGCCTGACTGTTGCAGATCGATTCGTGAGTCAGTACAAAAATATAGGTTTTCAGTCAGTTTGTGTAGATCTGCTATGCTTTATCTGTTGTGTGTTTGGATTGGTAGCGAGTGTGGGGGACTTTTTACCGGACTGTTTTTTAGATAGGGCAGTTTTTAAGGTTCCGTACCCAAAGGATAAAACAGCACCCTATTGCTATCATTCCGCTAATCATTTGTCTATCACCTGCCCTCCTAGCCAAGTTACAACCGTTTCGTGTCAAATTCCGTTCTCCAATCGGTAACGCCTTGGTGTCAGCAATTGTAGTAAACGATAAGCTGGTAGCCATGTTGACGCACCTAGGTCGGCCGCTCATTCTACAATGTCGTTCTATACTAACAAAGGATGTAGTGTTGAACATTGTAGAAACGATAACAATTCATTCTATCATTTTGAACGATGTGAACTTGGCTACGAATTTTTCATTCATTTGTTCTGACCATCTGACTTAACGTTGAGATGATGTCATTCCCAAAAATTTGATTAGTTTTCGACTAATGTTAACGATTGCAGATTATCAACTTGGCTAAGGGTGCTGGCTGTATCTCATACACCGTGATAGGTAGACAGTTATTTTTTTAACAAATGATGTATTTCTGTTGCTGCTATAACAATAAATACTAAAAACAGATTAAAATAAATGATTTTTTTTGCCATTTTTTGCTTCTGACGGTACGAAACCCTTCGCGCGCGAGTCCGATTCGCACTTGGCCGGTTTTTTTTTTTATTGTTATTGATGGGCTCGCGTTTGGCCACTATCTTACCTAATGAGGTGGTCAACATATCAGCATCATCACATCAAAGTCACCGCAGCTCTGAAATACAACGAGCAATTACTGATGGAACACAGGTGAGTTTTTATCAGTAAAAGTCTGACAAAGGGTAAGAAATTGTAGATGATTTTCTATGACAAAAATAAAGATTTCCTAACTGTTTAAGATCCAGGAAAAAAGGTTTTTAAAAGACTTTCATAAACTTTTGAGTTCCTTACAATTTTTGAAAAAATAAATATAGTTAGAAAGATAAATTAAATTTAGTTTCTCAAAATATATAAGGGGCAAACACATGCCAAAGCATTATAAAATCCATTACACATATACAAAGTTCCTAGCAAATTAATAAACGTAGGTTTGTTTTTAGGTGGGGAAATCATCTTATGACAAATCCTTTACTGACTAAAACCCAACTCCTGTTCCTTCATTGCCTTCGTCCCAGGGCCCCAGGTTACACTTTCACACTACCCGTGGCCCTAGAAGGCCTCGGCCCTGCTGGGCTCCTACGATATAAACGTAGGTAAATCATCAGCTCTCATAAACGGGTGAATGAAAAGCTTCTAAAAATAACAAACAATTTATCTCTTCGCTACTAAAGCTACCACGAACATATTTTTAACTCATTATTAACAATTCTACGTAAAACCAGGGAAAAGCTAATACATCTCCTGAAAACAGCCAACTTCACATGACCTCGCATTTAAATTTATGCAAATAATGGTACCGACCACAGCATAGATAAAAATGTAATACTTTGTGTAGATGCGAGACTTCTGTTTAGAACGCTTATCGTTTTTATTTTGAGTGGGAAATCATCAGTGTTGTGCTGGCCTAGCGGTTAAGGCATCCGCCTCTCACGCATGGTGTTTGAAACCGGGCAAGAATCGATGTGATCAATGTGTGTGTGTGGTGTGTGTGTGATGTGTGTGTGTGTGCGTGTGAATGTGAATCAATTAAGATTTATTTAATAATATTCATGCAACATAAAGCACAAAGCCGGACTTAATGTCTTAGGCATTTTCTATCATTCAAACTAGGGTGGTGAAGAGACAACATGGTAGGTGCATAAAAAGAAAATTTTATACGAAAAACAAGAGAAAAAAAAAGTATACGCATAATTAAAATCCACATACATATATATTTAATAAAATATAATGTACATATATATTAATATAAAGTAACGAAAGAAATTTTGAGACGATTCTGCTATTGGTGGAGCAAATGATTCCGCAACTTCCACTTAAATGCATTTCGACTTTCGGCCGTCCTGATATCAAGAGGAAGCGCATTCCACAGAAGGATTGGCTGTACATAAAAGGCAGAATGGACAAAATCAGAAGTATGAGAAGCACGGAGCAGTAGAAGATTGTTAGAAGAACGCAGATTCCTTCCGTGTGAAGAACATAGGTATTGAAAGATGTACTTTTCTAAGCTTTCAAGGACATTGCTGACACTCCATGGCTCGGAAAGCACGTAAAACAGTCGGTACTGGTTGTCATACGTAGATCTTTGACAGTGACACGCCAGAAAGTCTGACCATCAGTCTATCCAAAGCCCAGTAACTGGGTTCTGATAGGAAATCGTTCTATGTAAAACATGGGTATTCAGTCGCATCTCGGTTGACTGGAAGCTGATCCCAAGCTAGTTGGAAAAAGGCTCTCGATAAAGCACGAGGGAGCTTTAAGGTTCTACTGACTAAAACCCACCTTTATTTATTTAGTTGGACTTTGCGTTCCAGGATCCCAGTAACTCTTTTAAACAATTCTGTAGCCCTAGAACGCATTTCTAAGACTTAGTTTCTGGAATAAGACAAAAACATTTTTTTTTTTATAAATTATCAATCACGTCTTGTCAGTGTATAACCTATTATACTAGCTGTTCAAACTATTCAGCATAATCGTAGGGGCCCAGAAGGGTCAAGAGCTATTGGGGCTATGGGTGATGCGAAAGAACTCCGAGGCCCTGGAACGAAGGCAAAGAGTGACGAAGGGCGAAGAGTGGGTTTTAGTCAGTAAGTCTGACACATGATGATGTCATTAGAAGATTTCCCACATAATAAAAGCTGTTCAAACTGTCAAGAGCCAATTAGTTTATTGATTTGCTTTAAATAGCAAGGATTTTAAGTTTATTTTATGATGGATTATTTTTAAGAACCGAATTTAAGTTTTTTTATTACAATATTGATTCAGAATTTAACTTTTGTGTATCTTTGGAACGATCTTTATGAATGACTCGGCACTACCAGAATCTAATTAATAAGGGAAACAAAAAGTTTTCCCACGTGCAAACAATCATTAAATCCTACCTTTATACAAAATAAATACAAGTTATATATCTCCATGATATATATTTAGGATTGGTACGCCATGTTTTTTATTCCTGATCACCAATCAAGCAGATTGGTCTTTATAATCGACTTTAAAAAGGAAACGGACCATGGCCCCGGCGCAAGAGATCTTCGCCAACGATCGCTCCCACGAGGACACGCGGGGAAGCGGGGCACACCTCCACCGTGTCCTCCGGGCGGTCTACACGGTGGCGACACCCGGGCGTCGCTTCCGCACGAATCCGGTGCAGGAAGTTCCCGAAATTACCGTTTTCGGTGAGAACAAAAGGAAAAGGTATTCAATTTATCGGAATTATTTCTTTATTTTTTCACACCTGGACCGATTTGGAAAACTATTTTCTGTTTAAAAAGATATGCCAACTTCTCAGATGGTCTCATGGTCTTAAGGTCAGGGTCTAATGATTGGATGTAGGAGAAATCGTGGGAACTCTTCAAATTTTATAGGCACACTTATAACGGATATATTCTGCAATATGTAGTACTTGCAAGCTATTTAGGTTTAGCTGAGGGGGAGGGCGTGTCAGACTGACTGAAAACCCATTCCTTTGGCTTCGTCCCAGGGCCGAGTTTTCCTTTCAGAAACAAACCCTTGGCCCCAGTAGGCTTCGACCTTGCTGGGCCCCTACGGTTTGCTGAACAGTACGCGCCGTCGACGACTAGGGCTCGGTCCGGATGGTTACCGGGCGATCGGACGGCGAGCTACCCACAAAATATAAAGTGTCGCTTCTGTGCAATTATTTTACTCTATGACCGCAGCAACAGAACCGAATCAAAAATGTTATGTTCATTTGATAATAATTATGATGAAACTGGAGACTTCGCACGGCTTGCGGTAACCGTAATGAACTTTATACAGAAATGTTTGTAGTAAAAAATAAATTTTATAGCAGGAGTTTGAGAGAAAAGAATAATGTGTTTTTGGCAACATCAAAATTATGTTGCTATTTAATAAAAATGTTTCTGTCATTATTTTAAGGCAGTAAATAAGCTGCTTCATTATTAAAATGTAAGTAGAAAATATCTTCTTTATATACAATTTTTCTGCACGTATTTATTTTTTTATTAAAACTTTATGCAACACAAAAGTACAAAGGCGGACTTAATGCCGTACGTACGTACGTGCGTGCACATATATTTGTTGTCTAAATCCTCCTAAACGGCTTGACCGATTTAGGTGTTACTTTATATGTATATTTGTGAGAATCCATCAGACATTTATACCCGGTAAGTGGGCTTTAATTGTGTCCTAAATTCTTTTTTTCCTGACTATAAACCAGCTTTCAATCAGGAAGACGTCTTTCGAGACCTCTAGTTTGCTATATTACCATGGTATCAGTGCCGCTTCACAACATCATGAAAATGAGAAAATAAAAACGAAACCATATTCGTAAAAAAAAAATCTTCCCCTCAAAAAATAACATTGCCCCGGTAGATCATAACGCAATAACTCGGCCAGGATGGGCTGCAATTCATCATTAGGACAAGTTACAATGATTTAATAACAACTAGACAAGCTAGCAATATCAAACCGTCAAATTTGGTTACAGTTATTGTGCTACTTCCTCCTTCTCCTCACGTCGTTTCCACATTACTGAGGGACGTCAAGTTTCTGTTGGATTAGCTTTTTACCGATGATGTTTCGCCATCTTTGTCGGTTAATGGCGTCATGAAAAACGATGTGCAATTCGACTGGCCTGTTGGTCTAGGGGTTAGTGGCTGTGACTGCCATGCTGAATGTCGTGGGTGCGATTCCTACCCAGGACAAATGTTTGTGTGATGAGTGCGATCATTTGTTCTGTGTCTGGGTATAATTTATCTATAATATGTATGTATTTAGAAATATATAAGTATGGTTATCAGTTGTCTAGTACTCATAACACTAGCTCTGCTTAGCTTGGGACTAGACGGCGTTGTGTGATAGTTGTGGTATATTATTATTATTATTAATTGGGTGTCAAGTGTGGGGCGGTCCTGATCTGCCCATTTTTTTTTTGGGGTAATCAGGTCGAGAGACCGCTCTTAGCAGCTTGCCATTAACCATACCAGTTACGATGAGCTGTTCAAGGTTGTACTACATACTCATCATCATCATCATTTCAGCCGCAAGACGACTACTGCTGACGGATTATTGTGGTGAAACTTGGGGGAGTGTCACAGCAACGAGCGGTCTTGTGCGTCTCACATCCATCGTATTCCCGCGATTTTCTCCAGTTCATCGATCCACCTTGTGGGAGGCCTTCCTTTAGCGGTCACCACACTTTTCGGCACCATCGACCTTTTGTTTTACGAGCAACGTGCCCTGCCCAATGCCACTTCAGTTTGGCTATTTTTTGGGCTATGTCGGCGACCTTGGTTCTCTATGTGTACACGCAGGGATAGCCCTTTCCACTGCCTTTTGCGACCATGTTTCAGTGCCATATATCATCACTGTCAGTACTGTATACTACAGATAACCCCTGGAGCGCCGGTTGTACATACGTCTGTATAAGTTGAATGACCTTGAAAAACGCTTAATTGTCGTACTGTACACACGTTTATACGAAATTTATTTGGCCGAAGATTTTGGTTTCTATATCTTTGTTTTTTCTAGAAAAATCCAGAAAAAGTTTTATTTTTATTTTTTTGGTGATTTTACATAAAAACCTAATGTGGATGGATGGAGAGGGAGAGGGAGACCAAAGAAAAGATGGATGAATTGTGTGAAGAGTGATATGAAAAAAAAGGAAGTTAGTGATAGCATGACGAGTGACAGGACAGAGTGGAAGAAAAAAACATGTTGCGCCGACCCCAAATAACACGGGACAAGGGCAGGAAGATGATGATGATGATTTATGTAAAAACGTGTAATTACGCAATAATAATAACACCCACGCGCGAGGGGTATAAGAATCAAATAATGATTTTTATAAGTCAAAACTCGTTTTAACCCTCTGTACAAGGTACATAAGACTCCTAACAAACTCTTGTGTACTTTGTATAACATTACTCACACAAACCCAAAGTTAGCAACTAAATTAATTTCCTCCTGTACATTTCATACACAAGTTAATCATTCTCTGTGATGTTACTTAATTAGTTATTAAATTAGGACCTTTTTTCAGCGATGTACGCGATTGAAAATTATTCCATGTTTGACCGGGTTTTCACCCATCTGTTTCTAAAACTCTGGATAAAAATTCCAACACTTATCTTAGGGGAGTAGAAAGAGCGAGAAATTAATTCAGTATAAAAATATAGACCAGGTTTTAATAGAAATGGCAGTTTATTTCAAATCTTTATATTGGTGATGGACTTTTAATAAGATACTGGGGACATTAGATTACATGGCAAATCGTGATTATAATTTTGATTCATTGAGTCGAATTATTTAATAATTAACTTGATGGGTGTAATACAGAAAATCCAGTTTATAGATACCAATGTCTGTTACTCTATACGTTATTTTTTATGATTTTGTTGACATTTTTACCAAGAGGAGAGATGAAACACATGTTACTAAAAGAGTTATGAGTATACATGTGGATGGGTGGAGAGGGAGAGGGAGGCCAAAGAAAAGATGGATGGATTATGTGAACAGTGATATGAAAGAAAAGGAAGTTAGTGATAGTATGACCGTTGACAGGATAGAATGGAAGAAAAAAACGTGTTGCGCCGACCCCAAATAAGATGGGACAAGGGCAGGAAGATGATGATGATGATGTTGACATTTTTACCATTTATACAAAATATTACTGGACTGCCACTTTATCAAGCTAAACCATTTAGCATTTAGCTTTTTAGACATATTGTAGTAAAAGCATATCAGAACTATTCGTCACTGGCTGTCTCCCATCTTTTCACTCGTTATATTTTTTTTTCTCGTTTATTTAACAACAACATTAATACATTAATGCTAACGTATATACATACCAGCACAAACCATCGCGGGTTTAACAGCAGTTGGTCAGAATAAGTATTTTCCATAAAAATATATAAAAAATAATATATACTTTTCTCGATAAAAAGCTATTGGATAGCTAGACTAAGTATTCGGCCACACTGCAACCGCGGGTCCGGGGTGGGTGAGGCGCGGCTATCTCAAACATAAGAACTTCATTTAAGTGTCCATAGTGGGAACATGGGCTCGAGAAGCGGCTTGTGTTGCTCAACGCGGGACGCGTGCGGGCAACTCACACCATAGCTCGTTCATACAAGTGGCAACAATGAGTGCGCGGGCGACGAGCGACAATCCTGTCTCTGCACCTGCGCCGCTCTCCGCATCAGGCTACCAGTGTGGCAAAGCAAATCGCGGGCGTTCCCGCACCAGCGCCACTTCCTGCACTGCGCTGCCAGTGTGGGCGAGCACTAAAGGACTTTTCTCGATTCGAACCAGCTAGTTACTGAGATTAACGCGTTCAAAAAAACAAACTTTTCAGCTCTATAATATTACTAAGTTTAGTTTTTAGTTACCTCTGTTAAGTTTTGTTGTAATACAGGGCCTCCTAAGCAAACATTTCTCAAACTATACAAAACTTAATCTAGCAGTTAGGGCCCTTACTCTCATAAGCCAGTCTTACTCCTCCAATAACATAAGTCCTAGTTTTACACCCCCTGTTTATGTTGCCTTAGTAATCACGGAAATATTTCTCCGACGCCTATAAGCCACATAAACCCAGGGCCAAATGCCACAACAAAAAGTTACAACTTCATTTACAAATCCAGGTTAGAACGATGAACGGTAGGGTTGGAACTTTGCCGGCACACCGCAAATGATGAATTTTAAAAAAAAGTGTACTTCCGCATCCGTATCTTCTTTTTTATGGTGTGGCAAATCATCAAATAACTGCTCCTGCTCTAGCTAGAGCGAGAGGGAAAATCGAAAATTTTATTGATTAAAATTCACTCGCGTTCCATCAGCTGCCCTTTACTTTACAGGCACGCGGTAATTTTTTCCAACAATGTCGCAGCCATAAATCCGTATTCACCTTGGAAAGTCTTCAGTGGAGTGATAACGAAGGTCTACTCAAGAAAACCAGCTTCAAATAAGCGAAGAATGAGGCGAAAATATTATAAAGGTTTGTGAAAAGAGGTGGATTGTTCCGCGAACTCCAATTAAAGTGAGGAACCATTTTTTTAGATGGGAAATTACCAAGATTTAAGAAAATCAAGCTATTAAATCAATAAGTAACCGGTATAAGTTGCATTTAAGGGAGTGTACTTCGAAACTGCATAACCTAATTTCGCCAAGCCCGTTCCATGATCGGAACACTAGACGTACGGCGTTGCGTCAACGGCACATGGTGGATATCCCACCCATACGTACAAAACGTTTTAGTAACACATTCATTGTGCGTATAGCTAAGGAGTGGAATTCCCTGTCGGAGTCTGTGCATCTTGATAGTTACAACCTAGGGATCTTAAGTCAAGAGTGAATAGAATACTTCTATGCAAACCTGCTCCATTGATGATTAAATCTTCGCTTTTCATCAAATAAAATAATGGTAAAGCATGAGCTTCTCAACATTAAAAAAAAATGTATGTGTGTTTTGTGGAACGTGTATGTTCTTAACATCCCTAGTGGACAGGGACCAAATCGTTCTATTCACTGTTCGCAAATAAAAAATACGGGCAATTTAAGGTGTTATGCGGTAGTAAAACTCCTTGCTCCAATTTCTTGTTTTATCAGTTTTTGCTTGCGGTTCTGGCTTCCGGAATCTGATTAACATTTTTTATTGGAGTAAAGTGTAAACATATTTCTGCCACATGCGTTTTAAGTTTATTTGTTCTACCTATGTCTGATATTTGGGGTTTACGAATAGGTACAATTGCAATATAACACAACTGAAAGTAACATCCTAATCCTTAGTTTCAATAGAGGCCTAGCTTAAACTGATTTTTTTGCTACATACTTGAGGCTTCAAATAGCTGTATTCAAATTTACAACGATGTAATAAAAAATGTGTGTATGCAAACAGGAACAAATTACTTTTAAATGTCAATTTAAACTAAATGAGGCTGGTATTTCTTTGATAACTAGCTATCAAAACAAACTCAGAGGTTAAAGTCGTTTTTAAAGTTCATGCCGTAAATACGTAATAGCCAAATCATATGAAAACCATGCAGCTTTGTATCTAAGATAGTCGTTTGAACAGAGAACTACACAAATTGGAGTGGACCTGTCCAGTTAATACAAGTATTTGTTTGTATTCGTGTAGCTCAACTCAGAACTACTAAGAAACTCAACGACTTGACGAATAATACCAAAGAAAGGACATTTGGGTGGGTTGCAAAAAGTGCTCAAACTGTCAAACATACGTTAAAATTACTGAAAAGAAAAAAAAACCATAAAGTCACCACATTTTATCATCATTATTATCATAATTTCAGCCGAAAGTCGTTCACTGATGGACATAGGCCTCCACCAAGTGTCGCCACAACAAACGGTCTTTGTGCGTCACGCATTTCTGGTCCCCCTTGTGATAGGCCTTTCCGCACTGCGTTTTCCAGTACATGGACACTACTTAGCTTATCTTTCGTCCCCATCGACCTTCTGTTCTGCGAGCAATATGCTGCCTTGAGCCCTGCCAACTTCTACTTAAGTTAAGCGATTTTTGGGCTATGCCGGTAACCTTGGTTATCCTGTGGATATCTTTGAATTGTGTCAATAAGGTATTATTATTATCTAAAGTGCTATACTTGATATATCTCATTTTATCAGCGTGCGTTATAAAATGTATGTACGTTAAACACATTGACCGAGATTTTTATCAGCGTAGTTAATATTTATACCGTCCCCGATGTTTCAGTAAGTTACAATCCTGAATAAATATATCACACCCGTTTTGCATAAAGTTTAAATTGCCTGTTTAATTTCACCTCATAATTAAGTTGATGACGCTACGAAGTTGTTTACATTATTTTCTGCATGTGATGATGAACTCCGTAAAATCGAAAATAATAAATGAAACATAAGTACGGCAGAATTAGCTGGGCATTGGTACAGGCCATGGTCCGGAGCGAGGATGACTGTCAGGCCGTCACCTCCGGTCGATTCCGATCCCAATTTCCTGCCACTGTTGGCGCGGGCTTGCGAACGGCGAGCAATGGGTATTTCGCCGTCCGACCGTCCGGTAACCGTCCGGACCGAGCCCAAGTCGTCGACAGCGCGTATTGTTTTACAAATGCCTCAAGGAGATGTCAGCAACTGTAGGGGCGTAGCAGGGACGAAGCCTACCGGGGCCATGGGTGATGCGAAAGAGAATTCTGGGGCCCTGGAACGAGGCCAAAGAAGGAACAGGATTGGGTTTTGGTGCAATAAAGGTCTGACACGAGAAGGGCAGGATAAAGTACGATAACATACGAGTATTTTAGGATGACTTCTATATGATTATCTGGCTTCCTGGAAGTTTACCGAAAATGCTTCAAAATGATTCTGGTTTCCTGGTAGTTGACTCGAGTCTTTATCTATTTTGATTTCAACTAGTGATGCAACAGAAGTATTTTAACAGAAACGGAAACAGATGTAAAAAGTCAATCTTTACGGATGCAGAAGCGGAAGCGAAAGTGGAAGTTTTAATACAATGAAGAAATAGCACAAAATTATTTTTTTAAAACAACAGAAGGTAAGGTGAACGTCGTAATTACTTCACAAGGTGCGTTGATATGCAGAATGAATCAAAAAAATATAATAATAAAGAAACTCGTTGCGGCACGTTTGTGTACCGCTCCCGCCCCTCTCCGCGCCTCTTCCGATGTGTCCAGTCGTCCATGCGCCCCCCATCCCCATGCTCCTTGTTATATTTTTCCGTTCAAAGTTCTGTTATAAATTTTGCGGAAGCAGAAGCAAAAACGAAAGTGAAAAAGCTTGCGGAACTTCTGAAGAAGCGGAGTCGGAAGCAGAGTTCTGTAGCAACACTATTTCAACCCAGAAATACATTTTCATGATTTTGTTTCCCTGGTAGTTTGTGAGTCTTTATTGTTTTTGATTTCAGCCCTTCTCTGAGCTTTTGCTTTCTCTAAAGGATAAAAATCTCCAATATGTTAATCCAGCTTAAAAAAACTATCTTTATGCATTAAATCCTAATCCATTGAGATATTTTTCCGTGACTGAATCACAAATATCCAAATATAAGATGACGGGTTCACTATAGGTTCACCTTATTCTAGGTTAGATTCCTAGATGGATCATCAAGCAAAGCCGTAAGGCTCAATGGCGTAAGGGTTCATTACGGTTACGGTTCTAAAGGTAATGTGGTATTGGAGTGACATTGGATATTCAGAAGTACCATTACACTATATTATCATCACAACTTGACCTAATAGAATCTAGCCTATTTTCCAGAAAATTCTCTAAAAATAAAATTCTACGTTTCGTTTTCAAGTCTCTAATTAGGCTGCTACTTAAGCTGTACTTTCTTTCATTGGCAAACAGTCTCGACCACAGAGCACAAATCTTCTGCGCCATCAGCCGCTAGAAAACACTAATTGAAATGAATAATTGAATTAGATAATGTTTATTGTTTATTGTTATTAAAAAAATGAAGTCTCAAAACTATTACATAATCTACACTTATATTATAATGAGGTAAAGTTTGTTTGTAGGAGGTAATCTCTGGGCCGATTGATTTTTTTTTTCACTCATAGAAAGCTGTTTTATTCTTGAGTGACATAGACTATATTTTATGTACATAGTACAGCATAGTCGGCCTTATAATGTTCCCACTGTTGGGACTCAGGCCTCCTTTCTAGGAGAGAGAATGGGCCGTAATCTGCCACGCGGGTCCAGTCCGGATTGGTGGATGGGTATGTATGTAGGCGAAGCCGCAAAAGTCAGTCATTAATAAATATTGATTGTCAGAATTTTACTGAATAAAACCCACCTGTGTTCTTGCAGATGCTCTTTGCGTTCTAGTTTTACGGTAACTTTTTTGAACAATTTTGCAGCCCTCTTACGCCATCTTGGCACAAGGAGGAGTGGCAGGCGGTCGCCTCCTTCTGCGTAGCAGTAATGCTAGCAAAGGAGGAGGCCGCAGGTGTACGCGCGGGGCAATGGCCCCCGCACTCCAGTCGCCGATCCCGATTTCCGGTCACCGTAGGCGTGGGCGCGGACGGCGAGCAATGGGTAGCTCACCGTCCGACGGTCCGGTAACCGTCCGAACCGAGCCCAAGGCGTCGATGGCGCGTAGTGTTTTACGAGCGCCTCAAGGATATGTCAGCAACTGTAGGGGAACAGCAGGGTCGAAACCTACTGAGGCCAAGGGTCTGATACTGAAAGGAAGACTCGGCCCCGGTTCGAAAGGCAACGAAGGTACAGGGGTGGGATTTCAGTCAGTAAAAGTCTGACACTATCTCCCGCTCCACCCAAGAGCAGGGGATTTCATGGGATCATTTTCCCATTGAAAAAAAGCCTTCTTACGCCATGCAGTGCGATCTCTATTTTTTGGTCGCCGAGATACCTCTGAACTCTGTGGACTCGACGAAAAATGTTGCCGAGATTCAGCCTTCGAGGCACACAAAAAATATCTTGTCGTGCTGCGCAAGTTTTAAGAGTTCCTAAGAGAAAACGGAACGTTTTGATGTCTTAAAGTTTTTGAGACGTTTCCATTTTGTTAGTGAAATACTGAGCTGAAAGTTTGAGAATCTTATGTTTGTTTTACTCATTGAAACTGGTTTAAGAGTCTTTGTTTATTAAATGCTGAGCTTTTCTGTATTACTGTTTAGATTTAATAAAAGGGAACGGAATCATAGCGACTAATATTAATTCAATCCTGGGCAATTAGTACCCACAAAATCGATAGATGGCGTTGGCGTCGAATTAGAAGTCGCTATGGTTTCGTTACCGCGCGTAGTATAAGGTAGGACAAAGAATTTTGTGACGCCTCCAGTTGGCCACACATTAAAAATATAGCGCCATGGCACGCGCGACCGCCTGACGCTAGACGCCGCCTCCCCCGCGACTTACTGCCGGACGAAGGCGCCCATGCACCACCGGACTGACCCATGATTAAGTCGCACACACCTACACGCGACTTAATCATCCACTAAGACTCTACAACACCACATACACTCGTGGCGCGCTGTGTTCTAAGTTAATATAGGCATAGCGTGCACCGAAAGACAGACACTCGCGACTCTACATTCGCGTAAACTCACGCACCAAGTTGCGCGGCGCGGACGCGCACCCGGTTGCATACATGGGCGGTGTTACACATCCAATACCGCCCACACACACACCCACACGACCCCTGAGTCTGGAGCGTGACCGGCTAGATCTGGAAGCGTGACAGACGGGGGTCACTCACCAACAGTGGGGAGCGTCAACAGAATCGGCACTCTCGTCGCTGGTCGTTACTCGCTGGGCCTCCCTCGGGCAACCGGGGGTCCCACCTGGCGGGGACTGACCGCCGGAGTGTCGCGAAGAAACGGCTCTATTATTAAATAGAGCCGCGACGCTCCCACTGTACAAAACCAGAGACTCTGTGCCTATAGGCAACCTAGAGAAGCACCCGTCGTTGCGGGTGCCTATAGACACCGCGAGCAGGGGGCGATGCCCCGATCTCGCTTGCCGCGCCCCCCTACGGGGACGTAGCGACTACCCGGACTGTTTTTTGAGAGTCAGTAAATACGCAACATTCGATTGATTCGGTTCGGTAGAAGTTTAATTTTATGTGATTAATTACCAGTCCAGTGTTTTAATTTCGTTACCCTCTCCAAGTCGACCCTCGGGTTTCGAACAATTACCACTACTTGGTATTTAAGTTATGGTAGATCCGTATGGCCGAAAAATTTGAATGCTTTAGCCACAGAATTATTACACTAGCTGCAAAATTTTTAGTAGAGGTGGGTACGTGCAACTTTTTTTTGTACTATTAAATATATATTTTTTTTATCTACGAAGTTCTTTGTTAGACCAATAGCCAAAAATTTTCGTCCAAATAATAAAAAACTGGTTAAGTGCGAGTCGGACTCGTGCACTGAGGGTTCCGTAAAAACTTACCTTTGAAAACAGTTCAATTCCCGAATCAAGCCGAGCGAAGATTTTTCCGAATCACATCATCAATCACAATTATTTTTTTTGTGACTTATCTACAAATATACAGTTTTCAGATTTTTTCCTATACTTGTGCTATGATATTTTGCTTTATGACTAATTTCAAGATTCTAGGTCAGTGGGAATGAATTTTGATTCCATTGAGAGTGTCGAAATATACGTTTTTTGCGACATAAATGGGCGAAACTTTTTTTTTTCGGTAACTCAGAAGTTTGATTTTTTCACAGCTTCAAGGGACCGTAGACCTTAGTAAATGGTTTTAATTTCAACTCAATACCTCCACGCGTTCCCGAGATAAAGGGTCTTGACAGACAGATGGACTGACTACAAAGTGATCCCATAAAGGTTCCGTTTTTCCCTTTTGAGGTACAGGGCTTTAGGGTTCTAAAAACCATCAAAATCGGTGAACATTGAGAACCTTCTCCTTTTTTGAATCTAGTGAATAATAATCATCTATCTATACATATAATAAAACAGCAAAATTCTTTTGCGATGGTATTAATTAGCGCAAAAACTACTGAACCAATCCTGTTCAAATTTTGCATACATAATCCTTATAGGTCATGGCAACTGATAGGCTATAAATTATCACGCTATTTGCTATGGGGGGTGAGCAATTTTCCAAAATGTAGGTATTGAACGACATTTGCCGCGAGTTCGATTCCCAGCTACATTTAAAAATTTTGTCATTATTTTGTCTTATTTTTTTGTATTAAAATAACTTTTACCATTTTTTCAAAATAAAATTGACATTTCTATTCGATATCTTCTAAATATTTTGTAAAAACTAATCAAAACACGTAATAAAATTAAAGCGGCGAGTAAAATCACGTACTATAATATTACATTATTCCATTTAGCTGCAAATTTAACGTCTAAAACGAAAATCATCACGCTATCATCGTTAGGGAGCCAACCAGTCAATTATGACGTTTATATAAGAACGTCTATTTTATAGATTACTCATCGAAGACTGCAGCGCAGTGGTTTCTATCTAGACTTTTATGTAATGT
This sequence comes from Mythimna vitellina, assembly GCA_949316375.1. NCBI lineage: Eukaryota > Metazoa > Arthropoda > Insecta > Lepidoptera > Noctuidae > Mythimna > Mythimna vitellina. The sequence continues at coordinate 3,820,371 of OX438687.1, read as the reverse complement.
GAAGGTGGTTCAAATCCCATACGGCTCTCTTAGCAGAAATTTTTGTTTTATTTTGTCATCGTGTACATTTTTTTTTTATAAATCTACGTATATAATATATTTGTAGCAATTTTTAGTGAAGTGCGTATTATTAATTTTAGAAATCGACGTAGCTAATTTTTATACACTAAAATTGTATGTAACTTGATAATTCTTACTTAAGAAAATCTTACTTAAGATTTTTTTCATCGCAATGAAACAAAGCATATGAAAGACAAACGGTATGATTGATTTCATACCATTTGTCTTTCATATGCTTTGTTTTCGAGAAGTAAAATATGACATCACACGGAATTCAGATACTCGCAACGCCATCTAAAGACTCAAAGTAGAAATAATGATGACAATGATGGTTGAACTTCATATTAAATTTAGAAAGAAAGAAAGAAAAATATTTTATTTGGCACGCATGGATACACACACTGTAAAGACAAAAATTAAGACAACTAAGAAAAAAAAACACTGACATAATGCGTGTTTCACGGCTGCGCCAAATAGGTCCAGTTCAGCAAAAAATGCCAGACAACTACATGGCAATCAGTGGTAGTTGCCTGACGCTGGTTTTCAACTGAACCTGATTGAGAGTGAACGGCAGTTATTTACTTATTAGCATATTATATGTCTGATGTATAAGTATAATGTGTAAGGTAAATAAATATATATATATAAATGTTAATGTGCGGTGTGATAAATGACGAATAATAAACAAGTGTTTAGCGTCAGATGTGTGCGAAATAATAAAATAAAATAAAAAAGTAAAAAATGTCACAAAATTCTGTTATATTTCCGTGCTACATTTTCCATACAGCAGAAGAAACACGTACCGTTGTTAAAATTCACTGTAGGCGGTTTATATAAATGAGACATTTAGAATGAGAATTTGATAGATGGCATTGCGCATTTTACGTAATTTTTTGAGTGGCAGAAGAATGGCCATCGCCGACGTTTACAGTTATGGTTAAACTGGTGTTAGACGGAGGAATTTTTAACAACCCTACTGCTTATTTTTATTATATTTTTCCAATTATTGTAACAAGCTAATTTACCGTGATTATTCAAGGGATACCATCCAAAGACGATAAAAGTAAATACCTGTATGTATTTAATTATTCACTTTAAAATAACACGGCCACATTTTCGGAAGGGGTTACACCTGGGGGCCATCCAACGCAACCTACCTTACGTTGGATGGCCTCCAGGTGGACCGATGATCTGATAAGGGTCGCGGGAATCCGATGGATGAGAGACCCACAGGACCGGTCATTATGGCGACACTTGGGGAGGCGCGCTGATGGCGGTGGGTTGAGATTGAGATGCTTCAAAATCGGGGTTTCTTGTGCGCATGGAATGATGTACGATTAGATTAACGTTGTTTTTAATTTCTTAAAGTCTTATGATTTTTTTTACACTGAACAACTATCTATTTATTTATTTATTTGGTATCCACCACTTATTAAACATGTACATATATGTGTAAGTTAAATAACCTCACACAAACAACTAGTATAAATAATTTAGTTTTTCTACCGTACACTCTAAATAAGGTTCAGTTGAAAACCAGCGTCAGGCAACTACCACGAAGTTGTCTGGCATTTTTGCTGAACTGGGCCTATTTGGCGCAGGCGCGAGACACACAATGTTAGTTTTTATTTTCCTATTTTCTTAAGTGTTTACATGTTTGTTTCTACATTGTGTGTATCTGTGTACGTGTGCCAAATAAAATATTTTTCTTTCTTTCTTTCTTTTCTTTCGGTCCGGTCAACTACCGGACGGCTAGCTACCCATTGCTCGACGTCCGGAAGCCCGCGTCTACCGTGGCTGGTTGTCGGGGTCGGAATCTCGGCTCGGCGTTAGGCGGTTCGTTCCCTAACGCGTGCGGCCTCCGCCTTCGCTAGCATTACGGCTTTGCAGAAGGAGGCGACCGCCTGCCATTGCTCCTCGCTCTGGATCAGAGCCCGGCGCGAGAGGTCGTTGACGCCGATTGCCACCACGAGGACACAGCGGTGCTCCGCCCTTGCAGGGCACATCTCCACTGTGTCCTCCGGCATGATGGCACCTTGCGGATTAATAATGGTGTGTTTTATTATTTGCCTTCACTGCTTCATGTAAAACGGGATCGAATGTGTTTTTCTGATTACAGTTCGACAACGTATGATGTATCTTAGATTCCTTGCAGCCTTACGTCGATATCTGGACGTTACCTTCTTGCAGTGAGTGGTGACCAACACTGGAACAGCCCTCTAAGGGAGGCCAATCTCAGGGATAACACTAATCGGCTGCTACATTTGTTAACCGTAATTTCATTGTTTTATGGATAAGCTCAGGACTGTTGTGGGTGTTTCGAACGGTTTCTGTTCTGGGTTCGGTTGAAAGTACCCTGATATTACCATTTTGTGAATCACCTGGACAACCTGGTGTAGCATGCGGTGGAGGTCTATCCATCTTGAATGAATCGCCGTGTCCTCATAGAGGCAATCGGTGTCAGTAATTTCTCGGTTTGGCCATCAATATGCGAGTTCGATTGAACGGGGATACACGCGCACAAGGTTTCACCGAAGTTCATTCATAAGTTGGAGACTCTTCATAAGGTAGTTCCTACTATGGAAAAAACATTTGTCTTATATACGGGGACGTCAATTAAATATACACCAAAATATCCTAGGTAAATGAATAAGTAATTCTAACGCCCAAAATGATCAAACTGCAACAATCAATGCAAGCAAGTTCTCGCAAATTCTTCATAAGTAATGTTGTGGAAGAAGATAGTTGACGATTTATTTATTTAATCCTTTATGCACAAATGTACAGCGACGGACTTAATGCCAGCCGGATGATGATGGTAGTTTTTGGATTCACTTAAGGCTTTTCACTATCAGTGCACGTCATCCAGCTGAAGGTCGGTGTCCCGATTATGCTCCTTCGTTTATCTCTACCAAAGCTGTCTAACTGCTTAAACTCTTCAGTGAAACGTTATTAGGGCGAAAACTGTTATAGGAGATGACTCTTTCGATCAATCTTGCAGCCCTAGCAGACATCGGCCTTAGAGGGCCCTATCCATTTGAAATCTCTTTGAGTCGCGCGTAGAATGCTACGCGCCGTCGATTTAGGATTGTTTTGACCAGACGGCCGGACAGCTCCACCGCAATCCCGTGTTTGCGATAGCTAGAAATTGCCTTGCGGCTTTCAACACCCGGAGCGTCCCTTGCAGCGACCGCTGAGGAGTCAGGATGTCCTATCCCTCATAGTTTTACCCACTTTCTTTAATCGTAGTGCTTCACTGAAGGAGGCTACTGGTTGTCATTTTCTTCACCAATCGCCCCCATAAGGACAAGGCGGCGCCGGCGCTCCGACCAAGCGGGACTGACTTCCACCGTATGCTCCATCGTATTCTCCGGGCTATTCGCACAATGGTGAGACCCGAGTGTTTCTTCCCGCTGAATTCGTCACAGATACCTTCCGAAATACCCACAACCGGTGAGTCCTGCACAAAAAGAGGATGCCGTGACGCCTCTGTAGTCACTTCTCAAAGACAGGCATTACCACTGCAATTTGATTGTGGCGTGCTCACTGTGGCGAGGGGTTAAAATCATGATGTTGTTTTACCAGAACATAAACCAGAAACATACATATGCCCATGCATACATATGCCTTTTCCCTTGAGGTAGGCAGAAATGACAACTGCTATGACCCATACATGCTCTTTCTATTCATTGACGGTCACATCTGGATCTGGACGAGTACATAACATGTTTCCTGAAGGTAATTTGCGTTTTTAACCGACTTCTAAAAAAGGAGGAGGTTCTCAATTCGGATATTTTTACCTCTAACCGTTTTAAGTTAAGTACAATAAATAATTGCGATGCTTTCGGAATGAATTGCAAGCACAGAGTGATTGTACAGTTTTACGAACTTAACGCGGACGAAGTCGCGGGCAACAGCTAGTAATGTAATAAAATTATATCTAAATAACCTGTGAGCTCTATTTTATCAAATATCCTTTATTTGTTTTTGCGAACTCATTCGAAATCAGTGAGTTCCAACTATCATCAATCAGTTAAACTTTTATTTTGCTAATAATCAACGATAGCCATATCTAAAATTAGGACGAGCTCCAAAAATATGAGGGTCTACACACAGAGCAAATTAACCGTCTCAAATATTCAAATTCAACGCCACTTGAAATCGCAAAATAGCATTTCCCGTACACTAAACAGCCGTCTTTCAAACATACCTACCTATAACTCTACCCCCATTCGTCAGCAAACACCAAACCACGGACACAAATGTATGATAACGTCGGGCGACTCGCTAATATCGCCACGGCAAGTCGCTAATACCGTACGTGAGCCGGGCCTGTGACGAATACCCGACACACGTTAGTCACGTTAAGTGCTGAAATGACTCTTGTAGATGCTTTCATATTTGTAGGGGTGGCGCGTGGGAGTATTAGCGTTTTTAGCCTTAGGTTTTGAACTTAATAAATTGTGAGAAAAGGGTTTAAGAAAGGAAACATAAATGGTCTTCCCTGAAGTATTGTTTTTTTTTTTTAAGTAAGCAACAAGTTGGGAAATTGTTACTTTGTTATGTGGATGGATTTGATGTATGGATTTTTTAAAAATTATATTTCATAATTCATTATCATGTTTTTGCTAATATGGGTAACTACATAAAGTTATTGAAATTATATCACAGTCCAACCATATTATACCTAGAGGCATGCGAATCACAAGCTTTATTTTTATAATAAATTTATTTGGCATTTAGGGAATGGGAAAATAAAACGGAGCCCTTTTTACCACATCCTATATTATTTCTTTAGCACACGTTCAAAGAAATGCTGCCTTTGTAATTGATCACCTTTTTCCCATTATAGTTTCTCTCTTTCTTACACTTACTATCTCTTTCATATTGCTGAGTTCAAAATTACCACATATGTGTAGTTCTTTAAAGGTTTTTTTTTTTTTGTCACTAACCATGTTAATACTAAAATTGCGCAGGTGATTGACGCTTTAGATCTGTTTTACCAAAATCGTAATGTACTTAGAGTATCTCTTTTAAAAGTTTAGTGTAAAACAATTCTTTAAACAGATTGTTGGTGTGCTTTATTAATAATAAAAAAAAAATTGTAGGGATCAAAACGTTCTGGATGTATCAAGGTTGTGTCGTCTTACGCTACGTCTTTTGGTACATGATCGCCACTTCTGAAACTTTTGACCCCATCAGCTGTTCTCTCTGTATATAATTTTTTTCCACAAAAAGGATCAATTACCAGGTCAGGACCATGGGACTCTGCTAGATGCTAAAAGCATAGGATTGATTGATATGGTGACGCTTGAAAGATTTACCCCAAATGTCACATCATATTGACCAGCATCTGACATCATTGGGACGAAATTCTGACAAGGTGGTGTTCATAACCACTTCACCTTTCTTCATTTTTAATCTTTACTTTTTAGCTCTCTATAGGTTCCCAATCTACTTAATAATCCCTTCACACCATAATAACAACATAGAATATAACAACATAATTGCTTTTATATGATAATACTGTTGGTTTATTACTTCCTTCCCTCGCTGATGGCTGTAACAGTAGCAATTACAGCGGGCCGCCAACACGTCTGCAAGTCGTCTTATTATGATTTGTCTGTATAAGCGTATTCGGTTCATTTGTTTGAAGAAGTAATAACGTTTTGGTTTTCTTGTGTAAGATGTTCTTTTGTTTTTCTTGAAGAGGGGAGGAAAATACAGGCAGCTTTCAATTTGATAACACATCATTTACAAAGATTTTTTTTTATTGGTATAAACCAGTGCTTGATTGCGAACCTGATGATAACCAGTGATGCAATCATTGATAATGAGGCGCACTAGTTTATTAAGAGCCTATTCACTCTAGCTTTGAAGACACCTAAATTACAGTTGGACGGAAAGACCGCAGTATAAGTAATGGAGAAGACTGATTAGTGGATCTCAATATTGTAGTGGATAGTTCCATTACTTATTATGATTTCTCATAATAATATTTTTTTTTATAAACATTATGAAAAAAAGAGTATGATTTTTTTATGATCTTTTTTTTATTAGTTTAATAGTGTTTATGATTTTCTCATACTTTTTTTATATTTTCTATGATTTTCCATGAAAATACATTTTTTAACTTTTTATGAACTTTTTTAAATTTTATTGTCCAGATCAATAAAACGTATACATATATAATTAGGAATGGATCATTGTTGACAGGAAATGCTCTTTGGATAATACTTGTATCCAGCTGCATTGATGTACACTGTGGCCGAGTGGTAACGGCCCCGACTTACGAGTTGTAGGTCGCGGGTTCAAACCCAACCAGGCGCATTACTTTGTGCAATAGTTTTCTTCACCACTGCTCTCGAAACGGTGAAGGAAAACATCGCGAGGAAACCGGCATGTCCTAGAACCAAAAATTCGAAGACATGTGGTATCCACCAATCCGTACTGGACCCGTGTGTTGGATTACGGCCCATTCCCTCTCCTAGAGAGGAGGCATGAGTCCCAGAATTAGAAACATTATAAGGCCGGATATGATTTACATTGGAAGCTACTACTCGTAAAGCTGCCTTGATTCTCCGAAGTGTCTGAATAGAGGTCCTATCATAGTTTTCCAGTATATATATCAGTTTAAGTTAATTGGATATTGAATAGAAACTGTATTCAACACTCAGAACTGGCTGTTAGAGACGACAGAGTTCGCTGACTCGTGTGATTGAATGATTGGTTGGATACAGATTTTATGTGTGATTTATGAATGAAAATTGCATCGTAGACTTGTTTGATGGGCACGCCACAATTATGGTGGTAATTTCACTCTTTGAGGAGTGACTGGAAAGACTACACGGCGTCCTTACCTTCCGCATGACACAGGTCCTCACCGGACATGGTCAGTTCGGGAGATTCCTGTGCCAGACTCGTGCGGAAGAAACCCCCGGGTGTCACCATTCTGTGGACAGCTCGGGAAACACGGTGGAGTATACGGTAGAGGTGTGCTACGACTGGGCAGAGCACCACTATGTCCTCGTGGGGGCACACATCTCTTGCGCCGGGCCTTGGTACAGGCCATGGTCCAGAGCGAAGAGGAGTGGCAGACGACCACCTCCTTCTGCGAAGCAGTAATGCTAGCAAAGGAGGTGGCCGCACGCGCGAGGCAATGGTTAATGAGTGATGCGAAAGAGAACCCCGGGGCCCTGGAACGCAGGCAAAGAAGGAACAAGGGTGGGTTTTAGTCAGTAAAAGACTTGTTTGATGGTATCTAAGGCTTGTAGGTTTTGAAAGAAATTTCCTGTGCTCAGTCGCCATAGCAGCGAAAAATAATCTCAATCTATTTAAAAAAAAATAGCTTTTTGTGGTAATGGTAATTTTAGATGACAGAGAATTGTTTGAATTGATTATTTTTACTAAAATATAATTAAGAGTATCTCGGTGGTTCAGTGGTTGTCCTACTGATTAACATGAGATAAAGAGATGACCAAAACATAACTAGCGTTTTCTACTAAATATCAAGTCTGCTCTGCTCCCGATTAGATCTGGTCGTTCGATCTGTGGCCAGATAATGGCAGACTCGGCCCCCTACGTATGGTTTAGGACTTGAAAAAAACTTGCGTAATATATAGTACAATACTACATCGTGGCGCTTTTGTTTAACTCCTATATTTGTGCGATAGTTCAGCCCCCCTAGCCAATTTACCATCGTATCGTACGCGCCGAACGCCTCGAGTAGGCCACGCCTCCAATTTCTTTGTCATCTCAACGCTCAGTCACGTGGTCAGAACAAAGAAATCGGAGGTGTGGCCTACTCGAGGCGTTCGGCGTGAACGAAACGATTGTAATTTGGCTAGGGGTGCAGGTAATTTTTCACAAATTCACTTTTTTTTTTGGTAACCATCAATTGTATACACATACAAATAAAATACACTGTAACAGTTAAAAAAAAAACTATCATCTAGGTTAGAGTTACAATTTCTTAAAAATTATCACCGCATGCCCCATAAAAGTTATAACTATATGCTACAAGTACCTAATCTACGAGTATATACATAAAAGGAGAAACTGACTGACTGACATATTAACGCACAGCCAAAACTACGGGGACTAGGAGCGTGAAATTTTGCACAAGGTTTCCTTTTATGACGTAAGCGAGCACTAAGAGAGGATTTTCTAAAATTCACCCCCATAGGAGAGAAACGGGGTTCAATGTTTATAAGAAGAAACCTATTTTACGCGTAGTCTAGTTTCATAATCATTTCAGCCAAAAGACGTCCATTTTTGGACATAGGCCTTCCCCAAATGTCGCCACAATGACCGGTCCTGTGCGTCTCGCATCCATCGGATTCCCGCGACCCACCCAGATCATCGGTTCACCTTGTGGGAGGCCTTCCAACTATGCGTCTTCCGGTACATGGTCGCCATTCCAGAACCTTTCGTCCCCATCGACCATCTGTTCTGCGAGCAATGTGCTCTGCCCACTGCCACTTAAGTTTGGCGATTCTTCGGGCTATATCCGTAACCTGGGTTCTTCTGCGGTTATCCTCATTTCTGACGCGATTACGCAAGGAAACTCCGAGCATAGACCCTTTCCATTGCTTTTTGAGTAACTTTAAGCCTTCTGTTGAGGCCTATTGTAAGCGACCACGTTTCGGAACCATCTGTCATCACATGTAGTCTAGTTTAATATAAAATTAATAAACTAAATATAAACAGAACATTCGGATGTAAAATAAACATAAAAATTGAAATTAGAATTGTAAACCAAATTAAAATAAAAACTTCTCTTTTTATAATCTATACAAAAAGTTATTAGGAATTTTCGCTGTCGTTATGCAACAGTTTTCACTTCTTTTCCACTACTTGCATATTCCAAGTGCACCATTCCGTCCTCGGCCAACCCTACCCGATGTTGCATACGCTGTGGCGATGCTGAGAGCCCTTCAGTTCGCCCGAGGGCCCCGTAATTTGGGTCAGCGGACGCAAAAGTTTCTGTCTAGCAAAATTTTTAATTTGATTAGACTTCATTTCTGGCGTTTTGACTTCGTTTCGTGATTATTTGGGAGTTGTTATTTTAGCTTCGGCTTGAAGAGAAAGGTTGAGATTTGGGGATTTATGAAGTGCAGAAAGCGTCATTAAATGGTATATGATACTGGTTAATTAGGTCATTTGGAAATTTATAATATTTTGTCTTATAAGTACTTTTTCCGCATAAAGTCGTAAAATATTATTTAACTAAAATTGTATTTCTTTTAAAAAACTGGGCAAGTGCGAGTTGGACTCACTCACTGAGGGTTCCTCACATAGTTACTTATGTTTAGTTCAATTCCCGAATTGAGTCTCGAAGATTTTTTCGAATTCCAAAAATAAGTTTTCTTTTTTTGTGACGTAAAAACAAATTTATTGTTTTCAGATTTATGCTTTTACTGTGCTATAAGATCTTGCTTAATTTCAAATTTCTGGACTCTGAGCCTATGAAAAGTATCCTATGAATTTTGATTCCCTTGAGAGTGTCAAAATGTAATTTTTTTTTTTGTGACGTAAACGGCTGTATCTTTTTTTCGTTAACTTAGATATTTGATTTTTTCACAGCTTCAAGGTACCGCAAACCTGAGTACATAGTTTTAATTTCAACTCGATACCTTCAAGGGTCTTAACAGATAGACAGACGGACAATAAAGTGATTCTATAAGGGTTCCGTTACGAACCCTAAAAATTAAATAAATATTATCGCACTTGTCCTGTTTTTTTATGTGTATTTTTGTTATATTATATCTCTGCTATAAAGTCGACTGGTAGAAAATGCCTAAGGCAATATGTACGCTTTGGTATGGTATTTTTTAATGTTTTTTAAAGTTTTAATTATTAAAATAACAAACAATTTTATCTCTTTGTTATAGTAGGAGAATAAAGTTTATATTACTTACAAAACATTACTTTTTAACTTAGATAATAACAATTATTTTTAAGATCCTGATCACTTTTCGACAAGGTTAGTAATATCTTTTTTTGAAGTGAGAAATCTTTCAATCACTTCTCCCAGTGGAGCGAGAGGGCACTTCAGACTTACTGACTAAAACCACACCTGTGTCTCTCAGTTCCCCTTTGCGTTCTAAGATCATAGGTTTCCATTTAGGAAATGCTTGGCACTAGTGGGCATCGGTTCTGCTGGACATCTACGGTTTTCCTGACATATCGTTGAGGGACGCATGGAACACTACGTGACACCAACAACTTGGGCTAGGTCCGGATGGTTACCAGACGGCCACACAACGAGCTACTCATTGCTCATCATACGCAAGCCCTCGCAAGGTAACTAAAATTTAAGTATCGTTAACGATATTGTAACCGGTGGAAAGATAAGGCTCAAATGTGATTGAGCAGATCACGTCAGCCGCATACACAGTGACCATTGGGCAAGAGTCTTCACGCCGTAGGTTTCTGCAGATAGAAAGCGCTGATGAAGCCAACCCAAAAAGACATGGCGAGATGATTTTGACATGAACAACGAAAGCTGATTCATGACGGCCCAGAAGAATAATGCAGGACAAAATTCAAAATTCAAATGTTTTTATTTATTTCACTTAAGCCTACATAGGCACTAATAAAACGTCAAAAACTAGTGCATGGTTCCAAATTAGTCGTTTCCTATGGAGAAGAACCGGCAAGAAAATACATGGTTACTTTAAAAAAAAATGTTGTTCTTGTAATATTTTCATATTACAGAACATTAGTATTAGTAAGTATTATGTAAGGACAGTGTAGACCAGTCAATATTGTACTCAAAAGTACAATAAAAATAATCATAATAAAAACTGAGTCGTAATAGGAATTCGACACTTTTTTTTTTTTTTTTTTAATTGATATAAACCAGTCTACAGTGTTCTCACATTCACATTATAAAAAAAGAGGAAGAAAAAAAAATACAACTATCAATAAATGAAACGTTAACAAAATAAATTACTAACGAATTTATGGTGATTGGGGTCTAATAATATAAAAAAAATTGCAAAAGCAATGTGTTAGAAAAAAAAAGTGTATATTTCAATAAAGGTGGCCTTTCGAATACCGTAATAAGAGACACAATAGAAAGATAATAAGAGAGCGAACGCCGGTGTTCGCTTGGGGTTTAATGAGTTAATAGCTAGAAATAAAAATGTATTATATTAGTAAAATAATACCGTCAACATTTTGTAAAACATATCATCTTCCTGCCCTTGTCCCATCTTATTTGGGGTCGGCGCAACACGTTTTTATCTTCCATTCTATCCTGTCAACCGTCATACTATCACTGTTCACACAATACATCCATCTTTTCTTTCTTTTTAGATTTTGTAAAACATAGTGCTAAACTTAAAAATGTAATAAAGATAAGTTTAAAAATCATAACTCTTTATAAATGGCGACGGTACACTGGCCTATCACTTAACGGCTATGACCCATTTTCTTTAGAGCCACCCCACATTGCAGATTTTTATCGACCACTAAAATCTTCAATGTGGCACTATATGAAGAACACCGTCTTCTGGAGTTGCTTATTAAAAGTGGAGACAGTATGGAATGATTTTATCTTTAACATTTTCTATGATGTAATGAGGCGAGGGAGGGAGGCCAAAGAAAATATGGATGAATTTCATAAGGAACAATAGGAAAGAAAATACTTAGTGATAGCGTGGCGATAGGACAGAATGGACAAATGGGGCAGAAAGATGATTATGATTTTTTGTTTTATAAAGGAAATAAAAATGAGAATCAGATTACAGCGCTACCTAGGTACTGTGTTCAATCATTGTATTTTTAAACCATTTAGGTAACTATTCAAATATACACACAAAGTTTTATCCAAATCGGTCGAGCCGTTTAGGAGGAGTTTGGTCACAAACATACGTATTATTATAATTAAATATAATATATTTAATTATATAGATTAATAAGAAGTTAAAATCACCTTTAATATATTATATATTTCGTAAGTAGGTTTAAAAAAAACACTTTTACGCGTCCATTTTTTTTTCGTTATTTTAAACAAGATGAGGCCGGAGTTTCCTAGCTGACTACCCTGAGGAGGAAACACCGAAACTAACTCAGGGGTCAAAGTCTCTTTTAAAGTCCATACAGTTAATATGGAATGGTCAAATATACTTTTATTACAGCAATGTTTGTAAGTATATTTATTTATTTAGAGCAAATTATGCAAATGAATATGCATATTTTGGAAAAATTACCCCTAACCGATTGAGTTAAACTTTTACACTCATACACAATGAACTTGTTTGTGTGTGTGAAAGTTTTGACGACAATGTTTAATTACCTAAGTCTCGTCATTCTAAATCCAATATGGCAGACTTTTAAAGATAACTGACTTGTTATTTCCACACCCATGATATGGGTATTAATTATAAGGGTGAAAAATATTCAGTGAAAAAAAAATATTAAAAGTAAAAAATCAAAAACATGGCACAATAAGATTTGAATCATACAAATGTATAAAAATATTTTGAGATTATGTAATATTGTTTACATTGTAGGTAAATCTTGGACACCACTGGCTTATGGTAAAGGGAAACATCGTACTGAAACCTTGACTCACTGACCTGAAATCGTAAATACGCAGAACAAAGCGAGATTATTCTCTTGATGGAACGCTTATAGTCTGGTGAGTGATAGCGTTGAGAATAGTTGTGGAGTTAATATTAGTTTAGCAATATAACGCATTTGAACGTTAAGGGCATCCAACTCAACATACATTTTCACTGTTTTTAATTTTGATATTTTGGAAACATAGTAGGTATCTTATGGATATTATCTAGACTTCTATTACTTTGTATACACTTCTATAAATTTGTATAAAACTAATCCAGTAACGACGTCTTAAAATTTCCTATTTTGCATGAACACTTCATAATTTACTCAAACATTAAAAAAGTCAAAATAAATGTAACGATAGAAGCCTTGCAAATTTAATCAAGATTCTGAATGACAATTTTTTTATCATAAATCATCTTATGACATCCCCCGCTTTTGGGCGGAACGGGAGATAGCGTCATACTTTTACTGACTAAAAACCCACTCCTGTTCCTTCGTTACCTTCGTCCCAGGGCCCCGGGTTTCGCTTTCACACTACCCGTGGCCCCATTTTTAAGGGTTTAAAAAAACACATATTTTCTGGAACAAGTTTTGTAAAATATTCGAGTAACTCACGGTATCACCGAATGCTAACAGAGCTATCAGGCGTTATCTCTCTTTTTTCTCGTTGCCTTTTCGTCAAACATCGCATTGTATTGCGTTAGATGAAAAAAACAAGCTTTTAAACCATGCTCGATGTTGACGATATGCAAGTGAAAAAGGACCCTCTTAATAAAAATAAGTCACATGAATCTTGTCAAAAGGAAGTCAGAATGAGAGAAACGATCAAAATCTTTTGCAACCATTTTACCATTCTGTTTACCAAGAGATGTGATTCATTGTATGTTCCACACGAATTTTCATCCTTTCCAGAACTTTCATTGATAAATCCTTTACTGTCCAGTGATCCAATAAAATGCGCTCAATCGTTGCCTTTGTTTAAAAGACTTGTTTAAGAACTCTACTTGTCGCTGTGATAATCGATAGTTGCCATTTATTTTTGTTTCATATTTGGTACGTATATATCTGTATAAACATGTTAATTAAAGTAGTTTGTCCCTACAGTTTTGCCCGCGTGAATGTCGGTTATAGCGGACGCGAAGTTAAAGTCGAAATCAGACATCATCATCATCATTTCAGCCGAAAGACGTCCACTGTTGGACATAGGCCTCCCCCAAATGCCGCCACAATGACCGGTCCTGTGCGTCTCGCATCCATCGGATTCCCGCGAACCTCACCAGGTCATCGGTCCACCTTGTGGGAGGCCTTCTAACGCTGCGTCAGAAATGAGGATATCCGCATGAGAACCAAGGTTACGGACATAGCCCTAAGAATCGCCATACTTAAGTGGCAGTGGGCAGGGCACATTGTTCGCAGAACAGATGGTCGATGGGGACGAAAGGTTCTGGAATGGCGACCGCGTACCGGAAGACATATATGGAATGAATTAATCAATCATCTATGGGATGTATTTTGGAGAGTGTGCGCGGGAATTTCATGACTTGATTCCGCCATAGCTTTTCTATCATTGTACAACCCTATGTACGACGAGTGTCCACCCTTACATTGTTAACACCTCTACTGTCCGGACTAATCGTGTCACGTCGACGTTTGTACCGCTTACATCGAAAGACTGGAACAATTTGCCTGCTGCGGTCTCCCCGTCCAATTGTAATTTAGGTGTCATCAAGACTATAGTGAATATGGCTCCTAATAAACAGGTGCGGTTCACCATCAAAGATTGCATCACTGGTTACCATCAGGTTGTATCGCGGTCAAGCACTTGACCACGTAATTAAAAAAAAAACACAAATTAGCCTTGGGGTTTCAAGCTTACCCCATGCCAAATGTTATCAAAATCAGTCCAGTAGTTTAACTGAGTTACTTTCACATTTATAATATTTGTATGGATTTGGTATTGATACTTACTGTCAAACCAACAACAGCCTTATTTCATGTCTTGACCATTACTTTCTATTTCAGGTTGCCTGAAAGAGTTCATGAAGTGGGATAAGGGCGCCCATTGCATGTGTTGTAGTTATTAATTACCTTTTTATGTATCTATCGTGTTGACAATAAAGTACGTTGAATTATCCGAAATGTAATTATTTTTTGTATTCAATTTGTGTAAATAATGTTTTATCTAAATGATTTCGTTAAATTGATGTGTAAAATTATTTCAATGTAGTATAATGAAAATTGAAGAAGTCACTGGCTCCTGAAATAGTTCAGGAGTCAGGGTTCACTTATTTGTAAACATATTACAACAATAAAGAATTATTATTATTATTAATACATATTTTATGACACGGTTGGTGCAGTGGTTAAGCGATTGGATGCTGCACTGCTTATCACAAGTTCAATTCCCGCACGGAACAAATATTTGTATGGTCTACAAGTGTTCCGGGTTCAGGTGTATTGTATATGTGAGTTAACATTTTTGTGAACGCACGCACGGATCAGGAAATATTTCTAGATGAATATTTCTAGTAGTTTTTTTTCACGAAATTTTAGAAACTACAACACAAACTTAAAATTTGACAGATAGGGTTCTTATAAGATGTAGACATCTGCTAAGAACGAATTTTACGAAACTCCACCCTTAAGGGGGTAAAACGGGGGTAGGAAGTTTGTATGGAGAAACCTACTTTTACGCGGGCGAAGCCGCCCGCAGAAGCTAGTAAGTAAATATTTTTTTAGTGTAATCTATTGCAGCGAAATCTGTGATGCCACATAAGAACTAAGATTCAAAATCCTCCATCGCGGTATTAGGTTTCTCGGCACAATTAGAACATAATATATAAGAGTCCAAAACCAACTAGTATGGCGCAACGTTTTTTAAAAAAATAAAAAAAAACTATCGGGCAGTTAACCGAACGAGACACGGAGGATACTCCCTTTTTAACGAAGGTTTGTGAGACTTTACACCCTGTTCCGCAAACTTCTAAATTTGCTTGCTGCGGACAACTTGCTGATCTTCAAGGTTAGAGCAAACAGGTTCTAAATAAACTAGTGCACTTCACTATCGACGATTACATCACTGCTTACCATCAAGCAGGATCGCAGTCAAGCACTAGCTTATAATATCGTTAAAAATAAAACCTCGATACTATTATAACCAGATACGTATATACTAGATTTTGCAGGTTAATAATGACGACAGCCCGTCAAAATCTGCCACGTAGGACACTTCAACTCGAGTATCTAGGCGGCCAGTCTCGGCGACCTAAATATATCATCAGATAAATCCGCCATGTTTTTTTTTTTTTTTTTTTTTTTTATTGGGTGGGAAAATCATCCTAATGACATCCCCGCTCTTGGGCGGAGCGGGAGATAGTGTCAGACTCTTACTGACTAAAAACCCACTCCTGTTCCTTCGTTGCCTTCGTCCCAGGGCCCCGGGTTCCGCTTTCACACTACCCGTGGCCCCAGTAGGCTTCGACCCTGCTGGGCCCCTACGATTTGCTGACATCTCCTTGAGGCGCGCGTGGAACAAAACGCGCCGTCGACGACTTGGGCTCGGTCCGGACGGTTACCGGACGATCAGACGGCGAGCCACCCATTGCTCGCCGTCTGCAAGCCCGCGCCTACGGTGGCCGGAAATCGGGATCGGAATCCCGGCGGCGGTTGGAGCGTAAGGACCGTTGCCTCACGCGATCGGCCGCCTCCTTAGCTAGCATTACTGCTTCGCAGAAGGAGGCGACCGCTTGCCACTCCTCCTCGCTCCGGAGCATGGCCTGAACCAAGGCCCGGCGCGAGAGATCACCGCCGCCGATTGCCCCCACGAGGTCACGGCGTTGCTCTACCCAAGCGGGGCACACCTCCACCGTGTGCTCCACCGTGTCCTCCGGGTGGGCCGCACAGTGGCGACACCCGGGCGTCGTTTCCGCACGAATCCGGTGCAGGAACCTCCCGAACTTACCGTGTCCGGTGAGGACCTGCGTCATGCGGAATGTGAGGACGCCGTGAGGTCTTTCCAACCACGCCTCAAAGAGGGGACTTACCGCCATAATTGTGGCGTGCCCAGCACGGGGTCGCGACAGTCGCTGCCGCCATTTCTCCATGAGAACTCGCCGGAACTCTGTCCGCCATGCCGCGACTTGTTGCGGCAGCGGAGTTTCGCCCCGGCGTTGCATCTCCATGCGCCGTTCGTGCATGAGTGCAAGGACTGTTGCCTCCAGTTCCCATGGTCGCTGGCCAGCAAGAAGGCTCGCCGCTTCGCGGGAAATCGTCCGGTATCCTCGCACCATCCGTATGGCCATGACCCTCTGGCACGCGTTCAGCCGGGCCGCCGGCTGCTTCCGCAGCCCCGGCGCCCACACTGGCGCGCCATAAAGGGCCATGGACCGAACGATCCCCGCGTAGAGCCTCCGGCAGGAGGCGTCTGGACCCCCAAGGTTGGGCAGGAGCCGCGAGAGAGCAGCCCCAGTCCGATTTAGTTTGGGAGCCAGACGTCGGAAATGCTCGTCGAAATCCCATCGGCTGTCGAGAACGAGTCCCAGGTACTTCATCGTTGACCCGACGCCGATGTGGACTCCTCCCACCGTTAGCCGGGAACCCGGTGGTGGCGCGTTCCGAGGGCCGTGAAAGCACATGGCCTCGGACTTGTGCAATGCCACCTCGAGTCCCAGCTCCTGGATCCTACCAACGACCGTCGCGACCCCGCGTGTCGCTAGTTCGACCGCCGCCTGGTACGACTCTCCCTGCGCCAGGACCAGCGTGTCGTCTGCGTAGCAGACCACGCTGACCCCGTCAGGGAGGTCGCCGCGCAGCACGTAATCGTATCCGATGTTCCACAAGGGCGGCCCTAGTACCAATCCCTGCGGAACACCGCACGACATCTCTCGACGTTCCCACACCCCCTGATGACCGGGGTAGGTTATGTACCTGTCTGACAGGTACGCCTCGACCACACGACAGAGGTAGTCGGGCATCCGGTGATACCGGAGTGCCCTCCCAATGCTACTCCAAGGCAGGGAGTTGAAGGCGTTGGCGATGTCCAAAGACACCGCCACGACACACCTGCCCTGGGCCACTGCATCCCCCGTCGTGAGAGCTCGCACGCACATGATGGCGTCCACCGTGGAGCGCCTCCTGCGAAAGCCGAACTGGCCGTCCGCCAGATCCGGCCCCACCCGTGTTAGGTGCGCGACGAGGCGGTCTGCAATTACTCTTTCAAAGAGCTTGCCCACCTCGTCGAGCAGCACAATGGGCCGGTACGCGGACGGAGAGTCTGCGGGGCGCCCCGGCTTCGCGATAAGGACCAGTTTCCCCGTCTTCCAGCGAAGTGGGAACTGGCCCCTCTCCATACATGCGCTGAAGAGCCCTCTTAGTCGAGGCCCGAGAGCCTCCATGGCCAGGACCCATGCCTTCCCAGGCAAGCCGTCGGGTCCTGGGGCGGTATTTTTGGCACTCAGCCTTCGTACCGCCACTCTCATCTCTACCTCGGTCACCTCTGGAGCGTTATCGTCGTCGTCGCCATCGTGGTCCGCGTCGGACACCGCTGGTGGCGGAGCCATGGGCGGGGGAGAGTGTTCCCCTCGCGTGGGGAACAGAGTGCTCACCACACCCTCCACGAGCTGGGGCCGGAGACTCTGCGTCAGCGGGGGAGCCCAGGGGCGGAGTTTGTCCCGTACCAATTTGTACGGGCGTCCCCATGGGTCCCCATTCAGAGTCCCCAGCCACACGTTGCGGGCCTCAAGTTTGGCCCGCCTTATCTCCGCTCGGAGGGTGCGCTTTGCCGCTCTGTATCCCTCGTACAGCTCCGCCTCTCTGGCCTCCGCATCCGCTGGACGGATGCGGCGACTGCGGTATCTGGCATACCGGCGTCGCGCGGCATTGCACGCGTTGCGCAGTGCCGCAATCTCCGGCGACCACCAGTATACCTGGCGCTGAGCACGTCCTGGAGGGACTCGGGGCATTGCCGCGTCGCAAATTTGCGACATGGCCTCCCGGAACCACTCTGCCTCGACGTCTATGTCGACAGGCCTGTCCGGTGCTTGCACCCAGGCCTGTACCGTCGCGGCTTCCAGGAGGAGCTCCCGGTCCATCTGCCTCAGCGCCCACCGCGGACCACAAGGGTTCCGTCGGACCGGCGCAATCGAGGTTTGGGCGGAGACGTCGAACCGGATGTACCGGTGGTCCGAAAACGTCTCCACCCCCTCCATAACGCGCCAGTCGACGACACGCGGCGACAGAGCGGGGCTGGCGAACGAGATGTCCACCACTGAGTCACCCCGCATCCGCACACACGTGGGGACAGAACCCCGGTTTAGGACGACCAGGCCTGTCTCCAGAGCCCAGTCCTCCACCATCCGACCCCGCTGGTTCGTGAGCCGGGAACCCCAAGCCAAGTTCTTGGCATTGAAGTCCCCGCAAACGACCACGGGGAGGGAACCAAACCCAGCGACGACGGCTTTCAGCTCCATTAGGGAGATGTGAAGATCGCCGAGAGATCTGCTCGGGGACAGGTAGACGCCTACCACTGCAATGTCCCCGAACCGTGCCGCCACGCAACCCCGTCCCCTCGTGACGGCCTCAAGGGTCGGGGTACCGGCGGCGGCCGACGAAATTAGGGTCACCGAGCCGTCCAGGTCCCGCACCCAGTCTCCCCTGGGCAGGACATTGTACGGCTCGGAGACCACGGCGATATTGATCGACCACTGCGCCATGCTCTGGAGCAACAGATCCTGAGCGGGGGCGCAGTGGTTGATGTTCGCCTGGAGGAGACGTAATGGGGTCGTTATTGACAGTCCATTACAGTCTCCTCCCTAGCCCTCCGTGAGGGCCCTGCCGCGGCGGGTGCGGCGGCGACAGCGGTGGCAGCCAAGGAAGCGGCTGCGGCGGTGAGTACGTCCGGGTGGATGGGCCTCCGTACTTTGCCCTTGGCCTTGGCAGGGGGGTCGCAGGACCTGCCCCCAGCCCGGTGCTCGGCCGGCTTGCCTGCCGCCGCACATGCATAGCAGTGCGGCGTTGCACGGCATTCGACGGCCTTGTGACCGGCCTGACCGCACTGGTAGCAGCGGTCGCTGCGGTCCACCTCCGCGGCGCAATGGGCCCCCACGTGGTGCCCCACGTGGCAGCGGTAACACCGCAGAGGTCTGGGCTCCAGCAGTTTTACCTGCGCGGAGACCCAGCCCACCAAGAGCCTACGGCCTTCAGCCGTGATGGCTTTGGCCGCCGACACGGGGCAGCTGACCGTAACGGCCCGCATGCCCGTGCTGTCAGCACGGATGGTGCCAGCCCGCACTTGATCGGCCTGGCACCCTCCCGCCCTGACGACGGCGGCCACCACCTCGTCCACCCTGACGGAGTCATCCAGGCCCATGATGCGCACGTCTATGCACTTTGTGGGCCTGGACACTCGGACCTCCTCAGCGTCCATAGACGCCCTGATCCTTGCGGCCAGGGCGTCCGCGGCAGAGCCGCTGTCCGCACCAGGGACCTCCAATATTCGGGCCCCGGTTGCGGTGCGCCTCATTCGGAAGCCCTCAGTGGCTCCGAACTCGCTAAGGTGGCCCACCACCGCCTGCTTCGCCTTTTCCATGACGGCGTTGTACGTCACGCCCTTCTTTTCCGCAGCTGGCTGTAGTGTAATCACTACAGCTGCGGAATTCGGGGCGCGAAGTCTGGCCGCCATGGCCCGCTTCCTGCGCTGCTGTCGCCGCTCGCGCTTCTTCGCCGCTCTAGCCGCCTTGCCCGCCTTCCTGCTGGCGCCGACGACCGTCCATTCGGCGCCAGCCGAGGGTTCTTCGGGCAGGGGAGGCGGCAGGCGCGGCCCAGTCGCTGCCGCCGCAGCAGGACGTCCCGCCGGTTTAGCAGCAGGCACCGCTCTGCCTTTTGGGGAGGGGGTAGGCTTCCCCTGCCGCTGCTGCTGTTTGGCCGCCTGGACCAGCCTCGGAGGTTCCGACACCACCACGGCTCCGCGCCCAGTTTGCCCCGAGGGGCCCACCCTGGGCGCAGCAGCCGGGGCCGCGGCGGCGGCGGCGGCGTACGATGCCACCCTTTTCTGGCCGGAGGCCGCAAGCGGGGGGCGCAGCACAATGCCCTCCAGGACAGCGAACTGCCGCTGGACCCGTTCTTGGAACTGCTGCTGCTGTTCCAGCTGCTGCTGCCGGAAGGTGGCCAGCTCCTGCCGCAGCAGGGTCAGCAACTCCCTCTCCGCCTGGGGCAGGGGCTGGGACCGACTCTGCCCCTGCTTGCATCCCCCTTTTTTCGCCACCTCAGGGCCAGATCCACGGAGACCGGCCAGGTCCGCCTCGAGCCGCTCAATCCTCTTATTGAGGGATCTCTTAAACGGCTCCAGGACGATACCCAGTGCCTCTGTTATCGAGGTCATGGCCTGGGAGATGGATCGCCTCTTGGCAACCCTCTCCCTTTTCTTGGCCACGCCTGATATGGCAGCTGCCACGACCTCCGTGAACCTATTCAGCGCCTCCTCCAAACCTTCTGGCTCGCTACCCGAAGGCTCCGGTTGCGGAGGGCCGACCAGGCTCCTGAGTGCCCCGGGGTGGCACCCCTCCCTGGCGACTTTGACGGATCGCCGGGCCACTTCCTCGGCGGTGCGCCGGCTTCCCTTCCCCATCTTTCGGCCCGCACCCCGCACAGCGGTGGAGACCTTGCGGGCCGATACACCCAGTTCGTCGTCATCGGAGGATGTCCTCCGGCCATCCCCCAACATGCGGCGCTTGAGGAACTGGGTCTTGGAGGTGGACTCCTCCACCTCCATCCTCTCCGATCCAAGCGAAGACGTGGCATCGGAGTCCGACGCCGCGTCTCCGCTCACCTCCCTGAGGCCGAAGCTCCTGCCGGCCTCTGCAGGACCCACCGGCGCAGCGGACGTGCTGGGAACAGGTCCCAGGGACTCCACGCTACCAGTGGGTGAGCCACCCTGGCTCTTTGCGTCCACGAAGGACGGTAACAGGTCCTTTTGGGACCTGACGCGCTCTTTGCCCCCCCCAGAATACGAGGGGCAGCCCGAGCTCTGCTCGGGGAGGGATTCTCCACCTGCGGTGCAGGCGGTACCCTCCTGGGGTAATATCTTTTTCGGAGTCGCGTCCATGGTGATGTGCTGAACTCAGCTTTGCCTTTTTTGTGGGGTGGGGTCCCCAATAACCACGTTCGCCATCGTGGTCACGTCTGATAAGCAGACGCGTACCCGAGGCGAACCCACTCTCTCAAAACCACTGTCCAAAAACACCAACAGCTGTTGGTGCTGATGCTTCTGGACAGTGCACCCTCCTTGGCGGTCCGTCTGGACTCCGCCTGTGTGTTCCTCTTGGTCTGGTCTCTCGCTTGAGGCCTTCCGGCATGAGTAGCTCTACCGGCATAGCCCTCAAGGTCATAAAGACACGCAAGCCCCACCACGACGACAACGTGGGAACAAGGTCGGTGGGGTAAATCCGCCATGTGAGATCACTCTAACATCACTACCTCAAAAAGTAGTCGGTGTGACCTAAATTTCTCTCATCAACGAAATATACATATACAGGCCCTTTTCGCGTCGTCATGCAAAAAATTAACACCACATCTCACATTTAGGTTATAAAATAAAAAGGAGAAAATGAAGCTGCCATGTTTAACATCCCTAAAATAATAGTACGTACAGTCGAGACGTTTAAATCTTCGTCAGTTTCCAAATTTTGTACCCTATCAAGTAGGAACATTTTTTTTCTCTTTTAAATCTACTACTTTATACACGTAGCTGATTACTATACGGCAAATTATATTTTTAAAGCATTAAAATAAATACTATAAACTTTTTATCAATATTTAGTGGTTTTAAAACTTTTAAATGGTCTGTTTCGGGCGCCATTTTATGACAAATGAATCAATTCTGTTTTATTTCATTTCTCACTATCAAATTTGTATTTAGCAATTGTCTGCAGCTACATTATGACAATACAAAAACTGTAAAGTTCCAAAGCATATACTATCAAGAACAGCGCAAACATAAACGAACGTTAATATGACGTGACGAACCTATTTCTGCCGCGACTTTACATTATACATAGGATAGACGGGTAACGTTATGTGAACCATGAAAAAGATGACACGAGATAACTTCATCAAAGGTGGCTCTTTATGTAGATACGTAGGTATCCTTTGCAGCTAAAAAGCATCAGAGTGCCTTTCAAAGAAAATGGCTATTCGCTTTTAGTCGTGCCTCTTGGCGACCTTTTACGCTCATTTTTACAACAGTTAGTAAATGTTCCAACTAATGTTTTTGGGCTTTTTCAAAGTGCTTTCCAGTTTGTTGGGCAGGTTTTGGATTTTGTTTTATTGTTAATGTTGAATTGGGGTTGGCAGATACGTTGCTATGTTTTTGTTTTTGTTTTTGACCTACAAGGTCTGGAACTTACCCCGATATTATAATTATGCTAATATTCCACAATTATCACACAACGCTATCAAGTCCCAAACTAAGCAGAGCTTGTGCTATGAGTATGAGACAACTGCTAAACATACTTAAATATTTCTAAATACGTACATAATATATATAAATTACACCCAGACACAGAAAAAATGATCGTGCTCATCACACAAACATTTGTCTTGGGTGGGAATCGAATCCACAACCTCCGGCTTAGCAGTCAGAGTCACTTACTACTAGACCAACAAGCCAGTTGAATGACAATGGACAAGAAAGAAACATAAGTGACTTTTTCTTGCTTGATTGTTAGCAATATTTTTCTCATCACTATCATCATTTCAGTCGAAAGACGTCCATTGTTGGACATAGGCTTCCCCCAAGTGTCACCATAATGAATGGTCCTATGCGTCACGCATGCATCGAATTCCCGCGTCTTTAACCAGGTCATCGGTCCACCTTGTCGGAGGCCTTCCCATACTGTATCTTCCCGTGTGTGCTTTCGGCCTCATCGACCATATAGACCTAGATTTGGATGATAGTGGAACAGACTTAAAATATATTTGCATGACCTTCAGATAATTGTTTCGTGTCTGAGTGCTTATTTATGTAACAATAGATATTTATGAATGCAGCCACGATACACGAGTGAATTTTAGCGAGGAGCAAAAATAAAAAAAAACTTTAATTGTTTCAAGAAAAATACACTTACTTACAGGGAGCGGTGGTGGCCGAGTGGTAACGGCCCAGACTTACGAGTTGTAGGTCGCGGGTTCAAACCCAGCCAAGCGCATTTTTTTGTGTAATTTATTTAATTACCACTGCTCTCAAAACGGTGAAGGAAAACATCGTGAGGAAACGATATCTTGGAACCAAAAAATTCGAAGACATGTGACATCCACCAACCCGCACTGGGCCCGCGTGGTGGATTATGGCCCGTTCCCTCTCCTAGAGAGGAGGCCTGAATCCCAACAGTGGGAACATTAAAAGGGCTGATTATGCTATGCTATTATGCTACACTTACTTATCTGACATCATCATAATTTAGCCAAAACTACTTACATTCCCACAGGGTATGATATTTTCAGTCTTCATTTTAATATTAAAACTACATCAAACCAACATCATAAAGATATCAACTGCTTGATGCACTGCATACATGAAATCTAAGGAGTAAACCTACCACGTTTACGTTGACATATTTTACTGGGAGTCATCAAACTTAGACTAGACTTATACTTAAATTTTGAGGCAGACATCTGTGTCGAAGTTACCATAATCGACTTTTAAGGATGTAAAGTTGTGTCTTAACTTTCGTGTCTGTTGTCACTACAATGCTATGCTACCGAGATCATTTTTTGAGTTTGATTCCACAGTCGAGCGTTGTTTTGTTGGCATTTTTGTACAGATATCTGTATTTGTACTTCGTTAATATCACTTTAGCCGAAAAAGCTCCTCAGCTGGACATAGGCCTCCCCCAAGTGTCACACAACGTACAGTCCTGTGTGTCTCTCATCCATCGCATTTCCGCGACTCTCTTCAGGTGATAGATCCACCTTACAAACTTACTTATGAAAACAGTTCAATTCCCGAATTGAATTATGAAGATTTTTCCGAAATGCAAAAAAAAAAATTGTGACGTAACTACAAATTTACAGTTTTCAGTTTTTTTCCTATACTTACTTGTGCTCTGAGATTTTGCTTCATGCCAAATTTCAGGATTCTAGGTCAAAGAGTGTTCCTATAAGGTTTCCATTTTTCCTTTTGAGGTACGAAACCCTAAAAACTAAAATAAATATATGGACGATTCAACTGATTTAGAAAATATACGTTAATTATTATTTTATTTATAAGAAGGTTCGACGGCATGGTGGGCACAGTGTTTGAGCGATTTAATGTTATGCTCCGTTTTTCGGGTTCGATTCCCGCACGAAACTAATATTTGTATGACCTATAGATAGGTATTTTGTGTATGTGAGTTTACATGTATTTGAAAGTATACTCGATATAAGAGTAATTAGAAAGAAATAAAGAAGAAAGAAAACATGTTTATTCTGCTCCCTGACAGGCCATATGTGTAACTGGCATAACCGTGTTGCTCTATATGACCATAGACAATACAGTTGTCTAGATTATTTGTTGCGTTTTGACGCCGGCCATAACAGAGACAAAATAAACAAAAATAAATCAAAATAAAAAAGAAAATAACATAATTTTAACAATAAAAGCTAAAAATCAAAGTTGTGCGTCGTATCTTAGCAAGAATAGGCCGAATTACTAGTGTGGGTGGGAGAGAAAACGAAACCCGGGGCCCTGGGACGAAGGCAACGAAGGATTTTAGTCAGTAAAAGTCTGACACTATCTCCGGATCCGCCCAAGGGCGAGATTTGTCATAAGATGATTTTCCCACCCAGTGGATGGGAGAAAAAATTAGGATGAAAAGTCGGTGACCAATATAAACCTGCAAAAAATCAATCATAATAAAACGTCACAACTTGTTTGGAAACTCATTATCACACAATCGTCAACCTCATCGATGTTCTGCAGCAAAGTCACGACACACTTTCTCCATTACCATTCAGCCTCATTTAGAACTGAAATCATAAAACAAATGAACGCCATATTTTTACGAGTTGGAACCGAAGCGGGTTCACGGGCGGTCAATGATCGATCGAGTATGATGCGGTCAAAGGTTTCGTAATGTTTCTCATACATTACTGTGGTTTTTACACTTTGTTTAAGAGTAGATATTTTTGGAGCAGACTTTGAATTATTAGACTGTAAGGCTTTTGGACTATTGGACTATTGGCCTATTGAACTATTGTACTATTGGACGATTGGATTATTGGAATATTCAATAATTGTATTTTGGAGGTATGTGGAACAGAGAGTAAAGTCCCGAAAACCTCCGTTAAAAAGGGAGAATCCTCCGACCAGACGAGTGTTACGTCTGGTGGGCAACTGCCCGATAGATGATTTCGGGCTGTTCCATATGTTCAATCAAGCAGAGAACTTTATTTGCGCGATGCAGGATTAGTTCTTTTGTGAAGGCATAGATGTCGCTACAGTACTATTGGACAATTTTACTATAGGACTATTGGACTTTTGGATTATTAGAATATTGGTCTATTGGACTATTGGACTGTTGGACTGTTGGACTGTTGGACTGTTGGACTGTTGAACTGTTGGACTGTTGGACTGTTGGACTGTTGGACTATTGGACTATTGGATTATTGGACTATTGGACTATTGGACTATGGGACTATTGGACTATTGGGCTATTGGGCTATTGGACTATTGGACTATTTAGGAATTTGGGTTTCGATCTCATACAGAGTCTGCTCCTTACTCAAGTTGGGAAGAACTTTAGTATGGTGGGCTGAACTGAAAATTTCTCTGCTATGTTAACATAACGTGATCAGCCTTTTAATGTTCCCACTGCTGGGACTCAGGCCTCCTCTCTAGAACAGGAAAAGGGCCGTAATCTACCAAGCGGACCCAGTGCGAGTTCGTGGACATTACAGTCTTAGCTATGTTACGATGCGGTATATTCACTCGTGATAGAAATATTTTGACTTAATGTCAACTTCAATAATTGAGTAGCAATCTGAGTTTTTTGAATAGAGTAATTATTCAATGAACTTTACACTACCTTCTTACGTTTTGTAAGTGGCCATGTGCATATATGAAATAAAATATTTTGAATTTGACATTCAAATTAAGTTTTGGGCATTTTTCGACTCCCTTAAGACAAACTAGTGTGTTTGGTATCTGTGGAAACGTTTGAAAGAGTGACCGCGTCCCTAGAGCATCTAAGGCGTATACTTTAGAAGCCATTTGAAGATTTCTTATTTCAAAAACAAATTAGGTATGACATAAACCAAAATATTTATAAACTAGCCTTTGCCCGCGACATCGTCCGCGTAGAAGTCGAAAATGGTTTTATTAGGTTTTTTGAGATACGAAAATATGAAATATTAAATTATTATCTTCGTCGTGTGTGATAGTCCATTGAATTGTATGACGCAAACCCCGCGCGAACGCCGGCGTTCGCGCGTGTTTTCGCGCCATTTAGGATAAACGATGGCGTCTGCATAGATTATACAATATTCAGCTTTTTATACATTTGTAGCGACATCTATCGCGTCACATAAGAAAATCCTGAATCGCGCAATCAAAGTTCTCCGCGCGATTAGAACATATAGAACAGTCCGAAATCATCTATCGGGCAGTTGCAGCCCACCAGACATAACATCCCGTCTGGTTGGAGGATCCTCCCTTTTCAACGGAGGTTTGCGGGACTTTACTCTCTGTTCCACATTCCTCCAAACTGGTGACCCTCGACAAAGAACGTCAGCGCAGCCTTCGTGCAGCTCCTACTTCGTGACGTCATCATCACTTCCTCAAGCTTTCGAGCAGCGAGCCATACAGCCAGCACCCACGGCTATAAAGGGTATCCTGACCACCAGCATGCCTACATGGTCATACCTGGTCATCACCCTCAGCCTCATCAGCGACCTTGGCGAAGCACACTGCACCTTCGGCCAGTCACATGAAGAGCAATGAAGAACCTCTCCTGGTCGACGCAAGCAGTCAAGCCACTACGTCGCACAGCACCGCTCCGACTCACTGGAGCCAGCAGCACTACTCCGACTCACTGGAGCCTGCAGCATCATCCCGACTCACTGGGATAGCACCACCCCGACTCACTGGGGCATCACCGCAGACAGTTCCGACTCACCGAGAACTATGCGGCATTCGGTTCCGACTCACTGGAACCAACCTACCAATGGCCTGGCACGCATCAAGAAGCATCAAGAACCATCGATCTCCGATCTCCGGAGGGGAGTGATGTAGCGACATCTATCGCGTCACATAAGAAAATCCTGAATCGCGCAATCAAAGTTCTCCGCGCGATTAGAACATATAGAACAGTCCGAAATCATCTATCGGGCAGTTGCAGCCCACCAGACATAACATCCCGTCTGGCCGGAGGATCCTCCCTTTTCAACGGAGGTTTGCGGGACTTTACTCTCTGTTCCACCTTCCTCCAAACATTTATCAAATGGATTATTGGGTATTTATCCAAGTACATAAATAAGAAGTTATTCATAAAGTAGTCTGTAAATATCGAAAATAAACAAACTTTTCCGTTATTCCCTATATACCTATACATAGCCATAGGTTAAGATAAAATATAATAGTATCTTAGCCGTGTGTAGCGCCCCTTAGTGAACTCCACTGCGGGTAGGTTACGTCACCCACGACAAACTTATTATTTTCGGTTGGTACAGTAATCGGGTCTAGGGATCGAACCGCAAAATTAAGTTTGTTTTTATTGTATATACTTTTCCGGGATAAAAAGTACTCAGTGTGGTGCCCAGGATATTAAAAAATAAATATACCAAGTTTCATCGTAATCGAAGCGGCAGTTTTTGCGTGATGCCTGAACAAACAGACAGACAGACAAAAATTTTTTTAATCACATTTTTGGGTTCGGTGTCGGTCTAGTAACACCCCCTGCCATTTATTTTTTTGATATTTTTAATGTACAAAATTTTCACTTCTACTGATTTATTATAAGTATAGATTACAACGACAGTAATCTTTGCAAAATACATGGAACAAAAATACGTAAACCAATCAACAAAATGTATAATTACGAAACAAAGTGTAAATTATTTCGTTACCCATATTAAAAAAAAAACTCATTTATCGAGGCTTAACGTGAAAATAATGTTTTGTTCGAGTCTGGCACAATTGAGTTATTAGAGGATTTGACACGCTCTATAATTTGTATCGAGTATAAAGTTTTAAAAAACCTCAATTTCTCTATAGTGTAAAATAATTGGAAATTGCGCAGGTGTACTCGATTGACAAAATGATTGTTATTGTGTATCAATTTTTGGGTACTAGCTTTAGTACAGATCATCATCATCATCATCATCATCATTTCAGCCGAAAGACGTCCACTGTTGGACATTGTCATACTGATGGTCAGACTTCCTGACTACCTGTGATGACTGTCAACTGACTGACTGTCAGATCTACGAATGACAACTGGGACCAACGGTTTAACGTGCTTTCTGAGGCACGGGATGTAACTGATGTCTTAGATAAACTAAAAAAAGTGTCATCGCCATCATTCATCATCATTTCAGCCGAAAGACGTTCACTGTTGGACATAGGCGTCCCTCAAGCGACGCCACAACGACCGATCCTGTGTGTCTCGCATCCACCGCACTATTAGTACAGATATTTTAATGAAATAAGTGATATCGTGACCACCACTATGCCTTACTTCGTTTTCAGATACAGATAGCGGCACGAATCTTGAGCGCTCGGCGAAAGAGCGATGATCGCTTTGCGCATCGTACACATCAGTGAACCAATCACTGTACAAGGACTGCACTTCCCGCCCCCGCGTCTCTTCTCATACCACTAAAGAGACCCGATATTTCACTTCTGCGTGCTTCTGCGCAAGTAGAACTGTAGAAGTCAGCGATCAAGATCCGTGCCGGTATCTGTAATTGACTAACCTGTTGGTCTAGTGGTTAGTGGCCCTGACTGCTATGCCGGAGGTTGTGGGTTCGATTCCCACCCAGGACAAAGGTTTGTGTGATAAGCACGATCATTTGTTCTGTGTCTGGGTGTAATTTATCTATAATATGTATTTATTAAGAAATATATAAGTATATTTATCAGTTGTCTAGTACTCATAACACAAGCTCTGCTTAGCTTGGGAATAGACGGCGTTGTGTGATAGTAGAGGAATATAGTATGAAAGATTATATAAACTTTGAAAATTTGCGATGCTCTACGTGTCGTTCAATTGCAGATTAGAAAGAAAGGGTAGACACGTTTCTGTAATTTCTACGTTATTCATACTTATTTCGTGTCGATTTGACTCAAATCTTGTCCAACCATGACGGCATGATTGGCGTAGTAGCTGAGCAATCGACAACTGCGCTACGTGTCGCAGATTTGATTCCCGTACGGAAAAAATATTAGTATAGCCTGCAGATAGGTGTTCCTGGTCTGGATGTCTTAGCTCGCCGTCCGACCGTCCGGTAACCGTCCGGACCGAGCCCAAGTCGTTGACGTACGGTTCCAAGCGCGTCTCAAGGAGATGTCAGCAAACCGTAGGGGCCCAGCAGGGTCGAAGCCTACTGGGGCCAAGGGTTAGATTCTGAAAGGAAGACTCGGTCCTGGTAAGAAAGGCAACTGAGGAAGAGTAGTGGGTTTTAAGTCAGTAAAAGTTTGACACGCCCTCGTGTTTTGCCCAAGAGCGGGGAATGTTATTGGATGATAGACCTACAAAAAAAAAGGTTTGGATATCTTGTGTATGAGAATTTACATGTTTGTGAAAACATCCCCGATATAGGAGTAACTCCTAGTGTGGGGCAACGAATTATATAAAAAAATGTAGCCAACTGAAACGCAGTTATGAATGCAGATTGGTAAAATATGTAACCTTACTTTTGGGGATCCAGATTTGATTAAGTCCAATCTACAAAGCACAGGCGAAGGGTAGCCAGCCTATCGGTATTTTACAGGTTACATTTTGGAGAGTATGCGCGGGAATTGCATGACTTGATCATCCGCCATCTCCTTTCTACCATCGGACAACCAGACGAACGACGAGTATCTACCCTTACGTTGTTGAAACTTCAACGGTCCGAACAAAACGTTTCGCTTCGTCGTTTATACCGCGTACATCGAAGGACTGGAACAATTTGCCTACTGCGGTCTTCCCGTCCAACTATAATTTAGGTGTCTTCAAGGCTAGAGTGAATAGGCTCTTAATAAACTAGTGTGCCTGACCATCAATGATTGCATCTCCGCTTACCATCAGGTGGGATCGCAGTCAAGCACTGGTTTATATCAATTTAAAAAAAAAAATGTTTTACTGCTAGTAGGTACTAATTGTGGTACTAAAAATAGTTCAGCTGTTTCTTTGGTCTCGTGGTCAAAAAGTCTATTAGGCTTTTCTGTTAAGAACTAGCTTTTGCCCGCGATTTTGCCCACGTACATGAAATATGGCCTATGTCACTCTGAAATAAAGCAAGTTTCTATCGGTGAAACATGAAATCGCGGAAAAAAAATCAGCGGTTCCCTACGTTTATGTTCGCATAACTCGTCAAAATGTATTGAGCAGCTGATTTCTTTTCACTATTTCTGGTTTGGTCCCATAGTAAAAGTTGTTCATAATGAGGAGTACAATGTCCCCTGGAAATTCTTAAAGTTAATTTTTTATCACCTAACATATATTGTTCACACAGACACTACTATAACGCGGCACGGCGCGGCGGCGGCGGCGCGGGGTCCAAGCACGCAGGACATCGAGCATTGCATCGTCCAACACGACCGCGCGTAGACGTACTTTTGAACTGTAACCTAGTTTTGCTAAGATTAGAATAAACCTATACAGTCCACTTGCCTTTAATTTAATATAATATCTAAGTCTAAACCTATGTTTAGGCTCAGATAGATAGATAGATAGACGATGGTTTAGATAGTATTTGACTGATGTTACGACGGCTCGAAGGACCATTCCTTCGAGCCGTCTGTCTCTTCGAGGTCAAACAGGGGTCGCAGCATACTAGCCTCTGGAAGCAGCACAATCAAGCAGCGTCGGCAGCATCAGTCGCTATAACGGACGAAAAAGGGTTTGGTAGCAGCAGTTTCGTGAGTTCGACCAATTCATTTCTTCCAAAATTTTCATCCAGTCTCATTCAGTATTCAGTATACTTACTTTATACCCTACCATTTGCAAGCATAAATCCAAACATTCAAGTTTAAATATGTAGATGTAGATTTCTCTGTAGCAACCCGAAGTTTGGAAGTTGCTGGTGTGACCACTCCGTGACTTGGAAAGCACGTAAAGCTGTTGGTCCTGCGTCTGATCTCTCTCCGGTCGTATCTGATTGCCTTCCCATTGGAGTATAAAAGTAAGGGAACAGAGATTGCACCCATGTCTACCCACACACATGTGTACTATAATATATCCTGTGTACTTGAGTAATCTCTGTTGAGATTGACCACTGTGATCGAAATACGGTCGGAAGTATTATTTCTACTAGTAGGTATATTATTTTCTTTCTGAAGTTATAATAAAGTAAAAACAAAATTCATTTAATTCAAGTAAAAACCCATATTAAAAATCATCCAGATACACATTGCATATCATTCCAAAAATAAAAAAAATCATTAAATGCATTAAAAAAAAATCCCAATATTCAATAATAAAAATAAAAAAAAATACAAAAAACCCAATGAATAAAATCCAATAAATAAAATTATACCATTATTTCTTTGATCAAATATTTGGATATTTCATACCACCAATCTGTGAAAGAAGAAAAAATAAAACAAAATCAAGAAGGTTTTCTCACGAATTTTATTCTGTCTTATTTTTTTAAATTTTGATACTTGTCATAAGATTTCATAGTAACGGTTAGATAACGTATTATCTTATAAATTCCCAACATATTATGATAATTACCAAGTTAATAATTATATGATCTTTACACAAACAATTGGGGAAAACATTCGATACAAAACTTACGTTAACAGAAAATGTGACATAGAAACTTTGCCTATTACGATGCGGTTTCCAAACAGAATAGATAATCATTTATTTACACTTAAACTAATCTAAACCTGGAACTTATCAATATATAGTTAAAAGTAAATCAACACCGCAATCATTTTTTCAATACCTCAGCAAAGCGGTAAAAGTGAAATGATCACGAAAACATTTTTTTTTCACAAATATTATAATTTTAAAGAAAAATATCACGAAAACATAATATTTTCGTGATCATTTTACCGCGTAATAAAGTGAAATAATCACGAAAACAATTTTTTTTTAATCATGAATATTATAATTTTGAAGTAAAAGATCATGAAATAATTTTTTAAAGTAAAAATATTTTCGTGATCATTAAACTGTGTAATAGGCAAAGAGCTAGTGACACACAAAACAAACCGTATGATATTATAGTACAACAGTCATACATCATAAAAAATACATCAATATAAAATTGTACGGAACACGAGTTAAAATAACACGACCATATAGAGAACATGTGACACAGATTAATCAAAACATTTTTTAGATAAAATGCCACGTTCGACATGTAATGTTATTGGAAATATTTTTAGGAACAACACTTTCGCCTATTTTTATTCTAGATATTTTTTTTGTAGCAACAGCAGAATGGAATTTGATCAAATTGCGCAGGTGGTAGATATATTGTTACAGTTTTTTTAAAGGTTGTAAAATTGGTTTATTCATAAAATAACATGAGATAGACAAGTATAGTCAAACAAACTCACAGAATAGAAACAAAAATTTGAAAAAGATTTTTATTTGATTTGAATATTTTTTTACCCAGAACTTAAATACTCCTTTTTTTTTCATTCTTATTAATTCATTTTAATAAATCGCTCACCTATCAATATATTCATTTTTCATATTTTATAGAAGGGATCAAGGATCAAAGATTGTACAAGTATTTAAAACGAAGTTTTGAGTTCATTTCATATCAGAAATTGTGATGTTGGCAATTAGTATATAGAACATAATAGATAGTCAAAGATATAAATTATCCACTTTTAAATACATAGGCTGTTAAAACTCAATTTTGCATTTATTATAGATGTGATGATTTCACTAGGTGAGCAAAATATTGATGCTTTGATAGATATCAATAACATAAACCAAATATATACTAAAGTTCGATGTATTCGATGGTATGTGCGGTTGAGTGATTGACTACTACGCTGCGTGTCGCGGGTTCAATTCCCGCACGGAACAAATATTTGTATGATTTACAGATGGGTGTTTCGGGTCTAGGAGTCTTGTATATGTGATTTTACATGTTTGTGAACGTACCTACAATATAAAAGTAATTCCTAGCGTTGGGATAAGTTTTTTATTTAAAGTGAAAATCCTGATCAAAGTTTTGTTTCTATTCATCTCTACGTTAACATTTTTTCTGGTATTCAGCTGCACCCGATTGTTTGTATATGTTGTTACCATAGCCTAGTTGCCATGGCCAATCTGGAAAACTCTAAACAGACTCCGCACCCAAGTTGGGTGCAGCAAAGACTATCTCCACAGACGGGGATTCCGTGTCATTACCATGTCCCACCTTTCATTCTGCATGACGTGCCCTGTTACCTTTTCACGTAGGGATCTAATGACAGCATCTGTGGACGGCATTGCCATGACCGAATACTAGACCAGGCAAGGAACTTAATTAGTTTTGCCATCGAAATGCTAAGAAGAAGAAAAAGAAGGACCCATCCTGCTTTGAAGTGCTATTGAAATATTGAGTTTTTTTATTGGAACTAGACTTCCAACCTATGTAAATCAAAAGTTCCTACAAAGTACTGCCAACATAATATCACTTAAGTGGTATACATTAGATAGGTGCAATAAAGCCTAGTTTTCACGTACATAAACTCAGCACAAATGCTCCGTGATTTTGAACAGAAATACTCTTCATAATTTCCAATTTAGTAGATACTGCTTTTGTGTTTCCTGAGCTTTGTATATTCTATTCAAATTGACTGGAAAATCAAAACCATGTTGCAGTACTTCTGGACTGATCGGATATACTGGGCAATACTCTATTTTATAAGCCGTACCTAACGTAGTACCTTTCCTAACGTAAGTCAGTTATAAGAGAACTGGAAATACGTAAAGACTTTAGCATATATATGATATAGCAGTTTCTACCTACATCATTCGAAAACCGTTTAAACCTCAGAATATTTTTCAACAATTGGTAATGTTGCAGACGGCGAGCAAAAGTTAAAAACTTTCATACACCGTACATTCATATACGTATATACAGTCATAAGTTAATGCGACAGCTATGAACGTGTCTAGATTACATAAGCCAAGAGGTAGCCAATCAGAAGCTTGATTAACTAGCAACCAGGTTTAAGGAAAGTATATAGGGTTATACACTGAGTTCCAAGAAGTAAATAGCACAGAAAAACCGTTATGAATAATCGGGCTTACCACTGGCTGGATAGTAAATAGACAGGATCTCGCTATTTTAATAGCCATTGGCGAGTAAACTCCTGCACTACTTGTGACCAGCTCTGAGAGTACTATAGCATTACTTTTTGGAAAATCGGTTGAGTCGGGAGGTTTCTTCTTTGCAAACCAACGCAAAGCGTGACTATGTCAGTCTATCTTAGCATCCTAGACTCGTAAAGCGGCCTTAGAATCCAGATTGAAGAATCCAGAAGTTCTTGAAGTAAATTAGAGTCAGTACAATAGTATACACTATCGTCACGTGTGTGAAGTGAAAGACTCCGTTGTTATAACATATTTACGCTGGTTATAGTTGTTTTTATGTATTACAAATAAAAACGGCTGAGGCCTTTCAATGTGACCATTGTGTTTTGTTATATATACATGCCCTCTATCCTTAATAGGTAACTTGGTGACATTGGTAACGGTGTAGTGATGAAACCGGCATTTCGAAGAACTAAAAATTCGAAGACATATGACATCCATGAATCCGCACTGGGCCCACGTGTTGGATTATGGCCCGTTCTCTCTCCTAGAGAATAGCATAACCTCAGACTCAGGCCAGTCTGAGGTTATGCTATTCTGTAGTTTAAGCCAAGCCGTAAAAGGCCAACATAGTTGATTACAGCCCATTTCTCGCTCTTAAACAGGAGGTCTTGGAGGATTAGTTCTAGCAATAGGAACATTATAAGTCTATGTTATGCTAATCGTATGTATTATTTTTTAAATAGGCTGCAAAAACCGAATATCAACCTCGTTATAAAACACGACCATTTACCAAAAGCCGAACAAGCGAACTTTTATTACAAAGCCACATTTTACAACTATGACAAAACAGTAATTCAACCAAAAATTGGTCATGCGTGAGCCCTAAATCAGCCTGATATACTCGTATGTAACATGTAGAGTCGACCTCGGTACCTCGCCCCATTCACTGAACCCCGGCTAGTTTATAGCTAGATTTCCTGACCTCATAAACTGAGCGTGTTGATATTAAAGCCTCTCCGATTCGCAGCGCGAAATATTTCACTCTTTTTTTCATATATACATTTTTTTTTTCACTGATCCCGGTGTATATGAAAATGTGCGCTGTTTTTGATAAAAATACCGGCTGGCTGATATTCGTTTTAAGCTTGCGTGCTCTAATTTGGTTCTGATAGGAAATTGGACGCTGTTTTCATGAAGAGTTAAATTACTTTTGGTAATTCTAGCGGTGTTTTTGGCTTTACTCTAATTTTGTACATTTTTTTATTTCTTTCATTCTATTTTTGGCTAGCCTGTTGGTCTAGTGATTAGTGGCCCCGACTGCTATGCCGGAGTGGGTTCGATTCCCACCCAGAACAAATGTTTGTGTGATGAGCACGATCATTTGTACTGTGTCAGGGTTTAATTTATCTACAATATGTATGTATTTAGAAATATATAAGTATGTTTATCAGTTCTCTAGTACTCATAACACAAGCTCAGCTTAGCTTGGGGCTAGACGGCGTTGTGTGATAGTTATGAAATATATTATTATTATTATATTATATAATATAATTCTTTAAGTTTTTTGAGTATCCATTTTTATACACAAAATGTAATGTATTTTTATATACAATATTTATATAAATTAATAAATAACTTAATAGTTGTCTATATTTTCGCGTAAAAACGAACACATGAGGCGTAAAAAGAAAAAAAAGCATCCACATGAAATAATGCTTAGAATGTTACCAGCATTGCTATATTGAAAAGCAATGCTAATTCGCTGGCCAAAGAAAAGTCTAGCCCTCTGATTATGGTCGGCTAACTGTTTACTAATATCCCGAATCCCGATATGCGCCTCTAGTGTTATAAAGATAGGTTTACTTGTACCAGCCGCATTTTGCGATTTAACAAATATATTGTTAATGTTTATTGTGATTCCAATAACGACAGGAATGATAAACGAGAAAAAAAGAAAGACGAAAGCCTTAGTATATAAGAAATAGACAAGATTTGGTTTCAAATGGGAAACCGTTAAGCTTATAGAACTTAAGCTAACAAATGAATGTTCCACGACAGTGATCCATCACATTTGCGAGAGATGGACACTTCAAAATCACTATCACACAATCCTACAAACGTGACCCTAATCCGAACAGTACAAAAACGTAATCCCTATCCACACCCAGAATCCCAACACAAAAATATTTCAATACACAAAAGCCCATTACAATTTCGTCGGCTGCTGCACACGGTTGAAACAAAATGGCTCCAAACTCCCAAACTCGCCATGAACACGATTTTATTGATGACAATACTGATTGTTTTTCGCTTTTGACGATTTTCTTTTTTACACAAATATCTTTCGAGAACATTTTAATCATGTATTGTTGGAGGTTTTTAAAGAGGATTGCGTAAAAGTACTCGTATCCATAAATCTCGATTGTACCCTTTGTGTTCACGATAAGTTGAAACAGTTTATTTATGCATGAAAGGTAAAAGTGTACTGTTTGTTTTAGACAATGCTTTGTCTGATTGGCTTCGAGGCTTCAAATGTTTTGTAACAATAAAATGGAAAGTAACTTCACAAAAGTGTTATTTATTTTTCATTTAATATTGATGCAGATTGGTAGCTTTAGTGCTTTTGTGTGTTGTCAGATTTTTGCAAGTTAGGTTCTTGTCGAGAGAGAGAGAAATAGAGAGAATTATGAGTTTATACAATAGTCTGTAATAGATTTGTAAAAATCAATGTAGTCGCTACCAGACAGAATTGAGATAATTAACTACTATAAAAATGTACTTGTTATTGAAAGTAGGGTTTACATTATATTTCCAAAGAGCAGTGGTGTCTCAGTGGTAAAGGTTCCGACTTACTCCGCATTACTTTGTGTAATTTATTTTATCACTATTGCTCTCAAAACGGTGTAGAAAAACATCGTGATGAAACCGGACAATCTTAGAACCAAAAATTTTAAGACTTGTGACATCCAACCAACCCGTATTGAGCCCACGTGGTGGATTATGGCCCATTCCCTCTGAGAGATAAGTAGTGGGAACATTATAACGCTGTTTACGCTATACTAAATTTCCAAAATCAATACATTAAAGATTTTTCAATACATAAAGCGATTTTAGATAAATGTAAACGATCTCAAAAGTCTACAATTGGAATTAATATTATTTTACATTTCTCGTTGTCTAGATACTCAATTTAATACTCGGTTAGGTTCGTCGAGTAAATAAAATAAATTACTTTTTTGTTCTAAAAAGTTCCAAGCACGTACCAAGACGGACAAATAAAGATCATTCGCTTTCTTATAAAATTTGTAACACCAACACTTTAACATTCCAACGTAATTTTTTGCAACGAAGAAGTTATTGATCTGTGTCACATGGCTTTTTGAACTAAAATATCTTATTTTAAGTATACAGTCTTTAAGATTCTAATTTATTTACAATATAGTCATTTTCAATGACAGTATTAGGTGAAGTAACATTGTGTATGTTATTTCTGCTGCATGATTTGATTGACCAACAACACAATTCATTCGAGTTATTTTCAAAATTTACACTGGAAATAATGATTTTGTCGAGCTTATTTTTATCAAATGACCTCCTTCTATCATCCATTTTGAATGGCGACGATATTAGAATAATAATATTTACATGAACAAACAAAAATTCAAAATTTACAGATTTATTTGATACAATCTCTGAAAAATTGGATTATCGCTTTAAAAAATGACAATTTATTCAGAAACCTATTATTACAATTACACCTATGAATACTTAAAACGTACCTGTATTACATATTACATTAATTTAACATCGTATATACACTGCTTTAGTTCGATATTTACAACCATGGCTTGTCCTGTGACACACACTGAATGTTCTGATCACTTTACACATAATTGTAAATATCTTCCATGTCTCATACGTTCATCTCCGACATTGCTGCTTGAGGGACCCTAGACTGCGAGAAGTGCTGAGAGGGGGGAGACGACGGAGGGGGCAAGACGGACCCATTCCCCGGACCCTGAGATTGCCCCGTCTGAGCTTGCACGTCCGGCAAATTCCCCGCACTACTCATAAAGGTCGCGTTCTTCGGTAGCGTCATACAATTGGACGCGTTACATATCTGATTCTGCTGATAACTGAACCCTACTTTTCTCGGCAAAGTCGTACATTGTCCCCTATTTGTTGGCGGACTCGATTTCTGCGACAAATTCGACATTTGTATCCCCGAGTGACAAACGTTCGGGCAGTTCGCTGTAGTGAAGTGGGGAACTCGATTTGTCATTGCGATTATCGCGTTTTTGTCCTGATGATCGATGTCGACAATCGTACTCGAGCTTTGCGAGTGTCCGACGAAGTAATGTGGATGCTTCGACGATACGCTATCGAACGTTGAGTTATGGTTCCTTTTCTGTTGCTGCTGGAGTGCTTTTACTTGGAGTCTAGTTTTATCCCTTTGGTAATAAACCCCGGCAAATATAAGTACATTTAAGATTAGTAGAGAGCATCCTATAGCTATGGTTACACTTAGGGCTGTGGAATAGGCGGTGTAACCTGCTACTTCTAAATTAGATACGTCCTGTGTGTGCGTGTTGTTCGGAACTTGGCTCTGTGTGACTGCGGACCCTGGTCGTGCGGACATCACACTAATGCACGTCGTGACGTAAGTATCCATCGTAGTGGAGGGTATATCTAATGTGAGGTTGTAGGTCGGTTTGCGGTACAGCTCCATTGTGGGATCGAAGTAGTTGGCGCGAGTGAGAGGGTCCGGCCTGACCAGACCGTCGTACAACTCAGGGTCGTTGTGGTTCCTAAAAAGGTTATGTTTCGCAACAACGTCTTTCATCCCAGCGCGATGGATTTCCGGGATCAGTCGTAGCCACACAGACAACTGATGAGCTCTATAATGGTTTTTCATCCGAGGTTTCATGCCTGCAATGGAATTTTATATTGTGTAACACATAAAAGAATTTGTTGGGAGAAAATTGAGGTGCGAATAAATGAAAAGTCGACGTAATTAACTTTCGGTATTGATATTACCAGTGATGGTGAGATGAGTGAGATTAAATTTTATCTTCTGTGGATTAACGTGAGGGTTGCGTTCTGTTATTAGATTTTTTAGATGAGAACGTTCATTGGGATATTGATTTGTTTGAAAATGGTCTCGTTAAGTATCCACGGAAATTAGATTTCAGGCGTTCGAAATTTCGTAATATCTTTTTGTAATATGCAAAGGTTAATAAGTTTGGTGGTGATTTTTTTAAATACATTGTAATGAGTCAGTGATGACGTGAAGCATCAGGTTTTGTTTGATATACAAGAAATAACTGTTTACTGCTTACCAATTTCCAAATACTTCTGGTATAAAGTATCGTATTCGTCCCACAGTATGCTTTTGTACTTATTTCTTTCTCTTGATATTGGCAGCACTGATTCTTGACGGTGGACTTCATTTGGGTTCCTATAGAAACAAAATTAAATGCTGTTACTATTTAAAAAATGTATACAACAGAAAAAATATATAGACTGATAATTTTAAAACGAACCATTAAATGAAAACGATATACAAAAAGACCATTAAAGACTATACTAAAATGAGAGCGAATTTTCGGAACAGTCTCACTAAATAGTCATTATATTTAAATTAACTTTCAATAACAGTTAACCTCGATGTTATTCAGAACGACTAGATAATCCTAGTTATGATGTCTATAAACTTTTCGACAAATTAATTCAATGTTCAAAAATAAACTTTAAGCGAAGCGTATAAGTTTTGAAAATTGAAACAATTCAACGTCTGTCTCAAAATAGTTACGAACAATAGAATTATTTAAAACTTTGTTGACGAGTAGTTGAGAAATATTACAGCTATTTCAATTAAATTGAAAACAAACAAATGGTACTGGCTGAAAAGTTTTTTGGTTGGAAAATATACAGGAAAACGCCGGAATATACTCAGCGAGCCTTATAATGGCGTTCTCGTTAAACCATTAATAATTTAGACTGTATTTTGTGAAACATTTGTTCGCTTATTTTTTGCTTTATAAGCGAAAGAACAAAATCGTTCTGATTTTAGCTGAAAAAATGCTAATGGCCGATCGATCTATACCTAAAAGAATGTTGATGGTCGATCGATCTACACCTAAACGAATGTTGATCATCATCATTTCAGCTGAAAGATGTCTACTGGTGGACATCGGCTTCTCCCAAGTGCTGCAACGGTCTTGTGCGTCTCGCATCTATCAAATTTCCGTGACTTTCATCAGGTCATCGGTCCTAGTTCGGGAGGCTCCTGCACCGGATTCGTTCGGAAGAATCGCCCGGGTGTCACCACTGTGTGGACCGCCCGGAGGACACGGTGGAGCATACGATAGATGTGTGCTTCGCTTGGGCAGAGCCGTGTCCTCGTGGCGATCAGTAAATGATAATTGAAATTTATTTTGCAAATAGGTTTAAAAAAAAAACACTTTTACACGTCAATGTTTTTCCGTCTTATTAAACTAGATTGATTCAATAATTTTTCATGCATTGTTATTTTTTTGAGAGAGAGTCGCATAGATTGAGTAACAATCGAATTTCAGACTTCATCATTATCATTTCAGCCAAAGACGCCCACTGCTGGACAGAAGCTTTCCCAAGTGTCGCCAAAACGAACGGATTGGTGCGTCTCATCCATTTCATTCGACTCTCACCAGGTCATCGGTATACCTTGTGGGAGGATTTCGAATGCTGCATCTTTCGGTGCGCGGTCACCTTATCCGTTCTACGAGCAATATGCTCACTGCCACTTAAGTTTGGCGATTCTTTTGGCTATGTCAGCGACCTTGATTTCAAACTTTATATACCATTATTTACAACCAGTACTGTTCAAAACACAGTGTAAACTACGTATATTTACATTTAAGAAAGAAAACACGAGTTGTTCTCCTATTTACTGAACTAGAGAAAATAATGATGGAGTGTTTTGTTTTATATTCCTTGATTTATATACTGTCGTGAGAAATAATGTTCACGCTTAAGTGGTGCGACGGATATGAATTTGTTTCACACGCTATTCTGATTTAGGTGGCGTTTGCTGGAGGTGTTTATTGATTTACTTTTAGTTGTAAGGGGAAAATGGTGTTTAATAGTTTCCTTTTTATATAGGTATAAAAACTAACCTTAGGGCTCAATGTGATACTTTTTTTTGAAGTCTAATACGTCTATAAGGTTTTGAATGGACATATAACCTTAATTTCATTATAATACAAAAAATCAACCAGGCCTATGATTGATGTCGCGTTTTTTTAAAGGTGAGAATCATCTTATGACTTCTCCCGCTCTGGCGAGAGGGGCGTATCAGAATTTTACTGATAGAAACACGCCTGTGTTCTTCAGTTGCGCTTTGCGTTCGAAGACCACTGGTTTCCTTTAAATAAAAAGGCCGCGATCCTAGTGGATATCGGCCCTGCTGAGCTCCTACGGTTTGCTGACATCTCCTTATGGAGCGCGTGGAACACTACGCGCTGTCGAAGACTTGGGCTCGGACCGGTTGATTACGGGATAGCCGGACGGGGAGCTACTTATTCCTCGTCGTTCACAAGCTCGCGTCTACCGTAGCTGGTAGTCGGGGTCAGGGTCACGGCGGCTGGGGCGTGAGGATGACCGTTCGCTCGCGTGTGTGGAGACAAGGAAGAGGAGGCTTTTAAGGAGACATCCTTTGCTAACATTACTTCTTCGCGGAAGGGGGCGACCGCCTGCCATTCCTCCTCGCTCTGGTTCATAATTTGAACTTGGGGCCGTTATTTAATGTTGCATAATATTCCGTTCTCAAATATTAATATTTGAGAACGGAATATTATGTATTTTAATATAATCGCAAATCAAATAACCCCTTTTTTATTTTATTATTTATAGGCACGCATTTGCCCACTATCTCGCCTGAAGGTAAGCGATGATGTGGCCGACGATGGAGCATGCTTGCCTAGAAGTAACCTATTCACTCTTGACTTAAGGACCCCTAAGTCATAGCTATCAGGACACACAAACTCTGGCAGGGAATACCACTCCTTAGCTGTACGCATAATGAATGTGTTCCCAAAACGCTTTGTACGTATGGCTGGGATGTCCACCATGTACCGATGGCGCAACGACGTACGTCTAGTGGTCCGATGATGGAACGGACTTGGTGGAATTTAATGGTGCAATTCAAACGCACACTTCCCGAAATGTAATCGATAGAAATTCCCACAGGCCAGCAAATCGGCGTCGATGCTCAAGGCTTTGAAGTTTTGACTCGACAAGTGCATCATCACCGATGATCCTCTCGGCTCGCTTCTCAATCGACTCCAGGGCATCAAGCTGGTATTTAGCAGACCCATCCCAAAGATGAGAGCACTCTTCCATACAAGATCGTACTTGCGTTTGATAAAGGTCATTCACCTTAAACAAAATATCGTCGAAACTAAACCCTAAACTGCCACAATGTGGTTGCAACTACTAAGCAGGAACCGCTGTGACTGACAGTCAATTAACTGCATACCTACCAAACAGTTTATAACGTAGCTAGATAAATAGAAGATTGATCAAGTACCACTAATTACCTAAGTTTCTCAGTAAACTTATCAAACTCCCGTAGTAATTACTAACTTCTAACTAATATCTCTTCAATTCTCTAAAGCGACATAATCACAAAGGCTGAAAACTTATTCTAGGTAAGCTTTAAATATTTCTGAAAATGTCAAACAAATACCTGCCGTTGATACAAAAAAAAAAAACAGTTTTGTAGATATACTATTTATTTGTCTCAAGCGCACACGTCTATGTCAGTCTGTCTGGGCAGTCTGTGGTCCGAATATGACATTATGATATCGTCATCGTGATTACAGCCGA
This sequence comes from Mythimna vitellina, assembly GCA_949316375.1. Classification (NCBI taxonomy): domain Eukaryota; kingdom Metazoa; phylum Arthropoda; class Insecta; order Lepidoptera; family Noctuidae; genus Mythimna; species Mythimna vitellina. Next base: position 3,776,413 of record OX438687.1, on the reverse strand, counting down.
AAGATGTCCACTGTTGGACATAGGCCTCCTACAAGCGTCGCCTTGTGAACCGGTCCTGTGCGTCTCACCAGGCTATTTTTTTCTATAATCTGAGTTTTTGGCAGGATTGAGTTTTTGAGTGGCTGTTTTAATTATTAGCAAATTTATTCCTAGTGGATATTGTCATGTATAATTAGTGTAGTTTTGTATTTCCAGTGTCTGCGCAACTGGACAAGATGTAGAATTATTGAAACAGGCGCGATTTCGGTAAAATGGAGCTGAGAATTTTGTAGTGTCGACGAAGCGAAGTGTGCCGAGAAGATTGACTTGATACATTTGCATCCAGACACTACAACAACATTAGAAACAGTACAATCATATTAATAGTTAACAAATTAACTATTCATATGAAGACAAGTCTTAAAGACTTAGAAGAATAAGTCTGATAAAAATTAACAAAAAAAAAAATGGCCGTTGGTTTTTTTTTTGGTGGAAAAATCATCCAATGTCATTCCTGCTCTTGGGCGGAGCGTGAGAATGGTCGTGTGGTGGAGATAATGTCAGTTAAGAGTACGAAGTAATGATGCGCAGGCGAGCAACATACATGACGATAGTATTATCGTATAGGAAAATACACATAATTGGTTCAATCTGTATAGATTGAACCAGTTATCTGTATTTTCGACAGAGTAAGGTCCACATCCGTCTGTAGCGACGAGCGATGCCATTACTATACTAAAATGTTTGTGGCTGCACAATTGCTTTGAACACAAGTTTAGGGTAAGCGTGCATTACGAAATTTAATCGTTGCAAATTTAATCGTTGCAAATTTAATCGTTGCAGATAATATTAGTGTTGTTCACAGATTACCAATCTGTAATAACATTACAAAATCGTTTGTGGATTATGTATGTAAAATATACACAACAGATTCCGTTCTGAATTTTTGCACGCAATGATTTAGTTTTTAAGATTCCGCTTTAGAATTTAATAGTCAGAATTGTCACAAATGAACAATTTCTTTGAGTAATCGGTGTACTCACCGACAAGATTGATTTATGTAGAAAAGGTATAAATTAGACCTTGTTGTAGAGGTTGTAGTTGAGGTTGAAGTCCAGCAGACAACAGATTTCAACACCAGGCGAGAGAAGTAAGAGTAGGGGGAAATTAATCGTCTTCCAATGTCTTTAAAATATCGGTGTTTAAACAGCACTCAGCCTTAACAGAGCACATGATAACAACTCATAGTTGCATAAACTATATAAATCAGTCAGCGTAGCCAAAATCGACAAGGAAAAAGTAAGTAGTACAAAATTGTAGTGAAAGTTTTGACAATGCCATCTCTTGTCGACAAACATCCTCAGTGCTCTAGAAAATTTCCAAAAACATTCCACAAAATTGTCGCCATACGAAACACTGAAACGGTCCTCAAACAAACAAATTCACACACAATTCGACAAACTCACCCGGTTCTCGCAAAATTAGCCATATAAAGTATGAATGCCTCCGACAATGCCACTTCAGACTTCGTGTAGTTTCGGGGAAAATGGCCGAGCCCCTCAACTAATGGGGCCCCGAATAAGTAAGGGAGCTCTTCTCCGTGGACTGACCCCATCCGCTGCAATAGAAAATGGTATTAGTACTACTATTTATTGGGCAAGATTTAAGTTTGAAAGTGAAAAGTTAAGGAATAAAATTTTGAATTTCGAAATAAGATCAATAAGATTTGAATGAATGATTTGATTCGAGGCTCGAGGTTCTAATTAAAAGTGTTGAGTTTAAATAATAGTACTAGACAACTGGTAAACATACTTATATATTTTTAAATACATATCATTTTATATTTAAATTCCACCCAGACACAGAACAAAAAGATCATGCTAATCATACAAACATTAGTCCAGGGTGGGAATCAAACCCACGATCTCCGGCATAGCAGTCAGGGCCACTAAACCAACAGGCCAGTCAAAATTTAGAAACAGAGGTCATTGTCATTGACCACCTACAATTATTGGCGTTTTTATCTATACCTAAAAAATAAGTGACTTTTTAGAATTTTTGTCTGTTTGTCTGTGTGTATGGTACGGCTACACGCCAAAACTACTGGATAGACTGAATTGAAATTTAGCAAAAATGTTCTTTGTTAACCAAGGAAGGCTTTAGGCTTATTCAAATACGAAAATAAAGATTTATAGTCATCCTGTATGCCAAATATTTGTATGAACAAAACGATTCATAGGTTATTTGGTCGAGGTCTTACGGAGAGATTTAGGGGAAAGGGTAATGATAAAGATACATGTATACTTATTTATTGAAGTTCTTTTGTAAACATGGCTAGTGGTATTTAGAAACAATTGCCTAGATGGATTGACTGGAATTTATAATGCGGGTTATTACAATCAATTAAATTTTATTTGAAATTATGGTTTCGTTTAATCAATGGTAATTTCAAACATGTACAAACATAATTATCTGCATAGTTATATAATGACGAGCAATTAATCACCGTTTCATGAGTATCATAAATTCCAAAAATATATTTCGTTTTAATTGAAAGCTATCGTTAATTGGAATTTAAGCGTTCAATACAATACGAATGTTTAAAATTATCTACGATGAGTCATGATTTTGTTTGATTTCAACAATGATTGAATATTCAAAAAAATATAATAATTTAATAAATCATTTAAATATAGGAAGCATAATTAATAAATCATTCAAATATAGGAAGCTATTTACTGTCTTTTTTCTACTAGATTGACCTATGAATGAATATTTACAGTTAATAGCTAAAGGATTGCCAAACAGCAATCGTTTATGGTGAATCGCACTTGTTTCGACTTTGTTTTGTTTAACCCCACCTGATAGTAATCAATGTTGCTTACTATCAAATGGGTTTACAGTCAGGCATTAGTTTATATAATGTATATATATATATATATGTGTTTGACATTTAGCACAATTCACAAACAAGACTCGTAGATAATTACTAATAGTATGAATTCATTTATATGAGCATTGGTGGCCGAATGGTAATGGCCCCGACTAATGAGTTGTAGGTCATGGGTTCAAACCCAGCCAGGCGTTCATCACCACTGCTCACAAAACGGTGAAGGAAAAAAACGTGAGGAAACTTGCATATCTTAGAACCAAAAATTCTAAGACAATTGATATCCAGCAATCCGCACTGAGCCCACGTGGTGGATTACGGCTCACTCCCTTTTCTGCAGAGGAGGCCTGAGTCCCAGCAGTGGCAGCATTATAAGGCTGTTTAAGCTATTACTATTAATTTATGTAGGTTAGGGTGTTTCATGTTTTTTTAATTCCTGATTTTTATTTGAGTTTGCTCGAATTCTTGATACGACTCATGCTCAGTGATCATATACCAAAATTACCATAATCTGTTAATATTTGGATGTTGCACAACGCTAATACGTAGATACGTCATCAGTGAAAATTAAATTTATAATATTATTATTTTTTACAGAGGAGGCAAGTAAGTTTTAATAGACACAACAACACACTAGAAACTGTTGTTGCCCTTCACAGTAAAAAAACAAAAAAAAAAAACCTACACTGATAACGCACTAGCTGTAAGAGAAAACTTAATTGGCGTTGTGTAACCCCTAAATATTTTTGCTATATGAACACTGTGCATGAATAGTATCAAGGATTTGAGCAAAATCGAAAATTGAAAATTTTAAAGTCATGAAACACCCTAATGTATGTACACAGACATTTCTAAAAGAACAGATAAAAGAGCTTAAAATGCTAATTATTCTACAATAGCTTTCTTTCAGCATTCTTGTGCTGAAGAAGAAGTGAATGAAACTTAAACTAGAAAGCCATTTTTTACTATCGGCGGAACATTGCTATCAAGTGTGTGAATGATTGTACTAAATGTTAAATTATTCTTGCCTTTAACAGTACGAGAACAAAAACAAAACAATGACGTAATATATCGCAAAAAAAGTAATAAAAATATTCTAACCCTCACCTGAGGATAATCCCCGTCCTTAGTCTGGTAATCGAACACGTAGAAGAAGGTTCTCGGCGAGGTGTCAGGGGAGCTGAGGAAGTCTCCAGTCTGGACTAGCGGAGCCACGTATTGGGCGTCGGATAGGGCCAGTACTGCTGCGTCTCGCGTGTTTATTGGATGCTAAAACAAAACAGGATCAATTAATACCACTTAAGTTTTTTTTTTTTGAAATGATAAACATTTAATAGTTTTAATAATTTAAAAAAAAAATGTATAATCTTCTAATATATAAAAATCTCGTGTTACAGTGTTTGTTATCGGACTCGTCCAAAACGGCTTGACCGATTTTTTTGTTTTTTTTTGTGTATTATTGGTAAGTCTGAGCATAATTTGTAGGCTACCTTTTGCCCTCCTACCCCCACTCCACATTTTCTAATGATATCTCCCGCCCTTGGGCGGAGCGCGAGATCGTGTTAGACTTTGATGACTAAAACCCATTCGTTTGTTTCTTCTTTGCCTTGCGCTCCAGGGCCCCGGGGGTTCATTTTCACCATGGACCTAGTAGATTTCAACTCTGATGGGCCCCTATGATTTGCTAACATCTCTTTGAGGCGCGCGTGGAATACGAAGTGCCGTCAACGACTTGGGCTCGGTCCGGACGGTTACCGGACGACCGGACGGCGTTCAGTGGCGTTCCCTCGCGCGTGCGGCCGCCTCCTTTGCTAGCATTACTGCTTCGCAGAAGGAGGCAACCGCCTGCCATTCTTCCTCGCTCCGGACCATGGGCTGTACCAGGGCCTGGCGCGAGAGATTATTGCCGCTGATCACCCTCACGAGAACACGGCGGTGCTCTACCCAAGTAGGGCACACTTCTGCCGTACACCGTGTCCTTCGGGCGGTCCACACAGTGGTGACAACCGGGCGATTCTTCCGCACTAATCCAGAAGACGCAGCGTTGAAAAGCCTCCCATAAGGTGGATCGCTGAGCTGGTGAGGATGGCGAGATGCGAGGCGCACAGGACCAGTTATTGTAGCAACAATTATGGAAGACCATATCAATATTCAAATAGGCTAGACCATGCCTAGGAACGGGGAGTATGTTCTCTTAAGAAAATTTTCTACTTCAACACGGTCGAAGCCACTGGCAGAAAGTAGTACAGAAATAATTATAAACAAAGTTTAGGGCGCTTTATTGGCTGCCAAAATCTTAAACACTCCTGTAAGTTCAGAGTTAAAATCAATATTAACGAGGTCCTTTATTAAAATTCCATTGAAATTCTTAAGCTAAATGTTTGTAAGTCCGTCTCAATCATGAACAGGGTTAAGTCTGAACCGGTGACCTTTCGATTGGCGGTCAACACCCCACCGCCTGGGCTGTTTATAATTAATTCCCTCTTTATAACTTGCTCCGGTCATGTGGCTGCTTTGAGAGACTGTAACCGCTGACATTTTGGACAAAAGGAGATCTAACAATAGAGATCTAATATAAACTATTATAGAATCTTGTGGCTATCTAATAACATCCACATTGTTCAATCTCTAAGTTAAGCATTGAAGGCTGAGGATGATGTTCCCATATCGAGATTCCTGTTTCTCGAAAAGCATTTTGCCAATCGTTACGGATAGCCTGAAGCCAGGGTTTCTGATACCAGTCTTACCAAGGGGTATCGTGTTATCTTATTACTGGGATTACTTGAAATGTGTATAATGTGAATGTGAGACTCCGCGGATTCTTAGGTTACTTTTTATTATGATTATTTTTATTGTACTTTTTAGTACAATATTGACCAATCTACACTGGTCTTACATAATATCTGCTTATGCTGTAATATGGAAATATTGTAACAACATTTTTTTTTTAAAGAGTAACCATGGAGTTTCTTGCCGGTTCTTCTTCATAGGAAACGACCAATTTGGAACTGTGCACTAGCTTCTGACGTTTTATAAGTGCCCATGTAGCCCTATGTGAAATAAAAAACTTTTGACTTTGACGTGGTGAAAGAGACTGGTCTCTCCGACACAAAGAATCCTAGCGCGGAGACCAGTGAAGTATTTGATGTGAACAGTGAAGTGATTATTCTGAACAATAAACCATTATTATTATTATTATATGGAAGTTAGTCGCTCCATATAAAATACTGATATCTGGTTGTGTTTGGTTTGACTGGAAGCCTACACTAACACACTTGGGAAAAGGTTGAGCAGACTGATTGATTAGTTCAAGTGTAGAATTATTGATTCGTCGTTGCTCACTTTGGTTCGTAAATCAACAAAGAGAGAAATTATACAAATCTATTTTAGACATAAATCAACTAAATAATAATAACAACCTGAATTGGTGTATCCAAATCGGAACTATGTTTTTGGTAAAACTGATGCTAAACTTAAACTGAATATAATGGTAACAGTAATAAACAATGCAGAAATTTTCGTGAAACCAACCATAACGCTTAAGGCAAATATGCAAATGGAACACAGTAACATGAACAGAAGAACGAACGAACAATAACAGACGAAAATCATAATGAAAATGAAACACTATGATAAATCGTGAGAATTCAGCAAACTATTCAAAACTTATCCTATAAAATATATCCGGGACACTCAATACGGAGTCACTTGAACTTGGCTTGGGAACAGTGGGAATTTGGCAGAGGCAGGAATTTAGAGGCAAGTGCCAAACCCGCCTTTTGGTGGCATTGCCAAGTCATCACAAACGTGTGTCGACTAAACGTAGAGATGTGGGTCAAGTTGATTCTACTTTGGGTAATGTTTCATGGAGTCGGATAGCTGTGGATAAGAATATAAAGAGAAGATATTGTGAACGAATGTTTTGACATTGTATTCATCCTATTTCCGTAGATTTTTTTTTAATTGATATGAACTAGTGGTTAATTGCGATGCAATCCCACCTGATGGTAAGCAGTGATGCAATCGTTGATAGTTGAAGCGCACTAGTTTATTAAGAGTCTATTCACTCTAGTCTTAAAGACACCTAAATTAAAATTGTTTCTTTATTTTGATTCGGGATTACCTATAGTAGAAATATTTTAAGATAAGATAAGATAAGTCTTTATTTACCTTAAACATGGTATAATGGTGTAAGTCTTATTTAAATACAATATCCACATCTTTAGCTACACAGAATATGTGTCAATTGCATGCAAAATTTTAGGTTAAAATAACAGTAAGTAGTAAAGTATGTCAAATAAATAGATACCATTATTACGATACAATATTAGAACTCATTAATATCATAGAAATTATGTCCATTCAGTCATTTATACAGCTTCTTTTTTTATGAATTTGCATTATTTGTGCATTTTAATTGTTCCGCGATTTTTTTGTAAACGCGTACACACATTACAAGGCAGCTTTTAGCATACTTGGCTGATTTAGGATTATTCTCTGTTACAAGTCTGTGTGGATCCCTTTTGTTGATGTAATTCGTTATTCATTTTGGCAATGCAACATTAATACGAAAAATGCCTCTTATTTTTCTTATTATTGTTGCATTTTTATTTTAAGTTATTCGATAGTAGCAGTAGTTAACATTTTCTTTTTTATTGTTGTTTTACCTGTGCGAGTCACAAATTAATTTAATGAATTACATAAACATTGTCAACACCATCACAAAACACAGCTTGACTTCACCCACTGCTGATCTGAGCGTCTCTTTTCTTATGCCAATCGCCACATTTTCATTCATTCAGATTCCACCCGCTATGAATAACCAAACCATATGATATTCCCTCTTTAATAGTAGTATAACATGACCATAAAATTCATATACCAACCGTTCTGTAGTAGGTACAGAAACGTGGTATAATTGACCAGTCCCATTCACAATTAATTGACCAATAATGAGAATGAACAAGTAATAAAGTCCGTGGTGAATAAATTATTGAACCAATAAATAATTATAATTACCTGAACTGTCCTCTCCCAGTCTGTGTACTCGTTCACAATTGTGAAGAATATTTCACTCAAATGATATGTGTATGCGTTTCTGACGTAAGTTCTGAAATAATAAAAGAATTTAGTAGTTCAAAGTATTAGATTGACAAATTTATTGATTGACCTGCAGCTTCACTCTTATGAAATTAAAAAAATATATATTGCCTATGTAAGTGTACTAAGTGGTGCCAGTGACTGAAAAGTTGAAGGACGTTTGTCTTGGTATGGTCATGTAAAGAAGAGGGATGAAACACATGTTACTAAAAGAGTTATGAGTCGTTGAGTGTTATTGTGGATCGATGGAGAGGGAGAGGGAGGCCAAAGAAAAGATGGATGGACTGTGTGAAGAGTGATATGAAAGAAAAGGAAGTTAGTGATAGCATAACGAGTGACAGGGCAGAATGGAAGAAAAAAACGGGTTACGCCGACCCCAAATAATACGGGACAAGGGCAGAAAAACGATGATGGAAATGATCAAAAATTTGATATCTTGCATCCTTAATCTTGAACAAAAATTATCTGTATGATCAATTTAGTCCAAATCAAGTTCAGTCAGTAGTCTGTCAGTTTCTCTTTTTATAAATAGCTATAAAATTTTGTTACATTCTATGTAATAACAATACAATGATCTACGTGTTATTATATAGCAAGACCAATTTTGCTCAGAAAGGGCTTATGTAAGGTAACTACATAAATACTACCAATGAATTTTTCGCATTACTGCTTATTTCCAACGAACCCAAAATAAAACCTAAACGACCTATAAATACTAGGCATCGGCGAAAGAAAAAGAAAATATTTTTTTAGTGCTTTTGATACGTACCAATTATTGATTTAAGATACCTGGAATATTATTATACAAAAATAATCGGCTTAGATGGTTGTAGTTGAGGGCACTTGATTGGAATGGACCAATGAACAGTCACGTTACGGTTTGTTTGGTACTATGATATTCAATCATAGTACCAAACAAACCGTAACGTTTTGAAGAATTAAAGTTACTATAATGGTTTTTTTTTTGGATGGGAAAATCATCTAATTACATCCCCTGCTCTTGGGCGGAACGAGAGGGCGTATCAGACTTTTACTGACCCAAATCCCACTCATGTTTTTTTTTTTTTAATGATATAAACCAGTGCTTGACTGCGATCCCACCGTTGCCCTCCTTTGCCATTTGATGTTCCTTCTTTACCATTGTTCCAAGGCCCCGGAGATCTCTTTCGCATCACCCAGGGCCCCAGTAGGCCCTGTGGAGCCCCTACGGTTGCTGACATCTGCTTAAGGCGCGCATGAAACACTACGCACCGCCGACGAATTGGACTCAGTTTTGACGATTATCGTACGGCGAGCTATCCATTGCTCACCGTCCGCAAGCCCGCGCTTACAGTGGCTGGAAATCAGTATCCATTGATGGCCATTGTGTCACGCGTGCGAGGCAATGGTCCTCACGCCAGACGCTTGTTATGTCTGGTAGGCAACTGCCCGGCTGATGATTTCGGGTTGTTCGAATCGCTTGTGCGATGCAGGACTAATTCTTATGTGATGCCATAGATTTCGCTTCATGCGCACCGATTAACATTCAAAACTAGACTTTAGTTTTGCTGTAGCAAGTTTTTTTTTTTTAATTGATATACAATAGTGCTTGACTGCGAGGCCACCTGATGGTAAGCAGTGATGCAATCATTGGTGAGGCACACTTTAGACTTGAAGACACCCAAATTATATTTGAACGGCAAGTTAGCAATAGTATCATCTTAGTGATGTCGATTGTCGATTCGGATGGACCAATTATTTGACTGTATATAAATTTGAGTATATATTGTATAATTATATTATGTCTAAAAAAAAATAATATCTATAGTTTATTAATATATCTATTCTTGAACTTGCCTTTTTCTCTATCTTTTATTACACCTACCACTATTTTTCTGTGCTGTACCAAATGGTTGATTTGTAGAAAATGTTAAATCCACCTCTGTACTTTTGTGTGCATAAAGCATTTAATAAATAATACATTTCCAATGTCATCATAAACGCTTTCAATAAAAACGTTTACAGAAACAAAAACAAAAGAGGCGAATAAATATTTTTTTATAAAATACGCTCCCAAAAAAATATCGAATAAAGAAAATATGACATCAAAATATTGCAACAATTTTTAATATAATTCACTTCATCATTCAGACACGACACACAAGTTCACATAAAAATACTGTGTTTTTTTATATAAAGAACCCCTTTTATGCGTTTGCGAATAAGCCTGTAATTGGTGTCTGTAAAAAACGTGCAAAGAGAACGCTCATATGGCGTGACATGTACATTAAAATGAGGATTTATACTGCTCGTATATTTTTTTAAAAATAAAGCTGGGCTGTGGCAAATGGTTCGGGAAATAATTTATACGATTCCGATATTTTGTTTCGTTAGAGGAATTATTATTGTGATTATTTAATTGGATTAAATGGTAACAACCTATCCATATGTCATTTAATTTTATCCATTGTCTTTTATTTTATGTATAATTGAATAAAGCATTTTAAAGTTATACACGTTTTTTCTACATCTCTGAGTGTTAAAAATATTTAACCTAACTATTTTTAAAATCATAAATATTAGTATTCTAGCATTTCATCACCATTCAACAGTAAAAATATTATTTGATTCTAATAATTCAATTACTGTTATAAAAGTAACCAGTTTTTCACTTTGCATAAATTCAACATTTATTTTATTCTTCACTGAGTGGATTTTACTTATCACTTAGCATAAGTGCATCTCAACACTCCCACTGACAAACGAGTCTATCGCAATATAAGATAGTATATATTCAACTCTACGAAAAAAAATATTTCACCTCCAATATCCAATACGTTTGATTACCGCCATTCAAGGAGACGCCCTATGACCGTAGTTCAAACACCAATTTGCTGAATAAACATCGACCTCACCTTATTATTCTATCCCTTCTTTCGCCTTCGAACCCATTTTGTATATCCTGAGCCGAAAATTTCCAAAGGGCTTCACTGGTGACAACTCCGAAGAGGAGATCATACTTGTTTTGTCCACCCCTTATCCCAAACATTCGCTCTCCGCTTCTTTTATCTGCTTTTAAATTGTTTACTCCTGATACGCTAGAGAAACCTTGAAGGTCATTCGGTATGAAGAACGTTAGTAGTTCCTTTGCATAGTCAGTTTTCACCACAACCCCATCAACTGATGGGCCAAATGCTGTCAAGTAACTTGGTGTACTTATCTCTGCTGACATTAGTTCGTCCAGCGGTACCTCTCTGAGGCAGTCTACTATGAGCTCATGGTCTTTCACAATGTCTTCTGGAAGCGTGCAGTTAGCCTGTTTTGCTAATTGGACGGAAAAGCTGACAGGGTCTTCGACTAATGCCCAAGAGCTAAGTGCTGATCCAGATAAAAGGATCGAACGGTGAAATAGACCTGAAACAAACGGAAGAATTAATATTCCTGAAATAATATCACTGTCTTAAATAAAATACATAAACTATTTCTAAAGTTACTAGATAATAAGAAAGAAAACACGTTTATTCGTACCTTACACATACAGTAAAATTAAAAATACAGTAGAATATATTGGAATTAAAATATAGTAGAATTAAGTATAAAAAATAACAGTATGATTTGTGCAAGGCCAAAAAGGCGCTTAACTTAGCATATGCTGCGACATTTAAAACGATAAATAATGCAGCGCTGGTATTCTGGTATGGTCAGTGGTGATGCCACGGTCACATCCACGGAGATTAAATAAAACTATATAGTTATCGAAACAAAACAATAAATACAAATATTCATGAAACAAACATTGGAAAAATAATAATAAATACATAACATTGGTAAAAAGCGTGAATTTATGGTAATACGTGTCATGTGTCAGAAAAATATTTAAAAAATGTAATAAATAATGAACCAAAGACAGACGCCTGACGCCGCGCTCCAAAATCATTTGTCAAAACTACTATATATAATAGCAACAAATTCTTTTTTTTTTTGACCCCGATTTCCAGCAAAATTATATTATACAAGGCGTCATATAAGCTTGGGATAAAGTACATTGACGTTTTTCTAATATCTCAGCGTAGGTACCCGAAATACAAACAATTTACTGTTTTTCATTAGGTAATAGAAAATGTAAAGGGTCGCGATAGACATCAATTCAAGACAGTTTTAATGTCTTTATTTCCTTTTTTTAAATTAATAATATAAATAAATGTAGGAGGGTCAATGACGCTATTTTAGCCTTATCTGGCGCCTACTTTACCAAAATATTACGTAATTATATATTTTTTTTGGTTGTCCCGAAAATTACACTTTTCAGCCCCTCGTTTTGAAAGAACATTTTTGGCCTTAGAGTGTTGTGTTCCGTCGCTTTCGCGGACAGATGCAACAGGACAGCTTTAATTCATTATAGTGCAATAATGAGCTTTATTAACAAAGGCCTAAATCTTATTTACTAACAAAAAGGTTGTATTTACTTTATATTACATTCGTCTGTAACATCTATGGGGCAAAATGCCTGAATAAATGACATAATATTCAATACTCAATACTCAATACTCAATACTTTATTGCATTCCATAGTACATATAGGTTGTATAAACATTGTTAAGATCAGTATGGACCCTGTCGGGCACAGCAAAGTTAGGAGAGAGGACGAAGACTAAGTAACAATTCATGGAATTAATTAATTAATTATTATTATAGGTACATATTTTTTTATTTTGTCATCGTTATTTTTAAATTATGTACATGTATATTTAAATGAAGTTATTTATGCATGTTTTTATGTTATTATATTGTTATGTCTATGTATTGGTAAATTATGTCTAATATTTAATTTATTTTTGTTACATTATTATTAAATTATGTTAATATTGAAATTAATTTATGTTTGTATATTATTATAACGTCTTTGTTTAAGCAAATTATGTAAGGTATTTTTATTTATTTTTATCATCACCTTTATTAAATTATGTATTTATTTAAATTAATTATGTATACATACTATAATTATGTCTGTGTATAGTTTTGATAAATGATGTCAGATATCTTAATTTGTTCCTGTCTTCATTATTAGTAAATTATGTCAAATATTTCATTTGTTTTAAAATCATTATTATGAAATTATGTTATTTTTAAATTAACTTATGTATGTAATGTCTTTGTATAGTAAATTGAATGTCAGGTATTTGCATCGTCATCATTTTTAAATTATATATTTATTTAGATTCATTTTAACCATTGGATCAATGATGTCTAAATGAATAAATTATTATTATTATGTATAAATTTAATTTTTTTTTTTTTTTTTTTTTTTTTTTCTTATTATAATATTATATAAAAAAAAACATCAAGGTGGACCGATGACCTGGTAACGGTTGCGGAAGTACGCACAGGACCGTTCATTGTAGCGGCACTTGGGGGAGGCCTATGTCCAGCAGTGGACGTCTTTCGGCTTCCTACTAACACAGTAGGCAACCAAGTGCTGCAACCAAGTCGTTATCTACAAACAAATTTTTCTCATCTTCGTGTTACCAAGTTCCGTAAAATCTTCAGTTGTAAGATGAAGTCTCAAGAATATTAAAATGGCTGTGAGACCTACGTTTTAACTACCAGGAGATTTAATTATAACATCGTTTAGTTTACCTTTACCTTCTCTTTATAATGGTCTACAGTTTTATTGCAAGAAAAAAGTTAAACGCTGACGTCTACAGCTAATATCTCCGTATTTTTATTAAAACTTTTTTAATCTCGGGACGTTTTCAGTCCTTTTTCTATCTCTATCATAAATATTCTATTCAAAGACCTTTTCTACTTTCCAAACTTCTAACTTACTAATAAGGGTACATATGTGTTATAAGTAATCCTTACATAAATATTATAAAACAAAGTCCCCACCAAGTCTGTCTGTGTTTGCGATAAACTCCTTTGAGTCCGTTCTGTAGTCTTTACTACAGAACGAACTTTTTTAACAGTCACGGTTTTTTAACACTCGTGTGCAGCCAGGATGGTTCGCTAGTATGTACTAAGATGAAAAATTTAGAATAAATAAAATAAAAATAAATAAGACTTTTATTTCATATGACATAACAATTCAAAATAAATATAATTTCCATTTACAAGTGGTTTTAATAATTAAATTAAATAATATAATTTAAATAATTAATCAATAATATAATAAATAATATAAATAAAATCAATAATCAATATTATATTAAAAATAATTAAATAAATAAATCATTGTGTAATTATTGTTATTTACATGTTCTGATTTGACTAAGAACTTATTTTTTTAATTATTTATTTAGAATTTTGAACGTTTTCAGAGTTTTGTAATATTTAAATTTATTTAGCATAGCATAGCATAGTCGGCCTTATAATGTTCCCACTGCTGGGACTCAGGCCTCCTCTCTAGGAGAGGGAATTTATTTATTTAGTAATATTTGTGCTATTATTAAGTTAAACCATAAATATATAGTATAATGACCCAATTAACATAGACCTAAGCTTCCTCCATGGCTTTAAATATTGTAGAATACCAAACTTTAACTATATGTATGCCAAATCCAGATCATAAAGACACACAACTAAAATTTAAGCTGAAATTAACACTTAGATCAGACTCAGACACTATAAATATTCAACATTCACATTTGCAAATTTAATAAAAATAAGAGTTCAGAATACAAATCGAACAGTGACTTATTTAGTGTACTACAAACTGCAAAATTACGAAAGCATACGAATAAGAAACTCATCGTATCAAATGCTAAGCAAATAAAATTCCAATATTCCATTTATTATCCAAATAGCCATATTGATCGAAATAGCCAACATCATTGAAAATTCTAGTTTGCACGTTGGAATAAATTTGAAATCCCAAAAGAGACCTCTCTAATTGTAAAAGTGAGGGAATAAATTTTAGGTTCAATTTTGCCAAATTTGTACACGGCAGAGCGACTGATGATTACTTTGGCAAAATGTGCTCTTTACACTACGTCTGCATGGACTAAATCGACTACCAATTTGGAATCAGAAACGATATTTGCCTCTTCGAAATGAAATTCTGCCTTTCTGGTAAAATTCGATAACTTTTTATGTTTCATGGGTACTGAAAAAAAACCCGTTGAATGGAAGTAATTGAGAGCTCTTGATAAGCTTGAAAAAATGAAACTGTTTTTATTGAAGCATCCATCAATTTATTTTATTGGTGTTTTAGTTTTTTATTTATATCGTAGAAAAACAAACGGAATATAGAATTTTTTTTTGCATAGCGATTGATACAACGATACATTGATATGCTTTCGCAATTTTACGGGTTGTAGAACGGTGAATACAGAATACCTCAATGTTCTATTTCTATTTTGTTCGCTTCAATTTTCAGTTATAAATTCCTATCCAACGTTTTGGATTTTCCGACTAACCCAAGCCTACGCGTCGAGCTTGCTAGTTGAAACATGCATGAAATTAAAACCATGAAATATCGTACACTATAACAGGAACCAAAAAACTGAAATATACGAGGGAAAAGAAAATAAATAAGCATCGAATTCGAGAAAGGGACACCCTAGAACGACATACACCGATCTTATCTTATATTCTTCAAAAAGGTTAGGTACACACACACCCGGTGCGTGTATATGACGTAGGATATGTACCTATGTATTATGTAAAGGTCGTTGTTAAGTAGCTTTTTGCAGGTTCTTTCAGCGAGCAATAAAAAAGAGAAAATGTAAGTAGACATGTAAAATGTATGATTCTTATTTATTAAGATTTTGTATTTGTCTGATTGTGATTTGCACAGGGTAGAAAAATGTTGTGGAACTTGGGGTAGGCTGATCTTAAGCATTAGAAATTTTTCAACTGATGATGAATATGTTTTTTTTTTTTTTAAATAAGTGTAGGTAACGTACTTAGTGCTAAGGGTTTGCTCGAAAGAGTTACTGTGGCACTGGTATGCAAAGAGCAACTTAAATAACACTCTCGTTCTACCCAGAGTGAAAGGAGTTATTTTTGTTAAGTTCGCGCTTGACTACCTATCTATCTTTTCTATCTCCCCTGATGGAAAATGACGATGTGGTCGACGATGGAGCACGCCAGCCTAGAAGTAACCTATTCACTTATACACCACAGGTTGTAGTTATCAGGATGCACAGACTCCGGCAGAGTATTCTACTCTTTAGCTATACGTACTTTGAATGTTTTTCCAAAACATTTTGTGCATGCAGTTGTGATATCCACCATGTAACGGTGGCGCATCGCCGTACGAAAGAAGGTATTTAATAATTATCCAATCTTAAAATTATAAAACCAACCTAAGATTTCCTTAATATTGAAGTAGCCCGAAAGTGGTGGCAACCTTACCATTAGGTGGGCCTATTATTTGTTTGTTATAAGATATATGGTAAAATATTCTTAAGGTTTACTTACCAGGCATAACAGTGGGTGAAATCATGAGGAAATTAATACAGGCTGCTCCAGAGCCATGGCCGAGCATGGTGACATTACCAGCATCACCACCAAATAGGGCGATGTTCTGTTGCACCCAATGTAAGGCCGCTATTTGATCCATCAGCCCGTAGTTCGCTACCCGGGCTTTCAGATGCGGAATCGGGTTTGCGTTTAGGAAACCTGTTGAAGAAATTATTGAAATTAGAATCAGGAATTGATTTTCGCATGTTTGTTTCGTGAATATGAACAGTAGTATACCATATTGTAGGACATTGTTTAGAGAAAAGAAACATTAAGTGTGTTTAAGCTGAATGGTATTTCATATAAATATCAACTACTAACGTCCAATATTTTGGAAATTTATTAACTGATTTTAGTGAAGTTTATTATCTACGCAATTTCAAGATAGTTATACTGCGTTTGAATTAAGATTAGATATTTTAAGAAAGCTTTTTTACTATCTGTTCAACTTATTTTGAGTTCTATTGCGTCGGTATTACGACAAATGGCAGGTGCAGTAAAAACATTGTATTGTAACCACTTTTTTGCTACGGAATAGAAGTCAAAATCGGTTGAACGGACAGTGAAAAAGGTTTGTATGAATGCTTAATCTTATTGCTAATGGAGTATAAGTCTAAAGAGGTAGTTGTAAAGTTTGTAGAAAAATAGTTTAGGGAGATTTTAAGTTTCTCAGATAAAGTGAAAAACTAAAAATCACTATCTTCAAGTGGAAGTTATGGGCTCCAACTTTTTTGCTGTGGGAAAATCATCTTATGACATCCCCCGCTCTTGGGCGGAGCGAGAGATAGTGTCAGACTTTTACTGACATAAAACCTACTCCTGTTCCTTCGTCGCCATTCGTACCGGGGCCGAGTCTTACAGTTACCGGATGGTCGGACGGCGAGCTACCCAATGCTTGCCATCCGCAAGCCTGCGCCTACTATGGCCGGAAATCGGGATTGAAATCGCGGCGGCGGTTAGGGCGTGAGCGCCGTTGCCTCACGCGATCGGCCGCCTCCTTTGCTAGCATTACTGCTTCGCAGAAGGAGGCACCGATCCATAGTAAATGCTAGACGTCATCGTACTAACATTTTTAGATTTGTTTGTAGTGTATAATACGAATTTAACAATTGGAGCCTTAAATGTCATAAAATTATTAAAAACCCCGAACTAAGCAAAAACCAAAAATCATTCATATATTTTCAATAATAAAGTTCATAATACGATGAGGCAATTGGTTTGGTAACTTTCATGAGTAATGTTTAATTAGGAAGAGTGGTACGTGACGAAAGTAAGAGTTCGGAGCTAGTCATGTAATTAGATTCTATGAAAACAGAACTACTTGATGGCTTCGGGGAAATATATTTAGTTTTCGATGAAATGGAATCTGTACTTGAGACTAAGTTGATTCTGTGTTAATAGGAAATGTTAGACCAACCAAAGTCAGTAGTTAAGAAATTCTTTATGAGCGAGCTTGGTATGAATAAATGTAATTAAGTCGTTTGACATTTGATTTAACATCAAAGAAGAATTTTGTTTGGTAAAAATAATTTCTTTTTGACGACGAATGGCTAATGACATCAAATAAGAAAAAGTCATAAATTAATTTTCTATAATATCATCACACTAGATACAAATTACAATGACTAATTCAAAAACTCTAAGATAATTTAATTTCTTGTAAAAAAGAGACGATAAATCCAATGGATTAATGGATACTTTGCTGTGTCAATTTTCTATGTGCCTAAGGGTTTAAATATTTCAAACTTGTATTTCTCAAAATCGCAGCTGTATTTGTTCACATATTATCAATTATTTGCGTCTACTTTTAATCATAAAGTATCCACCAAATTTACAGTGCACTGTTCTCCAAGATACAGGATTGATTCTTAGTTATTTATGTAAAAAAGTCACAAAGTCACTCCAATATTTTTAGTTTCATGAGTTTATTATAAAATTTATCAAATCATAATTAAAATATAAAATTTTATTAAATTAAAATTTCACCTAATATTTTTTATTTCACACCACCATACATCAGTATGTTAATTAAATATACTAATATTATGAAGAGAAAAGTTTTATATTCTTGTTTGTAACGAATAAATTTAAAAAGACTTACTGATTTATTTTAATAATTACCATTAAAATGTTACTTTATCACCGAGTGACATGGGCTTTTTGTTTTCTTGCAAGCATAACACAACTAGCAAGCTAATATTTTTGGCCATTAAATGATTACTTACTTAAATATCATAATATTGACAGTCTGCTCTTACCTAAAATGCCAAGCCTGTAGTTGATAGTGATGACAACCATAGCACCGTAGCTGGCTAAGACAGAACCGTCGTACACATTCCCTGAGTTCCACTCAAAGGATTCTCCGTGGATGAAGATGACCACAGGATACTTTGCTTGTAGTGTAGGTCCGACTGTAACAAAAATTTGAATTTAGAATCAAAATTGGTATTATTAAATTTTCAAAAAAAAAAAGAGTTTGTTATTTCTCGATTCCATTTCTTTTTACAAAAAAGCAGCATTTTTTTTTATTTTCCTGTCAATTTAATAAAAAGTCTGGAGGTCATAGGAAAAGGTCAAAGGATGGTCGATGGGGCCGAAAGGCTCTAGAATGGTGACCGCGCACCGGAATCTGCAGCGTTGGAAAGCCTCTCATAAGGAGAACCGACGACCTGGTGAGAGTCGCGTGAATGCGGTGGATGCAAAACGCATAGGATAGGTCGTTGTGGCGTTGCTTGGGGGAGGCCTATGTCCAACAGTGGACGTTTTCCGGCTGAAATGATAATAATGATGATCTGATGTGTGAATCTAGCGACTGTCGCCCAATAAATATATTTTCTTTCTTTTCTTTTTTTAATTGGATTGAATGAAATATTTTTCATGCTCTTTACTATAACATTCTTGTGTTTGTTTTCCTTATACTTCACCGTCCTTGTCCTGCTCTACCCACATTATCAAGGTTCCCCTAATGCTTCTCGTGCCTATTCTTAGTTAGAATATAATAGTTTGCGAACTCATTTCCTTTGTATACCACAGTATAATATTTGTCACTACTTCCGTAACAAGACAGTGGACTACTTCATGTTTCCGTTATTTTTCTTTCTTCCTTTTTAACTTTTGACTGCAGCCTGTTTTTCTTTTATTCTTTAGGTCAACAGACCGTGCTGCCAGTGATGATATTTGGCTTTGAAACGTGGTCGCCCACAACAGGCCTCATCAGAAGGTTTAGACTTACCTAAGGGTCAATAGAAAGGGCTATGCTCGGATTTTCCTTGCGTGATCGCATCAGGAATAAACATATCTGCAGGAGAACTAAGTTTACCGACATAGTCCGAAAAATTGTCAAACTTAAGTGGCAGTGGGCAGGGCATAAAGTTGGGCCAAAACGTTCTGGAGTGGCGACCGCGTACTGGAATACGCAGTGTTAGTAGGTGGACGGGAATCTGATGGATTTGAGACACACAGGATCGTTCATTATGGCGACACTTGGGGGAGGCTTGTGCCTAAAAGTAGAAATGATATGGTGGTGATAATGATATTTTAAATAGTTATTTATTTTATTTTATTTAATCTGTACTGTTTCCAACTTTTTCCAAGTATTCTTTTTTCGAGCCACCTTGAACCATTGCGATAGGTATCTAAGTCAACTCACAACTCCTTTCCACGTCGGCCGCGGCGATGCTATCAGATACACTTTCCTTTATTTGCTTAAACATGAGTGTACATACAATTATTATAGAAAACAATTCATGCAAGGTGTGAACTCAATGGAGTTATGTTAACATATTTACCATATTGTCATGGTGTGCAAATATTACTTAATATGTTTAGGATTAAAAGAAGTTAAACATTAGATTTAGAAAATAAGTTTAACGTTAAACTGCTTGACACTAAAATTAGTTACATTATACTAGAAATAGACAGCGAGTCCGACTGAGGAGCAGTGGTGGCCGAGTGGTAACGGCCCTGACTTACAAGTTGTAGGTCGCGGGTTCAAACCCATTCAGGCGCATTACTTTGTGTAATTTGTGGGATCGTAGTCAAGCACTGGTTTATATCAATTAAAAAAAAAAAAAAAAAATATTTCATCACCACTGCTCTCAAAACGGTGAAGGAAAACATCGTGAGGAAACCGGCATGTCTTACAACCAAGAATTCGAAGACATGGGACATCCACCAACCCGCACTGGGCCCGCGTGGTGGATTACGGCCCATTCCCTCTCCTAGAGAGGAGGCCTGAGTCCCAACATTGGGAACATTATATGGCCGACTATGCTATGCTACGCTAGACAGCGAGCTAAAATAGATAGAAGATTACATCAAAATTGCGAAACATTAAAATATACAAAAATAAAATTGTGTCAATGCTGGTAGAAGAATATTTACATATATTTATATAATAATCAGAAATAATTAAAAATTAGAAATAAAATACCATGATAAAAATAATCATTATTATCGTATTTGATATATACTAGTGCTTGACTGCGATCCCACCTGATAGTAGGCAGTGATGCAATCGTTGATGGTGAGGCGCACTAGTTTATTAAGAGCCTATTCACTCTAGCCTTGAAGACGCCCAAATTACAATCGGATGGAAAGTAATTATTATTTTTATTACGTCTTATTAGTATTACGTGCATCCTCAAAAGTTCTTTAGTGTAGTATAATAATTCACTCAATGACTGTATTGTGTATCAAGTATTGCTTGTTTTGCCTAGAGATGGCTGGATTTGCCTAGCGTCATGGTATATGCTGAGCAACGGCCTATTCTTGCTAAGATACGACGCAAAACTTTGATTTTTAGTTTTTATTGTTAAAATTATGTTATTTGCTTTTATATTTTGGTTTATTTTTATTTATGTTTGTCTCTGTTAAGGCCGGCGTCATAATGCAACAGATAATCTAGACAACTGTGTTGTCTATGGTCATATAGAGCAACACAGTTATGCCAGATACACATATGGCCAGTCAGGGAACTTTGTTTTTATATTTTTGTAATGAATTATGCGTCTATTTAGGCAGAAAACACATGTTTTCTTTCTTTTTTTCTTCTTTCTTGTTTGATACTGAATAACAAACACCAAATATTATTCAATTCTTAGTAAGGAACAATAAGTTCCCAAATTTTGACAACTAAGGTGTTTTATTAATCCAATAACATAAATCAACAACACCTAATTTATCAAAAACTGTTACAAACAAAACGATAATAAATCAATCAACCACCAACCGTCATGGTAAGAAGGCCAAAAAATTCAAATCGTTTCTCAAAAGCGAATCGTTCGATTTTTCCGCTACTTTTGTTTATTTTATCAAGTTCTCGCATGACGGGCCGTTGTGTACGGTAGATAAAGTCAGAACATTGGATATGTGCCAACGGATATAAATTATATTTTTATTATTGAATAACAATGAATATGATATATACAGATTGTTACTCAGATAAATGTTTTTTTTTGTTATATTTGCCTGCTGCAGTCTTCCCGTCCAACTATAATTTTGGTGTCTTCAAGGCTAGAGTGAATAGGCTCTTAATAAACTAGTGCGCCTGACCATCAATGATTGCATCTCCGCTTACCATCAGGTGGGATCGCTGTCAAGCACTGGTTTATATCAATAAAAAAAAAAAATATGTATAGGTATATTTGATCCGTTTATCACCAGCAGCGTTTTGATATAAATTAAGCGCCAAAATAATAACACTATACTAAATGTGTAAATATTGAAAAAAAAAAAAATAATAATAAAAAAGCGTGGTTTCTAAAATTATATTATCTACCACACAAAAACGAGAACACAAACTCCTATTTTGTATGTCATGGCTATCCGAGAGGTTTCGAAAATAGAATACTATCTAACCTCTACAAGGAAACAAATTATCATAACATGAATAGATATACATTGCATTATTCATTATAGCTTTGCCATTCTATCTACAACCAAGGCTAAACACTCACCCATTTCCCCAAGGAAATTCAGTTTAGTAAGTTTTAGATCTACTGAGAAATCTAAACATTTTGCATATCGATAAAATATTAATGAGGTACAATTTGCTCTAATATCTGTTTCCTCGCATCGATTCAAAACTGCAGAATCTAACTTGAAAGAAAATCACATATCGCAATGTATTTCCAACCCTAGTAATATTATACTGAGGAGCAGTCTCAATTCAAGTTCTTCCCAGAAATATTTCGTGTTGGATTCTCGAATAACTAGTATTTTCGTATCGAATTCACAAGTCACTGGAGTAATAACATCGATAACGTTTCGCTATAACCGTCGTGCCACGGCTGCGGATTTACAAGGTACGGAATTTATTTTATCGTGTTTAGTATTAATAAAATTGAGGAATGAAATGCGGATTGTTGGTAATTTGAGGTAGTGGGGAAGTTGGAATCGATAGTGGAAATAATCGATGAATTTTGGGATGATGGTGAAGAAGTTGCTAAATGAATTGCTGTCATGAAAACCGCAAGAATCCAAGAGGATGAAAAAACATGCAATTGTGAAGAATATCAAAAAATAAAGACAGGTATGTGGACATTTTCATCATCATCATTTAAGCCGATAGACGTCCACTGCTGGACATAGGCCTCCGCCCAAATGTCGCCACAAAGAACGGTCCTGTGCGTCTTGCATCCATCGGATTCCCGCAACCTTCACCAGGTCATCAGTCCACCTTGTAGGACGTGACATATTATTATATTGATTGTGGTCATACTATTATGTATTATATATTTTAGCGATGAGACCGCCTATTGTTACATCCTATTTATTTTTTTGGTGTATAATGAAGAGTACATCTGTCTACCTTGGTACATTATCATCTACAACACATTTGTTAAAAGTAAACTTAATCCGAGCTCTCATATTTAGAATCTTCACAAGAAATTCTACATCCATAATCCACGACACAAAAAATTTAAAAAGCACTTTTACGGTATTTCTACAAATGTAGGTTTCAGTGCTATCCATATGCTTCACGTTTAACGAGCTTTTGATCAACTTGTAGCTATTAGCAAAATTATACATATTCACCTAGTTTTTACAAAAATATGTGTAAAATATTTGTTCCCGATAGTTGGAGCCGGTCATGAGAGTTTAAAATATGTATGGTGCCACGTTGCTGTACAGTTGTCATCCATTCCGCAAATGCTAATCACGCTTGTAATGCAAGGAGCATCTAATCCTGACTTGATCTATTCGCTAGTGAATATAACGAGATACGGCCTGAATGACGAATTTGTTTTTAATTTGATATAAACTAGTGCTTGACTGCGATCCCACTTGATGGTAAGCAGTGATGCAATCGTTGATGATAAAGCGCACTAGTTTATTAAGAGCTTATTCACTCTAGTCTTGAAGACACCCGAATTATACATTTTGTCGTTCTGGTTAAACAAATACATATATTATGAATTCGTGTATTACTTACTAAAGTCAAAACTGCTGTGTTATAGAACAATGCAATGAAATTAAAATATACCTAATAAAACCTAAATATAATTAATATATATATATATATATATAATATGGTTCTTGATTAATTTTAAGCTTCAATAACCGGCAGTTAAAACCGGTAAATAAGTATGTTGGTAATATATATAAGTTCTTTTAGTAATGATAAAGGTATAGAATTTTATTAAAGTAAGTTTAAGGTATTTGAAATAAATCTACATCAATTTATTTTGCTTAAAACCCGTTACAAACAAATTTGTCAATGTTTGACAAAACAGTAATTCTAAGAACTTGGGAAGTTATCGTTTTATTAGAAAATAAGTCATTGAAATATTGTTGCCTATTTGAAATTATTGGAATCACAATATTAAAACATTTTCTTCAAAGTACTTAAAATGTTGTAGCGTGAATGCTGGTAAATATCTGTTACCAGACGAAGTCGGTAAATGGTACTTCAGAAGTTTGAAATTAACAGTGTTCATTTCAACTTTATTTCAAGTACTTTTCTTACTTAATATTAATTTATTCGATAATGCAGAATTCAACACATTCTAATCATAAAGTACTTAGGTACTTTATTATCATCATCATCATCATTTCAGCCAAAAGACGTCCACTGTTGGATATAGGTGTCCCCTAAGTGTTGCCATAACGACCGGTCCTGTACATCTCGCATCTATTGGATTCCCCCGAGCCTCACTAGGTCCACCTTGTCTCCCTGAGGCCTTCCAACGCTGTGTTTTCTAGTACGTGGTCGCCAGACCAGAACTTTTCGTCCTCATCGACCATATTATGTTCTGCAAGAAATGTGTCCTACCCACTGCCATTTAAGTACTTAATTGATCCGAAATGACACAAGGTACCCAAGTTTTTTTTTCCGATACTACCTAATCGTAAGCAGTGATGCAATCGTTGATGGTGAGGCGCACTAGTTTATTAAGTAGGAGCCTATTCACTCTAGCCTTGAAAACACCCAAATTATAATCGGATGGGAAGTCCTCAGCAGGCAAATTGTTCCAGTCCTTCGATGTACGCGATATAAACGACGAGGTGAAACGCTTAGTCCGGGTGGTAGAGGTTTCAACAACGTTAGGGTGGATACTCGCCGTAAGTCGGGTTGTCTGATGGTTTATGAGATGGCGGAATCAAGTCATGCGCTTCCCGCGCACATTCTTCAAAATGCAACCTGTAAAACACCGAAACGCTGGCTACCCTACGCCTGTGCTCAAGGCTTTGAAGATTGGACTTAACCAAATCTGGATCACCAATTAGCCTCTTCGCACGCCGTTCCACCGAGTCCAAAACTGCTAGGTGTCATTTTGCAGCACTAGCCCATATGTGAATGTAGTACTTCACACACAATCGGACCTGTGCTTTGAATGGTTCCAATAATATGATGATGGAAAGAAAGGGAAGAACTTTGCCCAGTAGTAAGACACAAATAAGCCTATCAAAAATCATAATCATTCATAAGTTTATAGATAAGACAAATGTAATTACCGAAATACATATGCCCATCATAACAGTTTTCTTTATGAAGATTCTGATACCCGATATAAGTATATGTACAGTTGTACATTACGCCAATGTTAATGCTTTAAATTCTTTCTACCTCAACCCGAAATATTACATCTCCGGAAAACAAGCCAATGGTGCTATTTATTTCAAGATTCCCATTCAAACCGTGCCCTCGCATATCTACCTCCTATATAAAGGCATTCGTGAATATAGAGAGTTCGGGTAAAAATATTCCAGTTTAAAATAACATTATGCTCGTTTCACCCACTCCAAAGGTTATGGAATGCATTCAATTCTGGAATACATTAGTATAAGGTATTCAGTCGACATATTCAATGGAAAGAATTTGCATTTCGCTTCCCAATATGTCGGTCACATTGCTCCAATGAAAATGTTCGGAACAAATATTTGTTTTGAATTGGCTTTGAACTAAAGTTCGAATTTGGAATCTCATTAATTTGATTTTCCAAAGGTACTATATTACTATTTTTGTTTTTATATTAATTTGTTACTTGGCTTAGTTTTTTCAGACTGTCACGATTAAAGTATATTTTATCTACTAATGAAATGTAAGGTGCTGTTAAACCGTTTGTTAGAGGCGATATTCTATATACTGAATTTATATTCATCATCCTCCCTGCCTATCTGCCGTTCTATTTTCAGTTGGTACAACTTCATCTATATCAATAAAAAGAGAACTGACATATCAAAGCAAAGCCAAAACTAATGGGAGTAGGAGCATTAAATTTTGCATAAGGTTTCCTTTTATGACGTAAACAAGCACTGGGAGCGGCTAGCGGCTGGAAGAGTCGTGCCGGGCTGCGATCGAATTTCCGACACGCGTGGTTGCGATAGTCGTTGATAGGATTCAGCAATTCGGACTCGAGGGGGCGCTGCACAAGTCAAGGGCCATGTGTTTTCACGGCTGTCGGAGCGCCGCCACGGCGTTCCCAATTAACGGTAGGAGGAGTTTACATTGGCGTAGAGTCGACGATAACCTGGTAAGAAGTACCTGAGACTCATCCTCGACAGCCGGTGGAATTTCGAGGAGCACTTCCGACGTCTGGCTCCCAAACTGAGTCGGACTGGGGCTGCCCTCAAGCGGCTCCTGCCCAACCTCAAGGGGTCGACGAAGACGCCTCCTGCCGGAGGCTCTACGCAGGCATCGTTCGATCCATAGCCCTTTATCGGGTGCCGGCGTGGGCGCCGTTGCTGCGAAAGCGACCGGCGGGCCAGCTGAACGCATGCCAGAGGTCATACGGATGATGCGGAGATACCTCACGGTTTCCCGCGAAGCGGCGAGCCTCCTTGCTAGCCTGCTACCGTGGGATCTGGAGACAACGCCGGGGTGACGAAGTCTGTCATGGCGGACAGACTTCGTCTTTTATTAGCCTGCTTCTACTCATTAAAATTTGTTTTCAATCGAAAACCAATTATCATTCTCAATTGAGAAGGAATTCCTGCTTCCACAATGGAAACACAAACCAATGAAAAGTATTTGCCTGGCAGTGTCTTGTACATCCGCATCGTGTTGTCTTCCAAGAAATATTTTGAGCAAATATTTGTTCTGCATCCAGCGAAGTGACGTCAGAACTCTTAGAAAGGGGTGTAATAAATATTTCAAACATGGTTTGTATGCTATGTTTGGGTTCTTTATCTTATATGTCAGGAGAACAGTAAATCAAATGAAAGAGAATAATGTAATAACGGTGAATGGAATATAGCATGGATTTAAAATTGTTGAATTATGATCATAAAACAAGACAAACGAATTATATAAACGTGATTATTAGAATATCAAATGAATTTAAGACATGGTTTTTTAAAGTGGGAAATTATCTAATTATTTTTTCCGCTCTAGGGCGGAACGGGAAGGCATGTCAGACTTTTAATGACTAAAACCCACTCCTATGTCCTTCTTTGTATTGTGATTCAGGATCTCTGGTTTTCCTTTCAGAAGTGAAGCCATGCCTCCAGTAGGCATCCCCTTGAGGCGCGTGTGTTATATTAATTTTGATTATGCTTATATATTTTATTAATTAAATATGTAGAGAATACGATATACCAATAAAATCATACAATTACGGTGACGGACCTCGCATGTAGTAAGGTCATTCATATAAAATCTTGTGTACCTTACAATAACACTTCAAAGATCTCTCAACTCTAACATATAAAATTTTACTTATATTTCATTTTAATATCCGACCAATATTTCACAAAGTTTAAAATGGAATTTGAGACAAGTTTTCGAAATTAATTTGAATACCAGCATTTGATGGTAGCACAACGACTGCTCATAACCATAAAGTTAAACAATTTGTTATTTAACTGGCAGATAACGGAGATAATGAACGTTTGCGACAGTCTGGAATTAAATTGTAGACTGTTGCCCTTAAGTTTGAAGTAATAGACCCAATATATGAATAGATACTCTTCAACATAGCCAGATCTTAACAGGAAAATATTCTGAATGTTACAGTCAAGACTGAGCGAAATGAAATTCTAGAAACACTAAAAAATTCTAACCAGGAAACTTGCTATTAAAAGTTCAGAAAAGCACAAAGAAATATTTTGTTCAAAAGTCAGACAAGTCCCGAGAATCATGTTAATGAAAATCTACATAGAACAAGAAGCAATTTCAACAAAAAGCTAGAAACAAATTATTCAGACAATGTCACAATTTTAGTTATCATTTTTAAGAATTCTGGGTATCAAAAGAGCCGACAGAATGAGGAACACTACACTGCACCAAAAGACTAGGATCATAGATGTAAGAAATAAGGCTACCAGGCTAA
Organism: Mythimna vitellina; assembly: GCA_949316375.1. Classification (NCBI taxonomy): domain Eukaryota; kingdom Metazoa; phylum Arthropoda; class Insecta; order Lepidoptera; family Noctuidae; genus Mythimna; species Mythimna vitellina. The sequence continues at coordinate 3,748,228 of OX438687.1, read as the reverse complement.
AATGCGATTGGGTGGATAACACTGGTGTGATCCACCCAATGATTAAAGTACATGTGGCTGACCACATGCACATTGATCGTTGGGCAAAGAATACTGAGGTGGCTGGCGAAAAGAATACCTGGACGAAGTTGGAGGAGGCCTTTCTCAGCAGTGGTAGTAGTATAGGCTAAAATAAAATAAAAACACATTCTACAACTGAAATTATTCTCAAATCAAATAATTCCTATAATTTAGTTCCATATAAAACTGTTAGCTAATTTCTTAGACGTATACATTTCAAGTTTATGATACAATAACATTTAGAGTATCGTTTAAAACTTTTACGTTCATAAAGTGCATGAAGAGATAGAAGTTCTTAACTCCAGCGGATAAAAGATAGCTTATTTCGTCGGCACACTTTACAAAAGGTGTATTATCCTCTTTATTTTATGAAACTAAAAGTTAGAATGGCGACATTGTTCATTTTGTTACTATCTTCGGTATTTTAATAACTGAGAATGAATTCTTTCCCGTATTGTTATTGTTTGTTTTTTCCCATTCGCAATTTTACTGATCTTGGGGATTACAATGTTTTAACACTGCACTTTCATAAATGAAAATTCAGTTCTGTTGTTTTTTATTTCGGAAGAGATTGTACCTAATTATTTATTTATCTGGCGTTTTTGTTAAAATGTTTTTTTTTGTCGTTTTTCTATCATTTGTCTTCTTCCATATTTTATTTCTGCATATAATATCATAATTATACGCTATCTGAGATATATAGCGAAGCTTAGTTAGATGACATTGTAGTCAACATTGTATGCTTGTTGTTTTATTGACAGTATCAGTTGCAAGTTGTGAATATCAACCCTGTGAAATAGGTTAGTCTGTAGAACTTTGGTGTTATATTTATTATTTATGGTGTGCGTCTATGTTACTTGAAATTGTGTTTTTTCTTCCTAATCTTCTGCTTTTTCCTTTCTTGGTCCCCTATTTGGGCTTTTTACACTTTCTTGTGACAAGTGAAGTGTCCAAGTGACTCAGTCTTGGGCTGTCGATTCCGGCCATTGGACTTGCTTAAGTTCCCTGTCTTTATTGGACTACCAGTTTCAATGGCGAGCAACCTCTACCTCTTTTTTGTTTTAGTAGACGCAGAGCGATTAGTATTTCATGGTCCTCTCCACGTCTTTTGAGGTGTTCATACCAACGAAGGCAATGTCCTATCATTATTATCAGAGATTGGTATAACTATTAAAGGAAACACATATGAGGAAGCTTCAGACTTCCTCATATGTGTTTATTTCGCACTCTGTTAAGCCTACACATCTCTGCCCATCTTAATATTTTCATCTTGTTGGTACGGACCTTTTGTATATGCGTATTTTTAACTGTCCAGCATTTGGACCCATATAATAGCGCTGAATGGACTATCGTTTTGTATATTTTGCCTTTTGTTTTTATTGGAAAACGTGGGTCACACCTGTGAGTGACCGCCATTTTTGCCACGCAACAGTAATTCTATGAGTCACATTCGCGTTGATGTTAGCGTCTGATGTGAGCACAGAGCCAAGGTATTTGAATATATCTACTGTGGGAATAAAAGTCGACCTAATGTAGATATTATATCTGAATAGTACTATTTATTTTATAATTATTATAATAATATATGGTTGAGATAAGGACACTTTCAAGTCTGTATGTTGTTGTATCTCGGCTATGTTGTATTTCTATGAAATTCACTTACAATATTATACGCTTCTCGCATTTGGAGGATATTAAGTTATACTCAATTTTATTGCCTCTGTATATTCTTGAGTGTTATAAGGAAAACGGAACTCAGAGATATAATAAAATGAAAACAAACGTGCCAAGCACGATGATATGAACACAAAAGAAAGTGATTGAAGAAATAAGAAAACAGGTTACGATAAAAAATATTAAAGTAAGCAGAAATATTTTCAAAAATAAAACATGAATGAATAAAAATAAAACCGTCATTCTTGATAAAGCTATATTGGATTTCAAATATGAAGTAATTTTCAACCAAGAAATAGAAATACTAATGTTTGAGAAATAAAATAGGATCTAAAATTACACACTAAACATTTTTACGATGAAAGATAATACAAACCAGAACCGTTTACAGCTTTTTATCATATCCCGCAAGTTGTAAATATTAACTGTGGAAAACCGTGGCCTGTAGCGGTCGTAAACGATGGGTTAGCAACCCTTCCACAACAAATAAATATACATACACCACAATCTAATATTTTGGGTTAAACACCTAATACGAAGCAACCTAGTAAAACTACTACAAGACTAATATTTTCAATTTTTTTGAAACTATGTGATGTGTGATCAGGAATTAAAATAATTAGCAGCGTCCTCACTATTATCTTTTAATCTTCTTATGCGGTTTATCGTCAAGCTTTGACTTGGCTTTCGAGGTTCTCTATATGTGGGATATAGACTCAGCGATACCTTTATAGATACCCGTGTCAGCCAATCGTTGAATAGGTAAAAGCCTCGACCAAACCATAGAAGGCTCTCGTTAGGCAACTGAATTAAGGATTGCATTAAGAAAATGGTACTTCTGGACACAGTTTGTATTGTTAGGAGGATTCTCTCTCTTCTTGACCGCCGGTAGCTTGAACCCTGTTGCCGATACTTGGTTATTATCTTCTATACCAACGATATATGATCAGGAATTCAAACTATTCCCACAAAAGCCTCGACCAAACCATAGAAGGCTCTCGTTAGGCAACTGAATTAAGGATTGCATTAAGAAAATGGTACTTCTGGACACAGCTTGTATTGTTAGGAGGATCCTCTCTCTTCTTGACCGCCGGTAGCTTGAACCCTGTTGCCGATACTTGGTTATTATCTTCTATACCAACGATATGTGATCAAGAATTCAAACTATTCCCATCATCTTCATAGTCATAGTTCATAGTTATTAATATGGGCTCATAAATGTGAACGGTTGAGCATTGGCCTCAATCATAAACCATTGTAATTAACAATTTTGGTAGGATATTACTATAATTAATGCCCATGACCGCGTACAACATTTAAGCGAAATTTATGGTTATAAATTTATAAGTATATTTTCATAATTTTTGTTACTTATTTTTTCATATCTTGAAAGAGAAAATGAATAACGAATACGTTAGGAATTTGGTATTAAGTGTTAGGATGTATGTGGAATAGAGTGTAAAGTCCTACATATCTCAGTTGAAAAAGGAGGATCCTCTAGCCAGACGGATGTTTTGTCTGGTTTGGACAACTGCCCGATAGATGATTTCAGGCTGTGGTATATGTTCAAATCACACGGAGAATTTTAATTGCGAGATGCAGGATTTTGTAGTTTAGTTCCTATGTGACGCCATAGATGTCATTACAAGTGGCGCTCTTGGGGAAATCGGTTATGCTAAGTAATGTGAAAAGGTAAGCGTCTTGAAAGAAGTTTTAAACAATGAATGCGTGTGTTATAGATGAAATGGTAGAAACATTATATGGTACAGAAGGAGGCGATTATTTAGATGTCGGTAAATAGAGTTATAGATATGAAATAAAAAGAAATACTGCACTGACTCTAATTTAATTGGGTTATGGAGAAAAAGATGTAGATCTTAATGTCAGACTCTTAAGTTTTTATTTATTCATGTAAAGAATTGAATTAATTTTCAATTTTAGAATTTTACTTTGACTTCGATTGAAAATTAATTTGATTATAATGTATATAATTTTTTAAATTGTAATTGTAGTGTTTAACATGGGAATATTTTTTCTGATAAATAAATATGTTATTATTATTAGTGTCCATTTATTTATTTCAATAACATTTTTTTAATTATTATTTTGAATGTTTGTTTTGATTTTATTCAACACATAACATAAAAAGTCAAGAAGAAGGAAACAGAAAATTAGGTACAAAAGTGATGCTTATTTGTTGCAAAAATCTCTTCCAGCATACCTGCGAAAGTAGAGTTGAAAAAAAAGAAATGAACAAATCTTCTATTCAAAAAAAAAATCAAACCTCTTAAAATTCCATTAAAATCATTACCCTGCTTTCATTCACATCTTTATTACATTCCTCCAGTCACAGCCTCCATATTTGTTCCGAATCTTTTATCAATATCCACAAAAGCACAATCCGGTCTGATGTTAATAATTTCTTCACAAATACTTCGGTCACAATCTTGCGCGTCTCACGTGACTATTGTTACTGGCGAACAAAGGACTATCGTAACAAAACTATCCAGATGAAAGAGGGGACAAACCATTGCGAACTGTGATTAAAATGTTCGAGTAAAAGTTGAGCTCCAGTTTCGTTGTGAAGAACGGTTATTGATGCAAAATGGTCTTTTTTAGTAACAATGGATGGTTATTTTTGAATCTTACGGAATTAAAAGTAAAGCAAATTTTTTTTCAGATTAACTGACTTTTTTTTTCCGGGTGGGAAAATCATCTAATGACATCTCCGCTCTTGGGCGGAGCGGGGGATAGTGTCAGACTTTTACTGACTAAAAACCCACTCCTGTTCCTTCTCTGCCATTTTATTTCCAGGGCCCCGGGGATCTCTTTTGCATCACCCATGGCCCCAGTAAGCTTCGACCCTGCTGGGCCCCTACGGTTGCTGACATCTCTTTGAGGCACACGTGGAACAGTACGCGCCGTCGACGACTTGGGCCTGGTCCGGACGGTTACCGGACGATAGGACGGCGAGCCACCCATTGCTCGCCGTCCGCAAGCCCGCGCCTACGGTGGCCGGAAATCGGGATCGGAATCCCGGCGGCGATTGGGGCGTGAGGACCTTTGCCTCACGCGATCGGCCGCCTCTTTTGCTAGCATTACTGCTTCGCAGAAGGAGGCAACGGCCTGCCACTCCTCCTCGCTCCAGACCATGGCTTGTACCAAGGCCCGGCGCGAGAGTTCGCTGCCGCCGATCGCCCCCACGAGGACACGGCGGTGCTCTGCCCAGGCGGGGCACACCTCTACCGTAGATTAACTGACTTGAGATAACAATAAATACGAATCAAACTCAAATTCAACATTATTTATTTCACATAGGCCTACGTAGACACTTATAAAACGTCAGAAGCTAGCACACGGTATCAGTTGGTTGTTTTCTATGGAGAAGAACTGACCAGAAACAACATGGTAACTATAAAAAAAAAAAAATTCTACAATATTTCCTTATTACAATATTAATAGAAATGAGAGAACAATGTAGACCGGTCAGATTTGTACTCAAAAGCACACTAAAAATTGTAATCCATGAATCTACAGAGCCTATAGTGTTGTCACATTCCCATTATAAAAAGAAAGCTTGAAGTTAGTAAATTAGTTCTAAAGTTATGGCAAGACTAAGGGAAATATGCAAAAATACAGGTACAGTAGGTAAGAAATATATTTATATTTACCTACTGTACCAAAAACTCCGATAGTCATGTTTCTCTTTCAAATTGCCTACTTTGAAATACAATGCCGAATTTTTCCAAAAATGTCAAAGCGTTCGAGCACAGAAATTCTTTTAATTTGAATTCAATTTAAAATAACTCGCGAATCACATTACAGAGTCATTGAATGCAATAATATCGCGAAGTTCCCCGACATGCCACGAATGCACTTTCCGAATAAATTGCATGAACATATGAAGTCAAACATTCTCTTTTTAAACGTAACTCTGTGTTATTGCATTTTCGTTTGGCATACCGACAAAATTCGTGAATTCAAACAGTAATTGAATACTCGCTTTTGTAAAGATCTGTATTCACTGTACGACTTTTATTAAATTACAATGATTTGCATATTTTACCGCTAGTGTTTAATAATTCGTATTGTGTTTCTGATTTCTGTGTTCGCTATTATTCAATTTGATTATATCGGGTACTTTAAATCATTCGTGTCTGATCTCGATAATCTGATAGAGACTGTGGCTTGGTTTCATGCCTTCTACGTGAACTATTTCACTAATAGAAGGAATAATATTGTTTTTGTAGAACGTTAGGAGTCAATTTTTTTTTAACCAATGTATATAAGGGCTAATGATACTAAAAGGCCATGTAGACATTGCATTGATTGATAGTACTTTGTTTATCTACTTCAAGAAATTATTACTCCTTATATGTTACCCGGAGGATATGGTGGCACACACGGTCGAGCATACGGTGGAGGTAGGGCCAAGGGTAGTGTGAAAGTGAAACCCGGGGTCCTGGGACGAAGGCAAAGAAGGAACAGGAGTGGGTTTTTAGTCAGTAAATGTCAGAAACTATCTCCCGTTCCACCCAAGAGCGAGATTTGTCATAAGATGATGTTCCCACCCTAAAAAGAAAATACTTATATGTTTCTCTAGCTCATGTGTGTAGTTTGATGTCATTAGATCAAATAAATATTTATCACAATAATATAAGAATAATTTAATATAGAATTATCTGCAGCAATAAACAGCACCACACCAAAAACATTTCATATTAATAAAAAAATAACAGAACCATTTCAGCTTATGGCGAAAATTTCCCGATTTCGCCACACAGTCTTATGAAAACCGAAATACATTTTCCTGTATATACACAAAACCAGAACGTTAAGCTGCGTGTGAGGTAAACATAAGACGTGTGTGGTGGAAGCGGGCGCGATGGCGATTAAATGTTCACAATTTATCGTGACTATTTGTATCAGGAATTATAAGACAAAAGTAACCGTAACGAGTTCGAAACAGGGTAAGTACAAATACGAATTTTTCAATTCATATACTTTTCTTACCCGCAGGAGAAGCAAGGTTACCGACATAGTAGGAAGGATCGTCAAACTTAAGTGGAAATGGGCAGGGCACATTGTTCACAGAACGGTTGGCCGTTGGGGCCGATGGATGCGAGACGCACAGGATCGTTAATTATGGTGGCTCTTGGGGGAGGCTTATATCCAACAGCGGACGTCTTTCGGATGAAATGATGATGAATGATGGATGAAGAGGCAGAGGGAGACCAAAGAAAAGGTAGATGGATTATGTGAAGAGTGATATGAAAGAAAATGAAGTTAGTGATCGCATGACGAGTGACAGGGCAGAGTGGAAGAAAAAAACGTGTTGCGCCGACCCCATATGACACGGGACAAGGGCAAGATGATAATGACTGATTTGTAGTTTTGGAATGTTTGACAACACTTTTCTCACAATATTGACGAATCGAAACCAAAGTTGACTAGAGAAAAATTATTATTATTATTATGTTCTCTAGAAAGTCTAGATTCTGAAGCTAATTGTGCAGCAGAAGTTGCTCAGCAACTATTTACATATGGCTTCTAGCAACGGGGCGTTACTTAGCTTGAAGTTGTTAAAGCTAGCATCAGTCCCTTTGCGCTCTGTCACTACAAATCACTTTCACTCTTCACATAGAGACCCGCCTTGGCACCCGCGTAATCTCCTCACCCTGTATGCAGCCATAAAGGTTTGTATCTGGGCAACTATGCGTAAGGATTGAGGCGCCTTACATTTGGGTGCAATGAACCAGTGTATGGGTGCATTGCGCGGAAACTGATTTATGACCCTCCCTGAATTCGTGATTAGTTTCGCTTGGTAATCCTGAAGATCAGATTTTGGAAGATGGACGATTAATGGTATTTGAAGGGATTTTGATAATATTGTGTTTGAATATGAGAAATCATGGGTTAGTAACCTTTTTTGTAGGTTGAAAAATCATCTAATGACATCCCGCGCTCTTAGGCTGTGCAGGAGGGCGTGTCAGATTTTTTACTAAATAAAAACCCACTCCTGTTCCTTCCTTAACTTTCATATCAGGGCCGAGTTTTTTTTCAGAAGCACATCCTTAGCCCAAGTAGGCTTCGACCCTGCTGGGTCCCTACGGTTTGCTGACATCTCCTTGAGGCGCACGTGGAACAGTCGGACGGCGAGCTACCCATTGCTCGCCGTCCATAAGCCCGCACCTGTGGTAGCCAGAAATTGGGATAGGGATCCCGACGGCTGGGGCTCGGACTGGACGGTTATCGACAATCGCCTCCACGAGGACACGGTGGTGCTCTGCCCAAGCGGGGCACGCCTACCGTATGCTCCACCGTGTATTCCGGGCGGTCCACACAGCGGTGTCACCCGGAATGGGCTAGTAACCAAGCAATAAGCAAGAAATGTAGGTAACACTCAGATTTTCAACAGGGATAATAGTCAATAATTTTTATTTTTTGGTTTAATGAATCTTTTTTAGACCTAGAAATTGGATCGAACTTTCTCGAACAATGTAGCTGCAAGTTTAACGCTGGTAATCAATAATATGGTTGGTTTATGGTGAAACTTTAGGAGAACCAAGGTTAACAACATAGCTCGAAGAAGTGCCAAACTTAAGTGGCACTGAGCAGAACACATTGCTCACAAAACAGAATGATGGTCGTTGGGTTAGTTGGGGTCGAAAGGTAGACCAATGATCTAGTGAGAGTTGCAGGAATCTAATCGATGTGAGAACGCACAAGATCGTTATTTAGGGAAGGCATATGTCCAACAGTGGACGTCTTTCGGCTGAAATGATGCCAGCCAGTATAAATGATTCTGCCATAAACGAGTAGATTATCCAAGAAAAAATGAGGCGTGGGAGTAGTAGAGTGAAAAATAACCGGCGACCTTTTCTCAGACTTGCTAAATATACACAAAAAAAAAATTGGTTACACCTTTTCGGAGGAGTTACAACAAACATTGTGATACGAGTTTTTTATATATTATATTAAACAGACAAACCGAGGCAATATCGTGAATTAAACTTGTGGTTTGTTTATAAAATTTAGTTAGATTCAACATTAAGTTTATTAATACATACGAGTACAACATGTTTCTTTTAGTATCTCATAACTCTAGGCTATTTATGAAACTCTGTCAAAGAATCAACTGGCAAATGATTTTTATTTTATTCGTTTTCGTTGTCACCGCAAAATTACCAATTGATTATTTAATATTATTATTTTCATCAATATCATCATTTTTCATCATATTACAAATAAATAAAATCCACCTGAACAATTTGCCATACTTAATTGCCCGCATAAAGATCTTTGCAATCAAATTCCCATCTTGAATTATGTCAAACGTTACGAAAAAGGCTTTTGTCAACAGGATTACGTAAGCAATAAAGAGGAAAATGGGTCAAAATAGGGACGAACGTGATCTGAGTACTAAACACCCTACTTTTGGTCTCATCTCTGTGCCCACATAAGGATGACAAAGCATTTGCACAGATGCAAACTGAATCATAATCAAAGGAAATTAGAACCTATGAACGGGCCTTGAAAGACCATAATAGTGACTATTGAAGATAAATTTTATTGTAAGTTGTGTGGGAGATAGTTTGATGTGATATTTCCTGGTTACGTCGACATTTTCTTCATTGCAAAGAAAGTGGAGTTTTGTGTGAAAAAGACTGCTTGTCGACCTAACATTTTTACTATAAGTGGCACTAACATCACACTTCATCATCATCATCATTTCAGCCGAAAGAAGTCCACTGCTGGACATAGGCCTCCCCCAAGCGACGCCACAACGACCGATCCTGTGCGTCTCGCATCCACCGCACTCCCGCGACTCTCACCAGGTCGTCGGTCCTCCTTGTGGGAGGCCTTCCAACGCTGCGTCACACTTATATTTTTCTAACAGCTCAGCAGATGTGTATAATTTACATTAATCACATTCATGATTATCTATCATCATCATCATTATTTCTGTCAAAAAACGTGCACTACTGGACATAGGCCTCCCCCACCACAACGAACGGTCCTGTGCGCCTTGCATCTATGGGATTTGCGTAACCTTCACCATGGCATCTTGTGGGAGGCCTTCTAAAGCTGCGTCTTCCAGTACGCGGATAATTACTTTTGTTTGTCTTACTTGTATTTCAAAATTGAGAAAATTTCTGCCATTTTCTCTTGATGATTTAGGGCCTCAGGCCCCATTAACCATCTGTTTTGTGAATAATGTGTTCTGCCCACTGCCACTTAAGTTTGACGATTCTTCCGGGTTGCATCGGAAATCGACAATCTTGTTCTCCTGCGGATATCTTCATTCCTGATTCGATCATGCAAGGAAACTCCGAGCATAGTCTTTTCCATTGCCCTTTAGGTGACTAAGCTTTTTGATTAAGTCCATTGTGAGCGAACGCGAATAACATTTATATTTATATTTTATTCCTATGTATTAGGAGGTAAGCCTCCTGCTATCAACCGGTAACTAAGTCAAACTCCGGATTACTAAAGAGAAATTCTATTTTTATTAATTATGGTATATATTCATATAAATAAAAAGACAAAGCATAGTTAATGTGCAAAGGTGAGCTTAATCCATAATGCGTTTGTTCATACAACAAACCTTCAGATGATATATAAATATTTATTTATTTATTATTTATTTATTAAAACTGTATGCACTAGTAAGAAACACTTTACAAAGGTGGACATAATGCCTTAGGCATTTTCTACCAGTCGACCTTAGGGTGGTGCAAAAATAAAAAATAAAATACGAAATATGAAAAAAAAAATAAATAAAAAATGAAAATAAATAAAAATAGTACAATAGTATAGTGTAGTAGTAGTTATAGTGAAATATGTACGTATAAAGGACATATAGTAATACAAAAACGAAATTCTTTGATTACAGATTCTATTAATAATTTTATTATTCTAAATAGAGAATCCAAAAACTATTTACATGACCCAAGATTTGAATTTGAATCATGGGCTGCTTACTCAAGAGAAGCATTTCTAGTGACCACTTTTTTTTAGATACGAGCGATGTGCTCGTCGCGATATTGAACAAAAATAGTATTTCTAAGAAAATACCAGAGAAAATGCAAAAATAAATTCTCGAAAGGATCTAAAAAGTAAAGCTATAGATGTGATGAATTGTCCCCTTACGATGAATTCACCACGTAAAAGTGTTATTTCACTGCAAATTCTCAGGAGTTCCCCAGTTTAATCTAGAAATGGAGAGAAGCAGAGTACAGCAACCACTTTCCTTCCTAGACAATTTGTTGAAGTCAACTGAGGTCATTACCTGAGGTCCTTTATTTTGCTGCGCTCTTTGGAAAGCACAAGCATTTCGTCAGGTTACCCTACGTGTCATTTTGAACTCAAAAGGTACCTAATTCTAATTGGATTGCCTGGTCTAACTTCAGTATCAAAGCTCCTGTAGACAGTGACGTCAAAATACTGTAAATTTAAATTTAAATTCTTGTGAAATGGTGAATGCGTATGTTGTATGTTTAAATTGTATTAATAAGTTTATAAATTTTATATTTTTCATAGTATTTATTATTTTAACTTGTTTTTTATTATTATATTTATTTATTTTTCTGTTTGAAGTATTTATCTGTTATTTGTTTATTGTGCAAACCTACTACAATGTTGTATTGTTTTAACGCAAAGGTTGACTGGTAGAGAATGCCTTGTTGCATTAAGTCCACCTATGTACCACTACTTTACATGAAGATTAAATATACAAATAAGATTCTTGATAACCATATTTTTCTTCTTAAAAGATAATCCCGGATGTAACATCGACTAGAAACAGAAATTCAATATTTACATTCGATCTGTAAAGACTTTCCAGTGACCGAGTTTAAGCCATTTCCAACAGTAAGAGCTAGAAATGCAACCGACAAAGAAAATATTACTTTTCCTTCCAAAGGAAGTCCTTTACGAAGTTAGTTCTACATTTCGCTCGATGCCGAACGATTGACTACAAATACGTATAGGAATAGTCAAACGGGGTGAATAGGAACGCAGGGGACAATAGGAAAAAAAAAATGATTAGGTTTTACACTTTAATATCATTTATTTTTATTATTAACTGGCTGATCCGGTGAACTTCGTACTGCCTAATAGTAATGATAACGCCATCTACTGGCATTACCAGAACAGCATAATTCATTTTATAATTATATTTTAATTATAGATGGTGTTGAATTCGAATTTTTTTTTCATAATTTTTTTCGTCAAGGTTTACCTTTCCTGGACTAACACAAATATTCCGAGATGAAAATTAGCCAAATCGATCTAGCCGTTCTCGAGTTTTAGCTAAACTAACGAACAGCTATTAGTTTTTATATATAAGTAGAAGATTTCTATAAAAGCATGTCTTTATTACAATTAATGAATAAATAGGGGCATTTTTGTTTTTAATAACGAGAAAATCCTATACATACTTTTGTTCCTATTCACCCCTGGGTTCCTATTCACCCCGTTCGACTAATCCATCAATAGATATTTTTTACCAGCTTTTTCTAACGGTGTTGCTTGCAAAAAAAAAATATTCCCACGTACTTTACCATTTATTACCATGTATAGTGGCGCTTTACACCAATTACGGAAATATAAAAATTGTTTGCGAATATCCAGACGCAGGGAGCTGGTTTAAAATTAATTGTGGACTGTACAATGGGTGCGGGTTTAAAAAAAAATCGGTCAAGTGTGAATCCGACTTGCACACAAAGGGTTTCGTACAGTCCGTAGCAAAAAAAATGGCAAAATATCATGTGTGTTGTACGAGCCTCACTTACATATTTATTTTATTCTGTTATTAATATTTATTGTTATAGCGGCATCATCAGTTAAAATTGTATCTGTCTAGCTATCACGGTTCATGATTTACAGCTTGGTGACAGACGGACGGACAGCGGAGTCTTAGTAATAGGATCCCGTTTAGGGATAGAAGATGTCAGGAACTGTAGGAGCCCAGCAGGGTCGAAGCCTACTTACTGGGTCCAAGGGTCTAATTCTGAAAGGAAGACTCGGCCCCGGTACGAAAGGCAACGAAGAAACAGGAGCGGGTCTCTAGTCAGTAAAAGCCTTTCACTATCTCCCGCTCCGCTCAAGAGCGCGATTTATCATTAGAGTATTCTTTTTATATCCCACCTAAAAAAAAAACCAAGACCCAAGCGTCCTTTTTTTTATAGGGTGAGAAAATCATCTTATGACATATCCCGCTCTTGAGCGGAGCGAGATATAGTGTCAGACTTTTACTGACTAAAAACTCACTCCTGTTCCTTCGTTGCCTTCGTCCCAGGGCCCCGGGTTGACCCAAGCGTCTGAATCCCTAACGGCTCAAAATTTTAATTATAATACGGTTACAATATACTAATCCAAAATGATTTCTAACAAAAAATATTTTTGTATCTAGCCTTAATTAAGGAATACAGTTTCCAATGTTGTAATGCTATGCCATATACCAGGAAAAAATTGAAAAAAAAAGTAAGATGAAAACTGGGCTATGGATGTGTAGGTAAACTTTAGCTGCCGTTCGGTTCTCCGAGAAAATGTTAACCTTTGAATCAAGACAAGCTTTTCATCAAAAGGTTACAAGATGATAGATTTTGATAATATAAAGATAACTCACCGAGCGTCAAAAGTAATTAAAATTTAGGCAAAGTAGATATTTGAATTGAAAGTCTGTTTTCTAATAATATGAAATCTTACGATATCCTAAAATAGCTATTTTTGAAGATCAAAAGGCTTCCAGAATTAGGTGTTGATTTTACCGTTGAAAATACGAATTTAGCTTTGATCCGTGATTAACTTTAATATACAACCTACACCAGTTCGTTTTGAGCTCTCCAAATTAGTCATTTAACATTAACTATGGCTAAAATTTTAGTATACTTATAAAACTTAAGTAGATACTTTATTTTTATTTAGACTATACTTTCCCACTGCTGGCCAAAGACCTCCCCCAATTTTTTTCAGGTATCTTTTCTCGAGCCACTTTGAACCAGTAGGAATCCAGGTCATCTCGTCACCTCTTCCCAGGTCAGCCGCGCCGTCGTCATCCATTTTCTTGTTCAGCGGTAAATCTGCATGCAGCTGACGTGAACCGCTCATTTCCATTTTAGCCTGGCAGCCTTTTTTTACTTCTATGATTCCCGCTTTTAAGCGCAGCGTGGTGCTTTTTGGTCTACATATTGAGTAGTTTGACGCCAGATACTTGAGCCATTTTTTTTTTGGTTGAAATTTTTTAAATTATTTCTCTCTATCTAGTGTAGCGAGAGGTAATTTCAGTTTTTTTATTGATTAGAACCCACCCTAGTACCTTCAGCCACCCTTTACGTTCGAAGGTCATGGTGACTACTTTTGAACAATACAATAAAAATCGACAATATACAGTGTAATTCTTTTGACATACATACTTTTTTATTTATTTGATAATTGCAGTTATTTATTTTTCTTGTTTTTTTTTATATAGCCTCTTTTTATTTGATTGTGAGAACACTGTAGACTCCGCGAATTCTTAGGTTACTTCCTATTACGAGTCACTTTTTATTATGATTATTTTTTTATTGTACTTTTTAGTACAATATGATGTAAGGACAGTGTAGGCCAGTCAACACTGTCCTTACATCATTTCTACATACACTGTAATATGGAAATATTGTAAGAACAACAATTTTTAAAAAAGACTGCACTAGCTTTTAAGATACGACGCACAACTTTGATTTTTAGTTTTTATTGTTAAAATTATGTTATTTTCTTTTATATTTTGATTTTTTTGTTTATGTTTGTCTCTGTTATGGCCGGCATCAAAATGCCACAGATTATCTAGACAACTGTGTTGTCTATGGTCATATAGAGCAACACAGTTATGCCAGATACAGATATGGCCTGTCATGGAACTTTGTTTTTATATTTTTGTAAGAATTGTGCGTCTATTTAGGCAAAATAAACATGTTTTCTTTTTTCTTTTTTTTCTTTTCTTTCTTTTGACGTTTTATAAGTGCCCATGTAAGACTATGTCAAATAAAAAAACTTTTGAATTTGAATTTTTTGTACATAATATACACACGAGTAGTACCTACATGGTGATACAGAACTTAACACAGCAATGAGTTTTCGCCCAGCAATCCAATCTACACATGTATGCGTAAATAATTTTATGACATTTATTCTCACTCAATTATATTTTGTACGCCATTAAGACAAAACATGACAGTGATTAAACTAAACTTTATGTACCATCTTGCATTTATATGTACTCATGTTTTAGCTAAATAAATAATCTTCTCATGTATAGCATAGCTTCATATGCTTCTACTAGCTTTTGCCAGCGGCTTCGCCCGCGTGAGTATATATATTCTCCATACAAACTTTGGGTCCCCGTTTCACCCCTATAGGGTAAATTTGTAAAATCCTTTCTTAGCGCTCGCCTACGACACAAAAAGAAACCTTGTGCAAAATTTCACACTTCTAGTCACAGTAGTTTTGGATGTGCGTTGATATGTCAGGCAGTCAGTATCTCCTTTTATATATATAGACTAGCTTCTACCAGCGGCTTCACCCGCGTGAATATAGGTTTTCCATACAAAGTTTTGACCCCCTTTTCATCTCCTTAGGGGGTCAAAACTTTGTAAATTTTGGAAAATCCTCTCTTAGTGCTCACCTACGTCATAAAAGGAAACCTTGTGCAAAATTTCATGTTTCTAGTCTCAGTAGTTTCGGCTGTAAGTATATAGTATAAAAAAAAATCAATCAATGAGGTCGAATTGGAGGATATGACTTGAATTTCAGAGGTTAATCTGGACAGTAAACAAATTGAAAACAACTGTGACTGTTAATTCAAACATTTTATAGATGAAAAGACCTTCATGAGTCCCTGATTTTATTACATGGTGTTTACCCAAAGATATAATTTAACTTTTACATACAGGTTGGCATGGGAAAGAATAATAAAAGGCAAGAATTACTGTTATATTCAAAGCAATTATCCTACCTTTTGTGTCAGGGCTCAGATCATTTAAACCTAACTTATGATCGAAAAGCACACAATGTTTTTACTTTTTTGAGGAAATTTTACGTATAATACGTATTTTGGTAACAACGGAAAAGGAAAATATTATATTTAATTAATTTAAATTTTAACACAACATGCACCACAAGTATTCATCGCATCATCATTTGTCATCATTTTTTTTTTGTAAATTTACGTTAGCTGAGGCCGGTGTTTCCTGGTTGACTATCTTGAGAAGAAACACCGAATCAAACTCAGAGGTCAAAGTCTCTTTTAATGTCCATACAGCTATCATGTAATAGTCAAATTCCTGAGAATGTCTTTTTAGGTAAAAGCAACAGTGTTTACATGTTGTTTCTTCATTGTGTGTATTTGTGTACGTGTGCCAAATAAAATATTTTTCTTTCTTTTCTTTCTTTCTTCTACAAAGATTTGAGTAGAGCTATCCAGTCAGTGCAGGCATTTGTGAGTATTAGATTAGCTCAATTAAGGACAACTAAAGAGCTCAACAACTTGACGAATAATACAAATAAAACACATTTGGGTAGGTCACATAAAAAACTCCGTCGTTTCAATTAGGAACTGAGGTGGTGGCACGTAGTTTTACACCCTAAAAATAAGTAGTTGAGCAAATGACTAGGTGCTAAAGCTACGTGTTGGTTCACCACGAAACAAGTATATACTAAAATGTTAAGACTCCCCTGTGATTCTGGATACATTGAGCGTAAAAAGTAAACAAAGTATGACTTAGGAATTTAGGTTGAATATGGACTTACCTTGTACAGGCGTATAGATGTTCATATAAAGACAGTCTTCACTCTGATTCTTGAGTCGGGGCAGTAACCTCCTCAAATACTCCAGCCTGCCTTTGGGCATCCTCTCCAAAGCCAGCGTCTCGTTCGAGATGTCCGGCAATCTTTGAGGGCAGACTGGACCCATTTGGTCCACAGTCTTCACGTCATCCCACGGGGCTGGCGCTCGAGTTGGTGCAAATCTAAAGACAAATATTCGAATAAATATTGTTTCATAAAATGTTTACTGATTTGTCACAGTTTTCGAACTAACCTCTCATAGTAGCATTGACATACATATAAATTCAATAAGTTGATAGATATTAATTATGACCCATATAAAAGAAATGTATTGATCCGCTCTAAGGTGGAGTGTGAGCGCGTGGTAGACTTTTACTGACTAAAACTCACTCCTATGTTCCTTCTTTCTTCTTCTT
The DNA here is from genome assembly GCA_949316375.1 of Mythimna vitellina. Taxonomy (NCBI): domain Eukaryota; kingdom Metazoa; phylum Arthropoda; class Insecta; order Lepidoptera; family Noctuidae; genus Mythimna; species Mythimna vitellina. The sequence goes on along the minus strand of OX438687.1, from coordinate 3,731,252 downwards.
CGTTGCGTTCTAGGATCCCGGTTTTCCTTTTAGAAGCGAACCCATGGCCCCAGTAGGCTACGGCCCTGCTGGGCCCCTACGGTTTTGTTGACATCTCTTTGAAGCGCACGGCTACATTAGTACATACTAGGGCCCAATGGCAAAGGCCCTGACTTACAAGTCATAGGATCAACCTTAGGCAGACGCTTTACTTTGTGTAATTTATTTCATTACCACTACTCTCAAAACTGTGAAGGAAAAAATCGTGACGAACCAAAAAGTTGAAGACACGTGATACTACCAACCTGCCCTGGGCCTGAGTGGTGGATTGCGGCCCATTATTCCCTCTTATAGAAAGTAGGCCCGAGTACACGCGATCACAACATTATAAGGCTGCTATGCTATAAAATACTTAGGTTAACGGTTGATAATCATTTATAATCATAATTAATTTAATAATATTATAATAATATGTGTTTTAAGTGTTCGTTATAACATAGCCTTGGTCGCGTCTGTAAAGGTTAATATAATTTAGTAAATAAATAAAATAATTATCGGTATTGACCAGCCACACTCCGTTCTGATCAATTAAAAATGTTAACGATTACATACAAAGCATTGTTGAAATCGTTTTGGTCAATACAAGTTCCTGATGGAATGCTGTTGAATTTATTATTAGTTAAAATATGCAATGATTTATTGGAATATTTTCAAGAGGACAAAAGCTTTAAATTATCGTAAATATGAAAAGTTTTGAGTTAATTATGTACATAAATTAATACGCCACAACGCCGGATTCATAATTACTCAATTCATAAAATTATATTGTTCCCAAAGTTCCACATAATAAAGGATGCTGCTTATTTGACGTCACACCAACTAATAATTTATAATAGAGTTAAAATATGAAATATTTTATTTACCACAATAATGCGGCAGCCGAAAACTACAAAACCATCACTTTGTGTATCTCATACACAATGTGATGGTTTTGTATTTTTTTAATAGAAAATTTTGTTCTAACATTGCGTGTATCGGTGTATGTCTAATGTACCTTAATTGATGTGTTCATATCTGGCCTGTTGGTCTCGTGGTCAGTGGCCCTTGCTGCTATGCTAGAAGTCGTGGGTTCGATTCCCACTCAGGACAAATGTTTGTGTGATGAGCACGATCATTTGTTCTGTGTCTGGGTGTAATTCATCTATATATGTATGTATTCAGATATATATTAGTATGTTTATCAGTTGTCTAGTATCCATAACACAAGGTCTGCTTAGCTTGGGACTAGACGGCTTTGTGTGATAGTTGTGGAATATATTATATTATTATTATATCGAGTAATTTATGTACGTGGTTAAGTTTGCAATACTGACGTGAGAATCGCCAAACTTAATTAGCGTTGGAAGATCTCTCACTAGGTGAACCGATGAACTGTTACGTATCACGGGAATCCAATGGATGCGAGATACACAAATTGGTGGCTGTGCCGATGCTTGGGAAGTCCTATGTCCAACAGTGGACGTCTTCGGACTGAAGCTTTGAACGAAAACTGCTATTACTGCTGTGGAGTATAAAGGCGACATTAGTGTTGTCACAGACGTGATGTTGTCTGTAGATACGACAAAAAGTTTCAACACCAATATGAGCCACATGTTGGTATGCCCCAAGTGTCCTTATACCTGCACTTTGGAGGATTTGATGAGTGCTACCGATGCTGGTATTAATGTAGCCACCTATTGGGCCCAAAAAGTTTGACGAGTTTACCATCGAATCGAAAAGAAGAAGAAGAACACCAATATTTCAAAATCTTCCTCTACTCCATTTAATTCAGTCGCCATGATTACAGAAGACAACTTTAGAGACGAGAATGTTAATGTTTGAATGACTTAAATCTTGGAAACATTTTCATAATTTACATTCAGATTTACATGAAATTTTCAATATTGTATATTAAATACAGTCGTCTGGGAGGGCTATACTTGGAGTTTCTTTACGTAATCTCATCAAGAATAACGATATCGGGGAACCAAGGTCGCCGACATAGCCCGAAGAATCGCCAAATGTAAGTGGCAATGCGCAGGGTACATTTTTCGTAGAACCAGATGGTCAGGGAGATTTGCGGAATTGCGATGGATGCTAGATGCACAGGGCTGTTGGTTGTGTCGACTCTTGGGAGGCCTATGTTCAACAGCGAACGTTTATCGGTTGAAATGATGAAGATGTAATTTGTATATACAAAAGGAAAAGTTTTGACTGACTCACTGACTCATGAAAGCCCTGCTCTAACTCTTGGACCCTATTCAGGAAGCCGTGAGATAAAAGGTAAACAAACCATAAAGAGGATTTGCTTGAAAACATGAGTAAACTTGTACCAAGCAACGCTTACACTTTTTCTTCGCCAAAGAAAAATCGTACAAAAAAAAAACGCCAATGCATTCAACAGAAAAGGAAACTGTTGTTAATGTATTCAAACACGTCGAAAAAACTTGGCCGAAGGTACCTACATTGTTTCCTTTGTTTACATTTTGTCTCAAGCCCTGATGAATAGAGAATAGGTAGAATGGTGAAACTTTAGAAGAAGGTTTCTTTTATGATGTACACAGCGAACCAGAAAGGATTTTTCAAAATTCACCCCCTGATTGGAGGAACAAGTTTGTATGGAGAACCCTACTTTAGGATGACAATACGCGCGTACAGGTGAACGAAATCGATAGCAAAAGCTAGTGATGATATTAATGCCATTAAAAAGATAATATCTTACTTCCGATCCGATGTAAATAATTGAGCTGATACTGAATTTCCAATCATTATTACAAAAGAACGGACATGATATAATATTGAAGTCACTCAAATGAAATTATTGTTTGTTGCTTGGATTAATATTCAAGTATTTACTCATAATGGTTTAAAGTGAGAATGTGATGTTTTTAATGGAAATTATACAGCCTCCTGCAATTACGCCACATAAGTGAAGTTACCCACTGGTAACTTCACTTATGTGAGTGTTGGACCACTGTCCAACACTGCGTCTTCCGGTACGCAGTCGCCACTCCAGAACCTTTTGGCCCCAACGGCCATCTGTTCTGCGAGCAATGGGCCCTGCCCATTGCCACTTAAGTTTGGCGATTCTTCGTGCTATGTCGGCAACCTTGGTTCTCCTGCGGATATTTTCATTTCTGATTCGATCCCGCAAGGAAACTCCGAGCATAGCCCTTTCCACTGCCCTTAAAAATCACTAGAATGAAACTATTTTAAGTAAACCACGCGTCAGCCAGGTGGACTACTGAGTGTTCAAAGGTAGTATTGATCAGAAATAACGAAGTAAATACAATAGAATCGCTATACCGTAATGGAAGAATTTGTAGTGTTTCTGATCTTACGTAATATTATTCAATCGAAACACTCAGAACGAGTAATCGATTCGTTTAGCATGGCTGTAGCGGTCATTACTCTTTCCATAATATTTCTTCTTGGAACCTGAATAATAATAGCTCAATAGGTTCATGGCATAATACAAATATACAATATTAGTTTTAGTATATGCGAAACCCGAAAAACATTTTTAGTGTTTTCATAACTGTACGATGTAAAATTACGAAGTTATAAGCTTGTTATGTTACCTGGTTGGCCGCACAAATACATGATCACCGGGCCATCCGGTTGACTGAAGGGTTGTTTTACTCTCGCATCCAGTTGTGCGCCAGTGTCTAATGTCCGCTGTAACCTGCCCTAACGTTGTACTTAGTGTCGGTGGTGTCTAATTTGTGACCTTTTACAAATATTTTTGGAAAAACCTATAACATGATGTAAACATTATTGAAATCAATTCAGTTACTGATTCTGAACAAACTATATTCAGGTTTTGCATGTACTAAAAATAATGATGTATACATATAAATCCTCCATTATAAAATGTAGCGTATATTCTATTCTAATGTACTTATAAGGTATATTACTGTAAATTTTCATCTAAATTCATTGATTTGTTTGAGTGTGAAAGAGTAACCAACACACATACATAAATATACGGTTGTATTTATATTAATGTGATATCTTGTGCTTAAACGCGACAGTTAAACGAGCATAATTATGGTAATCTTGTGAATTAAGACAAAATCAAGAAAACCGACCAAGTGCGAGTCGGACTCGCGTACGAAAAGTTCTGTACCATCTATCTATAAAATATTAGCTTTAAACCTTAGCTTCGCCCGTGTACATAAAATATAGCTTGTGTCACTCAGGAAGAAAACAGCTTTCTATCGGCAAAAAAAAAATTGCAATCGGACCAGTACTTCCAGAGATTACATTCTATAAACAAAAAACATAAAAACAAAAAAAAAATAACTTTACCTCTTTATAATATTAGTGCACATTAGTACTATATTTTAACTTTACTTTAGTTGATTTTAGTGATTGTTGATATAGCGGCAACAGAAATACATCATCTGTGAAAATTTTAACTGCCTAGCCATCACGGTTCGTGAGATACAGCCTGGTGACAAACAGATAGACGGACAGTGGAGTCTTAATAATAGGTTCCCGTTTTTACCCTTTGGGTACGGCACCCTAAAAAGTCATGACGAATTTTTATAAAATAATCCGTAAATTCTTCATTACTTCTTTTAATTATTCAAAACCCAGAGTTATATAAAATTTACCATAACGAAGCAAAAAAACCACATAACGTTTTTGTTTTAAAAGTTATTTAAATAACTCACTTCACTAATGAGTTCTCTGTTTTGACTTTGTCCCCGAAAGCTGCAACTGTTTCCTCAAATTAATTTCCACTAATTGGACGTTCACAGTATAATTTGAAATAGCTGTGATGTTATAAAGAACGTTTTCAACTGAAATACTTGGAAAAACGTAGGTATTTACTGTTTAATAATAGACATGAAATAATGTTAGATCATCATCATCTCATCATCTTCCTGCCCTTGTCCCATCTTATTTGGGGTCGGCGCAACACGTTTTTTTCTTCCATTCTATCCTGTCAAAGTCATACTATCTAATACTAATTGGAAAAACGTAGGTATTTACTGTTTAATAATAGACATGAAATCATGTTAGATAAACAAAGGTAAAATTATTGTTTTCGTTATGTTTTAGTACATAATCAGATTATTTATTCTGTTTGATTTAAAGATTCTGTTTCTCAAAAGGAAAAAACGGAACCCTTATAGGATCACTTTGTTGTTCGCCCGTCTGTCTGTCTGTTACTCAAAACCCTTTATCTAGGGAAAGCGTAGAGGTATCGAGTTGAAATTAAAACTATATACTCAAGTCTGCGGTCCCTTGAAGCTGTGAAAAAATAAAATATCTGAGTTAACAGGAAAAAAAAAAGATACGGCCGTTTATGTCGCAAAAAACGTGTATTTCGACGCTTTCAAAGGAATTAAAATTCATAGAGTACTTCCCGTTGACTTAAAATCCTGAAATTTGGTTTAAAGGAAATTCTTATAACACAAATATAGGGAAAAATCTGAAAACTGTGAATTTGTATTTACGTCACAAAAAAAAAACATTTTTTGCGATTCGAAAAAATCTTCGTAACTCAATTCGGGAATTTAACTGTTTTTATAGGTTTTAATTTGTAAGTTTTGTACCCACTCACCTATGAAAATGTTGTTGTGTGGTTGCTTTATTTTGGGTGTTGTTTGTTTTTTGTGTTTTAACCTTCAGTGCGTGAGTCCGACTCACACTTGTCCTGTTTTATTTTTAGTTACCAAGAATATTATTAACTGTGTTTTTTTAAAATATATATTACAAAGTAATTAACAGTAATATTCACACAACTATCACACAACGCCGTCTAGTCTCAAGCTAAGCAGAACTTGTGTTATGAGTACTAAACAACTGATAAACCTACATATATATTTCTAAATAGGTACATATTATAAATAAATTACACCCAGACACAGAACAAATGATCATGCTCATCACATAAACATTTGTCCTGGGTGGGAATCGAACCCACGACCTCCGGCGTAGCAGTTAGGGCCACTAACCACTAGACCAACAGGTCAGTCAAGTTTAATATTCGATTATTTATTTTAATCGACTAATTGTGCTGGTAACACCAAAACGTATTTGTGATTATCTGTAGTAAAGCTGTCGATATAACCTAATGGCGGACGACAGCTCTTTTGTTCTGTAGGCGATCGTTGAGTTCGGATGCAAAATTTGTCTCTTATTTTTCTACAATAATTGTAGTGACAAAAAACATGACACCGAAATATTTGTAATACATATCATGATTTATAACCTTTCTTTGGTTTTGCCGTAGTCGGGTAATAACAGTGTCTATGGAGTTTCTTGTACATTCTTCTCCATAGAGGCTTGCGCTTTGGAATGTGCAATTAGCATGATTTTTCTGTGTGGCTGCATAGCATAGCATAGTCGGCCTTATAATATTCCCACTATTGGGATTCAGGACAGGAGGTCTCTAGGAGAGGGAACGGGCCGTAATCCACCTCGCGGGCCCAGTGCGGGTTGGTGGATGTCACACGTCTTCGAAGTTTTGGTTCCAGGACATGACGGTTTCTCCGAGAGGTTTTCCTTCACTGCGCCGTTTTGAGAGCAGTGGTGATGAAATAAATTACACAAAGTAATTTGCCTGTCTGTGTTTGAATCCGCAACCTACAACTTGTGAGTCGGGGTCGTTACCACTGCTCTGCTGTGTGGCTAACTTCTTGATAATTCAAAAGTGATTGATGAGTAATAAATATATAATTTTATACTGAAGCGAGTGGTTTTATTACATTAATTCATAATATACACATGTGGCCTCCTCCTTTGCTAACATTACTGCTTCGGAGAAGGAGGCGACCGACTGCTACTCCTCTTCGCTTCGAACCATGGCCTGTACCAAGGTCTGGCGCGAGAGATCGTAGCCGCAGATCTCCCCCACGAGGACGATACACCTAAGTGTCTACTTATATCTACTGTGAAATAAAAACTGATTGTAAAGTGAATCGTTATTTTAATTCTGCCATGAACCCCTCTACAAGAAAACCTTACCAATGACGACTGACCGCTAATTTATCGCTATCGTCTTCACATACAAAACATTAGTGTGTTGTTTGTAGAAGGTAATTTTTCACTGGTAGAAATAGCTACAATATGATAGTACCATAGTTTTATGGCCACACACACATCAGTCACGTCTCCAATCAGTCGCTGATTGTTTGACAATGACTGAGAATGCAATGCCTGTCGTGGCGTGACTGACGTGTGGAGGGATTAATATTTTCAGTCGTGACTGATCGTTGACTTGACGTGATAACGTGACTGATGTATCTGTATATTATGCACAGGTTCGGCGAGGTAAACTATAGAAGTGATGCCGAGGATTTATTATATACTTTAATGTACACCACTGCACATAAAAAGGAAACTAAAACACATACATACGACAGGGAGCCTTATCACATTCCGCGATCTTTCCCTAGTAAGCTGGAATGGGCAGTAATTAAGAAATGGCACAGCCATTGGTGTGACAATACCAGTATTAACCATAGATATATATTGTAATAGATACACAGATATATACATATGCTATATCGACACCGCCACCGGCCCACGCTGAAAACCAGCGCTGTGAGCTCATCGCATTATGCGTAAGGCCGCAGCTTTATGCTGAACGTTCGGCCGTTTTGCGCGGATGTGACGCACATCTTACTTATCAATTGATTATGTTTGTTATCTAGTTTTAAGATTGCGTCATTTCGTGTGAATAAACTGTTTTTCTTTCTTTCTTTCTTTATTCCTAGATAATTATAATAGATACATGTATATTGAAAACTATAGACAGAAATGTACGAGTGTCTTACGAGTTCAAACCCAGCCAGGCGCTTTACTTCGTGTAGTTTATTTCATCACCACTGCTCTCAAAACGGTGAGGAAAACATCGTGAGGAAACCGGCATGTCCTAGAACCAAAAATTCGAAGACATGTGACATCCACCAATCCGCACTGGGCCCGCGTGGTGGATTACGGCCCTTTCCCTCTCCTAGAGAGGAGGCCTGAGTCCCAGCAGTGGGAACATTATAAGGCCGACTATGCTAGACAGAAATGTAAATGACGACTATCGATAAATCATAGTGACAGACAATGTTAGGAATTTATTATCCTAGCTAGTATATGATTAAAATATATCAAGTAGCTGAAATAATGTCAAGAGATGTTACAAAAAACCAACGTTTTTCTTCAATTTTCTCTGAACATTTTCGTTGTTCATTATGTTCCTAATATAATGGTTCGTAAAAATTTTCTTGGAGTAAAAAAATCTTACTTTTTTACAAGACTAACATTCAATTTGCTTTTTCTGATAATTTGTATCCACTTTGCTTGAGGCTCTGGTTTTATACTATAAATATCTTATATCTGATATAATAATGACGTTATTAGGATTACAAATTCTAACTACATTTTTTAACCGTCTTCTGCGATTTCATTCACGTCTTTGGTTACTGCTTCATTTCCATGGGTTGTAGTATAACGGTATATAACCTATGCTATTTGTCATGAACCTTGCTATCTTATACAGACAGATTTTATCCATCCTGAGTGGTAGTTCCAAGGATCAGCGCGTTTAAACAAACAAAAAAGAAAGCTCTTCCACTTCATTATACTCGTATATATTTTTTTACTGCCTTTGCCTTTGGCTCGCGTTTGATCACTGTCTCACCTGTATGTGTGTAAGCAATGATGTGACTAACGATGAAGCACTTTTGACTTGACCTCTAAGTAATGACTATCAGAAAACACAGACTCCGGCAGGGAATTCCTCTTCTTAGTTGTACGCATAATGAATGCGTTTCCTAAACTCTTTGTACGTATGGGTGGGATGTATTTGTATAGACATAAACGTCTAAACTAAACTATGTAAAGAGCTATATTGTTCTTATTAATTTATCCATAGTTGGCACTAAAATTGTTAGAAACTTCTTAAAAACATTTATCACTGTACATATGACAAACAGTCTAAAGTATATATACAACACAGTGAAACAGCAATAACATTTCTCTACGAACAGTGATGATTACAAAGCGAGACTAACTTTAACTATTCTAACTTCAGTTACATCTGAAATAATATTCTAAACTTGTCCCGTTTCCACACAGGAGCTATTACAGTTCTAACTCTCACGTCTCCAGAAATAAATTTGTTCTAAGAAAACGTTCCGTACATTCGACATTTCCACTTTTGCGTCACGTCGGAACCTAGCCAAGCGTTTAATAAGATGTAGTTGACCGAACATAAAATGGAGGACATACCTGTTTGAACCCGTTGGTGGTGTAGCATAGGGAACCCCGAGGTACGCTTCGACAGGCTTCAAGTACTTATGCTGATCCATCGGCAATATTACCCCTTGGAGCTTTCCGTATCGAGTTCCAATCACCCTCGTTCTCAGCATTGAATTCCTGCCACCGAATCCGTTGCAATCTGAGTTCTCTGTCATTAGTAATATGAGCAATATCACTATTTTTAGCCTCTCCTGCAGTCCCAATTTTAATGCTAACCTCCTTTTCTGTTCTGCTATCTTTCTGTAGTGTATCTTTACTATTTGCGAAACTATTTTTATGTTTACCATATACTGTTTTATTGAATTGCAAATGTGTAGTGGCAGTTTATGGGTGTCCATTTTCTGTGAATATCACCTTTGTACACCCATTTCTTTATTATGTTTCTCTTTTATTTTCTTGTGAATTCATTTGATTTGTTGTTATGACATCCTTGGTCAGGGTTTATTTCGTTGGCACAGCATTACCGCAGTCATTTAGGAATCTGAAACAAAAGAGGATTGTTGTTGATCACAAAATTTTCAACAATTATATTTTTCGATTTTTTCTCCTCGTTTTCACGTTATCAACCAATCATGCTGGGTAGTGTGGATTTAATTAAAACAGATTTGATATTAATTCTGAACAAACCAACGACGACGATGAATTTTCAAATGAAATGAATTTGATAGATGAAAATTAAAAGTAAATGTTTTTATAGTAATGCGATTGTCTTTTGTTCTAATAATGATTATTTGAAAACTTTCCTTTGTATTTCTCGAAAAATAATTAACCATATTTTTGAAACTTTAGCCTGAGAATATTTTAACTGGCTGCCACTGGATTTTAGTGAAGAAACTGTTGACGTTTTACTATTTAAACGCAAATCAATTGACTGCATAAAATTTATAACACCAGTTGGCAAAGATAATTAAAAAATCTAGAAACTGGTTCTCAGTCTAGGTATTTAGCATAAACATCGTTTCTAAAACTTCATAAAATGAAAATCATCTTATAAAGTGTATTAGACGCCTACATTTTAACATAAAGATTTGGCACAAAAGCTTGGACATACCTATTTCTTCTAGACTCATAATTTTATTATTCTTATAGAATTATTCAGCCTCAAAGGCGAAGAACTTAACTAAGTTTTGTTATTTTAGCCAAAAGAAAATATTGTCATAGAGAAAACTTAGTTACATTTAATTTAATTTGTGTTCATTATATTTTTTCTTTGCTGCTGAAATTCTGTGTACACAGAATTTTCTAGCTAGCTGTGTTTAAATATTTCGAGAGATTCACGTGTAGAACGATAATATTGTATTTTATTAACACAAACTAAATTCGTTCGGTCCATGGCCCTTTATGGCGCACCGGTGTGGGCGCTAGGGCTGCGGAAGCAGCCGGCGGCCCGGCTGAACGCGTGCCAAAGGGTCATGGCCATACGGATGGTACGAGGATACCGGACGATTTCCCGCGAAGCGGCGAGCCTCCTTGCTGGCCAGCGACCATGGGATCTGGAGGCAACAGTCCTTGCACTCATGCACGAACGGCGCATGGAGATGCAACGCCGGGGCGAAACTCCGCTGCCGCGACAAGTCGCAGCATGGCGGACAGAGCTCCGGCGAGTTCTCATGGAGAAATGGCGACAGCGACTGTCGCGACCCCGTGCTGGGCACGCCACAATTATGGCGGTAAGTCCCCTCTTTGAGGCGTGGTTGGAAAGACCTCACGGCGTCCTCACATTCCGCATGACGCAGGTTCTCACCGGACACGGTAAGTTCGGGAGGTTCCTGCACCGGATTCGTGCGGAAACGACGCCCGGGTGTCGCCACTGTGTGGCCCACCCGGAGGACACGGTAGAGCACACGGTGGAGGTGTGCCCCGCTTGGGCAGAGCAACGCAGTGTCCTCGTGGGGGCAATCGGCGGCGGCGATCTCTCGCGCCGGGCCTTGGTTCAGGCCATGCTCCGGAGCGAGGAGGAGTGGCAGGCGGTCGCCTCCTTCTGCGAAGCAGTAATGCTAGCTAAGGAGGCGGCCGATCGCGTGAGGCAACGGTCCTTACGTTCCAACCGCCGCCGGGATTCCGATCCCGATTTCCGGCCACCGTAGGCGCGGGCTTGTAGACGGCGAGCAATGGGTGGCTCGCCGTCTGACCGTCCGGTAACCGCCCGGACCGAGCCCAAGTCGTCGACGGCGCGTATTGTTCCACGCGCGCCTCAGGGAGATGTCAGCAAATCGTAGGGGCCCAGCAGGGTCGAAGCCTTCTGGGGCCACGGGTAGTGTGAAAGCGGAACCCGGGGCCCTGGGACGAAGGCAACGAAGGAACAGGAGTGGGTTTTAGTCAGTAAGAGTCTGACACTATCTCGCGCTCCGCCCAAGAGCGGGGATGTCATTAGGATGATTTTCCCAACCAAAAAAAAAAAAAAACACAAACTAAATAACTTTTTTTTAAATTAACTATTAACTAAACTATCTTTTTCACTATTAACTGATCTATATATTTTTTTAATATTTGCAACTTCGTCATATCATCATATTAATCATACTATCAAACTAATATTATAAAGCGGAAGGTTTTTATACGTACTAGCTGACCCCGCAAATTTTGTACCGTCTAATAGTCGATGAATATTGTGATACCTTTTAGCTGAACTGTCAAAGAAAGACAGAAAGAAAAACACGAAATGACGCAATCTTAAAACTAGATAACAAACATAATCAATTGATAGGTAAGATGTGCGTCACATCCGCGCAAAACGGCCGAACGCTCAGCATAAAGCTGCGGCCTCACGCATAATGTGATGAGCTCACAGCGCTGGTTTTCAGCGTGGGCGGTGTCGACATAAAGACGACAAGAGTGTCCAACAAGATAAGGATAAAGGATAACGCCATCTCAGTGGATGGCGTTATATTGACATTTTAATTAGAGATGGCGTTGTAGTCGGATTTTTTCGTGAATTTGCCCAAATTTTTTTACCGTTTAAACCTTCTCTGAACTATCATGAATATTTCAAGATCAAAATTAGCCGAAATGGTCCAGCTGTTCTTGAGGTTTTGCGAGATGTTTGTAATAACAAACATACACATCTATATACAATGTAACGGCAATAGCAAAAAATAATAAAAAAGAGTGTACAGAGTTTCACCCATAGTACGCTGAACATGCCTGAACCGATCTGGAGGAGGCAATCACTGGACATCGGACCACCCAGCGCTGGTTTTCATCTGGCACCCCGCAATGACGCACGGATGGTAGTACAATCTATATATATATAAAAGCGAAATACCATTCACTGCACTACACAATCACGAAATCTCAGAAACTATAACACTTACAAACTTAAAATTTAGGAGGTAAGTTCTTTATAGGAAGTAGACATCTGCTAAGAACGGATTTTACGAAACTCTACCCCTAAGGGAGTAAAACAGGGGTGGAAGTTTGTATGGAGAAATCAACTTTCGCGCGAGCGATGCCACTTGCAGAAGATAGTAAAAAATATAATCAACATTTTATCAACAATTAAATATATTAGAAATAATGATCATTTTTTTAAAATTCCGTTACTATCACACAACGTCGTCAAGTCCCAAGCTTAGTAAAGCTTGTGTTATGAGTAATAGACAACAGATAAACATACTTATATATTTCTAAATACATACATATTATAGATAAATTACACAAATGATGACACCCAGACACAGAACAAATGATCGTGCTAATCACACAAACATTTGTCCTGTGTGGAAATCTAACCCATGACCTCCGGTATACCAGTAAGGGCCACTAACCCCTAGACCAACAGGCCAGTCAAAGTTCACAGACAATGAACTGGCATTGTCTGTGAACTTTGCCCAATTAATTAAAAAAAAAAAACTGATAACCATGCAAATATCAAAGTAATTAAACCAGCATCAAAAAGAGGCTGATTAAATTCCACCGCACGGTGTCATAATGAGTAAAAAATAACAAGTTCGTGTCGTCGTTACATGGTGATGATATTTGACCGTTTTCATCCGCGTACAGTCGGATAACCTTTGCCCCTACAACTCGTTAATATGAATTAATAATACCGTCATGGGCAAAAGCGGGCAAAAGCGGGCAAAAGCGTACCTCTCAACTATACGAGTAGGCTGATATTGGACACGAAAAAAGGACCTTTTTCCGGGTTACCGGAAGATTTCTCACAGTACATTTGTTTGGAAAACATAATTCATTAATGTGAACTGTTTTTTTTTTGTATTTTGTCTACTGGGTGGGAATTAAATTTTCAAATATGAGAAATGTAGCAGCTTTTCATGTGTAAATGGGCGAACAAATTGTTTTGTTTGTGTATAATTGGGGTGACGTCAGAAAGCAGACTTTGTTTGTGAATACCAGTGGGTGAGTATGGGGATATTTTGTCTAGATTTATCTTTGTAGATGACTCATTAACATTCTATTCATAGAATTATGTTAATTTTTGGTATCCTTTGTATTAGAAATTATGGTGTTAAACGTGGTCTTTTGACTGAGCATCATGCGTGGAACCACCTATTAATACATTTAATACACACCACTGCTACAACAATATTACTGGAATAAACATGAAATAATGTAGACACTAAAACCAATTTCAAATTTCGTGACTCGACGGATACGTTTTCATGTTCCTACATCGAACACCAAACGAAAAATAATAACACAATTCAAATTAATATTAAGTATTAATTTAAAAACAACCAACAACAAATATTCATTCTGGTTTTGTTTAATTACTTTTTCTAAGGTGACATTCCACCTACTCCATTCTATATCCAATATTAATTTACAGATATTAAAGCCTAACGGCCCGTTTACGACATTGCCACTGTGAGCGGTAGCTAAGCGCGGGGCGGCCAGCGGTAAGAACATAAGTATAAAAATGTTTGAAGCGATTGCATCAGTGCTTATCATCAGGTGAAATCGCAGTCAAGCACTAGTTTATATCAAATTAAAAAAAAAACACGCCTCTTGACGCCGCTGATAGCGTCACATCCGCTTACCGATACCGCCCCGCTCGCCGCGCCGCTCGCCGTGCCGCTCACCGCTAAGACCAAAGTCGTGACCAGGCCGAAAGGTTACATCACTCCCCAGTGTGTTCCATGCGCGTCTCAAAAAGATGTCAGCAAAATTGACGTGGCCCTCAAGGGCTGATAGCTGCCAGGGCTTCAGGATTGATCAAAAGAATAAGGATGTTTTAATATCGTGCGGTTTTGATCACGCATGCGGGATTGCACCGCGCGCATAACCCCTGTGAATGTTCATTTAATAGAAATCATTATTTTAATGCGTGGCATACGCACGCGGAACGCGTTTTTTGTATTTTGCTGAACACGAATGCGTGATGAAATCAGCACAATATTAAAAACTGCAACCCTTGAACGCAAAGTGTAACTGAAAGTACATGGGTGATACTTTCTCTCGTTCAACCCAGAATATTAGAAGATATTTGATGGTTTCCTATTCTCAAATAAAAAAAAATATATTACACCACTCCCCCGATTTACTGTTCACGTCAAGCTGAGCCGTTAAAAAACAGTTTGAACGCTTCCCACTTGAAGCCAGTTACTAAAAAAACTAAAAAAAAAAAAACCGATGCACAAGCGTCGTTTGACAAAAACGATGGTTTCAATATCAAAAGCACTTACGTGCTAAAAACTGGCTTCCACAAAGCTGAATAACAAAGTACTGTAGATATCCTATATTCTAGCTTAAAGCGACTGAACGCTTTAATACTCGCCCTTGATGAGACGTCTTTATTTCCCCATCAGTATTCATCACCTTTAATGGTACATTTTTATTGATTTATTGCAGGCGTTCGCAACGAATATAGAAAGAGTCATTTGTCATCTTTTTTAATGTCTCTTGAGAATGAATCGATTGGATGCTGCAGTTCGTATGTAGATTTTTGCGTATCTGGGGCATTCACCGGTTTTTTTTTTTTGCAATGGATTTATGGGATCTAGGTTAGAATAGGAAAAGCCAATTAGCTTTGCTTCTGGGATTTGATGAAGGGGTTGGATTTTGACCTTTGTATGTTGTTGATGTAGATGGAATGGTTTAACAAATGAAACTCACTACTCACTTGTCTTAAGCGTGTTTTTGAACGAATAATTTGATCATTTATGCTATTGTATTGCTGCAGACATATCTGTGCTTGAAATACCGTCAATATTGCTAATGTCTTTCTATTTGTCATCAATAATATCTCAAATCTTTCTTTTTGTTTCACATACCTAATCTTTTCATCTCTAAATTAAATATGCTTACAACAATACATAACACATTGATTCTTACATCAATTCTTTACTTATTCAAACAATCTGTATTAGTATTTGAAAAATGAGGTCTTTAAAGATTCGTGACGTCATCGGGATCGTAAAATATTTACCCAAGGGTATAGGCCCAATAAAAAGTAGCGTTATCCATCACGTAAATATTTTAGTAATCTTGAAATTGTAGCACGTATGGATTTTGAATATAATTTAGTCTTATCGTGGAATAAAAATTTAAACGAATATTTTGAATTTTCTTTGCATAAAAA
The DNA here is from genome assembly GCA_949316375.1 of Mythimna vitellina. Lineage (NCBI taxonomy): Eukaryota > Metazoa > Arthropoda > Insecta > Lepidoptera > Noctuidae > Mythimna > Mythimna vitellina. The sequence goes on along the minus strand of OX438687.1, from coordinate 3,715,423 downwards.
TGAATGACGGCTATAAGCAGTAAAAAATTTTTTGGGTCCGGATAAAATTGTACGTAAATAATTAATAGGGTTGAGCATCGGTTATGGGTAATGTTATGACCCCGTTCTTTTTGGTCTCTTGCTATGTATGTTGAATAATAAGTAGGTAGCTCAATGCTGCGGGTTCAAACCCAGCCAGGCGCATTACTTTGTGTAATTTATTTCATCACCACTGCTCTCAAAACGGTGAAGGAAAACATCGTGAGGAAACCGGCATGTCCTAGAACCAAAAATTCGAAGACATGTGACATCCACCAATCCGCACTGGGCCCGCGTGGTGGATTACGGCCCATTCCCTCTTCTAGAGAGGAGGCCTGAGTCCCAACAGTGGGAACATTATAAGGCCGACTATGCTATGTTATGCCTTGCTCAATGCTATGGGGTTTTCTTTTTTAATCTCCAGTTTCACTGAATTAACTTATTATTATGTATCTTTTCAAATATTATGTTCATTTTTTCAGAAACTATAAAGTTTATCAGATAAAGTTTGTCAGATTATCAGCTAGTATATATATAATATAACAATGAGCGTAAAGGGAAAAAATCTCCAATTTTACGTTCTTTCTTATAATATTTACTAAAATTAATTTCATATTCCACAATAATATTAGGTCTGACATGATATGATCTTTTGCGTTTTGGAAAGTGATTTTCGAGTTACTTAGACTGACAAAAATATAATTTGATTAACACATTACCAGAACAAAGACCGCTAAGAATATAACACTTCTAATGTAATCCAACATAAAAGGAAGAAAAAGCACGTAGACCAGACAACTAAATCACGGTTCCAGAAAAAGAATATTAATGTTCCTAGACACAGAAAACTAAAAGAATGAGTTAGCACCGGCTTAAACCACGTTAACTTACGAGAAAATGCTTCAAAAACTAAAATGGCGTCTTAGCTCTTAAGCTTGGTAAAAGCATGGAATTACTAAGTACTATTAATAAAAGTATAATAACCACAGACTATCTTACATGGAATACTAATAATAATAATATCTTATAAGCAAACTAAGTATCTTGACTTAGCTCACGAGGTTGTCGACATGTGGGAAGTGGATAGAGCAATCATTGTGCCGATAGTCGTGACGGCCAATGGCTTAATTGCCAAGAGCCTCGACCAACATCTGAGGAAGCTCTCGTTAGGCAGTTGGATCAAGGGCTTGATTCAGAAGGCAGTACTCTTGGACACGGCGCGTATTGTTCGGAGATTCCTCTCTCAGAAGCCCTGACCACCGGTAGCTTGGACCCTGTTCCCGATGCCGGTGGGCTACTTTTTTATATTTTTAAATGTTTTTTTAATATGTTTTTTTTTTAATAAATATTTAAAAATGTAATCAATATGTATATAAATTTAATAAATGGTATAATATCTTGTATGAAAGAAATATTTTTATACAGATATCAATCAGTTTTACATACAAAACAATGAGAACGGGAGTGAATGCAAAATGGATCACGTTTCGCTCATAGATCCAATGCAAAGCAAGTTATATCGAGCTTGCGAACTATTGGAGACTAAGTTATGCACGTTGCTTTACTTACTTTGTTCTTACTGTACCGTACTTGTGTTCGAAGGTACTGTCCTACGTAGTTAGACGATCGAGAGGCAATATTATGTCCATTTATTGCATTTCAGTTATTGCATTCTAGAATGATTCTATCAGAAGGTGAAAAAATCAAGGAGAGATGGAAGGACTATTTAAAAAAACTGGAATTGAATATAAAGAGTAAGCCAGTGAATGTAGGGATAGTGAGAATGATTAATATGGATGAAGTCAGAATTGCTGAAAATGGAATGAAGAATGGTAAGGCAATTGGTCCAGATGGAATACCAGTTGAAGTGTGGAAGTTATTGCGAGTGGATGGATGGACGTGGTTAGGTTTGTTTTTCAATAAGTTGTTGCGGGAAGAAGCCATACCTGATGATTGGTGCAGCAGTTCCCTGGTACCCATCTTTAAAAACAAGGTGATATGCTTGAGTGCAACAATTATAGAGGAATAAAGCTAATGTCACCTACTATGAAAGCGTGGGAGATAGTTATTGAAAGGTGGTTGAGAGAAGAGAGTAAAATTTTACAGAACCTTTTTTGCTATACGCCAGTCGTGCGAGAAATACAAAGGTGCGCATAACTCCCCACCGACCGTGTTCCCACGTTGTCGTCGTGGTGGGGCTTGCGTGTCTTCATGACCTTGAGGGCTATGCCGGTAGAGCTACTCATGCCGGAAGGCCTCAAGCGAGAGACCAGACCAAGAGGAACACACAGGCGGAGTCCAGACGGACCGCCACGGAGGGTGCACTGTCCAGAAGCATCGGCACCAACAGCTGTTGGTGTTTTTGGACAGTGGTTTTGAGAGAGTGGGTTTGCCTCGGGTACGCGTCTGCTTATCAGACGTGACCACGATGGCGAACGTGTTTATTGGGGACCCCACCCCACAAAAAAAGGCAAAGCTGTGTCCAGCACATCCATGCACGCGTCTCAAAAAAGTTATTACCCCAGGAGGGTACCGCCTGCACCGCAGGTGGAGAATCCCTCCCCGAGCAGAGCTCGGGCTGCCCCTCGTATTCTGGGGGGGGCAAAGAGCGCGTCAGGTCCCAAAAGGACCTGTTACCGTCCTTCGTGGACGCAAGGAGCCAGGGTGGCTCACCCATCGGTAGCGCGGAGTCGCTGGGACCTGTTCCCAGCACGTCCGCTGCGCCGGTGGGTCCTGCAGAGGCCGGCAGGAGCTTCGGCCTCAGGGAGGTGAGCGAAGACGCGGCGTCGGACTCCGATGCCGCGTCTTCACTCAACTCGGAGGGGATGGAGGTGGATGAGGCCGCCTCCAGGAAGAAGAGGAACTCCCAGTTCCTCAAACGCCCCATATCGGGAGATGGTCGGAGGACATCCTCCGACGATGAGCGTGGAACTTCTGCCCGCAAGATTTCCACTGCTGGACGGGGTGCCGGCCGAAAGGGAAAGGGACAAACAAGAAGGCCCACCGCGGAGGAGGCGACCCAGCGGTCCCTGAAAATTGCCAGGGAGGGGCGCCACCCCGGAGCAAGCAGTGCCCAGGCCAGCCCCTCGGAGCCTTCTGGAAGTGAGCCAGAAGGCATGGAGAAGGCGCTGGCCCAGTTCAAGGAGGTCGTGACGGCTGCCGTACAGAGCGTCGCCAAGAAGAGGGAGAGGGTCTCCAAAAGGAACTCTATCCCCCAGGTCACAACCTCAATCATAGAGGCACTGGGGATAGTTTTGGAGCCCCTCAAAAAATCCTTGAATCGGAGGATTGGACGGCTCGAGGCAGACCTGACCGGTCTCCGGGGCGCTGGCCCTGAGGTGGCGAAACAAGGAGGACGCAAGCAGGGGCAAAGTCGGCCCCAGCCCTCGCCCCAGGTGGAGAGCGAGGTGCTGACCCTGCTGCGGCAGGAACTGGCTGCCTTCCGGCAGCAGCAGCAGGAACAGCAGCAGCAGTTCCAGGAGCGGGTCCAGCGGCAATTCGCTGTCCTGGAGGGCATAGTGCTGCGCCCCCCGCTTGCGGCCTCCGGCCTGAAAAGGGCGGTCTCGTACGCCGCCGCCGCCGCGGCCGCTGCGCCCAAAGCCGGCCTGTCTGGGCAGACTGGGCGCGGAGCCGTGGTGTCGGAACCGACGAGGACGGTCCCGGCGGCTAAGCCGCAGCAGCGGCAGGGGAAGCCTACCCCTTCCCCGAAAGGCAGAATGGTGCCTGCCGCTGAACTAGCGAGACCTCCTGCGGCGGCGGCGACTAGGCCGCGCCGGCCGCCTCCCTTGCCTGAAGAACCCTCGGCTGGCGCCGAATGGACGGTCGCCGGCGCCAGCAGAAGGGCGGGCAAGGTGGCCAGAGCGGCGAAGAAGCGCGAGCGGCGACAGCAGCGCAGGAAGCGGGCCATGGCAGCCAGGCTTCGCGCCCCAAATTCCGCAGCTGTAGTGATCACACTACAGCCAGCTGCGGAAAAGAAGGGCGTGAGCTATGACATGGTCATGGCGAAGGCGAAGCAGGCGGTGGTGGATCACCTCGACGAGTTCGGAGCCTCTGAAGGCTTCCGAATGAGGCGCACCGCAACCGGGGCCCGAATATTGGAGGTCCCTGGTGCGGACAGCGGCTCTGCCGCGGACGCCCTGGCCGCAAGGATCAGGGCGTCCCTGGACGTCGAGGAGGTCCGAGTATCCAGGCCCACAAAGTGCATAGACATGCGCATCATGGGCCTGGATGACTCCGTCAGGGTGGAAGAGGTAGTGGCCGCCGTCGTCAGGGCGGGAGGATGCCAGGCCGACCAAGTGCGGGCGGGCACCATCCGTGCTGACAGCACGGGCATGCGGGCCGTTACGGTCAGCTGCCCCGTGTCGGCGGCTAAAGCCATCACGGCTGAAGGCCGAAGGCTCTTGGTGGGCTGGGTCTCCGCGCAGGTAAAACTGCTGGAGCCCAGACCTCTGCGGTGTTACCGCTGCCACGTGGGGCACCACGTGGGAGCCCACTGCGCCGCGGAGGTGGACCGCAGCGACCGCTGCTACCAGTGCGGTCAGGCCGGTCACAGGGCCGTCGAATGCCGTGCAACGCCGCACTGCTACGCATGTGCGGCGGCAGGCAAGCCGGCCGACCACCGGGCTGGGGGCAGGTCCTGCGACCCCCCTGCCAAGGCCAAGGCCAAAGTTCGGAGGCCTATCCACCCGGACGCACTCACCGCCGCAGCCGCTTCCTTGGCTGCCGCCGCTGTCGCCGTCGCACCCGCCGCGGCAGGGCCCTCACGGGGGGCTCGGGAGGAGACTGTAATGGACTGTCAATAACGACCCCATTACGTCTCCTCCAGGCGAACATCAACCACTGCGCCCCCGCTCAGGATCTGTTGCTCCAGAGCATGGCGCAGTGGTCGATCAATATCGCCGTGGTCTCCGAGCCGTACAATGTCCTGCCCAGGGGAGACTGGGTGCGGGACCTGGACGGCTCGGTGACCCTAATTTCGTCGGCCGCCGCCGGCACCCCGACCCTCGAGGCCGTCACGAGGGGACGGGGTTGCGTGGCAGCACGGTTCGGGGACATTGCAGTGGTAGGCGTCTACCTGTCCCCGAGCAGATCTCTCGGCGATCTTCACATCTCCCTAATGGAGCTGAAAGCCGTCGTCGCTGGGTTTGGTTCCCTCCCCGTGGTCGTTTGCGGGGACTTCAATGCCAAGAACTTGGCTTGGGGTTCCCGGCTCACGAACCAGCGGGGTCGGATGGTGGAGGACTGGGCTCTGGAGACAGGCCTGGTCGTCCTAAACCGGGGTTCTGTCCCCACGTGTGTGCGGATGCGGGGTGACTCAGTGGTGGACATCTCGTTCGCCAGCCCCGCTCTGTCGCCGCGTGTCGTCGACTGGCGCGTTATGGAGGGGGTGGAGACGTTTTCGGACCACCGGTACATCCGGTTCGACGTCTCCGCCCAAACCTCGATTGCGCCGGTCCGACGGAACCCTTGTGGTCCGCGGTGGGCGCTGAGGCAGATGGACTGGGAGCTCCTCCTGGAAGCCGCGACGGTACAGGCCTGGGTGCAAGCACCGGACAGGCCTGTCGACATAGACGTCGAGGCAGAGTGGTTCCGGGAGGCCATGTCGCAAATTTGCGACGCGGCAATGCCCCGAGTCCCTCCAGGACGTGCTCAGCGCCAGGTATACTGGTGGTCGCCGGAGATTGCGGCACTGCGCAACGCGTGCAATGCCGCGCGACGCCGGTATGCCAGATACCGCAGGCGCCGCATCCGTCCACCGGATGCGGAGGCCAGAGAGGCGGAGCTGTACGAGGGATACAGAGCGGCAAAGCGCACCCTCCGAGCGGAGATAAGGCGGGCCAAACTTGAGGCCCGCAACGTGTGGCTGGGGACTCTGAATGGGGACCCATGGGGACGCCCGTACAAATTGGTACGGGACAAACTCCGCCCCTGGGCTCCCCCGCTGACGCAGAGTCTCCGGCCCCAGCTCGTGGAGGGTGTGGTGAGCACTCTGTTCCCTACGCGAGGGGAACACTCTCTCCCGCCCATGGCTCCGCCACCAGCGGTGTCCGACGCGGACCACGATGGCGACGACGACGACAACGCTCCAGAGGTGACCGAGGTAGAGATGAGAGTGGCGGTACGAAGGCTGAGTGCCAAAAATACCGCCCCAGGACCCGACGGCTTGCCTGGGAAGGCATGGGTCCTGGCCATGGAGGCTCTCGGGCCTCGACTAAGAGGGCTCTTCAGCGCATGCATGGAGAGGGGCCAGTTCCCACTTCGCTGGAAGACGGGGAAACTGGTCCTCATCGCGAAGCCGGGGCGCCCCGCGGACTCTCCGTCCGCGTACCGGCCCATTGTGCTGCTCGACGAGGTGGGCAAGCTCTTTGAAAGAGTAGTTGCAGACCGCCTCGTCGCACACCTAACACGGGTGGGGCCGGATCTGGCGGACGGCCAGTTCGGCTTTCGCAGGAGGCGCTCCACGGTGGACGCCATCATGTGCGTGCGAGCTCTCACGACGGGGGATGCAGTGGCCCAGGGCAGGTGTGTCGTGGCGGTGTCTTTGGACATCGCCAACGCCTTCAACTCCCTGCCTTGGAGTAGCATTGGGAGGGCACTCCGGTATCACCGGATGCCCGACTACCTCTGTCGTGTGGTCGAGGCGTACCTGTCTGACAGGTACATAACCTACCCTGGTCACCAGGGGGTGTGGGAACGTCGAGAGATGTCGTGCGGTGTTCCGCAGGGATCGGTACTAGGGCCGCCCTTGTGGAACATCGGATACGACTACGTGCTGCGCGGCGACCTCCCTGACGGGGTCAGCGTGGTCTGCTACGCAGACGACACGCTGGTCCTGGCGCAGGGAGAGTCGTACCAGGCGGCGGTCGAACTAGCGACACGCGGGGTCGCGACAGTCGTTGGCAGGATCCAGGAGCTGGGACTCGAGGTGGCATTGCACAAGTCCGAGGCCATGTGCTTTCACGGCCCTCGGAACGCGCCACCACCAGGTTCCCAGCTAACGGCGGGAGGAGTCCACATCGGCGTCGGGTCAACGATGAAGTACCTGGGACTCGTTCTCGACAGCCGATGGGATTTCGACGAGCACTTCCGACGTCTGGCTCCCAAACTAAATCGGACTGGGGCTGCCCTCGGGCGGCTCCTGCCCAACCTTGGGGGTCCAGACGCCTCCTGCCGGAGGCTCTACGCGGGGATCGTTCGGTCCATGGCCCTTTATGGCGCGCCGGTGTGGGCGCCGGGGCTGCGGAAGCAGCCGGCGGCCCGGCTGAACGCGTGCCAGAGGGTCATGGCCATACGGATGGTGCGAGGATACCGGACGATTTCCCGCGAAGCGGCGAGCCTTCTTGCTGGCCAGCGACCATGGGATCTGGAGGCAACAGTCCTTGCACTCATGCACGAACGGCGCATGGAGATGCAACGCCGGGGCGAAACTCCGCTGCCGCAACAAGTCGCGGCATGGCGGACAGAGTTCCGGCGAGTTCTCATGGTGAAATGGCGACAGCGACTGTCGCGACCCCGTGCTGGGCACGCCACAATTATGGCGGTAAGTCCCCTCTTTGAGGCGTGGTTGGAAAGACCTCACGGCGTCCTCACATTCCGCATGACGCAGGTCCTCACCGGACACGGTAAGTTCGGGAGGTTCCTGCACCGGATTCGTGCGGAAACGACGCCCGGGTGTCGCCACTGTGTGGCCCACCCGGAGGACACGGTGGAGCACACGGTGGAGGTGTGCCCCGCTTGGGCAGAGCAACGCCGTGACCTCGTGAGGGCAATCGGCGGCGGTGATCTCTCGCGCCGGGCCTTGGTTCAGGCCATGCTCCGGAGCGAGGAGGAGTGGCACGCGGTCGCCTCTTTCTGCGAAGCAGTAATGCTAGCTAAGGAGGCGGCCGATCGCGTGAGGCAACGGTCCTTACGCTCCAACCGCCGCCGGGATTCCGATCCCGATTTCCGGCCACCGTAGGTGCGGGCTTGCAGACGGCGAGCAATGGGTGGCTCGCCGTCTGATCGTCCGGTAACCGTCCGGACCGAGCCCAAGTCGTCGACGGCGCGTTTTGTTCCACGCGCGCCTCAAGGAGATGTCAGCCAATCGTAGGGGCCCAGCAGGGTCGAAGCCTACTGGGGCCACGGGTAGTGTGAAAGCGGAACCCGGGGCCCTGGGACGAAGGCAACGAAGGAACAGGAGTGGGTTTTTAGTCAGTAAGAGTCTGACACTATCTCCCGCTCCGCCCAAGAGCGGGGATGTCATTAGGATGATTTTCCCACCCAATAAAAAAAAAAAAAAAAAAAAAAAAAAGGTGCGCATAACTTGTACATGGTATTCATGGCGCCAGTGACAGAAAAGTTGAAAGGAAATCGTTTGTCTTGGTATAGAGGGGGGATGAAACGCATGTTACTAAAAGAGTTATGAGCATAAATGTGATGCAAAGATGGATGGATTGTGTGAATTTGAAAGAAAAGGAAGTTAGTGATAGCATGACGAGTGACAAGGCAGAATGGAAGAAAAAAACGTGTTGCGCCGACCCCAAATACCACGGGACAAGGGCAGGAAGATGATGATGAATTAATCAGTATTGACTAAATCACACAAACACCTATCTAGGGTCATATTAAACCACATTTGAAATCAACCTAATAAAAAGTGTCCACCCTTACATTGTTAATACCTTGACGATCCGGAGTAAACATCTTGAAAAGATAGATTTATTGTCACCTAAAAAAACTTCTCATCCATAATAGATCATCCATCATAAAGAGCTAACATACATACACATAACAGAATACTACTATTTTTATCGACTGCGAAAGCTTTTTTCAGTAAAATTGCTTTCAAATTCAATTCGACACGAGTTTTTACATTTTTATGCGCAGGTGCAATACAGAAAATTTTGATTGCTATATCTTTTATGAAACATTTGATGTTACAGCCAAAAGGGCATTGCGTAAAAGTGTCCCCACCCACCAACAGATTTGAAACAGGTGTCATTCGAAGCGCCTACTTGAATAAAGTTGTTTTTACTGTGGCAACGTACCTCAAAGTATGGGGTTAAGGTTACATGAAATAATTTTATTTTAACCTAACCTAATCTGACCTTTTTTTTTTTGTTGCCGTGGTGGAAAATCCTCATGGATGTCCTTCGCCTGGGTCTGTCAGACTCTTACTGACTAAAAACCACCTCGGTGTTCCCTCCCACACTTGGAACCTAACCTGACCTAACCTAACCTAAATTGTGTGCACATAATATCTATTGTATACAAGGTTACATTGTACATAAGGTTACGGAGACACATTAATTTTAATGCACAAGCACAAATACTTGATCATATCGTTATAGATGACATGATGTAAATGTCTTTGTATGGTATAAAAAAAACTCATTAATTTCTACAAGTTTTTTTTTTATATTAAATAAATACCCCATATATTTTAACAACCTAATCAGCTTTTTTGTCTTTTGTGAATAGGAATGAACAAACTGACATAAATATCCTATGACTGTTGGAGGTTGGGGACAGTGACCATACAAAATCCGTTGAAAAAAAAATAAAAACATCATATCCCATAAAAAATTGTATTTCTTTCTTTTTTTCTAATAGTACGATGACATTGTACCAATGTCATTATATTATTATCATACAGCTGTTAACTGAAATCTTAGTTTATATCTCTATACAACCGTAAAATCAAACCTTAATTTGATTGTCTCGCCAGCTGCTCTGAACTGGGGAATTGGCTTGAAATCTATGCGATGTGTTAAATTAGTTATTGAGTTCACACTCCATTGATTTTGAACATATTTGCCAACACCACAACTTGAATTTGACAACCACAACACGTATACATGCGTACACGATTCAATAGTGTTGCTTATTCGATTGAAATAATTAATAATTTCATTTGGATAGGTAACCAGGAAATATCCTTTGGCAACTTTGTTAGGATTATTTGCTTATACGTAGGAATTAGATTTATCTGATACAGATGGGTGGTTGCGAGGGTCTTGTGGTCAATTAACTGCCTCAGAAATTGACAGACAGAGTAAGCTCGGCAAATCGATCCGTAACGTTAAGCCCGGTTGTGTTGCCTTTAGATTTAATTCAATTTCATGTAACATTATTACTCGAAGACTATCAATGCATAGCTTTAAATCCTTGCTTATAATTAAGTTGCGGTATTTGGTAAATATCCACGTAAGTTCGAAATATTCCTTCAGATTGACCTAATAAATAAAGAACTTTTTAATCATACTAATATTATGAGTGGTAACGGCCCCGACTTACGAGTTGTAGGTTGCGGGTTCAAACCCAGCCAGGCGCATTACTTTGTGTAATTTATGTCATCACCACTGCTCTCAAAACGGTGAAGGAAAACATAGTGAGTAAATCGGCATGTCCTAGAACCAAAAATTCGAAGACGTGTGACATCCACCAAACCGCACTGGGCCCGCGAGGTGGATTACGGCCCATTTCCTCTCCTAGAGAGGAGGCCTGAGTCCCAACAGTGGGAACATTATAAGGCCGACTATGCTACGCTATGCTATATTATGAGTGTGAGAGTAATTCTGTGTGTTTGTTACACTTAAACTACTGAACCAATTTTGAGGGACCTTCCCATTCCTTCTCGCTCCAGACCATGGTCTGAACCAGGGCGAAGAGCGAGAAGTCATCACCGCCGATTGAATAAGAAGATTGAGTTATGTTGAATCGAGTTAAGGAAATTACTTAGAATAAATTAGATCAATATGTCAATATTTTAGATATAGTAAAACGTGGATAGACATAATTATAAAAAGATTACAAGACAGATGGTACCTTCTTAGACTTATAGCTCAGTGGTATCTTAAGTTTTTCTTTGAAGACTGTTTAATTTTTTCTAAAAGACAGGGTAAATGTGTTTCTCTTTTTACATTCCGGACGAAAGAAATAACGACCAACTTACCTGCGCGGTCCACTTGATGTATAAACGTAGAACTTTCGAATATAAATTGTAATAAGAAAAAACTGGGCAAGTGCGCGTCAGACTCGCGCCCTGAGAGTTCCGTACATACCTACCTATGTAAACAATTCAATTCCTGATTGGAGTTTCGAAGATTTTTCCAATACGCATTTTTTTTTTGTGTTATCACCACAAATTTACTGTGTTATCTGTCTTATAAGACCTTGCTTTATTCCAAATTTCAGGATTCTGGGTCAACGGGAACTACCCTAAGAATTTTGATTTTTTTAGAGTGTCGAAATATATGTATTTTGCGACGTAATCAACCGTATCTTTTTTTTGGTTAAATTAGAAATTAATTTGTTCACAGCATCAAGGGACCGCAGACGTGACTATTTGGTTTTAATTTCAACTCGATATCTTTGCGCGTTTCCGACATAAATAAAATAAAGGGTCTCGACAGACAGACAGACAGACGAACGGACAACAAAGTGATCCTATAAGGGTTCCGTTTTTTCCTTTTGAGGTACGGAACCCTAAAAACAATGTTTGACACTTGCGATTTATTGCTGCAAGGGACAAAATTTATAATATTTTGAAACCAACTTATTCAAATAACATTTAATATCTTAGAGTAGTTTGAAACAAAAGTTTCCGCAAGAAAATTTTATGAAGAATCATAAATGTGATTAACATTACATTCCTAGCAATCTCCTTTATTTATTTATTTTATAATTTTTGTACACACATTATATTGAAACCTCAACAAAAAAATCACCCCAAAAGTTTTATTAACCTTTTCTTTTGAGAGTGGGAAATAATCAAATATTTATTTATTTATTAAGTCTTCATGCGACACAAAGTACAAAGGCGGACTTAATGTCTTAGGCATTCTTTACCAGTCAACCTAGGGTGGAGAAAAGACAATATGGTAGGTGCATAAAAAGAAAATTTTATTTAGAAAACAAGAGTAAAAAAACATACATGTAATTAAAATACACATGCATATATATTATGTCGGTGAAGTCAATAGAAGCTTGAGCACGAATGAACGAGCTAGGTGAAAAATGACACATGTCCCTTTGATAGAATTCGGGCTGACATTTGCACGAACCGAGCACATAAAGGTGTTGACCGCAGAAAAGCGGTGCTCTTTAGTCTGTCGGCAGCCGTGCGAATAACGTCTAGTCTCGGAAACTGTCTCATGGCTCGATGCATGAAGTAAATACCTAAAGCTTGCATCTTATTAATTAAGTTGTGTGATCTGAAATAGTTTGTTTATTGATCTTAACCCAGTCACCGCCTACAAAACAGAGTACCTGGACAGAACTTTGTTGGTGATCGGCATCCTGCAACGACATATATTTAATATAATATACTTATTAAAATAAATTAATGAAATATCTTCTCCCACTCCATGTAGAGCGAGAACAATTGTCAGCCTTTTACCGACCCTAAAACCTACCTGTATTCTTTCAGGTTACGGACATAGCCCGAAGAATCGCCCTCTAAACTTAAGTGGCAGTGGGCAGGGCACATTGCTCGCAGAACGGATGGTCGATGGGGACGAAAGGTTCTGGAATGGCGACCACATACCGGAAAACGCAGCGTTGGAAGGCCTCCCACAAGGTGGACCAATGACCTGGTGAGGGTCGCGGGAATTCGATGGATGCGAGACACACAGGACCGGTCATTGTGGCGGCATTTGGGGGAGGCCTATGTCCAACAGTGGACGTCTTTCGGCTGAAATGATGATTATGATTCTTTCAATTGTCCTTTTCGTAACTCCGTAATGTACAGACAGCTGCACCAATCCCTCTGACATTAAAATACCCAAGAAAAGTGAGTAACCAGTTGATGACCTGTCCGTACCTTTCACTATAAAGTCGTCTCGTTAGCAGCAATCACAATTTCAAAAGTTTGATTTGCCAATAGAAAGCAATTTCGAATCGCAAATAAACCGCACATACGGGCGCTATTTTCATCAGCAACCTATTTTACGTGAATTCTAAACGAGAAACTTTCTATTTCGTTACTTAGTTGTTGAAACTGACCACCGTTTGACTCTCATTCGGTTGTTGATTGAACTTTATGGCCATTTTTGTCGGTAGGGAAAGCCCTATTTAAAAATAAAATTACCGTTTTGACAGGTACATTTTGATACAAGTGCAGAAAATTTGTCATTGCGGCCGAGGCGGTATTTGCACAAGCCGTAGTAGGCGAGTATGTTATGGAGCCAAGGGCTGCAGTGAAAAATTTGCACGTGTGTTAAACGACGTTTTTCAATACACTTACGACTTGCGGGGGCTGATCCACGCCTTGCGGGGGTTGACGCGCGACAAGCCTGATACGATAAACCATTTTATTACAACAAAGTTGTGGCAGGAGTGAACACGCGCACTTTTCTGCACTAGTGCGGAAAACAGTCCATTGCGTACCTAAAAGCGGTAGAATAAGAGCGGGTTTTTGAGTAAGTGAATTGAAAAGGAATTATTATACAGCTTTCACTAATGAACTAAGTAATTTGTGAGGATGGTTCAGGTTAGTATCAATTAATACTCTTTTAGGGTTCCGTACCCAAAGGGTAATAACGGGACCCTATTGCTAGGACTACACTGTTCGTCTGTCTGTCACCAAGCTGTATCTCATGAACCGTGATAGCTAGACTTCACAGATAAATACTAAAAACAGAATAAAATAAATTGTGTAAAAAAAAGTTTTTATAGATAATGGAACCCTTCTTGCACGAGTTCGTCTGATGAATAAAAGTTGAAAAAAAAATCTGAAAAATCATGCTTAGTCATATTATGCCTATATGTATAGGCTTATCATGCCAAGTCTAGACCTTTTTTTGTTGGGGACGCGTGGATAAGTCAAAATTAAAATTACTACAAATTATGTTATTATTAGGTTTACAGTTTGTTGGAGTTCTATAAAAGTCCAGATTCTAAGTCAATACAAACAATACGGTTACTTATGCTAAACACACATTATTCTCTTCGCAAAAAAACTATTGAGAAACTAAATCTACGCATAATTTGAATAATTGAGAGATGAACTTTGAACCAAAAAAAAACTGAGCAAGTGCGAGTCGAACTCGCGCCTTGAGGGTTCCGTACAAACTTACCTATGTAAAGAGTTCAATTCCTAATTCCAATCCAATTTTTTATTGTGACATAAAAACAAATTTTCTATTTTCAGATTTATTTCTATACTTATGTTATGAGACCTTCCTTTATGCAAAATTTCAGAATTCTGGGTCAACAGGAAGTACTCTAGAATTTTGGTTCCCTTGAGTGTCCAAATATACGTTTTTTGCGACATAAACGGCCTTTTTTTCGTTAACTTAGATGTTTGCTTTTTTACAGACAGACATACAGGCGGTCGTACAGCAAAGTGATTCTATAAGGGTTCCGTTTTTTCTTTTTGAGGCACGGAACCATAATAACATATTTATTGTAATTACTAGTTGCTGTCAGCAGCTTCGGCCAAGTTGTAGTAGAAAAATATCCCAAGGGCACTTTCTCCCGAAATAAAAAACATACTAAATGTTATTTCAGGACACAGTCTATTCGTGTACCAAGATTCATCAAAGTCCGTTCAACCGTTTGAACGTGAAGAAGTAATAAACATACACACACTCATACACCATCACATACTTTTTCCCTTATAATGTGAAGAGTGCAGTGTAGAAAGCAGTGGTGGCCGAGTGGTAACAGCCCCGACTTACAAGTTGTAGGTCGCGGGTTCAAACCCAGCCAGGCACATCACTTTGTTTTGTTGGTGAAGGAAAACACCGTGAGAAAATTTTACATCCACCAACGCCGCACTGGGCCCGCGTGGTGGATTGCGGCCCATTCCCTCTCCTAGAGAGGAGGCCTGAGTCCCAGCAGTGGGAACATTATAAGGCCGACTTTGCTAAGCTAAGTGTGAAATACCTAGATTGGATTCGATCAAAACAGACATTCTGAGAACCATTACCATCAATTTACAAATCTCTCTGATATAACTTAATGATTTAGGTGTTTCTAGGAAATTACACTCGATAATATTATACATAATCAATTAGCTAATATTATATCAACGCTAATAAAATTAAACTAACATCAGCGTCTTGAAACTTTATACAATACACCAAATCTTACTCCTAATTAAATTACTGCTAAATAAATTAATTCAAACACATTTTTCGCCCTGTAACAACATGTGACATCCACCAATCCGCACTGGGCCCGCGTGGTGGATTACCGCCAATTCCCTCTTCTAGAGAGGATGCCTAAGTCCCAGCAGTGGGAACATTATAAGGCCGACTATGCTATGCTAAGAGCAATGCAAAACACGGGTTCTTGACAAGCCGTAAACGCGCGAAAAAACGCAACAAAAACGCGCTGAAAACGTAACGCAACCAATATTTTTATTCTATTTATGTAAACTTAAATGAATCGAAAGCATGGTTGACGAAGCGGTAGTACGATTGACTGTAGCGTTGCGTGTCGTGGTTTCGATTCTCGCACAGAATATATATTTGTGTGCCTTACAAATCGTTGTTTCGGGTCTGGTTTCCTTGGGTAAGTAAGTTTACATGTTTGTGAACGCACCCACGTTAAAGGAGTAATTCAAAATGTGGGACAAAGGTAAAAAAGAAACCTTCTAATACACTGGCTCACCAAATAATAGAATTCTGGTTTGATATCACTACGAAAAAAGTTGGTATATATTACACACCTGGAAAGTGTCCAAAGGCGTTTCCTAGTTTGGGGAACTTGACAAATAAAAAAGTTGAACCTTACGTGTTTTCGCTTTTAACGCCCAATGCAGTGAAAGCACTTAGCAGGCGTGCTTTAGTCGCACGTTAGTTTAACTGCAGCAGTGTGTTTACCCATGCAAGTGATAAACAAATACAACGCGGTACTCGCGAGTTTTTGTCGCGTCCACGCGCGTTTGTTTCGATGTAGTTAAATGCTGAAATTGTAATCTCTTACCTATACTGCTAAAGAAAAGGGTGTATTTATTTAGCTTGCAAAATAGAGTTTTTTGTATATTCGGTATCAAGAAAACCAGGCGCATCAAGTTAGCGAAAGTCTTGTGTCAATGATGCATTATTTTCAGATTTTCTTTATTTAGTTTATTCGCTTTGTGTTTTGATAAGATGCTTCTATTTGCTTATCATGGCGGCAGTGAATGTATTTTCAAATTTGGTAGACTAGACAACGCGCGTGTCATATATGAAACGTGCGACGACGGCGCGTAAAACACTCGTCATGTAAGTGTGTATATGCCCTTATTATAATTTTTTGGGGGGGAATTCATCAAATAACTTCTCCCGCTCTAAGTAGAGTTACGGCCTGGTCACGACTTCGGTTTTAGCAGCGCGCAGCGCGGCGAGCGGGGCCGCATCGGTAAGTGCACGCGTTTTGCTAGGCGTTTAGTGGCATGCTTCGAAGATTTTCATACATTTTGATCTTACCGCTCGCCGCCCCGCGCTTAGCTACCGCTCACAGCGGCAAGGTCGTGAACGGGTCATTAGTGTCAAACGTTTACTAACTCCAGTTGCGCTTTGTACATAATTGTTCAAAAGAGTCACCGTGATCCTAAAACGCAGACCGCGGTGACTCTTTTGAACAATTCTGTAGCCCGTAATAGACGACATTGTCTGACGAGGTGATCTTAGCGCACTGTATTCATAACAGTAGAAACTGAACGCAAACTAATGGATCGATGTAATACATCTTTGTCGAATCGCTAGCTAATGTTCAACTGACGTTTGTATTAATGGTAGCTGTAATTGAGGCTGTAGGAGTGAGAATGCGCTTTATGCTTTGAAAGGTTATTAGTCTGAGAGTTAAGTGTTGAAAAGCAGTTAGAAATAATATTTCTTCGTGTTCTTAGTCAATTATGACTAGCATAAAAAGTAAAAAACGATAAAAGAATATATATTTCATACTGGTTTATGCCATTGGCTTCACCCGTATGAAACTATGGTTACTATGGTCGTGGGTTCAATCCTCGCACGGAATAAATATTTGCAAAGCCTACAGATAAGTGTTCTCGGTCTGGGTGTCTTCTGTATGTGAGTATGTTCGTAAGAGCACTTACAATATAGGAGTAATTCCTAGTATGAGATACAAAAAGGAGAAAATTATTAAAAATGAACATACTCCCGGGGTAAGTGACTAGACCGACACCAAACCCAAAAAGGTGATTAAAAAAAATTTTGTCTGTCTGTTTGTTCAGGCATCACGCAAAAACTACCAGTTCGATTACAATGAAACTTGGTATAATTATTCTTTAATATTCTGGGGTATATACAATAAAAAAACTAACTTAATTTTACCGATTACCCGATTACTGTACCAACCGCAAATAATAAGTTTGTCGTAGGTTACGTCACCCGCAGTGGAGTTCACTAAGCGGAGCTGCATACGGCTAAGATACTATAATATTTTTTCTTAAGATACAATATCGCTCGCCATACAATTCAATGAACTATCACACACGACGAAGATAATAAATAATATTTCATATTTTCGTATTTCAAAAAACCCAATAAAACCATTTTCGACTTCTACGCGGACGAAGTCGCTGGCAAAAGCTAGTCTATAAATAATACTATGAGAAAGATGACTTATTTTAATGGACTTAGTTGTAAAAACAGTCTCTGATTATAACATAAATTCGCAGATTCCAATATCATATTAGACGCTGGCAAAAATCTAGCCGAGATATTTTCTCATCAGCAAAAAGCCCAATTTCTGTATTAAAAATTAATTCCTGTTTTATAGAAGCTTTTTCCAATAAAGATTTCTAATAAACTTGACGAAGGTAAGGCCCAACGTTGTAAAAACCTGAAAAAGTTCAGTGCGAAGTAAACCTAATAATACCCGCCTTTTATTTGGGACAGAGAGAGTGTGAGGAATCTTAATTGCTGAAGAAATATATGTTTTTTGACCTCTTATTGTAGTTTAGATTACGTTCTCTCAAGGTTTTCATTTGGATATCTGTTGTATGGTTATCTTTATATAATATATATATATATAAATTTAATAGTTTAATTAAACAGAACGTCTATACCTTTGAATACCGACGCAAGAGAGATCTCGATTTCAGACGAGATACCATCAAGAATAAGCCGCCCTCCAACATATAATACCTATAAAAAAATGGTGTTTTAACGTGCCCACACTGTACACGCACGTTTATAGCAAAGATAGGCTTTACTAGTCACATCAGAGCACATGATCGCAACCTGTAGTTGCACTAAATCAGAATCCAGTCACCGTAGCCGAAATCAGCTTGGGAGTATATATCTCATCAGCTTTTGCCCCCGTCCTCACGCCCTGACCACCACCGGGATTCCGATCCCAATTTCTGGCCACCGTAAGCGCGGGCTTGCGGACAGCGATCATTGGGTGACTCGCCGTCCGAACGTCCGGTAACAGTCCGGTCCGAGCACAAGTCGTCGACGGCGCGTATTGTTCCACGCGCGCCTCAGGGAGATGTCAGCAAATAGTAGGGGCCCAGCAGGGTCGAAACCTATTGGGGCCATGGGTAGTGTGAAAATGAAACCCGGGGCCCTCTGCTCTTCGCCCTTGGGCGGAGCGGGGGATAGTGTCAGACTTTTACTGACTAAAAACCCACTCCTGTTCCTTCTCTGCCATTTTATTTCCAGGGCCCCGGGGATCTCTTTCGCATCACCCATGACCCCAGTAGGCTTCGACCCTGCTGGGCCCCTACGGTTGCTGACATCTCTACGGTGGCCGGAAATCGGGATCGGAATCCCGGTGGCGATTGGGGCGTGAGGACCTTTGCCTCACGCGATCGGCCGCCTCCTTTGCTAGCATTACTGCTTCGCAGAAGGAGGCAACCGCCTGCCACTCCTCCTCGCTCCGGACCATGGCCTGTACCAAGGCCCGGTGCGAGAGATCGCCCTGGAATGAAGGCAACGAAGGAACAGGAGTGGGTTTTAGTCAGTAAAAGTCTGACACTATTTTTCGCTCCGCCCAAGAGCGCGATTTGTCATTAGATGATCTTCCCACTTAAAAAAAAAAAAACAGTTTTTCCCGCATTATTGCTACCGTCAACTGATTATCTGCCCTACCCTACCTATCTACCCTACGCTACCTACCTACGAGGATATGTACTTACCTACCCTAACAATCTACCTACTTACCTACCCTACCTACCCTGCCCTACCAACCTATTTTTATTTACTTTTAAACCTTCCCTGAATGTTGGTGAACAAACAAAAAAAGAATTATTGAAATCGGTCCAGCCGTTCTCGTGTTTTAGCAAGACTAACGAACAGCAATGGATTTGTATGTATATATAGATTATAGTTTTTCTGTACGTGTGTTCATCACCTAATTCCTACTAAACGGCTTGAAGTCAAGGCCGAATTGGGTTATCCTAATTGTACATTGTCCAGACGCACTCAGCGGAAACAACGGATTCAACCTATTGCGATATTAATTTCAATAAAAGATCTTGGAATTCCTTAGAACATCGATATTAGCTACAACATAGACATTCACTCGATTGTCGAGATTGTATAATCTTTCAATCAAAAATATAAACTCAAATATTATTCACAATTAACCGAGCAATCAGTGAACATACGTAAATAACAATACCTCCCTTTTTGAAGTCGGTTTAAAATTTTAATTGCATTGCGCCAACCGTACTGTCATTTACATTATAATTTCAGCTTTTCTATATTTATTCCTCTACTTAGTTAAACTATTTTCATGCCTCAGTACCATAATTACGCCGTCAACAAACTCCCAAGCGATGGACAAACATTGCATAATATAGGGTCCCAACACGTCGCTAGTCTATTCTAGTCCTGCTAGCTCTACGGTCACTACATCATAAATAATTACTAGATGCGGCCTACTTTGTCAGGGTGTTGTATTATTAGCATAGCATAGTCGGCCTTATAATGTTCCCACTGTTGGGACTCATGCATCCTCTCTAGGAGAGCGAATGGGCCGTAATCCACCACGCGGGCCCAGTGCGGGTTGGTGGATGTCACATGTCTTCGAATTTTTGGGTTCTAGGAAATGCCGATGTTTTGCTTCATCGTTTTGAGAGCAGTGATGATGATATAAATTACACAAAGTAATGCGCCTGGCTGATTTTGAACAGGCGACTCGTAAGTCGGGGCCGTTACCATTCGGCCACGACTGCTCATGTAATATTCTGGTGTATTATTAGCTGTCTGTAATATGCGAGTATTGTAACTTAATGCATGTGTTTGGACTGTGGGAACGTGTGAATGAGTGACCGTGGCCCCAGTACGTAAAGGGCAACTGAAGGGAATAGGTTTGTTTTTAATCAATAAAAGTCTGGCACGCACTCACGCCTACCCAAGCATGAGAAAGGTCATTGGATGATTACACAGCTCAAAATAAAATACATGTATTTAATAAGTGTCATTTAAAGATGTTTTGATGTACTCTGTTGAAATAAACCTGGCCAAGTAATTCAGTTTGGTGTTAAAAATCATTCAGCTAACGCACGTTTGAAAATATGCCATTTTTTTTTTGGTGCGAATACCTTCTAATGACATCCCCCGCCCTTGAGCGGAGCGGGAGATAGTTTCAAACTCTTAGTGACCAAAAACCCACACCTGTTCCTTCGTTGCCTGTCGTACCAGGGCCGAGTCTTCCTTTTAGAAGCAGACCCTTGGCCCCAGTAAGCTTCGACCCTGCTGGGCCCCTACGGTTTGCTGACATCTCTTTGAGGCACGCGTGGAACAGAATGCGCCGTCGACAACTTGGGCTCAGTCCGGATGGTTACCTACCGGACGGTCGGACAGCAAGCTACCCATTGCTCGCCGACTATTGACAGATGGTCGACGGGGACGAAAGGTTCTGGAGTGGCGACCACGTACCAGAAGACGCAGTGTTGGAAGTCCTAGTGAGGGTTGCGGGAATCCGATGATGATGGCGATACTTGAGAGAGGCCTATGTCCAACAGTGGATGTCTTTCAGCTGAAATGATGATGAGTGACTGCAGACAAGAGTCTCCACGCAATGGGTTAATGCAGATGAAAAGCACCATTGAAGCCAGCCCAAAAACAGGTAGTGAGATGATTTATACGTGTGCCACCTCGGAAGAAAAAGCTTGGAAGGACTTAGGGGTGGCCTTTGCACAGTAATGAGACAGTAACGACTAGAAAAAAAAACTAACTTAATAAAATTTTCATTCTATAAACTGCGCAAATGTCGAAACAACTTCTTGATTTACAACAGAAGAAAAATTATAGAAGCAAAAAAAAGGTCACTCGCTTACTTACTAGTTAAATATTTATCAGCCTTCATTACCTTTAAATGATAAATGATATTTATTTTGTAAGTTATCTTTTTTTTGTAATTTTTTTTTTTTATTTTGAACCTAAAATAAAAAACTTTTTACAAAAAAAAGATAACCGAATTCACTAAAAAAGCACTAAAAGGATCAAAATAACTTTAATTTCGGAAGTCGGTGTTTCTCGGTATTATTTGTATCTTATTTAACATAAAAACATTAAAAAAAATACAAACATCCGAATTGAGAACCTCCTCCTTTTTTAGAAGTCGGTTAAAAACACTTTTACACGTCAATTTTTTTTTTCGTCATTTTAAACTAGATGACTCCGGTGTTTCCTAGCTGACAACCCTGAGAAGAAACACCGAAACAAAATCAGGGGTCAGTTTAAATAACATCATTAAAAATTCCCCACATTTTCACCCCATCTGCTAATCAAAAATAATAACGAATGAGGAAAAAACATCTGAAGTACCAACCAACGTGACTCCGAAGTACAGGTAAAATAATTTGGAAACGTTAATATTTCCGGTATTTTACTACGAAGTGAGAAACACTACAAGTACGAGGTGGTGCAATCAGTTGTTTCGAAGTTTTTAATTTTCCCCTGTTTTTTTCCTTGACAATTTCTAACGTTCTCTTACCTTCCCCTGACATTTCTAAGTTGGTCACGTTTTAATCTATTTCAGAGAAAATGTTACAAGGTAAAAGTGTACCCTGGTAAGTGTTTAATTAAGATTCTCATACTTTTTTTACTCTTTTATAAAGTGCCGATACTCATAGGGTTCTGAAAAAGTTACAATACAATGCTTTTAATTAAAAACGTAATGAAATGACAACACAATTAGAAGGTTGTTTAGATATCGAGATCTAGTTCGGAAAGTTCTTATTCCGGATTCTTGCGGAAACGACGCCCGAGTGTCGCCACTGAGTGGACCGCCCGGAGGACACGGTGGAGATGTGCCCCGCTTGGGCAGAGCAACGCTGTGTCCTCGTGGGGGCGATCAATGCCGGCGATCTCTCGCGCCGAGCCTTGGTACAGGCCATGGTCCGGAGCGAGGAGGAATGGCAGGCGGTCGCCTCCTTCTGCAAAGCAGTAATGCTAGCAAAGGAGGCGGCCGATCGCGTGAGGCAACGGCCCTCACGCCCCAATCGCTGCCGGGATTCCGATCCCGATTTCCGGCCGGGTAGCCCGCCATCCGATCGTCCGGTAACCGTCTGGACCGAGCCCAAGTCATCGACGGCGCGTATTTTTCCCCGCGCGCCTCAGAGAGATGTCAGCAAATCGTAGGGGCCCAACAGGGTCGAGGCCTACTGGGGCCATGGGACGAAGGCAACGAAGGAACAGGAGTGGGTTTTTAGTCAGTAAAAGTCTGACACTATCTCTATTATGTTTATCAAGATCTCTGTACGAACTAAGATTTTTCTGTTTCGGGTTCCATACACAAAGTCCTTAAAATTGGATCCTATTACTTAGACTCCATTGTACATCTGTCTATCACCAGGCTTTATCTTATGAACCGTGATAGCTAAACACTTGAAATTTTTACAAATGATGTATTTCAGTTACCGCTATAACAGCAAATACTAAAACCGAATACAATAAATATTTAAGTGGAGCTCCCTTACAACATACGTGATTTTTCAACAAAAAAACACCGGGAGAAGTGAAACTAAAAAAAAGGCTATAATATAATGTCTAATGTTGTATAGATCACGGTACAGAATCCTATGTGCGTGAGTCCAACTCGCACTTGTCCTTGTCTTTAATGATATATCCAAAATTATAGTGCATTTATCTCCCAAAAACTTAGCAACACGCAAAATGAAAGAGAACATTCAATAACAAAAGCAAACAATAGCTTGACGGAAGCAGTCAGAAAACCTATATTCCGATAAAAGAAAATTTTGATAAGAGAATAAAAAAATATCTTCACACCGACCCGTGTGCTATACCTTCAAGATTTATGGGTATTTGAACCGATGCACGCCACTATAAAGGTGGTATTATGAAAGGAGATGAGCGAGAAATGATCAGGGTTAGCTTTGAAGATGACGTGGCGAGTTGAAATTTCATTATTATAAACACTCTCAAAAAATTTTAGGAAAATAAATAAAACGAGACACATGCTGCATCTTTACAAAGACATATATTTAAATATGCAAGTATGTGGCTATGGAACTGGGCTATAAAATCATTCGAGTGAATTTAGATAGTGAGTAGTGAAGCACATTACAATGAAGAATTGCTCCAAAAACGATGTCAATATCAGACTCTACGACCACTTAAAGTTCATTTTCTCGTAAGTGGACATTAATCTTACTTATCTGCCGTAATTTATACCTCGTTTGGCTGCAGTCTTGCTCTCGCTTAGCCACCACGGTGTCCTCACCCGAACCTCTATGATGTATGGGAGCAATTCTGTTTAAACGCCTTTTGTGAGCCTCCACAGCGTAAGGTATGAGCATTGTTGTGAAATTACCGAATAATTTGTTTATGGAATTTAGATGGGTATAGAAATTTAATTTGTCAGTGTTGAAACGGCTGTGTTAAATGATGTTAGAAATTTTGATGAAGGCATCGAGTAAACATGTATCATATCTTAAGACAAAGACAATGTTTATGATACTGCCTCAGGATATGACCGACTTGAGAATACTATAGACCCTATACATTTTATGTTGGAGGATGTAAGACCTAACTGAGACCTTTGTATTCCCTGAAGTGATCTCCGGTATCTCGTCATCTTACAGTTTCATGAAGGAGGGTATAACGACCCTATTTCAAAGGGTGAGTTTAAATTTGAATAAGCCCTCTTGAAACAAATTGAAAACTAAACTTAGCTAACAATATTAAAATAGAAGCAGATATCTAAATATCTAATTTTAGAATAGGTTAATTAAACAGCAATAGAAATATAACAACTGAACACGATATCACTTAATTAACACACCCATTCCTTGATCACATATTGAAATTGGAGAACAAACGCACCGTGTTTAAACAACGGCAGCGCCAGCGTTAGAAACTTATATAACAGCGAGTTACGGTTACGACACAGGTAAACAACCAGGTAAAATTACACAACATCACGCATTTGAAAATTCATTGCGTCACAAACGTAAAACAACGACACTAAAACAAAACCAGTATTGTAAGAAAAACAAATTCACCCTATATAGCTGTAACCTTCAAAATTAGCACACACTAAAATTTTTCACGGTGTTCATGTTACCCACTACATGAACCCACACATGGAATGGGGCTCGCAGATTGGTTCGCTGACGAGGTAGTTGCCACTAAAATATTCAAATACATACAAAGCATTTTAAACTGCAATGTGCCCCGAGGGACGGGCCTTAATTTGAGGTTTCAAGTGTAGTGTTGAAAGCGGTCAAGTACGTGTCGTTATGAGAGCCACATTTAAAATGTAATTGGTGATATTTTTATTGCGAGCACGGAAGAGTGTTAACGTATGAATGTTAAGTGTGTATGATTTGTAATTACGTTTTTAATCATAAATATGACGTCTGTAGTTTTTATTGGAAAATGGGCCGTGTAAAAAGTATTCATAGTGGTGACACATTTTTTATTTATTACTATTGATAGGCTCGCTTTTGACCACAATCTCATCTGATGGTAAGCGATGATGTGGCCGACGATGAAGCACGCTTGCCTAGAAGTAACCTATGCACTCTCGACTTAAAGACACCTAAGTGGTAGCTATCAGGAAACACAGTCCTCGGCAGGGAATTCCACTCCTTAGCTGTACGCATAGTGAAATTGTTCCTAAAACGCTTTGTACGTATGGGTGGGATGTCCACCATGTACCGATGGCGCAACGCCGTACATCTAGTGGTCCGATGATGGAACGGACTTGGTGGAATTAAATTGTGCAATTCCAACGCACACTCCCCGAAATGTATTCGATAGAAAACCGACAGGCCAGCAACTCGACGTCGATGCTTTGGAGTTTTTAGAAAACTTTGCTTCACTCTGGGAATCACTTTTGTATCGTAGATGCATTTTCAAACACGCCGTTTATCATTTACAAGCGTAAGTTGCGTAGGTCGGGAATCTAGCTTTTTACTTAAATTATATAACCTTGCCGCTGTGATCTATCGATCAGCCATTTTTTTTTGTTACCACAGACTCAAAATGTGACTTTGTGACTGCGTATTGACAATTCTAGTTTTAAGTTCGATCGTTTATTGATCGACTATAAGAATCGACTACGTCAATGCTTTTTTGCCAACTGTGTTTTGTTGTTTTATTTTTGTACCCCTTTACAAATATGTAATGGTTTATTGTTATTTATGTTTTTGGTTTGTTTATTCAGTGATAGTATATAATATGTAATCCTTGCTGGCCTGGCTGGTGCTGAAGATCAGCGCTGAGGCTCTGTCTTACACGAGCATTTGTTTCGGCAGACTTGCTGTATAAGCTAGTTTTATTGAATATAAAATAATAAACAAAACGCCTAGTAAGCCTTGATAAGCCGGTTTATCAATACACAATGAGTATCAATATTAAAAGCCTGAGTCACAAAATGTATATTGCAAACGAAATTTAAACAATATTTTAGTTAATCTGAATTTCATTACTATGAAAATGAATGATTAGTCGGCAGGTCATTAGTGTAACCGTTAGGCTGGGTACAGCTCGACGGTTAAAATGAGCGGTTGCTCTGAATTAAATGATCGTTGGTAACATAGACTATGGAATCGCTGCATTGGCAGCGAATAAAGACGCCTTCCTACTGAATGTTGTGACAATCTGAACGATCAGAAGGTTTCCTGTTCAAAACACGTTGGGGTCACCAGTTTGGAGGTATGCGGAACAGAGAGTAAAGTCCCGCAAACCTCCGTTGTAAAGGGAGGATCCTCCGACCAGATGGGTGTTATGTCTGGTGGACAGCTGCCCGATAGATGATTTCGGGTTGTTCTACATGTTCTAATCGCGCGGAGAACTTTGATTGCGCGATGCAGGATTAGTTCTTATGTGACGCCATAGATGTCGCTACATGTTTTTGAGGGTTCCGTACCTCAAAAGAAAAAACGGTACCCTTATAGGCTCACTTTGTTCTTCATTTGTCTGTCTGTCAAGACCTTTTATCTCGGTAACGCATGGACGAATCGAATTGAAATTAAAACCAAATACTCAAATCTGCGGTTTCTTGCAGCTGTCAAAAAATCAAACTTCTGAATTAACGAAAAAAAAAGATGCGGCCATTTATGTTGCAAAAAACGTATATTTCGACACTCTCAAGGGAATCAAAATTCATACGGTACTTCCCGTTGATCTAGAATTCTGAAATTTGGGGTGAAGCATAGCACAACACAAAAAAAAAACTTTTTTTTGTGTAAAGAAGAGATTAGGAGTAGAGATTGAGAGTAGAGATTCCATCATCATCGGCGAGTATCCACCCTTACGTTGTTGAAACCTACGGTCCGGACTAAGCGTTTCGCCTCGTCGTTTATACCGCTGACATCAAGGGACTGGAACAATTTGCACGCTGAGGTTTTCCCATAAGATTATAATTTGGGTGTCTTCAAGGCTAGACTGAATAGGCTCTCAATAAACTAGTGCGCCTTACCATCAATGATTGCATCACTGATTACCATCAGGTGGGATCGCAATCAAGCACAAGTTTATATGAAATAAAAAATAGAGACATGAAATCTCTAAAGGCTTGGTTCAAGTATTACATAATTTTATTTTTGCTTCTTTTTTTCGTTTATACCTAAACTATTACTACTATTATTACTATTTTTGTGTGCATCAAATAAATGTTATATCTATCTATCTAATACTGGTATTATGCCAAATAAATCTTTTTTCTGTCTCTCTTATTTTCAAGTATGAAGAGTTTTGATAATAACGTGATCTCTGGCAGTGGCCGCGGAGGTGTTTTAAAGCTCTGTGATTTCTTGTTCTGAATTTGTATTGTTAGTCCAACGAAAAACTGCGCGTTGTACTTAAAATTTATGTTGGGGCATTAAAATAATTTTTCATTTTTTTTTTAGTATGCTGTCGACTTAAATAGCTATTTGCTTTACTATTTTTTTTTTCTAATTGATATAAACCAGTGCTTGACTGCGATCCCACCTGATGGTAAGCGGAGATGCAATCATTGATGGTCAGGCGCACTAGTTTATTAAGAGCCTATTCACTCTAGCCTTGAAGACACCTAAATTATAGTTGGACGGGAAGACCACAGCAGGCAAATTGTTCCAGTCCTTCGATGTACGCGCTATAAACGACGAAACGAAACGCTTAGTCCGGACCGTTACCATTTTTACTGGTAAGCTTACGTTAGATTACTGTCTTACCCCGTGGTAAGCGACGATGATGGTAGTATCCTATATCACTATAATCATTGCTTTTTTCAGGCGAAAGTCATCCACTGTTGGACATAGGCCTCCCCCAAATGTCGCCACAATGACCGGTTCTATGCGTCTCGCATCCATAGGATTCCCGCGACCCTCAACAGTTTATCGGTCCACCTTGTGGGAGGCCTTCCAACGCTGCGTCTTCCGGTACGTGGTCGCTGTTCTAGAACCTTTCATCCCCGTTGACCATCTGTTCTGCGAGCAATGTGCCCTGCCCACCTACTTACCTGCCTGAGTTCTATTCGTATTAAAATTACTATTAGAAAGAATAGGTCTAAATATTTAAGTAGATCGGAATTAGATGAGGCGATAAAACGTGGTATAAGATGGAGACAAGAACTTTACAGTCCTTTTCGCAGCGCTAGTCCACGGAGTATTTAGCTGGTACCGAGGTGTACCGAATTCGGTACACCGGGGCCTGAGTGGTTAATGAGGCCTACTGTACACGGCTGCGTAGCTTCATAGTCGTGTATTCGTCATTATACAATTGGTTCGCTTGGCCTGCGCGAAACATGCATTCAAAACTATGAAATTCTGTCGACGAAGCAGCAGCATCGTGCCGTGGTGTCGTTGCGAACAGTAAGCCTAATGCTTTTGTTTCGATTTTCAAAAAGGTTAATTGTGTTAACCGTAATGAAAATTCCCTGTAATATGTTCGGCTTGATATTGTTGCTCATAATAATACCGGACGCTCCTTTATTGTTAAACTGTGACCCTTTGGCGACTTACCCTTCGCGGTCCGTTTTGTTTTCATACACATCAATTTTATGTAATTACCTACGTTCGTTCACATTTTATGATAATGGATTCACGTCAGAAAAAGTCACTTTTTCAATTGATCCAATAGGATCACTATATTATAGATATCTATAATAAAGTGACCCTCTTTGATCACCGATCAATTTTGTTTTCTTTTTGTTCTATGTCATGGCGGTTTTTTTACGATGTTTTCCGTTTTGAGAGCAGTAGGGATGAAATAAATTACATAAAGTAGAACGCGTGGCAGAATATGAACCCGTAAGTACAACGCGCAATTCAGGTCCTTTACCACTGACTGCCATTGCTCACTTGTAACAAATAAATTTAAAAAATATACACGCAATTGAAAACTATTTTAGCCTTTTTTTCAAGTGTGGTGTCATGTAATGACTGCTCCCATTCTAAGTGACGCTAAAAGTGTAATTGACTTGTGTTCCTTCCGATTTCTGGTCACCTCAGGCGCGGGCTTGCGGACGGCGAGCAATAGGTAGCTCGCCGTCCGACTGTCCGGTAACCGTTCGGACCGAGCCCAAGTCGTCGACGGCGCGTACTGTCCCACGGGGCGCCTCAAGGAGATGTCAGCAAACCGTAAGGGCCCAGCAGGGTCTAAGCCTACTGGGGCCAAGGGTCTGCTTCTGAAAGGAAGACTCGAGACTGGTTTGAAAGGCAACGTAGGAACAGGAGTGTGTTTTTGGTCAGTAAAAGTCAAGTCTGACACACCCTCCCGCACTGCTCAAGAGCGCTGATGTTATTAGAGCGTGGATGTTATTACATGATTTTCCCACCGAAAGAAAAAACCTGTATGCCTTTAGTGAGGATCGCGGTAACTGTGTCGCAATCTTGACAGAGTCTGTACTAAACCTAAGCAATTAACTGAAATATTTTTCTTCACAAATAAAGTTAAAAGTAAAGTCACGCAGGTAAATTTTTTTTTACATTTCATTTCTTTTGTGCCCTTAATAGTTTGTATGAATGTTAAAGGCTTACGCATTACACGGAGGTCAAAGGAAATTGTAAATTGGTTTAATTTGATAACTTTACATTGAGATTCGGGTCGATCTTCAAGGTTAAAGATAGCTAATCGAGTTTGGTCTTCGGATGGGTGACCGTCTTAAGATACCGTCACTTTTCCGTACCTCGGAAAACACTTTGAGACGTTGGTTCTAGCTGTTATCATCAGTTACAAATCAAGACATTTTACACCTATTTGTGTAAGTGCCCATGCTCACGTTTTTTTTTTTTGTCACAAGCCAGGAAAGTTGACACCAGACCTGCCAAGGGATATTGTGTGACCCAGTTATTGGGTTATAGTGGTAGCCACTGTATGTAAAATAATTACATGGGAAAAGTTTATATGAAAGTTTCTTATATTTTATGGAATATTCTCCAGGAGTAAGACTCATCATGTTGCAAAAGATGGATGGATTGTGTGAACAGTGACATGAAAGAAAAGGAAGTTAGTGATAGTATGACGGTTGACAGGATAGAATGGAAGAAAAAAAAGTGTTGCGCCGACCCCAAATAAGATGGGACAAGGGCAGGAAGATGATGATGATGATTCTCCAGGAGTAAAATTGCACCAATAAAAATACAGGACGGACATTATTGCCATCGCGATCATTGGAAATCACGTAGATTCATTGGTCCTGGTAGTCATTTGTTGAATAACCTTGAAAATGAATTGTTGTACTGTACACACGTTAGTACGAAATTTATTTGGAAATTTTGGTTTCTATATTTTTGTTTTTCAAAGAAAAATCCAGAAAAAGTAATGTTTTTTTTTATATTTTATGGTGATTGAAACTCTCACTGGCGAGAAATACATTTTATTTGGCAGCATTTTTTATACGATAAAATTGACATGGTGGTTATTGCGTGTATGTGATGCGAGTTTTTCGTTATTTGATATTGTTTACTTGTCGTATTTTATTTGTTTTTAATGGTAAGTGTGGTGAATCAGTTATAATGTACAGTTCAACATTTAGTTTTGTGTCTTGGGTCGCGGACGTCATTTAATAATGGCAATAATTCATATAGATAGATGGAGATACCTACTGTTTAATAGATTGTATTGCAACGAAATTTTTTTTTTTCAAATTTAATTCATGAGAATTTTAAATAATGTGCAAATAGTCCGTGACACTCCAAATATGACCATTGACGCAGGGATGGATTTGAGTCTATTTTTTGCATCATTTAGTGGGGAAATTTGGTGAGTGAACTTTTAATAATTCGGTTTCCCTTATGAAAATATCAACCCTTCGCCACTGTTACCTAGTAACTGGGTTGTGGAGGTCTGATAGGCAGACACTCCATGTTAAAGCAAAAGTATTCAACCGCATCCAGTTAGACTAGAAGCCGACTCCATCACAGTTGGGAAAAGGCTGGAGAGATGATGAAAATTGCGGAGGGGTCTCTAGAAAAACTAAATACTATTAAGGGCCTATCGCAAGCCAACCGAATTCTCGGTGGCACACCGGTATACATCTCTTGCCTGCATAACTCCATGAAGGTGGAGGACATCGTCTAATACGTAAGCCAAAACTTGAAATTACACACTGAGGGTTCAATTGCTGGAGTCGCACCGGAATGTCAATTTTAAGGCGTTTGTGTTGCGAGTACCGAACTATTTTCTGCACTTTGTTATGAAAGAAGACTTTTGGCCACAGGGCGTAGTGTTCCGTCGCTTCCGCGGACAAATACCACAGGACAGCACCAATACAATATAGTGCGAAGTGAAGTGTTACTGATATAATTTTAAAACATAATCACTGACAAAATTATTTGATATAGTTATGTGTACGTTATAATATGTATGTTAGCCAATAAAGTGTTTATGTTATGGGTACTTTTTACCCGAAATAAAATGATAATAATTAGCATAGCACAGTCGGCCTTATAATGTTCCCACTGTTGGGACTCAGGCTTCCTCTCTAGGAGAGAGAATGGGCCGTTATCCACCACGCGGGCCCAGTGCGGGTTAGTGGATGTCACATGACTTCGAATTTTTGGTTTAGGACATGCCGGTTTCCTCGCGATGTTTTCCTTCACCGTTTTGAGAGCAGTGGTGATGAAATAAATTACACAAAATAATGCGCCTGGCTCGGTTTGAACCCGCGACCTTCACCTTATAAGTCGGGGCCGTTATCACTCGGCCACCACTGCTCCAATGATAATAATTATTATTTATTATTATATTTGCAGTCGTCTATCAACTGATTTGCTGAAAAACTTCCTTCCAAACAATTTGCCACTAAAACACTTACGCAACATCAAACCAATGACAGATTGTAACCTTTTATAGAAAATTGGGTCATTATTGTGCCCCCATGTGGCCGTTTTATTACTACTTCTGTACCATTACTTGTGAGGGTGTCGCCTTACGTGCGGTTCTCACGTCGCGTTTCCTTATACGGTAATAAAACTAGGGTTGTGCAACTGACATGTGTGGGTCATGACAGTTTGAAGGACATCGATTGGAGTTACAGTTTTGCCATTGTTTGAAGAGGTTTTCACGGAGTATTGGGCGTTAATGTTTGCTGGAGGTCGTAAAAGGTACGTATGGGTATTCGTGGTGATATTAAGGATGGTTTGTTTATTTTACCTTTTTGGCTTACTGTCTGACTTTAGCTGTCCATCATACTTTTGAAAGTTTGTTTTAAATGAAGTGTTGATGTAAGCTTTTGAAAAGCAGTAATTAAAGGACTGCACCCAGGACAAAATCTTTTTTTTTTCAACCTTTTATTAATATACCTCAAAGTAAATATGAAACAAATAAATGACTAATACTACATTTCCTATATGATTAAAATTAATGAATGAATGAATGAATTGATAATTATTTAATTTTATGTAATTACTTATTGACTAATGTTCAGCATAATTTAATAAATTGTAATGATAATATTGATTAGAATCGATATAATGTAATGACATTATATCGATTCTAATCATTCAATTCATTCAATCATTTACATATAAAATTATTAATTTTATATGTAAAATTTGCAGGGCCCTTACAGGGTGCATGTTTTAATACCGTGTCATGAAATTTAAATGCATGCTTAATATCCAGTGTTTTACATGTCAGAAAATAAATAAATAAACAAAAAAAACATTCAAATGTTTATGTGTTATTTGTCTCTTCTTAGCTAAACCCTTCTACCCTTCCCCTTCCCTTCTTCTACCCTTTTATACTTTTATATTCTGTGCCAATTTTATCCAGAAATAGTTCAGTTACCCTATTATTTTTAATGTCTTCATAACATTCACAGTAATTCCTAGTGTGGGGCAAGGTTTTTTAAAAGAAGAAAGAAACAAAACGCCTTATAATGTCCCCACTCCTGGGACTCAGGCCTTCTCTCTAGGTGAGGGAATGGACCGTGATTCGCTACGCGAGCTCAGTGAGGGTAGTAGAAAAACTCATAATGTTTTCGAATTTCTCCCAAATCATCTTCAAGAGAGCAGTGGTTATAAAAAAAAAAAACTATTTTACCGTAAAACCCAGGCCGATTTAATCTGTAATACACGTAAATACATCAACTTATTAAAGCATTCACGATACTCAATCTTTTAGCCTATTTAATAGCTGCCACACTTTTGTAAAGGAGCCTATCTGTCAAGGGCTGTGTAAAGGCCGTGATTAATAACGAAAAGCCGTTTCAGGCCTTTACTGAAACTTAAGTAGGTTTCCTTCACGAACTAGAATATTTAGGCACACTAAATCATTATTTATTTTCCTTAATAGGTAGCGCTTATCGGCTGAAAGGTGAAAAGCGGTTGCGTGTTTAATTAAGGGATGTTTTAGGGGCAATTATGTGTAATACCTAACAGTGAAAAAAAAAACAAAAAGGTTGTCAAAGGTTGTAAGCAGTGATATAGCGCAGTGGTAGTCACGTGTTCAAACCTAACCATGACTTGTGTAATTTATTTCATCATCACTGCTCTCAAAACGATGAATGTGCAAGAACCAAAAATTGGCAAACATGTGACCTGCGGGCCCAGTGCGGAATGGTATCCACCATTCCACACTGGGTCCGCGTACTACATTATGGCTTATTTTTACCCGACATAAAAAAGGAGGAGGTTTTATGTTCGGCAGTAGGTATGTATTTTTTTTTAAGAAGAAGCCCAATTCCCAGCAGTGGTCCCATGGCTGTTATATGCTATCAAGCGTTTCAAAAATAAATGTCGATTTATTTCGTATCTTAAGCAGGCATTTAAAGATGATTAATTAACTGATTCGATTGCTGCTTTAAAAAAGTGTACTCTTTTAATAGTACAATCAATTAATTCTATTAATCAAACAAAATCCTTTTCAAGCTTTTCAATTTATATAAATTACTGTATAAATTATAAAACAATTTTGAAACAAAAAAAAAACTGTTTAAAAAAAAATTCATCGAAATTAAAAACTATGTTCATTTCATCGGTAGTAAGACAAAAGTTTCAACTTTAATATCTGGAGAGAAAAAAACTGGTTCGCAGTTTTCAAGCGGCAGAAATCTGCAAAGTAATGCCCTCCCCCTCCTCTTTGCGGACCAGAAGCAGGTCAAGATGTAGGCAGGGTTATTAGGGCTGGGTGATTGCAGTATTGAAGGGAACCTAGATTTTTATCTTAAAGCTTCAAAGGTATGATGGAAACGTGAAGGAAGTTCGCGATGGATTATAGGATATTTTGCAAGAATCACCGCAGTCCTCGAACACAAAGATCAACTGAAGGAATACGGGTGGCTTTTAGCCAGTGTAGTGTATTCAATGAAGTTTTGGTAATCTTAAAATATCTCAAGTACCATGATGTATATTTGACACGCCCTAAGCCGAGGTCCGTACCCCACATGGGGTCGCTTAGTTTTTAAGTTAGTTTAAGTAAACCCTGGCTGGAGGCTTCGATTCTTTAATCGAGGCCGCCACAGGCAAGTCCGGTTAAGCAGCCGACAACCTCCTAGGTTGGCCACTCACAAAAAAAAAGAATATTTGACACCTGTCAGTCGCCATTCGGAGGCCGACCGAAGCAGTTGTGTATGCGTGTCATGGTGTTGGTTAGCCATAAAACAGTCCAATAAGAAATAAAGAAAGAAAAACATTTTATTTGGCGGAACAAAGCGCAAATTTAGAACTAACAAAGTATAAGTATATTATGTGAAAAAAACAACAAAGAAAATATGCGCCACATCTGCGCAAAACGGCCGAACGCAAAAAACACGTTTCGCGAATAAGCAGAACAATACAGTCAATTATAATCTGACTATCCGTATTTCTCCACCAGGAGCGGGAAAAGATAGTTGATAATTTTCCCCTCTCAAACAAGAACGAAGAGAAATAAGAACGTTGTAAAACTTGTTAAAATTATGCATTAAAAATAATCATAATTCTTTATGGGTCAGTTTATTTATCTCATCATTATCATCATCATCTTCTCAGCCAAAAGATGTCCACTGTTGGACATAAGTCTCCCCCAAGTGTCGTAACAACGAACGGATCTGTGCATCTCTCACCAGGTCATAGCATAGCATAATCAGCCTTTCAATGTTCAGGCCTCCTCTCTAGGAGAGGGAATGAGCATAATCCACCACGCGGGCCCAGTGAGGGTTGGTGAATGTCACATGTCTTCGAATTTTTGGTTCTAGGACATGCCGTTTTCCTCACGAACTTTTCCTTCACCGTTTTGAGAGCAGTGGTGATGATATAAATTATACAAAGTAATGCGCCTGGCTGGGTTTGAACCCGCGACCTACAACTCATAAGTCGGAGCCATTACCACTCGGACACCACTGCTCTCTTACCTATCTATTTTCATTAAATTTTAAACTGTACTAATTTAATAAAAATTATTTTTTAAAAAAACATGTCACAGTATTTGTCAGCGAAGTCCGAAACGGCACGACTCGTTTTTTTTTTGTGTACAATTGGTAGGTTATTTTATATCCTCTTAACATTTATCTGATAATAATTTATAGTGCCGAGGATAAGACAGGCTAATAAGAATTTAATCTGCTTTACCGTTTCTAAGTTTATAGCATTCCTAAAAATTAAATTCTCAAAACAATATTTTGTGTAAAAAAGAAATTTGGAAAACACATTTCATATGCTAACTGGTTCATAACAAAGCTATTATTGTGTCGTGTGCGCATTAAAAGCTTCTAGCCGTATTTGTACCTTACATAAGCTACAAAATATTGAAACAGTTTTATTGTCTTGCAAACAACCCTATTAGATTTGACTACATTATTTATTTACCTACGAGAAAATTGTGACTAAGTAATAACAGCCGTAAAGATTGAACCCAAGGTTAAGCAATACTTACCGAGGCCGGTAAATGGATGGGTACCTAGAGGTCATCGTGCCTTTGAAAGTATATTAAGCTGTTGGTAGATAGATAGATAGATAGATAGATATTCTTTATTGTACACCAAAAATACAATTTACATTAGGAAATTAACATTAATAGGGTATCACAATGGGCGGTCTTATCGCTAAAAGCGATTTTTTACAGACAACCTTGGGATGGATTTGACAGAGAAGGAGAAAAAAAGATACGCAGGTAGTTTGTGATGTACTATTTACATATATACAATGCATAAACTAATAAATTGCATATAATACAAATAATATAATATATATACAATTATGAAAGCAAAGAAATTATGAACTTAATGACGACGTACGTACGGTACGGAGACGTACGTTTGGTATTGGGTGTCACTTGTAGATCGTCAATTATCGACGATTATCGTCACGAATAGTCTGGAGACTGATAAATCTGACATCAGTCTTAGCAAAGGGTACGTTAAGTTATGATACGTTACACAATTACTGGGTTGTGCAGGTCACATAGGCAGTCATCCAAAAAAAACAACCTCCCGGGTCTAAACCCGGGAGGTTGTTTTTTTTTTCGGTGGGAAAATCATGACAAATCCCTCTCTTGGGTGGAGCGGGACATAGTGTTAGACTTTTACTGACTAAAAACCCACTCCTGTACCTTCGTTGCCTTGAGGCGCGCGTGGAACAGTACGCGCCGTCGACGACTTGGGCTCGGTCCGGATGGTTACCGGACGGTCGGACGGCGGGCTCTAAAGAAAAACCAGCTTTCTTGCAAGACAACGTCTGTAGAACCTATAATAGTATGAATGCTAAAGTAACCCTGTTTATACATTATTTCTTACCGTCTTAACAACTGAATGGATTTAAATGAAACTTGGCGCACTCGTAGCATCATTTCTGAAATAGAACATAGACCTTTAATCCCAGGAATATATTCTCTTTTTCATGCAGATAAAGATGCTGACAGAAGCTCACTCTCCTTTTAATTTAAAGAAGAGTTAATAAAGGCTACGTAGTCATTCAGATGACACCTTTATAGAGATAAAAGCATTATCCTGCCACCTGATCTAATCTCTCTTCCCGCTTCACCGTACAATTACTTAAGCAAGATTTAATTAACATAAACTTGGAAGTTTATTAAAACATTCAGTTGTTGGAATACTAAAACAACTGGTGTGAATCTGAATTACCTAAGTTTACGTAGAACTGTAACAGAATTATAGTTGTGAACACAGAAATTCCATTCTCAGTGTATGCTATGGAACATTGCTCTTCATACGGAGAAGGAACGGAACGAAGTTGGTCGGGGATTCGATGAATTTGGAACCAAATGATAAGTTGCTAAGTGGAAAAATCGTGTAGGATCGAAATCGTAAAGAATAAAAGAAAAAGAAGAAGAAGTAGAAGGTTTGCTGGGAGAAAACTCTTTGTTGAGTTAACCTCGCCCTTGTACATAAGCTATCAAATCCCGTATCAAAGTTAAGTTTTTTTTGTGTGTACAATACAGAATAAAGAAGAATAGGACCACCCCATCGTTTTCCGTGAGTATCATATGAGGCACAATATCTCTGCCGGTTCTTCTCATCCGCTCGTGTGCATCTGGCTAGGAGATGTATAACGGTAGATCTTGGGTTAATCCATTTCTTATAGGCCATGACTTTAAGAGTAACATTTTATACGTCGCTCACCATCTGCCAGGCTGATAAGGTCCGAGCCCATGTCATCAAAGGCGCAAAGAGTTCTTCGCGCGCCTCAAAGAGAGGTCAACAAAACCATACTAAGCAGGGTCAATGCCCACTCTGGCCACAGGGAATTTCAGAAAAGGAAATTCAAGGTCCTAGATGGCCAAGGGCAACTGAACGACACAGGTATGATTTTAGTGAAATTCTGACACACCATCTTTCTACACCCTAAAGCAAAAGACGTCAGTCATAAATTATCATCCTTGAAACTTGTAACTTCGACTTACTACCTAAGTCCTGCGCTTACTAACTCGTAGGTAAGTACGAAACTTCCACACGAGTTATTCTTCAAGTTTAAGCAATGCTTGCCAAGGTTGTTCTGCCTAAGGTGACCAACAATACCAAGATTTCTTCGTGCTTCAGAAAGCACGTTACGCCGTTGGCCCCGGCCGTTATTTGAAGATTTATGATAGTCTTCCCAGTTACTGAATTTAGTTTATCCAGTTACTGAGTTTTAGATATAAGATTGAAAGTCATACCGTGTATAATACTGGTATCTAGCCGAGTCCAACTCAGTTGGGACAAACCAGAGCTAATTAATTCTCTAGAGGTACTTGATAATGAATACAGACTATCTGACAGATATTATGAAATTTTAGAGGTATGTGGAATAGGGTGTCCTGTAAAGTCCTTCAAACCTCCGTTGAAAAGGGAGGGTCCTCTGACCAGACGAATGTTATATTTGGTCCAGACAACTGCGCGATAGTTGATATCGGTCTGTTACAATGTCCTAAACGCGCGGAAAACACTAATACCACTCGCGATGTAGAATTTTGAATTTTAGTTCCTATATGGTCATAGATGTCGCTACATGCGCAAACGCGAGTGAATATTTTTTTCAAATTGTTTTAGACAATGGCCAGAAGTGGTCTAGCTTTGTTATGTCTTCCACTTTAATACTTCTTCTTTTCCTTTTCTCTTCTTTTTCTTCTTTTTCTTTACTTTCTTTTTACTTTTTTCGTTTTGGCATTAGATTCAATAATGTGACTTAATAATTTCATGATTAGTTTTATATTTATTTAATTTATATTTAGACATTTTACGCGTAATTTGATTGGTCTATCTATGTAATGTTTATTTATATTTATTAATGTACATTGCTAATAACAAATTAGCATAATTTCAAGTGCCTACTAAACTATGGATCTTTTATCTGAAGCAAATAAATAAATTAAATAAATAAAATTAAACAACATCGCTCTACAATAAACACACATTAACACACAAAGACTTTGAGAACGTCTTCATCATAATCATAATCCGATCCAGACATGAACACAAGAGGGGTACGACCGTGTCTTTGAACAGTAACAAAACACGTGCAACATAAACACCAGCATTATGCAGTGTAAAGTATGTTCCATTAAACAGACAGCTATCATATTACTAAGAGTCCATTAGAGAACAAAGAACGCCTTTCACACGCCATGGAAACGCCATTTTAATTATAATATTGTGTTAACAATGGGTGTGTGTTATGTTGTGTTTTATGGACCCATGTGTGTGATGCGTTACGAAGTGATGCTGTAATAGACTAAGATGTAGGATGAATTGCGTTATGTTTTTGAAACAGAAGTTGAATTCGATATCGTCTTACTGAAAGAAAAACACTCTTATCTTAAGTCATCAGTGGAAATCAATGTTGATGAGAAAAGGTATATTTCAGAGCGCGTCTTTTGAATACAAGACCAGTCCGATAAAGTTTTGTGATTAATTAGCTTTTACCAGCAACTTGGAAGAAAAAACAACAATCGTAAATTATTTTTCTGTTTTTTTTTTTAAATTCCAAGGAATATATAGATTATAAGTTTTGAATTTGGGAATATATTTTATTGCCATTTCAAAACGTATAATCTACTATCCTTGGACATGGTTTACCCGTCAGCAAAATTTCATTCTAATGTATTCAGATGTTTAAGCGTGAAGGAGAAAAAACATACAGACACATACATAAAAACTTTCAGATTTAGAATACTTTTTTTCTTTCGGTTGGGAAAATCATTTAATGATATCCCCACTCTTGAGCGGAGCAGGAGATAGTGTTAGATATTTACTGATTAAAAACCCACTCCTGTTTCTTCTTTGCCATTTTTCCAGGGCCCCGGGAATTTCTTTCGCATCACCAATGGCCCCAGTAGGTTTCGACCCTGCTAGGCCCCTACAGTTGGCCTATAAAGTACTACTAGTGTGATAATAATTTATGTTGGATAAATTAAGATAGTCCAAGTAATAAAAAGTCTTTCAGTTTTCATATATCTATGATTATAAATCTTACAATTTCCAGGCTTGCAAATGCTAGCCAACTGCTCCGTAGTTGTCAAAAATTATGCTGAACTGAACCTATTTGGCACAGCCGTGAGACTCACAATGTTCTTTTTTTCTTTTTAATTTAAATTTCAACATTAGTACTTGCTTCTTGATTCTGCGTCTCTGTGTCCTAAATAAATGTATTTTCTGTTTTTCTTTCTTAACATAGAACAACTTCACCGCACGAATTATCTTGGGTACATATTTGAATGTCGAACATTAAAAGGGGTAAAATGTCAATAATTAAAAATTCATTAGATATTTTTATCACTCGGCATTTTAATGTCAAACATTTTAAGCTTAGGTATAACAATTTTCGATATTACGATACAATCGAAATTCAAATTTTCGATGTTTTGAACTTTGACATTTTACCCGTAGGTAGATGGTAGGTTATGTTCGGCATTCAAATATGTACTCACTATCGTATTAACGGCTGAAAATATAATTTGAAAGTACTTAAATTCACTTACCAACGTGTTAGATAAGTACCTGTGGAGAAACAATCCATTCATTAAAATATGAAGCCACCTCCTATTAAAAGTTTATGTTACTGAAATTGGTTCAATCCATAAAAGTTAATAATATTTTACACAAATTCATTAAGTCATAAGTATATTATTCAGAGCAACATGCATTGCATACTTAAAAATGATACGTGCTTAAAATAAAAGGACCTACAACCCGGGAATCTTTAAGTCAAGAGTGAATAGGTTGCTTCTAGGTAAGCGCGCTCCATCGTCGACCACATCGTCGCTTTCCATCAGGTGAGATAGCGGTCAAGCGCGAACCTACCAAGAATTTAAAAAAAGTAGGGTCTTCTGTCCACGGACGCGTTGCTTCATAGACGCGTATTCGTCATTATACACTTACGCCTGCTCACAGCTTACATACAAAACTAAGAAACTCCGTCGAACGCAACGACAAGACGGCAAGTCGTTGTCGCTCCGTCTATAAATACGCTTCGCATCGTGGACAGTGGCCCTTAACCAAAAATACATTTACATTCAATTTAAATTTATAAAAAACTTTTTTTTATTTATGTATGTAGGTTTATATTATATTAAATATTTATGTATGTTTATCTTATATACATATACATTTGATCCCTTGTTTTCCAATTAATCTTATCTTTTTTTTATGTACCTATCATGTTTTCTTTTCACTACACTCTTGGTTGACTGGTAGAGAATGCCTAAGGCATTAAGTCCGCCTTTGCACATATTAATGTTTAAGATAAAAATAAATTAATCAATCAAAACTTTGACTGGACGGATAGTGCAGGTTTAGCGATTGACTGCTGCGTTGCTTGTCGCGGATTCAATTACCATACAAAATAAATATTTCTTTGCCCTACAGATAGTGGTTCCAGGTCTGTGTGTCTTATGTATGTGAGTATACATGTTTGTGAATGCACCCACGATGCAGGAGTCATTTTTAGTGTAAGGCAAAGTTATTTGAAAAATATATGACTATACTAGCTTTTGCCCGCAGTTTCGCCCGCGTACATAAAATATAGCCTATGTTACTGAGGAATAAAGCAGCTTTCTATCGGTGAAAAAATTTTAGCAATCAAAACAAAAAAAAACTAATTTCATAATATTAGTGTAGATAACAAAAATAGAATATCGAAGGACTGGAACAATTTGCCGGCTGCGGTCTTCCCGTTCAACTATATATTAGGTATCTTCAAGGCTAGAGTGAATAGGCTCTTAATAAACTAGATAGATAGATAGATATATTCTTTATTGTACACCAAAAATACAAATTACATTATGAACTTAAACTTAATAGGGTGTCACAATGGGCGGTCGTATCGCTAAAAGCGATTTTTTACAGACCACCTTTACTAGTTCGCCCCACCATCAATAATTGCATCACTGCTTACCATCAGATGGGATCGCAGTCAAGCACTGGCTTATATCAATTAAAAAAAAGAAATATCAAATAAAATGATGTTTATTTAAGAAACGGATATAACAAAGAACGACAGTAAACAATAAAATTCACATAAACCATCCCAGTTAAAGAGACACACAATCACACAAAAAACATTCAATCATCCAGGTAATACCAAACACAAAGCGAGCAACCCAAACTGTCTTGATACCAAGCACCTTCTTGTATCAATCATCATTACACATTTCGTCACGAACGGCCCCGAATACTTTCCAACAAAAACCTTTAATTTCGGCATGCCTTCACAGAAACTCGTAAAGAAAACGCGAGGACATTCACCGATCCTATCTTGACAGTAAAAAAAAGACTTTTTGCACATAAAACCAAGCAGATATATATCGGATGTTCTCTTTTATCCAAATTGTTCTGGTTCATTGAGTTAAATTCAACATTTCTGAGACTACCGCTCATAAAAGTTGGTTGTTTAGCGAAATTTGTGGTTCTAAAAACACAAGGAATTTATTACAATTTAATGGCTGAGTTTTGCAAAATTTAACAAAAAGTTTCCGTGTAATAATATTCCACAACTATCAAACAAAGCCGTCTAGTCCCAAGCTAAGCAGAGCTTGTGTTATGAGTACTAGACAGCTGATAAATATTTCTAAATACATACATATTATAGGTAAATTACACCCAGATATAGAACAAATGATCGTGCTCATCACACAAAAATTTGTCCTGATTTCCACCTAGGACAAATGTATCCGTATATAGCAGTCCTGCATAGCAGTCAGGGCCACTAATTTATATGAATAACCTGTCAGAGAACTTATGCACATCGAACGCTGAGACAAAATACTGGTTTGTTAGAATAAAAAAGCACACGTTAAGTATTATTTTAACAGTTGCTTGAGAGCGAGATCGCTGGTGTCTGGAGTTGCTAACAGAAAAAAAAACACATCAGCAAGATCAACTTTCCATTAACAAAGATTTCCTTTACACTGATATTTTATTTCCCTACTTACTCATTTAAAAAAAATATTCAACCTCGGTAGTATTTCTATACTCTCGCAAAATGTGAAAACCTTTACAAGAATTGCCATACATAAACTTTATTTAATAATGTTAATACTTTTTAAATGTTAGGACCATGACCGAACGTAAGGAGGTACGAGGAAACACATTTGGAAAAAAACAAAAAGCAAGAAGAACCACCAATACCAATAACGTCATATTTTACTAAAAGACGGCGAATATGGGAACGAAACATGAAATATTTTTGGCCTCACCAGCAAAGTTTCACCAAAATTTTCACACGACCCGTAAAATATTGTTTAAAAAATGTTGGACCCAAACATTCTCCGCAAGGTAAAAACTAGGGCCATAATACACGTAGATTATTTCACATAACAAAGTATCCAAAGAATTTTGGTGAGAACAAATTCTTATCTACCACATCATTCTTTGGCGAAGGTCGACGAAGTAAATGTCCCATTTATATTTTTGCACAACCCTTAAAATGAGCTCTACTATGTGACGTCATCTCACAAATTTGTCACCTGTGTTTTATGACAGCAAAAAGGGATATTAAGACTTGAGGAAGGACCAGTTTTTGCCTTTGAAAGTAATGAAATGTAAGTAAGAAGGGGTTGGATAAGGTATTTTGGGCTTAATTATAAGGGACTTGACCTTAATTAGAGAGTTAATTTAAATGTCCGAAAAGGAGTTTAGCAAAAAAGGTACAAATATGTTTTACTAAGTAGAAGATTACTCTGTACCTTGCAGCTATTTTAAATTAGTAATTTAATTTCATAATGTAATCTACATTAAGAAATTAAATTTAGTTTTATCGATTATTAACATATCATCAGCGAAGTTATAACAGTGCGTAAGTCAAAAATAATTAAAAATACAAGAGAGCAAAATAAGAAAAATAAATTTCAATTC
The DNA here is from genome assembly GCA_949316375.1 of Mythimna vitellina. Lineage (NCBI taxonomy): Eukaryota > Metazoa > Arthropoda > Insecta > Lepidoptera > Noctuidae > Mythimna > Mythimna vitellina. The sequence goes on along the minus strand of OX438687.1, from coordinate 3,671,797 downwards.
TAAAAACCAACATCTGAACTTCCATTTTTATTACACGTGACATTGGCTGCCTTTTTGGTTTCAGATTAGTTAAAATATGGTGCGGAATTTTTCTTAACCAAAATAAGGCATCCGTTTTCACAACGTCTATAGTATCTACTTTCACATCATGACTTGCGGAGTATAACTTCACTAACAATAATCTATATATATAAAAGTGAAATACCACTCACTGATTAATCACGAAATCTTAGAAACTATAACACCTTCAAACTTAAAATTTGGCAGGTAGGTTGCTTACAGGGTGTAGACATCCGCTAAGAAAGGATTTTACGAATCTCCACCCCTAAGAGTGTAAAACGGAGGTCGGAAGTTTGTATGGAGATCCCTTCTTTTGTGTGGGCGAAGCCGCTGATAGAAGCTAGTGTATTATATAATTGCTTTCTCTTTTTCGTTTTATTATTTTTGAATTATAAAAAAAAATGATTTATCATTCCTAAGGATTATTATATTTATTATCGGAGACTTATGTTGATTTGTAGAACCCCGGAAAAACCAAAAAAAGTCTCCAATACGTTTCTATCCTTAAAAACAAAGTTAGAATCCCATTCAAACGCTTGACGTTCCAAAAAACTTTACTACTAAACTGTTAGACAGAGTCTCGAATAAAATTTGCATCATTCCTATAACAGAATTATTACCAATCGTAAAAATAAAGCAAGGTCTACGTAAACAGCACCAAACTCAAAATGGTGTCGTAAATTCGAGTACCCATAGTAAATACTAAAACGTTAGAGATCCATTTTCTTTAAGCAACACAACTGAACTGAGGCAATTTTGAATGAGAAACCGCCGCTACTTTTACATACTTTAATTTATTGCTTAATTTATCAGCTCGACGACCTTTGGGTGAACTGAGGAATCTGAAGTATATGTTGCTAATCAGACCTTTAAAGAGGAAGAAAATTATATGGCATAAGCTGAGCTAATGACGTCATTTTCTGTTTGAGAAAACGTATTTGTATTGCCAACATTGGCTATATAACGCTATATATACGTCTTCAGTCAATCAGTTATCATCAGTCTAGCCGGAGGGAAAAAAGTGGTCTGTTTTTTGATTATTTAGTAGTTTTTTTTTTATTAGATGTATTTGAACCTGTCATACTTTATGGATCAGAATGTTGGGCTGTGAAAAAGACGGATGAAAAAAGATTGCATGTAGCGGAGAAGAGAATGTTGAGATGGATGTGTGGTATGACGAGAATGGATAAAGTGAGAAATGAATATATTAGAGGAAGTTTGAAAGTGGCGCCAGTGACTCGAAAGTTGAAGGGGAATCGTTTGTCTTGGTATGGTCATGTAAAGAGGAGAGATGAAACAAATGTTACTAAAAGAGTTATGAGTATACATGTGGATGGGTGGAGAGGGAGAAAGGGCCAAAGAAAAGATGGATGGATTGTATGAACAGTGATATGAAAGAAAAGGAAATTAGTGATAGCATGACGGTCGACAGGATAGAATGGAAAAAAAAAAACGAATTGCGCCGACTTCAAATCAGATTGGACAAGGGCAGGAAGATGATGATGAGAAATATTTGAACACTGTCACCAATTGGTAAGCGATGATGTGGTCAACAATGGAGCATGCTTTCTTAGAAACAACCTATTCATTCTTGACTTAAAGCACTCTTTTTTAAAGTTGGAAATCATCCAATGACTTTTCTCACTCTAGGGTGGAGTGAGTGGGCATTTCAGATTTTTACTGACTAAAACCCACTTCCATCCTTTATAATAATAATATTCCACAACTATCACACAACGTCGTCTAGTCCCAAGCTAAGCAGAGCTTATGTTATGAGTACTAGACTACTGATAAATATACTAATATATTTCTAAATTCATACATATTATAGAAAAGTTACACCCAGTCACAGAACAAATAATCGTGCTCATCACACAAACATTTGTCCAGGGTGAGAATCGAACGCACGACCTCCGGCATAGCGTTCAGGGCCACTAACCATTAGACCAGCCGGCCAGTCGCTCCTCCTCCACCCTTTGTTTTCCCCTTCCAAGACAATGGTGTCATTTTTAGAAATTTAACTTAAAGACCTCCCTAGGTGGTTGTTACCAGAAAATACAGGATCTAGCAGATAATTTAATGCCTACACCGGTCTTAGAGGTGACGTCATAGGGGAGTTTATGTTCATATTGAGGTTTACCGACTGAAATGATGAAGTATTTGACTAGGCTGTAGAAATGGTTTTAGCTTTAATAAAAGCCAGAATAATGAAGCTGGTTCGATCGATTGAACCTCATCACATAACGTAATTGACGATCGTCGTCAACAATAACCGGATTTAACTGATTGCTTTTATAATCGTTTGACGAGTAGAGAAGTAATTGCATGTTTTGTTAATACATAGAAACTATGAAGCATTCTTTTTTTTAACTGTGAAATCGTCAAATATTTCTTTCTGCTCTGGGTGGAGCGAGATTTTTATTGATTAAAACCCACTTTATTTTTGATGTGAGAAATCAACTAAAAACTTCTCGCGTACTAGGGTGGAGTGGGAGGGCGTGTCAGACTTCTACTGAAAGTTTGACACCACACCTATGTTCAGTCGGTTGCCCTTTGCGTTCTAGAGCCAGATTTGAGAAATTACTGCTGTCGATCAAAGAAATACCAACCAATTGTTACCAATTGTTTGACATTATTGGTGTAGATATATATGTAGATAGTTTATTAATTTGTGTATGTATTGTATTGTATGATATTTATGGTTTATTAGTATATCTATTCTTGTACCTATTCGCCTTTTCAATCTCTTTTATTGCACCACTATTTATCTCTGCATCACCCTAAGGTTGACTGGTAGAAAATGCCTAAGGCATTAAGTCCGCCGCTGTACGTTTGTGGATAAAGTATTAAATAAATTTCCGCCCAAACAGATAGATTTCCATGGCATGCACCACCGTGTCCTCTAGTCTGATCCGCACAATGGTAATACGGGTGTTGTAATGTAAGAAAGTAGTATGACCATCATCATCATCGTCATCATTATTTCAGCTGAAAGACGTCCTCTGTTGGACATAGGCCTCCCCCAAGCGTCGCCACAACGACCGATCCTATGCGTCTCGCATCCACCGCATTCCCGTGACCCTCACCGGGTCGTCGATCCACTTCCTGATGTGATGATATTTATTAATTTTCCAAAAGAATCTTTATGTATGTATATGATGATGATCAAGTTCGTCTGACATCATGGGTAGTTGTCCCCATTATTTCACCTAGCACTTTCACTTTCAGCCATTTTCTATTAGCCAAAATTTTCTTAATTATTTAACCAACTACACGCTAATATGACTTTGCATGACCTGTTAAAGATATCGTTTATTATTTCCTCCACATCGAGGTCAAAACAAAGCCATTACAGGTACCTAACGAAAGTATTTCCCCATACTTTTAAAACTATTTCCCTTCATATTAAGGCTTGCGTGCGACATGGTTTGCTTCTAGATAATAATATTTGTTTCTTATGGTGTTCATTTTTGTATCACGAACGGGGAAGGTTTATGGGGAATCGATATGGCGTATGGGTAAGTTCGTTATGGTTTTATATTGTGCTTTTATTTTCTTGGAGGTTTTTTTTTGAACAGTACGCACCGTCGACGACTTGGGCTTGGTCCGGACGGTTACCGGTCAGTCGACGGTGAGCTACCCATTTCTCGCCGTCCGCAAGCCCGCGCCTACCGATCGTTGCCACAGATCTACCCACGAAGACACGGCGGTGCTCTGCCCAAGCGAGGCACATGGAGGTTGGCTTAAGAACTTTGTAAAAATTGAGTATTATGTCAAATGATAATTTCAACACGTACGTAATCAGGCTAATATATATATATATATACCTTAAGTATCACTTTATATTTTAATGGTTTTATTTATTTTCGTGAGCGGTGGTGGCCGAGTGGTAATGGCCCCGACTTATGAATTGTAGGTTTCGGGTTCATATCCAGCCAGGCGCATTACTTTGTGTTATTTATTTTCATCACCACTGCTCACAAAATGGTGAAGGAAAACATCGTGAGGAAACCAGCATATCCAAGAATCAATAATTCGAAGACATGTGACATCCACCAATTCGCACTGGGCCCGCGTGGTGGATTACGGCTAATTCCCTCTTCTACAGAGGAGGCTTGGGTCCCAGCAGTGGGAACATTATAAAGCTGTTTATGCCATTATTCTATGCCACTACTTTAAAATTACTGTAATTATTTTATTTGCGATCGTTTTCATTATTTATTTATATTTATTTGCATTTATATAAATCCTTAGTTTTGTATAGTTTTTTTGTGCTTTGGTGTATGTTTTATATCGACTATCTATCCATATAAGGTCTATCACTATAAATCGAGTACAAATTAAAACTCTACGCTGCTCAAGAATTCAAGGCTGAGAAATTTGGTCCATCAATCGAGTTCAAATCCAGACTATGCACTGTTGAAGAATTAAAGATTGAGAAACCCAATAACAATGCCCAAATTAAGAATCGAACCCGAGATTTTGTGTTCAACAGAAGCTTAAGACCAATAGGTTAACCTTTAACCATATTTTTTTAGAATAAAATAGAATAGAATAGAATAGAATAGAATAGAATAGAATAGAATAGAATAGAATAGAATAGAATAGAATAGAATAGAATAGAATAGAATAGAATAGAATAGAATAGAATAGAATAGAATAGAATAGAATAGAATAGAATAGAATAGAATAGAATAGAATAGAATAGAATAGAATAGTATTTATTCGATGCAAGCAATACAATAAGCAACAACACAAAAAAAAGTACAGATTTACAATATAGTTGCGCTGAGCGTGCCCGAACCGAAAGGGTCGCCAACTCAGCAATTGCTGGGCGTCAGACACCCAGCGCTGATTTTTAGCTGGCACCCCGCAATGACGCACGGATGATGGTAAATAAATTATAACATAATATTTTAATTTAGAGAGTCCTAGATTTTTTGAAACTCCTACAAGACTAAATAATTTCGGATCTGAAAATAAAATTATGTCGGATACGATTTACGTCATAAAGATCATTATTTTTAGGAAAGTTAAATTTGAATATAGAAGCTGCCTAATGTAAATCGCTTGAGGCGTATATTACAGAAAAGAATACAACATCAAATATTCCCTCGTTTTAAGTTCCAGTGTATTTTTTTACGTAATGGTGAGAGAGTAATTGAGTAGGGATGCTCGTGTTTGGACTTAACATCTAGGGAAAAAAAAATAGAATAAACATTAAAATATATCGTAAAAATTAATAATATTGCTACACTAGCATTTCTTTTGATATGACGGTATATATCTCTGTTATATAATAAGACGGGAGGTGCGCGCTTACCCGCTTTTTGCGACGACTACTAGCCGAACACATGCTGGTGGGCGGGCTCCTCTCCGTCGACTTGCAAAAATTTATAATAACCACTTTTGTCACCTGGATATCTTTTGATATTTTGTGAGCGGTTATAACAATATGTGATTAGTAACTAAACTAACATAGTATTTAAGTTGAAACTTTAACGGTTCGGACTAAGCGTTGCGCTTCGTCGTTTATACCGCGTACATCGAAGGACTGGAACAATTTACCTGCTGTGGTCTTCCCGTCCAACTATAATTTGGGTGTCTTCAAGGCTAGAGTGAATAAGCTCTTAATGAACTAGTGCGCCTGACCATCAATGATTGCATCTCTGCTTACCATCAGGTGGGATCGTAGTCAAGTACTGGTTTATATTAATTTAAAAAAAAGTGTAATTGTACTTACCTACCTAGTCAATAATGTACACAAGTAATCTGTGGAAACGTCGTGAATTGTACATTTACCCATACGACACACCATATTTTATTGTAATATATATAGTACATTAGTTTGTTTTTCCCAAATAAAAAAAAAATATGTTTCAACTTTAATCTGTTCAACAAGACCAAGAACTAATTTCGTCTAATCATTTATACCGTGTATAAACGCAAGACTGGAACAATTTGCCTGCTGCGGTCTTCCCGTCCGATTACAATTTAGGTGTCTTCAAGGCTAGAGTGAATAGGCTCTTATAAACTAGTTCGCCCCACCATCAACAATTGCATCACTGCTTACCATAAGGTGGGATTGCAATCAAGCAGTAGTTTATATTATAAAAAAAAATCTAATAGCAATGATATTAGGGAACATGAAAGTGAACTTACATTAGGTATCCGGTGAAAATTAGTCAATATAGTAGGTATAGAAAACCACACGTTTATAGTACAACTTTAGACCTCCATGTAGCAAAGTGAAGTACGGAGTTTTAAAACAATGCGAGGTCAGTTTATACTGGGCTTGCACTGACTTGTGGCCACCCACATTGTTATCGTAGCACAGTCGTAGCGGTTTCGTAGTACAACGCTACGAATGTTCTACGAAAGTGCTACGAAACTTTTATCGGGTAGTCAACGTCTTGTATAGTTTTGAACTAGTTAAAATATATTTCGTATATTTAATTTATTTAACATTTACAATTGTTTTGTGATTACACTTGTTTTATTATATTTATATAACAATGTAACTTTTACGGGACAATATTTATTGGTAGTTTTATTTTTTAAATGGGAAAATCATCTAGTGGCTTCCCTCGCTCTTGGGCGGTGCGTAAGGGCGAGTCAGATTTTTCCTGAATAAAAACTCAGACCTGTTTCTTCTTTGCCATTGTTCCAGGGCCCCGGGGATCTCTTTCGCATCACCCATGACCCCAGTAGGCTTCGATCGTGCTGGTCTCCTACTGTTGTTGACATCTCTTTGAGGCGCGCGTGTAACACTACGCGCCGTCGACCGATTGGGTTCGGTCCGGACGGTTACTGGACAGTCAGACGGCGAGCTACCCATTGCTCGCCGTTCGCATTTATTGGTAGTTTGTGGTTAAAATAATAAGGAAGTAAGAATTCTGTCAGAAAGCTTACAGTTTCGGATTTCGATATAATTTGTTATTTATTCTGTCACATCACTAGCTCATCCTTTACGAGATTCCCTTTTATCCCGTGTACAGTTACGTCTTTGCGGAGTAATGTGGGTGGGTGGTTAACATCCCTATTTCCCAGTAACGGCAATAAAGAGGCTTTGATGGAAAGAAGGGGTATTTTTTGTGACACTTATTTTATATACTGAAAATTTTTATAGATGCGAATTCATATGGAAACCATTTTTCAATGAAAATTATTTTTTCTAGCAAGCTGTTATAACGCGGTATATCACTACATAGTATAAAACAAAGTCGCTTCCCTCTGTCTGTCCCTATGTATGCTTAGATCTTTAAAACTACGCAACGGATTTCGATGCGGTTTTTAATAGACAGAGTGATTCAAGAGGAAGGTTTATTTGTATAATAAATGCATAATATAGTAGAGAAACATTGATAAAAGTCCGCGGTGGTATATGTTTATCTCTTAGGGATTGAGCCACAATAACCATTTTTTTACCTTTGCTTTTTATGAGGAATAATGGCTTATTTACGAAGCGATTTTAAGCAATACAGCATTAATCTTTATCCAATTAAGTACATTAAATACATTGTGCATTTAATATAGATCAATATGGCCCTTAACATAATTTAATTTAAATGAATATTTTTGAAGATATTACAGATTTGAAATGCACATAGGGACATAGCGGTTGCGGTGGTATCAGCATTGCACCCGTGCGAAGCCGAGGCGGGTCGCTAGTACATAATATAATTAATACTCATCAAGACCATTGCAAAAAGCTCAAACACGATAGGGTAATCTGAATTCCTATGGCCACCTTCTGGTACCATCATCAGATCAGCTCCATATCATAATAATTTTGCATAGTGATCTGATTTACATATGAATGCAAAATTTCAGCTCAGACGGTAACCGGGAAGTGGATCAAATTTATTTTGCAAAATTTGATTACAGACAAACATCGGGAAAGGTACAACTAAAAATAAAAGCTTATAAAACATTATTGAGCCGATCTGACTCGATCAGAATATTGTAGCTACTGAATAGTACAAACAATACAAATAATATAAGACGTTCCTGGCCTCGAAAAAAATGTTTCTCCATTCCTTTAAGATAAAAAAACATTTGGCTACATGTGTAACTTCAAATATACCTTTTTTTATGGTGGGAAATTATCTAATGAGTTCTCGCGCTCTTGGGCAGAGCGGGAGGGCCTGACAGTCTTTTATTGACTACAGACCACTCCTGTTTCTTCTTTGTCTTTGTTCTTGGCCCCAGGGTTTACTTTGACTTATCCCATGGAGGCAAATAAAGGTGACGCTGATATTCTGAAGGATCCTTTAGTGGTTTTGTAAAATAAGTTTAAAAAGCTTATTTAGTCTTTTAAGTTCACGATAAAATTCAAAAACAGACCTTTAAAGCACTTTGCCTGCTTAATAATAAACAAAATAAAACATCCCGAAATCCTTTAGAAATTTTTTCTTCCCTTCTTCCAAAAATTATCACGAGATTGTTTTATCAAATGATCTTTAACAAAGGCGTCCATCACGAATTCTAAGATAAAAGGATTAAAAACATAGAAAAGTGGAATCACAGACTATCCAGCAAAGTGAAGAAAAAATCTTAATTTCACGATAAAAATCGACAGTGAATTTTAAGAGAATTCTCGAAACTCGCAAAAAGACTAAAAGGGGTGGGGTAGGAGGGGAGAGATGGAGGAATGTTTAATGGCTTCTGGATGAGTAATTGTTTTGATGCTTATTGTGAGCTAAAAATAAAGTGGTATGAAAATATTACATAAATCATGATATTAAGATGGCGTCGATTAGCAGGGTTGAAGGCCAAAAGAAAGTAACTGGATACAATTTGTTTTCATTTCCTAAAATGACCTATCTACTTATACAAGAATAAATTTCTTTACACACAATTTGAGATCACATTCAATTTAGTGCGTTTTTAGTTTTTGAGTAAGTTTATACTTACAGACTTTCAAAAAATGCTTGAAATAACATCACAAAACGAGAAAAATCCACAGTTACTAAACAAAATTGTCAAACAGCAGTTGTAATTTGCTATTGACAATATTCATCAACCTATTGTCGATGGGCATTCAACAGTTCGCAATTTTCGTTCGACAAATTAAGCGTACCTATATACAAAAATAAAAACTTATTTAATTGACTTAGATTATTATCATTTTGAAACGTGAATTACTCATTTCTTTGTAATTTAAAAGGCCTAAACCATGGAAAAACAGGGCTCATCTTTTATTGAAAAAAAAAAATAACACAAGTTACTGTAGTATGATGTGATAAATAATATTTATTTTGTAAATAGGTTTAAAAATACCAATTTATGTTTCGCAAGTAGGTTTTCTCCAAGTGTCAATCAAAAGCTAGACCAGAGCGCATACTATGCAATTAATCTATTTTGATAATATTCTAACATTTTAAAGTTCTTACAGTGTTTACTGCTTGGAACCTTGACATTAAATGTCAAGGTTCTTTCAAGTCAATTCAAATCATATCTGCAATGGGTTCCTGCAGAGAAAAAACGCTGTCAAGCCCGGTCTATAAAAATGTGATGAGGAGATTTTGACGCTTACCTAATAAGTAAACATAAGTATGTCTACTGCTGGGACTCAGCCCTTCTCTCAAGGAGAGGGCCAACCGGTCGTAATCAACCATGTGAGCCTAGTGTAGATTGGTGAAGGTCACACGTCTTCCAACCTTTGGTTCTAAGACATGCCGTTGTCTTCACGATATTTTTCTTCACCGTTTTAGATGAAATAAATGACACAAAGTAATAATAATAATACACTTTTTAAAAAACTATCCAAACGCTTAGTTGACACTTCGAGTGACCCAAGGGCTGGCTTTTACCTTGGTCAGAGAAGCATTACTATACAACGTGGCAATGCCGCCAGTCTTTTGGGCAGTCGACAGCGATGCGGAGGAGTTTTATGACGCCATATTTTAGTTAGTAGTAGCCTTAAGTGTATATATAGTTTTAATTAGTTAAGTGTTTATGAAATAATCGTGTAAAACATATTGTATATAAATAAAGTATTGAATGAATTAGTTGAAAAAAAAAAAACTTTTAATACTTACTAAATAAACCAAAAAGACATTTAATACGACTATATCACAGATCTGAATGACAGTCTGTGTACCGCCATCATGTAATGTAATGCGCCTGGCTGGGTTTGAATCTGCGATCTACAACTTGTAAGTTAGGGCCGATACTACAGGGCCACCACTGCTCTCTTTTTATATTCATTTTACATCTAACAAAACAATAAGTATAATAGAAAAACATAACCCACAAAATAGTTTCAGTAAGTGGTCACAAAACGCCTGAGTCCTTGAACACAGCTACTCGTAGATTGCATCAGTTGGGCCACTGCCAAGTGGGGCTACCAACCCTTGGAACTACTTCCCTGATGTTTAGGATTGACCCCTGACTCTGGCTATCCGATGCTGATAGGTAACAGGATAGCGTGGGTAGGCCAGGCATGTTTATGAAAAAATGGACGTTTGCAGCTTTGAAATTCTGTGATAAAAAATATTAAGGATATCTTTTTTTGTAATGACCCGCTTTTTTGAAGTCCAATGGTCTGTATTATTTTCTGTATCTATATATATAAAAGCAAAATTATTCACGAAGTCTCAGAATTTATAACACCTACAAACTTAAAATGGCAGGTAGGTTTCTTATAGGGTGTAGACATCCGCTAAGAACGGAATTTACGAAACTCCAACAAAACTGCTATAAGACCTTGCTTCATGCCAAATTTCAGGATTCTAGGTCAAAGGGGAGGGAGGGTCGTTGGGAGTGTCGAAATATACGTTTTTTGCGTTTTTTTTTTCGTTAACTCATAAGTTTTATTTTTCACAGCTTAAAGGGACCGCAGATCTAAGTATATGGTTTTAATTTCAACTCGATACCCCCATGTGTTTCCGAGATAAAGGGTCTTGCCAGACAGACAGACGGATGGACAACAAAGTTATCCCATAAGAGTTCCGTTTTTTCCTTTTGAGGTGCTGAACCCTAAAAAAGGTTGACATGCTCCCGCTGCACCCTTGAGCCTGAGAAGTCATTGGCTGATACCCCAACTCAAAAAAAAATGTCAATAATCGAAACAACCACAATTATTTTATTCCAAATCCCACAAAAATAGTCGACAAAACATTCATTTCGGAAACACGAAAGCGGCCGAGACTCGCTAACTATCACAATATAAGGAAGTAACTTCGATTCTATGAAACAACAGAACACGTACTCAGTTACAGATTGAATCTAATTACATACTTCTCTCATTTACTGTCGGGATATTGAATAAGGTAATCCAGACCATTTCGTTTCGGTTTTATTAGATAGAACTGTGTTGGAAAGAATATAGTCGTACGTGGATTGTATTGACTTGGATTGTCGAACAAGAATCGGATAACACTATGTAGGTGGTCAGATAATGAAATGAGGGTCATTGAACGCTGTGTACTTTTCGTATTTACGACACGATTGGCACAATGGTTGAGCTATTGCCTGCTGCGCTGCGGGTCGCGGGTTTTTGTTTTAGGTGGGAAAATCATCTAATGACAAAGCTCGGTCTTGGGCGGAGCGCGAGATAATGTCAGACTTTTACTGACTAAAAACTTACTCCTGTTCCTTCTCTGCCTTGTGTTCTAGGACCTCAGGGTTCCCTTTAAGATAACCTATGTCCCCAGGAGGCTTCGGCCCTGCTGGGCTTCTACGATTTTGCTGACATCTCTTTGAGGCGCATGGACTCAGGCTCACTCTGGACGATTACCGGAAAATCGAACGGCGAACTACCCATTGCTCGTCGCTCGCAAGCCCACGCCTACGGGGGCTAGAAATTGGGGTCGGAATTCCAGCGGCTGGGGCGTGAGGAAGTCCGTTCCCTCACGTGTGGTAACAGAAAGAGGCAACCACTTGAAAAAGTTACTGTGGCTCTGGAACGCAAAGGGCACCTGAAGGAACGTCGTGGGTTTAAAATTCTGAAACACCCTCCTGCTTTACTGGCAGGAGTCATTTGGATATTTCCCACGAAAAAAAAATGTGGTCAGATAATAGCATCATAATATATTTTAAGTTGCCTAATAAAGCCGCATTGTACGGTTGTGTTTCGGTTTCCTTTTGTATGGAATATACAGGTACGTAATTTGTGGGAGGAACACCAATGATCACCGCACAACAACGTTCAACCCCAGGAACATCTACCACCCAAACGCGATTTGCAGCGGCCTGTATGGAAAGGAATCAATAGACTCGCGCATCCTGGTAGGCCGTTGCAAACATAACCTATCAAAATGGGGGATTTTGCTAGGTTAGGACCTTTCCGATACTCAGGGCAAATACAGTGCTCCTGGTCAGACGATGGCCCACTTATTAGAGGGCCCAAAGTGTCCCAACATCCGTACTTTGGAGGACCTAAAAAACGCCCCTGACACCACTGTAAACGTGGCAACATAATGGGTCCAACAATTTTGAGGTAAGAGAAAACCATCGATACGAGAACAAAAAGAAGACTATACAGGTATAATAAATTAAATAATAACATACCAGTAAACGTAAAATAGGTGGACGAGGTTATATAGTGCTGCTATATTTCGACAGTGAAGCCTTATTGCTTTATCCCAGCACAAACTCAATCACTGGACAGCTACTGAGGAATTCCTAAATCAATAACAATTTGTCCGGTTCGATGATCAAATCCTAGGCCTCGTGCTCTCAGACTACTAAACAAAGGGTCAGAGGATATCATAATAAGGAACTAACATCACGACTAGTTTTATGAAGCTTAGTTAGAAGTGCACCTTAAGAAACTCACATTTTGCTAGTTATGTGTTTTTTTTTCGGCGAGAAAAACTTCCAATGACATCTCCCGCTCTCGGGCGTTGCGAAAGATAGTGTTAGACTTTTACTGACTAAAAACCCACTCCTGTTCCTTCGTTGCCTTTTATATCAGGGCCGAGTCTTCCTTTCAGAATCCGACCCTTGGCCCCAGTAGGCTTCGACCCTGCTGAGCCCCTACAGTTGACTGAAATGAAATGAAATCTCCTTGAGGCGCCGTGGAACGTTACGCGCCGTCGACGACTTGGGCTCGGTCCGAACGGTTACCGGATGGTCAGAAGGCGAGCTACACACTGCTCGCCGTCCGCGAACCCGAGCCAAAGGTGGCTGGAAATCGGGGTTGGGCCACCTTGCGCGGCCTCCTGCGGCCTCCTCTTTTGCTAGCATTACTGCTAAGGAAAAGGAGGCGACTGCCTGCCACTCCTTCTCGCTCCGGACCATAGCCTGTACCAAGGCCCGGCGCGAGAGATCGCCGCTGCCGATCGCCCCCACGAGCACACGGCGGTTTTCTGCCCAGGCTGGGCACATCTCCACCGTATCCTTCGGGCGATCCACACAATGGTGACACCCGGCCATTTCTTCCGCATGAATCAGGTGCAGGAACCTCCTGAACCTTACCATGTCCGGTGAGGACCTGTGTCATGCGGAAGGTGAAGACGCCGTGAGGTCTTTCTAGCCACGCCTCAAAAAGGGGACTTACCGCCATAATTGTGGTGTGTCCCGCATGGTTCATGGACGTCTGAAATGAGATTCCGCCAGAACTCGCATTTACCATGCTGCAACAGCGCGATTTTTTTTTACTCAAAGGAAATTATTGTCGAGTTTTAACTTAAATTCCATTCGCGAATTGAACTATTTACATATGTAAGTTTGTACGTAACCCTCTGTGCGCGAGACCAACTCACATTTGTCCTGTTTTTTTTTTACCTTTTGGATACGGAACCCTAAAAATGAAAACTGCCCATACATGTGTGTGAGCGTTGAGTATGTGGACTTATAATTTATTATTATTATGTGACAGTATGTTTTTGTTTACGCACAGATAAGAATTCACATAGAGACCGTGTATTCAAAAAATATTATATCTATACCAATCAATAACTAATAACCAATTCAATCACTGATCTTTCACTTTTATCATTTACTAACACTAATCTACCTACTTACCAGTAGCACCCAAATGACTATTAATCACTATAATAATGTTCTGTTAATCCTAGCAATAATTCACCAAACTATACATATATGTTACCGCTACATAGGTACTAAGGCAGCATACACATTTGTGGTTGGTCGGCACGATAACTCGCGGCGAACCGCGGCAGCGCGCGGCCGACCTTAACGTTATACGTTTAATATAACAGGCTTTGTTATATTGTTAATTGTGATTGTAACAGTGTCGAGCTCATCATCATCTTCCTGCCCTTGTCCCATCTTATTTGGGGTCGGCGCAACACGTTTTTTTCTTCCATTCTATCCTGTCAAAAGTCATACTATCACTAACTTCCTTTTCTTTCACATCACTGTTCACACAATCCATCCATCTTTTCTTTGGCCTTCCTCTCCCTCTCCACCCATCCACATGTATACTCATAACTCTTTTAGTAACATGTGTTTCATCTCTCCTCTTTACATGACCATACCAAGACAAACGATTCCCCTTCAACTTTTCAGTCACTGGCGCCACTTTCAAACTTCCTCTAATATATTCATTTCTTACTTTATCCATTCTCGTCACACCACACATCCATCTCAACATTCTCATCTCCGCTACATGCAATCTTTTTTCATGCGTCTTTTTCACAGCCCAACATTCTGATCCATACAGTATGACAGGTCTTATCACGGACTTGTAGATTTTACCCTTCAACTTGAGGGGCATCCGTGGGTCACAAATTGTTCCAGTGACCTGTCGCCATTTCATCCATCCTGTATTGATCCGATGTGATACGTCTCGGTCTACCTCGCCATCTCCTTGGATAAGCGTCCCGAGGTACCGAAAGTCGGAGCAGATTGGTATGGACGTTCCAGCGAGAGCTAAGGGCATAGGACCGGAGAGACCACCGAAATCGCAGAACAAGTATTCCGTTTTGGTTCTACTCAATTTCAGGCCACCGCTCTCCAGTCTGTGCCACCACACCTCCAATCTGTTCTGGACCTCTAGGCCACTCTCGGTAACCAACACAATGTCATCGGCAAACAGCATACACCAGGGAGCCTCTTCCTGAATGTCCGACGTCAGAGCGTCCATTATCATCAGGAAGAGGTAAGGGCTAAGAGCCGACCCTTGGTGTAGGCCGACAGCCACATTGAAGCTGCCAGTGGTGCCCACTGTAGACCGGACTTGGGTACTGCATCGACTGTACATCGCTCGGATCAACTGCACATACTTCCCAGGCACACCTTTCTCCTTAAGGGCCCACCACAGAACCTCACGAGCTGTTTGACGCTAAATTAAAGCTCGTTTCTTTAACCTTTGACTGTGTTAAGCAATTAATTGTTGGTTTTAACAATTTTTTTTTACGTTAAGCTCGGTCAAACGTTTGAACTACAAAAAATGTTTTTGAGTACTAACAATAATTGTTATTATTTGACATTGACAACAATTATTTTTGTCAATGTCAAATTCCTCCAATTTGACATTTCATGTCAAATTCCTCCATTCAAGAATATCTGAAACGTAAAGATTCTTTCATTTTTACGAGTATCTCATTACGGTAGATATTTTCTAATTCCGTTTATGACTACTTGCATTTTTATTTATTTGACATTGTATGTATTGATATATATTTATTATGTGTGTCTAAGTTTAATATTGAAAATAATCAAGAATAAGTAAAGTTAGTTAAATAAGAGTAAGTATACCTAGATTTTAAAATAACATAACCAATATCCATTAACGCAATTTAATAAATAATACATATTAACAAAATAATATGTATAAGTACATATTGACACAATGATATGTATTATTTGTAAATATATTTAATTGAAATGTGTAAATATACCTTGGTTATTTTAATGTCTATGTGTAATTTTCATTATTCTCGATGATTTCAAAGTAAGTGTTACTTTTTTTTTTTTTTTTATTAATGATAGGCTCGCGTTTGACCACCATCTCATCTGGTGGTAAGCGATGATATGGTCGAAAATGGAGCACGCTTCCCTAGAAGTAGCCAATTCACTCTTGACTTAAAGACCCCTAAGTTGTAGCTATCAGGAAACACAGACACCGGCAAGGAATTCCACTTCTTGGCTATACGCACAATAAATGTGTTCTCAAAACGCTTTGTATTATAATAATATTTAAGAATACCACAATTTTTTTTACTACCATAATTTAAGGTACGCTATTAACATAATACTGTAGATCCTGTATCTGATCCATTATAAATAACTAGCTTCTGTCAGCGGCTTCGCCTGCGTCAAAGTAGGTTTCTCCATATATACTTTGGACTCCCGTTTCATCATCTTAGCGGGTGAATTTTACAAAATCCTCTTTTAGTGCTCGCTACGTCATAAAAAGAAACATGATGCAAAATTTCACGTTTCTAGTCCCAGTAATTTTGGCTGTGCGTTGATATGTCAGTTAGTCAGTTTCTCCTTTTATATATTTGACTGGCCTGTTGGTCTAGTGGTCAGTGGCCCTGACTGCTATGTCGGTGGTCGTGGGTTCGATTCCCACGCAGGACAAATGTTTGTGTGATGAGCACGGTTATTTGTTCTGTGCCTGGGCGTAATTTATCTATATATGTATGTATTTAAAAATATATAAGTATGTTTATCAGTTGTCTAGTACCCATAACACAGGCTCTGCTTAGCTTGGGACTAGACGACGTTGTGATAGTTGTGGAATATTATATTATATTATTATATTATATAGATAGACAACAATAATAAAATAGAGTCGTTAAACATTTACCTTGATCCACTCACTTGTACATACATTTAAATCTATCATATATTATAGTGATACTTGCTTTGAAGACACTAAGAAATAAAATAATATGTGTTAAGTCACCAATTTTCACCAATAACCCTTTTGATATATGACTCTTCCAACAAGTAGTCACCGTTAATGTAAGACAACCTTCTTTCATGTTTTCTCGCATGAAATTCAAGCGATATTAGATTTCAAAGCCAAATCTTTTGGCGAAGAAGTCGACGACCTTCGGATGACATTTAAATACCTAAAAGTCAGAGGAGAATGTAAAGTCTGAAAATTATATTAAAATTAAGTCGAGCTAGATTCAAGATTATAACTAAAGACGTTGAAAATTAAAGCTCTCTGTCTTAAGTTATGTACCTACGAATTACCGAACGAATGAATGAAATAATTTAACTACAGACATTTTACGTAGAATTAGTTAGGTGTAGTAATTTTTAATCTGCTAGACCTCTTAATGAGTAGCTGAACTCATCATGTAACATGACTTAATATCATGGATCATATTCTGTGAATAATTAGGTAAAGATATATGAAAGCGAAATACCACTCACTGATTAATCAATCTCTCTCAAAAATCTCAGAAACTATAACACCTACAAACTTAAAATTTGGCAGGTAGGCTCCTTATAGGGTGTGGACATTTGCTAAGAAAGGATTTTACGAAACTCCATCCCTAAAGGGGTAAAATGGGGTTCCAAAGTTTGTATGGAGAAAGTTACTTTCACGCGGGCAAAGACACTGGCAGATACTAGTAAAATATACGTGCATTTCGCAAATTATGTGTGTGTGTGATGATGTCATGATGATGGCATATGGTTCAGAAACATGGTCACTCACAATGGGCCTCAACAGAAGGCTCAAAGTCACCCAAAGGGCAATGGAAAGGGCTATGCTCGGAGTTTCCTTGCGTGACCGAATCGGAAAATGAAGATATAATTATATCCGCAGGAGAACCAAGGTTGCCGACATAGCACGAAGAATCGCTTAACGTAAGTAGCAATGGGCAGGGCACATTGCTTGCAGAACAGATGGCCGTTGGGGCCGAAAGGTTCTGGAGTGGCGACTGCGTACCGGAAGACGCAGTGTTGGAAAGCCCCCTACAAGGTGGACCGATGACCTGTTGAAGGATGCGGTAATCCGATGGATGCGAGACGCTCAGTACCGTTCATTGTGGTGACATTTGGGGGAGGCCTACGTCCAGTCCAGACCTCTGTCATGTCATGTGTGTGTTAGTTGAGTCTGAGTGTAATGTTTTATTTAGTCCAACACGCGGGCTCAGTGCGGGTTGTTGAATGTCACACATGTCTTCGAATTTTTGGTTCTATGACATGCGGGTTCGTAGCGGGCACAACTCTACCGTATACTCCACTGTGGCCCTACCAAGGCTGCGGAATTATTCGAAATGGTCACTGTGGAACGCGAAAGCAAAAGGCCACTAAAGAAACATGGGTTGGTTTTAGTCAGTAAATTCTGATGTTCCCTCTCACTCCACCCAGAGCGTAAGAAGTTATTGGATAGTATCCTACCTTGAACAAAGCCTATTGTTATCAAGCTAGCACAAAGACTGACTCCGTGCGGCTTCTGAGAAATTTCTAAATCAATAACAATTTAACCGTCCCGATGATCAAAGTCTAGATCTCATGATTTCCGACTACCAAACAAAGCGGCAACAGAAATTACAATACGAAACCAACATAATGCCTGGTTTCTCGAAGCCAGAAGTGCAGTGATATGAAAACCAAAAGGGGTGGCTAGACTCGTGAATTAAACTCAGGACCACATGCTTTGTGTTAGCAGTTTTGGTCATTGGATCATCGAGACACGTTGATCAAGTAAATTACTTTTATAATGATTTTGTTACTATTGCAATGTCCTAACAGGTTTTTTTTTTGTAGGTGGGAAAATCATCTAATGATATCCCCCGCTCTTGGGCCGTGCGAGAAGGCGTGTCAGCCTTTTACTGACTAAAAGCCCACAACTGTCCTTCGTTGCCTTTTTTACCAAAGCCAAATCTTCCTTTCAGAAGCAGACCTTTGGCCCCAGCAAGCTTCGACCCTGCTGGGCCCCTACATGTTGACATCTCCTTGAGGCAAGCGTGGAACAGTACGCGCCGACGATGACTTGGGCTCTGTCCGGACGATTACCGGACGCCACCCATTGCTCGCCGTCCGCAAGCCCGCGCTTACTTTGGCCAGAAATTGGGATTGAGATTCCGGTGGCTGGGGCGTGAGGGCTGCACCCTCTCGCGTGCACTCCTCCTCGCTTCGGATTATGGCCTGTATCAAGGCCGCTCTAATAGGGTTAACGTTTAGGATACAACAATGGATATTTTCCTGTGCATATCTTTGTACAATATTTTATACTAAACAACAAATAACACTAAAAAAAAATCCTTTTCGGAATACAATATCAAAATTCATTGTTAAATAAAACAGTAATTAGCATTTCTAATATTGGTTTGAGGAACAGTGAGGGTGTGGTGGAAATATCACTTTTGAGCACACGTAACCTAATGGTGGTGACGTCACATTTCAGTATAATGTCCATCCTTACACTGTTATTTGACAGTTTCCCCTTCCACCAAGGTTGAAAGGATTCTAACTTAAAATTTTCTTTCTATTTGCGATCTTGGATAAAATTACTTTACACATACAAAAGGAAACCAAAACTAAAACACATACAATGGACGGCCTTATCGCATTCCGCGATCTCTTCCAGGCAACCTGGAATGGACAGTAATTGCCTGGACAAGAAATGGGGCTATCAATGGTGTAACAAAAGCAGAATTAAACATATATATTATAATACAAAGACAGATATATACATATGCTATATAATAAATTCATATATACATACATACATAATTATTGAAAACTATAGACAGAAATATAAATGATGACTATCGATAATCATCGAAAGGTAATGTGTCTTTTTGATAGAGAAAATACAAAAAACGAGTTAAGTACCCAATTATGTAACATCTATTTCATTGAAAACATGTGTGCAATATATAAATGAATATTAAAAAAAAATACGCACACAAAAGTACAAAGGCGGACTTATTTTTTATTTATTTTATTTTTGATATTTTGCGCTTGTTTACTTATCTAGCTTGATAGAAAGCGACGATGCAGTCGACCATGGAGCGCATACTTGCCTGGTAGTAATGTAGCAAAATAATATTTAAAAAAAGTTGCCTACCGTAGTGGTATTTCTTAAAATATTGAACTTACTTCGTCTAGTATTACGTACATGCGAGTTTTCCCTGTAATTTCGTGTCTAAAATACTTTTTAAAATATTTTTTGTCTACAATTTTCCGCATGTTGGAGTTTATTAAAAATCGTGACGCACGAAACCGAGCTGTCGTCACGTGAGGCGGGGAAATCCATTACCAGCAAATGCGGTTTGGATTGTTGGCCTAATGTAGAAGCGATAGCGGATAGTGAAAAGGAATAATTGAATACGAAACTCATGAAAATCGGCCAAGTGCGAGTCGGTCGCGTATGAAGACCGTAGCAAAATATGGAAAAAAAAAACATATTTGTTGTATGGGAGCCCCACTTAAACATTTATTTTATTCTGTTTTTAGTTTTTGTTGATATAGCGGCAACAGAAATACATCATTTGTGAAAATTTCAACTATCTAGCTATCACGGTACATAAGATACAGCCTGGTGACAAAAAGACAGACAGCGGAGTCTTAGCGATCTTAGAGTTCCGTTTTTACCCTTTGGATAGGGAATCCTAAAAAGGAAAAAATTTTTCATCATCAAACATTTCAGCCAAGAGAGGTTTATTGTTGGGCGTAGGCCTCCCTCGAGTTTCACCATTACGAACGGTCCTCACCAGGTCATCGGTCTACTTTGTAAGTGGCCTTCCAGGGCTGCGGCTTCCGGTACATGGTCATCACTCCAGAAACTTTCAGGTTCATCGACCATTTGTAATAAGAATAATGTGCCTTGTACACTGCCAAACTTTTTCAAAGGTCTTTGGAGGTATGCGGAACAGAGAGTAAAATTCCACAAAACCTCCATTGAAAAGGGAGCCTCCTCCGAACAGACGGGTGTTATTTCCGGTGAGCAACTGCCAGGCAGATGATTTCGGGCTGTTCTATATGTTCAAATCGCGCGGAAAACTTTAATAGTGCGATGCAGGATTAGTTCTTATGTGACGCCATAGATGCCGCTACAAGTCCATCAATTAGATTGTATGGGTTTTCTTGCTTTTTGAGATGGGAAACCACTCTAAGGTAAAATGAGAGGGCGTATCAGACTTTTACTGACTATAATCCACCTGTACTTTTACGTTCCAAAGGATTATTTTCTGTTCAGCTTTTCAATAATACCTGTAATAGGTGCATAATCCGTTCAAAGTTTAACATTGGACCATCAAGTACGTAGCACGTAGAGCCTAACCAAATGATATGTCTGTGATTTTCACTTATATTTCCACTTCAAGAAACTGTTAAAAAAGGTAAGTGACGTTTTATGTTATGCAAAATTGACTGAGATCCAACCTAATAGTAAGCAGTGATGCAATCGATGATGGTGAGGCGCACTAGTTTATTAAGAGCCTATTCACTCTAGTCTTAAAGACATCTAAATTAAAAACCGACGGATAATCTTCTTTCTTCTTTATTTTTGAATTGAGTTTTTATCTAAATTGAAGTACGTGACATATTTGTCGTCATCAATCATCTCATCATCTCTTAGACAAGTTGTTGGCAATACGTACTTTGTTTCGTCTACCACTAACAAGCTTTTTTTTTTCGGTGGAAAATCATCTAATGACATCTCCCGCTCTTGGGCGGAGCCATTTTGGGAGATAGTGTCAGATTTTTACTGACTAAAAACCCACTCCTGTTCCTTCGTTGCCTTTCATACCAGGGCCGAGTCTTCCTTTCAGAATGAGACTTGGCCCTAGTAGGCTTTGACCCTGGTCATGCGGAAGGTAAGGACGCCGTGTTGCCGTGACGCCCGGTTTCCGCCATAATTATGGTGTGCTAAAGCACTAACAAGGTAGGCCAATAATTTTGTATTTCTTTTAAACGTTGCCCCACGCTAGGAATACTCCTGTATCGTAGGTGCGCTTACAGACGAAATTGCCTGCTGAGCTAAGTGGTTTGGTTCATACAAAGATCAAATAATTGTATGGCGTACTAATTGTTGTTCTGGGTCTAGGTGTCTTGTGTATAGTATAGTCGGCCTTATAATGTTCCCACTGCTGGGACTCAGGCCTCCTCTCTAGGAGAGGGAATGGGCCGTAATCCACCACGCGGGCCCAGTGCGGATTGGTGAATGTCACATGTCTTCGAATTTTTGGTTCTAGGACATGCCGGTTTCCTCACGATGTTTTCCTTCACCGTTTTGAGAGCAGTGGAGATGAAATAAATTACACAAAGTAATGCGCCTGGCTGGGTTTGAACCCGCGACCTATAACTCGTAAGTCGGGGCCGTTACCACTCGGCCACCACTGCTCTAAGTCTTGTGTATGAGAGATTATAATTTATTTATTTATTTATTTAAAACTTTATGCACTAATGAAACATTGTACAAAGGCGGACTTAATGCCTTAGGCATTTTCTACTAGTCGACCTTAGAGTGGTGCAGAGATATAACATGGCAGGTGAAGCTTAAAAGAAGACTGACAGAGAGGAAATAATAACAATAATAAATATATACTTAGATACATACATACAAATAAAGAATAGTATTAAGAGAAAAACGAATACAATAAATCAAGAGACAACAATGAATCAATCTCACAACAATCAGCAGGCCATACAAATATTTCATCTGTAAATGAACCAAACCCGTGACACTTACCGTAGGCGCGGGCTTGCAGACGGCGAGCAATGGGTGGCTCGCCATCTGACCGTCCGGTAACCGTCCGGAACGAGCCCAAGTCGTCGACGGCGCGTATTGTTCCACGCGCGCCTCAAGGAGATGTCAGCAAATCGTAGGGGCCCAGCAGGGTCGAAGCCTACTGGGGCCACGGGTAATGTGAAAGCGGAACCCGGGGTCTGGGACGAAGGCAACGAAGGAACAGGAGTGGGTTTTTAGTCAGTAAGAGTCTGACACTATCTCCCGCTCCGCCCAAGAGCGGGGATGTCATTAGGATGATTTTCCCACCCAATAAAAAAAAAAAAAAACCCGTGTCACTTAGCTCAGCAGGCAATCTCTTAACCACTGCGCCAACCGTCGTCAATTCCGGAAATAAACCCAATCAAAGTTCCTGAACTTCATTAAACAATACACCCGCTCTCTTCTATGAATTGTGACATAATTTAACACGCCGAACACGGATTGAAACTAGTAACGAAATTCGCTCAGGGACTGAGAGCATCACCTAACTTAAAGTACGTACGAAGTTAAACCTATATAATAGTTTCTACATTTTATCTTGTACAAAGTTTTCTGTTAGGAAATGGTCGTGTTTTTAGTTTGTTACCGAAGATTTTATTGCTGACTCTAACCGCAAAAACATGTTGGGCAATGTTGTAGGTTTTAGCTGTAGGACAATGTTTTTGCTTGTTCGAAGTTGGAAGAAAGTGGCTTATGTTGGATGATTTCGATTTCTTTTGAAGAGTTTTTATAAGAAGGGATTAATTTCAGCGATTTCAGTAATTTTTTTTTAGAAAAATATAACATGTGAACAATTTTCTTTAAAATAAATATTTTATGAATGTTGAAGGCTCCAAAGTCCAACATAATTTTTTATTTTGAAAATTATTTCATAATGATTCGCGCTTTAAGCTACGTTATTTTTCAAATAACTTTTCCTGAATGGAGTAAGAGAAAAAAAGAAAAAGAGTATATTTACGTCTAACGTGGCATATACCTTAAATAATAAAAACAAAAAACAATAACGACTTATAATATAGATTGATACATAGATAAATTCTTTGTTGTACACCAATAAAAAAAGTAAATAAGAAAATAATAATAGTAGTAGTAAATAAGTGGTAGGATATGCGTTACATCCGCGCAAAATAGCCAGTGCTCCAGTAAAATGCTGGGGCTCATATAAGATCGAGCCACAGCGCTGATTTTCAGTAGCCGCCGTCGTCAACGGCGAGACGTTGATCGGCCAGCAAGGATTACATAAATTATATACTTAAAATCACAGAATAAACAAACCAAAAACATAAATAACAATAAACCAATAGACGTAAAGGGGTACAAAAATAAAAATAATAAAAACAACAAAACACAGTTGGCAAATAAAGAGAAAGAAAAGAAAGAAGAAAGAGAGAAGAGAGGGAGAATCATACTTTAACTGACGTTGGTTTGGACGAGTGGGTTTTTAGTTAGTAAAAGTCTGACACTATCTCTCGCTCCTCCCAAGAGCGGGATTTGTCATGAGATGATTTTCCCACCCAATAAAAAAAAACCTGTATTCCTCAAGTTGCCATCTTTCATAATTTTTAATCTCGCACCTATCATTATGTTGAAGGCACTCTTACACTGCTAAGCCACGATAAATGTTCCACTAAAAGCTGTTGAAAATTCATAATAATTTGATTAATCAAGTGAACAGATAATTAAATGGAATACGATAGTGTTCTAAACATCTAAATAACTGTCAACACATATAGGCTAGAGTACCACAGATACCGGTAGCCAGCATGTTACCAATTGATCTGTAGGCAGACATGGCCAACTCAATCATTGATGCACAAAGCAATTATCCGCCTTGGTAAACACATTAAAGAGTCATGTGTATGTGTTTTCACTATATTGCATGGTATTGAGATTGGTTGAGTAGGCAATTAGTAATGAGTATCAAAACAACACTAACGATTTTGGAATTTAGCAACATTACTCGAAGTAATTACCGCGGGCCTAAAAGAAAAAAAAGGATGAAAGAAAGAAAGAAAAAACGTTTGTTTAAGACAGACAAATAATAGGCTAAAATAAAAATAATAATTAGATTACATTAGCTAACTTGAAAAATAAAAACAAAAATATACAAACAGACCTTTGCGAGGCCCAAAAGTCTCTTAGCTTGCGACATAAAAAAAAATAACGCAACATTTTTATTCTGTTAGGGCCTATGATGCCACCAACTCACTTACAGAAAACAGACTAAAGATATAAAATAAAAAATGTTAACAAACTTTAAAAAAAGTCTGAATAAAAAATAAGAAAGATGTGTGTTCGGAATCAGTAGCGGATTCAAAACATACAACTTTCTGGATATGCGTTTATTATGTTGTATATTGAAAAAAGGAACGACAACACCTACGTGTAGTACAGTTATTTTCCGTGGTATTTAGACGAAAAAAAATCTTGTCACGAAGCAAGATTATATATAACACGTAAGCGAAATAAAAAGGTATCTAGGTAGGTACGAGAATAGCATTATAATTCAATCTTTAGCACAATGAGATTTAATCAACGTTTAATATTTGGCGCTGACAGACAATTCAAGATGAGATTCGTCGTTCAACAAAAAGCAATTTTCTACAATATTCTGCGATATCTGCCTTCAAATATATTAATTGTTTTGTAGAAAATTTGATTTAAATTTTCGCATATATTAAGAAAAATCAAGAAAAAAATCATATACTTCTGTATGAGTGCTATTCGTTCTTTTATGACGAGCCATTTAGTTAGAAGTTTTAAGAGACACTAACTATAAAGAAACTTGAACTATACTATTAGTTTGGATATAATCCTAAACGGAAATATACCACATAATTTTCATCTTCCTGCCCTGGTTCCGTATTATTTGGAGTCAGCGTTATAAATTTTCACTCCTTTTTCTTTAATATCACCGCCCCCCTCAAAAAATCCAATCATGTTTTCTTTGTCCTTCATCTCCTTCTCCATCTATCCATATGTTTATCTATATATATAAAAGGAGAAACTAACTGACTGATATATCAACGCACAGCCGAAACTACTAGAACTAGGAGCGTAAAATTTTGCACAATGCTTTTTTTATGACGTAGGCGAGCACTAAGAGAGGATTTTCCAAAATTCACCCCCTAAGGGAATGAAAAGGGGATCCAAAGTTTGTATGTAAAAACCTATATTCACTCGGACGAAGCCGCTGGCAGAAGCTAGTCTACTCATAACTCGGTACTCGTGCTGTTTAACCATCTTCTTCACATTTTTTTTTTAATTGATATAAACCAGTGCTTGACTGCGATCCCACCTGATGGTAAGCGGAGATGCAATCATTGATGGTCAGGCGCACTAGTTTATTAAGAGCCTATTCACTCTAGCCTTGAAGACACCTGTATTATAGTTGGACGGGAAGACAGCAGCAGACCACAACATGCAGACATGACCATAACAGGACATTTCCTTGTAACTTTTCAATCACTAGCGTCATTCTCGATCACCCTCGAAATATATATAAATCCATGAAGAAATAAAATTCTACAGAACTTAATTGGGCCCTTATAAATTTCATATTTTACTGCCGTATTCTAAACGATGTCTTCGCAAACTTTAATCGGCAAAAGATTCTAAGAAAATGCTCTTTCCGTTAAAATATTTTCCGAGACGTTTCATAAAAAATATTTCTTAAAGTAATATTGAAGACAGAAAATATTAAAATAGAATATTGGAAAAACAAGGTCAATTTGCCGTCGGCAATTATATTTTTTCAGAAAGCCCTTAGATTTACCTACTTGAATTTGAGAGTAAAAATTATAGACAAATAAAGGCATCCCACTCAAAATCAGGGTCTTATATAAACTTATAATTACACTATTCTTATAAAGGAAAATGTTTGTGATTGTGTTTGTGTATGTTTGTATTTGTGTGCTTCTTCACGCTCAAACAGCTGAACAGGTTTCGATGAAACTTGTTATATAAGTAAACCATGTCCTGGAATAGCACACAGAATAGGACTTTATGACTTCCGCTATCAGCTTTCTACCATCGACCACCCAACGACGTACGGCGAGTGTCCACACTTAAATTGTTGACATCTCTACGATCCGGACTAAGAATTTAGCCTTGTCGCTGAAACAATTTGCCTGCTGCAGTCTTCCCATCTGATTATAATTTGGGTGTCTTCAAAGCTAGAGTGAATAGTCTCTTAATAAAGTAGTTCGATTCACCATCATGATTGCATCACTGTTTACCATCAGGTGGGATAGTAGTTAAGCACAATTAAAAAAGATTTCTTTTTATCGAACAAGTACGTTCCCTTGGGACAATTTTCAATAACGAGCGGGCAAAGCCGTTGGCAACAGCTAGTTACTCAGTAAATGGAACAGAAATTTTCCATGACGTACTTTTAAAAATTTCCATTGGTCTGTTTTATTTCAACCGAAATTAAAATACCGCTCTTCCACGCAACCCTTTAAATTAAATTCAGCCACCTATGAAATTAAAACGCACTATATGTAGAAGGAATAACAAAACGCAAGGCAGGGGAGAGAACAGAGGACTGTCGTCATTACCATGGCACAGTAAATTAACTTTGTAATGGACTATTTTGACAGCTGTCATAAAAGGTCAATTTAGTTCAAGGACGCCAGTAAGTCTTTTGATGTTTGCAATTAATGTTTTCAGGAACCTTTGGGCATTCTGTGAAAAATATTAGGTTAAATATATTTTGTAGAAATTGTTTTATGATTGGTAATTAATTTTTTAAATATATTTTGATTTTTTTTAATTGTCGGATATAGCATAACACGCTATGCGCCTAGCATAACATGCTATGTGCCTCTAAGTTTGCCTTTTCTTTTGGAAATAAATAGAAGTCGCAGGGCGCAAGGTCCGGACTGGAAGGCGGATGCGTCACCAGTTCCTCATCCGAAGCCTTCAAATAAGCTTCTGATACTTTTGCGGAATGTGAGGATGCGTTATCGTCGTGGCGAAATACATTGCTTCAAGAACGCTTTTGGTGAACTTTTTCTAGACTCTGGCTAAGCAATTGCTGACATACCAATTTGCAGTGACTGTCTTTTCATCTTCAGGCGATACTTTAGCTTAATGATTTGATTTGGCGACAAAAGAAGCAACTATTTTTTACCAACACTTAGACTATTTATCAATTCTTCGGCAAATCTTCAAAAGGTAAGACCCACTCTGCCAACTGGCTTTTTCTTTCAGGTTCCAAGCAGTACACCCAGGTTTCGTCACCTGCCAGGATATTCTAGACAGCCAATGACTGTCCTCCATTAAACTTTTTTATCATTTAAGATACCACTAGACACGCAGTCTTTTCTGGTCCTTCGTTAAGTCATGTGGTATCCATCGAGTGCAAAGCTTCCGAACCTTCAGATGCACATGTAAAATGTTTTGCACTTGGCTCCATCCAATGCCCAACAAAGCACGAATTTGCTGACAAGTAGGTATTTTTTGTAAGTTAAGTTTTAAGTTGTTGTACAGTGTCAATTTTCGAGTCTGTAACCGCAGTAACCGGTCATAGAGATAATCACGTCCTCGTCTATATTCTCCAAACCAAGAATACACAGAGCTGTGACATGGTACTTTATCACCAAATGTCAATTAAAGTCTCTGGCAACTGTCTTGTTGACTTAAGCCACAACGACAATCATAAAAAATCGTTGAACAAAAATGTTCACGAATTAAATTAATTTTGATAGCAACACACAATCTTCGAAAGGACGCCACAGTGAAAAAACAAATGACAATTTCACAAGTTAAAAAGTAACATGCCCACAAAGAGTTCCATTTTCGAATTCTATAATTGTTTTTCATTCTTATAATGTAAGTGGCCAGATCCAAAAACTTTTTGTATGCCTCACGTATAGAAGTGCGCACCTGTACCATTAGACTGAATACGAAGAAGGGTTAGGTATTTTTATGTATCCAGACAGCCGTATCCCTTGTCAAATATATGAAAAGAACTAGCTTTTACCTTTTTAATGTAAAAAGGTATAAAAGGTATCGTTATTGTGGTAAATGACATAAACGTGAACTAATATTAGTTATTGATACGCATTGGAAAAAGGAGAAAGTTTATGTAATTGAAGGTATATAATATGTGCATATTATGTGATACTGTTCCATTATGTCCCCCGTCAGAGACGCTCCAGATTTAGATTTCTGGTCACTATAGGCGCGGGCTGGAGGTCGGCAAGCAATGGGTAGCTCACTGTGCGCTATAAGGACTGAGCTCAAATCATCGATGGCACGTATTGTTCTACGCATACCTCAGAGAGATTTCAGCAAAATCGTAGGGGCCCAGCAAGGCCGATGCCTGTAAGGGCCATGAGAAAATATATGAAAGAGATACCAATGGTCCCAGAACGCAAAAGCCAACAGAAAGAACATACGTTTGGTTATTTTTAGTAAAAGTCTGACACTCCCTCCTGAACACAGCAGGACAAGTCATTTGATAATTTTCTATATAAAAAAGTTACAACTACACACCATAATATGTTTTCTAGCGATTTATAGTCACGAAATGACAGGGAAGATACAGAATTATTAAGCATTGGGTTTTGCCCACGACTTCGCCTGCATACATAAAGTAAAACCTATGTCACTCAGGAATAAAGCAGTTTTCTATCGGTGAAAAAATTTTTGCAATCGGACCAGTACTTTCAGAGATTACCTCCTACAAACAAAAAAAAATCAAACTTTACCTCTTTATTATATTATAGTGTAAATATTATAGCACATCATAATATTAGGAGTTAAAGTATGAAATTGCCGTTTTTTACAACGGGTTGCTTTGAAGTGTTCGTTATCTTTGGATTGACTTGGAATTATAAGTTCAAATAAACTTTACATTAAAGGTACGTTATTCTTTTTTCAAAATTAGGGATTTATTAGTTTCTTTGTTTTTTTTTTCATATTTTCTGTAATATTACTGTAGTACAGTACTGTACTTATAACTATTTTTGTAAGAAATATAAGAACCGAACGAGTTCTACCGTGGAAACAATGTGTCTCAAGCGGTATGCAATATTGATGATATATATAGATTTAAAACTACTAATGAGTGGGGTGTCTATTTTTGTTTCAATCATTTTCACGTGGGAAATTTTATCTCACGAATAACTTTTCTCCTCAGTGCGGTAACAAGACAAAATTTCCAAAAGGAAAGCTATTAACGAAAGAGCAGATTGTTCATTTCTTGGAAGAAAGTCGTAGATATACGTAATTGATATCAATTACGTTACGTCAAAGGGCAAGCAATATTGCTTGCTTTTTGAAATGCATAGTTTCTACGGTGGGAGTTCCAACGTAGACACTATGCATTTCAAAGGTTTCAAAAGTTAATATGCACTATTACAGAAAATACAAAACACAAATAATCCAATAAATATCTTATTTAGGAAAAAAATAACGCACCTTTAATATAGAGTTTATTTGAACTTAAAATTCCAAGTCAATCCAAAAATATAACACTTCAAACCAACCCGTTTTTAAAAACGGCAATGTCATACTTTAACCCCTATTATTATTATTATTATTATACTTCCACTAAATCACAGTAAAATTACATCAAAGACTATGAAGTCATAAAGCAACTAAATCATATACGTGAAAAGTTTGTCCCGTCTCTGTATTAAGCTTACACGTAGTAGCAAAAACTTCCTATACTTGGCCAACATATTTTCCTGGTCACGACATATGCCAAATATTACGTCATAGCAAACGTTTTCCTACCAAACTTCTCGACGGGAAACGGAAAAAAGAAATCGTTGTTATAAAAGATTTGTGTATGTTTTTTGGCTAGGGATTATTGTTTGGGGTCAGTGATAGCTTTTGTGACCTTCGGTAGTTTATCTTCATTATTGGCCGACTAAATTTACGTCCTGTTCTCGAAAAACACACATTTATTGTGAGGTTTTATTATATGCGAAATCCGAAACACGTGTCTAGTATTTTTTTTGAAAGATTTTCTTTGTACAAAATTTTATAACTGTATCATGAAAAATGACAAAGTTTTAAGCTTGTTATGTTAGCTGGTTGTCCGCACAAATACATTGCTCCTGTACCCAGCTGTGCGCTGGGGCCTAATACGCGTTATGACCTGCCGTGACCTGTGTTGTACTAACTGTCAGTCGTGTCCAACTTGTGACTTTTTAAAATATTTATATAAATATTCATAAAGAACGAAGATATCCGCAGGAGAACCAAAGTCACCGACATAGTCCGAAGAATCGCCAAACTAAAGTGGCAGTGGGCAGGGCACATTGCTCGTAGAACGGATGGTCGATGGGACCGAAAGGTTCTAGAGTAGCGACCGCGCACCGGAAAACGCAGCGTTGGAAGGCCTCCCACAACGTGGACCGACGACCTGGTGAGAGTCGCGGGAGTGCGGTGGATGCGAGACGCACAGGATCGGTCGTTGTGGCGTCGCTTGGGGGATTCCTATGACCAACAGTGGACTTCCTTCGGCTGAAATGACGATGATGATGATAGGAAAAAATATAGCATGGTGTAAACATTACAGGAATCGATTCAGTTACTGATTCTGAACAAAATTTATTTCAGATTTCACATATACTAAAAATAATGTTGTATACAATTTACGACAGAGATACCATGGAGAAGGCTATACTCGAAATTGCCTTGCGTGATCGAATTAGAAATATATATGTCGTAGCCAGATCTGAGAATTGATCACTTCATGATATGGCCTACTAATACTGGCCAGACCGTTTAAACGTTAAGATTTAACGATAACTCAATTCTTGTTTGGCCATATCATTATTGATGTAGAATTTCTATGATATTAAAAGGTCTAAACAAAATAGGCCAAATGAGAATTGCTTAGCTAGCTTAGTCGGCCTTATAATGTTCCCACTGTTGGGACTCAGGTCTTCTCTCTAGGAGAGGGAATGGGCCGTAATCCACCACGCGGGCCCAGTGCGGGTTGATGGATGTCACATGTCTTCGAATTTTTGGTTCTAGGACATGCCGGTTTCCTCACGATGTTTTCCTTCACCGTTTTGACAGCAGTGGTGATGAAATAAATTACACAAAGT
Source organism: Mythimna vitellina (assembly GCA_949316375.1). NCBI lineage: Eukaryota > Metazoa > Arthropoda > Insecta > Lepidoptera > Noctuidae > Mythimna > Mythimna vitellina. The sequence goes on along the minus strand of OX438687.1, from coordinate 3,640,045 downwards.
AATGCGCCTGGCTGGGTTTGAACCCGCGACCTACAACTTATAAGTCGGGGCCGTTACCACTAGGCCACTACTGCTCAAATGAGGATTGACATAATTATCATCAAACTTAACGCAACTTTAAGTGACAACAAAGTGATCCTATAAGGATTTCGTTTTTCTTTTTGAGGTACGGAACCCTAAAAAAGAAATAAAAATCAAAGATTACTACAGAGATCCATGAATCGTCTACCATCTGACCTCTCACAAGTTTAAAAGGATCTCATTCCAGCGGCTTAAGTAGGACAATACAAAAAAGAAAAGCTCAAAGGGCCTCTCACGCTGAAACATAGTTAAATCTTTTTATCCGATAAAAAGGCCATCGTTGAAAAATCTACACACGTACCAGCGTGTTAAATTCGTAAAGTCTACTGGGTATACAGTCTGGATTTTTGGTACGTTTCAAACTGAAATAGATCGCGTTGAAGTCTACTTTTTATAGACAAAAATTATCAAGACTTTTTTTTAATGATATAAACTAGTGCTTGACTGCGATCTTACTCGATGGCAAGCAGTGATGCAATTGTTAATGGTGAAGCGCACTAGTTTATTAAGAGCATATTCACTCTAGCCTTAGACTCCTAAATTACTCGTATAATCGAACGGGAAGACCGCAGCAGGCAAATTGTTCCAGTTATTCGATGTGCGCGGTACAAACGACGAGGCAAAACGCTTAGACCGGACCGTAGAGGTGTCAACATCGTAAGGGTGAACACTCGCCGTACCCACGTCTGGTTGTCTGATGGTAGAAAGGTGATTACGGAATCAAGAATTGATACAAAATTCTGTTTTCGTCTTAAATAAAAACTCCTTATATCTTGATGAAAAAAACATTGATCTCGTTAAGAGTGTTGTAGTCCTAAGGGCTTGTTAAATAAGCCAATTTACGAAGTTACAAAAAATATATTAAAATTGGAATGTTTCTTTTTATAATATTCTAAAAATAGATCTGAGGCAGATTGAAATGGATGTCAACTTCATATATGTCTACGTTTAATATGTTACCGGCCAAACCCGATTTCAGTATGAACTTGTTTCGCCTAGGCTAAAGCCACGATATTAGTCCAGGAGCGAGCAAAGCGCGCTTGGAGTTCTAGGGCATCCCGACACGGACAGGTTACATGTAGCATTCGTGGTAATTTTCTAATTCAGCCACTCAGATTTAGGAGCCCCACTCCGCGGGGCTCCGTGCTTATACGGGGTGCTTGTACGGGGAACTTGTTTGGCCTGGGCGAAACTAATCCATTCTAAAATCGGATTTAGCCGTTGACATATGTATACATAGATGTATTACGGTAACAAAAAAGGAGGGAGTACAGACTCTGACTCTGGTAATAAAAAAAGCAGGAAGTACAATAACCTAACAAAGACCATTAGAATACACTGTCCTAAAATCTATGACGCTTCCCTGAACTAAACAACACTAAACTATTGAAATTAACTACCAACCCAGACTGTTTCATAATTGGTTAGGATCGAGCACCAGTGTAACCAGATGCGCCTGTATATTAGTATTCTGACTTCGACAACTGAAATACGGAGCAACACCAGTCTTGATGTTTCGACCATTATTAAATAGTCACTACACATCACTATGATTTTGAACGGGGTGGAGAACTCTTCGATTTGAAACTAAACAAATGACGTTCATATTTTTTACATAAGACCGGCCTTCCCAAGGCACATTTTCATACAACTGCTCTTACTAGACTATTACGTTATTACACATCTTCCTTCAGATATTTTGGTTAGGTTTCTATTGAAACCAAATCACAAAGCGTAAGATTAATTCAGTAAAGACCTCTGAAAATCTGCTATTACCTTGGCTTGCCTGCCACCTTGTGGGAGGTCTTCCAACACTGCGTTTTCCGGTGCGCGGTCGCCACTCTAGAACCTTTCGGCCCCATCGACCATCTGTTCTACGAGCAATGTGCCCTGCCTACTACTACATTAGTTTGGCGATTCTTCGGGCTACGTCGGCGACCTTGGTCCTCCTGCGGATATCTTCATTCCTTATGCGATCACGCAAAGAAACTCCGAGCATAGACGTTTCTCCGAATTACTTTGATTTCACTCAGAAGAATTTCTCCGAATCACATTTTATTTGCGTCAGTAATAAAGTGTTCTTGTTTTTCCTTGGATATACTTTCTCAAAATATTGAACACTTGTCTTCGCAAGTTATAAACTGTACGGTTAATTGCGAAATTGTGATTTGTTTTACTTTTAATTAATCCTATTAATTTATATGACGACTAATCACATTCGTTCATTATGTACCTAATTACTTTTGCTAAGTCGATCCAGAGTCCCATTTTCTCAATAGATGTAATGTAACGTTTGTTGTTACCACGTTATTATGTTATTGTACCTATGTTTAAATTCTCTTTGCATTTCTGAGTATACTATACTCTATATATATATTTTCAGTATACTAATAGGTACGACTGTAAGTTTGTATGTAAATTGTAGCCAAAATCTTGTCAAACTCAGGGTTCTGTCCTTCGAACTAAAAAGAAGAGAAAGAAAGAAAAATATTTTATTTGGCACGCATGGATACACACACTGTAAAAACAAAATTTAAGACAACCAAGTAAAAATAAAAGAAAAAAAAACACTGACACAATTGGTTTCTCACGACTGCGCCAAATAGGTCCAGTTCAGCAAAAATGCCAGACTACATGGCAATCAGTGGTAGTTGCCTGACGCTGGTTTTCAACTGAACCTTATTGAGAGTGAACGGCAGTTATTTACTTATTAGCATTATGTCTGATGTATAAGTGTTACGTGTAAGGTAAATAAATATATATAAATGTTAATGTGCGGTGTGATGAATGACAAATAATACTAAACTACATGTTACTTGACTGGCCTGTTAGTCTAGTGATCAGTGGCCCTGACTGATATGCCGGAGGTCGTGAATTCATTTCCTAATTTGTTCGATACTTAATTTATGAAAGGAAATAAATTATTTGTATTAGTTATATTTGTATTGTATTCCCAACCAAGGCAAATGTTTGTGTGATAAGCATGATAATTTGTTCTGTGTTTGGGTATAATTTATTTATAATAATATGTATTGGTTTAGAAAATATAACTATGTTTATCAGTTGTCTAGTCCACAAGCTCTGCTTAGCTTAGGACTAGACGGCGTTGTGTGAAAGTTTTTGTAAATTATTTATTTATATTTAAGACGCATAGGGTTCTGGAAGTAGACCTATGTCCAGCGGTGGACGTTTTTCAGCTGAGACAAAGACTTATCTACTGGAATTAGGTTGCCGCATTTAATCTATTATGGACTCTTGTGTGTTACCTATTCAAGCCATGTTTTCTAGATAACCAAATTTATTTTTCTACACTAAGATTTACTCCTACATCGTGGGTGCGTTCACAAATATATAAACTCTTATTGACAAAACACTCAAAAACGTAACAATTATCGGAGCCTTTAAAAACATTTGATGCGTATGGATATCAAACCCATGACGCCTGTCTGACAACTGAGCTGCCTAGCTCAGTAACTAATTGCTCTACCACTATTAAATTATTTATGGTCAATCAAGAATGGCTTTTTTAGGATCGCGTATCCAAAGAGTAGAACCCTATTTCTCATGGCGGAATGGCGACAGCGACTATCGCAACCCAGTGCTGGGTACGCCATAATTATGGTGGTAAGTCCCCTCTTTGAGGAGGGGCTGGAAAGGCAACACGACGTCCTTACCTTCCGTATGACGCAGGTCCTCGCCGGACATGGTAAGTTCGGGAGGTTCTTGCACAGGATTCGTGAGGAAGAAACGCCCGAGTGTCACCATTGCGTGGACCGCCCAGAGGACACAGTGGAACACACGGTAGAGGTGTGCGTCCTCGTGGGGGCAATCGGCGGCGGCGATCTCTCGCGCCGGGCCTTGGTACAAGTCATGGTCGGAAGCGAGGAGGAGTGGTAGGCGGTCGTCTCCTTCTGCGAAGCAGAAATGCTAGCAAAGGAGGCGGCCGATCACGTGAGGCAACGGCCCTCACGCCCCAATCGCCGCCGGGATTCCGATCGCGATTTCCGGCCATAGTAGGCGCGGGCTTGCGGACGGCGAGCATTGGGTAGCTTGCCGTCTGACCGTCCGGTAACCGTCCGGACCGAGCCCAAATCGTCGACGGCGCGTACTGTTTCACGCGCGCCTCAAGGAGATGTCAGCAATTGTAGGGGCCCAGCAGGGTCGAAGCCTACTGGGGCAAAGGGTCTGATTCTGAAAGGAAGACTCGGCCCCGGTACGAAAGGGGACGAAGGAACAGGAGCGGATTTTTAGTCAGTAAAAGTCTGACAATATCTCTCGCTCCGCTCAAGAGCGGGGGATGTCATAAGATGATTTCCCCACCGAAAAAAAAAAGACCCTATTTTTAAGATTCCGCTGTCCGTCCGTCAGTCTGTCTGTCTATCCATTTGTCACCGTGATAAATAGACACTTGAAATTTTCACAGTATTTCAGTTGCCGCAATAACAAAAAACACTAAAAAGAGAATAAAATAAATATTTAAGTGCGGCTCCCACACAGCAAACGTGATGTTTTTGCCGTTTTTTGCTACAAGCGGTACGGAACCTTTCGTGTGCGATTCCAAATCGCACTTGACCGGTTTTTTATTTTCAACAAAAAAATAGGGCAATGTGTTAAGGTACGTAGACATAGAGAGATATTCTTTATTGTACACCATCATCATCATCTTCCTGCCCTTGTCCCGTGTTATTTGGGGCCGGCGCAACACGTTTTTTTCTTCCACTCTGCCCTGTTACTCGTCATGCTATCACTAACTTCCTTTTCTTTCATATCAATCTTCACACAATCCATCCATCTTTTCTTTGGTCTCCTTCTTCCTCTCCATCCATCCACATGCAATCTTTTTTCATTCGTCTATTTCACAGCCCAACATTCTGATCCATACAGTATGACAGGCCTTATCACGGACTTGTAGATTGTACACCAAAAATATAAAATAAATCGTGCGGTAATCGTTCGTCCCGTTCGTTCGTGTCTTGTAGATATAAATTTTGTGTTTTACTGTACTCACATAGAACTAAAAGTATTTCTCATAGTATCAAAGTTAGTTTTATCACTTCAAAAACTCTCGAGTAAGTTGAAATCCCAAAATGATAGCTGGTTTTGTCAGCCAAGCGACACGAGGAAAAACCAAAATGGCGCCCAGTGAACTGAATGTTACATTAACTTTTCTTGCGAAATTGATGACATCCTGAGATTTAGCGTCATCAGCTGTTCCGCTACATTGACCCAGGACCACAAATTAATTTACTGACTTGGAAAATACAGCGCTTTTGTTTCAACAGTAGGAGATATTGGCCAAAAGGAGGAAAAATTTTTTTTCTCCTAAAGTAATAGAAGGAAAAATTGTTTAGGCTGTCTCTGAATGGAAGCGCTGTTTCTTTCATTTCGAGATTATTACGTTGAACACGAATATTTGGCTATTTCTTACATTTCAAAGATTTTTTATTCAACAAGAATTTTTTTGTAAGGATTTTCTTTTTTTCTGTCGGCCTTGGTAGCTTCTAAGAATGTACATTAAGTTTGAAATGATAAGTCTAATTGAAACTTTAATGTGATTGCTCTACAGCTATGTCTATAAAAGTTGACATAAGGGAAGGTTTTTTTTTATTATGCATAGGCTCGAGTTTGACCACTATCTGAACGGATGATAAGCGATGATGTGCGCTGCCTAGAAGTAACCTATTCAGTTTTGATTTTTTTTGGTAGGAAAATCATCTTATGACGTCCCCCGCTTTTGGGCGGAGCGGGAAGAGTAAACAGGAACGGGACGGCCGTCACCCCCTGCATAAACATCAACTCATACCTGCACGTTTAAAGAGTCGTAAAAGCTTTATGCGACTTACGACCTCTTCAAAAGACAGTGCAGAGGACGAGAGATGCGCGCTATGGAAGCAGAAGCATCCAACTCCTACACATTTCATCACCCCGTCAGAACATCTCCCCCCTGGATACGAATTGCAGTGGCCAATCTGGAAATCTCTTAACCGACTGCGGTCCCAGGTTGGCCGTTGTAAAAACAATTTGGCCAAATGGGGCTTCCTCGACCCATCTCTAACACAGTGCCAGTGTGGAGCCGCTGCACAGGACATGCGTCATTTGCTATGCTGTCCATCCTGCACAACCACCTGCAGTTTTCAGGATCTATACGAGGCCAATAACAGAGCCGTAGAGGTTGCCAAATACTGGTCAGAAAAAATTTAGTTAGAGTACATCGACACGAAAAGAAGAAGAAGAAGAAGGGCGGAGCGGGAGATAGTGTCAGACTTTTAATGACTAAAAACCCACTCCTGTTCCTTCTTTGCCTTTTTTTCAGGATCGTAGATAATAAATAGTAGTACTTATTATTACGAAACTACTCTTTTACTTTTATATTTTAACTAGCTAATGACCGCGACTTCGTCCGCGTCAGAGTCCAATGCCATTTGGACACAATTTAAAGATTTTTTTTCGTGGAACCATGATTTGTTTTTTTTAATCTGTCCAGCCGTTTCTTAGATTAACCGGAATTTAGACATACAGAATTTTCTAAAAAATATTTATTTATTTGACAATTCAAGTACACACAATGAAATACATGAAGAAGGAAACAGAAAAATAGGTACAAGGTACGAAATTGTTTTTTTTTTATATATTTAAATATCAAATATTACCAATTTCATAAGCATTTAATGAAAAATATTATTTTGATATTACAAACAGACACTTGATTTATATCATGTATAGACTTAGATATAAAAAACACTCGCGCCTTTGACCAGACAGCAGTCCTAATTCCTCCTCCATTAATATGTCTTATTTACTATAAGTTATTTTTTCTAAATCCTCCAAAGAAGGACCGATGAAAGAAACTGTACAGTATATCCCCGTAGAATAATTTTCGTTAAGAAAGAAAGAAAGAAAGAAAAAAATATATTTGGCAAACATAGATACTGAATATTAAAAAAGAACACTAAGGCAGTGTGTGTGCCGTGAGACGGTTGCGCCAAATAGACAAGCACGTAGTTAAAATTCCTCGCAAAAGCCACCCAATAAAAATAACACAACCTCCATGAAAATAATACCTCACTTTAACTGCAATATACATTGCCGTCGTCACCAGTAATTAAAATATCTATTGTTTTAAAAGCCATCGTTGGTTAACGTGCTTTGTGCCTGCTAATGGCCTTCGTGACGTCATCGCGAGATTGGTTCGTTTTTCGCAAAATCGCTAATGAAGCGGTGTATTGGTGGCTTTATTTTGGACGGTACTAGTGTGGATGGACGGGAACAATGACCCGAAGGATATTGATGTTACTCTCGTATGGATAAAGGGGTGTTTTAAAATTGAAGTTCGAAATTGGTGAGCCTAATTGCCGTCTACATATCTGTTTATTTACTAGTTTACCTTTTTTTTTTATTCTCGATAGGTTCGCGCTTGACCGCCATCTCACCTGATGGAAAGCGATGATGCGGTCGACGATGGAACGCGCTTACCTAATTATTTACCAAAAAATCGTACACAAGTAAAAATATGTTATTTTTCTTTCGAATTATGATTAGAAAGAAAAATACTAAAATCACGATTTTACGAGAAAATGAAGGTTTTTTTTTGAATTGGGAAATCATGCAATGACTTCTGAAAAGTATTTTGCGATCTTTTTTTATACTCAAACTCTGTGACACGTGATTTTTATTTATTAGAAGATTATATAATTGCTTGTACACCCCATAATATGAACAAGAGAAAAATGTACAATGGGTAATCTTTCTTAATTATTTATTGTACATAAAAACATACATAGTACTCGGAGATAATACAGTTTATGTACAAAGACAAAAAAGAAAATCAAACCAAACAAAAAAAGTGATCAAAATGAATGAATGATGCATGATGTGAATGATGATGATGATGATGTCAAATCTTATCGCACAAGGCAATCTCTTCTCTCAGACTAAACAAAAGGAGACAGATAGATATACACCACAAATTTTTAATTAGCAAAAATACTTAAAGGATTTATTAGAAAACGTCTTGTTATTATTAAAGTAAATTGTCAATAAATAATATTCATAAATAGCAAAGTTACTAGCGTTTGTTTATATCCCATAATGTTAGGTACTCAATATAAGGAAATATTTTACAGGCTATTGATTCTATTATGTATTACCAATTATGACAAATTTTCGTGGACAATTTTGAGATTTCGTTTTTTTTTCACTTTTGACTACAAAAATATGATCAGTAACGGGTACGGATAGGGCCCCATTTTTTTTTGTACTAATAAAAAAATAGGGCTGTATTGTACACCATAAAATTAGTTTATATATATTATTGGTAAAAATTTTACAAACACTCTCGCTCCTCGCAGAGCGAAAGGAGTCATTTGATGACTTCCAAAAAATACTATATTTTTGATACGTTAACATATGTAGTTATGATCAGTATAATTAAAAGACTCAACAAAGTAGTACGCTTCCTTGGATCAGTTCAAACTCAGCAGCAGAGACTCTGGGCAGTTGGAGTACGGAGGCAAAGAGTTTTGTGGGGGATTTGGGCCGTAGGCTCGGGGAGGCAACGGATGACTCCCAGTCCGGGTCCTTCTTGGTGCAAAGGTTGGTCATCGCTATTCAACGAGGTGTTGCGGCGAGTGTTATAGGCACTTTTGGACCGGGGACGATCAGGGGCAGGTTATTTATTGAAGTTTGACATTTCATTTAATTATAAAACGATAATTATTTTGTTTTGTATTACGAGACATTATAATTTATTATTCATTTCGTTATTGTTTTTTTTTACGACAGGACTTACTGATAACAATAACAAAATGGCCGTTTTGGACAACGTCCAAGGCTTTTACTGTGAAAGGTTATTATGTTCGTAATAAGATACAAACATACATAACAATATTATCACCCAACTGGCCAGAGGATTTGTTCTCCAGGAGCAATGGCGCCATGAAGAACATACTTGAAAATACCATTTCCATTGGAGGTCATACCTCTAAAATAATATTTTATTTGGGTGGCTTATTGCTAAAAATATTTTATGACAATAGGGTGAATCAGGACATGCTATTAACAAGCCTCCATAAATAATGTGGGAGTATTGTCGAAACAGTTACAAAAGTAATCGAATCCGACTGGCCTGATGGTCTAGTTGTTAGGGGCCCTGACTGCTACGCCGGAGGTCGTAGTTTCGATTCTCACGCAAGGCATGTGATGAGCACGATGACTGTCTGGGTGTAATTTATCTATAACTAGCGACCCGTCCCGGCTTCGCACAGGTGCAATGCTGATCACGTCATAGTATGACCTTTTTAAGGTGTATAATACTGTAGTACCTTATTTTGATCTGTCTCTAGGGTTCAGCCAGCATTTGCAATGTAAGCGCAAAAAATGTGTTTATTTTACGACATCACATTAGAAACCACTAAAATCAACAGTGTTTCTCTACTATATTGTGCGTGTAATAAACATGTAAACCTTCCTCTTGAATCACTCTATCTATTAAAAAAACCGCATCAAAATCCGTTGCGCAGTTTTAAAGATCTAAGCATACATAGGGACAGACAGACACGAAAAGCGACTTTGTTTTATACTATGTAGTGATATTTATCTATTTAGAAATATGTAAGTATGTTTATTAGATGTCTAGTACTCATACAACAAGCTCTGCTTAGTTTGGGACTGGATGGTGTTGTGTGAAAGATATGAAAAAAAAAAGTGATACAATCGTTGATGGTGAAGCGCACTAATATTCACTCTAGCCTTGAAGATACCTAAATTGTAATCGGATGTGAAGACAGCAGAAGGCAAATTGTTTCTGTGGATCAGTGTTTTAGATCTCTTAATGAAAAAGAAAAATAAGATTTCAAATTAATAAGGTATTACTATCAAATTATATAATATATAATATAATATATTCCACAACTATCACACAAAGCCGTCTAGTACCAAGCTAAGTAGAGCTTGTGTTATGAGTACTAGACAACTGATAAACATACTTAAATATTTCTAAATAAATACATATTATAGCTAAATTACACCCAGACACAGAACAAATGATTGTGCTCATCACACAAACATTTGTCCTGGGTGGGAATCGAACCCACGACTTGTGGCATAGCAGTCAGGGCCACTAACCACTAGACCAACAGGCCAGTCAAATTGACTTATTTGAAGGCACAAGAGACAATTGGCTTGATCTCAGAGCAGAAAATTAATATCATAACGAAATCCGTACCCCACATCAAATGCTAACAACCTTTCTATTACTAGCAGTAGTTAATGGAATATCCATTTATAAAATATCGGTTTTTAATAAGTTTCTAATTCAATTAGTAAGTTTCCGTAGTTACAAATAACGAATAACTACCCTACCGCATAATTATAAGTTTCGAGAAGTTGCAACCTATATTACGAAGGTGGAGCTTGAAATATTCTATTAGTACTGTGTAATTTAATCTTAATTAACAGTAAATGAGCCGTAGTGGCCGAGTGGTAACGGACTTACGAGTCGTAGGTCACAGGTTTAAACCCAGCCACGCGTATTACTTTGTGTAATTTATATCACTACCACTGCTCTCAAAACGGTGAAGGACAACATCGTGAGGAAACCGGCATGTCATATGACAAAGAATTCGAAGACATGACATCCGCCAACTCGCACAGGGCCTGCGTGGTGGATTACGGCCCATACCCTCTCCTAGAGAGGAGGCCTGAGTCCCAACAGTGGGAACATTATAAGGCTGATTATGCTATTATAACAATAAATTTATTTTATGTCATAAAAGTTGATTTACAAGTACCTAATGATTTGATTACGAAATTTTTTCCAATGATAAAAATGTGGTGGACATCCCAACAGGAGTTTGGAACACATTTATTGTGCATACAGCAAAGGAATGGAATTCCCTGCTGGAGTCTGCGTTTCCTGATCGCTACTACCTCATCATCATTATTATTTCAGCTGATAGACGTCAACTGTTGGACATAGGCCTCCACCAAGCGTCGCCACAATAAACGGTCCTGTGCGTCTCGGATCCATCGGATTACCGCAACCTTTATCAGGTCATCGGTCCACCTTCTAGGAGGCCTTCCAACGCTACGTCTTCCGGTACGCGGTCGTCACTCCTGAACTTTTCGATCTCAACGGCCATCTACTACCTAGAGGTATTTAAGTCTAGACTGAGTAGGTTACTTCTAAGCAAGCGTGCTCCATAGGGTAAAATTGTACTTTAATATTCTTAAAAATGTATGGCATTTTGCATTTTTTAAGGACTATAAAGAGGGGCGAAGTTGCGAGAAAAAAGATTGTAATTTTGCGAACTGGAACGCAATAACAAGCTATGTCAGTGACTCTGGATGATTATCCTGGATCTTATCATTCAAGTAACTTTGTGCAAAACTTACACTCTAACTGTTTAAAGCGAGTTTTTTGGGTTAACGTACAGTCAGGGGTCAAAAATGCAGTTATACTCTACCAATGCTGAACTATCTAAAACTTCTTTGTGCTAGAAGTTCACAACTAGTTTGTCGTAATACTATAGATTCTATATTACAAATTAAATCAGTAATGAACCATTGACCCTCTTCTACAATGAAATTTTAGAAAATATAGCATTGGTAGAGTGCAAATGCACTTTTGACCCCTGACTGTAGAATAAAAAAACAAAGAATATACTAGACAGACTTCGCCAGTTAGATAGGTGAAGTTGGTTTTTTTATGACTTGTTAATGTGGGGTAATAAACTAGAGAGCCTGAGAAAAAGATCCAAAACACGCAACTCACTAAATAATAGGAAACAAATAACTTTTCAATCGCTAATTGAAATTCACTTGATCTCGAGTCTTTTAGTGTGTTAAAGCTTATTCTAAGGGGAAAAGGAAAAAAGAAAATCAAGCCTAATAAAGCTAAAATATTATAAAAAACATAGTAACTGAATATCAAGAAGAACTAGAAACACAACTTAGAATAGTCTTTTATTAACGATAAAGTGAAAAATCATAATGAATTCAGCAAAATTCAAGCTGATTATCATTCAAGAGAAACAGCCAACGGCCTACTTAATGCCTACCTTCAAGTACGTGTGCCCAGAAAGTTTCCTGCATGACATAATTTACGATGCCAGGTTTTACAACGGAATAAATTTTAGAAAAGTTTACCAGATTGTACTTAGCCTACGCTTAATAATTTACGAATACATTTTCTATTCTTGGTACTTTTTGTAAAAGAATTTAACAGTAAATAGCAGAGTTCAGTCAATATTTTGAATGGAAATAAACGCCCACAGTGTTTTCAAATATTCATGATTGATTGAGCACCGTGACATTTTAGGAAATGTTTGACAATCCCAAATGTAATTTGAGTAGGGACCGTTCTAAAGTTAAGTTCGTTGGAACAGGTGCTATTTTTAAATTCTGTCTAAAAGCAAAACTGCCTATTTCGATGACGCAGTCCAAAAAGTCATCATTACTACATAATTACAGCCGAAAAACATTCACTGTTGGACATAAGCCTCCTTAAGTGTCGCCATAACGACCAGTCCTGTGCGTTTCGCATCTATCAAATTTCCACGAACCTCACTAGATCTTCGATCTACTTTGAGGGAAGTTCTTCCAACGCTGCGTCTTCCATTACGCGGTCGCCACTCCAGAACCTTTCATCTTTATCAGCCGCCTGTTCTGCGAGCAATGTGCCCTGCTAACTGCCACTTAAGTTTGGCAATTTTTGGGGCTATGTAACCCAAAGAGCAATGGAAAGCGAAGAGCAATGGAAAGCTTGCATGATCACATCAGAAATAATATATCCGCAGGAAAACCAAGGTTATCGCCATTCCAAAAACTAGAAATAAATAATTCTAGGAAAGCTTAATGGACTAACATTAGTTATAGTAGGCAGATATACGAATAAGTACTCGCTATCTTATTAGAAGTTATTTACAACTGCTCTAATAATATTATTAGGTAAGAAGATTCAAAGAAAAATAGTATTAACATTATACTAAGAACTCAAGCTGAAGTGAGAGTGGGCATCTGGAAAGGTGGGTGAAGTTCGTCATTTGCTATATGCCTGAGGGAGGATGATACCAATGAGGTCAACCACGGTCAAAGCAGTGTGATCATATTTGAGAGAAAAATTTAGCCAGAAATCGTTCAAGATAGAGTGGTTTGCAGGGAAAAGGATGAGGCTTTCACCCAGCAGTGGGACACGATATGGAGTGGAAACGAATCTTCGTATTTTTTCTTGACCTAAATCCAATGTATTTGTGGCCGATGCGTGGCTGCATATTCCAAATGACTCTATTAAATGACGACTCATTTCAGTAGTTACCTGTTTTTTAGCCGTATCATCTTAAACACCGTCCATCCATAGTTTTTTTAGTATTCCCATTTTCTTGTTAATATTAATCCCCAAAATTTTCTAAGAACAATATAGTATTGATAAGTCTGCGTTATAATCAGACCTGAGACGTTTTTCATTTTTACCGTATAGCGCTTGACCCTTCAAAAATAATGTCAATATCATTAGGCTTGTTTATAATTTTCTCAATTTTCTTTTATATAATTGTATTACCAGCTAAGTAACTGCTTGTAACAGTTCCTCGAAAATGGCATAGTTACTTTGTTGACACAAATAAAAAAAAACTGGGCAAGTGCGAGGCGGACTCGCACACTGAGGGTTCCGTACAAACTATGTAAATAATTCAATAGCCAAATGTAAAACTTTTCCAAATAGCAAAAAAAATTTTTGTCTTAACAACAATATTACTATTTTCAGATTTATTCCCGTGTATATGTTATATAGACCTTGCTTTATGCCAAATTTCAGGATTCTGGGTCAACGGGAAGTACCCTGAATTTGGACTCCCTTGAGAGTGTCGAAATACACGTTTTTGCAACAAAAACAGCCGTATCTTTTTTTGTTAATTACAAGTTTGATTTTTTTACAGTTAAAGGGACCGCAGATTTGAGTATATATGTATGGTTTTAATTTCAACTTGATACCTCCGCGCGTTCTCGAGATAAATGGTCTTGACAGACAAACAAATAGACAGGCAGACAGACGGACGGACAACAAATAAGAGTACCTTTTTTTCTTTTTGAGTTACGGAACCCTAAAAATGGGCAGAACTTTACACTTTACTTCGTTCACTCCACACTGGACCATCAATTAGCCCGTCGCACTTCATGACACCAAGAACTGTCACAGATTACGAGACACCATCATTAAGAAGCTAATCCAGCAGGAAATTCACGACCCTCAGTAATCAGGGATAAGAGACTAGGAGGAGGAAGATAAATAAATACTATTCTTCAAGGGCTTCCAATTGGGTAATAATATAAATATATATATTTTTAATAATGTAATAATTATGTTCAAAATACTCCACCGTTACACTTTTTTGTACTAATCAACAGAGGGGAAAAAAGAATTCCCAGCCCATATTTGTAAAACTGACTAAGTAAAATTTCCTACAAAAGCCACACCCATTTCTGCATACCGATAGCGTTACAAATAAGAACATTATTGCTACACAACATGTGATTACACGCGTGAGGGGTGCACATAAAACGTTGTACTTGCACAATGTACAGTCACGAGCATAAAAATGTTCGCAGTTACTGGAACTCTACTTATGGGCCAAATGTTACGTACAGTGGTCCAACGTAAAATAAGTGTGGAAACCGAATAATATACAAAAAATTAGCTGTGTGATGCAAAGGAATGTGAAAAATGTCGTGATGATAATTTTGGTAAACGTAAACGTATAAGAGTAGGGAAAAAACAAAAAAAAAGCAATGGATAGACTGTTACTTTGGTTTAGTAAAGAAGTAATGACTGAGATTAGTATTAGTGGAGTAGAATGAAAGAATAAAAAATATCTAGAGAGCGATGATTACTGGCATTCAACTACTAACTATAGTAAAAGTTTTTTTTTTTAATATTTACTAATTTAAAATATTACTAAAACAACATGATATTTCTGCATACAACTGTACATTTCAACCCTGCAACGCTGCTGAGGTCTTTAAGACCGTGCGTGCTTGTAATTATGTGCGTGTCTCTAACTAGTTATAACTACCCTCGCGGAAAGGGTCATGTACTATAATTTCTTGTAAGTAGCCTTATTGTTTAATAACAGTATTAAACTGAATAAATATTGTTATTGTTTAAAGTCGATTCAATTTGTTGTTGTATATCCGTGTTATTATGAAAATGTTGTTTGTATTTGATAATTGCTGAGGGTTAGGCAAATAATGATGATATCGTAGGTGACACGAAATTTTTAGTAAGGTCTGAAATCAACGTCATAGATAATCTTTAAGGAAGCTTTTTAGTAATTAAAGCAAGTAAATTATAATATACACTCGTTTGAGTCTAAGTTAAATTTCTTTTTTACTTAATTTCCTTTGTGCAGAATCAGATTCAATCAATTCAATTTTCCATCCTAAGGTATCTGCTTGATTACGTTCTGGTGTGATAGTGGTGAAAGGAGAGTTGATCACTAAAAGAAATATATATATAAATATATACCTGGATGAATAATTCTAAAGTAAAAGTAAGTTTATGGTTTTGTAAAACAAATCTAACTAAAGATTGCGACCTCTTAGCACTGAAAGAAAAGTTTGTAAAACAAATGAGCTAAAACAAAAGAAATAAAGAAAACGACATCTAGTTAAAAATAAAGAATAGCGAAAGAGGAGCAATAAGTCTTCTTAAGAACTGGCCGTAAAAAGAAGACTTAATCAATTAGGACCTCTATTGACGTAGTATCTAGAAAAAGTGCCTAGCTTAAAACGGTAGATGGAATCCTATTTGAGTAAATGAGGGTAAATGAGTGACGAAATGGCTGAGAATCGAAGTTTTTAGTATACAATTTGGTTAAGTACTAGGACAATATAAATAAGGATAGTGATAATAAACAACTAGTTACTTATATGTATAACATATGCATATTGTTTCATGATAAATACTAGCAAAAAAATGTATACATACAAAATGAGAATAAAATGCAGGCACTTGAGAAACAATAATAAATAATGTCACGAAAATAAAAAGAGCGATAAATATTAACGACTATAAAGCTACAGGAAATGAACATGGAATGAAAGAAAGAAATAATACATCAATCGCAGATAACATGGGACAAGGGTAGAAAGATGATGATAAAAGAAATAAAAATGAAAAATCAACCATGTATGATATTATTTATTACTTGAGACAATGTCTTCCACTGAAAATTATAAACAGAATAAATAGCGTTGACGTTATTTATTCTGTTTATAATTTTCACGTTTTAGTAGGTACATATTAGATAGTTAATGCAACTAAATATTTGCCTAGAATAAAAATAACGCTGGGCAGGACATTTGAAATTCTGGTCACGTAGAACGACACTCAGACACATTTTATGACAGCTAAAAAAATAAAAGGAATATATTGAACAAAATTTTGCACCCAACATAGTGAATCCATTATATTTTTCGTTGGATCTAAAAAATGTATTTGATGATACTCTATTGTTTACTGTTGTAAAAGGTTATAAAAGTGTGGATTTTGATATTATAGTCGTATGTTTTTTTAGGGATATGGATGTGAAGAATTTGCGCTTTGATGAATCCATTACAATTAAATTTGGAATAGGCTAAATAAAAGCATATCGAAAATATTTTTTTAATAATTTAAATCATGTTTTCAATATTTTATGGGTGATTGTGAAACAAACATGACCTGTGGGTATTATGACAAATACTGTTCATCAATTACTCGTAACTGGGTGGAATTACCACGTGATTAAATTAATTTCGGAGAAAATAGCGTAGAAGTAAAACAGTTTTAAATATATCCATAACATAACATTACAGCCATAATATCAGATGTGATCAGTCAGATGGTTTATCTGGAAGTATTAAAATATATCTTAATACTCATGTTCTGTTTCGTCCTAAAAATGAAACTTTTCAAGCAAAATAACAGAAAACTGGTTTATTCCGATCCGTCGAAGTAGATACTTCAAATGTACTGAGAAGCTGATATCTCTAAAGTGGAGCTAGCAACTTTGCATACTGATTCGAGAATAAAGGGAAACACTGGATCAATCTCTTATCGTCTCGCGCAATTTGTTGGAGTCAACTGAGCGAAAAGGGTAAGGTATATACTATCGTACTTGTGAGCGCAAATAATGTTGTTTTGTACGGTAAAATAAGAAATTACGAAATATATTTACCAATTTTATATATCTCACTAGAAATGACAATTCTTTTTTATAAATTTTAGATATCAGAAAAAAATACTCATAAACTGGACGGTTAAAATTATCAGCCTACTTTCGCTGTCACCAATTTATCCAGTATTAACATTTAACAATCTAGAAAAAATTGCACATTAGATTTCACACGTTCTGGAAGTGCAACCAGAATCATGCAAAATGCATAAAATGAATCTGGTAAGAATAATTTAACTTTTGTGAACCTTTAGTGATAACTTTAGAAATCAATTCATCGTGAAATGGCTAAAGCGCAGAAGCAAACTGAGCGATCCGTTTGTTCATTTCATCATCATCTTTTCAGCCGAAAAACTTCCACTGTTTGACATAGGCCTCCCCCTAGTGTCACCACAATGAAAGGCTCTGTGCTTCTTGCATCCATCGGATTCACGCAACCCTTATCAGGTCATCGGTCTACCTTGTAGGAAGCCTTCCAACGCTACGTCTTTCGGTACGTGGTCGCCATTCCAGAACCTTTCGGCCTCAACGGCCATCCGTTCTGCGAGCTATGTGCCCTGCCCATTGCCACTTAAGTTTGGCGATTCTTTGTGCTGTGTCGGTAACCTTGGTTCTCCTGCGTATATCCTCATTCCTGATTCGATCACGCAAGGAAACTCCGAGCATAGCCCTTTCCATTGACCTTTGGGTGACTTTAAGTCTTCTGATAAGGCCAATTGTAAGCGACCACGTTTCGGAGCCATATGTCATCACTGGCAACACGCATTTGTTCATTTATAAGTACAAAAAGAAGCAATTCCATGCACTTTCTTTTTAAAAAATACAAACTAGTGCTTGACTGCGATGCCCACCTGATGGTAAGAAGTTATGCAATCGTTGATGATAAATCGCACTAGTTTATTAAGAGCCTATTCGCTCTAGCCTTAAAAACACCAAGGCTAGAGTTAATAGGCTCTTAATAACTCTTAATAATCGAACGACAAGACCCCTGCAAGCAAATAGTTCCAATCCTTTGATGTAAGCGTTATAAATATTACCATTTGGTAAATATTTAGTATCTGAATTTTTAAACTAAATTGTTTTATTTCCACTTGATTTTATTTCCAAACAGATAAATAGTTAGATACAAACATTTAACATATACAACTGCAAACAGTAAAGAGATCAAACGGTTATTTGAACACGTAATATTTTATTAAATTCTCATTGTATTTCCTTTGTGTGGTTAATTAGACATGGGTTTAATTGAAAACGTATCTTCCAGAAGGTTGAAATTCGAAAGTTTCTAATGATAAAATTCCAACATCGTACCTTTAGAACCTTGAAAGGGTAATGAACGGTGTTCGTCTCTTCTACGAGTGACAAATATTACAGTAAGGTGAATTTGTTTTTAAGTTCGTCGTTTATACCGCGTACATCGAAGGACTGGAACAATTTGCCTGCTGCGGTCTTCCCGTCCAACTATAATTTAGGTGTCTTCAAGGCTAGAGTGAATAGGCTCTTAATAAACTAGTGCGCCTCACCATCAATGATTGCATTACTGCTTACCATCAGGTGGGATCGCAGTCAAGCACTGGTTTTTATCAATTAAAAAAAAAAAGAAAACGTTTGTTTGTAAAAGGTAATCTTTAGAATGACTGATTTCATTGTAAAATTCCCTTATCTATTATCTATAAAATATTATATGCTGATTTGTGTGTATTTACTAAGTGCATGTTGGACACTTCTTTAGATTCAAATAGAGGGACAAAATTTAATATTTGGCATACGAGTAGAATCTTTCCTGGAATAGAACATAGGAATTATTTGTCCCAAGAGTATGTACTCCTATCTAGTGAAGCTCTACAAGTCTAGTTACCATATAATATATAGGGAGACCGATGCGCCCAAATCTACCACACTACTCAAACAATAAGACTCTACATTAGTACTCGCACCCCGACAAACGTCGTATGCTAAATTAATATAGGCACGACGCGAGTTGACCATACATTCACCTCTATGCACTCGCTAGACTCACGCACTGAATAGATAGTGCAAGCTAACTATTCGGTGCACGTGCTCTGAGCGATGTAATACAATACAATGCCGCTCACACACATACACAAATCGTCCCTGTGGTCTAAACCATAACTGGTTTGCTCTGGAAGTGGGTTATACGGGGGTCACATTTCCTACTGTAGGTCCGTAACAAGTCGGCATACTCGTCACTGGTCGTCCTCCGCCGGGTTTCCCCTAGGGGTGTCACCTGGCGGGAACTGACCACCGGTATGTTGTGAAAAGTCGGCGCTGTGTGCAGCAGCGTTGTGACGTGCTTGCAGTACACACATACAAACATACACATAGAGCCATCTGCTCTACAACCGCCGAGCCTAGTTAGGTACCATAATGACGGGTTTGTTGTAACGGATCCCGTCTGGACTCCGCGGTCAGACGGCGAAGCCCTGACATCGCCTGCCATGCTCCCTGATGGGGTCGCAGCAAAAGCCACGAGACGCCCAGATCTGCGTGTGTGGCACACGTGTGCGCAGTGTAGTTCTAGCTTTATGCCCACAACGTTACACCCATAGCTTGCAGAAAATATTTGCTAAAAATCTCCTATTGACAGATGAAAACTTTTTCTTAGAAAACACTTAACATAATTTAGTATTGTATTCATTATGTCATTTAATATGTACCTACAGAGATAAAAACAAGTTTAACATAAATATTAATATAATAGGTACGTGTAGTCTTAAGTTAATACCTAGAAAATCCAGCTAATGTCCCTATTTATAATAATGATCTCAGCAGAATATTTATCAAAGAATAGTGCGTACAGTTCAGTGAGTTCTAAGAATAGAAGTTGAATCGAATAATTTATATCTTTTTTCAATAAGCAAGTTCCAAGAATCTATAAAAACGAAACTTTTGGTGCTAGTTATCAAATTTGTTACCATTGTGCTATTTATTTACAAAGAATCTAGAATTTGTTTATGCTTATAACTTTATGTTATATAAAAAATAAACATAACAAATTTGTTAGCAACGAAATACATAACTCTGTTACATTTCGATTCAAAATTGTATACAATCAAAATACCGCAAATTTGATACTGAAATCGGATAACATAAAAACGTTAAAATCACTCTTGAATCTGATGTAGGTACCTATTGTTTTTGGGCCGTACTTGGATGGCCCGGCAAAGGGTCCATCTGACCCAATTAGAGACATCTACTATTAGGGAACGGCGATCGCAATGACACAGAATAGATAAGCACAGAAAGCTAGCTACATACAACAAGCAAAAACAATGGCCAAGTGCGAGTCGGACTCGCGCACTGAGGGCTTCATACATATTTACATGTGTAAATAGAATTCCCGAACGGAGTCACGACATTTTTTTTTTCATTTACAGGCACTTTTGAAATGTCAAAAAGGCAATCAGCCAGAAAAAAAATATGTTAAGTAATTGCACATTCCAAAGCGTAGATCTCTATGGAGAAGAATGTGCAAGTAACTCCACGGACACTCTTTTCAATCATGTTACGTATTACAAATATCTCGGCTACATGTTTCTTGTCACTATTATGTGAGAACAATGTAAATAAAGTAAAAATAAAAAACAAAATATAGATATTAAAATAGCAACTAGTAGCTAAGGGATGACCAGTCTCAACTGACAGAACCCGTGCACGGACATGATACGAATATTAGCACCACTCAGCTCCACCATTTTGAAAGGAACCGAATGATCCACCACATGCGCCACCATCAGTGAGATATTTGAATGAGCATGACAAACTCTCAACTGCCATGCTCATTTATGTCAAGCAAGTCCAATAATAACCTAAAAACAATAAATAGCTCCATGGTACTCACATTTACAAACTGAAAAAAAAATGCTTATATATTATACAGTACTGTATTATACAATAATGTGTTATACATTACTGTATTTTCAAATTTCAAACACATAAAAATAATAATAATTTCCAAGCTAATCAATTTGTACACCCTAGTGGTAGCGGAGCTGGACCAGCATTGAGCCAAGTATTTTTATCTTGAATATAATCCTCCAACTTATAATATGCTTCACTTCATTCACTACCACTAGGGTGTACAAATTGGTCTCTATTTCTTGTAACATAATTATTTATGTTACACGAAATAGGGACCAATTAGACATAAGTCTATTGCCTCCTTTGCTAAAAAGATGAAGATTTTTTTCTAACATACATGATGTTTTCATAGATATATTGACAAAAGGGTTCCGTTTATTTCCTTTTGAGGTACAGAACCCTGAATAGAGTAGCAGAAAATCCATAGATGAGCGATACAAATGCCGGATGAGAGAGATGCTAAATCGAGAAGACTTGCTAAATGTGGAGCAAGTATCATATTGTCATTAAGCGGTATCATCGGAAAGAGCTACCAAGGCCCTGGAACGCATAAAGCGATTTAAGGAACAGTAGTGGGTTTTCGTCAATAAAACTCTGACTTAACTTTCGTTCTATCAAGAGTGGGAGAACTTTTTCGATGATAGTCACCAAAAAAACTACCAAATAACGTTTCAATTAAAATTGAAAATTCTCTTTTTATCACTTAGAATATATTTTTTTAAATTAGACATTTTTAGATCTTGTTGCGTATCAAGTTTAAATAAAATCGGTTCATTCGTTTCCAAAAATGAAGAAAATCTTGATAGTTGGTTTGAAATATTGTGAGGAGGAGGGATGATTGCATAACCCAATTCCGCCTAGCCCGTTCCATCATCGGACCACCAGGCGTACGGCAAACGCCACCGGTAGATGGTGGACATCCCACCTATACGCACAAAACGTTTTGGGAACACATTCATTGTGCGTACAGCTAAGGAGTGGAATTCCTTGCCGGAATCTGTTTCCTGATAGCTAGAACACAGGAATCTTTAAGTCAAGAGTGAATAGGTTACTTCTAGGTAAGCGCGCTCCATCGTCGACCGCATCGTCGATTTCCATCAGGTGAGATCCTATCAAGAATAAAAGAGGAGATATTTTTGTAGTCTTTTTCTTATTGGGGCTAATAACTACATCCTGGGGGCACGCTTACCGGCAAACAAAAAAGTGATCAATCGCGGGCCTAACTGCAAAAAAAGTGTAACTGTGCGTTTTTTTTTCGCTATTTTTATATAGTCAACCTTCTGTAATCATTTCACGTGTGGCAGAGTTGAATGGGAGACGTGTTTCGACGTTTTTTGCCGGACAAATTAATTTGTGGGCTTCGAAAGGTACCGATGTATATAGCGTCCTCTATAATATGTAGAACCCGAGCTTGATATGAAATCAATATAGAGAATACAGCATCCTATGCAAAGCGTTGTATCGATCTGTTGAAAGCATTTGACTCGATAAAGTTTCGGTAGGGGACTTTGTTTTGATTATAAATTAGGAGCGAAATTAAACTAAAATAGATCCATAAATATATTGATTTAGATATGCATGCAATAGATATGGCGAGTACATTACTTATCTTCGGTTTACCGACGACATGTTATGGCTGAGACTACGTAAGAGCTCAGCACAATGCTCAATGGTCTCAGTAGAGCTTCCGAAAGTGTGGGATTTAAAATTAACATGGGAAAAACTAAAGTCATGATAAACAACCACTCCTATCAATATTGGAGACTCTATACTCGAAGTTGTGCACGATTACGTCTATTTTGGACTGACAATCCAATTGGGTAAATCTAATTTCGAGAAAAAGGTCAACCGTCGAATCCGACTCGGCTGGGCAGCATTCAGGAAGCTGTGCGGTATCTTCTCGTCTAATATACCACAGTGTCTCAAGACGAAAGTCTATGACCAGTGCGTGTTGCCAGTGATGACATATGGTTCCGAAACGTGGTCGCTCACAATGGCCTCATCAGAAGGCTCAAATTCACCCAAAAGGCAATGGAAATGGCTATGCTCTGAGTTTCCGATGCCGACATAGCACGGAGAATCGCCAAACTTAAGTGGCAATGGGCAAGGCAAATTGCTCGCAGAACATAATATCAATTATTTTTACATATTATTATGTAATACCCTAATAAGACTTGTTTACAACTTCAAGAATACGTTATCGTAGGTAATATAAAACATATTTTTCAAGAATATTTAAGTATTAAAATCTCTCTCTAACCGAATAATAAAAAATATATGAAGAAGCAATTCTCGCATTTATTGCGAAATATTATATGAATGCTTTCAAAGGCCTAATATGTCAGTAATAAAGTATATACATATACGTCTGTATTCAAAGATTTATATATTAATGTATTATTACATGAAGCCTTTGAAGCGTTACTCTAGAAGATTCGTATCATAATAAAAGCAAATAATATTCCACGAGAGATATTATTTATTACATGAAGAATATTATTAAGGTTACTTACATTTATTTGATTTGAACGAGTTCACTCTTACACTTGCTCGCAGAACAGATGTGAGTGATGTGAGAGTGGCGACCATGTACCGGATGATAAAGCGTTGGAAGGCCTCCCACAAGATGGACTGATGACATGGTAAGGGTCGTAGCTGAATAGTACTAACAGGATCAATGTTCAAGGTTAAGCACCTGCTGAGGTTAAATACAGGATGTGTAATCATCTTAACATGCCTTCGTAACTCGGAAGGCACGTTAAATGATAAATGATATTATTTTATGTTGCAATTGGTTTAAAAAAAACAATTGTATACGCCAATTTTTTCGTCAGTTTAAACAAGATAGATAAAGGCCAGTGTTTTCTGACTGACTACCCTGAGAAGAAACACTAAAACAAGATCAGGTCAAAATCTCTTTTAAAATCCATACAAATATTAATCAAATTCGGAAAACCCGACCCACGAGTTGTAGGTCGCTGGTTCAAACCCAGTCAGGCGCATTACTTTGAGTAAGTATTTCGTCACCACTGCTCTCAAAACGGTGAAGGAAAAAATCGCGAGGAAACCGACATGTTCTAGAACCAAAAATTCGAAGACATGTGACATTCACCAACCCGCACTGGGCCCGCGTGGTGGATTATGGCCTATTCTCTCTCCTTGAGAGGAGGCCTGAGTCCCAACAGTAGGAACATTATAAGACTGACTATGCTGTGCTATTAGTCAAATTATATGAGAAACTTGCAGACTGGTATCTGAGATGGTCTTATAAGGAAAGAATCACACAGATTTGAGTCGACCTGTCCAGTCAGTGTAAGCGTTTGTCAGTATTCGTACAGTATATTAGGCTATTGGTCGTGGCTGTCATTTGTGGATCTTTGACAGTCAAATCGATCTGTAGCCCACAGGTGTCATTTTGATATAGTCGGTAGTCGAACGGTACAGAATACGAGTGAGCCAATTCATTACAATGTGGCCAATTCATTGTGAGGAATATATTCGAAGCGAAAGACAGACTCTGTCAGACATCGCCATATAGATCTATTCTGTACTTTTTGTTTCCAAAGGACACCTCCAGCTCTCGTTAGATTCAGACCATTGTGAGAGAGATTTTTCATCGCTAACTCTTATGGCGATAATTTAGGTAAAAGTGCATTTCTTTTTAAATTTATAAATTCATCAGGATCTTCTGAATATTTTCGTAAACCAAATTGTTGGACATTCTTCACGTTTCTGAACTTAAATTGTGCGTTTACATTAAGTCTTCCTTTTAATAGTCCTCTTTATTTTGAGGTTCCTACTTGGTCCCATTCGTCTAAGTTTTTATGACCGTTTTATATAGGTTTTTGATTGCTTCTGGGCCTCCGTTAATTTATTCTTTATTGCGCCACTTTGAGTTTTCATTTTAAGGGCAAAATTAAAATATTTTCTGTAATGACAAGTACCGGATGGGGTTCGTTAAACTCCGTTGGCATTTTCTCTCATAAAAATAACAAACTTTATCTTTGTGTTCCTTTAGCCCACGAAAACTCATTAAATTGTAGGAATTTTGGTATGTAACACGATTACATTAATATGACTTGCTAGGTCTCTTGGTGTTTATTTAGGAACATTCTCGTAGATTTTATTGACGTCAGAAGAGTCCTTGAGCTCATTTTTTAGGAATATCTCGTAAAAAAAATCATTGTCTAAAGATCACCATCAAAATCTACAACCTATCTCATTTCTAAAACAAACAATCTCCCAAAAGGGTCGCAATATCATCAATAGTACTTAAAACTTTGAAAGCAATAATACAATAGGACATAATTTCACATAACACAAATTCTACAGACCTTTACTTCGCCAATCCGAGACATTTATCATGTCAGGCCTAAAGCAAGGAATTCTATTATCCCCAAAGACATACGTTCATTTGATTACGCCCAATTGAAAATCGAAGGAACGCACGTTTCAATTTCCGGTAAAAGATATCATCTGCAAACAGGCGATGTGACGATTGAATGTTGAAAGTATGCTAAACTTTTTGAAACGAAAGAATTACTTTACAGAGTTACACTGAATGATAATGAATAAAATATTGAATTCCATGAGGTTTTTAATGGTAATGTTGATAAGGATGACAATGAAATGGAGAAAATTGAAAAATACAAACAGGTTATTATTGAAAGTACTACAACTAAATATTCATAAAATAGACCGGAACAAACGATTATGAAATTAATAATTTTAAATTTAGCCTTCAAGAAAGAGTTCCAAAGTGGAGATGACAAACATTACTGACTACTTACATGACTAGCTACTACTGTTCTAAGTTTTATTACGGCTGCTATGCATTATGTAGATTTGGGATACCTTTTTTACAAATGATGGAATAGAAATATTGGCGTCGCTGCTATATAACGCAAACATCTGCATTGAACTATAAAAACGACGCATCATTTTGAGCTCACACATAAAACACAGGAAAAAAAAAACTATGACAAACATAATACAAAACATTTAGAATTTATCAAGCACAACAAAGTTAACACAACACAAGCTGGCATTGTTGATAATGATTCCATTAAATATAGCCCAGCTTTAGACATCTCAGGGGAAATTTACAGAAGTCTTAATAGCCGTGAACGCATGGAAGGTTTCCGAGGTATAACGTATTACGCACAAATTTTCCTTAATCGCTTGTTTCTAACAATAAATTCTGGTCGAAGACCCTAGCTTAGCAGGGGATATCCCTCTTTATCCGTTGGTGTCATAAGAAACAAGTTAGGGATTACTAGAAGCGGATTGGTCGAAGAAATAAACGCGGTATTAGTTACTGGTTTTGCTACTAAGCAATAGTATGATCGATACATATTTTATTATTACTGAATAATTTAACAAATTACAATACCTTTTACTAACATGGTTTCTAACACCTGCAAGGGTAAAACTGTAGTTCCGGGGCCAATACGACCACATCTAGCTTACCAGTTCATTTCATGCTCTAACAGTATTATTAAATGACAAGTCAGAGCATTGCTTTAAACCAACTTATCACCTCAGACTAAAAATGTTGATGTTACGTTTAGTAAAGTCTATAAAGATTATAATTTTAAAGACATAAAGTAATGTGGTACTTAGTAAAAACTAACTCAAAATGGTTGTGTAATTTTTATATGTCTAATAATAAAGTAAATAAGGCGTATTATATTCATTGGTATCATGAGGGAGAGGAGGGGAGGGGGAGTAAATCAGTTTCCCAAGGTAAATTATAGGGGTAACAAGATCGAAAAGGTTAGGAATCACTGTTCTACTACTTTTTCTATTTACTCTTGTTAATTTGTAGTAATAAAAACAAATGCTGCACATAATGATTGATACAGCTAATGCTGTAGAAATATAGTATTAATATAGAAGCTCGATATCCATTAAATTAATTTAATTTTCCTTCAATATTCTTAATTAAATTAGGAGCATATAGATCATCCCGTAGAAGTAATAATACAACCTGCTTCACAAGCAGTTCTAGAACGACGGAAGGCTCAATGTGTTCACCAATATTTAGGACCATATCCCATTTCACTTCACTACAGAACTGGGAATTGGTAACGCCTACACATCCATCGTCTTTTCCAAACGCAAGCTTTTCTGAACATAGAGGTACATTACGATTTACGCCCACGCCTTTCACCACCAAACTTTCCTATTTGTTTTCGAAATTCTTTATTCACCTAAACACAAGTTTAGCTTACTTTTTTTAGAGGATATATACATTTCAGTACTATGACATCATAATATAGTGTTAGGATCAGTAGCAACAGTATTGTGATCGTGTTTGCGGACAGATGGGACTCTCCACCACTGCACCATTGGATACGCTTGCACGCTGCACGGTCAGCAATGGACAGTTCCCCTTCACCGCACTAAATGTGTGTAGTTTTTGGTTTTGTATGTGTTTTCTTTTATTTAATTGTGTAATGTTAGCTGTTTTTTTTTGTTTGAGAGTTGTTTTAATTGTATGTGTTATATAAATGCTGTATTTGTTATCTATGGACGGAAAGGTAACGTTTATTATTATTACCTATTATATAAATATTTATTTATTGAAAGTGATGTAAATAACACCATTATAGCTATTTACGCCAATGCGTTGCTATTACAAATATGTCATATTAGTCTGTATGTTCAACCTTTTCCAATCTATATTTTGTCAGCTGCTAATTAAATTGGATGTAGCTAAATGCCAATATTTTACATAGAGCAACTGTATATAAGCCCTCCACAACCCAGTTATTTGATAATACGATACCCCATGATAAGACTGGTGAAAAATTTTCTTTTTTTTTTTTAATTGATATAAACCAGTGCTTGACTGCGATCCCACCTGATGGCAAGCAGTGATGCAATCATTAATGGTGAGGCACACTGGTTTATTAAGAGCCTATTCAATCTAGCCTTGAAGACACCTAAATTATAGTTGGACGGGAAGACCGTAGCAGGCAAATTGTTCCAGTCCTTCGAAACGCTTAGTCCGGACCGTAGAAGTTTCAACAACGTAAGAGTGGATATTCTTCGTACGTCAGGTTGTCCGATGGTAGAAAGGAGATTCTTTCTGACTATAGGTAACGACTATCAAATATCTACAAAAAACGGCCAGAATCAACGATGTAATATGCTCACCATGGTACGGAAGAATCTCAGTATATCAAGATGGACACTCATCTACAGACTAACCTCGGCAAATGTTGTTTAACCTTGGATGTTAACTTTTTTATCTGATGTATCTATGTAGAGATCTGTTTAAGTCATAAGCTGCTTTTGTCTTTCTTAGTATATCAGTACATATCGAGTGCGTGCCGCCAAAACATCGCGTTTTGCCGTACACCTAAAACATATCACGGTTCCGATAAACTAACATTATCTTTTATGGTACTTTTATAGTTTAGCTTTTATTTTACCAACTTTTCTGGTCACGAATCGACTGTAAACGGTACAATACTGCAAAAGTCTCAAGGGAAAATAAAACTAGAAGACTTTCAAGAAATCTTAAATTAGATTTGTTTCTTTAGGTGGTGTTAAAGGCTATCTATCTGGCTCTTTGCTTTAGTGGTGCAATAGAGGATCATAAAGTTGCTATAGGTGGTATACAATTCCATTCTGTCCGAAAGGAATCGTGTAAAAGAACATAGATCTTGGAAAGGGTTAAAAGTTCGTTTTATTCTCTCTATACATTTTTATTAATAACTAGCGACCCACCCCGGCTTTGCATGAGTGTAATAATGTGATAAATGAGGAACCACTCGACCAATTTTGTGCAAACTTCACATAAACCATCTACTAAATAGAATGAACAAAGCCTAAATATTTGGTTTGGATAGGTGAGCTAGTTCTTGAGTTATAAAATTACTACGAAAAGTGGCATTGATTTTTATATATATAGATTCTATAGAACTTGAACAATTTGGAAGCTTTTATTTTTAATTTTCAAAATGTGCATAACCATGTTATTTTACTTATTTCAACGAGCGTGGCTATTGAGAGTATGTCATACTCAATCAAATGTCTCGCTAAAGGTGGCTCATGTGTAGGATCATTGCGTTCCCTTCAGAATGGTTAAACTGAGTAGTGCTGATACACGCGTCATGAGTGGGAACGAGCAGCGTCATTTTAGGATAGACATCTTTTAATTATCACTGATAATCAGAAGGCTGAAAGTCACCCAAAGGGCAATGGAAGGGCTATACTCGAATTTTCCTTGCGTGATCGAATCAGAAATGAAGATATCCGTAGGAGAACCAAGGTTGCCGACATAGCACGAAGAATCGCCAAATTTAAGTGGCAAAGGACAGGGCACATTGTTCGCAGAACAGATGGCCGTTGGGGCCGAAAGGTTCTGGAGTGGCGACCGCGTACCGAAAGACGCAGTGTTGGAAGACTCCCTACAAGGTGGACCGATGACCTGGTGAAGGTTGCGGGAATCCGATGGATGCAAGACGCACAGGACCGCTCATTGGGATGACATTTGGGGAAGGCCTATATCCAGCAGTGGACGGGTATCGGCTGAAATTATGATGATGAATTTTAAGCTTTTGGATATTCTATTAAGTACATTATTTTCTCTAAGGAAAAAGCAAAAAGAAATATGGAACCAGGATTTTTTGAGTTGCTTGCACTTTTTACCCCACAGAGTTTTATGATGACGTCATCTTTCTGACTGTCAGTTTTTTCAGTCTATTTGAAATAAATGCTTAAATTTTGAGCACAAATTTGAAACCCTTTTGGTTTTTTGAAGTATGAAAATATTCAGCGTAAATAATAGTGAAATAAGTGTCGTAGTAACTGTCCATCAAGCTTTCCGAGACGTGAAGAAATGACTAACGTCTAGTAGACAGGAAAATGGCTTGTATTAAAACGAAATATGTATAGAATACCTATATAAAAAGAAGATTTAATAAAAATTCAAACCCTTCTACGGAATGTTTGATTGTTGTTAGGCATCTTTCTAGTAGCAGCTTAAGCTCTAAGTGTTTAGACGGTGTAGTTCTAATAAAAGTAGTGTTAAAACCAGTAAGGCGGTTACTGAGTAAGCTCCTCGGTCAAGCTTAACGTGATTAAGTGCTTTTCTCAATAAACCTGGTATTTAAAAACGTTTTTTTTTTCTCTTGATTAATGTTATTTTCTGCTGATGTAAAACTGAATAAATTGTTTTGTTAACCTCCAAATGGCTGGTGTAAAATTTCACAGGCCATATTTATTTACTTTATTATTATGTTCAGTAACGTTTTCCTTAATCAAAAAGTAAATAAAATTATTCTATAATCAATTTTTTAAACTAAAATATTTAAAGGTAATCAATGTAATATTAATATTAAATACTCTCGTGAAACTCCCATATAATATCTATAAATACCTGAATAATATTTTCCATGTTGAACAAATGAATAAAGATATAAACTATACCCAGCTCTAAAAAAGAAATTAATATTAACGATAATATAGAAACCCGTTCAGTAACGTTTTGGGAACACATGCATTATGCGTATAGCTAAGGAGTGGAATTCCTTGCCAGAATCTGTGTTTCCTGATGGCTACAACCTGGAAATCTTTAAGTCAAGAGTGAATAGGTTACTTCTAGGTAAGCGTGCTTCATCGTCGACCGCATCGTTGCTTTCCATCTGGTGAGATATCGGTCAAGCGCGAACCTATCAAGCACTGGTGCATAGGCGGACTTAATGCTACAAGGCGTTCGGTACCAGTCGACCTATGGATATATTAACCGCGTTACAAATTCATTAGAGATGTACATAAACGATAAGAGGTGGGATCCGTTGAATAAGAGAAGCATAGGACCGGTTCATACGGTGATCTGGAACATTACATACCTAACATGGGTCTCCAGTCAGCGACCTATATAGCATAAAAGCATAATCAGCCTTTTAATGTTTCCACCGCTGGGACCCAGGCCTCCTCTCTAGGAGAGGGAATGAGCCGTAATCCACCACGCGGGCCCAGTGCGGATTGGTGAATGTCACATGTCTTCGAATTTTTGGTTCTAGGACATGCCGGTTTCCTCACGATGTTTTCCTTCACCGTTTTGAGAGCAGTGGTGATGAAATAAATTACACAAAGTAATGCGCCTGGCTGGGTTTGAACTCGCGACTTAAAACTCGTAAGTCGGGGCCGTTACCACACGGCCACCACTGCTCTACGAGCGACCTACAGTGTTTTTTTTTCTTAAATGATATTGCGATCAATATAAGCCATGTAAGGGTTGCCAATCTGAATAGCATAATTGATTTTGATCAAAAATCATAATTGTCTATAGTAATAAAAGCTATAACAGATCATCTTCCTGCCATTATCCTGTTTTATTTGAAGGCGGCGCAACACGTTTTTTACTTCCATTTTGCCCTGTCACCCGTCATGCTATCACTAACTCCTATTTCTTCCATATCACTTGTCACACAATCCATCCTCCTTTTCTTTGGCCGCTCTCTCCCTCTTCATCCATTCTTTAAAAGATCTGAACTGTAGCTAAGCAGATGGTACATACTTATATACTGTATAGATCATAGTCATCAATCTACTCATCCATTTTCCACTATATTGACGTTACAAGTCTAGCGGTATGCAGTTAAATTCCAGATTTTAAGCATGGAGCGACTGCTAATTTGATCTAACCGGTAACATTGGTAGCATGATCCCACTTTAGCTGACAAGATGATTTTCCGAGGCTCGAACAGTTCTGTGTGTGCTTAATGGATCGAACCATCTATTGAAGTTTGGTTTTCGTACTTAATCCATGATAGACCATTGTGAGTGGACCATGCGGCCATCATTTGGCATACTACGTTTCTCCTAAAGCAGATTAGGCCTTCCAGGATTTCAGGGCATCTGTAAGGGAATTCGGTGATTCTAGGATTCGTATCTGTGTGTCAGTGACACATGTGCAGTAAGTAATTACAGGGTTAATTGTCGTCTCCTTCTCCAAGCATGCTCTGAACTCTCTGAGCTCTATGATGTGTATTCTGTGTAGAAGTTTTTCAGTGAACAATGTCAAGTGATGGTCCCCATCATCAGGCACAGACTGCTTCTGTCCAGTCGTAGAATATCGACCTATGCGGATATTTCTACGAGTATTTAGCAACAAGCCCCCCAAACTGTTACATTCCATATCATTTGAGTAGTGTGGAAGCCGACACTAACATAATAACAGTGTTAGAACTTCATGTTGAAGAGATTCCTGATCACAAGGTAACTAGAGTATCTCAAAGACGACTAGATAGGATTCGTCCAGGCAAGCGTACAGAATCGTGGAACGCATCGTCGAGAACAGGTGCAATAGTAGACATACGAACAGTAGATCAAAAGAAAAGATTACTTTGTAAGTTTTTTATTTTTTTACTAAGTCGTCGTTATTGGTAGTTGATTTATATTCAACCAAAAAGTAAAAAAGAAAGCAAAGAAAGGAATGCTTAAATTTCTTTAAATTCTTAAATTAAAATCAATTGCGATTCATTATTTTTTTTAAACACCTTAGATATACAGAAAGCTTAAATAAATTTCAATAATTTCTAAGCGAGCCAAAAAAATACAGGATTGACGATGTCATGATGATATTGTCTGAATTTTCAAAAATCACGCCTACACTACATAATTAGAAAAAAATTTAGAAATAGCTAATCGAAGTTTTTTTTTTAATGCGATTGTAATTATTTAGATTTTATTTAACCATGATACATATTTAGTTAGGTATATATATCTAAGATATCATAAGTCGGAGTCAAGAAACGAGGTTATTTGTTCAAAAAATCTTCAAAATTATTTAATTTTTGCATGTCTTTAATATCTAATTTATCATGTACCTACATAATTATTAGGTCACTTGCCATCAGTGATACTCGTAGGATTGACAAATATATCGTGAAAAAAATGTATGTACCTATGACATGACATGTTATGTCAACTTTTAATTTTCAATTGCTCTCATATTATTCAAATAAACCTTTTTTTACTTTTGTAACCAAAACTGTCAAAATTGCAGCAAATACGCCAAAAATTTTGGATCAAAATGAATTTTCCATGCAACAGTATTCACGTAAGGGTCCATTAAGACGTTCAATTCTGTCCGAGACAGCCAAAACTCTTTTTAAAACGAAAAAATCATGAAGTTACTCACATTCACCGTGTCTCGTACTCTCGCGGGAACGAACAAATCACTCGAACACACTATTAACACAACACACTAGTTTAAACACACTGAATCAATTGGAAAACACTGCACTAGACTGCACTTCGTCCGCCCGTCAACATACGATCACCGAGTCTATATTTTGGCTATTTTTTGCTTACGCACGTGTTTCGTGAAGGATCGCGCCGAACCGAGGCTCGCAAACGTTCGGGGTATACTGAAACGTGCGGACCGGGCCGGGCGCTCAGTTACATCTATCTCTTTCTGCCGCGTCAGTTTGGAGGTTGCTTCGGTGTCCTGTCTCGTTCACACGCCCTGAAAGTGTACGGAGAGTACTCGTAATACGTATAGGTCAATATGAAAGCTCCTCGGGTGCTGGAAGCTGCAGTTAGGGTGGATATGTTCAGGGATTTTGTGAGGATATGTCAAGTTATGTCATAGGAGTTGAGTTTCGGGGATTTGATTAAAAGTCGTGTGTTGTAGTTCCGTACAGTATTTTTTGTTCGTGTTTTTGTTTTATTTTGATCAATGTTTTTTTTTGTGGTGATTATACAAGTGACTGATTGTAGGATAACGAACAAAAACTACAGTTATTTAAAATAAATGGTCTCTAACAGTTTGACTTAATGTACCTTTGAACCAATTCGTTCCCATGCCTAATTAATTACATGTTAATATATGATAATGACACAAACATGTTACACCATTTACGAACTTCAAAAACCTTCATTTCTTTTAGAATTCAGAAATTGAGTTAAAAAAATATCCCGGAACGTTACCATTTGAAAGTAGGGTTTATAATTAAATATACGTGTAAAGGAAAACTGATTTCAAATTTTCAATTATGAAAAAAAAAAAAACCATTTAAAAAATTAAGTTTAATAATTTTTTTTTGTCCAATATCACCTCAAAAATCCACACCTTCCAATACTCCTGCCCACTCAAGCACACAGTCCCTCAAGTTCCCCTAAACGCACCCACCCTAGTCAATCCGGCTCGTATCAGCGACTTCACGCAGGCGCACTACAAACGTCGCCTCGAAGGTTCGTCACACACCCCTGAAAATTAATTATTCCAAACACTAAACTGTTACTGTTTCGCGGACACATTTTTATTTATAGACTCTTTGGTTATGGACTTAACTTTTTTAAATAAGTGATAATTTGACATAACATTCCACCTAGTGTCGCCTTCTCATATTCTATTATACGGTCCACATTTTTATTTGGATCTTGACTAGATATTTGAAATGGACTAAGCTCGACCAGGGAATCGAACCAAGGACCTAATGGTCACCAGCAGCGCTTGCGGTCACTAAACCAACTGTTATTTTTCTTGATGGATAATAACTTTACTTAAGACTATGATTCTACACCCTCAAAGGGTAAGCAGTGACCCTGATAGAGCTGCGAATTTGTTCAAAAGAGTTACCGTATCCCAGACACGCAAAGAGCAACTGAAGAACCATGGGTAGGTTGGAGTCAGTAAAAGACACTCGCTCTTAGTCTACCCAGAGCGGGGGGAAGCTATTTTATGATTTTCCACTCCTAGAAAAACAAATGGGCCGTAGTTAGTAGGTAGCTTACGTATATTGTAATTTGGCTTGTATGTGAGGAAAAAACCAATTATGGAATTCCTGGACAGCTCATATTGTGAGGAGGTTCCTCTGTTTCGGGACTTGACTGCCGGTAGCATAGATCCGGTGTCCGATACCATAGAGTTACAATTTTTTTTAATGTCTTTGTTTTTGTTTTTTGGCTGGCCTGTTGGTCTAGTGGTTAGTGGCCCTGACTGCTATGACGGAGGTCGTGGGTTCGATTTCTACCCAGGACAAATGTTTGTGTGATGAGCACGATCATTTGTTCTGTGTCTGGGTGTAATTTATCTATGATATGTATGTATTTAGAAATATATGAGTATGTTTATCAGTTGTCTAGTACTCATAAGACAAGCTCTGCTTAGCTTGAGACTGGACGGCGTTGTGTGATAGTTGTAGAATAAAAAGTATTTATATTTCAGGCTTTGTGTAAAAAAAAAAAAAATTGTTTTAGGTAACAACTCAGAAAATTTCATTCAAGTGTCATTGGTTGAAAATTGGTTTGTAGAAAATTCTTCTTCAAGTTTCGTAGGTGACGATGTAAGATACAGCATTTAACTGTTTCGCCACTTCCCAAGACACCTCGAGAAATTCCTTCAATTTTAACCAAAATGCCGAAAGGTGTCACAACCTTCCGTAGAATGTAGCCTACCCTCGGAGGTAAATGGACCGTGGTAAGTAGATACGTACTCTATCTTTGATCGAACAGTGTCGCCAAGATTCAAATGTCCAAAACAAGCCCCTTTTAGACTAATTGGAAACATAATTGGACCGGATAATCCCCAACATAAAGTTAATTCATTATTGTTTATTTTGCTTTTGCTCCACCATCTTTTGGCTCAGTGGGGTGCCAGTGTTTCAAAGTATTTCTTTTTCAATATTTTTGCCCTTTTAATTACTTTGAAGTGTGGCGGAACTTTTTTGTCGATTAGGTATAAATAATTAATTTGGGGCGGATACTTTCGGTAAAGGGAATGGGTTATTGGTTTTAGGGATGTTATGGCTTTTAGTCTGATGTTTTTGTTTGAATAAAGATGTAGGGTTGGTAAAGTATGTTTTGTACTTATTTTAGAGTGAGTGGTAAGATTTTGAGTTTGTCTTTTTTTTTCGATGGGAATATCATCCAATGACATCCCCCGCTCTTGGGTAGAGCGAGAGGGTGTGTCAGACTTTTATTGACTAAAAATCCACTCCTGTTTCTTTGTTGCCTTTCATACCAGGGCCGAGTCTTCCTTTCAGAAGCAGACCCTTGGCTCCAGTAGGCTTCGACCCTGTTTGGCACTTATGGTTTGCTGACATCTCCTTGAGGCGCGCGTGGAACAGTAAGCGCCGTCGACAACTTGGACTCCCACCCATTTGCCACCCATTGCTCGCCGTCCGCAAGCCCACGCCTACGGTAGCCGGTAATCGGGATCGTAATCCCGGTTACTGGGGCGAGAGAACCGTTGCGTCGCGCGGTCGGCCTCCTCCTTTCCTAGCATTACTGCTTCGCAGAAGGAGGCGACCTCCTGCCCCTCCTCCTCGCTCCGGACCATGGCCTGTACCAAGGCCTGGCGGGAAAGATTGCCGCCGCCGATCGCCCTCACGAGGACACGGCGGTGCTCTGCTCAAGCGGGGCATGTGCTCCACCGTGTCCTCCGGGTGGTTCACACAGTGGTGACACCCGGACGCCGCTTCCGCAAGAATCCGGTGCAAGAACTTCCCGAACTTAACGTGTTCGGTGAGAACCTATTTCATGCGGAAGGTGAGGACACCGTGAGGTCTTTCCAACCAAGCCTCAAAAACGGGACTAACCGCCATAATTGTAGCGTGTCTAATTTTAGAGTGAGTGATTAGACTTTAAGTTTGTCTTTTTTTTTCGATGGGAATATCATTCAATGACACCTTCCGCCCTTGGGTGGAGCGCGATGATGTTTTAGACTTTTACTGACTAAAAATCCACTCCGGTTCCTTCATTGCATTTCATACCAGGGCCGAGTCTTCCTTTCAGAAGGCAACCCTTGGCCCCAGTAGGCTTTGACCCTGCTGGGCCCCTACGGTTTGCTGACATCTCCTTGAGGCGCGCGTGAAACAGTATGCGCCGTCGACTCTTTAGCCGCCGTCGACTCGTCTAATGACATCTCTTGCTCCGCCTAACAGCAAGAAATGTCATTAGATGATTTTTCACCTACAAAAAAACCCTTACGTAGTTTGGAACCATATTCATGGAAGTGTCAATGGGGTTCGTTAGTCTCTAAAAAACATGGGTTTATGAACACTTGGGGCACTTAGCATGTGAATATTTGACATTAGACAGTCTATAAAACTACATTTTAACAAGTTGTGTTTATAGCCTGTAATTGTTATAACCTCTTGGGATTTTTTCCTTAGCCATGACTGTTCTACTGTGGGGCAAAGGCCTCCCCTAAGTTCTTCCAGATATTCTTCTCCCATACCGTCTCAAACAAGTTCTTATGGTACGCAACTAGATTTCAACGCCACCTCCTTTTGTGTTAATCTTGACGGTGCTTTCCCGATGCAGGAACCCATTGCGTGGTGACATTTGTCTAACCGTCACTGTGCTTGCAACTGACTTGACCCACCCAATCTCATTTGAGCCTGGCTGCCTTTTTGTTCCGACTATTATGCCGTATTTGATCTATTCTTTTTATATCCAGAATTCTACGCTCTATAAACCTTCTGACAAAACACTTATTTAAAGTCTAATATTCGTCTATCTTAGTAACTTTAGCTTTGCCTAATTGCACTTACCACAATTTGTCGCTTCATCACCCAAAGGTTGACTGGTAGAAAATGCTTTAAGACATTATGTCCGCTTCTTTACTTATGTATGCATAAAGAAATAAATAATGAGATAAATTGCTGCGAAATCTCGAAAGTCTTTACTCGCATTGTGTTTTCTCTTTTAAATCATGATTGCCGAAGACCAAAATTAGAACAAGCATGAAAAAAGCTGTGATGGCACAAAGATTGAGGATAACAATGACAAAGATCTCGTGCTCAATAGATCAAGATTATTTTACCGTTGAAATTGGGCAGCCTTTTAAGCTATAACACCAATCCTGTTGTTGGTGTTCCGAACTCAATCGGTTACTTTTAACACCTAGCATACTTTTTGTTTGGTGGGAAATCATCAAAAATAACCCTTTAAACTCTGGTTGGAGTGACAGAAAGTGTCAGCTTTTAATTTATATAACCCTACTCGTTTTCTTTGTTGCTCTTTGCGTTCTAGGGCCGCGGTCCCTTTGGTCCCATGATCATCATCAGATCAGGATTTAATTATGGGATCCTGGAGATATCAGGAACTTTAAAATTTTATAGGTACCTTACTATAAAAACACACTACGTCACTCAATAAGTGTAGCTGAAAGGTAAAGCAACAAAAAAATATATATAAGAAAACCTTTGAAAAAAAAACCGAGTACAATACAGGTCGTATTTTTTATAAAAAGTTTTTTGACCTTGTTCAACACTGAGTGCGGATAGGCTAAAAAAACAATGGACAATTTTCATCGACCAATAATGTAGATGCTATGAAAAATGTTAATGGCTTAAAAAAAAAAACTCCCTTTCCACGCAAACACGTCATATTAATCGAGAGATCGATCACGTTGCAAATGAATCATTGTTGGGACTATAATTAAAACACGCAGCGTTGTCCAATCACGGTATTCGTCATCTATCATGTTCGGGTCGATCGATCGACAATTTTTTATATATTATTATGGAACACGTAACACATTTTTGAGAGGAAAAATATCATTTCCTTGGCAACTGATTGCCAGGATGATGGCTTAAGGAAATTGGTTTGGTGGTGAATTAATGACAGTTTGAAATGATTAGCCTACAAGGTTAAGGTTCGTTTGACAAGAATAGATGGTTATTTTTAAATTGTAAAGCTGCGCTTATAAGGGTCAGTTATGTGATGGGTGATATTAAAGGCTTGGTTTTTGTATGTAAATGAGTGAGTGTATTAATTGATCAATCCCATTTATTTAAAATAAGAGATAATCGAGAGCAGTGGTGGCCGAGTGCCCCGACTTACGAGTTGTAGGTCACGGGTTCAAACCCAGCCAGGCGCATTACTTTGTGTTATTTATTTCATTACCACTGCTCTCAAAACGGTGAAGGAAAACATCGTGAAGAAACCGGCATGTCCTAGAACCAAAAATTCGAAGACATATGACATCCATCAAACCGCACTGGGCCCGCGTGGTGGATTACGGCCCGTCCCCTCTCCTAGAGAGAAGGCCTGAGTCCCAACAGTGGGAACATTATAA
This sequence comes from Mythimna vitellina, assembly GCA_949316375.1. Lineage (NCBI taxonomy): Eukaryota > Metazoa > Arthropoda > Insecta > Lepidoptera > Noctuidae > Mythimna > Mythimna vitellina. The sequence continues at coordinate 3,600,826 of OX438687.1, read as the reverse complement.
GGCCGACTATGCTCTGCTATGGTATTTAAAATAAACCATTTACAAGCATTTTAAATTGTCAATAAGTCAGTCAGTCGGAAAAATAAAGCTGTTTGCACATTCCAAAGTGTAGATCTACGGAGGATGAGTAAGAAACTCTATAGACACTCTGCTAAGTCACAATCAACATTTATTTGTATTTCCATTATTACTAACATATTACTTTTTGTGCCTCAACAGCCTGTCATTTCACAACTTCAATAATATGAATCCAACGTTCCTGACTTGTAATTAAAACAACCACAATAAAAAAAAAAATTGTAAATAATGTTTTTGACATAATCAACTTTATGACCCACTAGCTTTTATGTTATTTATAAGCTATCCTAGTACCAAATTTCATCTAAATCCTTTCAGCAGTTTAAGCGTGAAGAAGTAGATAACAAGCACATATCACAAACGCATACACATATAAATACATACAAACTTCCGCATTTTTAATACTAGCTGCTACCAGCCCAGAGGACACAGTGGAGCATACGGTAGAGGTGTGAAACGCTTGGGCAGAGCACCAGGCCTTGGTACAGGCCAGGGTCCAAAGCGAGGAGAAGTGGCAGGCGGTTGCCTCCTTCTGGGAAGCAGTAATGCTAGCAAAGGAGGAGGCCGCACGTGCACGCGCGAGGCAATGGCCCCCGCGCCTCAACCGCCGGCATTCCGATTCCGATTTCCGGCCACCGTAGGAACGGGCTTGCGAATGGCGAGCAATGGGTAGCTCGCCGTTCGACCGTCCTGTAATTGTCTGGACGGAGGCGCGTATTGTTCCACGCGCGCTTCAAGGAGATGTCAGCAAACCGTAGGGCCTCAGCAGGATCGAAGCCTACTAGGGCCACGGGGAGTGTGAAAGTGAAACCCGGGGCCCAGAGATAAAGGCAAAGAATTAACAGGAGTACATTTTAGTTAGTAAAAGTTTGACATGCCCCGCGCTCCGCCCAAGGGCGGGAGACGTCATTAGATGATTTTCCCATCTGACAAAAAAAAAGCTGCTACCAGCGGTTTTGTTTGCGTGATAGCAGAAAACTGTCCCAAGGAAACATATTTCCGGGATAGGAAGTATCCTATGTGCTATTCCAGGACATGGTCTACCGGTGCGCCAAATTTCATCCAAATCTGTTCAAGCGTGAAAAAGTAACAAGTATAAAGAAAGAAATAAAACACGTTTATTTGGCACACAGGTACACACAAAGAGATAAAATTATAATATAGAAACTTAAATACTTAAACTTGAAATTCATCAACATTGTGTGTGTCACGGCTGCGCCAAATACACACACATAAATTCCCAAGCCCAAGTCGTCGACGGCGCGTACTATTTCACGCGCCTCAAGGAGATGTCAGCAACTGTAGTAGTCACCCAGCTGTAGTAGTCAGCTGGGTCGAAACCTACTGGGGCCAAGGGTCTGATTCTGAAAGGAAGACTCGGCCCCGGTACGAAAGGCGACGAAGGAACAGGAGTGGGTTTTTAGTCAGTAAAAGTCTGACACTATCTCCCGCTCCTCCCAAGAGCGGGGGATGTCATAAGCTGATTTTCCCACGGAAAAAAAAACACACAAATTTTCACCTTCATAATATTAGTTGTAATTGAAACCAGTCAATAAAACTGACGATTTTTAAACCGCCCCATTCCATCTTGTTTTCTTCAACATTCCCCAATGATGTACAAACAAAAAACATTGATTGATCAACAATTTTTCCGTCATCTGTCTTGTTCCTCATCAAAAATGAAGAATGGCAGCAATATTATTTTATTTACCTCATTTAAATTAATTCTGTAAGTAGCTCGTCTTTAAGAGAGATTGATTTGAAGGATACAATTTGAAATAAAGGTGAAATGCTATAGGACGGTTGAAATGCTTCCCTTAATGATGTTGAAATGGTTATTATTATTGTTTCTGTTTGTTCTTTGGCTCTGGTTCTTATTTTTAAATGCGACTTATGACTTCAATGCTGCTTTGCTTTGATTAATAGAAGTCAGTCATTAATTTAAATAAAATAAATCGTAATCAAAGGTTTTTTTTTATTCTCGATAGGTTCGCGCTTGACCGCCATCTCACCTGATGGAAAGCGACGATGCGGTCGACGATGGAACGCGCTTACCTAGGTTTATATTATTATTTAATTTTTCTAGAAACTAAGCACAAATCCATATATATAAAAGGGGAAACTGATTGACTGATATATCAACGCACAGCCGAAACTACTGAGATTAGGAGCGTGAAATTTTGCACAAGGTTACCTTTTATGACGTAGGTGAGTACTAAGAAAAGATTATCCAAAATTAACTCCCTAAAAAGATGAAGGGGGGTTCAAAGTATGTATGGAGAAACCTACATTCACGCGAGTGAAGCCGAGGGCAGAAGCTAGTATTGTATAAAAAGGTCATCATTATTCAAAACTATCAACTATATAACACTAGTTCAATCGTTATAATCTTCTTATATAATCTTTTATATGAGAGAATCTTAAGGCGGTGGTGGGAATGTCGGAAAAGTGTAGATTTACGGACAGCGAGCAATGCGCCCTTCGCTGTTTGATAAAGCACAGAGCCCAGGGACTCAAGTCTGCTATTACAATAGTGTCAGAATGGTCTATCATTGACATCATAATTGTTGATTTTGACCAAGTTTGGTAATCTACTAATATAATGGCGTCATTATGACTTTCCAATGGTCAACCACTGCCACTTCATTGAAAGAAATGTCATAGAATGGTAATCTCGTACACAATGACAAATTAATATTTGACGTATGCGGATATCTGCCAAAATGTTGACAGTTCCTTTGATCAGTGACCTACCATTAAAACGTCATTGTACAGTCATTGCTTTTAATTTGTTTCGAGACAGCTCGATATTGTCATTCTACCACAAGATCATTGACTGATCAATGATCGACCATTATGAATTATCAGATTACGAACTTTTAGTAAAATGACAATGGGATCGTGTTGGAATGACAAATTTATAAAAATAGCAGACTTGGGCCCCAGGTTGACACTATCTAGTTTTCACGAGCGCCCCAAAGATCAAATCACAATTTCCATAAAAAATATCCTTATATAATAGATAATTGTAATAAAATAAAGCCCCGCACCACGTCTGACTATCTGTATGAACGCGATAAAATCAAAATCACTAAACAAATTGATTTTCTTGCAGTTTTAACCAATACACTAAGTGATTCATGAGGAAGGTTTAGATGTATAGTACGTGCATTTATAATGTAGAGAAAAAACCAATAATTTCTAAGATCTGTAACATCCGCCAGTCTATGTATGTACGATGGATAAAAGGAACAATTAAACGCGCTAAATCGTTGCCTGTTTTTAAAAGACACGTTAGGGAACATTACCTGTCGCTGTGACTATTGATAGTCGTGATTCATATTTCTGTATAGTTTTCAATAATCTATTATATAGCATATGTATATATCTGTGTATCTATTATAATATAATGTATTTAATGCTGGTTTTGTTACACCAATGACAGCCCCATTTCTTGTCTAGGCAATTACTGTCCATTCCAGGTTGCCTGGAAGAAAGCGCAAAATGCGATAAGGCCGCCCATTGTATTTACGTATGTGTTTTAGTTTTTAGTTTCCTTTTATTTTTGTATTGGTGTACAATAAAGGATACAATAAATAAATTAATACTAATTAAATAAATAAGGAACGGATGTATGTTGAATGAAATGAAACGCAAAAGTGTGAGAGCGAGAAAAAAAAGAGTATGTAAAAGACACGGCATAGCTAACCACGTTTGAAAGTGAGCGACTGGACTGGAACAATTTGTCTGCTACGGTCTTCCCATCCGATTATAATTAAGCAGTCTTCAAGGCCGGAGGGAATCTGAATAGGCTCTTAATAAACTAGTGTGCCTCAATATTAACGATAGCATCACTGCTTATTATCAGGCGGGATCACTGTCAAGCACTAGATTATGAAAAAGGGCGGAGTAATTGATTAAGTTTTTTTTTTTTATTATTAATGATAGACTCGCGTTTGTCCACCATCTCACCTGATGGTAAGCGATGATATGGTTGACGATGAAGCACGCTTGCCTAGAAGTAACCTATTCACTCTTGACTTAAAGACCCCCAAGTTGTAGCCATCAGGAAACAAAGACTCCGGCAAGGTATTCCACTCCTTGGCTGTACGCATAATAAATGTTTTAAAATAAGAAGTTGTAAAGAACAATAAACAAGCAAGTTACGTAGTATCAACAGTTATATTTATTTTGTTACGGACGCAATGCACAAAAGTTACATAAAAGCGCACTGTAAAATAGCTCTAGAAGAACCCATGCATCCTTCCAAGCAATAAATCAGTGCACGATGCCACACTCTCACGTTCTACGTCTCAACAAAACTGCAAATTAAGTATCATCCTATCTCAACTTACTTTACGATGCTGCCAACAAAATAGCTCTTATCATTGCGAAGATAATATTTGGTAAATAAAACGTAGAATGATTTAATTTTGTAGCCAACAGCGTGGAATACTAATTTTCTTGCAAGAAACAGGTATAAACAAGCTACATTGATGTTGTAAGTTACGAAAGTCGGGAGTTATGATGCTCGTCTTTAGTACTTGTTTGAAATTAAAATTTCTTAGCTTCGTAATTTTCGGTGTTAAAGAGAAGAGGCTGGTTTTGTTGGGTTACAAAGAAAAGAGGTGAATGGATTTTTAGATTTGTAAAAATTCTAGTTTGGAGATTTTTTTTTTTTGGTGGGAAAATCATCCTATAACAAATCGCGCTCTTGGGCGGGGCGGGAAATAGTGTCAGACTTTTACTGACTAAAAACCCACTCCTGTTCTTTCTTTGCCTTCGTCCCAGGGCCCCGGGTTTCACTTTCACACTACCCGTGGCCCCAGTAGGCTTCGACCCTGCTAGGCCCTTACGATTTGCTGACATCTCCTTTAGGCGCGCGTGAAACAGTACGCTCCGTCGACGACTTGGGCTCGGTCCGGACGGCTACCGGACGGTCGGACGGCGAGCAATGGGTGGCTCGCCGCCAAAGCCCGCGCCTACGCTGGCCGGATCGTACTGTATTCACACTTATAGAGATCAAAACCAACGACATTTTCTTCAAATGAATATTTATATTTAAAATATATATATTCAAAAGTTGCAGGGTTGAAACCGGGTAAGTATCAATATGAATTTTTCAATGTACTTGTCTAAGTTTATTTAGGACATTACTGACACCCCGTGCCTCGGAAAGCACGTAGAGCCATTGGTCTCGGTTGTCAGGTTGTCATAGATATTTGACAGTTGTTAAAGGTAGTTAAACGCCAGAAAGTCTATACAAAGAATATCATGTTGCCCAGTAACTGGTTTGTGCACGTCTTATAGGTAGTCACTCAATGCAAAACACAATGTATTCAGTCGTATCCTGTCAGACTAGTATAGAGCAGTGGTGGCCGAGTGGTAATAGCACAGACTTATGCCTTGCAGGTCGCGAGTTCAAACCCAGACAGGCGCATTACTTTGTGTAATTTATTTTCATCATCAGTGTTCCCGAAACGGTTAAGGAAAACATCGTGAGGAAACTGTCATGTCCTAGAACCAAAAATTCGAAGACGTGTGACATTCGCTAACCCGCACTGGGTCCGCGTGGTGGATTATGGCCCATTCCCTCTCCTAGAGAGGAGGCATGATTCCCAACAGTGGGAACATTAAAAGGCTGATTATGCTTATTATACTTATATATCAGACTGTAAGCCAACCCCAAGTTAGTTAGTGCACGCGCACCTCAGGGATATGTCAGCAAACTGTAGAGGCCCAGCAGGGTCGAAGCCTACTGGGGCCAAGGGTCTGATTCTGAAAGGAAGACTCAGCCCCGGTACGAAAGGCAACGAAGGAACAGGAGCGGGTTTTTAGTCACTAGAAGTTTGACACTATCTCTCGCTCCACCCAAGAGCGGGGGATGACATAAGATGATTTACCCACCGAAATAAAAACCCCAAGTTAGTTGGGAAAAGGCTAAGAAAATGATGATATTTAATTCTAAAGGTAACACGTTTAGGTTTATAAATGAGATAAACAACACAAACACTAATTCTATCTAAGTATATATATAAAAGTTAACAGCTGTTTGTTAGTCTCGCTAAAACTCGAGAACGGCTGGACCTATTTGGTTGATTTTAGTCTTAAAATATTCGTGATGGTCCAGGAATGGTTTAAACGATGAGAAAATAAGGAAAAAATCACGAAAAAAAAAATCCTGATACGACGCCATCTCTAATTAAAATGTCATTATCAATGAATTATGCTGTTCTGGATTACCAGTTCTGTAATGGGCCTGGCATTGGAAGGCCTCCCACAAGGTGGACCTGGTGAGGGTCGCGGGAATCCGATGGATGCGAGACGCACAGGACCGGTCATTGTGGCGACATTTGGGGTAGGCCTATGTCCAACAGTGGACGTCTTTCGGCTGAAATGATGATGATGAATGTACTTGGCTGGGTTTGAATCCGCGACCTATAACTCGTAAGTCAGGGCCATTACCACTCGGCCACCACTGTTCACATTTAGAAGAATATCATATTAATTTGTTCAGGCTTAGTTTCATATTGTGACTAGCTGACCCAGCGAACTCCGTACCGCCTATGCCAGTAGATGATGGCGGGATAACGCCATCTATGCCAGTAGATGGCGTTATCCTTAATATTAGGTGGTACGAATTTACAAGTAAGCTTGAACAAATTAATATAATATTCTTCTGAATATTATTCCATATTTCTACATCCGAAACTAGAACTAACTAACATTGATTTGTTTACGAATTTCAAACAAAATGGAATTCAATAAGCCTCTCAACAATTTACCTTTACAACCTTTGAAGAAATATTGTAAATCTTGTTTTATTGTCTTCAAAATGCTACTTATTATTCCGGTCGCTTGATTCCAAGGGACACTGTAATTAGATCCAGTAAGTACCTAGTATTGTCAGTGATTGTCAAATGGTTAATTTTATATTGTTACCGGTGAAAACGCTTAGGGATTTTTTAAATGAAAGTAGATGGTGAATTTCTTTTTGGTGTTTTGTATTGAGAATATTCATTTCTGTGCTGTGATCATGTTAACAGTGCTGCTCCCCTATCCAAGTTACGATCATTTCGTTTGTGTCGAACGTCTTGATTAGGCCACGCTTCCGATTCCGTTTTTCTGACGTCATCATAACGCTCAATTACGTGGTCAGAACAAAGGAATCGGAGGCGTAGCCTACTCGAGGCATTCGACGCAAACGAAACGATCGTATCTTGGCTAGGGGGGCAGTTATGAAAATGATGTTGTTTTATGTAGTGTTATTATAGTTTTAAGCTTATTTATCTTAGGACCTTAGGGTCCTGGACCTTTGGAAGGCGTATGAGCGGCCGAAACTAACTTGCAGAGTTCTTTTAGACACTTTTTTTACGGAAAGTGATACCCAATTTTTAAGTTGATCTAAATTCTAATGTTTGTTTTTTGTGGTTGTGGCTTTTTTTGTGTTAAAAACTAGATTAAAGAGCATTTCTTTTTACAATGACAAGTACATATATGTATTATATAAGTATGTATTTATGTATGTAAGTATGTTTATGTATTGTTTTTTTTTTCATAGTGCACTGGATCTTACTTTCTACTGTGATCTCTCTCAATCACTCAATGGTTTGCTGGAAGAAAATTCAACTTTGAGTTAGACTCGCCTATGTACATGAACTCTGATATCCACATTTTTGTTATTTATCATGGTGTACAATAAAGAATAGTTTCATGCAAGGCGAAAATCAACCCGATGTAACACATTCTCGAAAAAAAACGTATCATTGTCCTATTACAAGACACAACGTAACAAACAAATACACACGCATACATATATACATTCGTGTGATCTTCTGAGTAAAGTATGCTATACCGGGACACAACTTTTCAAAGAACCCCATAGTAAATGAAGCTACCGCTAATTCACAAACTCATTCCCAACTTCCTGCATCTCGAAACGTAATACACAACTAGCATAAAATCTGACCCAAAAATCCACTGACACCTAAACATAGAAAAAAAAAAATCTACAAAAACAAAAGTCATTCACGTCTGTGACGCAAACAAAACTGTCCTACTTTTCTTGACACAAAGTGTAGCTCTGTATGGATAGCCAAGTTGCAAAGCTTTACACGTTACGTTGTCTGATACTGACTTATATCTACTGAATCAAACTTTAGAAATACTTCGGTTTTTTTTTATTTTTTGGGTGGCAAATCTAATGACATCTCCCGCTCTGTGGCGTGTCTAAGGCGTGTCAGACTTTTACTGACTAAAAACCCAACCCTTTTCCTTATTTGCCATTGTTCCAGGGCTTCGGGGATCTCTTTAGCATCACTCATGGCCCCAGTAGACTTCGACCCTGCTGGATCTCTACGGTTGCTGACATCTCCTTTACGCGCGCGTGGACATTACGCGTCGAAAATATTTCTATATGTTACAGGTGTGTTTGTATTTTTATCAGCTAGACTACTACAATTCGTCTGTATTGTCTAGTTCTTTTGGAAAACGGGGGATGCTTTGCCCAGCAATGGGATATCATAGCTTAAAATAGAATAATCTTCTTTATATATAAACATCAATTGCTGTTCGTTAGTCTAACTAAAATTCGAGAACGGCTGGATCGATTTTAATAATATTTCTTTTTTGTTTTGTACACTAACATATAACGTATATAACATGTAAAAAAAAAAGTTGCAAAAGAAGTAGGTACGATAGGGTAGGGTAGGGTAGGTAGGTAGCTGACGAGAACGAAGCCGCGGGTAAAAGCGAGATATAATATTTGCTACCACCACGTTCCATTAAAGGCATCTAAAGGGCCTCTGCGAGTTGGTATCGACTTCTTGTACGCATTTTAAAAGTCCAGAATCCGAGTGTTCTGATTCTGAGATATACTCGTACTAACCCATAATATAATAATAATATTTCCACACAACTCCATCCCAGTCCCAAACTAAGTAGAGCTCATGAGTACTAGATAATTGATGAACTTTAAATTTTAATATAGGCTATATAAAACTGATCGTGCTCATCACACAAATATTTGTTTTGGGTGAGAATCGAACGCACAACCTCCCGCATAGCAGTCAGGGTCATTAACCACCAGACTAGCTTATAGACCAAAACAGTTCGTTTTTTAAGTTTTGTAGTCTTAATGCATTTTATAGAACTTAATATAATATGTTAGGTTTTGATACGTAATCAGATTATTTACTCTGTTTTTGTAACCAAGTATAATATTTATTTATTAGTTTATTATTTGGTATGTATTATATGTATATATTTTTATTACATTTCTGTTATCTTTTATTTTTTTTGTACATTATTTATGTTGTTGTACACTGACAGCCCCAAATCTTTTCCTTTCGTTTCAGTTTATCCAAAGGTTGTATGGTAGAAATTTCCCTGTGCAAGACCGCCTATTGTACACTTATTTTTTATAAATTTCTGTCCTGTGATAAGTAAAGGTGTGCAATAAAGAAATAAATAAATTTATTTTGTATTCGATTATACATTGCAATCTACTAATTGTACTATTCGATTATACATTGCAATCTACTAATTGTACTATTCGATTATACATTGCAATCTACTAATTGTACTATTCGATTATACATTGCAATCTACTAATTGTACTATTCGATTATACATTGCAATCTACTAATTGTACTATTCGATTATACATTGCAATCTACTAATTGTACTATTCGATTATACATTGCAATCTACTAATTGTACTATTAACATTGAAACGTGTTTGTATCTATGCTAAAGTTGAGAACAGTGGTGGCCGAGTGGTAACGGCCCCGACTTACGAGTTGTAGGTTGCGGGTTTTTTTTTTATTGTGTGGGAAAATCATCCTTATGACATCCCCGCTCTTGGGCAGAGCGGGAGATAGTGTCAGACTCTTACTGACTAAAAACCCACTCCTGTTCCTTCGTTGCCTTCGTCCCAGGGCCCCGGGTTCCGCTTTCACACTACCCGTGGCCCCAGTAGGCTTCGACCCTGCTGGGCCCCTACGATTTGCTGACATCTCCTTGGGGCGCGCGTGGAACAGTACGCGCCGTTGACGACTTGGGCTCAGTCCGGACGGTTACCGGACGGTCGGACAGCGAGCCACCCATTGCTCGCCGTCTGCAAGCCCGCGCCTATGGTGACCGGAAATCGGGATCGGAATCCCGGCGGCGGTTGGAGCGTAAGGACCGTTGCCTCACGCGATCGGCCGCCTCCTTTGCTAGCATTACTGCTTCGCAGAAGGAGGCGACCGCCTGCCACTCCTCCTCGCTCCGGACCATGGCCTGAACCAAGGCCCGGCGAGAGATCGCCGCCGCCGATTGCCCCCACGAGGACACGGCGTTGCTCTGCCCAAGCGGGGCACACCTCCACCGTGTGCTCTACCGTGTCCTCCGGGTGGGCCACACAGTGGCGACACCCGGGCGTCGTTTCCGCATGAATCCGGTGCAGGAACCTCCCGAACTCACCGTGTCCGGTGAGAACCTGCGTCATGCGGAATGAGAGGACGCCGTGAGGTCTTTCCAATCACGCCTCAAAGAGGGGACTTACCGCCATAATTGTGGCGTGCTTGTAGGTTGCGGGTTCAAACCCAGCCAGGCCAATTACTTTGCGTAATTTATTTCATCACCACAGCTCTCAAAACGGTGATGGAAAACATCGTGAGGACACCGGCATGTCCTAGAACCTAAAATTCGAAAGACACGTGACATCACCAACCCGCACTGGGCCCGCGTGGTGGATTACGGCCCATTCCCTCTCCTAGAAAGGAGGCCTGAGTCCCAACAGTGGGAACATTATAAGGCCGACTATGCTATGATAAAGTTGTCGATGTAGAATAACGGCGGGTGATAGCTCTCTTGTTCGATTGGTAACCGTTGAGGTTTTTTTTTTCGGTGGTAAAATCATCTTATGACATCCCCCGCTCTTGGGCGGGGCGGGAGATAGTGTCAGACTTTTAAGGACTAAAAACTCCTCCTCGCTCCGGACCATAGCCTGTACCAATTGCCGATGCTGTGCCGATTGCCCCCAAGAGGACACGGCGTTGCTCTGCCCAAGCGGGGCACACCTCTACTGTGTGTTCCACCGTGTCCTCTGGGCGGTCAACGCAATGGTAACACCCGGGCGTTTCTTCCGCACGGATCCGGTGCAGGAACCTCCAGAACTTATCATGTCCGGTGAGAACCTGCGTCATGCGTAAGGACGCCGTGTTGCCTTTCCAGCCACTCCTCAAAGAGGGGACTTACCGCCATAATTATGGCGTGCCCATGGTAACCGTTGAGGTAAGACGCACGTTGTCTTATTATCTTATATCTTGTATTATTATACCGATCAGAAATAATTTAAGAACATAAGTTGAAAAGAGTGTCCATGAAGTTTATTGGGCATTCTTTCTCTATGAGATCTACGCTTTGGAATGAAGCATCACTTTTCTGGAGTGGCGACCGCGTACCGGAAGACGCAGTGTTGGAAGGCCCCCTACAAAGTGGACCGATGACCTGGTGAAGGTTGCGGGAATCCGATGGATGCGAGATGCACAGGACCGTTCTTTGTGGCGATATTTGGGGGAGGCCTATGTCCAGCAGTAGACGTCTATCGGCTGAAATGATGATAATGATGATGTTCCCTTTTCTGACTGAATAACTTCTTAACAATTCAAAGGATAGAGCAGTAAATGTATGTATGTTTTACTGAAGAGAGCATTTTTATTAAAAAATAATATTTCAATTTACTAAAGTACCTATTCGCGTTTCCTAAAAGTATTACGAACAGATAAAAGTTGATCTAAAAATCTGCGTGTTTTCTTACTTCGTGGTTCTCGCGAAAAGAATAGACGATTTGAATAGAGAATCAGTTATTCAGTCTTTCGTTTACAAAAAGTTGGTCTATTCTTGTCACCTTCCGATTTTTATTTACGTTATTACGTTTTATTTTATCACTAATCCTATCTTCCGGAAAGAAAATTCAATTCAAATTCAAAATATTTTTATTAGCTTCATACGGGTGTTAGAAATCTTTTAAATTATCTGATTTTCTCTATGATAACAAACACGTATTGCACAGTTAAACCTTTTTATGAATTACTATTCATAAAAAGGTATAACGGTATGGTGGTAGGTTTATTTTTTTTTTCTTATTATTTTTTTTCTATTGTTGATAATTGTCGTAGTTTATTTATTTATTTATTTAACACTTCATGCACATAAAGATACAGAGGCGGACTTAATGCCTTAGGCATTTTCTACCAGTCAACCTTTGGGTGATGCAGAGAAGAATAGTGGTAGGTGCAATAAAAGAGAGAGAGAAAAAAAAAAAAAGGTTAATATAAAAAGATATGCAAATGAATCACAGATACAATACAATAAATATAATATATATTAACTAATATATACTTAATTTAATAAACTAAATATATATAATAAAAAAAAAAAAACAAAAATTGGTCCAAATCGACAAACAGAGAAGCATTAACGTTGTGATGATACTACTGCCAACTTCTTACGAATATGCTCGCGAACCTCAATCTTGAATCTTAATCGGTTTGTAACCATCCTGACCTCTTGGGGGAGCGCATTCCACAGAGAAATAGCCTGAACAAAGAAAGAACAGTGAAGAAAGTCAGTGCGATGAGTAGGACATAGTAGAAGACGGTTATGAGATGAGCGTAGATTTTTATTGTGGTTGGCGCAAATGTATTGAAAGTGAGGGGCTAAATAACTAGGAGAATTGGGAGAATTAAGAAATGAAAACAAGGTAGTGAGTGCCCGTTGCTCTCTGCGCTGACGTATGGGCAACCACTTTAGAAGCGATCGATGTGCAGAGACATGATCATATTTGCGCAGATTGAAAACAAATCGAATGCAGTAATTTAGAAGACGGTCGAGTTTATTGAGGAGATCTGCAGTCAGGTCATAGTAACACACATCGCCATAATCGATGATAGGAAAAATTAGGGTCTGCACAAGCATTGCCTTCGTGTTCGATGGCAAAAAGTTTGGTTGTATATATAGTTTATCGCGTTTATACAGACAGATGGGATGAGGAAGATTATTCTAAAGTATACAGGAATAGAACTACGTGGACAAATAAAACGTCAGAAGATAGTGTAGTTCCAATTGGTCAAACACACGGGCAAAAAAAATCCACGGGTCCTGAAGGGGCAGATTAGTTCCTCAACTGTACACTAAAACTGTTTTTATATTTGGTTGCGTGTTAAGTAGCGAGTGTAACCAATAAGTCAAATACTTCACATAGTATAACAAAAAATTATTTATAACTGGTGCCGTACACCGTAAAGGTTGATGATTCTCTTTTATAAATTTACAAAATTAAAAATTATTGACATATAACGACATCTATGGCATAACAAGAGAACTAACCCTGCATCGCGCAATTAAAGTTCTCCGCTCGATTAGAACATATGGAACAGCCCGAAATCATCTGCCGGGCAGTTGCCCACCAGACATAACACCTGTCTGGTCATTGGATTCTCCCTTTTCAACGAAGGTTTACGGGACTTTACACTCTGTTCCGCATCCCTCCAAGGACATTATATCAATATTTTTTTACCATTTAAAATACACACAGTATCTCTTTCTTTGTTTATTCTTTTAAACATCATCCCTCCATACTAATTTCCGTTTTGGGTCCATATTGATCTTATTTCCCATTACCGTCCCTATTCTGCTATAGGAAAATTCGGTAATCAAATCTGTTGAGGAAAAAATTATCATGAATAAATTGTCCGAAGTAATTTCCCGGAGGTAGCAAGATTTTGATGTAAGGTTAGTTGCCAGCCTGAGGGCCTTTGAAAGTGAGCAGAGATTTTTGGGAACGATATTTTAATTTTGATGGTTTAGTGAGATTTTGTCTTGGCGTTCTTATGAATAATAGGTTACTTACAGTCTAAACTCGTGTGGCCAAAAAGGCAGCTATTCATTTTTATTAGCCTATATTGTGTCCCACAGTTAGGCAAAGGTCCCCCCTTTTTCCTATCAAATCTCTCTGTCTAGAGCGAACTCTGGCCAAGTTTACCCCACGTACATAATCAGACTGTCACACCACATTTGTTGCAGTCGACTTCGAAGGCGTCGACCTTCCTCAAGCGTCCAGTGAGTGACAATACTCACCGATCTATTCCTATGTATTCGCGCAACGTGGTCAGCTCACTCCCAGTTCAGCCTGGCTGTTTTTTCCCTGACTATAATAGTAATAAAATTCCACAACTTTAAGAAACGCCATCTAGTCCTAAACTAAGCAGAGGTTGTGTTATAAGTACTGAAAAACTGGTAAACATACTTATATATATCTTAATACATATTACAGATGAATTAGCTGCTTAGCTTGGGACTACACGGCGCTTGTGTGACAGTTGCGTGAATATCAAGGTCTCATGTAGGCTCCAGCAGCAGGGGACTGGTAATCCGACTTCTTTCGACGGGTTTAAAGTACATTTACTGTACTTCGTATTAACTTACCTATGAATCCTTTAATTAATTAGTTAACTTTAACACCACTAATTACTCTTTCGCCGAGCAAACTTCGCAATAACAAGTTATAAAGTGTATATTGTTCGTCTTTGGCATGACCTAGTTGACGGCTTAAACTTAACCTTTTATTTCGAGACCATAGTCAGTTGATTTTTAACGAAATGTTAAAAACGGTTAAGCGGCTCCTTTTTCATTCACCATTCACGGAGTAGCAAAGGAGGCGGCCGATCGCGTGAGGCAACGGTCCTCACGCCCCAGTCGCCGCCGGGATTTTGATCCCGATTTCCGGCCACCGTAGGCGCGGGCTTGCGGACGGTGAGCAATGGGTAGTCCACCGTCCGACCGTCCGGTAACCGTCCGGACCGAGCCCGAGTCGTCGACGGCGCGTATTGTTCCACGCGCGCCTCAGGGAGATGTCAGTAAATCATAGAGGCCCAGTAGGGTCGAAGCCTACTGGGGCCTTGGGTAGTGTGAAAACGAAACCCGGGGCCCTGGGAAGAAGGCAACGAAGGAACAGGAGTAGATTTTTAGTCAGTAAAAGTCTGACACCATCTCTCGCTCTGCCCAAGAGCGAGATTTTTAATTAGATGATTTTACCACCAAAAAAAAAACGTACTCATTGGTAGATCTTTTATACTCGTTACAGGTCAGACGCCAGAAAGTTTGCCCATCAGTCAATCGAGTATAGTTTTGCCTAGAAACTGGGTTGTGGAAGTCTGATAGGCAGTCGCTCCATGTAAAACACGAATATTCAACCGCATCTGGTTAGACTACCCCAAGCTAGTTGGGAATAGGTTATGACGATGTACGCTTCGATTCAGCGTTAGGTTTGGCAATGTCACTTTGTCTACAACTTTACGATCGACATCATCAAGGCGATTTTCGAAATGAATTCACGAAGCGATAAGAGAACAGTGGTGGCCGAGTGGTAACCTAATCTACTTACGAGTCGGTTCGGTCGTGGTTTCAAACCAAGCCAGGCGCATTACTTTGTGCATTTTATTTCACACCACTGCTCTCAAAACGGTGAAGGAAAACATCGTGAAGAAAATCGTGAACCAAAAATTCGAAGACATGTAACATTCACCAATCCACACTGGGCCTGCGTGGTGGATTACGGCCCATTCCCTCTGCTAGAGAGAGGAGGCCTGTGTTCCAGCAATGGGAACATTAAAAGGCTGATTATGCATTATAATCATGAGTATTTCAAGCCCCGTAACCATACAAGAGAAGATTGATAGCTTCTACATCGAACCATAATAATGACAATATATAAATATTCCTTAGAGAATCAGTACATCACGATATCTGAATCTGTTAATCAAGATAACAATATTAATATAGTCCATAATTCCGTATTGGTCCCTCAGAAATTCGGACGCAGTGGTGTGAACACAGAATACAAATCAGGCGTGATCCTCCAGCCTCAAGAGCACGGATTTACTGGGTTTTAAAATTTTCTTTGACTTTGACATTTATTTTTATTATGAGAATCTCAGCTGGGATAACTGTGGTGGGAGAAATCAATACAACTTATTATCATGTATATGGCTTTATATATGTTGTACTTGCTTTTTGGCTCTACTCGCGTGGTCTTATCCGCAGTTTCTCTTTTAATGTTTTAAACTAACAAATATTTTTTATTATTATATAATAGGCTTGAATGTGAATCTATATGATGGTAAGCAATGATGTAATCAGAAATCAAAAACGTTTATTTCAAATAGACCAATTACAGGCACTTTTGAATTGTCAAAAGGTCGGTCAGTCAAAAAAAAACAAGTGAAGTTACATTGCACGTTACAAAGCGTAGATCTCTATGGAGAAGAACGTGCAATCGTTGATGGTGAAGCGCAATAGTTTATTATGAGCCTTTTCACTCTAGCCTAAAAGACACCCAAATTATAATCGGACGGGAAGACTCTACGGTCTTCAGGTATTTTGTTATTGAGAGTTACTTGTCCAGTGCGGGAGCTAGTGGATCACAGTTCTAGTCTCTTCGAGGGGCTTTGTTTGAACGGTTGAACTTTTCCTTGGAGGCAGTCTCAGAATGGGGTGTTGCCAATCTAGTCAAGTTCAATGCTGCTAAAACCTAGGCGTGTCTTTTTTTACGCTAAACAGAGCCAATTGTACACGGTTCCATCTTTCTGGGGTGTGCCCGTGCCGATAATCGACTACCTTGAGCTTCTTGGGGTAACGCTATCGTTTACCCTCAATTTCGGGGCCTACATCGAGGCAAAAGTTCAATTGGATGCCAAAAAAATGGTGTTTGGATTACTGCTGTCATCTTTGGGACAGGTCTGCCAAATACCAGTTTGATGCACTAGAGTCAATTGAGAAACTTCTCTTTTCTAGCTTCTCCCTCAACTTCTTCTGCTCTGGGAGGAGCCAGAGGGCTTATCAACAAAATCCCACCTATGTCCTTTCAATTACTCTTTGCGTTTCAGGGCCACAGTAAGTTTTTGTACTAATGCTGTAGGATTTGTTCGTGCATAATAATATTGGCCCCTTCAGTTTTGTTAACATCTCTTTAAAACGCATGCGAAACACAAGGCGAGCAATGGGTAGCTCGTCGTCCGTAATCCAGCCCATAATGTGATCGAAAATACGTTGGCCAGTGTTACCATGTTAATAACTAATGAACTTAAACACTATATTTGACACCCACAGACTAATAAGATGAACTAAAATACAAACAATCTGTATGGTTCTCATATGATTTGACCTTCACATGTTTGCTGTATGGACTTTAAAAGAGACTTTAACCCCTAATTTTGTTTCGGTGTTTCTTCTCAGGGTAGTCAGCTAGGAAATCCGGCTTCATCTAGTTTAAATTGAAAAAAAAATAACGTGTAAAAGTGTTTTTAAAAAACTTATTTGCAAAATAGATATCATTTATCGTTCATTTAACAATATTTACGTACGTTTATCTTTTCTCTTTTTCCCTAAGATACAAAAGAGCAACATAGTGGCATACTTACATACTATAAAACAAAGTCCAGCATCTGTCAACTAACAAACTGTGAAACTCATAAACAGTTGTTTTTGAATGCAGAAACCAGATTTTCATGTAGTCATGAGGAGAGTTTGTAGTGTGATGAATCGTATACTTCAAACTCAGTTTCATATATAAACATTTAATTCACTCTTGATCAACACAATTTCATATTTATCATTCTAAAAACCAACAGTTACATATACACGGATCTGCTTTTAATGGTTGAATAGTAAACATGTCCTACCATGTTTACTATCCAACAATTCAAAGCAGACTGACTCTGTCTGTCCAAAATGACAGTTACGAACTGTATGTTCCCCACCACAAACTTTAATGAACGCTCAGTCGACTAACCGACCAATCAGGGCAAAGTAAACAGTACGTAATATCTATTGAATAACTAACATACATTAGAGCTCATCTATAATTATCTGTAAGTAAACATTTTGATATTCATACAAAACATATGCATAAACTCTAATTCTATAAATTAATCATCATCACTTCAGCCGAAAGACGTCCACTGTTGGACATAGGCCTCCCCCAAATGTTGCCACAATGAACGGTCCTGTGCGTCTCGCATTCATCGGATTCCCGCAACCTTCACCAGGTCATCGGTCCACCTTCTAGGGGGCATTCCAACACTGGGTCTTCCGGTACGCGGTCGCCACTCCAGAACCTTTCGGCCCCAACGGGCATCTGTTCTGCGAGCAATATGACCTGCCTCTGAAGTAAAAATTATTATTAATTAATGTCTACAACGGACGTCTACGTACGTGTAACCACTAGCGCCATCTATCGCTTATGGGTAGAAGTCGAAGGATTTATTAATATATTTAAAAAAAATCATTACTATAGGTCACCAAAGGCGCGGGCTTGCGGACGACGAGCAATGGGTAGCTAGTGGTCCGACCGTGTGGTAACCGTCCGGACCGAGCCCAGTCGTCAACAGCGCGTAGTGATCCACGCGCTCCTGAAGGAAATATCAGCAAACAGTAGGGGTCCAGCAGGGCCGATGCCCGCTAGCTAGAACCGCGGAGAATTTCTGAAAAAGAAACCCGTAGTCCTAGAACGCAAAGGGAAATTGAAGGACGCAGGTGTGGTTTTAGTCAGTAAAAGTCTGACACGCCCTCCCACTCCACCCAGAGCGAGAGAAGTCATTAGATGATTTCCACACTTAAAAAAAAAGAATTTCTCTGAATTCAGTGATAATAAATAGCATAGAATTCCTGTACCACTTTTACATAACAATGACAATGAATAATTATTTCAGAAACACAGAAAATGTGGTTTTCAAGATAAAATATGCAAAGACAGGCAGAGTAAAGGCTAGGCTCTTCGTTTTCATTCTGTTTCTACAATCAAAATGAAGGATTTCTATTTACAAATCTAGGTAAAATATTTCAAAGTGGAATGTCATAACGTTTAATTGAAAATCAAATTGCTCTAAGAATATGGTAGTATGAAAACTGCTATTTTTTTTTCATAGCTTCGTGCTTTGCCACTATCTCACCAGATGAAATGTCAACGATAGAGCACGCTTGCCTGGAAGTAAACTATTCACTCACGACTTAAACATTCCCATATTGACTGCCGGAATCTGTATTTTCTGATAATTACATCAGAAAATACAGACTCCAGCAGTGAATTATTTTTAAATTATATTAAAATGTAGGCATGCTTGAGACATGAAAACAGTTCATTTTATTTGTCTAAAAATGACACGATTAGGGCCGTGGTTGACCAATTAGCTTCCTATTTTACCCGACTTTGGCAAAGTCAAAGGAGGGTTATAAATTTGACAGGCTATATACATAAATACACACATATGAATGTATGTGAGTATGTTCATCTGTTCCCTCATAGCTCCTTATCTACTTATTGGAAATCAACATATGTGATATCGTTAGAACCGTTATAATTTTCTGCTGAACATAATTTACGTTTTAGTGACGTTTCACAAAACTCAATATAGTTCTCTAGCGGGCAAATAGTAATGTTTTAAAAATAAAAATGAAGATAAATACGCCGTGTTTGCTACCATTTAAAAGGGCTTCACTTGTACATTTTCAAAATATTGCTCAAATTTAAAGTGACGTCCTCTAGTGAACAAAAAGTTATGTGTTAAAAAAAATGTTAAGATAAATACACCGTGTTTGATATCATTTGATAAGGTTTCACTGACACACATACTAATATCATCAAAATTCAATGTGGCACCCTCTGGTGATAGGATGCACCTTTACAAATTTATTACAACTAATTGTAATTTTATGACGTACAGTATACGGCGTTCAGTGATAACTTTGTATATGTATTTATATATAGATAATAAATTAGTATAAGCTAAGCTGCCTGTGTAACTACTAAAGCCTCGTCCTACGTTAGGTCACCTCAAGTTCAAAGTCACACTGACATTGAGTTGATTGTACAAACTTAGTTTTTATCTTACTTAAGAGGACTACAGAAGCTAATCGCGAATTGTATATTACGCAATAGTATGATCCACTGGAGTAAACAGATTTAGTGTGTTTAAAATATAACACAGCTAATTTAGTGTGATAGAAAAAAATCACGAAGATGCCTCTAAAAATGACTTTTATCAATTAAAAACTGAACTAACATATATTCAATGATTCTAATTTTTTGTGAGATTATTCAACAAGCAACATTTTACCGATATAGTGTATATAAACACATTTTAACGATATTTCATAACGAAAACAGTAGACTTTTTTTTCGGTGGAAAAATCATCCGCTCTCAGGCGGAGCGAGAAGGTGTTTCAGACTTTTACTGACTAAAAACCCACTCCTGTTCCTTGGTTGCCTTTCATACCATGGCCGAGTCTTCCTTTCAGAATCAGACATTTGGCCCCAGTAGGCTTCGACCTTGCTGGGCCCCTACGGTTGCTGACATCTTGAGGTGTGCGTGTAACACTACGCGCCGTTGACGACTTGGGTTCGGTCCGGACGGTTACCGGATGGTCGGATGGCGAGCTACCCATTTCTCGCCGTCCGCAAGCCCGCGCCTACGGTGGCCGGAAATCGGGATTGCAATTCCGGAGACATTACGTCGCGCGTGCAAGACTTGGTTATAAAATTAAATATAATAATATTCTTCATCATCATTTCAGCCGAAAGACGTCCACAGCTAGACATAGGCCTCCCCCAAGTGCCGCCACAATGAACGGTCCTGTGCATCTCGCATCCGTCGGACACCCGCAACCGTTACCAGGCCATCGGTCCACCTTGTAGAAGGCCTTCCAACGCTACCTCTTACGGTACGTGGTCGCAATTACAGAACCTTTCGGCTCCAACGGCCATCCGTTCCGCGAGCAATGTGCCCTGCCCATTGCTACTTAAGTTTGACGATTCTTCGTGCTATGTCGGTGACCTTGGAAATTATTTTTGAAATTCTACATATTTGCAAGCATTGTGTTTTCATTCATCTTTTTCTTTAGTCCGAGACTGACCACGCTTTAAGTCGTGCAGTCCTCTTAAATCGTAACGATCTAAATATTCTTACTGAAAAAGATACATAATTTTAGGGCAGGCTTTTATTTTTAATTTTTTATTCCCAGCTGTTCGTTTTCACAGAGAATTAATCCTCAACAATACCTTACTCGACCATCTCTGTTTTACTAAGAAAATTTAAATAATATTTTCCTATCAAAATTGTACGAGAGAACGCGTAGGCGTTTGGAGCCAATCTGTATAAAAAACTTTTATAAGTGCAGTAGGTAAGCCAAGTTTCTCTTTGCTATTTTGTTTTAGAATTAACAATTGAAAAAATACGGTAACACTGAAAACAAAATTGGCTTGAGCCGATTTACAAAACTGGTCATTTTTTTCTACTAATGTTACTGCATTTTTTTATCGGGTCTAAGCATCATCATCATCTTCCTGCCCTTGTCCCGTGTTATTTGGGGTCGGCGCTACACTTTTTTTCCTTCCACTTTGCCCTGTCACTTTTCATGCTATCACTAACTTCCTTTTCTTTCATATCACTCTTCACACAATCCATCCATCTTTTCTTTGGTCTCCTTCTCCCTCTCCATCCATCCACATATAAATTCATAACTCTTTTAGTAACATGCGTTTCATCTCTCCTCTTCACATGACCATAACCAAGACAAACGATTCCCCTTCAACTTTTCAGTCACTGGCGCCACTTTCAAACTTCCCCTAATATATTCATTTCTCACTTTATCCATTCTCGTCACACTATACATCCATCTTAACATTGTCATCTCCGCTACATGCAATCTTTAATCTTTTTTTTTTCTTTTTTTTATCGGGTCTAAGCGTTATCAAAAAAATAATTATCTTGGTGATCTCGCAAAGAACACCATCAATGATTGCATCACTGCTTACCATCAGAGGGGATCGCAGTCCAGCTCTGGTTTATATGAATTAAAAAAAAAACTTTACCAGCAACACTCACAGAATAAGCAAGCTGAAGTAACAATAGACCATGTTTTCGAGTGGAATCTGCGAAGCTCAAGGACAAACTACGCAGAATGGCTAATAGTTAGCTGTAAGAGACTTGTCAAGAATTAAGACAAATAACTAGCGACTAGAAAGGCCTATTTTAGGTTCAGCAGAGGACGGCAGCAGTCTAGTCATCATTATCATCAACATCATAATTTCAGCTGAAAGACAGGCCTCCCTCAAGTTGATGCTGAAGTAGACCTATTTTGGTGCAGCCGTGAGGCACACAACTACATTTTTGCTTCTTTTTCTTATTTTTGTTTCGTGTTTACCTTATATTGTGATTGTGCCTGTGCTGTACCAAATAAATTCCTTTTCTTTCTTTAAGTTTCCCCCACAAAGACCGGTCCTGTGCGTTTCGCATCCATCAAATTTCCGCGACCTTCACCTGGTCATCGATCTACACTGTGGGAGGCCTTCCAATGCTGCGTCTTTCAGTCCAGTCATGACCACCAAAATGGCAAATAAAATAAAATAATTTAAATTTTGAAATTATGTTTCCGTACTTGTCTATACACTACCGTGCATCAGTATTAGGGAAAACCGTTTTAATAAGGAACCTTGTAAAGGTTATCCTCCATAATGGAATATAATTTTATCAGAGTTATCCATAATAGATAAATGAACATCATTATCTTTTTTGATATAATTTATTAAGTAGTTATTATTACAGTAAAAAAATGTACCTTCTCCTAAATGTAAATATAAGCTAAATGTAAGTCACTCGGACACTGCTGAAAAATGAAATTGTAAATCTTCTCTTTTTAGACAAGAGAGAGACTAACAGATAATTATAATAAATGTCAATAAGTAAAACCTTCTCCTTCGTAATCCGCATCTCACTTCCAGCTGCGAAGATGGCTACTTTTCTGTAACTGCCATGCGTCTCTGGGACTAATTCCCACTCTCCATTCGCAATAAATATTCTCTGCATTATATTCTAAGAGAAAATTCAAAGAGCATTTTCTTTTACACACCCCAAAAAAAAGGGAACTGAATGATCCAAAACACGTGCCACGTGAATATACCAAAATTAACTCCAACCGCATAGGGGCCCAGCAGGGTCGAAGCCTACTGGGGCCACGGGTAGTATGAAAGCGAAACCCGGGGCCCTGGGACGAAGGCAACGAAGGAACAGGAGTGGGTTTTTAGTCAGTAAAAGTCTGACACTATCTCCCGTTCCGCCCAAGAGCGGGGATGTTATAAGATGATTTTCCCACCCGATAATAAAAATAAAAAAAAACCGCTTAAAAAAAAACCATGCCGAAAATAAAAACGAATAAAAACAAAAGGAAAGGCATCATTTCTATTAAAATATTTAAAAAAAAAACTGTCTTCGCCAAAATGTCACTCAAAATCAAAAGCATTTATTTACAATAAACCATTTACATAACATTTTCGAATTGTCAATAAGTCAGTCAGTCACAAAAATTATGCCAGTTGCACATTCCAAATTAAATTTTGCCTAGAACCTAAACTAAAAAATACCTGTACAATGAGGCATAATATTTAACCAACCGTGAAACTCAATTTCAAATTCAAACTCTGATCAAAATAAAAGAATGTATCACTTCAAAAAGTATATCTATCTTCATAAATATACCCGTTCCCAAGACACTTTTCTGTCACTTTGTTTGCCAATCGAGGGGACAGTGATGTCCTAAACAAACACTGAGGAATACTGAGGTAATCAAATCACTGCAAATGTTTAGTGTTAGTTCAGACCTTTTTAAGAGGGCCAAAAATGTATAATATAGATCGAACTGTTTATTGACTGAACGGCTGTATAACTCAATTGTTAAAAATTCCATATCTTTTTAAAATTTGGCATTCACAACGAGCCATCATCCCGTTCGGGCTTGAGCTTCGCGCTTCATTTCGCTCTAGATCTTTCCTATTTTTTTTACCTCTACGATGATAGTTTGTCGCCAGGTCTGGTCAGGGCGATCACGTTTACGCTGTCTTTGAAGATTCCAGTCTAGGAAGCCCTAACCTTGTTATTTGTTCAGGGTTCATTTTAAAACGAGTGGCCGATTCAGGTCCACTTGCGACGTTTGATCTGTTGGTCGGTTTAGAAACATTACTCGTTATTATTTTACATTTTTAAGAGCCATAATGAGTTGATCTTCAAGGTCAGGCACTTGCAGAGGTTGATTAGCAGATGGGTGATCATCTTAATTATACCGAGATTCCTCTGTGCCTCAGAAATCACATTAGGTCGTCAGCCGCGGTAGTCATTTGTGGATCTTTTACAGTCGTTACGGACTGAATTAATACAGGTGAATTTAGATACTAAAAGTCTGATACTAGAAACCACTTACTTCACCCAAAGCGGGAGGAGTTATTTTGAAGATACCCCACCTAAACAAAAGGTCCTTACGATCAAAAAAACATGACGACATTCTTGACACGGTCCTAGCCCGTCGCAACACCGATCAGATGCTCATCTGACCTTCTTAACCTGCAATAGGTTCAGTTAACCATGTCACATGTTAACATTGGATTTGAGTCCCCTGGCAGGCGTCAGTTCTAGTAGGCCCCGTTCAAACTGACTTCTCTTTGAAGTGCGCCTGGAAAAAAAAAACATGCCATAGGGCTTGTAACGATCTGAGAATATGATCTTAATTCTTTTCAGCTACTCAGTCAAGAGCAAAATCAACAAATTCATTAAAAAGTCAGTTTCAAAGGCACAAATTCACAACTCAAAACTCGACAGCTACACATACTCATTAAGCCAAAAGTTCAACAACAACATAATTTGTTTGTGAATTACTTTCCAGCGCAAACATTGAGTCGTTTCAATCGTAATAATGTTGCTTTGCTACTCTTTATTACACATGGTATTACCCGCGGGAGGGTAGTACTACAAGTAATTCTGGGGCTATGAGAGTGTGGAGAAGTTTGGTGTTTTTGGGGTCTGGAGATTGTTTTGGTTTATGACATTTTCTTCTACGTGAGACGAAAATAGATTATGCTTACGGGTTTTTTTTTTTAGGATGTGGGAAATCACGTAATTACTTTTCTAGGTCCAGGGTAAAACAACAGGGCAGATACCGCGCTCCTGCGGTCATCTAAGGTGCAGATACCGCGCTCCTGCTGATAGATCAGGAGCACTGCACTTGCAAGATGTGCTTAATGGCTTGATATTTCTCCATTTTGCCAAAATATGATAACAGCATTATATACAAAGAAAAAAAAAGATTTTATTTTATCTAAATCGCTTTAGATTAAATATCATCTTCTGTTTAAATTCTCCAAAACAAAAATGCTTTGCCTGCCTGCAAAAGTTGTCAGTTTAATGTACGCCGTCTTTAACTTAAATGACGAACAAATATACAGAATTCCAGTATATAGGCCTCATTTACATAATCCACGTCTCTTATTCGAGACATTACTCAAGACTAGACAAACAAAACATCTAGAACAATGGAGAGAACCTTGGAAATTAATTGACATCCTCTCAAATTAAGTTTGACGTTTATATTAAAAAGCTGTTTGCTTGTGCGGAGCTGACTGACAGACGGACGACAGTACTTAAATCGGTGGAAGTAAACCTTATTAAAATTTTTGGTCACAAGAAAAATGTTGTTTGGAAAATGTTGAGTATGATTATGAATACTTTACCAGTAGGGAAAGACTAATGGAATGAAAGAAATACTATGGATGGAATGTGTGAAAGTGACGTAATAAAAAGCAGGCTTTTTCATTGATAGACTAATGTTTTAATATATAAAAGTGTTAAATTAATTTCTTATTGATAGACTCAGATGATATGGACATGTAATGAGGCGTAGCGAAAACCATGTGGTAAAGATAGCCCTAAAAGCCGGATAAAAAAAGGTTGTCTGACATCGAGAGAGACCTCAAAAAAGCTTAATTGTAAAAATCTGTTCTGGTACAGACAGGAGACCAGATAATTGGAGCAGGACGAACAAAGAAAAAGATGATGTTTTTTGCGGAAAAGTCCTGAAATCATAGGAATTATTGATGGAACACAAGTGGGTCTAAAAGAGTGACAATCTTGCAGGTTTCAAACTATCAAAAAATTTAGTTTAGTTTAAGGCAAGCGATAATGTTGTAAGGTATTTAATAGGTTTTCGTATTTCGTTCGTTTTAAAATAGCAGCTTTATACAATGTGAATGTGAGTACACTGTAGACTCCGCGGATTCATAGATTACTTTCTATTTCAATCCACTTTTTATTATTATTTTATTTGTTCTAGAACAGTTTACCCTGATCTACACTGTCCTCACAGATCTATTATCACTGTAATGTAGAAATATTGTAAAAAGAAAATTTTTTCTCAGGTCTGCAGCTTGAAGTTGTGAAAAAATCAAGCATATTGAGTTTCTTGGTGATTATTTTGCATAGGAAATTAGCAATTGGAATCGTGCAGCTTGCTTCTGATGTTTTATAAGTGTCCATGTAGGCCTAACAAAAATCGAAAAAAAAAAAACGTTCGCCCGACTAAAAATTGCCGTTCTGTGTCAAGCCTTATGGAGAAGTTTCCGTCTCAACGTGTTCAAGATTAATTTCACTTCTTCAGACTTGTGATGAAATTTGCTACTGTTTTATGTTAAGTCCGTGTTTGTCTTAGTTTCGTCTTAAAATAATTACTTTAAAAAATATCTGGTTTTTGTAGTTGCCTGTTTTTTACTAATGTTGGAAACTTTGTTTTTTACGGTTCCGTTCCCGAAAGGTGCCAGTAGGACCCTATTACTAAGTCTCCGCTGTCCGTCCGTCCGTCCGTTTTTTTATCTGTAGGTCAGTCATTGGGCTTTTTATTAACCAACTTAAAAAAGAAAGAGGTTCTATGTTCGGCTGTATGTATTTTTAAATTATTATTTTTTTGGATTTTCACCGTTTTATCGGTCATTAATGGATCTATTTAAAAAATAGTTGTTTGATTAAAAGGTTAAATTTTATTATTTATTATCGAAGTATTCGTACCAATAAAAAAACTCGCTCTGTGAAAAAAATAATTTTCTATCTCATACGAAGAGAGACAAAAAAAAAAACACAGCCAGCTTCAATGTAAAAAAAAACATTAAAAAAGTGCAAAATAACTTTAATTTCAGAATTCGGTGTTAAATAACGAAGAGAAAAGTAATATAGAAACACCAAAATTAAAATTATTTTGCAATTTTTAGTTTTTTTTTTACATTGAAGTCGGTTCTATTTTTTTTTTTTTTTTTGTAAAAAGTTTTTTTTTGGTCTCAACTCATAAAGCGTAAGAGGTACAAAGTTAAAATTTTCACAGAATGTGTATTTCAAATTTAGATGCAGTTAAAAATTAAAGCGGGTTCTTGTACAAGAAATGTTAATTTGTCGGCATTTTTTTGCTTGATTAATCTTGTAGTAGGTACGGAACCCTTTGAGTCCGACTCGCACTTGGGCACTTTTTCTTGACAGTTCCAGATGTCACTAAAAGGGGTTTTTCTCCTATTTTTAGCCTTCCGTTGCT
Source organism: Mythimna vitellina (assembly GCA_949316375.1). NCBI lineage: Eukaryota > Metazoa > Arthropoda > Insecta > Lepidoptera > Noctuidae > Mythimna > Mythimna vitellina. The sequence continues at coordinate 3,573,310 of OX438687.1, read as the reverse complement.
AAAGAAGAAGGCTTCAATATACACAGTTGCGCTAATCATAATATTCAACTTGTAAGTTCTTTGAGAAAACTGCCACCACATTCTTTTCTTTAGAAAATGAAAGACTTGAAGCAACATCATTGTTATTATGAAAAAAGAACGTTTACTTTTTAAAAAATAAATTCCAAAAAATAATTTCTAATTATCATAATGTTTGGATAAGCCCACTCCACTCTCAAAGTCCAAATTTTCATATCACTGTGAGCTAACGCAACAAACGACTCCTCAGATTGCACAGTTTATTTCATCTCAGTCGACAAGTCATGTCATATTTACACTTGCCTATGTGAGGTGAGAAGTGGGGAGTGGTCCCAGTTCTAGCGGATATAAAAAAAAAAACAAAATGAGGAAGAATGTATTTGTTCGCATGAATGCACGATGCATTTTGGAGAGTGTGCGCATAAATCACATGACTTGATTCCGCCATCGCCTTTCTACCATCGAACTATCCGATGTATGGCAAGTCCCTTTACGTTGTTGACCCTTTTACGGTCCGGACTAAGCGTTTCGCTTCGTCGCTAATGTCAAAATACTGGAATAATTTGCTTGCAGTGGTCTTCCTGCCGACTATCCCGCAGTCTTCTGCAATAGAATCAGTATCCATGAAGATATAAGCATCTTATTTTGGAATAAAAAATCATCGAATGACTTCTCCCGATCTAGGTTGGAGCCCGAGTGCGTGTCAGACTTTTACTGTCGAAAATCACCTATATAGGTTATAGGCGGCCACTGAAGGAATATTCCTTTTGCGTTCCAGGACCATGAGAGAAAAGATGGATGGATTGTGTGAACAGTGATATGAAAGAAAAGGAAGTTAGTGATAGCATGACTTTTGACAGGATAGAATGGAAGAAAAAAACGTGTTGCGCCGACCCCAAATAAGATGGGACAAGGGCAGGAAGATGATGATGTTCCAGGACCATGAGTAAACCTTGTCAGATCCGTTCCCATGGCCTAGCAGATATCGGCCCTGCTGGGCTCCTACGGTTTGCTGACATCTCTTTGAGACAGGCACGTAAGCATCCTTGCACTTTTTTTAGCGTATTGATGACTTAAAAAAAAAGAAATAAAATCCGATTTATCATTCGTTTTAGCATATTCTTCTTCGTCTGTATTTCCTGTGTAAGCTACAAATAAAATATATTTCTTTCCTTTTTTTTCAAATGTCATCTTTGGCATGAAATTTACCACCTTCTTGCTAGCTGGAATTCTGCAATTTACAAATTATGATAGGACAAGCTTACGGCTCGTGGATGGTGGCCATCAGAAAGGACCTTTGTTTTTGTGCTTTAGGGTCATTTCATAAAACGCGTCTCATATAACGCTCAACCAATGGACCATTTTTCTAACGGGTAGGTTTTTTTTTATTGGGTGGGAAAATCATCTTATGACAAATCCCGCTCTTGGGCGGAGCGGGAGATAGTGTCAGACTTTTACTGACTAAAAACCCACTCCTGTTCCTTCTAGGCCTTCGTCCCAGGGCCCTGGGTTTCACTTTCACACTACCCGTGGCCCTAGTAGGCTTCGATCCTGCTGGGCCCTTACGATTTGCTGACATCTCCCTGAGGCGCGCGTGGAACAGTGCGCGCCTTCGACGATTTGGGCTCGGTCCGGACGGTTACCAGATCGGAATCCCGGCGTAGGTACGCAATTAACAATGTTGTTACCTAGTCAAAATGATCGTTTATTTATCACTTTTTCGCTCCTCTCTTGACAATCATCACTAACAAAGGCACTCCACTCTAACCGCCCAGCCAAATGCGAACAGGCGCGAATACCGCGTTGATAGAATTCTTTATACCTTTCCTTGAGCCTCTATTTTGAATTACTCTAGATATTACGCCCTCGTGGCATAATGTGGTGTTATACCGGTGTTATATTGGTGTGTATACGATATTTATATCGCTAAGATGTTTAATAATACCAGATATTATCTTGTTTTATGGCCACGATCCTGTTTTATGATTGCGAGATGTGAGATGGTGTGCGGCATAAAACTAATTGGAAGTGGTTTGAAATAAGATGGGATAAAAGATGTGTTGTTGTTGTGTTTTTACAAAGTGCGGTTTGATTTAAGGATTATTAGAAAGTTGTTACTATGATGAAAAAAGTGTTTCGTACAAACTTACCTTTGAAAACAGTTCGATTCCCGAATCGAGTTACGAAGATTTTTCTGAATCACAAAAAAGTTTTTTTTTGTGACGTAACTACTTACAGTTTTCGGATTATTTCCTATACTTGTGCTATGAGACCTTGCTTCATGCCAAATTTCAGGATTCTAGGTCAATGGGATGTATGAATTTTGATTCCTTTGGAGTGTCGAAATACTCGTTTTTGCGACATAATGGGCCATATCAGAAGTTTGTTTGTTTTTTTCACTGCTTCAAGGAACCGCAGACCTTAGTATATGGTTTTAATTTCAACTTAATAACTCCACGCGTTTCTGAGATAAAGAGTCTTGGCAGACAGACAGACGGACGGACGGATAACAAAGTGATGGTTCCGTTTTTTTCCTTTTGAGGTACAGAACCCTAAAAAGAACAGTACTTTGGTTTCCCTAAATAAATTGGTCAAGGCAGAAGAAATTATGAGCAAGTTAAGCATAGGTAAATTATGCAAGTCTTACAATAGAAGCCTTACTCATGCTTCAAATTAGGAGCAGCGGTAACAGAATCCTAAAGATGATCGCTGAAAGCCCAGAGTCATCAGTGTGGGATAGGTTTATAAAATTCCACGTTGTATAAACTATTTATTTTTAACCGACTTCTAAAAAAGGAGGAGGTTCTCAATTCGGATGTTTGTATTTTTTTTTATATGTTTGTTCGCGCATAACTTCGTCGCTTGTCAACCGATTTGAAAAAATATTTTTTTGTTATAAAGGGTATACTTCCCAAATGGTCCCATAGTCACCAAGTCAGGATCTGATGATGGAATCTTGGCGAAATTGAGGGAACTCCTCAAATATTATAGGCAACTGCACAGTGATTTTGGTATTTTCATCGAGAACTTAAGCATTTTCAGTCAAAAAGTAACATTTGATGAAGTAGTTGAAGACTTTTTACAAAAAAAAGATAACCGACTTCACTAAAAAAACACTAAAAGGATCAAAATAACTTTAATTTCTGAAGTCGGTGTTAAATAAAATACAAATAATACCGAGAAACACCGACTTCCGAAATTAAAGTTATTTTGATCCTTTTAGTGTTTTTTTAGTGAAGTCGGTTATCTTTTTTTTGTAAAAAGTTTTTGTGTATTATGTTTGACAAATATTATGATTATTCGCATAAAGAATGAAGATATTCGTAGGTGTGTGATCCGTTGTGTTTTTGAAATTATTTATTTTAATTTAGTTACATTCTTGTGAACTAATTGACTAATTTAACGCATTTGAATATTATACGAGTACTAACGTAATTTTAAGTTTCAGTCACTATCATAATGAGGACATTGAAATTAGTCAGAAATATTTTTTTATTTATTTATTATTCAGGAGAGCAAGAAACTGAAGATTATTGTCACTATGACTAGTTTGTGCCACTGACTTCTCTCGTATGCATATTGAAAATTATTCCAAAGTACATATTGTTGGAATAAAAAAGTATATCATTTTGTGCTATTACAGGAATTGGTCTACCTGTAAACCATTTTTTCGAAATCCATTAAACCGTTTGAGTTTGAAGAAGAAACAATTGTACCTATACACATAGCATAGCATAGTCGGCCTTATAAAGTTTCCACTGTTGGGATTTAGGCCTCCTCTCTAGGAGAGGGAATAGGCCGTAATCCACCACGTGGGCGCAGTGCGGGTTGGTGGATGTCACATATCGTCTTCGAATTTAGGTTCTAGGACATGCCGGTTTCCTCACGATGTTTTCCTTCACTGTTTTGAGAGCAGTGGTGATGAAATAAATTACACAGAGTAATGCGCCTGGCTGGGTTTGAACCCGCAACCTTTAACTGAGCAGCACTTGAGCAGTGGTGGCCGAGTGGTAACGGCCCCGACTTACGAGTTGTACCTACACACACACATACACACACAATTATAGGTACATACATATAAACTTTTCTCTTCATAATAACATTCTAGCTCGTTGTTAATAGACTAGCCTGTTGTTCTAGTGTTTAGTGGCCCTGACTCCTATGCCGGAGGTCGTGGGTTCGATTCTCGCCCATGACAAATGTTTGTGTGATGAGCACGATCATTTGTTCTGTGTCTGGGTGTAATTTATTTATAATATGTATGTATTTAGAAATATGTAAGGATGTTTATCAGTTGTCTAGTACTCATAACACAAGCTCTGCTTAGCTTGGGACTAGACGGCGTTGTGTGATAGTTGTGGAATATTATTATTATTATTAGTGGGCTGGCTTTTACCTCGGCTAGAGATTGCCATATAACATCGTAATGCCACCAATCTTTTGAGCACACTTCCAGTCCACAGCTATGCGGTGTTAAGTGTTAATTTTAAGTGTATATAATTATAAGTGTATATAATACTGGCTTTTGCTAGTGGCATCATCCGAATAGGAAATCTATTTGATAGTCTATATCACTCAGTGGTATATATAGCATTCTCGTTGAGAAATAATTTTTAAAATCTGTCCAGTAGTTTTTGTGTTAATTCATTTCTAGCTTTTGCTTGCGGCTTCGCCCGCATACATAAAATATAGCCTATGTCACTCTAAAATAAAACAGCTTTCCAACAGTAAAAAAAAATTGTAATCAAACCAGTACTTTCAGAGATTACCTCCTAGAAACAAAAAATAAACAAACTTTTCCTCTTTATTATATTAATGTTGACAAACAAAAATACACATCTGTTTCCTTTAAAATTATAGGACAGCTAGATTATAGATATTATAGATTGGTATAGATTTTTTTTTTGGTGGGAAAACCATCGTATGACATACCCGCTCTTGGGCGGAGCGAGAGATAGTGTCAGACTTTTACTGACTAAAAACACACTCCTGTTCCTTCGTTGCCTTAGTCCCAGGGCCCCAGGTTTCGTTTTCACACCACCCATGGCCCAGGTGGTATCGCAATCATGTACTAGTTTATGTAATTAAAAAAATAAAAATTGACAATTTTTTACTTATAGGCAGTTTTTTTTAATTCAGTAACAATATATTTTGATATAAATAAATATTTGTATCAGATAACTTCAGTGAAAATATCCTAGTAAATCCATACAGCTTCCACGTAGATAATGCAACTAAACAAATTGTATCAGAGCTAGAAGTACTGACACTCGAGAGCGAGATGGTACTGGGATTACTGGTTGTTAAGGATCTGTACTTGTTTGTTCTTAGTATTGATAGATGCTCCAACAATGTGTGTACTGTAAGAATCGCGACAGTGTCTGAGCACTAAGTAGATACCTTTTAGATATAAGTATTATCTTATTACTGGATCGGAAAATAAGTTCTTTTGCTTTAGGTGGAGCGAGATGGAGTATCAAACTATTATAATTACAAAAACGCACCTGTGTACCTTTGCGTTCTGGCGCCACTGAGTAGGTATATGTCTGTCTTCGTGTCTTCAATATAATAATAATAGATTTATTTGTTAGAATATTGTTGTTACAAGGTGTTACATACAATTTTAAGTCCAAAATATTCTGCTGTTTCCAGCGTTTGATAAAAACCATACAATATCAAAGCATACTAATTAGAATGTCAAGAGTTATCAAATACAATTTAACGGAATACTAAATATGTCACGAATTATTAAATACAATGTCAAGTTATGCTAAATATAATGTCAAGAGTTATCAGATAAAATGGCAAAGAATACTAAATGTAATGTAAGACGATACCGTGCGATAGGTGAGCATTGGGTAGCTCCCCGTCTGGCCGTCCGATAATTGTGCGGACCGAGCTAAATTCGTCGACAGCACGTAGTGTTCCATGCGTATGTCAAAGAAATATCAGCAAAACCATGGGCCCAGCATGGCCGATAGCTCCTGGGGCCGCGGGGAATTTCTGAAAATGAATCCCGTGGTCCCAGCACGAAAGAGTAATTGAAAGATACAGGTGTGATTTTAGTTAGTCGGTTACCAATCTTACAGAAAAAAAAATCTGACATCTTGAGAGATATTTAATTGACAAAAAAGGAAATGCTTAAAATCTGAAGAATCTTATTTTTATTATTATTGATAGGCTCGCGTTTGACCACTATCTCACCTTATAGTAAGCGATGATTTGGCCGACGATGGAGCACGCTTGCCTAGAAGTAACCTATTCACTATTGACTTAAAGACCCCTAGGTTGTAGCTATCAGGAAACACAGACTCTCAAAGTCAAAGTCAAAGTGTTTATTGCGAACTAAGTGTTTACAATGTTGTTATAATATAATGTCAGTACTTTTGACTTAGCAGCCTTTTACAAGCATTGCAATTTTAATTTATCTTCATTAACATACAATATACATTATTATTATTTCACTCCTTAGCTGTACGCATCTAAAATACGTAGATCTCAGTGTTTATTTTATCAGCCAATGTCTAACGTTTTAATTCCACAAAAGGTTTATACCTTCCCCTTATTTAAAGAAAAATAATTATTCCATCATTATTCACTTACTCCTCTGAAGCATAAAAATAAAGAAAAAATATGAAAAGAGTCGTAAATTAAAATGCACAATTCATATCCAAAGAAAGAGAAAGGAGGGTGGGATAAACAAAATCTCGTTAAGGTGTCCAACGCTCCTGGCGGGGGACGAGAATCAGTTTTTGTTTTTTATAAAATTTTATTTCTAAGCTGTTTTCTCCAGCTTAGAAAATGCTAAAGTGGTTTTGCACACTGATTATATTTTTTTGCTTTTAAATTTCATCCACGAACATCTTAATAATCTGTGTAGTAAAAAAGTCGTCATTTCATTGTTATGGCGATTTGTTTTTTTTGGAAGAAATATTTCGAGCTATGAACATATTTTTTTCGAGGCGAAAAATCATCCAATGGCTTCTTCTACTCTGGGGTAGAGCGAAAGGGCGTGTCAGAGTTTTACTGAATTAACCTCACCCATGTTCTTTAGTTGCCTTTTACTTTCTAGGACCACGAGTTTCTTTCCTAGAAATTTCGCATAGCTCAAGCACGCATCAGCCCTGTTGGGTTCCTGAACAAAAGACATCTCATAGCTGATATTGAAGATTTACCTCCAATTGTTTTTGGGTGGTATTTTCCAATAAAAAAAAAATTGAACAAATAACTTTTCTCACTCTGAGCGAGTGCTCTAAAGCAGTGTTGGCCGAGTGGTAACGGCCACGATTTACGAGTTGTAGGTCACGGGTTCAAACCCAGCCAGACGCATTACTTTGTGTAATTTATTTCATCATTACTGCTATCAAAACGGTGAAGGAAAACATCGTGAGGAAACCACCTTGTCCTAGAACAAAAAGTCGAAGACATGTGACATCCACAAACCCACACTGGGCCCGCGTGGTGGATTACGGCCCATTCCCTCTCCTAGAGAGGAGGCCTGAGTCCCAACAGTGGGAAAATTATAAAACCGACTATGCTCTAAGCGAAGCGAGAGCAAGTGTCAGACTTTTGCTGGTTAAAACCCACCTACGTTCCTTCAGTTGCCCGTTGCGTTCTAGGGCTGCTAATTCTTTTGGTGGTAACTCATTTGAATATTTTTTAAACTAGTGTTCTTTACCATCAACGCTTGCATCATTGCTTGACATCAGGTGGGATCACAGTCAAGCCCTACTTTTTACAACATTATTTTTAGTTTATGCCAAACCTGAATATAGTTGGTTAAAAATCAGTAACTGAATGGATTCCAATAGTTTTTACCCCGTGTTATATTTTTACCCAAAAATATTTAAAAATATCACACCACTGACACTAAGTACAACTCAGGTCATAGCGGGAATTAGGTGCCAGCAAACAGTTGGGTTCAAGTGCAACCCCTCAGTTGCCTTGATGGCCCGGTGACTGTTTTTTTTTTTTGTACTTAGATTATTTACGTATAAATACTAGACACGTGTCTCGGGTTTCGCAAATAAAAAAACTAATGTTGTATTGTTAAAAAAAAAAATCCGCAGAAGATAATTACTTCCTCAGAGTTTTTTCCTCAAATTTAATTAGGTATGTTATGAATTACATTATCTAATTAAATAGTTAAGGGTTAGATTCAAAAATTATGTGCTTTCCATAAGTAACTTTTTTTCTTTCGTATCGCACTCAAAAATAAATTCCATTTTTAATTTAAGGTGCGTTGTCCTTTGTCTTTGGTCATTTCATGGCTGTCAAGTGTCACAGATAATCTAAAATGGCACTCTTTGAAAAAGTTTTTAAGGGGGAAATCGGAAGGAATCGTTGCTTGTTCCGCCAGAAAAACAAAAGACTGCGGTCTTATTTATTCTTTTAGAAGTAAGCTTTTCTTTTTTTCGTATGGTGTTTAAGGTGATGTTGCTTTAGCTCTTGTTTTTAAGGTTATATTTGTTCTAACCTGGTAAGAATCAATGAGAGTATTTCAATTCATATGTACTTTTTAAACTTACTTTAGATATTCCTGATATCGGTGAAGGACGACAGCGTAAGGAAATCTAGACTTAAGTATCTACTGGTTATATGTATAAATAAAAATCAATTGCAACATGTACTTTTTTATTATTTATAGGCTCGTGCTTGATTTTATCTCACCTGATGGTAAGCGATGATTTGGCCGACGATGGGCCACACTTGCCTAGAAGTAACCTATTAACTCTTGACTTAAATAGAATACCCTTAGATTGTAGCGGTGGTAGCTATCACGAAACTTAGATTCCGGCGAGGAATTCTTTTTCTTAGCTGTACGTACAGTTGATGTGTCCCCAAAACGTTTTGTGCGTATGGGTAGGATGTCCACCATTGACGGGCGGCGCGTCACCGTACGTTTGGTGGTCCGATGCAATGCACGATACAGCAATGCATTTTGCTTACAATGTTCCTTCAGTTGTCTTTTGTGTTTTAGCTAGGGGGTAGCCAAGTTACAACAGTTTCGTTTCGATTCTCCTTCGTCGATCACCTTGTGTAGGACACGCCTCCGATTTCTTTGTTCTGACGCAACATTTTAACGCTTAGACACCTGGTCAAAACAAAGAAATAGGAGGCGTGGCCGACTCGAGGTGATTGACGGAAGAGAATCGAAACGAAACGGTTGTAACTTGGCTAAGGAGGCAGGTCTGTAGTAACTCTTTCGAATAATACAATAACCCCTGGTGTGCTACATACATCTTCAAGCTTAGAGTCTTATATAACTTACTATGTTCAATAAAAACTCTTTCAGAAACGTACGGCGAGTGTCCAGTCCTACGTTGTTGACTACGGTCCGGACTAAGCGTTTTGACTCGTCGTCCATACCGCGTACATCGAAAGATTAGAACAACTTGCTTACTGCGGTCTTCCTTTCCGATTATACCTAATGAAATTTTCTTTAAGACTAACGTGAATAGGATCTTAAAAAACTAGTGCGCTTCACCATCAACGATTGCATCACTGATTACAATTGATTGATCGTAGTCAAGCACTAGTTTATGTCATAAAAAAGTATAGTTACAGAGTGCTATTATTGTTTACCATTGTGTTTTTTTTTCAGCTTTTGTTTTTACAAGTAACTCGTACATGCTGAACAATGTGACTAAGGTACGGACCTATGTTTTCAAAATATATCAATATCTCGACAGATTTCTAGTCCATTGCTTTCAGGATACAACAAAAATCCATTTCTTTCAATCACGTCCTACACCTGCAGAATTTCAAGTAGGATGTACCTATATTTTTTGTGACGTGCCGAAATAATAAGGAATGCTATTATGTTTTTTTTTTCTTTAGCTTGCCTGCGTGCCTCGGAAAGCAAGTTCAACCAGTGGTCTCGGCTGTCATTTGTAGACGTTTGATAGTCGTTATGGATAGTCAGGAACTAGGAAATCTAACGCCAATCTTGCTAAGGGTTTAAAAAAATAAAATAAAAATGTAACCTAATAAAGTCTCAACACCATCCTGCACGCAATGGCGGACCGGTGGGACTCTCCGAAGCTGACTCGCTGGATACGGCTGCACGCAGTCGTATAGTGACTTTCCACCATAATCGGGGAGTCCACTCGGACCTGCCCTTTCCTGTTAGTGTGATCGTTCCATTTGTTACTAACACTAGTTTGAAAGCTCGCAATTGTACTAACACATATGATAGCCGCATGATAGACACAATAGATGAGTCTGAATTAAATGATTTATTATTATTATAAAACATCAGTACTTATTCTCTACCAATCAACCATATCTTTTCTCCAAATGAATCTTGTAACAAACATCATTTGCGGCCTCGCCGTCCAAAAAAGCATTCCGCACCGAATCAGACCCGAAATATGAGCAAATAAAAACTCCATTCAATAAACGTTTTTCTGAAACTACAACAATTTCGCACAACCCTAGCATCGGACATTGATTGATGTAGCTGGTTGTTAACAGCGTTCTGCGATCTCGATAAGGTTGTTACTTCAGCGTTTTTAGATTATATTTCGCTTTTTTTCTCTTCTGTGCGACGAAATTGCATGCATGACAGTTTTTTGTGTGCTGAAGTGTTTCTCACAAATACATTATACAAATTGTGCGGATAAAACAAAATAAATGGTTCCTCTAATGTTATTTTTTGTCTTGTTCATTTTAGGGTATTCTGGATGACTCAAGGCTATTTCATGAGCTTACGTTGTATTGTAATTTTAAGTTTAAAAAACCGGGCAAGTGCGAGTCGGACTCGCGCTTTGAGGGTTCCGTACAAACTATGAAAACAGTCCAATTGCCGAATTAAGTTTCGAAGATTTTTCCGAATCGACGTAACTATGAATTTACAGTTTTATGATTTTTTCCTATACTTATTATATTAGTCCTTTCTTCATGCCAGAGTGTCGAAACCATAGACGGCTGTATCTTTTTTTCCGTTAACGTAGAAGTTTGATTTTTTCACAGCTTCAAGGGACCGCAGACTTGAGTATATGGTTTTAATTTCAACTCGATATCTCTACGCGTTCCTGGGATAGAGGGTCCTGATAGACAGACAGACGGACGGGCAACAAAGTGATCCTATAAGAGTTTATTTTTTTATTGGGTCGGAAAATCATCTTATGACAAATCTCGCTCTTGGGCGGAGCGGGAGAGGATTCCATTTTTTCCTTTTGTTTCTATGGTTCCGTACCTCAAAGTTCCGTACCTTTTTGAGGTACGGAACCATAGAAACAAAAGATTTTACTCAAAAATATATTATTACCCCAACTAGCTTGGGGTCGGATTCCGGTCTAACCGAATGCGACAGATTACCCGTGTTTTACATATAGGAACTGCCTATTAGACCTCGACAACCCAGCTAACGGGCCACACAATACTCCTTGGGTAGACTGATGGTCAGACTTTCTAGCGTCTGACTATCTTCAACGACTTTCGAAGATCTACAAATGTCAGCCGAGGCCAAAGGCTTTAGATGCTTTCCGAAGCATAGGGTCAGTAATGTCATAGCTAAACTTAGATAAGAATATCATTATCTTTTTTCTGAATTTGTTCTGTGTTATTATGGGTCAGCGCAACAAGTTTTTCTCTTCTATTCTGTCTTGTCACCCGTCACGCATCCACCCATATTTTCTTTTGGCTTTCTTCTCCGTCTGCTCTTCTTCTTTTGGCTCTCTTTCCGTCCACATAACTTTTTTACAAACTTAGAGTTCATAAATTAAGTAATTCACTTAAGTACTTTCCCAACATTGAACCCGCGACCTCATATACGAGAGGCACGACGGCGCGTACTGTTCCACGCGCGCCTCAAGCAGATGCCAGCAACCGTAGGGGCCCAGCAGGAGAGGGCAGGCTTCGGCCTACTGGTGTGATGCGAAAGAGTTCCCTGGGGCCCTGGAAAAATGGGAAAAGAAGGAACAGGAGTGGGTTTTTAGTCAGTTAAAGTCTGACGCTATCTCCCGCTCCACCCAAGGGCGGGGGATGTCATTACATAATTTTCCCACACGAAAAAAAAAAGAATATACGAGAGGCAGGTTTCTTAACTACTGGGCCATCACGAAACTCAAAGATGTAGAATACTAAAACAATTTAAAATTTCACAAAGCAAGCAAAGAAAATACTTTAATCTTTTAAATTAATCTTTAATTCTAAAAAAACGAAACTTATTTTTCTATTTATTTCTACACTACTGCTATTTACTTAGGACGTCCTCATACTCTGACACAGCTATAAAACAAACATGAGACCCGCGAGGATTCAGTGGTTTTAAATCTAAAGTGCTAGCAAATTAATCGAATTCCCCCAACTAGAAATGCTCAGCGGAAAATTCCTAGAGATTTTTCCCCTACATACACTTTGAGCTTTGAGGCGGAATTTTGGGTTCCGTTATTACCTACGAACACCGTGACGAGCTGTTTACGACCTCACCCCCTGACTACCTACGTGGGAATCTACAAAATATTACGATACATACTTTTGCTTTCTTTATTTATTTAAAAAACGACATGTTTTATGAAGATCTGCCTTTTATTATGACTTATTATAATCCTCAGTCTTGTGTTCCAGATGAAATATTTAGTATATAGCACTACATTATTTTTTTTTTTGAAATCGGGAGAGTAAGTCTGATATGCGGGTAGATTTCTTTTTATAAGATTTTGTTTGTCTCTAGACTTAGAATAGAGATATGGGGTCAAACGAAGGATGGTTTTGAGCAAAACAAAATTATAAGCTTTCTGAAACACGGTTGAAGTGATTAACTGGTATACAACTTAATTCAGTGTAATGCAAAAGTGAGGAAATCAGTGAAAAATAACATCTTTTTCTTTTTTATTTGATACAAACTAGTGCTTGACTGCGGTCCCACTTGATGGTAAGCAGTGGTGCAATCGTTGATGGTGAGGCGCACTAGTTTATTAAGAGCCTATTCACTTTAGCCTTGAAGACACTAAAATTATAATTGGATGGGAAGACCTCAGCAGGCAAATTGTTCTAGTCCTTCAATGTACGCGGTATAAACGACGAGGCGAAACTCTTAGTCCAGTCCGTAGAGGTTACAACAACGTAAGGGTGGATACTCGCCGTACGTCGGGTTGTCCGATGCCAGAAATGAGATGGCGGAATCAAGTCATGCAATTCCCGCGCACACTCTCCAAAATGCAACCTGTAAAACACCGAAGGCCGGCTACCGTACGCCTGTGCTCAAGGCTTTGAAGATTGGATTTAACCAAATCTGGATCACCAATTACCCTCTTCGCACGCCTTTCCACCGAGTCCAAAGCTGCCAGGCGGCATTTTATAGCACCAGCCTATATGTGGCTGCAATACTCTAAACACATTCGGACTTGTGCTTTGTATAACATTAAAAGCTGTCCCGGTGTGAAGTTCCACCGGATTTTTGCAAGAACGCCGAGTTAGTAGCAACTACCTTGGCTTTGGACTCAATGAATCGTCCAAAATTTAGGTCTGAGAAAAATGTAACTCCCAAGAGCTGAAGGCGTTCGGTGCACTCCAGGGATATATTTTGAAAACCAGAAGCCAAGGTGAACGGGCTCCTTTTAGCAGTGAACAGACACGCTTGTGTTTTGGCGGCGTTGAATCCCGCCAGATTGGCTTCTTTCAGTTCTTTCTATAATTGGTACTAAAAGTTAGCGTTACTGTCATTATTTCAGCCAAAATACGTCCACTGTTTGACATAGGCCTCCCCGAAGTGTCGCCATAACGACCAGCGTGATGCATCCATCGAATTCCCGCAACCCTCACTAGGTCATCGCTCTATCTTGTTATAACGTAACTGTAAATTCTACTAATTTACAAAGCGGATAATAAATGTTTATAATCACAATGCTTAATAATACATCAAATAGTATGTATTAACAGACCCGCATGTCGAAAGCCGAGAAAGATAAGCAAATCAAGGATCTTGACTTGGCTAAAGAGGTTGACGACATATGGGATGTAGACTCAGTGATTATAGTACCGATAGTCATGTCAGTCAATGGCTAAATAGCCACGAAACATGCCCACCATTTTAGGAGGCTCTCGTTCAAGGTTAATCAGAAAGCAAGGAGTGGAATTCCTTGCCGGAGTCATGTGTTTCCTGATAGCTACAACCTAGGGGTCTTTAAGTCAAGAGTGAATAGGCTACTTCTAGGCAAGCGTGCTCCATCGTCAACAGTTACGTACGATGAATAATGTTACGAAATAAAAGTCAACAGCAAATTATGGAATGCGATGTTTTTGAAACCACTTTGATTCAAAATCAATGGACAAACAGGATAGTTTTTTTTTCACCCATTGTGGTCTTATGTCCCACGGCAAAGGCAAAAAGACACCAAAATCGTTTGTACAGAAGTGAAAAAGCTAAATAAATAGTGACATAAGCCCACCCGGATCGGCTCGAAGGTACCCAAATCCGTTTTCCTCAATAGACTTATAACACGCGTAAGATGACAAAGGAAATGATTGTATGTTTTGTTTTGGTTTAGGCTGTTTGCTGATGAAATATTTATAATGAATGTTTTTTTTTTATGTGGGAGATCTTCTAATGACAAATCCCGCTCTTGGGCGAACCTGCGTCATGCGGAAGGTGAGGACCCCGTGAGATCTTTCTAACCACGCCTCAAAGAGGAGACTTACCGCCATAACCTAGTACTACTGCTAGGACTCAGACCTTCTCTCTAAGACGGCGGTCACTTCCTTCTGCGAAGCAGTAATGTTAGCAAAGTAAGAGGTCGCAAGTGCACGCGTGAGGGCACGGCCCCAGCCGCCGGGATCCTGATCCCGATTTCCGGCCACCATAGACACGGGCTTGTGGATGACGAGCAATGTGTAGCTCCCCGTCCGATCGTCCGGTAACCGTCCGGACCAAGCCCAAGTCGTCGACGGCGCGTACTGTTTCACGCACGCCTCAAGGAGATGTCAGCAACTGTAGGGGCCCAGCAGGGTCGAAGCCTACTGGGGCTGGTTCTGAAAGTAAGACTCGGCCCCGGTAAGAAAGGCAACGAAGGAACAGGAATCGGTTTTTAGTCAGTAAAAGTCTGACACACCCTCACACTCCGCCCAAAAGCAGGGGATGTCATTGAACGATTTTCCCACGGAAAAAAAAATCAGTGGTACTAGTGCTTGAACGTTCTCACATTATAAAACTGATTATGCTATTATGTTATGCTGCAATTTGTATGGATAACGTTTCCTGCAATTATGATTGCTTATATTAAGCTATAGTACATTACACCTTACGTCTGATCGTAATGGACAAACGGTAACTTTTAATTTAATGTACCTATTATAATCAATTATTATATGGCACTATACAACAACAGTTTTAGTATATGCGTAACCTGAATATATATGTAGTATGTTCAGAATCAGTAACTGAATCAATTTCAATAATTTTTACACCATATTAGATCTTTGCCAAAAATATTAAAAAAGGTGCACAAGTTAGACATCTCCGATACTAAGTACAACACAGATTACGGCCGGTCATGGTGCACAGCTCGGATAGCCTGGTGACCATGTGTTTATGCGGTCAACCAGGTAACATAACATGCTTTTAACTTTGTGACTTTTCATGATACAGTTATGAAATTTTGTACACAGATTCATTACATAAAAGCATTAGACGCCTGTTTCGGGTTTCGTATATGTATACTAAAAATAATGCTCTATACGTATATAGTGCCATGGAACAGTGAGTCTTCCAGGCCATTTTCCATTCGACGTTCCAGCATTTTATACCAGTTAAAAATGTATCCCATATGTACTACATTTGCCGCATCTTTTGAAAACACTTCACGAACCGGACATTTAACATGTAAATTGCTTGAGACCACGAAAACCGCGCGATGCATCTCGTGGGAAACAGCATACGTGTCGGGCGAGAGGAACCACAGGTATGTTCTAGTTTAGAGTTTGTAGGGAAAGATATGCTTTAAGTTTAATTTTTAGTATTACTACGGTCTTGACCTATTTTACCACTAACTTAGTAGAATATGTTTCGTGCGGAAGAATTGCCCGAGTAAAGAAACCGGCATGTCCTAGAAAAAAAAAAATGGAAGACATGTAACATCCACCTATCTGCACTGGATTACGTGGATTACGGCCCATTCTCTCTCCTAGAGAGGATGTCTGAGTCCCAACAGTGGAAATATTATAAGGCCGACTATGCTAAGCTATGCCTCAGCACTGAGGCAAAAAAAAAACTGAACGTAAATTTGACGATTTATTCTGCAAACAGCATTTTTTTTTTGCTTTGAGTTTGAGAAATTATCAAGAACCTCTACTCAGAGTGAGAGGGATAGTCAGGTTTTGATTGACTAAAACCCACCAGTGGTACCATTAGCGTACCAGAGTCTCGGTAAGTATTCTAACAACTGGCGATATTGTCACGCTTGTGGCGAAACTTTTAAGGATTAAAAAAAATAACACCTATTTCCCTGGACAACTTTTGTAAAATATTCGAGTTAATCACAGAATTACCGAATGTGCGAAATTTTCAGACAATATCTCTCTTCTTTCGCGTTGCCTTTTTGTCAAACATAGCGTTCGATTGCGTTAGACGAAGTAAAAAGCTTTCAAACCATGCTCGATGTTGACGACAGGCGAGTGAAAAACCCTCTTAACACCTAGAACACGTGAAGTTTGAACAAGGCGTTTAAATGTATTCTATTTATTAAAATTCAAAATTTTTGAAGAGTCGAGTCGACGAATACAAAGTAGTACTTAGTGAATTTAAAACTGACATCTTCAAAATACTAACAATATCAGACTATAATTTCAATAACGGAAGTTTGTATGTATGTGTATGTTTGTTATTTCTTCACACTTAGACGGCTAAACGGATTTTGATGGAATTGCGCATGGGTTCAAGTCTTAAAATAGAACATAGGACATTTTATTTATATATTTTTTTCCTTTAACATAATTTTTACGTTTTTGTGGGCGAAGCCACTGGCATGAGCAAATATGATATAATTTACAAGGAAATAATACAAAAAGCGAGGAAAAGGGAAATTTTTATTCGAAAATACGCTCGAATTCAAGTCGCAATCTCATCCTGGTGACAATCAATTTCAAAAATGTAAGGAAAATCAAGGTGTTTTGACAGATGAAGATAGATTTAAAAATGAACGTTTGTTAAATACGGAAATTGCCTCCCATGAACCACATTTTTTAGGTAAACAAAAATTTTGCGCACGCTATATCTACCTACATATGACAGGAGTGAAACCCGATTATTAGAATATTAGAATAGAATTTGTCGCATAGGATTGATGTATTTGCTCAGAATGCAGGTATTTACAATAAGGTGATAAAATAATATTAAAGTATCCTTGTCCATTCTACCATTTTGACATGCAAACATTGATGTAAGTTCATCATCAAACATATAACACTGATACACAATTAAAATTAATCAGCTAGAAAATCCGATAGATATTATACCTATAGACTACCTACTCTTCTGCCAACGGCTTTACTTGCGAGATAGTAAAACATTATGTCAATAGAAAGTTCCGGGAAAAAGTATCCAATGTTTTGACTGGCCTGTTGGTCTAGTGGTTAGTGGCCCTGACTGCTATGCCGGAGGTCGTGGGTTCAATTCCCACCCAGGACAAATGTTTGTGGGATGAGCACGATCATTTGTTCTGTGTCTGGTTGTAATTTTTCTATGATATGTATGTATTGAGAAATATAATAAGTATGTTTATCAGTTGTCTATTACTCATAACACAAGCTCTGCTTAGCTTGGGACTAGACGTCATTGTGTTAAGGAATATTTTTATTAATAAGTACTATTCTTGGATATGGCCTACCCGTGTGACAAATTATATCCAAATCCATTTAGCTGCTTGAGCGTGAAGGAGACACAAACATATACATATGTATGTACAAACTTTCACCGTTTATATTATTAGTGTAAGTGGGATTTTAGAGTGAGATTAAGGAAGAGTAAGATATCTCTTTCATATTTCTTGTGTAAACATGACGCGTCCTTGAATGATCTTCCTTGAAAATGATCTCTTGGATTCTTATCCAACAACCAATCTGTTTGCGGATGAATGGAAGATGATTTTATTGGTATGTCGGAAGTACTGTGAGAGGAATTGATGTAATTACATGTTGCTTATAACTTAAAACGTTTTTGTTTACTGTAATAGGTGTAACCGTTGTATTTAATTGATTAAATAAATAAATAAAATTGCAATTTCGCTCACAATAAATTATAAAAAAACTAGCTGTCCGTCCCGACTTCGCATAGATGCATTTCTTTTTCGATTTCTTAATATTTTCGTTCGTACAAATCTCGTTCTAAAAATAAGCCAATTCGTGATACCGTTCTAAATTAATGTGCTTACATACTTTTGGCAATTGTTTTTTATTTATTTATATACCGTGTCACCGACATCGACGCACAAGAGAATACCATAGATCCAGTACATGATTCTGGACCCTCCAGTGGTGGAATTTTGATTCGGCTTTTTCCTAATTTTTCTTAAAATATTTACTTTTTTAATTAAAATTGTTATTCTAACATTTTTTTCAAAAAACAGGAATTAATTTCTTTTAAAATTAAAAAAATATCATCTTGGTTTTTTTTTATTCTTGATAGGTTCGTACTTGACGCTATTTCACCTGATGGAAAGCGACGATGCGGTCGACGATGGATCGCGCTTACCTAGAAGTAAACTATTCACTCTTGACTTCCGGGTTGTAGCCATCAGGAAACACAGTTTCTGGCAAGGAATTCCACTCCAAGGGTTGTTTAGAATAACAATTTTATACAAGTTAAATAAAAAAAATACAGTTTTTTTTTAATTTAGGAAAAAGCCGTCTGTGATACGGTGTAGATTAGACTACATGATTATGACAATTGACTGTTACGCTGCGTTTCGTGGATTTGAAATATTTGTATGTCATATACATAGTTGTTCTGGGTCTGTATGTCTTGTATATGTGAGGGTACATACGTCTGCATCTACGATACAGGAGTACTTCCTACTGTGGAGCAACAATACAAAAAGACATTTCCAAATCTCTTGACACTCTTATAATATCATCTTAGTATTTTATATTTATTCCAAGCTTTCGTCTTTCACTATGTCATAATTGTTATGTGACGGAATGTTGATTGTGTTTGTTTTGTATCAGCATATTTCATTCAGATTACTTATTGGGTCATCTTGGTATCATGTTGCATGTCATTATCATAATTATGATCATGTAAATTTCTTATTTACTAAGCTTTTTATGTTTTTTCATGTCCGTATATTGATATAGCTGACAACGTGACTAAGTCAATCGTCAGTACAATGTTTTATATATGAGTTGGGATCACATGTCAAGTCCCCAGCTTCTATTCTCATAAATTCAAATTCAAATTTGAATCTGAAATGAAGATATCCGCAGAAGAACCAAAGTTACCGACATTAAAGTCGCAGTGGGCAGGACACAGCTCGCAGAACAAATTGTTAATGGGGCCAAAAGTTTCTGTAATGGCAACCACGTAATGGAAGATGCAGTGTTGGTAGGTCTCCCTTAAGGTGGATGAACTAGTGAGGGTCGTGGCAATTCGATGGATGCGGGACGCACAGGCCCGGTTGTTGTAGTGACACTTGGCCTAACTATCACGGTTCATGAGATACAGCCTGGTGGCCGACGGACAGACAGACGGACGGACAGCAGATTCGTAATTTTCCGTTTTACCGTTTGCGCACGGTACCCTAAAAACAATTCAGAATTTAAAAAAGAAGCTCTGAAAATGGAGACAAAACAGAGACAATTTCCTAAAACCTCTCAAATCAAAAATAAATCGCGGCAACCAAAAATAAATAGCCATTCAATAAAGAACTCTTCCCACTGCCTCTGGTCCCGGTACATTCGGGCACACAAGTGTCGAGGCCGCTTTCTTCCCCTATAATCGAATCCTTTTGTTATAACAAAAAAATCCTTTCCCAACGTTCAACGAAATTCTTTGAAGTTTAACTTGAGTTTATTTTTTTTTTTTTTTGTCAACACACACACTTTTGAAGGCTTTTTTAACTTTTTTTTAATAATCTCCTTTGACAGACGGTTTGTGTGTTTATTGCGGGATATCAATTAAAATTTCAGTTAATTTTGCTCCTTTACTGTAACTTGGATTTCTCGTTTAAAATCACAAGAGACGTAATGTTGTATTAACAGGTTTTTTTTTGTTTTTAATGAGAATTTCCGTACGCATTTTTTTTTGTTGGGAAATCATCCAATGACTTTTCGCCCTCTAGTTTGGAGTGGGGGGGCGTGGAGGGTTTCAGAATAATATAAAGTTTCCCTTTGTAAGGAGTAATGTAACAGAATTGTGGAGATCAGATAGAGTAACTTCATCAACATCATTTCACCTGAAAGACGTCCACTGTTGGACATAGGCCTCACCCAAGCGTCGCCACAACCACCAATCCTGTGCGTCTCGCATCATCGACTTATACCAGGTCGTCGGTCCACCTTGTGGGACGGCTTCCAACGTTGCGTTTTCCGGTGCACGGTCACCACTCTAGAACCTTTCGTCTCCATCGACCATTCACTTTAGTTTGGCGATTCTTCGGGCTATGTCGGCGATCTTGGTTTTCTTGCGGACATCTTCATTTCTGATGCGAACACACAAGGAAACTCCAAGCATAGCCCTTTCCATTGCCCTTTAGATGACTGTAAGCTTTTTGATGAGGCCCATTGTAAGCGACCATGTTTCAGTGCCATACGTTATCACTGGCAACATGCGCTGGTCATAGATTTTCGTTTCGCAATAACTTGCTTTATGTAAAATACTGGTATTAAAAGCAAACACAGGTGCACTCTCGTTTTCTTTAGTCTCATAATCCGATAAGCAACCAGGCACGACCAGGAAGAGATCAGGCGCAGGACCAATGGCTTAACGTGTTTTCCGAGACACTGCAGTACCACACTACCAATTTCCTAACACCATGAAGAGTAATTCTATATATTCTACAGAAAAACCAAATAGCACTTTTTACCCAACCCGAAAATCGAGCCTTGGACTTTAAACTAAGTAGTCGCACTTGCGACGACAAGACCACTAACGCAGATCAAAACTCATTATTTTTCAGTACAACCAAATACATTGCCTGTGTGAGGCTTCACAGGATATGCGTCACCTCTTTTCCCCCTAGCGTGCACATAAGTCATTTATTTTATAACAATATATAACATTGTGTAAAAAATAATATAAAATAGAAAGAATAAACATAAACAAGAACGATTGTAAGCCAAACAAAAAATAAACACACAAAAAGATGCTAATAATTAACAATGCTTATGAATAATTATATAACAAAAGTATAAAATTTCAAATGTACAAAAAAATATTATTCTCAAAAATTGAAATTCTATGATATAAATAAATGAAAAGGTCAACGAAGTCTCATAATATTGACACATAATAACAATGATAATACACATTCAATTTTAAATTTCTAAATAGTTCCAGTAAAATAAAAAATATAATAATAAAAAAAAATTAAAATATTTAATGTCAACCAATTCAATATTTTAATACAAAAAGATCAATAGTGTCACCTGTACAATAACAAAATAATAAACGTCTTAATCCATTCAAGTCAAAAGAAAATTCAATGTCAAAAATAAAATAATGATGATCCATAATCCGGCTGGCCTATTGGTCTAGTGGTTAGTGACCCTGACTACTATGCCGGAGGTCGTGGGTTCGATTCCCACCCAGGACAAATGTTTGTGTGATGAGCGCAATCATTTTTTCTGTGTCTGGGTGTAATTTTATCTATAATATGTATGTATTTAGAAATATTTAAGTATGTTTATCAGTTGTCTAGTACTCATAATACAAGCTCTGCTTAGCTTGGGACTAGACGGCGTTGTGTGATAGTTGTGGAATATATAACTTTAACTTTAAATATATATATATATAATTCCATATTCCGATTAATTATTCTATTAAAACTACTGTCACTGTAATTAAGTCCTAAGAAACACAACTATCTGCACCTTCCGTGTCTTAGGGCTATATTTCACCGGGACACCATGGCGGCGCGACCAGTCGCCGCTACCAACAAAATGTATACAGCTCTATCGCGAGTTACCTATCACACCTTGTGTCCTTGTGGTTACGCAACCAATTTGGCGCACTTAAGGTCCATTTTGATACTGACTCAGTATGGTGTAGTAACTTTGGTGTCTGTATGGTGTCTATTAGATTACGGACACCATGGCGGCGCAACTGGTCGCGCCGCCATTGTGTCCCGGTGAAATATAGCCCTTATACGAGGATAATGACAGAGCTGTCCAGGTGGCTATATATATATAATGGTCGGACCAGACTTGAGCTAGATCGACGCGAAAGATAAAAAGTACTACCAAACGATTCTTTGGTATATCCAAACATCGTCGCGTCGCCTGACATTATATTATTGTTGAGTATTGTGGGTATAGTGAGCAAGATAGTTTGTAACTACCGTGGCATATTTGTTAAAAGCAAAATTATCACACAAATACACTTGCATCATTTTTTTAGTTTAAGTAAGGGTTATATTTATATGGATTTAAATAATATACTACATTTTATTCACCATCATCCGTGCATCACTGCGGGGTGCCAGCTGAAAATCAGCGCTGGGTATATGGCGCCCAGAAATTGCTGAGTTGGCGACCCTTTCGGTTCGGGCACGCTCAGCGCAACTATATTGTATATTATTTAAACTATATCCTGTACTTTTTTTTTTGTGTGGTTGTGTTGTTTTGTGTATTGCCTGCATCGAATAAATACTATTCTATTCTATTCTATTCTATTCTAAACACTTCTTAAAGTGTTTTATACGGCTATTTACACCTTTCTGAAGGTGTAAAAAGTCTTAATGATGTATGTTAAATACAAACCGGTATCTCAAAACATTGCAATTTGAAAATCTTATTAAACAACCTTATTTAAGTGTCTTCCAAGTTTGCGGGTAAGCACAAGTGCTGTATAAATGCCTCCAACTCAAATGAAGACTTAAGACTTCGCGGAATTCCGAATAAGAAGCTTATATGATTAATTTTCTTAGAGTTCCACGTTTTGTGCAGTCAGTCACACCGGTTGGGCGTTCTTAAATTAATTAGCAAGGAATTCTAGACCTTGTATATGTGGGTGAAGGTTGGTTTTTGCAGAGGAAGATTGCAAAATGCGGTAGTATTTGTGTTGATGGGTCTATTTCAGCTAAAGCTGTTAGGTAAGTAATTTTGATGAAAAGTAATAATCAGAGAATTTTCATTTTACTGCAATTTAACAGAAGGGATGTTTTTAAATACTAAGATTAACAACGAGCTTTAGTAGAGGTTTGTACTGACTGTAGTAATTTTCAAAGTATTGTGACGTTACGTATGTACATTCGTATATATTTAAGTACTATGTTAGTATAAGGTATGTAAGTTATATGTTACTATGTAGGGATCGGCGTTAATTAAAAGACTTGTCCGCATATTTGTGTAGTTTAATTCCAACAAAAATACTTTTTTACATTAATTATTACCAAAAATCACTCGCGCCTAGCTGCTTGCTAGACGTCCTAAAATTGCACTCATATATTTTTTTTTGTTTTTCATTTTAAAACTCGTGTTAGTGTTTAGTTTATGCGTAATCAGCCTTATGATATTTTTCATTTTTACTAAAATGGTAAATCATCTAATGACTTCTCTCCTTCAGGGTGAAACGAAAAGGCGTGTTAGACTTTTATTGACTTTTTTTATTCTTTATAGGTTCGCGCTTGACCGCTATCTCACCTGATGGAAAGCGACGATGCGGTCTATGATGCTGCTTACCTAGAAGTAACCTACTCACTCTTGACTTAAAGGTTGCCAGACATACCAGTTTTTTCACAATGTTTTCCATCGAGAGAGATGGATTATTATTATTATGTAATCTCGTTTCTACGGAAAATCACCAAAAAAATCTTTATCTGTATTTTTCTAGGAAAAACGAAGATAAACAGACCAAAATTTTCGGCCGAATACATTTTGTACACCCGTGCGTATAAAATGACAATGAAGTGGTTTTTCAAGGTCACTCAAGTTATAAAGACGTATGTACAATCGGCGTTCGAGGGACTTAGACTTTTGTTGTGCAGTGACGATGAAATAAATTAAGTAGGAGTGTGTATTGAAACAAACTTATTATTCGTAACAGTATCTTTGTGGACTTATTGGAACTATTGATATAACACTAAAGAGGTACATGTGAAGGAGAATCCTTTCATTTTTTCTTATATAAATAATATATATTTATGTAAATGTAAGTTCATATTTTTTTATTTTAGCTAGTAGTTTTTGCTTTTAATGTATATATAGTTTTAATTTACACAATTTTAATAAAAATCATTATTTTTACAATTCCTTTAACTATATTATTTATGACATATAACTAACATAATAAATAGCGCAACATATGTCTAAAACGTCACACGTCAATATACAACCCGCCCCTGATCGTTCCCGGTGCAAAAGTGCCCATAATACTGGCCGCATTACCTCGCTGGATAGCGATGGCCATCCTTTGCACCAAGAACGACCCGGACCGGGAGTCACCCGTTGCCTCCCCGAGCCTACGGCCTAAATCCCCCACAAAACGCTTTGCATCCGTACTCCAACTGCCCAGAGTTTCCACAGCAACAGGCACAAAATGGTAAAGCTGCACCAAGGAAGCGTACTTCAGCCTTTTTTTAAAGCAGGCGTCTTCAGCGGCGGCAGAAGCAGTGTGCATGGTGCGACTCAGGTGACTGGCGGCGACAGTGCTGACGCAAGTTGCGTCCCAGATCAGGCACTTCCCGTTCTTCCACGGCACCAGAGTCAGCCCATCCGGCCTCTTACCGTCAGACCTGCTAAGACCTGGAGGCTCAAGCACGCAGGGGATGTTTGCCGATATAAGGGCTCTCCGGACAATGTCGTTCAAGGCGTGGTGACGCGGGAACCTCCCTGTGCAGCGCCAACAGCTCAGTGCGTGATGGCCATCGGCCTCCACCAAAGAACCGCAGGTGCATATATGAGGCTCGCACACCTTACAGCCTAGGCGGAGAGCCACCGCCACACGCAAAGAGTCATTGTCGAGTAGAGTGCCCAAATGAGGCGAAGGAATCGCCTGTAACCACGCCCCGGACTCGGGTTGCGACACTGCTCGTAGTCTGGCCTTATCGACTCCCAATGCACCCTCTAACAATTGCTCTTGAAGCAGCTTCACCCCAATGTCATCCCACGCCCGCTGAACATGTTCTGATTCGGGGATTGTCGCACCCGAGTTGAGGGTCAACCAAGCTGAGACAGCATCTGACGCAAAGGGCATGCTTCCCCCGTCTCCATTAGTATTGAGTAATACAGTGACTAGGTTGGCAACCCCATGCGCAGACGCCAAGAAAGCCGGCAGACCCACATCCCGTGCGCACCGCACCCCGAGACCACCACAACGGATAGGTAGAGCTGCCTGCCTCCACTGGGGCCCATCTAGGGAGACATTGAGACCACCACCTTCAAGGCATCGTCAAACGAGGAAACTTCCTCGGGACATAACCAAGTAGGGGTGGTCCGCAACATATATGTGATTTTTGGGAGAGCGAAGCACATGCGCAATAGGACAATCGCAACGTGCGCGGAAAGATCTTTAAGACGCTCGTGAGCAGAAAGGAGGAGCCGAGTTCGAGACGTAATGACTTCAGGAACTGCACTAAGGAAGATAGGGGATCCTAAGAGATAGAAGTCGGAGCATGAAAGTTCTCTGAGGCCAGGAAGAAAGGAGTTAAAGCGAGAAAAGTGTGTACGAGCTTCAATACTACAGGGGAAAAATTCGCACTTCGAGGGATTCAACTCCAGACCCAGGTCTCTGAGGCGAGGGACTAGAGCCTCTAAGTCCTGAAAAACATCTTCCGGTCTGCCCCCGATAGTGCCATCGTCAAGGTACACATTTAGGCCAGATTTCACCTCGACAATCGTCTTATGAATGGCCAAACTGAAAACGAGTGGCCCGAGCGGGTCCCCCTGTTGGGCTCCCACTTTTGAAAGAATAAGACTGTTATCGGAGAAAAGATTAGAAGGCAGTCTATAAACCTGATGAAGGAAGAGGTATAAAGATGGGATTTTTTCCTTGACCTCGCTCAACAGAACGTCTCTTTCCAAAGTATTGAACGCGTTGCGAATATCTAGCTTCAGCAGTATCGAGTCTTCGTTCTGCGGATCCATCACAAATGCTCGCGTAGCGTGGATGGCAGCTTCGCATCCCAGACGTGTGCCAAAACCCAACTGATGAGGCTGCAAGTAGCGGGACATATCCTCTTTCACTGCACGACAAGCCAATTTTGCAGTAAGACGGCGAAAGACACTACCGACTGCAATTGGTCTTACTCCGCCGTCTTTTTTTTCCAGTGCAAAGAGTGATGCCCCGTATAGGAACGGACAAACGCATGGGTTCAAGTTCATATTATATTAAATATTTATGTATGTTTATTTTTTTATATATATATATACATTTGATCCCTTGTTTTCCTATTAATCTTTTTTTTTATGCACCTACCATGTTTTCTCTTCAATACCCTTGGTTGACAGGTAGAGAATGCCTAAGGCATTAAGTCCGCCTTTGTACCTTCGTGTTGCATTAAGTTTTAATAAATAAATAAGGAACATCTATAGAACCTTCACTTTACTATTACCTTTGCATATAACTGGTATCATATTACTATCTACTCTTCTAAATAAATAAACTACATACTTCAAACCACACGTTGTTGAAACTTCAACGGTCCGGACTAAGCGTTTCGCTTCGTCGTTTATACCGCGTACATTGAAGGACTGGAACAATTTGCCTGCTGCGGTCTTCCCGTCCAACTATAATTTAGGTGTCTTCAAGGCTAGAGTGAATAGGCTCTTAATAAACTAGTGCGCCAGACCATCAATGTTTACATCTCCGCTTACCATCAGGTGGGATCGCAGTCAAACACTGGTTTATATCAATTAAAAAAAAAAAACAATACATTACCACCGACTTTGACTGGCCTGTAAGTTGGTCTAGTGGTTAGTGGCCCTGACTGCTATGCCGGAGGTCGTGGGTTCGATTCCCACCCAGGACAAATGTTTGTGTGATGAGCATGATCATTTGTTCTGTGTCTGGGTGTAATTTATCTATAATATGTATGTATTTAGAAATATATAAGTATGTTTATCAGTTGTCTAGTACTCATAACACAAGCTCTGCTTAGCTTGGGACTAGACGGCGTTGTGTAATAGTTGTGGAATATTATATTATACTTAATACACCCACCACTTAAAAACATCTTAAAAGATGCACAAAATAGGAAAAAAATATCAATTTCAGTGTCTCAACGAAGTATTAAAAACTGCAAAGTAACTTTGTTGCACTAAGTACTCCAAGTTAGAGGAGCGCCAGCAAAAAAAGGAAAATATTAATTAGCAACGTGGTCACGAAATGCATTAAAAAAGTCGTGGCGGCTTGGAAAATGTAGAATGTAGGCTTTCAGAATTTATTTTTCATTTTTTGGTACTATACAAGACGCTAGATAAACGTAGAATAAAGTACATTGAACTTTTCCTAATATCTCTGCGTAATTACCCGAAAAACAAACAATTAACTGTTTTTCATTACTAGAAAATGTAAAGGAACACGATATATGTCGATCCAATAGAGCTTTATGTCTTTATTTCCAGTTTTAGGGTTCCGTACCTCAAAAGGAAAAAACGGAACCCTAATATTGCAATCAGAACCTGGACCCAATGCAAAACTTCATGCACGAGTGAAATGTGATACGATGTAATTCGTTTTTGTTTTTGTATGATTTTTACAACGCATAAAAATACACGAAAGCATTTTGATAACATTTATCCCACTTAAAAGAATAATAATTTTCCATAAAACACCTGTTTATGTGACTGAGTGAAATTAAGCCACAGAGGCTTGATTTTAGCGGTCCACGTGCTAAAGGCGAGTCATCGATCTTCCGCTGTTTTGATTTAATCTAAGTTTATATAGCTTAAAATGAGTTAACAAAATTTCAGTGGTACTCATTTTGCGCCGACTGACTCAACACTTACATTTCTTAAAGTTTAACATAATTTCAGTGACTCATTTTGAGCGATACAAAGTGCAACTTCTTACGTTAACATACACATTACTCAGAGACTGAAAACGGTAAAATTTGCTGAAAACTGCAGCGTAACTTCTTGCTTACATGAGCGAGGTACATTAAAGTATGTTTGAGGGTAATACTTTTATCGTGGCGAACAGGCGGCATTTACTTTGTCGGTAGTTTCTGACTTGGAATCGTTGGGTTGGATAAGAAGCAATGTAGCAAATTGTCATTTTTACGGTTTCGTGCCTTGGTTGGTAAAAACGAAATACTTCTAGGATCACTTGGTTGTCCGTCTGTACGTCTGTCTGACAGTTAAGACCCTTTTTCTTAAGAACGAGTAAAGTTATATTAAGCTGAAATTAATATCAAATACTCCGTTATGCAGCGACTGAAAAGTTTGAAGGGAATCGTTTGTCTTGGTATGATCATGTGAAGAGGAGGGATGAAACGCATGTTACCAAAAGAGTTATGAGTTTACATGTGGATGGATGGAGAGGGAGACCAAAGAAAACATAGATGGATTGTGTGAAGAGTGATATGAAAGAAAAGGAAGTTAGTGATAGCAAGACGAGTGACAGGGCAGAATGGAAGAAAAAAACGTTGCAATACGTTTACCGACCCCAAATAACAGGGGAAAAGGGCAGGAAGATGATAATGATGATGACTCCGTTATGCAGTGAACCAATTAATCTTCTAAGTCAACGCAATCTAAAAATAAGACTGTTTATGCTTCATTTATGGCACATATTTTAGCCCTCGCAAGGAAATCAAAGACGGTACGGTATAAAAACATATCGTGACGTATATGAGGTACTTTCTGGAGATCTGGAGTTCTGAAAAATAAAGGCTAAACAATAAAAATTAAAACATAAAAGATCTAAATGAACTTTATGCAACCAATAATAGCAAATTGATTTAATTAAATTGCGATGAAATCATAAGCCAATTTTTCAGATCATGAAAAATTCACTTTTTCCTCTTTTCATTGCCATTCTCATAAAACCGGTATCTATTTTTGTTTTAAATGTGAAAGTAGGTGCACGAATTTTTTTTTTATTATTAACTTTGTGACGATCCTTGTTTACTTAATCTTGGACTCTGATAGTTTTCTTAATAATATCTACTTTAAATTTTTCCACAAATAATAGGTAATTGCTTTTTTATGGTAATAAAATTTAAGCTTTATGAAATTTCTTACAATATTATTTAAGATTTAGCGAACTTGCGGTAATAAACTTAATGGTAATTTTCTTAAAAAATCCTGCTAACTTATGAAGTTAGAAGGTAGTTTTCAAAGGATATTAAGTTTATTTCAGGCATTAATGAGCCTTTGGAAGTAGGCGGAACAGAGTGTAAAGTCCCGCGACCCATCTTTGAAAAGGGAAGATCTTCCGACCAGACGGGTGCAATGTCTGGTGGGCAACTGCCCAATAGGTAGATTTCGGGCTGTTCTCTAAGTTCCAATCACGCGGAGAACTTTAATTGCGCGATGCAGGATTAGTTCTTATGTACGCCATAGATGTCGCTACAAACCCATAGTAATATTATTGCATTAAATTTATTTAATTACTTAGCCTAATAAATAAATAAAAATAATTAATTGATATTATATATATATATAAATATTGTCAAATTTAATTATAATTTAATTTTTACGATAACTGTCACTAACCTTACTTAACATAGAATATGCTTTAAATAAATGTTTGGTAACTGAAAAAATAGTAAACAATCATTATATTTTTAACTGGCTTTGTAGTGAAATATAAAGTACCTTAAACGTAGTTGAAAATTATTATTTTTTTATATTTTTTTATTGAACTTTGTATTTGTATTATGATTTTTATTTACAAACAAATTTTAAAACAGGCAACTCTAACCTATTAAGCTGAAACGACGTCTGTGACGTCATCATCATCATCATCATTTCAGCCGAAAAACATCCACTGCTGGACGTAGGCCTCCCCCAAGTGCTGCCACAATGAACGGTCATGTGCGTCTCGTATCCATCGTACTCCTGCAACCGTCACCAGGTCATCGGTCTACCTTTAAGGAGGCCTTCCAACGCTACGTCTTCCGGTACGTGGTCGCCATTCCAGAACCTTTCGGCCCCAACGGCCATCTGTTCTGCGAGCAATGTGCCCTGCCCATTGCCACTTAAGTTTGGCGATTCTTCGTGCTATGTCGGTGACCTTAGTTCTTCTGCGGATATCCTCATTCCTGATTCGATCACGCAAGGAAACTCCGAGCTTCCCTTTCCATTGCCCTTTGAGTGACTTTGAGTCTTTTGATGAGGCCCATGACGTCACTTAGACGTTACTATAAATCCAATATGGAAAACTAGTTATTATTTCATGCACTCCCATGATATGGGTTTATTAATAAATAGGGTTTATTGAGTAGATCACGACAAAATATTACGTCACAATAAATCCGGGATATCGCATAAATCTTAAAATACTGTTTTAAAACTTTTTTTTATTTAACTATATCTACAATTCTACATCCACCAATCCGCGCTGGGCTGCGAGGATTACGGCCCATTCCTTCTCCTAAAGAGGAGGTCTGAGTCCCAGCTGTGGGAAAATTAAAATGCTATGCTATGCTATTTCATGTATGTTGCAGATGTTCACAGTACAGTGTTCAAAACAGGTACATGAGCAAGTTTTTCGTCTATCCCGACACATCAGTGCCATGTAAGGGATAGATAAAGAACGTGTCCGTAGCGAGACCGGGCATCTGACATCAGTGTCCCGTCAGAGGTTGTTCTCACACGTCAGCGACGTGACAGTGCCGTGGACAGACCGACGCCTACCCTTACTTCATTCTATTTCCTTGACCGAGTATAGGTAGCCTTTTTTTTGTGTGGGAAAATCATCTTATGAAAAATCGCGCTCTCGGGCGGAACGGGAGATTGGGAGATAGTGTCAGACTTTTACTGACTAAAAACCCACTCCTGTTCCATCGTTGCCTTCGTTCCAGAGCCCTGGGTTTCGTTTTCACACTACCCGTGGCCCCAGTAGGCTTCGACCCTGCGTGGCCTCTACGATTTGCTGACATCTCCCTGAGTATAGGTAGCCTAAGTGTAGTATGCCTAAAATTTTGACATTCATAGTTTAATTTTCGTCTGATCTCATTACATATTTAGTTTTTATAAGTTCCATCCATATATTTCAGGTTAGACAAGGCGTACAATACACCATATAAGCGTACAGTCTGTATTAATAACTTATCATTCATTTTACCGTCAATAAATAATATTCTACAACTTTCTACAACGCCATCTAGTCCCAAACTAAGCAGAGCTTGTGACATGACTACTAGACAACTGATAAACATGCTTATATATTTCTAAATACATACATTTTACAGATAAACTAGCTTCTGCCAGTGGGGCCGCCCGCGTGAAAGTAGTAGTTTCTCCCTACAACATTTGGACCCCCTTTCATCCCCTTAGGGGGTGAATTTTGGAAAATCCTCTCTTCGTGCTTGCTTACGACATAAAAGGAAACCGTGTTCAAATTTCTCGCTCCTAGTCCCAGTAGTTTCGGCTGTGCGTTGATATGTCCGTCAGTCAGTTTCTCCTTTTATGTATATAAATTACACTCAGACTGCGCTCATCACACAAACATTTGTTCTGGGTTGGAATCGACGACCTCCGGCATAGCAGTCAGAATAACTGACAACTAGACCATTCGGCCTGTCAATAAAGTCGACAAACTGTAAGGAAAATTATTAAAAAGGGCACGCCACGGCGTGAAATCGGAAGGCTTGCACACATACACACACACACATATCAACAGACGCTCTGTTGCCGGCATGGGCACGTGTATGTAATTTTTTTAGACTCCTGACGAAATACGTTCCTTCCCCGTCCCTGACACGACACTGATGTCTGGGAATGGGGACAGATCTTTACTCGGTAAAAATCTGCCTGAAACGGAAGGTGTCATTCGATGATTTAACAAACCTAAATAAAAAAGGGCATTTCTATGCTAGAAGTATTAAATAAAAAAAATATCTTCTTTTTTTACGTGGGAAGTCAATGAAATGACTTCTCTCGCTCTCAGTGGAGCAATATATAGCGCTCCATACAGAGAGTGGCAGACTTTTACTAACTAAAATCCACAGTGTTCTTTAGTTGCCCTTTGCGAAAGCCATGATGACTCATTCAGACACCCGTTTCCAAAATCAATAATAATCTTTTTATTACAATCGCGTTGGTAGCAGAACTCGGTATATGCAATAGAACGTAAGTTCATCATTCAAAGAGACTCTCTCAAAGCCTTGAAACGGTCACATCAGAAAATCTTCCTCCCGAAATCAGACACCGCAATTATTCTTCCACACACTAACCCACATGGAAATAAATCTATTCATCAACACACAGAAATAAATCCCTCCACACACAAAGTTATCTGCACTGTCCAGCGTCTATCAATTAATATTCTTTGCCTAACAAAAGAAAGACGTATCGGTTGCCGTCTCAATGGTGGGTTCATAGAATAAATAGCCGTACAGAAGCGAAACTTGTATTTTTTTTCGTGATTCTAACCAAAACTCTAATATAAGTCTTATACATTAATATTTTAGGTTACCAAGTATCCAGTATGTGTAACCTAACCTAACCTAACAACTGAAAAATCTGTTATTTTTTTAACTTTTTTAGGGTTTCGTACTCATAAGGTAAAAACAGGACCCTATTACTTTTTTTTTTAGGTGTGAAAATCATCTAATGACAAATCCCGCTCTTGGGCGGAGCGCGAGATAGAGTCAGACTTTTGCTGACTAAAAACCCACTCCTGTTCCTTCGTTGCCTTCGTTGGTTTCGTTTTCACACTACTCACGGCCACAGTAGGGTTCGACTCTGCTGGGCCTCTACGATTTGCTGACGTTTCCTTGAGGCGCGCGTGAATACGTGCCGTCGACGACTTGGGCTCGGTCCGGACTGTTATCGGACGGTTAGACGGCGGGCTACTCATTGCTCGCCGTCCGCAAGCCCGTGCCCACGGTGGCCGGAAATCAGGATCGGAATCCCGGCGGTGGTTGGGGCTTGAGGATCGTTGCCTCACGCGATCGGTCGCCTTCTTTGCTAGCATTACTGCTTCACAGAAGGAGGCGACCGCCTGCCCTTCCTCCTCGCTCCGGACCATGGCCTGTACCAAGACCCGGCGTGAAAGATCGCCGCTGCCGATCGCCCCCACGAGGACATGGTGTTGCTCTGCCCAAAGGGAGCACACCTCCACCGGGTGCTCCACCGTGTCCTCCTGGCGGTCCACACAGTGGCTAGGACCCTATTGTAAGACTCCACTGTTCTTCTGCCTGTCATCACGCTGTAGGTCACATGAACCGTGATAGCTAGACAGTTGAAATTTTCAAAGATGATGTATTGATGTTGTCGCTATCACAACTTCTTCCTGCCCTTATTCAGTTTTAATTGCGGTCGGCGCAACACGTTTTTTTCTTCCATTCTGTCCCTGTCATCCGTCATGCTATCGCTAACTCCTTTTTCTTTCCTATCACTTCTCACATAGTCTATTCATCTTTTCTTTGATTTCCCTCTCCATCCGTCTACATATATACTCATAACACTTTTAGTAACATGCGTTTCATCCCTCCTCTTTACATGGCCATACCAAGACAAACCATTCACTTTCAACTTTTCAGTCACTGGCGCCACTTCTTAATTTCCTCTAATATACTCATTTCTCACTTTATCCATTCTCGTCACCCCACACATCCATTTCAACATTCTCATCTCCGATACATGCAATCTTTTTTCAACCGTCTTTTCCACATTCTGATCCATACAGTATGTCGAGCCTTATCACGGACTCGTAGATTTTACCGTTCAACTTGAGGGGCATCCGTGGGTCACAAGTTGTTCCAGTAACCTGTCGCCATTTCATCCATCTTGAGTTGATCCGATGTTTTACGTCTCGGTCTTCCTCACCATACCCTTATATAAGTGACACGATATACTGAAAGTCGGAAGTATGGGCATTCCGGCAAGAGCTATGAGCATAGGACTGAAGAAACCGCCAAAATCGCCATAGTCGTTATAGGTAACAACAAATAATAAAAACAAAATACAATAAATATTTAAGTGGGGCTTCTCTACAACAAACGTGTTTTTTTTTAATATAATTTAATTGTTTTTTCGACTTTGTATTGTTTTTTTATTACATATCAATGTGAACTATGAAATTATATTATTTTGGTTGATATGTTTATACCAAAGAAAAGATGGATGGATTGTGTGAAGAGTGATATGAAAGAAAAGGAAGTTAGTGATAGCATGACGAGTAACAGGGCAGAGTGGAAGAAAAAAACGTGTTGCGCCGACCCCAAATAATACGGGATAAGGGCAGGAAGATGATGATGGTTAATATGTCTCGGAGGTTTGGAAATAAATTATGATTTGACGTATTAAACTACATCATGATAGATTTTGGAATGTTATCGAGTGGTACTTTTTTATACGGCCGGCTTCTCAATAGAGTCGTTATCTGGAAGCTACATTTGTGATGTCACTGTCGATTGTGACTTGGAGTTGTGTGTGATTTTCTGGTACTTTTTGTGATTTCTTTAATGAAGCATATTTTGCATATGAGAAATTTAAAATGATTAATTGAGTAAACTATTTTATTTTTTTGAAGGATTGATGGTATTTTGTTGATACCTACTGTAGCAACATCTATGGTGACACATAAGAACTAAAGTACGAAATCCTGCCTCATGCAATTATAATTTGAACATAAAAAACCCCAAAATCATCTATCGGGCAGTTGCCCAGATCAGACATAACATTCATCTGATTAGAGAATCCTCCCTTTTTAACAAAAGTGTGTGGAACTTAACGCTCTGTTCTGCATATCTCTAAAATACAATAATTACGATTCTACGAGATGAAACTGTAATCGATATTGGTAGTTACAAAAAACCATACTTAGAGAGTTATGACTAGACTAAATAGACTGACCATTCATAATATCAATATATATATTAATACCTATTCAAGTAAAAAATCACGGCAGTTTTACTCTAATCTACGTAAATTTAGTGCCACTGATGTAAAACTTACCAAATATACTAAATATCTATACATATAATAAAACAGTAAAATTCTTTTGCGATGGTATTAATTGGCGCAAAAACTACTGAACCAATCCTGTTCAAATTTTGCATACATAATCCTTATAGGTCAGGGCAACTGATAGGCTATAAATTATCACGCTATTTGCTATGGGGGGTGAGCAATAATCCAAAATGTAGGTATTGAACGACATTTGCCGCGAGTTCGATTCCCAGCTACATTTAAAAATTTTGTTATTATTTTGTCTTATTTTTTTGTATTAAAATAACTTTTACCATTTTTTCAAAATAAAATTGACATTTCTATTCGATATCTTCTAAATATTTTGTAAAAACTAATCAAAACACATAATAAAATTAAAGCGGCGAGTAAAATCACGTACTATAAGATTACATTATTCCATTTAGCTGCAAATTTAACGTCTAAAATGAAAATCATCACGCTATCATCGTTAGGGAGCCAACCAGTCAATTATGACGTTTATATAAGAACGTCTATTTTATAGTTTATTCATCGAAGACCGCAGCGCAGTGGTTTCGTAGCTAGACTTTCAAGCTATGTGAAGGTGGTTCAAATCCCATACGGCTCTCTTAGCAGAAATTTTTGTTTTATTTTGTCATCGTGAATAAGACTTTTTTATATATTTTTGCATGCTTACAATTTTTTTTTTTTTATAAATCTACGTATATAATATATTTGTAGCAATTTTTAGTGAAGTGCGTATTATTAATTTTAGAAATCGATGTAGATAATTTTTATACATTAAAATTGTATGTAACTTGATAATTATCTTACTTAAGCTTGGTTTCATCGCAATGAAACAAAGCATATGAAAGACAAACGGTATGAAATCAAAGTTTTCGAGAAGTAAAATATGACACCACACGCAATTCAGATACTCGCAACGCCATCTAAAGACTCAAAGTAGAAATAATGATGACAATGATGGTTGAACTTCGTATTAAATTTGATAGATGGCATTGCGCATTTTACGTAATTTTCTGAGTGGCAGAAGAATGGCCATCGCCCACGTTTACAATTATGGTTAAACTGGTGTGAGACGGAGGTATTTTTAACAATCCTACTGCTTATTTTTATTATATTTTTCCCATTATTGTAACAAGCTAATTTACCGTGATTATTCAAGGGATACCATCCAAAGACGATAAAAGTAAATACCTATATCTATTTAATTATTCACTTTAAAATAACACGGCCACATTTTCGGAAGGGGTTACACCTGGGGGCCTCCAGGTGGACCGATGACCTGATAAGGGTCGCGGGAATCCGATGGATGAGAGACCCACAGGACCGGTCATTATGGCGACACTTGGGGAGGCCTATATCCAGCAGTGGACGTCTTTCGGCTGAAATGATAATGATGATGATGACACTTTTTTTTCTTTTTTTAAGGGTAAAAATCATCCAATGACTTCTCCCGCTCTGGTTGGAGCGGGAGGACGTGTCAATCTTTTACTGACTAAAACTACACCTGTGTCTATCACTACGCGCTGTTGAGGATTGGGCTCGGTCCGGTCAACTACCGGACGGCTAGCTACCCATTGCTCGACGTCCGGAAGCCCGCGTCTACCGTGGCTGGTAGTCGGGGTCGGAATCTCGGCTCGGCGTTAGGCGGTTCGTTCCCTAACACGTGCGGCCTCCGCCTTCGCTAGCATTACGGCTTTACAGAAGGAGACGACCGCCTGCCATTGCTCCTCGCTCTGGATCAGAGCCCGGCGCGCGAGGTCACTGACGCCGATTGCATCCACGAGGACACGGCGGGGCTCCGCCCTTGCAGGGCACATCTCCACTGTGTCCTCCGGCATGATGGCACCTTGCGGATTAATAATGGTGTGTTTTATTATTTGCCTTCACTGCTTCATGTAAAACGGGATCGAATCTGTTTTTCTGATCACAGTTCGACAACGTACTATGATGTATCTTAGATTCCTTGCAGCCTTACGTCGACATCTGGACGTTACCTCCTTGCAGTGAGTGGTGACCAACACTGGAACAACCCTCTAAGGGAGGCCAGTCTCAGGGATAAAACAAATCGGCTGCTACATTTGTTAACCGCAATTTCATTATTTTATGGATAAGCTCAGGACTGTTGTGGACGTTTCGAACGGTTTCTGTTCTGGGTTCGGTTGAAAGTACCCTGATATTACCATTTTGTGAATCACCTGGACAACCTGGTGTAGCATGCGGTGGAGGTCTATCCATCTTGAATGAACCGCCGTGTCCTCATAGAGGCAATCGGTGTCAGTAATTTCTCGGTTTTGCCATCAATATGCGAGTTCGATTGAACGGGGATACACGCGCAGTTCCCACTATGGAAAAAAACATTTGTCTTATATACGGGGACGTCAATTAAATATACACCAAAATATGCTAGGTAAATGAACAATAATTCTAACGCCCAAAATGATCAAAGTGCAACAATCAATGCAAACATGTTGTCGCAAATTCTTCATAAGTAATGTTGTGGAAGAAGATAGTTGCCGATTTATTTATTTAATCCTTTATGCACAAATGTACAGCGGCGGACTTAATAACTGCCGGATGATGATGGTAGTTTTTGGATTCACTTAAGACTTTTCACTATCAGTGCACGTTATCCAGCTGATGAAGGTCGGTGTCCCGATTATGCTTCTTCGTTTATCTCTACCAAAGCTGTCTAACTGCTTAAACTCTTCAGTGAAACGTTATTGGGGCGAAATTTGTTATGGGAGATAACTCTTTCGATTAATCTTGCAGCCCTAGCAGACATCGGCCCCAGAGGGCCATATCCATTTGCTGAAATCTCTTTGAGTCGCGCGTAGAATACTACGCGCCGTCGATTTAGGATTGCTTTGACCAGACTGCCGGACAGCTCCACCGCAATCCCGTGTTGGCGATGGCTAGAAATTGCCTTGCGGCTTTCAACACCCGGAGCGTCCCTTGCAGCGACCGCTGAGGAGTCAGGATGTCCTATCCCTCATAGTTTCACCCACCTTCTTTGATCGTAGTGCTTCACTGAAGGAGGCTACTGGTTGTCATTTTCTTCACCAATCGCCCCCATAAGGACAAGGCATCGCCGGCGCTCCGACCAAGCGGGACTGACTTCCACCGTATGCTCCATCGTAATCTCCGGGCTATTCGCACAATGGTGAGACCCGAGTGTTTCGACTCTGTAGACACTTCTCAAAGACAGGTATTACCGCTGCAATTTGATTGTGGCGTGCTCGCTGTGGCGAGGGGCTCAAATCATACGATGTTGTTTTACCAGAATATAAACCAGAAACATACATATGCCTTTTCCCTTGGGGTAGGCAGAAATGACAACTGCTATGACCCATACATACTCTTTCTATTCATTGACGGTCATACATCCGGATCTGGACGAGTACATAACATGTTTCCTGAAGGTAATTTGCGTTTTTAACCGACTTCTAAAAAAGGAGGCGGTTCTCAATTCGGATATTTTTACCTCTAACCGTTTTATGTTAAAGTACAATAAATTATTGCGATGCTTTCGGAATGAATTGCAAGCACAGAGTGATTGTACAGTTTTACGAACTTAACGCGGACGAAGTCGCGGGCAACAGCTAGTATTATATAAATAATTAATTTCCGCATCAATATATTGAAATATAGAGGAATAATCAAACTACATCAACAAAATGTCAATATCAAGCTGCTGCGGCAATTAACCAGACCGAATCAAGTCGTCATAGCGCGTAGTGATCCACGCGTTCCTCAAAGAGATGTCAGCAAACCGAAGGGCCGATGCCCGCTAGCTAAGACCGTGGGGAATTTCTGAAAAGGAAACCCGTATTCATAGAAAGCAAAGGGCAACTGTAGGACACAGGTGTGGTTTTAGTCAGTATAAGTCTGACACTCCCTCTCGCTCCACGGGAGAATTCATTGGATGATATCCACCCTTAAAAAATAAACCTCAACATCAAGTTTTTGAGCAATTCTCAGCCAATTCCAACGAAGCAATCAGTATTCTTAACGCCTGAGCAAAAATACAAAGACTCCTCATTTTTGCACCGCCTTGTCGAAACATCACTTTTTAACCTTCGTTTTTGTATTAATCTGACGACAATCATGTCGGTATTTTTCTTCACAGACTAAGATAAACTGAGATTAATGCTGAGACTTTGAAAGCGACGATTAGTATTCTTTTTCGATGGCACAAGCAAAAACTATTTTTAGAAAAAGTCGGAATGTGAATAGTACCTATATTTTGATACAAGTGCAGAAAGTTTGTCATTGTGACCGAGGCGGAATTCGCACGAACCATAGGCGAGTGTGTTATGGAGCTGAGGGCAGCAGTGATAAATTTGCACGTGTATCAAACGACTTTTATCATTACATTTACAAAGAAATTAATACGGGAGTTGACAGCCCGCCCAATCTGATACGATTCATGTAATAAAATTGTGGCCAAGGAGAACACGCGTACTTTTCTGCACTAGTGCGGAAAACGGTCTGTTTCGTACCTAAAAGCGGTGGGCTAAGAGCGAGTTTTCGAGTAAATGTATTGAAAAATATTTTTCAAATCGACAAGACTTTAAAAAAAATGGATCCACTGTAAACTCATCATTATTCATCATCAAATTAGCCGATAAACGTCCACTGTTGGATATAGGCCTTCCTCAAGTGTCATCATAACGACCGGTACTGTACTACGCAGGTAATGATCCGGTTTCCGCTACTGGGACCGCTGCACACGACACACGCGCATAGCCACGCGACGGGTGCCCGCGCAGGCGCCCGCGCGTGCGCCCGCTTAATGAAGCGTTGGCCCTTACAGTTTTAAGAGCAGTGGTGGTGACCCCACGACGTATAATTTGTAAGGATCGTTGCCAATTGGCCACCTCTGATCTCGTCTCATCAATCGTATGATGTAGAGTGTGTAACTGATCTGAAAAAAATACGGCCATTTAAAAACAATTTTTGATTGAACACTTTAATTACATTTCTCAACTTGCTACTGAGTCTTCATCAATCATTCATATTTGACCAAAGTTCATTTTTTTTTTTTATTCTTTATGAAATGAATTACACTTTGCATTAAGAATGATTCAAAGCATTTTATCTTCTATACATATAATAAAACAGTAAAATTCTTTTGGGATGGTATTAATTGGCGCAAAAACTACTGAACCGTTCCTGTTCAAATTTTGCATACATAATCCTTATAGGTCAGGGCAACTGATAGGCTATAAACTATCACGCTATTTGCTATGGGGGGTGAGCAATAATCCAAAATGTAGGTATTGAACGACATTTGCCGCGAGTTCAATTCCCAGCTACAGTTAAAAATTTTGTCATTATTTTGTCTTATTTTTTTTGTAATAAAATAACTTTTACCATTTTTTCAAAATAAAATTGACATTTCTATTCGATATCTTCTCAATATTTGGTACAAACTAATCAAAACACATAATAAAATCAAAGCGACGAATAAAATCACGTACTATAATGTTACATTATTCCATTTAGCTGCAAATTTAACTTCTAAAACGAAAATCATCACGCTATCATCGTTAGGAAGCCAACCAGTCAATTATGACGTTTATATAAGAACGTCTATTTTATAGTTTATTCATCGAAGACAGCAGCGCAGTGGTTTCGCATCTAGACTTTAATGTAATGTGAAGGTGGTTCAAATCCCGCACGGCTCTCTTAGGAGAAATTTTTGTTCTATTTTGTCATCGTGAATAAGATTTTTTTATATATTTTTGCATGCTTACAATTTTTTTTTATAAATCTACGTATATAATATATCTGTAGAAATTTTTAGTGAAGAGCGTATTATTAATTTTAGAAATCGATGTAGATAACTTTTATACATTTAAATTGTGTGGAACTTGATAATTATCTTACTTAGGCTTTGTTTACACTTTGA
Source organism: Mythimna vitellina (assembly GCA_949316375.1). Classification (NCBI taxonomy): domain Eukaryota; kingdom Metazoa; phylum Arthropoda; class Insecta; order Lepidoptera; family Noctuidae; genus Mythimna; species Mythimna vitellina. The sequence continues at coordinate 3,532,158 of OX438687.1, read as the reverse complement.
GATGGATGTGTGGTGTGACGAGAATGGATAAAGTAAGAAATGAATTTATTAGAGGAAGTTTGAAAGTGGCGCCAGTGACTGAAAAGTTGAAAGGGAATCGTTTGTCTTGGTATGGTCATGTAAAGAGGAGAGATGAAACACATGTTACTAAAAGAGTTATGAGTATACATGTGGATGGGTGTAGAGGGAGAGGGAGGCCAAAGAAAAGATGGATGGATTGTGTGAACAGTGATATGAAAGAAAAGGAAGTTAGTGATACTATGACTTTTGACAGGATAGAATGGAAGAAAAAAACGTGTTGCGCCGACCCCAAATAAGATGGGACAAGGGCAGGAAGATGATGAGGCTTTGTTTCATCGCAATGAAACAAAGCATATGAAAGACAAACGGTATGAAATCAAAGTTTTTGAGAAGTAAAATATGACACCACACGCAACTCGCAACGCCATCTAAAGACTCAAAGTAGAAATAATGATGACAATGACGGTTGAACTTCATATTAAATTTGATAGATGGCATTGCGTATTTTACGTAATTTTCTGAGTGGCAGAAGAATGGCCATCGCCCACGTTTACAGTTATGGTTAAACTGGTGTTAGACGGAGGCATTTTTAACAATTCTACAGCTTATTTTTATTATATTTTTCGCATTATAGTAACAAGCTAATTGACCGTGATTATTCAAGGGATACCATCCAAAGACGATAAAAGTAAATAGCTATATGTATTTAATTATTCACTTTAAAATAACACGGCCACATTTTCGGAAGAGGTTACAGGGAACCTTGCGTTGGATGGTCCCCAGGTGGACCGATGACCTGGTAAGGGTCGCGGGTATCCGATGGATGAGAGACTCACAGGACCGGTTATTATACTTGGGGATATATTACACTTGGGGAGGTCTATGTCCAGCAGTGGACATCTTTCGGCTGAAATAATAATGATGATGATGGCACTTTTTTTTTCTTTTTTTAAGGGTGGAAATCATCCAATGACTTCGTTCGCTCTGGTTGGAGCGGGAGGACGTGTCAATCTTTTACCGACTAAAACTACACCTGTGTCTATCACTACGCGCTGTTGAGGATTGGGCTCGATCCTGTCAACTACAGGACGGCTAGCTACCCATTGCTCGACGTCCGGAAGCCCGCGTCTACCGTGATTGGTAGTCGGGGTCGGAATCTTGGCTCGGCGTGAGGCCGTTCGTTCCCTAACGCGTACGGCCTCCGCTTTCGCTAGCATTACGGCTTTGCAGAAGGATGCGACCGCCTGCCACTACTACTCGCTCTGGATCAGAGCCCGATGCGAGAGGTCACTGACGCCGGTTGCCTCCACGAGGACACGGCGGTGCTCCGCCCTTGCAGGGCACATCTCCATTGTGTCCTCCGGCATGATAGCACCTTGCAGATGAATAATGGTGTGTTTTATTATTTGCAGTCACCGATTCATATAAAACGGGATCGAATGTGTTTTTCTGACCTCAGTTCGACAACGTATGATGTATCTCAGATTCCTTACAGCCTTACGTCGATATCTGGACGTTACCTCTTTGCAATGAGTGGTGACCAACACTGGAACAACCTTCTAAGGGAGGCCAGTCTCAGGGATAACACTTATCGGCTGCTACATTTGTTAATTGTAATTTCATTGTTTTATGGATAAGCTCAGGACTGTTGTGGGTGTTTCGAACGGTTTCTGTTCTGAGTTCGGTTGAAAGTACCCTGATATTACCATTTTGTGAATCACCTGGAGGACTCGGTGTAGCATGCGGTGGAGGTTTATCCATCTTGAGTGAACCGCCGTGTCCTCATAGAGGCAATTGGCGTCAGTAATTTCTCGGTTTGGCCATCAATATGCGAGTTCCATTGAACGGGGATACACGCGCACAAGGTTTCGCCGTAGTTTCATTCATAAGTTGGAGACTCTTCATAAGGTAGTTCCTACTATGGAAAAAACATTTGTCTTATATACGGGGATGTCAATTAAATACACACCAAAATATCCTAGGTAAATGAACAAGTAATTCTAACGCCTAAAATGATCAAACTGCAACAATCAATGCAAGCATGCTCTCGCCAATTCTTCATAAGTACTGTTGTGGAAGAAGGTAGTTGATGATTTATTTATTTATTTATTTATTTAATCCTTTATGCACAAATGTACAGCGGCGGACTTAATGCCTACCGGATGATGATGGTAGTTTTTGGATTCACTTAAGGCTTTTTACTATCAGTGCAGGTTATCCAGCTAAAGGTCGGTGTCCCGATTATGCTCCTTCGTTTATCTCTACCAAAGCTGTCTAACTGCTTAAACTCTTCAGTGAAAAGTTATTGAGGCGAAAATTGTTATGGGAGATAACTCTTTCGACAAATCTTGCAGCCCTAGCAGACATCGGCCCTAGAGGGCCCTATCCATTTGCTGAAATCTTTTTGAGTCGCGCGTAGAATACTATGCGCCGTCGATTCAGGACTGCTTTGACCAGACGGCTGGACAGCATCACCGCAATCCCGTGTTTGCGATAGCTGGGAATTGCCTTGCGGCTTTCAACACCCGGAGCGTCCCTTGCAGCGACCGCTGAGGAGTCAGGATGTCCTATCCCTCATAGTTTCAGCCACCTTCTTTGATCGTAGTGCTTCACTGAAGGAGGCTACTGGTTGTCATTTTCTCCACCAATCGCCCCCATAAGGACAAGGCGGCGCCGGCGCTCCGACCAAGCGGGACTGACTTCCACCGTATGCTCCGTCGTATTCTCCGGGCGTTTCGCAGAATGGTGAGACCCGAGTGTTTCTTCAAACTGAATTCGACACAGATACCTTCCGAAATACCTACAACCGGTGAGTCCTGCACAAAGAGAGGATGCCGTGACGCCTCTGTAGACACTTCTCAAAGACAGGCATTACCGCTGCGATTTGATTGTGGCGTGCTCACTGAGGCGAGGGGTTAAAATCATGCAATGATGTTTTACCAGAACATAAACCAGAAACATACATAATTGCCCATGCATACATATGCCTTTTCCCTTGGGGTAGGCAGAAATGACCACTGCTACGACCCATACATGCTCTTTCTATTCATTGACGGTCATACATCTGGATCTGGACGAGTATATAACATGTTTCCTGAAGGTAATTTGGGTTTTTAACCGACTTCTAAAAAAGGAGAAGGTTCTTAATTTGGATATTTTTACCTTTAACCGTTTTATGTTAAAGTACAATAAATTATTGCGATGCTTTCGGAATGAATTGCAAGCACAGAGTTATTGTACAGTTTTACGAACTTAACGCGGACGAAGTCGCGGGCAACAGCTAGTTTTAAATAAACCATTTACAGGCACTTTTGAAATATCAAGAAGTCAGTCAGTCAGAAAAAAATTATACTAATTGCACATTCCAAAGCGTAGATCTCTATGGAGAAGAATGTGCAAGAAACTCCATGGCATATTTAATTCGTGCAGGAATCAAACCACGACACTCAGTGCAGCAGACGATCGCTAAGCCTCTACGCCAACCGCGTCGTCACTGACTTTAGAAAGCAATGTAATCTTGGTTTTACTTAATTAAAATTCACGTCAAAACAAAATCTTGCCACAATTTTCATTGTTGTTTATTTACTTACATTTTACACAAAAGCCTTAAACGAATTGCTTAGATTTTAAATTTCATAATGAAAATGCTGTAAACTAAAATTGGAGCGTTCAAACAAAAGAGGCACAATTAAAAACTTTTAGATCTAAATTCTAAACAAGATTTATATCGAGCTTAGATAATTTAGTAAGAAGTGGAATTTAACCGGAGAAACTATAAAATAATTATTCCCTTTATTCAATTTAAAACCTTATAATATAAAATCGTGTGTTTGTCATCTAACTCCTTTTAAACGACTTGACCGATTTGGATGACACTTTGTGTGTAAAGAGTGTTCCTCCTGTGACTCAAGGAGATGTCAGCAAATCGTACTGGCCCAGCAGGGTCGAAGCCTACTGGCTACTGGGGCCATGGGTAGTGTAATAGTGAAACTCGGGACCCTGAGACGAAGGCTAAGAAGGAATAGAAGTGGGTTTTTAGTCAGCAAAAGTCTGACACTATCTACTGCTCTGCCCAAGAGCGCGATTTGTCATAAGATGGTTTTCCCACCTAAAAAAAAAACCCTCATCATGTCTTCAATTCACTTTCTGATAGACCATTCAACGTTGTATCTTTCGGTACGCGGTCCCCACTCCAAAACCTTTCGAAACATCCTCACCATTTACCGATATGATTCATACCGATTCATTGAAACACTTCATTTAATAAAATCTCTTTATTTTTCCATAATGACTAGTTAAAGAGTTCACTCTTCCCTATACTACGATCATACGTCAGTCCGGTTCAACGCCCTCGCGACGTATACTTGTGAGCCGAAGCGACACCGATCTGTTCGTGTTACATGCTTCAGTGAAACTTTGCTCTGGAGTGAAACGCTTGCACTATATTCTGCAGTTTATTCTTTTAAATAGGTGATGTTGGTGTTTAATGAGTGACGTCATTTTTTATACAAGGACTTTTTTAAGGTGTTATATCGTCCAATGACAGAATTCATTGGACGCGCTCTACTGCGGAGCGGGCTTCAGACTTTTACTAACTATAACCACACCTATTTATAAAAATTGTTTGCACTACTAATAAACACTGTATAAAGGTAGACTTAATACTTTAGGTATTTTTTACCAGTCGACCTTAGGGTGGTGCAGCTTAATGGTAAATAAATACCTATGTTTATTCTTTGTCCTTTGCTTTCCAGGACCACTGGTTTGCCTTTCGGAAGTCAATCTATGGTCCCAGTAAGCTTTGGCCCTACTGGGCCCCCTACGCAGTTATATTATAAGATGGCTGGACACTTACGCTGAATAATTAAGATTTTAGACCCCTTGTGCTTCGGGATTATTCGAGAGAGTCACCATGGTCGAAAAACGGGCCTTGGTACAGGCCATTGTTCGAAACGAGGATGAGTGGCAGGCCTTCGCCTCCTTCTGGGAAGCAGTAATGCTAGCAAAGGAGGATGCTGCACGTGCACACCCCAGCCGCCGGGATCCCGATCCCGATTTCCGGCCAACGTAGACGAGGGCTTACGGACGGCAAGCAATGGATAGTTCGCCATCCGAACGTTCAGTAACCGTCCGGACCGAGTCCAAGTCGTCGACAGTACGTAGTGTTCCACGCGTGCCTCAAGGAGATGTCAGCAACCGTAGGGGCCCAGCAGGGTCGAAGCCTACCGGGGCCATGGATGATGCGACAGAGATCTCCGGGCCCCTGGAACAATGGCAAAGAAGGAACAAAAGTGGATTTAGTCAGTAAAAGTCTGACACGCTCTTCCCGTTTTGATATTAGATAATTTTCCCACCTAAACACAAATATACAAGTCGTCGACGGCGCGTACTATTCCACGCGCGCCTCAAAGAGATGTCAGCAAATCGTAGGTCGAAGCCTACTGGGGCCACGGGTAGTGTGAAAGAGGAACCCGGGGCCCTGGGACGAAGGCAACGAAGGAACAGGAGTGGGTTTTTAGTCAGTAAGAGTCTGACACTATCTCCCGTTCCGCCCAAGAGCGATGATATCATATGGATGATTTTCCCACAAATAAAAAAAAAAAACCTAAACACAAATATTTGTTAAAAACAAAACAAAATTTTGTTCCGTGCGTGAATCGTACTCGCGACACGCACCAGCCAAGTCTTTAGTTTCTTCCATGTCTAGAATCTTTTAAAGACAATAACAGGAACCTACAGTAAACAACTGAAGGACGTTTTGAGGAAATGTTTACTTTTCCTCAGTTACATTGTTACGGTTACTTTCCTCACTTTCTTAAGCAACTACCTTTCCTAATATCTGAAAAAACAGATTTATGGTCTTGTTAATGTACCTTTGTTGAACTATGAAAAGACGCTTCAATAATTTCAAACAAAATAAAACTGCTGCTAATATTAGGTAGCTAAGAAAAACAGCCTTACATCTCTATACACCGTGAGACAGACATCGACGCATAAATTAATACCATGGATCCAGTACATGTTTTTGGATAAGCTAGTGGTGGAAATTTTCGTCAGCTTTTTCTTAATAAAAAAAAACTGTACTTTTTAGGGTTCCGTACCTCAAAAGGAAAAACGGAACCCTTATAGGATCACCTTGTTGTCCGTCCGTCTGTCTGACTGTCTGTCTGTCAAAACCATTTATCTCAGGAACGTGTGAAGGTATCAAGTTGAAGTTAAAAACATATACTCAAGTCTGCGGTCCCTTGAAACTGAGAAAAAAATCAAACCTCTGAGGGTGGACTTCACCAATAAAACTAATCGCGTTTTAACGTTTGGCTCGCATAATCGCGTTTAGCCGTGTGTGAAATCCGCCCTAAGTTAATGGAATAAAAGATACGGCCGTTTATGTCGCAAAAAACGTATATTTCGACACTTAAGGGAACCAAAATTCGTAAGGTACTACCAGATGAAGTAAGGTCTCATAACACAAGTGTAGGGAAAAATCAGAAAACTGTAAATTTGTTGATACGTCACAAAAAAAAAAATGATACGGAAAATTTTTCGTAAGTCAATTCGGAAATTGAACTGTTTCTATAGGTAAGTTTGCACGGCAAAATTTTTCTAAAATTTTTAATGAAAAAAAAATTAATTAATTACTTTTTCATTAAAAATGTCATCGGGATTGATAAGAATAACGATTTTATCAACCCCGATGATATTTTAAGTGAAAAAAATAATTATTAATGTTTTTTCACTAAAAATTTTAGAATAACGGACTTAGCACACAGTTACAACTATATTCTAGAACAGGGAATACATTTTAGTCTGATAGTGTTTTCTCTTTGCATAACTTTGGTAGGAGCTAGTATTATATAATCTCTAGTTCATTACTAATAAATTCCTACTACCTACAGTATCCACAGTGAATGTAAAAGGAAAAGAAAAATCTACATCTCAATACATTCATGTAAACGGTTCATATTGTAAGAATGCATAAATTCATGTTGAATTTTATGCAATTTTGTCTGAAACTGTACCTAATGTTTGACAAAGCATTTTGAAATATTCCACTATCTTATTGTTTTGTTATCTATATGTGTTAACTTTAGAGAAAGATATGATAAGGAACTTATTTAATGTACCTACAGGAAAGGTTATTCAAATAAATCGGCCATAACGGCTTGGAACAGCACATAGGATAATTTTTATTAAAAGGTACACGGGTAAGCCATGTCCTGGAACAGCAAATAGGATACTTTTATCTGCGTGAGAAGCCGCTGAGAGCAGCTTGACCACATACATTTAGTAATAAAAAGATGAACCGCCCCTAGGCGCTAAATAGTAGTTTCTTCCTGTACTTTTTTCTTCTTTTGTACTTTTTCTTATTCTTTGGTTTGTTCTTTTTAGGGTTCCGTACCTCAAAAGAAATAACGGCACTGTTATAGGATCACTTCGTAGTCCTACTGTCTGCCAAGACCCTTTATCTTAAGAACGCGTGGAGGTATCGAGTTGAAATTAAAACTATATACTCAAAACTGCGATCTCTTAAGGCTGTGAAATATATTTCGACACTCTCAAGGGAATCAAAATTCATAGGGTACGTCCGTTGACCTAGAATTCGAAATTATGCATGAAGCAAGGTCTCAGCTCAAAATCATAGCGCAAGTATAGGAAAAACTCTGAAAACAGTAAATTGTTAGTTACGTTTTATGATTCTGATAATCTTCATAACTCAGTTCGGGAATCGAACTGTTTTCATAGGTAAGTTTTTACGGAACCCTCAGAGCGCGAGTCCGACTCGCACTTGCTCGGTTTTTTACTTTATGTTTGAAACCGTTGCACTGTGTTTGTCCCGAATAAAAGTAATTCTATTCTATTCTATTTTTCGTGACTTGATCAATCATTCAGCCACATTTAAATTTGGAGATTAGTGGGCATAAGATAATGATTTAGCATTTAATCGGCTACAGAAATCATAAAATAAAAGAATTGACCATATTAACTACGATATGTGTTTTTCATACAAATTATATTAGAATAAATAATTTCCCCAGGATCCTAAGATAAAACAATACAAGTATATCAATTCACCTATACATAGATAGTAGCGGGGGCGAACTGCCACACAAGTGCAAAATCACTTTATTACAAGCTTAACAGTGGACCAAGTATGTTCAAAAACGTATTTTATTTCTCCAATACATCAAACACAAAAATCTTGCAAACAAAATAAAACAGTTTGCTTTTTTCACCAAAAATCAAAATCAAAATAGCATTTATTCCAAATAAACCATTTACAGGCACTTTTGAAATATCAAGAAGTCAGTCAGTCAGAAAAATAAAAAATAAATGATGCTAATTGCACATTCCAAAGCGTAGATCTCTATGGAGAAGAATGTGCAAGAAACTCCATGGACACTCTTTTCAATCACGTTTTGTAGTTACAAATATCTCTGTTACATGTTTCTTGTCGCTATCATGTGAGAACAATGTAAATAAAAATAAAAACTAAATATAGATATTAAAATAACAACTGGCAGCTAAGAGATGACCAGCCTCAACTGACAGCGCCCGTTCACGGACATGACGCTAATATTAGCACCACTCAGCTCAACCATTTTGAAGAGAACTGAAGGATCCAACACCTACGCCACCATCAGTGAGACATATGAGTGAGCATGACAAACTCTCAACTGCCATGCTCATTTATGTCAAACAAGTCCAGTAGTTGCTACTGGACTATAAAAAGCTCCATGGTACTCACATTTACAAACTTTGGAAAAAAATGCTTCTATACATATAATACAATACTTATATTTTACAATTTCAAAAAAAAAAATATTAAAAAATAATTTCCATACTAATCAATTTGTACACCCCGGTGGTAGTGGAGCTGGACCAGCATTAAGCCAAGCATTTTTATCCTGAATATAATCCTCTAACTTATAATATGCTTGCCTGCATAGTGTGCGTTTAATACAAGATTTAAATTTCGTTTCATTGAGTTCTAATATTTGTGAAGGTATTTTATTATAACATTTCAAACAGTACCCCATAAAAGAAGAGGCCACTTTAGCTAGTCTGAAACTTGGTTGAACTAATTGGTCCCTATTTCTTGTAACATAATTATGTCTATCGCCTCTTTTGCTAAAAAGATTAAGATTTTTTCTAACATACATTATGTTTGCATAAATATATTGACAAGGCACCGTCATTATGTTAAATTCCTTAAACAGTTCCCTTAGAGAATCGCAGCGGCGAAGATTGTAAATAGCTCTGATCGCTCTTTTCTGTAATATAAAAATTGAGTCGATTTCTGCAGCCCGTCCCCATAGTAAGATACCTTAAGAGATGATGCTATGAAAATAACTAAAATAGACTAGTCTAGCTGTATCAACATCCATAAATTGGCGGATTTTTCTAACAGCATATCGACGGTGAAGTGCCAATACCTTCTAACTGACATTTTTCGATAAAATTACTTTTAAGTGCTTATATTTTAAATGCGTGTTTCGGCATGCTTCGTAAAATATCCGAAGCGGATATTTAGTTGCAACTGCATCAAATTAATTTGTGGAAACAAACACCTAACTAAACCAACGTGTCAATTTATAGTATTACTTCCTAACAATTTTTGGACAGATAATTTTGACTTTCGACAGTTAGGAGTTGTTGGTACTTCACCGTCGATATGCAGCTGAGCTAAACCGTCCTGCAAGAGATATTAAATGAGGACCCCATTGTAGCCTTGAGTCAAGCGTAATCGCCAAGAAAACCGTTTTATCGACAAATTCTAGTTTTTCATCGTTCAATACTACATCACAATCGCTACCTTTAACATTTGGTAAGGAAAATCTTATGCATTTAGTTTTTTTCCCGTTTAAAACTAGATTATTAGCAGTGAACCAGTTTTGGACCTGCAGTAGGGCGTTATTTTCGTCGTCAAGATTATTAGTCCTTCTATTTATCTTAAAAATCAAAGAAGTGTCGTCGGCAAACAACACCATATTAAGTTTATTTTGCAACAAATAGGGTAAATCATTAATATAAACTAAAAATAAAAAAGGACCTAAAATTTAACCTTGGGGTATGTCTAACCGCATAGTATTATTTTATTATTTTTAATCGTAAGCAAACGCTATCGCAATGACCATTGTAAAAATTTGTTTACCTACGCGTCTCTAGATGGCGTTGTACTATTTCGGTCGATTCCTGAATCGCGATGTTAAGATTTTCCTCGATTAGTATAAGTCCTTAGAAGTAAATATTTTTGTTAATCACTTCAAACCAGTTCAAATCACTTCAAACCAGTTCAAGTCACTTCAAACCACTTGAAACCACTTGAAACATGTATAACATGGTCACCAGAACCATAACCCTCTAAGGTAAGGGTTATTCAGGGTAGGTACCCCAAGAGAAAAACCTACTGAAAATGGAGGTCCATTTTCACATTTAATCCCGACGAATTGACACCCTTAATTTGAACTAGTTGTTGTCTGTCAATCAAATAAGATTTTAATAAGCTTAAAGCTGTTTTGCCTAGTCCGTAATGCTCAAGTTTCAGGAGTAATGTTTCATGAACCACACAATCAAACGCCTTAGACAGGTCTCAGAAGATGCCTGTAGCATCCTGTGCCTTTTCCCACGCATTAAAAATGTGTTTAAGTAAGGAGACACCAGCGTCAGTAGTACAACGTCCTTTGGTGGAACCATACTGTTTATCGTGTAAAATGTTATTTGTGTTAATATGATTAAGCATTTGATTTAACATCACCTTTTCAAATATCTTGCTAAAAACCGGCAACACGGACACCGGCCTATAATTATTAGTGTCTTTACTGTCCCCGGATTTAAAAAGTGGTATCACTTTACTATATTTCATTAAATCCGGAAAAACTGCTTGATCTATACACAAATTATATATTAAAGCTAAGTACGGCGAATGAAAAACAAAAAAATGAAATTCGAAACCTCAATACAGGTAAATTTAAAACCAATGAGGCCAATCAAACTCTTAAAATTCATTTATTCGGTGCTCGTGGTTTGGACACGAAAGAAAAACACCATCTTTTCTGTACAATAAAGTTTGGTAAAGTTACCAAAGTTAATTTGGGTCAACGAGTTAAGTAACTGTAGGTGGTGTGGTCATGTTTAAGTCGGCAGGTTCATACTTTAATTTCATGCTGGCTATTTAGGGTTCGGAATTTCCAAAAGAGTTACCGTGGTCCTAAAAAGTGAAGAGCAACTGAAGGACGCAGGTGGGCTTTAGTTGGTTTTATTCATTGGATAAACAGTTTGACACAGATATCAATTTTATTTCTTAAACTATACTAGCTTTTGCTCGCGGCTTTACCCGCATACATAAAATATAGCATATGCCACTCAGGAATAAAGCAGCTTTCCTTTCGTGAAAAAAATTATTGTAATCGGATCAGTACTTTCAGAGATCAGTCAATAAATTTCAGATCTCTTACAAACAAAAAACAAACTTCACCTTCTTACAATATTAGTGTAGATAGAGATGAAATTGCCAAGAGACAATAAGCATGAGCAAGCATGGCGATCAATGCTTATTTCTCCAAGTCAAGAGGTGTTCGTTCAGAATTTTGACTCAACGAAAAACCAGACTAAAATACTGAACAAACCAAATTCAAATCGGTTCTCAGTGCAGAAAAATGGTGCCAAATACACTACAAATCATTCCAGACAAAAAACCAGTCAAGTGCATTTTAATAAATTATACTGAAGATGCGCTCGCTCGATAGAAGCGCAGAGTACTCGGAAAATTATTTTGTTCTGATTTATCGTCTTGAATTATTTTATGAGTATGTAACTTAATTTTATATTGACAATGTAATGTTAGCAAATATTGAGTAGAATAAATTTTTAAGTCTTTGGAATGACTTATTTTAACGATAAATAATATTTATTTTGCAATTAATTTTTAAAAAAATAACACTTTTACAGTCATGTCATTTTTTTTTCGTCACTTTAAACTAGATGAGGTCGGTGCTTTCTAGCTGACTACCCTAAGAAGAAACACCGAAACAAACTCAGAGGTCAATGTCTCTTTACGGTGAAGCATACGGTAGAGGTTTGCCCCGCTTGGGCAGAGCACCGCCGTATCCTCGTGGGGGCGATCGGTGGCTTTAGTACAGGCCATGGTCCGGAGCGAGGAGGAATGGCGGTCGCCTCCTTCTGTGAAGCAGTAATGCTAGCAAAGGACGCCCGCATGCGCGAGGTAACGGCCCTCACGTCCACACAATGTGACACCCGGGCGTTTCTTCCACAGTAATCCGGTGCAGGAACCTCCCGAGCTTACCCTGTCCGGTGAGAACCTGCGTCATGCGGAAGGTGAGAACGCTGTATTGTCTTTCTAGCCACTACTCAAAGAAGGAACTTACCGCAATAATTATGGCGTGCCTAGCACTGGGTTGCGAAGGTCGCTGTCGCCATTTCACCACAAATTGTGCGTGTAGCTATCTTTAAGTTAAGAGTGAATAGGTTACTTCTAGGCAAGCGAACTTCATCGTCGACCACACTATCCTGTTGCTCTTCATCAGGTGAGATAATGGTCAAGTTCGAGCCTATTAGCAATTCTCGAATTTAGTTACGAAGATTTTTCCTAACCGCAGACAAAGTTTTTTTTTTAAATATGACACACAAAAATCGCAAAATTTCCCACAAAAAAATTATGTGTTGTACGAAATATAATAAGTAGGCATATATGTTATTAGTTTTTTTTAATAATGAGTGATAAAAATTAACAATCAGTTGATAGAAATACCATTTGTGGGTAAATTAACATTAGTAGGTAAAACAACATACAAATTATTCAATAGCAGCTATGTATTAATTCGTCTTCAGACGAATAATTTTTGTTTGCAACATTATCGTCGGTATCAGATTGATAATTATGGATTCTATGGTGCTGATTCACATCCGAGTGATTGCATTTTTAGTAATAAATTGAATTTTACTAAATCACTAGAAAATTCCACTAGCCACTAAAACCAATATTTCGAAAGTAAATGGGGGGCTAAAACCACCATTTTTAGTGGAAAATTCACTAAATTGCCAACACTGACCGTACGCCACTAGACTGTTTTCTCTTGATAGTGTGCACCGTGTCGTTGACAAAACAGTCTTGTCACAGACAAGTCTGCGACGTCTTAGGCAAATCTGTCTAAGACGGTCTTGTCTCGAGTGTGCGCAGGCCCTTATTTGATAACTTACCAGCTTTAAAAAAAGGTTTCTTCTGTTCAAGTGTTTACTGTTCATGAATGATAGATTTAAGTTCTAAGGTTAGGGTGTTTTTAATATTATGCAGATGTCAACTCGCATGCGGGTTTGTTCCGCATGCGTAACCCCCGCAAATATCCATTTTATACACGTATTTTTTATATTGCGTGGTTTACTCAAACCCGTGATAAAATCCGCATGATATTAAAAATAGCCTTAGTAGCTTTTAGTTTAATATAGCTACAGCTGGGCGTGATGTCCTGGGTACGGTTCCTGGGCCGAGCTAAGTGTTATTGGGTTTTTAAGGTGACGGACAATGGACGGACGGATAAGTTGTATAGTAATAGCAAAACGAACTTATTATTTGTCTTTTATTTTTTTGGTTATTCATTTATTTTTACCCGACTGCGCGACGCAAAGGAAGGTAATGTGTTTATCAATCTATGTATTTTAAGTTACATTAGATACATGTTTATGTAGGTACATAAACATTTTATGTCATTGAAAGCAAAATCAAACATCACAAATAAATGAAATTGCACAAATTATTAAATTATAAATCAATACTATGCTTGTATTTCAAAGGCGAATGTATGTATATAAATGTTTATGTATTTGGTACTCCTTCACACTCAAACAAATTCGAATGAAATTTGAAATATTAACCTGAATGATTAGCTCGTAGAATATTTTTTCTCTCGGGATATTGTTTTCCATTCACGCAGGCAAAGTCACTGGTAGAAACTAGTGTCAATAATAAAGTTACGTTACTAAGCTGTATTTCCCTGCGACATCAGCCAACATCAATTCAGCCATCATTTCTCCTCTAACCTCTACAGTGTCAGGCTTATTGCCAATACGCAAGACGCTTAGCCTTAGTTTATCGTAATGCCTGACATGACATATATGCAACTCAAATTCCGCTATCGGAAAACGGGTGACAATTCATAAAGATTATTCTCCTTTCTACAGTGAATCGACATAGCCGATATTTCTACGTTTCCTCGGCACACTTAGCACGGAAAAGTATTGGGTCAGGCGGTATTTGGCTCAGATCCAAGGTACAATCTTGTAGTGATTTCTGTTTTTTTTTGCTACTTTCTAAAGTAACAGAGCGTAACCGATTTAGCAATAAATGGAAATGGGGTTGCTTCATAGGTTTTTAGTTTTTTTATCCGGCTTCGTTGTCGTAGATTTTGAGTGAGTTTTAGGGTACAGTATGTGACGTAGTTACGACGAGCTATGAATGGTAGACGGCACGGTTGAGCGGTGGGCATTCATAAGTCAGGTAGATGGTTGTTCTAGGCAAACTGACAGACAAATTACCCAGACATTTTTAATTCCTAGAGTAGGGCAACAGTTTAATTCCTAGAGTAGGATAACAGTTGAATCCCTAGAGTAGGGTAACAGTTTAATTCCTAGAGTAGGGTAACAGTTTAATTCCTAGAGTAGGGTAATAGTTTAATTCCTAGAGTAGGGTAATAGTTTAATTCCTAGAGTAGGGTAATAGTTTAATTCCTAGTGTAGGGCAACAGTTTAATTCCTAGAGTAGGGTAACAGTTTAATTTCTAGAGTAGGGTAACAGTTTAATTCGTAGAGTAGGGCAACAGTTTAAATCTTAGAGTAGGGTAACAGTTTAATTCCTAGAGTAGGGTAAGAGTTTAAGAAAGCTGTCTAAGTGCGAGTTAGACTCGGTACATGAAGGAAGCGCATTAGTTTATTAACAACCTATTCACTAGAGTGAATATAATAGTGAGCCTTGAAGACATCTAAATTATAATTGAACGAGATTTTTGGTTTCAGAACATTCCGGTTTCTTCACGAGATTTTCCTTTAACGTTTTAAGAGCATTGGTGATAAAATAATGTTCAGAAATAAAATTAAAAAGATATCTGCGGACCCAAGGTTACCTACATAACCCAAAGAATCGCAAAATTTAAGCTTCAAATTTTCGCTTCAATATCAATGATTACATCACTGCTTACCATCAGGTGGGATCGCAGATAAGCTCTAGCATACTCGTAGCATAAACATAATCAGACTTTTAATTTTCCACTGCAGGGACTCAGGCCTTCTCTATAGAAGAGAGAATGGGCCGTAATCCACCACGCGGGTCCAGTGCGGGTTGGCGAATGTCACATGTCTTCGATTTTTTTGGTTTTAGGACATGCCGGTTTTCTCACGATGTTTTCCTTCACCGTTTTGAGAGCAGTGGAGATGAAATAAATTACAAAAAGCAATGCGCATGGCTGGGTTTTTACTCGCGACCTACAACGACGAATTGACGAGCAGTGGTAGCCGAGAGGTAACGGCCCCGACTTACGAGATAAGCACTAGTTTAAATCAATTTAAAAAAAGATACCTTTTCGGAGCAATACAACCGAACAGCTAAGCACTTTTGCATTTTTATAAAACGAGCAAAAGTAATTATTAAAGTCAGTGCGTATTCGGCCGGCGATCGCGTAACTCAAACCATACTAAAACCATTAAAACCATCTTTTAGATTAAATCAACTCAACTTTCTTATTTATATACCATAAAACCATAATTAAACTAAAGTCTTATCATTTATACCGAACCATAACCGTCGAATAAACCGAAACCATAAAAATATCAACCAATTCAGAAAGTTGTATTTTTTTTTTTTATTTGATATAAACTAGTGCTTGACTGCGATCCCACCTGATGGTAAGCAGTGATGCAATCGTTGATGGTGAAGCGCACTAGTTTATTAAGAGCCTATTCACTCTAGCCTTGAAGACACCCAAATTATAATCGGATGAGAATACCTCAGCAGGCAAATTATTCCAGTCCTTCGATGTAAGCAATATAAACGATGAGGCAAACGCTTAATTCGGACCGTAGAGGTTTCAACAACGTAAGGGTGGATACTCGCCGTACGTCGGGTTGTCCGATGGTAGAAATGAGATGGCGGAATCAAGTTATGCAATTCCCGCTCACACTCTCCAAAATGCAACCTGTAAAACACCGAAAGGCTGGCTACCCTACGCCTATGATCAAGGCTTTGAAGATTGGTATTGCGCGGACAGATAGTAAATCTCTATACTACCAACCCGCACTAGGCCCGTGTGGTAGATAGCCCATTCCCTCTCCTACAGAGAGGAGGTCTGAGTCCCAGGAATTAGAATAATCTTAAGTGTTGCTTCAGATAGAATACCGGCTAAGTATTTCCTTTCCGCTTAGGCTTATATCCCCTTGGTTCCCCCTCTGGCGTCAGAAATTCTCATCTATTTATCCTAACAATATTCTCACCAAATCCTCCACTAAACATTACATAACAGAATTCCATTAAGGACAATAAAAGCTGTGTGGTGACGTCACACGCCTACGCCATAATACAAACAGCGGGAGAGCAGGTGTTCTCTCATTACCCAATGAACGTGTAATCGAGTTAGTTTGGTCGAGAGATGTGAACGTTTACCTGAGAAAAATGGCTGTTCTTATCTGCAAAATGAAGAATAGATTTTTTCTTCATTTAAAAATAAAATAATCTTTAATTCGGATAAGTGGGTTAGTAAACAATTAAGAAAAATTTAAACCTATGTTAGTAAACTTAATATCTATCTATTTATTTTAAAACAAGGTGGTTGTTCATTATGCATCTGTGAACAACTTCACCTAACAGAGGTGAATCGTACCTGCCCGCTATGGTTTTCAGGATGGAGTTGGAGCTAGCCCGCACTTTGCAGAGCAAAGAGGCAGATTTCTGTCTGACGATGTCGTGAAAGTCATCGACGTGAGCCTCTGCGAACATACCTGATGCGCTGCAGAAACGGGGCAGCCCCATCAACATCCTGAACCCGTTATTATATTGGACCCGCAAGGCACTGACAGTCCGCTGAGTATAGTTGGTCCACAGACTGCACGTATAAAACACTTGACAGTAGGCTTTAAAAAGTGTTATTTTAACTAGCCTGCAGATAAATTTGGTAAAGTTCAATGAATTAAAAAATCTCCTTGGTACTTGGCCGTTTTTGGAACCTCATGCATCAGTAGCGGGTTTCCCGAAGATTTTTCAGAAACGCAAAAAAGTTTTTTTTGTGACGTAAGAACATATTGCTATTTTTAGGTTTATATGTGTTTTATAAGACCTTGTTTTATGCCAAATTTCAGGATTTTGGGTCAGCGGGAAGTACCCCATGAATTTTGATTATCTTGAGAGTGCCAAAATATACTTTTTAGCGACATAAACGGCCGTATCTTTTTTTTTCGTTAACTTAAAAATAAGATTTTTTCACAATTTTAAGAAACCACAGACTTTAAGTATATGGTTTTAATTTCAACTCGATACCTCCACGCGTTCCCGAGATAAAGGATCTTAACAGACAAACAGACGGACAACAAAGTGATCGTATTAGGGTTCCGTTTTTACCTTTTGAGGTACGGAACTCTAAAAATAACTTTGGTACCTGCCCAGTTTCGAACCCCTAACCTTATGCATGAGAAGATGGTCTTAACCACTGGTTCATCACACTTTACTGTTTATGTCACTATAAAATATTTGATAACTGAAAACATCGTAAGATAACTTAGTCTTATACCGCAAGACTGCCGCAGGTACTGACCTGGAATCGACCAAATGTGACAAAAACATCCGAATTGAGAACCTCCTCCTTTTTTAGAAGTCGGTTAAAAACTTGCATATTGCAACTTGCTTCTTTTCTGTGTAAGGAAAAGCAGGATAAAGGTGTCCTGCAATCATCACATCACATCACATCACATCACTTCAGCCGAAAGACGTCCAGTGCTGGACATACGCCTCCCCCAAGTGCCGCCACAATGAACCAGGACCGTTCATTGACATGCGTCTCGCATCCATCGTACTCCCGCAACCGTTACCAGGTCATCGGTCCACCTTGTAGGAGGCCTTCCAACGCTACGATCCTGCAATAGTCCAGCAATAAGCCAGTACGATATAAACCTTATTACTCCCAGCTTATTCCGTGGTTCGGTAATGGGTTAATATCCCCGCCATCTATACGCTGTTGGGCTATTTATTTTACACCTCACCGCCTGTGGTCTGGAACAGTGCCAGGGTGATTAATCTTGCTATCTCTATGTCATTCAGGAAAACAAAAGTTTCAAATAAGTTTAAAAATAGCAGCCATTTTTCAAATTTCTTCGTCTTAGATATTTTGGTAGATGCAAGTTTTTTTTTTTTTTTTGAGCAATGGTAGCCGAGTGGTAATGGCCCCGACTTACAAGTTGCAGGTCGCGGATTCAAACCCAGCCAGGCGAATTACTCTGTGAAATTTATTTCATCACCACTGCTCTCAAAACGGTGAAGGAAAACATCGTGAGGAAACCGGCATGTCCTAGAACCAAAAATTCGAAGACATGTGACATCCACACTGGGCCCGAGTGGTGGATTATGGCCCATTCCCTCTCCTAGAAAGGAAGCTTGAGTCCCAACAGTAGGATTATTATAAGGCCGACTATGCTATGCTAGCGAGTTTTTTGGTACTGAAAGGTCGTTTCAGCTTTTGCTATGTATGTTCTGTGTGATTCGTTTACTTCCCTAAGACAACAAATAATTATGATGATAACTCTTTAATTAATAAATCACTGGAATTCCTCCCTAATTGCATACAAAAAATATTGATACTGGCTGAGAACTTCAATTGTTTTTAATCAAAAATTGAATTCGTCCAATTAGCGTTTTCAATAAATTCTACAGCAGACAGATTTATTTTTACAGAAACATTGCTACACGAGAAATTACTCCTGTTTTGTTGGTGCGTTCACAAACATTTAAAAACTCACATGTAATATATGTATTAAAAGACGCCGAGACTCGAAACGACTACCTGTACCCACCGTGCCATCTCACTTAATAGAAGACAATATAGTCACAAATGAATTGACTCAAAAGTTGACGGCATTTAAAAGAAGAAGAAAACATACTGAGCCGACCTTAAACTAATTAAGATGTATAAGGGCCCGAAATCAACAATCGGACATTTGCCCATACTAGACACAACACTCTTCTGGTCGAAGGATCTTCCCTTTTCAATGGAGGTCTGAAGAATTTTATAATAAATAATATTTTATATTCCCTATTCCACATAAATATAAAATAGTAATTGCATGCAAAGAAATATTCCAACAAGAGTGTGTCGTTACATGTTTTAATGCTATTGATGCACCAAATGTGTTACCTAAAAGAGTTATGAGTATACATGTGGATAGAAGTAGAAGTTAGAGAGAGGGATGCCAAAGACTAGATAGACCAATTACGTGAGAAGTGATATGCAAGAAAAGGGAGTCATTGATAGCGTGATGATTGACAGAACTGACTTTGACTGGCCTGTTGGTCTTGTGGTTAGTGGCCCTGACTGCTATGCCGGAAGTCGTGGGTTCGTTTCCCACCCAGGAGAAATGTTTGTGTGATGAGCACAATCATTTATTCTGTGTCTGGGTGTAATTTATCTATAATATGTATGTATTTAGAAATATATAAGTATGTTTATCAGTTGTCTAATACTCATAACACAAGCTCTGCTTAGCTTGGGACTAGACGGCGTTGTGTGATATGATGGTTGTGGAATATTATATTATTATGACTGGAAGCAAATAGGTGTTGCAATAAACCCAAAATTACATGAGACAAGGGCAGGAAGTTGATGACGACGCCTGATCCAATAGAAAAAGTATCCCAGCTTTTCTTTAAAAACTTCTTATACTACAAACAGTGTAACATTATTACAGTACTCTTTCAAATAGTACAGTTTATAGCGATGGGTATCGATACATCAAAACATTGACGGTACTGAACCGTTGTGAGGTTGATTCAAAAAGTTTGCGCCCGAGTCTCGACGATTTGACGGTGATTCTTGAGTATTTTGTGCCCCTACCATTGTAATAAAGAAAATAAGGTTTTGAAACTCCTCCGTATCGTTTTCGACTGGTAATGTACCCATAAGATTGGCAGTATTGCCAGGCTGTATAGCAATGCTTATCTTCTGTGCAAGATCAAAGGAGATCTTTGTCACGTATTTCGTCATCAAGGTCTTTATATAATATGTAAGCACTCGGCCTGATCCTATGATCCTAGAGTTTTAACCCCAAACGGCTCGAAAATATAACTGCCTACATGATTCAATCGCAAATATTTCCGCCACTAAAGATTCTTCGTAGCAGCAGTGACAGCGCCAACATACCACGACGAGCAAGGAATATGGGATGACGCAAGAGTTGTGATACAAGTAGCGTCCGACACTAAAGGTCTACCTAAAAAAAAATCGGTACCTCGTACGCATAAGGCAAAAAGTGCATTTTTTCATGAAATTTCGTTTTCGTAAGTGCTATTGATGTAAGTATTTTGTAAAACACTTTTAACCATTTTTTTTTGCATAATGTAATCAATAATCAGTTTAATATCACAGTACTAGCTGAATATAAGAAGACAAAAACTATATTGATGCTTTTAGCATTGAATACGTACTCTATAGAGTGCTTGATTTCTTGGGCTCGGATAATTCAATAAAATATGGCAGCAAAACATTTTCTGAGAAAGTTTTGGTTCCTTTAGCTAGTCGCCACGTGTTAAACATATTGTACTGTTACAAATACTGCTCGCTTGATTGTTGAGGAAAAAAGCTCATTTGCGCATTATTAACAGTTTCAGTCAATTCTGTTGGCGTCAAATAAACTTCTTCATCGTTAGAATCACTCATTTTAAGTTTTTTACTTATTTTCAAGTTTCTTGTTTTCAATCTAACGTGTTAACAATATGACCTGAAAAGAAAATGGCGCATGAAATGGAAATTAAAAAAAATGTACAACAAGGTTCCGAGTCTGAGTTTTTAATAAATTAAAAAAAGTTGTATGATAAATTTGGCACCATGCAGGTAGAAGTAAATAGGTTTAATGATGGTTTGAATTAACAAACTTAGTGCTCACGATGTTCTAATATTACATTTGGGTACAAGTGCAGAAAGTTGGTCACTGCGATCGATGAGGAATTCGCATGAGTCGTAGGCAAGTGTGTTATGGAGCCGAGGGCTGCAGTGACAAATTTGCATGTGTATCAATATACTTTTTTTAATACACTTACGAAATGAATAAACGGGGATTGACCGGCGCCTCATGGGGGCCTCGCACCCAGCCTGATACGATACATGTAATAACATTGTGGCAGGGGAGAGCATGCGCACTTTTCTGCACAAGTGCGGAAAACAGTCTATTGCATGCCTAAAAGCGGTGGGATAGCGGGTTTTCGAGTAAGTGTATTGAAAATTCAATTTACTTTATCCTCTGGCGGATAAAAACGGCTGTTTAAACACTTAGGTTACTTCTAGGTAAGCGCGCTCCATCGTCAACCGCATCGTCGCTTTCCATCAGGTGAGATAGCGGTCAAGCGTAGACCTATCGAGAATAATAAAAAAAAATAAAGATATCGAAGAGCAAAAATTATTTTTCCAAGATAGGGGGGATGAAAAATATATTACGATTTGATGCGTAGGCAGGTATCCAAATATTTGTTTTTTTTTTGTTGTCTCCGTTCAGATTTATGTTATTTAAACCATAATTAATTTCCTTACAAAAATAAGAGAGTCAAAAGTTTTTAAGAAATATCTCACTTCTTTATTTACATTTAATGTTGATAGTACTTTTTGCCGCACAAAAGAAAACACCTTTAACAAAGTATGAACGACTCAAAGCTAGTCACGAAGATCGAGAATCAATAGTAAGGCGCGTCCGCAACTCTAGCTAATGGGTAAAGATGTTACAACTTTGATTAACTCTTAGTTCTCGATACGATTAGTAATTTGTTACTATTTTCTTGGGACTACTTTGTTATGATTTGAGAAAACAGTCACGAAGTTTTCTTACAAAGATAATCAGTTTGTTGAAAGTTAATACTTAAGATTTATCTGAAACAGACATAGTTATAGCATTGACATATAGCGATAGATGCACTGAGAGTCATCAAATTTTATATGGGTTTTTTTTAGGTGGGAAAATCATCTTATGACAAATCCCGCTTTTGGGTGGAGCGTGAGGTAGTGTAAGACTTTTATTGACTAAAAACCCACTCCTGTTTCTTCGCTGCGTTCGTCCCAGGGCCCCGTGTTTCGTTTTCACACTAAGGAATCTCAGCGGCAGTTTGGGCGTGAGAACCATTGTCTCACGCGATCGACCGCCTCCTTTGCTAGCATTACTGCTTCGCAGAAGGCGACCGTCTGCCACTCCTCATCGCTCTGGACCATGGCCTGTACCAAAGCCCGGTGCGAGAAATCGCCGTCTGTACGTGTGCTTGTCACCTAACTCTACTGAACTGTAAATAAATAAATAAATAAAAAACATAAATAAATAAATAAAATATAAATAAGTCAGGGTACTTGCGGGTATAAAAATAAGATCCATAAACCATTCATTATGTACTTTGATCCAAGTATGGGGTTTTTAAAGTCTTGCGCACGACCAAAGTGGTCGTCGAAAGATCGATCTATTTGGGCCAAATTGTGGAGGAAAAGCTTCCAAAACCTTTTTTTAGGTGGGAAAATCATCCAAAGACATCTCCCACCCTTTTTAAGTCAGACTTTTAATGACTAAAACGCACTCCTGTTCTTTTTTTGCCTTCGTCAAAAGACCCCGGGTTTCACTTTTACACTACCAAAGCCTATACTTACTATATATGTCAGTGTCTATTGAATTATTTACCTAGTAAGAACGAATAGGTACCTACCTGCAAACTTAGGGGTGATCAGATGTGGTCTTAGTTATAAGCGAAATTCACGAGAATGTACTGCCGACAAACTGCTATGCAGTTTGGCAGATGTTATAAATGATTCTTGATGTAACAAATTTGTAAAATAGATAAAAAAAATAAAAAGAAAAATGTCATGATAATCCTGCTAAACTCTTTGGAGATACACGCGTGATAGTGTTTATGTTATGACAAAAATGACCTCCTGCGATCCGTGGTAGGGGTCACAAACTCATTCAATATCGATCGCAACTTTCAGTTTATTGAAAAATTCTGTTGTTTCATCAGATTACAGGGCTGTTCACACGGAAAGCCTTTATTTTTAAACTTTGTCCCATGAATTTAAATTAGGGTCCCGAGTCTGGGATGTTGATGAATGGACATCCGGGATTGATTATGTATGTGTATCGTCCGGAATATTGGTTCACGGAATTTTTTGTGAGGATCGAAGAGAAAAATAAATGGGTGCATGTCTCAAGTTTTAAGCGTATGGGCAGTAATGACGAGTACGCACTTTGACAGTTATGGCTACTACTCAGCGGGAAAGCATTTTTAGAAGACTGTTGTAGATCTTCTAAGTTATTTCCATCACTTAAGAGGGTCCTTTTTCACTCGCCTATCATCAGCATCGCTTGTTACTTCGTCTAACTCAATCCAACGCGTTCTTTGAAGAAAAGACGACGCGAAAAAAGAGAGATAACGCCTGAAAACTCTGTTATTTCTGCATTTGGTAATTCCTTGATTTACTCGAATATTTTGCAAAACTTATTCCAGGAAATACGTGTTTTTTTTTAAACCTTAAAAGGTTCTGAAAAAAATTGTCGTCATTCAGAATTTTGATTAAAATTGCAAGACTTCTGTTGTTACACTTTTTGTTTTTTTTTTTTAATATTTTGAGTAATAATGAAATGTCAAAGTTCATGCAAAATAGCAGATTTTCAGAAGTCTTTGATTTCAATAGAAGCAATAATATCCACAAGATATTTTGTTTTCAAAACATCTAATGAAAAATGTGTAATAACGTCATAATCGCGTAAGGGTTGTATGAAAAACAGTGAAAATGTATATCGAATTGCATCTCCTTAAATATATTATTGCAGTTAGCGTGTTTTAAAATCGTTTGCTGGATTAATGTTTTTGTCAGAAAAGACCCTGATTTTTACACAAGTTTCGAGGAATCACAAATATGATAATAATATAATTTTCGACACCATAAAAACAAAATAAATTTACCACGATCCTGACTTAAAATGCACCAAACCAGCCCTTTTAGTCCATAGAAATTTGTAACAAATTGCCAACTGACAAATGATATTCGGGAAATAAAGGAAGCCATTTATAATGATTACAAATATTCATTTTTGAGCGACTTCTAAAAAAGAAGGAGGTTCTCAATTGGGATGTTTGTATTTTTTTATGTTTGTTTGCGTAAAACTTCGTCGCTTGCCAACAGATTTGAAAAATTATATTTTTATTGGAAAGGGTATACTTCTCAAATGATCCCATAGTCACCAAGTCGGGATCTAATGGTGGAATCGTGGCGAAATCGAGAGAACTCCTCAAATATTATAGGCTTTTGATATATAGTGATTTTGATAGTGATTTTGGTATTTTCATCAAAAACTTAAACATTTACAGTTAAAGAGTAACATTTGAGGAAATGGGACTGATGAAGAAGACCAGAAATGGTCAACGGAACGTCATTTTCGCATAGATATCACAATGAAGATAGTTAAGCAGTTTTGACAATACAAATAAATGAATGGTCTGAGAAAATGGTATCATCGAAATGATCGCGGGCTTGCGGATGGCGAACAATGGGTGGCTCGCCGTCCGACCGTCCGGTAAACGTCCGGACCGAGCCCAAGTCGTCGACAGCGCGTACTGTTCCACGCGCGCCTCAAGGAGATGTCAGCAAATCGTAGGGGCTGACCAAACCGCCAAAAATACACGACATAACATTAAGCCCATAAAATGTCCTCCAACCTTTATGGAAACTTATGTGGTCAAGGAAGCTGATGACATGTTTATGGTGTAACCAATCCCAATATCGCGGATATAAATTATAACCATAAAAATAGTTTGAGAGATGTAATGAGGATAAAACTAAGTAGGGTGGCTGTATCTCGTAGTGGGGAGGGACATGTGGAGTGGTTTTAGAGTAGGTTGACCAGAATTTGAGACAGGATTGTTCGGATAAACCTTGATAATTCTGTATGAAAAGAACATGCTACTAAGGTAGACTGTATTAAATAATAATAATAAACATTTATTTTGGACGAGGGTCCCAATTTTTTTTTTTAATTGATATAAAACAGTGCTTGACTGCATTCCCACCTGGTGGTAAGCGGAGATGCAATCATTGATGGTCAGGCGCACTAGTTTATTAAAAGCCTATTCACTCTAGCCTTGAAGACACCTAAATTATAGTTGGACGGGAAGACCGCAGCAGGCAAATTGTTCCATTCCTTCGATGTACGCGGTATAAACGACGAAGTGAAACGCTTAGTCCGGACCGTTGAAGTTTCAACAACGTAAGGGTGGATACTCGCAGTTCGTCGGGTTGTCCGATGGTAGAAACGAGAACTAAGTAACAATATCTTAAAGAAATAATGTTAACAAAACAATTACACAACTACACTGCAAAAACACTCAGTATAATGTTGGTGCTGCCACAAACATGAGTGAGTAGGGAAGCGCTTTTCTTCAAGATAAGGTGGCAATGTCAATGGTTTTGCCTCCATATCTTATTGACGATCGGACGGCGAGGCGGTCACGCGCCACCATCAGTGATAATATCTCCCTCTCTTAGAGAGGAAGCCTGTTTCCCAGCAGTGGGAACATTAAAAGGCTAATTATGCTATGCTATGCTATATAATATCTCCCTAGCCTTTTTCCCAACTAGCCTGGGGTCGGCTTCCAGTCTAACTGGATGCAGCAGAAAACCGTATTATACAGGTCACCACGTCGCTGGGCAACACGATACTCCTTGGATAAACTGATGGTTTGGCTTGGATAACTATCTGACGTCTGACTACCTGCAACGACTATCAAAGATCTATGAATGACAATCGAGACCAATGGCTTTACGTGCTTTCTGAGACACGACACGACACGAGGTTTCAGTAATGTCTTAGATAAATTTATCAAAGTATATATGAATTGAAAAATTCACATTGGTTTGGCACTTGTCTGGTTTCGAACCCGCACGTTATTCAATCATCACGATAATTAAAATACTGATTAGAAACATAAACAGAAAAGTAAAAAGGTTGTAACAAAAAAATCACTTTTAGCAATAAGATCGCCAGTTACATTCTATGAATTTTTAGTTCCCATTGTTTTTGGTGTACAATAAAAAGTAGTTATATCTATCTATAAACCTACAGTAAACATTCGCTAGTTTGATAAAATCTTGGGCAGATATTTAATTAAAATCAATGACATCACATTTACGAGTATGTGTGTATGTATGTTTATTACTTCTTTACGTTTTAACGGCTGAACAGATTTTAGTGAAACTTAGAACACGAGTAGACGATGCCTTGGAATAGCACATTTTATATCCCGAGAGTAAAAAAAAGATATTTATTACATTAAGTTTGAACCAACAACATTATTTACAACTATGGTTTGTGACAAGAGAAACGTTTTCGATGAATTCTGGCACCCAATGTAAGATTTAACTTATGTTTAGGGTGCCAGCGTCCTCGCCTATCATTTGAACTTTACATAAAATGAATCTTAAGACGAGCACAATACATTTTTTAATATTAAAAAAGATTTTTTCCTTATTTAATCTATGTGTTTTGAGTACTTTAAATGTGTATGTGTGAATGTTCATGTGATTGTGTCATCATCATCATCTTCCTGCCCTTGTCCCGTGTTATTTGGGTTCGGCGCAACACGTTTTTTTCTTCCACTCTGTCCTGTCACTCGTCATGCTATCACTAACTTCCTTTTCTTTCATATCACTCTTCACACAATCCATCCATTTTTTCTTTGGTCTCCCTCTCACTGTCCATCCATCCACATGTAAATTCATAACTCTTTTAGTAACATGCGTTCATGTGATTGTGTATGAGTGAATATTTTTGTGTGAAATTGTGTATGTGATGGTGTGTTTATGTGTGTGTGTGTGTGTGTGAGAGAGAGTGAGCTAAACCACGATGGAAATTTGCGCCCATATCAGTCCATATTTCAAAAATCAATAAAGATACTTTATTACCTTATTTAGGTTTTCAGTCTTATTATAATGAGAGTAGAGTATGTTTCCTTGCGATAACTTTCTACTATAATACGTGGGCGGAGGCACAGGCAGCAGCTAGTTAAGATAAGGTCTTGAATGGTCTCGAGAAAAATGTGATACACCTTTGTTTATTTGTTTTTGCTCGTTTTTGCATAACACTTAAAATCAATAGCGATAAAAAAATATTGGTTTATTAGGACACAATTTTTAAAGATCTTTTTGTATTTTTTGTATTCTTGATAGGTTCGCGCTTGACCGCAATCTGACCTGATGGAAAGCGACGATGCGGTCGACGATGGAACGCCTTGCCTTTAAGTAACCTATTCACTCTTGACTTAAAGATTCCCGGGTTGTAGCAATACTGTCAGGCGACAAACAATTTCCAACGAAAGCCAGTAAATATTGCTGAAAAGAACACTTATTTTAAGCCAATTCAAACCTTTCCTAAGTTAACGATAACTTTCATTTCACATAAATTGGCTACTCACAAATTCCTTCAAACAAATTATTTATTAGGCATTAATAAGTACTTATAATAAACCGCAAAGACTTACAAAATATAATACAATATTTTGCTAAATAAGCTTAGGAATATTGGGACAGAAATTTTGTTTTATAACTTGAAGCCTGTGTGTTTTAACTTCTTTATCTCTTTATTTAATGAATTTCTTTTACTTAATTAATTAATTATTATTTTTCAGTGTATCGTGATTACCCCAGAGGTTTAAATAATCGCCTCTTATTAATAAAGTTTCGGATACGAAACCGGGCAAGGGCCAATGTGAATTTTTCAATTTTTATGTATTTCTAAGTAAAGGCCAAACAAACTATTGGCAAATTGCTATTGGTAATAAAACTATTGGCATAATTTACTTTTTTCTTTTCGCCAGAAATAAAACCTAGGTTATATGTTAGAAGCTAATATAAGGAATCAATAGCAAAAATAAACCAGGTCTAAACCGAACAAAGATACGTATAGAAGCATTGCTAGTATACTTTTGTCAGGCGTTACCTATTTTCGTTTTATTATAATGGAATGGGAATATAATATGTAATATTTTGAGGTTTCCATTGATAAAATTGGTCATTACTGTTATATTATTTCACACTCGCAGTTATTCATCACCAAAACTAGTAAAAAAAATAAGTGATAAACGAATCAAAAAGATACGCGTTAGTATTGTGATAGTGATTGACACTATTTAATGCGTACTCATCATAAAACCGAAACTAAAATTATATTTAACAATGGGAAACGTAAAATATCAGACATACAGTATTTTTATTTAAGAAAAATAATGCCTGGTAATAAACAATAGCAATATACTAAATTTTCTCTTACTTTGTTTGGTAACGCTTGGTAGACATAATTCTTTTTGCTATTGATTTATCATGCAGTCTTATAAGATATGGTCTAGGTTTCACTTTTGGCGAAGAGAAAAAAATTACATGACAGAAATGTATGGGAAAAGTTTCATTCCCCTTTGTCTAGGAAATTACTGTCACCCCTCGAAAAGCAAGTAAAGCAGGGTTGTCATTTGTAGATTTTTGACAGTCGTTACAGGTAGTCAGACGTAAAGAGTATCGTGTTGCCCATCTAGTAACTGAGCTGTGGAGGTCTGATAAGCAGTCGCTCCACGTAAAGTATGGGTAGTCAGTCACATTCGGTTAGACTGGTAGCCGACCCCAAGCTATTTGGAAAAAACTAGAGGGAGATGATGATATTTTAAGTGAATTGCAGCAGTAGAATAAAAAAAAGCACCAATTAAATAACAATGCTGATAACGGCACATTAAGCCTATCGGTGAATCCTCCATTTTTTAAATTTATCAACCGATTTCAAATTAGAGGCGGTTCTTAATTTGTCAATTTCTTTTTAATGTATTTCGTTCGTATATATATGTATGAAAAGTGACACATGTCACTTTGACAGAATCCGCACTGACGTTTGCACGAACCGAGCAGATAAAAATGCCGACCGTAGAGGTGCGGTGCTCTTTCCTGTGTCGGCAGCCATGCCAACAACATCGACTGTCGGAGACTGTTTCACTGCTTGTTGTGTAAAGTGAATACCTAAAGCTTGCATCATAATAAATCAGTTGTATGATCTGGAATAGTTTGTTTATTGCTCGATACCCAGCTATCGCCCACAAAACAGAGTCCCTAGACAGAGCTTCAACGATGATCGGCATCCTTGCGCCGACATGTAAATATAATAATAATAAATGAATAGCTGTTTGTTAGTCTCACTAAAACTCAAGAACGGCTTTACCGATTTGGTTGATTTTGGTCTTGAAATATTCGTGATAGTCCAGGTAAACGGTGAGAAAATATGAAAAAATTCACAACAAAAAATCCGAATACAACGCCATCTCTAATTAAAATGTCATTTTAAAATGAATTATGCTGGTTCTGGTAATGCCAGTAGATGGCATTATCTTTTAACAGTTCAGCTAAAAGGTATCAGAACATTAATTGACTATTAGGCGGTATGAAGTTCGCCGGGTCAGCTAGATAAACTAATTAACTTTGCAAACTAGTATTTTCTGGAAGAAATAAAAGTTTTTTTAATTTTTTTTATTTATCTTTTTTTTTGCATCTCCGCTTACCATCAGGTGGGATCGTAGTCAAGCACTGGTTTATATCAATTAAAAAAAAAAAAAAATCTTCTCGTACACGCCTAGTCCAATTAGGAAAATTCTTTTTTGTTCGAAAGGGTGATGGTTCCATGGTTCAAAGGTTATGTCGATAGGATCCTGAATATATGTAGGTACACGTTTATTGGTTATTTTCTATACCTCTTGTATCTGTTCCATTTTCTAAAGTCAGTTAAAGTCTCACACGCCTTCTTGCTCCACCCTAAAGTGGTGAAGAAACATGAAGAAGTAATTTGATTATATTCCACCTTAAAAAAGGCGGTTTTCTAAGTGCTTGAAGCCTAATAAGTTGCATGGTGATTAACAAAGGAGAACTAACGTATTTCCATTAGTGTATTATCGACATAATAAAATAACAGAGACATACCAGCTACCTAAAAGCTAATACCTATGAACTGTCGGAATCTTAAGAGGACTACAGCCCCCCTAAAAAAGTCAGTATTATTTCGTTTTTGTTGAACGCCTCGAGTAGGCCACGCCTCTGAGCGTTGACGTCAGAACAAAGGAATCGAAGGCGTGGCCTACTCGAGGCGTTTGATGCAAACGAAACGATCGTAACTTGGCTAGGGGGGCAGGATCTCTAGCGTGATCACTCTCGAAAGGCATACAAGAGAAAGAGATGCTGAAAGACACAGTTATGATTATAAAATTTAAACACTATAACGGCAAAACGTTGCTTGTAGAATATTCTGACAAACAATCAGTTTGATTGTAAGATTGTGTTCGGCTTTTAATCGAAAAAAATAATCTTCGTGATTTTTTCTATTGTACTAAATTAACCTTATTATGTTTTGAACACACTACGTATCTAGTATTTATCCTGGAGAATTACATATATTTTTGCTGATTCTGTTTATTGCAATGAATCATATACTTTTTGGCATTATAAAACACGCGGTTAGCTCCTGCTGTCGACTTTATTTTTATTTTTAAATTCCAATCTTTCAAAAACAGAATATCTCTAAAATCGCAATAAACCACAGCCACCCGAACAAGACACGAGTCTTTACGATCAATTCAATCGTCTAACTTCGGCTAACTTCGTGTGCGATTTACGAGCGACCAATAAAACCGCTTAGATGATAGTAAAATGGATTTTAATGGCATGTGCAAGAGTGCGGATGGCTTAATATTGAAGGTAAGGTGTTATGTAATGTTTAATTAAAGGAGGTCTTAGTATATTAATTAATATTCTGGGGTATATCGAAGATAATAAAATTTCTGTTAAGTGGGTACGGCTGAAAACTTGGGTGGATATGGTTATGTATATGGTCTGCTTCTACGTTCGAAGCAATACACAAAAATGGGCCAGTTAGTATAGAGAGAGAAAGAATGTGTAATTGTGCCACACACAAAAACTTATTCAAAGTCAAAGTCAAAAGTTTTTTATTTCACATAGGCCTATATGGGCACTTATAAAACGTCAGAAGCTAGTGCACGGTTCCAAATTGGTCGTTTCGTATGGAGAAGAACCGGCAAGAAACTCCATAGTTACTCTTTAAAAAAAAAATTATGTTACAATATTTCTATTTTACAGAATAAGTAGATATTATGTAAGGACAGTGTAGACTGGTCAATATTGTACTGAAAAGTACAATAAAAATAATCATAATAAAAAGTAAGTATTAAAACTAAAAAAAAAGATAAAAGATAATAAAACATATGTGCGAGGCCAAAAAGGCATCTTACTCAGCATATGTTGCGATATTTAAAGACGATAAATAACGCTGTAATAGTTAAGGGTTTAGATTTCATGGGTTCACGGATGTGCTAAGCTTTATTTACGAGTCTAAATCATATCAAATCCCGGGGTCTAAAACCAACCTAGGTCATTACGCCGCTGTGCCAATGTTTTGTAGGCAATATAACGCATTGGCAAAAACTACAAGTTTAGACATCTGCGAGTTTAATTTAATTTGATGTATGATAGATTAGATAAGAGATTTATTTTGCAAATGTGCGTAGAAAAAAACGGTGACATAAAAATATAATAAGCATCAGCCATATTTAACCAGAAGGCATGCAAAAGTAAAAATTACACTAGACATTCTGAGTAGGTACATTAAAAATATCATAAAAAATTACACAACGCAAAAATTTAAAAAATCATATAAAACCAAATAAAACCAAAAATTAAAAATGTGTCAAAAAAAAAAACAGAATAAATAAAACATGTCATAACATTATCATGTCATTAACATTAGACTATTTATTATTTTTTATTCATTGTTATTAAAATTCCAATTATATCATAATAATTATTATTATTAAATCAATTTTAAATTTTCAGTCTTTATTAATTTATATCCTGTTTGTTATGTATTTGTAATTTTATTTTGTTAGCTTAGTTGCTTACATTATTTTTGTGCATGCTGTGGTGTCCTACAAGTGAAAGAGTACACCAATAAGATACCGGAACCACTAATTATAAGATACAGATATTGTGTACATCCTTTGTTGGATATCCTAAATAAATAAATAAATGAGCACTACTTGGTCTGGCCCAGGGGATTCCAGAATATCAACACAAAGACTGATTTCAGATACAGAATTTATTTCCGCGTTAAAACACCATTGTGAATACCGCTCACTTGGGCCAGTGCGCAATCACTGCCTGTTTTCGCATAAGTCTCGCTGACATATATTTTGGTAACACTCTGCCCACCAAAAGAGTTATAAAAAATGATAAAGATATATAAACTATGCTTACAATATATAAAGTAAAGTATATAGTGTGTTAAGCGTAGATACATAGAGATTAAAGAGGAGATTACAAATAACTTCTTTCTGTATTCGTGTGTACATAAATTATAAAATAAATGAACAGTTATAAAGTAATATTATAAAATATTTGAAAAAAAAAATTACAGCTTCAGAGGGTCTCTGACTATGTCAGGGAGACAGGTGTTATAAAAAAAAAAAATCTCTGACCTACGTACTTACATGTGTCCCTACAACAAAATACCAACGCTGGCAACAGTTAAACTCACTGAACGTTGTAAAGTCTAACTAAAGTAAACAGCTATATAATAATACTAGTAAAATTTAAGGCCCCTTAATAGCACTTCAGGTGCCAAATTAATCGTTTTTAGGGTTCCGAAGCTCAAAAAGAAAAACGGAACCCTTATAGGATCACTATGTTGTCCGTCCGTTTGTCTGTCTGTCTGTCTGTCTGTCAAGACCCTTTATCTGGGTAAAGCGTGGAGGTATCGATTCAAAATTAAAACCGTATACCCAAATCTGTGGTCTAAATGAAGCTGTGAAAAAATCTTATTTCTAAGTTAATGGAAAAAAATGATACCGCCGTTTATGTCTCAAAAAACATATATTTTGACAGTCTCGAGGAAATCAAAATTCATAGGGTACTTTCCGTTGACCTAGAATCCTGAAATTTTGCACAAAGAAAGTTCTTATAGCACAGGTATAGGAATAAATCTGAAAACTGTAAATTTGTCGTTACGTAAGAACAAAAAAAAAAATTGTGATTCGGAAAAATCTTCTAAACTCCATTCGGGAATTGAACTGTTTACATAGGTAAGTTTGTACGGAACCCTCAGGGCGCTAGTCCGACTCGCATTGGTCCGGTTTTTGTCACACGTCACGCTATCAGTAATTCCCTTCCCTATTTATTTATTTAAACTTCATGTACAGTAGTGGTAGTGGTACATAGGCGGACTTAATGCAACAAGGCATTCTCTACCAGTTAACCTTTGGGTTAAAAAGACAACACTGTGGTAGGCTTGCACAATAAACAAATAACAAATAATTCAAAAAGAAAAAATAAATAAAAATAAATTATTTATAATAATAAAATATATATATATGCTAAAATTATAAACTAATTAATACTATGAAAAATATCAAATTATTAAGAGAACTTAATAATAATTCTGACGAAGACCAAACTAAAGTTGAGAGGACTTCAAGTAGTAGTTCCCAATTTTACGCTTAAAGGAAAACTTACTTTCAGCTTTTTTGATGTTAAGGAGAAGCACATTCCAAAGTCCTTTTCTTCTTTCTTTCTTTTATATCTCATAAGCCACGATGCGAACAAATAAATCCCAGACAAAAATCTAGTTGATTCCTTTTGAAAAATGCGTCCACAAGACCTTACAGCTATAAATATCATATTCAAAATCATTATCCCAGCCATAAACCATTTCGAGTAAATCAACCGAAAATCAACCAATTTCAGCTGAAACTTGATACCATCGTAACAGTTCTAAGCCTCAAGATGGAGTTCAATTTGAATAGTCATAAAGCGGGGTGATTAATATCGTTCGTAACAGACGTTGGAGCCTACAAGCCTACCTCATTTGCATGGTACTGAGATTCTGAAGCGGTATTCTGTAGTATCACACTTAGGTCCATGTAATTTTGAAGTTAATACTCCGGTTTGACGGTGTTGGAAAAACTAAAACTGAGATTATCTTCAGGTTCGATGATAATGTGACTCACTGCTAATATAATTACGGACTTATGGAAGCAGTTCAGTTCCCGAATTGAGTTACGAAGACTTTTCCGAATCGCAATTATTTTTTGTGACGTAACTTCAAATTTACAGTTTTCAGATTTTTTCCTATACTTGTGCTATAAGACCTTGTTTCATATCAAATTTCAGGATTCTAGGTCAAAGAGAAGTACAATATGAATTTTGATTCCCTTGAGAGTGTCGATATATAGGTACGTTTTTCGCGAAATAAACGGGCGTATCTTTTATTTCGTTAACTCAATAGTTTGATTTTTTTCACAGCTTCAAGGAACTGCAGACCTGAGCACATGGTTTTAATTTCAACTCGATACCTCCACGCATTCCCTAAATAAGGGTCTTGACTGACAGACAACAAAGTGATCATATAAAGGTTCCGTTTTTTCCTTTTGAGGCACGGAGCCCTAAAAACGTGTTGCGTCGACCCCACATGAATCGGGACAAAGGGAGGAACATGTTGATGATGATTTGATCCTCTGCCCCCCTAGCCAAGTTACGATCGTTTCGTTTGCGTCGAACGCCTCGAGTAGGCCACGCCTCCGATTCCTTTGTTCTGACGTCAACTCAACGCTCAGTCACGTGGTCAGAACAAAGGAATCAGAAGCGTGGCCTACTCGAGTCGTTTGACGCAAACGAAACGATCGTAACTTGGCTAGGGGGCTGGTCTATCATAAATAAAGCGTAAGTTTTTATGGTACAAACTGACTTGTGACGCTAATCAAATTTTTTGGGGTGAAAATTTTTCAAGTAACTCTTCCTGCACTGGATGATGGACCGAGAGGTAGCATCAGACTTTTTCTAATTAAAACCTGCACATGTTCTTTTAGTAGCTCCTTGCGATCCAGGGAAGCAAAAAATATTTCGGGCAATACCGCAGTGACACTAACCAATAATATAACTTATTATCAGAGAAAAGATTATCCTTATCGGACCAGTGGTTTCAGAGATTGTCTTTGGTGCGTGACGAAGTTTCAAGTTCAAATGGCCGATAACCGTCTTCAAATCCAGGGTTAGTACAAATTAATGTCGTAATAAAGTACGTTTTTGTAGGCACAACATTTTTGTGGTTGGGTATGTAATGATCAGAATATAATATGTTGTTGTTGTTTCGTGTATGTATGTGTGTGTTATTTTATTTTTATACACCACTAATTTTCAATTGGGTTGGGTTTGCGCGCGGCAGTCTACGGATTGGTAACCACTTATGACAATACACCACTATTTTTTATCAGTACAATTACTTAAAGGGCTTATTAGAAAAGGTCTTGTTATTATTTAAGTAAAGTCTTCATAAATAATATTAATAAACAGCAAAGTTATTAGCGTTTGTTTATGTCCCAAAATGTCACCCAATTTATGGAAATATTGAACAGTCTTATTGATTATTAATGAATAAATGACGATCAAAATAGAAAAAACACTGTACAACGTAGTATTTTCTAGTAGCAATTGTTACGAATGATTGATTCTATTATGAATTTACTAATTATGACCAATTTTCGTAGATAATTTTTGGATTTTTTTTTACTTTTGACTACAAAAATATAATCAGTATCGCAGTAATTAAAAAATAGGGGTGTATCTATGTATAGCTTAATGTTTATATTTTTAATTAGAAATTAATACTCCAATAATTTGCAGTACACCGCAGACTACCCCCTTTTTATGTTAAGTTTTTACAGTCCATCCTAAGGTTGTCTGTTAGATATCGCTGTTAGCGATAAGACCGCCATTGTACCCATAGATTAGGTAAGTTTAAAAGTTTTGTTACTATTTTGGTGTACAATAAAGTTTGTTCTATTCTATTCTATGTTTAACTTCTCCCGCTTAAGCTGGAGTGAAAAGGAATGTCAGAATTTTACCGATTAAAATTCACCTGTTTTCCTTTAGATGCCATATGCGTTCCAAGGGCACGGTGACTGGTAGTTATACTTATTGCCAAACGTATCGTTCAAAAACTTTAGGTTTATTCATAAAAAGACTACTGTTAATAGGCTCTTAATAAACTAGTGCGCAATCATTGATGTTCACCATCAATGATTGCATCGCTGCTTATCATCCTGTGGGATCGCGGCAAAGCACTAGTTTGTGTTATTTAAAAAATATATTGATTTTTACGTCATTTAAAGTCACCTAATTAAGAGGGTCCTTTTTCACTCGCCTATCATCAACATCGAGCATGGTTTAAAAGCTTGTTACTTCATCATTGTTACACAGAAAAAAGAGAAATAACGCCTGAAAAGTCGGTTGGCATTCGGTTATTCTGTGAATTATTCGAATATTTTACAAAACTTGTTCCAGGAAATACATGTTTTTTTTTTAAATCCATAAAAGTTATTGTCGTTTTTTAGAATTTTGATTAAATTTGCAAGGCTTCAATTGTGTTCTTTTATGTCTTTTTTAATTTTTGAGTAAATTATTAAGTGTCAAAGTTCATGAAAAATAGTAGATATTCATAGGACTTGAATGAATTAGTTTTCTACAAATTTATAAGTTGATTTCAATAAAAGCCTAGATAATATCCACAAGATACTGTTTTTACAAAATATGTAATGAAAAATGTATAATAACGTCATAATCGTGTAAGAGCGGTCGCATGAAAAACAGTGCAAAAGTAGGTTGAATTGCATCCCCTTAAATAACAATTTATTATTCATAACGCATTTAGCAATCTCATTACACTCCAATTTTATACACTGAATAAAATTATTTTTTAACAAACAGTCAATGTGATTATTACATATTCAATGAATGATTCCGTGATCGGTTCAGAAATTTAATTTACTGTTAATAAATGAAAGTATCTTTTTTTTAAATTTATTTTGCTTACTAGATTTTTGTTAATTTAATTTGAGGTGGGAAATCATCCAATGACTGCTCTAGGGTGGAGCGAGAGAGTGTGTCAGACTTTTACTGACTGTCTGAATTTTACATGTTCGGTGAGGACTCCGTGATGCCTTTCCAGTCACTCTTAAGGTCTAGAGGCTGACGCGCGTCAATGGCGCGTTTAGAAAACATGGTGTTCATGTTTTTTAAAAGCGCCATTGACGCGCGTCAGCCTGTAGACCTTTATTGCCTGTGCACACCACGTTTTTTAAACGCGCCGTTACTCGTGTTTCAGAATGTGCGTTGACGGCGCGCTTTTGTCCTATTAAAGGTCTACAGGATGCGTCAGACACGCATCGTGCTTATCGCATCTGTATCGCTACAAACGCGCGTCATCGGCGCTTTTAGAAAACGTGGTGTGCACAGACCCTAAAAGAGGGGACTTAGCACATGATTTATAGCATGCCCAGGACTGGGTTGCGACAGTCACTGTTACCATATCGCCATGAGTTCCTGCCGGAACTCTATCCACCATGCTGCGACTTGTTGCGGTGTGTTGCTTACTAGGAACGACCATTTCGAGTATTTTTGCGTACCCTTTACGATTCAGGAACACGTAATTTGAGGCACATAGGTATTGATATCAGTATTTTTGTGTCAGTAAAATGTTTTTTGTTGTGGAAAGCTTTTTGCTTGTGGGCTCGTGGTTATATGATAAAAGTCACACAGGTCGGTCTTTAAAGGGTTTGCCAGCTGCAGTCTACAGATTGGTAACCACTTATGACAATACACCACTAATTTTTAATTAGTACAAATACTTAAAGGGCTTATTAGAAAAGGTCTTGTTTTTATTTAAGTAAAGTCTCAATAAATAATATTCATAAACAGCTAAGTTATTAGCGTTTGTTTATGTCCCAAAATGTCACCCAATTTATGGAAATATTGTACAGGCTTATTGATTATGGTGATCAACATGTAAAAACTCTGCGCGTAGTATTTTCTAGTAGCAATTGTTTTTGAGATTACCAATTATGTCAAAATTTTCGTGGGCATGTTTGGGATTTCGTTTTTTTTTTTTACTTTTGACTACAAAAATATAATATGATCAGTAACAGGTAGGAACGGATAGAATCACATTGTTGAATTTTTGTAATTTAAAAAAATAGGGGTTTATATCAAAACTCAGCATGTTAAAAAGAACTTTGGTCGGCACAACCGGGGCCTATTAATTACAAATCATTCATAGTCGCAACAATTAAAACATAAAGTGAGTTTCAGTGCAAGCCTATTATAAACCTACTAGATTCCTTTTTTTTCAAGTGGGAAATCATCAAATGAGTTTTTCCACTCTGGGTGGAATGGGAGTGTTAGACTTTACTGACTAAAACCCATAGTGTTCCTTTAGTTGCCTTTTTTGCGAGGAAACTGTAACTGCATCCAATAATCTGCAGCTCTGGCAAGTATCGGCCTTAACTGGACCCGGTAATATTTTGCTAACATCTTGAGGCGCGCGTGGAACACTACGCGCCGTCGGCGACTTGGGCTCGATCTGGACGGTCACTGGACGGTCGAACGGCAAGCTACCCTTTGCTCGTCGTACGCAAGCCCACGCCTATGGTGGGCCCTAGCAATGCCCTCAAACCTTGTCCTTAACCGATGGCGAACTACCCAATATCTATACTGCTGCAGTAATTGTAATATTGTTATTTACAAAAACTTTGAAATCTTGTCTAATTTTAGAGTTCAGGCACAGATCACACCGCAGACTGATTTAAAATGTCGTCGTTATTAGGGTTCCGTACACCAAAAGAAAAAAACAGAATCCTTATAAGATCACTTTGTTGTACGTCTGTCTCTCTGTCAGTCAGTCTGTCTGTCTGCCTGTCAAGAGGTATCGAGTTGAAATCAAAACCATATACTCACGTCAGCGGTCCCTTGAAGCTGTGAAAAAATCTAACTACTAAGTTAACGAAAAAAAAAGATATGATCGTTTATGTTGCAAAAAACGTGTATTTCGACACTCTCAAGGGTATCAGAATTCATAAGGGACCGTTGACCTAGCATCTTGAAATTTGGCATGATGCATGTTTTTATAGCATAAGTATAAGAAAAAATCTGAAAACTGTAAATTTTTAGTTATGTCACAAACAAAACTTTTTTTTGGAAAAGCATTCGTAACTCAATTCGGGAATTGAACTTGTTCAAAACTCACACTTGCCCTGTTTTTTTGAGGTGAGAATCCATTTAATAACTTCCACCACTGGGTGTAGTGAGACGGAGTTTCAGATTTTTACTGATTATAATCCAACTGTCTTTTTTCAGTTACTATTTGCGATTCAAAGTCTCTAAAACTCTTTCAAACAGCCTGCGACCCTAACAAGATGCAAATATGCCCTAAATTCTAGAAACACTATTCACCCTAACGGTTTACCTAAAATCATATTTTAGTATTCCATTTACTCACTCAAATTGCTTGAATAACGCGATTTATTACTGTCGCTCCTTTAGGAGCTATTAAGTTTATTGCACTTTGAATATATTAAAGCCACGCAGATGGTAGGCTTTCAATAATGGAAATATTACCGTTTATGGTACGATGTGTAGTGTCCATTAGAATTTTACGAAATTGTTACAAATATTATGCTGACAGCATAGAGAGCAGTGGTGGCTGAGTGGTAAC
The DNA here is from genome assembly GCA_949316375.1 of Mythimna vitellina. Taxonomy (NCBI): domain Eukaryota; kingdom Metazoa; phylum Arthropoda; class Insecta; order Lepidoptera; family Noctuidae; genus Mythimna; species Mythimna vitellina. The sequence continues at coordinate 3,492,279 of OX438687.1, read as the reverse complement.
GGCCCCGACTTACGAGTTGTAGGTCGCAGTTTCAATCCCAATCAGGCGCATTACTTTGTATAATTTATTTCATCACCACTGCTCTCAAAACGGTGAAGAAAACATCGTGAGGAAGCCGGCATGTCCAAGAACCAAAAATTCAAAGACATGTGACATCCACCAACCCGCACTGGGCCCGCGTGGTGGATTATGGCCCATTTCCTCTCTTAGAGAGGAGGCCTGAGTCCCAACAGTGGGAACATTATAAGGCCGACTATGCTATGCTATTATGCTGCACAAGATAAAAAGGTAGGAGTTATCCTACTATATTCCACTGCTGGATGCTGGCCTCCCTCTTCCTTTTCCAAAAACGTCTATCCTTGGCCATTGCAGGCCAGTCTCTCCAGTAAGAGTCAAGCTCATCTCTCCACCTTCGCCTTGGTTTGTCGCGCTGTCACTTAGCGTTTTATGGGACCCAATAAGTGTCTCTTTTAGCCCACAGCTCATCTGACATGCGGCAGATATGTCCGGTCCAATCCCACTTTAGAGTAGCAGGTTATCGGATAGTATCTTTTATTTTAGTTTTAGCGTGCAGTATTGTATTCCTTACGCATTCGGAAATTCGAGTCCCCAGGATAATGAGCTCAATGGCTGGCTGTGAGGGATGCAAAAACAAAAATTGGTGACTAAGATTACCATACAAAGGTTAATAAATCGAAATTGCTTTTCATCAGACAGCAAAGATAAAAGAGAGAGGACCATCCGTAAAATAATAATAATAATTAATATATTGGTAATTGACCAAAGATCCTCAAAAATCAGGTACACATTGAACGGGAACGCAAAGCGCTAACAGTAAAATGCAAAATTTTGGCTCAAAAATTTGGTCGTTGTAGTAATGAGGTCTAAATTATTTAAATAAAGTGTTTTGCCAATCATTCTACACGGGTGGTTTGTACGCCCGGTGGTTCCAATATAATAATGGGTTCCGGGTGCTGTTGGGGCTGCCTAGATACTGTAGTGCATCAAACACGTTCTTTACATCGCTAGTGGCTGATTTTCACGTTATAATGAGAAAAAAGGCCTTGTTAGTAAGGAGATCTAGGACCAGCTCCAATAGCATTTGTCAAACCTTAGCCGATAAGCATGATGCGCCGGTGCTCAATCTGGTTGCGGTTGCTGGTGCGGTGGCAGGATAAGTTTTAGGTTATAACTAAATGATATTTATTTTGCAAATAGTTTTAAAAAACACTTTTACACATCAATTTTTTTTTCGTCATTTTAAATTAGATGAGGCCGGTGTTTCCTAGCTGACTATCCTGAGAGAAAACATCGAAACAAACTCAGGGGTCTCTTTAAAAGTCCATACAGCAAATGTGTTATGGTCAAATCACATGAAAACCGTGCAGATTTAATTTGATTTGATGGTCTTTTGAAGAAAGAACCATACAGATTTAAATGAACCCATTTAGTGCAAGCATTTGTCAATATTCGCAAAGCTCAACTCAGAACTACTACGGACATTTGGGTAGGCCGCAGAAAATACTCAAATTGCCAGACATACGTTAAAATTAAAAAAAGGCAATCAACATAATTCTCACTTTTTAAGTATTACTAACTCTTTAGTTGATAAGTTGTTACTAACCATTAGGGTTAGTCTCCACAGAAGCGTAGTTGGGTGGAGTGGAGCGAAGAAGAGCAATGAAAAGTAGCGAGTGTTTCTATTAAAGCGCATCGGGATGGAATTGAGTTGGGCTACCCTCCGTTTCTTGTTCAAGCTCTAACCGGCTTGAGGTCGTGTGTTTGTTTGTTGTATTTAACCCGTGAGAAGGCGCGCCTTAGCTTGTTACACAGAGAGGCGCGCGCGAGCAAATGACTCACACTACTTTAAATGCTCATATTTCTACTTTAATAGTACTTATTGACTTATTATGTATTTATATGAATGAAACAAGGTTTAATAAGTAGGAAAATAAGTATTTTAATTAAAACTAAGAAACATAAATGTAACTTCTAAAACAAATAACGAAACAACTTATTTTTATTTTCCAATTTAGTCAGTCTCCATATAAATCATATTAAAAAATCTTACATAATAAAAAAATTTAAAAAAATATTCTTCCATGAGATCTTGACGAGTGTGCCTCTCAAAACACATTGAACACATATATGTAATATGTTCGGTGTAGAGTAATTCCTTACATGAAGTGCAAGCTTTTTTTGAGCATCTATTTTTACGTCTAGGACATATAGAAAAGAATCCGCTTGGCCAAGGCTCTGTACTACGTCTAGGAGCCGACACAAATCGCTTCTTAAGAAATTTGAAATCTGTTGATATGTTTTCCGTGCAAATCCGGCGTGAAATATGTGGTTTTACCAGGTCGAGTACCACATTTTTTTAGGAATGCCCGTCTTTCAATCAAAGTTGTTGTGTTAGCTTTAAATTATTTGGGCATTGATCCCAGTTATGTTCAAAATGGAGAAAAATATGCGCATTGGCCATCTTGAAGTGATTTTGCCAACGGAATAGTCCTATTTCTTCTGATCTACTTCATTCACTCCTCCTTTTGTGGAATTGTAGAATGTTACAAGATCAGGTTTAGCTTCACTTCCAGTTTCTTCATCTATTTTGTTATCATTGTGAAGAGATGATAACATAAGAACAATTTTCTTTGTTTTCTTTTTTGGTACATATGATAAGGTTATCATATCTTCACCGAAACTAGATTCTTCTTCCAACCACGTACAAATTTGTACTTCACGTCGGTCATCCATTTTACGGGTGTGTTTGTACCTAAAAATGAAAAATATTGTTATATAAATATTACTATAGAGTATTTACGTATAATTAGCCAATATAATATAAATAAATAAACCAATATATTCTAAAAACTACAATAATAAATTTTTTATTTAAAAAAAATACTTACACGAATGGGCGCGTGATGAGCAAATTGCCGCACGATGGTATACGGCTTCCACAAACGCTTCGCTGCGCAGTCACAGCTGGACTGACCGGCATGAAAATTTCACCATGGGGAAGGGGATGAATATTTAGGAAGGTACATAGGCGCTTGAGTCGTTACGGAGTCGGCATAATCAAAAATTTTTGCTTTTAATTTTTGTGTGAGCAAATTGCTCATAGCGCGCCTTCTCACGGGTTAAAAGCCCGCTCAGTTCCACTCCACTCTACTTTACACTGTTTTCTTTGATGCGTAGTGCAATTTTCGAGCAATGTAATTGTTCGTTCTCTTCTCTACTCCACCTAGATCCGTTTCAATGGAAACACAACTTTAGACCGCTTTTATCATTTAAAGAAATATTATTATTTCACAGCCCTTCCAACAATGAAGGGAGGATTATGCCCCGTGTCTCTAACTCAAGGCTCTGTGTTACTTAGGCCCACAGTTTGTTGGATATACGGCAGACGTAACCTGCCCCGCAAACAACCGTAACGCCTCATCTTTTCTAATATTATAAATGGGAAAGTAACTGTCTGTCTGTTTTCTCTACACGTTTTACGAATACTTTTTATCCCGTGAGTATGTTCCCTCGGGACAATTTACGCAGGCGAAACGGGTGTTTGAAGCAAGTAAAATATAAATACAATTTAATGTATTATTTTGTGTCTACTTTTAAAATAAGACTGCAGAATGCGTCAGTATCTATAATCTACAGTATAATATGAAAGTATATTCGATCGCTTTAACAAAAAGTCCTCTTTTTAGGGTTCCGTACCTCGAAAGGAAAAAATGAAACCCTTATAAGGATCACTTTGTTGTCCGTTTGTCTGTCTGACCCTATATCTCAAGAACGCATGAATGTATCGAGTTAAAATTAATACAACATACACAGATCTGCAGTCCCAGAGCTTTAAAGCTGTGAAAAAACAAGCTTAGTAGTTAACGAAAAAAAATATAAGGTCGTTTATATCGCAAAAAACACAATCCTACCATGGCGACGTTGTTTTTGGCGACTTAGGTACGTACCCCTTAAAAAAGATTATTTTATTAAAATCTGCAATCTCGGCCTTTTGAAATGGATATTCAAAAGAATCACAGTCTAAAACAAGGAAAAATAAATGATTTCAGAATTAATGCTTTAACTGTACACAATTCATGTTGAATAAAATATTTCATTTGCCTGCATGTATATTCATTGAGTTAATAAAATAACGCACAAGCTTTTATGTTTTAAACGTTGTCAATATTTAAGTTTATCGCTTTTGTCTGTTTGCGAAAAACATTGGCGATGTCGAGCAGACTTTCGTTGGAAATAATACTGAAAACAGAGATAGTATGTATTTATAGTTTATTAGTATATCTATTCTTGTACCCAAAGAGATTTAAAGAGATACAATAGAGCGGCTATCAGAAAAAATGTCTTAGAAAAACTGTCATCCTATGGCTCAGTGACGCCATCTGGCTTGGAATAGCAAACAAGTGAATTAAATTTGTCAAAATTTATAATGATTTAACGATCGTTCGGTAGGTGGCCAGGGGCCTTACCATGATTATGTTAAAATGTTAGTCATACGAGCGAAAGACAGTGATAGAGCTATACACCCTATATAGCTCCATCCTTTTAACAGACCGATTAAGGTCGAATAATTTATCACGTTATAAACTCGTGGTTGAGCCTGTGTATGATAATGGAAAGATTAAGCTTTTCAGCAATAGATGGCGTTAACACAAAATTCTAAAATGTTCTGGAACTATTTATAAAAAATATTGAATTCTAATTAAATATTTCGTAAATACCAAAAATATTTACGAAAATAAACCGAACTTAGGTCCAGTCATTTTACCATAGAAAGATTTACAATAGCGTAATGCGTAGTTTGGCATATTTTCTCAGAAAATGATTTTCTTTTAGTGCATAGAACGGATACAAACACGACTTGACGTGTAGGTGTGTCATACTAGACTGAATGACTTATGACCACCGGGAATAAGCATCGGATCACGATTTTGTTCGCTATGTCCGGTCTATTGTTAGTATATATTGAATGTCTTTGCTTCTACCTATTCGCCCTTTCTCTGTCTTTTATTGCACCTACCACTATTTATCTCTGCATCACCCTAAGGTTGACTGGTAGAAAATGCCTAAGGCATTAAGTCCGCCGCTGTACGTTTGTGCATAAAGTATTAAATAAATAGTATTAATTTGTTATGAAACTATTACTAACGGGGTTACCATGACGTTCAAAGTAAGATTGTTTCATTCTTATTTCAGTGTGGGCAAGAGACAGAGCTATACAGGTTGTCTAGCGCCATCTCTTACCCACTCTGGAAATAAGAATGAAACAATCTTACTTTAAACGTCATGGTGCAGGTCTAAGACGTTGTTTGGTCATATATTTGTTTTTGAAGAATCGCGTATTGATTTTTTAAGTGTTAAGAAGTATTGGATAGAAACATGAAAACTGGTTCGTGCAAATTTGTTGTGCTTAAGCTTGGTCGTACACGGACCACAAATTTTGCCACCTGAAGTTAGAAGCGGTTACAAAGATAGCTGACGCGCAGTCATAGCCACTTTTAGGTGGTGATAGACGCTTGCAGTCGGTAGCTGCCACTTTTTAGGGCTTCTTACCTTAAAAGGAAAAACGGAACTCTTATTGTTGTGTACTCTCCATTTGTTGTCCGTCTGTCTGTCAAGACCCTTTATCTAAGGAACGCGTAAAGGTATTGAGTTTAAATTAAAAACATATACTTAAGTCTCCAGTTCCTTGAAGCTGTGAAAAATAAAACTTCTAAATAAAAAAGATAAGTTCGTTTATGTCATAAAAAACTTATATTTAAATACTCTCAAAGGAATCAAAATTCATTCATATTCATACTTACCGTTGACCCAGAATCCTGAAATTTGGCATAAAGCCTAGTCTTATAGCGTACGTATAGGAATAAATCTGAAAAAAGTAATTTTTTTGTTACCTTCGTCACAAAAAAAAAAAACTTTTTTGCAATCGGAAAATCTTCGAGACTCCATTCCTAGAGAATTGCAGTTTGTACGGAACCCTCAGTGCACGAGTCCGACTCACACTTGCCCAGTATTTAACCCATGCTTGCTATTGTAATTCCTTTGAACTGTTACTGAAGAATTGCTAATGGAATAACCCAACAACACTATGCTCGTTCCAGAAATCAAACTAAGGATCTCACGCATAACAATTGCGTTTTGCAATCACTAGACACTCTTAGGCAGAGCGGGAGATAGTGTCAGACTTTTACTGACTAAAAACCCACTCCTGTTCTTTCGTTGCCTTTCGTAACAGGGCCAAGTCTTCCTTTCAGAAGCAGACCCTTGGCCCTAGTAGGCTTCGACCCTACTGGGCCCCTACGGTTTGCTGACATCTCCTTGAGGCGCATCCGGCCGCCTTCTTCGCTAGCATTACTGAATCGTAAAATGAGGCAATCGCCGCCTAATCCCCCTCGCTCTGGACCATGGCCTGTACCAGGGATCGGCATAAGAGGTCGCCGCCACCGAGTGCCCCCAAGAGTGGATGGCGCTCCGCCCAAGTGGGGCACACGGTGGAGACCGTATACTCCACCATAATATCCTCTGGGTGATCCGCACAATGGTGATACCTGGGTGTTTCTTCTACACGAATCAGGTGCAGGAACTGAACTTACCATGACTGGTGAGGATCTGCGTCATGTGGAAGGTGAGGACGCCGTGACGTCTTTCCAGCCACTCTTCAGTTGCGACAATCGCTGTCGCCATTTAACCACGAGATCCCGTTGGAACCCTGTTTGCTATGCCGCAACATGGCGCAGCAGCGGACTTTCGCCCCAGCGTTGCATCTCCACGCGCAAATCATGCATGTTTGCATGGACTGTGCCTAGCCTTCAGATCTCATGGTGGTGGGCCAGCAAGGAGGCTCGCCGCTTCGTGAGAATACGTGCGGTATCCTCGCACTTACCACCATGATTATGGCGTGCGCAAAGTTATATTCGAATTGTAAAATTATATTATTAGGGTCTTAATTTACCTATTAAGAATTTTGATAAAACTATGGTCTATTTTGTAAGTGAATTATAGATTTTGATGAAGTTTAATGAAGATATCCGCAGGAGAACCAAGGTCACCGACATAGCCCGAAGAGTCGCCACTAATATAATACTCCTCACTAATATAATTGTGTAACCAAATACAAGTCTTAGAAAAATAATCAGCTTTTATTAAACTTCGTCCAAATCCATAATTTACTTACAAAATAAACCATCATCATCATTATTTCAGCCGAAAGACGTCCACTGTTGGACATAGGCCTCCCCCAAATGTCGCCACAATGACCGGTCCTGTGCGTCTCGCATCCATCGGATTCCCACAACCCTCACCTGGTCGTCGGTCCACCTTATAGGAGGCCTTCCAACGCTGCGTCTTCCGGTACGTGGTCGCCATTCCAGAACTTTTCGTTCCCATCGACCATCTGTTCTGCAAGACAATGAGCCCAGCCCACTGCCTCTTAAGTTTGGCGATTCTTCGAGCTATGTCTGTAACCTTGGTTCTCCTGTGGATATTTCTGAAAAAGGTATTCAAGTTTAACTTATTCATTTATTTATACAACAACAACTTTACCCACTTAGTTCACGAACTAAGATTTTTTTAAACTAGTTTTTGCTTTTCTATAAAGTGGACATTTTTGAGTTGCATTATTTGTCACACGAGGCACAGATTATATCTATTACTGTACACATTATTCACTTATTTCCTTAAACATTCGGCCCTTATTTTCTCATTACGAAACAGTGTGACGCTAAGCCTCTAACTTGGACTATGATTTATTGACAAACTCGAGTTCAATCCCGCATAGTTCTAGTTTCGAACTTCAGCACTATATTAACGTCATTGATATATTCACAAGAACACTCAATTAGGATTCTGCGGGTGACGACCATAAAAGGCAATAGATTCGTCGACGAGAAAACGATATTATTTTGCGGGTTCCGTATCTCAGTTGGCTAAAACGGAACCCTTATAGGATAACTTTTTTATCCGTCTGTCAATACCATTTTTCTTATAAACGCGTAGAAGTATTAAGCTGAAATTAATATCAAATGCAGAGGGTCTAGTAGTGGTGGCCGAGTAGTTACGGCCCCAACTTACGAGTTGTAGGTCGCGGGTTCAAACCCAGCCAGGCGCATTACCTTGTGAAATTTATTTCATCACCACTGCTCTCAAAACGGTGAAGGAAAACATCGTGAGGAAATCGGCATGCCCTAAAACCAAAAATTCGAAGACATGTGACATTCACAAACTCGCACTGGGTCCGCGCGGTGGATTACGGCCCATTCCGTCTCCCAGAGAGGAGGCCTGAGTTCCAGTAGTGGGAACATTAAAAGGCTGATTATGCTTATACTTAGGGTCCGTTACCTCTTGGAGCAGTGAATAAAATTTTAAAGTCAACGTAATCTAAAGATGAGGGCTTATACTCCATTTGTGCCATAAATTTGGACATTCGCAAGGAATTAAAAAACCTGTAGGATACTGCCCTAATGACCTTGGTTTATGTGTTTGGTTTGCGTTGCGGCTACGTGGATGTAAACCACGCGCCAACACGTTGGGTGGCTGGGAAAATACGCCTCTCAACCAAGGGGGTTAAAGGTCATGGATTAAAACTACTGTCTACATGGATGGAAACAAGCAAGGTCACCTTGGTTGGGACGTTAGTTTGTTACTGTCTGGTCACACCTTTAGTTACTTTCATACCAAAACATTTTTCTACACGTGCCTTCAATCCCAAAAGTATATTCAAATTTCAGGAAACTTCAACAATATGTTCACGAAACAACATTACAGAACTCTTAGTACATATTGCGACTCTGTAACTATCTCACATAATGTTACCCTCATTATATCAACCCCAGATTTGTAAAGGACCTATAATATAAAACGCGAGGGGCCCTTAGGGCCCTGTTTGTCATGTGACCTTGGCCCCATTAGATAAGCTGAAATTATTGCAGAACTAGTTCCGTATTCACAGTGAAATTAAAGGAAAACAGAATCTAAGATCCTTGCATAAATAAGATTCAATTGAGGGGAATGATATCTTGAGTTTAGGGTGCTGAATGAGAGCAGTATTATATATCTTTCTTTCTTGAAAGATACTTATGGCATGGGCAGAATTTCGAGAGGATTTGCAAGAGAGACATGTTGTGATATGAGTTAAGTTTTTGGTCTTATTTATACGCATAGTGATTTCAAACTAAAGATGAGAGATTAGAAATATATAGATCTTTTTTTCAAAGGTTCATTCTATTGAACCTTTTGTTTTTATTTGAAATAAATGCTTTGAGTTTCAATTTGCGTCTACTTATTATTTCTAATTGCTATTTTCGTCGGTCTATTCAGGCGGGTGTTTTTATTTTTTGGAACAAACATTCAATTTTCGATTTTCATTGTTATTTAATTTTTTTTTTTTCGGACGCTGAATATGAGTAAAACACATTATTATTACCGTACTAAAACAAAATTAAAAATACCTGAAGCACGTAGAACTAAAAATAATCGTGTATTTCGGTTAAAAAGTTTTCACATTATCGAGCAAACCATTTTTCTTATAAACGCCGCTCAGCTCGTTTATAAATAACGAATTCATCAAAGTGTATTGTTGAACCGACTCGAAAGGTCAGTCCAAACATTATACGAAAAAAAAAAATCTTGAAATCGAATACTACTATTAAATACATTTTCATACACAAAGAGTATTGAAATTGGGTTATTTTTTCAACAACTGAGGCAACAGAAGTTGCCTTATTTTATTTAGGCCTGCTTTTATCCCAAAAATCTTTTTACAAAAAGACCCTTTGTTATCAAAAATCACTTTTATAGACATCAAACGTGTATCAAAGAGCAAAAATCCTCGTTTACGTTTTCATAGAAATATGAAATTATTTCAGGTCTGTGTGAACGTTGTCGAAAGATGGAAGTTATCTGTTTGGTCAGGGACGGTCTCATTTGTTTAAGCCGGGCTTTTGAAGTTTTTTGTAGTTTTGAAACTAACCGACGAACTTTCCTAGCTGGGTAGATTATAGTGCGCTCAAAGTTTGTGGGTTAGGAGTTACTCTAGACTTGGTTATGTTATAAAAGATAATTGTTTTAGCACTTCTTTGGTTTAAAAAACTCATTTTCATAAAATAAAATAAACTATAAATCCAATCGCGAGTCAATTATTTTTTATCATCATCATCATTTTAGCCGAAAGACGTCCACTGTTGGACATAGGCCTCCCCCAAGCGACGCCACAGCGACCGATCCTGTGCGTCTCACATCCACCGCACTCGCGCGACTCACACCAGGTCGTCGGCCTACCTTGTGGGAGGCCTTCCAACGCTGCGTTTTTCGATGCGCGGTCGCCACTCTAGAATATTATTTTTTGTACGTTCTGTTAAATATTAAATAATTTTTTTTAAGTATTGTTTGGTAAGCATTACGTTAAAAAAAAATAGATTTACGGTTTTGGAAGTTAGTTTGAAATATTATCGTGTCACAACATATTTTTATTTTATTAAAAATATTTTAAATTGAATTGATTATGCTATTGATTCCAACGATTGGAAGTAAGCATAAATGAGTTAATAATGATATCATTGTTTATTTTTGAAGTACGGTCTAAATATTTTTAGCTACGATTAAAAAAACGACTTTAGAGAAAATTTGCAGAAAGACCGTGGGATATTACCTAATTTTGAAAAAACATTTTAAATTTAATATTGCAAAATGATAAAATTAACACGATTGTTAATATGTTGGTTCAAATTAATCCCAGAAATTAGAAAGAGAAGAAGAATTTCTTAAATTGTAAGGGTAAGGGGATACTCGCCGTATGTCGGGTTGTCCGATAGAAGAAAGGTGACGGCGGAATCATACAGTATGACGATGCTACCCATCTTTGTATTTTACATTACCAGTCGAAAGCGATGAGGAGGAGTTTTTCAACGTCATATTTTTAATATGTTTTAGTATAAATCAATGATCAAATCAAAAATATTTTATCAAAATAAATGGATGTAATTATCACGATATGTATCCAAAATACGAGCAATTTCCATCTGCCCAATATTTCTACCGAAATATTATTACCAGGAGAAGGCGAATCCGGTACGGAGAACGGATTCACCGGGTTGAATTGCTAAAGACGCCTCGAGGCAAGATAAACCGACGACCCGGAGGAACCTGTAGGGATCGGGCTATATGGAGAAACGGGTGTAGACTTGGCAGGGGACGCCAGGTAGATCTGGATTAAAAAACGTAAAATTACAAACTTATCATTGTACATGATGTTGTTCAATGATTAGTTAGTAATTTGAATATTTATATATTTCCTTTTATTATTTTCTTAAAAACGACAACCCCAATGAACTCTCACGTAGGTTCAGTTACATTTATTGAAGTTTAAGGGTGTCTGGTGAGGGGCTACCACGATACTGTTTGACAATGGATGATCATGATTACTAATACCATCTAGAATAACATGAAAAATGAGCTTTATAATTTAGGTTGCTATATTATACACCTTTGTTATCTGTTACCTTCCAAAACCACCGTAACTACAACTTCATATTCGCCACTGCCATTGACTCTAACTCTAATACAAAAAACAACTATATGTGTAGGCCGTTTAAATATTTGTTCTGCACATATAACGAACCCGTGATACGCACTGCAGGGAGCCACTCAACCACTGCACCAACTAAAACTAAATTATTGATGATTGAAAAAAAAAAAGTTCATTGATTTCGTTGTCCTAAAAGCAATTTAATTGAGATCTGCACGACATATAATCAGGTATATACTACTCTATTACAGTATTAATCGAAATTTTACTCGTCACGTCATAATTCAATATCCAAGTCGTCGACGGCGCGTACTGTTCCAAGCCTGCCTCAAGGAGATGTCAGCAAGCCGTAGGGGCCCAGCAGGAACCAAGCCTACTGGAGCCAATGGTCTGCTTCTGAAAGGAAGACTCGGCCCTGGTAAAAAAAGACAACGAAGAAACAGGAGTGGGTTTTTAGTCAGTAAAAGTCTAACACTATCTCCCGCTCCGCCCAAGCGCGGGGGATGTGATTAGTTGATTTTCCCACCGAAAAAGCAACTTAATTTTTTTTATCATCGTTCTCTTTAGCGTAATTAATTATTGCGTAAAAGTCATCGATAGCTACCAGTGTGCGCAAATGCGACTAAACGACTTGTTTTTTAGTTTGGAAATCATCTTATGACTTCTCGCGTTCTTCGTGTCAGACTTTTACTGACTAAAGTCACACCTGTGTCCTTCAGTTGCTCTTTGCGTTCTAGGACTACGGGTTTCCTTTTCAGAAATTCTCCGTGGTCCTAGCTAGCGGGCATCGGCCGGGCTCCTACGGTTTGCTGACATCTCCTTGAGGAGCGCGTGGATCACTACGCGCTGTTGACGACTGGGCTCGGTCCAATCAATTGGACGGCCGGACGGCAAGCTACCCATTGCTCGGCGTCCGCAAGCCCGCGTCTACTGTGGCTGTTAGTCCGTAGTCGGGGTCAGAATCTCGGCGCCTGGGGCGGGTGGGGAGTGACGAATTAAACTATGGTATCGTTTAAATGCCAATAAACGAAAATCATCATCATTTCAGCCGATAGCCGTCTACTGCTGGACATAGGCCTCCCCCACAAAGAACGGTCCTGCGCGTCTCGCATCCATTGGATTCCCGCAACCTTCACCAGGTCATCGGTACAGGCACAGGGCAGGAAGGGTGTGGGCAGGGCACATTGCTCGCAGAACGGATGGCAATGGGGCCGAAAGGTTCTGGAGTGGCGACCGCGTACTGGAAGACGCAGTGTTGGAAGGCCCCCTACAAGGTGAATAAACGATACCATAGTTTAATCCGTCACTGATCGTCAGTAGTTTAAATAAAGATACATTTATCCTTTTTTTAGTACTTTCATTATTGTATAAATTAGTCTTACTTAAAACTTTCTTCGCGACAGTTTCCTCATTAAATAAACCAGGGAAAATTCACACCATTTTTGTTAAATCTAATAATAATGCAACCATCATCGCTAGATTTAACAAGAATGGTTTTGATGAGATTGGGAGTTAAAACCAACTTTAAAACCCAGTCGTTTCCCATCAAAAGAAAAGGGGTAAGCCTCATCTAAGCCATACAGATTTGATTACACATACGAAAACATCTAAACAAGACCTCGTTACCATGACGTCAGACTGCGCAGTCGTATTTTTTCATATTTTCCCCGGAGTGCCATAATTCATGGAAAAAATGGATCAGGCATACGACATACCCAGGATATAGGCTGTGTTTCTATTAGCGACCACGATAGCAATATGCTGGAAGAGATGGCTATATAAAGTTTATGTGTTCGGCAGCTGTAAACGGGTCCTTATATAAAATAGTGAAGTGATGCGTTTGATATCATAGGTCGTTCGTGATAGTTCCTTGACTATGACGATCGCATTTGTTGATGTCTTCACTTGAGCTTTGTCTTGATTTATGATCAGTAATACAAACTGAAGAGCAATTGCTTCATAAATCTCGTGGATATCGTGCGGTCAATCTTTCAGAGGCATTTGTATTTTCTGCATCGCCTGTACTCTTTCGGAGATCAATAAACAGTACCTTGTTTGATGGTTTCATCGAATGTAATTTTCCCTTGCTATTCATGATCAAATCAAGGAGTACTTACAGTATGATTTCGACGTACGGCGAGTACCGTAGGATGGGAGGACCGCAGTAGGCAAATTTGTTCCAGTTCTTCGATGTACTGCGAACATCGAAGGACTGGTACAACTTTGCCTGCTTCGGTCCTCCCATCCGAATATAATTTAGGTATCTTTAAGACTAGAGTGAATGAATAGGCTAGTCGTAAACTAGCGCGCTACACTATCAACGGTTGCATCGCAGTCAAGCATTACTTTAAATTATTAAAAAAAAAACACTTAACCCTTTGCTATTGCTACTGAAAGCCAATCAACCAAGGCCGTATCCAGTATTTCTACCTCAAATCACTCTGTGTCCATTCAGGTACAGTGCGTGATTTATTCCACCGGAGTTACCACAATATGTCACTCGGGTACAAACGACATACCATTCGGTGCGTACTCCGATCGCTCGTTACTGCTTTACGGGTTTTACGATTTAACTTGGACCGATTGTGAGCTAAATCTGGAGCTGTAACATTGAGTAATGAATTGGAGAACCGGGTGACCGATTTTTGTATAGGAGTTTAGACATTTTTAAAAGAAGCTGGTTAGTTTTCTGGTCCTGCGAAAGTGAGTTGAAGTTTTTCAAGAAGCAACTGCTAAATGGTTTTCGGAAACAAATCTTTATAATTTTTACGTCACTCTAATTTTAATACTCTACTTCCTTCAACAACTTTCATTTCAGAAATCAGAAACGTTTATTTCAAATAGACCAATTACAGGCACTTTTGAATTGTCAAAATGTCGGTCAGTCAAAAAAAAAAGAAGTGAAGCTAAATTTCACGTTCCAAAGAGTAGATCTCTATGGAGAAGAACTTGCAAGAAACTCCATGGACACTCTTTAAAATCATATTATAAGTTTATGCACTAGTAATAAACACTATACAAAGGCGGACTTAATGCCTTAGGTATTTTATACCAGTCAACCTTGTAGGTACTTACATACACGTAGGTTATTCATAATTTCAAGATTAACGATTTAATCATAGCTTTATAACTATTTATTGATTAATAACAGTGTCAGTAAAAATCTTCGCTTTAGATTTCCAAATAGGTTCACCTTTTTTTTGACTAATCGATTTAACGAAATTGCCTGCAAATAGTTTAATTTTATTTAAAAGTACATCTGGACAACCTCGCAACATGCAGCAGTCAGGCACCGCCTTGTGGTAAGTGACAAGACTACTTCGTGGTATTGTGACCAGGCCGTGTCGTGGTAATGCAGGTAGATTCATCATCATCATCATTTCAGCCGAAAATTTTCCACTGTTGGATATAGGCCCCCAAGTGTCGCCATAACGACCGGTCCTGTGCGTCTCGCGTCCATCGGATTCCCGTGATCCTCACCAGGTCAATGGTACACCTTGTGACATTCGTACCAATGCTATGTCTTCTGGTACGTGGACTCCACTCCAGAACCTTTCCTTCCCATCGACCAATTGTTCTGTGACAAATGTGCCCTGCTCACTGCCACTTAAGTTTTGCGATTTTCTTTTTTCTTTTTCTTTCGAGCTATATAAACTTGGTTCTACTGCGGATATCTTCATTTCTGATGTGATCACGTTTTTTTTTTTTTTTTTTTTTTTTATTGGGTGGGAAAATCATCCTAATGACATCCCCGCTCTTGGGCGGAGCGGGAGATAGTGTCAGACTCTTACTGACTAAAAACCCACTCCTGTTCCTTCGTTGCCTTCGTCCCAGGGCCTCGGGTTCCGCTTTCACACTACCCGTGGCCCCAGTAGGCTTCGACCCTGCTGGGCCCCTACGATTTGCTGACATCTCCTTGAGGCGCGCGTGGAACAATACGCGCCGTCGACGACTTGGGCTCGGTCCGGACGGTTACCGAACGGTCAGACGGCAAGCCACCCATTGCTCGCCGTCTGCAAGCCCGCGCCTACGGTGGCCGGAAATCGGAATCGGAATCCCGGCGGCGGTTGGAGCGTAAGGACCGTTGCCTCACGCGATCGGCCGCCTCCTTAGCTAGCATTACTGCTTCGCAGAAGGAGGCGACCGCCTGCCACTCCTCCTCGCTCCGGAGCATGGCCTGAACCAAGGCCCGGCGCGAGAGATCACCGCCGCCGATTGCCCCCACGAGGTCACGGCGTTGCTCTGCCCAAGCGGGGCACACCTCCACCGTGTGCTCCACCGTGTCCTCCGGGTGGGCCACACAGTGGCGACACCCGGGCGTCGTTTCCGCACGAATCCGGTGCAGGAACCTCCCGAACTTACCGTGTCCGGTGAGGACCTGCGTCATGCGGAATGTGAGGACGCCGTGAGGTCTTTCCAACCACGCCTCAAAGAGGGGACTTACCGCCATAATTGTGGCGTGCCCAGCACGGGGTCGCGACAGTCGCTGTCGCCATTTCACCATGAGAACTCGCCGGAGCTCTGTCCGCCATGCTGCGACTTGTCGCGGCAGCGGAGTTTCGCCCCGGCGTTGCATGCATCTCCATGCGCCGTTCGTGCATGAGTGCAAGGACTGTTGCCTCCAGATCCCATGGTTCCTGGCCAGCAAGGAGGCTCGCTGCTTCGCGGGAAATCGTCCGGTATCCTCGCACCATCCGTATGGCCATGACCCTCTGGCACGCGTTCAGCCGGGCCGCCGGCTGCTTCCGCAGCCCCGGCGCCCACACCGGCGCGCCATAAAGGGCCATGGACCGAACGATCCCCGCGTAGAGCCTCCGGCAGGAGGCGTCTGGACCCCCAAGGTTGGGCAGGAGCCGCCCGAGGGCAGCCCCAGTCCGATTTAGCTTGGGAGCCAGACGTCGGAAGAGCTCGTCGAAATCCCATCGGCTGTCGAGAACGAGTCCCAGGTACTTCATCGTTGACCCGACGCCGATGTGGACTCCTCTCACCGTTAGCCGGGAACCCGGTGGTGGCGCGTTCCGAGGGCCGTGAAAGCACATGGCCTCGGACTTGTGCAATGCCACCTCGAGTCCCAGCTCCTGGATCCTGCCAACGACCGTCGCGACCCCGCGTGTCGCTAGTTCGACCGCCGCCTGGTACGACTCTCCCTGCGCCAGGACCAGCGTGTCGTCTGCGTAGCAGACCACGCTGACCCCGTCAGGGAGGTCGCCGCGCAGCACGTAGTCGTATCCGATGTTCCACAAGGGCGGCCCTAGTACCGATCCCTGCGGAACACCGCACGACATCTCTCGACGTTCCCACACCCCCTGATGACCAGGGTAGGTTATGTACCTGTCTGACAGGTACGCCTCGACCACACGACAGAGGTAGTCGGGCATCCGGTGACACCGGAGTGCCCTCCCAATGCTACTCCAAGGCAGGGAGTTGAAGGCGTTGGCGATGTCCAAAGACACCGCCACGACACACCTGCCCTGGGCCACTGCATCCCCCGTCGTGAGAGCTCGCACGCACATGATGGCGTCCACCGTGGAGCGCCTCCTGCGAAAGCCGAACTGGCCGTCCGCCAGATCCGGCCCCACCCGTGTTAGGTGTGCGACGAGGCGGTCTGCAATTACTCTTTCAAAGAGCTTGCCCACCTCGTCGAGCAGCACAATGGGCCGGTATGCGGACGGAGAGTCCGCGGGGCGCCCCGGCTTCGCGATGAGGACCAGTTTCCCCGTCTTCCAGCGAAGTGGGAACTGGCCCCTCTCCATGCATGCGCTGAAGAGCCCTCTTAGTCGAGGCCCGAGAGCCTCCATGGCCAGGACCCATGCCTTCCCAGGCAAGCCGTCGGGTCCTGGGGCGGTATTTTTGGCACTCAGCCTTCGTACCGCCACTCTCATCTCTACCTCGGTCACCTCTGGAACGTTGTCGTCGTCGTCGCCATCGTGGTCCGCGTCGGACACCGCTGGTGGCGGAGCCATGGGCGGGGGAGAGTGTTCCCCTCGCGTGGGGAACAGAGTGCTCACCACACCCTCCACGAGCTGGGGCCGGAGACTCTGCGTCAGCGGGGGAGCCCAGGGGCGGAGTTTGTCCCGTACCAACTTGTACGGGCGTCCCCATGGGTCCCCATTCAGAGTCCCCAGCCACACGTTGCGGGCCTCAAGTTTGGCCCGCCTTATCTCCGCTCGGAGGGTGCGCTTTGTCGCTCTGTACCCCTCGTACAGCTCCGCCTCTCTGGCCTCCGCATCCGGTGGACGGATGCGGCGCCTGCGGTATCTGGCATACCGGCGTCGTGCGGCATTGCACGCGTTGCGCAGTGCCGCAATCTCCGGCGACCACCTA
The DNA here is from genome assembly GCA_949316375.1 of Mythimna vitellina. Taxonomy (NCBI): domain Eukaryota; kingdom Metazoa; phylum Arthropoda; class Insecta; order Lepidoptera; family Noctuidae; genus Mythimna; species Mythimna vitellina. The sequence goes on along the minus strand of OX438687.1, from coordinate 3,474,416 downwards.
CCACTGCAATGTCCCCGAACCGTGCTGCCACGCAACCCCGTCCCCTCGTGACGGCCTCGAGGGTCGGGGTGCCGGCGGCGGCCGACGAAATTAGGGTCGCCGAGCCGTCCAGGTCCCGCACCCAGTCTCCCCTGGGCAGGACATTGTACGGCTCGGAGACCACGGCGATATTGATCGACCACTGCGCCATGCTCTGGAGCAACAGATCCTGAGCGGGGGCGCAGTGGTTGATGTTTGCCTGGAGGAGACGTAATGGGGTCGTTATTGACAGTCCATTACAGTCTCCTCCCGAGCCCCCCGTGAGGGCCCTGCCGCGGCGGGTGCGGCGGCGACAGCGGTGGCAGCCAAGGAAGCGGCTGCGGCGGTGAGTACGTCCGGGTGGATGGGCCTCCGTACTTTGCCCTTGGCCTTGGCAGGGGGGTCGCAGGACCTGCCCCCAGCCCGGTGGTCGGCCGGCTTGCCTGCCGCCGCACATGCATAGCAGTGCGGCGTTGCACGACATTCGACGGCCTTGTGACCGGCCTGACCGCACTGGTAGCAGCGGTCGCTACGGTCCACCTCCGCGGCGCAATGGGCCCCCACGTGGTGCCCCACGTGGCAGCGGTAACACCGCAGAGGTCTGGGCTCCAGCAGTTTTACCTGCGCGGAGACCCAGCCCACCAAGAGCCTACGGCCTTCAGCCGTGATGGCTTTGGCCGCCGACACGGGGCAGCTGACCGTAACGGCCCGCATGCCCGTGCTGTCAGCACGGATGGTGCCAGCCCGCACTTGATCGGCCTGGCATCCTCCCACCCTGACGACGGCGGCCACCACCTCGTCCACCCTGACGGAGTCATCCAGGCCCATGATGCGCATGTCTATGCACTTTGTGGGCCTGGACACTCGGACCTCCTCAGCGTCCATAGACGCCCTGATCCTTGCGGCCAGGGCGTCCGCGGCAGAGCCGCTGTCCGCACCAGAGACCTCCAATATTCGGGCCCCGGTTGCGGTGCGCCTCATTCGGAAGCCCTCAGTGGCTCCGAACTCGCTAAGGTGGCCCACCACCGCCTGCTTCGCCTTTTCCATGACGGCGTTATACGTCACGCCCTTCTTTTCCGCAGCTGGCTGTAGTGTAATCACTACAGCTGCGGAATTCGGGGCGCGAAGCCTGTCCGCCATGGCCCGCTTCCTGCGCTCCTGTCGCCGCTCGCGCTTTTTCGCCGCTCTAGCCGCCTTGCCCGCCTTCCTGCTGGCGCCGACAACCGTCCATTCGGCGCCAGCCGAGGGTTCTTCGGGCAGGGGAGGCGGCAGGCGCGGCCTAGTCGCCGCCGCCGCGGAAGGTCCTGCTGGTTTAGCGGCAGGCGCCGCTCTGCCTTTCGGGGGAGGAGCAGGTTTCCCCTGCCGCTGCTGCTGCTTGGCCGCCGGGACCGGCCTCGCCGGCTCCGACACCTGGGCTCCACGCCCGGTCTGCCCGGACGGGCCAGCTTTGGGTGCAGCAGCCGCGGCGGCGGCAGCGTAGGAAACCGCCCTTTTCTGGCCGGAGGCCGCAAGCGGGGGGCGCAGGACAATGCCCTCCAGGACTGCGAATTGCCGCTGGACTCGCTCCTGGAACTGCTGCTGCTGCTCCTGCTGCTGTTGCCGGAAGGCAGCCAGCTCTTGCCGCAGCAGAGTCAGCACCTTGCTCTCCATCTGGGGCGAGGGCTGGGGCCGACTTTGCCCCTCCCTGCGTCCTCCTTTTGGCGCCACCTCAGGGCCAGCGCCCCGGACACTGGCCAGTTCTGCCTCGAGCCGTTCGATCCTCTTGTTGAGGGATTTTCGGAACGGCTCCAGGACGATCCCCAGTGCCTCGGTGATTGAGGTCATGGCCTGGGTGATGGATCGCCTCTTGGCGACCCTCTCCCTCTTCTTGGCCACGCCTGATATGGCAGCTGCCACGACCGCGGTGAACTGGTTCAGCGCCTCCTCCATGCCTTCTGGCTCGCTGCCAGAAGGCTCCGGCTCTGAGGGGCTGACCTGTGCACCGCTTGCCCCGGGGTGGCGCCCCTCCCTGGCGATCTTAAGGGACCGCTGGGTCGCCTCCTCGGCGGTGGGCTTCCTCCCTTTCCCCGTCATTCGGCCCGCACCTCGTCCAGCAGTGGATATTTTGCGGGCCGAAGCTCCGCGCCCATCGTCAGAGGACGTCCTCCGGCCATCCCCGGATATGGGGCGTTTGAGGAAAAAGGTCCTCTTCTTCCTGGAGGTGGCCTCATCCACCTCCATTCTCTCCGAGTTGAGCGAAGACGCGGCATCTGAGTCCGACGCCGTGTCTCCGCTCACCTCCCTGAGGCCGAAACGCCTGCCGGCCTCTGCAGGACCCACCGGCGCAGCGGACGTGCTGGGAACAGGTCCCAGGGACTCCACGCTACCAGTGGGTGAGCCACCCTGGCTCTTTGCGTCCACGAAGGACGGTAACAGGTCCTTTTGGGACCTGACGCGCTCTTTGCCCCCCCCAGAATACGAGGGGCAGCCCGAGCTCTGCTCGGGGAGGGATTCTCCACCTGCGGTGCAGGCGGTACCCTCCTGGGGTAATATCTTTTTCGGAGTCGCGTCCATGGTGAAGTGCTGAACTCAGCTTTGCCTTTTTTGTGGGGTGGGGTCCCCAATAACCACGTTCGCCATCGTGGTCACGTCTGATAAGCAGACGCGTACCTGAGGCGAACCCACTCTCTCAAAACCACTGTCCAAAAACACCAACAGCTGTTGGTGCCGATGCTTCTGGACAGTGCACCCTCCGTGGCGGTCCGTCTGGACTCCGCCTGTGTGTTCCTCTTGGTCTGGTCTCTCGCTTGAGGCCTTCCGGCATGAGTAGCTCTACCGGCATAGCCCTCAAGGTCATAAAGACACGCAAGCCCCACCACGACGACAACGTGGGAACACGGTCGGTGGGGATGTGATCACGTGAGAAAAATCCGATCATAGCCCTTTCCGTTGCCCTTTGGGTTACTTTAAGTCTTCTGATGAGGCCCATTGTAAGCGACCACGGCAGGGACGTCGTAGTAATGTGGTCAGGCTGTGTCGTGATAATGTGCCCTTGCAGCGTCGTAGTGATATGGCCAGGCCGCGTCGTAGTTATATAGCCAGGCCACGTCGTGGTAATGTGGCCAGCCCGCGATGTGGTAGTCTGGCCAGGTCTTTAGACGTATTATACCCGCAACTAAACGAGCAAACGCGTACGGAGTCATTGACTTATACGTATATACCAAAACATTAATTGCCCAATCCACACAAATCTACCAACAACAGCTAACGTTATAATTAAATCAATCCATCTCCATCGGCCCTAACAATTGTGAAGTTAATGACTTAATTACACACATTCAATTCCATGGCACTGATCAATGTTTCACTATTAGGTATTCCAAGTTAGAATACCTTAAAAGCACCCAACCTGTGACATTTCCTATACAACCGCTAAGTATTACGTTATTATAGTAGCTGGAATAGCTTTGTCGTTGACCTCATTCAAGTCGTTACAGGTGCAGGTGGTTGTGCATGTTGAGCATGAAGGGACCTCCTTTAATGCTTAGCATACTCTTGTACATAATATGCGTCACCTGACGCACAGCATGTGAAGGGGCTCCACATTGGCACTGTGTTTCATCATCATCATCATTTCAGCCGAAAGACGACCACTGTTGGACATAGGCCTCCGCCAAATGTCGCCACAATGACCGGTCCTGTGCGTCTCGTATCCATCGGATTCCCGCAACCCTCATCAGGTCATCGGTCCACCTTGTGGGAGGCCTTCCAACGCTGCGTCTTCCGGTACGTGGTTACCATTCCAGAACCTTTCGTCTCCATCGACCATCCGTTCTGCGAGCAATGTGCCCTGCCCACTGCCACTTAAGTTTGGTGATTCTTCGGGCTATGTCCGTAACCTTGGTTCTCCTGCGGATATCCTCATTTCTGACGCGATCACGCAAGGAAAGTCCGAGCATAGCCCTTTCCATTGCCCTTTGAGTAACCACTTTAAGCCTAGCGCTCTGTGTTTGCAAAGGGTTAATGTTCACCTCATTTGACCAAATTGTTTCTGCAGCGCCCAACCTGAACATGCAATTGGTTAAGAGATTTCCAGATTGACACGAACTGCAGTAGTTCATGTCCATAAAATAAATTGCGCCTGGCTAAGTTTGACCACGGCCAAAACTTAGTCGCTCATAAAGTAGTAATTCATACTTTTCCAGCCAACTTAATTCAAGCAATATACCTAAGGTAAGGACCCCATTTACACATCAAATTAAGTCCCACAACAATGTATGAAATAGCAATACGTTAAAATGTCTCCGAGCTGATATTTTATTACACTTTCAACGTAATCCATGGTTATATATGTTGTAAAAATGCCGTAAAATAAGTACCAATGTAAACGTGGAGAGTATTATAACACAATTACGATTACCTCGAGAAAATGAGCGAATGGTTTTACTGCGGATTAAAGGTCTTATGTAGCATAAACGTGGAGAATCTAATATTATTTCTTTGTTGATCAGGAAATGTGGTATTTTCAGTTCTGGCACTACAGCATAGCATAGTCGGCTTTATAATGTTCCCACTGTTGGGACTCAGGCCTCCTCTCTAGGGGAGGGAATGGGCCATAATCCACCACGAGGGCCCAGTGCGGGTTGGTGGATGTCACACGTCTTCGAATTTTTGGTTCTTGGACATGCCGGTTTCCTCACAATGTTTTCCTTCACCATTTTGAGAGCAGTGGTGATGAAATAAATTACACAAAGTAATGCGCCTGGTTGGGTTTGAACCCGCGACCTACAACTCGTAAGTCGGGGCTGTTACCACTCGGTCACCACTGCTCTAGACCTCCTCTGGTACTATAGACCAGAAATAACAATAGTCTATTTTTTAGGACTTTATAGGCCAGTAGTAAAAACCTCACGAGACGATCGTTAAAGTTAAGTAACTTTCGATTCAAAAGTGAGTTTTTCCGGTATAGAGGCCGATCGTTCGAGGCCGATCGGTGAATGGTTATCATATTGAGTCACTTGTAGATCTTTGACAGCCGTTATGGGCACTCAGAAGTCAGTGCTATCCAGTTACTGGGTTTTGGAGCTCGTTTATTATTGTTTTTTAATTGATAAAACTAGTGGTTATCTGCGATCTCTGCGGTCTGCGATCTATATTAAAACGAGCGAATGGTTTTCCGGCAGATTAAGGGCTTATGTTATGTAGCGTAAATGTGACTCTAATGTTGGTTCCTAGTTGATCAGGATATGTGCGATTGTGTGGTCAATCTTCGGAGGACTGGAATTGACAAAAGGCAGGCCTTTTCTACCCTCCAAAGAGAAAAAAATTAAATCTTTACTCGTTTTTTTTTAAATTCGTATATATGACAAACAGACTAAAGCAAAAGTCTAAATTATATTGCAAACGTGTACTCTATAATACTGTAATACTCGTCTAAATTGTATTCTTTTTAAGTACGAGGGGATGTTATTAGGATGATTTTCCCACCCAATAAAAAAAAAAAAACAAAAAGTACGAATGTAATATGTCAATTCTGTTGATTGAAACAGCAATATTTCGAAATCGGATGTGACAGATATACTCTTTGAACAAAATTGTATTCAGGAAATCAATGCGTGTAAGAATCGGATCAACCTCTTTGCTGCTATTTTTTTAATGTCGAACAATCTTATATGTATTCAGTGATATCAAAAAATAAATAACCAGAAGACAGACTAAATAAAACATTAACTACACTCGTCGCGATAGCTAGCTACACTAGAAAATCATAGTAAAACTCTATCCACGAGAAGAAGTTCAAACTAAATTCAAAATATTCCTCGGAGTCAAACCAGAGGTACATTCTTATAAATTGTGAAGTAGCAAAACTTTAAGTTTGAAATCAACTCTAACTTCATCCTTCGATTTTCTTGATAGTTCCTTTAGTAAGGGCATGAATATGTTAAAAAAACTCGACGAGTTCCGTACATTAGAAATGATTATTTTTCTTCTTTTAAAAGTACAGCTTAAGATTTTACAAACGAAAAGATCGTTGTTTTTAGAGGGTCTTTTCTGATAAACAGAAAATATAAACTAATTAGAAACACTATTATATTTTTCCAGTAGTACCTTTATCAAATACATTGATTTCAGATTTTCAAACTAAAAAAAAAACGCGAGTTAAGTGGGCTGTATATTTAGTGTGTGTGTATGTGTATTTTAATGAATTAGGTTTATTTTACTAATATGTGGAACAATATTTAGTATTGCATATATAAGTAAAAATACCATACAAAAAATTTGCCAATAAATCTAGAATAAATTTTCTAAATCAAATGATTCTCAGGCAGGGTTAAATTGATATCATAGCATAGCATAATCAGCTTTTTAATGTTCCCACTGTTGGGACTCAGGGAATGGACCGTAATCCACCACGCGGGCCCAGTGCGTATTGGTGAATGTCACATGTCTTCGAATTTTTGGTTCTAGGACATGCCGGTTTCCTCACGATGTTTTCCTTCACCGTGGTGAGAGCAATGGTGATGAAATAAATTACACAAAGTAATGCGCCTGTGGCCGAGTAGAGCAGTGGTGGCCGAGTGGTAACGGCCCCGACTTACGAGTTGTAGGTCGCGGGTTCGAACCCAGCCAGGCGCATTACTTTGTGTAATTTATTTCATCACCACTGCTCTCAAAACGGCGAAGGAAAACATCGTGAGGAAACCGGCATGTCCTAGAACCAAAAATTCGAAGACATGTGACATTCACCAATCCGCACTGGGCCCGCATGGTGAATTACGGCCCATTCCCTCTCCTAGAGAGGAGGCCTGAGTCCCAACAGTGGGAACATTAAAAGGCTAATTATGCTTATGCTTATGCTTAATGCGCCTGTAACTCGAAAGTCGGGGCCGTTACAACTCGGCCACCACTGCTCTATAAAATCGATATCATTGTAGTCAAATAAATAAAATAAAAAACAGAAGAATACCCGAAAGGATTTTTTTTTTATAATTTAGCTACGAATCCCTAAAAATAATTACATACGAAGGTGGAACCTATAAAGCAGGTGGAGCGCGTAAAGTAGCAATTTCTTGTAAGCGTCGGCAAATTATCCGACCGTCGGCATACATTATCTGCGAAGGGGAAATAAAAATCTATGTGGGTTTATCCCCATACCCTTTTCTAATAGATGTATTGAATGATCCAGCAATCCCCTTACGTTTTGTATTTTTGCAAAATTGTACCAAAAAATCTGGATTCAAAATGTAACTTATTTTGGCAGTAATTTTAACCCAAAACCTTTTTTTGTAGTGTTCCGTACCTCAAAAGAAAAAAACGGAAGCCTTATAGAATCACTTTATTGTCCGTCCGTTTGTCCGTCAAGACCCTTTATCTCGAGAATGCGTGTAGATAACGAGTTGAAATTAAAACCATGTACTCAGGTCTGCGGTCCCTCAAAGATGTGAAAAATTAAAACTTCTAAGTTAGCGAAAAAACAAGATACGGTCGTTTATGTCGCAAAAAACGTGTATTTCGACACTCACGGAAATCAAAATTCATAGGATACTTCCCGTTGACTAAGAATCCTGAAATGTGGCATAACGCAAGGTCTAAATCAAAGCAAAAAATGGTATGCAGTAGTAAAATATAAGTTATTAGCGGTCCCGACAGACGTTTTCTTACCTAAAATTGGTTTTTTATCGGGAAAAAATCGAGAATCTAATTGCAGCACCACTTACCGGATTCAGTTGTATTTTCAAACAATCCAGGTACTCACTCAAATATACACAAAAAGTGTCATCCAAATCAAGCCGTTTAAGAAGAGTTAGGTGATAAAGACTCCTACGGAATAGTTATATAATATGAAGATTTGGAAGTAGTGAACAAATATGTTTTTTTTGGCTCATTTATCAATGAGCTCTTAATCCCACAGTGACATTTACATCAATAAATAAATTACTTGATCATGTTTCTAATACTCATGTCTCATCCGATTATCACATATCACTCAATTTACAAGACACACGTAAGCTGAGCATTTGATCCAATTATATGTAATAGAATAACATAATGCAGCGGAAGATTGACCTAACCTTGAGTATGAATGATACAAGCTATAAAATTTGAAACAGGTAAACTTCAAATATTTTGTTCTCTTCGTGTAGTAAAAAGCAAAGTCAGTTTTTAAACCATGTTATGTATTTTTATGCAATTTTCACTAAAAGAAAGTGCAATAAATAATGACAGTTTATGATAATAAATTGTACCTAAAATCGGGGCAGATCACTAGTTTATGCCATGTAGATGTGTACATGAGATTCATGATAAGAAACACAACTACGGCACAGGATAAATATCTCGCATTAGGGAAACTGACAGAGAGATTCTTCTTGAGTCCTTTTATGCGTCTTGCGATTGCGATTATAGGAACTAGAGATTGCTAAACCTTAACTTGCAGTGAACATTTTTTTTTAAGTGTGGAAATCATTCAATAACCTCTCCCGCTCTGGGCGGAGCGCAGACCTGTGTTCTTCTATTGCCCTTTGCGTACTAGGACTACGGGTTTCATTTTCAGAAATTCCTTGCGGTCCTAGGTAGCGGGCATCGGCCCTGCTGGGCTCCTAAAGTTTGCTGACATATGTTTGAGGAGCGCGTAGAACACTATGCGACGTTGAGTACTGGGTTTGGTCCGGTCAATTACCGGACGGCCGGACGGTGAGCTATCTATTGGTCGACGTCCGCAAGGCTACATCTACCGTGGCTGGTAGTCGGGGTCATTCGTTACCTCACGCGTGCGGCCTCTTCCTTCGCTAGCATTACTACTTCACAGAAGGAGGTGTCTCGAGACGGTGACAGTTGATCAGCTATAGAGTGGAAGACGCTATTTATACAATACCAGGAAATTTATAAATACGCGTTAAGTTATTTTTTTTTTTAATATAACCTTATTCAAATGTCGTCCTTCACAGCTCTTCAAAGTGATCTCTAACTTTCGTGAAAAGGCGCTGTAGAAATGTTATTGATTTCTTGTTTAATGTTTTCCTTCAGCTTAGAAATGGTGTGCCACTTCATTTTTCACCATCGTGTGACCATGCTTTTAAGGCTTTGTTCATCTACAAGTGACTTTTTTCTGAAACAGGGTGTATCACGACTAAATATTAACATGCATAATAAATTTGAGGCGCTTTCATATATATTGTGCAATATGTGACGTCACAGGGTGTTCTAGAAGAAAGACATATTATTATACCACTATTAGCGACAATGATTGTTCGTCAAATCAAATCAAAATATTTATTCCAAATAAACCATTTACAGGCACTTTTGAAATGTCAAGAAGTCAGTTAGTCAGAAAAATAAAAATAAATGATGCTAATTGCACATTCCAAAGCGTAGATCTCTATGGAGAAGAATGTGCAAGAAACTCCATGGACACTCTTTTCAATCATATTTTGTAGTTACAAATATCTCTGTTACATGTTTCTTGTCGCTATCATGTGAGAACAATGTAAATAAAAATAAAAACTAAATATAGATATTAAAAAAGCAACTGGCAGCTAAGAGATGACCAGCCTCAACTGACAGCGCCCGTTCACGGACATGACGCTAGTATTAGCACCACTCAGCTCAATCATTTTGAAGGGAACCGAATGATCCAACACCCGCGCCACCATCAGTGAGACATTTGAGTGAGCATGACAAACTCTCAACTGCCATGCTCATTTATGTCAAATAAGTCCAGTAGCAACATAAAAACTATAAAAAGCTCCATGGTACTCACATTTACAAACTGTGGAAAAAATGCTTCTATACATAATAATACAATACTTATATTTTACAATTTCAAGAAAAAAAAAACATTAAAAAATAATTTCAATACTAATTAATCAATTTGTACACCCCGGTGGTAGTGGAGCTGGACCAGCATTGAGCCAAGCATTTTTATCCTGAATATAATCCTCCAACTTATAATATGCTTGCCTGCATAGTGTGCGTTTAATACAAGATTTAAATTTCGTTTCATTGAGTTCTAATATTTGTGAAGGTATTTTATTATAACATTTCAAACAGTACCCCATAAAAGAAGAGGCCACTTTTGCTAGTCTGAAACTTGGTTGAACTAACTCCCAAACTTTCTTCTTCTTCTTTCTTCTTTCTTTCTACCCCATCGAATGTACCTGGAATGTCTTCTAAGCATCTTAAATTGTCCATGTTTATAATATTTCAAGACGTCTGATAGCTTGTCGTATTCATACTCCAAGTCCCGTTGATTAATATCGCCTCAGTCTATGGAGGATTTCGGTAATGGAATCCTTCTAGCAATTATGCGGTGGTTATAAGTAGGAACTAGCGCATTATTACGGTAAACTCTAAAGCTCCTTGCCTACTAGAGAGCGAAGGGAACTTGAGAGATTAACCATGTAAATCTTTATGTATATTGTGCTAACTATGCTAGAGTGATCTCGTTGCACCAAGTATCTCTAGAAACAATACTATATACACCAAGAATCTCTAGAAATAAAACTACATTTTATAATGGATAATTTATGAAACCGATGACCTGGTAAAGGTTGCGGGAATCCGATGGATGCAAGACGCACAGGACCGTTCTTTGTGGCGACATTTGGGGGAGGCGTGTGTCCAGCAGTGGACGTCTATCGGCTGAAATGATGATGAATTTATGAAATGATTTCTCCAGCTCTAGGTGGAGCGCAAGGGGCTATCAGATTTTTACTGACGAAAAACCCTATTGTGTTCCATTTTTAAGTTGCTATTTTTATTTTTTTTAGTTGTTATGTTGAGATATCATCCAATGACTTCTCGCGGCCTAGGGCGGAGCGAGAGGAGGGGTCAGATTTTTACTATTAAAACCACACATATTTTCCTTTTTTGCCTAGTGTCGTTGCTCAAGTCAGGCAGATCACAGTTCGGGATCTTTACTTGAAGAAAATAACTAGGACGAGTAATAATAACTTCTATATTTTTCTTTCGACTTCAACAATACAACATTTCATTTAAAAAGTCACTTCATTACTGAAAAAACAATACAAATCTTTTTTCTTATCAAATTTTCAAACCTATTCTAGAACTGCAAAATCCTCAAAAATATATTGAATTTATCAAGCCAGTCCGTTAACTATTAAGAAAACAACTCATGCAATCTCCTTTTGATATCACACTAGCATTCTAGCCCTCCTAGCCAAGTTACGATCGTTTCGTTTGCGTCGAACGCCTTGAGTAGGCCACGCATCCGATTCCTTTGTTCTGACGTTATTTCAACGCTCAGTCACGTGGTCGGAACAAAAGAATTGGAGGCGTGGCCTACTCGAGGCGTTCTACGCAAACGAAACGATCGTAACTTGGCTAGGGAAGCAGGACACCAGTTTTCCTTTTCGGAAGTCTACCCATGGCCCCAGTAGACTTCGACCCTACAACCGTGTTCCTTGATACTGCAATCCTGAAATTGACACACTTATTAAATGAACATTGTACCATTTTACAAAATTTCCCGTTAACATTTTAACTTGTCAACGAAACCACAAAATTAATTGCGATAGTCTTCCACACCTCTGACTGCCCGTCAGCATTTCAGTTCCAAGCAATCAATTAAGTCAGCTTAATACTATCATTACCAGCCAGGCGATAACCACCCTTGAAGCCGTAGAAATAAGGGATAAATAAATGATTTATTAAATAGAATACAGATAGGGTGACAGCAACAAAACTGGAAACTTCCAAATTGTTGTGGAAAAGTTTAATTTATGCGGTAAGTTGAATATAAAATTATTTGGGACATACTGGCTGAAAAGATTGACATTGAAAACTATGGGAGCAATACTTTGGTTCATGAACCTGTTAATTTATTCTTTATTTGTTTTGGGACGTTATGTTAATTGTTTGTTTTGAATTTATTGTTTATTTTTGTAGTTTTCTCTGTTGCTATGCCTATGTAGCATTAGCAAAGGAGGCGGCCGATCGCGTGAGGCAACGGTCCTCACGCCCCAACTGCCGCCGGGACTCTGATCCCGATTTCCGGCCACCGTAGGCGTGGGTTTGCGGACGGCGAGCAATGGGTGGTTCGCCGTCCGACCGTCCGGTAACCGTCCGGACCGAGCCCAAGTCGTCGACGGCGCGTACTGTTTCACGCGCGCCTTAAGGAGACGTCAGCAACTGTAGGGGCCCAGCAGGGTCGAAACCTACTTGGGCCAAGGGTCTGATTCTGAAAGGAAGATTCGGCCCCGGTATAGGTCAGGTACACGGTTTAGTCAGTAAAAGTCTGATACTATCTCCCGCCCCGCCCATGAGCGGGGGATGTCATAAGATGAGAAAAAAAATGCCTATGTAGCATAGTCGGCCTTATAATGATCCCATTGTTGGGACTCAGGCCTCCTCTATAGGAGTGGGAATGAGCCGTATTTCACCACGTCCAGCGCGGCTTTGTAGATGTCACATGTCTTCGAATTTTTGGTTCTAGGACATTCCGGTTTCCTCACGATGTTTTCCTTCTCCGTTTTAAGAGCAGTGGTGATGAAATAAATTACACAAAGTAATGCGCCTGGCTGGGTTTGAACCAGCAACCTACAAATCGTAATTCAGGGCCGTTACCACTCGGCCACCACTGTTCATTGCCAATATGTTTGCAGGTAATTTAACCTTCGAACGTTCTTGTACTACCTTTTCTAGCCTGAAACACAGGATGACCTAGTTCAGGCATACAATACTTGAGAACTTGACATAAATTTAAGAAAAACTGTATTTGCTGAATTACTTTATAATTTTATGCAAATTATAAAGTAATTCAGCAAATACAGTTTTTCTTAAATTTATGTCAAGTTCTCAAGTATTGTATGCCTGAACTAGGTCATCCTGTGTTTCAGGCTAGAAAAGGTAGTACAAGAACATTTTATTATTTTTTAATATTATTTTCACCAATAATTTTTTTATCTTTGGAATTTTTTATTAAAAACCCTATAAAAAATACTATTTGGGCCTGCACTGGGAAAAAGCCACCCCGATCTCATTTCAAACGAATTAAGAATTAATTCATATTTTTAAGTTCTGTTTAATCTAAGTTTGATCATTGGCCAAGAACAGATCGTCACATCATTTGCAAAACCAATAAAGGGCAACATAAGCAGTGATCATCGAACACATCGCAGCAGTAACACCACCCTTTGCTCCATATTCAGGTAAGTGAAAGCAAGTGACATATGTTAGAATAAAAAGCGCCATGCTCATGCTCACCGGGTTACATCACAGAAACGCCGCCTCTGTGTGGACCGCCCGGAGGACACGGCGGAGGTGTGCCCCGCTTGAGCAGAGCAACGCCGTGTCCTCGTGGGGGCGATTATCGGCGGCGATCTCTTGCACACATGGTCCGGAGCGAGGAGAAGTGGCTGGCGGTCGTCTCCTTCTGCGAAGCACTAATGCTAGCAAAGGAGGCGGCCGATCGCGTGAGGCAACGGTCCTCACGCCCCTACTGCCGTCGGTCCTCACGCCCCAACCACCGCCGGGATTCCGATCCCGATTTCCAGTCACCGTAGGCGCGGGCTTGCGGATTGCGAGCGATGGGTGGCTCGCCGTCCGACCGGCCGGTAACTGTCCGGAACGAGCCCAAGTCGTCGACGGCGGGTATTATTCCACGCGCGCTTTAGGGAGATGTCAGCAAATCGTAGGGGCCCTGGGACGAAGGCAAAGAAGGAACAGGAGTAGGTTTTTAGTCAGTTAAAGTCTAACACTATCGCCCGCTCCGCCCAAGAGCGGGATTTGTTATAAGATGATTTTCCCACCCAAAAAAATAAAATCCATTTAGCTACTTGAGCGTGAAGGAGACACAAACATATACATATGTATATACAAACTTTCACCTTTTTAGTGTAAAAGGGATTTTAGAGTGTGTGTAAGGAAGAGTAAGATTATATCTCTTTCATTTTTAAAAGACTTTGTGTGTTGTGTTTGATAAGTGTTGTTGAAATTTACATAACTTTAACACTACAAAGGGCTGGTATCTTGAACACTTGCCATATATAATTTTTTTACAACTTCACTTAGATAATTATTTAAATGCGGTACAAAATCTTTTATCATCTATAACTAATACGTAAGGTCTCACCTTGGTTCAAATCCGTGAAATCCTTTAGAAATCTTTAAGTCAAGAGTAAATAGGTTACTTTTAGGTAAGTGTACCCCATCGTCGGTCACATCATCGTTTACCATCAAGTGAGACAGTAACCTAATGCGAACTTATCCGTAATATAAAAACAAAAATCTAAAAGAACACCAGCCAATAACCTGAGAAAATTTTGCTTAAAAATCATAATAATAAAACTAACTGGAGAACGTAATATTGTCCCTGTTCTACATACTATATAAAGATACCTAACACTCTTATCTGTTCGAAACTTATCAAGTCCCTATAACAGTGAGCAAATTCAAAATGGTGGTAAGTAAATTACATTGAATAGCAGTTCCTGAATAAAATAGTGCCGGAGAAAACGTTTAAAGTCACAAATGTGATTCATTCACATATTACTTTTGAAACGAATTATATTTCACATTCATACGCCACTTTAGTCCGATAGTTCATATTATTTAAATTGTAAAATACTACCTTTATTGCAGTTTCAGGTCGCGTCAGTACTACAAAAACTATTAATGTACTCGATTTTGAAATATTTCAAGCATAAAATGCTAATCACTGATATGAGGTCGAATCTTCAGGGTAAATGTTTGTATATCAACAAACAATCGATTTCATTCATTCGTTGTTGCGTCATACGCGTTGTCGAACTAACGAATGAGAAATTTCCTTTAAACATCTCCCAGAAAATACATAGAGCTGAAATAAGTTTTAAGCATAAGCCTGCTTACCAACCCGCACTGGGCCCGCGTGGTAGATCACGGCCCATTCCCTCTCCTAGAGAGGAGGCCCGAGTCCCAACAGTGGGAACATTACAAGGCCGACTATGCTATGCTATAAGCCTGCTTTATAATGTTCTCAATGCTGGAACTCGGGCCTCCTCTCTAGGAGAGGGAATGGGCTGTAATACACCAAGCGGGTCCAGTGCGGGTTGGTTTTAGGACAAGCCGGTTTACTCACGATGTTTTCCTTCACCATGATGAAATAAATTACACAAAGTAATACGCATGGCTGAGTTTAAACCCGCGACCTATAACTCGTCAGTCAGAACCGTTACCATTGGCCCACCACTGCTCTTAAATGACGAATGATGATGAGCTAAAATAAAGAGTCCAAATTCTAAAACAAACACAATAGCACATTTTTATGCAAATGGCCAAAGATTTTAAGGTAATCCGCAAGGGAAAATTGTATTTTAATTTAACGATAATGCAATTCCGGTCCCAAGATACAGGCCGCCTATTTTGGGGACCATTGTAATAATTCTTCTTCGTAAAATATAACTCCTTTTACCGATATGCAACTATGTTATACCTATGTTTAAGAAAATATCTGTAACAATGATTAAAGTTGTTATGATTTATTCATTTATACATCTCAGGACCCTGAGGTCCTGGACCTTTGGAAGGCGTACGAGGGGCTGAAGCCAACACGCAGAGGCCCTTTAGATAATTTTAATGGAACATGATACCAACCGACGATTATCCCTGTACCCGCTATGCTAGTGCACCCAAGGAAAACACCCGGTTACGAAAACTATTGCGACATAGCATAGCATAGTCGGCCTTATAATGTTCCCACTGTTGGGACTCAGGCCTCCTCTCTAGGAGAGGGAATGGGCCGTAATCCACCACGCGGGCCCAGTGCGGGTTGTTGGATGTCACATGTCTTCGAATTTTTGGTTCTAGGACATGCCGGTTTCCTCACGATGTTTTCCTTCACCGTTTTGAGAGCAGTGGTGATGAAATAAATTAAACAAAGTAATGCGCCTGGCTGGGTTTGAACCCGCGACCTACAACTTGTAAGTCGGGGCCGTTACCACTCGGCCACCACTGCTCATACGCGACATAGGCAAACAAAGATAATAGGGCTATGGTTTTTGGAGTCTTAAGTAGACTAGTAACCTGGAACTATGTTAAGACTATGGCCCCTGCCTGAACAATGTTATTAATATCCATCGATAAAAAGGCAGGGGGTGACTTTATTATTACTATTGTCATTGCAGTCGAAGCGGAATGCACGCCCGGATGGAACGCATGGTATTTTTGAATCCAAAAAACTGCAATGACAATTTCTCGCGTATATTAAATGTCGTTTATTTGACTTATTACTTAATGAGATTGATATTAAAGTTAACTATTAAATAAAACTTCATAAACATAATGTTTACTAAGAAATTATTGTGAGAAATATGTAAGTATACTTTTTTTTAAGGTGTGAAATCATCTAATGACTTCTGCTCCGAGTTCGTGTAGACTTTTACTATGATAAATGATATTTATTTTGTAAGTAGGTTTAAAAAACACTTTTACACGTCAATTTTTTTTTCGTCATTTTAAACTAGATGAGGCCGGTGTTTCCTAGCTGACTACCCTGAGAAGAAACACCGAAACAAACTCAGGGGTTAAAGTGCACTGACTGCATTCACACCTTTGCACTTCAGTTTCACGAACTTTTCCGAAAATGCTCGCGGTCTTAGCGAGTATCGGCGCTGCTGGACCCCTACGGTCTATTTTGGGCTAATAAACGAACAAAGAGTTTGCAGGGCGCGTGAGAAATGTATCTATTTTGGATACAATACAATGTACTTCAAAAGCTAGAACTTAAAAAAATATCCAGTTTTAAAGGTCCAAAAAAATATAAAGTTTATGAGTATTTTCGTCACGGACTCGAATTACTTCATTGTTGTCGCATTTAATGGCAAACAATCCGTCACGTTTTACGAATTTAAAACCCGATACGTTAATAAATTGTGTTTCAGCTGCCCGTCAAGTTGAAATCGACTGAAATTGGTGCTCACATGAAACATGAAAACGAACCAGTAATCGGCCCACTACTACCTACGGGTAGGGTTGCCAGGTCTTCAAACCGAAAAGCCGGATAGACTTGCCAATTTAGCCTGACATTTGAGTAAAATTACTGTCATTATTTTGAAAAGTCGAACTCGACTTTTTTATTATTGACCATAACATATATATTTTTAATTCTAATGAAACATCAATAAAATTGGCTGTTACGTATAATAGCTAGTTCACATCGCTTACGCTAGCTATACTAGACAAAGTAGAAGACATGGCAAATCTAAAAAAAAAAAGATCTAATTTAAAAAGCTTAACAAAAGCCGGACACGCAACTAAATAGCCTGACCCTGTCTGGCTTTATCCGGACGCCTGGCAACGCTACTTACGGGCCTTTTTTTTTCATTGGTGGGATATTACAAAATTACCAAATGCCTTCTCCTGCTGCGTGTAGAATGAGAGAGTCAACATACTGCCAGTGTCTTAAGACGAAAATTTATAACCAATGCGTGTTACCAGTGATAACATATGACTCTGAAACGTGGTCGCTTACAATGGACTTCATCAGAAGACTTAGGGCTATATTTCACCGGGACACCATGACGGCGCGACCAGTCGCCGCTACCAACAATATGTATACAGCTCCATAGAGAGTTATTCACCTGGTGTCCGTTTGGTTGCGCAACCAATTTGGAGACGCGACCAGCTTGGACGCTAGTCCGGTTGCCAGTGACGCCCCCACCAAAGAGTATGTTAAGGCTATATTTCACCTTGGAGTTTGCGTATATATACGATACTTACCGGTCGCGTCGCCATGGTGTCTCGGTGAAATATAGCCCTTGAAGTCAGCCAAATAGCAATGGAAAGCGGAGTGTGGAGAACTATGCTCGGAATTTTCTTGCCTAATCACATCAGGAATAAAGATATCCAAAGGACAACGTTTTTCTAAATATTAAAAATAAATTCAAATATTTTGGGCTTACAGCTCAATATAATATGTTTTAACATTAGCAGCTGCAAACTTTAAAGCAGTGTGTATCATTAGTCACGCCAGAGAAGCAATTACATTTAATAAACTCTGTAAAAGTTACACGACGTCAAATAACACCATTTATTATAGGAACCATTGTTCGGATCATGATTTATAATATTGCTTAGACGACGTTTCTGTGTTTATTAATATTTTGTGAGCGAGAAATTTTCGACATTAATCGGTTCATAATTTGCAGTATTGCATTTTGAAATAAATACAAGATTTATAATGTTACCAGCTCTTGGCTAGTTCAAATCTCGTGGATAAATTTAACAATCTATAAGATTCCTCATAGTCTATGTTAGGTCTTTTTTTAAGCTGAGATTTTTTTTTGGGAGGTAGAAAATCAGTTAAGACTGTTCTATTATTTAATTAGCTTTTTTTAATTTTTATTGTTTTTGCTTACCTACATTGTGCTCACATATTAGAAGCGACAAGAAATATGTAACTCATAATATGATTTAAAAGAGTGTCCATGGAGTTTCTTGCATGTTCTTCTCCATAGAGATTTACGCTTTGGAACGTACAATTTAGTTTCACTTGTTTTGACCGACATTTTGATAACTCAAAAGTGCCTGTAGTTGGTCTATTTGAAATAAACGTTTCGGACTTCTGATTATACCATAATTAAACCAATGATGCAAGAAAAACTTACAAAATAATTACAATATTTAGTTAGACGCTTTTTTCACTACTCCAAACAAGTTAAAATAATTCTATTCAAGGCTTACTGTCTGTCGTTCTACACTAGTCAAAACTGGTACAGGTACCCGAAGAGTATAACACTCTTCGTGTACAATATAATAACGCCTTTAGAGCTACACTTAAGCTGCCCTGGCTGTGTAGTGCGACTGGCATGTTCGTTGAGAACACAGTTACTGATTTTTACGAGCTCTTGAGAAGACTCAAGGTAACTTTTCTGACTCGACTGACCCTGTGTAACAATCAGATAGTATCTGAAGTATTCCACTATGTACCAGCTTAGACAATGACCGGTCCTGTGCGTCTCGCATTTGGGGGAGGCCTATGTCCAACAGTGGACGTCTTTAGGCTGAAATGATGATGATGATGATGATGATGAAGATTAATGTAATTCAATAATCTAATTTAATTTATGCTGTAAAAATATTTAACTTAATCCATAAATGTTTTTATGGATTAATGCCTGAAACAAACGAAAAAAAAAAAACTAGTTTGACAGTAAATCAATGTAAACGTGCTAAGATATTATAAGCACAACTTCGACTCATCTTGACATCTTAGATAGTGTCTGGATTAAACTATTTTATGTATTTCTACAAACAGCTCGCTAACGAATCAGTTTAACGAACTATTCCAATTCAATGGAACCCGCGAAGATCTTACCGCGTCTTAACACTATCTGAGTGTCTAAAGTATATTGTGCTGTACTGATTGAAGCCTGGATAATCCTATATTACAGAAAATGAACCATGAGACAAAAAATTGTATAGCACAGACTCTTAAAAAAGTCACTCATCGAAGATGTGCCAGCAGAGAGTTTTACTTGGGATAAAACACATGAACATGTCGTATATTCAAGTCCTATGTAAATAAAACGGGAAGAGCTATTAATTAAGGTCAGAAAAATAGACTTTTGGTAAACAGAGAAACTCCCGATGGAATATCCTGAGCATAAACCTGAGCTCTGTAATTAGTACTCCTCAAAAATATAATAAAAAAAACTAGCTTCCTACCAGCGACTTTGCCTGTGTTAAAGTAAATACCTAATTATCCCATAGAATACATTCTCTTTATAATAATAATAATAACGAGTCTATCTCGACCCTGTTTAATTTTTAAATGTTTTTTTATTACGCTCTTTTAAGAAATATTTAAAAATGTAAATAATGTGTACATATAGAAAAGAAATGGAATAATAATAATAAGATTCCAGAACTATGACACAGCGCCGTCTAGTCATAAGCTAAGCAGAGCTTGTGTTACGAGTACTAGATAACTGATAAACATACTTATATGTTTCTAAATACATACATATTATAGATAAATTACACCCAGACACAGAACAAATGATCGTGCTTATCACACAAACATTTGTCCAGGGTGGGAATTGAACCCACGACCTCCGGCATAGCAGTCAGGATCAGTAACCACTAAACCAACAGGCCAGTCAATAAAAAGTATTCTAAGACGTGGTCGACTCGTGTGACAGATTTCATTCACTTCCGTTCAGCCGTTGAAACGTTAAGGGATGGCAATCAGACTCACACATAAATATTCGCTTTTGTGATTTAAGTGTAAATTAATTCAATTCTTACGTCCAAAATTTCAAAACCACATCCCAAACAATACACCAAAAACAAATTCCAGCCGTAGGCGCGGGCGGCGAGCAATGGGTAGCTCGCCCATCGACTGTCCGGATCGAGCCCATATCGTCAATGGTGCGTAGTGTTCCACGCGTGCCTCAAGGAGATATCAGCACACCGTAGGGGCCCTAAAGCTAAAACCCGAAGGCTTAGACCCTACTGGGGCCATGGGTAGTGCGAAAGTAATCCTCGGGGCCCTGGAACGAAAGCAAAGATAGAAAACAGGAGTGAGTATTGATATTCCACTTAAAAAAGTAAAAAAAAAAAACACTCCAACAAAACACCTATAATATACCAGAAAACACCATCATTATCATCACCTTCCTGTCCTTGTCCCATACCACTTGGTTCTTGGTTCCGTGCCTCAAAAGTAAAAACCGGAACCCTTATAGGATCACTTTGTTGACCGTCTATCTGTCTGTCAAGATCATTTATCTCGGGAACGCGTGGAGGTATCGAGTTGAAATTAAAACCATGTATTCAGTTCTGCAGTGCTTTGAATGCTGTGAAAAAATCAAACTTCTAAATTAACGAAAACACAAAAGATATGAGACGTACATATATTTCGAAACTTTTAAGGGAATCAAAATTCATAGGGTACTTCCCGTTAACCTAGAATCCTGAAATTTGACGTGAAGCAAAGTGTCACAGCAAAAGTTTAGGAAAAAATCTGAAAACTGTTGTTTCGAAAAAAAAATTTTTTTCCGATTCGAGAAAAAACTTTGTAAATTAATCCGGGAATTTAACTGTTTTCATAGGTAAGTTTGTACTGAACCCCCAGTGCACGAACCCGACTCGCAATTGCCCAGGTTTTTCTTCCATTCTGTCTAATCACCGTCACGCTATCACCAACCCCCCTTTTCTTTCACAACACTCCTCACACAATCCATCCATCTTTTCTTTGGCTTCCCGAAACTTCGAACCACATCCTAAACACCAGTTAAAGGCTTGCCAGAAAACAAGTCCATAATAATTCAGTTCTAACTCGTACAAATTACTCTACCTGTTCAACTTGTCGGACGGAGTCCAAGTTTTGCAATTACGCAGTCTAACTGGCACAGCATTAATGGACCTGCTGTGGGAGCGGTGGAAGGGTTAGTTAAAACAAGTAAACAATCGGTGCTAAGTTAAATTGCGGGGACAGAGTACAAGGCGATGCATGTCGGGTGTTCAGGATATCAGGGAGATGAATAAAATAAGTGGACTATATTTGAAGGTATATTCGAGTAATGACAAAGTGAATAAGTAGCTTTGAAGTGAGGGGTCGATAGAAGGACGTGTGTGCCTCAGAAGCTGTCGGATCGAGAAGTGTCGCGCCGCTCGCCGTCCGCTGCGCGCCGGTGCTCTGCCCCGCGCCCGCCGCCTCAGCCGTTGATGACGTCACGCGTCAGTCCGTATGCTCACGCGTATGATGCGTGAACATTGGGAGTTAAATGCTTAGGAATTCCGATATGCGATTTTGTTACTAGATTGATTAACATAAAAAAAAACAGAGCGAGTAACAATAAAAAAAAACTCACCTATGATAGAATTTCCAATTCCCGAATTGAGATAAGATTTTTTGTGACGTAACTACAAATTTACAGTTTTCAGATTTTTCCTATACTTGTGCTATGAGACCTTGCTTCATGCCAAATTTCAGGATTCTAGGTTAACGGGAAGTAACTTACGAATTTTGATTCCTTTGAGAGTGTCGAAATATACGTTTATTGCAACATAAACGGCTGTATCTTTTTTTTCTGTTAACATACAAGTTAATTTTTTTTCACAACTTCAAGGAACGGCAAACTTGAGTATATGGTTTTAATTTCAACTCGATACCTCTACGCGTTCCTGAGATAAAGGGTCTCGACAGACAGACAAACAGACAGACAGAAGGACGGAGAACAAGCTGATTCTATAAGGGTTCCGTTTTTCCTTTTGAGGTAGGAAATCCTAAAAAGTGGATTGAAATGGAATAAAAGGTCTTTGCCCTGCATAGGACACTGCTGACTTATATTAATGATTGAATACCTTTTCACGTATTCTAAATCTATCCTCTCCAAACTCCTAAAAAAAGAAAGAAAATATCGATTATTTACCTTGGAAAACTATACTCATATTATAAAGCTAATCTCGGGAACTTCTTATTCGAATCCAAAAAATCTTTTGATATTGAATAGCCCATTTATTGAGAAAGGCTATTATATGGCCTATTTATAATTATATAATAAATAGTAAAGTCACAACATCACATGCACCACACTTGCACAAATGAAAGGGATAATTTTTATATTGACCTTTTGGCTTTGGATTTTTTCGCCTGGTTTTTTTTTCTTTTAATGTAAAAATAGCGTCAGAATCCTGGTACCCATAACACAAGTTAAACTTTCCTTGAGTACCAGATTCATTACAAATACTTACTTGCTACTTCTGACTCTAATTGTTCATGTTCTCTAATATCTGTTTGTTCTATGTGTTGTTTGTAAGTTTTTGAGTGTACAAAATGTTTTTATACAATAAATTATTATTATTATAATTTAGATCAATAGGAGCAAAGCAATAACACCGCGGGAGTTAGCTAGTTATTAATATGAGACGATCGTGCAATCATATAGAATGTTACTGTGTGGAAATATCTCTCAAAGACTGGCCTTTTTTACACTGACGTGAACGTGGCTACATCCGTTAGTACCCGTAGCAAAATCTTGTATTTTCCTTTAGTTGTCCTTGCTTTCTAGGACCACGAGCCTATGGCTCCAGTAGACTTCATCCTTGCTTAGCCCCTACGGTTTTGTTAATATCTCTTTGAGGCGTGCGTGGAACACTTCGTGCTGTAGACGACTCGTGCTCGGTCTGGCCGTCGAGCTACTCATTTCTCGTAGTCCGCAAGCCCACGTCTGCGGTGGCAAGTAGTGGGTTAGGATTTCGACGGCCGAAGCGTGAGGATATCTGCCCCCCTAGTCAAGTTACGATCGTTTAGTTTGCGTCGAATGTCTCGAGTAGCCCACGCCTCAGATTCCTTTGTTCTGACCACGTGACTGAGCGTTGAGATGACGTTTGAACAAAGGAATTGGAGGCGTGACCGACTTGAGGCATTCGACGCAAACGAAACGATCGTAACTTAGCTAGGGGGCTGTTCTCTCAATGCTATCAGCCTGCCATCTGTTCCTTATTAGACACGATCAAGAATAAGACGTAGCAACATCTATTTCTCCACGTAGGACTTAAATATTCAAATTCCTGCGTTAGGGTTCTCAGCACGATTAGAACATATACGAAAGAAACAAAGAAAAACATTTTATTTGGCGGAACAAGGCGCAAATTTATAAGTAACAAATTATACGTATATTACGTGAAAAATATGCGCCACATCCAAGCAAAACAGCCGAACGCTCAGCATAATATCTGCACGGCATTGTGTGATTGAGGTTTGAATATGATAGATAAATAAAAATGTTATTTTTTGGGGGAAAAAAAAAGAATGAATAAATAAAAAGGAAATACGATATCATATTATGTATAAAGTGGCAACATTACAATGCGTATGTGCCAAAGGACACGATAATATACAACATTTTAAGTCAACTATCGAGAAATTTTCTGGATATGACGCAACACCCGTCGGTCGAAGGATCTTTCCTTTTCAAAGGAAGTTTGCACCCTATCCGCATTCGTCTAAAAAGATTTTGCTAGACTAAAACCAAGGATAGGTTTACGGAAAATTTGAAATCAGTAGAACTTTTTGAAACTTCCAAGTAACCAAACCAGTCAAACTATTTAGCCACTCATCAATTCAGCCGAAAGACGTGCACTGTTGGACATAGGCCTCTCCCAAACGTCACCACAACGACCGATCCTGTACGTCTCGCATTCATCGCGTTTCCGTGACTCTCACCAGTCCCCCCTTAGCCAAGTTACGATCGTTTTGTTTGCGTCGAACGTCTCTAGTAGGCCACGCCTCCGATTCTTTTGTTCTGACCACGTGACTGAGCGTAAAATGACGTCAGAACAAAGGAATCAGAGACGCGGCCTACTCGAGGCGTTTACTCAAACGAAACAATCGTAACTTGGCTAGGGAGGCAGGTAACCGGTCCACCTTATGGGAGGCCTTTCAACGCTATTTTAGCCACTAAAGCGCTTAAAAACTTCTGTCAGTTTAGCTTCAAACACCAAGATATACAAAATAATAAGGGCACGCGCATCGATCAACTAGCTAAAGCAAACGCCCTTAATTGCTAAAGTTTACACGGCAGAACCCGACATGCGGCTGAAGTAATTTGTTCGTAACTTATAGACGTGGAAAATTCGCGCTAAAGCTATTTTTAAAGCATTATTATCTGAGCATGAAGTCGTAATTGATGGAATTGATATTAGAAAGGCGATATCTTTTGTACTTGATCCAAATAAAGATGTCTATATTTAAACTCTCATACAACACAGCTTCAAGCTTCAAGAAATCGATGTACGTATACTTTGTTGAGTTGTTGAGTGATAAGGATAGTATGGATTGTAAATGAAGGACTGTAGGATTTAAAAAAAAATTGTTGCCAAAAGCAACCTAAAAAAGCTTTAAAATTCCTCAATTTCCCAATTGTGAGTATGTTACGTTAAAAATTAATTGGCTTTAATCAATATTACGAGACTTTTTAATAGACGTTGAATACTGGCTGAGGAGTGATGCTAAACAGATTTTAATGGTAATCTGCATCGTTACTATAAAAAAAAAAAGCGAATGGCGCATGATGTATGCCTATTTTATTAATCCATCACTGTTTGTCAACCCTTTTATTATATTGTCATATCTTTAAAATTAAGCTTTTATTTTTTTTAAATTTAAAATATAGAATTCCAGTGTCTCTTCAATCTTCTTAAAAAAATTTACCTATCAACAGTCATCCCCACCGACCGTGTTCCCACGTTGTCGTCGTGGTGGGGCTTGCGTGTCTCTATGACCTTGAGGGCTATGCCGGTAGAGCTACTCATGCCGGAAGGCCTCAAGCGAGAGACCAGACCAAGAGGAACACACAGGCGGAGTCCAGACGGACCGCCACGGAGGGTGCACTGTCCAGAAGCATCGGCACCAACAGCTGTTGGTGTTTTTGGACAGTGGTTTTGAGAGAGTGGGTTCGCCTCGGGTACGCGTCTGCTTATCAGACGTGACCACGATGGCGAACGTGGTTATTGGGGACCCCACCCCACAAAAAAGGCAAAGCTGTGTCCAGCACATCCATGCACGCGTCTCAGAAAAAGTTATTACCCCAGGAGGGTACCGCCTGCACCGCAGGTGGAGAATCCCTCCCCGAGCAGAGCTCGGGCTGCCCCTCGTATTCTGGGGGGGGCAAAGAGC
Organism: Mythimna vitellina; assembly: GCA_949316375.1. Lineage (NCBI taxonomy): Eukaryota > Metazoa > Arthropoda > Insecta > Lepidoptera > Noctuidae > Mythimna > Mythimna vitellina. Next base: position 3,448,795 of record OX438687.1, on the reverse strand, counting down.
GCGTCAGGTCCCAAAAGGACCTGTTACCGTCCTTCGTGGACGCAAGGAGCCAGGGTGGCTCACCCATCGGTAGCGCGGAGTCGCTGGGACCTGTTCCCAGCACGTCCGCTGCGCCGGTGGGTCCTGCAGAGGCCGGCAGGAGCTTCGGCCTCAGGGAGGTGAGCGAAGACGCGGCGTCGGACTCCGATGCCGCGTCTTCACTCAACTCGGAGGGGATGGAGGTGGATGAGGCCGCCTCCAGGAAGAAGAGGAACTCCCAGTTCCTCAAACGCCCCATACCGGGAGATGGTCGGAGGACATCCTCCGACGATGAGCGTGGAACTTCTGCCCGCAAGATTTCCACTGCTGGACGGGGTGCGGGCCGAAAGGGACAAACAAGAAGGCCCACCGCGGAGGAGGCGACCCAGCGGTCCCTGAAAATTGCCAGGGAGGGGCGCCACCCCGGGGCAAGCTGTGCCCAGGCCAGCCCCTCGGAGCCTTCTGGAAGTGAGCCAGAAGGCATGGAGAAGGCGCTGGCCCAGTTCAAGGAGGTCGTGACTGCTGCCGTACAGAGCGTCGCCAAGAAGAGGGAGAGGGTCTCCAAAAGGAACTCTATCCCCCAGGCCACAACCTCAATCATAGAGGCACTGGGGATAGTTTTGGAGCCCCTCAAAAAATCCTTGAATCGGAGGATTGGACGGCTCGAGGCAGACCTGGCCGGTCTCCGGGGCGCTGGCCCTGAGGTGGCGAAACAAGGAGGACGCAAGCAGGGGCAAAGTCGGCCCCAGCCCTCGCCCCAGGTGGAGAGCGAGGTGCTGACCCTGCTGCGGCAGGAACTGGCTGCCTTTCGGCAGCAGCAGCAGGAACAGCAGCAGCAGTTCCAGGAGCGGGTCCAGCGGCAATTCGCTGTCCTGGAGGGCATAGTGCTGCGCCCCCCGCTTGCGGCCTCCGGCCTGAAAAGGGCGGTCTCGTACGCCGCCGCCGCCGCGGCCGCTGCGCCCAAAGCCGGCCCGTCTGGGCAGACTGGGCGCGGAGCCGTGGTGTCGGAACCGACGAGGACGGTCCCGGCGGCTAAGCCGCAGCAGCGGCAGGGGAAGCCTACCCCTTCCCCGAAAGGCAGAACGGTGCCTGCCGCTGAACTGGCGAGATCTCCTGCGGCGGCGGCGACTAGGCCGCGCCGGCCGCCTCCCTTGCCTGAAGAACCCTCGGCTGGCGCCGAATGGACGGTCGCCGGCGCCAGCAGGAAGGCGGGCAAGGTGGCCAGAGCGGCGAAGAAGCGCGAGCGGCGACAGCAGCGCAGGAAGCGGGCCATGGCAGCCAGGCTTCGCGCCCCAAATTCCGCAGCTGTAGTGATCACACTACAGCCAGCTGCGGAAAAGAAGGGCGTGAGCTATGACATGGTCATGGCGAAGGCGAAGCAGGCGGTGGTGGATCACCTCGACGAGTTCGGAGCCTCTGAAGGCTTCCGAATGAGGCGCACCGCAACCGGGGCCCGAATATTGGAGGTCCCTGGTGCGGACAGCGGCTCTGCCGCGGACGCCCTGGCCGCAAGGATCAGGGCGTCCGGGGACGTCGAGGAGGTCCGAGTATCCAGGCCCACAAAGTGCATAGACATGCGCATCATGGGCCTGGATGACTCCGTCAGGGTGGAAGAGGTAGTGGCCGCCGTCGTCAGGGCGGGAGGATGCCAGGCCGACCAAGTGCGGGCGGGCACCATCCGTGCTGACAGCACGGGTATGCGGGCCGTTACGGTCAGCTGCCCCGTGTCGGCGGCTAAAGCCATTACGGCTGAAGGCCGAAGGCTCTTGGTGGGCTGGGTCTCCGCGCAGGTAAAACTGCTGGAGCCCAGACCTCTGCGGTGTTACCGCTGCCACGTGGGGCACCACGTGGGGGCCCACTGCGCCGCGGAGGTGGACCGCAGTGACCGCTGCTACCAGTGCGGTCAGGCCGGTCACAGGGCCGTCGAATGCCGTGCAACGCCGCACTGCTACGCATGTGCGGCGGCAGGCAAGCCGGCCGACCACCGGGCTGGGGGCAGGTCCTGCGACCCCCCCGCCAAGGCCAAGGCCAAAGTTCGGAGGCCTATCCACCCGGACGCACTCACCGCCGCAGCCGCTTCCTTGGCTGCCGCCGCTGTCGCCGTCGCACCCGCCGCGGCAGGGCCCTCACGGGGGGCTCGGGAGGAGACTGTAATGGACTGTCAATAACGACCCCATTGCGTCTCCTCCAGGCGAACATCAACCACTGCGCCCCCGCTCAGGATCTGTTGCTCCAGAGCATGGCGCAGTGGTCGATCAATATCGCCGTGGTCTCCGAGCCGTACAATGTCCTGCCCAGGGGAGACTGGGTGCGGGACTTGGACGGCTCGGTGACCCTAATTTCGTCGGCCGCCGCCGGTACCCCGACCCTCGAGGCCGTCACGAGGGGACGAGGTTGCGTGGCAGCACGGTTCGGGGACATTGCAGTGGTAGGCGTCTACCTGTCCCCGAGCAGATCTCTCGGCGATCTTCACATCTCCCTAATGGAGCTGAAAGCCGTCGTCGCCGGGTTTGGTTCCCTCCCCGTGGTCGTTTGCGGGGACTTCAATGCCAAGAACTTGGCTTGGGGTTCCCGGCTTACGAACCAGCGGGGTCGGATGGTGGAGGACTGGGCTCTGGAGACAGGCCTGGTCGTCCTAAACCGGGGTTCTGTCCCCACGTGTGTGCGGATGCGGGGTGACTCAGTGGTGGACATCTCGTTCGCCAGCCCCGCTCTGTCGCCGCGTGTCGTCGACTGGCGCGTTATGGAGGGGGTGGAGACGTTTTCGGACCACCGGTACATCCGGTTCGACGTCTCCGCCCAAACCTCGATTGCGCCGGTCCGACAGAACCCTTGTGGTCCGCGGTGGGCGCTGAGGCAGATGGACCGGGAGCTCCTCCTGGAAGCCGCGACGGTACAGGCCTGGGTGCAAGCACCGGACAGGCCTGTCGACATAGACGTCGAGGCAGAGTGGTTCCGGGAGGCCATGTCGCAAATTTGCGACGCGGCAATGCCCCGAGTCCCTCCAGGACGTGCTCAGCGCCAGGTATACTGGTGGTCGCCGGAGATTGCGGCACTGCGCAACGCGTGCAATGCCGCGCGACGCCGGTATGCCAGATACCGCAGGCGCCGCATCCGTCCACCGGATGCGGAGGCCAGAGAGGCGGAGCTGTACGAGGGATACAGAGCGGCAAAGCGCACCCTCCGAGCGGAGATAAGGCGGGCCAAACTTGAGGCCCGCAACGTGTGGCTGGGGACTCTGAATGGGGACCCATGGGGACGCCCGTACAAATTGGTACGGGACAAACTCCGCCCATGGGCTCCCCCGCTGACGCAGAGTCTCCGGCCCCAGCTCGTGGAGGGTGTGGTGAGCACTCTGTTCCCCACGCGAGGGGAACACTCTCCCCCGCCCATGGCTCCGCCACCAGCGGTGTCCGACGCGGACCACGATGGCGACGACGACGATAACGCTCCAGAGGTGACCGAGGTAGAGATGAGAGTGGCGGTACGAAGGCTGAGTGCCAAAAATACCGCCCCAGGACCCGACGGCTTGCCTGGGAAGGCATGGGTCCTGGCCATGGAGGCTCTCGGGCCTCGACTAAGAGGGCTCTTCAGCGCATGTATGGAGAGGGGCCAGTTCCCACTTCGCTGGAAGACGGGGAAACTGGTCCTTATCGCGAAGCCGGGGCGCCCCGCGGACTCTCCGTCCGCGTACCGGCCCATTGTGCTGCTCGACGAGGTGGGCAAGCTCTTTGAAAGAGTAATTGCAGACCGCCTCGTCGCACACCTAACACGGGTGGGGCCGGATCTGGCGGACGGCCAGTTCGGCTTTCGCAGGAGGCGCTCCACGGTGGACGCCATCATGTGCGTGCGAGCTCTCACGACGGGGGATGCAGTGGCCCAGGGCAGGTGTGTCGTGGCGGTGTCTTTGGACATCGCCAACGCCTTCAACTCCCTGCCTTGGAGTAGCATTGGGAGGGCACTCCGGTATCACCGGATGCCCGACTACCTCTGTCGTGTGGTCGAGGCGTACCTGTCTGACAGGTACATAACCTACCCTTGTCACCAGGGGGTGTGGGAACGTCGAGAGATGTCGTGCGGTGTTCCGCAGGGATCGGTACTAGGGCCGCCCTTGTGGAACATCGGATACGACTACGTGCTGCGCGGCGACCTCCCTGGCGGGGTCAGCGTGGTCTGCTACGCAGACGACACGCTGGTCCTGGCGCAGGGAGAGTCGTACCAGGCGGCGGTCGAACTAGCGACACGCGGGGTCGCGACAGTCGTTGGCAGGATCCAGGAGCTGGGACTCGAGGTGGCATTGCACAAGTCCGAGGCCATGTGCTTTCACGGCCCTCGGAACGCGCCACCACCGGGTTCCCGGCTAACGGTGGGAGGAGTCCACATCGGCGTCGGGTCAACGATGAAGTACCTGGGACTCGTTCTCGACAGCCGATGGGATTTCGACGAGCATTTCCGACGTCTGGCTCCCAAACTAAATCGGACTGGGGCTGCTCTCTCGCGGCTCCTGCCCAACCTTGGGGGTCCAGACGCCTCCTGCCGGAGGCTCTACGCGGGGATCGTTCGGTCCATGGCCCTTTATGGCGCGCCGGTGTGGGCGCCGGGGCTGCGGAAGCAGCCGGCGGCCCGGCTGAACGCGTGCCAGAGGGTCATGGCCATACGGATGGTGCGAGGATACCGGACGATTTCCCGCGAAGCGGCGAGCCTTCTTGCTGGCCAGCGACCATGGGATCTGGAGGCAACAGTCCTTGCACTCATGCACGAACGGCGCATGGAGATGCAACGCCGGGGCGAAACTCCGCTGCCGCAACAAGTCGCGGCATGGCGGACAGAGTTCCGGCGAGTTCTCATGGAGAAATGGCGACAGCGACTGTCGCGACCCCGTGCTGGGCACGCCACAATTATGGCGGTAAGTACCCTCTTTGAGGCGTGGTTGGAAAGACCTCACGGCGTCCTCACATTCCGCATGACGCAGGTCCTCACCGGACACGGTAAGTTCGGGAGGTTCCTGCACCGGATTCGTGCGGAAACGACGCCCGGGTGTCGCCACTGCGTGGCCCACCCGGAGGACACGGTGGAGCACACGGTGGAGGTGTGCCCCGCTTGGGCAGAGCAACGCCGTGACCTCGTGAGGGCAATCGGCGGCGGTGATCTCTCGCGCCGGGCCTTGGTTCAGGCCATGCTCCGGAGCGAGGAGGAGTGGCAGGCGGTCGCCTCTTTCTGCGAAGCAGTAATGCTAGCTAAGGAGGCGGCCGATCGCGTGAGGCAACGGTCCTTACGCTCCAACCGCCGCCGGGATTCCGATCCCGATTTCCGGCCACCGTAGGCGCGGGCTTGCAGACGGCGAGCAATGGGTGGCTCGCCGTCTGATCGTCCGGTAACCGTCCGGACCGAGCCCAAGTCGTCGACGGCGCGTTTTGTTCCACGCGCGCCTCAAGGAGATGTCAGCAAATCGTAGGGGCCCAGCAGGGTCGAAGCCTACTGGGGCCACGGGTAGTGTGAAAGCGGAACCCGGGGCCCTGGGACGAAGGCAACGAAGGAACAGGAGTGGGTTTTTAGTCAGTAAGAGTCTGACACTATCTCCCGCTCCGCCCAAGAGCGGGGATGTCATTAGGATGATTTTCCCACCCAATAAAAAAAAAAAAAAAAAAAAAAACCTATCAACAGTCATTTTTAATTCACGAGTTAGATAATACGAAAAGCTTTGAGATATTTTTCAATTTATTTTGATTGCTGTTTTTAATTGAAAGTAGACTGTGTGTGTTCAATTTAATCGTGTTACTCCATTTAAAATCTTTATATTTTTAGTAAATCTAGTCTGCAGAGTTGACGAACTATTTGAAATACATTATTTTAATTTTTTAAATTTAATAAAAACTCATGCTTGACTGCGATCTCACCTGATGGTAAGCAGTGATGCAATCGTTGATGGTGATGCGCACTAGTTTGTTAAGGGCCTATTCACTCTAGCCTTGAAGACAACCAAATTATAATCGGATGGAAAGACCCAATCAATCATCATTATTGATGTGACCTTATCAATGTCGTGTGTGATTAAAATATGAGTGATTTTTAGGATTCTGAAGGGTGACAATGGAACCCTATTACTAAACTTTCACTGTCTGTCTGTCCATCTGTCTCTCCGTCTGTCTGTCAGAGCCTCAAAGACCAATTTACTTATGGATTGTCCCTACTGTATTTTTCGATGATTTTTCGATAATAGCAAAAAAAAAAAAAAAACATTTGAAAATATAAAAAATAGTAGCCGACCGCCATCGGGAACAGGGTCCACGCTACCGGTGGTCAAGGTTCCTGAGAGAGGAATCTACTAACAACACGCGCCGTGACCAAGAGTACTACTTTCTGGATCAAGACCTTGATCCAACTGCCCAACGAGAACCTCCTCAGATGTTGGTTGAGGCTCTTTGATATTAATCCATTGGCCGTTACGACTATCGGTACAAAGTCATTGTATTGTTGACGTGTGGGAAGTGGATACAGTAGTCACTGTATCCACTTCCCACACGTCAACAGCCTCGCGAACTAACTCAAGATATTTAGTTTGCTTATCTTTCTCAGCTTTCACAAGGTTCTCGTCATGAGGGACCGCTATATCAACCAATCACTGTGTTATTATTATTACTATTATTCCTAAAAAAAAAACGGCGTCTCTAAGCATGTAAAGCGAGCATTTTCTAGTAAAGATAGGCTATATTTCTTTGGGAATCGATAGCACAGTCATGAACAACAATGAAATATAGCTTCCTAAGTGACGATAAATTTAAAGGCTATTACTATACAACGCTCAAACTATCAGGCGGTAATTTATCTAACCTACCTCTACATACCTATTTATCAGTTTTGTTCCCAAAAGCCTAATTTAGAAATGGTATCCTAAATATGTTTATTTCACTGAAAATACTGGTAGTATTTTGAAAGCATATATTTAGTCAGTGTTGTAATCAATGCTAATACGTGTAGGATATCATTATTCTATATTTTATAAACAAAATTTGTGGTTTTGAAAAGTTACTAAAAGAGTCATGAGTATACATGTAGATGGTTACTTATGATGATGGTTCATAGGGCACTTCCTGTTGAGCCAGACTCTTGAAATTTTGCACAATACAAGGTCTTATAATATAGATATAGGAATAAATTTGAAAATAGAAAATTTGTTGTTACGTCACAAATCAAAAATACTTTTTAACGATTCGAAAAAATCTTCGAAACTACATTCTTGAATTGAACTATTCACATTGTTTATTTTATTTTATTAAATGCTTTATGCACAAACGTACAGCGGCGGACATTTTCTACCAGTCAACCTTAAGGTGATGCAGAGATAAATAGTGGTAGGTGCAATAAAAGAGAGAGAAAAGGCGAATAGGTACAAGAATAGATATACTAATAAACCATAAATATCATACAATTATACAATACATACACAAATTAATAAACTATCTACATATATATCTACACCAATAAAGTCAAACAATTGGTTCAAATCGACAATTTGAAAACATTAACGCTGTGATGACACTACTGCCAACATCTTACGAATTAGCTCGCGAACTTTGGTTTTGAATGTTAATCGATTTGTTGCCATCCTAATGTCCTGGGGGAGCACATTGGTAAGTTTGTACAAAACCGTCAGTTCGCGAGTCCGACTCTCACTTGCCCAGATTTTTTTTCCTTTACAGAAGATTTCATAATCAAGCTACAAAACAAATACAGTTTCCTCCTTGTAATTTCCCATCTTCTCCGTAACTTGTAATTTTCAAAAACTAGGTAATAATTCACTCTTAAATCCCAATCTTCTACATAGATATCAAACATATTTATTTCTGCAGAAAATCTTCCAAAATCCTATTTTCTATGCAACGATAACGTCATAAAAATATTTAACTCTATATAATCGTGTCTGATAAACTTACCTAAGTCCATTGGCTCCCGTTGACTGAACTTCTCTGAGCTCTTCTGAACTGGTCTGACCTTAATGCTCTTACTGGCCGTAATTCTAACGTGTATAACAGGATTGATTATCATCATAGAAAGTGGCGTACATTCGAAGTTAAGTACTTCGGACCAACGAACATCGAAGTTACGTACTTCGAAGTGGCGTATTGTAGTATACAGTTCACAGATATTTTGAATGTCGTAATTCTGTGATACAATCCATTATCTACTGCCACCCAACTTCTTGAAACTCAATAAATATCTACCACCTGGACGTGACTTGCAATGCCTATATAGGTAGGCCGCTGCAAACACAACTTGACGAAATGAGGTTTTATAGAACCGTCGAATACTCATTGAAAGTTCGTTGCCCTTGTTCAGAAAATGAGGCACACGTTGAAATGTCACAAATGCCCATACGCCTGCACTTTGAAGGATTTAATGAGTGCCACTGATGCTGCGGTTAACGGTTAACTCATGCGATCTCCTTTCGATATCACACTACCTACTAGATGAGAATACCTACATAAGAGATGATTGATTAATATGTTCAAAATTAGAATGCAAATAGCGGTAAACCACTGGAAATCACTTTTTTCTAAAATCTCTTCGACTATCTAAAGGTTATTTGATAGATATTGCTGACAGCTATAAGACCATCATTGTACCCATAGATTTAATTTCGGATATAAGAGTTACGTAAATCTTTTGGTTTGCAATAAGTGCAAAGCACAGGTCCGATCGTGTGTGGAGTACTGCAGTCACATGATAAGGGCTGGTGCTGCAAAAAGGTGAGCTGTGGTGGCCGAGTGGTAACGGCCCCGACTGGTGAGCTGTGGTGGCCGAGTGGTAACGGCCCCGACTTACGAGTTGTAGGTCGCGGGTTCAAACCCAGCCAGGCGCATTACTTTGTGTAATTTATTTCATCACCATTGCTCTCAAAACGGTGAAGGAAAACATCGTGAGAAAACCGGCATGTCCTAGAACCAAAAATTCAAAGACATGTGACATCCACCAACCCGCACTGGGCCCGCGTGGTGGATTACGGCCCGTTCCCTCTCCTAGAGAGGAGGCCTAAGTCCCAACAGTGGGAACATTATAAGGCCGGCTATGCTATGCTATGCTATGCTGCAAAATGCCATCTAGCAGCTTTGGTCTCAGTCGAAAGGCGTGCGAAGAGGCTAATAGGGGATCCAGATTTGGTTAAGTCCGATCTACAAAGCCTCGAGCACAGGCGCAGAGTAGCCAGCCTATCGGTATTTTACAGGTTACATTTTGGAGAGTGTACGCGGGAATTGCATGACCTGATTGCGCCATCTCCTTTCTATCATCGGACAATCCGACGAACAGCGAGTATCCACCCTTACGTTGTTGAAACTTCAACGGTCCGAACTAAGCGTTTCGCTTCTTCGTTTATACCGCGTACATCGAAGGACTGGAACAATTTGCCTGCTGCGGTCTTTCCGTCCAACTATAATTTAGGTGTCTTCAAGGTTAGAGTGAATAGGCTCTTAATAAACTAGTGCGCCTGAACATCAATGATTGCATCTCCGCTTACCATCAGGTGGGATCGCAGTCAAGCACTGGTTTATATCAATAAAAAAAAAAAGTGTTATTGTATTCTATTCCACTTTTTGTTTCAGTGAGAGACTTTCTATCTTGCATCACTTGCTACCTGTTCACGGATCTAATGACAGTGTTAGCGGTATTGCTGTTGAGCTTGCGGACTGCGAGCAATGGGTAGCTCGCCGTCCGGCCGACTGGTAACCATCCGGACCAAGCCCGATTCGACGGCACATAGTTTTCTATGCGTGCCGTTCAAGAAGTAAGCAAAACCGTAGATGCCTAGCAGGGTCGAAGCCTACTGGGGCCAGGGTTTGTGCGAAAGCAAACCCCACGGTTCTGGAACGAAGGCAAAGAACTAACTTAAGAGTGAGTTTTAGTCAGTCTTATACGTCCATGCGTTCCGCCCTAGAGCGAGAGAAGTCATTTGATGATTTTCCACAAAAAAAAGCGGTATTGCTGTGGCCTCAGTGTGGTATCAGGCAAGTTAATTTAGAAATAGAAGTAATTTCGCATGCGTGATGAAATCCACACGATATTCACAGGCCCACGCTGAAAACCAGCGCTGTGAGCTCATCGCATTATGTGTAAGACCGCAGTTTTATGCTGGGCGTTCGGCCGTTTTGCGCGGATGTGTCGCATGTCTTCCCTATCGATTGATTATGTTTATTAGCAAGTTTTAAGATTGCGTAGTTTTGCGTGAACTGTTTTTCTGTCTTTCTTTCTATATTAAAACACCCTAAAACTAATCTGTGATCCTCCAGATGTCCTTTGCGTTCTTGGATCGCGGTGATCCTTTTAAATTATCCCTCATCCCTATCAAGTCGTAGATTATAAGGACCTTCATTGTTTTATTATTATTGTCATAATTTCTTTCCTCAAAAAATGTAACACAAAAACACCTAACACCAAGACAACATTCTCCAAATTAAACCCATAAATAAATCTAAAATTAAACTGCCCCATTTCTATTAAATATTTTTTGTCTAATTTATAAAATGAATCCCTCTTGCAACCCTTGTAGCCGTCGCTCACCTGTCAAATAGTTAACAAATTGGATTCTGTGAGAGCAATGGTTGCTGGTTCGATTCCCGCCGGGCGAACTTCCCGAACGGTATTGAGTTAACTGAAGCTGGGCAATCTATTGTATGAGAATCTAATTTAGACATTTGAGTATATTTCTAGGTTACTTATTACATAAAGAATGGCTAATGTTTAAGTATTTTTCGGGGATTAAAATACATGCTAAAAAATGGTCCGTTTTAGGGTTCCGTAACAAAAGAGTAAAAAAGAACCCTATTACTTAGACTTCGCTGTCCGTCCGTCTTTCTATCGGTCTGTCTGTCCGTCTTTCACCTGGTTGTATCTCATGAACCATGATAGACAGTTGAAATTTTCACAAATGATATATCTATTTTGTCGCTGAGTATAATAACAAATACTAAAAAATAGAATAAAAACAATAAAATAAGAAGGCTCCCATACAACAAACGTGACTTTTTTGCCGTTTTTTTATTTTACTATTAATGTCCACACAAAATACAGAAAAAGAAAATAGACAATATAGTACAAAGGTACTGCTTATTTCCAAAGAAATTTCTTCGACTATACCTGCGAAAGGAGAAATTAAAAGAAATAGTCAATAGTATGTAGGAAGCAAGAGAAGAAGAATGTGTGTGTAGGTATAACTAACTAGTTTTTCATACAGAGGTTTTAAAACAGAGAAAGTAGAAAACAAAGCATTTTTAATAGAATTTTCCTGAGTACTCCTAAATGCCACACAGCGTCTTACGAAAGTAGGAATAAAGGCTGTTAAGCTAAATTGAAATCTCTCCAAATATATACACCACTAATTTTTTATTAGTACAAATACTTAAAAGGCTTATTAGAAAAGGTCTTGTTATTATTTAAGTAAAGTTTTAATAAATAATATTCATAAACAGCAAAGTTATTAGCGTTTATTTATATCCCAAAATGTCACTCAATTTATGGAAATATTGTAAAGTTAATAAAGGACGATGAAAATGGAAAAACACTGCGCGTAGTATTTTCTAGCAGCAATTGTTATGGATGATTGATTCATATATGAATTTACTAATTATGACAAATTTTCGTGGACAATTTGAGAATTTCGTTTTTTTTTTTTACTTTTTAAATATATGATCTGTAACGGGTACGAATAGAGCCCAATATTTTTTTGTACTAATTAAAAACTAGGGGTGTATATTTTATGTATTAAATGTAGGTCTGTCGACATAGTCGTAATTTGAAAAGACAGCAAAAAATAATCGTTTTTGTTTTTATTTTATTACTAGCTGATAACAGCGGCTTTGCTCGCGAGAAATAAAAATATTGCCCCAAGGGACTCTCACTTACTTAGGGTTACTCTTAGAACAAATACGGGTAACGTATGTGATATTCCAGGACATGGTCTATCAGTGTACCAAGTTTCATAGAAATAGGTTTGTGATATTGTGTGATATGCCATAGGTCTGCTGTGGTTCTAATATAACTAACAAGACAGTTTTCGAAACAAAACTTCCAATATAGTCACATTTTGAATAATGTTCCCCATTTTCTCTTTTTTATTTGAGAATATTTTCCGACGACGACGGAAATAAAAATAAATGCTAGTGTACTAACTGCATAAGTGGCTCTCAAAACTGTTATTTGACTGGTTAATATCATAAAGCTTTTATTTTCTTGGAATTTCAAAGCTTAATACGTTTCTTGATAAACTTGGGGCACTGAAGAAGGTTTGAACTGATTTGTTTTTTTTTTAATTTTCGTTTTTAAACGGATATACTTTAAGAGTCTGTCATTGTTATCAATGTTAATTTCTATAGATGGGATCTACAAAAAATTTACGTAATTTCACAAATATTACAAGCGACTAAAAACAGCGACTTTGGCATTATGGAATTATCACTTGATTAAGTGGAAACTATGAAGAAGGTCACCGGAAACTTTTCAAAGATAAGTTTTTCATAGATAGCAATAAGATTTATCCATTAGATTATTATGATGGTTCTGATTTTAAGTCGATTTAAAGTGGTTCCATCGAACTGATCTAACGATGAAGTTGAAAAGTAAGCATCGGTACTGGTAACAAAACGATGCATCCAGCCGTTTTTGGGCATCATGCACGCCGTAGTCAGGGCGGTGAGTTCCCTCTTTGAGAAGTGGCAAGCATCACCGCGACCTCACCTTCACATGCATTGGTTCTCATCGGACATGGTAATTTAGAGAGTTTCCTGCAACTGATTCAGGTAGAAGAAACGCCTGTGTGGACCGCCTGAAGGACTAGGCGTAGCATACGGTGGCACCGGCCGTGTCTTCGTAGAGGCGATCGGCGGCGACGACCTCTTTCACCCCGCTCTAATTCAGGTTATGGTTCGGGGCGAGGGGATGTAGCAGGCAGTCGCCTTTTTCTGCGAAGTGGTAATGCTAGCGAAGGAGACAGCCGCACGCGTGAGGGAACGGACATCCTCACTACGATAAAGGTCCAAAATAAAACGTAGCAAATCGCGCCACTATCCCTGCCTAGCTCTCAGGGGTCTAGCGTGAAGAGACATACCAACAATTATAAGGGAATTAATGGTGTATAACACGATTGCGAGCGTAAATCTGGCACCAACACTTGGCTGACACAAATCTCCAGTTTGGATCCCCTCCAAATTCAATAATGCCTCATGTGGGGCCTCTCAAGACACTAGATTATAACTTAAGCTGCTTTTGCGAGTAATGTTAATGTGATATTAAAGTTTGTCACCTAGTTGCCTTTTTGATAGTTTGGCAAGAGAATTTTCTGGTAAAATTTTGGACATATTTTTTTGGGGTGGTTGAAATATTTTCTGGAGTTGAAACTTTCAGAAAATGTGTCTTAGTTTGAAAATTTACTTTTCTTTTACGTTTTAAATAAAATAGTATCGATGTTGATATATTTCAATCTATGTATTTATTATATATATTCGATTATGAGAAGAGCCAGCGTTTCGGTATTTCAAAGGATGCATTTTAGAGAGTGTGCGCGGGATTTGCATGACTTGATTCCGCCAAATACTTACTCATCATCATCATCATTTCAGCCGAAAAACGTCCACTGTTGGACATAGGCCTCCCCCAAATGCCGCCACAATGACCGGTCCTGTGCGTCTCGCATCCATCGGATTCCCGCGACCCTCACCAGGTCATCGGTCCACCTTGTGGGAGGCCTTCCAACGCTGTGTCTTCCGGTACGCGGTCGCCATTCCAGAACCTTTCGTCCCCATCGACCATCTGTTCTGCGAGCAATATGTGCCCTAAGTTTGGCGATTCTTCGGGCTATGTCCGTAACCTTGGTTCTCCTGCGTATATCCTCATTTCTGACGCGATCACGCAAGGAAAATCCGAGCATAGCCCTTTCCATTGCCCTTTGAGTAACTTTAAGCTTTCTGATGAGGCCCATTGTAAGCGACCACGTTTCGGAGCCATATGTCATCACTGGCAACACGCACTGGTCATAGACTTTTGTCTTGAGACACTGTGGTATTTTGGACGAGAAGACACCGCACAGCTTCCCGAACGCTGCCCAGCCGAGTCGGATTCGACGATTGACCTCTTTCTCGAAGTTAGACTTACCCAACTGGACTTTCTGTCCCAGATAAACGTAGTCGTCCACAACTTCGAGTGTAGAGTCTCCGATCTTGATTGGAGTGGGTGCTACATGGATGTTTACCATGACTTTGGTTTTGTCCATGTTCATTTTAAGTCCCACTCTTTCGGAAGCTCTACTGAGGTCACCGAACATTGTACCATCGGGCAACCCGACATACTCTGAGTATCAACCCTTACGTTGACGAAACCTCTACGATCCGGACTAAGCGTTTTGCCTTGTCGTTTACATCGAAGGACTGGAACTATTCTATTATTATTTTATTTCTATTTATTCTATTTTATTTCTGTGTTCTCTGATGGCTACAACCCGGGAATCTTTAAATCAAGAGTGAATAGGTTACTTCTAGGTAAGCGCGTTCCATCGTCGACCGCATCGTCGCTTTCCATCAGGTGAGATAGCGGTCAAGCGCGAACCTAACAAGAATAAAAAAAAATATATTTGCGAAGAAGCTAATTGGTTTTAATTGATCCAGATTTGGTTAAGCACAATCTGCACAGTTTTAGAGTACAGGCGTAGTGTAGTCAGCCTATCAGTATGCATTTTGGACAGTATGCGTGGGTATTGCATACTTGATTCCGCAATCACCTTTCTACAATCAGACAACTCGACAAACGGCGAGTATCCACCCTTACGTTGTTGAAACCCTTACGGTCCGGACTAAACTTTTTGCCTCGTGGCTGATACCGCATACATCAAAGGACTGGAATTATTTACCTGCTGCGGTCTTCCCATCCAATTATAATTTCGGTTTCTTCAAGGCTAGAGAGTGAATAGGTTCTTAATAAACTAGCACGCTTTAGCATCAACGATTGCATGCTAACAATGCCTACAATCAGGTGATATCGTAGTCAAGTATTAGTTTAATTAAAATTTTAAGTTCAATAAAAAAAAAAACGAATTTATAATTTGAAATTTAATTATGCTAATTGTTCTTTAACAATTAAGATAGATAGGTACTACATATTTTTACCCGACTAAGCGAATGCTGCTTAGACTTAAAGGAGAAACGTTTTACGTAGAATTTGGTCTTTACTTACCATAACACCATCGTTATCTTTGCCATAAAACAAACAAGGTCTTGCTCTAACGGCCATTACTGTCCAAAATTAAGAATTAGTCGTGTAAACCTCCCATTGGAGTTTTACAAAAAGCCACTGTTGTAAAACAAGGACTATAATTAAGAAGTAAAAATCATATGAGCTACGCAATATTTACAAAGAAACTGGCCACTAATTAATACGTTTAAAACCATCAGGTTCGGCACAAACGCCCGATAGTGTAATTTAAAATTTTAAAAAAACGCTAAGCGTTTTAAAAGTTCAATATAATGCTCCAATCTATATACCTACATAAAAGGAGAAACTGACTAACTGACATATCAACGACGCACAGCCAAAACTACTAGGCCTAGGAGCGTGAAATTTTGCACAAGGTTTCCTTATATGACGTAGGCGAGCACTTAGAGGATTTTGCAAAATTCACCCCCCAAGGGAATGAAACGGGTGTCCAAAGATTATATAAAGAAACTATCACGCGGGTGGAACCGCTGGCTAATGTTGGTTTATAATAAGCTTACTCGCATAGTGTGCGTTTAACAGTTTTATTGGGTTCTAAAATGAGTAAAGATATTTTATTATAACATTTCAAACAATACCCTATGAACGGGACACGGCATAATTATGGCGGTAAGTCTCCTCTTTGGGGAGTGGCTGGAAAGACGGGAGGTTTCTGCACCTGATTCGGCGACAGGAACTCGCGGGTGTCAGCATTGCGTCGCCAAGTATATGGTATACGGCAAAGGTGTGCCCCACTTGGGCGGAATACTGTCGTGTCTTCGTGGGGGCAATCGGCGGCAACGACCTCTCACGCCGGGCCCTGGTACAGCCATGCCCATGCCATGCCATGGCCATGGTTTGGAGCGAGGAGGAATGACAAGCGGCCGCCTCCTTTTGCGAAGCAGTAATGCTAGCAAAGTAAGCGGCCGCACGTGCGAGAGAATGTCCCTCAGACCCCAGCCGGTAGCTGGGATAGGTTTATAACTCCGATTTCAGCCACCGTAGGCGTGGGCTTGCGAACGGCAAGTAATGGGTAGCTCGCTGTTCGGCCGTCCAGTGACCGTTTGGACCGAACCTATGTTGTCGACGGCGTGTAGTTTTTTACGTGCGCAAGAAGATGTCAGCAAAACCGTAGAAGCCCAGCAGAGTTGAAGCCTAGTGAGGCCATGGTTTCACTTCGGAAAGGAAAACCCGGGGCCCTGGAACACAAGATCAACGAAAGAACATAGGAGTAGGTTTTAGTCAGTTAAAGTTTGACATC
Source organism: Mythimna vitellina (assembly GCA_949316375.1). NCBI lineage: Eukaryota > Metazoa > Arthropoda > Insecta > Lepidoptera > Noctuidae > Mythimna > Mythimna vitellina. Next base: position 3,432,285 of record OX438687.1, on the reverse strand, counting down.
CTCTTTCCCTCCGCCTAAGAGCGAGAGAAGTCACTGGATGATTTCCCATCTAAAAAAACCCGTGAAAGAACAAGGTACTTTAGCCTGGTTGAATTATTTGGTCATTTGGTCCCTATAACCTTACCCACGACCTTATGCATAGGAGGTATCGTAATGCTCCCATACACTAAAAACAAACTAAACTAAAATAGTGAGTTAAGGCCATTTAGTATTGAACATAGCCACGCTTAACAAAAAGCTCTGTTCCTAGAGTTCTGGATGCCTTTGTAGTGACATCTATGGCGCCGGCTAAGAACTACAAGAAATACGAAATCCTGCATCGCGCAACTAAAGTTCTCCGTGCCATTTGAGTATATACGACACCCCGAAATTATCTACCAGACAGTTGCTCACCAGGTATATTACCCGTCTCGTCGAAGGATCTTCTTTTTTCAACTGAAGTTTGCGGGGCTTTACACTCTGTTCTGCATATCTCCAAACTGGTGACACCGACGTGATTTGAACATGCAAAAAAAAAACACTATATATGATAGTCCTACAATTCTTATATAGACAAATCGTCCGTCTGCACCCCACCTTAAAGGCAACCGGCCACTAAATAATACGTTTACAACCATTAAGCGATGTAACAACTGTACGGTTCCTGCCGTACAAATTTATTGCTACTGCCTCATGCTGTGTCAACGACTCTGCGTTTTTGGACAATGTTTAGGGTATTTTGGTGAAGTTTCCAACCACATTTGTTGTTAATAGGTATAGTACGGCGAGTGTACGACTTTAGTTCGTCGTTTGATAGACTGCTAGTGAAATCTATCTAAATTACAGTAGTAAGTTACATTTATTGGTGAAGTTACTAATAATAGATAAAAAAAAAAACTCTTAATGCGCTGTATTGATAAAGCAAAGTAATTTGATTTAACTCTTAATATTTCACTTTTTAACATGGACTTGACATTGGTCTCTCTTATTATCTAGTCTCTCGTCTTTAGGAATCCATGGATAGATAGATAATAAAATTTGTTGCAACACAAAAAAACAGAAAATGTGATATATATAGTTATGCATAGAAAAAAAAAATACAATAGTGATAAGCGCCGTATTGCGATTTACATGTAAATTTTGCATGAATTGGGACTAAAGTTTTTTTTTAACTATATAGAGGCTCGCGTTTGGTATGGATAGTAAGCGATAATGTGGTTGACGATAGAGCACGTTTGCCTAATAGGAACTTTTTCACTCTTGACTTAAAAACCGTCAGGTTTTAGCTTAGCATACCTCAGGCGTCATACGTGACGCTGATATTCTGCTGGATGAACTCCCACCCAGCAGTCATTTTGTTCACTCAGCAGACATTGTGATTCAGCCCTGCAGCTTTTTTCCGTAAGTCTATGTTTAGGGTTTCGTACCTCAAAAGAAAAAAAACGGAATCCTTATAGGATCACTTAATTGTCTGTCCGTCCGTCTGTCTGTCCGTCTTTTTGTCGAGACCCTTCTCGATATCGGGAATGCATGAAGGTATCGTATAGTTGAAATTAAAATCATGTACTCAGGTCTGGGGACCCTTAAAGCTGTAGAAAAACCAAACTTTTGAGTTAACAAAAAAAAAAGGAACGACTGTTTATGTGGTAAAAAACGTGTATATCGACACTCTGACTGAAACTCTGACCTGGAATCCTGAAATTTATTAGCATGAAGCAAGGTCTCATAGCATAAGTGTAGGGAAAAAATTTAAAACCATAAATTTGTGTTTACATTACAAAAAAAATGCGATTCGTAAAAACCTTCGTAACTCAATTCAGGAATTGAACCGTTTTCAAAGATAAGTTTGTAGGGAACCCTCAGTACACGAGACCGACTCGCACTTTTCCAGTTTGTTTTAGAGAAAACATTAGTATTCTGTATTTGAAATATAATTAAGTTCACATTATAAAGTCTAAACACTATCGTTTAGTCTGATTTACAATTCTGTTTAAGAAATTCTGCGTTAGAAATTCGCAGTGTGCTCGTCAAATTGAATATATGCCTACTGCTGATTTTCATTATTTCATATTACTTTTGAAATTCATATTCTTTTTGATTTGATTGGTGGTCAGTGGCCTTGGCTGCTATGCCGGAGGTCGATAAGCGATTATTTGATCTGTGTCTGTATTATGTAAAAATATATAAGTATGTTTATCAGTTATCGCAGCACAAGCTCTGCTTAGTTTTAGATAGTAGTGGAATATTATAATATATTTCAGTTCGCTTCCGAAAAATATATTTCAGATTTTATATGTATTTGTTTATGTTTTAGAGCTTATGACACTCGTTGGCTGCAGATAAAAGTCAAGGTCAGGTCATCGCCTGACTTTGGTTTTCAACAAGCCCGTGGGTTTGTATTTTTTTTGACATTATGCTGAGCTGTGACCCTTTTTGCTATTAGTTTAATTTTATATTATAATTAATTTTAATTTATTTCCCTTTTTTAACCAACTTCAAAAAGAAGGAAGTTCTATGTTTGGCTGAATGTATTACGTTTTTTATGTATGTTCACCGATTTCTCGTTCAATTATGGACCGATTTTGATTTTTTTTTATTTAGTGATAGGATATGCTTCCAAATTGGTCCCAAAGAAATATTTTTATGATCTGATGAGGATCTTCGAAGCTATGGAAAGGAATTAATTTCTCATAGGTTCATAGCACAACAGCTGTCGTAACAAGTAAAATGGCATTGTTTATACGCGTTGTCGAAAGAAAAGGGAAAAGGGATATATCGAACTGATCTGATGATGAAGCTGGAAGTTAGACACCGGAACTCTGTAATAAATCAAGGTAACCTAACCGTGTTTAGGATTATTAAAATTGCCATGAGATGCTCTCTGGTTATAGGGTAACATCAAGCTAATCTGATGATGATTAGCTGAGGGGTACTTTTTAGTTGCGCTACCACAACAAAAAGAAATCCTTTTATTAAAAAAATACAACTGACTTCGATGTAAAAAAAAAACATTAAAAAGTACAAAATAACTGATTTCGGAAGTCGGTGTTAAATATCAAAGAGACAAAACTATTTTAGAAACACCAACTTCAGAAATTAAAGTTATTTTGTACTTTTTTAGTAATTGTTTTACATTGAAGTCGTGTGTATTTTTTGTTTTTGTAAAAAATTTTTTTTTTACGTATAATACTAGCAACCGCAGTCTGTGCCGAAGTTTTCTTTTTTTCTATTCTTACTTACATTCTATTTCAAATAAAATAAAAATTAAATCTACATGCAATGGAGTCATATTACCTATGCTTTAAAGTTACATAGAAAGAAAAAATATTTGTTTGGTGACATTCACCAGCTACATGTGAAATTGAAAGTGACAGTCATGGCTGCGCCGAAACAGGTTCATGTCAATCTTGTCAGACCGACATTGCCTGCCTCTTATCTTCCAATGAACCTTGAAAATCGAGGTGGTCATCAAATATGAAAGGTTGGAAAACTGGTGGTCAGGATACTTGTTTAAGCAGTGGGTGCTGGCGGTATGGCTCGCTGCTGGAGAGCTCGAGGAAGTGATGATGACGTAACGACATAGTAGTTGCACGGAGGCTTCGATGACGTTCATCACGATGAGGTCAACAGTTAAGAGATAGACATATAGGAACAGGAAGAAAAGAAAAAGAAGATTAGGGAAGGGAACTATTTGTAAGTCTGTCCAAGATTGCGTTATTTCCCGCCAATATATATATTTTTTTTTTTACTTTCAAACCTCCATTAAAAAAGAAGTATCCTCCAACCACACGGGTATTGTGTTTGATCTAGGGCAACTGCCCGACAGTTGACTTCAAACGGTCGTATATGTTCTGATTGGGTGGAGAACTCTAATATTATAAGGCAGAATAATTCCTATCTGGAGACTTTGATGTCACTATAGGGGCCTAAATACCTGGGTAGTTTGAAAGGGAACCCCGGGTATTGAATAGAATAGAATAGAATAGAATAGAATAGAATAGAATAGAATAGAATAGAATAGAATAGAATATAATAGAATAGAATAGAATAGAATAGAATAGAATAAACTTTATTGTACACCAAAATAGTAATAAAACTTTACATTTTTACACTATTTCTTTACCTCTTCTTTTACTTTTTTTTTAAACTACTTCTAAGAGCGGAGGAAGTCAGTATATGATTTCCTACCTTAAAAAAAGAGCCTAAAGAGAAATAATATTCTATTAGCAATAACAAGGTTTCACTCTTTCTTTTATAGAAAAACTCCTTAGAACTGCATCCTATGTTAGACAGAATCCCACCCATTTACAACAAATCACTCACAATTCTGTTCATACATTAGCCTTAAATACAGATTCACAGCAAAATGCTAGAACTTTTAAACATAATTACATTACAAAACCACAATAATATTCCGACGCACTCATATTTTAGAACAACAAGGCAGCTTTGCCCACGTAATGGTCGAGCGGTTTATGCTTATTGCTCAGGTACCAAACGAGGCATGAAGACACTGGTAGTGTTACTAAGCCTTTATTAAATAACAAATTAACGTGGAGACTTTTCGGTTTAGTAGATGCTAGACTGGGGTGCGGAACTCGCTTTTCTATTTTGTGTATTAATATTATTAAGAGCATTCATCCGTTAAAATCACGTAGAAGCCAAAATCAATGATTTTCGACGGACAATATAACAATAATGTGCTTAATTTCTAGATAAGATATTGACGTCATATTATTGGGAATATCTTTTTTTTTTTTCGGGTGTGAAAATCATCTAATGACATCCCCGCTCTTGGGCGGAGCGGGGGATAGTGTCAGACTTTTACTGACTAAAAACCCACTCCTGTTCCTTCTTTGCCTTTTTTTTTCCAGGGCCCCGGGGATCTCTTTCGCATCACCCATGGCCCCAGCAGGTTTCGACCCTGCTGGGTCCCTACAGTTTGCTGACATCTCCTTGAGGCACACGTGGAACAGTACGCGCCGTCGACGACTTGGGCTCGGCCCGGACGGTTACCAGACGATCAGACGGCGAGCCACCCATTGCTCACCATCCGCAAGCCCGCGTCGTGAGGTCTTTCCAGCCACTCCTCAAAGAGGGGACTTATCGCCATAATTATGGCGTGCCCATTTGGGAATATCTAGTGTATGGTTTAAAAACATTTTCAAATAGTCGTATAGTTTTCCCATTAGAACAGCTTATCCAAGTCATTTTTAAAACAAATATGGTACCTATAACTGTGGGTCACAGTCTTTTTGATCTAAATATAGTACTATCAGTATATTGCCATCAGGATAGCCCTGTTGTTGGCTTAGTATAAAGCATGGAAGGTTTAGCTGGTTGTGCAATTGTGCATGTTAGGCAGGAAAGAAGAATTCTAGAGATCACAGTGATGTTGTGCAAATAATTGGAGCTAGTAAATTACTTTTGTTTTTTACAAACCCACTGCTTGATTGCTCAATTAGCATACTGCAAACATATCCAGCTCAGTCCTACTTAAGTTGGGTAGCCTTCTGAGTCCCGTCAACGATCTGAGTGTTAAAAGTTGCTTCGGAAAATAAAAAAAATGTGCAATGTCATTCATTTCAGCCAAAAGACATCCAGTGACACACACTTTCAGTCCCTTTGATTTGAGATGATTTGGGGGAGGCCTATGTCGGACATAGGCATCCCCAAATAAAAAAAAAACTTGCGCAAGAATCACTAAGACTACTAAGGAGATGGTAAGTCGATTTAGATGTCTTAAAAATTGGCAAGAAGTGGTCTAGAGCCCGGAAAAATGGAAGTTATGCTACTTAATTTTACACTCAAATAATTAATTTAGAAATAAACTTGTTTTCTTTAAAAAAAAATCTAAATAAAACCTGTTAAAACATGACAGATATCCCAAAAATAATAATCATATGTCCCATATAAAAATATTCAAATTCATGTCCCTACTAATTCATTATATCGCTGACAAAATACGTTGTCATGTTTCATATTAAAAAAAAAAACCTCAGGCGTCTCCGTTACGAGGGGATTTGATTGATTGCGATACACGTAGAGCGTAAAGAGCCTTTGTGGTAGAGGAATTGAAGTGTTTAATCAGGATTATTTCATCAAATACACTTTCTAGTCGCACATAATGTTATGCCTGCTGAAGACACGCTTGTACTATTTGAATAGGTATGCTGAGCTAATGCAGACAGACAGACAAATAGACGGACGGACAACAAAGTGATCCTTTAAGGGTTCCGTTTTGAGGTACGGAACCCTAAAAACAAAATACAAACGGTGTTCTGTATTGTTTATTTGTTATTTAACACCGACTTCCGAAATTAAAATTGCTTTGACTTATTTTTTAAATGTTTTTTTTTTCGCACTTTCTAGTTGTGATACATTTATAGCCAAAGTACCTATTTTTCATGACAATTCGAATTAACCTAATTTAATTTGGGATACATTATTTTATCTTAAAGTCCCCATCTATCTTCCGGCTCCATCATCAGGTCAGTTCGATAGTACCTTATAGCCAAAGTGCATTTCATGACAATCCTAATAAGCCCAAACACGGCTAGGATACGTTGATTAATTACGGAGTTCCTGTGCCTACGGATCTGGAACGCTCCATCATCATCATCGAATCACTTCGATGATACCATTTTTAACAAAAATATTAAGAACGATTTATTTACAGTTATTTAACTATCTTCATTGTGATATCTATGTGAGGGTGAAGTTCTGTTAGCCATTTCTTTATCAAATGTTACATTTTGACTGTATGCTTAAGTTCTCGATGAAAATACCAAAATCACTATATATATGCCTAGAATAATCCCTCGATTCCTCATGGATTTCATAATCAGAACCAGATTTAAAAAAAAATGGGACTAATCAGGAAGCATATTTTTTCAGGGGAAAAAAACAATTGCACATCGGTCCATAAACGATGGAGCTCTGAGGTAACAAACATAAAAAAAATGATGATAAAAAAGAAAATACAACCGAATTGAGAAGCTCCTCCTTTTTATGAAGTCGGTTAAAAATAACTTTCACCACTCTTCGCTATGACTATACATAATATTCTTAGAACCACGATGGGAAATTTCACGTTCGGCAAGTGGTTAAGCCTAACAGACCAATTACTGGGCCTTTCTGTGATCACTCACCCGATAAGAATATGTCTACCAATGTTTTTTTTGCAATATGTTTTTTTAATGTGTGAGGTAGCTACGGTGATTTTGCCATGAAGTTGTGTTTAGGGGAATATGAGGCTTTTTATTTTATTTTTTATAAAACGAGGATTATTATTATTACACAAAAAAAAACGTTTCGCTTCTTCGTTTATACCGCGTACATCGAAGGACTGAAATAATTTGCTGCGGTCTTCCCGTCCGATTATAATTTAGTTGTCAAGACTAAAGTGCATAGGCTCTCTGTATACTAGTAGTCTCACCATCAATGATTATATCACTGCTTACTATCAGGTGTGATCGCAGTCAAGCACTAGTTTACATAAATAAAATAAAAATGGTGCTGAAATGTCCTTCTCAGTTCCGTATACTCTGTTGTAACTAAAGGATACATTCTGAAACTAAACACAACAATGTAAACAACAAACAACAACATGATCTTATTTTATATAATCTTACCAAATCAGGTCTGCCACTTTAAAATTTCTGATGAATAATCCCTACTCCATCCGACCTGCAATTGTATTCAAGGCTATACGCTCAGCAGTCTCGTTGGCTACCACTACACATGCGGAGACGTATCGCATCGCAGTTTTTTGTGGGAGCCCGCAGTAGCGGCGCTCACACCGAAGCTCCATAAAGGGCCTTGAACCGTACAATCCCCGCATAGAGCCTCTGACAAGAAGCGTTTGGACGCCCTACGTTGAGCAGGAGACACTTGACGACAGTCCCAGCGCACTCAGTTCGGGACCCAGAGTCAACAATAACTCGAAATCAACTATCGGGTAGTCGGCCTGAATTCTGTTTCACAGCACCCGTCTCTTCGGAGGATCCTCCCTTTCAACGTAGATATGTGAGATTTTACACCATCTTTAATTCTTTATTGTACACCATAACAGCTTATAATATAAGTGGATGACCATGTTCCGCATAAACCTAAAATTAAATTAAAATTCGTTGCCAAATAATTTTATCCAATATCTTGATTTCAGATAGAAGTACCTATACATAATAATTACTTCTTCTTTGATAATCCTAATGATGTCCCTGAAGAGATATGCAATGAATAGGACCGTCGTAACGAAATATCTTTTGAATACTGAATTACTGAAATTTAATTACATTATACTAATTAATGTTTGTGTCGTGATAGGCTAGTGGTCAAGCCACCTGCCTCTCATGCATGAGGATGCCGGTTCGAAACCGGGTAAGTCATCGTCATCATCATCATTTCAGCCGAAAGACCTCCACTGCTGGACGTAGGCCTACCCCAAGTGTCGCCAGAATTAACGGTCCTGTGCGTCTCGCATCCATCGGACTCCCGCAACCGTTACCAAGTCATTGGTCCAACTTGTAGGAGGCCTTCCAACGCTACGTTTCCCGGTACGTGGTCGCCATTCTAGAACCTTTCGGCCCTAACGGCCATCCGTTCTGCGAGCAACCGGGCAAGTATCGATGAGAACTTTTGAGTTTACATGTACTATTCTAAGTTTATCTTGGGCATTACTGACACCCCGTGTCTCGAAAAGCACGTAAAGCCGTTAGTGTCAGTTGTCATTCGTAGGTCTTTGTGGCCACAAAGTCTGACCATCAGTCTATCCAAGGAGTATTGTGTTGGCCAGTACCTAGGCTGTAGAGGTCTGATAGGCAGTTCCTTCATGTAAAGCTCGGGTATTCAACCGCATCTGGATAGAATGGAAGCCGACCCCAAGCTAGTTGGGAAGCTCCGGACCTTGATACGAGCCATGGTCCGAAGCGAGGTGGAGGGGCAGGCAGCAGCCTTCTTCTGCGAAGCAGTAATGCTAGCAAAGGAGAAGGCCGCACGTGCACAAGCGAGGGAGCGTCGTTTACGCCCCAGCCACCAGGTTCCGATTTCCAGCCACCGTAGGCGCGCCATAGCTTGTGAACGGCGAGCAATAGCAGCTCACCGTCCGACCGTCCGTTTACCGTCCGGACCGAGCTCAAGTCGTCGACGGCGTGTACTGTTCTACGCGCACCTCAAGGAGACGTCAGCAAACCGTAAGGGTCCGAAGCCTACTGGGGCCAAAGGCTGCTTCTGAAAGAAAGACTCGGCTCTAGCATGAAAGGCAACGAAATAACAGGGGTGGGTTTTTAGTCAGGAAAAGTCTAACGCGCCCTCCCACGTGTGTTTTCCTATAATAATAATGATAAAAATTTAGGTAGGTTAGGGTGATAATGATCATCATTAGTATTTATTTTTAATATTAACAAGGTTTTTCACCGAAATTCTCGTGTTTGTTTTATTTTACACAATTTAAATGTTATCGAACGGAAGGAAATACATGATAATTATGATAACGCCTTTTTTATCTAGACTTTATGACACTTTGACAAGGTTGTATATTTTTTGCTTGACATAGTTTAATATTATACAGCATATAATACTACTAAAATATATTTTTATTTTAAATTGATGAAAAACTAGTGCTTAGTTGTGATCCACAAACATCTGTTGGTTAGCAGTGATGCAATCTTTGATAGTGAGGTGCTCTAGTTTATTAAGGGCCTAGTCCCTCTAACCTTGAAGACACCTAAATTATAATCAGACGGGAAGACTGCAGGGAAATTTTTCCAGTCCTTCAATGTACGTGGTATAAATATCGAGGCAAAACGCTTAGTCCGGACCGTAGAGGTTTCAACAAAGTTACGCCTTACGTTGGGTTGATTTAAAAGTACCTCATCAATAATTCTGGCTTGCTTATCGGGAAGCCTGCGGACTCTCCGTCTACATAATTATCAGCCCGTGTTGTTGCTCGACGAAGTGGGCAAGCTCTTTGAAAGAGAAACAAGAAGTGCAGCTGGTTCAGGCAGGGCCAACCCACTGTGGACGCACTCATGCACGTGGCTCTCTCGCCAGGGAACGCGGTGTCCAGGGGCAGAGTCATCTTGACGTATCTTTAGACTTCATAAAATAAAGTAAAACATTCCCTATTTGGGCAATAATTGCTTTGACTTACTATATAGTAATACTATTTATTACGTAAATGTCACTGAATAAAAAAATATATATGTTTGACCATACAAATGTAATTAAAAATAGTCGGAAATAGATACTCTTTTACATCTTTTGAATGAATGATAGGTGAAAAATGCCCCATCTCAACTGTCCTCCTTTCATCCAATCCGTTCAGCCGTTAAAGCGTGAATTGGTACCAAACCTATACACACATGAATACAGACTTCTTCTTACACAATATTTTTTAGTTTAATTTATCAACCCCAGAACGTCCGACCGTCCGGTAACCGTCCGGACCGAGCCCAAATCGTGGACGGCGCGTACTGTTCCACGCGCGCCTTAAGCAGATTTCAGCAAACTGTAGAGGCCCAGCAGGGTTGAAGCCTACTGGGGCCACGGGTAGTGTGAAAGTGAAACCCGGGGCCCTAGGACGAAGACAAAGAAGGAACAGGAGTGGGTTTTTAGTCAGTAAAAGTCTGACATTATCTCCCGCTCCGTCCAAAACCGGGATTTGTCATAAGATGATTTTCCCACCTAAAAAAAACCTCAGGACAAAAAAAAACAAAAATCTAAATTCGTAACAATGTATTTGTATACAATCGATTCTTTCTAAACCAACATACAACATTTAGTATCTTTTGGACAGTCGGTAGCGCGGGGTTCAATCAAGTCCTTGTTACAACTTTCCATGCAACTTCCACCGCGCTTTTGGCATCTTGTCTCTTTCTCTGACACTGGAAAGAAAACCATTAACCAAAGATTTATTTTTTATTGATAAAATTTAAATATTTTCATTTTTATTTTATTATCTAATTGTATACAAATAATTTAATTTAATTTAATTTAATTATTTGCATTAATTTTATATAAAATTAATGCAAATAATTTTTAACAAATAATTTTTATTTGTAGTTTTCATTGAAAAATATCTCTTTACGTCTGAAGTAAGGTTAACAAATTTTTATACATCCTCTTCCTCGTCATTAATGCAGGATTTTTTGTGCAATATTTCATATTTTTCCATAAAAAAATTCTGCTCTTTAAAATTAATCTCGGCATTTGAGGCATATCCACTTTATTCTTTCACTGTATAAAATCGGTGTAAGTACAAGTATAACCCTACCTAATTCCAACCTCTGAAAATCATTTATCATGTTGCTTACCTCCGTAACAGCATTCTACTCCATTTCTTTGCTGTGCAGGACATAACCCCCTCTGTTCAGTCAGACGTTTATCTGGACAGTCATTTGCTATAACACATATGCCTCCTATCTTGGAGCACGGTGGTTCATTTTGAATTGAGTCTATCGCTCTTACTGCAACAAAAAACGTATATTTTTATAACTAGCAATTTTGCAAGATTATTCCAAGTCAATCGTCGGCGGCGCGTGCTGTTCATTTTCATTAATATTAGCGAAAGAGGCGGCCGTACACGCGATAGAACGACCTTCACGCCCCAGCCTCCGGGATCCCGATCCCGATATCCAGCCATCGTAGGCGTAGGCTTGTGGACGGCCAGCAATGAGTATTCCACGTGCGCTTCAAGGAGATATCAGCAAACCGTAGGGGCCCAGCAGGGTCGAAGCCTACTGGGGCCAAGCGTCTGCTTCTGGAAGGAAGACTCGGCCCTGGTGTGAAAAGCAACGAAGGAATAGAAGTGGTTTATTAGTCAGTAAAAGTCTGACACACCCTCTCGCTCAAATAAAAATTCACAGGGTACTTTCCGATGACCTAGAATCCTGAAATTTGGCATGAAGAAAAGTCTTATAGCACAAGTATAGCATAAAATTTGAAAACTGTAAATTTGTAGTTACACCACAAAAAAAAACTTTTTTTTGCGATTCGGAAAAATCTTCGTAACTTATTTCGGGAATTGAACTGTTTATATAGGTAAATATGTACGGACCCCTAAGTGCGTTTAGTTTTATTGATAGGCTCACGTTTAATCATTTTCACCTTGGTGAGCAATAATGTGGTGGACAATAGAGAACGTGTGCCTTGAAGTAACTTATTTCACTTGACAGTAGTATACCGAATTTTTTTTTTTAAATTTAATTATACAAACAAAATTCCATTACCAATGCCGGAGAGAAAATGTTATTTTTTTTTAATTTTATTATGCTATTTTTTTAAATATTGAATTTCTTTAATATAAATTGACAATAATTTTGATTTATTTAATTTGATTTCCATTTATTTAATTTGATTTTAATTTATTTAATTAAACTGTAATTTTTTGACAGTTTTATTAATAAATTTAATATTATATTTTAATGTATTTAACTGGGTTTCATTTTGGTATCATTTTATTTGATTTTAATGTATTGTTTTGCGTGGTGATGTGTTTTGATTTTGTAAATGAGTATATTTGACCTGAATAAAAATATTATTGTTATTCCATTTATTAAATTAGTTACACATATTGATTATATTTTTAAATATTTCTTTAAAAAAAAAAACATATTAAAAAAACATTTAAAAATATAAAAAATAGTATCCCACCGGCATCGGGAACAGGGTCCAAGCTACCGGTGGTCAGAGCTCCTGAGAGAGGAATCTCCGAACTTATTGTTATTATTATTAAAAATTTGGAAATGTTTTCCAACTTATTCTTTGAAATCGATCTCAGCGTTCGATCATTGACTATTTTATATGTATGCAAACAAATTATAAGTAATGTAGTATTATTTATAACAATAATAGCCAACTAATACTCACGATCGTCATTATTACTAGCCCATACAACACCAAAAACACATAAAATAATGACTAACTTATTGCCATACATGATCACACTGATATCTTTATGCACGACCGCACTCTGGCTGATATCGACACAGAATGAGCCATCGGTATTCCGACCATTTTGTTTAAATATCATTCGAATTGTAATTATTTGTAAACGTTTTAATTCTTATTTACTTTTATCTTTCATTTTAATTGTTTTAGGTGCCGTCTTGTTTGTTTCATTTTAATTGCTTGTGTTTGTTTACACTAACTGGCTTACTTCCTTTATGCATTGCTTCTTTAGTGCATTGTTTCTTTCTGTGGAAAGTTGTCCATCTTCATCATCTTTTGTACCTACTGCAGCCGAAATATTGTACTTCTATCATTCGCAGCTTGTCATAAATTCTCTACAATTATTGCTTCACTGATTGTTCTTGGCTGTCAGTGTTGTCGGTTCTGCATACACTGCGTTTTTTTATTATCCTTTTTATATATCCATCTTTCTTCATTATGAGGTAAAATGCTTTTATTGTAATGATTTTAACGTGTAATGTTTTTAATGTCATATAATATCTGTATCTTTTTAGTAATTTGTAGTAGATAATATTAAAATAACTTTCCAGAAATAAAATGATTATTATTATTCCGTATATTCAAATTCCAATCTTATTTGTCCACATTTTATACATTATCATATACAGTTACTCATATTATTATTAAATTATTCTTACATTGAAACAAAGAAAGTTTTACTTTAGTACCTTGTTCAAGATACTTTTGAGTCACTAATCATTCAAGCATAAAAGTAGCTTCGTAGAAGTTGTAGGTAATAGGTCCAAGTGAGACCAAGAGACCATTCCCAGTTGCTTCAGTTGCCTTTTACGTTTCAGGGTCACGGTAACTATTCTGATCAATCCTGCAGCCTACGTGACGTGACTGAAGCGTATGTGAAACTTAAACTGTGCAAAACTTATTGACTGATATAAACTGAATGTACTTAGCTGTTTTGTGAATTGATAAAATGGCCCAAATAGTAGCTGGATATCGTAAACAAGCTGGCACGAATATACTTACTAAAAAAACACTTGGTATAAGTAGGTAATAGTGTCGGACAGTTAAATGTGATAACCGACGTTGAATGTCATTTAATTAGGTTGTTTTAGCTGGTGACAAATCCTTTCTTTGTGGAGTGGCTGAACAGACAACTCGGCGTCCTTACCTATTGCAAGGCTCATGTCCTCACCGGACATGTCTGGACCGTCCGGAAGAGACGGTGGAACATACGGTCGAGGTATGCCCCGCCTTGGCAGAGCACCGCCGTGTCCTCGTGGGGGCGATCTGCGGCAGCGATCTCTCGTACCGGGCTTTGGTACAGGCCATTTTCCGAAACGAGGAGGAGTGGCAGTCGGTCGCTTCCTTCTGCGAAGCAGTAATGCTAGTAAAGATGGCGGCCGCACGTGGAAGAGAAAGGCTCTCACGCCCCGGCCACCGGGAACCCGATCCCGATTTCCAGCCACCGTAGGCGTTGGCAATAGGTAGCTCGCCATCTGACCGTCCGGTAACCTTCGGTGCATAGTGTTCCACGCGCGCCTCAAAGAGATGTCAGCACACCGTAGGGGCCTAGTAGGGTCGAAGCCTACTGAGGCCATGGGTTAAGTGAAAGTGAACCCCGGGGCCCCGGAACAAAGGCAAAGAAGGAAAAGGAGTGGGTTTTAGTCAGGCCCTCGCGCTCCGCCCCAGAGCGAAAAAAGTCATTGGATGATTTCCCACCATAAAAAAAAGCTAGCACGTGAAGATATTATTTTTTCATATGAAAAAACAGTTGGTGAACTAAGAAAATTGCATAACTTCAGTGACAGTGGGCAGACTACACTGGCTTATAGATGAAATAATGACGACGGGGTCAAAAGGTTCTGGAGTACCGTGCACCGAAAACTGCTATTTTTAAAGACTCGTTACAAGGTGGACTGATTACCTGAGTGCCTTGTGTCAGTTTGTTTTACATTAACGCGATCGACACGATAATGACGTTCAGCGCTCTGATTGGCCTGCTCTAAGCTCTGAACCAATAATAAAGGCAAACGTTTCGATCACTTTACCGTTAAAACAACCTGCACTGCGGCCTCTGGTTAGTATCACGAGAAATCGATGGATGTGAGACGCACAAAATCTGTCGTTGTACTGACCCTTGGGGGACACTAATTATAGCCAGCTGAGGACGTTTTTCGGTTGAAATGGTGATGAGGAAACTAAAAGCAAACCATAGGACTAAGTATGTGAGTACAATTATAAATAAAAAACCGGCAATGTGCGAATCGGAATGACGCACGAAGGGTTCTGTACCATTATCTGTAAAAACGGCAAAAAAAAATCACGTTTGTTGTATGGGAGCCTCCTTCAATATTTATTTTGTTCTGTTTTTTTCAGTATTTTTTGCTATAGGGGCAACAGAAATAAATTATCTGTGAAAATTTCAACAGTCCAACTATCACCGCGCATGAGATACAGCCTGGTGATAGATGGACAGACGGTCGGACAGCGGAGTCTTAGTACAGTAATAAGGTCTCGTCTTACTCTTTAGGTACCCGTAAAATCAACAGTAAAGTAATACTTAAATTTTAACATCACGGAGTTTACAGATAATATTCGTTTTAATGCTAAATTATAGCACGTTTATCTTACACGTGCCATCGAAATGATTAAAGGAGTGGTTAGACAAAATCTTTCTGGTGGTAAAATTTGAACCAAAATAAAGGTAAGTTAATAATAATATAATAATTCTAAATTATGTACATAGAATAAAGCAATAGATATTTGTTAAAAGCAAAATTATCACACAAATACACTTGCATCAATTTTTTAGTTTAAGTAAGGGTTATATTTATATAGGTTTATGTAATATGTAATAAAAAAACGTCAAACGTCAACGGAACGTCAACAGCTTGCTCTGTATAAAATTACTGTTTTAATTATTTATAAAATCGTGATCGGTGCCGAGGCGTCCCTAATATAAAGACAGTTGAGTGAGTTTGGGTGACTGGTGTTTGCGTGCGCTGAAAACAAGACACTACTGAGCTAACTGAAAGATGTCTGTGGCACTCGTGAACTTTTGAATAGTCGCCAAAACGCGAGAATATTGCGAATGCACTTCATAAACACAGTTAGATCGAGGCACCTGTCGGAGCGGTGCTTGAGGCAGTCGGGGTCGTTGCGGCAGTGAGCGCGACAGGAGGCCTGGCAGCGCGTCAGGGTACGCACATTGGTGCGCGAAGGGCGCTCCTCGAACATCACGCTGTGGAACCTATAGTATAGATGCCTGAGTGAAGTGAGGAGTTCAAGCCGCTCAGGGCAAAGACAGTTGGATATTCTACTTTTTACACCATCTGTGAGATAATTGAAAGACTAGCCTGAAAATAGACTAAATCAAATTACATACAGCCGGGAACCAGAGTAGACATGCTGAATTATTGAAAAGCTGATTTTTAAATTATTTATTGTAACTTAAATTATGTATTGTTTGTTGTTGCCACTTTATTTGGGTATATTTTATCACTATTGTAATTTATAGGTATTTATTTGCATTTCCCTATTTCCGAGCGCTATATTTATTATTGTACTAAATGAGTTTGCCTTCATTTTTAACTTGTCCCCACTGCCCAGGTTCTTCTTGATTTTTCTCTGCGCACGGGCTGAAGGTGCACATCGGACGCATGCACAAACATGCCCTACGTTCGGGTGCTGTTTCACAGGTCCCGCCGGTCGGCACAATTAACACCTCTTCGTCAGGACAGGTGACCCCGACGCATTCGCCGGCCCAGAGTCCCTTGGATAGGCTAGCTTCTTACAAAGCAAATATTCCCGTTCTTCGGCATATACCTAAGGGTGCCCGGAATCAGGCGGCAGGGAAACTCTGCGACATTATAGACTCTTGTGTTGCTGGTAATGGGGTAGATGAGTGGAGTGCTCTTCTTTCGTTTGCTTACACGTCTTTAAGAGTCCCAGCAAAAGAGTTGCCCGGTAATGTGACATCTAAAGTCAAAGCCAATATAATGTCACCTGGGCATTGTCATGACGGTGTAGTGGGCGCAAAAAGAAGGTCGGGTGACCGGTCTATAAAAAAAAGTATCGAAACAAAGGTCTTTGAGGGCGATTTAAGAGGGGCAGTACGACTATTGATGTCCGACGACTCGTTTGCTCGGAGGGATGCCGACACCCTTGCTGCGTTGAAACTTAAGCACCCCGATCCTTCACGTCCTCTCAGTTTTCCACCAGAGCCTGACCGTTCATTTACGGCATTGTCAGTCACAGAGGAGGACGTAGTATCGGCGCTTGGTTCTTTTTATACTGGATCAGCAGCGGGCTTGGACGGGATCCGGCCGGGGCACCTCAAGGAGTTGATTTCGGTGTCGGCGGGGGAAAGTGGAAGGCGCCTTGTGGGGGGTCTGACTGGGCTGGCAAATTTCTTGCTAAGTGGTCAGTTGAACCCATGCGTTTGTCCGTTCCTATACGGGGCATCACTCTTTGCACTGGAAAAAAAAAGACGGCGGAGTAAGACCAATTGCAGTCGGTAGTGTCTTTCGCCGTCTTACTGCAAAATTGGCTTGTCGTGCAGTGAAAGAGGATATGTCCCGCTACTTGCAGCCTCATCAGTTGGGTTTTGGCACACGTCTGGGATGCGAAGCTGCCATCCACGCTACGCGAGCATTTGTGATGGATCCGCAGAACGAAGACTCGATACTGCTGAAGCTAGATATTCGCAACGCGTTCAATACTTTGGAAAGAGACGTTCTGTTGAGCGAGGTCAAGGAAAAAATCCCATCTTTATACCCCTTCCTTCATCAGGTTTATAGACTGCCTTCTAATCTTTTCTCCGATAACAGTCTTATTCTTTCAAAAGTGGGAGCCCAACAGGGGGACCCGCTCGGGCCACTCGTTTTCAGTTTGGCCATTCATAAGACGATTGTCGAGGTGAAATCTGGCCTAAATGTGTGGTACCTTGACGATGGCACTATCGGGGGCAGACCGGAAGATGTTTTTCAGGACTTAGAGGCTCTAGTCCCTCGCCTCAGAGACCTGGGTCTGGAGTTGAATCCCTCGAAGTGCGAATTTTTCCCCTGTAGTATTGGAGCTCGTACACACTTTTCTCGCTTTAACTCCTTTCTTCCTGGCCTCAGAGAACTTTCATGCTCCGACTTCTATCTCTTAGGATCCCCTATCTTCCTTAGTGCAGTTCCTGAAGCCATTACGTCTCGAACTCGGCTCCTCCTTTCTGCTCACGAGCGTCTTAAAGATCTTTCCGCGCACGTTGCGATTGTCCTATTGCGCATGTGCTTCGCTCTCCCAAAAATCACATATATGTTGCGGACCACCCCTACTTGGTTATGTCCCGAGGAAGTTTCCTCGTTTGACGATGCCTTGAAGGTGGTGGTGGAGTCTGTTCTCAATGTCTCCCTAGATGGGCCCCAGTGGAGGCAGGCAGCTCTACCTATCCGTTGTGGTGGTCTCGGGGTGCGGTGCGCACGGGATGTGGGTCTGCCGGCTTTCTTGGTGTCTGCGCATGGGGTTGCCAACCTAGTCACTGTATTACTCAATACTAATGGTGACGGGGGAAGCATGCCCTTTGCGTCAGATGCTGTCTCAGCTTGGTTGACCCTCAACTCGGGTGCGACAATCTCCGAATCAGAACATGTTCAGCGGGCGTGGGATGACATTGGGGTGAAGCTGCTTCAAGAGCAATTGTAGAGGGTGCATTGGGAGTCGATAAGGCCAGACTACGAGCAGTGTCGCAACCCGAGTCCGGGGCGTGGTTACAGGCGATTCCTTCGCCTCATTTGGGCACTCTACTCGACAATGACTCTTTGCGTGTGGCGGTGGCTCTCCGCCTAGGCTGTAAGGTGTGCGAGCCTCATATATGCACCTGCGGTTCTTTGGTGGAGGCCGATGGCCATCACGCACTGAGCTGTCGGCGCTGCACCAGGCGTGGTGACGCTGGAGGTTCCCGCGTCACCACGCCTTGAACGACATTGTCCGGAGAGCCCTTATATCGGCAAACATCCCCTGCGTGCTTGAGCCTCCAGGTCTTAGCAGGTCTGACGGTAAGAGGCCGGATGGGCTGACTCTGGTGCCGTGGAAGAACGGGAAGTGCCTGATCTGGGACGCAACTTGCGCTTCAGCACTGTCGCCGCCAGTCACCTGAGTCGCACCATGCACACTGCTTCTGCCGCCGCTGAAGACGCCTGCTTTAAAAAAAGGCTGAAGTACGCTTCCTTGGTGCAGCTTTACCATTTTGTGCCTGTTGCTGTGGAGACTCTGGGCAGTTGGAGTACGGAGGCAAAGCGTTTTGTGGGGGATTTAGGCCGTAGGCTCGGGGAGGCAACGGGTGACTCCCGGTCCGGGTCGTTCTTGGTGCAAAGGATGGCCATCGCTATCCAGCGAGGTAATGCGGCCAGTATTATGGGCACTTTTGCACCGGGAACGATCAGGGGCGGGTTGTATATTGACGTGTGACGTTTTAGGCATATGTTGCGCTATTTATTATGTTAGTTATATGTCATAAATAATATAGTTAAAGGAATTGTAAAAATTATAAAATTATATTGTAATATGTTATATTTTATTTACCATCATCCATGCGTTACTGCGGGGTGCCAGCTGAAAATCAGCACTGGGTGTCTGACGCCCAGCAATTGCTGAGTTGGCGATCCTTTCGGTTCGGGCACGCTCAGTGCAACTATATTGTAAATCAGTACTTTTTTTTTGTGTTGTTGCCTATTGTATTGCCTGTATCGAATAAATACTATTCTATTCTATTCTATTCTTTAGAATAATTTTAAAAATAATAAACTAATACATATTAAGAACGTACTAAAACTAATCTATTTATTTTTACAAACTATTACACTCGAAGTGACGGTGTCGTGTTTCACTACGAGGTCGGTATCCTTCCACGAAATCGTCGACACACGACACCCTTCGGCCATAACTCTTCCTTGAGGAAGGTCTACAAGTGTTGAGTCGGCACCCGCACCACAAACGATTTAAAATTAGTGTTATGGCACGACTCCAACTGCACAACTGTCAAAGTCCAGTTTGTCTTCACGCGTACATACTCCACGATCTCCTCAGCCTTCGTGGTGTGATGTAGTCGCGACACGTACAGAAGCGTCGTGAGTGTTTTAGCCACACAGGCCACATGCCATACAAGCCACAAACCAAAAGTTTGTGGCCTTTGTGGCCGGTAGCTGCTACTTTTTTAACCGATACGTGCAGTATCATAATGGACTCTGACGAAGAAGGTATAAACTTAAATGCCTGAGTGGCGTATGACGGCGTTTTGTATCGTCGTTTAGTGGCCAGTTTTGGCCACAAGAAGTGAGTAGCAGCAGTTTGTAGCATGTGGCGGCCACCGGCGTTAACCGTGTGCGGCGAATCCATATGAAAAGTATAAAACCTACAAGAAATAAGCCGGTGGCGGCGTTTTGCACTTTTGGCCGGTGGCCCCTGTGCGGCGACCCTTAGTTATTCAAGATAGATAACTTTAATCTTAGATCTTAATGGGTGATACCTTATCTTCTCAAATTCCAAATTCCAATGGTACCAGCCCCGACTTATAAGTTAGGTCGTGAGTTGAAAGCCAGCTAGGTGTATTGAGTAATTTATTTCATCACGATAAAGGAAAATATGGTAAGGAAACCGGCATATCCTAGAACAAAAAATTCGAAGAAATGTGACATCCACCATCCCACACAGAGCCCGCGTGGTGGATTACGGTCCATTCCCTTTCCTAGAGAGGAGGCGTGAGTCTAAGCACTGGGGACATATTAAAAGACTGAGTAGTTCCTTCCTCCACGCTTGCCTAGAAGTAACCTATTCACTCTTGACTTAAAGACTCCCAAGTTCCAAGAAGAAACACAGACTCCGGCAAGGGAATCCATTCCTTGGCTATACACATAGTAAATGTGTTCTCAAAACGCTTTGTGCGTATGGGTAGGATGTCCCCCATGTACCGGTGGCGCAACGCCGTACGTCTAGTGGTTTGAGTAGTGGTGAGTTGTTATCATACAAATAATAAATAAATAAAAAATAAATTGTCCTGCTAGCAATACAAAACCTGGTACCATCTGGTATTCACAAGAGCATTAAAAAGAAAAGAAAACAAATAACCTAAAAACAGGTCGCAATAAAGATAAAACCAATGTTCGCTTAACCTTCATACGTACTTAATCTTTGCAACCAAAGTAAATTTCGTGTACCTTGACACGTAAATTGTAGTACAAGTACACTTTTTTTTTATTGGGTGGGAAACTCATCTTATGACAAATAATAATTGAATATAGATAGTGTCAGACTTTTACTGACTAAAAACCCACTCCTGTTCCTTCTTCGCCTTCGTCACAGGGCCCCGGGTTTCGTTTTCATACTACCCATGGCCCCAGTAGGCTTCGACCCTGCTGGGCCCCTACAATTTGCTGACATCTCCCTGAGTCGCGCGTGGAATAATACGCGCCGGTACAAGTACACTTCAAAAATTCGTAAACGTGGAAT
This sequence comes from Mythimna vitellina, assembly GCA_949316375.1. Classification (NCBI taxonomy): domain Eukaryota; kingdom Metazoa; phylum Arthropoda; class Insecta; order Lepidoptera; family Noctuidae; genus Mythimna; species Mythimna vitellina. Next base: position 3,410,883 of record OX438687.1, on the reverse strand, counting down.
CTCCTTTCTTAAATATTTTCTACGAGCGCGTACGCACGTTATCTCGCTTTTGTTATCAATTTTTTAAGATGTCAAATACTCGGCAATATTAGTCAAGTGAAAACTATACTACTGCAACCTGAACTTTATTATTTATTTATCTTTATTCCAAAAGGTAAGTAATTTATAAGATAAGCCCCACAAAACCATGCAATGGTTTGACTGTGGGGTCAGTGAGTCTCTAGACATACTTAAATGTACTTAAAACATTTCTAAATAATATAATTTTAATTTGCGTCTAAATCTATTTGTGTTTGTTTCACTCCATATGTCTGCCGGGAGACTGTTCAATAGGTATGGTATTCTCTTTTTTAGTGTTCTGTCACCAAAGTAATTGGTGACTCTGGGTACACTTAGTCCTACATTGGTTGCTTTTATCTCGCTTCTACCAGCGGCTTCGCCTGCGTGACAATAAGTTTCTCCATAAAAACTTTAGACACCCGTTTCATTCCCTTAGGGGCTGAATTTAGAAAACCCTTTCTTAGTGCTCGCCTACTACACAAAAGGTAACTTTGTGCAAAATTTCACGCTCCTAGTCTCAAGAGTTTCGGCTGTGCGTTGATATGTCAGTCACTCAGTTTCTCCTTTCATATATATAGATGCATGCTCTAAATGCCCCTGTGGAAAAAAGTACAACCTACTTAAAAAGTAAACTAAAATATGCAAAATAACTTTAATTTTGGAAGTAGATGTTTTTGGTTTTGTTCCTTCATTTTTAACAGATATGCTATCGCTGCAATCCTGGAAAAAATTCTATCATTTATTGCACTGTTCTATGAGCTATTTCCAAAGTTTCCCATCAGATCTTCACCAAATTTTTCCCACCCAATAAAAAAAAAAAATAGGAATACTTAAAAGGTTTTTTATGGGAAGGAATATTTGGGGAAGATATCGCTGAACAAGATATAAAAATTTAAAAAAAAATCATTCAGTTTGAGAAACTCCTCCTTTCTTTGGAAGTCGTTCGAAAAGTGCAAGTCATCGAACATACGAGAAAAAAGCTAATTTAGACATAAATTCTGTTCATAATGACCATTCACAAAAGGCCATACTGATCAAAATAAAAACATCGTCAATCTCATTTAGATAAAGTGAAAATTTATTCTTTAGAGAAAAAGTAACTATTAACTTTATTATTGTGTCTTTATTGAACGTAACTCACTGTGTGCCCAATCTCGACCATTAACAAAAGATAGATCGAGACCTAACAGGCTGATCGAACAATAAGGTTAGAGAAAAGCCAAAAAACGGCATCTTTTTAATATATGTTGATGACATATTAGTTAAAGGTGGTACGCACCGCAGTCTACCCCCTTTTTATGTTAAGTTCTTACAGTCCATCCTAAGGTTGTCTGATAGATATCGCTGTTAGCGATAAGACCGCCATTGTACTCATAGATTAAGTTAGTTTAAAAGTTTTTGTTACTATTTTGGTGTACAATAAAGTTTTATTCTATTCTATTCCACACAAAATACGCGCTTTAGTCGTGGAGTTGCGGATACCAGCCCGAAATATAATAGTTGAAAGTGGAGATATTTTTTTAAACAGAACACCACAACGCATTAACTCAAGGAAAAATCCCCAAATCTGATTTGCTGTTGAAGTAAATTTGATCACACTAATATTGTAAAGGCGGGTTCTAAATTTGTATGTTCGGTACGTGTGTTTTTGTTACATCTTCACACTCAAACAGTTGAACGAATTTAGTAAATGGAGTTACAATTATATGTCCTGGGATATCATAAAACATACTTTTAATCCCAGGACTCAGGATCAGGAATGAGTATATTCACATGAGAACCAAGGTTACCGACATAGCACGAAGAATCGCCAAACTTAAGTGGCAATAGACAAAGCATATTGCTCGCAGAACGGATAGCCGTTGGGACTGAAAGGTTCTGAAATGGCGAACACGTACCGGAAGACGTAGCGTTGCAAGGCCTCCTACAAGGTAGACCGATAACTTGGTAAGGGTTGCGGGAATGGAACCGTTCATTTTGGCGACACTTTGGGGAGGAATATATCCAACAGTGGACGTCTTTCGGCTGAAATTATGAATGATGAATCCAGAGACTATGTTTCCTTGAGAAAATTGTCTACTTTCACACTTGTGAAGCCAAGTAGCCTGGAAGAAACAAACCCGCGGCCTGCAGTCTTCCTATCCGATTATAATTTAGGTGTCTTCAAGGCTAAAGTAAACAAACTAATAAACTAGTGCGATTCACCATCAATGATTGCTTTACTGCTTACCATCTGTAGGATAGTAGTCAAGCACTTGATTATAACAATTTAAAAAAAAGAAACAAAAGAAAACGATAAAGCCGCCCATTGTATGTTTCAGTTATAATTTTCGCTTTCTTATGTAGGTAGTATGTGTAATAAAGTATATAATAATAAAAAATAAGCAACTGGCGGCAGTTAATGTTCATAAAACATAAGTGTACATATTTTAACAGTGGTTTTAAATACCTAGCTGTAGTAAAGCAAAGTGTGAAATAAGTCATAATAACGTTGAAAAGCAGCTGTAAAAAGTTTTTACGTTGACATTACATTGTTAAAATGTAGAGAAATTTACTTTTATAGTGCTTTAAAGTATTTAGTCGGGGTTCCTCTAATGATTTACAGCACAATTGTGGATTGTGTGAGCTACGTGTCAACGCATGTCACACCTCTTGTTGTGCTGATTGCGCAACAACACCTGCAAAAAGACCTTTATGAGACCAACAATGACGTTGTTTACGTGGCTGAATTTTCATCGAAGTAAATATGTAATCTTTTTTTTTTTTAATTGATATAAACCATTGCTTGACTGCGATCTCACCTGATGGTAAGCGGAGATGCAATCATTGATGGTCAGGCACACCAGTTTATTAAGAGCGTATTCACTCTAGCCTTGAAGAAACCTAAATTATAGTTAAACGGGAAGACCGCAGCAGGCAAATTGTTCCAGTCCTTCGATGTACGCGGTATAAACGACGAAGCGAAACGCTTAGTCCGGACCGTTGAAGTTTCAACAACGTAAGGGTGGATACTCGCTGTTCGTCGGGTTGTCCGATGGTAGAAAGGAGATGGCGGAATCAAGTCATGCAATTCGTTCGAATCGTTGTAACTGTCTATTTGTTTTGTGTATGTTGTCGTTGTCTATTTTTTGTATAGCTCCGTCTCTCTCTTACACCGGAATTATGTCATTACAGGGCCCTTGATAAAAAAATATCCAAGAAAGGACTCATTTGCTTCTAGAGAGAGGTGGGCTGATTGGAATGAAGGCCGCTATGGCCGACGTACAATACTCCAGTAAGGACTAAGTGCGTAAACTAGACCACAAAAGACAAAACAAAGACATGCTTTCTGAAACAATGACGTTGTTTACGTGCCTGAATTTTCATCAAAGTAAATATGTAATCGTTGTAATTGTCTATTTGTTTTTTATAGCTCTGTCTCTGTCTTACATCAGAATTAAGTCATTACAGGGACCCTGATAAATTTTGCATATGACAGATTCATTTGGCTATGTGTTTGCTTATGTTACAGATACCAACAATTTATTGATTTCACTTTCTTTTAACACTAATACAAATGCTACTCCTCATAATGCTTCACAGAACTGGCTTCTGCAAAACCTGTGTGTTCTCATAACTTTTATTATTATTAATACTCTTACAACTACTATGTGCAACATTTTTTTTGCAGTGGAAGTACATCAAATCCCGCTCTAGCTGGAGCGAGATGGATTGTCAGGCTTTTACTGACTCAAACCCACCGGTATATCTTCAGTTCTCCTTTGCATTCTAGGTTTACAGCAACTGTTTTGAATAATCCCGCAACTCTAGCAGACTTTGTGATACCCCTAACATGACATCAAAACTTGATTCAGATTTTCTGGCTTCTAGGGCACATTGATCGCAGAACAGATGGCCGTTGGGGCCGAAAGGTTCTGGAGTAGCGTCTGCGTACCGGAAGACGTAGTGTTGGAAGGGTCTCTACAAGGTAGACCGATGACCTGGTGAAGGTTGCGGGAATCCGTTGGATGGGAGACGCACAGTACCGTTCATTCTGGCGACATCTATCGGCTGAAATGATGATGATGATGATGTTGACTACACATAACGATTGTCAAAGTATTACAAATGACCGGCGCCCCTAGCCAAGTTACAACCATTTCGTATCAAATTCCGTTTTCCGTAACGCCTCGGTGTCAGCAATTGTAGAAAACGATAAGTTGGTAGCCAAGTTGACGCGCCTGAGTCGGCCGCTCGTTCTACAATGTCGTTCTACAATAACGAAGGGTGTAGCGTTGAACATTGTAGAAACAATAACAATTCATTCTATTATTTTGAATGATGTGAACCTGGCTACAATTTTCTATTCGTTTGTTCTGACCACGTCATTTAACGTTGAGATGATGTCATTCCCATACATTCGATTAGTTTTCGACTAGCGTTAAACGTTTTTTGCGAGAAACACGACCGTAACTTGTTTTTAGTTAATTAAGAAATTTAATTTTTTCACAGCTTCAAGGGGCCGCAGATATATGGTGTATATAGTTTTAATTTCACCTCGATACCTTTACGCGTTCCCGAGATAAAGAGTCTTGACAGACAGACGGACAACAAAGTGATTCTATAAGGGTTCTTTTTTTCGGAACCCTAAAAAAGGCAGGTCACCCATCCATAAACCGACCTCAAAAAGCGGTGTTTAACTTTGAAAATCGGCCCGAGCGATTATTATAACTTTCATGGCCATGTTTTCTTCCAATATTTGTACTCTTTCACAGCAAAACATAGCGCTCATATATTTAATCTAAGCATGGCATAGCATTGTCGGCCTTATAATGTTCCCACTGTTGGGACTCAGGCCTCCTCTCTAGGAGAGGGTTTGGGCCATAATCCACCACGCGGACCCAGTGCGGGTTTTTTTTTTTTTTATTGGGTGGGAAAATCATCCTAATGACATCCCCGCTCTTGGGCGGAACGGGAGCACACTACCCGTGGCCCCAGTAGGCTTCGACCCTGCTGGGCCCCTACGATTTGCTGACATCTCCTTGAGGCGCGCGTGGAACACTACGCGCCGTCGACGACTTAGGCTCGGTCCGATTACCGGACAATCGGACGGCGAGCCACCCATTGCTCGCCGTCCGCAAGCCCGCGCCTACGGTGGCCGGAAATCGGGATCGGAATCCCGGCGGCGGCGGTTGGAGCGTAAGGACCGTTGCCTCACGCGATCGGCCGCCTCCTTCGCTAGCATTACTCTTCGCAGAAGGAGGCGACCGCCTGCCACTCCTCCTCGCTCCGGAGCATGGCCTGAACCAAGGCCCGGCGCGAGAGATCGCCGCCGTCGATTGCCCCCACGAGGACACGGCGTTGCTCTGCCCAAGCGGAGCACACCTCCACCGTGTGCTCTACCGTGTCCTCCGGGTGGGCCACACAGTGGCGACACCCGGGCGTCGTTTCCGCACGAATCCGGTGCAGGGACCTCCCGAACTTACCGTTTCCGGTGAGAACCTGCGTCATGCGGAATGTGAGGACGCCGTGAGGTCTTTCCAACCACGCCTCAAAGAGGGGACTTACCGCCATAATTGTGGCGTGCCCAGCACTGGGTCGCGACAGTCGCTGTCGCCATTTCTCCATGAGAACTCGCCGGAGCTCTGTCCGCCATGCCGCGACTTGTCGCGGCAGCGGAGTTTCGCCCCGGCGTTGCATCTGCATGCGCAGTTCGTGCATGAGTGCAAGGACTGTTGCCTCCAGCTCCCATGTTGACTGGCCAGCAAGGAGGCTCGCCGCTTCGCGGGAAATCGTCCGGTATCCTCGCACCATCCGTATGGCCATGACCCTCTGGCACGCGTCATAGCCATACGGATGGTGCGAGGATATGGTATTAATCTAAGACCTTTACGTAAATACCTACCTGTTTCACAAATATAGTAATTCTGATTTTGATTCTGAGCTGTTAGAGATTTCAAATTCAATCATTTGCCATATTAATGTCGCATACAATAAATATAAGACAACTACCCAAGATTTCTAGTTTCCAACAACATTGGGTTCCGATTCTCAAAGACACAGATTGTTCATAAACAAGTGAATTTCCTCGTGATTTCCTCCAGTGTTTGCAATGGATAGATATTAAGTTTCTATTTCGTATGAAATACTTCGAGCTTCGATGTTACTGGTTGAATAGGTTTCGTTTAAACGGTAAAGTGTCGTGTAGTTTCATCTATTGGAAACACAGAATTGTTATTATGTTATATTCAGTGGCATTGTGAGGTGAAATCACATTAAACAATAATAAAGACGAAAGTATTATGTATTTTATGTATACGTTTGTTACTTATTTACGCTTGGACGGTTGAATGAATTATATGAAATTTAGTACAAGGGTAGACAATATACAGGAATACCACATAATTATGATCCTTTTGGTTTATTCCCAAAGGTCCACGAATCTATTGCTCTCGAAAAATTTAAGTTCTAATATAAATTCCCAATGAGTTCACATAATTTTTTTTTTTTCTCTCCCGACAAGTCCATGAGAATGTTTGGTACAGTCACTAAAAGCTTTAATAAGGGGTAAATGTTTATTATTTCTATGAAATAAAAATGAATATTTTGTTTCATAAACGCAGTACTTATGAAACGGTAAACATTACTCTTAATGCATGTCTTCAAAGAGGTGAATTGTGGTCATGTTTCATAAAAATTACAGTTAACAATTTTAATCTTACAATAAAGTAGACCTGAGCAGTAAAAAAAATCACAGATTAAGATAGACAAGAAATAATTTTTACTGACTGTATTTTGGACAAATACGTAGACCCGTCTGGAATTGATGTAGTACATTTATAAAACAAGTTTTTTTTTTCGTGGACCCGTCGGGAAATTAAGAACAATAAAATCATGAACCTCGGGGAACAATCCATTCTTTTTATTCCGGGAATTAGTTGCCTCTGGACAATTTTCTATTTTGACAAGGGTGAAACCACTAGCTTTGTGTTGCACGTAAATGTACTAATGATTGATCTTATGAAAAATGTTTCATTTTGAAAATGAAGTTTTATCCATTTCCGTAACGTATAGCGAAACATAATATTTTTTTTAAGAAAGAAAATAAAAATAGAAAAAAAATAATGAGAGTGCAAAACCATTTAACCCTAGCTCACTAACCTTATTTTCGAGTAACACTGTAACTAACCTTTCGTCTCTGAGACTACGAAAAAAAAACATTACTTTTAAAAATCTGTTTAATTTTCTTTAATAAAATTAAAGTTCACAGTAATTAAGCTTTTAACGTATCATATAATAATAAAAAATCTTAATCAGTACAGGAATTACACATAGAAACTTTATGTTCGCCACAAATGGTCCTCTTGCAGCCCTTGCAAAAGTATTTGGTCATGCGACGTTTTTTTGCTGAGCAATAACTGCAAATTTTTCGGTTTCTTGGTTGATCTTGACTTGACTGTTCGTCAGAAATATCTATTTTTAGAATTTCGCCAATAATTTGCTTCAAATTACGCTGCAAAGTCACAGTGCTATATCGCTCACGAAGCCAAGGTGCCATAGGTTCTTCTGCCATTGCTAAGGCAAAATTCCTTCTTTCTGTAGGTTTTTTATTATTACGGATCTCGTGTGTACGTGCAGGACATAAGCATTAATTATATATATGTTCAGTATACCGTAAAACAAGCACAACGGCCATCGGTTGGTTTACGGCTTGTGCTCATAATTGAGCACATCTGGTCCACTGTATCGACTGCTCCTTTAGTTGAATTGTAAAATTCAATAATTTCCGGTTTTTTGGAGCCGTTGCTAATAGCAGGTTGGTCATGAGTCGTAGATAGAAGGTATACGACTTTATTTGATTTTGATTTGTATGAGGCTAAAGTCATATCTCTGTCAAAGCCGAACATCGAAGTGCCTACTGGTCTATTGTTATTGTTCTGCATTTCTTTCGGGATCTCACTTTTATTGCTTCGCAATTTACACACGACAGCTTATAAGGCGGTTTTAGCAATTCTGTGGCTAGGGTAACTGACGTAAACCAGTTGTCCATTGTGATATTCCGATTTGATCCATATATGGGTTTAACTATCTCTTTTACAAAATAACTAGCCAATGGTTCGTTACCGGTGTTAGTGTTTTTTCCTAGATAAGGTTATAGCGTTCTACATATATTTTGTATTACAATCCGCCATATTTGTTCGGTTTATTGGGGATGTACATCATCCAGAAAGGGCAGCGTCCTCTAAAACCAAGAATCTTTACCTGACAATGAACCTTTCATTGTCAGATAAAGATTCGGTGTCCGATTCAGCTAACCATTGCACAATTTTACCTTCTACGCTTCTCCAATTCATCTAAAATAGAAAGTAATAAATAAAATTAAGGCAAGAAAATACACGAAATTAAAATATTGTAAAACTCGAAATAAAATATAAAAAAAACATCATAGGTAAATAGAGTTCACGTCATAAAACCATAATATAAATAATTAATTCGTAAATAATAAAAGTTATTAACTTTTCCAACAATTAACAATATAAACAGAAGCATAAAAGTATGTACAACTTTACTAAAAACTATACAGCATTACTAACCTTTCGTCTGTGAGACGACGATCACGCGATATATGTCCATCTAATTATCGTGCATCCGCGATGAGTCCTTGTGGGTGACTAATTTCACTATCCAGGAAGGTAGTAAAAGAGTGCGGGGCGGGGGGCAACGGAAAGTTGGCGAAATGGCGAAAGCACTAGGTGCGCGTCGTCTATTATACGAATGGTAAGTGATCTAGGGTTAAATTTTGGAAATCGGTGTTAAAAACGAATAAAATGTATTCGCTTTAATATAGACAGTACAGAAAGTGCTGTTGGACACATTCTTAGTAAAGACAATTTATTAGTTTAGGATATAATTTTTCTTATTACTCTACAAGTCTATATACAAGGGTAGATTGAATAAAAATAAGGATCCATGCTTCAGATACAAAAGAGGGACTCTGCGATACAAACTGTTTACAGACAGACCACGTTACTTTAAAGTTTTTTTTGTTTTTAACAAAAGTATTTTCATGATCATAGGAAGCAGTAAAATATAGTAATATGTCAATCTTAAAGGTAAAACTATGCTTACCAAGATCAGTGTGGAGTGTGATAAACCTATAAGCGATGTGGGAATCGAATGCATTCTTATTGGTTTAGTTTTACTCGCGTCGTTTTACCTCCTGTGGCACTATTTGTGCTGTAAATGAAAAACGTGCAACACTCAAATATTGTTCTTTTTTAATTAAAACTAGATGTCGATTAATTACCAATTTCTCAATTTCTTAAAATTCTAAATGACCATACTTTGTATTCTATAAATAGATCAATCCTAACATGATAGAAAGAGTTTAGATTTTGTAATATATTTCCGTGCCATTTAAAACACAAACTTTTCTGTTCATGTCTATATAGTATCCTACTGTCATTTGCCCGGCAGTGGAATACTATATGAACAAAACAACAGCCCCACTAGGCAAGTTACAATCAGGCCTCAAGTGGGCCACATCTCCGATTCCTTTGTTCTGATCACGTGACTGATCGTTGAGATGACGTCAGAACAAAGGAATTGGAGGCATGGCCTATGTGAGGCATTCAGCGCAAACGATACGATTGTAACTTGGCTAGGGGGGCAAATAATTTTCTTATAATTTTATAACAAAAAAAACAACGCCTTTTATTTAATAAAAAATTCCAATACGACTTTCCACAAAACACTGTTCTTTTAAGCACTGAATCCTTAGAATCCAAATCGAGCCCCAGTTTCTGAAATCACATTAATCTTGGCAATAAAAAAATCAATTAGAGGCTCAAAACGTGAATGACGAAGATGGATGACGGGGTCAATGGCCGGTTCGACGCTGGAGTATTTTTCACGTAAGTATACCGTCAAATAAATCAGGTTGACAGTATTTTATTGCGAAGGAAATATCACTCGGACTGCGAAAAAAAAGTTTGACTTAGCTGATTTTAAAAGTAAAAGGTTTGTGTGAGGAGTGATTGGTGCCTAGTAAGTAAGAACTAGCAATTTATTTAATAGCTTTTAGTACGTAATCTATATCATTATTATCTTGATTGTTCGATAAAAAACCATTTAACTTATTAGTAATCTATTCTGAGTAAAAACTTAAATCTTTTAGCCCAAAGTTTTTCTTGATTTATAAAATTCTTTTGTTATTCTTTTTTTAAACTATTATTGTGTAACTTTCAAACTTTTTGACCTTGTCAAAGTATTGCAGACTGTATTTACCTCAGGGGACCGTGTCAAGTAGAAATGAAAAATTGAATAGTGGACAAGTTTAGAATTTTTTCCATTTTGTAAATAAGACCAAGTTTTTTAAAAGTTTTTTTTTTAAATTTATTACTCAGTTTGACGTAGCGTGACAGTGGTAGGTAGGTACATAGCATTAGCAAAATGAAAAAAATCCACCAATGGTAATAAATCTATAATGGTAATACTAGCTTCTGCTAGCGTCTTCGCCCGCGCGAAAGTTCGTTTCGCCATACAAACTTCCAACCCTCGTTTTACCCTTTTAGGGATGAAGTTTCGTAACATCTTTTATTTGAAAATGTCTACACCCTATAAGAAATCTACCTGCCAAATTTTAAGTTTGTAGGTGTTATAGTTTCTGAGATTTCGTGATTAATCAGTGAGTGGTATTTAGCTTTTATATATATAGATTAGGTATATAGGCGCATCATAATAGGTGTTTAAGTGAATAGATCGCGTTATGTGTATATCGGGGGAACAGCTAGGTTGACTTGGGAGTGGACCAGTCCACCGATATGGCCAGTCGTATCGTACAAATGCACCGGAATATCATCATCTCTCTGGTCTCTGGCCACGACCTCGTCCTCCGGACTTGACCTGTTATTGCCCAAGACAGAGAAGGAATTAGAAATGAATAGAATATTTCAAATATACCTATAAAAAAGTGAAGCTAAGTTGGACGTTCCAATGTGTAGATATCTATGGAGAAGAACATGCAAGAAACTCCATGGACACTCTTTTAAATCATATGAGTTACATAAATCTTGATTACATATTTCTTGTCGCTTCTATTATGTAAGCACAATGTAGATAAGTAATAACATTGAAAAGAACTAATTAATAAATAGAAATTGATTTAAGCCACTGGCAGCTAAGAGGTGACCAGTCTCAACTGATGGCACCCGTTCATGAACATGAAGTTTATAAAAAGAAGGGGCTAGTGCAAATAATAATAAAAAAAAAATGATACTGGCAATACCTCATTTTACTGAAATCGGCCATGTCATAGTTTATTTTTATAGTCAGTTAGCCCATTTTTGTCCCACTGCAGGGCGAAGGCCTCCCTCTCCCTTTTTCACACAAGTCTGTCCTTGGCCATTGCAGGTCAATCCCTCCGGTAGATATCCAGCTCATCTCTCTACCTTCGCCTTGGTTTGCCGCGATGTCGCCTTGCGTTTAATGAGACCCAATAAGTGGCTCTATACACCTATTTAATTATTTTTATAGTTAGTTTTAATTGCAACATTTTTTCAAAATTTTTTCATCATCCTCATTTCTGCCGAAAGACGGCCATTGTTAGACATAGGCCTTCCCCAAGTGTCGCCATATAACCGGTCCTGTGCGTCTCGCATTCATCGGATTCCCGCGACCCTCGCCATTTCATCAGTCCAATTTGTGGGAGGCCTTCCGAAGCTGCGTCTTCCAGTACAAGGTCATACCATTTTGTGGTCATCGTAAATTTTTTTAGTGTAATTATAATATGTTGTTAGTTAAATGTTATAAATAAAAAAAAGTGTTAAAAGTTTAGAATATTTATTTATTTTTATATTATACCTAAATACAGAAAATCCTGGATCACTTGGATTTCAAGGAACCGAAAATGTTTGTCTCTAAAGGAAGCTTTTCATTTATCAAGTTTTCGAAATAGCTAGTTTTAATGTGACGTTGTCTCATTTACAGAGAGACCCGCGAAGAAAATTGAATATTTGCAAACAAGATTGTAGCAACTGTCCGGACCATTATTTAAAATGATTAATTATCTAATAAATAGCTTCATCATCTTCCTGCCCTTGCCCCATCTTATTTGGGGTCGGTGCAACACGTTTTTTTCTTCCATTCTATCCTGTCAACCATCATACTATCACTAACTTCCTTTTCTTTCATATCACTGTTCACACAATCCATCCATCTTTTCTTTGGCCTCCCTCTCCCTCTCCACCCATCCACATGTATACTCATAACTCTTTTAGTATTCTAGTAGTTATCTAATAAATAGCTTACTACACAAAGAAAATATAAATAAAGGATTACTACATAATTTACTATAGGTAAAACCAGGCATAATTGCCCCAGTCGGTAATGTGCCCCACTATCAAAACTAAGACACGCATTTAATCATTATCAACATAGTATAAAACAAAGTCGCTTCTCTCTGTCTATCTCTATGTATGCTTAGATCTTTAAAACTACGCAACGGATTTTGATGCAGTTTTTTTTTAATAAATAGAGTGATTCAAGAGGAGTAAACCTTCCTCTTGAATCACTCTATTTATTAAAAACTGCATCATGCATAATATAGTAGAAGAGCACTGGTTATTTTAGAAGTTTCTCATGTGATGTGGTAAATAAAAACATATTTTTTTTACGCTTACATTACAATCGCTGGCTGAACCCTACGAGATAGATCAAAGTAATATAAAACAGTATTGTACAACTTAAAAGGTCTACAGAAAAGTCCGTGATGGTATATGTCTATCTCCCACAATAACCATTTTTATCCTTTAATTTTTACGAGAAATAATGGCTTATTTACGAAGCGATTTTAAGCAATACAGCATTAATCCTTATCCAATTTATTAAGTACCTTACATTAGTACATTTAATATAAATCAATATGAACCTTTATGGCATGTAATTTAAATGAATATTTTCGAAGATATTACAGATTTAAACTGCAGGGACATAGCGGTTGTGGTGGTATCAGCATTGCACCCGTGCGAAGCCGAGGCGGGTCGCTAATATGTTTACATCGCCATTATACTTATAAACCAAGCAGATTGGCTCAAATAAGCACCAAATTTTGAATGTGTGTCTTAGATGCGACAGCGACTGTCGCAACCCCGTGCTGGGCACGCCACAATTATGGCGGTAAGTCCCCTCTTTGAGGCGTGGTTGGAAAGACCTCACGGCGTCCTCACATTCCGCATGACGCAGGTCCTCACCGGACACTGTAAGTTCGGGAGGTTCCTGCACCGGATTCGTGCGGAAACGACGCCCGGGTGTCGCCACTGTGTGGCCCACCCGGAGGACACGGCGGAGCACACGGTGGAGGTGTGCCCCGCTTGGGCAGAGCAACGCCGTGACCTCGTGAGGGCAATCGGCGGCGGTGATCTCTCGCGCCGGGCCTTGGTTCAGGCCATGCTCCGGAGCGAGGAGGAGTGGCAGGCGGTCGCCTCCTTCTGCGAAGCAGTAATGCTAGCTAAAGAGGCGGCCGATCGCGTGAGGCAACGGTCCTTACGCTCCAACCGCCACCGGGATTCCGATCCCGATTTCCGGCCACCGTAGGCGCGGGCTTGTAGACGGCGAGCAATGGGTGGCTCGCCGTCTGACCGTCCGGTAACCGTCCGGACCGAGCCCAAGTCGTCGACGGCGCGTTTTGTTCCACGCGCGCCTCAAGGAGATGTCAGCAAATCGTAGGGGCCCAGCAGGGTCGAAGCCTACTGGGGCCACGGGTAGTGTGAAAGCGGAACCCGGGGCCCTGGGACGAAGGCAACGAAGGAACAGGAGTGGGTTTTTAGTCAGTAAGAGTCTGACACTATCTCCCGCTCCGCCCAAGAGCGGGGATGTCATTAGGATGATTTTCCCAACCAATAAAAAAAAAAAAAAAATGTGTGTCTTAGATTTGCAATTGGTTAACGACTGGAGCATATATGCCTGGTTTAAAGAAGTAAAACCTTCCAAAAATAGTGGCAAACATAGAAAAAAAAAAACACAGTTATTAAAAAGGTTTTAAAGTGGCGACCGTATGGATGCGATATTGGAACAACTACCTTGGGTGGACTGATGACCTGGTGTCACGGGAATCCGATGGATGTGAGACGCACAGGACCGTTCATTGTGGCAACAATTGGGGGTGGCCTATGTCCAACAGTGGACGGTTTTCGGCTAAAATACTAAACTCCATTACACACATTTTAATTACAGGTTTCATTTTTTCAGATTATTTCCGTTTGAAAAGCTGCATTCAAAGCCACCAATACAATTTAAAATCCAAACGAAGTTTTTATTGCACATTTTACCCTCATAAAACTGGCCAAAAATCCTCTGCTCATGGTGGTGGCGTTGAATTACGAATGCGTTCGTCATATCAGTTCGCTGACGTCATCAAAGTGCAGAACAGGCGACCACACCTCATGGAGAAAAAAGTTTTAAATAAACAAACCGCTGGTTTGCGGAAACTACTCTGCGAACATTGTGATGGCCATAGAGTGAGCGAGCGTGATTAATTGTTTTGTTTTATTTTTTATTACAGACATGATCTTGTAACAAACAATATGTTAGAGTTTAAATTGTGAACCATAAACAAAATTTGAACACATAAATGTTTTTTTTTTGTTTTTGAGCTGTGGTGGCCGAAAAGTAACGGCTCCGACTTACGAGTTGTAGGTCGCGGGTTCAAACTCAGCCAGGTGCATTACTTTGTGTAATTTATTTCATCACCACTGCTCTCAAAACGGTGAAGGTTAACATCGTGATGAAACCAGCCTGCCCTAGAACCAAAAACTTCGAAGACATGTGACATTCACCAACCCGCACTGGGCCCGCGTGGTGGATTACGGCCCATTTCCTCTTCTAGAGAAGAGGCCTGAGTCCCAGCAGTGGGAACATTAAAAGGGTGATTATGCTATGCTATTAAATAAAATGTACACAGTATTTAAAGTATGTAAGTACAATATTATCAGTACCTACTCTCCGTCCGCGTATCGGCCCCTTGTGCTGCTCGACAAGGTAGGCAAGCTCTTGAAAGGGTAAGTGCAGTCCGCCTCGTCGTGCACCTAGCACGGGTGGGGCCAGTTCTTGCGGACGGCCAGTTCGGCTTTCGCAGGGGGCGCTCCACGGTGGACGCCATCATGCGCGTGCGAGCTCTCACGATGTGGGATGCGGTGTCCCAGAGCAGGGTAGTCTTGGCGGTGTCTTTGAACATCACCAACGCCCCCAAGATACAGGCTGTGCCTAGTTTGGGGCCCACGGCCACCTCTGATGTGTTTTCTATTTATTTTCTTCATATTTGTATATAAAAAAATATTATTATTACTATTTATATCAAACATAGTCCATACAAAAGTAAAGAATGTTAAAATCAAATAAAACATTAAAATAATCAAGAAGAGAGAGAGATTGATAAAAAGTGTATGCATTCACATGTTCAGTAAAAAATAATCAATTAAAGTACATAACATATACAAAGAATATGTGGTTCTAGTAAATTTAATTACCTCAACATCAGTCTTAATTACAAACCTATAATTATTTCTGTAGCCTTTCATAAAAATAAAAGAGATGTTATGGATATACAATCACTTATTTTGCAGAAATTAATTATACTCAGTATTATATTTATTTATAATTGTTTTCAGCCTGATTGGATGTGATAACAGTGTGTTTCTACCCCTTTAAAGGTTTCCCTTCCTTCAATTCAATCCTCTCAACGTTTTGTGCCAATTAACCCAAACAAAGGAAAACCAGAGTCCCAATAGTAAGGACGCTGCTGGAATAAGGCCAATTATGGAATTTTGCTATTATTAACATTTTTCCATATTCTGCGTTAAGAGCATTCATCCGTTAAAACCACGCAGAAGTCAAGATCAATGATTTCCGACGGACAATATAACAACAATTTGTTTAATTTCTAGATAAGATATTAACGTCATATTATTGGGAATTTCACAATCTAGTGTATGATTTAAAAATATTTTCAAATGGTCGTATAGTTTTCCCATTAGAAAAGTTCTTATCCAAGCCGTTTTTACAACTAGCGGTCGACAGTCTACGCAGATGCGAGGTAGTAGTTAAACCGTGTATGATAAACTTACAACAATTTAACTTAAAAAAAATATGTAATAATTATTGACTAGTGCATGGATTAAAAATTGTTGGGTGGGAAAATCATTTTATGACAAATCCCGCTCTTGGGCGGAGCGAGAGATAGTGTCAGATTTTTACTGACTAAAAACGCACTCCTGTTCCTTCATTGCCTTCGTCCCAGGGCCCCGGGTTTCGCCTTCACACTACCCGTGGCCCCAGTAGGCTTCGACCCTGCTGGGCACCACGCGCGCCGTGGAACAGTACGCGCCGTCGACGACTTGGGCTCGGTCCGAATGGTTACCAGACGGTCGGATGGCGAGCCACCTATTGCTCGCCGTCCCGTCCGCAAGCCCGCGCCTACGGTGGCCGGAAATCGGGATCGGAATCCCGGCGGCGGTTGGGGCGTAAGGACCGTTGCCTCACGCGACCGGCCGCCACCTTTGATACCATTACTGCTTCGCAGAAGGAGGCGACCGCCTGCCACTCCTCCTCGCTCCGGACCATGGCCTGAACCAAGGCCCGGCGCGAGAGATCGCCGCCGCCGCCGATTGCCCCCACGAGGACACGGCGTTGCTCTGCCCAAGCGGGGCAGACCTCCACCGTGTGGAAACGATTGCTGTAAGTTTTCATTCAAGAAATGTAATCTTAAAACTGTCATTTTTTAGGCATTTTTCGAGATATTAAACGTGTTAGTTTAGGATAAAATATGTGCCATTTTTGTTTTGTTTTTATACTCATTTACGATATAAGACATGTTATAGCTTTTTTAATAATTTATTTGTTTACACTACAATTAAAAAAGTATTACTATATAACAGACGTGGAATCGCGTCAGCGCCAACGCGTCCGTCGGAAATCATTGATTTTGGCTTTTGCGTGGTTTTAACGCCTGAATGCTCTTAATGTGGACTAAATTAATGTTATTTCAACAAATATTGACACAAAATTTCATCTCGTCTAATACAGCGTCTTTCATGGCTTCACAGTGTACGGGGCCTAATAAAGTGGGTCGGGCAAACATTCCCAGCTAAAACTACGCTTTTAACTAGTATTTTTAGTTGCTTTTGTAGCTAGCTTGTCTCTCGGCCTCCCTGCTTTGCTTGCAAAACTACCTGCCTTTTTTTCAACTTTCACGCTTACTCAAACACGGTGAATTGGTATCTTTCTTTGTTTTACTATAAAAAGCAAATGAATGTTTGTTTTTCATTATTTGTTTTTCGTATTTTTTTTCTGATTGCTGTTTAAAATTGAAGCGCTTTAAGGTTAAAAATGTGGGGTTAATATTTGTTTTTCTGGATTTCTGAAATAATGAATGTAAAATTTCAACATAAAGCGGCACTGAACGATTGGGTGTACGTTGTTTGTTTTTTTTTTTTAAATGTTGCCTTACATTAACAATTTTAATTATTTTTAAAACGTGTATGCGTTTACAAACATGTAATCTCACATAGTACACAAGAGACCCTGAATCCGACTAAATATCTGTAGGTTATAATTCTTTTTACTAGAACCGGCTGTAGGATTGTTCTCGAGAGTTACAATGGTTCTAAAACGCAAGGGCAACTAAAGAAACACACGCGCGTTTTAGTCCATAAAAATCTAACACTCGCTTCATTCGGAGAGGAAGGAGAAAGATACATGACACTAAAAAAAATGGTTTTTACTAGAACTATTTCTTGATTGATTTCTGGATTGTCATCAGTAACGCAATTTTAAATAAAGTCAACTTAAAACACAAAAGTTTTTTCATCATCTTCATCATCATTTCAGCCGAAAGACGTCCACTGTTGGACATAGGCTACTCCAAGTGTCATCACAATGAATGGTCCTGTGCATCTTGCATCCAAGGGATTCCCGCGACTCTCACTAGATCATCGGTCCACCTTGTGGGAGGCTGTCCAACGCTGACTATTCCGATACACGGTCGCCACTCTGGGACCTTTCGGCCCCAACGACTATCTGTTCTGCGAGCAATGTGACCTGCTCACATGTTCTCCTGCGGAAATCTTTATTACTGATGCGATCACACAAGAAAACTCTGAGCATAGCCCTTTCCGTTGCCCTTTGGGTGATTTTAAGCCTTCTGATTAGGCCCATTGTGATTGACCACGTTTCGGAGCCATATGTCATCACAAAATTCACTTGCAGACACGTTTCATGAAGTTTTTTTATGATATCAAGAAATATCTTGAACAAACAGACAAAAAACTCGCACATACGAAAACTCTGACAGATATGACCTCATATAATTGTCAGAATTTATGGTTCATTTTTTCCAAATCTTCCCCTATGTCTGGGTGAGGTTATGACGTATTAATTTGACGCGTGCGATAGTAGCGTAGAGGCTTTCTCTGGCCATTAAAACTTCAAACATGGCTCAGTGTGTTCGAATTTGTATTGAGCTGAATTTCGCAAAGCAATTGCCAAAGAACAAACATACATTTAAATTAAAAATTTTTGCTTTTAAAAATATGAATTAATACAACGATTTTGTTTTTTGGCTGTTATTTTGGAAAAAATATTCTGATTTTTACTGCTTGTATCATTAATTTACCAGACCTTCCTTTGATTTCAGTATGATATTCATGGCGAATTTAATTGACTTACAGAAAAAGAATCATCTTTTTGTTTTGTTTGGTTTGAGTATTATGTAAACAGATTTACAGATTTTGTGGAACTTTATGATTCCACTTATTTGTTATTTATTTTGTACACACGGATAGTCAAAAGTGTACTATTATCTTTTTTGAAGAATTCCTTTTTTAAGCATAATTATTATCATTAAAGGAGGTTCTTAAAATTTTAAAGTAGGCAAATCTATCACAAGTGTTTTGAAGAACTTAAAGTAGTATCATTGAACACGCCTGCTATGGTGCTACGCATGCATGCAATTTGCCTCCTGCGGTCTTCTCGTCCAATTATAATTTAAGTGTCTTCAAGGCTAGAGTGAATAGGCTCTTAATAAACTAATGCGCCTCACCATCAACAATTGCCATCGCTACTTACCATCAGGTGGGATCAAAGTCAAGCACTGGTTTATAATTTCATTAATATAAGCTACAAAAAACATCGTGCTATTTATATATAATAGAAATGTTCAGGGAAAATGGTAAATGAGTGCAACAATATTTCCTCAAGATAAACGCCATGAGATTTGGGGACAAATATTTTTTATTTAACATCCGATGTTGATTTAGGAGTTACAGAAAATAACAAATATTATCCTCTATAAGTGGTAGAGTTTGTTGCTAAGGAAAAATAGTCCTTAGAGTCACATGACTGACTATGCTTATTTACATGACGTAATTTTTTCACGGTATTCAATCATGATATTTGGAGAGTATATTTTTTTACTACTTATAAACATCTGAACTAGTAAATAAGGTATATATTAAAAGTAAAAATAATAATGTGTACAAACTGGTACAAAAGATAACTCATTGGGCGTCAAAAAATTCCTCCACGACGATTTCAATAGGAAAAGTGCCCAGAAATCTGGCAGCATTGCCACGTTGACCGAAAAAAGCCCAGCCACCTGGTCATGCAAAGATTTGACCAACCGTTTGCTAATATTCCGAACAACTCGATGAGCGTTCGGACCACATGACCTTAGTTTTTCAACCCCAAATGGCTCAAACATCATGACATTTTAAGTGCGACTATGTAAATGACAATCCATAACAGTCTGAGAGGCAGTGTCTTTTCTCACAAGGAATTTGAGAACATTATTCATACATAGGTTTTTTAAATAACCACTTATGTAATAAATATTCACTATGGATTCCATTTTCATAGCTGAAAAATTACGAGCATCAAAGAAAGAAAAAAAAAATGATCGCTAAAACTTAGTAAGACATTTGAAATATTAATATTATGCTGAACTGGACCAATTCGACATAGCCGCGAGACATGCAATGCTGTTGTTGTATGATGGTAAGTGTTAATGTCATTGTGATCGACGGTGTAGCACACTTAGCTTGAAGTATCATATTCATTCTTAACTATCAGGAAATACAGACTTCAGCAGCAGCTGCACGAACGATGAATAAAATTTTCACATATGTACTTACTTCTTCATTGTATATGTTTGTGTGCTAAATAAATGTTCTTCTTTTTCTTTTTAATTTTGAAGAAATAATCATTTTTGAAAACCATATAAAAAAACTGATCATCATCATCATCATTTCTGCCGAAAGACGACTACTGTTGGACATAGGCCTCTCCGAAGTGTCGCCACTATGACCGGTACTGTGCGTCTCGCATCCATCGGATTCCCTCGACCCTCACCAGGTCACCGGTCCACCTTGTGGGAGGCCTTCCAACGCTGCGTCTTCCGGTACGTAGTCGCTATTCCAGAACCTATCGTTCCCATCGATCATCTGTTCTGCGAGCAATGTGCCATGTTCACTGCCACTTAAATTTGGCGATTTTTCGGGCTATGTCTGTAACCTTAATTCTCCTGCGGATAATTTTATTTCTGATGTGGTCACGCAAGCAAACTCCAAGCATAGCCCTTTACATTGCACTTTGAGTGACTTTAATCCTTCTGATGAGGCCCATTATAAGCGACCACGTTTCGGAGCCATATGTGGCAATACGCACTGGTCATAGACATTCATCTTGAGACACTGGTATATTGGATTAAAAAA
The DNA here is from genome assembly GCA_949316375.1 of Mythimna vitellina. Classification (NCBI taxonomy): domain Eukaryota; kingdom Metazoa; phylum Arthropoda; class Insecta; order Lepidoptera; family Noctuidae; genus Mythimna; species Mythimna vitellina. Next base: position 3,390,082 of record OX438687.1, on the reverse strand, counting down.
ACTGATAAAAAGATAAAATCCATATTCGCAGCGTACCAAAATAAACCACAAGATCCTCTCCAACAAACCAATCAGCTTCGTGTAAAAAATTACTACAGCCTTAGAGTATCCTATCGAACAAAAAAGCTGGTTATCCAAGCTTTAAAAGATTATGCTACACAAAAAGTATCTCAAGGTGTCATTCTTAAGTGGAACGACCAATCCCCGAAGTATTTGACCACAGAGTAAGGAATAACCACACTAGTGGTTTTTGAACGAAACTTTAATTTGAGTGAAATACAAATTAAATTTATTCCTAGTGGATATTGTAATGTGAAATTGATGTAGTTTTGCATCTCACAACACAACAACTACAACTGGATAAAATGTAGAATTATTGAAACAGGTGCGATCTCGGGAAAATGGAGGTGAGATTTTTTTTGTAGTTCAGTACTACACCACTATGAAAATTGCAGAGAGGGATGACTCAATATATAGGGTATAATAGACAGACTAGTCTCGAATCGACAAATAGTGACACTCACTGTCTTGCTTTATTTATTTGTTAAAATCTCCCTCACATCTATTATTTGGGGTATGTACCTAATGCTTTGTTTTATGGGAAGGTTCGAAACTACAGTCTTTGACACTGGCCGCTTACATGCTTCGATGCTCTGTGGATTTGACGAAGACAAACGAGAAAAATATCTAAGGTTTTTAATATTGCACTGAAGTCTAGTTTTATTTTAATGTGTGAACGTGAATATGTCATTATTAGGTTAGTAGTGTATGAGTGATTGATTCAAGCTATTTAAATTGGACAAATAAGTAAAAAATAACATTAACAAAAAGATAGATACTGAACAACACAGTATCTGGATGATGTTTTAAATGATTGAATGAATATACGGTGATGTGATTTCTGGAAATTTAAATAAAATTTGAGATTTTTGAGAATTAGGCAGCGGAAATGAGGAATCGTGATCTTTGAAAATAATGGAGACCAGCAATGGGACAAAACAGGCTAGTAATAATAATAATAATAGTCGTGACGGCCAATGGCTTAATTGCTAATAGCCTTGACCAACATCTGAGGAGGCTCGAGTTGAGCAGTTGGATCAAGGGCTTGATCGAGAAAGCAGTACTACGGGACACGGCGCGTATTGTTAGGTGGTTCCTCTCTCAGGACAATTAGTTCTGCAATTATAACAAGGTTCTATAAAGTAGAATACAGAAGACATCGCTATAGGCTGCAGTCCGCTGATAAACGGTTTTTAAATATTATAAAAAAGTAATCTTCAGCCTCATAGGTACTAAGCAGATAGCATTGAAAGCCTTTCTCCATATATATGGGATATGAAATGTGTTAGAAGCCAGCGAGGCATGGTGTATTGTGAATTTTGGACCGCGCCACACAGCATAGAGTTTTATCGTTCCGTGTGCCGGTTCGCTTGGGTTGAGTTATGAGGTTGTAGTGAAATAAAAGACACAGTAGTGGAAGTACGTTTTTTCATCTCTTTTTTTAAATTCCTGTATCAATGTTGCTGCCAACAGATGTTGAGTGAGTGCATGCAGGAGGCTAGTGAGTCGGTGGACTTGGTGAAGTACAATACAGAGAGGTCATTGACCAACCATCTCACCTGTAATTGTGCTCTCACACCGCCACCTCCTATGCCCCAGCATGAAATATCAGGATCCTCTAAAAATGAACTTCATACGACAGAATCTGTAAGTAATCCCTTGTCAAAAAATTTTTTTGGTGTATTCGGATAGATTAAGGACAGGTTTTGGATCTTTGTTAAATAACCGTTGCAAACATACCATTGTGAGTCATTGTTACCATAACCGGCATTTTAATGAGGTTGTTCATAAAATAAAATATACACAAATTAATGAGCAGACCACAGTGGCACTTTTTACAAAGACTTGACGAATAATACCAAGGAAAGGATTTTTTGGTAGGCTGCAGAAAATACTGAAATTGCCAGAAATACGTTAAAATTACTGAAAAAAAGAAAGAAAAAAAGCAATCAATCTCCCAAAAATTCTCATATTCACAATAATAAAAGGAAATATATGGTTTAGAAAATGTAATACTTATCAAAGTAAATATTTATGTCAAAAATTAATTTTAAAAAAAATTGCCAATTGTGAAATAAAAAGTTTGATAACTTACGATGTCAAATCGTAAAAAATAAACATCAATGTCAAATTGTAAAAATTAAGCATCAATATCAAATTGTAATTAAAAATAATAAAAAGCACAAGTTGTAGTGGTGGAGCAGGTCAATCCCAAGCGTTTTGTCCTCAACATAGTCTTTTACAATGTAAAAAGCCTTTTGGCAAAGTTTTCGCTTTACAAATGATTTGAATTAATAAAGGCTTAGTTGTTGAATATGACTAAAAAGTTTATTATAGAAGTCATTGGCATCTAAATGAGCCTTCTATTTTTGTTTGTCCCTGGTATTAAAATAATTAATATCACTGTATTTTGTAAAACCTGTTTATATTTCTATGCGCATACTGAATATTCTCGTAAATATAGTATATTTATTATCTTTAAATTTATCTCTGAGGGAGTATCTGGGACTTAGTTTATAAATCGAACGAATAGCCCTTTTCTGCAAAACAAAAATTGTCTAGATATCGGCGAAATTTTCCTACAGTATTTCCGTATGCCATGATATATGGAAATAGCTAAGGTACACTTAACGGGCAGTCTCTACATCAGTTAAATTTCGAATTTGTCTAACAGCGTAATATATGCTGCAGAGTTTAGTTTTTTTTTTTAACTTTATCTATATGTGTATTTTAGAATCTAGAGTTATGCCCAAGAACACTGTTGTATCTTTAGGACTTAACTCTTTACCTTTTATTAGCACACTAGTTTCTACTTGCCTAACATGAGGCATGGTAAACTTAATACATAGGTTTGTTTTTCATTAAAAAGTAGGTTATTTACGTTAAACCAGTGTACTATTTTTGAAAGAGCTATATTTCAGTAATCAGCTGCTGACACAAATAACACCATATATAAACAAAAATGGGCCAAGAATTGAGCGTTGGGGAACATTCATTTTTACTACAGATCTGGGACATCTTTTTCCGTTTACGTCAACTCTCCAAATCCTTTCATTGAAATATGATGTAAAAAGATCCAGGGTGGAATCCCAGACTCCGTAATGGTATAGTTTCCTGATTAATGATTCATGGAGAATGCAATCGCATGGAGAACGGAATCGGTTGTTGAACGACCCCTTGTAAAACCAAACTGTTTGGTTGCAACAATTTGTGTCTAAAAGAAAATCTTTAGAGTTGCTCTAAAATAAGTTTTTCAAATATTTTACTAAAAATAAGTAGCACTGAAATGAGTCTGTAATTCGTGGGGGTCAGATGTCCTACCTGTTTTTAACAATGAAATTATTTACCTATTTTTCATTTAACTCTCCGCAATCGATACAATTAATACAAATAAAAGCTAAAGAAGGAGCTACAATGTGGATTATAGACTTAACAAAGTCAACAGAATTACCCTATGAATCTGCAATATTTTTAATATTTAAGAAGTTAAACGTCTGATTAATATCTACATAAAGTCACAAGTTCGAAATTAAAATCGCAAACTTAAATATTTTTTTTTAGTATGGACTCTACTTTCTGTTTATCATCTGTTAGTATCTTTTATATTTACATGTACCGCAGAATCTGTGATTAAATTATATTTTTAATTAAATATGTTTTCCACATTGATTTTTGATCTAGTATTGCTATATGCAGGAAATAGAGATACAAAAGAGTTAGACAGATAGTGAAAAGTTGTCTCAATAATATTTCAAAATGATTGTCGTCGAACACATACGATTTTATATAAACCATAGTATCCTTGCTAAGTCATGAATATTATAATAATGGATTCCTCCTAAGCCTATCTATTATAGGATTACGTAAAAAACATACATATTTTCTTCTAAATTTATTTTTTAATCGTTGTCCTACTGTTTCGTCGTCGCACTGTGGTCTTATCGTGTTGTCTCCTTTACACAACTTTTCACCTGTGAGATTACAATAAGTGATGCGTACCAACAATTTATATTTTATAGCTTTGGAAGAAAGTTTAGTACGTGAAATACTAAATTACAAGATAAAAATAACATGAATATTCATGGTACTAGGAAATTACATCTTATCGATAGCTAGGGTTTTTGTCCTATCACAGGATCTTTTGGTAATACTTCAATAAATAAAGTAATAGCTAAACTGATAATGGTTCATACTAGTTTTGATTTACTAGCAGTACATTGCAGACTTAGACCTCCTTTTTTCAGTTCTTACAGTCCATCCTAAGGTTGTCTGGTAAATTATAATGTCAGTTTTCTTTTTTTAATCTTGAGTTTCTACATGTTATTTCTACACTGTGTTGTATGCCAAACAAAATATTTTTCTTTCTTTCTTTACTTCTTTCTTTTTCTTGCATTCCCTCATTCCTTCTTTCTTTCTATATCGCTGTCAGCAATAAGACCACCATTGTACCCATAGGACAGATTACTACCCTATAGATTTAAGTTGGTGTAAATGTTTTGTTACAAAACGATTTTAGTCTACAATAAGGTTTATTCTGTTCTCATCAGAAGGCTTAAAGTCGCCAAAAGGACAATGGACAGAGGGCTATGCTTGGAGTTTTCTTACTTAATCAAATCAGGAATGCAGAAATCAGCTGGGGAATCAATGCATGCGAGCGTGCAGGACAGGTCGTTATGGCGGCACTTGGGAGAGGTAAATGTCCAACAGTGGACTTTTTCGCTTGAAATGATTATGATGACAATTATGGTCAGACTGAAACGCGTTCTTTGTCTCTTTCTGACATAATTATTTCATCTATACTACAAGATATTCACTGCTAGCTTGCTAAACTTGGCGAAGCATTTGTGTCTCTGGCAAGGTCCTTAGTAAATGCAATGCAATGGTCTTTCGGTCTTTTTGGTCTATTTTTTTAACTATACAATTCAAAAAGATATAATTAGATTTAAAGTTATGTTTTAAATAGTATTAATTAGAGTTCATATTTTATTTTAATTTTAAACTAAGTTTCTCTCTCAAAAGTATATACTCCTATAATTGAAGGAAGTGTGCTAACTCAAAACTCCATTAATTATTTTAATTATTTTAATTCTAAATAGTTTTGTATGTACCTTCTTTTTTTGGTGATTCTACACAAATCTATACATATAAAAGCGAAATACCACTCACTGATTAATCACGAAATTTAAAAAACTTAAAATTTGGCAGCCGGTAGATTCCATATAGGATGTAGATATCCGTTAAGAACGGATTTTACGAACCTCTACCCCTAAGGAAATGAAACGGGGTCCAATGTTTGTATCGAGAAACCTACTTTAAAAAATATTTTTATGAATATTAGAATTAATTTCTTATTTTCGTGTAATGGATGTTTCCCGTCTGACTATAATTTAGGTGTATTCAAGGCCAGAGTGAATAGGTTCTTTAGTTTAAAAAAAATGTAGTTCAAAATTTAAATCACGATAGAAATTCACAATTAGGTGGCAAATAATTGAATTATTTAAACAATCACTCTCTAAAATCAAATACAAAACTAATTGTTTCCAAATCACTTTACTAACTCCCATCAAACAGTTTCGAACTAATTCATATTCTGTACCATCTTGAAACAGTTTCATCTCGTCAATAAAGTCAATGCATTCCCGTTTAATATTCAAAAGATGCGCATATAGATGAAGTATTATTATCTAAGTAACTTTAGCTATAAAAGGGTTGGTTGCGCTTAGGGAGTCAACTTGAGATAGTGACTTGTTACTTGCAAGCGTAGTTTATAAATACGATGGATATTTTGTTGGACGGTCACAGTTAGGGTAAGTTTTGTGATGTTTTATGAGGGTGGAAGAGAAGGGAAAGACAGAAAGGGTCAATAGAGGTATCTAAGGCTAACCAGGATATCTACACTAATATTATAAAGAGGTAAAGTTTCGTTTTTTGTTTGTAGGAGGTAATTTCAGAAAGTACTGGTTCGATTGCTAAAATTTTTCACCGATAGAAAGCTGCTTTATTTCTGAGTGACATAGGCTATATTTTATGTGCGTGGGCGAAGCTGCGGGCAAGAGCTAGTAATCAATATCAAGGGAAAGCTGTGTTCATGGCCAACGAGATATGTAAAATCTTTGCTTACCATCAGATGGGATCGCAGTCAAGCACTGATTTATATAAAAAAAAATATGTTGTTTTATTCAACCTTATAATGTTCCCACTACTGGGATAAGTAAAAGCGGTGGGAACATTATAAGGCCTCCTGTCTGGGAGAGGGATTGTGCCATAACTGTGACAGGCATAATGATTGAGCGGTTGGCTGCAGCACTGTGGATCGTGAGTTCGATTCCCGCTATAGATGTTTCTGATCTAGGTATCTTGTGTATATGAGTATACATGTCTGTGAATGAACCCACAATACAGGAATTATTCCTATATCGTCCTATATCGTTTCCTAAACTTTTTTTTTTTATTAAAGCATGAGTTCTCCACGCCGGCCCAATGCGGGTTGGTGGATATCACATGTCTTCGAATTTGTTAATTCTAGGACATGCCATTTTCCTCACGATGTTTTTCCTCACCATTTAAAGAGTAATACTTATGAAATAAATTACTCAAAGTAAAGCTGAACCAAAATGGACGCTGGGTTCAAACCTACGACATGCAACTCGCAAGTCAAAGCCGTTAGTTACTACTGGGCCACCTGCACTACTTCTTAGATATGGTATCAAAAATATATGGTATCAAAAAAAAGTTTTGATTTCTTTTGCCTTGATCCCGGCTGTCATTTATAGACTTTTGAAACTTTGTTAGGGGTAGTAAGCGACCAGTGCCATCGATGCGAAAGAAAACCCCGGGGCTCTGGAACGAAGGCAAAGAAGAACCAGAAGTAGGTTTTATTTAGGAAAAGTCTGACACGCCCTCCTGCTCCGCTCAAGGGTGGGAAATTTCATTAGGTGATTTCACACTTGAAAAAAAAGGCTTACTGTTAGGTACGCGAATGCGCGGGAAAGAGGTACACGAGTGAAACGCTCTGTAGCTAGCAACGCACTGGTTTATTCGAATACTGATCGTAGGTGGCGCGCATGTGTGCGCGCATCTCGTACGCATACATAACAATTCCTCCCCTTAGTACAAAACCCCGAATACAAACTATATTCTAAAACAAAGTATACCCTTAACAATCACCATAATTTGACATAATAAGGCTAGAAGTATTTTTTGAAACAAATAACAGGGCGATTACGCGTCGATCTCTTTGGTGTGTTTGTTATTATCTGACCGCCTTGTGGGGTCTGGGTATCTAGTTCAATCCCTGCTCTGTTGGGATTCGAATGTCCTTCAACATCTACGTCGTTGGCACCCACTTGTTGTTCATCCTCATGGGCCTGCTGGGGGTCCTTCTCTAACTCGTCCTCTCTCAACGAAGTACTTCGGTCGCGTTCTGCTCTCCTCCCTCTGATCAAACTATCCAGCGAAGGATTCGGTGAGTAAACTACAGGCTGGGTTATGTGCGTTTCTGAAGCAGCTGGCGCCGGGGACGATGGCGGTGATGATGGAGGCAACGACGATGGTGAGTGTGGCGCTGACGGTTGCGGTGCAGTAGGACAAGATGACCCAGGTAAGTTCACATCCGAATTCTGTTCGTTATGCGTATTAGTGTTGCTTGATCCTTTGTATTGCATCAACTGATTTATGTGCCTTTTATAACATTCTGAACTATTACAGTCTTTTATTTTATATAAAACTTTCCCTATTCTTTTAAGTATGATGCCCTTACACCATGTATAACTTACTTTATTGACAAATTTTTTATATAATATAATATCGTTTTCCTTAAAATATCTTGCTTTATTTTTTCCTTTTAGTTTAGTTTGCATACACTGTTGATTTTTTACAACGTTAGACACAGACGGTGACAAGGGTACCGAAGACTTTGGATCTATCAGATCCAATCGTGACCTTAACTTGTGCCCAAACACTAATTGAGCAGGAGACAACCCAGTAGCTGAGTGAACCGAATTCCGATAATCCATAAGATATCTTAGTAATTTTAATGATGTTTCTTTCGCGCTATTAGTCGACATAATACAAGATTTTATTCCTTTCTTAATTACTTTAACGAAACTTTCCGCCTGCCCGTTACTGGGTGGATGATAGACTGGTGACGTTATATGCGAAATCCCGTTTGCCGCGCAAAATTGTTTAAATTCCCGCGAACAAAAAGCTGTGCCATTATCACTTACTATCGTTTCGGGAACTCCAAACCTAGACATGAAATCACATAACTTCCCCATCACCGCAGCCGACGAAGTAGCCGTGTTCATGTTATACACTTCTACCCATTTGGTATGTGCATCTACCGCTACCAAATAAACACATCCTCTGATCGGACCTAGGAAGTCTATGTGTATTCTATGGAAGGGACATGGTGGAAATTTCCAGTGAGCCAGCGGCGCGCGCGGCGGTGAGGGGCGCAACTGGATGCACACATCACATGAACCTATCATTGTTTCTATAGCCTGGTCAATTCCCGGAAACCAAAACCTTGATCGCGCTTCAGCTTTAGTTTTTACTACGCCTAAATGAGAAGTATGTAATTCCTTGAGAACAATTTGGTATAAGCTCGGAGGAATAACCACTTTATGGCCCCTCATGATACAACCGTTTTCGTAAGATAGTTGTGATCTACATAAGTAGTATGGTTTTACCCTTACATCGCTTATCCTCGGTGGCCAGCCATTCAAAATAAAATCTTTTACTATCCCTAATATTGCGTCATTGTTTGTCTCCTCGCGCAACTTATCCAACGTTACGGGCATGCCGCCGTCTACAACAAAACAAACATAAGTCGCTCGGTCGTATGATACCTTGCAATCACAACACTGACACTGTTCGGTGCACGCGCACTCGTGAACTGTGCGCGGCAAGCTCGCGCGGGAAAAGTAGTCAGCGCTGTTGTCAGCGCTACGGACATACTCTATTTTATAGTTATAGCTACTTAAGAACAAGGCGTATCGCTGTAATCTATTTGCCGATATTTCTGGTATACCCTTATGGGGTCCAAAAATTGTCAATAGGGGTTTGTGATCCGTTCGAAGAATAAACGGTTCTGATCTACCATACAAATATTGGTGAAATCGACGTACGCCATAAATAATGGCGGTTGCCTCCTTTTGGATCTGAGCATATCGCTTCTCAGCCGAGTTTAGGGTACGCGACACAAATGAAATAGGTTTTTCCACACCGTCTGAACCTACTTGTGAGAGGACTGCCCCCAACCCACTTGGGGAAGCATCTACCGTTAATATTATAGTCGCGTTCGGGTCAAAATGTGCGAGGACCTGTTCTGATGTCATGAACTCTTTTATTGACCTAAAAGCCGAGTCATGAATATCAGTCCATCTCCACTCACAACCTTTTTTTAACAGATTGTACAACGGACTGAGGATTGACGATGCGTTAGGCACGAAATTCCTGTAATAATTAATTAACCCCAAGAACGATTGGAGCTGGCTAACATTTGTGGGCACCGGTGCTTCCAACATTGCTTTAATTTTTTCGGGAGCTTTTTTTAAGCCATTTTTAGTGATAATATACCCTAGATAACTAATTTCGTCTTGAAAAAAACTACATTTCTCCTTTTGTAATGTTAACCCCGCTTCTTCTAAGCGTTTCAACACTAAATTTAGTTTTTGTAAATGCTCCTGCCTATCTTTCCCAGTTATTAAAATATCGTCTAGCAGGCACAAAACGCCGTCTATTCCAGATAACAATCCCTCGATAGCCCGCTGAAAAATGGACGGCGCGCTGGCTAACCCAAACACCAAACGTGTAAACCTATATAGTCCGCGGTTTGTATTTATGCAGGTTAGGTTTTTTGACTCATCGTCTAACACTAATTGGTTGTAAGCCATAGATAAATCTAGTTTGCTAAACTGTTGGCCCCCGTGAATCTTTGTAAATAGTTCGTTAGTAGTGGGCAGCGGGTATTGTTCTACTTGTAACTGTTTATTTATGCTAACTGAATAGTCGGCACACAATCTGACTGATCCGTTTCGCTTTAGAACAGGTACTATCGGTGAAGCGTATTCCGAAAATTCTACGGATTCTAGAATTTCTAAATCAACCAATCTATCGATTTCCTTATCGACCATTGCTCGCAAAGCGAACGCTACGGGGCGTGCTTTGCAAAAAACCGGTTTTGAACCTTCCTTTAATGATAGTTTCACTTTATATTTATTAAATTTTCCTAATTCATTCGAAAATAACTTCGGGTATTGCAGTTGTATGTCGGAAATTCCACAAAAGTTGACCGGTATTAACTGTAAGCGAAATAATGATAAGAAATCTCGACCAAGAATAGGCGGCCCGCCGTCGCGGACGACGTACAAGTACATCACGTTCGTGCGATCCGCGTAGCGTATCGGTAGACGCAACGTACCTAGGCACACAATTTTGCCACCGTTATACGTTATGAGCTGTTTACATGTACTTGATAATGGCACCTTTTTGAAATTAGTTATGTAAAACGCTTCCGACACTACGGTTACTGCGGACCCGCTATCAATTTCAAATTTAAATGGCACGTTATCAATCCACACAGTTTCTACCATAGGTTCTCCCCTGAATGAACGGATATGGAACAACTTACCGTCATCGTCAACGTCACCCTTGTCACCGCCATCCACCTTTACGTAATTCACCTTTGGACACATTTTACGCAAGTGGCCTTTTACGTGACACTTTTTACAAATATAATTTGCGAACCTACAGTCACCTGATTTATGATTTGTATAACCACATACGCTACATTTCACCTTCACTGCACTACTATCACTTTTCCCTTTATCCGCTATCTTGAATAGCTGCTGGTCTGCAGGTGCCTGTGCCAGCGCTCCCGCACTGGCCGCGGCGGCGGCGCGCGAACATCGGAGGTTTTCTGCCATCTCCACGACCTTGGCCAGCGTGAGGTCGGCCAGGTCTTTCGTGTACAGCTTCTCCTTCTCCTGTCCCGGCTGCATCCCCATAATAAACTTGTCGCGGAGTGCCTCCTCCACGTTGAGAAAGGCACATTTTTCTGTCAGTCCTCGTAGTCTCGCTGCCCATTGAGAGTGAGATTCTCCTGGTTGTTGTGACGCCGCGTAGAAATTGTGACGCTCCCCAAACCCAACACATTTGGGGGTAAAGTGGTTGTCCAGTAGCGATAAAAGGTCTTCGTAGGGCACGTCTTCGATAGCTTTTGGCAGCACTAAATCCGTTGTTAATTTGTACGTAGCCTCCGTGAGTGCGCTGAGCAAGATGGCCTTTCGTTTTTCTCCCGCGGAATCCGTCTTCTCATTAATACCATTAGCCACAAAGTATTGGGCTATACGTCCTTTATACGTCTTCCAAGTCTGTACGTTATGGTCGAACGTATGAAGTATACCAAATTGCACAGAACTAGCCATTTTACTAGACACGTGGTGCGTAAAATTCTCGTCGCCAATGTTAGGTACGCGAATGCGCGGGAAAGAGGTACACGAGTGAAACGCTCTGTAGCTAGCAACGCACTGGTTTATTCGAATACTGATCGTAGGTGGCGCGCATGTGTGCGCGCATCTCGTACGCATACATAACACTTACCAAGGTGAGTTACCCAATTACTTGGTTGTGAAGGTCGAATAGGTAGTCACTCACGGTCAAATACTTGTATTGTACAACAGTGTAGGTGATATTGTGGTGATGGGTAGTGGTGAGGAGCTATTACGATATATGCTGGGCAATAGCCTATTCTTGCTAAGATGCGACGCACAACTTGGATTCTTAGATTTTATTGGTAAAATTATGTTTTTTCTCTTTGGTTTATTTTTATGTTTGTCTCTGTTGAGGCCGGTATCATAATGCAACAGATAACCTAGACAACTGTTTGTCTATGGTTATAAGGTGCAACACAGTTATGTCCGATACAAACATGGCCTATCAGGGTAACTGGGTTTTGTATTTTTGTAACGATTTGGCGTCTATTTAGGCAGAATAAACATGTTTTCTCTCTTTCTTTTTAATACGTTGGTGGATGAAAAAATAAATAAAATAGCGGAGGAATAAATTTTAGAGTGTATTTGATCACTTTGCCCCATACTAGGAATTACTTCTGTATCATGGTTTTGTTCACAAACTGGTACTCACATACACAGGACACCCAGACCCGTGTATTTGTATTATATAAATCTTAATTGTACCACGCGGGATTCGAAACCGCGAAACGCAGTGTGGTAAATGAAAGTTAACTATGTTGGTGAAGTCAATAGTACGGAAGCCTGAAAACGAACGAACAAGCTAAGCAACAGGTGACACAGTCATGCCTTTTTCCATTTTGACAGAATCCGGGCTTTTTTTTGTGTGGTAAAATCAACTTATGAAAAATCCCGCTCTTGGGCGGATCGGGAGATAGTGTCAGACTTTTACTGACTAAAATCCCACTCCTGTTGCCTTTCGTACCAGGGCCGTGTCTTCCTTTCAGAATCAGACCCTTGGCCCCAGTAGGCTTCGACCCTCCTGGGCCCCTACAGTTGCTGACATCTCCTTGAGGCACGCGTGGAACAGTACGCGCCGTTGACGACTTGGGCTCAGGCCGGACGGTTATCGGTCGGTCGGACTCGAGCTATCCATTGTTCGCCGTCCGCAAGCCCGCGCCTACCATGGCCGGAATTAGGGATTGGGATCCCGGTGGCGGTTGGGGCGTGATCAGCCGCCTGCCACTCCTCCTCGCTCCGTACCCATGGGCTGTACCAAGGTCCGGCGCAAGAGATCGCCGCTGCTGACCGCCCCCACGAGGACACGACATTGCTTTGCCCAAACGCTTGCTTGTTTTCCTCCGCGCGGTCCACACAATGCGCACAGGCGTGTCTTCCGCACAAATCCGGTGCAGGAACCTTCCGAACCTACCATGTCCGGTGAAGACCTGCTTCATGCGGAAGGTGAGGACGCCGTGAGTTCTTTTCAGCCAGCGGACTTACCGCCATAATTGTGGCGTGCCCAGCACTGAATCGCGACATTCGCTGTCTCCACTTCACCATGAGATCCGCTGGAACTCTGTCTGCCATTTTTTTTTTTTTTTTTTGTTGCCGGGGTGGAAAATCCTCATGGATGTCCAAGGGGTCTGTCAGACTCTTACTGACTAAAAACCACCCCGGTGTTCCCTCCCACACTTGGACCGGGGATCGTGGGAGCTGATACGCCATCCATGATCCCCGGCTAGTGCCGGCCCGCATATGCGGGCCACCTCATGCCCGCGGGGATGTGTCCCCCCCGCGACATCACATAGGGGCACGCGTGGAACACTACGCGCCGTCGCCTCGGGTCTTGCTGAATGGGGGATGGCGGACAACCCCGAGTCCGCCGTCCATCCGAACCTCTTTATGGGGGTTGGAAGAGGGCGTTATCTGCCCTCCGCCGACGCCCAGTTCGCCTGCTGCGGCACGGGAGAGTGGCCACGGCCTCCCTCTCTCTCTCCGCAGCCTCCTTCTGCGAAATGACGGCTTCACAGAAGGAGATCGCGGCATCCCACGACTTAGCACTCCCGACCATAGAACGAGCGACGGCCGGCAGTGACAGGTCGGGGCCCACTTCAGATACGAGGGCACGGCGCTGCTCCTCCCATGCGGCACACTCTGCGTGTGTGCTGCGCCGTGTCCTCCCGACAGTCGGTGCAGTGATGGCACCGAGCGTCTGGCTCCCTGTTTATGCGACACAAGTACTTCCCAAAGCAGCTATGCCCCGAGAGCACCTGCGTCGTCCTAAACGTCAGGGAGCCGTGCTTCCTCCCGAGCCATTCGTTGAGCACTGGTCGGATCGTATCGACGGTGGTGTGGTCGGCGGTAGGGCGTAGAAGCCTGTCCCGCCATTCCGCCACCATGACCTCGCGGAGCTGAGACCGACGCAGCTCGATCTCGCGCTGCATCGGTTCACCACCCCGCAGCCTCACCTCCTCGCGCCACCGGTACAGTGAGGCGAGGCCCCTCGCCGCCAGCTCCCAGGGTAGAGATCCTGCCAATGCACAACCCGCCTCGTAGGAGATCGTGCGATACCCCCTGATAGCCCTGACGGCCATCGCCCTCTGTGGTCTTCGCAGGATTGCGATGTTGCCGGCCGTCTGGTCAGAAGCCCATACCGGGGCCCCGTACAGGGCCATGGATCGCACGATCCCCAAGTACAGCCGCCTACAGGCGGTGCTCGGGCCCCCTAGATTGGGTAGCAGCGTTACGAGCGCGCCCGCGGCGCCCATCAATTTGGGTGTCAGCCGCTGAAAGTGGGGGCCAAAGTCCCACCGGCTGTCGAGCACCAATCTTAGGTACTTCATGGTGGACTCGACAGCGATTTGGACCCCCCCGGCCACGATGTGTGATCCTGGTGGCGGCGCTCGTCGGGGGCCATGAAAGACCATAGCCTCCGACTTGTTGAGAGCTACCTCCAGGCCCAGGCGTCGTATGCGGCCCACCACCCGTGAAACCGCTGCCGTCGCGAGCAACGCTGCCTCCCTGTACGAGTTCCCCCGGGCCGTGACCAGCGGGTCGTCTGCGTAACACGTCAGCTCCACACCCGGTTGGAGCTCGCCCCTCAGCACCCAGTCGTAACCGATGTTCCACAGGGGTGGCCCCAGGACTGAGCCCTGTGGAACACCGCACGACATATCGCGACGGCCCTCGCCGTCGCGTCCCTTGTAGGTGACACACCTTTCTGCTAAATAAGCCCCAATGATGCGGCGGAGGTAGCGGGGCACCCTATAGTACCTAAGCGCCTCCCGGATACAGCTCCAGAGCAGGGCGTTAAAGGCGTTGGAGATGTCCAAGGACACCGCCAACATCACCCCGCCCCGGGAAACCGCTTCCTCCGCCAGGACTCTCACTCGCATTATGGCGTCGATAGTGGAGCGCCCATGGTGAAAACCGAACTGACTGTCGTCTAGATCCGGCCCCTCTCTGTACAAGTGGCTGTCGAGGCGGGCAGCAATAATCCGCTCAAAAAGCTTACCCACCTCGTCAAGCAGCACTATGGGCCGGTATGCGGACGGCGAGTCTGCTGGGCGCCCCGCCTTCTTGAGCAGGACCAGACGACCTGTCTTCCACTGAGCGGGGAAGTGGCCCTGCTCAAGGCAAGCTGAGTAGAGTCCTCTCAGCTGGGCCTCCAGCTCCTTTAGAGCGAGGACGAGCGCGCGACCGGGAACTCCATCCGGTCCCGGGGCAACGGTTTTGGCCCGGAGCCGCATCACAGCCACCCTCAACTCTGGTTGTGTCACCTCAGAGACCTCCTCAAACTCTGTCTGCCATGCCGCAACTTGTCGCGGCAGCGGAGTTTCACTCCGGCGTACAAAATCCGGCCTGACGATCGCACGAGTCGAACGGATAAAGTTCCGACCGCAGAGGTGCGGGGCTTTTTCCTCTGTCAGCAGCCGTTGCGAACAACATCTAGTTTGGTGTCTCACTGCTCGTCGGGAAATGAATACATAAAGCTTGCATTATAATAAATCAGTTGTATGATCTGAAATAGTTTGTTTATTGCTCGTTACCCAGTCATCGCCCACAAAATAGGATTTCTAGAAAGGATTTTCAGTGTGATCGGCCTCCTTATCTAATAACTATATGTATTTCTTTGGTTCTAAAGTAATAAATTATTTCACAGTCAAAAACTATGCACATTCTCGTACATACAAACACACAACTCACAATACAAGAACCATTCCAGCACTGCGTTCCCCGTCTGTACCAACAAATAGATTTCAATTAGGAGGCATCTTTGTTAGAATTTACACAAAGGAAAGCGTTCGGGGTCCAAAGACCGGATGATTAAGGAGACGGCGAAATACTATTACTTTGTTACGTTAGAACGGAGTTAGGGTTGTTTTCATGCTGTATGACTTCGGGGCTGGAGAGACGAGTAATACATTGGTGCCACTAGAAAGGTTTCTCGAGGAAGATTTTATAGTTAGGTACTTTAGAGGCAAGCGGAACAGTGTTAAGTCCAGCTAACGTCTGTGGAGAAGGGAGGATCCTCTGACCAGACGCTAACTGCCCATAGTTGATTTCGTTCTATTATATCTGTTCTCTGTTAATCGCCTAGAGATCTATGGTTTAAGTTCCAATGTGGCGTAATAGATGTCACTACAGTACCATGAAATCCTTTTCAATTTAGAAGGAACTCATGACCTCATCATTAGCACACAAGCGGCATGTTGCAAATGGCAGAGGTAACTACAGCCATTGACCTATACTGACATTTGATACACACGACGGCTGCAGCTGATCTTCAACGTGTTTTTTTTTTAGTCTTGATAGGTTCGCGCTTGACTGCTATTTCACCTGATGGAAAGCGAAGACGCGGTCGACGATGGAGTGCGCTTACCTAGAAGTAACCTATTCCCTCTTGTCTTAAATATTCTAGGGTTGAAACTATCAGGAAATATAGATTCCGGGAAGGGATTCCACTCCTTAGCTGTGGGCACAATAAATGTGATCGTGAGTCTCGAAGATTTTTCCGAATCGCAAAAAGTTTTTTTTGTTAAGTAACAACAAATTTACTGTTTTCAGATTTACTCCTATATCTGTGTTAAAAGACCTTGCTTTGTGCCAAATTTCATTTCCCTTAAGAGTGTCGAAATATACGTTTTTTGCGACATAAACGGCCGTATCTTTTTTATTCTTTAACTTAGAAGTTTGATTTTTTCACAGCTTTAAGGCATTGTAAATTCAAGTATCTGGTTTTAATTTCACTCGATACCTCCATTCGTTCTCGAGATAAAGGGTCTTGACAGACAGACTGACAGACGGACAACAAAATAACCCTATAAGGATTCCGTTTTTTTTCTTTTGAAGTACGTACTTAAAACAATCCTAACTTTAAAAAATTTAAACAGAATTTATAGTGCTATAATTAGTTAACACACATTGCAAGTAAACGTCATATCATTGTGTAATTACTTAGATAAGAATTGTAACGGAAACCAAGGTAACATTTTACGTTAATACTTCCGTAAATAAATTGTTAGCGGAAATATAAACAATTTACTATCTAAACGTCGTCGGCTGAAAACGTGAAGTAAATTAGTCGTAAAACGCGATATGAGTAAGAAAAACGACGGCTTTATTTTCAATTTTATGTAAATTAAGGAAACCTGTTATTTTATTTTTAGATAGGTTTATTTTTGATATGGTGTAACTTGGTTTTGTCGTACAATGTTTTTTTTTCAGTAGTCAGTATTTGTTTTAAGGACTATAGGCCCAAATTCACGGCACGTTATGATCCACGTACACCTTGTCAGCTAAACTGCAGGAACACAGCAAAGCTGATGCCTGGTAGGGGTGCAGGGATGTCTGAAAGAGTGACCGTGACCCTAGAACGCTAAGAACAACTGAAGGAGATTTGTGAATTTTGATCCGTAAAAGTCTGACACACCCTTTCACTCCGCCTTAGAGTAGGAAAAGTGAGTTGAAGACTTCCCATCTCAAAAAAACTTGGCAAGTGCGAGTCGGACCTGCGCTTTGAGGGTTCCGTACAAACTTATTTATGTTAAAAGTTCAATACATTCCGGAATGGAGTCTCGAAGGTTTCAAATGAATCGCAAAAAAAAATGGTGACATAACCACAAATTTACAGTTTTCAGATTTATTCCTATACTTGTGCTACCTTACCTATCTTACTTTATGCCAAATTTCAGAATTCTGGGTCAACGGGAAGTACCCTTTGAATTTTGATTTCCTCGAGAGTGTCGAAATGTACGTTTTCTGCGAGAACAGCTTCAAGAAACGGCTGACTTGGTTTTAATTTCAACTTGATACCTCCACGCGTTCCCGAGATAAAAGGCCTTGACAGACAAACAGACAGACAGACAAACGGACGGACTACAAAGTGATTCTATAAGGGTTCCATTTTTTCCTTTTAAAACGGTACCCTAAAAAAAGGCTGGCGTAATTTATGTATTTCATTACTACTGCTCTCAAAACGGTTAAGATAAAAATTGGGAAGAAACTGGCATCCTAGAACCAAAAATTCGAATACATATGACGACATCTACGAATTAGTATTGGGGCGGCGTCGTGGATTACGGCCCTTTCCCTCTCCTAAGAGGAGGTCTAAGCCTCAACAGTGGGAATATTATAAGGTTGGTTGATTATACTATGGTACCCTGACCTAGAATGTACCAGTAACTTATCATCTTTCACCTCATATTCTCTATGGTACGTGGGTTAAGCATAGCACATTTTCTTTATCCATTCTCCCCTGTCATTATGCAGACTATAATATTGTTAACTAAGAATGTTAACGAATAAGTTATTCACCAATGTTAACATTCAAGTAGCCGAGTCCAGCAAAACTTGAGTCATCGCACAATCAACGTTTACCATTACCTATCTTGTTTGTTACTAAAGATATAACACAAAAATAACTAAGCTATCCTTACTACATAGGCACATGAAACTGTAATAATGCACACCCCTATTCACCCCTATAAGAAAATTAGGTTACATTCATAGTTTAATCTTCATCGACCTGATTTTCAAATGTGGACCTGATTTTCAACCTGAAGCAAGCCAAAATTGACAACGCAAAATAGAGCCACTAGGCGTAGGAATGTGAGGAGACCCAACCCCAATAATGAAACCAGGGGGCCTTTTTCACTCGCCTATCGTTAACGTAGAGTATGGTTTCAAAGCTTGTTACTTCATCTAACGCAATCCAACGCAATGTTTGACGAAGAGGCAACGCGAAAAAAGAGAGATAACGCCTGAAAACTCTGTTAACACTCGGTAATTCCGTGTGTTAACTCGAATATTTCACAAAACTTGTTCCAGGAAATACGTTTTTTTTTAAACCCTTGAAAGTTTTTGCAAAAAAATGTTATCATTCAGAATCTTGATTAAATTTGCAAGGATTCTATTTTAATATTTTTTTACTTTTTAATTTTTGAGTATAAAGTGGAAAATAGAAGATTTTCAGAGGTCTTTACTGAATAAGTTTTACACAAATTTACAAATTGATTTCAATAGAAGCCTAGATAATATCCTCAAGATACTGTGTTTTCAAAATATCTAATGAATAATGTGTAATAATCGCGTAAAAACGGTTGCAGGAAAAACTGTGAAAATGTATGTCGAACATGGGAATCGACTCATTACATTGGTAGCATATCGGTATTGGTATTTACGCACGCACAACAGAACACGCTGGTGATGCACTATCAAGAACCATCGAAGAATATCTTTAGATCTATCAAGAACTTGTCAAAAAGATAATTTTTATTATGCTGAAATAATTCTTGATTTACCTAGGATAAAAAAAAACATGTTAAAAATCGATTCCATAGCCGATTTTGAATGTACCTACTAATTTTAGCATAGCATAGTCGGCCTTATAATGTTCCCACTGTTAAGATTCAGGCCTCTTCTCTAGGAGAGGGAACGAGCTGTAATCCGCAACGCGGCCCAGTGCGGGTTGGTGGATGTCACCTGTTTTCGAATTTTTGGTTCTAGGACATGCCGGTTTCCTCACAATGTTTTCCTTCACCGTTTAGAGAGTAGCGGTGATGAAATAACTTACACAAAGTAAAGCACCTGGCTAGGTTTGAAATCGCAACCTACAACTCGTAAGTCGGGGCCGTTGTCACTCGTCCACTTCTGCTTAGAACTAACTACTATTTTTAGGATGTGTGTTATTATGTCACCACATTCAGTCCATGATGGACCACTGTACGAAGGCCGTATTGGTTGCGGCTTTAATTTCCACCAGCCCTCCAGAAGTAAATGAGGCCTCCTACTTTATTCAGGGCGTCTTTGAGGGAATTCGGTTCGGAAATTGATTCAAAGGCTTATGTGCGTATATCGGTTACTCAAGGAGCACGTGCGCGACCGTTTCCTCCGTTTCCATGCGCGTTGTGTACACGAGTCTAGCCGTGACGCCAATGTAGATGCCAGACTTAATTCAAAATGAACCTGCCAAACTATTGATAAAACCTATATATATATATATATTTTATTGGGTGGGAAAATCATCTTATGACAAATCGCGCTCTTGGGCGGAACGGGAGATAGTGTCAGACTACGATTTGCTGACATCTCCTTGAGGCGCGCATGGAACAGTACGCGCCGTCGACGACTTGGTCTCGGTCCGGACGGTTAGCGGACGGTCGAACGGCGAGCCGCCCACTGCTCGCCGTCCGCAAGCCCGGAAATTGGGATCGGAATCCCGGCGGCGGTTGGAGCGTAAGGACCGTTGCCTCACGCGATCGGCCGCCTCCTTTGCTAGCATTACTGCTTCGCAGAAGAAGGCGACCGCCTGCCACTCCTCCTCGCTCCAGATCATGGCCTTTACCAAGGCTACCTATAAAAACCTATCCATCTTAAACCCAATCATAGATTTTCAGACTACGTCCAAAACCTACGTGTCCTATCCAATTGGTTCCCAAACCCACAATGATATATAGCAGACCTAATCTAGGAACGCAATTCAACACGTTACCTACCTGTGGCTTTAAGATTTATAATCGTACTTAGCTTGGATATCCTATTTTAGGTGCTACAGGCATAAACTTTGAAGGACCTAAAGTAAACATGATGTTTGTTTGTTACTTAATTGCCTTAAGAGAGTTGGCGATGATGTCTTAATTATATATGTCAAATAGCACGGGAATACAACAGACATAAGGACGCAAGTGCACATGTGGCGCAGTTTGACAGAGTTTGGCATGACGTTTGCAGCGAGTCCAGCAGTAAAACGGGTGCTCCGGTCCTTGAGGAGTCGCACGAAGTTCATAGATCAAGAGGAGTCACAAGACTCCTCTTAAGAGGATAAGAAATGCATAGATATTTTGAATGTTGCCCCTATGAAAACAAATACTAAAATAAAACCGAGCAAGTGCGAATCGGATTCGCGCACTGAGGTTTCCGTACAAACTTACCTATGCATGGCATAGCATATAGCATAGTCGGCCTTTTCATGTTCCCACTGCTGGGACTCAGGCCTCCTTTCTAGGAGAGGGAATGGGCCGTAATCCAACACGCAGGCCCAGTGTGGGTTGGTGAATGTCACATGTCTTCGATATTTTGGTTCTAGGACATTAGGAAACCCCTCACGATGTTTTCCTCCACCGTTTTGAGAGCAATGGTGATGATATAAATTACAAAAAGTAATGCGCATGCTTCACGTTTTTTGCGACATAAACGGCAGTAACTTTTTTTTCGTTAACAAGAAGTATGATTTTTTCACAGCTTCGAGAGACCACAGACTCGAGTATATGGTTTTAATTTCAACTTGACACCTCCACGTGTTCTTGAGATAAAAGGTCTTGACAGATAGACAGACAGACAAAAGATGATCCTGTAAGGTACCGTTTTATCCTGTTGGGGTATGAGACCCTAAAAAACAGAATAAAATAAATGTTTTAGGGCCCCATACAACAACCGTGATTTTTTTGCCCGTTTTTTGCTGCAGACGGTTCGGAACCCTTCGTGCGTGAGTCCCACTCGCACTTAGCCTGTTTTTATATGTACTAATAGTGCCGAAAATTTCGATACAGCGATACAGGCTTGAAGTTTAGTTCTTATGTTACGTCATAGATGTCGCTACACTATTACTGTCATGATGTAAAAGGATAAAGTTGTAGAAAGAAGCATAACATAGCATTATCGGCCTAAAAATGTTCCCACTGCTGGGACTCAGGCCACCTCACTAAGAGAGGGAATGGGCCATAATCCACCAAGGTGGCCCATGTCACATGTTTCCGATGTTCCCTCACGATCTTTTTCATCACCGTTTTGACAGCAGTTGTGATGAAATAAATTACACATAGATGCACCTGGGTTTAAACCCGCGACCTATATATAACTCGTAAGTCGAACCTTTCGGCCCGAACGGCCATCTGTTTTGCGAGCAGGGCACAATCCCTGCCCATTGCCACTTAAGTTTGCCAATTCTTCGTACTATGTCGGCAACCTCAGTTCTCCTGTGGATATCACTTCTGATTCGATCACGCAAGGAAACTCCGAGCATAGGCCCTTTCCCTTACCCTTTGGGTGACTTTAAATCTTCTGATGAGGCCCATTGTGAGCAACCACGTTTCGGAGCCATATGTGGCAACATGCACTGATTACAGACTTTCGTTTTGAGACACTGTGGTATATTGGATGAGAAGATACCGCGTAGCTTCCCGAACGCTGCCCAGCCGAGTCGGATTCGACGGTTGACCTCTTTCTCGAAATTAGATCTACCCAACTGTACTGTCTATCCAAGGTAGACGTAATCGTCCACAACTTCGAGTATAAAGTACACTAGTAAAGCATCCACTCCAATCTTGATAGGAGTGGGTGCTACATGGTTATTTATCATGACTTTAGTTTTGTCCATGTTCATGTTAAGACCCACTCTTTCGGAATGTCTACTGAGGTCATTGTGCTGAGCTCTTCCGAAGTATCAACCATGACTGCTATGTCGGTAAATCGAAGATGAGAGATGTACTCGCCATGTTTGTATAAATATTTAGACGTATACAAATATAAAACTCTGATAAAAAAATTCATACGTCAAACCATTACCTACAAATCGTACAGAAGAGTATCAAATAAAATTCGCTCATAAAAGAAAGAATGAGTATAAAAGATAAAAGGGGCGTGATATGAAAAGCGTTCGGGCCTTCAGAATTTTGCTTTGGCGCACTGAAATAAGAAAAAATAGGGCATAGATTAAATAATTGAAATCATTCAGATGGGAACGCTGAAAGGCTGAATGTGGTGTTAACGAGTGTACAATTTTTACTACAATTTAAATGGGAACATTTTGTAGATTTTAGTGATTCTTTGAAATATTAATAATTAACTTTTGCCAGAAGTTTTTCTCACGTAAAAGTAGAAAATAGTCTATGTCATAAAAGTATAAGCTTGAGCAGTCCCTCACGCCCCAGCCCGTCTTGGGTCCCGATCAAGATTTCCGGCCACCGTAGGCGCGGGCTTGCGGACGCCGAGCAATGGGTAGCTCGTCATATATTATGGTTTGAATTAAAAGCTAAGCATGTATGTTTTTTTTTAGGTGGGAAATTATCCAATGACTTCTCTCGCTTTCGGGCGGAGCCCGAGGGCGATTCACACTTTTACTGACTAAAACCGCACTGTATTCGTTATGCTTCTTTGCCCTTTTTGTTCCAGAACCATGGGTTTCCCTTTTAGAAGTCGACCCATGGCCCCAGTAGGCTTTGGCCTTGCTAAGCCCCTATGGTATTAATGACATTTCTTTAAGGCGTGCGTGGAACAGTACGCGCCGTCAACGACTAGAGCGCAGTCCGGACGGTTACCGGACGACCGGACACCGTCATCCATTGCTTGTCGTCAGCAAGCCCACGCCTATGGTCGGAAGTGGAATTCGGGGTCGAGGGCCCGGTGGCTGGGGCGTGAGGATGTCTATTCCCTCGCACGTACGGCACAACATCCGTCTGGCTGAAAGATCTTCCCTTATCAAAGGAGGTATGTGAGACTACACCCTGTTCTACAGTCGCTTAAAATATCACTGAAGCATCATAGTAGACACTAGTCCGTAATTCTATAACATTCTTCATCGCTCATTCACTAATCAATGTTCAGCCATTTGCCAGATTAAACGCTTTTCGTCCTAATCCATCCTGTCACATCTATCAATTAATAAACTCTATGCCAAGTCGTCGCGTTCCCGAACCTACAAAAAATAGCTCCCTACAAAGTGAGTTTCCAATTTGCGATTGGTTTGCGTGAGTGAACATTTTTCTTTTTTTACTATTGTTAATGGCATCACTAGCTCCGATTTTTTTTTTGACGCGTTAATGGAGATTCGTTTCGTTTGAGTTTTTCTTCTTTATAAAAGCTACTAATTGGGTCCGATGTAAGTTTGTAGATCTGAAGTTATTTCTATTTTTCTGGGAAAAAATAAATTGGTCCTGTTTTCATGCGATTATTTTTATAACGACGTCGTCTTCGTTGTTAGTGGGCATAAAAAAAATGAAGATGGACTAGACGGTCATCAATTTAATAATTTATGAATGAAATATTTGAAGAATGAGAGAGCGTTGAACTTGAACATTAAATTCTTTTACTTAGAAAAAAACTTTATAGTTTTGTCTAGGGTTCTTTAAGGGGCCCTTCTTCCGAAAGTTTAGGCATTTTACGCACCGAGACGGCTTGCGTCCGCGTTGCTCAGGAGCCGTCGCGATATGAACTCCGGTGACCTATGGCGGCGGGCGAGCACGCCACAGTATAGATAAATAAATCAGTATTTCAAATATTATTGGCGTGCTAGTAATAATAGCTTGTTTTGCAACAAAAACGTATAGCTTGATGTGCTGTCCACTGCACTATTGACTGTAAACACTAATACACTTAGGTATATTGTTATAAATGTATAACTTTTTTTTATTGCTTGGTAAAATCATCAAATGAGTCCTGCCGCTCTGGATGGAGCGGACTGTCAGACTTGTACTGACTAAAATCCACCCTGTTCCTTCGGTTGCCCTTTGCATTCCAGGGCCACGGTATTCTGATAAGACAGTCTCGTGAATGAAAAGGCAGGCGATGATCATTCTGTTGAACTTAAAGAATGGTTGTAGAAGATTTGGTGAGTAATATAATGAAAGACAAAATATGATTAATTACACTGGTCTACAAAAATTTACTTTTTTTTGCCACAAGAGTTTTTTTTGCTATATATGGTTTTATTTTGACTCCCTTTTGTAGGAAATAGATATAGAATAAAATTGTTAGCCATCGTTTTTTTGTGACAGTCACTTGTATTTGTCATAAAAAATATTGATACTTTACTTACAATTAAATTAAAAAATACGTCTTTTTAAACCATATATTATGATTTTCTGGAATATTTAGCTTGAGGCTGGTCTACCACAAGTATCCAACCAAAAATTGCTAATATTCAAATGGAGTCCCCATTTGCACTGGTACGGGTTTTTCATGATGAAAATGACCTGCCGCAACCTTTCTCATTTGTGTTGGGCATTGGATCCCAGATTTTTGGTACGGAAGCCAAAATGTGATTGTAAGTCATCTATTTTTTATATAAAAAATAGATGATTTTTTTAAGTTTGTTATAAATCACCAAAAAGATGATTGAGGAACACTAATAACTGACTCAAACTAGATTAGTTTGTGTCAGTTATTAGTGTTCCTCTCTTATTGGGTATAAAAGCTAAATCATGAATTTTATTTGCAGTTACAATACACGTAGTTAGTAAATCATGGTATTAGTTCCTGCGCAATGTTTTATTTGGCATTGCAGGTATTGCTATAGCAACTCTATCAGAAAGCGTTTGTATTGCAGAACGCACACTTACATATTTTACAGTGTATGCGTTATATTTATCACTTTTGCCATATAAGTCTGGCAAAACGACCACAGACACGTAGTGTGTCTGTGGTCTTTAGGATCCTGTTCAAAACATAGGGTTTCCGAAGCCATTAAGCGCACTCCTTTTGTTGAATTTGTAAAAATCTTTACTCTTGTTGTAGATCTCATATGAAGCACTCACTTTACTTTGAGGAGCCACGGAAAAACCAAAATTATCACGGTAACACCATTTTACCCAAGTCAGCAAAATTTCTTCATTCACTTTTAGAATTTGGTTCACCACATACCTACTCGGCAGAAACTGTGAGGGTAAATGAAACCCACATCTTCTTTATGTGTTGAGAAACCAACAACGAGTAGCTTATGCATGACAAACTCACAATTGAGCACTATATTTGTTGCAATTCGAGCGCATTTAGTGGAAAGTTCGGTAAAATTTTAAGTGGCAGTCACAAAAAATCTGAGGCTAATAAAAACAAAGTATGTAGTGTTTTATGATGAGGGTAGATACTTTAGTAAAAATAAGTAAACACAATCTTTGTGGGAAAAACCTTGTCGACCAGTGTTATAATATAATAAAATAAAATATATAGTACCAGCATAAAAATTAATATTCATAAAAAATAAAATTCATAAAAATTTAGTGGTCGTGTGCTAGGTCCAGGTTCATTTTCATCGACCGATATATTCCTCAATGCTGGGCGCGAGTCTCCTCTAAGAGGGTCAAAGCCACAGTCCTCATGGCACTCCCCTCCGCGTTGGGAACTAGGACCTGATAGCAAATCAGGATTGTTTTGCGTTAGAGATTCCTCATTTTCCTTATTTTCGGATTATTTGTTCTCTTCAAGTGTCAGATTTCTTATGCCCATACCACGCGTATGTCAGGGGTTCACGATTTCAGGAAGTAGGCATTATATAGCATTATATATAGGTTCAACGTTATAGTAATCATCTTCCTCTTCTTGATTTTCAGCTTTAATGGAATCATCTTTGTCTTTTCTAGTTGTCCTTTGAAATTTGTCTTCTTCATTTTTAGCTTCAACAATAATGGAATTATCTTCGTCATCCCTAGTTTTTCTGCAACAATGGAATGTCATTAACGTTATGAAACGGAAGTTTCAAAGTCACCGAAATAAACTTTAACAAAAAATCATTTACTGCCATGTTACATCCCATAATAGGATACATAAGACATGTGATAAGTAAGAAAACTAAAGCGCGACGGGAGATAACGTCAAACTTGTAGCGGATGAATAAAACTGCTCCGCCACAGTATATAATGTAATATGTACATAATGTACTTACGTATACTGTCCCTCTTTAGAGTGCCCATCGGTACTTTTTTTGGACATCAAAGTACCTTTTCCGGTACGTGGTCTCAGAGCACTGGAATGGAATAAATTTCATTACATATTTTCAAAAAAATCAAATTAACAAACACTAATTACTAGAGTTTAAATAAAACCTGATACATATATAAAAATCTCGTGTCTTGACCAGTTTTTTGTATATATTTGGTAGGTTTGAGAATAGGTCATAGGCTATTTCTATAGTGGCCGGCCGATTTCTACCTACTAAACGCAGCGCGACCATAAACCGTGCTCTAGGTACTTACCTAGTGAGTACAAGTAGTGACCGATAGCCATTGTTCAATATCTTTCAAATCTTCATAAACATAATAAAAGAATGTAATAATAATAATAAACTTTTTACTTTACTTTTTATAAGTGTATCGCAACTAAAAAGTGTGAAATAAAAAACTTTTTACAAAAAAATATTTTTTTGTAAAAAGTTTCTAAAGTGCATCTTATTACAATTCTGATAAGTCCAAACACGGCTAGGCTACATTGATTTATTACGGAGTTCCAGTGCCTACATTCCGGCTTCATCATCATCATCAGATCACTTTGATGATACCATTTTCAACACTATTCAGAGCCATTAATTTATTTGTATTATCATAGTCGCTTAACTATCTCCATAGTGATATCTATGCGAGTATGAAGTTCCGTTGACCATTTCTGGTGTTCTTCATCAGTTCCATTTCATTAAATGTTACTTTTCGACTGTAAATGCTTAATTTCTCGATAAAAATACCAAAATCATATTACAGTTGGCTATAATATTTGAGGAGTTCCCTCGATTTCACCAAGATTCCATCATCAGATCCCGATTTGGTGACTATGGGACCATTTGGGAAATATACCCTTTCCAACAAAAAAATAATTTTTCAAATTGGTTGGCAGCGACGAAGTTATGCGCGAACAAACATTAAAAAAATCATACAAACATCCGAATCGAGAACCTCCTCCTTTTTTAGAAGTCGGTTAAAAACAAAAAACAACAAACCTAGGTACTTACATCTCCTTGAATTTGATCAGGATGCAAAACTGCACTTTTTAAAGGTTTAATAATGTTTCCATGATAGATTTAAAATTCTAGTCATACTGACTTCGCTGGTCTGTGTAGAGGAGTAATTATATTGTGACGTATTTATAGAATAAATACTTACGCAATACACTTTCGGATTTTCTTCACTTCAGATACCCTTTTTTTCTTAATTTTGTTTTTTCTATTCGCGATTGCAATTACTTATAATAAAACACGTTTATTTACGCGCGCGGCAACGAAAATGTATGGTCGCGAGCAAAACTTGCATAGGTCCTCCCTCGATGACGTCCGGCAGGACAATGGCGCGGTGCGCGCGTGCCGTTTTCACGTATTTATTTTATATAAAAAAAAATAAGTGCCATATTATAAATTTATCCAAAAATATCCCTGTCAAACCCGATTAGTAAATGAAATGTAAAATTTCCATAAAAGTTGCGTTCCCCCAAGTCTCATAAAACTTAAAATACTTTCAAAATCGACTTTATTTCAGATTTTTTTTTATCGAGTGGAATGTTAAATAATGTGTTTTTAACCAAAAAAGTCACTAGATTAAAGATGTATCTGTACTATATATTTTTTTCCGGATTTAAATATGATGATTTCTCTGAAAACAACTCGATCTAGAAACGTAAATTTCGAAAAAGGGGCCCTTAAGTTGAAAAAACGCCCGGGCATCACTATTATGCGGTTCGCCTGGAGGACACGGTGGAGCATGCGGTGGAGGATTATCCCGTTTCATTGGAGCACCACCGTTTTCTTATGGAGGTGATAAGTGATAAGGACTACTCACGTTCGGCCATAGTTCAGGCCATGGTACGAAGTAAGAGGGAACGGGACACGACCACCTCTTTCTACGAAGGAGTAATGCAAGCAAAGGAAGCGGCCGAAACCGTGAGGCTTTGTCACTGCGAGAGACGCCCCAGGTTTCGCAGGATGACTACGGGCCACCGTATGTGCAAGTTTGCGGACGGCAAACTATGAGAAGCTCGCCATTCGACCATCATGCGTGCCTCAAAGAGATAGCAGCAAAATTGATAGAGCCAGTTAGGTCCGACGTCTGCCAGGTCTGTGGATTGTTCAAAGAAGTTACCATAGCCCCAGCAAAAAAGGTATCTGAAGGAACACTGTGGGTTTTAGTCAGTAAAAATCTGACACTGCCTCCTGCTCCAAACCTAAAAATAAAAATAAAATACTGGATAAGTGCGACTCGGACTCGCGCACTGAGGGTTCCGTACAAACTTACCTATGTAAATAGTTCAATTCCCGTATGGAGTCTCAAAGATTTTTCCAAATCGCAAAAACAGTAATTTATTTTTACGTCACAAAAAAAAAACTTTTTGTGACGTAACAATAACTTACTATTTTCAGACTTTATTCATAGGTCATATAAGTTAAGGTCGTATAGGTCAAGTCTATACTTGTGCGATATGACCTTGATTCATGGCAAATTTAAAAAAAAAAATTCGGGCTAGGCGGAATTAGGTTATGCAATACCGACGCACACTCCCCGAAATGGCAACTCGACTTCGATGCTTCCACTCAACGAGTGCATCATTGCCAATGATCCTCCTGACTCGCCTCTTAATTGCCTCAAGTGCATAAAACGCATAAATTGAGCTTTAAAAGAGACTTTGACCCCTGAGTTTGTTTCCGTGTTTCTTCTCAGGGTAGTCAGCTAGGAAACACCGGCCTCATCTAGTTTAAAATGACAAAAAAAAAATTGACGTGTAAAAGTGTTTTTTTAAACCTACTTACAAAATAAATATCATTTATCATTTATCATTGAAAGCGCCCTTAGAATAGCAGCTTTTCTGGAAACATTATTTATTTTAATTTTGGCGCGCAGTAATTGTGTTCCTTACACGGTCTGCAATTCGAACCAGGCGCTCCAAGGCTCGCTGACCGAATATTTTTATAAGAAAAAAAATACAACATTTATTTTAGACACCTCATTTGCTCACGTAGCGAATAAGAATCAACTGTCAGGAAAGGGTTAAATGGGGCTTACGTCTACCGTTAACGGTCTGTCACTAAGTACTTAATTACTATCTTTAAACAAGAGCTTGGTTTTAGCTGTGACTTTGACATTTTTATTTGGGTTCCGTACCCGGCCGGTGCCTACGGGACCGTATTCGATCCGTCCATCTTCCTGTCCGTGTGTCAGTGGGCCGTATCTCATAAACCGTAAGAAGTATAGAATTGAAATTTTCCCAAAATGCTTTAGTTCTATAATTTGCGGTTAGGACAATAAATAATAAAATTAAAATTAACTTAAAAATTAAGGTTCCTATACATGTAACGTTATTTTGACGGCGTTTTTTTGCTTGATTTTAATACTGTATATTTTTTTTTTAGGTTGGATTTCATCCAATGACATCTCTCGCCCTTGAGTGGAGCAAGAGGAAGTATCAGACTTTTACTGACTGAAACCCACTCCTATGTTCCTTCGTTGCCTAATTAGGAAGAAATAAAACAAATCTTACGTATCATAAATCACAGTACAGTCACTCCCAAATAACAATACACTCTAATTTACATCCTTAAATAATAGTCCAATTAGTTGACATAAAATGTCATGAAATGAGCAATTGAGAGTACTTTAGCGGAGACATGACATCAAAGTGAATTTTAACGAATTAGGAGCAAGCGGAAAATGTCCGAAGGAAAAATTACGTGCAGACAACCATTCTAGCGTTCGTAATACAGTTGGTACTGGTGTGGATAAAAGTGTTTTCAGAATCAGAATAAAAAAAGTATTTGTGAAGGCACAGGTAAATTGGTTGTTATTGTATTAATAATAAAGCACACTTTGGTGAGCCAATCAAAGACGTACAGCAATAATTCATTATAACGATAACATTAAATTATTATTTTTTTTATAAAAAATACATCAGCCCTTCTCTGGATGTCTTCAAGAGGAAACTTAAAGAGCACTTCCTTTCATTATTGACATAATATTAATGTATATTAGTATGCATTTATATTATAATTATATATTAGAATTATGTATAATATAATTATATTTTAGATTTAGTTATTGCAAGGATTATATTGTGCACTGGTTTCTACCCTCGAATGTGTTCTCACTCTGTAACGCAAAGGTTTGCTGGGAGAAAACTTATTGTTGAGTTAAGCTTCCCTTTGTACATAAACTGTATTATCTCCGTGTACTATGAGTGTTTTTGTGTACAATAAAGAATTAAGAATTACATTTTAATTATTTTTTTTCAATTTTTAATTTACATAATACTTTTTTTAAGTAAGCCTGACTGAATGTCCTGGTAAATAACGAAAGCCAAACCGCGGCCAAAATGGCACTTCGAACGGTAGGTACTGACCAATCCCAAGCGCACACACATAGAAATAATGGGTACTTACATGTACACACAACCCGCCTTCGTGAAATAGGACAATAAATAATGTCTAATCTAAGTACAAAATGTGTTAAGTGTTAACAAAATTAAAGCTTTCTCCCAAAATTACTCGTTTTACGAAGCAACAGGATCGAGTAATAAAAACCAATTCACATTATCTAGCAAACACGTGTGACTATTGAAAAAAAAATACTGTATTGAAAACAGTTTCAGAACGTATCGAAGATTTTATTCCTACAATATATATAAATAAACACTTTACCACCCGTTTACCTAAAATGAAGCCTACACTGAAATGTTCCCATTTAACATACGAGAAGCATAATGAGCGATTCAGGATTCCTTTTCTCGTCTTAACGTCTGTTACAATTCAATTTGGTGACACACTAAATACACAGAATAAAAAGTTCAGAAGCCCAACTACTTACAAGTGAAAGCTGGCACACGCACACAATAGCGTGCGTATGAATGATCTCAAACAAATCATCATCATCTTCCTGCCCTTGTCCGATCTTATTTGGGGTCAGCGCAACACGTTTTTTTCTTCCATTCTATCCTGTCAACTGTCATACTATCACTAACTTCCTTTTCTTTCATATCACTGTTCACAGAATCCATCCATCTTTTCTTTGGCCTCCCTCTCCCTCTCCCTTTCCCTCTCCACCCATCCACATGTATACTCATAACTCTTTTAGTAACATGTGTTTCATCTCTCCTCTTTACATGACCATACCAAGACAAATGATTCTCCTTCAACTTTTCAGTCACTGGCGCCACTTTTAAACCTCCTCTAATATATTCATTTCTCAGTGATCTCAAACAAATGCCGATCAAAATTAAAAAAAAATTCTAGTATTTCACATAGGCCTACATGGGCACTTATAAAACATCAGAAGTTAGTGCACTGTTCTAAATTGGTCGTTTCCTATGGAGAAGAACCGGCAAGAAACTCCATGATTACTCTTTTCAAATCGCAGTGCGCTTGCACTCGCTACACGCAAAGTGTGTCTGTGTGTGCGTTTGCTCACGTTGCATTGAACTTCTGTACTTAACTATTTTATTTAGGATACATACTTATTATGTAAGATTTTCGTGTTTTACAAATGTTTCTCAGAATTTCTGGCACGCGTACCGTAAAGTTCTCTGTAAATTAGACTTTTTTTCTGAGAAACGAAATTTTGTGACTGCTGAGAGATTTTACTTAAGACGCACTTGAGTGGTCATCAGTGTTTGCTTTATGTTTTTAGATAATTGAATGACAAACACAATGAAACATTTTTTGACCCATTTTAGTAAATGTTAGACAGGTATTTTATTCAAAAATATATTTATATGAAATTTTTTTATGTGGCTCTGAAACGCAAAAGGCAACAGGACGAATACTGTCATGACTAGATTTTAATCAGTTAAAGTTTGACACTCCCTCTCACCCCACCTAAAAAGGGAATACATATTTGATTCCACTCAATTTAAAAAAAAAAATACACATTTCGAACATACATTTCTCAAATTGCAAATATTCTCTACTTACATTTTTGAATACTAGTACTCTTTAATTATTTTATAGGGTTAATATAGCTATGTTACAGAATGAATAAACCGACAGTAAAGAAAAAATATTATTTATTATTTTATTTATTTATTTTTGATTTTGGAAAAGGAATAGTTTTTTGAATTCAGAACTTCTAGCGAGATTGTAGTAATTTTAATTTTTCGCAATGGCCAGTTTAATTCAACGATAATTTTTAAAGTACCCAATATAACATCTATCAATATAAAATCTATTATCAATCTAAATTAAAAACATAATAAAAACAAACAGCTATTTTCACGCGTCACTTCGATCACTACTTGACGGACGTGATGTTTATTGAAAATATGGATTGTTAAGTCCAATTTCACTACGGGAAATGGAATCCCACTCTGTATTTTAAACGATAGTTCAATTAATGTTGTCTAAAAGGGGTTTTATAATTTATCCTATTGACTAAAGAACCAGTAGTTCTAATGAATGGTGACATAAGCCATGCACCACAATACGAAAGTAAAAGTTTATGAAGAACGTTTTCTAGATCAATAATCTCAGCCATCTGGACTAGCTTCTGCCAGCGGCTTCACCCGCGAGAAAGTAGATTCCTCCACACAAACTTTGGACCCCCGTTTTATACCTTTAGGGGTGTATTTTGGAAAAGCCTCTCTTAGGCCCCTCGCCTACGGTGACATTTTTAGCGATGCTGTTGCGCGTTTCGTAAACGCGCCACTTTTCTCCGCAACCGCAGCGGCAGCACCAGCACAGCACGAAGAGCTTGGAAGATGGGATGGCGCAAGAGTGTCGACACAGGTCTAAAGGCCTACCCATCTTCCACGGAAATAAAGACATACCGTCCGGTCTCTTAGCATCGTCGCGTGCCAGGCCATGAGGTTCCAAAACAGCTGGAACACCGACGGTGACAAGGGCTCGTCGGATAATGGCGTCAATTTTCGCGTGCCATGCTATCCGTCCCGCGCTTCGACTGCTTGATAAAAAACAGAAAATAAAATAGGCCAATTTCAGTTAAGACATGACTATTCAGGACTGACAACGTCCGTTCACGTACATGGCATATTTATCAACACCAATCAGCACAATCATTTTGAAGGGAACTGAATGATCCAATATACGAAAAGAAAATGACAAACTCCATTAACTTAAAAACACTACAGTAACTAAAACTTCAAAAATCATACCTTCAGCTATCTTCAATCGGCAATTGTATAATATTGTATAAGACTTCAGCATTAACTTAATTATTCTAATGAGATGAGATTACTCATCTGTCAGCGACTGCTAAGCCTCACGATAGGCCGTCTCAAGTGAGCACAAACTTAATATTCCATAACTAAGCAGATTATGTATACCGGAGAAGGGGTCACAGTGTAGCAAATTGTGCCACTTTCAATGTTAAATTCTGGTTTGAAATCACGAGTGATTTATCAAACCAAAGTTAGCAATTTTGATGTCATTAAATAGTATCGAACCGTAAAGAATCTGCCACCTTAGCCAAATTACAATCGTTTTGTTTCGATTCTCTTTTCATTGATCGCCTCGAGTCGGCCACGCCTCGTATTTCTTTGTTCTTACCACGTGACTGAGCGTTGAGATGACGTCAGAACAAAATAATCGGAGGCGTGGCTGACACGAGGCAATCGACGAAAAGAGAATCGAAACGAAACGGTTGTAACTTGGCTAGTGGGACTGAAATCAAGAATCCGATGGTTGCTAGATACGGGACCGATCATTGTGGCGACATTTGTGGGGAGGCTTATGTCCAGCAGTGAACGTCTTTTGGCTGAAATTATGATGATGATGGATTGGCCATACAGTCCGACATTTCTCTCAACAAAAACAATTAGTGACGTCCAAGTAAGAATAATAAATATAACCATCGAGCATTATTATTCTTCATTACTGACTACTAGGTATATAACCCTAGTGGTAGACCAAACCTTTTTTTTTTTTCATAGACTGATGTTCTCCGCCCTGAGATATGTGGAGGCATTTGTCAGTCTCTTACTGACTACCCCGGTATTCCCACGTATAATTACGTTGGGGGGCTGTAGTTATGTGTGACTTCTGCTGCCTTGGATTAGTGCTGGCCCACCGTGTGTGGACCTCGTCCTTTAGTGGGTTGTGAGAGAGAGCTAGGAACTCTACTTTCCGCCACATTGATCGGGCAAAGGATATCCCCAAAACCGTCAACTTAAGCGCTAAATAACTAAGGTTATTTAGCCTTAATAGGAAAACATCATAACCGACTTATTGCGGTTTTCGCAGGAAGAGGTATTTTTTTCCTAATTTAAATTTATGATAATATTTGTTCTAAAAATGTACAACAAAAACAATCATAAAAAATTACTAATATATTAGACCAGGAACTCTTGACATAATTATCTTAATACTGTTTTATTAGGAATAAAAACCACTTCTTACGAAAATTGCGAACTGTCTCTTAACAAGTTCTTCTTGAAAAGGCTCGAATTTATAAATAGTATATAATAATAATCATCTGATCAATTTGGACAATAGACGTCCACTGTTAGACATAAATCTCCCCCAAGCGTCACCATAACGGATGGTCTTTTACGACGCGCATCCATTGGATTCTCGCAACCCTCACCAGAAGAAGCTTTAACTAATATAATCGAGATCTAAGTTCTCTTACACTAAGCATTTATTAAAACAAGATTTAATAAAATTATGAGCTGTATATCGTATGTAAAGTTCTTCGACTTTTGCAATATAAATCTTCCTGCTCTGTGTCCCAAGGAATATCCTCCTACTTCCGAAGGGCAGTTTAGTATTACTTATAATATTATTAAGCACGCTATTGTATGAAACTTGAACTTCAACTTAATAGAGCTACTCGACCCTAGTACTAAAGCCGTTATGTGATAATTGGTACGTTGCCCCGATCTGACGATCTTGCCAACGGTACTTGGTTTGTAGAATTTCCATTGATCGCCTTTGTTTCTCGATGTTATTGTGGCTTGTTTGATGTGCATAAATGGTTTTGTGAAGATACGAGTATTACTCGGTCTGGTAGCCATTTCTTCATATAAAGTGCTCGAACATAAGATGGGATAATATCTTCTATGAAACGACCAATATTTGTGTCCCTTTTGGTTTGTCTAGGCTTCGGTTGTTTCTTTGTTTATGTTAGTATGTATTTTTGTATTTTATAAACTTTGTAATTCAATGTAGCTGTTATTTAGCCTCTCGCGCGTCTCTCGCTATATAAAGATAGATAGTTACAGAAAAAGAACAGAGAACACAAAAGCCCAATGAAATTACAAAATTAATCATCTGATAAAATATAAATAGGAACAATCACTACCTTCATTATTATGAGTACAGAATAGAATTGTAGGTATTGATTAAATTAAAACATTTAAAATTCTAAATAAATAATAAAAAAATAATATTTAATCATGTCGACATTTTTAAATAACAATAATTAAATATACTATCAATTAAAGGGACTTAGTGATAGTTTGACGGGTGACAGGACAGAATGGAAGAAAAAAACGTGTTACGCCGACCCCAAATAATAAATTAACTAGATATAATATTATTTATAATATAAATTGAATGTAAATTTAACTATTTATTTTGATATGTATTGTTGCATGGAATAAAAGGTTTTTTTTTATTTTATTTTTATGAGTATATCTGAGACAAATAAGAACCAGCATAGTGTGAAGTGCATTTCAAGACGTAGCATTGGTAGGCTATCAGGTGGACCAGGTGGCCTGGATCAGCAGTGGACGTCTTTCGGTTGAAATGATGTTGATAATGACCTAGTCGGTCGCCAGATTGTTAGGCAACTAGTCATGGAATTTCTTGTACTTTTGTATCACATATTTTGGGGTTACGCATGCGGGATTGCCCCGCATGCGTTATCCCCGCAAATTTCCATTTCAGTATTTTCAAGTATTATAATACAATATCCCACAACTATCACACAACGTCGTCTAGTCCCAGGCTAAGCAGAGCTTGTGTTATGGGTACTAGACAACTGATGAACATACATATATATTTCTAAATACATACATATATAGATACAATTACACCCAGACACAGAACAAATGATCGTGCTCATCATACAATCATTTGTCCTGGGTGGGAATCGAACCCACGACCTCCGGAATAGCAGTCAGGGCCACTAACCACTAGACCAACAGGCCAGTCAAATTTGTATTTGTTGTAATGCGTAGAATACGCACGCGGGGTGCGTTTTTTTTTTTTGCATTTTGATATTTTCTGCATGCGGAAAAATTCCGCATGCGGCATGAAATCAGAGCTATATTAAAAACACCAATACATAGTTCCGTTTTCTTCTCAGCCTCTTAACTAACAAAGCGTCAAAATCATTGTTCTAAGCAGACTTTGTTCAAGTTTGGACATTCTACAACGAGGGTCTATCGGTGCCTACCTCAAACTACTGTCAACAGTGATTAATCTTAATTCACCTTGGAGTGGGGTCCGTAGTGAATAGTTTTGATTAGAATGTACTTCTGAAGATGGGATCGGAAGGTCAGGAACATTTTTGGTGATGGATACTTAAGAAATGTTTGATGGAAGTTTTATGAACTGATTCAGGCTGCTGGTCTGCAGATGAAAATGAATTAATTTTAATGCTGCACGCATTTAGAGCTTAAGTCGAATAAATAAGTTGAGCCTCTTTCATCGATCTGGTGTTTGTATACTCGTCTCAGGTGTACGGGTAGTTGGCGTTGACAGTTGACTTCGGCTCACGTGACCCTAGCTGCTGGTGACGTCACGAGCCAATATATTAACCCCTTTTTTTAGTATGATTTCTACAACCTGTATCTCTTTAGAGGGTTATCATTTTTTTTCTAATTATTATTAACTTCGGCTTGACTGCGATCCCATCCGATAGTAAACGGTGATGTAATCGTAATGGTGAGGAGTACTAGTTCATTAAGAACCTATTCACTCTCGTCTTGAAGACACCTAAATTATAATTTGACGGGAAGACCGCAGCATGCAAATAATTGTTCCAGTCCTCCGAACTTGTGGTACGCGATAGAAATGACAAGACCTCATTAAATCATCATCATCATTTCAGCCACTGTTTACTCAGCTATCCTCTAAGTATCACAATGACTAATCCTGTGCATATTGTATCCATCAGGTTCTCATGGTCTTCACCAGGCTATCGGTTTATCTTGTGGAAAGCCATCCAATGCTGCATTTTCAGGCATGCGGTCACCACTTTAGAACCTTTCGGACCTAGTCGTTCTGTGATCAATGTGCTCAGCCCACCGCCACTTAAGTTTGGCCATTTTTCGGTCTATGTCGGTTAATTTGGTTTTAATATAATAATTATTCCTGACTCAACCATGTCAGGAAACCCGAGAACTAAAAAGCCTAGAACTAAAAGCACATACTTTAAAAATAAAATGTAAACACTAATTTGAGTTTTAAAATGAAATGGATTGTCAAAGAAAAATAATCTTTTTTAAAGTTATTTACAAATAAGTCATTTGTAAATAACGTTAAAAAAAAATAGTACTTGAATATGCATTGCCCGTTTTGCAAAAAGTGGTCGAACTGTAGGTTAACGAAAATAGATATTCTAGATGCTGTAACAAGTTGTGACGTTGCGAAGAATGTAAAACAATAACCGCAGATTGCTTTAAGGGCATCCAATTCGACATACATTTTCACTCTTTTTCACAAAACCGCTCTTACGCGATTATGATGTTATTACACATTTTATATTAAATATTTTGGAAACACAGTATCTTGTGGATGTAATCTAAGCTTCTATTGAAATCAATCCATAAATTTGTTGATTTCTTTAGATGAAAAAATCAAAAAAGTATAACAATAGAAGCCTTGCAAATTTAATCAAGATTCTGAATGGATTACAATTTTTTTCAAAAACTTTTAAGGGTTTAACAAAAACACGTATTTCCTGGATCAAGTTTAGTAAAAAATTCAAGTAAATCACGGAATTGCCGAATGCTAACAGAGTTTTCAGGCGTTATTCTCTCTTTTTTCGCGTTGCCTTTTCGTCAAACATCGCGTTGGATTGCTTTAGATGAAGTAATAAGCTTTTATACCATGTTCGAAGTTGACGATAGGCGAGTGAAAAAGAACCCTCTTAAGTTTTGTCTAGAATGCGTTCAAGACCCAAACAAAACGAATTAATATGGCTCATTATTTTTATTATTATATGAATGGCAGTAGAAATATTTTATTATGTACATGTTTGTAATACTGGAGGGCTTATTAATTTATAAATGTCATTATTTTCCTGGATAAAATTCAAAAACCTTGACAACCTTTTTACACGATGTCCGGTGTGTGTAGAATTTGAATTCCACGAAAAATACATTGGCAGTTACATAAACATAGGGTAGCCATATACCAAATACGGATCAGTCGGACCAAAATACGGACCGGCCGAGTGCCACTTCTGAAGGTTGAAGAGTCATGGGAATGCGATTCTAACAGTTTTATGTTGAAAAGGAAAATACAAAAAAAAATGTTCGAATATTTTTTTATGAAAATATATCTTCGGGAAGGGTCGTGTTTGGTCAAGATTATGTCAGATATCGCTGCAGTGTATTTTTATTTAGTTCAGATATCGGTTTTTTGTTTATCTTGGGTTTGTTTATTCAATTTAAGACCATAGTTTATTTTTATGGCTTAATATACGTGTAAAAAATGTATAAATAGAAAAAAATAATACTAAATAATCTGGAGTTGGACAACTGTGTTGTCTATGGTCATATAAAGCTAGATACACATATGGCCTGTCAGGGAATTTTGTTTTTATATTTTTGTTAAGAATTGTGCGTCTATTTAGGCAGAATAAACATGTTTTCTTTCTTTCTTTTAAAACAGTCTATTTTTTTTTAAATTTCATTTCATTATGTTTAAGATTGTAGCGACATCTATGGCACCTCATAAGAACTAAAAGAAATCAAAAACCTGCATCGTGCAATTAGAGTTCTCTGTGCGATTTGAACATATACAACAACTCAAAATTATCTATCGGGCAGTTACTCAGATCAGACAAAACATCCGTCTGGTCGGACTCGGAGGAACCTCCCTTTTCAACGGATGTTTGCGGGACTTTACACTCTGGTCCATATACCTCCAAACTGTTGACCCCGAAGTTTAAAAGATCAGACTATTCCGTGCGAGTATATATTCAAATATCTTTGACTAATTAATCTCTGTTACTGTTAGTGGTAATCAAACTAATATAAACTGATCTTATATTTTATTAAAACTCCGTACTACGACAGGCCATCAAATGAGAGCCAATACACACATCAATATTAAAATTTCTTTTACATTTACAATCAACAAAAACCTCTCCACCCCGATACATTTCAACAAATAACTCTAGACACAAAACGAACTATTAAAAAACAGTCAAAGAACAGGATGGAGGATCACTCATCCAAATATATTCTTTCCATCCATTAACTGAATAGGTTTTCAGTAAAAAATGTCCTTCTGAAATCACATCGTTTTTCGTTTGTCTTTTGTGTTTTATCAACCCATCCATTAACAGGTATCCACCATAGTCATCCCCTTTTCCGTGTTGTCACAAAACAGATAGGTACAGAAGTTAATTTCTTGTTTGTACTTCACTTTTCACTCCTACACTCGGAGGTTGCGCTAGGGTCGGCACATTCTGTTCACGCACGCTCGATGGCGCTGGTTGCACCGGCGGCCGGTCCCCATCCTATCCTATCCTGTTTATAATTAGTTTATTGAACACAAAGCTTACACAGCTTACACTACAATAAATACCTTATATAAATTGTAAAAATATTACACGGCCACAAATTCATTTTTGCTTTCTCGGCGCTAAGCCGGAGGCTAAGTCACTTACCTACCTACCTATGTGTTCTGTATTGTGTTAAAAAGAATCATCAAAATACAAGAAAATACCTACTTACCTCTCTAAAACAACTGGTAACTTAAAAAATGGTAATTCACCATTTTATGTTGAATTTAAATGGCCTTCCACTGAATAGTTACAATTACTCTTTTATGCTCCATTATTGAACAAAAAAGTTGACAGACGCGTGTCTCAAGTGGATGCTACTCGCGCTTGCATTGTGCATTGGTTTCAACCGATTTGAGATATCGTGTCCGTGAGTGGTGTTTATGTGTGCGTTGCTCGAGCGCGCTTAGTATGTAGATTGACTTCTGTACCTACCTCTTTTGTGGTGTTGTGCCCGGTTGACTTTTCTACCGAGATTATTGTTTCGCGTACCTGCTTGAGCCATTCTTCTTTTTTAGGGAGCCGCAACTCTTTTACGATCGAGATGCTACAGATTTTACTAAGGGGATGCAACTCGACACACATTTTCACAACCGCTCTTACGCGATCATGATGTTATTACACATTTTAGATATTTTGGAAACACAGTATCTTATGGATATTATCTAGGCTTCGATTGAAATCAATTCATATATTTGTGTAAAACTAATCCAGTAAAGACATCTGAAAATCTGTTATTTTGCATGAACAATTAAAAAAGCCAAACAAAAATTAAAAAGTCAAAAAAGTATAGGTGTATTTTTGTAAAATTTGAATGGCGACCGCGTACCGGAAGACGTAGCGTCAGAAGGCCTCCTACAAGGTGGACCGATGACTTGGTAACGAGTGCAGGAGGCCAATGGATGCGAGACGCACAGGACCGTTCATTGTTGCGATACTTGGGCGTGGCCTATGTCCAGCAGTGGACGTCTTTCGGCTGAAATGATGATGATAATGATGATGATAACCATACCAAAACAATGACTTTTTTTTCAACTTTTCAGTCACTGGTGCCACTTTCATGACGCCAAATTAACACCACACTCGAACATTTTAAGAGTCCTTGAAATGGGTCCAAAAATATTTAAATACACCTCTCGGAGTTTTTTTTTTTTTTTATTGGGTGGGAAAATCATCCTAATGACATCCCCGCTCTTGGGCGGAACGGGAGATAGTGTCAGACTCTTACTGACTAAAAACCCACTCCTGTTCCTTCGTTGCCTTCGTCCCAGGGCCCCGGGTTCCGCTTTCACACTACCCGTGGCCCCAGTAGGCTTCGACCCTGCTGGGCCCCTACGATTTGCTGACATCTCCTTGAGGCGCGCGTGGAACAGTACGCGTAAAACTTACAGGTTACTTGAAACAAGTTGAGAAAGGCTAAAGAACCCGTACTGAACTTACGTCCAGCTATGTATAGATACAGTTATCATGAGAAACTCGTCCTTTCATACCGTACTTCATAGTTATGGATATTCTTTTTGAACAAGAAGTACGGCGTACTTTGACCACGTCTTAGCTGAAAGTGGTAATGTGATCTACGATAACATACGTTCTATAGAAAACCTATTTCTTCAGTTTATACACTCAAACCCACCAAACTGGTTCTGTAGGAACTACAATTCCTTAGTGGAGTCCCGAAGATTTTTCCGAATGGCAAAAAGTTTTTTTTAAATTCATATACCTATGCGATAAGACCTTGCTTTATACTAAATTTCAAGATTTTGGGTCAACGCGAAGTAACCTATGCATTTTAATTCCTTTGAGAGTATCGAAATATACGTTTTTTGGAAGAGTTTTTTGACGCCATATTTTAGTTTGATTTTAGTTAGTTGTAATTAGTGTAGGGTTTTTTTTTTAGTTTAATCAATACTATAGATTCTATACTACAAATTAAATCAGAAATTAAATCAGGCATGAAGCATTGACCTTCTTCTACAAATGCATTTTAGACCCTTTACCATTGATGGAGTGCAACTGCACTTTTGACCCTTAATTTCCTAATGTAAATTGTATTTTTGGTGTACAATAAAGAATATCTATCTATCTATCTATACATAGTTCTGGGCTCTACTATGACGTCTTATAATGATAATAATTCCAGTGTGACAGAGAAACGGAGCGATACAGGACGTATAGCATTATCCCTTTCTCACATCTAAATTATGATGACTTAAAAACGTTATAGTAGAAGTACTTCAAACTCCAAGAGCCAGTATCTCATACGAAGTTGATGATGTATCTTACATAGCAAGTAATCCAATGGCATACATTTGTTTCTTTTCCTTTGTTTCGGAAAGATTCAAAAGCACTTTGTGAAGTTAGAGAGACGAATAATGTTCTATAGAAGTGCTTGTGAGGTAGGTTCTAGAGTAAGGGCGGGTTCAGAAAAAAATAAAAATTGACAGAAGTCCCAAACAACTATTTGGAACATAAAAACAAACAAATGAAATCGAAAACAGTTTCAAAATATTTTTTATCTACTCTCATATCGTAAAGTTCCTATTGTGAATTATAATATTCCAAAAAAAAATACTCCTGAGATAAAAAGTATCTTATAAAGGTACTATTCCTGGACATAGTCTTCACTTACCAAACTTCCGATAGCTATTAAACCACAAAATACTTTTCATCAAAAAAATGGGTATTTAAATAACTCTGAATGGGCTAGATTTGGAACTTGGCGCCATGAAATCTCAAAATTGTCTTCGAAAATATGTCATAATTAGAAAATTCATAATTGAATCAATTATTCATAATAATTTCTACTAGAAAATACTACGCGCTGTGTTTTTCCATTGCTTTTCATTCATAATCAATAGCCTGTACAATATATAAAAAAAAACCTGCCTGCCTGTATAAATTGTGTGACATTTTAGGATATAAATAAACTCTATTAACTTTCCTTTTTATGAATATTATTTATTGAGACTTCATTTAAAGAAGAACGACTTTTTCTAATAATCCCTTTATGTAATAATTAAAAAATAGTGGTGCATAGTTAAAAGTTTGTAAGAGTGTGTGTATATTTGAATGTTTGTTACTATTTCACGCTGAAACTTGACATACGCGTAGACCATGTTCGAGACTAGGATGTTGAATACTTTTTTTATCCCGGGAATATTTTCCTTGGAATAGTTTTCTACTATCAACGGGCGAAGCTGCTGGCAGCAGCTTGAGTGAAAATA
Organism: Mythimna vitellina; assembly: GCA_949316375.1. Lineage (NCBI taxonomy): Eukaryota > Metazoa > Arthropoda > Insecta > Lepidoptera > Noctuidae > Mythimna > Mythimna vitellina. Next base: position 3,346,393 of record OX438687.1, on the reverse strand, counting down.
AAACATATCACACTGCACCCGTCTGGCCCCGACCTTACGAACGCCACTCTGCTCTCGTTGTTTGCAAAGCTATTAATCTCGGTGCAACTCCAGCACATACAGCGAATACCTTCCGATCGTAACTAATTGTACTGCTACGTATTTTTTAATGAGCTGCCTTCAAATTGATTGACTTATACCTACGCTTAGGATAAAATACGATAGCAAAAAATTTTGGTTTTAATATTTTAATTTAAAATTCAATTCATTCATTTTATTTCTCTTCACAATAGGTTTTTTGACAGATAACAATGTGAGTTAAAGACTATATATTATTCCACTATTGTAAGAGTCTGATGCCTGAAATAGGCTTTTAGAAAAAACCTGTGGCAAAAAAAGAAAGTACAACATTACAATTTCCGAATTGAGTTACGAAAATTTTACCGAATCGTTTTTTTTTTTATTACGTCGTAACTACGATTTAGTTTTCAGAATTTTTCCTATACTTGTGCTATGAAACATTGCCTAATGCTAAATTTCAGGATTCTAGGTTAACGGGAAGTAACCTATGAATTTTGATTCCCTTCAGAGTTTCGGAAACACGTTTTTTGCGACATAAATGGCCGTATCTTTTTTTTCGTTAACTTTGAAGTTGGAGTTTTTCACAGCTTCAATAGACTACAGACTTGAGTATATGGTTTTAATTACAACTCAATACCTCCGCGCCTTCCAGAGATAAAAGGTCACAGGCAGACAGACAGACAGACGGATGGACAATAAAGTGATCCTATAAGGAATCCGTTTTTCCTTTTGAGGTACGAAACCCTAAAAACCGACCAAAACATGGACTATGTTTTGATTAATTTTATTATCCTTTTACAAATAAAACATCCCTAATGATCGCATTATCCTTGAAAATCGTGCGGCCTACTTTACGAAATTAGTACAATAACAACTTAAAATAACATTGATACACGTGGAAGCGTCCATTTTCCTTCTCAATATTTTGATGAGAGATTAAATACGTTGACTGATACCCACGGTCTATATATTGAGTTTAATTGAACGGGAAAAGGGCTCTGTTCTTCGGAAAATGACCCACCAGTAACAGTATAATTAAAATGTAGAACTTCCCAAGACGCCTTTTTTTTTTTATTGGGTGGGAAAATCATCCTAATGACATCCCCGCTCTTGGGCGGAGCGGGAGATAGTGTCAGACTCTTACTGACTAAAAACCCACTCCTGTTCCTTCGTTGCCTTCGTCCCAGGGCCCCGGGTTCCGCTTTCACACTACCCGTGGCCCAAGACGCCTTTGTTTTAATTGAAAACATGTGTGAGGTAAAGACCGCGTGAGCACAGGCCAATAAGTTGGTCCAACCAGATCCACATTGCTGTTGACTCAACGGTATACAATGTTCTTCACACCGCCAGAGACAGAAACAGATGGAGGAATATTATACAAGTGAAAATGATGAAGCATCAGGTCACGACCTTTAGCATTGAGGAATACGATTCTGGGATGGGTAGATGGGTATGGTAAAAGGTGCGAAAGTTTTTTTGCAATTTGTAGCTCAGTATGGGTAGGACTTTGTAAAAACATATATTGGCGGTAATGAGTTGTCATGTGTTTATTCAATTATACTTATTGAGACTATCAAAATAACTCTCTAACTTAGAGAAGAGATAATATGCGCAATTTGAGTAAAAACTTCACGTTTAACTTCTTTCATTTAGAGAGTTAGGTAGGTTTTAAGAGGGTCCTTTTCCATGCTCCTATCGTCAACATCGAGCATGGCTTAAAAGCTTGTTGCTTCATCTAACGCAACGGAAAGAGATGTTTGATGAAGAGGCGTTGCCAAAAAGAGAGATAACGCCTGAAAACTCTTAGCATTCGGTAATTCCGTAATTTATTCGAATATTTGACAAAACTTGTTACAGGAAATACGTGTAACATCATCTCAATCATCATCGGAGAGAGGAAAAGTTATCGACGTTTGCCTAGCCTATTCTCAATATGTTAGAGACCACCATTTATACGATCATCATTTCAGCCGAAAAACGTCCACTCTTGAAGATAGGTCTCTCCCAAGTCTCACGAACGGCCCTGTGCGTCTCGCATCCTTCAGATTCCCGTGACCCTCACCAGATCATCGGTCCACCTTGTTGGAGGCCTTCCAACGCTGCGTTTACCGGTATATGGTCAACACTCCAGAACCTTTCGCCCCATCGACTATCTGTTCTGTGAGCTATGTGGCCTGCACACTGCCACTTAAATTTTGCGATACTTCGGACTATCATATATCGGTAACCTTGGTTTTATTTATTTCGGATATCTTCATTCCTAATGCAGTATGAATTATATACCTACCAGTCTTTTATATAAAACGACTGCCTTGAAACTTGCGCAACTCAGTTACAGGAAAAATCAATAAAAAATTAAAGCACATAATTGGATATTATGTAATGCCTGTTAGATTTCTATACAGACGTTTATTAGACTGGAATGAAAATCGCTGAACGGAAATTGTCACAAAAAATATCAAAGATATTTTCACTAATTTGAGGCATGAGAAGCACTAGTAAAATCTAGACAAGGACCTTAGCATAAAATCTTCATATAAGTTCATCATCATCATTTCAGCCGAAAGAAGTCCACTGCTGGACATAGGCCTCCCCCAAGCGACGCCATAACGACCGATCCTGTGCGTCTCGCATCCACCGCACTCCCGCGACTCTCACCAGGTCGTCGGTCCACCTTGTGGGAGGCCTTCCAACGCTGCGTTTTCCGGTGCGCGGTCGCCATTCTAGAACCTTTCGGCCCCATCGACCGTCCGTTCTGCGAGCAATGTGCCCTGCCCACTGCCACTTTAGTTTGGCGATTCTTCGGGCTATGTCGGCGACCTTGGTTCTCCTGCGGATATCTTCATTCTTTATGCGATCACGCAAGGAAACTCCGAGCATAGCCCTTTCCATTGCCCTTTGGGTGACAGTAAGCCTTCTGATGAGGCCCATTGTAAGCGACCATGTTTCAGTACCATAAGTCATCACTGGCAACACGCACTGGTCATAGACTTTCGTCTTGAGACACTGTGGTATGTTGGACGAGAAGATACCGCACAGCTTCCCGAACGCTGCCCAGCCGAGTCGGATTCGACGATTGACCTCTTTCTCAAAGTTAGACCTACCCAACTGGATTAAGTTATCATATAAGTTACCTCTTTTTAAGTGAGAAATTATCAAATAACAACCCCTCCCGATTTGAGTGGAGCGAAGGGGAGAGACTAAAGTCCACCTGTAGTCCATTCAAAAATCATAAACTTACCAAATCCCTTGTTTCTCAATTCATTCGCAACTCACAAACAACAGTAACATAAAATGATTTTGTATCACAGCCGCAGAAGTGTCTGCTAAAGATTCAGTGATAATCATAGTCATAAAAGATGTCTTTTGTGCCTACATTGTCATTTCGGTTCTGTGCAAACTACTTGAGATTATAATTTCCATAATACAGTGTGGAATAAGACATTGTAAGATGATCACATAATCGTGGTGTGGTTTGGATATGGTAAAAGTTAACCCAGTTCAAATTAAACACAGTGTGCAGAAATCTGGCTTATTGGTCTAGTGGTTAGTGACCCTGACTGCTATAACGGAGGTCATGGGTTGGTTTTCCACCTAAGACAAATGTTGTATGTATTTAGAAATATATAAGTACCTATAGTTTATTAGCTATCTAGTACTCATAGCACAAACTCTGCTTAGTTGGGGAGTAGAAGGCATTGTGCGAAAGTTGTGGAATATGACTATTTTTTATTTTTATCTTGGTATCACTGTCTACGAATGCGAAAATACATTTTTTAAGGTAGAAAACTCCTCACGCTCTATTTGGAGCGAGAGGAAGTCCCAGATTTTTTACTGACTAAAACCATCCGTGTTCTTTGCATCCTAGAGCCGCAATAACTGTTTCCAACAACCTCGCAGCCCACGATTATGCGGGTCTGTGATTGTCTTACTACAAGGCAAGATAGGCATGCCATAATCACGGCTGTAAGTCCCCTCTTTGAGAAGTGGCTGGAGCGGCAACACGGCGTCTTCACCTTTCGCATGACACCGGTCCTCACCGGACATGGCAAGTTCGGGAGGTACCTGCATCGAATTCAGGCGGAAGAAACACCAGGGTATCACCATTGTGTGGAACGCCCGGAGGATACGATGGAGCATACGGTTGAGGTGTGCCCCGCTTGGGCAGAGCACTGCCGTGTGTTCGTGAAGGCCTTTCGCTCCGGGCTCTGGTTCAGGCTATGGTCCGGAGCTAGGAGGAATGGCGGTCGCCTAATTCTGCGAAGCAGTAATGCTAGCGAAGGAGGAGGCCGCACGCGTGAGGGAACGAACGCCCTAACGCCCCGCCGCCGAGATTCGAACCCGACTCTCAGCCACGGTAGACGCGAGCTTGCGGACGTCGAGCAATGGGAAGCTCGCCATCCGGCCGTCCGGTAATTAACCGGAACGAGTCCAGTCTTCAACAGCGTCACTACACGCTGTTGAAGACTGGACTCGTTCCGGTTAATCCACGCGCTCCTCAAAGAGATGTCAGCAAACCGTAGGGGCCCAGTCCTAGAACGCAAAAGGCAACTGACGGATACAGGTCGAGTTTTAGTCAGTAATAATCTAACACGCCCTCGCGCTCCGCCCAAGGGCGGGAGATGTCATTGGATGATTTGCATACCTACATAAAAAGAAAGGCTAAGGCAAGTTATCTCACACGAAGAGATGAAAATAATCACAAGTCTTACTCAATCCCCTATTAGTTCAGTATATTACTTGTATTGTTAGAGATTTGAAAATATTGTTAATTTTATTTCATTGAACCTTCTATGATTATCAACCACTATACCGAGTAGAATAATTGTGAGAAAACGTTGCGGATTTTTTAAATTCAATATTTTCTGGTCAAAAATTTTTAGCTAGAAGGTTTATGTTTAAGTACGTTATCGTGATAGATTATTTTTTTCAGCTGGCTGTTGCATTCCTATACCCATCCCTTTCCTGCACTTGCCTATCACCCTTGTGTGAGTGAGACAGACTGAGCTACGCGCGTAATCGAATATAGATTGACATTTCTATGTGTGCCTCACAATTTTAATGGCCGTTGTACGACTGAATTGCACCCGTTAAATAAAATTCAAAAATCGTGAAAAATGTGGTTCTCGTGTCCCGAAAACTATGCCATCGTGTATGCTGAGCAGTACGAAAGACTATCTAGGTATTGTGTCCTTTAAATGATAAGTCACTTCAAACTAGATCTTGTTATGTCTTGTCGATTCCATATCACGCATAAACCAATTTTCAAATAATTAACTTTCAAAAAATTAGTCTAAACCGCGCAAACAAATACCGCATCCAAAATTTAACTGATCCATGACCAGCTAACGTGTTTATTTTATGCGACAAGTTTCATTATTATTCAGATCACAATCTGCAATGCAACGATTGTCTTGAGCACTTTCAAATGTCGCCCCCTTAATTGCCAAAGGCTCCAACAAAATGGGCCCTCTGACGTCATAAAAATGTGACCTTGGGCCTCACCAAAGTCTCACTTCGGGCACAATCCAACGGGCATACAGGGTTTTTTTTTTGTTTAAAAATCATCAAACAACTTTGCACGGTCTAGGTGGAGTGAGACGCAGGCTCAGACTTTTGCCGACTAAAATCAGTAGAAGGCGACTGCCTTCCATTCTTCCTCGCTCCATACTGTGGCTTGTAACAGGGCCTAGCGCGAGAGGTTGCCACCGCCAGTCACCCCCACGAGGACACGGTTGTGCTTCACTCAAGCGGGGCACATCTCCACTGTACGCTCCACTGTGTTACCGTATTCCTTCAGTTGTCCTGTGACTGTGATTTTTTCGAACAATCCCTTAGTCATGGGCGTAGTATCTACACTGAAATAGAGAGTCCAAGTCTGAATTGCTTTGAAATTAATTTTAGGTTTGTGTAAGCTATGTTACTAAAAGAGTTATGAGTTTACATGTGGATGGATGGAGAGGGAGAGGGAGACCAAAGAAAAGATGGATGGATTGTGTGAAGAGTGATATGAAAGAAAAGGAAGTTAGTGATAGCATGACGAGTAACAGGGCAGAGTGGAAGAAAAAAACGTGTTGCGCCGACCCCAAATAACACGGGATAAGGGCAGGAAGATGATGATTAAGCTAAAACTTCACTGCTCTTGTTTGCCACACATGTCGACCCCGGCGCGTCAGTCTCCATACATTTTATATGGAAACTAGACTTGTAGAGCTACACTTAATCCACGCCACGTGATGCCACGCGACGTCGTTTTACGTACAAATCAGGCGTATTACACGTGTGCGTCGGTCTAATGTAGTTCTAGCTTTACTGTTGTTAGTCTTTTGAGCTATCAGCTATGGAGTTTGAACTGTGTAGTTGTTAATAGAAGGTTTGAATTTGTTTGGCTAGCAAGTAGATCTATTTTAGTTAAAGATATTTATTAAACAGAAACCCTCTGTGACCTTTATCTGATAACAACGGATTGAAGAATCTTTTGGTGAATCTATTTTTAGGATTGACGATCAGGGACGTGAATCCATAAAACCGTCGCAAACTATAACCAACCATAAACTGGTGTAATTGCGTTTTATGATTGCGTACTTGAGTTAATCTAGTTGTCTCTGTTTATTTTATCGGTTTTCTGGACATTGTTTATATTCATTGATGCAGATAAACACATTTTGTTTTATGAAATTGGGAAATTGTCAAAAAACTAGCATTTCTTCAGAGTCTCTGTCAGTTATTTACTGAAATTTGACACAACAAAAACTAACATTTCAATTGTATTGTAAATTGGATCAATAGATTTGTTGTAGATTCATACGCATTTATTGTGCGTACATCTAAGGAGTGGAATTCCCTGTTGGAGTTTGTTTCCTGATAGCTACAATCTAGGGGTTTTTAAGTCAAGAGTAAATAGGTTACTTCTAAGTAAGCGTGCTCACCCTCCACCATATCATCGAGGTGAGATAATAGTCAATCGTCAGCCTTTCAATAATAATAAAAATGTTCTCGACAATGGCGATATCATATTGTACCGAGATCAGTCCATCATCACTGACAGGACTATTGTAGCCAATAAGCCTGATACGGTGGTAGTGGATCGAAGTAAGAGGCGTGCGTGGGATTGTAGACATATCCATTCCGCATGACGAGAACCCCGTAAAAGTCGAGAAAGATAAACAAATTAAGTATGTAGACTTAGCTTGTGAGGTTGTCGACCTGTGGGATGTAGACTCAGCAATCATTGTACCATTAAGCGTGTCAGTCAATAGCTTAACAGCCAAGAATTTCGACCAACACCTTAGGAAGCTCACGTTGGCTTGATTCAGAAAGTGGTTCTCTTGAACATGACTCGTATAGTTAGGAGGTTTTTTTCTTTGCAGCCCTGACCGTCGGTTGCTTGGACCCTGTTCCCGATACCGGTGGGATACTGTTGTACTTGTTCTTATATTTAAAAAGTAACTAATGTGTATGAATTAATGTTGTAAAGAGAATAATAAAAAAAGGATTGAGACCAAGTCACACGATTTTAAAAGTAACTAGGGGCCCGGTACGTGCTTCGCTATGTATAAGGCGAAAAAAAATAATTGGTACATCAAATTCAATTTGACAGCACAATCCCCATCTGAAAAAAGTTTCAATTTGACAGCAAAATTCCCATTAACAAAATGATCTGCCATTTATTGCAGATGTTCATTTGTTACAAAAAATGTGATAAATGAAGACCCGCTCGACCGATTTTGTGAAAACTTCACATAAACCATCTACTAAATAGTCCAAACAAAGCCTAAATATTTGCTTTGGATAGGTGAGCCCGTTTTTTAATTTATAAAATTACAACGAAAAATGGCATTGATTTTTATATATATATAGATTATATTTATTCATTATTATAACATAGCATTTTTATGATAGCTAGGTTGACAAATAGACTGCGTCAGTCTTCCTGATGGGAACTAACTGTTAAACATATAACTGTTTATAGGGAGTCACAGAGTTTAACTTAATACGATGAAGTATGCGGTGAAGGTCTGCTTCGCTTAGGAGGAGTAGCGCCGTGTCCATTTGGAAGGAATCGGTGGGGGGTGACATCTTGTATCCAGCCCTAGTCCATATCATGACACGGATCGAGAAGGAATGGGAAGCAGTTGACTTCTACTGCGAAGCAATTACCCACCTGTATTCTTTCAGTTGTCTTATGTGTTAAAAGGCAGCTGTGATTCTTTTGAACGAACCCGCCATCTTGAGATAAATGCACTTTAATTTTCATCCTGCTAGGACCGCACAGATTTTCTGAAAAGAAAACTAGTAGTCATTTTTTTTAGTTGGTTAATATGGGATAAGGGCAGGAAGAAGAAGTAGAGGAGGAGGAGGTGGGAAATCATCCAATGACATCTCGCGCCCTTGGGCGGAGCGCGAAGGAGTATCAGACTTTTACTGACTAAAACCCACTCGTGTTCCTTCTTTGCCTTAGATCCAGGGCCTCGGGGTTCTCTTTCGTATAACCTATGGCTCCAGTAGGCTTCGACCCTCCTGAGCTCCTACGGTTTTGTTGACATCTCCTTGAGACACGCGTGTTAATTTATGCGCTGAAACTCATAGTTCTGTGAGCAATGTGAGTCAACTGAAGGACACGGGTGGGTAATTGCTTCGCAGAAGAAGGCAACTGCTTCCAATTTCTTCTCGATCCGTACAATAGTATAGACTAGGGATACAAGATGTCACCTCCACCGATTGCTTCCAAATGGACACGGCGCTGCTCCACCTAACCGAGCAGACCATATACTTCATCGTATTAAGTAAAAATCTGAAACGCTCTCTCGCTCCACCCAAACCGGGAAAGTCGTTGAATGATTTCCCACCTTAAAAAAAAACCTTATTTGTTTTTTTTATATTTGTTTCATTTTACCAAAAAAATCGAGTATAACAGCTGTGGAGCATAGTTAGATAAGTACACAAAAGTCAAAAGTAATTTAACACGTACTAACAACCTAATAACAAATCGCATAATTTTTAACAAACAAAACAAACCCGAAACTCGTTTCAAATAAACTGAAAGTGTTCTCTTATAATTTGAAACACAAATAAATCTCTAGAGCCGTGTCAAACGTGATAATGAAGATAATTGTGTGTAGTCTGTTTGTTTGTATTTGTTTTCTCATTATTAGCTAAGTTCTTGTTTATATAGCTGAAAGTGAAATCTGCTTAAACAGTGTTCATGATGTAAAAGATGCTTGATATTTACAAATACTAAGAAAAGGATGAAAAATGAAATGATGCGATTTTTTTTAAGGTGGGAAATCATCGAATGACTTTTCTCACTCTAGGTTGGAGTTAGAGGGTGTGTCAGACTTTTACTAACTGAAACCACACCTATATTCCTTCTTTGCCCTTGCCTTCCAGAATCACGGGTTTCTCTTTCGGAAGTCAGCCTATGGCCCCTGCAGGCTTCGGCCCTGATGAGCCCCAACGGTTTTGCTGACATTTCTTCAAAGCACGCGTCGCGTTTTGTGGCTACGCGCCGTCGACGACTAGAGCTCGGTCGGCTCGTCGTCCGTAAGCGGTGGCTACAAAACCATGCGATGAAACGATTGTTTGAAAGATGCTATTACTTATGATTTTGTTACTCTCAATAGCCAAGTTATAAGTTGGCTCCGCCATCGCCTCTATGAGGACACGGCGGTACTTCACCTAAGTAGGGCAGACGTCCAACGCATGTCAAAGTCAAAGTCAAAAGTTTTTTATTTCACATAGGCCTACATGGGCACTTATAAAACGTTAGAAGCTAGTGCACCATCGTCCATGGTATCCTCTGGGTGATATGCACAATGGTTTCCATACCGCCATGAGAATCCATCGGAGTTCTGTCTACCGTTCCGCAATTTGTTGCGGCATCGGAATTTTGCCTTTGCATTGTGCCTCCATGCGTCACTCCTGCGTGTGTGCGTCACTGTTGCCTCCAGATCCCATGGTGGCAAGTAGGCAAAGAGATTCATACCTTATAGGATACTGTATGGTATCCCCACACCATCCAGTTGACCATGGCGGTTCACGTTATGTTTAGCTGGCGAGCTGACCACTTCCACAGCGAATATACTGTAGCTCCATAAAGGGACATGGACCTATGAATTCCCACGTAAAACTCGGCAGGAAGCATTTGGTGGGCGAAGACGAATCTCAGGTCACTTCATCATCATTTTAAAATCAGCCCCTCCTAACAAGAGCCTCCAGAGGCGTTGCTCGAAATTATAGCTGTTAAACCATTGGCTGACACATCATACAATGAGCCCTGTATTATTATTAATATTCACTGCCGACTGCACTGGCGGACTAGACATAAAAATTAAATTAACTTGATTTTTGGTCGTAAAAAAACATAGTTACTCGGTACATAATTATAATAACGAAATAAACATTTTTGTTTTTTTTTTGACATTTATAAACAGTTTTAAATAACCGACTAGGTTTTATACAAAATATCAATTGAAAAGTATCATCATCATCATCTTCCTGCCCTTGTCCCGTGTTATTTGGGGTCGGCGTACCACGTTTTTTTCTTCCACTCTCCCCTGTCACTCGTCATGCTATCACTAACTTCCTTTTCTTTCATATCACTCTTCACATAATCCATCCATCTCAATTCATGATCAATTGAAAAGTATAAAACTAAGAAAATCATTCAAAGAAAAAAATATCCATCCAAATACATACACATGTTTGTACATAGTAGGTACATGTGTACTAGGTACTAGGTATACATACCGGAACCATAGTTATGACAAGAGATCACTGCGCGACATCCATAGCTAGATATGTGAGGTGTCTCTTTGTTCTATCCATGTCACTGGTAAGAAGATTAAGGCCCACACTACATTGCTGGGAACAGCGATTTGGGACAGCACTGCATAGAAAAACTTCACTCATACATTATTATTTTACCATGCCAATTTCTACAACAACACCGACCTATCATACTGTATGGATCTGACTGTAGGGCTGTTCTGCATGTAGCGGAGATGAGAATGTAAAGATGGACAGAAAATTTAAAAGTGTGCGGATGGATGGAGAGGGAGAGAGAGGCCAAATAAAAGATTGATTGATGATGGATTGTGTGAGTAGTGAAATGAAAAACAAGGGAGTTACCAACAGCGTTCACCTACAACGCTGTTGGAAAGACAGAATGGAAGAAAGAAACGTGTTGTGCCGATCCCAAAAGACATGAGATAAGGACAGGAAAATGATGATGATGATGATGATGACCGTGCAAGCTGCTTTGTTTCGATTTGATGAGTATGAATACCAGTGTTACTATGAAAATAATGATTCGCAGAAGGATCATTACCTTATCGATAAATACTCTTCACAACCTCGTTATGTTTTTGATAGACTTTTCTATTTTTATAAAATATTGCCTCACACTTACCTGTATCTTGAGTGCATTTACAAACATGTAATCTTACATATACAAGATACTCAAACTCAGAACACCTATCTGTTTGTAGGCCATATAAATATTTGTTCCATGCGTGAATTGAACCCGCGATACGTAGTGAAGCAACGAATGACTCAACCGTTGTGCCAACTGCGATGCCGTCATAATCATCTGCACTTTATATGTAGTATACCCTAAAAATAAGATACAACCATCCAAAATTACAGCTTTCTACTTTTGACAGTCTCTAAGCCAAGCTGCATACAAATGGACCGACAGATGGACATTGTAAAACTATAAGAATGCCTTTCTAGGACTGCAAAACCCTAAAAAAGACGTTCGAGCTATTTCTCTAGAATGGTAAACGATTTATAATACCTTATGTTTTGCATAATTTATGATACGAATTAGATTGTCACAAATAATAAGTGAGCTTTGGAATTTATGTCAGAAAATGATATACACAATTAGAACCATGTTATCAATAAAAAATCCTACCCAATCAGACACATTATGGCGGTAAGTCCCCTCTTTGAGGCGTGGCTGAAAAGACCTCACGGCGACCTTCCGCAAGACGCAGGTCCTCACCGGACATGGTAAGTCCGGGAGTTATTTGCACCAGATTCGTGCGGAAAAAACGTCCGGGTGTCACCATTGTTTGGAACACCCGGAGGACATGGTGGAGCATACGTTAGAGGTGTGCCCCGCCTGAGCAGAGCACCGCCGTGTCCTCGTGGGGGCAATGGATGGCAGCGATTTCTCACGCCAGGCCTTGGAACAGGTCATGGTCCGGAGTGAGGAGGAGTGACAGGCGGACGCCTCCTTGTGCGAAGCAGTAATGCTAGCAAAGGAGGAGGACGCGCGCGTGAGGCAACGGTCCTCACGCCCCAACTGCTGCCGGGATTCCAATCCCGATTTCTGGTCACTTAGGCACGGATTGGAATGGGTAGCTTATCGTCCGACCGTCCAGAAAGTGTCCGGACCGAGCCCAAGTCGTCGACAGCGCGTACCTCAACGAGATTTCAGCAAACCATAGGGGCCCAGCAGGGTCGAAGCCTACTGGGTGTTTCTGAAAAGCAGACTCGGCCCTGGTACGAAAGGCAAGGAAGGAACAGGAGTGGGTTAATAGTCTGTAAAAGTCTGACACTATCTCCCGCCCCACCCAAGAGCAGGGGATGTCATTGGAAGATTTTTTCAAAAAAATAAACCGATCAGATACACAATGCAACATTTCATATGAACCATCTAACTCAATTCTACAAAGTCCCAAAAGAAAACAATCAAACGCCATCTTCATCCAAAATCGCTTTTCAGCGACCTTCCACCTATCACTACTTCCACCCTTATAAAAACATCATCTGTCTCTTTCACACACAAACCAACAGCGCTGGTCATTAATCACTCAGTTCAGGTGATACAAGATGCGGGTTCCATCAGTCACCAACGATAAGGGATTACAGGCCGCAATTATGTCATTGTTGATCTATACGGGTAACTGTAACTATTTCTTAATGTAGGTAACCATGTTGAGCCCTCATTTGTTTTGGTTTGGAGGCCATTTTGGTTCGAGTGTTTTCCTTAATTTCAAGCGAACGGCAGTTGAGTATTATATCATTCCAAAAATTCGAATATCAATTTTTTTTAGTACACTTGGGCCTATCGGCCCTTATAAAAGTCAGAAGTTAGTGCATGGTTCCAATCGGTCGTTTCCTATAGAGAAGAATCGGCATGAAACTTCAAACTTTAAAAAAATTATATGATTTCACTATTGTCAAAAGTAACATTGCCTATTTATTTTTTGGTCAGGATTCAGAGTGAACGTAAATGTATCAACAATACTATAATAAATAATTGATGTAATAATGTGATCACACTACTATACTACACTACACTAAACTGACTTAAAATTTGATAAAGATAAATAAAAATATATATGTCGTAGACGAAACGTGGTCGCTTACAATAGGCCTCATCAGAAGACTTAAAGTTACTCAGTAGGCAACGGAAAGGGCTATGCTCGGAGTTTCCTTGCGTGATCGCGTCAGAAATGAGGATATGCGCAGGGAACCAAGGTTACGGACATAGCCCGAAGAATCGCCAAACTTAAGTGGCAGTGGGCAGGGCACATTGCTCGCAGAACGATGGGGACGAAAGGTTCTAGAATTTGCATTTACCACGTACCGGAAGACGCAGCGTTGGAAGGCCTCCCACAAGGTGAACCGATGACCAGGTGATTGTCGCGAGAATCCGATGGATGCGAGACGCACCGGACCGGTCATGATGGCGACATTTGGGGGAGGTCTATATCCAAAAGTGGACGTCTTTCGGCTGAAATGATGATGATGTCGTGGACAGATCTCTGAAATTGATCATTTCATGGTATGGCCATGTAAAACTGTCCAGATCATTTTATACGTTAAAGTTTGATGATATTTCAATCTTCGTTTGGCCTACTTTCTTCAGACCTTTTATTATCATTGAAATCATACATCAATGATATGGCCAAACGAGGATTGCATATCATCAAATGTTAGCGTTTAAACGATCTGGCTAGTTTTAGTTAGCCATATCATGAAGTGATCAATTCTATGATCTGGTCACTACATATATGCAATAGGAATTTTTAATCACTTCCCAAACCTTACAGGCATCAAGAGAAAAGTAATTTATGGATTCTCTTAAGCACTTTGTATTCCCAATAATTACACTAACTATTGACTTACTGCTTACCTTTACTTGTACCTATTAGGTACTTAATTTCAAATCAATCGCTATTAATAACAAACAGCTTCTAGGCAAACTAGCGACAAATCTTAACTTGGATAATATTTATTTTTTCAATGTCGTAGTGTCACGTTTCATATATAATTTTGACTAGAAATATTTCCGAAATGTCTAGACGAGCTACTTAACGTAAATATACAAGAAGGAGCATTTTTATTACCAGAACAATTGTTGTGAGAATGTGTGTTTCTTAGTTTTGGGAGTTTGATAGCAGTATAGTTTTCAGAAAAAAAATGGTTCATCTCAATAGTTTCGTTAAAAGACAACATAAATGATCTGTTTATTATCAGCGTTGAAAGCATTGAAAGCTCATAACTATGTAATATCTATCTATCTGAGACTCAAGTCTCACCACTGATGCCTAATCTGAGATGATGACCATAATAAGTATGTCTTTGAATTTTCGGTTCTAGGTTTATCCATTTTTAGAGTTGCGATTTACGAAGTCACGATAAAGTGTCGTAAAATTTGAGGAAATCACTAAAAAGTAATAGCTATTGACGCGATAAGGTGACTAAAAATTCAGTCGAGAGTCTGCGCGAAAACTAAGTTGTTATCGATAAACGGTAACGGTATAAAAATAATCATAAACCAATAAAATTGACGGGATTTTAGTAGTCATTCAGTCGGTATCATTACTAGTAGAAAAATGTGTGTAGATGAAATACGCATATTGCGTAATGTTTATTGAATGTGTTCAATCAAGAATGTTGTTGAAAAATGTCATCATTGTCTTCTCATCAATGAATTCCTGGTAATCTAATTAAAAGTGTATATAAATTAAAAGCATATAAAACCAACAGCAAGATGTGAAATATTAAACCTAAAATAAGGTTTTAAAAAGCCCAGTTAAGTAAAAAACAAAAAAGTAGACCCAAATTCTAAAAAAGATGAACTGAATCGAATAAAAATATATAATATTTAAAAAGCAAAATAAAGAATAGAACATAAAAGTATTATTGTACACCAAAAAAGTAACACAACTTATACATAAACAGCCTTTCAATATTCCCACAGCTGGGACTCAGGCCTCCTCTCTAGTAAAGGGAATGGGCTGTAATCCACCATGCGGGCCCAATGCGGATTGATCTATGAATACAATGGCAAAAACCAAAGAAAAAAAGAGAAATAAAGATACAAAACAATCAATATTGACTATTATCCAGTAGCAATAACAGCAATTCTACACAAGAACTGATAACTCCAGTCAACATTACTCAAACAACGATATTATTGTTTAGAACTTCACGTGCATTCTATCTGGAGATTCCATCATTATCGTCACACTTAACAGTTGGAGCAATATTTAAAACAAACATGGTTGGAATACCGATGGCTCATTCTGTGTCGATATCAGTCTGAGTGCGGTCGTGCATAAAGATATCAGTGTGATCATGTACAGATTCTACTTAGTTCTTGTCCTATGTGTTGTTGGAGCTGTAAGAGCTAGTGATACAAAAGCTAAGGCTAGTGCTGACTGTGAGTATAAGTTTTGCTAATTTTATAAATTGGTGGCTTAATTACCTATTGTAGACTAACAAGAACAGTTATGAGAGGTACAGAAAGTCGTAACTTAAGGGTAACAGTAATATTAGTACTGAATGTAACAATGTAATAGGAACGTTAGAATTCAAAATAAAACATTTGTTTGACAGTTTGTATTTTAAGCATTAAGGAAATGTTGCTTTGCATTACCTCACCTTTATGCTTCTTGGGTTTTTACTATGATCAATATCACTTTACATTATGAGGAAACTGATTAAAACTTTAGTGAATCCGTTTGGTTTTGACATGAGTGTGTATCTAAAATCTTTTTTTTTTTTGTTTTGGCTATTGAGCATGTTGCGGCTATTCTGCCAGTGTCACGTGGGGATCTAAATATTTTTTGATGACAACTCTCAATAACTGTTGACGGTTGCGTTCCTGTTGCTTTTGATCTTCGTTTATACGTTCAAAAGTATTATGGGTAAAAGAGGTAATATTGTTGATGTTCCGAATAATTGGTCTTTTTTATTTCACTTGCTAATGTTGTCGTAGCTAAATATTGGATCAAACAAAATTTAAAATTATTATTTACTATTGACACACTAAAAAAAGGACAACAGTATACTTCATGATTCCGTTTGTAGAAATATTACAATATAATTAAAATATCTTAACAATCAATTAAACCATTTACAATTCGATTACCTATTCTAATATCAAATCGTATAATATCGATTATACCGAAAATAGAGACTTATCCACATTATAATAAATGACTCCAAGATCTACCATCACTCTTACATACGTTACAGTTTACATAATAATATGAACAACCCTTGCATAGATAACAAACACAGTCAAAGCCAGGCATTGAGTCAACATTGACAATCATCTTGATCGAATACATAGAGAATCTATTGATACTAGTCGGAGGCTCATCGACAATCATTTCACAATGGTCTCCGATGGCCGCATTCAGTCATGACTAACACATTTATATTTGCTTATTGATATCTATTTACTCTTCGATTTTAAACTCTAATGCTTTATTATAGGATTGAGATTAATTTTCGTCATCGGTATGAGTTGATTTGGTATTAAAGTTAATTGATGTGTAATACTGTTATGATTGGGACATTACGATTCTAATTTAGCAGCTTAAATGGCGTAGTTTCTTATTGTGTTTTAAATCAAGATTCACAACATGGCTATCTGTTTCGTTATAGACAAGCATTATGCTCGATCGTTGACTACATCATCGGTTACCAACAGTTGAGATAGTGATCAAACGCGAGCCTTTCAATAATAAAATAAAAATATTGTAGTCTAATCACGTTTTTGGGTCAAACATGGCCTAAGATCACGTAAAACAGCTGAGTTTTGGATGGCGAAAAGGATGGCTTTTCTTTGCCTAACATAAATTAAGATTTGAAACAATATAAAATTGCAGTGCAAAGATTTTTAAAATCAGTGACACTTATGACTCTCTCACTCGAAATCATCTCTAATACTGCCATTAACAATGAGTAAAGTATACTTTCGTAACGCTAAACAAAAATATACTCTTACTAAATTCTGTTAGTGGTTTTGCCTATGTAATGTAAATAATTATCCTAAAGAAACATACTCTCGGGATAAGAAGTCCTTATTTATATCCCATGTATAAGACATGGTCTACCCGTGGGCCATATTTCATTTAAATCCATTCACCCCTTTGAGCGGAAAGGAGTGACTAACATACACACATACATGCAAATTTATGCATTTATAATATTACTAGCTGCTACCAGATTCACGGTGGAGGATACGGTAGAGGTGTGCCCCGCTTGGGTAGAGCACCACGGTGACCTCTTGGGGGTGATCAGCGGCAGCAATGTCTCGCGCCAGGCCTTGGTACAGGCCATGGTCCGAAGCGAAGACGAGTGACAAGTGGTCGTATCCTTAAGCAGTAATGCTAACAAAAGAGCGGCACGCACGTAGCGGTCCTCACGCCCCAGCCGCCGGAATCCCCATTCCGATTTCCGGCCACTGTAGGCGCGGGCTTGCAGACGGCAAGCAATGGGTAGCTCGCCGTCCGACGGTCCGGTAACTGTCCGGACCGAGCCCAAGTCGTCGACGGCGCGTACTGTTCTACATGCGCCTGAAGGAAATGTCAGTAAACCGTAGGGGCCTAGCAGGGTCGAAGCCTATTTGAGCCAAGGGTTTGTTTCTGAAAGGAAAACTCGGCCCTGGTATGAAAGGCAATGAAGGAAAAGGTGTGAGTTGTTAGTCAGTAAAAGTCTGACACACCCTACCACTGCACCCAAAAGCGGGAGATGTCATTAAATGATTTTCCAACATATTAAAAGCTGCTGCCAGCTTCTACGCCCACTTGGAAAAAAATTGCTAAGAGAATATACACTCCCGGCATAAAAAGTCCAAGGCCCCTGTGGGCTTATCATCGGCATCTCTCTAGCCTTTTCCAATGTAGTAGGCTTATATAAAATAAAATATAAATACGGCCAGAGTTCCAATAATTCTATTGTTTCCAGTTCTATGCTATAGAATAAGCATAATCAGCCTTTTAATGTTTCCACTGCTGAGACTCAGGCCTCCTCTTTAGGAGAGAGAATGGGCCGTAATCCATCACGCAAGCCCAGTACAGATTGGTGAATGTCACATGTCTTCGAATTTTAGGTTTTAGGATGTGCCGGCTTCCTCACGATGTTTCCTTCACCGTTTTGAGAGCAGTGGTGATGAAATAAATTACACAAAGTAATGCGCCCGGCTGGGCTTGAACTCTCGACCTACAACTCGTTAGTCGGGGCCGTTACCACTCGGCCACCACTACTCTATATTTCCTTCCAATTCATAAGGAAGACGCCCAGATTGTCGCATGAATTTTTAGTTTTACGTGAAGTTAAATTAACAAATAACAATTTTGATCTTTTCAGTTCGAGTAATAGATTCGATCCATAATGAATATCCCTGCACATCACAAGGAGGCTTATGCACGTTAGCAATTGACTGTCCCAGAGGACATCTGGTGGAAGAAAAAGGGTTATGCCCAGCTCAGCGAAGCAAGGGAGTTGAATGCTGCTATGGATGTAAGTCAAGTATTATTGACAATCTTTTAAAATAAAACATCTTATAAAGAGCCAGCACAAATTTTTAGGACCTATTTCATGACACTGGCTCGTTATGGGCAGTTTTGAATTTAAACAGATGATGATGAAGATGATGTTATATAAGGCTAGTGTCGCTGTTAACATCAAGTCAATGCTATTGGATTCAAAGCTAGATTGAAATACTAAAGCAATTTAAATCAGCCTTTAATGTCCCAATCTAACCTTGTATTTATCGTCTTTTTTGCACTTACCATGTTATCTCTCTACTTCTTTGGTGGCCTGGTAGAGGATACCTATGGCATTCAGTCCACTTTTATACTATTGTAATGCATACAGTTTTATTAATTAAATGAAGGATAATTCCTTAACTTATGACATAATCTTAACAGTAATGACCTTAATCATGACGGTTTTATTTAAAGCGTAAGGCAAAGCTGTACGTACATTACAACAGTTAGTCGTTTATATCTTAATCAGCGTACGATGCATTTTACAAAAATAGAATTCACAATTATATGTTAACCGTTATTTTTGACTTAAGGGATCTCGACATACATTTACACTGTTTTACATACAACTGCTCTTACGCGATTATGAAGTTGTTACTCATTTTTCATTAAATATTTTTGAAACACAATATCTTGTGGACATTATCTAGGCTTCTATTGAAATCAATTTATAAATTTATCTAGAACTAATCCAGTAAAGACCTTTGAAAATCTGCTATTTTATATGAACTTAGGCACTTCATAATTGTATTATACAATTATGAAGTGCCTAAGTTCATAGGCAAGCACGTACAAATTTGACAATATTATATCTCTACTTGCTATGCGTGGTCTATAAATTAGTACACAAATATCATTCAAATTGTGTGCACTCATTATTTAGTTAGTATCATTATCAGTCAATAAACGTTATTATTACACACTTTTGCCTATCATCATCAAAAGGTGTAAAGACCTTACAATAAGTAAAGTTAATCATCACTTATTCTATTGCACATATATTTATATTTTGTATGTATGTGTATCTATTTTAGTACTAAGTTTTGTTTATATTTGCACCAAGTGCAACCCCATTTTGTGTCCAGGCAGTCTCTATCCATTTTGGGTTGCCTGGAAGAAATCGAGTGCGATAAGGCCGCCGCTTTTTGTTGTATTACAATTTCAATTTGTAAATTTGTAACTTGGTATGCAATAAAGTATATATAAATAAATAAATAATTTTCTCAAAAAATTAAAAGGTCAATAATGTATAACAATAGAAGCCTTTAAGATTCTGAATGACTATTTTTTTTTTCAAAAACTTATCAGGGTTTAAAAAAAAACATGTATTTCATGGATCAAGTTTTGTGTAATATTCGATAAAATCATGAAATTACCGAACGCCAACAGAGTTTTCTGCCATTATTTCTCTTTTTTTTGCATTACCTTTTCATCAAAAATCACGTTGGATTGCATTCGATAAAGCAACAAACTTTCAAACCATGCTCGATGTTGACGATAGGTGAGTGGGAAAGGGGCCTCTTAACATAGCCTAACGGTATATTTATATTTTCTAGTATCAGTAAAGGAGACAAGATGCCAGAAGCGAGGTGGAATCTGCATGCCTGGTCCAAAACCCTGCAATAAGGATATTAGATTTACAGAGGCTACCGATTGCCCTGAGGAACACACTTGTTGTATATTAGTTAAATAGTGCTGATAAGATGTTCACTATCAGATTTTAATATATTTAGTTTTATTTGGAGTAAGTTTTGTTTGTATTATATTGTTGCCATATTATAAAATTTCAAATTTTTACTGAGTATTATTAAATTGCTCTCTTTTCTCGACTGTTATTAAATAAATTGATGCTGGTTTTGATTAGTATTTCTCGGTATTATTTGTTTCTTATTTAACACCTTTTTTATAAAAAGTTTTTTATTTCACACTTTTCAGTATCGCAACTGAAAAGTGTGAAATAAAAAACTCATTTTATCCTTTTAGGGAAAAAAAAAATTGCAAATCGGTCCATAAATGGCGGAGTTCTGATGTAACAAACATTAAAAAAAATACAAGCGAATTGATAAGCTCCTCCTTTTTTTAAGTCGGTTAAAAATATTTTCTTTTCCTACCAGCCCATGATAATATTTAGTACAGTCAGCAATAAAATTTTTATTATTTCAATGAAATTCATATTTTTCTATCTTTCATATATTTATGAACCGGTAAATATTACTCTTCATGCATGTCTCTAAAGAGGTGAATAGTTACATTAAAAAGGCAGTTTTATAACAATTACAGCAAATTATTTTAATCTTACACTAAAATATACTTAAAAATTATAATTCACAGTTTCAGGATTATCAAAGTAAATCAAAATAATCGTAGTTTTTAACTATTTATTTTTCCCAAGACTTACAAACTGATTAAGACAAACAATAAATTGTTTTTACTGACTGTACTTTGAACGAATCTTGTGGACCCGTTGGGAATTAATGTAGAAACATTTAAAACACGATTTTTTTTTCATGGACTCTGTGAGAAATTAAGAATAATAGAATTATGGACCTCTGGGAACAACTCACCCAAAGTATCCCAAAACTTAAGTGGTAATAGCCAGGGCACATTGCACGCAAAACAGATAATCGAAGTGACTGAAAGGTTCTAAACTAGCGACCACGTACAGGAAGATGCAGCATTAAAAAGCCTCCCATAAGATAGACCGACGACCTGGCAAGAGTCGCAGGAATCCGATGGATTTGAAATGAACAGGACCGGTCACCGTAGTGACACTTCGGGGAAGCTTATTTCTAGCAGCATAATCACATGTTAAACTTTCTATCCGGTCCTTACTGCTATATTTAGGAGCACATTTGAAACTTCTTACGAGTAGTTAAAGTGACTGTTAACCTTCTGATGATGCCCATTGTAAGTGACCATGTTTCAGTGCCATATGTCATCACTAGCAACATGCACTGCTTTGCTGTGGAAAAACCGCCCATAGTTGGGAAAAATAAAACAAAATTGCTTAGTCGCTGTCATGATTCTATTAAATAAATCTTGTGGATTTTTATAACAAGCCAGAAGCCCCATGAAAAGCCGTCTTCATCGGTGATTGATAATAACAACGAGGAGAAGATTTAAGATTTAAATTAATGACAGCTCATTTCAATGATCATCTTTTCAAGGCTCTCAATAATCCTTTAAAGCCAGTATTTTCTGAGTAAATTCTGGAGTCATAGAAAATTAAGCCCGTTCTTTATTGACCCTCAAGTTTTATGGGATAATTACGGGTAACGGGTTGGTTAATGGTGCTCGTAGTAGCAAGCAAACGGTTATTAATGGCGTATTTTATGTTTCACTCGAGTTTTAAAATGCTTCTTCATATTTCTTTGAGTTATTTTTAGTTTTGTTTACTTTTTCCAAGATTTCACTCGACTCTTACTAATTGATCGAAATTCTCAGGACTGAACTGATATCTTAGGAGGCTCTCATTATGCAGCTCAACTAAAGGCTTCATTCTGAAAGAGAAGAAAGAACTTTAGAAATTTTGTTTTTTTTTTTATGTGGAAAAATCATTCAATGACAAATCTCGCTCTTGGGTGGAGCGTGAGATAGTGTCAGACTTTTACTGACTAAAAACCCACTCCTGTTCTTCTTTGCCTTCATCCCGGGGCCCCGGGCTTCGCTTTCACACTACCCGTGGAGAACTTTTGGATATTGGTTTTAAGATGCTCCTACAAATGGTCCAACCTAAAGTTAACTGGTAGATATCGCTGTCAGCGATAATACAGCCACTGTACCCATAGATTTAAGTTTCTGTGAGATTGTTACTTTTTTGGTGAGCAATTAAGTTTATTCTATTCTATACGCAGTCAGGTGCAAGGTGCAGCTAAAACTCGATTCCCAATACCATCATCATCTTCCTGCCCTTGTCCCATCTTATTTGGGGTCGTCGCAACACGTTTTTTTCATCCATTCTATCCTGTCAAAAGTCATACTATCACTAACTTCCTTTTCTTTCATATCACTGTTCACACAATCCATCCATCTTTTCTTTGGCCTCCTTCTCCCTCTCCACCCATCCACATGTAAACTCATAACTCTTTTAGTAACATGTGTTTTATCTCTCCTCTTTACATGACCATACCAAGACAAACGATTCCCCTCGATTCCCAATACCAGTGAGCTATTATTTTTGTACCTTTACTTTTGTAATATTTACTTTAATGTTGTAAAATATAATATTATCGAATAGATGAAAATCTCGTGTCACAATGTTTGTTATTGAAGTTCTTTGAAACGGCTTCACCGATTTTATGATGTTATTTGTGTATATTAATTAATGGGTCTGAGAATAGGTCAAAAAGTATGTCTTATCCTCCTACTTGCAACCCACATTTTTTCTTTGATAATTTATACGGCAGAACTCATTTCGCAGTGTTAGTTAGTAAGTATATGTAATGAAAAAACCATAAACATTGGTTCTGATATTTATTCTGTGTTTGAATTTCAAGGATGATTTAAGTACTCTACTGGCTTGTCCAAGCGGCTTATATGAATGTCCAAAATGATCTAGAGGTAACATACTATGGGAATAAAAAAAATTGCATTTCAAATTATGTGTGCTTATTTCATTCAAATTCATTCAATCTTCATGGCGTTATTGATGAAATTAACATCAAATATCCAAACAGAGATTTTTGCACTTATAATAAGCTGAATTCGGAAGCTAATGGAAATAATAATATTAATAATGGTGATATCATATTGTACTGGGATCGGTCCATCATCATTGACAGGACTATTGTAGTCAATAAGCCTGATATAATGGTGGTAGATCGAAGCGAGAGGCGTACAATGATTGTTGACATAATTATCCTTTCCGCATGACGAGAACCTCGTGAAAGCCGAGAAAGATAAACACCAAGACAAACACGAGGTTGTCGATATGTGGGATGTGGATTCAGCGATCATTGTACCGATAGTCGTGTTAGCCTATGGCTTAATAGCTAAGAGCCTCAATCAACATCTTAGGAGGCTCGCGTTAGGCGACTGGATCAAGGCCTGGATTCAGAAAGTTTTACTCCTGGACACAGCTCGTATAGTTAGGAGGTTCCTTTTTCTGGAGCCCTGACCGCCGCGCCGATAGCTTGGACCCTGTTTCCGATAACGGTGGGATACTGTTTTTTTATATTTTTATGTTTTAAATATTTAAGTGAAATAAAGGAAATAAAAATAATATTCCACAACTTTCACACAACGCCGTCTAGTCCCAAACTAAGCAGAGCTTGTGTTATGAGTACTAGACAACTGATAAACATACTTATATTTTTCTAGATACATACATATATAGATAAATTACACCCAGACACAGAACAAATGATCATGCTCATCACACAAACTTTTTTCCTGGGTGATAATCATACCCACGACCTTCGGCATAGTAGTCAGAGCCACTAACCACTAGACCAACAGGCCAGTCAGAAATTAAATAAGAAATTTTGTATTAAACAATGTCAGTCAAGCGAAGTCTAACAAAAACCTTAATATTAAAACAAGATACTGTATTTGAATTAAATTATGCTAATTAATAGCAAAGCTTCATTAAAATTCGCTATTGAGAGGATATTTAATTAGGGCGCTCGTTGTTGAGAGGGTTCAGTATAAATAATTACGATCTTATTCATTGCATATCTCTTGCGGGACATCATTAGGGAAATCAAAAGAGATGTAATCGGTTAGCTAGCAGGCATATTTTTTTAAATGTAACTTGGATTAAAACGTATATTTTTTTTATTCTATAAGTATTCAAAAAAAAAACTATATTAAATCCAAGTACTATTGTTTGTGTCTCTCTCTTTTACATATTATGGATATGATTTCTAGCGTAAGGCAACTTTAAAAAAAAATATATATTGATGGAGTTAATACACAAATCAAATAGTCAAATAGACCAATTACAGGCACTTTTGAATTGTCAAAATGTCGGTTAGTCAAAAAAAAAAAAGTGAAGCTAAATTGCACGTTCCAAAGCGTAGATCTCTATGGAGAAGAACGTGCAAGAAACTCCATGGACACTTTTTTAAATCATAATATGAGTTACATAAATCTTGGTTACATATTTCTTGTCGCTTCTAATATTGTGAGGATAATGTACATAAATAATAAAAAAATAAAAGTAAAATAGAAATTGAATTACTAGCAGCTAAGACATGACCAGTCTCAACTGACAGTACCCGTTCACGAGCATGACGCGAGTATCAGCCCCACTCAGCTCAACCATTTTTAAGGGAACCGAATGACCCAATATCATGTGCCACCATCAGCGAGACATTTGAGTGAGCATGACAAACTCTCAACTGCCATGCTCACAATGTCAACGCGCAATACGTTTTGTTTACTTTTCAATAAGAACTTTCTAGGTTGTCTGGAAGAGATCGCGAAATTCGATAATTCCGCCCATGGTATCTCTTTTTTTGTTGGGAAATCATCCAATGATTTCTCCCGACCTTGGGCGGTGCAGGAGGGCGTGTCAGACTTTTACTGACTAAAACCCACTCCTATGTCCCTTCGTTGCCTTGCATTCCAGAGCCTCGGGTTTTCTTTTCAGAGGCGAACCCATGACCCCGACGGTTTTGCTGATATCTCCTTGAGACGCGCGTAAAACAGTTCGCGCCATCGACGACTTGGGCTCGGTCCGGACGGTTACCGGACCGTTGGACGGCAAGCTACCCGTCGCTCGCCGTTTGCAAGCCTGCTACGTTGGCTGGGGCGTGAAAGCCATTCCCTTGCGCAAGTCAACAATTGTATGTGTTTTAAATATAAGTTTTTCTTTCTTATGGTGCTTGGTACAATAAAGTATATAACAAATAAGCAATGAGTATATGAGTACGTCGAAATTACATGACCTAATTCTGCCTAACCCATTCCATCATCGGACCACCAGGCGTACGGCGATGCGCCACCGGTACATGGTGGACATCCCACCCATACGCACAAAACGTTTTGGGAACGCATTGAAATTCCTTGCCGGAATCTGTGTTTCCTGATGGCTACAACCCGAAAGTCTTTAAGTCAAGAGTGAATAGGTTACTTCTAGGTAAACGATATCCATCGTTGATCGCATCATCGCTTTCCAGCGCCAAAAAAAATTACTTTACTCGTAGAAGAAAGTGTCAGTGATCCAACCGCCTCGACGTCTAATACGCGAAAGCTGCATCATTAATTGATCTTTGGAATCACAGACGCTAAAAGGTTTAAGGTAAGGTTCAAGGTGCAGAGGAGGCGTGGAGTGATTTTTTAAGAGGTAACTCTCATGTACCTACTGATGGTGATCGCCGAGGTGGTTTTAGTGAGATAAGAATCCCAAAAATCTAAGAAGTTTTTTTGATGTGGGAAATCTTCCAATGACTTATCGAGCACTAGGATCGAGCGAGAGGGCGTATCTCGCATTTTTTCAGTTGCTATAGTAACTCTTTTACATAATTCTTCAGCCTCATCCTGGTCCACTCAACACAACACATCATTACAAAATCACCGTATTAATTTCAGACACGAAAAACATATTGCAAAGAAAACACAATCCCTACATATTGTTAATGGGCGAGCGGTCACAAAAACCCCCTGTAATTGGTTTGTTAGGCTTAACGTGAAATATCCCTTCGTTGTTATAAGAATATTATGTGTAGTCACGAAGTAAAGTGGTGGTTATGTTCTTTTTGACTGGTCACAAAAGAGATCAATTTTACCACTTCATGTTAATTAAGGTACTTGTGATAATCTTTCTTGGCAATGCGTATATATTTTTACGATCACATGTAGACACGGCTGCAGGTAAATCCTGATTGTGACCGAATGGTAGCAGCGGTATAAAAAAGAAAGGTGTTCAAAAGCGTGTAATAGTGCGTCCAGACACTTGAGAGCTGCGCGCGTGCTGCTCGCATGCGGTTACAGCCTAAGTTTGGTGCGCCGCTCTAGTGAAGCTCCAGCAAGGCTCAAGTGAGTCGCGCGCGCCACTCTCGCCCATATAACTTCTTTCGCGTTTGAACTATGTATGTGTATCGTGAGCGGCACGCGCGCACCCCCTGCGCCGCTCGAGTACGGCGCGTAGCTTGCTCGTAAGCGGCGCAGAGACTTCATAGAAACATGAAATGCATGTGCTTAGTTCGCAAGCAGCACGCGGACGGCTCGCGAGCGGTACATTCGCCAAGTCTGGATACACCTTTATTTATTTATTTATTAAAACGTTATGCACAAGTAGTAAACACTGTACAAAGGCGGACTTAATGTCTTAAGCATTTTCTACCAGTTGACCTTAGGGTGGTGCAGAAACAAAACATGGTAGGTGCAGCTTAATGGCCTTACAACCTTACCTTACCTTTATAGCTGAGTACCAAAGTGATACTTCCACTACCTGGTAACTAGATAACGAGAACCTTTGGTAAGATTTGATTTATTTGACTTAAGACCCTAGGTCCCTAGGTACCTTAGTTAGGCCAGAGTCCACAGTAGTCACCCACCACGAGATAAGACCCTTATCAATAACCCTCTAGACACATTGACAAGACTAGGATCAGATTTTTCTGGCTTCTGACAATCCGTAACGTCTGTCAAAGATTTACAAATGAGACCTGGGAACAATGGCTTAACGTGAGGTGTCTGAGGTATAGCGCGGTCTTGTTAAGAAATGAATGGTCACTCATCCACAGGCTGACCTTGGTAAGCGTCGCTTTACCTTGGGGTACGACCCATGTAGCTGAAATTACTTAGCAACGAGCTGTTTAAAAAGATCACACGCCTATCACAAATGGTGATGTAGACCACTATCGTGTGTTTCATACATTCAAAGTTGCTATCTGTTGAATTAGACGTAATTATGTCTCATTTCACTAGATGTATCTCGCGTTGCGCCACCTGTACATAGTGGACATCCTACCCATACATACGTACCAAACGTTTGAGGAAAACATTTATTTATTTTTATTTATTTATTTATCCATTGCTTGCAATACTTACAGTATGCACCAAAGCGTATAGCAAGCCAACAAACCAACAATCTATGAACAAAAAAATTAAACAAACATTTATCATTTCTTTACTACTATAAAAAAATATGTCAAATTTTGGTTCTTGAGCAATCAGGACGTTCAGCAGAGCTGGGTGTTATTGTAGGTACAGCTAAGGAGTGGAATTCCGTGCCGGAGTCTGTGTTTCCTGATAGCTATAATCTAAGGGCTATATTTCACCGGGACACCATACAGACACTAGAGTCGCTACACCACACTGAGGCAGTATCAATATAGACCTTAAGTGCACGCGTCCGAGTCAGTCGCGCCGCCAAATTGGTTGCGCAACCAAACGGACACCAGGTGAGTAACTCTCTATAGAGCTGTGAGCCTATCAATAACAAAAAAAAAAAAAAATACTTCTACAGTAAGTAACATCATCATCATCATTTCAGCCGAAAGACGTCCACTGCTGGACATAGGCCTCCCCTAAGTGCCGCCACAATGAACGGTCCTGTGCGTCGCGCATTCATCGTACTCCCGCAACCGTTACCAGGTCATCGGTTCACCTTGTAGGAGGCCTTCCAACGCTACGTCTTCCGATACGTGGTCGCCATTCCAGAACCTTTCGGCCCGAATGGCCATCCGTTCTGCGAGCAATGTGCCCTGCCCATTGCCACTTAAGTTTGGCGATTCTTCGTGCTATGTCGGTGACCTTGGTTCTCCTGCGGATATCCTCATTCCTGATTCGATCACGCAAGGAAACTCCGAGCATAGCCCTTTCAATTGCCCTTTGGGTGACTTTGAGTCTTCTGATGAGGCTCTTTGTAAGCGACCACGTTTCAAAGACATATGTCATTATTGGCAATACGCACTGGTCATAGACTTCCGTCTTGAGACACTGTGGTATATTGGACGAGAAGTTACCGCGCAGCTTCCCAAACGCTGCCCAGCCAAGTCGGATTCGAAGATTGATCTCGCTCAGTAAGTAACACTCCAGGAAAAAAGGAAATGTTTTTATATCTTTACCACATCGTACTAACACACGTCTGTCTTTTTCTTGTTCTTTTTAATGCATTAGCACTCAGTTTCTCTGCGGTAAATTACGTAAATAAGTAAGTCTTGCATAAAATAGTAGATGATCTAGATTTCTCATATAACAGCCTGACCTAGAAAACCAGTCTTGTACCTAGTTACTAGGTTCAACTTGCAAACCTTGAGGCTAAATTGCATAAATAACATGCTGTGCAATATAGTATTATATTTAGTTTAACTTTAAGCACTAAGTGAAATTACTTGCAATTTAATAAGCAGTTTATGGTCGTGATGGCCCGGTGGTTATAGTACCCGCCTTTCATGCATGAGGCAAGACTTCAGTATAAACTGGGCAAGTTTCAATGTCAATTTTACAATTCAAAAATGTACTTTTCTAAGTTTTTTTAGGACATTACTGACTCTCAAAACACGTAAAGCCGTTGGTCTCGGTTGTCTATCCAAGGAGTATCGTGTTGCCCAGTAGGTGGGTTGTGTAGGTCTTATGACTATTAGCCTGCACAATCTACCAGTCGCTCCATGTAAAACCTGGGTATTCAGCAGCGTTCGTTTAAACTGTAAGCCGACCCCAGGACTCCACTACTTCGGTAAGTCTCCTCTTTGAGGCGTGCTGAAAAGAACTCACGGCATACTCACCTTTCGCGTGACGCAGGTTTCGTCAGACATGGTCAGTTCGGGAGGTTCCTACACCGGATTGATGCGGAAGAATCGCCCGAGTGTCATCACTATGTGGAGCGTCCGGAGGACACGGTTGAGCATACGGTAGAGGTTTACCCCACTTGGGCAGAGCACCGCCGTGTCCTCGTGGGTGCGATCGGGGGCAATGATCTTTCGCTCCGGGACTTGGTACAGGCCATGGTCCGAAGCGAGGAGGAGTGGCAGACGGAGATGTCATTGGATGACTTCTCACCCAAAAAAACAAAGACTCCACTACTTGGGAAAAAAGATGATGATTATAATAAGTAGATTTAACTAAAAAAAATAGAAATTAATCAAGCTATTGACTGGTAGATTTTAACTAATTTACTTTCTTGTTTTCTTATTCTTAGATTAACCAATCTAAGAATAAGAAAAAAAACCAACCGGTTTTTAATCGACTGCTTTACTACAATTTAATAAGACAATTACACTTGGGTCATTTCTTTTTTCTGAGTTGGGAAATCGTCTGATGAATTTTCCTTTAGTTTGACGTCTTTCGGCTGAAATTATGATTTTGACCACATGCCAGAGAATGAAATGGCTGTCAAAATTCTGATATTTTTCATAAACATTTCATTTAAGAACGAAAATTATTTTTCACCTTTGAGAATCTCTAAAAACTTATCGATACAAACTGAAAAACATTCCTCATAAACTTCAAAATGTCGAAATAAAAGTGTCCCAAAAAGATTCAGAGCTATAACGCATATGACAACGTGCACTTAAATGTCGGCAGGCACAATATCGCTTCGTGTTTCGGCGAAACTTTTGTTTTTCGCGTTCGGCGACCGTGTTCGTTCGAAACATTTGGAGAGACGTGTATACTGTATTTTTCCAGTCGATAAATGGGCCAACACTTCATAGTGTGACTTGAAATTGACTTACAATCTTTGTATATTTTATACAGCATGTAACTGGAATAATATTATTATTATTCCAGTTTCCTGAAAATAAAGAAGACAGAGATTTTTTATTTTCAGGCAACTAAGACCCACAGACAAAATGTATAGAATAATTTTTAAAATAATAAACTAACACGTATTAAGAACATACAGCAAGTAATCTATTTATTTTCACAAGCTATAATGCACGAAGTGACGATGTGGTGTTTTGTTACGAGGTCGGTATCCTTCCACGAAATCATCGATACACGATACTCTTCGGCCCAAAACTATCCTTTGAGGAAGGTCTCCAAGTGTTGAGTCGGCACTCGCACCATACATGCCTTAAAATGACCCCTGAGTTTGTTTCGGTGTTTCTTCTCAGGGTAGTCAGCTAGGGGTGTTTCCTAGAAACACCGGCCTCATCTAGTTTAAAATGACAAAAAAAATTGACGTGTAAAAGTGTTTTTTTAAACCTACTTACAAAATAAATATCAATCAATTAATCAATCAATCAAAAAATGAGTGTTATAACGTGACTCTAACTGCACGACTCTCAAAGTCCAGTTTGTCTTCACGCGTACATACTCCACGATCTCCTCAGCCTTCGTGGTGTGAAGTAGTCTCGACAAAATAATACACACCCTTAATTTTTTATACTCTAATTAGAAAATTAAATTAGAATCATAATTTAAGCACTGAATTGTGTTGAAGTAATGTATTTTTTAAGAAATGTGTGATCTTAATCGTGAACAAATAATATGGGCATCAATACATTGTATTTATAGCTCATCAGTTTTGGTATCTAAGCTGGCTCACATAAACATTCTTCTTCGATTCGTTTGATGAAAGAGGATCTTATTCATCATTACTGGAATCATTAGAATATAGACCAATGACCTGGTCAGGGGCGCAGTAGTCGCATTGCAGGCACAAGCGAGACGCCTTGGACCAGTCAACGTAGTGACGTTAATGGGAAGGAAATTTATATCCAGCAGTCAACGTTTTTCGGTTTTCGACTCATATTGATGGTAGTGATAATAATATCATAACTATACGCAGACTTTTTAACTCTATCCCTACCGCACCCTAACTCCCGTAATACAATACTGTGTCAGTGTTCTCTTGATTGCCTATTTTGACTGATTTGCCATCTACGAGTATATATTTGTAAATAACAGGAGAAGCTGACTGACTCAACACACAGCCGAAAGAGGGGCGTGAAATTTTGTACAAGATTTCCGTTTACACTACAGTACACGCGTGCGGTGAATATTCGCCCCAGACCAATGTTAACATCCACGGGTAGTGTGAAAGTGAAGCCCGGGGCCCCGGGATGAAGGCAAAGAAGGAACAGGAGTGGGTTTTTAGTCAGTAAAAGTCTTACACTGTCTCCCGCTTCGCCCAAGGGCGGGATTTGTCATTAGATGATTTTCTCACCTAAAAAAAAAACCAATGTTAACATCCATATTGTTTAAAGCATTAATTGATTATAGATTGTGTCGCTTAGTGTAATCTTAGTTATGTAAACAAGGTTTCAGGTGAGAATAGTACCGGTACTCGATTTTTTTTTGTATGTTATAAAACCATCCAATGACATCCTCGCCTTGGGCGGAGCGCGAAGGCGTGTCAGACTTTTATTGACTAAAACCCACTCCTGTTCCTTCTTTGCCTTTGTCTCAGGGCCGAGTTTTCTTTTCAGAAACAAATCCTTGGCCCCAGTAGGCTTTCACCCTGCTGGGCCCCTTATGGTTTGGTGACATTTCCTTAAGGCATGCGTGAAACAGTACGCGCCATCGATGACTTGGGCTCGGTCCAGTTACCGGACGATCGGACGGCATGTTAACCGTTGTTCGCCATCCGCAAGCCCGCGCCTACGGTCGCCGGAAATCAAAATCAGGATCCCGGCGGCTGGGGCATGAGGGGCGCGACCTACCACTCGATGAAGGCATAATTGGTAAAAAAGAGGCTGAAAAACTCTTGAAACAGAATTTCACCCCACGCACATGATCGTTTAGCTTCAAAATTTTTGCAAAAAAATGCAATAAATCGATATGTCTGAATCATCAAGTACTAATTTGTTCTATTTTTTATCAAATTGAATAGATTTGTTTTAATTATAATAAAAACCAAAAATATCTTTAGACATAGTTAACTTATAGTATTTCTCCTCCTTTTAAAAAATCTTTTTATTTCTTGTTTATTAATTAAAATATAAAAGTGCCATATAATTTATAGTAACAAATAAATACTAAACAAGATTTAAACGCTCTTTAAAATGTATTCGAATAAACTAACCTAAAAATAGATATATGAAATTGGTCATAATTTATTAAACCCCAAGTGAACGCTCTCTCATTGTCTTTCTATCGTATCTCTAATTACAATATTCGAAAGGTTAATATACACCCCACGCGAGTAAAACATAAGAAAATTAGGGCGCGTGTACTGTAGTGTTTATGACGTAGGAGCACTAAAGGCGGCGTGACCAGTAACCGTTACCAATAAAATGTATACAGCTCTATAGAGAGCTACTCACCTGGTGTCCGTTTGGTTGCGCAACCAATTTGGTGGCATGACCAGCTCGGACGCCAGTCCATCCGCCAGTGACGCCCCCACCAAAGAGAGAATTTTCCAGTGTTGAAGTTCCTAAAAGGATGAAATAGGAGTTCAAAGTTTGTATAAAGAAACCTACTTCCACGCAAGAAAATTGCTGGTAGAAGCTAGTATTAAATAATATAAGGCCAAAATCCTTTGAAATGTGTGTGAATTAGATGAGTTAGTGCTGTGAGCTGTGTATGTGAATTAGAGGAGTTAGAGCTGTGAGCATAAGTGTATGTGAATAAGGTGAGTTAGGGCTGTGATCATAAGTGTATGTGAATTAGACGAGTTAGATCTGTGAGCATAAGTGTATGTGAATTAGGTGAGTTAGGTCTGTGAGCATAAGTGTATGTGAATTAGGTGAGTTAGGGCTGTGAGCGTAAGTGTATTTGAATTAGATGAGTTAGGGCTGTGAGCGTAAGTGTATGTGAATTAGGTGAGTTAGGTCTGTAAGCATAAGTGTATGTGAATTAGGTGAGTTAGAGCTGTGAGCATAAGTGTATGCGAATTAGGTGAGTTAGGTCTGTGAGCATAAGTGTATGTAAATTAGGTGAGTTAGAGCTGTGAGCATAGGTGTATGTGAATTAAGTGAGTTAGGGCTGTGTACATAAGTGTATGTGAATTAGGTGAGTTAGGTCTATAAGC
The DNA here is from genome assembly GCA_949316375.1 of Mythimna vitellina. Lineage (NCBI taxonomy): Eukaryota > Metazoa > Arthropoda > Insecta > Lepidoptera > Noctuidae > Mythimna > Mythimna vitellina. The sequence goes on along the minus strand of OX438687.1, from coordinate 3,312,664 downwards.
ATAAGTGTATGTGAATTAGGTGAGTTAGAGCTGTGAGCATAAATGCATGTGAATTAGGTGAATTAGGGCTGTGAGCATAATTTTTTCTCCTTTTAAGCCATTTTGTCCGGAAGTTAGTTTCTAAAAACAGTAGCAAAGAACAAAAATGAGCTTTTTAAAAGTTTGTCTTCGAACAACGCCAAAATATCTTCTTCTTCAATGGATAATGTTTTCTAAAATTCAATTTAAATCCCGGAAAATCGTGAGCAGCCATCCGAAAGAAGGATTTAATTAAACAATTTCAACATAAAAGAATTTCGAGAGTTTAGATGATTATCTAATTTGTTAATTACACTCGTATTATTTTTCCACAAAGATATTTGTAGGGTTCCGTACCTAAAAGACCGCAAAATTGTATACCCGTACTGACCAGGGATTTTTGGGAATTTTGTTATGAGAGTGAAACGAAGCTATAAGGGCATTATAGTACCATTTTTTTCTCACATCAGATTCATGATGAAGACTTTTTCTACCAAAATCCTCTTTAACACAACTATAATATTTGCATCTTGTTTTTTAGGTTGGAAAATCATCTAATGACATCTTTCGCTCTTGGGTGGAGCGAAAGGGCGAGTCAGACTTTTACTGACTAAAAAAGCACTCCTGTTCCAGAACTCCGGGATCTCTTTCGCACCACCCATGGCCCCAGTAGGCTTCGAACCTGCTGAGCCTCAGGTGCGTTCTATGGAAGCATACTCTGACGTCAGCTACATTATCGCTTACCATCAGATGAGGTAGTAGTCAAATGCAAGCCTATGCATACATAATAAAAAAAAAGGTTTCTCCATACTAACTTTTGACCCCCGTTTCTTCCACTTGGGGCGTGAATTTTGGAAAATGCTCTATCGTTAGTGCTCACCTATGTCATAAAAGGAACCTTTGTGCAAAATTTCACGTTACTAGTCCTAGTATTTAGGGCATACTGAAAGTGTTTTAGACTTTGATAAATAAGACTAGATACAGGTACCGTCACGGATCTTAGGCGCTGACTTCTACAGTTCTACTTGCGCAGAAGCACGCAGAAGTGAAATATCGGGTCTCTTCAGTAGTATGAAAAGAAATGCGGGAGCGGGGAGTGCAATCCTCGTACAGTGATTGGCTCGCGGATGTGTACGCTGTGCAAAGCGATCCCAGCTCTTTCGCCTAGCGTTCAAGATTCGTACCGCTATCTGTCTAAGACTTACGATACATTTTTTTTTTTTTTAAATATATTCCGTCTTAATTAATGCGTTTTTGCATTCGCTGAAACCACTGCACAAAGCAGATGGATCAGTCTTCTTTAGGGAAGTCTTCAATGGCTTTATGGAACGCAGTCGCCGTCGATTCAGGGCTCGTAAAACGTGTGCCTCTAAGTTTGTCTTTAATCTATGAAAACAAATAGAAGTCGCATGGTGCGAGGCCTGGGCTCCAAGGTGGATTTGTCACCAGTTCCACATTTGAAGCCTTCAAATAAGCTTCTGTTACCTTAGCGGCATGTAAGGATGCGTTATCGTGGTGGAAGAGTACATTGCTTCGAAGACGCTTTTCGTGAACTTTTTCTAAAACTGGGCAAGCAAGTATTGATGTACTAATCTGCAGTCACTGTCTTTTGATCTTCAAACAATACTGTAGTGTGTATATAGTATGTCCTGATTTGCCGAAAAAAGAAGCAACCATTTTTTTTACCAACACTTCTACTTTTCTTAACTTTCTTCGGAAAATCATCAAAAGGAAAGAAAGACCCACTCTGTCGACTGGCTTTTTCTTTCGGGTTCAAAGCAGTACACCCAGGTTTCGTCACCTGTGACTATATTATAGACAGCCAATGACTGTCCTCCATTAAACTTTTTATCATTTTACGGCACCACTGTACACGCAGTCGTTTCTGGTCCTCCATTAAGTCATGTGGTATCCATCGAGTGAAAAGCTTTCAAACCTTCAGATGCACATGTAAAATGTTTTGCACAAAGCAAAAATTTGCTGGTGAGTAAATTTTTTAGCAGTTTCAATAAGTTGTCGTATGGTGTCAACATTCGAGTCTGTAACCGCAGTCGCCGACCGAGCTTCACGTACCTCGTCATAGAGATGATCACATCTACGTCTAAATTCTCCAAACCACAAATACCTAGAACTGCAATATGGTGCTTTATCACTAAATGCTAATTGAAGTCTTTGGCAACTCTGTTGTTGACTTAAGCCTCAATGAAAATCATAAAAAGTCATGAAACGAAAAAGTTCACGACTTATATTTATTTTAATAGCAACACACATTCTTCAAAAGGACACCACAATGAAAAAACAAATTACAGTCTAGCAAATTAAAAAGTAATATGCTTGCAAAGAGTTCCATTTTTGAATTCTATAATTCTTTTTTCATTATTTTTTTGTAAGTGACCATAGACTTTCAGTATACCCCACGTAGTTTCGGCTGTACTAGGCATTTTTTTTTTTATTGGGTGGGAAAATCATCTTATGACATCCCCACTCTTGGGCGGAACGGGAGATAGTGTCAGACTCTTACTGACTAAAAACCCACTCTTGTTCCTTCGTTGCGTTCGTCCCAGGGCCCCGGGCTCCGCTTTCACACTACCCGTGGCCCCAGTAGCTGTACTAGGCATGCCTTTTAAGTTCTGTCGTTTCCACATTTCCCGGCAATTTTGAATTTGGAACTGTTCTATATTCGAATGTGTTTAAATTTTGAATCTCAAAACAGTTGAAAGTATTAGGATTAATGCTATTTTTTAATTACAGCATCGATTGGAATCTGTCAGGTTACGTACGGAAATGAATCTTTCTCAGAAAAATGTTTGTGCAATAAGCGTCAGATGGTGTAAGAAAACTCTGCAAAAATTTACCAAGGAGAGTCAAATCACGTCTACGACATCATCAGTGGTGATGAATCTTGGATCTATGCCTACAATCCTGATTCCAAACAACAATCTACAATCTGGGTCTTTCAAGACGAGCCAAAGTCGACTAAAGTTGTTCGGTCTCGAAGCAGTTCAAAGAAAATGACTGCCACGTTCGTTGAAAAAACCGGCCATGTTGCAACTATTGTAGAACGGTTAACGCAGAGTGGTATACCACAATTTGTTTACCACAAGTCATCAAGTCATCGTCGAACTTCGAAAATCTAACTCAAAGCGACGCATTTTCCTGCATTACGACAACGCAAGCTCACTCAGCGCTCGTCTTTTTCTTTCTTTCCATTTTGAACACCCCCACTTTAGAGTGGAATAAATTTTATAATAACTGGTTTGAACGAATGGAAAAGCGTATTAAGCTACGTGGTGAATACTTTGAAAAACAATAAAAAGTACTATAAGGTTCTAGTTGTGTTTTTTTCTTCAAACGACGAACCTTAAAAGGCATGCCTCATAGTTTCTCCTTTACATCAATTTCATATTCTGTTTCTGCTAATAGCAATGCTATGAAAGAAATTTCATTCCACATTTGAATCATAATGTTAACTATGCAAATCTATTTTACGATCTTACAACGTCGGCAGAGAAATTTTAATATTATCGTAATTCTATTTGAAGCGTTAAAAAATTTTAAAAAAGGGTGTTCTGTTTTGGTGGATATTTTAGTCTTTGGATTATTATGGGAATAATTTTGTCGTGATAGCCCTGTGGTTAAGGCATCCGCCTCTCATACATAAAGTTGCAGGTTCGAAACCGGGCAAGTACCAATGTGAATTTTTCAATTCATATGTACTTTTCTATGATTATCTAGGACATGACTGACAACCCGTGTCTGGGAAATCTCGTAAAGCTGTTGGTCCCGGTTGTCATTCGTAGATGACTGTCAAAGATCTACGAATGACAACCGGGACCTAAAATTACTCGTAGTCAGACGCCAGAAAGCCTGACCTTCAGTCTATCAAAGGTGTATCAAGTAACTGGGTTGTGGAAGTTTGATGGGCAGTCGCTCCTTGTATTTAGCCGCATCTGCTTACACTGGAAGCCAACCTTAAGCTAGTTGGGAACGTGCGGAAGTAGCGTTCGTGTGTCACCTCTGTGTGGACTGCCCGGAAGACACGGCGGAGCATACGGTAGAGGTGTACTCCACTTGGGTAGAACACCGCCGTGTCCTCGTGGGAGCAATCGACGGCAACGATTTATCGCGCCGGGCCTTGGTAAAGGCCATGGTCCGAAGCGAAGAGGAGTGGCAAGCGGTCGACTCCTTCTGCGAAGCAGTATTGCTAGCAAAAAAGGAGGCTGCACGTGCACACGCGCGAGTGACTATCATGCCTCAGCCGCCGGGATCCCGATTCCGATTTCTGGCCACCGTAGGCGCAGGCTTGCGGGTGGCGAGCAATGAGTAGCTTGCTGTTCGACCGTCCGGTAACCTTCCGGATCGAACCCAAGTCGTCGACGGCGCGTACTGTTCCACGCGCACCTCAAAAAGATGTCAGCAAACCGTAAGGGCCCAGCAGGGTCGAAGCCTACCGGGGCCAAGGATCTGCTTGATATCAGAAAGGAAGACTTGGGCCTGGTATGAAAGGCAATAGAGGAACATGGGTGGGTTTTTAGTCAGTAAAAGTCTGACATACCCTCTCGCTCCGCCCAAGAGCGAGAAATATCACTGGATGATTTTCCCACCTAAAAAAAAGCTAGTTGGGAAAAAACTAAAAAGATGGTGATTTTTGTGGGAATTTCACAACTTTTTTTTTGCTCTGTAGTACCTACTCTTAATTGGTATGTCTCACCAAAATTAAGGAGAGCAGTGGTGGTCGAGTGGTAATGGCCCCGACTTACGAGTTGTAGATCGCGGGTTCAAACCCAGACAGGCGCATTACTTTGTGTAATTTATTTCATCACCATTGCTCTCAAAACGGTGAAGGAAAACTTCGTGAGGAAACCGGCATGTCCTAGAACCAAAAATTCGAAGACATTTGACATTCACCAATTTGCATTGGGCCCGCGTGGTAGATTACGGCTCATTTCCTCTCTTAAAAGTGGAGGCCTGAGCAGTAGTGGGAACATTAAAAAAGCTGATTATACACTTCTGGACACATCTATTGGCCCACCTTGTATTTTCAGTTTCGTTTGGTCCTAGCTAAAATTTTATATTAGGTCGAGCAAAAAGTTTTTATGCAGTTTTGAACCTGGCACATTCACAATTTCATTCAATAGTCTTTTTTTGAATTTCGAACACAGAATTTAAAGAAACAAAAGACAATTTGGAGCCTGTTTGTTGATATCAAACAACCGAATACTAAGAAAACTTGGTTTTATTGGTTTACTTGGATTTAATTCTTGAAAAAGTGATTGATATCTTTGGTTTTGCAATAAACATTACTTATTCTTAACATTAAGGTGATGTTCTATCAATAATCTATGGATACTTCACCTGAAGTCCCCGCCCAAGCTGTGGCACTTATTCAGGCCGGACACAGCCAAAGAAACGTGAGTGCTCAACTTAATTTAAGTCGATCTGCGGTCCGAAATGTTTATCGGAGGTACCTAGAGACTGGCGGCTTTGTTCGTCGCCAAGGAAGGCCACGATCTCGGGTTACAACTGAAAGGCAGGATCGATTCATCGTGACGACCAGCTTGAGAAATCGTCACCTTACCTCCATTGAGATACAAAACCAACTTCGCGACTTCCACGGAGTATCTGTGAGCACTCGAACTGTTCGGAGAAGGTTAAAAGAACGCGATATGGTACCACACAAGCCAGCTAATGGGCCCAAACTAACGCGAGCCCACCGAACAGCGCGCCTTCATTTCGCACGCAGTCATTTAAATTGGACACAGCAAGATTGGAGCCGTGTACTCTTTTCTGATGAGTCTAAAATTGTGTTACATGGCAATGATGGAAGGAAGAAGGTCTACCGACGTAAGGGAGAGCGTTTCGCACAATGCTGCTTTGAAGAGAGGGTTGCTTATGGCGGTGGCTCATGGACTGTCTGGGGCGGTATATCCGCGAGCGACAAAACTCAACTTGAGGTTGTTACAGGACCACGGCTGCCAACATTAAATGCTGAAAGGTACATTCGTGAGTGCTTAGAACCTCACGTGATACCATACGCGGACTATGTGGGCCCAAATTTCCTTTTTATGCATGATAATGCAAGAGCCCATGCGGCCGGCATCGTCAGGGAATATCTTCGGGATGTGAACATCACTGTTATGGACTGGCCAGCCAGAAGCCCAGACATGAACCCCATTGAGCACATGTGGGACGAGCTAAAAAGACGTGTTTTGGCTCGTCAGCCAGTTGCCCAGACGATGCAGGAGTTGAAAACTGCCATAGAAGAGGAATGGGAGATGATCCCTCAAAATTTCATAGAGCGGTTGATAAACTCTATGCCTAATCGTATGAGAGCTGTGGTAGATGCCCATGGAGGCAACACGCGTTATCAAATTAAACCTTTATTTGATAAAACATGTTTTTTATTCAAAAATCAATTGCCTTTAACAAGGCGCATATCCGACTTGTTAGGCGTAGCTCCTTGTCGTATGGTTTTCTGAATTCAAATTTAAAACAATACGATCGAAAAAGATGGTAAAATGTATCAGGTTTAAAACTGCATCAACAGTTTTTGTTCAATCTAGCAATCATATTTCGGTAGGGGCCATCGAAACCTAAACTCTAAGGTGGGCCAATAGATGTGTCCAGAAGTGTACTTTATGCTCAACAAAATTCATAGGTCACGTGCACCTCAAAGAGATGTCAGCATAATTTATAATCGAAGGGTAGTAGGTCCGATGCCTGCTAGTGCTGCGAAAGCGTCCTCGGACGTCGACGGACGCGACCCGTACCTACTGACCGAAGCCGAAGGCATCGAAGTGCGCGTCCGTACGCCGAGGAATGACGATGAATCTCTTCGTTCGTTTTGTTAACATAAACGTTTCTAAAACGAACGAACGCAAAGCGAGGTTATTTGATACAACTGTGACTCTCGATTTTTAATAGAAGGTATATCTTTCAATAATTTGCTCTCATCAAAATGACTTAATTTGATGGAATGAAAGATCATTTTCGTTTAGTAACTCAGTAAAAAAAATTATTAAAGTTTAGGTCGCCTTTTTACATGAACTGTCATATGACAGTTAGTTTGTGTACAGTAAAGAATTAAAGAAAGAAAGAAAGTTGAAACTTTTGCTGTTAGTATAAGTGTGAATTAAGTCAAGGATAATAAATATGTTCATACGTTCTATATTAAACTAAGGGCTGGTTTTAGGGTTCCATACATCAAAAGGAGAGGAGGGAGAGGGAGGCCAAAGAAAAGATGGATGGATTGTGTGATCAGTGATAAGAAAAAAAAGGAAGTTAGTGATAGTATGACAGTTGACAGGATAGAATGGAAGAAAAAAACGTGTTGCGCCGACCCCAAATAAGATGGAACTAGGGCAGGAAGATGATGATGACATCAAAAGGAAAAACCGAAACCCCTAATAGGATGACTTTGTTGTCCGTCTGTCTGTCTGTCAAGATCCTTTATCTCAGGATCGCGAGGAACGCGTCTGCGATCTCTTGAAGCTGTGAAAAAACCAGACTTGTGAGATGATGAAAAAAAAAAGATACGGCCGTTTATGTTGCAAAAAACGTATATTTTGACACTCTCAGGGAAATCAAAAATCATAAAGTTCTTCCCGTTGACGTAGAATCTTGAAATTTGGCATGAAGCAAGGCCTCGTAGCAAAATTATAGGGAAAAATCTGAAAACTGTAAATTTGTACATCACAAAAAAAAACTATTATGCGATTCGGAAAAATCTTCATAACTCAATTCGGGAACGTTTGTTTTCATAGGTAAGTCGGGAACCCCCAGTGCACGAGTCCGACTCGCACTTGCTCGTTATTTTTTTTTTGCTTGATTTAAAAGTAACTGTTATCAAAGCAGTAACTGATTCTGAATATATTACTCTCAGAATGTGCGTTTATTAAGTTATATATTGTAGAGATCATCGGAAACTTGTAGTCACTGTTAGTTTAATACAAATCCCTTGATATTGTAACCTTTATTTTATTTTATTTATTTGGGAAAATAAACAGTTACATATTATGAAATACATATTAACAATAATAGAAAGTGGTTCAATATGTAACTCAGTGATGACATATGGCTCCGAAACGTGGTCGCTTACAATGGGCCTCATCAGAAGGCTTAAAGTTACTCAAAGGGCAATGGAAAGGGCTATGCCCGGAGTATCCTTGCGTGATCGCGTCAGAAATGAGGATATCCGCAGGAGAACCAAGGTTACGGACATAGCCCGAAGAATCGCCAAACTTAAGTGGCAGTGGGCAGGGCACATTGCTCGCAGAACAGATGGTCGATGGGGACGAAAGGTTCTGGAATGGCGACCACGTACCGGAAAACGCAGCGTTGGAAGGCCTCCCGCAAGGTGGACCGATGACCTGGTGAGGGTCGCGGGAATTCGATGGATGCGAGACGCACAGGACCGGTCATTGTGGCGGCATTTGGGGGAGGCCTATGTCCAACAGTGGACGTCTTTCGGCTGAAATGATGATGATGATGTAACTCACAGCATTTTCCTGAGAATATAATTGAGAAATAATATTTTTAAAACCATCATACAATGAATTAAATATTAATAATAACATTAATATTTTTAAAAAATCTGAAAATAATAATAATAGTAACAACATTAATAATAAACGAAATAATAATAATAATTGAATGAAAACAAAGTCAGAACAGAACAATAATAATTAGAACTAAAAATATTAAACTGGGCAGAAATGAAAATAATAAAAACAAGTTAACCTTTATTTCAATAAGGTTCGAAAACATTATAAATAAAAAATTTGAATGAGATTTATTATATTTTAAATAATCTATTCACAACGTATTGAATGTTTATACTTAAACAAGATTTTTTATAATCTTACGGCGGCATATATGACTATCAAGACTTAGATATATTGCGTCGGCCATCTCAATAGTATTACACCAAAAATTTCTTCTCGCAATAATTCAGCGGCTGCCTATCCTCTCGACATAATCTCTAAGCCGACTTTTACGATAGTCACAAGAACAGCGGGGTGGCCTAAATTTATCCATGCCTGCAATCTCGCTTTTAATCCGATGGGAGAAGAAAAGTTATGCCACAGTATAATCTGCGACTAATCCTTGAGGGAATTAACTAAGAATCTGTTTAATGCTTCGTGGTGTGAAATAATTGTGGTAGAAAAAAAACTATGGAACGTGTAGCAACGTATACGCGAGAATATTTTAGAGAAGGCAAAAATATAAGATATAAGATTCATTCATAGGAAAATCTTATTTAGGTACTTACTCAATGTGTATATGTCGTGGCCGGATCTTAAAATTGATCACTTCATTATGTGGTCGGCCATTTCATGAAATGTCAAACATGGCTGATCATATCATAAAATAGTTATGTTGTCCACCGGTAGAGTCCACTGTTTCTCAATGTATATTATAAATAAGGCTCGGTGCGAAAGATCGTTGGCCCCGATCGTCCGCCACGAGGAAACGGCTTTGCTCTCCCTAAGCGGGACACACCTCTACCGTATACTCTACCGTGTCCTCCGAGCAGTCCACACAGTGTTGACACCCGAGCATTTCTTCCACACGAATCCGGTGCAGGAATCTCCCGAACAAACCATATCCATGTGAGAACCTGCGTCATGCGGAAGGTGAAAACGTCGTGAGGTCTTTGAATTGTGGCGAGCCCAGCGTTCAGTAGTTCCTTCATTCACTTCAATAATTTAGTTATTACCGTGCAATTTGTAACTGATCGGCGACTTAGCTGTGTCGGCTGATGTGTGATTGTGTGTTATGTGTGTACCTTGAAAAGTAATGGTTTGTTTTCGGCGTTAATATTTAAAGCATAGACATGTTTCTAATACAAGAAAGTTCGAAACGATTTCCTAAATATTCCGAAGGACTCCTACTAAAAGCCCATGTCTACTGTAAATTATTGGTCCAATGATAAAGTTATTGCTATTGAAATTAAGTTAGCATGAAGTTTTTTTTTGTCCTGAATCCAGATTCATTTTATTTGAAATATTTGATTCAAATAGGCAAACATGGGCACTCTGGGTGATTAGTGGTCCTGCCTGCTATGCCGGAGGTTGTGAGTTCGATTCACACCCAAGACAAATGATTATGTGATGGGCGCGATCATTTGTTCTGTGTCTGAGTGTAATAATTTATCTATATTATGTATGTGTTTAGAAATATATAAGTATGCCTTTCAGTCACCTAGTACTTATGCTATAAGCTCTGCTTAGTTCGGGACTAGATGGCGTTGTGTGGAAATTATGGAATATTACTTATTATTTACACTCTCACAGAAATTTACTAAACGAAATATATATCGCTCTTGCACAATCTGTAATAGCCTACTGTATCACTGTATGGGGTGGTGCAGCAAAATCACAGTTTATACATGTTGAACGAGGACAACGTGCCGTTATAAAAATAATGTATTTTAAAAGAATTAGATACCCTACTGAAAGGCTGTATCAGGAAAGTGGATTACTTTCCGTTAGAAAGTTATATATAATGTATACCGTCTTAAAAAAACACAAAAATCTACCATATGATCCAAATACAACAACAAGAAGACGGAAAGATCTCGTAGCCAAGGTTCCACAGACTAAAACTAAATTTGCTGCTATTCAGTACAGTAAACTATCATGCCAACTTTATAATAAAATAAATAGAAAGATTTACATACACAACAAACCATTACACGAGTGTAAAAAAATTATTACTGATTGGCTAAAAACTCTAAATTACGCAGACACTGAGGCCCTATTACAACAAATAAAATAAAACACGAACATACGTTTTCACTCAAACACCCGCAAACTCATGCACAAACAAACACACACATACACGCACCATCACACACAAACACACCCCCTTACACACTCAAACACACTAGCATGCATTTCATCCTAATTATTAATATATATATATAAATAATTGTGTGATGTGGAAGAGCGGAGTCTCCTAATACAGGCATTACTTGCTTAAAAGGAGGCTCCAATCACCTACTAATGTAAACAATTTTGTTAAGAAATAAAGATTTTGTATTTTTTTTTTGTATTTTTGTATTTACTTAATATTACTTAAAACGTCAGAAATTAGTGTATAGTGTAATATGTGAACAGGTACTCCACTGCTGCTCTTTTAAAAAACATGTACATTGTTTTCCGGCCTTTGATCCATGATTTAACCCACAAACCAAACGAACCGACCGAAATGTAATATTTTATTAAACATGCTAATACAATCTTGCAATGTTGCGGCACCAAAATGTTAATATCCTCGTAATTCAGTTGAAACTATTAAAAACTTTATCCTGTTTCATTCTGCCGAGAATTTCTGGCTTGAAATTTAATTTCAAAGTTGCATTATGGTTTCGGCCATTTGTGTTTCATATTTCAGTGTTGATATTGGAGTTGCACGTCGGATCTGTTTGTTGTTGGAATGATGTTCAATTGATGAATCTCTAAAGCAGTGGTATTATTTTTACCCGACTGTAAGAAGGGTTATGTTTTTTTACCTATCTTGTATGTTTGTATGTAACTTCCAAACCACGGAACGGATTTTATATAATTATAATTTCTTTAGATTCGTCTTGATAACCCAAGGGTTCTTAGAGAGGTGACGTTAAAAAAGAAAAAAAAAATATAACGACTGTGAGACACCACAATTTAGAGTAAAAAAGTTGTAATTATTATGTTATTTCATTATTTTTCATTCATATTTCATTTTCTTTTTAATGGAAAGAGTTTTGGATTTTCTTTTCGCGATTGATTTAAAAATGAAAATATCCGCAGGAGAACCAAAGTTGCCGACATAGTACGAAGAATTGCCAAACTTAAGTGGCAATAGGCAGGGCACATTGTTCGCAGAACAGATGGCCGTTGAGGCCGAAAGGTCCTAGAGTGGCGACCGCGTACCGGAAGATGCAGCGTTAGAAGGCCTCCTACAAGGTGGACCGATGACCTGGTAAAGGTTGTGGGAATCCGATGGATGCGAAACGGAGAGATTCTTCAAAAGAGTATAGAAAAGCCCCCCTAGCCAAGTTACAATCATATCGTTCGCGCCGAACGTCTCGAGTAGGCCACGCCTCCGATTCCTTTGTTCTGACCACGAGACTGAGCGTTGAGATGACGTCAGAACAAAAGAATCTGAGGCGTGGCCTACTCGAGGCGTTCGGCGCGAACGTTACGATTGTAACTTGGCTAGGGGGGCAGATACCTGGATTGAAGATATTCCACAGAAAGCATTAACTGTTGATTTTTAAGCATTGCAATAATTGGCACCTAGAGTTCATTCTTGTCACATAATCTCTATGTAACATTTTAGACTAAGTGAAGATATAAAAAAAATTTAGTAGTTTAAAAAGTCACGAATCTCAAAAACATTTCGCAACAGAACACATAATTTCACAGTAAATTAAAAATATCACGCCATCTCACTTGCAACAATACTTCAATTTGAATGAAATTTTAAAGAAAAGATCTCGCTATTTTTACAGGCTGAGTTTTCTGTTATTTTAATTAAAATTTCTTGTGGAATACCTACGTTACATCCAGTGGTTCCGTAAAACGGGTTATGAAGAAGTGAAATTAGTTCGCAGATAAGGCTGTCTTGTTTTCCTTGAGGTAGTGAAAGAAAATATGAAGGGTAGTTACAATTTTTAAATACCAGGGACCAAAAAAGAAAACTATGAAAACATGTTTATTTAAAATACACATAGAAAACACAAACAAAAAAGAAATAGAAGTAATGAAAACTGTCAAATAATACTCTTGTTGCAATTATTATTATGTTTTTGCTTATATGTTGTTGGAATTTCGAGAGGTTTTGGTATAATCCTAAAGAAAATTGCTTAAGGTCGTATTTATTTATTTTTTATAATTGTTTTTGGTTTTTCACAGTGTTTCAGTAGTCCAACGTTTGCCTGTGTCAGTGGTCTCGAATTTCAAAATGCAAATTCAGTGATTCACACAATATAATTTATATATATAAGAGGAGAAACTACTGACTGACATATCAACACACAACCGAAACTACTGAGACTAGGAGCGTGAAATGTTGCCCCAGATTTCCTTTTACGACGTAGGCGAGCACTAAGAGAGAATTTTCCAAAATTCACCCCTAAGAGGATAAAACGGGTCCAAAATTGGAGTATGCGAAGCCGCTGGCAAAAGCTAGGTTAACAATAAACAATCAATTCTTTTTATTTCACAGTTTCATTTAAACTAATATGTCATATAAAATATTTTTAGCAACAAGTAAGTTATGGAAACAACAAAAATCAACCAGATCAGACTATTACCTAGGTTAATTTTCCAAAAGTTGCAACATGGCATTTTTCACAAAATCCAACTGAGCCTACATAGTACATCAAAGTAAAAGACGGCCTAGCACTTTATTTTTTGAATGATATAAACGAGTGCTTGACTGCGAACTCATTTGATGGCAAGCACTGATGCAGTCCTTCATTTCGTGCACTCGTGAGCTGCACTAGTTTGCCTGCAACAATCTTTCCGTCCGATTATAATTAATAACTGGTTTAGGTCATAAAAGAAAGTAGTGAAAAAGAGTTTCTAAAAAAGGAAATGTATTTTCCTGTCATTTTGACTGGCCTGTTGGTCTAGTGGTTAGCGACCCTGACTGCTATGCCGGAGGTCGTGGGTTCGATTCCCACCCAGGACAAATGTTTGTGTGATGGGCACGATCATTTGTTCTGTGTCTGGGTGTAATTTATCTATAATATGTATGTATTTAGAAATATATAAGTATGTTTATCAGTTGTATAGTACTTATAACACAAGCTCTGCTTAGCTTGAGACTAGACGGCTAACACTGGTTTATTAAGAGCCTATTCACTCTAGCCGTTAAGACACCAAAATTATAATCGGACGGGAAGACTATTGCCGAAAAACTTTTTCAAAAGACCAACGTGATAAAATAGTTACACAAAACCAAGGCAAGTAATGAGTAACATTAAATACACAATAGCTCGCTCTTATTTGCTTTAATTCAATCTCAAACACTTAACGCAACTGCAGTAAAATTACCTCGGTAACAAAGATGATTAAACGCTAAAGTACGGGTTAAAATACTTCTAGTTTAACTTTAAAAATGTTAACAATGTTCTTAATCGCAGTTAACAAACCTCTCTGTCTAATTAGACAGTTTTTAAAGTGCAGTTTTCTACTGCTTTTATTCAACGGGTAATTTTAAGTTATGCTCATTTTCATTTTATTATTTTGGTTAATTAATTTCCTTTATTTTTTAAAAGTTTGTTGTTTTTAGTGTTCCGTACCTGAAAAGGAAAAAAATGAACCCTTATAGGATCACTTTGTTGTCCATCCGTCTGTCTTTCTGTCTGTCTGTCTGTCAAGACCCTTTATCTTTAGAACGTGTGGAGGTATCGAGTTGAAATAAAAACTATATACTCAGGTCTATGATCCCTTAAAGCCGTGAAAAAATCAAACATCCAAGTTAATGCAATAAAAAGATACGGCCGTTTATGTCGCAAAAAACGTGTATCTCCTCTCTCTCTAGGAATCAAAATTCACAGGGTTCAGGGGCCTGTGAATTTATCATGAATTTTGACATGAAGCCAGTTTTCATAGTACAAGTATAGGAAAAAATCTGAAAACTGTAAATTTGTAGTTACGTTACAAAAAAAAAACTTTATTTCCGATTTGGTAAAATCTTCGTAACTCGTTTCGGGAATTGATCTGTTTTTATCTCAGGGCACTAATCAGACTCGCACTTGCCCAGTTTTTTTTTTACTAAAAACTGAAACTTTTTTTGTATAAGTATGACATTCTGTATGCATAGAGTGAGAGAATGTACATCGTCACAGCCCCAGTCGCCACAACGCCCCGGGCGTCGGGAATCACAGAACGATATCCAGTCACTGTAGGCGTGGGTTTGCAGATGACGAGCAATAGGTAGCTTGCCATCTAATCTTCTTACAAGGACCGAGCCCGAGTCGTAGATGGCGCGTAGTGTTCCACGTGCGTCACAAAGATTTGTCAGCAATTTATAGGTACCCAACAGGGCCAATGCCTGCTAGGGCTATGGGGAAAAGTATGAATGGCATACTGGTGATCCTAGAACCTAAAAGGCAACTAAAGGAACGTAGGTGTGATTTTAGTCAGTAAATGTTTAATACACCTTTTCGCTCCATCCGTGTGCTTCTAAGGAAATCATGATATGATTTCCTCAAAAAAAACCGTATGCATATTTTGAAGAAAAACTCGTGGCAAAACTTATATCAGCCGCACGGTTCGAGCTCCTAAAGGGAGTTCGATGGAGGAATCTAGGAGGCTAAGCAACACTTCCCTCGGTCGATCTTTAGATTGGTGATTATCTCAATAATATATATCAGCTGGAAAGTGTGTACATAAATTGTAAAATAAAATAAATAGGTGTCTCTCACTCCACTCTAGAGTAGGTGCAGTCATTAGATGATTTCCCATCTTAAAAAAAGTATGCTGTATCAAAATTAATAATAATGATAATATTCCAGAGTTATCAGTTTAAATGTCCACATGTAACTCATAACTCTGGAATATTATGGATGGAGAGGGAGAGGGAGGCCAAAGAAAAGATGGAGGGATTGTGTGAGAAGTGATATGAAAGAAAAGGGAGTTAGTGATAGCGTGACGAGTGACAGGACAAAATGGAAGAAAAAAACGTGTTGCACCGACCCCAAATAAAACGGGACATGGGCAGGAAGATGATGATGATGATGATGATGAACGCCATCTAGTTACAATCTACGCAGAGCTTCTACTGTGAGTACTAGAAAACTGATAAACATACTTATATATTACTAAATACATAATATTCTAGATAAATTGCACCCAGACACAGAACAAAATGATCGTGCTAAACACACAAACATTTTTCCTTTGTGGGAATCGAACCCACGACGTCCGGATTAGCAGTCAGTGCTACTAACCACTAGGCCAGTCAAATTAACTAACATTCTTTTCCAATGAAGTAAGCATTTTGCACTCAACATGTTTTTATACATGATCACTTGAAAGCTATTTGAGAATAGCACAGTCGAATAAAAAAATACAATATTTCATAAACCATTAAAAAACAAGAAAAATTAAACGATGTTTTTATCATAAACAACAAATCTGAAAGCTGCAAAGCAACATAAAAATATCAAAAACGTTTAGCAAGGGCAACAATATAAGAAACGAGTACAAAAACATTGTTATGTTTTTCCTTGCCAAGCGTTTTTTCTCTTATTAAGTGGTGCAAGGCATGAGTGGATGAAGGACGGCAAAAAATAATAGGAAGGTGAAAAAAAAAGCAGTGAGATTGTCAACAAAATACATAGTAATAAGAACTAGATGCTACTATCACAAGAAATCTAAAAATAAATTCAAAAAATGTACGTTTGCAAGTAGTAATCCAAAGCAATCGAAAAATAGACAGTCAAAGTAGAACGAGTCTCTCAGTCCAAAGCTATGCTAGAAGACTCTCTGAGGAATTGAAACTGGAATGAGGTAATATTTATTTGAATAAAAAAATATCAATGTAGCTCAAAGAATTAACGACTGGTAAAATAACTTAAAAGAAAAAAAAAATAGTAAGATTTTATAATACACACTAATAAGAACTAGATGCTACTATCACAAGAAATCTAAAAATAAATTCAAAAAATGTACGTTTGCAAGTAGTAATCCAAAGCAATAAAAAAGTAGACAGTCGATGTAGAACTAGTGTCTCAGTCTAAGGCTATGCTGGAAGACTCTCTGAGGAATCAAAACCGGAACGAGGTGATCTTTATTAGAATAAAAAATATCGATGTAGCTCAAAGAATTAACGAACTGGTAGGTCGAAGAACCGATGACGCTGATATAGACGAGTTGTTGAATTTAGACCTTAAATTTTTACCTCGTTAGGCAATCTGCAGAAATTAGGAAGTCACCTATACGACGCCAATGACAGAGTCGTAGAGGTTGCCAAATACTGGTCAGATAAAATTTAGTTAGAGTACATTGACACGAAGAAGAAGGAAGTCACCTAACTTTATATTTTCCTGAGATATATTAGTTAGTGTGATTGATTTATTTTCATTAACGCTAAAAGCTAATAAATATTAATAACGTAAAAGGAATATATACAAACTAAAAATAATAATATTTACAAACGGGTAGAAAAATAAATTATTGGACATCAAAAAATTCATCCACATCGATATCAATAGGAAAAGTGCCCAGAACACACTCTCGACACATGTAGAGTAAAAAAAAAAATCATTTCAATTCCATTTCAGGATTATTTTTCTTTAAATCTTAAAATTTTATGCGTGTTCAAATAAAATAATTTGCTCTTGGTGCAATGACAAAGCGTACTACTAGCGGCTTTTACCGACTAAAACCCACTTGTGTTCCTTTAGTTACCGTTTGCGTTCTAGGGCAATTCATCATCATTCAACAGTCTCGCAATCCTGCTGCATACCCCCCACAAGGCATAAGAGGTCTATATTTATATCTTTACCAGTCAGTGCTCCTAATTTTCTCACTACGACGTTTCGCTCCAAAAATCAGTTTTTCGTAATTTACCCAAGAACTCGCTTCAGTTCCTACCTTAAATACCTCAGTAAATCGTGATCAAGCTGAACGCGATAAATCCCTGCTTATGTGATAGTATAAAGGATATTCGTGCATCACATCGGTCGCTAAAATTCTTATTTATGTGCCCGCGATAAGGGACTCTAGTTTCCTTATGCTACTAACTTCCGTATTTCGGTTAGTAAGCCTATGGTACGAAATTTATCGCTTCTTGGTGCAGGATGTACGGGAAATCAGATAATTATGACTTTGTGTACGTGTAGTGGTCGGTTTTGCTGATGTCTGTGATAAATAATAAGATCCTTGCGTTTATTTGGTGGTCGTTGACATTGAGTTATTTTTCTTCTTCTTTTCGATTCGATGGTAAACTCGTCAAACTGTTTGGGCCCAATAGGTGGCTACATTAATAGCAGCATCGGTAGCACTCATCAAATCCTCCAAAGTGCAGGAATACGGAGCATTCCAACATGTGGCTCATATTTTGATCAGGAGCACCGCACTCAAATTGAGTATCCGATGGGTCTATAAAACCCCATTTTGCCAAGTTGTGTTTGCAGCGGCCTACCTGGGTTCGCAACCGATTTAGTGCTTTCCATACAAGCCACTGCAAATCGCGTCAAATTGAGTTACTAATATACTTTTACAAGATAATTATGTTGAGCCAAACATACTCATCATTATTTTAGCCAAAAGACTTCATTGATGGACATTCTCTTGGAAGCGTCACCACATCGGCTGATACCGCTTTTTTTGCTTACAATAAAGTTCCATGACCTGCATTAGGTCATGCAGAATCACGAGGGAGGCCTACCTCTGCTGCATTAAATTAATTAAAATCACTAAAAGACAGAAATATTTTCTTTGAAAAAGTGGTCTTTTATTGTATTGGTTTACTAGAATATAGATACATATTACACAAGCTAAAATAGTCAAATAATAATTGTAATTTAATCACAGCTTTCAATGAATTAAAAAACATAAAGAGAATTTTTTTTTCTTTATATTATACACCCCTAGTTTTCAAGTAGTACAAAAAAAATGGGGCTCTATTCGTACCTGTTACTGAACATATTTTTGTATTCAAAAGTAAAGAAAAACGAAATCCCAAAATTGTCTACGAAAGTTTGTCATAATTGCTAAATTCATAATAGTTCCTACTAGAAAATACTATGCGCAGTATTTTTCTATTTTGATCGTCATTTATTCATTCCTAATCAATAGCCTGTACAATATTTCCATAAATTGATGACATTTTGGGATATAAACAAATTCTAATAACTTTTCTGTTTAAGAATATTATTTATTGAGACTTTACTTAAATATTAACAAGAATTTTTAACCTTTAAGGATTTGTACTAATTAAAAACTAGTGATGTATAATAGTGATGAAATATCATCATCATCACCACTGCTCTCAAAACGGTAAAGGAAAACATTGCGAGGAAACCGACATGTCCTAGAACCAAAACTTCGAAGACATGTGACATCCACCAACCCGCACTGGGCCCACGTGGTGGATTATGGCCCATTTCCTTTCGTAGAGAAAAGGCATGAGTCCCAGCAGTGGGAACATTAAAAGGCTGATTATGCTTATATGCTTATACTTGAGTAATGAAAGATGATAACAGTTCAATCATGACCTATATATCTACCCCACCGACCGTGTTCCCACGTTGTCGTCGTGGTGGGGCTTGCGTGTCTTTATGACCTTGAGGGCTATGCCGGTAGAGCTACTCATGCCGGAAGGCCTCAAGCGAGAGACCAGACCAAGAGGAACACACAGGCGGAGTCCAGACGGACCGCCACGGAGGGTGCACTGTCCAGAAGCATCGGCACCAACAGCTGTTGGTGTTTTTGGACAGTGGTTTTGAGAGAGTGGGTTCGCCTCGGGTACGCGTCTGCTTATCAGACGTGACCACGATGGCGAACGTGGTTATTGGGGACCCCACCCCACAAAAAAGGCAAAGCTGTGTCCAGCACATCCATGAACGCGTCTCAAAAAAGATTATTACCCCAGGAGGGTACCGCCTGCACCGCAGGTGGAGAATCCCTCCCCGAGCAGAGCTCGGGCTGCCCCTCGTATTCTGGGGGAGGCAAAGAGCGCGTCAGGTCCCCTAGGGACCTGTTACCGTCCCTCGTGGACGCACGGAGCCAGGGTGGCTCACCCACCGGTAGCGTGGAGTCCCTGGGACCTGTTCCCAGCACGTCCGCTGCGCCGGTGGGTCCTTCAGAGGCCGGCAGGCCTTTCGGCCTCAGGGAGGTGAACGGAGACGCGGCGTCAGATTCCGATTCCGCGTCTTCAGTCAACTCGGTGAGGATGGAGGTGGATGAGGCCACCTCCAGGAGGAAGAGGAACTCCCAGTTCCTCAAGCGCCCCATATCGGGAGATGGTCGGAGGACGTCCTCCGACGATGAGCGTGGAACTTCTGCACGCAAAATTTCCACTGCTGGACGAGGTGCGGGCCGAAAGGGACAAACGAGAAGGCCCACCGCTGAGGAGGCGACCCAGCGGTCCCTGAAAATAGCCAGGGAGGGGCGCCACCCCGGGGCAAGCAGCGCCCAGGCCAGCCCCTCTGAGTCTTCTGGAAGTGAGCCAGAAGGCATGGAGAAGGCGCTGGCCCAATTCAAAGAGGTCGTGACGGCGGCCGTACAGAGCGTCGCCAAGAAGAGGGAGAGGGTCTCCAAAAGAAATTCTATCCCCCAGGCCACAACCTCAATCATAGAGGCACTGGGGATAGTTTTGGAGCCCCTCAAAAAATCCTTGAATCGGAGAATTGGACGGCTCGAGGCAGACCTGGCCGGTCTCCGGGGCGCTGGCCCTGAGGTGGCGCAAAAAGGAGCACGCAAGCAGGGGCAAAGTCGGCCCCAGCCCTCGCCCCAGGTGGAGAGCGAGGTGCTGACCCTGCTGCGGCAGGAACTGGCTGCCTTTCGGCAGCAGCAGGAGCAGCAGCAGCAGTTCCAGGAGCGGGTCCAGCGGCAATTCGCTGTCCTGGAGGGCATAGTGCTGCGCCCCCCGCTTGCGGCCTCCGGCGTGAAAAGGGCGGTGTCGTACGCCGCCGCCGCCGCGGCCACGGCTGCTGCGCCAAAGGCGGGCCCGTCGGGGCAACCAGCGCGTGGAACCCAGGTGTCGGAGCCGGCGAGGCCGGTCCCGGCGGCCAAGCAGTAGCAGCAGCAGGGGAAACGCCTTTCGGGGGAGGAGCACCTCCCCCGAAAGGCAGAGCGGTGCCTGCCGCTAAATCGGCGGGGCCTTCCGCGGCGGCGGCGTCTAGGCCGCGCCTTCCGCCTCCCTTGCCTGAAGAACCCTCGGCTGGCGCCGAATGGACGGTCGCCGGCGCCAGCAGGAAGGCGGGCAAGGTGGCCAGAGCGGCGAAGAAGCGCGAGCGGCGACAGCAGCGCAAGAAGCGGGCCATGGCAGCCAGGCTTCGCGCCCCGAATTCCGCAGCTGTAGTGATCACACTACAGCCAGCTGCGGAAAAGAAGGGCGTGAGCTATGACAAGGTCATGGCGAAGGCGAAGCAGGCGGTGGTGGATCACCTCGACGAGTTCGGAGCCTCTGAAGGCTTCCGAATGAGGCGCACCGCAACCGGGGCCCGAATATTGGAGGTCCCTGGTGCGGACAGCGGCCCTGCCGCGGACGCCCTGGCCGCAAGGATCAGGGCGTCCCTGGACGTCGAGGAGGTCCGAGTATCCAGGCCCACAAAGTGCATGGACATGCGCATCATGGGCCTGGATGACTCCGTTAGGGTGGAAGAGGTGGTGGCCGCCGTCGTCAGGGCGGGAGGATGCCGGGCCGATCAAGTGCGGGCTGGCACCATCCGTGCTGACAGCACGGGCATGCGGGCCCTTACGGTCAGCTGCCCCGTGTCGGCGGCCAAAGCCATCACGGCTGTAGGCCGTAGGCTCTTGGTGGGCTGGGTCTCCGCGCAGGTAAAACTGCTGGAGCCCAGACCTCTGCGGTGTTACCGCTGCCACGTGGGGCACCACGTGGGGGCCCATTGCGCCGCGGAGGTGGACCGCAGTGACCGCTGCTACCAGTGCGGTCAGGCCGGTCACAAGGCCGTCGAATGCCGTGCAACGCCGCACACTACGCATGTGCGGCGGCAGGCAAGCCGGCCGACCACCGGGCTGGGGGCAGGTCCTGCGACCCCCCCGCCAAGGCCAAGGGCAAGGTACGGAGGCCCATCCACCCGGACGTACTCGCCGCCGCAGCCGCCTCCTTGGCTGCCGCCGCTGTCGCCGCCGCACCCGCCGCGGCAGGGCCCTCACGGGGGGCTCGGGAGGAGACTGTAATGGACTGTCAATAACGACCCCATTACGTCTCCTCCAGGCGAACATCAACCACTGCGCCCCCGCTCAGGATCTGTTGCTCCAGAGCATGGCGCAGTGGTCGATCAATATCGCCGTGGTCTCCGAGCCGTACAATGTCCTGCCCAGGGGAGACTGGGTGCGGGACCTGGACGGCTCGGTGACCCTAATCTCGTCGGCCGCCGCCGGTACCCCGACCCTCGAGGCCGTCACGAGGGGACGGGGTTGCGTGGCAGCACGGTTCGGGGACATTGCAGTGGTAGGCGTCTACCTGTCCCCGAGCAGATCTCTCGGCGATCTCCACATCTCCCTAATGGAGCTGAAAGCCGTCGTCGCTGGGTTTGGTTCCCTCCCCGTGGTCGTTTGCGGGGACTTCAATGCCAAGAACTTGGCTTGGGGTTCCCGGCTCACGAACCAGCGGGGTCGGATGGTGGAGGACTGGGCTCTGGAGACAGGCCTGGTCGTCCTAAACCGGGGTTCTGTCCCCACGTGTGTGCGGATGCGGGGCGACTCAGTGGTGGACATCTCGTTCGCCAGCCCCGCTCTGTCGCCGCGTGTCGTCGACTGGCGCGTTATGGAGGGGGTGGAGACGTTATCAGACCACCGGTACATCCGGTTCGACGTCTCCGCCCAAACCTCGATTGCGCCGGTCCGACAGAACCCTTGTGGTCCGCGGTGGGCGCTGAGGCAGATGGACCGGGAGCTCCTCCTGAAAGCCGCGACGGTACAGGCCTGGGTGCAAGCACCGGACAGGCCTGTCGACATAGACGTCGAGGCAGAGTGCCCAAGTAACACATCAAAGCAGTATAACGGCCGACTTACAGCATTTCAGTATCGTTTTCGCATTTTGAGTTAGTACTATATTAGCATTACAAATGTTTATACGGCTACTGTAATGCTTATTTGGGCACAAATTATACAGCTTTAGATCCTAAATAGGTTCATAATAGTTGTTTAATTGCATTACACGCGCATTATATTAGCATTATTACGGTCAATGAAGTTGCCAATCGCATTACAGAAGCATTATTACGGTCAACGAAGTTGCCAATCGCATTACAGAAGCATTATACTAGCAATATTATTGATAATGAAGATGTTAATTGCATTACAAAAGCATTAGACTAGCATTAGGATGTAGTAAAAGAATTATTAGAGCTATTTAAGTGTTCACAGTTAGAACTTAAATGAATCCTACATCATTGCAAAAACATCTCTAATACCACGGTACAAATATTATAATACAATTAACGTTAAAATTTAACTACTTTGCCTCGCAATATAATATGGACGAATTAAATCAAAGAGTGAGTGCCACCATATTTGTTTGCATTAAAACAAAATTTATAATACGTGGGTGTGTTTTTGACTCTTTTGTTAATTCATGCCTTCAAATATTACTGCGCAATGTAGTTTACTGTAAATGTCTATATAAGTTTTATTGAAAATTTTCACGCGCCTTCGATGTTTTGAGGTTTTGAGATAAAATAATAGATTAAGATATGTGTGAAATAATCAAAACAATTTTGTATTCCTACTATAGAACTAATTTTGCATGATTAACATAATACTATTTGTTGGGCAGCATTAAATTAAGTTAAATCATTGTTATATAGGTCAATTGTATTTATATATAGGTCCGAATGATACTATTTTTTGGTTATAAAATATTTACAAAATGGTGTCGGTCTATAGCAGCCCGTTGAGCCTTTAAAAAGGCTAATTAATGCCGCCAGCAGATTAAATAATCACGCGTGAACAATTAATAAGCTAGATGCCAGAAATTAGACTTTTGATGAAACACTGTAGTGCCATTGTCTATAAAGTATATCTATATGGGTTCACCGGTATACTGGTAGACTTTATGTAGACTGAAGTAGTGCCATTACATGAACGCAATTTTGGGGATCCTTGGTCAAAACAATGAACCCGATGCGATGAATGAATGATGAAGCGATGCGATCAAGAAAATCAAGGAAACCCGTGTACAGATTATAGTAACGTTACAGATACTGAAAATACCACTAATCATGAAAACATAGTTCAGATAATTTATAATAGCACATTAACTTTGAACTTCGACGAAAATTTTATTAAACCAAAAAATTATTATCCGAAAAAATAGACAGTATGCTCCAAATACAAGCAATAACTCTCGAAAACCAGCAGAAAATTGTTCGAAAATTGGCTACGCAATCTGTGCAATTACAGGAAATATCTGTACAACTTGCAGAGGTAAAAGAGAGTCCAAGCGTCATTTTGTTGAAAGATACAAACCCTGTAGATACCGAAAGTTTTATACTAAAACCCATTGAAAATCAAGGGGATCTTATATCACTGGACCAATTACTGGCAGATAGAACAGAAAAAAATAAACAAAAAAGACATTTGTCGTTCTTATGCTCAGATTCGAAGGGCGAAGGAAAAACTTGTGCTTATAAATTACTAGATATTTTATTCACTAAGGATTTCCTTTGCAACTGTTCATGGGCAGGTGGAAGTAGAGGAGATATGTCGAAAATTGTCCTTATAGATTACAAGAACGTTTTAAAATTCTTTTATGGCATGATTCGTACTTGGGATCCGACGTATAGAAGAACATTTTACATATTTATCAATATCACTGTCATCTTCACTTTCGTCAGAGCTCTCAGGTCTTACATTTTCATCATCAAGCGGACAGGAATAAACACTATTTTGTTGAATATTCTCTTAATTCACTATAAAAGATTTTTCAAAACACAAGGATTCCGTATAGTGTGTATTTCCAATGTTGACAAATCCTACTTAATTTTGGTGACCTACGGAACCTTCTTCCCCAGTATGGCCGACAAATGGTTTTATGAATACAGTAAAATTAATTTATATACAGCTTTACGTATTTCAATAACTCACGTGTATTTGATTTAAGAGCTGTTAGCTATATAACAAACCTCAGGTGCTCTTTAAAAATGCGAGCATTACATTGATTCACGTTTATGCTGTACAGCAGTACTAGGCTTTTACTTACCACTTAAAAGTGCTATTACACAATAAAGGGCACTAAAAACAGCTCAAAGCTTTATAACGGATTCACGGTGCATTATAATGGTACAAGTTTATGCTATTAAGCAGCATTAGGCATTATCTTCTACTTAAAAATGCTATTGTAGACCCTAAGGCACTAAAAACAGCTGAAAGCTGTCTAGCGGATTTACGTGTCATTATAATGATTCATGTTCATGCTATTAAACAGCATTAAGCATTTATTTTCTGCTTAAAAATGCTACTGTAGATCCAAATGCACTAAAAACAGCTGAAAGCTGTACAGCTGCGTTCTGGTTTTCTTCACTAAAACTTAAGGCTTTACAAAAGCATTTTGATATGCCGTTTTCCAACCGTTATACTGTGTAAAGCATCATAATGGTTTTGAAATGCCGATATAAAGCCTCAAGATGCTCGGTGAACTTATATAAAAGTTTATACGGACCTTAAGTTCTACATAAGTTTGCTATTCGTTTGTTAAAATGCTTCCTGTGTTACTTGGGTGGTTCCGGGAGGCCATGTCGCAAATTTACGACGCGGCAATGCCCCGAGTCCCTCCAGGACGTGCTCAGCGCCAGGTATACTGGTGGTCGCCGGAGATTGCGGCACTGCGCAACGCGTGCAATGCCGCGCGACGCCGGTATGCCAGATACCGCAGGCGCCGCATCCGTCCACCGGATGCGGAGGCCAGAGAGGCGGAGCTGTACGAGGGATACAGAGCGGCAAAGCGCACCCTCCGAGCGGAGATAAGGCGGGCCAAACTTGAGGCCCGCAACGTGTGGCTGGGGACTCTGAATGGGGACCCATGGGGACGCCCGTACAAATTGGTACGGGACAAACTCCGCCCCTGGGCTCCCCCGCTGACGCAGAGTCTCCGGCCCCAGCTCGTGGAGGGTGTGGTGAGCACTCTGTTCCCCACGCGAGGGGAACACTCTCCCCCGCCCATGGCTCCGCCACCAGCGGTGTCCGACGCGGACCACGATGGCGACGACGACGACAACGTTCCAGAGGTGACCGAGGTAGAGAAGAGAGTGGCGGTACGAAGGCTGAGTGCCAAAAATATCGCCCCAGGACCCGACGGCTTGCCTGGGAAGGCATGGGTCCTGGCCATGGAGGCTGTCGGGCCTCGACTAAGAGGGCTCTTCAGCGCATGCATGGAGAGGGGCCAGTTCCCACTTCGCTGGAAGACGGGGAAACTGGTCCTCATCGCGAAGCCGGGGCGCCCCGCGGACTCTCCGTCCGCGTACCGGCCCATTGTGCTGCTCGACGAGGTGGGCAAGCTCTTTGAAAGAGTAATTGCAGACCGCCTCGTCGCACACCTAACACGGGTGGGGCCGGATCTGGCGGACGGCCAGTTCGGCTTTCGCAGGAGGCGCTCCACGGTGGACGCCATCATGTGCGTGCGAGCTCTCACGACAGGGGATGCAGTGGCCCAGGGCAGGTGTGTCGTGGCGGTGTCTCTGGACATCGCCAACGCCTTCAACTCCCTGCCTTGGAGTAGCATTGGGAGGGCACTCCGGTATCACCGGATGCCCGACTACCTCTGTCGTGTGGTCGAGGCGTACCTGTCAGACAGGTACATAACCTACCCCGGTCACCAGGGGGTGTGGGAACGTCGAGAGATGTCGTGCGGTGTTCCGCAGGGATCGGTACTAGGGCCGCCCTTGTGGAACATCGGATACGATTACGTGCTGCGCGGCGACCTCCCTGACGGGGTCAGCGTGGTCTGCTACGCAGACGACACGCTGGTCCTGGCGCAGGGAGAGTCGTACCAGGCGGCGGTCGAACTAGCGACACGCGGGGTCGCGACGGTCGTTGGCAGGATCCAGGAGCTGGGACTCGAGGTGGCATTGCACAAGTCCGAGGCCATGTGCTTTCACGGCCCTCGGAACGCGCCACCACCGGGTTCCCAGCTAACGGTGGGAGGAGTCCACGTCGGCGTCGGGTCAACGATGAAGTACCTGGGACTCGTTCTCGACAGCCGATGGGATTTCGACGAGCATTTCCGACGTCTGGCTCCCAAACTAAATCGGACTGGGGCTGTCCTCTCGCGGCTCCTGCCCAACCTTGGGGGTCCAGACGCCTCCTGCCGGAGGCTCTACGCGGGGATCGTTCGGTCCATGGCCCTTTATGGTGCGCCGGTGTGGGCGCCGGGACTGCGGAAGCAGCCGGCGGCCCGGCTGAACGCGTGCCAGAGGGTAATGGCCATACGGATGGTGCGAGGATACCGGACGATTTCCCGCGAAGCGGCGAGCCTTCTTGCTTGCCAGCGACCATGGGAACTGGAGGCAACAGTCCTTGCACTCATGCACAAACGGCGCTTGGAGATGCAACGCCGGGGCGAAACTCCGCTGCCGCAACAAGTCGCGGCATGGCGGACAGAGTTCCGGCGAGTTCTCATGGAGAAATGGCGACAGCGACTGTCGCGACCCCGTGCTGGGCACGCCACAATTATGGCGGTAAGTCCCCTCTTTGAGGCGTGGTTGGAAAGACCTCACGGCGTCCTCACATTCCGCATGACGCAGGTCCTCACCGGACACGGTAAGTTCGGGAGGTTCCTGCACCGGATTCGTGCGAAAACGACGCCCGGGTGTCGCCACTGTGTGGCCCACCCGGAGGACACGGTGGAGCACACGGTGGAGGTGTGCCCCGCTTGGGCAGAGCAACGCCGTGACCTCGTGAGGGCAATCGGCGGTGGTGATCTCTCGCGCCGGGCCTTGGTTCAGGCCATGCTCCGGAGCGAGGAGGAGTGGCAGGCGGTCGCTTCTTTCTGCGAAGCAGTAATGCTAGCTAAGGAGGCGGCCGATCGCGTGAGGCAACGGTCCTTACGCTCCAACCGCCGCCGGGATTCCGATCCCGATTTCCGGCCACCGTAGGCGCGGGCTTGCAGACGGCGAGCAATGGGTGGCTCGCCGTCTGACCGTCCGGTAACCGTCCGGACCAAGCCCAAGTCGTCGACGGCGCGTTTGTTCCACGCGCGCCTCGGGGAGATGTCAGCAAATCGTAGGGGCCCAGAAGGGTCGAAGCCTACTGGGGCCACGGGTAGTGTGAAAGCGGAACCCGGGGCCCTGGGACGAAGGCAACGAAGGAACGGGAGTGGGTTTTTAGTCAGTAAGAGTCTGACACTATCTCCCGCTCCGCCCAAGAGCGGGGATGTCATTAGGATGATTTTCCCACCCAATAAAAAAAAAAAAAAAAAACCTATATATCTAGCAGTTTCTTTCATAGTGGTTTTTGTTCAGCTTTTTGTCAATCTAATGGGTTATCTTAGCAATATTTAAAATATATACTATATATATAAAAAAATTACCCAAATATCCCAAAAGACTGACAGATTCCCTTGTTTCAGCATCTCTGACTGCCTTCAGCGACTATCTAAGATCTACAAATGGCTGCCACGTACCGACGGGAACCAACGGCAACGGCTTAACGTACATTCCAAGGCACGGAGGATTCTCAGTGGTTTGTATGTTTAAATGGTCACCCATCTAAAGACGGGGTGCTACGACAGAAAACCTCCTCGAGTGCCCGCAGGCTGTAGTTTCCTTGCGGATACGTCCGGAGGTAAGGCAGCCTGGGGGACGGTGCACCCTGGGAGGCGGCTACCGACTCCCCTTGGGCACTTTTGCCTAAGTGGTCTCGATGTCCGCCTGCGAATATTCTGTCCGAAGGAACACTTCAACGCGTGTCCCTCTGCTATAGCAGAGGGCACAGTGGCGAAGTAAGAGCGGGCTCGGTGTGCACTCACCCTGCCACCGGGCAGGCAGGAGGAAGACTTGGTTCTCCATCTGCCACCGTTAGTCTCGTAGCCCCAGAGATTGTCCAAGGTCATGTTTCTGACTTTTGATGGGGGTCGAGGGTCTTGGCTTAACTGCCTGGGCCGCGAGGAAGACAACCTCTATAAAAAATTACCCCAAACCTCCAAGCGGCGGCGCACCGTGAGGGAGGTTGTTAGCTTGACTAATGGGTAGCTTAATTAGTCTCTAGTGCGAACCATAAATTTGAGCAGGTAAAACATGTTATGTACTCGTGGGAACAAAATGAGAAATTTATTTAAAAACCCATCCAATGAGGAGAAGGAGAGTGATGCGCGGTCGGAGTCCGACGCGGCATCTAAGAGGAGCTCGGAGGGCTCGGAAGTGGAGGAGGTAGAGGGAGATCTTCCAGGGTCTCTACCCGGAAGAAATACAAGTTTCTTCCGGAAGCGCTCCAAAGCGGGGGACGGATCGTCCTCTGAAGGAGAGTTTGCGTCGGCCCGCAAGATTCCCACCAGCAGTCGAGGTGCGAGCCGAGCGAGAGGAAGAGGGAGAGGGCTTACCTCCCAGGAGGCTGCTGAGAGAGCCGACAGGCTCTTCGCGGAGGAGCGCCACCCCGCAACGACCAGCGTTACGTCTGACCCCTCGGGGCCGTCAGGCAGCAAGTCAGACGCTGGGGAAGATTCCGCCGAGGAGTCACGCAGGTTGCTCGGGGTGCTTGTGGTCGACGCCTTGACAGCCATGTCAAGGAGGAGGGAGAAGGGCTCCAAGAAAAGGGGCATCGCTCAGTTCGCGACCTCAATCTTGGAGGCTATGGACGCCTACTTCGATAAGAGGGTCGCGAAGATCCGGGCTGAGCTCTTGGATGCCCCAAAAGTCGACCATCAGACGGAGGCACCAAAAGGGGGAAGCATGCAGGACCAGCCTCAGCCCCAGCCTGAGCCGGAGAGCCAGCTGCTGACGTTGGTGCGGCAAGAGCTGGCTGCTCTCCGGCACCAACAGCAGCAGCAGCAGGAGCAGTTCCAGCGGAGGATGCAGCAACAGCTGTCTGTGCTGGAGGGCATCGTGCTGCGTCCCCCGCTCGCGGCCTCCGGTCAGCGGAAGACGGCATCATATGCCTCCGCCGCCGCGGGTACGGCTGCTGCGCCTAAGGCGAGCCCGTCGGGGCAGGCCGAGCGCAAGGGTGTAGCGTCGGAGCCTGTGAGGCCGGCCCTGGCGGCCAAACAGCAGCAGCGGCAGGGAGGGCCTGCTCCACCCTCAAAGGGTAAGGTGACACCTGCCGCTAAAGCGGCGAGCACTCCTGCAGTGTCGGCGACCAGGCCGCCCCTGCCACCCCCCGCCCCGCCTGCAGAACCCTCGGCAGACGCCGAATGGACGGTTGTTGGTGCCAAAAGGAAGGCAGGCAAGGCGTCTAGGGCGGCCAAAAAGCGGACACGGCGACAGCAGCGCAAGACGCGGGCCATGGCGGCCAGACTTCGCGCCCCGAATTCCGAGGCTGTGGTTATCACGCTACAGCCAGATGCGGAAAAGAAGGGCGTGACATATGACGCCGTCATGGAGAAGGCGAGGCAGGCGGTGTTGCCCCACCTTGGCGAGCTCGGAGCCTCTGGGGGCTTCCGCATGAGACGCACCGTAACCGGGGCCCGAATGCTGGAGGTCCCTGGTGCGGCTAGTGGCGCTGCCGCGGACGCCCTGGCCGCAAGGATCAGGGCGTCCCTGGACGCGGAAGAGGTCCGAGTGTCCAGGCCCACCAAATGCATTGATATGCGAATCATGGGCTTGGACGACTCCGTCAAGGTGGACGACGTGGTGGCCGCCATCGTCAGGGTGGGAGGATGTACCGCCGAGCAGCTTCGGGCGGGCCCCATTCGCGCTGATAGCACGGGAATGCGAGCCGTGACGGTTAGCTGCCCCGTGTCGGCGGCTAAGACCATCACTGGGGAGGGCCGACGGCTTCTGGTAGGCTGGGTCTCCGCGCAGATAAAACTGCTGGAGCCCAGACCTCTGCGGTGCTATCGCTGCCACGTGGGCCACCACGTGGGGGCCTGTTGCGCCGCGGAGGTGGACCGCAGTGACCGCTGCTTCCAGTGTGGTCAGCCCGGTCACAAGGCGGTTGAATGCCGTGCAACGCCGCACTGTTACGCATGTGCGGCGGCAGGCAAGCCGGCCAACCACCGGGCTGGGGGCAGGTCCTGCGACCCTTCCGCCAAAGCCAAGGGCAAGGTCCGGAGGCCCATTCACCCCGATGTCCTCACCGCCGTAGCCTCGTCTTTGGCTGCCGCCGCTGTCGCCGCTGCAACCCCAGCGGCAAGGCCCCCTCGTAGGGCTCGGGAGGAGACTGTAATGGACTGTCAATAACGGGTCCATTACGTCTCCTCCAGGCGAACATCAACCACTGCGCCCCCGCTCAGGATCTGCTGCTCCAGAGCATGGCGCAGTGGTCGATCAACGTCGCCGTGGTCTCCGAGCCGTATCATGTCCTGCCCAGGGGAGACTGGGTTCAGGACCTGAATGGCTCGGTGACTCTAATTTCGTCGGCCGCTGCCGGTACTCCGTCTCTCGAGGCCGTCACGAGAGGACGGGGTTGCGTAGCAGCGCGGTTCGGGGACATGGCAGTGGTGGGCGTCTACCTGTCCCCGAATAGAACGCTCGCCGATCTCCACATCTCCCTTATGGAGCTGAATGCCGTCGTCGCTGGGTTTGGTTCCCTCCCCGTGGTCGTTTGCGGGGACTTCAATGCCAAGAACTTGGCTTGGGGTTCCCGGTATACAGACCAGCGGGGTCGGATGGTGGAGGACTGGGCTCTGGAGACAGGCCTGGTCGTCCTAAACCGGGGTTCTGTCCCCACGTGTGTGCGGATGCAGGGCGAGTCAGTGGTGGACATATCGTTCGCCAGTCCTGCTCTGTCTCCGCGTGTCGTCGACTGGCGCGTCATGGAGGGAGTGGAGACGTACTCAGACCACCGGTACATCCGGTTTGACGTCTCCGCCCAGACCTCGATCGCGCCGGTCCAACAGACCCCGTGTGGCCCGCGTTGGGCGCTGAAGCAGCTGGACCGGGAGCTCCTCCTGGAAGCCGCGACGGTACAGGCCTGGGTGCAAGCACCGGACAGGCCTGTCGACATCGACGTCGAGGCAGAGTGGTTCCGGGAGGCCATGTCGCAAATCTGTGACGTGGCAATGCCCCGAGTCCGGCCAGGACGTGCCCGGCGCCAGGTGTATTGGTGGTCGCCGGAGATCGCGGCACTGCGCAATGCGTGCAATTCCGCGCGACGCCGATACACCAGATACTGCAATCGCCGCATCCGCCCGCCGGATGCGGAGGCCAGAGAGGCGGAGCTGTACGAGGGGTACAGAGTGGCGAAGCGCACCCTCCGGGCGGAAATAAAGCGGGCCAAGTTGGAGGCCCGCAACGTGTGGCTGGGGACTCTGAACAGAGACCCGTGGGGACGCCCCTACAAGGTGGTGCGGGAAAAACTCCGCCCCTGGGCTCCCCCGCTCACGCAGAGTCTCCGGCCCCAAATTGTAGAGGGTGTGGTAAGCACTCTGTTTCCTGCGCGAGGGGAACACTCCCCCCCGCCCATGGCTCCGCCACCAGCAGTGTCTGACGCGGACCACGATGGCGATGACGGCGAAAATGCTCCTGAGGTGACTGAGGTAGAGATGAGTGTGGCGGTACGAAGGCTGAGTGCCAAAAAATACCGCCCCAGGACCCGACGGCTTGCCTGGTAAAGCCTGGGTCCTGGCCATGGAGGCTCTCGGGTCTCGATTAAGAGGGCTCTTCAGCGCATGCATGGAGAGGGGCCAGTTTCCACTTCGCTGGAAGACGGGGAAACTGGTCCTTATCGCGAAACCGGGGCGCCCTGCGGACTCTCCATCCGCGTATCGGCCCATTGTGCTGCTTGACGAGGTGGGCAAGCTCTTTGAAAGAGTAATTGCAGACCGCCTCGTCGCGCACCTAACACGGGTGGGGCCGGACCTGGCGGACGGCCAGTTCGGCTTTCGTAGGAGGCGCTCCACGGTGGACGCCATCATGCGCGTGCGAGCTCTCACGACGGGGGATGCGGTGTCCCGGGGCAGGTGCGTCGTGGCGGTGTCTTTGGATATCGCCAACGCTTTCAACTCCCTGCCCTGGAGTAGCATAAGGAGGGCACTCCGGTATCACCGGGTGCCTGACTACCTCTGTCGCGTGATCGAGGCCTACCTGTCGGACAGGTACATCATCTACCCTGGTCACCAGGGAGAGTGGAAACGGCGAGCGATGTCGTGCGGTGTTCCGCAGGGATCGGTACTAGGACCGCCCTTGTGGAACATCGGCTACGACTACGTGCTGCGCGGCGACCTCCCTGACGGGGTCAGCGTGGTCTGCTACGCAGACGACACGCTGGTCCTAGCGCAGGGGGTGTCGTACCAGGCGGCGGTCGAACTAGCGACACGCGGGGTTGCGATAGTCGTTGATAGGGTCCAGCAGTTGGGACTCGAGGTGGCACTGCACAAGTCTGAGGCCATGTGTTTTCACGGCCCTCGGAGCGCGCCGCCTCGGCGTTCCCAGCTAACGGTAGGAGGAGTTCACATCGGCGTCGGGTCGACGATGAAGTACCTAGGACTCGTCCTCGACAGCCGGTGGAATTTCGAGGAGCACTTCCGACGTCTGGCTCCCAAACTGAATCGGACTGGGGCTGCCCTCAAGCGGCTCCTGCCCAACCTCGGGGGTCCAGACGCCTCCTGCCGGAGGCTCTACGCAGGCATCGTCCGGTCCATGGCCCTTTATGGGGCGCCGGTGTGGGCGCCGTCACTGCGAAAGCGACCGGCGGCCCAGCTGAACGCGTGCCAGAGGGTCATGGCCATACGGATGGTGCGGGGATACCGGACGATTTCCCGCGAAGCGGCGAGCCTCCTTGCTGGCCAGCAACCATGGGATCTGGAAGCAACAGGCCTTGCACACATGCACGATCTGCGCATGGAGATGCAACGCCGGGGCGAAACTCCACTGCCGCGACAAGTCGCGGCATGGCGGGCAGAGTTCCGGCGGGGTCTCATGGTGGAATGGCGACAGCGACTATCGCAACCCAGTGCTGGGCACGCCATAATCATGGCGGTACTTCCCCTCTTTGAGGAGTGGCTGGAAAGGCAACACGGCGTCCTTACCTTCCGCATGACGCAGGTCCTCACCGGACATGGTAAGTTCGGGAGGTTCCTGCACCGGATCCGTGCGGAAGAAACGCCCGGGTGTCACCATTGCGTAGACCGCCCGGAGGACACGGTGGAACACACAGTAGAGGTGTGCCCCGCTTGGGCAGAGCAACGCCGTGTCCTCTTGGGGGCAATCGGCGGCGGCGATCTCTCGCGTCGGGCCTTGGTACAGGCCATGGTCCGGAGCGAGGAGGAGTGGCAGGCGGTCGCCTCCTTCTGCGAAGCAGTAATGCTAGCAAAGGAGGCGGCCGATCGCGTGAGGCAACGGTCCTCACGCCCCAACCGCCGCCGGGACTCCGATCCCGATTTCCGGCCACCGTAGGCGCGGGCTTGCGGACGGCGAGCAATGGGTGGCTCGCTGTCCGGCCGTCCGGTAATCGGACCGAGCCCAAGTCGTCGACGGCGCGTACTGTTTCACGCGCGCCTCAAGGAGATGTCAGCAACTGTAGGGGCCCAGCAGGGTCGAAGCCTACTTGGGCCAAGGGTCTGATTCTGAAAGGAAGACTCGGCCCCGGTACGTAAGGCAACGAGGGAACAGGAGTGGGTTTTTAGTCAGTAAAAGTCTGACACTATCTCCCGCCCCGCCCAAGAGCGGGGGATGTCATAAGATGATTTTCCCACCGGAAAAAAAAAAAAAAAAAAAAAAACCCATCTAAAGACCGACCTCAGCAAATGTAGCTTAACCTTAAGATCAATCCATGCGCGTTTGTTGAAAAACCCACTACAAAAACACACAATATAAAGATCATAATATTGGTAGCAAGATGATTGAGAAAATACCGAAAAAAATTTTGTTTCTAAGTAAAAACAAAGGGGAATTAAACTTTTCCGGTACATTTTTTTTTGTTTTCGCTAAAAGTGAAACCAAGGCTATATCTTAAAGGAATGGGTGATAAATCAATAAAAAAAAGAATGATGTCTTTCAAACGTAACCAAACGAAGTTAGAGACTGTTTAATATTTTGCTATATTTTGTAATCAGGCGTTAATTTTCTTAAATAAAAATACTGTATGTTTTTCGTTTGATAAATATAGTTCTAGTTTCGGTTTTTATGGTAAGAACGCATTAAATAGTGTCAATCACTATCACAACACTAACACGTATCACTTTTTTTTTGACTAGTTTTAGTACTGGAAAACTGTTTATTAAAAATAAATATGGTTAAATAAGGTTAGTGGTAAAATTGATTAATACTGTTATATTTTTTCATATTCGCAGTTATTTCCATTTCATTATAATAAAACGAAAATAGGTAAAGCCTGGCAAAAATATACTCGGAATTCTTCTATACGTATCTTCGTTCGGTTTCGTTTTAAAGACCTGGTTCTTTTTGCTATTGATTCCTCTTATTAGCCTATAACATATAATATTATTATAGGTTTCATTTCTGGCGAAAAGAAAAAAGTAAATCATGCCAATAGTTTGCATTGGCCTTTAACGCTTTGAGTGATTGTTTCAGGATCGAGCAACTACACTAGTTCAAACACAACTTCAAATTGGATCACTCCATACAACATCAAAACTTTTAAACTAGGTCTCACCAAAAACCTAGATATCACAAAACAATTTCTAAAACTCACATCAGTACCTTTCAATCTGAAACTCTTCGGATCATCGCATCCATCAAAATTCGCTCTCAAACTGTTCCGTACTTTGGCCCAACTGTCTATGAAACATCAGAACTTGCAACATCCACAACAAAAGTGTAAGTTTAAATAGCGTTGCAGAGACTCGATTGCATTTGTACAAGTTTGTCGTTCATTCATTCTTACACGCGCTTCAATAACTTTGGTATTGTCAGCTTTGATATTTTCTTTGGCTGTCTCGTACTTGGATTCTTTGAATAACAGTTTTGTCTTGTTCAGCATTGTTGAAAGATACTTTGTGTATGTATTTTCAAATGAAGTAGTGAAAGTACAGGATAAATTTTTTATTTAGCTTTTATTGGCTTTTTTTTAAGATTCGAAGTCATCTAATGACTTCTGCCGCTTCTAGGCTGGGCCCGAGGGCGTGTCAGACTTTTACTGACTAAAATCATACCTATATTCCTCCGTTGCCTTGCGTTCCAGGACCCCGTGGTTTTCTTCCGGACTACCCATGGCCCCAGTAGGCTTGGTGTGCGTGGAATACTACATGCCGTCGACGACTCGATCTGGACGGTTGCCGAACGCCGCCAGATGGTGAGCTTCCCATTGCTTGACTTCCATAAGCCCACGCCTACGGTGACTGGTTGTAGCATTACTGCTTTGTAGAAGGAGGCGACTGCCTGCCACTTCTCCTCACTCCAGACCATGGCCTGTATCAGGGCCCAGCGTGAGAGTTTGCTGCTGATTGCCCCCACGACGACACAGACAAATATCTCCATCGTATGCTCCACCGTGTCCCCTGGCCAGTCTAAATAATGGTGATCCAGAGTATCACCGTTTGTTTCTCTTTCTTTCGCAAGAATCAGTTACAGGATCCTCCCATACCTAACATGTCCAATGAGGACCTGCGTCATGCGGAGTATGAGGAGTCTTTCCAGCCAAACTCCTCAAAGAGGGGACTTACCGTCATGATTAAGATGCTATTCGAACCTCGGCAGCAGGCTGCGGAAGCCGGAAGCACATGCGAAGGCTGCACAAAACCGGCAGCAGCTGCACGACTGGTTTTCTATGAAGTAGTATAATTTTTTGTGAAAACCATTCCGAACACGGCTGCAGCCACACGTGCTACCGAGCTTCGGCTGCGAGTGCTGCCGTGACCTGCAGCCTCAGCTAATTGTAGACCAGTAGTGCTGCGGCTGCAAGTCGATGCGTACGTAGTTACGTCACTCGATAATGTTTTTACAAGTCCCAATATAATTGGTGGACCGATGACCTGGTAACGGTTGCGGGAGTACGATGGATGCGAGACGCACAGGACCGTTCATTGTGGCGACACTTGGGGGAGGCCTATGTCCAGCAGTGGACGTCTTTCGGCTGAAATGATGATGATAATGATGATGAATATAATTGCTACTCGGAGCCGATAGCGCTCATATTGGATTGAATTGTAGATTTGCGACTGGTAGCACTTACAGTCAGTCGAATGGTACCTTTATGGTTTGCTCAAGCTTTTGTTGGCTGCCACATCTTCGCTTTATTCTTAAATCAAGTTGTTTTTATTACATGCAATTGCATAAAAAAACTGGCATTGTGAACACACGCACGACCAAGTTCTTTTATTATTCTTCAGTTTTGTTATCTACGAGTACGCTCAATGAACGATTATTTTATTACATGTAACACAATGAATTCTCTAATAAACATGGAAACTCTATTAAAAATATCAATTACAATCTCTTCACAATTTCTCACAACACTTGCCACAGTAATCTCCTTTCAACTTAGATGAAAACCAAAGAGGAGACGTGTACAAGAAATAAACAGCATAGAGAAATAAAAGAAATAATTTTTAATCTGTACCCGGCTTCAATACATCTTGTTGCTAAGAAATGCAGTCGGAGAAATCTTGGAGTCTGATTCTGATGGGATTGTATTTATGAGATTTAAAACTAATTTGATTTGAATGTGTAATAGTAATTTTAGAAATCGCATAAGTAGTAAGTTGGGATGGTGATGAACTCAATGATGTAAGTGCAAAATGTGATGTAAGTTTAAATTTATTTTGCCAGAATAAGGAGTTTAAAGAAAATCAAGAAGATTTAAAAATAAATTT
This sequence comes from Mythimna vitellina, assembly GCA_949316375.1. Taxonomy (NCBI): domain Eukaryota; kingdom Metazoa; phylum Arthropoda; class Insecta; order Lepidoptera; family Noctuidae; genus Mythimna; species Mythimna vitellina. The sequence goes on along the minus strand of OX438687.1, from coordinate 3,275,092 downwards.
TGCTGTAGTAAAGAAGAAAGAAATAAAGAAACAAATTATTCAAAACGGAACCCATCAGCATAATTGTATATGGCATCTGCAAATATGAGAGCATAAATGTTTTTGATGTCAATGTGAACGATTTAAACAATTTGATTAAGAGCAGAAATATGACGATGTGCGTGTTGCAAGTTATGATATATAGCTCCAAAACGTGGTCGCTTACAATGACCCTCATAAGAAGACTTAAAATTACCCAAAAGGCAATGGAAAGGGATCAAAACTGAAAATATCCGTAGGAGAACCAAAGTTACCGACATAGCTCGCAGAATCGCCAAGCTTAATTGACAATAAGCTGCACATATTGCATGAGGAGCATATGGTCGATGGGGACGAAAGGTTCTGGAGTGGCGAACACGTACCGCAAGCCAGCGTTGGAAGGTCTCCCACAAGGTGGACCGATGACCTGGTGAGGGTCGCAGGAATCCGATGGATGTGAGACGCACAGGACCGGTCGTTGTGGCAACGCTTGGGGGACGCCTATGTCCAACAATGGCCGTCTTTCGGCTGAAATTATGATGATGATGAGAAAGATGACATTGACTTTAATGCATTATTGTTGTACTATATTAATGACAAAAAACACTAATAATTGCAGATACAGTGAAAAATGCTATTAAAAAACCGGCAAAGTGCGAGTGAGACTAGCGCACGTAGGGTACCGTACCGTCCGTAGCAAAAATCGGGCAAAAAATCACGTTTCTTGTATGGAAACCTCCGTAAATAATTATTTTATTCTGTCTTTTAGTATTTGTTGTTACAGCGGCAACAGAAATAAATCATCTGTGAAAATTTCTGGTTTAACTATCACGGATCATGAGATATAGCCTGGTGACAGACGGACAGACAGACAAACATGTCCCGTCCCGTCCCGTTTTACCCTTAGGATACGGAACATTAAAAAGCAACTTTTATCTATGTCATGCTAGTATCATATCTAGTAGCCACGTTATTCGGATATATATTTGACAGTACCATTTCTATAACAATCAAATTCTTATGTTTATGATACATAACTGCTGACAAATACGTTATTAGAATTCGGCGTAAGTTTGCTTCAACCATTTTTTTATGGCGGGAAATTATCCAAAGACTTCTCTCGCTTCCAATAACTTGCCATTGCGTTCCAGGACTACGAGTTTCCCTTTCGGAAGTCAATCCATGGCCCTATCTTATCTTATCTTTTGTGGTCTGGTTTCCGCACTTAGTCCTTATCAGACCATTTTGCGTGGGCCACGGCGGCCTTTAATGCAACCAGCCCACCTCATTCCAGAAACAGATGAGTCTCTTCAGTTTGCTCAGGGCGCCTATCAGTGAATTCGGTGCTCCCGAGGTTCGTGTTTTTATCTCGCTGACGACTGTGCACTCAAGAAGCACATGCGCGTCAGTTCCATCCATGGCCATAGTAGGTTTCAGTCCTGCTGGCCTACAGTTTTGTTGACCTCTGTTTGAGGCGCGCGTGGTACACTACGCACTGTCGGCAACTCTGGCTTGGTCCTAACAGTTATCGAAACAAGGTAACAGTTAACGGCCGAACGTCAAGCTATCCATTGCACGTCATATTATTACGTAAGCCCACGCTTACAGTTGCTTCAACCATCAAGTGTGTCGTGTGATCTAAAACCAAAACTACAGCTAACAACAGTCGGGTAAAAATCAACATCTATAAACTAGAATCTCTCCACATAATCAAGACTGTAAGACTATTAGTATCAGCACAGAATCGGCTCACAGTTCCACCGTCCGAGCTCATCGATCAATTACCGCGTCTGTCTGCTTCGCTTCCAATACTTCTCATGTAGACCCACTAGAAGTTAGAAGTCTTATTATTGTGTTAGCTTTTGTGTTTACAATAAGGATTGTGTGAACAGTGATATGAAAGAAAAGGAAGTTAGTGATAGCATGACGGTTGACAGGATAGAATGGAAGAAAAAAACGTGGTGCACCAACCCCAAATAAGATAGGACAAAGGCTGGAAGATGATGATTTTTTGTGTTTATAATAAAATGACATTGGAAGATGTAATGTAGCTTCGGAATATGTCATATGTCATTAAATTCAAATACAGCGTCATTATAATCTGGCTAATTGCTGCTAATTGACTGGCTAGTTTGTCTAGTGGTTAGTGGCCCTAACTGCTATGCCGGAGGACGTGGATTTCATTCCCACCCAGGACAAATGTTTGTGTGATAAGCACAATCATTTGTCACCCAGATACAGATGTCTGGGTGTAATTTATCTATAATATGTAAGTATTTAGAAATATATAAGTATGTTTATCAGTTGTCTAGTACTCATAACACAAGCTTGGCTTAGCTTGGGACTAGACGGCGTTGTGTGATAGTTGTGGAATATTTTTATTATTATAATCATCATCGGAATACACCGAGGAGCACACGGTAGACGTGCCCGCTTGGTTGGAGTACCATTGTGATCTCGTGGGAGTGATCAGCGGTAGCTATCTCTCACACTGGGTTCTGGTAGAGGCCATGGTCCAAAACGAGGGGATATGGGCGGCGGTGGCTCCTTCTGCGAAGCAGTAATGCTAGCAAAGGAGACGGCCGCACGCCTGAGGAAACGGACATCCTTACGAATCTGATTACTAGCCGCCGTAGACGTGGGTTTGCGGACGACAAGCAATGACGGCAACTTGCCATCTGGCCGTCTGGTGACCATACGCGCCGTGGACGAATTGGACTCGGTCTAGCCCAAGTCTTCGACGGCACCTAGTGCTCAACGCACGCCTCAGAGATGTCAACAAAACCGTAGGGGTGCCAGCAAAGCCGAAACCTACTCCCTATTCTATAAATGTTACGTCTATATCACAAATCCTTTCCCAACTCTATGACACAGTTAGCACCTCGAGCGTCCAACAAATTATTTTCTATATTTTTATAATAAACTTTGATTTCGTCGTGGTAGTAATTACTTTCTGTTCAGCGGCAACTGATTTCATTGACAGAGCAAACTTTGTTCCTGTTGATCTCTTTGATATCAAAAGATTTACGCTTTATTTCTCTTTTTAGATGTTTCAATCTTTTGGAAGAAAATTACTGTGTTTAGGTTCATTAAATATTTTTTGTTCTTTTGTCTTTATATTTGATGTTTTTGCTGAGCGTTTGGTTTCTGGAACCTTTATTTGATCCCTAGATCAAGTAAAGTGTGAGTGTATTTTATTTTTTAAGTTTTTGTAAGAAATTTCTCTCTAGATAAAAACAAAGATTGCATCACTGCTTACCATCAGGTGGGATCGCAGTCAGGCACTAGTTTATATTAAAAAAAAGTAACCTTGATTGTTCTGCGAATTTCTTCATTCCTGATTCATTCAACAAGATTGCCGTCATGGCTTAATGAATTGTAAAATTTAAGTGGCGGTGAGATGGACACATTGTTCACAGAACGTTTGGTCAATGGGATTGAAAGGTTCTATAGTGGCTATCGCGTACCGAAAGACGTGGGTCGGCTGAAATACAGATTGATGATGTTGATACAAGAGCATCTATGTTTTGTAGAATACACAGCTGTTCCTTTCGAGAATTCAGTCTTTAAAATCAATGATGCTAAATGGAAAGATATTGCCACTAATATGATGATGCTATGTATTCCATCCTCTTATTAAAACAAACTGAGCGTAAACAATATTAAGTAAAGCTTTTGTGTTTAAACAACAGAGATTACTTATAATGTATGTAGAAACGTGTTGACGATACGATTAAGTATATTTAAGGACTATAATGGCATGCACAATTTTAGTGTATGGTGTGATTTAAAAGAATTTTACCTATTTTAAATATTTAAAATAGCATAGGATAGCATAGTCGGCCTTATAATGTTCTCACTGTTGGGACTCAGGCCTTCTCTCTAGGAGAGGGAATGGGCCGTAATCTACTACACGGGCCCAGTGCGGATTGGTGAATGTCACATGTCTTCGAATTTTTGATTCTAGAACATGCCGGTTTCCTCACGATGTTTTCCTTCACCGTTTTGAGAGCAGTGTTGATGAAATAAATTACACAAAGTAATGCGCCTGGCTGGGTTTGAACCCGCGACCTACACCTCGTAAGTCGGGTAATATTTAAAATATTTAGTTATATTTGTTTGCTGTTTTTTTTCATCATGTGTTTTTCGGTGATATCGTGATTATTGTCTGCTATTTTAAGAGTATTTTTGAATGGTACTAAATCAATATTAATGTTTTCAATTCAGACTAAATCTATTACTTCAGGCGATATAAAGCAACTGTCTTGTTATTTGTCCTCTAACGGTCTGCTGAGTCCTTACCAATCTGGTTTCAGACCTGGCCACAGCACTGTGACAACTCTCGTCAAAATTACTGATGACATAAGACTGGCCATGGATCATAAGTGTTTAACGGTATTGGTTTTACTGCATTTCAGCAGTGCCTTTAACTCAGTTGACTTTGACATCCTCTTAGGAATCCTTTCCTCCCTTAATATCTCTGAATCAGTTATTGAGTGGTTCAAATCTTATCTTCGGGGTCGCTCGCAGTCCGTTCGATTCGATGAGGACTCCTCTGAATGGTGTGATTTGACCGCGGGTGTTCCTCAGGGTGGCGTCCTTTCTCCTCTACTCTTCTCAGTTTTTATAAACGCTATCACTAAGGTCCTAACTTCTAATTTTCATCTCTATGCAGACGATTTGCAGCTATATCGGCATTTTAAAGTGGGCGAACTTGCTGAGACTGTGGCTGCCATCAATGAGGATCTTGAAAATATCAATAAGTGGGCTAAATGTTATGGACTCTTACTGAACCCAAAAAAATCTCAAGCACTCATTATTGGTGGCAGATACATGCTCAACTTATTAGATGACCAGGCGCTCCCGCCAGTAGTTTATGATTCTGCACCAATATTATACACCAAAAGTGCGAAAAACCTTGGCGTCCATATGGACACTAACCTCTCATGGGAGACCCATATTGCCGATGTGAGTAAGAGGGTATTTTATTCTTTTCAGTCTCTTAAACGTCTCCAAAAATTCTTGCCATTTCATACAAAGGTTGCTCTTGCTCAATCTCTTCTTCTACCGCTCATAGACTATGCGGATGTCTGTTTTCTAGATGCTACGGAGGTACTTCTAAACAAACTCGAGCGATTGCAGAATTTGTGCATCCGCTTTATTTTTGGCCTCCGCAAATACGATCATGTGTCGGAGTTTCGGACCAGGTTAAGGTGGCTGCCAATTCGGCGTCGGCGAGATATCCACATTCTATCCCTTCTCTTTACTATCCTGCACAATCCCAATGCTCCTCAATACCTTCGTGAACGCTTTGAGTACCTTGTGCCAAGGGGTAAACCCTGTCGCACTATCAATTCTCTTCTCCTTCGTACTCCGCGTTATACTTCTAGCCGCTATGATGGCTCCTTTACTGTAACTGCAGTGCGTCTTTGGAACGCTCTCCCACATTCCCTTCGCGACAGCCCTTCTCTGGACGTCTTTAAGAGGAAAATTAAAGAGCACTTCCTTTCTCAATTGACATAGTATTAGTATATATTGTTATATATATTATATCTGTATGTATGTATATATTTATATATTAGACGTATTTATGTATGTTTATATTGTACGCTGGATCCTACCCTCGATTGTGATCTCTCTCTGTCACTCAAAGGTTTGCTGGGAGAAAACTCATTGTTGAGTTAAGCTCGCCTTTGTACATAAATTGTCAAATCCATGTATTGTATTTAAGTTTTGTGTGTACAATAAAGAATAAGAAAAAAAAAATAAAGTTAAAATGTGTAACTAACATAATAACTAATCTTGTATAAAACTGATCAAAAGTCCTCTCAACTATAGTTTGGTCTTCGTCAGAATTATTATTAAGTTCTCTTAATGATTTGATATTTTTCATAGTATTTATTACTTTATAATTTTGGCTTATATATTATGTATTTTATTATAATAAATATTTTTTTTTTTTCTATTTGAAGTATCTGTTATTTGTTGATTGTGCAAGCCTACCACAGTGTTGTCTTTTTTAACCCAAAGGTTGACTGGTAGAGAATGCTTTGTTGCATTAAGTCCACCTATGTACCACTACTGTACAAGAAGTTTAAATAAATAAATCAAAAGACAACCATACCTACCTTTTTTTTTATTGGGTGGGAAAATCATCTTATGACAAAACCCGCTCTTGGGCGGAGCGGGAGATAGTGTCAGACTTTTACTGACTAAAAACCCACTCCTGTTCCTTTGTTGCCTTCGTCCCAGGGCCCCGGGTTTCGCTTTCACATACCTACTTTAGGTTTTTGAGCGGTAAATGTAAAAACAAATTAATTTTTAACAACGCCATCTATTGATCAAATGAGCAACTTACCTACCTCAACTGCTCGCTCCCTTTTCCAACTTACGCTCAAACCATTGTTTCAAGAGGATTAAATAACTAATTAATTTGCAGTATCTACGTACGTTTTGTGCTATATACTGATGAAGGTAGGTAGGAGGGGATTGTGCCTACGTCATCGTACAAGAAATTTTAAGCTGTTACGCACTGATCCCCTTGATAAGACTGATTATTTTTTTAGAATTATGAATATATTTATAAGTTTTTTTTTTTTTTATTCTTTATTGTACACACAATTTTATAAGATCAATAAAAACATAGGACATGTGATGTACATAGGCGAGCTTAACCCACAACTGGGTTTAATTAAGTGTTGAATTAAAATTGGTTACGCTGTTTATGACCATAGTGAAGGATTGAATAAATAAAACCTAGATTTACGGTCGACACGAAAAATTAGTTTTTGTGTTGAATTAGAATTCTGCTGGTTTATCGTGAAAATAATACAGGCAACTGCCCAATAGGTGGTTTCAGACTTTTGTATAAGTTTCCATTGTAGAACTCATGTTCCAAAATAATACGAGTTTTTATTAGATTTCATACTTTTTGTATGTGTATTACAAATAGTGCAATATTACAGAAAATACGAAACACAAAATGTTGAGGACTTGCGGACGACCAGCAACGTGTATCTCGCCGTTCAGCCGTCCGTTAATCGTCCGGGCCGAGCCCAAGTCATCGACATAGGACATAGGTACGCGCCGTACCTAGTGTACCACGCACACCTCGAAGAGATGCCAGTAAAGGGCCCCAGCAGGACCAAAGCCTACTGAGACCTTGGATTTACTTCCGAAAGGGAAACCCGATATCCTGTAACACAAAAGCAAAGAAAGAAGTGTGCTTAAGTGTGGTTTTAGTTAATAAAAGTCTGTCATGCCCTTTCGCTTCACCCTAGAGCGCGAGAAGTCATTGAATGATTTCCCATGTTTCCCACATTAAAATAACTTATCTTTAATACGAATTTGATTCAAAGTCATAATTCTGAGTAAACCGAAGACATCAAAGTTTAAAATAAAAGTTAAGGACCAAATATATTAAAAAATGCATATTTAGATTCAGTAAAAATTTAAACACCATAACACGTAACCGGTTTTATCTCCGAATCCTATTTACAGATCGTAACGTCAGCTAATCCGATGTAAATTGGCGCTTACAGGATGAGTGTCAGCCAGCTGTAATCTTGTGAGGTGCAGCGCTCAGAGTAAATGGATTATTTTCAACGGTTTGAAAATAATCTTCGTATTTTTGATACGGTGAAGGCGTAAGATTCTTAGCCGAAGATAAACCAAATTATCTGGAGAATTAATATAACCCCATGCTTTATTATTATATGCATGGTTCTTGATGAGAAGCAGAGGGGTATCTTATCACAACAAACAGCAAAGCATTAAGGCTGTCTGGTAGATATCGCTGTCAGCGATAAGACCACTATTAGATTTAAGTTTCTGGGAAATTGTTACTGTTTTGGTTTACAATAAAGTTTATTTTATTCTATTCTACTCTAACTGTTTGAATATATAAGCTACGAATTACAATTTTACGACACCTTGGGTACGCCATAATCATAGCGTTAAGTACTCTGTTTGAGGAGTGGCTGGAGAGGCGTCACGGCATTGTCATCTGCCGCATGATTTAGTTCTCATCGGACATGGTAAGTTCGGGAGGTTCTTGCATCGGATTTAGGTAAAGAAAAACGCCCGATTGTCATAGTTGTATGAATCACTTGGAAGACGCGGTGGAGAATACGGTAGAGTTGTGCCACCCAGAGCGGGAGAAGTCATTGGAGAATTTCGTATCTTAAAAAATGTACAATACACTGCATTCAAATTTATTTCTTCAATGATGGAAATATCCGCCTTTAGCTGAGATTACTTTTGTTACACCCAAAATGCTCTACCAGTCAAAAAAAACACACGAAAAACTTAAGGAAAGTTATTGAGTTACCTCCATTGTTCAATATTGAAAACATAAGCATTTTGTTAACGTTATCTATTTTTTTCCAAAGTAAATAAGTGGTTGGCAGGGCACATTGCTCGCAGAACAGAAGGTTGATGAGGACAAAATGTTCTTGAATAGCGACCGTGCACCGGAAGACTCAGTGTTGCAAGGCCTCCCTGTTGGTGGACCGATGATCTAGTGAGAGTCGTGATAATAAGAAATGTACAGGACCGTTCATTGTGGCGACACGTGGGGGAAGCATATGTTTAACAGTAAACGTTTGGAAATTTCTGATTTTGGATGTGTGGTCGTTGCCCGGGTGTCGCTTCGGGCTGATGGCTTCTCAACCTTGGAATTCTGATGAGACTTATCATTAGTGTTTAAACCTGCTCTAGAATGACGCCATTTGCGCATGGAGTTTCCCAGAAGCAAATAATGTATAACCAATAAACAAAGGCGCGGACTTCATGTTTGTGGTTTAAATGTAGGGCAGGAGTGTGGTTTTAGTCAGTAGAAGTCTGACACTACCCAGACTGGATAATCAGTAAGGCAGCCTGGGCGTCCATGAGGATTTTCCAAAATATTTAAAAATACGACTGCGCACCAGCGTAGAGAAGCGTTTCTTGACGCAGAGTTTCTCGAGAATGTTTGTTCGAAACTTGGTCCAAGAGACCCTGATCATTTTTCACCAGCACCACATATCCAAAACGTCAATCTTTTTGGGCTCTGTCTGTCGTAGGGTCCATGTTTCAACGGCGTTATGGGAAACACTTATGTTTTAACAAGCCTGGTCTTTTGTTATTTTTCTGCTTCTCCATATTTTTTTGAGCTTATCCATTGCCGGACAGAACCATTCGTCGCTTGATGTCTTCAACGCTGTTTCCCTGATTTGGAATTAGAGCACCAAGGTACACATAAGATTGTACGTTGTCGCAGTTCGCTATTTGCATTATGTGAGGCGAGTTGTTGTTAACTCTGTCGACAATCATCATCTTGGTCTTGCTTGCTTGCAACAGTTCCATTTGACTAGAGCTAGTGGCAAAAAAGGTGATGTCATCTACGTAGCGTAGATTGGCAATTTTTTGTCCACTTATCGTAACACCATCTGTCCAGTCTTCAAGAGTAATGCGCATAAAAGTGCTGTATATATGTTGAACAAAAGTGGGCATATTATGCACCCTAGTCGAACTCTAGCGCTGGGATGGAATCTGTCTGAGAATACTCATTATTCTCTCTTCTTACAGGTGTCTCAAATTAAAAAAAAAAAACAGTGGCCGTCTTTCGGCTTAAATGATGATGATGAATAAAGTTTTATCAAATGAACTGCTGACATTCTATAATCTTTAAAACTTTAAAACAACACCCATACCCTTTCAAAACCTTACACACCATAATGATCATCCAACCACACTCAAAATAATTTCCGCCTCCAAAATAGCTACGCGATATCATTTCTTATAGCATTAAAAGTTTCAAAGCATCTTGTAGTTGCTACTGCTTACCCAACTTCGCAGCAACGAGCGTTAATGCCCCGGAGACAGTTTCTGAGTGGGCTAGGCATAAGTGGGTATTAGATGGTATTAAGTGTTTTAGTGGCATCTAATGTGGTAAGCTTGCGAGAAAAGTTTAGGTATTAGGAGTGGGGTAAGATTTTAGGCGAGGTTTTTGTTGAATTTTTAGAAAATAATGATGTACTTATTAATTGCAATTAAGGTAATCAAGGAAATGATTATTAACCAACTTCAAAAAGGAGGAGGTTCTATGTACGGCTGAACGTATTTTTTTATGTATGTTCACCGATTTGTCGGTCAATTGTGGACCGATTTTGTTTTTTTTTTCATTTTTATTGAAAGGTTATGCTTCCAAGTTGGTTCTATAGTAATATTGTTATGATCTGATCATGAAATTCGAAGATATGGAACAAAACTCTTCACAGGATTACAGCAGAATTGCTTTATTTTTTACGTGTAGTCTATGACTGACTGAAAGAAGAGGGGGAATATATTGAACTGACCTGATGATGAAGCCACTGCAATTCTGTAATAAATTAATGTGATCTAACCGTGTTGATGCACTCTGGCTATAAGATATTTAAGTACTGCTGATATGTACTTTTTGGTGGTGGTAGGATAACCATAACTAAAAAGTGTAAAATAAAAAACTTTTTACAAAAATAATACAACCGGCTAATATGTAAAAAAAAAACTGGAAAGTGCAAAATAACTTAAATTTCGGAAGTCGGTGTTAAATAACGAAGATACAAAACTATTATAAAAACACCGACTGCCGAAATTAAAGTTATTTTGCACTTTTCAGTATTTTTTTTACATAAAGGTCGGTGTATTTTTTTTGTAAATAGTTTTATTTTTATTTTTGGTAAGCTTTGGAAGCTCACGTAGAACTACTCTGAAATTAAGCAAGAAACCACGTGATAACCAACTATGCGAAGCGATGGGGAGGCTGTAATAAAGAGCGGTAAATACGCATAAACTACCAGGAGGCCACAATCATAAAGAAGCAGGGCTGGAGTCGTGAACACTTTATTTTCTCTAGAGCCACTGTAAAATGCAGCAAACAATCAGGTTGTAAACAACTATGCGAAACCATCTACATAATATATTGACACGTTAGACTGGAAAAAATAAATTAGTTGGTATCTTTTAGGCTCACTTTAGAGCAGTAGTGACCGAGTGGTAACGGCCCCAACTTACGAGTTGTAAGCCGGGTTCAAACCCACCCAGGCGCATTACTTTGTGTAATTTATTTCATCACCACTGCTCTCAAAACAGTGAAGGAAAACATCGTGAGGAAACCGGCATGTCATAGAACCAAAAATTCGAAGACATGTGACATCCACCACGTCGTATTGGGCCCGCGTGGTGGATTACGGCTCGTTCCCTCTCCTAGTGAGGAGTCCTGAGTCCCAATAGTGGGAAGATTATAAGGCCGACTATGCTGTGCTATGCTAGGCTCACTGATTCCAACAAAGACTTCATCCGTTGCTTTTCATCAGGAGAAGAGAGCTGGTTCGTAAAAAAATAATACTAAGTTCAATAGTATCAAATCTGCATGACTACGAGATTGTTCGAAAGAGTTACACACATAGGGGGGTTATAGTCAGTAAGTCGAACACTAGTCCTTCTAGTTCCAAAATGAGCGAGAGCAGTTATTTAATGATTCCCCAAACCAAAAAAATATAAAGAAAGAAAGAAAGAAAAATAATTTATTTGGTCCAGCACAAGGCACAAACACAATATAGGGCAAACACGAAACAAAAATAAAAAAAGAAGTAAAAATGTAGTTGTGTGCCTCACGGCTGCACCAAAATAGGTCCAGTTCAGCATGAATGCAGCTAATCTTAACAAAGCTGATTGTAAGTTCAGAAAGCATCCAGCATGTTTATCTAAACGTCCTAATAAGAGATGCCAAGACATTATTTCCATATATGCCATCATCTTTTATGTATCTAAAACACATTACATTTTAGGAAGCTATAGATAGGAACTGGCAAGATATGAGTGAGTTTCGAGGAAACTTCTGTTTATTCAAATAATATCTTATAGACTATTCGACTAATGTTATAGACTACTTCCTGCCCGCGGTTGTGTCTACGTTAATTTTCTGATTTTTTTCATTCGTATGTTCGTTCATTCATTTGTTTCTTTACACCACCAATATTAAAGAAGCGAATGTATGTACAAGAATGTTTGAAGTTTAGATATTTGTGTTTCAATGACACATCATAGTTGAATGGATCAGGATGAAAGTCTGTTCACAAATAATTTATTACCTGAGCAATCAGAGAATATAAGGGAAGCAGAAGCTAAAGGATGGGCTGGAATCGAGAGCGGTAAATACTCATAAACTACCAGGAGACTAGAAACGTAAAGAACTGGGTACTGTCGTGGCTTTTTTTTTCGGTGGAAAAATCATCCAACGACATCACCCGCTCTTAGGCGCCGCGGGAGTTTAGTGGGAGTGGGTCTGTTCCTTCGTTGCCTTTCGTACCAGGGCCGAATCGTGGCTGGAGTCACGAAAACTTTTTCATTTCTTTTTGAACCCATTTCTGATGTTTGAGCATATGAAGACGCGGTCAAAAGTCAGTGTATGAATATTATGATACTTGAATGACATAATTATTATTAATTTAAGGTTTTTAGATTGAACATACTCGGATGAAACTTAATACGTGGGTAAATCATGACCTGGATTAGACTATTAAATTTAATGTTTATTTACAGCAGTAGTAGATAATATTCACCGTGTCCTCGTGGGTGCTATCGGCGGCTTCGATCTCTCGCATCGGGCCTTGGTACAGGGCATGGTCCGGAGCGAAGAGGAATGACAGACGGTCGCCTCCTTCTGCGAAGCAGTAATGTTAACAAAGGAGGCGGCCGCACGTGCGAGGCAATGACCCTTGCGCCCCAGCCGTCGGGATTCCGATCCCGATTTCCGAACACCGAAGGCGCGGGCTTGCAGATCGCGAGCAATTGATAGCTCGCCGTTCGACCATCCAGTAACCGTCTTGACCGAGCCCAAGTCGTCTATGGCGCGTAGTGATCCATGCGTGCCTCAACGAGATGTCAGCAACCGTAGGGGCCCAGCAGGGTCGAAGCCTATTGGGGTCATGGGTGATGCAAAAGAGATCCCGGGGCCCTGAAAAAATGGCAAAGAAGGACAGGAGTTGGTTTTTAGTCAATAAAGGTCTGACACTACCTCCCGCACCGCCCAAGAGAGGGGATGTCATTAGATGACTGTCCCACTCAAAAAAAAAAGTGAACATGTAGATAATATATTTTTGGTTGAGTAATAAAATGTATGACTTTCGCAATCAAAATCGATTGTAGTAACTAGTTTCAAATAAGTTTTATTTACGACTCCAACAATACTGGACTACTATACTGGAGTTGAAGAACAAAACGGTTTGAAGTTATTTTCCAGTGTATTTAAAAAGCAATTAATCAAGGGTGTATTTCCTCGCTGCAAATTCGCTTAATCGACTCGCAGTAAAGTTGTTGCTAGCTACATTTACGAACTAGTTATAGTAGTTGTTTTGCCTCAATATCTTTCTTTTTTATAATTCTGTACCTCAAAAGGAAAAAACAGAACCCTTATACGATCACTTTGTTGTACGTGCATCCATCTGTCAAGACCCTTTATCTCGGTAACGCGTGGAGGTATCAAGTTGAAATTAAAACCATATACTCAAGTTGGTGGTCCCTTGAAGCTGTAAAAAAATCATCTCTGAGTTAACGAAAAAAAAGATCCTGGCCTTTATGTCGCAAAAAACGTGTATATCGACACTCTCAAAGGAATCAAAATTCATAGGGTACTTCCCGTTGACTTAGAATCCTGAAATTTGGCATGAAGCAAGGTTCACAGGACAAATATAGGAAAAAACCTGAAAACTGTAAAATTGTAGTAACGTCATAAAAAAGAAACTCTTTTTGCAATTCGATTGCATCACTGCTTACCATCAGGTGGGATCGGGCAGAGTTCCGGCGGGGTATCATGGTAGAATGGTGACAACGACTATCGCAACCCAGTGCTGGGCCGCCATAATCGTGGCGGTAAGTCTCCTCTTTGAGGAGTGGCTGGAAAGGCAACACGGCGTCCTTATCTTCCGCATGTCGCAGGTCCTCACCGGAGATGGTAAGTTCGGAAGGTTCCTGCACCGGATTCGTGCGGAAAAAACGCCCGGGTGTCACCATTGCGTAGACCGCCCGGAAGACACGGTGCAGCACACAGTAGAGGTGAGCCCCGCTTGGGCAGAGCAACGCCGTGTCCTCGTGAGGGCCATCGGTGGCGGCGATCTCACGCGCGGCCTTGGTACAGGCCATAGTCCGGAGCGAGGAGGAGTGGCAGGCGCTCGCCTCCTTCTGCGAAGCAGCAATACTAGCAAAGGATCAAAAAATACCGTACAAAAGCCACCGTAGGCGCGGGCTTACGGATGGCGAGCAATAGGTGGCTCGCCATCCGACAGTCCGGTAACCGTTCGGACCGAGCCCAAGTTGTCGACGGCACATATTGTTCCACGCGCGCCTCAAGGAGATGTCAGAAACTGTAGGCGCCCTTGTTTCATGCGAGTATCAAACCAGCGCCACGTTGTAATGCAGCCAATAGCGTAACCGCAAAAGATATCATAAAACTCAGTCAAGCCATGTCGAAGGAGTTTGATAACAAACACAATAATTAAAAGAGCTACTAAAAAAATACTCACTAAAACATTCACAACACACTTGAACCACACCCCAATACCTCTCACACAATACAAGGCCACTCCCAAATCCCTTAACAAAACCTAGTCCATCAAAAAATCTTTCAGAAAATCCACAATTATTCCCTAGAAGCGGTATAAACCGTTGTGTTGCTACATCGAAACTCACTTTGGTTAACGAGGAAAACGGTCCCGCACGTCCTTGCCACTCAATTTGTACGTAGCATTATGATATTGGTGTTGGAACTTGGAAACTTATATCGTGTTACTCTTGACTAGTTTTAGTTTGAAAGATTCTTGAGATTTTCTGAAGACTTCGGAGAGTAATCAACTGTTTTTTTAGACCAAGTTGTATGGTTGTGCGCGAAGGTAAAGCAAATGAAAGAGATGAGAGGACTGTATAACAAGTATAATGTAAAAATAAAAAAAAAATACAACGGTCGGTTAAGAGTTACGTAAGTATGAAAATATGAAATGGAAGTTGGAAGAAATGCGCAAGCGCAGCTGTGCGTGGAGGCGTGCAACAGATGACTGCCCTCCCCGCTAAACCCGCTCCCCTCGTTTACTCCTGCCGGCGGCTCGCGGCGGTGTTGAAAGCGGTGGTCTCAACAATGGTGGTGTACCAAAGTACAGATTAACTAGCTTCTGCCCGCGGCTTCACTCGCGTGAATGTAGGTTTCTACATTCAAACTTTGGACCCGCGCTTCATCGCTTTAGGGAGTGAATTTTTGAAAATCCTTTCTTAGTGCTCACCTACGTCATAAAAGGTAACCTTTTGCAAAATTTCACGCTCCTAATCTTTTTCCTTTCCTTTAATTAGTTTCCCTTTTTAAATATAAAATTGATATTTATTTTTCAGATAGCTGCTAAAAAAAACTTTTATGTTTTTCGTCCTAATCTAGATGCTAAGAACAAATACTGAAACAAACTTATAAAACAAAACTTAATCAAATTACATGAGAACTATACATATTAGCGTCTAAGACAGTCTTTTGAGGAAAGAACCACACAGTCAGGACTGCAGCTAAGCTCAACGACTTGACGAACAATACCAAAGAAAGACATTTGGGTAGACCGCATAAAGTACTCAAAAGTAGTTTTTAGACATACTTTAAAGTAACAGAAAAGTATTGTTACGCCGTAAAACTTTAACACGTCATATCCCCGCCGAAAGCAAGAGCTAAATAATTAAAATGCATTGCTGAGCGAAACTTAATAGTTGATGAGGGAATTTGTTCCTTCCATCTTTTACGATAGACTCGAAATTCGCACGAAGTCCTGAGAATAATAATACTGATTTATTACCCCGTGATGCGACTATATTGTTCTAGGCTGGCCTTGAAACGTCTTTATTTAGAATTTCCTGGCTCTTCGTATATATACGTACGTGATTCCAACTGCGACAAGTACGAACGGCGATACCTAAATGATAGTGACTTTACCTAACGACCTAATCGATTCTAGTACACATTGACTGATTTTACGTTGTGATTGGATTTTGTAGACTAAATAAATATGTTATTGTCTGTGGTAAATACAGTTCTTTGCTAGTAAGCTGGCATTTAATTACTCATGTTCGTAATAGTATAAAGTAATTCAATTGCGTAGTTATAAAATAAAAGAATAAATAAAACCCAGACCACGTGACTGAGCGTTGAGATGACGTCAGAACAAAGCAATCGGAGGCGTGGCCTACTCGAGGCGTTCGACGCAAACGAAACGGTCGTAACTTGGCTAGGGGGCCTGATGGTCATATCATCTTCACTGAGGACGTCCTCTCTTAGGAGTCCAGAGAGTGACAATCTTCGTCCATTTTTCCGAGTGCATTGGTGCGGTTGTATTTCATAGTTTAATAATATTAAATTTTTTTTAGAGGTGCACAAATATACCCAGTAAGTATATAAATAATTATACTAAAGCTATGCATTTAGTAAAACAATTCAATCTACTTTTATTTTTGAACAAATAATTTTGAAATCTCAAAGTTCTTGCCTTTTATTTACTATCTTACGAAAAGTTTTTCAAATTTCAACGTAAACTATTTTAGTAGTTAGAGCAGGTAATAAAAAAGGGTTTCGAGACGAAAACAACATTAGATTTAGATTTTCCTTTCCTAACTTCTACACAGCACTTTTCAAACCCAGACAAAATGAACAGCTTACTTAAAGTTTTCTTCTTTTCCAGACGGCTAGCTAATTACGTTAAAGACTAAAACTGCCCATCCAAGAGTGCAACGCCCAGGGACGCATTGGTGGAAGGATCGTGAACAAGTCACTCAATTTGCGGGGAATTTACTACCCCCAGAGAACTCTAAAGGATGCGGAATCTTATTAAAAGAATGGCTGCCTTGGATTGGCCTTGTTTTTGTTAATCTTGGTGGGAACGTAATTAAAATGTTGGTATATAATTCGATTACTTACAAAAAAATTGTAGGTGTGTAGTAAATTAGCAAAGACCAAATAAATTTAATAATCTCAATGTATTTTTTTAAGTAAATACATATATTTAAAGATTTTATTAGTACATAGTTTGACTTGCAACGAAATTTGGTTTGATAGAATATTGAATTAAGGTTTTTCATACAAGCGTTCTTACGCGATTAAGAAGTTATTACACATTTTTCATTAGATATTTCCATCTATCCAGATAAATGATAAATGATATTTATTTTGTAAGTAGGTTTAAAAAAACACTTTTACACGTCAATTTTTTTTGTCATTTTAAACTAGATGAGGCCGGTGTTTCCTAGCTGACTACCCTGAGAAGAAACACCGAAACAAACTCAGGGGTCAAAGTCTGTTTTAAAGTCCATACAGTTAATATGTAATGGTCAAATCACATGAGAACAGTGCAGATTTGTCTGAGATGGTCTTTTGAAGAAAGAACCATACAGATTTGAGTGGACCTGTCCAGTCAGTGCAAGCATTTGTCAGTATTCGCAAAGCTCAACCCAGGACTACTAAAGAGCTCAACGACTTGACGAACAATACCAAGGAAAGGACATTTGGGTAGGCCGCAGAATATACTCAAATTGCCAGACATACGTTAATATTACTGAAAAGGAAAAAAAAAGGCAATCAACATTGTTCTCACGTTCACAATAATAAAAGTAAATATATAATTTACAAAATGTAATTTACTTAATAAAGTAAATATTGATGTCAAAATAAAAATAAATAAAGTTAAATTGCAAAATAAAAATAATCTACAATATCAAATTGTAAAATAATAATAATAAAGAGCACAATTGAAAATAAAAACAAAAGAGAAAAATAAGACAACAGTTGTAGTGCGTACTGGAGCAGGTCAATCCCAAGCCTTTTCGTCCTAGATGGGATGTGGATCTAGGCTTCTATTGAAATCAATTAATAAATTTGTGTAAAACTTATCAAGTAAAGACAGCTGAAAATCTGCTATTTTGCATGAACTTTGACACTTTATAATTTACTAAAAAATTTAAAAAGTTATAAAAGTATAACAATAGAAGCTTTGCAAATTTACTAAAGATTCTAAGTGACGACATTTTTTTTATATCATTTAAGAGTTTAAAAAAAACACATATTTCCCGGATCAAGTTTTGTAAAATATTCGAGTAAATCTCGGAATTTCCAATGCTATGAGTTTTTAAGCGTTATCTCTCTTTTTTCTCATTGCCATTTCACTGAAGTAATAAGCTTTTAAACCATGCTCAATTTTGACGATAGGCTAGTGAAAAAGGACCCTCATAAGCTGTAAGTTCTAAACTGAGTAGAACACGTGCAAGTGTTACAACTGAAATAAAAGTGTTTACTTACTAACACTATTTTGCTCTCTGTATAGAGAAGACCAGATAAATGCTGGAGGGATGGTGCGAAAAACTGAGATTCTTTTTTTTTAAGTAAGTAATCATCTAATAAGTTCTGTGGAGTCAGACTGTTGCTGAAACTCACCTGTGTTCCTTCAGTTGCCTTTTTCGTTGTAAGGCCGAGGTAATTATTTCAAACAATCCCGTAAAAGGGCGAGACTACTAAAATATCGACTAATAAAGAAGTGTGGAACTAAAAAAACACGTTGCGCCTTTACATTTACACGTTTTTCTTTGATTCAATAGTGTGTTTTGCGAACGCGCCGTTTGCATTGCTGCTTTTGGCTGGGCCAAATGCAACGACATCGATACAAACGCGGACTATATTGATCCTGCATCGTTACTAACGCGCGACTGAATCGATGCAAAGTTTAAGTTTAAATGATGCTACTGACCGCGATCCCCTCTGATGGTAAGCGGTGATGCAATCGTGGATGGTGAATCGCACTTGTTTATTAAGAGCCTATTCACTTTAACCTTGAAGACACCTAAAATATAATGGAATGGAAAAACTACTGCAGGCAAATTGTTCCAATCCTTTAATGTACGCCGTATAAACGACGAAGCGAAACGCTTAGTCCGGACCATAAAAGTGTTAACAACGTAAGGGTGGACACTCGCCGTATGTCGGGTTGTCCGATGGTAGAATGGTGATGGTGGAATCAATTCATCTAATTTCTGCGAACACTCACGTCAAGTTCACACTGACTCACTTCAGCGCACGACCATACTGGTATCGATATTGCATCGCGTTTGTATTCATGCCTTATCGCGATAGCAGGGATGTAGAATATCAACCCGCACTGGGCCCGCGTGGTGGATTACGGCCCATTCTCTCTCCTAGAGAGGAGGCCTGAGTCCGAACAGTGGGAACATTATAAGGCCGACTATGCTATGCTAGGGATGTAGTATCGTGGTTTTGTTGGCAAAGAACTGCGACCGAATCGCGACCGGAAATGCCTCAAAGGGAAAGAGAATGATAATACTGCATTATGTTTTGAAGATTGGCATAGAATCTCTATCTGTATATAGAATCCGGATAAGAGATACAGTACCCGTGATTGCTTCGCAGATTGATCGAGCTACGTGCTTCTGCAAGGATCGGTACGAACGGACTTGTATTGATTCGTAGATTTACAAAATCAGATAGCAGCATCGTTGTAAGAGACACGATGAATCTCCAATAAGTTACAGAGCGATTGCAACTTGTGTAATCTCAACTAATAATAATTATATTTTTTTTACATAAAATATAAAACCGAATTCTACTAGTGCAAAATTACTTTAATTCCGGAAATCTGTTTCTATAATAGTTTTGTGTCTTCGTTATTTAACACCGACTTCCGAAATTAAAATTTTAGTATTTTTGTGACATTTCGTGATTTGCCAAAATTTCTTTTCCTCTTAGACTTCTCTATGAGGAAAAAAAATGCTTTCCGATTAGTCCCATTTTTTTTCAGAATCTAGTTGTGATGATGGGAACCATGAGGAATTAAGGGAACTCCTCAAATATTATAGACACATCAATAACTTAATCATTTACAGTCAAAAAATAACATTTGATGAGTGAAAGTGGTGAAGAAGACCAGAAATGCCAACGGAACTTTATACTCACATAGATATCATAATGAAGATAGTTAAGCGACTATGACAATACGAATAAATAAATGGTTGTGAATTTTAATGTTGAAAATGGTATCATCGAAGTGAACTGATGATGATGATGGAGCCGGAAGGTAGGCACTGGAACTCCGGAATCAATTAATGTAACCTAGCCGTGTTTGGGCTTATTAGAATTGTTCTGAGAAATAGGCACTCTGTTTACAAGTGAATCGCAACAAAAGTGAACGTAGAGTCCCTGATCTTGATAGGAGTGGGTGCTACATGGCTGTTTACCATGACTTTCGTTTTGACCATGTTCATTTTAAGTCCCACTCTTTTGGAAGCTCTACTGAGGTCACCAAGCATTGTACTGAGCTCCTCCGTAGTCTCAGCCATGACTACTATGTCGTCGGCAAACAGAAGATGAGTGATGTACTCGCCATTGATATCAATGCCTAGCCCTCTCCACTCCAGAACCTTGAAGACATCCTCCATTGCTGCCGTGAACAGTTTCGGAGAAATAACGTCTCCCTGCCTTACGCCCCGCTGCAAGAGGATAGGTTTCGAAGTCTGGTCTTGTAGTCTGACTGACATGGTGGCGTTTTTGTACAAACACTTTAGCACTTCGATGTACCGATAGTCAATTTGGCACCGTTGGAGAGACTGTAGTGAATTCGGTTATTATTATTTTTTTTGTAAAATGTTTTTTTTTTCACGTTTATTAAATAATCACATTGCTACAATCATTTTTAACGTATTAAACTAACAAGTCAGTAAAAACCATCGTGGCTTTAACAACGGTATGTCAGAAGCGATTACTCAGCGCCTAAATATACTTTTAGACTATACTAATTCGCTGAACCACCGATCCTATTTCAACGATCGAGTTTGAAAGCTACGCCAAATAATTACATCGAATTTTCAAACAATAACTAAGTCTAATTATAAATTCTAGGGAAAGCCGCAGAGTTTGTAACAAGTACGAGAATCAACCAACAACAAATGAGTCAAACATGTTAAACATACTGAAGGGGTTTCTAGCTTTTATAGAGTAATAAAATATAAAATTAAAAATTTTAAAATATCCCCGACTCAAAAGGAAATTAAAAAATAAGGTAATAAATTACTCTTTCAGTCTTTTAACATCATTAAAAGAATCTATAAATATTTTTAAGACGAGTGTCACTGAGTCGGGGGACCGCAATGTGCAGAAGTTAAGTTAGCGTTAACGAATAGAAAATGCCTATTAGTTTCAAATATACGTATCAACTTGGTTTTTTTTTTATCAACTTATAGCCTGCCTAGGCGACTCTAGCGTCACTGACCGCCTGTAGTCGGGGGACCGCTAAGTAATTCCTTACTTAGCGGTCTCCCGACTCAGTGACGCTCATCTTTAAAATATTTCACGCCTTTTTTCCATCGGGGGTTTAAAACCAGATAGAGCCAGCCCGCGAGTTCGTTCTCGAGAAAGTTTTTATAAAAACTTGTACACTCCTTAATCCGTATTTTGAGGGAAAAACTAATAATGACAGTGTTTTTTATTAATTTTGGTTATAATCTGTTTCAAGTTTAACAACACAAGAAATAAGAATCCTACAAAAAATCTTTGAAACCTAGTAAACTGTTCGAATAGGAGTAGTTTTGAAAAACAAAATGTTTAAATGATTTACTTTTTTATGATTTACTTCGATTACTATTTGTGCTGAGCTTTAAAAATAAAATTTTGTATAAAAATAAGTTTCATCCTTTTCACCCCCTTAAAAATTGAATTTTCAAAAACCCCTTTTTAATACTCGCCTACATAATAAAAGGAAGTCAGTAGCGAGCCTATCAAAAATGTAAGATATATATTTTAAAATTTTGATATGGTAATATTTATAAACTTAAATAATAAAAAGAAGTCATATAATACTTACCTATTGTGGTCTGTTTGAAAATTCATTTAATCAATTTGTCACTCTGATTTTGCAATAGTTTACGATCCGCAACCTTTGTCCTAAAAGGTAGGTCTAAACATAAATCAGATATAGCAGAAAAAAAAAAAAATTTAGAAACTTTCAAAACCGCTGATATTTTTGACGTAGGTACTTAGTCCCAATCGATAGATGCCAATAACCTTAACATACTAATTAACACTTTCTATACCAAGAAACCTCATGTCGATTCAACAGTCAAAACTCAAAGCCATCAATTGCCAAATATACCGCTTTACCGAATAACAAACAGTAACATTATGACGAATTAGAAACACGTGTAAATTGCGGCGCCATGTTTGAACATGATTACTCCATGTTCCTCACAGCTGACTCCGCTTATTAATAATATTATCATTAGAGGAACAATTATTATTATTACTTGTATACACACCTGATGTTTGGAGGTAGGCTTTCGTGGAATTATGGAGTGATGAAGTAGCAGGTTTCATGGCCAATATTTTATGTGTAAAACTGTGTGAGTCTGTTCTTGGGTAAAAATAATAAAATGAGACGAATCGTACTTTATAGTTACTGTAACATTTTTGACTAATTTTCAAGAATATTACTCTTTTTCTTCTTATATTTTTTTAATGGCTTATCTACAATTGGTACTGCATGCAAAAAAAAATAAAGCAATGTTATTTTGTAGCAGTCCAAACTTTGGAAGTCAGCGGTATGACACCTTCGTGTCTTGGGAAGTAACTTTGGAAAGCCGTTGATCATGCACCTCTTCTCTCTCACGTCGCTTGGGATACGTGAGTAAAAAAACAGAGAATACACCTGTATTTGCACACATTTGTGTTATATATATATCTGCTACGATCCTGGTAAATCTCCGTTTGATATTGACCACTCTGGCCGAAATTCGTTTGGGAGTATTATTATGATGGTGAAAACTATACGATCTTTATTTTTGCGTCTACAAACGAGTATATCCTAAACGTTACAACTAAGGCCGTTCCTGCACAAAGCTAAGCAAATCTTCGATACCCGACGATTTTGGTCGATAGACGACTGTTGCAATACAAATTCATAGAGATTTGTATACACGCATCCCTGAAATCACTCGCGCTGTACTTGCCTGCCGAGATTGTTGCGACAAATATCGCTGTGACTTTCAATTTGGAAGAACAATTATTCGGGTGAGCCGTGTAATCGTTACACCTGCAGTGTTGTGATTCGATGCCGTGTGTGCGGATCGTGCGCTACCAGGTATTCACGACATAAGTATTCAACATTAGTATCGAAGATTTGTGTTACCCCCCCCTCGTTACCTCAAAGATCGGTTCCAATTTCTTTGCGACTCACACATGAAAGTTCTTAGGTCATCAGATAACTTGAAACTTAAAATGCCAATCCATACGACTACTTTCCTGGATAAGTCTTTTACTGTCCAGGCCGCTCGTCTATGGAATGCATTGCCTGTGGTAATAAAGCGTGCGCAAACACTGCCTGTATTTAAGAGGCTTGTGAAGGATCATTACTTGTCACTGTGATCATGTCTTCGTTTCATCACTTATTTCTCTTGATTATATATTTATATTTTGTATGTATGTATATGTGTATCTATTTTAGTATTAAGTTTTTGTTTAGTTTTATATTTGCACCAAGTGCAACCCCATTTTGTGTCCAGGCAATCTCTATCCATTCTGGGTTGCCTGGAAGAAATCGCCGAGTGCGATAAGGCCGCCAATTGTATGTTTTTTATTGTATTACAATTCAATTTCTTAAGTTTGTAACTTGGTATGCAATAAAGTATATATAAATAAATAAATAAATTTGTGTAGCCTTGTGTACGAAGGGCCTAAAATGTAACTAAATTACTTCTACTAAATTCCTCCGCCGTCACTCCACAAGCGTTTCGTACATAACATTCCTGAACTAATTGAATACAATTTGTATCTGTTCAGCGTTACAAGTTATGTACGTGTGTTTGTCATATTATACGTGATTTACTTCTAACTTTAGTTAGAGGCTATCAGTTATTTGTAAACAATGAGCTTTATCACTAATTGTATTATGTTATTTATTTTTCTGGAGTTTTTTTTTTAATGAAGCATATTAGTGCTTGACTTGCAATCCCACCTGATGATAAGCAGTAATGCAATCAAGGATGGTGAATCGCACTAGTTTATTATGAGTCTATTCACTCTCTTACACCTAAATTACTATTTATTAGTTCCAGTTGGTTGGATGTAAACGGTATAAACAAAGAAGCGAAACGCTCCCGGACCGTAAAAGTGTCAAAATCGTAAGAGTGAACAATCGCTGTATGTTGGGTTGTCCGATGGTAGAAAGGCGATGGCGGAATCAAGTCATGTCAATTCAATTCTTCTGCACCCTCTCCAAAATGCATCCTGTGAAATACCGAAAGGCTACCCTACGCCTGTGCTCATGTGGGCTTGTGTGAGTTTTTAAGTAGATATTTAAATATTTTGTTGGATGGACTATAAAGTAAGGGATTAAGGGACCCTCCCTTTTTCACTCGCCTATAGTCAACATCGAGCATGGTTTAAAAGCTTCATCTTACGCAATCCAACTCGATGTTTGACGAAAAGGCAACGCGAAAAAAGAGAGATAACGCCTGAAAACTCTATTAGCATTTGGCAATTCCGTGATTTACTCGAATATTTTACAAAACTTGTTCCAGGAAATACATGTTTGTCGTTATTTAGAATCTTGATTAAATTTTTGACTTTTTTATTTTTTGTCTAATTTATGAAGTGTGTGTCAAATTTCATGCAAAATAGCAGATTTTCAGAGGTCTTTACTGGATCAGTTTTACACAAATTTATTTTTACAAAAAAAAAAAAAAAATTAATTTATGGGAAAATCATCTAATGACAAATCCCGCCTTTGGGCGAAGCGGGAGATAGTGTCAGACTTTTACTGACTAAAAACCCACTCCTGTTCCTTCTTTGCCTTCATCCCGGGGCCCCGGGCTTCGCTTTCATACTACCCGTGGCGTGGTGGTGGTGGTGACTACTAGATACTGTGTTTCTAAAATATCTGATGAAAAATCTATAATAACGTCATAATCGCTTAAGAGCGGTTGTATAGAAAACATTGAGAACGCATGTCGAGTTGTATCCCCGGCCCACTTGCATGTGCTATAGCGCTTGCAAGTGGGACTTAAGTAATAATCAGATTGTTTGAAAGCGCCACCGCGGCTCTGGACCGTAAAGGGTAACAGCTATAACGCAGGTGGGTTGTAGTCAGTAAAAGTTACACTCAGAGCTGGAGAATTAACGATACGTTTTAACTAAACGTCAGTAAAAAAAAAACTGGGCAAGTGTGAGTCGGACTCCCGCACTGAGGGTTCCGTACAAACTTACCTAAGTAAATAGTTAAATTTCGGAATGGAGTCTCGGAAGAGTTTTCCGAGTCGCAGTTTTTAGATTAAATCCTATACTTGTGCTATAAGACCTTGCTTTATACGAAATTTCAGGACTCTGCGTCAACGGGAAGTACCCTATGAATTTTAATTTCCTCTAGAGTGTCAAAATGTGCGTTTTTTGCGACATAAACCAAAGTATCTTTTACTCGTTAACTTGCAAGTTTGATTTTTTTACAGTTTCAAGAGTCCGGAGACCTGAGTATATGGTTTTAATTTCAACTCGATACCATCACGCGTTCCCGAGATAAAGGGTCTTGACAGACAGACAGACAAACAGACAGATGCACAACAAAATGATCCTAGAAGGGTTCCGTTTTTTCCTTTTGAGGTACAGAACCCTAAAAAGACCAACTTGCAAGACCAATATTATTTAATTAGCCCTTGAAAATATCTGCAGGTAACCAACGTAGCCCGAAAAATTGCTATGCTTAAGTGGCAGTGGGCAGGGCACATTGCTCACAGAACAGATGGTCATTGGAGTGGAGAGAGGAGTGGTGGCCAAGTGGTAATAGCCCCGACTTACGAGTTTTAGGTTGCGGGTTCAAACCCAACCAGGCGCATTACTTTGTGTAATTTATTTGAACACCACTACTCTCGAAACAGTGAAGGAAAACATCGTGAGGAAACCGGCATGTCCAAGAACTAAAAGTTCGAAGACATGTGACATCCACCAACCCGCACTGGGCCCGCGTGGTGGATTATGGCCCATTCCCTCTCCTAGAGAGGAAGCCTGAGTCCCAACAGTGGGAACATTAAAAGGGCGACTATGCTCTGCCGTGTCAAAGCAATATACTGTAAGTCGACTTACAGTGTTTTCGCTTAACAACGCTCAATCAATTTCTTTCTGTTTAGTATATCTTATTATCAATTTTGTCATTTAGAGGCTTATTTTACATGATAAGCCAACCTAAAAATCACTGTATGAAGTTCAAATTAAGATTTTAACAAGCTAAAAAACTGTAATAAAGTTTACAGTATTTACGCATAACAAACTACGCTCTTTGTCAAATTACGGAGATAAATACAGTGTTTTTAACCGTCGCAAATACTCGCGCTTTCATGTAAAAAACAGTGTATTTTGAACATTTTTGAAGCTGAAAGACACTTTTTTGGAACTTGGATCGGCATCGACGCCGTGATTATTTGTCAAGAAATGTTGATAAGTTATCTACAGCTTGCACGAAAACAAAAGGCCAGTCTCGAATACATAACACCCTAATATGGACGCTAAGTGATACCAAAGTTTGCAGTTTTTTTTCTGAGAATTACCCAAATGATGAAGCTATACAATTGGTCTTAAAAAATAATTATCTCGAAGGTAATAAAAATCCGAAGATAAAAGCCAGCCTTGATCTTCGAGGACGTCGATTAACAAGTTTCCAAAAGAGTATGAAAAGTGTTTGGAAGAATTTATATTGAAATATAACCCTGTGCCATCTCATTACAACGCATGTTCATTGCGGTGCATGTTTGTTATGCACCGCAATGAACATACATATATATCGTAAATATTTGCCAGTTGGTAATATTTTTTCCACTATATTTAAAGATTTTAAGCAGTATTGCCATTAAGAAGATGTTGGACTCACTTTCACGCAATGACAAAAAAAAAATTTTTTTTCAAGAGCCAAAATTTTTTATACCCCAAGATATTTGCACTAAATGCAAAAATAATAAAATATCACATTGAAAACTACCACTTCCATGCAACTGCGAAGACTGTAAAACTTTAGGCCAGCAAGAGAATAATGTGCGCGAAGAGATTTTAGTCAGGCAGAAAAAAACGAAGCGAACCTTGAGGATTTTGTAAGCTATATCAAATTCTGGAGAAAAATCTGGATGTGGATGTTCTCTACCACAAAGATATGGTGCTTTTTATAAATGACTGCAAAATAACATCTCCAAAAGACTGGACTATTCAAAATTTTAAAATTATTAAGTTTCAAAGAGGCAAACTCTCTCTATTTGCCAAAAATGATTTTATTGGAGAGTTTAAAGAAATTCATTTCTTGAAAAAAAAAAAGGTTGAAACTGATTAAGAAAGAAAATGAACGACGGATTAATAATATGCTAGAAAAAGAATGTAAACCAAGAGGTGTGAATGAAGTTAAAAAAGGGTATTGCTTAATTACAAAATCCATGTCTGCATCACGGCGATTTTTTTATGAAAACATTGAGGTATCTGATGCACTTGATCTTGATATATATTTTGATTCTGATTTATAATTCAGTCACACTTGTGGTTAAATTACAAATCAGAAGAAATGTTTGATTTTTTCACAAAGTTAACAATGGATCTCATAAAAATATTAGAGTATATTGTTGTTTTTGTTTAATTTTTCTGATTATTATGCATAAGTTTTAGTAAATAATTGATCTCATAAAATAAAAGAAAAGCAAACAAAAAAAAAAAGAATATAATAAGCATTTTGGAGATTATGTTATGTTTTGTTTGTAACATGTATGTATGTCTGATTATTATGTATAAGTTAAATTCGCTTTTGTTCAATAAAAGATTAATTTAAAAGGATAAAAAAAAATCGAAACAAAAATGTAAAATAAAACATTAAGTTTTAGTGCGATTGTCGTCAAAAGGATGAAAATTATGTTATTTCAATTATTTCAGATTATTATGTATCAGTTCTTTATTACCTATATGAAAATAATTGTTATTTTAATTACATATTTTATTAACTAAAGATTTTTAAAGTTAGAATTATAATTTAACTTATATTCATTAAATTCTAATTAAAGTATATTTTATTTAAATATCTCAAACTTTATTCACTAATTAGGCAAACAGATCCTGAAATCTACATAAGTACTCTCGATAATTTATTGTACTTTATTAAAGTTGCCTTTTTATTACCCTGTATCATTGGATACAATGTTTTGGCATAATCAACTACTTATGTTCAAACGAGACAAAACACTGTAATATGCTTTACAGTGTGTTGCCTGGTTCTGGTAGTAGGAAAACTTGACGATTCTGTCTCGGCAACACAAGTTAGTTGCAATATATTTTTTTCTTTCAATTTTTATCTAAAAAAAACTACTTGGCTATATAGTAGATAACCTAAACTAGCTGTAAAATGTTTAATATAATACAATATTCATCAATTATCAATAGAAAACGCAATTAATTATCAAAAACATATTTCGTCAAAAATCTCACATATGCTTTTTAGAAAATACAGTGTATTGGATTGACAGGGCAGAGCTGCTATGCTAAGACTAACAACAATCAACTAAAATTTATTTTCAATCTTCTACAATTTTGAAACTAACACTTGTTGATATCGGAAATACGGGCGCAGTAACCACAGAAACTAATGACTTGCCCGTTCCTCGCCGTATTGGATAGTAGCTGGATCTAGAGGCAGCTTGGAAACGGGTACATAAAACTCTAAATGCTCGTGTATGTATGGCGAAATCAAATGGAACGATCGTGGTTTTAAACGAGTGTGTTTGCTCTGGAGAAAAAGTTTCGTTCATCGTTCAGTTTGAATGAGTGAACTGTATTGAACGAATTAGGTTTTTTATTTCGTTACTTTTTGTAAAACGTTATTAGTTTCTAACTTAAACACCGATAAGTTTTCATAAAATATAAAATTTGTTTGGGTTAGTAATATTCATATTATGAGGTATGTGATGTGAGACACCAAAAGAAAGGTCGTTGTGAGAACGGTTAAGAGCGATCACTCAAAATTACGTGCTATTTGGCCCAAAAGCCATGATTTTAAAACCCGTTTATATCCATTAATGATTTAATTATTAATTCTATCAGAACTGTAGAAGTTGTCGAGTTTTTTTTTTATTGGGTGAGAAAATCATCCTTATGACATCCCCGCTCTTGGGTGGAACGGGAGATAGTGTCAGACTCTTACTGACTAAAAACCCACTCATGTTCCTTCGTTGCCTTCGTCCCAGGGCCCCGGGTTCCACTTTCACACTACCCGTGGCCCCAGTAGGCTCCGAAATTGACTCTGAAAGTGAAATTAAAAAAAACTCAATTTACATATATGTGAATATAGTTCACAAGCGTGCTATTAATTCAAATAAAATCCTGCTTAACTATTTAGGCAAGAATATTTCCTAATGTTATTGGTAAATCACTTGTTTGTACAATAAATCATTAATGGATTTATACGGGATGAAAAACATGGTTTTTGGCCCAAATGGAGTGAACGCTCTTAACGCTTGAGGGAATAAAACAAAGCACTCTTACTAAATAATCGAAAATAGTATAAGCGATTGGTAAACGTGAAAAAAATGATAGCACAGCAGTAAAAAAAAAAAAATTGCCTTGATTACCTTGTCAACTAACTACATCATCATCATCATCATCATCATTTCAGCCGAAAGAAGTCCACTGCTGGACATAGGCCTCCCCCAAGCGGCGCCACAACGACCGATCCTATGCGTCTCGCATCCACCGCACTCCCGCGACTCTCACCAGGTCGTCGGTCCACCTTGTGGGAGGCCTTCCAACGCTGCGTTTTCCGGTGCGCGGTCGCCATTCTAGAACCTTTCGGCCCCATCGACCGTCCGTTCTGCGAGCAATGTGCCCTGCCCACTGCCACTTTAGTTTGGCGATTCTTCATACTAACTACATACCGACGATAAAGTATGCTTGCCTAGAATTAATCTATTCACGCTTGACTAAAACAGACTTAAGCTGTAGCTGGCACAAAACGCCGACAAAATAATGTTTGATGCATGGGAACCC
Source organism: Mythimna vitellina (assembly GCA_949316375.1). Lineage (NCBI taxonomy): Eukaryota > Metazoa > Arthropoda > Insecta > Lepidoptera > Noctuidae > Mythimna > Mythimna vitellina. Next base: position 3,244,986 of record OX438687.1, on the reverse strand, counting down.
GCTTTCAATTTTAACTTTATTATTATTTATTTATTTATGTACACACCAGCACTTAAAAACCAAAATAACAAATACAGACAGAAGAGCACAAGAGTCTGCTTATTTTTTTACTATTTTTGGTTATGGTGGCAATAGAAATACATAATTTGTAGAAATTTCAACTTTCTACCTCTTACGGTTAATCAGATACAGCCCGCTGACCACTATACACACAGACAGACAGACAGACGGACAGCGGAAGCTTAGTAAGAGGGTCCTGCTGACGCCTTTCGGATATGGAACCGTAAAAAAGATCTTCGGGTTGCCAAGTAAAAAAAATCAGCTATTTAGGTCCAGAATTAATCTCAAATTCATTTAAAAGCGAACTAAATTTAAAAATAAAAACTTCTAAATGCAATTATAATAGCAACTTTTTATCATTCGTTCTCATTCAGTTGTAGGGAATCTGTATGCGCCGAGGCACTCTATCCCATTACGGTGTAGCAGAACTTTAGTGGGAATTGTGTTGCAGCGCGCGATTCACGTACTTAACTAACACGTGCCTCGGAATTGTGCATAAGTAGGTAGATAGAATTCCTATTGGATAGTTGCTATATTTATATTACATGGGGTAAAATGAACTTTGTTAGAAAAATATAATCTTTAGTATTTTTATGGGCTGAGTGACTGACAAGAGCCGGTGTTTAAAAGGGCTTTTTTTGCGGTGCGAAATCATTCGATGACTTCTCTCACTCCGAGGTGGAGCGTATCATTAACTGGCCTGTTGGTCTAGTGGTTAGTGGCCCTAACTGATATGCCGGAGGTCGTGGGTTCGATTCCAACCCAGGAGAAATGTTTGTGTGATGAGCACGATCATTGGTTCTGTGTCTGGTTGTAATTTATCTTTAATATGTATGTATATAGAAATATATAAGTATGTTTATCAGTTGTCTAGGACTCATAACACAAGCTCTGCTTAGTTTGAGACTAGACGGCGTTGTGTGATAGTTGTGAAATATTACTATTACTATCAGACTTTTACGGAATTAAACCCACCCATGTTCTTTTAGTTGCTCTTTGATGGTTTCCCACAAAAAAAGTAAATAAATAAAAAGTATTTTCATGGAAACCATTTTCTTGCGTCAATTTAGCTAGTATCATTTTATTATTTAAATCTTTGCATACAAAAAATTCCTTTGCATAATTCTGCAAGCTTCAACTTTCCTCTCAATAATAAGACCTGACTTTGTGAAATAAAGTGGTTTTATAAATGGTGGATGATAGGCAATGAGAAATGGGTATAATTATGATATACCTTCCACGAGGTGGATTGATGACTCGTCCAATGTGCGCAGGGAATCGTGTGTCGTGCAGTGGACGTTTTTCTACAGAAATAATATAATAATAATAATAAGAACTTTATTTCAGATCTTTTAGGTCTAAAAGATACAGATCCATATTTATGTTAGTAATTATTTAAGAACTTTGTTAGTAAATACACACAGGAAATAAAAATATTACAAACAACAATCATTTTGACACGTGAATCCAGTGTCTCAGAAACGGACCGTCTAGTCTGTCCACTATTACTTTTAGCACACGATGCAACAATGAGGCCGCCCCCTTTCTCATGATGGCATGAAAGCCATCAATCTGAGCTTCCAAAAACATGCCCGATAACCTGCAGTATCTCGGTGGCCCCAACAACATCCTAAGAACATTATTATATATATTGTATTGTTTATGATGATAAAGACAATAATCACACTTCTTCTTCTTGATTTCGATTCGATGGTAAACTCATCAAACTGTTTAGCCCAATAGGTGGCTACATAGTAGCAGCATCGGTAGCGCTTATCAAATCCTCCAAAATGCAGGTATATGGGCACTTGGGGCATTCTAATGTGTGGCCCATATTTTGAAAAGGAGCACCGCACTCACATAGAGTATCCAACGGGTCTATAAAACCCCATTTTGCCAAGTTGTGTTTGCAGTGGTCATGACCTGTACCAAGGCCCGGCGCAAGAGATTGCTGCCGCCGATCGCTCCCTCGAGGACACTGCAGTGCGCTGCCCAGGCGGGACACACCTCTACCGTATATTCCACCGTGTCCTCCAGGCGGTCCACACAATGGTGACACCCGGGCGTTCCTTCCGCACGAATATAGTGCAGGAATCTCCTAAACTTTCCACTTCCAGCGAGGACCTGTATTTAGTCTACACTAATAACATAAAGAGGTAATGTTTATTTTTTTGTACAAACAAAACACATACTTTACCTAGCAGGTAATCTCGGAAAGTTCTAGTCCAATTGGGAAAATTTTTCACCGATAGAAAGCTGCTTTATTCTTTAGTGACAGTTAGGCTATATTTTATGTATGGGGACGAAGCCGGGAGCAAAAGCTAGTGTTTTTATATTTAATCACACTAATATTGATTAAATATAAAGGCGAAAGCATGTATGTCCATATGTTTGTTACTCCTCCGTACTGAAATTGCTGAACACATTTAAATACTTTTTATTCCTTGAATTAAATGTCGTCTCTTGGATAATTTCCAACTTTCGGCGAAGCCGTTTACAGAAGCTAGTGATCTCATAAAACCTTGAAGATAAAAAAATAAATAATTGAATTAGAAAAGAACAGTCCTACAGTGTTGATAATATGCCTCGAGTATTAATAAGATTACAAGGAAAAACAGACATAAAAAGTAGATACATACGTAAACTAATAAAATAGTTTCGTACATCCTACTAATAAACTTTTTCCACACTATCCACGAGTACACGTGTTCCCGTACATTTCTAATGCTTTTTTGTTTATTTGGGTCTGTGATTAGAGGAATACAGGTCCGTAAAGTGGCTTACTGTGTACTTTATGTGAACAAGGAATTCTTTTATTGGGCTAATGAGAGAGGATGGGCGAATAAAATGCTGTGTTTATTTGTAACAAACAGGTGATGCTGGTTGGGTTTTGGGCTGTCTGATACTTACCTTTCTGCGGTTTTGAGGCTGATTGAGGACCCTTAATCAAGGTCAAAATGTTACGCCGTCCTGACACTTGAATTACGGAGTAAGGATATCATAAAAGATTTCTAGGCTGTTTTTAAGGTGGGAAGTCACCTACTGGCTGCTATCGCTCTAGGGCGGAGTAGAAGGATGTCAGATTTTTACTGACTAAAACTACAACTATGTTGAAGGCATCGTAGGTGCCCAGCAGGGCCGAAGCCTACTAGGGCCACGGGTGGTATGAAAGTGAAACCCGGGGCCCTGGGACGAAGGCAATGAAAGAACAGGAGTGGGTTTTTAGTCAGTAAAAGTCTGACACTATCTCCCACACCGCCTAAGAGCGGGGGATGTTATTAGATGATTTTCCCACCCAAAAAAACTTTTGTTCAAGCCAACGCATTGTCCCAGGAGGCTTCTGCCCCGCTGGGCCCCTACGGGAAAATCTGAAGGCTCTGTTGGCATTATGTAATTCCGTTATTCATTCAAATATTTTACAAAACTTTTTCCAGGAAATATAAATATATTTTTCTGACTTTTCAATTTATGAGAACCTTAATTAAAGGGCGAAAGTTCACGTAAAATAGTAGATTTTTTAAGGTTTTTTACTGGATTAGTTTTAGATAAATTTATGGTTTGATTTAAACCTAAATAATATTGTGATATAGAAAGGAGATCGCATGAGTTGTTTTTTTTTTATAGCTAACGGACAGGCTTGTAAAATATACTTTTAAGGATTTTGTATTTCTAGAATAACTTTCAAAATTTATAGAAAAAAGAAGTGTGTTGTTTTTTTGTTAGTATGGACGTGACTTTTATATTGAAATGATGTACTATTGAAGTTGAAGAAAAATATAAAGAAAAGTCTGCCCTTACGTCGTTTTAGTGAAATAAAGATCCCAGGCCTACTCGCTGAGGTGCGATAATATCCACAAGACATCTGTGTTTCTAAAATATCTAGAGAAATATGTGTAATAACGTCATAATCAGCGAGTAGGTTGGACTGTCCTTATGTGCGGCACTGCTGTGACAGACAAGTTACATACAGTGTCGCATTAAAAAAAAGGGACAAAAGTCACTTGGAGCGATCGGGCGGAGCCTCCAACTATTATAAATTTAAATGTTTTGAATTTTTGATGTGATTGATAATATTATTTAGATTATTGTGATTTTAATATATTGATTTTATTGTTTTTTTTTAAAAAAAAAAGAATGGTTGTATCAAAATGTATCTTGGGTTGGACGCTCTTAAAAAAAGATTCTAAATATAGACGTGGGACACCAATACAACAAATATAAACATAGACAAAAGGCCGCTTAGAATTTTTTCTTGGATTCACAGCAACAATGAGAGAGAATGTAAACGCATAATACAGTAGATCAAAATCCCCATTGACACCCAAATAAGCTGGACTTAATGAAATCAGACGGAAAAGACATTCCATTGTTAAAAATACATTCACAGTTTATTTAGAAAACTCCGAATTTTCGCTTCATTTTCTGAGCACACTGACAAATACAGTTTCTGCATATATTAGTTGTGGAACTGTGTGCGAAAGAGGAAGCGAAGAAAAAAAAAAAGTAGGGTTCCGTACCTAAGTTGGTAGAAAAAACGGAATATATTTCCGTCTGTCTGTCAAGACCCTTTTTCTCAGGAACACGTGGAGGTATAAAGCTGAGCTAATATCGCATACTCAAGTCTGCTAGTCCAAGCAGCAGTAAAAAAAATCTAACTTCTAAGTCAACGCAATCTAAAAAGAAGGTCATTTATGCTCAATTTAGGCGCATATTTTGACACACGTTAGGAAATCAAAACCTATAGGGTACCTATTTCTTGTTGACCTAGAATCTTGAATTTTGTCATAAAAGAAGGTCATATAGCACAAGTATAGGAAAAAATCTAAAAGTATGAATTTGTAGTTACGTCATAAAAATAAAATACCTTTTTACACTTCGGATTTTTTTTCGATAGACGATTCTGGATTTGAAGTAAGTAGTTTCTACGGAACTCTCCATGAGCGAGTCCGACTTGCATTTGCTCGGTTTTTGCATGTGTTATTTAAAAGTTGATATAATTAACAGTTGTTTTAGTATAATTTAGAGGGTCGGCGTTTTGTTAAATCTACGTTATGTTAATATCTGCGTCTTGTTTATGTTTAATTTATGAAAAATGCTCTTATGCAAGTGGCTTCTGAAATATTTATATTTTTTGAAGCCAGGAGATGGAAAGCTAATCCTTAATTCATTTTTGATAATATTTGAAGTTTTTTCTCTTACTTTTTGTGGATACTTCATATGTTTTTTGTTATTGTGTGAGGCGTGTTTCATTTCGGGGAGTGTGCGTCGGAATTGCATAACCTAATTTCGCCCAGCCCGTTCCATCTTCGGACCACCAGGCGAACGGCCATGCGCCACCGGTACATGGTGGACATCCCACCTATACGCACAAAACGTTTTGGGAACACATTCATTGTGCGTACAGCTAAGGAGTGGAATTCCTTGCCGGAATCTGTGTTTCCTGATGGTTACAACCCGGAAATCTTTGAGTCAAGAGTGAATAGGTTACTTCTAGGCAAGCGAGATCAGATGAAATAGCGGTCAAGCGCGAACCTATCAAGAATAATAAAAAAAAACAAAAGTGATTGAACTCATTGGATGTATCAGTTGGTAACTTATTCAGTAGGTCTCAATTTCATTTAGCATAGCATAGTCAGCCTTATAATGTTTAAGCTGCTGGGACCCAGGCCCCTCTTTAGGACACGGAATTATAGACCGCAAACCACTGCGCAGGCGCAAGGCCAGAGCGGATTGGTGGATGTTAAATGTCTTCGAATTTTTTATTCTAAAACGATATTTTCCTTCCCCGTTTTTGAGAGCAGTGGCATATGCATAATCAGCTAGCTTTTAACATTGCTTATATCTTAGAGCTAACTTTGTGAGGGACTGGTGCCTGATGTAGGTATGTACAACAACCTGTATTACAGGTCACCAGGACCCACCCGCGGCTAGTATGCTATTATGTCAGAGTTTAGCATGTCGCAGCAGGCAAATATTTATGCTAAATTAAACAAAAAAGACAGAAATTTGATACTTAATTAATTCTTAAATAGTAGGTACATAACAGACAATTATACTTTATATTAATTCCAGGATGTAAGTGTGAGTGCTAGTGAATGTGTGAATTACTGTTAATTTAAATGTGAGGGTACAAATATATGTGTGTGTATGTGAGTGTCAGAGCTTATTTTTAAGTTTATAGCAGAAATAAGAAGGAAACGCCTGTAAAAGAAATGGAATAATTGAAGAAAAGAAAAACATGCTTTGACTCAGAAATGTAGTAAATAAGGTAAAACTATCTGAGTGGGACCAGGAGATTTTCCGTTTGACTGTAGTCAAGGGTTTTGAGGTATTTAGAGACAGCAGCTTTGCACTTAGATTTCAATAGTGGGTAAATGAGTAACTTACTATTTAACTTGTTGTAGAGATATGGGCCTAAAAAACAAAAGAAATTATGTGACAGAGCTGAACGCAAGGGTTTTGTTGCACATACATTACCTTTACGGCGCTTGTCATTTTGTAATTCCGGGTTGTATGGCATTGTATTATGTTTTTTTAGCACTGTTTGAAGGATGAAAGATTGCCTGACTGTAAGAATATCCCAATCCTTGTAGAGGTCTACAGTGGGGTATCGATAAGGAAATCCAGCGCCCACCTTGAGAATTGCACGTTGAGCCCTTTCAACCTCGATGATGTGGGTTTTCGCAGCACCACCCCAAGATATTATGCAATAGTCAATCAATGATTGACCTAAAGCATAATACACCATTCTAATAGTCTTTCTGTCTGCTGAGTATCTTAAGGTCCTAAAAATATAGATCAACTTTCGCAGACGAGACACTAAGGCTTTAATATGCAACTTGAAGGTGAGACATTGATCAATGTTAACCCCGAGATATTTAAGATTGTCAGTTCTTTGTAGCGTGGGACAAATGCAGCCATCTAACGATACCTCGGATCCACAAATATGAGCTTTAATGCTCAGTGACTCAGGAGGCAGAAGGTTTGCTCTGAAAGCAAAAGTTATGTATTTTGTTTTGCTAACATTTAGGGTTAATATATTATTTTTGAGCCACGCGTTGACACTATTAAACCCCTTCTGTGCGACACGAAACACCTCTTCCCAACTATCACCACTAAACAGCAAAGCAGTGTCATCGGCAAAAGTTATAATTTTGCCCTTTTGTAGTGTCATTTCACAAAGATTATTTATATAGATAAGGAACAGGGTAGGTCCAAGTATGCTGCCCTGTGGTACACCGAAATCTATACCTCGCTCGTCGCTTAGCTTGTTATCAATTTTAGTTCGTTGTTTCCTATTAGTTAGGTAGTCCTCCAGTAGTTTTAGGGGTATACCTCTTACGCCAATTGCCTCCAACTTCCTCAGTAAGTGTGGAATAGAGACTGTGTCGAAGGCTTTTGCCAGATCCAGAAACACTGCCAAGCATTTTTTCCTATCGTCTAAGCTGGAAATGACATTATTCAATAGTTCGTGTACTGCATCATTAGTAGATTTATTACTTCGGAAGCCAAACTGAGCCGAAGAAAGGAGCTCGTTGGTTTCGAGGAAATTGGTAAAACGACGATTGATCAGCCGCTCCAAGATCTTAGACATGGATGGCAGAATGGAGATAGGACGATAGTTATCAACACAGTCTCTATCCCCACCTTTGTGTATAGGTTTAATTATGGCTATTTTAAAGGCTCTAGGAAAGACTCCCGTTGATAAAGCAAGGTTACAGATGTGCGTTAAAGACGGAGCAAGGAACTTTACGTATCTCTTAATTATTTTGCTAGAAATATGGTCAACTCCCACGGCACAGTTATCCCTTAGGCCCAAAACAAGCTGTACAATTTCCTCTTCATCGGTAGCAAAAAGTGCAAAAGAATTTAGTGGAGGAGTGGAAGACTGCTCATACATAGATTCAGAAAGGGTAATTTGTTCAGCAAGCTTTTTACCGACATCAGCAAAGAAACTGTTCACGTCGTTAATGTTAGTTTCAGGGTTGTCAGATGTTATGAGACATGGTGAATGATCAGATACAGTGTTACTGCCATTTATTTTCTTAATAATCTCCCATAGTTGTTTCTTATTTCCTCTTGCATTCTCAATTTCTTTCTTCTCGTATGCTCTTTTAACCTTTTTTATTAGGTAGTTGCAGAAATTACGATAACGTTTATATGTTATCTTAAGAATCTCATTATCTCTATCCCCTTTCAGTTTCTTATACAGGTTGTCTCTATTTCTCATGCAATTTAACAATCCTTTAGTAATCCAGGGTTTACTGTATCGTTTCCTCTTTGGAATTTTAACTAATTGAGTGTTATTTTTAATAGCTAAGGATAAACACGCAACAAGCATGTCCGTTGCTAAATTGGCATCATTACACTCTAGGATATGCTGAAAATTTATGTTCTTTAGGGAATCATCGAGGGAATCCAAGTCTATAGATTGCGATATTACATTGCGATAATCTAAGCGACCACCTCGACTAAAACTAACAGCTACACTCTCATGATCAGTTATTGATGACTCAAAGGTGAAACAAGTTGCATCCATGTTGGTTTTAATTATAATATGGTCTAGGCACGTGCGTCCATGTGTAGGTGAATTGTGACCAGGGAGCATGCCATGGCCAGCCAGAACATTAAGATATTCGTTAGCACGTCTATCCACGGTGTTTGGCCCTATGTCGATATTTATATCACCACAGAGGATTATGTTTTTAAAGCTAGTTAATTTAGATAGTAAAGTGTTTAATGAATTCATAAAATTGGTGGTATTAGATTGACTTGGAGGGCGATATATTCCAATAACACAAATATCTGATTTGAGTTTAAGGAGAAGACAATTGGCGTCATCTATCGAGGGTTCTTCGATTTTTACTGGAAGGTGTTTGTTATAGTAAATGACAACTCCCTCATTTTGAGTTTTATGCATAGTTGTATATGAACTGTTATAGTTATCAAGTGACGGTACATTCCTAGCTGAGGGAAGCCAGCATTCTGTGAGGACAAGAATATCCCAGGAGATTCCTGACCTCTGGAGAAGCGTTAATAAATTAGGCATGTTACAAGTGATGCTCCGAATATTCTGAGACAAAAGATTGAGTGTGCAATGAGCAGAAACATGTTTTTTTACATCTGTTATGTCACAGGAGATCGATTTAGCTACTTGTAGAGAGTCCAGGTCCAAGTTTAATGTCTCAATATCTTGCATCGTGAAAGTTAGGTAAAAAAGCTAGACAGAGTCACGAAATGATCGTGACGACTGAAGTTATAATAAATAATGAGTAAACCCGGACCTGGTACATATGTAGCTAAGCAAATAGACCTATGACAATACGTGATTATTCGAAAAGGTGCACTGACATTGTTAAAAGTGTTAAAAAATAAAACTCGCATTGATAAGATGTACTCTGTATTGTAGATGTGGTGTAGGATATGTAGATGTGTTAAGGTGTATGTAATTCTGGAATTAAAATAGGTGTAATTAATACTAGTTGAAGATAAGTTAAAACTACTACATACATATGGTAAAAAGTGCTCAAAAATAAATATTAACGAGAATTTGTAGCAGATATAGTTAACCCTACTTGAGAGTAAGATAATGCTATTATATAAGTATGATAACAAGTGTTTAAAAGTTTTCTCGTAGTAGATATAATTAAACCTAGTTAAAAATAAAAAGTGCTTAAAAGTTGTTTCGTAATAGAAGCAATAAACCCTACTAGAGGGTAATCTAAATTTAATACATAAACAGAGTAAGAAATGTATTATAAAAGTATTTTCGTTAGTGCAACAAAGTTTGATTACATATAGTCACATAGTAATTTTGTTTAATTCAGATTCCGATTCAATACGAACTCGTGAAGAGCCCTCCTCTTTCCTCACATAGATTTTCCCGTAGGATGCCCAAGTTGCGACGAGTTTTTTATTTTTCACGCTTTGGCGAGCTAAGTAAAATAATTTTCTTGCTTTATCCGTCAAATACTCAGATATATATACCGAACGTAAATCACCAGGAAGCTTGAGTTGTTCTGTGTTTAGTTGCGGTTCATTTTTTTCCCGTTTAGATTTGTTATATAATATAACTTTGGAAATAATTGCTTCCTTCCGTAGGGTGGTAGTAAAGTCTACTATAATAGCCTCGGACTTAGTGCGAAAGATGTCTCGTATCTCAGACTCGTGAATAGGAGCTTCCAGTCCTAAGGTCGAGCTAAGCTTCTGTATTACACTAGCCAAACCCTTTTTATTCTCACTTTCTAATTTCGGTAAGTTACGAACTTCAATAGTTGTACTACGCCTATTTTTCTCATAGATATCCACTTGATTTTCAAGGTAGTTTATACGGTCTTCGTATTGGCAATTTAATTTTTCCAAGCAATCCACTTTTAGAAGTAGATCTTGATGCTGGGTTGTGATAGTTTCAACGGATTTTTGAATTTCTTGATTTTGCGTAATTATCGTACTCAACGTGGTGGTTAATAATTCAAACTTCTGGTCTTGCTGAGCTTTAAGCTCAGCAAACATTGTTTTTATTTCGGATATGGGGGACGAAGGTTGCTCTGCAAGGCCACCGAAACCTCTCTTTAGTCGCTTTGTGACAAAATAGCGGTCCTCAAATTCTTGGTTGCCTTTTGTATTGAGGGCTGTATCCGAATTATAATAATTTGCCGGTGTAGGAGTAGAAAACTGCATCTCGGAGGCAGGTGGAGAACGCTGCACTGACATCGTGGCGTCGTAGTAGTCCTTGGTATTCAATGTATTACGTTAACGTGGACAGCAAGTGTCAGAAAGCGGGACTTGCGTACGCACAGCGATGACCGGTATGTCGCTAAAAAAATTATTATTTTGTTCAAAATAAACAAAAAGAGCTCATAAAAATCTAGCCGAAAAGCAAAAAGTTATAATCGCAATCCGGAGGATTCGAACTTGGGTTGACTGGAGAAAGTGTCTTTGTGAGCGGGTGACAACAATATTGCAAAAAAAAACGCAAAAAGTAAATTTCATCACACACAGGATTCGAACTTGATTCTTCTCGTTGATCCAGCTGTTACGAGCGGTGTCGTATCCACTCGGCTAGCCGTACCGCGAAATTGCAATGCAAATTAGGCGTACTGGTGATACCAATTGGGGACAAGTGAGGATTATGACCCCAATTAAGTGATTATCAGATACCTTCACTTTTGTAAGTCACTGTTCATTCGGCACAACACAACACATTTGTTTTAAAAGTATTTTTACACTTAAGGTCTTAATGTACAGATATGTCTTTATACAGGTTTATTGTTTACACAGTTGTCCATAGGATTTTATAAACTTTAACCTCAGAAAATCGTTTTAGACTCGTTTTAAAATAAAACTTTAGGGAGCACACAAATACACGACTTCTTGCTGCGACGGTCGGGCGGGGGGGGGAGATCAGCCTATTAACGTTCTCACTACTGGAACTCGGGCCTCCTCTCTCTAGAAGATGGAATGGGCCGTAATCTACCACGCGGGCCCAGTGCGGTTTGGTGGTTACCTCACGATGTTTTCCTTCACCGTTTTGAGAGCAGTGGTGATGAAATTAATTACACAAACATTTTTTTGTATCATATTGAGTACCAAGCATTAGCTTGTTGGTGCCGTAAGTGGAATAACAAAGGTGCTAAAAAAATGGTGCCGAAAGAGAAACACTTAAAAAAAATGGTGAACATACTTAAAAGTAAATTACTCAAAATGAACGTTATTTGCTAAATATAAATAGCAACTGCCAGTTGATTTTCACCAAATTGCTAATTAGAAAATACATAGAGTAATTTTATCCTCAATCAACCATGCTTTCAATTAGGCTTTTATGCTAATTGCAACTCTGTTCATGGGCGTAGTTTGAAGTCAAATCCTGATACACTAGGAGTTAGAACTTGATTTGAACTGGTTTCATTTTGATTATACCTACATAGTAATAGGTTAACTGTATTTGTGTTTGTACGTATCTAGATTAAGTCGGCCTTTTCGTTCTTGACTTTAATTTATTTAATTCTTTATGCACAAATAGATTCAGAGGCGGACCTAGTATAATGCCTTAGGCATTTTCTACTAGTCTACCTTTGGGTGATGCAGAGAAAAGTAGTGGTAAGTGTAATAAAAAGAGAAAAAAATTTTACATACGACTTTACGTTTGTGTAATAAAAAATCTTTTTTGTGTATTTAACATGAAGTGTGTTTTTATTAATAGGTATACGAAGGAGAAATGTTGAAGTCGAAAATACCTAGTCATGGAGTAAATATTATATAATATATTGAGAATCGACGCCAAGTCGCTGGCTTGTCGGTTTTCTATCGATTATATTTCGGGGAGTGTGCGTTGGAATTGCACAATTTCATTCCACCATGTTCGCGTTCCATCACCGGACCAACAAAAGTATGGCGTTGCGCCATTGGTACATGGTGGATATCCCACTCATACTGCAAAGCGTTTTAGGAACACATTCATAAAGCGTACAGCTAAGGAGTGGAATTCCCTGCTTGAGTCTGTTTCCTGATAGCTGCAATCTAGAGGTCTTTAAGTCAAGAGTGAATAGGTTACTTCTAGACAAGCGTGCTCCGTTGTCGGCCACATCACTGCTGACCATCTAGAGATAGTGGTCAAACGCGAGCCTATCAATAATAAAAAATAAAAAAAATATGATGTAACTATACTGTGCTCGACTTGCAGGATCTGTGGAGATACATAGAAGACTATGTTATACTTGCTGTGCAACTGTCCAGTACTAGGTTCCAAAAGACTAGGGTATCTGAACCAATATTCCCAAGACCAGATGACTACAGGTTCAGCCCCATGAAGGCCATACTGGGACTCAGGAAGGAGGTGCATGGAGGGCTAGGGGTTGAGTAGACAGAAGGGGCATAGCACAAAAGATTCAGAAGGGTCGAAGTGCTCTGGCCCAGGGCCAGCCCCACAATATGATAAGATACTGTGCCCTGAAACAGTGCGACGGTGTCGCGCCAGATCACAAAAGATTTCGCCAAAACTGGAAGAAAGAAACGTGCGCCTGCTAAAAAAGGAAGGAGTGAAGGGAGGCCTATGCTCAGGAGTGGTACAGAACACGCTAACAAAAAAAAATTAAACCCAAATAATCTGTGAATGAAATACATTTATTTGCAAATAAGTATCACTGTTATATAAAAGTTCTGCAACTTAATATATAACGGTTAATTTTATTTAAATTATATTATTTTTGGTCTTTGATTCTTATTTTTTACTATGTATAAAACTTAAAAAATTGTATTTTATGTGTATAAGTATGTACATAAGTATACTTTTTTATTTAAAAGTTTTTTTTTCACTGGTATTTTATAGTTTTTTTTTTCTATCGTTAGACTATGTGTTTAGTGAGTATATCCATGATGAAAATGCAATTTTTAACGTTGACTAAGATAAGTTTTTTTTTAATAAAAATATTGCAAGCATAACAGACGTAAGAGCTTAAAAGTAACTTGTATCCCAAAAAAATACAGCTCACTTAAAAAAAACAGAAACAAGTTGCAGTATCGCTAACAAGGTTCTCACTCGTTTCCAACTACCGTTCATTTTTCACACGTCGAGTCCCGAAATCACGACACAGACACACGAAGAACAAGAAACACATCAATAACGTGTTGACGTCACCAAATTGTGACTTGTGTAACGGCTTTTTTTTAAACACAAGCAAGGAGCCACGTTCTTTTTTATCTCCAGCCAACTACCATTAATCAGGCCAGTCTCTCTCGCGTGAAACTCGTTGGAAACAAGAAAAGTTTCCTTTCACTTGAATTAAAATCTTCAACGGAATGACTCGGTGTTTTTTTTTTTTGTTCGATTTTTTTTTTTTAAATTCAAACGACAGTTTGATAAACTGCACTTTTTTTCAATTTGACGATTGCACTAATTAGATCGGTGATTTGTGAGCAATCGGCGGTGGTTATTGGAAAGTGGTCCTGAGAGATGAAATGATGTAGGTATTCTTTTTCTGCATAGACTTTTTTGGATGAAAGCTTGGCAAATTGTTTGGTGCAAAATGGGCCCGTTAACGTTATTTAGTTTTACTATGACGTAAGTATAATGTCATACTATAATGTTTGCAAAAGAGTCGTTTTAATATGACCGTGGCATCACCGCGGGACCTAACAGAATACCAGCGCTGCGTTATTTATTGTTTAAATATCGCGACATATGCTGAGTTAGACGCCTTTTTGGCCTTGCACAGTTTTTTTTTTTTTCCTTATTTAAAATTCTACTGTATGTGCGAGGTACGAATAAACGTTTTTTATTTCTTTCTTTTTTCACGAAAGAATGACTTTCAGGCTTTTACTGACAAAAACCTACTTTTAGTTGCAGTTTAGTTATCTGTCTGGGTGTAATCTAAATATAAATGTTTGCATTTAGAAATATAAAGTATGTTTGTCAGTTGCCTAGTACTGTCACAAGCTCTGCTTATTTTGAGACTAGATGGAGTTGTGTGGTAGTTTTCAAATATTATTATTATTCATGCTACGATGTTGATCGTTGACGTAATAGTGGACTGACAAGTTGCGCATTGCTAGCACGGTCATGGTGTGATCATAGTATGGTGAAGTGGGTAGACTCCTTCTTCGCCATTACACACACACACATGACACATTATGTCAGTGTTTTTTTGTTTTTTTCTTAGTTGTCTTAATTTTTATTTTTACAGTGTGTGTATCCATGCGTGCCAAATAAAATATTTTTTTTTTCTTTTTTCTTTATTAGTAAAACCATTATCTATGACATCTGCTAATGACTAATCCTGTGTAATATTTTTTTTTATTCAAGTATATACAGACTGCTAATGTTCTTAAGCCATAATTAAAACAGAATATTAAGAATGTTGACCCAAAGGGCAGTGGAAAGGGCTATGTTCGGAATTTCCTTTCGTGATCATATCAGGAATGAAGATATCCGCAGGAGAACCAAGGTTACCGACGTAGCTCCAAACAACAAACTTTAATGGCAATGGGCAGGGCATATTGCACGCAGAACAGATGGTTGATGGGGATGCAGAACAGATGGTTGATGGGGATGAAAGGTTCTGGAGTGGCGACCACGAACCGGAAGACGCAGCGTTGGAAGGCCTCTTACACGGTGGACCGACGACCTGGTGAGGGTTGCGGGAATCCGATGGATGCGAGACGCACAGGACCAGTCGTTGTGGCGACGCTTGGGGAGGCCTATTACCAACAGTGAATGTCTTTCGGCTGAAATGATGATGATGATTAAGACTGTTTCAAAACCCTACGTAACCTATGTCAAACTTTTACTTCCAAAATAAACTAGGTGAACTAAAATACAGCCTAAAGTTAACTGTTTAGTGTGCAGTCACGTCACAAAATATGAACGTCAGCAGTTTGCCGAAAATATGCAAACGGCTGCTACTAAACCACGTTAACATTTAACGTAGAAAATCAACTAGTATTATTTTATGTAAACCCGTTGCGAGAATTTTGTAAAACACTCTGTATATTTTATTCTTAGGTAGACCAGAGCACTAATTTTTTTTTGGTTTAGTTTATTTTTATTTACTAACTGGTACCCACGATTTTTTTCGCGTAAAAAAGCACAATGCTATGCGGTGACAAGTCCATGATGTTATTTTTTGGCTCTGTGTCTTCATTTTTAAAAATACCTAAGTTACTCCTATCCAATTACCACCGAAAATCCCGTCAAAATCGGTGCAGCGGACTTGAACATTAGACGGAACAAAACAGACAGACTGACAAAAAAACATGCATTTTCTGTTGTTATCGAGGTATCGAATAATTAGTAAAAATTATCATTTCGAAGTTACAAACAGACACTTCAATTTTATTTATATTTATGTACACACAAACACTTAAAAATGAAAAGAACAAAAGCAGATCGAAATGTAAGAGAATTGTATTTATGTGGTAGATTTAATAATTGATGCACACAAAAATAGCGGCTGCCTCTGCTGCCTGGTTTTTCTAACAGTCTATTTCTGGGTGATGCCATTGATTTTTAACAGACTTCCAAAACAGGAGGAGGCTCTCAAGCCGTTTCAATATTTTTTTCTTGTTTAACGATATCTTCATTTTGTTTCGAAAACTTTGTCTGCCAGGTAGCCTCATCTAAATTTGTTGAAGATCTAATAAAGCACTTCGAAGATAGACCATAAACGATGACACTTCAATAAATGATCACAAATCTTCTGTGATTGCTTCATAATTATTTTATAACATTACGCCAGAACGTTCTGTAGGGGTACCGCAGATGTGTAAAGTTCACACTGGTAAACCCTTATTTTTATTCAGCAATTAAGTTCAAATTCCATGTTATTGGGGATAAAGTTAGTTTTGTATTGTAGCATAGCATAGTCGCCCTTATAATGTTCCCACTGTTGGGGCTCAGGCCTCCTCTCTAGGGGAGGGAATGGGCTGTAATCCACCACGCGGGCCCAGTGTGGGTTGGTGAATGTCACAAGTCTTCGATTTTTTGGTTCTAGTACATGCCGGCTTCCTCACGATGTTTTCCTTCACCGTTTTGTATTGTAACCGAACTTAAATGGGATCCTTACTTACATTTTATTTACCAATTCCTAAACAATAATTAATGAGTACGATTTTTTTTCAATAATTAAGAATTCAATTGATGATATCCTTCCTCAAAAAAAGAAGGTAATTACGCAGTCCTATGAAAAAGGGTTTGACAGACCGACAACAAAATTATCCTATAAGGGTTCTTTATTTGCTAACTGGATCATAAAACCCTAAAAAATATAGTTACTTCTATGATTTCCATCATGAACAGATTCATTTACTTTGTTCGTGAATTTTGAACTTATTCAGCTTTAAGGTCAATTACACCAAGTCTGGTTAGTCGGGAAACTTATATCATCGTGTTTTTACTCCCATACTTGTCTTCATGTTTTATCTCCTTTTATCCTGTCGACTCTAGCAGTAAAATAATAGTTTCACGTCGTGGTAAGACGATTAAACAGTTAGCTAGATTAGCAGCAAAGCTGACTGAGTACTCAGGATGCGCCGGACGTACTTAAGTATTGTATTAACTACAGCGGCTAATTGCAGTGCTTTCTTAATGATTACATTATACTGATACGAGAGAATGTTTAATTATTAACAAGGTAGTGACTGAAAGGCCTATGAGATTGAGAAAATTTTATTTTAATTACTAATTTTATTCAACAGTACTTGCTACTTCTGACAGCGGTTTTGTCCGCGTAAATGTTGAAAGTGATCCTAGGTGAATGGACCTCACGGAAATAAAGAGTATCCTATGTCCTTCTAAAAAATTTAGATAGATAGCGTCCCTTAGCTAACAACACCGTATAAGTCATTTTTACCAACTTTACAGGGAACAAAAAAAACTGTGCGGTGTTGAGGGGCCAGCCGACTTGCACGCTGTCACTATTTTTCGAATTATGGGTTCTGATTGACTGAAATCTATATCACATGACCAATGGTTAGACGCGTAATGAGCAGCTCCATCTAAAGGCAAATGTGCAAACCTCCAATTTTTGACTTGAGCGGTGTTGTAGCTAAGGGACAGTAGATAATTATACTCTTTATTGTATACTAATAATAAAATTACAGTAGGGAAATAAAATTAATAGAATAGTGTCACAATGTAATCATTATATATTTCTATACTACTGTAACAAACGCCCCATCGGTAAGCGCTCTCGTTTTCGCTATGAACGGCGTCTCGTGTCATGCTTCAAACATTTTCATACTCTTGATCTTACCACTCGCCGCCCCGCGCTAAGCTGCTGCTCACAGCGGTAAGGTCGTGAACTGCCATTACAGAAAATATTTATATTTCTGTTTGTAATTAGGTAATCAACACAACAATTACTGAAACAATTATAAAATTATTTCACCAGAAGAATGCTTCTTTATCACTGAGTGCAGCAGTTAGTCTTAAGGTAAAGTTCAACAAAAATAGTTTAACGTTTTAGGCATGAAAACCTTACAAAAAGACAGACGGATAGAGTCAATTTTCCATTTATAACAATACGCATACATTAAGTCTTTGATAGAAGTTTATATGAAGTCAGTTTATTTTTCAATGTTTGTGAACGTATCTTTCAAAATGTGTCTGCATATATTTTTTTATTGATTACCTTTGTAAGTCTTTCTATTGAGTCCAAAACTACTACATGAAATTTTGTTGCAGTATTCTCCTCACACGATTGGACCTGTGCTTTATATAACTTTAGAAGTTGTCCCGGTGTCAAGTACCGCCAGATTTTTGCAAGAACGCCGAGTTTCAATAAATCAGTATACTGTCCAAAGTTAAGGTTTGAAGAAATTTCAACTTCCAAAAGCTGAAGGCATTCGATGCACTCTGAAATGCAGGAGCCAAGATGAACGGGCTACTCTTGGCGGATGGTGGTGAACAAGCACGCTTGTTTAAAATGTGAATGCACAAATATATGCCAACCTATTAATGGGTGTACATGTGAGATGTATTTTTATTTATTTATTTATTACAACTTTATGCACAAGTAATAAACACTGTACAAAGGCGGACTTAATGCCTTAGGCATTTTCTACCAGTCGACCTGAGGGAGGTGCAGAAACAAAACATGGTAGGTGCAGTTTAATGGTAAAGAAATAGAAAAGAAATACAATAATAAATATATACTTAGATACATACATACAAATTAACAATCTATTTATGAAAAACTAATTCAACAAATCAACGCTGTGATGATTACACCAACTTCCTGCGAATGTGCTCACGTGCCATCACCTTAAAAGTGAACCGACTGGACGCCATCTTGATGTTCAGCGGGAGCGCATTCCAAAGAGAAATCGCCTGGACAAGGATGTACCGTTAAGACTTCAGATAAAACTTCTAACGCCGTCGCAGTGACGTATGCGATTCATTCAACGCGAACGTAATCGTTAAGTGAAGCGGCACATTTGGAACAAACAATTAATACTCTATTGTCACTACAATAGAGTATCAATTGTTCACTGCCTAGGTGACCACTACAATAGAGCATGTGACGCACGTGGGTGTGGTATAGCGATGAGCGAAGCGAAGAGAGCGTAGAGCGAGCGAGAAGACGTAGCGTAAGTATTTTTAGTGCAAACTAAATTTAAATAACATAAATAGAAATGCTGTAATAATTAAAACAATACGCCAACTATAATCTGTCACTCAGGCTTTAAATGTATAAATGATGACACGTGTTGTTTTGTGTATAATGTATATTTAGTCTTTTCACAAAAGGGTAGCTGCATCCATTGTTTTAGAGTACACGTGCGGCCGTTGGAAATGGGACACTGTTCGTAACAATTGTTTAGTTTATGTTTTGTTTTCGCATTTGGTACTTCGTGTGCACGGTAGATGTTTTTTTTTAGGGCTCCGTACCTCAATAGGAAAAAATGGAACCACTATAGGATCACTTTGTTGTTACACTTTATCTCGGGAATGCGCAGCGGTATCAAAATGAAATTAAAACCATATTATACTCAAATCTGCGGTTCCTTTAAGCTGTGAAAAAAATCAAACATCTGAGTTAACGAAAAAAAAAGATACGGCCGTTTATGTCGCAAAAAAACGTATATTTCGCCACCCTCAAAGGAATCAAAATTTATTAGCCGAATGCCGATTGCGTTGACCTAGAATTCTGAAATTTGGCATGAAGCAAGGTCTCGTAGCACAAATGAGTGAAAAATATCTGAAAAGTATAAATTTGTGGTAACGTCACACAATAAACTTTTTTGCGTTTCGGAAAAATCTTTGTAACTCAATTTGGGAACTGTTTTCATTGGTAAGTTTGTACGAATCCCTTGGTGCGCGAGTCTGACTCGTACTTGCCCAGTTTTTAATTTGTTGATACGCTCGCGCTTGACCACTATCCCACCTGATGGAAAGAGACGGTGTGGTCGACTATGGAGTACGATTGCCTAGAAGTAACCTAGAAGGAAGTAAGACGTGATCTTACTTGTATACTGTATACCACAAAACTTGAAGCCCACAATCAGCTACAGACCTATGTTTATTACACTAAGATTATTTAATTTAAGGTTTCCGTTTGTAACAATGTTTCAATAAATTTATTATTATTATATTATTATTATTATTATTTAATGTGCAAGTCTATCAGTCATTTCTCAAGAGCATATTGGCACATAAATAATTCATGGCCTGAATTAGGATATTGAAGCATGCAGAGGAGGTATGCCTCACATGAGTGAAATACCGCCGTGTGACCTCTTGGAGCGAGAGAGCATGGGAAACTGTCACCTCGTTCTGTGAAGCATTTGGCAACGCGAGCGAAGGAGTTTATGGTATGCGTAAAGGATTGACAATCCTTACGCCCCGGCCACCACAGAGGATACTTTGGGCAACGCGAGTCGTAGGGCAGTTACAAGTTACCGTAGGCGTAAGCTTGTAGACCGCGAGCTAGTCATAGCTCACCGTCTAATTTAAAGTTAAAATTGTGACGACCTAATTAAGAGCTTTCTATAAAATATAAAAAAAAACAATTTATTAACAACTCCAAATTAAAAAGTACGTAATTGTTACAATTTCTCATAACTTCATTACCATCATTTTTACTTAAAAACGTAGAAAGTTGCCTAACAAAGTTAAATAAGGATAATTATTTGGAAATTTATGAGTGTCATGTATAAAAATATTACTTTTCTCATCAGTTATAGAAGTAAGCTGCTGATTTTAATTAATTTGATACGTACAACTGTATATTAATTTTTACATTTATTTTCTTTATTTTTATTACAAGCAACATTTAACGACTTGAAAGAGTCATTTGATATTCACAATAGGATGTGTCACGACATTGTCCTGCCCAAAAGCGTTCACCAGAAAAAATAAATTAAGAAGCTTTTACTTATTTTTAAATAACAGATAACCGTTCCAATTGTATTTTCAAACCTTCCAAGAACCCACTCAAATCAAATCGATCGCAAAGAGTTAAGTGACAAGCAAACTTACAAAAGAATTATATATATTGTATATATAAAATTTCAAGTCGTTAAATGTTGCTTGTGAGGTATTTGTAAAGACCCAAGTTTTTTGAAGACGTGAATAGTCGTTATTGATATTATAAGTACTAAACTTTTTTAGATAGATAGATAGATATAACATTTATTTGATGCACACAGTGATAGCACAAATAAACAGACAAAACACAAAAGCACAATAAAATTACAAAACTAAGCACATAAATCAACAAAATTTTAAAAATTTAAACAATCACAAACATCAATGTTACAAGTACCTATTCATTCAACCCCGAGCGAACGCCGACGTTCGCTCAGTCATTGTCTTTCTATTGTGTCTCTAATTACGCTACTCAAAAGATTAAACACATAATCATGGGTAGGTACTTCGTTTAGTGAGACAAAACAAAATAAGAAAGGAATAGCATAGCGTGGTGTATGCTTCAAGGCTGTTTTTGTGTGAAATCAGGACTTGCATCTGGTTTTTTATCCCAAAAGCGTATTAAACTAAACAATACCAATATTACATTCCCCAGCTCTTCATTCTAAAGCGAATATTTAAGAGGGAGACAGCTATTTTGATGTCTTTTATGCAAGGCCAGTGTGAGTTGATAGATGCCATATATTTTCGAGTTATTAATTCAAGGATATGCCAGTTTTGTGGAATGTTTTCGTTCTTTTGTCGTTTTCAGCTCTTATTGTTAGCTAAATTTAAGTAATACTGGCGACCCCAGTTTTTTTTTAATTGATATAAACCCGTGCTTGACTGCGATCCCACCTGATGGTAAGCAGAGATGCAATCATTGATGGTGAGGCGCATTATTTTATTAAGAGCCTATTCACTCTAGCCTTGAAGACACCTAAATTATAGTTGGACGGGAAGACCGCAGCAGGCAAATTGTTCCAGTCCTTCGATGTACGCGGTATAAACGACGAAGCGAAACGCTTAATCCAGACCGTTGAAGTTTCAACAACGTAAGGGTGGATATTCGCCATCCGTCGGGTTGTCCGATGGTAGAAATGAGATGGCGGAATCAAGTCAAGCAATTCCCGCGCACACTCTTCAAAATTTAACTTTTAAAATACCGATAGGCTGGCTACCCTGCGCCTGTGCTCGAGGCTTTTGTTTTGATCGGTTGCTAGAAATCTTTAAAATTTTCGGCTTTCCTCATTTAAAATATGTGTGAACTTACACTGAACAGCTGGTAACCATTTCAAGATAGACAGCACATATATCAGTAAATATTCACAACAATGTATCTCAGTCAATAGCATATCCACTCATAAACTACCACATACACTCACACTCAGCCATAGGCATATTTATTTACCTAGCAAATCACAGAAAAAGAGAAACAATGCTTTGTAAGAGTATATCATATTGATAGCTATTGTATAATGCAAGCATTTAATTTGTATTATGAAATGTAACCCCTTCGGTTCCAGCTACTTACTTTTTTGTACCTACATTATTATTCACAGAGAACACTGGTGGCCCAGTGGCAACGGTCCCGACTTATATGTTGTATTTCACGGGTTCAAACCCAACCAGGCGCATTACTTTGTGTAGAAGAAGACCTGAAATGGCCAACGGAACTTCATACTCACATAAATATCACAATGAAGATAGTTAAGTGAGTATGACAATACAAATAAATAAATGGTTCTGAATAGTTATGTTGAAAATGGTATCATCGAAGTGATCTGATAATGATGATGGACCCGGAAGATAGGCACCGAAACTCTCTAATTAATAAATGTATCCTAACCGTGTTTGGGCTTATTAGAATTGTCATGAGATGCATTTTGGCTATAATGTACTATCGAACTGATCTGATGATAGAGCCGGAAGGTGAAAGGTAGACACAGAAGCTTCATAATAAAACAATGTAACCTAGCAGTGTTTGGGTTAACTTTAATTGTCTTGAGAAATAGGTACTCTGGTTATAAGTGTAAACTAAAAAGTGTGAAATAAAAAACTTTTTACAAAAAAAAAACTGACTTCACTAAAAACGAAAACTAATATAATCAAAATAACTTTAATTTCGGAAGTCTATTAATTCATTAAACCCCGCGCGAACGCCGGCGTTCGCTCGGTCATTGTTTTTCTAATATTTCTCTAATTACGCTACTCAAAAGAGACAAACAATACCGAGAAACACCGACTTCCGAAATTAAAGTTATTTTGATTCTTTTAGTGTTTTTTTAGTGAAGTCGGTTTTTTTTTGTAAAAAGTTTTGCATATATATACAGATAATGTAAATCTTCTATTTTATTTCAAAATTATTCTCTTGCAATAGTGCTATACCGTATACAGGTTACGTTTATACCGGTAACCACAATGTTCTCAGAAAGCGATGTCGTCGACGTAATGTATTTTGCTCGGTTTTGCTTTGTCGTAATTATGACGCATAGTAGCAAACGTTTGTTCGTAGCGTATTTGTAACGCTTAATGATGTAGGTATTTAACATTTAATGTAATATAGGACGTAATTATGTTGCTGAAAGTATGAACAGATATAATAATTTATTGATAATAATAATAATTCACAACTTACACGCAACGCCATCTAGTCGCAAACGAAACAAAGCTAGTGCTATGTGCTTGTGCAAAATAAGATAACTGATAAACATACTTATATGTTTCTAAATACATACTACAGATAAATTACACCCAGACAAAGAACAAATGATCGTGCTCATCACACAAACTTTTGTCTTACGTGGGAATCGAACCTATGACCTCCAGTATAGCAGTCAAGGCCCACTAACCACTAGACCAACAGGCTAGGCAAATCGTTAAAGAATGATGAAACCATGAGGTGGTTTTAGTTTTAACCCAATGGTTTTCATAATAGAATTGAAAACACAAAACACTTGAACCAATAGTTTGGCAAAATCATTAATATGCATATTAATGTTTTTGCCAAACTATTAGTTCAAGTCTTTGTCTTAATTTTTAGAGGTATACAGAGTGTCCTTGATATCGACGCACAAACGAATACCATGGATACAGTTCATGATCTGGACCCCTCAGTGGTGGAATTACTTGTCGGTTTCTTTTAATAAAAAAAATCTTTACGTTTTTCTTAATTTGAACTGTATAGAATCGTTATTCTAACATTTTTAGTGAAATAATTGAATGAATTACTTTTAAAATTAAAAATGTCTTCGGGGTTGATTAGAATAACGATTTTATGTACTCTGATGACTTTAATTAATTAATTTTTAAGTAAAAAAAGAAAAATATTTTTTTTACTAAAAATATCATGGGGTTGGTTAGAATAACGATTTTACACAGTTTAAATAAAAAAAAGTACAGTTTTTTTAGGAAAAAACCGACGTAAAATTCCACCACTGTGGGTCCACTATGGGTAGTGTGAAAATGAAACCCGGCGCCCTAGGACGAAGGTAAAGAAGGGACAGGAGTGGGTTTTTAGTCAGTAAAAGTCTGACACTATCTCCCGCTTCGCCCAAGAGCGGGATTTGTCATTAGATGATTTCCTACCTAAAAAATAAAAAAAGAACCACTGGGGGTCCAGAATCATGACCTTTAATTATAAACTATTGGACCGTTGACCTGTAGTTGATATTTTAATGCTGTATATGTATATCATGTGGTGAACTCTAATACCGCGTTACAAAATACTGTAATTTATTTCCTGTGTGGCGCTATGGATGGCGTTAAAAATCTATCCAAGTAAAATTCCAAGTTTTTTGAAACCAAAGTCTGTGGTTTTTTTTGCCTTTATTCCTTTATTTTAATATGAACGAATACATGCTTAATACACATATTGTAGCAAGAAACTAAATATAATACAGTATTATTTATACTCGTAAAATCACCAAAGAAGCAAAGATTATCTTTTAATATCCTCTTAACTACGTGATATTTTTTTTGAGATCAAATATATAACAAACACTACATTACTACGGGAATTTAATAAAAATAAGTAAAGTTTACTAATCTATTTATTTTCTTAAAACACAACATACTTCGTCTGATGCACAATCAGTGGCCTCATCAACTTTTAATGCTCGTGGACATGTGAAGTCGTACGTTGAAAGGCATTTGCCGCCCTTTGACTTGCATTTTACATTATTTTTTGCTGAAACAAAAAGTTTTTATTAAGGTATTTAGGTACTCATAAAACATGGGGACGCTTTCATCATTGTCTTTCTAATATTATTCCATTTTTGGAAAAAAAAACAAAGCTTCACATAGGCCAACATATGGGCAATTATAAAACTTGAGACGCTAGTAGACTGTTCCAATTGAAATGATGACTTTTTCATCCATACATCGGTATTTGCCGTCAACTCCAATAGTCACGTCAGTTTTAGCAATATACTTAATCACACTCATGTATATTTGTTTCTCCTTTACGCTCAAACGACTGAATGGTTTTGGATGAAATTCACACACATAGACTATGTCTTGGTATAGCTCATTGGTTATTTTTTATCCCGACAGTACGTTTCCTTAGGATAATATTTTAGACGCTAAAAGAAGCTTAACTTTCATAACAGCCATAAAGAGTTCCTTCTCACACAAAACTGCAACGCGATGCGATACCTGCGATTTGAATTGCTGCGAAGTGATACAATCGTATCGTTCGCACCGAACGCCTCGAGTAGGCCACGCCTCCGATTCCTCTGTTCTGACGTCATCTTAACGCTCAGTCACGTGGTCAGAACAAAGGAATCAGAGGCGTGGCCTACTCGAGGCGTTCGGCGTGAACGATACGATTGTGACTTGGCTAGGGGGGCAGATAACCATACAATGTGCGATGCGAAACAATCCTTCGATTCGCAAGTTCTTGCGATGCGACGTGCGAGATTGCTGATTATTACGATGCGGTGTCGCTTTTCAGTTTTGTGTTTGGGCCCTACATCATGATTTTGGTCTACTATTGCTTTTAAACATCCACGTGTATTGATATAACTAAAACTTTCTCCAGGAAAGTCTTCCTCACTGAGAACCTAAACTGAGTTTTCACAAAAGTTTAAATGAGTGGAGAGCATGGGAGTTTTGTAGTGATATAACCAGTTGGGTTTAATAATTTTCGATGAAGATAAACAAGAATAGTGCAATTCTAAATGACGATTCAACTTAATAAAAATGAGAAAATAAGAAATGAAGTAGCCAAGTATACACGATCCTGTTGCTTGCCAAAGAAAATAATAAACTTATAAAATAGAACTGATAGGTATTTATTAACGTTTGTAATGAAGAAAAAAAAAACTAAAATCTAACCTCAAAATCGAATAACGCTTCCAAACGGCCACTGACGTGTGTCTTTGGTTTAGTACGTGTTATCTACTAAAAAAAAAGAACAAAAATCATTCGACCACAAAAATTACTTGTCGATACGTTTGATTTCAATTTCTTTCATTACTTAAATTGTGATTTGCCTAGATTTTTCTCAACTTTGTTGGGGTCAGCTTCCTATTTATCCAAATGCATCTGTATAGCATGGAGCGAATGCCAGTCTGACATCCACAACTTATTAGTTACTAAGGTAGGTGCCAGATAAATTTGCAATAAAGTACAGACTGCCAGCATTATCTGACCCACCCCGTCCGACCGTCCGGTAACCGTCCAGACCGAGCCCAAGTCGTCGACGGCGCGTACTGTTCCACGCGCGCTTCAAGGAGATGTCAGCAAATCGTAGGGGCCCAGCAGGGTTGAAGCCTACTGGGGCCACGGGTATTGTGAAAGCGAAACCCGGGGCCCTGGGACGAAGGCAACGAAGGAACAGGAGTGGGTTTTTAGTCAGTAAAAGTCTGACACTATCTCCCGTTCCGCCCAAGAGCGGGGATGTCATAAGATGATTTTCCCAAACAATAAAAAAAAAAACCCACCGCAATTATGTATCTTGTTAAGCCATTTTTATCCTTATCTTGTTACTGATAAAGTTGAAAGGCTTTTAAGTAATACGGCTACTACCTACAATACCTACCTATAATTACTACCTAGTCTTTAATTTTGTGTAGTCCTATCAAGTTATCATAGCTTCGTAGTTCAATGCTAGATTGATAAAGAATAACATGTGGGTTCGATAACCACAATCCAAGCAATATAAGTTTCTTTTTAATTTGTTTTAATTTATATATGATTTTTTTTTAATTTAATCTATAATCGAAGGTATTAATAATGTTATTTTAATTTATTCTTAGTATATTAGTTTTTAATTTTAGATTTTATATTGTAATGACAATTCCCTGTTTTAAACCTAATTATAATCATTAATTAATGAGACCTAATGTAAATGCTGTGCCTATAAATGACTTTTTTACACAGGATACCCTCGTAAATGTGTTGTAGTTAATGTTTAGTAAATAAGTCGTTGGTATGCCTGTATAAATAAATAATAAATAAATATATTCTACAATATTCCTTGCATAATTAAAAAACGACTAATATGACTTTCGATTTTTTAAGTCCACAAAATTTACTAAAGATGAGTAGGTAAATACAAAGTCAAATTTAGTATAAATTTTCATTTTTAACGACAGAAAGATGATGATTAAATTGGCTTATCAAGAGAGTGGGTCACACAATTCTGGGCACAGTCTGTACATTGACCTTTTCCTAATATCTCAACGTAATTACCGAAAAATAAACAACTGTTTGTTATTACTAGAAAATGTAAATTATGGTGGCAAATGTCGACTCAAGACAGCTTTATATCTCTATTTCGTTTTTTGAAAATAAAATTACAATAATAGTAGGTATATATTGGTATTGCAAATTTATCTTGCACCTACCTCAGATAATACTATGACACTTGACAGACTGACTGAGTTTCAAGCTCCAGATTACTCGTAACTACATCCAAAGATCTTGAAATAACAGCCATGTCCACAAACTTCCAAAAACTAATATGAAATAGATGGTTCCATACTGGACGCTGCAATCTCTGTAATTATTTATTGAAATATACATTCAAATTTCAAAGAACGTTGGCTTACTTTATGTCCAAAATATATATAATTATATATATATTATATATATATATATATTTGCGCCGAAAAATCATTAAATGACTACTCTTAGGAGGAATGAGATGAAGGGTCAGACTCTTCTTGACTAAAACCCACCTGTGATTTTCCCACGGGCAAAGAAGGAACACGAGTGGGTTGTAGTCAATAAAAGTTTTACACGGCCTTCCACTCCACCAGAATTAGAGCGCTATTGGATGACTTCCCACCAAAATAAACCGGTGACCTTTCAATCGCCCTTTGCGTTCCAAGGTCACGATAACTCTCCACTCATGCAGCCCAATTGACTTCATGTGGACTTCAATGACATAATATAAAGGTCAATAACTTACGTGGTCGACAGCACTCCATTCCCAGATCTTGCTGAACTGGGCACAGACCTCTTACACCTACTTTTGTGCCTTTGGGGCAGGCTACTGATCTGGCGCAGACTCCACCAACAGCCATACAGGGTAATTCGAAGAATGGCGCGTTTCCAGCTGAAAGCATAAACAGCCTGTAAAATTTCCACAAGTTGTGTCCCAGGACACGGATCTTCGCTATATGAGACAGAATGGGTCATTGTTTACCAAGCGAGAGGGATTTTTTATTCAGGATTATATTTAATTTATTTTATTACTTTTGGATAGCTTACAGCTTACAATATAAGATATAATAGCAGATTATATCAGGACGAGCCATTTACAAGCCTCCACATATATTATGGAAATAACAGGTCTTTATCTATGAAATTGCCGTTTTTAAAAAAGTGTTGCTTTCAAGTGTTATATCTTTGGACTGACTTGGAATTATAAGTTCAAATAAACTTTATATTAAAGGTAGGTTATTCTTTTTAAGAAATTAGGTATTTAATGTTTTCTTTGTGTTTTGTATTTGGAGGTAGGTGGAACAGAGACTAAAGTCCCGCAAACCTCCGTTGAAAAGGGAGGATCTTTCGGCCAAACGGGTGTTATGTCTGGTAGCCTAGGCAACTGCCCGATGGATGATTTTGGGCTATTTTATATGTTCTAATCACGCGGAGAACTTTGATTGCGCGATGCAGGATTAGTTCTTATGTGAAGCCATAGATGTCGCTACATGTATTTTCTGTAATATCACAGTACTGTATGCAAATATTGAGAGCTCTACCTTTTACTTAATTGAATATCAATAAATAGCTACTTGACTCATACAAATAAGTATAATATATGAGCATAAGTATCTAGTACTATAGGTTGCCCGGTAAGGATTGTGAAACAAGGCATTGTTTACTTGACCTAGAAATCTGTCACGGTGCGCAATGTTTAATAACTTTAACCTTTGTTTACAAAGAAAGATAAGCTGTTGACACATTTCGATATAAAATATAGTGTTTACTTATAGGAAATAGGTACAGAGTTTAATAATACTAATAATAGTTTATATTATATTATAATAAAAGTTTAAACTATAAACTCTATATTTAGTGAAATATAGAGTTTAGTTAAAGTTAAGTTATTAGTTCAGTAAAATATAGGCGTGAGTGTAGTGACACTCACACTTATATTTTAATATAGTGTATTTCGCAATGTCCTAGGCCTAGATAAAGCACATCGTAAACGAAATGCCATCAGCCAAATAAACAGTTATGGCATTTTTAAGGTTCCGTACCTTAAAAGGAAAAAATGGAACCCATAAAGGATCACTCTGTTGTCCGTCCGTCTATCTGTCTGTCTGTCTGCCTGAGATTGAAATTTATAGGGTACTTTCCATTGATCAAGAATCTTGAAATTTAGCTTGAAGCAAGGTCTTATAGCACAAGTATAGGAACAAATTGAAAACAGTAAATTTGTAGTAATGCCACAAAAAAAAAACTTTTTTTACGATCCGGAAAAATCTTCGTAACTCAATTCGGGAATTGAACTGTTTTTACAGTGAAGTTTCTACGGAACCCTCAGTGCGCGAGTTCGACTCGCACTTGCCCGGATTATTTTATTGATATATATTCGATATATTCGCAGTTGTTTCACTATCTCATCTGATGGTAAGCGATGATATGGTCGGCGATGAAGCACGTATTGACATATTAGTCAAGAGGATTTTCCCATTATCAAGACGACTATGAGTGTCAAAGAGTTCTTCTCTCCGAGGCATGGAAGAATCTTTGTATGTCAAGATAGCCATCCCGGCAAACGTTGCTCAACCTTGGAAATCAACCCGCTTTTTGTGGGTAGGAAATCATCAAATTAATTTCTCCCGATCTGAGTGGTGTCATAGTCCCGGGCGACCTACGGACCTACGGCCACCGTACGCATGGCCTTGCGGACGACGAGCAATAAATAGCTCACCGTCCATCCAAATAGGACTGCGCCCGAGTTGGCGACAACGCGTAGCGTTCCACGAGCGCCTTAAAAATATGTCAGAAAACCGTAGGTGCCCAGTAAAGTCAATGAACGCAAAAGGTAACTGAAGTAGGTAGACACAGGTGTGGTTTTAGTCAGTAAAAGTCTGACCCGCCCTCGCACTCCACTCTAGAGTGGCAGACATTAGATGATTTCCCAACTTAAAAGAAAAGCGTCCACCACACCATCATTCCATTAGGTAAGATAGTGGTCAAGCTCGAGCCTATCAATAATAAAAACTAAAAAACTGGGAAAATGCAAGTCAGACTCATGCACTGAGGGTTCCGTGCAAACTAAAATTCCCAAATGGAGTCTCAAAGATTTTTCCGAATTGCAAAAAAGTTTTTTTTTTGTAACGTAGGCAACAAATTTATTGTCTATAGATTTATTCCTATATCTGTACTATAAGGCGTTGCTTAAAGCCAATTTTCAGGATTCTGGATCAACGGGAAGTATCAATTTTGATTTCTTTTAGATTATCGAAATATAAGTTTTTTACGACATAAACGGCCGTATCTGTTTTATTCGTTAACTTAGAAGTTTGAATTTTTTCCCAGCTTCAAGGGACCGCTGACTTGAGTATATGGTTTTAATTTCAATCCGATACCTCCTCGCATACCCGAGATAAAGGGTCTTGACATACAAACGGACGATAAAGTAATCCTATAAGGATTCCAAATTTCCCCACCACCTACCACTATTCTTCTCTGCATCACCCAAAAGTTGACTGGTAGAAAATGCCTAAGACATCAAGTCCGACTCTGTACCTTTATATGCATGAATTATGTAATAATAATATTTTCCTTTTGGGGTACAGAACCCTAAAAATTGTAAAAAAGGCGAAGGAAAACATTTGAAACAAAATACACAAATACAATAAATCAAAAACATTAAAGTAACTTACCATTCGCGTGTTCTATCTCGAAAGCATCACTTGCCGGTAAAACAAGCACGACTTTCAAAATGACAGTCAAAATTACAATTCTGTTAAACATTTTTTTTAGTTCACGACCGCTTCTCACTAAGTTCCTAATGCGAATGATAAAGGCTTATAAGCCTCTCGCTATGTAGTCACTCACATGTGAAATGATAATGAATAATGACGTAACATATCCTGTGTAGGTATGTAGACAGGTTTGAGAAACCTAAATGTGTCATTCGTCGAAGGATGTTTAATTATGTTCAATAATAATTTTCGGTGGAACAGACAATGGTGTATAATAACTATTTGAGAAATATATTTATAAATTAACTTGTTGAACCAACAGACACGTTATCCTGTCTTGGGTATGATTATACTACCAAACGTGTGAACTTGAAAATGTGTGAATGTTAAATTATTAAAATAAAACAATAATAAAAATATAAGTTTTTATTCATGTCAAATATACCCATTTACAGAATAAAAACAAATCTCAACGCAAACAATACATTAAAATTAAATTAAATTATATCAAATTAAACCTAAATAAGTACATTAAAATTAATAAGACACTTTTTTTTTTTTTTTTTTATTGGGTGGGAAAATCGTCCTAATGACATCCCCGCTCTTGGGCGGAGCGAGAGATAGTGTCAGACTCTTACTGACTAAAAACCCACTCCTGTTCCTTCGTTGCCTTCGTCCCAGGGCCCCGGGTTCCGCTTTCACACTACCCGTAGCCCCAGTAGGCTTCGACCCTGCTGGGCCCCTACGATTTGCTGACATCTCCTTGAGGCGCGCGTGGAACACTACGCGCCGTCGACGACTTGGGCTCGGTCCGATTACCGGACGATCGGACGGCGAGCCACCCATTGCTCGCCGTCCGCAAGCCCGCGCCTACGGTGGCCGGAAATCGGGATCGGAATCCCGGCGGCGCCGGTTGGAGCGTAAGGACCGTTGCCTCACGCGATCGGCCGCCTCCTTAGCTAGCATTACTGCTTCGCAGAAGGAGGCGACCGCCTGCCACTCCTCCTCGCTCCGGAGCATGGCCTGAACCAAGGCCCGGCGCGAAAGATCGCCGCCGCCGATTGCCCCCACGAGGACACGGCGTTGCTCTGCCCAAGCGGGGCACACCTCCACCGTGTGCTCTACCGTGTCCTCCGGGTGGGCCACACAGTGGCGACACCCGGGCGTCGTTTCCGCACGAATCCGGTGCAGGAACCTCCTGAACTTACCGTGTCCGGTGAGAACCTGCGTCATGCGGAATGTGAGGACGCCGTGAGGTCTTTCCAACCACGCCTCAAAGAGGGGGCTTACCGCCATAATTGTGGCGTGCCCAGCACGGGGTCGCGACAGTCGCTGTCGCCATTTCTCCATGAGAACTCGCCGGAGCTCCGTCCGCCATGCTGCGACTTGTCGCGGCAGCGGAGTTTCGCCCCGGCGTTGCATCTCCATGCGCCGTTCGTGCATGAGTGCAAGGACTGTTGCCTTCAGATCCCATGGTCGCTGGCCAGCAAGGAGGCTCGCCGCTTCGCGGGAAATCGTCCGGTATCCTCGCACCATCCGTATGGCCATGACCCTCTGGCACGCGTTCAGCCGGGCCGCCGGCTGCTTCCGCAGCCCCGGCGCCCACACCGGCGCGCCATAAAGGGCCATGGACCGAACGATCCCCGCGTAGAGCCTCCGGCAGGAGGCGTCTGGACCCCCAAGGTTGGGCAGGAGCCACGAGAGAGCAGCCCCAGTCCGATTTAGTTTGGGAGCCAGACGTCGGAAGTGCTCGTCGAAATCCCATCGGCTGTCGAGAACGAGTCCCAGATACTTCATCGTTGACCCGACGTCGATGTGGACTCCTCCCACCGTTAGCTGGGAACCCGGTGGTGGCGCGTTCCGAGGGCCGTGAAAGCACATGGCCTCGGACTTGTGCAATGCCACCTCGAGTCCCAGCTCCTGGATCCTGCCAACGACTGTCGCGACCCCGTGTGTCGCTAGTTCGACCGCCGCCTGGTACGACTCTCCCTGCGCCAGAACCAGCGTGTCGTCTGCGTAGCAGACCACGCTGACCCCGTCAGGGAGGTCGCCGCGCAGCACGTAGTCGTATCCGTATATGTTCCACAAGGGCGGCCCTAGTACCGATCCCTGCGGAACACCGCACGACATCTCTCGACGTTCCCACACCCCCTGGTGACCAGGGTAGGTTATGTACCTGTCTGACAGGTACGCCTCGACCACACGACAGAGGTAGTCGGGCATCCGGTGATACCGGAGTGCCCTCCCAATGCTACTCCAAGGCAGGGAGTTGAAGGCGTTGGCGATATTAATAAGACACTCGATAAATTACGATAAAATAAAATAAACTAAAGTTAAATAAATTAAAATCAAATTAAATAAATTAAAATGAAATTAAATAAATTAAAACAAACATTAAAATCAAATAAAAATTATTTGACAGCACGGTTGGTGCAGAGGGATCAGCATTTGGCAGCTGCACTGTGTGTCAAGGGTTCAATTACCGTACAGAAAAAAAATATATGTATTGTATAAAGATAGATGTTCCTGGTCTGAATGTCTTGTATATTTTGGTTTACATGTCTGTCAACGCACCCACAGTATAGGATTATTCCTAATGTGGGGCAATGCCTTTAAAAAATAATTAATAATTATATTCCAAAACTTTCAAACGACTCCATCTAGTCTAAAACTAAACGGAGCTTGTGATATGCATAATGGGCAGTGGTAACCCCATGGTAACGGCTCTGACTTACAAGTTGTAAGTCGCGGGTTCGAACCTAGTCAAGTGCATTACTTTGTATAATTTACGCGTAAAAGTCGATTTATCCATACAAACTTACGACCCCCGTTTTACCCCTTTAGAGGTGAAGTTCCGTAAAATTCGTTCTTAGCGGATGTCTACATCCTATAAGGAACCTACCTGCCAAATTTTAAGTTTGTAGGTGTTATAGTTTCTGAGATTTCGTGATTAATCAGTGAGTGATATTTCGCTTTTACGTATATAGAATTCACCACCACTGCTCTCAAAACGGTGAAGGAAAACATCGTGAGGAAGCCGGCACGTCCTAGAACCGAAATTTCGAAGACTTGTGACATTCACAAATCGCCACAGGTGATGGTGGCTTATGTATGAGTACTAGAAAACTAATAAACATACTAATATAAATTTTCTAAATATATACATATATTTGATAAATTACTCCCAAAC
The DNA here is from genome assembly GCA_949316375.1 of Mythimna vitellina. Taxonomy (NCBI): domain Eukaryota; kingdom Metazoa; phylum Arthropoda; class Insecta; order Lepidoptera; family Noctuidae; genus Mythimna; species Mythimna vitellina. The sequence goes on along the minus strand of OX438687.1, from coordinate 3,210,443 downwards.
ACAGAGAAAACGATCATGCTCATCACACAAACATTTGTTTTGGGTGGGAATAGAACCCACAACCTCCGGTTTAGCAGTCAAAGCCACTGGCCTCTAGACCAACAGGCCAGTGATTAAGTTAAAATAGTCATATCTGAATATTAAAATAAAATATCATTAATTAATCAGCGTTCTAAGTTCCTGAAATCTCCCATCGGTCTTTTAGGTTACGCGCGACAGCTACTGTTTCAAATAGTTGCGCGCCCGCTTGTAGGTTAACATAGCACGGGACGTTTTTGGTACAAAACAATAATCTGATACTCAACACTCCCTCTTCTCTGTACTGAAGGATACAATAAATAAATAAATAAATAAATCTGATATTCTTCACTTTTACCAACCAAGCATCTCGTTTCTTGCCTTAAATACATCATTAGGTAATTCCTTGAGCTTGTATAAAAGGATGACTCAGTAGTTCATTATGTAACGGAGATGCTGACTAAGCCTGACCCGCATTCATTCAACGGCCTTTACATTTTAGCAGACGATTTGAACAGTGTCCTTAAGACTTCTTTAGTAGATGACGCTGACTAAATACATGGATTAATTCCATGTCCCCGACTTACGAGTTGTAGGTCATGGGTTCAAACCCAGCCAGGCGCATTACTTTGTGTAATTTATTTCATCACCACTGCTCTCAAAACGGTGAAGGAAAACATCGTGAGGAAACCGGCATGTCCTAGAACCAAAAATTCGAAGACGTGTGACATCCACCAACCCGCACTGGGCCCGCGTGGTGGATTACGGCCCATTCCCTCTCCTAGAGAGGAGGCCTGAGTCCCAACAGTGGGAACATTATAAGGCCGACTATGCTATGCTAATTCCATGGTTAAGTTGGTGGAGATTCCTAAAAACGAAGGTTAAATTAGTCAGAGGTAATTTCTAGTTTTAAAAAAATTACCTCACACTACTAACTACGGGGAATTCCTAAAAAGGTAACCCATGGTTCTAGAATGCAAAAGGCAACTGAAAGGTCTCATCAGAAGGCTTAAAGTCCACCTAAAGGGTAATGGAAAGGGCTTTGCCTGGAGTTTCCTTGCGTGATCGCATCAGGAATGAAGTTATCCGCAGGTAAACCAAGGTTACCGATTTAGCCCGAAGAATCACCAAACATAATTGGCAGTGGGCAAATTATACATTACTCACCGAACAGAGAGCCGTTGGGGCCGAAGGCTTCTGAAGTCATTAAGTCCAAAGCCAAGGTAGCTGCTAGAAATCGAGGCGTTCTTGCAAAGGTCCAACGGTACTTCACACCGGGACAGCTTCTAATGTTATACAAAGCACAGGTCCAATCGTGTGTGGAGTACTGCAGTCACATATGAGCTGGTGCTGCAAAATGCCATCTAGCAGCTTGGACTCAGTGGAAAGGCGTGCATAGAGGGTTATTGTTGATCTAAATTTGGTTAAGTCCAATCTACAAAGCCTCGAGCACAGGCGTAGGGTAGCCAGCCTATCGGTATTTTAAAGGTTACATTTTGGAGAGTGTGCGCGGGAATTGCATAACTTGATTCCGCCATCTCCTTTCTACTATCGGACAACCCGAAGAACGGCGAGTATCCACTCTTACGTTGTTGAAACTTCAACGGTCCAGACTAAGCGTTTCGCTTCGTCGTTTATACCGCGTCCTTCGAAGGACTGGAACAATTTGCCTGCTGCGGTCTTTCCGTCCAACTATAATTTTGGTGTCTTCAAGGCTAGAGTGAATAGGCTCTTAATAAACTAGTGCGCCTCACCATCAATAATTGCATCTCTGCTTACCGTCAGGTGGGATCGCAGTCAAGCACTGGTTAATATCAATTAAAAAAAAAGTAGCGACCGCGATGGTGATAATGATGATGATGAACTGACAGAAACCGGTTTAGTTTTAGTCAGTAAAAGTCAGACACGCCCTCCAGCTGCACCGTAGAGCGAGAGAATTTATTGAATGATGTCGGCTCAGCAGGGTCGAAGCCTATTGGGCCATAGATTATGCGAAAGAGATACCCCGGGGCCCTGGAACGATGGCAAAGAAGGAACAGAAGTGGGTTTTAGTGTCATTAAGTAGTAGTCAGTAAAAGTCACGCCCTCTCGCCCCGCCCCGATGATTTCCCACTAAAAAAAAACCCTTAAAACAAAGACTATGTTTTTTTTTAAATTGATATTTAATTAACCAGTGCTTGACTGCGATCCCATCTGATGATAAAAAACAAAGATGATAACTCTATATTGTGGATAAATTCACAAACATAAATAGGACACCTAAGCCCGGAACACCTATCTGTAGACAATAGTAATATTTGTTCCGTATCAATCGTTCAATCACTTCGCCAATTTATTGTGCAATCGTCCTTATTTTGACGTTCGATTTATATTGTCGTCAAATCGTTCCATATCGTATGGTTCTGTTTAAAGTTGACTAGTAATTATTAGGTCCCTGATAACATATTTAATTGCATCGAAGTATAGATATGATCTAACTAATATTATAAAAGCGATAATTTGTAAACATTATTGCATGTGTATATGTTTCTTACTCCTTTAGATGAAACTAGCGACACCCCCGGCTTCACACGGGTGCAATGCAGATACCACTGTAACCGCTATGTAAATTATATATATCGAAAATATTCGTTTTAATTACATGTTGTAAAAGGCCATATTGGTCTAAATGCACATTGTATGTATGATACTTAATTGGGTAAGGATTCATTATGTATTGCTTAAAATCGCTTCGCTTTTATTGCATAATAAATGGTTATTGTGAATTATCCCCAAGATATAGATATATACCATTGAGAACTTTTTTATAGACCTTTTCAAGGTGAACAATGTTGTACTGTAGTACATTATTTTGATCTATCTCGTAGGGTTCAGCCAGCGATTGCAATGTAAGCGCAAAAAAATGTGTTTATTATTTTTTATGTATATCTATATCTCAGAACACTGAGTTCCTGAACCTTTGGAAGGTATACGAGGACTCGACACCAACTCGCTTTTAGACGCTTTTATTGGAACATGGTACTATACCAACCGGTCATTATCCCTGTACGCACTATGCTAGTGCATCAAAAACCACCCCGGGTTGGTGGGAAACCATTGCGACATATGGAAAACTAAGATATAGGGCTATAGTTCTTGGAGTCTTAAGTGGACTGGTTACCAGAAACTATTTTAAGACTATGGCCCGTCTGAACAATGTTAAATATTTCCATCGATAAAAAGGCATGGGATTAGTATTGTTATTATTATAAAGGAAATAAATGAAAAAAAAAACAAAAGGAAAATAAAAATTGAGTTTATTCATCACAAACAATATTCACATACATTGCAAAAACCTCTCAGTAGTCAGACAAATTGTATCTCAAGAATAAATATGAAGGTTTAACATATTTTTGACCGAATTAAAAAAAGAGGAGATCCTCAATTCGGTTTTTTTTTGGGAAAATCATCTAATGACAAATCCCGCCCTTGGGCGAAGCGGGAGATAGTGTCAGACTTTTACTGACTAAAAACCCACTCCTGTTCCTTCTTTGCCTTCATCCCGGGGCCCCGGGCTTCGCTTTCACACTACCCGTGGCCCCAGTAGGCTTCAGCCCTGCTGGGCATCCTCAATTCGGTTGTATTCCTTTTTAATATCCGTTATCTCAGAACTCCATCATTTATGAAATGATTTGGAACTATTTTTTTTTTTAATATATATATATATATATTTTATAAGGTGGAACAACAAACAGTTACAATATAAGACATTAATAAGTGATATACAAAAACTATTACATTATGGTAGCCCATACTGCAGACCGTAGGGGCCCAGCAGGACCGATGCCTGCTAGCTAGGATCGCGGAGAATTTCTGAAAAGGAAACCCGTAGTCCTAGAACGCAAAGGGTAATTGAAGGACACGGGTGTAGTTTTAGTCAGTAAAAGTCTGACATGCCTTCGCACTCCACCCAGAGCGCGAGAAGTCATTTGGATGATTTCCCACCTTAAAAAAAAAAGCCCATACTGCAGGTGTTCACAAATTAACTGTGGGATACACTAACAAAAACACTAAGATGACATAGAAATGAAGATTTAATATAAATCGGGCTAATAAAATAATAATGACTAAACTAACTAAATACTAACGATTTCTGAATTAAGCATTTGAAGTTGAGTATTTCTCAAACTCTACTTTAGCTTGCAAACCTGTCAAAATTTGGCATTAAAGTATGGTTTGAGACGTACTTAACTCAAAATACTCAATTCAGAAACCCGCTCTAACTCATATAACTAACATACTATTAAATTAGTCTCATTTTCTTTTTTCATCAAAATCTAGTTTTGATGCAGGCATTGATGAGAAACTGAGTGAACTCCTCAAACATTATAGGCACGAGTACATAATTATAGTGAATTTCATAGAGAAGTCACGCGTTGATATTAAGAAATCAAAACGCCAATTTTACTCCTCAGTTATGAATTATCTGAAGATTGAAAAGTCGGCCCTTATATTTAATTAGACAAGGGGAATACAGCATATTTCTTCTGGTAAACAGTCCACCACATCGTTTATTACCATTGCTTGACCTGCGCATGTGAATTTGTTTAGTAAACAGTAACCGTTCCTAGTGAGGCACAGTTTGTCCACTGAATCTGTAACAACGTGGTTTCTATTAGTACAAAATATTCATCATTTTCTTGTGTAAAAAGATTTTTAGACTTTTGCTGGCTGAATGCCAACTGTGTTTATTTTTAGTGTTCCATACCTCAAAAGGAAAAAAAAACGGAACCCTTATAGGATCACTTTTTTGTCCATCTGTCTGTCAAGACCCTTTGTCTCGGGAACGCGTGGAGGTATTGATTTAAAATTAAAACTATATACTCATGTCTGCGGTCCCTTGAAGCTATGAAAAATGCAAAAAAAAGATACAACCGTTTTTGTCGCAAAAAAGTTGTATTTCTACACTTTCAAGGGAATCAAAATGCATGGGGTACTTCCCGTTGGTCCAGAATCCTGAAACTTGGCATAAAGTAAGGTCTTATAGTACAGGAATAGAAATAAATCTTCAAACAATAAATTTGTTATTACATCATAAAAAAAAAACCATTTTGCGCTTTGAAAAATCTTCGAGACTCCTTTCAGGTATCAAACTATTTACATAGGTAAGTTTGTACGGAACCCTCAGTACGCGAATTGGTTCGCACTTGCCCAGTTTTTTTTTATTTCTGACAGGCGCGTGCTTGTCCACTATCTCACCTGGATGGCAAGCGATGATGTGGTATGACTAATTTTGACCTCAAAACAGGAATAAACCAACACAAATCATCATCATCATCATCATTTCAGCCGAAAGACGTCCACTGCTGGACATAGGCCTCCCCCAAGTGTCGCCACAATGAACGGTCCTGTGCGTCTCGCATCCATCGTACTCCCGCAACCGTTACCAGGTCATCGGTCCACCTTGCAGGAGGCTTTCCAACGCTACGTCTTCCGGTACGTGGTCGCCATTCCAGAACCTTTCGGCCCCAACGGCCATCCGTTCTGCGAGCAATGTGCCCTGCCCATTGCCACTTAAGTTTGGCGATTCAACACAAATATTTATATTCATTTCTGTACTTACGATGTCTCGTAAGTATGTTTACTGTAGTAAACACTTCTTCTACCTACCGCTTACGGGCATGAAGTGCCGTATTTTTTTCCAAAGAACTCACAGGGTCTGCAGCACTCCATACCCAGTCGCTGCTGCTGTGGACACAGGTCCCTTTGCATGACTTTTGTGCCCGCTGGACATGCAAATTCTCTGGCGCAAGTGCCGTGTTTTAGCATACATGGGAGCTCAAAGAATGGGGCTCGAAGATTCCACGTGCCTGAAAGTAATGCTACAATGAAAATCGTAAACTTTTTGTTTTTGTAAGTTAACTGGTGAATTATTTGCCATCGATTGGTTCCAATCATGTTTAAACACGTCCACAGCTGGATATAGTAGGCGTGGACTTGTGGATGACGAGCAATGGATAGCTCGCCGTTCGGTAACCATCTGGACCGCCGACGGCACTTAGTGTTCAACTTGCACCTCGAAGATATGGGGTGAAACCTATTGGAGTCATGGGTTGACTTCCAAAAGGGAACCCCAGGGTCCTGAAACGCAAGGCAAAAAAAGGGAAATAGATGTGGTTTTTGTCAGTAAAATTCTGACACTGCTTGTCGCTCCGCCCAGAGCATGAGAGGTTATTTTATAATTTCCCATGTAAAAAAAGGGCCCCTGTTTTGTTTTGTCCATGGGCTGTTGGTCACTTATCAACGTCTACTTAAAAATAGTAAAAAGTCAAATAGATTACCCATAGAATCTTTATATTCCTCCTTATTCTTCAGACCGTTCACTGATGGAGACTCAACACAGCAAAGATAATTTAAAAAACATATCACGTTCAAAATCTTCAATTGCATTTTGTAATACGTCTATACTTGACGAAGTTATCAAATACAATGGTAAGAACAAACCATCTAACCGAAACTATTTTAATAACACTCAGTATTTTGGTACCTAGACAATAACATACTTATGTCAACTAGTCTGATAAGTTATTACCCTACTATCTTTTTAGGGTTTCGTACATCAAAAGGAAAAAACGGAACCCTTATAGGATCACTTTATTGTCCGTCTGTTTGTCAAGACCCTTTATTTCGGGAACGTAAAAAACGGAATAAACAGCATATGCATTAACAACAAGCTGCCATGGCGGTAACTGAACTTAGCGAGGGAAAGTTCAAACTCATATTAAGCGTGTCCTAATCAAAAAAGTGTATTACAAGTTTAAAGACTATGTCGAAGACACGCTTGTTTGGCAATGACTACTTCTGCTCATGTGGCGCCCTGGTAACTCTTAAATATTGTGTTTATTGACTGCTCCATCTTTGTTTTAACATATATATATTTTATATTATTTAAACCTAAACCACCTAAAATTCGTTACTAATTTATTTTGTTAACATCTCATTTATTGGAAGTTTAATTATTAATTATTTTTACTTGTTCTTTTTTCTATATTTTATAATTTAATTGTATGAATAGTGTAGACTCCGAATTCTCCGATTTATTCCTATTACGACTCACTTTTTTACTATGTTTTTTTTTGTGCTTTTGGATACAATATTGACTGGTCTTTACTGTCTTTACATAATATCTATAATAAATCTGTAATATGGAAATATTGTAACATCAACCCTTTTTTTTATAAAAAGAGTAACCAAAGAGTTTCTTGCCGGTTTTTTTTAAGTAAAAATTCATCTAATGACTTCTCTTCTAGGGTGGAGCGCGAGGGCGCGTCGACAAATGGCTCCGGTAGGCTTCGCCCTTGCTAAGTCCCTACGGTTGTGCTGACATCTGTTTTAAGCGCACGTGAAACACTACATGCTGTCGACGACTTGGGCTCGGTCCGAATGGTTACTGGACAGCCGTACGGCAAGCTACCCATTATTTGTCGTACGCAAGCCCACGCCTACGGTGGCTGGTAGTTAGGGTCGTGGTTTTGGCGGCTGGGGCGTGAGGGCCATTGCCTCGCGCGTGCGGCCGCCTCCTTTGCTAGTATTACTGCTTCGCAGAAAGAGGCGTCCGCCTGCCACGTTCGTTCCCTTACGTGTGTGGCCGTCTACTTCGCTAGCACTACTGCTTCATAGAAGGAGGTGACCATGGGTATACGTGTGCATGGAGGGAGAGGGACACCAAAGAAAAGATAGGACAGAATGGAAGAAAAATACGTGTTGGGCCGACCCCAAATAAAACGGGATAAGTGCAAGAAGATGATCATGATGATGAGAAGGAGGTAACCAACGCCCATTCCCCGCCATCGTCCGGAGCGAGACCATGGGACCATGGCCAGTACCAGGGCCCGATGCAAAACGTTGCCGCCGCCGGTCGTCCCCACGAGGATATGGCGGTGCTCTTCCCAATCTGAGCTTACCTATACCGTATGCTACACCATGTCCATTCTCACATCCTTACAAATCATAAAACGAAGTCCCCTCACCACATCCATATGTCTGTATGAATGCGATAAAGTCAAAAACTACTAAACCAATATTCATGCAATTTTAACTAACAGACCAAGTGATTAATGAAGACAGTAAAATGAAAAAGATTTCTAACACCCGTGTGATACTTTAACAGTACTCCTAGGTCCTTGGAGTTTCTTTCACGTTCTTCTCCATGGCGATCTACGCTTTGGATGTGCATATAGCTTCATGTATTTTGAATGACTGTTTGAGCTCGATAATAGGAAAAGCCATAGGCAGCGCGATCAAAACCTACTGGGGCTATTGGTTGTGCAAAAGAGAACCCGAGGATCCTAGAACGAAGGCAAAGAAGGAATATAGGAATGCATTTTAGTTAATAAAAGTCTGACACACCCTTTCGCCATTTTTCACCTAAAAAAAACTAATCCACGACTTTAGAGATGTTTCGTCTTAAATAATATATATTTACTTAATATAAATATGTGACCTATTCTAGTTCTATTTTTTTCGAGGACTCCACCGCACTTTTGTTCGGTCCGCTCTCTGCATGTCCTCGGTTATTTGGGGGACTTTTTGTACGCGGTACTTTTAATCCCTCGTTTGTGTTACTTGATACAGTTGTAAGCGATCTATTCTAGTGGATAAAAAGGTCCACGGACTTAACTCCAAAAGATACGTTTAAGTTTACGTAAAAGTTTATTTAATCAGTATAATTAACAATGATCGTATTTTTTTTTTATTTCTTCCACCTTTATGTGCAACGTAATTTTTTTTCAAAAACTTCATTATTAATCATCTTATATAGGTATGTAGCGACATCTATGGCGTCACATAAGAACTAATCCTGTATCGCGCAATCAAAGTTCTCCGCGCGATTAGAACATATAGAACAGCCCTAAATCATCTATTGGGCAGCTGCCCACCAGACATAACACCCGTCTGGCCGGAAGAACCTCCCTTTTCAACGGAGGTTTGCAGGACTTTACTCTCTGTTCCGCATACCTCCAAAGGTACTATCGTTATTATGAATGTATTCATTTGAATAATTGTTACATTGGTGTGATCCATATTTCGGTTAACCAGTGATAAGATAGCTCTCGAGACAGTGGCGAATGTAAAAGTTAGTTTATGCAACCCACTCGTAGTATTTTAAATACTTTCCTGTCAATCTGAAAATGGTTGTAAAAATAACTTCAAATTTAACAAAAATACATTTATTTCTGAACACATCATTTCAGAAAATCGAGTGTCTCACCACTTATGTAAATACCATGTAAAACATACATTTATTAATTAAACACAATCTATGAATGTAACAACAAAATAAAATGTAAGTTATAAAAAAAATAACAATAAGGTCTATATTCTAAAGCCTACATTCTCTGGGAACTCCACTCGACTCAGTCACCAAGAAAAATAAAAAACAAACTATATTTATTACTGACAATTACGCGTCCGACCTATTAGATTCTTAAATAAATAATTTATTTACTTGAAATCATAATTATATAACTATTTATAAAGTTCTAAACTAATAAATAATATAACTTAAAACGTATACTAAAAATAATGATATTTACAAACGGGTACAAAAAGAACTTATTAGTTATCAAAGACAGTGCTCACACGTCTGTCAAGAGTTCAACTGCCAGAAATACATGAATATGACAAATGCTTACGCTGACTGTACAGGTCCACTCAAGAGTGGTTTTTTCCTCAAAATACCATCGCAGAAACTTAACCTGCATGATTTTTATATCATTTGACCATTACATGTTTACTGTATGGACTTTAAAGAAATTTTTATCTCTGACTTTGTTTCGGTGTTTCTTCTAGAGTAGTCAGCTGGAAAACACCGGCCTCACCTAGTTGAAATTGACAAAAAAAAAATGACACGTAAAAGTGTTATTTATAACCTGCTTGTTTATTATTTAATTTGATTTATTCGACCGGAGGAAATCACCATAACGACCCGTTTACGACCTTGCCGTTGTAAGCGGTAACTAAGCGCGGAGCGGCGAGCGGTGAGATCAAAAGTGTAAAAATGTTTGAAGCACATCTCGAGACGCCGCATATAGCGGCGCGCGCCCGCGTACCGATGCTGCTCCGCTCGCCGCGCCGCTCGCCGCTAAGACTAAAGTCGTGAACAGGCCGTAAGCCCCGATTTTTGATTTAAACATTTGAAGTTGAGTATTTCCCAAATTTTACTTCAGCCTCAAAATCTATCAAAATTTGGCACAAGAATCGTTTGATACCTTCTTAACCCAGAGTACTCATTTTTTAAACCCACCCTAAGAGTAAAAACTCTTTTATTTTAAGATTTAACCTAAGTGATAATATTAATTTAACGTGTTCCCATACAATAAAATATGTTGAATTATAAAATATTGTGAACATTCAAATGTATTGGGCACGCACTCCCTCCGTCTTAAACAGCAGTTCAAGATTTTTTTATCTGAAACAAAAATATTGGTTACATATACAAATAAACATTGAATAACCATAGAATTTTGCATTCGACAGCATGGTTAGCGGAGTGTTTGAGCAATAATTGGCTGCTGCAATGCGTATCGCGGATTTGAAGCCCACACGGCAAAAAAATTTGGATGGCCTACAAATAATTGTTCTGTGTCTGGTTGTCTTATGTATGAGAGTTTTCATGTTTTTGAACTCACTCACAATACAATAGTCATTCATAGTGTGGGCCAGTTCTTAAAAAAAATCTTCCTATTCATCATTGTCAATCACGTCCATAATCATCTTTTAACAATCCCAGTAGCTGACTCCTCCTTCAACTTTACAAGTGTAAAGAGGGAGGGACCCACAGTTGAGACACTGACGTAGTTCAAATAAGAGTGAAGAGGCCAGACTCTGACACAAAGGTCCGAATTCAAAACTGTTTATAATAACGGACTTGACCATTCATTCCCAAGAAAAAAAGTATTCGTTCAGAATCAATGGGAAGTACAGATTTAGCACGTGCTTGAACGCGCACTAAAAATGTATAAAGAAATTTTAAAAAGTATTCAGCCTCCTTTGTATATTGAATTTTACGCAAAGTTTGTAAAGTATACGGTATTAATTCGATGATAAAGAGAATCTAACTTTAGCAGTCAGAAACAATGTGCACGTGAATATCACGAAGGAGGCATGCGTTTCTCCGCTATTGCGAAGAGTGAAAGAAAATCGAAGAAACGGTGGATAGACTGTTGATGAAAGGTGATAAGACAAGAAAAAAGATAAACATTGAGATGACGGTGAATAGATGTGCATAGAAGCAGATCCCAAATGGATTGGAATAAGAACGGAAAGATGATATGTGAGTGAATATGTTTCCTCGTTGTTTATACCGCCCACTTCGAAGGACATCTGCCTGCTGTGGTCTTCCCGTCCACAGTGAATAAGCTTTTTTTACTATCAGTGACTGCATCACTGCTTACCATCAGGTGGTATCGCAGTCAAGCACTGGTTTACATAATTAATAAAAAATGTAAGTATACTTGGAAGAACTTACAAGATGTGCAGCACTCCACGCCATATATTTGTTGATCGGGACACAGACCCTTGCGAATTACTCTTGACTTAGCTGGACATTCTAAGGCACAGAATCCACCAAGACTCATGCACGGCATTTCAAAGAAGATTGACTCCAAACCTAGACAAATTACAAAGAGTTTGGTTAAAACTTTTTGGAGGAAAATAATTTATTTCAGCATATATTTTTTAGTGTTCGTTCTTAGTGCTTAATTTTTTTTTCTTTTTTTTCTCACTATGATAATCATCTTAAAGCCTTTCTATGAAGCATGACATGAAATCCCATTAAAACGATGTGCTTTCCGGCGCTAGCCTAAGCTTTCATCTTACAAAATAAAAATAAGTCTTCAAGTAGTTTCCTAACAAATTTTTGATCGGCGATTTGCATAATGTTAATTTGTATCTTATTCATTAGTAGTACCTTAATCATTTAGTGTAAATTACAGGTATGTGTATTAAAAAGGGTGCTTTCTAATAAATAAGAAATAAATTAACTCTAAGAAATACAAGATATAATTTGAATGCTATTTATATAATCTACTTCAGCAGGTTTTTGCTGTGAGTAAATTGAGCTACCAATTAAGGTAAAATTGCAGTTCATTTTATGCTTGCCTCTGCATTGTTTATATTTTCACAGAAAAACCTGTCTGGGCAATCTTTAATCACGTTAAGGTTGCATGTCACTTACAGTTCATAAAACCACGACTATATTATCGATCGTTTTATGTGACTATTTTAAATAATTTCATGGTTACTTTTAATTTACTGAGAATCATTGTCAAAAGTAAATAGTTAATTTCTCTTACTTTAATGATTTTTGCTGAATCTGTAAACGATTTTAGCATTTATTTCAAAATTTAGAGGCAATCGTTGCTCAAAAACTCTCTGCATAACTCTAATGTGTAACGCAATGCAAAAAAGTACTTTAAGGCTTCAGAATAAGTAACATTTCCTATCAACGAGAAAACACTAAACAACGTGACATTCTTACAATGCCTAAAACCTAAGGTAGGGTTTTGTATCAAATAAGTAAAATAAAAGCAAGTAAATAATTATGAAAAATATAATTTATTTCATCTAAAAATGCAAGTGATTAAAAATAATCATAATTAGTACAATCTATTATAATAATAATTATTGTGCAACATTACAACCTTATCATTGTATATTATTCACTTGCAATACGAAAACAACAAATTTCTTTAGGACCACACCCAGTAGCGTCTTGGACCTTTAAATTTCGGGAGCATTTGAAAGATTTTGGAACGCATTGCCCTAGTCTTGATCGACATTCGGTTGCCCCCTTTACTGAAACAAAGGTGTTTGTTAACAAAAGTGTTGATAAGGTTAACAAAAATCAGAAAAAATAATTGTTATGAAATAAGATTATTTACTTAAAATATCCGCCTATTGAAGTTCCAAATAAGACAGTTGTATTTTTTCCGACAATTTTTTGTGATATATTCAATAGAAATAAACATTAATAAAGTCATATGCACTAGCAATAAGATCTATATGTATTTTTTTTTAAATAACTGCTATTGAAATGCTTATTATAAAATAAAAACAAAATATATACAATTTAATTTTAAAAAATGCTTTCGTACAACTAATTAAGTGTTTGATATTGTTTCACTTCTAAAAATTGCCAACATTATTATAATTATAATTCAAAACTTTATTTGAAGTAATTATTTTTTAAGTACAATCATTTGAACAATACATAATCATGACATCTAATAATCTTACCTCTGATTACAAGATACTCATTGGATTCATAAGATATGATGAAAAGTGGATAAACGATATACCTCTGCTCACCCTATAATAGTTGTGATAGTTATTTATTATTCATACAATACATAAGACCTACGATGATAAGAAATCGCAGAAAAAATATTTTCCTCAATTGAAGAATTCTTTTATTTATTCCAAATAGTTTTCATAAGATCTTCACACGTTATATTTTAAACAAAAAAATGACTCCAATATGGTTCATAGAATTGTGTGTGAACGTCCAATAAAAAATTATAACTTCGATGTTACTGAGAATTCCTTTTCAAAACAATAAATATTCATCACATAAAAAAAAAATTGGTTACATAATACTTGAATTCATAATTCGAAATAATTTTATTCTTCTGAACTTCATAGTTGTGTAATTTTTCAAATTAATTTTTAAGTAGTATTAAAAAAAACCTTGACCAAAATAAGGGTTGCAATAGACTTTGAATTTTGTTACGAAAAAGAGTTTATTTTTATTAAACTGCATACAGTTTAATAATCATAGGGTATAAATATGACTTGAAATTTTTGATAATTATCTTATGTCAAATTCTGAATTCAAGTGTGACTTTTTTAAATTAAAATTATTCATTTATATAGATAACACTAGAAACTATCTATAAAATGCTACTTTTTTTAATTATATATTTTGTACATTGATATAGGCATATCCATTATAAGTAAACTAATGTTAAGAAACTAAAACATATTTAAGCAAAGATCAAATCATGGTATTGGGGTTCCTCTCCTGATGGGTGTCAGTGGGACCCTATAACTAAGCCTCTACTGTTCGTCCGTCCGTCTGTCTGTTCATCCGTCTTTTAGCTGGCTCATAAAAAGAAAGAGGTAGAAAATTGAAATTTTCACAAAATATATATTTCTATTGCCGCTACGCTACAACAACTACAATTAAATTAAAATACAAAGAAATGTTATTTTATCGGCGTTTTTTGCTCAATTTTAATATTGTAATAGGAAACCATTTGTATTCGAGTCCGACAAGCACTTGATCTGTTTCTTTTACGATCAGAATGACGAACTCAATTTTTTCTTGGGTTGCTTTGGAATTGAAACAGAAGAATTTCTGAAAAAAGCGATTGCTTTTGTTGATTCGACCAACTACAAGAGATTATTTTTGTGGGTGGAAAATTATCTAATAATTCTTCTCGCTTTATTATCCCACTGTATACCAAAAGAGGTCAGTCTTACGTCATCTTGACATGACAACATTATTGTAATTTCTAGTTTTGACTACACTATCGCATTGGATTGGCCTGTAATGATAGCTGTATGTATGTCTAATAATAAATAAATAAAAATAAATATCTTAGTTACTCGTTTGATAGTTTCTTTCCAAAGCTTGATGAAATTATGCCTATAGTTACCAATATGCTCATGACTGTTCAAATAATTCGAAGAAAAATTTAAACTAGAATGTGACCTCCATACTGTACAGTCTTTTAAATTATCACACTTTCTTTACGTTAAAATTTCATTAAAACGGCTGAATTCTAACATTGTAAATACGAAAAATAGAGCTTCATATGACAGGTTTTTTCCGAAAATAATTGCACTTTTGGAATTGCGGCTCGAAGTTTGAAGATAGCGTCACCATCATTATCTTCCTATCCGTGTTCCGTCTTATTTAAGTTGTGAGTTGTGTGTGTGTTAGTTTTAAAATAACGGCGATGAAATTAAAATGTTTATAAGCCTTTGAAGGGTTTTGGGGTGGCGACATGGATCTTCTATCAGATGAATCATTAGCTTCCTTCGAATACGAAGTCCGTCTTCCTTCAAAGCTTCATCTTGTTTTTTCATAACGTCGTCTCCCTCTAAATATGTTGTCAACCCGATTCCATTCTTTATTTCCATGGTATTCACTGTATAATATAATAAAAAATGCTAAAGGAGAGCAAAATAAAATTTTGGTGTATTTTATTTGCTTTATAGGTTTTGCTGTTTTTCATGTGTATTTTTTTGTGTATTCGCTAATTATCGGGTAATTAATAAAGCAGAAAACGTATCAATTATGCTTGTTGGCACACATAATAGTTATAAATAAGTAGTGTTACAAAGAACTCTAGAACCTAAAAAGCAACACCAAAATGTTACCTCGCCAAAAGTTCTACTTCTTATTTAATAAAATACAAAGATGTTGAAGAACTCACGAGGTCTGCAGCATTCCATGCCATATCGTTGTTGTTCTGGGCATAGACCCCTCTGCGCCACTTTTGTTCCGGGAGGGCAAGCATTCATTTTTGCACAAGTACCACCAACTCGCATACAGGGCAGCTCAAAAAATGGGGCCTTTCCAGCTGCAATAAAAAAAAAAATTAACACACTGAGGCCCGTCTAAAAATTATTCTAGCACAAAAAATTGAAAATAATCGTAGGGCAGACAGTTACTATTAAGTATCTATCTTAACCTATCCCCAGGTTTCCGATTTAAATATTTGGAGTTGAGTATTTTGCAAACTTTACTTTAGCCTGAACCTTTCAAAATTTGCCACCCAAGTAGTGTTTGAGACGTTTTGAACTCAAAATGCTTAATTCAGAAACCCGCCGTGTATATGTTAATAAAGTAAGAAAATTATTAGTTAACCTTATTCTTTAAGAGTATTTTTTTTTAAACCTGCACCTATTTACGTCTATATGAATTTTTTAATTCAAGAAGTCTAGATCTTTTAAAAGCACAACTGGTGGATCAAAATCAAACAAAAACCTTACAGGTCGAAAAAACTTCATATTCACATTTTAGATAGGATCTTAGATATACTGTACCTACATCATAAAAAATAGAAGGCTTAAATTAATAGGATGTAACAATAGGCAATCCAGTTAATTTTGAGAAACAGGTTAATCATCGAATTCGACTCGGCTGGGCAGCGTTCGGGAAGCTGCGCGGTATCTTCTCGTCCAACATACCACAGTGTCTCAAGACGAAAGTCTATGATCAGTGCGTGTGACATATGGTACTGAAACATGGTCGCTTACAATGGGCCTCATCAGAAGGCTTACAGTCACCCAAAGGGCAATGGAAAGGGCTATGCTCGGAATTTCCTTGCGTGATCGCATAAAGAATGAAGATATCCGCAGGAGAACCAAGGTCACCGGCATAGCCCGAAGAATCGCCAAACTAAAGTGGCAGTGGGCAGGGCATATTGCTCGTAGAACGGATGGTCGATGGGGCCAAATGGTTCTATTGTGGCGACCGCGCACCGGAAAACGCAGCATTGAAAAGCCTAAGTGGACCGATGACCTGGTGAGAGTCGCGGGAGTGTGGAGGATGCGAGACGCACAGGATCGGTCGTAGTGGCGTCGCTTGGGAGAGGCCTATGTTCAACAGTGGACGTCTTTCGGCTGAAATGATGATGATGATGATGAAAAATAGGCGGTCTTGCAAAAAGCAATTTTTTTACAGACAACCATTAGATTGATATAAAGATAAAGAGAAAAGATACGTATGCGTCTACATGTACGTTTTATGGTTCTATTTACGGAAATAATATATTACCACGAAAATCTTCATGTTCTTTCAAGTCATCCCAAGCCTCAGCCGATAGGGCAGACACAATTAAAATCAAATAAAAACTCGTTAACATCATTATCAATTGATACCACCACTTACACTGAACATAAAGATATGACTGGGATTTGATTTTAAATAATATTCTATGTTTATTCTAGTACTATCTTACTATCGACGGATGCATTCGTGAGAAAGTTGTAGTTGCAACTATGTGTACTGACAATATCCCGGACGTGTCCAGCTATTAAAGTACATAGATACATGACGTGTGTTTTTGAATTTGAACTAATTAATCGAAAGAAAAAAAAAATGAGCGGTCAAGTTTAATGAGCACATATTCGAAAAGTCTGCCTTGAGACTAAAAGTTTTCTTTAACGCAAGCTGTACTAGGGCCTATAAGGCAAGAGTGAATAGATTGTTTCTATGTAAGGGTTGTCGACCATATCGTTGCTTTCAGGTGATATAGCAGTCAAATGCGAGTCTATCAATAATAAAAGTACGCGATACATTACAATTTTTAAAGAAAACAAATAAAACAAAACATGACATATTAAAAAAATATTGGGCTCAAACACGACTTCAGACTGCTAAGTTAGCTATATCAAAATGGTTATTATACAAAACAATCTGTGTTGTACATTTATCTATCAAAATAATACAAAAAGTAAATGCTACTGTGAAAGACGACAGCTGATATAAAAATGTAGATAGGTTTGGATGAAAATTGACTACAGTGACAGTGCAGAATGAGTATGTGCTAAAGGTAAGACATTGAAACAACGGACGGTCAGAGTAGGGACTCTGTTCAATCATCAAGTGTTTCCAGAAAAGACGGTAACACAGCAATCACGTGTTACTGTGCACAGCAAGGCTTAGGGGAGACCCTTTTACAATATCTCCAGGAATATAAATAGTTTCTTTCTATGTGCTAATGACCACTGATGTATTTTTAGTGAGGTAAAACCCCAGCCGAACGTCTTTTGAAGGTCTTACGAAAATGAAAAAACAATCCAGACCTATTCTTTTAAAAAACAAAACCAAACATCATGTAGATAAAATTCCGCCAGCCTACTGACCCTTCCATTAAGTACTAGCTCTTTTAGAAAGGTTTTCTCATGTCGATAACTCTCACAATTGTGTGATCATCCAATTCATAAAAGATAATATTGTCATTCCTATAGCCATTCGTTTATCAATCTATGATTAAAGTGGCTGTATTACAAATGCTCTTCAAGATTTTTTGTTTGACCTTATTTTTAAATGGTATTTCGTGCGCATCATGGGTTGATCGCAATCTTAGTGAGAATGGTAATGTATTCTGTAATATCATCTATTTCTTGACTTTACTTTTTACTTAGTCAAATCCTTACGCTCATTGGGCCTAGAGACTAGAGACGTACATTGTCGTTTATAACGCGTATATCGAAGGTTTGGAATCATTTGCCTGCTGCAGATTTCCCGTCCGATTAAATGCTAACTTTAAGCATACAGCGACCTGCGTGTCCAATATAACAACACGTTCCGGGTGTTGCTGGGGCTGCCGCGTTATTGTAGTATTGTATTGTAGTGCGTCCGGCATGTTTGCTGACGCAAACATCGACAGTTTCTCGTGCATTATGCGCAAAAGATGTGTCTCTTTGCTATGCCCAGTACGCGCAAGCCCCAACACCATTCTTAGAACGATGGCTGATAGGTGGGTCTCTCCGATCTTGGGGCGGTGGATACGAGTGCATGCGTTTAAATAGACATTCCTCAAGTTTGATGCGTCTCACCCAGCCTAGAACGAGTACCTATTTGTTTTTCATGATACTAACACTAGTTCTAATTTTTAAATTGTTACTAACATGATATGGCAAGTTCCGACATAAAGGTTTTATTATTATTCCATTTATTTATTTTTTATACATATTGATTATATTTTTAAATATTTCTTTTAAAAAAACTTGTAAAAAAAACATTAAAAAATATAAAAATTAGTTGTCCGCCGGTGTCGAAAACAGGGTCCAAGCTACCGGTGGTTAAGGCTTCAGAGACAGGAACCTCCTCACAATGCGAGCCGAATCGAGGAGTACTGCCTTCTGTTTCAGGCCATTGGTCCAACCGCGCAACGACAGCTTCGACAGATGGTCGTCGAAGCTTTTGGCTATAAGACCATTGGCGGTCACGACAATCGGCACAATGTTAGCCGAGTCCACATTCCACATGTCGACAACCTCGTGTGCTAAGTCGAGATATTTGATTTGTTTCTCTTTCTCAGCTTTCACGAGATTTTCGTCATGTGGAATTATTATTATTATTATATTTTATATTATCGATTTTAATTTAAGTGTCTTTAAGGCTACAGTGTTTCAAGGCTCCTAATAAACTAGTGCACCTCACCATCAACAACCGTATCACTAGTCACTACAAAACTAGTTTATATTTAAAAAAAAAGAGAAAGGAGATACGAAAATACTAGTTTGATTGTATGAGAAATGTACAATTGTTAATTATTGACAAAAGATAACGGATATAGATATTTCAGATTGATACAGAATGACAAAGGCCAAGAATATAAAGAAGAAGTGGAAATATACACATCAATTTTGGCTTCAAGTTTTATTTCGATGTTATTTAGGCCGAAATGAGACTTGAAAGCCACATGATGATGTGTATGTGATGTTTAAATTTCTGCTGCCTCCGTGTCCCCCAAATAATAATTTTAGTAACATCTGAAGAACTCTTTGCGAAGAATTTATTCATTATTATCGTCGTGACTCTTATAATAATGAGTCTTTTCAGTTACTAGCCATTTTCCTTAATTTTTTGCTGTTTTCAACCAGTGAATTCGCTGGTTCGTCGCCTCACCTAGCCTGAGGCTGAACTGTTCAACTAACCGGTCATCCTGGGGGCTCACGGTGGTGGCAATCTCTCACGCCGTTCCCTGGTACAGCTCATGGTTGCACGCGTAAGATAAAGGATATCCCCAAGCACCAGCTGCCGGGACCCTGACTCCGACTTCCAGCCACCGTAGGCATGGGCTTGTGGACGATGAGCAATTGGTAGCTCGTAGTCCGGCCATCCGGTAATCATCCGGATCGAGCCCGGTTCGTCAATGGCGCGTAGTGTCCCACGTGCACCTCAAGGAGATGTCAGCAAAACTGTAGGGGTCCAGCAGGATCAAAGCCTACTGGGGCCATGGGTTTGCTTCTGAAAGGAAAACCTGGTCCTGGAATGTCAACTGAAAGAACGTAGGTGTGGTTTAAGTTAGTAAAAGTCTGACACGTCCTCTCGCACCACCCTAGAGCGCAAGAAGTCATAAGATGATTTCTCACCTCAAAAAAAAGGTAATTTTGTCATTCTTCATTGTCTTGACCTTAAATCAATGGAGGTGGTTGTACCGTGTCTCCTTCATCGATGTTATTATTTTTGTTGACATCCTTTTAAGACATATTATCTACACTACAATATAAAAAGGTAAAGTTTTTTTTTTTTTGTTTGTAGGAGGTAATCTCTGAAAGTACTGGTCCGATTGTTAAAATGTTTTCACCGATAGAAAACTGCTTTATTCCTGAGTGACATAGGCTATATTTTATGTACGCAGGCGGAGCTGCGAGTAAAAGCTAGTCTTCTATAGTTCAGATTTCTCTTACTCTCATCTACAGGAATATATCATAGTCACCCACTCCACTTTCCTCGCGTCATTTTCCTCCATTCTTCAATCAGAAGAAGCAGAAGAAATTAGTATGCTATTTATTGATTCAACGTTTTGTTTTCTTCCAGATGGACAGGCTCCATTCTTTGAGATGACATGTATGCGTGTTGGTGGAGTTTGCGCACGAGAATTTGCTTGCCCCATCGGCACAAGAGTTGAAGAAACAGGATTATGTCCTCAACAGCAAAAAAATGGCATGGAGTGCTGTAAACCATGTAAGTATATTTCAATTAAGACCCTGACTTAAGAGTTGTAAGTCGCGGGTTCAAACCCAGCCAGGCGCATTACTTTGTGTAATTTATTTCATCACCACTGCTCTCTAAACGGTGAAGGAAAACATCGTGAGGAAACCGGCATGTCCTAGAACCAAACATTCGAAGACATGTGACATTCACCAACCCGCACTGGGCCCGCGTGGTGGATTACGGCTCATTCATTCTCCTAGAGAGAGGAGGCCTGAGTCTCAGCAGTGGGAACATTAAAAGGCTGACTACGGATGATATTTCAATTATATATCGCCGGCCCCGGAGAATAAAATGATAATTGATGATATCATAGTTTCAATGTTATTGCAAATTTGACATACTGAGGTACTAATAAAAGATATGCAGTTATCATGTAAATAATAGCTAGCGCGGCAAATGTCAACGGCATTTATAGTTTTGTTCTCGTTCAAAAATACCTAAGCATGTTTGCTAACGCATTTTTAGCCAAACATTGTTAATTTGTGCAGAATAACGAAGTATTTTGTAGTTTCTCTCTGTCGTAGTGATTGATCTAATGTAAGAACGTGATAGCTGAACGCGAGAATAGAATGATAACATAACATTATTGGCATTGCTGGAGAGGTCAAAAATTAATAGAAGGAAAAAGTTATAATATACTTATGATTGAGTTTTGAACCAGAATAAAACAATGAGTGCACATTAGCAAAAGTCACCCAAAGAGCAATGGAAAGAATAGAGAGACATAGCCCGAAGAATCGCCAAACTAAAGTGACAATGGGCAGGGCACATTGCTCGTAGAACGGATGGTTGATGGGGCCAAAAGGTCCTAGAGGGGCGACCGCGCACTGGAAAACGCAGCGTTATAAGACCCACAAGGTGGACCGACAACCTGGTGAGAGTCGCGGGAATGCGATGGAGACGCACAGGATCGTTCGATGTGGAGACACTTGAGGAAGCCTATGTCCTACAGCTGTGAACGTCTTTCGGCTGAAATGATGATGATGATGATGTCCGGTGCATCCTGGGTAGTCAACTTGCATTCTTAATGTTTTAATTTTTATTATAAGTACGACCTCCAAAAGTGAGTGTATCGATGCAACGATAACGAGAAGCGGTCTATTTGCAGCTTTCTTGCCGAGATGTACTCGCAACGTATTCGCAACATACTCGCCACGAAATCACAACGTACCCGCAGAAAAAAAAATCAACAGAACAAATCTGCAACGGTTTTTGAGGACACGTGGCAATCTATCATGGTTATTTGTAAGAGTCGTTGCAATCCATCGAAAATAATTTCGATACACTCTTTCGTAGAGGTGGTGCCAAAATTAGTTCCCGTAAAATCAATCAAGTCCTTCAGATTTTAACCTGTGGTTCCATAGTTTCAGCCGGTTGGGAGCAAGTTGCATCGCAGTCTGCTGGGAAACTAGTCCTGAAATAATAAGCATTACGTCATTAATTTCCAAAGAAACCCTGAAAAAACTGAAGGATTTGTTTGTAGACAAAACTAAAGCATGTATGTAATCATTATTTAATTGTTTTATTATTGTTTTTTTTTTTTAGCTGGAATAAATCTATTGAACTATAGAAAAGTTTTTTTTCCAATGGAAGACAAAACCACACTAAAAAAGGATTATGATATAAAAACAAATGAGGATGTCGTATGAGTAATAAATTATTATCAAATTGAACCAACTCATTCTAAAATACGATAATACATTGTTAAGATTTAGAAATTATTAATTAGCTTCACCCGCATGAAAGTAGAGAATATACCTCAAGGGAACATATTCCCTGAATATAAAGCAATCTATGTACTATTCCATGATATGGTCCACCGGAGTGCTAAATTTCATCCAAACCTTTACAGCGGTTTTATCGTGATGATGTAACAAACATGTTTTTTTATTATAGTTTTTTTTCCGGTGGGAAAATCATTCAATGACATCGCCCGGACACGGGCGGGGCGTGAGATAGTGTCAGACTTTTACTAACTCACTCCTGTTACTTTTTTGCCTTCGTTCCAGGGCCCCGGGTTTTCTTTCGCATCATCCATGGCCCCAGTAGGCTTCGACGCTGCTGGGTCCCTACGGTTTTGCTGACATCTCCTTGAGGCGCACCGTCAACAACTTGGGCTCGGTCCGGGCGGTTACCGGATGGTCGGACGGCGAGCTACCCATTGCTCGCCGTCCGCAAGCCAGCGCCTACGGTGGCTGGAAATCGGGATCGGGATCCCGACGACTGATGTGTGAGGACCGCTTCCTCGCGCGTGCACGTGCAGCCTCCTCCTTTGCTAGCATTACTGCTTCACAGAAGGAGGCGACCGCCTGCCACTCCTCCTTGCTTCGGACCATGGCATGTAACAAAAAACAAAAAAAAAACATTATTATAGTCAGGCTCGCGTTTGGCCACTATCTCAACTGATGGTAAGCAATTGGTCGAGAACGCTAGCCTAGAAGTAACCTATTTACTCTTGACTTAAACACCCCTAGGTTATAGCTATCAGGGACCACAGACACCAGTAGAGAATTCCACTCCTTTGCTGTACACATAATGAATGTATTCCCAAAACGAGATGTCCTCCATATACGACGCCAGCCCGTGCGTCTAGTGCTCCGATAATGGAACGGACTTGTCGAAATTAAATAGTACAATTCCAAAGCACACTAATCGAAATGTAAACGACATACACTCTTCCAAACTTTCGCCTTTATAATGTGATTAAATACCTAACAATAATAAGTTGAGCATTGGTGGCCCCGACTTACGAGTTGTAGGTCGCGGGTTCAAACTCAACCAGGTGCATTACTTTGTGTAATTTATTTCATCACCACTGGTCTCAAAACGATGAAGGAAAACATCGTTAGGAAACCGTTATGTCCTAGAACCAAAAATTCGAAGACATGTGACGTCTGTCAACCCGCACTGGGTCCGCGTGGTGGATTACGGCCCATTCCTTCTCCTAGAAAGGAGGCCTGAGTCCCAACAGTGGGAACATTATGAGGCCGACTATGCTAATAAGGAACAGTGATTTATACTTTGTTATTTTAAAGTGAAGTTCTTTTTGTATTTTGGGACTGAGAGGGCTATGTAAAGGTCACAATGCTTGCACAATTCATTGTAATGCGTACCAAGACTTTAGAGAGAGGCAAAGTGTCTCAAATTGGTTTTCGATCTTGGAATTTAGAATAAATTGCAGCTGATTTTCTGAGAAGAAGAAAAAGACAATAAGTTGGGTGCAGTCCACGACTCCATTAAATATTTTACGCTGTAATGTTTTGGAGGTAGGCGGAACACAGTGTAAAGTCCCGTAAAACTTCATTGAAAAGGGAGAATCCTCCGACCAGACGGGTGTTATGTCTAGTGGGAAACTACTCTACTACTGCCTGTTCTGTATGTTCAAATTGCGCGGAGAACTTTAATTGTGCGATGCAGGATTAGTACTTATGTGACGCCATAAATGTCGCTACAATATCAAGTTTGCCGTTTTCTACCTGTCAGGGAATAAGACTATGTTGTACTGATCTGATTGGTCCCCAAAACTAACTAACTTCTACCACCGGCTTTGTACGTGTGAATGACGGTTATTGTGGACGCAAAATCGATGTCCAAGACAGATACAAAGTACAAATATCCTTCCTTAAAGTTTAAGCTTACTCCATACTAAACTTCATCAAAATCGGTTCAGTAGTTTAACCATGAAAGCGTAACAGACAGACAAAATTACTTCCACATTTATAAAATAAGTTCGTATTACTTTTTGGGCTAGTTGATCATTGTTATAATACTTGTAAATGGTATTAGAAACGCCTTTGGGTACTTTCTATGTGTTTAATGTATAATTATGTCATAGTGAGGATTTCATACAAGGATTCTAATATTGGGCAAACAAGTAATTTTTTGGTCATCTGCTCAACAAATCAACAAATTATTTCACTGACTGTACCACAGAAAATAATTTTACAAACATACCCTTTAAAATTGCACCCAAAACTTCAAAATATTTCAATTTGCAGTTAGGAAAATGATATTCCTCTCGCACCAACATTACATAGCCATTAGAGTCTGGACAGAAATGGCATTCATTTAGAAATTCAGATAATAGTTATTCTAATCTAGATTTAGAGCAGTTACGAGCTAAATCTGAGCTCGAGAGATTTTAGTTGAGGATGCTAATGGGTTGGCCTAATCCTGTTTCAGAGTTGCCTTTTTACAAAATAAAAGTGTTTAATCCGCAATTTTGCATAAATTTCGCTTTTGGGTGTTAGCAAGTAGAGTAAGCTTTTAAAGTATGATTTACTAACTGGTTTGTTAATTCGATTTTTTTATTATTGATAGGTTTGCGTTTGAAGGCAAGCGATAATACCATTGGGCATGCCACAATCATGGCGGTAAGTCTTAATAAACTAGTGCGCCTGATATCAATGATTGCATCTCCGCTTGCCATCAAGTGGGATCGCAGTCAAGTGTTTTATAACAATTAAAAAAAAAAAGTCCCGTCTTTGAGGAGTGGCTGGAGAGGTGTCATGGCGTCTTCACCTTCCGCATGTCGCAGGTCCTGTGGCTTGGTAAGTTCGGGAGGTTCCTGCATCAGATTCAGGCCGAAGAAACGCCTGGGTATCACGATATGGGACACGGTGGAGGCGTGCCTCGCTTGGGTGGAGCACCTTCATGTCTTCGTGAAGATGATTTTGCGGCAACGACTTAAATCTGATGCACGAATCTCCCGAACTAACCATGACCGGTGAGGACCTGCATCATGCGGAAGGTAAGGACGCCGTGACGCCTCTCCAGCCACTATGAATCTCACTTACTATAAATGGTGGTTTTTTATCTTAAGACAAACTCTTTCATAGAAAGCTCAGCTCCACTAACTTTCACCTATATTTATATTTACACAGGGTCAAGGCAAGAGCCTTAAAAAAACTATTCTCATTTTATTACCTATAATACGCAACGGTCAGCCTTATTGAACCTTTGTTTTTATGAAACCTAATCGGAATAGGGTTTCCGAGATTATTTCTTATAAGAAGGGAAATATTGTTTCTTTGTGCCAGTATTATTGCGTAGCTGGGCCTAGATTTAAGTAATTGTTTTTGTCTGGAACCATATGTGTAAATATTATGTTTATTATTGGCTATAGAGTTTCTTGTCGATTTTTTTCTATAGGATGACCAATTGGAACCGTGTACAGCTTCTGACGTTATTTAATTGCCCATGTAGGCTTAGCTACAGCAAAGCATAGTCAGCCTTTTAATCTTCCCACTGCCTCTCACTCAAGCCTCCTTTCTAGAAAAAAGAATGAACCGTACTGTAAGCCACCACGTGGGACCAGTACGGATTGATGGATATCACGTTTTCGAATTTCTACATTTACAATTTTTAAAGATAGGTTACACTATTTTCATCCCCACATTTTGTTTGGGCCTTATAAATTGCCTGAAATAGAAACTACTGACAGCCCTAAATTCTCTTTAGCATAAATTGATATGAATAACTTAATAATGTAACGATTATTGTAATATTTATCTTAGTATTCGTCTGTGTTTACTCGATAATACTAGGAGGCTTGGTTTGGTTCAATAAATATGATTCTTCAAATATAATCCTCTACGTTTTTTTTATGGAATATGAGGTTGGCATTATTTTAATAGTCTTATGTGTATCGTGAATCTAATTAAAAGAATATAAACACGCTAAAATTAAATTTAAATTTGGCTCTTCTGCCCCCTAGCCAAGTTACGATCGTTTCGTTTGCGTGGAACGCCTCGAGTAGGCCACGCCATCACGTCATCTCAACGCTCAGTCACGTGTTCAGAACAAAGGAACCGGAGGCGTGGCCTACTCGAGGCGTTCGACGTAAACGAAACGATCGTAACTTGGTTAGGTGGGGCTGATGTATCCCTACTTTAAAAAAATCGTTGCCTTACACTAGGAATTACTCCTGTATTGTGTGTGCGTTCACAAACATGTTAACTCATATGCACAAGACACTCAGATCCGACAACTATTTATAGGCCATACAAATCAGATCAAATATGTCCAAGAACGATCGCTAGAAAACTTACTTTGAGTTTTTTAAATAAAAATAACCACAGTCGGTTCAGTCCGCGCTTCAAGAAGATGTCAGCAACCGTAGGGGCCCAGCAGGGTCGAAGCCTTCTGGCCATGGGTGATGCGAAAGAGATCCCCGGGGCCCTGAAATAATGGCAAAGAAGGAACAGGAGTGGGATTTTACTCAGTGAAAGTCTCACATACCCTCTTGCCCCGCCCAAGAGCGGGGATGCACTAGATGATTTTCCCACATAAAAACACATACTCACACACATGCTCCCAGTGTGCCAATGTGAATGTCCTACCCGGTGTATCAGGTGTGTGTAAAAGATAATTAAATTTAGATCTCTCTGCTATTGTATCTTTTATTAACATAGTTTTTTAAAGAATGTGATTATTAACATAACATGAACTATGGTATGAAAAGTGAAGTATTTTGTAAGTATTTTTTTTTTTTGGTAAAGGAAAAAATCGTGAGAAAACCAGCATGTCCTGAAACCAAAAAATTCGAAGACATGTGACTTCCACCAAGCTGCACTAGGCCCGCGTGGTAGATTACTAGACTTAGGCCTCCTCTCTAGAAGAGGGAATGGGCCGTGCCATTCCCTCTTCTAGAGAGGAGGCCTAAGTCCCAGCAGTAGGAACATTTTAAGGCTAATTACGCTTATGCTGGGTTAATAAAACAGTGTGATGTCTAAAAGAGATCGCATGCTGATTAACTTGCTAACTGGCAAAGTGATGATACATTTTTAAGGTTTATAAAGAAAAGAAACAAAACAACACAGAAAAAAAAATTGGTAAAAAATTGTTTTGATGGAGATTTTAAAATAAATAAAAATATAGGCGGACGTAATTTTATATTAAAATAAATTTAAAAGTATTAAGTATATTGTATGATATACATAATAATAAGAATACGAAGCCAATTGCATTTCCACCTACCACATGGCGGCGTGGCCGGGTAGGGCTTATATAAAATTGTATAAATAATCTGACAGTTGGAGAAAAACGACTGGTATAGCCCTATGAACGGAGGTACCGTTTATAGGGCTATACCAGTCGTCTCTCAAAGGCAAAGCGAGATAATTGGCGCAACAGGCGAAGCAAGCACTGAATAGACGCCTGGAAATATAAAAGCTAAGTGGTTTTTTTATTATAATTTGATACTTAACAAAAGGAGAGATGATGTTCTCCTCGGGCATAGACGAGATCTGCTTCGAGGAATTTGTAGCCAATTTCAGACAGACCGCCAGGTCCAACAAATGGCTGGAGAGCAATTACGCACTCATTTTGGGCGCATACCTTTAGGGAGCAGCCCAACATTTTTATAGGTTCACATACCATGATGGTATGGAGTTCGCAACGTTATGCGGTAAATTGAGGAATGAGTTCCCATGCTAACGTTTTGTTTGTAAACAGCATGCAGCAGGTGCAGCAATGGAAGCATGTATTGATGAGGAAGAAACCGCTGCTCTATCTGAAGAAAGTAGGCTACCAGATGTCATGAATGAATATGATAATACTATTTAATATTCTAGCATGATGATGGACGATTTGCAAATTGAGGACAAAAATGATGACGATGATGACCAGTACTGTAACGAAGGCAGCCAAATCGATAAAGAGACAGGATCGGAGTGTATGGATGAAGACAAAGACCCGGGTGTGTCCAATAAAATTATTATTTCATACACTTTTATTTCAGAGAACCTAGAGACGACCTAGAAGACCAACCAACAAAAATCACGTCGACAATGATCATATTTTGGAAATTAATTACAAAAATAAAAACGATGAATCTGGACAGAGTTTTTTGCAAGGAGATGGTTCTGTTTGTTACGAGGGATGGTGTCCATTCTCCTTTGGTAACAAATAATGTCAATAGGTTTGATTTTATCAATTTACTTTAAAAAAAAATCTCATCGTGCCACATGTCAAACCAAATGTGTATGGCACAAAAGGCAACCAAAAAGTCCTTCCCCATTAATTTAATTCATCCTGCCAAATTCAAAATAAAAAGATGCAGTCACAAAGTGACAGGGTAAAAAGAAAGTACTCCAGTCATTATGCATTATTTTAAAATAAAATTCATATTTATTAGGTTTTAAACAGTCTTTTAATAAACGCATGAAACAGACCTTTTCTTTGAAATATAAGTTTTGGAAATTATTTGAAAATACATTAAATTTTATTTACAGGAATTATAAAAATGAGAGAGATGTGAGATCAGCAGGGCATGTATAACTAATCTTTTTTTTTTTTGTTTTATGTTCGTTTTCAATGAGAGACGCCGCGCGCCGTCACCAAAGAAAGTAGACAAGAAAACTATGCGATAAATAGTTTTTTCTATTTATCTGTTTCATGTTCAGTTTTAATGAGGGACGCAGCCATCAGAAAAAAGAAGAAAGAAGCAAACTCTGCGTTAAATAATTATTTTATTCTACTGTATTTTAGAATAGTTAGGTAAATATGGGCTAGATGACATAATTTTGAACTTGCGGTAATCAAATTATTTTGGAAACTGTAGTCGTACTAGTGAGGGGGAGTATTGGAGTGTCAGTCAATCCTGATACCGAGTTTGCTGAAGGAATAGCCTTCATAAAGGGTGTCTAGTTGACACCATTGGTTCAGATGATGATTGAAGTCCCACATATCAGTCAAGATGGACTGATAGATTTGACATTTGATTTTTTTTGTAAAGTTTTGTCACTGCAGCATTTTCAATTTTTAGCAATGATAGAAACTTGCACAGTTCTGTCTTTTTCTTCTCTGACGCTATGAGCGTCCGATGAGGTTAAAGTCATAACTGTAAGAGTTGTAGTTCATTTTTTGTTAGACCCCTTCTTCTTTGAGGCGTGGTTTGAAAGACCTCACGGCGTCCTCACCTTCCGCATGACGCAGGTTCTCACCGGACACGGTAAGTTCGGGAGGTTCCTGCACCGGATTCGTGCGGAAACGACGCCCGGGTGTCGCCACTGTGTGGACCGCCCGGAGGACACGGTAGAGCACACGGTGGAGGTGTGCCCCGCTTGGGCAGAGCAACGCCGTGTCCTCGTGAGGGCAATCGGCGGCGGCGATCTCTCGTGCCGGGCCTTGGTTCAGGCCATGGTCCGGAGCGAGGAGGAGTGGCAGGCGGTCGCCTCCTTCTGCGAAGCAGTAATGCTAGTAAAGGAGGCGGCCGATCGCGTGAAGCAACGGTCCTTACGCTCCAACCGCCGCCGGGATTCCGATCCCGATTTCCGGCCACCGTAGGCGCGGGCTTGCGGAGGTCGAGCAATGGGTAGCCCGCCGTCCGATCGTCCGGTAACCGTCCGGACCGAGCCCAAGTCGTCGACGGCGCGTATTGTTCCACGCGCGCCTCAGGGAGATGTTAGCAAATCGTAGGGGCCCAGCAGGGTCGAAGCCTACTGGGGCCATGGGTAGTGTGAAAACGAAACCCGGGGCCCTGGGACGAAGGCAACGAAGGAACAGGAGTGGGTTTTTAGTCAGTAAAAGTCTGACACTATCTCCCGCTCCGCCCAAGAGCGGGGATGTCATTAGGATGATTTTCCCACCCAATAAAAAAAAAAAAATAAAAAAAAAAAAAATAATAAAGACCCCTTCTGGGTAGATGTCAATTATGATAAGGGCGATATGCTGTGGCTTTAATGCGGGTTTTGCCACAGTGGGGTCTAAACATAACAGCGTTTGTTATTGAGCGCATATTGACGCATAATAATTGTATAGAAATGATATGAAAGTAGTTTATCGTTTGTCATGAGTTAAGCCCGCTCTCAAGAGACAGGCGTCATTATGTGAATTCATTTCCACTATATAGAGGAATATCTTGGTCAGATATAGGCAGGTTATACTTAAGTATAACCTGCCTATATCTGACCAAGATATTGATATCTGACAAGATAACTTAAGAAGTTTTTTTTGGAATAGGAGTGCTATGCAATCCTCAGTATTTCTATTCATAAGGGCGTAGCTCATGTGGCGTCTAAAAGAAGTCGCATGCTGATTAACTTGCAAACTGGCAAGGTGATGATATCCTTTTTAAGGTTTATGGTAAAAAATAGCATAGGTTCTGATATTTGATTTTAAAATAAGTAAAAATATAGACGGACGTAATTTTATCATCATTTCAGCCGAAAGGCGTCCACTGTTGGACATAGGCCTCCCCAAGCGTCGACACAACAAGTGGGTTTGTGCGTCTCGTATCCATCGGATTCCCGCGACCCTGACCAAGTCATCGGTTCACCTTGTGGGAGAGCTTCCAACGCTGCGTCTACCGGTATGCGGTCGCTAATCCAGAATCTTTCATCCGAATCGACCATCTGTACTTTTATGTTAAAATTTGAATTAATGAGTAAATTGTAAATTGATTAATTGTAATTTCTAATCTGAGAAATTTGACATTAAGCCTTATATTAATGTAAGGTACTATACCAAAAGCTAGTTCTGCTTCAGTGTATTGAATGTTTAAACAATTTTGTAACTTATATTAAAATGTGAATTAATCAGTGAATTGTAAATTAATTAATTAATTAATTGTAATTTCTAATCTGGAAAGTTTGATATTAAGCCTTATATTAATGTTGGGTACTATAATAAAAGCTAGTTCTGCTTCAGTTTATTGAATGTTTAAACAATTTTGTGACTTATATTAAAATGTGAATTAATGAGTGAATTGTAAATAAGTTAATTAATGAATTGTAATTTCTAATCTGGAAAGTTTGATATTAAGCCTTACATTAATGTTGGGTACTATAACAAAAGCTAGTTCTGCTTCAGTGTATTGAATGTTTAAACAATTATGTATGGGCTTGTACCACCACCCATAATACAAGTTATTATATAACTTAGTAAGGATGATGATTGCATCACCTACCTGCTTCTGTTTAAGTGTAACTAACAAAAAAATAGTTTTATTTATGTACCTATTTGTCATTGTAATTTTAATTGGTTGAAAACAAATTATTATTATCATCTCCTTTGTTAATTTTAAATACATTATAAATTACATTTTTAAATATTTTTTAAACCTTATTATAAAAAGAACATTAAAATATATAATAATGTATTTAAAAATGCTTCGTCTATACATATAATAAAACAGTAAAATTCTTTTGTGATGGTATTAGTTGGCGCAAAAACTACTGAACCGATCCTGTTCAAATTTTGCATACACAATCCTTATAGGTCAGGGCAACTGATAGGCTATAAACTATCACGCTATTTGCTATGTGGGGTGAGCAATAATCCAAAATGTAGGTATTGGACGACATTTGCCGCGAGTTCAATTCCCAGCTACAGTTAAAATTTTGACATTATTTTGTCTTATTTTTTTGTATTAAAATAACTTTTACCATTTTTTCAAAATAAAATTGACATTTCTATTCGATATCTTCTAAATATTTTGTAAAAACTAATCAAAACACATAATAAAATTAAAGCGACGAGTAAAATCACGTACTATAATGTTACATTATTCCATTTAGCTGCAAATTTAACTTCTAAAACGAAAATCATCACGCTATCATCGTTAGGGAGCCAACCAGTCAATTATGACGTTTATATAAGAACGTTTATTTTATAGCATATTCATCGAAGACCGCAGCACAGTGGTTTCGTAACTAGACTTTCACGTAATGTGAAGGTGGTTCAAATCCCATACGGCTCTCTTAGGAGAAATTTTTGTTCTATTTTGTCATCGTGAATAAGATTTTTTTATATATTTTTGCATGCTTACAATTTTTTTTTTATAAATCTACGTATATAATATATCTGTAGAAATTTTTAGTGAAGTGCGTATTATTAATTTTAGAAATCGATGTAGATAACTTTTATACATTTAAATTGTTGGAATTGGAACTTGATAATTGTCTTACTTAGGCTTTGTTTCATCGCAATGAAACAAAGCATATGAAAGACAAACGGTATGAAATCAAAGTTTTCGAGAAGTAAAATATGACACCATAAGCAATTCAGATACTCGCAACGCCATCTAAGGACTCAAAGTAGAAATAATGATGACAATGACGGTTGAACTTCATATTAAATTTGATAGATGGCATTGCGTATTTTACGTAATTTTCTGAGTGGCAGAAGAATGGCCATCGCCCACGTTTACAGTTATGGTTAAACTGGTGTAAGACGAAGGCATTTTTAAAAAAAATAATAAAAATAAGCAGTAGGATAGTCCTACTGCTTATTTTTATTATTTTTTTCCCATTATTGTAGCAAGCTAATTGACCGTGATTATTCAAGGGATACCATCCAAAGACGATAAAAGTAAATACCTATATGTATTTAATTATTCACTTTAAAATACCACGGCCACATTTTCGGAAGGGGTTACAGGGTACCTTGCGTTGGATGGTCCCCAGGTGGACCGATGACCTGGTGAGGGTCGCGGGAATCCGATGGATGAGAGGCTCACAGGACCGGTCATTATAGCGACACTTGGGGAGGTTTATGTCCAGCAGTGGACGTCTTTCGGCTGAAATAATAATGATGATGATGGCACCTTTTTCTTTTTTAAGGGTGGAAATCATCCAATGACTTCTCCCGCTCTGGTTGGAGCGGGAGGACGTGTCAATCTTTTACTGACTTTTTTTTCTGGTGGGAAAATCATCTTATGACATCCCCCGCTCTTGGACGGGGCGGGAGATAGTGTCAGAATCTTTTACTGACTAAAACTACACCTGTGTCTATCACTACGCGCTGTTGAGGATTGGGCTCGATCCGGTCAACTACAGGACGGCTAGCTACCTATTGCTCGACGTCCGGAAGCCCGCGTCTACCGTGATTGGTAGTCGGGGTCGGAATCTCGGCTCGGCGTGAGGCCGTTCGTTCCCTAACGCGTGCGGCCTCCGCCTTCGCTAGCATTAAGGCTTTGCAGAAGGAGGCGAACGCCTGCCATTACTCCTCGCTCTGGATCAGAGCCCGGCGCGAGAGGTCACTGACGCCGATTACCTCCACGAGGACACGGCGGTGCTCCGCCCTTGCAGGGCACATCTCCACTGTGTCCTCCGGCATGATGGCACCTTGCGGATTAATAATGGTGTGTTTTATTATTTACAGTCACTGCTTCATATAAAACGGGATCGAATGTGTTTTTCTGATCACAGTTCGACAACGTATAATGTATCTCAGATTCCTTGCTGCCTTACGTCGATATCTGGACGTTACCTCTTTGCAATGAGTGGTGACCAACACTGGAACAACCCTTTAAGGGAGGCCAGTCTCAGGGATAACACTTATCGGCTGCTACATTTGTTAACCGTAATTTCATTGTTTTATGGATAAGCTCAGGACTGTTGTGGGTGTTTCGAACGGTTTCTGTTCTGGGTTCGGTTGAAAGTACCCTGATATTACCATTTTGTGAATCGCCTGGAGGACTCGGTGTAGCATACGGTGGAGGTCTATCCATCTTGAGTGAACTGCCGTGTCCTCATAGAGGCAATCGGTGTCAGTAATTTTTCGGTTTGGCCATCAATATGCGAGTTCGATTGAACGGGGATACACGCGCACAAGTTTTCGCCGTAGTTCATTCATAAGTTGGAGACTCTTAGGTAGTTCCCACTATGGAAAAATCATTTGTCTTATATACGGGGATATCAATTAAATACACACCAAAATATCCTAGGTAAATGAACAAGTAATTCTAACGCCTAAAATGATCAAACTGCAACAATCAATGCAAGCATGCTCTCGCAAATTCTTCATAAGTACTGTTGTGGAAGAAGATAGTTGATGATTTATTTATTTAATCCTTTATGCACAAATGTACAGCGGCGGACTTAATGCCTGCCGGATGATGATGGTAGTTTTGGAATTCACTTAAGGCTTTTCACTATCAGTGCACGTTATCCAGCTGAAGGTCGGTGTCCCGATTATGCTCCTTCGTTTACCTCTATCAAAGCTGTCTAACTGCTTAAACTCTTCAGTGAAAAGTTATTGAGGCGAAAATTGTTATGGGAAATAACTCTTTCGATCAATCTTGCAGCCCTAGCAGACATCGGCTCTAGAGGGCCCTATCCATTTGCTGAAATCTCTTTGAGTCGCGCGTAGAATACTACGCGCCGTCGATTCAGGACTGCTTTGACCAGACGGCCGGACAGCACCACCGCAATCCCGTGTTTGCAATGGCTGGGAATTTTCTTGCGGCTTCCAACACCCGGAGCGTCCCTTGCAGCGACCGCTGAGGAGTCAGGATGTCCTATCCCTCATAGTTTCAGCCACCTTCTTTGATCATAGTGTGTCACTGAAGGAGGCTACTGGTTGTCATTTTCTCCACCAATCGACCCCATAAGGACAAGGCGGCGCCGGCTCTCCGACCAAGCGGGACTGACTTCCACCGTATGCTCCATCGTATTCTCCGGGTGATTCGCACAATGGTGAGACCCGAGTGTTTCTTCCCGCTGAATTCGACACAGATACCTTCCGAAACACCCACAACCGGTGAGTCCTGCACAAAAAGAGGATGCCGTGACGCCTCTGTAGACACTTCTCAAAGACAGACATTACCGCTGCGATTTGATTGTGGCGTGCTCACTGTGGCGAGGGGTTAAAAT
This sequence comes from Mythimna vitellina, assembly GCA_949316375.1. Classification (NCBI taxonomy): domain Eukaryota; kingdom Metazoa; phylum Arthropoda; class Insecta; order Lepidoptera; family Noctuidae; genus Mythimna; species Mythimna vitellina. Next base: position 3,175,046 of record OX438687.1, on the reverse strand, counting down.
CATACAATGTTGTTTTACCAGAACATAAACCAGAAATATACATAAACTAATGACTTTTCCCTTGGGGTAGGCAGAAATGCCAACTGCTAAGACCCTTTCTATTCATTGACGTTCATACATCTGGATCTGGACGAGTACATAACATGTTTCCTGAAGGTAATTTGTGTTTTTAACCGACTTCTAAAAAAGGAGGAGGTTTTCAATTCGGATATTTTTACCTTTAACCGTTTTATGTTAAAGTACAATAAATTATTGCGATGCTTTCGGAATGAATTGCAAGCACAGAGTGATTGTACAGTTTTACGAACTTAACGCAGACGAAGTCGCGGGTAACAGCTAGTACAATATAAACATAAGAACACAAATGAATTAAAATTCTAAATGATGCATTAATGTAGAATTATTTATTTATTTGTCTGTAGAATTTATGACTATTGTGTGACTAATAGTAATTTGTGATTATTTATTTACGCATTGACATTTCTCTATATTGTGACATTTTTTTTAAATTATTTTATCATCATTACATTAATTTTGACATACTTGCAAATATTTCAAGTTTACCACTCGCATGATTAATGTATTTTTTCTCTATGCATGCAACCATATTTGTACGCCTCTAGGCATAACATAGTGACCTATGAACCTTATTTAAGATCTGTATTAACTAACTATGTTAAACAAATAGTAAATGATTGATTGATTGTTAGATGAAGTAACAAAAACTTTAAACTTTACTTTACTTTTGTAAACTTTTGATGCTCGATGTTGACGATAGGCGTGTGAAAAAGGGCCCTCTTAAGTATAGATGATAGTTGGTATATAAGTTGATTATAATTAATTCAGCATCAGTCTTAAATGTAATAAAGCACAAAAAATACATAAATACGAAGCCTTTTCAATTGCGTTTCCGCCTACCACAATAGCAACCAAAACGAAACATAGCAACGTTACTTTGCGATAGAAATGATATTTCTTTAAACTATAAAACTAAATCACAAACAAAACTTCCCACTAAAAAATCTTTGGCGAAAAATTCTTCACGATCCACTGAAAAATACAAACAAGCTAACTCAAGACAAATTCAAAGCGCACACTCGTGGAATTCAAAAGTGAGAAACAAAAACTTAGAGGCGGCTGTAAATTGTTGTAAATAATGGTAACACTCCAGAAAATTTATATGACAACTTCTTCATTCTGAGGAACGGGAATGAGCTAAATAATTCAACTTCTTGCACGTTTGTTTTCGAGAATTAAAAGTAAAAATCGTAAATATGATTTTTAATTTTCAGCATCTTCCTATACAGTAAATTTTTGAAGAGTCTTGTTGTGATAGCGGGTGAGAACGATGATTAGATCCTGTTTAAAACAAAGGTTTGGTTGGAAAGCGGAAATGACTTTTCTCCTTTGACATCTTAAAATTCACAATCGATTGGCGGATGTTTTGGTTTTCGAACCGATGTAATTTGTGTTTTTTTGTTCTTTCCTTTGTTTTTTTTTTATTATTATTGTCAGGGTATTTGCGGCAATCTGTTTAATCTATATCTATATGTATAAAAAGAGAAACTGACTGACTGACATATCATTGTTCAGCCGAAACTACCGCAACTAGGAGCGTGAAATTTTGCACAAGGTTTTTTCAAGGTTGAAAGCGAGTACTTAAAGATAATTTTGAAAATTGGCCACTGGCTGAAGCTAGTTTTTTATATATAGAATGACTAGCTTTTGCCCGTGGCTTCACTCGCGTGAATGTAGGTTTCTCCAAACAAACTTTGGACCCCCGCTTCATCCCTTTAGGGAGTGAATTTTGGACAACCCTTTCTTAGTGCTCGCCTAGGTCATAAAAGGAAACCTTGTGCAAAATTTCACGCTCCTAATCCTAGTAGTTTCGGTTGTGCGTTGATATGTCAGTCAGTCAGTTTCCCCTTTTATATATATAGATATGAACTAAACACTTTTTTTTAATTATGTGAATTTTTAGCAATCTTTTTGTCTTCAAGAGTCCTTTGTCCAGTAGTGGACATTTTTCAACTAAAATGATGACGATGTGAAATTGATAAGTCTGCAGAGGTATATTGAAGAGGTTGTAAAGTCTGTGGAACCTCTAGCCAAACCATGGGTACTGGTTACCTCTATGAGACCGGCCATAGATGCCGCTACATCGCTAACTTCTCACCAGAGATCGGAGATCGCTGGTTTTTGTTATGTCATTCATATATCTTATGATGATGCTCTATTCTAGTTACTGGATGAGGAACAGCGCTACGTTATGCTCCTGTGAGTCAGTTATGGTGCAGTGTTGTATTGAGACTGACTGCAGGTGTAGATAAGGAGAGTTGATTTTCAAAGACTTTTCATGAGATGTATATGGTCAAAAGTATAGTATACTTTGCCAATGCTAGAGGTGATGACCAGGTATGACCAGGTAAGTATGCTTGTGGCAGGTGCCTACCCGTTAAAGTCCATACTGGAGGTACTGGATGGCTGTATGATTGTATCAAGAGCTTGAGGACATAGTGATTATAAAATCATGGTGTAGGAACTGCATGGAGACTGCGCTAACATTCATAGTCGAGAGTCATCAGGATATAAGTATGCAGAATAGAGAGTAGAGTCCCGGAAACCAAATTCATCATTTCAGCAAACAGACGCCCGCTGCTGGACATAAGCCTCCCCCAAATGTCGCCACAATGAACGGTCCTGTGCGTCTCGTATCCATCAGATTTCCGTAACCTTCACCAGGTCATCGGTCCACCTTGTAGGGGGCCTTCCAACACTACGTCATCCGATACGTGATCGCCTCTCCAGAACCTTTCGGTCCAAACGGGCATCTGTTCTGTGAGCAATGATGAAACCAAATTAAAATGGTAGAATTCTCTGGATTTTGTGTCTGATCCAGGCAACTGCCCGATGGCAGTTTTTAGGACATATTTTAATCACATGAAGATCTCTGATAGCGTGATATAGATTTCGGTCACTTAGTTCCTCTATGGTGGCATAAATGCTGCTACAAGTCAAAACCAAGGGCAAAGGCAATGTTTGAAATAGTTACTGCGACCCTGGTACGTAAATGACAAACGAAAGAACACATGTGGGTTGTAGTTGGTATAAGTCTAACACTTATTATTACGATATAGCTCCATCTCTTTAACAGTTCAGTTTATGTCGTAAAATATATCGCGTTAAGAGCTCGAGCTAGCACTACAGAAACACTAAGAATAGGTCCTCGATATAACCTTTTTCCCAATAGGTCAAGAGCAAGAACAATATAACCAGAAAATAAACAATGGTATATATATATATACCCGCATCTGCTCACATTAAAGGCTGAGATAAACTGAAACCCTTTATGCCTGCGCCCGCCTCTAATTTAGTGAAAAGATTACGATCACTGACTTCTTGGTACGAGGCATAAGCGAAGAGCGATTTTATCTAAGACTAGCTGAGCCAGTGAACTTCGTATCACCTATGAGTCAATTAATGTAGTATATATTTCAATATAGTCAACCGATTGCGATGAAAAAAAGCCTAAATAAAATTAAACAAAATTATAATGTATTTTTTTTTAATATAAATACCGTATATTTCACGTGATGCGCGCACAACTAAAAACTTCTACTGATTTATTATATGTATATATAAACTAGCTGACCCGGCGCACTCCGTGCTGCCTAACAATCAATGAATGTAGTATATATTTCGCTACAGTCAACCGATTGCGATGAAAACAAGCAGAAGTAATATTACACACAATTTTAATATATAAAACTTATCTACATTGATTTCGTATATTTTACGTGATGCGTGCACAACTGCAAACTTCTACAGATTATTATATAAATAGGTTAGCCTTTGCCAGTGTGAAATTAGAAAGTTATCCCAAGAGAATAATTTAAATTTTTTTTTTCATCCAAAACAGTGAAGTCGTTTGAATGTGAAAAAGTAACATAGATACACACAAACTTTCGCTTCTATAATATTAGTGAATTATTTTAAAGCATCTTTCTTTATGTTAGGAAGTGGATTCCTATTGTAATATTTTCAGGAATGAGTGGCCTTTGAATCGACGTTGAGTCAAATATGCAGTAGGATCTTTAATTCACAGCAAAGCAAAACCGACTGACACAAACTCCTTTTCAAGTACTTTTGATTTATTTTTGTTATTATAACCTAAATAAATTAGTCATAGTAAAATTAATGCCGCCTATGAAAAAATAATCTGAATTGCTTATTCCTCTTGTTTCCTCTTATTCTTTTTACTTGAACCACATCTTTTCGTAGAATAAGAGACGCGGTTGCGACCAAGAATTACGTAATTACAGCTAGAAAGCCACAGTAAATACAAAAATAACACAAATCTTTGACACAAATGTGAAAAAAACTTTTTCTTTTTCCACTGACACAGAGAAACCACTTTAAAAATTTACTGATAGGCCAAAAATCCCAAAGAATCACCAAACTTAAGTAGCAGCGAGCAATGTGCCCGGCCTAGGCACATTGCTCGCAAAACAGATCGTCGCTATGGGAACGTAGTAAGGACCGTATACTAGAAGACGCAACGTTGGAAGGCCTCAAGGTCAACCAAAATCAAGGTGTCAAGGTGGACCGATGACCTAGTGAGGGTCGCTGGAACCCAATGGATGTGAGACGTACAGGACCCACCGTGGCGACAGTTGCGGACTTATGTCCAACAGTGGCGTCGTTCGGCTGTAATTATGATAATGATAGTTCATATCTTGGGTTTTTTGGCTGTAACATTTCGACCTGCAATTTCTTCATTCTGTTTACACTGCGCAGGTAATAACTAAACCATCTGCTCCATCATGTGCAAGCACCACTACTGAGCATAAGATCCTAGGTTGGGTTCACGAGTCGTAAAAATCGTTGAATTTTGTCGTATAGAACTTTTCAAAATAAACACAGTCCCTAATCGTGGCCGGCTCACACATATTGTGATGAAAATGGACTTGCTCCGTACACGGGAATGCAAAAAAAAACCTAGTGATATGTAGGTTTGCTATAGGGACACTTCTGCTTAACCCATTTGGTGAACATTGGCATCATGTTATGTTATTATTATATTATTATGTTGGTGTTAGAAGTTGACTTGCACTTGAGTTTTTGAAGCCTTCTTTGTCGTACTCAATCGAGTTTACTGAAACGTCTTTTTGTACTAAAACTGCTATTTATTCTATGACTTTTACTATGTCCGAAACATGCGTCTAGTATTTTTATGTAAAGAATCCGTGTACAAAATTTCATAACTGTACGATGAAAAATCACGAAGTTATAAGCTTGTATGTGCAAAAATACACGATCACCGGGCCACCCAGGCGACTGAGCAATTGTTTTACTCCCGCATTCATCTGTACGCTAGTGTCTAATGTCCACTATAACCTGCTGTGACCTGTTTTGAACTTAATGTCAGTATTGTACCTTTTTAAAATATTTTCGGAAAAAAATATAACACGGTGTAAAAATTATTGGAATCGATTCAGTTGCTGATTCTGAACGAACTATATCCAGGTTTCACATATACTAAAAATAATGTTGTATGCATTAAAAGAAGCTAAAAAAAAGTACACTTTGCAATTGCGTATATTCTCAATGCATTCCATTAATTTATGCAAATGGCTGCAACTGCGCGATACACAATGAAAACTAATCTACGTGCAAAATGAGTTTTTGCTCCATCCTACTTTCCATTCTTTCTATTAATACTAATAATATAAATATGAAAATCTTTATGTTCGTTAATTAAACACACTTCCATGATTGAACGTATTTTGATCACTAATATACCGGGGCCTTATTTTTGAGGTAAAAAAACATCAAATTCTTTCTCCCACTTTAGCAGGAGCGTAATGTAGTGTCTGAATTTTACTGACAACCTAACTGTATTACTTCAGTTGCTTTTTGCGTTCCAAGGCAGTAACTCTTTAAGATAATTTAGTAACCCTAGCAGGGATATACTATGGTCTGGATTACGATATAGTATACTTTTTATACAGCTCCACGTGGCAAGACACGGTGATTACAAACGGATAGTAAGCCTACTGCCGAGTAGCATCCAAGAACCAATCCTTGTCCTTTCTCAAGAGGTGTTGTTCATTCAATATACACATGGGCACACGGAATTGTTGCCAAAGTGGTAACAAGTTGGATGAAGCCGATACAAGAGGATAGAGATTGGCACATCAGAAACGAGAGGTTTTAGCACTAGGGCGAAACTAGGCTTTGTACGATGATATTTTTTTTTATCAAGGTATGTTCTCGCGGTGACATAGGTGGCATAGGTTCTGGAGTAGCGATCTCATGCCAGAAGATGCAGCGTTGGAAGGCCTTCCATAAGGAGGATTGATGACCTGATGAGGATCAAGGGAATCCGATGGATGCGAGCCGCAAAGAACAGGCCGTTGTGATGACACTTGGTAGCATTGCGCCTACGGTACATGTTGGACATCCCACCGATATGTACAAAGTGTTTTGGGAACGTTATGCATACAGCTAAGAAGTGGAATTCCTTTCCGGAGTCTGTGTTTCCTGATAGCTACAACCTAGGGGTCTTTAAGTCAAGAGTGAATAGGTTACTTCTAAGCAAGCGTGCTCCATCGTCGGCCACATTGAGCCTATCAATAATAAAAAAAGGGATATTTCCAGCATTGGACGGACCCACGCGCGCCTCAGGGAGATGTCAGCAAATCATAGGGGCCCAGCAGGGTCGAAGCCTACTGGGGTCATGGGTAGTGTGAAAACAAAACCCCGGGCCCTGGGACCAAGGCAACGAAGGAACAGGAGAGGGTTTTTAAAGATGACACTATCTCCCGCTCCACCCAAGGCGGGATTTGTCATTAGGTGATTTTCTCTCTTAAAAAAAAAGCAGTGGACTGACGTCTTTCGGCTGCATTGATGATGATGATGGAGATGACGTTCTCGTATGGCGATTTTCGATTTTCATACGAGCGAAGTCGCTAGCAAAAGCCAGTTTACCTATTATTCTTTTACTTTATCCCCATAGTGTAATTCTTTTGCCCCATCCCATTACATCGTAGATAATTACTGCGATACAGAAAACAACACAAATCCTGCCCTTAGCTACTTTAGTAACATTTTTATTGCGAAATCTGAGTTTTACGGTTGATGTTACACCATTTTAAATGCGATGTGTACGCCCATAGACAATTTGTATGGGTGTTTAAAAACTCTTTTAGAGTATAATAAAGGTTTGTTGTGGTATTTTGAAAGATTTGTAGGCACTTTTGTAAATTTATTTTTATCAGTTTTGTATTTTGTTATTTTGTGAGTAGTTTCAAGTAAAAAACAATAGGTTAAAAGTTTAAGTAATAGAACATTTGTTATCACCGAGAAGATGAGACACAAAGAGAGCTGGAAAGCTTTAAGGCTAAGGAGTGGAATTATCTACCAGAGTCTGTGTTTCCTGATAGTTACAACTTGGGGTCTTTAAATCAAGAGTGAATAAATTACTTCTAGGTGCTTCATAAAGAGCAGTGTTGGCCAAGTGGCAACGGCCCCGTGTTGTAGGATTTATTTCATCACCGCTGCTCTCAAAACGGTGAAGGAAAACATCGTGAGGAAACCGGCATGTCCTAAAACCAAAAATTCGAAGACATGTGACATCCACCAATCCGCACTGGGGCGGCGTGGTGGATTAGGGTCAATTTCCTCTCCTAAAGATGGGGCCTGAGTCCCAACAGTGGGAACATTGTAATGCCGACTATACTAAGCGCTTCATCGTCAACTGCATCATCGCTCACTATCAGGTGACATACTGGTCAAGAGCGATCATATCAATAATAATAGGTATATAAGGAGGTCTTTTTCCTGCAGTAAGACAAACCAAGACATGAAAAAAAGAAAAAGCTAAGTATAGCAAGGTACGTGTCAAGATGTATACGAAACCTTTATATTAATTTCTTGAGAAAATGTACAATACGATTTACAACTCTTATAAGTAGCAAATTCAAAGAATGCTGGTATTTCTCATCATCTTCTTACCCTGGTCCCATCTTATTTGGGGTCGGCACAACACGTTTTTTTCTTCCTTTTTCTTCCATTCTATCCTGTCAACCGTCATGCTATCACTAGCTCCCTTTTCTTTCATATCACTGTTCACACAATCCATCCATTTTTTCTGTGGCCTCCCTCTCCCTCTCCACACATCCACATGTATACTCATAAAAGATATACTCAGAAATGCTGGTATTTCTCTTGAAGCAAAAAGTTTCTGTACCTATTTTCTTGTTTGATGGAGGAAATGCATCTGAACGGAAAAAAAACTTTTAGCAAAGTATAAATAAAAATACCAGGGCATTATAGCTTGTAGGAGTACTTGTAAACACTTCCACAAGTTCCAGCACCGTTCAACGCGTTCTAAAAGCTAAAATATCTACCTTATCTCACTCGACAGTCGCAATAAAGTTGCTAAATGTCTTTTACAATAGCAGTTAACGTTTTCAGTTACCTGTGTATCTAATTATTAGATATATTTCTGAATTAATTTGTAGATAATTTCTACATGTTTTTTTATATAGGTATAAAATAATATTACATTTATTTTCCCGGATGGGTTAGACAGAACTATTGCATATGGATTTAAATTTCGACTGAGGTCGTGGAAACAGTTATTGACTGTTTACAGGGCTTATAAGACCTTGCTTTATGGCTAATTTCAGGTTTCTGGGCCAACGGAGAGTACCCTATGAATTTTGATTCCTTTGAGTGTTGAAATGTACGTTTTTTGCGAAATAAATGGCCGTCAGCTTCAAGGGACCGCTGACTTAAGTATATGGTTTTGATTGGAACTCGATGCTTCTACGTGTTTCTGAGATAAAGGGTCATGACAGACAAACAGACAGACAGCCAAACAAACAGATACACAGACAAACTGACACATAGACAGACGGACGAACGGACAACAAAATGGTCCTATAAGGTTCCGTTTTTTTCCTTTTGAGGTACAGCACCCTAAAAAATTTACCCCCGCTTCTTCAACTTTTACACAAACTTAAATCTATGGGTTCAGTGGCGATCTTATCGCTAATAACGATACCTACATATCTACCAGATAAACTTAGGACAGACTTCTGAGTCGTATGTGCGTTCACAAAAAGACCCTTTTTTAGGGGTTTAAAAATCATCACATGATATATGTCCTCCCGCTTTGTAAGAGGAAGTGTCCGAATTTCAGTGACAAAAAACTCAGCCGCACTCCTGTCCTTTGCGCTCTAAGGCCGCAATGACTCTTTTGAACAATCTAGATGACTTTCACGAGGGCGAAGCTGCTGGCAACAGCAAGTATATCATCATCATCATCATTATCTTCCTGCCTTTGTCCCGTCCTATTTGAAGTCAGCGCAACACGTTTTTTTTTCTTCCGGGCTTCACTGTGACTCGTCATGCTGTCACTAACTTCCTTTTCTTTCATATCACTCTTCACACAATCCATAACACAACATAATACGCAATATTTACGCTTGTATTCTCCGATAAGTTAAGCAGGTATATATGCATTTATACACTCAGATTTTGCCCGTATGTTAAAGTATTATTTAATAGAAGGTAAGCCTATTGCTATCATCATCATAATATGAGCCAAAAGACATCAACTGCTGCATTAATAACTCCTCAAGTGTCACCACAATGACCGATCCTGTGCGCCTCAACCAAGCCTTTAACCAGATACTATTTTTTTCGTTTATTCTTGATAGGTTCACGCTTGACCGCTATCTCACCTGATGGAAAACGACGATGCGGTCGACGACGGAGCGCGCTTACCTAGAAGCAACCTATTCACTCTTGACTTAAAGATTCCCGGGTTGTAGCCATCAGGAAACACAGATTCCAGCAAGGAATTCCACTCCTTAGCTGTACGTACAATGAATGTGTTCCCAAAAACGTGTTGTGCATATCAATATTCCTAGCTTTTTTAGGTGGAAAATCATCCAATGAGTTTTGGGTTTTAGTCAGTCTGACAGGGCATGTCAGACTTTTACTGACTAAAATCCACTTCTTTGCCTTGCTTCCCAGGACCACGGGGTTCCCTTTCAAACAAACCATGGCCCCAGTAGGCTTCAGTCCTTTTAGGCCCATACGGTTTTTTACTGACATCTCTTTGAGGCGCGCCTGGAACACTACGCGTCACCGGACGTTCACACTGGCGAGCTAGCCATTGCTCGTATTCCGATCGTAGTATTCACTTTCCGAGCTGCAACTGAAGAGAAATTTTATTTCGGAAAACCCAATTTTTATTATTCTCGCTCTGAATTAAACCCAGGACATCATCATGCAGCAGTAGTGCGAGTCTTGTGACCAATAAAATTATGAAGCAGGGTTTTTGTACTCAAGATGGATCAATAGTTAGTTCTCTTCGATAACAAACCGCTCCAATCTCAAACCAAGTTTAATCTCACACCAATTACCCTTATCTGTTCCACAGTAACTGACATGAAACCATTCAACACTGTGCAAATACAAAAGTAATTTACTATTAAATTTGAAATGAACAAAACAGATTTAATTAACATTGGTGCCAATGCGATTGTAGTAACCGAATTGAATTTATTTGCATTTGACACGATGGAGCGGGGCCCTGTTAAATATTTATACTCTCCTAGTGATCCGCCTGTGAAAATTCTGTATGTATAAATATGAATTAGGTGATGATTGAAACGGTTTAAAATTTACGTTTTTCGGCAAAGATTTATCGAGCAATCTTGGTTTTTTTGTTCTTGTTATGATATTATGACACCTGCCCCTCTACCCAAGTTACAATCGTATCGTTCGCGCCGAACGCTAAAAGTAGGACACGCCTCCGATTCCTTTGTTCTGACCACGAGACTGATCGTTGAGATGGCGCCGAACGCCTCGAGTAGGGAGTTCGGCGCGAACGATACGATTGTAAATTGGCTAGGGGGGCTGGGCAGCTAATATTAATTAGGGCGGGCATATTATTTGCAGAACAAATAGTCGATGGTTTTTTTTGGTGTGAAATCGTCCAATGGCATCTCCCGCTCTAGGGTTGTTAGACTTTTATAGACTTAGCTCACTCCTATGTTCCTACTTTGCTTCATTCCAGGGCCCCATGGTTCTCTTTCGCAAAACCCATTGCCTCAGTAGGATTCGACTCTGCTAAGCAGATGGCTCGCGTAACGCGATACCGCAGCGTTGGACGGCCTCTCACAAAGTGAATCGATGATCTGATAGGGGTCGCCACTAAAATAATAATGATTGTTGTCACACTTCTTTTGAAGCTTTCGGTTGTGACAAAATTGAACAGAAACGTCATAGGATATTAGGAGGGGCGCGCCATGACGGCTTATTTTTGAACACGACTGGGCAGCGCCATTTGACCACGCGCCGACGACGAAGCAACACCCCCATTGGTAAATAGGTAGTCGGAATTTTTTTTCTAAAACCTTATTTCTTGACATTTTGATTATTTTCTAAATATTCTACTACTATGTGATCGTATTTAAATAATATAAAAAAGGGTTAACACTTGATTCTGATTTACCATTGTAGCGACATCTATGGCGTCACATAAGAACTAATCCTGCATCGCGCAATCAAAGTTCTCCGCGCGATTAGAACATATGGAACAGCCCGAAATCATCTATCGAGCTAAAGTTGCTCACCAGACATAGCACCTGTCTGGTCGGAGGATCCTCCCTTTTCAACGGAGGTTTGCGGGACTTTACACTCTGTTCTGCATACCCCCAAACCATAAATATAGTTTACACTGTTTTTTTCGTAATTCAATAAAAATTTCTTATGATTTACTAACCCTTGTTTTCTGTTACTATGATGATAGGTAATAAGGTATTATCATAAAACAACTGAGTAATTGGTATCAGTCGCCTTGTGTAGCCAAAAATCGAGATAAATTGCGTGGTGCGATTTGAACATAAACTTAAAGTATTCGTTTTAAGTAAATCAATTACAGGTACTTTTTAATTGTCGAGGTCAGTCAGTTACAAAGAATATGAAACTATTTGCACGTTCCAAAGCATAGATTTCTATATGGAGAAGAGACACTATTTCAAATTATTTAATAATTACAAAATATGCTTAAAATCGTTAATTTTGAATTATAGATATATGTGAGTAAGATATACACAGTACACAAAAAAAACAATTTAAAGAACAATTAATTAAAATAAATTGTGTAAACAATCAGTCCAAACTGTTGACACCTGTTCACGAACATGACTTGTGTGTTAGCCCCATTCAGCTCAACTATTTTGAAGGAAACCGAATGATCCAGGACGTGTGCCACCATCAGCGAGACGTTAGAGTGAACATGACACTCCCAACTGCCAGGTAATATTAAGTTGACGACTACCGGCCACTACAGGCGTGTGTTTGCGGTTGGCGAGCCTTAAGCTACTCGACATCCAGCTATTCGGTAAGAACCAAGCCCGGGTTGGGTGCTTTGTGTTTGAGGCTTAATTTCTGAGGAGCGCCTGGAACACAAATGAGATCGAAGGATGGGGGTTTATGGATGGTGTGTGGTGAAGATGTCAGCAAAATTGAAGAGACCGTTAGGGCTGAAGCCTGCCACGATTGCGAATTGTGGTTTGTAGGAGATACCTCACGGAACACTGAGATGGAACACTGTGTGTTTTATACAACAAAAGTCTGGTCACACGTATAAAAGGAGCATAAAACTATAGACCATACAGTACAAAAAAAAATGTCAGAAAATTGATATACGGTTGAAGAAAGTTAATGAGTATTGATCTGTTTACGGCTGGGACAAAATAACCACGATACATTTTGGAAACAGAAGCTCCAGTGATTGATCAAAATGTTGTACTTAAATTTTATATTATTTAGTTAGACTCTAAGGTTTAATGATGATAGTTTTGAGTGATAGGCAAGTGGAAGTAATAAAAAAGTTTATTAACTGTTAATGATATAAAATAGAGAATGAATTCAAGAGATTTGTTTGATGTTTGTGTACTAAAGTATAGACCACGCATAGCCAATAAAGTGATGACACAATTATATCAAAGGCATATCTACTGACAGATAGTAGAATGATGTAGGTACGCTGATGATACAACTAGGTTATTAATAGAGAGATTATATCAAGGCTGTACGTTCGCAGTACTGAGCAAAGGTCTTCTTCTATTCATACTCATATTCATACTTGGCCCTGCCCCCCTAGCCAAGATACGATCGTTTCATTTGCGTCAAATGCCTCAAGTAGGCCACGCCTCCGATTCCTTTGTTCTGACGTCATGTCAATGCTCAGTCACGTGGTCAGAACAAAGGAATCGGAAGCATGGCCTACTCGAGGCGTTTGACTCAAACGTAACGATCGTAACTTGGCTAAGGGGGCTCGGCGCCCCTTCTACATGTGCTGATGGTGATCACCGGAGTGGTTTTAGTGCGGTAAAAATCCCACACTCCCCGGACTTATCCCCAAAGTCCGGGCGCCTTTCGAAGGTTTCCCCTCGAGAACAAAAAAAAAGGGGGGGGCTGGTCCACTTCCCAAGGCATACACCTGAGTATGCTAGCAAAGGAGGAGGCTGCACGCGTGAGGGAACGAAGATCCTCACGCCCTAGCCGCCGTAATTCCGACCCCGACTACCAGCCACGGTAGACGCGGGCTTGCGGACGTCGAGCAATGGGTGGCTCGCTGTCCGGCTGTTCTGTAATTAACCGGACCGAGCCCAGTCGTCAACAGCGCGTAGTGATCCACGCGCTCCTCAAAGAGTTGTCAGCAGACCGTAGGGGCCCAGTAGGGCCGATGCCCGCTAGCTAGGACCGCGGAGAATTTCTGAAAAGGAAACCCGTAGTCCTAGAACGCAAAAGGTAATTGAAGGACACAGGTGTGGTTTTAGTCAGTAAAAGTCTGACATGCCCTCGCGCTCCACCCAGAGCGCGAGAAGTCATTTGGATGATTTCCCACGTCAAAAAAAAAAAAACACCTGAGTCGTTGGATAATAAATAACTTACAATAAATTCTTTTAAAACAGATCCAAAAAGGAAACCCATAAATCGTGCAAAAATTAAATCGTTTTTAATTTTATTACTTGCGAAGTTCTGAAGCGAAAAGATTTCGCATTGCTAAAACATTTTTAATCAATCATTTTACGAGTTATAGTAATTTATGTTCTTTCGGATCGCCGAATACGAAGACTGTTAGTAATTTTATGGCCCATGCCTGCTCAGTTTTAATTATATTATTAATGTCTGGAATACTTTAATTTAATAGATTTTAAAATTTTATTTATTAATCGAATTCAACTAAGAACTTTTAAAATTGGTAACGGAAATTCAGTTATAATGGAAAGCCATATAATTGTCGATTTAATCTATATTATATTTACATAAAACAGAGAAATATGGATTATTTTTTTCTAGTTATAAACAAATCTAGAAAGAGACAGAATTTATTCAAATTTCGCATGGATAATTTTTAAAGGTCTGGTCAACTCTTAGAATATAAAGTATCACGCTATTTGCTACAGGGAGTGAGCAAAATTCTGTATTCTTTGACACTTCACCGCGTCGTGGTTTGGTCCTTAGTTAATGTGTTTGTGATTATTTTAGATATATTTCTTTGTAAATAATACAATAAATTAAGATATTTTCAAAAAAATAAATAAATATTAAAATGTTTTTTTTTTACATGAATTTTTAAATAATAATTAGCGTAATTTTTTTTTAATGTTTGTAGAAATTTATTAAAGCATATAATTAAACCGAAGTGACACAAAAATATACACTATTTTAAAGCATAACATAACTAACATAAACGTAACAACTAACATTTAACAACAACAGAAATTTAACATAATAACTAACATTTTGGACGCCTAATGGAAAAGCATAGATAACCAACAAAAATGTAACATCTCACAGTCATGTGTATCTGCAACCTATGTATACAAATAAATAAATCTGAATCCATTATGATATGTATTTACGACTATTACAAACATAATATTTTATGAAATTACAGTTAGTTATGTGTAAGACTATGTAAGTATTATTTATGTTTAAGTGATTATATTTTTTTTTGTATTTTATCATAAATGTATGTTTAGGTTTAAGTAAACTTGTTAGCTGCACCATCGCATTAGGTTTTAAGGCATGTAAAGATAATAGTAAAGAGGATAAAATAAATAAATAAAAATAATTATATCAGTGGAGATCGCAGAGCGGCGGTTTCAATACTGACTTACATATCGAATCGAGATCGAGTCTTCAAATAGTGAATGAACGTAGGTTCATCTCAGAGTGAAAGTTTATGTTTAATACCGTCTTCTAAAGCGTTAGGTTCAGCTAGGGTGTAAAGTTATTCTTGGATGATTTTGGTGGAACAGGATAAAAATATATTACCACTGACATCTTCGAATAGATCAGGAGGTAATGCAAAAACGCTTTCGTGGTTGCATTTTCTGGAAACTTTACCTTAATTCTTGTAAGTTTAAAACTACTACTTACCTTTCACGAAGTCTTTTCTTTTTTGTCATCATTGAATTCGCCAAAACCAACTGCCTTGCTAATGTGAGACCTTTTCTGATAATCATACCGAACATCAACCTTGTACACTTTGGTTTCCTTTTTAGACAAAAGATAGCGGCTGAGAATTCTAGGTACTTCAAAATCGATATACTGAAAGAAAAAAGAAACAAAACGGAGGTTTAGATAACACCAAGCTTTTACCCAGAGAAAAGGTGCATTTCCCGGGGTAAAACAGTTTTGCCACATTAATATAAGTGTGATTCGTTACAGTTCGTTAAATTTTGACGCTTTTTTTTAAATTGATATAAACCAGTGCTTGACTGCGATCCCACCTGATGGTAAAGGAGATGCAATCATTGATGGTCAGGCGCACTAGTTTATTAGGAGCCTATTCACTCTAGCCTTGAAGACACCTAAATTATAGTTGGACGGGAAGACCACAGGCAAATTGTTCCAGTCCTTCGATGTACGCGGTATAAACGACGAAGCGAAACGCTTAGTCCGGACCGTTGAAGTGTCAACAACGTAAGGGTGGATACTCGCTGTTCGTCGGGTTGTCCGATGGTAGAAAGGAGATGGCGGAATCAAGACATGCAATTCACGCTTGTTATAAACTAAAAATTTTAGGCCTAGGCCAACTTCAGCCCATTTTGCTGGACGTTGAAGATGTTGCCGAAGATTAATAGAGGTAGCCAAAGCCAAGTCAAAGCTTCGGACATTACTTTTCACTTACAAATCTTGAATCAAATTGCTTTCTTAGTTGCCTCACTGAAAAATCACGAGGGCCCCATTTTGGTATAGGGCGTATCAATTGGCTCCAGGGCTGAAAACACAAGATATACTTTAAAAATGCGTTATGCAAAAAAAAGGCGTCATCGAGGTCGGCCTACAAAGAAGCGGGATCATCTGGACTGATTTAAGACGTTGGGAGAGAAAAATGTCTGGATGGACTTGGGGGCGTTTGCCCAGCAATAGGACAGTTTTTTTTTTATTGGGTGGGAAAATCATCTTATGACAAATCCCGCTCTTGGGCTTAGCGGGAGATAGTGTCAGACTTTTACTGACTAAAAACCTACTGTTTTTTGCCTTCGTCCCAGGGCCCCGGGTTTCGCTTTCACACTATCCGTGGCCCCAACACTACCCGTAGCCCCAAGCAATAGTCAGTAGAGGCTAGGAAAAAAATCTTTAGAAATGTAAACATTCAGAGCCCTCCTAGAGCTGCGGAAGGGTTTGAAAGAGTCACTGCGGTCCTGGAACGCAAAGAGTAACTAAAGGAACACAAAAATAAGTTAGGGTTTTAGTCAGTAAAAGTCTGACATTCCCTGTTGCTTCACCTCAAACGATTTGATTATTTATTTCATTTCAGACATACCTACATAATTTTTTGGGAGTAAACTTAGATGGTTAAATATGACTTGTTTGGCAATAATTATAATTCATCATCATTATCATTTCAGCCAAAAGACGTCTACTGTAGGCCTCCCCCAAGTGTCGCCATAATGACCGGTTCTATGCGTCTCGCATCCATCAGTTTTCCACGACCCTCACCAGGTTATCGGTCCACCTTGTGAGAGGCCTTCCAACGCTGCATCTTCCGGTACGTGGCCGCCATTTGAGAACCTTTTGTCCCCATCGACCATCTGTTCAGCGAACAATGTGCCCTGTCCACTGCCACTTAAGTTTGGCGATTCTTTAGGCTATGTCTGTAATATTGGTTCTCCTGCGGACGACTGATTGTGAAGGTTTTGAGACTCATAGGATCGGTCGTTATGGCAAGACTTGGGGATGCCTATGTCCAACAGTGGACGTCTATCAGCTGAAATGATGATGATGAAACCAATTTGGAATATGCAACTAATTGATTCTTCTGACTGACTGATATCATGAAGTGGGTGAAATGTCCACCATGTACCGGTGGTGCAACGCCATACGTCTAGTGATCCGATAATGGAACAGGCTTGGCGGAATTCAATTGTGCAATTTCGTTGCACACAGCTCGAAACGTAAACGATAGACAACCAATAGTCTAGCAACTCGGTCTCGATGCTCAAAACTTTGGAGATTAGACCTGAAAACTGCATCATTGCCGATGATCTTCTTTGCTCAGTTCTCAATCAAGCAGGGCCTCAAGTCTGCTATTACAATAGTGTCAGAATGGTCTATCATTGACTTTATAATTGTAGATTTTGACCAATGGTAACCAAGGTAATCTACTAATATAATAGCGTCATTATGACTTTCCAATCGTCAACCACTGACACTCCATTGAAAAAAATGGCATAGAATGGTAATCTCGTACATAATGACAAATGAATATTTGACATATGTGGATAACTGCCAACATTTTGACAGTTCCTTTAATCAGTGTCCTACCATTAGAACGTTATTGTGCAAGCATTGCTTTTAGTTTGTTTCGAGACAGCTCGATATTGTCATTCTACCACAAGACGATTGACCGATCAATGATCGACCATTATGAATATTATCAGATTACGAACTTTTAGCAAAATGATAATGGGATCGTGTTGGAATGACGAAATTATAAAAATAGCAGACTAGTGCCCCTGGTCGTTGGTCTATATATTATGTATTTAAATAAGTGCTTAAATATGGATAAAAAGGGCAGGATAATTACCGCTCTATGTATGATGAGGTATTTAAACATAGTTATCAAAATCCCCACAACAATAGGTACCACCATCAGAGACCAGGACCAAACGTAATGATTGTTTTCTTTGCCAGCTGATTCCGTTGTCATTTCATTCCAAAACGAGCCATACATCACGTAAATCTTGAACTGAAAGTACAAAACTAAGTATATGTGTAGAGAAATGGCCATTTTGTTGTTTTTTTTCCAAAGAATCAATATTTTATTTCATGTGGCTTTGTTAATATTTTTTTAAGTAACCAGTTACTTTTTTTGCTTCTGAAGTTTTAAAAGTGCCCATTTAGCCGTATGTGTGAAATGATTTATTTTGAATAATGGAATTGAATGGGATTGAATGGAATTGAATTAAATTGAATTAAATTGAATGGGATTGAATGGAGTTGAATGAAATTGAATGGAATTGAATGGAATTGAATGGAATTGAATGGAATTGAATGGGATTCAATGGGATTCAATGGGATTCAATGGGATTCAATGGGATTGAATGGTATTGAATGGGATTGAAAGACATTGAATGGGATTGAATGGGATTGAAAAACATTGAATGGGATTGAATGGTATTGAATGGGATTGAATGAAATTGAATGGAATTGAATGGGATTGAATGGGATTCAATGGGATTGAATGGTATTGAATGGTATTGAATGGGATTGAAAGAGATTGAATGGGATTGAATGGTATTGAATGGGATTGAACGGGATTGAATGGGATTGAATGGGATTGAATGGGATTGAATGGGATTGAATGGCAATGAATGGGATTGAAAAGGGTTGAATGGGATTGAATGGGATTGAATGGGATTGAATGGAATTGAATGGAATTGAATGTAATAGAATGGAATTGAATGGAATTGAAAGGAATTGAATGAAATTGAATGGAATTGAATGGAATTGAATGGAATTGAATGGATTTGAATGGAATTGAATGGAATTGAATGGAATTGAATGGAATTGAATGGAATTGAATGGAATTGAATGGAATTGAATGGAATTGAATGAAATTGAATGGAATTGAATGGAATTGAATGGAATTGAATGGAATTGAATGGAATTGAATGGAATTGAATGGAATTGAATGGAATTGAATTGAATTGAATTGTAACGAATCAAATCGAAGAAACAAACATTTGTATAGCCCACCAATACTTGTTTTTGATCTGGCTGTCTGTGTAGGTATGTGAGTTTAAATGTTTGTAAACACACTTATGACACAGAAGAAAGTCTGGAAGTTAAAATAAAAAATAAAAGGAAATCAGTTTAAGATCAAAAATATTAGATTATAATGGGCCAATGGCTTGGTTCTCCGACAGTTCGGTTCAAATCTTGGCAGGTAACAATATAGCACTTTCTAATATTAGTTTTTGGCATCATTGATATTAGTGAGGAAAATATACGTTAAGAAACCTGGACTTAGACACAAATGGGTTTGAATGGGCACTTGTCCTGAAATGACCGTCAGGTAATATCTTGCAATGGCACGTACTGTAAATTTTATACCAAGTGTGCCCTTCGGACAATTTTCTACATTAATGAGGGCGAAGACCAAGCATAATTAGGTAAATACAAAAATATATTACTATATAATACACAGGTACAAATCTTAAGCTTAAGATTTTCAGTTTCGTCGGTCGCACGCCATAATGGAATGTATAATCATCGACGAGCCTCCCCAGTGGATACAGGAAATATAAGAATACAACCTCCGCCAACGTCACTATTCCTTTGCCGTAAATCCATAAGATAGCTCGCGTCTGTAAAAAAAATAGATCAGATGAAACGATAAATTATGGAATACCTATATACCTATACGTGGTCGCTTACAATGGGTCTCATCAGAAAACTTCAAGTCACCTAAAGGGCAATGGAAAGGGCTATGCTCGGAGTTTCCTTACGTGATCGAATCAGGAATGAGGATATCCGCTGGAGAACCAAGGTCACCGACATAGCACCAAGAATCGCTAAACTTAAGTGGCAATGGGCAGGGCCCATTGCTCGCAGAACGGATGGCCGTTGGGGCCGAAAGGTTCTGGAATGGTGACCACGTTCCAGAAGACGTAGCGTTGGAAGGCCTCCTACAAGGTGGACCGATGAGCTGGTAACGGTCGCGGGAGTACGATGGATGCGAGACGCACAGGACCGTTCATTGTGGCGGCACTTGGGGGAGGCCTATGTCCAGCAGTGGACATCTTTCGGCTGTAATGATGATGATTATGATATACCTATAAGTTTTCAGGTCAGTGACTCCCTACATAGTCGGACCGCTTTCACAGATCGTCAATTCGTTATCTTAAATGCTCGCATTTCTATACTTATAATAAATTTGTAGAAGTGAAAATTCTGTACATTGAAAATATCAAAATATAAATGGCAGGGGGTGTTACTAGACCGACACCGAACCCAAAAATGTGATTAAAAACATTTTTGTCTGTCTGTCTGTTTGTTCAAGCATCACGCAAAAACTACCGGTTCGATTACGATGAAACTTGATGCATGTTTTCCTTCACCGTTTTGAGAGCAGTGGTGACGAAATAAATTACACAAAGTAATGCGCCTGGCTGGGTTTGAACCCGCAACCTACAACTCGTATATACGAATTGGCAATCCTAATTCTCGTAAATACATAAACCGATTGTAATGAAACTTGGCATTCTTTGTATTATCATGCGGGCAAAGCTGAAGGTAAAAATTAACTGAAAATAAGTAGTTCCATACTTACATCAATAGTAGTGTAACAATGAATAATTATTCCGATCAGAGTTGACACCACAGTGACCTGCCATCGTTTTACCTTAGGCCACTCATAGACCACTGTTTCAGTAATGCATAGATTTGTTACTACCTATAACAGATATGAAAAAAATATAATTATGAAAGTTGCTCTTCCAAACAACTCATCAAGTTACATACTAGACTCAAAGTTCAAAATAAATACATCCATACTATAACATATGTTATCATTTTCCTGCCATTGTTCCGTTTTATTTAGGGTCTGCGCAACATGTTTTTTTCTTCCAAGCTCTCCTGTCACCGGTCATGCTATAGGTGCCATTCGAACCTCGGCTGCAGTCTGCGGATGCATGTTGCAAATGCAGGTGGCATACGCATGACACGCAACTGTTGCCTGCATCCGCAGCCGGGAGTGACTCCGAGGCTGGCTGCACGTGCTGCCAGTCGCAAATCTTCGATTCAATTTAATATGAGCGCTATCGGCTACAAGTAGCGTTTATTTCTGTACTTAACTATGTAGGCATCGACTTACGGCCGCAGAACTTTTTGCAGCAGCAGGTCGCGGCAGCACTCGCAGCTGAAGCTTGGCAGCTCGTGCGGTCACAGCCGCATTCGGAATTGTTTTCACAAAAATCCATACAGAAAACCGGTCGTGCAGCTGCAGCCAGTTTCGTGCAGCCACCACATGTGCTGTCTGCATTCGTAGCCTGCAGCCGAGGTTCTAATAGCCCCTTATTACTAACTCCCTTTTTTCTTCCTACACAATCCATCCATCTTTTCTTTGCTCTCACTCTCCCTCTCCATCCATCCATCCATCCACATGAATACTCATAACTCTTTTAGTTACATGCGTTTCATCCTTCCTCTTCACAGATATTAAGACTTACGATTCCCTTTCAACTTTTAAATTCATTTCTCCCTTTATCCATTCTCGTCATACCACACATCCATCTCAACATACTCATCTCCGTTTTATTAAGACAGGTGTATACAATAAAATGATTATAAAAGTAAGAGTTTGTGAGTACTCATTTATTTAAAGATATTTGATAATTATGTCACACAAAATTACTGAATGGATTTTGATGAAACATTACAGTAACATATTACTTATACATAAAAATAACATAAAGGCTATAATTTATAATGAGGTGATGTACTAAACACACCCGGACGAAGCCACTGGCAGATACTAGCTCAATATAATTCGTAAACTTACAAGAATTAACGATTCGCAGAGCATACTAAATATCGTATATAGCACGCTGTATATATCACCCAGGTAGAATTGCTGCCAAAATATGGGCCATAAGTAGAACCAAGATTTTTCATCTAAAAAATAAAAAATTAATTGAACAATTGTTTCAAGAAAAAGAAAAACAAAAAATCTGCAGAAATGCTACGCTAACATTACTGCTTGACAGAAGGAGATGATCTTCATGCCCCAGCTGCCGCAACAGTTGACGCCTTGGGCGTCGGAAGTTGCAGGGCGATACCCAGCCACAGTAGGCTTGGGGGCCGCGGACTACGAACAGTGGGTAGCTCGCCATTTGGTCGTCTAGTAACCAACCAGAGCTCGAGTCGTCGATGAAGCGTAGTGTTAAACGCGCGCCTCAAAAAGAAGTCAGCAAAACCGTTGGAGCCCAGCATTACTGATGCCCGCTACGGCCACGGGTAATTCGTAATAAGGAAACTCGTGGTCTTAGAACGCAAAGAGCAACTGAAGGACACAGATGTGGTTTTAGTTAGTAGAAACGCCCTGTTGCTTCACCCTAGAGCGGGAAAAAGTATTGGATGATAAACCACCCTTAAATAATGATGAGGGGTGAACTTACTAAATTGCGAATCAGGCATCTCTGTATGGATCAACCCCTCACAATAAATTTTGACCCTTATGGTTAGCAGGCCACGAAATACGTATATGAGTGCGTTAGATATTACCATTGTTGCGCAGTCAGTAGTTGGATCAATCTGTAAATATATATAATATATAAATATAGGTATCGAACGGTTTCTCATATACCTACTAAAAGCAAGAACATAGTTTTCTTGGGTCATACTTCACCATGCGGGCCCAGTGCGAATTGATAGTGATGTCATATGTTCTTTTGTTGATTATCATAACTAATATATTTTACCAGGTCGTGCTGGTTAGCTGAAAGATATCCACTGCTGGATATAGGCCTGCCCCAAGCATTGCTACATTGTCCGATGTTTCCCGCATGCAGCGAGCTTCCAAAACCCGCACAAAGTCATTGGTTCACCTTGGGGGAGGCCTTCCAATGCAACGCATAGTATATCCTGCTAGAGGAGGTACTGGTTTTTTCATTATGTCTTTCTTTAGCGTTTTATGAGCAGAAGTGATGAAATAAATAAGCTAAACAGGGTTGGCAGACGAAGGATAGAAGCCTATGGCTCATGGATGAAGAATTTATGAAATTGAGCACAACACTGATAGAAATAGAAGTCATGGGTCATAAATAAAAAGTGTTTGGCTGTGTTTTGACCCACACTCAGTCGCTTCGAAGTCTGGGCTGTTATCACTGGGCCACCACTGCTCATAGAAGAAGAAAGAAAGAAAAGAGTTCATTTACGACCAAAATGTCACATAATGCCACATGGTACTGAATTGATAAAGTTAAGAATACCATAGTACCTCTTGGGTGCTTCGTGATGTAAGAACGTGCACTACTGGAGGCGCAGTAATTGATTCTGCAAGCATTGCGAGGTCAGAGGCCTGCAAAAATATAATAAACAAATAAGTTGCGGTTTGTGCTTCAAAGGACAACAAGAGATGAGAGTGGTGCTGTAAGAGTGATGGATCGTAAACGATCATGCAAGCTTAGTTTAAGTTCATCGAATGTTCAGCTTTAGGGCCATCCAAAACTAAACGTAGATAGTAGGGATTCTGATAGGCATACGATGCAAGGATCAAATATTTTTTTAGTAAATTTATTTCTTCAGAATTTACTACAGTCAATATTTTTAGATTACAATTTTGTTTTAGCGAGAAATTAATTTTCAAAAGTGTGAAATAAAAGCGATAAATCCAAATTATACTCGAACCGCAACGCCACTAGTAAGAGCAAATGTGACGTCAAAGTCTACGACAATAAACGTTATATCACCGTGTGTACATAGATCCAGTGTAACTTGACCTCTTCATTTGATAGTTTATTTTGTTGTCCTAGACTTTGATGTCATACTAAGCGCGCTAAAATGGCGGGCGTTTAAGCTGTCCTTATCGTTGAGATGGCTGTCATTTTGAAGTTAGTTAAAAACAAGTGCGTGTAGAAATGTCTTTATTTATGTACAGCGCACATAATACGAGTAACACTTAACTAGACCGACACCAAACCCAAAAATGTGATTAAAAAAATTTTTGTCTGTCTGTCTGTCTGTCTGTTTGTTCAGACATCACGCAAAAACTACTACTAAAAAACAAACTTAATTTTGCGGTTCGTTCCTTAGACCCGATTACTGTACCAACCGAAAATAGTAAGTTTGTCGTAGGTTTCGTCACCCGCAGTGGAGTTCACTAAAGGGCGCTAACGCGCACACGGCTAAGATACTATAATATTTTATCTTAAGATACAATATCGCTCGCCATACAATTCAATGGACTATCACACACAACGAAGATAATAAATAATACTTCATATTTTCGTATCTCAAAATACCTATTACCATTTTTGACTTCTACGCGGACGAAGTTGCGGGCAAAAGCTAGTAACACTTAAAAATGAACAACATATAGAAGAGCAAAAAGGTACTACTTATTTCAAATGAAATTTCTTCCAGAAGACCTTCGACAATGTCTTTCTTAATTATCAAAATAGAATATTGTTACGCACCCAAAATTCAGATACATATCCTGTGTACCGTTTTCGTTTCAGCGTTTTTCTTTTCTGGACCGGTGGACCTGGATCCATATTGCTGTAGTGTACAACGATCAAATACCCTAAAGCGCAGAGATCTACAAAATTGATCCCCCATTGGCTGTAGTGTAGAGCCTGCAAATAAATATTACCAATAGAAATAATAGATAATTAAATAATCTAGGAAAACTCGATTTGTTTTGGCATATGAGTTCTACAGTGGAAACAATTGGCAAGCAATGGGGAGCTCGCCGTCTGACCGACCGGTTACCGTCCGGACCGAACCCAAGTCGTCGATGGCGCTTAATGTTCCACGCGCGCCTCAACGAGATGACAGCAACCCGTAGGGGCCCAGCAGGGTCGAAGCCTACTGGGGCCATGGGTGATGCGAAAGAAAACCCCGGGGGTAACGAAGGCAAAGAAGGAACAGGAGTGGGTTTTAGTCATTAAAAGTCTGACACGCCCTTTCGCCCCGCCCAAGGGCGGGAGATGTCATTGGATGATTTTTCAACCAAAAAAAAAACATTGGAAACAATGCGTCTCAAAGATGTGATCGATGAGATGCTTACCCAACCAGGGGTCCTGAAACTTAACGCAAAAAAGGAACATAGGAGTGGGTTTTAGTCAGTATAATCTAAAACAGCTTCCCGATCCGCCCTAGAGCAGAAGAAGTGATTGAATGATTTCTCTGACGATGTCGGCAAGCGTTGCTTAACCTTGGAGATCAACCCGAGCGACAGTTATTGTTTGAAACAATAACTCCTCCAGTAATATTAATGATTGACCTCCACGAACTCCTCCAGTAATATTAATGATTGATTCCTGAATATAGTCTCATTTTTTTTTTTGGATATAAAAACTGTAGTGACATCTATAACGCCACATGGGAACTAAAATTCAAAATACTTCATCGTGGTATTAGAGTTTTTCTCTCGATTAGAACATTATACAATAGCCCAAAATCAACTATCGAGCAGTTGCCTGGACCAGACATAACACTCGTCTGGTCGGAGAATCTTCCTTTTTCAACAGAGGTATGTGGGACTTTACAGTTTTATACCATGTTCCGCACACCTCTAGACTACTAATAAATATCACAACTGTGAAATTCCGTGTTTATCTTTATATATTTAATTCTTCTGCACGTGTGTTTGTCACCTTACTCCTCCTAAACAGCTTGACTAATTTGAATGTAATTTTATATATTTAAGTGGGTCTCTTGATAGTTTGAAAATACAATTGAACCCGGTAGATGGCGCTTTAATTGGGTCTCCAATCTTTTCTTCTGACCAAAAGCCAGCTTTTGGGCAGGACAGCGTTTTCGATTTCGCTAGTATGTTAAGATTTTTTTCAATCAAACAAATTTTAATGGCTGACGTCTTTCTGTTTTTACGCAAACGAAGCTCCTGGCAAAAGCTAGTATATAATTCTTTATAGGTAGACAATGTTGTAAACAAAACACGCATCATTTTGAAAAAAAATTAATACTGGTGTATTACTCTAGGTTTCTCAAAAAAGAGTAATATTATATGACCGATGATTGAGATGCATCTTATTACCTTCCAAAAATATCTCTTCCAAGCATGTAATTGTAATATTTGAACGAAGCCCCATACCACAAAGAAAATAGAAATATCCCAGCTATTAGCAATCCGATCAATAATCTCTCTGGAACAAAAAAAATTAAGTACAAAATTAATTTAATAACTCATATATTATATAAATTTATTTCCTCATGACAACTCTCTCTCTCTCTGGAAGGAACAGATGACAGGATTATGTCTGACGCATTTTTTTTGCCTGGTCTTTACCAGACGGGCGCATCAGGATCTCATCGTCCGCAACCCTGCGTGTACGTGCTGCGAGTCAACTAGTAGACAATAAAATAGACTGAATTATAGTTTTACTAGAAATAAATATTATTGTGCGAAGTAACGCCAAATTTAAGTGGCAGTGGGAATGGTACATTGCTCGTAGAACGGTCGATAAGTGGGGCCGAAAGGTTCTAGGTTGGCGACCGCGCACCGGTAGACGTAGCGTTGTAAGGCCTCCCACAAGATGGACCGATGACCTGGTGAGAGGCACGGGAATGCGATGGATGCGAGACGCACATGACCGTTTGTTGTGGTGACATTAGGGGGAAGCCTATATTCAAAGCTGGATGTCCTTCGGCTGAAATGGTGATGATGTACAGATACTTCCTACTGAAGCAGTAGTTGGAAATAAATAATAACTTTACCTGTAGTATGCTACTTGGGCTACTTGAAAATATTCACCGGTAACCTTGTGAACGTAAAAAGGTCCATCAATGGAATGAGAATGGTTTTTAAACATTTTCACAAATTCCTGTATCTCGTAACAGGTGATTGTAACATTGTATTTATCGTCAAAATAGATTTTATTTTCACACCTGTAATAATAAACATGATAATTCTCATTAATTAATATTCTGTACTTACAGTTTGTCAATGGCATACTTTGCGCCCAATCGCCAAACATAAGTGACCGTGGGCAGGGTACATTACTCGTAGAACAGAAGATCGATGGAGCCGCAACAGTTTTGAAGTGGTTGAATGTTGGTTCGAATGTGGTTGCTCCACATATCGAAAGACGCAGTATCTGGTGAGGGTTTCAGGAATTCGATGTTTGCGAGACGCACAGGACCGATTATTGTGGCGACACTTGGCTGAGGCCTGTGTCCAACAGCGGACGTCTTTTGGCCTAAATAATAATACATTGGGAAAAACGGGTGGGTTAAAGTTTAAATTTAAGCTTAAAAAATTAACGTCATAATTATTTTTTTTAATCTCAAACGCGATGAGGATTCATATTTATTCTACTAGCCAATCAACAATTATAAACACAAGTAAATGTTGTGGTTACTATTACAATTATTTAAAGGCTAACACTGCATGCATGCTGCTGAAAGTAACAATTACTTATTAATTACTTAATTATTATTATTACTTCCATATTAAAAATATCATAATAATATGTAACATTATAGTAAAATTGAAAATCGGAAACCGGTATTTTTTGTTACTTTCAATAAAAATTCTTTGTAAAACACTTTACTTACCTGTTCCATGGATTCGTCGCTGTTATCCCAAATAATGTGTAATTGAACATCACGACCATCAAATCCACACATGATATCATTTCAAGAAATCCAACCATAACGAATAAATATTGTAGGCCTGAAATTATATGAAGCAACATTTAATTTCGTACACCTCAACTGAAATAGGTTACCGTTTCCTTATAGCTACAGTCTGGAGGTCTTTCATTCAATATTGAATAGGTTACTTCTAGGCAAGCGTGCTCTACTGTCGATCATTTCATCACTTTCCATCAGGTGAGACCTTTATGGTCAAGCGCGAGCCTATCAATATTATTTTTTTAAAGAAAGTGGCATATCTAGATTGTCATTATAGAAACACCGACTTCCAAAATTTAATTTATTTTGCTGTTTTTTTTTTACATTGAAGTCGGTTGTATTTTTTTTTTAGAAATTGGTACATCATCGCATAATTCATCTCACTCTCTGTGGAGCGATAGGGTGTGTCAGACTTTTACTGACTGAAACTCAACTGCGTTCCTTTAGTTGCCCTATACGTTCTAGAGCTGCAGTAAAACTTTCTTCTTAGCAGCGTCAACCCACATCGAGCATTGATAATTTATGCTTTGTACTTCTCTGTATAAGAGAAGAGGCTGAGTTGTTATGTCTTTTTATACAAACAGCCCTTTTTATAAAAAGACATAACATATATAAATACACATTTCAACTCACCACTACAAATAGGAACCATTTTAGAAACAGGCATGTGTTCCTCCGGTGCATAGGCGGCATAGAAATAGTGAACAAATCCATGAGGCCAGCTCTTGAAAAGCACGTTAAAAGCATAAAACCATAGAAAACTGAAAGGAACAAAACAAATTACATTATTTCTACACTTGTCCCATTGTTCCTGGAGTCTCTCTACCTCTCTCCACTCGTCTACAGATACACTCATAACTATTATATTTTCTTTTTCCTAGACCTTTTTTTTTCTGGTGGGAAAAACATCTAATGACATCCCCGCTCTTGGGCGGAGCGGGGGATAGTGTCAGACTTTTACTGACTAAAAACCCACTCCTGTTCCTTCTCTGCCATTTTATTTCCAGGGCCCCGGGGATCTCTTTCGCATCACCCATGGCCCCAGTAGGCTTCGACCCTGCTGGGCCCCTACGGTTGCTGACATCTCTTTGAGGCACGCGTGGAACAGTACTTTTCCTAGACCTTACTGTCCCAATGCAATAATTGGATTTTATTATGGTTTAATTTTAATTTAATTCTGATTTATTTAATTTTAATTATCAGTCTGAAAATTGTTTAATAGTGGATAGATCGACAGGACCCTCACTTAATAATTATGTAATATTAAAACATAACCTTATGGCCGTTCACTGTCTCTGGTATACCCTAGTTTAAGAGTCAGGGAAAAGTAATTTGTAAACAGATGTACCATGTATTTCCACCAATATATTCTCCCATATAATGTGGTTACTTGAGCTTGTATATCTTGCTTATTAGTAATGTATGTTTTGTTATATCATATCATCTGTACCCTTATTGATCAATAAACTATTATTATTATTAATGCTGGCCAAAGGCCTCCCCTAAGTCCTTCCAGACATTCTTCTTCCGCGCCACCTCAAACCAGCCCTTCCAGTACGCGTCCAGATTATCCCACCACCTCTTTTTAGGCCAGCTTCGACGGCGCTTTCTTTTTGGAAGAATCCACTGCGTGGTGACGCTTGCCTGACGGTCTCTGTGCATGCGACTGATGTGGTCCGCCCATTCATAAATTATACACTTCATAAATCGAGCACTGAATTACATAGAAAAAATAACAAATTTTTCCTCCATCAAATTTTATTTAAATTATTGTGTTTTTTGAAAGAATGAAGTGACTTAATTACTTTTTAATTGAATTCGGGTTGACGTTGTTAGGATTACAATTTTATACAGTTGAAAATAAAAAGCAAATATATTTTCTTTAATTAAGAAAATGCCAACAAAATGTTCCACCACTGGGTGGTCCAAAAACTTGTGATGGAAACATCAAATACATGATACTCGTTTGTGTTTTTAGGGTTATGTACTTTAGGGTTATATACGTATGGACTGAGTGACTAAAGGAAAGACGTAGTTCTGGTAGTACCGTATATTCACGACTGGTGCTTATTTGACGGAGCGCAGCCGTCGCTATACACATACATACATCATACCTTAGCATACGTCGCGCGATCATATTTCCTGTCATACGATGTGTCCCTACAGTATTCCCCCCTTTACAAAAAAAAAAAATATATATATTCCCAAATAATGCCCTAATCCACTTTTACAATATACTTATATCCACATACACCAATTTTACAATATACTTATATCTAAAAACGCAACACTACATAGTCGTAGCGTTGTTGAGTAGCGGTGTCCTGTCGCGTTGCTTACGAAGCGTACTGCGGCGTCATCGGCTGCTGACGAGGGACCGTCTGCACGCTCGTCAGCGGCGCGTCACTTGAGAACACCTGCCTGCGCACCCAGCTCTTCGCAGTTCCTTTGCAGTGGCGCCACACTAGGAAGCTTATGACGATACTGATGACGACGACCAATGCGATAACGAACCAGTTCATCGTGTCCAGCTTCTGAGTGATCATGGAATTGTTCACAGTTGTTTGGGCAACTACTGGGTCTTTGCTCTGTACTCCGCCCATGATGCTGACTATATCGTTCGCGCGTAACGTCTTAATGATGCTCAATTGTATACTAAATGCTATTTCTAACATAATTAATCTAGAGCATACTTAGTTGCAGTATATTTTGCAATACATTTTGTTACTTTGCGAACCTATAAAATATTTTTGCTATTTGTCAAAATAAAATGATGAAATATCATTCATGTTACATTATTGTTATTGGTAAATTTGCTTATTACAAGTTACATTTAGGTTCACATTCTTATTACATTAAATACAGTTGCACAATAAAATAATGACGCATATAATTGCACATAGTTACTGGACGCATGAGCCACCTGCAAAAATGTTTACGTTGCAAAACGTACCGGGCGTTTGATAACGCGGCCACTTCGCGAGGTTCTCGGATGTAGAACTTTGCTAGAAGGGTCTGCGTTATTTGATGCTAATTTTTCGTTATTTTTGTCAGGAAAATTATGGTCTGTAGACGATGGTTGTCCATCGATTAAATAGGCTGGTTTAAGTCTATCTACCGAAATAGTCGTTTCTTTATCACCTATTTTTATTACGAAAGTTTTTCCTCTCCTGCTTATGACGCTATACGGGCCATCATAAGGTGGCTGTAGAGATTTACGAATGGTATCATTTCTAACGAAAACACTTTTGCATGTAGTCAGCTCGCTTGGCACAAATATTGGACGTGAATTACTGTGGCTTGGCGGTTTAGGTTTTAAATTCTTAATGCTATCTCTAAGTTTTTGCAAATATTCCGAGTCCGGCACACAAAATCTAACATTGTCATAGAAGTCGCCTGGTAACCTTATCGTCTTTCCGTACGTTAATTCGGCTGCGCTCACACCGCTGTCGCTTCTAGTAGCGGCGCGTAATCCTAACAACACCGATGGAAGTTCGTCTACCCATGAACTGTTGCTGTTAAGACGTGCCATCAGAGCCACTTTTAATGCTCTGTGCCAGCGTTCAATGCAGCCATTGCTTTCTGGATGATAAGGTGTCGTTCGCATCTTTTGGATTCCTAAATACTTCATTAACTGCTGGAAAACATCACTTTCGAATTGTCTGCCCTGGTCACTCGTTAGTTTAACAGGGCAGCCAAAACGGGATATCCAACCTTCGAATACCACCCTAGCTACAGTCTCAGCAGTTATATTTTGTACAGGGAAAATTTCTGGCCACCCGCTAAACCGGTCTATCATAGTCACACAATATCTGTAACCATCAACAGTAGTGCTAAGTGGGCCAATTATATCTATATGAATGTGTGAAAATTTATCTGCCCTCACAAATTCTCCTGAGCCCGATACCGTATGTCTTGTAATTTTAACTCTTTGACATTGAACGCATGATCTCGCCCAATGTGCTACGTCTCTGTCCATGTCTGGCCAAAAGAATTTTTGCTTAACTAATCTTTTACTAACTTTGATACCAGGATGACTAAGGCTGTGGACAGATTCGAATGCTAATTTCCTAAACTTTTCTGGTAAATAAGGTCGTATATTTTTTGTTGAAGTTTCGCAATATATATATGTATTGCAGTCAGGCAGGCAAATTTGCTTGAACTGCAATTTGCTGTTGGTGTCCGATGTTTGTAATGTCTGCTGCAGATAAGCGTCGTCCGTTTGTTGTTTTGCTACCTCTACGTAATCTAGAAACGTGGGACACTGTATAGTCTCGACGCGTGATAATGCGTCGGCGACGACATTTTGCCTACCACTGATATACTGTATGTCCGTGGTAAATTCACTAATATAGGAGAGTTGCCTTATTCTTCTCGGACTTTCCTTATCGTTACTGGATTTTGTAAAAGAATAAATGAGAGGTTTGTGATCTGTGTATATGGTTAGTGATCGACCTTCTACTAAATTTTTGAAATATTTGATGGCTATATATATTGCTAACAATTCTCTGTCATATGTGGAATATTTGGCTTCTGTTTGCGATAAACTTTTTGAAAAGTACCCGAGTGGCTGCCAGGTATTGTTACTATGTTGCTGTAAGACTGCACCAACACTGGTATTCGAAGCGTCTGTCATCAGCGCTAATTTAGTATTAGGCAATGGATAAGATAATGTAGCGGCGCTTTGTAAGCTCTCCTTACATTTCTTAAATGCCTCGTCGGCCTTATCAGTCCACTCTATAGGAGTTTTGTCATTTTTTTTCGAATTATGCAAATATTGATTAAGTACTGATTGAAATTCTACAGCCCTAGGTATATGCAGTCTATAAAAATTAATCATACCTAGGAATCGGCGTAATTGCGCAATGGTGTCCGGTCTCGGAAATTTTTTCACAGCTTGCACTTTGTCGTCGAGTGGGCGGACGCCGTCCGTTGACACTTCGAAACCTAAAAACTCTATCTTAGATTGACCAAATACACATTTCGAGATATTTATCGTAATACCATATTTATCAAACCGTTCGAAAACAGCATTTAAATGCTCTCTGTGTTGTTCAGGAGTTTCGCTCACGATAATGACGTCATCGATATAGTTGAATAAAAAATCTAAATCGCGCAGTACCACCGTATCCATAAACCTCTGGAACGATTGCGCTGCGTTACGCAATCCGAACGTCATTCGTGGAAACTCGAACAACCCAAAAGGCGTTATAATTGCCGTTTTCTCTATGTCCTCCGGGGCCACTGGGATAAAATGATATGATCTATTTAAGTCTAATTTGCTAAAAATATTTTTCTTACCCGCTAATAAGTACTTAAAATCGTGTATTCGAGGAATTGGATAACGATCAGGCTTGGTCATTGCATTCAACCGTCTATAATCGCCACAAGGACGGAGTTCGCCGTTCTTTTTCGGCACTACATGTAAAGGACTGGCCCAGGCACTCTTAGACGGTCGACAGATACCCATTTCTGTCATTGTCCGAAATTCCTCTTTCACTTTTGCGTACTTATCCGGCGGTAAAGGCCTAGCTTTCGCGTATACCGGTGGTCCCGAAGTCTCAATAACATGATATACTGAATGTTTAGGTGTATCCCGGTATGATACTGGTTTGGTAACCTCCGGATACCTGAGTAATAAGTCGTGCCAATTATTATTACAGTCCAATGTCTTAACAGATGAGTCATATACACTCGTATCAACTATTGATGTGAGAACGTTTAGATGCGTGATTTCATCCTTCAATTTCCGCGAGCCTACATCTACCAGCAACCGATAATGACCTAAAAAGTCGGCACCAATTATTGGTTGCTTCACGGCTGCTACTATAAACGTCCATCTAAACGCTCTCCTTAAATTTAAGTCTAAAACTAAAGTACGTGTGCCGTATGTTCTTATCTCTGTACCGTTTGCCGCGTAAACCCTATAGGTATCACTCGCGATGTTTTTTAAAACGCACTCTTTCGTGACACATGACACTGGGATCACTGATACATCCGCACCCGTATCGATCAGGAATCGAAGTCCGGTTTTCCTGTCTGTCACACATAAGCGGTAATTAGGCATGCCGACACAATCCACCGCTCTAGGTTGTATCGCCACTAGTTTCCCGCTTGTGATGCTGGTTTCGCTCCCTTCCAATTGCATGGCTCGACACATTTCGTAGCTTTCACTCCGTACCGGTGGTGATAAAAACATACCCATTCTGGATGCTTTCGGTTCCTACTTGAATCTCTAGTCCTTGACCTTGACCGATTGAATCGCCTTCCTCTGTCTCTGTCTGTCCGCGGTCGTTGCGAGCGGCGTAGTTCAGCTACATCGACGCTCAGCTTCTGAATCATTTCCCTCAGTTCTTGAGTGCTAGAGTCCGTACTGGTGGTCGCGGGTGCAGCAATCTCTGCTACTTCTGCGGGTCTCGATGCCTCCATAACCTTGTCTGCCACTATTGCTAGGTTCTCAAGGTCCTTTACCTCAGTCACCGCTAAAACAGCCTGCACTGGTGATGGAAGATGGCTATTCCACATGATTTGAAGTGTGGAATCCGGAATCTTCCCTCGAGCGAGATCTCTCATTCGGCGCAACAATTGGGAAGGTTTTTGACTGCCCAATTCCATTTCACCTAAAAGCTTCTGGAACTGTCTCGTCTCTGACTCCTCAAAAACCTGTAGTAACCGGTCTTTGAGCGACTCATATTTCCGACTTTCCGGTGGAGACAATAAAAGGTCACTAACCTGTTGTATGGCGGTCTTTGTGAGCTTGGTTACCACTAAATTTTGTTTCGCTGCGTCACTCAGCTTTTGTCCCGTTACTGCGGCCTCAAATTGGACGAACCACAGTCGTGGCTGGTCCGCCCAAAATTCTGGTATTCGCGAGGATACTGTGATGCTCGCCAATGTGTCGTCACTCGCACGTGCATCGGTCCCGGCCTCTGGTTTAGCCTGCGGGTATGCACTTTGTGGATATGCACTTTGAGTATTCATTGTTTGGCAAATG
Source organism: Mythimna vitellina (assembly GCA_949316375.1). Taxonomy (NCBI): domain Eukaryota; kingdom Metazoa; phylum Arthropoda; class Insecta; order Lepidoptera; family Noctuidae; genus Mythimna; species Mythimna vitellina. The sequence continues at coordinate 3,140,125 of OX438687.1, read as the reverse complement.
TCCAACAAAACAATAAAAAGTCGCACGGATATGTTACTGTTCAGTCGGGGTCACCACTTTAGGGTTATGTACTTTAGGGTTATATACGTATGGACTGAGTGACTAAAGGAAAGACGTAGTTCTGGTAGTACCGTATATTCACGACTGGTGCTTATTTGACGGAGCGCAGCCGTCGCTATACACATACATACATCATACCTTAGCATACGTCGCGCGATCATATTTCCTGTCATACGATGTGTCCCTACAGTGTTTATTATTAGTAGTATGTGTTAGTTTAAACTACAAAAAAATAGTTTTACAATTATACTGTACACACAATAGAAATACTTGATTGTGGTTATTTTCCTATGTACCACTACTGTACATGAAGTTTAAATAAATAAATACCTGTTAATGTTTTGTGATTTTGGTACAACTATTTCTGTTTTAGATTGTGTTGACGTAAATGCTCTGTAATATGCCAGTCTCTCGCACTTAGTCGAGGGTATGACAGGACGCTCCGAAGCTAGTTCTTTCTGCAAAATATAATATTAAATCTGTGAACTTTGTGCTCAAGTTTCAATGAGGGCTGCAGAATTGTTAGAAAGAATTATCGTGGCCCTGAAATGCAAAAGCAAAGTGAAGTAACAAGGGTGGGTTTTAATTAAAATAGAATAGAAATAGTTTTATTCGGGACCGACACAGTATAATGGTTATAAACACAAAGTAAAAAAGAACAAAAGTACAAAGTGCGCCGAGCGTGCCCGCACCGAAAGGGTGACCTCAGCATTTGCTGGGCGTTAGACACCCAGCGCTGGTTTTCAGTTGGCACCCCGCAGTGACGCACGGACTAGAGTAAACATAATTATATATAATACTCGTATGTAATTGAAATAAATATTGATATTGTGTACCTACTTGTGTATAATTTTATTGAAATAAAATACATAAATAACTAATTAATAAATAACAACAAAATATTATAAAACAAAATTTGTACCACATAATTAGTACGCCTGATACTTCCTCTCGCTTCACCCAGAATGGGAGAAGTTATTTAGTGATTTTCCACTCAAAAAACTGGGGAAGTGCGAGTTGGACTCGCGCACTAAGGGTCCGTACAAACTCACCTGTATAAATAGTTCAATTCCCAAGATATTTCTGAATTATAAAAAAAGATTTTTTTTAATATATAATAGTAACAAAAAATTTACTGTTTTTAGATTTATTCCTGTATCTGTGCTATAAGATCTTGCTTTATGCAAAATTTCAGGATTCTAGGTCAACGGGAAGTAAGTACCCTATGAATTTTGATTCCCTTGAGAGTGTCGAAATACACGTTTTTTGCGACATAGACGGCCGTATATATTTTTTTTCGTTAACTTAAAAGTTTGATTTTTTCACAGCTTTAAGGAACTGTAGACCTGAGGATAATGGTTTTAATTTCAACTCGATACCCCGAGATAAAGGGTCTTGTCAGACAGACAGACGGACAACAAAGTAATCCTTTACGGGTTCCGTGTTTTTCCTTTTGAGGTATGGAACCCTAAAAAAAGAAGAACAGAATAAATTATACTGTTGTTATTGTGTAATATTTGTTTGTCGCGTATTTAATATAATTCGTTATAATTGATATGATACAAAAATGTCAATCAAAACTAAAAGTTCGCGCAACGCTGTATAGATCCGAGTACTGGGGCATCAGAAAATGCGAAGAGCAAAAAATGCATGTCACGGATATAAAGATGCTGCGATGGGTGGTCGAGGTCAGAAGACTGCATAAAGTTCCCAATAAGGATTACCTTACTGATTACAGTGGGAGCATAGGATGCAGGAAGATGGCAGCAATGATATGGGCACGTAGTGCGTAGAAATGAAGAACATAAGACCCGATGCGTTTTAGCCATCGACGAGGGCAAAAGAGGAAGAGGTCGTCCACCGACTACATTTATTTATTTTATGACAGGTACTCTCTGCACTAAAAGAAAAAGGGAATTTCTTTTCCTCGAAGAAGAAGAGAAGAGAGAGAAGGGGAGGAAAGGTTCTGGAATGGCGACCACGTACCGGAAGACGTAGCGTTGGAAGGCCTCTTACAAGGTGGACCGATGACTTGGTAACGGTTGCGGGAGTCCGATGGATGCGAGACGCAGAGGACCATTAATTGTGCCGACACTAGAGGGAGGCCTATGTCCAGTAGTGGAAGTCTTTCGACTGAAATAATGATGATGATGATGATGATGACTCTCTACACTAACAGTTAAAACCAACACGTGTAGAGAGTCATTATTATATTAAAATATAATTAAAATGAATATTCATCACTTAATACAAATCACCATCATTATCACAACCACAATACAATACATGGAGGCGGACCATTTAAAACAACCTACCTTACAATAGGCATAATGCTAGAAATAACATAAAATTACTTAGAATGGCGTATTCGTATCAGGAGGGCTAACACCGAATAGGGAAGAAGCCTGGAGGGAGAACCTAATATTCATTGATTTAATTTATCGTTTCAGCCAAAAAACGTTCACCGTTGTTTAAAGGCCTTTTTTTTTAATGGGAAATCATCTAATGACAAATTCCGATCTTGGGCGGAGCGTAAGATAGTGTCAGACTTTTACTGACTAAAAATCCACTCCTGTTCCTTCGTTGCCTTCGTCCCAGGGTCCCGGGTTTCGTTTTTACACTACCCATGGTCCCAGTAGGCTTCGAGCCTGCTGGGCCCCTACGATTTGCTGAAATCTTCCCGAGGCGCGCGTAGAACAGTGCACGCCGTCGACGACTTGTGCTCGGTCCGGACGGTTACCGGATGGTCGGACGGGGTTACCTGTTGCTCGCCGTCCGCAAGCCCTACGGTGGCCAGAAATCGGAATCGGAATCCCGGCGGCGGTTGGGACGTGAGAATAGTTGCCTCGCGCGATCGGCTGCCTCCTTTGATAATATTACTGCTTCATAGGAAGAGGCTGCCGCTTGCCACTCCTCCTCGCTCCGGACCATGACCTGTGCCAAGGCCCGGCGTAAGAGATCGCCGCCGCCGATTGTTTAAAGGCCTTCCGTATTCATCACCATATCGACCGGTCATAAGTGTCTCGCATTAATTCACTTTAATGACTGATTTACTTTATTACACTCAATGTGATTGTTTGATTTTCTATTATTATACTTCATCTGATTTTGTATATAAAAGGCAAAGAAAATTAGTTAAATAAATAATGAGTTATTATTTATTATATTTGCAACTAGCATAATAGCATAATAAAAATAATAAAAACATGTATGCATTAGGTACCTTCTGAACCAAATTCAACTGAAACCTCGGATCCTCGTATTTGACACCAGTACCCATCGACTGAAGACTGGCTATGTTCAAATCGTTAATAGATGTGGATAAATCTGCCGGATACATCGGCTTTGGAGCCAAGTGATTCATGATTTAGTTTGATGAACGATGTAATATCATAAGATTTCAACTTCAACTTTTCATTAACCACAATTTTGCCAATAACACATGAAAACTGTTAATAGACCGTGAAATGCTGGAGAGTAATTAGCGTGAATTAATAGTAAAATAAAGATATATCTCTAAACATCAAAGTTATCACAGAATTTCTAACTTCAACTTCAACTCTTCATTAATAGCATTTGTGGAAAACACACCACAATTTTGCCAATAACACGTGCAAAAAAATTCTTACTATTAGCAGAAGACCTTTCGATGTCACTGTCAGCTAACGGCTGTCATAGTTTGTTCGACAGATGTAGCCTAAAAAATAATTCGATCGAAAGAGTCTCTGTGTAAAAGTGCCTACTACATCGACCACATATTGTCGCTTACCATCAGTGAGGTGAGACTGGTCAAACTCGAGTCTATCAAAAATAATAATATAAAATCGGACAAGTGTGAAACGGACTCGTGCACTGAGGGTTCTGTACAAATTTAACTTTGAAAACATTTCGGTACCCGAATTGACTTACGAAGATTTTTCCGAATCACAAAAAAAGTTTTTTTTGTGACGTAATTACAAATTTACAGATTTTTTCCTATGCTTGTGCTATGAAACCTTGCTTCATACCAAATTTCAGGATACACAGCAGCAACGTTAAGTACCATATGAATTTTGATTTCCTTGAGCATCGAAATACACATTTTTTGCGACATAAACTGCCGTTACTTTTTTTTTTCGTTAGTTTGCTTTTTTCACAGCTTCAAGGGATCGCAGACCTGACTGTATGGTTTTAATTTCAACTCGATACCTCCACGCGTTCCCGAGATAGGGTCTTGACAAACAGAAAGACGGACGAACCACAAAGTGATCCTATAAAGGTTTCGTTTCTTCCTTTTGAGGTACGTAACTCTAAAAAAGTATGACTGGTGTCATTTATTGGGAAATCATCAAATCTTTTCTCCCATTCCTAGTTAGAGAGAATACTATCCGACTGAAGCCAAAAGTCTGACTCTCTGTGCCAGACTAAAACCGCCTCATGCTTTTTCAGTTGCCTTTTGCGTTTTAAGCCTTAAAAGATCCAGTCTATTATACTGACATCTCTTTGAGGCTAGTGTGAAACACAATGCGCCATCAACCCGGGTTATGTCATAATGATCAAGATAATTAATTTACATCCAGGTACTTGTGTTGAAGTACAACAATTAAAATCAAATTCCATTAAATGTTGCAAATATAAACAAAGGTTTCTAAGATTTTCCTTTTATTCTTGATAGGTTCGCGCTTGATAGCTAACTCACCTGATGGAAAGCGACGATGCGGTCGACAATGGAGCGCGCTTACTTAGAAGTAACCTATTCACTCTTGACATAAAAATTCCCGGGTTGTAGCCATCAGGAAGCACAGATTCCGGTAAGAAATTCTACTCCTTAGCTGGACGCACAATGAATGTGTTCCTAAAACGTTTAGTACGTATAGGTGCATGCAGATGCATTTGGATGGAGAATGAGAGGGAGACCAAAGAAAAGATGGATGGATTGTATGAAGAGTGATATGAAAGAAAAGGAAGTTAGTGATAGCACGACGAGTGACAGGGCAGAGTGGAAGGAAAAAACGTGTTGCGCCGATCCCAAATAACACGGGACAAGGGCAGGGAGATGATGATGATGATGATGAGGTGGCATGTCCACCATATACCGGTGGCGCATTGTCGTACGCCTGGTGGTCCGATGATGGAACGGGCTAGGTGGAATTAGGTTATGGAAAATAAGGAAGTAAGTAAGGAAACCGGTAGAAAACCAAAAGATTATCTATATCTCATTTATTAATCCCTTCATTTTTGGTAAGGAAATCATCAAATAACTTCTCCCGCTTTACTAGAAGCTAGAAGCTTAAGCTAAGCTAGATGGAGTTTCAGATTTTTTCTGACTAAAACTGTTCTTGTCCTCCTGTTCTTTCAGTTACCTTATGTGTTCCAGGGCCGCGGAAATTATTTAAAACAATTTCGTAGCTCTTACGGCTCATTCACGACCTTGTCGCTGTGAGCGGTAGCTAAGCGCGGAGCGGCGAGCGATAAAATCAAACGTATGAAAATGTTTGAAGCACGCCACGAATCGCTGTTAAAACCGAAGTTGTGAACAGGCCGTTTGATGCGGCTTCAAGATCAGCTTGAAGCGTCAGCTACCTAACGGATACAACATAAATATTTGATAGGTATGCCAACATATCAAGAGCTTAGATAAATAATCGAACCTTCATCTAAAGTGGTCTCAAGACGATCACAAAACCAACCATTCACAGAGCACATAAAATATTAAGTCGTTTTATATGAGTTCATTCAGAGGCCACTACTATGAATTTGGCACCGTTTCTACTATACAAACATTCTAAAAGTATTAGGTACCTTATAAATCAAGGTACGTACATGCACCACAGATTTCCAAAGATTATAGCAGAAATATATCTGCAAAAGCAAAAGCAAGTCAGTAATATTTTATTTGCAGTCTTCTCACATACACACACACGGTACATTACTTGTAGAACAGACGGCCGATGGGACCTAAAGGTTCAGGAATGGTGACCACATACCGGAAGACGCAGCGTTAGAAGGCCTTAGGCGTCCCATAAGGTGGACCGATGAGCTGGTGAGGGTCGTGGGAATCTGATGAATGAGAGATGCTCAGGACCGGTCGTTATGGCAACACTTGAGGGAAGCCTATGCCCAATAGACTCAGTGGACGTCTTTCAAATGAAATGATTATGATAATGATGATAAGGGTCTTCACTACAGTCAGTAGGAGATCAATTTGTAGATCTGATCTGATATTTTTGTGATCTTTCTACTTTAGGATATTTGATTGTTGTAAATTAGATAGATAGATATATTCTTTACTAGCTAATGCCAAAAGCGTGAAAATAGATTTCTCCATAGAAACTTCCAACCCTCGTTTTACCCTCTTAGGGGCGGAGTTTCGTAAAATCAGTTCATGGCGGACGCTTAAACCCTATAAGGAACCTACTTGCCAAATTTAAAGTTTGTAGGTTTTATAGTTTCTGAGATTTCGTGATTAATCAGTGAGTGGTATTTTGCTTTTATATATATAGATTGTACACCAAAAATTAAATTACAGCCAAACAACACAACGCATAACAACAACAATACATTAATATAAAGCAACATTTAAGTCATCATAGCTTTTTCATTTATTTTGTAGTTCACTAGGAAACACCACCCTCATCTAGTTTAAATAGTTTAAATTGGCGAATTCGAATTGTAAAAATGTTATTATTTCATAAATTATTTCTAAGTTCCCACTGCTGGGACTCAGGCCTTCTCTCTAAGAGAAGGAGTAGGCCATAATCCACCACGCGGGCTCAGTGCGGGTTGGTGAATGTCACATGTCTCCGAATATTTGGTTCTAGGACATGCCGGTTTCCTCACGATGTTTTCCTTCACCGTTTTGAGAGCAGTGGTGATGAAATAAATTACACAAAGTAATGACCTGGTGAAGATTACGGGAATCCGATGGATGCGAGACGCACAGGACCGTTCTTTGTGGCGACATTTGGGGGAGGCCTATGTCCAGCAGTGGACGTCTATCGGCTAAAATGATGAATAATGATGAATGCGCCTGGCTAGGTTTGAACCGGCGACCTACAACTTGTAAGTCGGGGCCGTTACTACTCGGCCACCACTGCTCCATTATTTCTTATTAATGATTAAAACACAAATTCACCAGCAAAATTTATAGTAGTGGCTTGTTGTCGGACCTGTCGAAATGGGACTTATTTGTCAATTTTCTTACGATTACGCGCCGTCGACGTCCTTACCAGACGGCCGAAAGGTGAGCTACCCATTGCTCGTCCTCCACTAGTAGAAACAGGGCAAATATCAGACATATATATTTTATAACACTGCCTACCTCTTCGCGATTTAAAACACAGTCGCGGTATAACAAGATTATATCAAAAAATAAATACAACACATTTACGTATCTCGCCCGCACAAGTGACGATAGCAATGACCTCAAAACTGGGATAAAAATGGCGATGACGTTCACAATGATTACGAAAATTGACAATTGTTATTTCATAAATTATTTCTCATTTATGATTCAAACACAAAATCACCACCAAAACTCATAGTAGCGGCTATGTCGGACCAGTCGCTGGGGATTCGTTGTGTTATTAATGACTACACTTCATCACCACATGATGAGCGGACTCTGATGGAGCTTGTACCACATTTGTTACTAGTATTATTATGTGTTCAGTAGAAGAGGTGTGTTAGCCAATTGACTGTTAGGGCTATATTTCACTGGGAAACCAATGCGGCGCCACCAGTCACCGCTACCAACAAAATGTATACAGCTCTATAGGTTCCGTTCCTCAAAAGGGAAAAAACGGAACCCTTAAAGGATCACTTTGTTATCCGTCTTTCTGTCAAGACCCTTTATTTTGGAAATACGTGAAGGTATCAAATTGAAATATAAAACCATATACTCAGGCCTGCAGTCCCTTGAAGCTGTGAAAAAAAAAACAAACTTATTACTGAACATATTTTTTTTTGTTCTTTTTTTATCTGCGATTGCTGGTATGTAGAATTGTTTTGAATTACTATGTTTTTCTCTATAAGTGAATGTATAATTCTTCTGAGAAACCGTAAAAATCAAACTTCTAAGTTAACGAAAAAAAAGATACGGTTATGTCACAAAAAACGTATATTTTGGCACTCCTAAGGGAAGCAAAATTCATCACGTACATCCCGATTATCCAGAATCCTAAAATTTGGTATAAAGGAAGGTCTTATAGCATAGACATAGGAATAAATCTGAAAACAGTAAATTGACAAACACAAAAAAATCAGTTCGGAAAAATATTCGGGAGATACGGTCATAACATCATCTTCCTGCCCTTGTCCCGTGTTATTTGGGGTCGGCGCAACACGTTTTTTTCTTCCACTCTGCCCTGTCACTCGTCATGCTATCACTAACTTCCTTTTCTTTCATATCACTCTTTACACAATCCATCCATCTTTTCTTTAGTCTCCCTCTCCCTCTCCATCCATCCACATGTAAACTCATAACTCTTTTAATAACATGTGTCTCATCCCTCCTCTTCACATGACCATACCAAGACAAACGATTCGGGAGAACCCTCAAGGCGCGAGTCCGACTCGCATTTGCCCAGTTTTTTTTTTTTAATGTAGTACCTCATGATTTAACTCTCGCTCGAAGTGGAGCGCAAGGTGGTGTCACATTGTTACTGGCTAAAACCTATACTCCATTCACGATAGTATAAGACAAAAGAGATTCATAGAAGCAGGTGAGCACAAAAAATATTTTTCGAGATAAATTCAAACAATTTTAATAAATAATGGTTTCAATTTAAAATTTTAACATTCCCTACTTAGATAAATTGAATAATTGTAAGGTAAGTACTAAAATAATAATTGTAAGGTAAATGAAATGGTTTTTTTTTAATAACCATAACTTTATTTCAAAAAAGTTATTTAGTATTTTTAAAATCGCGTATCAACAAGTTTCCTCCTTACAAAACATATGAAATGTACACAATACAAGGCAACAAGATAATTATTTAACATTCATACAAACAGAAATAACTAATATAAACCCCTGGTTCTTTTAGGCTTTTAACACGGACACTAGTACTTGGTATATAAATTGATTATAATAAATTCAGCATCAATCTTAACGTAATAAAGCACGTACATACATACATTAAACATATATTGTACTTTTATTACAAAGTGTACCCTAAAAAAACCTTTTTTAACAACTGTCTAATGCTATCGCGAATTTAGTGTTTCTTCAGTTGCTCTTTGAAAAAGGTCATGTTTATTCTTTCAAACAATCACGCAGTGCGGCCTGCTAAGGTCTTAGGTTCGATTACTGGGTCAAACAAAGGGTTATTGTATTTATTAACAGCAGCCCGGTGCCACACGGTACCCTTAAACAATTTAAGCTCCATATTAGAATGATTTTTTTTTTAAATAGCAATTACACAGACTAATAACTCTAAAACTTCAGAATGCAATCTCACTACATCTCACAAGAATTTCGCCAACATCACTCAGTGTTTCACAATTTTCTTATAACCAAAGGAAAGCTAGAGTTGAATACCGCAAAACGAATTTATAAGACAAAAGCCACAGAGCACGGATGCAACTTCGCGGTCACTGTTTAAAACGTTTTTATTTTTAAAATAAAATTAAAAGTAAAAAAAAAACATTTTTTTAAAGAAAGAAAAAAACGTTTATTCTTACCTCACACATGCAGTAGAATTAGGATACATTAGAATTAGTGTAACTGAATCTGTTTTGCTCAAAGTATTCTAAGTCGGCGGCTGTGACTGTACCACTACCTGGTATATCCATTTTTAAAACAAACTTTTAACTAAATAAAAAATTAAAGTCAAAGCTTTTTTGACTGTGAGACACACATTATGTCCGTGTTTTATTTTTCTTTTGTTTTTTCTTAGTTGTCTTAATTTTTTTTTTTTACAGTGTGTGTATTCATGATATGAAAGAAAAGGAAGTTAGTGATAGCATGACGAGTAACAGGGCAGAGTGGAAGAAAAAAACGTGTTGCGCCGACCCCAAATAACACGGGATAAGGGCAGGAAGATGATGATGAGTGTGTGTATTCATGCGTGCCAAATAAAATATTTTTTTTCTTTCTTTTCATTTTTAAATGCGCTAAGAAGAATAACGTCATTACACAATTTATGTGATATAAAAGCTTGACGCGAGATTTAAGTATTCACACTGACTCAGTATAGAAAATTTTGAAAATTAAATTCAATCAGATCAAGTTATTTCATTTACTAATGGTAAAGGTGAATCAAGATTCGATCCCAACACCACAAATTTTTAATTAGAACAAATATTTAAATGACTTATTACAAAAAGTCTTGTTATTATTTAAGTAAAGTTTCAATAAATAATATTCATAAATAGCAAAGTTATTAGCGTTTGTTTATATCCCAAAATGTCACTCAATTTGTGAAAATATTGTACAGCCTATGATTACAAATGAAAGAATGGCGATCAAAGTCGAAAACACTGTGCGTAGTATTTTCTCGTAGTCATTATTATGAATGATTGATTGGTTTAATTATGAATTTACCAATTGTGACAATATTTCGTGGGTAATTTTAGCATTTCGTTTTTTTTTTTGGTTTTTACTATACAGATATATACAGTAATGGATACGGGTAGAGCCCCATTTTTTTGTACTCGTAATAATTAAAAAATACTTGTGTATTACTATACACACTTTGCAAGTTAAAAAAAAAAATGTAAAAAACAACATTGCCTGTCTCTAGAATTAAACGCATGCTGCGCTGAAAGCGGGCAATCGCTTAAGGCCTTCAATTTTGCAGTAAAGGCCCGTAAGGCAGCAGCGCGATTGCAGCGCTGCCGCTGCGCTGCTTTGTTACTCCATATAAATAAAAGACGCGCGGTGACAGCGCTGCCACCATACGGCACTTTGCGGCTAATTTGAGAGAATCATGGTTTACTCATAGAAACTAATGGTGTGTAAAAATAATTCAGACTCTAGAACTGAGCAATTCCCTTAAAACTTAACAAGTCTACAGAAATCATGTAATATTTTTCGTCCACAACCCTCACCAAGTCAGTAAGGATTGAGGGATTCAATCATAAGACCGGTCGATGAGGCAATACTTGGGGTTAATCCAACAATGGACGTATTTTGTCTGAAATTATGATGTCGATGTATTTATTTTTTGTACCCAAAAATAAAATAAAATAACTTACAACATTCAGTGGAAAACGAGGTCTAATACGTCTCTTACGAGTCTTCCCTAGCTTGCAGTGCCTTTAAAAAAATATAGTCTTCTCTGCCGTGAAGGCCATAACTACAATTTGGTTTAGTATAGAAATCAGATTTTTTTAAATATATTGATATTAACCATTGCTTGACTGCGATCCCACCTGATGGTAAGTTTATTTAAAAGATGAATGTATAATAAGATTTCCTAAATAGGACATTCTGTTTCTTCTGCATTCTGTTTGAATAAACAGAATGCAGTAATGTATCTACTTTAAGGGTCGCCGCACACGGTCCACCGACCACAACAGCAAAACGCCGCCACCGGCATATTTCCTGCAGGTTTCATAAATGTTATGTGGATTCGCCGCACATGTTTACCGCCACATGCTACAAGTTGTCGCTGCTCGCTTCTTGTGGCCCGAACCGGCCACTAAACGCCCATACAAAACGCTGCTTACACGCCATTCACGCATTTAAACCTTCTTTGACAGAGCACATTATGATACTGCGCGCATTGGTTAAAAAAGTAGCAGCCACCAGCTACAAGTGGCTGTCACGCGCTTCAACTTCCTTTGTGACCGCTTCTAGCCTCTTGTAGCAGCGTTTGTGGCTGTGGCATGTGGCCCATGTGCGGCAACTGGGGTCACTTTTACCTTCATAATGATGATGACGACCCGTACCGAAAGAAAGAAAATAATACAAAACATGAGTGCCGCTGTCAACGTGTTAAACAAGACGTACACTTAGATAAGACGACATCTCGACTATGGTGTCAGATGTAGCAATTCCGAAGTCTATGGGCAAAACCATTTTACATTTAAAAGTTCTAAGAGTGAGAGTAGAAGGAGGATTGCATAACGTTTATCCGCTTACAAAAGTTTAATTAGTAATAATTCTGTTGTAATTCTAAATGGGAGGACATTCTTTACTGTTTCGCTGATTTGTTTTTGGTTGTAATTATGTTTTTTCTTTTGTCTTAATTTTTTTTGGTCTTTGATCTTTGTGGCTGACTTTACTTGTGATTCAAACATAGCTTTTGATGTTTTTTGTTTATGGTGAGAAATCTTCAAATTACTACTCTCGCTCTGAATGAAACGAGAGGGAGTGTCAGACTTTTACGGACTAAAATTTACTCGTGTTCCTTCATTTGCCCTTGGTGTTCCGAGCTCATAATACAATTGTCCTTGGTGTTCCCGAGCTCATAATGCAATTGTCCTTGGTATTCCCGATCTCATAATACAATTGTCCTTTGTGTTACCGAGCTCATAATACAATTGTCCTTGATGTTTTCGAGCTCATAATGCAATTATCCTTGGTGTTCTCGAGCTCATAATACAGTCGTCCTTGGTGTTCTCGAGCTCATAATACAATTTTCCTTGGTGTTCCCGAGCTCATAATACAATTTTCCTTGGTGTTCCAGAGCTCATAATGCAATTGTCCATGGTGTTCCCGAGCTCATAATATAATTGTCCTTGGTGTTCCCGAGCTCATAATACAATTGCCCTTGGTGTTTCCCAGCTCATAATACACACGAAATTCAGTTTGGCCCTGGATATATGTTATCGTTCTAAATTACATCAGTTAAGTACATAGGGACATCTATTATCTAGCATCTAAGGCCCGTATTTATAAACGTTGCTCAACTACATCCTCAAGTGCGACTTCATTGGCTACCCGATTATACGATGTCAGGATCTCAAGATCATCACTAATTAATAAACGCATGAGTACAGAATCTCACTTACCAAGATCAGCTCCTCAATGCGCGGTACTCACACTGTGGTTACGTGAACAATTACGTCATATTGACCGAAATTTGAAATATAATTCTTATTAACGAGACTATAATAATAGGGGTTAAAGTATAAAGTTGCCGTTTTATTGTAATAGGTACTTCGAATTGACATAGAACCTTCATTGTCTGAGATTTTCGAGTGGAACTTTTTTCACATGGTACCTTTAGTAGAAGTTCTTATTTTAAAAATTTGCAACAATCGACTTTCAGTTGTTTTTTTTATTTAGCTTAGCCAAGAAAGATGGATACTTCGAAAACGAGTGATTATTAAATGGAGGTTCCGACGCGGAACTAACGCGGCAGAAACAGCTCGCAATATCAATGTTGCGTTCGGAGAGGAGACTGCTAATGAACGCACCGTGTGATTTTGGTTTAAACGCTTTCGTGATGGAAACTTTGATTTGAAGAACGAACCACGTGGAAGACCGCCCACACAGGTGAATAACAATGAATTGAAAGAGATGGTGGAAGCCGATCCGAGCCAAACTACCTAAGAATTAGTGACACGGTTTAACGTTACCTTACCTTAAAAATTAAAAATGAGTGCCTCATGATTTGACTGAACTACAAAAGAAACGCGTGTTGAAACTTGTGTTGCCTTGTTGAATCAATACAGAAATGAAGAAACATAGGATCAAATTGTGACATGTGTTGAAAAGTGGATTCTTTACGATAACTGTAACCGTCCGGACCGAGCCCAATTCGTCGACGGCGCGTACTGTTTTACGCGCGCCTCAAGGAGATGTCAGCAACTATAGGGGCCCAGGAGGGTCGAAGCCTACGGGGGCCAAGAGTCTGATTCTGGAAGACTCGGCCCCGGTACGAAAGGCAACGAAGGAACAGGTGTTGATTTTTAGTCAGTAAAAGTCTGACACTATCTCCCGCTCCGCCCAAGAGCGGGGGATGTCATAAGATGATTGTTGATTGATGAAAGTTTTCTTCTCAGGAGGCAGTACAAAATACTTTCACACAGTTTGTTAAATCTAGATCACCAGAGTTCTATCACGAAGGCATAAATGACCTTTCTATTAGACAGCAGCAATGTACAGTTAATAATGGTAATTATTTTGATTAAATAAATATAGTAAATTAAAAAAAAAAAAACAATTTTGTATTCTTCAGTATAAATCGGCAATTTCATACTTGAACCCCACCACAAACAGACTCCATGTTTCACGCTATGCTAATCACGACCTTAAGTCCAGGTCAATCTAGTCTCATGATCTGACATCTCAAGTACGCCGATTGTTGTCAACTTAAGTGTCGAGGTTCGTTTATTAATCAGCCATCCTTGGCTGATGACGTAAACCTAAGCCGAAACTTGAGCTCAAGCTTGAGCTGGAGCTTGTAAATCTCGTTTATTAATACGATCAAGACCTCAAGCTTGAAATCAAATACGAGATCTTGGGCTGAGGATCGTTTATGCGACACCACCTCCTGCACCGCAAGGCACACGTCAGAACAGGTGGTCAAAAAGTAAGTCGAGCAATATCAACATGACATTACATAAAGGGTAAAATCACTGATCAGTGCCCTAATTTCTTTGCCCGTTCGAAAATTAAATTGTACAAAGCCGAAATATCTTGAGAGGTTAGTTGTATAACAAAATTCAGAAAATACTTAAAATCGAGAAGAGAAATCCCAGTTTTATCCATCAAAATTAACAACATTTCAACCAGGCCGAGAGTCTATATTTGCGTTAAACAAACAAGAAGGAACGGTAAAACGTTGTGTGCTGGAAACACACTGAAAAAACTAGTAGGAGCACCGACATTCAACGGGAAACCCGGTAACTCACGGCCGTTGAACCTTAAAAATTCAAACCTAAGAAAAACCAAGAAGCCATTTCGTCTCCGTTCCCCATCTTCCGCTACTAGTACACTTACTGGCAAAAGTATCACTCCAGGCGCAATTTCAGCAATTTTGGCGCACTATGTTTACACAACGCTGATATTAGTTCTGGGCCGAGATACGAGCCGGCGAGTTTATTTATTTAGGCTTATGCAGCATAGCTACAGTTGCAAAAATGAAATTTTGCCTGAAATTGAAGACAAAATATTTATATGTAGGTTGGTACGACGACCTGGTGAGAGTCGCGGGAGTGCGGTAGATACGAGACGCACAGGATTGGTCGTTGTGGCGTCGCTTGGGGGAAGCCTATGTCCAGCAGTGGGCTTCTTTCGGCTGAAATGATGATGATGAATGATGGTACGATATTGATGGGTAAGAGTTTTTTTTATTTTATTTATTAAACCCCAAGCGAACGCCGGCGCTCGTTCTCTCATTGTCTTTCTATTGTGTCTCTAATTACGTATTTGAAAGGTTAAATTAATCGAAAGCAAATAGTCTTATGAAGAAGAGTAATTTAACAGTGGCTTTGATTTGGAACAATACACTATTCTCTAGTAGTTTTCGATGAAGGAAAGTTAAGCCTGATTTGGATGTTAATGATTCCGGATTTTGCCATGCTTAATAAATTGTCTCAAGTTTAGGTTTACGCAACGCAAAATAAAAATATATTTTGTAGCTTGAAACAAACAATGTAAATTCGTTCAAACTGTTAAAATTACGATCAATATGGATTTATATACAGTCATAGTCATTGTCAGCCTTATAATGTTTCCACTGCTGGGACTCAGGCCTCCTCTCTAGGAGAGGGAATGGGCCGTAATCCACCACGCGGGCCCAATGCGGATTGGTGGATGTAACATGTCTTCGAATTTTTGGTTCTAAGACATGCCGGTTTCCTCACGATGTTTTCCTTCACCGTTTTGAGAGCAGTGGTGATGGAATAAATTAAACAAAGTAATGCGCCTGGCTGGGTATGAACCAGTGACCTACAACTCGTAAGTCGGGGCCATTACCACTGCTCCCTAATATGGATTCATCATACAATTATTATAGAGATGAAAGTTTGTGAGTGCATGTGTGTATGTTTGTCACTTCTTCACGCTCAAATGGCTTCATGTATTTCGATGAAACTTGATACAGGGGTAGATCATATTCTGGAATGGCACATAGAATACTTTTTATCTCAGGAGTATGTTTTTTTGGGATATTTTTTTACTATCATGCAACGAAGCCGCTAGCAGCAGCTAAAATTTAAGAAAAAATATAATTAACACAAATTTTAAGCAATAATTTCCAATCTTAACACACTTATATACCACTTAATACAATTTCACTTAGACTAATAGAAAGTAAATGTTATTAAAAATTCACGGTCTACATTTTCTTGGCCAACACTGTACAGTACAAGCAAAGAAATATACTCTCATTTGTGTAATGCGGTTGCAAGGCTTGCAGGTGGCTATTTACATTGCCGACCGAACGAACTGCGTTGTAATTTACTTAAAGTAATGTACTTTTACTTACTTTTCTAGCATTACATGGAGTTTACCCGACTTAGATTGTTTTATATATTATTCTTACATTACACCTTATGATACGAGAGTGATCTTGGTTAAGGTATCATAGATGCACGGGTCGATCTCCAACGTTTGCTGAGGTCGAAAAAAATGTATTTATAAATAGAGAGCTAATATAGTTCATCTACTGCCTCTGCAGATGGACTTAGCAACACCATATCGTCTGCATCCCTAATGTTGTTAAGGTTGGGCACACCATTATTATGGCGTTAAGTCCCCTCTTTGAAGAGTGGTTGGAAAGAACAGCATCTTCACCTTCCGCATGACGCAGGTTCTCACTGAGCATAGTTTATTTATTTATTTATTTATTAAAACTTTATGCACTAGTAAGAAACAATATACAAAGGCGGACTTAATGCCTTAGGCATTTTCTACCAGTCGACCTTAGGGTGGTGCAGAAATGTAACATGGTAGGTGCAACATAATGATCATAGTCAGTTCAGGAAGTTCCTGTACCGGATTCGTGTTAAAATAACGCCTGGGTGTAACTAATGTGTGGATCGCCTGGAGGACACGGTGGAACATACGGAAGAGGTGTGCCCCCCTTGAGCAAAGCTCCGCCGTGGCCTCGTGGGGGCGACCGGCGGCCTCGATTTCTCGCGCCAGGCCTTTTTACAGGTCATGGTCCGAAGTAAATAGGGGTGGCAGGCGGTCGCCTCCTTCTGCGAAGCAGTAATGCTATCAAAGGAGACGGTCGCACGTGCACGCCCGAAGGAGCGGCCCTCACGCTCCAGCCCGGATCCCGATCCCGAATTTCAGCCACCGTAGGCGCAGGCTTGCGGTCGGCGAGCAAAGGGTAGCTCGCCAACCTTCTGGTAACCGTCCGGACCAAGCCCAAGTCGTCGACGGCGCATTTAGTTCCACGCACGCCTCGAGGAGATGTCAGCAAACTGTAGGGGGGCAGCAGGATCGAAGCTTATTGGGGCCAAGGGTTTGTTTCTGAAAAGAAAACTCGGCCCTGGTATGAAAGGCAACGCAGGAACAGGAGAGAGTTTTTGTCAGTAAAACTGACACACCCTCTTGTTCCGCCCAAAAGCAGGAGATGTCAAAGGATGATTTTCCCACATAAAAAAAATGTTGTTATAAGGCCATTGCTCCCATTTAGTGCCATAAAATAGAGACTGAAGCCTACTACTCGGTAATGGCTGGGTCAATAGGTTTGAAAAAAATATATGTTTAATAAAGATTCATGTACAATATTATCGACACATAAGTTTTTAGTTAGACAAATACTTTTGCCAAAAAGAAAAAAGATAACGACATGATATTTTTTTGCTGGTTTTCCCTACTTCTTATAAGCGGCTTTGATATTTAGAAATAAGTTTGAACTAAAAATTGTTGGTTATATGTTCTTCAGAATGTAGGTACATAACGTATGTTAAACAATCTATTATTACGAAAAGAAAGTGGTTTTAAAGGTCAGCAGGGCTCTATGCAGTTGCAGGCGGCAGCATGAGTATGTGTGCATTTAACTACGGCCAGATGGTCAAGGAAGTATACGTCTTAATGCTAACGCCACCTACATTGCATCCGACATGCATGCTGTTAATTTGTGCTATGAGATCATCAATGTAAATGCTGAGGAGCCTAGGAGACGTGAAACCAACTTGTCTCACCCCACACTCCAACCTGTGCGGCTCAGAGAGCATAGCGGTCAAATTCACATGACTGGACTGATTGCCATGCCAATACTGCAATAGACCACATATTTCGCAGGTACACCCCTGCTTGACATCTTTCTTTAGAGCTTATCAAACGAGAAAAGATCGAATGCTCTGGAAAAATAAGAAAATATAATCTACACTAATATTATAAAGAGGAAAACTTTGTTTGTTTGTAATGAATAGGCTCAAAAACTACTGGACCGATTTTAAAAATTCTTTTACCATTCGAAAGCTACATTATCCACGAGTAACATAGGCTATATTTTATTTTGGAAAAAAATTGGGTTCCGTAAGATATTTGAGTTTTTCGGACACAAGGTGTAAAAAGTCAACAAGAAAAGTTACTTATTTTGCGTACGCTGCCTAAACTATAAAAGATAGATCCATAAAATGTTCTAATTAATTGTAGATCTTACCGACATCCACGCGGGCGGAGCCGCGGGCGACCGCTAGTATTTGCATATAGTTACAGTAGAAAAAATAGCCGAAAACTTCAAAGATTTCTAATACTCATACGACATTAGACTGGGTCACTAGATTTCTATATTACATGGAGGTTACTTTGTTTAGATTGTTTTATCCATCGTTACATTACATGTTACGTAAGAATGAAAGAAAATTGTGGTCCTAATGCTTTCAGGGGTTTTATCTTGACTATAAACATTGTTAAGTAGTGTTTGAAGGTCGGAATGAAGCGTATCTTCTTTTTATTTGTAACAGGTGACTTAATGTCTCTGAAAAAGGCTATTACATAATATAACATTACATAACATCAAGCTGGTATTTTGGTGGGTGTAAGTAGTGATGTATTTGTTAAGAGAACGGAATCAAGTTAGCACATGAGCGTGGACATTGTTACAAGTAAAGAGAGCAGTAGTAGACCAGTAGCAACGGCCCTGACTTACGAGTTACAGGTCATGAGTTCCAATCCAGTCAGAAGCTGTACTTTGTGTAATTTATTTCATCACCACTGCCATCAAAACGAAAACCTTGTGAGGAAACCGGCGGTATGTCCTAGGACAAAAAATTCGTTGACAGGCACTGGGCCCGTGTGGTGGGCTACAGCCCATTCCCTCTCCTAGAGAGGAGGCCTGAGTCCCAGCAGTGGGAACATAATACAGCTGATTATGCTATGCTAATGAAAGGTGTATGCTCAGTTTTGGGTGAACTCAGATTGTGATGAATGATAATGCTGCAATAATGGGAAAGTCTATCATCTCTAAACACGCTTACACCTAGGCTGGTTCTCGATTTCCGGCCACCGTAGGCGCGGGCTTGCAGACGCCGAGCAATGGGTGGCTCGCCGTCTGACCGTCCGGTAACCGTCCGGACCGAGCCCAAGTCGTCGACGGCGCGTTTTGTTCCACGCGCGCCTCAAGGAGATGTCAGCAAATCGTAGGGGCCCAGCAGGGTCAAAGCCTACTGGGGCCCTGGGTAGTGTGAAAGCGGAACCCGGGGCCCTGGGACGAAGGCAACGAAGGAACAGGAGTGGGTTTTTAGTCAGTAAGAGTCTGACACTATCTCCCGTTCCGCCCAAGAGCGGGGATGTCATTAGGATGATTTTCCCACCCAAAAAAAAAAAAAAACCTAGGCTGGTTCTAAATCACTAATTTGAAACATTCCACTAGCCCATACTCAGTAGTCAAGCATTTTTTAGGGTTCCGTACCTCAAAAGAAAAAAAACGGAACCCTTATAGGATCACTTTATTTTCCATACGTCTGTCTGTTTGTCTGTCTGTCTGTCTGTCAAGACCCTTTATCACGGGAATGCGTGAAAGTATCGAGTTGAAATTATAATCATATACTTAAATCAGTGGTCTCTTAAAGCTGAGAAAAAATCCAATTTCAAAGTTAAAAACAAAGATACGGCCTTCTTTGAGAAGCTGGGGTGGATTAAATGACGCATTTGTCCCACCCGTACGCAAAGTACGCGCTTTAGTCGTGGAATTGTGGAAACCAGCCAGAAATATAAATACAAAACTGTAAATTTGTTGTTGCATCAAAAGTAAATAATATTTTTGCGATTCGGAAAAATCTTCGAGACTCCATTTGGAAATTGAACTGTTAACATAGGTAACTTTGTTCGGAACCCTCAGAGCGCGAGTCCGACTCGCACTTGCCCAGTTTTTTTTTGGGTTCTAAATTATCAAATAACTCGTCCACCTATGGGAGGAGCCAGAGGGTGCGTCAGACTTTTATTGATTAAACCCACCCTTGTTCCTTTAGTTGCTTTTAATGACTAAAACCCACCTTTGTTCCTTTAATTGCTTTTATTGATTAAAACCCACCCTTGTTCCTTTAATTGCTTTTACTGATTAAAACCCACCTTTGTTCCTTTAGTTGCTTTTACTGACTTACACCCACCCTTATTCCTTTAGTTGCTTTTATTGATTAAAACTCACCCTTGCTGCTTTAGTTGCTCCTTCTGACTAAAATCCACCCTTGTTCCTTTGGCAGCGGCGATCTCTCGCGCCGGGCCTTGGTACAGGAAATGGTCTGGAGTGAGGAAAAGTGGCAGGCGGTGGCCTCCATCTGCGAAGCAGTAATGCTAGCAAAGGACGAGGCCACACGTGCACGCTCGAGGCAGAAAATCGGGTTTCCGATCCCGGTTTCCGGCTACCGTAGGCACGGGCTTGCGGACGGCGAGCAATGGTTAGCTCACCGTCCCACCATCCGGTAACCATCCGGACCGAGCCCAAGTCGTCGACGGCGCGTAGTGTTCTACGCGCACCTCAAGGAGATGTCAGCAACCGTAGGGGCCCAGCGGGGTCGAAACCTACTAGGGCAAGGATCTGATTCTGAAAGGAAGACTCGACCCCGGTACGAAAGGCAACAAAGGAACAGCAGTGAGTATTTAGTCAGTAAAAGTCTGACACTATCTCCCGCCCTGCCCAAGAGCGAGAGATGTCATTGGACGCTTTTCCCACCAAAAAAAAATTCTTGTTCCTTTAGTTGTTTTTACTGACTAAAACTCACCCTTGTTTCTTTAGTTGCTTTTACGTTTCAAAGCAGTGGATCAACAGCAGAATCAGCAGTCAATATAGCTTGTACCAATATAGATAAACTTCATGATATTTGTTGACCTAGAAATACAGGTCCATATAACATAGAGATCAATATATTAATTAACAATGGTCGAATTGATATTGATGGAAGCAATGACGTCATAGTTGTAATTAATAGTAATCTGTTTATTTAGCTCAATGACTTAGAGGTCATGTACAAACAATATTTAGTCGAGCGAGACGTTATTGATTATCGAAATGATGCTAAGTAAAGTAAATAATGCTGCAGGTTTTATGTGCAACTCAGTGATTCAAAATTCCAGATTCAAAGTATTTATTTTAAACTAGCTTTTGCCCGCGTCTTCGTCCGCGTACCTAAAATATAGTCTATGTCACTCAGGAATAAAGCAACCTTCTATCAGTGAAAAAACTTTAGCAATCGGACTAGTACTTTCAGAGATTACCCCCTACAAACTAAAAAATATAAAAAGAGAAAGCAAAATTTACCCCTTTATAATCTACGGTGGACGCCATCTTGCGCGTATGAGCCCTCATGACGGGAGTTGCGGTGTCCCATCTATCATCATCACGGGGTTACCGACTACCTATGTCATGTGGTCGAGGCCTACCTGTCGAACAGGTACATTATCTACCCTGGTCACCAGGGAGAGCGGAAACGACGAGAGATTTCGTGCGGTGTTCTGCAGGGATCAAAGTCAAAGTCAAAAGTTTTTTATTTCACATAGGCCTACATGGGCACTTAAAAAACATCAGAAGCTAGTGCACGGTTCCAAATTGGTCGTTTCCTATGGAGAAGAACCGGCAAGAAACTCCATGGTTACTCTTTTTAAAAAAAATTGATGTTACAATATTTCTATATTACAGAATAAGTAGATATTATGAAAGGACAGTGTAGACTGGTCAATATTGTACTAAAAAGTACAATAAAAATAATCGTAATAAAAAGTAACCTAAGAATTCGCGGTCGATCGGTACTAGGACCGCCCTTGTGGAACATTGGCAAAGAAGGAATAGTAGTGGGTTTTTAGTCAGTAAAAGTCTCACACGCCCTCTCGCTCAAGAGTGGGGGATGTCAATAAGTCGTTTTCCCACCCAAAAACAAAACCTCTATATAATATTTTTTTTGATAGCTATAATCTAAGTTGAAACAAAGAAGAAGTTCAGCAGTGTCTTCAAGAATATTTCAAAAATGTCACCAAGGGCACATGACAACGGAATAATTTTAAATATTTCAAAAACCAAAGGCAACCACGTACCGGAAGACGCAGTGTTGAAGAACCCACCTTGTAAGGGATTTAAATATTTGTGTAAAATTTTCGAACCCATTATAAATTCCAAAACAAAAAAAAAAACATGAAAAAATTACACAGAATTTAATAACGTCAAAACCTTTAAACTTCCGTAACAAATAAATACACATGCGTTCAAAAATACTACACAGTATTTCATAGCGTGTTCAATGACCCGGGCGATAGTACAATTGGGTACACCTGCGGTATCGTGCTGTGAATTTTAAAACGGCGAAACATCTCGCCCAAACTCCGCCCTGAATAGTAATACCTTGTATAGACGGAGTTCGCGTTCCCTGTTTTATTGCACCAAAGTGTACGATTGCGTTTCGTACTGATTTCTGAATTATTTGAAGGATTTCAAAGCAGAAAGTTTAGTACGTGTAACAAAGTGGTATTTGTACATTTTGGTCGGCCAGATAATAATAATTATGTCAGTCAATATAAGTAAGGTAATGTAATGTAAGTAAGGTTTTCATTTTGATGTCTATATATATAAACTAGCTTCGCCCGCGTAAAAGTAGGTTTCTCCTAACAAACTTTGGTAGATATTTATAAGATCTACAATTAATTAGAACATTTTATGGTTCTATCTTTTATAGTTTAGGCAGCGTACGCAAAATAAGTAACTTTTCTGGTTGACTTTTTACACCTTGTGTCCGAAAAACTCAAATATCTTACGGAACCCTATTTTTTTCCAAAATAAAATATAGCCTATGTTACTTGTGGATTATGTAGCTTTCGAATGGTGAAAGAATTTTTAGAATCGGTCCAGTAGTTTTTGAGCCTATTCATTACAAACAAACAAACAAAGTTTTCCTCTTTATAATATTAGTGTAGATGAATAGCTGTTCGTTATTCACACTAAAACTCAAAAACGGTTGGACCGATTTGGCTAATTTTGATCTTGAAATATTTGAGATAGTTCAGGGAAGGTTTAGAAAGTGAGAAAAATGGAAAAAATTCACGAAAAAAAACCGAATGCAACGCGATCTCTAATTAAAATGTCATGAAATTAATGATTCTGTTCTGGTAATGCCAGTAGATGGCGTTATCCTTACTATTAGGCAGTACAAAGTTCTCCGGGTCAGCTAGTGTGTAATAATTTGTACGTTTTCTTTTATATATAATAATTTGACTTGAATGGTTTTGGTTCTTTTTAGTCTTCTCACTTCATTCGTGTGGTCGAGAAGCCGGTTCAATCATTACACTGAAGCAAAAAACAAAAGACACCTCCACACTCTATCAACACACTTCCACCACACATATACACTAGACACTACGCTACTATCTGTTTATAATCAGGTTAAAAAAAATATCCTCGGGGTAAATTAAACAAAATTATATTGAGTTAAAACTGTCGTCATCTAAAAATTACCGTCAAAAAGCTGTATCAAGACCTGCAGTGAAAATTCCTAGCAAGCTTCTATCATTGAATCGTAGCTGCATTTCACGAAATGGCAATCGACCGGAGGTCAGACTTCCGGCCGCGTCTGACGGGCCGGATCTGAACAAATCATGTAATAACCGGACGACTACACGAAAATTGGCTGAAATCGATGTTTAACACTGCAGGTATTGTGCAATTATTCCTAAGAATTATTATATTTGCGAAAATTTACCATCATCAATTTTTAAATGTGAATCTTTGAAGTTTATTTTTATTTCCTGTTTTGCATAAGTTATTTAAAGGCTTGCTAAAAAAAGGAAAATTTTTTATGTTCATGTTAGCGATGCTGTTTTACGTACCTACAAAATAATGATAATTTTACTATTCCTAACATTCGACGGCCACTCGAACGCATTACGCGATACGCATTCGGGGACTGCATAGAGCAGTGGTGGCCGAGTGGTAACGCGAGGCCGTTAGTAAACTTAATTAGTCTTATCTGGATATTTTTGACCTGGTGTAAATATGTTTTAAATGTTCTTCCATACACAATGCAGTGGTGGCCGAGTGGTAATGGCCCCGACTTACGAGTTGTAGGTCGCGGGTTCAAACCCAGCCAGACGCATTAATTTGTGTAATTTATTACATTACCACTACTCTCAAAATGGTAAAGGAAAACATCGTGAGGAAACCACCATATCCTAGAACCAAAAAATTCGAAGACATGTGACATTCACCAACCCGCTCTGGGCCCGCGTGGTGGATTATCGCCCATTCCTTCTCCTAGACAGGAGGCCTGAGTCCCAGCAGTAGGAATATTAAAAGGCTGATTATGCTTATTATATTAACATTCGGCGATAATATTCATGAACATATAAGCTGAAACATTAAAATCTGGTCTGACTTTGGCATTTATTGAGAGAAAAAGATTACAATTACGCAGAAAAAAGAAGAGCTTTTCCTTAACGCCTAAAGTTCGAAACGACTACTTAGATTCCACTCAATGTTAGTTTCGTCTTCATCATAATTATTTTATTTTAAGTTCTCTTAATTATAATAGTATAATTTGATATTTATTAGCATGTATATTATATGTATTATATTAATAAATATACCTAATCTTTACGATACATAATATCTATTATTTATTTACTGTGTACACTTGTCACAGTGTATTTTTTTTCAACCAAAAAGTTGACTGATAAATAATGCCTTTTAGCATTAAGTTCGCCTATGTACCAATACACTGCACATAAAGTATAGATAAAGAAATAAATACAATAAACTACCAGAACCCGAACAAAAACCATCATCATGTATTCCAAAACATCCACACATCTCAATCCACACACCGTAAATACCGTACAAATTGTAACAAAGCTATATAGCTCACATTAATAGTCCATCAGTGGATTGCAAGTCATCACCATGATCGATGGGCTATCAGACTGAGCAATTTTTCAGATCCACCCTTCGTAGGAGCATGTTAAGCTGAAGACGATTTGATGACAACTGAGATGGTTGGAAGATTTTTTTTCCGTTTGGCCCGGAAGGAAGATAATTTTTTGGTGTTTAGTAGAAAATAGTATATTAACGCGACACGTTTCGAGCTCCTATGCAAAATATCACTTCTTTAGCTCAAACAGTCACTTTAAATAAGTGTCTATGCATATATAGAAAAAAACGTGTATTATATATCCATTTACTTTGGTGACAGAACACTAAAAAAGAAAATACCATCCCTATTGAACAGTCTGCCGGCAGACATAAGGAGTGAAACAAACCCTAATAGATTTAGAAGCAAATTAAAATTATACTATTTATAATTTTTTAAAGTTTTAGTTATATAAGTTTAAGTTTAAATAATATTTAGTTTTAAGTACATTTAAGTATGACCCCCACAGTCAAACCATTGCAACGGTTTTGTGGGGTTTATCTTATAAGTTACTTACCTTTTCAGAATAAAGATAAATAAATAATAAAAATAACATCGATAAGAAAATTCGGTAATATGCGAGATAATTTCTTCATACAAAATGTTTTAAATGGACTCTGATCATTTCAGATCAATTCACTCAATTTATTAAAACGGTAAAAACTAATGTTGGTGGGTTTGTACAGACATTTTTAATAAGGATTCCGTAATGTTGTGTTAATTAGTCCAGCTTTTATCCAGTAAAAGATTTAAAAAGAATTTACTGATGAACGTTACGAAATGGTATAAATATTCAAAAGCTGCACCTCAAAGCACTGCGCTGACTTGATAAATGTAACCTAGAGGAGAAGTTTATAATTATTTATTTAAACTACACTACAATACAAATAGAATGCAGCTACAATTCAACTAGAATTAATATGGTGGACATCCCACCTATACGTACAAAATGTTTTGGGAACACATTCATTGTGCGTACAGCTAAGGAGTGGAATTCCTTGCCGGAATCTGTGTTTCCTGATGGCTACAACCCGGGAATCTTTAAGTCAAGAGTGAATAGGTTACTTCTAGGTAAGCGCGTTCCATCGTCGACCGCATCGTCGTTTTTCACCAGGTGAGATATCGGTCAAGCGCAAACCTAACAAGAATAAAAAAAAATGTATATAACATAATTTTAATGTATGAAATATGAATATAGTTTGTTCATAATCAGTAACTGAATCGATTCCAAAAATTTTTACACCATGTTATACTTTTTCCCAAAAATATTTTATAAACGTCACAAGTTGGACACCACCGACACTAAGTACAACACAGGTCACGGCAGGTCATTGCGGGTATTAAGCGTCAACGCACAGCTGGATGTAGGAGCAAAACAAACTCCCAGTCACCTGGATGTCCTGGTGACTATGTATTTGTGCGGTCAACCAGGTAACATAACAAGCTTATAACTTTGTCATTTTTCATGATACAGTTATGAAATACATAGATTCTTTACATAAAAATACTAGACACGTGTTACGGGTTTCGCATATACTAAAACTAATATTGTATATATATTTATTTATTTTATTGGCATTAAATATTGGTTTGTCCTACAGATAGGTATTCCAGATCTCACACAAGGTACCTTGTGTATATGAGTTTACATGTTTGTGAACGAACCCACGTTACGGGAGTTATTCCTAATGTGAGGCAACGTTTTTTTTTCTAAGAAAAAAAGAAAGCAGAGAAAGAAGAAAGACAATACAGTACAAAGTACTTTAAGTTAAAAAAGACTACACTACAGTAGATGAGCGCAATAAATAAATAATAATAAATATTTGAAATAGAGTATACATCCCAGCAGTAGGAACATGAACTGCCTACGCTTATATTAAAAACTGGTTTCCCCTGCGGTTCAACTTGCGACTTTGATTACTGCTCCACTTCCGTGGAAAGTGGTGTGATGTAATATAACCTACTACCTACTTTTTAATAATCCGACTATCCTAAAGATTTTGAACTGGTAGTTAATAAACCACCAGTGTTTAAATATTAACACATTAAAAAAAAAAAACAAAATCAAAATCCATGTAAAAGTCGTTTCCTTACAAAGAAAATATTTCCAAAAAAACAGCCAGGTTGTTAAAAGATAACCAACAGAACTAATGTCCAGTACTCTAGGAATGTCTTATCTATAAATTCCTTTTTATAAATAAATCAAATCTTTATTTCATTTAACAATTTATGCACACATATATTTATAATAAAAGACAAAAAGATGCTTATTTCTATATAAATTTCTTCCAGCAAACCTGTGAAAGGAGACAATACAGATGACAAAACTATAATGAAACTGAAACGCTGATAAAAAATAAATAGTGCCAAAAACAACACGTCACACGCTCGCAGCAACATTATTTACAATAAAAAAAGAAAACTACAAAAAAAACAATAATCACCTCGGATATTAGTCACTAATTAAGAACAACAAGACTCATTAGTACCCCGGCACAGCAGTTAGGGTCTCAGTAGTAATGCGGGAATTGATGTACATGCTAAAAGAAAGCCTGAGGAAAATATAAAAAAATTACCCATGCTCGTAATAGTGTTGGGCCGTAGGTAAAGTGAGAGGTCGATGTTTTAGAGGAAATATTAAAACATCGTAGTGTTGAATTAAACTGTTGGAAGTGAACGAAACAGACACGAAATTTTATGTACAGGTACACATTCAATTAGCTAAGCGTTTCATGCGAAGTACAGTTTTTTTGTTATTTTATATATACGACTTTTATAAATCGACTGTTTGAAGATCATTTACCAATAGTAATATTGTTTTTGGTAATTCACGTAATCCCATAGACCAGTTTTACACACTTAGTCAATATTCAAGCATCATCACCATCATTATTTCAGTCAAAACACGGCCACTGTTGGACATAGGCCTCTCTCAACTGTAGCCATAACGACCGGTCCTGTGCGTCTAGCATCCATTGGATTCTCACGACTCCACCAGTCCAAGCATAAACGAGCCTAAGCAAAAAGTCCATTGAAGTAGAAATGTATGATTTTGTTGAAAAGAATTCTTCGATATCAACAACGTAACAACACTACACTTATAGAGACATTCCCGTAATCCGTATTTATTTTATTTAGTAGCTAAGTACGAGAAATGGGGTTGACAGGAAACGTAGGAAAGGGGGGGGGAGGGAATAAGGGATCGGATTATTTTACGACAAACGTTACAAAACGGATTTACGCTAGTTGTATCGTTTCGGTTACATTTTAGGGTACTGTTTATGTTAATTAAAATTATATGGGCATGTTTTATTGGTATGGAGAATTTGGGATCTAAATTAACGCATTTTGGATACAACAGAAACATTGCAACATAATTTAATTACGGGATTCTCATTTGTTTACTGATAGACATAGTGGGGTGCGGAATCGTTGTTGTTTGAAAGAATTACATTGTTTTGAAACCCGAAGGGCAACTAAAGGAACACGGATGAATTTTTAGCCTGAAAAAGTCTTATACTAAACCATGACACTAGAACGTAAGGCAACAGAAGGACTTTTCCTTCAGTTGCCTTGCGTTCTAAATTAAACTTCCGACACCACAGTCTGTCATGCAGCCAAAGTGCGGGTCGCATAGCGCGGCACGCAAATATCAACGACATCATCCGACGTTCTCTTGTCAGCGTAAGCGATCCGGCCGTATTGGAACCTTATGACCTGGCACGCGAAAATGGCAAAAGACTAGACGGTATGTCTTTATTTCCATGGAAGATGGGTAGGTTTTTTAGTGTGGGACGCTACTTGTGACTTCTTCCTAGCTCGTCGTGCTATGCCAGTGCTGCCGCAGCGGCTGCAGAGAGCTGCGGAAGTTATATTTTCGAGCCTCTTCGAGAAACTCTCGGATCGTGGTGTTCGAGTGCTCACAAATTATTGAAAGAACTTTCAAAAACGCCTTATTGAAACTTCGCGTGATCCAAGGGCTGGCTTTTACTTTGGACAAAGGATAAGCATTGCGATTCAGCATGGCAATGCCGCTAGTCTTTTGGGCACATTACCAGCCGACAGTGATGTGTAGGATTTTTTCGACGTCGCTTTTTAGACTGCTTTTTTAGTACTTTAACCTTTTATTTTTATTTTGTAAACTTTTTTCTGTTGTAGTTTTAATTAGGTTGAGTTAAGCATATTAATGTATTAGTTTTATGGATTTTCCGACTCTAACTGAAGTCGTTTATACTGCGTACATCGAAGGACTGGAACAATTTGCCAACTGGGGTTTTCCCGTTCAACTAAAATTTAGGTGTCTTCAAGACTTAGAGTGAATAGGCTCTTAATAAACTAGTGCGCCTGACCATCAATGATTGCATCTCCGCTTACCATCTGGTGGGATCGCAGTCAAGCACTGGTTTACATCAATTTAAAAAACACCAATGTAGGGGTGGATTTAGTAAATAAAAGTGTGACACGATGGAGGTGAAGATGATTGGCCACCTCAAAAATAAAACCCAGAGTGCGAGAACTCATTTGCTTATTTTCCGCAAAAATAAAAAACAAAAAGAGCCCCGAAAGTCACGCTACTGATCACTTTTATCCTCAATTACACGGAACCCCATACATGGACTATAGTCCATGTGTCTATAGTTATCTAGCGCTGGTTACTAGATTGGAGGGACGTTACTAGCCAGACAGACAGAGTTATATGATGACATACCAACCTGAAAAAAAAACCGGGCAAGTGCGAGTCGGACTCGGGTTCACAAGGGTTCCGTACAAACTTACCTTTGAAAACAGTTCAATTCCTTAATTAAGTTAGAATTTTTTTTCCGAATCGCTAAAAAAGTTTTTTTTGTGACGTAACTTCGAATTTACACTTTTAAGATGTTTTTCATAGCATACTTGTGCTGTAAGACCTTGTTTCATGCCAAATTTCAGGATTCTAGGTCAACGGGAAGTACCCTATGAATTTTGATTTTCTTGAGAGTGTCGAAATACATGTTTTTTGCGACATAAACTGCGGCGACCTTTTTTTCCGATAACTTGATTTTTTCACAGCTTCAAGGGACCGCAGACTTAAGTATGTGGTTTCAATTTCGACTCGATATCTTAACGCGTTCCCAAGACCAAAGGTCTTGACAGACAGATGGACGGATAACAAAGTGTTCCTATAAGGGTTCCGGTTTTTCCTTTTGAGGTACGTAACCCTAAAAATATCGCACAACTTATACTACAAGGTCTAGAAACTTGTGCTCAAGAGTTCCTCACTCAACGAAAATGAAAAAGAGAGATGATGAGAGATTAAGAGATTCTTAGAAGGGGTTTAATAATGGATGAAAGATTGTTTCATTATTTTTACGAATAAAAACTCCTATTGTATATTTTCTTAGATTTTATGTAAGAGTGGGAAGAGTATATTGCTCAGAACATAATTGTTCAATGAAATTGAAATATTATAACTTGGACCGAAAACTTAGCGAGAATCTGATGGATGCAAGACGCACATCGTTCGGTAACCGTTCGGACCGAGCCCAAGTCGTCAACGGCGCGTATTGTTTCACGCGCCTTAAAGAGATGTCAGTAACTATAGGGGCCCAGCAGCCCCAGCAGCAGCAGCAGCAGCGAAGCCTACTAGGGCCAAGGGTCTGATTCTGAAAGGAAAACTCGGCCCCGGTACGAAACGCAACGAAGGAACAGGAGTGGGGTTTAGTTAGTACAAGTCTGACACTATCTCCCGCACCGCCCAAAAGCGGGGGATAAGAAGATTTTTCCACCAAAAAAAAAAACAGCAGTACTGGTTATTGTGGTGACACTGGCTGAAACAATAATGATAATAAGACGCTGATGAAGCTGTAAACCATTCTAGCAATCACATAATAATTTATTATAATACCTGTTACATTATTCCACTGCAAAAATTTCTTGAAAACTGAGAAGTCACGCACTTCAAGGTTCGTGGCTTCCAAAATCATGATATATTCGTAAACACGTACAGTTTTCACCGCGTCTCTCAAAAGTTATCCCGGAAGATTTCTCCGCATAATATCTTCCTTGTGATTTATTCCTTTATCCTGTATCCCATTTCAAAGGTCAAATAGCCGTGGCCCCGTTTTGGGGTTCTTCAAGTGTGAAAACGAGACCCTACTGAACATCGTGACTTTACTAGGCTTACGCGAACTTGCGGGAACGTTTAAGAGAGTGCAAAAAGCAAAGTAAAAAAATCTACTTAGGTATGTGTTTCAGCTAAGTCTAAAAGAAAGAAGTCATTTGATAATTTCTAACCTCAAAAAAAGGGCCTAACTTGCGGGAACGTTTAAGAGAGTGCAAAAAGCAAAGTAAAAAAATCTACTTAGGTATGTGTTTCAGCTAAGTCTAAAAGAAAGAAGTCATTTGATGATTTCTAACCTCAAAAAAAGGGCCTACGCTTACTTTGTCTGTTGATATGATGTCTGACCGTCCAGTTGTCTGTTAAAAAACTAATGGCTACTGTAAATGTGGCTTCCATCATGTCGTTACAAAAAAGCACGATGGTAAATTATGAAAGAAGGTAGTCTGTACGAAACTCAAGTTCGTTTGTCTGGTTCGCTCTTGACCGGTTTTTCACGGAACGTTTATACATTTTCAGAGGTTGATATTTTAGTGATTTTGTTTGATTTACCAGTTTTTTCTTTCGGAGGGATAGTTTTGAATTGAAGAATGTTTGAACAAACTTGAATGATATGTTTTTGGGAACGTTTGCGCTTATTTTACGGAGAAGGGTTTTTCCTCATGGTGTGGCGGTGGGTGTTAATATAGGAAGTATCCGTGAAAAAGGGATCGTGTCAATCTTTTGTTTAGACTACAGCTTTTTGCAGTTTGTAGAAGCATGCTCAGAATTTCAATAAGTACCTTTTTTTATTTAGACTAACTCCATGCTCAGTGCGTCTTTTGCGGGTCTGTCGATTATGAAAATTTTGCAATAATGACACTCAAATGATTCCTTTAATACCGGAGTGGATTGAAATGCTGGGAAGTTGTAGACGACACGTGAGTAGAATCATTTTGAGGTGCGACGTTTACGGATGGCAGTCTTGGGCCGTCGAGTAGTTCGGAAGCTCCTAACCAATTTATTGGTTCTCTCACAAGACACACCTAAGTCTGTAATCACCTATTAACTAAGAATCAAAGGTGTTTGTGAATTAAATTGTTATTTTTTTTTACACCATGAACCCTCTGACGGAAAATCATACCAACGTCGGCTGTACCGGTAATTTATCGCTGTTGCCTTTACGTCTAATAGAATCACCACAACAAAATGAAAACATAAACATAAAAAAGATACACTAATTGTGATCAAAATTTTGAGCCGATCCGATTGTAAATTGTCACTTGCATAGTCTAATTACTTATGCACTTCCCTGAAAAACATAGCTCTTTTACTACCCAATCAATAGAGCATATATTCGAATGCATTTCATTTACCAAACTGCATTTAGGATATGGTGTTTTTAGTACAATTGTACACATCAATGTCATAGCGGCTTTGTGTCACATGTCACTTTGGTAATTACCGCTTTCTGTTGGTGACTGTACAATCGAATCAGGGATGGTTAATATAATGTGTACTCGTCCGTCCACTAATATTGTTTCGGACGATTCATTTTGGTATAACAGTCGATAACGCATTGAATAGGGATGAGAGAAATCTTTCCATCTCATCTATCAAGATATGCTCATCATTATGCAGCAGTAGTGGCCCGTAATGGAAAGGAATAGTCCTTTAGCTCGGAGTTTCCTTGTGTGATCGCAAGGAAACTCCGAGGAATGAAGATATCCGATGGAGAATCAAGGTCGACGACATAGCCCGAAGAATCGCCAAATATAAGTAGCAGTAGGTAGGGCACATTGCTCGCAGAACGGATGATCGATGGGGCCAAAAGGTTCTAGAGTGGCGACCAAGCACCGGAAAATGGAGCGTTGGAAGGTCGCCCACAAGGTGAACCGATGACCTGGTAACAGTGGACGTCTTTCGGCTGAAATAATGATGATGATGAGTGGTGGTCCAGTGGTAACGATCCTAACTTACGAGTTAACTTGGTAGTTGGGGTTCAAGTCCAGCCAGGTATATTTTATTTCTCAGCTCATTTCCTCTCCTAGGGAGGAGTTCTGAGTCACAGCTGTGGGAACATTAAAAGGCTGATTATTCTTCTATGCTTATACTATATTATTGTACACCGTAAAAATACAGCAGGAGTTTAAAACTAATATGGTTTTTGCAGACAATATTTAGAAAGATTTTATAAATTTTAGAAAATGCAAATAAGGAAGGCGCACGTGGATCGTGGAGTCCTTTTTATATATGTACAAGCCGGCCGGTAACTGGCCTAAACCAGTATATAGGACCCCTTCATACCATCAGACGATATCATGAGAAAGATATGAGATGAAATGTCTCGATATTTTTATCATTATTGACAGGCGGGCGCTTGACGTCTAATCTTATCTGATGGTAAGCAATGACGTGTTCGACAATTTTTTTTTTGTGGAAAAATCATCCAATGCCAAATCGCATCTTGGGCGAAGCGGGAGATAGTGTCAGACTTTTACTGACAAAAAACCCACTTCTGTTCCTTCTTTGCCTTCATCCCGGGGCCCCGGGTTTCACTTTTATTTTAACCGTGGCCCCAGTAGGCTTTGACCCTGCTGGGCCCCTACGAATGCTAACATCTCCTTAAGGTGCGCGTGGAACACTACGCGCCGTCGGCGACTTGGGCTTGGTCCGGACGGTTACCGGACGGTCGGACGGCGAGGTTTGTTCATCATCTTGGCGATCGTCGATCTTGATCGACGATGTAACAAGCTTGCCTAGGAATAATCTTGACTTAAGTACCACCAGGTTTTAGTTATCAGAAAATATAGACTTCGACTTTTACCTTTCACGAAGCAATTGTACTTTTAGCATAGCATAGCTTCGTATTGTTGTATTGTTATTATAATATTATTATAAAGCGACACAGAATGATGATTAATCACATAAGAACAAATCAGATTTTTACTAAGTATATCATATGTGTAATAATTAGCTGAGTATTTAATTATTTAAATCCGTTAAGAAATGGTGAATTTATCAAAGTCTTTCTTTATGGCTACTTGGAAACGTACGCTCTCGCTGGACTATTTACGATAACATCATCTGTCATGATCCGTGCGACGAACGGCTTGATCGTATTCATTCGCTGGTGGAGACCGATCATAACATATGACGTCACAGCGAGTCGCTTCATTCTTAGGCGCGTTTCTGTAAATAATAATTAAAATTGCTGTATCTTCGTCATTTTTGGTCCGATTTAAATAATTTCTTCACAATATTTACTTTTTTTTTGACACTATAAGTTTGCTTACTCTACGAAAATCATGACTGATCCTCATTATAGAGATACAGCTTTTGACATTTTTATAAGTGCTCATGCAGGCTTATGGGAAATAAAATGATTTTGAGTTTATTTGAGTTAAATGATTATTTATCTATGTCTAAATTTTTGTCCAATGAGAGTAAGTACTTACTTACTCTCATTGGACAAAAATTTCTTTCCAGGTTTTACAGCGATAATCTACTTCCTCATTTTCTCAAAGTAATACAAGTAAATTGTTTACGACTAAGGATATTATGGACACGTGTGTCGTGTGAGCGATCGTGCATCAGGGACGAGATGCAGAAATAATTTTTGTTGTTATGTCCGTGTCTGTTCGTTTGAAATTAATTTCAGAGCAACTTCGGAGCAGTCAGGACATCTGACTCGTAGGATTGCTGCTGAAATTATGCAATGAAGAACGATGTGCTTTTAACATGTATTTAGGGTTCCCAAGAATTTTTTTCAACAACTCGGGACAATTGGAAAAATAAAAAATGTTTTTTTTTACAGAATATCGTTTTTTAGGGTTCCGTACCTCAAAAGGAAAAACGGAACCCTTATTGGATCACTTTGTTGTCCGTCCGTTTGTTTGTCTGTCTGTCAAGACCCATTATCTCGGGAACGCGAGGACGTATCGAGTTGAAATTAAAAGTTTATGCTTAGGTCTACAGTTTCTTGAAGCTGTGAAAAAATCAAACTTCTAAGTTAACGGAAAAAAAAGATATGGCCGTTGATGTCACAAAAAATGTATATTTTGACACTCAAGACACTCAACCAAAATTCTAGAGTACTTCCCATTGCCCCAGAATCTTGAAATTTTGCATAAAACAAGGTCTTATAACATAAGTATAGGAATAAATCTGAAAACAGAAAATTTGTTGTTACGTCACAAAAAACATTTTTTTTTTGCTATTTACAAAAAACTTCCAGTCTCTAATCAGGAATTGAACTCTTTACATAGTTAAGATTCTACGGAACCCTCAAGACGCGAGTCCGACTCACACTTGCCAAGTTTTTAAGGTTGTTGTAATTTAAATGTTATCAGCAATTTTAACCTGATAAGTTTTTAAACTGTAACTTCGCATGTGTGTCACATCCTCTTAACGTTAATTTGCGAGACTAGAATATATTATTTCCACATAAGTCTCATATTGGATTATATGAATCAAACTGAGAATAATTGGAATTTGTGATTTCGTAGAATACTTCACTAGCATGGTTAATAGCTAAACACTGTGCTCAACTTTGCAGCGTCCTTATTTTTTTTTTCAGTGTACCTAACTTTTTTTTGCTAAAAGGGAAATAATCACATAACTTCCCCCTTTCTGGGTAGAACTAGAGAGAGTGTTCGATTTTTAGAGACTAAAACCCATACTGTACCTTTAGTTAACGCAGCCCTGGCAGGCAGATTACACGGACAATTGTAACCAACAACAATTAAATAACGAATGGCGCAAAAGTAATGTCATAATGTGAATGTTCCTTAACTTTTGTAGATGGCGCCAAATTTCACTGCGCTTGTTGTAGTAATATAGAGTTTGTCCAATAATATTCAGTAAAAAGCAAAAACCATATGGATTTAGTAATTGTACCGAAAAACCTAATATATTTTTATAAAAAATGATAAATTACTTATTAATTACCAGTTAAACTTCGTCTTTCGTTTTCAGTTAAATTCTAGTTCATCTTTAAAATTCATGGTATCTTCGTAACAGAATGTTAGAATTTCATCCAATTTTCAATGATTAAAAAAATATTATGCAGATATTGAACCAAGCATCAATAAAAAGTAGTTTAATTTGATAAGAATTAATACTAAGTTACTAATAAAGTGTTTTTTTCTAGAAGCGGCGACGAAATCAAATTTTTAAATAGAAGAAAGCCGTTATTGTGACATAATTATAATAGTGTATAACTATTATATGTGGTGTCGAAACATTCTTTGTAGGTAATGATGTGTTCTACAAAATCGTAGTACATTCTATTGTTCTAACATTAATAGTTTTTGCAGCGCACGCTATGTAAGGAAATTTACAGGCAAAATATTCACACTTTGGGTTACCTTATTGTAGTTTTAGTAGGGAACTCTAATGTTTTTTAATATAAAATATAATCGGTTCAGTAGTTTTTGTGTTTATTCATTACAAACAAAAATACACACACAAATATTCACAAAATATTCACAAATCCTAAAATACAAATTTTTCCTCTTTATAATATTAGTTCATAATTCATAATAATTTAGTATAGATTAGTTAACTAACTGTGTGTGGACAACTGTCCACAAGCCACAGAGCGATACATACCTCAAAAAATGTAAATTATTGTTACTGCTAATTTGACAAATTTTCGATCTATTGTTTTAAGATTTGAACTGGCCACCTAGATCGCCTGATCTATCGGCGCTAGATTTCTTCACTTGAATTCTTTTGGAACTGTTTACCACAACAAACCACAAACCTTATGTATGTAATGTCCTGTAAGTCTTGAAAGTTAACATTGAAGAAGAAATCGCCAACTTGCAGCCAGATGTTTTACGAGCAACAATTTAAACGAGCATTATGCATCAACTCGGGAGGTGGCCATTTGCGTGCTATATTTTTTTTCAATTAATATTATCAATTTCACACTTTCAAGTAACCTTTTCATGAAAACAAAGTCCATTTATTTTTTATTTGTAACTAAATGGAAGCCAATTCAAATTATGCCATTAACTTTGCGCCATCCTGTATTTTAACGTATGGGTTATTAGTATATATATTCTTGTATTCGACTTTTCTGTCTCTCTTTTATTGCACCTACCATTATTTTTGTCTGTATCACCCAAAGACTGACTGGTAGAAAATGCCAAAGACATTCACCTCTGTAGGTCCACGGGTAGTGTGAAAGTGAAACCCGAGGCCCTGGGACGAAAGCAAAGAAGGAACAGGAGTGGGTTTTTAGTCAGTAAAAGTCTGACTCTATCTCTCGCACCACCCAAGAGCGTGATATGTCATAAGATGATTTTCCCATCTAAAAAAAAACCTTTGTAAGTACTTTTGTGTGCTTAAAGAATTTAATAAATAACAAATAACATCACTTCATCACTCACTAACCATCACCTCCGCCAAATTAAACCCAAGGCCAAAAATCATGTCAAAACAAAAATTCATTCAGTACCTTCAGCTTCAGAACAAATTTCCCACCGTCTTCACAATCCATTTGTTGGGAAACAAAGTACCCGCATATTTTGCTCCACGTGATGTTCGCGGGAAAATTTTCTCGCATTAGAAGTGAGAAAGCAAATTTCTTGATACGGCACCAAAGTGTTTGATATTACTTAAGGGAACCCTTTATTAAACATACATAATATACAACGTTTGCGTTACTCGTTTGAATTTGATTACGTTTGTGGTGTGAATTCTGATTATTCTAGGTTTTCGTACGGAATAATTATTCCCAGAATTACGTGTTGTTGGTTTTGTTTATTTTCTTCACGGTATTTCAAGTTATTAAGGTAGGTTGGTAGATTTAGATTTAGTTAATTAGTTTTATGTAGGAAGATTAGTGTGAAAAAGATCAAGGAACCACATCTGTGTGAAGTCAGACGTGGTTCCTTGATCTTTTTAACTTGATTCAGCCATGAAAACTCATCATCATCATCATCTTCCTGCCCTTGTCCCATCTTATTTGGGATCGGCGCAACACGTTTTTTTCTTCCATTCTATCCTGTCAACCGTCATACTATCACTAACTTCCTTTTCTTTCATGTCACTGTTCACACAATCCATCCATCTTTTCTTTGGCCTCCCTCTCCCTCTCCACCCATCCACACGTATATTCATAACTCTTTTAGTAACATGTGTTTCATCTCTCCTCTTTACATGACCATACCAAGACAAACGATTCCCTTTCAACTTTTCAGTCACTGGCGCCACTTTCAAACTTCCCCTAATATATTCATTTCTCACTTTATCCATTCTCGTCACACCACACATCCATCTCAACATTCTCATCTCCGCTACATGCAATCTTCCTTCATCCGTCCATGAAAACTATTTTTTAATATTTTCAATAAAATAGGGTGTGCTTCTTATGAACGGCACAA
Organism: Mythimna vitellina; assembly: GCA_949316375.1. NCBI lineage: Eukaryota > Metazoa > Arthropoda > Insecta > Lepidoptera > Noctuidae > Mythimna > Mythimna vitellina. Next base: position 3,101,374 of record OX438687.1, on the reverse strand, counting down.
AAATCTCAAGAATGAATTCAGTTGAAGAGGCTTACAATTAATAATGCAAAGATAAAAATAAAATAAAAAAATATGGTACACACACAACACAATACAGTACACATTTTTATGACAGAGTTAATTAGAGACAAAACAAAACTGATTAAATTAAGTAGGTATGTTATGTGGTCACACAATTTTTTATCGCGCCTAGAAATTGCATGGCATTATCGCACGAGTGATGACAATATGATGGCTCCTTATTATAGCTACGGTAGCTGGAAATCGAGGTCGGAATCACGGCGACTCGGGCGTGAGGGCCGTTCCTTCGAGCTAGCAGCCGCTAGCATTATTGCTTCGCAGAAGGAGGTGACCGCCTACCATTCTTCCTAGCTTCGGATCATGGCCTGTACCAAGGCCGCCGCGAGATGTCGTTGCCGCCGATCACCTCCACGAGGACACGGAGATACTCCGCTTGAGCGGGACACACCTCTACCATATGCTCCACCGTGTCCTCCAGGTGATCCACAAATATAGATATGGTTGGAGTACTAAGATTATAAGATAGACTAAAGTCGTGAGCAATGGGTAGCTCGACGTCCGGCCGTCCGGTAAACCTCAGGACCGAGCCCGAGTCGTCAACGGCTCAGAGTTTTCCACACGCGCCTCAAAGAGATATCAGTAAAACCGTAGAGGCCCATCAGGGCCAAAGCCTATCGGGGATAGGTTATTTGCGAAAGGGAAACCTGGAACGTAAAAGAAAAAAAAAACATTAATGTGGTTTTATTCTGTAAAAATCTGACACGTCCTCGCGCTTCACCCACTCACTAAAGTTATTTTATACTGTACTTTTTATTTCAATTGATTGAATTCGGGGGTATTTTATCCACATGGATACGTCAACTCCATTTATTCTATACTTATAAAGACGTCTTAGTGTAAATCAACTAAGCATAACTAAACTTAAAACCAAAGTATTTTATAACGATCAATCACACAGTAAACTTACACAGTTAGCGGTTGTAAGACAGTTTAACTTTCTCGGGTCTCAGCCGTTATTGCTCGGCGGTTAGACCCTTATACATCGCAGCTGTACTCTTCAGTTATAAGACGGACCATCTTATCTCTTAAATTACGGTCTAGACCTATAAACGTTGGTGCTGTTGGTTAAATTCTAGACTTCAATGGGATGTCTGGATCAGAGAAAGTGAGTGTGTACAAAGATTATGTTCGGGATGTCTTAAAAGGGTGTAGTGTGAGTGTGTGATAAAACACTACTTTGAGGTTGAGGTTAGAATGTTTTGAGATACTGCATGTGGTTAGCAGCGAGATCGTTTAACTGTTAAATATGAATATATTCAATACTTTTTACTTTTTACGGCAAAGCCAAAGGAGGGTTATGATTTTGACAGGCTATGTATGTATGTATTTGAGTATGTTCATATGTTTCATCATAGCTCTTAATGTACTTATTGGAACTTGACATGTGAGGTATTCTTAGAACCGACTTAATTGTCCGCTGAACATAGGCTACGTGACGTGTCACAAAACTTGATATGGCGCCCTCTAGCGGACAAAAAGTAATGTGTTAAAAATAAAAATGGAGATAAATACGACGTGTTTAGTATCATTTGAAAGGGCCTCACTTGTACATTACCAAAATATTGCTCAAATTTAAAGTGATACCCTCTAGCGGAAAAATTCATGCGTAAAATTTATCACGAAAATTGTTTAATTTAAAAAAACTAAAACCCGACTACTACAAAAGAAAACGACGCTGAAGAAGTATGAAACAAGATTTTCATACTTCGAACACAACAAAAAGAAAACCATAGTCACACTTTATTAAAGTGTTTCGGTTGGTACCTATAACGTACATTTTTGTACGTTATAGGTGTCAACCGAAACACTTACAGCATAATTGTAATAGTCGGGTTTTAGTTTTTTACTTTTTTTAAAGCTTAGGTTGGAAGCGAGAGTGAATGGGGAACGGTCAGCTCCTTCTGAAAAGCAGTAACGATGGAGAGAGAGAGCCAAGGAGGTGGCTGAAACCTTGAGGGAGAAAACGTCCTCACGCTTCAGCTGCCATAAAGGAGATGCCACAGTCGTCATGACTTTCAGAGCGATTCTCGGCTCGGGTTTGCCGTCGCGTTGTGTTGTCAGTTGTGTTCCATATAAAATATGTCATTCAAACTAAAGAGGCCCCGTAAAGTCGATGACTGCTAGGGTTGTGGGAATGTTTCGCACAAACTTGCAGCCCAACTGTAGGTGCCAGCTCTACTTCAATTAAAATCATGTGTAAAAAATCGTCTTTTAATTTCAGATTATATCTTTCGGATGGAATTGCAATACTTTTAGATTAAACATACAACTTTTTTTTTGAAGTTGTGCTCATTAAAGGGGTGACCTGCTTGCTTAGCACACATATCGACGGTAAAGTCCCTGAGTGATTTTTTTCTTTATCGCTTTGAATTTAAAGACGTTTTTACCATACAAGTATTTTTCTGAAATCTCTGAAGTTCGAATAAAAACAAAAGTTATTATTTATTATTCTTAATGAAACATTTAATGGCTATTTTTTTTACTTCTCAAAATTTTTGTTTTTTTTTCAGTTTTTTGTAAATTTATGACTTCGACTGTAAGAATTGATAAAATATAGACCACGCTTTGCTCACAATCCTAATCTCAAAGTGATTATTAAAAAAAAAATGGTTTAAATATATACGAATACAAAAAATCAATTATTTACTTTCACGATTGTTTAATTTTAAAACTAGCTATTCCCCGGGGTTTCACCCGCGTTCATAAAATATAACCTGTGTCACTCAGGAATAAAGCAGCTTTCTATCGCTGAAAAATTTTAGTAATCAACCATCACTTTCAGATATTATCTAGGAGGTAATCTCTGAAAGTACTACAAGTAAACAAAATACAAAAAAAAAAACAAACTTTATCTCGTCATAATATTTATTTATTAAAACTTTATGCAAGTAAGAAACATTGTACAAAAGCGCTTTAGGCATTTTCTACCAGTCGACCTTAGGGTGGTGCAGAAATATAACATGGTATGTGCAACATAATGGTAAACTAGACTAAAAATACAATAATAAATATATACTATTCTATAGTATATAATATTCGTGTAGATGTCAGCCATACAATGCATTTCAATTGCAGACGCACTTAGCACAGCGTCTAGATTTCAAAGAATCGCATCCATATAATTTTCTTTCATACATGCTTGAAGTAAGGTATTCACAAAAGTTCAGTGACATGATTTAACCTTTCTTGAGACTTTCTCTTACCAAACAATGCTTTACCAAATAGCGCACTCTGCATATAAAATGACTGATGTGATCCTTAGAATTAAGTTTGTTGTAATTATTTGTACATGTCTAACATAACATGAAAATGCTTCAAAAGCAACGCGGGGTCTACTTCTTTGGTTCAAATCTTGGCGGGCGCTTAATTTTTGTAATATATTTCATCATCACTAGTCTCAAAACGGTAAAGGAAAACATTGTCAGGAATACAGCATATACAAAACAAAAAATTCGAAGACATGTGTCATCCATCAACCCGCACTATGCCCCATGATGCGATTCCAATGAGCGAGCTTGTAATATTGGGATTTATCTGTCTAAACACAGTGTTTTCGAATTGAATTCGCTGTCAGCGATAAGACCGCCATTGTACCCATAGATTTAAGTTTCCGTGAAATCGTTATTATTTTGGTGTACATAGCATAGCATAAGCATAATCAGCCTTTCAATGTTCCCACTGCTGGGACTCAGGCCTCCTCTCCAGGATAGGGAATGGGCCGTAATCCACCCCGCGGGCTCAGTGCGGGTTGGTAATGTCACATGTCTCCGAATTTTTGGTTCTAGGACATGCCGGTTTCCTCACGATATTTTGAGAGCAAATACACAAGTGTTGATATAAATTACACAAAGTAATGCGCCTTAAACCCGCAACCTACAAATCGTAAGTCGGGGCTGTTAATAATCAGCTACCACTGCTTGGTGTACCATAAAGCTTATTCTATTCTATTGTATTTTCAACTATGGTTGGTCTTCAGAAAACTCGCAGCAAACTTAATCAAACGTTGAAGGAAAACATTATAATAAAACCGGCATATCCTAGAACCAAAAATTCGAAGACATGAGATATTCACCAACCCGTACTGCAACCGCGTGATGGATCGACCCATCCTCTCTCCTAGAGTCCTCTCTAAGCCTGAATCATAGCAGTGGAAACATTGTTGTGCTAATATAACAAAGCATTAAAATATTTTAAGATTTTTTTGTAAGATAAAATTACAGCCCTACGTTTTCAATTAGGTTATTAGCTGACCCGGCAAATTAGGTTCTGCCCAAAAATTAGGAATAAAGGTAAAGAGTTTTTCGGGAAAATCAGGAATATTTGTATAAAAGTACTTGAGTACGGTTAAACAGTGTAATGTCGAATGCAACAGTTAGCAAAATGCATCCTAAATTAAATTTTGAAAATATGCGTAGATCTTGACGGTAATCGTTTATAGTGATGGTGACGTACTGTTTCAGGTTTAGGCGAGTTGTTCTAATTGAAGTGTTTTTTTTTAGGTAGAAAATCATCTATTGACATCCCCCGCTTTTTCGTGTCAAACTTTTACTGACTAAGAACCCACTCCAGTTCCTTCTTAGCTATTGTTCCATGGCCCCGGGGTTCTCTTTCACATCACCTATGGCCCCAGTAGGCTTCGACCGTGCCGGGCCCTTACAGATGCTAACATCACCTTGACGAACACTACGGACCGTCGACAGCTTGGGATTGGCCCGGACGGTCGAATGGCGAGCTACCTATTGCTCCGCAAGCTCGTGCCTACGGTGGCCGGAAATCGGGATCGAAATCCCGCTGGGGCACGAAGCCATTGCCTCGCAAATGCGGCCGCCGCCTTTGCTAGCACTAGTAAGTAGGCAACCGCCTGCAACTCCTCCTCGTTCCGGACCATGGCCTGTACTAAGGCTCGGTAAAAGAGATTGCTGTCGCCGATCACCCCCACGAGGACACGGCGGTGCTCTGCCCACAGACGGGGCACACCTCTACCGTATGCTCCACCGTGACATCCGGACGTCTAATTGAAGTGTTGCGTTTATAAATCTGAATAAGCATACCCACCTTATGTAAAAAAAAATATATTCTAATCTGTTGAGTCATTTCGGAGGCAATCAGGTTAACTCACACCATTACTAACTAATTTTAGTTAACAATATTGCTAATTACCCTAATTGAGTCTATAACGACTCAATCAGTTTTTTGAAAGAAAAATTAAAACAAGTCATAATGACATTAAACTGTGGACATTCCTCTCGTAACAAAATTCAAATTACTTCTATTAAATTTAACTTTACATTCATACGCAAGAAGCGTAATTGACTTTGAATTGAAATTAAAAGGTGACACAGTCGTCTCAAAGTCGTAGCAATACGACTAAACGAATCAGTGAACGCACTGAGATTTTTAATTTTATTTACATTAGGAGGAGCTACAGCGTTGTAATGCGATTTGAAAACATAGGGGAAGGTGATTGGGCGAGCCAGAGTTAGGGAACGTTTTCATTAAAATGAAGCTATGGCGGATTAAAGCGGAAAAGAGCAGTGAAAAGTGGCAACTGTTTTTATTCCATGCCGCCAATGTTTGTTTGATGAGCACGATTGTATATTAACATTTTTATCAGTTGTAGTAGATACTCATAGTACAAGCTCTGCTTAGTTTTAGTGAAACTTTTGGAATATTATTATTTTGAAACGGAGCGGGGCGGATTGTGGAGTTCACCTACCCGCCGCTTCTTGCTCGACTCCGACTCCACTTTGGTCTGTTTACACTGTCTCCACTGATGAGGGGTGGAAATTTCGAGCACTGTGATTGACCAATTCGCTGTTCGCTCCTTTCCACTCTGCCCAGCTACACGTCAGTGGAAACGCAACCTAATGCTATCTACATGACAAGCCTTATTTCAACTATAAGTGTATTCAATATAGCTGCCGTAGCTACATGGCTATGGCATGGAATGGCTGATTAAGCTACATAGCTTAATCAGCCATTCAGTTACCAGCCTAGCCCTTTTATCTAATGGAACCTTTCAACTAGCGGCCTAAATGAAACTTTTTTTCTGCAATCGGCTCTAAAATCATCTTTGTGTGAGTGATTTTTGACAACCAATAAACTTTTTTTTATGGGAAATCATTATATAACACATCCTACTGTGAGTGGAGCGAGAAAACCGACCTGTGTTCATATAATTGTTCTTTGCGTTTTAGGGCCATGGTAAATCTTTTTAACAATCATGCAGGAGTACTACACGCTGAATTTTAATTAAGAAACCAAATAACTGTTACTGTTACTGCTCCTAGACTCAGTTCTGGACACATTCCATGTAAAAAATTTGCCTTCATGATGAAGAAAATTACTTCACCCAATTGTGGGGAATGTGGAGTTGTCGAAGACCTACAACAATTATTGATGGAATGTGTCCAATATGAGTTCAGTAGAAATAGTTTGATAAGGTCTCCGAATTTGAACAGTACTGATGTAAGCATGTTCCATAACATTCTATCCCAACCAAATAGTGACAATGCGAAAGATTTGCTCGAATTCATGGCCCATGTCTTGTGATGTACGTACAATTGTTTAGGTTACTCGTACGATGGGACTGACATACTCTATGCGTAAAAGCCCCTACAAATAAACAAAGAAAAAAAAAAACAAATAACAATTTTCTGCACTTCACAAAACAGCGCGCCCGCTACTATTTTTACTCCATATATTTCAAATCCAAAAATTGTTCAGCAACAAAGTATAATCTCAAACTTATGTTAGACCCTAACCCACCCAAACTTTAGAATTATATTCAAAAACCTTTTAATTTTGTTATAAATACAAAATTCTTTGAAGTTCTACTAAAGCCAGACATTTTACGGTATATGTCACAGTATTTTATTTATAATACGTGTTGTGTAGACTCCACGCATTAAAATAGTATGTATATGAGAAAAGTTTGGAATTAGCTTAAATAAAAGATTTATTACAAAGTGCTTTATGTACATTTGTGACAAGGGTTAATTTTCGGATTAATTGTTCTTATAAATCACTCTTATATTCTAAAGGTGAAAGGTTTTATGTACTTATGTATAAATGTGTGTAGAGTGGAGTTACTTGCTCGTTCATATACATAGAAAAAGACCAGTTGGAACTGTGCACAGATTTCTGACATTATTTCTAAGTTTTTTGCGTTGGATGGCCTCCTACAAGGTTAACCGATGAGCTGGTTATTGTCGCGAGAACCCGACAGATGTGTAACGCTCATAAACGTTTGTTGTGGTGACACTTGGAGGGGGGGGGCTATGCCCAGCAACTGTTTGGCAAAAATGATGATGATGGTGGTTTCAGGCATTTCTTGAGCAGTCCCCTTTTGGAGATCGATCCATGTGATTATTATTATTTTAGCCGCAAGTTATTCTTGCTCCGCGTATGTCCTATGTGCCTAAATCAAACTTGAAATAGAATGTAGATAGCCTATCTAGGTGACAAAAGTTCAACAGTGTAAGACATATTGTGTCCAAAATAGAGAGAATTGTGAACGGGCTGTAAGTGCACTTCAATGTACGCGTTCAGTCACTGTTCTTACGTTAAGGGGGAAACAAACGTACGACTTTTTGAAAATGCGATTGTGACCCAGCTGGAGTTTGTAATGGCAGTGATATTATACATTTAAAACTAAGTACAATAAAATTATATTATTACTAGTATTTTCCTAAATCATCCACAAGCTGGTTATTATAAGTATTACTAAATGACACTGCACATGTTACTAAAAGAGTTATGAGTATACATGTGGAAGGGTGGAGAGGCAGAGGGAGGGAGGGAAAGAAAAGATGGAAGGATTGTGTGAACAGTGATATGAAAGAAAAGGAAGTTAGTGATAATAAGACGGTTGACAGGATAGAGTGGAAGAAAAAAACGTGTTGCGCCGACCCCAAATAAGATGGGACAAGGGCAGGAAGATGATGATGATGACTAAATGACACTGCAAACGTTGTTTTACCATATAAATAATTACGGGTCCCTCTTATCATTTAGGGGTATAAGAAATAGCCTACGACCTATTCTCAAATCTACTTACAATATACACAAAAAAAAAAAACATAAAAATTCGTCAGGCTGTTTTGGAGGAGTTTGATAACAAACACTGTGACACGAGATTTTTATATGAAAAGATCCTCCGACCACATAGACGTGGTATGTCTGCTCCGGGCAACTGCCCGATAGGTGATTTCAGGTGGTTGTATAAGTTCAAATCACACGGAGAACTCTAATTGCTCAAAGCTGGATTTCAAATTTTTTAGCTCTTTGTAGTGCCATAGATGTACACACAAATATCTCCGGGTGCTACTGACTATTTCTACCCACTCACTCCTTTTTTTCTTTAATTCATAATAATAAATACATTTAAAATCTCGTGTACCACTACCCTAAATAGTGATGAAACTATTCTGAAAATGATTTGCTGCTGAAAGGGATATTAATATTCCGTAAGTTTAATGGAGTTTAAGTTTTAGAAGGACGGTAATGGAGGGATCACTTCCTTCTCATATTACTATGTAACCTTTCAACTTTATGAGTTCGTAACACAGTAGCAACTTGTGTGGATTTGCTATAAGTATGTCTTGTAACTTTCCATACGTACGTGTACATAATTACTGAAAGGGGCTTACAACTATTTTCGGCCTGAACGATGTCCTAATATTTTAGTTAGGTATATGGCTATAAATTTTCGTGTCTCATAACAAATATTATAAATGTCAGAGTAAGTTTGTTTTTATTAGTTTTTGGTGATGGTCACCTGAGGGTAAGCGATGGTGTGACCAGTTTTTTTAAGAGCCAATTCACTTTAGCCTTGAAGATACCTTAATTATAATCAGACAGGAAGACCTCTGCAAGCAGTTGCCAGTCCTTCGATGTGCGCGGTAAAAACGACGAGGCGAATCATTTAGTTTGGGCCGTAAAAGTGTCAACAAAACGAGAGTGGACCTCGCCGTATGTCGGGTTGTCCGATGGTAGAAAGGTGATGGTGGAATCAAGTCATGTAATTACTACGCACACTGTTCAAAATGCATACCATTAAATACCGAAAAGCTGGCTACCCTACGCCTGCACTCCAGGCTTTGTAAATTGGTCTTAACGAAATTTGGATCACCAAATTAGCTTTTTCGCACGCTTTTTTACTGTGTCCAAAGCCGCCTAATGGTTCAGACTCAGTTTGTTACCTTTTCACTGAGTCGTACTGAATAATAATATAATAATAACATTCTACAACTATCATACAACGCCCCAAGTTAAGCAGAGCTTGTGTTATGAGTACTAGACAATTGATAAACATACTTATGTATTTCTAAATACATACATATTATAGATAAATTACACCCCGACACAAAACAAATGATCGTGCTCATCACACAAACATTTGTCCTGAGTGGGAATCAAACCCACGACCTGCAGCATAGCAGTCAGGGCCACTAACCACTAAACTAACAGGCCAGTCAATTATTTACGTTATCAGGGTACAGAAAAGTAAGTACAAATAATCTAAAAAAAGCACTTTCAATTGTCGCAATTGCTGCACGGCGCTTCGTGTCTTTCGAATCGTGATTGAATTATATTATATGAAACATCAGTAGTATAAAAAGTGACGACCACTAGATGTACGGCGTTGCACTACCGGTATGTGGTGGAAGTCCCGACCTTACGTACAAAAGGTTTTGTGAACACATTTATTGTACGCATAGCCTAAGGATTGGAATTGCCTGACAGAGTTTTTATATCCTGATAATTAAAACCTAAGGGTCTTTAAAGTTAACAATGAACAGGTTCCTTCTAGGCAAGCGTGCTCCATCGTCGAAAATTAGGTGAGATTAGTCAAATGCAAGTCTATCTATAATAAAAACCGCCCAAGGCGAGTCAGACTCGTACACGAAGAATTCCATACCGTCCGTAGCAAAAAATGGCAAAATAATCACTTTTGTTTTATGGGAGCCCCACTTAAATATATATTTTATTCTGTTTTTCATGGATATTTGTTGGTATAGTGGCAACAGAAATACATTATCTGTAAAAATTTCACGGTTCATGAAATACAGCCTGGTGATGAACCGACGGATAGCGTAGTGATATCAATAGAGTCCTGTTTTTACCCCTTGGGTATTGAACCCTTAATATATGCTCTACCTACGAATAAGTTTGGAGCTAAAATACACGTTCCAAAGTACCTACAAATCTAGTTTAACAACAATCAATATATACCTTACCCAATAATCCTCAACATACTTCGTACAACAAAGAGACTTGGAAGAATAAAGTCTAAAATCTTCGCTAACCTTGCGATTGTCGACGTTAGAGCAAGGATATCCAATAAAGTAAGTGTGAATTGTCCACCATATTTCATTATAGTGCCGCATCAGCTCTGCTGCCTTGAAAATCGAAATGGACACGGATATTGAACGCCTGGATGATTTACGTCGAACAGAAGGATTTTTATGGAGAAGGATGGTTGTAAGATGTTGTAATGGTTTGTGGGGGTGGCTTCACTAGTTTAAGATTTGGGGGAGGATCTTTGTTGAAGTTATTTGTATGGATAAGTTTTGATATTTACTTAGCAGCTGCTGCTATTGTTTTGCCAGTTGCCAGTATTGGTAGCCAGTGTCTGAAAAGTTGAAAGGGAATCGTTTGTCTTGGTATGGTCATGTGAAGAGGAGGGATGAGACGCATGTTACTAAAAGAGTTATGAGTTTACATGTGGATGGATGGAGAGAGAGAGGGAGACCAAAGAAAAGATGGATGGATTGTGTGAAGAGTAATATGAAAGAAAAAGAAGTTAGTGATAGCATAACGAGTGACAGGGCAGATTGGAAGAAAAAAACGTGTTGCGCCGACCCCAAATAACACGGGACAAGGGCAGGAAGATGATGAGGTGCTGCTATTGTTTCACTCGTATTAGCTATGAGCGAATCAATAACAGCACCTGCTATTGGCGCATACCGGTGGTGATAAATGTTTCGTATATATTTATACAATACGCAGCGTGTTATTAGCAATGCTATTACTGGCAAAATTTTCTATTTCCATCAATTGTGACGGTTTTAAACCTCCTAGTTTCACATTCAACAATAGTTCGAGAATTCGGGAGCATTTTTATCACATCGGGGTCACCACTGTTGGATACGCAGAATATAAATTATTTACACAAATGTATTCGTATATTTTATTCGAAAGGTTGGTTTTTTTATACAAAAGGTTTAATAGTAATAAACACTAATGCAAAACATTGGCATGATTTCTTTTGAAGCATTCTATCATGTTTTTAACCGACTTCAAAAAAAGAACGGGTTATCAATTCAGTTGTATTTTTTTTATGTGATACCTCAGAACTCCGTCGTTTATAAGCCGATTTGCAAAATTTTTTTTCCTCTTAAAGGATATGCTTCCAGATTGGTCCCATTTTTTCAAAATTTAGTTCTGATGATGGGATCTAGAAGGAATTGAGGGAACTCCTCAAATATTATAGGCAACTATATAGTGATTTTGGTATTTTCATCGAGAACTTAAGCAACATTTGGAACTTATGAAGAAGACCAGAAATAGTCAATGGAACTTGATACCTACTCACATAGATATCACAAAGAAGATAGTTAAGCGACTATGACAATACAAATAAATAAATGGTTCTGAATAGTTTTGTTGAAAATGGTATCATCGAAGTGAACTGATGATGATGATGGAGCCAGAAGATAGGCACCGGAACTCTATAATTAATCAATGTATCCTAGCCGTGTTTGGGCTTATTAGAATTGTCATGAGATGCACTTTGGCTATAAGGTACTATCAAACTGATCTGATGATGGAGCTGGAAGGTCTTGATCTAACTTTTTGTTATACATTTTATATTGTTTGCTGTAAACCACCCAAATAAAATACAATAAATAAGTCATAAAACAATGTACCCTAGCAGTGTTTGGGTTAATTGGAATCGTTATGAGAAATAAGCACTCTGGTTATAAATGTATTGCAACTAAAAATTGTGAAATAAAAACTATTTTACAGTCAACAGTCAAAAGTTTTTATTTTTACATAGGCCTACATGGGCACTTATAAAACGTCAGAAGCTAGTGCACGGTTCCAAATCGGTCGTTTCCTGTAGATTAGAACTGGCAAGAAACTCCATGGTTACTCTTTTAAAAAAAATTGTTGTTCTTACAATATTTCCATATTACAGTATATGTAGATATTATGTAAGGACAGTATAGACCGTGAAAAAAAAAAAAACCTAAACCTTCACTAAAAAAAAACACTAAAAGGATGAAAACAACTTTAATTTTGGAAGTCGGTGTTTCTCGGTATTGTTTGTTTCTTATTTAACACCGAATTCCGAAATTAAAGTTATTTTGATCCTTTTAGTGCTTTTTTTCAAGTGAAGTCGGTTATTTTTTTTTTTTTACAATACCAACACCCATCTTACAACCTAAAATCTAAAACATTTCCAGCGTGCCATATTCCTTAACCCACTACACCTTAAACTAGCACACGTCCGCGCACTTTTATTTAACCAATACAAAAATAGTTTGCTATTCAACTCTGGTGCGGGCAGTGAATCAATGCGATGCAGTGCACTCGTAGTTTATTCGCTAGGACAGTAGCGTAGCTAGGTGTGAGCGAAGTGGGCCCTCGCCCAACGCCTCGCACCCAAAAGGGCCTCGCGCGAGGGAGGGCTCTTTAAGAACGAGGGTTTTTTTTTATATTATTAAACTCGCGTATGACCACAACTTAACCTGATGGTAAGCGACGATGTAGTCGAACACTGGGTTGCGACAGTTTCTGTCTCGTTTTCGAATTTATGAACGAAAAAGGCCTGGCTGATGCACTTTCACCCACGTCTAAATTAGTTAGAGCTACGGTATTGGGTGACGATGGAGATAGATATTTTTAAATAAATAAATAAAACATTTTGTTTTGACGATTTTATGTATAGAATTTGAATTGTCAAACATAAGTGGCAGGGGGCACACTGTTTGCAGAACAGATGGTCGATGGGACGAAAGATTATAAAGTGGCGACCACGTAACGGAAGACACAGCTTTGAGAAGCCTCCCATATGGTGATCCGATGGATGCGAAACGTACAAAACCAGTCGTTAAGACGGCACTTGGGGGAGGCCTGTGTCCAACCGTGGATTTGGCTAAAATTAAGGTGATGATGATGATCAATAGAATCGGAAAATAGCTATTTTCCGATTGCTATATCATCACCTTCATTTCAGCCAATTGTAGTTGAGTTTGACGCAGTGGGACAGTGCAAAAAAATATCTAGTGGATTATTATCTGCCCCCCTAGCCAAGTTACGATCGTTTCGTTTGCTTTGAATGCCTCGAGTAGACCACGCCTCCGATTATTTTGTTCTGACGTCATCTCAAAGCTCAGTCACGTGGTCAGAACAAAGGAATCGGAGGCGTGGCCTACTCGAGGCGTTCAACACAAACGAAACGATCGTAACTTGGCTAGGGGGGCTGAGATCGGAATAGAATAGAATATATTTACCTAAGGTTTGAAGAAGTAACACAAAGTTACATACTTCGTCCTCCAAAATCGATATCCTAAAAATAAATATGTAAAATGATGAATAAATGAATACATAATTTAAACCTAATTATTATATTGAAGAATCTTATTAATATATTTTATACTAAAACTGTTAGATCAAAATATAATAAGGTTCTTGTCTAATATTTTTTTCCTAAAATATTCAAGGCTTATTTAGGGACAAAAACATTCCCAATTTTTTTGATAAATTCTTGATAAATCTTGATTGCATTACAGGCATGTTTGTGTGTGCGTGCGTAGATACCAATATCAATTCGCAACCAATAAACAAGTAACTCGTCAATGTCTAGTAAGCCGTGGTATATACTCTAGCGCTTCTACCAGCGGCTTCGCCCGCATGAAAGTAGGTTTCTCCGTACAAACTTTGGACCCCTGTTTTGCCCCCCTATGTCAGCCAGTTTCTCCTTTTATATATATAGATTACGATTTAATTTCAGATGGTTATGAAAACTTAAAAACAAAATCTATAAATAATCGAAATCTATGCATAATTCCCATGTTAAATTATATGTATTGTCCACGTGCCTCCTGGCAGAAAAACTACAAAAAAATAATTAATAAAAACTCGAAAAATTGTACGACATCACTGTCCCACAAGCAAATAGAAAAAAAAGTAAGTACCAAAAAATTATATGAATAAGGGCCTCTCTACGCCACTTCTGTTCCAAAGCAGGTGTATCGCGAAATATTTGCAATACAAGTTCAGCAGCTCATTTTATTAGGTAATAAAACGAGTATCGATTCAGGATTGGATATGTACCCAATTCTGGACTGGAAGAGAACAGGTGTTAGTAATTAATAGTGCAATTGTTATAATTTACTATACCGAATTTATGAACTTACTACAGGTGGTTTTTGAATAGTTCCAATGCATTAAGAGCTAAGTGCAGTTTAGGAACAATAATTATTTGTACCACCAAACTTTGAGTTAATACAAGATTATTATAATTGGTTTAGAAACTTTACTGCTGCTGAGGCAATCACTTTGGCAAGACGCAGCGTTGGAAGGCCTCCCACAAGGTGAACCGATGACCTGGTGAGGGTCGCGAGAATCCGATGGATGCGAGACGCATAGGACCGGTCATTATGGCGACATTTGGGGGCGGCTTATGTCCAACAGTGGAGGTCTTTCGGCTGAAATGATGATGATGTAGCGACATCTATGGCGTCACATAAGAACTAATCCTGCATCGCGCAAGCAAAGTTCTCCGCGCGATTAGAACACATAGAACAGCCCGAAATCATCTATCGGGCAGTTGCAGCCCACCAGACATGACACCCGTCTGGTCGGAGGATCCTCCCTTTTCAACGGAGGTTTGCGGGACTTTACTCTCTGTTCCGCATACCTCCAAACTGGTGACCCTCGACAAAGAACGTCAGCGCAGCCTTCGTGCAGCTACTACCTCGTGACGTCATCATCACTTCCTCAAGCTTTCGAGCAGCGAGCCATACAGCCAGCGCCCACGGCTATAAAGGGTATCCTGACCACCAGCATGCCTACATGGTCATACCTGGTCATCACCCTCAGCCTCATCAGCGACCTTGGCGAAGCACACTGCACCTTCGGCCAGTCACATGAAGAGCAATGAAGAACCTCTCCTGGTCGACGCAAGCAGTCAAGCCACTACGTCGCACAGCACCGCTCCGACTCACTGGAGCCAGCAGCACTACTCCGACTCACTGGAGCCTGCAGCATCATCCCGACTCACTGGGACAGCAGTGCAGTGTGTTTGCAGTGGCCGGTATGGAAGGCACTAAATCGGTTGCGAACCCAGGTAGGCCGCTGCAAACACAACTTGGCAAAATGGGGTTTTATAGACCCATCGAATACTCAATGTGAGTGCGGAGCTCCTGTTCAAAACATGAGCCACATGTTGGAATGCCCCAGGTGTCCGTATACCTGCACTTTGGAGGATTTGATGAGTGCTACCGATGCTGCTATTAGTGTGGCCGCCTATTGGGCCCAAAAGGTTTGACGAGTTTACCATCGAATCGAAAAGAAGAGAAGACTGGGACAGCACCACCCCGACTCACTGGGACATCACCGCAGACAGTTCCGACTCACCGAGAACTATGCGGCATTCGGTTCCGATTCACGATGAGGCAATTACTATAATCGTTTCCTTCTTCGTGTTGGTTTTAAGAAGTCCTGTCGGATAATGTTAAGAAGAAATTCTGTGATTTGTTACATTAATTAACTGGATTGTGGACATCAAATGGGCAGTTGCTTTATGAAAAATCTAGGACTGCATTCAATTAGACTAGTGTTCCAATATGGTTAGAAAAATAGGTCGGTGCTGATACGAGTTCATTTAAGTATTTTTTAAATGTCGAATCCTTAGTTTTTTTTTTTATGTAGGGAATCATCAAATCACTCCTCTCGTTCTGGATGTAGGTAATGTCAGATGTTTAGTGACTTTTACAAGTTGACAACACAAATTCGTGAAATAGCGAACACAACTTGCCAAAATGGAGTTCTGTAGAACCGTCGAATACTCAATATGAGTATGGTACCCCTGTTCAGAACACGACCTTCATCTTGGAAGTCCCAAGTGCCCATACATCGTGTTTCTTCCACCGTACGCGCGGGCTTGCGGACGGTGAGCAATGAGTAGCCGTCCGACCGTCCGGTAACCGTCCGGACCAAACCCAAGTTGTCGACGGTGCGTGTATTCCACGGGCGCCTCAAGGAGAAGTCAGCAAACGGTAGGGGCCCAGCAGAGTCGAAGCCAACTGGGGTCATGTGTTGTGCGAAAGTGAACCCCCTGGAACGAAGGCAAAGAAGGAACAGGAGTGGGTTTTGGTCAGTAAAAGTCTGACACATCCTCGCGCTCCGGCCAAGGGCGAGAGATATCATTAGATGATTTCCCATAATCAACCACTATTTTTTAAAATAGCAACCATGGAGTTTCTTGCCGGTTCTTCTCCATAGGAAACGACCAATTTTCAACCGTGCACTAGCTTCTGACGATTTATAAGTGCTCATATAGGCCTATGTGAAATAAAAAAAATTTTGATTTTGATTTCATAAAAAAAAAAACATATAAATAAAACAGTAAAATTTGTGCGGAATTTCTCAACCTCTGCACCAACCGTGGCTTCACTTCGCTTTAGGGCTATGGAAACTTTTTCAAACAAACTCGCATATCCAAAACCAACGACACACAAACCATCTCCACGCCTCTATTCTGATGCAGGTAACAGTGATAACAAATACTTGCGCCCGGACTCCAGACGTTGATTAAGGCAGCGCATTTATCCAAGCGAGTCAAACTTATTTCTTTCACATAATATCCAGTTTATTAGCTGCCGTGAAGTATTACACGACCGTGTCGGATTTGCAGCGTAATTATAGCTTTATTGGGAACGTGTGGCGCGTTTTTTATTTTGTTGGATTATTTTGGGGGTTGGTGGGGTCTGCATTTTGTACTGGTAGAGGATTTAAAGAGTGTATCTAGAAATAGGCAAATTAATTAAGGTTTATATTACTTATTTTATAGTCCTACACTCTGAGTTCCTAAAAGGGTTGAGAGGTATGCGGGATAGGGTGTAAAGTACCCACAGACCTCCATTGAAAAGGGAAAATCCCCCGACCAGACAGGTGTTTTGTCTGATCCGGGTATATGTGCTCAAATGCCGGTGTATATGTTTAAATCGGAAAATTTATTTTCTGATTTGAATTTTCCTAGTTTTAATTCTTATGAAAGAAAGAAAAAAAGAAAGAAAGAAAGAAAGAAAGAAAGAAAGAAAGAAAGAAAGAAAGAAAGAAAGAAAGAAAGAAAGAAAGAAAGAAAGAAAGAAAGAAAGAAAGAAAGAAAGAAAGAAAGAAAAACAGTTTATTCACGAGAAATGAGGCAATCTTAAAATTAGCTAACAAACATAATCAATTGATAGGAAAGATATGCGTCACATCCGCACAAAACAGCCGAACTTTCAGCATAAATCTGCGGCCTCCCGTATAATGCGATGAGCTCACAACGCTTATGTTATGTATTATTTTGTATTTATGCCACAAAGTGGGTACCTAAGGATGAACGACGCCGCCGAAGTTGACCTAGGAAGAGGTGGCGAAATGACCTAGACGCCTACCGCAAGGGCTGTTGGTATGGGTGGCTCAAGAAAAGAACACCTGAAAGAAGTTGGGGGAAGCCTTTGCCCAACACTGACTGGCCTGTTGGTCTAGTGGTTAGTGGCCCTGACTGCTATGCCGGAGGTCGTGGGTTTGATTCCCACCCAGGACAAATGTTTGTGTGATGAGCACAATCATTTGTTCTGTGTCTGGGTGTAAATTATCTATAATATGTATGTATTTAGAAATATTTAAGTATGTTTATCAGTTGTCTAGTACTCATAACACAAGCTCTGCTTAGCTTGGGACTAGACAGAGTTGTGTGATAGTTGTAGAATATAAAGAAAGAAAAAAAACCATTGAGAAAGTATGGGTTCAAAAAAAGTGTGTGGCGCCATAGATATCGCTACAAGAGTGTTCGAAGATAAGCACTCCAAATTCTAGAATGTGAGACTTATGTCTTTCTTGCTAAAGAAAAAAATAAGTTAAAGGTAAAAATATAACAATAAGAATCCAATCAACCATGACTAGCAGTTGACATGACTACCTTTCAAACCCCTAATGAATCCCTGAGGTCAATGCCACTGAGCTGGTAAGAAAATGGCCCCGTCACACACTTCGTCAACAGCCTTTAGCCCAAGTTTATTGAGGCATGAGCAATCTGGGCCAAGTACACGACTTTAGGACTTTTGTGAGCTTTTTTTTTTCTTTTGTTTCGTTGAGTATATTTTGTATGTATTGTTAGGAATATTTGACGGGTTGGTAAGGTTACAACTATTATTAAAGTAGTCCATACTCTATCTACGTCTGTATCTATCCGAGGCTCTATGCGGGGATCGTCCGGTCGATGGCCTTTTTCGGAGCACCAGTGTGGGCGCCGCAACTGCGGAAGTGACCGGTGGCCAAGCTAAATGCAAGCATCCTTACCGGCTTGCAGCCGTGGGATCTGGAGTCAAAAATCTTTACAAGCATGCATGCGTTGCGCATGGAGATGAGCAACGCCGGGGAAAAACTCCGCTGCCGTGACAAGTCCGGAGTTCCGGCGGGAACTCATGGCAAAATGGCGACAACTACTGTCGCAACCCAGCGCTGGGCACGGTAAAATCTTGGTGCTGGATTCAGGCGGCAGAACGCCTGTCACTATTATGTGGACCGCCCGGAGGACAAGGTAGAGTATACGGTGGAAGTGGCCCTGTTTAGGTTCAGAAGCACCGTGTCCTTGTAAAGGCAATCGGCGGTGGCTATCTCTCGCACGGGGCCCTGGTTCAGGTCATGGTTCGGAGTATTAGGGAATGGGAGGCTCTCACCTTCTTCTGCGAAGCAGTAATACTAGTGAAGGAGCTGGCTGCACACGTGAGCCTGACTTTGTTTACCAGCCAAGGTACGCGCGGACTTGCGGACGATGAGCAATGGGTAGCTTGGATCGCAATCTGGCCGTCCGGATCGAACCCAAGTCACCGCGGCGCGTAGTGATCCACGTGCGTCTCAAAGAGATATCAGAAAACTGAAAGATCGATGCCCGCGGGGGCCCGGAAAATTTCTGAAAAGGTTACCCGTGATTTTAAAGTTTAAAGGATAACTTAAGGCCCCAGTTGTGGTTTTTGTTAGTATAAAACTAACACGACACTCCTGCTCCAACAGTGAGTAGGAAAAGTCATTGAATGAATCCCACCACAAAAAAAGAAACCGATACAAGTGTTTTGTGCTTGTTTTATTACAGGACAAGCGAGTTTCAACGACGACGTCACGGATATTTAAGTGGTAAAGGTCACGAGAATCCGATGGATGCGAGACACACAGGACCAGGACAGAGGGAGGCTGATAATGATTTTCCAGACGTTGTTAACATTGCAAAATCAAGACAACGTCATGATTACATTTTTTCTCAGCATAAAACCATATTGATACATCGTCATTTGCCAAGGTTTTTCCCTAGTCAGTTCGGGTCTACTTCCGCCCTAAGCAGATCCAGCTAAATACCAGTAGCAGTAACCAGTTACTGCGAAGTCTTAGTAAGGTACCCAGGTAATACAGGACCCTTAGTAAGACTGGTTATTTTGTTTATCGTCTTTTTTTAAGGTGGAGAAATTATCCAATGACATCTCCTACCCTTGGGTGGGGCATGACGGCGTGTCAGACTTTAACTGAGTAAAACCCACTCCTGTCCCTACTTGGCCTTCGTTTCATGGCCCTGGGGATCTCTTTTGTATCACCCATGGCCCCAGTAGGCTTCGACCTTGCTGGGCCCCTACGATTGTTGTTATCTCCTTGAGGTGCGCGTGGAATACTTTGCACCGTCGACGACTTGGGCTTGGCTCGGACGGTTACGAGACGGTCAGACGGCGAGGTTTTTTCATCATCTTAACAATAACAAACAATAAAATAATAATTTCACTTCTTTTATTGAAATCAAGATGTGTATCGAAAATGGTTTTACAATAAGGAAGTATCTTTACCGCTTGTTTCTGGCTGGCTGCCCAAATAACAACTGATGGTGAAAAAGCTTTGAAATTGTTCGCCTATTTCCAATTTTTTATGGTTTTTGTGAACTGATTTCATTTCTATTCTTGGCTACGATTTCCTTTTCATAAAACGTAAAATTCATCAACTGAACATAATTAGAATATCTACGAATGCGAGTCGTTGCACTAATATTGTAAAGGCGAAAGTTTTCTGTAACACACGTACAGATAGCGGCACGAATCTTGAGCGCTCGACGAAAGAGCGGGGATCGCTTTGCGCATCGTACACATCGGCGAGCCACCACTCTACAAGGATTGTACTCCCCGCCCCCGCATCTCTTTTCATACCATTAAAGAGACCCGATATTTCACTTCTGCGTGCTTCTGCGCAAGTAGAACTGTAGAAGTCTGCGCTCAAGATCCGTGCCGGTGTCTGTACGCAGGTACATATCGCGTGAATGTATATTTGTTGCTCCTTAACGTCCAAATGGTTTAACGGATTTGAATGAAATTTGACATATAGATAGACTTTTATCTCAGGAATATGATCTCTTGGGATGATTTTCCACTTTCACGCGGGTAAAACCACTAGCAGAAGCTAGTCATCATTTCAGCCGATAGACATCAACTGTTGGACATAGGCCTCCGCCAAGCGTCGCCACAACGACCGAGCCTGTGCGTCTCGCATCCACCGCATTCGGGCGTCTCTCATCAGGTCGTCGGTCAACCTTGTAGGAGGCTAAGCTAGTCAAAGGTATAATTTAGAAGTAAGGCCGCATTTTATTCATAAACAATCAGTTATGAGCCAAATGGGTCTAGTTAATGTGGCAATGCTTGGGGATGCTAATATCCAGTAATAAAAATCGTTTGGTTGAAATAATAATAATAATAATATTGGAGAATAGTGACCAACTGAATTGACAATAGGAAACGCCTACTAAATAAACACACGAACATGACTCGTAAATTATTGAAACTTATCTCTTTTTTTTTAAAGAGAGCTTTCTCTTTTATTATAAAGAGAACTTTCTTTTATTTTATATTACATTGACACGCCAAACATTAAACTACTAAAAATCTATTATACGATTATTTCTACGAATATTGCTCACATACCACCAAAACAACAATAGTTTTCTCATACAAACCAAGTACTTAAACTGAAACGAAAGCCGCAAGTCAGTCCCGTCGATTTATTTCAAAACCTCGAGAATCATTTTCAAAGTACCAAGATTCATTGTATGCAATATAATAGTGTTCTCAATGTCCCTTTGCATACAATTTGTCGGCTATAAAGGGTTCCCTCGTGACCTTAGGGTGCAACAATACATCCTTTTGTATGGCACTTAAATCGATTTATAATGGGAGTGA
The DNA here is from genome assembly GCA_949316375.1 of Mythimna vitellina. Lineage (NCBI taxonomy): Eukaryota > Metazoa > Arthropoda > Insecta > Lepidoptera > Noctuidae > Mythimna > Mythimna vitellina. The sequence goes on along the minus strand of OX438687.1, from coordinate 3,079,805 downwards.
ACATTCTTGATACTAACGCTAATGGATCGTGAGGAGTGCAATCTCTTAAAGCAAGCTCGGAATATGAAGGTGCTAGGTCGTTCTGAGGTAAACTAAGAAAAGCTTTAGAGGTAAAGTTTTAACTTTGTATCAGAAAACTGAAGCTAAATAAAGAAACAAGCAAAGAAAATTTTTGTTTTTAAGTTGACTTTTTCTAATTTTTTCTAGTTTTTTAGGTATTACATGCTTATGAAATATTTAAGCAACTATAATTTGATATATTAAATCCTAAAACAAAAAAAAAAAACAATAAGAACAGTTAATTTATCAAAATTAAAAACAATCTAAAATCATTATCTTCCTGCCCATTTCCCATCTTATTTGGGGTCGGTGCAACACGTTATTTTCTTCCATTCTATCCTGTCAACCGTCATGCTATCACTAACTTCCTTTTCTTTCATATCACTGTTCACACAATCCATCCATCTTTTTTTTGGCCTCCCTCTCCCTCTCCACCCATCCACATTTATACTCAACTCTTTTAGTAACATGCGTTTCATCTCTCCTCTTTACATTTCCATACCACGACAAACGATTCCCCTTCAACTTTTCAATCACTGGCGCCACTTTCAAACTTCCTCTAATATACTCATTTCTCACTTTATCCATTCTCATCACTTCACACATTCATCTCAAGATTCTCATCTCCACTACATGCAATCCTTTTTCATCCATCTTTTTCACAGCCCAACATTCTGATCCATACAGCATGACGGGTCTTATCACGGACTTGTAGATTTTACCCTTCAACTTGGGGGGCATCCGTGGGTCACAAATTTTTCCAGTGACTTGTCGCCATTTCATCCATCATGAATTGATCTGATGTGATACGTCTCGGTCTACTTCGCCATCTTCTTGGATAAGCGACCCAAGATACAAACTCAACCACATCACTGTCGACTGATAATATGCCCAAAAGACTGGTGGCATTACCACACCAACGTGTAACAATGCTCGTCGTGTATCCAAAGTAAAAGCCAGCCTTTGGATCATGTGAATAGTCAGACAATTACAACGATCTTGTAATTTATTATGGATGAAGAATAAGTTCTCCATGGAGAAACAAGTGTCTACTGTTATATTCTTGAGATGAAGAATCATTATCATCACAAAATATAAAACAAAGTCATCGTTGGCTGTCTGTCCCTATGTATGCTAAGGTTTTTAAAACTATGCAACGGATTTTGCTGCGGTTTTTAGTAGGTATAGTGATTTAAGAGAAAGGTTTATATGTATGATACATGCGTAATATAGTAGAAAAACTCTGATAATTTTAGAGGTTTCTAATGTGATGTCGTGAATAAACACATTTTTTGCGCTTACATTGCAAACGCTGGCTGAACCCTACGGGATAGAACAAAATAATGTACTACTGTATTGTACACCTTAAAAAGATATGCAAAAAAGTTCGCGATGGTATAAGTCTATCTCTTAGGGATAACCCACAATAGCCATGTTTTATTCTTTACTTTTTACGAGAAATAATGGCTTATTTACGAAGAGATTTTAAGCAATACAGCATTAATCCTTATCAAATTAAGTACTTCAAATACATTGTGTATTTCATATAAATTAATATGGCTCATTACAGTATGTAATTTAAATGAATATTTTTGAAGATTTTACAGATTGAAAATGCAGGGATAAAGCGATTGCGGCGGTATCAGCATTGCACCTGTGCAAAACCAGGGCGGGTCAGTAGTAAACAATAAAAGGTTATTGTTTTTCTTTGTTACATAAAATTCAGTGAAAAAAATCACGACAGTAAATACTCGCAAAAAACTCAAGTATCAAAACGAATGAATTGTGCTATATAACACAAAAATCGCTTAACACTTTCAAGTAGCAAAAACACATTCAATCTAACCTCAAGTCGAGACAGTACCCTTCTCTACGATCGCGAATATAAAAATATATACCAAATAGCAGTATAGTGACGTAATGCAAAAATGAATAAAAATTTAACAAACCGTTGGAAAAATGTTAAATCTTTAACACAAGAAAAGAAAGAAGAAAAAGAAAAAATAGAAAAGCCGGCAACTATAACGAAAATTGTGAATCTTTCTAGAGATAGAGGTGAGACTTTTAGATTCAATTTAGCGCTTGCAAGGCTCAATTTGTGGAATTTAAAAATTCTATTAGTAAGATTCTTGAATTCGTAAAGTTGCTTGCACAAGGATTGTGGTCTCATTTTAATACCGTTGTTATTTCTTGTCTCAATCTGCATTCCTGCGTACCTGTAGTACGTAAGTGCAATCATAATTTATTGTAATTTAGAAGGTATGAACCTAGTGTCCTATCACACAGGTCTTCAACCCAGTATAGACTCCAGTTCTCACAAAGGATAGGTGTTGTAATTACTAGTTACTTTCAACCTTTGTACTTTTTTGAGAGAAACAAATAAAACATTATTATTCTTGTTGCCCGGTATGACCATCGAATTGTGTTTGGTCTCTAAGGTTAGCAACGCATTAGAAACCATTCTCTATTTTGACAATAATCTCATACAGACGGGGCAGGCCACAATTGTGGAGGAAAACGCCTCTTTGAGGAATGGCTGGAAAGACCACACGGCGTCTTCACCTTCCGCATGACGCAGGTTCTCACTGGAAACGGTCGATTCGGGAGGTTTCTGCTCCGGATTCGTACGAAAGAATCGCCCGGGTGTCACCACTGCGTGGACCTACGGTAGAGGTGTGCCCGCTGTGTCCTCGTCGCTTCCTTCTGCGAAGCAGCAATGCTAGCAAAAGAGGAGGCCGCACGTACACAAGCGAGGCAATGGGCCTTGCGCCCCAGCTGGGCGCGGACTTGAGGACGGTGAGCAATGGGTAGCTCGTCGTTCTACCGTCCGGGAACCGTCCGGACCGAGCCCAAGTTGTTGAAAGCAGTGTTCCAGAAGCACCTCAAAGAGAGAGCAAATCGTAGGGGCCCAGCAGGATCGAAGCCCACTGGGGTCATTGGTTCGATTCTAAAAGGAAAAAGCGGCCCTGGAACAAAAGACAACGAAGGAACTTTCTCGCTCCGCCTAAAGGCGGGAGATATCACTGGATAATAACCCACCAAAAAAAAACTCATTTTCATACAGGCAATGGAGCACAATACTTCCTTTCAATTAATAATATATTAATAATAATTTAAATAATAATTCATTATTATTATTGGCAAGTTAGTTACAAATAATATTGTTTAACATATTTCCTTTTGAGGTATGAAACCCTAATATATTATATTAGGGTTTCATACCTCAAAAGGAAAAAAACGGTGTCCTTATAATATCACTTTGTTGACCGTCCATCTATCTGGCTGTCTGTCGGTCAAGACCCTTTATCTCAGAAAAGAGTGGAGGCATGGAGTTGAAATACACCGCATATATTCAAGTCTGCAGTCCCTTCAAACTGTGAAAAAATCAAACTTGTAAGTTAACGGAAAAAAACATACTGCATTTTTATGTCGCAAAAAACTTATATTTTAACACTCTCAAAGAAATCAAAATTCATACAAATGCTTCCCTTGGAATGATGGATTGAACCAGAGGAAGTATCAGACTTTTTCTGACTAAAACCCACGTGTGTTCCTTAAGTGATCCAAAGTAGGTCAAAGTAGGTGTGCCTCGCCTTGGCAGAGCACCGCCGTATCCTCGTGGGGGCCATCGGCGACAGCGATCTCTTACGCCGGGCCTTGGTACAGGCCATGGTCCGGAGCGAGGAGGAGTCGCAGGCGGTCGCCTCCTTCTGCGAAGCAGTAATGCTAGGAAAGGAGGCAGCCGCACACGCGAGAGAACGGCTCTCACGCCCCAGCCGCCAGGATCCTGATCCCGATTTCCAGTTAAAGAAGGTGCGGGCTTGCGGACGGCGAGGAATGGGTAGCTCGCCGGCCGACCGGCCGAGAACCGTCTGGGGGGCCCAGCAGGATCGAAAACTACTGGGGTCATAGGTTGTGCGAATGTGAACCCCAGGGCCCTGAAGCTCCTTGAACGAAGGCAAAGAAGGAACAAGAGTCGGTTTTAGTCAATAAAAGTCTGACTCGTCCTCCCACTCCGCCCAAGTGCGTGAGATGTCATTAAATAATTTAAACCACCTAAAAAAAGTTGTTCAAGGTCTTTCGAACATTCCTGCAGACTTAGCAGGCATCGGCCCTACTGAGTCCATTTAGTCTCACGGCACACGTGGAACAATCCCTTGATTACCAGACGACCGGACGATGAACTCATTGCTCATTGTCCGTAAGCCCGCGCTTACATTGGCAGGGAATCGCATTGTGACTCTTTATGCTCAAGGCGCTTCCGCCTCCATTACTGGTTCGCAAAAGGACGTTACCGCTTCTCATTCTCTTTAGTCACCGAGAGAGGTCACTGCTGCCGATCGCCTCTTTAAAGTCACGGTAGTACTCCACCCAAGCGGGACAGACTTCCACCTTATGCTCCAAATTTTCCTCTCGGTGATCCACCTTATATTGAGACCCGGGCATTTTTTCGCGCTGGATCGGTAACAGATACCACCTGAAACATCCATTCCTGATAGAGTGATTGAAGGTGCGGAAGCCGTGGCGCCTCACCAGCCATGCCTCAAGTGCGAACTTACTGTGAGAATCTAGCTCAGGTGGCAGTCAAGAAAAGGCCTTTGTGTTTTTCGATTATTAGTTTATTGTAAGAAACACTTTTTTATTACTATGTGAAAAAAATATTGAACTCACCTAGCTCCTTGACAGCTGACCTGATTCCTCTGACATTATAAAACAATCATTTTTTCTCCATAACAAATTCGAAAACTTATTTAGCCTTTTGATCGCCAAGCGTTTCGCGTCGTCTGCTTCTTCCACTTAATTATAGACCTTATTTTCGATATTTACAGACTACTTGATGAAATTTGATTTATTTACATATTTGGATAAATTTCCTACAGTAGAACGCATAATATTTTATAGTCTATGCGTACGCTTGGAGCCTCAAAAATAAGTGGCTAAAGAAAAACCACGACGTCCTTATCTTGCCGCTTGACGTAGGTTCTCACCAGGCATTGCAAGTTCGCGATGTTCCTATTTCGGATTCTGGCAAAAGAAACGTGTTTTTTGTGACAACGTGTCAATTGTGACATCTATTTTATTTGAGTTTAGTACTCACTTCTTTATTGCATACCACAATGTGATTGGTGGTAAATATTTCTCAAAAGTAACAATCCCTGCTGAACCCTATGGGGCATTGATGAGGATTGTGTTAACTGTACCTTTAGCCCATAAAACACCTAATGAATTATATACACTATTTTATTTTGTGACATTATATAATTGATAGCTCACAGTAAACTGCCCATTTACTTTACATCCTGTAATGTATAATTGTCTGTATTCAGTGGAAAATATGTAAATTAAATTGTCTTGACTACTCTTACTTTTATTTGAAAATCAGTTACAGTAATCGTAGTTTTTATTCGGGTAATCAAATGTGCGTACTAGCCATATTTTTAGGGTTCCGTACCTCAAAAGGGAAAAACGGAACCCTTATAGGATCACTTTGTTGTCAGACCGTCTGTCTGTTAAGACCCATTATCTTGGGAACGCGTGTAGGTATCTAGTTGTAATTAAAACCATATTATACTTAAGTCTGCGGATTCTTGAAGCTGTAAAAAAATCAAACTTGTAAATTAATTAGAAAAAAAGATATTTCGGTTTATGTGGCAAATAAACGTACATTTCGACACTCTCGAGGAAATCAAAATTCATAGGGCACTTCCCGTTTACCCAGAATCCTGAAATTTGGCATGAAGCAGTCTTATAGCACAAGTATAGGAATAAATCAGAAAACGGTAAATTTATTGTTACATCACAAATAGATATTTTTTTTTGCGATTCGGAAAAATCTTTCAAGACTCCATTCTGGCATTGAACTATTTACAAAGGTAAGTTTGTACGGTACCCTCACGGTGCGAGTCCAACGCGCACTTGCCCAGTTTTATTTTTAACATTGCACTGAAAATGCGTGGCTATCTTCTTAATTTTTAATATAAGCAGCCATTCAATGTTCCCACTGCTGGGACTTAGGTCTTCTGTCTAGTAGAGGGAATGGGCCATAATTCACCACGAGAATCTTCGATTTTTTGGTTTAAAGATATGCCGGTTTCCTCACGACGTTTTGAGAGCAGTGGTGATGGAATAAATAACACAAAGTAAAGCACCTGGATGGATTTGAACCCACCGCCTACAACTCGTAAGTTGGGGCTGTTACCACTCGGCCACCATTGCTCTTACAGATACAGGAGTGAAAAGCCCTAAAAGGAAAAAAAATATATTGAAGTTAGAAATTCCATTAAATGTTGCATTTATGAACAAAGGTGCAGTTTCTAAGATATTCTATAAGACCCACTCGGCCACCACTGCTCCATACTGCTCTTAATTCTTAGCACAATATATTCAATGCAATTTATTAAACTGTACTATGTTGTATGTCGCTTTAATTGCTAACCAGCAACCCTGCGGTTCGACCGAAAACTTTCAAAACAAATGTCCTTTTATATTATACTATGCCCTCATATTATAGAAATAAACTTTTTCAACCAAAACCAAATTTATAAAAAGCTTTCCAAATTACTCTGAAACTTTAAACAGCCAGCAATCAAGGTATTTTCATCGTTTATAGTTTAATTCTCACAATAAAATGGCGACCTCTGAACTTTTTCCTTAGCCAACATGTCTATAATTCCTTAGACGTGTCAAATTGTATGGTTATTAGGCCTAATCGCGTCAGAACGCCATACATGGTAGTCGAGTGTTGTGTTTGACAGCAGCGAAAAAAAATATTCTACAAAATAAAAAATAAAATATGGGAGAAAAAACTGTGAAAAGAATGGCTAGACTTGCCACAATCGATCCTGAGATGGACAAACCACCAGATCTGTTTTTGAGTGAGAATGGTGAGTTTTATAAAACAACATTTTATTTTATATTTTTAAATGTGAACATAGCAACGGCATTAGAAAAGGACAGTGTCAATGAGTGAGTGAGACAAGAACATGGAAAAAGTTCCGGTATACGGAAATTATTTAACAAAAGAGTTTAATCGTGATTAAAATTACTCACACTTCCCATTATTCACATTCAAGGCGAATTAACTAGTATATAGATAACAAAAAAACACCTATAGTGTGTATTTAAGCAGGTTTTGGTTTTCTCTCTCTCTCTCTCTCTTGCAAAAGGACTTGCCGTGTATCCCGTAGTATAAACCAACATCTTTATTCGTGGGGGCGAGAAAAGTTGAATCAGCTTGTCTTTTACCTTACTTTATACCAATAACTGTTTGGAACTTCGAAAGAGCCAGAAAATTTGTTAAAATATTTATTTTTTGTATCACTAACTTGATTCAGGGGATATTGTTTCTCAACACACTTTTTTTTCTTACTATTGAGTCTTGCAAGCAATTTAGTTTTTAAAGAAACAAGAGCGTTGCAGGTGACGGCTTTTCTGTAAATAATAATATTTAAAATATTGCGACATTTTTCCAACCAATTAAAAATAAAATGGCACTGTTACCTGCGACACTCTTGTTCAATCTCCTTTTTTGTAATCAAAGTTATATTTCATATTTGGACATTTAAAGACGATAGAAAAATGTTCCACAATTTCTGTACTTATAAAAAATAAGGTCGCAGGTAACGGTCTAAAAACCTCAATTTATAAAAAAACCTGAAACTAATAAATACGAAAAATAAAAATCCTTTATCTCAATATACTTTGCTTATAACAGAAAAACTTAAGTTAAAATTTTCAGCGGGTACTAAAAGCTTCTGAGCATTTTTCAAATTCATGGTAATTAAAATAAAACAAAAACTTGGAAGCCTTCAGATCCATAAAAAATAACATAATTCTTGGCAGTAAAAGGTTTATTAATGATTGACGTAAAAGCAATACTTTGGTAGCTACTAGTTGCTAATGGGAAATAAAAAGTTACCAAAAAATATATATATATATAGATTCTACGTACTGTGTATTTTACCTTTTTTTTTGGAAAATCATCAAATAAGTGCTTCCGTTATGGATGGAGCGAGAGAGTGTCAGACTTTTACAGACTAAAACCTCACCAGTGTTCCTACACTATTGCGCTTTGCGTTCTAGAATCGTGATAACTCTTTCGAATAATTGCGCAGACCGTGATGTTACCTTGCGCATACAATCAAAGCAGGTGTGTGTAAAGTGAAGGCATACTTTGCGGTACAAACCAATTACAAATCATTCTAATTTTAAACGTCTACACCGCTGCAGGAGTCTTAATACTTTCGTAGACTCGTATTAAATCCTTTAGGGACGTTTTCACTAGTTTGAAAATTACACGAAGACATTGTTGTTCTCCCCAATTAGCCAACTTTTCTGAATCGTAAAATTGCCAAACTTAAGTGGGAGCTGGTAGGGCAAATTTCTCGCAGAATAGATGGTCAATGGAGCCTAAAGGTTCTGGAGTGGCGACCACGTATCCGAAGACGCAGCCTTGGTAGGCCTCCTACAAAGTGGACAGATGAACTGGTGAGGGTCGTGGGAATCCAATAGAAGCAAGACGCACAGAACCAGTCATTATGGTGACACTTGGCGGAGACCTACGTCCAACATTCAGCCGAATTGATGATGAAACTTTTCCGAACCTATGATTAGGTTTTAGTTATTTATCATAAAACTCACCACTGTTTTCCTGAACACAATCATAGAACAATTCATCATAGTGACAACCGTATCTGCAATGCCATTACTGCTATTGTCATTTCGTGGTCATTGTTTGAAAGTATCAATCATATTAGGTCGCACTACAAAGCCATCACTGTCAAAAGCCTCACTGCGATAAGCGAGCGATGCAGCTGTTCACTTTACATACAAAATCACCCTATTATAATTCCCATATGCAGGTAACAGCTAAACATTTATATTGGTTTGACTGCCTTATTGGTCTCGTGGTTGCAAATACGATCGCTAAACGTTGGGTTTTGAGATATATTCCCATGGTGGGTAAAAAAGTGTCTTTCGTTTTTTCATTAGGAATTATGTAGTTATCAGTCCGGTGTTAGGAAGTTGGTTGTTCGACACCTTTGTGCTTCGGAATGTATGTAAGGTCCTGCACCTGATCGTTCCCCGTTTGTGTCAGGATATATGATATGATAAAGCCCATATGATAAAGAGAGTAGAAGAACATACAGTGCACTAGTCCTGTTTGTTCACACACTTGAGACTTAGCTCTATAAAATTTCTTGCGTACTTGGCTTTCTTTGAGTTTGGCCACCACGATAAAATTTCAGGCGGCTACGATTATTACGTAGGTAATAATACACAGGGGTAGGTTGCGAGATTAAACAGCTTGACAGATTTCCAATTAATATGTTTATCTACACATAAATCACATTTGTTTAAATTGTAAAACACCGATCATTGCCAAAAGTATTCAATCTTTATATTTATGGTTCAAACTTTGTAATCAGCTGCTAGTATTGATTAGACATTGCTCACAAATAATAATAAAGGTAACACGAGCGAGCGAAGCGAGCACAGCCTCATGAATGAGCTGAGTTAAAGCGAAGTGAGATCATTTCATACCTATGTAAGTGACAAGTCTAATCAGCCAGAACCTGCACCGATAAGTGTGTTTCTGAATTGGTCTGCATCATCACACCAGCTGCCTGCTTTTTGCAAGAATGTACACTATTTACACTAAAATGCACATTCAACTACAGTATAAAATATATTCCACATTCAAATTTTATATCTACTATCACTGAAATGCTAATATTATTCAGTACATTTTGTGAAAATGTTCATATAACATACACATTAAATCACGCTTAGGATCTGAGCGGTAAGCGGAGCCCCAATTAGTTTTAAAGCAGTAATTAAAACAATGAGTAGTTTGGGTTTAAAGTTAGTAAAATTGGATGTTGCAACATGTTGCATAGTATTTCAATTTTGTTCCCTGATTAAGTTGAATACGGATTGGAAAGTTTAATTAATTAGTGATTAAAAATTTTGTTTTTTGAGGCAATGATTGGTAATTTGAAATTACAAGTAACGTTTTTTAATTTATATAAAAATATGAATAGTGTTGTGCCAGTGTTACGGCACCCGTCCTCAAGCATGAGATTGCGAGTTCGAAACCAGGCAAGTATCAATGTGAATTTTTCAATTCATATGTACTTTTATAAGTTTATCTAAGACATTACTGAGACCTCATGTCTCGGAGAGCACGTAAAACCGTTGGTTTCGGTTGGACAGCCATTACAGGCACCAGATTTTTTTAAAATTATTACTATTAGGTAGTGGAGGTCTGATTGGCAGTCACTATATATAAAATACTGGTATTAAATCGCATCTCGTTAGACAGGGAACTGACCCCAATACTGTTGTAAAAAGGCTAGGGAGATGATTTGTGTAAAAATATCACACAAATATTTCCATTTTATTAAAAAAAAAAGCGGTATGAACAGATGGATTTATCTAAGACATAAATAATTGAAACGAAAGAATCACAATTGAAAAATTCAACTCAAACTTCATTGCACCATGCACGACATCGAACACATGTAGACCTTGAAACTCTGAAGCATCTTAACGACAAACAGATTAGGCAGTCGTCACACGATAAGCGCCGCCGCCAAGGCTCACTCATCCGGTTAATGTAAATTGTAATTTGCATAAGCATTGCTTGACGCGGAGAGAATTACTCTGTTGCGGGAATCGAGTGGTACTGCAGGATTTACTTGGTTCCCTTCGGATTTTATTGTTGGTACAAAAATATTCATAGTAATAATTTTGGATTGAGCATAATTTTTGGGAGCAGGGTTATAAATTCAAAGTGGAGATAATTAGGCGTAATTTTTTTACCCTTTTTTAGTCGCAAATTTCCTTTCGACTAAAAATGGATGAATAGTTTTTAGTTTTCATAGGAAATATAATAACAAAATTTATATTTAAGTGATAAAACAGCAATATGACAATATACGCATAAAATTTTACAGCAAAGCCCACTAAAGCCATAAACATTTATTTCCAACAAATAAAATATTTTAGTTTTGTTTTTATGAAAACTAACAAAACTATTTTACACCAAAATCAGAGCTTTAAAGATTAAATATTTTGTAATAAAATATTCGTAGTGAACGAAATAAAACAAAACATTGCAGTGAAAAACAATAACTGGAAGTACAATATAAAAACAAAATAAAATTTAAAACAAGTGTTTAAAAAATTTTGGCTGTTAAAATGGATCAGCTAACAAAATATCTAGTATACAATAGAACTCCTAAATGCCGGAATGATATGGACTATGAAGCGATCAAAGCACAGAAGAAGGAGACTGCGAAGAAAGGAGGAGAGACTGACAAAAGACTCCGTCTTCTGTCACCAGATCGTGAAAGTGATTATGAAGGTAGAGTATTTAGTATTATTGTTGCCTGTACATTTTTTTATAAATTATCTTTAAAATAACATTGTGCAATTTTACTCTCGCCCGCTTTTCCGCACTAGTGCGAAAACCAGTGAATTGCGTGCCTAAAAATGGTAGGGATAAGAGCTGGTTTCCGAGTAAGTGTATTGAGAAAGATTAAATTATTCTGTCTATTTTTTCCCAGCAGTAAAAGTGTTGTAAGAAAAAAATTACTTAGAAACTAAGATACGGGTCTGCGCTCTAAAAAAAACCGTTAATGTTAAATTTAAAGATAAATATTTTCCGAGTAGTTTCCATATGACCATGTTAAATAAAAATGTTCATGTGATATTTCCGCGTGTTCATCGCGGTAGGTGGTAACCTTCGGAACACTTTCGTGGTTAACACCGTTTAGCAGTGAGATTGCTTTAATTTGGACTCTTGGTTTTGATACTTGAATATAGGCTAATTTTACTTTTGAAATTTCTTAGAATTTAGTTAAAAGTTTACAATTTACGTTAGTTCATATGTGAAATGATGATGGAACCTTCTCCAAACGAATATGTTTTAAACAAAAAAAAAATGAACTTATATTATTCTAGTCCTACTATTTGATTAAGTGTTCTAGTTATCAAAATAATAATAATAAATAATATCTATTTAAGTATTTATTATTCACTTTATTGTACATCCTCATATTTTTTAATTTATTTTTTAAATTGATATAAACCAGTGCTTGACTGCGATCCCACCTAATGTTAAGTGGAAATGCAATGATTGATGGTCAGGCGCACTAGTTTATTAAGGGCCTATTCACTCTATATTAACACGGAACAAACATTTGTAAAAACAAGTGTAAAATTGATCTTGCCGCACAGAGCAATCTCTTGCAAGCAACCTTTGGAATGATTCAACGAAGGGAGATAAATTCAGAGCTTTTAGTGCACATAATTAATGATACAGAAACATAAATACAAAACCCACCGATGCCTCAATTGCATACAAAACTTTAAGAAACACACAAGAATACGACCTACATGTTATAATGATTTCTTCACGACATCAAACAAAGTAAAGTATAACACAAAACTCAAGATCTTTAAGCCCAAACACTGCAAGTTATGCTTATCTTGTCGATTAGTTTGATGAATGCACAACAGCACACTTTGTTGTTTGTGTGGACTAAAGCTTGAAAAACTAGCGATTATAAATATATATTTTTTTTATTACATTATATCACCGATGTTGTTGGTGATTATTTGGATAGATTAATTAAGACCTTCACACAGGTGATCGGTATCTGAAGACGTAAATTTCATCGCCGAGACAGACCGTTAAATTTGCTGGTGTGACAATGTGGACCCACGTGTGATAGAAAGTGATAAAAAAACTGTTAAAATATAAGGAAGCTTTTGACTAGCAGTGGAACAATAAATGGTGATGACAAACGACGACGAGCATTGGGTAGCTCGCCGTCCGACCGTCCGATAAGCGTCCAGACCGAGCCCAAGTCGTCGACGGCGCTTACTGTTTCACGCGCGCCTCAAGGCAAGATGTCAGTAACTGTAGGGCCCAGCAGGGTTGAAGCCTACTGGGGCCAATAGTCTGATTCTGAAAGGAAGACTCGGCCCCGATACGAAAGGCAACGAAGGAACAGGAGTGGGTTTTTAGTCAGTAAAAGTCTGACACTATCTTCCGCTCGATTGTCATTAGATGATATTCCCACTTAAAAAAAATCAGCTATCAGGCAGTTGCTCAAACCAGACAAAACAACGGTCTTTTCAGAAAATCCTCTTTTCTACGGAGGTTTTACGGAAAGGTAAATGTCCAAAACAGCCCTGTGAAATAAAAAGTACCGGAATACACGATTTTTTATTTATTTTTTATTGCATAAGTTGTCAATACTTCTGTAACACGGACTATCTATGTATAAGCCAAAATGTACATTTTATAGTATTTTAAGTTAATATTAATATAATATCTGCCAGCCGCAATCAACGCCTAATGTCATGTTGTGTCGATAATTAGAGATGCCCAATCAATTGTAATCGATCTATTGTTTTTATTTGGCTAAAAGTGTATTTTAAAAAACCTTATAAGTATGCTTTATAAATAAGGTCATACTCAATTTTAAATAACAATAATAATGAAGTGATCAAAACCTATTATTTCATCATGATCATTTTTTCAGGGTTTTTTAATGATCGTTACAAAAAGTGTATGGTCTACTTATAACAAAAGGATTATCTATGACATATACTACAAAAATTACTCTCCTTTTGGGTTTCATTAAATAATAAAATATATTTTTAATTAATATCGTACAAAAGCTTTATTAAAAAAAAAATGCGAACTGGATACAGATGTTATTCTGTATTAATATTAACAAGTATAGAAGAGTGTTATTTTAAAAATACAAAAATAAGACATTTCGTACTTGTAACGGAAAGACAAAAACTTAAAAACAAAAAATAACCAACTTCACTACAAAAAAACAAAACACTAAAACGATCAAAATAACTTTCATTTCGGAAGTCGGTGTTTCTGGTATTGTTTGTTTGTTACTTATCACTGACTTCCGAAATTAAAGTTATTTTAATCGTTATATTGTTTTGTTTTTTCTAGTGAAGTCGGTTTTTTTTTCTAAAAAGTTTTTATTTCACGCTTTTTAGTTATATCACTCGGAACTATGAAAAAAATACCTAATGTTTGTTGTTATGGTTCGATTAAAACCTAAAAATTAGATACTTTTTTGAAATAATTATATCGATTCTGCGGCTAGTCCGCTATAAAAATAAGATCATATAGGAATTTACTGATAGAAAATACAATACATAAATTTCCGATGCTCTTGGCTCCAGGGCGAACTATTTATGGACGCAGAGCAATGTCCTTTACAATCTGTTCCTCATAACTCTAATCTGGTAAACCCGACGTGGTATTTTTTTCAAGATCCACAAATAAAAAGTTTGATTGCAGACCTCTCAAATCGCACAAAGAAATATTCTTTTTGCACTAAATCAGTTGCAGTGTATTATGAAGACCAACCTTTTCCGCTGTAACTCATACACTTGTGAGCAATCACGTTAGCATTTTCGGTAGTGAAGTCATCGGTTTAGTTAGCTAATTGCCACCTAACACCTAACACAGTGCTACTTGGTGTGATCAACATGCCAGATGGACTCCAGAAGAGGAAAGAAGGAAAAGGTAGGAAAATGAACTGACGATAAAACGAAATTAAAAAAAAAAGTGCTAAAATACTAGCTTTTGTCCGTGGTTTCGCCTGCATACATAAAATATAGCCTATTGTACTCAAGAATAAAGCAGTTTTCTATCGGTGAAAATATTTTCGCAATCGGATCAGTACTTTCAGATATTACCTTCTACAAATAAAAAAACAAAAAACAAGTAAACTAAAATTCTATAATAAAGATGATCAAATAAAAACGAGAGTATGCTTTTATGATAAACTTATTGTGAATTTAGAAATTAGAAATTCATGCAAGTTTCTGTAGAAGAAAATGACAAAATCTGAACATGACTTGCAGCAGTCGTATTTTTGTATTTTATACATATTGAAAATTAAATGACTTGAAATCTATTTTTAAGAAGTATTTTAAATAGGAATAAGGGAAAATTACAACCTTGAAAATTAATCAGCTTACACATCTCTAATTTATTGATAGTAAAAGATTTGGTGGCAGCGGCAGTGCCATACGACTACCCAGTACTTCAAAATCTCGTAAAATCCAAAAAATTGACTACCAAAAATTTTATTCCGAATCCTAAAACCCACATACAGGAAACTGACAAGCCAAGAATGCAACATCGTAAATCAATATAGAAAACAATTCTAAAATCCTATCGAACGTAACGATTTTTTTAAATCGTTCCTGACGCCATTTTTAAAATATGACCGTGCGATATTATTGCTTGGATACACGAACACACGTTCGATATTGGCGCTAAAAATAAAATATTAATTTCCTATAGGTACAGTTGGTAGGTGGCACGGTGGCAACATTGGCAGCCGATAATAGTGATGTAAGATACAATAGACTAACCAAGACTTGGTCTAGGGTTTATATATTTCTGTGATAGATTTTTAAAACTTTAAGTTTTAACTCAAAACCACGGTCGGCTGAACACGGATAACTTTGATTTATTTTTCTTTCTTTACTTTTTAATCTTCTTTGATTTATAGAACCCTTTCTTATCTTTGGTTTTCAATTTCATCCTTATTAATCTGATTTTGATGAGAAATTTGGAAACTTATTTTATTACTCACTCCAAGTGAAAGATTCATGCATGCTCATTTATTTTTTACATAATAGATTATTTAATAAAAAAAATTAATGCTATTTATTTTAATTCAAAATTAATGAAATGTTTATTATTTATAAATTTTATATTATTAATTTTTTTTATGTTATATACTTTTAATTGTTTGATATTTTGTACGAATTGCCGATGCAATTATGGGTGTTAATTTATATAATTTAAGTAATGATTGCCAATATTTATGATAACACCTAAAGTAGAGATCCTATTAATCAAATCTACACTATATTTTTAATTTATTCCGAGCAGAATTTGAAGATTCAATAATTGTACAATTACTCGTACTTACTGCATGAATTAAAAGACTTTTTTATTTATTACTTTGAAATTTGGCCTCAGTTTTAATACTGCAATGTTTTATTTATTTTCATTGCTTGAATTTTAGCAAAATCACATAAAAACTTATACAAATTTTCAACAATAATCTGACGTGTTAACCGATTTCATATTGTGTGACGATATTTTAAATCTCTTCGCTTATATTTTTAATTGGTAACAAATTATGTAACTTCATCGAATAAGCTAACCTATTCATGACCTACTCGTTTCAACACAATATAATGATATAAGTCATAATGCTTCCTTCAGTTCCATTCATTGTTATAATATTTATTATTTTAGTTTTTTTCTCTATTTTCTTCTTTTTGCTTTTATTTCTTTAGTTTTATCTTTGAATGTTTCTTGTCTACGAAGAAACATGTTACTTTACTAGCATTCTTATCATAACTACTGTTTCTAAGACCTTATCATGATTTGTTACTTACGAAAATATTTTGGGCGCTTTTATTTTCTAAACTGCCTCATCCACTGATATACTGCAGTTTTATTTAACACGTAGGTACAACCCAAGCTTATCTACATTATAATGTGCAAGGGAACGGCGTGAAGCAAATGCAACCATTTCCAAACAATCACCTACGCTGGTTTGACGTGCATTATTTCTGCATCATTTTAGTACACTTGTGAACTTTGTGCAGTTGTGTTAAGACCGATTTTTACTTGGCAACGGTGAGTTTTGATGTTTTTGATTGTGGCTTTTGTTATGATTTTGTGTAATTTGATTGGCTGACATCATGACGGGCAATGATTTTAAATTGTATTCCCAAATTGTTTCCAATCTTGCTAGGTTTTTGTAGCTACTTTTATTTCGGTACCTCTTGTATTTTTGTAGTTTCTCAAAATATTACTCAGTTTTGAAACTCCTTTTATTTACATTTCAGTACCATTGGCATTTATCAAGTCATTACTACGCTAAAAAAGTTAATTCAATTTAACAGAAAATATTTCAACGAAATATTTTTTTTATTATTATAGCACTTTTGGAAAAATGCTCCGAACTAATCGGGATGGTGCTGCAGCTACCTTTGAAGGTAAATCCATATTACCACACAATGATATATTCATGTAAAAAAAAAACTTCCTAGTCAAACACAACTTGTCAAGTTCACAAAATTGTAAGATTAACATTTTCATTTTGGATATAATATAATCGCAATTTCAGTATTACGATGTACTCGAATATGTATGTCTCTGTACATTATTGTGCATATAATTTTAAATTGAAATTGAATTGTTTTATTTCTATCATTTTCTATAGTATAATTTACGAAACAACGTCTACTTAATATACTGCCTCTATACACAATATGCTAACTAATCAAATGAATTCATCATCACACACTTACCTATGTCTCTATCTACATTTATAAAACATAACTTCAACCATTTTCTCATTATATGTCCGCAATGTAGATTAATCGGTTTTGACGTGTTCGTCACAGTGATTGACATCTAATTTAAAATCTGTATTGACCGTGCAAATGTGAGGGAAAATCGTTCTTGTTTTAATAAGCCGCTATTGTATTCTGCTTGTGAACTTTGCTTTGGTAAACCACTTTAATTATTTTGCTATACGAGTGTATGGTCTTGAACTTTAAGCTTCATCCAAGCTAATAAAACCAATAATGTTTCTTTGTATGTTTTTAGAAATAATGATTCGATTGTACTATGTTTGTCGCAGTTAATTTATCAGCTAGATAAGTCTATCTACCTGATAACTGAACTATGACATACACACACACAGTACAAAAATATTCATTTGTATCAAAATTGTGTAAAACTATGTGTATTAAAACCGACCGATGACCTGGTGAAGGTTGCGGTAACCCGATGGATGCAAGACGCACAGGACCGTTCTTTGTGGCGACATTTGGGGGAGGCCTATGTCCAGCAGTGGACGTCTATCGGCTGAAATGATGATGATGATGATGATGTTGTGTATTAAAAGCAAGACCCAGCGTGGGTAATAGGCGTGGTAATCAAGCCACTAAAATGTGGATCTGATAAAGGTCCTGTTTACCGAACATATGTAAACTGTCTGCTTAAAATTGCAATTTTGCATCAGTTGGATAGATTACAGGAGCGGAACTGCAGAAAAAAAATATGTGAATATTCTGCTTAACCTTTTTCCGTACTTATCATGAGGTATCATAATTCTTCATCTAGAAGATATAAAGTTTTGCCACAAAAATAATACAGGCTCCTTCGTCTGAATATAGTTAAATCAAAACTAGTTTGTCATAACTCACCACAAATAAATGCATTGCCATCCATCATGTCACCACCTCCAACAACTTCACAAAACTTGTCTTATTACAAAACTTGGAATTTTACGACTTCTGCATTCGCCTGTACTTCCATACTATTGCAACCTTCAATAGCCAATATATGGCTTATGTCAGGTTGCCCTTGAACGAGCGTGAGGCACGAATGCAATTACTTCAGCTATTTCACACTATATACTAAAGTGAAAAGTCCGTTCTGCATTCAATTGTACTGTTTTCTTTGCAACGTGTGGTGTCAGTACCGGTTGTCACTTACTCAAATTCCAATGTGATATTGTGTAAAAATTTTTTAAGACGAAAATATTTTTTTGAAAGAAAACCTTAAAAATACACTGTTGCTTCCTAATGATGTTGGTTAACTAATTGGTCCGAAAAAGCAGTAGATACTTCGATTTACTCGTTAAAAATAATTGGTAGGGAAGGATTCAGATTTTTAAAACAAATGTCTTATAAAAGGATTTGGAACACGAAAAATTTATTTTTAAATTTAATTCAATATTTTATTGTTGAAATACTTTTTCTACTACATGCCTAAATCAAATTTTCTCTTGATGAATAAACCAGTCAGTTTACACCATTCAAAAGTGATTAAACGTTTTCAATTTATCTACATGAATATCGGTAGTGAATAAATAATCAGAGCAAATTGATTCAAATGGCAATTAATTTCACTACACTATTAAATAATTGGAAAGTTATTTCAATAGTTTTGTGAACGCTTTAATTTTAGATATTGTAATCTAATAACGAAAATGTTGCTCATTATTTTGTAACTTGGTCCAGTCACCTCAGGTTTAAAAAGGGGTAAATCTCAGAATGAATGATTAGGAAATAAAAATTTATACAAAACATTATTTTGATTTTTTGAATGTTATATTTAAATTATCATGTGCGCCATGTACGCATCTCAAGATATTCAAGGTTTTTTTTTAAGCGGGAAATCATAAAAATCACATTTTTTGTATGGGAAAATAAAACAAAAAAATGATATTCAAGGTGGGATTCATGATTGACCTCGCGTTATAACATAAATGGCAGAGCGCTCTGCACTCTGCATACACCGGCCAGGTGCAAGTAGGACCCACACATGAAACTTTCCAAATCGTCTGTAGAAAAAAATTACGTTTGTTGTATGGGAAAATAAAACAAAAAAAAAAAGTTATTATGAAAATTTAAACTGTCTAGCTATCACAATTTATGAGATACAGCCTGGCGAAAGACATAAGGACAGTGGAATGATGGCTATGGGTTAAACACAAAAATTGCATAAAACAGTTTTTTCGACTCTGTGTATTTTGTCATAATTTAAAGCAAAATATGAAGCGAGAAAATTTACGAGAAACTGGTTTTTTTTTTGCACTGTACCTTATATGTCTTCACCACCGTGTCCTCGTGGGGGCGATCGGCGGCAACGATCTCTCACGCCGGGCCTTGGTACAGGCCATGGTTCGGAGCGAGGAGGAGTGCCAGGCGGTCGCCTCCTTCTGCGAAGGGCAAATGAGGCGGCCGATCGCGTGAGGCAAAGGTCCTCACGCCCCAACCGCCGCCGGGATTCCATTCCCAATTTCCGGCCACCGTAGGCGCAGGCTTGTGGACGGCGAGCAATGGGTGGTTCGCCGTCCGGACCGGACCCAAGTTATCGCATACGGTTCCACGCGCGCCTCAAGGGGCTCTCAGCAACCGTAGGGGCCCAGCAGGGTCGAAGCCTACTGGAGGCCATGGGTGATGCGAAAAAGATCTCCGGGGCCCTGAAAAAATGGCCAAGGACGAAACAGGAGTGGATTTTTAGCCAGTAAAAGTCTGACACTATCCCCTGCTCCACCCGAGAACGGGATTTGTCATAAAATGATTATCCCACCTAAAAAAAAAAACTGAAAAAAAAGCCTTGAATGTCTTACATGTATAACAAAGTTTTAGCTCCAAAGTATTCAATGACTGGACTACCTGCGATAAATACTAGCTTGAATCACAACAAATTCAACAAAGAAAACAATTTAGATCCTTCTCAAGTGCCTTCTCAACTTACCAAAACGTACTCCTTAGCTCGTACCGAAAGTTCTCGTCCAATTTCATTGGACTTGAAGAGCTGGCTTGTTGCCCTCGTTATTCCGAAGAGGGCTTCAACTTGTCAAGACGTTACTACTGGACACCGAAGAACTCATGAGTGTATCACAGCACTATCTATATTTTCGCTACCAGACTCAAGATGGTACGATGAGAAGAGGCGTGCTTGGGACTTTCCAGGAGGAGTACTACGGTGCGAAGTTTTCTTTGTATTTTTCTTTATTTCTAATTTTTTTTTTTCAGCCTACTAAGGCCCGTAGACACTATATATAAATAACCATCCCTCTAGTTGAATTGATATTTGCGATTACGACTATCAAAAGTCTACATAACACAAAACATATGGGTTTGAACATGTTTAAGCATAATTATCCTCATAATATCCCGCTAGGACTCAAGCCACTCCAGGGGAGGGAATGGGCCGTAATTATATTATTATTATATACTTTATTGCACACCTTAACTTAAGACAGGACAAAAAATTATAAAAATAAGTGTATAATAGGCGGTCATATTGCTTGATTAATGGGAAGAAAAATAGATGTGATTTTAGTCAGTAGGTAAAAGTCTGACATCCCTCTTGCTCCACCGTAGAGTGAAAGAAGTCATTGGTTGATTTTTCCCCTTAAAAAAAGAACTGCGATGTGATGATGCATCGTAAAAATTTTTGATCTCTCACGACGCATTGCAAAAACTTACGAATTGCATCACACATTGTATGGTCACCTGAACTAATACTTTGTCGCAAGAAATTGCATTGTAGCAATTTGCATCGCAAGCTTCTGCGATGTGGCGTCATACTGCATCGCAGTTTTGTGTGAGAGTCTTGATAATTGCTAGCGTTAAACATAATTATTACGTCGAAAGCAATGGTGGCCCTGTAGGTCGCGGGTTCAAACCCAGCTAAGCGCATAACAGTATGTAATTCATTTCAACACCATTTATTTTATTTCATAACGGTAAAGGAAAACATCGAGAGGAAATCGGTATGTCTTAAAGCCAAAAATTCGAAAACATGTGTCATCCACCAATCCGCACTGGGTCCATGTGGTGGATTACGGTGGATTCCCTGTCCTAGAGAGAAGGCCAGAGTCTCAGCAGTAAGGACATTATAAAGATGAATATGCAATACTTAAATCTTTCAAGTCAGTGAACTATAGTAATTTTTTATTTTGTCCAGTTTTCTTATTGATGTCTAAGTAAAATGCAGTGCTACTACTAAACCCATGATTAAAATATTGTTGCCTCAAAAATCAAAACGGCCGGCTTACATTGTATTTTCATTTTAAAAGAAATACGTGTAAGCAAAGTTTACGTAACTGTATTCCTTGAAAATTCGCTTACAAATCCAAAGATAAACATATAGGCGTACAAGCGAACGCTGCTCAGAATAATTTAAATCCCTACATCCAATTTATTTACAGTCACTTGAAGACTTCTCAGGTCAAGATCAAAATAAATGGAGACAAATTGAGGTACTCTAAATTCGATTGGATCCAATTTTGGCCCTTTGATACGGAAAAACGTTTGGGGACTGTAACTATGTAAATTCTTGGAGCAATTTTTTCATTTACAAGTCACTAGCTGATGTCTGTGACTTTAACTATGCAGAATACGTAATAAGAAAGAAAGAAAACATTTATTTGAGACTCGCACAGGACAAACAAAAATAAATTAAAAAGTAACTACAAATAATTAAAATAAAAAAATGAAAAACAAATATTAAAAGATAAAAATAAAAGACCTGTGCGAGGCCAAAAAGGCTCCTATCTCAGCATATGCTGCGATATTTAACAAAAAAGAAAAATAACGCAGCGCTGGTATTCTGATAGGGCCTGATAATACTTTGAGTAGCATTTTTTTTTGGTAAGAAATCATTATATGACTTCTTCAACTTTGGGGGGACCGAAAAAGAGTGTCTAACTTTTACTAACCTTTAATTTTTCAATAGCCTTTTACGATCCAGAGTTGCCGGTAACTATTATAAACAAAGCCCTGAAATTATGCATACGGTGGAGATGTGCCCCGCCTGGGCAGATCAATGCCGTGTCCTCGTGGGGGCGATCGGCGGCGGCGATCCCTAGGTGTGGGCCTTGGTACAGGTCATGGTCCGGAGCGAGGAGGAGTGGCAGATGGTCGCCTCCTTCTGCGACACAGTAATGCTAGCTAAGAAGGAAGCCGCACTTGCACGCGCAAGGCAGTGGTCCTCGCGCCCCAGCCGTCAGGATTCCGATCCCGATTTTCGGCCACCATAGGCGCGGGCTTGCGGGCGGCGAGCAATGGGTAGCTCGCCGTCCTTCCGGTAACCATCCAGACCAAGCCTAAGTCGTCGACGGCGTGTAGTGTTCCACACGCACCTCAAGGAGATGTCCGCAGCCGTAGGGGCCCAGCAGGGTTAAGCCTACTGGGGCCAAGGATCTGATTCTGAAAGGAAGACTTAGCCAAATTATGAAAGGCAACGAGGGAACAAGAGAGGGTTTTTATACAGTAAAAGTCTGACACTATCTCTCGCTCAACCCAAGAGTGGGGTCTTTGCATGATTTTCCAACTGAAAAAAAAAGCCTTGAAACTTCTGTAACCTATGATCTTTTCCAATCTATCTATAGACTCGTATCTATTTCTACAACAAACTTCGTCAAGTACAAGTGTGAAAAAATAACAAACAAACAGAGAGGCAGAAATACTTTTTCGTTTATAATATAAGTATGGATTCCTAAAAATAAATTCGTCTTCTCATTCTGCTTTATAATTGATGGGCTCAGGCATTACCTTGCGGAAATCTATTGTGACATTTTCTGCGGGTAATCCAAATTGCCGAGATTTCTAGCACTAATGGCCATATTTTTTTTTTATAAAAACTCTTGGGATAATCTGTATATTTAATTGGCGATGACAACAAAAAGGAAAATAATGGTGAACATTATTTTATGGATGTAACGCTAAATCATTTTTTAGAAAAAAAAACTGGGCAAGTGCGAGTCGGATTTGCGCAGTGAAGGTTCCGCAAACACTTACCCATGTAAATAGTTCAATTTCCGAATGAAGTCTCGTAGATTTTACGACGCTAAAAAGTTTTTTTTTGTGATGTTACAACTAATGTACTGTTTTCAGATTTATTCCTATACCTGTGCTATTAGACCTTGCTTTATGCTTTTCAGGATTCTGGATCAATAGAAATGAATTAATGAATTTTGATTCTCTTGAGAGTGACATAAACGGCGTATTTTTATTTTTTTTCGTTGACTTAAAAGTTTGATTTTCTCACAGCTTCAAGGGACCTACATGCTTTAGTATAATTATGGTTTTAATTTTAACTCGATACATCCACGTGTTTCGGAAATAAAGGGTGTTGACTGACAGATAGACAGTCGAACAACAAACTGACCCTATAAGAGTTCCGTTTTTCCTTTTGAGATACAGAACCTTATAAACAACAAAAAAATATGAAACGACAATCTCTAGAAACCATTGCAAAATGAAATCATACGATGCTGTCCATTTTATTTTCTCCTTTTTTCCTAAAATCGTTCCCAGTTACGGAGGCAGCAAGAAAATCTGGTAAGAATCCTTCGTAATTGGAATGTATTGTGATCCTAACAATGGTATAGCTAACAGGATTCAAGGGGGGTCCATTTATACGAGAAAGTAAGGATTTGTTGGGCAGGTATGGGAAGAAAACGCGATTCTTGAATACTTTTGAAAATCACCAATGTTATTCGCTAAACTATGATTTTCGTGAATCAGATGTAGTTAATGTAATTTGATTGTAGAAAAATATCTATAAATTCCAAGTAGAAGGACAAAAAATCTTTCTTTTAAAAATATTACCTACGTAAAAGCAATTCCATTTTGTCTCAATTACTGTTATTTATAGTTCCAAATTTTTATTACATTTGGGTGCTTAGAAAATATTAGAATAGGTCTTTATTTTCGCAGAAAGTAGGTACAGGTAGGTACACTTAACTAACGCATGCAAAACACTGTTACAATAATAATATTCTAAGGACTAAAACACAAACTAAAAACAAATACATTCAAATTATTGTAATCAGTGCTGGTGCTGCCGCTACTGCTGCGGAGAACCTCAAACGGCGGAAATATGATAACCTCGTTGGTAGTATATTTTCGTGTTTCAAAGGGTTGAAACTCTCAGACCGTGGCTCCGAGTGCCCACAAATTGTTTAGATCCGCCTTGTTCCACCTTCACGTGACCCAAGGGCTGGCTTTAACCTTGGGCAGAGAATAAGTGGCAATGCTGGTAGTCTTTTGGGTACATTACCAGTCGACAGCGATGTGGAAGAATTTTTGACGTCATATTTTAGTTTCTTTTTAGTTAGTTCTTAACGGTTTTTTTATGCAGTGTAAATATATATTTATTATGTTAAGTGTATTTTTTTTAAATTGAATAATTAATTCATTTCCTTTATTTATTCATATATACTTTATTGTACACCAAGACAATAAATTTTACATTTGAGCTTTATATTTAAAAAAACACACAATTGGCGGCCTTATCGCATTCCGCGATCTCGTCCAGGCAACTTGGTATGAAAAGAGGTTGTCTAGACATAAAATGGGGTTGTACTTGGTGCATTACAAAATAAGCTAATTAATAACATCATCATATTTTACTCTTTTTTTTTCATTGTATTTTTATTATATTTTTTTTTGCTTTATTATCATATTCTTTGTTCCCAAAATCATATAAGTTTTTAGTGTAACATTCTTCTATTACAGTCATTATAAAATTTTTACGTCTCCCAAAATTTTCATCCAGATTAATCTTCAATAGTGCAGACAAAATCGAGAACTGTCAATGTAAAAGCAAAGGAATGAAACTATAAATCCTTTTCAGAGCGGGTTCTGTATGCCAGGAACAAGTTATTGAATGGCGCCAGACCAGCTGTGGTCGGTGGGAAGCCGATAACTGAGGAGTTAGCGACCGTGAGTATATTGTAGATGCCCTGGTCTTTGTGGACGGAGCCTACATTTTTATTGTAGAAGCTTTGTGTTGTTGAGACTGTTTTATTTTCTATATTTTCAAGATGCTTGAAAAATTATTTTATGCTTTTTATACGCCCGGTGCGAGCTTCTATAACTAAGAGAGAGAGCCCCTGGAAAAAAGTACAATACAAACAAAAAGGACTAGATATTAATTTTTTGCGCCCCTCTAGGGACTACACCTTGTGCCTGGGCACCACTGACACTGCCCTAGTTACGGCTCTGCTTCGGCGATCGTTGATACATAAATATGTAGTAATTCCAGTCGCTTTCCAGTTTTTTTTAATAATAGTACCTTATCTACTTTTTATTACAAACAACCTATTAAATAGTACTTAGCAATCCTAATTATATCGATTTATATATGGAGAAACTGACTGACTGACATATCAAGTCACAGCCAAAATGGGGTCCACAGTTTGTATGGATAGATCTACTGCGAGTGAAGCCGATGGACTAAGTTCAAACTGAAAATATTGACATAATTCAACCTCTCTGATTTCCTTGAAAATATGTATCACCTTAATTTTGCTTGTCCTTCATAGGAACTGCGTATCACCTGCTTCAGCTCAGCCTCGTGTCCACCACGAGGAGAGTGGATCCGAACCCCGCTTTTGATGAGACCGCCTGACCAGCCTCTTGGCTTTGGACTAGCTGCCCCAAGGAATGGAACTAGGTAACACATTAATATACCAAGATACTCGTAACTATGTAAATAGGTTCTATAAATTAAATATAATATAATATAGGTTTTTTTTTTTCGTCACATTAAACTAGACGAGACCGCTGTTTCTTTCCTGACTACCCTGAGAAGAAACACCGAAACAAACTCAGGGGTCAAAGTCTCTTTTAAAGTCCATACAGTTAATATGTAGTGGTCAAATCTCATAGGAACCATGCAGATTTGTCTGAGATGGTCTTTTGAAGAAAAAACCATACAGGTTTGAATAGACTTGTCCAGTCAGTGCAAGCATTTGTCAGTATTCGTAAAGCTCAACCCAGGACTACTAAGGAGCTCAACGACTTGACGAACAATACTAAGGAAAGGACATTTGGGTAGGCCGCAGAAACTACTCAAATTGCCAGACATACGTTAAAATTATTGAAAAGGAAAAAAAGCTATATAGTTCTCACGTTCACAATAATAAAAGGAAATATATATTTTACTAGAGCACTTACCACTTTACTATTTTTTTAGAGCAGTGGTGGCCGAGTAGTAAAGGCCCCGACTTACGAGTTGTAGGTCGCAGGTTCAAACCCAGCCATGCGCATTACTTTGTGTAATTTATTTCATCACCACTGCTCTCAAAACGGTGAAGAAAAACATCGGCATGTCTAAGAATCAAAAATTCGAAGTCATGTGACATCCACCAACCCGTACTGGGCCCGCGTGGTGGATTACGGCCCGTTCCCTCTCCTATAGAGGAGGCCTGAGTCCCAACAGTGGGAACATTATGAGGCCGACTATGCTATACTATATATTTTACTTATTTCTTATTATGGGATCTATGACTGCCCATCGTTCCACTTTATTAATTTTAAACTGCTACTGTCATTTTTTATGGTCTACATAAAAAGCATATCTAACTAGCTATATATGCTACTTATATTATGCTCTATATTATTATTATTTATTTATCTCAATCAACATTGGATCACAAAATTACATTTAATTAATAAATATAAATAATAGTTTTGCTTGATATATGACTAGAGTTCCCAAACTGTGTGTCGCAAAGCCAGGGTGAGTCTCAAACTGGTACGCTCAAGTAGTTAACACTTTGAATAGTCGAGGAAGAACATTATCAGCTGTTTGAACAATCTCGTGATACGAGACAAAAGCAACAATCCTATTACGACCATGCAAATTCATTTTTGAGAAATCTATCCCAATAATATTTCAGTTGGTAGTACTCGTAAGTAGTCGCTAAACATTATTCATCAAATCTATTAAGTATATGCAACCAGGCTTATCTCTGCTCTGACCAGGTAAAGATTACTCTTTTCAAGGTCTATTATCAGAGTTTTTACACGAGCCATCTATGGGTCAAATCAAATCAAAATCAAAAAAGTGTTTATTTATCTCCACAAATTACACTTCCATTACGTTATTTGGCAGAAAAAAACATTTAAAAAAACTTAAATATATGAATTTGTAATTTGTGGGAGATCTGGAGTCTAAACTAAGCCTAAGCCTGTATCTTAGAACTTCAGGTCCCCCATCCTCAAAAACTTAAATATTCAACCATGCTTTGTGCATTAGAACATATGGATGTGTGTATTATGTAAGTGGAGGTGTGCAGATATATATAACATACATATGCTATGGGTCAAATATACTAAAAGATATCTAGATGTTCCTCGTATTCAGTACAACAATGCTTTTAGGATGTTGTTGCGACTGCCCCGTTTCTGTTGCGCCTCGGAAATATTCGTAGAGTCCCACACAGACGGCTTTGAAGCCATAATTCGCAAAAGGACGGCTTCGCTGCTATGCAGGTACGGAGTTGTCGCAACTACATCCTGGGAGCAGTGGCGGAGAGCTATACGCCAAATATTAGCCATTTTTTGCAGAGGGTGATTAGCTAGGAAACATATTTTCCTGCCTGGTCATCCTTTGTTTTTAATAATAATATTTTATATCACTGTAACTAACACTAGTATATAAGTTTTTTTGTAATACTAACAAAATATGGAACACTGGTTGTCCGAATCAAATGTTTTTTTATTTAATTTATCTACCATCAGAATACAAATTTTAAAGGAACAATTTGAGCAAGTGTGCTCAAAAACCAAGTTTATCCGTATCATTGCTTGTTCCCACTGTTTTCTTCAAATTTTTTATTTTAAATTTAAAGAATTTATTATTTAATTGAAAAATAGGTAATATCTGAATATAAAAAAAATATATTATTAATTAATCAGTCCTCTAAGTTCCTGAAATCTCCTATAAGACTCCCGGTCTTTTAAGTTACGCACGACCGCTACTGTTTCAAATAGTTGCGCGCCCGCTTGGAGGTTAAATGCAATATACTTCCTCTCAGATGGACTTCAGATCACAGCATTCTTTTGTCAGAATATTTTCTTATAACTGCTTAATACTTTGCCTACAGATATTTTTTGTGAGTCATACAATAAAATATTTTTCTGGACAGGTCATTGCTATCTGCTCTGCAGGCTCACATTATCAAGTGGTTGCTGTTCGATTCGAGGCCACAGTCTAAGGACAACAAGTGTGATGTCCCTCCAGAAACGTAAGTAAAATTATATTTTTTTAAGAACTACATTATCTGACGCCATATTAATTTGTTTTTCCAGAGCATTATTTATATATCGTTCTGATTCTCTCAGCCAATTTTGTCCCGCCATAAAAAAAATAGGGGGTCGGAAAGTAAATATAGCTTATGTCCTTTTCTCAAACCTACCAAATATATCCAAAAAAAATCATAAATATGTAAAAATTTCACAAATTGTTTCGGAGAAGCAAACACTGTGACATGAGGCTTTTATATTTTAGATATTTCATTTAACTTGAATTTTATGTGTAAGTACCTTTTGTCCACGGCTTCGCCCGCTTACATAAAATATAGCCTATGTCACTCAGGAATAAAGCGATTTTTATCATCTTTTTAAAATTTTCGCATTCGGACCAGTATTTTCAAAATATAGTTCCTACAAACATCTATACATATAATAAAACAGTAAAATTATTTTGCCATGGTATTAATTGGCGCAAAAACTACTGAACCGATTCTGTCCAAATTTTGCATACATAATCCTTATAGGCCAGGGCAACTTATAGGCTATAAATTATCACGCTATTTGCTATGGGGGGTGAGCAATAATCGAAAATGTAGGTATTGAACGACATTTGCCGCGAGTTCGATCCCCAGTTGCAGTTAAAAATTTTGTCATTATTTTATCCTTTTTTTTGTAATAAAACTAACTTTTACCATTTTTTCGAAACAAAATTGACATTTCTATTCGATATCTTCTTAATATTTTGTAAAAACTAGTCAAAACACATAATAAAATCAAAGCGGCGAGTAAAATCACGTACAATAATATTACATTATACCATTTAGCTCCAATATTACTTCTAAAACGAAAATCATCACGCTATCATCGACAAGAAGCCAACCAGTCAATTATGACGTTTATATAAGAACGTCTATTTTAAATTTGCATCACCGAAGACCGTAGCGCAGTGGTTTCGTATCTAGATTTGCGTATAATTTATAGGTTGTTCGGATCCCATGTGGCTCTCTTGCGAAATTTTTGGTTTTATTTTTTCACCGTAAATAAGTTTTTTTTTATATATTTTTGCATGCTTACATTTTTTTTTATATATCTACACATAATATATCTGTAGAAATTTTTAGTTATGTGCGTATCACGCAAAATATTAGAAATCGATGTAGATAGCTTTTATACATTAAAATTCTGTGTAACTTGATACATTACTTAGGCTTTGTTTCATCGCAATAAAACAAATCATATTATGAAATACAAACGGTATGAATTTAAAGTTTTTAAGAAGTTAAAAATTACACCACACGCAACTCGCAACGCCATCTAAAGACGCAAAGTTGAAAAAATGATGACAATGAATGTTGAACTTCATATTAAATTTGATAGATGGCATTGTGTATTTTAAATCTACTGGTGTTAGACGGAGGCATTTTTAACAACTTTTACTGTGACCAAAGGCGATAAAAGTAAATACCTATGTGTATTTAATTGTTGACTTTAAAATAACACGGCCAAATTTTCGGAAGGGGTTACATGGTACCTTGCATTGGAAGGCCCCCATGTGGACTGATAACCTGGTGAGGATCACGTAATCCGATGGATGGACCGGTCATTATGGCGACACTTGGGGAGATCTATGCGCAACAGTGGACGTCTTTCGGCTGAAATGATAATGATGATTATGGCACCTTTTTCTTTTTTTTTAAGGTTGGAATCCAATGACTTTTCCCGCTCTGGTTGGAGTGGGAGGACGTGTCAATCTTTTACTGACAAAAACCACACCTGTGCCCTCAAGTTGCTCTTTGCAACATCTCTTTGAGGAGCACGTGGGTCACTACGCGCTGTTGACGACTGAGCTCAGTCCGGTCAACTACCGGATGGGCGGACGGCTAGCTACCCATCGCTCGACGTCCGCAAGCCCGCGTCTACCGTGGCTGGTAGTCGAGGTCGGAATCTCGGATTGGCGTGAGGACGTTCGTTCAATTACGCTTGCGACCTCCTCCTTCGCTAGCATTAAGACTTTGCAGAAGGAGGCGACCGCCTGCCATTACTCCTTGCTCTGGATCTCGCCCAAACCAGAGCCCGGCGCGAGAGATCTCTGACGCCGTTTGCCTCCACGAGGACAAAGTGGTGCTCCGCCCTTGCGGGGCATACCTCCACTGTATGCTCCACTGTGTCCTCCGGGATGATGGCACCTTGCGGCCTAATAATGGCGTGTTTTATTATTTGCAGTCACTGCTTCATATAAAACGGAATCGAATGTGTTTTTCTGATCGACAACGTATGATGTATCTTAGATTCCTTACAGCCTTACGGCGACATCTGGACGTTACCTTCTTGCAGTGAATGGTGACCAACACTGGAACAACCCCCTGAGGGAGGCCAATCTCAGGGATAATACTAATCGGCTGCTACATTTGTTTACCGTAATTTCATTGTTTTTTGGATGCACAAGCTCAGGACTGTTGTGGGTGTTTCAAACGGTTGCTTTTCCGGATTCGGTTGGAAGTACAATTTTGCGAATCGCCCAGAGGACCCGGTGTAGTATGCGGTAGAAGTCTATCCAGCTTGGGTAGACCGCCGTGTCCTCACAGAGGCAATCGGCGTCAGTAATTTCTCGGTTTGGCCATCAATATGCAAGTTCGATTGGACGGAGATACACACTCACAAGATGTCGCCGAAATTCATTCAAAAGTTGGAGACTCTTCATAGAGTAGTTTCCACTATCGAAGAAACATTTGTGTGTTATACGTGGACGTCAGTTAAAAACAAGCCAAAAAAATCATAGGTAAATTAACAAGTAACTCCCAAAATGATCAAACTGCAACAATCAATGTAAGCATTCTCTCCCAAATTCTTGCGAATGATATCCAGTCCTAGCAGACATCAGCCCTAGAGGGCCCTATCCATTTACTGACATCTCTTTGAGTCGCGCGTAGAATACTACGCGCCGTCGATTCAGGATTGTTTTGACCAGATGGCCGGAAGGCACCACCGTAATCCCGTGTTTGCGATGGCTGGGAACCCACCTTCTTTGATCGTAGTGCTTCACTGAAGAAGGCTACTGGTTGTCATTTTCTCCACCAATCGCCCCCACGAGAATATGGCGGCGCCGGCGTTCCGACCAAGCGGGACTGACTTCAACCGTATACTCCATCGTATTCTCCGGGCGATCCGCACAATAGTAAGACCCGAGTGTTTTTTCCTGCAGAATTCAATACAGATACCTTCCGGAACACCCACATTAGGTGAGTCCTGTATAAAGAGAGGAGGCCGTGACGCCTCTGTAGTCACTCCTCAAAGACGACAGGCATTACCGTTGCGATTGTGGCGTGCTCACTGTGGCGAGGGTTTTAAATCATACAATGTTGTTTTACCAGAACATAAACCAGAAACATACATAAACTAATGCAAAAATCATTAGTTTATGTATGTTTGTTCCTTGGGGTAGGCAGAAGCGCCAACTGCTATGACCCATACATACTCTTTCTATTCATTGACGTTCTTGCATCTGTATCTGGACGAGTACATAACATGTTTCCTGAAGGTAATTTTCGTTTTTACCTTTAACCGTCTTATGTTAAAGTACAATCAATAATTGCGATGCTTTCGAAATGAATTGCAAGCACAGAATGATTGTACAGTTTTACGAAGTTCATGCGAACGAAGTCGCGGGCAACAGCTAGTAAAATATAAAAACAATAAAAAAAAAATCTCTTTCTAATATTATAATAATTATGATAATATTAGTGTATATAACTTGTCAAAAAGAATAGAAAATAAAAAAAATATTGTATACTAAAATAGTAACAATTTTACAGAAACTTAAATGTATGGGTACGATCGCGGTCTTATCGCTGACAGCGATATCTACCAGACAACCTTAGGATGGATTATAAGAAAATAAATTTAAAAAATGGTCAAAAAATAAGGTCCGAAATGAAATACTGTGTACTCTCCAATGCCACGTTATATTTTTACATAAAAATTACATCCCACTGACAAAATAAAATCTTTTCAGCTTTCAATAAATGGCATGAAAAGTATCGTATCTCTCACAGACAAAAAATGCCCGCCTCATAAAATTAATGCTTAATCGGCTTAAGTACTTTAAATTTAATTATATTAAAATCAGAAAATTAAAGATTAATAATGCCTATTCATTTGAAGTAAAGTACGTACTTAGTAAGTACTAAGACTTATGAGTATACATCAAAAATGGTTTTTATTTTCTACTCTCATGGAAAAACTCAAGCCGCAGAAGGCGAACTATCAAACATACAGTTCTTATGTTTTTTTTTATTACTGATATAATGGATATTTGCCATTACAACAGTTTGGTTTTGAAATATTTTTTTTAATTTATTATCAACAGAAAATAACATTTATAACCTCAACGCCCCTGGAAACATATTAAACCGTCACTTTGTCATGTTACAAGCAAAATCTAGTTTCAAAATATTAATCACACGAGGCGAGAACCCAATACTCTCGATAACATCAATTTTAATAATAAAAAAGCAACAAAACAATATCATCAATCTATCACATAAAAATGTACCGACAATATTGTTCTAACCCAGAGGCGTTGCCATAAAAATTACAGGCGTTCCCTTTCATTCTCATGCCTTGGTTATAACAAACGATGGCAGTGTGGCTACGCTCAAATCTGTACTGAAAAAGCGGTTATTTTGACGACCGAGATATAAAAATATTTACGTCTTATTCGATATCGAAGATTTATACTTTGCAGAACTTTTGTAGGCTGTGGCAGTATAATGTTCCGAAAAAAAGTGTTGGATTTATGAGACCATTTATTTCTAGATTTGGTTTTTACTTCTTAGTAAAATACTATTTCGGCGTTGTGCTGAGCTGAAAATATTGATCTCGTCGCGCAAGTATTTTTATTTTATTTTAGTCGTTTATTTGTAATGTTCGTTTTTAGGATTTCGCACCTCAGCAAAAATGGAACTCTCACTTGTTTATTCCGTCTGTCTGTTTGTCAATATCTTTTTTATCAGGAATACACGGAGGTATTAAGCTGAAGTTAATACAAAATAGTTAAGTTGGCTGTCTCACTCATCAGAGCACTGAAAAAAATATACTTCAAAATCAATGAATTCAAAAGATACGGCCGTTTGTTCTCCATTAATGGCGCATAATTTGAATCTCGTAAGGAAATTAAAACCTATAGGATCCCGTTCCCTTCCCGTTTACCTAGAATTCTGAAAGGCAAGAATTAAGGTCTCATAGCACAAATAGATTTAAAAATCGGAAAATCTGTTTTTAGTCACATTACAAAATGATTACTTTTTTGCAATTCGATGTGTTTCTTTGCCTGATCAAATCAGGAATGAAGATGTCCATATGAGAACCAAAGTACCAACATAACCCAAAAAATCGACAAACTTAAGTAGCAGTGGGCAGAGCACATTGCCCGCAGTACAGATGGTCGATGGGGCGGTTGGTAGACCTCTCACAAGGTTGACCGACGACCTGGTAAGAATCGCAGACATCCGATGAATGCGAGACGCACAGGACCGGTCAGTGTGACGACACTTGAGGGAGGTCATGTCCAGCCCTCAGAAGTGGACGTCTTTCGAAATGATGATGGTGATGATTTAGAAAAATCTTCGAGACTCGATTCGTGAATCGAACTACTTTCATAGGTCAGTTTGTAGGAACCCTTGATGCATGAGTCCGACTCACACTGAACCAGTTTTTTTTTTTCATTCACATTTTTCTTTCTTATTTCGCTATTTTGTTCACTTTTAATAAAAAACGTTTGTCAAACACTGACTTATAATATTTCTATTGGAATAAGCAGATTGGATTAATAGCTCAGTTCTAAATAATTCAATTTTCACTACAAATATTTTACTATTGTTTCTATTGAATTAATATGGGATTGCAATATTATCCAACGTTGCTAATTTAATTGGACGACCTATTGATTAACCGCAATCCAACGGCCACGTCACTGTAAGCTTAAAATTTTAACGAGCGAACATTTGAACCGAATTAAATAATTGGCAATATTATTTTACAATGTCAGGTGTGAATATTGGTGTAGTTAAGTATAGATATTAAATTTTGAAATAAAATAATAATATTATTTTTTTTTCCTTTTATTGGAACAGAAAAAACATTTACAAGTGGTTTGAGTACGAAAATAGCTACAGTAGTTAGGAACTGTGTCGCATCTACTAACGAAAAATGATGCAATAGTTGGAAAAAATACTTAACTGACTATAATTACAGTCATCATCATCTTCCTGCCCTTGTCCCATTTTATTTGGGGTCGGCGCAACACGTTTCTTTCTTCCATTCTATCCTGTCAATCGTCGTACTATCACTATAACTGACTATAATTACAGTAAAATAAAATAATAATGAAAACCCTAAACTAATTCCCCTCCTCGCGTCGTACTCCTCAATGCTGAGGGTCGTGACCTCCCTGCTTCATCACTTTCATTCGAACGATATTCCTCCATCTGTTTCTGTCTCTGGCGGTATGAATGGCATTGTATTGCGTAGAGTCAAGAGCGGTGCGGATCTGATCAAACTAACGTATTGGGCTGCGTCCACGAGGCCTTTTTCCATACACTTTACCGGTCACAATCCTTTCGAGGTTGCCAACATCTTTCCTTGCAATGTGACCGAACTATTTTAGAAGCTTGTGTAGATACTCTGCCTAAACTAATTACAACTAACTAAAAAGAAACTAAAATATGGCGTCAAAAAACTCTTCCACATCGCTGTCGACTGGTAATGTGCTCAAAAGACTGGCGGCATTGATACGCTGTATGGCAATGCTTATTCTCTGTCCGAGGTAAAAGCCAGCCCTTGGGTCACGCGAAGTGTCATCAAGATTTGAATTAAGAAGAATAAATAAGAATTTGCAAAATTAGGTTTTGTTATTTTAGTAAACACCCAATTGAACTACTGATTACCAAATCCGTACTATTACATAAAAAAACCAGTCGTGCAGATCTAGGGATGAGCATAGCGGAACTTCTTTTAGTCCATAACACGCGTTGGCACCAATATAATGGCATAATGGCCCTTGATCAGCATCTTCCAAGCGTAAAAACAAACGCTTTAACGCCAGGGAGAGATTAGGTCAAGTCAAAAGAAAAATAAGAAAAACCAATGAGAACCAAATTCAGCAACACCAATGATGTATCTGTTTTGTAATCTAATCTTAATAGCCTGTCTCTGAATAGAACTGGGGCTCTTATAGCCAACAATATAATGTCCTTGGTGTAGCATCAAATAAAAATATTGTAGCAATACATGTCATGTCACTTCCCTTGTATAGACGTTCGCTATCTTATATATATTACGATTTATTATTTATTTCTCGTGATTCATTTCATGTATTACGTACCGAAACTCCTCCATAACTTCAAAAACTTTGACTGTCGTTACGGATAGTCTCAAGCCAAAAAATCTAACACTAGTTTTACCGAAAGGTAAGTATCATGTTTCGCAGCTACCAGATTATGGAGGTAAGATAAAACACCGATACCTAACTGCATCTTGTAAAATTGGTACCTGACCTCAACATAGTCGGAAAAAAGCTAGGTAGATTGTCTAATAGAATAGAATCGTTTATTCCTAAGTATATGGTGTATGAAGATTTTAATATTAGACGGAATCACATAATTATATTACCTTTGCCGGTGTACGAATTATTAAGTGAGTATCTAATTAGCAAATGCCCATAAAATTCATGCAATATTAAATAAAATAAATAATTGAAAGCGGCAATCTTTTAATGAACATGTGTAACTTTATGGACCACGCTAATGAAGTTTAGGTAAGGTACAGACCACATATTTTAGACGGTAATTTCTTTTCTTTCTTGCTGGCCTGGCGTAGCACTGTGTTTTGATTGGTTAAGAGACTAGCTTACTTGTTTTTTACTATCATGTAAACCTATTGTAGGATCTTTTAAAATGTATCCCGCTTAATTTATTAAACATTCCATTTTCAAAAAATTCTTATCGTTCCTCATAATAACCCAAAAATTCCGTGCGCAAAGGCATACAGCATAGCTTCAAAATGCCGATCATAATTCTCGAGAACGCCACGTGTTTCGGCATAAATCTGCACTGTGCATCGCTGAACAATATTTTAGTTCAAATGGTCGATTTTATGGTCTCACTATCGCTGTATATTTCAAATACACGGTATATTAATATTTGGTGGTGGAGGATATTTCATTGTAATTGTCTATAGCTTGGAAAATCAATGTGAAAATTCCTGGAAAGAAAATTTATGCAAAGTTCATGAATATGACAATTTTCGATGAGCGGGATCGGTCAAAATAGACAACGTGATCCTTGAACGTCAATAAAAAAATAATTATTTAATGAATTTTCAACTATCAATGGCATACCTTGACTTGCGTTTTTTATTTATTTATTATATACTTTATTGTACACCATTATACATACAAAAGGAAACTAAAGCACATGCATACCTACAATGAGCGGCCATGACGCATTTCGCGATTTCTTCCAGGCAACCTGGAATGGCCTGTAATTGCCTGGTCAAGAAATGGGGCTGTCATTGGTGTGAAAAAACCAGTATCATAATATCAGAATATATATAATAATATGTATATATTATAATAGATACACAGATAAATACATACGCTGTTTAATAGATACATGCATAATTATTGAAAACTATAGACAGAAATATAAATGACATCTATCGATATTCACAGCGACAGTTAATGTTCCCTAACGAGTCTTTTAAAAAAAGCAACGAATGAGCGCGTTTAATTGTATCTGGTAATTCATTCCACAGCCGAGCAGCCTGGACATTAAATGATTTATCATAGAAAGTCGTGGTATGGGTTGGTAATTTAAATCGCAAGTTCACTGATGATCTTCGCAATTTTGTATGTGAGTTGCAAGGAAACTCAAAACGTTTTTTAAGATAAAGAGGCGTGAAGGGGGAATAAAGGATATTATATAGATGGGAAAGAATATGAGCATTCCGGCGAAGGTGAATTGGCAACCACTTTACACGGGATTCGGAAACGTGATCGTATTTGCGCAAACCAAATATTGTTCAAAAATTTTGAAGCCGCTCAAGTTTATCCAGTTGTTATTGAGTAAGATCAAGATAGCTGGCATCAGCATAATCAAAGATGGGAAGACGAAGAAACAATTTTATTTGTGACGTGTCGATAATTTGAGGACCTAAAAGTTTGAATAGGTATTCAACAAAATGTCAATATGTCATTTTAGTACCTTAGCCCTTTTTGGTGCTAAAGGAGAACAAAACACACAGCATGGAATTTTGTGATGTTTTACTTTAGTACTCGTTTGATGGCAATAAGTCTGCCATATATTTCGTGAGATTTAAAACTAACTGGCCCTGCTGGGCCTCTACGGTTTGCTGACATCTCCTTGAGGAGCGCGTGGATCACTACGCGCTGTTGACGACTGGGCTCGGTTCGATCAATTACCGGACGGCCGGACGGCAAGCTACCCATTGCTCTACGTCCGCAAGCCCGAGTCTACCGTGGCTGGTAGTCGGGGTCAGAATCTCGGCGGCTGGGGCGTGAGGACATTCGTTCCCTCACGCGTGCGGCCTCCTCCTTCGCCAGCATTACTGCTTCGCAGAAGGAGGCCACCGCCTACCATTCCTCCTCGCACGCGTTTTGCCATACATAATGGCGTACAAAATATAAATTGCGCAATTAAAATGTTATGTCATGTTTTTATTCCTATTTCAATAAATGAAATAAACTGAAATTGTTTCTACAGCTATAAGCAATTATTTAAACGCTCTTGAAATGATCTCGTATTATTTCAAGAGAATATCAAACCGTATTTTGTTTAAAATAATAACGCAACATTTCGGAATAATTTGTTATCAAAGTCGGATTACACT
This sequence comes from Mythimna vitellina, assembly GCA_949316375.1. Lineage (NCBI taxonomy): Eukaryota > Metazoa > Arthropoda > Insecta > Lepidoptera > Noctuidae > Mythimna > Mythimna vitellina. The sequence goes on along the minus strand of OX438687.1, from coordinate 3,041,183 downwards.
AGACTACCAATATTATAATTTATTGTAATCGCTAAAGGATCTATTGAAAATTTATCATCTCGTCTCTCGCAAACGTAAATCTGTTTTGATAAATCATTTTACTTTATCAAAACTTGTATTACAGCTTATGATTATAAAAAGGTTCGTGAAAAATTGTAGACATTAAATACTTTGTGTGAAATATTTCGTTTTTTCGATAATGGTGTAATATTTTCTTTTAATGTAACGGTTTACGATATTCACTAAAATAATTGGTAATATAAAAGCTGTGTAATGGTCATTTGTGATAAATCCTTAAATATTTTTTCGTATATATAGATTTAATCTTATATGGTATGTACTTTGGCAGATTTTCTACACAGAAACTACAATATTAGTTCTAACAATAAGTATTTCTAAGATATAAAATTATTTTTGAAGCTTTTTTACAAAATGATAAAATTATACAATAAACAATACAATAAATTATTAAAACAAAGTCAAAGTAAACAATGTCAAAGTCAAAAGTTTTTTGATTTCACATAGGCCTACATGGGCACTTATAAAACGTCAGAAGCTAGTGCACGGTTCCAAATTGGACTTTTTTTTTTCACGGTTCCAAATTGGATAAATTTGTTGTTTGTGAGACGTCTAGGCAATTTTGGTCTTTTTCTAAATACTAATTCCTTATCTTTATCATGTGTCAATAATATTCAGAACCATAGAAAAAATAATAAAGATCATCAGAAGTACATTTAATGATATTTACTCATTCAATACTTTTAGGTACCTTCGACCATCTGAAGAACGTCAAGAAGAAGCTCTCTGGCGTGCCTGCAGCGAGGTGATCTGGCGTTGTGGAGGCGGTGGCAACACCACCCAGGCTACAGCTGACCCCAAGGCTTTGGTTGCTCTGCCCAGCGAAAACAACTATGTGCCGCATAGCTCGGCGTATTATCAAGATGGGGTTACTGAGAAGGTACTATTATATTTTTTTTAAATAGAGAACTTAAGTGATGAAGTAAAGGTTAGAAATAATAAGAAATCGTTGCAATAGATGAGTTACCTAAATTAAAATAAAGAAAAAACAAAACTCCATTAAGGTATCAATCACCTCCACGGGCGAGTGAAATGCGGTGAATCGATTGTCTTTTGTCTTTATTTCATAACAATTCTGAATGTATCTCAACATGGCGAAATATTCAAGTATTATTGATATCAGAATATTCTCTCGAGCAGCTCGAGACGCAAAAACTTGCTGCAAAAAAAAACTTACAATAACAAAATAACTGTGCCATGAGTACATGGCCATTCATCGCGAGTCATGTACATGAAGTTTAAATAAATTTAAGGAATACGCGTAAAAAAAAAGTTTGTTATCTAACCATATTCTATTTTCATATTTTTATATCAATGAAAGACGCTGTTTTCTACGGCGGCCGTGTGGGTGTTGTGGATTGTCGGATTTTTCTTTAATATAGTAGCTTTGAAGCTTTATAACTTCATTGTTAAGAAATCTTAAAATTATTTAATTTTAAAAAATTACATAAGAATTTATGTCTATGACATAAATTCTTATGTAATTTTTTAATTTCCCTGTTGTAACGTGGAGACCACGCAACGATAGCAGGATCAACTCGTGGCTGTTCACTCGCTCGTTGAGGGGTCACCTGTGTACTATGGTTTGTCTATTTTTGTACATGTTTGATGAAAAGACTTTCTCTTTTTAATTAATCTCTCTAGTGTTTAATTCTTCAAGAATTAAAAACATTCATTTTTAGCAAAGTAAACGTTATTAATTAATATTAACGAAGGAGCTCCTAAAATAAAAAATAGAAAGGCATTAGTTTAGAAAAACTAATATCATTCTTGGCAAAAGAAAAATGGTTACAAGATGGTGATAAATTTAAAAACACAAAATTTAATAATAAAATCACCGAGAATTAACAAATTAGCAGTCAGAGTCGATTAAAGAAGTTTGCAATTAATTTTACTTTAAGTAGATAAGAGAAGGATGAAGAACATGAGATGATGATGATTTTGGAAGTTATGCGCAACAACAATAAATTCCCTCCAACCAGACGAGTGTTGTGTTCGGTGGGCAACTGCCCGATAGATGATTTTGGACTATTCTATAAGTTCCAATTATGTGGAGAACTTTAGTTGCGCGATGCAGGATTAGTTCTTATGTGATAACATAAATGCCGCTACAGTTTCAAAGGCACCGTTCAAATTGGTAATGTTTAAAATAAAGCAACAAAATATTTAAAGCTTCACTTCATTTTCAGAAATTTTCATAAATTAAATTCTCTTGCAAGCTGCACATTTTCGAATTCACGAGTTTGGAGGATCTCCAAATATTTGTGAAGCGGTATTTATATTTGGTAAGTGTTTATTATTTTTATAAAAGAATGCATAAGAAGACTTTTGCAGGTCATGTGGTAAAATTTGTAATTTTTTGACAGTTCCAAACTGAAGATGGTACTGGAGCGTTGATTTTGCTGTATGCGTGTGTATTATCAAGGGGATGTGAGAAGTAAGTAATTTTCTATTTGTATAAAACTTTTGACGGATTTCTGACCTCTCTAACGTAATGTAGAGTATTAATAACATTGATGATTTAATTTTATTACGTAAATAAAGATCAATGAGGCGTTTGACCAGTACCTGGTCTTAAGGCCATTCCATGATGATTGAGACGGGAGTTGCCCCGAACGTCGATTGTACATACGTCTGTACAACTTAAATGACCCAGAAAAATACTTAATTTTCGTTTTTTACGCATGTTTGTACGATTTTTTTTTATCCGAAAATGTTGGTTTCTATATTTTTGTTTTTCCTAGAAAAATCCCAAAAGTTTTTTTGTGTATTTTTTATTTATTTTTTGGTGATTGACGTAAAAATGCGCAATGACATAATTATAATACCCCGGGGCGCCCGAAGAGTTAAAGAGGAGCAAGCTTCTACTAGAGGCTTTACGCACGTGAAATCAGAAAATTGTACTAAGAGATATGTTCACTGTAACCCGGCAATGTAAGATACAGTTTAAGCCTGTCGGTTGAAACTATATCTTACGTCGCATTATAGGAGATAGTTTACAAAATATCATTCAAACCCGTTCAGAACTTTGAGCATAAAAGAGTAACAAACATATCACAGATATTCGTACTAATTATCAGGATTATAATATTAGTGTCTTCAGAAATATTTTTTAATTCAAGAATTGAAAAATTACAGCATCAAGAAAGACCTGGATGGCAAGATATCTCACTTGGTCTCCGCTCAGGTAGAGGGTTCCATCAATGTGATGACGCTGCTCCTCACAGGTCGGGCCACTCCGTATCTTCATAATGGAGTGCTGTATGTTGGTGATGAGGACCATTACGTGAGTGTTCTATTATTGAACTTCAGTCAAATAATCATATTCACTATCGACGAATTAATTACTTTTATTTAAAAATGTCACCAAGATTGATTAGAATAGCAATTATACAAACTTTAAAATAAAGAAGATAATAAAGATTTTTTTTTTAGTATTAGTAATACACTAAGGAAAAAGTCCAGTACTGGGGTCCCGCGGGCTTGCGGACGGCGAGCAATGCTCGCCCGCCGTCCGACCGTTCGGTAACCGTCCAGACCGAGCCAAAGTCGTCGACGGCGCGTATTATTCCACGCGCGCCTTAGGGAGATGTCAGCAAATCGTAAGGGCTCAGCAGGGTCAAAGTCTGGGGCCATGGGTAGTGTGAAAACAAAACCCGGGGCCCTGGGACGAAGGCAAAGAAGAAACCAGAGTGGGTTTTTAGTCAGTAAAAGTCTGACACTATCTCTCGCTCTGCCCAAGAGCTAGAGGAATTAGTCATTAGATGATTTTTCTACCTAAAAAAAAAACTACTGGCGTCCAGAATCTTGTACTAGATCCCAACTGTGTGGCACGAAGTGAACAGGAGAGATTGGAAACGCTCATGCAACCTTGACTTTTAATTTTTCAGGCTATGCCTCAATTTGGAATATTGGGTCGTAGTCCCGTTGGTCTGCTGGTTTGGTATGGTGGAGAAGAGAATTCCAAGAATAACATCAATAAGCAGTATCCTGGATCCAGGTTGAAGACTCCGGCTTTGCCTATATGGGTTGGTAGACCTTATTCTTCTTTTAGGGTTTACGGAACCCTGAAAAGGAAAAAATGGAATCCTTAAAGGATCACTTTGTTATTCGTTCATCTGTCTGTCTGACTTGTCAAGACCCTTTATCTCGGGAACTCGTGAAGGCATTGAGTTGAAATTAAAACCATTTACTCAAATCTGTGGTCCTTTGAAGCTGTAAAAAAATCAAACATCTGAGTTAACGAAAAAAATAGCCGTTTACGTCGCAAAAGACGTGTATTTCGACAATCTCAAGGGAACCAAAATTCATAGGATACTTCCCGTTGACATAGAATCCTTAAATTTAGCATGAAGCTAGGTCTTATAACACAAGTATACGAAAAAATCTGAAACCTGTAAATTTGTAGTTAGGTCACAAAAGCGATTTGAAATAATTTTCGTAACTCAATTCGGGAATTGAACTGTTTTCATAGGTAAGTTTGTGCGGAATCCTTAGTGCGCAAGCCCAACTCACACTTGGGCAGTTTTTTAATTATAGATAGGTTCATGTTTTACCAATATCTCACCTGATGGTAAGCGATGATATAGCCGACGATAGAGCACGCTTGCCTAGAAGTAAACTACACACTTTTGACTTAAAGATCCCTAAGTTGTAGTTATCAGGAAACACAGACTCTAGCTCGGTATTCCACTCCTTGCGCATTAAATATCTTTCTTACCATATCGAGTCGTCAACAGCGCGCTGTTGCATGCGCGCCTCAAGGGAATGTCAGCAAAAATTGTAGAAACCCAACGGTGTCAAAATCTACTGGTGCCATGCGTTTTTTGTAAGTATAAGTCTGATACACCCTGTCGCTCCGCCCAAGAGCACGAAAAGTCATTGGATGATTTATCACCTATATAAGCTCGTTAAATATCTATCTTCTTATTTTTATGATCTGTTATCCATTCTATTTTAATTCATCATTTCAATTTCGCTACCTACTAACTACTGGACCAACACGACACGCAAAGAGAAGTTTCTTTTTAGTAATTTACGAAAATTACTAAAACTAAAACCACCATCACCATTACCACCACCACCACCACCACCATTACTATTGTGTTATCTAATATTATTTTTGTGCCTTGTGCTGTTATTTTTCTTTCTTTCTATTCTATAAAAAAAAACACATATCGTTTTGGGAACACATTCATTGTGCGTACAGCTAAGGAGTGGAATTCCTTGCCGGAATCCGTGTTTTTGTGATGGCTACAACCCGGGAATCTTTAAGTCAAGAGTGAATAGGTTACTTCTAGGTAAGCGCGCTCCATCGTCGACCGCATCGTCGCTTTCTATCAGGTGAGATAGCGGTCAAGTGCGAAAAAAAAAAGAAAATACGCTAGCTCCTACGCAGGAGTCAGGGAAAAGTTAATAAGTTTCAAGAATTTACCTAAATCGATTACTTTTTATTCCCAGGTGACCAGCTGCTCAGGCCACTACGGGGTCCTTTTCAACACTAACCGTGAACTGCTTCGGAACTATCATGCTGAGCGAAGGTACCTACCCCATCTTATCTTTTTGGTATGATTTTTTGCACTCAGTCCTTGGTGGATCATGGGCCTCATCAAGGGCCATAACAGCCTTACCCATTAGTAAACACTTTCAGGCGGATTACCTTTGATTTATCACTTCAACATAAAATAGACTATTGAAAATATTGTAATATAGTTATATATATATATATACTTATTCAGGACATTTATTTTTATTTAATTTTTATATTCTAAACCTATTATAATTTGTTTGACATGCGCATTCCTATCACAATTTAATTTTGACATTACTTTATTTTATTATTTGACCTATATTGTTTAATTTTCTATTTCATATTCATGTCATGCTCAATACTGTAACTTTTACTTTTATTTAATACTTTCATATTTGGAACCATGTTCACTCGTTTTTATGCATAAGCTGTGGTTGCCTATAATTGAGTTTGCATTATAGGACTAGGTTAAATGTACCAATTTAATTTCTAAGTTTTATTATTTTGTAACACTCGTTGGTAATCCTTAAATAAATAAATAAATAGTAAAGTTCATTATTTAGTCGCTTATTCAATAATCACATCAACAGAAAACCTTAAATTTGATACACCCACAAACAGATTGCCTTGTTTACGTAAGAACCTTTAACAATTACTCTTTAAATATTTTAAAGGTTTCCATTTCTTTCCATTGCAAATTCAACTCTGTTGTTTCTTTGTTAAGGTTTGATATCCACTACTACACGTGTGGCGGTTGCAGCGTTCTGCTCAATGTGGACACTCGGGCTCATGATGACGTAGTTGGAACGCTGCGTAGTGACGATATCAGTGCTACGCCGCTTGAGAAATTGATACATACCAAGTAAGCTATTGCTAGTTACTTCGCTGATAATGTATTGATAAAAAGTTTAATAAGACTAGAAATGCGATTACTCTAATATTATATGGCCATAGACAACCATGATTACTAGGTAATACCATCCAGAAGGATATATACAAGATTAAGCTTTACGATTAAACAAAGATAGGTATATATAAATAGGTATATTGTTATATACATAAACATTAGCTATCCAGTGTTTTTTTTTAATTTACTCGCAAAGTTTTGGACTTAAATTAAAGTTGTCCATGTTACAGCTATTTACATGACTATAAAAAAAAACCAAAAGCGACCAGAATCTTCGAACTCCCTCAAAAATTCTCTAGTTTATCTTCTTGCTAGTGATGTGCCACATGCCATAAAAATCTTTTTATAACTTTGTGAATTCGCTAGAATTGTGAATCGAGTCACATAAGACTAATATTCAAAATTACGATTTAAAAATTATTTTTGCTTAAATGATATCTGAAAAACCTATTAAAAGTGTTATATCACTCTTATAAGATAAAATCTATCTCGTATCTCTTTTTGTGGGTTTTACTAGAAATAAAAAAATTGCATTTTTAACATTTATTTCATAATTTTTACAAATCTTGCTCAAATTGTTGGCCTCTGTTGTAAATGCAGACCCGACTGCTGTTTCGTATTTCGACAGTTTTTGTACGAAGTCGTATTTCGTTCTTAATTGTGTTGAAAGCCGTTTTGTGGCGTAGAGTTTTAAATATATAAATCAATTTCCTTATCCTATTTTGAAGGAGCTCTGTAGTGGAGGAAGGAGGAGATGTGTAGTGTGAAAGACATATTATCGTCTAGAATTATGCTTAGATATTTGGTATCGGCTACTTGTGTTAGTCTGGGGCAGTCGCAAATTTAATTTGGGGATATAGAGCACGAGTGGGCAATAAGAGACAATGTGGGTGGAGGTTGGGAAGACTGACGGAATGAGAAGGTCATGTAGTTGGCTTTTCAGTGTTTAGGGTCATTTTTCAATTACTACTAGCTGTTACCAGTAGCTTCAAGTGATAGTAGGAAATTATGCTAAGGGAACATACTCCCAAGATAAATAGTATTCTAGTAAGTTGCATCAGAATCAGAATCCGTTTAGCGTTTGTAGGGTGAAGAAGTAACACACCCAAAAAAGCCTGTGGATGTTTTTCGGCTATGGCTTCCCAAGTGTCACCACAACGATTTGTCCTATGTCTTTTGCATCCATAAAATTTCCGCAACCCTCATCAGGTCATCGGTCCACCTTTTAGGAGGCCATCCAAGGCTGCGTCTTTTGGTACATGGTCGCCACTTTAGAACCTTTCGTCCCCATCGACCATCTGTTTTGCTGTTCACAAAATTTCTCCTTTATAATATTATCAAATCAAATCAAATCAAAACGTTTATTTGCCAGAAATACATTGTTTACAAGGAAAGATCTTATAAGCTAAAAGTTACTGTATTCTGCCTGCAAGCAAGCGTGCAAATTATTTATTTGTATGTCATTCTTCATGTAATTAAATTATTATTATCATATATAGTGTGGTAATATGGTAAAACTGTCATGAGACATAAATGGCTATGAGTCAATGGTGACACTCTTTGATACGCTTGTTTTGTAAGAGAAGTAACAAACACGTGGTATTCAGAGATTTCTGCCAAACCCCAAAAGAATAGGATGTAATTTGTGAATGTAATAGTCACGTTTTATGGTTGACTCTTCGTAAAAACAGGCCGTAGGGAAATCTTGTAAATATTTAGTAATCTCAGAGATAAAAAATGTGTAAGTGTCTGTGGCAGGGACGTATAATATTACGTTGTGACGCAAATATTGTGTGAAGTTTCAGAAAATGCTTTGCTTCCACATAGTGAAGACTCACGTAGATTATACTCGTACACCGACATTTGTGAGCATTGCTTTTTTGACCAGACATAATTCTATAGAAATTTATGACTTTTTTAAATTTTTTTTTACCACAGCTATCACACAACGCCGTCTAGTCCCAAGCTAAGCAGAGCTTGTGTTATGAGTACTAGACAACTGATAAACATACTTATATATTTCTAAATACATACATATTATAGATAAATTACACCCAGACACAGAACAAATTATCGGGCTCATCACACAATCATTTGTCCTGGGTGGGAATTGAACCCACGACCTCCGGTATAGCAGTCAGGGCCACTGACCACTAGACCAACAGGCCAGTCAAATATTGTTTTGTTTCACGAAGATTTCTACAGAATTTCATCAACATAGTAGTGCAGACATAATTGTTTGTGTTTACTCAGACTTTTCAAAGTCTACAGATGACTACGACAGAAGCTTTTACGAAGTGTTTATCGTGTCTACTATAAGCCTGTACTAAGTTCCATGTGAATGTACCATAGGTTTGTACTAAGTCTGTACCAAGTGGATGTACCATAAGCTTGTACCAAGTCTGTATTTACCGTATGGACGCATCACAACACTACAAGCTGTTATAGTTATAATGTTACAATTATTTGTTCCGAATAATTACAATCGCTCTAGAAAACACAAATTATTTTATTACCTCAAGCAGCGGAAATATAACAACCTCGTCGGCAGTTATATTTTTGAGCCGTTTGGGGTTGAAACTCTTGGGCCATGGGGTCCGAGTGCTCATAAGCTGTTCAAAGAATTATCCAAATGCTTAGTAGACACTTCGCGTGACCCAAGGGCTGGCTTTTACCTCCGTCAGAGATTAAGCATTGCCATACAACGTGGCAATGCCGCCAGCCTTTTAGGCACACTTCCAGTCGACCGCGATGCGAAGAAGTTTTATGACGCCACGTTTTAGCTAGTAGTTTTTGATTTAAGTGTATATATAGTTTTAATTAGTTAAGTGTTTTATGTATTCATTTTACCTTTGATTTCAAAGTTTAAAATACAATAAGATAACATAATTATAAAATTACACAATTATTTAATGTCCCATTTTGTCGCACTGTAGCTCGATCTACCTCCTTTATACCGCGTATGCTCGTTAGCATCGTGAGCATCGTTATGTTCAACGCCCTCGTGGAGACAAACCCTGGATTGGATTATTCGGCGGATGAATGGAAGACAATATTATTAGAAAGTTTGCGATTCTGTGAGAAGACAGAAAAGGATTAACGTAATTAAATATTAATGGCTATTTTGCTGCAGTAAATAAATAAGTTACTGTTGGCAACTTGAAATACTTTGACTTTGATAGCTATAAATAGATAGATGACTAATAATACCCATGGGATTTTATCGAATGAAGTGCAGCGACTGTTTTAATCATTTAAAAATTAATCAGCAAACGTCAACGACTTTTCACGTAACCGTAGGGCTCGGCTTTTCTTTGGTGAACAAATTAGCTTTGCTATTCAACGTGGCAATACTACCACCTGGCATTCTGGACATTTTTACCATTAACAGTGATGTTAATGAATTTTTTGATACCTAATGAATTTTTTTTGAGTGTGTAATTAAGTTACTGTTGATTATTTGGCTTTTATAGGTTATTGTGATAAGTATTTTTGTGTCTCAAGAATATATGAGATCAATATAGGTAAAGTGGAGTTGAGAATTCTTTTAAAGTCACAACCACAGGTTCAGTTGAAAACCAGCGTCAGGCACTCGCCAGGCGTGGCATTTATGCTGAACTGGACCTATTTTGGTGCAGCCGTGAGGCATGCAACTACATTTTTTTTTTGCTACTGTCTGGTTTTTTATACATATATTTTTATTTTATTTTTGTGTTTCGTGTTACCTAATATTGTGTGTTTGCCTTGTGCTGTACCAAATAAATTCTTTTTCTTTCTTTCTTTCTTTCTTTCTTTCTTTCTTTCTTTCTTTCTTTCTTTCTTTCTTTCTTTTTTTCTTGCTTTCTTTCTTTCTAAAGTGTTAATATTAAATGTGACAAACAAAAATAAAACATTACGTATTTTCTAAACAGATATGCACTCTAGATTTTTCATTATACTCTTTTTACACTTGTAAAATAAACATCGTATACACCATTTATGTTCTGATGAGTATATCATAAAGTACTCTCAGTCGTAGGTTTACTTTACGGTCCTATACGCGCGTTCCCCGAGAGCAAACAATCATGTTTATGTTTGTGCTTGAGACTACGAGTGTTTGCCATTTATGAGTAGGTCTAGTTGAGTAGGGAGGATTGATAGAAATATTGACCTAACAAGCTTCACAAGCGCGCCTGTTGAGCGTAAGGTTCCTGTCTCCAATTCCTAGGTCGAGCAAAAACTGCTATCAGGTTTTTCCATTATACCAGCCTTACACGATCCAGTTTACTATCACCTTTGCTGCATGCTTGAAGCGGCTTCTGGTCACTTGATGATGTATGACTATCAAAGAAAGAAAGAAAGAAAAATGTTTATTCGTACCTCACAAATACAGTAGAATTAGGATACATTAGAATTAAGTATGCCAAGCAGTAGCCAAAAAGGCGCCTAACTCAACATAATTATGCTGCGATATTTAAAACGATAAATAACGCAGCGCTGGTATTCTGTTATGGCATCAGAGTATCAGTATGCATGACAAGTCTACTGTGTGTATGAGCGGCCAAGTTGTATGACGATCATCATCATCATCATTTCAGCCGAAAGACGTCCACTGTTGGACATAGGCCTCCCCCAAATGCCGCCACAATGACCGGTCCTGTGCGTCTCGCATCCATCGAATTCCCGCGACCCTTACCAGGTCATCGGTCCACCTTGTGGGAGGCCTTCCAAAGCTGCGTTATCAACGTACTTTTGGCCATATGTACCATCTATTCTGTGAGCAATGTGCCTAGCCCACTGTCACTTAAGTTGGACGATTGCGAATATTTTCATTCCTGATCTGATCACTCAAATAAACTCCGAACCCCTTTCAATTGCCATACAAAGCTGCTAAATTATTGCATATTACCTTTTTTTTATATTCTTGATAGGTTCGCGCTTGACCGCTATCTCACTTGATGAAAAGTGACGATGCGGTCGACGATGGAGCGCGCTTATCTAGAAGTAACCTATTCACTCTTGACTTAAAGATTCCCTGGTCTGTGTTCCCTGATGGCTTCATCAGGGAACACAGATTCTGGCAAGGAATTCCACTCCTTTGCTGTACGCACAATGAATGTGTTCCCAAAACGTTTTGTGCGTATAAGTGTCCACCATGTACCATTAGGAATTAATCTATAATTGTTCAGAGTTTGAAAGTAGGTGGTGTGACACCCCCGTGCCTCCGAAAGCATGAAAGGTTGTTGGCCCTGCGCTTGGTTTTTCCCTGGTCGTGTCGGATCGCAGTCCCATCGAACTATGAGAAAAATATACAGAGAGAGTGCACTGCACCTGTGTTTGTGCACACACTTGAGCACTATAATATTCCCTGCGTGCCTGGCTAATTTCCGTCCTCACCAAATAAACTAATAGCATAGCATAGTATAGTCGGCCTTATAATGTTCCCACTGTTGGGACTCAGGCCTCCTCTCTAGGAGAGGGAACGGGCCGTAATCCATCACGCGGGCCCAGTGTGGGTTGGTGGATGTCACATGTCTTCGAATTTTTGGTTCTAAGACATGCCGGTTTCCTCACGATATTTTCCTTCACCGTTTTGAGAGCAGTGGTGATGAAATAAATTACACAAAGTAATGCGCCTGGCTGGGTTTGAACCCGCGACCTACAACTCGTAAGTCGGGGCCGTTACCACTCGGTCACAACTGCTTTGCTTTCTCTCTATATACCAATAATGTGCCATAATACCTTGTACGATTTTGATATGGCACTTTTTTTACAGATGGCAGGATGCGAAGATTACCTGGACTGGATCTACGCCTTACGTTGGAGAGCCACCGAAGTAAAATGTTTACCGACATCATTATTTAGTGCCCATTCTAATACTCGTAATGTTTGTGTCGTGAAAGCTTTTATAGATGTAGTTTATATTATACTAGTGATCCACTCCGGCTTTGCACGAATGAAAATAATAATACAAATTTTTCTCGTTTAATTTTCGGTCTTTTAGTAAAAAATTGCATCAAAATCCCTTGCGTGATTTAGGAGGAGTAAGCGGACAAACGGATAGACGCGGAAAGCGACTATGTTTTATTCGATGTAAAGATTATTTTATGAATTATTCATGAATACTTTATATTATATTTTAATTAGGACGTAGAATTAAAATAAATGATCAAAGGTATTAGAAAAAATAGTATTTCTTTTTTTAATTCAAATTTTAATAGATTTGCTAATAGAAGCCAGATACTGCAGATGCTTACTTGTACATCCACAGCTTATAAAATAAACACGGTTGCTATGTAGTAAAATTACACAAAAAAAAACTTATATAATAGAACTTTTTGTATAAACTTAGTTTGTTATAAGAAAAAAAGGACAAAACAACTTGAAACTTGCTTGTGAAAGCTATATATGTTTTTGTAGACAAATCAGTTATTTTGATATATATAAAAAAAAAAACTTACGCTTGTAAAATCTATAGAGGTACATAATTATATAGATTTTTTTGATTTTTTGATAGACTAGTCTATTAATTTGATATAAGACATTAAATGAGGTTCTAGAATGGCGACCACGTACCGGAAAACGCAGCGTTGGAAGGCCTCCCACAAGGTGGACCGACGACCTGGTGAGAATCGCGGGAGTGCGGTGGATGCGAGACGCACAGGATCGGTCGTTGTGGCGTCGCTTGGGGGAGGCCTATGTCCAGCAGTGGACTTCTTTCGGCTGAAATGATGATGATGAAGACATAAAAAAACCTTGAACTTTCGCTTGTGAAATCTATTTATGTATCTATAATGTTTTATTTTCGGTAGACAACAATAAAGATTGTAAAAAAATCGATAACACAATTTTATTTATTTAAACTTCATGTACAGTAGTGGTACATAGGTGGACTTAATGCCACAAGGCATTCTCTACCAGTCAAACATCGGGTTAAAAAAGACAACACTGTGGTAGGTGTGCACAATAAATAAATAACAGATATTTGAAATTGAATGTAGTATCGATTTTACTTTCTCAAACATGTCTAGGTAATCACAATTACCATCGTTATAGATATCCCCTGATAAATTAGGGGAACAATCTACCTGATATAAATCCCTGATAACCTTATTTCTTAGAGCTCCCTGGAGACCCCATGGGATGACCTAATTACATGCAGTGTGCCCTCAAACCTTACAACACCAAAGGGGAATTGACTTAAGCATCCTGTTCGTCGTTTATAAAAACTCTGAACCATAAAATAAGGCACTACCAAAAAATCTGAAATGATAATTCTTTTTTTAGGGTTCCGTACCTCAAAAGGATAACACGGAACCCTTATAGGATCATTTTTTGTTTCACACAACTATCATACAACGCCGGCTAGTCCCAAGCTAAGCAGACCTTGTATAACACAAGTTCTGCTTAGCGTACTAGACAACTGATAAACATACTTAAATATTTCTAAATACATACATATTATAGATTAATTACACACACACACAAACAAACATACACACACAAACACACAGAACAAATATAATAATAATATTCCAGAACTGTCACACAACGCCATCTAGTCTCAAACTAAGCAGATCTTGTGATATAAGTACTTGACAAATGATAAACATAATTATATATTTCTAAATACATAAATACTATACATAAATTACACCTAGACACAGAACAAATGATTGTGCTCATCACACAAACATTTGTCCTGGGTGGGAATCAAACCCACGACCTCGGGCATAGCAGTCAGGGCCACTAACTACTAGACCAACAGGCCAGTCAACTCTGTTGTCCGCTCGTCTGTCTGTGAAGATCCTTTATCTCGGGAAAGCGCGGAGGTATCGAGTTGAAATTAAACCATATACTCAGGTTTACGGTCCCTTGAAGCTGTGAAAAAATCGAGCTTGTAAGTTAACGAAATAAAAAGATACAGCCGTTTATGTTGCAAGAAAACGTATATTTCGACAGTCTCAAATCAAAATTCATAGGGTACTTTCCGTTGTCCTAGAATCCTGAAATTTAGCATGAAGCAAGGTCTCATAGCATATATAAAAAAAAAATTGTGACTTGGAAAAATCTTCATATCCCAATTCGGGAATGGAAGTGTTTTCATATGTAAGTTTGTACGGAACCCTCAGTGCGCGAATCCGACTCGCATTTGCCCGGTTTTTTTGTCAACTATTTTACCAATTAGAATTCAAGACCCAATATTCTAGAATATACAGTATAACCCCGTCCAATCACACTAAAATCTGAAGTAACAAAAAATAACCTTGAAAACCTTCAACCATAAAATCTCAGAGGCCCAGATTCCCAAATCAATCTGGATTTAACGATATAAGTTCGTTGTTCGATCGTTATGGGTTTTGATAGATGGCTCCCATGACAAATCCGCTAATAAAAGTAATTTATCAAGCGCTGTCACCCACAGAGATGTCCTGTCGTCTTTGAAGGATTCAGGCTTGATTTTATCTGCAGGTGAGAGTTGCAGCTTGTTTTTTAAATGTTTTGAACGAGATTTTGTCAACATTTTTTGCGATTTTTTTTTTCTGTTATATTCAGACCGACTTATCTCTTAAAAGCTTCCGGAAGAGTGGGACTTAAAATGAACATGTACATACCAAAGTCATGGTTAAAACATCCATGTAGCAACCACTCCTATCAAGATCGAAGACTCTACATTCAAAGTTGTGGATGGCTACGTTTACCTGGGACAGACGGTCCAGTTGGGTAGGCCTAACTTCGAGAAAGAGGTCGATCGTCGAATCCGGCTTGGTTGGGCGGCGTTGCGCGTGTCTTCTCGTCCGATATACCACAGTGTCTCAAGACAAAAGTCTATGACCAGTGCGTGTTGCCAGTGATGACATATGGCTCCGAAACGTGGTCGCTTACAATGGCCTCATCAGAAGACTTAAAGTCACAAAGGGCAATTGAAAGGACTATGCTCGGAGTTTCCTTGCGTGATCGAATCAGAAATAAAGATATCCACAGAAGAGCCAAGGTTGCCGACATAGCACGAAGAATCACCAAACTTAAGTGGGAATGAGAAGGGCACATTGCACGCAGAACAGATGGCCGTTGGGGCCGAAAGATTTTGGAGTGGCGACTGCGTACCAGAAGACGCAGCGTTGGTGGACTTCTAAAGGTTACTAAATAGATTAGCGCGCTCCATCGTCGACCACATCGTTACTTTCCATCAACATTTTTTTATAGTTTCACGTTTGCATAATTATATATCTAAGCAGAAATGATTTTTTTTAAGTTTAACGCACTCAAATGAATAAGTCGGGTATTAAAATATTAATTTACGTTTCTTAGCTAAGCATCATATTATAATCCAGCCACCAAACTTATCCCTCCACCTGCACCAAAACAAACCAACAAGGAACTAACAAAATAAATCACACAATTCACTAGCCACGTGACAAATCACCCACAAATAACCTCCTGAACATCACGATCCGATCTGAATCGGAATATCAAACTCAAATATCTCGGAAATATCGAACAATGGCCAGCCGAGGCCACGTAGGCTAATAAATCATAGAGGCCTGCCCGAAGTGCCACGTACCCGGGTATTTGTCCATAAACCCGGGCATAACAATGGCTAATTGCCCCGGTCAACCCGGACAAGATAGGCAACAATAAAATTTTATTCGATCGTTTAAGTTTGTGAATTTATGTCGGGAAAGTTTTGCACTGGTTGACCCTGATAACGGATTTAATTTTGGCTGTTTCATCGCTTTCCCGATGGTTTTTAATTTTCGAGGTTTACGCTTGTTTTTAAAATGAAAAGTTTTTGCACCTGGTTTTATTACGGTGTTCAAAACTATACAAGAGCAACTGGTTTCATGGTTATACAGAAAATACGCATCGAAACTACAGTGGCCCGAATGCATGAATGATTTGATTGTGCGTACAGCTGAGGAGTGCAATTCCCTGCTGATATCTATAGTTCCTAATAACTATAACCTATACTTCAAAGTCAACTATATCAACATTTACCATCAGGAGAGATGTAAGCTTGCGGACGACGAGAATGGGTAACTCGCCGTCCTGTTGTCCAGTAACTGAGAGTAACTATAGAGTCGTCGACGACGCGTATTGTTCCACGCGTGCCTCAAAGAGATGACGCGTATTGTTCCACGCGCGCCTCAAAGAGATACTAGTAAAACTACGGGGCCGAACAGGGCCAAACCCTACTGAGGCTATGGGACTTCTAAAAGTGTTACTCGTGGTCTTAGAATGCTGGGAGCAACTGGAGGAACAATAGATATGGTTTTAGTTAGTAAAATTCTGTCAAAATTACTTTATCATCTATTTGACCTAATGCTGAGTTAAAGTCTCTTGTTATTAATATGCGTATCAAGAGTAAATAATTATAATGTTAACACAAATATATGCCATATAGACCCGTCGGATACTCTATGTGAGTGCGGTGCTCCTGTTCAAACATTAGAATACCCCAAGTGCCCATACACCTGCACTTTGGAGGATTTGATGAGTGCTACCGATGCTGCTATTAATGTAGCCACCTATTGGGCCCAAACAGTTTGGCGAGTTTACTTTCGAATTGAAAAGAAGAAGAACATTATAATTTTTCTCTATAAGTATATTTATTTATTAAATTTTCATGCAACACAAAGTACAAAGGTGGACTCGATTCATTCTCTACCAGTCAACTTCGAGCGTATATAAGAGAAAAACCTACAAACCTGCAGTAAAACCATTTCAAATCTAAATCATAATAGCATAGCATTGTCGGCCTTATAATGTTCCCACTGTTGGGACTCAGGCCTCCTCTCTAGGAGAGGGAACGGGCCGTAATCCACCATGCGGGCCCAGTGCGGGTTCGTGGATGTCACATGTCTTCGAATTTTTGGTTCTAAGATATGCCTAAATCATAATATAATTTTTTATTTATTTTTCGCTTGATCACATCAGAAATGAAAATATCCGCAGAAGAACCAAGGTTACCGACATAGCTCGAAGAATCACCAAACTTAAGTGGCAATGGGCAGAGCACTTTGCACGCAGAACAGATGGTCAATTGGGATGAAAAGTTCTGGAGTGGCAACCACTTACCGGAAGACGCAGCGTTGGAAGTCCTCCCAAAAGATGGACCGATAACCTGGTGAGGGTCGCGGGTATCCGATGGATGCGAGACGCACATGACCGGTCGTTATAGTACACTTGAGGGAGGCCTATGTTCAATAGTGGACGAGTTTCACCTGAAATGATGAATTTATTTTTTAAAAGACAACTTTTGGTATTATTCATTCATTTAACATTCCATGTTAGTATCACTTATTTTTATATTAGTTCAGAAATTGAATAATATTATTGAATCAATTTAAACGTCACATAAATGGGATCGTATTTTCTGGAAAAAAATATTGCAATGGCCGCTATTTGTCATCAACATAACAGAATAAATGTACGGCTCTGGGATAAAATCGTATTTATATGGGTCAAGTGATTTCACCTGTATTTTGGTTGGTGCAATGCAATTTCGAGGTTCTGTACAACAGTTGGCAAAAATTGAACGCTTCTGTCCACCTGATCATTCATCTGTGAAGACCCTTTTTCTAAGGAACACGGAGGTATGCAGAAATAAATATAAAATACTCTAATGTGCTACCCCTTGAAGCAATGAAAAATCTAGATAAGGCAGTTTATTTTGAAGCTTGCAAATAAAGGAAACAAAACCTGTAGATGACTTTTTGATCTACAATCCTCAAATATGGAAAAATCAGGTCTCATAGCACAAGTAAAAGAAAAGGTCTGAAAATCTATAATTTGTAGTTACGTCACATAATACTTATTCTTTTTTATAGTTTTTAATCCTAGAAACTTGATTCTGGAATCGAACTATTTATTTATAACTTTGTACAGACAAGTCGTTTGCAGTTCAAGCAGTGCGGCTGTGGAATGCTTTGCACGTGTAGCAGTAAGAAAAGCTCAAACACTGTCAATTTTCAAAAATATGTTTAAGGTTCACTACCTCTCTTCTAAAAACGTAATTAAATACATTATTTCTCTGCTTTCATTCTTTGTATTAAATATATTTTATTGGTTAAGTATTTTATATTATATAAATAGTACACCACACACTACCTGCGTATCTTATTTTTCCTTCTCTAACAAATCCATCCCAAGGTTGTCTGTAAAAAATCACTTTTAGCGATAAGACCGCCCATTGTGACCCCCTATTAATTTTAAGTTCCTGTTGTAATTTTATTATTGGTGTACAATAAAGAATATATCTATCTATCAGAACCGTTGAACTCGGAGACTGGTTTTTTACTTTAATTTAATTTGTTTCTAATATTTGCAAAAATGTCAGTTGTCAACACACAGACAATAACACTGTCTATGTTACTATCACATTTAGAATTTTAGTATGGACATTAGGTACTATATACCATACTAAAATTCTAAATATAAGTAGATTTCTCAGATGTTCACCATCATCATCATGATGATCAAATCAAATCTTACATTACGATAATAATGAAACAGTTATCAGTCCACATCTTCCCGAACAGTCCTCAATTTACCTCACATATGGCATGTACTAGCTGTACATTATATGTTGTTTGGCTTCGAGTGACTGCATTACCACAACCACATTAAGGAAACCACCGTTATTAATTAATTGCTGAACAAGCTGACGGAAGGTATGTGATATTAGTGAATTGCTACCAGCGCTGTTTCTGTTGATTGATTTTTAGAAGAATTGATTAATTGTAGATATTAAGTTTTTATGAAATAAATCGACGTATTTAACGTTATCTATTGTTTTTGCCTACTTAATAATAACGAATTTGGACTCTCTACCAGAATTTGGTTCTCGATACCAGTTTTTTTTTTTAGGTGGGATATTCCCACCTAAAAAAAAATCTAAACACAAATCCCGCTCTTGGGCGCAGTGGGAGATAGTGACTAAAAACCCACTCCTGTTCCTTCGTTGCCTTCGTCCCAGTGTCCCGGGTTTCGTTTTCACACTACCCATGGCACCAGTAGGCTTCGACCCTGCTTGGCCCCCACGATTTGCTGACATATCACTGAGGCGCGCGTGGAACAGTACCCGCTGTCGACGGCTTGGGCTCGATTCGGACGGTTACCAGACGGTCGGATGTCGGGCTACCCATTGCTCGCCGTCCGCAAGCCCGCGCCTACGGTGGCCGTAAATCGGGATCGGAATGTTTTTTAGACCAACAGGCCAATCAGTCTGATAAGTTTGTTATTAATTTGTTTTAAGTGCTGTGCTATGTATACTCAAGTATCATATTGCTTGTCTAAAAATAATAATAATGATACTATACTAATATCAGGGGTTAAAGTATGAAATTGCCGTTTTTTTAAATGGGTTGCTTTGAAGTGATATCTTTGGTTATATCTTTGGTTTGACTTGGAATTATAAGTTCACGTAAATTTTATATTAAAGACTAGCTGTTGCCCGCGACTTCGTCCGCGTTAAGTTCGTAAAACTGTACAATCACTCTGTGCTTGCAATTCATTCCGAAAGCATCGCAATTATTTATTGTACTTTAATATAAAACGGTTAGAGGTAAAAATATCCGAATTGAGAACCTCCTTCTTTTTTAGAAGTCGGTTAAAAACGCAAATTACCTTCAGGAAACATTTTATGTACTCGTCCAGATCCAGATGTATGACCGTCAATGAATAGAAAGAGCATGTATGGGTCATAGCAGTTGTCATTTCTGCCTACCCCAAGGGAAAAGGCATATGTATGCATGGGCATATGTATGTTTCTGGTTTATGTTCTGGTAAAACAACATCGTATGATTTTAACCCCTCGCCACAGCGAGCACGCTACAATCAAATCGCAGCGGTAATGCCTGTCTTTGAGAAGTGTCTACAGAGGCGTCACGGCATCCTCTTTTTGTGCAGGACTCACCGGTTGTGGGTATTTCGGAAGGTATCTGTGTCAAATTCAGCGGGAAGAAACACTCGCGTCTCACCATTGTGCGAATAGCCCGGAGAATACGATGGAGCATACGGTAGAAGTCAATCCCGCTTGGTCGGAGCGCCGGCGCCGCCTTGTCCTTATGGGGGCGATTGGTAAAGAAAATAACAACCAGTAGCCTCCTTCAGTGAAGCACTACGATCAAAGAAGGTGGCTGAAACTATGAGGGATAGGACATCCTGACTCCTCAGCGGTCGCTGCAAGGGACGCTCCGGGTGTTGAAAGCCGCAAGGCAATTTCTAGCCATCGCAAACACGGGATTGCGTTGGAGCTGTCCGGCCGTCTGGTCAAAGCAATCCTAAATCGACGGCGCGTAGTATTCTACACGCGACTCAAAGAGATTTCAGCAAATGGATATGGCCCTCTAGGGCCGATGTCTGCTAGGGCTGCAAAATTGATCGAAAGAGTTATCTCCCAAAACAATTTTCGCCCCAATAACGTTTCACTGAAGAGTTTAAGCAGTTAGACAGCTTTGGTAGAGATAAACGAAGGAGCATAATCGGGACACCGACCTTCAGCTAGATAACGTGCACTGATAGTGAAAAGTCTTAAGTGAATCCAAATACTACCATCATCATCCGGCAGGCATTAAGTCCGCCGCTGTACATTTGTGCATAAAGGATTAAATAAATAAATCGTCAACTATATTCTTCCACAACATTACTTATGAAGAATTTGCGAGAACATGCTTGCATTGATTGTTGCAGTTTGATCATTTTGAGCGTTAGAATTACTTGTTCATTTACCTAGGATATTTTAGTGTATATTTAATTGACGTCCCCGTATATAAGACAAATGTTTTTTCCATAGTGGGAATTACCTTATGAAGAGTCTCCAACTTATGAATGAACTTCGGCGAAACCTTGTACGCGTGTATCCCCATTCAATCGAACTCGCATATTGATGGCCAAACCGAGAAATTACTGACACCGATTGCCTCTATGAGGACACGGCGGTTCATTCAAGATGGATAGACTTCCACCGCATGCAGGTTGTCCAGGTGATTCACAAAATGGTAATATCAGGGTACTTTCAACTGAACCCAGAACAGAAACCGTTCGAAACACCCACAACAGTCCTGAGCTTATCCATAAAACAATGAAATTACGGTTAACAAATGTAGCAGCCGATTAGTGTTATCCCTGAGACTGGCCTCCCTTTGAGGGTTGTTCCAGTGTTGGTTACCGCAAGGAGGAACTCACTGCAAGAAGGTAACGTCCAGATGTCGACGTAAGGCTGCAAAGAATCTAAGATACATCCTACGTTGTCGAACTGTGATCAGAAAAACACATTCGATCCCGTTTTATATGAAGCAGTGAAGGCAAATAAAAAAACACACCATTATTAATCAGCAAGGTGCCATCATGCCGGAGGACACAGTGGAGATGTGCCCTTCAAGGGCGGAGCACCGCCGTGTTCTCGTGGAGGCAATCGGCGTCAGTGACCTCTCGCGCCGGGCTCTGATCCAGAGCAAGGAGCAATGGCAGGCGGTCGCCTCCTTCTGCAAAGCCGTAATGCTAGCGAAGACGGAGGCCGCACGCGTTAGGGAACGAACCGCCTAACGCCGTGCCGAGATTCCGACCCCGACTACCAGCCACGGTAGAGAGCGGGCTTCCGGACGTCAGGCAATGGGTAGCTAGTAGTCCGGTAGTTGACCGGACCGAGCCCAATTCTCAACAGCGCGTAGTGATAGACACAGGTGTAGTTTTAGTCAGTAAAAGATTGACACGTCCTCCCGCTCCAACCAGAGCGAGAGAAGTCATTGGATGATTTCTAACCTTAAAAAAAGAAAAAAAAGGTGCCATCATCATCATTATCATTTCAGCCGAAAGACGTCCACTGCTGGATATAGGCCTCCCCAAGTGTCACCATAATGACCGGTCCTGTGTCCCGATTCCCGCGACCCTTATCAGGTCATCGGTCCACCTGGAGGCCCCCAGGTGTAACCCCTTCCGAAAATGTGGCCGTGTTATTTTAAAGTGAATAATTAAATACATATAGGTTTTTACTTTTATCGTCTTTGGATGGTATCCCTTGAATAATCACGGTAAATTAGCTTGTTACAATAATGGGAAAAATATAATAAAAATAAGCAGTAGGATTGTTAAAAATGCCTCCGTCTAACACCAGTTTAACCATAACTGTAAACGTGGGCGATGGCCATTCTTCTGCCACTCAGAAAATTACGTAAAATGCGCAATGCCATCTATCAAATTTAATATGAAGTTTAACCATCATTGTCATCATTATTTCTACTTTGAGTCTTTAGATGGCGTTGCGAGTATCTGAATTGCGTGTGGTGTCGTATTTTACTTCTCGAAAACTTAGATTTCATACCGTTTGTCTTTCATATGCTTTGTTTCATTGCGATGAAACCAAGCTTAAGTAAGATAATTATCAAGTTACATACAATTTTAATGTATAAAAATTATCTACATCGATTTCTAAAATTAATAATACGCACTTCACTAAAAATTGCTACAAATATATTATATACGTAGATTTATAAAAAAAAAAATTGTAAGCATGCAAAAATATATAAAAAAATCTTATTCAAGATGACAAAATAAAACAAAAATTTCTGCTAAGAGAGCCGTATGGGATTTGAACCACCTTCACATTGCATGAAAGTCTAGATACGAAACCACTGCACTGCGGTCTTCGATGAATAAACTATAAAATAGACGTTCTTATATAAACGTCATAATTGACTGGTTGGCTCCCTAACGATGATAGCGTGATGATTTTCATTTTAGACGTTAAATTTGCAGCTAAATGGAATAATGTAATATTATGGTACGTGATTTTGCTCGCCGCTTTGATTTTATTATGTGTTTTGATTCGTTTTTACAAAATATTTAGAAGATATCGAATAGAAATGTCAATTTTATTTTGAAAAAATGGTAAAAGTTATTTGAATACAAAAAAATAAGACAAAATAATGACAAAATTTTTAAATGTAGCTGGGAATCGAACTCGCGGCAAATGTCGTTCAATACCTACATTTTGGATTATTGCTCACCCCCCATAGCAAATAGCGTGATAATTTATAGCCTATCAGTTGCCCTGACCTATAAGGATTATGTATGCAAAATTTGAACAGGATTGGTTCAGTAGTTTTTGCGCCAATTAATACCATCGCAAAAGAATTTTACTGTTTTATTATATGTATAGATTATATGTATAGACTAGCTGTTGCCCGCGACTTCGTTCGCATGAACTTCGTAAAACTGTACAATCATTCTGTGCTTGCAATTCATTTCGAAAGCATCGCAATTATTGATTGTACTTTAACATAAGACGGTTAAAGGTAAAAACGAAAATTACCTTCAGGAAACATGTTATGTACTCGTCCAGATGCAGATGGATGAACGTCAATGAATAGAAAGAGTATGTATGGGTCATAGCAGTTGGCACTTCTGCCTACCCCAAGGAACAAACATACATAAACTAATGATTTTTGCATTAGTTTATGTATGTTTCTGGTTTATGTTCTGGTAAAACAACATTGTATGATTTAAAACCCTCGCCACAGTGAGCACGCCACAATCGCAACGGTAATGCCTATCGTCTTTGAGGAGTGACTACAGAGGCGTCACGGCCTCCTCTCTTTATACAGGACTCACCTGATGTGGGTGTTCCGGAAGGTATCTGTATTGAATTCTGCAGGAAAAAACACTCGGGTCTCACGATTGTGCGGATCGCCCGGAGAATACGATGGAGTATACGGTGGAAGTCAGTCCCGCTTGGTCGGAACGCCGGCGCCGCCATATCCTCGTGGGGGCGATTGGTGGAGAAAATGACAACCAGTAGCCTTCTTCAGTGAAGCACCACGATCAAAAAAGGTGGGTTCCCAGCCATCGCAAACACGGGATTACGGTGGTGCCTTCCGACCATCTGGTCAAAACAATCCTGAATCGACGGCGCGTAGTATTCTACGCGCGACTCAAAGAGATGTCAGTAAATGGATAGGGCCCTCTAGGGCTGATGTCTGTTAGGACTGGATATCATTCGCAAGAATTACCTCCCATAACAATTTTCGCCTCAATAATGTGTCACTGAAGAGTTTACCTCTAGTAAACGAAGGAGCATAATCGGGACACCAACCTTCAGCTGGATAACGTGCACTGATAGTGCAAAGCCTTAAGTGAATCCAAAAACTACCATCATAATCAACTATCTTCCTGCACAACAGTACTTATGAAGAATTTGGGAGAGAATGCTTACATTGATTGTTGCAGTTTGATCATTTTGGGAGTTACTTGTTAATTTACCTATGATTTTTTTGGCTTGTTTTTAACTGACGTCCACGTATAACACACAAATGTTTCTTCGATAGTGGAAACTACTCTATGAAGAGTCTCCAACTTTTGAATGAATTTCGGCGACATCTTGTGAGTGTGTATCTCCGTCCAATCGAACTCGCATATTGATGGCCAAACCGAGAAATTACTGACGCCGATTGCCTCTATGAGGACACGGCGGTCTACCCAAGCTGGATAGACTTCTACTGCATACTACACCGGGTCCTCCGGGCGATTCGCAAAATTGTACTTCCAACCGAATCCGGAAAAGCAACCGTTTTAAACACCCACAACAGTCCTGAGCTTGTGCATCCAAAAAACAATGAAATTACGGTAAACAAATGTAGCAGCCGATTAGTATTATCCCTGAGATTGGCGTCCCTCAGGGGGTTGTTCCAGTGTTGGTCACCATTCACTGCAAGAAGGTAACGTCCAGATGTCGCCGTAAGGCTGTAAGGAATCTAAGATACATCATACGTTGTCGATCAGAAAAACACATTTGATTCCGTTTTATATGAAGCAGTGACTGCAAATAATAAAACACGCCATTATTAGGCCGCAAGGTGCCATCATCCCGGAAAACACAGTGGAGCATACAGTGGAGGTATGCCCCGCAAGGGCGGAGCACCACTTTGTCCTTGTGGAGGCAACCGGCGTCAGAGACCTCTCGCGCCGGGCTCTGGTTTGGGCGAGATCCAGAGCGAGGAGTAATGGCAGGCGGTCGCCTCCTTCTGCAAAGTCTTAATGCTAGCGAAGGAGGAGGTCGCAAGCATAATTGAACGAACGTCCTCACGCCAATCCGAGATTCCGACCCCGACTACCAGCCACGGTAGACGCGGGCTTGCGGACGTCGAGCGATGGGTAGCTAGCCGTCCGCCCGTCCGGTAGTTGACCGGACTGAGCTCAGTCGTCAACAGCGCGTAGTGACCCACGCGCTCCTCAAAGAGATGTTGCAAAGAGCAACTTGAGGGCACAGGTGTGGTTTTAGTCAGTAAAAGACTGACACGTCCTCCCACTCCAACCAGAGCGGGAAAAGTCATTGGATTCCAACCTTAAAAAAAAGAAAAAGATGCCATAATCATCATTATCATTTCAGCCGAAAGACGTCCACTGTTGGGCATAGGTCTCCCCAAGTGTCGCCATAATGACCGGTCCATCCATCGGATTACGTGATCCTCACCAGGTTATCAATCCACATGGGGGCCTTCCAATGCAAGGTACCATGTAACCCCTTCCGAAAATTTGGCCGTGTTATTTTAAAGTCAATAATTAAATACACATAGGTATTTACTTTTATCGCCTTTGGTCACAGTAAAAGTTGTTAAAAATGCCTCCGTCTAACACCAGTAGATTTAAAATACACAATGCCATCTATAAAATTTAATATGAAGTTCAACATTCATTGTCATCATTTTTTCAACTTTGCGTCTTTAGATGGCGTTGCGAGTTGCGTGTGGTGTAATTTTTAACTTCTTAAAAACTTTAAATTCATACCGTTTGTATTTCATAATATGATTTGTTTTATTGCGATGAAACAAAGCCTAAGTAATGTATCAAGTTACACAGAATTTTAATGTATAAAAGCTATCTACATCGATTTCTAACATTTTGCGTGATACGCACACAACTAAAAATTTCTACAGATATATTATGTGTAGATATATAAAAAAAATGTAAGCATGCAAAAATATATTTTAAAAAAAACTTATTTACGGTGAAAAAATAAAACCAAAAATTTCGCAAGAGAGCCACATGGGATCCGAACAACCTATAAACTATACGCAAATCTAGATACGAAACCACTGCGCTACGGTCTTCGGTGATGCAAATTTAAAATAGACGTTCTTATATAAACGTCATAATTGACTGGTTGGCTCCTTGTCGATGATAGCGTGATGATTTTCGTTTCAGAAGTAATATTTGCAGCTAAATGGTATAATGTAATATTATTGTACGTGATTTTACTCGCCGCTTTGATTTTATTATGTGTTTTGATTAGTTTTTACATAATATTAAGAAGATATCGAATAGTAATGTCAATTTTGTTTCGAAAAAATGGTAAAAGTTAGTTTTATTACAAAAAAAAAGGATAAAATAATGACAAAATTTTTAACTGTAACTGGGGATCGAACTCGCGGCAAATGTCGTTCAATACCTACATTTTAGATTATTGCTCACCCCCCATAGCAAATAGCGTGATAATTTATAGCCTATAAGTTGCCCTGGCCTATAAGGATTATGTATGCAAAATTTGGACAGAATCGGTTCAGTAGTTTTTGCGCCAATTAATACCATGGCAAAATAATTTTACTGTTTTATTATATGTATAGATACGTTATTCTTTTTTCAAAATTAGGTATGTATTGGTTTCTTTGTGCTTTGTATTTTCTGTAATATCGCAGTACTTGTAACTTTTTTTGTATGAAATGTAAGAAAACTCGCATTATTTTGTAATATGAGTTCTTCCGAGGAAACAATGTGTCTCAAGCGGTATGCAATATTGATGACGTATATAGACTTAAAACTGCTAATGAATGGGATATTTATTTTTTGCAATCACTTTCACTTGGGAAATTTTATCTCACGAATACTTTTTCTCCTCATTGCGGCAACCAGCTAAAATTTCTAAAATGAAAGCTATTAAACCAAGAGCACAAAGTTCTTTTGTTAGATGAAAGTCGTAGATATACGCAATTGATATTACTTGCCCTTTGAAATGCATAGTTTCTACGTTGGAACTCTTAATAAAGAATAAACGTTTTTTTATTAGCTTTCATTCTTATAAGAACTGCAATATTACAAAAAATAAAAAATCACAAAGAATCCAGTAAATATTTTATTTCGAAAAAAAATTACGTACCTTTAATAAAAAGTTTATTTGAACTTATAATTCTAAGTCAATTCAAAGATATAATAACACTTCAAAACAACCCGTTTTTAAAAACGCCAATTTGATACTTTAACCCCTATTATTATAAAGAGGAAATATTTGTATTTTTGTAGTTTAGTTTCAAAAAATATATCATTGAGTGACATAGTCATATATATTTTCTACTACCTATCACACGAGGAAATACTCTGGCAGAAGATAGCATAGCATAGTCGGCCTTATAATGTTCCTACTGCTGGGACTCAGGCCTTCTCTCTAGGAGAGGGAATGGGCCGTAATCCACCACGCGGGCCCAGTGCGGGTTGGTGGATGTCACATATCTTCGAATTTTTGGTTCTAGGACATGCCGGTTTCCTCACGATGTTTTCCTTCACCGTTTTGAGAGCAGTGGTGATGAAACAAATTACACAAAGTAATGCGCCTGGCTGGGTTTGAACCCGCGACCTACAAATCGTAAGCACTGTCTCTATGTCTGTGTGGCAGAAGATACTAATGTATAATTTCAAAAGAGGCTTTTAGAAAATCTCTTGCGTGCTATACTATCAGTAACTGACATCCGTTACCAGCATCGTTAATAAATAATAAATTGAGACGAATAGAATGTGATGTTACATACATTGTCCTGGTCCTAAACTAAGGTTTTTCCTTTATAGAAACCAGGAACAACGAAGGTACCACAAACACGCAGACCCAACACAAATATCTTTTTCATCAAAAAACATTTGTGTTGGTGCAGGAACCGAACCTGCGACCCTTGCATCTCAACCGACGCTCTGAACCACTGCACTAAACGGGTTGTCAAGTAATGAAAAAACGCCCATTCCTAAAAGGCGATTACTGATCTTTTTCTTGACGTCTATTCTCCGGGATGCTCGGCACCCATTGTTTATTTCTCATAGGTGCTCGGGCCCCCGAGCATTCACGGAGTGGACGCCCCTAGAAAGAGTCACCACAAAGTGGGTGCTTGAGGATGGATGACGCCGTTGGTCGAGGCCGGCCTGGAAAGAGTTGGTCAGATGCCCTAGAAGCAAACTAACCGTAAGGACTGGATCGAAGTTGAGGGAGGCCTTTGTTCAGCTGTGGGAAAGTATAAGCTAAATAAAAAAACCGGGTAAGTGCGAGTCAGACTCGTGTACTGAGGGTTCCGTACAAACTTACCTATGAAAACAGTTCAATTCCCGAATTGAGTTACGAATATTTTTCCGAAACACTTTTTTTTGTGATGTAACTACAAATTTAGAGTTTTCAGACTTTTTCCTACACTTGTGTTATGAGACCTTGCTTCATGCCAAATTTCAGGATTCTAGGTCAACGGGAAGTACCCTATGAATTTTGATTCTTTTGAGAGTGTCGAAATATACGTGTTTTGCGATATAAACGGCTGTACCTTTTTTTCGTCAACTCAGATGTTTGATTTTTTCACAGCTTCAAAAGGCTGCAGACCTGAGTATACTACGACGCGTTCCCAAGATAAAGGGTCTTGACAAACAGATAGATAGACAGATGGACAGACAACAAAGTGATCCTGTAAGGGTACCGTTTTTCCCTTTGAGGTATGGAACCCTAAAAAAGTATGCACAAAAATAGAACACAAATTAAGATTCACCTCACGTAGTTCGTTGACACGTATTTTCTTTCTTGTAAAGGTCACGTCAATATTTTCCTAAGAGTGCTTTTGTACTAAGATATTTAAAATCATAACATTGTCTCAAGTAGACCTCGTATAACATACAAATTAAAGTAAAACAGTTATTTTTGTGACTTACTTTTGTCAGTGGCTTCGCCCGCTTGAAAGTAGATTTTTCATACAAACTTTGGAAACCCACTTTTCTTACTTTTAGAGGATCCCGGAGGATATGGTGGAGCATAAGGTAGAGGTGTGCCCGGCCTGGGGAGAGCCCCGCTGTGTCCTCGTGGGGGCGATGTCAGCAAAACCGTAGGGGCCCAGCAGGGTCGAAGCCTACTGCATGGGACTATGGGTGATGCGAAAGAGAAATCCGGGGCCCTAGAGCGAAGGCAAAGAAGGAACAGGAGTAAGTTTTAGTCAGTAAAAGTCTGACACTATCTCACGCACCACCCAAGAGCGGGGGATGTCATTGGATGATTTTCCCACCGAAAAAAAAAACCTTTTTAGAGTATGAATTTATTTAGGAAAATCCTTTCTTATCCTCTGTATACATCATAAAAAGAAATATCAGCAAAATTTTAGCGTTGTAGGCTGACGGTTTTAAGCTGGACGTTAATGAATCTGTAGTGACATCTATGGCGGAACTAATCCTGCATCTCCTTATTAAAGTTCTCCGCGCGATTTGAACATATAGAACAGCCCGAAATCATCTATTGGGCAGTTGTCGAAGGATCCACCCTTTTCAATTGAGGTTTGAGGGACTTTACTCTCTACTCTCTTTTTCGCATACCTCCAAACTGGTGAGCCACTACTCCGTGACATCGTCATCACTTCCTCAAGCTTTCGAGCAGCGAGCCATATCTAAATACATCCTCTATATATATCCAAAAAAATATATTTCCTTTATCACCACTACTAATTGTTTCACAGTAAAACACAAATTTAATTTCAACATTTTAGTATCCTGTATTTGACTCCAATTTAATTTATGATCTTCAAATTGTATCACCTGTCTTGCAACCATCTATCTGCAAGCATTTCCGTGCGCTATACATGATCCCATTTCCTTCCTATTTGATCCTGTATTCGCAACTCCTTTGACAAATTACTGTCGTAGACTTGGAAACGTCATGTGTTTCTCAAACTATTGTCTAGCAACACCATTATGAAAGGCATTTCCAAGTGAGCTACAGTTTGGTTTCGGAATTTCCTATTCTGTTAACCTTACCCTTAGTCTATGACCAGTGCGTGTTGCCAGTGATGACTTATGGCTCCGAAACGTGGTCGCTTACAATGGGACTCACCAGAAGGCTTAAAGTTACTCAAAGGGCAATGGAAAAGGCTATGCTCGGAGTTTCCTTGCGTGATCGCGTCAGAAATGAGGATATCCGCAGGAGAACCAAGGTTACGGACATAGCCCGAAGAATCGCCAAACTTAAGTGGCAATGGGCAGGGCAAATTGCTCGCAGAACGGGTGGCCGTTGGGGCCGAAAGGTTCTGGAATGGCGACCACGTACCGGAAGACGCAGCGTTGGAAGGCCTCCCACAAGGTGGACCGATGACCTGGTGAGGGTCGCGGGAATCCGATGTATGCGAGACGCACAGGACTGGTCATTTTGGCAGCATTTAGGAGAGGCCCATGTCCAACAGTGGACGTCTTTCGGCTGAAATGATGATGATGATGATGATAACCTTACACTTTTGGTATGACAATAAAACTTACGGCAAAGAATAAAAATATGACCCACATTTACTGGGCTATCATAAAGCCTTTATATCCGTCATAAGACCTTTTTGTATCTAAATAATTTAATAACAAAACATAACGTCATATTTCAGTTTTAGGTAGCTATTTACGCTGAATGATTACTAAAGCCCAAAATATTAACACAATTTTTGAACCTAAAAATCCAAACTAAGTCCTCATGCTCTTCATCATCATCATTTATCATCATTTCAGTCAAAAGACGTTCACTGCCGGACAAAAGATGCAAAATGCAATAAATGATACAATATGATGTAATATGTTGGCTCACAGGTTTGCTCGTTGTAGTAATGAGGTCAAAATTACTTTATTTAAAGCTTTTTGCCAATCATTCTACTACTCTAGGTGCTCTGCGGATCCAATATAATGATGGTTTCAGAATGCGGTTGGGGCTGCCTGGATACTGCAGTGCATCAGGTATGTTCGCTTTAGCGAAGGCTGCCTCGTTGCTAAGCAGATCTAGGACCAGCTCCAAGTGCATTCATCGAACCTTAGCTGATAAACATGATGCGCCAGTGATCAAGCACTGGTTGCAATTGTTAGTGCGACTTTTGTTTTAAGTTTTTTACTAACCCTTTTAGTTGATAAGTTTTTTACTAACCATTGGACATATGTAGTCTTTAAATACTTTTTTTTATTATTATAAGCCTGTGCGTCTCGCATCCGTCTGATTCCTACGATCCTCACCAGGTAATCGGTCCATCTTGTGAAAGGCATTTCAATGCTGCATCTTCCGGTACGCGGTCGCCATTCCAGAACCTTTCGGCCCCAACGGCCATCCGTTCTGCGAGCAATGTGCCCTGCCCACTGCCACTTTAGTTTGTAATTTCTTCTCACGCTCTTAAGTAGCGATATAAGTCAAAACCTGCAGCTAAGCGAGGCAGTAACTTGTTTACCTGCCATAAGTTAAGAAAACATCACAAGTATGAATCGTTATAGGAAACTGTTCAAAACATAAATAAAAAATAACCTGAAGTCCAAACCAAACATAAAATTCCAATACACCGTTTTGAACGCTCGTCTGTCTGCAGAAAGCAATGCAGATCAAATCGGATTATAGTTCCATTCCTCCCATGCATATTTTCTCTTACGAATTTCGCAACAGGAAAGTCCTACACTATCTAACTGCCTCCCCAGACGTCTCCTTATACAGACAGTCCGTTGCAAGTCCTTTGACAAATCACCGCAGCAGCGGACACACTTTGTTCCCAAAATGATTTACAGCAGCTCTCTCGGCACCGAATATTCGGCCTGTATTGTTCCCAGGAGTTATGATTACCATAAAACACAAAACACTGTACGGAATGGTTCGCTTTCGCGGAATAATTTCAAAATAAAATTGAGCATTTTCGCGGCGTGTTTTTCTAGGGAAGTTTTCAGATTTTAGTTGGACATAGTAAAGCAAAATTTGTTTTTAAGTACAATTTTTGCAATTGTATAGTTACTTTGAAGACGTTATTGTAATCTTTGTAAAAACTATTGCCAAGTTACTAATCTAAATCATTGTTATACCTAGGGGAGCATTCGGAAGTCGCAGAGTGATCCTCGGTCACCGTAGGAGCGTGCTTGGATGACGAGCAATGGGTAGCTCGCTGTCTGGTTGTCACTTAACCGTCCGAACCGAGCCCAAGTCGGCGACGTCGTATGGTATGTAGTGTGCAACGCCCGCCTCAAACGGTTGTCAGCAAAACCGGGGGAATTTTTTGAAAAGGAAACCCGGGAGTCTAAAACGCAAAGGGCATCTGAAGGTCGCAGATGTGGTTTTAGTCAGTAAAAGTCTGATACGCCTCCCGCTAAACCCTTGAGCGAGAGAGAAGTCATTGGAAGAGGTCTTATCTCAAAAAAAAAAAACCTAGAATATTAACTGGTAAAAAAAAGGTCCTAATAAATCTTTCGAACTTGAACGAATGTGTTGTATTTATGACACGAGTATATACTCTCAGTCATATTGCAAGGAAGTAGTTTAAATACTACTTATAGTATGAAATGTTTTTACTTAGTTTATTTTAGGAATATCTTTCTATTATATCTTAAGAGAGTCCTTTGTCACTCGCCTATCGTCAACATCGAGCATGCTTTAAAAGCTTGTTACTTTATCTAACGCAATCCAACGCGATGTTTGACGAAGAGGCAATGCGAAAAAACAGAGATAATGTCTAAAAATTCTGTTAGCATTCGGTAATTCCATTTTTTACTTGAATATTTTACAAAACTTGTTCCAGGCAATACGTGTTTTTTAAAAGTTTTTGAAAAAAATCGTCGTCATACAGAATCTTGATTAAATTTGGAAGTCTTATATTGGTATACTTTTTGTTTTTTTTTTTTAATTTTTGAGTAATTTATGAATTGTCAAAGTTCATGCAAAATAGCAGATTTTCAGATGTCTTTATTAAATTAGTTTTACACAAATTTATAAACTGATTTCATTAGAATTCTAGATAATATCCATAAGATACTGTATTTTCAAAATATCTAATCAAAAATGTGGAATAACGTCATAATCGCGTAAGAGCGGTTGTATGATAAACAGTGAAAACGTATGTCGAATTGCATCTCCTTAAGTACCTTTACAAGAAAAACAAAGGGTCTTTGATTCTGATGTCTTAAAATAAATGTCTATTTTTTTTCCTCCCAAACATTACATAAAGTTACGATAAAAACCATAATACAATCTAACAAAAATCTCGTAACTAAAATAAAATTAAGGATAAAACCGGCGCGGGATTGAATCCGCATAATCAATGGTAACAGATGCTTCATCGGCAAACGTATCATCAATTCTGTTCGAATAAAAATACAGCTTTAAAATTCTGAAGAACTTTTCATCGTTGGCTCTTTGTTAATTTTTATCTTTTTACTTTGCCAAGTGTTTAATTTTTAAATGATTTCTTTAGCTTTCTTGGAATGTGTCTTTTGTGAATTTCAGATTCGGTTTGTCATATAAAAGGGCGAGTTAAACTAAGTTCGAAATTGTTTCAGTCATAGTCGAGGTAGCAATAGTTTCACTCGGAAAAACATGCTAGAATTTTATTCAAACAGAAATTTGAGTTGCGTATCGTACAATATTGTGACGTAAAAAAAAAAAACAAATAGAAATATTCAACGTGATACTTCCAAAACGTAGTAAACTATTTCATAGACTCCAAATATTCACTCGAAAAATTCCGAAAAAAAAAAGTTAGAAAATTCACTCCAAAACTATACGCTGGTGTGCAGCAAAACCAACTGAGCTATTCAAAATTCCGGTCCAGTTTCCACAAATTGCTCATGCATCCGTCGCTTAAAAAAAAGAGTAGGTAGTGTGTGGTGTCGATTGAATTCTCTTAAAAACTCCGACTCCCTGCGGTGTCGTAATTTTTTATCGGTCACCCCTCGGGTGCGTTTACCCCAAAAATTGGCATACGTTGCCAAAAATAGCAAAATATACGAACGATAAATGTGGAAAAGCGTTAGGTACTAATTTGGCGCGGACAATTGGCTGTGTTTTATGTTTGGATGGCTTGATAGTGGATGTCAATGGTCTCGAGTTTGCCGATGTGCTGAAAAAGAACTGTTTTTGTAACAATTTGTGGAACACAAATTTTACGAGAGTTCTGTTTAGATATGACACACCAATAAAATGATAAAAAATATCGTGTAAAAAATCTTTAGCGGGACATCCAAGGAACATTTTTTCAATTTTTTTTTGACTAATTGAAATTGAAGTCGTAATAAGAGTAACAGTCAATTACGAAATGCCTTGCCATGTCTTCGTTCTTTTTTTTTGAAATGGGACATCATCATCGTATAACTTCTTCGTTTTGGATAAAGCGAGAAGGCGTGTTAGAAATTTACTGACCAAAAAAAACAGCTGTGTTTCTTCAGTTACCCTTTGCGTTCTAGAGCCACCGTAACCCTTTCCAACATTCCCGCAGTCCTAGCAGACATCGATTTTAATGGATCTACGGCCTATCTCCATAAATAATGCTTTGCTCTCTGTTTACCAGAAATAATGAAGCATTTTATTACAATTTCATTAATTTTACAATCGCATTTATTAAAAAAAAATGGGCAAGTACGAGTCGGACTCGCGCACCGTGGGTTCTTTACAAACTTACCTATGTAAATAGTTCAATTCCCGATTGGAGTCTCGATGACTTTGCCGAATCGCAAAAAAAGCATTGAGGTGGAACTGCAAATTTACTGTTTTTAGATTGGTTCCTATATCTGTGCTGAAAGACCATGCTTTATAACAAATTTTAGGATTCCGGGTCAAAGTGAAGTTCCGTATGAATTATGATTCCCTTGAGAGTGTCGAAATATACGTTTTTTGCGATATGCCCGTATATCTTTTTTTTAGTTAACTTAGAATTTTAATTTTTTTACAGATTCAATAGACTGCAAATTTGAATATATGGTTTCAATTTCAACTCGATAACTCTATGCGTTTCCGAGATAAAGGATCTTGACAGACAGATGACAAAAAAGTGATCCTATAAGGACCATAAGGAACCCTGAAAACGGCTTTCACGAAATAAATTCAACACTGATTGCCGTAAATGAGATGGTAATTTTATTCCTGATTTCAATGCATATTGTGTCGTTAAAACATTGGTTTCACTGCACCAGCTGATTTTTTATCAGAATATTGCAGGTATAAAGGAAAGAAAATGAGTTTTAAATTGATATTTTCATTTTGTAAGTTTTTTTGTTTTTTTTTTGAGGCGGAAAACCATCCAATAACTTTTCCTGCTACAGGATGGAACGAGATGGCGTGTCAGACTGACTAAAATCCACTTATGTCCTTCAGTTGCCCTTTGCGTTCTAGGGGCACATTAGCTGTTTCAGACGTTCTCTCAGTCCTAGCAGGCATCAGCATTTCAGGTGTGGAATACTACTCGTTATTGAATCGGGTTCGGGTCTTACCGAGTGGCTGGACCTATTTCTCGCAACCTGCAAATCCGCACCTATGGTGGCCTGCGAAAAACTCTCCTAGAGAGAAGGTCTGAGCCCCAGTAGTGTGAACATTGTTCGGCTGATTATGCTTTTATGTTGTAAACTAATTCGTAAATTGGATGTGTCAATAGTTCCAAATTAATTTACAAGAAGGTAAGCTTTTTGATGTGGTTATTGTTTTATTTATGATAATAATGATGTTTTCTTAATTTTTTTGACCCATTTTAAAATAATTTTTTTTTTTCAGTAAGTAAGCGTTTTGCGAATGTGATATTTTATGTCTCTTAATGAATTGCTTTTATATGCGCATTACTGAAATAAGTTTGTTAAATGTTTTTAGTTTCATAGATAGAAACTTTTTCATTGTAACGGTAATAAAAACCACACAGGAACCTGGTTGTCATCCTAATTGTTTTTATATCTTGTAACTTTTTGTCTCATTTTCAAGTCTCAAACCTGAAAGGCGCGTCTGGCTTTGGTACAGGCCATGGTCCGGAGTGAGGAGCAGTGGCAGGTGGTCGCCTCCTTCTGCAGAAGACGATGAGAAACTGTGTGCTAAAACTGATCATACAACACAGTGAATCTGTGTGAATTTATTTGAATTTTTTAATGTAAAAAAACTTAAAATACTAATTTAATGTACCCAACTTAATAAAAATTAATTACACATACATTTATTTTTTAATTATTTGTTATGAAAATACATCTAACCATGTCGTTAAATCGTTCTATTTTATATAAATAAAATTATAATAAACATAAAAATATATAAAAAGAGGTGAAAAAAATAAATAAAATAATTTAAATTAAATTCATTAGAACACTTTTCTTTATTTTTAAGTCATTTTTCAGTATTATTCTAGTACTGGATCAAATCTGACCCGAAACACAGTATGAAGGTTAATTAATAATGGGGTTAATATTGCGGTTTTCGGTTCATATCAAATCAAAGTTTGATTGAGTGCAACACGTCAAATCAAAAAGTTAAAATTGATTAGAATGTAATTGTAAATTTATTATTAGAGTAATAATAAAAATATTAGAGTAATAAATAAAATATTATTAGAGTAATAAATTTATTATTAGAGTAATAATAAATAATTGTTTATGTTACACAATGTGAATTCACTCACGTTACTCAAGTAATTCCTAGTGAGAGGAAACTTTTTTTTAATGACTACCAGAAGCCTATTTGTAGACTATAAAAATTTTTGTTTCATGCGGGTATCGGTCCTCCGACACGCATTGCAGCAGTCAATTCAAATTTATTTATTTGTCAGAATGTGGTACATTATGTTTTTCGATTAATCAATAGTCTCATCACATCCTACCACGTAGGGCATGCAAATGTTTGGTACATAAAAAGCTTTCATCATCATCATCATCATTTCAGCCGATAGACGTCCACTGCTGGACACAGGCCTGCCCCAAATGTCGCCACAAAGAACGGTCCTGTGCGTTTTGCATCCATCGGATTCCCGCAACCTTCACCAGGTCATCGGTCCACCTTGTAGGGGGCCTTCCAACACTGCGTCTTCCAGTACGCGGTCGCCACTCCAGAACCTTTCCTTTAAAAAGCTTTATTTGTAGAATAATATAAAAGTTAAAACCCTCAACTACATACATCAAGTCTTTTTTTGTGGTTATGTATCACATAAATGGCGGCAGATGCAGTCTTGA
Organism: Mythimna vitellina; assembly: GCA_949316375.1. Lineage (NCBI taxonomy): Eukaryota > Metazoa > Arthropoda > Insecta > Lepidoptera > Noctuidae > Mythimna > Mythimna vitellina. The sequence goes on along the minus strand of OX438687.1, from coordinate 3,003,501 downwards.
AAAGTTTTCTAGCTACATAAAAATTACAAAGCAATATTTATATCTGAAAACTTTTTAACCCTTGTTTATTTGAATTGAGTATTTTCCTGTTTTATTTTTGTAAATTATCTTATAGGTAGAACAAAATATTTTGTTTTTTTTTCGAAAACAACTTTAAAATTATTTATAAAATGGAGTAGCAATCAGCATTTCAAATATTGATATGAGGAATAGTGGAAACGTAATAGGAATATCTCGCTATCTCTTTTGTACGCACGTAATAGGCGACGTCATTTTTCAGTTTGTGCATTATTTTTCTGTTACTTAACAACTTCCCCTTCCACCAGATTTAAAATTTTAAGAATAAAATCTTTCTTAATTTTGATTGGATTTGAAAAATTCTTTTGCAATTTTTGTTAAAGTTATTTTTTTTAGGAAATCATTTAAAGAATGAGCCATACAAATGTTTGGTGCGTGTGGTAATCGAACCCGCGAATTACTCATCTACAAACATCAAACTGTTTGCTTGAAATTTTTACAAAGTTTTCCAGGGACTAAAATTAAAACGACCATCTTTCTTATTTGGCGATTCTTCGGGCTATGTTGGCAACCATGGTTCTTCTTCGGATATCTTCATTCCTGATGCAATCGCGCAAGGAAACACCGCATAGTTCTTTCCATAACCCTTTGGGTGACTGTAAGCTTTCTGATGAGGCCCTTTGTAAGCGACCATGTTTCACTGCCATATGTCATCACTGGCAACACGCACCATTAAGCTGACCTATTTAACCAATGTTTATTCACTATCGGCTTTACAAGACTCTCTTCCTCATTACCCGATCCTTAATGGCTCCTAAAGCCCCTAAAGCTACCTCCAAAAAGTATCGTCACTACTCAGACAACCAACAGACGTTTCTCTCATCATTCCTTCCACAGTACAACCCAAACGTAAAAGGGCGAAGCCACTACATCAATTACAAAATGTCTGACACTAAATCGCGTTACCGTGAACAAGGTTTTGTATTCAAACTTTAGCAATTACGTTAGTCAGGATCAAAGTTAAGTTGCGAACTTTCAAAACGGGACGGATGGTTACCGTTGTATTGTTCATGGACGTGAGAAATCGCCAACTTGTTGGGTGAGCATTCAGTTTGGTTGACCACTGACTTGAATATCAGTTAGACTAACAAAGGCTTAGAGTTCAAATTAGGTAAGGCCTAGCATACATAATCAGCCTTTCAATGTTCCCACTGCTGGGACTCAGGCCTCCTCTCTAGGAGAGGGAAATAGAAGAGTAGTTTATGGGGGCGATCGGCGGCAGTGATGGTCATGATCAGGAGCGAGGTGGAGGCGGAGCAGGTGGTTGTCTCCTTCTGTGAAGCAATGATGCTAGCAAAGGAGGAGGCTGCACGTGTACGCGTGATGCAATGGCCCCCGCGCCCTAGCCGCTGCGATTCCGATCCCGATTTCCGGCCACCGTAGGCGCGGGCTTGGGTCCGTCCGTCCGGTAACCGTCCGGACCAAGCCCAAGTCGTCGACGGAAGCTTCAAGGAGATGTCAGCAACCGTAGGGAAGTGTGAAAATGAAGCCCAGGGCCCTGGGACGAAGGCAAAGAAGGAACAGGAGTGGGTTTTTAGTCAGTAAAAGTCTGACACATAAGAGCGGGAGATGTCATTAGGTGATTTTCCCACCCGAAAAAAAAAACTAGTGCGCCTCACCATCAATGATAGCATCACTGCTTACCATCAGGTGGAATAGGGTTAAGTAGATAGATTTAGCACAAATCTTTTGAGAGAGTATGCCAATAATATAGAGGGCATTGATATCTTTTTATGATTGACTAGACAATGTGGGTTGTTCAATAGACCTCTGTGAAAACCCACGTTAAAAGTCTAGACGATAATTATGTTCTTTATTGTACACCACAAAAAAAGAAAACAGTAAACAAAAAAATACAGGAGAAACATTATTAAAAACTAGCTTTTGCCCGCGGCTTCGCCCGCGTCCATAAAATATAACCGATGTCACTCAGGAATAAAGCAGATTTCTATTGGTGGAAAAATTTTAGCAATCGGACCAGTACTTCTAGAAATTACCTCCTACAAACAATAAAACATAAAAACAAAAAATATAATATTAGTGTAGATAAGTGTACAATGGGCGGTCTTATGACACAGGATATAATCTGATGATGAGGTGGGCGCTCTGCCCAGGCGGGGCACATCTCTACCGTATACTCCGGGTGGTTCACACAATGGTGTCACCCGGGCGTTTCTTCTGCACGAATCCGGTGCAGGAACCTCCCGAACTTACCATGTCCAGTGAGGACCTGTGTCATGCGGAAGGTACGGGTGGTGGTAGGTGCGGGTGAGCTTTGTTACTATTTGGGTGTACAATAAAGTTTATTCTATTCTATTCTAAGCTAAGGATGCCGTGTTGTCTTTCCAGCTACTCCTCAAAGAGGGGACTTATAATCATAATTATGGCATGCCAAGCACTGAGTTGCGACTGTCGCTGTCACTATTGCACCATGCGATCCCAGCGGAACTCTGTCCGCCGTAGGCCAGCGAGGAGGCTCGCCGCTTTGCGGGAAAGTGTGCGGTATCCCCGCACCATCCAGATGGCCATGACCCTCTTGCTTGCGTGTCGTGTGCAAGCTGAACCGCTTGGCCACCGGTCGCTTTCGTATTCCCATAAAGGGCCATGGACCGAATTATTCCTGCATAGAGCCTCCGGCAGGAGGCGTCTGGTCCCCCTAGAGTGGGCTGAAACCACTTGAGGGCAGCCCTAGTCCGATCCAGTTTTTGAGCCAGACGTCGGAAGTGCTCCTCGAAATTCCATCGGGTGTCAAGGACGAGTCCCAGGTACTTTATCGTCTACTCGGCGCCAATGTGAACTCCTCCTACCGTCATTTGGGAACCCGGGGGTGGCTCGTTCCGAGGGCCATGAAAGCACATGACCTCAGACTGGTACAGTGCCACCTCGGATCCCAACTGCGGGATCCTCTCCACGACTGTCACAATCCCGCATATCACTAGTTCGACCGCCATCTGGTATCATATGACTCTCTCTGCGCCACGACCAGCTTGCCGTTTGCGTAGCAGACCACGCTGACCTCAGGGAAGTCGCCGCGCAGCACGTAGTTGTACCTGATGTTCCACAAGGGTGGTCCTAGTACCGATCCCTGCGGAACACTGTACGACATCTCTCGCCGTTTCCACTCTCCCAGGTCACCAGGGTTGATAATGTACCTGTTCGACAGGTAGGCCTCGACAACATGACAGAAGTAGTCAGACACCCGGAGTGGCCTCCATTAGGAGGCTACACCAGGGCTACTCCCGGGCAGGGAATTGAAGGCGTTGTCGACGTCCAAAGACACCACAAAGACACACCTGCCCTGGGACATTGCATCTTGAGGGCTCGCACGCACATGGTGGCGTCCACCAGAAGCGCACTAGTTTATTAAGAGCCTATTCACTTTAGCCTTGAAGACATCTAAATTATAGTTGGACGGAAAGACCAACTAGTACTTACTTACTAACTTTTAAATCTATCGTAAATGATCATATACAAAGCTCCTATTTGTCTCATGTTTCTTGATGATCGTGCTATACGTTTTTTCTTTGATTTTTAACCGACTTCTAAAAAAGGAGGAGGTTCTCAATTCGGATGTTTGTATTTTTTTTTTATGTTTGTTCGCGCATAACTTCGTCGCTTGCCAACCGATTTGAAAAATTATTTTTTTGTTAGAAAGGGTATGATTCCTAAATGATCCCATAGTCACCAAGTTAGGATCTGATGATGGAATCTTGGCGAAATCGATGGAACTCCTCAAATATTATAGGCAACTGCATAGTGATTTTGGTATTTTCATCGAGAACTTAAGCATTTACAGTCAAAAAGTAACATTTGATGAAGTGGAACTGATGAAGAAGATCAGAAATAGTCAACGGAACTTCATACTCGCATAGATATCACAATGAAGATAGTTAAGCGACTATGATAATACAAATAAATTAATGGTTCTGAATAGTTCTGTTGAAAATGGTATCATCAAATTGATCTAATGATGATGATGAAGCCAGAAGGTAGGCACTGGAACTCCGTCATTAATCAATGTAGCCGATGTTAGCCGTGTTTGGGCTTATTAGAATTGTCATGAAATACACTTTGGCTATAAGGTACAATCGAACTGATCTGATGATGGAGCTGGAAGGTGGAAGGTAGATACAGGAAATTCATAATAAAACAATGTAACCAGTAGTGTTTGGATTTATTGGCATTGTCATGAGAAATAGACACTTTGTTTATAAGTGTATCCCAACTAAAAAGTGTGAAATAAAAAACTTTTTACAAAAAAAAAGATAACCGACTTCACTAAAAAAACACTAAAAGGATCAAAATAACTTTAATTTCGGAAGTCGGTGTTAAATAAGATACAATAATACCGAGAAACACCGACTTCCGAAATTAAAGTTATTTTGATCCTTTTAGTGTTTTTTAGTGAAGTCGGTTATCTTTTTTTTGTAAAAAGTGTTTTGTCGTCGTCAGGACAAAATAAAAAGAAAACAAAACATCACGTTAATACTGACTCTTTTTTCATTCTCCTCGCACAATTCATTTTAGTATTTTTTCCCATAATATCTGAAATGCTATTCTGTAAAACATCTTTAGCTTTAAGAGGAATGCAAGTTCACTTTACTCTCACTACAACTAACAAATGAGATGTTTATAGATCCCGAAGAATCGTCAAACTTAAAGAGCAGCGAGCAGTCTGTCTGTGAAAAATGTAGGGTACATTTTTCGCAAAGCATTTGATCGCCTATGAAGTTGAAAGGTTTTGAAATTGGAAGGCTTTCCATAATGTGGACGATAACTTGGTGAGTGTCGAGATAATCTGACGGATACAAAACGTACAGAACCGGTTGGTGGTGACACTTGAGGAGGCCTACGTCCTGTACCCGAGATATTGGCACGTAATGTTTCACACGCGCCTCTATTAGACTTATAGGAGAGCTACACTGCAATACGGGGCGAGACCCACAGGAATCGTGTCAACACTAGTTCGGTGCAGGGGAAGTTAAACTACACCCACAACCCCAGATATGAGTGTACGAGAGAACACCGGGATGTTTTTGGTCAGTGAGATTCTGACAGACCTCTCCGCCCACCTCAGAGCGGAGGACATCTATGAGAAATTCCACTACGAAAAAAAAAACTTAGCTTAACATTGTGAACGACTTTTAGCTGAAATGATCAACGTACGGCGAGTTCGGACTAAGCGTTTTTATCGCGTACATCGAAGGACTGGGACAATAATTGCCTGCTGCGGTCTTCCCGTCCGATTATAATGTAGGCGTCTTCGAGGCGAGATTGAATAGGCTTTTAAAAAAACACTAATTAGAAAAAAAATAAAAATAACCGACTTCACTAAAAAAACACTAAAATGATCAAAATAACTTGTGAAGTGAAGTCGCTTTTTTTTTTGTAAAACTTTTTTCATTTCACACTTTTTAGTTGCGATACACTTATAACCAGAGTGCCTATTTCCCATGACAATTTCAATTAACCCAAAAAAAGTTTTTATTGACTGTAAATACCTAAGTTATCGACGAAAATACCAAAATCACTAAATAGTTGCCTATAATATTTAAGGAGTTTCCTCGATTTCTCGTGGATCCTATCATTAGAACTGAATTTTGAACCACCAATCTGGAAACATAATACAAGTTGAAAAAAAAAATTGCGAATTGGTTCATAAACGACGGAGTTCTGAGGTAACAAACACAAAAAAAATTAAAACCGAATTGATAACCTCCTCCTTAATTTGAAGTCGGTTAATAAACTAGTGCGCTACACCATCAACAATTGCATCACTGTTTACCATCAGGTGGGATCACAGTCACGCACTAGTTTATATAATTTAAAAAAAGCTCGCCCAACAAATTCACCATTCTTCTTCTACGTGTATCCTATGTACTTAGCCACAGATCCACAATCACACTTTGGCGAGTTTTAACACCAACTTTTGTTTGTGATCGGACAATTTATGTAAGTTTCCGTTATGAGCACTCTTGGCCGTGATGGTGGAACAGTGCTTTTTGATTGTTATACTATTATTTTTATTTTTAAGAGAGTGGAAAAGTTCTAGAGTCGGATTGTCGTGAGACTGTAAAGTATAGATAGTGTTGTGTGGTAGTATCTGTTTTATTTGTAGTTGTTTTCCTTTTTATGATCACGTAGCCATCAACTACGTTTTGATTCGCTGGACTTCTTACCAAATAGGAAAACATACAATTGTCAATTGTTTGTGTTAAATTGAAAGCGCTTTTGACTTGGAAAATATGATAACTGGTCAAAATTTGAACGGGAGGAACAATACACGAGTATAATATTGTTGTCGTAATTGACTATGATTTTCTTGAAGAAAGTTGTTCATTTATATTAGCAGAAGCAGTATTTAAAATACTATGATGTATGACTATCTGTTTCTATCACACCTGTATTTTAGGACATTTTCTCTAATCGACTTGTCCGAATTGAAAGTAATAACTTGTTTTTTTACATTAATCGAGGATTAATTCCGTTGTCACGGCGATGGTTGAGTGCTGAAAGTTTACTTAAACAGGATTTGAAATTAGAACCTCTCATGTTCTAAACCGTGGTTACCAAATTTCTCCGAAGAACACATCCCTAGTGAGGGTTGCGTTAATCCAATGGATGCGAGACGCACTGGACCGTTCGTCGGGGTGAGACTTGGGGAGGCGTATGTCCAGAAGTAGACGTCTTTCGGCTGAAATGATGATCATGATAGTCTGAACGTGTGAAATGATATACGGCACCGTTACACTGCAGTGGATTAGACTTTAGAGGACATAGCGGTTCAAAGGCAACAACATAGTGGATGAGTCGGCTGGCCGAGAATCTAATGAGGTATTTTTCGGACCCGAACCCATTGTGCCAATACCCTGGTCAGCTGCGCAGTTGGCTACAAAAACACGCCAACACACAAGCGGGATCGGGATACTCCTTGACACTCATGGGCTGCTGGTAGGCCAGATAACACACAAGATTATGCTCCTAATTTCTGCCACTAATATTCATTTACGGAGTCAAAAACTACTGTAATAACTTTGACACTACAACCTCAATTTTGGACACCACCTGTCCAGACTACCCCTCAAGGAATACGGCAAACATCACATGTATCTCGTAATTAGTTTACGCCAATTATGACCAGCCTACATAAATTAAACAAGGCGATTATCATAAAACATTGAGGTTGACCCTTGGGGAGTGACCCGCAGTCAAAGGAAGACTTTACCTTATATTATGAACTGTGGTACAAGGCTTGAAAGAATGCAGGACTGTAAAGAGCCTTACGGAGAGAAAGAAAAAATGGAAAAAAGAAAAAATAAAGCAAGAAAAAAGAAAGAGAGAAATTAAAAAGAAAGAAAGAATATTGGCACATACATTCTTCTTCTTCTTTTCGATTCGATGGTAAACTCGTTAAACCCTTTGGGCCCAATAGGCGGCCACACTAATAGCAGCATCGGTAGCACTCATCAAATCCTCCAAAGTGCAGGTATACGGACACCTGGGGCATTCCAACATGTGGCTCATGTTTTGAACAGGAGCTCCGCACTCACATTGAGTATTCGATGGGTCTATAAAACCCATACATTTAAAGGCACATACATTTAAAAGTATGTATGCAACACAAAAGTACAAGGGCGGATTTAATGCCTTAGGCATTCTCTACCAGTCAACCTAGAGAGAAAATGTATTAAATATATTTAAAATTAAAACTAAATTTTTTTTATTAATTTTTTTATTCATTATTTTTTATTATTATTTAAATATATTATTAGCTTCTGCCAGCCATATATATAACCTATGTCACTCAGTAATAAAATTTTCAAATGGTGAAAGAATTTTTAAAACCGATTCAGTAGTTTTTGATTTTCTTGCGAATATCAAAATATGTGCCATAAACAGAATATAAACGGCTTTATCTTTAGATTGTGTTGATTAAGTAGTTTAATTTTTTTAATGCGCCAAGAAGTAACAAATGCGGGTGGTCGAGATTTGAGTATAAAAGCATAATTAACCTTATGATGTTTCCACTGCTGGGAAGCCTCCTCTCTAGGAGAGGAAATGGGCCGTAATCCACCACGCGAGCCCAGTGCGGATTGGTGGATGTCACATGTCTTCGAAGTTTTGGTTCTAGGACATGCCGGCTTCCTCACGATGTTTTCCTTCACCGTTTTGAGAGCAGTGGTGATGAAAATAAAATACACAAAGTAAAAAACTTATAGGTTAAGGCCGTTACCGAGTCTTGAGTAACTGATATTAATTTCAACTTAATACTTCTTCGCATTCCTGAGAAAAGCGGTACCGACAAACGGACAACAAAGTCCTATAAGGGTTCTATTTTTGTCGACAGAGGTACGAAACCCTAAAAAATAAATGTAACTTAGGAACTCTTCATTAAAGAAACTGAAACTCGCTAACTCCTGTACCTTATAATTTTAATACAAAGATATTAGCTGTACTTGTACTGGTCTCTTCAGGGATATCTCTCTTAATTTAGTTCAATGCTGACGAGACAACTGTTTTTGCTGGTTCATACTCAAACGTATGCGCAAGAAAAGTAAAGATAGTTTTTGAGTATGAGCCACCTCAAAGAGATATCAGCAAAACCGTAGGGGCCTAGCGGAGCCAATGCCCGTTAAGGGTCATGGGAAACTGAAAAGGAAACCTGTGGTCCTAAAAAAAGAGCAACTAAAGAATACAGGTTTTTTTTTATTGGGCGGGAAAATCATCTCGCTCTTGGGTCCGCCCAAGAGAGATAGTGTCAGACTTTTACTGACTAAAAACCTACTCCTGTTCCTTCGTTGCTTTCGTTCCAGGGCCCCGGGTTTCGTTTTCACACTACCTACGAAAGGATACAGGTGTGGTTATAGTCAGTAGAAGTCTGACACGCCTTCTCGCCAGAGCGAGAGAAGTCATCGGATGATTGATGATGATTGAAGTAAAAATATGTGTTTAAAACCTTGATTGCTTTAGATCACAGAATTAAGCAATTTATGTATTATGTACAGTTAATTATATGTATTATTTTATTTTAAACAATATCGTTTTTTCAGTTTTTTATTTTAATTGATATAAACCAGTGCTTGACTGCAATCCCACCTGATGGTAAGCAGTGATGCAATCATTGAATGAATCAATGATATTAGTACTACTGTTTATTAGTTCTATTATTATTCTATTCTTATTATTTGTAAAGTGGTCAAATATACCAGAACTGCGAAATTTTCCGACAAAGTCACCGCCGCTCTACAACCCAAAGGGCAACTGAAGGAACACGGGTCTGTTTTAATTAGTTGAAGTGACTTTCACTCGCTCCACCTAGAGCGTGATCAGTTATTTGATATTTCACTATTAAAAAATAAAAAATATATATATTTTAATATTTTGCGTTACTGCACGACGACCATAAACATATACTACAATATTTAACTATTAATTATGTTTTACCTCACCACATCTTCATAATTTCTTTGATCCTAGTATTCAACATAAATAGACTTGAAAGCAGTCCTTTGAGTCAAGCTCGGATCAAAGGACTTCTGAGGTACCTGCCCTAAAATAAACATGTCTATCATAGAGCAAGTTTAGATATTTCAATTTGTTTATATATATCGTTAGTTTTTAATTCATCGTGTTAATTGTAAACTCTTTATCTATACGAATATTAGTGGAAGTGCGTGTCAGACATTTACTGACTAAAACGCGCTCCAGGTTCCTGCTTTGCCTTCGTTCCAGGGTCCCAGGGTCATCTTTATACAACCCATGACCCTAGTAGGCTTCGACCCTGCTGGATCTCCTTGAGGCTCTGGAACACTATGCGCCGTCGACGACTTGGACTCGGTCCGGACGGTTACCTGACGGTGGGAGGGCAAGCTACCCATTGCTCATCGTCCGCTAGCCCTCGCACACGGCGGCATTTGGGGGGCTGTGGTTTCTGGTTTCCACCTGATTTTAAACCAAACTATCATTTGTTATAGGAAGTGATCCAGGTTCTGACGAGAGTGGCGAGGGTGTCGGCCAGGATGCTGCAAAGCGTAATGGAAACATCCTTGGACCTCGTCCAAGTCCCTCGTCCTTTGGAGACGATGGTAAAGACGACGCGCCTGCCACCGATCCTGGAGCTTCTGCTGCCGCTTTTCATTTTTTTTTTTTTCAAAACATATACGATATAAGTGAATTTGAGAAGTCGCAACACTACGGTAAACGACTTTAAATACGTTACTTTGAAACGAAGTCTAGAATAAAAGCTAACTGTTGTTTGTATCAGTTATTTTGCTTTATTTGAGAGATTTTAATTTAATTTGTTAATTAAAAATTGTATATCTTGAGCTAAAATAATTTAATAGTTTCATAATTTATATATATTTTTTTAATTTAGTTTTTTTTTTATTTGTTCCATGGTTTTACGGAAAAGATATTTGAAATTGTGTAAGTTACGCCTATACAAAGTTATTTCGGCTTAAAAAGTGTGAAATGTCAAACGGTTCTTCTTAGATTTGATGGCTTTTAATTGGCAACAGATACAAATAATGTTTTGTACTGCAGGTGTTTTATGTGTATTTATTATGTGTTTTATTATGATGCTGTTTCATTTTGAGAAGAGTAGAGATATATTATTGAATTGAATTAGACATCACGAAATTATTAAGCATAAGCATAATCAGCCTTTTAATGTTCCCACTGCTGGGACTCAGGCCTCCTCTCTCAAGGAGAGAGAATGGCCCTTAATACACCACGCGGGCCTAGTGAGGGTTGGTGAAGGTCACATGTCTTTGAATTTCACAAAATTATTAAATTGTTATAACACTATTTTGTGGAAAAATTTTTATTCTTCTTTTTTAGTAGGTTTCCCAAAACTAAAACTAAAAAGAAAGTTCTACGGTAAAATGCCTACAGAAATAAGAAAATGCCCATAACAATTATAATTATCTATAATTTAAAATAATAATAATAATTAACTACTTATTACTTTAATAATTATTATTTGTATTTAGAAATATATAAGTATGTTTATTAATTGTCTAGTACTCAATTCACAAGCTCTGCTTAATTGCAAAATATTTATTTGATATACATAATCGTATAAATTAAAAAAATACATAGGTATGGAAAATTAAATCTGTGCGAGGCCAAAAAGACCACTCTCTCAACTACATTAGGTATTGAAGAAATTAATATATAATAAAATTAATTGTCTATTTCCAAAGATCTTCATCAGATCCTAATATCAGAAACACGAAACTGTGCCTTTATATTTTCGTGAAGAGTTATTTTAACAGTAGTAATTAGTAAATAATACACCTCAACCATTTCGTAACCTAAAACCCACGAAGCGCCATTCCAATTAACATTAATTAGAATTTCTACGCCCATTAAAAAGCAAGAAGGCGCAAAGACCAAAAAAACATTACACGAAGAACAGACGAAATTCGCATCGGCACAACAAGAATTAACAGCCTTTACATTATGTGTATTAAGAACAGTCTACCTGTTCTCTATCCAATTAAAGTAGAGAAACGAGATGGATGTACGAGTTAGAAAAGGATAGCATTACATCCCTATTAATTATTCAAAAGCGGCCCCCGATCGTCGAGATACGTACCCCAATTAATCTTATATTCATTGACTTCGGCAAATTGACACAGATTAGTAAAATCCGCTTTATAGTCGAGTTTCAAAGGGTTTGGATTGCGGAGTTCCAGTTTTTGAAGCTAACTGGGCAGAGAATTGTGTATTCATAATTGTAAGTATTAATCGTTACTGTACCTTTAATGTTCTATTATTAATATTTCATGTTTGGAGTACCTTATTGCTGTGGTTAATAATACAGATGTTGATGTTAAAGAGGGTTGAGATTTGCTTCTGTTTTAGTTGCTCTTTAAGTAGACTTTCCCTATATTTGTTTTTTTTTTTCAGGTTTTTTGTTTTCGGTGGAAAAAATCATCTTATGATATCGAGATAGTGTCAAATATGAGAAAGTGTCAGACTTTTACTAACTAAAAACCCACTCTTTTTCCTTCGTTGCCATTTGTACCAGGGCTGAGTTTTCCTTTCAGAATCAGACCCTTGGCTCCAATAGGCTATGACCCTGCTGAGCCCCTACAGTTGCTGACATCTCCTTGAGGCGCGCGTGCAATAGTACGCGCCGTCGACGACTTGGGCTCGGTCCAGACGGTTACCGGACGGTCGGAAGAAGGCGAGCAACGGGTAGCTCGCCCGCACCTACTATGATCGGAAATCGGGATTGGAATCATATCCTATATATATATATAATATCTATATATCTATATATATAATATCGCATGAGGATTGCCCCATGCATGCGGCCTCCTTCTCGCTCCGGACTATGGCCAGTACCAAGGCCCGGTGCGAGAGATCGACACCGCCGATCGCCCCACGAGGACACGGCGTTGCTCTGCCCAAGCGAGGCCAAGTTTTTTTTTTTGTTTTCGTTTATTAGTGCCCATGTTTGACACGTATGTGTCATGGTAGGAAGGACACAGGAGTTGTAGGTAATAAGAACACAAAATACAATTAAAAAACTGAGGTGGCAGTGGGTAGGACACCTGATACGGAATAACCAAGAAAAATGTGCCAAATCACAGAGTCACAGAGTGGAACTCTAGCTAGGAATAACGACAGAAAGGGAAGTGTCTAAAGTGGTTCGATGTTTTTTTTTTTTTTGACATGACTATGACAACGCAATGGTGGCAGCGTTTTTCAGCGATTTTCACAACTAAGCGATAAGCAGATCAAAATTGTGCCGGTAAGACCCCTTTTTAAGAGTGGCTAGAGAGTGACGGCAGGTTCTACCGCCTGACGGTAGGAGCTTACCAGATATGGCCAGCTCGGAAGGTTTCACCCAGTTCCTAATATTAATATGTGATTTTGCAAAAGATGAGGCTTGTGAAAAAATGCCATTGCACCCATAGATATATTTTTTTTTTCAGTGGGACAATCATCTAATACCATCCCCCGCTCTTGAGCGAAGTGGGAGGGTATGTCAGACTTTTACTGACTAAAAAACCACTCCTGTTCCTTTGTTGCCTTTCATACCAGGGCTGAGTCTTCCTTTCAAAAGCAGACCCTTGGCCCCAGTAGGCTGATATCTCCCTGACGGACGGACGGCGGGCTACCCATAGTACCCATTGCTCACTGTCCGCAAGCCTGCGCCTATGGTGGCCGGAAATCGGGATCGAGATCCCGGTGGCTGGAACGTGGGAGCCGCGCATTCCTTGCTTGTGCACGTGCGGCCTACTCCTTTGCTAACATTACTGCTTCACAGTAGGAGGCGACCGCCTGCTACTTCTCCTCGCTTCAGACCATGGCCTGTACTAAGGCCCGGCGCGAGAGATCGTCGCCACCGATCTCCCTCACGAGGACACGGCGGTACTCTGCCCAAGCGGGGCACACCACTACCATGTGTTCCACCGTATCCTCCGGGCGGTCCACACAGTGGTGTCACCCGGGCGTTACTTCCGCACAAATCCGGTGCAGGAACTTCCCGAACTGGCCATGTCCAGTGATGCCCTGCGTTATGCGGAAGGTAAGGACGCCGTAAGGATTTTTCAGTCACTCCTCAAAGAGGGGACTTACCGCCATAATTATGGCGTGCCCAGTATACAGAATACAGATATAACATTACATATACATAATATAGGTATTAATCAGAACTAAAGGTGAAAGTTTGTATAATACATAATTATATATGTGTGTATATTTACGAGTATTATGTGCTTCTTTGCGATCAAACGGGTGACCGAATTTGTACGAAATTTGACACACAGACCATGCCCTAGGATAGGACATAGAATTTCTTATATTTAAAATTTTTGTCCCGGGATTATATTCTCGTGAACGGTGTGTTGCATGGTCTACTGCGACGTAGGCGAAGCCGCTGGTAGAAGCCAGTTGTCTGTGATATCTCATAGATTTTGCAGAAAAATAGCAGAATAACTTTCAGTTGCGTCAAAACTGAACTCAGTGACTTGTTAAAATGAGGTTAAATAACAAAACTATACTAATATTATAGTGCTGGTTGGTCTAATCTCAGAAACAAATTATGCATTGGTTTGAATTATTATTGTAAAAATCTTTTAGTTGTGGATAGCCCATTTATTGAGGAAAGCTATAAACTATATAAAATCACGCTACAACTAAAAGGAGCAGTAGTAACCAAAGGCGTGGGTGAAACCACGTGAAATCGCTAGTGTTTCATATAATTATATTGAGTACGCGCTAGTAACTAACTCGGCGTTACTATGGGCCCAAGAGAGCTTTTTCACAACTTTTTTAGGGTTTTAGCAAGCTTACTTTCTCATACTTAACGTATCAAAAAATTTTTTTTTTTATTGTTATTGACTAGCTTCTGCCAGCGGCTTCGCCCGCATGAAAGGTTTCTTCATACAAACTTTAGACCCCCATTTTATCCCTTTAGAGACTGAATTTCAAAAAATCCTGTCTTAGTGCTCGCCTACGTCATAAAAGGAAGCCTTGTGCAAAATTACACGTTCCTAGTCTTAGTAGTTTTGGCTGTGCGTTGATATGTCAGTCAGTCAGTTTCCCCTTTTATATATATGTACGCGCCAGTAACTAACTGGCGTTACTAAGGGCCCGAGAGAGCTTTTTCACAACTTTTTTAGGGTTTTGGCAAGCTTACTTTCAAAATCAAATTTTTCTTTTTATTATTATTGATAAGCTCTCGCTTGACCACTATCTCACAGGTGACCACTTTCTATCAGGATAAAAAGTGACATTGTGATCAACGATGAAACACGTTTGCCTAGAAGTAACCTATTCACTATTGAAATAAATTTGAGTGCATTTAGTATTTACACTAGACTTGCAAAGATACTGTAGCATTTAGCAGCATTCATATATAAGAGTATTTTAAACTTTAAGAAAAAAATCCATTTGCTTTCTACTTTGTACTATATAAATTTAAAATATTACGTACTAAGACACAACCAATAGTAACTTAATATCTACAAAATTCTTAAAACTCTCAGGCTGTAGCTATCAGGAAACATATACTCTTGCAAGGAATTCCGCTCATTAGCTATACTATTACTTATTCTGTGTTTTTTTTTTTTTATTGTGTGGGAAAGTCATCTTACGGCATATCCCGCTCTTACTTATTCTGTGGTATGAGTAGGATGTCCATTATATGCCTACCACTGACGCATTTATATACGAGTACGTCTGGTGGTCTGATGAAGTAACGGGCGCAAATGCAACCATTAGGAAACCGACGGTGGTCGGCGTCGATGCTCAAGGCTTTGAAACTTTCACTCGACGAGTGCGTCATTGCCAATTATCGTTTTAATTTGTTCTTTTTTAATTGTGCTAAAAAAACACACAACAAAACAAGATTTTTCGATGTTTTTTTTTTTTTCATCGGCCAGGCTCACGTGCTGGTTGCAAGTGTAGAATTCTTATAACATTAAAGGGTGTAAAAAGGTTCCTAACAGATAAAAATGGACAATAACGTTTCGAGATAACGCCACCAACCGAAAAAGCTGGGAAATTCAATGAGAATCTGGAAAATTGGTCCATAACTTTGCAGTGTGCCTGTTTTCACTGTGTAGTTCGTATATTTTCTGCAAGAGGGCGTTGATTCAAAGAGTTCGAAAACTTTTAAGAGATGGCGTGACTAGATAAACAAAATTGAGAGATGGAGTGTTTATTTCTTTTGTATGAAGTATGAAATTACATATTCATAAAAAATAAGTATTATTGATGAGAACCACTTAAAAATTTTAATTGAACTTTGAGTATTGAATTTGGATTTGAATTTTTACCACCCTGGTGATAAACATAGTTGCATTAAATCTTGTACTTGTGGACCGTTCATTGTGGCGGCACTTGAGGCAGGCCTATGTCCAGCAGTGGACGTCTTTCGGCTGAAATGATGATGATGATGAAATCTTGTAATTTTTGATCGATTAAAAAATATTCGTTAGAGGCAAGCATTTCTTTTCAATGTTTTAAATAAAACAATAATATTCTAGAAATTATAATTTTTTATAATTCAACGGGTCCTACTAACAGTATGACTGGAACCGATGCGGATTGAAAGGGTCAAATCCATTATGCATAGGCAAATCGACTTAATAATTTATTGTTTAATGATTTATACTGTTTATGTAGTATGTATTCGGCATCTGTTTTGTGGAGTAAATCCACAAAACAGATGCCGAATATGGACGATGCCGTCGCAGCCCGCCTGGGAAGAGTTGGCGAGATGACATAAATGCCTACCGTACCTGATTGGAAGTGGTTCAAGAAAAGAATACCTGGAAGACATAAAACTGTTTACATATGAATGACAATGCATATTCAAACGAGCTTATAAACACCGCTCAAGAACCAAAAAAAAACAACTTTAAAAGTAACATAAATCTCCCATGCTTTCAGGGGATTGTCGACGGAAGCTATCCTTTGTCCACCATTGTTTAATGTTGCGGATTTGCGTCAGAATAATGCCTTTTTTTCAAAGGAAACCGGTAATTTCTCTGTGTATGGGAAGGGCGGTTTCAAGGAAAAATTTAGAAAGTTACATTTGTAATCAGAATGGAAGGGAAATGAGGGGAAACTTTGGTTTGGTTTGTAGGAATGTTTTGTTTTGACGTTTATGTTAATAGAGTGATTGTTGTATCTTTCGTTGAAGTATTCGTTATACAACTTTACGTTTTTCAAAAAGGGAAGTTGTTCTATTTTACACCTTATTTTAATTTGTAACTCATGAAAATGTTTTGTATTTTTAAACTTTTCATGTTAAAGTGTTCAGCTCACCGTTTTTTACCAATTTGGTAGAAGACAACCATCTTCGCAAAACAACAACTTCGCAAAACTGAAGGCTTTGTTGAATTGAACGCACTAATCACAAGAATGACTGATTCGAATTGAAAAAATCTATTAGTGTTGGTTAACCCCGTTTATCGAGGAAGGTTTATATAATATCATGCTACAACCAATAGAAACCAGCAGAACAATTCCGACCAACTGAAGCCCGCATCATCGCGACTCACTATTAGTGGAATATCGTAACGTTGGCAGATGCCACGGGTAGTGTGAAAGTGAAATGAACGGGTAGTGTGTAAGAAACAGGAGTGGGTTTTTAGTCGGTAAAAGCACAGTATAAATATGGAACAGTATAGAAACTAAGCCTAGTTGATAAAATAAATACCTACACTCCATTAAATCATTAGGGTTGTCACTGTTACTTAATGTGTTTGATATTGTTTATTTTTATGAAAAAAAATATGTGTTTTGTAGTGATCATTCAATCGAACAGAAATAACTAGTTGACAAATAAAATTTAAATACGTAATCTTATGACATCGTATCAGTTAACCTGAGCAAAGACAACCATATCACAGCCCGCCATAAAAGCAAATTCAGAAGTATTTCAGTTTTTTTGAAGTAACCAATTATGCTGTTTTATTGTTAACTCCTTTTTAACACTCTCGAAAACCGCGAAAACAACACCCATGACGAAAAAGTTGATAATTTTTTGCAGCCGCCATCTTGGATTTCCATTTTGACATCACTATCGGATTAAACACCCTCGAAAATCATAAAAACGACACCAATGATGAAGAAGTTGATAATTTGTTGCATCCGCCATCTTGGATATAAATTTTGACAGCACTATCGGTTTCAACACTCTCGAAAACCGCGAAAACGACACCCATGACGAAAAAGTTGATAATTTTTTGCAGCCGCCATTTTGGATTTCCATTTTGACACCACTATCGGATTTAACACCCTCGAAAACCATGAAAACGACACCCGTAATGAAAAAGTTGATAATTTGTTGCAGCCGCCATCTTGGATATACATTTTGACAGCAGTATCGGTTTCAACACTCTCGAAAACCGCGAAAACGACACCCATGACGAAAAAGTTGATAATTTTTTGCAGCCGCCATCTTGGATTTCCATTTTGACATCACTATCGGATTTAAAACCCTCGAAAACCATGAAAACGACACCCATGATGAAAGAGTTAAAGTAAAAAAAAGTAAACAAATGTAAAGGACTTATTACACTATGCGTTACCAGCACACGATACTGAGAGTCTCGTATTTTTTGTTCCGAGTAAGACAGTCTGACCCTTATTCTACTACGCGACATCGACTTAGACTTTCTTAATATCGAGTGGTGTAATAGGCCCCTTAGTAGTAAAAAAAAGGGGTACGTATCAAAATCCCGAAAGTTCATAATACCTATGATTGAAATACCGACGTCCAAAACGCCGAAATTTAAAATACCGAAAGTTTTAAATGCCGATAGTCGTTATATCGAAACTCAAAATACCAATGTTCAAATGCCCGAAAGGACGAAATTCCGAATAGACGAAATACCGATGGATGAAATCCCAAAGAGCGGTGACGTAGTCCGAAAAAATTTTGATCTGTTTTATTTTGAGAAGTAGCGCTCGCCGACCGCTGCCGCGGCACCGCTCGCTGCGCTCGCTCGGCTCGCGCATGGTTGGTCACAATTCTAACCTAACCTAACCTATTTCACCCAGTTCAAAATAACGAATCATACCTACCCTAACCCCCCCCCATAACCCCCCGACACGGACAGGTTAGGTTAGGGTTTTTTTTGTAAACCATAGAGCCGAGGAAAACGGGGGCTCCGACTACGCTTTTTAGCCAACTTTTAAGTGTTTTGAGGTTAGGTTTACAAAAAATCGTTTTTCTCGGAAACGGTGACCATGTCGGAATTTTGAACTTCGGGATTATGTACTTTCGGGATTTTAAACTTTCGACCAAACAACCATTCGGTGTTTCAATTTTCGGGATTTCGTCCATCGGTATTTTAAAATTCGGTCTTTTAATATTCGGGATTTTGATACGTACCCAAAAAAAGTAGATTTAAGTTTACGAATTTATTGTGATCGATCACACGGACTCGTAATTTTATTCGATACAATATTATAATAAATCATTCTTACACAGTCAGCAGGAAGTTTGAAAAACGATAGCTCCGGTTTTGAAGAAGCTGAGTTCAAGCAGCCGTATACTACGCAATACGCTCGGGGCATTTTTATAAAGATCGCGCAAACTTTAATAAACGTGACCACTCGTTTTGACGCGACACGCGCTACTGACAGCACTGCGAGTGATACTTCGGGGTCTCGTAGATGCGTATGTTTGTGTGAGTGCGCCGTTTCGACCGTTTGTAGGCAGTTTCCCAACTGTTCCTTTAACTTAACTGTGGTAAAAGTCTGACATATCTCCCGCTCCGCCCAAGAGCGGGATTTGTCATAAGATGATTTACCCACCCAATAAAAAAAGGTAGGCAGATACGGAATGAAAATCTAATCGGTAATCACAATGCTATTACTTTTAAATTATATTAAAAATAAAATAACATGAAAATATTGTCATAGCATCATACTTCCAAATTAAATTTTGATATATTACAGTACAATTACATTATTTACAATATTAAAAAAAATACATTTAAGCCAATATAGCTGGCTGATTTAATTTTTGACAGACTATCACCGAAAATATCGTTACTGATGTCGATAGAGCAGATTTGCTTGTTGAAAGTTAAAATTCTACTTAGGGGAGCAGGTTTATGATGCATGGTTTGGTTGTAAACGTTCAACTAGTACGCTTGAAACAGAGTTAAAAATTACGAGATACATTTGGACTGATTTTGTTGAATAAAATTAGCCTTGCATTTAGAACCCTTCGTTACTTCTATGAGTCTAATTCAAATATTTTAGGTACCTCTGTAGAAGACGTCCCGTTCATCGAAAGTTTCTGGCCAACGTCAGCATTAATGCTATTATCCGACGAGCTCTTTTCACTTCTAGGGTGTCAACTGTTTTAGATGCCACTGGCTTAGTATTGCTAAGCGATAGGAAGAGGCCAGGCGGGATGATTGTAATGCTTTGCAAATTGGGTTGACCTTTGGTGTGGGATGCAACATGTGTTGACATCCATGCGCCATCCCATTTTCTGAGCAAAGTGGGGTATATTTTTTTTTTTTATTAAATAGAACGGCCGAAGCCAATTACACTATTTAAACACATACAGAAAAAATATAAAACAATAATTAATTTTATAAGAAGACGTCCAGTTCATCGAAATCTTCTGGCCAACAACGTCAGCATTAAAGCTATTATCCGTCGAATTCTTTTCATCTCTGGGGTACCGACTCTTTTAGATGCCTCTGGCTTAGCAATAGACGATAGGAAGAGGCCAAGCGGGATGATAGTAATGCTTTGTAAATTGGGTTAACTTTTGATGTGGGATGCAACATGTGTTGACACCCATTCTTCAGCCCATTTTCTGAGCATAGTGGGCTATTTTTTATTTATTTTTAAATATTTAATTTAAACAGAACGGTCGAAGCCAATTACACCATTTAAACATATACAGAAAAAATATAAAACAATAATTAAAATTAAAAACAGAAGACAGAAGTCACGCAGGACTTTTATTGGGACTTATTTAGTAAATATTACACACAGTCATTCATCACACAAAATTTCATACATTCTGACAGTACCATCTTCCATTCTTCACCAAACTTATCAAAATCGGTGTTTTTGTCTAGGAGAGCATTAAGCGCAGAGAGTGTCCGCTGTATGGGTGAGCAACTGTATGACTCGTCGGAACTGCCAGGAGCCGATGCTCCTTGCCACGGCTGTAGTTGTTTGGCACATACAAATTACAGATTAACACAGAGAACACTATGCTGGAGTGACTTCTGTAAAACTTCAAACGGTGCACCACAATTATGGCGGTAAGTCCCCTCTTTGAGGCGTGGTTGGAAAGACCTCACGGCGTCCTCACATTCCGCATGACGCAGGTTCTCACCGGACACGGTAAGTTCGGGAGGTTCCTGCACCGGATTCGTGCGGAAACGACGCCCGGGTGTCGCCACTGTGTGGCCCACCCGGAGGACACGGTAGAGCACACGGTGGAGGTGTGCCCCGCTTAGGCAGAGCAACGCCGTGTCCTCGTGGGGGCAATCGGCGGCAGCGATCTCTCGCGCCGGGCCTTGGTTCAGGCCATGCTCCGGAGCGAGGAGGAGTGGCAGGCGGTCGCCTCCTTCTGCGAAGCAGTAATGCTAGCTAAGGAGGCGGCCGATCGCGTGAGGCAACGGTCCTTACGCTCCAACCACCGCCGGGATTCCGATCCCGATTTCCGGCCACCGTAGGCGCAGGCTTGCAGACGGCGAGCAATGGGTAGCTCGCCGTCTGACCGTCCGGTAACCGTCCGGACCGAGCCCAAGTCGTCGACGGCGCGTACTGTTCCACGCGCGCCTCAAGGAGATATCAGCAAATCGTAGGGGCCCAGCATGGTCGAAGCCTACTGGGGCCACGGGTAGTGTGAAAGCGAAACCCGGGGCCCTGGGACGAAGGCAACGAAGGAACAGGAGTGGGTTTTTAGTCAATAAAAGTCTGACACTATCTCCCGTTCCGCCCAAGAGCGGGGGATGTCATAAGATGATTTTCCCACCCAATAAAAAAAAAAACACTTTTAACTATTTTGGCAAAATGAATTGGAGCAAAACAGAAATTACCTTTTTGGGTGACGATCAAACAACGTGATACAAGAAAAGAGGCCGAACAGAGTCTGTCGACTTACTTTAAAAACAAGCACAGTATATTATTTTGTTGAGAAGGGACGCCAATATTGTTAATAACTAACAAAACCATTATCTCATAAAAAAATACCTCTTTTGTTTCAAATAAATTGGATTAATAGTTAAATTAGATACATTAAACCTTCATAAATTGATTAGTGCTTATTAAAATAAATATTTTATAACAAGCTACAAACAAAAATAAATTATAGCACGATAAAAAAAATGGTAATTGAAAAAAATTAAATTGATTGGTGTAAAAGATTGATTAAGTAAACCTTATACTATAAATATTCATACACAGGTGCCAACATTACCAATCATCGACAGAAGAATAAGGCAATAATGTATAATTTACTTGTCTTTCTTGTTTTAACAGCAAGCGTGGGCCAACTTAAATGTCAGGATTGGATCTCATGGCCAAGAAGGAATGGTGGCTGTCCTGAAGGAACTCAACTGGATGTTGCCACTGACGTATGCGTGATTACCGTTAAACCGTTGGATAATATCTGTCCCGCTGGAACAGAACTGAATGATAGAAATGAATGTGTTCCAATTGAAATAAGAAGAGTAGCTGCTCCAGACGCATTCAAAGCGGGATGTATTCCTGGCACGAGCAGAGATCCCTACACTGGCCAATGCGTTAGCTGTCCTCCAGGCTCGGAACGAGATGGTGCCACTAACGAATGCGTTGTTATCTTAGATACAGACAAACGACGTGTTCTCGGTAATATTGGTTAAACGGTCATGAATCGAATAGTAAATCGTATTGTGACCTAGATACGTTCATGTGTTTATAAATTTATATACTTTAAAAATGTTTAATCGATTTTTCAATTCATTTTTCAGTGGTTGGCTGTCCTGACGGATATATAAGGAATGATAAAGGCAAATGTGTTCAAATTGGATCAAGAAGAGTAGCTGCTCCAGACGCAGTTGAAGGGGGATGTATTTCTGGCACGTTCAGAGATCCCTACACTGGCCAATGCGTTAGCTGTCCTCCAGGCTCGGAACGAGATGGTGCCACTAACGAATGCGTTGTTATCTTGGATACAGACAAACGACGACTTTTCGGTAATATTGGTTAAACGGTCATGAATTGGATAATAAATCGTATTGTGACCTAGATACGTTCATGTGTTTATAAATTTATTTAATTTAAAATAAAGATAAAATTAAAAATTAAAAAAAACCCGATTCAAAAAGAAATTAAAATATAAGTTAATAAATTACTCTTTCAGCCTTTTAACTTCATTAAAAGAATTTATAAATATTTTAAAGATGAGCGTCACTGAGTCGGAGGACCGCAATGTGCAGAAGTTAAGCTAGCTTAAACGAATAGAAAATACCTATTAGTTTTAAATATACGTATGAACTCAGTTTTTTTTTTGTATATCAATCTATTGCTTACCTAGGTTCCTTACTTAGCGGTCCCCTGACTCAGTGACGCTCATCTTTAAAATATTTATAGATTCTTTTCATGAACTTAAAAGGCTTAAAGAGTAATTTATTAACTTATTTTTTAATTTCTTTTTGATTCGGGGTTTTTTTAAATTTTAATTTTTATTATGCACTTTTCAAAATAGTCGCGGGACCCATTATTGTGATAACTGAATTTTCGTGGGGAACAATTCAGGTACCTACCTGCCTGATATAATATTATACAGAAAAACCACATCCCACTTCTAGCATAAGGTTTTTGTCATCATACAAAATGTATAAAACTGGTTAAGACGAATCTAACGAGCCCAAATTCGACGGGTTTACTAGTAGGCATTTCAGGGTTTTATCAGCCACTTCCCAGTTTTAGCGTCAGATTCTCGTCATCACGAGAAATATATAGCACTACTTAAGGCGAATATAATGAGCCCAAACTCGATAGGTTTACTACTAGGCAATCCAGGATTACGTCTATTACCTTCGAGCTCCATCATCAGATCAGCTCAATGGCACCAGCATGTACAAGAGTATTTCAAATTTTAGGTCACACATATGTTTAAAAGTAAAGTATACACCCATTAAGTGTTTGAGATCCCTACAGCAATTAACAAACGAGCTCATGACCTTGAACGCCTGGACAGATCTTCATAAATTGTAACTAAGAACCATCTCGATTAGGTCAGCTTTTCCTTTAAAAAAAATAACTGCATCAAAATTGGTCAATTCGTTTGGGAGCTACAGTGCCACGGACAGACGCACAGACACACAGACACGTCAAACTTATAACACTCCTCTTTTCCGTCGGAGGTTAAAAATATTAAATCGAATTTTCAATTCATTTTTCAGTGGATGGCTGTCCTGACGGATATGTAAGGAACGATAAAGGCAAATGTGTTCCAATTGGATTAAGAAGAGTAGCTGCTCCAGAGGCATTCAAAGCGGGATGTATTCCTGGCACGAGCAGAGATCCTAACACTGGTGAATGCGTTAGCTGTCCTCCAGGCCAAGAAACAGATGGCGAAACTAATGAATGCGTTGTTATCGTGAGAAGATCACTAAACGACTGTTCTGAGGGAAGTATAAGAAACAATAAAGGCCAATGTGTTCCGATTTTGCCAAAAAGTGTAACTGCTGCTCTAGACTTACTTAAAGGGGGATGTATTAGTGGCACAACCAGAGATCCTACTTCTGGCAAATGCATTGGCTGTCCTCCAGGCTCGGAACGAGATGGTAAAACTAACGAATGCGTAGTTATTGTGAAAAGATCAGTAGATGGCTGCCCTGCCGGAACTGTAAGTAACGATAAAAGCCAATGTGTTCCAATCGGATTAAGAAGAGTGGCTGCTCCAGACGCAGTTGAAGGGGGATGTATTTCTGGCACGTTCAGAGATCCCTACACTGGCGAATGTGTTAGCTGTCCTCCAGGCTCGGAACTAAATGACGCCACTAACGAATGCGTTGTTATCTTAGATGTAAACACACGAAGTCTTCTCAACAGTATTAGTCAAAAGGTCATAAATTGGATTGTAAATCGTGTTGTGACCTAAATACGTTCGTGTGTTTATAAATTTGCATATGGTCTTAACCTATGAAAATTGCCGTTTTTTAAAACACGTTGCTTTGAAATGTGTGTAATACAAAACACAAAAAAAAAACAAAAAAAACTTAATTTTGAGAAAAGAATAACGTTCCTTTAATGTAAAGTTTATTTGAACTTATATTTATTTATTTATTTGTTGTATCCTTCATTACAAATCAAAAATAAAATAATTATCAAGTTATTTGTTTTTAAATAATTATAATTATTATTTATTTTCTTATAATTTCAAGTTAATCCAAAGATAATCCAAATATAATACTTTAAAGCAACCCGTTTTAAAAAACGGCTTTTTCGTAGGTTACCTGTCATATAAAAAATATTAAATCGAATTTTCAATGTTTGTTGCTTTTATTAATTCTTTCAAGCTTAAATAAATTATCACAAACATTCATTTTATATTATATTTCGGCATTTTGTCACAAATATATTCAGAAATCAGAAATCAGAAACGTTTATTTTAAATAGACCAATTACAGGCACTTTTGAATTGTCAAAATGTCGGTCAGTCAAAAAAAACAAGTGAAGCTAAATTTCACATTCTAAAGCGTAGATCTCTATGGAGAAGAATGTGCAAGAAACTCCATGGACACTCTTTTAAATCATATTATGAGTTACATAAATCTTGGTTACATATTTCTTGTCGCTTCTAATATGTGAACACAATGTAGATAAGTAACGATAATTAAAAAAAAAAACGAATTAAAAAATATAAATTAAATTAAGCCAATGGCAGCCAAGAGATGTCCAGTCTCAACTGACAG
Organism: Mythimna vitellina; assembly: GCA_949316375.1. Taxonomy (NCBI): domain Eukaryota; kingdom Metazoa; phylum Arthropoda; class Insecta; order Lepidoptera; family Noctuidae; genus Mythimna; species Mythimna vitellina. The sequence goes on along the minus strand of OX438687.1, from coordinate 2,978,008 downwards.
CACCCATTCACGAGCATGACGCGTGCATCAGCCCCACTCAGCTCAACCATTTTGAAGGGAACTGAATGACCCAATGACACGTGCCACCATCAGCGAGACATTTTAGTGAGCATGACAAACTCTCAACTGCCATGCTCGTAATGTCAAACAAGTGTGTTCTACCACGTGACCAATTAATATATGTATATCTTATAACCACTGTTTATAAACACTCCTATAGTTTGTTTAAAAGCTTTAAATGTCAATAATTTTAATATAAAAAATTTGGTAGATATTATGTTCAATCATAATTGAACCAAAATGTGATAAGGATGATGAGCTCCTTCCTTCGTCCTTATGACTCACTCAACCATATAAATGAGTTCTTACCATTATAATTACTTTAATTGGCGATTGCTCAGAAGGTTAGCCTGGGTGCCTTGACATACTTGACTTCAGATCTTATGTCCCCTGACAAGGACAGAGGACATAAACAGTAGTCTCAGTAGTAGTCATAGATGACTGCTATGCCGGAGGTCGTGGGTTCGATTCTCACCCAGGACAAGTGTTTGTGTGATGAGCACGATCATTTGTTCTATGTCTGGGTGTAATTTATCTACAATATGTATGCATTTAGAAATATATAAGTATGTTTATCAGTTGCCTAGTACTCATATCACAAGCTCTGCTTAGTTTGGGACTAGATGGCGTTTTGTGACAGTTGTGTAATATTATTATTATATATTATTAAGTGGTAAGACGAAAACAAGATCACAGTGATATTTAATGTTCCTTCACAAGGCTTTTAAACCTAGACATATTTTATTGTCACAGGTAATGCATTCCATAGACAAGCGGCCTGGACAGTAAATGCCTTATCCAGGAGAGTAGTTGAATGAATTGGTAATTAAGTCTTAAGTTATCTGATGGCCTAAGAAATTTCTTCCTTCTTTCTGAAGAAAAATAAAAACCAGGCAAGTGCGAGTCGAACTAAATCTAAAGATCCGCTTAAATGCATATATATACATAGACTGGTGGTCGTCCTGATCTCGAGAGGACGCGCATTCCACAGAAGTATGGACTGTATATGAAAGGAAGAATAAACGAAATCAGAAGTATAAGAAGGACAAAGCAGTAGAAGATTGTTAGAAGAACGCAGATTCTTAGTTTTTTTTCTTAGCTTGTATATTATTTGTAATATTGAAGGTTTAACTACAAGAAAATAAGGAAGAAAAAGTGGAGGAAGTTTGAAAGTGGCTCCAGTGACTGAAAATTTGAAGGGGAATCGTAAAGTGGAGGAAGTCTGAAAGTGGCTCCAGTGACTGAAAAGTTGAAGTGGAATCGTTTGTCTTGGTATGGTCATGTAAAGAGGAGAGATGAAACACATGTTACTAAAAGAGTTATGAGTATACATGTGGATGGGTGGAGAGGGAGAGGGAGGCCAAAGAAAAGATGGATAGATTGTGTGAACAGTGATATGAAAGAAAAGGAAGTTAGTGATAGTATGACGGTTGACAGGATAGAATGGAAGAAAAAAACGTGTACCGACCCTAAATAAGATGGGACAAGGGCAGGAAGATGATGATGATGAAGGTTATAACGATAATTGATGAGTATCGTAAATATTTAAATACAATGAATAATCTCATCGCAGCCAAAACTCAACATTTCAAAGCTAACCCTCCCTTATTCAGATTTCAAAGATTTAAGTGAGGTGTTACGTCGGAAATCCTATTAAATTCGGATCTAGTAGTTTTTGCGAAGCACGTACGAAGCGACGTGCTCACAAAATGAAAGTAAAATTTTCACCTAGCATTTACGTTGTACGTTGAACACGAGCTAAGTAGGAATCATAGCGTATGATATATGCTGCGTCTGTTAGCCTGTCTATCTTCAGTTAGACATAGAATATACTTGTTGTGCATAATTAATGATTCATAAGCCGGTTACTATCAGGCTGTAAAGGCAACATTTCGTAGAATCATTGACGAGTACGATACTTATGAAAATGCCTGATCTAGACGTGTTCGACAATAAAACAAGTGAGATTAAGAAAAAGTCAAGAGTATACTTTTTTTTTTTTATTGGGTGGGAAAATCATCCTAATGACATCCCCGCTCTTGGGCAGAGCGGGAGATAGTGTCAGACTCTTACTGACTAAAAACCCACTCCTGTTACCGGACGGTCAGACGGCGAGCCACCCATTGCTCGCCGTCTGCAAGCCCGCGCCTACGGAAGTCAAGAGTATACTTGGAATTTGAATGGTGTTGCATTAATTAAATAGCAACATTTGTATTATAAACTAGCTTCTGCCACCGGCTTCACCCGCGTCAAAGTAAGTTTCTCCATACAAACTTTGAACCCCCGCTTCATACCCTTGGAGGGTGAATTTTGAAAAATCCTCCCTTAGTGTTCACCTACGTTATAAAAGGAAGCTTTGTGCAAAATTTCACGCTTCTAGTTCCAGTAGTTTCGGCTGTGCATTGATATGTCAGTCAGTCAGTTTCCCCTTTTATATATATAGATAATTAATTGTTTTGTAATAATTGCTTTTTTATGTATTTCTGTATTGATTTGATTTTTAAATTTTGTGTTTTTTTTTTTATACAAATTTTTATTCAGAGCTGTAGAATTGCAAATAATATGTATGCCCTTATTATTACGTACATCAGACCAATAGTGATGCGATTGTTTTTATTTCTATTTAACAGGACATAAAATTTAAAAATTTGTTAAATTAAATGCCACTTACCCGAGCACTTCACACGCTCAACCTGATAGCTAATGAGACGGACTTATTTTGTTGTACTCAGGGTGAATTCACAAGGAACGCATTATTTATAATTAGTTATAGATGTTAGCATTAATAAGTAAGGATAAGCGCATTGGGGATAAAAAAAAACCTGAAAAAATGAAGAAAATAAATAAAAAAATAAAAAAAGTGTGTGATGTGGCAGTACTGTGAATAAATTAACAGAATATTTAAAGTCCTAACAAGACTACTAGAGCTATTTTCAGAAGAATAGGAAAGATTACGCAATCATAATCTCAACCTTCGAGCATCCAAAACATTCTTCTTCATATTCCTTCTCACCGTACTGGGTTTATGGCTAATTCTTACACTGTCTCTACCATAAAACTCTGGAATGTGCTTCCCTTGACATCAAAAAAGCTGAAAGTAAATTTTCCTTCAAGCGTAAAATTCGGAACTACTTGAAGTTCTCTCAATCTTAATTCGGTCTTCGTCATAATTGCTATATTTTAAGTTCTCTTAATTAGAATGATTTCTTGTGTATCATAGTATTTATTAGTTTATTATATTACGTATTTTATTATTATAGCCACTTAATTTAATGATACCACATTCTATTTCAAAATATCTGTTATTTATTTATTGTGCACACCTACCACAGTGTTGTCTTTTTAACCCAATGGTTGACTGGTAGAGAATGCTTTGTGGCATTAAGTCCGCCTATGTACCACCACTGTACATGAAGTTTAAATAAATAAATAAATAAAAACAATCAACGCTTTTCAATTTTATGGTTTGCATTATATAGTTTTACACAATTACGAAGAAAGACTATCCCAACGAAACATAAAAATAATACTGAAACAAAATCTAATAAGAAAAAAAAAATCGTTCAGCCGACCGACTGATTGCGTTCAGTCTAATAATATTAAAAAAATTAATTGAATAAAAATTTCCAATAGATTTTATGCGGATGAATAAATTTTGCATTTATCGGGGCGCGTTGCAGTTTTTCTAAGAAAACTGGCGTTGGACGATACGCTAGTAAAAACACGACGATATCAATTTGACTCAAGTTTCGACAGCAGCTTTTAAACTGAATAACTAGAGGTGAAACTTCAGACGTAAAGTGACGGGAAATTGGAAGATCGTTTTTAATTTTAATGATCACCTTCTTTTTATGCCAGCACGGTAAGTAATTTGTCGCTCATTTGGCAAGCTTAAGAGGGTCCTTTTCCACTCGCCTATCGTCAACATCGAGCATGGTTTAAAAGCTTGTTACTTTATCTAACGCAATTCCACGCGAGGTTTGACGAAAAGGCAATGCAAAAAAAGAGCGATAACGCCTGAAAACTCTGTTAGCTTTCGGTAATTCCGTGATTTACTCAAATATTATATAATTATGTATTAGGTATATGATTTAATCTAGATAATACAGTATATTTTTAATTTTCTAACTTATTTGTACACGCTATGTCTACATCTCTCATCCAACTCTCCTGTCGCAGGTCTGCTGGAAGAAATTTCATTTGAAATAAGCAGTATCTTTGTGCTCTTCTATCTGCTTATGTTCTCTTCATTTTTGAGTGTCAGTGTGTACATAAATAAATAAATGAATATTTCACAAAACTTGTTAAGAAAGTACGTGTTTTATGTTAAATGTTTTTGAAAAACATTGTTATCATTCAGAAGCTTGATTAAATTTTTATGATAGTGTTAACAATAAACAGACATTGGAAACTTTGATATCATTTATTGAAAAGTTCCAAGGTGCATCTTCGAAGTTCTTCATCAGATTTCACCAAAATTAAGTTAAACCACTTGGACATAATTTTCTTTCATATTAATAAGAATACTCAGGTCAAGCTGGATGTATGGTGTCTAAATGTGTGGAAGCGCTAGTGACTCCAATATAAAATATCCTACAGCGACTTCAAAACATTATACTGAGACATATAACAAGTGTACCATGATTTGTTACAAATGCCGAGATACATGGGAACCTACAAATCAGCACTATGAAAGAAGAAATCCAGTACAGTTCTGGAACTTACAAGAAGAGGCTAGCAAATCATCCTAATGATTTAGCTGCCCAGCTAATACGTACCAGGCATGAAACCCGCTTGAAACGGCGCTCGATCCTGAGACCAGACCAGGTTTAGCCATTTACATTGAGGAGTTGTCTCCGCTGGGAGTCACACTTGGCATGACACAACGCACTTCACAAATTTGCTTATAGTCAACGACTGATTGAAAATAAACACAGAGATGAAAAAAAAAAATATATTAAAAAGAATCATTAAAATCGATTAGCATTTAACAAAGATATCGATGATGGCAAGGAATGGAAAACTTTTTTTTTTGAAGTCGGTTTAAAATGGAAACGAAATTATCCATACAAATAATCACGGATTTAATAAGAGTAAGTAAACTCTTAGAGTATTATTAGGTATACATTCTTTAGTGTTTGTCTTCCTTAAAAATTTAAATCCTACTCTCTATAAGGTTTTTTCTTTGCACAGAAGCAGTGGTCGTTTGTATCCTATGCATATGCAACTTGGTTTGTTTATAACAAAGACTGCACATAAGTTCGCAAATAATTTCATAATCTAACATATTAAAAATTCTATGCAACTGCAGTTTTTGCAGTGTTTGACCCATTTCTCGGTTGCCATTCGCGCATATTATACGGTAAGTCGGCTCCAACTTTGGGCGTTAAGAACAAAAGTTAGAGCATTGTCCAAGAAACGGTGCAGAATTAGAGCAATTTGGCCCTTATTGTATTCAAATGTGAGACATTTTCACAGGTTAGAAGGCAGAAAAAGGAGGCACGACATAGTCAGTTATTTTGTGTATTTGAGAACACATTAAAAGAACATGATTAGTTTGATTTAGCGAAAAAGGCAATATATAGCACGAAGAATCGCCAAACTTAAGTGACAATGGGCAAGGCACATTGCTCGCAGAACAGATGGCCATTGGGGCCGAAAGTTTCTGGAGTGGCGACCGCGTACCGGAAGACGCAATGTTGAAAGGCAAGGTGGACTGATGACCTGGTGAAGGATGCGGGAATCCGATAGATGCGAGACGCACAGGACCGTTCATTGTGGCGACATTTGGGGGAGGCCTATGTCCAGCAGAGGACGTCTTTCGGCTGAAATGATGAATAATGAGCGAATAAGGCGGCCGCACGAGTGAGCACTAGCCACCGTGATCTCGACCCCGATTTCCAGCCACCGTAGGTGTGGGCTTGCGGACGACGAGCAGTGGGTATTCAGACCAAACCCGAGTCATCAACGGCATGCAGTGTTCCACGCGCACCTCAGAGAGATGTCAACAAAACTGCGGGGGCCCCTCGGGGCTGAAGCCCGCCGGGGTCTTGGAACGCTAGGCAAACAAGGAAAACCAGTGTGGTTTTAATCAGTAAAAATCTGACACGCACTCCCGCTCCACCCAAACGCGAGAGATGTGGGATGAATTCCCACCTGAAAAAAAGATACATTGGATTAATGTCCCCCAACAACATGCGCAATGCTGTCAAATCATCCAACAACATATCCCGCGTCACGTGAATGCGTTGCAAAATGTTAGAGGGCAAGTTGCGGCACACTGGGGAAGAGAAATCATTGGATGACATACAACCTCAAAAAGGAAAGTATTTTGTTCTTTTGTCGTAACATTTTTATTTATCATACTTTTAAACCTTGTATGACTCCTAGAAAGCAATCTCCTATTCTCCAATAGAAATTGAAATTCATGTCTAATATTCTGGAATGGAATCTCTATACCTGACATTGATGAGTTGCAGACTTCGCTAGGTATCTGTCTAGTCACCGGCTCAAAATTGCACCTATTCCTCTTTCCAAAGTCGCTGCTAAAAAAATGGATTCCTGCAAACACAAGTGAATTACGGCTGAGTGCTTTTCAAAAATGTATTTTAATTTTAGTGCATTTTCGCTTTAAAATGTTCAACTGGTGTTTTAAAGTGTTTGGTTTAAAAATGTATTTCAACGATAGTGGATCATTTGAGATTTTAATAATACTAAGTTTTGTTAGTGGATTTGCCTGCTTGAAAGCAGAAAATTATTTTAACACATTTGCGTATATAAAAAAAATATCATATTTGCTATAATATTATAAAAAGGTAAAGTTTTTTTTTTTCATGTTTTTGTTTATCTCATCATCTTTGAAGGTGCTGGTCCGATTGCAAAAAAAATTTCACCGATAAAGAGGTACTTTATTCCTGAGTGACATATAATAATATTTGACAAGTATCACACAACGCCGTCTAGTCTAAAGCTAAGCAGAGCTTGTGTTATGAGTACTAGACAACTGATAAACATACTTAAATATTTCTAAATAGCTACATATTATAGGTAATTTACACCCAGACACAGAACAAATGATCGTGCTCATCACACAAACATGTGTGGTGGGAATCGAACCCACGACCTTCGGCATAGCAGTCAGGGCCACTAACTACTAGACCAACAGACCAGTCAAATATATAATACATAGGCTTTTATGTATGCGGGCAAAGCCGTGGGAAAAAGCTAGTAGTTGCTATAATTCTAGAACATGGTCTGCTCGTGTGCCCAAATTTATCTAAAATTATGATATCCAACTATGCGGTTATAGTTTTATTTTTTTGACAGCTTGATAATTCTGTTTATTTTGTAAACAGGTTGGCCATAGTACCGTCTTCTCAAATCTATGAATTTTGTAAAAATCAGTCATAGTTTTCTACAGATTTTATGGTTCTCCATAGAAAATGACGTATCTAAAGCGTGCGTGCGTGCCTCTATTTGAAATAAACATATTTTAAATTTCAATTTGAACAAAATCTAATCATTAACGGATCTATTTTTATTCCTTCTGCCGTCGCATACTTACTCAGATTACTTACAAGATTTTTATGCTCAGGAATAAAAATTTTAAAGAAAGTTTTAACGTGAAACTTCTGATTCCCTGAGCTACTCGTAAAACTTTATGAATGGTCGAACTGAACAGTTTGCTTTTGGAACATGTTTCGAATCGGGACGTGAAATTGGAAAAATCTTGTAAACTTTTGTTGACTGGCACTGCATTAATAAAAATCTATATATATATATAAAAGGGGAAACTGACTGACTGACATATCAACGCACAGCTGAAACTACTGGAATTAGGAGCGCGAAATTTTGCACAAGGGTTCCTTTTATGACGTAGGTGAGTACTAAGAAAGGATTTTCCAAAATTCACTCCTTAAAGGTATGAAGCGGGGGTTCAAAGTTTGCTTGCTTATATTCACGCGAGTGAAGCCGCGGGCAGAAGCTAGTGGTAATGTTATAATAATTGAATAGAAGGTAGTATTTTAAGCATGTTTCTGTTTATCAGCATTATTCACAGAGCCCTAAAACTGATGCCTAATACAGCTGTATTACAAGTTCAGAAAACAGTTCAATTCCCGAATTGAGTTACGAAGATTTTTCCGAATCACCAAAAAGGTTTTTTTTTGTGACGCTACTAAAAATTTACGGTTTTCAGATTTTTTCCTATACTGGTGCGGTGAGATCTTGCTTCAGAGCAAATTTCTTGACTCTAGGTCAACTGGAAGTACCCTATGAATTTTGATTCCCTAGAGAGTATCGAAATACACGTTTTTTGCGACATAAATTGTCGTAACTTTTTTTTTCGTTAATTCAGAAGTTTGATTTTTTCACAGCTTCAAGGAACCACAGATTTGAGTATATGATTTTAATTTCAACTCAATACCTTTACGCGTTCCCGAGATGGAGGGTCATGATAGACAGACGTACAGACGGACGGACGGACAACAAAGTAATCCTGTAAGAGTTCCGTTTTTCCTTTTAAGGTACGAAACCCTAAAAACATATTTAGGATTTAAAAAAAAAACTGTGTTTCCTGATGGCTACAACCTGAGGATCTTTAAGACAAGAGTGAATCCGGGTTCCGAAAGTTCCGTTGTTTCCTTTTGAGGTACGGAACCCTAAAAAACAGATCGACTAGTCCCAAATATTTATAACTTTAATCCCATTCAAACTATTCACCAAAACGGAATTCAGATTACTTTAATTTTAATTTCCACGTCAAACTCTTGTAAAATTATGATATCTGAAAACATTCAATATCAGATTAAATTTCCAGCGAACACTAAGTGAATTGCCAATTACATTACAGACTTGCTTACAGGAAGGCAAACTAAAATTTATAATCATTTGATAAAATATCGAGAATTTACATTTAGCTAACTGGTTGTGAACAAGATGTATCCCACCAAAAACATTTCATGTAAAATGTTGCCAAGACGACCACATAAGGTTTGCCCTGTGAAAAAGATATCAGATCTCATGTAGAGCTAAGCTTCTGAATCTACACGCCCTAACTCTACCGACCCTGGCTATTTCGTTACTTACTTTAGACACTAAATATTCGCATCACCTCGACGACGGTAGCAAATCGGCGAAGCCATACATTTTTACTGATATGTAGAATTTGTGAAGTTAGGGTAAAACGACGAAACACTACGAGAAAAGGTAGGTAGTGCCCTTGCGCTTCGTTTGGCTCGTCTTGGCGGGGGCACTACTGTGCCCCCAGATAAGTAAACCGAAGAAAGTAAATTATGTTGACTTGAACTATTTAGGATCGTTATCAAAAAATGTACCAACATATCAAACACTACAGCTCCATTTCTAATATCTTTGAGGGATCTTCGTATTCACACGTCAATTCCAATCTCGCAAAACTATTCGTACCTTTTATTTTTCCAGAAGTTTATAGTAAGTTTCTATTGCAGTTGAGATGATATTATATATTGATTTATTTTTTTTATTACAGGAATGGAATTACAAGAATCGCCAAACTAAAGTGGACACAAAACACAGTGGGCAGGGCACATTGCTCGTAGAACGGATGGTCGATGGGGCCGAAAGATCCTAGAGTGGCGACCGCGAACCGGAAAACGCAGCATTGGAAGGCCTCCCACAAGGTGAACAGACGACCTGGTGAGAGTCGCGGGAATGCAGTGGATGCGAGCTGCACAGGATCGGTCATTGTGGAGACGCCTGGGGGACGCCTATGTTATACAGTGGACGCCTTTCGGCTGAAATGATGATGATGATGACAGGAATGGGCCTCAAAACTCGGACCAATAATCATTATAGGTAAACAAACATTATTGTTTACCACACAAATAACGCTATTTCCTAATTCATTTTATTTTTTCTTTGCTTGCGTAAAAATAGAAAATAAATTGCCTATCATGGCACTTGGCGATAAAATAGCATTGTACTGGAGGATTTTTTTTTAGAAAATCACTATTATTTTTTGAGTTTATTTATGACAAACCAAAATAAAAATCTTTTCTCTTTATAATATTATTTATTTATTTATTTAAACTTCATGTACAGTAGTAGTACATAGGTGAACTTAATGCAATAATGCATTCTCTACCAGTCAACCTTTGGGTTAAAAAAGACAACACTTTAGTAGGCTTGCACAATAAAAAATAACAGTATATGACTTCAAACAGAAAAAAAAAAGTTATTTATAATAATAAAATACATATATATGCTGAAATTATAAACTAATAAATACTATGAAAAATATCAAATCATTAAGAGAACTTAACAATATGATGTATGACTAACTCAAACTTGTATTCTATTCACGGGTCATCCCCAGCACCATCTTCAAATTCTGATAATAATATACAACTAAAGCAAAAAACCTAGATTATTAGTACACTAATTATGGTGTAGATTTTAATCCAAAAAGCGTTTAATTCGGCCCGACCTTTAATTAAAAACCATGACATCAACCTGCAATTACGGATACCCAATAGCCGATCTCCATTCGCCTCACGTACCCTGCCGAGCATGCCGAACTTTTAAACCAATAATCTGCCTCAGAATTAAAAAATGGAAAGTAACACAGGAACGATTAAAACTTAAAGTTTTTATTTGCACGTTCGTTTAAGCCAGCGGCCATTTTCAATTGTTCTCACAGTTACAGTTAATTCAATTTTGGTTAAAAGTTTTTTATATTGCGACGGGCGGAGTTGCGTTTTATTTGCATAGACGCTCCCATTTTTTGGCCCTTTGTGTAATTTAGAGATAGACATTTGTTTGAGGAAATTCGTTTTTGAATGGAGGGCGGGGTGTTTGAGTTTCTTCATCTGAAATAATGAAATACTTAGCTCGCTGGCTGTCACATCACCATTATCACATTTTAGCCGAAAGACGTCCACTGTAGGATATACGGATATAGCCGTTATGGAAAGTCAGAAGCCAGGAAATCTGACATCAACCTTGCCAAAAGGTATACCTGTAATCTAGTTACTGGGTCGTAGAGCTCTGTGTAAAATACTGATATTAATAGTCGACTCATATCTAGTTGAAAAAACCGCACTAAGGGTTCCGTACAAACTTAGATTTTTTTTGTAGGTAGGAAAATCATCCAATGACATCCCACGCTCTTGGGCGGATCGAGAGATAGTGTCAGACTTTTACTGACTAAAAACCCACCCCTGTTCCTTCTTTGCCCTTCCCTTACTTCTTACCCTTCAAAACTGAAAACGAAAAAAAAGATAATTGAAAAATAATTCGTATGCCAGTTGATTCTTTGATATGGTCTCATTCCATACCCCAGAGTTATAGAATATAAAAAAACACGTTCTATAATACTATAAAGAGGTAAAGTTTGTTTTTTTGTTTGTAGGAGGTAATCTCTGAAAGTACTGGTCCGATTGCGACCGATAGAAAGCTGCTTTATTCCTGAGTGACATTGGCTATATTTTATGTACGCAGGCATAGCTGCGGGCAAAAGCTAGTAACACATATATCGAAAGACTGGAACAATATTGCCTGCTGCGGTCACCCATTTGATTATAATTTAGGTGTTTATTTTTTATATATTTTGTATGTTTAATTTATTAAGAGCCTAATAATGAAAAACAATCAATATCAATAAACTATTCGATCAAAATAATTTAATTAATTCTCATAAACATCTTAAATACATATCGAAAAATTTACACACCGTAAACATAATTAAATATTCAAATATTTACACACTGGCTTTCAAAACGAACAATGTAAAACTTGTTCATAAACAATCCTTCAACATTCCTCAAGTTTTCGTATACCCATGACGTCACAATACATTACTCAAACAAGAACAGCGCTGCAACTAAACACCCGAAAAGTTTTCTCTTCCCGTGTTGACATTAAACACACAGCTAACTACAATATTTACAACGTAACGTCTTTACTAAAAGCCTTGAGAGTGCTTCTTAACGCACGCCCAACAATTAGCGAGCCCTCTATGCAATGACCTACATCTAAATTTAGATTTTCTTCAAGCCGATTTTCCACCTCAACCAAAAACCAACCTTAATTCTGCAACTATAACATTCGAAATAGAAATCGCAAAATTAAAATTACGTGAGTTACATGCTGATGTGACGTGTTCAAAATAAATTGATTCTTATTTTTGTAAGCCGTAAGTTTTATTTTGCATTGAGGGTGTATGTCTATTATGACTTGTCGATTTAACACCGTTTCTATCTGCATTTTAAACTGAACCTTAGGTAAAGTATATAGCGTGCATTTTCGGGGGTTGTATTCTTGAATATTTGTGACCAGAATATTTCGTTTAAGTGATGACGAGTGCAGAGGTCAGAGGCTCGAACGCGGACTAGAAAAGGGGTCCGCAACATATGGTGATAATGTACTGTATGTAATGCTCCTAAGAAAATAATGTCATGAATATACGTGTATTTTGATGACTTACATTTGAGTAGTTAGCGTTTATGGGTTCCTGTGGGATAGTTATTAAATTTTGGGTACCTTTTAGGTCGTATGTCATAAGTATTAGTTTTTATGTTCATAGTTCGAGTTTTAGTTTTACGATCTTCGTGAATAGGGGTTACTTTATGAATTTGAAGTTAATTACGTGTTCATAAAAGTCATGTCTATAAAGAAAGTTACAATTTGAGACTCCTTGTTTCTTCAAGTAACCTTGATTTTTACCGGGGACCAGTCAGCTATGTCGTTTGATTCAAATGCAAAATAAAAAAAAATAACCGAGTTGAGAACCTCCTCTTTTTTCGAAGTTGGTTAAAAAATGAGCTTTATTTTTTCTTCCATATACGTATAATTCTTTCCAGCTGATAAAAAAATACCTTTCTTCCATCCATCATGCAAACTAAATAAAACACTACGTGAGGAGTTGTAATTAGCTTGCAGTCAACTGAGGTTGTTTTTCTTTTTAATTAATTTTATTTTTGTGTTAAATAAATGAATAAAATGTTGTTTCTTTTTATTTTTTAACTTAAATGTGTGTAACGGCTATATTAAAACAAGAACTTGCGTACAGCTAACCTGCCGAAGTCTGTGTATCCTAGTTTGCTTCTAGGCAAGCGTGCGAGGTATTTCATGATGCACACCCAAACGAAGCACACCCAGACGAAGCACACCTAAAGTATTCCACTTAGAACACCCGTAGGTGGGCTTCAAATAAAAATTTAAAATAATTAATTTCCCATTCCACGAAGCACACCTACGAATATCACTCGCATAGTGCGGGAACTAAGAAATAAAAATGTCAGAACTTTTATATTTAATTTTTGATAATCCACGCAAAACCTCCATGTAGTAGTGTAACCAACACTACTGAGGATGCACTTTTAGATTCTCGGATAACTCCATTAATTAACATTTCTTCAACTTTGGAGTTTATTATATCAAACTGCTTTGAATGAAAGAAAAAAACGTATTGAGCCGACCCCAAATAATATAGGATAAGGGCAGGAAGAAGAAGAAGAAGAAATATTGGTTAGTAAAAAATAAAAAAATACTAGAATAATAGGTTCTGAAATGGCGACCACGTATCGGAAGACGTAGCGTTCGAAGGCCTCCTACAAGGTGACTCGATGACTTGGTAACGGTTGCGGGAGTCCGATAATTGCAAGACACACAGGACAGTTCATTGTGGCGACACTTGGGGGAGGCCTATGTCCAGCAGTGGACGTGTTTCGGCTGAAATGATAATGATGACGATGACTAGAATAAAGTTCTAATTTCTACTAAAGTTCCATTGAACACAACCAATCATAGTAACATATCGCTCTTCATTAAAGTGGAATCGAAAAGGGATTTCGTCGTTCAACCAGTAACAAAGGGAAATACCCAAAACGTCCACAGACCCTCGACCTTTTTGAGAGCATGAGTGAACAGTGATTCGTTCTGGAGAGCTCTTATAAACGATACTTTTTGATAGATCGGTCATAATTGCTGTTGTATTTGGTTCTTGTGTATTGTTGTGTGTCAAGGGGTCAATGTGTTCCTTTTAGGCTTTGTGTGGTCATGTTTGAAGTTTTTTTTTTATGAATGTTGGTAAAAGCTTGGGCTCTGTTCGGTGTTTTAGTGATAGCGTTGACTGGTTGAGATTTTTCTTCGTCATTTCTAGGGTTCCATGCCTGAAAAGGAAAAAAACGGAACCCTTATAAGATCACTTTGTTGTCCGTCCGTCTGTCTGACAGCCTGTCAGTCTGTCTGTCAAGACCCTTTATCTCGGAAACGTGTAGAGGTATCGAGTTGAAATTAAAACCATATAATCATGTCTGCAGTCTCTTGAAGTTGTGAAAAAATCAAATTCTTGTGTTAACGAAAAAAAAAAGATACGGCCGTTTATGACGCAAAAAACGTACATTTCGACATTCTCGGGAAATCAAAATTTATAGGGTACTTCCCGTTGACCTAGAATCCTGAAATTTGGCATGAAGCAAGGTCTTATAGTATCAATATAGAAATAAATCTGAAAACTGTAAATTTGTAGCTAGACATCACAAAAAAAAAAAAATAATAATTCGGAAAAATCTTCGAGACTCCATTCAGAAATTGTAGTTTGTACGGAACTCTCAGTGCGCGAGTCCGACTCGTACTTACCCAGTTTTTTCTGTGTAAGGAAAGTAATACAGATGGTTTTTAAAACTTTGTGTCTAAGATAGTCTGCGTATGGTGTAACCTTTTGTTTAGTAGTACTTTAATTAGGATTGGTGTAGTATTTTTCGGACCCTTAAAATATTTCCACTGCTAGGACTCAGGTCTCTTTTCTAGGAAAGGAATCAGGCTATAATCCACCACGCGGGCCAAATGTGGGTTGGTAATTATCATGACGTATTCCTTCGCCGTTTTTGAAACCAGTGGTGATGAAATAAATTACTCAAAATGAAATGCTTGTTTGGGTTTGAACCCACTACCTACAACTTATTAGAAAAGAAGTGCAGTGGTGGCCGAGTGGTAACGGCCCCGGCCCCTAATTTATTTCATCACCACTGCTCTTAAAAGAGTGAAGGAAAACACCGTGAGGAAACCGGCATGTTCTAGAACCAAAAATTCGAAGACATGTGACATTCACCGATCTGTACTGGGCTCGCGTGGTGGATTACGGCCCATTCGCTCTCCTAGACAGAAGAGGCCTGAGTTCCAGTAGTGGGAACATTAAAAGGCTGATTATGCTATGCAATTATGCTACCCACAACTTGTAGGTTGAGGCTGTTATCACTAGGCCATCGCTGTTCTGGAATTTTTGCAGGTGGTAGTAGTATTTTTGTTTAAGTAACAGACTTGAAAAAAAGCAAGTATCTGATATCAATCCCTTTCCAGGCTTCTTTAAACCTCTTATCACCCTATAAATCGAAAACTTTTAAACAGACTTCAATGACAACGAAATTCTATTTACTTAGCAAACCGGTCCAAGATAAACAGCAACGATCCATTCGGCTCTTAACAAAACAAATTCCCTTTAAAACCTAGAATGCACCAACTTTCAAGTAAAGGAAACGTTGCAAAGCCAAGTTGTTTGTCCAATGCGGAGTTGCTTCTAGTCGATATTTCAAGTTGCTATTTAACTCGGCAAGCTAATCTAAATTACGTCACGGTCAAGCTCTGTAAATCCCGAAACCCAATTTATCTTTGACACGCCCGTTTTATACTTCTTCGGGGAGCAACGCCTCAGGCTGCTTGCCGAGACGGAGATGTGGTAAGGGGTGGAGAAGGTATTGATTTTTATTGTTGATAGCTTCGCGCTTGAACGCTATCTCACCTGATAGAAAACGACGATGGAGCGCTTCACTTTTGACTTAAATATCCCCTGGTTTTAGCCATCAGAAAATACAGATTTTTTTTTAATACTTAATATATTTTTAGGATTCCGTACCTCAAAAGGAAGACGGAACCCTTATAGGATCACTTTATTGTCCATCCATCTGTCTGTCTGTCTGTCTGTCAAAGCCCTTTATCTCAAGAACTCTGAAGGTATCAAGTTGAAAATAAAACCATATACACAAATTTGCGGTTCCTTGAAGCTGCAAAAAAAAATCAAACTTCTAAATTAACGAAAAACAAAAGATACGACCTTTTATGTCGCAAAAAAGTACATTTCAACACTTTTAAAGGAATCAAAATTCATAGGGTACTTCCCGTTGATCCAGAATCAAAAAATTTGGTCTTATAATATAGATATAGGAATAAATCTAAAAACAGAAAATTTGTTGTTATTTTAAAAAAAACTTTATAGCGATTTGGAAAAATCTTCGAGACTCCATTCGGAAATTGAACTATTTACATAGGTATGTTTGTATGGAACACTCAGTGCGTCCTACTCGCTTTTGCCCAGTTTTTTATTTTTTTTAATTACTGCATCAACACCTGAAGCAGCTGATGAGCAGATGTTTTCGAAAACTCTGGTAAATCGCTTTCATCCACACCGGCTTACCACATCATCGTGATACGGTATGCAAATACTGATAGAATTATATTACTATTTTTATTTTATTTTTTTGTAATCAGTATCACGATCAATTTTTATTTTATTTTATATACGTGTCTTATTTTATGGATAAATTGAGAAATGAATATATTAGGGGAAGTTTGAAAGTGGCGCCAGTGACTGAAAAGTTGAAAGGGAATCGTTTGTCTTGGTATGGTCATGTGAAGAGGAGGGATGAAACGCATGTTGCTAAAAGAGTTATGAGTTTACATGTGAATGGATGGAGAGGGAGAGGGAGACCAAAGAAAAGATGGATGGATTGTGTGAAGAGTGATATGAAAGAAAAGGAAGTTAGTGATAGCATGACGAGTAACAGGGCAGAGTGGAAGAAAAAAACGTGTTGTGCCGACCCCAAATAACACGGGACAAGGGCAGGATGATGATGATGATACGTGTCTTATTTTATAATATTTTATTTTTTTAATTTTTAATTGGCATTGTTTGTTTGTAAACAAATGGTAATATGTATAGGAAAGGAACTGTCTCCTGAGATACAGGTTCACTACCTAGTTCAGGAGACAGAGCATTTATTTAATTAGTGACACTTGTTTGCAAATAAAAATGATTATTATTATTATATCTTTTATTCACTGTATACACCTTTTAATTACATTTTTAAATATTTTCCTTAAACAAAATGATACAAACAAAAAAACATTTTAAAATATAAAAAATAAAAACTTTTATTATTATTTTTAATTAATGTTCTTTTAAGATGTTACAACACAGATGCTACTATATCTAGCTCTATGTGAAACGAAAAGGAGTGTTGGATTATTATTGACTAAAACTCACTTATGTCCCTCCAGTTACGATTTGCTTTTCAGGGCCGCGGTAACTCTCTTAAAAAATCCAATTTTCTTTATTTTGTATACATGTAAAAGTAGAAACTGACTGACTGACATATCGACATGCAGCCAAAGCTACTGTGAGTAAGAGTTAATTTTGTAACAAGGTTTTCTTCCATGACGTAAGCGAGCACTAAAACAGGATTTTCTAAAATTCACCCGCTAAGGGGAGGAAATAGGGGTCCAAAGTTTGTATGGAAAAACCTACATTTACGTGAGCGAAACCACTGGAAGAAATTACTCTACACTAGTGTTATAAAGAGGTAAAGTTTTTTTTTTTTTGTTTGTATGAGGGTAATCTCTGTAAGTCCGATAGCTGAAAAATTTTCACCGATAGAAAGCTGCTTTATTTCTGAGTGACATAGGCTATATTTTATGTACGCGGGTGAAGCCACGGCGAAAGCTAGTATTTAACGTGATACGAGTATGTATTATGCCATTTTTATAAGTAAAATTCTATCCATTACAAGGAGACAAAATTGGAAAATTTCATTGTGTAACTTCGCTGGCATTATTTTGAAACTAGAAATGAACTAAAAAGTTACTTTTATAGTTACTATACATACGGGACTGCAGGATTGTTAGAAAGTCTCACCGTGGCTTTAGGAAGCAAAGAAAGAAAAGCAAAGAAAACACGTTTATTTGGCACACAGGTTTGTGTATCTGTGTGCCAAATAAACGAAGAGATAACAATTATAATGAAGAAAAAAACTAAAAAAGCAAAGAGCAACTGAAATAACACGTGTAGGTTTTAGTCAGAAAAAATCAGAATCATTCTCACTCCAAAAGGTGGGTCCATTTGAAGAAAACCCACCGCAAACAATAAAAATGTTACTAAATACTAATTCTAAAGAGACTTTATATCACTGCAATCACGATGGAGGTGTGCCCCACTTGGGTGGAGTACCAAAATGTCTTCGAGGAAGCAGATCGGCGGTGGCGGCGACTTTTCACGCCATGCCCTGGTTCAGGTCATGTACCAGAAAGAAGAGAAACAGCAGACGGTCGCCTTCTTCTGCGAAGGAACATAAGTGTGGTTTTAGTCAGTAAAAGTCTGACACGCCCTCTCGCTCCTCTCTAGAACAGGAGATATCATAGATGATTTCCCACCTAAAAACCCAATGCAATCAATTCTGTATCCGGTAGGCAATGACGCCACTGGACACACAGTAGCAAATGACGGAATATTCTGGAAGCTAGTAAACATACACCGATGATTTGCAAAGCACCTATGTGGAATATAGACTGACACAAATTCCACCACAAATGAAACCTGCGGACGCAGAACACAGGAAATTTCCGGGATCTGAATTCGGTAACAGATATTCGGCGAAGCTAAATCCTACTAATTAGGTACGTTGAGCAAATTACGCTGGTGCAACAGATATGTGAAATCGTATGATTCAATTCGCGTCAGAATGCCAGATTTTCAGAATTGTAAGCTGGATGAATAATTTTGGTACATATGGCAGGTACATGAATTGTTATGTTCCTATTTTATTGGATGGATTTATACTGCTCCTGGGAAACAAGTGAACTTAAAACTTTACTCGCTTGCCTTGACGCAAGCATAAGTATAGTATAGCATAACCAATCTTATAATGTGCCCACTGCTGGGACTCAAGTCTTCTCTTTATGAGAGGGAATGGGTCGTAATCACCACGCGGGCCCGACGGTAAGCAATGGATCGAACCCAAGTCGTCGACGGCTCAAGGGAATGTCAGTAAACCGTGGAGGCCCAGCAGGATCGAAGCCTACTAAAAGGGCCAAGGGTCTGCTTCTGAAAGGAAGACTTAGCCCTGGTATGAAAGGCAACAAAGGAACAGGAGTGTCTTTTTAATCAGTAAAAGTCAGACACAAAAGAGCGGGGGATGTGATCAATTTTCACACCGAAAAAAAAAAAATAGCGTCCTGGAACCATTATTACAAATCTATTTTTTTTTCTTTTTCGAAAAATTTTACCACATCTATTGCAAAACTCTTCCTCTTAAAGCATCGAATCTGCCGCAAAGCAATCACAGTAATTACAAGTTTAATTCGCTCTGGGGCGGCCGAGCTCCGTCCGATATTTATGATTTTTACCAAAGGACCTTTGAGTTGTCTCGACAATTTTAATTATGTAGTTCACAGGAAATCGAGGGTTCTGCTCAATAGAGAATGTTAAATGATGGAGTTAAATGTGGTTTTTAGAAATGGTTTGAAGATTTGGACAAAATATTCGTAGTATAATGTTTTACGTGAATTATCATAATTTAAGTCATATCAGGAGCTTGTAAAAGCTTATATTATAATAGCTGACCCGGCAAATGTTGTTCTGACGTAAAAAATAATTTTCATCTCAGACTCCACCCTCCATGGTTCTCATATGATTTGACCATTACATGTTTGCTGTATGGACTTTAAAAGAGACTTTGACCCCTGAGATTGTTTCGGTGTTTCTTCTCAAGGTAGTCATCTAGGAAACATCGGCTTCATCTAGTTTAAATTGACAAAAAAAAATTGATGTGTAAGTGTTTTTAAAAAACCTATTTGCAAAATAAACAATTATCATTTATCATTTCAAAGATCGAAACAAAAATACCAAAATTGCGATTAAAAAATGGGGGATGGGAGGGTGAAAAATAGCTTACAATCTATTCTCAGACCTACCAAAAATAGCAAAATAAATGGTGTTTAATTAGAGCATTTCTTGACATTATAATTCAGCAATGCTCCTGTCAAAATTTTCTACAACCTGTAACGTGATGGAATTTAAACGAATCTTTTTAGATTTGCATCTTTTATTATTATTGAAAGGCTCGCACTTCACCACTATCTTATCTGATGGTAAGTAATGATGTGGTTGAAGATAGAGACGCATGCCTAGAAGTAACATATTCACTGGTTACTGAAAGACCAACCCCCCAGGTTGTAGATATTATGGGTACAGCTACTAAGGAGTAGAATTCCCTGCTGGATACTGTGTTTACTGATAGCTACTACTTGAAGGACTTTAAGTCAAAAGTGAATAGGTTACTCCAAGGCAAGCATGCTCTTTCGTCGACCACGTCATCGCTTTCCGTCAGGTAAAATAATGGTCAAGCGTGAGCCTAAAAATAAAATAATATAAAAAAATAAAAATTGTGGCAATGAATTCTACTCCTTAGCTATTTTATTCAAAATATCGTTTATTAAAAATTAATGTTTTTATTCAGGTTTAATGATATTTCTTTTTATTTTTAGGTAGAGACCTTAGTAGGTCTCTTCCAAATAAAATAAAAACATAAATAAATACATATAATCAAATGATTATATATATTTATTTTAAAAAGGTAAAGCCTGTTTTTATGACTACTAATACAAGTTTATCAATCTTATTAGTAATATACTAGAGTAACACTAACGAATTCATTCAAGTTAGTATTATTTTATAAAAATGTTTTTATTTGTATTACAAATAAGGGTGCACCAAACGTCGTTATCATCGATATCGACTCCTACCGTTTTGGACATTATTTTTCAGCGTTCGTATTGCATCGGAGGGTAGTCACGTCGGCACTTAAAGTGCCAGCTAGGAAGCCAGGCTTCCTTGACAGCGTGATACCGATCTTATTGCGAGCTGCCAAATGTTTAGCAGTGTTTGTATTTATGGGTTTAGAAGCTTATGTTACTGTTCCTGTAAAATTGAGTTCTTAAGAGCGACCTACCCGAGATACATTTCCATACAACCGCTCCTACTCAAACTCCAAGCGAAAGCCGGCGTTCGCGCGTGATTTCGCGCCATTTAGGATAAACGCTAGGCGTCCGCATAGATTATAAAAGGCCGTTTTATTTCTAGGGTATTTATCCAAGTACATAAATAAGAAGTTCTTCATAAAGTAGTCTGTAAATATCGAAAATAAACAAACCTTTCCGTTATTCCCTATATACCTATACATATCCACAGGTTAAGCGACTGGGCACGCCATAATTATGGCGGTAAGTCCCCTCTCTGAGGAGTGGCTGGAAAGGCAACACGGCGTCCTTACCTTCCGCATGACGCAGGTCCTCACTGGACATGGTAAGTTCGGGAGGTTCCTGCACCGGATTCGTGCGGAAGAAACGCCCGGGTGTCACCATTGCGTGAACCGCCCGGAGGAGCTTGGGAAGAGCAACGCCGTGTCCTCGCGGGGTCGATCGGCGGCGGCGATCTCTCGCGCCGGGCCTTGGTACAGGCCATGATCTGGTACGAGGAGGAGTGGCAGGCGGCCGCACCCTTCTGCGAAGCAATAATGTTAGCAAAGGAGGTGGCCGATCGCGTAAGGCAACGGTCCTGACGCCCCAACAACCGCCGGGATTTTCCGATCCTGATTTCCGGCCATAGCAGGCGCAGGCATGCGGACGGCGAGCATTGGGTAGCTCGCCGTCCGACCGTCCGATAGCCGTCCGGACCGAGCCCAAGTCGTCGACGGCGCGTACTGTCTCACGCGCGCCTCAAGGAGATGTCAGCAACTGTAGGGGCCCAGCAGGGTCGGAGCCAAGGGTCTGATTCTGAAAGGAAGACTTGGCAACGGTACGAAAGGTAACGAAGGGACAGGAGTGGTGGTTTTAGTCAGTAAAAGTCTGACACTATCTCTCGCTCCGCCCAAGAGCGGGAGATGTCATAAGAAGATTTTCACACCGAAAAAAAAAAACAGTTTAAGCGGCTATGACGTTATTGCATATATTTCTTTAAATATTTCGGAAACACAGACTGATGTCTTGTGGATTTTATCTAGGTTCCTATTGAAATCAAAATATTTTGTGTTAAAGTAATCTAGTAAAGACTACTGAAAACCTGTCATTTTTTGTGAAATTTTTCCCTTCATACTCATCATCTTCCTGCCCTTGTTCCATTGTATTTGGGGTCGGCGCAACACGTTTTTTTCTTCCATTCTATCCTGTCAACCGTCATACTATCACTAACTTCCTTTTCTTTCATATCACTGTTCACACAATCCATCCATCTTTTCTTTGCCGCCCTCTCCTTCTCCACCCATCCACATGTATGCTCATAACTCCCTTCATACTGTACTCAACATTAAAAAATATAAAAAAGTATATCTATAGAAAACATGCACATGTAATCGAAATTTATTTTCAAAACACTTTTAAGGGCTTTTAAAACAAACACGTATTTTCTGGAACAAATTTTGTGAAATATTTGAGTAAATGACGGAATTACCGAATGCCAACAGAGTTTTCAGGCGTTATCTTTTTTTTTCGCTTTGCCTTTTCATAAAACATTGCATTAGATGAAACAACAATCTTTTAAAATATGCACACGTTGACGATAGATGAGTGGGGAGGGGCCCTCTTAAACAAAGGACTGGAGAAACGGTCTAGAGATGGACTCGCTTGCACAAAAATACAGGTGAGGAAATTGGGAGGACAGCAGTTAGAAATTGAATAAAAGTGATGGTCGATGAACGTTTCTTGAATTCATCGTAATGAACTCAATTATTGTCTTTTGCCTAGTAATGGATAAATAGCAATATACTCCGCCGATAAAGGCACTGCCAATAAAGGCAAGCCGGAGATGAAGAACAAGAATTCTCCGGGGAGATCGGGTCCGTGGGGTCGCTAATGCCCAACAGTTCGCCACAAAATTGCCCTGCGGATTGTATCTCTCTTAGTCTGGCCCCTCACCCTAGGTATGTTACGCCAAAGCACACTCCGCCGTTACAGACCAAGGATTTATTGGAGTACGCAAGCCTCACCAAAACGTCAACGTAGAGATACGATGATGGGGTTATTATTATTATTTTTAAAATATAGAGAATAAACATTTTTATTGGCTTATACTTAACTTGTGAAAGTGATTTTAAATTTAAGTTTTTTCATAGACTATGATGATGTTTATCAGTAGCCATCTACGAAATTGTCGTTTTGAAAATAAGTAACTTTGAGCAGTCATATCATGGAATTGCAACTGCACGCAGTTCAAAGTATGCAGTTTATATATTGACAATATCATAGGCCTCAGTAATCACACATCAAATCAAATCAAACAAAATTACGACAACACAACACCCGTTTTCAAAAAGTATTTATTCTTAAAACTCGTTCAAGATAAAACAACAGTAAAACCTTCATTGGAAATTTTCATATGAAACCGAACGCAAATAAAACACAGAAACAAAGAGACACATAAAATCAAAATGGCAGCAGCGCCGTCACGTTCGCCTTTTAAAAGTACATCACTGTCAAAGAAGAAGTCATTTTATGACGTCACAAATCAAATAACGCGTAACCAAACAGTCGGTATGGAACAAACACAACTGTGGATACGCTCCTTCTGTAATTCAAACCAACTCAAGCTTAGTATTTCGTCTTGCAGCCTGTTACCCTTACTTTCATGTTTGTCCGCTATCGATCATCACCAATGCAATATCTACTTTATTTTCCTGTTCACAGAGTTTAAATTTCAGTATTCAAATCAAACTGCACGTAGCACTAAGGTAGTGCTGAAATTTTCGTTTTTATTTAACACTCTGTTGCTTCAAAATAAGGTAGAATTTCGCTTTTTGAAATGTTTGTTCAATGAATGAATGAATGCGCTAATTGGTGCTTTTGCATTAAGATGTGATCCTTAGACCATTAACGCCCCATTTTGTAGCACACACGCGCTCCTGCTTCGCACTTCAGCAGTAATGGATCAATTTTGTTTGAAAGTATTTTTCGGCCTATCTTTTTTATATTCAGGCTCCGTCACTTTATTTTTTTTAGAAAAGAGAGTGGATTTTCAAGTGCAAGGGTAAGCGGTGGCATAATCAAGACCGATGACGTGGATGGCCCTTCACTTATTTTTATATGGCTTTTGAA
The DNA here is from genome assembly GCA_949316375.1 of Mythimna vitellina. Taxonomy (NCBI): domain Eukaryota; kingdom Metazoa; phylum Arthropoda; class Insecta; order Lepidoptera; family Noctuidae; genus Mythimna; species Mythimna vitellina. Next base: position 2,953,774 of record OX438687.1, on the reverse strand, counting down.
CGTTTTTGATACCTCTTTCATAGAGAGTGAGTTTAAAGGGTCTGAGTAACCCAGAATCATTCAAATACTATCATCATTTTAGCCTAAAGACTGTTGGCTATAGGCCTCTCCTAAGTGTCGCCACAATGAACGGCCCTGTGCCTTCCTTCCAGCGCTTCGTTTTCCGGTGCGCGGTCGCCACTCCAAAACTTTTTGGCCCCATCGACCATCTGTTCTGCAAGCAATGTGCCTTGCCACTTAAGTTTGGTGATTATTGGAGCTCTTGCGGCAACTTTGGTTCTCTTGCAAATATCTTCTTTTCTGATGCGAATACGCAAGAAAAATACCACTAAGATAAATACTACTAACTATTAATACCCGCAAAATTGCCGCCGAAATTACTAATAAGAGAAGAAATGATATTGTTTGCCATTCTAATGCATCCTCAAAATATGATGATTTTTTTACTTTTTAGGCCTAAGTATCTACAAATTAAATAAGCATAACTGTAAAAAAAAATATTCTCCAACATTTCTTGAGCATATTTTAAGTAGAGATAGAAGACCCACTTACTGTTTGTAAATAAAACACGCCGTATCTCTAATTTTAGTTATGTTTTTATAACAGTCATATTTAATGTTAATTTATTATTTTGTATTTGAGCACTCTCTAGCCAGAAACACAGGTTTACTCTAGTTCTGGCAAATAAGCAATTGTGTTTTTTTTAATATTCAATATACTTTATTGCAAATGTGCCCTATGTTATGAATACATGATTCATTATTATTATTTAATTCATTTTCCAAGGGAAGAACATTCTGTGGCGTAGTGGTGGCCCAGTGGTAACGGTCTCGACGTATGAGTTGTGTGTTCAGACTTAGATAGGCAATTTACTTAGCGTAATTATTTTATCACCACCGGCGTCAAAACAGTGATGGATCATCGTGCGGAAACCAAAATATTCTAGAAACAAAAATTCAAAGTTGTATGACATTTACCAACTGGATTGTGCCCAAATAAAGGATAACGGCACATTCCTTCTCCTCGAGAGCAAGCCTGAGTCCTTGCAGAGGGAACGTAAGTGGCAATTTAAGATTTCACATACTCTTCTTTTATTATTTCTACACACTATTGTCTACATTTCTTCCTATCTCTCCATTCGCAGTTTTGCTGGAAGAAATTTCTTTTAGAAATAAGCAGTACCTTTGTACAATTTTCATAACAATGCATCTTCTTTTATATTTATGTGTGTACATCAATTATATAATAAATAAATACTATAACGCTGATTATATTATGCTTATACTTATATCCGTGGATCATCTACTTCACTAGTCTTTATACGACACTAATCACGACTATAAAATGTTTAATAATAAGGATCGTCATCATCATCACAATTTCAACTAAAACTCTGAAATAATGGCTAAATGTAAGCCTTCTTCAAGCATAACCACAGAGGTCGGTATTTTCTTCCTGTGGTTTCACCAAATCATCGATGGGGGATGTGGGGGTGTTCTATAGCCAAATTTTTTTTAAGTCGTGTTAACTTGTGCTTACTGCGATACCAACTGATGGTAAGCAGTGATGCAATTGTTGATGGTGAAGCGCAATACTTTATTAAGAGCATATTTACTCTATTATTGAAGACACCTAAATTACAATCAGACAGGAAGACGGCTGCAGGCAAATTGTTGCAGTCCTTTGATGTACGTGGTAGGTGAATAGTAAGCGAAACGTTTAGTCCAGACCGTAAAGGTGTCAACAAAATAAGGATGGACACACGTCGTACGTCGGGTAGAAAGGTGATGGTGGAATCATGTAATTCCTGCGCACAATCTCTAAAATGCATCCTATAAAATACGGAAAGGCCACACACGTACTCCACTCTACGCCTGTGCTCCAGGTATTGTAGATTGGTGTTAACCAAATTTGGATCAACAATTAGCCTATTCAGACGTCTTTCCAATGAGCCCAAAAAAAAAACTGGTAGATAGCATTTTGCAGGGCCAGCCCACATATGGCAGTATTTCATACACGATCAGACCTGTGCTTTACACAGAAGCTATCCTAGAGAGTATAAAAGTTATAAATAAATAGTTTCCTAGTTTTCGTGCATCGAATTCTAGATTTCGCTGGCGCACTCATCACTCTCGATATCACGTATTAAAAGTCGGCAATAACTTCAACAATAAACTAGGGTGCCAAAAAACCTGGTCGCCCATAAAAATCGAATGAGTTTCGCCTGTAATTACCCATTGACTGCAGACATTGGGATCGTATATCTTTTGGATTCACGTTTTGCGATAAAAACAATTCGTTCCCAATTTATTTGGGTAACGATTTCACAGAACTTGTGATAATTAGCAATATTTTATCGGGTTTTCGGCTTCGGTGAGAACAGGTATTTTGAGGTGAAACATTTGGATATATTGTAAAAATAAATCACGTATTTATGGCCATATTTATGATGAATAAAATGGAACAAAAAACAAAATTAATCTTTTTACTTCCAACTGATTTGTTTGAATGCCTTTCCCTTCCAAATTTATTTTTATTTCAATAAATGTTCTTAAATAAACTTGTTCCCCTCACCTACTTCCTTATATATAATCCTATTCTCTTATTTATATAATAAATTTGAAATCCGTGTTTTTCTCAATAGATTTAGATCACACTTGACATGCTTATGCTTGGTTCTTCTCCGTAGGAAACAACCAATTTGGAACCGTGCACTAGCTTATGACGCTTTATAAGTGCCCATGTAGGTCTAAGTGAAATAAAAATATTTTTGATTGATTTTTTGATTTTACTTCGACGAGCGATTTTAGTCTACGCTGTCCGGTAAGGACTAAACCCAGCCCCAACGGCGCGTTTTGTTCTACACACGCTTCAAAAAGGCGTCAGCAAAATTGAAGTGTCCCAGGACGGCCGATGCCTCCTAGTGTTAAGGGAATAATCGAAAGAGTTCACCGTAGCCCTAGAACGCATTGGGTAACTGAAAGACACAGGTGGGCTTAGTCAGCAGAAGTCTGAAATGCCCTAGAATGGGAGAAGTCATTTAAAGATTTATTATCCTGGATTAAGAAATAGAAAACCATTCATCATGATAGTACGTTTCCGTGGAACTATTTCTGCTTTTCATGCAGACAAAACCGCTAGCAAAAGTTGGTTCAAAATAAAACCCCAAGTCAAACACTTCACATTTTTCCAACCACAGCTAAGCCTTAGACAGGAGACATAGGCTCCGCTAAAATATTTTGAATCTGTTGAAATTTCAACATGGAAAATATGTTAGGCTGTCACTTTTATTTCCGTCTTAAAGTCACTCCATCTGTTCACACTTACACCTCTGTCAGGAGAATATTTTTGAGGGCACAAAGATAGTTGAAGCAGCTAAATGAGACCTTATTTGTATGACGGTAGGGAGTTTTCGTAAATACGGTAAGTGCTAAACTTAAAATAGTTTTGGTGTTGGTTTGAGTTGTGAACGATTGGCGTGTTTGAGTTCTTTGACCTTTGTAGTAGATAATAATCATGAAAGATACAAAACGAGCGGGTTTTTTTTAAAGAAAATTTCAGAAAATTATTTACATCGAGCGCAACAGGTGTTACGAGTTCCATTTAGTGATTAAACAATTAAAGTAGTGGTTCCCAGCCTGTTCAGGGTTCCGTACGGTAAAAAAGGAACCCTATTGTTATCATTCCGTTGCCCATTTGTCTGTCACCAGGCTGTATCTCATGAACCGTGAAAGCCTGTTGAAATTTTCATAGATGATTTATTTATGTTGCCGTTGTAACAAAAAATAAATACAGAACAAAATAAATGTTTAATCAGAATCAGAATAATTCTTTATTCTTTATTCTTTATTGTACACACAATTTTATATTAACAATAAAAATAGGACAGTTGATGTACATAGGCGAGCTTAACCCACAACTGGGTTTTCTTACAGCAAACCATAAGATTTAGGAGGAAAATTTACAAATTATGAGGAACTTTAAATGTACAACAAATAAACAAAAAAATTAAACATTAATTAAATCTAACTTAAAATTAAAAATATACTAAACAGATATGTATACAGCACACTATACATAAACATTAAATATACAATAAATAAATACCTATAAACATACATATATATGGGTCATGTTGATAAAAAATGTTCCCTAATTCTTCCCCTGAAAACCTCCAACGAAGGGCTAGCTCTCAATGTATGTGGAAGAGAATTCCAGAGGCGCACAGCACGAACGGTAAAAGATCCACTGTGGCGGCTTGAGGAGTGAGGAGGAAAACGAAGGAGAAGAGAGGATGATGAGCGACAAGGTTTTCCTCTCGGAACAAGATACTCAAAGCGTTCCCGAAGATACAAGGGGGAGTTGGGATTATGAAGAACAGAGAATAAAAAAGAAAGAGTGTGGCAATCCCGACGTTGCCGAATAGGCAGCCACTTCAATTGCCTTCGAAATTCCGACACATGGTCATACTTCCGAAGGCCAAAAATGAAGCGGATACACAAATTCTGCAGACGCTCCAGTTTATCAAGAAGATCCTCAGTCGCATCAAGGAAGCAGACATCAGCGTAGTCAAGAAGAGGTAGAAGAAGAGACTGAGCAAGAGTAACTTTAGTTGAGAAAGGCAGGAACTTCTGAAGACGCTTCAGTGACTGAAATGAGCAAAACACCCTCCTGCTTACTTCCGCAACGTGGACATTCCAAGACAGGTTACAGTCTAGGAAAACACCTAAGTTTTTAACTTTTTTTGAATAGGCTATAGCGACAGCATCGTACATAACAGGTGGGAGAGACTGGTTATTTAATAAGTTTACGAAATATCTGCCACCAATAATGAGAGCTTGTGATTTAGTTGGATTTACTAAAAGCCCAAAACTTTTAGCCCACTGACAGATATTTTTAAGATCATTATTGATGGCATCGATAGCGTCGTTGAGCTCTTCCAACTTAAAATGGCGATAAAGCTGCAAGTCGTCTGCATAGAGATGAAAGTGTGAAGAAAGGACTTTGGTGATAGCGTTAATAAAAACAGAGAAAAGAAGAGGAGAAAGAACGCCACCCTGAGGAACACCCACAGCGAGATCACACCAGTCAGAGGAAGCCTCTCCTGAGCGAACCGACTGCGAGCGACCCCGAAGATAAGAATTAAACCATGCAATCACGGGAGGAGATATATTGAGAGAGGATAGGATACCTAAGAGGATGTCAAAATCAACTGAATTAAAAGCACTGCTGAAGTCCAGTAGAATCAATACTGTAAGAAGCCTGTTTTCCATGGCCAGTCGGATGTCGTCAGTAATCTTAACGAGTGCCGATACAGTGCTGTGACCAGGACGGAATCCAGATTGATAAGGGCTCAGCAGGCCATTAGAAGAAAGGAAATGAGACAGTTGATTATTAACAACACTCTCAAGAACTTTGGATAGGATTGGGAGTATGGAAATTGGACGAAACTGGGAAACTGACGAGGGATTAGGGACTTTGGGTAGAGGCAAGACATGTGCTTTCTTCCACGCAGAAGGAAAGCAGCCAGTAAAGAGGGAATAGTTGATAATGTGAAGGATGACAGGAGTGAGTTCATTCAGGATAGGAAGAAGCATCTGGAGTTGAAGACCATCATCACCCATCGCTTTCGTGGATATAGATGTGATGGCTCGTTTAACATCCCCTTCCGTAACCGGGTGAAAAGAGAACGAAGCACAAGTTGTATAATTTATTTGTAAAAATAGGTCAGATTATTGAACATACTGTGAGGTGTCAAAGATCCTCTATATAAAGGTAGACCGTCTATGTCTTGCCCGGAGGCGTACAAATATATGTATGGGAGCCCCACTTAATGTTAATTATATTAAGTGGTACAACAAACGTGATTTTTTTGCCGTTATTTGCTACGGTCGGTACGGAACCTTTCGTACTCGAGTCTGACTCGTACTTGGCCAGTTTTTTGTCCTGGGACCACATAGTTTTATTTAATGTTAACAGGGTTTATAAGATTAAAAAATAAATAACGATGTTAACATAAATAAGTATAAATTATAAATTCAAATTTTGCAGCATAATTGTCTGTTATATAAATAAAAAAATAACAATTTCAAAAGCAATCGACATCAACGTAATTTTTTTATTTGATAACATTAAAATAAGAAACCTCTTGCGGACCATATGTTCTTGTCGACTATTGGGCAACCCTTGCGTTGAAAGAGGTCTTTAGCACAAAAAAAAAAGATATTTATTTAAACTTTACGTATAATCGTCGAATTCACTTATGACTAGTGCGTGTTGCCAGTGATAACATATGGTACTGAAACGTGGTCGCTTACAATGGGCCTCATCAGAAGGCAAATTACCCAAAGAGCAATGGAAAGGGCTATGCTCGGAGTTTCCTTGCATGATCATATCAGAAATGAAGATATCCGCAGGAGGACATAGCCTTGGTTTTATTTTTTTGGTTCTAGGACATACCGATTTCCTCACGATGTTTTTCTTCACTATTTTGAGAGCAGTAATAATGAAATAAATTACACAAAGTAATGCTGCCTGGGTGGGTTTGAACCCGCGACTTACGACTTGTAAGTCGTGGCCGTTACCACTTGGCCACCACAGCTCTCTCTTCTGTACGTTACTCAAATTAATTACATCATATCCGCTCACTCTCCCAACTGACTCCAATTCGTATGGTTTTGTTCAGGATCCCGGTCTAGGAGGCTTTGTCCCAAAGGAAGACTTTCTATCTTATTGTTGAACTTTGATTTACGTTGCTGAAAACTTGGAAGCTCCAGATTATTGGGCAGATCTTACGGAGTGCAGGCAATGTACGTATCTTGTTTACTGAAGTGGTTTGTTAGTGGTATTAGGGAATAAGTGTTAGTGTTGATTATTTTGTTCCTTTATATGTTAAATTCTTCGGAATATATTAATTTCGGAAGTCGGTGCTAAATAACGATCAGACAAAACTATTATAAAAACACCAAATTCCGAAATTAAAGTTTTTTTTATGGTTCTGTACCTCAAAAAAAATAATTTACCTTTTATGTTGCAAAAAACGTGCATTTCGACACTCAAAGCAATTAAAATTCATAGGGTATTTCTTCTTGACCCAGAATCCTGAAATTTGTCATAAAGATATATATATAGTATAGATAGAGGAATAAATCTGAAAACAGAAATTTGTTGTTAGATCAGCTAAGAAAAAAAAAATTGGGATTCGGAAAAATCTTCGAGACGCCATTCTGGAATTTAATTGTTTACATAGGTAAACCTGTACGGAACCCTCAGGGTAAGGTCAGAGGGAAGGGGTTTTTTTTTGTAAATAGAAATATTGTTATGATCTAATTATGAACTTCTAAGATATGGAACGAAACTCTTCATAGGATCACAGCAGAACTGTCGTAATAAGTGAAATTGCCTTTTTTATACGTATACGCGATGACTTGAAGTTTGACTGAGGAGTACTTTTTAGTTTTGGTGTCCCAACTAAAAAAAGTAAAATAACGAACAAAACGACGAAATACCAATAGCAAAAACGAGCACTTCTGAAACTAAGGGTGACAATTTAAATTCAAATTAGTCACGCATTATAAGTTTTATGCTTCTCAAGGAAAAAAAACTTTTTAAAAAATCTCGGAAATGTGTTAGGCGAGACAGAAAATATTAAAATGGAGTATTTTTTTATTATGCGCGCTCGCGCTTGACCACTATGGTCGATGATGGAGCACGATTAATAAGCAGTAACCTATTCACTCATGACTTAGAGACCCCCAGGTTGTAGCCATCAGAAAACACTCCGGTAGGGAATACCACTCCTTATAGTACGCACAATAAATGTGTTCTTAAAACATTTTGTATATGTATGGGTGGAATGTCCACCATGTACCATGTACTATGTATATGGGTATTTAAGAGTAGATTCGTGTATAAAATTTGTTACTGCAGCAATTTTATTATCTGCAGATTGAATTCAATAAGCATAAGTATAATATTGTTCCCACCACTTGGACTTCAGTTTCTTCTCTAAGAGAGGGAATGGGCCGAGTAGTGGATGCACTGACACAGGGGTAAACACATTGGCTCGGTACGTCACCAGCAGTTCGGTTCAACACGTCCGTTTTCATCGAGGGCCCATACTGACCGACTGTCACTGCTCGTAAACTCGCGACAAGTGTACAAACCCTACAAGCTGTAATCCACCACGCGGGCCAAGTGCAATTTGGTGAATGTCACATGTTTTCGATTTTTTTTTTTTGTTCTATTACATACCGTGTTTTCTTCACCGTTTTGAGAGCAATGGTGATGAAATAATTTACACAAAGTAAAGCGCCTAACTGGGTTTGAACTCATGACCTACAACTCTTAAGTCAGGGCCGTTACCACTGCGCCACTATAATTTATCTCGTTTTAAATGAAAAATGATATTTATTTTATGAATAAGTTAAAAAAAAAAAACACTTTTACACGTCAATTTTTTTTTCGTCAGTTTAAACTAGATGAGGTCGGTGTTTCTTAGCTGACTACCCTGAGAAAAAACACCGAAAAAACTCATTGGTTAAAGCTCATACAGTAAATATGTAATGGTCAAATCATATGAGAACCATGCAGATAAGTGTCTCAGATGGTCTTTTGAAGAAAGTACCACACAGATTTGAGTAGACCTATCCAGTCAGTGCAAGCATTTGCCAGTATTCGTGTAGCTCAAACTTGGGGCTACTAAGAAGCTCAACGACTTGACGAACAATATCAAAGAAGGTAGCGTGTTTAATCCCATGCATACAGCCAAAGACTTAGATACAACTGCAGTATCAAAACAGCATTAACATAGCTAACGAATAAATCCAATCCGTTCAATACATGAATACAAAAACTGTATCCAATACAAAATAATAAAACAAAAATAAAATCGGTGAAAACGAACGTTCTTGCTAACTTGTTGAGATAAATTGGTTTCCTTATCGTGGGATGCCATCTTAGATTTAAGAAACAAATAAAATTGTTGAAAACTTTGTTACTGCACACGTAAGTTCTTATTTATTAGTTACTAGCTTTTGCTTGCGGCTTCACCCGCGTACATAAAATATAGCCTATGTCACTCAGGAATTAATCAGCTTTCTACTGTTGAAAAAAATTTAGCAATCGGATCAATATTTCCAGATATTCATCATCATCGTCATCATTTCAGCCGATAGACATCCACTGCTGGACATAGGACTCCCCCAAATGTCGCCACAATGAACGTCCTGTGTGTCTCCAGATATTACCTTTTACAAACTAAAAAACAAACTTTACCTCTTTATAATATTACGAGTAGTATAGATAGCCAAAAGTTTGATGAAAATAATTGATTGTGAATTTATTTATAAAGAAATTGGTATAGAGTTCAAAAAACGTTACAATAATCTCAACTAATGTTAAAAAGAGGTAAAGTTTGTTTTTTGTTTATAGGAAGTTATCTTTGGAACCACTGAACCGATTTTGAAAATTCTTTCACCAGTGTAAAGCAACATTATTCTTGAGAGATATAGGCTATAGCATAGTCGGCCTTATAATGTTCCCACTGTTGGGACTCAGGCCTCCTCTCTAGGAGAGGGAATCGGCCGTAATACAACATGCGGGCCTAGTGCGGGTTGGTGGATGTCACATGTCTTCGAATTTTCGGTTCTAGGATATACCGATTTCCTCACGATGTTTTCCTTCACCGTTTTGAGAGCAGTGGTGACGAAATAAATTACACAAAGTAATGCGCCTGGCTGGGTTTGAACCCGCGATCTACAACTTGCAAGTCGGGGCCGTTATCACTCGGCCACCACTGCTCCCTGTCCTAGAATTCTGAAATTTGGCATGAAGCAAGGTCTCCTAGCATAATTATAGGAAAAATGTGAAAACTGTAAATTTTTAGTTACGTCACAACTAAAAACTTTTTTTGCGATTTGTAAAAATATGCGATTCGGAAATTGAACTGTTTTCATAGCTCAGTTTGTACGAAACCCTCTAACTAACTTTGCTGTGTGCGTGGAATACTACGCGTTCCTTGTGTGCCTCAAAATATCACCAAAACTGTAATGGCCCAGTTTTGGCGAAATCCGGTAAGGCTATGGAGACTTTCTGAAAAGAAAACAGTCCTAGAACGTAAAGGGCAACTGAAAGAACATAGGTAAGTTTAGGTAAAAGTTTAACATGCCCTCTTGCTCTACCCTAGACCGGGAGAAGTCTTTAGATGATATCTAGCCTCCGAAAAAAAATACCAAAACAAAGTAAGAATAAAAAAACTCAGGTGCACCAACATAGCTCGCCGTCCGAATGTCTGGTAACCGTCCGGACCGACCCCAAGTCGTCGACGGCGCGTACTGTTCCACGCGCGCGTCAGGGAGATGTCAGCAATCGTAGCGGCCCAGCAGGGTCGAAGCCTACTAGCCTACACGGGTAGTGTGAACGTGAAACCCGGGGCCCTGAGAAAAAGCCAAAGAAGGAACAGGAGTGCGTTTTTAGTCAGTAAAAGTCTGACACTATCGCCCGCTCCAGCAGCACAGATGATCCAGAAGGGTCGAAGTGCTCTGGCCCAGGGCCAGCCCCACTACAAGATAAGTTCGCCCGCTGCGCTCAAGAGCGGGATTTGTCATAAGATGAAGATTTACCCACCTAAAAAAAAAGATGCACCAATATTATTTTATAACTGAGTAATAAAACATATGATTCAGGCATTTTTTTTTCACACCAAAAACTCCAACAGATTCTAAAAAAATATTAAGGTAACCGACAAACCTTAGAATAAGCGAAAAGTAAAAAATAAAAGCGAACGCGGATATTTAATGCGGCGGAACTCGTATATATATTTCTTGTAAACAAATAAAAACGATACTAAATCGTGTCCATAGCACAAAAAATATCCCACTCTTATGGAATTCTAATGTTAGGCGTTTCGGTTTATAAGACTTTAGCGTGTGGTGAGAAACTGATTTTATTAATATTATGTGTTTTTTTAAACAGCGTTGAAAAGGCAAGACAGGTTACGATAAAAAAAAAAAAACTTAAAAAAATTACAACCGACTTCAATGTAAAAAAAAAAAACACTAAGAAGTACAAAATAACTTTAATTTCGGAGGTCAATGTTTCTCTAATAGTTTTGTCTCTTCGTTGTTTAACACTCATTTCCAAAATTAAAGTTATTTTGTACTTTTTTGTGTTTTTTTACAATAAATTTGTACCACCACTAAAAAGTATTCCTCAGCCAAACTTAAATACATTATAGCCAGAGTGCATCTCATGACAATTCTGATAATCCCAAACACGGTTAAATTACATAAATTTATTTCTGAGTACCGCTACCTACCTTCATCATCAGATCAGGTCAGTATATACTCTCCCCCTCTTCTTTCAGTCAGTCATCGACTATACGTTTAGACAAACGGGACCAGCTTGAAAGCATAATCTTTCAATCAAACGAATAATTTTCAAAATCGGTCTCCAATTGACCGAGAAATCGGGGTATATATATAAAAAAAATACATTCAACCGAACACAGAACCTCCTTCTTTTTGAAGTCGGTTACAAATTAACGAATTAAATTACAACCATTTCAATTGATAGTACATACTAATATTACAATAGGTACATACTTATATTATAAAACCAAAAGTTTGTATATACCTATTTTTGTGTATATTAATTTGTTACTCCTTCAAACTTAAACGGCTAAATCGGTTTAGATGGGTGCATGGGTGGACAATGATCTGGAACAGTACCTACGTAGGATACTACTTACCCGAAGTGTATGCCCTTGGGATAATTTTAGCCCTTCAAAACAAAGCAAAGTCAGTGGTGGCCGAGTGGCAACGGCCCCGACTTATTATTATCATTTCTTTATTATCAGGCAACTAAGGCCCATAGATAAAATACATTATATTACAATCTTATTAACAAAATTGAACTAATACATATTAAAAATATCACAAACAACAAACTATAATTATATATGTAACATTGGCGTCGTGTTCCGTTGCGTGGTGTCGCGTAGCCGTCCTCGGAAACGTCGATACACGACACCTTTCGGCCATAAGTCTTCTTTCAAAAAGGTCTGTAGATGGTGGGTCGGACTCGTATCACAAACGACTACTCACGAAGTTGGTGTCATGGCATGAATCCAGCCTTTCGATCCTCAGAGTCCAGTTGCTCTTTATCTTCATATACTCCACGACTTCCTCAACTTTCGTAGAGCAATGCAGTAAGTGAATGTGTGAGTATGTGTTCAGTCGTTGTAGGTCGAGGGTTCAAACCCAGCCAGGTGCATTACTTTGTGTAATCTCTTTCATCACCACTGCTCTCAAAACGGTGAAGGAAAACATCGTGAGGAAACCGGCATGACCTAGAACCAAAAATTTGAAGACATGTGACATTCACAAATCCGCACTGGGTCCGCGTGGTGGATTAATGCCCATTCGCTCTCCTAGAGAGGAGGCCTGAGTCCCAGCAGTGGAAACATTATAAGGCTGATTATGCTATGCTTATGATAAGCAAAGCCACAAGCAGAAGCTGGTATTACAATAAGTCGATATGTTTATTTTATTTTATTTATATGTTTATTCTTTTATGGATAAACTTAGTTGATTTTATTGTGTGGTTTGTCCTGTGTGAGTTATAAATAAACATTTTTCCTTTCTTTTTTTACAACCTTTTTCCTTTATTTCAAACTAGCTTTTACCCGCAGCTTGGTTCGCGTACATAAAAACAAAAAAAAAATCTCTTTATGATATTATTGTAGATTTACATAGTGTCACTTTAAAATAAAAACGCAGTATATTTTTTATTTCTATCTCACAACTATTGTTACAGGGTAACAATCATAGGTTACTTACGATCCAATATCATTAATGAACTTTCTAAGACTGTCTGCACCTGGTTTTTTTTATTGATATAAACTAGTGCTTGACCGAGATCCCACCTGATGGTAAGCAGTGATGCAATCGTTGATGGTGAGGTGCACTAGTTTATTAAGAGCCTATTCACTCTAGCCTTGAAGACACCCAAATTATAATCGGATGTGAAGACCTCGGCAGGCAAATTGTTCCAGTACTTTGATGTACGCGGTATAAACGACGATGCAAAAAGCTTAGCCTGGACCGTAGAGGTTTCAATAACGTAAGGGTAGATACTCGCCATACGTCGGGTTGTCCGATGGTAGAAATGAGATGACGGAATCAAGACATGCAATTCCCGCGCACACTCTCCAAAATGCAACCTGCAAAACACCGAAAGGCTGGCTACCCTACGCATGTGCTCAAGGCTTTGAAGATTGGATTTAACCAAATCTGGATCACCTGCTTAGTTGATTTCGTGATAGGCAACTGATTTACAATTTTAATAGTACTACCAACACACTAAAACCAAACCTGTCTACTAGCCAACACACTAAAACTAAATGACAATCTATCCACAGTAACAACACTAGTACCTCACTTGAATGTACAATTCTCTTACATTCAATTTGGTTTTCGGTCTGGAAAATCGACTGAGGATGCGGTGCATAAACTTTCTGACCATATTATTAATACTCTAGATGATGGAAATAAAGCACTCGCCATCTTCCTTGATCTTAGTAAGGCATTTGACACGGTATCAATTCCGCGTCTTCTAGCTAAGTTGGAAAGCCTGGGTGTAAGAGGTTTACAGCTTAAATTGTTTCAAGATTACCTAAGCAATCGTAAACAATGTCTAAAAGTAGACACCTACATTAGCACTGAGCAATCTGTCTCTTTTGGTGTCCCGCAAGGCTCGGTGCTGGGACCAACGCTCTTCTTAGTGTATCTAAATGAGCTGTGCGGGATGAAATTAGAGCGAGGTGTCATTATTTCCTACGCTGACGACACTGTGTTGCTGTTTTCTGCTGACACTTGGGTAAACACATTTATGCTGGCTCAAAATGGCTTCAATAAGGTCTCCAACTGGTTAAAACAAAATGTCCTCACTCTAAACTCAGATAAAACTTTTTACATGCCATTTTATTTACGAAATTCTAATGCACCCGTCCCTGAACTTACGTTAAAGTCTCATTCCAATCATGTCGCCTCCTCAAATGACACTACTTGCAATTGCCCCTGTTTAATTAGAAGATCTGAAGCTAAATACTTAGGTATTATACTCGACTCATCGCTGAACTTCAGTGCGCACATTTCTATGCTTCAATCCAGACTTAGAAAATTTATTTATATTTTCAAGAACTTACGACACGTAGCAGATATTTCAATCCTAAAAAAAGTTTATAGGGCACTTTGTGAATCGCTGTTAACTTATTGCATTTCTAGTTGGGGTGGAGCTTCCAAAACCACTCTACTTCCTCTTGAAATAGCACAACGAGCAATTTTAAAGGTTAGCTCCTTCCGACCCATTGATTACCCTACACATCTTCTGTATAAGTCCTGGAGCTTACCCACTGTTCGTCAACTTTACATATTGACTGTGATTCTCAAACAACAATCTCTTACCCCTTTGGACAGGAATAATCTACTAAAACGGCGTCGTAATGCTGTAGTACCCCGGTCCCGTCAATTTAAACATTCATTCACACATAGGTTTTTCTGTTTCAATGGTCCTTTCCTCTACAACAAACTTAACACAACACTTAATTTCTACACACTAAACAAACAAGGATGCAAAATCAAACTATTAGACTTTCTACTCACATGTGATTACCAAACTACTGAAGACCTTCTTAAAACGTTAAGATAAAATTACACCACAAACACACGAAGCACATGCACACAACACACAATTTTGATTGCAAATTAATTATTTTGTTGTGATAAATTATGTAGATGTTACACGCAAATGCTGTTATATTGTTAATTTCTTTTCTGGGAAGAGAACTGCGTCCTGAAATACAGGCTCGGCCTAGCTCAGGCGCAGTTGCACATTTTTATTTCTTTTGCATTTGTTTTAAAGTCACCTTCTACTTATTGTTCAAATTTGTACAATATTTTTATGGAGAAATAAAAAATTATTATTAAAAAAAAAAAATTATTATTATTATTCCAACATTTCCAACAACGCTTCATATCGACAAAATGTAAACAACTATCAAACAAACACCGCGTAGATCTTTCGTAGCACTCTCGTAGACCCTCTACGCGGTATGCTACGTCGTAGTAACCTCGTAACTATCATTGCTACGACTTGGAGTGTACTAGGAGAACTCCACTACAATAGCACTCCACCTCGTAACTCTCTGTGCCATCTCGGCTAAGAATAAATCATTTCATAATTTCCCTTGTGTGTCGTAAGATGATATTTACTAAGGGATTGTTTTAGTTTTGATTAGGTGTTCCTAGTCATACTTTGTTTTTAATGTAATGTGGCTGTTATGAAGTAATTAAAAATTTACTTTGGAATTGTGGTTTTACATAGTAACAAAATTATTTGTGTGACAATAAAGCTCAGAAACTACAATAATTAATTTGAACTAGCTATGTATACGTCTGAAACACAATCTTTTATCTTTTTATACCTTTTTGCACGTTGTTTAAACGTCTGTTTCTTTTTTGAAGAGTAAGAAATCATCAAATTATTTGTCGCGCTCTGTCTGGAGCGAGAGGGGGTATCAGACTTTTACTGACAAAAACCCACAGAATCACACAGTGTCCTTACTTTATATTAATATATATGTTTATATATTGTATTATCTATGTATATATGTGTACTTTAACTATAATATGTATAGTTTTTTTACTTTTATTTTATAAATAACATCTTCTTTTTATACACCTACCGTGTGGTCCTTTCACCACCCAAACTTGACTGGTCGAGAATGCCTAAGGCATTAAGCCCGCCTTTGTACTTTATGTTGCATGAAGGTTAAATAATTAAATATCTACCCGTTTTCCTTCAGTTGTCTAAGGCCACTGCGACTTTTTTAATAAAAAAACAGATTAATTAAAAAAAGAAACACATAAAAACACTTTTTTTTCGGTGGAAAAATCATCCAATGACATCTTGGGCAGAGTGAGAGGGTGTGTCAGACTTTTACTGACTAAAAACCTACTCCTGTTCCTTCGTTGCCTTTCATAGCAGGGCCGAATCTTCCTTTCAGAAGCAGACCCTTGGGTCTGCTTTGAAAGGAAAGCCCAAGTGGGCTTCGACCCTGTTGGGCAGACAGAGGCACTAGATCACCATATAGGGTAGGATCTAGACAGAGACACTGGATCCCATCCTCTATGGTGATCTCTCTCTATCAATCAATGCAGGTTTGTTGTAAGAAAATTCAACTTTGAGTTATGCATGCCTAAGTACATGAAATTTGTTATCCTCCTATATGTTAAGATGATCAAAAAGAATTTAAAAAATAAAAAAAATACTGGGCAAGTGCGAGTCGAACTCGCGCCCTGAGAGCATACAAACATACATAAGTAAACAGTTGAATTCCCGAATAGAGTCTTGATGATTTCTCCGAATTGCAATTTTTTTTTTTTGTTTTGACGTAACTACAAATTTACAGTTTCCAGATTTATTCCTGTACTTGTGCTAGGAGACCATGTTTTATGCCAAATTTCAGGTTTCTAGGTCAACAGGAAGTACCCAATGAATTTCGATTTCCTTAGGAGTGTCAAATTTACGAGATAAACGGTCCTATCTTTTTTTTTCATTAACTTGCAAGTTTGATTTTTTCACAGCTTCAAGAGACCGTAGAGCTGAGTGTATGGTCTTAAGTTCAATTCAATACCTCAACGCGTTTAAGAAATAAAAGATCTTGACAGACAGATAGACAGACAGACAGACAGACGGACGACAAAGTGATCCTATAAGGGCTGCATTTTTTTTTTTGAGGCACGGTACCCTTATATTTTATAAAAAAGAAGAAATCAACCAGAATCCGCAGTCTAATTTCCGAAAGTTCAACTTAACGATCCGTTTTCTGAATCTGAACCAAATAAAAAAAAAACATTTTTCTCAAAAGCCTATGAATTGGTCCTTACACCATTACTAAACACCGAAATGGTCCTTTCATCCGCAGATCAGCTTATGCTTTGCACCAGCCATAAAACGGCAATAATATCAGCGGTCCTAAGAGGGATATATTTCCAGAAAATATCCAGTAATGTTAGTTTATATCGTACATTTTATTTTTTTGCCCTTCCCCGAGTTACATTTAAATCTTTTATTTAGCACAAAAAATCAAATAAAGGATCCGTTTCTCTATCTTTCGAAATTATTTAGCATAATATTTACATATCTCGGTTCGTGTTGTTTCGTTTTATTTTTTGTGTAAAATAGTGAGATGGAAGACCAAAACTTAATTATTAAATTGCCCTTTTTTTTAATTGCTTTTTTATAATAAAAGATATAAATTAAGAACATTGGTACAAATTTTGAGCTATCTTTACGCAATTTTTTGATCTCTTTCACACAACGTTGGTTTTATTAAGTTTTAATTAAGTTATGACAATCACTTTTTAAAATTTATTATCAGTTTGGCACTATTCGTTGTGTTAATACATTTAAATTAAGCTATTTAGTAAATAAAATACCTCAGTTAAATAACAAGCAACCCCTTTCTATGTTTCTCGCACCCCTATCAAATGATAAACCATAATAATCGCGAAGAATATTTCATTAAACTTCAAACCTAATAAGTATTCACAAAAACTTATTTCAACGCCATCTCTTATCAGCCCCGCGAACTAATACAAAAGGTTGCACGCAAACTGTCCCCCACCGGTATACGCACAGATCTGGGGAAAATTAGGTTCATATTTGGTAATATTGTCAGTCGCCTCGCGACCGGGCCCACACGCGGACGTCTTGTAACGCGAATCGTTCCAAATCCGGCACCGTGTTTGTTTTAAAACAATATTATAAAGACAAAGTTCCTTGTTGTTGTAAATTTTGTTCTGTGACTTAAAATAAGTAGATTCTAGTTCGTGTTAGTTACAGTGAAGTTAGGATTAGGAAGTGTTTTTCGCCTTTTCATAGATGTTACGATATGTCTCGTGTGAGATGATCGCAACTGAATGGATGTGTGAGACCCCGACATGGTTTTAGAAAGGTACGTATTGTCTTAAACATTCAGTTGCATATCAAAAGACTTTTCATAAACGTGTCGTGTCATGTCTAAGATCTATCAAAGGATTTCTATTGAATTTTTTTTATGAACGTATGAACGTTGGATATTATTCGTGAAACGGTCTTTCGTATTATTTACTTTTGAAGAGTTGACAGTAAATATTTTTTTTCAATAAAACAGAGAGTTAATATTTTCAGGACGACCAAATATTTTAATGGATTATTTCATTTCATGATTCTCGAGTTTTGATTTTGAAAAAGTTTTTTCATGTTTCGAATACCCATCATTAGACAAATTTCAGTATTTTGAATTTGGGGGAAAAAATTGTGTAGAAAAAACCTTTTCGCTTCGCATAAACTTCTAAATACGACCTTTTAAATAAAAATACGAATAAATTACCATTATTTTGTGAATGAAATGTGCGAGAAAACAAAATTTATGCGAGACTTCTCCCCAACAATATCCTATTTGGGTCAACAGTATATTGAATATTTGGCAAGGAAACGAAACTTAGAGGGTCCTTGAGAGGTATTTCGAGACATATTATTTTTCTTTGCTATTAATTAAACGAGGCGATCAGCGCATGAATGATTTAAGATAGTATGATATGGCTTAGGCTACTTTTGCATTATTACTGGAGGGGAAAAATTGCAAAAAGAATTTTTGTAACGTTATCTCTTGACAATTGGTGAAACAAGAGTTAGGCTGATTTTGTATAAAATTTTAGCAAGTTTTCATATAATTAATGTAGATAAAGTTTGAATATGCAAAAAAATGGGTTAGGTCACTTTTGCGCTAACAGCCTCAAATATAAAATGATAATTTCAGAAACCTTTCAGTTAAACAGGCATAACATTTAATGCACTTTTACTTACCGAATTATTTTTTCTTGATTTCGTTCGCGTGAAAGTAAAATAATATCTCAAGGAAACATTCGCTCGGGTGAAAAGTACCCTATATTCTAGAATATGATCTACTTGTGTGCAAAATTTCATATAAATCCGCTAAGTCGTTTGAGTATGAAGGAGTAACAGACATACAAATACAGATAAACTTGGACCTTTCTATTATTAGAGCGCTTTTGTAATAAAATAACACAATATCCAGTTTTAATTTACGTAACGTTATCTCTGTTCAGACCCTGTCCTAACTCTCTGGAGCAAACTGTTTAATTTTATTCAAATCACGCCCTACTTTTTATCGATGTTTATTAATAACGTTGTTCAGACAAGAGCCATAGCCTTCACATAGTTAAGTATTGTTACTATTTTGGTGTACAATATAGTTTATTCTATTCTATAGTTCTTGGTCTTAACCAGGGTATAAGAATAAGACATCGAGTCATCTGTGTGTGTCATAATGTCTTATTCTCATACACATATTACATACACATGCATACAGATTTAAAACAATACATGCATACAAGATCTAAAATAAAAGTGGCTCACGACATGTCTGCCATTTCTCATGGCGTGCAAATATCTTAGGTTCAACGAGTTTTAAATTATTATTATGTTTTTTTTTTATTTAATGAATATTTTAATGAATTTAATTATAGTTAATAACATTCAATTATAATAATATTAATAATATAGGCATCTTTAAGTCTTCCACTTGGCAGTGGAGGACTTAAAGACATAATTTTAATAATAATTCCGACAATGTTAGTTCTAGTTATTTATTTATTAGAATCCCGAGTCGTTTAAAAATTCTGTAATACTGTAATACGCTTTCTGTGCCAAAAACATTTTCATTGTTTGTTTAAGTTTAGGTATAGTTTGATCTTTCCAACTTTTGGGCAATTTATTATAGATAATTGGTGCCATGCAAAAAACACTCTTGCGCATAAGTGCAGTTTTTGATGTATGTAAAAAAAGTTGGCTATTATCACGTCTTTTTCTTGGAAATCTGTTTCCCAGTCCACTTAAGCCTCCAAAAATCTTGTTTTCTTATATGTATGGTGTGGTCTTAAGGAGCACAAGGATAATCGTCAGTTGGTACTTTTTTCATGAAAAGTGTCAAAAGTTTCTCTGCGAGTTTTCTTCGGTCCAAAAGTCTAGAACCCCAGGGTCCTGAGATATATAAAGACATATAATATATTTCCTTTTATTTATTTAACATTTGACTAAATAATAGTATTGTATGACAATGAACAGATTATGTACTTCACATTAAAACAAAGATGAAAGTTTGTAAGTACGTGTGTTGTTTTTTACTTCTTTATTCTCTAACGGCTGAACGAATTTAGACGAAATTTAGGCACAAGGGTAAACCGTGTCCTGGAATAGCATGTAGGATATTTTTTATGTCTAGAGTATGTTCTTTGGGACAATTTTCTAATTTCACGCGGGTGAAATAATAATAATAATAATTTATTAGTCCAGTGTTACAGAATGTATCTTAATCTGCTATGTTATGTTACCTATGGGTATTCACAGTAACTGGTAAAATTAAGTAACTATGGTCCCCAAACTAGGCAGTGCCTGTATCTTGGGGGCCTGAGTTACATTTAGTTACATTTAATCCAAGACATGCTAATTGCTAACTTTCATAATTGTAACAAGTTTTTTTTTTTTTAAATCATGTATGTAAATCAAATCAAATAGAAATCACTAGCAGAAGCTAATTAAATAAAGCTTACATCTCAACTAAATATTTTTAAAGCATTAGTGTACCAATAACTCTTTTCCAAATCCAAGCACTTGGTGATAATTGAGTTCCATGCTTTGAATACTAAACGCAGCCAGTGCGCTGCTGACCTCATTAGCAAGTCATCATTTAATTTCTCTTAACGTGATCAGTTTGTAACATCACGACTCTGCGTTTGTTTTAGTATTTGAAGTAATTATTGTTTTAATTTAATTACTGAACTCAGAGTAATATTAATGCACTGACGTCTGAATCTTGGCGACTACGTACTGGAAGACGTACGCCTCCGCCAAGTGTCGCCACAATGACTGTTCTGTGCGTCTCGCACCCATCGGATTCCTGCGACCTTCACCAGGTCATCAGTCACCATTCCAGAACCTTTCGGTCCCAACGGCCATCCATTCTGCGAGCAATGCGCCCTACCCATTAAGAGATTACCTCCTACAAACAAAAAAAAAAAACATAAAAACAAAAGAAAAAACTTTACATCTTTGAAATAGTAGTGTAGATCAAAGAAAATATTAGTTACTGGGGCCACGGGTAGTTACTGGGGTCACGAGTAGTTTACTGGGGCCACGGGTAGTTACTGGGGCCACGGTTAGTTTACTGGGGCCACGGTTAGTGTGAAAGTGAAAAAAAAAAAACCCGGTGCCCTGGGAAGAAGGCAAAGAAGACATAGGAGTGGGTTTTTAGTCAGTAAAAGTCTGACACTATCTCCCTCCCCACCCAAGAATGGGATTTGTCATTGGATGATTTTCCTACAACCTATTGTCAAATCTACCAAATATACACATTTTTTTATAAAAATTGGTCATGTTTTCGGAATAGTTTGATAAAAAAATACTGTGAAACGAGATTTTTATATATTAGATTATATTCTCATGAATAGTATTAGACTTAATCACACCTATCTCGCAATTTCATGTATAAAAAAAAAAACATAAAATGGTTTTTAAAATCCGCTAAATGGATACATATTTTTGCCCATTGCCTGTACATTCTAAAAAGAAAAGGGGAATATTGTTCACAATTCAGAACGATTTTCCAGCAATTTAAATCCATTCTACACTTTTTCACCGGCTCCATTGCCGATTGCTTTGAAGCATTTTTTTCGGAGTAACGGACCATTTTTCTGACAATGGAGTGTTCTAGAAGCCTTTTAGATAAGTAGGTATTGTAAAAACAACTAAAAGATGTAAGATCATTGAATTTTAATGCCCATCATATTTTATTGCCAGTTATGAAACTCGAAAATAAGTAGATAAAACCAAAATAAACATTTACATAATATCCTTATATCGTAAAAATAAAAACTGATGCCTTTTTTATGACGGGGTAAAATGAAAAAAAAGTTCTGTAGTTTCATTTTACCCCCTTATGAAAGAAACATTAGTAGCTACTTTATGCGACGTCGATGCAAAATATCTAAAAACTTATGCTTATACTTTAATGTTTGTGGATGTTTTCTGTACAGAATATGTCATCTCAATGATTTATTTATTATACTTACAAATTAGTTGTAAGTAAATGTATATAAGAGACTTTTTCCACGTTGTATCCATTAAAATTTTGCGATAAATCGATCTATCCTCATTTGATAATGGTGCAGCCAGAACGCTACTATAGAACTCTACATTCATTAAACCCCGAGCGAACGCCGGCGTTCGCTAGGTCATTGTCTTTCTATTGTGTCTCTAATTACGCTACTCAAAAGGTAAAAACTGGTGACAAAACTTGATGCCTTTGGATCCTAAAACGAACAAAACTTGATGCCTTTGGACCCCAAGACGAACAAAACTTGGTGTCTTTGGACCCCAAGACGAACAAAACTTGATGCCTTTGGATACCAAGACGAACAAAACGTGGTGCCTTTGGACCCCAAGACGAACAAAACTTGATGCCATCGGATCCCAACACGAACACACTCCAACAGGAGATGATACACTTCTTCAGTAACTCCACATACAACGCAATTAGAAGAATTAATCACCACCAAAGTTAATTCTTCCAATTGCGGGTTCATCCCATACCTAGATCAAAGTATCAAAGACAATCTCCTGTCTATTCATTCTTCCATCGCTGAACCAAAGCATCTGTGGAGGATATCACTGAATCGTCTTATACAAATTGCATTTCATTTAAACTTTTAAAAACTAAAGTTGATTGACGTCACACCTACGACTTTTGAATTAGGGCGCCTTCAAGCCCCTTAAGCCAGTCAAACCTGAAAACCAGACAAATTTAAATATTTAAATATGTTTTGACACGTTTCACATTCAAATGCCCTTACATAATCTGTTCTCAGCAATAATAAACTAATATTAAAACCATGTAAGAAACGTAACCAAATAACAGGCTTTACTGATGGATTGGGACTGACACTAAGCTGCAAATGGTCCTAAAAAAACGGAAATTTTTTCAGATATACTTGCATGTATCTTTACATCACTTACCTTAAAATCATATCCAAACATTATCCATTAACAGAATATACATACTCAAATCCAAAATCTAATTCAGCCTAACAAAACAGATAATTCAATCTATGCCATCAGCATCCCATCGCGCCCAGTCCCCATAAAAAGCTTCCTAAATGATGTCATGTTCAAACCCTTTTTTTCCCATGTAACAGTTTTTGTGGAATCCTTTCAAGTTAAAAGGTGAATGCCTTTGGAAATTCTAATTAAATGTATGTTTTCAAACATGCTTCGCTCGAGGGTATTGTAATAGAAAATGCTTTTGAAGACGCCTCAAGTTTTGAAGGCGCGGTTGTGGTGTTGTGGGAATTTGGTCCTTATTTTTCTTCTTGTATACGGAATATTGTTATAATATGTAACATAATAAACACACATCCTGAAATTAGTATGTTCAGGATTGGTTACTAAATCGATTTCAATGATTATTAAAATGGATATTTAAATTATATATTTCTTTATGATTTTGGAATAAAAAGTATCTATTTCGATAAATCTTGATTGCATCACTAGTGTTCTTTTGTGCATGCCTAGATATAAATACCATTGCTCTATCAGTATAGTGCGGCGATGCCCATATTATTTGCCGATAAACAAGGATAATTAAAAAAAAAAAAACACTTAAGTGCATATTATAAGTAAAATAGTGTTTTAATTTTTTAATTGGGTTGTGTAAGGGTGTGTATTATTCCAGTCACAAGTATGAAATTTTGACTCGCCTGTTGGCGCCTGGTAGTGGTTAGTGGCCCTGACTGCTATGCCGGAGGTCGTGGTTTCGATGCCCACCCAGAACAAATGTTTGTGTAATTAGCTCGATCATTTGTTGTGTGTCTGGTTATAATTTATCTATAACATGTATGTATTTAGAAATATATAACTATGTTTATCAGTTATCTAGTACTCATAGCACAAGCTCTGCTTAGTTTGGGACTAGATAGCGTTGTGTGATAGTTGTGGAATATTAAATATTAATCATATAAACGTTTGTGACTAGTTGCTTCGCATGACTGTACGTATTGTACAAATTCGTGTATTATCCGTATAGAAAATATTGATTCGTAACCAGTTCAGAACTACCCTGTTAACATACCTTTAATATATATTATTATAATATAAGTTTATTTAATAATAACATTGAAACTCGTATTTCTATATCGTAGGTGGTTTATGGTTCCCTTTTAGCCAACTTTGAAAAAGATTCATCATCATCATCATTTCAGCTGATAGACGTCCACTGCTGGACAAATGTCGCCACAATGAACGGTCATGTGCGTCTCACATCCATCGGATTCCCGCAACCTTCACCAGATCATCGGTCCACATTGTAGGGGGCCTTCTAACACTGCGTCTTCCGGTACGCGGTCGCCACTCCAGAACCTTTCGGCCCCAACGGCCATCTGTTCTGCGAGCAACGTGCCCTGCCCATTGCCACTTAAGTTTTGCGGTTCTTTGGTTTTCCTGCAAATATCTTCATTTCTGATTCGATTACGTAAGGAAACTTCGAGTACAGCCCTTTCCATTGCCCTTTGGGTGACTTTGAACCTTCTTAAAAGAGTAGGAGGTTCTGAATGCAGTTGTTGTTTGTTACCCTAGAATGTCGTTATTTAACCTATTTGCAAAATTTTGCATAAATATTCCTTTTACGCCCAGTCAACATTCGGGCTATAAATTATCATGCTATTTACAAATAGTGCACGAGTAATATTGCAATGTAGCAAGCACAGAACTATTTTTTTTATTATTAACTAGGTAACATTTGTGCAGTTTTTCTTTTAATTTAGATGAAGTCACGGTATCAGCTAACAGGATTTGTGATGTTGTCATGTCACCCTTCATGAGACTTAAATAATACTGTAGAAATGACGATGCATTAAAAGTTACCTCTTTTTTAGGGTTCCCCATTTTAAAAGGAAAAAAAAATGGAACCCTTAAAGAATCACTTTGTTGTCCGTCTGTTTTTCTGTCTGTCTGTCTGTCAAGACCCTTTATCTCGGAAACGCGTGGAGGTATCGAGTTGAAATTAAATCCATATACTCAAGTCTGCAGTCTCTTGAAGCTATGAAAAAATCAAACTTCTGAGTTAATGCAACAACATGTTACCGCCGTTTATGTCTCAAAAAACGTGTATTTCGACACCCTCAAGGGAATCAAAATTCATAGGGCACTTTCCGTTGCCCTAGAATCCTGAAACTTTGGCATAAGTAAAAGTCTTATAGCACAAATATAGGAAAAAATCTGAAAACTGTAAATTTCTAATTACGCTACAAAAAAAAAACAAAAATTCTTTTTGCGATTCCGAAAAATCTTCATAACTTAATTCGGTAATCGAACTGTTTTCATAGGTAAGTTTGTACGGACCCTTCAGTACGCGATTCCGACTCGTTTTTATTACGGAATTGTTCAAACAACCCCTACCGTTCTAGGTCAAGAGAAGTCGTCCTACTTTTACAGACTAAAACTCGCCTGTTTTCCTTCAGTTGTCGTTTGCGATCCAGAGTTACGCTTGACTGCCATTTTCTCTCTGCTCACCTCTACTATCCCTCCTTCTTATCTTGTATCTCTGTTTCAGCATTTTTTTTTTCAGATACTACAAGTCTACGTTTTTCTAACAAATTCCTACTGTTTTGTCCTTCTCATACTTCTGAGTTTGTTCATTCTTCTTTCTAAATACAGTCCATGCTACTATGGGATTCGCAATCTCTTTACTTTTTCTAAATATGTCTTTGTAAAAAGGTATTTTACTTTTTTAGGCCCATTTTTGTACAATAAATATTAAATAGAAAATTAAGTTTGTATAAATTAAAATATTATAGTTGTAAAAAATTATTGTGCAATACTTATTCAGCATCTCTTACGAAGAGACAGAAGATCTCCTTTTTGTTTGTAAATAAAACATGATTTGCTTTTAGTAAATTAAGTTTAGGTTATTTAATATAGTGAATTTGTGATTGTTAATTAATTATTTCTTAGGTTCTTTGTCCTCTCTAGCCTGACATAGAGGTCCAATCTAGTTTAGGCAAAAATGCAATGTATGCGTTATAATTGTTTTTATGTATCTTAATTTAAATGTGCCACTCTTATTAAATAAACGATATTCTATTCTATTCTCAATATCAGGGCGGCCACAAATCAGGATACATTTAAGCAAAAGTTGTGGAATTATTTTTAGACTAATAGCAGAACAGTTTTCAAAATCCTTTCGAAGAAATACCGCATTATGCCGTTACGTAATGCAAGGAACATTCAAAAAGTCACGTGGGTTACCTTTCAGGTTTTGAAACCTTAACTGACTGTTAAAAATTCAGACTTGGAAGCCTCCAAGCTACAACAAAACACCAAACCAATATAAATAAATTCATGTACGTCAAAGTGAATTTCTCAATTTTCACGCCTTTACCAAGAATCTACTTGTAAAACATTAAAAGGTTCAAACACACAGAACTTGCTGTTTTCCTTCGCACGTAATTTATTTATTCCGCAAGGGAAAAAGAATAAAAGTGTATGCGATACACGCATACAAAATATGGCTACAAAAGATTTGCTGTGCTGTATTTTATTTGGAATTGTTTGCTTTGTTATACAGGCCAATACAATACGGTGACATAAACAATGTTTTCTAGAAACAGAAACAAAATTTGTTCATGAATCTTCAAAAGATTATTTTGTTTATTACCACCAAGTGACAATGAATACCATCGTATAATCCAGTAGCTTCTGCCAACGGCTCCACACGCTTCAAAGTATATTTCCTCATGCAAACTTTAGAGCCCCGGTTTCCCAGGCCCTGAAAGTTGAACTCCCAAAAATCCCTTTTTAGTACACACCTACGACATTAAATGAAACCTTGTGCCAAAATTTCACGTACCTAGACCAATCATTTTCATCTGTGCTTTGATATGTCAGTCTGTCAGTTTCTTCTTTTATACAAGATGAATGGGGTTCTTCAAACATTGCTATGTTTTTTTTTGCATGTTAATATTATATTTTCTTTGATTTTTAATTTTGCAAAACAGACTGACTTAGTCTTGATTCGTTATTTATTATCATAGTAGTGGTCTTTGTACTAGTAAAATATTTCAAATAAGTTAAGAGAGTATGTAAAAGTAGCGATATCAATAGCTTCATATCTTTGTGCAACAGAGCCTTCAAATGTACTTCAAAAAACGGAGGTAATAAAATTAGTATCTTAAAATTAACTTGTCAGGGCAAACGATATATTTTAGATAAATAAAATCTGTCTCATTAGAGAGAAAATTTAACAAGATTATG
Organism: Mythimna vitellina; assembly: GCA_949316375.1. Lineage (NCBI taxonomy): Eukaryota > Metazoa > Arthropoda > Insecta > Lepidoptera > Noctuidae > Mythimna > Mythimna vitellina. Next base: position 2,926,345 of record OX438687.1, on the reverse strand, counting down.
AAAAAGATTCAAAAAAATATAAATTTTAGCCCTTGTGGTTTATATCCAGGATATTCTGGTGCTAAATTTCATTCAATTCCATTCAGTTCAACGAACTATCATTCAAATAACCATCTATTTCAAGCACGTCTACTGTTAACGCACAGGACAAAACATCAGAGCTCCGTCCTGTTCCTGCCTCCACCACTAAACAATGCGTCCTCCGAACCTTACTCTTCAATATAACCTAGATTCTAGGACCAAGTTCTCAACAAAATTCTCCTCAGACTGTTCCGCACACTTAATCACATTGTGTCTGCACGCGTGCTTCTCATTTCCTAATTAATTAGCAGCTTCGCCATCTTGCTACACTATTATATTGAGAATGCAGAGGGTTGTTTGTAGTTCAGCTGCCTTAAATCAATGTGATGTTGTTTTTGATGATTAGTAAAAGTAAAGTTAATCAAAGACGTTTGTAAAGTTAATCAACGACATATTAATTGAACTCTTGGAACTTTTTTAAACATAAATCACCATTACGACAGTTTTTTTTGAATTTCCAATGACTTCTCGCGGTCTTTGGTAGAACGCGAGGACGTGTCAAACTTTTATTGACACCACTCCACTCTATGTTCCTTCTTTGCCTTTGTTCCAGGATCCCGGGGTTGACAAGTAAAATCCTAATCTTTTGAATTTGACATGACTTTTGGCGAGAATGTCAGAAATCATCCCACGGGAACAGCACGGGATCATTGGCAGAAAATATATATTATGTCCTAATTAAGGCCAAAATTGTTTGAGACGTTTAATCGTGATCGATTAAAAAATATTTACTGTGCAGCCTTTCAAACTAACTATATTAAAATGGAAAGCAGAATCCCAACCCAAAGCGCTGACCTAAATCTGTGTGACCCTTGTTACCTTTCGAAGAAATTGAATTACCAAGAGACAATCCCTAAATAAACGTATCATGTGCAATACACATAAATCTTCGACGAACTCAATAAAACAAAAGAGACATTGTTTAAATTCCACGACGAACGAAATTCAAAGCATCATTTGGGATGTATTGTTAGAAATGCAAATAAAGAGACAAAAAATCCGGCTCGAAGGACTGAATCACACTGAATTAAGCAACAAAAATACTGGCACATTCGAAACACAATTCTGAACACAATTGTCAATTGAGTGCATAAATCTTTCCGTCGAGCAATTAGAGGCCCGGGTCACGAAAAAAGTACTTGGCACCGATTCTTTGCTAAACGCGGGTGTACTGAGCACTTTGACATTAATGTTCCTAGTCTTATTCATTGATTGGAGCTATTCAAGTCGGCTCGCAGCCTCGATTTGTTTGAGATTTATTTCAGATATTTACTCTTTCACGCTCAAATAGATGAACGGATTTGCCGATGTGTTGAAATAGCACATAGGATACTTTTTAATATGGTTGATGGCTTTGCCGCCATAATCAGGAAGAGATTTGCCTCCCTACTCACTCGCGTTCATGGCAGCACCCCAAGTGGGAGTCCCCCATGCTGGAAAGATGGATGCGGCTTCACGTCGTATTGTAGTTGAGTGTGTAATTGTGTTGTTAATACCCACTAACATTCGTTTTTCAAATATTGTTACTAACAAAATATGGACCTCGTCCGAAATAAATGTTTATTATTATTCTACTCAGAAATATTTTTCCTTGGGATAATTTTTACTTTCACGCTAGCAAAGCCGCTAACAGAAACTTGTTTCAAATATTTTTGTCATAAACTTATAATAAGATCAACTTGAAGCTTCCTAAAAATCTAAAACTTGTGTCCGCTGATTGAGACACACAAAGCTACACATAATCTGTCATGTTCCTCCAGTGACATCATCAATATTAATAAGATCTGTCCTCTTTATTAATATTCTGCCGGCGGATCCACTCTGAAGTCTGCTCGTTTGCGAGCCGCGGCCTAAATCCTTCATATTTTTAAGGATTTAGATGACATCCGTTATGCACAGTGTTTTGTTTTGGAAGTGGATGAAGAGACTATAAGATAACGTTGTATGATGGAAAATTTTGTGTTTTAGGGTGGCATGTAAGACGGGAGTAAAGCTGTTTTATTTTTGTAAAATATTTTAGTAACTGGTGAAACACGTGCTTTGTCTTGGCTCGTTTTCTTTTGATAGTAGTAATGTTTTCAAATGCTGCTTCAATTTTTGTCGTGATTTCTGGTGGTTGACGCAGTAGTTGAAGAATTGGTTGCTGCAGCGCGTGTCGCGGGTTCAAGTGATGCACGGTACAGATACTAGTATGGCCTACATGGTAATTGTTCCTAGTGTCCTATGTATACCGTTTTTAAATTAGGTAGCACCAGTACTATGTAAGATCTTTGCGAAGCCAACGTGGTTGAACTTAGGTTAAAACACGTTAGCATTTTTCTTCACAGATAATTCCATAACTATATTTTTCCTCCTTCTTCTTGCGTCGTATTCCTCAATGCTGAGGGTCATGACCTGCTCGCTTCATCACTTTCATTTTTATGATGTTTTTCCATTTATTCCTGTCTCTAGCGGTGTGAAGCGCTTTATATACCGTGGACACTATATTTTTTAAATACTTAAAAACACATTGACGGGATCATCAGTGAAGAAAAATACTCAATAGGATTAAAATCATTAAATTTAAGCCTGGTTTTTAAACCAATATGTATATTCATCATCATCATCATCATTTCAGCCGATAGACGTCCACTGCTGGACATAGGCCTCCCCCAAATGTCGCCACAAAGAACGGTCCTGCGCGTCTCGCATCCATCGGATTCCCGCAACCTTCACCAGGTCATCGGTCCACCTTGTAGGGGGCCTTCCAACACTGCGTCTTCCGGTACGCGGTCGCCACTCCAGAACCTTTTGGCCCCAACGGCCATCCGTTCTGCGAGCAATGTGCCCTGCCCATTGCCATTTAAGTTTGGCGATTCTTCGTGCTATGTCGGCAACCTTGGTTCTCCTGCGGATATCTTCATTTCTGATTCGATCACGCAAGGAAACTCCGAGCATAGCCCTTTCCATTGCCCTTTGGGTGACTTTGAGCTTTCTGATGAGGCCCACTGTGAGCGACCACGTTTCGGAACCATATGTCATCACTGGCAACACGCACTGGTCATAGACTTTCGTCTTGAGACACTGTGGTATATTGGATGAGAAGATACCGCGCAGCTTCCCGAACGCTGCCCAGCCGAGTTGGATTCGACGGTTGACCTCTTTCTCGAAATTAGATCTACCCAACTGGATTGTCTGTCCCAGGTAAACGTAATCGTCTACAACTTCGAGTGCAGAGTCTCCGATCTTGATCGGAGTGGGTGCTACATGGATGTTTATCATGACTTTAGTTTTGTCCATGTTCATTTTGAGACCCACTCTTTCGGAAGCTCTACTGAGGTCATTTAGTATTGTGCTGAGCTCTTCCGCAGTCTCAGCCATGACTACTATGTCGTCGGCAAACCGAAGATGAGTGATGTACTCGCCATTGACATTAATGCCTAATCCACTCCAGTCCAGAACCTTGAAGACATCCTCCATTGCGGCCGTGAACAGTTTCGGAGAAATGACGTCTCCCTGCCTCACACCCCGCTGCAGGAGGACAGGTTTCGAGGTCTGGTCCTGTAGTCTGACTGACATAGTGGCGTTTTTGTACAAACACTTCAGCACCTCGATGTACCGATAGTCAATCTGGCACCGCTGGAGAGACTGCAGCACAGCCCAAGTCTCGATCGAATCAAAGGCTTTCTCATAGTCCACAAACGCTAGGCACAGAGGCAGATTATACTCCTCGGTCTTCTGTATAACCTGCCGTAGCGTATGTATGTGGTCTATGGTGCTGAAGCCTTTTCGGAATCCGGCTTGTTCGGGAGGCTGGAAGTCGTCGAACCTGCGCGCGAGACGGTTCGTGATGACTCTGGAAAACAGCTTGTAGACGTGGCTCAGAAGTGAGATGGGCCTATAATTCTTGAGCAGGGCCTTGTCGCCCTTCTTAAAGAAGAGGACCACCACACCTCTGCTCCACGCCTGTGGCGTTTTTCCCTCGAATATGACGGAATCAAACAGCTTCTGAAGGGCCTTAAGGATCGGTTTCCCACCCGCCTTCAAGAGTTCGGCCGTAATTCCGTCATCACCTGGTGCCTTGTTGTTATTAAGCTGCTTCAGAGCCATCCTAATCTCGTACAGGCTGACGTCCGGGATATCTTCGGTATAGTGTCGGGTCAATCTAGCTCTTGGGTCGTTTGCTAGATTCGCAGTGGGTTTTGTGATTGACGTGTACAACTGTCCATAAAAAGCCTCGATTGCTCCCAGAAGCTCCGATTTGGCGGATATGACTCTGCCATCGTCGGTCTTCAGTTTCGTGAGCTGGCTCTGCCCAATAGACAGATCTCTTGCAAACACCTTAGAGCCCTTATTTCGCTCAATCGCGTCTTTAATTTTTCCGGTATTAAAGTGACGGAGATCGCGTTTCAAGGACTTAGAGATCTGTTTATTGAGCTGCCGATATGTGCACGCATCGTCTGAAGACTGCAGAATCATCTCACGCCTCTCCTTCATAAGCTGGAGAGTTCGATCTGTGAGCCTCTTGCTCTTACTTGTACGAGTCTTATAGAATTTAGACCCGACCGTATGGACAGTTTCCACGAACCCATCGTTGTATTCATCCACAGAGCTTCCTAGGCATTCGAAACGATTTTGAAGTTCGAGCTGAAAGCTCTCGGAGTTTTGGATCTGGATATGTGCAGGACGGAGCGTAGACCTCATCAGTCGTGACCTTTCAAGCTTGACATTGATATTCAATGAGCCCCTTACCAGGCGGTGATCACTTCCGGTTTTCACACCATTGATCACAGAGACATCATTGAATATTTGCTTCTTTGTGGACATGATGAAGTCAATCTCATTTTTAGTTGCACCATCAGGGCTTTGCCAGGTCCACTTCCTATGCTCACGCTTTCTGAAGAAGGAGTTCATCATGTAGAGGCCCTCCTTCTCCATAAAACTGGCCAGTAGGTGTCCCCGGTGGTTCCTACGCCCAGACCCAAATTGCCCCACTCGCAGCTCGTCACCGTCGCGTTTGCCCAGTTTCGCGTTAAAGTCCCCCATAACCACGGTGAAGTGAGACTTATAACCATGAATGGCCCTGGATACATCCTCATACATGGTCTCTACTTCGTCGTCGGGGTGTGTCGAGGTCGGAGCGTATACCTGTATGACCTTCAGCGAATATCTTGATGATATTCTGAGTATAAGGTACGCCACCCTGGTCGACACACTCTCGATCTTCACCACATTGTTAACAAGGGACCTGTGGACGATAAACCCGACACCTCCTTGGGACTGCTGGTCTCCTTCCCGAAAATAGAGCAGGTTACCAGATCTTAGGATTATCGTGTCCTCCCCCTGTCTTCGGACTTCGGATAATCCCACAATACTCCATCGTAACCTGCTCAACTCCTCTTCGAGTTCGGCGATCTTCTCATCGGACCGGAGTGTACGCACGTTGTACGTCGCCAGGTCCAGTCGTCGACGGTTGATCGATCCCACCCGGAGATTCTTAGCACCCCAGACCCCAGGGCTGCGCCCACGCCCGTCCACGCTAGCACAACCGCTGGAGTCGCCGGGCACTTGGGGCCTGTTTTTTTGTTGCATTATGTATTTAGGGGGGGTTTGGACCATAACCCGCCACGCTGGTCCAGTGCGTGTTGGCGGGTCGCCATAGCCTCGTTTGTTTGTCAGCAGGGCGCACCACGTGCAGGTGAGGTTGGCTTGGATCCCGATAGGTATTGTTTGGGACCCCGTATACACCCCCATATGTATATTAATATTAGGTTATTAAGAATATGTAAATTTTATTCACGTCTAAACTTTTTGGGTAAAAAACCAACTATCTTTTGTCAGAAAATAGCAAAAATATGCATGACGTGTCTACTCCTACGGATGGGTAGCTTCCTTTTGCTATTTATTTTAATTTCCAATTTCAGAAAAGTCAAATTGAACTCTGCATTTTATTAAAACTGTGATCAAAATTCAAAATTCGATGACTACATTTAACAGAATCGTTTATTTCGAAATCGCATTCTGAACTGCGAATGGTTTAAATCGTAAATGCAAATGGCAGAAAAAACATTCAAAATGTTTTTGCAAAATTTAATTTTGTGCTCTCTTTTTGTTATTTTTTGCAACTTTCCTTATCCTTTTAAAATAATAATCAGTTTAAAGAAGCCAACTTACTTTCAAATCGAAGGTTGGGAAAATTTTCTTCAAATTAAGGATCTTTTCTGTGAAATTCGTTCCTTTTAATCTTTTTTAGGGATTAATTGACTAGCTTATACTTTGTGAGGTTATTAATACTATAATCGTAAACACTTCTTCGAAAAAAAATTAGGCTAATCTTTTTATCTTAGTAGCGGTTCACAAAGCTTGTGATCTCATTATTGCTTAGAGTATTCGAAATATTTACTAATTAATCATCAATATCATTAACATATTTATTATTAAAAAAATTAACTGTAGATAAACGGGCCTTGGTACAGGCCATGGTCCGGAGCGAGGAGGAGTGGCAAGCGGTCACCTCCTTCTGCGAAGCAGTAATGCTAGCGAAGGAGGCGGCCGATCGCGTGAGGCAACGGTCCTCACGCCCCGTTTTCCGGCCACCGTAGGCGCGGGCTTGCGGACGGCAAATAATAAGTGGCTCGCCGTCCGACCGTCTGGTAACCGTCTGGACCGAGCCCAAGTCGTCGACGGCGCATACTGTTCCACGCGCGTCTCAGAGAGATGTCAGCAAATCCTAGGGGCCAAGCAGGGTCAGTCTACTGGGGCCACGGGTAGTATGAAAGTGAAACCCGTTGCCCTGAGACAAAGGCAAGGAAGAAACAGGAGTGAGTTTTTAGTCAGTAAAAGTCTGACACTATCACTCGCTCCGCTCAAGAGCGAGATTTGTCATAAGATGATTTTCCCCCAATAAAAAAAAAAGTTTAGATAAACATCTCTATCCATACTAATTTCTACTTGCCACCCTTCATAAAAATGACTCCAAACTTTCCTTTACGTTAAGTCTCTATCATCAGCTACGAAACTACATAATTCATTTTGTACTCCTCGCACGTTCGCAACAATTTATTTGACCCGAAAAATCTAGCCGTATACAAGAGACATAAACTCTTACATTTTATTATCTCCGACAAATCTCTGCTAAAGAATCGTAAAACGTGTTAGTTTTTAATAAAATCCTGTAATATATTCAAGGGAATGTTTTACTGCACTTGTTTTATTAGTTCTTTATAGAAATGGTCGTGAGATTTATTTATATTGTGTGTAGTTTATATTATCGTAGCCACAAACGCTTTGCGATCACTACTTAAAATAAACCAACAACGATATTGTTACGAATAATAAGCCTATTTTTTATTAGTTGTCAAATTATTACAGGTCACAAAAAAAAAATTGAGTCCATTGACACAAAAAGAATAAATATAGGAATAAAAAATGCACTTATTTTATTTATTTAACAATTTATATACACACAATAATAAAAAAATTATAGGGTACTACTACTACTACTACTGTTGACCTAGAATCTTGAAATTTGGCATAAAGCAAGATATCATAGCACAAGTATAGAAAAAAATCAGAAAACTGTAAATTTATAGTTACGTCACAATTCTTTTTTTGCTATTCGAAAAAATCTTCGTAACTCAATCGGGAATTGAACTGTTTTTATTGGTTTGTACTGATTCCTCAGTGCGCGAGTCCGACTCGTACTTGCCCAGTTATTTTAGGTTTATAATGCCATACTTCGAAAAGTATAAGAAATGTGTTAAGAACGAGATTTTGGTTGTGATATTGTGTTTCAAGATTTTCCTTGTTTGTCATGCTTTGTTTCCTTGAGGATGATTAGTTGTGTCATGTATGACATGAAATAAATATGGTCAGTGTATGGTATATGATTAATGTTACGGAGATTTCAAGGAAAACTCTCTGCATTGGGATTTCAGTGGTTCCTTAACTTGATTCGATGATTTTCCTTATATTTTTATTTCTGAGAGGAAAAATCGTTTAGTTATTATATGATTAATTCTGTAACGAACTTGTAAGGTTTCAACCCTCATTCTAAAAAAGCTTATTAAAGTCAAGTATCATAACAAATTCTAAGATCGCAATAACAAAAACCAATCAAATTGCTCGAAATTAATTTGACAAAATATCAATTTCAACAAGCATTCAGGAACCGGACGCAGCTCCTCTGTAATGTGAAAAGTTACTGGAAAACTCATGAAAGCGCCAGTTGATATTTATAATAAACAAATATCAAACCGTGGCTGACATGAACTGGAAAACATGGCACATATACACTGGAAAAGTCAGAAAATCTACAAAACATAAATAAAACTGGGCTTAAATGCATGCGGGCAGGGTCGCCAAAGCTACAGTGAACGAAATACAAAAAAAAACTGGGCAAGTGCGAGTCGGACTCGCACTCTGAGGTTCCGTACAAACCTAACTATGTAAATAGTTCAACTCCGGAATGGAGTCTTGAAAGATTTTTCGGAACCGCAAAAAAAAATGATGTATCAACAAATTTACAGTTTTCAGATTTGTTCCTATACTTATGCTATAAGACCTTGCTTCAAGGCAAATTTTAGGATTCTAGGTCCACGGAAAGTACCTTATGAATTTTGATTTCCTTGAGATGTACGTGTGTTGCCACATAAACCAAAGAGTCTTTTTTGCTCATTAACTTACAAATTTGCTTTTTTACTGCTTCAAGAATCCGCAGACATGAGTGTATGGTTTTAATTTCAACTCAATACCTTCACACGTTCCTGACATAAAGAGTCTTGACAGACAGACAGACGGGCCACAAAGTGATCCTATAAGGGTTCTGTTTTTTTCTTTTGTGTTTTGACCCTAAAAAACACACACACACGTAGCTATGTATTTCCGCAGTCTTTTAATAAAACTAAATCTAGTGTTTAAATTATGAACGTTGTCGGTTAACCCTATATTGTGAAAAATTTCAGTTTGAATTTGTTTTTTTTTCAGAGTGTGAAAACATGAATTATTCTTTTTACATTTTTCGTGAAATGTCGTGCAGAGTTTTAGGCCAGTTTTTTGAACTACAAATTGTATTATATGGTGGCACAATTTTGAACGGTGTGTTCATTTGATAGCCCGTGTGTTTCAGCAGCCTTTTGTGAAAGATATTGAATTATAAGTGTGCCTATAGTACGCCTTGCTTATTTTGTTTGCTATAGTTTTACGTAAAAATCTTATATTGAATTACCAAAAAATTCTAATAAATGATATAACAAAAAAAAGTGTCCTGAATTGTGACTTTGTTGCACCACTTTTTAGTTAGTAACTTTGTGGTTCTAATTTGTGTAGTTTTTTTTTATAATGTGAAAATCATCTAATGACAAATCCCGATCTTGGGCGGAGCGGGAGATAGTGTCAGACTTTTCCTGACTAAAAACCCACTCGTGTTCCTTCGTTGCCTTCGTCCCAGGGCCTCGGGTTTCGTTTTCATACTACCCATTGCCCTAGTAGGCTTCGACCCTGCTGGGCCTCTACGATTTGCTGACATCTCCATGAGGCGCGCGCAATACGCGCCGTCGACGACTAGGGCTCGGTCCGGATGGGTACCGGACGGTCGGACTGCGGGCTACCCATTGCTCGTCGTACACAAGCCCGCGCCTATGGTGGCCGGAAATCGGGATCGGAATCTCGGCGGCGGTTGGGGCGTGAGGACCTTTGCCTCACGCGATTGACCGCCTCGTTTGCTAGCAGTACTGCTACGCAGAAGGAGGCGACCGCCTGCCACTCCTCCTCGCTCCGAACAGGCAATGGCCCTCGCGCCCCAGCCACCGGGATTCCTATCCCAATTTCCAGCCACCGTAGGCGCGGGCTTGTGGACGGTGGGCAACGGGTAGCTAGCCGTCCGACCGTCTGGTAACCATCCGGACCGAGCCCTAGCGCGTCTCAAGGACATGTCAGCAACCGTAGAAACCCAGCAGGGTCGAAGCTTACTGGGGCCAAGGGTCTAATTCTGAAATAAAGCCTTGGCCCTGATATGAAAAGTAACGAAGGAACAGGAGTGGGTTTTTTGTCAGTAAAAGTCTGACACTATCTCTTGCTCCGCCTAAGAGCGGGAGATGTCATTGGATAATTTTCCCACCGAAAAAAAAGCCATCTAGCGGGCCCTGTTAATTATGCGGACATCTTTTTGAGGTATGCGTAAAAAGATCCGCTCTCGCGATCGACTCAGGCATGGTCTTCATCAGACGGCAAGATACCTACCTATGTTTGTCTTAAGTATGAGCGTCTAGTTTTATTGTGTTAGCTTCACTGAGTAACAGGAAGCTTTGACTTGAATTTCCGCTGTCTGAGCCCCGATGGGCTGTTAGGAGATGTATTCATAGATGCGTTCTTGTTATTCGTATGATATTTATGTATTGAAAAGAAATGTCATGTGATTTCTTATCATAGAAATTATTTTTAGGTTTTGATTTTTACGCCATACTGTAATATTTTATTATAATTTATTAATAGTTTATTTCAGGCATTAATTAACCCATAGTAAAATTTATGAATTAAAAAATAAAATTGTAATAATACAATAAAATAAATAAAATTAAATACATTACATTTTATAAATAATTAAAACAATGATAAACTTATTGATAAATTATTGGATTAACATTAAATTAATAATTATTAATTATTAAAATTATTATTTTTAATTTAAAAGTATAAATAAAGTACAAACGCATTCGCATAATTACATAATCATTTAAACTTATTACGTATATTTTAATTAGCACAGCCAGTTATAGTAACTAATTTAGGCCAGACCTCAACCACACAGTTACTAGACAACACAATTCTCCTTGGATAGACTGATGGTCAAACTTTCTGGTATTTGAGTAACTGTAACGACTGTCAAAAATCTACGAATAATATAATAATAATATTCACACAACGCCATCTAGTCCTTAACTAAGCAGAGATTGTGTTATGAGTACTAGACAACTGATAAACATATTTATTTCTAAATACATACATATTAAAGATAAATTACACCTAGACAAAGTACAAATGACTGTGCTCATCACAGAAACATTTGTTCTGGGTGAGAATCGAACCCACGACCTCTGGCATAACAGTCAGGGCCACTAACCACTAGACCAACAGGCCAGTCAAAAATCACAAAAGAGCCAACAGTTCTACGTGCCTCCGGGGCACGGAATGTCAGTAACGTCTGAGTTAAACTTAGAAAAGTACATTATGATATGAAAAATTCACATTGGTACCTTGTCCAGTTTCAAACTCCTTAAGTAAAAGTGCCTTAACTACTGGACCATCACGACACGAACTCATTTTGAAGTAAACTAAATAAATTAGTCTCAGAAGGTACTGTTAAGTCTCACTATACATTCGCAACGTTTCTCAGAACAGTTGGGACTTGTACACACAGTGTCCTTTACAAGTTGTAAGCAATGGTCTACAGTGAGTGGAGAGTCTTGTTGCAGGAAAATGTATGTGCTTCTAATGCTGTGACCATGTTCCGTTTCTACTGAGTAACTTGTAACGTGTGTAGGACTATGCACCAGTGGAAACTTAGTACGTATATGAAATTATTTAAATCTATACATACATAAGAATAAAAAAAAGAATAATAAAAAGTGTTGCCAGTGATGACATATGGTACTGAAACATGGTCGCTTACAATGGGCCTCATCAGAAGGTTGACAGTTACCCAAAGGGCAATGGAAAGAGCTATGCTCGGAGTTTCCTTGCGTGATCGCATAAAGAATGAAAATAGCCGTAGGAGAACCAAGGTCGCCGACATAGCCCGAAGAATCGCCAAACTAAAGTGGCAGTGGGAAGGACACATTGATCGTAGAACGGATGGTCGATGGAGCCGAAAGGTTCTAGAGTGGCGACCGCGCACCGGAAAACGCAGTGTTGGAAGGCCTCCCACATGGTAGACCGACGACCTGGTGAGAGTCACGGGAGTGCGGTGGATGCGAGACGCACAGGATTGGTCGTTGTGGCGTCGCTTGGGGGAGGCCTATTTCCAGCAGTGGACGTCTTTCGGCTGAAATGATGACGAGAATTGTGATAAAAATAATGTAACTTTGCTAATACTATTATTACTGTCTATTTAATTCAATAAAAACACTTAACTAATTAAAACTAAATATAACTAGACTTCAATAAAGGCAAAAATTACTAGCTAAAATATTGCGTCATAAAACTCCTCCGCATTGCTGTTGACTGGACGTGTGCCCAAAAGACTGGTGGCATTGTCACGTTGTATGGCATTGCTTAATCTCTGACCGAGGTAAAGCCAGCCCTTGGGTCTCGCGAAGTGTCATCTAAGCGTTTGGATAATTATTTGAAATAAAATTGAATTACAAAAATAGCATTATCAACTTTTTAATGTTCACGCTGCTGGGACTCAGGCCTCCTCTCTAGGAGAGGGAATGGGCCGTAATCCACCACGCGGATCTGTACCTTTACTGTGATTCCAAAATATCTAATGAAAAACGTGTAATAACGTCATAATCGCGTAAGAGCGATTGTATGAAAAACAGTGAAAATGTATGTCGAGTTGGATGCCCTTAAGGTGCTAGCTGCTGCCATCGGCTCGTCCGCGTGATATACATATATAATGCCAAAGGAAAATGTATACCCATGGAATAAAAAGTATCCTTCGTGCTATTCCAGGACATAGTCTACCTAAATACCAATTTTCATTGAAATCCGTTCAGCAGTTCGAGCGTGAAGAAGTAACAAACACACAGACACATAAACTTTCGGTTTTTATAGTACAAGTATGAATAAACAAATATTTAAAAAAGGTTGCATTTACTCCAAGTATCACATCTTTATTTTAATTAATCATAGGCCGAGATATTACATAAAAGAACCTAATTGACATCAATTGGTTACAAATAGACCTGGGTACCAACCCGCACTAGGTCCACGTGGTGGATTACGGCCCATTCCCTCTCCTAGAGAGGAGGCCTGAATCCCAGCAGTGGGAACATTAAAAAGGCTGATTATGCTTATGCTTTGGGTACAAATCTAACCTCCAAGTCATTAGTAAAAATAGCAACGCTAGGGTATACCTGACAGATTTGCCTGTACAGTTGAGTTTTAAAGGTAAACCGGGGCGTGTATGTTTCAAAACTGTGCAGGTATTCACACAAGCTTACCTGCTGACAGGTAGATATATCTGTACAGGCAAACGTGCCCCCCTAGCCAAGTTACAATTGTATCGTTCGCGCCGAACGCCTCGAGTAGGCCACGCCTTTGATTCCTTTGTTCCGATGTCATCTCAACGCTCAGTCACGTGGTCAAAACAAAGGAATCGGAGACGTGGCCAACTCGAGGCCTTCGGCGTGAACGAAACGATTGTAACTTGGCTAGGCTTTCAGGTATACTCTAGCGTTTATAGCTACCTTTACACAAACAATGAAAAAACATTAATAAACTTCTGTTATTTTTATATCAAAAGACGTCAACAGACTGTAACTAAGCCAAGTCAAGGTCTTAAATCCTAATCCTAATCCTAAGCAATAAAATGGTACATAAATAGAGGCGAGCTTTTACCCGAAACATCTATATACGTCTAATGCTGTTACCATGTTGGGCTATTTAGCTGATTGTTCCTACTGTTTTGCTAAGAAACGAATAGTTTGATTAGGAAGAGAGTTAGTAGAGTACTTTAGTTTAGTTTGCGACAACATTGATTTTGAAAGAAAGAAAAAAAAAATTGTGTCTCACAGTCGTATAAACTAAAAAAAATTAGCAATGAAAAAGAAAGTAGTAATCACTGCGAGGCCAAAAATGAGCCTAATTAAGCACATACTGCGTTATTTAAGACATGAATAACGCAGTGCTGGCTTTCTGTTAGGGCCTGCTGTGATACCATGAACACACTTATTGACGTCAAATAGACTATCGAAACAACGTAATAAATAATGAAGAAATTATGGACAAAAAAAAATTAGAAATATCCAAAATGCGAACCAAATTGCTATTTTTGTACATTGCTAATAATAATAATTCGTATATTTTTCTCACCATAATATCACAGCAATCACAAAACTTAAACAATGACAATAATTGGGTTCATACTGTGGAAGACTGGTGCCTAAGGTAGGCTTTTGGCCTGTATTTCAGGTCACCAGGTCTTTTAAAGGATGTGATTACAATATTGCATTTTCATGTTCTATACAAGTTTTGTAAATATTGTGCTTTGTGTGTGTTTTGTGTGTATATGCATGTGTGTTTGTGTGCATGTGTATGTATGTTCATTCATTTGCGTGGTACCGCTACTCCGATAATTACTAATATTTTATTAGTTTGCCTGAAGCCTCACATTGGTTTGATTCCCTTAGCTTAATTAGTTTTTGAGATATATTACTTTGAATAATAGTAATGCGTTTGGTTCCCATTGGTTTCATTCCCAAATCTCAAGGTCAAAGTGAAATGTGATTAAAAAACTTACATAAATAGTGTTTACTCATCAAGTCGATGTTAAAACATAAGTTTCGACCCCAAATAGAAACCTCCATGTTTCTATTTGGGGCCAACTCGTCATATTTTTCCGTTGAGATCCAAATTACAGGAAACTTTTTTTTAAGAAACTTATAGATATTATTAAAAGTTCATTAAAAACTTTCACACAACAGAAACACGTAGTATTACTATACATACATCTGAATAATAATCAAAAATATACACACTGTAGAGATTAGTTGCTATTCTTTCAAATATATAAGTCAATTTTGCTAAAATTGGTCGGTTGGCCACAAGGGTAATGTTAAGATAAAAATGATTTCATATTAAAAACCTAAAGTACTCAACGGAACTGAACACACAATTATTATTATTTTCGGTGGAAAATTCAACCAGTGACATCCCCCGCTCTTGGGCGGACCGGAAGATTGACTACTAGACTGAAAACTGAGTCTTCCTTTCAGAATTAGACCTTTGGCTCCAGTAGGCTTCGACACTGCAGGGCCCCTACGGTTGCTGACATCTCCTTGACGCGCGTGGAACACTACGCGCCGTCGACGATTTGGGCTCGGTCCGGACGGATACCGGACCGTCGGACAGCGAGCTATTGCTCGCCATTCGCAAGCCCGACTCTATGGTGGCTGGGATCGGAATCCCGGTGGGTGGGGCGCGAGGGCCATTACCTCGCGCGTGCACGTGCAGCCTCTTTTTTGCTAGCATTACTGCTATGACTTTACGTAGTTTTGAATTTTACTAAGCCAAGTCTAATATATTTAAAAAGTGTATCTAACCAATGATCAACAAAGAAACATATATTTAAGTCAACATTTATCATTTTCTTCAATATCTTTTCTGTGAACGTTTTATATTAAGTTTATTCAGTGTAGGGCCATCTACTGATTTCTATATGAATAGATCTCAATAGGTATATCTTTTCTATTACCTTTACAATACTATTAAATGACGAGTCCTCGATACTTCCAAAACTATCTTTTCTCCTTTGAAGCTAATAAAATCAAACGTTTTCCTGTTGATCTTATCGATATTTATATTTGACGGACGTTCAATCAAAACAAGGAACTTGCCTTTATAATATAATAATAAAAAGTGATCGAAATAA
The DNA here is from genome assembly GCA_949316375.1 of Mythimna vitellina. Lineage (NCBI taxonomy): Eukaryota > Metazoa > Arthropoda > Insecta > Lepidoptera > Noctuidae > Mythimna > Mythimna vitellina. The sequence continues at coordinate 2,910,693 of OX438687.1, read as the reverse complement.
CGAAAAAAGCTCGAGAATCATATAACACTTCAAAAATGAATAATGAGCTTAAATACATAAATAAATGTACCTTGCAGATAACTGAAAGAGTGATGGCAGATTCTTGAATAAAATTTTGCTAGCATATTTTTTAGCGTCAAGCGATGAAAAATAATAATTATACATTTGTATATTTTTTGGATTTGATTTCCAAATAATTTTGTCTTGGACTAATAGAATTATTAAAGATATTCCAGTTAAAAGTTTTAAATTTAAAAAATCAATAAACGTATTTGTGAACGAACAACAACATGTCATGTCTTAATGTTTTTTTTTTCTGTTTAGCCCTTAGAAAAGACTATAGTCGTTCAACCATATCGCCTAGTTTTTCGTCCATGTTTTCTTGCGTAATAAGTCTTCTGTATTCGAATATCATAGTTGTTTCTTTTTGTTTTACATTATAATGCTTTTAAAGTATTTGGCAGCAAATGTATCGATTCAACCTTCTCAGCAAACTTCGCTAAGGTACCTAAAACTACAATAAATATCTCAGTCCCATTTTACTGATATCGCGCCTATGTCAATGATTCCAAATATTATTCCAGTTGCGCAGACACTTGAGATACAAAACTACACTAATTTTATTCCATAATTATTTACTATCGTAAAAAAATCTAGTCAATTCAGTTTCTAATTATAACGTTTTTTTTTTGCGCGACTTAGACTGGCTATTATCGTGATCTGATAATACTTAGTAAATCATTTCGCAAATATATATCACGTTGATATAATGTAGATACTTAATTATTTCATCAACAACTTCCTCGCCGCTCTTCTTTGTCCAAAAACTCGTCTCACATTTATTGAACCAAAAAGCTAACCAACAATTGAAAGAACAATTGCGGTTCAGTATCTTGACCCTTCAACTTTGTCCTTTGACATCAGTTCCGTCATTTCTTCCGGCATCGTTCCGGAGTAAGCTATCATATTGTTGCTTTTGCCTTGTATCTTGAACAACATAAAAGTCATTATTATATCAATTAGTTTCAAATTATTAAACAACAGTCCCAGCAGATATAATAAAATTGTTATGAAGATGGTGCTCTTTATTTAGGATATTTCTTTGTTTAGGACATGACCATTACATGACCGTGACACAGCTATCAACAGTCAAGTCTTTTACATTACTAGTTCACTAAGAGGAGAAAAAGCCGATCATTGATACAAAGCTGTCAGCCACCCTGCAGCTTTGTATCAGACTTACTATACGGAACTTCAAAAAATTACCTCTTCCATACAATGTTACGTTTTGATACTTATTATTAGTTCATTAAACCGCCGGCGTTCGCTCGGTCATTGTCTTTCTATTGTGTCTCTAATTACGCTACTCAAAAGGTCAATTTAAAAATTCAAAACATTTTATTTTCAAGTAAACCATTTACAGGCACTTTTGAAATGTCAAGAAGTCAGTCAGTCAGAAAAAATGATGCAAATTGCACATTCCAAAGCTTAGATGTCTACGGAGAAAAATTTGCAAGAAACTACATGGACACTCTTTTCAATCATGTTATGTAATTACAAATATCTCTGTTACATATTTCTTATCGCCATCATGTGAGAACAATGTAAAAAAAGTTAAAATAAAAACTAAATATAGATATTAAAATAGCAACTGGCAGCTAAGAGATGACCAGACTCAACTGACAGTACTCGTTCACGGATATGATGTGTTATTGGCAAAATTGTGGTGTCTTTTCCACAAATGCCATTAATGAAGAGTTGAAGTTGAGAATATTAGCACCACTCAGTTCAACCATTTTGAAGGAAACCGAATGATCCAACACACGCGCCACCATCAAAGTGCACGAATGTCACCGGTATACGCACTTGAGCCTTCGGACTTAGCTTTAGTCGCAATTCTATTACGTTTATGAGATATTTCGGTGATTCTATGCGTCTATGAGCAATTGAATGAAATTTGCTGACAGAGTCTGTGTTTTCTTATAGCTACAGCCTAGGGTTTTTTAATTCAAAAGTGAATAGGTTACTTTTGCACAAGTGTGCTCCATCGTCGACCTTATCATCGCTTACCATCAGGTGAGATAGAGGTCACACAAGCCTATCAACAATTACAAAAACAGAGGCCCTCAACAAACTCTGGCCTAGTCTTCTGGAGAGCTGGATGGAATGTTGGTCGCTACGGCCCACGTATAATGGACTATCATGGTCTGAGTATAGAAACCAAACATACAAAAATAATAAGAATATTAATTTAAATTACTACTGAATTTTTTTAGTTTCTTTCTCACATCTGCTACGTCTCACGGTTGTGTATAAGCAAAAGTATTGTGGTTCATAATCGTAAAAAAATATTGCCCTGTGTGACAACTACTACTGTTGTTTGCTAGACCAGATAAAAACTAACTCAACCTAACAACCTGATAATCTTAATTTAAAAAAATATATAGAATATTTTTATCCATACTTCTACCTCTTGACATGGACACAAGCATTCCACCAATAAGTCCTACAATGACCTCACACACCCCCAACGACCGTCACGTACTAGACACGTACACACTGCACGTGCTGACACCTCATTGGTCAGACCTTCCAATGGTTCGCGCATTTTTCTCAATACTTGTAAGCATGTGAAATATGTTTAGTACCTATGCGTTTATTTCGAAAGGTGAAAAAAGAGGTTGGGTCATGTCTTCTGCATGAAAAGGTCGCTGAACCCAAAATATGATTTATTTTGTTGTTCTTCAATGCAACGTGATGGTAAATGTGAAAGGTCTGATGGTAATTCACACCGGGACAGATTCTAATGTTATACAAAGCACAGGATCGTGTCGGGAGACCTGCAGTCACATTTATGGGTTGGTGCTGCAAAATGCCATCTGGCAGCTTTGCACTCAGTGGAAAGGCATGCGAAGAGGCTAACTGGGGATCCAGATTTTATTAATTCACAAGCACAGGCGCAGGGTACCCAGCCTGGGCTGCTGCTGCAAAATTCCTTCTGGCAGCTTTGGACTCAGTGGCATGCGAAGAGGCTAATTGGGGATCCAGATTTCATTAAGCCACAAGCACAGGCGCAGGGTAGCTAGCCTATCGGTATTTTACAGGTTGCATTTTTGGAGAGTGTTGAGCGGGAATTGTATGACTTGATTGCGCCATCTCCTTTCTACCCCTACGTTGTTGAAACCTCAACGGTCCTGACTAAGCGTTTCGCTTCGTCTTTTATACCGCGTACATCGAAGGACTGGAACAATTCAAATACTAAAAAAAAATTGCCTGCTGTGGTCTTGCCGTCCGACTATAATTTAGATGCCTTCAACGCTCTACAGTGAATACGCTCCTTATAAAATAGTGCGCTTCACCATCAACGATTGCATCACTACTTACCATCTGGTAGGATCGCAATCAAGCACTGGTTTATATCAATTTAAAAAAAAAATACTTGATCCCAGTAGGTGGTCATGCCAGGGCTTCTTCGTGATGGTCCAGAAGAAAGCCGAGGGGATCGTGAGAGAGACGAATATCCCATTCGGAAATGAAAGCATTGGGAAGGCAACCGCTGGATGAAACTTGCATCATAGTCACAGGCAGTCACGTGTGGGGACTGAGTGATTCCAGGTTTTTCCCTGGAATCACTCAGTGAGCATTATACAATACGCACGAACACGGTGCCACTGTAGTCAGGTGCTGCCATGCACAGTGGGGCTAAGGGGAGACCCTAGTTCACGTCCGACTGTCCGATAAGCGTCCGGACCGAGCCCAAGTCGTCGACGGTGCGCGCCTCAAGGAGATGTCAGCAAACCGTAGGAGCCCAGCAGGGTCGAAGCCTAATGGGGCCAAGGGTCTGCTTCTGAAAGGAAGACCCGGCCCTGTTATGAAAGGCAACAAAGGAACAGGAGTGGGTTTTTAGTCAGTAAAAGTCTGACACACCCTCTCGCTCTGACCAAGAGTAGGGGAGAAAAAAAAAGAAAAAAAAGGGAGACCCTTTTACAATCTCAGCACAGGAATGAAACTAACCACACTGGTAGAACATATTTAGGAATAACACATGTACATAATATACTTTTAATATCAGTGTATAATATAAATATAACGAAACGAATATGTTCCGTTGGGATATTTTTTTAATTTCACATAGGCGATGCCACTGGCTATAGCTACCAGAATGACCCCTTCAATGCAACGGATCAAAACCCATTCATCAAATAAAATTCAAAATGAAAACCCACTCACCAAATCCTTTTATTGGAAATCTAATCTCATTCAATATCCGCCATAATGAATTTGGACTGGATTTGTGAAAGTTTTATTTGAAATCGGTACGCACAACGACAATCAAGCTAGAAATTCCAGCGTCAACTGATCTCTCATTCTACATGCTTTACTTGCAATGATAGGTCAGATTATACTGGATACAGTAGCTTGACTAAACGTGATATAAAAGCGAACAAAATAAGTTTATGATACTCGTTTGCATATTACAATATTTAATTGCACAAATAAATGATTTTAGTATCGAATAATGGTAATGGGAATGGCCGTTCATAAATGATTTTAATGTTACGGAGATTTTTGTTTACGTTTCTTTTTTGGTTCCTGTTATTGGTATTGTGTTTTATTAGGATTACTGAAATGCTTTGAAAAAAAAATACCCTTTAAATGTAGGTATGTAACAGGGGGTGTATACGGGGTCCCAATCTAGTATCTTCTCGTCCAATATACCAAAGTATCTCAAGACGAAATTCAGTGATGACGTAGGGCTCCGAAACGTGGTCGCTCACAATGGGCCTCATCAAAAGGCTCAAAGTCATCCAAAGGGCAAAGGAAAGGGCTATGCTTGGAGTTTCCTTGCGTGATCGAATCAGAAATTAAGATATCCGTAGGAGAACCAAGATTACTGACATAGCAAGAAGAATCGCCGAACTTAAATGGCAATAGGCAGGGCACATTGCTTTCAGAACAGATGGCCGTTGGGGCCGAAAGGTTTTGGAGTGGCGATCGCGTATCGGAAGAAGATAAGTAGGGGGCCTTCCGAGCCCCTACTAATTGGACCGATGACCTGGTGAAGGTTGTGGGAATCCGATGGATGCGAGCCGCACAGGACTATTAATTGTGGTGACATTTGGGGGAGGCCTGTGTCCAGCAGTGGACGTCTATCGGCTGAAAAGATGATGATGAATAGGAGTTGACCTTTCACCAGTTATTCCAAACTTAGCACTGATGCTGATAATCTTCCTAATCAAAATAATACTTTGCCCTCATCATAGTTATAAAATCCCTAGGTACTAAAGTAGAACTAGACTGCTTACACGTGTGCCACACACGCCGATCTGGGCGCGTCGGTCTCCATATATTTTATATGGAAACTAGACTTGCAGAGCTACACTTGATCCACGCCACGCGACGTCGTTCTACGTACAAGTCAGGCGTGTTACACGTGTGCGTCGGTCTAATGTAGTTCTAGCTTAACATTGAACTCACCCGTAGGTATACTCGGACGCCGGTGGCTCTCCAAGAATCTGCTTAGAGTGGAAAGTATGTCCGTCTGTCTTTGCCGTCATCATAGTTATTAAATCTCTAGGTACGAGTATAGTTGGACGACGCCGGTGGCTCTCCGCGAGTCCGCTTAGAGTGGAAAATCAGTTCACTTAATGTATGACCCTAGGAAAGATAGTGGCACAGTGATTACAACTTGCTGTGTACTACTAGATTCAGAAGAGAAAATTTCAGTCTCTCCAGGAACCCCTAGAGACCATTGTCCGAACAGACGTTGCATAGAAAGGGTTTTTGTTAAGCAATTCTAGTGAAGGAGGCGGCCGCACGCGTGTAAGAACGGGCATCCTAACGCCCCAGCCACCGGGACCCTGACCCCAACTTCCAGTCACCGTGGGCGTGAGCTTACGGATGACGAGTAATAGGTAGCTACCCAGCTCGCCGTCCGGCCGTCTGGTAACTGTCCGGATCGCGCCCACATCGTTGACCCCCGTCAACGATATGGGCGCGATCGTGGTGTTCCACGCGCGCCTCAAAGAGACTTCAGTACGACCGTAGGGGCCCAGCAGGTCCGAAACCTACTGGAGACACGGTTGAGATCTGAAACTTGTGGTCTTGGAACACAAAGGGTATCTGAAGGAATATAGGTGTGATTTTGAGTTAGTAAAAGTTCGACACGGCCTCGGGTTTTCCACCTAAAAAAAAAATAGAAAGGGTTCTGGGGTGACCTTTAAGAAGTCACGGGACACGTTTTCATGTGTAGATGGTGGGTCAACTGTAGGGTAGTTTTAGGGAGGTAAAAATTCCACCCTCTCGCCTTTGAAACCACACCGCACCTTTTGAAGTTTTTTAAAAAGGTGTCACATAGAGCGTGATTGATCAAATCGTAACATGTTCAAAGGTTAGCGTAACGTCACGTACCTACGTCTGATAAATCTTTGTAACGTGTTTATACTGATCATTTCATATGAATTCTAAATGAATATAGTTTACGTCGCGATTCACATCGCCGAAGACAAGATAATATTTATTTATTTATGTATCCTCACATCGGAACGCCTTGCAGCAATTACACCAATGAAGCACAATTAGTCCAGAATCTGCTACTTACCAACATCGTGAGCGCAGTGGAATGGTAATCATCAAAGGACCAGCGCGGCGGAAGGTCACGTCGCTCGCTTCCGCAACTTCAGGCCATTGCTTCTCCAGGATTTCACATGTATCAAATCCCATATCGAACACATTTTGAAATGTAAAAGCTCTTTCGATGAGTTTTTACAAAGAAAATTTATTTAAATTAAAAATACGGAAAATTTTAATATGTCATCTTGACGGTTGACCATATATAATATCGCGAAATATTGTCCTATCTTGTTGTTGTAAATTCATTTGTCAACGTCATGACCCTCAGCATTGACGACAACGCAAGAACATGCAACTCGACATACATTTTCACTGTTTTTCATACAACCGCTCTTACGCGATTATGACGTTATTACAAATTTTTCATTAGATATTTTGGAAACTTGTGGATATTATCTAGGCTTCTATTGGAATAAATTTATAAATTAATGCAAAATTAATCCAGTAAAGACTCTGAAAATCTGCTATTTTGCATGAACTTTGACACTTCATAATTTAATTAATAATTAAACCAAAATAATACTTTGCCCTCATCATAGTTATTGAATCCCTTGGTATTAAGGGAGAACTACACTGCGCACACGTGTGCCACACACGCCAATCTGGGCGCGTCGGTCTCTATACATTTTATATGGACACTAGACTTGTAGAACTACACTTGATCCACGCCACGCGACGTCGTTCTACCAACAAATTAGGCGTGTTACACGTGTGCGTCGGTCTAATGTATTTCTAGCTTTACTCTCATAGTCCGCTGGGACGACAATCTGCCATGAAAGGAGAGAAAACAGATGTAGGACGTGGCTTTACATGATTTCCGATGCACGGAAGTGTCACACTGCCAAACTCCAGGCCGTTATAGAGAAATCCTTAAAAGAAAAACCAACAGCATTTTATGCCCGACAAGGCCAACCACGAGACTCTTTCAAATAAACATGCAAATCACACTAGACTCTGGTAAGTAAAGTTTTATTTGGTCAAAACTAAGTGACATTTTCGAAGGTCAAACAGACCAAACAACTTGAATGACTGTACTCACAATACAGAAATAGAACAACTGATTCTTAGAAGTTCAACGAACTACAAAGGTACAAACTAAACCCAAGTTTCAATCAAAGACAAAAGACATTTGAAGTTACATTTGATAGACTGATAAACGGGTAATGTAGCTACCTACTCATATCGATAATATCTAAAGGACTTGTTTGAAGTTGTAGTCTGTATTGTTAGGGAAATTAGGTGGAAACTCGTGGTTAGTGGTGTGAATGAGGTTATTGTAGCGATCAGGTAGATGATGTGGCTTTAAGGTTCGCACACACAAGCGGTCACGTCGCAGATTAATCACTGATTGTATGTGAATGACTAAAGCGAGCAGGTCATGACGTGACGGATGTGAGAGGTAGGTATACTACAAATTCAAGAAAAATAATTGATAACGTAGTACACAGTGATTTGAAATTCATGTATAAAGATGAGCTTAACTCAATAATGAGTTTTCTCCCAGCAAACCTTTAATCGATACAGAGAGATCATATTTTAGGGTGATCCCGTGTACAATCTAAAACTACATAAGCATAAAAATAGCATAATAAGCATTTTACTGCTGGGACTCAAGCCTCCTCTTTAAGACAGGGAATGGGGCGTAATCCACCAAGCGAGCCCAGTGCGGATTAGTGGATGTTACAAGCCTTAGAATTTTTGGTTTTAGATCTGGACTTATATACCTATTGATAAAAGTTTAACAAGTATGGTGATTATGCTCTTGCCGTCTTCAAGCGAAGAGAATAAAATTTAATTGTTAAAGATCATTCTAATTTTAGTGACAAGACTAAAATGTCACCCGCACTTTTCGCCCACATGTTAAAAGGGTAGTGACCTTATGAGGTCTTTGTGAATTTAAAACAACGTTAATAAACTCTGTATTATTAATTTGCTTTGAAATTTGTTCATACATAAAATATTTTTAATAATGTGCGCAACATCTAACACAAGCTTAGTTTCATGTGATCTTTTGTAGTTTCATAATAGATGACTCTTGTACTCGGCGTTCGCGAGGTTAACCTGCAATGACCTCATAAATCAAACTGGTGAGATGACAGATATCTGGCTTCTGATATCAATGTCTTTACATTTATAAAAAAAAGTACTAAGAATCCTTTGTTCCATACGCGGCGTCTTACGGTGATTCAACGAGATCACGGTTGCGAAGCATTCCGATGCGGATCACGAGAATTCAGCATGACGAGGCGGCTTTGTCCTACGTGCGCGTGAAGCAGCCACCATTTATATAAAACAAGTCACCGCACCACAAGAGTGTGTGCAATAATATCCAACCGACTGAACGCGACCACATCGTTTCGTTCATCACTGCAACGCACCAACGTATAGTTGGTCACGTAGGTCACTGCAATTGAGTATCAAATTGTTTGTTCCTTCCGCGCCGCGTCGCTTCGCGATCGCATTGGGTTGCCTTGTAACCTTAATACTGTGGAGGTGGAGACGCAATGAAACGCTTCTATGTTCTTCAATTTACTTGGTTTATTGTTAGAAGCACTATATTTTCCATTATTTTGCCATCATTGCCGTCCTGACTTTTTTAACATTTCAAAAATATAAAGCATAAACCTTAAAAAATATGATTATCTTGCCAGTTTGTAAGTTAATAAGAGTCATAGCAGCATGCAACCTCTTTAGATGCCACAATACTTATTCTACAACGCTTTGCAAATTTTCATCCACCACAGATAAATTTTAGATCCTATAATTGTTTGAAATGGCGCTTAAATAAAGGTATGAATACAAGGTTCAACCAAAGCTTGAACTGATTAAATTCTGAATATTTTTCAAGATAGTCCACTTACCTTTATAAGAGACTAATCCAACTTCAAAGTACCTGCGGTCCTAAATCTCAGAATCAATTTGCTGAAACTTACAAAAGCAATCACGATTTATCTATCGTGATAATTGTAAAACTCTCTAATTTCCAATCCCGCTGAGACCCAATTATGAGGAAACAATTGGCGATCGGAACGGTACGGTGGAGCGGTGCGATTGGCTGGAAACAATCGCACTGATTGGTTGACGGTCGGTGGATTTAGAGGAGTTATGATAGGTTTAATTTGGATGCTTGCAACCTTTTTAGTAGTAGATTGTGTAGTTACAAGGACGTGCAGTTGAAAGTGGTGGTGGTGGTGACTGAAAAGTTGAAAGTGAACTGTTTGACTTGGTACAGTAATGTGAAGAGGAGGGATGAGACTCATGCTAATAAGAGAGTTATGAGTATACACGTGGATAGATAAATTGTATGAGAAGTAATATGAATGAAAAAGAAGACAGAATGGAAGGAAAAAAACATGTTGCACTGATCCCTAGTAATATGTATTTATTTTTATGTTTTTACCTCGACTATCACGTAACGCCATCTAGTCCCAAACTAAGCTACGCTTGTGTTATGAGCACTAGACAACTGATAAACATACTTAGTTTTTATACTTCTAAATATATACATATCCCCGTTCATTGTGGCGACACTTGGGGGAGGTCTATTTCTTATGTAAAATGATAATGTTAATGATGACATACATATTATAAATAAACTACACTCAGACACAGAACAAATGATTGTGTTCATCACATAAACATTTGTCATGGGTGGAAATCGAACCCAAGACTTCCGGCACTGCAATCAGGGCCATTAACTTTTAGACCAACAGGCCAGTTAAAATAATAATAATCTGGTATCCCAAGGGCTAAAAGATGATGACGAGAAGGACGATAGAGTATGGATGTATGAAGTAACTAAGCTGCTTCTTACTTTAATTCAATGATTTTTTTTAGCTTTTAGCAGTTGAATATCATATTTATTAAATTCAATTTACTGTCATCCTAAATCAGGGATGATGAACGTATGGCACGCGTGCCAGTCAGTATTGGGACACGAACTAATAATTCTGGAACACCAATATAAGATATCTTGCATTCAGATAATTTGAAAAATTATGAAACATATTTATTCACGACTGCCCAAAAAAAGGAGTGTTGTGTTTTCAGAGTTCATGTATGTAAGTATGTATGTATGTATGTGAGTTTCTTATACATGTATGATGTATCGTTAGAATTTGCATTGCATCGTCCCGAGTAACATAGGCAGTATATAGGGATAGGTTGCTTGAAGTCCTCTCAACCTTAGTTTGGTCTTCGTCAGAATTATTATTAAGTTCTCTTAATAATTTGATATTTTTCGTATTTATTAGTTTATAATTTTAGCATATATATGTATTTTATTATTATAAATAACTTATTTTTATTTTATTTTTTCTTTTTGGAATATCTGTTATTTGTTTATTGTGCAAGCCTGCCAAACCACAGTGTTGTCTTTTTAACCCAAAGGTTGACTGGTATAGAATGCCTTGTTGCATTAAGTCCGCCTATATACCACAACTGTGTATGAAGTTTAAATAAATAAATAGGCTATTGAAAAAAGTTAAAAAATCCATTATGGTAGGTATGATAAATAAATAAACAACCACCCATTTTTTTTTAAATATTGTTTATGCATTTGATTATCATCCAGGATTTGACTAGTCGATTCCAAAAATATAAATATGTTAAACAATTAATCGAAACTGTCGAGAAAAACATGTGCGAGTCAAACATGCACACAAAGAATTTCTATATTATCATTGTATAATTAATACTTCACGCAAACAAGAACCAAGAAACACTGTTCAAAGGCGGAATTAATGCCTTAGTTGTTTACTAACAGTCAACAATAGCATGGTGCAGAAACCGAACATTACAGGTGCAACTTAATGATAAACAAATAGGAAATACATACATAATAAACAAACAATGTCATTATGAAAACCTAAAGCGACCAATCAACCCTGTGATGATTCCATCAACTTGCGAATGTGTTTACGAGCTTGCACTTTAAAGAAGAACCGACTGGATGCCGTACTAATGTTCAGCGGGAGCGCATTCCAAAGGAAGATCGCCTCGATAAAGAAGGAGGGCCGGATAAGCCCAGAGCAATGTCAGGGACATCGTAGTAAACAATTATTTGTAGATCAAAGATTTTTACTATAGTCAGACTAAAGGAATTCAAATTGAAAAGTCAAATAAGAAGGAGAATAAGGCTTATCCAGCAAAGAAAAACAGGGTAGCCAAGACTCATAACGCTCAACGCTGAGGAGTGGGTAACCAATTTAAAAGTAATTGATGCTCAGATACATGTTTATAGTCACGGAGATTGTAGAAAAATTGAATGCAGTTAGTTATTAAGAAGGCGTTCAAGTTTATTGAGGAGATACATTCAGGTCATGTAGCACATGTCATCAGAGTCAATAAATGTTTTTTTTTAATTCTTGCTAGGTTCGCGCTTAACCGCTATCTCACCTGATGGAAAGCGACGATGAGATCGACGATGGAGCGCGCTTACCTAGAAGTAACCTATTTACTCTTGACTTAAAGATGCCCGGGTTGTAGCCATCAGGAAACACAGATTCCGGCAAGAGATTCCACTCCTTAGCTGTATTATTGATTGTGTGTATAGTTTTACGTGCACAATGTACTGTGCACGTATATATGCTATTTTTTATAATCCTCAATGCTTTGACTTCACACACACAGAACAAAATGTGCACGTCATTGTACACCACGTTGAATTTTTAAAATGAATAGGGTGTGACAAAAGATGGTCTTATCGCTATAAGTGTTTTTTTTTTTAAGACAAACTTTGATATTATTTGACAGAAAAGATCCATATGTAGTCCATACTACACTATTTATAAATATTCAACTCGATGCTATACAATAAGATACATTATAATACAAACAATATGTTGATCTGAGCGGAAATTTTTACCAGAGAACATAATTATTGTATACTATTCCAAATCACAGGACTGATTTTTTTAAACTTCACGTACAGTAGTGATACATAGGCGGACTTAATGCAATAAGGCATTCTCTACCATTTGATCTTTTGATTAAAAAAAACAACACTGTGGTAGGTTTGCGCAATAACCAAATAACATACTTCAAACAGAAAAAAAATAGTTATTTATAATAATGAAAATAACTTTTTTTTTTGGAACTTAATAATAATTCTGACTAAGACCGAACTTAGGTTAAAAGGACTTCAAGTAACAGTTCCAAATTTGAAGGAAAATTTACTTTCAGTTTTTTAAATTTATTATGATGTAAGTTTTTTAGGTATTTAATACAAAACGAGCCATGACAGTTTCTAGACTGGTGTTATGCATACGAATTCGACTAATAAAAATTGTTGAAATGCTAATGAGTTGGCATTTCTACCGTCAAGTTTTCTGATGACTTAAGATATCAGGTATGGGTGCGTGTATGTGTGTAACTATAAATCTCGACCAAGTTGGAAACGTGTAGTAGGGGCAATACTAATGATCCTCGTCTCTGACGTATCGGGTTAATTTATACGATATGTTAGTAGCATACTGTCGGGTGCAGTGAACCTCTTAAGAACTGACGTTGAATAAAAATTGTGTACATATTTTATTTTAAAAATCCAATAAATCTTGTTATAAGAGTTGTTCTCTCTTCAAAGATAAGCGGTGATCGATGTTCCGCACATAGCTTTGAGAATAATTTTCCGAAAAAACAGGACAAGCTTTAAAAATTAAAGCCATATTTTGTTGTAGTTTTTCTTATCTATTTTACATAGAGAAGTATTTTTTTATTTCACATGTGGTTGGAAGGAGAGGGAGGTTAAAGAAAATATAAGAAAGAAAAGGGGATTTACGATAGCGTGACGGGTGACAGGATAGCATGGAAGAAAAGAAAGTAACACCGACCCCAAATAACGCGGGACAAGGGCACGAAGATTGGGCACGCCATAAACATGGCGGTAAGTCCCCTCTTTGAGGAGTGGCTGAAGAGGCATTACGGCATCCTCACCTTTCGCATGACGCAGGTCTTCACCGCATATGGTAAATTCAAATTCGGGAGGTTCCTGCATCGAATTCACCAGTGTGTGGACCGCTTGGAGGACACGGTGCAGCATACGGTGGAAGTGTGCCCCGCTTGGGCGGAGCACCACCGTGTCCTCGTAGAGTCAATCGGTGGCAGCGACGAGGAGGAATGGCAGGAGGTTGCCTCCTTCTGTGAAGCAATAATGCTAGCACCAGCCAGTAGAATATAAAATCATCGCATTAATTTAAGTCAAAACGTTCTTTCAAGCAAAAAAAAACATCATAATTAAAAAAAAACCCTTCCATATATTTCAATCCCTAGACAGGTTGTTAACCTCTCGCGAACGGAGAACGCAACGACCTATTTCCTTCAGTCATACACGACAAGCAGGATACAACGTGTTTCTCTTTAATATCTAGAACGTCTGAATAATAATGAGCAAGATTTAAATAATGATCAGTTCGTCAAAACTGGAAAAATAAAGTAATTTTTTCGTTGAGATTTATCGACATGAGTTTATCACAACAGATAGCAGTTGTGTGTTGTATTTATAGCTTATAGAGGCTATAAATAGGTTATGTCAATCTTTTTAAAAGTACTGTTATTAACTTATATACACTCGTACATACGTAAGTTTTTAATTGATCTGCCCGATACAGAAATAAAATAATCAGTGAGTTTTTTAGATATCTACAGTCGTTTATGTCGCAAAAAATGTGTATTTCGACACTCTCAAGGGAATCAAAATTCATAGGGTACTTTCCGATGACCTAGAATCCTGAAATTTGACATGAAGCAAGGTCTTATAACACAAGCGTAGGAAAAAATCTGAAAACTATAAATTTGTAGTTGCGTCACAAAAAAAACTTTTTTTGCGATTCGGGAAAATCTTCGTAACTCAATTCGAGAATTGAACCGTTTTTATAGGTAAGTTTGTATGGAACCCGCAGTGCGCGAATCCGACTTTTTTTTCCTGAGCGAATACCTCGGACACTAATTTGCTTGGTTCCCATAAAATGATAATAGTCTGACAGTGGTTTCACCCGTGAGACCACTTAAGAAGTAAGAGTTTCATAGTTTAAAGTAGAAAAAAACGAAATCCAGAAACAGACACAAAAAATAAAAGATTTCGACAATTTGAGAACCTCTTACTTTTTTGAAGTTGGCTAAAAAGTATATATATATATCTATATATATAAAAGGAAAAACTGACTGACTGTCATATCAACGCACAGCCGAAACTACTGGGACTAGGAGCTTGAATTTTCGCACAGGGTTTCCTTTTATGACGTAGGCGGTCACTAAGAAAAGATTTCCTAAAATTCACCCCCTAAGGGCAAAAAACGGGGGAACAAAGTTTGTATGGAAAAACCTACTTTTACGCGGGCGAAGCCGCTGGCAGAAGCCAGTATATAATAAAAGACATTTATATACATGCCATGTGATTGACACTTTACACTTCTTTTCATTCAGGAAAAATCTGAAAATTATATAACAATTCGACCCCAATTTACTTGATACTTAAACTAAGCTAAATTTAGTGACTTTGTTAAACCAAATCAAAATTCCGCCGTCAAATACTTTCATAAAATAATTTTCAGCTCTCGAAACAGTTTTTGACTTACAATTAGTTTAATCCAATTAACGTTTATTATTATCTAGTGTCCTTTTCTGAATCCTTTAGGTCTAATTTTTCAACTTTGATTTTGATCCAGTTAGTTATTAAAATATTACAACTCAACAACAATATTACAAGTGGCAGTGGGCAGGTCACATTGCTCGCAGAACAGATGGTCGATGGGGACGAAATGTTCTGGAATGGCGACCACGTACCAGAAGACGCAGCGTTGGAAGGCCTCCCACAAGGTGGACCGATGACCTGGTGAGGGTCGCGGGAATCCGATGGATGCGAGACGCACAGGAACGGTCATTGTGGCGAAATGATGATGGTTAAAATATTAAATTAATATTAGATATTTAATATTGTGAAGAAATTTAACAAAATATTGAAATTTGCTGCATTATAATAAATCTGTAGAAGTGTTTAGTTGTGCACGCATAACGTAAAATGTAAGAATTCGATTTACGTAACTTTTATAATTTAAAATTGTGTGACTTGATATATTACTTAGGCTTTATTTCATCTTAATCGGTTGACTATATCGATAAATAATACTACATTCATTGACTGTTAGGCGTTATGGAATTTCGTCCGGTAACCGTCCGGACCGAGCCCAAGTCGTCGACGGCGCGTACTGTCCACGCGCACCTCAAGGAGATATCAGAAAACCGTAGGGGCTCAACAGGGTCGAATCCTACTAGGACCAAGGGTTTGTTTCTGAAAGGAAAACTCGACCCTGGGATGAAGGCAAAGAAAAAACAAGAGTAGGTTTTTAGTCAGTAAAAGTCTGACACGCCCTCTCGCCCCGCCAAGTGAATGATTTTATCACCTACAAAAAAAAAAAACTGGTTCAGCTATTAATATAATATAATCAACCTTTTAATATTCCCACTGCTGGTCAGGTCTCCCCTCTAAGAATAGGAAAGGGTCGTGATCCATCACGACGGCCCACTGCAGATAAGTGGATGAC
This sequence comes from Mythimna vitellina, assembly GCA_949316375.1. Taxonomy (NCBI): domain Eukaryota; kingdom Metazoa; phylum Arthropoda; class Insecta; order Lepidoptera; family Noctuidae; genus Mythimna; species Mythimna vitellina. The sequence continues at coordinate 2,894,521 of OX438687.1, read as the reverse complement.
ACAAATTTTCGATCACGTCTTCTTCCCCACGATGTTTTCCTTCACCGTTTAATCTAGTTTGCTCTGTCTATTCTGCAGACCAAGTTATAGTTGGTAATACAATGCATGGTTTAAACCGGTAAACTCAATATTTCAAGCTTGCCATCACAATTGTGAGCACAGAATTACTTCTAGCAATAACATTAATGAACGAGGAATGTGCGCTTATTTTTTATTTTTTTTGAGTCTCGGTAATCATCTTGCAAATCCTCCCGCTCTGGGTAAAGTGAGAGGGATTGTCACACTTACTAAAACTCATACGTGTTCTTTCAGTTTTCCTTTACGTTCCAGTGCAAAACAATCTCGCGAATTTAGCAGGCTCCATCAATTTTGTTGATAGTTTTAGATTTTTTGAAGCGCGCGGTCAACCCGAGCTTAGTATTTTTGGACGGCGTGTTACCCATTGTTTGCCATCCACAAGCCCATGTCCAAGCAGCTACGGTGGACGCTAAATGTAAGTTGAGTACTTACACAGTTCATTTGTATAGGAAAAAATGGTAATGTCGTCTCTAACACCGCCCAGACATACCTACAGATGCTTTGTGATTGTGAGATCTAATATATAAAATTCTCGTGTCACAGTTTTCGTTGCCATACTCCTCCGAAACGGCTTGACCGATTTTGATGAAATTTTTTGTGCTTATCCGGTATCTATGAGAATCGGACAACATCAATTTTTTTTTTTAATTTTAGATATTTTTTTTTTATATACATAGCAAAACAACGTTTGCCGGGTCAGCTAGTATCCATAATAAAAACCGCTATCTCATATTAAGGAAAGTGTGAACCGTGATCTCATCTAGATTCCAGCTTATATTTCAGAGGAACATTTAAGATATATTCACACATCTGATCCCCTTATCCCCGATACTATCACCCTTATTCCCATATTGGCAAAAAAGTCTTACTGTTTGCCCATACTAATATTCGAAATGCTCTTGGATAGATCCCATACATTTGATATATGGCCCAGATTCAGTACATAATAAAGATTTCAAGGATAATTTGGATGCGAACAGCATACAAGCGAGTGTTATAGGCATTTGTTCCCTGAGGCTCTCACATGATATATGGGTTTTAATGGAAGGGTGTTAGGAAGCATCTTTCTCGTAAATTTTTATTGACACTATAAGTCCTACCGCAAAAGGACCCATGAGGACTTAATAGATAGATTTTTTTAAATTCTTATTATTAACAGCCTTATGCTTAAAAACAAAACCGTTAAAACCACGCAGAAGCCAAAATCAATGATTTCCGACGGACAACTTTAACAATAACGTGTTTAATTTCTAGATAAGATATTGACGTCATATTATTGGGAATTTCATAATTTAGTGTATAGTTTAAAAAAAAATTCAAATGGTCGTATAGTTTTCCCATTAGAACAGTTCTTATCCAAGCCGTTTTTAAAATTAGCGGTCGACGGTCTACGCAGATGCGAGATAGTAGTTAAATCGTGTGTAAATTATAACAATTTTACTTAAAAAAAAATGATAACATTGACTAGTGTAAATTTTTATTTAAAAAAAGTAATCTCAAAATTGACATTTTTAACCATTTTTCTTGAGATATCAAACGTGTTAGTTTAGGATAAAATATAAAGCAGTTTTGGTTTTTTTAGACTTATTAATTGAACACAATTACGATATAAGACATGGTACAATTTTTTTTTTTTTAATATCTTATTATTGTTTACACTACAATTAATTATTTAGTATTACTATATAATAGACGCGGAATCTCTTCAGCGCCAACGCGTCCGTTGGAAATCATTGATTTTGCCTTTTGCGTGGTTTTAACGAATGAATTCTCTTAATTGTTATCTCACCTGTGTACTCGACGATGTCTCACGCTTGTTTAAAAGTAACCTTTTCTTCCCTTTTGGCGTCGTATTCCTCAACTCAGCTGACCCCTGTTTCATCACTTTTTCTTGTACGATATTCCTCCATCTGTTTCTGTATCTGGCGGTGTGAAGGGCATTATATACTGTAGAGTCAAGAGCGATTTGGATCTGGTCGGACCAACGAATTAGTCCTTAACCTTTTCACGGAAACACAGACTTCGGTAGGGAATTCCATTCCTTATCTGTACGAATAATGAATATGTGTCTCCAAAACTTTTTGGGCGTATGGGTGGGATGTCTACCATGGTAGCGCATCGCCGTACGTCTTGCGGTCTGATGATGGAACGGGTCTTTTATTTTCGTTGGAAACAGACAACCCTTTTCATGATAAATCTGGCCCCACTTTTAATACCCGTAGCATAAAAAAGAAGATGACATTTTAGAGACAAGTTCACGAGCATATTTCTAAGAATTTGTCAGTAGTACCTATCAACATGACATGAAACAGTCCTAAATTATTATATCGCATGCTTAATCATAAATAAACCTAAATCAAAAAGAGAGTATTTGAATTTGAACACGTATTTTTATGAAAATAAAGTTCAATTTTCAAATCCCCTTTTTCTTAAGTTATGTCTCTTTTTTCGATTAAGGATGCGATAATTCTAATTTATTTATTTTTTTGGTTGCGAAAGTCATCATTCTTATGACATTCCCCGCTCTTGGGCGGTGTACTTATTACTTAAGTACTATATACATTCGTGTAACAAATTTACATAAGTATGATTATTATATCGTTACATTGTAGTTACTGTTTATATTTATATCGTCTTCAATCGAGAGATGAGGTGTAAACATAAACTTTCATACTTTTCGAAGCACGTATTTATATAGGTTTATGTTGTACACTGGATCCTACCCTCGATTGTGATCTCTCTCTGTCACTCAAAGGTTTGCTGGGAGAAAACTCATAGTTGAGTTAAGCTCGCCTTTGTACATAAATTATCAAATTAATGTATTAAAGTTAAGTTTTTTTTTTGTGTGTACAATAAAGACTAAAGCACTGCGATGTCACACCACTAACTTTCAAGCTCAGGTAATTTTTGTTGCCTTTTATCTGACCGGAGAATCGAACCCAATACCCTTCAGCAGTCGCGCTTGCGACTACATATACAATTATTTCTGATTTTTTTTTATCCACTTATTAGAGTAACAAACAAAAAAATGTTTTTTCCTTTTATTATATGAAGATCATTAACTTGCTTGTACGATCATCCCACGTGGCTAACATTTAGCCACAGGCTTTCTCTACCTAAAACATTGTTCAGGATAACAATCGGAATTCATGTTTAAGGAAAACATCGTGAGAAAATCTGGAAAACATCGTGAGTAAATCTGTAGCCTAATTAAGTGTCTAACGAAATGAAAATAGAACTTTGTTTTGTTTTTTTTTTTTCATAAAATAATAAATTTTAAAAACTATTGTATAGAAAAATATCAGTTGTTTTATTTAGTAAAAATCTTTAATTACGTTACTTATTTATTTATTTATATACACACAAACACTAAAAAAAGAAAAGAACAAAAGCAGATAGAAGAGCACAAAGGTACTGCTTATTTCAAATGAAATTTCTTCCAGCAGACCTGCGACAGAAGAGTTGGATGAGAGATATAGACACAGTGTGCAGTGTATGCAAATAAGAAAATTAAAAATATGCTATATTATCTAAATTAAATCATATAATACGTAATTATATATATTAATAACAGTATCTAAAACTCAAATAGATTACTATTTATGCGTTTTATATAAAATAAATTATAAAAATATATATCTATAAAATATACGAGATGGTAAGAGGTAATGTTCTTTGACTAGCTTATTGAAGACAGATACACTTTTAGCGTCACGGATTTCAGCTGAAAATGAGTTCCACAGTCGTACCGCATGAAAAGAGCAGTTGTAATAGAAATGGGTATTATGGGATGGGAAATTAAGATGGTTTTTAAGGTGGGATCTGCATGGGGCACGAGCAAGGCGAGTGAACGAAAAACGATCACGCAAGTAGCTAGGGTATGCAAGGTTGAAATGGATGTTGTACAAGAAACATAATTCCCTAGTGTTCCAACGAAGACGGATACGGAGCCACTTGCGATCCTTGCGGAATTGAGAGACATGGTCGTATTTTCTTAGGCGCTAAAAACAAGACGATTGCACAGGTTTTGCAAGCGCTTAAGCTTATTTAGTAGCTCCTCAGTGGCATCCAGGCAGCGGGCATCCCCATAATCAGTGTTGACTTATAGAAATATACATAGCATAGCAGTCGGCCTTATAATTTTCCCACTGTTGGGACTCAGGCCTCCTCTCTAGGAGAGGGAATGGATTGTAATCCACCACGCGGGGCCAGTGCGGATTGGTGGATGTCACATGTCTTCGAATTTTTGGTTCTAGGACATGCCGGTTTCCTCACGATATTTTCCTTCACCGTTTTGAGAGCAGTGGTGATGAAATAAATTACACAAAGTAATACGCCTGGCTGGGTTCGAACCCACGACCTACAACTCGTAAGTCGGGGCCGTTACCACTCGGCCACAACAGCTGCTCCAGAAATATATAGATAATGAAAGATGACTTAAAGAAAATTTGCAGTCATAAGTGCTGATGTTTTATTCAATGGCTAAAATGCTTTAGGTGACTAAAGCTGTGCGTTTCAGCGATTGATGATGACATCAACATCATTATTTCAGTCGAAAGACGTCCATTGCTAGACATAGGCCTCTCTCGAGTGTCGTCACAGAGAACGGTCCTGTGCGTCTCACATTCATCAGAGTCTCGCCACCTTGTGGCCAGCCTTAGTTGCTGGGTTTTATATGTGTACGAAACCAACAAATGTTAAAAAGAAATCGTAGAGTTTGTTTTCAGTTCTTTTCCATAGAAAACGATCAAATGATTTAGCATCTCCCATTAGCTTCTGACGTTTTATTAGACTCCGTGTCAGCCTATGTGAAATATATCGCTCACCTAGTAAAATATTGACACATCTACAGTAAATGCGAAATTAAGTTTTAACGGGCTAAGTGTTTAAAATTGGACAATTTATATCTTTGAATATCTATTATGGTCTATAGGTACTAGTAGCCAACATCACAATTTCTGATATAAAATGTAAAATGAACTCAAAACTTCGTTTTAAATATTTGTACAATCTTTGACCCTTATCTAAAATATGAAAAATGTAGATGTGCCAATATATTGCTCGGTGATATATTTAAAAAAAAAAAGTGAGTACTAATGATAGATTTATGAAAATTGTTCGATTACTCAAAGAAGTGAAATAAGGGAGAAAAGAAATTAAAATCGTCATTTCCATTGGATTCAAGACTTTTCGTAAAATCAAGACGATTAATAAATCTTTATCACGTGGCAATATTCTTTGATGTTCTACAAATAAACCTATTCTGATTACTAGTATCGCAAGTGTATATTGTAAGTGTTATTTGGGTTGGTAGGCTTTCGTGGTAATTGTTATTAATAACCTGTTTTGATGTATCGTTGTGATGAATCCTTAATAATTATGCTGTCAGTATTAATATATATAATCAGAAGCCATTCATAAATTAATCATTATTGTGTTCGCGTAGTGGTTTGAATGTTCTAAGTTTAGATGAATTTAATTAAATTGCTTTGATGAATAATAACATAATATTAATTGTTTAATTTATAAAATAGGGCACGTTTACAATAAATTATCTTAAATATTAAAAAGAACACAGTTGCTTATTTGCCTGATCTTGGGTGAACCTGCCCCCCTAGCCAAGTTACGATCGTTTCGTTTGCGTCGAACGCCTCGAGTAGCCCACGCCTCCGATTCCTTTGTTCTGACCACGTGACTGAGCGTTAAGATGACGTCAGAACAAAGGAATTGAAGACGTGGCTTACTCGAGGCGTTCGACGCAAACAAATCGATCGTAACTTCTTTTTCGACAAGAATTTCTTAGATGGGGCCGAAGTTTTCTAGCTAACTACTCTGAGAAGGAACACCGAAACAAACTCAGAGGTCGGAGTGTCTTTTAAAGTTCATACAGCAATAATGGTCATACAAAAGTTCATACATCATTTCAGCTAGATGTTTGTCATGAAAATTTTGAATCTAAAATTAAACACTTTCTACTCGTGATACTGAATGCACAAGCAATGCACAACAATCAAGCGAAGTGAAATGAAAAAAACTGGGTAAATGCGAATAGGACTGGCGCACTGAGGGTTCGGTACAAACTTACCTCTGAAAACAGTTCAATTCCCGAATTGAGTCACGAAGATTTTTCCAAATCGCAAATAATGTAACTACAAATCTAGTTTTCAGATATTTTCCTATACTTATGTGTTATATTTTTTACTACAGATTTCAGGATTGTAGGTCATGTACCCTATGAATTTTTATTCTCATGAAAGTGATGAATTATACGTTTTTTGCGACATAAACGGCCATATCTTTTTTTTTCGTTAATTTAGAAATTTGATTTTTTCACAGCTTCAAGGGATCGCAAATTTGAGGATATGATTTTAATTTCAATTCGATACTTCCGCGCGTTTTAGAGATAAAGGGTCTTGACAGACAGACGGACGCACTACAAAGTGATTCTATAAGGGTTCCGTTTTTTTCTTTTGAAGTACGGAACCCTAAAAATATAATATACCAGGACAAGCAAAACTGGGGACGTATATTTACAATTTGCCCAAAACCCAAGATCGAGTTTGTTAGTTTAGAAGCTTATTACTAAACCTTGGGAAAGTTTGGGGACCCTATTTCTGTGTAAGTCAATCGTATATTTGAAGTTTGTTAGTGTTTTTAGTTACAAGTGGATTAAGATAGAGTAACTGTTTTTATTCACGAGTTATGAGTTTACATGTGGATGGATGGAGAGGGAGAGGGAGACCAAAGAAAAGATGGATGGATTGTGTGAAGAGTGATATGAAAGAAAAGGAAGTTAGTGATAGCATGACGAGTAACAGGGCAGAGTGGAAGAAAAAAACGTGTTGCGCCGACCCCAAATAACACGGGATAAGGGCAGGAAGATGATGAATTGTTTTTATTCACGTACAAGAATATTACCAAAACCAAATGCTTTCTATAATATAGATAGCTGCTGCCAGCAAATTTGCCCACATGAAGGTAGAAAGTTGTACCAAGGAAACATACTCTCGAGGTAAAAACAAGCTTCATAATTATATGCTATCTTAGGAAATAAATAATTATTTATTTAACGAACACAGTTTTTATACAGCTCTTACTACTCCCTCATGATAATGGATGTTCTGACGTCGGACATTCAGGAAGAGACACCCTGGTGTATGCTGTTTGCCGATGTTTTGGTTTCCAAAAGTGACCTAGACGTCCAGAACAGATTGGAGAGTATTGGCCTGAAATTGATTAGAACCAAAACGGAGTGATTGTTCTGCGATTTCGGCGGTCTTACTAATCTTGTGCTTTTAACTCTCGTCAGAACGCCCATTACGATCTGTTTCGACTTTCGGTACCTCGTCCAAGGGGATGGTGAAGTTGACCGAGGCGTAACACATCGGATAAACGCAGGATGGATGAAATGGCGACAGGTCACGGGAACAACTTGTGACCCACGGATGCCCTCAAGTTGAAGGGTATTTACAAGTCCGTGATAAGACCTGTCATACTGTATGGATCAGAATGTTGGGCAGTGAAAAAGATAGATGAAAAAAGATTACATGTAGCGGAGATGAGAATGTTGAGATGGATGTGTGGTGTGATGAGAATGGATAAAGTGGGAAATTAATATATTGAAGGTAGTTTGAAAGTGGCGCCAGTGACTAGAAAGTTGAAAGAAAATCGGCTGTCTTGGTATGGTCATGTGAAGAGAAGGTATGAAGCGTTCAGTCCGTATGATTGCCGGACAGTCGGAGAGTGAGCTACCCATTGCTCGTCATCCGCAAGCTCGCGCCTGGCGGCTGGGGCGTGAGGATTTCCCTTATGAGTGTGGCCGTCTCTTTCACTAGCATTAATCCGACAGACCAAGTCGCTTTTATATGATAGAACAACAGTAACTCTACTAAATATTAAGTTCGAACTACTCCATGTAGGTACTAAGCTTGGTAAGCAAAGTTCCTAGCAGTGTGTCGTCAGCCTAAGTCTTGCTAGTACGGTTTCCTAATGAATACACAGCCACAACACTTCCCGAGGGCGTTGTAAGAAGAGCGCTAATGGATTTTAATGTTATGGAGTAGCATAGCTGGTACTTATGTAGCTAGATATTGAAGTACTTAGGCGGGAGAGTACATGAATGTTTTACGTTCATATCTGTTATGTCCTTGTTTTGTGGAGAATTTTATATTATTAGCGTAGTTCTTTGTTCGTATTTCTTTCATATTTAGGGTTACGTGCCTAAGTCGGCAAGAACGGAATTCTTATAGGATCACTTTGTTGTTCGAGATGAACGTGTAGAGGTATAAGTTGGAATTAAAATCATATACTCTAGTTGGCTGTTGGGGCAATAGTTATAAAAACAAACATCCAAGTCAACGCGATCTAAAAATCAGGTCGTTTCTTTTTTGTTTAGGCGCATGTTTTGACACTCGCTAAGAATTCAAAACCTATTGGGTGCTCCCCGTTGACCTAGAGTCCTGAAATTTGGTATGGAGCAAGGACTTACAGCACATGTATAAGATAAAATCTGAAAACTAAACTTGTAGTAACGTCGACGACCTAAATTTTAGGGACTCGTCGAGAACTCTCAGTGCGTGATTTCAACTAACATTTGACTGGTTTTAATATTTTAAATACCTATATTTCAATCGAAACTTGGCCTAACTGGTTTTCTTTAAGTTAACAATACCACTTGGTTTAAGCTTTTGACTTATTTGAATTGTGTATGCATTATGTCATGTAAAATGACGTAATAACATGACATCGCGTGTTTCTTGCAAATTATTCAACGACTCGGGTGGTGCAGTGGTTGAATTGAGCTGCTGCACTGCATGTCACGGGTTCAAGTCCCGCATTGAAAAAATATTTTTATGGCCTACAAATTTACCATTGTAAATTTACCATTCACATTATTAGTTAGTCAAGAAACGATTTGAAAAAAATAGAAAAATAAAAGAGGGTAAATATACAACTATTGATGGAGCATTTGCTGTATCTTTTGTTAGTGGCAATAGCTAAATAATGATAAGCAAAAACTGAAATTATTTGAATTTTAGTACAGTGATCCACCCCCTTTTAAAACTTTATGAAAAAAATAACCGTTATAACGAGTAGTGAGATATGCACTTTAAGATCTTTTTTATTGAATAACATTAATCATGAAACACTTAAAACAAAAATAGCTAAAAAAATAATGTAATTTTGAAACTACCATCATTAAGAAATATCATAAAAAACTTACTTTTTTTTGACGAGCTGCACACCTGTTACATCGAAATTGGTTATGACACTTAAAAATTAAAATGTTGCCATTTATTGAAATGTAAAATGCTACTATATAAGTATTAGTTACATCTATGGTTATTAAATTTATACTAGTCCCATTAAAAATTACCAAAAAACGTATTGCTACTTAATGTTGGCAATCACTATAAGCTGGGCAATCACTATTCCCCAGTTGTTCCAAGTCTAGGTATCCGTGTATTTGAGTTTATATGTGTGTGAACATACTGACAGGATATAAGATATAGGAGTAATTCCTAGTGTAGGGCAACATTTATCTATGAAAAAAAGTATACCTTTATTGCAAGATACTTTACTAAAAACGGTGACTCGACTATTTTCTTTGATGTTCCTCTTTTACTCTGAAACTCCTTTACAAACCAAAATAACACTACCATAAGTTAATTCAACGTATCCATTTCCAAACACGACCCCTATTTACCGGACCCCATAAAGGCATCCATTCTTACCCCATTTCAGAATCACACATCACTTTCTCTAAAAAAACTTTACTCCCTAAAAGGAATAATACTACAAAAATGTCAAATACCATTTCGCGTTATAGCGAGGGGCGATCTAATAGGGGTTGGTTTCACTAAAAATATAAGGGTGGATCTAAGATACACCGGCTTAAAGGCATGGGTCACATCTGGCACGCGAAAGGTTCCTGAGAAGGGCAAAGGAAATATATTCAACGTTTTAATAAATCCAGTGACAAAACGTCGTATGTTATGCCTCTTTATTTGGAGTTCGTGATCTTTTGTTTGTATAGTTTATCTGAAAGAATACATCAATGATAACTATTTGTAGGTTGACTGCTAGTGTAAATGGTACAAAAAATAAATGATTATGAACCATTGATGGGTCATATTTTTTTGCGAAAAGGGATAAATAAGAAATTACTCAGAGAAAGGTATTTTGGCTTTCAGATTTTCTTATTTCGGTGAACTAATTTCTGAGATCTAGGGGCATGTCTCAACGCAATTTATTTTGTTATTCGAAGACTATTGTTATCCTTATAACATAAGTGCTTTCATCATCATCATCATAATCATTTCAGCCGAAAGACATTCTTGATTGGACATAGGCCTTTGCCATGTGTCGGCACAACGAACGGTCCTGTGCGTCTTGCATCCATTGCATTCCCGCGACTCTCTTCAGCCCCCCTAGCCAAGTTACAACCGTTATGACCACGCCTCCTATTTCTTTGTTGTGACCATGTGACTGAGCGTTTAGATGACGTCAGAACAAAGAAATCGAAGGCGTAGCCTACTCGAGGCGATCGACGAAAAGAGAATCGAAACGAAACGGTTGTAACTTGGCTAGGGGTCATCAGTCCTCCTTGTGGGAGGCCTTCCAACGCTGCGTCTTTTAGGGCGCGGTCGCCACTCCAGAAGCTTTCGGCCCCATCGACTATCTGTTTTACCGATTGATACTTAAGTTTGGCGATTCTTCGGGTTATGTTGGCGATCTTGACTCTCTTGCGGATGTCTTCATTCCTGATACGATCACGCAAGGAAACTCTGAGCATATCCTTTTTCATTGCCTTTTGGGTGACATGAGGCTCATTATATAAGTGCTTTATTGATGATAAATAAATCGATGCATGACTTTCACAAAATATTACTCAAAAGTTTCACATAGTACTTTAAAAAGCGCACACAGCAATTTATCTTAAAATATTTTACCATACAAAAACAAAGTGCTATGAATAACAGCACCGCTGAAACTGGATACTAACCGGTCTCAAGGCGAGAACACTTCTCCGAAGGCAGCCTCGAAACGAGGCATTTAAGTACTTGAGCTTACTCGCAATAAATTGTTGCAGACCGCGGCATGTCCGTTCATCATTTACTAAAACGAACACGCTAAAGTGGTAGCAGCTTTAAGTTTTGCAAGCGAGTCAAAATTTTGCAATACATTTTCTAAAGCCAAAGGCTTTTTTAATACTTAGCCTATTTCTCTCTCTTTATTGCACCTACCACTATTTTGTTTGGTCATCATCCAAAGATTTACTGGTAGAAAATGCCCAAGGCATTAAGTCCACCTTTGTACTTTTGTGTGCAGAAGCGTTTAAAAAAAAATATATTATTCAACGTGGGATGCCACACTTAAACCTAAGAGTGAGCTAAATTTCTGACAACGAAAACAAAAGTTGTGACCAAATTGATAGCCTTTATTGGTGTAATAATGGTACCTATATCTGGGTAAACCATACCTTTAAATATGCGTACCCTTCAGAGTGTACTGGCGTGATGATATTTTATGTTAGGAAGTGTTGTTAAAAATAAAACAGACACGCAATTACAGCAATCTCGAAAGGTTTGCTGTTATTTATTGACGAGTTCCATAGTTTATACCTCCGAAGTTCTTTACAAGATCTTCATCAAATTTAAATGAGATCACAGGAAAAAAAATACTCTTCCTAACTAAAAGGATCTTAAAAATCGGTTAAAATGTGGTGAACATAATTATCGCTGAATAAAATAAAAAACCATTCATTTGAGAACATTTCACTTTTTTATGTTGGTTAAAAAGACAAATGAAAAAATAATGTAAATAAAAGGAATGATTTAAATGAAGATATAAACACTTTATAAGAAAATAGATCATAAAATTAAGAATGGTAATATTTTTTGCAATCTTATTATTTTTAGATTTTAAATCTGTCATTGTTCTACTTACCTCTAGTTGATCCAGAGATAAGGGTTTGTCAGCCACACAGGTTTGACACTGAACTTATTTTCAGATGTCAATAAAACTGACAGGTTTAAATATGCAACCAGCAACCATGCATTAAAAATACTAAACGAGGAGTATTTCTCTCGACTAGCTTTTAATAATAACAATTTGGGAAATTTTCTCCATTCATTAGCAATAATGACAAAAACCCCTCGTTCTGATGGACATTTAATCCGATCCTAAGACCCCAAAATCCGCGGCGACCCCCTAAATAAACTCACTCAAGAAACCCAAAATATCGAAGAAGAAAAAACAAAAATACATTTGCACATCCACAAAGGTTTCAGTAAAAACAAATACGCAATTGAATATAGGAAAAGCTTCTATTGTTTGATACATCCTTGAAACAATTTTGAAACACGTTTGTGTTGAACTGATTGGTTCCGTCGCGTATTGGTGGGAAAAAGTACAGGGGTTTTATTATTGTGGTACGTTTTTGTGTTGTTTTGTGTTTAATTTGGAATGAGTTTCATTTCATTACACGGGTTGTGGTTCGGGGAGCTTTTTATGATTGGTGTTTCACTATTGATTTAAAAATTAAAATATTGCGTTGTCAATTAGCCAGGAAATTACAAAATGAGACGATTTGTAATTTTGCGACAGTCTTTTCATTAAAAAAAAAAAAAAATTAATTACTCTGCGACGTTTTCCAATTATTTTATCAATATTTCTGTGTTGCACAGAATACTTTTACACCGATAGTAATTTTAGTAATAACTTGATTGATAGCTAAGAGCAATTAAAATCAGTACAACGTAAATATATTTAATCTGATGCACAGCAGAACTAAGTGGTTATTTACCTGAGATTTATGTAATTATGTTGTATTCTGAAGTTTTAATTAACGTAAGTTCAATGAGATTTTATTCGAAGTACCAGCTTTGAAATATAAAATACACTGCAGCTAAAATTCTTTGAAGTTCTATAAAAATGCATATTTCTTTTATTCACGGAAACTCTCAGCTACCAAAGGCGCGGTTTTGCAGATGACGGGTAATGGGTAGCTCGACATTTGATACCGATAAGGCCCGGGTTACATTCCACGCGCGCCTCAAAGACATGTCAGCAAAATTGACAGATCCCACCAGAGCCTTTGACTGCCAGGACATCGGAGTTTTTCGGAAGAGTTACCGGCCCTGGAAAGTAAAGGGCAACTGAAAGAACACAGGTAGGTTTTGCTAAGTAAAAATCTGACAAGCCTTCTAGCTCTACCCACAATGGGAGGTATTATTTGACGAGTTTTTACCGAAAAAAATTATATGGTATATTTTATTAAGGGTGTATTCACATCTGGCGAATGCGCCGTTTACGATCCACTCGCGAGCTGCGTGCATGCACTTCAAGTTCGTGCACCGTTGTTCCGCCATTTGCACGCCAGCTTCGCGCCGTGCGTGAACGGTGCACGGCCAAGCTCGCACGCGAGGGCTTCACGCTCTGTACAGATACCGGCGTGGATCTTGAGCACTGACTTCCATTTGCGCAAAAGTGATATATCGGGTGTCTTTAGTGGTATGAAGTGAGACGCGGGGGCGGGTAGTGCAAACCTTGTACAGTGATTGGCTCGCCGATGTGTACGATGCGCAAAGCGATCCCCAATTTTTCGCCGAGCGCTTTAGTTTCGTACCAGTATCTGTACATACTTCCTTTCCCTCGCAAATATACACTATGCCTTGACTAAGTTGCTCTAGAACAGTGAAACGTAGGCTGTAACAGAACGCGAGCAACACGCGCGCATTTCGCAAGTGGCTCGCGAGCTTCGCATTCACCAGGTGTAGACATACCTTTAGAATTTATATATTTTCCGCAGTACTGTTACCAATATTGTCAGTTTTACTATCCCACTAAAACGCTTGTCTGTTCCGATATTATTTCCAGTCTACAAAGCAATTGGGTAACCAATCGTAAGTCGTCCTCGTGCGATGTTCGTATGCCGTAACTTCCCAAGACTTTCCAATTTACCGCTGACAAGATTAGTTGTTACCTAAGAACATAAAAAATCTCCCGTAACCTTTGAGAATAGTTGTGATCTAGAGGTTTATTGAGCATTTTTCTAGGAGCCTTATTTCTGCGTGCAAGAAATTGTATTCCATCTATCTATTCCTAAAAAAATAAGTAGGAATGTCATGTATGACCTGAAAAAACTTTAACAATATCATAGCTTATGCCTGTGAGTTCATGGTAACCATATTGTCACGGCCTTGGCGTCCTTCACAAAAATAATTTTTTTTGTTTCGCAGGAAAATTATTACTCAGGGGATCCGAGAGCTTTAAGTCTGTAAGGTATCCTGCGAATTTATACCGACTTCAAAAAAAAAGGAGGTTATGTTTGCATACGACGATATTTTTGGTATTTACGTCAATGCATTAAGCAAAAATTCTTCCATTGATGAAAGAAAACTTGTCCTAAATTGATATATAAATACAATTTTTATTAATCTATTTACTTCTGATAGTGATTTTTGCTTGCTTGAATGGTAAAAAAATGATTACAAGGAAATATATTTAATGATATATTTCCTTGGATAAATCTAATGGGATATTCTACAATATGGTCTACCCGTGTGCCCATTCTCATCCAAATCCGATCATTTGTTGATGCGTTAGCAAGCAACAAACATACACATACTTTAAATTTCGATTTTATAATATTGGTGAGATTTAATAAGTTTTCCTATCTATATAGCTATATGACTCTCATCGAAAACAAGTACAATCTTCTAAGAGATATTTCGAGGAGCTTGCCAACTTGATAACGAGGTGTTAACTCTCTTTGGCACCTTTCCGCGAGTTAATATCACTTTACTAAAGCCAAATGAATGTATTGATGTTATATTGCTGTCAAGGTTAATGAGAATAACTAAAATGTTTTAATAATATTAATTAATAAGCTATCTTGGCCCATATATATTACGTGATAACATTATATCGAGTAAATACATTTTTTTTTGCTGATTAGGCTCGCGCTTGACCCTTATCTCACCTGATGGAAAGTGACAATGTGGTCCATGAAGTAGTACGTTTGTCTAGAAGATAGATTTTTTATTGTACACCAAAAATAAAAAATTATATTAGGAACTTAAAATTAATAAGGTGTCACAATGGGCGGTCTTATTGCTAAAAGCGAATTTTTTACAGACAATCTTCGGATTGATTTGACAAAAAAAAGATACGCAGTTAGTTCGTGGTGTACTATTTACATTATGTACAATAGATAGACTAATAAATTGCATATAAAATATATAAATATATAGAAAAACCTATTAGCCTTTGACTTTAAGATTCCTAGGTTGTAACTATCAGGAAAAACTCCTATCAAGAGACTCCAGCAGGGATTCATATTACTTAGCTGTACGCAAAATGAATGTGTTCATTAAGCGTACAATATTTTTCGGTAAAAAATACTTAGGACTGTAAGTAACACTTCACACTGCACTATATTGACTTTGTGCTGTCCGGTTGCATCTTTCTGCGGAAGTGACGGAACACCACGGCCTGCAGCGAAAAGTCTTCTTACAAAAAGAGGGGCAGAGAAGTGTTGGGGACCCGCAGCATAAACACCTTGATATTGACGTTAAAGTGGGACTCCAGCAGCTGAAAGTACCCTCTACCCCACTTCGCACGGGTTTAAAATTAAATAATAAGTGCGACAGGGTGTGTCAGGCTTTTACTGACTAAAACTCACCTACTATCCTTCAGTTGCTCTTTAATAATAATATACTTTATTTCAGATATAGAAAATTCATAATGTGTTAGTAACAGAAATACTTAAACAACTATGCTAATAACAAAATGAATTAAAATGAATTAACTTTAAAATATCATCCCCTCTTAAATCATATATTTTCTCTTAGCACCAGGTCCAATGCATCATGAAAGGACAGTCCGGTTTCTTAGCAATTTTTTTTTTCCACAACTACCACACAACGCCGTCTAGTCTCAAGCTAAGCAGAGCTTGTGTTATGAGTACTAGACAACTGATAAACATACTTATATATTTCTAAATACATACATATTATAGACTAGCTGCTGCCCGCGACTTCGTTCGCATTAACTTCGTAAAACTGTACAATCATTCTGTGCTTGCAATTTATTTCGAAAGCATCGCAATTATTGATTGTACTTTAACATAAGGCGGTTAAAGGTAAAAACGAAAATTACCTTCAGGAAACATGTTATGTACTCGTCCAGATACAGATGTATGAACGTCAATGAATAGAAAGAGTATGTATGGGTCATAGCAGTTGGCACTTCTGCCTACCCCAAGGAACAAACATACATAAACTAATGATTTTTGCATTAGTTTATGTATGTTTCTGGTTTATGTTCTGGTAAAACAACATTGTATGATTTAAAACCCTCGCCACAGTGAGCACGCCACAATCGCAACGGTAATGCCTGTCTTTGAGGAGTGACTACAGAGGCGTCACGGCCTCCTCTCTTTATACAGGACTCACCTGATGTGGTAGTTCCGGAAGGTATCTGTATTGAATTCTGCAGGAAAAAACACTCGGGTCTCACCATTGTGCGGATCGCCCGGAGAATACGATGGAGTATACGGTGGAAGTCAGTCCCGCTTGGTCGGAACGCCGGCGCTGCCATATCCTCGTGGGGGCGATTGGTGGAGAAAATGACAACCAGTAGCCTTCTTCAGTGAAGCACTACGATCAAAGAAGGTGGGTTCCCAGCCATCGCAAACACGGGATTACGGTGGTGCCTTCCGGCCATCTGGTCAAAACAATCCTGAATCGACGGCGCGTAGTATTCTACGCGCGACTCAAAGAGATGTCAGTAAATGGATAGGGCCCTCTAGGGCTGATGTCTTCTAGGACTGGATATCATTCGCAAGAATTACCTCCCATAACAATTTTCGCCTCAATAATGTGTCACTGAAGAGTTTAAGCAGTTAGACAGCTTTGCACTTTTGTTTACCTCTAGTAAACGAAGGAGCATAATCGGGACACCAACCTTCAGCTAGATAACGTGCACTGATAGTGCAAAGCCTTAAGTGAATCCAAAAACTACCATCATAATCAACTATCTTCCTCCACAACAGTACTTATGAAGAATTTGGGAGAGAATGCTTACATTGATTGTTGCAGTTTGATCATTTTGGGAGTTACTTGTTCATTTACCTATGATTTTTTTGACTTGTTTTTAACTGACGTCCACGTATAACACACAAATGTTTCTTCGATAGTGTAAACTACTCTATGAAGAGTCTCCAACTTTTGAATGAATTTCGGCGACATCTTGTGAGTGTGTATCTCCGTCCAATCGAACTCGCATATTGATGGCCAAACCGAGAAATTACTGACGCCGATTGCCTCTGTGAGGACACAGCGGTCTACCCAAGCTGGATAGAATTCTACCGCATACTACACCGGGTCCTCCAAGCGATTCGCAAAATTGTACTTCCAACCGAATCCGGAAAAGCAACCATTTGAAACACCCACAACAGTCCTGAGCTTGTGCATCCAAAAATCAAATGAAATTACGGTAAAAAAATGTAGCACCCGATTAGTATTATCCCTGAGATTGGCCTCCCTCAGGGGGTTGTTCCAGTGTTGGTCACCATTCACTGCAAGAAGGTAACGTCCAGATGTCGCCGTAAGGCTGTAAGGAATCTGAGATACATCATACGTTGTCGATCAGAAAAACACATTCGATTCCGTTTTATATGAAGCAGTGACTGCAAATAATAAAACACGCCATTATTAGGCCGCAAGGTGCCATCATCCCGGAGGACACAGTGGAGCATACAGTGGAGGTATGCCCCGCAAGGGCGTAGCACCACTTTGGCCTCGTGGAGGCAACCGGCGTCAGAGACCTCTCGCGCCGGGCTCTGGTTTAGGTGAGATCCAGAGCGAGGAGTAATGGCAGGCGGTCGCCTCCTTCTGCAAAGTCTTAATGCTAGCGAAGGAGGAGGTCGCAAGCGTAATTGAACGAACGTCCTCACGCCAATCCGAGATTCCGACCCCGACTACCAGCCACGGTAGACGCGGGCTTGCGGACGTCGAGCGATGGGTAGCTAGCCGTCCGCCCGTCCGGTAGTTGACCGGACTGAGCTCAGTCGTCAACAGCGCGTAGTAACCCACGCGCTCCTCAAAGAGATGTTGCAAAGAGCAAGTTGAGGGCACAGGTGTGGTTTTAGTCAGTAAAAGATTGACACGTCCTCCCACTCCAACCAGAGCGTGAAAAGTCATTGGATTCCAACCTTAAAAAAAAAGAAAAAGGTGCCATAATCATCATTATCATTTCAGCCGAAAGACGGCCACTGTTGGGCATAGGTCTCCCCAAGTGTCGCCATAATGACCGGTCCATCCATCGGATTACGTGATCCTCACCAGGTTATCAGTCCACATGGGGGCCTTCCAATGCAAGGTACCATGTAACCCCTTCCGAAAATTTGGCTGTGTTATTTTAAAGTCAATAATTAAATACACATAGGTATTTACTTTTATCGCCATTGGTCACAGTAAAAGTAGTTAAAAATGCCTCAGTCTAACACCAGTAGATTTAAAATACACAATGCCATCTATCAAATTTAATATGAAGTTCAACATTCATTGTCATCATTTTTTCAACTTTGCGTCTTTGGATGGCGTTGCGAGTTGCGTGTGGTGTAATTTTTAACTTCTTAAAAACTGTAAATTCATACCGTTTGTATTTCATAATATGCTTTGTTTTATTGCGATGAAACAAAGCCTAAGTAATGTATCAAGTTACACAGAATTTTAATGTATAAAAGCTATCTACATCGATTTCTAACATTTTGCGTGATACGCACACAACTAAAAATTTCTACAGATATATTATGTGTAGATATATAAAAAAATGTAAGCATGCAAAAATATATAAAAAAAAAACTTATTTACGGTGAAAAAATAAAACCAAAAATATCGCAAGAGAGCCACATGGGATCCGAACAACCTGTAAATTATACGCAAGTCTAGATACGAAACCACTGCGCTACGGTCTTCGGTGATGCAAATTTAAAATAGACGTTCTTATATAAACGTCATAATTGACTGGTTGGCTCCTTATCGATGATAGCGTGATGATTTTCGTTTCAGAAGTAATATTTGCAGCTAAATGGTATAATGTAATATTATTCTACGTGATTTTACTCGCCGCTTTGATTTTATTATGTGTTTTGATTAGTTTTTACAAAATATTAAGAAGATATCGAATAGAAATGTCAATTTTGTTTCGATAAAATGGTAAAAGTTAGTTTTATTACAAAAAAAAAGGATAAAATAATGACAAAATTTTTAACTGTAACTGGGGATCGAACTCGCGGCAAATGTCGTTCAATACCTACATTTTCGATTATTGCTCACCCCCCATAGCAAATAGCGTGATAAATTATAGCCTATAAGTTGCCTTGGCCTATAAGGATTATGTATGCAAAATTTGGACAGAATCGGTTCAGTAGTTTTTGCGCCAATTAATACCATGGCAAAATAATTTTACTGTTTTATTATATGTATAGATAAATTACACCCAGACACAGAACAAATGATCGTGCTCATCACACAAACATTTGTCCTGGGTGGGAATCGAACCCACGACCTCCGGTATAGCAGTCAGGGCCACTAACCACTAGATCAACAGGCCAGTCAATTACCTTCAGGATGCTATCCTCTTTGCGTTTCAGGGCTAGGGTAAGCCATAAAACGATCCCACAGCCCTAGCAAGTTATACTACAATCTGAGTTTTCTAGTCACGTATTAGATTTTTCTAGGTAAGCTTGCCCCAGCTAACCCTAAGCTTAGATGAAATAAGCATTT
Organism: Mythimna vitellina; assembly: GCA_949316375.1. Classification (NCBI taxonomy): domain Eukaryota; kingdom Metazoa; phylum Arthropoda; class Insecta; order Lepidoptera; family Noctuidae; genus Mythimna; species Mythimna vitellina. The sequence continues at coordinate 2,874,647 of OX438687.1, read as the reverse complement.
CCCAATATTCGAACGACTCCATGTAAAATATTGGTATTAAGCCGCATCTCGTTTTATCGGAAGCTGATCCCTACCTTGTTATAATCAAGCTAAAACGATGAATATTACTTACATCACGTATTTATAACAACGTTAACGAAGCTAGCTTAGTTTTGATTTATAATTTCGAAGTTGTTAATTTGTTAGCTTTCTGAGGTGTTGCGTTACTTACTAACTGATTTGTGGAGGTTGGATGAGCAGTGAGTTCAAGGAAAAAATTTGGTATTGTGATATCGAAAGGAGATCGCATGAGTATGTGAGAACACTGTAGACTCCGCGAATTCTTAGGTTACTTTTTCATCATCATCATCATTTCAGCCGAAAGACGTCCACTGCTGGACATAGGCCTCCCCCAAGTGTCGCCACAATGAACGGTCCTGTGCGTCTCGCATCCATCGTACTCCCGCAACCGTCACCAGGTCATCGGTCCACCTTGCAGGAGGCCTTCCAACGCTACGTCTTCCGGTACGTGGTCGCCATTCCAGAACCTTTCGGCCCCAACGGCCATCCGTTCTGCGAGCAATGTGCCCTGCCCATTGCCACTTAAGTTTGGCGATTCTTCGTGCTATGTCGGTGACCTTGGTTCTTCTGCGGATATCCTCATTCCTGATTCGATCACGCAAGGAAACTCCGAGCATAGCCCTTTCCGTTGCCCTTTGGGTGACTTTGAGTTTTCTGATGAGGCCCATTGTAAGCGACCACGTTTCAGAGCCATATGTCATTACTGGCAACACGCACTGGTCATAGACTTTCGTCTTGAGACACTGTGGTATATTGGACGAGAAGATACTGCGCAGCTTCCCGAACGCTGCCCAGCCCAGTCGGATTCGACGATTGATCTCTTTCTCGAAGTTAGACTTTCCCAACTGGACCGTCTGTCCCAGGTAAACGTACTCGTCCACAACTTCGAGTGTAGAGTCCCCGATCTTGATAGGAGTGGGTGCTACATGGCTGTTTACCATGACTTTGGTTTTGTCCATGTTCATTCTAAGTCCCACTCTTTCGGAAGCTCTACTGAGGTCATCAAGCATTGTACTGAGCTCCTCCGTAGTCTCACTACTATGTCGTCGGCAAACCGAAGGTGAGTGATGTACTCGCCATTGACATTAATGCCTAGCCCTCTCCACTCCAGAACCTTGAAGTCATCCTCCATTGCTGCCGTGAACAGTTTCGGAGAAATTACGTCTCCCTGCCTCACGCCTCGCTGCAAGAGGATAGGTTTCGAAGTCTGGTCTTGTAGTCGGACTGACATAGTGGCGTTTTTGTACAAACACTTCAGCACTTCGATGTACCGATAGTCAATTTGGCACCGTTGGAGAGACTGCAGTATAGCCCAAGTCTCAATCGAATCAAAGGCTTTCTCGTAGTCCACAAACGCTAAGCAGAGCGGCTGATTATACTCCTCAGTATTCTGTATAACCTGCCGCAGCGTATGTATGTGGTCCACGGTGCTGAAGCCTTTTCGAAATCCGGCTTGTTCGGGAGGCTGGAAGTCGTCGAACCTGCGTGCAAGACGATTCGTGATGACTCTGGAAAACAACTTGTAGACATGACTCAGAAGCGAGATGGGCCTGTAATTCCTAAGCAGGGCATTATCGCCCTTCTTAAAAAAGAGTACCACCACGCCTCTGCTCCACGCCTGTGGCGTTTTTCCTTCGAGTATGACGGAATCAAATAGCTTCTGAAGGGCCTTAAGGACCGGTTTTCCACCCGCCTTCAGGAGTTCAGCCGTAATTCCGTCCTCACCCGACGCCTTGTTGTTTTTTAGCTGCTTCAGAGCCATCCCAATCTCGTACAGGCTGACGTCCGGGATATCTTCGGTATAGTGTCGAGTCAACCTAGTTCTTGGGTCGTTTGCTAGATTTGCCGCGGGTTCAGTGATAGACGTGTATAACTGTCCATAAAAAGTCTCGATCTCTCCCAGAAGCTCCGATTTGGCGGAAATGACTCTGCCATCGTCGGTCTTCAGTTTCGTGAGCTGGCTTTGCCCAATAGACAGATCTCGTGCAAATACTTTGGAGCCCTTATTCCGCTCAATTGCATCCTTAATCCTTGCGGTATTAAAGCGGCGAAGGTCGCGTTTCAGGGACTTCGATATTTGTCTATTGAGCTGCCGGTATATGCACGCATCGTCTGAAGACTGCAGAATCATCTCACGCCTCTTCTTCATTAGTTCGAGGGTCGGATCAGAGAGCTTTTTGTTCTTATTTGTACGGTGAGTCTTGAAAAACTTAGACCCGACCGTATGGACAGTTTCCACGAACCCATCGTTATATTCGTCCACGGAGCTTCCTAGGCACTCGAAACGATTGTGGAGTTCGAGCTGAAAGCTCTCGGGGTTTTGGACTTGGATATGTGCTGGACGGAGCGTAGACTTCATCAGTCGTGACCTTTCAAGCTTAATATTAATATTCAATGTGCCTCTTACTATGCGGTGATCACTTCCAGTTTTCACCGCGTTGATCACAGAGACATCATTGAATATTTGCTTCTTCGTCGACAGGATGAAGTCAATCTCATTTCTAGTCGCACCGTCAGGACTTTGCCAGGTCCACCTCCTATGCTCACGCTTTTTGAAGAAGGAATTCATCATGTAGAGGCCCTCCTTCTCCATAAAGCTAGCCAATAGGTGTCCCCGGTGATTCCGACGTCCAAATCCAAATTGCCCCACTCGCAGCTCGTCACCGTCTCGTTTGCCCAGTTTCGCGTTAAAGTCCCCCATGACCACGGTGAAGTGAGTCTTATAACCATGCATGGCTCTGGAAACATCCTCATACATGGTCTCTACTTCGTCGTCGGGGTGTGTCGAGGTCGGGGCATAAACCTGTATGACCTTCAGCGAATATCTTGATGATACTCTGAGTATAAGGTACGCCACCCTGGTCGACACACTCTCAATCTTCACCACATTGTTCACAAGGGACTTGTGGACGAAAAACCCAACACCACCCTGGGACTGCTGGTCACCCTCCCGGAAATAGAGCAGGTTACCGGATTTGAGAATAATCGTATCCTCCCCCTGTCTTCGGATCTCAGATAATCCCACAATACTCCATCGTAACCTGCTCAATTCCTCCTCAAGTTCGGTGATCTTCTCGTCAGTCCTCAGTGTACGTGTGTTAAAAGTTGCCAGGTGCAGTCGTTTTGTAGATGGGTAGCCAGAGGTAGGGTAGAGGTGTAGGTAGACTTATTCTATAATATAGAAATATTGTAACATCATTTTTTTTTAAAAAGAGTAACCATGGAGTTTCTTGCCGGTTCTTCTCCATAGGAAACGACCAATTTGGAACCGTGCACTAGCTTCTGACGTTTTATAAGTGCCTATGTAGGCCTATGTGAAATAAAAACTTTTGACTTTGACTTTGACTTAGGTTAACGAACTGGCATGTAAAATATACTTTTAAGGATTTTGTTGTTCTAGAATAGGTTTGAAAATTGTGTAGAACAAAGAAATGTCTAAGTTTTAGCAGTTTGGACATAACCATTTTAGCACGATGTGCTAATATTAAATCTTGAAGAAAAGTATAAGTATTTTTATATCATATCAAGTATTTTATTGAAGTAAAAGTCCTGAACCTCAAATGAAACCGTCGCAGAGTGCGATAGTATTCAGCTGCATCCATTTAGATTGGAAGCCGATCCCAGTATAGTTGGGAATCGCAAGGGCCAAAGAGCAGGGCCAAAGCCTAGTAGGGCCATGGGTCGACTTCTGGAAAAGTTACCCGTGGTCCTAAAAAGCAAAGTGTAACTAAAGGTGATTTTAAAAGTCTGAAATGCCCTCTCACTCCACCTTAGAGCAAAAAAGTCATTAGATGTTTTTCCACTTAAAAAAAAAGAAATAAATATGGTTGAAAATCGATCAAACGTCAGACAATGATTAGCATAGTCGGCCTTATAATGTTCCCACTGTTGTCCCTGGTTTGGTCTGTGGTCCCTGGTCCCTGGACCATAATCCACCACGCGGGCCCAGTGCGGGTTGGTGGATGTCCCGCTCCGCCCAAGAGCGGGTTTTGTCATAAGATTATTTTCCCACCCAATAAAAAAAAAAAAAACGTGTCTTAGAATTTTTGGTTTTAGGACATGCCGGTTTCCTCACGATGTTTTCCTTCACCGTTTTAAGAACTGTTGATGAAATAAATTACACAAAGTAATGCGCCTGGCCGGGTTTGAACCTGCAACTTACAACTCGTAAGTCGGGGCCATTACCTCTCGGCCACCACTGCTCTCAGTCAATGATTGCTGAAGTTCAATTTAGTAAATAAAGCTCTTCGTAAAGAGGTTGATTGGTATTAAGACGGAGAAAAAATAAAGTATATATAAAATACAATTTGTTACATTCACACGTAAATAAGGATCACATTAGGGAAACACACCAAAGCTTTTTCGGCGTTGTTCCAAGATTCATAAATTTATGGCTTCGTTTATAACAAGTCTGTTATGTTCCACTGCAGAGCAAATACCTATTCAGTCTTCTTTCACCTTCTGTGTTCAGGGTTACACAGGACCTTATCAAAAAAGTCTATCTCTGCGTGTTGCTCTCCATCTATGAGATCCATTGAATTGTGAGTTTGGCCCATTTAGATACCTTTGTACTCGTATATTACTATTTTCATTTCATGTATAAACATAAGCATAATCAGCTTTTAAATGTTCCCACTGCTGGGACTCAGGTCTCCTCTCTCTAGGAGAAGGAATGGGCTGTAATCCACCACGCAGGCCTAGTGTGGGTTGGTGAATGTCTCATATCTTCGGATGTTTGGTTCTAAAAAGAAAGAAAGAAAGAAAAAGAAAGAAAATATGTTTATTTGGCAAAATAATTTACAACTAAAAATATAATATAAAAATAAGAAGAAATAAAATTAACAATAAAAAGAAAAAAAAAATATGTCTCACGGATACGCCAAATAGGTCCAGTTCAGCATAATGCCAGACAACTACGCAGCAGTTGCCTGACGCTGGTTTTCAACTGAACCTTAGAGTGCTGATACGGATGAAAATCAGTTTCTCATATGGGAATTAAAGTGGTTCTAGGACATGCCGGTTTCCTCACGATGTTTTCCTTCAACGTTTTTAGAGCAGTGGTGATGAAACAAATTACACAAAGTAATACGCCTGGCTGGGTTTGCATCCGCGACCTACAATTCGTAAGGGCCGCTAGGCCACCACTGCTCTCTATCGTCCTCCATTTCATGTGAAAGTTTAAAAAAAAACATACAAAGAACCATGGGTAAATCTGTATGAGATCCGTCCCCCCTATCCAACACATACTAACATATTTGAAACAGATGTCAATCGAAGCGTCTAGTTGAATAGGGTTTTTTTTATTATGGTAACATTCCTCATAAGTATGGGGTTGAAGTTTTAAAAAATATTTTTATTTTAACCCAACCTAACCTTTTTTTTTGTTGCCTGGGTGGAAAATCCTCATCGATGTTTCTCGCCTGTGGCAGGCGAAGGAGTCTTTCAGACCCTTACTGACTAGAATTCACCCCGGTGTTCTCTCCTACTCTTGGACCGGGGATCATGGGAGCTGATACGACATCTATGATAATCTAACCTAACCTAATCCAAGTGTTTTAGACGTTAAATGTACTCATAACATAGTATTGTCATATATTTTTGAATTTAACTTGCCTGTCCAATATTTTTGTAGAGCTCGTATATCTTCATCCAAAAATGTATGAAGTACTATGTTATAAGGTTATTATAGATAATTAGGTTAGGTTAACATAAAAATATCTTATAAAACCTAAACCCAATACTTTTGAGAGTATATAGTAAAAAAAATCTCACCTTTCTAAGATCTTTTCATTGAGATACATTTCAAATCTGTTGATCGATGTAAGAGTTGAGAATACGTTTTGATGCATCGTCCTTAGATTTGCAATCCTAAGAGCTGTGAAACCTTCTAAACATTTAAACGTTATAAATCGTCTCCCCAGCGACTCGTAGAATTATTTCGATAGCCCTATAATTATATTTATTGTTAAGGCCGTCCCGTTCTTGTAATTCAATAAAGGGCAATAGCCACGTTTTCCTTGTAGCAACATTAAAATTTTACAAGCATTCCCTTGGTTTCGGACCTCAAATCTGACACGATTCTTCCTGGTTCCGATTTGGGGCTTTGTGAATTAGCGTACTATGTACCGGAAAACCCTATTTGATGTAGGAATGAAGGATTATAAGGATTGACCGTCGTAAAAATAAAATTGTACAGACAGTAAAATAAAAAGTAAACATTTATGTTTTCTTCAAACGCAAAATTTGGAACTTCATTTTGTCACCTCGAACTTAGTTTGTGTTTTGAATTCTCGTTATTATTGTATTTTAATTTACCTATGTTTTTATTTAATTTATTATTTTAGCTGTGTAACTCTATCTTATACTAATTATTAAATAATCTTAATAAATCTGCACTAATATTAAAAACAGGTAAATTTTGTTTGTAGGAGGTAATCTCTGAAAGTGTTGGTCCGATTGCTAAATTTGTTTGTGAGTGAAATAGGCTATAATTTATGTACGCGGGTGAAGCTGCGGGCAAAAGCTAGTACCTACAAAATACGATTTCAAATAAAACCTTGTCTACAACAACAATCTTTAACCCAAAATTCACACTGTTAGAAAATACCATAATACTGTTATTAATGCCGCGTATGTGTTGTACGTACTGTGCATAAAATTTTCTTTTCTAATGAACTCATGCTCAAGTTTTAATGACCTCTATTTTGTAACAGTTTCATAAACTACTATTTACCATTGAAAATAAGCAGTATATTCAGAGATATCGGCCGTATGTTACAACAAAATTGGAGGAAATCAATTGCTGACTGGATTCAGAACAACAGGAACAGGTGACGATAGAAGCTCAGGAGATAGCGTGACAAGTTAGACGCCTTCCTAAAGCATTGGCTAGATGTGGCTTTTCTTTTGGGTGGGAAATTATCTAATGCCCTCTCTCGCCCTTTTCGTGTCAGACTTTTACTGACTAAAACCTACTCTTGTTTTTTTTTTTGCCTTCATTCCAGGGGTCTTGGGTTCTCTTTCGCATCACCCATAGCCCCAGTAGGCTTCGACCCTTCTGGGCCCCTACGGTTTTGCTGACACCTCCTTGAGGCGCGCATGGAATTATTAGAAGTATACATGGAAGTATTCCATATACTACCCACCGTCGACAATATGAGCTCGATTCGGACGGTTACTGGACGGTCGGACGACGAGCTAGCCACTGCTCACCGTCTGCAAGCCAGCGCCTACGGTGGCTGGAGTGTTAGGGCCGTTCCCTCGCACGTGCGGTCGCCTCCTTTGCTAGCATTACTACTTCGCAGAAGAAGGCGACCGCCTGCCACTCCTCCTCCTCCAGGCTAGATGTGGCTAAGGACAGAGAAAAGTCAAATGCTTTTGCCCTGCAGTTCACACTAGACTTATGATAATAATCATAATATGCAGATAATGATAGTATCTAAAAGCAATTATTAAAATTGTGCTTTGCTAACTTTCTTTTTCGAGTAATAAAAAGTCCTGTCTAAAAAACTAAAAATGCAAAGAAAAAACTGAACTCCAATTTGTTCTTTAATAGTTGAAGTTTTGAGCTTCAAATAGTAGGTCAATAAACTCGTAATGGGTTCCTTATAAAACTTAGTACCTGAAACAACATATTTGTATTTCTTTGAACTACTTTTAGAGCTAACGTTGCGAGATGATCCAATTTAAGTAATTCTGTTTAAAGTCACTGTTTCTTGCCGTAATCAAATTTGATGTCACCGTTTTATTGTTCGCGGTTATAAGCTACAAAATAAATTTGGTTAATGGAATTGCGGATGGTTTGTGAGGAGCTTATTATTTTATTTATTTATTTCGAGTACCAAAGACTCATTTTAGTTCCATAATCACATACAGACAATATACATATCATACAATTACATATAATGAAATATTAAAATCAAAATGTCGAATTTTATGTCTAAAATAATAATATATATAACATCCATTCGGGTCGTTTTTTAAGGTTAAGTAAGACTGGTCCGAGGTCAGTCTGTAGATGGATGAGCATCTTAACATACCGAGGTTTCTCCATGGTTTGAATGGCATGTTAAACCGTTGGTTCTATCAGTCATTTGTTGATCTTTGTAACGGATAGTCTAAGCAAAGAAATCTGACTCCAGTCCAGTCAAGGGGCGCGTTACCCAATAACTGGGTTGTGAAGGTCAGGTAGGCAGTCAGTCACTCAAACTGAAATACTGTTATTCAGCAGCATCTTCTTAGACTCCTCGATGGCGCGTAGTGTTCCATGCGTGCCTTAAGAAGATGTCAGCAAACCGTAGGGGCCCAACAGGGTCGAAGCCTACAGGGGCCAAGAGTCTGATTCTGAAAGGAAGACTAAGCCCTGGTATGAAAGACAATGAAGGATCAGGAGTGGGTTTTTAGTCCGTAAAGGTTTGAGACTATCTCTCGCTCCGCCCAAGAGTGGGAGATGTCATTGGATGATTGTCCCACCGAAAAAAAAACACTCTTGGTATGAAATACCAAACTCGAATTGAAATTTCATAAATTTACAATGTCTTTGTGGTTTTCAAAATATAAGCTTAATTTAGTGTCCCAAATGTGAATGCCTAGACCCTAGTGGTTACGGGTTATTTATTATCCCCTATCAATATTATTTCAGACATATTGACCTAAAATACAAAAAAGGAATTCGTAAAAGCTTTCTAGATCCTAAGAGCAGCCAGTAACGTAATCAAGTAAAAAAAAAAACTCCGAAAATAGAAAATCGAGTCTAGTACTTGGAATTTTATTTTACATTAATTTACTTTCCGAAAAATGTGTCAACTAAAGAAAATAAATCAAAATAAACTCATACATACATAACAAGTTTGAAGTCGCGTCTCCGTCCATCGTCGTCGCTCCGCCCAAGAGCGAGGGATGTCATTGGATGATTTTCCCATCGAAAAAAAAATCTGGTTAAGCTGAATCAACTCTTAGTAATATGCGATTCAAATAAGAATAGGATCGACTAAGCGCCATGTTGTGACGTCAAAGCTGTCAAATCGAATCAGTCAAACAAATTTGGGAAAAGTAGACCACCTGAATTGCGGGTAAAATTAAAACAAAACAAAGCAGAAAATATAACCACGATAATAATAATATACACAAGTACAAAAGTTATTTCAAGTAACGCCTGCTAAGCAAAAGTTACAGCAATATGCTCTTTGGAAAGTCAAAACTTTGAAGGCCTAATAGAAAATCTAAGCACCAACAAAACAGAAAAATCTTAACAAAGAAAAATTAAAGTTCTGATGCAAAAAATAAAACCAATTTATTGTATCCAATCAGCACCTAACACAATAAGCATGGTAAAAAGTCTCCTAACAATTACCAAGACAACACCCAAGGAAATCTAATAACAGAAAGAAAAGTAAAATATGATCGGTCCAGCAAAATTCTTCAGTGTCATTGCTTATTACGGCTTTAATTAACTTATTTGAAGGCAGACTGTCGGCGTATAATTTCAATAGAAATTTAGACGCCATTGTATGTGCCTTCTAGAATCTTCATTTCAATGGATCTGAGAGCAATTGTGTGCGTCTGGAGCGATTTTGTCAGGCCAGATGGCTGGATCGAATTCAGGTGTTAATTTTTGATGTATTGTGCAGAAATTGGTGGTAGATTTATAGGTATAGAATGAGTACCAGTAACTTTTTTAAATTGATTTTCGTAAGATCACAGAAAATAAATGAACGGTAGATTTAATTTTATTGTTTAAAAGTCTGATCATTATTTATGTAATGTTCAATTTTTTACGTGACCAGAGTTCTGGGCTTATTTTCGGTCAACGAATCAGCATTGCCATTCAACGTGGAAATGCAAAATGTATTTAACTTATTGAATTTAATGACTGCATTTCTGCTTACCATCAGGTGGGATCGCAGTCAAGCACTGATTTAAATCAATTAAAAAAAAATTTTGGTGAGCAATAAAGAATATATCTATCTATCTGTCTATGTATCTAACAATGCTGCCAGCGTTCTGGGCACTGTACCCATTGACAGTAACGTGGATGATTTCTTTGATGCCCAGTGAATCCTTTTTATACGCGTTTATACATACTATTTATTTTATATTATTTATATACCTATTAAATTGTTTTTTAGTTTAGTTGTTTGTAAGTACCTATAGTATTATTAGCTAAGTAATCGTAAGTATGTAAATTATTTTAACAAATAAATATAAATAGTTTTTATTCAACACACCTAATGAAAAAAAACAAAATATTTTAAATAAAAACTAAAAAAAAAAACCTTTATATGCGTACTTACATAGCTAACAGCTTGACAGTATAATTTAAATCTTAATGTATAAAAGTTTCACCAGGTAATAAGTGTAATAAGGTTTATTTATTTATTAAAACTTCATGCAACACAAAAGTACAAAGGCGAACTTAATGCCTTAGGCATTCTCTACCAGTCAACCTAGGGTGGTGAAGAGAAAATATGGTATGGTATAAGGTTGTTAGCTTACACAAAACTGATTCACCCTGTTCCCCGTACTAGTATAAACTGTATTACGTTGGAACAGTTTTCATCAGTCACGTATAGTACAGTAATGTAACAAATCAAATTAAGACGTTACTAACGTTTGATATGGCGGGTATACATAAAATATTGTATCAGTTATTTTATAAAAATTGCAGGTAGTTCTAAAAATTTACATAGTATATGCAAGGCTTATAGACGCTTCGTTTGTTTATACTGTTGATAGGTACACCTTTTATCATTGATAAATGTTTGTGTTTGTTATGTTTCCAACTGATATTTGTCAAATTTAAGATAAAAAGAGAACAAATAATAACAAATTAGCAAAAAATCCCCCATAAGGTGGACCGACGACCTGGTGAGAGTCGCGGGAGTGCGGTGGATGCGAGACGCACAGGATCGGTCATTGTGGCGTCGCTTGGGGGAGGCCTATGTTCAGCAGTGGACTTCTTTCGGTTGAAATGATGATGATGATTATGAGAAAAAAACGAACAATTAAAAACTAATATTGTATATTTCTATTCACCAAAGAAACAATCAAATCAAGGACAAACACACAACAATTTCAATTCACATCCATCACAGGCATCCATTCCAAATAGACCCTACTAACAATGCTGACCAAAAACATCATCACCCAGCAATTACTTATTCAAACACAAACTTATCTAACAGATACTCGACCATAAATCACCTTGATGCCATCTGACAGCTTTGAAATGGGGCCATAATAGTTGCGCCCAGACATCTTGGGGCTTACTTAGAATAATTAATGCCGAAGGTACCTCATACCGTCTCGCAGGTTCTACCTTGCCCTTAAAATTAATTGGGGTATGTTTAACCCTACCTTGGAATGACTCGAAAGCCTTTCGAGATGTAGGATATACCGAATAAGTCCTGTTACTAGGTTTTTGGGATTGATGTTACAATTTGTAGGTGACTTACACCTGGCGTCGTCGTAATTTATCTCTAGACGTTTGTTAAAATTAATGTTTTTTACACTGCTGTTACAATTTTTTTGTAGCTCATTTTATTAGAAACTAGTTGCCTCTGTTCCAGTTTTTTCAGGAATGACATTTTTTTTTTTTCGTTTTCCTTATATTTTCAAAAAAACCTTCTCCTGATAATAACAAACACAACAAAAAAGAAAGAGCGAAATTGGTGCAACCAAACAACAAAAATTCACGCGTAATGACGTGACCAAAGGAAATCGGCCACATCATCGCTTACCATCAGGTAAGATCTCTATCTTACCTGGTTTCTAGCCAATGTAGGCGCTGGCTTGCGGCGAGCAGTGGGTCCTCGCCGTCCGCACCATCCGGTAACCGTCCGGACCGAGCCCAAGTGGTCGACGGCGCGTAGTGTTCCACGCGCGCCTCAAAGAGATGTCAGCAACACAGTAGGGGCCCAGCAGGTTCAAAGCCTACTGGAACGAAGGCAAATAAGCACCGCCCATGAGCGGGGGATGTCATTGAATGTCAAGTCATTTGTGGTTCGGGTGTCGACTCAAAACTTGGAGATCTTCCTCAAAGGAGAGGTTTGGCCGAAGGGTATCGTGTATCGACGATTTCGTGGAAAAATACCGACCTCGCAGCGAAACACGACGCCGTCACTCGTCATCAGGTAAGCTCACTATCTTACCTGATGGTGACTACACTCAAAAGTGAGCAAACCCACATTAAAAAAAAATACCAAAGAACATTTCAACCAGAATTAAATATCGTTTGTCCGACTCAAAATTCAATTACAACCCCACGGGACACAAGCTTACACAATGTCATTTAAGCTTAGCCAAGCTTAACTTAAACGTCATTACTTTTGATGTTGCTTGTTCATCAATTACCAATACAAAAACCAACTCCTTAATGTCACAGGTAAAAAACTCCCTACCCAAACATGTCAAATTAAAATGAACGAAAAAAAAAAAGAACATACGCTGAATAAAATGTCACCATGTGTTCACTCGTGTAAGCACATTTCAGCCCTCGAACCTAGCCTAAAAGGATTGAAACATACAACATATCATATCCAAACAGCTCTTCAAATATACACAAGCGTACCACCTGTGCCATATCTCATAATCGCTGGCCCACTCGTTACGGTGACAGTTTAAGAGGCTTACGAAGGATTACCTTCCATTTAATATATTTTTTTCCTTACAGGTGCGTTTGACGGTACTTTTCGCCTGTCACCTTCCCTTTCGTGACTTTCTTTTTAATTTTACCGAGAGTGGTTTAAGGATGATGGATTTGCGGGTAGATTGTTGCGTGGTGAATTCTTGGAATATTTCGCCGAAGAGACTGGAGCACATAAAAATACTCACGACTGTTACACGATCAGGTAGTTATGCCTTTGGGAATCTGAATAGTCGGATCGATAAATAATTAATTTTGACTAACACAAAAGCCAGAATAATAAAACGGTTTTATTAAAATGGGCCTGACGTGACGAGTTTTATTAAATTGAAAAATGTGCTTCGGACTGAAATTTAATAAGAGACAGTTAGTGAATTCATTTTCATCAAAAACTTAACTGACTGGGGTTAAAGGGCTTATGAGGTGAAATATTTTATATTTTAATTAAAGTAAATAGGGTGTCAGACAATATGACACCTAACAGTTTCACAAAGTTTTATTGGCGCCCAACGAGGGACTAAAATAATGTTGAAAATGAATGTGTTATTTTAGGGTATCGTACTTTTGTTGTTTCAACATTGAGCAATCAATTATAATAACTAACTGCCTACGTTTATAGAATAAATCTAAACAGAATTGTAAATCATGAATGTGCTTAGTTCATATTATTGGCACCCAGTTGGGACTCCTTCCCTCCACGATATTCAAGTAAATTCCTGAATATTAGTAATAAAAAAGCTAGTAATAAAATATTAAAGATATTTTGCGTCAACTCTATAACTTATATAACACGTTTTCGTTGGTTGATATATTCACATTGGCAAGATTCTTAATGCTCATATCCCAAAAATGATTTCAGCATTATTGAATCAGGTTTGTAGGGTAGTGACAAAGTCAAAGTCAAAGCATTTTATTTCAAATAAAACATTTACACTTTTGAAATGTCAAGAAGTCAGTCAGCCAGAAAAAATGATGCTAATTGCACATTCCAAAGCGTAGATCTCTATGGAGAAGAATATGCAAGAAACTCCATGGACACACTTTTCAATCATGTTTTGTAATTACAAATATATCTGTTACATGTTTCTTGACGCTATCATGTGAGAACAATGTAAATAAACCGAATGATTCAACACACGTGCCACCATCAGTGAAACATTTGAGTGAGCATGACAAACTCTTAACCCGGCAAAACTCGGAAATTCTTCGTGCTATACCTGAGTTAGTAACATAATGATATTTTTATGGGATGTTCATTCAAAAGTTCCAATAAAATATGATACGTGGTATACAATTTATTATAGAAGAGCTTGTATCAAATTCAGTTGGAGTGTTTGGACGACAAGCTGCTGCGCTAAGTGCCGCGAATTCGATTCCCGCACGGAACCAACATTTGTATGGCCTTCAGATGTTTCTACCGGGTTTGAGTGCCTTGTTTAAGTAAGTTTGCATATTTGTAATGTTAAGAAGTAAGCAAGTATTCTGTTTTGACTTTTGGGCTATTAAAATCGCATTTCTGCTTCAGTTGAAAAAAAAAAAATTGCCAGAACACTGCCAATTAAGTCTTAGTAGTATAATACTTAATTGGCAGTGTTCTGGCAAATAAAAGTAAATATATTTAGACTGGCCTGTTGGTCTCGTTAGTGGCCTGGAGGTCCTGGGTCGATTCTCAGTCAAGACCAATGTGTGTTCTGTGTCTGGTTGTAATCTGTATATATAAAAGGAGAAACTGACTGACTGATATATCAATGCATAGCCGAAACCGCTGGAGCTAGAAGCTTGAAATTTTGCATAAAGATTAATTAAATGTCGTAAGTGAGCACTAAAGAGGGATTTTTGGAAAACTCATCCCCTAAGGAGGTAAAAAAAGGGGGATTTCATATGTATGCATTTTTTTTCCCTGAGCCAATTGACTCAAAACTTAGTACAATTGTGAACCTAAATTAGGTATAAAGTCAGCCATATTTATTTTTACAGTACTACCCCCAGTGCAAGATTTAGGGAGTGTTAAAGTATGTATGGGAGAATATTATTACTTGGGTTTTTTTTTATTGGGTGGGAAAATGATCTTATGACAAATCCCGCTCTTGGGCGGAGCGCCAGATAGTGTCAGACTTTTACTGACTAAAAACCCACTCCTGTTCCTTTTTTGCTTTCGTCCCAGGGCCCCGGGTCTCGCTTTCACACTACCCGTGGCCTAATAGGCTTCGACCCTGCTGCGCCCCTACGATTTGCTGACATCTCCTTGAGGCGCGCGTGGTACGCGCCGTCGACGACTTGGGCTTGGTCCGGACGGCTACCGAACGGTTGGACGGCGAGCCACCCATTGCTCGCCGTCCGCAAGCCCGCGCCTATGGTGGCTGGAATCCCACTCCCGGGCGTGGTTTTCGCACGAATCCGGTGCAGGAACTTCCCGAACTTACTGTGTGCGGTGAAAACCTGCGTCATGCGGAAGGTGAGGACGCCGTGAGGTCTTTTCAACAACGCCTCAAAGAGGGGACTTATCGCCATAATTGTGGCGTGCCCAATTATTACTTGGGTTAATAATAAACTTGAAACTTGACACGAGTACTTCTCTAAATAAAGACTCCCATTATTCTTTATTCAAAACTACTCTCAAATTACTGTTTAGGTCGTGTTCAAGATTTTCGAAGTCTTACCGCGCGGCCTAATTTACTTTAAAGTCGGTATTACAAATTAGGAAAATTTACAGAGCAAATAGTGATTATTTATTTTTAGGGAAAGATTTTACGCAGTGGTTTGTTTCACTCAAAAATGTGAGTACATCATACCAAGTGGTCGTTTATCTATTTATCTATAATATATATGTATTTATAAATATATAAGTATGTTTATCAGTTGTCTAGTACCCATAGCACAAGCTCAGCTTTGTTTGGGACTAGATGGCGTTGTGTAATAGTTGTGGAATAGCATAACATAGCATAATCAGCCTTTTAATGTTCTCACTGCTGGGACTCAGGCCTCCTCTCTCTAAGAGAGGGAACGGGCCGTAATCCATCACGAAGGCCCAGTGTGGGTTGGTGAATGTCACATGCCTTCAAATTTTTGGTTCTAGGACATGCTGGTTTCCTCAGATGTTTCCTTCACCGTTTTGAGAGCAGTAGTGATGAAATAAATTACACAAAGTAATGCGCCTGGCTGGGTTTGAACCCGTGATCTACAACTGGTAAGTCGGGGCCGTTACCATTCGGCAACCACTGCTCTTTCTGTAGTTATGGAATATATATATTATTATTTTTTTTTACACATTTTTACTCACAGTGACATAAAACCTCTGCCGATATCCAATCCGTACAACAAAATCAATCATTTAGAGTCGTTTTCCTCAATTGCCAATACGATCACATATCCATGCTGCTAATACCCTCTCGTTTGCCTCCAATATCAAAGAAACCTCCCCAACTATTCACATAATACTTTATATTTAACCTTCCATGAGCAGTGGTGGCCGAGTGGTAACGGCCCCGACTTTCAAGTTGTAGGTCGCGGGTTCAAACCCAGCCAGGCGCATTACTTTGTTTAATTTATTTAATCACCACTGCTCTCAAAACGGTGAAGGAAAACATCGTGAGGAAACCGGCATGTCCTAGAACCAAAAATTCAAAGACATGTGACATCCACCAACCCGCACTGGGCCCGCGTGGTGGATTACGGCCCATTCCGTCTCCTAGAGAGGAGGCCTGAGTCCCAACAGTGGGAACATTATAAGGCCGACTATGCTATGCTAACCTTCCATACCTCAAGTCTCAAAATCGAATGACGATTATCCCTCCAGCAAGCAAACCGAACGAGATTTGCATGGGACAAGGCGTGGCAGGAGATACCGAAGGATCCCTTTTAGATGATGCTCCCAATGATAATAAAGACGGAGTTATTATGTATTCGCTGTTCAATTGGTGGCTAAGTGAATAATTTGTTAGTTTTATCTGAGAGCGGAATTAACACTTTGTGGTGAGGGTTTAGTCGATCGGAAAACGTTGTGATGTAGTAGATTGCTGCCCGAGTATGTACGGTTGCTTTAAAGTTGTGAAGGTCGTTTGAAATTGTTGTGAAATGAAAAGTGCCCACGTATGGGGCCCACGTTTTTTCTTCCATTCTGTCCTGTCAACCGTCACGCTATCACTAACTTCATTTTCTTTCATATCACTTCTCATCCATCTTTTCTTTGGCCTCCGTCTCCCTCTCCATCCATTTACATGCCTTTTTTGTTACCGTTACCTAATAGAATGGTTACACATTAATATTTGGTGGGAAAAGGGCAGCCAAATCAACAGAAAATGTTTTTTTTATATTTGACAGTCAAACAAAGCCGCAATCAACTACAAATAACCGTACATCGAAAATTCTCTCAGTAATTTCAGCATTGTAATACTTTTGACAGCTCATTCGTTTCTATTACATTTTACAATCCAAAACAAACTATAGCTCCCGGAAAGTAAATTCATTTGTTTGACATTCAATATTTATTCGAAGTGCACGCTAAAAACAAATTTAACTTCGAATAATAATCTGGAAACAAAATGGTCGGCACACCGTAATCCTCAAAAATATATTCTCTAAATCAATATTGCAGAGCAGTGTCCGGCCATCGAATATTTTATGAACACTGAATGGAACCAGTCCAGTAGAGTGACGAGGTATTATATCGAGTTGCCAAAATGTCTAAAAAATATCGTGCTGGATTCGCATTTCAGTTTTTTGAGCGGTTGATTTAAAATAGCACATAGTTTCTTATTTGTTTTTAAAAACGTGTATTTATCACTTGGTTATTGTGTTATCTAAAACTTAGCTCGGTTTTTTAGGGGAATCAAACAGAATATTTGGTTTTATACTGAGGTGACAGTCTCGTTTTCTTCGGGGTGATCATTCGATACAATTTCTTTGGTTCAATACTTCGTCGCTTACATAGCGTCATCAATACCAGCGTATAGGCCACCTTGGCTACAGGCTCTAGGACACAGGAGCTCATAGAAGGTGGAACATAATCTGGGTTGCAGTTCTACATCCGCACTGGGATGTCTCATGTTTTTTTTTTTTTAATTTTCAATTCGCATTTAACTTTGCTCGAATTCTTGATACCACTTATGCAGTGTTCATATACCAAAAATCACCATAATCTGTTAATATTTAGAAGTTGCAAAACTGCAACCATTTTTTTTTTGTTTTCGAGGGAGTGGAGTTGAAAAGGAATATCAAACTTTTATTGAATTAACCCCACCCATGTTTTTTCAATTGCTCTTTACGTTTCAGGACTCGGTCAAACTATACCACTATCTGCACTTTAGTTACTTCGCCGCAGAAACATTTTACCGAGTCGTTACATCTGCACACATGGATTCGCAGTCCAATTGACTTCTATTTAATACGTTTCCCCATTTTTTGAGGTAAGAAATCATTCAATGACTTCTCTCGCCTAGGTTGGAGTGGGAGGGCGTGTCAGACTTTTACTGACTAAAACTCCACTTATTATTATTGTTTGTCTTGCGTTCTAGAGCTCTAGGGTTTCTTTTTGGCATACTCATGGCCCCAGTAGGCTTATGCTTTGTTGGGCCATTACGATTTTGCTGACATCTCTTTGAGGCACACATGGAACACTACGCCAACGACTTGGGCTCGGTACGGATGGTTATCGGATGGCCGTACATTGAGCTATCTATTGCTCGTCGTCTGCAAGCCCACGATTTGTGGAAATTGGGGTAGGGATTCCAGCGGCTAGGGGATGAGGAAGTCCATTCCCTCAGCCATGCGGCCGTTTTCTTCGCTACTATTACCTCTTCCTAGAAGGAGATGACCACTTGCCAACAAGCAAACCTGCCTACAAACTAGCTTCTGCCAGCTTGCAAGTCAGTTTCTCCATACAAACTTTGAACCTCCGTTTCATCCCCTTAAGATGTGAATTTCATAAAATCCGTTCTTAGCAAATGTTTACATCCTATAAGGAACCTACCTGCCAAATTTTAAGTTTGTAGGTGTTATAGTTTCTGAGGTTTCGTGATTAATCCGTGAGTGGTATTTCACTTTTATATACACAGATTAAAATGATGAAATGATATCAGATGTACCATTTTTTATCAACTGAGCTGAATAACGATATTGATCCTCAAGTAAGTATACCTACTTACTTAGAATCTGTCAATCTTATTTATCATACTTCCGGATCCAATTTACCCAATTTTGTTGGCGAAAATGTTTGTTAAAATATCCATTCTATAGTATGATGACGTATTTTGTGAGGTAGAGCGCTTTCAAACGTGATTTATGTCATTCAATAATAGTACTTTATTCAGTGTATTTACTTCTTTTATCATAAAAAAAAAATATCTAAGTATACAAATAAAAGGAGAGTAGTGGTGGTAACTGCCCCGACTTACGAGTTGTAGGTCGCGGGTCCAGCCAGGCGCATTACTTTGTGTAGTTTATTTCATCACCACTGCTCTCTAAACGGTGAAGTAAAACATTGTGAGGAAACCGGCATGTCCAAGAACCAAAAATTTGAAGACATGTGACATTCACGCACTGGGTCCGCGTGGTGGATTACGGGCTATTCCCTCTCCTAGAGAGGAGGCCTGAGTCCCAGCAGTGGGAACATTAAAAGGCTGATTATGTTATGCTATAAATAAAAGTAGAAACGGACTCACTGATATATCAACACAAAGCCGAGACCAGGGATCACGAGTGTCAAATTTGGTACAAGGTTTCCTTTTATGACATTGGCGACAACCGCGGATGTCTTTGTTGAGAACTAAGAGAGAATTTCCCAAAATTTGTCCCCTGAAGGGATTAAACATTTGTACTGAGAAACTTAGATTTCCCAAAATTCGTCACCTGAAGGGATGAACTTACGGAAGAACCTACTTTTACGAAGGTGGAGCCGCTGGAAGAAGCTAGTAAATTTATCACACTTGAGCAATTAAAACAGCAGAAAAGAATCAAATTGGACCTGTCTTACACATACAATGATATTCATATCACCTTCGAATTTGACATTTTTTTTGCATTTTTTACGCACATTTTGAATCTAATGTAATGGTTTTGGCAGTTTTATTTGTTACTATGGTAAATAATTTTGATAGGTTTTTTTAGAAATATTTCCTACTGTAGCGACATCTATAGAGTCACATAAGAACTAATCCTGCATCGCGCAATCAAAGTTCTCCGCGCAATTAGAACATATAGAACAGCCCGATATCATCTATCGGGCAGTTGCCCACCAGATATAACACCTGTGTGGCCGGAGGATTCTCCCTTTTCAACGGAGGTTTGCGGGACTTTACTCTCTATTCCGCATACCTCTAAACTACTATTTGAATTTCAAATACACCAAGCCTATTTTGTTAAAAAATATTATGACGCCATCATCATAACCATTAGAACACACATTTCCTCTTCATGTCAAGCATTAATTTCACGTTCCTCTACTAATTAAACGATAATTAGGACTCACACGACTGATATTTACTTTAATATTGTATGTTCACGTTGTGTCAAAGTAGGTATTCTAATATCTGTTTCCATTAGCTCACCACTTTAGGTATAGGACACGCCATAATTATGGCGGTAAGTCCCCTCTTTGGGGAGTGGCTGAAAAGGCAACAAGGCGTCCTTACCTTCCGCATGACGCAGTTCCTCACCGGACATAGTAATTTCTGGATTCGTGCGGAAAAAACGCCCAGGTGTTACCATTGTGTGGACCGCCCAGAAGACACGGTGAAGTATACGGTATAGGTGTGCCCCGCCGGTGTACAGGCCATGGTCCGTAGCAAGGAGAAGTGGCAGGCAGTCGCCTCCTTCTGCGAAGCAGTAATGCTAGCAAAGGACGAGGCCGCACGTGCACGCGCGAGGCATTGGCACCATAGGCGCGGGCTTGCGGGCGGCGAGCAAAGGATAGTTCATCGTCCAACCGTCCGGTAACCGTCCGGACCGAGCCCAAGTCGTCGACGGCACGTGGTATTCCACGCGCGCTTCATACTTCGTAACAGCGTAATTTCGAACTAGCGTATATCGCATTCGTATGCTTTCTAACGAACGATACGTCGGCCTTGCATACTTCGCTCCAGTGAACTTTCAAACTGGCGTACCTCGAGTTCCTGTACTTTAGAAGTAACATACGTCGACATTTCAAACTTCGACATTCAGTAGCGGAATCAAAGAAAAACACTCTAGGTATAAAATACCAAATTCGAATCGAATTCTCATCAATTTACAATGTCTTTGCGGTTTTCAATAAGCTTAATTTAGTGTCCCAAATGTGAATGCCTAGACCCTAGTGGTTACGTGTTATTTATTATACCCCTATCAATATTATTTCAGATGTATTGACCTTAAAATACAATAAAGGAATTCGTAAAAGCTTTCTAGATCCTAAGAGCAGCCAGTAACGAAATAAAGTACAAAAAAACAACTCAGAAAACAGAAAATCGAGTCTAGTACTTGGAATTTTATTTTACTTAGATTTACTTTCCGAAACATGTCTCAACTAAAGAAAACACATCAAAATAAACTCCGTTCAGCATTATAACAAGTTTGAAGTCGCGTCTGCTAAGAAAATAAAGTTTACCGAGCGCACGGCACAACAGCCGAGTTTTCATTGAATTTACACTGGATATTGTTATTTTGTTCGTAATTTTTGAAGATTTTCACGTACAGAAAATGTGGGGATGTGAACGATTTTGTATTCTATTTTCACGTCTCTTGGGACCGGGGAATATATCGTTTACTTTTCATATTTTTAGGGTTTTGTTCCTCAAAAGCAAAAAACGGAACCCTTTTAGGATCACTTTGTTGTGTGTCTGTCGGTCTGTCGGACCTTTTATCTCGAGAACGCGTAGAGGTATCGAGTTGAAATTAAAACCATATACTCAAGTCTGCGGTCCCTTGAAGCTGTGAAAAAATCACGGCCGTTTATGTCGAAAATAACATGTATTTCGACACTCTCAACGGAATCAAATTCATAGGTACTTTCCGTTGATAGCACAAGTATAGGAAAAAATCTGAAAACTGTAAATTTGTACTTGTAACATCACAAAAAAAAATATTTTTTCGATTTTTTTTTTTATTCACGATAGGTTCGCGCTTGACCGCCATCTCACCTGATGGAAAGCGATTCAGAAAAATCTTCGTAACTCAATTTGGGGATCGAACTGTTTTCATAGGTAAGTTTGTACAGAACCCTTAGTGCGCGACTTGCCCTTGCCCTAATTTTTTTCTTTTTACTTCATCTGAGTATAATGTTCAATCTTCTGCTAGTGGCTTCATCTGCATGAAAGTATATAGTCTATATCTTATTTTCTCTTTTTTTCTTTTTCTTCGTTTTATGTCACTTTGCGATAAAGTAGCATTCTATTCGTGAATATTTTTTAAATCTGTTTCGGTTTTCGGTCAGTGGGAATTGGCTTGGCCCTATCGTCTGATTGGGCCAAGCCAATTCCCACTGACCTGGACTCTGACGGGTCTGGTGAACTGGACTGGCAAAACGTAGACGTACTATAAGCACGATATTGCCATTCCTTTTTATGTATCTACAGAGGTGATATTATGTTCTTTTAAAACCCCTGTAAATGAACCCAATAGTTCATTTTCTAAACGTAAATACTATTGTAGTGGCGATATAGAAACTAACCGATATCCTACATAGCTGTTCTCCGCGAAATAAGAACATATTTCATACAACAGCTTGAAATTAACATACGGGCAGTTGCCTGGATCAGACATCACACCCGTCTGGTCGAAGATCCTTCTATTTCAACGAAGGTACGAAGGAACGTGTGGCTTTACGCAAATTTCTAAATTATTTTTAATTGTGTCCAGCTAAAAAACTACATGAAAATATGATTTTAAAGAGAATTATTATATCATAACATATTAATAGTACTTAAATAAGTCGCATGCTATCCAGCAATCGGAATTTTACATCAACTGGACCACACCTTCACACACGAGAACTGGTCATTAGCACGTATAACATATTCGTACTTACGTGTTGTTTTGTACACTATAAATTATGTTAATTGAAAATAAAACGTTCACTTTTTTAATTAATTTTATTTTAAATATGTAACTACTATAATATTGTATCAAAAATATGAAATATTCGGGAGCTTGTTCGTAAAACATAGGCAGTACCTAGTAATGATACAGCGAGAATGTTTTCAAATTATCAATTTTATTCCCTTGGGCACATTGCTCGCAGAACAGATGGTCGATGGGGACGAAAGGTTCTGGAAAGGCAACCGCGTACCGGAAGACGCAGCGTTGGAGGGCCTCCCACAAGGTGGACCGATGACCTGGTGAGGGTCGCGGGAATCCGATGGATGCGAGACGCACAGGACCGGTCATTGTGGCGGCATTTGGGGGAGGCCTATGTCCAACAGTATACGTCTTTCGGCTGAAATGATGATGATGATGATAATTCCCTTGAAAGTGTCGAACTATACGTTTTTTGCGACATAAACGACAGTGTCTTTTTATTTCGTTGATTTGATGTTTTCACGCCATCAAGGGACCGCAGATTTAGGTATATGATTTTAATTTCAACTTGATATCTCCACGCGTCCTCGAGATAAAGGGTCTTGACGGACAGACAGACAGACGGACAACAAAGTGATCCTACAAGGGTTCCATTTTTCCCTTTTGAGGTACGGATCCCTAAAAAACGTGTTAAAAAATGACACGGAGTTAGAGCAGGAAGATGATGATGATTTGAGTATAGTGTATTTAGTGGAATCATTTGAGTATACCAACTTAAATTCAAGGCAAAAGAACTAGCTAGCAGCACCAATCGAAGCCACTTTTAACACTATCGTAACTTAAGATCTATTCAACATAAATGCACTTGCATAGCACAGTAAAGCATAATAATCAACCTCATAATGGAAAGCCGTAATTCGCCACGCAGGCCAGGGTTGGTTAATATCATATCTCTTCATTGCTTCTAGGACATGCTAATTTCTTCACGATGTTTGTCTTCACCGTGTAAAGATAAGTAACAAATTAAGCGCCTGCCTAGGCATGAACTTAGGATGTCCTAATGCAACTGTGCTGTTTGGATTGCATTGGAACATTTCGACATCTCATCATCATCATAATTTCAGCTCAAAGACGTCCACTATTGGACAGCGGCTTGCCTCTATTGTCGCCACAATGAAAGGTCCTTTCTCTACCTACGTGGTTATTTTAATTAATATCATTATAAAAACTGATTTATTTCCTTTTGATGTCTTCTTTTAGTGGTTTGACATCAAAATATTTGTGCCATAGTAACTTTAAAATACGAGTTCAATTCGCTTCCGTCTCAAGCTCATGAATAAGTCTCCTTGCGATACCAAATCGTTATGAACGAAACGGAAGAAGAATTACCATAAAAATCGTCACGAAAGTCATAATAAAGAGCAGTAAAAAACATTGCTATCTTGATAAAAAATTACCCATCAAATATTTTCAAAGCTGTCTTTAATAAAATAATAAAAAAAACAACAGTATTTTGACGGTGTTTTGTTTGCTCCTCACGTTTGTGCCCAGTCGCACGTAAAACTAATACGTAGAAGGAATCTCATAGTAATATCGTCATCGTTTGTAAAAGATAGATATCGGATTTGTGACAGACAAACGATTTCTGTTTTATGTCGCAAGTTTCTTGCTTTATGAATTTTTTTGTCCCTTGGTCCGCTTAATTTTGTTTTGGTCGAAGTAAACACTGTTCTCAAAACGGTGAAGGAAAGCATCGTGAGGAAACCGGCATGTCCTAGAACCATAAATTCGAAGATATGTGACATCCACCAACCCGCACTGGGCCCGCGTGGTGGATTACGGCCCATTCCCTCTCCTAGAGAGGAGGCCTGAGTCCCAACAGTGGGAACATTATAAGGCCGACTATGCTAAACACTGTTCGATTTCTGTACACATATGTTTTTTTTTTTATTGTTATAGATTAGAGCCTGACTGCTGTTCACCTGATGGTAAGTAGTGATGTAAACTTTGTTAATTGTTAGCTATTAATGTTTTGGTGTCAAACAAATTACTTTCAAGATTATTATTGTAATAAGGAAACGATTATTTCTTACTGACTAGAGAATCCATTTTACAAAATTGCTCCTAGTTTCTGAATTGAATCCTATAGCTAA
Organism: Mythimna vitellina; assembly: GCA_949316375.1. Classification (NCBI taxonomy): domain Eukaryota; kingdom Metazoa; phylum Arthropoda; class Insecta; order Lepidoptera; family Noctuidae; genus Mythimna; species Mythimna vitellina. The sequence goes on along the minus strand of OX438687.1, from coordinate 2,849,804 downwards.
ATCAATGTGGCAATTTATGTATGTACTATGCTTGGACTTCTGTGGTTGGTGGAATACAGTCATTCGCATCAAAGTTTAATTTGTGAATGCATCGATAACTTCTTCCAAAAACTAGGTATTTATTTATTTAAACTTCAAGTACATCAGTGGTACATAGGTGGACTTAATGCAACAAGGCATTCTCTACCAGTCAACCTTTGGGTTTAAAGAAACAACACTGTGGTAGGTGTGCACAATAAATAAATAACAGATAAATATCAAGTGGAATATAGTATCATTAAATTAAGTTACAATAATAAAATACTTACATATGATTATATTATAAACTAATAAATACATTATTATTAGGAGAACTGAATAATAACAAACTTTTCCAAAAAAAATAATAACCGACTTCACTAAAAAATTACACTAAAAGGACCATTTTCAACGTAACTATTCAGAACCATTCATTTATTTGTATTGTCATAGTCGCTTAAATATCTTCATTGTGATATCTATGCGAGTATGAAGTTCCGTTGACCATTTCTAGTCTTCTTCATCAGTTCCACTTCATCAAATGTTACTTTTTGACTGTAAATGCTTGAGTTCTCGATGAAAATACCAATATCACTATATATTTGAGGAGTTCCCTCGATTTCGCCAAGATTCCATCATCAGAACCCGACTTGGTGACTATGGGACCATTTGTTCCCATAGTGTTGACAGAGTTCAACAAACAAAGAATTTTTCAAATCGGTTGGCAAGCGACGAAGTTATGCGCGAACAAACATACAAAAAAAAATACCAACATCCGAATTGAGAACCTCCTCCTTTTTTAGAAGTCGGTTAAAAATAACAAAACTACCACTAAAGACTACTATACTATCAGAGTAATGCATAAGTGAGAAAAAAAGTTATAATCGGAAACTAAAACAACATCTCTACAAATACAAGGTTTTTCTTTTTAAAATTATAATGTCTCAACTCTTTAATCCAATCCCTTTTGTTTGACTCTTAACCCAACGTTTATTTTCAACTTACTCCTTTGTCCCCAAACATTAAAGAATACAAAATTATTATTTTCGGAATCGGCAAAATTACGAATTCCAATTTTATCGAAACAGAGTTGAATTACGCGCCTGGTTGGCTTCCGAAGGTCAGTAACTATAGTAAAACGATCGTTTAAAGAGATTTCTCTTCGAAACAAAGGGAACGATGACAAAGTAGATTTCTTGGCACAGGACAAAGAAACAGCGGAATAAATGCTTTTTAAAATAAGTATAAGCTGGGCGTGAAATGGCGTAGATATTCTGCCAGCTGATAAAATGTGACTGCTCGATATAGCTATGATTTATGTGTTTATTAGGCGGGAAAATGGAAGTATTTTTCGTCAGTTACATTTATGGAACACTAGCTTCTGAAAGCGGTTTTGCCCACGTGAAGAATTAACCCAAGGGAAGAAATATGCTTCCCTACGAGCACCGGATGAAGAAGAAAAGCCTCCCACAAGCTGGACGGATGACCTGGTAAAAGTCCCGGGAATCCGATGGTTGCGAGACCCATAGACCATGGACATATATATACAAACTTTCGCCTTTATAATATTAAGTGTGATTTTTAGGATTCCGTACATCAAAAAAAAAACTGGGCTAAAAAAGTATGGAACAAGATTTTCATACTTCGAACAGAACAAAAAGAAAAACCGTAGTCACATGTTATTAAAGTGTTTTGGTTGGTAACTATAACGTGTAACTGCGGCTTTTCGTCGTAGTTGGGTTGTAGTTTTTTACTTTTTTATTTATTTAAATAGAAATAGGAATGAAGCGCCTTTAGGTTGTTCCAAAAACAACTCTTCACGTTTAGTGATAAGGTAACATTTTAAATGTGAACAAACTAAACACAGCATAAAGGTGCCATTCGAATTCGGCTGCAGGCTGCGGATGCAGCCTGCAAATGCAGTTAGCACAGGCACGCCATGTATCGAATAACTCCAATTCTATTCTAATCTATTCTATTCTAGTCTATTCTATTCTATTCTATTCTATTCTATTCTATTCTATTCTATTCTATTCTATTCTATTCTATTCTATTCTATTCTATTCTATTCTATTCTATTCTATTCTATTCTATTCTATTCTATTCTATTCTATTCTATTCTATTCTAAATATCCCGATTTTTTCCCGACCATATGTTTAGTTTAAATGGCTTCAAGGCTAGAATAAATATGCTCTTAATAAACTAGTGCGCTTCACCATCAACAATTACATCACTGTTTATCGAGATCGCAGTCAAGCGTTAGCTTTTATCATAAAAAAAGTCAAACTCCCTGTTACACGTGACACTATAACAGACAAATAAACACCAATGTAAAGCAAATAAATTAAAACCTACCCTCAATCCCCGCAAACTAATAAACAACAACCTGGCAGCATCCTCTCAGCTCGGAGCCAACATTCAGATAAAATATCTTAAACGCGACGAGATAAATGGCGGGTAGCAGATACAAAGCGAGCTAGCGAAACGGATGGGGCACTAGAATGACGTATCTGAGCTGTCCAGACTTATTGATAAAAAAATTATTGGAATTAATGGTGGTTATGCTAGCAAATTATTTTTTTTTTCATCATTTAAGTTTTTGGTTATTTAACGATGACAATTATGTACCTTTTTAAAAAGTTAGTTAGTATTAGTTTAGTTTAAAATTATTGCTCACAGGGATCATCAAAAAGTAGACCCTTTTATCAATGGATCTGAATTTTTACTAGGTACTGGAATAGTTTGATACAAATAATAATCTAAGTCTAACTTTGAGAAAGAGGTCAATCGTTGAGTCCGACTTGGTTGTGCAGCGTTCGGGAAGCTGTGCGGTATCTTCTTGTCCAACATACCACAGGGTCTCAAGACGAAAGTCTATGACCATGGCACTGAAACATGTTCGCTTACAAAGGGTCTCATCAGAAGGCTTACAGTCACTCAAGGAATAAAGATATCCGCAGGAGAACCACGGTTACCGACATAGCCCGAAGAATCGCTAAACTAAAAAGGCAATGGGAAGGACACATTGCTCGTAGAACGGATGGTCGATGGGGCCGAAAGCCGCGCACCGGCAAACGCAGCGTTGGAAAGCCTCCCACAAGGTGGACCGACGACCTGGTGAGACTCGCAGGAATGCAGTAGATGCGAGACGCACAGGATTGGTCGTTGTGGAGACGCTTGGGGGAGGCCTATGTCCAACAGTGTATGTATTTCGGCTGAAATGATGATGATGATGAATAATCTATCCATCCATATAACCGTTTCAATGGGAACACTTTCATCTTCCTAGTTTAAGGGACAGAGTTTAACTAATTGTGTACAGATTTCTGCAGCATCTAAATGTTTTATATTTTTCCTATACCACGAAGGTATAGGACTGTAAACATAAGATATAATTATTTATTATTAATCTTGCGTATAGCTAAGGAGTTGAATTCTCTGAGTCTGTGTTTCCCGAAAGCTACTTGGAGGGCTTGAAGTTAAACGTGAATAAGTTGCTTCTAGGGAAGCATGAAGCATAATCGACCACATCGTCGTTTACCATCTGGTGAGATATTGGTCAAAGGTAAGCTTGTAAATATTAAAAAAAAAACTCAAATTGTTTCAAAATATATCATTATTGCTAATCGACTCTTCACTTGACCATAGAGCTGGGTTTTTTTTTTTTGGCTAACAAATCAGCATTGCCATTCAACGTGGCAATGCAGCCAGCATTCTAGGCACTTTTTCCATTAGCAGCGCCGTGGATGAATCTTCTTATGCCTAATGATTTCTTTACTTATGCGTTTGTACATATATATACGTATAACGTTGTTTATCAGTTTGTAAATTTATTACCATTAGTTAGGTTTTTTTTTTTTAATTGATATAAACCAGTGCTTGACTGCGATCCCACCTGATGGTAAGCGGAGATGCAATCATTGATGGTCAGGCGCACTAGTTTATTAAGAGCCTATTCACTCTAGCCTTGAAGACACCTATATTATAGTTGGACGGAAAGACCGCAGCAGGCAAATTGTTCCAGTCCTTCGATGTACGCGGTATAAACGACGAAGCGAAACGCTTAGTCCGTACCGTTGAAGTTTCAACAACTCGCCGTTCGTCGGTTTGTCCGATGGTAGAAAAGAGATGGCGGAATCAATTCATGCAGTTCCCGCGCACACTCTCACACAGGTTTTTTAAATATGTAAATAATTTTCAAGGGACCCCAAACCTCAGTATATGGTTTGAATTTCAACTCGATACGTCCACGTGTTCTCGAAATGAAGGGTCTTGACAGACAGACAGTCAGACGGACAACAAAGTGATCCTATAAGGGTTCAATTTTTTCCTTTTGAGGTACGGAATCCTAAAAACATAACAGAAGATTAATCTCAACCCAAACACTTCTAAGTTCAACATCATACATATCAGTCAAACTATTACAACATCAGCTCAATCCACGACAAGGAAAGAAAACACGACACAGATTAAGGGAGTAGGGAACCCAGATGTAGCAAAATGGGTCAACAACACATTTCGGCTAATGCTTCTCCAAGGACCACGTTGCAAATTGCCGTCGATCTTGCCTTCCGTCCTGAAGGGATTCTCTTTTGATTGCCTACTGAACCCTAATTACCGCTTTTTCTGGTCCTTTCACTTCTTATTATGGAACGCCATTTTTTTTCTCTCGTTTTCGCTACATTAATTTCTATGTGGTGTTTTTGTATTGCCGTTTTGATGACCTCAGCTAAAATACCAATTGTGGTTATTTGTGTAATCTTTCTCGTCATAATGATGCTCATCATAGCAGATAATAAGTTTCAGTCGCTTGGATTATTGTTACCTATTTAATTTTGAATGTACTGGAATGAGCGTACAAATGATCTTTTTGATCAAGCGGTTCTTAAGTCAAGAGTGAAAAGGTTACTTATAGGCAATCGTGTACCACCTCATCATAACTTACTATCGGGTGAGATAGAGGTCAAACGTGAACCTATCAATAAAAACAGGGCAAGTGCACTGAGGGATCCGTACGAAGATTTTTCCGAATCGCAAAAAAAAAATCTTTTTTTATGACGTAACTATAATTTTACAGTTTTCAGATTTTTTCCTGTGTTTGTGCTATAAGACCTTGCTTTATGCCAAATTTATAGTATATTAGGTTTATATAGTTATATTATAGTTATTTATAGTAATTTAGAGTATACTAGGTCAACGGGAAGTACCCTGTGAATTTTGCTTCCCTTGAGAGTGTCGAAATACACGTTTTTGCGACATAAACGGCCGTCTCCTTTTTTTTTGTTAACTCAGAAATTTGATATTATCACAGCTTCAAGAGACTGCAAATTTGATTATATGGTTTTAATTTCAACTCGATATCTCCACGTGTTCCCGAGATAAAGGGTCTTGATAGACAGACAACACAGTGATCCTATAAGATTTCGGTTTTTTTTCTTTTAAGGTACGAAACCCTAAAAAAATTACACAAAAGGTAATTTCATTAATATCTAAAAAAATAAACAGCATGTAAATCGTTTTAGTCAACGTAATACTCAACAAACATGACTAGTTTAGTAATAACAAACAGACGTTCTTTCAATATTTCCACGTTTGTATGAAATGAAGGGAATCCGACTAAAAGCTTTGCGTTATTTGCAAATCTGCTTGCGACAAGAAAAACCTTGATATAACGTAATGTATGGAACGGAAACACAAATACACAGGAGAATAAAAACTATATTATATTTCAATCTCGATGACTAGTTCATTCGGCCTGGGATTTATCCCTGAATAGGTTTTGATGAATGAAGTGTCAAACTATTTGTCACATACTATCCTGTAGATAGGATGTACGTTTTATTCCAACAAAAACTGTTGTGGTTTTTACGATGCGTTAGATGTTTTATCGTGCGGAAAAAATGTTTACACATTGTTACCTTAAAAGCTTTTTAAATTACGGGGTTTTGGAAAACAAAATTAAACATACATGTTCATATAATTTTGTGAAAAAGTGCAAAAAAATAAAACGTTGAATCATGTTTGTTTTTGGAAAGCTAAGTTTTGACATATTTATTTTAAGGTACAACAACACATACCGGCCTGTTTGCGGGACATAAAATGTCACAAGAAATCGTAAAAAATAAAAAAAATATCTTCTATACATATAGATAGATAGATATTCTTTATTGTACACCAAAAATACAAATTACATTAGGAACTTAAAATTAATAGGGTGTCACGATGGGCGGTCTTATCTCTAAAAGTGATTTTTTACAGACAACCTTTGGATGGATTTGACAGAGAAGGAGAAAAAAGATACGCAGGTAGTTCATTGTGTACTACTTACAAATATACATATAAGAATCTGTAGAAGTTTTTAGTTGTTTGCGCATTACTTAAAACGTACGAAATCGATGTAGATAACTTTTATACATTATAATTGTGTGTAACTTGAGAAATAACTCAGTTGACTATATGGAAAGATATATTGCATTCATTGACTGTTAGGCGGTACGAAGTTCGTCGGGTCAGCTAGTCTCTAATAAAAAGTGGAGGAGTTTCTTAATTCGTTTTTTTCTTCTAATTCTAATCAAACCATAAAAAGAAAACCTATCGAAATAAAAATAGTGAACTCATAAACATTTACAATAAAACTTACTTAATCTTAATGTGGTCTAAAAAAAACTTACTTAATCTTGATTAATTGTAGTCTAAAAAAAGATCCCTGGTATAAGAAACAAAAAATTCCACGCACTTTAACCTTTGCTAGGCGTAAAGACTAGCACGAAACTATTGTATATTTCAGCATATACTATTGAACGACCACTGTTTTGTCTGTATTACCCTCTTAGCATACAAATGTATATCTTATCCTCGAGAATCGGATCGTATTTCGATTTGAAGAGCTAGGTTTGGCTAGAAGTGAATACGTGTGCACTAGCCTATGCCCACGACTTTGCTTGCGAGAGTATTTTTATAAAAACTTTAACAACTTTAGAACCACATTATGAGTGTAGTTTTGAAAAACTAATAACGACAGTCTTTATTATTCATTTTGATATTTGATTGTCGAATAAGAATCCTCCAAAAATATTGAAAATACCCCAAATTGTTCTATAATGGTTCTAAAAACAAATCACCTCACCAAAGTAAATAATAAAATAGTAATTTGCGCTAACTTTCAAATATATTGGTAGATAGAATGAGATGTTGCATACAAACAAAATTCCCTCTTTTACGGTGAAAAAGGGGTTTTTGTTGGCATGGTTAATGATTGAATTTTCGAAAACCTTTTTCAGCGCTCACCTACGTCATAAAGTCCCAGTCAAGCCTTGTGCAAAATTTCATGTTCCTATTAGTTTCGGCTGCACGCTCATATGTCAGTCAGTCAGTTTTTCCTTTTATATACATTTCTAGTTTGAAGAAAGAACGCTGTGCAAAGGTCATGTCGTGCAGATAAGACAGATGTTGGCAACCTTCAGAGACATTGATTCCCTATTCCTTTGTTAAACCCACGCGTCTTTGAAAATACTTTGGAACCTTTTATATGGAAAGAAAATTGTTGGGTTCTTGAAATAAATTCAAAGAAGTTACCATAATAATTTCGAGCTTAGATTGGTTTGCCAGTTCAGAGAGCAGTCTTGTTTGATACCAGAAATTGAAGTACCAAAGTAATTTTTCATAGGCTTTGTAGAACGCAGAATATAAATACGGCGCTGTAAAGCCTACACGGCTTAACAGTTGGAAAAGTTGTAATTGTATTTTTATAAAGAGGATTTTGGTGTCTCGTGTTCAAATTGAATGTACCTATATATTTGTATGAAAAAGACGAAATCGAAAGTTATTTTGTGAGAGTGAATTCAAATATATTTGTTATTAGCTATTGCCCGCGACTTCGTCCGCTTTAAGTTCGTAAAACTGTATAATAATTTTGTGCTTGTAGTTCATTCGAATGTTTTATTAATTTAATTTAATCTAATTTAATTATTTACTTACTTAAACTAATCCTAATAATAATTTTTATAATTAATTTAAGTGATTTATTGTATTGTATTATGATTTTATAACTAATACCTACTTGCAATGTTGTCTGTTTTTATCTAATTTTTGCTGGAGGAACATTGGCTCCTAAAACACAAGCTTTTGGCCTAGTTTAGGAGGCAACAGTTCGCATTTTAAATTTGCTATTATGTACATCGTAAGTAATAAGTAACTGTGTACTAATTTATTTAAATAGTAGTACAAATAAACAAATTATTATTTTTAAATTATTATTATTCCAAAAGCATCGAAATTATTTATTTTACTTTCACATAAAACGGTTAAATGTAAAAACGCGAATTACTTTCAGGAAACGTGTTGCGCACTCGTCCATATGTATTATGTCGAAATGTATGAACGTCAATGAACAGAAAGAGAATTTTAAGGGTAGCAGTTGGCGTTTCTCCCTACCTCAAGGGAAAAGGCATTTGTTTATGTATGTTATTTAGTGAGAGTGAATTAAGATATAGATATGTTTTATTACACATTATTTCATTATTTATTAAAACTTTATGCACAAGTAATAAACACTATACAAAGGCGGACTTAATGCCTTAGACATTTTCGACCAGTCGACCTTAGGGTGGTGCAGAAACAAAACATGGTAGGTGCAGCTTAATGGTAAAGAAATAGAAAATAAATACAATAATAAATATATACTTAGATACATACATACAAATTAACAATCTATTTATGAAAAACGAATCCAACAAATCAATGCTGTGATGATTACACCAACTTCCTGCGAATGTGCTCACGAGTCATCACCTTAAAAGTGAACCGACTGGACGCGTATTATTTAATTATAATCTTTTAGCCGCCTGTGTCGGATATTATATCTGACAAATAATCTCGCGTTTATTCCGCCAGCGTTACACATCTACAACCAAGTATTCCAATCTCGTCAGCTTTCTCTGTTAACGATGGGGATTAACCTGTGGAAATATATAGGGAGTAACAGAAAGGTTTGCTTATTTTCGGTATTTACAGATTACTTTATGTAGAACTTCTTATTTACGTTCTTGTAAATAACAACGTACCTTTTAAATACAGCGCTCAATATTTTATAATTTATGCGTTCACTTGGTGTTTAACTGAAAAGGCATTCGCTTAGTGTTTGAGTAGAGCCAAAAGAGACTTTTTTTTTTGGTGGGAAAATCATCTTATGACGTCCCCCGCTCTTGGGCGGAGCGCGACGGTGTGTCAGACTTTTACTGACTGAAAACCGCCTCCTGTTCTTTCTTTCTCTTTCGTACCAGGGCCGAGTCTTCCTCTCAGAATTAGACCCTTGGCCCCAGTAGGCTTCGACCCTGCTGAGCCTCTACAGTTGCTGATATCTCCTTGAGGCGCGTGTGGAACAGTACGCTCTGTTGAAGACTTGGGCTCGAATCGGACGGTTACTGGACGGTCGGACGGCGAGCTACCCATTGCTCGCCGTCAGCAAGCCCACGCCTATAGTGGCCGGAAATCGGGATCGGAATCCCGGCGGCGATCAAGGCGTGAGTACCGTTGCCTCACGCGATGCACCGCCTCCTTTGCTAAAATTACTGCTTCGCAGAAGGAGGCGTCCGCCTGCCACTCCTCCTTGCTCCGGACCATGGCCTGAACCAAGGCCCGGCGCGAGAGATCACCACCGCCGATCGCCGCCACGAGGACACGGCGGTGCTCTGCCCAAGCGGGGCACACCTCCAACGTGTGCTCCACCGTGTCCTCCGGGTGGTCCACACAGTAGCGACATCCGGGCGTTACTTCCGCACGAATCCGGTGCAGGAACTTCCCAAACTTACCATGTTCGGTGAGAACCTGCGTCATGCGAAATGTGAGGACGCCGTGAGGTCTTTCCAATCACGCCTCAAAGAGGGGGGAACTTATCTAAAAGAGACAACACTGTGAAATTTAGGGAGATAAAACCAAACGAAAAGAATTAAGGTTGGTAGACGTAAGTACACATCAGGAAGCCGACGACATTAACATATCAATGCATAATTACAATGAATTAAACAAAAAACTGCCCTAATTCGTTTTTAAGAACAAAGATATGTTCATTTGTGAATTGAACTCGATGTTCTCATTTGACTTTTGCAAAAAATTTGTGCTAATCTACATTGCTGATACCGTGTTTTATTTTTGCATTTTAAGTTCGCAGCTTTAGAATTAAAAAATAAATGGACAATTCGGACTCGTACACTAAGGGTTCCGTACAAACTTACCTACGTAAAAATTTCAATTTCTGAAAGGAGACTTGTAGATCTTTCCGAATCGCAATAATTTTTTTTTTTTCGTAACGTAACATTTTATTTACTAAAATTTTATTTAATTACTGTTTTCATACTTATTCCTATACTTGTGCTATGAGACCTTGCACTACGCCAAATTTCAGGATTCTGGGTCAACAGAAAGTACCCTATGAATTTTGATTCCTTTGTCAAAATATACATTTTTTGCGACATAAACGGCCGTATCGCCTTTTTGTTAACTTAGAACTTTAATTTTTCACAGCTTTAAGCTGCAGACCTATGGTTTTAATTTCAACTCGATACCTTCACACGTTTCCCAGATAAAGGGTTCTGACAGAAAGACAGACAACAAAGTGATCCTATAAGGGTTCCGTTTTTTCCTTCTGAGGTACGGAACCGTAAAATACCTGAGTTGATAAATATTCATTATACCATTCATTCCGTCTATTGCATTGCGGTTCAATGAATAAACAAAGTAGCTTCGAGGGTCTATTATTCAACTGAATGGAATTTTAACTTTTATAAAAAACTTACATTTGATTATATAAAAACATTGATTACTTACTTTTAAACTTTGGAATATACTGTTTTGCTTTGTTCATTGAATGTTTAAGAGGAAAACAAAGTTTATTCTTACTATTCATGATCCATTTTCCCTTAGCGTAAAAGTTTGAGTGGTTTGTAAATGTTCCTTAATAATTTAAGGGTCTTTTAGAAAATATTCGTTTGGATAGTTTTATGTAACATATAGGTAAGGAGCGGTTATTCCGTAGTAGTTTTTGATTTAAGTAGTTTTTGATTTATGTAGTTTTTGATTTAAGTAACTTTTGATTTAAGTAGTTTTTGATTTATTATAAACAAAAATACAAATGCATGAAATTACATCTTTACTTTTTATAATAATAAGGCTTTACATACGAAATTACCGTTTTTCAAAACGGATTTCTTTAAAGTTTTTTATCTTTGGATTGACTTGGAATTATGAGTTCAAACTTTATATTAAAGTTACGTTATTCTTTTTTCGAAATTATGTATTCTGTATTCGTTTCTTTGTGTTTTTTGTAATATTGCTGTATATATAACTATTTTTGTATGAAAACTAAGAAAAATTCACTTTATTTTTTAATATGAGTTCCAACGTGGAAACAATGTGCCTCAAGCGGTATGCAATATGGATGATGTATACGGACTTAAAACCAGAGAATTAGATTAGAGAGATTAGAAGGGATGTCTATTTTCGTTTCAATCACTTTCACGTGGGAAATTTTATCTCACGAATAACTTTTCTTCTCAGGGCAACTACAAGACAAAATTTCCAAAACGAAAGCTTCTAAACCACGAATACAGAAATTTTTTGTTAGAAAAAATTCGTAGGTATTCGTCATTGATATTGCTTGCCCTTTGAAATGCATAGTTTCTACGTTGGAACTCTTAAAATGAAAAAAAATGTTTTTTTAATTATTTTTCATGTTTACTGCGATATTACAGAAACTACAAAACACAAAGAAACCATTAAATACTTAATTTCAAAAAAAGAAAATATATATAATATTTGAACTTATAATTCCAAGTCAATCCAAAGATATAATACTTCAAAGCAACCCTTTCTCAAAAACGGCAATAGATTGATCGATAGATATTCTATAGTGTACACCAAAAATGCAAATTACATTAAGAAATTAAAATTAATAGGGTGATACAATGGGAGGTTTTATCGCTAAAAGCTAGTTTTTACAAAAAAATCAATGGCAATTTCATAGGTAAAGACCCATTATTATTAGTGTACGGTAAACTTGCACGTTTACATATGTAAGTAAGTTATGCAATTTCAGCATTTACATATGTACGACCATTTAGTATTACAGAGTTACTAAGTAAAATAAATCAGTGGTTTTTCTACACTCAACTCGGCCAGTTCTATCATCATCATCATCGGTTTTTATAATTTTACCACAAGTGACACTATCGCTATACAATTGGTATAGACTGATGTGTACAAACTTGTCGTCTATGTCCTCTTTTCTTCTAATCTTTAAGTAACACTGTGTTCAACAAACAATACTTTACTACTAGAAGTAATACTATTGTAGTACCAAGTCCATGTTACAGTGAACGAAGTTTCTAAAGTTATCTTTCCCAACTTTCGTCAAGCAAGAAGTAAACACGTTTACTAACCCTTAGGTGTCTATTACACAATCTGGTATCAGTTCTATTTGGGCAATCTGACAAAGTAAGATATCGAATGTTTTGTGCCAATTCAATATATTTCTGAGCATTTCTCATGTCTATTAGCAAAACGCACAGGGCCGTTCATTGCGGCGACAATTATGGGAAGCCTATGTTCAACAGTAGACGACTTTCGGCTAAAATGATGTTGATGAAAAAAATCAATTTTTTTCTTGCCTAAAATATTTATTTACTACTTTTTCATTACTGTATTGTATAATTTACTTATTTTAGAATTAATCAAAATTTCCTGCTCCAAAGATGACCGTATGAAACGCACTGTCACTATTCGGATTTTTTTTTCGGTGGGAAAATCATCTTATGACATTCCTCGCTCCTGGGTGAAGCGAGAGATAGTGTCAGACTTTTACTGAATAAAAACCCACTCCTGTTCCTTCGATGCCTTTCGTACCAGGGCTGAGTCTTCCTTTCAGAATCAGACCCTTGGCCCCAGTAGGCTTCGACCCTGCTGGGCCCCTACAGTTGCTGATATCTCTTGATATCTAGGCGCACGTGGAACAGTACGCGCCGTCAACGACTTGGACTCAGCCCGGACGGTTACCAGACGGTCAGACGGCGAGTTACCCATTGCTCGCCATCTGCAAGCCTGCGCCTACGGTGGCCGGAATCCCGGTGGCGGTTGGGGCGTGAGGACCGTTGCCTTATTCGGATATTGCTTTAAATTCGCTTGCTAATTCCTTGTTTTACTGATATCTTAATTATTAAAATTTGTTTCATATTGTAACTGCATTTCCTTCCATGCTCAGTTTTACTTCTCCAACATTCAAGAAACAAACATCGAGCGTGTCGAACCTTGTTTTAGCTAGTTTCTACATACTAGTTTTCTTACATTTGGCTAATCAACTATTATTAACTTTATGTTTTGGGCTAGTTATATTTTTTAATATTTTAAGATTACATTCTTCTAAATACATTCATTCACACGCATTCTACTACTTTCCTGGATAAGTCTTTTACTATCCAGGCCATTTGTCTATGGAATGCATTGCCTGTGGCAATAAAACGTGCGCAAACACTTCCTGTATTTAAAAGGCTTGTGAAGGATCATTACTTGTCACTGTGATCATGTCTTCGTTTCATTACTTATTCTCTTGCTTATGTATTTATATTTTGTATTTATGTATATGTGTATCTATTTTAGTATTAAGTTTTTGTTTACTTTTATATTTGCACCAAGTGCAACCCCATTTTGTGTCCAGGCAGTCTCTAATCATTCTGGGTTGCCTGGAAGAAATCGCCGAGTGCGATAAGGCCACCAATTGTATGTTTCTTTGTTATATTATAGTTTTAATTTGTAAATTTGTAATCTTGGTATGCAATAAAGTATATTTAAATAAATAAATATTTGTTTTACTGAAAAATACTAGCCAGGTCAAATATTGAGGTTACAAATTTTTATAAATAAATTTCAGGATTGTCTATAGAACTTGACACTCTCAAATCTCAATTCTTTTTTTGCTGAATCTACATTCACATCAAATCATATTAAACTTGGCTTCTATTTTTACATTTACGTTATCATTGGGTTTTAATTACGAAAGATTTCCGTTCTCATTAATTTAGCTGTTTCTAATATTTTTCATTTCAGCTGTATCAACAGTGTAGATAAAAGTAATTAGAACCTGTATTTTAATATTAATTCTGACAGAATTTTCTGAAACATTTCCTAATTAAATATATCATGGCTTTAGGCAAAAGGTTTTTCTCAGTATTACTTTATTTGTGACGAGTTTGTGTATACATAATAACTGCTAGCGTCTATAATTGATTACGATTTCTGGCTACTATAAATATTTGTTCTGTTTTTTTATATCTCAAAAAAGTAAAAGATACGTCTTGATGCGTATAATTATGTTTTTGCTTGTTCCGACCCCACAAAACCTAATTTCTCCAAGAAAGTAAATACCGTAATTCTCTTTAATGAAACTTTTCTACTTTTCCATCTCGCATCTTAACACATCCCGTTAAGTTTTAATTCCACGTTTTGCTCAATGGCTTGTACCGCAATTTTCTTTGCGACACCAATCTAAGTGCTGACGATGAATAAATTTTCCATTTTCTTCACTTTCTTTTGTGTTTCCTTTTTTTCTTGTTTAGAGGTTTCGGAGGTTTTGTTCTTTGGCCTTTGTTACGGAATTTTAATTTGAAATTTAGTAAAGTGATGGAAAAAATTGTTGGGTTGAAACAAGTTTGCTAATTAAACCTTAGGATAAGATAGCCTCTGTAACATTATTGCTTTCGTAAAATTTGATGGGATGATAATTACGAAGTTGATAGGTATGCTAATAATTGAAAATTGGGATTGAGTAGGTAATTTTGAGCCATGAATTTTTTCGATTACCAAAAGTAAAATATGTAAATATTTGGGTTAGAAAGTTATCGTTATTAAGTATTCTCTTTTAGCGTGTCTTCAAAAGTTACATCATTTCATTTGTAATAATTAGGTACCCGCTGGCTATCTTCTTCAATTTTAAGTTATAGCTTGTTATTACATTCTTTTTTTTCTTACTAAATCATTTATCTTTTCTAAATAACATCATCATCTTCCTGCCCTTGTCCCATCTTATTAATTTGGGGTCGGCGCAATACGTTTTATTCTTCCATTCTATGCTGTCAACCGTCATACTATCACTAACTTCCTTTTCTTTCATATCACTGTTCACACAATCCATCCATCTTTTCTTTGGCCTCCCTCTCCCTCTCCACCCATCCACATGTATGCTCATAACTCTTTTAGTAACTTGTGTTTCATCTCTCCTCTTTACATGACCATACCAAGACAAACGATTATCTTTTCTAAATAACACATCCTTATTATACTGTTCTAGTGTACTAGAACTAATAATATCAAAGACACAAACCAAATTTTCCGACCCATAACAACACTATCCTATTATCGATTTGCTATCATTCGATTAATCACAACCCATCGAAATAAACTACCTCATCGATCATATAGATATAAGTTCGGTATTTATTGAATGTGCCTTCACATGGATATCATTTGTCTGGCGCCATCCGTCTTTATTAATATGTCATCACCAAATCGTATAGTGTCTTCATTTTTTATGATCGAAGATAAAACTCGTTAGGTTATCGTTTATGGCACTATCGTTTGGAAAAATAGATAGAAGTTATCGATAAAGGGTGTTACTACCGTAATGACTTACTCATTATTTATTTGCCCGTGTCCTGATTTATTTGGGGCCATCGCAGCATCTCTTTTAGTCCTTTACTTTTCTTTTCTAGTCATCTCTTCAGTATTTTGTTCTTTTAAGCTAAAGCATAATTATTATTAACATACTTTATATCTGGCGTAAGTGCCCCAGTCGGTAACGTGCCCCACTTCCAAAATTAAAACACGCATTTGAAATTAAATCTATATATATAAAAGCGATATATCACTCACTGATTAATCACGAAATCCCAGAAACTAGAAATTTTAAGTTTGTAAATATTAATTTACAAACTTAAAATTTAGTAAATAGGTTCCTTATAGAGTGTAAACATCCGCTAAGAACGGGTTTTTCGAAATTCACTCCCTAAAGGAATGAAACGGGGGTCCAAAGTTTGTATGGAGAAACCGAAATTCACGCGGGCGAAGCTGGTCAGTAGCTAGTAAAATATATATACAACGCAAGTTAAACTTGCAAGTGGGGCACGTTACCAACTGGAGGATGTATGCCTGGTTTACCATATCGTCCCTTAGCTAACAACACCGCATAAGTCATTTTTACCAACTTTACAGGAAACGAAAAAATCTGTGCGGTGTTCAGAAACCAGCCGACTTGCACTCTATTACTACTTTTCGAATTATGGCTTCTGACTGACTGATATCAATATCATGTGACCAATAGTTAGACGTGCAATGAGCAGCTCCATCTAAAGGCATTAAAATGTAAAAACCACCAATTTTCGACTTGAGCGGTGTAAGCTAAGGGACGATATATCAATTATTGTCAATATGAAGCTCCTTAATTAAAAAAAATACACAGCTCTTAAAATAACTTATATCTATTGTATATCGGCGGCGACGATCTTTCGCGCCGGGCCTTGGTTCATGCCATGGTCCGGAGCGAGAAGGAGTGGCAGGCGGTCGCCTCCTTCTGTTAAACAGTAATGCTAGCAAAGGAGGCGGCCGATCGTGTGAGCCAACGGTCCTTACGCTCCAACCGCCGCCGGGATTCCGATCCCGATTTCCGGCCACCGTAGGCGCGGGCTTGCAGACGGCGAGCAATGGGTGGCTCGCCTTCCGACCGTCCGGTAACCACATCGGTCATCCACCGGTCAGCAAATCGTAGGGCCCCAGCAGGGTCGAAGCCTACTGGGGCCACGGGTAGTGTGAAAGCGAAACCCGGGGCCCTGGGACGAAGGCAACGAAGAAACAGGAGTGGGTTTTTAGTCAGTAAAAGTCTGACACTATCTCTCGCTCCGCCCAAGAGCGGGATTTGTCATAAGATGATTTTCCCACCCAATACAAAAAATAAAAATATCTATTGTATATACATTATGAGCTCAACCATCGTTACTATACCAAACGACGATCATGTTACTATATATTCAAAACATATATTACACCTTTCAAACCGTCCACAAAAGACAGCTCAAATGTTATTCAGCCAACCCACTGTCTATCACCCCATTCAGTACAACTTTATCGTTCTATACAGCAAGTAAGTTTCTGTCGACACATCCTGTATCGGCTTCAAACGTTAGACATGTCGATCATGAACAAAAACCCTGTTTCGTAAACACCCGTCTCGGAAACACCCGATATCATACAACCGATACAACTTACGTAACATAAAGCCGATTCGCGAACCAAAGATTAAAGCGGCAGACGACTGTAAACGATGGTTTTGCAAACAAATACAAAGGATTTGGACACACAAACGCTTTCATATGACATTCCAGTGGAAACACAAATCTGGTGGGATTGGAACAAATATTTGACGGGAGCGGTTGCTGTATTATTTGTATTGGAGCTTTTGTGTGGACAAATGTTTGATCAAATATCTAGTACGGTAGATACAATTAGATTCATGTTATATGGATGAAGTAGATTTAATATTGGATATTATACAGTTATATTTTTGAATGAATTAAGTAATTTATTTCCTTGTATGAGGGTATAATCCTCGTTGATTATGTTGTACATATAAGCCTAAATAAATATTGTTCATTAATAATTTAAAATTACTTTATATTCGTAATGTTTACCGAACGATTTAAAAGCGAAGCCCTATCCTTGTAGAGGCAATCGGTGACGGTGATCTTTCGCGTCTGGCATTGCTTTAGGCCGTGGTTTGGACCGAGAGGGAATGGGAAGTAGTGACCTCCTCTGCGCAGTAGTACGAGCGAAAAAGGTAGCTGAAACTATGAGAGAGGATATTCTAAACGCCCCAGCCGCCGTCGCAGGAGACACTCCGTGCTACCATAGGCCTAGATGGCGAACAAATGTAGTTAACCGTTCAGCTATCCACTTAGGACCAAGCACGTGTCGTCGACCGAAGCGTTGTGTTCCATGCACGCTTTTCAAAGATATGTCAGCATTGTTCGAAAGAATAGCCGTTGCCCTTGAAGGCAAATAACTGAAGAAACACATGTGTGTTTTAGTCAATAAAGGTATGAAACTCCCTCGCTATGTTTTTTCCCACTCTGGATAATGGCCTCTATTTATGAGCTAACGCGATAACTCTTTCGTACAATACCACAGCCTAAACCCTAATCCCTAAAAGTCAACTTTTTTTTAAAAGTGGGATATCATCCAATGACTCGTGCTATTGGAGCGGGAAGGCATGTCAGATTTGTTGACATCTCCTTGAGGTGCGCGTGGAATACTACGCGCCGTCTACGTCTTGGGCTCGACCAGCTACTTCTATCAGCCAGTGCTGTAAGATCCAGGTGATCCAGGTATGCTACTCACTCGATCAGCATACGTGAATCGCCAGGCATATATTAATAATGAAGAGGGGAAGGAATGGCAGGCTGTCGCTTCTGTCTGCAAGGCAGCAATGCTAGAGAAGGAGACGGCCGCACGTGTGAATGAACAGACATCTTCACGTCCCAGCCGCTGTGACCCCGACTCTGACTATCTTTTCAGAACCAATCCCATGGCCCCCGTTGGCTTCGACCCTGCTGAGCTCCTACGATTTACTGACATCTTCCTTGAGACACGCGTGGAACATTATGAACCGTCGATGACTTGAGCTCGGTCCGGATGGTTACCGGACGACCGGACGGCGTGCTACTCGTTGCTCGCTATCCGCTAGCCTTCGCTTACGGTAGAAATTGGAATCGGTATCCCGGCAGCTGGGGCGTGAGGGCCGTTACCTCGCACGTGCGGCCGCCTCCTTTGTTGGCATTACTGCTTCGCAGAAGAAGGCGACCGCCTGCCATTCCTCCTCGCTCCAGAACATGGCCTGCACCAGGGCCCGGATCCCTAAGTGCCCACTGGTGGCTATAAAATTATTTATGAACTTTACAAGAAACTAAGGTCTCTCAAAGGTTACCTAAATGTTTTTCCTACATTTTTTCCAGTGTGCGTGTGTACTCAAAGACAACAAATACTCAAATAGAACCATACACGCAACAATAAGGCGCTGTTTACAAACACTTGAAAGGTCACACAAAACAATTGACTGGCCATCCGTCCGTATTGTGAGGTATTCGCCCAATTGGAGACTAGCGACTGACTAACAAGAGAATACCAATGGATCATTCAAGACAGTTTACATACAGTTCAGGTGACCGGATAAGTTACGAACACATTGAGTGAAAGCGTCGTGTCATTGTCATTGAAATTGGCTTCCCTCGAACGCTGATCGTTCATACGTTGTACAATTTGAATGACCTTGAAAAACGCTTAATTGTTATATTGTACACACGGCTGTCTTAAATTTATTCGGCCGATAATTTTGGTCTGTATTTTCGTTTTTCCTGGAAATAATCTAAATCATTTTTTTTTTGCTGATTTATGTAAAAACTCGCAATTACATAATAATAATACACCCCGCGCGTGAGTGGTTATTTGGAATAAAGGTGCAATTTGGTTTCCCTGAAGTCTTCTCAATTTATCATTTAGTCGTGATTTAAGTTGTAAAGTATATTATCAGCGTGACAGTAAAATATAATAAGCATTAGCAGCCTTATTATTCCCACAGCTTGGACTCAGGCCTCTTTCTAGCTCACGTTCCTCTCTAGAAGAGAGAACGGACTGTAATCCACCACGCCGGCCTAGTACGGAATGGTGGATATCACATGTCTTCGTACTTTCGATTTCGGGACATGCCGATATTGATGAAATAAATTACACAAAGCAATACGGCCTGCCGGCGTTTTAACCCATGACATATACAATATGTAAGTCGGGGCCGTAACCATTGGGACACTACCAAAAATTGAATGAGAAGTTTTTTGGAGACTAATGTCAACGAAACTTTTAATAAACAAGTGCACCTGTCCATCAATGATTGCATCTCCGCTTACCATCAGGTGGGATCGCAGTCAAGCACTGGCTTATATAAATTTAAAAAACATCTTTTAATAAAAGAGTATTTTTAAATATTTTAAAGTCCAACAAAAATATTAGAGCCAAAATAGCAAAAATAAGAAGTAACAAAAATTGTGGCAAATTTTAATCTGGAACTATAACCGCCAGCTGACCTTTTAATATTTAGATATAAGCTGAACGCTCTACAGTATCTACTCGTACAATATATATATATATATATATATTCAAACAAGGAATTCACATTTTTATCTCTGTAAAACAGCTAATAATATATTTGCAGAAGTACGTCCGGTTCTAGGTCCTAACGAGATTATCAGCTTTGCTGCACGACAGTAGGGTTAGATATTTTATAACAAACGCAAAACATGTGTGTTTTCTTATGTATCATAGTATTTATTAGTTTATTATATTAGCATATATACGTATTTTATTATTATGAGCCACTTAATTTAATGATACTACATTCTATTTCAAAAATATCTGTTATTTATTTATTGTGCACACCTACCACAGTTTTTGTCTTTTTAACCCAATGGTTGACTGTTAGAGAATGCTTTGTGGCATTAAGTCCGCCTATGCACCACCACTTTACATGAAGTTTAAATAAATAAGTAAATAAATAAACATCTAAATTGCGTAAATAATATGTAGAAATTAGTTAATACGACGTGTAACTGAGATAAGGTAAAGAATGTATGCTATTATTATAAATAGTAAATAAAGTAAACAATACTTCCCCGTTTTATTCTGTCAGATGATTCTAGGTTACCGTTGACAGCCGCCGGTACTAAATATCGTATTTTACTTGGTTTATAGACAGGAAAATAACAACCCTGTATATTTATGCAGTTATCTTAGGATTAAATTAACAATTACACCTTATTTTTATTTAAATACTAATTCAAATTAATTTTATATTACGGACAAAAATTTGACAAGTTACTTAGGCAGTGTTGCCAGCAAAAAAAAGCGTTATAGTTTTAACTAGGTATCGTACTTTAGAAGACCAATTTTATCTTCAATCAGCTCGAAGTTGTCCTATATCAATCGATGATATAAGATCCCACATGTAAGCCAGTTCCTACATCAATGGGTGTAATATTTTCTATCCCCTAAAGATCATTGTAAACCGTATCGCTATTCAAATTCGTATGGCAAGAACGTTATGTGAAGTCAGGAACCCGAAACCTGACAACCTGTCTCAATAACCTTTCGATATCGATATTTCTCAGTAATTGGGATACCGAGGCTAATTGGCAGGGCCTCTGTATAAAAAATCCAAAATACGACCGAATTTTGTGAGGTTGGAAATTGAAAATGAGAAAAATCTGCAGTAAGCTCAATTTTTAACTGTAACTTTTTATCCTCTATACTGTATTATTAATTAAACACATACAACTTCGTGAAGTGAGAAATTTACAAATTGTATGTCGCGAGTTTCACATTAATCAAAGTATTACATAAAGCACTCGGCACGCTCGTTTCTCTCGACGAAATTCTTAGGATTTTCTAGAAACTCCCAACATTAATTAATGTAAGTGCGTTAGCACTATTTGGAGCCATGTGGTACTGTAATGCTGTGGCTTTGAAATTGCGACTGTGCTCAATTATTACACTTAAACAGTTTTCTGTGTTTTCTCTCGGTTATATAATTTAATTAGTTATGTTATTGTGAAGTTTGCTGTTGTTAATGTGCATTCTTTCGGATTCTAGGGTGTTATTTAGAGCGTTGCTAAGTTGAAAATCTTTCCTTAAACGTATTTCTTCATTCAAAAATAATGACAAAAACAACTGAAAGTTTTGTTAATTAAAACTGTTAGATATATTAGCATTCTACATAAATATGCTGTGAATTACCAATCCGCAGAGAGCAGGCCTGAGTCCCAACAGTGGGAATATTATAAGGCCGACTATGCTATGCTATGCTATGCTGTGAATTTGTTGGTGCATCAACTTTAAGCTGAAACCTCCCCTCAACTGCATTGCTTCAAAGGCTTATATCTATAATAAAAATACTTCGATACGAACCACTTTTAAAGAAACCTCAAAGGACTTGTTTACTTTACAGCTAAAACAGTTTACAGCAACGTAACTGAATCAGAAGCGTTTACCTTTAAGACTGTCGAAACACCGGCAGCGGAGCCTCAAGAAATTTAAATTTATCTATACTTATAATAAATCTGTAGAAGTGAAAATTTTGTACACTGAAAATATAAAAAAAAATGGTAGGGGATGTTACTAGACCGACACAGAACCCAAAAATGTGATTAAAAAATTTTTTGTCTGTCTCTCTGTCTGTTTGTTCAGGCATCACGCAAAAACTACCGGTTCGATTACGATGAAACTTGGTATAATTCTTCTTTAATATCCTGGGCACCACACTTTTTATCCCAGAAAAGTATATACAATAAAAAATAAACCTAATTTTGCGTTTCGATCCCTAGACCCGATTACTGTACCAACCACAAATAATAAGTTTGTCGTAGGTTACATCACCCGCAGTGGAGTTCACTAAGGGGCGATGTACACGGCTAAGACACTATAATATTTTATCTTAAGATAAAATATCGCTCGTCATACAATTCCACGAACTATCTACCACACACGGCGAAGATAATAAATAATATTTTATATTTTCGTATCTCAAAAAAACTAATAAAATCATTTCCGACTTCTACGCGACGAAATCGCGGGCAAAAGCTAGTTTGTAATAAAAATACTTCGATACGAACCACTTTTAAAGAAACCTCAAAGGACTTGTTTACTTTCCAGCTAAAACAGTTTACAGCAACGTAACCGAATCAAAAGAGTTTACCTATAAGACTGTCGAAACACCGGCAGCGGAGTCTCTAAAAATTTAAATTTATTTATTCAATCACAAATGTCTTGCTGCGCGATATTGATTTATGTTTCCTCAAGTGTTCAGAGCAACTCATCGAGACGGTATAAGTGGTAAAATTTTCAGTAGAAATAGGAAAGCTGAGGATTACGAATTTACTAGATTTATTTAGTCAAACGTCGACGTGAAAGGACTTTTTGAACTGCAGTTTGATTTTGGAGATGTGGTTTTGATTGGGGTATGTGAATTGAATTTGGATATACGAATTCCCGGTATATTGGAAAGGTCGAAATCATTTTCTACAAATATCCAAAGCCTTATTTGTTAGCAATGAGAATTCTCGGTATTGGAATGAAAACCCTGAATTCAAACCATGGAGGCCAATTTGGAGAATTCCATTGCTGAATTTAGCCACAGAAACAATAATGACGGAAGCAATGATTGTTACTCCAAATACTGGCTACAATCCAATATAAAATTTTGGCGATCGACCAAACTTCAGCCACAATTAATAAATATCGCGTTGTATTTTGTACTTAATTACAAATAACTGGGAGCTTCCGATTGAGTTGCAATTTGTAAAAGAGGAATTTAAATTATGAGGCCTGATATTTTCGGAATCAAATGGAAGACAGATATCTTTTGCAGCAGAAATGTATTATAATATATTGCAGATATTTACAAAAGGCCACCACTCTATTGTGCTAATGGTTATTAGCGTGGCTTAATTTTTCTATAAGTCATGTGTAGTGTGTATATGTGTATAGTGTGTGTACACACACACTATACACACACACATGACTTATAATAATAACTATTAGCATTAGTTTTTTTACAACATCATCAATAATTTTGTTTTTTAATTGTCTGCTTGTAAGTTTTAATTAATAATTTATTTATTTATTGTTGTACTCATAAACACTTAAAAGCTTAAAGAACAAATCAGACAAAAAAGCACAGAGATGCTGCTTATTTCAAAAGAAAATTTCTTTTAGCAGACCTGCAACAAGAGGCAATATAATAAAACTAGCGGACCCGGTGAACTTCGTACCGCCTTTCAAATATTTCAAATATTTTAGCCAAATTGGTCCAGCCGTTCTCAAGTTTTAGCGAGACTAACGAACAGCCGGAATCTGTGTTTCCTGATGGCTACAACCCGGGAATCTTTAAGTCAAGAGTGAATAGGTTACTTGTAGGTAAGCGCGCTCCATCGTCAACCGCATCGTCGCTTTCCATCAGGTGAGATAGCGGTCAAGCGCGAACCTATCAAGAATAAAAAAAAGACAGCTATTCATTTTTATGTAGATATATAGATAGAAGATAGATTAGAAAGCCAAAAACCACCATAATAGCCACAGATATTTAGAACAGTAGTAATAACTGTACACATTCGTAAATGTTATAGGTGCAAAACTCATGCAGCTATAAACTAAGCATAAAACTTTCAAGCTACCAACAGGTTAGGTTAGGTCCCTAAACGCCGAAGAGAACATTAGTTATTCAGCAGCGGGAACTATACGCGACCGGAATGCCCGCCAAATTGCGCTGTTAAGCTAAAGATTTGTAAGAATGTATACTCAGGTTGATGGAGTGAATAATTTCCGTGTTAATATGCAAGGTGTTATTCGCATTTGCGTAATCGTCGTCGTTTGTCGTATCGTCGTGTTTTGTCGTATCGTCGAAGTGTCCGTTGTTGTCGTCTTTGTATCGTAATTTTGTAATTTTATTGTGCTTTTGTGTATGTCTGTTCATTTTCTGTGTCTCATCAAATAAATGATCTATCTATCTATCTAATCATCTACATATGAATATTTATTAATCAAATGTAAAATATTTAGATACTTTAAAGAAAAATGCATTACTGAATTCAAAACATGAAATATACCTACTCGTACCTTTGGGTTACCTCCATCTAATCGGAGTTAAGGAAAAACGTGCAGGAAAAAAATGACGGTATAAAAACAATCTGGCAAGCGGAACACCCAAAGTAATGGTTTTGATTTCCACGAAAATTTGGGGACCAAATAGAAAAGATTGAGGTCCTCCAAAGATTCTAGTCTTTTTTTACGTAATTACCTCGAACTCTTGTAATTCGTATCATTTGCCTTTCCTGGTACCCTAATTTCAACTGAAGTACTCACTCTAGTAAACCATGTTTCATTATTTTATTATGTAAAGTCTGATGAAAAACCCTCAAGGGGACGATCCCAACATGCTCATCTTCAATTTCTGTACCTTTGACATCGCTTAAACATCTCCCTTTTCTGGACCTTCTTCTAGTACTCAATAATGAACTCTATTTGTATTTCTTAAGGTTTGATTTAAATCGACGATTTCGAAATGGAATTCGTCCCGCGTCGCAAAAGGTCGACTCGCGTGACTAGAATGCTTTCTTTATCATTTTGATCGCATCTGATTGGGATGTGTGAAGTACATTTTGTATACTTTTCTCCTATTTATATGTTAAAGGCTACTTCAGCATTCGGTTACGTACAGATGTTATTAGATTAATATGAGAGAGAATATGTTTATTGTAACACAAATAATAATAATAATCATTTAACCGCCAGAGATACGGTACAAAGGTTGTTTAAAAAAAAGTAGCGCTTTACAAATCTCGCCTATTGGAGGCATACGAAAGTTAACTTTTATGTGCAAATACAGTGAAATAGTTAACAAATACAAAAAAAAATCATAAATACAGTAGAATAGTTAACAAACAGAATAATACAATTAAAATCACAACTTTATGGAAAGTTTTAGCTACATTTTACCATACACTACAGCTTACCATGGTGATCTGGCCATGGTATGGAGCAAATGGATATGGGGAGCGGGCACCTACTGTTGCGAAGTGGTAATACAAGTAAATGAGGTGGCGGAAACCGTGAGGAAGTGGACATTCTTACGGCACAAATACTGCTGGAGACGCTCCGGGTAATAGACATTGCGGGGTAATATCCGCTACCATAGACGCGGGCTTGCGGACGACGAGTAACGGGTAACTCGCCGTCCCTTTTAGTAAGGACGAAGCCCAGGTTGATGGTTCTACGTGAGTAACTCAATGAGTTGTCAGCTAAACTAAAGAAAATCAGTATCGGCGATGCCTGTTTGAACTGCGGGAATGCTTAAAAGAAGTGACTGAAGCCATAGAAAGCAAAGGGGAACTGAATGACACAGGGGTTGTAGTCAATAAAAGTCTGATAAGCCTTCTCACTCTACCCTAGAGCGGCAAAAGTCATTCGATGATTTTAGACTCACAAAAGAAAGAAAAAAACAGCTGGCAACAAATAACAGATGTGATTAGATAGGTTAATATTTTTTAAATAGATTGACTAAAGCATTGGAATATAATATGAAGAAATTAATAAAATAAGAAAATAAAATGGAATAATGAATTTATGGTTATTTTCCTAGTTCTATTGGCTTGATTATCAACCAAGTTCACGTGTTCAAAATAATTTGCCTTGATGATATCATATGCATACTAAGCATCATAAAAGTTACAAAATGTGATATTTTCGTCCAAACTTTACGTCTGCAAAATTCGTCTAAAATAGACGCCGACGGGGGTCGGACACTAATTTGACATTACGCCCTCCTACCCAGTTGACACTAATGGAATGTTTTTATGAAGATGATAAAGTTCTGCCTTTCCATAAATTGTGGCAATCTGAAGGCAACTTAATAAGAGAGTACAACAATGGAGAGGAAGGCTTTTGTAAACGCTTTAAGGATTTTTTTTATTTGAAATGAAGTTATTGTTTGAAGTTATTGTTTATTTATAAAATAAATTTTAGATTCTATTAAAGGGATTCCTTAAAATTATTCTGCAATTTTTTGTGTTGCTAAGGTATAGAAAAAAATACTTATTTGTCCAGATGTTTTCCAAGAATTATGTTTTTTCAACATTTTTTTTTTGTTATATTTTCTACTGAAGTCAATAATGTTTTCAACCTATCTGAGAGTAAATCATATAATGATGTTACTGATATTTTTTTCAATGTTATAAATGATTTGTAGTGTTGTGTAAAACGTAGCCAAACATTACTCGCTTGTTACTTTTGTGAGGAAAGGGTTTGGAATATGGGTAATTGCCATTAAAAGACACATAATTAAAAAAAAAGTCCTTTAATCAACTGAGAGAATAAGAATTTGACTTTCATAATCTAAAAAAAGAAGATTTAAATTCTTCTTACTTT
This sequence comes from Mythimna vitellina, assembly GCA_949316375.1. NCBI lineage: Eukaryota > Metazoa > Arthropoda > Insecta > Lepidoptera > Noctuidae > Mythimna > Mythimna vitellina. The sequence continues at coordinate 2,822,725 of OX438687.1, read as the reverse complement.
TCTTTCAAATCATGATCAAAAAAGTTCAAAATGAGTTGATTTCCTGCACGGCCTCTTAAATGGTGAATTTTATTTGAGCTGCCAGTTGATTCACCCACGTGATAGTAGGAAATTATCACAAAATAAAAAGTATCCTATGTACTATTCCATGAAAGGAAATAGTAGGCTATTTCCTTGTAAAAGGGGTTAAAGTATGAAATTGCCATTTTATTGCAATACGTACTTCGAATTGACATAGAACCTTTATCGTTTGAGATTTTTGAGTGAAACTTTTTTCTCATGATACCTATAAAGTTCTTCTTTCGAAAATTTGGCAATCAAACAATCGGCTTTCAGTTGTTTTTTTTTTTTTTATTTAGCTTAGCCAAGAAAGATAGATACTTCGAAAATTCGAGTGATTTTTGAATACGAGTTCCGAGGCGCGTAACTATCGCGGCAGGAACTGCTCGCAATATCAATGTTGCGTTTAAAGAGGGAACTGCTAATGAATGCACCGTGCGATTTTAGTAAAAACGTTTTCGTGATGGAAAATTTGATTTGAAGAACGAACCACGTGGAAGACCGCCCATACAGGTGAATAACAATGAATTGAAAGAGACGGTGGAAGCCGATCCGAGCCAAACTACCCAGGAATTAGCAGCACTGTTTGACGTTACCTTACCAACAATATTGAATCATTTGCGTCAAATCAATAAAATAAAGTAAATATGAAAAATAGGTGCCAAAGGCTTCCTCTAGCTGTTTTCAATGTACTCTATCATGAGCCACTCTCTTCGAATTGGGGTTTGCTGACAGTTTTGACTCAGGCCCCTTGCTCGTGTATTAAAGTAATGGCTTATCAAGTTTCACTTGTATTCTTTCGTTTGCCCTTTAGGCCCCTCGCTCACGACTTTTTGCAGCGATGCTGTAACGCGTTCGCAACGATACAGTTTTGATGCTGTAGCGCGTTAGTAGCACCATCATCTTTTCTATAGCGATTGCAAATGCGACTAACGCATGTTAGTAGAGATACTGTCGCGCATTTTGTAAGCGCGCATCGCTACAAAAGCGTTAAGCTAGTCGTCGTGAGCAAGGGGCCTTATCCTTCCATCTCATCAGTTGTTGTCAGAGTACATCATCATTATTTCAGCCGAAAGACGTCCACTGCTGGACATAGGCCTCCCCCAAGTGCCGCCACAGTGAACGGTCCTGTGCGTCTCACATCCATCGTACTCCCGCAACCGTTACCAGGTCATCGATCCACCTTATAGGAGGCCTTCTAACGCTACGTGGTCGCCATTCTAGAACCTTTCGGCCTCAACGGCCATTCGTTCTGCGAGCAATGTGCCCTGCCCATTGCCACTTAAGTTTAGCGATTCTTCGTGCTATGTCGGTAACCTTGGTTCTCCTGCGGATATCCTCATTCCTGATTCGATCACGCAAGGAAACTCCGAGCTAGCCTTTTCCATTCCCCTTGTGCCTTAGAGTACACACTCATAATAGTTTCATCTTATGGTCTTTAAATACATTGCCACCGTGAGTAAATCAATAACGTACTCAAAAAAAGATCAAACCTTCATGCTATATATTCTTTTCATTTGCTCAATATTATGGTACTTGACTCAAACCATCTGTGTACATACTAGCGCGCCCCGATAAAATACATAATTTCCTATAAGGTCCTAATTGCTTCACCAAATATTATTACGGGTCCTTTGACTCTGGTAAATGAGTTTATTGGGAAAACAGCCTAATATGAACCTAATCTCAGTTAATTTCGGACAGAATTACACGTAAACCACATATGTTATTTGATGACATATCCTAAAGCTGTTTGCTCAGTCTTAGATTAGATCTAGACAAAATATTTGTTCAGTAGACATAGACAGCAAATGTTATAACTCCTCCCGTTCTGGGTACAGCGAGAAGGAGTGTTATACTTTTACTGATAAAAACCCACCTGTGGGCTTTTGCCTTTCAAGGTAACTCTTTTGAACAATCTCGTCCATTTTGCTGACAGCTCTTTAAGGTATCGTACGAATAAATCTCACCCAGGTTCAAATCCAGCCAGGCACATTACCACCCGGAGGATACGGTGGAGCATACGGTAGAGGTGTGCCCGCTTGGGCAGAGCACCGCCATGTCCTTATTTTGCCTTGGATATTGGCAGCAGCGATCTCTCGGGCCGGGCCTTGGTTACAAGCCACGGGCCGAAGCGAGGAGGAGTGGCAGGCGGTCGCCTCCTTCTGCGAAGCAGTAATGCTAGCAAAGGAGGCGGGCGGAAGTGCACGTGTGAATAAATAAATAAATAAATAAATAAATAAATAAATAAATAAATAAATAAATAAATAAATAAATAAATAAATAAATAAATAAATAAATAAATAAATAAATAAATAAATAAATAAATAAATAAATAAATAAATAAATAAATAAATAAATAAATAAATAAATAAATAAATAAATAAATAAATAAATAAATAAATAAATAAATAAATAAATAAATAAATAAATAAATAAATAAATAAATAAATAAATAAATAAATAAATAAATAAATAAATGAATAAATAAAAAAATAAATCTTACACAAATAAGCCTTTATATTAGCTCCGATCCCAACTTACGACCAGAAGAAACAGTACCATTAAATAGTTACTCTCAGCAGATGTAGGTCAATATTCTACCTATGTTTTCTTGTTCGCTAGAAATATATTGTAGCTTAGTTAGTTTACCTCATGAACTATAAGGAAACATACATACCTTTTTACCTATGAACTAAATATTTGGTTTCTTGTTCATCGATCTCAGTAATAGACCAAGCTATTGTATTGCTTTGCTCGTATCTAGGTCATCGCTCTCCTTACCCCTTACATAAATACCAAATTGAGCATTGGGATCACATTACATGTACTTTGATCGACATAAATAAAACTGTAAGAATAGAAATACACAATTATGTATAGTCGTAGGAGATCGTAGGTTTTGGGACAAACGTCAGAATAATATATTTTATTTTATTTGGGCTTTTTTTTATTGACAAATCCCACTCTTAGGCGGAGCGAGAGATAGTGTCACACTTTTACTGACTAAAAACCCACACCTGTTCCTTCGTTGCCTTCGTCCCAGGGCCCCGGGTTTCGTTTTCACACTACCCATGGCCCCAGCAGGCGTCGACCCCGCTGGGCCCCTACGATATGCTGACATCTCCCTGAGGCTCGCGTGTGGCTAACAGCTAAGAATACAAAATATATAATAATAATATTAAAAAACCAAAGCCTTATATCTTAGTTTTCCATATGTCGCAATAGTTTTCCACCAACCGGGGTTGTCTTTGGATGCACTAGCATAGCGCGTACAGGGGTAATCACCGGTTTGTACCACGTTCCACTAAAAGCGTCTAAAAGAGCCTACTTCCAAAGGTCCAAGACTTCAGGGTCCTGAGATAAATAACTGTATAAATATATAATAATAATATTCCACAACTATCACACAATGCCGTCTAGTTCCAAGCTAAGTAGAGCTTGTATGACGAGTAGTAAAAAACTGATAAACATACTTATATATTTCTAAATACAAACATAATAAAGACAAATTACACCCAGACACAGAACAAATGATCGTGCTCATAACACTAACATTTATCCTGGGTGCGAATCGAACCCGTGACCTTCGGCATAGCAGTCAGGGTCACTAACCACTAGACCAACAGGCTAGTCAATCAAAGAATGATCATAGGGTAGTTTATAAAATTATATTAGTACATCAATATCAAAATAGTTACTGTCCAGTGGTAACAGCCCCGTCTTACGAGGTGTAGTTCGTGGGTTCAAACTCAAACTGGCACTTCGCGTTGTGTAATTTATTTTATACTAGCTTTTTCCTTTGGCTTCACTCCCGTCAACTGACTACTATATTCTACTCTACCCAACTCTACCCTACCTTACTCTACTCTAACCTACTCTACCTCGCTTTACCCCACTCTACCTCACTCTACCCACTCTACGCCATTCTACCACACTCTACCCCACTCTACGGGATAAAAAGTATCCTATGTCCGTCTTCTGGTTCTAAGCTACCTCCCCACTAATTTTCAGCCAAATCGGTTCAGCCGTTCTTAAGTTATAAATAGACATATAATAGAAGTAACTAACACGACTTTCTTTTACATTTATAGATTTCATCACCACTGCTCTGAAAACAGTGCAGCTGAATTGCTCGAAACCGTTACCGTCGCTCTGAAATGCCAAGAGCTACTGAAGAAACAAAGGCGGGTTTTAATCATATAAGTCTGACGCTTCCTCTCGCCCAATCCAGAACAGGAGGTTTTTTAATTATTCTACACCAAGAGTTAGAAGACACGTGATATCCATCAACCCTCACTGGACTCGAGTCCTAATCCAAGAGTAGCAACATTATAGGAAGCTGAATATTTATTGTCAGTATAAGTAGCGAACGATTTCAGTCTGCTGGATGCGGAGTCATCTGGTAACAATATGTATGCTCAAACATTTTTATTACTATCAAGGCAGCAAAACTTGCTTTCTAACAACGGTCGTTACTCTGTCACTCTAACTGGTTATATATTTAGATTGATCACAGCATTAAATACGGTAACACCAACCAATAAAATAGAGTAAGTCGATTCAAAATCTCCCAGAAAGTATACCCAAGTGAAACGCATCGCTTCAAACGAAATCATGGCTTTACTTCGGGACCTACCATCGGACCCCAGCAATGGTCACATTTGCGAAAGTAAGGACACAATCGGAATAAACGATGTCCATTGAACGTTTTCTTTTTCCCCTGATACGTCTTTTGTAAACAAAAGCAGCATTGTAATAGCCTGTTTTGAGAATAGATTTGCTGTATTGTTTTGTACCGTTCGTTGTAAGGGTAAATGGAGGGAAGGATTTTCGTCGATTCTTTTTTTCGCGTCAGCGTATATATTACTTTGAATTATAGCGACCTATTCTAGGTTACAATTTTTGCGGAGGGAAACGGGAAATGACCGGTTGTTTCACCTAATAAACATGTTTTGAATTTTTTTTCTCTGGCTACATTAAAAGGGGTTGTTTCTGGGTTGTTTTATAAATGCTAATAGAAGGGTGCCTGTTTGTTGCTTTTATATAAAAAAAAGTTTTGTAAAAGGAAGATACAATTTATGCTGGTGGTTTTGTAATTATAATTCCAAAAGATTTTGGTATCTTGTGGTTTCAAGATGAGAAAATTCACAAGGGACCAGTTTTAATTTTTCGGGAGTGTCTTATGATAACAAGTGAGGATTTGGAAGCACTTTAGTTAGAAACAATATACTGCATTTCCCAACAGGGTAATAAAGAACGGTTGTTTGAAAAATATAAGTCACATTGTAACCCTTTTGCCATTCTAGTTATTGGTATTAAATAAAATTTAACTACAACAATTATAATCTAGCTTTCTATTTAGCATATATAGAGCCATAATCAGCCTTACAATGTTTCCACTGCTGGGAGTCAGGCTTTCTCTCTACGCGAGAGGTTAAGCCGTTATCCATGGCACGGGCCCAGTGTGGGTTGGTGGATTTTAAAAGTCTCTGAATTTTTGGTTCTAAAATATGCCGGTTTCTTCACTATACGTTTGAACTCACGCCCACTGGCAGTAATCTAGTCTAGGAGCAGTTCCGGACTAGACTGCTCCTAGTTTTTTTTTTTTACTGGTTTATATTATAAACCAGTGCTTGACTGCGATCCCACCTGATGGTAAGCAGTGATGCAATCATTGATGGTGTGGCGCACTAGTTTATTAAGAGCCTATTAAAAGCTCATTCACTCTAGCCTTGAAGACACCTAAATTATAGTTGGACGTTAATTCCACTAGATTAGATATTAATCCAGCTCAAAATCCACCTTTCACTAAACAATTTCTGACACCTCAAAGCCTCCTTTCTAATGCTTCATCTTAACATTCCGAATGTACATAATATGTGAAGTCTACCTCGAGATTACTTCAGCAATTTGTCAGAAAATTCTGACAAGTTGAAACACGTGATGTGACATTGATGTTTCGCTCTGAATTCTTAACCGATTCAAAAATCGAACGTTCACTTAAGCAGTTTCACTTCAAAAGTTTTATAACTCACCTTATACGTGTTTGTCGTAAGTAATTGAAAGTACAAACATAAGGATATTCCTCCAGTTTTTTACCTCCAAACAGTTGACTTTAAAGCTTAGCGCCCACTGAAGTGCGCAGCTAGATATTTTTTAATATTCGAGTTTGAATGAAGTTTGAGTGTTTATGAGTTTACATCTGGATGGACGGAGAGGGAGAGGGAGACCAAAGAATAGATGGATGGATTGTGTGAAGAGTGATATGAAAGAGAAGGAAGTTAGTGATACTTACCACGGCAGAATGGAAGAAAAAAACGTGTAGCACCGACCCCAAATAACACGGGACAAGGACTGGATGATGATGATGATGATGATGTTCGGATTTGAATGAAGTGGTGGACGATTATGTTTACCTGGGACAGACGGCCCAGTTGGATGGATCTAATTTCGAGAAAGTGATAAACCTTCGAAACCGATTCTACTGGATAGCGTTTGGAAGTAGTGCAGTATTTTATCGCCCCACATACCATAGTGTCTTAAGACGAAAGTCTATGATCATTGCGTGTTGCAACACCTGGCTGGTAAGTAACTACTTGCAATTGGCCCCATCAGAAGGTTTAAAATCACCCAAAAATCACATGATAGCATCAGGAATGAAGATATCTGCAGGAGACCAAGGTTACCGATATAGTCCGAAGAATTGTCATACCTAAGTAACAGTGGGCAGGGGCATTAGGGTCTAAAGGTTCTAGAGTGGCAACCACGTACCGGAGGATGCAGCGTTGGAAGGCCTCTCACAAGGTGAACCGATGACCTGGTGAGGTTTTTAGGAATACGATGGATGGGAAATGCATAAGACGGTTTGTTGTGGCGACACTTGGGGAAGGCCTAGGGGTATATAATGATGATAACTATGAGTTTGTATGCAATCTGTTATACATAAAGTGGGCGCGATCATAAACAGGAGATCGCTATCAAATAGTATTTTTTTCCTTTCTTTTATTTATATCGGATTGCTTTCGCGTGGCTCCCGGCTTTGTGGGAGCTAACCTTTAGAAGATATGCCAGACCGTTCATAATTCAGAAACTATGACATGATTTATGTGAATACGTACGCAGGATTGTTTCGCAGTGGAAAAATATTCATGTGCCTATGGAACGCTGAAGTTTTAAAAGGGGGAAAATATTTTGGGAAGGAATACCACATACGTGAGGTTATGTAGGAGAATTATATGTTTTAGATAAAATGTTTATGAGAGCATGTTTGGTGCCAAAAGATTAATAGCGATGGATTCTTACTATTTTTGCAACTGACAATGGAATGTTTTTCCGTATATCTTTAGCCTTCCTGTTAGGGATATGACCGACCCTTTGTTAAAGTATATATAGCGGCAGTAAGATAGAATAGCATAGCTTAGCATAGTCGGTCTTATAATGTTTCCACTGTTGGGACTTAGGCCTCCTTTCTAGGAGAGGGAATGGGCCGTAATCCACCACGCGGGCCTGGTGCAGGTTGGTGGATATCACATATCTTCGAATTTTTGATTCTAGGACATGCCGGTTTCCTCACGATGTTTTCCTTCACCGTTTTGAGAGCAGAGCGGTGATGAAATAAATTACACAAAGTAATACGCCTGACTGGGTTTGAACCCGCAACCTGCAACTTGTAAGTCAGGGCCGTTACCACTCGGCTACCACTGCTCTTTGCAAATTAGAATACAATAGTATTTAGTTTGAAATAAAGATTACCCATATTTCATTTTGTTCTTTGCAAGCTAGCTGCAATTTATCTATCGAATCTAGATACACATTTTAAATCAGTATGGCATTAGGCTTCCTCTTAAAGACAGGGTTGTACCATACGGGCCCAGCGTAGGTAAGTTGATATCGTGCTGGTTTCCTCTCGATGTTTTCCTTCACCTTTTGAGAGCAGTGGTGACGAAATAAATAACATAAAGTAAAACCTAGGCAGATTCGTAAGTCGGTGCCGTTACCACTGGGCCTTATTATTATTATTATTTAATATTATTATTACCACTGCTTCCATAGGGATGAAACTACTTCTACTACTTTACTGATGACTTCGATGTGCTATAGAGCACATCGATACTTTTTATCTCGTGAGCAATTTTCCTTGGGACAATTTTTTCTACACTTTACACGGGTGAAGCCACTGACTTCACTAATTATTAGAGACGGGATTATATGCACCATAAAGACCTAGTTATAATCAAGCAAATATGCATGACAAATGTTTGAAATATGCATGAAAATTGACAGAATATATGCGAAATTAAATTATACATTTTAGGAGCCCAAAAAAAGAAGATTGCTTTTCTTTTTTTTTTGGGCTCCTAAATGGAGCCTTTCAAGGTGTTTGGGTTAATTGGAATTGTCATGACAAATACGAGTAGGCGCTCTGGTTATAAGTGTATCGCAAGTAAAAAGTGACCAGTAAAAAACTTTTTCCAAAAAAAGAAATAACCGACTTCACTAAAAGAAAAAGAAAACGCTAAAAGGATCAAATTAATATTTTCAGATGTCGGTGTTAAATAAGAAACAAGCAATACCAAGAGACACCGACTGCCGAAATAAAATTATTTTGTATATTTTTAGTGGAGTCGGTTATTTGTTTTTTTGTAAAAAGTGTTTTTATTTGTCATTTAATATATTTTTATAAGTGGAAAAAGTTTGCAATATGATCACTTTTATAGCATTCCGGAACACAAGGTGAGTGCAGTGCACTCGAAAAAATATTATAAATGTACCGATACTATACATCATAACTAGATCTTGGGTAAAATATCCCATTACCGTTGTGGAAGGCTTAAATACACAAACGTATATAATCAGGTCCCTAATAATTATGCATGATTTATGCATCCACGTGTATCTTACAAACCTATTTACTTGACCCAATTAGGTAAATACTTCTAAGAACTATTGTATAGAATGTTTGGGACTTTGTGGTTGTAATAACAAAATAATGAGGACTACAGGTAAGCCACTGCGCGACAACGGGAAAGTTATACTTAAAGTTGTTACAAAACATGGTTTTGCAGGGAAGTTTGTATCTGCTTCTCTTTACCGGCTTAAACAAGGAACAGCCTCTCTAGCCAAGTTACGATCGTTTCGTTTGCGTCGAACGCCTCGAGTAGGCCACGCCTCTGATGCTTTAGTTCTGACCACGTGACTGAGCGTTGAGATGACGTCAGAACAAAGGAATCGAAGGCGTGGCCAACTCGTGTCGTTCGACGTAAACGAAACGATCGTAAATTGGCTAGGGGGGCAGTGGTGAAGAGTAGTGAATTTTGAAACCTTCGCACTAGTATAATAAAGGGCAACGTTTGTGAATGGGTGTTAGGTGGGCATACGGGTAGATTTCGCCGTAATGCTAGCAGTAATGCTAGCAAAGGGGGAGGCCAACCGCGCGAGGCAACGGTCCTCTCGCCCCAGCCAGGATTCCGATCCCGATTACCAGCCACCGTTGGACGCGGGCTTGTGGACAGCGAGCAATGGGTAGCTCACTGTCTGACCGTACGGTAACCGTCCGGACCGAGCCCAAGTCGTCGACGGCGCGTATTGTTCCACGCGCGCCTCAGGGAGATGTCAGCAAATCGTAGGGGCTCATTAAGGTCGAAGCCTACTTGGGCTACGAGTAGTATGAAAGCGAAACCCGGGGCCCTACGACGAAGGCAAAGAAGGAAAAGGAGTGGGTTTTTAGTCATTAAAAGTCACCCAGTGACACTATCTCCCGCTCCGCCCAAGAGCGAGATTTGTCATTAGATAATTTTCCCACTTAAAAAAAAATACGGCTAGATTTGATCCCGGACTAGCATAATAAGCATTTTCCACGCGGCGTTAATCTTTTCCCAAAGTCAATCTTAATCAGTTTTTTTTTTTAATTTATTTACTAACTACGAGTATGTAGCCAGCAGCTTTACTCAAAATAAAGAAATTACTTTATGTAAAAGATATCAACAGATACCAAAAAAATACAAAAAGTCAAATTTTGAGCTTTTGTATTCTTTTATACGGAAATATATATATATATATACTATAAATATAGTATATATATACTATAAGTATAAATATATATATATATATTTTGCCCACTTTTTTATTTTGTTGGTGTTTATCAAAACAGCAACACCTGATCCAAAAAAATGAAATGTTAACAAGTAATGACATTACTAGACGTAAATAAATCATTTTCATCCAAATAAAGGGACAAAATCAATATTTCTATGCATTAAATGTATCATAAAAATCATTTTAAAGACATGCCTTTTTACTTGTGTGAATTAACATGTAACTAATAGGAGAAGGTGTACATAAGAAGTGACTATTTCACAGTTACTCTTTCGTTTACCATAACATCCATAAGTTTTGCCACATTAAAACACTCTATAAACCCTCAAAATAGTAACAAGCATCATGTAAATTCACGAACAAAATAAAATTATGCAAACAGGGTGATAAAATCATACTCTGACAACTACGCCACCGTCAATATGGCATCACATAAATGAAATAACAATATTATGCGACCAAATAAAGTAGCTCTTATAAATTAATAATATACACTCGCAGTATTATTGGATTTCATATAACTTTGAAGTGCATATTAAAATCGTAAAGGTAATAATCGAAATTAATAATACATCACTAATGAAGGTAATTTATCAGATTTTGTAAAACCGTACGCAGTGCGTCATTATTTCTGATTAATATTATTAACAGGGGTAATGGAATTTATGGTACACATATTACTTTCTGAAATGTGGTCGCTCACAATGGGCCTCATCAGAAGACTTATGGAGTTTCCATGCGTGATCGAATCAGAAATGAAGATATCCGCAGGAGAACCAAGGTTGCCGACATAGATCGAAGAATCACCAAACTTAAGTGGCAATGGGCAGAGCACATTGCTCGCAGAACAGATGGCCGTTGGGGCCGAAAGACGCAGTGTTGGAAGTGCCCCTACAAGGTGGACCGATGATCTAGTGAAGGTTGGGGAATCCGATGGATGCGAGACGCACAGGACCGTTCATTGTGGCGTTATTTGGGGGAGGCCTATGTCCAGCAGTCGACGGCTGAAATGATGATGATGATGAATTTCTATCCATTACAGTATTTGTTTTTGGAAGTTTTGGGGAAAGATTTTTTCGACGTTTTCGAATTTAACTATTTACATAGGTGAGTTTGTAAGGAACCCTCAGGGTGCAAGTCCGACTCGCACTTGTCCAATTTTTTAATACAACAAGAGCAGTATCACACTAATAGTAATATTATAAAGGCGAAAATTTGTGTGTGAGTGTGCGTATGCTTGTAACTTCTTCTCGTTCTAACGGTTGAAAAATTTGGATGAAATTTTGCACAAGGGTAGATATTTTTTTTATCCTAGTGAGTATTTTTCTTTGCAAAAAATTGCTACTTTCACGCGGACGAAACTGCAGGCTGTTGTTAATGGTGGAGCTTACGGTAGAAGTGTGCCCTGCTTGGGCAAAGTACCGTCGTGCCCTCGTGGGGGTGATTGGCGGCACCGATCTCTCGCCGGCGGGCCTGAGGTGTTGTTAGCAAAGAAGGTGGCCGCACGAGCACGTGCGAGAGAGCGGCCCTCATGCCCCAGCTGCCGATCCCGATTTCCGGCCACCGTAGGTGCGGGCTTACGGACGGTGAGCAATAGCCAGCTCGCCGTCCGACCGTCCGGACCAAGCCCAAGTAGTCAATGGCGCGTACTGTTCTACGAGCACCCCAAGGAGATGTCAGCAAACCGTAGGGGCCCAGCAGGGTCGAAGCCTACTGGGGCCAAGGTTCTGCTTCTGAAAGGAAGACTCGGTCCTGGTATTGGCAATGAAGGAACAGGACAGTTTTAGACAGTTAAAGTCTGATACACCCTCTCACTCCGCCCAAGGGCGGGGGATGTTATTGGATAATTTTCCCGAAAAAAAAGGTTGTTATTAATAATTCAATAAATTCATTGTTAGAAATACACACATACCAACGTATATTAATACTATCCAAAGAAAACGTAATAAAAAATTTCCTTGTTAGAAGGCCAAAGCCCAATTTAATGAATCGCTTGGCAATTCGGTCATGTACATTGTGGGCATACAATAGGCCGGTGATCGTCCTAACCGCAGGGCTATCATCGGGCGGCGGTGGTATCGGACGAAAATACCCGATCGCAACTTCGGATCACAAATAAATTGATTTCGGTATCGAATTTGAGTTAAATTGAACGTAACCACGGCCAGCACATCGCAAAGCGTCGTAAAATGGTTTATAGATATAAATACTATTAAACTGTAAGATCTATTGAAATGTACGAGTACTGTGAGACACACACATTTACTTCATTTATTTAAATATATTTAGTAATTTTATATTGTTGCCACACACTTGGGCGACTCTTGTTGTACGTAGCGGCGCATCGTGTGGTGTTGCGTGGCGTCACGTGGCGTGGGCCTAATGTAGCTCTACAAGTCTAGTTGCCATATAAAATGTATGGAGACCGACACGACCAGATCGGCGAACGTGGCCCATGTGGAGCCCTTGTAGTTCTGCTTTTACTGTTTTATGTTAAATCTATCTTTCCCTCGGAGGTCTGCTGTAAGAAAACTAAAATTCAAATTTGTATTCATATATTTTTTTTTATTGTGTGCAAAAGAATATTAATGTATTTTTTTTTAAATGATATAAACCAGTGCTTGACTGCGATCCCACCTGATGGTAAGCGGAGATGCAATCATTGATGGTCAGGCGCACTAGTTTATTAAGAGCCTATTCACTCTAGCCTTGAAGACACCTATATTATAGTTGGATGGGAAGACCGCAGCAGGCAAATTGTTCCAGTCCTTCGATGTACGCGGTATAAACGACGAAGCGAAACGCTTAGTCCGGACCGTTGAAGTTTCAACAACGTAAGGGTGGATACTCGCCGTTCGCCGGTTAGTCCGATGGTAGAAAGGAGATGGCGGAATCAAGTCATGTAATTCCCGCGCACACTCTAAAATGTAACCTGTAAAATACCGATAGGCTGGCTACTCTGCGCCTGTGCTCGAGGCTTTGTAAATTGGACTTAACCAAATCTAGATCCCTAATTAGCCTCTTCGCACGCCTTTCCACTGAGTCCAAAGCTGCTAGATGGTATTTTGCAGCACCATCCCATATGTGACTGCAGTACTCCACACACGATCGGACCTGTGCTTTGTATAACATTAGAAGCTGTCCCGGTGTGAAGTACCGCAAGTATTGTGTGTATCATTTGACAAAGCCTTGTTTGTAGCTGATTATACAAACATTGTGTCATATTATACAATTGGCCATTATTGAAACGTGACTAATTACACCTAACATGGTGTTTTTGTTTGATTGTGGCAGCTGAACATTTTGACTGATTATGCAAAATGTTTTTGAGTGCCGCGTGTTTGTTTTACATTAACGTGATCGACACGTTTATGACGTTTAACGCTTCGATTGGCTAGCTCCAAGCTCTTAACAGTCAGAGAGCCAAACGCGTTGAACGTTTAAACCTTTGATGATTCATTCACCATGATGAGGTTCTGATTATTTTGAAATTCAAATGTTACAGCGTTTGTTTTTGGTCTTAGTATAGTCAATGTTAAAATATGTTTAATTGTTAAAATAGCATAAAGCACGATGCATAATAAGGTTCCAACCGCTGGGTCTCAGACCTTCTCTTTATGAGAGAGAATAGACCGTAATTCACCATGCGGGCCCAATGCGGGATGATGGATAAACTGTACTAAGATACACAATATTAAGAATGAAATAAACCACACTGGAAACTTTTCGTCCAAATTGTCTTAGACTTTTGTACCTTTCACTCACCTTTTCCTAGATAATTTGGGTCATTTAACGTAACAAATCGCGTTCCAAGACAACGTTTTACCACAAAAAGTCCAGTAAATTGTTGCCAGCTATTTCATTTAAGCGAAAAGGGCACTGAGAGAACTCCATCAAATAAATTCTGCCCAAAAAACTCGCTGCAATAAAATAAAACTTTACTACGCTCATAAAACGTTACAGTCGTTTGTGGAACTTTAAATATTATATTTAGCATTTCAGAATTGAAGTATAAAATAATATTATTCGACTACCTAATGGTGATTTGCATTACTTTCTTGAACAGACCATTTGTAGTGGTTACGTGGGTATGAGAAATAGCTCCGTGGTGAAAGATCAACGTTTATCTTTTTTTGGTTGTAAATCAACTAAACAACATTAAAATATATACTAATGGTTTCTTTTTTATTGTTACAGAATTCATTACAACAGTTGGAGAGCGAAAACCAGTTGATCGTGACTTCAGCCACATCACTATGATAACATGACGAAATATGTTAAACAAACACAATAGCGCAAGGACAAGATACTGTGGTTCGAGCATGTACAGCCATGTCCCCTTATGTGCATACATCAAGAACCCCCAGCAAGTAGTCTTCTTCAACATCTACTTCATTCTCGTCGTGACATGCTTCTCCGTGGATACAGTTAACTCCAATACCACAAACATGAACCGGCATTTCAACGAAAAAGGTGTAAAGTACTTCAACACAAAACAGAACGATGCTCCCGATGACAATTATGAAGATCACGACCCCTCTCATGCAGATGTCAATTTCGATACGAACCCCTATTACAATAGTGAAAATTTTCTACATTTGAATACTAAATTTTACAATAATGAGAATAACGCTTACAGTAATTACGAAGACTATAAAAAGTTCTATTTGAATCCTTCTAATCCAGTCCCTAAATCTAATGTTAAGTTTAAGATAAGTAGTAGGATAGTGCAGACTAAGTATGGAAAATTACAGGGGATAGTTTTGGCTATGGACGAACACAGATATTTGAGTCCGCTTGAGGTTTTTTTGGGCGTACCATACGCTACACCGCCGGTTGGATCCAACAGGTGAGATATTTTTAGACCTTTTAATCTTTTTTATGCTCGCTTTGCGAGAGGAGTGCTTTATTGAGTAAGCAATGGGCTGAGAACCTTCTACTGAATAGACTTGATGTTAGGCAAAGTATACAGTTTAAGAGATTTGACTGTGATGTTTTTTTTTGAAGTGGGATATCATCTATTGACTTTTCTCGCTCTTGGGCGGAGTGAGAAAGCGTGTCAGACTTTTACTGACTAAATTACACTTATGTTCCATCAGTTGCCATTGCATTTTAGGATCACGGGTTTCCCTTTTCAGAAAAAAACCTACGGTCCTAGTAAGTAGGCGTCGGCCCTATAGTCTCAAAGCGTAGTTTTTATTTCTGCCCTTATCTTATATTATGTGAGATTATCATTACACAATTTACTCCATCCAAGTATAATAAAAAAATTTAACGATTGTTTTTTTTTTCAAGAATCTCTTAATTTAAGCAGTGCCTATAGTGTGAAAAATCTAAAAGCCCATTTCAATTAAAGCAGTGTTTTGTTTTTTTTTTATATTGAACTGTCTGGATGTTAATGTAGATAGGCTCTTTAAGCAATTCCTTTATGTGAATAGGTTTGTTTGCCTAGATTCACTTTTAGGTCTACTGTCCACGGACGCGTAGCTTCATAGACGCGTCGACGATTCATTATACCCTTGGTGTACACCTGCGTGAAGCTTACATACAAAACTATAAAACTCTCTTGACAAAGCGGCAACGAGACGATGCGCGACGCGACAGCACGACGTTGCCGCTATAATGATAAATACGCGTCTTTGAAGCTACGCGTCCTTGGCAATAGGCCTTATTCTAACTTTTTATCATAGTCAAAAGTATTAAAACAACTTTGGAAGAAGTAAATGTATAACGAGGTAATTTATTAACTTTTTAACGTACTTAGATAAAAACGTTGAAGAAATTCCTTGTAACTAACTTTTATGATAGGTACAAATTGTTTTGTTAACTTTTGGTAGGTTTGTATGTGGAAGCTTGTTAAAGTTACGGAGTTCATTGTATCTTGCTTACTTTGATGTTTGTTTTAATAAAACAAATGCCTTCTCAAGTTCTATCGTACCGTTCGTAAATTAAGACTTCTATATTTATAATGATTGAAGTTTGTTTTACCTCGGGATGATTAATTACTTAGTTATTTAGTCCGTTTTTTTTGTTGACTATTAACCCGCCGCCGCTGCCGTACTCGCGTCTTTTTTTAAGTCATAAACAGTCGCGCGTGGGTCGAAAAGGCCCAGATTTTGAATGTATTGTTTTTAATTAAAACTTAATTAAGATTCGGGATTATTAGTAAATTATTTAGAAAGAGAATAACAAAACAAACTTAAAAATAATAAGTGTTTATTAAGTTAAGAAAAAAAAATATATATAAATCACAAAATTCAAGAGATCACTGCTAAATCTTACTTTTTACGATATAGAAACTAAAAAATAACTTTAACTTTTTTTAAATGTAATCTAGAATAATAAAAAAAAAAAAATATCAAAAATATCCACCAACAATCGGAAGGCGTCAGTGCATCTTTTGCTTCAATGATTGGCCTTGGTACTTGTCTTATGATATTGTGACGTACAATTGTCAAAACGACCGATACTCACTTGAAACGTCCGTACTGTCTAAATGCCGCACGGGGACAGGCTGAGGGGGAGTATGCGGATAGCCTGTGAAGTTACTTGAAGGTACTTAGTGCGACGACACGAATGAACTAATATAAAAACAGTTATGGCACAAAAACTAGAGTACTGGGTCTTTTCGACCCGGGCGCGACTATCCGCGGGTTAAAACTATAATTACCGTCAATGATAGCCTTATTCCACCCATTGCTAACTTAAAGAATCTCCTTTATTTGACATCCTTCTTTGGCCTACCAGATATCACTTATCATTGGGTAGCATGATTGTATGAAATAGTTACAATGACCTTAAAACGCAAAAGGCGTCTAAAGGAACATAGACGGGTTTGAGTCAGTTAAAGTCTGATACTCCATCTTGCTTCACCCAAAGCGAGAGCAGTTATTTGATGATTTTGACTTCAAAAAAATATATAAATAATACCAACATTATTTTTAATGTGATAACATATTGACCGTTTATATAAAAACAATGTAATTAACATAATTCAATATTTGCATCTTAATTCCTGTTTTAATTTTAGGTTCAGCCCAACGCGTACTCCCTCCCCATGGGATGGTGTGCGTGTATCCGATAGACCCGGTCCTGCCTGCCCGCAGAAACTACCAGACATGGATGACGAAAGGACCATTTTAGAGAAAATGCCTAAAGGCAGACTAGAATATTTGAAAAGACTGATTCCCTATCTTAAGAATCAAAGTGAAGATTGTCTATATTTAAACATTTTCGCTCCATTGCAAAGTAAGTATATAGATGCGATACATAAGTTTGGAAATATAATACACCATATGAATAAATTTCGCTATCCTTTCTTTATTAGGGTTCCGTACCTCAAAAGGAAAAAACGGAACCTTTATAGGATCACTTTATTTTCCGTCTGTCCACCTCTCTGTCTATCTGTCACCAGACTCTTTATTTCGGGAACGCGTGGAGGTACCAAGTTGAAGTTAAAGATAACGAAAAAAATATACAGCCGCTTATGTCGAAAAATAAGGTATATTTCGACACTCTCAAGGGAATCAAAATTCACACAGGTATAGGACTAAACCTGAAAACAGTAATTTCTTAATACGACACAAACAATTTATTTTTGGGAGACAGAAAAATCAGAATTGGCTCTTAATAAACTAGTGCACCTCAACATCAATTATTGCATCTCTGCTTACCATCAAGTGGGATCGCAGTCAAGCACTGGTTTATATTAATGAAAAAAAAAACAATTTTGTCAGTGACATAGACAGAAATAGTATTTTGACGTCAATTTCTGAATAAACTCACACTTACTTACTACCTTCAGATTTCGCATTTCAGAGTTATAATGCGTTAGTAATTTGTTAAAATGAATTTAATATTAGACAGATTTTATCAGCATACTTGTCGGTTACAGAGTTCTGCTTTTCCAGTTAATTCTAATTATAGTCACTTTTGTAACATTCACAAAGAGAATACGTATACATCTACATTAAATAAAATATGTATGATACGTTTCGCTTTACGCTGAAGTTATTTACTCATCTCGAGTAATAAAATGTATTATAATATCATTTCAGATTTATTTTAGCATAAAAGAGTATTAACTCGATATTAGGTAATAATTGTGATGTTTGAAATTCTCAGATAGAATACAAGGCATGCATAAAAAATATCTTCTATTTTTAATTGACAGCAGGTTATGGTATTATATAATATAACATTCCTGTTTGAATGATTTTAAAGCAAGTTATTGTTTTGCTAACACCCAAAAAGGTAAAAAAAAATATACAGATTTATTAATCTTTTCCCATAGTATAATAAACAGATTTATAATTTTCCTATTAACGAGTCTCATGCCTCCTTTGTAGGAGATTGAATGAGGCTTTATACACTACGCTGGCCTATTGCAGGATGGTAAATGTCACATATCTTCAAAGTTTTGTTGCCACATGCCTTATCGGTTACCACAGTTCATATCGACCACCACAAAATGTTTCTTTTACAATTTTGGCAGTCATCATCTTCCTGCCCTTGTCCCATATTATTTGGGGTCGGCGCAACACGTTTTTTTCTTCCATTCTATCATGTCAACCGTCATACTATCACTAACTTCCTTTTCTTTCATATTACTGTTCACACAATCCATCCATCTTTTCTTTGGCCTCCCTCTCCCTCTCCACCCATCCACATGTATACTCATAACTCTTTTAGTAACATGCGTTTCATCTCTCCTCTTTACATGACCATACCAAGACAAACGATTCCCCTTCTACTTTTCAGTCGCTAGCGCCACTTTCAAACTTCCTCTAATATATTCATTTCTCACTTTATCCATTCTTGTCACACCACACATCCATCTCAACATTCTCATCTCCGCTACATGCAATCTTTTTTCATCCGTCTTTTTCACAGTCCAACATTTTGATCCATACAGTATGACAGGTCTTATCACTGTAGCATTATCTTATAGCAGTAGTACCGATAAAATAAATTACACAAAGTAAAATGCCTGCCTTGGTTTGAACCCATGGTATACGTGGTTATGAGTTCGTAAGTCAGGGCCATTACCACTGCGCCTCCATCGCTCTAACCCTTACCCATTCATTAATATTAATAAACTTCCCAACTCCAGTAACCAGCAAAAATTCAAACTAGGCCAAACAATTCTCTATTATCATCATAAAAGTTTTACATTGTCCTTTTCATAGCTGCCACACAAAGGGTTACTACGTCATGATAGACTTCATTAGGGGCTTCAGAAACATCTGTTGCCACTACTGTTTCTTCAGCAAAATGAATTATTTCATGAATATAACCCTGCCCTTTGTTTAAAGAAACAATATTTATTGTAGGCAATCAATTAACTAGAAACCTGTACTCTAGTTTACTTTTCGTTGAGTTCAGGAATACTTTCTGTGCGATTCACTGTATTGCAATCTGGTTTATAGTTTTGAAAAAGATTTTTGTTTTTATTGAGTATTGTTTAATATCGTAATTGAATGAACTCGTGTTATTCTAGTTTCTTTAAAGTTTAAATTGTACGATATTAGTTTTATTATGTATTTTATAAATTTTGCAAATTCATGCGAGAGCAGTGGTGGCTGAGTAGTAACGGTCCCGACTTACAAGTTGTAGGTTGCGGGTTCAAACCCAGCCAGGCGCATTACTTTGTGTAATTTATTTCATCACTACTGCTCTCAAAACGGTGAAGAAAACCATTGTGAGGAAACTGGCATGTCTTAGAACCAAAAATTTGAAGACATGTGACATCCACCAACCCGCACTGGGCCCGCGTGATGGATTATGGCCCATTCCTTCCCCTAGAGAGGAGGCCTGAGTCCTAACAGTGGAAACATTATAAGGCCGACTACGCTGTGCTTTTCTATGCAAATTCATGGGAAACACCTCGTATGTCACTCTCGATTATAGGTCGGTTCCCATATTTTTAAGAAGTTTCTGCCTATTGTCTTTTTTTGACTCTTTTGACTTCTGCGACTGTTATTTGTATTAACCAATTTTCTTGTTTCAGTGGACGAAACCAAGCTAGCATTACCAGTGATGGTGTACATCCATGGAGAGAGCTACTCCTCGAGTTCTAGTCATCCGTACGATGGAGCAGTATTTTCCAGCTATACTGACCTAATAGTTGTTACCCTGAACTTCAGACTGGGTGTACTCGGTAAGTTATTTTAATTTTGAATTGACTCACATCTGTGTGAAAGGAACTGAACTAAAACCTTAATCAATAATGGAAACCCAGTTCTTGTTGGTGGTTGTGTCATGTCTTCAACTTTGTGACACAATATAATATATTGAATCGTTCAATATTGGCTTGCCATCGACGGTCAGCCGTAGTCTAATTACCTTTTAATTTCAAAAGTTATACAATATTTCATACGAACCAAGTCGTAATGTACTTAGGATACGGTGGAGGTGTGCCCCGCCTGGGCAGAGCAACGCCGTGTCCTCGTGGGGGCGATCACCAGCAGTGATCTCTCGTGCCGGGCATTGGTACAGGCCATGGTCCGAAGTGAGGAGGAGTGGCAGGCGGTCGCCTTCTTCTGCGAAGCAGTAATGCTAGCAAAGGAGGTGGCCGATCGCGTGAGGCATCGGTCCTCACGCCCTAACCGCCACCGGGATTCCGATCCCGATTTCCGGCCACCGTAGGCACGGGCTTGCGTACGGCGAGTAATGGGTGGCTCGCCGTTCGACCGTCCGGTAACCGTCCGGACCGAGCCCAAGTCGTCGATGACGCGTATTGTACTACGCGCGCCTCAAGGAGATGTCAGCAAATCGTGGGGGCCGAGCAGGGTCGAAGCCTACTGGGGCCACGGGTAGTGTGAAAGTGAAACCCGGGGCCCTGGGACGAAGGCAAAGAAGGAACAGGAGTGGGTTTTTAGTCAGTAACAGACAGACAGTAGATAGTGTGACACTATCTCCCGCTCCGCCCAAGAGCGAGATTTGTCATAAGATGATTTTCCCACACCATAAAAAAAAACCACCCTAAGGTCGACTGGTAGAAAATGCCTAAGGCATTAAGTCCGCCTTTGTACAGTGTTACTTACTAGTGCATAAAGTTTTAATAAATAAATATGTCATACAAACCAAGTCGTAATTTACTTAGAAAAAACAGTATTAACAAACGCATAGTTGCCCAATTGTATGTTGTTTCTAGTATTAAATACAAAACTGGTGCTTCTAAATACACTATAGTGCCAATTTACCCCGAAAATTAGGGTCTAAGAGGGGACTTCGTAATGCTCTAAAATCAGAGATTTCAACCTTTTAGGGGCTTCTTACTTTAGTTATAAGGTACGTATATTTGTAAGACTTATATACAAAGACGGCTTTCACAGTTGACATAACCACATTTCCCATCAAAGGCACTTGTAATTAATTTTTGCGGTATTTCATCCTGACTTATGAATGGAGACAGGTGAAATATGGTTTACCATTACTTTTACTTATGTGTAGATACGTAGATATATTCTTTATTGTACACCAAAAATAAAAATTATATTAGGAATTTAAAATAATTAGTGTTACAATGGGCGCTCTTATCGCTGAAAGCGACTTTTTACAGACAACCTTTGGATGGATTTAACAGAGAAGGTGAAAAAAAAATACGCAGGTATTGCGTGGTGTACTATTTACATATACTAATAAATTGCATATAATACAAACAATATAATATAGTTATGAAAGCAGAGAAATAATGTATCTACTTAATGACGACGTTCAAGAGGAAAGGTAGCGCATATACCCGCGTCATATATTCACTCATAGCTCGCGTGGGTATATAATCTAACTAGTTTCTGCCAGTTTCTTGGCCCGCGTGTAAGAAAGATGTCAGCAAACCGTAGGGACCCAGCAAGGTTGAAGTCTACTGGGGCCAAGGGTCTGCTTCTGAAAGGAAGACTCGGCCCTTGTACGAAAGGCAACGAAGGAACAGGAGTGGGTTTTTAGTCAGTAAAAGTCTAACACTATCTCCTGCTCCTCCCAAGAGCGGGGGATGTCATAAGATGATTTTAACACCGAAAAAAAAAACCAAAAGAACATATTTTTGTAATACGTAGTACCCTACCTGGTATTTCAAGACATGATCTACCCATAAGCTAAATGTCATGAAAATTCATCAAGCCGTTTAAGCATGAAGGAGTGACAAAGGTAGTTACATTCATATAAACTTTCGCTTTTATAATATTAAGTGTGATTATATTAACAAAACTTAAAAAAAAACAAATGACTCATCATCTTCCTGCCCTTGTCCCGTGTTATTTGGGGTCCGCGCAACACGTTTTTTTCTTCCACTCTGCCCTGTCACTCGTCATGCTATCACTAACTTCCTTTTCTTTCATATCACTCTTCACACAATCCATCCATCTTTTGTTTGGTCTCCCTCTCCCTCTCCATCCATCCGCATCTAAACAAATGTAAATTACTGTAACAAGATTATTGAGAAATCTTGAAGTATTGCTCATGCTAATGGAGAGAGGCTTAAAATTTTACAGTCGTGAAATAATGAAAATTTGCTTATTACCCATTCAGCGTTCCCATAAACAATGAAAATTAAGACTAGCGTAAAAGCCCAAGCGACATTTTGCTCCTTCTTCAACAATATCAGACAAAACAATCACATTTTAAACCACTTAAACAAATCAAGTCTGCACAATTTAAGAGTCCAACACAAAGTTTAGATTCATCTTCATTTGAATAAGTGAATTAAGTGAACGTCATAAAGTCGACGTCTTATTTCGCAAAATACTTGAAAGTTCAACGGCCCGAAGTTGGAAGAATTCTTGAAATATAATCAAGGTTTTATTTCTATATTCATCATTGTTTACAGCAGGTTCAGTCTATTAGCTGTGTTGATACCGCACAATTTAATGGTAATGATTCATTATACTTATTTTTTATTTACTTTTTTTCCGGTGGGAAAATCGCCTCATGACATCCCCCGCTCTTAGGCGGGGCGGAAGATAGTGTCAAACTTTTACTGACTAAGAACCCACTCCTGTTCCTTCATTGCCTTTCGTACCAGGGCCGAGTCTTCCTTTCAGAATCAGACCCTTGGCCCCAGTAGGCTTCGACCCTGCTGGACCCCTACAGTTGCTGACATCTCCTTGAGGCGCGCGTGGAACAATACGCGCCGTCGACAACTTGGGCTCGGTCCGGATGGTTACCGGACGGTCGGACGGCGAGCTATCCATTGCTCGCCGTCTGCAAGCCCGCGCCATTATGCTTATTCGGATTAAGTCATGATAACGTCATGCATGACACAATACACGTATTGGATATGAATTATTTCAATGGTAGTAATTGTCCCGAAACATTTCTAGTAGGTACTCCATTATTTAGAAATGTGTTGTGAGTAATAACGTCAGGGCATATACACATATTACTTGGTATAGACGGAACGTTATGTGTCAAGTATTTCAATTAATTAAAGGTGATTTAGAATTTGAATCAGTTATGGAAAAAAAAAACCTTGCAAAAAAGTCTATATTATGACTTTTCATAGGCTTTCGACACACCTATCAATTTAGATAAGTCTGTCGAAAGCCTATGAAAGGTCATACAGATTTTTTTTGCTCTGGTTTTCAGTTTTATATTTTTATTTTATATATGAGTTGTCTTAATAATTGGTTGCAACAAAATAAATAATTAATTAATGCATTTCAATTCCCATTCATTCTCTGATCGTAATCAACTTGGAAAGTATTCTGAAATCGTTGGATAAATTCAATTTACAACTTAAAAGCTCTGATTTACAGATACTGTGATGCAGTTACAGTTGTGTCAATTGGCAATCAACTTCCAATTGTATTGAAACAAAGATGGATATTGCTGTATGTTTTTTTTTTATAGGTTCGCGCTTGATCACTATCTCATCTGATGGAAAGCGACGATGCAGTCGACGATGGAGCGCGCTTACCTAGAAGTAACCTATTCACTCTTGACTTAAATATTATCCCGGGTTATAGCCATCAGGAAACACAGATTCCGGCGAGGAATGCCACTCCTTAGCTGTACGCACAATGAATGTGTTCCCAAAACGTTTTGTGCGTATAGGTGGAATGTTCACCTATACCGGTGGCGTATCGCCGTACGCCTGGTGGTCCGATAATGATGAAGGGACGGGTTAGGTAGAATTGTTTATGCAATTTCGACGCATACTTCCTGAAATGCCTGTGTGTTGTCTGTGTTTCCTGATGGCTACAACCTAGGGGTCTTTAAGTCAAGAGTGAATATGTTACTTCTAAGCAAGCGTGCTCTATCGTCGGCCACATCTTTGCTTATCATCAGGTGAGATAGTGGTCAAACGCGAGCCTATCAATAATAATAATAATTTTAAAAAATGCAACCGGTAGAAAACCGACAAGCTAGCAACTCGGCGTCGATGCTCAAGACTTTGAAGGCTCGACTCGACGAGTGCATCATTGCCAATGATCTTCCTGGCTCGCCTCTTAATTGCCTCAAGTGCATCAAGCGCATCAAGCTGGTATCGGGCAGATCCGTCCCAAAGATAAAAGCAGTAGTCCATACATGATCGAACTTGCGATTGATAAAGTTTGTGCAGCTGTTCCGGCGTGAAGTACTATCTGGCGTTCGCGAGGATTCCCAGCTTTTTTGCTGCCAGTTGAGCCTTTGCTTCGATGTACGGCTCAAAGTTGAGTGTGGACGTCAACGTAAAACCTAGAAGGTCAAGATGTTTGGATCGGTACGGTTACGCCCCGAAAAGTTGGAGCAGTCCTAAATTGGCTCTTTTTAGTGAAAAATAGACATACCTGGGTTTTAACAGTATTGAACTTGAGCAAATTGGCATTGCCCCATTCAGAGACTGACAAGTTCAAGCGTTCGACCATAGCCTCTCGGATAGACTGGGTCTGTGACCCACTAGCTCGCGGGCTGGATATGTAACTCTCAGCAACAGTACTTTCGTCTGCATACCCAAAGGTACCGGGCTTAAGCAGATCATTTATATGCAGCAAGAAGAATGTTGCCAAGAGCACTGACCCCTGCATTAATGACCATTTGACCGGAGCAGCCATCGATGACCACTCGGATAGACCGGTCACTCAGGAAGTCGGCGATCCAAACATACAATCCATCAGATAAACCGAAAGAAAGAAGCTTACTAATAAGGCTTTTGTACCAGACCCTATCGAAAGCCTTCGAGAGAGACGGCAAGCGCTTCCCCGTGCTTCTCGATGGCGTCACTCCAGATGTGGATGGCATACGCTAGAAGATCACCAGTTGACCGATTTTGGCGAAAACCGTGGTGACGGTCACTTAGAATATCATTAGCCTCTAGATATGCTAGGAGCTTAGTGTTGAGGACTCGTTCCATAGTCTTACAGAGAATGGACGTTACTGAAAGTGGTCTGAAGTAAGCTGGGTCATCCTGACTACCCTTCTTGGACACGGGCTGTACGTTAGCTTGCTTCCATGCAATCGGTACTTTTTCAGCCTCAAATGAAAGCCTAAATAGGCGTGTCAGGATCGGAGACAGTTCAGGCGCACATGTACTTAGAACATTTGGTTAATACTGTACATACATTGTAGTTATATTGAGTTATGTGTTGATTAATTACACATAAAAAGTCAGAGGCATAAGTTATGTTTGGGAGATAGTTAATTGATGTATAAATGTTTGATTGGTGTGAATAATAATGCACTTGCAGAATTATTCTATAAAATTTCTATTCGAATTCCCATTATTACTGAGTTAGTGAAATTAAATGATTAACTAATGAAAACTCTTGTTTAGATATTCGATTGCAGCAACGTTTTTGTTATTTTTTTTCTATCATGATATACGAGTAACCATAAAAGGAAATAAAAGACAAAATTACTGTTCAGCTATAACGATTTAATATTAATTAGTTCATAGACTTTTTCTTCCATTTCGTTTGCACATTTTTCCAGCTGCAATACGAAAGCAATCGTAGAATTGTTGAATGTTGAATCAGAAACTAGCATAAATAGAATACAAAAGCCAAGCTGTTGCCTTCAGGCACCGTTCCGTAATCCATTTCATCTCAGTTGACTAACAAATTGTGCAGGATCCAGCTGATACATTGCGCATTCCGTTCACTTGTAGATCAGTGAAGCAAATTAAAAAGCTCAACACAAACATGGTATTAAACCATGGGTTGTGCGAAAATGAACTCTGGGGCGCAATAACGAAGGCAAAGAAAGAACAGTAGAGGGTTTTAGTCAGCAAAAGTTTGTCACTCCCTTGCGTTCTACCCAAGGACGGGAGATGTCATTAGATTATCATCTAAAAAAAATATGGTTCTCAAAATCAATAAATATCTTAATATATTATTGTTATTGAAACACTAGTTAATGCCAGTTGTTTTGCACGCATGAAACTAGAAAAATATCGCAAAGGATCTTACTCTCGGGCTGGAAAGATTCATTTATATGTCCTATTTAAAGTCACCTGTTTCCCAAGTTTTATCAAAATCTGTTCAGTTTGAACTCGAGTAACGGATATTCGTTTTTATGATATTCTAAAGACGCGTAAACACATACATGCAAGCTTTTGCCTTTATAATATATTTGCCATTTTTATACAACAAATACGACTGAAATGAAAATGTAACCGTTGAACCTACTATATTTACAAAATATTCCAAGTAAATTTTTTCAAAGCACATTCGTGCGTAATGAACGCGATTTTATTTTGTTGCTTTTTCTGTGAGCTGTGTAGATACAAACGTGTTTCATTCTATTTCAATTCATTTCAATGCCACCCGCTGTTTGAATTAAACCCGCCCCTTGAGAATAGTTTCAACGTGCAAATATATCAGGAATTTATTTGTAGGTATTTGGCGTGCAATCGCTGCGTTAAAGCATACCGTTATAATCATCGTTTTGTAACGCTTTGATGGATTTTGTTAATTAAAAATGCTTAAAATTTATGTAGTCTACTAATTGGATACATGCGCTTTATGTAGAAGTGTATACACTAATGAAATAGGTATGATTTTATATACAAATAAAAAACACTAACTGTCTGATATTCCGCTAAGCGATTTTTTTTTTCATTAAGGGTGGAATCCACCAATAAAACTAATCGCGTTTTAACGTTTGGCTCGCATAATCGCGTTTAGCCGCTGTCACTTGTAAAAATACAACAAAAGAAAAATACAGACAAGTGACACTAGTGACAGCGGGTAAACGGGATTAGTTTTATTGGTGAATTCCACCCTTAGTGAACTCTTTTGTTGACAAATCTACGATAAAAATTCAATGAAACGTAGGTAATAATGTGTACATTTCACCGTATAGGATACTATATTCACTAAAACTACAAATAAGGACAATGAACTACCACCAACATTGAACACAGAGAAACAGTTTAACCTACATTCAACTTCCGAGCAACACATATTAAGCTTAAAACTTTGAGCAGACTGTAATTACATTTCCATTAGACACTTAAGCAACGTCCAAAAACAAGCTGTTTTAAATGTACTAATTTTTGCAGGCTTTCTCAACGCAAATCCGGCACCGCATCTTAAAGCCCGGGTGGCAAACTACGGGCTGATGGATCAGATAGCGGCCTTACATTGGGTGCAACAAAACATAGCACTGTTTGGAGGCGATCCAACCAATATAACACTTATGGGCCATGGCTCCGGAGCAGCTTGCATCAACTTCCTTATGATATCACCTACTGTTATGCCTGGTAAGATCGTAGTTTGGTTTTTAATTTGAAAAATAGGTTGTAATTTTATTACCCGACTACGGCAAAGCCAAAGGAGGGTTATGATTTTGATGATGTTCATCTGTTCCCTCATAGCTCCTAATCTACTTATCGGAACTTGATATATGAGGTATTGTTAGAACCGTCTTAATTGTCCGCTGAATAAAGGTTACGTGATGTGTTACAAAACTTGATATGGCGCCCTCTAGCGGAAAAAAGTAATGTGTTAAAAAACAAAAATGAAGATAAATACGCCGTGTTTGGTATCATTTGAAAGAACTTTACTTGTACATTTCAAAAATATTATTCAAATTTAATGTGTAGCCCCCTAGCGGACAAAAAGTCATGTGTTAAAAAAATGTTAAGATTAATACACCGTGTTTGATATCATTTGAAAGTGCTTTACTGGTATTTAATCAAAAAATATCTTTAAAATTCAATGTTTCCTTTAGTGGACAAAAAGATTTGTGTTAAAAAAAAGATTAATACGTCGTGTTTGGTATCATTTGAAAGGTCTTCACTTGTACATACCAAAATAAATAGTATAGAAGCACAGTGATTTAACACCAAAATTGTTTAAATAAAAAAAAAGTATAAATTAAAACCCGACTACGACAACAAAAAAACCACGCTGAAAAAGTATGAAACAAGATTTTCAATATGCTAAAATAAACAAGGTAACTGGAAAAACAAGAACAGAACAAAAAGAAAAGTCGCAGTCACACGTCCTAGGTACCAACAGAAACACTTTAATAACGTGTGACTACCGCTTTTCTTTTTGTTCTGTCCTTATTTTTCCGGTTAACTTGTTTATTTTAGCATCTTGAAAATCTTGTTTCATACTTTTTCAGCGTCGTTTTTTTTTTTGTCGTAGTCGGGTTTAAATGTTTTACTTTTTTTTTTTGTTGAGATATTTTTCCTACATTGATTTTAGCTCGTGAGTAAAATATTGATCTTAAAGGCTAAACAATGCTTAACATAATTAGTTCGTGGATGAGTCAACATCCAATAAATTAAAAAAAAAAAACCACCTGGTATCGGAAGGCACATAAAACACCTACAATCTTGACGTGACGAATTCTTATAATTTAAGTAACTGGGTGACAGAAGTTAGATAAGTTGAGGCTGCATGTAAAATACTGGTATTTCGATAGAGAGCTTACACCGATATAGTTTACACGGTGGAGCACACGGTGGAGGTGTGCGCTGCCAGAGCAACGCCATGTCCTCGTGGGGGCGATTGGCGGCGGCGATCTCTTGCGCCGGGCCTTGGTACAAGCCATGGTCCGGAGCGAGTAGGAGTGGCAGGCGGACGCCTCCTTCTGCGAAGCAATAATGCTATTCCGATCCCGATTTCCGGCCACCGTAGGCACGGGCTTGCGGACGGCGAGCAATGGGTAGCTCGCCGTCCGACCATCCGGAAATCATACGGACCAAGCCCCAGTCGTCGACGGCGCCTACTGTTCCACACGCGCCACAAGGATTTCAGCAAACCGTAGGGTCCCAGCAAGGGCGGTGCCAAGGGTCTGCTGCTGAAAGGAAGACTCGGCCCAGTTACGAAAGGCAACAAAGGAACAGGAGTGGGTTTTTAGTCAGTTAAAGTCTGACACTATCTCGCGCTCCGCCCAAGAGCGGGGTATGTCATTAGATGATTTTCCCACCGAAAAAAAAAAACGCTGATATAGTTTGAAAAAAGGCTAGACAAAATTTAAAAAGTGTCTGACATGATACATTTAACTATATCATATTAGATTGGCCCGGTGGTAATAGTCCAGACTTGCGAGTTGTGTGTTGCGGTTTCAAAGCTAACCAGGCGCATTACTATGTGCAATTTATTTAATTACTCACTCACTGTTCCCAAAGCGGTAAAGAAAAACTTAAAAATCGTGAAGAAACCGACATGTACTAGAACCAGCAATTCGAAGACATGTGATATTAACCAATCCGCACTGGGCCTGTGTGGCAGATAACGGCCCATTTCCTCTTCTAGAGGGAGACCAGAGTTCCAGCAGTGGGCACATTATAAGGCTGATTATGCTATTATGCTTCATAAATTATTAAGCAACTAGGTCAAACAAAATCAGAGCAATGAACTCATCAATGTTTATAAGAACATATAACTTTCAAGAGGCTACTATGAATCTGAAAACTGTAATGAAGCTATGAATATTCAGAATTTCCTATCAGTCTAGAAACTTCATTGGCAGTAAAGTCTATAAAAAATCATATTGGAACTAAACGTATTTTTCTAGAGGAAACTGTGATATTGTCGGGATCGGTTCTTATATTAAAAGATTTCTGAACAAAATCGTAAACCTTCCAGATCGGAAACTTTTACAATTACTTTTTCAATTTGTGTGATTTGTTATACTTAGGATTTCATGAACTAAAAGAATAAGATTTTTGTTCAAACCATTGTTTCGATAATTGATTTCCTTAATGTATACACCAACTTGGGCTTTGTTCGACTCAGTTACATTATTTTTTAAGTCACTAAAATTTGGAACTACTACTTGAAGTCCTCTTAACCTTAGTTCGGTCTTCGTCATAATTGTTATATTTTATGTTCTCTTAATTACAATGATTTCATATTTATCATAGTTTTTATTAGTTTATTATATTAGCATATATATACTTATTTTATTATTATAAGCCACTTATTTTTACAATACTAAATTCTATTTCAAATATCTAATAATTATTTATTGTGCACACCTACCACAGTGTTGTCTTTTTTAACTCAATGGTTGACTGGTAGAGAATGCCTTGTGGCATTAAGTCGCCCTATGTGCCACCACTGTACATGAAGCTTGAATAAATAAAACAAAATTAAATGAATATTTATTTTCAACTAGAGTTTCGGTTTTCGCAATTTTCTAAACAGAAGCTTAATCCCCATACAAACCATATCAGAAAAGCATTATAAGAACACTTCCTACAAAAATACGAGAAATAAATTCAATCAAGTAACAATAGTCTCTATATACGGTTTGATCCTTTCTCATAGGCACAGTGAAAGGGATCCAAGAGTTACAAATCCGCCAAATTCTAAGGAGTCCAAAAAATGAACAATACATTTTAGGCGCAAATCTTGAAAGGAAAATATAGTATTATCAAATACCTTTGGAAATAATACCTTTTGTATACCTTTTAACCGGAATTTCATTTTCAGGTTTATTCCACAGAGCAATCCTTTTGTCTGGGTCAGCACTAAGCTCTTGGGCTATTGTAGATGACCCTGTGTACTATTCATTGAAGCTAGCCAAGCATATGAATTGTAGTGTGCCGGATGATCTCTCGAAAGACCATGAAGTCATAGTGGATTGCCTTAGAGAAGCATCTATAGAAGATTTGCTATCCGCAGACATATCTCCTCCTAACTTTTTGACTGCCTTTGGACCATCAGTTGACGGAGTAGTCATAAAGACAGATTTTGCAAAAGATTTTCTGACAATGTATTCAACTGGAGATTTCCCAAGTTTTGGACCTCTAAACAACATGAATATTAACTTGAATGTTCACAAGAAGAGAAGCGATAGTGGCAGAAGATTATTTCAAAATAAATACGATTTGTTGTTTGGCGTAGTAACGAGTGAAGCGTTGTGGAAGTTCTCGGCTCATGATGTGCAAAATGGGATTGAGCCAGATAAAAGGGATCGAATGTTAAGGTGGGTTATATGGGTAGATATTAGTTCTTTGATCCTGTTTGCTATATCACTTTGAGTACCTTCTGAACCATTTCTGAAAACGAAATAAATACAAAGAGTTGAAAAAGATACGGGTACTTCTTTATTTCTTCGAAAGGAATTTGATCTATATCTAAGTTTCACAACATATATTCCTGGCTGAATATAAAAAAAAACTCTTCTCCTTCATTTTCTAGTTCCATTATTTTAAGGAGATAATTTTACAAGACAAAATCTAAGGATAAAATAAATTAGATTCTCCAAACAAAAAAATTTAGAAAGCATATATAATTGCAATAATTTTGCAATTTAGTAATCGTCACACAACCGTTCTGTCACAAATTCACACATGCCAAACACTGACGTGGTTTAGCCAAACGGACCGAAATCGGCTGACCACGCCGCATGCTCGAGCGCGAGACCGTTCAGATTCACTCGCGCGGCAAAATGGCGCCGCATTGCGCGAACGTTACGCTACGTCATATCGCGCCTTAAAATTCAAGGGGTATGTCATGACGCTGTCAGCTCATTGGTCCGTGAATTTGGAGAATTTTGAGTTTAGCTTTGATGTATAATCGTGAATTGCGTTATGCGCGTGTAATACGTTATGAACCTAAAACAGAAGTACTCGAATTCTTCACGAAATTGGATATATCGATCAAAACATATATTTTTATTGCTAATTTTTATAAGTCAATATAATATTCGTGACTTTTTTCTTATTGTTATACGTTTTATTCCTAAATATATCTAAATCATACTTCATAAAACTTTTAAAAACCTTATATAATGCATGTTTGATACTTCAAAAATTATCACCTGGTTTAATGACTGTATGTATAAAATCAAACATACAAACTCAATACTAAAGCTATCTTTACTTTACAGAACATACGTGAGAAACTCCTATACTTATCATCTGAGCGAGATCTTTTACACAATCGTCAACGAGTACACGGATTGGGAAAGAACGGTAGAGGTTTGTTTGTCTATAAACGTAGAGATAATGTTGTCACACTTCTTGAGAGCCTCATGTGACTCCTTCAAATCTAAGCCGTCGTCTTCTTGAAACATTTGTATAAAATCTTCAATCTTACATTTAACATCTTCAAGTTTGTGATTCAGTATTGTTTTGATATTCATCTTGACAAATAATTACTTAGCTTTTGACTTTTGGAAGTCTTTTAACGATAATTTTACTTTCAACTCATCTGTAACGTTATTAATTATTTTTCTTCGTATTGATAAATAACTCTTATAATATTGATTCTTTATTTAAATTTACTTGTTTGTTTCTCTAATTGAAGCAATAAAAAGTATGTAATCAAGATTATTGAAATATAAAAAATGATCTAAAAGGGTCCACAGAGATTGTTGCACGTATTTCTCCATAAAAATTCTACTCTGAAATGTGCATTTAGCTTCATCTTTCTGATTGACTGATTTATTGGAAAAGCAGTTTATTAGAAATAAATGTTTGAGTTTGACCTTTTGACAAATGACGATAGATGTTAATTTTCTCCATTTTTCGAATGAATTTTAAATTAATATAAAGCTATGTCCACGCAACTTCAACGGAACCTATAAATTTTGAAACAAAAACTTGAAGACGTTTATCTGAAATCACGCCACTGTTCTCGCAATCGGTATACTTAACGATATTAGTTGTCAGAATTATGAATTATTCTCTGTAGATTTCGAATAACAATTCTAAACGAATACTAAAGCTAAATGTCAAATGGCTGAACCCCAATCTTTATAAGATTTGATTTTGGATTACTTCTTTAAATATTCGACGAGGAGCTCACGAAATTAAATGAGTTAACAATTTCCAAGCAGATAATGTTGCTGTTATGAATCGTAATGTATATCAAATATGGAACATAATTGTGTG
Source organism: Mythimna vitellina (assembly GCA_949316375.1). Taxonomy (NCBI): domain Eukaryota; kingdom Metazoa; phylum Arthropoda; class Insecta; order Lepidoptera; family Noctuidae; genus Mythimna; species Mythimna vitellina. The sequence goes on along the minus strand of OX438687.1, from coordinate 2,789,289 downwards.
GTTTGAGATTTAGATCGCATTCATAGATTTATCAAAAAGAAAAAATAAAGACAATCAATATTCTGGCCTTTAAATTCTATAAACTCATAATTTTTTCACAGAATCCTATCAATACAAGAGATGCAACTGTAGCAGCGTTGTCAGATGCCCAATATGTTGCACCTCTAGTACAAAGCGGAGATCTTCTAGGCGGAGGACCAAAACCAGCTCCAAATGATGAAGACGGACCGCGAAGACCTACAAAGACTTTCTTTTATGTATTTGATTACCAGACTAAGGATGGATTCTATCCTCAGGTAGGTGAATTTAAGTCTTTTTTAAATGATTTGTTTAACCATAAGAAAGACATTCCAAGACAAAGGCTTTAATTTCAAAATCACTACAGCGATAGATCTTGCACAGTATGAGTAACATAATAAGTCATATATTTCTTCCTGAGAAGTAATTTCCTAATCAAGGTCAATAAATATTCTCCTCATATATATTTTCTGAAAGAACCTAAATGTTTTTGTAGCTCACAGTTTAATTACGGTAATAATTGCGACACAATTGCTGTTCTTCTAAGCGTGTCTAAGCTAGCACTTATGTTGGAGAATCAATTAAGATTCCTTGTTATTCTTGGAAGCTTCCATTAGATTATGTATCATTTTCTATTGTCTCTGTTCTCAGTATGCTTCAAATACCCCACCATTACTTATACACCACTAATTTTTAATTAATACAAATACTTGAAGGGCTTATTAGAAAAGATATTGTCATTATTTTAGTAAAGTCTCAATTAATAATGTTTATAAACAGCAAAGTTATTAGCGTTTGCTAATATCCCAAAATGCCACAAAATTTATGGAAATATTGTACAGGCTATTGATTATGAATAATAAATGACGATCACAATGGAAAAACACTGCGCGTAGTATTTTCTAAAAGTTAAGAATTATTGATTCTATTATTAATTTACCAATTATGATAAATTTTCGTGGACAATTTTGTGATTTCGTATTATTTTTTACTTTTCACTACAAAAATATGATCAGTATCGGGTACGGATAGACCTTTTTTTTCCATAATAATTAAAAAACAGGGGTGTATACTCAATAATTAAAAAAGCACAATGAGACGCGTGATGTAACAATGCGGGAACTTATATACCTATAACTTCACTAGCTAATCCGGCTAACGTTGTTCTGTTAATAAATGATCAAAGAACAAAATGAGGTGTGGGGGTAGGAGGATAAAATACAACCTACGACCTATCCTCAGACTTACTAAATAAATACACAAAAAAAAAACTTAAAAATCAATCAAAGACGAGTTCGATAACAAACTCTGTAACGCGAGATTTTTATTATATTCGATTAACTATTTCAAATTATTCCAAGTGAACATATTCAAGGAAAAAAATCTTATATCTCGCGTTACAGTGTTTGTTACCGAAAAATAAACCATTTCTTGATATGGTTCACCTGTTTGTCAAGTTTCCAAATCAGTTCAGCCAACACGTGCAAACAAGCAGACCAGTGGAGTTATTTTCGCATTTATTGGATTGATAATATGAATAATTAAAAGAGTGTACACTGCACACCGTTACGTTATACTACATCTTGAGGCACTGCGAATCTTAACATCCATAGATTCGCCCTTCCAGAGCTTTGAATAACGTTAAAAATTTGATATCGTTACTTTCATCGTACGAAGGTAACGTTATTATTAGAGGTAACGTTATGCTTGGTACCGGTACTTGAGTGAAATTTTACCAGTAAACTGAGTTACGTTATCGATGATTTTATCGATAAAAAGTAACGTTACCATGGCCAAAGGATTGATACCGTTATTAAATTCGTTACTATAAGAACCGTTGAATAACGTTATTTTATTTAACTCTTTGTTTCGTCTGGATTAATGCAGTAATTAGTTTGATCACGTATTCAAAAACACTTCCACGATGCAAAATTTTTCATTATACATAGGAATTAGGTACAGTTATTCTATTATGACAAAAAGTATGCGTATAAGTTAAAAAAGATACACCGCGCCGCAACAATGCATTAAGTAACAATTAAAGTGTCGATACTTGTAACGTTAATTGGTAACGTTATTTTATAGATACGATACCAAAGTATCGGTATCCGTGTTACCGTTAAAATGTTAACTTTATGAAAATAACGTTACTTAACTATACTTATAGTGTGAATTTGGTAACGTTAACAAGCCCTGCACCCTTCACAATGCACCAGGCAGCGTGCAATAAACGGCTTCTTTAAGCATCGCGTCCGATCGTGGTGTGAGCTGATCCTTAGGTCTGGAGTCATTCAAGGACCTATTAACCGGCGTTATTGGGACAGATCATTAACAGAAATTAATTATCTCTGGGAAATTGATATCCTCAGTGAAACCTGGGGCCCTGGAAAGAAGGCAAAGAAGGAACAGGAGTGGGTTTTTAGTCAGTAAAAGTCTGACACACTCTCGTGCTCCGCCCTAGAGAGGGAGATGTCATTGGATGATTTTCCCACCTAATAAAATATCATCGCTCTTGACGTTACTAAATTGAGGTTTTTGTAACCAACACATCATGATAATATGTTTCTTTCTAAGAGTTTAACTATGGTGTTTTTTACCTGCACAGGGGGCCCGTGTGATACATTACGACCCATTCCTTCTTCTAGAGACGAGGCCTGAGTCCCAACAGTGGGAACATTATAAGGCCGACTATGCTAACACTGTGCCTTGTTACTCGAAATAAAAAATATTATTATTATTAAGTGCCATCTTTTCAAAGACATGAAGCAAGATTTTCACCCACCTAAGTATAACAAAATAATTAGGTTTTCTCATTCTACAATTAAATAAGATGAAAATAAAGTGACGTAAGTTAGTGACCTTGAAGGTAATTAAGGTTACGTTTCACTCAGACAGAGCCTAAAATTTAACCGTAAAATCTGGCATATTTCTTTGATATGTGACTGTAATACAAGGATTTATTAAGGCTGTTTATTTTAGCCCGTAATTATATTTACTGTATGATTTTGTAATTAATTTCTAGACATCAGACTACTACTAAATTACCTGTTAATATGATTAGAGATAAGGGATTAGGTAACAGATGCCAATTGGACAGGCCTGTTTGGACAGCGTATGGATTGGAATTGTAACCTACATAGTCTCACGTAAAGTTTAATACAGTATTGGTAACTTTAACGACAATAAATATGATAGTATAATAATGTCATTTTATAAATGTCTCACAGATGATACAGCAATTATCATATAAAAATTAAACAGCCAGAAACTTTAAAAAAAAATGATAGATCTCTAATACAAGCTCAATCGTGCATATCGAAGGACTGGAACAATGTAAGTGCTGCAGTCTTACCGTCCTATTGTAATTTAGTTGTCTTCGAGGCTCTTAATGAACTAGAGTGCTTCACCATCAATGATTGCATCACTGCTTACCATCAGGTGGGATCGCAATCAAGCACTAGATTGTATCAATAAAAAAAAACTGTGCACCAAGAGACAGAAGTATTTAAGCAATAATATTGAAAACGGAGTAGTGGTGGCTCAGTGGTAAGGGTCCTGACATACGATTTGTAGGTCGCAGGTTCAAACCCAGCCAAGCACATTACTTTGTGTAATTTATTTCATCACACTGCACTCAAAACGGTGAAGGAAAACATCTTGAGGAAACCGAAATGTCCTAGAACCCAAAATTCGAAGACATACGACATCCTGACATCCACCAACCCGCACGGAGCCCGCGTGGTGTATTACGGCCCATTTCCTGAGGCCTGAGTCTCAGCAGTAGAAACTGTTAAAATCGAAAAAAAATCAGGCTGATTGTGTTATGTTATGTTTGTGCGTGACACCTCACATATATTTTAGTAACTTGAAATTCGACTTAGATATTGAAAACAACAAAACAAAACTTGTTACCATGTACTTGTAATAAAGCCAAAGGTTAATATTGCTTCTCACCTATCTAAAAAGACCTATTCCACACAAGAGTGTTGATTGTATCTTCTGATTATCCTCCTACGAAACTTTTTAAGGTCGATTGAGGAAAACGGTGTTCGCAACCGATAGATTACCTTGTCACTACTTATATAACGTGGCTCGGAACAATCCCTACGTAATTCTCGCATGTAACATGCCTGATAATATCTAACGCTATACGTTGTATTATCTTTCTTAGGAGAGGCCGAAAGCTTGTTACGAAAATAAACCCTCGTTTATTCTTATTAGCTGAAACCTTAGTGAAAATCTTTGTGTAGATTCAACGAGATTTTAAAAAGTTCAACGCGTTGTGAACTCGTGTGGAAATGTCTTTGTCAGATTTTAGGTGAAGTTTATTTCTGTTGGTTAGTTCTTCAATATTATAATTTCAATGTCGACAAAACAAATGTTGTATTGAAAGTTAATGTTATTTTAGTAAATAAAACATAACAAGCAGAGTTTTACCTAAAATGTATTCAAAATTTTCACTTATTGAGAAATTGTAAATTTAAAACCTAATAACACTTTTTCTTAATCGAGATCCAAATTTGTACTCAGCAGTAGCACTTGACTAATAGACCAAATAGGTAGTATATAATATAAAATTTTAAGAAATATTTCTCTTATCAAAAAATACCTATGTGTAAACTCATAAGCTAACATGGGTATTTCACTCAGAACTCGACTAAACCCAAATTTAATAATCAATTCTCCAAATACACTTAGAAATACAAAATAAAATCATAACATCAACTGACCTAATTACCTCAAAACAGACGATAATGCTGTAACATCATTATATAATAAACACGCAATTATCCACGATCACGTACATGTTGAAGCCAATACATGATACACCTACGTATTGTGTGCTGCAGGCTATGCACTGTGAACTAATAATTATATTATAAATGAACTTTTGGATCATAGAATAACTAATGATGTAGCAGTGAGTGTGTGGTAGGATGAATCTTGAACACGCATTGGTCTAGCATCAACAATTTTTATATCATAATTTTGTCAAGGCAGTGTCATCAGAATCGCCAGTTCTATATGTTTCGCATCCATCGAATTCCCACGCCCTTCCTCAGGCTATCAGTGTACCTTTCGAAAATATTTCGAACACTGCGTCTTTCAGTGCGCGTTCCCCACTCAATAACCTTTCCGCCCCATCGACCATCTGTTGATGCATGCTGAATGTGCTCTACATTACTCGCAAAATCATCAAATTTAAGTCATTATACCGGTAACTTTGGACTCCTGCGGATATCTTCATTCCTTGTTCAATCATGCAAAACAATTTCGAGCATAGCCTCTACATTACCTTTTGTGTAACTTTTAGTTTTCTGATGCTTTTTATTTGATGTTTTCCAGTATTCATTAAATTGAAACTGTAAACATTTTGTACGTCCTCAAGACGAAGGCAATACACAATATGTTATACACTATTGAAACAGTTCATAATTATATTGTAGGCGAAATTGTAGATAATAGGGTACTAATTAATGGTGTGGTGACAAGTAATGATGGAGCACGCGAATAGAATTAGGTTTGGTTATGTCTTGAAAACGCACTAATGGATATCATTCATACGACTTTCTGAAATGGTTGATTTGATATCGAATTATTATGACCGATGTTGTGATTTCTGAAAGATATTGAAACTTTTCAAACATTAAATTTTTTTTATATGCACAATAGGTATATGAAAAATATTTTCAACGGTATTCTCTCAGGATTTCTTCTTGTTTGTTAGAACATATCTTTGTTTCAGAGAATGGGAGCTGTCCACGGTGAGGAATTACCATACGTCCTAGGGGCTTCATTGGTGGATGGGTTTGGCCACTTTCCTCAGAACTACACCAAGTCTGAAGTCGCTTTATCGGAATCCATAATGCTGTTTCTGGCTAACTTTGTGAAAACTGGGTGAGTATTATATTGAAATTACATATTGATGATATGAAACCTACTTTGGAACACGTAAAATTATGTTGATAAATTATCAACTCATTATCAGAATTTATAGAGTTAGCCAATAATGATTTAGGCAGTAAGTTAATTTGATATTTATCATGGTAGTTCTAGTCTATACACAAATAATAATTTTGTATAAATAATAGTCATGTGATAAATATTTGTGTTTTATGTTACTTACTAACGATCAAAACTCGCCCAAGATTTAAATTTTAAACAGTAAACTTTAATATTCGCACAAATTTACTCATGACAAAGAGTCTCATCTTCAACATAATTCTCTTTCTTCTTAAGCTCGTAGCAAACTATGAATTCTAATATAGTCTTACCTTTAAAATGCAATTTAGAAAATAGGTTCAAGTTTTCTCGCTAAATCCAACTTCGCAATATCTCCACACCGAAGCAAAGGTGCACAAATCGACGTCACTTTTAATAACATCTAACAATTTGAGAAACATAAGTTCGCTCAAAGCATCATTAATTGCTTTAGTAACATGAGCCCTATTAACAAGGGAATAAGGGCTACTAGATGCCCTTAATGTTTCTTTCTGAACTTCTATTTAATAGCTCCTCAAAGTTTCAGAAACTTTAAAATTAGTATTAACTTTGTGCTTAAGATATTAAGGTTTAAATTACTTTGATCTTCGTCTTTGCCTGTTCTTTTGTACGTCGTTTTACGATAATCTCTCCCTTTAATTACGTGTTTTATATTCCTTTAATTTTTGGCAGTGTTTAATAATTACTGTTATTTAGTGAGGGTTATAATCGTTTCAGAGGCACTAACTGTAACAGTGAATTTTAGGAGTATCTGATTTAAAGTAACGCCGGGAGTGAGTTTAAAATATTACCTGTTTTATTTCATAAACCATTGTTTTGTTTTCGTAGCATTAAAAGTCTGTGACGCTCTCAGTAGTACTGGGTTTTAACTGGATCTACTTGAAGCTTTGCATACGAAACAAAACAGGGTATATTTTTACAAAATATTAGGTCACATTCGTTTTAAAAACTAACATAGTTGTGCTATTGTTTTAAAGATTACGAATGTATGAAAAATTTTTAGATTCAAAATCCGATATACAGATAATAATATTCCAGAACTATCACACAACGCCGTCTAGTCCCAAGCTAAGTAGAGCTTGTGTTATGAGTACTAGACAACTGATAAACACACTTATTTATTTCTAAACACATACATATTATCGATAAATTACGCCCAGACACAGTACAAATGATCGTGCTCATCACACAAACATTTGTTCTGGGTGGGAATAGGACCCACGACCTCCGGCATAGCAGTCAGAGCCACTAACCACTAGACCAACAGGCCAGTCAAATTTTAGGGTTATATTTTCCGTGCCTTCGGTTACTTAGGCATATCTAAAAATTAAATTATGTTTCACTGTTATCACACATACAAGGCGAATTTAATATTGTCATGTATTTTATTCGAAACAAAACATCAAAAATTCAAAATGTTTTTATTTCACATAGGCCTTTATGGGCACTTATATATAAAACGTCAGAAGTTAGTGCGCGGTTCTAATTAGTTGTTTTCTATGGAGAAGAACCGGCAAGAAGCCCCATGGCTCCTCTCTCTCACTTATCAATTAACCTTCTAAAATACTACATAATAATATACTCTTTCGAATAATATTAGCTTACCAGCTCTCAATTTCCATAAGGTTATAATATATTGCCTAAGTGGCAGTAGAACACTGACTCCTAAGTCACAGGTTTTCCTAGTTTAGAAGTCAGGGTTTCAGCTTTTGTACGCCTTAACTATTGTGAACTTTAGCTAGATATTAAGCATATTGTAAGGATTTGTATCAATAAAGTATTATTATTATTACTTCTTTACTATTAAAAAATGGTTAGTTTTAAAATATAGACAAAGTAAATAATGTAATCGAACAAGAATAAAGACTAACATCGTTAAAAACTCGAAAGACAGACTGTTGGTACTTAAAGAAAATATTTAAGTCCTCTCACAAATTCTTAACAAAGATTAAAGAATATTTTCGTTACAGAAACCCGAATGACAACGCGCGACAAGAGTCTCTGCTTCCCGCCTCGAGGGAGAGAAATAAATTCAGGGGCATAAATTGGGAAGAATACGACTCCACACATCAGAAGTACTTGGAAATAGGTGAGTTTTGTTATGGTTTATATAGATATAAGGTTTCAGTAGCCTTATATATAAGTTTTTTAAATCACTTTGTATTCTGTCTGATGGTTTGTCCGTCAGTTAAGACCCTTTTTCGCAGGAACGCGTGGAAGTTTGAAGCTGAAATTAATAACAAATACTCAGGTCTGCTATTCCAAGCAAATAATCTCTTACATAATAATTTAGTTCGACCTTGAGTTTTTGAAGACCTACACACCAAAAATCGGTTTCTCCTCACTATATAATTATTTAAAATGTATTCCAGAACAAACGTTGATTCGTAAAAAAACAATGTTTTATACTTGTACTTTATTTGAAACAATTGTAATCCATAGTAATATTGAAAAATTGAAAATAACTCATCAGTCCGCCTATCCTCTACCTCCGCACATCTTAATAGCTGGACGGATTTATATGAAACTTGGCGCATAGATAAACATAGAGATTGAAATGGCAAATTAGTATTATTTGCCATTTCATTTTTCATTTAAAGATATCAAATCTTTCTCAGATCATTTAGATGTCTAATTTACACAGCACTTTTGAATTGAGAAAATATTAACATAAATATCCAAACAATATGATAGGTTACGTTGAATTAAATATTCAGCGATCCGCAATGACGTAGATACCCCGCGAGGCAATAAAGATTCAAAGATATAAAACATTTTATATCAAATCAACTATTTACAGGCACTTTTGAAAGGTCAAAAAGTCAGTCTGAGGGAAAAAAATATGTTAATTACACATTCCAAAGCGTAAATCTGTATGAAGAAGAATGTGCCACTCCATGAAAACTCTTTTCAAACATGTTATGTATTACAATATTAATAAAAGTTCAATACAGAAATGCTCTATATCAAATTGTGTCTACATATTATATGTTTTTGTACAGGTATGAAACCTCGCCTCAAGAACCATTACCGAGCGCATCAACTTTCTGTTTGGCTGCGCTTAGTTCCTGAACTCCATCGAGCAGGTATGGAGGATGTGGCCGCACGCCACAACCTATTCAAAAACCACAACGAGCAGGATCTCTACGAAGGCATCGTCAGACCGGATCCATTGGCGAGAAACATCAACGATAATGACGCAATCAGACGTACAAACGGTTCAGTGTACACCGACACAGCCCTAACGACCGTCGATACGATACTAGCGACCTGCGCTACAATACTGCCAGGAAGAGATCTGCAAACATTGAACGCTACCGACAACACTCTGGCTAATTTAGAAGCGGCCGGCTATGCCGCTTACTCTACGGCCTTAAGTGTAACAATAGCGATAGGGTGCTCCCTACTGATTTTGAATGTCCTAATTTTTGCTGGAGTTTATTATCAGAGAGATAAGTCAAGGTCTCGGGGGAAGCAGCAGCGTTTTAACGAGAAACATTTTGAGACAATTTCTGGAAAGCACTCACATTATCATATGGATCCAACGCATGCGCCCAGCTTGGTTGTTGACGTTGAGAGACAGAATAGAAAGAAGCATATGATGAGTACAGATCATTTGGCGAGTTTGAATTTTAAAGGACCGTTGGATGTCCCTAAGTCTCCTCCGAGTCCGACGCTGAGTATGGACAACATGATGCTCCCGAGTAAACTCGGAAGTAGAAGCAACAGTTTCAGAATACCTAACGTGAGCTACCAGCAGATGGGTTACGCGACTATGCCAAAGAATTTGAGCCAGTTTAATAACTCACCGCCTTTGCAAGAGTTACGGCAACAGAAATTCCAGCCTCCGAACGGATCGACGGCTCAGACCTCCCCGGGGAGGGAGGCGGAAGCGAGGGGGCCGCACGCAACCCTGCGGAGAGGGAAGGCCTCCCTTCATTCGAACCTCCCGCAAGCCGCCATTGACGAAATGAGAGTGTGACAGTTAATCCCATCTGACTCTGCATTACAGGATTAAAAGTGTGTGTGTAATTGTATGGTTGTAAATACTATTGTAATGAGGGCGTCGAGATTTTTTTTTAGGAATGTTATCGATTTTCTCCTAAATTGGAATATGATTATCGAATAAAATCAATTGTATCATAACTTTTGGTTTGTTTTAATGTTACTCCTTATTCCAATATACAAATAATTGACTTGAATGACTTGAAAAAGTAAAAACTGATTACAAGTCAGAATATTGCAGTTTAGTTTTACCTTAAGGCGCCGAGCACCAAATTAACTCAGTTCGAACTTTTTTGATCACCGTATGTGAGAAAAGTAAGATGAATTTAAACCTTCTGTTTTCAGATTATGAAAGTCAAGTTCTTATTCTAGCAGTTTAGCTGACGACTTTTTAAAAATAATGTGTGTACTAATGGCAATTACCCATATTCAAAACCCTTTTCTCGCAAAAATAACGATCGAGTGATGTTTGGTTACGTTTTACACCAAACTAAGAATGCTTTATAACATTAAAAAAAATATCAGTAACATTATTATCTAGTCTACTCACAAATTACTTGAAAACAATATTGACTTCAATAGGAAATATAGCAGAAAAAAAATGTTGAAAAAACACAATTCTTGGAAAACATTGGACAAATAAGTATTTTTTTCTATACCTTAGCAACACTTTTAACAAAATTAAAAAATTGCACAATAATCTTAAGAAATCCCTTTAATAGAATCTAAAATTTATTTTCTAAATAAACAATAACTTCATGTCGTAAATTACTAGCAAATTGAACTATATTATCGACCGCGCAAACTCGATCGCGTCAGTAACGACCGGGCTCTCCCAACGTGAGCACGCGTTACTTTGTTTCGTCGCCGCTCGCGAATATTATGTGAAAATATTCCCAAGATTACACGCCGACTACCACATTTTGGTCTAATAAGTATTATTGTTTATTTTATTTTATTTATTAAGATTGTTAAAATTTCTTTCGACTTCAATATTAATTAGAGGTAACAGTTGTATGTTTGTATGTAAAGGTTATCTGCGGAATTACTTTACTACTATCCAAATACTAAAATTATTTCACTAATGGAATCTACAATGTCTAATGGCAGCTATATTATCATCCAGTGTTATAGACTATGTACAGGATGTTGATATTTTTTGTGATTACCTATTTAAGACTTTAAGGTCGAAATTCAAGATCTAGTTTTCGAAATCATTAAACATTTCTTTTGTAGATAATGGGTCGAAAGAAAGAAACGCATTATCAATTATCATTATCAATGCGTCACTAAAAGAAAAAGGAAACGACATAATTATGATGAATGAATGAAAATTTTGAAATGACTGTGAATACTATAAATGTTGACAACATGTGTGAACTTGATCTAAACATGGTAATTATAACCTTTGTATTACGCACAGGGTGTAAATTAATGTCAAACCTACTTTTCGAAATTCATAACTTTTTCAGTTGTATTATACATGGTAGTCAGCTGATCGCGACAGTTTATATAAAAAGTTAAAAATAAAAATATTTACCATTTTTTCAATGATAAAAATAAAAAATAATGGCTAAGTAGCCGGCCGGCAACAGAAAAAAAATAGGCGTGTATTTATTTTTTCGAGTTGTGGAGTTCCGTTTATACTATTGTATCTCTGCTATATGAGATTTGTATTAATACGATAAGTTCATCAGATTCAGATATGGATTTAACGCCTGATTCTTAAGAGAAGAAAGCAGTAGTGGAAAACCTTTTACCGCCTAAATCAAAAGAAATATACCTGAAATCATACGACGACTCAAGTTTTTATTTTTAATTTCCTTGTATTCGTAATGAAAAACACAGTGTTTACGTCGTGTTAAAGATTCATTTAGCCCTTCGAACTTTTGGCGACACTCCTTTTTGGGACTAAATAAGTTCATTTCACCCCTTTAGTAACAATGTATTATATGTTTTATGGTGACATTGCACTATTACAATATTTTCTAGTTATCACTACATAGTATAAAATAAAGTCGCTTTTCGTGTCTGTCTGTCCCTATGTATGCTTTAATCTTTAAAACTACGCAACGGATTTTGATGCGGTTTTCTTTAATAGATAGAATGATTCAAGAGGAAGGTTTATGAGTATAATACATGCACAATATAGTAGAGAAACACTGATGATTTTAGAGGTTTCTAATGTGATGTCGTAAATAAACACATTTTTTTGCGCTTACATTGCAAACGCTGGCTGAACCCTAAGAGATAGATCAAAATAATGTACTACAGTATTGTACACCTTAAAAAGGTCTACAAAAAAGTCCGCGATGGTATATGTCTATCTTTTAGGTGTAACCCACAATAACCATTTTTTATCCTTTTACTTTTTACGAGAAATAGTGGTTTATTTACGAAATGATTTTAAGCAATACAGCATTAATCTTTATTCGATTAAATACCTTAAATAAATTTTACATTTAATATAGATCAATATAGCCCGTAACAGAGTATAATTTAAATGAATATTTTCGAAGATATTACAGATTTAAAATACAGGGACTTAGCGGTTTCGGTAAATAACTTGATTCTTTGAAAGATTGATGCACCGACGCAATTATCCTACTCGGTCGATACTGTTCTCTATTTGGAAGCTGTTCATTTTTAAACGATTTCAAAAAAAAAAAATCTGATGATGGAATCCATGAGGAATCGAGGGAAATCCTCAAATATTATAGGCAACCATATAGTAACTTTGGTATTTTCATGGAGAACTTAAGCATTTACAGTCAAAAAGTAACATTTTATGGAGTGGAACTGATGAAGAAGACCAGAAATAGCCAACGGAACTTCATATTCACATAGATATCACAATGAAGATAGTTAAGCGACTATGACAATACAAATAAATAAATGGTTCTGAATAGTTATATTGAAAATGGTACCATCGAAGTGAACTGATGGTGATGATGGAGCTGGAAGATAGGCACTGGAACTCCGTAATTAATCAATGGAACCTAGCCGTGTTTGGGCTTATTAGAATTGTCATCAGATGCACTTTGCCTATAAGGTACTATCGAACTGACCTGAAGATGGAGCCGATAGTTGGATGGGGACTTCATAATAAAATAATATATCCTAGCAATGTTTGGATTAATTTGAATTGTCAGAGTGTCGAAACGGAATCGTGCACTTTTACGAGATAAACACAGACGTTTATCTCGCAAAAAACGTATATTTCGACACTCTCAAGGGAATAAAAATTCACACAGTACTTTCCGTTGGTTGACCTAGAATTCTGAAATTTGGCATGAAACAAGGTCTCATAGCACAAGTATAGGAAAAAAATTGAAAACAGTAAATTTGTAGTTATGTCACAGAATATTTTTTTTTGTAATCTTCGTAACTTAATTTTGGAATTGAACTGTTTTCATAGGTACCTAAGTTTGTACGGAACCCTCAATACGCGAGTCCGGCTCGCATTTGCCCATTTCCCATTTTTTGTAGTGATGTCATTTATTTAATTTTTTGTAAAATTGTTTTTCCTACAGAATTTCTTAATTCTTTGAACCAGTTTGGACTCCCTCTTCATAAAATGGTGTTGAAAGCAGATTGTCCTGTTATTTTATTAAAAAACCTGAATCCATCTAAACTTTACAATGGCACGCGTTTGTTGGTAAAATCACTAAAAACTGTCATAATAGAGTGCACAATACTCACTGAATGTGGTACCGGAGAAGATGTGTGTCCATGGAACACTTCTCAATAGAGATCTACGCTTGGGAATGTGCAATTAGATCATTTTTAAAAGATTTCAAAAAAAGGAGGAGGTTATAAATTCGGTTGTATGTTTTTTTTTTTTTATGTACCTCAGAACTCCGTCGTTTACGGACCGCTTTGCAAAACTTTTTTTATTTTTATTTTAGAGGATATGTTTTTTTTAATCCAGTTCTGATGATGTGATCCATGAGGAATCGAGGGGACTCCTTAAATATTATAAGGCAACCTTAACGCAACGCGAAAACTTAAGCATTTACAGTCAAAAAGTAACATTTGATGGAGTGGAACTGATGAAGAATACCAGAAATAGCCAACGGAACTTCATACTCACATAGATATCACAATGAAGATAGTTAAGCGACTATGACAATACCAATAAATATATGGTTCTGAATACTTATGTTGAAAACGGTATCATCGAAATGAACTGATGATGATGATGGAGCCGAAAGGTAGGTACAGGAAGTCGGTAATTAATCAATGTAACCTAGCCGTATTTGGGCTTATTAGAATTGTCATGAAATGCACTTTGGCTATAAGGTACTATCGAACTGACCTGATGATGGAGCCGGTAGGTGGAATGCAGATACAGGAACTTCATAATAAAACAATGAAACCTAGCAGTGGGTATAAGTGTATCGCAACTAAAAAGTGTGAAATAAAAAACAAGTTGGTGTTAAATAAGTAACAAACAATACCGAGAAACAGCGACTTCCGAAATTAAAGTTATTTTGATCCTTTTAGTGTTTTTTTAGTGAAGTCGGTTATATTGTTTTTATAAAAAGTTTTTTTTTTGACTGACTTCTTGACATTTCAAAAGTGCCTGTAAATGGTTTATTTGAAAGAAAATGCTTTGGATCTTTGATGTTTTATTCCCCAAATTCTTCTGGTACCAACAGATTTACCGATCCAATTTAAACGCCTACAATTTCCGGTAAAGATATCTTTTGCAATTACCAATAATAAATCGCAGGGTCAAACTGTCAACGTTGCAACGTTATTGATCGTTGAGTGTTTTTCACATGGCCAATTATATGTCGCTCTTTCAAGAGCAACCTCAAAAGAAAACATGTTTGTATTATCTAATGACAAAAAAAAAGCTGTGAACGTTGTATATAAAGACATTCTGTAGTATAATTACTACTGCGACCTGGCGGCTTCGCACGGATGCAATGGTGATCAAAACCGCATCAAATTCCATTGCGTAGTTTTAAAGATCTAAGCGTACATAGGGACATACAGCGGAAAGCGACTTTGTTTTATACTATGTACTTAGTGAAGTAATCAGCATTGCACCCGTGCGAAGTCGGGGCGGGTCGCTAGTAATTTAGTAAATTTTTATAAAACAGACACAAAGTTGGCGATTTGTGTTTCAGAAAAGGGTTATTTTAATTTATTTGATAACCAATTTTTGACTGCGGCTTCGTTAATTTCGATTTCCATTAAGATTTGAAAGACACATGGCGGCATCTAGGGAGCATAAGTACGTTATTGTTGTTTACTTTCCAAATGGTTCCATAGTCACCAAGACGGGATCTGATGATGCAATCTTGGCGAAATCGAGCAAACTCCTCAAAAATTATAGGCAACTATATAGTGATTTTGGTATTTTTATCGAGAAATTAACCTTTTGAGTAGCGTAATTAGAGACACAATAGAAAGACAATGACCGAGCAAACGCCGGCGTTCGCTAGGGGTTTAATGAATTAAGCATTTACAGTCAAAAAGTAACATTTGATGAAGTGGAACTGATGAAGAAGACCAGAAATGGTCAACGGAACTTCATACTCGCATAGATATCACAATGAAGATATTTAAGTGACTATGACAATACAAATAAATGAATGGTTCTGAATAGTTACGTTGAAAATGGTATCATCGAAGTGATCTGATGATCATGATGGAGCTGGAAGGTAGGCACAGGAACTCCGTAATTAATCAATGTAAACTAGCCGTGTTTGGGCTTATAAGAATTGGCATGAGATGCAGTTTGGCTATAAGGTACTATCGAACCGATCTGATGATAAATCGGAAGGTAGGCACAGGAACTCCATAATTTACCAATGTATCCTAGCCGTATTTGGGCTTGAATAGGCACTCTGTTTATAAGTGTATCGCAACTAAAAAGTGTGAAATAAAAAACACTTTACAAAAAAAAAAACAGACTTCAACAAAAAAAAAACTCAAAGGATCAAAATAACTTTAATTTTGGAAGTCGGTGTTAAATAAGATACAAATAATACCGAGAAACACCGACTTCCGAAATTAAAGTTATTTTGATCCTTTGAGTTTTTTTTTTTTGGTGAATTCGGTTATTTTTTTTTTTGTAAAAAGTTTTTTTTTACAACCATTTTACATAAATAAATATAATTCTATCATCTGTTTTGGATTTATCGTTTTGTTAAATGTCTAAATTTGTCAACATCCATCTAACACAAAATTAAATAATTTTGGTGTACATTGTGATAAATATAAAGTATACACACGTCTCAGACTTTTATTTACAAACCTTACTTACTATATAGTTTTGTAATCTAGAATAATATCTTCTAAAGGATCAAAATTTTTTAAGCGGCTACGAAGCTCGATTTTTACGCGTGTGTGCGTGTAGTTGCATGAATGATACACACAAACATATCATTGCTACGAATTTGCCTAAACTCTAGCGAGTGAATTTTATGCACGGCCTCTTAAAGCTATTGAACATTTTAAATTTTTTTCCTACTGAATAACTCAGTATTACGATTAATAGAAATCTCCTTTTCACAAAACTATTTCTGCGCAAGGGTTTCAAGAACTGATATGGCATCGAAGCGCCAATTGTCCAATGACTAGTTAATATTGATTATCCACAAGTACTCCGGCTGCTTCATTCAACTAGTTTGCTGATTGCGTTTGAAGTACGTGCTCTATTCATTTGACTGTTTACATTCGTGAAAGCGAATTTAAAGATGCAATTCTATTGAGCAAAACAGACTTTTTTTACTTAACAATCAGATACAATTGTGTTCAAAAGTGTATCTGAGATATCAAATTTAAATAAATTAACAAATAACTAGTTAATATAATTTTTATTATTTAAAATAAACCCGGTCAAAAGCGTGTCGGGCTACACTCAGTGTAGGGTTCCGTAGTTTCTCGTCCGTCACCATAAGTGTCCCCATTTAAGAGTTAATAGACGACAGAAAACGAGCAAGAACAAATACCACCAATACCAACGAGAGAAAAACCGAACAATTCGACAATTTAATAGCTCATACCCATCCCGATCCCATCAATTCAGGAAAAACTTGACAGCGTGAAGTAGCCCAAAGTACAGCACCATCTCCCGAGAAACTGGGTTAGTAATTTATACAAACTAGACGGGTTATGTATGTTAGGTTTTCGTTGGTAATTTTGGATTGCGTGAACCAATTTTAAAAATTATTTTTTTATTTTAAAGAAGATACGTTCAGAATAATAAAAGATTTAAACAAAGTTTAAAAAAAATGCTTGTATATACGGTTAAATTACAAACTTAGTTCAGAAATTATTTTGTACAACCTTTCAAAAACTGTTTAACCCATCAAGTTCAAAATAATTTTCCTAGAAAGTCTTTATAAAGTTCCACTTTTGAGATTTTTTTATATTTTATAAACTTATGGTTCAAAAGTTAGAGGGGGAACACATTTTTTTTTTAACTTTTGGAGCAATTATTTCCGAAAATATTAACATTGTCAAAAAAAATTTTAGTAAACACCTATTCATTTTTAAATATCTATCCAACAATATATTACACGTTAGGGTTGAAATGAAAAAGAAATCGGGGGGGTACCCTAATAAATCATTTTTTCCACTTTTTATTTTACCATTTGTTCGGCGTGATTGATATACATATTAGTACCAAATTTCAGCTCTCTAGTACTAACGATAACTGAGATTATCCGTCGGACGAACGGACAGACAGACAAACTTGGCGAAACTATAAGGGTTTCTAGTTGACTACGGAACCCAAAAAACAACCTTAAGCCTAGAGTTTATTTACAAGCATTTGTCCCTCGTCAAATTTCAAATAAGATTAATGTATGTTCATGATAAATTATTCTTCAAAGCTAAATTAGTCTGTTACTGGACACTGATTAATAAGTTAAATATCGACCAAGGAAAGCTAGCTAGCTTTACGTAGGATTAATCTCGGAAATTTATTATGCAAGGTTCAGACTTTTATACATTTTAGGTAATTAAACTTATAATTTATAATATCAAAGCGAAACGAATTAGCTCCGCTTAGTCTAATACTGAACGGCCTAAATCTTTACAGAGATCAAGGTTGGATTTTAGCAAGTCACTTTTTTTCTGTAAATTCTTTCATGTCCGAATCCATTGGTAACATTTGCAAGTCACGTAGAGCACACGAAAGGTAAAAAAAAGGTGGCTGGCACTGGACAGGTGTAAGTTAGTTCAAAACGATGGATGACAACGAAAGTTTTTGTATCACGAAAATCTGCCACCTAAAAAAAACTGAATTCGGTTGTAGTTTTTTGCAAAAAGATTTTTATTTTACACTTTTTAGTTGTGGTAACATGGTTATGGAGTTTCCATGTCTAGCTTCCATCATCAGATCAGCTCGATAGTAAATATAGCCAGGGTGTATCTCATGACAATTCTAATAATATAAAATATTTCGAAATCGGTCCTCAATTTGCCGAGAAATCAGTGAACATACATTAAAAGAAAATACATACAGCTGATCATAGGACCTCCTCTTTTTGGAAGTCAGTTGAAAAGGACAACTATTTGTTACATTTCATATTATTACGGCACTCACATTACTTCAAAGCAACCGGCGGCAGCAATCTCTCGCGCCGGGCCCTGGTTCAGGCTATGATCCAAAGCGAGGAGGTCCTCATGCCCCAGTCGCCGAGATTCTGACCCCGATCCTCAGCCATGGTAGACTTGCGGACGTTGAGCAATGGGTAGCTCGCCGTTCGGCCATCCCGTAATTGACCGGACCGAGCCCAGGCATCAACAGCGCGTAGTGATCTAGGCGCTTCTTCAGTGAGGTCAGCAAGCCGGCAGGGCTGATGCCCGCTAGCTAAGATCGCAGAGAATTTCTACAAATTAAACCCGTAGTCCTAGAACGCAAAGGGCAACTGAAGGACACAGGTGTGGTTTTAGTCAGTAAAAGTCTGATTGAGCCCTTCTGCTCCACCCAAAGCGGAAGAAGTCATTGGATGGTTTCCACCCTGAAAACAAAATCACTTCAATATTTTTTACGTCCAAAAATCATTTAATTAAATATCTTGTCCTTAAACTTGACTGCTACACAATAACTAACTAACGAGACAACCAATCATGGATACTAGGAAGTTTTACTTAAACATTTACCCAGGGTTGGGTCGCCAATAAACACAGCAATAAAGATCTTTGCGTCACTCTGGGTCATTCGTAAACATATATTCCGTCTGCGTCATGGACAGACATAATAGATAGAGTCGGCGTCGGGGTATGTTTGATAGCAATATCTGAGGTAAAATGTTAAACTGTACTGAAAATTTAACCAGAATTATTACAAAATTGAATATTAAGAGCTAGTTGTTGTCAGATAGCGTTTTGTGTGAACTTCGCCCGGGTCTACGTCGACTTCGCGGCCCCGTAAAAGCGATTTTATTTTCATGGTAACTATTCAAGATTTTTGTTTTTGCTAGACCCTTTTAATAAGCATAGCATAGCATAGTCGGCTTTATAATGTTCCCACTGCTGGGACTCAAGCCTCCTATCTAGGAGAGGGAATGGGCCCTAATCTACCACGCGGGCACAGTGCGGGTTGGAGGATGTCACATGTCTTCGAATCTTTGGTTCTAGGATATGCCGGTTTCCTATAGATGTTTTCCTTCACCGTTTTGAGAGCGGTGGTGATGAAATAAATTACACAAAGTAATGCGCCTGGTTGGGTTTGAACCCGCGGCCTACTACTCGTAAGTCCTTTACCACTCGGCCACCACTGCTCTCCCTTCCTCTGCTGACCCTTTTAATAAACAAGCTTTATTATTTTAGAAAACTTTCAAATATTGCCGTGACGTAATCTCGTAGATAGACATGTTTGAAATCATAAGTTAGAGTCAGATTCGCGAATTTTTTTATCGAGCCATCTTTTACAAGCGATTTTTTTTATTGCCTATTAAAGGTACTCGTATGCACAGATTACACCATGTTAGGTATGACATTAATTGTTATGTTAAGAGATAAAAAAGACTATTACCACAAAAATTAAACAGACAAAATGAAAAAAAAAAACATTTTTATAAAAAATTGAAACTAGACCAAAATAGAAAAATGAATCATTACAAAAAAGTATATAACATTGAAATTTATACCTACAAATAACAGTTGATTGAAAGATTTGTCTGAACCCGCGAGCTAAGTAATTCATTATTTCGGTAAAGTATAAAGAGTACATACTACCTAATAATACCAGTTGCCAACAAAGTACACTTCATAATATTGTTTGCTTGCTTACTTAAATCTTCAACTCACACTGGGTACGCGGATTATGGCCCACTCGTTTTCATGGAAAGGAGGTCTAGAGACCCAGGTGAAACTCTATTGATATAGATGGCATATTTAATACGTATATTATTAGGTTATTTATTTATTAAGTTATTTATTTATTTAATTCTTTATGGACACAAAAGTACAGAGGCGGAATTAATGCCTTAAGGCATTTTCTACCAGTCACCCTTTGGGTGATGCAGAGATAAATTGTAGTAGGTGCAATGATAAGCATTACTTATTGTTTACAATACATTATATTTTATACAAATATAAACTTATATACTATAAATAGAAATTCATATTGAATGGAACCAAATATGCCCACCCAATTTTAAGTGATTTCAGTTAAAACACGTCCACTGGTGAAAACAGGCCATGTGTCGTCAAAACGACCGGTCCTGTGTATCTCGCATCCATTGGACACACGACCCATTCACCATTTCGTCGGTCTAACTTGTGAGCGACCTTCCAACGCTGCAACATTTGCTACGCGGTCATCACTATAGAACCTTTCGGCCCTATCGACACCTGTTCTGCGAACAAAGCTCACTGCCATTTAAGTTTAATGATTCTTTGACTATGGCAAGTTTTGTTTCTTCATTATTTTGCACTTTTGAGTGTTTTTTTTAAACTGAAATTGGTTGTATTATTTTTGTAAAATGTTTTTTATTTTACACTTTTTAGTTGCTTACTTCAAGTTTGCAAGTTCTATAATATGACTATGGCAAAGAATCATGTGATGAAGATGAATGTGTGTATTTGGACTATGTCGGTACCTTTGCCACCTACAAAATCAGGGCCATTGCCAGGTCATCCTGCCAGGATTGTGGAATTGTTTGAAAGAGTTACCGTGGTCCTGAAACGTAATTTTTTTTTTCGCAATTGAACGAAGACAGGTGGGTTTCACTCAATTAAAGCCTGATACTCCTCGCTCCACCTAGAAAGGAATTTATTTTATGATTTTTCTCAAAAAAAAGGGCTATTTAAGAAGTGTTCATATCCTTGAAATGAAATTGAAAATGTTTCATCTGTCTATTTTACACCAACTACTGGTCTACAACCTTCAAATCGCTATGCACGCTGCAGACAATATAAATAGGTAAGTTCGCAAAGCATAAAATTAAATTTGATTTGTGGCTAAAAAAAGGACCACTTATCGTGATGACGACTAATCAGACTAATTTAAGGACACGTTGGCTTAGTAGTTGAGTGATTGGCTGCTGCGCTACGTATTGCGGCGCCCCAGCCGCCGGGATTCCGATCCCGATTTCCAGCCACTGTAGGCGCGGGCTTGCAGGCGGCGAGCAATGGGCAGCTCGCCATCCGACCGTCCGGTAAGCGACCGAACCGAATCCAAGACGTCGACGGCGTGTAGAGTTCCACGTGCGCTTCAAGGAGATGTCAGCAACTGTAGGGGCCCAACAGGGTCGAAGCCTACGGGGGCCAAGGGTCTGATTCTGAAAGGAAGACTCGGCCCTGGTACGAAAGGTAACGAAGGAACAGGAGTGGGTTTTTAGTCAGTAAAAGTCTGAAACTATCTTCCGCCGCCCCGCTCAAGAGCGAGGGATGTCATAAGATGATGTACCAACCAAAAAAAAAAAAACGTATTGCGTGTTCGGATCCCACCCCAAACCAATATTTTATAGCCTGTAGATGTTCCGGGTCTGGGTGTCTTGTGTATGTGAGTCAACCGTGCGCACCCACGAAAAAGGAGCGATTTCTAGTGTAGGTTAAAGTTTACATAAAAAAATAATTAAATAAAGATTAAAGTTTGTATGTGTTTACGTTTTTTACTCCACCACACTGAAACAGCTGAACAAATTGGGGTGAAAATTGACACAATTAGTAGACCTTGTCCAGAAATGGCATATAAGATACTTTTTGTCCCAGGAATATGTTCCTTTGAGATCATTTTTTACGAATACTCGGGCGAAGCCGCGGGCAGGAACTATTCGTAAAACAGAATGTTTGTTACTAAGCAGAAAATGATAAATAATAATAGTCATCATCTTCCTGCCCTTGTCCCATTTTATTTGGGGTCGGCGCAACACGTTTTTTTCTTCCATTCTATCCTGTCAACCGTCATACTATCACTAACTTCCTTTTCTTTCATATCACTCTTCACACAATCCATCCATCTTTTCTTTGGCCTCCCTCTCCCTCTCCACCCATCCACATCATCATCATCATCATCATCATTTCAGCCGAAAGACGTCCACTGCTGGACATAGGCCCATCCACATGTATACTAATAACTCTTTTAGTAACATGCGTTTCATCTCTCCTCTTTACATGACCATACCAAGACAAACGATTCCCCTTCAACTTTTCAGTCACTGGCGCCACTTGCAAACTTCCTCTAATATATTAATTTCTCACTTTATCCATTCTCGTTACACCACGCATCCATCTCAACATTCTCATCTCCGCTACATGCAATCTTTTTTCAACCGTCTTTTTCACAGCCCAACATTCTGATCCATACAGTATGACAGGTCTTATCACGGACTTGTAGATTTTACCCTTCAACTTGGGGGGCATCCGTGGGTCACAAATTGTTCCAGTGACCTGTCGCCATTTCATCCATCCTGTATTGATCCGATGTGATACGTCTCGGTCTACCTCGCCATCTCCTTGGATAAGCGACCCGAGGTACCGAAAGTCGGAAAGTCGGATAAATAATAATAGTGAAGTATTATAATTGGTCTTTCTTTACCTATGAAATTATCATTCTACCGAGCTGGCTATTTCAAGTTCATTTTTTCTTTTTTCGCTTAGAATTCTAAGTTGAAATTATTTTGGTTTTTAAATATGGAATTTTATTTTGTGAATTAATAATTCGTTCTTTTTTCATCGCAATTTGTACGTTCTTCGTCATCATAGATAAATTAAAATTCGAGTGATTATGGAGAATGAGTACCGTCGTGGCAGAAAAACGGCAATTTCAAAGGTAATGACTTAATATTTACTTCGATAAAACCCTTCCTGTACTGATACTAGATGTACTGATACTGACGTAGATGATCAAATCTGTATGGTTCTTTCTTCAAAAGACCATCTCAGACAAATCTGCATTGCTCTCATGTGATTTGACCATTACATATTAACTGCTGGACTTTAAAAGAGACTTTGACCCCTGAGTTTGTTACGGTGTTTCTTCTCAGGGTAGTCAGCTAGGAAACCCCGGCCTCATCTAGTTTAAAATGCCAAAAAAATATTAACGTGTAAGTGTTTTTTAAACCTACTTACATAAAAAAAAAATACAATAAAACAGTTTATTAAATTCTATTCCCGCTAAACGAACTGTATTTGGTCACAAATTGACTGTGGGCTCATTAATTGTTAAGTCGACTGAAATAAAAGGACTCTGTTATATTTGTAGATAAGGAAAGGACTCTTGACCTGCCACTGAAGATATAGAGGAAGTTATTATTTGGGTTATTTGATGAAAATATGGCCTCCCGAGGTGAATAATGTTTACAAGAGCTTTTTTTTTTTTAATTGATATAAACCAGTGCTTGACTGCGATCCCACCTGATGGTAAGCGGAGATGCAATCATTGATGGTCAGGCGCACTAGTTTATTAAGAGCCTATTCACTCTAGCCTTGAAGACACCTATATTATAGATGGACGGGAAGCCAGCAGCAGGCAAATTGTTCCAGTCCTTCGATGTACGCGGTATAAACGACGAAGCGAAACGCTTTGTCCGGACCGTTGAAGTTTCAACAACGTAAGGGTGGATACTCGCCGTTTTTCCCATGGGTTTGCCCTTGTGGGTTATACTAACAGAAATCATGGTTTTCTGTATTAAACAAGTAATCTCTGACATCTCGCAATAGTGTAGCATTGTAAATTAGAGCAGTGGTGGCCGAGTGGTAAATGCCCCGACTTACGACATTTTACTTGCTTTTTTAGCGCATTACTTTGTCTAGTTTATTTCATCACCACTGCTCTCAAAACGATGAAGGAAAAAATCGTGAGGAAACCGGCATGTCCTGGAACCAAAAAATTCGAAGACATGTGACATTCACCAATTCACCGCCCGTATGGTGGATTACGGCCCATTCCTTCTACTAGAGAGGAGGCCTGAGTCCAGCAGTGGGAACATTAAAAGGCTGATTATGCTATGCTTTATGCTATGTATGTAATTGAAAGAATTTGCATTATCGAATCAGAAACTCCCGATGATTTACAAATATTTTTACCTGTATAAATAAAGGCATCTTGTTTAATTGTTAACTGATTTATTAAGCACTTGCGGTAATATAAAAATAAGTAAGAGACGAAATTCACATTAATATTACAAAGTAAAAAATTTGTACGTATTACTTACTCCTTCATGCTCAAATGGCTTAATGGATGTGAATAAAATTGTACACACGAGTAAAGCATGTCCTAGAATACAATAAAGGATAGTTTTCATCCCAAAGGTATGTTCACATGGAATAATTCTTAGAAGCAAGTAAATAAGAAATAGGTGTTTTAGGGTTGCGTACCTCAAAATGAAAAAACGGAACCCTTATAGGATCACTTTGTTGTCCGTCCGTCGGTCTGTCTGTCAAGACTCTTTATCTCGCGCGATTGGGAAAAATCTTCGAAATTAAAATTGGGAATTGAACTGTTTTAATAGGAAAGTTTGTACACAACCCTCAGTGTGTGAGTCCGACTCGCACTTTCCCGTTTTTTTTACTAGTGCTTGACTATAATCCCGCCTGATGGTAAGCGGTCATGCAATCGTTGATGGTGAAGTGCACTATTTTGTTAAGAGCCTATTTACTTTAGCCTTAAAGGCACCTAAATAATAATCGCCTAGCTAGTGCGCCTCACCACCAACGATTAGTGATGCAATCGTTGGTGAGGCACTTACCATCAGATGGGATCGCAGTCAAGCACTACTTTATATTATTATTTTTTTTTAATTTAGCAGACTTTTACTAGTTTTTGATGTACGCCGTAGTATAAGCAACTAGGCGATACGCTGAGAACACAATACTGAGCGTCAAAACTAAGATTACAGATGTTACCCGGAAAGCTGCTATTTTTAAGTAAACTGGACATGTTTGCCGCATGTCAAATGAGCTGCGGGCTAAAAGAGCCACTTATTGGTTCCTATAAAATTCAAGATGACATCGCGGCAGAAGGTGATGAATGAGCGATTAACTTGACTCTCACTGAAGAAACTGGCCCGCAATGGCAAAATATAGATATGTGTGTAAAAGAGACACATAATTAGACCTAAAATGAGCTAATTAGATTAGATTAATAAATCGTCAGTTTAATTGTGTAAGTCGATTCGACAGTAAACCTGTCAATCGAGAAGGCGTACTGTCAGCTTACATATAACAAAAAACTAAACAGAAGCATTAAGACGAATATAAAGAAAAGAAAAACTATACCACAGGATCTGAACAAGAAATATTTATAATAAATATCGATATTATCGTTCCGAGGCGTATTTTTATCCCTGAAGCTATAAAAATGTTCGCTGTCGACGACTTTATTGGCGATTTACAAAGATTAATAAAATAGTTTGGGAAATACGTATAGCATAGAACGATATCACAAAACAGAAGTTCATATGTTTCGTTCGCGCCGAATGCCTCGAGTAGGCCACGTCTCCGATTCCTTTGTTCTGACCACGTGACTGAGCGTTGAGATGACGTCGACCTTGGGGAGGCCTAGGTCCGACAGTGGACGTCTTTCGGCTGAAATTATGTGTTAAGTGTCACTAATGGTCGACGGCTGCAGTTACCTCTGCCATTATAGTAGGGGCGGCCAGATGAGGATTTTGCTCAAAACTCGAGCACTTCAGAAAATCATATGGGGAGAAACCTTGCACCCTGTAATGTACCCCTACCACATATGAACCTTTAATATAGTAGGGTGCGTTGAGGGCAGCCTGTCAGATTAGTAAAAAAAAAAAATAGATCCTCGAAAAAATCGTGCGCATTAGATTAAGACAAGGTAAGTTACGTACATGGAGAAAAGTGTATCTTTCAATAATCTGACAATTTGAACGTAGCATAAGCAAATGGGCGAGTCTTAAAGTTAGACTGTAAGGTTCTTGTTAATATTTTGTTGATTAGTGCAATTTTTCCCTAGGCCCCGGGTTTCGTTTTCACACTACCCATGGCCCCAGTAGGCTTCGACCCTTTTGAGCCCCTACGATTTGCCGACATCTCCCTGAGGTGCGCGTGGAACAATACGCCGTCGACGATTTGGGCTCGGTCCGGACGGTTAGCGGACGGTCGGACGGCGGGCTACCCATTGCTTGCCGTCCGCAAGCCCTCGCCTACGGTGGCCGAAAATCGGGATCGGAATCCCGGCGGCGGTTGGGGCGTGAAGACCGTTGCCTCACGCGATCGGTTGCCTCCTTTCCTAGCATTACTGCTTCGTAGAAGGAAGCGACCGCCTGCCACTCCTCCTCCTATTTTCAAAAATGAAATGGAAACCCCCAACAAAATGTAAAATTGTCATAGACTTTTTTCGTTCTAGAACCTAATCTTCATAATCGTTGGATGGGTGTTGACCCATGACGCTTTAGTAACTGCAAATTTAGCATCCCAGCCTCCCCTACTATGGTAACATGATGCTCGTGTGTATGAGCTATAAAAGGTTAAAACAAATGCCGATCGCAAGTGCGTACGTAAAACATGTTTGCGTGCGTGTGATTTTATTATAAATATGGAGTAGGCCTTCTGTATCCATCTAATTTTTGTACACAGACTGAAAAAGTTTGTCTGTAATGCGATCACGGGCGTGTTCATAACTGCTCCTTGAACATTCGAACTGGCTGATATAGCGGTATGTTTAATCAAATAAATGGACTTCGAAGAATAAAGAACATTTATATTATCTTACGTTGAGTGATTGAGCTTATGAGTATTGGGTACGTTGCTGTTATTATATTAAATCAGTTCCAACTTTCTATGAACTATAGTAACTTACAGAACTTGATGGCAGATAGATTTGTCGCGTAACCTGCTGATGATAATAATAAAGCCCTTTTTATTAAATTTCTTTTATTTCGTAGCCCATTTTCAACCAGTGTTTGTGAGTAAACGGTAGAACTTGGAATTCTAAATTCTAAATCCAAATTCAAATGTTTCTTTTTTCAAAATCACTTACACATTTTTTTGTTTTATCTGCAAAGGAGGCTAGGTTATATCGACTTTTTGCAGCAAATCGATCACAATACTGTTTCAACTCTATTTCAGGTCTAAAGGTACCATTCGAACCTTGGCTGCAAGCTGCGGATGCAGGCTTCAAATGCAGGTAGCATACGCATGACACGCGGCCGTTGCCTGAATCCGCGGCCGAGAGTGATTCCGAAGCTGGCTGCACGTGCTGCCCGTCGCAAATCTAAGATCCAATCCAATATGAGCACTATCGACTCCGAGTAGCTATTATTTCGGACTTATCTAAACAGGATGGAGTGACGTAACTACGTGCGCATCGACTTGTGGCCGCAGCACTACTGGTCTGCGATCGGCTGCAGTTGCAAGTCGCGGCAGCACTTGCAGTCGAAGCTCGGCAGCACGTGTGGCCGCATTGCTCTACGAGCTGGGGCCGGGAACTACGTCAGCGGGGGACCTCGGGGGTGGAGTTTGTCCCTCACCACCTTGTACGGGCGTCCCCATGGGTTAAATGAAGACCCAAAGTTAAATAAGAAGTTAAATGAAGAGCTCAAGGCTACAATGGGGTCCCCATTTAACATCTCAAGTCATCTCTCAGTCAAGCGGAATCCAAGCGTAAAACACGCACGACAGACGTATTTCATATCTCTAACGTCGATACAAAAGCAAGTATCTGTAATAAATAAGATCTTCGGTATAAGACATCATGTAGGTATGTTCATACCCTAAGACGCGACTATTATAATTTTCTTCCTCCCCTTAACATCACAAGCCTACCCATCCACAAATATTAATAAACACACTACAGCAGGCCCGATATCATACATACACGTTCATATCCTTTATTTATTTAACACTGTGGTTCTCAAAGTTTTGTACGCATACAACCGCATATTAGAAGTTTTAACTTATATATGTATTAGAGGTTTGTTTTGTTGATTTTTGACAGTCTTGAATGTCTTATTGCTGGAAAGGCTTCACCCATATTTTTGGACTCTTTGTCAAAGCAGTATTCTATTATATATGTCATATTTCAGGAGCATAGTCTTCCCATGTGAAAAATCTATCAACATTTGATAATAGATACATATATTATCTCACATACAAACAAAGTTTACTACGGACCATGGGTCGACTTCTGAAAGTGAAACCTGTGGTTCTTGAACGGAAGACAACTAAAGGAACTTAGGTGCGGTTTAAGTCAATAAAAATCATTATGTGACTTTCCACCTCGAAAAAGAAAATACACACGAACTTTAGTAAGTAAATATTAGGAGTGAATAATTTACAATAATAGCTGGCAGCAGCCTCACCGTGAAGATTGGCTTCAGAGAACATATTCCCAGGGTTAAAAACATTCCTATGAGCTATTCCAGAATATTTTCTACCCGAGCGTGATGATCAGGGACCGGAATTAAGTAGAGTTATTCATGTACTTGCATTGAAATATTGATATTAATATGGATCTTCCCGGGATTTCTAATGAAATCCCGCGTGATCAACAATATTACAAATAAATAATAATAAACACTTCAGAGATAAATAAGACAAATAAAACAAAGATTATTTGTAACGTATAGGGGAACAAATGTCATGTTCGGCCAACAAATGTAATGTAAAAGGGGGAAAATGTGTGTGTGTAAAATTTGAGGGTCGCTGATGTACCAAAAAATAAAAATAAAAATAGTAATAATAGGTAGATAATTCGGGCGCCAGGTACATCACCCAAGAATACTCGGATCCGCTACAATTCGGAGAGATTGGGCCTTTAATCTGCTAGCGGGGGGCAATATAGGAAAAGGAAATTGAAACCATAAGTCTAGCTTCAGTCTTTAATTTTTTCGCCACAAAAAAAAAAAACAAATGAGATACTTCAGAAACTAATGAGATACTTATTCATAAAGTGAAATTGTAGAATTAGATAAGTATTGCTGCATCTTTGATGTTAATAAAAAAATAATAAAAATTAATCTTCATGGAGACTTCAAGCCCAGCTCCAAAAGATTCCAAAATTGTAGAAATTGGGAAAATAAAGAATAAAAAAAATAACGCCACACGGCTGAAACAACCATTTAAAATCGTTATAATACACGAAAATTTGAATTTAACACGTGGTCGCGTGGTATGTTATGAAAACTCACCCTTTTCCTTGAAAAATGTCAAGTGCGCCACACAACTCAATATAAAAACGTGGGCGAAAAATCACTTCAACTGTAAAGAAACAACTCGTAAGATTCAGGATCGAAAAAACCAAGCCGACGCGTCATGTAGAAATCCAAAATCGATTCTTACCAGAAAATATGTTGTAATCCTATTTGGATAGAGAGGTTGGACTGCTACCAATCCTTTTAGGCCATTTTAGGGCACAAATTTCAGCGATGCAAGCCGATTTTATAAACTTTAGCAGGAGCAAAAAAAAATTGCTGCTCGCTATTACAATGCCGAGTCAGAAAGTGAAAAAATCAAATCTGACAGTTGACTTTTTTTAAGCGATTTCTTTACTTGGGGACAAGAGTCCTTTCGGAAATCGCCTAAAAGCGATATATGTGACGAGACGATTTCGACTCGTTACATATTAACATACAATTTTTATTAGTATTTTTTATTTAAAAAGATCTCTCTTCGTCAACTGAGGCGAGGTTACACTTCCTCCTCCTCGTCATTAATGCAAGAAGAAATTTTTTATTCTACATTTCTGACAGTGTCAAAAAAAAAAACTGCTCTTTGAAATTAGTCTCAAGATTTGAGGCATCTCCAAATAATTCTTTCGCTGTATGAAATCGGCGTGAGTACATGTTTAAATCTACCTAATTTTGACATCTGGTGATGATGTAACAGACTTATAACATTAGTACAATAAAATATTCAAGAAATTAAAACTTTTCATATTAAAATGTTCTTTCATTTGCACATTAATAAAATTTCCTTACGGTACAACAGTCTTAGTAAGAAATATTTGAGATCCAGTGACAAAACACATAGAGGGACGACGTATTTTATGCTTTACCAAAATACGGAGAAACTTGGGCAAATATTGCTAAAGGGCTTAATTGCATACAGAGGTTGCTAGCAAGTAAATATTTGTTCATAATAGATTAAATAAATAATCATATACACATGGTAATATTATTATTAGACTACTAGCGCATTATAAATATAGTAAAGAAAGAAGAAAAAAGTAATAAAAGTAATAAAGTAAATAATATTCCACAACTATCACACAACACTGTCTAGTCCCAAGCTAAGCAGAGCTTGTGTTATGAGTACTAGACAACTGATATACATACTTATATATTTCTAAATACATACATATAATAGATAGATTACACCCAGACACAGAACAAATGATCATGCTCATCACACAAACATTTGTCCTGGGTGGGAATCGAACCCACGACCTCCGGCATAGCAGTCAGGGCCACTGACAATTAGACCAATAGGTCAGTCACTGTATATAGTATGACCTGACATCAGTCCCAACGGCTTCAGTCCCTAGACTGAAGTAAATAACTGTCAATGACCAAGCAGGCACAAGACTACTGCCCGGCACGACACTTATTTCGTTGCTAGTTGAAATCCCCTCTTCATTTCTAATGCCTAGTTTAAAGGCTAAAATAGTTTTTATTAATAAAAACCAGAGTAGGATGTGTTGTGTTAGGGTTACTATCTCAAAGAGTCGCCTTTGAGATGGTAA
Organism: Mythimna vitellina; assembly: GCA_949316375.1. Classification (NCBI taxonomy): domain Eukaryota; kingdom Metazoa; phylum Arthropoda; class Insecta; order Lepidoptera; family Noctuidae; genus Mythimna; species Mythimna vitellina. Next base: position 2,758,136 of record OX438687.1, on the reverse strand, counting down.
CCCTATTGATACAGGCAGATTTTGAGCAATTTTACTATATTATTCAGGACTTTTAATGTCATTTAGGTACTTCATGTTTATGTTTGTTATTGTTAGTAAAATCGAATAAATATATGTAAAGAATTATGTACGAAGGTGCATTGGTATAGTTAGTTTTCTATGCCATGTCTATGGTAATTTTTGATTGACGTTTGTATTTTGACATAAGTGTCTGTGTCAATGAAATTTTTAAGTTTTATTATGAGATTGTAATTATAAACATTGAATGTCGTTTCTTTGTTTACAGGTATGAGTAATTACAATTTATTTCTGGTAAAATTACTTGTGCATAGTTTTTACAATAAAATTCTTTGTTTACAGAGCAACACACGAGTATAATTTTCCCATATTGCATAAGATAAGATTATGGTCTTATAAAACGACATTCAATGTTTATAATTACAATCCCATAATAAAACTTAAAAATTTCATTGACACAGACACTTGTGTCAAAATACAAACGTCAATCAAAAATTACCATAGACATGGCATAGAAAACTAACTATACCAATGCACCTTCGTACATATTTTTTTACATATATTCTAACAGCTTCAGTTATTGGCACTGGGCAAGTGAAAATAGAAATATCCCAAAAGTGGAATATATTTTTGGGAAGAAATTTCATTCTTATCTGCTCAGCCGTTCAGCGCAAAGGAGTAACAAAAATATATGTAAACATTTAGATTTACAATATAAATTTAACTAGGTATTATTTTATCCTACATAGCTGAGATATTATTATCTGACTTCTATGCTTTTCATAATTATTTACATCATTTGCAGTCTGTACTATGATTGTGAACTATATGCTTAAACTGATGTAGCCTTAACTCTTGGATTGCGACTGGCTGAAAACTAATAAGATATTGAGTATTTAAAAATAGAGAATGTTAATGATTAAAACAGGATTTATGTAAAACTTGGAATAAGTTTATATAATTTTACTATATTTTGCCCGCGACTTCGTCCGCGTTGAAGTCGAAAAAGGTTTTATTAGGTTTTTTGAGATACGAAAATATAAAATATTATTTGTTATCTTCGTCGTTTGTGATAGTCCATTGAATTGTATCGCGAGCAATATTGTATCTTAAGATAAAATATTATAGTATCTTAACCGTGTGCAGCGCCCCTTAGTTAATTCCACTGCGGGTGACGTAACCTTATTCTTTGCGGCTGGTAAAGTAATCGGGTCTAGGAATCGAACCGCAAAATTAAGTTTGTTTTTTATTGTATATACTTTTTCGGGATAAAAAATACACAGTGTGGGGCCCAGGATATTAAATAATAATTATACCAAGTTTTATCGTAATCGAACTGGTAGTTTTTGCGTGATGCCTGAACAAACAGACAGACAGAGACAAACAAAGACAGACAAAAATTGTTTTTATATCATATTTTTGGGTTTGGTGTCTGTCTAGTAACAGGGGGTGTGACTAGATTGTCGGTCTAGTCCGAACCCAAAAGAGTTGTTTTTTTGATGTTTTCAATGCCATTTATTTTTTTGATATTTTCAATGTACATAATTTTAACTTCTACAAATTTTTTCAAGTATAGATTATTATCAGAAACTTATCAGCATATAGCAAAAATAGGTACCCAAGTCCAACTACCTTCTATCGCAATAACACAAAGCAAATAAACTAACACAGTAAACATAACAGACCGAACTCCGCAGTCGTGTAAAAAGAATTCCACGTATCGCATGCCAATGGGTATACAAAATAAACAGATGCAGAAGAACAGTAATGCACACATAGACATGCTTTATGTACAGCGACTGCAAGGGAACTTGCGACCGGGATAATGTTCCATATTACCTTTTTTTTTTGTAGTCTGTAAAATCATCCAATAACATCCCCTGCTCTTGAGTGGGGTGGGAGGGTGTGTCAGACTTTTACTGACTAAAAACCACTCCTGTTACTTCGTTGCCTTCGTCCTAGGACCTCGGGTTTCGCTTTCACACTACCCGTGGCCCCAGTAGACTTCGACCCTGCTAGGCCTCTACGATTTGCTGACATCTCCTTGAGGCACGCGTGGAACAGTACGCGTCGTCGACGACTTGGGCTCGGTCCGGACGGTAACCGGACGGTCGGACGGTGAGCCACCCATTGCTCGTCATCCGCAAGCCCGCGCTTACGGTGGCCGGAAATCGGGATTGGAATCCCGCCGGCGGGCAGGGTGTAAGAACCGTTGCCTCACGCGTTCAGCCGCCTCCTTTGCTAGCATTACTGCAGACTACAGACTGCAGAAGGAGGCTACCGCCTGCCACTCCTCTTCGCTCCGGACCATGGCCTGAACCAAGGCTCGGCGCGAGAAATCGCCACCACCGATCGCCCCCACGAGGACACGGCGTTGCTCTGCCCAAGCGGGGCACACCTCCACCATATGCTCCACCGTGTCCTCCGGGCGGTCCACACAGTGGCAACACCCGGGCGTCGTTTCCGCACGAATCCGGTGCAGGAACTTCCCGAACTCCGAAAAGTCTTCCCGCCGTGAGGTAGACCTTTGCTTACTAATAACCTACTCCTGTTCCTTCATTGCCTTTCATACTAGGGCAGAGTCTTCCTTTCAAGAAGCAAACCTTTAGCCCTAGTAGGCTTCTACCCTGCTTGGCCTCTACTATTTCGCCATACTTATGCGTTTGTATGTAAATGTGAGTATGCGGCTGCTTGCGCTCGTTGTATGAAGCCAGCCTTCTGTACTTAACTATGTTGTGACGTATATATCCGCGACTAGTGAAAAACCTTCGCGCCTCGGGAAAGGCTTTATGCTTCCGTTCTGCGGTACTGGGTACTGCATCAAACAGCTTTTCGAAGGACGTAAATAAATTGATGTTATTGGACGTTATGGGGATTTTATGCAATAAGAAAAATATCACCGTTCCCGTTTGAAATAGAGAACCAAAACCACATTAATCATTTGAAGGATCTTTGTGTACAGAGCTTCCGATCTATCAACTGTGTTTCGACAAGTTAGGTAAACAACGTAACTCGTGTTTTTATGTACGTACAACAAATGGAGCAGAGTACATAGAACTGAAAATAGCAATGGTCTTACTTGAGGTTAAGAGTAGTGGTGGAATAAAATTACTGAGATATAAAACAGTTAATTGTTTCCTTGATGTGATGACAAATAAATAATAATAATAATAAATTAGAAGAGTGGAAAAAGAAAGTGTTACATGGACGACACCCCCATGATCTAGAACAACCCCACATAGATACAATAGCTTCAAATAAATGGCATAAGGTAGGTAGTTTATTTCCGGAAACCAAAGGGTTTATTATAGCTATTCAAGATCAAGTTATAAATATTAAAAACTACAGGAAATTCATAAACAAAGACCCCACAATATCGAATTATAAATGCCGTAAGTGTCACAGTCAACCAGAGACCATACAGCATATTACAGATGCATGTACAATGCTCACACAGACTGACTATACTTATAGACACAATCAGGTAGCAAACATCATTCACCAAAAACTAGCAAACCAAACATACGCTCATACGAGATCAAGATATAATTACTCCTTATTACAATTACCTACCACAAACTGTTTTAGAAAATACTACACACAAACTGTACTACGATCGCGCCATTATAACCGTAAGGACTGTTCACTACAATAGACCAGATATCATTCTCCAAGATAAAGTTAATAGATTTACATACCTGATAGATATTGCAGTCCCCAACACGCGTAAATATGCAGAACTTAAAGAAGAAGTAACAAGAATCTGGAGGCAAGAAAAAGTATATGTCGTACCTATAGTTGTTTCCACTACAGGGGTTATACCCAATCATCTTCACAATAGCCTCAAATTAATAGACCTGAAAGATTCAATCTACATATCACTCCAAAAAGCTGCAATTTTGAACACCTGCCGAATAGTGAGAAAGTTCATGCAGATAGAGGAAAATGAAATTTTTCCTCATAACATCCCCTTTACACTAACTACACACACGCTACATTGACTTGGTTTGACCCGTTAATGTAGCTAAAAACTAGCCAGAGAGCTAAGCAATAATCAACGTTTTTTCAAAATAATAATCATTTATTTTGCTAGAATATGAGTATAGTAATTAGCCGGCAGGTTTAAACATTGTCTGTCATATTCAACCACAATCTGGTGTGCAAAAATGTCACATATTTAAGACGCAAACTTCATAAATTTATCAATTTTCAATAAGATATGTTAATTCAATGTCAATAATAATTTAAAATAATGACGTCGACATAGAAGCTATACAAATACAAATGTCAAGATAAAAACTATGCAGTTGAAAATATCAAGGTAGCTACTATAAATTTAAAAATGTCAACTGGTTAAAAAAAAAATGTAATGATAAAAATGTCCAAAACGTCAAGATAAAAATTATACAATTAAAAATGTTAAAGTAACTACTATACAAGTAAAGATATGAACTGGTAAAAAAATATATCATTAAAATGTCAGTAAAATTAAAATAAATCGAAAAATAAGTTTAGATATGCCCGTTCCATCAGTTCCCTCATCACCCGATCACTAGACGTACAGCGTTGCGCCACTGGTACACATCCCACCCGTAGGTACGAACCCGTTTTAGGCACACATTTATTGTGCGCCTAAGGAGTAGAATTCCGTGCCAGAGTCTGTGTTTCCTAATGGTGGTGAATCTAGGGGTCTTTAAGTCAAGAGTCAATAGGTTATATGTAGGCAAACATGCTCCATCGTCGACCACATCATCGCTTATCATTAGGTGAGATTAGCATAATAATAGCATAATCAATCTTTTAATGTCTTCACTGGTGGGACTCAGGTCTCCTCTCTAGGTGAGGGAATGGGCCATAATCCACCATCCGGACCCAGTGCGGATTGGTAGATGTCAGATGTCTTCGAATTTTTGGTTCTAGGACATGCCGGTTTTCTCACGATTTTTTCCTTCACCGTTTTGAGAGCAGTGGTGATGAAATAAATTGCACAAAGTAATGCGCCTAGCTAGGTTTGAACCCATGACCTACTATTCGTACGTCGGGGCCATTAAAACTCGGCCACCACTTCTCCCAAAGGTGAAATTAATAGTAGTCAAACGTGAGCTTATCTATAGTTAATGAAAATATTAGATCTCGTAGTGATCACTAATATAATGAAATATAAATCAAACAGTAACAAGATTTTGATATCTACAAATTAATAACTCTAAAAACTCAGTTAGTTGCGGAATTTCTTGTGTGAAAATCTCAGAAAAATGAGCCTACATCTTCTAATACTTGTAGGCGTCACAAAATCCTATTGATTTTCACTTTAGCCAAGATTCTTTAGTCCCTTAAATCCAGAACTTTGGTACAAAATACTTGAACATGTTTAATCCAACGCACCAAAAATTAAGTTTTCTAAGCCATTACGTTCATATACTTAGCAGAGAATACCTTTTTGCAGAATTCTTCAGCTTTATTGGGCTATTCAAACACCCTTAAGAGTAACTCAAAAAGTTCGGCGAAGCAGAGAAAACTTACGAGTTACTTGAACGAGCAAAACGTTCCATAATAATGTTTCATATTTTATTGGGTAAGTGCAAAAATATTGGGTGAAGGCAATATATTTTTTTGGATATTTCATTTTATGTGTAGTAACTTTTTAACTGAGAAGAAAGGGGAGTTCTTTCACATAGCCTTTTACTGTTCAGTGAATAAAATGGAAAGGATAACTTTAAATTTATGTAAGGTTCATTGAGCAACTAAGCCTTAATAAAATGTTTATGATACTTGTGTGTTCGATATTCAATTTTTATTTTTTTTATCAGTTTTAGTTTTTTTTTGTTATTAATATTACTTATCTACATTTTGCTTACATATTAAAAGCGACAAGAAATATGTAACCAAGATTTATGTGATTAATAATATGATTTAAGTGTCCATGAATTTTATTGCACGTTCTTCTCCGTAGAGATCTACGGTTTGTGCAATTTACCTTCACTTTTTTTTTTTAACGGACCGATATTTTTACAATTCCAAAGTGCCTGTAATTGGTCTATTTGAAATAAACGTTTATGATTCTGATTTTTGGTTGTTTTATTAAAATAATCACACTAATATTATATAGACAAAAAATTGTGAGTATATTGTTTACTTCTTTACGCTTGAATGGCTGAACGGATATCAATAAAACTTAGTACATGGGTAGACCATGTTCTGCAACACATAGGACTTTTAATCCCAGTAGTAAGTTTCCTTGGGATACTTTTCTGCACGTGATTATGTGGACAAATCCGCTAGCGGCAGCTAATGTATTTCTTGAGTTGTAATCGATCCAGAGTTGACACAATTTCATCAAAATATCGTCATCATAATTTGCATCTCAGTAATATCTACTGCTGAGCATAAATTCTCCACCCATTTTAACCGACTTCATAAAGAAGGAGGTTCTGTGTTCAGCTGAATGCATTTTTGTAATACTTCTCTGGTCTAAAAATACAATTATGTAAATAATTCGTTTCAATAAGTTTTGACGAATAGTACGGAACACGTAGTCCAGTGTGATGTAAAGGAAAGGAAAAATTATTTCCAATACTGAAAATTTTACGTAAGGGTCAATGTGATTATGCTAATTTAAGGCCTTGTTTAATGTAAGGGACATGGTATTTGTACCTTCTTACGGAACACTTAAGTATAAGACAATCTTTAAAACATCTCAAATTATGTTATAACTATGTCCTGTTGTATAATGTACTCAATTTTATTTCAATGTAAATACCAAATACCGTAAGTAAAGAGAAGTACATTAGTTTTTAAAATGTTATATACAGCCAGTTTTTAGAAAAAAATGGTACGCTACGGAAAATATGTAATCTAAGAGATATTTTTTTTTGAGATATCGAGATTTTAAATATACCAATCGATTAATCAAGAAATCTTGAATCCAACGATATATGCAACTCATTTTCGACAAAATGTCCCTTACGTTATTTCATATTTCCGATATCGATTTATAATACATACCAATACATTTTTCTTCTTCGTATCATATCAGTGCTATGCACTGCTAGTAAAGAAGATGGCCACAAACGTAAAGGAACGGGCATCCTTACTCCCCAGCCGCGACTCTGCTACAGGAGACGCTCGGACGTCGGGAGTCACAGCGCGATCCCCAGTTAGGGTAAGCGTGGGTTGCGGGTGACGTGCAATTGGCAGTTCGCCGTCCACCTATCCATTAAGAACTGAATCTGTGTGGTCGATGACGCGTAGTGTTCCGCAAAGGACCGATACCCTCTAGAGCCACGGAGAATTCCTGAAAGAGCAACTGAAAGATACATACATGCATATACCTAGATGTAAAAAATTATAAAAGACTTCTCCGAATCAAGATGGAGCGAGAAGTCATTGGTTGATTTCCTAGCTCATAAAGTGTTAAGATGTGTGATGAAAACGTTTATACCGCGTACATCGAAGGACTAGAACAATTTGCCTGCTGCGGTCTTTCCGTCCAACTATAATTTAGGTGTCTTCAAGGCTAGAGTGAATAGGCTCTTAATAAACTAGAGCGCCTCACCATCAATGATTGCATCTCTGCTTACCATCAGGTGGGATCGCAGTCAAGCACTGGTTTATATCAATTTAAAAAAGAAACTATTTTTGTGTATACTGGTATATTTTTTGTAACGCTGAATATTGGTACATGTTTTACTAGACTTATCGATAACCTTTACATGGAGCTTAGGCAATGTATTAGTGATCGTCCTTTGTTATTATTAACAGGCAACTCTCTAATCCACATTCCTCAATAGAATCTCGGCATCCTCCTGTAATCCCTTTTTCGCATTAAACGACACGCACAGTAAAGGGAGTGGTTTTCTTTTCCGGGTTCCGTGTGGCTCGGATTAGGGATAAACTACAAATACATTAAATTCTCGAACGTTCCCTGTTTGAACTGCGCTTGGCTATCGCTTTGGTTAAATCTGGCCATTTTCGTTCTGATTGAATTTTTACGCGCTGAAAATAAAATCATTGGTGCATATTATGTAGAATTTAGTCATCTAATTTCGTAGTTAGATTTTATTATTGTCACATTTCAGTTTAAATCCAATTAAGTTCAACGAGATCTGTTTATACTGAAATTCTATTTATCAGTGCAATACATCTTTTAATTTAGATTTCCAGCGGGCTATTTAGTTGGTTCTAGTGGCACTCCATTATGTGTGGTTAATTTACGGCTTAAATTTAATTTATCTAAACTACGATATTACTAGTTGGAAAATTTACATTGTTCATTATAAAACACCAGAGATTGAGATTGAGAGCGATTCAATGTACATTTTTGTCTTTCAAAAGGTATATCCTTTTGAAAGACAAAAATGTACATTGAATCGCTCTTTACCACTTCCTACATCGTGTTCCAGCTGACATAAGGTTTAAATATATTTTAATAATTTATAATTCTCATTTAATAAAAATGCTATCACGAAATATTTTTCCTAATTATTTGGTTGTATTTTAAATCATTATGACAATGTCATTAAGTAAACAAAAAAATTAAAAACAAAAATTAAAAAAGAGTAATACTCTCTTTCTTTTGTAACACCAATATTGGTGTGACTATATTTTTATCGCTCATAGCTGTGATATTATATTACCATTATGCGCGTTAGCAGACGTAGCCTTAAATCTTAGATTGCATAATATATTAGAGTGGCTTTATTTTTACCACCTTTTTAAAAAATATATTTATGTTATGTGTGAGCGTAAAACTAAACAGAATTATATATCTTCATCAAAGACAATAATCCTGACACAACAAACAAACACGCTGACGCAAACAACCAAATCCGACAGGAACATTCTAGAATAGACCGATCTACGATCTAATTCGTCGCGCTCGATTAGCCACCAAATGTCCCCACATTCGCTCGTACTCCATCTATAAAACTGTCAACGCTTCAAACGGATTTTACTAAGTCCACAGAGTAAACACCGCAAATGTTATACATAAATATTGGGCCACGGTAAATCTAGGTTACATTCACAATAAAAGCCAGACTCAAGGGCGTCATAAACTCTGCCAGTCAAAATTTTGTCGGTCTGAATAAGTGAAATTTAGAAATAATGAATGAGGAAATCTTAGGAATGGAAGAAGAGCCAAGTGTTGTGCATAATAAGACGCTTCAAGCTTTTACGGCACTTATGAAGTTGTAAAAGAAAGGTATGTAATTGGCTGACTTCAAAGAACGATGTTACGGAATTTGGAGAATATGACGTTTTCTTGGAGCCCGGTTTGAAATGGAATATGCTTTTTTATAGTATCAACATACATACACGTTTTTCAGATCTTGTGAATATGATATTGTTAGTGATTGGATGTCCATTTGTGTCTGGCATTTGTGTGTGGACTTCTCGCCAAACAGTGTCACATACCAACGTTTCCGAGGACAGTTACGCGACACCACGCACCGCACGCAATATGATGCCGACTACATTACGTGTGTAATTGTAGTTACATATGTTTTTTGTGATAATAAAGAGAGCAGTGGTGGCCGAGTGGTAACGGCCCCAATTTACGAGTTCTAGGTTGCGGTTTTAAACCCAGCCAGGCGCATTACTTTGTGTAATTTATTTCATCACCACTACTCTCAAAAAGGTGAAGGAAAATATCGTGAAAAAACCAGCATGTCCTAGAACAAAAAATTCGAAGACATGTGACATCCACCAAGCCGCACTGGGCCCGCGTGGTGGTGTACGACGCATTCCCTCTCCTGGAGAGGAGGCCTGAGTCCCTACAGTGGGAACATTATAAGGCCGAGTTTATTTTTGTTTAAGATTATTTTATGTATTTTATCAATGGGCCTCCGTTGCCTGAAAATAAAATCCAGTGTTTTAGCCCATTTTCTTTTCATAAGATTCGCCAAGCGGCCATATGCCGCTTGAAAATATTATCTAAAAATTAGATTTCCAGATTATTTTTTTTTTACAATTGCTTCGAGTAATGAAAGTGTTTCATCGAATATTACTTGGCGCAAACCGATTCTGTTCAATATCAAATTCTCTGTCGCTCTCTCGTAAATCCAATTATTTTCTAATTATAATTTCAATGAGGTATTACCATCTGAGGAATGTTTAATATGCGGTGACGTCGTCTTTATGATTTCAGCCTAAATGTTTGCTGCTAACCGCATTATTATGCTTTTTAATACATGATCGATGTCTTTTTTTCTCTTCGTATCTTTGTACGTGTCCATCACTTTTTTATTCAGATACCAAATTTCTTAGAACATAGCTTTAAGTTACTGTATTAATGATATGTATGGTCCAAATATTGAAATGTAAGCAAATGCTTATATTTCAATGCTTTTTTTTTTAGTAAACTTACTAAAAAAAAATTAACAAAACTATTTGTCAAACATAAATGTATTTTTATTAATCCAAAATAAGTTTTCTGAATATCCTTTAAAACTTAGTTTTTTTTTTTTAATTTAGCCACACATTGTCTTTTTTTACGTAATTGTTCCTTGTTAGCATCACCGTATTGAAGATTTCACCGTAACATAAAAAAAACTCGTTAAATATCTCAAAACAATTATTAGCAAAAGATTTTATTTCGTAAAATTTCACATCATATATCCGCTTGCTCAAATAACCCACTCAGAAAGTCTTTCCTACGTGCGGGTAGTCATAAATTATTTCCAAAGGACAGAAACTGGGAGATTGCTGAAGCGTCAAACCGGAATAATTCCTCAAGGAATACGAAGGCGTTGGATTTTCAACTATTTTGAATGGACCAGTAATAGATGGGTGAACGTGTTAAAGCTTGGTAGTACATGACTTGAATTATTGTAGCTTAATTTGATTTGTTTTGTGTTAGCTTGTATAGTATGACAATTTGCTATAAACATAATCTGATATTTAGGTATAGCGTAAGCATCTTGACTTACTTTAAGAAGTGGTGACCCAACAGTCAAAGCCATGACCCCGTGAGTTCAAACCCAGGCAGGAGCTTTAATTTGCTTGATTCATGAGATCACCACTACTTTCAAAATGCACTTTTTAGTACAATATTGACCGGTCTACACTATCCTTACATGATATCTACATAGACTGTAATATGGAAATATTGTAAGGACAATTTTTTTTTAAAGAGTATCCATGGAGTTCCTTGCCGCTTCTTCTCCATAGGAAACGACAAATTTGGAGCCGTGCACTAGCTTCTTACGTTTTATAAGTGCCCATGTAGGCCTACGTAAAATAAAAAAAAAACTTGTGACTTTGACTTTAATTTTGATGGAAAACATCGCGAAGATTCCTGCTTACCTTAGGCCGGTTTAAAAGAAAGAAAAAAAGAACACAGAAAGAATACACGTTTATTTAGCACACAGACACACACAATAAAGAAAACAAGTAAATAAAAACTTATGATTAAAAAAAAATAAGTAACAACAACGAAATTATTTGTTTCACGGTTGTGCTAAAAATGTCCAGTTCAGCATAATTCCAGACAACTACGTAACAGTCGTTTTGGAGACATACGTGGTACCTACTAACCACACTGGGCTCTCGGTTGTAATCTACCAGATTACAACCCGTCCACACTTCCAAGAAGCAAGCTCGAACCCAAGCAGTGAAAGTATACAAACTAAAACAATACTTGTCTTGTAACACTAGATGAAATCTCCAGGTAAAACAGAGCTCCAAAATAGAACGCTAAAATATAATCAATAAGCGATACTATTTTAAGAAACATCAATACTGATACCAAAATATCTTACTAAATTAACTAAGTGAATTGAGACTAGTACTCAATTCGTTTACCAAATAACGTAATGCAAGGATCTGTAATTATTCAACTAAAATTGATGGCACGTTTTATTGATTTAGGTACTGAAGTCGGTTTCCGCTGCGGCGACAAGTTGCGGTATGGCGGACAGAGTGCCGGCAGGATCTCATGGTAAAGTGGAGACAGCGACTGTCATGACCCAGTGCTGGGCACGCCACAATGATGGTGGTAAGTCCCCTCTTTGAGGCGTGGCTGGAATTTTAAACGTTCTTACCTTCCGCATAGCGCAGTTCCTCTTCGGACATGGTAAGTTCTGGAGGTTCCTGCACTGGATTCGTGCGAAATAAACGCCCAGGTGTCACCATTGTGTGGACCGCCCGAAGAACACGGTGGAGGTGTGCCCCGCTTGGGCAGAGCAACGCCTAACCGGCAGTAATGCTAGCAAATGAGGCGGCTGATCGCGTGAGGCAACGGTCCTCACGCCCCAACCACCGCTGGGATTCCGATCCCGATTTCTGGCCACCGTAGTCGCGGGCTTGCGGACGGCGAGCAATAGGTGGCTCGCCGTCCGACCGTCCGGTAATTGTCCAGACCGAGCCCAAGTCGTCGACGGGGCGTACTGTTCCACGCGCGCCTCAAGGAGATGTCAACAAACTGTAGGGGTCCAGCAGGGTCGAAGCCTACTGGGGCCACGGGTAGTGTGAAATTGAAACCCGGGGACGAAGGCAAAGAAGGAACAAGAGTGGGTTTTAGTCAGTAAAAGTCTGACACTATCTCACGCTCGACCCAAGAGCGGGATTTGTCATAAGATGATTTTGACGCCGAAATAAAAACCATATTATCCTTTCTTGGTCTGTTGAAGATACATTTAAAGATTTATTCCTGAATTCAGGGTCATGGAATATGTTATTAATGTTTTGAATTTTTATGTATGCTTGTACAAATTCTATTCATATTTTTAGAAGCATGAAAAGGTACCAATCAGAAGGGTAATCTTATTAAAAGCTTTACTTAGATTGCGTTTTTGATCCTAAAATTGGAGTGAATCGTGTCTTAGTAATTATAGATCTTAGTGAAATTAGATTTGGTTTTACTAAGATCATTGGATTCAATATTAAAAACAAGACAATTAAGTAAAAAAAAAAACGTTAATTTAGCACACAGACACATGAAGAAAAAAGTACATAGAAACACAAAATAAAAAATAAAAACAACAACATTGTGTGTCTTACGGCTGCGTCAAATAGGTCCAGTTCAGTATAATGCCAGGCCACTTCGTAGCTGTTGCCTGATGCTGATTATCAGCTGAACCTGTACAATTTTCAGAGTCCGATCCATGAGAAGAAGTAATTTCGGGCCAAAGCACAACAATCAGATTTTTGTTATTATAAAATTAAAGACTTCTTATAGATTTTTGTTGTAAAGAATTACTATGAATTCTAGAGTATTTTAAAATTGTAGAATCAACAGTTTTGGAAATACTTATTAATACATAGGTGGTAATTGATATTTATCCTCTTTTGTCATAACTGTACTACATAACTATGTTACATATTAATTCACGTTACCTAATATGCTTTCGTGTTTTGGTCACATACATTCATACGTAAAATAAACAACCGTATCTGTCAGTAATTTCATAGAAACTTAACTCTAACATACGGAGAGACAGTCTGACAAGTGGTTCTGAAAGGATTCCGTTTTCTCATTCAGAAGTAACCTTAAAAAGGCATATCAACATATACAGTAAAATTCACAGACTAGTAAATATTTAATAAATCTAGCTACACCAAAACAGTACCAAAACATGACCACAGAAAACAAACCAACAAGATTATCAGCTCGACAAGAGAACAACAATAAAACATACATAAACGATAGTGCTGCAGAAACTGTGCCCGTAATAAATCGTATTATGTTCACATAGTCTATATCTCAGGGGTGTGCAAACTTTTTTCAACGCGTGCTATTGCAAAAAATTCAGTGTGCCTACATTAATATAGAAATGCATTGTGTCCAGTAATGTTTTCTGGTTAGAGCCGTGGGAGTTCGTTGAATATGAGAATTATATTACCAGTTCACTGTTACACTGCAGTTCTTTGGGCACATCTCTAGAAACGAGGACTCTATGGAAAGAATTGTGTTTCACGGCCTCGTTGAAGGCAAAATAGCTTGCGGTCGATCCCCAACTTGTTGGATCGACCTTATCACCAGAGCTAAGCTGTCGACCGCAGTTATACAGTTTGCACGTAATGCCAATAACCGCATAAAATGGAGAGACATCGCTTCATCGGTCATCATTTGCCTTTGAGGCAAATGATGACCGCGCGCTGAAGTCCTGTAAGAGACATTACCGGTTCCATCAACAATAGCCGTGATCGTGGCTGTTGTTGATGGAACCGGTAATGTCCCTCTTCTTAGTTGGGTTCATATGAACCCGTATGGGACGATAGTTTATGTGACGACGCTTGAAGGAGGCCTTTTTGAAAAATGCCAAGGACGTTTTTCGTTAAAATAAAGATATAATTTGTTACAATTAACCGTAATTATGAAGCTTCAGAAATTAAGATAACAGTTTACTTTTCCAAGTTTACTTAGATATTTGTCTTTTTTGTGGAAAAAAAAGATCTGAATAAATCGAGGTTGAATCACATCAAATCTTTTCTGAAAATAAACTATTTACCAGAAAAGATCTGACAGCCTAAAAGTAATTGTATTCTGCAAATTATTTATAACGTCATCACTATCTTCATGCGCTAGGTATACTCTAACTGTCATAATGACGTGACTCACGACGTCACCAATCTTTCTTTAATTCGATAGACCCGCGGGCCGTAGTTTACCATCTCTGGTTTATATTGTCAAACATATGGCTGTATGTATCCTCTAATAAGATTATATCGGCGGCACGTGTCGGGTTGGTAGACTGCAGTAGTGCTGAAGTAGAAATAGTAGTGGGGTAAATGAATCAAGGAAGGTAATTTTGTGTGATAGTTACTTATAAAGTTTTATAAAACGTGTATCGTTGAGCTGTTCGGATTGACTAGAAATTATAAGTTCTATAACTTTTAAGTAAAGCATATTATTCTTTCTTCATATTAGGCATTTTGTTTCTTTGGGTTTTGTATTTTCTGTATTATTTAATTAGTTTTTTTTTTTAGGAAAATTTTTATTTTCTGGGTTAGTGTTCTAATTTGAAAAGAATGCGTCTTAAACGGTATGCAATATAAATAAGGTGATAAAAACTTTAAATTCTGTAAAAATATTTTTATTTCACATAGGCCTACCATGGGCACTTATAAAACTTCAGAAGCTAGTGCACGGTTCCAAATTGGTCATTTCCTATGGAGAAGAACCGGCAAGAAACTCCTTGGTTACTCTTACTTTTAAAATTTTATATTCCGTCTAATATCAAATTCTCCTCTTTGGCAGCTACGAGCATTATTTATACAATCCTCAGGGCCATTGTCGACCATTGTCGGCCATTGCCATCCACTTGCAGGAAAGTACTGCAGAGTGGCTATTTTAAAGAATCTTTCGAGTTCAAAGTGCGAGAAGCCATAACGAGCACGTGCTCGTTTCACTGACCAAGCTTAGTTTTACGTGTCACTTCAACTCTTTCATCCAGTTGTCTGGGAATACTGACCTAACCATAAAGCTTACAGGGGTCCATATTTTAACTAAAGACACTAATTTTATTAACATAATTTAAGCAAATGAAATGTAAGCTCATAATTAGAGATATGGAATAAATGGCAAAAGAGCCACAAAGCTTATGAACAAAATATTTGTAACCAAGCAGCTAAGGTAAGTAAACACAATTTCTAATAATTTAGTCTGTAAAGTGAGTGAGTGAGTGTGTTTAGTTTTTATATAAAAATCTCAATGTTTTGACTTATGTATTAGTTATTAGATCAGATTTGATACAAATAATTCTCTCCATATCTTAAAAATCCTCAAAAACGTTATTATTATTTATATTATTTCGTTTGATATTCGGTTTGAATTCATATTCAAAATAATGCTTACCTCACATAAATCTTGATGTACACTTGTGAACATTAAATTATGGTGTTGTCATTATGGCAATACCTGGGGGAGGCCTATTTTCAGCAGAATACATCTTATAAATGACAAATGGTATATAATACAACATACGTGTCTGGTGTTCTGAGAGACAGTATGCAAGGGTGTCCACTGTTCCATGTTAATTTGTATTATTGTATTCAATCTTATGTTATTAATTTAAAATTATACGTTACCTTTTCTGTTTTCCCAATTCTATATTAATTAATGTAAGGAGGCATGTACCGTTTTACTTGTAAAAAAATGAATAATTTTTTTGGAGTGAAACGCTGAACGCTAGGTTCCAACTTCGAACAAAAGAAACATTAACAAACTTCAAGGTTGTCACGAAAAATTTAATCACTTACTAAGATTTGGTAGCTAATCGTTAATATTATAAAATTTAAGACGAAGAGGACATGTTTAAGCCTCAATAAATTCACTAAATCATAACCTTTCTAAGATTATGACTAACACAATTTGAACAAATTCTCAAACAGCATCGACACAATAATTCACTCAGACCGTTCCAGTTCACTTGCTTCTTATTCAGTAGATATACATTCTAGCTGGAAATGAAATAGTACCAACAGAGCAGTCAGGGCACCGTTCAGCATCATTGCTCTCGCTTAGTTTTCTGTGGATCTGTTTATAGCAAAAGCTAAAGTAAGATATTGAATTGTTTCTTTTATAAATCATTATTTGCTAATATGGGTACATTACATAAAATTGTTAAAAAATTTAACACAGTCACATGTGATTTGCATGTCTTAAGGTGTAATATGGTTGATATTACACCTTAAGACATGCAAATCACATGCTTTGTAAATAATGCTTTTTAACAAAGAAACTACGAGCTAATTCGTAAGAAGTTCGCAGTAGTGTCATCACAGCGTTAATGTTTTCAAATTGTCGATTTGAACCAATTGTTTGACTTTATTAGTGTAGATATATATGAAGATAGTTTATTAATTTGTGTATGCATTGTATAATTGTATGATATTTATGGTTTATTAGTATATCTATTCTTGTACTTATTCGCCTTTTCTCTCTCTTTTATTGCACCTACCACTATTTATCTCTGCATCACCCTAAGGTTGACTGGTAGAAAATGCCTAAGGCATTAAGTCAGCCGCTGTACGTTTTTGCATAAAGTATTTAATAAATAAATAAACATAATAAATGAAGCTAATAATAATTTCCCATATAAAGTATTTAATAATGTCAAGATACTATTTGTGATTAAATGTTAAAGTAAGAACTAACCTTACAGTCCAGACGGAAACTTCTGGAAGTTATGACTCTTTCCAATATGAGTCGCAATCATTTTGATTTAGTTAGAAATTTGAGTTAACTGGTTCCTCGAACAGTTCATGTTCGTGAAGTACGCTCTCGTCGTTCATTCGCGACTAGTTTATGTAAATATAACGCTGCCTCACGTTTACCATTTTATCGTTTGGTTGAGACATACAATAATGAGTTTAATTCTATTGAAATTCTTTTTCTTGATAAAAATGCCTTTAGGAAGCAAGTCCAAGCAACCTTTAAAGATGCGCGGTAGTTTCACATGGTGTTATTATCTGTTGTACGGACACAAATTTAATTATACATAATAATATTTATTATATTTAATGATCCCAGAGATGTCAGTTATGTATTAGGTATGTATTTTATAGGTAGCATGATTGTTTTATAAAATAATATTTAAGCTGTTATGAATATCCCATATTGCTAATGTTTCTTTTTCCTTAAATAAATAAATAAAATAATTTAAATTAGTACATTATTTGGTAATTTCACAGTGGCAAATAATAACGCATAAATAGCATCAAAACATTAAAAAAAAAAACATGTATTAAATGAGAATGGCAAGATATATTTATAAATAAATGTCAGAGTAAATGTCAAAGTAATAATATTAATAAAATTAAATAAATTAGTGAGTCAAATCATTCACTCATCCTCCATTAAATAATCCTGAACACTATAATGACATTCACATAATAAAAATCTTTTTCATTTCTTTTTGAATTCTATGATGGATGGAGTTTCTAATATGGACTTTGGCAAGTGATTGTATATACGCGGCGCCATACTGGAAATTCTTTTTGGTGTCGGTGTTTCTCAGGGCGTAATGTTTGGGCCAGAAGTGAGTAAAGATATAAATATTACAGTTACTTTTTCTTTATTTAAGGTTCTATTAGTTTTCTGACGACGGAACGTTTTAACATAGATTTAGATCTAATCTGGAGGCGAAAACACGCCTCACTAGAGAAATTCGCGTTGTGAACGAAGTTGGGAGCGACTGAATCTTTTCTTGTACATTTTGAATTAATTCACAATAATTATAGTTAGTTATAGAAGAGAATAAGAGAGAAAGAGTGAGAGAAATATTATTTATGTTTAAGTTTCATTTATTAAGATTTAGACTTTTTCTAAATTGCATTTTTAGGTTTAAGTATAATACTTAGTTGATTATTACACTGTCGCATTAGGTTTATGCCTATAATAATAGCATAAAGAGGATGAATAAATGAATAAGAAAAAAAATCATAGGGTTGAGTTGCCTAAATTAGACCGGCTCGTAATTTGTACCACTTCAAAATGTACCAAACTATGATGTTTAATTTTGAATTGGTAGCACTAAAAAGCAGTACTATCAACATGACGTAATTGCTTCCATTTTGGATTCGATGTCACAACAGAGTGAAGTGTGGTAATTGAAAATAATGCTCACCGCGTTCAATTTTATTTTTTGGAGGTTTACTTAAGGATTTCTTGTAGCAACAGTAAGTACACCGCAGCTATTATGTATGTTTTTGAAATGTAAGCTAAAAGTTAAAAATTGAAATCAGCTTTACCGTTATACGTATAAGGTAAGGCTTTTTTCAATTTCTAAATTCTTAAAAAAGTGCACTAATATTTTTAAGAGGCACTTGAATCTCATTTAGATCGGGAAGTATGATTTAAGACACGTGTGGTACAATAAAGGAAACCAGTTTCCTAAATTGTGTTTTTTCAGACTTTTTTTTAAACTTTTACTGTTGTAACTTATTTTATACATTTCATTTTCTAGTAATAAATAATGAACACCAATAGAATAATCGTTTTATTTCTAGTAATATAATCCTCTTAAGTTATATAGCTTATGTGACAGCTTGTAAAGTTCGTTAACTGGTACAATATAGGCAACCTTCCTATATTATCCATTTAGTGAAGTAGTTGACCGCAAGTTTGACCCTGAACCCAGGCCTAATCACGCATTATACGAAGTTTCATTAGAATGAGAGGCCAGTTAATATTGGTTTTGTTGCCATGAAATGATATTTGTTTTGTTGGTAATCATCTAGGCAGCGAGATAATAACATCTTTAAACATAGCAAAATATTCTTATAAGCTAAAATTTGTGTTTGACAGTTATTAAACGAAATGGGCTAAAAATAAAGAAAATTTCAATCATTAACAAAACTCTTGCTTCATCATCATCATCATTTTAGCCGATAGACATCCACTACTGAACACATAGGCCTCCCCCAAATGTCGCCACAATGAACGGTCCTGTGATGCGCATCCATCGGATTCCCGCAATCTTGACCAGGTCATCGGTCCACCTTGTAGGGGGCCTCCCAACACTGCGTCTACTGGTTCGCGGTCGCCACCAACCCTTGCTTATCGAAAATCATTTATTAATTAAATGCTTTATGCACACAAAAGGACAGAGGCGGACTTAATGCCTTAGGCATTTTCTACAGTCAATCTTTGGGTGAAGCAGAGAAAGATAGTGGTAGGTGACGAGTAGGTAGGTCGCGGGGTCACACCCAACCAGGCGCATTACTTTGTGTAATTTATTTCATCACCACTGCTCTCAAAACGGTGAAGGAAAACATCGTGAGGAAACCGAGGATTACGGCCCATTCACTTTCCTAAAGAGAAGGCCTGAGTCCCAACAGTGGGAACATTATAAGGCCGATTATGCTTTATGCTAGGTGATGAGTACAAGAAGTACTAATAAACCATAAATATATATATAATACGAGTACAATTAAACAATACATACTCAAATTAACAAACTTCATACCTAACTAATATAGTCAAACAATTAGTTCAAATCGACAATTGGAAAACATGCTGTGATGATACTACTGCCAACTCTTACGAATTAGCTCTCGAACTTTAGTTTTGAATGTTAATCGGCTTGTTGCCATCCCGATCTCCTGCAGGAGCGCATTCTACAAAGAAATAGCTCGAACAAAGAATGAGTCGTGAAGAAAGTCACTACGATGAGAGGGAAATTGGACTAGGCGGTTAAGATCATTCACACTGTATCGTTCCAAATAAATCCAATCTAAAGGCTTAAATTATTTAGCAAATTCTAGTCTCACCTTGAATCACTAGCAACCAATCTGAGCATGCCTTATCACTTAAAGCCCTTCACACAATAACAGTTAATTGACGGCACGCAGTCTGTGGAAGGCCTTACTCGATTAAAACGGCCGTGCACCGCTCCATTAAGTTGCCACACACCCAGTTACAGTAGAATTTCATTATTACCCTGTTTATATACTCTCCTGTTTGGAGGCGCAGTATGTTAATGCATGTTTATAGTATAGTAGACCTAATAATGTTCCCACTGCTGGGACTCAGGCCTCCTCTCTAGGAGAGGGAATGTGCCGTAATCCACCACGCGAGCCCAGTGCGGGTTAATGGATGTCACATGTCTTCGAAATTTTTATTTTAGGACATGCCGGTTTCATCACGATGTTTTCCTTCACCGTTTTGAATGCATATTTTTAAGGTTATATTTACTTAGATGAACGTGCAAAAATCACTCTTGTCTTCGCAGACACTGGTAAGTTTTTGAACCTACATTGAATGCTGGGTTTGTTTATAATGATCAGCTAAGTTAATTTCCTGGCATTAGGTCTTAATAATCTGACTTATGACTAGCCCAGGGGTAATGGAGTGCGGTAGAGGTAGGCAAATAGATCTTGTTAGAAACACTATGCTTTTTTTTAGGGGGATTTTTTTTAATAACATCTCTCGCTCTTGGGCAGCGAAAAGTTGTGTCAGACTTTTACTGACTAAAAAACCACTCCTGTTCCTTCGTTGCTTTTGATATCAGGACCGAGTTTTCCTTTCAGAAGCAAACCCTTGGCCTCAGTGGGCTTCCTGCTGGGCCCCTACGGTTTGCAGATAATTCTTTGAAGCGCGCGTGAAACAGTAAGTGCCGTCGACGACTTAGGCTTGGCCCGGACGGTTACCAGACAGTCGGACGGCGAGCTACGTATTGCTCGCACCGTTGGAGATAAAACAATAAGACTTAAGTAGGAGTGGGAATGTCGCATGACCCGAAGAGATGAGTAAAGATCGTCACGCACTGGACAGCTGAAGAAGGAATTTGCCAATCAAGGTTACCCGCGGCTGATCACATTTACAGGTTTATAGCTTTCATAGTCTTTGCCTAGCAGCAGACACAAATTAGGGTATGAAATCAAGAGAGACAAACCACGGCCTTTTTATCCTTACAAAGTTTTAGGGCCAGGCCTTGATATGACGGTTTTAAAACTATCATGATTTTTGATATGTGAGAGATATACAGAATTAATAGCCTGTATCAAAGAGAAGTGTAGTAACAAACATTTCCATATTGAACTTCCACCCATATTAGGCAATCAAACTTTAATGATACCATCTTCCTCACCCACCCCCAAGGGGGTCACTGAAACGGATCACTTAACAATCAGCCTGTTTACCGGCTTACAGCTAGCTTATTTAGATAAGCAAATTACGCAGTATCAATATTCCTGATTGCAATCCATTAGATTACCTTTGCTCTGACGATAGTGGTGGATCAGGATTATTAACGGTGGAATTATTCCGGGCTGTTGTTTATTTATTTTTATCATCTTTATTATTCTTCTGCCGGAATACCAATTTGTTTGTGTTCGATTTACTGTGTTTCTTGTTTTTGTTTTCTGCCATATTGCAATCTTGGACATAAGGTTTAGGTAAAATAAAAAATCAAAATCAAAAGCATTTTATTTCAAATCAACCATTTTCAGGTACTTTTGAAATGTCAAGAAGTCAGTCAAAAAAAAAAAAATGATGCTAATTGCACATTCCAAAGCGTAGATCTCTATGGAGAAGAATGTGTAAGAAACTCCATGGACACTCTTTTCAATCATGTTTTGTACTTACGAGTACTAATATATGTAATGTGATGTTTGTTTTTGTTACTATGCTTGACTATTTAAAGGCTTTGGAAATCTTCTGTGGTCTCCCCAATAGTGTGCCCTTACAGGCGTTGTGCAGAGGGGGTTCTGGGGTGATCTTTTAAGAAGTGATAGGACTCCTTCAACACGCTGATGGTGATCACCAGCGTAGTTATAGTGAGGTAAAAATCCAGAGAGCAGTGGTGGCCAAGTGGTATCGGGCCCGACTTACGAGTTGTAGGTCGCGGGTTCAAACCCAGCCATGCGCATTACTTTGTGTAATTTATTTCATCACCACTGCTCTCAAAACGGTGAAGGAAAACATCGTGAGGAAACCGGCATGTCCTAGAACTAAAAATTCGAAGACATGTGACATCCACCAACCCGCACTGGGCCCGCGTGGTGGATTACGGCCCATTCCCTCTCCTAGAGAGGAGGCCTGAGTCCCAACAGTGGGAACATTATAAGGCCGACTATGCTATGACTATGCTAAAAATCCCACATCTTTTTCCTAGTGAAGAAGATGTGATAGTTTTGACGATAGCGACTAACGCATTTTAATTCCATAATTTGTACATTTAGTCAGTTTTTAGTTTAAATGCTAATTAGTGTTTTGATGCAGAATACAGCCACGTCTTTTTTCATTACAATGTAGATGTTAATACATATTCTAATGTTTTTGCCAGCAAATAAATGTATCGAGTCAGCCTTCTCGGGAATTTTCATTTCAGCTCAGCTTCATTTAATTGAGATCGCGCATGTTTCAATGATTCCATACATCGTTTAGTTTTGCAAACACTTGACCTACAGATCGACACCAATTCTACATCACAGTATTCTTTATGAATAATGGAGACAGGTACTGAACTTCACACAACGAAATCTTCCTAAAAATACTCCAAGTTATTTTATATTTCATCTTGTGCCATTTGTGCAACTTTAGTACTAGATTTTAGTGATATAGTTAACTTTGCAGCGTATTGCAAATGCAAGTGCAAAATAAAAACAAAAAAACATGTAATTTTTTGTTACGAAAACATAACACGGTATGCGCAGCTAGTTGCGATGGCATTATTTTTGTTATTGTTGATTTTTACTGCCTTATACTTTTTTATTTTATCTTTTTTATTGTGAAAATTATCCAATGATTTCTCCCACTCTGGGCGAAGCGGGAGAGCGTGGCAGACTTTTACTCACTGAAACCAAACCTGTATCCTTCAGTAACTCTTTGCGTTCTAGGACTACGGGTTTCCTTTTCAGAAATTCCCCGCGGTTCTAGCTAGCGGGCGTCGACCCTGCTGGGCCCCTACGGTTTGCTGACATTTCTTTGAGGAGCGCGTGGATCACTACGCGCTGTTGAGGACTGGGCTTGGTCCGGTCAATTACCGAATGGCCGGATGGCCAGCTACCCATTACTCGATGTCCGCAAGCCCGCATCTGCCGTGGCTGGTAGTCGGAGTCAGAATCTCGGCGGTTAAGGCATTAGACATTCGTCCCCTCACGCGTGCGGCCTCCTCCTTCGCTAGCATTACTGCTTCGCAGAAGGAGACCACCTCCTGCCATTCCTCCTCTATTCGAAACAAAGCCCAAACGTGGGCCCGACGCAAAAGGTTGCTGCCGCCGATTGCCTCCATGACGAAAAGTTGGTGCTCCGCTCAAGTGGGGCACACCTCCACCATATGCTTCACCGTATCCTCCGGGCGTCTCTTCTGCCTGAATCCTGCAGGAAATTCCCGAACTTGACATGTCCGGTGATGATCTGCGGCATGCGAAAGATAAGAAAGCCGTGTTGCCGCTTCAGCCACTCCTCAAAGACCCCTCTTTGAGGAGAAGGCAGTAAGTCCCCACTTACTGCCATAATTGTAGCGTGCTCATGACTGCCATACTAAAGCATCAAATTAAGATTCTGTTGGAATAGTAATTAAGCTAAGATTAAAGCAAATTTCTTAGTAATTTTAATAAAAGTAAAAATATTTGTAGTTAACGAGAGCTCGATTTTATTATAATATCAAAGCCCTGTATGAAAACGAGAATTCGTTGGATCGTGGATTCATAAGTAAGCTTGCTAATGAGCAAAAAACAGTACTTATACTGTGATTTTTATAAAAGTTAATCCCTGATTTTTCTTTATAACAACGTACGGTTGATGATCATGATACCTAAGCTTCGTAATGAGTAATGAAAATAGAGCAGTAATTGTAAAAAAAAAACAAATACGAAGTCGCTATCTTTTTTTTTCGTTAACCAGCTTCAAGGAACCACAGTCCTGAGTATATGGTTTTAATTTCAACTCGATACCTCCACGTGTTCCCGAGATAAAGGGTCTTGACAGACTGACTTATTTATTTATTAAAACTTTATGCAACACATTAGTACAAAAGCGGACTTAATGCTTTAGGCATTCTCTACCAGTCAACCTAGGGTGGTAAAGAGAAAATGTGGCAGGTGCATAAAAATACAAAAGAATATTACGAAAATTACTTATGGAGTTTCTTGCCAGTTCTTCTCCATAGGAAACGAACATTTTGGAACCGTGCACTAGCTTCCAACAAAGTGATCCTATAAGGGTTCCGTTTTTTCCTTTTGAGGTACACTACCTCAAAGGTGGCGTGAAAACGTGTACAGATTATGACGATTATCTCCTTTAACTTTTTAAATCATAATATCTCAAAGACGGTGGTTCTTAGGAAAAAAGTATTTAGATATTTTTGTAGATAATTATCTGATCTACAATTTTTGTTGGAGCAAATTTTATGATGAAACTTACCGTTTTGCTGAAAATCGCATAAACACGTTTTTGTAACTCCGTTTATTTTTTTTCCAGGTGTCGAATCGATGAAGACTTTTTAGATTTCCTTTATGATAGTGTTTTGAACAATCCTACCAATTTCAGCAGGGTGCGAATTGTTATAATCTCAGATGTCTAAATTGACCAGAATAATATAAATAAAAAGTGAGGTGAGAGTGATAGCGAGACGGGTGATAGGACAGAATGGAAAAAAAAAACGTGTTGTCCAAATAATATGGGACAAAAGTAGGAAAATAATTATGATGATGATTTCACTACTGCTCTCAAAACGGTTAAGAAAAAAATAGTGATATGGCTCTTTTCTATCTCTGAACCAAAAAATCGAAGACATCATTTGAAAGAAAGAAAGAGAAGAAAATAAAGAAAGAAAACACATTTATTTGGCACACAGGTATACACAATGAGATAACAATTATAATATAGAAACATAAACTTAAAAATACATCAACATTGTGTATCTCAAGACTGCGCCAAATAGGTCCAGTTCAGCATAATGCCAGACCACTACGTTGCATTTGCCTGACGCTGGTTTTTTAACTAAACCTTGCTAAGGATCTACTGATGTTGATTAGTTTGTTAGGTATGAGGAAAACAAATACATATAGGTATATTATTATATGTAGGTATAAATTAGTGTGTGTAAATGATAAATAATAGATAGGTGTTTGTTTAGTGATAAATATATATGAAACAGTAAAAACGCATACTAAGAATAAAAAAGTCATCATCAAAACTATACGTAAATTCGATCGCACAGTCCTTGCGGCTAACAAAACACCGGCTTAACCTACCTTAGTTCTTGTTACGTAACAATTATATCATTATGCCTTGGGTAGCTGAGCGCAACAGACAAGTTTTATTTGACTTCTTCAATCCTGCACTTGTAAGGCGCGTGGCCTTTTCACAGAGAAATGTAAAATATGTTCAGATAATACAATGTGTAACTAACAACGTATTGTTTTTTTATTGTAAACTAGCTTTTGCCCGCATCCCGCTAGCTTCGTCCGCGTAGAAGTGGAAAATGGTTTTATTAGGTTTTTTGAGATACGAATTATTATTTATTATCTTCGTCGTGTGTTAACACTAATGTGCCTTGTTACTCGAAATAAAGAATATTATTATTATTACTAGCTTTTGCCCGCGACTTCGTCCGCGTAGAAGTCTAAAATGGTTTTATTAGGTTTTTTGAGATACGAAAATGTGAAATATTATTAATTATCTTTGTCGTCCATTGAATTGTATGGCGAGCGATATTGTATCTTATGATAAAATATTATAGTATCTTAGCCGTGTGCAGCGCCCCTTAGTGGACTCCACTGCGGGTGACGTAACCTATGACAAACTTATTATTTGCGGTTGGTACAGTAATCGGGTCTAGGGATCGAACCGCCAAATTAAGTTTGTTTTTTATTGTATATACTTTTCCGGGATAAAAAGTACCCAGTGTGGTGCACTGGATATTAAAAAATAATTATACCAAGTTTCATTGTAATCGAACCGGTAGTTTTTGCGTGATGCCTGAACAAACAGTGGCAGAGTGGAAGAAAAAAACGTGTTGCGCCGACCCCAAATAATACGGGATAAGGGCAGGAAGATGATGATGGTGATGCCTGAACAAACAGACAGACAGACAAAATTTTTTTTAATCACATTTTTGGGTTCGCTGTCAGTCTAGTAGCTAGTTTTTTGATATTTTCAATTCTACAGATTTATCACATTCATTGTGCGTACAGCTAAGGAGTGGAATTCCTTGCCGGAATGTGTGTTTCCAGATAGCTACAACCCGGTAATCTTTAAGTCAAGAGTGAATAGGTTACTTCTAGGTAAGCGCGTTCCATCGTCGACCGCATCATCGCTTTCCATCAGGTGAGATGGCGTTCAAGCGCGAACCTATAGAGAATAAAAAAAAAAAAAAAAGTATAGATAATATAAACTTGTGCTTAACCGCGATCCTACTCTAGCCTTGAAGACACCTAAATTATAATTGGACGGGAAGGCCGCAGCAGGCAAATTGATGCAATCCTTCAGTATACGCGGTATAAACGACGCGGCAAAACGCTTAGTCCACACCGAAAAGGATTCAACAACGTAAGGTTGAATACTCGCCATACGTTGATTTGTCCGATGGTAGAAAGGTGATGGTGGAATCAAGTCATGCAATTCCCTACACTCCAAAATTAATCCTGATGATGATGAAAATGCCGAAAGGCTGGCTATCCTACGCCTGTGCTCCAGGCTTTGTAGATTGGACTTACTCGTACATACTGCTATAAGAATCTATAGTAACATTCAAGCAATTTCATAAACAAAACTAAAACAATTATTTACGCTTCTCAGAACCCGTTTGTAAGAACAATAATAGAATCTAAACAACGGAAGGTCTGTCTTTGTCCTTTATTTTGTATACAACTGTTTTCTTTGCATTGTAGTAATACAACAAAGTGTTCTTAGATGTCTGGTCTAAGGATATAGTCGATTCTTACTTTGTGGGCGTTTGTTGGGGCAATTCTGTTTGGTCGATGACCTTTGGGTCGGAGGTCTCGCATTTATTATTCGTATTGCTCAAGCGGATCCCTTTTTCCGGAGCCTGACTATCTACCTAACAATATATCAGCCTGTAATAATATTGTTCCACTGCTGAGTAAAGGTCTCTTAAGCTATTAACATATTGTCAAAGTTCTTCTGAATTATAGACACTTGAAAATTTAATGCTAGTCATGTGGCTGGCATTTGAACATTTATTGGATTAATCACATCAGTTTGACAATTTGTCACGTAGATTTTACGGAATTTTCGTTCCAAATTGGGCCAAAATTAATTTATAAAAATGTACAAGGGTTGGAGCAAGTTTTATTTCAAATAGGCATGCAGCGAAACAATTAATAATTCACCTTTTATTTACACTTATTTATACTTATAATAAATCTGTAGAAGTGAAAATTCGTACTTGTATTTGTACATTGAAAATATCAAAAAAATAAATGGCAAGGGGTGTTACTAGACCGACACCGAAACCAAAAATGTGATTAAAAAAATGTTTGTCTCTGTCTGTCACACGACGAAGATAACAAATAATATTTCATATTTTCGTATCTCAAAAAACCTAATAAAACCATTTTCGACTTCTACGCGGACGAAGTCGCGAGCAAAAGCTAGTTATTAATATAATTGTAAAGCTAGGGAGTTTCTTTGGATGCGCTAATCTCAAGAACCATTAGTTCAAATTAAAAAATCTTTTAGTCTCGGATAGCCCATTTATCGAGGGCCATATACGAATCACGAGAGTGGAGCAGTTACAAAAGACTTGAGTGAAACCGCGGAGAATAGCTAGTATGATTATAAAGAAGAGGCCTTATTTACTAACTTCAACGAACAGCCTAAACCAGTAATGACTTTTCCAAAATTCGATCCTTAAGGTGGTGAATTTTTACATTTTTGGATCGTGAAAGTAGATCTATGTCAGCCTAAATATAAGGCGAGTGCAACTGCGGGCAAAACCTATTTTTTTTTTTTTTTTTTTTTTTAATTGATATAAACCAGTGCTTGACTGCGATCCCACCTGATGGTAAGTGGAGATGCAATCATTGATGGTCAGGCGCACTAGTTTATCACTACTACTACTACTACTACTAGTTTACTATTTAAGCATAAGTATTGTTTCAGCTATTTAATGTTCCCAGGCCTCCTCTCTAGAAGAGGGAATGCGCCGTAATCCACCATGCGGGTCCAGTGCGGGTTGGTGGATGTCACATGTTTTCGAATTTTTAATTCTCGGACATGCCGGTTTCCTCACGATATTTTCTTTAACCGTTTTTAGACCAGTGGTGTTAATATAAATTACACAAAGTAATGCCTAACCTACTTGAGTTTGAACTCACGACTGACAACTCATAAGTCGGGGCCGTTACTGCACCACTACAGCTGTAAACTTAGTTAAATTATAAAAAAAGCCGAACGGCTGAGACATTGGGTGAATTTGAATAAAAATAAGAGAGTTGCTAACGACCTGGACCCAATATATTCGGACACAGTGTCCGAATTGACACAGTTTTATTTCAATATTTTTTTTACTGACGATTTGGACACACTAGTTTCACTTTTACTTCGGGTAATAAATTTCTATATATTATAATATTTTACGACTTTAATCTAACTATGCTCAACAGCTACAATTTCGTTTTAGTGTCTAAATCGTCAGTGAAAAAAAAATAATTAAAAAAAATGTGTCGAATTGGACACTTTTTCCGAATATATTGTGTCCGATTCGATACAAACTCAAATAAGAAACGCACAAACATGACAATATAATCATATATCTACCTATAAAATAATATATTACAATTGTACACTTTTTGTTATTTCCCCAACACAATCGAACCGGAATTTCTATATAACTTAGCCTAGACCCTGAAACGGCTTTATCCCCAAGCGACAGCGTTTGTTAGAAAAAACAAATACATTTCGTAACACAAAGGCCTATTTGGAATTACTCTAGCGTAACACACAAGAATAATAATTTGTTTAGCCAAAAATCAACACTAGTTTGGAAACAAAAGCGCGAACGGTATAAATATTGGATGAGTTGGAAAACATTTCATTGATAGCTGAAAGTATTTTTGGGGTGTGGTCAATGATATAATAGCAGTCGCTTGGGGCCTCAAAAGCGGTGAGTTTTATAAGGGTGTCAATCAAATGGTTACTGTTCATCTAAACGAATATTATGAAGTATTAATTTATTTATTTTTTGTATTTGGTTTTTTTTTAGTTGGGAAAACATCCAATAACTTCTTATGCTTTAGGTCGGAGTGGAAGATAGTGTCAGACTTTTACTGACTAAAACCCACTCCTATGTTCCTTCTTTGGCTTCGTTCCAAAGCCCCGGGGATCTCTTTCACATCACACATGACCTTAGTAGGTTTCGGTCTTGCTGGGCTTCTTTTTTTTAGGTGGGAAAATCATCTAATGACAAATCCCGCTTTCGAGTGAGGCGGGAGATAGTGTCAGTCTTTTACTGACTAAAAACCCACTCCTGTTTCTTAGTTGCCTTCGTCCCAGGGCCCGGGTTTCGCTTTTAGACTACCTGTGGCCCCAGTAGGCTTTGACCCTGCTGGGCCCCTACGATTTGCACACGCACCACATAGCGAACTTAATAAATTAATTGTTTTTTTACCCGACTACGGCAAAGCCAAAGGATGATGACTATGATTTTGACAGGCTATGTATGTATGTGAGTATGTTCATCTGTTCCCTCATAACTCCTAATCTACTTATCGGAACTCGGCATATGAGGTATCGTTAGAACGTCTTATTGTCCGAAAAAACTCGACATGGAGACATGGCCCTCTAGCGGACAAAAATTAATGTATTAAAAAATGCAAATGGAGATAAATACGCCGTGTTTGTTATCAATTGAAAGGGCTTCACTTGTACATTTCTAAAATTTGAAGTGACGCCCTCTAGCGGACAAATAGTCATGTGTTAAATATAACACCAATTTTTTTTAAATAAAAAAAAGTAAAAAATCTAAAACCCGACTACGACAAAAAAAAACGACGCTGAAAAAGTATGAAACAAGATTTTTATGCTTCAAACAGAACATAAAGAAAAACCGTAGTCACACGTTATTAAAGTGTCCGGTTTTTTTTTGTCGTAGACGGATTTTAGTTTTTTACTTTTTTATATTTAGATAAGTGTTACCAATTTCTTATAAAAACATTGATTAGAGACTCCAACTACCAGACACAGCTGACGCGTGCTTGCGAACGACGAGCAATGGGTATCCACAGCGCAACTGAAAAACACAGGTGTGGTTTTAGAAAGCAAAAGTCTAACACGGGACCTTACTAGAAATAATTCAATTCATCGCTCATTTCAAAGCCTCGGTTATAAGAATGTCACAACCGATTTCATACCTCCCCAGTT
The DNA here is from genome assembly GCA_949316375.1 of Mythimna vitellina. Lineage (NCBI taxonomy): Eukaryota > Metazoa > Arthropoda > Insecta > Lepidoptera > Noctuidae > Mythimna > Mythimna vitellina. The sequence goes on along the minus strand of OX438687.1, from coordinate 2,727,343 downwards.
TTTAATAAGAGTTTATTGGTTTCTAATATTGTTCTGGAGTTTGTGAATTCAAGTTATGAAGGGCGCCCTTTTCTAGATCAATGAATAGAAAAGCGTAAGAATTTTGAGGTCAAAAATACAGAGAGTTGAGAATTGATTGAACTTTTGTGTTGTAAAATGTAACTGATTGTTTTGATTTCCAAAATTGTTATTCAATTCAGAATGTTTTTGTTGTATCATCATCATTGCAGTTGAAAGATGTCCACTATTGTACATAAGGCCTCCTCTAAATGTCTGCAATAAACGGTCCTATGTATTTCGCATCCATCGCATTCCCGTTTCTCTTACCAGGTCATTGGCCCATCTTTTGGGAGGCCTGCCAATGCTGCGTTTTCCAGTGCGCGGTCACCACTTCAGAACCTTTCAACTCTATCGACCATCAGCCTTGTACTACGAACAAAAAAAAAAAAGATTTGGGCCTAAGAATCGTTTTTTTTTTTTTTTATTGGTACAAACCAGTGCTTGGCTGTGATCCCACCTGATTTTAAGCAGTGATGCATTCATTGATAATGAGGCGCAGTAGTTTATTAAGAGCCTATTCACTCTAGCCTTGAAGACACCTAAATTAAAGTTGGACGGGAATATCGCAGCACGCAAATTGTTCCAGTCCTTCAATATACGCGGTATAAACGATGAAGCGAATCGCTTATTCCGGACCGTTGAAGTTTCTACAATGTAGAAAGGAGATGGCGGAATCAAGTCATGCAATTTCCACGCACACTCTCCAAAATGCCAACTGTAAAATACCGAAAGGCAGGCTATCCTGCTCTTGTGCTCGAGGCTTTGTAAATTGGACTTAACCAAATCTGGATCCCCAATTAGCCTCTTCGCACGCCTTTCCACTGAGTGCAAAGCTGCTAGATGGCACTTTGCAGCTTCAGCCCAAATGTGACTGCAGTACTCCACACACGATCGGACCTGTGCTTTGCATAACATTAGAAGCTGTCCCGGTGTGAAATACCGTCGGACCTTTGCAAGAACGCCTAGTTTCCTAGCAGCTACCTTGACTTTGGACTCAATGATCCGCCCAAAATTGAGCTCTGAGGAAATTTCAACTCCCAAATTTTAAAGGCAGTCGGTGCAATCCAGTGATACATTCTGAAAAACAGGAGCCAAGGTGAACGGGCTCCTTTTGGCAGTGAACAAACACACTTGTGTTCTGGCGTCGTTGAATCCTATCTGATCAAATTAGTATTATAAAGGCAAAAATTGGTTCTGTATCTGTGTTTGTCACTCTTTTTCGTTTGAATGTCCGAACGGATTCGGATATAATTTGGCTCACAAGTCATCTATGTCCTGGAATAGAATAATGGGATTTTTTATCCCGGGAATATTTATTCTCTTGCGATTAATTACTATTTTTACAAGAGCAAAGCCAGTGGCACAAACTGGTCTAACTTAAAATAGCTCTTTCAAATATTGTATTCAGTATTTTAAAGCGTCTATTGGAAGCGAAGTAAGTTATGTATGTATGTATGTTATTTTCTATGCAAACTCCTACCTCTCTCCTACCTCTACGTATGTGCTTAGCAGAGAACTTTTAATACTAAGATAAAATAGCCATTTTTCCAACTTATATTCTATATAAAAAACATACTAAACAACAAAACAGCACACAATCCGCGACGAACTCATGCAGATAAAATAAATTACATTCAGTTTCTCAATTCAGACATTCTAAACACTCACAATAGAACAAACTTTTCAGGAACTAGATGCAACATACAGCCAGCCAGTTCAAACATTAGTTCACAAAGGTTCGTTTGTAAGTGCATTTGACAAAGTAAATACAGTGTGTGCTGGATACCTGCCCTCACATGCTCCATTGATTTTTCTGCAAGATAGTGTACAAGAGCAAAATATAGGAACGACGTTTTCAGAACCTCTCGTGAACCTAATTTTATTATGTGAGTGTATTGGACATAGATACTAGATACTGCTCTGTTGTTGAAGTTTGATCGTTAAATGTTGGTACCGAAAGATGTTTGAGACTTATAAGTACTAAACTTAAACATTCTTTATAGGTACTATAAATTTGTGCTTGTAGGAGGAAAATGTCATGGTTTCTGAAAAACAAGACTAGGCCGCAAATTCACGGTTGGTTGTATTGTATGGTTATAATAGTCTTCATCATCATCATCATTTCAGCCAAAAGACGCCCACTGCTGGACATAGGCCTCCCCCAAGTGTCGCCACAATGAATGGTCCTGTGCGTCTCGCATCCATCGGACTCTTGCAACCGTTACCAAGTCATCGGTGTATCTTGTAGGAGGCCTTCCAACGCTACGTCTTATAATAGTCTTACTCTCGCTTATTTTAAAGACTACAATCCCATACTTTCTTTAGAGAAATCACAATATATGATGAATTAATTATCCGCATAATGATCAATGAAAAATAATTGATTTATAGCATGCCACACCATCATAATGACGCAGAGGAATTAATTACACAATGCTTAAACGCAAATAAAAAAATGGTAAACTGCAATGTATATTTTTGCTGTCCTAAGGATTATTTATTATTATTAAATTAAAATTAAATAATGTATAAAGCGTGTTATTCATGTTCTAGTTTTCCGGCCTAGTGTATATCGAAATCATTCTATAAATTGGCAAGAAAATTTTAGTGGAATTTTTCAGTCCGGAAATAGATAGGATGTGTACCTGAATAAAATACAGCAGACAATGAAATTGAATTTAATGAAATTTACTTTATCAACAGGTCATTACTTTGATGAGATTAAAAAGAGCATGACGCTAAAAGGCATAATGGACTTTCAATGGCAAAGCAAAGCAAAAAAACTGTGCTTTCATAAAACAGATATTTCAATTTGAATGACATCAAGGTGGACCGATGACCTGGGGCCCAAGTCTGCTATTTTTATAAATTCGTCATTCCAACTCGATCCCATTTTCTTTGATAAAAGTTCGTAATCTGCTAATTCATAATGATCGGTCAATGATCGGTCAGAGGTCTCGTACTAGAGTTGTGGGAGAATGACAATATCATATATAGCTTATTAAAAGCAATAACTGCATTATGACGTTCTAATGGTAGGTCACTGATCAAAGGAACTGTATAAATTTTAGTAGATTACCGCATAGGTCTGATATTCGCTTGTCAATATGTACGAGATTATCACTTTATGCCACTTCTTTCAATGGAGTATCAGTGGTTGACCATTGGAAAGTCATAATGGCGCCATTATATTAGTAGATTACCAAACTTGGTTAAAATCAACAATTATGAAGTCAGTGATAGACCATTCTGACACAATTGTAATAGCAGACTTGAGGCCCTGGTAAGGGTTGCGGGAATCCAACGGATGCTAGACGTACAGGTCCGTTAATTGTGGTAACACTTGGGGGAGGCCTGTGTCCAGCAGTAGACATCTTTCAACTGAAATTATGAAGATGATGGATGACATCCTGTTTTCTTATTGTTTTGAGAAATTTTCTTTCTAAAATTCTTTTGGTTTTCGGTAAGAAATATTCAAAACCACCTATTATCTGGAGATAAAACAGGAAAGTACGGGTTTTGAATCACTACCACAAAGTAAAAGTGGGGCTCCATAGAATTACAACTCCGAAAACGCCCCACACAACACTTCATTGAAGAGACTATAATCGTCCAAACCAAATTTCGGCCACGGTGGCCAATCTTAATGGAGGTTAGCCAAGTAGGTACGCAAGGGAAATTACAGTGCACAATCGTGTGTTGGAAACACAGATGCACTCTCAGTTGCTTTACTCTCATAGTCTGATGGGACGGGAATCCGACATAACCGGGGATAAATCAAGCGCAGGACTTTACGTCAAGCTCATTCAAATGTCTCACCGATGGTGGCGCGTGTGTTGGATCATTTAGTTCCCCTCAAAATGGTTGAGCTGAGTAGTGCTTATATACGCGTCATGTTTGTCAACGGGCGTTGTCAGTTGAAACTGGTAATCTCTTAGCTGCCAGTGGCTAATTTTGATTTTTGTATTTAGAATTTGTTTTTTTACTTTATTTATATTGTTCTCACATAATAGTTGTGACAAGAAACACGCAATCTAATACATATTTGTATACATAACGTGATTGAAAAAAATATCCATGGAATTTATTGCACATTCTTTTCCATAAAGATCTACGATTTGGAGTACGCTATTAGCATCATTTTTCTGACTGAATGATTGACATTTCAAAAGTTCCTGTAAATGTTTTTTTTTTTTTTTTGGCAATAAATGCTTTCCAATGCCCAGGGGTGTCATGTCATCAAATTTTTGTCCGACCCGGGAATTTCACTCGCTCAACAATCGCACTTATGAACACTGAACCAACACGACCATTAAACTAGCCGGAACTTAAACGCTATGAGACTATAAAGGAACTAAGAAAACTAGCTGCCTCGGTTCGCGAAGAAACTTTAATAGAAGCAGATCCCACAAACAAAGCAAGCTTCTCACAAATAAAGGATATATTTGTACAGCTGATATTGACATCTGCATGTTGACATTTTCGCGATCCATTTTTAAATATCCGTTGCAGACTTTTAAAATCAACATCAGTCCAACGTGACTGTTACAGAGAGATTGCAGTTTTAATAAAAAAATGTTTACATTTATTTTTCTGTATTAATCACTTGCTTTATAAAAGGGGACTTCAATTTCATATTGTGCATTTTAATTTATTCACAGAATTCGTTGCCTTTTGTTTCGGTGTGATATGAGTTATACTCGTATGATAAAGTCATACCTGTGTATTAATTGAATGTTAAATGAAACGAAATATATTAACTGAATGTTATTTTTGGTTATCAAGTATTATTCTGTACTCATACATCAACATGCATAGCATAGCATAGTCGGCCTTATAATGTTCCCACTGTTGGGACTCAGGCCTCCTCTTTAGGAGAGGGAATGGGCCATAATCCACCACGCGGGCCCAGTGCGGGTTGGTGGATGTTACATGTCTTCGAATTTTGATTCTTCACGATGTTTTCCTTCACCGTTTTGAGAGCAGTGGTGATGAAATAAATAACACAAAGTGATGGGCCTGGCTGGGTTTGAACCAGTGATCTACAACACGTAAGTTGGGGCTGTTACCACTCGGCCACCACTGCTCTACATCAACATGAAACTGGAATAATGCACACCCTTACACACCGCAATTAGAAAATTATTTACCTAACAAACTTATTTCAAACACTGAAATTTTACTTAAACGCACCGAGGTATTATTAGTTTTTGAGCTATCCCAGGACGGCAGTAGAGCATCTGGGAAAGATATGGAGAGACACCCGAATTACACAGAATACCAAAGTTCGTCTAATGAAGTGTCTGGGTTTTCCAATCTTTCTCTACGAGGCCAAGACCTGGACATTAAGGCTACAAGATCTACGAAGAACCGACGCCTTGGAGATGTTGTGTTGGAGATGGATGTTGAAAATACCGTGCACAGCATTCCGTACCAATAACTCCATCCTCAAAGAGCTTCACATACGGGATAGACTTTCGTCGATAGTGTAGTTCTTTTTTTTTTCCGGTGGCAAAATCATCTTATGATATCACCCGCTCTTGGGCGGGGCGGGAGATAGTGTCAGACTTTTACTGACTAAAAACCCACTCCTGTTCCTTCGTTGCCTTTCGTACCAGGGCCGAGTCTTCCTTTCAGAATCAGACCCTTGGCCCCAGTAGGCTTCGACCCTGCTGGGCCCCTACAGTTGCTGACATCTCCTTGAGGCACGCGTGGAACAATACGCGCCGTCGACGACTTGGGCTGGGTCGGGACGGTTACCAGACGGTGAGCCTACTCGCCGTCCGCAAGCCCGCGCCTACGGTGGCCGGTAATCGGGATCGGAGTCCCGGCGGCGGTTTTGGCGTGAGGGCCGCTGCCTCACGCGATCGGCCGCCTCTTTTGCTAGCATTACTGCTTCGCAGAAGGAGGCGACCGCCTGCCACTCCACCTCGCTCCGGACCATGGCCTGTACCAAGGCCCGGCGCGAGAGATCGCCGCCGCCTCGTCGATAGTGTAGTTACGAATACTGAAGTTTTTTGGGCACATCTCGACAAACGAGGATTCGATGGAAATACTTGTGGTCGCGTTGAAGGTGAGGGAGCCCGCGGTTGATCTCCAACTTGTTGGGTCGATCTTATCACCAGAGCTACACGGTCGACCGCAGTACAGTGTGCGCGTAAAGCTAACAACCGCAAGAAATGGAGAGATATCGCTTGACATGCCGCAGTCTTGGAGGCAAACGACGGTGGGGCGCCGCAGTCCTGTCCATTTTCAACTGCCACGACCAATCTGATAAGAGGGGCTAACTAAGAAGAAGAGAGTTTTCCTAATAGTAGGAAAATAAATAAGTAATGAAGGAATTAACGCACGACTGCGGTGAGTCCCGGGCGGGACCCATTAAATCATCTGGAATAAAATAATTTCATATAATATGGGTCCCGACTGTTGCAGTTTTGTTTTAATTAAATTGGTTTCTACGCTACTAGGCTGAACTTGATTTTTTTTTTAGTTTTTATTTTAACTTACTTTTTCGCAGTCATGTTTTCTTATTTTTTAAATTCATTTTTTTATTTTTTATTTTGATTTAAACATATTAATATTATCACATTTCTTTAATTATGTAGGTACCATCGTTAAACAGCCGTGCTCCTTCAAACAGTATTGTTATTATGCCGTTCATTTCATTCATTCAATCTTATCTTTGAAATGACAATAAATTGATCATATTTAATGAGCTTAATCTTATTTGTTACACTCATTGCACTGTGAGATTCAGAACTTTGAGTTGAAGCGTATAATGCTGACAACAGTTCAGATAATACGGACTGGTAAATAAATATTTCATCTTGACCTGTTTCCTTCACTCACATCGATAACCCTTTAATCCACGGGTTGCCTCACTTTAATAGCTACAATAATAAAGCCAAATTGTTTACAAGCAACTCCTCAAGACAAATTTGCGCTTAATTGCCCCTCAGCAAGGATTACCACATCAAACTGTGCCAGCGAGCGCTCATATTAAATGGTTAACAACAGGCAACCCACAGGTTGCTCAGTGTATGTGTACCTGGAAAACTAAAACTTACAGTCCATGAATTATTTATGAATGGCTAGGTAGTGCAAGTAGTGGGGGACAGCGAGTATGTAATGGCTGAGGCAGGCTATGATTGGGTTGGATATTGCGTTATGTTTTTGACCGATTTTTTTTCGGTAGGAAAATCATCCAATGGCATCCTCCGCTCTTGGGCAGAGCGAAATGGTGTGTTAGACTTTTGCTGACTAAAAATCTACTCCTGTTCCTTCGATGCCTTTCATACCAGGGCTGAGTCTTCTTTTCAAAAGCAGACTCTTGGCCCCAGTAGGCTTCGACCCTGCTTGGCCCCTACGGTTTGCTGACATCTCCTTGAGGCGTGCGTGGAACAGTACGCGCCGTCGAAGACTTGGGCTCGGTCCGGACGATTACTGGATGGTCAGATGGCGAGTTACCTATTGCTTGCCGTCCTCAAGCCATGTTTTTGACCTAATAAGAACAAATTTTACACTTGAAATTTCTGGTGTAGTAATGCAGGTAATGAGTTTTCTGTTATTGAATAAGAGATTCTAGCTAGATGTGTAATCGTTTAGTGTTGAAGGTTTTTATAACTTTCGTTAATGGTCTGGACTCCTTGTCAAATTATTTTCTTATGCCAATTTCTTTCATTACCTGTTTAGAAAGTAAATTTATATGTTATTGTTGTTGTTATATATTTTTTATGTTATGTTTAATATATTTTCTTTATTATCTCAAAAAAAAAAAATTGTCTGAAACACCACATGCAATATGCTAATAAGTAATTCTTCTGAATGTAGAAGCGAAAAGAAAAATTCTTTGTTCAAAGCTGTTTTAAAAATTGTTTCGTAGCCATATTTAAAGGTTTCACATTTGCTCTTTTTACGTCACTATTCTTTTAACCATCAAACATAACATCGCCCGCCTCCATTCTTTCACCGCTTCATCCGCCATCTTAAAGCCCGCAATAAGGAATGAGGGACTAATTTGCATGTTATTACTGCTTAATCCGTTGCCGCTCTCGCATGCAAAGATTTCAACTTGTCTAAACAAGATTTTGCGGTTTTCCTGGTGTATATGCTCTTCATGCTCTTTTGGGGATTAGGAATCATAAGATACGGACGAGCAAAATTTTATGTATTTTGGATAATTTTACCAAGAATTAACTTTTGAACACCGTGATAGAATGAAAAGAAAGGCTTGTTCCACAATATTTTATTTATGTATGTACACACATAAACACAAAAGAAGATACATTGTTATAAAAATCGTACAAAGATACTGCTTATTTCTAAAATAAATTTCTTCCAGCAGACTTGCGAAAGGAGAGATAGGAAGAAATGTAGACAATAGTGTGTAGAAATAATAAAAGAAGAGTCTGTGAAATCTTAAATTAAAGTAATAAATACTTATATAACTATATATCAATCCACATCCAACACACATCCGCACACACATCCACACACACACACAACACACGCATCTGCGTGTTTGCATCTCCGCTTACCATCAGGTGGGATCGCAGTCAAGCACTGGTTTATATCAATTTAAATAAATAATAATAAATATACCTTATTATAAAATTAAATACATAATATATTTATATATATAATTATCACACTAGAGAGGAAAGACCTCTTTTATTTTAGAACTTTGTTTTTTGTATTTTGAGTATAGGCTGTAGGTCACGGGTTCAAACCCAGCCAGGCGCATTACTTTGTGTAATTTATTTCATCACCACTGCTCTCAAAACGCTGAAGGAAAACATCGTGAGGAAACCGGCATGTCCTAGAACCAAAAATTCGAAAACATGTGAAATCCACCAACCCGCACTGGGCCCGCGAGGTGGATTATGGCCCATTCCCTCTCCTAAAGAGGAGGCCTGAGTCCCAACAGTGGGAACATTATAAGGCCGACAATGCCATGCTATGAGTGTAGGCCTCCTCCTATTGTGCACTTCATCCCTTGTCTGGCTGTGTAAACCTCGGTAAAGATCGATTTTTAAGCTGGAAAATTGTTCAATTACTTTTCCTGCTCTGGGTGAAGCGAGAGGGCGTGTTAGATTTTTACTGACTAAAACCACACTTGTGTTCTTCAGTTGCCCTGTTGCATTACAAGACTACGGGTTTTCTTTTCAAAAAATCCTCGTGTCCTTAGTTACTACCATGATTTTTTATTTAAGCCACCATGATTAGTTAAGATTGATACTGAAAATTCAAACCTTGTTCCGCGAATTGTTGAATAAATCCTTTCTCCTTTGGTTGTCTTTTTGAGCCTAAGTCTAGATTGTGAAGCTTATTACCACTTATTAAAGCTTATTATTGTATCCATGGCAAACTTGGCAGTAAAGTTAACCAATGGTAATAAGCTTTTTAGTGTTAAATACCTCAAGTCCTTTAAAATTTAAAATTAGAAAATTGACCTTATGACATTTAAGTAGTACGTGTCATTTTTTTAGAGTGGTGACCGCACACCGGAAAACGCAGCGTTGGAAGGCCTCCCACTAGGTGGACTGACGACCTGGTGAGAGTTGCGGGAGTGCGGTGGATTCGAGACGCACAGGATCGATTGTTGTGGCGTCGCTTGGGGGAGACCTATGTCCAACAGCGGACGTCTTTCGGCTGAAATGATAATAATGATGATGGTGTCATTTTAGACTTTTTGACATTATTTTCGCTGCTAGAAAGGTAGGTCATCGTCATTGGTATAATTTGTCTTACAGCAAATTTAATCTTTGAAAACATTGAACAAGAATCCAGACATGTTGATGGACTATCGAAACTTAGTTATTAATCTAACGACCTGAATCGAATTGTTGAAACTAAAACTTAGGCTCGAGTACCAAACTATTTTGTATTCTGTTTATGCGTTGTTATTTAGGCTTTAGATTATAATGTTTCGCCCAAAATATTGATCTTAGCTAGACTTAGTTACGAGTTTATAATGAAGAAATCTTTCGCTATAGGATTTAGCCTTCAAATTTACATAACGGTTAATATTCTAGGGTAAGTAATTCTGAAGGTGCAGAGTAACCTTGCTTGAGCTTCTCAAAGGCTTGTTCGTAAGATCTCACCATTATAGGTTTTCATTTTACATAATACTGTTAATTAGGTGCTATTGGCTGCCATGTTATAGCTATATGGTGGTGGAAAGGCGTGCGAAGAGTGTAATTGGTGATCCAGATTTGACTAAGTCCAATTTTCAAAGCACAGGCGTAAGGTAGCCAGTCTTTCGGTATTTTACAGGTTGCATTTTGAAGAGTGTACGCGGGAATTGCGTGACTTGATTCCACCATTTCATTTCTACCATCGGACAACCCGACGTAAGGCGAGAGACCCTTACGTTGTTGAAACCTCTACAGTCCAGGCTAAGCGTTTCGCCTCGTCGTTTATTCCGCGTACATCGAAGGACTGGAACAATTTGCCTGCTAAAGCCTTCCCATCCGATTATAATTTGGGCGTTTTCAAGGCTAGTGCTCTTAATAAATTAGTGCGCCTCACCATCAACGATAGCATCTCCGCTTACCATCAGGTGGGATCGCAGTCAAGCACTAGTTTAGATCAATTAAAAAAAAAAATATATACATATATATCTTTACCATTAATGATAATTTACGTAAACATATTCGGCTACAAATATGCAAAAATGTAAGATACGTTTTTAGATTTTTGTAAACTTAGTGCAACCTTATCTCTCGATATTGAACTCAAATCTGCTAAATGTATGAATTATACACAAAATCTTTATAAAGTCGACCAAATACCTAATTTTCTAGCAACATTAGCCACTGCTTACAACTCTTAGATTAAATTAGGTTTGCAGACGCTCGACTTTTTCATGGTACTTCTATTAACTAACTAAGAGGAGTATTATTACAGAAATTTATATATTTATACACACCAATAACTCATTCACTGGTTTAACATAATAAAAAGGACAATTTGCAATTGAAAATATATTGAAGTGAATTTGTCACTAACAGACATGCACAGCACTTGTACAGTAAATTATATATAAAAAAGTTGTGATCATAATATAATAAAATCGAATTACATTAAACCTAATTGAAAGATTACACTCAAATATTTTAAAATAAGTTAAATTGAGAATTACATTGAAATAAAATTATAAATCAAAAATTACATTGATATGTCTGCTTGAGAAAAAAAACCCATTGAGGTCAATTACATTTTGAAAAACAATTACGTTGTTATGTCAGCTTACAGAAATGAAAACATTAGAATGAAAAGTCATAAGAACTAATCCTATACAATAATATGGACAGATATTTGTGTAGGTAAAGAAAGGGCAAGGGCACTGCATATGTGAGTATGTTGAAATAGTGGTGGATATTAAGTAACAACCTAGCTTACGCCAGTGACTTCGCTTGCTATAAAGTAGAAAACATAAATTGTGTACGTCACTCCGTGATGAAATACTGTGCTACTGATGAAATAATTTTTAAAATTAGTTCAATAATTTTTAGTTTATAGTTGATAGAAGATTAATTAGTAACTCTAAACATCATCATCATCTTCCTGCCCTGTCACCCGCCATGCTATCACTAACTGCCTTTTCTTTCATATTACTCTTCACACAATCTATCCATCTGGTGTTTGGCCTCTATCTCTCTCTCCATCCATCCATATGTATGCTCATAACTCTTTTAGTAACATGCGTTTCATCCCTCCTCTTTACATGACCATGCCAAGACAAACGATTCCTTTTTTCAGTCACTAGCGCCACTTTCAAACTTATTTTAATATACTCATTTCTCACTTTGTCTATTCTCGTCACACCACACATCCATCTCAACATTCTCATCTCCTGCAATCTTTGTTCATCAGTCTTTTTCACAGCCCAACATTCTGATCCATACAGTATGACAGGTCTTATCACGGATTAGCAGATTTTACCCTTCATCCGTGGGTCACAAGTTGGTCCAGTGACCTGTCGCCATTTCAGCTATCCTGAATTGATCCGATGTTTTAAGTCTTGGTTTACTTCGCCATCTCCTTTCGTAAGCGACCCGAGGTACCGAAAGTCGGAGCAACTCTAAACATTGATGGAAATAATGGGAAATTGAGAAAAAAATTTAACTTGAACCTTTCGAATACCGTAATTAGAGACACGATAGAAAGGCAATGAGAGAGTGACCGTGCCGGCACTCGCTCTCTCATTGTCTCAACCAACCCCAAGCAAACGCCAGTTTTTAGTATCCATGTGATGAAGGAAGCTCAAGACAGAGTAAAATGGTCTAGTCTGGAGGAGGCCTTTACCCGCACAGGGGTTCTCTTTAATTGAATGTTATATACATATAATATAATTAAAATCAATCACATGAAACTTTTTTATTAAATTAAAATTATAAGTGCATGTTTCATTAAATAAATAATGAATGAATTAATAGAATTCATATATATTATCAACTATAATCAATTTTAATGTTTTGTTTTTTTTTAAATTGATATTAACCAGTGCTTGACTGCGATCCCACCAGATGGTAAGCGGAGATGCAATCATTGATGGTCAGGCGCACTAGTTTATTAAGAGCCTATTCACTCTAGCTAATTGGAATGTATTATTATTATGGGAATGAGATAAAAGGCTTTTTTTTTTTTAACCACGTGATGGCAACATAAGTACTAAAATGTCTAGTCAGTCTGAAACGACGTTCCTACAAAATGGAACGTAGGCAAAAAGATTTCAATTTTGATAAGAATAGTTTGTAACTAAAAATAACTTGGTGGTAAAAGTCTTTCCTAGCTGGTAACGAGATTTTTAGACGAGCAAAGTTCAATGATCCGGTAACATTTAACTCACCAAGTGCAATTTTGTCTCTTTCTGCCGAGTCTTAACTTGAGTGCTTAGAACTGCATTATTTAACTTTTTTTTATTTGATATAACTACTGCGATCTCACCTGATGGTAAGCAGTGATGCAATCGTTTTTTTTTTTTCCACAACTTTCACTCAACGCCATCTAGTCCCAAACTAAGCAGAGATTGACAAATAAAATACACCCAGACACAGAACAAATGATCGTACTCATCACACAAACTTTTGTCCTGGGTGGGTATCGAACCGACGACCTTTGGTATAGCAGTCAGGGCTACTGACAACTAGACCAACAGGCCAGTTTATTAAGAGCCTATTATACACGTGATAATAGATTACCTAAGCAAAATAATAAACAATGATAAAAGACAAAATGCAGGTTTTTAATGCCTTTTGTCTTCGCATGGCTTGAGTCAGTGTATGGCCAGGTGTCAAGTTTAAAAGTTAAGAGAGCAGTGGTGGCCAAGTGGTAACGAGCCCGACTTACTAGTTGTAGGTCGCGGGTTCAAACTCAGCCAGGCGCATTACTTTGTGTAATTTATTTCATCATCACTGCTCTCAAAATGGTGAAGGAAAACATCAAGAGGAAACTGGCGTGTCCTAGAATCAAAAATTCGAAGACATGCGTTATCCACCAAGCCGCACTGGGCCCGCGTGGTGGATTACGGCCCATACCGAGATGAGGCCTGAGTTCCAATAGTGGGAACATTATAAGGCCGACTATGCAAGTTTAAAAAATATTCAGGAGTCGTTGGCGGAAATTTTTCGTTGAAGTTCAGAGGATGTTTTAAAAATTCGCAAATTGATTCCTAAATTGATATCGTTTTTTTTTTTTCATTTATTATTAAGAACATGTTTCTTAATAATTGATTACAATATAGCCTAAAAGACTTAGGAGTACAAGCAATTTAAGTCTAACTTATTATTATACGTTATAGGTTTTGTTAAAACTAAGAATAGCGTCCTTTAGTACTTTTATATAAGTCCATAGCACTTTTTTTAAGTCTGTTATGATAAGAACACTTAGTTCATGTGTTTTAAGTAGTGGTGGTTAGTGATAAATGTAGTTTTGTATTTGCACAACTAGAAGATGCCGCCATCTCATTTCCACCATCGGACAACCCGACGAGAGGGAGTATCCAGCCTTACAATGTTGAAATCTCTACGATCCGGACTAAGCGTTTCATCTCGTTGTTTATACCGCGTACATCGAAGGACTGGAACAATTTGCCTGCTGAGGTTTTCCCAACCGATTAAAATTTGGGTGTCTTCAAGGCTAGAGTGAATAGGCTCATAATAAACTAGTGCGCCTCACCATCAACGAATGCATCACTTCTTACCATCAGGTGGGATCGTCAGTCAAGCACTAGTTTATATCAAATTGAAAAAAAAAAATGTAGTCATTAAAATAGTCGCAATCTCGGTAACATGGAGCTGAGAATTTTATTGTAATGTTGACTACCTCAGTAAAGTTTGCCAAGAAGGGTAACTTGATACATTTGTTGCCAAATACTTTAAAAACACTAGAATGTCTACATTCATACAGACAAAAGTTACATTTTCAACGCTATTCCAACAAAAGCTTATCTTTAAACCCTTCACCAACATAACCACTTTAAAGAAATAGTTTAGAACATACCACCACATTCTCACTTATCAGAATCTGTGATTTTCTTTTATCAGTAGACGAAACCGCCAATAATTCTTTTAAACGACTCTTAAAATCGTGGCCACAAACCGCTTTCCCGGGATATTCCATTACAATATTTTCCCATTGAAATACGGCCGTGAAATCTACCTTTCGATCGAATGGTGCTGGTTAGATGGTTTTGGGTAAGCAGTGTTTAAAAACTTTGTTTAAAGGCTCGCGGCGCGACAATACGACAAGTTCACGAGCGACGAGTATGCAAAATATGATTTACCGGTACATAATATCGGTTTAACCGAAAACCCGTGAAACATGATTGTCGCATTGATGTTGCCCCTACCTATTTTTTTTTACTACCTTGGATATGTCATCATCATCTTCCTGCCCTTGTCCCATCTTATTTAGGGTCGGCGGAACACGTTTTTTTGTTCCATTCTATCCTGTCAACCGTTATATTACCACTAACTTCCTTTTCTTTCATATCACTGTTCACACAATCCATCCATCTTTTCTTTGGCCTCTCTCTCTCTCTCTCCACCCATCCACATGTATACTCATAACTCTTTTAGTAACATGTGTTTCATCTCTCCTCTTTACATGACCATACCAAGACAAACGATTCCCTTGGATATGTAATAAATTTAAAAAAATAAAATAGGTAGGCAAAATAAAAACATTTAAAAAATTTTATTTGAGAAACGCCTCTTAAATTGGAAATTACTTATTTCATACAGGCAGAACCATAGGCGACAACTCGTACTGTATAATGATTTTTGATCTAAAATTAAATTACTGTGTAAACTACACTTAGGTATAATCTTTCATGATTGTAATGCCTAAGGTAGCTAACCTATCGGTGTGAATTCGCAGACTCATTAGCTGTAGGTTACAAAGTTACCAGTTCATTGCCTAGTAATCTCTTTTTAACGAGTCCCACTGGAATAATCAGCGAATAAAAGAAAATCTAAACGATTTTCATTTATAATTCGTAGAAAAAAAAACCTTCGTTCACGCTATGATTAGATACAGTGATTTGCTGTTTATGAATTGTATTACGAAAAATACAATTTAATTTAGTTCAGTGAGCATAAAGAAATACAATACACAATGAACATTAAGTCTGCCTCTGTACTTTGGTGTGCATAAAGCATTTAATAAATAAATAAATAAATGAGTATTAAATAAGTTCGATGATATGATTTCATATTAAAACAGCACAACACATACAACTTTAAAACACAATTAAAATAGGACAGCTGTACAGTGTATGTATACATACATAGGCGAGCTTTACCTACAATAAGTTTTCTTACAGCAATAATGAAAGAGAAATTTTGCAATAGAAATGCACAAAAAACTTAAGCAGATAAATGAAATCATACTTAAAACTACGTACCACACAAATACATGAACATAATAAATACAATAAATAAAAACCTAAAATTGTTGTTTGTTAGTCTCACCAAATTCAAAAACGACTAGACCGATTTTCATATTTTTTATTTAATTTGTTTTATTAGAATATAAATGGACCCTTTTGCCCGCGACTTCGTCGAATCGTATGGCGAGCGATATTGTATCTTATGATAAAATATTATAGTATTTTAGTTAGTGAACTCCACTGCGGGTGACGTAACCTACGACAAACTTACAATTTACGATTGGTACAGTAATCGGATCTAGGGATATACTTTTCCAAGTTTCATCGTATTCGAACCGGTAGTTTTTGCGTGATGCCTGAACAAACAGACAGACAGAAAGACAAAATTTTTTTTAATCACATTTTTGTGTTCGGTGTCGGTCTAGTATTTAGTAGCCATTTATTTTCACTTCTACAGCTTTATTATAAGTATAGATAAGGGTGATTTAAAAAAAAATGGTAAAAGTCGGTAAAAAGATTTTAAATTGATTGAAAGGTGGGAAGCAATTTCACGAGGTGTGAGTCAGGGGCGATAGCTAGTTCAAATTTAATTCCTCCAAGTACACAATAGCTTTCTACTAAGAATTTCATTATGATAACTCTCGAATGACTGAAGATTAGAACTAATTTCAATTTATATTCGTCCTAGAAAATGCTGGAAAGTGATGAAATTTCTTATCGGAGATCGGAATCAAGGCTAGGAATAGTTTGATTGGATTGGTTTCTTGGCAAAATAAATATTTATAATGTGACAATATTATTATTACGTCCTTGATACACTTATTGGTCGTAACTGGGACAGCCAAGAGTAAGATTTTTTTATTTTGGATGACTAATTCGATGTCCTGTGTCTCCTGTGGCGGCAGCTGGGGCGTAAAGATGACCTCTCCCTCACTGTTTTAGCCACTTCCATCTCTCGCATTACTACTTCGCAGAAGGAGGTGACCCTTTCCCAATTCCTCTCGCCCCGTAAAATAGCCTGAACCATGGATGCGAGAAATCACTACCTCTGATCACCGCCACAAGTATATGGCAATGCTCTGTCCAAGTATGGCAGTTCCCCCGTGGTGAACCCGAGCAATCCCGTCGAGTTCAAAACAGGTACTTCCCAAAAAACCTATAGCTGATAAAGCCTTGAGTAAGACGGAAAGTGAGGATGTCTTGGCGCCGCTGTAGCCACTCCTCAAATAAAATTACCGTCACAATAATTGTGACGTGTCCAGTACTGGGTCGCGACAAAAACCGTCTCCAAACCATAATGAGATACCGTTGGAGTTTTGTCCGCATTGTGTGCACACACATGCAGTATTGTCTTTTTTAAATCAAAGGTGGACTAGTAGAGAATGCCATGTTGCATTAAGTCCACCTATTTACCACTAGGTTACTGACATATCACGAAGAATCGACAAACTTAAGTGGCAATGGGCAGGGCACATTGCTCGCAGAACGGATGGCCGTTGGGCCCGAAAGGTTCTAGAATGGCGACCACATCCCGGAAGACGTAGCGTTGGAAGGCCTCCTACAAGGTGGACAGATGACCTGGTAACGGTTGCGGGAGTACGATGGATGCGAGACGCACGGGACCGTTCAATGTGGCGGCACTTGGGGGAGGCCTATGTCCAGCAGTGGACGTCTTTCAGCTAAAATGATGATGATGATGATTTACCACTACTGTACATGAAATTAAAATACATAAACACGGTCATAACGAAAATTTCTTTCATAAAATTTGTGCACAGCAGAAACAAATATTTGTTACCATTACATTTAACTGCAACCCCATATAGCATAAAGTCAGATAACACACAAGCTGACGGCTTCTAGTACCCACTAGCTACGTTTATGAAACAGCTAATAACAGCGAAACATAATAAGCTCTGACCTTATCGCCGGGTCAATAGGTCAATTGACTGTTATGCCGCGTTGCGAAAAAGCACTTCGCAGCTGGGAAATAACTGGAGACTGTAGGCGGTCATTTTTTTTTTTGTTTGTATTTGTGATTGAAAATTCAACGTTTTCTATCAATAGTTGATTTAGTTGTGTATGATTTGGATAAAACTAATGTCAATAAGGTACAAAGGACGTCAAATCAAAAGATAGGTTTGATTTGTCAAAAGGTTGAAGAAGGATAGCTAGTGATAGAGACAAGTAAAAGAAAATGGAGGCCAAAGTCAAAAAAACTGGGCACGTGCAATTTGGACTGGCACACTGAGGTTTCCGTATAGTAAGTCTATACGCCTATGTAAATAGTTCAATTCCGCAATGCAGTCTTGAAAGAGATTTCAAAATTCTTTTTCAATTAGCAATCGCTCATATTACAATATACTTTATGCATTAAAAAGCTTCAAAGCTAGTTCTTGAACAATGATAGCAGCAGTCCTTTCAATTGTTAGTTAAGCAAATGTTTTAAATGAACACAATTAATAAGATACATCTGAAAAAAAGTACAATTAAATATAAATTTCTATTTACACATAGTTGGAACGTAATTAAAACACCAAATAACCGCAATCAATAAGTTCTTTGTTTGTCCAGTCACCTGATACGAAAATACAAAGGTATCGGCATTTTAATCACTATTCCTAAACACATCTATGAATATTCAATTGCACTCTCCCTCCAGGTCCCTCAAAGTTTACTAGCTAATCCTAAACTTTAGTAGTAGTCGATAATACCCTAATATGAAGTTAGGATGCACCGCTACTTGTTTAGTTCATTCAACTTGATCGAATGGATAGCTTTGCTGTGTTATTAGCTTCTAGCTTTTGCATTAGGGCTTAAACTATGGCGTTTTAGAACATAATTCTTGTGACCTTCATTATAATCATTTCAGCTAGCTATTGCCAGTTTCTTCGCCCGCGGGAAGATAGAAATTTCTACCAAAGGGACATGTCCTGGGATAGAAAGTTTCTTATGTGCTATTCCGGGACATAGTTTACCTGTACCTTCGCGTTAGACACCGCTTGCTGGCGGAGCCATGGACGGAGGAGAGGGTTCCCTCGCGCATGGAACAGAGTGCTCACCACACCCTCCACAATCTGGGGCCGGAGACTCTGCCTGAACGGGGGAGCCCAAGGGCAGAGTTTTTCCCGCACTTCCTTTTAGAGGCGTCCCCACGGATCTGCGTTCAGAGTCCCCAGCCACACGTTGTGGGCCTCCAACTTGGCCCACTTTATTTCCAATCGGAGGGCGAGCAATGGCTAGCTCGCTGTCTGACCGTCCGGAACGAGCCCAAATTGGCGACGGCGCGAACTTCCCACAAATTGTAGGGACCCAGCAGGGTCAAAGCCTACTGGGACCATGGGTAGTGTGAAAACGAAACCTGGAGCCCTAGGACGAAGGCAAAGAAGAAACAGGAGTGGATTTTTAGTTAGTATAACTCTGACACTATCGAGCTCCGCCCAAGAGCGGGATTTGTAATTAGATAATTTTCCCACCTAAAAAAAAAACCTCTTATTATATATGTTGGCTCGCAGATTCGCACGGTGTACTGAACAAGTCAAGGTCACATTATTTAAAACTTTCTGCCAGACCTTTTACACGTGCAGTTTGTGGGCTAAATACACGCGGAGGACATACGACGCCTTGCGTGTGCAATATAATAACGCCTTCAGGGTGCTGATGGGGTTGCCGCGGTACTGTAGCGCGAGTGGCATGTTCGCGGAGGCGCGCGTGGACGGCTTTCACGCTGTCATACGAAAGCGAAGTGCGTCTTTACTGGCGCGGGTACGCGGCGGCCCCAGCGCCATCCTGACTGCGTGTGCCGGCCGATGGGACTCTGAACTGACGGCACATTTGATAGGCCTGCACGTGAGAGCAAGCGCCTAATATGCCTACTTCCATTATTATTCCACTTTGTAATGCTTTACTAACACTAGGCTAAGAATATTGTTACTAACACTATATGGAAGCAATTCTGAAAATAAATTTTTATTATTATTATTATTCCATTTATTAAATTACTTACACATATTAATTACATTTTTAAATATTTCTTAAAAAAAAAAAACATTAAAAAAACATTTCAAAATATAAAAAATAGTAGCCCACCGGCATCGGGAACAGGGTCCAAGCTACCGGTGGTCAGGGCTCCTGAGAGAGGAATCCCCGAACAATACGCGCCGTGTCCAGAAGTACTGCCTTCTGAATCAAGCCCTTGATCCAACTGCCTAACGAGAGCCTCTTCAGATGTTGGTCGAGGCTCTTGGCTATTAAGCCATTGGCCGTCACGACTATCGGCACAATGATTGCTCTATCCACTTCCCACATGTCGACAACCTCGCGAGCTAAGTCAAGATACTTAGTTTGCTTATCTTTCTCAGCTTTCACGAGGTTCTCGTCATGAGGGACCGCTATATCAACAATCATTGTGCGACGCTCTAGTCGATCCACCACCACTATATCAGGTTTATTGGCAACAATAGTCCTGTCAGTGATAATAGATCGATCCCAATATAACGTGATATTGCCATTGTCGAGAACTGGGTCGGGCACATACCTATAGTACGGTACTTCTGATTCCACAAGATTGTATTTAAGAGCAAGTTGCTGGTGGATAATCCTGGCTACGAGGTTGTGTCTATGCAAATACTGTCCGTTAGCTAAATGAGAACACCCAGAAATAATGTGTCGGATTGATTCCCCGGGTCGGTGGCATGCCCGACAGATGTCAACCGTACCGTCCTTCACAATGTATTTCCGGTAGTTGTTCGTCATCATAACTTCGTCCATAATCGCAAAGACAAAACCTTCGGTTTCCCCGAAGAGGTCACCGAAACGCAGCCAAGATACGGACGCTAACAAGTCTACATCGGGCCCATGTAAGGCCCGATAAAAGCGTCCGTGAAGCTCCTTGCTCTGCCATACTTCTATGCGGTCATTAGTATCCAGTACTATAGGTTATGCGGTCATTAGTATCCAGTACTATAGGTTATTATTATTATTATTATATGTGTACAGTATAAAAGTCGAACGAATTACTAAAAAAATTGGACAGCAGCATAAGATAACAAACAAATCATAACAACACACACACACACACTACACAAGTATCAACACACTAACTCATGATAAAAAGCTATAGCAATCCCAAAACAAGTCACAGATCAAAAGAGCCATTTCAAAATTAGAACCTGTAATTTCAAACGAGCTGTTCTCTATCCAGTGGGCTAATTACAATGCATTTCATTCGCAGTATTATCCTCATAGCGCTCATCAGTGCTCTGTCCTCAGGCTTCGCAAAGTGCATTATCATTAACTGTTCAATTTCATACGATTTTCATTGTTATGTGCCTTATTTAGCTAAGTATCTTAAAATAGGTTGCGGGAAGTGGTGGGTAGTTACTTGTATTAGAAAATATTAATTCTGGATATTTATATTGTTGTAGTACAACATTGTAAGGATTGTCTGGACGGTCGGATGACGAGCTACCCAATGCTCGCCGTCCGCAAGCCCGTGCCTACTATGGCCGGAAATCGGGATCGGAATTGCGGCGGAGGTTGGGGCGTGAGGACCGTTGCCTCACGCGATCGGCCGCCTCCTTTACCAGCATTACTGCTTCGCAGAAGGAGGCAACCGCCTGCCACTGCTCCTCGCTCCGGACCATGGCCTATACCAAGAACAGGCGTGAGAGATAGCCGTCGCCGATCGCCCCCACGAGGACACGGCGTTGCTCTTCCCAAGCGGGGTACTCCTCCACCGTGTGCTTTACCGTGTCCTCCGGACGGTCCACGCAATGGTGACACCCGGGCGTTTCTTCCGCACAAATCCAGTGCAGAGATGCCTAAATATATATATATATATATAAATTATTTTTTAAATATTTTATTTAAAAAAATCTTTTAGTTGTATTACCTTTCTAATGAAGCTATTGATCCAACCGCCTAACGAGAGCCTAAGACGTGGCTATTAAACCATTGACTCACACGACTATCGGTACAGTAATCACTGAGTTCACATCCTACATATCGTCAACCTCACGAGTGAATTCAAGGCACTTGATTTGCTAATCTATCTCAGCTTTTACGAGGTTCTCGTCATGCAGGACGGCTATTTGCATAAAATTTATTGTTATCATTATATGGATATAAGAATCGAAAGATATTGACAGTTGTTTACGTTCAAGGATTTTTTTTACGATTTTCTAAAATATTTTCGACTACATTTTTTCTATCTTATCAAGTTGCGTTAAGGATGTGTCTGAACATTATTGTACAGTGTAGGCACCTAATCTACACACACATACAAGACCAACCTGCTTTTCAGAAATACGTTTAGAATATCTATGAAAGGTACCGAAAAATAAGGTGAAACTTAAGGTTAGTTACGTTTTCATTCTTTGATTGTTCATTTTTGTTCACCTACAGTGTGTTTAACTGCGGGCAAAAGGACTCTCTTTTCTTATTTGTCATTGTCTATTGCGATCTCTAGCTAAGTTTATCGTATATATGATAAGTTCATTTCATCACCTTCGCTAAGGACCTCTCGAAGCGTTTAATGAGTAACAAGAGATTGCTCGGCTGCATCTGCAGAGCCAGATGCAGTCAAGTAACGCAGCCAACCTACTTTCACTTCAGCCTGGCAACTTACTTAAAATAGTATCTTCTTTGGTGTTGAAACTTATCAACACCTTGTGATTTTATTCCGACACGTGATTCTAATGAATACAAGTAACAGGTACCACTTTGGCTTAACTTGCAAATTAGGAAATGTCTCCCCCAATTCCTTAATCCTTCAAACGTGGTTTACTTTAGTACTTACACAATCTGCTACTGGCATGAATCTTTGAGATGCGGCTTGCCAATATTAGCTGTGAAATACAAAATACGCTTTTAGTTTCACTGAAACAGTTTACAAAATACACCCATTTTGTATAGTCTTGATATTGAGATAGATTCATGATAGCACAAGTTTAAACCTCAGTGGTTTTTGGTTACTATTTAACATAGATAATCCTGTATTCTTTTGTATTAAAGATAAGTAGATTAAAAAAAAAGTTACTCACAGTAATGTATTTAATGTTGTTTTATTTTTTTGATTGGGTCGGAAAATCATTTTATGACAAATCCCGCTCTTGGGCGCAGCAGGAGATAGTGTCAGACTTTTACTGACTAAAAACCCACTCCTTCTCCTTCGTTGCCTTCGTCCCAGAGCCCCGGGTTTTGCTTTCACACTACCCGTGGCCCCAGTAGGCTTCAACCCTGCTGGGCCCCTACGATTTGCTGACATCTCCTTGAGGCGCGCGTGGAACAGTACGCGCCGCCGACGACTTGGCTCGGTCCGGACGATCACCGGACGGTCGGACGGCGAGCCACCCAAGCCCGCGGTCTATTTAATATTTGAAATATTTCCATTAACATTATCCATATTAATATCATCACACTTATGTTCAATATAATTCAAAGAATTCCTTTATGTTGTCATAACTTCTATTTTGATGAAATGAAAATGGTTGACATGTCATTACTAGCAAAACATACTGTTTTCTTGTATGACTTATATTTCAATGTGACAACATATTAATTTTATTAAAATTGGAAAAAGTTTGACATTTTAAACGAGGCAAAATTCGCGGTGCCGAGTGCTGCTGTGACAATTTTTTACGTGTATGAAACGACTTTTTTCAATACAATTACAAAGAAATAAATAAACAGGAGTTGACCGGCGACTCCTGGGGGTCGCCTTGCCCAGCCTGATACGATAAAAACAAATAAAAAATTATATTGAATTCCGCCCCGGTTACAATGACAGACTTTTTTCACTTTTATCAAAATGAACTATTTCAACTCTATATTGTTGTCGAATTCCCATTACCATAAAAAAATACTACTTCCGTTGAAAAAACAATCTTAATATCCTAAAGAAACTAATTGTTCGTCTCAATTTTCAGACACAATTGGGTTTTAATACCCAGCGGAGAAAAAATATAAAGACCACCGTTTTTTGCTCGAGCAAAAAGTGAAAAGGTTGGATAACAACACTCAATTTGGAGGAATGACTTGAATTTTCTTAGAAATATATTAAATGTTGCTTCTCGTTGGTCGTATATTGACACCAGCGCCAACGTAGTCAAAATAATGTCAAGATGAGTCAATTTGCACATTAATAATGTATTAAGTCGTTCCCATTTGCTCTGTACACACACGATAAGATAAATATACGCTGAAGAGGCTGTAGAGGAAGCGTTCACTGAATCCCTTTGACTCAAAACTCGTTAAGCTTACTCAAAAATATACAAAGCACCTAATGGGGAAGGTTGGCTAGGTGAGCCAACGCCAACAGTAACTTCAAAAACAAGACTTACTAAAGCCAACATTTGCGGCAAATATGGTTTGGGAGCAGAAACTGCCTATTCAAACAATTCTTTGTAATTTAAAATGCCTAACTTAATGAAAACCTTAAACAATTGTTATGCAGACAGCCTTTGAGGGATTGTTAATTTTATACTGATGAAATCTAGTCATTCGTGGAAAACTCTTGCTTGAATTAGTTTTGCTAATGTTAGTACAACAGATTCTAATATATTCCTGCTCGTGTTGAATTTGTGAATCTATTTATGTCTCTGTATGAAGTATCATGTAATGTTTGATGTACGGTAAAATCTAGTTATTTCTAACAATCGAGTGAATATGAGCCGCATATTTAAGGTGAAGGAAATATATAGAGTGGTAGTGACGGGCCAGCATAATCAGCCTTTTAATGTTCCCACTGCTGGGACTCAGGCCTCCTCTCTAGGAGAAGGAATGGTATATTCCACCATGCGGGCCCAGTGCGAGTTAGTGACTGTCACATGTCTTCGAATTTTTGGTTCTAGGACATGCCGGTTTCTTCACGATGTTTTCGTTCACCGTTTTGAGAGCAGTGGTGATGAAATAAATTACACAAAGTACCTAATGCGCCTGGTTGGGTTTGAACCCGCGACCTACAACTTGTAAGTCGGGGCCATTACCACTCGGCCACCACTGCTCTAGTAGTGACGGTAACGGCTCCAATTTACAAGTTCTAGCTCGTCGGTTCAAAATTAGGCAAGTGTTTTATTTTGTGTAATTTATTTCATCACCACTGCCCAGAAGACATAACACCCGTCTGGTCGGAGGATCCTCCCTTTTCAACGGCGGTTTGCGGGACTTTACACTCTGTTCCACATACCTCCAAATGGTGAAGAAAAACCTCGATAAGAAACCGGAATATCCTAGAACCAAAAATTCGAAGTTATGTGACGTCCACCATACCGTATTGGGCCCGCGTGATGGATTACGACCCATTCTCTCTTCTAATAAGGCAGCCTGAGTACCAAGTACATTATAAGGGAACATTATAAGTTAAATTATTAAATTTATTTACTTACGGGCTGCAGACTATGTAAGTCCAGAGCAAAAATATAAGCAGTAAGCAGATAATAAAAATCAATTTTGTTAGTATTTTTTTTTAACTAGTGTTACAATAAAAATCCAACTATGAACACAACTGTACATGAAGTTTAAATAATAATAATATTTTATTAAAATCACTTAAAAATACAAACATCAGTGTCGTCCTGGCTCTTTTACTAGGATATCCTTTATCACAAGATCCAGATCTCTCACTATACAGGGAATACAGTAGTGACAAGATAGATAAAAAAAAAGAAATTTGGTAAGCTAGATAATCAATATGCTAAGGTGTGTAACTGTAGTGTATAGTGTAGGTGATTGGGTGATTTTTTTCTTTTATTGGGTGGGAAAATCATCCTAATGACATCCCCGCTCTTGGGCGGAGCGGGAGATAGTGTCAGACTCTTACTAACTAAACACCCACTCCTGTTCCTTCGTTGCCTTCGTCCCAGGGCCCCGGGTTCTGCTTTCACACTACCCGTGGCCCCAGTAGGCTTCGACCCTGCTGGGCCCCTACGATTTGCTGACAACTCCTTGAGGCGCGCGTGGAACAATACGCGCCGCGTCGACGGCGCGTATTATTCTCGGGCTCGGTCCGGACGGTTACCGGACGGTCAGACGGCGAGCCACCCATTGCTCGCCGTCTGCAAGCCCGCGCCTACGGTGGCCGGAAATCGGGATCGGAATCCCGGCGGCGGTTGGAGCGTAAGGACCGTTGCCTCACGCGATCGGCCGCCTCCTTAGCTAGCATTACTGCTTCGCAGAAGGAGGCGACCGCCTGCCACTCCTCCTCGCTCCGGAGCATGGCCTGAACCAAGGCCCGGCGCGAGAGATCGCCGCCGCCGATTGCCCCCACGAGGACACGGCGTTGCTCTGCCCAAGCGGGGCACACCTCCACCGTGTGCTCTACCGTGTCCTCCGGGTGGGCCACACAGTGGCGACACCCGGGCGTCGTTTCCGCACGAATCCGGTGCAGGAACCTCCCAAACTTACCGTGTCCGGTGAGGACCTGTGTCATGCGGAATGTGAGGACGCCGTGAGGTGTTTCCAACCACGCCTCAAAGAGGGGACTTACCGCCATAATTGTGGCGTGCCCAGCACTGGGTCGCGACAGTCGCTGTCGCCATTTCTCCATGAGAACTCGCCGGAGCTCTGTCCGCCATGCTGCGACTTGTCGGGGCAGCGGAGTTTCGCCCCGGCGTTGCATCTGCATGCGCAGTTCGTGCATGAGTGCAAGGACTGTTGCCTCCAGCACCCATGGTGACTGGCCAGCAAGGAGGCTCGCCGCTTCGCGGGAAATCGTCCGGTATCCTCGCACCATCCGTATGGCCATGACCCTCTGGCACGCGTTCAGCCGGGCCGCCGGCTGCTTCCGCAGCCCCGGCGCCCACACCGGTGCGCCATAAAGGGCCATGGACCGAACGATCCCCGCGTAGAGCCTCCGGCAGGAGGCGTCTGGACCCCCAAGGTTGGGCAGGAGCCGCCCGAGGGCAGCCCCAGTCCGATTTAGTTTGGGAGCCAGACGTCGGAAGTGCTCGTCGAAATCCCATCGGCTGTCGAGAACGAGTCCCAGGTACTTCATCGTTGACCCGACGCCGATGTGGACTCCTCCCACCGTTAGCTGGGAACCCGGTGGTGGCGCGTTCCGAGGGCCGTGAAAGCACATGGCCTCGGACTTGTGCAATGCCACCTCGAGTCCCAGCTCCTGGATCCTGCCAACGACTGTCGCAACCCCGCGTGTCGCTAGTTCGACCGCCGCCTGGTACGACTCTCCCTGCGCCAGGACCGGCGTGTCGTCTGCGTAGCAGACCACGCTGACCCCGTCAGGGAGGTCGCCGCGCAGCACGTAGTCGTATCCGATGTTCCACAAGGGCGGCCCTAGTACCGATCCCTGCGGAACACCGCACGACATCTCTCGACGTTCCCACACCCCCTGGTGACCAGGATAGGTTATGTACCTGTCTGACAGGTACGCCTCGACCACACGACAGAGGTAGTCGGGCATCCGGTGATACCGGAGTGCCCTCCCAATGCTACTCCAAGGCAGGGAGTTGAAGGCGTTGGCGATATCCAAAGACACCGCCACGACACACCTGCCCTAGGCCACTGCATCCCCCGTCGTGAGAGCTCGCACGCACATGATGGCGTCCACCGTGGAGCGCCTCCTGCGAAAGCCTAACTGGCCGTCCGCCAGATCCGGCCCCACCCGTGTTAGGAGTGCGACGAGGCGGTCTGCAATTACTCTTTCAAAGAGCTTGCCCACCTCGTCGAGCAGCACAATGGGCCGGTACGCGGACGGAGAGTCCGCGGGGCGCCCCGGCTTCGCGATGAGGACCAGTTTCCCCGTCTTCCAGCGAATTGGGAACTGGCCCCTCTCCATGCATGCGCTGAAGAGCCCTCTTAGTCGAGGCCCGAGAGCCTCCATGGCCAGGACCCATGCCTTCCCAGGCAAGCCGTCGGGTCCTGGGGCAGTATTTTTGGCACTCAGCCTTCGTACCGCCACTCTCATCTCTACTTCGGTCACCGCTGGAGCGTTGTCGTCGTCGTCGCCATCGTGGTCCGCGTCGGACACCGCTGGTGGCGGAGCCATGGGCGGGGGAGAGTGTTCCCCTCGCGTGGGGAACAGAGTGCTCACCACACCCTCTAGGTGATTGGGTGTCAAAATTTAAGTTACAATTCCGATTAAGATTTCTATTTCTTCTTAGTTAAAAGTGTCTAACCACTGTGTTAATATTTTTTTGAATTGGAAATTATTTAAAAATTTAATACGTTTCATCACTTTTTCTTGCCCGATTTTGTTGTAAAGTCGTGGAGCCATTAAGTGATAGTGTTTGTTAGCAAAGACGCTCTAAGTCCTATCCACTGGACACATATCAATCTAAATAAATAAATAAAATGAAGTGAAGAAATGTGTATCTAACGCAAGACGTGCTAAAAACGATAAAGTAAGGAATAAACTACCTGACCGTTCTCTCCACATAGTGCTACGAAATAGGAGAGCAAAGACTCTCCACTATTGTTTTCAGGATTCTATTGTCACTGACCAGTGTCCTACGGATCAGTAATGAAATTCTGTTTGGATTCACTGCATGAAAGCCAATAGTTCGGTTTTGTGTAAACAATAGTAAACAATTTGATTGCACTTCAGTAAAGGGGCAGATTCACAATGCTTATTACTTTTGTTAGTACTCAAACATGTTTGGGTAAAAAGGCATTTTCTGGTGGATTCAAGACCTTCAGCAAGCATCGTCACTTTCATCAGTTCTATGTTTTTTGCGTGCAGTGTAGTTCGTGTCTATTACACTATCAAACGAAATCTTGACAGAATTTTTACAGCTAATTTTATTTTTTCAAATATTAGTCAAGTCATATTTAAGACCCAAGATTCAGTGTACCACGGGCCAGCTCTCTGCCTGGCTTCTCGCCAAACTCAGAGACCTCATTATATTATCCGCGGCATATCCAATGCTCCACACGTACAGTAATTGTTCCATTTTTTTATTTATAACTACCCTCAGGCAACAGAAAAATTTATAGCTCCACCTTGGACCTTTTTCAATTTGTGCTAAGATGTCTGGACATGTGGATTGAAGGATCTTTTTATTCTTTTACTCTGAGTATGTTTTCCGTTATTTATAAAACCTTTTTACAATGTCAAAGGCAAAAACATTTTTGTGTCTTTACCAAAATCGAAGCGCCTTAAATATTTTAGGCTTGATCTAGAAACGGGTGCTTTTTTGAAGTAGAACATCATTCAATGACTTCTCTCGCTTTAAGGTGGACATCTCTGTGAGGCGTGCGTGAACACTACGCGCCGTCAACGACTTGGGCTCGATGCGGACGGTAACCGGACGGCAAGCTACCCATTGCTCATCGTCCGCAAGCCCGCGCTTACAGCCCCGGAGATCGCCCTGAAACTCCCGATGCTCAGGGATTTCTTGTCGCGGCGGTTAAGGCGTGAAGATGTCTGTTCTTTCACGCTTATGGCCGTCTCCTTCGCTAACATTATTGCTTCACAGGAGAAGGCGACAGCATCCCATTCCCTCTCGCTCCAAACTGGTAAAAACGGTAACATTGTCATTTCAGAATGTTGGAACGTCCTAAAAAGAATGATTAAAATCATCATTATCATCATTTCAGCCGAAAGAGCATAAGTAAAATGTTCTAATTTAATAACCAAACCACTGTTTTTGCTATGTGAATAGAGCATAAGCCAGATATGCCTTACATAACTCATTTTTGTACCATCGCTAATAAATTCTGACTTGACGGCAGCTTAATAAGTAGATACTAAATGTCTTTGCATTTACCATACACGCCAATCCTCTCGAAAATTAATCATCCAAAATTCAACCTTGCATCATTGCCATAAGGTTCTTGTGTATATGTGCATATCTAATGTGTTCCTAAACAAAAGTTGTACCGCAAACTTGGCAATCAGTGAGTAATGTTGAGTGTTTGTGCCAAATGCTCGCTTTATATTCAAGGTTTGGGAGCTCATTACCTATGAAAGGTCCCCATTTTTTATTTAGGAGGTCAAGGGCGGAAAGGTGGACACATTTTGCAAATAAGTACATGATTGTTGTGATCTTAGTCCTGAAAGAATGGCTTTAAATACATAAGTTAGTCAACATGTGTGTAGATTTTTGTATTATTTATTACTTTGCGGGTTTTTTGAGGGTCAAGACCTTTTTCGTCAAGAATGCGTGGAGGTGTAAAGCTGAAATTAATATCAAATACGTAGGTCTGAAATGCCTTGAAAATTAAACATTCTAAGTCAACGCAATCTGTTTTTCGCACCTCACAATTTATGAATTTGACACCCTTTGTTATTTATGTTTTACATTAATGAGATAGAATACTGATTTAAAATTCGTAATTTCTGCTCCAGCGGAAAATTTAAAGGTCTAAAAAATTTTTTTTGATAAAGTCGATTGTTTTAACTTCCAGCAGGACTTAGACGCGGAAGAAACGCCCAGATGTCGCCATTGTGAGAACCGCCCGGAGGACACGGTGGAGCATACCGTAGAGGTGTGTGTGAGGTGAAAAGATTAAAACTATTACAACGTAAATACCCTCATGCTATCGAACATAAAGTATAATGTATTGAAATCTCAAACTGTGTTCATGTTCCGCCTAGCTGTTGCCCTACGCCTAGGCGCTCCTTGCTGTTCTCCTCATCGCTGCCACTGTGGCGAAGCTGTCAACAGCCTTGGTCACCACGGCCTGTCATGCAGTCGAAGCGCGGGACGGATAGCACGGCACGCGAATATTAATGACATCATCCGACGAGCCCTTGTCACCGTCGGCGTTCCGGCTGTTTTGGAACATTATGGCCTGGCACGCGACGATGGTAAGAGACCGGACGGTATGTCTTTATTTCCATGGAAGATGGGTAGACCTTTAGTGTGGGACGCTACCTGTGTCGACACTCTTGCGCCATCCCATCTTCCTAGCTCTTCGTGCTGTGCTGGTGCTGCCACTGCTGCTGCGGAGAACCTCAAGCGGCGGAAATATAACAACCTCGTCGGAAGTTATATTTTTGAGCCGTTTGGGGTTGAAACTCTTGGGCCGTGGGGTCCGAGTGCTCATAAGCTGTTCAAAGAACTATCCGAACGCTCAGTAGACACTTCGCGTGACCCAAGGGCTGGCTTTTACCTCGGTCAGAGATTAAGCATTGCCATACAACGTGGCAATGCCGCCAGACTTTTGGGCACACTTCCAGTCGACAGCGATGCGGAGGAGTTTTTGACGCCATATTTTAGCTTTTAGATTTTTTATTTAAGTGTATATATTGTATATAAGTGTATATAGTGTATATATGTTAAGTGTTTTATGTATTAAGTATAAATAAATAAATTATTATTTGCCAATACTCAAAAAAAAAAAAGTTCAAGATAAATAAAGATATTAATTTTCAGCTTATGTTACTTGGAAATAAACAAAGAAAAACATTTATTTGTGACTCGTACAGTATGAATTTTATATGTTACCAAAAAAAAGTCATACCACTTACTTCTAAAAAAGTATGACTTTCTGACCTCTCTGTCAAGACAGACCTCTGGAAGTTATATTTATTTTGTTCGATGTGTGCCGCAATCATTTTGATTGTCTAGCCTTAGTACCTACACTAATAGTTTTCTAACAAATCTTGTAACACAATTTAATTACATTTTTAAAGCCAGTCAAATTATTATTTAAGAAATTTTACACTTCCATCTATATTAGGTGAAATTCCCTGCCAAAGTTTGTTTTTTCTGCTACCTACAATCTGAGAGTCTTTATGTCAAGAATGTTTCTAGGTTACTTCTTAGCCAACGTGTTCTATCGTTGACCTTATCATCGCTTACCATCGGGTGACATAGTGGTCAAACGCGAGCCTATCCATAATAAAAAGCTACCTAAAATATATTCTTTAGAAATAGCCCAATATTTTTTTCGCTAGTAAAATCATCTAATGACATCCCGCGCTCCGCGCTTAATGACTAAAAACCCACTCCTGTTCCTTTGTTGCCTTTCATATCAGGACCGAGTCTTCCTTTCAGAAGCAGGCCTACTGGGGCCAAACCCAGTAGGCTTCGACCCTATTGGACTCCTACGGTTTGCTGACATCTCCTTGTGGCATGCGTGGAACAGCACGCGCCGTTGATGACTTGCTCTTGGTCCGGACTGTTACTGGACGATCGGACGGCGAGCAATGGGTAACTCGCAATCCGATCGCAAGCCCGAGTCTACAGTGGCCGGAAATCAGGATCGGGATCCCGGTGGCTGGGGCGTGAGGGCCTCTTCCTCGCGCGTGATAAATAACCCCATACCATCCCAAATAAACCTTTGAATACACCAAAGTGAGGAAACAGAAAAACTGATATAATTACATCAAGCGACGGCCTCTCGAGTAACATAATAACACACGACTATAAATGTAATTGCCTACATGAAAAAGTAGTAAATGAGTGGTGAAATTCTGAGGGAAATGTATTGCGTGTTGTAGCTGATGTACCAATAAAGTCTCGTAGGAATAAAAATGTGGAAATGAAGAACAGGAAATAAATTTACGAATAATTTTCGATAATTTGAGTCAAGAGCAAATAGTAACCATCATGTGAGATGGTAGTCAAACGCAAACCGAAAAAAAAACTTTTCACAAAAAAAAAATACAACTTACTTCAATGTAAAAAAAACACTGAAATGCAAAATATCTTTAATTTTGGAAGTCAGTGTTTCTACAGTAGTTTTGTCTCTTCGTTATTTAAAACCGATTTCCGAAATTAAAGTTATTTTGCACTTTTCATTGTTTTTTTTTTTACATTGAAGTTGGTTGTATTTTTTTTTATGTAAAAAGTTTTTTATTTATGGAACCACCACTAAAAAGTACCCCTCAGCCAAACTTAAATACCTTATAGCTAGAGTGCATCTCATAGTTATTCTAATAATCCCAAACACGGTTAGATTACATTAATTTATTACAAAGTTCCGGTGCCTAACATCAGGCTTCATCAACAGATCGGTTCGATATATTCCCCCTATTTTTTCAGTCAGACATCGACTACACATATAAACAAAGCAATTTTACTTCTTACGACAGTTCTACTGTGATCCTATGAGGAGTTCTGTTTCATATCTTCGAAGTTCATGATCAGGTCACAACAATATTTCCATGGAAGCATAACCATTAAATTAAAAAAAAATTCAAAATCGGTCCACAATTGACCGAGAAATCGGTGAACACACATAAAAAAATACATTCAGCCGAACATAGAACCTCCTCCTTTTTGAAGTCGGTTAAAAAGATAATTTATTAAATCTACTTTGGGAGTACATAAAGGGTAACTGAAGGAGAACGGGTAGGTCTTAGTCACTTAAAGTCTAAAGTCCACTTAGAACGGGTGAAAGAAGAAAAAAAGCAAGAAGAAACCGCAACTGTGCTCTTAAAAATAACAGAATATCTTTACGGAAATATATATTAGTGTGATTCACCTTCAACGATTGCATAACTGCTTTCTATCGGGTGGAATTTAGGTACTCTCTGCACTAACAGTCGAGACTGCAGAGAGTCATTAATAGTTAAATTGTAATATAGCAAAAAAAAAAAACTAATCAAAAGTTACATAAATCACATTAGAAATTTAAAAATTAATATTTTATAAAAAATAATATTTTATAAAAAGAGAAACAAAAACTTTAAAAATCATAACAACAAAAAGAAAGAACACAAACAAACCATTTATGCAATTGGTAGCCAACTATATAGGCAACAATTGTTCCAATCATCACGCATGAAATCGCACACGCACAAGGGATCGCAGTTAAGAACTGGTTTATATCATTAAAAAATAAACTTTTTAAACTCAGAAATGCTGTCATTTCAGTCTCAGAAATAACCAATCAAAAATGTTAAAGCCCTCAAGCACCCTAAAAGCTTTGTCTCACACTTGTTTTCAATCACCCTAAGTGCAAACCTCTTACTTTCAAAGCGAAAACGATAAAGAAGATACAAGAAGTATGCGAAAACAATGTCTAATTTCCATGGGCATACGTGTAGGGAAGTTTATTCATTAGAAACTTTTCACTTCCTTTCAGGGAAGTTTTCCGCGTCGAACCCTTCGTGTGAAACTTAAGGGGACGTCGAGATCAGGTGGAAGTGCAAGCGTGTTTAAACGTTAATGGTGTGTAATCGACTGAGAAATAATGGTTAATGGAACGATTTTTGTAAATATGTATAAATATAAAAGGCAAAGCCTTTAATTACGTTGACATAAAAAGTGAGTATGTATTGCCGGTTTGCGAGCGTGAACTAGATCCAATCGACAAAATTAGACTGACTTAGGTAGTAGGTAGCGCTCGTTCGGTTTGTACAATTACTAAAACAAAGTTTTACTCACTAAATACCAGTTTTTCATTCGCTGTTTTTCTTGCAGCCCATCAAGAAGCAACAATACGATTAAACAGATGGCCTGTCATGGAACTTTGTTCTTATATTTTTGTAATGAATTGTGCGTCTATTTAGGCAGAATAAAAATGGTTCTTTCTATTAATTTAATATGCATAAATTTTGAAATCATAATCTGAAAATTAAATTATGTAATATCCATGTCGATATTTCACAATGTTTAATCGTAACAGATGGCCTGTCATGGAACTTTGTTTTTATATTTTTGTAATGAATTGTGCGTCTATTTAGGCAGAATAAAAATGGTTCTTTCTATTAATTTAATATGCATAAATTATGAAATCATAATCTGAAAATTAAATTATGTAATATCCATGTCGATATTTCCATAAAAATGTAATAATGTAACATTTTTGTGTACTCCAAAAAAATATTGGCATAAATTCGGAGCATCTGCATATTCGTATCCACATTTCCATAATCCAATACTGGATTGGTGTAATTTCGTGCTTCGCAAATACAGTATGGAATTGAGTTGGACGGTTAAACAAAGTACAATTGTACGTTTTGATTACTCTTGATAAACTGGAATGTCCCATTTTGGGGTACATGGAGACCGTGTATTGTATTTAGATAAATAAATTACCTATAATGTATTTTGTGGTAATACGTATGGTTATTACAAAGAGGCTTATGAGCCGGATGATGAGTTCAAACGAATTATTAGCGAAGAATATTACATAATAGCTTGCCTGTACTCCGCAAACGGTGAAGGGTTGTTCCGCAGTAATATACCTAATTACTACAGTAACATTTGCAATTTGCCTGCTGCTGTCTTCCCGTCCAACTATAATTTAGGTGTCTTCAAGGCTAGAGTGAATAGGCTCTTAATAAACTAGTGCGCCTGACCATCAATGATTGCATCTCCGCTTACCATCAGGTGGGATCGCAGTCAAGCACTGGTTTATATCAATAAAAAAAAAAACATTTCCCATGTTGTGTTTAATACATTGAATGTGAAAAAAAGGCTATTGATTGATACTTATCAGACTTCCAGCTGTTGCAGAGAAATTTATGATAACAAATACAAAAACATATTTTCCAAACCTAAGAAGATGAATTTAAAGCATTAGCACTATACAAAAAGTATTTGATAAGTCTTGTTTGCGTTACTATTGTGTTTGAGTGTGCATACGTAGATACGAATACTGATGCACTACCAATATAGTGCATCTATGGTCATAATAATAATTATTATTTACCTTCTAAACGGATAACTAACTTCTTTCTCCTTATAATGTTCTATTCCCACTGTTGGGACTCAGGCCTCTTCTTTAGGAGAGGGAATGGGCCGTAATCCACCACGCGAGCCCAGTGCGATTTGGCGAATGTCACATAATTTCGAATTTTTGGTTATAGGACACGCCAGTTTCCTCACGATGTTTTCCTTCATCGTTTTGAGAGCAGTGGTGATGAAATAATTTACACAAAGTAATGCGCCTGGCTGGGTTTGAACCTGTGACCTACAACTCGTAAGTCAGGGCCGTTACCACTCGGCCACCACTGTTCTCTAAAAAACCTACCTAAGTGCATTCAAGTACAATTTCAGTATAATTTAATTTCCTGATTGGAAGGTATAATTGCGTAAGGGTATACATTATTTCAGTTACATGTTGCATATTGAGTTAAACTTCTTGCAGAAACAAGGCATGTGCAAAAAAGTCACTAAAATGATATATGTAACAAGGCAAGATCGTATCGACGAGTGACCGGTCCACACTGTACGTCAGCAAACAACAACAGTCTCACTATTCTTGAGAGATTGATCAAACACGTCTCCTAAGCCTTTTCCAACTATGTTGTCCATCTAACCTAATGCAGCTGTGTGGACCGCCCGGAGGACATGGTGGAGCATACGGTGGAAGTGTACCCCGCTTGGGCGGAGCACTGCCGTGTTTTCGCGGAGGCAATTGGTGGCAGCGACCTTTCGCGTCAGGCCCTGGTTCGGAGCGAGGAGAAATGACAGGCGGTCGCCTCCTTCTGCGAAGCAGTAATGCTAGCGAAGGAGGAGGCTGCACGCATGAGGGAACGAAGGTCCACACGCCCTAGCCGCCGTAATTCCGACCCCAGCTACCTCGCCTCGACTACTTGCTCGCCGTCCGGCTGTTTGGTAATTAAACGGACCGAGCCCAGTCGTCAACAGCGCGTAGTGTTCCACGCGCTCCTCGAAGAGATGTCAGCAAACCGTAGGGGCCCAGCAGGGCCGATGCCCGTTAGCTAGGACAGCGGAGAATTTCTGAAAAGGAAACCCGTAGTCCTAGACCGCAAAGAGTAATTGAAGGACACAGATGTGGTTTTAGTAAGTAAAAGTCTGACACGCCTTCCCGCTCCACCCAGAGCGCGAGAATTAATTTGGATGATTTCCCACCATTTTACCAGCCTTTTACGTAGAGGGATTACTTTTCATACATCCACAAGACAGTAGCTAGATTATATGATTAACTTTTGTAAAACTATTAAACAAAGTGATATTTTTTTACAGACCATCTAAAGGTGATCTGGTACATATTACTATTAGCAATAAGATCGCCATTATACCCGTTAGAGATTGGCAAATGCCTGGGCATTTCTGGCAAATTGGGAAAATTTCCCGTAAGTGCCAGTCATAAATTCCTGCCCTTGGGCTTTATTTTTTTATTCAAAATTAATTTACTAAATTGATGTTAGCTTCGGAAATAAGTCA
This sequence comes from Mythimna vitellina, assembly GCA_949316375.1. Classification (NCBI taxonomy): domain Eukaryota; kingdom Metazoa; phylum Arthropoda; class Insecta; order Lepidoptera; family Noctuidae; genus Mythimna; species Mythimna vitellina. Next base: position 2,690,344 of record OX438687.1, on the reverse strand, counting down.
AAAATGTTGAATTATAATGTCAATTCTTTAAATATGTATCCTGTGAATTTGCACATTTTATTTGAATTTATGATTTACGAAACCATATTTAAGAACATACCCGGTGGCGGCCTAAATATACTTGAATCGTGAGAAAGGTGGGGTAATGGATGCGTACACTGTTATAGTTCATCATCATTCGTCCACTGTTGGACATAGGCCTCCCCCAAGCGACGCCACAACGACCGATCTTGAGCGTCTCGTATCCACCGCACTCCCGCGACTATCACCAGGTCGTCGGTCCACCTTGTGAGAGGCCTTCCAACGTTGCGTGACGCTATGATTGATATAGTTAGTTGTTTTAAATACAAACATAATAAAAACATAATAGTTTGATTATTATACCCTTCAGGACGAGTCATCAATAGTTCTCTAGTGTAATTAAAATTATGTTGATTATTTTTTCACAATATTTTTTTTCCTATTAATCCAAAAGTTATTTTTATATTTATTTAATTCATATCAGTTTTGATATGAACTAAATACACATTTAAAAAAATTGGATTAATAAGAAGAACATCTTAAACGGCAGTTTCCATTTTTTGCAGGAATTAATTTTTTCTTTAGTAACTAAAAAGTATGTATGATAATGTCAATAGTGCCTATTCAGTTGAGAGTTTGTCATGTTCACTCAAATGTCTCACTGATGGTGGCGCGTGTGTTGGATCATTTGTTTCCTTTCAAAATGGTTAAGCAGATTGGAAAAGGTATTTCTTCACAACGCTTGTCTCCAATAATATCACTGTGTGATCGCGTGTTGTGTATTGAACATAAGGTTTTGCCTAGGCACAGGCACAAAAAACAACGCTTATGTTTAGGGCGTGTCTGAACACCCCGTTTAAAATAAAGGTCGTTTTCGTATGTCATGTTATGTATATTTATTTAACATATTTTTTACCCGTAATAAATAATAACAACTTAACAATTTTTTTTTACTTTGTACGCAATTTACTTACTAAGTAGGCTAATATGCTAACATACCCGTGATACTTTTCTTTTTAAAAATATTATTTTAGACTGTATCGTATTTTTTTTAGGGTTATCAAGTCAATTATTTAGCGTGTAGGTAAGGGCTAAGAAACATATGTTCTTAGTCTTACTAACAATTGTCACGAAAATTGTCATTTTAAAGTTTAATATTTTTCAAACACATCACAGTGCTCACAGGTTGTGTGAAGATCTGTCAAAACGTCTAGTTGACACTTCGCGTGACCCAATGACTGGCTTTTACCTCGGACAGAGGATAAGCATTGCGATACAGCGTGGCAATGCCGCCAGTCTTTAGGGCACATTACCAGTCGACAGCGATATGGAAGAGTTATTTGACGCCATATTTTAGTTTGATTTTAGTTAGTTGTAATTAGTGTAGGGTTTTAATTATTATATTTTTTTATTTTATGGTAATTATAGTTTAGTTAGTGTTTTTAAATGTAAAACACATTACTGAATTGAAAATTGAAAATCAGATGAAGAATTTCATAGGAAATCATGGCACTCTTTGACAAATGATGGCAAATCTTCCAGTATTACTGCGATTGCATGTTTGTCTATTATTATGGTTAACACCATTTATTAACATAAATACACAGATGTATAAAGTTTATTTACCCTGATATACGTTCATGTTATCAATCATTGTCATTTGAGCCAAAAGATGTCATTTGACATTGGTCTCCCCAAAGTATTGCCACAATATCAGGTCCTGTGCGTCTCGCATTCATCAAATTAGTCCACCATGGGCAGCTTTCCATCACAGGTTTCCGAAGAAACGTTAAAGTTAAAAGTTAAGTGGAAATGGGCAGGACACATTGTATACAGGGCTAAAAGATTCTGGAGTGGCGACCGCGTACCTGTTTATCAATATTAAGTTCTAAATGCATTTTATTGGGATTATCAATTCAGACATAATGCTTTTGTTTATGGACCGATCCAACTGATATCAAAAAAAATTTAATTTCACAAGTCGGGTTCTAAAAATTAAAAACTAGAACTGTCGGATCGATCCAACTGATCACAAAATAATTTTAATTTCAGACTCGGTGTCAAAAAACAAAAAAAAACCTAAAAACATATTATGTTTTGGAAGTCAGCTGTATAACTTATTTTTTTCGTCATCATCATCATAATCATTTCAGCCGAAAGAAGTACACTGTCGCACATAGGCCTCCCCCAATTGTCGCCATAATGACCGGTCCTTTGCGTCTCGCATCCAACGGATTATCCCGTGACCCTTACCAGGTCATCGGTCTACCATGTGGGAGGCCTTCCAACGCTGTCTTCCGGTACGTGGTCGCCATTTCAGAACCTTTCGTCCCCATGGACCATATGTTCTGCGAGCATTTTTGTATTTTTTTAATGATAAAAAAATATGAACACTTTTTTTAAAAACTTTGAAAACTTTTTGCACTTTTTTTTTGTTTTGAATTGTAAAAAATACTTGCCAAAAGAATTTTTTTTATAGATTACTTCTTAAAAGTAAAGGTTGTTGCCACACGAACGAAATCACATAAATTCATGAACGTTTTATTTATTCAAGTAAAATAATGTTTTCCAACAGGTGAATGGGTGAAGGGTATAGAATATAAATGAATCAAGGAAACCAATTCTTACCTTTAATGTAAGACTTTTTGTATTTGTGTGTGAAAGAAATTATGTTATTACAACACTTTGAATGAAATGTAACTTTTTAGAATTCAATGTACGACTACCGCGATTGTCTTAACATATTTTTTTTTTAAGATGGGACATAATCTATCGACATCTCCCGCTCTGGGTGGAGCGAAAGGGCGTGTCAGACTTTTACTGACTAAAATTACACCAGAGTCTTTCAGTTGCCTTTTGCTTTATAAGGCCACAGGTTTTCAATTCAGAAAATCTTTCCGGCCTTAGCGGGCAACGGCCCTATTCGGTTTGTTGACATCTCTTTGAGACGCGCTGTTTGCGTCGATGTGTGGGTCGATGACTTGAGCTCGGTCCAGTCGATTACTGGACGGCCGGACGGTGAGCTACCCATTGCTTGTCGTTCGCAAGTCCGCGTCTATTGTGGCTGGAAGTCGAGGTCAGGGTCTTGGCGACTGGGGCGTGAGAAAGTCCGTTCCCTCACCCGTGCGGCCGTCTCATTCGCTAAAACTATATATAAAGTCCAGTCAAAGTCAAGTCAAAGACAAAGTTTTTTATTTCACATATATATATAAGTGCCCATGTAGGCCTACATGGGCACTTATAAAACGTCAGAAGCCAGTGCACGGTTCCAAATTGGTCGTTTCCTATGGAGAAGAACCGGCAAGAAACTCCATGGTTACTCTTTTAAAAAATTAAATTGTTGTTACAATATTTTCATATTACAGCATAAGTAGATATTGTGTAAGGACAGTGTAGACTGTTCAATATTGTACTATAAGTACGATAAAAATAATCATAATAAAAAGGAACCTAATAATTCACTATATATCATGATGAGTCCGTAAGTGACAGTTAGTATATGTTCTACCGATATTTCATATACTATTATGATATTTTATCAACACGTTATTATCTTAAAGCGTTTCTTGATTAATCCAATTTAGTAGGTTCCTACACAAAATTATCAACATTTATCGAATGATAAATAATACATTATTTTTGTTTTGCAAATAGGTTGTAGCATAGCATTGTCAGCCTTATAAAGTTCCCACTGTTGGGACTCAGGCCTCTTCTCTATGAGAGGGAATTAATAGGTTGTAAATAACATTTTTAAACATAATTTTTTTTCATCAATTTACTTTAGCTTTTATTTACTGGCCTCATCTAGTCAGTGACTTGGTTTACTACATGTTTACAAAAAAAAACTTAGTATATATCTTTGAAAATTCAAAACTAACTATGTAGTATTTGCGCAAGTTGTACTGCTGATCAAATCAACACCTGCACGTAAAATCGGAGTCAAACGTAAAGCTTAATTATCAAAAATAATAAAAAAAAAATATTATTTTTCGGAAAACACAAGGTTAAATGTTAGGGGTTGGCGCAACACTTTTTTCTTCCATTCTATCCTGTCATCCGTCACACTATCACTAACTCCCTTTTCTTCCATATCACTCCTCACGTAATCCATCCACCTTTTCTTTGGCCTCCCTCTCCCTCTCCATCCATCTACATACATAGGTACTCAAACTAACCACACGACCATAAAAACAGAAAATACTAATTTCGTTCAAAAATCTTGAGACGATCTAATTTGAAGTTTACATTAACGAGACACGCGAGACCACTCACTTTTATATTTAATTAAAAAATCCAAATATCTTGACTTTGACGGATCGACTTAATTAGGTACTCATCCCTCGCTAGAAGGACGAACCAATGAGATTATCAAGAGGCCCTCAATGTTGTTCAAAGTCGGTCATAATCCTGTGTTCACTCAACCTATATGGTCCTCGAAGTTTCTTCAATGATAATATTCTCGACCAATAATTCCAAATATCTTATTCGAGAGCAAAAACCTCATAACTGTCCAGTGAGTGTTAACGCTTTGATCTTGGATAATCGATTTTCTAATGAGATTTTGGGGTAAGGCTTTCGTTTATTAGATTAGCTTTAAAGATTTTTGGGGCGTTTAATTTATTTTCATTTTGGTTTTATTTCATTTTGGTTTCCTTTGTTCAAAAATTACGTAAATATTAGCGAGCGGCTGCTTTGCATGGGTGTTAGAAACTTTCAAATGTTTTGGCTTTCCCTATTATAATATGCTAGTTTTATATTTTTATTTAACCTTTCTGATAATTTATTCTGTCTATAAGTGAAAACTGCATGAAAATTCGTTCAGTACTTTTTAAGTTTATCGAATTCATGAAGACAGATTGACATGCTGAGGTATTTTTTTTTTTATAATACGAGTATGTATGGATAAGGACATAGGTATACGTTTAAGGTTCGCAGCAATTAGCATTAGTTCTTTTATAGAAATGGAATTTCTCATTTTTATAACATATTGCTTTTGCAATATTTTTTTGGGCTTTCACATTTTTCTAACATATGTAACACACGCTTTTGCAATATTTTTTATATTTTTAGAACCCAACCACCATAAATTCCACCATAAATGCCTAGGAAGCTCTGTGGATGAATACAACGATGGGTTCGTGGAAACTGTCCATACGGTCGGGTCTAAATTCTATAAGACTCGTACAAGTAAGAGCAAGAGGCTCACAGATCGAACTCTCCAGCTTATGAAGGAGAGGCGTGAGATGATTCTGCAGTCTTCAGACGATGCGTGCACATATCGGCAGCTCAATAAACAGGTCTCTAAGTCCTTGAAACGCGATCTCCGTCACTTTAATACCGGAAAAATTAAAGACGCGATTGAGCGAAATAAGGGCTCTAAGGTGTTTGCAAGAGATCTGTCTATTGGGCAGAGCCAGCTCACGAAACTGAAGACCGACGATGGCAGAGTCATATCCGCCAAATCGGAGCTTCTGGGAGCGATCGAAGCTTTTTATGGACAGTTGTACACGTCAATCACAAAACCCACTGTGAATCTAGCAAACGACCCAAGAGCTAGATTGACCCGACACTATACCGAAGATATCCCGGACGACAGCCTGTACGAGATTAGGATGGCTCTGAAGCAGCTTAATAACAACAAGGCACCAGGTGATGACGGAATTACGGCCGAACTCTTGAAGGCGGGTGGGAAACCGATCCTTAAGGCCCTTCAGAAGCTGTTTGATTCCGTCATATTCGAGGGAAAAACGCCACAGGCGTGGAGCAGAGGTGTGGTGGTACTCTTCTTTAAGAAGGGCGACAAGGCCCTGCTCAAGAATTATAGGCCCATCTCACTTCTGAGCCACGTCTACAAGCTGTTTTCCAGAGTCATCACGAACCGTCTCGCGCGCAGGTTCGATGACTTCCAGTCTCCCGAACAAGCCGGATTCCGTAAAGGCTTCAGCACCATAGACCACATACATACGCTACAGCAGGTTATACAGAAGACCGAGGAGTATAATCTGCCTCTGTGCCTGGCGTTTGTGGACTATGAGAAAGCCTTTGATTCGATCGAGACTTGGGCTGTGCTGCAGTCTCTCCAACGGTGCCAGATTGACTATCGGTACATCGAGGTGCTGAAGTGTTTGTACAAAAACGCCACTATGTCAGTCAGACTACAGGACCAGACCTCGAAACCTGTCCTCCTGCAGCGGGGTGTGAGGCAGGGAGACGTCATTTCTCCGAAACTGTTCACGGCCGCAATGGAGGATGTCTTCAAGGTTCTGGACTGGAGTGGATTAGGCATTAATGTCAATGGCGAGTACATCACTCATCTTCGGTTTGCCGACGACATAGTAGTCATGGCTGAGACTGCGGAAGAGCTCAGCACAATGCTAAATGACCTCAGTAGAGCTTCCGAAAGAGTGGGTCTCAAAATGAACATGGACAAAACTAAAGTCATGATAAACATCCATGTAGCACCCACTCCGATCAAGATCGGAGACTCTGCACTCGAAGTTGTAGACAATTACGTTTACCTGGGACAGACAATCCAGTTGGGTAGATCTAATTTCGAGAAAGAGGTCAACCGTCGAATCCAACTCGGCTGGGCAGCGTTCGGGAAGCTGCGCGGTATCTTCTCATCCAATATACCACAGTGTCTCAAGACGAAAGTCTATGACCAGTGCGTGTTGCCAGTGATGACATATGGTTCCGAAACGTGGTCGCTCACAGTGGGCCTCATCAGAAGGCTCAAAGTCACCCAAAGGGCAATGGAAAGGGCTATGCTCGGAGTTTCCTTGCGTGATCGAATCAGAAATGAAGATATCCGCAGGAGAACCAAGGTTGCCGACATAGCACGAAGAATCGCCAAACTTAAGTGGCAATGGGCAGGGCACATTGCTCGCAGAACGGATGGCCGTTGGGGCCGAAAGGTTCTGGAGTGGCGACCGCGTACCGGAGGACGCAGTGTTGGAAGGCCCCCTACAAGGTGGACCGATGACCTGGTGAAGGTTGCGGGAATCCGATGGATGCGAGACGCGCAGGACCGTTCTTTGTGGCGACATTTGGGGGAGGCCTATGTCCAGCAGTGGACGTCTATCGGCTGAAATGATGATGATGATGACCATAAATTCGTTAATAATTTATTTTGTTAACATATCATTTATTTATAATTATAATTATTTATTTTTCTTGCTTTTATTTATATACCCTCTTTTTTATAATATGAATGAAAAATACTAAATTTATGATTTCATTAAATTAATTAGATGTCACTTAAATTAAATTTAGATGCAACATACACAGCCTGGATAATGCCATTTTTTGTGTTCCTAATTCGGTGTGTTAATAATTAGCTTTAACTACATTTTTCTGTTTTTTAAAAGCCACAAACCTTAAATATTCGCCATTCTCATTTTCTGTGTAACGTGATACTACTGTGATTTTCTTTTGTAAATCACTTCGATTTGACATCACAGAGTCCAACTTCGAAATCCCTAAATACAATATAATTTCAACTGTTAGCAGAAGCTCCAACAGTTGTGGCAGCATTCTGCGAGCAATGCTTTACGTGACCAGAAACTGTTAACTTATTTAGCAAATAGCCATCGGTTGCACAATTAAAGCAATTCTACCTGTCGGCAAAGGCGTGACTATCGGACGCTTTCAATAATTACGATATTGTTGCGAGAAATTCTGAACGGAATAGCGTCATTGCTTTGAAGGGTAATTAAACGTGATGGTCTTTTGCTTTCATGTGCTAAATGATAAATGATATTTATTTATTTTGTAAGTAGGTTTAAAAAAACACTTTTACACGTCATTTTTTTTTTTCGTCATTTAAAACTAGATGAGGCCGGTGTTTCCTAGCTGCCAGTAACAAAATTATACATACGATCACACATATCAATCAAGCTTATGATATTGGAGCTGAAAATATTGACGGACAGAGCAAAGAAAACGTCATATTAAGTTTTGCTGTAAGAAAACCCAATTGTGGTTTAAGGTCTCCTTTGTACATCAGCTGTTCAATTTTTAAGTAATTGTAAAATTATGTACAAAACGAATATAAAAATAAAAGAACGTTTTTTTTATTTTTAATTGATACAAACTTGTGCTCAACCTGGTGAGGCGCACTAGTTTATTAATAGCCTGTTCTAGCTTTACTCCTAAATTATAATCGGTCGGGATGACCAGTGCAGGCAAATTGTTAAGTCCTCCGATGTACGCGGTATAAAAAACGAGGCAACGCTGAGTCCAGACCGTAGAGGTTCATTGCGAAAATTTAATACAATTACCACCGATGTCAAGACTAACAATTCAATTGAGAAATTATAGCAATGTCACTATTAAACCCATTCCAACATACTCTCTCACCAATCCAACTAAATGAATTCACGGCAAAATAAATAACTGTTTCATGTGAATAAAGATGAAAGCTGGAAGGAAGAAACACAATACTGGAACTTTGCCTTGAACCCACAAAACAATTCTCTTTGCCGAACACAAAATTCAATATATCTAATACGAAGGAAGAAAACTCATCAATAGAACAAAACGTTATTCCCAAAGTAATCTTAAGTTACCGTAAACGACATGAAAGCGGGCCCAAGCTTGGGACAAATTACCACGAAGCTAATAAATAAAATCGAAGTTAAAGAACTCATTCAGAAATACTGACGGACGAAGCTGGAAATTGTAATTGATGACTTAACCGTGTAATGGATACAGTAATGGCCGTAATGAGGTCGGCGAAATTCATTCTGAAATGAATTTTTAAATTGCTAGTTTTGTGAATTACGGACACAGAGAAACGTTGAATAGTCAAAGAATTTATTTCAAATAAACCATTTACAGGCAATTTTGAATATAAAAAGTCAGTAATTTAGAAAAATGATGCTAATTGTATGATTTAGAATCGTAGATCTCTATTTTTTTTTATACTATGAAGAAGAATGTGCTAGAAACTACAGCTAAGGAGTGGAATTTCTTGCTGGAATGTGTGTTTCCTAATACATCTGCTACAACCCGGGAATCTTTAAGTCAAGAGTGAATAGGTTACTTTTAGGTAAGCGCGCTCCATCGTCGACCACATCGTCGCTTTCCATCAGGTGAGATAGCGGTAAAGCGAAAACCTATCAAGAATAAACATAAAAAACACTCCTTGGACACTCTGTTAAATCATGTTATGTATTACAAATATCTCGGTTCCATATTTCTTTTCGCTGCTATCATAAGAGAACAAAAATAAAGTAAAAAGAAAAAAAATTAATATATAAATTAAAATAAGCCACTAGCAGCTAAGACATGACCAGTCTCAACTGTCAGGAGCTTTTCACGGACATGTCGCGTATATGCGCGACTTGTCGCGAGCGCCACTGAGGTCAACCATTTTGAAGGCAACCAAATGGTCCAACACATGCTCCACTACCTGTAAGACATTTGAGTGAGCTCTCATTCGCCATGCTGTTCTAAGTTAAATAAGTCCAATAGTAACCTAACACCACATTCATAAGTATCTCTGATATCTTATACTAAGTAACATTTAATTCATTTTCAATATTTCAATGAAAAGACTAAATACATAACTAAATATGAATATTTACAAGATTCAAAATTAAATCTAAAGTATTAAAAATTGCTCTTCAATATTTATGTTTGCATTCATTAAACCCCAAGCAAACGCCGGCGTTCGCTTTCTCATTGTCTTTCTATCGTGTCTCTAATTACGGTATTAAAAAGGTTAAATGGACATAATACATATATTTTATAAAAACAGTTTTTATTTTTGGCCAAAAAGTGCAAAAAAAGCAAGCGGTTCTCTTAATTGTAAGTGATTATTGCCGCCTGTATAATATAGTCACTGTATCACTATAGTTATTATAGTCACATATTGTATTAAAATATATTGATAAGTACCCGTTCTCCCATCGCTTGATAAACAAACAATTAATAATTAAAAGACACTTTTAATAAAGGACCATGATACATCATCGCCCATGTGAATAACATTTTGATTAATAGACAGTTGAAAGCTAAATTGTTTGTAACAAACAGAAGTGATAGATAATAATTAGGCCACAGACCTGTCAAAGTAAATTTTCACGGGTTAGTAATCAATATTGCCATAGCAGACACCCTTACACGAGTCGAAGAAGTATATTTTACTAGAGCAGTCCATCGTTAAGTTGAGGATACAATGGTCTTGCGGTAACACTGACTAATTGAAGGTCCCTAACATTAGTCTTCTGTCGTTAATGAAATGAAAGGGGTAGTGTCGTTTACTACAGTCGATTTTGAACTGGTTGAAAGACACATTAGAGATACTTGTCAGTTTAACGGCTTTGGGTTCAAAGAGCATAACATATTATCCTAAAACTAGTAATAATATTGTACAAATTGGTATGGAAAGGGAGGGAGGAACAACCCCTTGGATATCGAAAAACTCGTCCGCATTGGTGTCTTTAGGAAACGTTCCTAAAACACTGGTAGCTTTGACACGTTGTATTTCTCTCTTTAGCATAGCATAGTCTGCCTTATAATGTTCCCACTGTTGGGACTCAGGCCTCCTCTCTAGGAGAGGGTATGGGCTGTAATCTATTACGCGGGCCCAGTATGGGTTGGTGGATGTCACATGTTTTCGAGTTTTTGGTTCTAGGACATGCTGGTTTCACGATGTTTTTCTTCACCGTTTTGAGAGCAGTGGTGATGACATAAATTACACAAAGTTATGCGCCTGGCTGGGTTTGAACCCGCAACCTAAAACTCGTAAGTCGGGGCCATTACCACTCGGCCACCACTGCTCTCTTCTCTCTTTATTTTTTTTTTAAATTTGTTTATCAGACAAAATGGTTCACAACAACAAAAAAAAGTATAGGATGATAATAACAATTTAACTTATAACCTATGTTGTTTGTACCAACCACTCTAACTTAGGTTAGGGCTAAATGCAATGTGGTTGGGTGTATGTTTAAGTTTAACTGACAAAGATGTGATCTCCCAAATAAAAAGTAAACAAAATATTTAACTATTTCGGGCACCAAGAAGATGCACATAATAAGCTACAATAAAGATTGCTGGAAAGAATAAATCGGAAGAGTCAGACTTTAATCGGTCGATGGGAGGTTAAACAAAGTATTAAAACAACGAACACTCTTGTACACCCCTGATGTCATGTAGTTTAAAAGTATTAGAGATCAGGGACCTGAATGGATACCTTCCCAAGCAGCATTAGCAATAGCTGTAAAAAGAAAAACCTACGCACCCTATATGGCTATGGGCATGCCATAGTTATAGGGGTAAGTCCCCCTCCTTAAGGAGTAGCTGGAAAGGCAACAAGGCGTCCTTACCTTCCGCATGACGTAGGTCCTCACCGGCATGCTATGTTCGGGAGAGCCTTCGTGCGGAAGACACGCCCGGGTAACACCATTGTGTGGACCGCCTGGAGGACACGGTGGAGCATGCGGTAGAGGTGTGCCCCATTTATGCGGAGCACCGCCGTGTCCTCATGGGGACGATTGGCGGCAGCGATCACTCGCGCCAGGCGTTGGTACAGGCCATAGTTCGGAGCGAGGAGGACTGGCAGGCGGTCGCCTTCTTCTGCGAAACAGTAATGTTAGCAGAGGAGGTGGCCGCACGCGCGAGGCAATGGGCCTCGTGACCGTAGGCGCGGGCTCGCGCGCGGTTAGCAATAGGTAGCTCTCCGTTCGAACATTCGGTAACTGTCTGAACCGAGAATAAGTCATCGATGGGGCTTAATGTTCCACACGCGCCTCGACGAGATGTCAGTAACCGCAGTGTCGAAGCCTACTGGGGCCACGGATGATGCGAAAGAGATCCCGGGGCACTAAAACAATGGCAAAGAAGGAACAGGAGTGGGTTTTTTAGTCTGTAAAAGTCGGACACGCCCTCGCGCTCCGCCCAAGAGTGGGGGATGTCATTAGATGATTCTCCCACCCAAAAAAACATGGATAGCTAGAATTCAGTAACGCAGACTTTAGCTGACTAATCCTTTCACCACGATGATTAAAAAAACAAATATGTTGTCTTGATAAGATGCCTTATTAAAGAGCTCTCATTACTGAGTGCGAGTCATGACTTTGGTTTGTTGTTAGAATACATTGAAAACAGATTTCTTTAAATGATTATAGTGTAATATGAATTTGAATAAAAAACTTTTTACAAAAAAAAAATAACCGACTTCACTAAAAAACACTAAAAGAATCAAAATAACTTTAATTTCGTTAATCGGTGTTTCTCGGTAGGTATTGCTTATTTTTTATTTACACCGACTGCAGAAGTTAAGGTAATTTCGATTCTTTTAGTGTTTTTTTAGTGAAGTCGGTTTTTTTTTTTTTTTGTAAAATGTTTTTTATTTCACATGTTTTAGTTGCGATACACTTATAAACAGAGTGCCTATTTCTCATGACTATTCCAATTAACCTAAACACTAACACCCTAACGCTAGGTTACATTGTTTTATTATGAAGTTCCTTTGTCTACCTTCCACCTTCCGGCTCCATCATCAGATCAGTTCGATAGTACCTTATAGCTAAAGTACATCTCATGACAATTCAAATAAACCCAAACACGGCTAGGATACATTGATTAATTACAGAGTTCCTGTGCCTACCTTCCGGCTCCATCGTCAGATCAGTTCAATAGTACCTTATAGACAAAGTGCATTTTATGACAATTCTAATAAGTTTAAACACGGCTAGGTTATATTAAGTAATTATGGAGTCCCAGTGTCTACCTTCCGACTCCATCATAATCATCAGATCACTTCGATGACAACATTTTCAGCGTAACTATTCAGAACCATTCATTTATTACATATATTTGTATTATCATAGTCGCTTAACTATCCTCATTGTGATATCTATGTGAGTATGAAGTTCCGTTGACCAACCATTTCTGGTCTACTTCATCAGTTCCACTTCATCAAATGTTACTTTTTGACTGTAAATGCTTAAGTTCTCGATGATAATACTAAAATCACTATATGGTTGCCTATAATCTTTGAGGAGTCCCCTCGATTTCGCCATGATTCCATCATCAGATCCAGACTTGGTGACTATGGCACCATTTGGAAAGTATACTCTTTTCAACAAAAAAAAAAAATTCAAATCGGTTGGCAAGCGACGAAGTTATGCGCGAACAAACATTTAAAAAAATACAAACATCTGAATTGAGAACCTCCTCCTTTTTTAGAAGTTGGTTAAAAAATTAAGTCTAAGATATTCTATGCGAGCATTGATTTGTGTTTTGTATCGCACGGAAATCGTCCTATGTCTAACGCGAATCGCTCTTTTATGTTTCGATCGACTATCGCAATCTCCGCTCACCTCTGATCAGTGATTGCAAATTCCATTTGACGTTAGCGCAAACCTCTCATCAATTTTGAGTATTGGTGCGTTGTGCGATGTGTTGCTATTTACGCCAGTTTACCAGTTAAAGGGAATTTTAAAATCTTAACTGGCCTGTTGGTTTAGTGGTTAATGGCCTTGACAACTATGCCGGAGGTCATGGATTTGATTCCCACCCAAAATATATATTTGTGTGATGAGCACGATCATTTGTTCTACGCCTGGGTGTAATTTATCTATAACATAAGTATGTTTATGAGTTGTCTCGCTAGTACCTATTCATAGCTCAAGCTCAGCTTAATTTGGGACTATATGGCGTTGTGTGATTGTTGTGGAATATTTTTATTATTATCTGAAGTATAGTTAGTCTTATTCAGCAAGTATATGAATTGTTTATGGACCCTTTCCATAGTCTCTGTGCTGACGAGCAACGGCAAAGAGCTTATCGCCCCGCATCATTAATCCCTCATTTCCTGGGTCTTTGGTGTATTAACATTTAGTCCCGTCTCTTTTGCCTCTCGTCGTAGATCGTCCAGCTTGGCTTGCATGTTGGCGCGTGTGTAGCTCAGCAGACAGATCATCGGCGTAATCCAGATCTTCCAAGACGTTAAATAGTCCCCACTCTATGCCGCTTGTTTTTTAACACTTTGCTCATGATGCTATCCAGAACAACAAGAAAGAGGAGAGCTGAGAGAAGGAATTTATTTACTTCGGTAGTGTTGTGTCAAAGAGGACATTGCTTTGAGGATCGTCAAGGCAAGAGCAACCTTCGCACAACTCCGTCCCGTGTGACAATTGCGGAAACTGACTAGAAAAGTTAAGCTCAAAATGTTCCAGTCCAACGTCAAAACCATATGGGTTTGAGACGTAGAAGTTCGCAAAAGATATCTCGCATTAACTCCAAGTCTTTATCCAACCACTGTCTTCGCAGTATTCTCGGTATTTACTAGCCCTAGAATATCTCCAATGTAGATCATTCTGTGGGGACGCTGCGATGAAACCTTTATCGACCAACAGATCAAAAACCGCAAATGGAACTGGATCGGCACACGCTCCGAAGGGATTCCGAACATATGTTCGGAATCCCTTCGGAGCGTGTGGTGTGGTGTGGTGTCTTGGTATATACCAAGCCAAACCCTAGACTGGAATCCTCAAGGAAGGCGAAATCGTGGTCGCCCTTAGCAAATCTGGCTACGAACAGTCATCGCAGAGGTGAAGAATATAGAGAAGACCTGGAGCGAAATGAACCGTGAAGATCGAGACCAAAGGGGATGGCGGCGCACTATAGACGCCCTCTGCCTCATCTAGGGGCTCAGGATCTTAAGTATATGAATTTATTGTTTAGGCATCATAAACTATGACTGTATGTGTGTATGTACGTAGTTTGAATTGGCATGTTAATTAAGTTCTAGCATTATTGTTATAGTAAACACAGTACTAGAATTGTAAGTAACAAGCAAAGACAAAGCGTATACTGTCAAATAACATGCTTAACTAAGACAAACAAAGAAGCAACATCAATTGTCTAGCGTTCCTCTCCGAATTCAAAATCACTATTCCACCCGCGCTCTCACCCAGATAAATTAAGTGAGTTAATCCAATCTTGTGTATCAACAGCATTACTTTCAACGTCCTCCCTAAACGCAATAATTTATTGAGGTAATTCCGTCACAGTTTGATAATTTCCCATTTTTATGGGTGAAACCCCTATAAAATTTATGCCGTCGTAATACTGGGTATTCTCGCGTCGCGATCCTATAATTGATACGTTGCCGTTTAGGCACTTCCCACTCGGTAATAAAGAGAAGTGATACGTAAAGTTTTTTCGGCAACACCAGCCAGTGGGTTTCCTAATTGTTTATTTCTTATCGCCCTAGAAGTTTTCCAGTCGATAAGTTGGGTCGTATAAACACAGAAAATATAGACATCGTAAAGATTCATAAAGGATGATTATCTTAGAAAAGATGTTGGTTGATTTTTTTTCTATGAATATTCGGTAAAGAAAAAGATAGAAGTCAGGAATTATTATTATAACCTTCCCGTTTGTAACGGTAAATGATCTTGAGAGGTGGGTGGACAATATTTCATAGGTAATTTGCCAATTATGATTCTGCCGGTGTGACAGTGGGCGCGTTTAGTCTTCATAATTTTTGCTGAAATAATACTTTGGATATTTGTATTTATAAGCAAGTATTTATAAAATATAACAGTATCGTCGATTTACGTCTCGCTTTTTTATCAGTATTTAAATCTATGCATTTAAAAAATCTGTATTTTTTTTAAATTGATATAAACCAGTGCTTGACTGCGATCCCAACTGATGATAAACAGAGATGCAATCATTGATGGTGAGGCGCAAAAGTTTATTGAGAACCTATTCACTCTAGACTTGAAGACACTTAAATTATAGTTGGACGGGAAGACCGCAGCAGGCAAATTGTTTCAGTCCTTCGATGTACGCGGTATAAACGAAGAAGTTTTTAGTTAGCACATCAGGCAAAATGTACGATATCGAAGTAGATAACTTTTATACGTGTGTAACTTAATATATTACTTAGGCTTTCATCACAATCGGTTGACTATATTGAAAGATATACTACATTCATTGACTGTTTGAAATTCGCCGGGTTAGCTAGTAGTAAATATAAAACAGTGGAACCTACAAATTATCCTTTAAATCTTTATTTTTCAATTTCAAAGTTTACGTAGTACGAGAGGGATAAATTTATCATTAAGTCTCTTTTTTAGCCCTCAACGTAAGAAGAGGGGTGTTATAAGTTCGACCACTATTCATATGTCTATCTGTGGTCCCGTAGCTCTTAAGCGGATGAACAGATTTTTTTTTTCATCTTATGACATGATTTTCACTGACTGAAATCAGACTCTTGGCCACTGGGGCCAAGGGTCTGATTCTGAAAGGAAGACTCGGCCCTGGTACGAAAGGCAACAAAGGAACAGGAGTGGGATTTCAGTCAGTGAAAGTCATGTCATAAGATGAAAAAAAAAGGCCTACTGGAGGCTTCCACCCTGCTGGGCCTGTAGGGGCTAGTTGCTGATATCTCCTTGACGCACGCGTGGACCAGTACGCGCCGTCGATGACTTGGGCTCGGTCCGAACGGTTACTGGACGGTCGGACGGTGGGCTACCCATTGCTCGCCGTCCGCAAGCCCGCGCCTACGGTGGCCGGTAATCGGGATTGGAATCCCGGCGGCGGCGTGAGGACCGTTGCCTCACGCGATTGGCCGCCTTCTTTGCTAGCATTACTGCTTCGCAGAAGGAGGCGACCGCCTGCCACTCCTCTTCGCTCCGGAGCATGGCCTGTACTAAGGCCCGGCGTGAGAGATCGCCGCTGCCGATTCCCACGAGGACACGGCGCTGTTCTTCCCAAGCGGGGCACACCTTCACCGTGAGAATCGGATGAACAGATATGGATGTGGTTTTATTATTTGAAAGCTGGTGAAAACATATCTTAGAACCATTAACAGACAATTAATATTTCTTAGACATGTTTAAAAACCTAATTGGTTCAGCTCTTTACAAGATATGGGGGTAAAAATGTCTCTTGTGGCCTCTTCCTTCGCTAGCATTACTGCTTTGCAGAAGGACGCTACCGCATCCCATTCCCTCTCGCTCCAGACCATGGCCTGAACCAGGACCCGACGATAAGTCGTCGCCGAATGTTCATCAATATTCCTTGTGTAATACAGAATTATTTGTTCTGACAAATTTATCTCAATATTATCGTGGATGTCGAGTTGATTGGGTTTGGTTTTCATTAATGGTTTGTTGTTACTGCTCATGACAAGTTTATTGTTTTGATGATAATAGCGTTAAATGTTCTTTTAGATGTCTCTTTCAGGTTAATGAGGAAAGAGAAAGCGGAAATCTTCAATAGCTTTAAGCGATAGATACGAGTATTTCCGCCCTGATAATGTTTCTGTTCTTGGAACATTGTTATATTTTGTGAAAACAAAATTCAATATAGACACGTGTAACTGTTTGTTTTAGAAGACTACAGCACGGCCACTTTCGGACTGCATACAAGTAAAAGAGATACACAAAGACGCAATGCTTGTAAAAATGATAATAATAAATGATACGACGTTCGATTAAAAGCGTCAAAGGGGCCTCTGCGAGTTGTTTTTGACTCCTCGTACGCCTTCCAAAGGTTCAGGACCCCGGGTTCTGACATATAATAACCTATATAATAATAATACATCCCCTCTACACCAACTACACACATGCTACATTGACTTAGCTTGGCCCGTTAAAACTAGCCAAAGAGCTAAGCAACAATCAACGTGTTTTCAAAATAATAATAATATTCCACAACTGTCACACAGGGCCGTCTAGTCTCAAGCTAAGCAGAGCTTGTGTTATGAGTACTAGACAAGTGATAAACATACTTATATATTTCTAAATACACACATATTATAGATAAATTTAACACAGTCCCAGTCGCCGCCGGGATTCCGATCCCGATTTCCGGCCACTGTAGGCGCGGGCTTGTGGACGGCGAGCAATGGGTAGCCCGCCGTCCGACCGTCCGGTAACGGTCCGGACTGAGCCCAAGTCGTCGACGGCGCGTATTGTTCACCGCGCGCCTCAGGGAGATGTCAGCAAATCATAGGGGCCCAGTAGGGTCCCAGCCTGCAAACATAAGTTTTTAAACAGTGAGCAGTGGTGGCCGAATGGTAACGGCCCCGACTTACGAGTGGTAGGTCGCGGGTTCAAACCCAACCAGGCGCATTACTTTGTGTAATTTATTTCATCACCACTGCTCTCAAAACGGTAAAAAATACATCGCCAGGAAACCGGCATGTCCAAAAACCAAAAATTCGAAGACTTGTGATATCCACCAACCCGCACTGGGCCCGCGTGGTAGATTACGGCCCATTCCCTCTCCTAGAGAGGAGGCCTGAGTCCCAACAATGGGAACATTATAAGGCCGACTATGCTATGCTATGTTTTAAACACACATCTATTTAGAATTTATCCTGAAGAATAACATATATTTTTGTGTATTCTATTTACTGCAGTGGATTACAATGCGTTCCAAATAATAAAAAGATCGATGCCATGCATTGATGCCATGTTGTGACATCACGTCATAATGTCAAATCGAAGAATTATTATGATGAGCAAAACAATTTTTGTTTTTATATCTAATTTATTTACGAACTGTGAACGAAAAAAGTTTACTCAGAATACAGTTCTACAATTCTCTCATCTCTGAGTTCTTCAATTTTGCTCAATATGACGTGACGTCACAACATGGCAATCAATCCTATTATTATTTGGAACGCATTATATAATATAATTTTGCGCATTATAAAATTCACGATTAGCTCCTTTGGCCCCCATAACAACAAAAGGAAATAATTTTGATAACATTAGGTTCCCTTTTGAGACAGAGAATTAAAACGTGTTCTTCAACAATAAATAAAAAACCCATCCTAAACATTAGTAACCCGAGACAACAGACTCTAATAAAAAGCCAAACGTACTCGTAGTAGGAACTCCAAAATAAATCTCAGTTCAGTTAATTCGCATTGTCGCATGTAAAAGGCCAGTCACGTAGGGCAATTGATAAAGTGTGCAGAGCACAATTCCGCGTCAGAGTGACGCTGAGGCCACTCGTAGAGTAAATGCATGCAGGGGTGGTAGTGGGCGTGGTGGCGGGTGCAGTAGGGGTGACGATTAAGTAACGCAATGTCCTACGCGATTTTCTTTTTTGGGTGTGTAAATCATCTAATGACAAATCCGGCTCTTGGGCGGAGCGAAAGATAGTGTCTTACTTTTACTGACTAAAAAGCCACTCTTGTTCCTTTTTTGCCTTCGTCCCTGGGCACCGGGTTCCACTTTCACACTACCCGTGGCTCCAGTAGGCCGCGACCCTGCTGGGCTTCTACGATTTGCTGACATCTCGATGAGGCGCGCGTGGAACAGTACGCGCCGTCGACGACCTGGGCCCGATCTGGACGGTTTACTATTCTATTTCTAAACTATTAATTCTAAAAAAGACATTGTTATGTTAGAAACTAATGAATTTTGATGTGATTTATCGTATACAAAACAATTTTTCATAATATATTGAGAAATTATAACCTAAAAAAGTTTTTTTTATTGATGTAAAATAGTGTTTGATTGCGATACCACCTTATGGTAAGCAGAGATGCAATTGTTACTGGTAAGGCGCACTAGATTATATATACATAAGAGCCTATTCACTCTAGCCTTGAAGGCATCTAATTATTATAATAAGACGGTATGGCCGCAGCAGGCAAATTGTTCCAGTCCTTCGATTTATTACAAACATCTGGAGTCTACAACTTTTCGGTGACATAATTATACAACACTGGACAAAGACATAGTCATCATACTGCAGTTGTTGCAACTAAATTTAAAGTCACAAAAGAGACAAACACTGTTTTATAAAATCAGATAATTGCACAATGAAAACATGTATCTAAATAAAATAAAAATACAAAGTTAGATATGTACGATAGCGACGATATTATGATCGTAAAAACAATTCTTGACGTCCTTGATACCAACCGCAAACATTCCAGACCTCGAATAAATTGGAAAACATTAAAATAAATTCAAACAATATAATGAACAAAGCAAAAATACAACATTGACTCCCGCAAGAACCGCGTGTAATCCGATACCAACATTGAAGCGAAACTGTATTACGATTGTATTTGTTTATTCATATTTTAGCGGAGTTGAAAATCAAGTGTGTGAATATGAAATTGCTTTTTTTTTTAGAACAATGTTTTTTGCATCGCCAATATTGATATTCATTATTGGCCTACATTCTTTTTCTATTATGGTGAAATTGCTTTCAAGTATAATCACGTGCAGCTGAATTCCAATTTTGTTCGTAGAAAAAATGTTTATCTGACCGCCAAAACTTAGTTTCTATCTTCCAAGATACCTGCAATATCTTTGGGAACACCATAATTATGGCAGTAGGTCCCTTCTGTGAGAAGAGGCTGGAAAGACGTCACGGCGTCCTCATTTTCCATATGACGCTTGTCTTCACCGGATATGGTAATTTCGGGAGGTTCCTGCACCTGATTCAGGCAGCATTAACGCCTGCGTGTCACCATTATGTGAGCTGCCTGCAAGACATGGTAGAGCACACTGTGATGGTGTGCCCCACTTGGGAGGAGCATATCATTTCTTACCTTAAGAAAAAAAATACCGTAAATGGCTGTGTTTTATCCACGATTTTGTAAACCAAATGCTAAATTAATTTTACAATAATAATATGATACATTTACAACGCCCTTAGCTTGGCACTGAACAAGGAATAAATTAACCTGAACGACCTCTGAGGCACCAGCTCCTATGTTATAAATTCTGAACATCCGTTCCTGTACTGCAAAAGCAGAACTTTTTAATGGTTGTTCATATATTTTCTCTTTAACAGGCAATGGAACTGTATGTGTTTCTTCAATTGGAGTTTTAACCTTTTACACATCATAATAAGATTCAGTTTCAGTTGTTGTTATGTAAGTATCTTTTTAAAAGTAGTAATTAACTGTGTTAGTGCATACGATTTCCAATGCGACATTTATTGAAATTGTTTGTTTGGGTTGTAGAGCAATTACATGTTGTTTTGCTTGTGAGGACATTTTAATGGTTGGTACTGGTCTTTTAAGAATTCTAGTATTTATTGTGGAGCACAGTTTGAGTTTATTACCCTTTCGTATGCTCGGTCATGGGATTTAATTTATCGATAGAGATATTTCTTCTACTAAAAAAAATATATACATTTATTCCTTTCCTTCCTTTTTACAAAAAAAAAAACAGACTTCACTACAAAAACCAAACACTGAAACGATCAAAATAATTTTTATTTAATCGTTGATGTAAAAAAGAAAGAGGTTCTCAATTCGGTTATAATTGAGTATTATTATACTAAAGTGGGCAGATTTATTACAAGTTGTTTTCATCAAACGCAAGTAACTGTGGAGTCGAAAATCATTTTGATGTAAGCGTGTTGAAGAGAAACACTCAATGCATAGCAGAGTGAATTACACTGATGTGTTGCACCTAACTTGGGTGAAATTTTCCTACCAATGCGTAAAAACTCTTAGGCATTTTGAGAACATTATTCAAATTTAAGAATTTACTAAAGGCCCTGTGTTTTTGTGATACCGAAGTGATAATCAAAATTTACGCAATACCAACACAAGTTTGAAATTTTTTAACTCTAATTATGTTTTATCTTCACTTGTCCTAACCTCGACTTGAGTATGTTATTAGTTGAAAATATGGTCAAAAAAGCACGTTTAATGTGTTATATATGTATGTGAGTTTATATGTTTGTGAACGCACCAGAATACATATGTAATTCCTAGAGAGCGAGGCATGGTTTTTTTTTTGATGAAAAGTAAGGAAGAAGGGCAAAATCGTCGCTAATTAGTACTATTTTACGTTCAAATCACAAATAGGATTATGCGTTTTATGTTCTTAAGAGGATCCTTTTCCACTCGCCTATCGTCAACATCGAGCATGGTTTAAAACCTTGTTACTTCATCTAACGCAATCAAATGCGATGTTTGATATGATGCGAAAAAAGAAAGATAACACTTAAAAACTCTGTAAGCATTCGGTGATTCCGTAATTTACTCGAATATTTTACAAAACTTGTTTCAGGAAATACTATTTTTTAACCATTAAAGGTTTTTGAAATAAAATTTACGTCATTCAAAATCTTGATTAAATTTACAAGGCTTCTGTTGTTATACTTTTTTGACTTTTTGAGTAAATTAGAACTGTCAAAGTTCATGCAAAATATAAGATTTGCAGAGGTCTTTACTGGATTAGTTTTACACAAAATAAATTTATTTCAATTGAAGCCTAGATAATATCCACAAAATACTGTTTCCAAAATATCTAATGAAAAAAGTGTAATAAAGTCATAATCGCGTAAGAAGAGTGGTTGTATGAATAACAGTGAAAATGTATGTCGAGTTGCAACCCCTTAACTGATTAATTTTGAAAACTTCCCAAATGTTTTTTTTTTTCTAGTTAGGCATTACTGCTGTATCGTAGGTGAGTTTACAAACACGTAAAATCACATAAACAAAATACCTAGATCCAGAACAACATATATAAGCATTACAAATATTTGTTCTGAGCAGGCATCGACACGCATAGCTGTACAACCGCCAGTAGCCTAACCTCTGCACAAACCCTACGGTCATTTTATCCACGTGAGCGATAATGTAGCATTTCAAATGAGTTCACTACTGGGAATTGATAATTAATACTTTTAACTTTTAGATGGATGGATATTTAAAGTAATTATAATACAAACAGATTAGGGTAGTGTGATGTATTGGCTGTGAGGGTAGTCTCAAGCATTATGACATAATGTATTTGACACGAGTCAGTGGCCATCCGGCGATTGACGGGGTGTACGTTATCCCAGCAGGAAAGTTGCACGTAGAGCGAAATGAGTGGAACGTATAATAAGTGCGTAATCTGCTGTAAATTGGAGCAGGAGTAACACAACTGCTGTGATACTCTGTTGGTTTGCAGTAAAATACTCTAAAACGCAGTACAATACAGGTAGGATTAAGCGAGTATATCTTAGTACAAATACCGGCACGAATCTTGAGCGCTAACTTCTACAGTTCTACTTGCGCAGAAGCACGGAGAAGTGAAATATCAGGTCTTTTTAGTGGTATGAAAAGAGATGCAGGGGCGGGGAGTGCAATCCTTGTACAGTGATTGGCTTGCTGATGTTGTAGCGATGCGCTATCTGTATGATATTTGAGGCAACCAAATTTTTTCATTCTATCAAATTAATAGTCCAACTGACTTTGCGACTGTGGTACAGCATACTTTGCCAACTTACTTATTTTTAGTAACGCCCTTTTGCTCCCTGCCTTATTTGTGAACCAACATAATTCAAACATTTTCCTGAAAATGTCGGTATTAAGTCACACATCTCAGTAATAAAGGAGTAGGTATGCTGAATTTTCTCATCCGTGAAAATGTTTAAGCATGTGTGATTTTATTACGTTAACATGTTACAAAATATTATTAATACTTGCTTGTGTAAATTCTTTATTTTGAACCTTTTATGTATGTGTCTTGAATTTTGTTTGAAGGTGAGAATTCACTAAATAATTTTACTTGCTCTGGGTGACAAGAGTATCAGACTTTATTTATTTAATCTTCATGCAACTAAAGGGACAAAGGCGGACTTAATGCTTTAGGAATTCTCGACCAGTCCACCTAGGGTAGTGGTGAGACCATAATTGGCAGGTGCATAGAAAAAAAGAAAATATTATTTGGACAACAAATATTACAAAATCATATACAAATGCTAAAACTAAACATCCATACATGTTTCATAAAATATATACCTATAAAAACATATTATATATATATATACTAGCTGTTGCCCGCGACTTCGTCTGCGTTAAGTTCGTAAAACTGTACAATCACTCTGTGCTTGCAATTCATTCCGAAAGCATCGCAATAATTTATTGTACTTTAACATAAAACGGTTAAAGGTAAAAATATCCGAATTGAGAACCTCCTCCTTTTTTAGAAGTCGGTTAAAAACACAAATTACCTTCAGGAAACATGTTATGTACTCGTCCAGATCCAGATGTATGAACGTCAATGAATAGAAAGAGTATGGGTCGTAGCAGTTGGCATTTCTGCCTACCCCAAGGGAAAAGTCATTAGTTTATGTATGTTTCTGGTTTATGTTCTGGTAAAACAACATTGTATGATTTTAACCCCTCGCCACAGTGAGCACGCCTAATGCCTGTCTTTGAGAAGTGTCTACAGAGGCGTCACGGCATCCTCTTTTTGTGCAGGACTCACCGGTTGTGGGTGTTTCGGAAGGTATCTGTGTCGAATTCAGCGGGAAGAAACACTCGGGTCTCACCATTGTGCGAATCACCCGGAGAATACGATGGAGCATACGGTGGAAGTCAGTCCCGCTTGGTCGGAGAGCCGGCGCCGCCTTGTCCTTATGGGGGCGATTGGTGGAGAAAATGACAACCAGTAGCCTCCTTCAGTGACGCACTACGATCAAAGAAGGTGGCTGAAACTATGAGGGATAGGACATCCTGACTTGCAGCGACCGCTGAGGCGGTCGCTGCAAGGGACGCTCCGGGTGTTGGAAGCCGCAAGGCAATTCCCAGCCATTGCAAACACGGGATTGCGGTGGTGCTGTCCGGCCGTCTGGTCAAAGCAGTCCTGAATCGACGGCGCGTAGTATTCTACGCGCGACTCAAAGAGATTTCAGCAAATGGATAGGGCCCTCTAGGGCCGATGTCTGCAAGGGCTGCAAGATTGATCGAAAGAGTTATTTCCCATAACAATTTTCGCCTCAATAACTTTTCACTGAAGAGTTTAAGCAGTTAGACAGCTTTGATAGAGGTAAACGAAGGAGCATAATCGGGACACCGACCTTCAGCTGGATAACGTGCACTGATAGTGAAAAGCCTTAAGTGAATCTCAAAACTACCATCATCATCCGGCAGGCATTAAGTCCGCCGCTGTACATTTGTGCATAAAGGATTAAATAAATAAATAAATAAATCATCAACTATCTTCTTCCACAACAGTACTTATGAAGAATTTGCGAGAGCATGCTTGCATTGATTATTGCAGTTTGATCATTTTAAGCGTTAGAATTACTTGTTCATTTACCTAGGATATTTTGGTGTGTAATTAATTGATATCCCCGTATATAAGACAAATGATTTTTCCATAGTGGGAACTACCTAAGAGTCTCCAACTTATGAATGAACTACGGCGAAAACTTGTGCGCGTGTATCCCCGTTCAATCGAACTCGCATATTGATGGCCAAACCGAGAAATTACTGACACCGATTGCCTCTATGAGGACACGGCAGTTCACTCAAGATGGATAGACCTCCACCGCATGCTACACCGAGTCCTCCAGGCGATTCACAAAATGGTAATATCAGGGTACTTTCAACCGAACCCAGAACAGAAACCGTTCGAAACACCCACAACAGTCCTGAGCTTATCCATAAAACAATGAAATTACGGTTAACAAATGTAGCAGCCGATAAGTGTTATCCCTGAGACTGGCCTCCCTTAGAGGGTTGTTCCAGTGTTGGTCACCACTCATTGCAAAGAGGTAACGTCCAGATATCGACGTAAGGCAGCAAGGAATCTGAGATAAATTATACGTTGTCGAACTGTGATCAGAAAAACACATTCGATCCCGTTTTATATGAAGCAGTGACTGTAAATAATAAAACACACCATTATTAATCCGCAAGGTGCCATCATGCCGGAGGACACAGTGGAGATGTGCCCTGCAAGGGCGGAGCACCGCTTCGTGGAGGTAATCGGCGTCAGTGACCTCTCGCGCCGGGCTCTGATCCAGAGCGAGGAGTAATGGCAGGCGTTCGCCTCCTTCTGCAAAGCCTTAATGCTAGCGAAGGCGGAGGCCGCACGCGTTAGGGAACGAACGGCCTCACGCCGAGCCGAGATTCCGACCCCGACTACCAATCACGGTAGACGCGGGCTTCCGGACGTCGAGCAATATGTAGCTAGCCGTCCTGTAGTTGACCGGATCGAGCCCAATCCTCAACAGCGCGTAGTGATAGACACAGGTGTAGTTTTAGTCAGTAAAAGATTCTGACACTATCTCCCGCCCCGCCCAAGAGCGGGGGATGTCATAAGATGATTTTCCCACCGGAAAAAAAAAAGTCAGTAAAAGATTGACACGACCTCCCGCTCCAACCAGAGCGGGAGAAGTCATTGGATGATTTCCACCCTTAAAAAAAGAAAAAAGGTGCCATCATCATCATTATTATTTCAGTCGAAAGACGTCCACTGCTGGACATAAACCTCCCCAAGTGTCGCTATAATGACCGGTCCTGTGAGCCTCTCATCCATCGGATTCCCGCGACCCTCACCAGGTCATCGGTCCACCTGGGGACCATCCAACGCAAGGTACCCTGTAACCCCTTCCGAAAATGTGGCCGTGTTATTTTAAAGTGAATAATTAAATACATATAGGTATTTACTTTTATCGTCTTTGGATGGTATCCCTTGAATAATCACGGTCAATTAGCTTGTTACAATAATGTGAAAAATATAATAAAAATAAGCAGTAGGATTGTTAAAAAAGCCTCCGTCTAACACCAGTTTAACCATAACTGTAAAAGTGGGCGATGGCCATTCTTCTGCCACTCAGAAAATTACGTAAAATGCGCAATGCCATCTATCAAATTTAATATGAAGTTCAACCATCATTGTCATCATTATTTCTACTTTGAGTCTTTAGATGGCGTTGCGAGTATCTGAATTGCGTGTGGTGTCATATTTTACTTCTCGAAAACTTTGATTTCATACCGTTTGTCTTTCATATGCTTTGTTTCATTGCGATGAAACAAAGCCTAAGTAAGACAATTATCAAGTTCCAATTCCAACAATATAAATGTATAAAAGTTATCTACATCGATTTCTAAAATTAATAATACGCATTTCACTAAAAATTTCTACAGATATATTATATACGTAGATTTATAAAAAAAAAATTGTAAGCATGCAAAAATATATAAAAAAATCTTATTCACGATGACAAAATAGAACAAAAATTTCTCCTAAGAGAGCCGTATGGGATTTGAACCACCTTCACATTACATGAAAGTCTAGTTACGAAACCACTGTGCTGCGGTCTCCGATGAATAAGCTATAAAATAGACGTTCTTATATAAACGTCATAATTGACTGGTTGGCTCCCTAACGATGATAGCGTGATGATTTTCGTTTTAGAAGTTAAATTTGCAGCTAAATGGAATAATGTAACATTATAGTACGTGATTTTACTCGTCGCTTTGATTTTATTATGTGTTTTGATTAGTTTTTACAAAATATTTAGAAGATATCGAATAGAAATGTCAATTTTATTTTGAAAAAATGGTAAAAGTTATTTTAATACAAAAAATAAGACAAAATAATGTCAAAATTTTTAACTGTAGCTGGGATTTGAACTCGCGGCAAATGTCGTTCAATACCTACATTTTGGATTATTGCTCACCCCACATAGCAAATAGCGTGATAGTTTATAGCCTATCAGTTGCCCTGACCTATAAGGATTGTGTAAGCAAAATTTGAACAGGATCGGTTCAGTAGTTTTTGCGCCAACTAATACCATCACAAAAGAATTTTACTGTTTTATTATATGTATAGATATATTTATGTTGTGACCAGATCTTAGAATTGATCACTTTATGATGCCGACATAGAAACCTGTCCGCTGGCCACACATCATGGTATGGGCAAGCCAAATCAATGAGCACTCTGCGTTTAACGATATGAACGGCTAAACGCATGTTTATTTCATTATATGGCCAAACATGGCTGATCATATCGTAAAATAATTACATTATACAATATCAGCGCCTCTAGTGGTGGATAGAGGCGCTGTTGTTGTTTAGTTTTTGTGATGAATAATAGCGGCGGACAGTTATTCTTGTGGTTATTCTGATAATACTGTTAGTTATTATGTACCAATTGATAATAATGATACAGTAAAATGTCATTACAATAAAAATAGCCATTTAAAAAACGAGCTCAACAGAAATATCCCTTAGAGTTCAGAACGTATTTCACAGGTTAGTAGATTTCAATCTCTAATAGGTAGTATTAATCTTTTAAAATTAAAGCTGTTTTTAAATGTCTTATTTATCTTTAGTATTCTTTATTTGGAATTTTTATTCATTTCATTTCACTTGATGTCATGGAAACCTTACAATATACTACATTACGATATGGCCAAACGTAGATTGAAATATCATGAAACGTTGACGTTTAAAAGATCTGGCCAGTTTCAGTTGGCCATATCATGAAATGCAGCCAGTTCATGATATGGCCGGTCACATCATGAAGTGATCAATTCTACGATCTGGCCACGACATATACACAGTAAAGGAGTTTTGAGATGATTCTTCTATGAATTTTACGACTTCTTTTAGTTCCAGTTTTGTGTTCCAGAACTGCAGTGAGTCTTTCGAAAGCAGCTCATGATTATTGCCGTGGAAATTATTTACTAGTCTTATGTCGGTGCTAACTCTGTATTTTTGTTTTTTATTATTTTGATTTGACCACAATCTCACCTGATGGTAAGCGATGATGTAGCTGACGATGGAGCACGATTGCCTAGAAGTCACCTATTCACTATTGACTTAAATACTCCTAAGTTGAAGCTATCAGGAAACACAGAATCCGGCAAGGAATTCCACTCCTTTGCTGTACGCACAATTAATGTGTTCCCAAAACTTTGTGATTTCTTTTTAGTATCGAGACTGCATATTATGACAGATTCTAGTGATGATGATCGTTGAAAAAATCTCTTAATTTAAAATACTCTTGGTTTCTGAAACGTACCTTACCTTACCGGGTTACCTTTTTCAAAAATATTTTCGACATCAATATTTTCAGAAGTGTATTTATTTTCTTTCTTTCTCCAAAAAATAGACACACATTCTTTACACTCATATATACAGACGAAATGGTACGTAACAATAAAATTGTGTTAGACTACTGTCACAAAGCTCTCAACGTTGACTTGTAAGAGTGAATTACATTGTTTTCCTCTAGTACTGATGTGGGTAAAGTCTGTACAGTAAGCTAACTTGTTTGTGGTTCAAGAATCTAGGCGACCGCGACGCTGCGAATAATGTAATGAGCAGACGTTTGCCATACTACAAAGGCGTTTAGAAAACGATTCAGGTTTAAACATTCAAGCCTGTAATTACAAAGCGTGGTTTAACAATGGTCTTAGTTAAGTTTGTTGTTTGTGGCAATTAAACTATAGAGTTAATCTGAGATTAGAGATTAACTCATTAAACCGTGTATTGTTATATGTAAAGGCCATGGTGTGTCTTTATTGTAGCAGTGATTGTTTTTTTAATCATTGGTTCAATGTTCTGTTTTTCTTAGATATTGAGCTTTAGCTGTGAAGGTGAGATAGGTCTGTCAATATGGCTAGCCTTAGTCCTGATGGAAAATCATGCATAACTTCTCTGACCCTAAAAGAAAGAAGAAGAGAGCGAGAAGTTCGATTGTGGAATGATGCTCTCATCTTTGGGATGGGTCTGCCAAATACCAGTTTGAAGCCCTGGAGTCGATCGAGAAGCGAGCCAAGAGGATCATCGGTGATGATGCACTTGTCGAGTCAAAACTCCAAAGCCATGAGCAACGACGCCGAGTTGCTGGCCTGTCGTTTTCTATCGATTACATTTCGGGGAGTGTGTGTTGGAATTGCCGTCCGCAAGCCCGCGACTAAAACCCACCTGTGACTTTTAGTTACTTTTTATGTTCTAAGGCCACGGTCATTCACTCTTTGAAACGTTCCCACAGCCCTAGCAGGCATCGGTTCTACTGAGCCTCTTCAGGTTCGCTGACGTCTTTTTGTGACGTGAAGCACTACGCACTGTCAATTCGGGTTTGGTCCTAACCGGATGGCAAGAGGCCGAGCTACCTATTGCTTATCGTCGGCGGCACCTGAAGCGTAAAGATGTCATTCCCTCACCCGCCAGTACAGGGAACGGCTTAACAAATTAATTGATTAATTCAATCCATATCTATATCTTTGTAGTAACCTTAGACATACACCAATATTAGTCGTTCGCTTCTGGTACATAAAAAAGCATTAAAGTACACAAAAGCATAATATTATTACTCGTAGTAATAAAATTCGTTGTTTATAGTATAGGTTAGGCAACATTGTAGGCACACATAATAATGCTAAGCTATGTTCTTCCTTATATTACTCGTTTATAGCCCAGGTGCTACCTAACTTAGTGACGATATAAACCTGTTCATAACGAGACAAGCATAAAAACAGGCAATAAAAGGCTAGTTAAGTTGCGCTTCAGTTAGTTAAGGGATACTATGTTGTATTAGTACAACAGTGTTCTTTCAAAGCTACTCGTATTTTACTTATGGTGTATCCTTATGGTACAGAGTTCAACAGGGCCGATGCTCACTAGGGCCGCGGGCATTTTCTGAAAAGGAAACCCAGTTAGTTCCAGTCAGTAAAAGTCTGACACCACCTCCAGTTCCATCCAGAGCAGGAAAAATTATTAAATGATTTCCCGCTTTAAAAAAATCGGCCAAGTGCGAGTCAGACTCGCGCACGAAGGGTTCCGTACCGTCCGTAGCAAAAAACGGCAAAAAATTCGTTTGTTTATTTATTTAATCTTCATGCAACTAAAGATGCAAAGGCATTCTCTACCAGTCAAACCAGGGTAGTAGACAGACAATAAGGCAGGTGCATAAAAAAAAGAAAATATTATTAAGACAACAATGTTACGCTACGTTTTTTTTTGTTGTACGAGAGCCCCCTTAAATATTTATTTTATATTTTTGTTATAGCGGCAAAAGAAATACATCATTTGTGAAAATTTCAACTCTCTAATTATCACGGCTCATGAGGTACAGCCTGGTGACAGACAGACAGACAGACAGACGGACGGACAGCGAAGACTTAGTAATAGGGTCAGATTTTATCTAGTGGGTACAGAACCCTAAAAAAGTAGATTATATATGACGATATTTATCTAGACTGCTATGCTGCACATTTAGATAGAGGTATGCGAAAAAAGGCGTTAAGTCTCGCAAACTTACATTGTAAAGTAATGATTTTCCGACCAGACGGGTGTGGGTACGCCACAATTATAGCGGTAAGTCCCCTCTTTGAGGCGTGGTTGGAATGACCTCACGGCGTCCTCACCTTCCACGTGACGCAGGTTCTCACCGAACACGGTAAGTTTAGGAAGTTCCTCCACCGGATTCGTGCGGAAGCGACGCCTGGGTGTCACCACTGTGTGGACCGCCCGGAGGACACGAGGCGGCCGATTGCATGAAGCAACGGTCCTCACGCCCCAACCGCCGCCGGGATTCCGATTCCGATTTCCGGCCACCGTAGGCGCGGGCTTGCGGACGGCGAGCCATGGGTAGCTCGTGGTCCGACCGTCCGGTAACTGTCCGGACCGAACCCAAGTCGTCGACGGTGCGAACTGTTCCACGCGCGCCTCAGGGAGATGTCAGCAAATCGTAGGGGCCCAGCAGCCTACTGGGGCCACGGGTAGTGTGAAAGCGGAACCCGGAACCCTGAGACGAAGGCAAAGAAGGAACAGGAGTGGGTTTTTAGTCAGTAAAAATCTGACACTATCTCCCGCTCCGCCCAAGAGCAGGATTTGTGATTAGATGATATTCCCACCAAAAAAAATAACACGGTTGTTGTTTCTGGTCCGGGCAACTCCCCGATACTTGATTTTAGACTGTTGTATACGTCCTAATTACGTAAAGAACTCTGATGTCACTGTCTCTGATATGTGGTGATACAGATGTCACATTACTCAGACAAAATTCTATAGTAATCTATTCGTAAGTCTATCCCGCCATTAGTCTTAAGAAAATGTAGCTATTTTATCATCATTAGCAAGCTTAAGTTATCGAAGTTAGCTACTTTTTCTATGGTGTTGTACTTTTCAGGCTTACAAGTGAATCAGTCAGGAGCCATAGATAAGGTTGTTTCTCTATTAGTAATACTAAAAAAGTCAAAAGTCTAAAATGTTCGGAACTAATCATGGTCAGGTATTTAATATCTGTACTTATAATAAATCTGTAGAAGTGAAAATTCTGTACATTGAAAATATCAAAAAAATAAATGGCAGGGGTATCGTGTCGTGATATCGAACCCAAAAATGTGACTAAAACAAATTTTTGTCTGTCTGTCTGTTTGTTCAGGCATCACGCAAAAACTGCTAGTTCGATTACGATGAAATTAGGCATAATTATTCTTTAATATCCTGGGCACTACACTGGGTACTTTTTATCCCGGAAAAGTATATACAATAAAAAACAAACTTAATATTGCGGTTCGATCTCTAGACTCGATTACTGTACTAACCGCAAATAATAAGTTTGTCGTCGTGTGTGTAGGTTACGTCACCCGCAATGGAGTTCACTAAGGGTTGCTGCACACGGCTAAGATACTATAATATTTTATCTTAAGATACAATATCGCTCGCCATACAATTCAATGGACTATCACACACGACGAAGATAATAAATAATATTTCATATATTTTCGTATCTCAAAAAACCTAATAAAACCATTTTCGACTTCTACGCGGACGAAGTCGCGGGCAAAAGCTAGTTTAAAATATATCTGTAATGCAAATTAGTCATATACATTTTTGATTATTATAAACCCTTATACATGGTCACTTTATTACCTACATCTTAGCCCCTGAGGCATTACGTTCGGTCCACGATCTCTTAAATGCATATACATATGTAATTCAATTATAGTCAAGAATGTGATATCTTTAAGATCAAACTCATTAATTGTCTCATCTACTCAAATTCATATTTATATAATTTCTACGCGCCAGAACGCCTACACGTGTCTGTATCTATATGTCTATTTATGCTTATCCCTCAAGCTTCATCCACGTTTGTAATAATTAAGTACATGGTACTTATTTCATTTGTTTATTTAGTATATAACAAAGAATGTACTATGATATCGAAAAGAGATCGCATGAGTTAGGTTAACGAACTGGCATGTATAAAATATACTTTTAAGGAATTTGTTGTTCTAGAATAGGTTTAAAAATGAAGTAGAGGAAATGAAAGATATAGTTTAAGGAGATCTGACATAACTATTGTATGGATGTGCTAATATTGGATTAATTAAGAATAATACAAAGATCTTATATGATATCAAAGCACTTTCATTCTAGTAAAAGTTTAGGACCTCTCACACAAACCGTCTCAGAGAGCGATAGTACACAATATGTATTTAGTGTTTTTAGGTGTCTTATTAGTCCAATTAGAAAATAAATTATAGGAGAACACAGTATGCATAAAAAACTGTTTAAACAACTAAGTTAACAAAAATAAAATTGCAAATAAATTAAAAACTAAGAAAAACTAAAATTGAAATAATAACACTTGAAAATTAACAACATTAAAATTGAAACAACTATAATATAAGCAAAATTCAAACTTAAATTAAAACTGTTTAAAAGATTTAATTTAATTTTAGTTAGATTGAATGTTCCCTTACTTTGTAGTATTACCAATAATTTGACCTTAAGAATAATAAGTATTAGTTATCAGAAATCATACACTTCGGCCGGGAAATCTACTCCACCTGTCCGTACAATGAATGTGGTCCCAAAACGTTTTGTGCGTATGGGTGAGATATACATCATGTTGTGTGTTGTGTGTTGTCATATTAAAGATCCTGGTTTCTAAAATCACAATTTATTACCTTAACTAGTTGCAGCACGGGGATGATTAAGGCTTGCGGACGGCGAGCAATGTCCGGTCGTCCGGTAACCGTCCGGAGCGAGACCAAGTAGTCGACGGCGCGTAATGTTCCACGTCCGCCTCAAGGAGATTTCAGCAAATCGTAGGGGCCCAGCAGGGTCGAAATCTTCCGGGGCCATGGGTTAAGTGAAAATGACCCCGGGGCACTGAAACGCAAGGCAAAGAAGGAACCAACCTGAACTTTGGTTTACTTAGTACAGATTGAGTTGTTAAATGCATCCCCGTACACATTTGGCTTATTCGAAATGCTATAGTCCATTTGAGGTTTTCCCAATGAACGAAATCCTATACGCGCGGTAGCATGTTCCTACTACGCATTTCATGCTATATAGAACTTAGATAACAAGTTAATGTCATCGGTGCCTATGTAACCGTTTTGCTAATTTGACCACGACCACTACATTTCAAATACAAGTACTGTATTCGAATTACTGATTACCACATTCCTGTGACGGGAATTCGTTTGGGAATTGCATCGAAACAAATGCATCAAAATTAGGTAGTTATGTTAATGAGCCACAGCGGTGTAGTTCAAACATCAATGTTAGTTAAATTCGTTGGTGGACAGAATTCCGATGTTCAAAATGTTGTATTTATGTATTTAGTCAAATCTCGCTCTTGGGCGGAGGCGCAGATAGTGTAAGACTTTTACTGACTAAAAACTTACTTCTGTTCCTTCTTTGCCTTCGTCCCAGGGCCCCGCGTTTCACTTTCGCACTACCCGTGGCCCTAACAGGCTACGACCCTGCTGGGCCCCTACGATTTCCTGACATCTCCCTGAGGCGCTCATGGAACAGTACGCGCCGTCGACGACTTGGGCCCGGTCCGGACGGTTACCGGATGGTAGGACAGCGAGCCACCTATTGATCGCCGTCCGCAAGCCCACGCCTATGGTGATTGGAAATCGGGATCGGAATCCCGGCGGCGGTTGGGGCGTGAGGACCGTTGTCTCACGCGATCGGCCGGCCTCCTTAGCATTACAGCTTCGCAGAAGGAGGCGACCGCCTGCTATTCCTCCTCGCTCCGGACCATGGCTTGTACCAAGGCCCGGTTCGAGAGATCCCGCCGCTGACCGCCCCCACGAGGACACGGCGTTACTCTGCCCAAGCGGGGTACATCTCCACCGTGTGCTCCGCCGTGTCCTCCGGACGGTCCACACAGTGGCGACACCCGGGCATCGCTTCCGCATGAATCCGGTGCAGGAACTTCCCGAACTTACCGTGTTCGATGAGAACCTGCGTCATGCGGAAGGTGAGTACACCGTGAGGTCTTTCCAACCACGCCTCAAAGAAGGGACTTACCGCTATAATTGTGGCATGCCCAAGGAATTCGCGGTCGGACGGTGTTGCAAATGGCTGAGTCCAAAATACATTACACATACACGTCATCGGATCAATAGACGTACGACAATGCAGCACCGGTACGTGGTGGACATCCCACCCATACTCACAAAACGGTTTTGGAAACAAAACATATAAATACATTCACTGTGCGTACAGCTTAGGATTAGAATTTCCTCCCGGAGTCTATGTTGTCTGATGACTACTACCTACCTCGTTATTTCCAGGCAAGCATGCTTCAACATCAACCACATCATTACTTGCCATCAGGAGAGTAAGTGGTTAAGCGCGAGCCAGTCAATAATGAAAAAAAATCTAAACTTAATAGCTTTTTATTTGATTATGAAAATTCTTTTAATAATTGAGAGCTAGACTTGCCGTATAACACAGGCGAAGAGATCACAGAAAATGTATGTACGTACAGATCCAGTCGGATTGAGAACAAAACAGCGCGAAAAAGCTTTTGTATTAATATTCTGTGGAACTTATCGCTCCTAACAAGTTTTTTTTTTCTTGTTAACTCTCATCAAACGAAGGCTCAAAAAGTATATAATATCTAAAACTCTGAACATTGAAACAGAGAATAAAATATACGGCAAAGAAAATGATGATAATTTGCTAAAACTTTTAAGTAGGTTTGAACGTTTTTCATTCCTTAATTTTCCACGTGGAACGCAGTTACAGCCACCTCTTGCGTCGAGCCCCGATACAGGCTATGGTCCGGAGCGAGGAACAATGGCAGGTGGTTGCCTCCTTCTGCGAAGCAGTAATGCTAGCCGCAAGCGTGAGGGAACGGATATCCTCACGTTCCAGCCGCTGAGATCCCGACCCCGACTACCAGCCCCCGAATGCGTGAGCTTGTGGACGACGAGTAATAGGTAACGCGCCGCCCGGCGGTCCAGTAACCGTCAAACCGAGTCCAAGTCCTCGACGGTACGTAAAGAGATGCCAGCAAAACCCGTAGGACCAGCAGACTTGAAGCCTACTGTGGCCCTGGTCCTAGAACGCAAGGGCAACTGTAGGAATATAAGGGTGCATTCAGTCAGTAAAAGTCTGCCACAATCTCCTGCTCCAACCCAAAGCGAGAGAAGTCATTGGTACTTGATTCTTGTTACTCAAGAACCGAGTCCAAGTCCTCGACTTATACATAAGGAAAAAATTGTTAATATGTTATTAATTGTTCTTGTGTTTTTCTATTCTAAGTGTAATAATAGAGTAATAATAATAGTATTTTTATGAGTGAGAAGTCCGTTCGAGTTGCACATGACACATGAGGGCATTATGGCTAGAAAGCACGATAAGCCGATGGTCTCGGCTGTGATTTGTAGACCTTAAACAGTCGTTACGAAAAGTCAGATACCGCCACAGAAAATCTGAATCTTGCCATAGGGTAGGGGTGTTACCCAATTACTGAGTCGAAGAGGTGATATAGGAGTCACTCCATGTAAAATACTGATACAATACAGTTGTATCCGGTTAGAATGGTAGCCGACCCCAGCACAGTTGGCAAAAAGTTAGGTAGATTTATTGACTTGGTTCATAAGTTAATTCATTAGGTACACCTAATGTCTAACTGTCTGTTCTTCCTAAGTAATAAAAGAGTAACAATATTTATTGGACAGAATAACAAAAGAACAGGTCAATGATTAATTATAGTGATAACCTGGGAGTCTGTAAGTCTAGTAGTCTTATTTATTATTATTTATTTTGTTAAAGTATCATTTATTAATAATTGAAATTATTTATTTTACTTGCTGTTATTTATATAGCCTCTTTTTTATAATGTGAATGTGAGAACACTGTAGACTCCGCGAATTCTTAGGTTCCTTTTTATCATGATTATTTTTATTGTACTTTATAGTACAATATTGACCAGTCTACACTGTCCTTACATAATATCTACATATGCTGTTATATGGAAATATTGTATAAACAAATTCTTTTTTAAAAGAGTAACCATGGAGTTTCTTGCCGGTTCTTCTCCATAGGAAACGACCAATTTGGAACTATGCACTAGCTTCTGACGTTTTATAAGTGCCCATGTAGGCCTATGTGAAATAAAAACACTTTGACTTTGACTTTGACTAGAGTGAATAGTCTATTGCCGTTTTTAGTCTAGGCATGCGTGCTCTATCGTCAAATCGTCGCTTATTATTGTTTCTATGCCTTTTGTTGTGTCAAATTAATCTGTTTTCTTTCTTATCTTTATCATCAAGTGAAAAAAAATTAATAACATATCCGTCAAAAATTATATTACACTTGAGAGCGGTTGACCGGGACCAGGCTAGACAATGTTTGAGAA
Source organism: Mythimna vitellina (assembly GCA_949316375.1). NCBI lineage: Eukaryota > Metazoa > Arthropoda > Insecta > Lepidoptera > Noctuidae > Mythimna > Mythimna vitellina. Next base: position 2,652,953 of record OX438687.1, on the reverse strand, counting down.
GGAGAGAGAGAATTTTTATCATCATCATCATCATCTCGGCCTAAATCTCGGCTGGTTGCATTTCGGGGAGTGTGCGTCGGAATTGCATAACCTAATTCCGCCTAGCCCGTTCCATCATCGGACCACCAGGCGTACGGCAACGCGTCACCGGTACATGGTGGACATACCACCTATACGCACAAAACGTTATGGGAACACATTCATTGTGCGTACAGCTAAGGAGTGGAATTCCTTGCCGGAATCTGTGTTTCCTGATAGGTAAGCGCGTTCCATCGTCGACCGCATCGTCGCTTTTCATCAGGTGAGATGGCGGTCAAGCGCGAACCTATCGAGAATAAAAAAAAAAGACGTCCACTGCTGGACATTGGTCTCCCCTATGTGTCATATCTGACTTCAAGGAGTCTTAAACAGCCAGTTACAAGAATCATTTTAGGACAAATCATCAAAAAAAAAAAAAGTTAAAATTACGATTTTTACTTTTCTTACACGCAATTTTGATATGAATTGTATTCAGTACTATTCGACAGAATTGTTTTACTGTTTTACAAATATATGGCCATTTCAGAATCAAACCCAGTTAAATTCATTGTTTTCCAGAACATATTCTCGCCATTGATGCTATTCTTTTTCCGGCAAGCTTAAGTACATACCTACGATACAGAATTTTGTTCAATCCAATCCAACATTGCTATTCGCGCCGTGCCGTGGACCGACGTTCATGCTATTATGGTTACGTAAAGTTTCTGTAGAGATGCTGTTTTTATTTTGTTTTGTTTTCAGTGTGATTTATATTTATTTATTTTTTGTGTGAAAAGCATCTAATGACATCCATCGCTCTTGGGAGAAGTGAGAGGGCGTGTCAGACTTTTACTGACTAAAAACCTACTCCTGCTCTTTGTCTTTGTTCCAGGGCCCCGGGGATCTTCTTCTTTCGCATCACCCATGGCCCTAGTGGGCTTCGACCCTGCTGGGCTCCTACGATTGCTGACTCCTAGCTGGCTCCTTGAGGCGCGCGTGGAACACTATGCACCGTCAACGACTTAGGCTCGGTTTGGACGATTACCGGACGGTCGGATAGCGAGCTACCCATTGCTCACCGTCCGCAAGCCCGCGCCTACGGTGGTTGGAAATCGGGATCGGAATCTCGGCAACTGGGGCGCGAGGGCCGTTGCATCGCGCGTGCACATCTGGTCCTTCAAGAAGGACCTTTGTTAGCATTACTGCATCGCAGTAGGAGGCGGCGGCCTACCACTCCTCTTCGCTCCGGACCATGGCCTGTACCAAGACCCGGCGGGAGAGATCGCTGCCACCGATCACCCCCACGAGGACACGGCGGTTCTCTGCCCAGGAGGGGACATCTCTACCATATGTTCCACCGTTTCCTCCGGGCGGTCCACACAATGGTGACACCTTAGCGTTTCTTCCGCACGAACCCGGTGCAGAAACCTCCTGAACTTACCATGTTGGGTGAGGACTTGTTTTTTTGTAACCATTCCAACTGATTTTTATCCTACACATGTTTTTGACAAATAAAATTGATCTTATCTAATAAATAAAGCATGTTTTCACACCCAAACGGTTTTTATTGAACGGATTTAGATGAAATTAGGTACACTGGTATATCACGCCCTGAAATAGGGAGTAGAATACACTCTGTTCTGGGAGTATATTCCCTTGCGACAATTTTTTACTTTCACCCAGGTGACGCCGCTGATAGAAGCTAGCATTTGCCTGTATCAGTCTTCTAGGAAATTTTTACCCAAGATACATTATCCTCTTCAATAGAAAGAACTTCAAAAATATTATTTTTTCCTCAAGCTATCACTGTTACCATAATTTCCGCAATATATTTTTTACATTACACTTAATTTCAATTACAAGATAGCCACTTAATAAAAACTTTTTACATTAAGATTATCTTTCGTATTCTGTTAGCTGGTAATGAACATAAAGAAAAAAAAAATACCATGTAGTTTGTTTTCTTTTTCTTCGATATCTTCAGACTCGTATCGACGTGAGCTCTATAGGAATAAACGTGGTGAAAATACTAAGCTGGAAGCATACTTGGTATGTATTTGGTACCCGAACTGCTTCGGGCATTCTTTTTTATTGTTATAAACTAGTGCCTGACTGCGATCCTACTTGATGGTAAGTAGTGATGCAATCATTGATGGTGAAGCGCACCAGATTTTTTTTTTTATTGCGTGGGAAAATCAACTTATGACAAATCCCGCCTTGGGCGGAGCGGGAGATAGTGTCAGACTTTTACTGACTAAAAACCCACTCCTGTTCCTTCGTTGCCTTCGTCCCAGGGCCCCGGGTTTTGCTTTCACACTACCCGTGGCCCCAGTAGGCTTCGACCCTTTTGGGCTCCTACGATTTGCTGACCTCTCCTTGAGGCGCGCGTGGAACAATACGCGCCGTCGACGACTTGGGCTCGGTCCGGTTACCGGAAGGTAGGATGGCGAGACACCCATTGCTCGCCGTCCACAAGCCCGCGCCTACGGTGGCCGGAAATTGGGATCGGAGTCCCGGCGGCGGTTGGAGCGTAAAAACCGTTGCCTCATGCGAGTGAAGCGCACTAGTTTATTAAGAGCCTATTTATTCACTCTAGTCTTGAAGACAACTAAATTATAATCGAACGAGAAGACCACAGCAGGCAAGTTGTTCCAGTCCCTCGATGTACGCGGTATAAAAGATGAGGTGAAAAGTTTGGTTCGGACCGTAGAGGTTTCAACAACGTAAGAGTGGATACTCGCCGTTCGTCGCATGTGAGAGTTATTCAAGCATCGTCATTTGTGATAGTTCAAAACACAACACTTTGAACTGGGGCGTTTGTCTACTGAGACCCACCGACTGCTAAAGTACTTCCTTTAGCTAAAAGTTTGAAATGAAATTGTTCGTCGAACTATTTATGTTCGTCGAACTACATAGTCAGCTAGCTGGTTCCCGCAACTGCGCTACCGTGACTCCATAACATTAAGGATCGTGCACTTTTATAAGTAACTTATAACACTTAATGGTGGTATTACATTCTAAATTAATCGCTATGAAGATGCTCATACAAAAAAAAAAAAACATGCTCCTTAACAATATTATTTCTTCTTGGTGGTTTCATTCTTGCCAGAGTGGTCGTAGTTATCACGAAGGTAGCTCTCCAGATGTTTTCATCAAGGTACGCCGCACTACTTCCTGCCACTTTTGCCTGCTGGCAGTCATCCGGGCGCACTGGTTCAATGGGCTGCCAACAGTCGCTTAGATCTGGTCAGTCCATCGAATCGGTGTTCTGCCACACAGCCTCGTCTCTTCCACCATTCTTTGTAAAAAAAACCTGGTCGATTTTAACAATAAAAGTTTTACAATAATCTTTTTGAGCAGTTATGGTGCAACAGCTCCGACTTAAGCGTTATACGTCATGAGTTCAAACCAAGCCAGGTTTTATTTTTTTAATTCTTCATCACCACTGCTCCCAAAACGGTGAAGAAAAACATTGCGATGAATAGGGTATGTCCTAGAACCAAATGATATGTGACATTCATTAACCCGCACTGGGCCCGCATCGTGAATCATAGCCAATTTCCTCCTTGAGAGAGGAGGCCTTAGCCCCAGCAATGGAACCATTATAAGTTTGATTGTGCTATGCTATGCTTAATAATCCTTTCAACCAAATTTCAGTCATGGTGGCCTGATACTAAGGAGATAATAATATTAAAATCTCTGTAACTTTTCTATCATAAATCAAATAAAAAAATATCACTTAGAAACATTAGAAGCACGATTCCAATTGGTCGTTTCGTATAGAGAAGAATTTTTTTTTAATTGATATAAGTCAGTGCTTGACTGCGATCCCACCTGATGGTAAGCAGTGATGCAATCAGTGATGGTGAGACGCACTAGTTTATTAAGAGCCTACTCACTCTAGCCTTGAAGAGACCTAAATTATAGTAGGACGGGAAGACCACAGCAGGCAAATTTTTCCAGTCCTTCGATGTACGCGGTATAATCGAAGCGAAACGCTTAGTCCAGACCGTTGAGGTTTCAACAACGTAAGGGTGGATAGTCGCCGTACGTCGGGTTCTCCGATGGTAGAAAGGAGATGGCGGAATGAAGTCATGCAATTCCCGCGCACACTCTCCAAAATGTAACCTGTAAAATACCGATAGGCTGGCTACCCTGCGCTTGTGCTCGAGGCTATCGTTTTTTTTTTTGGTTTTAGAAGAACCTGAAAGAAACTGCACGGTTACTCATTTAAAAAATGATTAAATTTACATGGTCCGATGGGTCGGTGCGGCAATTCGACGTGACCAGGGAGAGATCAGGCGCAGAAACAATGGGTTTATATGCTTTCCAAACATGGGGTATTACCCTACAGATTCCAGGTAAATACAGAGTAATTCAACGGAAAATCCCAACAGCAGTTTTGCCGACCTGGAAATTGAATCATGGACTATCCCTTCACGCGCGGGGATGTATTATTATTAAGTAATTGCGTGTTTTTACGTAAAATAACCAAAAAAAAAACTTTTGTGGATTTTTCTAGGAATAACAAAAATAATATACTAACCAAAATTTTCAGCCAAATAAATTTCATACAAACGTGTGTACAGTACGACAATTAAGCGTTTTCCAAGGTCATTCAAATTGTACAGACGTATGTAAAATCGGCGCCCGAGGGGCTATTAGTTTAATCATCCTTTTTTGGAGGGTAAAAATCATAAAAATAACTCCTCACACTCTAGGTAAAACCACAGGGAGTTTCAAACTTTTACGGTCTAAAACTAACCCGTATTCCGTCAATTGCTCTTAGCGTTCTAGGGCCGAGGTGACGCTTAACAATCCCGTAGAATTTGGTCTTAAGAGCGTTCTTTTCAAGGTACATTTTCATACAAGAGCTCTTACGTGATTATGATGTTATTACACATTTTTATCCAGATATTTTGGGTACACATTTGTCTTGTAGATATTATCTAGGCTTTTATAGGAATCAAAACATAAATTTGTGTAAAACTAATCTAGTAAAGACCTCTGAAAATTTGTTATTTTACGTGAACATTGACCCTCCATAATATATGCATGTATTAAAAATATAAAAAAGTACATTAATAGAAGCTTTGCACACTTAATCGAAATTCTGAATGACGACAATTTTTCTGAAAAACTTTCAAGGGTTTAAAAAAAACACGTTTTGGAACAAGTCAAATATTCGAGTAAATTGCGGAATTATCGAACGCCAACAGAGTTTTCAGGCATTATCTCTCTTTTTTGCATTGCCTCTTCATCAAACATCGCCTTGGATTGCGTTAGATGACAGCGCGAGCTTTCGCGAGCAACAAGCTTTCAAACCATGCTCGATGTTGACGATAGGCGAGTGAAAAAGGACCCTCTTCTTGTTCAGCTATAAATGCCAACGTACACTTACTGAAATCTTTTTTAGATCGCTACTACCTTAGTACTAGTACTCCGATTCCCGATCCCACCACGTCACCAAAAATTTGGATTATACCAGGAGAAGACGTGAATTTATCACTTTACACATGACTAGCCATAACCTATCCGTCGGTCTCAATATGATCCGAATGACCGTTTTATTACCGTGTTTACGGCTATATTTTATGGCCCCGTAAATATGTATTGATATGTCGACACATATAATATGGTGAGGAACCAGTAGGTAGATAAATATATGTGTTTTTGAGGAGACAACCACTATTTCTTCTTTGGGTTTCCTGGTTAACAGTTATTGATAATCATAACTTGGCTACACTATTCCGTTACCAATGCCGATGAGAAATTCTTAATTTTATTTAGTTATTGTTTAATTAATTGAATTTTGATTTTTAATTTATTTTATCCGTTTTTGTTGGAACGTGGATTGTTTCTTAGCTCTTTGGCTAGTTTTTGGCTACATCAACGGACCAAGCCAAATCAATGTAGCGTGTGTGTATAGAGTGGATGTTATGACGAGAAATTTCATTTTCCTTTATTTGCATGAACTTTTTATTATTATCATTATTTAATTATTATAGCTAGCCTTTATTGTGCCAGTGCTGGATAAAAGCCTTCCTCTATTCTTTCTAACGATCATGGTTCTTCGTTTTCTCATTCTAATGTTAAGGAAGACATCCAGGCCGGCTTGCCATCTACTTCATGGTCTGCCGCGGTCCCACTTCGCTGCATTCGGACATCAATCCTGTATTTTATGGGCCCACAGCTCGTTAGACATGCGGCAGACATGTCTTGCCCAGTTCTATTTAAGTTGGGCAGAATTTTGAGCCACATCTACGATTTTGTGTTTTGGAGCGCAGTGCGGTGTTTCGAATGTGGTCTGTTAATTTAACACATTATATGCTGCGCTTCATAGCACGCTGGCAAACCTTGAGTTTGCCAGCGTTTCGCCCGAGGGGCTATTAGTTTAATCATCCTTTTTTGGAGGGTAAAAATCATAAAAATAACTCCTCACACTCTAGGTAAAACCACAGGGAGTTTCAAACTTTTACGGTCTAAAACTAACCCGTATTCCGTCAATTGCTCTTAGCGTTCTAGGGCCGAGGTGACGCTTAACAATCCCGTAGAATTTGGTCTTAAGAGCGTTCTTTTCAAGGTACATTTTCATACAAGAGCTCTTACGTGATTATGATGTTATTACACATTTTTATCCAGATATTTTGGGTACACATTTGTCTTGTAGATATTATCTAGGCTTTTATAGGAATCAAAACATAAATTTGTGTAAAACTAATCTAGTAAAGACCTCTGAAAATTTGTTATTTTACGTGAACATTGACCCTCCATAATATATGCATGTATTAAAAATATAAAAAAGTACATTAATAGAAGCTTTGCACACTTAATCGAAATTCTGAATGACGACAATTTTTCTGAAAAACTTTCAAGGGTTTAAAAAAAACACGTTTTGGAACAAGTCAAATATTCGAGTAAATTGCGGAATTATCGAACGCCAACAGAGTTTTCAGGCATTATCTCTCTTTTTTGCATTGCCTCTTCATCAAACATCGCCTTGGATTGCGTTAGATGACAGCGCGAGCTTTCGCGAGCAACAAGCTTTCAAACCATGCTCGATGTTGACGATAGGCGAGTGAAAAAGGACCCTCTTCTTGTTCAGCTATAAATGCCAACGTACACTTACTGAAATCTTTTTTAGATCGCTACTACCTTAGTACTAGTACTCCGATTCCCGATCCCACCACGTCACCAAAAATTTGGATTATACCAGGAGAAGACGTGAATTTATCACTTTACACATGACTAGCCATAACCTATCCGTCGGTCTCAATATGATCCGAATGACCGTTTTATTACCGTGTTTACGGCTATATTTTATGGCCCCGTAAATATGTATTGATATGTCGACACATATAATATGGTGAGGAACCAGTAGGTAGATAAATATATGTGTTTTTGAGGAGACAACCACTATTTCTTCTTTGGGTTTCCTGGTTAACAGTTATTGATAATCATAACTTGGCTACACTATTCCGTTACCAATGCCGATGAGAAATTCTTAATTTTATTTAGTTATTGTTTAATTAATTGAATTTTGATTTTTAATTTATTTTATCCGTTTTTGTTGGAACGTGGATTGTTTCTTAGCTCTTTGGCTAGTTTTTGGCTACATCAACGGACCAAGCCAAATCAATGTAGCGTGTGTGTATAGAGTGGATGTTATGACGAGAAATTTCATTTTCCTTTATTTGCATGAACTTTTTATTATTATCATTATTTAATTATTATAGCTAGCCTTTATTGTGCCAGTGCTGGATAAAAGCCTTCCTCTATTCTTTCTAACGATCATGGTTCTTCGTTTTCTCATTCTAATGTTAAGGAAGACATCCAGGCCGGCTTGCCATCTACTTCATGGTCTGCCGCGGTCCCACTTCGCTGCATTCGGACATCAATCCTGTATTTTATGGGCCCACAGCTCGTTAGACATGCGGCAGACATGTCTTGCCCAGTTCTATTTAAGTTGGGCAGAATTTTGAGCCACATCTACGATTTTGTGTTTTGGAGCGCAGTGCGGTGTTTCGAATGTGGTCTGTTAATTTAACACATTATATGCTGCGCTTCATAGCACGCTGGCAAACCTTGACTTTGGATTTTTGGACTTAAACTTGGCTACATGTAATAGTTTAATGATTTAAGCTATTTCAAGTTCTTAGTTTAATATAGTCGTTAGTACGAGTCTGTGTGTAAAATAAACACTATGAAACTTGTTGAAATTCACTCAAGAATAAGTGACTCCTCCATTTTGAAGCAAATTGATGTAATGGGAGCGAACAAATTGCTATCGCGTCGTTCTTTCAAGGTTTTTAGATACTTTATGAAATACTTTCAGCTATTAAAATATCAATTTTACAGAAAAGTACCTTTATTTAGCAACCCGCTTTGGCTTAGCATGTATAGCATAGCATAGCATAGTCGGCCTTACTATTGTAAGGCCAAGGAACATTTTCCCACTACTGGGACTCAGGCCTCCTCTCTAGCATGTATAGGCTCACCTATACATGCAAAGCCAGGTCAGGTTGTCAGTATCAACAAACCTTTAAAATTTCCAGCCTTTTTCTGTTATAATATAATGTAGCAAACCTTCTTCATGAATCACTTGGTCTCTTGGTGGAAACCATATGAAAAGCTCAGTAATTTATGAGTTTGTCACGAACATAGAGATAGACAGGCGTAAAGGGTGTACCTACTTGTTTTATAAAATACTAGCGATCAGCCTTAATGTAGCACAGTTGTTAGAAATTTTTAGAATTTTTGGCTTTTCTCTATTATAAAATGTATATAATATGAAACTTTCCCACGAATCACTCTGCCTATTGGTGAAAGTATGAAAATATCTTCAGTAGTTTTTGTCTTTATTGTGAACAGAAAAATAAACTGACGCGTACAGGGACTTTGTTTTATAATAGGTTTGGATTCCAGTTTACTCCTAGGATAGTTCTAGCATAGTCGGCCTTATAATGTTCTCACTGATGGGACTCAGGCTTACTCTCTAGGAGAGGGAATGAGCCGTAATCCACTACGCGGGCCCAGTGCGGGTTGGTGGATGTCACATGTCTTCGAATTTTCGGTTCTAGGTTTTTGGTTTCCTCACGATGTCTTACTTCACCGTTTTGAGAGCAGTGGTGATGAAAAGAATTACACAAAGTAACCGGCAAAGCACCCCGGTAAGTCGGAGCCGTTATCACTCGGCCACCACTGGTCTCTAAAAAGAATAGTTCTACCAGAACATAATGAAGTCTACTAAATTTTAAAACTCAAGCAATTTTTTGTAAAACGCTCTCGACTTAATTAACAGATTATCTCACACCCAAACCTCAACAATTGTACATTCAAACATAAGGACGAAGAACTTGTACCCACTCATGTAATTACTCAACTATATCCTCGTTAATCTTAATTGCTCGCTGTTGTTCCACGTAAAGAAAGTGTTCCATACCTATCAACGTTACGGCTGGCAACACGTTCACTCTGAATATATTGTGCTGTCACACGGCTGTCGTGTTTGTGTAAGTGTGGTGCAAAGCATAAGTGGTAGGCGGAGATGAGAATTTTGTAGAATTAAAAGCAACTAACTACATAGATTCAAGTTTTAGTGTAGTGTTTTTGGGGTTTTGTTTTATTGGGTGGGAAAGTCATCTTATGTCCAATCTCGCTCTTGGGTGGAGCGGGAGACAGTGTCAGACTTTTACTGACCAAAAACCCACGCTAGTTCCTTCTTTGCCTTCGTCCCAGGGCCCCGGGTTTCGCTTACACACTACCCGTGGCCCCAGTAGGCTTCGACCCTGTTTGACCTCTACGATTTGCTGACATCTCCTTGAGGCGCGCGTGGAACAGTACGCGCCGTCGACGACTTGAACTCGGTCCGGACGGTTACCGGTGAGTGTTTTTGGGGTGAGCAATGGTAACGGCCCTGACTTACGAGTTGTAAGTCGCGATTTCAAAGTTAGCCAGGGGCGTTACTTTGTGCAATTTATTTTATCACTGCTGCTCTCAAAACGGTGAAAAAAAACAGCATGTCCTAGAACTATAAATTTGTAGACATTTAACATCGACCAATCCGCACTGGGCCCACGTGATGGATTACGGCTCTTCACTATCTTGGAGAGAAGGCCTGAGTCTCAGCAGTGGGAACATAATAAGCTTGATAATGCTTATGTTCTCATGGACGCTAAAATTAACTAAATCAAGCACATTATTGCGGCGACGGAACCCCTAGGGGTTTCGCTGGGGTGGCTCTGATTCAGGTCATAGTTCTGGTTCAGGAATGGGAAGCGGCTGTCTCCTTCTGAAAAGTAGTAATGCTGGCAAGGGAGAATAACGGTCGCAACTGTAAGGGAACAGACATCCTCACGCTCCAACCGCTGCCACAGGAAACGCTTCGGGTGTCGAAAGTAGCAGGGCAATCCACGGCTATCCTAGATGCAAACTTGCGGACTACGAGCAACGGATAGCTCGCCATCTAGCAAACGCAAAATAGGTAGATATGATACACAGTAGCTTGTTTAGTATTAAAGTTCATGCAATGGTGCATTTTTTACAAGCTTTTATTTAGTTTCACCTGTTCCAATGTTTTTTTGTCTTTCAAATTAAATTTGATCCACCTCAAGGTTACCAATTGAGCTGCAATTTTGCATGCATGTGTAAATCATATGACAATGCAAAATTATTATGACATGGAAATGATCTGATGATGGAACCGGAAGGCTATAGGAGCTCAGATAACCCTATCGTGTTTGAATTCTTTGGAATGATGTTAATGAGAATTATTATTGTTATAGATATATATATATATATATTTTAATTGATATAAACCAGTACTTGACTGTAATCCCACCTGATGGTGCAATCATTGATGGTGAGGCGCACTAGTTTATTAAGAGCCTATTCACTATAACCTTGTAGACACCTAGATTATAGTTGAACGGGAAGACCGCAGCAGGAAAATGGTTCCAGTCCTTCCATGGACGCAGTAGAAACGACGAAGCGAAACGCTTAGTCCGGACCGTTGAAGTTTCAACTACGTAAGGGTGGATACTCGCCGTACGTTGGGTTGTCCGATGTTAGAAAGGACATGGCGGAATCAAGTCATGCAATTCCCGTGCACACTCTCCAAAATGCATTCTGTAAAATACCAAAAGGCTGGCCACCCTACGCCTGTGCTCAAACCTTTGTAGATTGGACTTAACCAAATCTGGATCAACAATTTATTTATTACTCTGTACTTCATAAGTGAGGACTTGTTATTGGCTGTCAGTCTAAATTACTGTTTCTTATCTACTTTTTTTAGCTGTACGTCTTCCATGATATTTAAATTAATATTTAAATAAGTAAAAGATTGAGAGCAGTGGTGGCCGAGTGGTAATGGCCCCGACTTATGAGTTTTACTTAATATAATTTATTTCATCAGCACAGCTCTCAAAACGGTGAAGGAAAACATCGTGAGGAAACCGGCATGTCCTAGAACCAAAAATTCGAAGACATATGACATCCACCAACCCGCACTGGGCCCGCGTGGTGGATTACGGCCCATTCCTTCTCCTAGAGAGGAGGCCTGAGTCCCAACAGTGGGAACGTTATAAGGCCGTCTATGCAACTATGCTAACTAAAAGCTTGCTTTAAAAAAAAAATTCGTTTTTCTCCCAAAAGCTCACTAAAGCTTCCCTTTATAACTCAGCCCACACACGCACTCTCGAAAACAAACTTTAAACGTTATGACTATATAATAGAACTTTCTAAGCTATTATGTACATAAGAGCACAGCTAGACTCTCTCAATTCTTTTGTAGCTTTGAGTGTATTATTAAGATGAAAATAAGAAAAAAAAAGATTAATAGATCTATGCTTGACACTCTTGTACTACATTGTACATACAAATATTTGTTCCGTGCGGGAGTCAAACCCGCGACTCGCAACTAATCCTTCAACCACTGCGTCGTTTTGCCCCACCCAAAATATGGATTTAATTTTTTAGTAATGTGATTAAGAATCAGAGAACCTCTTTGGTCTGTATTCCTTTTCTGCTACGTCCTATTTTTTTTTGTTTTTTGCTGTACACAAAAAAACAGTATCTACTAGATTAACTTCAATTTAAGTTGGTAAAAACTTAAAAAAAAAAAACTAGGCAAGTGCGAGTCCGTACAAACTATAATTTCCGAATGGAGTCTCGAAGATTTTCCGAATTGCAAAAAAAAGTATTATTTTTTTTTTTAAATTAACTGTTTTCAGATTCACTCTTATACCTGCGCTATAAGACCATGCTTTATGTCAAATACGGGAAGAACCCAATGAATTTTGATTCCTTTGAGAGTATCAAAATATAGGTTTTTTTTTCGACATAAACAGCCGTATCTTTTTTATTCGTTAACGTAGAAGTTTGATTTTTTCACAACTTCAACAGACCGCAGACGTAAATATATGGTTTTAATTTTAACTCAATGACTCTACGCGTTTCTAAGATAAAGGGTCCTGAAAGACAGATAGACCGACAGACAGACGGACGGACAACAGAGTGATTCTATAAGGGTTCCGTTTATTCCTTTTGGGGTATGAAACCCTAAAAACACTATAATCCTCATCAAAACTTAACTCAAGGACCATTTAATCAAACCTGAAATTCCACCGCCGACCATCGATCATGACTAAAATTAATTATAGCAGAACAGTTTGAACGACATTCAATTAAGTTGAAACCTTCAGATTGACCGCAACAACAAAGGGGCTAGAATAGTACCATATAGAACTCCCCGGCCGCTCGTCCGTCGGCAACTATTGTTCGTTAGAGAACGAGATGTCATCACATCAAATGATTAGATTGGAACCAAATAATGGGAATGCTGACATTCTGTTGTAATGTGTCCGTAATTGTGTTGTAGATGTTTTATCTTCTATATATATAAGAGTGAATAGCTGCTCTCAAAACGGTGAAGGAAAACATCGTGAGGAAACCGGCATGTCCTAGACCCAAAAATTCGAAGACATGTGACATCCACCAACCCACACTTGGCCCGCGTGGTGAGTTACGGCCCATTCCCTCTCCTAGAGAGAAGGTCTGGATCCCAACTGACAACATTATAAGGCCGGCTATGCTAAATAGCTGTTCGTTAGTCTCACTATACCTCGAGAACGGCTGGAACGATTTTGATAACTTTGGTCTTGAAATATTTGTGACAGACCAGGAAAGGTTTAGTTTTTCGAATACCGTAATAAAAAAGTAAAACACAACAGAAAGCCTGAATTAAACGGATTTTAAAATACCCGAGTACAACGCCATCTATAATTAAAATGTGTTTTTAAAACGTATTATGCTGGTTTTGGTAGTGTCAGGAGATGGCGTTATCCTAAAATAACATTGCATTACTGCTTACCATCAGGTGTGCGATGTGTCTAGTTTATATAAGTGCGAATCGGTCTCGCGCACTAAGGGTTCTATACAAACTTACCTATGTAAATAGTTCAATTCCCGAATGGAGTCTCGAAAATTTTACCAAATCGCAAAAAAAGTATTTAGTGACGTTACAACAATTTTACTGTTTATAGATTTATTTTTACACCTGTACTATAAGACCTCGCTGTATGTCAAATTGCAGAATTAATTTGGGTCAACGGGACTGCCCTATGTATTTTGATTCCCTCGAGAGTGTCGAAATATTCATTTTGCGACATAAACGGCCAGATTTTTTTTTCGTTAATTTAGAATTTTGATTTTTTTCACAGCTTCAAGGGACCGCAGACTTGAGTATAATAAGGTTTTAATTTCAACTCGATACCTCCACGCGTTCCCAAGATAAAGTGTCTGAACAGACAGATAAGCAACAAAGTGATTCTGTAAGGATTCCGTTTTTTCGTTTTGAAGTACGGAACCCTAAAAATACTAAATGCATACCTATATGATAGTATAATACTCGATACCGCGAACACAAAATGTTTGTCTGTCTGTCTGTTAGTTCCGTCAAATCTTCAAAACAGTTGGACCGATTTTGACGGAACTTTCACTGCTAGATAGCTGATGTTATAAGGAGTAATTTAAACTGCTTTTATTTCAGAAAAAAAAATAGGATTGCGCGCAAAAAATTACATTCTTAAAATTATGACCAAATAGCATTATCAAGTTGTATGTTGAATGCGGCTAAAGTCGCGGGCACTAGCTCGTGTTCAATATAATGTAGAATTGATTGCATTAGCAGTGATGATTTTGCAACAACCGCAGTGTATGTAGCACGCAGGTAGGTAATGTTAAACACACAAAACAATGTTATTATAATGGAATAATTGGTCATTTTACTTATATTTACTTTTATTTTATTCTGTTGTGAATGGTTAACAAATGTAGTTAAGCTTGACATTACTAAACATTCATTTAATTGAATGAAAATTTAAGAAAGAAGTAACAGAGTGTTAATAATCATCCAGTATTTGAAAACCTATTACAGAGCTTTAAATATGAGGAAAAAGGAACGGGAAGTACCCTATGAATTTTGATTCCTTTGAGAGTATCGTAATATACGTTTTTTTCGACATAAATGGCCGGATGTTTTTTTATTCGTTAACTTAGAAGTTTGATTTTTACGCACATTCAAGGGACGCAGGCTTATGTATATGATTTTAATTTCAACTCGATACGTCCACGCGTTCTTAAGATAACATTAACAGACAGACAGACGGAAAACGAAGTGATCCTACAAGGGTTCCGTTTTTTCCTAACCAGTCTGGAACCCTAATAAAAAAACAAATTGTGTCAAAAAGAAACTGAAAACTGTAGATAGCCCTCATTTCTACACTCAGGTACATTTGTGCACAACTTTCAAACATTAAGCGCAAAATTTAGGTTAAGCTAATTGTAATGAAGGCAGCAAGCCAGAGAGCTTTAAAACTAAAATAACTGCTACCTCAGTTAACTAAATATCTCACACAGTTATAGTTTGTTACAGAACTATTCCAAAAAGGTTTTGCCTGCCGACCCTTGAACGGAGACAGCAATTTCGTTAAAAGGGTCACCACTGTAGTGGCTTAACATTTTTTAGATTAAAAATGCGTGTCTTTAGGGAAAATGTATTATGGGTAGTTTTCTCGCCTCGTTTATCTGAAGATTTGGGAGAAGTGTAGGTGATAGCAATCCTTTTAAAGTAGGTATAATTTATTTCTAGTTTTTTTTCTATTCAGAAAATCTCGGCTGACTTTTTTCCTTTATTTATTTTGAGAGTTTTATCGAACCAGATACCCTTCTCGGTTGACTTTCAGTTTTGATTTCTTGTTGTTATTTTGAGCCCGGTTTTTCTAAATAAATTGTTAGAGACTCGCCTTAAATTGTGTCAAAAGGCAATTAGCTTTAAAAAATATTTCAACTAATAGGTAACAAACAAAATTATTTTCAGTGTTAACTCATAAAACTAGACAACAGAGTGGGTGGAGTCCCACTCGCTCTGGCTGGAGCAAGAGAGAGTGTCAAACTTTTACTACTAAAATCCACGTGTCTTCCTTCAGTTGGACTTTGCAGTCTAAAGTCATGGTAGCTCTTTAAAACAATCTCGCAGCCCAGGCAGGTAACCTGTACCAGGGCTTTGTCAATCTTACAGGCATTCTTTGAAGAACGCATAAAAGAGAACGAGTCTTCGAACCGGCCCTGATCCTCAACGGACGGCGAGTTACCTGTCACTTGCCGTCCGCAAACTCACGCCTACGGTGGCCATCGACCAAAACGGCTTCGGTGGGGGTCAAAGCGTATAGTTGGTCTCCACCGCACACATTATTGCTTTGCACTAGGAAGTAATCGCAAAAGCGTGATCCAAAATTAGTCATACTTATTAGTATATTTACTGGTATTTTTATTCTAACAACTGGGTCAAAAGATCTTCGGATAGAAGCTTCTTCAACTTTATATTAAGTTGAACTTTGAACTAAAGAAACAAAAGACAACCATCGGAACATTCCGAAACTCCAATCAAATAGAAGCAAAGAAAACCAATCAACGGCTCACACTCAAGGCCTCAAATAGGCGATTTATTGCCAAATTGAGGCCACAATAGGCCGGAAGAAAGCCCGAGATGAAAGGGTAGTTTATCAGGCAGTCCATTATTGTTGGACATCTATTGTTAGGTGGACGTTCGGTTGTTTTGTTACTTAATTTAATTTGCAGTGGAAGTATACTTCGCGGAAAAAGTTTTTTTTTTCTGTATTGCCTTAATGTATTGTGCTTTTAATATTATTGAGTGGGTTTGTGTTCTGTTTTTAGCTGTTTTCTTTGTTCTATGAAAGGATTTCAGTTTTTTTGTTTTGTGAAAATCTATCAAATAAATTTTTATTTTTTTTAAAGTGGGAAATCGTGTAATGAATTCTCTTGCTCTAGGCGGGAGCAAGAGGGCACACTCGGTTGTTTTTTTTCGCCTGAATCATGTGTACCTCCCGAAATTACCATGTCCGGTGACAACCTGCATCATGCGGAAAGTGTGAACATCGTGACGTCTCTCCAGACACAAAAGTTCTCAAAGAGATGGCATATGGTATACCTTATAATGGATACTACGCCTATTATTATCAAATCCATAAATAAGGAATTTGACTTATTTTGTAATATCATAGTAATCAAATCCAACGGTAGGTCTAAGCTAAAATTTTTTATAGCAAATGTCAAAAAAGTAAAGCAATTCGGATGTTCATATAGTGCTTTTCTTACTAACCATAATCATATATGCAAATTTTTGTGAACGCTTAATGTTTCAACTGCAACTAAGTACATATAGACTTTGTCTTATATTCCGTAAAAAGCTGAAAGCTGGAATATATATGAACAAGCCAACTGCCAAAGGTTTTTTTGCGTACAGATTTTTCAACCGATTTTGTTGATTTAGGAGAGAAAAGTTACTTAAAAAAAAACTGTGCTCATATATTCTTTATGTAATTACCTTAGATTTGTTACCTTTATGTATATGTCGGTGAAGTCAATAGTACGGAAGCTTAAGAACGAATGAACGAGCTAAGTGAAAAGTGACACATGCCACTTTGACAGAATCCGCACTGACGTTTGCACGAACGGAGCAGATAAAAGTGCTGTCGGTAGCTGACCGTACAACGTCTAGTCTCAGGGACTGTCTCACGGCTCGTTGTGTAAAGTGAATACCTAAAGCTTGCATCATATTAAATCAGTTGTGTGATCTGGAATAGTTTGTTTATTGCTCGATACCCAGCCATCGCCCACAAAACAGAGTACCTGGACAGAGCTTCAATGATGATCGGCATCCTACGCCGACATATATAATATATTTCTTCTGTACGTGTGTTTGTCACCTAACTTCTAGTAAACGGATTACACCATTTGAATGAATTTTGTGTGTATATTTAAGTGAGTCCCTGGAAGGTTTGAAACTACAATTATTGAACTTGGCAGGACCAGTTTTTGGGTAGACCGCTAGATAGCTATAAAAACTTAATATATATATTTTTTTTTTTTTTGGGAAAATCATCTAATGACAAATCTTGGGCAGAGCGGGAGATAGTGTCAGACTTTTACTGAATAAAAACCCACTCTTGTTCCTTCGTTGCCTTCGTCCCAGGGCCCCGGGTTTCGTTTTCACACTACCCTGCAGGGCCCCTACGATTTGCTGACATCTCCCTGAGGCGCGCGTGGAACAATACGCGCCGTTGACGAATTGGGCTCGGTCCGGACGGTTACCGGACGATCGGACGGCGGGCTACCCATTGCTCACCGTCCGCAAGCCCGCGCCTAAGGTGGCCGGAAATCGGGATCAGAATCCCGGCGGCGGTTGGAGCGTAAGGACCGTTGCCTAACGCGATCGGCCGCCTCCTTTGCTAGCATTACTGCTTCCACTGCCATTCCTCCTTGCTCCGGACCATGGCCTGTACCAAGGCCCGGCGCGAGAGATCGCAAATTAAAATACGTTACGTTATATTGGTATTTATGTTACTCGATATTTTGAACCTTAATTTTATTTATACTCACAACCTCTCGATTGCCTGTCACGACAAGGAGAAAGATGGCCACTGTCGCTAAAGAAATAAATGTTTACATGTTCGGAAAAAAATGCCTACAATTCGAATTGAATAATAGCGCCCAATAAGGGTTTGAAATTGGGGAAAAAGGGCATGCTGCGAGGGTCGAGCTACTTGACAGGTTTCGGAAGAAGAAATATATTGAAACAGATATTTTTAGACAAAAAAATGATGGTTGTTTTAAAAAAGTTGGTTGATTACATAGTTATTTTATAAATACTGCAAAAAGCTACGTTATAGCGACAAAAAAAAATAACATACTAAAACTTAATTTAATTTACCTTAGTAAAATGTAGTGAGCAGTGGTGGCCGAGTGGGTAACGGCCCCGACGTACGAGTTGTAGGTTGCAGGTTCAGGCGCATTACTTTGTGTAATTTATTTCATCACCACTGCTCTCAAAACAGTGAAGGAAGACATGTGACATCCACCAACCCGCACTGGGCCCGCGTTGTGGACTGCGGCCCATTCCCTCTCCTAGAGAGAAGGCCTGGGTCCCAACAGTGGGAACATTATAAGGCCGACTATGCTATAATAGTAAAATGAGGCGAACGCCTGCTACTCCTCCTCGCTCCATATGCTTTAGTTTGACAATTCACATAATCTTCCCTTATTTTTACATCGTCATCATTTATTAAATCACAATCCACTTGCAAGTAGTTCAAGCAGTTCTTTCCTACTCATGTTTAAAATGTACTAGCTTGTACTACTTTGTTCGCAAGAATATCGGATATTGCAGACGTCGAAGCCAGATAAAAAGTAGCCTATGTCTTTTCTAGGGGTTTAAACTTATTTATAGCTCATTAAAATCAATTCATTTGAGCAGTGGTGCTCGAGTGGTAACGGCCCCGACTTACGAGCTGTAGGTTGCAGGTCCAAACCCAGCCAGGCGCATTACTTTGGGTAATTTATTTCATCACCACTGCTCTCAAAACGGTGAACGAAAACATCGTGAGGAATCCGGCATGTCCTAGAACCAAAAATTCGAAGACATTCACCGACCCGCACTGGGCCCGCGTGCTGGATTACGGCCTATTCCGTCTCCTAGAGAGGAGGCCCGAGTCCCAATAGAGGGAACATGTAAAGCCGACTATGCTATGCTAAAAAACAAATTAGTAGTTTAACCTTGAAGGCATAAGAGACAGACAGAGTTTCTTTCACAATTATAATATTAGTTAGCATTATCCATTACTGTTTCACAGTGTGCACATAAATAATAAAATAAATCTTCTTCTTCCTGCTCTTATCGCATATTACTTGGAGTCAGTACAACACGTTTTTTTTTCTCCTATTCTGTTCTGTCACCCGTCACACTATCACTAACCCCCTTTTCTTTCATATCACAATCCATCCATTTTTTCTTTGGTCTCTCTCATCCTCTCCATCCATCTACAAGTATACTCAGAACTCTTTTAGTCACATGCATTTCATCCCTCCTCTTCACATGACCATACCAATATAAACGATTACATTTCTACTTTGCAGTCACTGGCGCCACTTTCAAATTTCGTCTAATATATTCATTTCTCACTGTATCCTTTCTCATTACACCAGACATCCATCTCAATATTCTCATCTTCACTATAATATAGAAAAATATATATATATAATATAGAAAAAGATGAATGAAAAAAGATTGCATATTATGCAATCTTTTTTCATCCATCTTTTTCACAGATCAACATTCTGATCCATTTTACCCTTCAACTTTAGGAGCATCCGTGGGTCGCAAGTTGTTATCTATATATGTAAAAGGAGAAACTAACTGACTGACATATCAACGCACAGCCTAAAATACAGGGCTTAGGAGCATAAAATTTTGTACATGGTTTTTTATTATAATGCAAGCAAGCACTATGGGAGGATTTCCCAAAATTCATTCCCTAAAAGGATGAAACGGAGGTTCAAAGTTTGTATAGAGAAAACTAACGCAAACTTCACGCAGGCGAAGCCGCTGTCAGAAGCTAGTAAGTAATAAAATAAATAATAAACAAAATTTATCTTTTTAAATATTATGGCTATCTAGCCATCGCCAACAAATATTTACCTTTACCTAATTATAAACATCGAACCAAAACAAGCAACTTGTCAAACGAAAATACAAACCAATTTACAAGCCGAACTTCCTCAAAATAATTATCAGCCAAGTCCACACCGTGCACAAACGGTCTGATCCAGCTGAGTGGTTCAGCTAACCGCCCAATTAATAGGACATTCGATCAAATTGCTTGAATTTTTCAGGCCACAGGCCGCATCGCAGAGCACTCACCCACTGATTTATGCGACGATTTATTGCTTGATAAACTCCTGTCTGATGTTAGTGAAATATGGTCGTATGTGTATATCCAACCCAGTTTAAAGGGGAATTTGGTGGTGTTTTTAGGGCTTGTGGGGATGTGCCTGTCGGGTGTAGTAACGTAAGTTATAGGAGGATGAACGGGAATAGCCTGTCAGTTGTCGTTCGCAGTGGCTGAGTGTGACATTAGACTGTGTTTGTTCCTGTTACAATTTAGAAAACCTTTAACCAATGGTAACTTAAAGGAAGATTATTTCAAAATTTAATTTTACTTTTTTTCTTCTTTTTATCTTTAGTTACACATTTTTTTTCCTATGTTATTTGTTATGCCGATTTAAATGCTATTAGTTAACGTTATATTTTTATTTAAACTCGAAAAGAAATTAAAATATTTCAATGATAGTGCATTCTAGTTTTTTTAACTCACAAACTCACACTCTCACTCACTCACACTCGTACCCTCACTCACACCCACTCACACTCGTACTCACACGTACGTCGCGTCGTTACGTCGTTACTCTCACTCATTTTTTGCTACATTACGATGTTACATTAAGTCTTTTGTACAACTACTGTACATGAAGCTTAAATAAATAAATAAACATCGTCTTATATCTATACGATTCGACAAATGCGAACATTTATGTTAACGCAATTGAGCGTATTAAATACCCACACTAGGCTGACGTAGGAGAAGAATGTCTGGAAGGACAACAATGGCTAGGGAAATAAAAATAGGCTCAAACTAGTAAGATGCACCATCGCCCATCGCCTTCTCATTTTCAGAAATACAGTAAATACTTTTCATTTATGGTTTCATTACTTTAACCTCACACCTTCCAAGGAACTCATTTTCTTCACAACATTATGAATGGAAATACACCAGAAATACCGTGAGGAAGCGTTATGAGTTCTGTTAATGTGTGCGCACCTAATGTTTAGCGATAAATCAGTCATGTGGAAACGTGGCTGATACGTCATCAACCAAGCATGCCGCCGACACGTTTGGGAATCAAAAGGACGTATGTTGGTTCCCTAAATGTTGAATATACGACGCTTGAAATTTGAAATTATAAAAATATTAATTAAATCTAAAACGTCCCGTTTTAAATTTTAATTAATATTCAACTATACACAACGCTGTATAGTCTCAAGCTAAGCAGAGCTTGTGTTATGAGTACTAGACAACTGATAAACATACATATATATTTCTAAATACATAAATATTATAGCTAAATTACACCCAGACACAGAACAAATGATCGAGCTCATCACACAATCATTTGTCCTGGGTGGGAATCGAACCCACGACCTCCGGCATAGCAGTCAGGGTCTCTTACCACTAGACCAACAAGCCAGTCAATTGTAAACAGGTTAGACATAAATAGGTGAGCAGTGATGCCCGAGTGGTCATTACTTTGTGTAATTATTTCATCACCATTGCTCTCAAAACGGTGAAGGAAAACATCGTGAGGAAACCGGCATGTCCTAGAACCAAAAAATTGAAGACATGTGACACTCACCAACCCGCACTGGGTCCACGTGGTAGATTTTTGTCTATTCCCTCTTCTAGAGAGGAGGCCTGAGTCTGCCTATGCTATGCTAGACATAAATAAACCACTTGCACGCCTTTTTTAAGCTGGGAAATCACCCAACGATATTTTTCACTCTAGGGTGGCACTGAACGGCGTGTCAGACTTTTACTGACTAAAATCACACCTGTGTCCTTTAGTTGCCCTTTATATATTAGGATCACAGGTTTCCTTTTCAAAACTCATTTCCGCCCTCCGCAAGCCCGCGTCTACGGTGGGTGGGATCGGAATCCCGGAGGCTGGGGCGCGAGGGCCATTGCCTCGCTCGTGCACGCGCGGCCTCCTCTTTTGCTAGCATTGTTGCTTCGCAGAAGGAATCGATCGCCTCTCGCTCCGGAGAATGGCCTATACTAAGGCCAGGCGCAAGAGATCGCCGCCGCTGATCGCTCCACGAGGTCACGGCGATGCTCTGCCCAGGTGGGGCACACCACTACTGTATGCTCCACCATGTCCTCTGGGCGGTCCACACAAAGGAACCTCCTAAACTTACCATGTCCGGAGAGGACCTGCGTTATGTTGAAGGTTATATGCCGTATTGCCACTCCTCAACAAGGTGACTTACCGCCATAATTATGGCGTGCCCAACCATAACTAAGCCTGATGAAGCCACAAAATTCCGATTACTAATAAAACTGATGCGTTCACAAATCGTATGAAACCATTACAAGCGTAACAAAATAAAGCAAACCACACTGTGGTTGACAAATATTAATGTATTGAAAATATTAATGGATTGATTCAGGATAGCTACGGGCTATAAACGTCGGTCTACCTCATCAAATATAATTGGCAACCAAAAATGAGTACTACAAGCATTTTCCTCATGATTATATTTTCCTTTATTTAATTTTATACACAAGTATATAATATCGTCATAGTCTAGTATTTTTAAGAAGTTTCTTCAGTTGCTCTATACGTTCTAGAACCATTACATTTTCAGAAGTCACTTAATAGGCATCGGTCCAGGAGGGCTTCTACGGTTTTGCTGACATCTCTTTGAGGCACGAGTGGAATACTACGCGCCATCAACGACTCGTGCTCGTTCTGGACCGGACGGTTACTGGACAGTTGGACAGCAAGCTACCCATTACTCACCGTCTGCAAGCCCACGCTTACGGTGGAGCGGGTTATGCTCGAAGTTTCTTCACGTGATCTGACATTCATGCTTAAAGACAAAAACAAAACTTAATTTATAAGTACTTAACTTCAAAATTGCATACATGAGGGTATTTTGAAACTTTACCAAAGCTTAGTAGCGACAGCGACGCAGTCACCAAGATAATATTTTACGCTGCGTTTGTGCTTACAACGTGACAATGTAAGTCCGGAACTGAGCGGAATATTTCATAAAAGAGCTTAGTTCGTTACATGAGTTTCAAGTTTCACCTCTTTGAACGGTTTTATGTTAAATTTTAAAGGAAGAAAGGTTATTAAATCTTTTTTTTTTCTTTACGTTTTGTACTTCTATTTTTTTAAATTAATTCAGAGATCCCTTTTCAGGCTGTTATTGTTGAATAAAATAGACAGCGCCTATTTGGTCGGTTATGAAACTGTCAAGCCATCAACCAAGCAAACATCTAGGCTCTGGGCTGCTAAAATATTTATTTAAAAATAAAAACGTCGCTACACTCTTTTTTTTTTCGGTGCGAAAATCTTCCAATGACATCCCTCGCTCTTGGGCGGAGCAAGAGGGTGTGTCAGACTTTTTACTGACTAAAACCCACTCCTGTTCCTTCGGACATGGTAAGTTCGGAAGG
Organism: Mythimna vitellina; assembly: GCA_949316375.1. Classification (NCBI taxonomy): domain Eukaryota; kingdom Metazoa; phylum Arthropoda; class Insecta; order Lepidoptera; family Noctuidae; genus Mythimna; species Mythimna vitellina. The sequence goes on along the minus strand of OX438687.1, from coordinate 2,629,284 downwards.
TTCCTCCACCGGATTTGTGTGGAAGTGAAGCGCGGGTGCCACTACTGTGTCGACCGCTCGGAGGAAACGGTGGAGCATACGGTAGAGGTGTGGGAGGGCCGAGCACCGCAGTATCCTCGTGGGGGAGATCGGTGGCAACGATCTGTCGCGCCGGGCAACGATCTTTTGGTAGAGGCCATAGTCCGAACGACTCCTTCTGCGAAGCAGTAATGTTAGCAAAGGAGAAGGCCGCACGTACACGCGCGACGGCGCGGCCCTCACGCCCCGGCTGCCGAGATCCCAATCTCGATTTCCGGCCACCGCAGGCGCGGGCTTGTGGACAGCGAGCAGTGGGTAGCTACTCACTGCTCGGACGGTCGGTCGGGCTTGCGGACGGTGAGCAATGGGCAGCTCGCCGTCTGACGGTCCGGTAACCGTCCGGACCGAGCCCAAGTCGTCGTCGGCGCGTACTGTTCCACGCGCGCCTCAAGGAGATGTCAGCAAATCGTAGGGGCCCAGCAGGGTCGAAACCTACTGGAGCCAAGGCTCTGCTTCTGAAAGGAAGACTTGGTTCTGGTATGAAAAGCAACGAAGGAACAGGAGTTTTTTTTCGGTGGAGAAATTATCTTATGACTTCCCTCGCTCTTGGGCGGAGCGGGAGATAGTGTCAGAATACTGACTAAAAACCCACTCCTCCCGAACTGACCATGTCCGGTGAGAACCTGCTTTATGCGGAAGATGAGAACGCCGTGAGGCCTTTCTAGCCACGCCTCAAAGGGAGGACTTACCGTCATAATTATTTATGGGGTGCCCAACGTCGCTCCACTCTAGGAATCATTCCAATATCGTAGGTATGTTTACAGACATGAACAAAACGGCCGAACGCTCAGCATAATGCCGTGACAACACGCAAAATACGATGAGTCAATGGCACTGGTTTTAAGCGTGCGCCGGAATAAATATAATATATGGTATAAATAAGTCTTCTTTGACAAAAGTTTTGACTATTACTTACAGGATATATTATCAACAGACAGCATGATATTTTCAAATAACCTATAACAAAGGTACCCCAAGTAAATATATCTCCAGCTATCCAAATTCTCCAATTTTTAGTTACGTTTCCTTTCGAACTTAAAAAGATTATGTATGCGAATAAATTTATTCTTGCGGTTTCAGGTGGGATGGGAAGGTATTTGAAAGTCTGATTTTCAAATGGTCACACGTTCGTCGGAGATATGCTAATATTTTAAGATTTTGTTAGGGAAAATTGTGTAGGTGTGTCGAAAATTGTCTTCTTTTACTTTTGTGGAAGTTACGGTAGAATTTTGATTTGAAATTCGAAACCCTTCGTAAAAAATAATAATCCAATAGCCTTTGTTTCAAGGCTTGGAAAAAGCCTTTGTTCCATATCACAATATAAGTTTTTTTTTAATAATATTTTTATTTGAATACATGTATGGATTGTGTGAACAGTGATATGAAAGAAAAGGAAGTTAGTGATAACATGACGGTTGACAGGATAGAATGGAAAAAAAAAACGTGTTGCGCCGACCCTAAATAAGATGGGACAAGGGCAGTAAGATAATGATGATGATGGTTTTTATTTGAATATCACAGAAGCATTTTAATCATCAACATTATTCTTTCTGATATTCTGGCATTAGGGTTGTACGCTAAAGGTTCTACATACTAGCAATTTCATTAAGTTAAATTTTAAACAGTTTATTAGAGTAAAGACCTTATTTGATATTTATTACAAACAAAACATACAACTGGCTTTAAAAAACCTAAAATTGCAAATACTAATTTCTGATGGAGTTGTTTCTGCTTTTGTTTCGTCGTTTTTAGGGTTCCGTACATCAAAAGCAAAAAAACGGAACCCTCTATAGGATTGGGTACACCATAAGTATGGCGGTAAGTCCCCTCTTTGAGGCGTGGTTGGAAAGACCTGACGGCGTCCTCAACTTCCGCATGACGCAGGTTCTCACCGAACACGGTAAGTTCGGAAGTTCCTGCACCGGATTCATGCAGAAGCGACGCCCGAGTTTTGCCACTGTGTGGATCGCCCGGAGGACACGGTAGAGGTGTGCCCCGCTTGGGCAGAGCAACGCCGTATCCTCGTGGGGGCGATGGGCGGCGGCGAACGGCGGCGGCAATCGGCGGCGGCGATCTCTCGCGCTGGGCCTTGGTACAGGACATGGTCTGGAGCGAGGAGGAGTAGCAGGTGGTCGTCTCCTTCTGCGAAGCTGTAATGCTAGCAAAGGAGGTGGCCGATCACGTGAGGCAACGGTCCACACACCTCAACCGCCGCCGGGATTTCAATCCCGATTTCCGGCCACCGTAGGCGTGAGCTTGCGGACGGTGAGCATTGGGTAGCTAGCCGTCTGACCGTCCGGTAACCTTCCGGAACGACCCCAAGTCGTCGACAGCGCGTATTGTTCCACGCGCGCCTCAGGGAGATGTCAGAAAATCGTTGGGGCCCAGCAGGGTCGAAGCCTACTGGGGCCACGGGTAGTGTGAAAGTGAAACTTGGGACGGAGGCAAAGAAGGAACAGGAGTGGGTTTTTAGTCAGTAAAAGTCTGACACTATCTCGCGCACCGCTCAAGAGCGTGATTTGTCATTGGATGATTTTCCCACCTAAAACAAAACCCCTATAGGATCACTTTGCTGTTCGTCTGTGCCTCTATCTGTCTATCTGTCTGTCAAAACCCTATCTCGGGAACGCGTGGAGGTATCGAGTTGAAATTAAAACCGAGTTATATACTCAGGTATGCAGTCCTTTGAAGCTGTAAAAAAATCCAACTTCTAGTTTAACGAAAAAAAGACACGGCCGCGGTTCATGTCGCAAAGAACGTATATTTCGAGAATCTTAAGGAAACCAAAATTCTTAGGGTACTTCCCGTTGACATACACATAGTACGAATATAGAAAAAAAACTGAAAAGTGTAAATTTGTAGATACTTAACAAAAAAAAAAACTTTTTTGTCATACGGAAAAATCTTCGTAACTCAATTCGGAAATTGAACTGTTTTCATAGGCAAGTTTGAACGGAAACCTCAGTGCGCGAGTCAGACTCGCACTTGCTCAGTTTTTTTTATATCAACTTCCTACATATCTGCGGAAAGTTTTCTGAGTATATAAACCAAAAGAAAAGTCATCAAAATCGGCTAACATTTGACGAAGTTGGCCCAGTGGTTAAGCAATGGGCTTCTACGCTGCGAGTCATAGGTTCGAATCCCGAGCGGAACTAATATTTATATGGCCTACAGATAGATATTCTGGGCGGAGCGGGAGATAGTGTCAGACTTTTACTGACTTTTTAGTCAGTACCACCCACCCTGTTCCTTCGTTGCCTTCTTCCCAGGGCCCCGGGTTTCACTTTCACACTACCCATGGCCTCAGTAGGCCTCAACCCTACTGGGCCCCTACGATTTGCTGACATCTCCTTGAGGCGCGCGCGGAACAATACGCGCCGTCATCGACTTGGGCTCGGTCCAGACGGTTACCGGACGGTCGGACGGCGGGCTACCCGTGCCTTGTGTGTGTGAGTTTACTCGTTTGTGAACGCGAACAAATACATGAGTATTTTCTAGTATAGTGCAAAAGCAAAAAAAAATGTTATTGCTGAAAAAGATACAAAAAAGCTCCTTCTATTTTAGAACTGAGTACAAAAAAACTTATAAACAACAAATATCAATACAAGCTACACTTTTTTCACAGGATATTCTGGCTAACAGTCGTATATAGTCCACGTCCCTCAAAATGATGCCCAACTGATGCTGACATAAGCTACTGTTTCCAACAGGAAGCGTGTACTGCAGTGGCATCCGTCAACTTCGTTCAATTTTTACGCCTACTACGATGTCCCACACACCGCTCTTGGTTTATCCAGTCCTCTTTCTTTGTCCAGGCGATTTCTCTTTGGAATGCGCTCCCGTTGAACATCAGGATGGCGTCCAGTCTTTTAAGGTCATCACTTTTAAGGTGATGGCACGTGAGCACATTCGCAGGAAGTTGGTGTAATCATCACAGCGTTGATTTGTTGGATTCATTTTTCATAAATAGATTGTTAATTTGTATGTATGTATCTAAGTATATATTTATTTTCTATTTCTTTACCATTAAGCTGCACTTACCATGTTTTGTTTCTGCACCACCCTAAGGTCGACTGGTAGAAAATGCCTAAGGCGTTAAGTTCGCCTTTGTACAGTGTTTATTACTTGTGCATAGAGTTTTAATAAATAAATAAATAAAAAAAAAATAAGCTATGAAATCGTCAAATCTCTGGGCAGAGCGACAGAGAATGTCAATCTTTTACTGACTAAACCCATCTATGTGACTTCAGTTGCCTTTTGCTTTCCAGCGTCAGACATGGTTACTTTTTCGAACAATCCAGTAGTCGTAACAGGTATTAGCCCAAGTGGACCCTGTCCGTTTTGCTAACATTTCTTTAAGACGCGCGTACACTACGCATCGTCGAGTTGTGTTCGGACGGTTAGTTTCCCATTCCTCTGCGACTCTCGACGCCCGAGGCTTCTCCTGCAGCGTCACCGAATATGATACAAGTTTGACTCAGTCTATGAATTGAGTACGCCTTTTGAAATACATGCAAAAAAATACATTTGACATTGACATTGCTTTTACTATTTCTAAATTAATAGCGCCTCACCATCAATGATTGCATCTCTGCTTACCATCAGGTGGGATCGCAGTCAAGAACTGGTTTATATCAATTAAAAAAATATATATATCAAAACTGCAAGATATTGGTGCATGATTTAGTATCACACTTAATATATATTTTTATTTTATTTTATTAAATAAATATATGAATATTTGTCTTTATCCATTTATTTGATCACTTTTTAACATGATTTGTCAATTCGATTAATTTTAATTTATCTAGGCTTACATGGCAACTTCTATTCTTCAATTGGATCGTTTTTTATGAAGAAGATCCACAAAGAATCTCTACAGTTGCTCTATAATAAAATATAATATAGGTATATTTCAACAATGGTTAGTAATAGTTATGAAACGTTGTGGACCAGTCAATACAGCACCAATTAAATAAATAATAAATAAGTAGGACAGAAATTGTTCAGTGCCTGATTCTGCGAATTCTATAATGCTCTTATTCACAATGAAAAAAAGAAGCTATGTGAACCTATTAATAGATGACATGGTTATATTAAAATTATAGGTAACTAATAAAATTAGTCAGTGGCCTAAATAGTGTGCAATTATTGCAAAAATAAAATTATGAATAAAAATGAAATTCAAATAAAGATGGATATAATAAACATAAAAATCGTTTCTTCATTGTACCTCATGAAACAACTGCAGAATATTTCTTAAAATAGCGATCAAAATAATCAAAACTCACCATGTTCCTAATACATACATACATTTATTAATAAACACTCGCCAAAAACAAACTACTCAGGAGGACATAAATTCACTCCACATCGGCTTCATACAAGATATTCACACTAACGTACGCTTTGAATTCTGAAGTGTAGACGGAACCATTAAACTATTAAAAATACATTCAATTGAGATTCTGTTAAGAACATTCTCTTGCTACAACGTTCTCTAGGTACATAACTAACTGCTTTTGAAGTTCATTTCTTTTTAAATTTGATATAAACTAGTGCTTGACTGTGATCCCACCTGATGGTAAGCAGTGATGCAATCGTTGATAGTGAAGCTCACTAGTTTATTAAGAGCTTATTCACTCTAGCCTTCAAGGCATCTAAATTATAATCGGATGGGAAGACTTAAGCAGGCAAATTGTTCTAGTCCTTTCGTTGTACGCGGTATAAACGACGAGGCGAAGCGCATAGTCTGGACTGTAGAGGTTTCAACAACTTCAGGGTGAATACTTGCCGTACTTGCCGTCGGATTGTCCGATAGTAGAAATGAGATGGCGGAATCAAGTCATGGAATTCCCGCGCACATTCTCCAAAATGCAACCTGTAAAACACCAAAAGACTGGCTACCCTAGCCTATTGTATAAAATAAATAATGCAAATAAAGTTATTGTTGTCCATACGATAAATTTTATGAGTCATGGTTTTAAAACTATGTTACTAAAAGAGTTATGAGTATACATGTGGATGGGTGGAGAGGGAGAGGGAGGCCAAAGAAAAGATGGATGGATTGTGTGAACAGTGATATGAAAGAAAAGGAAGCTAGTGATAGTATGACGGTTGACAGGATAGAATGGAAGAAAAAAACGTATTGCGCCGACCCCAAATAAGATGGGACAAGGGCAGGAAGATGATGATGATGATGATGGTTTTAAAACTATGTGCTAGCACGTTAGCACCACTGACTACAACGGCTAACTGACGCACGACCGCCACAGATAATTTATTATTGTGTTATATATTACGTTAACAGTGAGTGTGTGTGTGTCTGCAGACTAGTGTATTTTAATAATATATAAGCTTAGTTATTTATTTAAATAAAAGAGTACTTTAGAACAAGTAGTCGTATGATTACATTTTTTGCAAAAGAAAAGAACAAAAAGTTTGAATATCACACTTCAAAAGCCAGCATATAAACCTTACTCATTGTAAACAAACATCCTTACTGCTGTATCACAAAACATTAAAAAAATACATTTACAAAACACTCACACATTCATACTTCCATTCAAACGTTCCCTACACACCAATACGCTTCTAACCGACGATACATACACACACACATGTAATATGTACAGTTGAGCAAGCTATTTGGTTCACAGACAGTTCTCTTCCACAAAGTGTAGGTATTTTAAAATAGAAGAAGAAGAAAAAATGTTTATTGGTTGGTTTTTGTTTAATGTTTTTTTGTTTGTTTTTGTGTTGTTTGTTGTTTTTTTGTTTGTTTAAAACGTAAGAGTACTGAGTAGTCAATTGCTTTACATTTTTTTTTTTGGACATTATTAGCTTATTTCGTAAGCAATAAAAAATAGATATATTTAATCAAAGTGACATCGCAACTAATCGTAGATTTTATAATTTCATGAGGTGGCCATTAACTGTGTGAAATCCATTTCAAGAAACAGTTTTTTTTTGTTTTTTTTTTTATTTTTTCGGTGGGAAAATCATTCAATGCCATCCCCGCTCTTGGACAGAGCGAGATATAGTGTCAGACTTTTACTGATTAAAAACCCGCTCCGGTTTCTTCATTGCTTTTCATACCAGGGCCGAGTCTTCCTTTCAAAATCAAACCCTTGGCCTCAGAAGGCTTCGACCCTGCTGGGCTCCCATGGTTGCTGACATCTCCTTGAGGCGTACGTGGAACGCCACGAACGGTCGGACGGCGAGATACGCATTGCTCGCCGTCTGTAAACCCGTGCCCACGGTGGCCGGAAATCGGGATCGAAACCTAGGAAGAAGGCTGGGGCGTGGGGACCATTTTATCGCGCGTGCACGTGCGGTCTCCTCCTTTGCTAATATTACTGCTTCGCAGAAGGGGCGAATACCTGCCACTCCTCCTTGTTCCAGAACATGGCCTATACCAAGACCCGGCGCGAGATCGCTGCCACTGTTCGCCCCTACGAGGACAAGGCTTCCTCCACCGTATGCTCCACCGCATCCTCCGGGCAGTCTAAATAATGGTGACACCCGGGCGTTTCTTCCGCACTTCAAGAAATGGTCGACTCAGTGATTTGTCTACGACATCGATATCTAATAACGATTAATCAAAATTCTTAATACTTGGTTCTTAATAAGGTGACTGCGTCGGACTACACTATTGAATTAAAAAGAGAACTGATCGTTTCATCGATTAGTTAGTAAATAGACGCCGTTTCAAAGTTTCAAAATAAAGACTTACGAAGTTTTCCTTATTAATTAAATTCTGGCCATATGGTATGTACCATATTACTTGTTTTACAGTACACCTAGATATCAGATAGCTCACGAGTCGGCGTGTTCACGCGAATCGAGATTACTAGGCACGTGACATATCGGGGCCGTGCCATATCGTATACAGAATTTTATACCCGGTTTCACGCTCAGAACGAGATCAAAACTCAGCATGCCCTCGCATGCCGAGTTTTCCTGTCCCATCGAATTGAATGGGGTTTTGAACGGTGATGATTTATGTTTGACTAGTTTCTGCCAGCGGCTTCACCCGCGTCAAACTAAGTTTCTCCATACAAACTTTGAACCCTCGTTTCATCCCCTTGGAGGGTGAATTTTGGGAAATCCTCTCTTAGTGCTCACCTACGTTATGAAAGGAGCTTCCTTTCATAACGTAGGTGAGCAAACTTTGACGCTCCTAGTTCCTGTAGTTTTGGCTGTGCATTGTTATGTCAGTCAGTCACTTTCTCATTTTATATATATTTATATATATTAATGAAAATAAATTTCTTTGTAAATAAATTACTCAATCACAAGTATATATATATATATATATATTTGATCGACTGCGATACCACCTGATGGAATGTGGTGATGCAATCGTTGATCGTGAGGCGTACTAGTTTATTAAGAGCATATTCAGTCTAATTTTGAAGACACCTAAATTATAATCGATTGTGAAGACCGCCATAGTTCATGAAATATTTCGGAGTTTTACAGGATGCATTTTGGAGAGTGTGCGCGGGAATTGCATGACTTGATTTCGCCATCTCATTTTTACCATTGGACAACCCAACGAACGTTGAGTATCCACCCTCACGTTGTTGAAAGCTCTACGTTCCGGACTAAGCATTTCGCCTCGTCGTTCATACCGCGTACATCGAAGGACTGGAACAATTTGCCGGCTGAGGTCTTCTCATCCGATTATAATTTGGGTGTCTTCAAGGCTAGAGTGAATAGGCTCTTAATACACGAGTCCGCCTCACAATCAACATCAAGTGGGATAGCAGTCAAGCACTAGTTTATATCAAATAAAAAAAAACCGTCAGCAGGCAAATTGTAAATGGTATTCTTTCGATGTACGCGGTATAAATGACGCGGCGAGATACTCACCGTTCGTCGGGTTGGCCGATATGTAATATGGTGCAAGTCATGCAATTCCCGCGCACACTCTCCTGAAAATGCATCCTGTAAACAACGAAATATTTATTGAACTATGGAGATACTTTTCTATTTTGCATTAGAACTGTCTGAGATTTAAATTAACTGGGTTATGCCTTTTTATGTATGGGGAGAGGGATATCATCGAATAGCTTTTTCTATTCTGGGTAGAGCGAGATTGAGTGTTAAGGTGATTTTATATCAGTGAGGCAAGGTGATTAGGTATTAGTTAGTAAAAGTCTGACTTGCCCACCTGCTCCACCTTAGGGCGGGAGAAGTCTTAGATGATTTCCCACCTAAAAACAGGACTTTTATCTGGGAGTTTGAGAAATATCCCGTAATAAACAGCATGAGTGCGTATACTACTTTAAATAGATAGACCCTAGACGCTTATAGTCCAGGCAAGAATTCCTCAGATACAGCTCAAGAATCTCTACTATACTGCATTTTCCAAAACCTCCTTTACAAGAATGCACGTAAGAACGCGTCTACGAAACCCGAGCTGCACCTATAAGGAAATAGATTAAAGATACGAAATACGAGGTACGAGGAACGGATACGAGGTACATATGTACTCTTAAGAGCCCACAACGGCGGCGTGTTCACGCGAATCCAGATAACTTCGAACGTGAAAAACCGAACTATGCAGTTTGAACACAGACATTGTACAGCATAGATACGAGTATGTTATATCTAGCTGTACATTTCCAGCATAAGCTGTACTGCTGTTACGTTTATCATCTACATTTAAAAGTCGGTTCACTTTCGGTCAGTGCCATCGCACGTGAACACATTCGCAAGTTGGTGTAATCATCGCAGCGTTGATTTGTTGGATTTGTTTTTCGTCATAACATTTTTAATATGTATGTATGTATCCAAGTATATATTTAGTATTGTATTTCTAATCTAGTTTACCATTATGTTGCACCTACCATGTTATATTTCTTCGCCGCCCTAAGGTCGATTGGTAGAAAATGCTTAAGGCATTAAGTCTACCTTTGTACAGTGTTTCTTAGTAGTGCATAAAGTTTTAATAAATAAATAAAAATCAGCTTATATTGGAAAATACAGTTTGAATTCGTATTGTGTAGACTTTCTGTACCTTGAAAGGTCAGGTTAAACTGGTAATATATAACTTGATTTGTGTTGTCATGCGTAAGGGGAACATTGCTTTATATAACAGCGATTCTTAGAAGAAACATAAGGTGGAATACATAACCAGTAACCTGTCCTTAGTATCAGAGAAATAAAGTATAATAAAATGAAGCTCCTAAGAATTTGGCTTTTAGCAACTGAGAGTGTCGGCGACAAAGACTTTTTTAATCATATAAAAGTTGTCTGTAGTTCTGTCAAAAGACCGTAATGTCATAGCTGGAAAGTACTTAGAGGTTTTCTTTTTATTTTAGGTCGATCTAAGGAACAAAAAAAATACTAGGCAAGTGCGAGTCAGACTCGCGCACTGAGGGTTCCGTACAAACTTGAAAGGTAAATTGCGGTCTATGACGTTTTAAAAAAAAAACTACTTACTAGATCTCGTTCAAACCAATTTTCGGTGGAAGTTTGCATGGTAATGTATATCATATGATGTACATTACCATGCAAACTTAAAAAAAAATATTTTTTAGTTTTATCATTCTCTTATTTTAGAAGTTACAGTCATGTCTCCCCCGACACACATTTTTCCACTTTGGAAGTGTCTCTCACTAAACGCGAACTATTTAGTTTAGAAAAAAAAAATATTAAAAACCTCAATATCATTTTTGAACACCTATCCATAGATACCCCACACATATGGGCTTGATGTTAAAAAAATTGAGTTTCAGTTCTAAGTATGGGGAACCCCAAAATTTATTGTTATTTTTTTTTCTAATTTTGTGTGAAAATCTTAATGCGGTTCACAGAGTACATCTACTTACCAAGTTTCAACAGTAAAGTTCTTATAGTTTCGGAAAAAAGTGGCTGTGACATACGGACGAGCAGACAGACAGACATGACAAATCCACAAGTGTTCCGTTTTTTGCCATTCGACTACGGAAACCTAAAAATCCCTCTTGATTTTCAGATGATTCTTCTTATTTATTTAATTATTTATGTACACAAAAAACTCAAAAGCTAAAGAAAGGAACAAATACAGATAGAAAAGAACAAAGGTGAAAAAGGTGGTGAGGTTTTTGTGTGAAAAAGTAGCAAATATTTTCAAAATATTTATTTATACATTCTCTTGGTGCCCCGCAATTTGTATTTGTCTCTACCGCGCTTTCATACAAACCAGTATCTTGTTGTGAGAAACAAATAAGTTGCCTAGACAAAAGTTACTCGTGTGTGCTATCTCTAAATGAACACAAACCACGCAATATGACATAATAATATAACGATCATCAATCACCACTATTCTTCGTAATATATAAAAATAAGTACAACATTAAACTTTCAACTAGTTATCAAAAGTTCTTGAGTAGATGTTAAAGGTAGCGAGGTGGGGAAGATTGGTAACGGCGCTGTACTTTTCCTTCTAACTTGACTGTATTAAGCCTGGGTAGGAGGATAAAGTGATCTCATTGGTGAAGGTTTTCCTCGCGCACTACCTCGCTATTTAGCATATCTTATATATATGTGGAAGCTTGTAATTAGCAATGTAGCTATTTACTATTATCGTTATGTTGTTATTAGTCTGTAAGCTTTCCTAAAATTTGAGAAATAAAATAAATAAAATAAAATATCTGTTGCAAAAGTAAAAAAAAATAATAATATTCATTTAATTAAAAAAGTCATAATTAAATTGAATGTATAAATTTAATTTAATGTAATATATTTTTTTAAATTAAAATAGTGAATTTATTTAAGTAGTTCAGGAAAACCAGATTGATACATTTACGGCTCCTGTGGAGTGTGTACTCCTGCTGGCTGTGGGAGAATGGGAGTCGGGTCTATGGCTTCACGCTCTACCGTCGTCGAACAGAGGCACCTTGCTCGATGATAATATTTTCCGCCTCGCAGCTTCCTTACGTCTTGACGCTCCCTGCTGATCTCCTCATCGCTGCCACTGTGGTGAAGTCGTCAACAGCCTCGGACACCATGGTCTGTCATGCAGCCAAACTGCGGGTCACATAGCACAACACGCGAATATCAACGACATCATCAGACGCGCTCTCGTGACCGTTGGCGTTCGTCTTGGCACGCGGCGATGCGCGATGGCAAGAAACCGGACGGCTTGTCGTTATTCCCATGGAAGATGGGTAGGCCTTTTGTATGGGACGCTACTTGTGTCGATACTCTTGCGCCTTCCTATCTTCCTAGCTCGTCGTGTTGTGCTGGTGCTGCCGCTGCGGATGCAGAGAACCTAAAATGGCAGAAATATAAAAGTTTCAACCTTTCAAAGGTTGAAACTCTCGGTTCGTGGGGTTCGAAAAAATAACTTCCTACAAGGTATGAAGAATATTTCTGCCACTTCAGCTTCTCCGCAGCCACAGCGGCAGCACCAGCACAACACAATGTCCGAGGGCTCACAACTTTTTAGTTTTTCGGGCACGTTACCAGTCGACAGCGATATGGAAGTTTTTTGACGCAATATTTTAGTTTTATTTTAGTGAGTTGTAATTAGCGTAGGGTTTTTATTTTTTTTATTTTACTGTTGTTATAGTTGGTTAAGTATTTTTAAATATAAATTATTGAATTTAATGCCTTAATTAAATTTACTGTCATAATTAAATTTAATGTCTAAATTTAATTTTGTTTCATAATTTTATTTAATGTCTTAGTTTAATTTAATATCATAATTTAATTTAATGTCATAATTCAATTATTTATGTAATTTTTTGTGCAGACCAAAGTACAGAGGCGGACTTAAGGCATTTTCTACCGATCAACTTTTGGGTGATGCAAAGACAAACTGTGGTAGGTGCAATGTTAAGCATTAAATATTGTAACACACTTTATTTTATACAAATTTACCTAGTGAAATAAATGGTGCAAACAAATAATAAGAAAAATTTAATTTCCTTATTTAATTTAAGGTCTTATTAAGTTACAATATTTAATAGTTAAGATATATATAATATATTATAATGAAATTTTATTAAATGTTGACCTTAAATAAAATAAATTACACTAACAATAAAAAAAAAATTAAGGTCTTAATTTTATTTCAAGCACCCTAACTCATGTCATCATGCGGTTTTATTTGAAAGAGTTACCGGGGTCATGGAACAGGAAAAGCAACTGAAAACAAGTCTGATACCCCCTCTCGCTCCATCCAAATCGGGAAAAGTGATCTGATGAATTCACATCCAAAAACAAACTGCCGCGGTAAATAATACTTCAATATCTAACCAACAGCGAGTACATTCAAGTACTCATCAATGATAAAACTTCCCGTTCCAATACAAAAGTTCCATTAGCTCGCTCTTCAAAGCTGCGACTAATTAAAATGTAAACAGCTGAGGCTTATCCGCCACGCAATGGATTAAACGGGAAAGGATCTGATTACAATCTCGCTTATTTTATGCATATGTACCTACTATTGAAGCCTTATAGTTTTGATTGGGGAAATAATTTAGTTTGAACTAGAACACGTCATTGCGCCAGCGGTACATGGTGGACAAAATATCCAGAAGGGTCGAAGTGCTCTAGCCCGGGGCCAGCCCCACAATAACATAGTGGACATCCCACCCACACGCACAAAGCGTTTTGAGAACACATTTATTATGCGTACAGCCAAGGAGTGGAATTCCTTGCCGGAGTCTGTGTTTTCTGATAGCTACAACTTAGGGGTCTTTAAGTCAAGAGTGAATAGGTTACTTCAAGGCAAGCGTGCTCCATCGTCGACCAAATCATCGCTTACCATCAGGTGAAATGGCGGTCAAACGCAAGCCTATCATTAATAAAATAAAAAGTAAAATAATAAATACGTAGTGTATATCACGCCTATACTGCTCAAACAGTGGCCAAGGATTACCAACACCGTGTAGGGTCAACGGTTTCGCCAAACTCGTGAGGAACATCTGAACGAGGCTCGTGAACCGGGAGATACAGCAGAAAGAACAGGATGCCATTGTTACCCAGCAAAAGTCAATTTATGCTAATACCAGCTTCTGGGAGCGGCTTCATCATCATCATTCAGCTAAAAAACGTCCACTGTTGGACACAATTATATCTTCCCCAAGTATCGCTACAGTGACCGGTCCTATACGTCTATCATCTAACGGACTCTTGTGACCGTCACTAGACCTTCGGTGTCTTGTGACCAGAACCTTCACATGCGTAAAAGTATGAATTTTTCCCAAGGATACACTCCCGGGATATAAGTATTCAGTTAACCATTCCAGGAGACGGTCTCTCCGTGTACCAAATTTCATTTAAGTTCGTTCAGCCGTTTTAGGGTAAAATAATAAGAAACATACACATCATCATCATCATTTCAGCCGAAAGACGTCTACCGTTGGACATAGGCCTCCCCCAAGTATCATCATAATGACCGGTCCCTTGCGGCTCGCATCCATCGGATTCCCACGACCCTTACCAAGTCATCGGTCCACCTTGTGGGAGGCCTTCCAACGCTGCGTCTTCCGGTACGTGGTCGCCATTCCAGAATCTTTCATCCCCATCGACCATCTGTTCTGCGAGCTATGTGCCATGCCCACTGCCACTTAAGTTTGGCGATTCTTCGGGCTATATCCATAACCTTGGTTCTCCTGCAGATATCTTAATTTCCAACATTATAAGGTTGCTTCTGCTAAAGTGCCTACCTTTTTTTTGGTAGACGGGAAAGTCTTCCAATGACATCCGTCGCACTTAGGCGGAGCAAGAGGGCGTGTCAGACTTTTACTAACTAAAAACCCACCCTTGTTCCTTCATTGCCTTTCGTACCAGGGCCGAGTCTTCCTTTCAGAAGCAGACCCTGCTGGGTCCTTACGGTTGCTGACATCTACTTGTGGCGAGTGTGGAACACTACGCGACGTCGACGACTTGGTCTCGGTCCGGCCAGTCGGACGGCGAGCTTGCTAAAGTGCCTACCTGAGTTTCAACCTACGACGTTCTACTTGTAAGTCGAGGCCGGTACCACTGAGTCACTATTGCTTTGCATGCATGCACAAAGAAAGTCATAATGAACCGATTCTCATCTTTATAAAAAGGCCTTAGCTCTGCCATAGGGCAATAAAATTACAGGCCAGTGGAGGAAAAAAAAACAAATAAATTAACTGCACATTCCTCTCGCTAGAATCGTTGCAAGGAATCCGATTACTCCATCTAAGTACCGTTCCTTTGTCGATTTTAATTGGAAAAATGTCTGAAGTACTTTTTTGATTTGCTTTAGGAATGTAGTCTGTATTTTATTTGAAATGATAACCTGCTACCAAGTTCTGAGTACTCAAGTGTATTTATTCAAACGCTTGTACGAAGCAAAAAGTAAAAATGGGTAGCATTTGGCATTGTATTCACAAGTTTTTATTTTTTTATTTTCTGTAATATATTTTTTTGTTTAAGCTACCGGCACTCTGTATAGTCCAGTTTTATAAACAGTACCTGGACAATATATATAATACCTAAAACGTGCAGTTCAAGTAAAAATATAAAAATATATTGAAAAAGACGAGGTATCGAAGAAATAGGTCATTTATGGCAAAGATGTGAGCAAATGCAAAAAGGAGACTGATAGAAGACGAAAAACAAACAAGACGTATAAAAAAGTTAAATAAAATTCACTTTTAGTGAAGAGTTCTGGGAATTATACTAGACGGCCAGTATAATTCCCAGAACTCTTCACTAAAAGTGAATTTTATTCCTGCTCTTGATACCGCTGTCAACATGCATTAAAACTTAATAAGAAGACTGGCCTGAGCTAAGAAATAATGAAAGTTGCCTAATATATGCAACAAAGACACAACAACAAAAAACAACAACAAAACAATAACCGTTGTACAAGCGACTTCTAATCTTTTGTCAAAGAATAAGCCAACCTATGACAACACATTACAGATATTACATCTCTTTAAAAATTCATCCCACGAGAAACAATTATAAAACGGGGATACATAAATATTTTTCATGTTCACATAAAAAATAACATTCTCATATTTATTGCTCCAGCTATAACAATCTATTTATAAATTTTGTAAAAGAAGACTGTATAATTATTATGTGTTGTAGTCGAGTGCAGGACGAACTTTGCACTGTCACGGCTATCTACAAATGAAAACAGTATACTGCACTTGATAGCTCTCTTTATTAGGTACACAGGAGTATAGGGATACAACAAATTTGCAGAGCAGCCCCCCCAGCCAAGTTACAATCGTATCGTTCGTTCCTAACGCCTCGAGTAGGCCACGCCTCCGATTCCTTTGTTCTGACGTCATCTCAACGCTCAGTCACGTGGTCAGAACAAAGGAATCGGACACGTGGCCTACTCGAGGCATTCAAGTGCCAAAATATGCACCTAAACGGAACGTAAACGGCCTTATCTTCAGATTGCGTTGATATTGAAGGGATAGCAGACTCAAGTCATCATCATCATCATTTCAGCCGAAAGACGTCCACGGTTGGACATAGACCTCCCCAAGTGTCGCAACAATGAACGGTCCTGTGCGTCTCGCATTCATCGGATTCCCACAACCCTTACCAGGTCTTTGGACCACCTTGTAGGAGACCTTCCAGCGCTACGTCTTTCGGTACGCAGACTTAAGTATTTGATATTAATTTCAGCTTGATACCTTCCTATACGCCTTCCTGAGTAAAAGGGTCTTGATATACGGTAAAATGGACATTAAAGTGATCCTATAAGGATTCCGTTTCTGCTGAATAAGGTTACGGCATGTTTTAGTAAAGTATCATGTGATGTGTCACAAAAATGTGTCGTATTGATAATAGAATGAATGTTCCTGTATGATTTCTATTTTAGTTACATAAAAGAAAATATTGTTATCGACATGCTAGATAATAGAAAAAGTAATAAACATGTTTCGTAAACAAGTTGTGTTTGACACAATTACGTAAATGTAAGGTTTCAAAATATATGTCTGATCAAATCATATGTGACTTAAATATTCTTATAGGACTGCCAACGTTAAGCCTCCACTGTCTGTCCATCTGACTGTCTGATTGTCTGTCTGTCAACAGGCTTTATCTCATAAACTTTAAGAGTTCTAAGTCTTAAGGTTTAGTTACAATTTTCACAGAATGTGGATTTCTATATGTGAGCAGTGGTGGCCGAGTGGTAACGGCTCCGACTTACGAGCTGTAGGTCGCAGGTTCAAACCCAGCCAGGCGCATTACTTTGAGTAATATATTTCATCACCACTGCTCTCAAAACGGTGAAGGAAAACATCGTGAGGGAACCGGGATGTCCTAGAACCAAAAATTCGAAGACATGTGACATTCACCAACCCGGCACTGGGCCCGCGTGGTGGATTACGGCCCATTCCCTCTCCTAGATAGGAGGCCTAAATCCCAGCAGTGGGAACATTGAAAGGCTGATTATATTATTTACGTTATGTTATGTGTATTTATTTACGTTATATTACCATTACAAGTACAAATAATAAAGTTTAAAATTAAAGGGGTTCCCATACAAGAAATGTTATTCTATCGGAGTTTTTTGCTTGATTTTAATACCCATCGTGCGTGTATCCAACTCGCACTTGGCCAGTTATTTAACTTGCACAAAAGAGAGCCGCAGGCAACAGCAAGCAATTCAAATATCGATGTTTGGACACTTTTCAATATGAACGTTTCGTAATGAATCCTTCTTATTTACTCGCTTTCTTACACAATGCCTTCAGATGAGAAATGAAAAATGAGTTTTGCGATTCCAAATACTTTTCAAGTTTATTACTTTGTGTAGGATGTGAGTTTAATTTTGTCGTTCGACGTTAAGTATGTTTGGAAAAGGATTTGAAGAGAAATATAAAAATATGTTTTTGAGGGTTATGTCTTTTTAAAGGGGTTTATAAAACATGTTTTTTGAGGGTTTTGTTTTTAGGGTAGGAAATTATCTAATGACTTCTCCTGATTTAGGGCGGTGCGGGAGTGCGTGTCAGATTTTTATTGAGTAAAATCACACTTATGTTTTTTCGGTTGCCTTTGAGTTCTAGGAGCACGGGTAACTTTTCAAAAGTCTTGCCAGATTTATTCTTCATTCGACCCACTGAGTTTTGTCCCACAAAAAAAATCCTGGTTCGTCCCAAAATACATGCTTCCTTCGTTCTAAAATATTATTTTAATTGTGCGTCTCGCATCCATCGGACTCCAGCGCCCCTTCACCAGATCATCGGTCTACCTTGTGGGAGCCTTTCAACGCTGTATCTTACGGTACGTAGTCGCCAGTCCAGAAACTTTTATCCCCATTGCCCATCTGTTTTGCGAGCAATTTGCCTGGCTCATTGCCACTTAAGTTCGGCGATTCTTCAAGTTAAGTCGACAATCTCGGTTGTTCTGCAGATATCTTTATTTTTGATGTGATCACGCAAGGAAACTCCGATGCATAGGTATTTTTCATCAGACTTCTGATAAAGCCTTTTGCAAACGACCACGTTTCGGAGCCGTATATCATCACTGGTAACACGCACACACATAGAATTCCGTCTTGAAACACTATATGGGACGACAAGATACCGTGCAGCTTCCCGAACGCTGCCTAACCAAAATGGGTTCGATGATCGACCTCTTTCTCGAAGTTACACGTACCCAACTGGATCGACTATCTCTGGCAAATGTAGTGGTACTATACCTTCGAGTGTAGATTCTCAATCTTGGCAAAAGTGGGTGCTACATGGATATTTGCCATGACTTTAGTTTTGTCCATGTTCATTTTTACTCCTACACTTTCGGAAACTCCACTGAGGTCACCATTGTACTGAGCTGCTCCTCCGTAGTTTCTGCCATGACTAGTAACTATGTCGTCAGCAAACCGAAGATGAGTGATATCCTTCATTGCGGCCGAGTTTCTGAGAAATAACGTCTTCCTGCCTCACACCTCGCTGTAAGAGGTTTTGAGGTCTGGTCCTGAAGTCGAACTGACATGGTGGCATTTTTGTACGAATACTTCTGCACTTCGATGTACCGATAGTCAATCTGGCACCATTGGAGAGACTGCAGTATAGCCCGAATCTCGATCGAATCAACGGCTTTCTCGTAGTTCACAAACGCTTAGAAGAGAGGCTGATTATATTCCTAAATCTTCTGTGTAACATGCTAATCCAGCTTGTTCGGGAGGCTTGAAGTCATCGAACCTGTGCGTGAGACGGTTCGTGATAACTCTCGAAAACAGTTTGTAGACATGGCTCAAAAATGAGATGTGCCTGTAATTCTTAAGCAGGGCGTTGTCACTCTTCATAAAGAAGAGTACCACCATACATCCATACCTGTGGCGTTTTTCTCTCGAGTATGACGAATAGTAGAAAATAATTGCCTATGTTACACTTAAGTTAGGCCTTTCTTCGGGCTATGTCCGTAACCTTCGTTCTCCTGCGGATATCCTCATTTCTGAAGCGATCATGCAAGGAAACTCCGAGCATAGCCCTTTCCATTGCCCCTTGAGTAACTTTAAGCCTTCTAATGAGGCCTATTGTAAGCGACCACGTTTCGGAGCCATATGTCATCACTGGCAACACTCACTGGTCATAGACTTTTGTCTTGAGACACTGTGGTATATTGGATTGTGGCAGTGGGCAGGGCACATTGCTCGCAGAACAGATGGTCGATGGGGACGAAAGGTTCTGGAATGGCGACCACGTACCGGAAGACGCAACGTTGGAAGGCCTCCCACAAGGTGGACCGATGACCTGGTGAGGGTCGCGGGAATCCGATGGATGTGAGACGCACAGGACCGATCATTGTGGCGGCATTTGGGGGAGGCCTATGTCCAACAGTGGACGTCTTTCGGCTGAAATGATGATGATGACGATGATGATGTCACAAATCTTTCTTCTTTATAATTATGTTAGTATAGAAGAAAAGATTTAACATCAATGAACAATTTAAAACAATCGCTCCTTTGCTTCCTCCGCAAGATGAAATTTACTTTTATTATTTTATAATAACACAAGTAGTTCGTATACAGCTTATGTCACTGGAGTCTGTTTAGAAGAGCAGGTAAAAAAGGTCAAACCCTTTTTTATTTCGTCTTTTGTTTGTTTGCTTATATTGACATAAATATCTACTATTATTTTCCGTAATGGAAAAAATATGAGAAATTTATGTTTAAAAAATACTTAGCTAACTATAATTACAATAAATCTAACAAATAATAATAAAAACTCTAAATAATAATATTAAAACATTTTAAATAACTATCTACTTACTTTTTGTTGACTGTACTTTTAAGGTAGTTGTAATTTGGGACGAACAAATATTTTTTTGGAATATAGGACAAAACTTCGGGACGAACGAAGAACAAACCTTTTGCCATAGCCCAAGGTTGCAGTCTTAAAGAAGTTCGTAAAACAATGTTTTTATTTTTTGTTCTGTTTCTACATTATAAACGTAAAGGTCTGGATGTTTCAAAGTTTTTTTAGATAATCATATCGTCATGGAGCAGGGACCTCGCGGGTCGAAGCTGCAAGGATAAGTTTGGTTTGTGGATACGAAGTTTCTTCAATGTCTCTGAAAGCACCTTATTTCCAAAAAACAATAATAATGTTACTGACACTCAAAGTCGTCTAATGTTACACTTTTTTTTGCCGTGGTCCCCCTACTGACATGTACACAGGTTTTTCTCTTAAACAATTTTTTTTTAAATAATAATAATAGTTTATTGACCATAAGTTAGGTACACTGAAAAGAAAAGGAAGTTAGTGATAGTATGACGGTTGACAGGATAGAATGGAAGAAAAAAACGTGTTGCGCCGACCCCAAATAAGATGGGACAAGGGCAGGAAGATGATGATGAAGTTAGGTACACTGATAATACATATTTATATAGTACATAATAATGCTATCATAAGTAAAGCAATGTTCCACATATTTGATAAAATTTATAAATGCCCATTGACGACCGGCTGGGCCTGGTGGAACCAACCCGCACTGGGCCCGCGTGGTGGATTACGGCTCATTCCCTTTCCTAGAGAGGAGGCTTGAGTCCCAACAGTGGGAACATTGTAAGGCTGACTATGCTATATGCTATGCCCAATGACGGCATACAGAGAAAAGTTCTTTACCTCGCGTGCTAGTCAAAAACTGTGTTACGGCAAGGTAAAGTTCTCGCTCATGGAATAATAGTCATAGGTCATGGAATAATAGTCATTTGCTAGGTAACAGACTTTAATAATACTGGAATATAGTTTTTAAGTCAACAACTTTGTTAATTGTCAAAAATACCTATTGTGAAGAGAAAATAAATAAATGATTTGAATTGATCTATTATGTTGAAAATTATGAAGACACGGAGTCTACAGTGCCACACAAACATATTGTTAAATCAATTTACCTACAATCTACTGACGTCACTCCAATCTAAAATCAACTATTTGCTCCTCCCATCGTTATCACTAAACCACAAACTTGTTATCACATCGGATGTACGTCGAAACTTCCTCGTTACGTTCACAGTAACTGAATATTGTATTGATACGGCGATGGTGACAGCATATTTTAACGAAGAGCGAACAGATTGGGACAATATTGAGGATTGAGAATAGATTGGGTGTTGGAAGGCCTCCTACAAGATGGACCGATGACCTGGTAAGGGTTACGAAAATCTGATGGATGTGAGACGCATAGGACTGTTAACTGTGGTGATACTGGGGGGAAGCCCATGTCTAACAATGGACCTCTTTCAGCTAAAATGTTGATGATGATTATGAAAAAGATTGCGAGATCTCTACCATAAAACAGTTTGCTGGGAATATACTCAGTTTTGAGTTAAGCTCGCCTATGTTCTTGAAATTTACTCGTATTGTCATTGTATCTATCTACCTATTGAAGTCTAGTTTTCGCACTTATTTGGCCATGGCGGCCATCCTTTAGTGAGCTTATTCCATCCAGACTCTCTTCAAAAACAGATCAGGTTTTCTAGGTTTTTGCCTGTCAGAATTATGTGTTTCCTGACATTTACAACCTAGGGGTCTTTAAGTCAAGAGTGAGTAAAGTACATATATACGTCAAAAATGAGGCAGGGTATAACATACCCGAGACACGTTTGTGCAAGTATATCCCGGCCAGTGCCTCGCACTACACTGCAACTACACCACTATCCCGTGCGACACGCTCCTGCCTCCTACCGAGCAAGCTAGTATCGCCAAACGAGGATTTCAAATTTTACCAGGGTGTGAGACACCCTAGCTCATACTCGCCGAGTTATAATCGGACGGGAAGACCGCAGTAGGGAAATTGTTCCAGTCCTGTGATATATGTGGTATAAACAATGAGGCAAAACGCTTGGTCCGGACCGTAGAGGTTTCAACAACGTAAGGATGAACACTCGCCGTACGATGGCGATGGCAAACTCACTGCTCATTATCGACAATTTTAAAAAAAGAAACAATTTTTTCTTGACGGAAAATTACCTCATCCATTACCCCAACCTTTTTCATAAGAGAGTTAGTATTTAAAAGTAGATTCCACATCACCTAAGTAGTAACTTTTGGCCGCAACTTCGTGCACGATAATGATTTTAGTTGACTCAACTCACGTAAGCCAAGCTTAGTTAACTTGGTCGCAAAGCCGGATTTTTACTGACGCGCTTTTGAACATTGTACATTGTTTGAAATCCGATTTTTAGTTTTAATACATCCGGGAAAGGGTTGTTGGGAAAGTTTTAACTAATCACTTTGGAGGGTTTTTGGAAATGATTTCTTTGAATTAATTAAGTAAATGTTTGAGGAAAATTTGTGAATGGTTCAAGGAGTAAACGAAGACGCGTGAAACAATGAACGTATTTAAAAGTTCCAATGACTTAGTAAGTTTATTTTTTGAAATATCAGAATACCTTTATATTGTTTTTTAGGGTTCCGTGCCCAAAGAGTAAAACAGACTGAGACTCCGATGTCCGTCTGTCCGTCTGACTGTTTGTCGGTCTATTCGTCTGTCACCAGGCTGTATCTCATGAACCATGATAGTTGAAATTTTCACAGATTATGTACTTCTGTTACCACTATAACAACAAATACTAAAAAATAGAATAAAATAAATATTTAAGGGGGCTCCCATACAACAAATATGTTATTTTTGTCGTTTTTTTGCGAAAGGTACGGTACCCTTCGTTTGCGAATCTGACTCGCGCTTGTTCGGTTTTTCATTTACACATGGTAGTCATAGTCATGTGAACTCACATATAGAAGAGACCCAGACCCGGAACATGAGAATTACCTGTAGGCCATACAAATATATTTCCGACCGGGAATCAAACCCACGACTCGCAGTGCAGTAGCAAATCACTCAACCACTGCAGCAACTTGCATGATGATAGTGTAGACGTAATGAAAAGGCTTCTATGTATTTAATTATTACTTTATATTATAAGACAGATAGATGATATATTCTTTATGAGCACGATCGTTTGTTCTGTCTGGGTGTAATTTATATATAATATGTATGTATTTAGAAATATATTAGTATGTTTATCAGTTGTTTAGTACTCATAACACAAGCTCTTCTTAGCTTGGGACTAGACGGCGTTGTGTGATATTTGTGGAATATTATTAGATTATTATATTACAATGTACATCAAAACTAAAAAATACATTAGGAACTTAAAATTTATAGGTTGTTACAACAGGCGATCTTATTGCTAAAAGCGATTTTCACAGACAACCTCTAAGAAGCATTTTATATCATTTTCATAAAATTCTTCAACTTCAACTCTTCATTAATGGCATTTGTGGAAAAGACACCACAATTTTGCCAATGACACGTGCAAACTATTAATAGACCATCAAACGCTGGAGAGTATTTAGCGCTTGCCGCCTAACTTGACAAACAACCTGATTTTTATGACATTTAGAACATTTTTTTTTTTCTTCTTATCAAAATATGAACCTCTATGGTATAAATCATAAATCTTAAATTATCTTGCCAGTTTGCAAATTAATAAGAGTCATAGCAGCATGCGACCTGTTAAGATGCCACAACAGCATGCTCAACATTTTTGTAAGACTTCAACTTTGTTTTTTATTGTTTTAGTACATACTGCATTGTGTGTGCACTATTTCACCCTCATAAAACACGTCTTACATCAACTTGAACAGTTAAATGCGAGCTATATCCGTGACATTTCCAGCATTAGCTGTTAGCGAAATTATGGTAATGCACGCTAATTTGCGGGCAGACTGACGTGGATGCATGGCCCTTGCTAAATAATGGCGTGTGTGCGAATGGTGACAATTTTGTCGAGTGCTTGCTTCGACCCCTATCATACGAATGATTTGACTGATTGAGGGATGCGTGTGGAAAGGATTGTAGTATTGAAACGTTAGACACGTATACCACAGATAGAGCACCACGGAGAGATTCCAGAATAGATATCTATTCTAGTGTTTTTAATCAGGACGTGGTTGTTGCAATTTCATGCTGGGACTTGTAAAATCCCTTGGAAATTGTTGAATCACCGAGCATTGGTGGCCGAGTGGTAACGGTCCCGACTTACAAGTTGTAGATCGCGAGTTCAAACCCAGCCAGGCGTATTACTTTGTGTAATTTATTTCGTCACCACTACTCTCAAAACGGTGAAGGAAAACATCGTGAGGAAACCGGCATGTCCTAGAACCAAAAATTCGAAGACATGTGACATCCACCAACCCCCACTGGGCCCGCGTGGTGGATTACGGCCCATTCCCTCGCCTAGAGAGGAGGCCTGAGTCCCAACAGTAGGAAACATTATAAGGTCGACTATGCCATGCTATGCTACTTGTAAAATTAGTAAAATTAAGAGGACAATTCCCGAGCCATTTGTCGTCAACGTGAGCATGATTTAAAAGCTTGTTTCAACTAACGTAATCCACCACGGGTAGTGTGAAAGCGAAACCCCGGGCTTCGCTTTCACACTATGGCCCCGGGATGAAGGCAAAGAAGGAACAGGAGTGGGTTTTTAAGTCAGCAAAAGTCTGACACTATCTCCCGCTCCGCCCAAGAGCGGGATTTATCATAAGATGATTTTCCCACCTAAAAAAAAAAAACTAACGTAATCCAATAAAATGTTTGAGACAATGTGAGAAAAGAGACGTAACGTCTGAATACTTCGTTGGCATTCAGTAATTCCATCACTCACTCAAATTTTTCTTAAAACTTGTACCAAGAAATACGTGATTTTATAAAAACTTTAAAAGTTCTTGGAAAAAAATTTCATCATTCAGAAACTTTTATAGATATATTTTCTTTACCTTTTAAAATGTATGAATACATTATCGATGGTCAAAGTTCATGCAAAATATCAGATTTTTAGAGGTCACTAGATCAGTTTTATACAAAAAAAAATGCTCTAGCTCCAATAAAAAAAACCCAGCTTCGGCGGAAAAGAAATTTATCTCAAATTATTGATAAATAGTACGTAATAAAATAATTACCAGTTTTGATCGTCAAACTTACCAATTTATAAAAATTGCTAGTTTTATTTTTAGGGCGTCGATTTAAAAATATGATTGTTTAATTATTTTTCAAACCTTAATTAAAAAATATGATTCAGTGCTTTATTTCTGCATCAATTCAATTCAATTCATTTTTTTTTCATTTAAAACTCGATAAAAAAGAATTCATTTTAGTTAAACAATTTTTTAAATCGACGCCTGATTGGCAATTTTTATATGTTTACAAGTAAGGATCACGATAACAGATGGTTTTTGTTTTAATACTTATTATTATTGATAATTAGAGATACATTTTGTTTCTGTCGAAGCTGGTTTTTTTTGTTTTTTTGAATATTCACTTTTATATTTTGATTCTAATAAAAACCGATATAATAATTATCGACAAAGTATTTGTGTTTTAAGAAAAATTGAATTTGTCGGGTTACCTCATGGACATGCACTTTGAGGGCAGCTATATTCACTTAAGTGTATCCAGTACCTATATTTTTAGAATTTTAAAAAGGAATTTACTAGAAAAAAAGTGTTTCTAAGTTCTTTCTCAGAGGACAAGCAAATCAGATGTTTTTTTTTTAATTCTTGATAGCTTGACCGCTATCTCACCTGATGGAAAGCGACGATGCGATCGACGATGGAACGCGCTTACCTAGAAGTAACCTATTCACTCTTGACTTAAAGATTCCCGGATTGTAGCCATCAGGAACACACAGATTCCGGCAAGGGATTCCTCCTTAGCTGTATGCAGAATGAATGTATTCCCAAAACGTTTTGTGCGTATAGGTGGGATATCCACCATGTACCGGTGGCGCATTGTCCTACGCTTGGTGGTCCGATGATGGAGCGGGCTAAGCGAAATTAGGTTATGATGATGATATTTAAACTACGTAGTAAATATGCGATGTTGCTTAATTGTGACGCTATTTTAACGCCACAGAACCAGCTTCGCTCTAAATTATTCATTTACACTAAGCTCGCATTAAACCCATTAGGTAATTTTCAAAAACAGCCACTGGCATTCTCACTTACCTGAATTCCAAAGGAATATTAATACAATCAGAATCAATTTATCTTGCACAGGAGAATGGATGGAGTTTACATTATTCATGATCAATTACAAGAAACCGCGGACGCCTGTAAAATTTATGGTATTCGTAATGTTAAGACAATATTCTCCTGTGATTTTGGATGGTTTCGTCTTCTTGTTTGTAGAAAATAAAGGGTTAAATAAAATATTTGAATACAATAGTTTTAAAATTTTTGAGATGGTACAGGCTCGGGAGAAAAAAATCCTCAAGATCATATGTTCTTAAATATGATCTCAGCGTTGACACTGGTTCAAAAAAGCGTGGAAGGACAGCCGGATTAGAAATAACCTGGAGGTACATCGTAAGTAGCGATGTGAATACAGAAGATTTAGATGTCTCGACAACCCATCATAGACATGTCTACCGAAAAATGATGAGAAGAGCCAACACAAACAATGAGATAAGGCTTCGCGACAACAAAGAGCATAAAACTTACAATAAAATATTAAATAAAGGTTACAATAAAATATACTATGTTGCTATCCCAGAGAAATTATGGAGAGCAATAATGAGAAGAACTAGCTTTTGCCTGCGGCTAAGTCCGCGTACATAAAATATAGCCTATGTCACTCAGGAATAAAGCAGCTTTCTGTCGGTGAAAAATTTTAGAAATTAATCTTTTATATATATAATATTACGATAATTAATCGGACCAGTACTTTCAAAGATTTCCTTCTGTGCCTTCTACAAACAGAAAAACAAAGCTTACCTCGTTATAATGTTAATGTAGATTGATCAAAGTGAAATCGCGAGTGAGCGTGAGTTGAGTGGTGACGGCGTACCGGAAGACGCAGTGTTGGTAGGCCCCCTACAAGGTGAACCGTTGACCTGGTGAAGGTTGAGGGAATCTGATGGATGCGAGACGCACAGGACCGTTCATTGTGGCGACATTTTGGGGAGGCTTATGTCCAGCAGTGGACGTCTATCGGATCGGCTGAAATGATGATGATGAGATTGATTAATTAAATGCAGGCAATGCATGTCAAGCACTGTTTAGTTACAGGTAAGGGCAATTTGTGAAAATCATTTGCATGCATTCCTATGTCCAAAAAACAAGGTAAGCACAATTTATTATGCTTGATATTTATGTAAATATATTATAAAAGCTTTATACTGAAATAAAAATCAAAAAAAAAATGTACTTTTAACGAGTTTAATGTTTGGATTTTTGACTACATCTAATACTTTGTAAGTATACAATTTCTCAGGTCATATTCAGAAGTTTTTGTTTTTATAAGTATACACTTTTCTTAAATACCAGATTCAGTTTTTAAAGGCAACCGTGCAAATAACCCTAACATATTTTGAATACGAACTATACATTTCTTTATCCTCAGAAAACTACGCATTTCAGTAGCACCTACCAATAATAATAAAGGAAAATCACCAAAGTAAAAATGTAAAAACATTTCGATAAAATTTACACGTAAAAGAGAAAATGTCAAAGACTAAAAATGAGATAAGAAGCGAAGTTGTCAAACGTAAAAATATGTCTAATGCCCAGCCACGGGAAAAATCTGAAAGAGTTACCGTGGCCCTAGAACGCAAAAGGCAAATGAAGAAACACAAGTGAGTTTCAGTCAGTAAAAGTCTGACACGTCCTCTTGCTGGAGCATCCTTTTTGCAATATTCTCTAGTCTATATATGAAATGTGTACTATAAATGATATGTTATAAATTATAGACACTTCATGATTACGATACAATAAGTTTTTTTTAACTGTTGGTAGGCTCGCATTTGACCAATATCACTCATAATGGGAACCGATGATATGGTCGACAACAAAGCGTGTTGGCCTAGAAGTTAACAAATATTTCAATCCAATTAAAATATTTAATTCTCTTATGGGGACAGTGTCGGTTCTACACCATTTTATTATTCTATGGCGTCGGACGATACGTCATCGAACTGGGGCACTTTATCAAGTAAACAAAAACCGGCTTATGGCAGTTCTCATAGAATTTTATTCAAACTGAATGACGGCTTTAGGGGTCCTTGAGCTTAAAGTGAAATTATTTACTGAAGGGTTTTAAGAGTGTTTTGGAAATGGTCACAGCCAACTTAATTTGCTATTCAATTAACTGTCTAGCCCTTTTACTTTTTTTGATTGATATAAACTAGTGCTTGACTGCGATCCTACCTGATGGTAAGTAGTGATGCAATCGTTGACGATGAAGCGAACTAGTTTATTAGCTTATTCACTCTAGCTTTGAAACATCTAAATTATAATAGGACGGGTAGACCGCAGCAGGTATACTAAACGGTGCTATTCAATATGTTTCAATTCTTATTTTTCATTGAATTAATATCATTGAATTACTGACGATTCGGACACAGTATATTCGGATACAGTGTCGGAATCGACACAATTTTTATTTCAATATTTTTTTCTCTCTGACGATTTGGACACACACTGTTTAGTACAGTCAGATAAAAAGTTTTTAAATCTACACTAATTATTATTATTATTTATTGTATAATATTATAAAGAACTAAATTTAGTTTTTTTTGTTTTTGGTTTTTAGGATGTAATCTCTGGAAGTACAGGGGCCCAAGTCTGCTATTTTTATAAATTCATCATTCCAACACGATCCCATTGTCATTTTGCTAAAAGTTCATAATCTGCTAATTCATAATAAAAGATCATTGATCAAGCTTATTAAAAGGAATGACTGCACAATGACATTCTAATGGTAGGTCACTGATCAAAGGAACTGTAAAAACTTTCGCAAATTATCGCATAAGTCAGACATTCATTTGTCAATATATACGAGATTACCATTCTATGCCACTTCTTTTAATGTAGTGCCAGTGGTTGACCATTGGAAAGTTATAATGACGCCATTATATTAGTAGATTACCAAACTTGTCAAAATCAAAAATTATGAAATCAATGATAGACCATTCTGACAATATTGTAATAGTAGACTTGACACCCTGGTCTAATTGCTAAAATTTATTCACCAATAGAAAACTGCTTTATTCCTGAGTGACATAGGTTATATTTTATGTACGTGGGCGAAGCCGCGGGCAAAAACTAGTCTAATATATGAAGAAAAAAGCGTTACCAAAACTATTTTAGGCTGGATTTAAGGCAATAACTTCGGGTGATAAATATCTCTATATTATTATATTTTATGACTTTTTTTTTATCTGACTGTACTAAATATCTTCAATTAAGGTCGTATCCGAATCGTTAGTAACTCAGTAAATATTAGGGTGCGACAACGTTTAAAAAAAATGACATTCAGACATTTAATGAATCAGCTAGGCAAATGACTTAGATGAATAACATCTAGCTGCTTTGCCAGACACGTAAGAATAGCAAGCAAATTAAAGTTGATTTGCGTTCAGCTGCCAATTATGCCGAAGGCGGTCGTAGGTATAATAAGCCAATGGACACAAAAATAGAAGCCCCGCCGCTGGGCTTCTATTTTTGTCTGCAGGGTTTTAGACAGCGGTTTTAACCTATTTTGACTACAATGAAATTTGTGTTGTTAGCAGGGACCAGAAGTCTTGAAAAAAAATGTAGTCAAGTTTATCTAAAAAATACTTATATCATAAATTCAAAACTTGTAGCACACTAACATGTTCTTTAACATAAAAAAGAGCAATATAATAGAACACACAATATTTCTGATAGAAATTAAAAACTAGTTCGCATTAATGCTTCTTTTCATAACACCACGTCCATGTTCCCCAAAGATGCGCCAGCGGTACATGGTGGACATTCCACCTATACGCACAAAACGTTTTGGGAACACATTCATTGTGCGTACAGCTAAGGAGTGGAATTCCTTGCCGTAATCTGTGTTTCCTGACGGCTGCAACCCGAGAATCTTTAAGTCAAGAGTGAACAGGTTACTTCTAGGTAAGCGCGCTCCATCGTCGACCACATCTTCGTTTTCCATCAGACGAAATAACAGTCAAGTGTAAACCTATCAAGAAAAAAAAAGGATACTGAAGAAGGCATCGGTATTGGCTAATATAAAAAAAATCTCATAAGTAAAAACAACTTCAACACTACAATGTAAACAAAAATCTTTTTTAAGTTTTTTAATCCAGATCAAGCCTTAAACCTGTAAAACGGAAACTGAACAATTTCCTATCAGCTCCAGTCGATAAGCTTTCACTATCACCGAGAAGTATTTACCCTGCATCCGGTTTAATCCCTCAGTCACCTGTAACAACATCCGTGGTTCAAAAAGAGGTCCTAGTCTTTCCGAGAACCAGATGGAAGCGAAACAATTTTGCATAATCCCAAAGACCGGGCAAGCGAATCCGTATGCAAAATATAAGGATGCCTTTAAAATTGTAGTTCGCCGAGAGAATAAAATGACATTTTACTTTGGCGTTCTGTTTTTAAAGTGTTCTTTGTAAAGTGCCAGTTTCAAATTCTAGCTGTTCATTTTTGGTATGGCAGTTCCCTCGATTTCTGTAGTTTAACGTCATTTTTATGGTGTTTAAGGTTCTTTGACAGTGATTAGGTATAGCTGTTGTACGTGAATAGTCAGAAGAGAGGCGACCTCCGGCATAGCAGTCAGGGCCACTGACCACTAGTCCAACATGCCAGTCGGTATTAACTGAATTTAACCAAAATATTTATAATATACAATAATGATTCAAAAGAGTGTCCATGGATTTTCTTGCACATTCTTTTCCATATAGACCTACACTTTGGAATGTGCAATTAACTGTTTCTGACTGACAAATTTTTTGTCAATTCAAAAGTGCCTGTAAGCGATTGGACTTTAAAATTCACGTAGTTTACACAGGCACTTTAAAATTCAACTAGTTTTAATAAATAATTTATGCTTTGATTAAAATTAGGTGAATTTTCGACAAAGTTAATCAAAGTGGAGAGTCTGATTTTAGTTACATACATTAAAAGCAAAATAAACTAAAAGTAAAAATAGTTTTGCGCTATCTTATGAGATTATGGCCACACTCAGGCCTGTAGCTTTCATCTCAAGCTAGGGAATTTGGCCTAGTAGAAGGCTTAAGCAGAACATGGCATAATCAACTGTATAATTTTCCTACTGCTGGAACTCAAGCCTCCTCTCTAAGAGAAGCAATGGGCCGCAATACATAACCACCGGTACATGGTGGACATCCCACCTATACGCACAAAACATTTTGGGAACACATTCATAGTGCGTACAGCTAAGGAGTGGAATTCCTTGCCGGAATCTGTGTTTCCTGATGACTACAACCCAGAAATCTTTAAGTCAAGAGTGAATAGGTTACTTCTAGGTAAGCTTCTAGGTAAGCAAAACTTCATTATAATTCTGAAACGTCAGTTACAAAAATGGATACAAAAATTGTATTGTTCATTACTTACGTTTCTATATAAGCAAATATTATATAATTATGCTTACATCATCGCTTTTATTTCCATGATTATTTCAGCAGATAGACGTCTTCTGCTAGTAGACATCCACCAGTAGACTACTGGCGGACGTAGGCCTAACCTATCTGTCGGCATAATGACTGGTCCTGTGTCTGTCGCATCTATCGGATTCCCGCGACCTTCATTCACCAAGTCATCGATTTAACAACTTAACGGATACTTCCAACATATACGAGTGACGTGTATTCAAAAAAACTACAAAACAAAGAGAAAGAAAACGTAAAATTTTGCACAGAGACAACTTAATGCTACGGAACCCCAACACCGCTACCGACTTTCACTCAATTTTTCCATCAAAAGACGTTACCAATTCAATAGAGAAAAATGTAAACGAAATAGACTCGAAAAGTTATGCCTCACCCGCCAAAAGATAAAGAAAGGTTTGTTCAAAAAGATAATGTTTTATACCCACCCAAGCCGTTCGCATACTGTGTTATAGATTTGGAATATTTTACCCACATCCATTGGGAGGATTTTTAAAAGATATGAGGGTATAGTATATCGCACTGACAATATATTATCGTGTGTGGAGCGAAGAATTGATTATATTATTCACGAAATATTCTAGATATTCAATGCTTTTGGTAAACTTAAAATTGAATTACATTTGATATTTTTTGGCTTTTAATATTGAATTTATATTGAACGATTTGAGAAAATAATACTATGTTTATCACCAAAAAACCATCAAAATTTTCGTTGAAAAGTTATGCTGCTCGTATCCAGCTGAATCGCGTAGTCCTCGCCAGGTCATCAATTCACCTTGTGCTCCATCTATTGGCACGTAATAACGGTTCATTGAAAGACACAAGAAATAAAAGGAAAGGTTTACTTATCACACAGCCGCAGATAATGATGAAACCAAAAGGCCAAAGGTTGGCTGGTAGAAAATGCCTAAGGCATTAAGTCCGCCCCTGTACCTTTATGTGCATGGAGCATAAATAAATAAATAAACAAGTACCTATGTAGAAAACCAAATTTAAAAAACCTACATTATTATATTAAAAAACTAGGTCCAGTTCCACATAAAATGCTGGATAGCTCCAGCATTTTATGTGAAACTGGACTTAGTTTATTCGTAGCAATCGTCTGACGCTGGTTTTCAAAGAAACCTTGTTCTACAAGAAGGACAAAGCAATAATAATGTAAATGGTCTAACCGTGCACCTTCTCAATTATGTTAAAACCATGCTAATTAACAATCTGTCTTAAAAGTTCCCCTTCAGGCAGCAACCAATATAAACTAATTATTAAAATTAACCCTTCACCCAGGAACTGTCCAGAACAAATGAAAACAATTTAAACCATTTTTTCCCCGAAATCGGTCATTAAATTAAATCAGTCCAATTACTTTTGAGGTTTACAATTAAAGAAGATGATAAAGTCTTTAAAATTACTGAATTATATCATTTAAAAGAAAACTAATTCCATTTCGACTTGAACATAAAAGATGATAAATCATTTGTAAGGGTTAAATGTTACAGGAGTGCTATGGTGGCGCCACGGCTTCCTCTCTTTTCACCTGACGCATGTTCTAACTAGACATGGGTGTTTTGGGAGATATAGCTGTTTTTAATTCGGTGGGTGGGAATCGCCTATGTGCCACTATAGCGTGGATTATACTGAGGACATGGAAGTCTGGCTCGCTTCGGGGTGTCCTTACATGGAGGACATGGCAGCATGGCTCGCTTTGGCGGAGCACCACCGCGTCCTATTGGAGGCGATCGCGTCCGGCCCTGTTTCATATTTAAGTTTCTATATTGTAATTGTTATCTCATTGTGTGTTCCTGTGTGCCTAATAAACGTGATTTCTTTCTTTCTTTCTTTCTTTCTTTCTTTCTTTCTTTCTTTCTTTCTTTCTTTCTTTCTTTCTTTCTTTCTTTCTTTCTTTCTTTCTTTCTTTCTTTATTTCTTTCTTTCTTTCTTTCTTTCTTTCTTTCTTTCTTTCTTTCTTTCTTTCTTTCTTTCTTTCTTTCTTTCTTTCTTCCTTTCTTTCTTTCTTTCTTTCTTTCCTTCTTTCTTTCTTTCTTTCTTTCTTTCTTTCTTTCCTTCGTTCTTTCTTTCCTTCTTTCTTTCTTTTTTTCTTTCTTTCTTTCTTTCAGCCATGAAATAAGAGGGAATGGGAAGAATTCATCTTCTTCTGCAAAGTAGTAATGTAAGCGAAGGAGGTAACCGTGTGGGAGAGGACATCCTAACGCCCCAGCCACCGCTGCAGGAGAAACCACTAGAAGACCACAAGGAATGGGTAGCTTGTTGTCTGGCTGTCCGGTAAAGATCAATTTCGATATGACGGTGCGATTGTAAAATCAATGGAGTCCACTAGGACTAATGCCTGCGCGGGCAGTGTGAATATTTGATAGAATTACCGCGGCCCTTGAACACAACAGGCAACTAAACAATGGCCTCATCCTTTGGACAATTTAAGTGTGGTTATAATAATAACAAATCATTTTATTTCAGGTAACAGTACCCATATCACATATACCTTATAAACACATATACATAACCTGATACATTACATAATTTTGTTAGTGAATATGATTTATGACTACGTTAGTAACACTTCACTTTGCACTATATTATTTGGTCGCTGCAACCAAACGTCTTCTTCCATAACAAGAATTATTACTGAATTTATTTTTATAGAAATTAATAAAGTTTGATTTTATTTTTAAGAGTATTAACATCATCGGTGAAGGAAAACATCGCGAAGAAACCGACATGTCTTAGAACCAAAAATTTTTAGACATGTGACATCCCGCACTAGGCCCGCGTGGTATATTCCGGCCCATTTCCTCTCCAGAGAAATCAAAAATCAGATATATTTATTTCAAATAAACTAATTATAGGCACTTTTGAATTGTCAAAATGTCGGTCAGTCAAAAAAAAAAGTAAAGTTAAATTGCAAGTTTTTGAAACTTGCAATTTAACTTCACTTTTTTTTTAGTAGCGTAGATCTCTATGGAGAAGAACATGTGAGAAACTCCATGGACACTATTTAAAATCAAATTATGTGTTACATAAATCTTGGTTACATGTGTCTTGTCGTTTCTCATACAATTTAGATAAGTAATAAAAATAAGAAAACTAATTTAAAAAATTGAAATTGAATTAAACCACTGGCAGCTAAGACATGACCATTTTCAACTGACGGCACCCGTTCACGAGTATGACACGTGCATCAGCCTCACTCAATCATTTTGAAAGAAACCAAATGACCCAACAACACGAGCCGCCATCAACGAGACATTTGAGTGAGCATGACAATCTCTCAACTGCAATTCTCATAATGTCAACCAAGTTGTAACCTAATAAAAATCCTCCATGGCGTTTCACATTCAAAATTTGAAAAAAAGAGGAGGTAATCAACCTCCTCTTTTAATTTGAAAAAAGAGGAGGTACTCAACCTCCTCTTTTTTCAAATTTTGAATCCTGAAAATCCTGAAAATTTTCAAGCTTTGGATTCCCAGCAGTGGGAATATTATAAAACTGAATATACTATTCTTATAACATCAGACGCGTTTTACAGCTGCAAATACAAATAGTCGTGCTCGTCCTAAGCCCTTATCTTATAGGGATTTATAAACCAAAATATTGTAAAGTCCCCAATCAAATCCAACGATGTCACCATTAAAAGGGGCTTAATTAAATCTGTTACTGGCAAATTATGAAGTGACATCTATGATGTTGGTGAAGGATCGAGCGACAGCTCTTTGATATAAGCTAAATGACGTTCATTAATAATATTGGAAAACAAGTGAGTTTATTCATGGTAAAAGATCAATATTTCAATGTTTTACAATCATGTCGGTGAAGGCAATCGTACGAAAACCAGCTTGATAGTGAGATGTCAGCGGATATGTCTAACCAGTTGACAGTCTGGGCTGAGTTCACGTGAGCCGAGCAGTTCAAAATGATAACCGCACAGACGCGAGCACCTTTTTCTTGGTCGGTACGTGGTTCTACGAGCAATATGCCTTGCCCACTGCCATTTAAGTTTGGCGATGCTTCGGGCTATGTCTGTAACCTTGGTACCTACCAAAACAAATTATACAATCAAACAAAAATAGTTTCATGGAAAAACAAAACAACATGTTAAGGTATCATCACTTCTGAATTTAGGTGGATAACATTTGATAGTATTTCAACAATAAAACTCAAACTAGTAACAAAATAGAAGTAGTAAAACATGCTACACTGTTGCTCACGGAACACCTGTCTCTCAGACTATCCATTTGGAAATGCGGCAATCGTAGTGTATATTAGTTTTTCTCTATTATTCGTATGTGAACTGGTTTTCGTAAGAGTATAGATTTTAAATAATTATGGATTCGTAATGGTAATTATATTAGTGTTATAATTTAGATAAATAGATAAATCATTTATTTTTTGCAATACAAAACAAGCACTTACAAAAAACAAAATATACTAATGAAGAAAACTTTAAAAAGAACAAAATTACACACACTAAGTAAAATGACACTACTAAGTGTCCTTAGAAAACAAATTACAACAGATAAGTGCCATAGTGCGGGTGTGCATCGTAATGTACTAAATGGAAATTCAGCAATAATTTTAAACATTAATTATAGTTCACCGTTTTTTCTTTTTTATAATTTTATTTTTTCTATTATAAATCGACTTTTACAATTAAAATATATATTATGGCCAGCAAATTTCAATAGTTATCTTTGTAATGCCTTTACTTTTTCAAACTTACAAAATTCCCAGCTTTACAAATTTCGATACAATTTAAAATTCTCTATCTAGATTGTGCAGAGATAGCAGACAGGGCTCCTCTGAGGCTGTAGTCGATGGTCCAGATGCAAGGAAATACTAAACAATTTCACTTTGACTGCGCTCAGCTTTGGGTATAGCACTGGAAGTGATTTGTGAATACCTGTAGACTCTTTTGCGTTGTTACTTGTTAAGCATATATCTTTTTGGTTAGATTCTTGTGTTGGAAGGAATGGCATGACTTATCTTTTATTTTATTTTTTTGATAAAAATTGATTTTCTTCAATGACTTAAGACGTTCAATGACATTTTAATATGAAAAACTGTGTTAATCTTTGTAAATTTGTGACTGTTGAATGATTCTATCTGGTGTAGAAAAAAAATAGGAGAAAAAAATTCAGGGTCACAATTATAGGGAATATGCGTTAAATTTTTTAAATTTGTTAATTTAAATATTTTTAGCATTTATAAACAAACACGAAAGAATTTTTAAAATAACTTCATCAAAAACGAAGGCTTCAAAGCAGTAAAACCAAAAAAAGACATAGACTTCGACGTAATTGACCATGACACCCGTACAATTGCACTAGAAAATGGCGTCTTGTCAAGAAAAACATATTATATTTGTTTAAAATTGCTATATGTAATTTCCTTTTCTACAAATTTTAATATTGTTTTCACAGTTAAGAGTTTCTATTAAGAGTTTTAGTCTTTAACAGGGATCGTCTCCCTTTTAACATCTGCAGGATCGTAGCAACAATTTTGTTAAATATATCTTACCAACGTTTGATTAAACAAATTATATGAACTCAATGAGATGTCTGTAGCTAAGTTAACAAAACAACTTGGTATTTGTGCGCTAGAAATATATACAGCAGCTTGAAATTGTTGCTACTTACCTAGCTCCAAACGTGGCAGAGCATGCACAGAATAATATTACCATGTACTATTTGCTCCAGACCACAAAATGTTTTTTCATTTTCAAAATTGTCAGCTGTCTAAAGAAATCACTTCTGCTTTTGTATATACAATTTGCAATGTTGCGCTCCTCGGTGCATTTGTATTTTTGTATTTTTATCTAGATCTACATATTTTACTCCGTCGCTTTAACTCCTTGTGGGAAAACTGCAGATATACTCGAGACAAATCGCTTTGAGTACAATTTTAAAATTCAATTTTAAGATTTTTTTTTATTAATTTGCTTTACTGAAAAATATCTTGTTTT
This sequence comes from Mythimna vitellina, assembly GCA_949316375.1. NCBI lineage: Eukaryota > Metazoa > Arthropoda > Insecta > Lepidoptera > Noctuidae > Mythimna > Mythimna vitellina. The sequence goes on along the minus strand of OX438687.1, from coordinate 2,591,317 downwards.
TAATTAGAGTAATGCTTTGCAATCATAATTATACAATACAGGACATCTTAAAGACTGGATAGTTTTGTAATTTCACGTAGTTCCATTTTTTTATATTCAGTCATCGATTTTAATAACACTACCTACGTGGCATTTCATTTCACATTTATACTACAAAAATTAGATACATTCTGCATGCGCCAAGATTGTTTTTTTGAGCTTTTTCTTTAATTAAAGTAGGTATTACAGGTAACTATAAATCAGTGCAAAAACATATAACAACATATATTAGACTTAGAATGTAGGTTTATATTATGCACTGGATCCTACCCTCGAATATGTTCTCTCTATAATTCAAAGGTTTGCTTTGAGAAAACTCATTGCTGAGTTAAGCTCGCCTTTGTACATGAACTGTCTGTATCTCAATATATTATGTTTTTGTGTACAATAAATAATTAAAGAACAACACTTATTGTACAGTTAAACATTCCAAATGATTCACTCTGTCTATAAATGAACATATTTCGTGTACATACAGACAGATGCGGATAAGAATATAGATTAGTTTTTGATGTTTTTAAATATCGCAAATGCTGAGTTAAGCATCTTTTTGGCCTTGCGAAGTACTAATGCTAGCAAAGGAGGCAGCCACACGCGCGAGAGGACGGCCCTCACGCCCAAATCACCAGGATCCCGATCCCGATTTCCAGCTAACGTAGGCGCTGGCTTGGGGACGGCGAGCATTGAGTAGCTCACCGTCCAACCGTCTAGTGATCATCAAGGTCGAAGCCTACTAAGGCCATGTGTGATGCGAAAGGGAACCCCGGGGCTCTGGAACGAAGACAAAAAAGTCTGACACTATCTCACGCACCGCCCAAGAGCGCGAGATTTTATTGGATGATTTTCTCACCGAAAACAAAAGCATATTTTTGGCCTCGCAAAGACTATTTACTGAATAAGATCCATAAGATTTTTTTATGTTAATAATTCCTTGTGTAGCACTAGTAAACCTATTGTTCTTGTGTAAATATTTTTTACACAGTTTTTCACCATTTTGATCCGCATCCAACTTACCTCACGACATTTCATGATAAAATATATAAAACGTAGCACCTCATATAGGTACCTAGTCCGGATGTTTCAATTAAAACCCAGTGTTAATTAATGTTCTAACTTGTTTAATTACTGCCGTTTGTTTTTCAAGAGTTGCCTTGTGGGCTTCAAAGCCTACCCCATCTGTTTTCGTCGGTGTCGTAAGCTTATTAAGGATTTTGTCTGAAAGATAGCTAGCTACAAATTTATGTTTGAATTTCGTTTCCTCCAAGGTTGGCACTGGAGCTTGTACATTTCGATGATTAACAGGGTTATACTGGCGGCATTTGAGTGATTGGCTTACTTGGTTCGGCACAAGGGAATTATTTTAGCAACGTACCTTACAAAATACGTAGTATACATATATGCTTTCTAAGCGATAGGGTCATAAGGTAAAAATTTTTTTTTTTAAGTGTTCTATGTAATGGTTAGTGATATAAGTAATTTGTGAAACACTCTAAGCGATGTTTCTGCGAAGTAATCAATAACCACTTTGAGATGTCAGTACTAGACGTTGAATATAAATAATTTTACTCTAAATATTAGAATATTTATACTTTATGTGTACGAGGCATTGATTCAAATATGTATAGGGGATGACACATTTATTTTCATTCCTGAAGTCGACAAAAAAATATCCAATATAAAAAATAATTTAGGTATATTACAAATTGTCTGTTAAAATTTATAGTTATTTTTTTTTATTGCTCCCTATCGTCACCAAATAACTCCCAATTCTCTTACTCCAACTCCAACCAATACACCTAATAGTAGTACCACTTAGTAGTATATAATATGTTTATATGTATTATATATTGTTTGTATTAAATGTATTTTATTATTAGTGTATTGTATATATATAAATAGTACACCACGCAATACCTGCGTATTTTTTTCTCTTTCTCTGACAAATCAACTATTATTATTATTATAATAAAGTATTTATCTACCTATCTAGTACTCATTCAAGTTTCATTGCCATCTTTTTCTGAGCCACCCTTTTCCAAATAAAAGTGACTCTTGACACTAAAACCACCACATATAGAAATCTCTGTCATATCAATCATAATGAAATTTCACTAAGTCTAACGACAAAAACTTTAACCGAACCGATTTATAATACGGGTTATATAGTAAGCGGAGCGATAGGCGAATAATTTGTTAACGTTCTAGTAACGCCATCTAGTAGCTAGTTGACAAATACTCTCATGGCAGCGCCATCTATTAGGGTCATAAGGAAGTATCAGCTGTTAGTTGATTCGATTAGTATTTGTCGATACTTTACGTAAGCTATTCGAGTCAAAATTTTCAATGGTCCACAGCCCATTTTAACGTGACAACGGTAACGTACCAAAGTGCGACAAGTACGCTAGGGACAGATCACATTTGGCGTCTTCACTTATTTATTTATTTATTTATTTTTATTTATTTATACTTCATGCACATAAAGGTACAGAGGCGGACTTAATGCCTTAGGCATTTTCTACCAGTCAACCTTTGGGTGATGCAGAGAAGAATAGTGGTAGGTGCAATAAAAGAGAGAGAAGGGAAAAAAAAAAACCAATATGAAAAAGATATACAAATGAATCATAGATACAATACAACATAGGTAAATATTATATATATATAATTTAATGAACTATACAGATATTGGTCCAAAACGACAAACAGAGAAACATTAACGTTGTGATGATACTACTGCCAACTTCTTACGAATATGCTCGCGAACCTCAATCTTGAATCTTAATCGGTTTGTAACCATCCTGACCTCTATATCCGACAAATAGAAAATATAAGTAACAAATTAAACAGTTATTCGTTTGCTTTACGTGGTCTTAGTAAAATTGTGGATATTACAACCTTGGTAACTGCTTACCATGGTTATGTATCGTCTACTCTTCGATACGGTGTTATTTTTTGGGGCAACTCCACTGATTTGGAACGTGCGTTCAGGGCGCAAAAAAGATGCATTAGAGCGATATGTGGCTTAACTCAAACTGACTCATGTGAGCCTCATTTCAAGAGATTAAAACTATTAACATTACCCAGTATCTACATTAATGAGACAGCACTATTTATTCACTCTAATCTTGAACTGTTTGAGTATCGTACTAGAAAGCGTCACGCAGATAAATTATGTGTTCCACCTTGTAAAACCGCGCTCCTTACTAAAAGCTTTGTTTGCATGGATCCAAATATATATAATAAACTACCCTCAATTATACGCAGTTCAATTAATGTTAACTTATTTAAAAATAAACTTCGGTCTTTTCTTATAGATAAGACTTATTATTCGGTTAAGGAGTACTTAAATGACAAAATGTAACGCAATTATTGTTAGTAATATAATCCATTAAATAATAGCAATTCAAATATATATAGATATATTTCTTTTTTGACGTAATTAATTTGAACTTTATTCAATTTGACTTTTAAATTATTATAATCATGATGTACCACTTGACTTTTTGTATTCCTATTAATAATTTTTAATGTTTATTTGGATTGACTTCTATCAATGTATAACGATTATTTTTAAAGACTTAACCATAATATCATATGACATTTTATTATACATTTGCATGCGAACATAAGCTGAATATGGTGAAACTGTAACTGTGCAAACATCTTTGTAAACCCATATTATGCAAATAAAATGATTGATTGATTGATTGTAAAACCAACATTAACTTGAACTTTCTTTAAATTATAGTAAAAATTTACAAAAAAAAAAACATATTTTAGATATTCCCAAAATATTGAAACTATAATTTATTTATTTATTTAAACTTCACTTATTTACTTGTACAGTAGTAGTACATAGGCGGACTTAATGCAACATGGCATTCTCTACCAGTCCACCTTTGGGTTAAAAAAGATAACACTGTGGTGGGTGTGTATAGTAAATTAATAATAGATCGATACGGTACTTAACGTTGCGTCCAAAAATAATTCGCCTCTTCTGTGACACTCGCCCTACCCACTCCCTGTACCTACGCAGCCACCTCTCTATGACTTACACTTTCGCTCTGTTTTTCTAAAACATTGCGGTTGACAGAGTTGACGGGGGTCGGTTCTGTAAAAAGTCGTGGAAGGTACGACATACATGTTCCATTATACGCCGAGGAGAGGGTTGACTTTTGTCTTTGTGACCACGCGTTTTTGGGTGTTCGTGTTAATGTAAATTCAATTTGGGTAGAAAGTCGATTTTGAACACGGTTTTAACGTAATACAGGGTGTTTATTTTTTTTCGATTCAGCAGAAAGACTTGGTTTTGAAGTGAAATTATTACATTCTGAGATTGGTTTACAATAATAATTCTCCTTTCTTTTTCTAATATTTTGGCAGCAAGCATCATCATCACCATCATTTTAGCCGAAAGACGTCCACTGTTGGAGATAGGCCTCCCCCAAATGTCGCCACAATTACGTGTCGTCCTGTGCGTCTCGCATCCATCGGATTCCCGCGACCCTCACCAGGTCATCGGTCCACCTTGCGGGAGGCTTTCCAACGCTGCGTCTTCCGGTACGTGGTCGCCATTCCAGAACCTTTCATCCCCATCGACCATCTGTTCTGCAAACAATGTGCCCTGCCCACTGCCACTTAAGTTTGGCGATTTTTCGGGCTATGTCTGTAACCTTGAATTTCCAGCGGATATCCTCATTTCTGACGTGATCACGCAAGAAATCTCTCCGAGCATAATCTTTTCCATTGCCTTTTGAATAACTTTAAGCCTTCCGATGAGGCCCATTGTATTGAAACAGGAACCTCTTGAACTTGACATGTTCGGTGAGGACCTGAGTCATGCGGAAATTGAGTCTCCTCCACTCTTCAAAAAGAGACTTTATCTTCTCGATAGTGCCATACCCAGTTCCTAGAGTGTGCGAGTGCCTGACCTTCACAACCCAGCAACTGAGTAATACAGTATGCCTTGACAAGACTGGTGTGAAATTTCATAGCTTCCGACTACCCGAAACTACTTAAAACTTAATCAGAATAACTACTTATAAATCTTATGACAAATCCCACATATGAGCACAACTCCCACAAGGACATTAGTATTCCTACACCATTCTTTTAACAGTAATAAAAACAGTACCTAACTAAAGCAATTTCGTTGCAAAGTATTTACCACATGAGAGTACTCTTATGCTAAGGATGCTTACGACTTAGCGTTTATTTATGTGCGATTTACTTACGATTTATTGAGCTAAATTCTTGTCTAACCGAATTTATTTCGGCATTGTGAAGTACTTAATGGTTACGATTCAACTTACAAAACCGCAACCTTGTTACGTTTTACAGGCAGTTATTGGGATATAATAATATCAATTTATTATAGTCCAGAGAGAGCAGTGGTGGCCGAGTGGTAATGGCCCCGACTTACGAGTAGTAGGTTGCGGCTTCAAACCCTGCCAGGTGCATTACTTTGTGCAGTTTATTTTACCAACACTGCTCTCAAAACGGTGAAGGAAAACTTCGTGAGGAAACCGGCATGTTCTAGAACCAACAGTTCGAAGATATGTGACCTCCACTTATCCGCACTGGGCCCGCGTGGTTGATTACGGCCCATTCCCTCTCCTAGAGAGGAGGCCTGAGTCCCAGCAGTGGGAACATTATAAGGCCGGCTATGCTATTATAATACAACTAAAAAAATTATGTACATTATATACAAAAGCATAAAATACATTCAGGCACGACAGAGGTCTTTGCCACATCGTCTGTTGTCTGGAAATATGCCCAGAAGATTGACAGCATTGCCACGTTGAATGACAATGCTGATTACATTTATTTAACCACTACAACTTCCGATCTTGAAAAAAAAACACTATTACTAACTAAGGTATATATATATATATAATTCCTAGTATGTGGTAATGTTTTTCAAAAATATCTACATATAATATACCTACACTAAAAACAAATATATAAATTAAAACTAATTACAAAGATTCTTAAACATGGTGTCGACCAACTCCTCAGCATCGCTGTTGACTGGTAATATGCCCAAAAGGCATTGCCACGCTATATCCAAAGAAAAAGCCAGCCCTTTGGTTACGCGAAGTGTCAACAACACATTTAAATACCTACAATTTGATCGGAGCGTGAGATCCAAATGATCCCACGATGCAATCAAATAAAAAAGTCACATTCTGTCAAACTGTTAAAGCTTTGGCCACATGATAATATTAGACCCAATCTGTATATCGCGGATACTAATCTATAATATTACGTACGTACATTTAAAAATACTATCTATTATTACAAAAAAAATAAAAATACCCTACACTAATTACAACTAACTAAAATCAAACCAAAATATGGCGTCAAAAAACTCTTCCACATTGCTGTCGACTGGTACCGTGCCCAAAAGACTGACGGCATTGCCACACCTGTTTATTGGACTCGAGATAGGTTAGACTGGTACTCAGAGATCAAAGCCGTTCAGAAGCTTTTTTATTCCATCATACTCGAGACATAAACGCTACAGGCATAGTATAGAGGCGAGGTGGTACTCTTCTTTAAAAAGAGCGAAAATTCCTGAAACTTTATTAATGAGTGACATAGGCAAATATTTTCTACTATTATACGGGCTATTACATGAGAAGCTATTTGATTCCGTCATATTCGAAGGAAAAACGCCACGAACATGGATTAGAGGTATGGTGATACTGTTCTTTTTGAAGGATGACAATGTCTTGCTTAATAATTAGGTACAGGCCCATTTCGCTTCTGAGCCATGTCTACAAGTTGTTTCCAGAGTCATCACGAATCGTTTCGCGCGCAGGGTCGATGACTTCCAGCCTCCCGAACAAGCCAGATTCCAAAAAGGCTTCAGCACCGTGGACCACATACATACGATGTGGCAGGTTATACAGAAGACTGTGGAGTATAATCAGCCTTTCTGCTTAGCGTTTGTGGATAATTATATAAGTATATAAGTACCACGTTTTGGAGCCCAAAACGTTGTCGCTTACAGTGGGCCTCATCAGAAGACTAAAAGTCACCCAAAGGGCAATGGAAAAGGCTATGCTCGGAGTTTCCTTGTGTGATCGAATCAGGAAAGAGGATATCCGCAGGAGAACCAAGGTATGGAAATGTCATCATCTCAAAGTTAAGTCACATGGTCAGAACAAAGGAACCGGAGGCGTTACAGACTGTAGAAATAGATTCGAAACGAAACGGTCGTAACTTGGCTAGGACTGCTGGTGAAGGTCGCGGGAATCCGATGGATGCAAGACGCACAGGATTGTTCATTGTGGTGACACTTGGGGGAGGCCTATGTCCAACATTGGACGTCTTTCAGCTGAAATGATGATGATGATGATGATGATACATCTATACGATGTATATCTAACATAACTTACAAACTTTTCGTGTAATACTTACATTAACGCACTCAAAATCCTCTTAGTCAGTAACATCCCTAACTTGAACACATTAAGAACTCTTTAAGTCTTGCCCACGAGAGGCTTATACTTAATCTGATGACTCTTATAGATCATATTATGGCTTTCTTTGACTGCGTCGTTTTAATCTTCATACCTATGACGATGTTAGATAGTGGCGGACAAAATTAATGGGTATTTCTCGGGCGTATTAGATTTATCAATGTCTTTGACAGTGTAGAAACGTATTAGATGTTAAGTACTAATACGTTTCTAGATTTAATTTAATTCAATTATAAATTCTATTGGATTATGTTGAATTATTAATGGATTTTAGGTTTTCTTGTATGGTTCTAGCAAACCATTCGGCTAAATTAGTTTCTGCTTTTTCAAAGTCCACAATAGGGGAGTGTAGTTTTTTTTTAATGTATTGGAAGAACGAGAGGGAGAGGTTTAGATTTTTATTGACCTAAACTCACCTGTTTTTTCAGTTGCCGTGTGCCTTCTAGGGCCCTGGTAAGTCTCTCGAACAATCACACAGTTCTGACAGGTAAAGAAAAGATCATGTTTTGTTTAATACAAGAATAACACTGTTTGTGCACTAGCTTCTGACATTTTATAAGTGCCCATGTAAGCCTATGTGAAATAAAAAACTTTTGACTTTGACTTTGTGTAATTCACTCTATTTCTGAGCTTCATAAAAGGAGTAATTAATAAAGCTGTTTTTTTTTTAAAAAAAAACAACAGCTTTAATTCACTTTGCATTTGAAATTTTGTAATACGTTAAACTTTGAAAGTGAACATGACAAAATTCTCTTAATTTAATCTAAACTGTGAGTCTAAAGTGCTTACAGGTAAATGCTGCAGCATATTTTTATTACCTCCTTAATAATTATGGTACCACTAACTAAAACTGAAGGTAATTAGCTACCCAATGAAATATTATTATAAGTACAGGAAATTCAGCTGCTCTTAAAGTGGGTCATTTATTTTGCACGCCATTGTACTAAACACTCAAGCACTTAGCCTAGCACGTAATCTTCTTAGCGTTCTCTATACACTTATATAAATAATTAATATTTGGAATGTAACTGAAATTTTAGTGTGATGGCTGTATTAGTGTTATTAATGGTAATTAGTTTGGAAATGGTTAAGTTTACTAACGGCAATGTACCTGTGCTTGTAAGATATAGTCCATTCATTTCAACCTATTCCAAATATTGGTCCTTCGAGCCGGATTCCTTATCATATGTTCCCTTGATCAGGTCCTTCGAGACGGATTTCCTAACATATATTTCGTTGGTTTTTATAAATTTATAAAACATGATTATGATTATAAATCTTTCATTATTTCGTTATAGATCATCAATTAAGCTCAATTTCTGTTTACGAGTAATGTAAAGAAATATGTATGTGTAAAGAATTAAATGTAATTACTTCAAAAAAATTACCAAATAATTGTAGGCATAGTTAACCATTTATGGAGTTTCTGACAGATTAATGACAACTGCACGAGTATAGATTTGAGGTTAAGCAACGCTTGGCGAGGTCAGTCCTTAGATGGGTACATTACATGTTGAGAATAAATAACACAACTTGATTGATATCATAATATCGTCAGAATGGAATATAATTTAGGAATGCTGTATTAATTAACTATCTGGTTGGTAGAGTGGTCATAAGCTTGACTGCTAAGCATGGGGTCCTGGGTTCGATTCTCGGGTCGGGCAAAACTGCTATTGGGTTTTGTCATTAGAACTCATTCTTCAGCATCCTGAAGTTCGGAAGTTAGAGGTGTGATATGCCCATGTGCGTAGAAAAGCACGTAAAGCGGTTGGACCTGCACCTGATCTCTCCCCGGTTGTATCGGATGGTCGTCTCATCGGACTGTGCAAGTAAAGGTACAGAGAGTGCACCTGTGTTTGCTCACACACTTGAGCACAACAAATTGCCTAGCAGGGTCGAAGCCTACTGGGGTCATGGGTGATGCGAAAGAGAACCCCGGGGCCCTAGAAAGAAGGCAAAGAAGGAACAGGAGTGGGTTTTCAGTCATTAAAAGTCTGACACTATCTCACGCTCCGCCTAAAAGCGGGTATGTCATAAGATGATTTTTCCACAGAAAAAAAAAACAAGCAATTTCACGATTTTTTGTTTTTATTGAATCTGTTTTCAATGCACAACCCTGCGACATAAGGGTATTGAACCTTAGGACATTCAACTTTGTTAAAGCATAGTCATAGCAAAGTCGGCCTTATAATGTTCCCACTGTTGAGACTCAGGCCTCCTCTCTAGGGCAGGGAACAGGCCGTAATCCACCACGCGGGCCCAGTGCAGGTTGGTGGATCACATGTCTTCGAATTTTTGGTTCTAAGACATGCCAGTTTCCTCACGACGTTTTTCTTTACCGTTTTAAGAGCAGTGGTGATGAAATAAATTACACAAAGTAATGCGCCTGGCTGGGTTTGAACCCGCGTCCTATAACTCGTAAGTCGGGGCCGTTACCACTCGGCCACTACTGCTCTAACCTTTTCTATAATGAATTTTAATCCCAGCTATTTATGTAAGAACATTTGCCTAAAACGTGAGTCAGTGTGTAGGTGCGGATCACAGGTATTTATTTATTTATTTATTACGGCACTCCAACGAATAGGTCGCCGATACATTTACAATAAAAAAGTCTTATTAATATGCAATTAACCCAGCGAATTCTTCACTTAAAGGTGTGCACAGCACTTACAGGGTTTGGTAAGTTAATAATAATAATTACATTTTAAATTAATTGTTCTACATTATATGTTCATGCAATAATTAATAAAAAGTATATCCTAATGTATCCGATTAATATAAAGACAAAACTTTAAATGTATGTATGTGTTTATTACTCCTTCACGTTTAAATAGATGAACGGATTCGGATGAAACTTGGCACTCAAATGCCCTATTAATATTGGCCCTATAAGAATAGGGAGTGCGGTAGATGCGAGACGCACAGGATCGGTCGTTGTGGCATCGCTTAGGGGAGGCCTATATCCAACAGTGGATGTTTTTCGGCTGAAATGATAATGATGATAGATAAATTACACTCAGACACAGAACAAGTGATTGTGCTCATCGCACAAACATTTGTCTTGGGTGGAAATCAAACCCATGACCTTCGGCATAGCAGTCAGGGCCAGTTAAATTGCAGATTTTTGACTAGCACGCAGGTGAAGTCGCTAAGCAAGAAAAGCGAGAGATAATGTTGTTGGTCACTAAAACATAGCATATCGAAAAACCTGCATGAAAAATCATTATTTATTTATTACTCCACTAGTCTGCTACGCTCCAGAGCCAACATAATTATTCAATAACAAACTGAATACTAGATTAACAGTAGTCCAGAGTTTCCTTCGTTAATAACGGGCACACTTGTTCCCCATACAGTGCTGATGCACCTAGTCGCACAGCTGAAGTTAGACCACTTGAGACGGTGGCTGGACGCCAAACAATGGACGCGTGATGGAGATACATGCAGAAGATCTAGTGGCATTTAGTCCCATGTATTAAGCTGTACCGGAAAAAAAATAAGGAGAATAACGAATGAATGAATTTATTGGCAACTAGCTTTTGACAGTGGCTTTGTCCGTATGAAGGTTGAATAAAATATAGTAAAGTCTAACCTCGGTTGTGTGAAAGCGAAACCCGGGGCCCTGGGACGAAGGCAACAAAGAAACAGGAGTGGGTTTTTAGTCAGTAAAAGTCTGACACTATCTCCCGTTCCGCCCAAGAGCGGGGGATGTCATAAGATGATTTTCCCACCCAATAAAAAAAAAAAACCTCACTCAGTGATAAAGTAGCTACTGGTGAAAGTAATTTAATTTAAGATTATTTAAAATCGGTTCAGTAGTTTTTGAGTTATTTGTAACAAACAAAAATACAGGAATTACGTAAATTAAGTTATTAAAATCATGAGTCCTTCGCCTAGCGTCGTATTCCTCAATGATAAGAGGGTCGTGACCTCCCTGCTTCATCACTTTCATTTTTATGATGTTCGTCCAACTATTCCTATCTCTTGTGAAGGGCCTTGTATGTCGTGGAGTCAAAAGCGGTGCGGATTTGGTACTTTGGTCGAACCAACGTATTGGGCTGCGTCCGCGAGGCCTTTTTCCACCTATTTTACCGGTCATAATGAGCCTTTCGAGGTTGCCATCGTCTTTCCTTGCAATGTGACCAAAATATTGCAGAATATTGCGAAGATACCCGGACAACAACCATGATGAGAGTTCTCGCAGTATGAATCCGTTGGTCCAAAATGCTGTCCAAGGGATACGGAGCATATTTCTCCAGCACACCTCCAGCAGCAAATCATGAGTATTATATACTAAATATTTTAATGTTTTATAAAAATCTTAAATTATTTCAAATTTTAATATTAAATTACAACAGAAGATAATATTTAACAAAGACGCAATATAACATAAAACAATCTCAAAGTTAAAGAGAAAAGAAAAGATAGAACAACAAAGAACTATTTATAGACCTAAATCTTATCAGCTGCATCTATACTTCAAGTTTAAAAAAAAAACATTCTTAAAATAAAAATATTATCACAATCTGTAACCATAATTTATTTACATAACATTACACTCCTCATATATTTTTCAGTGGAAAATGAAAGAGAGAGAGGCCAAAGAAAAGATGAATAGGAAAGAAAAAAGTGTCAGTGATCATGAAAAAAAGTGTTGCGGTGACCCCTACTTGGAGACAAATGAGACAAGGGCAGGAAGACGATGATGACGAATATATTTTTGTGCCAACAAATTTTATTCTGCTCACTTAGTATCGACTGAGCCTTCTCCTTTGCACATGTGACAGCATTCAGATTGTCTGCCCGGAGATGTATCTCGCAGGTCGGGAGATACATTAACAGTGAGATATGTTTATGTGCGCTGCGATGTTCATTGAAATAAATAAACGTTTCGCACTCGGCTCCTGAATTGTATATGGTGCATTCTAGATTTGCTTACAGCCATATATTGGGATGAATTAAATGCACAAACGTCACTATCGGATTCTGGGACAGTTTAGATACTTGTCAAATCTCATGTTTGATTTATTTAACGGCTTATTTTGTGCAAAGTTAGAGCGATTAGCTATTCTATTCTCTCTCTCTCATTAGATTTGAGCATAGAACAAATATTTTTAAGACCTACAGATAGTTCTTTTTGGGTCTGTGTGTCTTTTTGTGTGAGAGTAATCTAACCTTGGATTTTTCGGTGTGTTCACAAACATGTAAATGTTTATGGACACACCAAAAAATCTAGGGTAAGATCTAATGTCGAGAAACGTCCTTTAAAAATGAAAAAGTCATTTATTTTATTAATCTTCATGCAACATAAAGTACAAAGGGGGACTTAATGCCTTAGGTATTCTCTATCAGTCAACCTAGGAAGGCGAAGAGACAATATGGAAACTGCATAAAAAGAAAATTTTATACGAAAAACAAAAGCAAAAAAAAAGTATACATATAATTAAAATGTACATACATATAAATTTAATATAATATATATACATATATATATATATTAATATAAAGTAACGAAAGAAGTTCTGAGACGATTCTGCAATTTTATATATTATCGGTCATCTAGCTAACTGCTATATAGTTAGCTGGAGTTTAGATTATGTAAAATTCGTCCACCTTTGTGCCATTGGCACCCCTATTCTAAGTAATATCCTCCTATCGAGGCAACTTTGACAGTTATAGCTGGTTATTTATAGACATTAATGTCCTCGACTCGAGAATTCTTGTGCATTGTCATTGCGACTAATTCAAGTGTAGGGGAAGATTTTTCTTTCAAAAGGCTTTAGGAGTGGTGGTTATAGGAACTGAGTATCAGATGTTGATTTTCAACCAGCTTCAAAAAGTAGCAGATTATAATGTTTGGCTCTAAGTATTTTTTTTTTTTAGAATAGAATAGAATATAAATACTTTCATTCGGGACATACATAGCACAACTTTTTTTAAACCTTTATCTTGTTTTCACAACTAATTAAGGTTATGCAATTCGTCATTCATTTTCATTGTTTTTCAATCAACCGCTCTTACGTGATTATGGTGATGGTGTTATTGTGTGTAAACATGGGACAAGGGAGAAGTCTATGCCTAAAAATTTTACACCTATATTAGACTAATAATTTTTCAATACACTCGAAAACCCGCTCTTATCCCAACACTTTTAGGCACGCAATAGACTGTTTTCCACACTAGTGCAGAACAGTGCTCGTGCTGTCCCCGCTAAAATTTTATTACATTTATCGTATCAGGCTGGGCGTGTTTCGACCCCCACCAGTCGCCTGTCAACCCCCATTTATTCATTTCGTAAGTGTATTGAAAAATGTTGTTTGATACTCGTGCAAATTTGTCACTGCAGCCCTCGGCTCCATAACACACTCGCCTATGGCTCGTGCGAATTCACGACAAACTTTCTGCACTTTTGTTAAAATGTACAATTTTTTTTATAATAATGGTGGGGTAAGCTGTTTTAGCAGTAGATGACCTTTTTCTGAAAAATCCACTTTGAAACTTAAGGAATAGGAAGAAAACTTTGTCGTCATGTCCATACAGTGTAACTACACTAAATTATTAAGAAATTTGTACCACCGAGCGTCCACCTCATGCGGCTGCCACTAACTGTAGTTGAATGCAAAAATGTGAATTCGTTGAAAGGCGGAAGCGGTCAGTTTTAAACTCTATTCACATGGCGTAATACTTGTGACATGCATATTCAAACTCTAGGATTTTGTAGTGTTGAAATAAAGCTGTTTCCCGTTTTACTTTTTTTTTTGTATGTTTTTAGATGAAAGTTGAAACTTGGGTCACGCTATGAAAGTATATTTAGATCTCCTTTGGCATAATAAGTATGTGATACACTAAAAGCCTGGCTACTGGTTTTACATTTAAGTACTTAAGGGCCTATTACACTACGCGATATTCAGCGCACGATATTCAGACTGTCTTATTTTTTGTTCCGAGTAAGTCCGGTCTAACCCTTATTATACTACGCGACATCGACTAAAACTATCTGAATATCGAGTAGTGTAAATAGGACCTTTAGGTATTGAATTTGCAACGTATCAAAAATGACGTATAAATTAATGTAGAAAGCAAATGTCAGGGCCAGTATTTGCTGAGCCATTATATCACGGAAAACCTTAACCCTTCGCGCGTATAGGGGTACTATTATTACGCGATCGCGTATTTTTACGTAATACCACCAAAAAAAAAAGGAAAAACGAAGTATAGAAACCAAAATTTTTAGCTACAAATTTTGTACACCCGTGTATACTAAACGACAAATAAGCGTTTCAAGGTCACTCAAGTTCTACAGACATATGTACAATTGGCGGTCGAGGGGTGACCAAGGTGAAATTTAAAGAGAAGCATTGCCGGTTTAATTCATTAAGCCCCAAGCGAACGCTGGCGCTCGCTTGTCTTTCTATTGTGTCTCTAATTACGCTACTCAAAAGGTTAAAGCAGGTAACATAGCATCGGCATGGGCGCTCCACTATCGACGCCATAATGCGAGTGAGAGTCCTGGCGGAGGAAGCGGTTTCCCGGGGCGGGGTGATGTTGGCGGTGTCCTTGGACATCTCCAACGCCTTTAACGCCCTGCCCTGGAGCTGTATCCGGGAGGCGCTAAGGTACCATAGGGTGTCTCGCTACCTCCGCTGCATCATTGAGGCTTATTTAGCAGAAAGGTGTGTCACCTAAAAGGGACGCGACGGCGAGGGCCGTCGCGATATGTCGTGCGGTGTTCCACAGGGCTCAGTCCTAGGGCCACACCTGTGGAACATGGGTTACGACTGGGTGCTGAGGGGCGAGCTCCAACCGGGTGTGGAGCTGACGTGTTACGCAGACGACACGCTGGTCACGGCCCGGGGGAACTCGTACAGGGAGGCAGCGTTGCTCGCGACGGCGGCGGTTTCACGGGTGGTGGGCCGCATACGACGCCTGGGCCTGGAGGTAGCTCTCAACAAGTCGGAGGCTATGGTCTTTCATGGCCCCCGACGAGCGCCGCCACCAGGATCACACATCGTGGTCGGGGGGGTCCAAATCGCTGTCGAGTACACCATGAAGTACCTAGGATTGGTGCTCGACAGCCGGTGGGACTTTGGCCCCCACTTTCAGCGGCTGACGCTTAAATTGATGGGCGCCGCGGGCGCGCTCGCAACGCTGCTTCCCAATCTAGGGGGCCCGAGCACCGCCTGTAGGCGGCTGTACTTGGGGATCGTGCGATCCATGGCCCTGTACGGGGCCCCGGTATGGGCTTCTGACCTGACGGCAGACAGCATCGCAATCCTGCGAAGACCACAGAGGGCGATGGCCGTCATTGCTATCAAGGGGTATCGCACGATCTCCTACGAGGCGGGTTGTGCATTGGCCGGATCTCTACCCTGGGAGCTGGCGGCGAGGGGCCTCGCCTCACTGTACCGGTGGCGCGAGGAAGTGAGGCAGCGGGGTGGTGAACCGATGCAGCGCGAGATCGAGCTGCGTCGGTCTCAGTTCCGCGAGGTCATGGTGGCGGAATGGCGGGACAGGCTTCTGCGCCCTACCGCCGGCCTCACCACCGTCGATGCGATCCGACCAGTGCTCAACGAATGGCTCGGGAGGAAGCACGGCTCCCTGTCGTTTAGGACGACGCAGGTGCTCTCGGGGCATGGCTGCTTCGGGAAGTACTTGTGTCGCATAAACAGGGAGCCAGACGCTCGGTGCCATCACTGCACCGACTGTCGGGAGGACACGGCGCAGCACACACTGGCAGAGTGTGCCGCATGGGAGGAGCAGCGCCGTGCCCTCGTATCTGAAGTGGGCCCCGACCTGTCGCTACCGTCTGTCACTCGTTCTATGGTCGGGAGCGCTGAGTCGTGGGATGCGGTGATCTCCTTCTGTGAAGCCGTCACTTCGCAGAAGGAGGCTGCGGAGAGGGAGAGGGAGGGCGTGGCCACTATCCCATGCCGCAGCAGGCGAACCGGGCGTCGGCGGAGGGCAGATAGCGCCCTCTTCCAACCTCCATAAAGAGGTCCGGATGGACGGCGGACTCGGGGTGGTCCGCCGTCCCCCATTCAGTAAGACCCGAAGCGGCGGCGCGTAGTGTTCCACGCGTGCCCCTATGTGATGTCGCGGGGGAGGACACATCCCCGCGGGCCTGAGGTGGCCCGCATATGCGGCCGGCACTAGCTAGGGATCATGGATGGCGTATCAGCTCCCACGATCCCCGGTCCAAGTGTGGGAGGGAACACCGGGGTGGTTTTTAGTCAGTAAGAGTCTGACAGACCCCTTCGCCTGGGGCAGGCGAAGGGGACATCCATGAGGATTTTCCACACCGGCAACAAAAAAAAAAAAAGGTAACATAGCATAGTTGGCGTAGTGGTTGAGCAACGATCTACAGCGCTCTGTGATGCGAACAAATATTTATATGGCTGACAAATAGTTGTTCTGGGTCTGGGTGTCTTATGTATGTGTGTTCACATTTTCGAGAGCACCCCCACATTAAAGAAGTAATTAATTTAAATAAAAGCGAAATACCACTCACTGATTAATCACGAAATCTCAGAAACTATAACACCTACAAACTTAAAATTTGGCTAGTAGGTTCCTTATAGGATGTAGACATCTACTCAGCTAAGAACGGATTTTACGAAACTCCACCCCTAAGGGGGTAAAACCGAGGTTGGAAGTTTGTATGGATAAACATATTTTCACGCGGGCGAAGCCACAGGTAGAAGCTAAATAGAACTGGTGGAAGAAGATAGAAGTGCCTTATACGGGCGTTTTGATTCTGACGTTATCAAAACAAAGGTATCGGAGGCGTGGTCTGCTCGAGGCTTTCAACGATGGAGTATCGAAACGAAACGGTCGTAACTTGACTAGGGGGCTGATTTCTTCTTCTGTTGGTATGTAATCAGCCCCGCTAGCTAAGTTACGACCGCGATCGTTAGCGACAAACAATTGATGTATATGTAAAGGTAATAAAAGTTTATAAAGACTTTCAATTTCAAAGGTACTTTAACCTTTCGCATACCGTAATTAGACACACAATATAAAGACAATGAGAGAACGAACCGCGCACCGGCGTTCGATTGGGGTTTAATGAATTAATATAAAATAGAAGAAAAAGCTCTTATTTTATAAAAAAAATACTTTTACAATTTTGACATTTTCTCTAAGATAAGTAAATTACAATTGCTATTTTAATATTCTACCTCAGTGTTACTTAGTGCTCTTGTTATAAACTTAAAGAACACTTAGCGGCATTAGACACGGTCTGATACCACTAACAAAATGTCTTACATTATTTAAAATGGTATTAAGTCTTTGTGTAGGATTTATTTTCTTTTAGATATAATTTAAATGGTGAATTCATGGAGTGGAGGACAAGCGTGAAGAGGCTTTTCTTCTGCCTTGAACTAGACGAGTGATTTTTTATTGAATAATGACTTTTCCCTCTCTGGGCGCGTAAGGGAGTGTTTGAGACTTTTACTAAATAAAACCCACAGCGTTTCTTCATTTTTTTTTTTACGAGTACGAGCGGATTGTTCTTCTTCTTGAAGAATTTGTATTCTTCGAACAATCCGCGATCCTGGCAGGTGTTGACCCAAACTGGCCTCGTCAATTTAGCTGACATTGCGCGTTTCGAAAACGTACATTGACGCCAACTTGAAGGACATTCGGTTATGAGAACTTTGTACATTTAGTTTTATTCGCATTGCATTTAATAAGAGATTATTAGCAGCGAACCATTTCGAAAAAACAGTCAGACTTTTGTCGATATGCAAGACATCCGCATCTTTCCTATCTCTTTTAAAAATAAGGGAAGTGTCATCAGCAAATATAATTATATTGGATACCCGATACCCGAGGACGTCGCCCCATTAATGGTTACTTTTTGGTGCCTGTAAGAGAAATAAGAAAAAACAAGATCAGCTGCTCGTCCACGAATTCCGTAAAGCTGTAGTTTACAGATTAGAGTATTATGGTCAACGCAGTCAAATGCTTTAGAGAGGTCACAGAATATGCCAATACCATCCTGGGACTTCTCCCAGGATTCCAAAATGTGACTGATGAGTTTCACTCCTGCATCCGTCGTTGACCTTCCTTTCGTGAAGCCAAATTGATGACTATGCAAAATCCTATTTGAATTAAAATGAGACAATACGAGCACGATTTTTTCATATATTTTACTCAATGCTGGAAGCACAGATATAGGTCAGTAATAAGAGGGGTCACTCTTACTACCTGATTTCTTACTTCGTAACTTAATTCGGGCATTGAACTGTTTTCATAAGTAAATTTGTACGGAAGTCTCAGTGCACGAGTCTGACTCGCACTTGCCCAGTTTTTTTTTTTCTTTAAATTATAGTAATACTGTAGCGAAACTTCACTTAGTTCGTGTAGAGTAT
This sequence comes from Mythimna vitellina, assembly GCA_949316375.1. Lineage (NCBI taxonomy): Eukaryota > Metazoa > Arthropoda > Insecta > Lepidoptera > Noctuidae > Mythimna > Mythimna vitellina. The sequence goes on along the minus strand of OX438687.1, from coordinate 2,572,416 downwards.
ACAAGCTCATTGGTGTAGCGTCACGTAAAAAAATATTGTAGGACACATGTCATGTCACTTCCCTTGTAAAGACGGTCTCATTTTAATATGTAACGGCTTTTTTTTTCGTTCTTATTTATTTATCTCCCGTAATACCCTCTTCACTACTAGCCCCTGCCAGGCTTTACACGCATGAATGTAGATGTCCTTACCATCAGGTGAGACCGCAGTTAAGCACTAGTTTATGTCACTAAAAACCGGGCAAGTGCAAATCCGGATTATCCGAATTTTTCGAACTTTTGTGTTTTAAGTTGATTTGATATAACTGAAATAAATAATTTAAAATATGTATTTATTCGCTCAATTCACAGCACGACAGAATAAAATCAACCAAAATAATCTACAAAACTTTTAGGTGTCAGTAATTTTTCCTGTTATAAATTCACGTAATCATTTTTAATATAACATTAACATAAACTTTAGATAATTAAGATAACAACATAAACTAATTAAAAAAAGTCACTAGGGTTGTGTAAATATTGTAAGGCACCGACAACAGTATAGAGCCGTCTCTGTTTAATTCTCCTTTTCAACGGATTTGCCAGTTGCTTTGCAGATATCGTGTCTTGCCTGTCTAATGATTTTATCAAAAATTTAAAAGCTATGTTAGATTAGTGACATCTCTGCGGCGAGTTCAATTCGCGCAAATACACTACACTACACCTAATCCTGCCAATTCAAATATCTTTTGGACTACTTTTAATGGAAATTTGTGGATAACTGCAAATATTATTCGTGAGACTCGGTTTTGACTAAAATCCGAAAAAAAACGAATCTAAGTCCAAATAACCGAATTTCAAAAGCTCGAAAGAAACCGGATTTTTGAATTATATTCGAATTTATAAGAATCCGGATTGCAATTACTACTTAGGAGTGCCGAAATACACGTTTTTTGCGGAATAAACGTATTTTTTTTTCGTTAGCTCAGAAGTTTGATTTTTTTCACAGCTTCAAGGGACCGTAGACCTCAGTATATGGTTTTAATTTCAACTCGATACCTCCACGCGTTCCTGAGATAAAGGGTTTTGACAGACAGACGGACGGACAACGAAGTGATTCTATAAGGGTTCCCTTTTTTCCTTTTGAGGTACTGAAACCTAAAAAACAGATAATCCAAGTCAGAGTCTACCCGCGTACCAAGTTTTATTGAAATTCAGTCAGCTATTCGAGTGTTAAGAATTGAAATTGATAACGACATCGCGGTTCACAGCAACGGATACTTTGGAAACACAAAACAGTATCTCATAGTTGTGTTTCCAACTAAAACAAAAACTTCCTACCTTTTTGGGATAAGGGTGCAGAAAGGTTACTGACCTAACAACGCAAAACTAATTTCCCTGTAGCAAACAAAGGTCAAATAGCAATTATTTTGTCTCAAAACTACAGACAGGCCATTCCTTTCTCTTTTAAGCTTTTGCCAATTTTAATTTAAGAACAATCAAACAAATAAAATTAGTTTACGAAAATCTAAATTATTTATGGTGTTAGTTGTATAAAGATCCGTCAAAACGTCTAGTTGACACTTCGCGTGACTCAAGGGCTGGCTTTTATCTCGGACAGAAGATAAGCATTGCCATACAGCGTGGTAATGCCGCCAGTCTTTTGGGCACATTACCAGTCGACAGCGATGTGGAAGAGTTTTTTGACGTCATCATTTATTTAGTTATAATTAACATAGGGTTTTTATTATTACTTTTTTATTAAATTGTAATTATAGAGCAGTAGTGGCCGAGTGGTAACAGCCCCGACTTACGAGTAGTGTAGGAAGAGTTGTAGGTCGTGTGTTCAAACCCAGCCAGGCGCATTACTTTGTGTAATTTATTTCATCACCACTGTTCTTAAAACGGAGAAGGAAAACATCGCGATGAAACCGGCATCTCCTAGAACCAAAAATTCGAAGACATGCGACATTCACCTACCGGCACTGGGCCCGCGTGGTGGATTACGGGCCATTCCCTCTCCTACAGAAGAGGCCTGAGTCCCGGCAGTGGGAACATCATAAGGCCGACTGTGCTATGCTATGCTAATTATAGTTAGTTAAGTATTTTTTAAACATAAATAAGAGTCCTGAGTTAAAAAATGAACTATTATTAATGTTTTTAAATAAAATTAAGGCTAATGGTTTTTTAGAGTTCCGAAAGTTCTAATAGTTGATTAGAAAAAGAATAAGATCAATTTTATGTATGTGTGATTGTGTGTTTACCCGTCTGTCACAGTCAATTTGCTCCGAATAAATTGGATAAAGTTTTCGAACTATGTGTCGTGCATGTTATTTATAACTTTTATGCCCACAATACATTCGTTTCTTCCAGTGCTATCAAACTATTGAAAAATCAACTTTTGGTAATATATTTTACGATTTAATCACTATTCAACCTTGTGCGTAAGATCTATCGTATACTTATTAACGTTCTTAATTCGAGTACCTATTATGGGAATGTTCATTATAATTAATTGACAAACACTGTAAAATTTTGAACCTAACTATTTTTTTTTTAATTCGGCTAGGCTCGCGCATGACTACTATCTCACTCTCTATTCTATTCTCCTATTCTATATTTATTCGACTCCTATTCTATTCTATTCTATTCTATTCTCATTTGATGGAAAACGACAATGTAAAGACCCTCAGCTTGTAGCTGCCAGCAACACACAGGCTCCGGTAGAGAATTCCACTCTTTAGCTGCAATATTTTTTTTATTTATTATTGTTTATTTTACTTGTTTTTATTTATACAGCCTCTTTTTTTTTAATGTGAATATGAGAACACTGTAGACTCCGCGAATTCTTAGGTTCCTTTTTATTATGATTATTTTTATTACACTTTTTAGTACAATATTGACCAGTCTACACTGTCCTTACATAATATCTACTTATGCTTTAATATGGAAATATTGTAAGAACAACATTTTTTTTTTTAAAGAGTAATCATGGAGTTTCCGGTTCTTCTCCATAGGAAATGACCAATTTGGAACCGTGCACTAGCTTCTGAAGTTTTATAAGTGCCCATGTAGGCCTATGTGAAATAAAAAACTTTGACTTTGAATAAACCGTCAATTTATAATACGTACAGAAACAATCAACGTCATATTCAAAATTCGAAATAAAAACATCTTTTGTTTTGCAAACCACTCAAATTGCAAGCAAAAAGACAATAAAAGTAGATTACGATCAGTCTTTGGTACCAATTCCAATAAATCTTGACTCAATTTGGTAGCAACTGTGTGACTGACACACTTCAAAATTGACGGACGACCGTTTTCCTGTTCGATGCGGGACCCTAAAATGTTAAGGTGTGGTTTTGACGTTGCGACGGACTTTTATGGTAGGCAGTATTATCGGCTTGTTATATAGTAATAAAGATTTCATGGGATTTTCGGGTATATTGTTATTATTATTTATTTATTGAGAGGCAACTAAGGTCTATAAATAAAATACATTATATTACAGTCTTATAAAAAAATAAAGTAATACATATTAAAAATATGACAAACAACAAACTATAATTATACACGTAACATCGGCTTCATGTTCCGCTGATATACGATATACTACACCTTTCCGCCAAAAGTCCTCTCTTAAAAAAGGTTTGTAGATGGTGGGTTAGAACTCGTATCACGAACAAATTGAAGTTGATGTCATGGCACGAATCCAGTCTTTTGACCCTAAGAGTCCAGTTGCTCTTTATCTTCATATACTCCACGACTTCCTCAACCTTCGTACAGCAATGTAGATGCGTATAAGGTGACTGTTTAGTAAAAAATAGAGAGTGTTATGTTCAGAGTTTTCTTGTACGACCGAATCAGAAATGATGATATCCACAAGAGAATCAAGGTTACTAACATAGCTCGAAGGGCAGGGCTAAACACAATACCATTAGATGCAGCGTTGGAAGTCCTCCTCCAAGGTGGACCAATGACTTGCGAGAGGCACTGGACTGGTCAATCTGGCGACACTTGTACGAAACTTATATTCAGCAGTGGATGCCTTTGGACTGAAATCATGATGCTGATCTCTTTAGATATGTCTAAAGTTGCTTTTAGACGTATAAATGTAAAACTTAAACAACAACGTAATTTAATACTTGGTGATAGGTGATAGGGATATGCCGTAACAGGCGTTGCACAGAGGGGGTTCCAGAATGATCTCTTGAGAGGTAACGGGGCACCTTCTATGTGCTGATGGTGATCACCGGAGTAGTTTTAGTGAGGTAAAAACCCCTCATTCCCTGGACTTATTCCTAAAGTCCGGGCGCCTTTTGAAGGCTTCCCCTCGAAAACAAACAAAAAAGGAACAGGTGAGAAATCATCTAACGTCATCTACCGCCTTTGGGCGGGACGAGGGCGCATGTCAGATTTTTACTGACAAATACCCACTTCTGTTCTTTCTTTGCCTTCGTTCGGGGCCAGGGCTCCGGGGTTCTCTTGCGCATCGACCATGGACCCAGTACGTTTCAATTATTGGGCCCCTACGGTTCGCTGACATCTTCTTGAGGCGCGCACGAAACATTAAGCTCCGTCGACGACTTGGGCTCAGTCCGCACGGTTACCAGACGGTCGGACGGCTAGCTACCCATTGCTCGCCATCCGCAATGTCCTTGACCTAAAAGTAGAAACCGGTTTTCTATCTCATCTGTGAAATTTTCATACTTACCAAGTTCCATTTTCTACAAAGTTCAAAATCAAACAAACTACCTTCCAAGTGAAACACGACTAGAACAAAACGCTTGCGACTTTCGATCCAACTTTACTTCCCGAACTGAACTCTTAGAGGAAGCAATTATTCTGTAGTGTCGCAATCGCGGATTCGAAGAGAAAAAGACAGAGTTTTTTACTAATAGGAACAGTAAAAGGCTTGAGTGGTCATTAATCTGAAGATTTTCCCGGAACATCGAGTCGAGGCTCGTAAAATTGTTAACAGTAGTTAAGGAAGGGTGAATTGTGTAAGTTTTATGAACGACGTCAGAAGTTGCGTTGGGATGTTTCTTCAGGCATTGATTTTTGTTGTATTTACTAGGTATTTTATGAATACTAGTTTCTTTTTATACATAGATAGAAGACTATGATACTCGGCGTTAGTATAAAATTTATAAAATTTAATGATATTTTGGTCCACCTTATAGAGAGCCTTCTGACGGCCATCTGTTCTGCGAGTAATGTGCCTTGCTCATTGCCACTTAAGTTCGGCGATTTTTCGTGCTATGTGAAGGTTCCTGGTGAAGGTTGCGGGAATCCGATGAATCGAGACGCACAGGACCGTTCATTTTGGTGACATTTGAGGGTGGTCTATGTCCAGCATTGGACGTCTATCGGCTGATTTATGATGATGATGAACAATGATATTTATTTTGCCATTTAGATATAAATAACGTAACTTTTATCAATTTAAACTAGGTTAAGTTGGTGTTTCCTAGCTGACTATCTTTTGAAGAAACACCGAAACCACCTAAGAGGTTAGTTTCTTTCAAAATCTTAATTATGTACAAGTTAGTGTAAATGGTTTACGAGAACTATTCAGTTATGATTCAGATATGAGTCCAATAACTTTTGAAAAAAGAACCACACGGAGTGGACTTATCCAGACAATGCATGCATCAGTATATGTATGCATTTATATAAAATTAAAATCGTTCATGGAGTGCTCCAAATTGGTAATCAGATGTCAAATGCACGTATATAGACATATTGCGCCAGAGGTAACAATGTCTCGTTCTGTGTATACCAAATTAATTCAACAAAAACGATCGCCTTGTAACCAAACAAACTAGTAAATCTAATCTAAACGAGCATGAAGTACAAGTTGAACACCAACTTCATCCCAAGAGAAATAATATTTTTAAAGTAAATAAAATTCTCTAGCACTCCCTTGGGCCTAGTTTCTTAGAGAACTCTTAACATTTAGGCGGTAGACTGAAGCCAAATAGTAAACGGGTTTCTGTTTTTATAATCTTTTATAACGCACTCACTCGCAACACAAAATTTTCTTCGAAGTGTGAAGTGCAAGTCTGTTCTGTCATCAGAGCATCAGACGTACAATGATGTCTTATTGGTAATAATATGTATCTTACTTGGTAACACATTCATTGAGCGTACAGCTAAGGATAGTCGCTTACAATGGGCCTCATCAGAAGGCTTACAGTCACCCAAAGGGCAATGGAAAGGGCTATGCTCGGAGTTTCCTTGCGTGATCGCATAAAGAATGAAGATATCCGCAGGAGAACTAAGGTCGCCGACATAGCCCGAAGAATCACCAAACTAAAATGGCAGTGGGCAGGGCACATTGCTCGTAGAACGGATGGTCGATGTGACCGAAAGGTTCTAGAGTGGCGACCGCGCACCGGAAAACGCAGCGTTAGAAGGCCTCCAACAAGGTGGACCGACGACCTGGTGAGAGTCGCGGAAGTGCGGTGGATGCGAGACGCACAGGATCGGTCGTTGTGGCGTCGCTTGGGGGAGGCCTATGTCCAACAGTGGACGTCTTTCGGCTGAAATATGATGATGATGACAGCTAAGGAGAGAAATTCTTTTCTGGTGTCTTTATTTCCTGGGTGTTTTTAAGTCAAATGTGAATATGTTATTTTTTTATTTTTGATGTAAACTAGTGCTTGACTGCGATTCCACCTGATGGTAAGCAGTGATTTAATCGTTGATGGTGAGGTGCACTAGTTTATTAAGAGCCTATTCACTCTAACCTTGCATACGCATTTTAATGTTCCCACTGCTGGGACTCAGGCCTACTCTCTCTAGGAGAGGGAATGGGCCGTAATCCACCACGCGGGCCCAGTGCTGATTGGTGAATGTCACATGTCTTCGAATTTTTGGTTCTGGGACACGCCGGTTTCCTCACGATGTTTTCCTTCACCGTTTTGAGAGCAGTGGTGATGAAATAAATTACACAAAGTAATGCTGGGTTTGAACCCGCGACCTACAACTCGTAAGTCGCACTCGGCCACCACTGCTCCACTCTAGCCATGAAGACACCCTAATTATAATCGGACGATAAAACCGCAGCAGGCAATAGTTTCAGTCCATCAATGTAGGCGGTATAAACGACTAGGCGAAACGCTTAGTCTGAACCGTAGAGGTTTCAACAATTTCTAGAGAAGCCTGCTCCATCGTCAACCACATCGGACTTTTCTATCAAATTCCGAATTCAATAAAAACAGAGTCATAGTCTAACTAAACTGTCTTGAACCGGGTCTGCGTTTAATTTTACAAACACTCACAAGCATTTAGATATACACTTCCTGCAAGCACAAAATTAACAAAACTATCAATCTTGGATACCGTCATTCAATAAAGCCATTGTCAGGGGCGTCACAGTTTGAAAAATGTGCGAATCCGAGCTAGGGGTGTCCCAGGGTAGACGTAATCAATCAATGAGAGAAATTGAGACCGCTTTGATATGCGCAGCCCTAAATTATAAGAGATAAATGTCTATTTATCATGGTTTTGGGAAGGTTCAGTGATTTTAGGAGCAAAACGAGTAGACACTTCTCGTGGAATGAAAATTTTGTTTTATTTGTGATTTTTTTTTAAATATTATTATCATATTTCGGTCATTTATGGTATTAAAAATAATGATTCCGTAAATATTTTTGAGTGTCCAATGAACTAACGTTGGACCATTCTGAAGACTGGTACTCACTAATAACATTAGTAAATAAATTATTATAAGTGGGTAAGTATGTAGGTAAATTATTAACATGACATGGTTAAATTTTAACAAATTATTATTCCAAAGTAGTACGTATATAAAAAGCATTCTGGGCATAAAAAGATCAGATCGGAATACGGAATAAAAAATTGCGGTCCAAAACGCGCATTATAAATGTGGGCTGCCAGGCTCAAATGGGATTGGGCGGCTTACATCAGCCGCATACACAGTAACTGCTGGGCAAGTGTCACCAAGTACTGGGCTTCTGCAGAGAGAAAGTGCCGTCGAGACTGGCCTAGAAAAATGTGGCGAAATGACCTACACGTTTACCATGAAGAAATCTATTGACTTGTACCATGAAGGTTTGAGAAAGGGCAGGTGAAGAATGCCTGGAAAGACCTGGAAAAAAGTACTATTTAGTGAACATCATAATACGATGAAACATTCTTCCAGAAATCCTTACTTTATCATAATTTATAACATTTTCTTAGCTTCTAAAATATGTACTGACAAGATGAATTCTCTCATTATTTTTACCAAAACATGTACACTCGTAGCTCTACAAGGTAAACTCTCTCTTCAATCATAATCATATGTAATCCATCTTGTTTTTCATTCATGGCTTCGTCCTCCACTAAACACAGCAACGACCTTGAAGGTTTGATCTTTTGAATATGATTTTTTGACAATAAAAAGTCTTAAAAAACAACTAGTGAAATATGGGTATATTAGTAATTTAAATTTATTTTTTTATGTACAAACAATAGAAAATAATAATAATATGCATTATAAATATAAAGGCTTGAGCTCCATCAGCAATGTAAATCGGATCTGTAACCTTGAAATGCGATTCCTAATAAGGCGTGGTTTGTCGGGCGAAGAGTATAGACGCTCGTTACAAACAATCTTACGTAATTGAAACATCAACGGTCCGGACTAAGCGTTTCGCTTCGTTGTTCATACCGCGTACATTGAAGGACTGGAACAATTTGTCTGCTGCAGTCTTCCTGTACAACTATAATTTAGATGTCTTCAATGCTAGAGGGAATAGGCTCTTAATGAACTAGTGCACCTCACCATCAATGATTGTATTACCGCTTACCATCAGGTGGGATCGCATTCAAGAACTGGATTATATCAAATAAAAAAAAAACTTAATATTAGCACTTCACTATACATTTAGTTCTCATAAAATGATCACCACACAATAATGATTACTACAAAATAGGTAACACAATTAAGACACTCCACTGAACGCGTAGCGTAGACATGTGTCTTCTACTGAGGCTATAATAATACTGCGCCATTGTCAGCGACTCACATTCCACCACCACTCAGTGTTGCGTCAGACTGTCGTGGCCAGTCACGTGGCATACGTCACTCTAAAACACTAGCACCACTCCAAACGACTAGTGTCATCTCTGATATCTTTTAAAAACTAATTTAAATAAGAAAGCGTTCTTGCAGATGTGTGCATTAGGGATGATTTTATATTTATTTTGTATTCAGAAAGTTTCGATCGCATAAAACATGATGAGACAAGCTGAAAAAACGACGGCCCACGATCCACATTAGCCCTTACTTGATAGACCTGAAAATCATTGGGGATTGATCCCTTAACACTACAAAGGGACCTGCTGCCTGATTCAGGCCGACAGTAAACAGTTTTACTCGTATATTCTTTTTTGTTTTCTCTTTATACTGCTTTTAATCTCGGTCATCATCATTTTACCCAAAAGATGTTAACTGGTGGACATAATTATGCATCCCCCAAGTGTCGCTACAATGACCATTCTATCCATCCACATTGCAGCAGGCCTTCCAAAGCTACGTCTTCCAATACGCGGTCACTACTCCAAAACCCTTCGGCCCCATCAACCATCTATTGTACGACCATTGTGCTCTGTCCACCGCTGCTTAAGTTAGATGATTCTTCATCTCGACCACTTTTCTTTAAAGGAAGCATTCAAACTAAATCACTCGCTCGTCGTTCATAACTTACACTCAATATCAAGACCCATCAAGTACGTTTCCGCTCCATAGTCCGCCATTAACACGGCAAATATTTTCCCATTTTAATTTATTGGAAAAACATACAGCCATTTATCGGTCCGGAAAAATGCCATTTATTTTGGCGACAAGGTATATATAGAATGTGGGTCACGCAAGCTTTGTGATACGTGATTAGAATTATGATCAACATTCGGCTAGCTTGTTACATATACTGTCCCAATTCAAGCCAAAAGCCTTTTTTCGTACTGATAAACCGGTATATAGTCATCATGCTAGCCTCGTGTATGTTATTTATTTCAGTCCATTATAAATTCTGTATATATATCTAAAGTATTCTGTATATAAAAATAGTTGCCCCCTTAATAAGTCGAGTGAGGGGGAGCACCAACGGCATCCTGAAGTTATTTGCAGACAGGCTGGATGGGTAGGTTTATCAAGCTGCATGTATTGCATGGAGCTTGATAAATCATTCTGATTAGATCGCCTGATTTTCTATGTATTTGTTTTTGTGATGACCTACTAACATAGTTATTTAAGTAAGTTTGTCTGTACTCACTATTGGCCTTGATGCCTGAAAAAAAAAGTTTTTTTATTTATAATTGTCATTTGTTTTTAGTGTTGTAATTTTTATTCATTTTAATTTTGGAATTTATTATTATTATTTGCCTTCAGTCTTGTTTTTTTTTTCTTTTCAATTACTTTTAATTTTATTATATATTTTACGTTAATTATTTAGAGTCATGTACGCTTGGTTATGCATAAGCTGTGGTTAACTATAATTGAGTGTACAATATAGGAGAAGGTTAGTTGTACAAATTTTTATTTCTATAAGATTTTATTATATTGTTCGTGATCCCTAAATAAATCTAGCTGTATCTAATTAGATTGAAAATCAACCCTGACATAGATGGGTATCGTTCTGGTACTCAAGTTGATATATTATCGATTCTATTCATTTTGGACTTTGTGATAATCATTATCGATGTTACTACTCGTATAATTAGGCATTTACGAGATAAGCATAATAAGCCTTGTAATGTTACCACTGCTGGGACTCAGGCCTCCTCTTTAGAAAGGAAATGAGCCGTAATCTACCACGCGGGCCCAGCACGTATTAGTGCAAACAAATGTCTTGAATTTTTTGGTTCAAGGACATGCCGTTTCCTCACGATGTTTTTCTTCACTCTTTGAAAACAATTATGATAAAATAAATTATAATTTGATTCAGATTTTTCTTCTTGCAATTTTAGTTCTAGTTATATTTGTAGTTTTTTTTTTATTTATAATTATTTTTGTATACTGATACTTTTGAATTTCTTCCTGCACCTTCTCTCTATATTGTACTGTATTGCAGGGTACTTTTAATCAGTCTATACCTACTGCTAATTAGTCTTGGGCCACCAAGATACAAGCTGTCCCTAGTTTGGGGTCCACGGCCACCTCTGATGTGTTTTTTTTATAAAAAAATAATATACTTAAGGCGCTTGCGTGGGTCTGAACACACGAAGTTAGAACTTGTATTTATTTATTTAAATTTCATGCAACACAAAGGTACAAACGCGGACTTAATGCCTTAGGCATTCTCTACCATTCAACCAAGGGTAGAGAAGAGAAAACATGGTAGGTGCATAAAAAAAAAGAAAAGATTAATAGGAAAACAAGGGATCAAATGTATATGTATATATATATATATTTATTATTATTTATTGTAAGTCGGGGTTGTTGCCAAGATACTAATAGGAATATTAATATTATCAGCACATTATTTGCCTTGTGTTTGCTTTGATTGACACATGACATATTCTCAAACTAATAGCATATCCTTAGATTAACGCGAAGTATCAGTGAAATTAATGCAAATCTCCGTACTGGATCTGAAGATGCAGGATTAGCCTAGTTTAGTTCGGGACTAATAGCTCTCAGAATATCAATATTGTTCCAATCAGAGGCGAAAATATTTATTTAAGCTAGAACAAACAGAATAAATCTTTCCGTAGAACCCGTCATTTACATGAGGTTCAATATAAGTGGAGAAGAATAATCTACTACATCGCCGTCGTCACTACTTGTAGGTGTGACAACACAGACTGGGTAAGTTCTCTCTCTTTTTTTAAGGAAAAAAAAATTTTGCTTCTCAAATATTTGTTTCGTGTGGGAATTGAATGCATGATACGAAGCACTAATTGCGCAATCACGACGCTAACGGGACCATCAAACCACCACCTGTGTAGTTAACTTTTTCTTCTTAGTGTTTCGATGGCAAAATAGTTATATTCCTTGCCTGGCCCAGTATTCGGCCACAGCAATACCGTCTGCTGATGCTATTATTAGGTCCCAACATGAACAAGTAAAAGGGCACGTGATGCAAGATGGAAGGTGGGACATGGTCCGCGGAGAGACGCCGCAAAAACACTGAAGACCGGAACCGTCAGAGAATCCCCAACTGTGGAGATGGTTTTCGCAGGCGCACAACTTGGGTGTGGAGTCTGTTTAGAGTTTTCCAGGTTGACCATGGCAACTCGTGTCCAGAAGTGAGACTCCCCGACGGCTCGATAAAATCATCAGGAGGTTCAAACTTCTCCCGCCAGAAGTCACATCTCTTTGAAATTGAGATTTATTTATTAAATACTTCATGCACAAACGTACAGCGGCGGACTTAATGCCTTAGGCACATGCTGATGTCTGTTGGGAGATGGGCTCATGCTTGCAACAAAACTTTTACGTAGTAGTTTACTGAATAAAACCCAGCTGTTTTCTTTCAGTTGCTCTTTATGTTTCAGGTCTACAGTCAGCTGCCAGGATTCTGATCCCGATTTCCGGCCACCGTAGGCGCGGGCTTGCGGATAGCGATCAATGGGTAGCTCGCTGTCCGACCGTCCGGTAACCGCCCGGACCGAATCCAAGTCGTCGACGACGCATCCACACGCGCCCCAAGGAGATGTCAGCAACCGTAAGGGCCCAGCAGGGCAAAAGCTTACTGGGGCCATGGGTGGTGCGAAAGAGATCCTCGGTGCCCTCGAACAATGGCAAAGAAGAAACAGGAGTGGGCTTTTAGTTAGTTATAGTCTGACATGCCCTCATGCTTCGCCGAAGAGCGCGGGTGTCATTAGACGATTTTTCCACCTAAAAACAAAAAAAAGGGCCGCAGTGACTTTTTCGGACAATTCCACTGCTGGTTATGTGCCTTCCCCAAGCATAATTATCATGACCAGTTCTGTGTTTATCATGTTCAAAGGTTTCCTGCAACCGTCACGAGGTCATCCATGCAATCATGCCCAAGAGAACCACGTCCTTCTTAAGCAGACTACGGGACAGCACCAATAGCATCCTACAAGCAATAGCCGGCCAACAGGATTCGGTGATTATGAGGCGTTTATTCGAATCCTGGTTACATAAGATAGCATGCTCGGCCTGTCATGTGTTTATCCACTAACTGAACGGGCAAACATTGTTTTTCCATATAAATTATTTGTCAGAGAAAAAATGAGGATTAGAGGTAACGGCCTTACCGGCTGTGAGCAGCAACTAAGCGCGGGGCGGTGAGCGGTAAGATCAAAAGTATGAAAATGTTTGAAGCACGCTACGAGAAGCCGCTCATAGCGCCGCGCCGTGTATCGATGACACCTCGCTCGACGCGCCGCTCACCACTTCGCTCGCCGCTAAGACCGAACTCGTGAACAGACCTTAAGAAGATAAAAAATAGCCTACCACCTCTTCTCAGACCTAGCAAATAAGCACGAAAAATTTCATCAAAATTAGTCAAGCCGTTTTAGAGGAGTTCGATAACAAACATTGTGACATGAGATTTTTATATATTAGATTATTCTAGGACCTTATTAATTTTACACATTTCTTAATGACTCAGCATTCTAGAATTCTTTAAAAGAAAACCCAACAGATATCAATTCTTTTTCAGGATTATGGTTTCAATTTCTAGTATTTTACGACTAAACAAGCTGTGAGTCAAAGTTTCGAAACTAAAAGTAATTGAATACCCAACAATACGTTACATGTGAAAACGTGCGTCCTTCTACGCCATTTAGTACTAAACTTTTAAACATAACACGTCTGGTCTGGTTTAGTTTCCATTTAAACTCTGAATTTGAACAAGTTGAACAAGTTGAGACTGGGAGAGCTGTGGCTCAGTTACCATTTGAATAGTACAGTCCCCGTAGCCAAGTTACGACCGTTTCGTTTCGATTTTCTTGCATCAAACGCTTTGAGTAGGCCACGCCTTCGGTTCCTTTGTTCTGACGTCATCTCAACGCTCAATCACGTGGTCAGAACAAAGGAATCGAAAGCGGGGCTTACTTGAGATGTTTGACACAAGAGAATTGAAACGAAATGGTCATAACTTGGCTAGGGGGGCAGATGTTCTACTTCATGAAAGCGATTTAGTTTTTTATGTGTGTATAGATTTACGTGCGTAAGCTATTTCCTATTAAAACGATCGATTTGAGATTACGCACACATAAATAAAAGTGTAAGTAAATCAATGCAATCAATGCACCAATCAATGGAACGACTGCCTTTAAGACATCTACAACCCAGTAATTGTGTAACATTCGACGTGACCTCTAATTTTTTCTAGCCTGTGATTATCCGTAACGACTGTCAAAAATCTACTAGATCGTTTAGATTTGACACACTTTTAGAAAAACGAAGAAATTACGATACAAAAATGATCACCTATCCTATCTGGCATGTCCTAAAATCAAGAATTCGAAGACATGTGACATTCACAAACTCGCACTAGGCCCGCGTGGTGTATTACGGCCCATTCCCTCTTAGAGAGGAGGCCTGAGTCCCAACAGTGGGAACATTAAAAGGCTGATTATGCATGTTACATGAGAAAAATGCTTCGAATTCCCTGGACTGCTTTTCGTACAAACTTCTCTATCTTACGTGAACTGAACATGAAGACCAGACTGTCGACTACCTGTATGCGCAGAGTACTGGAGTTCTTTGGCCACATTGCCAGGAAAAATGGCCACAACCTTGAACAGCTCATCGCAACTGGCATGGTTGATGGCAAACGACCAAGAGGCCGCAGCCCAAAAAGATGGGCAGATCAGGTCAGCTCCACACTGGACACCCAATTGCGCGTCGCACTTCATGACGCTAAGAAACGTCACAGATGGCGAAATACCATCAGCAAAAAACAAATCCAGCGGAAGCTTCACGACCCTCAGTAATGAGGAATTCGACTCGAGGAGGAGGAGGATGCATGTTGCGCTATCCACGGAAAGCGTTGTAAAACATTAATCAAAATAACAATATTTCGTAATTACATTAAATCACTTTATCAAAATAGATTTAAACGATATTATGCCCCAATCGATGATCCTTAGTCACTAATTAAATAAATTCCGTACAAATTATAATGATCGAACTTTTCCAAGCACGGATGAATTCACTGATCAAATTAATATTTTCATATAATTGCTTATTGGATGACCTTTGAGACGTTTTATTAAAAAAAAACCGGGCTAGTGCGAGTTAGACTCGCGCACTGAGGGTTCCGTACATAAAAAAAGTTTTTTTTGTGACGTAACTACAAAGTTACAGTTCTCAGATTTTTTTCTTTTGTAATTATGTGACCTTGCTTCATGCCAAATTTCAAGATTCTAGGTCAAGTACCCTATGAATTTTGATTCCCTTGAATGTTTCGTAATATAAGTTTTTGCAACATAAACAGCCATATCTTTTTTGTTCGTTAACTCAGACGGCTGATTTTTTCAAAGCTTCAAGAGATCGCAGACCTGGAAATATAGTTTAAATTTCAACTCGATACCTACACACGTTCCTGAGATAAAGGGTCTTGACAGACAAACATACAGACAACAAAGTGATCCTATAAGGGTTCCGTTTTTCCTTTTCATGTACGAAACCCTAAAAAAACGTTGTTGAAATAGCCGTTTCAAGATTTTTTTCACAAATTCTTGATTTGAATAAAATTGACAGTGTTAATAACCTTTTGAATTAAATGATGAGTGTTCTTTCTACAAAAGCAAAATTAATTAATTAATTCATTATATGTTTACTTTTTTTTAAATCTTGTTTTTCGTGTAAAATTTCATTTTTACGCACCTACCATATTGTCTCTTCACCACCCTAGGTTGACTGGTAGAGAATGCCTAAGGCATTAACTCCGCCTTTGTACTTTATGTTGCATAAAGTTTAAATAAAATAAATAAATAAATAAAAGGCCTACCACCAGCGATTAACGAAATTCATATGACGACCTAAACTGAACTGTCAAAGGAATGGAGCGCTATAAGGTGCTTAGGTTGCCGACAGAGCACGAAAAATCGCCAAACTTAAGTGGCAATGGGCAAGGCACATTGCTCGCAGAACAGATGGCCGTTGGGGCTGAAAAGTTCTGGAGTGTCGACCACGTACCGGAAGACGCAGTGTTGGAAGACCGATCCGGTTCACCAGACCGATGACGTGGTAAAGGTTGCGGGGATCCGATGGATGCGAGACGCACAGAACCGTTCATTGTGGCGACTTTTGGGGGACGCCTGTGTTCAGCAGGAGACGTCTATCAGCTGAAATTATGATGAAGGTGCTTAGCTCCATCCCTCTTTCTCGCTCGCCTGTTATTTGGAATAACTCAAAGCAATTTGAAGGAGGCGTTCTATTTCTCGAAGTGGATAAAAAAACACTTGGAACTCCCCATATCTCTTACTTCAGTAACTCCCACTCAATCCCATAAAATTTTATGGATATTACAAGCACTTCCATACACACAGGTCACGTCCTACCAAATCAATTTGATATTCAAACAAAATAGAAGGAAAAAACTTTTAGGGGTTAAAAACATACAGCTTTTTCTATAGCGGATCATTTGTCAGGCGATTTGATGGTGTCGCGTGGAATCATTTCAATTCATCATGAGAGCAAGCGGTTGGAAGCGAGTATTACTTATTAGGATGAAAAATTGTTACCGGTTGATTTTTTTTTTCTTTTTTCGTGTGGCCCAAATTCTTTATATTCATGTGTGGCGAGATAATGGATTATGTGTACTACTTTTTAAGAGACTTCAAAAGAAGGAGGTTCTATTTTCAGCTGTATATATATTTTATGTATTTTTATCGATTCTTGGTCAATTGTGACATTTGTTTTTTATATAATTAGGTAATTCTGAGTTGGTTCCACAGAAATATTGGTTTTGTCCATTTTCATTTTAAGTTCCACAATAATATAATAAATAATTATTATAATTTATTTTATATCTAATGTGAGTAAATTCTACACACTGTCTCTCGCTCCTCTCAGACCGAGAAAAGTTGCTTGATGATATCTAACCGCAAAAAAGGCTTTTCATCAAACTTTTTTAAACAATAGCGAGGCCTACAGTTGTACAGTTTTTGATTGAATTGCTGGTGCTCATTGAATATCGACAATAACAAAATACCTATTGTAATTTTAGCTTTTAGCAAAATTGGTAAAACATTTTGTTTGTTATTTGATTGATTCATTTGTTTTCATGATTGAAAAGTTTCTCGTAAACAGTTAAAAAATACCATTGCGCTTGTATTTCCCAAAGGAGGACAGTTTTGTTTAGGTAAATCGTGTTTTCTAGCGTTAAACTAGTCGAAATGACAGTTGAGATGGATATTTTCGCTCAGTATACTATTCTTTTCATTTTGTGTCTTTATTGTCGTTGTGAAAAGACACTTGTATTCTTCAATTTCCCTTAAAGTTCAAGGGCTATGGTCACACTTTTAAATGTTACCTTGATATAAATCAAACTTGGCATGCGAGAAGTCATGCTTAGGACATAAAACAGAACGGATAATATTGGGCATTACAACCTCAACAGTAGTGCTTTTCATCCCAATAATTATAATAATAATAAATTTTGTTTATTTTCCACCACAAAATATTACAGTGTTTTGAATTTAATACATTTTAGTTGAATATATAGGAGCGGACTGGAGCCTAAACTATTGCAACCCTGTATTTTAGGTCTCCAGAATACTCACCCGCGATTTGAACATACTGTTACATAATGATATGAAAACAAAGTACAGGTACTACAAGAGCAGGTAGAAGGAAACAAAATAAAAGGGTTAATAAGAAATAGTAATATATCCGTGAGTGTATGTCTGATGGTGTATGAGTGCGTGAGCGTTGTGTGTGAGTGTGTTTTAATTATAGGAGCTCTTGGGATATTTTTGACTATCAAGTAGACGTAACTGCTGGTCCAAATTAGTAAGCGATAAATCTCATCACAATCGCACACCATAAATAACTAGATAGTTCTATTTTTAGCTTAAATTGAAACGGCAGTACGCTTCACGCAATGCCAATAAAATGTGCCCGTTAGCTTTAAATGGGCGTGCATGAAAACTATTTGTCACTATTTCGTACTGAGCTGTGGAACTGAATGTATTTGATAGAACACATACACAAAAGTTGTTTACATTTGTTCTAGTACTCACGAATCTAAACTAAATTTTTAAGGGAAAATGGTATATCGAGGTCGCGGCAAACCAAGAAGTAGATGGTGGAACGAATTGGTAAGTAGTGGCTAAAAGTTAAGAATAATGGGAAGAATAGAGGGAGGTCTTTACCCAGCTTTGGGATAATATATAGGCTAGAATATATAATAATAAAATAGTTTGTACATAACCCAAAGAATCGATAATAAGTTTAAACTACTTCCTCCACTCTTTTTTGACCGTTTACGTTGAATAACATTTATTTAATGTTACTAAAAAATAACTAAGGTTTGCCTTGGTCTTTCTAGTGTTAATCTAGAAGCCTAATCTACTGCTAACGAGATAAGCTGGTATGAATGATGGTCATTACGATCCACGTACAATGTTGTATTAATTCGAAAATCAAACTCCAAAGATAAGATAATATTGTAATGAATTGGAAACTATGTTTGACGTTGATTACCTTGAATTTCTAAACTTTATACAATTAAGTAGTACCTAATTCATCGCCTTCCTCTCCTTACTTAAGATCCTTTGTCCTTTAGCTGGGGTAGAGGGCGCCAACAGTAGTCACCCATCACGACCGGTCTTGAGCTCTACGCTTCACCTGGCTCCATATCAGTCCAATAGCCGTCGCTTCTGCCAACACGGTACGTCGCCAGGTTTGCCGAGGACGGCTGCTTCCTTTTCCCTTGAGGATTGCAGTCAATGCCTGTTGAGATATATGATCGGAATTCCTCCTAAGCGTGTGACCTCCATCTCCACTTACGACGTTAGATCTGGTTGTTAATCGGGCTTACGTGGCATTTCTCCAACAGATCTACGTTAGAGATGGTCTCGGGCCAGTAAATCCTTATAATGCGACGCAGACATCGGCTTATGAAAACCTGAATTTGTCATAAGATCTCCTTTGTCACCTTCCACGTTTCGCACCCAAAAAGCAGCACAAATCTGACGTTGGATCCGAAGGTTTTAAGTCTTCTTCCTGTCCTTGTCCCGTTTTATTTGGGGTCGGTGCAACATATATTTTTCTTCCATTCTGTCCTTTCAACAGTCATGCTATCACTGACTCCCATTTCTTGTATATCACTCCTCATAAAATACATCTATCTTTTTTTGGCCTCCCTCCTCTCTTTCTACATTCATACCCATATTTTTAAGCTACAATACTACTTAAAGGTGCTTATTCAATAAAGCTTGCCCGGATGCCGCCATTGTGCGGACCATCTGGAGGACACGTGGAGCATACGGTAGAGGAGTGCCCCGCCTAGACGGACCACGGTCCTGGTGGGCGTGATCGGCGGCAGCGACCTCTCGTGTCGGGTCCTGGTACAGGCCAAGGTCCGGAGCGATGAGTAATAAGCGGCGGATGGCTTTTTATGCGAAGTAGTAATGCTAGTGAAAGAAGCAGCCGCACACGTGAGGGAATAGGCGTCCTTACAATCCAACCACCAGGGTCCCGACCCAGATTTTCTACCACGGTAGGTGTGAGAGGGTGAGCAATAGGCAGCTCGCCGTACAGACGTCATTTGTCAGAAGAAGTCATTAGATGATTTCCCACCCAGCCACATTTTTACCGACTTCTAAAAAGGAGGAGGTTCTCAATTCGGATGTTTGTATTTTTTCTAACAATAGTTCAAATACAGTAAACTTCCAGTTTTTGTTTTTGAAAAACGTTATAAAATAAATTTGTATATAAAAAAAAAATACAAGATTACCTCTTTCTATAATCATTTTATCAGGCTGTAGACACTCTTATCAGTGCGCCCTTTAGGTATCATAAGGGTGACTTAATACGATTCAAATTACGAGTTTAACATCGTTTTAACCTTTGTAACAAACGTTTTTATTTGGCTTTCAAACGTTTTCAAAGGCATCTCATCGATATATTGTGAGATAGCTAGACTGGATTTGTTTTTTTAAGGTAATAATGTGCATTGTTAGGCTTGCAAATAGAAAAGCACTAACACAAAAGCTACTTTTATTTATTTTTGTGCTGTCTCTTTCTAGCATTTTATTAAATTACTGCCTTTGCCTTGCACTTTTTTTTTGTAAAAAATGACCGTATGACTTATGACGCTTTTTGACAGTGCTTAAGAGGTATGTGATTGTGGGACATGGTTTTAAGTCGCAAATACCGTTGAATTGAGTGGATACTCTGATCAGACGGGTATTTTGTCTGGTCCAAGCAGTTGCCCGGTAAGTCGTAATAATTGATACTTGATCCTGATAGTCGGTTGTTGTGTATGTTTTAGTCTAGCAGAAAACTTTAGAGATTTTTACTCACGAGCTAATTTCAGCCATGGTGGCTAATCTAAACGAAAATAACACAAGTATGGAAAAGAAATTATAGTGGACAAATTGTCGCGGAAACATAGGAGCACTCTGTTCTACCTATTCTATTGCAGCAGGGTGTAAGGCAGGGAGACGTTGTTTCTCCGTAACTGTTTACGGCTGCAATGGAGGATGTCTTCAAGGTTCTGGACTGGAGTGGACTAGGCATTAATGTCAATGGCGAGTACATCACTCACCTGTGGTTTGCCGACGATATGGTAGTCATGGCTGAGATTACGGAGGAGCTTAGTACAATACTCGATGACCTTAACAGAGCTTCAGAGAGATTGGGTCTTAAAATGAACATGGATAAAACCAAAGTCATGGTAAATGTAGCACCATCTGCGATCAAGATCGGAGACTCTACCTAATAATATACCTTGGACAGACAATCCAGTTGGGTAGGTCTAACTTTGAGAAAGAGGTCAATCGTTGAATCCGACTCGGCTGGGCAGCGTTCGGGAAGCTACGCGGTATCTTCTCGTCCAACATACCACAGTGTCTCAAGACGAAAGTCAATGACCAGTGCGTGTTGCCGGTGTTGACATATGGCATTGAAACATGGTCGCTTATAATGGGCCTCATCAGAAGGCTTATAATCACCCAAAGGGCAATAGAAAGGGCTATGCTCAGAGGTTCCTTACGTGTTCGCATCAAGAATTAAGATATCCGCAGGAAAACCAAGGTCGCCGACATCTCCCGGAAAATCGCCAAACTAAAGTGGCAGTGGACAGAGCACATTGCTCGTAGAACGGATGGTCAATGAGGCTTTGGAGGTATGCGGAACAGAGAGTAAAGTCCCGCAAAACTCCGTTCAAAAAGGGAGGATCCTCCGACCAGACGGGTGTTATGTCTGGTGGGCTGCAACTGCCCGATAGATGATTTCGGGTTGTTCTATATGTTCTAATCGCGCGGAGAACTTTGATTGCGCGATGCAGGATTAGTTCTTATGTGACGCCATAGATGTCGCTACAAGGCCAAAAGGTTCTTGAGTGGCGACCGCGCACTGGAAAACGCAGCGTTGGAAGGCCTCCTAAGGTGGACTGACAACCTGGTGAGAGTCGCGGAATTGCAGTGGATGCTAGACGTACAGGACCAGTCTTTGTGGCGACGCTTGGGGGAGGCCTATGTCCAAGACGTCTTTCGGCTGAAATGATGATGATGATGATGACTCTGTTCTTTTACTCTCATTGGCCGATGGGATAGCAATCCAACATGGCCGCGGAAAAATCAGATGCAATATCAACCACTTTACGGGCTTTCCGAGGCACGTCGTTATCACACCACCAACTTCTAAACCCCGGATTGCAACTGAGAAATTCCTTCCTGAAAAAATCCCAATAATACATTTACCCAATCCGGGTATCGAACCCAGTTACCCTCACTCAGTAGTCGCGCTTGCGACCACGAGACCAATGAGAGTGCTATAATAAATCACTGAACAAAATATTCAGAATAAAAAAAATATATTTATGTACATAATTATGAATCAACAAACGCTTGTATATTATACGTTATATTATAATTATACACATATACTTCATACATAACTGAAACAAATGAACAAGTAACCAAGCTATTAACAGCGTTTAATTAGAAAATTAAGTACTTGCGGGGAACATTATCTTGCTATTACTACTGTACATAATGTAATGAGTTTATTGTACGTAATCATTATAGTGAAACTTAATTGAAGTGAATAATAAACGAGTATGTTTCAAGTACAGTTATTGAGAAAAGTGCTCATTGAATTTCGTAAGTTAAATAAAGTATAATATGGCATAATCAGCCTTATAATGGACTCAGGCGTTCTCTCTAGGAGAGGGTCTAACCCGCCACGCGGGCTCAATGCGGGTTCTTGGACATACCGATTTTCTCACGATGTTTTTCTTCTCCATTTTGAGAGCAATGTTGTTGAAAAAAATGACATAAAGTAACGTGCCTAGCCGAATTTGAACCCGCGACCTACCATTCATAAGGCGGGGCCGTTACCACTACTGTTCTCAGTTAAATAAAGTCCGTTAGTAAAATGTATCATTGCATTTATTGTGTGGACAGCTAAGAAGTGAAATTCCTTACCGGTGTCAGTGATTTTTGATAGCTACAACCTATTACTTAACCTAAGGGTCTTTAAGTCAAGAGTGAATAAATTACTTCTAGAAAGCGTGCTCCATCGTCGACAACGTCATCGCTTACCATCAAGTGAGATAATGGTCGAACGCGAGCTTAGCATAATAGCATAGCATTGTCAGCTTTTTAATGTTCGCACTGCTGGGACTAAGGCCTTTTCTCTAGGAGATGGAATAGGCCGTAAACCACCACGCGGGCCCAGTGCGGGTTGGTGAATGTCACATGTCTTCGAATTTTTGGTTCTAGGACATGTTGGTTTCCTCACGATGTTTTCCTTCACCTTTTTGAAAGCAGTCTGTGGTGATGAAATAAATTACACAAAGTATTGCGCCTGGCTGGGTTTGAACCCGCGACCTACAAGTTATAAGTCGGAGCCTTAATCACTCGGCCACCACTGCCAGCTTCTCATCAATTTGTTTTTGGGCTAGTAAATATTCTAATATTGAAAAACAGATAAAAGTGATGCTGGGTAGTTTTTTCGGGCGACTTCTCCTGCTTAGCTAAATAATAGAAAGTGGTTATAGGCGGGTATTTTAAGACCTTAATTATATTCCTAATACACTAAGTGAAACTAAACAAATTCGTGAGAATCAAAAATTCTCACGTATTTGTTAAGTTTTAAATATTTTAATTAACTTTTATGATTTTTTTCTTCATCGGTATTTGATTTTTATGTAACACAAAATACGAAAAGTAAGACCCAAAGTGTAGAACAGTGGTGGCCAAGTGGTAACGGCCCCGATTTACGAGTTGCAGTTCACGGGTTAAAACCCAACCAGGCGCATTACTTTGTTTAATTTATTTCATCACCACTGCTCTCAAAATGGTGAAGGAAAACATCGTGAGGAAACCTGCATGTCCTAGAACCAAAAATTCAAAAACATGGGACATTCACCAACCTGCACTGGGCCCCCGTGGTGGATTATGGTCCATTCCCTCTCCTAGAGAGGAGGCTTGAGTCCCAGCAAAGCAATTTGATAGATAGTATTTTTTTTCAGTACCTTTTTCAAACATGCGACACGCAGTGCTAAAACCAATTACTCAACTCAGGGTAAACTGATCTCTACTAGAAAAAATAACGCTATGACGAGCTGTGATAAAAAAGACGTTCACCCATTTACTTACATAACAGTACATAGCCAGAGGGACTGCTCCAGGTTTGTTGAACATACTGGAGTATCATCATTCATATCTCTTTTGATGTCCACCATACACAGGGTGAATACACATTACGCTTTTGCCTAAATGTGTGCACGCCCGTATATTCTAAAGGGATATTCTGCTGAATTCACTTGGATTTTGTGCGATGCGGTGATGTTTGAAATTAAACCAAGCTTCATGTATGTATTGGTTGGTCTAGTGGATAGTGGCCCTGACTGCTATGCTGGAGGTCGTGGGTTCGATTTCCACCCCAAAAAAAATGTTTGTGTGATGAGCATGATCATTTGTTATGTGTCTGGTTGTAATTTATCTATAATATGTTTTGTTTAGAAATATATAAGTATGTTTATCAGTTGGCTAGTACTCATAACACAAGATCTGTTTAGCTTCAGACTAGACGGCGTTGTGTGATAGTTGTGGAGTAATATTATAATTTTTATACATTTATTTATCTCAGGACCCAGAGGTCCTGGAACTTTGGAAGGCGTATTATTATCATTATTGACCAATCTAGTTCCATGACACGTGTATTATTTAGCAGATGTTTTAAGATAAGTGGTAACTGCTTTTATTATTAATATTGCTAGCCCGTATTATCGCACTGCTGGGCAAAATCCTCCCTTCATTCCTTCCAACGATCGTGAATTTTCGCCTTTCCTTTTCAAGTCTTAAGAAAGACATCCAGGTCATTTTGATAACTTTTTCATGTTTTACCGCGGCTTCAAATCACCAATTAATTATATTATGTTAACTTGAAATCGCAATTTGAAGGTGATTTTTTGTTTTTAGGGTTCCGTACCTCAAAAGGAAAAACCGGAAACCTTATAGGATCACTTTGTTGTCTGTCAGTCTGTCAGTCTGTCTGTGTGTCAAGACTCTTTATTTCGGGAACGCCGGAGGTATCGAGTTGAAATTAAAACCATATAATAAACTTGCAAGTTAACGAAAAATAAAAGTATATCGACACTCTGAAGGGAATCAAATTTCATAGGTTATTCCCATTGACAAGCCACAAAAATAATATCAGATAACACTAAACACTAAAAAATAAAACAAAAATATAAAAGTATAAGTTGTAGTTAGATCACAAAAAAATGCTATTTGGAAAAATCTTCGTAACTCAATTCAGGAACTGAACTGTTTTCATATGTAAGTTTGTACGAAACCCTCAGTGTGCGAGTCCGACACGCATTTGCCCGGTATTTTTAGAAAAAAATTACTAAAAATAGTTAGTAGCTTGCAAACATGACACCTGTCTTGTCAAAAGGTGTCGTATTATCCCTATACATCTAATCTACCCAATAAGTCAGATAAGTAGCCATTTTATGTAGAAAAAAAAAATTTCACTGCATCCGATTAGACAGAATATCTACTCCAAATAAAGTCCTCTAAAAAAAACTTAAAATAAAATAACAAAGCAACATCTGCTTACAACCCAAATCGAAAAGTCAGAAAAACAAAAACTGAAAAAAAAAGAAACTAAATAATACAGGCCTAAATAAATTGAAATAAGGCAATAAATAATACCTTCTGAAAACCAAATCGGAATTCCATTTACAAAAAACTGAGGTTCAAAAACAAAACCAATTTGTTTCACGTTATCATATTGGGCGCGACTGTACCCACATATCTTGGTGGCGCCCGTTTGAAATTATTACAAAACATTTCAGTGATTTACTGTGAAGATAAATCGCGCTGTAAAACTTATCTAGCAGACAAATACAGGGTGATTAATTGTTGGGGATAAGTGTACACTGTGCACATACATTGCTGGCAGATTCGGCTTATCCAGGCCTAAAATTATGCAGGACAAAGGCCTCTTTTCACACAGACCGATGAACGAGCTATTATCACCATTGTTCTATGAGGGTTGATTTTTACAAGATACTAATAAGGTTTTGTTTTAAATTAAAAAGTGTTTTCATTATTCGTTATTCAAAGCTACTCCTATAAAATGGTTCTGTAAGTGTTAAAGTTTGTATAGGAGAATTTTATTCTCAGGGTTAAAAAACTTGAAACACACAATTGTATTTTTTTTATTGGTTTTGTGTTTATATAAGTCATCATCATCTTCCTGCCCTTGTCCCATCTTATTTGGGGTCGGCGCAACACGTTTTTTTCTTCCATTCTATCCTGTCAAAAGTCATACTATCACTAACTTCCTTTTCTTTCATATCACTGTTCACACAATCCATCCATCTTTTCCTGGTTTATATAAGTGTCAAAATAAATTCATTTTCTTTCTTACAAACATGACAAAACTATTCTAAATAAATAAAAAAGATGGAATAGAATATAATAGAACTAGCTTATGACAGCGGCTTCGCCCGCGTGAGTAGGTTACTCCATACAAACTTTTGACCCCCGTTTCATCCCATTAGAAGGTGAATTTTGGAAAATCGAAATAATAGGGAAAAATTGTCATGAAAGGAAACCTTGTGAAAAATTTCATGCTCCTAATCCCAGTAGTTTCGGCTGTGCGTTGATATGTCAGTCAGTCAGTTTCTCCTTTTATATAATTATATAGATAAACTTTATTTATCAAAATATTAACAATAATACCTGTGGAGTTTATTAGTTTTTCAAAACTAATAAAAAAAAACAAAAACGGTTGAGGGGGGGTCCTAGCTTCTACGAATAAATCATAGTCTTCGAGTTAAAAAACTTGAAAACTGATATGAGTGCTTGAACAATCCTAAAAAAATATTATTAATTCTTTTAAATTGTCTCAATAAGAGGTTTAAAATCAATTAAGTTTCTTAGAATAGACCTCAAAGCATGGGTCGAATAAGTTAAACGCTATCTAATTAAATTAAACTGAAAAGAGCGATCAACATTATTTAAATTATTCAAAAATCTACCTCCAACACGACTGAAGTAGGTATAAGTTAATTGGCTGTGGTTTCTTATTCACCGTATAGGTATGATTAAAACTTCGCTTTTAAATTTGTGAACGAAGTCACGAAAAAAAATTTAGTAAATGAATAAATTGACAGAATCGGAATTGTCAAGCTGGAACTTTTGATTTGTTAAGAACTCAGTCAGTCAGAAAAATGATGCTAATTACACATTCCAAAGCGAAAGCGTAAGTAAAGCGTATTCTCTGGAATAGAATGTCCAAGAAACATAGTTTTTAATCATGTTGTGTATTACAAATATCTCGGTTACATGTTTTTTATCGCTACTATTATGTGAACACAATGTAAAAATTAAATACTTACAATAATTTGTTTAATCAGACATTTTATAGCAATTATCGTGACAACTGAAGTATGAATCTGACATTTTTAATAAATTCAATGTATCCTGTATTAATATTTGCACACCACAAGTTATGGTAGAATGTAAATGGCCCCTCATTTAAATTAAGATCATACTATTTTGTACACCTTCATTTTGGCAAATAAATAAATTATTATTAAATAGAGCAAAAAAAATCTAAATATAGAAATTAAAATAAGGCACTGTCAGCTAAGAGATGACCAGTCTCAAATGAAAACGCTTGGTCACGGACATGACACGTATTAACACCACTCAGCTCATGCTTTGAAACGAACGACCAACTATCGTCACGACTTAGTAAGATTCGTTCCTAAGAAAGTACCCAAAACAGTATGCTTGCCTCTGACACGTCAATTACTGGTGATGAATGATGGACGAAAACTAATTGGACGTTGCTGATTATGACGACTGATTGATTTGGTGCCCGTCGTTAAAACTTTGAGCTCACAGAATTGCTAAAGCAATTTTCCTTTATGTTACGTTCACACGATTATATACTTACGTAGATTTCTTTAGATTTTGGTCTATGCAACCATTTTGTGGGATTGTGTCTCAAAATAAACGAATGGTTCTTCGTAAAAACTGTTTATTTTTCTTGTTTCTTAGTCAAAAAATATAACGTTCACCGTGAAAGCCGTTTCCGCCATCTTACTTTTTTACTCCCACATTTCTTCCCTCTCTTTCATCCACTGCTTTCCGTTTTAACAAATAAAAGCTGTGTTCATGGTTTGACAGATTTGATACAATAACTTTATTCCAGTAACAGCTATAAAAAACCGGGCAAGTGCAAGTAGGACATGCACATTGAGGGTTCCGTACAAACTTACCTACGAAAACAGTTCTATTTCCGGATCGAGTCTGAAAGACTTTTACGAAACGCAAAATAGTATTTTTTTGTGACGTAACTACAAATATAACAGTTTTCAGTTTTATTCTTATACTTATGCTATGAAACCTTGCTTCATGCCAAATTTCCGGATTTGAGGACCCTATGAATTTTGATTTCCTTGAAAGTGTCGAAATATACGTTTTTAGCAACATAAACAGTTGTATCTTGTTTTTCGTTAACTTAAAAATTTGATTTTTCACAGCTTCAAGGCACCGCAGACTTGAGTATATGGTTATAATTTCAACTCGATACCTCCACGCGTTTCCGTCTCGCCAGACAGACAGACAGATAGGCAGACAGACAGACAAACAGACAGACACACGGATGGACAACAAAGTGATCCTATAAGGGTTTCGTTTTTACCTTTTGAGATAGGGAACCCTAAAAACGAACTCTATACACGAAAAAAGCAAACATGTTTTTTTTTTTAATTATATGTCGTGGAGAACGAGATTTAACTATAGAGTGTTTGTTTTGTTATTATTATGGTACCTACCAAAGGGTGTAACGCCGTGACGTCATGTGTTTTGGCGTCACGTAGGCAGAGTCATATTAAAGGGGCTGGTTCCCGGGAAGCGACAGCAGTATCGCTTGCACAGCTTCAAGGGCCGAACCTTTGATACGAAACTGTCGGTTAACCCGTAAGTTTGTAATTATTTAGTATAGGTACTTACAACACTATTGTGAACTGTAAAAGTGACATTATAACTAATTGTGAATTGTGAAACTGACATTATAACTAACGGAAAAACTCAAGCGCATAGTTATTGAAAATCCCTTCGAAATGAACCCAGTACCACTGAATCAAAATGATGACGGTCATATCGCTCAGCCACTCCTGGCGCCGTCATCAGAAGTGGGATCTGGATCTGCTTCCCACCGGCGTGCAATGGTTGAGGTGCTACAGAGGAATATGATGCAACTAATTGAAACCATAAGAACATTAACATCGATGTTTGAAATTACGCCGTCAGAAATCAACCAAGAACAGCCTGATAGTGGTCTACGCGTGTGTTATATTGACAGTGATATCGATCTCAACGAACACCTCCTGAAAGGTTTATCTCTCGTCATAGTCCTCAGCAAAGCCCTGAAAGGCAGTGCTTTATCATGGTTATCACAAATATCAAACGTAGGCATGACGTGGGCGCATGTTTGTGATGTATTTCTCGTACTTTATGAGTGATTCAAATCAAGAAAAACAGAAAGAAAGAAACAACGGCAAGTCGAAGGAAGGTGAAAGTGAACAAATGTCAGCAAGCTGTACCAGCGCGGGAGGCACGGGATCGACGAGCAGCTTGAGCTGCAGCAGCGCAGGCGCAGGCAGCGCGGTTGCAGAGCGACGCGACGTGTCAATAGTGGTCAAATATCCGGTATATGCGGAAAGTTGGAGCAATCTGGTCAGTCGTAAAATTCTTATTTTGAATCCGGGGCTGAATGGTCTCTTGTTAAGTAGTCCATCAGTTATAACTTCGAAGGGCCACGTAAGTACGCGATTGTTTATATTAACAGTGTCGATTGGTCCACTAACTTATATCGTAGCGAACACATCCTATGTGAAATTTTTACTTATGGTGGCTTACGCATTTTATTTCAAGTGGTGCCAGACGATTGTTTGAAGTGTGTTTGGTGATTGGGCACGAAATCTTGAAATGGTTCACAATACAAATGACTTATTCTTCTTTGATTATTTTATAGCAAAAACTAACCTATACCTAAATCGTTATTTCGTTTTAATGTGTATAGATACAGATAGTCTGAAAGAGAGACAGAATAAAGAACAACTGTCGACTCGAACTGTCAACTGTCTGTAGATTTTATTGACGGTTTAACATGCATTCGAATTATATCCGGTTAGTTAAAAATCAGACTTTAAGACCAAATCGTATGGTGTATCGCCGGTCATATAGGCTTAGTCCAGACGACAGACAAGTAGTTCGTTTCAAAGCCAAGAAAATACTCCATTCCAATATGAACTGCCCTAGCCGGTCTACATTTGCAAGCTCTATTCTCTTCGCTAAGTAACGTGATGGTTCTGAACGTATGATCGTAGATTATTGCGATTTAAACTCAAATACCAGAAAGGATCCTTCTACATTTCATAGTAGATCAAATAGCTAGGCTATCAGGTGCTAGAGTCTATGTGCCTAGATTGTGTTAGTGGTTTAAAGCAAATTGTTATAAGTTTGACTTGCTAGCCCTGACTAAGCTACCTACTCCTGAGAATATTCATCAACTTACACAATCCATTGGCCTCGCCTCATATTTCCGAAAGTTTGTTGAAAGCTTCTCTAAAACGTCATAGTTTTAGATCTGTTATTTCTATTGAGCATCATCAAACAATTTAATTGGAAGATCAGCTTTAACTACTAAATCAGTTTTGCCTTTTTTTAATTCGGACTTTCTTATTGAATAACATACCGATGCAAGTACCGATGGATATAGTGATAGTTATTGAAAATCCCTTCGAAATGAACCCAGTACCACTGAATCAAAATGATGACGGTCATATCGCTCAGCCACTCCTGGCGCCGTCATATATACTACTACTACTACTCGTGGATGACTGAAATCCCACGTAATTGTAAGCAGTGATGCAATCGTTGATAGTGAATCGCACTAGTTTATTAAGAGCCTATTCACTCTAGCTTTTAAGATACCTGAATTATAATCAGACGGGAAGACCGCGTTAGGCAAATGTTTTCAATCTTTCGGTATACGCGGTATAAATGAAGAAGAGAAACGCTAACTTCGAACCGTAGTGGTATTAACAACGTAAACGTATTAGCCATACGTCAGGTCGTTTGATGCTAGAAAGGTGATGACAGATTAAGTCATGTGATTCCTGCGCACACTCTCCAGATTTATTTCTTTTTATTTTTAACCGACCTCTGTTCAAACGATGTGTCATAAATTTTGTAGATGGAAATAAATTTTATACGAGTTATGTCCAACCAAAAGACAGTGCAGACGACGAAAGATGCGCGTTGTGGAACTAGAAACACCCAACCTCTCTACACTTCATCACCCCCTCAGAACGTCTTGCCCCTGGACACTAACTACAGTGGCCAATCCGTCTATTAAATCTCTTAACCGATTGCAAACCCAGGTTGGACGCTGTAAAAACAATCTGGCAAAATGGGACATTCACGACCCATCTCTAGCAGAGTACCAGTGTGGAGCCACTGCACAGGACATGCGTCACCTGCTATACTGCTTATTCTGCATAATCACCTGCACTTTTCAGGATCTATATGAGGCCAATAATAGAGCTGTATAGGTTGGTAAATAATCATAAAAAATTTAGTATAAAAACTTCGACATGAAAAGAAGAATTGATTTATTCACTTTATATTCCTTCCATGTTATATTCCTTCCAAACTTAATAAACAGTATGATGTGGATTTTGGAACTAACCTTCAGAGTAGACTATTTCAAATTAGGCTGCTTTTCGACCAGAGATGTGCTATGCAGGATGTACTAGCTAAGCTGTGAAACTATGTGACTGTTTCCACTAATACTAAACTATGTAGTATAATAGTAAAATATGTAGTAAGGTGTGCAGCTCGAGTTATGCGATGTGTTAATAGTAGGGATCCATAGCACGCATCCACAGCACGCATCCTTCCATATATAAAAAACATATATTAGTTGAATCCGTTTCCACCAGTCCAAGCTATGTGCACCAATAAATATGATTGGTGGATATCAAACGCATCCATAAAAACGTAGCATAGCACATCTCTGCTGGAAAAACACCCTTATACAATCCAAACACTTTTAAACATTCAGAACAGAATATAACAGAGATCGCTCAAAGCAATCTTCAACAAAGTCACATTATTACCCAACGTAAGTAGAATATAATTTCTTGCTCGCATTCTCTCCGTATGTGGGAGCAAGTTTGAGCATGACATCAAAGGGATTATTAGAAGGGCTGTCCATTGTCCGTTTATGTACTACTTGTACTTGTGTCTAAATGATTTACATACATATTACTTGGAGGATTTTGCTTAGGAACTTGCCACATTGTCGTCATCTGCAGAACCGTGTGGTTTGATGGAAAATAAAAAGATATGGTGTATAATAGAGTAATATTTTCGGACAATAAGAGTCGGTAATGTTATAATTTTTTTTTTGGTGCTGTAATGGAGCAAGAAGAAATATCTTTTTGATCTGGGGTTAGCAAATATGTTACTGCTGAGCTTGTCACCTTGAATTTGATCTTAAGAGGAGGCTACCGTTGTAGTAGTTACAGTAGGCAGAAAATAATCAGAAATCAAAAAATGTTTATTTCAAATAGACCAATTACAGGCACTTTTGAATTGTCAAAATGTCGGTCAGTCAAAACAATAAAAAAATTGAAGCTAAGTTGCACGTTCCAAAGCGTAGATCTCTATGGAGAAGAACATGCAAGAAACTCCATGGACACTCTTTTAAATCATATTTTTTAAATGAATTACATAAATCTTGGTTACATATTTCTTGTCGCTTCTAATATATGAGCACAATGTAGATAAGTAATAATAATTACAAAAAAAAACTAAAAGTAATTAAAAAACCCAGGACAAATGTTTGCGAAATGGGCATGATTTTTTTTCTATGTCTGGGTATAATTTAACTATGATATGTATGTACTTAGAAATATATAAGTACGTTTATCAATTGTCTAGTACTCATACCACAATCTCTGCTTAGTTTGGGACTAGATGACGTTGTGTGAAAGTTGTGGAATATTATATTATATAATGGAGTACATTCAAGCCCGATTCCGCGTTGGTTGGTTCCAAGTTCTTGTGCCCATAATTATAATCGTGATCATAGTAAAGTTTAGGTTGCCAGCATTAAACTTATTAGATGCTGCTACTGTTTTGGTTTAGTTTGAACTTTGGTTGAGATTCAGATAATACAGATATTAAAAGCAACGATAAAATGATTTTAAAAATCCGCAGAAAAAACGCGACTTCAGTATTTTTTTTTATATTTCTGAAACCATCTAGCATACAGATCTTTGCAATTTGTGCAAAAAATCTTTTTACACCTCGTACTCGTTTATTTAAGGGTTCCGTACTTTAAAAGGAAAAAAAAACGAGACCCTTGGATATATAGGATCACTTTTTTGTCCGTCTGTCTGTTTGTTAAGACCCTTCATCTCGGGAAAGCGTGAAGGTATCGAGATAAAATTAAAACCATATGTTCAAACTTCTAAGTTAAAAGAAAAAAAGACGCAGTCGTGACCCAGAAGCCTGGAATCTACCATAAAGCAAAATATTATAGAACAGGTATAGGATATAAATCAGAAAATAGTAAATTTGTTGATACGTCACAAAAAAATTACACATTGCTCGCAGAACGGATGGCCGTTGGGGCCAAAAGGTTCTGGAATGGCGACCACGTACCGAAATACGTAACGTTGGAAGGCCTTCTACAAGGTGGACAGATGACTTGGTAATGGTTGCGGGAGTCCGATGGATGCGAGACGCACAGGACTGTTCATTTTGGCGACACTTGGGTGATGACTATGTCCAGCAGTGGACGCCTTTCGGCTGAAATGGATGATGAATATTCATAGGTGCACTTTGATACCTATCTCACCCGGTGGTAAGTAATGCAGAGGTGGATGATGGAGCACGCGTGCCTAGTTGCCTAGAGTAATAATTAATCTATTCACTCTTGACTTAAAAACCCCTAGGTTGTAACTGTCAAAAAACATGAAGTCTGTCTGGAGCGCGGTGTGGTTGAAACAAACAATTGATACTCTTTTACGGTGCCAACCGCACTTAGGTGCAGTGCGGCGCTGAGTTTGATATTTTCGAGTGAACTCTTGCAGTGCGGTGACTTGTTTTATATAAATGGCAGCTATATCGGTGACTTCGCACACACGTTAGACAAAGCTGCCACATCGCACTGAATTCGCGTGCTCGCCATCCTCAAGCCTGCGCCTACAGTGGCTGGAAAAGCGGGATCAGAATCCCGGGGGATTCTTGTGAACAATCCGCAGCCCTGGCATCGGCTCATACAGAACAGGCTCGCGTGAAATGTAACACGCCATCATCCCGGGCTTGGTTTCTACTTGACGACCGGATGGCGAGCTACCCGTTGCTCGCCGTCAGCAAGCTCGTACCTAAAGTGGCTGATCCACTACTGGACGTGGCTTAAAATAACACAATCGAATTCAACCGAGCGCCATATTAGCACCCTAAAATTCACAGTACTGTGTAATTTGCCTGCTACTAATCAGATTTGTCTGGCTTGTGTTACCATCACACTAAAAGGTCCATCAACAGAATAGTCGTTATTAAGATTACACCTTGGGTAGGTTGTTCTATTTTGGATTTAGGCCCATGCTTCACTGGGACGCCATGGCAACCAACAAAATGGATACTGCTCTATGGTGTGTAAAGAAAGATGCAAAAGTGCATGGGTAGTACAGAAACAAAATCGCGTGAAGCGAGAAATGACGCCATCTAGCGTAAAACCAGATTGAAATGTTGCTATCGACAATATTACATTTTACTGTTAATAGATGGCGTCGCTGTGTTTCAAATGATTAATACTTAATTTATGCTTATTTTTTTACTTTCTTTTTGTTCCTTTAAACATTGAAATAATTTATAGTTTCTTTTATAGAGATGAAGATATTAAAATTGAATATCAATTTATAAATATTTGATTATCTATGTGTTAGTTTTCAAACTTGAGAGGGTAGGTTGAATATGGATTTAAAAATAATAACTAGTAGGTAGTATAAATAATACTTAGACCAGAGTTATGACATAGCTCAATTGATTGTTCGCTAAGTTAATTTCGATTATCTCGTTCTAGCACTTTTCGTTGGATTTTATTTTTAACCAGGTGGTCTACTTATTCTACCAAAATGAGTAGATATGAATTGTTGGATTTAGTAAAAAGAGCTCAAATAATTGCTATGCATGATCAAGGTAAAAACTTGTCAGTAATAGCCAGAAAGACCGGTGTAAACGTAAGTAGATTTTTTTCTTCTTTTATATAACAAAAGCCTCCTATATAATAATCATTATTGGGTATTATATATTTCTGTTTTATTGTTGCAGAGAAAAACTGTTGTTCTATGGGTATGACGATTTGAAGAAGAGGGTTCTTTGAAACACCATAAAAGAGCTGGCAGACTACTTAAAACTAATAAACATGTTGCAGCGTCAAACCATGATAAGGGAGTACGAAGAAAATCGACGTCTGTCGACGAACCACTATGCTGGTTTTTTTTTGACGCAAGCGTTGACACTGTTCGTTGTGCTCTTCATACTTAGTGATAAGATGCATTATCGGAGGCATGCTGTGAAATCCTTGCTATATGGATCACATAAACTTTGATTAGAGTAATGTCATCTTTACTGATGAAAAAACTTTTAAGTCCAATGAACAAGGACGGTTATGTTTGTGGCGTCAAGATGATAAATAATTATAATACTGAATTAATAGTATCTACTCAGTATTAACTGGAGACCTTGTTATGTGTGTTTAACTTAATACCCTAAAACCACTTAAAAAAGTTATGAACACTTGATATATTGTTGTGCAATATTATAGTTTTTAGCCTACATTTAATCCTTTTGATTTTTTGATAAAATTATCTGGTATCTCAAAAGTTTGGTTGTTAAGGTTACATAAGCTTCAATCCTCTTTCCAATTTTGGAAACGAATACTTAAGCTATGGCCTTAATAAAAAGTTATATATAATATTATAATCTTATTCGGTGATTAATAAATGGTGATTGTTAAATTTGAATAAGAAATTGTAAGAAATAAAAACATATTATTTTTTTAATAGTGCCTTTTTGTTAGATGAGCCTGTTTACCTTCATTTTTTTCATTTTGCTGTGTAACTACCTACTTGAATATTATATTACAAATAAATATCCATTTGTTAGCTTTGATATAATATTCCTACCGATTTCTTTTGTTTGTTTATATTTATTATACACAACTTACAAAAAGTGTGAGTACTACGTGAGATTCGAACTCACGGCTCATTGATTTACGCATCTATCTGCTCATGCTAAACCGCTAGGCCAACTTGACTCTAATTTAAATGATGAAATTATGAACTACAATCAATTGTTGATGACAATGATGACGCATATGTGTCTATTTTCTGTCAAACTAAAAGTCAAGTTTATATTTTGTGAGATTGCCTTTGGACGCCACTTAGCTGTGAAGAAGCCAACGCCATCTAGTTTAAATTTCGAAAACTTGAACTTTAACGTGCAAGGGAAAATAGGCATTAAGGTATCCAAGCACTTTTGCAGGCCTGTGTACCTCACCTAGCCACTGTTGGTCACGTAGTCAACCATACAATTTTTGACGTCATGACCTCGCCGCTTTGGCATCCCAGTGAGGCACGACCTTTAAACGTGAATGAACCGGACCTGGCCCTTTAAGAAACAAAATCTAATATTTGATTCTTTCGAAAAGGTCAGTTGTTTGTAACTGTATACGAAACTCGTGTAGATCCAGCAATTTATTCGTGTAACAGATTTCATGACATTTGTGTAGTATTTGATTAGATATGACATGTTCTAATTTCTTTGAGAAAACGAACCCGAGTTGTCGAAGGCGCGTAGTGTTCCACGCGAACCTCAAAGAGATGTCAGCAAAACCATAAGAGCACAGCAGGACTACTGAAAAGGAAAACCGTGGTGCTAGAAAGCAAAGAAGAACTGAAGGACACTGGTGTAGTTATAGTCAGGAAAAGTCTGACATACCCTCTTGCTCCATTTAAGAGCGCGAGAACTCATTGAATGACTTTCAACCTCAAAAAATACTTTTCTAAGAAATAATACAGCTCGTGAATATGGATATAGAGTAGTAACGAAGGTCCACTAAGCAAAACTCTACTTTCTTCTTTTCAATTCGATGGTAACCTCCTTAAAAAGTTTGGGCCCAGAAAATACTACGTTAACTGCAATATCGGTGGGCACATTAAGTCCTAAGCGCAGGTGTATTTGGGCACTTGGGTTACTGCAACGAGTGGATCATGTTTTGAAAAATAAATCCACTGTGGCACTATTATCGCACTATTATTATTTTATTATCTACACTATTATAATCTTCACTATTATTATCTACACTATTATTATCTACATACACTATTTGGCGCAGTCGTGAGAGACACAATGTAAAGGTTTTTTCTAAGATTTTTTTTTTAAATTTTTATTTTCTACTTAAGTACTTCTTACTAACAATGTATGCGGAATAAACAATGTTTTTTTTTTCTTTACTTTAATTAGACAAAGTTTCACTATCAAATGTTTTTCATACTCTGAAACGCATGTTACTCGTACTAAAAGAGTTATGAGTTTACATGTAGATGGATGGAGAGGGAGAGGGAGACCAAAGAAAAGATGAATGGATTGTGTGAAGAGTGATATAAAATAAAAGGAAGTTAGTGATAGCATGACGAGTGACAGGGCAGAATGGAAGAAAAAAATGTGTTGCGCCGACCCCAAATAACACGGGACAAGGGCAGGAAGATGATGATGACTCACTTAAAAAGTAATAAAGCAGATTTTTCCCCCCTTGATTACAGAATGATTGACTTTTTCTTAAATATGATTAATTAATACTTTTATTTTCTACTTCCTTCGCCTTCTTCTTCTTCTGGTTCTGCACCCCTCCTTCACTAAATTGCCACAATCACATACTTAGACCATGTCACGTGTCATATCCCAGGGTTTATCTATCCTCACAGGATAGTGATGTCAGATTACGTAGATTTGTGTTAAAAAGGTCGGCACGTGTATCAAAGGGCATAGCTTTGAATATTACAAACGTGTTCTCAATATCTTACTTTCCCGTCACGCGGCTTCGATTACAATCTAAGGGTCAGCTCACACACGGCTGCGGGAATGTTTGAAAGAGTCACGGCGACCATGGAATACAAAAGGCAATCATACCACCGACCTAGGCCCGACTTGACTAAAGCAATTTTGCCACGTGGTCGACTTAGACTTTTCGAGATCGAAGCATTAGAAATGCCGTGTTTTCTATAAATGTAGTAAATGCTTCATCATCATAATTATTTCAGCTGAAAAATGTCCACTGTCGAATAGAATAGAATAGAATAGCAAGAGTAGGTTAGAATAAAATAGAATAGAATAGAATAGAATAGAACAGAACAGAATAGAATAGAATTCGATACAGCCAATACAATAAACAACAACACAAAATAACCACGTTTTTAGTCCTACTTTCAGGAGCCAACAGTGTACAGAGATTCAGGACTGTAGACGCGGGAGCAAGCGACATACAGTTGTCCGTGTGAGAAGCAGCTGGTCCGGAGATCAATACCTGCAGCCTTCAGTTTCACACAGGCAGTGTTGGATATAGGCCTCCCCCAAGTGTCGCCATAACGACCGATCCAGTGCGTCTCGCATCCATCGGATTCTCATGACTCTCACCAGGTCATCGGTCCACCTTGTAGGACGCCTTCCAACGCTGTCTTCCGTTACGCGGTCGCTACTCCAGTACCCTTTGCAGCTTGCTTATTATGAATGCTGAATTTGTCCCTCTTTGTTTTATGATACAAAGATTTGATTATTTTAGTTTTACCGCATCGCGACTCTGTGTGAGTTGACCGTTACGTTTACTTTAACGTTCGCGTTCATGTAATCGAATCGATGACTCTGCATTTTTGCTCGCAACTAATGTGAGTCGGAAAATGCAAACCAAAGAATAATAGTGAATGGCGGAGTTTGTACTATTAGAATAATGGCTCTACCAAGCGTCATGTATTTGTAAATGGAGTCTTAAATTTTTATTTTTGTTGGGCATGCGTTTAACTACTATCTCACCTTATGGTTTCCTTTCAAGGTGGAAGATCTACAGAGACCAGTTGGTCTCTGTAGATCTTTGACAGTCGTTGACAAAGCAGTTGCTTTACCTGTTTTCCGAGGCACAGGGTGTCAGTCATATCAACTGTTAAGATATTAAATAATAGATGACTCGTTTATGTTTATAAGAAATTAGTTTAATTTGGTTTCTACAATTTTGGGAAAACTTAAATATATCGCGCCGTATGTCCATCGATGACCGAATCTTTAGGCGAGTGCGCGGTGGTGCAGCCGGCGGCGGCGGCTCGCTTGTTGGTATACGCGGGTGTTGCGTGAATATTCTCGAGGTAGGGAGTCTGGACCCGGCCTTCTCTGCTTAGTTGTCATCTTCGGATTCTGCAGTTGGCGAAAGACATAATTTATTTACAGCCCTCCGTATAATCAAAAAATTACTTTGGTACAGTTACTGTATTCCTTTGGCTTTGCTTAGGAGCACATGCCTCACGTAATATTACCAAAGCACACCTTCCAGTACATAATGATAAGGATAATAAACAGTTAGTATTTAAGTTCTTAAAACTTATTAATATAATTTATTAATGTAATTCAGTAATGTATCTAATCTAATTTATCTATTATGCGGTAGCATTATTGAATTAAATTAAATATCACCATTATTTGTATAGGGTTAATGTTTATATAGGTTAATGTTTATATAGGTTAATGTTTATATGCTTGAAATAAACGATAATAATGTAATGGCACGTGAATACATCGCAAGAAGTTGGTATAATCGTCACAGCGTTGATATCTTGGATTCGTTTCTCAAATAATTTTGGTTATATTTGTATGTTTTTATTACTGTATTAGTTTTCTATTTGTTTGTTTCTCATTAACTTGCACCTACTATATTTCTGCACCACCCTAAGGTCGACTGGTAGAAAATGCTTAGGGCATTAATTCCGTCTTTACAATTTTTACTTATAAAGCTTCAATAAATAAATAAAAAAAAAAAAAAAAATGGTATTTCCTTGGCGTCCACCTATTAAGCCTAACAGCGGGTGCCCTAACCACTGATCCATCACGACACCATTTCGCAAACCTACCATTTACGTAAATGCTTGCGTTTAGTCGTGCCTTATGTCATATTAATTATCATTGTATAAAAAAATAAACCTTTAAACAGTGAACACGTCACACGTGTACAAGATAACGTAACGCATGTGTAAATATGTTCAGGACTCACGATTCGTGACTCTCACAAACTGTCCTTAATTACAAACACACTCGAAACGGAATTCGATACATTTCACATTAATCAATTCATTGCTCAACAGGAACAACGAATTTGTCGATTGTTCGTGAAATTTAAAACAACAAAAGTATAATGAATACGTAAAATGATGTTCGTTTGTTTGTAAAACTGAATATCTAGAAATACTTATTCAGTTCTAGAGATTAGTATACAAAACAGCCTTGAGCGCAGCGCTAGCCGCAGAGATGAAATCCAAATAGGTACTTTGGATTGTTCCTAAATCAATGTACCATTTGGATTCATTTCGAATGCTGCAATCAATCGGATTAAAAATAATTTATTCAAATTGTGCTAAGACCCAACACTTAGGTCGTAAAGTTCACATAAAGAAAGTCCTGCAAAATGTCATCAGAAAACAGACTCCGACAGGAAATTTCACTCCCTAACTGTCATTAACGTAAACGTATATATATATTGATGTTACTGTACACATAATGAATGCGCTTTCAAAACGTTTAAAATGGCGTATTACCCTATGTCTTGTGGTCCAATAATGGAACGGCTTTCCAATGTGGATGTCTATAATCATAAATTTGATTGAATCATAACAGATAGGCAAACCATAGCACAATCTATTTATATAAAAGAAGTAATTGACTGACTGACATATCAACGCACAGCCAAAACTACTGGGACTACGAAGTGAAATCTTGCACAATGTTTAGGCGAGCATTAAGAGGGGATTTCTGTAAATACAACTTTTAACGGGGTGAAACGGTGGTCCAAAGTTTGTATGGAGAGACCTACTTTCACGCAAGCAAAGCCGCTGGCAGAACCTAGTATTATATTATTATAGCATAATTTTCTTCACTTGTGTGTTCTCCTGGACCACATTGGGCGGGATCATTTCCAACTGTCACGCGAGCGAATCCGCAAACAAAAGCCAGTGTACAATAAATTTAAAAACATTTATTCTCAATGGCACCATTGTTAACATTTTGTCACGTAAATGCACGCCAGTTGACTGATTTGCGTAAATTTATTACGCTACGTAACGGAATGGAATTATAGCGCAATATTTTACTGAAGCGAGATATTTTGCTGCACGTGTTTGTTTGCTGTTGCTCAACGCTGTGTTATGAATTAGGAATGTTATGGCTATGGAATTTCGGACCTGGATTCGAATATAGAAATAATATTATACAGGTTTCGGATACGGTTACGGATACGAAATAATTTCGGATATTAGAATTTTTAAATGATAATAGTAAAATACAAGATTTGACTTTAATTTCTAGTCTACATTATTTATTTTTATGATCAGTGTTATAAGTAAATATTATATCATTATTATTGCCACTTCAAAATCTACATCTTTATTTTAAACTATACGTAACTTTTATATTGGTTTCGGTTAATGTTACGGATATAGATAGATAGACATATTCTTCACCATAAAAATATACCTAGTGAGAGCTTAAATCGTATAATGGGATCGCAGCAGACCAAGAAAGATGGCGGGAGGACTTCAATAATCTTCCTTGGGGATTGTCTAGAAGTTGCTCAGAGCCGGTAAAAATGGAGGGGATGGGGGAAGATCGTTTCCCAGCAGTGCAACAGGACAGGCTAGATATAGTAATAACAAAGGAGCTAAGGGGCTTACCTCTGAAAGCGATTTTTTACAGACAACCTTATATATTACACTGGATATTTTTTTATTTCGAATTTCCGATAGTTTCGCTCCGTAACTCCATGAGATCCTTTGTACACCACCGTGTGGATTGCCCTGAGAATACGGTGGAGCACTCGGTAGAGGTGTATTTGGGCAGATCACCGGCGTGTCCTCGTTGGGGAGATCGGCGGTAACGATCTCTCGCGTCGGGTCATGGCCTGAAGCGAGGAAGAGAGGCAGGCGGTCGCCTCTTTCTGCGAAGCACTAATGCTAGCAAAGGAGGAGGCCATACGTGAATGGTCCTCACGCCCCAGTCACCGGGATCCCGATCCCGATTTCCGGCCACCGTAGGCGCGGTCGAAGCCTACTGGGGCCAAGGGTCTGCTTCTGAAAGGTAGTCTCGGCCCTGGTACCAAAGGCAACGAAGGAATAGGAGTGGGTTTTTAGTCAGTAAAAGTCTGACAAGCCCTCTCGCTCCGCCCAAGAGCGGGGGATGTGATTGGATGATAAAAAATATGACATCCTTGGTTATAATCAAATTTGTTAGGGTTATCATCATTAGCCTAAAGTAGTTAATTGATACTCTTCAATCGGACGTCAGTAATTTCGTTAACTGTCATACTACGACCAGCCAATGTGTGAAGATCATCACTGCACTTATTCTAAAAGCCATCATCATCATCATTTGACATAGGCCTCCCCCAAGTGCCGCCACGATGAACGGTCCTGTGCGTCTCGCATCCATCGTACTCCCGCAACCGTTACCAGATCATCGGTCCACCTTGAAGGAGGCCTACCAACGCTATGTCTTCCGGTTAGTGGTCGTCATCCCAGAACCTTTCGGCCCCAACGGCCATCCGTTCTGCGAGCAATATGCCTTGCCCATTGCCACTTAAGTTTGGTGATTCTTCGTGCTATGTCGGTGACCTTGGTTCTCCTGCGGATATCCTCATTATTCTTAAAGCATCTCTTCTTAAATGGACCAATTTGCGATCAGTACTCAAGAACAAGACGTCTACTGCAACGGTTATCAATTTCGTGGCTAATACGACCTGAGGCCTTACGAGTCGTATCAAAATGTCAGTCGTGCAAGCGAGAGAGAGGGATGGAGCTGTACACCCTATATAGCTCCTTCCCTTTAACAGTTCAGGTTAGGTCGTCAAATGGATCGCATTGGCTCGTAGTAGGGCCATGTGGCCCTACCTGTGTGTGGCCTGTGTGTGGCCTGTGTGTGGTGGTGGTGTGTGACCGGCTGCAGCTACAGTAGGTTAGCATAGTCGGCCTTATAATGTTCCCACCATTGGGACTCAGGCCTCCTCTCTAGGAGAGGGAATGGGCCGTAATCCACCACGCGGGCCCAGTGCGGGTTGGTGGATGTCACATGTCTTCGAATTTTTGGTTCTAGGATATGCCGGTTTCCTGACGATGTTTTCCTTCACCGATTGGAGAGCAGTGGTGATGAAATAAGTTGCACAAAGTAATGCGCCTGGCTGGGTTTGAACCCGCGACCTACATCTTGTAAGTCGGGGCCGTTACCACTCGGCCACCGCTGCTCCACTGCCACAGTAGGTTACAGATTGCTTATTCTGTAACGAATGTTTTATGTAATAAGGACTATCTGGATTTTTCTGTGAATAAATGTGTATTTTTATATTATTATAATAATGTCGACCAAATTTTGTTTTCTATACACTCACTTCTCTCACTGTTATTTCTTTCGACTTCCTTGCCTTTACACGCGTAGTTGAACCCACATTGGAATAAAATAAGATAATAAAAGTGACTTTTGCGTATATTTATTGCGTCATGTAAGATATTCTGTAAAATAGCTAGCTATTTCGCTGCACGCGTAAACTTGGTATAGTCTTCTCAAGTCGGTATTTTAATCATATTCTTCGGTATCTTTATGGTTATATGAACATAAATTGTGGGAGGTATTGAAGTTTCCCTGTAAGCCAAGTGATGCGTAATTTATTTTCGTGAGGAAATATTGAGGTACCGAGATTCGTGTCAAGTATATTCAAGATTTTACGTTCTCATTGTGGCTAGACGGTATGAACAGGCATGTTTGGGGTTTCGAAACAATCTGTCTTTTATATAACTTGTTATTTTAGTCGAAAGACGTCTATTACTAGAACTTTCTTTTATTTGTTTGACCACTATCTCATTTGACGGTAAGTAATGATGTGATTGATAACGGAGTTCGCTTGCCTTGAAGTAACTGTTTATGCTTGAATCAAATACCTCGAAGTTGCAGCTAATAGAAAACAGATACTCCGGCAAGAGTTTTCACTCCTTAGCTGTGTTCCACACGCACAATTGATGTGTTTCCAAAACGTTTTCAGCGTATGGATGGGATATCGGACATTATACATCGGACAACCCGACAAACGGTGAGAATCCACCCTTACGTTGTTGAAACCTCTACGTTCCAGGCCAAGCCTTTTTTCTCGTCGTTTATACCGCGTACATCGAGGGACTTGAACAACTTGTCTTCTCGTTCGATTATAATTTAGATGTCTTCAAGGCTAGAGTGAATAGGCTCTTAATAAACTAGTGCGCCTCACCATCAACGATTGCATCACTACTTACCGTCAGGTGGGATCGCAGTCAAGCACTAGTTTATAACAATAAAAAATAATAATACATCGAGCACCGGTAACGCACCGCCATACGTCATAAAAACCAATGATAGAACGAGATTTAAACTTCTTCATAGATGGCCACAATAACAGCAGCTTCTGACAACATCCAGAGGGTTCTTGCAAAGTACTTCGAGTCTTCTGGTTGATTCTAGAGTTGCGATCACATACCGGAAGACGCAGCGTTGGAAGGCCTCCCACGAGGTGGACTATTAGACCTGAGGGTTTAGCCAAGTTGAATAGATTATCGATTGTTAACGCTAGTACAAAACTTCAAATGTATGGGAATGTAATCATCTCAACGTTAAGTCACATGGTCAGAAAAAATAAACCGGAGGCGTTATCGACTGTAGAAAGAGATTCAAAACGAAACGGTTGTAACTTGACTAGACCTGCTGGTGAAGGTCGCGGGAATCCGATGGATACAAGACGCACAGGAAAATCAGTTGTGGCGTCACTTGGGGGAGGCCTAAGTCCAACAGTTGACGTCTGTCTTTCAGCTGAAATGATGATGATAATGACTTCTCGTCTTCGGTAT
This sequence comes from Mythimna vitellina, assembly GCA_949316375.1. Taxonomy (NCBI): domain Eukaryota; kingdom Metazoa; phylum Arthropoda; class Insecta; order Lepidoptera; family Noctuidae; genus Mythimna; species Mythimna vitellina. The sequence continues at coordinate 2,527,544 of OX438687.1, read as the reverse complement.
AAGTCCACGTCTTGTCACACTACTGCAACATCGTCTGCAATGTTCAGTGTTGGTCTTTGAGAATTCTAATTATGGCAGTACTCATTGCCTTATATTATTATTCAATGAAATCGTTCTTGATTCCGTAATGAAAATGTGTTCGTTTTGATTGTTTTATAAAATTTGTGTGTACAATTTAAAAGGTATTTATAAGTTACGTCCCTAGAGGACCTTATTGTTAAGTAATAATAGCTAAACAGCGCTAATCTTCAAAATTATGTGTCAAGGTTGATCTGTGTATGGGTGACCGTCTAAACATACTGAGATTGCTATGCCTCCTCCGACAGACGGCGAGTTGTCGTCGGCGAGTCGTCCACAAACCCGCGCCCCTGGAAGATTTATATATATCTCTGAGCAACCAATATTAGACAATTTCGATAACCTAAGTCCTCCTAAGAATTTTCTAATAAAGTAAATTTATCCGAATCATTGACTACGAATTTCTTATTCATCGAGTTTTAAAACGGAACAGATTTTCAAGTAATTGTTTAACTAACTTAATACTTAATTTAAGAGTGTTTACTTTCAAAGTATTAGCGGAGCAGATTTGGTTGCCTTCAAATTGACTAAGCCGAAAGTTGATTTGAAGCGAATTATTAATTCAGAGTCTGGCCATGTTTTAATAGCTTAGTTTTTGGGAAAGAATAACATAGTTAGAACCATATTATTAATAATAATCTTTATTGATCGTTAACAAATATTGCAGTACATGGGTATTTGATTTTTACTTGGTAAAATTGCAAATTTGCTACAATTGTAGTGGGTGCAGTTCTGATCTTCTAACTAGGTTACAGTATAACCTGTATGTAGGAGTTACAGTTCCGATCCCCGTGGCTTACACCATATTTTAATTTGATTATAGTTTTTGAGTTTTGGCGTAGCTAATATACCTACAACATTAAATATAGCTATGTACAATGTAACAGATTGCATTCGAAACACATACTGCGCTCTAAAACACAGATCGTTGAAGTGGCTCTGAAGGCAGCTTAAAGGGACTGAACTGGACATGACTGCCACATGTCGTTCGAGTAGTGGGCTAGTAAAACACAAAGTTGGTGCACTGAAATCTCACGACGGGTTTGTGGCAGATCAAGAAAGAGATGGTGGAACGACTTCGAAGTCTTCCTTAGGAATTGGCAAAAAGTGGCTCAGAGCCGGGAATAATGGAAGGAATGGAGGGAGACCTTAGCGCAGCATTGAGACAGTATAGGCTAGATATAATAATAATAATGTACTGTATTATTTCTTTTTTTAATTTTGATTTTATATCAACTAGTGCTTGACTGCGACCTGATGGTAAGCAGTGATGCAATCGTTGATAGTGAAGCGCACTAGTTTATTAAGAGCCTATTTGGTATAAACGACGAGGCGAAACGCTTAGTCCGGACCGTAGAGGTTTCAACAACATAAGGGTGGATACTCACCATACGTCAGGTTGGCTGATGGTAGAAATGAGATGGCGGAATCAAGTCATGCAATTCCCTCTCCAAAATGTAACCTGTAAAACACCGAAAAGCCGAAGAATATCCTACGCCTATTCTCAAGGCTTTAAAGATTGGACTTAACCGAATCTTAGCCTTTTCGGGCGCCTTTCCACAAACTTAAATACTAAAAACTGGAACAATTGAAAATTAAAAATTTCTTAAGTACAATACAATAATGAACGATATATACATGAACCATAGCTTGTTTACTATTTTGTTTAAACTATTTCAAGACAAAAATCTTTCTGAGTCTAGTTTTCTTCATCATTATTCATTCAATCAAAATTTCTATAAATAATTTCAAAATACCGTCCACTTTCTTCAATATTTCAGATAACGCTTCTGTTAGCTGTAATTAATAAAATTTCTCTCCACTTGCTTTCAGCACACGTCGATCAAATTACATTATAATTAGACAAACTACCATAGGACATTGAACTTTAAGTTTCTCAAAATAGAGTTTAAAATTCAATGAGTAGCGGTGTTGTTATTACCTTAATATCTTTAGGTTATTATGCGCGGTTGTGCTTTTTCCTTCACAGCCTCGGGCTATCAAGATGAGCTTTGCATGAACTATTTATGGATGAGCTACTAGGAAAAGGCTTCAATAAGCTGAATAATTAATGTTTGTGGTATCGAAAAATTCATGGAAACAATTTTGTATTCTTGTTTGTTTAAAAAATTGTGGAGTCAAATTATCGAGATTAAGCTGCTAGTCATAAGCAACTTACTGAATAACACACACTCAAGAGGTACATTTTGATGATTTTTAGGGTTCCGTACCTCAAAAGGAAAAAAACGGAATCCTTATAGGATCACTTCGTTGTCCATCTGTCTGCCAAGACCTTTTATCTCGGGAATGCGCGGAGGTATCGAGTTGAAATTAAAATCATATAGTCAAGTCTGCGGTCCCTTAAAGCTGTGAAAAAATCAAACTTCTAAGTTACTAACTTAAAAACATGTGGCCATTTATGTCGCAAAAAATGTGAATTTTGACACACTCAAGGAAAACAAAATTCATAAGGAAGTACCCTATGAATTTTGATTTCCTTGAGTGTTGACCCAAAATTCTGAAATTTTGCATAAAGCGAGGTCTTACAACAAAAGTATAGGAATCAATCTGAAAACAGAAAATTAGTTACGTCAAAACAAAAAAAAAAATTGCGATTCGGAAAAATCTTCGTAACTCAATTCGGGAATTCAACTGTTTGCACGTTTTTTTTTGTATTATCTAATACAAAAAAAAAACGTGTCACCGAGCATGTTATTGAACTCCCTAGAAATGGCTCGACCGTATTAAGTAATTTTTTTGTGTTAATTTGGTAAGTCTGAGAATTGGTTGCAGCCTATTTTGTACACTACTACCTCGCCACTACTTGCCGCTCGCTACTAGCCGCGAGGTTAAAGTGGAACTGCTCTATGCCGCATGTCGTAAGAGCAATGGACGAAAATGACGCAGTGAGGGACATTGGATCCCAAACGCAAACAAATGACAACGCAGAACGAGACGGAAGTACGAGCTTAACTCTTTCTCAAAAAGAAGAAGAAAGAGGCTTTTACCCTGCAGTGAGACGGCATAGATTAATAATTTGTAAATAATTTTAACGTAAGAATTATATCTATATTTGTTGTTCCTTCTCACTTAAACGGCTAATCGAATTTGTACGAAATCTGCCATATAGGAAGACCATGCCTTAGAATAGTGCATAGCATCCCCGGATCCCTGAGGTTTCAGTTACCAGGAGTTATATTTCCTTACTATTATCTACTTTCTCACAGGCAAAGCCACTGGCAGAAGCAAGCGAATAGCAATGTTTATCTAATTAACAGTCTTAAGTTGACTCAGTCTACTCGCAGGGCTTTGAAGAGGTACTTACAGGGCTGTGAGTAGACTAAGCGAGAACAAACGCATTAAGTAGCTACAAAGTCCTGCTTTCAACTTGTATCAACACTCTAATTATTATCAATCAAGCTTAGTCTTATGGTTTAAATAAGCTTTCAAAAGTTCTTAACAATCCTGAATGTCAGGCAAAAGTAGCTTAGGATGTAATGATAAAAAACACTTACTCAAACTTTTACTTAGTTCACTATTCCGATTATATATATCGACGGTGAAGTACCAATAACTCCTAACTGTCGAAAGTCAAAATTATCTGTCCAAAAATTGTTAGGAAGTAATGCTATAAATTGACACGTTGGTTTAGTTAGGTGTTTGTTTCCACAAATTAATTTGATGCAGTTGCAACTAAATATCCGCTTCGGATATTTTACGAAGCATGCGGAAACACACATTTAAAATATAAGCACTTAAAAGTAATTTTATCGAAAAATGTCAGTTAGAAGGTATTGGCACTTCACCGTCGATATATATATTTTTAATTGATATAAACCAGTGCTTGACTGCGATCCTACCTGATGGTAAGCCGAGATGCAATCATTGATGGTGAGGCGCACTAGTTCATTAAGAGCCTATTCACTCTAGCCTTGAAGACACCTAAATTATAGTTGGACGGGAAGACCGCAGCAGGCAAATTGTTCCAGTCCTTCGATGTACGCGGTATAATTGCTTTTACTTAAGATCTTAATTAGATACAATTTCTAGAAGGTTTTAATTACTGTATCAATCGACTACGAACGCTGAATAGAGAAAAGAGCAACAAGAGGTAAAGTAAAAAACTGGCCAAGTGCGAGTCAGACTCGTGCACGAAGGGTTCCGTACCGTTCGTAGCAAAAAACGGCAAAAAATCACGTTTGTTGTAGGGGGCTCCCCTACAACTTACAAATAAATATTTATTTTATTCTGTTTTTAGCATTTGTTGACTCAGTTCATAAGATACAGCCCGGTGACAGACGGACAGACAGACGGACGGACGGACAGCAAAGCTACAGTTTTTTTTTTAAGTGGGAATATAATATAATATTCCACAACCATCACACAACGCCATCTAGTCTCAAGCTAAGCAGAGCTTGTGTTATGAGTACTAGACAACTGATAAACATACTTATATATCTCTAAATAAATACATATTATAGATAAATTACACCTAGACACAATATCATCCAATAACTTCTCTCGCTTTTGGGCGGAGTGGGGGGTATGTCAGACTTTTACTGATTAAAAACCTACTCTTGTTCCTTCGTTGCTTTTCATACCAGGGCCGAGTTTTCCTTTCAGAAACAAACATTTGACCCCAGTAGTCCTGGGCCCCTAAGGTTTGCGTTTCTTCCGCACGAATCCGGTGCAGGCAACTCCTGAACTTACCACTTCACGCCAAATTTCATGATTTTAGGTCAAAGAAAAGTACCCTATGAATTTTGATTTACTTGAGAGTGTCGAAGTATACGTTTTTTGTGACATAATCGACCATATCTTTTTTTTACGTTAACTTTTTCACAGAATCAAGGGACCGCTGACCTAAGTGTATGGTTTTAATCTCAACTCGATACCTTTATATTCATGTCTTACCGTTCTCAAGATAAAAGGTCTTGACAGACAGACAGACAGGCGAACAACATAGTGATCCTATAAGGGTTCCGTTTTTTCCTTTTGAGAAACGAAACCCTAAAAACTAGTACTACCTAAAAAAACGCGTTCTATCTAAAAACTGGTTTTAACTGTAACATTTACATGCTTACGAACGTTTGTAAAAGGTAATTTCTGGAGGTGATAGTCCGATTATGAAACTTATTTCTGTGTTAGTCAGAAATACTTTCAAGTTTTTGTCTTAGACAATGCACGGTATTCTGTAGCATAGCCCATGAGAACGATACTGCTGGAGATAGCAAGTTATTTTACAACAACAACAGGCTAGCCAGAGTATTAAAACTTTGAGATAATTACGTATATTCCTGGGTTCTGAACGAGGCCAAAACCAACCCGTAGAGGTCCTTCAGATGCTATTTGCGGAATAAAGCACTAATGGACTAAACACGTTAAAAAATAAAAGGCCTGTTTTCGACATTTGAGAAAAACCCTAGAATGTAACTTGGAACGAAATTGAAAGAAACAATAATAATAAATAATATTCCACAACTATCACACAACGCCGTCTAGTCCCAAGCGAGCTTGTGCTGTGAGTATTACACAACTGATAAACATACTTATATATACGCCGAAATTTGTGTTTATTTATTTATTGTTTTTTTTTTTTTTTTTTTTTTTTAATTGATATAAACCAGTGCTTGACTGCGATCCCACATGATGGTAAGTGGAGTTGCAATCATCGTTGTTTATTTATTATATTCTTTATTGTACACCACATAAACAAAAATACAGGACAAACATAATTAAAAATAAATGTACAATGGGCGGTCTTATCGCACAGGGCAATTTCTTCCAGACAAGCTATACTTATTTCTTATTTCTTACCAACATATGCTGTACGTCTTTTTTTTATCCTACACACCTCACAGTTAGGGGACTCAGTTTTTCGCATGAGGTAAGCAATGTTGTATACTGGTTTGTATCATAACGTATGTAAAGACCGCAACAGATGCGCAACAACCATTTGAGAGCGACTCAATTTTGAATCAGAGAACCAAAATAAGATTCCTTTTGAATTTAGCATAGCATAGTCGGCCTTATAATCTTCCCACTTTTGGGACTCAGGCCTCCTCTCTAGGAGAGGGAATGGGCCATAATCCACCACGCGGGCCCAGTGCGGGTTGGTGGATGTCACATGTCTTCGAATTTTTTGATTCTAGGACATGCCGGTTTCCTCACGATGTTTACCTTCACCGTTTTGAGAGCAGTGGTGATGAAATAAATTACACAAAGTAATGCGCCTGGCTGGGTTTGAACCCGCGACCTACAACTTGTAAGTCGGGGCCGTTACCACTCGGCCACCACTGCTCTGCTCGGCCACCACTGCTCTTTTGAATTTGATCTCTCATTAAAAATATCTTAAGTTAATACGCATTTAATTTATCTCCGTACACACTTATCTTAGAACAATATACATGCCTAGATATTTCACAAGACGATCTTTGTTACTCATTTTACTTTTAGGTAATTTTATGCGAATTCTTCGAGGAAGCCCGTGTCTCAATCTAATTGGTTGTTGACTTCCACATCTCGAAAAGAAGATGATATCTTCAACTTTATCTCATTATAAACATATCAGAAATTTCACCATTCACTTCATGACTTCAGTTTCGGATTCTGCATAGCTTTCAAGTACAAGCTCTCAAATAGTCTGTCAAGTATTCATAAACGTTTGAAAGGATCGTTGCTTGAAGAAACTCAGAAATGCTGAAATATTTTCGGTTTTCTCGAGGTTTATTGAGGCAAAATAGAATTATTTTGATAGCGAGGTGGTGAATTTAATTGGATAAGAGATATGTTCAGAATGGAAGTTTTATTTAAGGAATTTATTTAAAACTAGCTTTTGTCCATGACTTTGTCTTTGTCCGCATAGAAATCGATAATAGTTCATCAGGTTTTTTGAGATACGATAATATGAAATATTATTTATTATCTTCGTCGTGTGTGATAGTCCAATGAATTGTATGGCGAGCGATATTGTATCTTAAGATAAAATATTATAGTATCTTAGCCGTGTGAAGCGCCCCTTAGTGAACTCCACTGCGGGTAACGTAACCTACGACAAAATTATTATTTGCGGTTGGTACAGTAATCCGTTCTAGGGATCGAACCGCAAAATTAAGTTTGTTTTTTATTGTATATACTTTTACGGAATAAAGAGTACCCAGTGTGGTGCCCAGGATATCAAAGAATAATTATACCAAGTTTCGTCGTAATCGAACTGGTAGTTTTTGCGTGATGCCTGAACAAACAGACAGACAGACAGACAAAATGTCCTGCCCACTGCCACTTAAGTTTGGCTTTTTTTCGAGTTATGTCGGTGACCTTTGTCCTCCTGCGGATATCTTCATTTTTTATGTAATCACGCAAGAAAATTAATGTTATTTAATTTTGTCACTGTTCAAATCTCAGTTTTATTATTAAAACAATCGTGTTTCTGATTTTTCACGTAACTAATAAACACTTTTCAAATCAAAACACGTTGCTGATTTAACGAGTTCAATACATATTTAAATATCTCAAGGTGCTTGGCTGTAGCATTCATTATTCACAACGTACAAGTCGTCACTACCCTGACTACTTGTACCTGTAGCGGAACTTTTCAACGGAGTTGCCACAACTTTCAGGTCATTTTCTCTGTGGAGTTTCACCGTGGTTTTCCTAGCTATTAACAACAAACAGATAGATACAGAAGGTTAGTTTACTCCGTAAAGTGAGTGAAAAATGGTGTTGGCATATAGAAACGTGTGTAGGCACGACGATCTCAAACTCATACTCATCCACGGGTAGTGTGAAAGCGAAACCCGGGGCCCTGGGACGAAGGCAACGAAGGAACAGGAGTGGGTTTTTAGTCAGTAAAAGTCTGACAGTATCTCCCGCTCCGCCCAAGAGCGGGATTTGTCATAAGATGATTTTCCCACCCAATAAAAAAAAAACTCGTACTCATTCTCTTGCCTTTATCTCCTAAGTTATAGTGGTCAATGCAACATGTCTTTTCTTTCACACTTTTCTATAGGATCAGGGAGGGCGTTCCATATGTTGGCAACGAATCGCACTTTTCTTTTCGCTGTGTACGATCGCAATCTCACTCTCATTGTCGCTCTAGTAAATGACGATTTTAAGTGACAAAAAGGGATAAAAGCATAAGATAATGCGATTCTGACAGATGTAGCTGAATCCTTAGCACTCTTTTTGCTATATAGGATCACTCATGTGAAGCTAATTTTGTAAAAATGGATGTTTTATGAACATATTTTTTATAAATGTATGTACACTCAAATACTTAAAATCGAAAGAAATGGACTGAAGAGCACAAAAATGCTAATGCTATTTCGAAAGAAATTTCTTCCAACAGCTCTATGATAGAAGATTTGGGTAAGAGATGTACAACACATTTTGTATAAATAGACAAGGAAACTAAAAATACACGATAATATCATTGGTTTTTGCCTTTTTTATCATCGTTTATTCTTAAAACTAATCTTACGTCAACTCATATGCTTCAGCATAATTAGTTACTGACTGCCAATTTTTGTTATCACTAAATTATTTTTAATAATATATATTCAAAGTCAAAGTCAAAGTCAAAGTCAAAGTCAAAGTCAAAGATTTTTATTTCACATAGGCCTACATGGGCACTTATAAAACGTCAGAAGCTAGTGCACGGTTCCAAATTGGTCGTTTCCTATGGAGAAGAACCGGCAAGAAACTCCATGGTTACTCTTTTAAAAAAGAATTTGTTGATACAATACCTTCTGTTTACAATATATTGGATTTATTATGTAAGGACAGTGTAGACTGGTCAATAAAGTACAATAAAAATAATCATAGTAAAAAGGAACCTAAGAATTCGCGGAGTCTACAGTGTTCTCACATTCACATTTCAAAAAAAGAGGCTATACAAACAAAAGCAAGCAAAATAAATAATTACAATTATTAATAAACAATATGTCAACAATATAAATAATAATAAATAAAATAAAAAATAAAAAATATTGCAAAAGCAATGTATATATTACAACAAATGTGGAGCAGTCAATAGATAAATTTACAAAATATTATGAGCTACCAGGGGGCCACATGTGCAGAAGCAGTCATTGCCAAACAAGCGTGTCTTCGACATAGTCTTTAACCTTATAATACGCTTTTTTGGTTAGGACACGCTTAAATTAATCATAAGTGTCAATTTTGGACCTGGCTGAGACAGACGGTGATATGAAATGACTAAATACGATTTTTTCCCTTTAACTTTCAGAAGATGGTCCAGTGCAAACAAACCTTCAAAATGGTTGAGCTGAGTGGGGCTGATGCACGCGTCATGCTCGTGAACGGGTGCCGTCAGTTAAGACTTGTTATCTCTTAGCTGCCACTGGCTTAAAGAAGCGATAAGAAATATGTAACCTAGCGCGGAGTTCGCTGTACTTGTAAGATTTTAATAATTGCATGGAGCAAACCTTCTGTATGTTTATATTTTCATTTAGTAGATAGGGCTTCTTGCAGTCTGTTGAATATTTTAATTACATTACAACCGAACACTCCAACGTTTTAGTTATTAGGTTATGCAATTACGTTGGTACTTACGCGGTTTTGGACCGTTTGTGTTTGGTGTTAAGTTTTATTAATTTGATGTGTTTGTCGGTTTTGAGGGTGTCTTAGTGTTGTTAGGTGGTAGATAAACATTTACTTTATGTTAATTTGAGTGTAACGTGAAATCTAGAAAAAAAAAAAACATTAGATCTTCTCAATTTATCTCTTTATTGAGTTTAAACTATTCACAAAATATTTATTTCAATAGCATAGCATAGTCGGCCTTATAATGTTCCCACTGTTGGGACTCAGGCTTCCTCTCTAGGAGAGGGAATGGGCCGTTATCCACCACGCGGGCCCAGTGCAGGTTGGTGGATGTCACATGTCTTCGAATTTTTGGTTTTAGGACATATCGGTTTCCTCACAACGTTTTCCTTCACCGTTTTGACAGGTAATGAAATATTTTACACAAAATAATGCGCCTGGCTAGGTTTGAACCCGCAACCCCGAAAGTCGGGGTTTGAACCCGCAAACTCGAAAGTCGGCACCGTTACCACTCGGCCACCACTGTTCTTTCAATAAATTGTCATATTATAATATTGTTAATAATAACGCAAAGAATGTTTCACAGAATTTTAATCAATTTTCTAAGTGTAACTAATAACATCCAATCTCTTTGTCTAACGGATTTTTAATTACGTTTTGTATCACAATAATAATTAAACTAGATGTTTAATTAATTCAAAGTCATATCAGACACTTTTATAGGATCTGTATTTTCCAAAAGAGAACGATTATCTTCAATCAATTTTCATTTTCTTGGAAAAGCTGAAGAAATTAATAATAGTAATACAGCTATAATATTCCAAGACATGAAAGACATTTTCTATTCGAAGACATGTGACATTCACCAACCCGCACTGGGCCCGCGTGGTGGTTTACGGCCCATTCCATCTCCTAGAGAGGAGACCTGAGTCCCAGCAGTGGGAACATTAAAAGGCTGATTATGCTATGCTATGCTATTTCTTTCAAAAAGTACAAAGGTTGATAGTAACTAGTAATTATTTTATAATAACACTTTTACAACACTTTACAATTTGCACACCGAGGTTTAACTAAGTGAGAGACTGGTGCCTGAATAATTAGGTTTCCATAAGAACCTGTATTGCAGGTAGCCAGGTCTCCCCCGCAGCCACACAACTTGGGTATTAGCTAAACATTGTATCACAGTTTAGAGAAGTTATTCAAAGTCTAAATCGATAAAAACAAAAATTCAATAAATGAAAAAGAAAAGCAAAAGAATTAAAAATATTTAGGAAAGTAGCAAAGATTTTTTGAGTAACCAGGGAGTGCGAGAAGGAAATATTTACGATTGTGCTGGTGTGTTAAGGTTCTGGAGTGGAATGGTGCTTTTGTAGAAGGGATTTTAATAATCTACCCTTTGTGAGAGCTGGAGTCTATACTAGGTTCAAGACCTGCATGACTGAACTACAGGCACACATTTTACAATTCTAATTGCATTTACGAGAGGAAATGTTTTGAGTTTTATCCGTTTCGCTTAAGTCAGTACAGATTTATAATTTTGACATTTAAGAAACAATGTATTTTAATTCTCGTATGAATCACGCCTAAACGGTACCTGTATCATTTTTATTAAATAACGTGATTTACAACTTCACACGACGTTTAATTGATAACCGTACCGTACCATTGGCAATCTAAATGGGGTCAACATTAACATTTTATCACGCCCCCTAAAACTGGGGTGTAAGCAATTTTTCAAGGGTTAAGCCTAGGGGATAAATCATCTTTTAATACCGGCAGGCCATTGCACGAGTGATAAAACACGCTGTTATGTTTGAAGGGATTTCAGTATGAATGTAAAGATTTTATTTTGGGCCAACGCTGCGTTAAGCGGGAGCCCGCGCGTGAACCCGTCGTGTGACGTCGTGTGTGTATCGTGAGCGGCGGTTCCCGTAGCGGAAACCGGATTATTACCTGCGCAGTGTCGCTAGTTCAATTTTAACGGCGTGCATGTAGTCGGGTCGATGGAGAATTTAATGTGATATTTATTTATTTAATTTAATCTTCACGCACAAAGGAGTACAGAGGTAGACTTCATGCCTTAAGGCATTTTCTACCAGTCAACCTTTGGGTGATGCAGAGACAAATTGTTATTACGTAGCCAAACGGCCGCAGCGCGAGTGCCCGGACGGAGCACTTTTGTATGACCATGCTGGCACCCGCGCAACGCAGCGTCCGGCCTTATTCCTGCATAAAGATGATATTCATAATATTTTCTGTAGATTTGGAAACATATTTTTTTTCAAAATTTATAAGATGATTCAACGCAAGTATTTTCATAAGTACGAGCATTAAATGGATATCGGTAACAGGTTTTGTTTAAACCAAAATTACAAGTACAGTGGTCCCCAAACTAGTCCACGCCTATATTTTGGAGATCGAGGTTACGTTATTATAAAATTAAAACACATGTTTATAAACAGTGTGACAAATTAATAGAACTACTTATATACATACGAATATTATAAATTTAAAAGTAAATCTATCGGTCTATTACGATTTCTCGGTTAAACTATTGAACAAATTAGAAAAATATTTGGTGCGGAGTTAGCTTGAACCCCAAGGAAGGATTTCGCGTATGCTATAACTGACATTTGTATGGAGAATGTCGCGGGGAAAAGCTAGTCACAACTAATATTAAATAAGGATAAAATGACAGTTCCACTAAGAAAATATAAATAAATGTGGAAAACTTTCTCAGAATCTAATTCGAAACGTGAACTGACAGTTGTTCGGACAACGAGCAATGGGTAGCTTGCCATCCGCTCATATTATACGGTAGGGACGATGCCTACTAGAGTCATAAGATTGGTTCTGATAAGAATATATTCATAGTCCTATGGCACGCAAAAGGCAACTGAAGAAACATAGTCTGTGTGGTTTTAGTCAATAAAATCTGGCTTGCTTTCCGGCTCTACTTTAGAGTGGAAGAAGTCTTATGATAATATCTCACTCCAAAAAAAAGTTGTCGCAAAACCGACAGTTGTTGCAACAATTTCTGCAATAAATATGGAAAATATTTCAAGGTTGGCTTCTTTAACACAGGTTCTCTGGGTACAGGTCATGATGATTTGATTTGTGCAATTGGCAAAAATGATTTTGATATTTTAGCTTTAAATGAGATACCTCCTCCACTCTCCTCTGTCTTGACAGACAGACAGCCAGTCAACAAAGTGATCCTATAAGGGTTCCGCTTTTTCCTTTCAAGGTACGGATCCCTAAAAAGTAATAAAGTTTTTAAATTACATGAGCCTCGCTCGCGCGCAGCTTTTCACTGAATCCACTTATTTCACAGATACTGAACGATCTCCTGTGCTTTATGGCAAGTTATGCGGCAGTTAAAGTCAGCAAGTCTAATATACAGCGATTGATAATTTTCAGTCATTCACATTTGATCAGGGCAGTTGCCCGGATCAGACCTTACACCCGTCTGGTCGGAAGATCCTCCCTTTTACATATACCTCTAAATACTATGTTGAAAACTTACACAATATTGTTAATCAATATGCCTTATTACCAATCAATTCCACAACTAAGCAGAGCTCTAGCTGAATACTCCAGCACGCATGGCGCACAGTTCCGATACTCTCGCAAGTGATTAAGCTCATTATCCACGACTACGTCATATTAGCTACTAATTAGCTCTCCAACAGACTAGAAACTGGGGATTTTAGCTTCATTACGAGACCTACAAAATTACGAGGCTAATATCTCTTTGATGTTCGAGTTTGAACAGCCGACTTTACTATGTCTCTTTCTGTCATTTGAAAATAGGATCGAAGGTCTCTCTTGGTTTTGAAATTTCTGAAAGCAAATTACCGCATTAAGCACAGAACAAATGATCGTGCTCATCACACAAAAATTTGTCCTAGGTGGAAATCAAACCACTAAACCAACAGGCCAGTCAAATATTAGCAACATTAAAATGTATTTTTGGCACTGACAATTATAATGAACTGCGACTGGTCAGAACGCGGCACCACTGTAGATTACCGGTGCTTTTAAATGTGGCGCGCCGCACTCTCTCGGCAGTAGTGCATTTTAAGCTAGAACTACATTAGGCCGACAGACACGTGTAACACGCCGGATTTGTACGTAGAATGACATCGCGTGGATCAAGTGTAGCTACAAGTCTAGTTTCCATATAAAATGTATGGAGACCGACGCGCCCAGATCGGCGTGTGTGTCACACGTTTTTGAAGTGTAGTTCTAGCTTTAGTATTCGAAGATAACACCTCATGGAAGTAAGTGCTGCTAAATCATTTTATTAATTTATTATTGTAATTATGTGCTATGAAAGAAAAAGTATAACAACGATGAAGTAAATACTTTCTAACTGTCATTTTTCGAGAAAGTTACTTTTTAACGCTTATAATTTAAATATGTGTTACGCATGTTTTAATTAAATCTAACCTTACCTAACTAAACCATTGTATCAATTAATGAAAATATTATTATCTCCTACCTTATTTTGGTATACTACTACTTTATCATAAAATATATTAATGCTGCGTTTTTTGACTTCGACAGTTAGGGAGTTATTGATCCTTCACCGTCGATACAGAGTCTGTACCCGTTTTGGCCATTTTATTCGCATTACCTTTTCCGCTTAGACAACCTAATAAAATTTCATTTAATCTTTCTCAAAAGATCACATAAATAAGCGTTCGTCAGTATCAAAACTCGAACAATTCCACACTGAACTTCCAGACCTTTACCGAGAAGTAAGAAACTCGAAACAATACTGCAAGAGAGATGAAGTACGAAATGCAGGCTGATATAGATCTCGTCAGGCAAAGTTCAGCCGTTCCAAAGTTCAAAAGTTTAGTCCAACAGCCAACCTCCATTAGTGGGAGGTATTGAAAATTTGCATATCGCATTATTTAGTAGTTGGTTGTGTTTTGGTATTTTCATATTATGCAATTTAAATTATGCACTGGACCCGCGTGGTGGATTACGGCCCATTCTCTCTCCTAGAGAGGAGGCCTGAGTCTCAACAGTGGGAACATTAAAAGGCTGATTATGCTACGCTTATGCTTATGAAGAGAATGGGGTTTCATTGAGTTTGAGATAACCGGTCACCGAAGGCGTGGGCTTGCGGACGACGTGCAAACGGTAGCTCGCCATCCAGCTGTTGTATAAGGACCGAACTTGACAGCGATTAGTGTTCCATGCGCATCTCAAAGAGATGTTAGTAAAATCTTAGGAGCCAAGGACAATTTTTGAAAGTGTTACCATGGCCCATTCTCTCTCCTAGAGAAGAGGCTCGTCCCAGCAGTGGAAACATCAAAAGGCTGATTATGCTATGCTTATGCAAATTAAATTTAGTAAAATATTTTAATTAATATAATAAGTATACAAATGGTAAAGTAATGCGTTAGAGTAGTTTTTGTGACTATTGTCTAAACGATCTTCCTTTTTTTATTTTTTTGATAGATTCGCGCTTGACCGTTGTCTCATCTGATGGAAAGCGACGATGCGGTCGACAATGGAGTGCGCTTACCTAGAAGCAACCTATTCACTCTTGACTTAAAGATTCCCGAGTTGTAGCCACAAGGAAACACAGATTCCGGCAAGGAATTCCACTCTTTAGCTGTATGCACAATAAATGTGTTCCCAAAACGTTTTGTGCGTATGGGATGACCACCATGTACCGGTGGCGCATCGCCGTACTACTGGTGGTCTGATGATGGAACGTTCTAGGCGGAGGCTTTTTAGTTTATTCATCACAAAAATATTATACAGATGATAGTTTGTATAATTATGTGTGTATGTGTGTAACTCCCTCAAACAGCTGAACATATCCGGTCTTTAACTATGAAATTGCCGTTTTTTAATTAATTCAATTTTAAAAAAAAATCTTAAGGAAGACATCCAAGTCGTGCGGCTATCTTCTTCGTGGTCTGCCGCTCCATGTCACTATATTCAGCTACATATGTAAAAAGAGCATTTTTTATTTCTTTACTCTAAAAATAATAATACTTTCATTTAATTTTACATTTCCCAGCATTATAGCTCGACATAAGAATACATTATCATTATCATTATTATTATGTTCATTAGTTAACGTGGTTGAGGGCCCGCAGTGAGAGCGACACAAAGTTGTATTAAGCACGTACCTGCACTACTCTTGTGACGCTAAGACGTCTGCAATTGTGTTTCAAGTTGCTTTTTGTATAGAAAAGTATTGTTAAGGTTTGTAACAAGGAGAGATGAGGGCCAAGATATTGAGGCAATGTTTTCAAAGAATTAAGCTGTTGGGAGCAATGTAATTTGGATATTAAATAAGAGTCAAAAACTGGCCAAGTGCGAGTCGGACTCACACAAGAGTAATCCGAAATTCACTCCGTATAACTGCATTTAATACTATAATGACAAAGGTAATTTTCAAAAGTTTACTTAAAACAAAAACTACCTGTATGGTAGGTATTTTCATTAAAACAAGGCGAACATTTTTTTGCGATAATGAGAAATGTAATAAATGATGCAGCGACATGGAATTTGCAGTGTTGGAAAGGAATTTTAATGTTACGAGCATTATGAGGACTTTGTGTGAATATTGTAGCTCTAGTATGTACGATGCGAAAATTCAAAATGGTTTTTTGTTATAGGATTGTTAGAGCTTTAAAAGATGAACCACGGAAGGAAATTGTTCGCTTTGTTTTTACGATTTTTCGTCGAGTCCTCACTAATAATTTTGTTATAAAATCTTGTGTTTAAATTTTTATCATTTTTCAATAATTCGGTATCCTTGTTTCAGGAGATAGTAGTATACATGTGGATGGGTGGCAAGGGACAGGGAGGCCAAAGAAAAGATGGATGGATTGTGTGAACAGTGATATGAAAGAAAAGGAAGTTAGTGATAGTATAACGGTTGACAGGATAGAATGGTAGATAAAAACGTGTTGCGCCGACCCCAAATAAGACGGGACAAGGACAGGAAAATGATGAGGAATTTGGTATCCTTGTTTCAAAGTATCCAAACCCATCAAAAGCTGAAATATATTTTATCATATATTTTATTTTTTAGAGCAACGGCTTAATAATGCTTTTGACGTTTTAGGTGAAGGAAATTTTAGTACACCAAATTAACTGTAGTTTTTTTTTTTTAATTTTACCTACAAATAAAGGAGACGATTTCAAAAAAAAAATTCTTCCAGCAAACCTGCGAAAGTAAAGTTGGAAAAAAAATGATGTTGACTCTGTGTTTAATATTAAATAAATACTGTCATAAATATTGTAACGATTAAAATATATCAAAATATTAGTGCCTAATAAATTTAAAAATTATGCTTTTCTTTAAATATAAGTGTTGGGTTCTGCACCTTTCATAATCTCAATTGTAGATTAGAAATGTATGTGCTGTGCAAAACGCTAAATCATCCTATCTATACTCCATCCCTGTCCAACGTGCGGACTTTGACTAGAATTTTCTCTGACATCGTCGCTTCGGATAATTTTGGATGCTATGACCATGCTTATAAATAAACCTTTTAATTAACGTAATCACAAAAGCCAAAAGCTACATACATTATGCCATGCTTCAGCAGTTTGAACTTTGTATGTTTTAAAAAATTGTATTTAGTAACAGCTCGACTTTTTTATCCTGGATAAAAAGCTCTTCTTCCATTCTTTCTTTCCCACTTTACTAAGGTGGTCCCATAATTCTTTCTGCATTATTCAAAACATTCTCGTTCCTACATTCGTGACCTAACATATCTGTATGCAATAAATCAAACACAGTGGAGTAATACATTAGTGTTTCCGACACAAGTGCATCAGCTAAAGTGGTTCGAGAAATATTTTACTGTGACATGGGAGTGTACAGGGAAGTCGGTCTAAGAATTTTAAATTTTACTTGTAAAACTGGCTTTTTAAGTTTGAAGCTTGAAACTTGCAAAGTTTTTCTGAAATATCTTGTTTCCTGCTTCTATGACTATGGGTCGTGGGCTTGCGGATGCCGCACAATGGGTAGCTCATCGTCCGGCCGTCCGGTAACCTTACGGAACAAGCCTAAATCATCGACGGTGCGTAGTGTTCGACGCGCGCCTCAGAGAGATGTCAGCAAAACCGTAGAGGCCCAGTAAGGCGAAAGACTGCTGGGGTCATGGGTTATTCAAAAGGGAACCCCGGGGTCCTAGGAAGCACGGCAAAGAAAGAACATAGGAGTGGGTTTTAGTCAGTAAAAGTCTGACACGCCCTCCTGATTCACCATAGAGCAGGAGAAGTCATTGGATGATTTCCCATTTAAAAAAAATGGCTATAATGCAAGTATATGCATAATGCGTACAGGAATGATCGTCGGTTGGTACCACGTTTCATGGGCCTCTACAAATCGGCTTCGGCCCCTCGTACGCCATCCAAATTTCTAGGGCTGTCTCTATTATTGTTAATCAATCAAGTCTCAACGCTTTAACGAGATTGGACGTTACGTTCACGGGTAGTTTGGATTAGGAAAGAATAATTTTATGCCGATAGTACATACCAGTACAAATATGCTGGGAAAGCTGCTCATAAAGCTAAATTTAATAAAAAAAAAAATGCAAACAGATGAAACACAAAATACATTTAAAAAAAAAACAAAACCAGACTCAATTAGTCCCATTTTTTATATGATGATTTATTTTACTATTTTCAAGAGATATCCTTTGGGTCGACATAATGAAAATGACCCGACAAGAGTTTGTTTTCCTGTTTTTGTTTTTTGGAAACTTCTGACAATGTGCTTTTGAGTGTCATGAGTGAAAACTGGTTGAACGTATTATGTCGGTCGGTAAAGAAATTCTCTAAAAATATGACTTTCAAACTTAAGTGGCAGTAGACAGGGCAAATTGCACGCAGAATAGATGGTCGATCGGAACGAAAAGTTCTAGAGTGGCGATCACATACCCGAAGATGCAGCTTTGGAAAGCGTCCTACAATGTGGGCCGATGACCTGGTGAGGGTTGCGGTAATCGGATGGATGCAAGACGTACAGGACCACACGTTGTCATACTTGGGAGAGGCCTATGTCTAGCAGAGGACTTCTTTCTGATGATGACTAAAAATATCATATTATACGAATTGTCGAGTATTCTTACCATAAGTTTGTGACTCCTGCACAGTCTGAAATTATGCCGGTGCCTGATGCTGGGGCTATACCTGAAGATGTCAATGTAAGGTTCACTGCAAAGGATGTTGATGTAGTTATCAAATCGATGAAAAGAGGAAAATCTCCAGGTCATGATAGCCTCAGCATTGAGCACCTGCGGTTTGCTGGGGTACACTTGCCTAGAGTTCTAGCTTTACTGTTTAATCTCTGTATTAACCACACCTACCTGCCTGACGATCTCATGTATACCATTGTTGTCCCCATTATAAAAAATAAGACTGGAAATGTCTCGGACAGGTCTAACTACAGGCCTATATCCTTAGCCACGGTTATAGCAAAGGTAATGGACAGTTTACTTGACGGCTATTTAACAAAACATATAAAACTGCATGATGGTCAGTTCGGCTTCCGAGCTGGTCTATCCACTGAAAGTGCGATTTTGTGCCTCAAGCAGACTGTGCAATACTACACCGCGCGTAAAACACCAGTATACGCGTGTTTCCTGGACCTGTCCAGGGCATTTGACTTGGTCTCGTACAACCTGCTATGGACAAAAATGTATCAAGACACTAGTCTACCCCCTGAAATCGTATCTATATTTAAGTACTGGTACAAAAATCAGAAAAATACTGTTAGATGGGCGGCTAGTAAGTCGGATGAATTTAAGTTGGAGTGTGGGGTGCGGCAGGGAGGGTTGACCTCACCGAAGTTATTCAATTTGTATATGGACCGCCTGATTGAGGAGCTGAGCAGCACGGGCATCGGGTGTCATATAGATGGAATTTGCGTAAATAACATCAGTTACGCGGATGACATGGTGCTGCTCAGCCCTTCAATTGGTGCGTTGCGCAAGTTACTCCGTATATGTGAAGAGTACGCGGAGGCTCATGGGCTCAGATACAATGTAAAAAAGAGTGAGGTTATGGTTTTTAAAGCACCTAGAAAAGAGGTCACAGTGGCATTTCCCGTCTCACTCTATGGTACACCATTAAACCAAGTCACTCACTTCAAGTATCTGGGCCACTGGGTCACCGAGGACCTTAAAGATGACATGGATGTGGAGAGGGAACGCAGGGCGTTGTCTGTTCGCTGTAATATGTTGGCTCGCAGATTCGCACGGTGTACTGAACAAGTCAAGGTCACATTATTTAAAGCTTTCTGCCAGACCTTTTACACGTGCAGTTTGTGGGCTAAATACACGCGGAGGACATACGACGCCTTGCGTGTGCAATATAATAACGCCTTCAGGGTGCTGATGGGGTTGCCGCGGTACTGTAGCGCGAGTGGCATGTTCGCGGAGGCGCGCGTGGACGGCTTTCACGCTGTCATACGAAAGCGAAGTGCGTCTTTACTGGCGCGGGTACGCGGCGGCCCCAGCGCCATCCTGACTGCGTGTGCCGGCCGATGGGACTCTGAACTAACGGCACATTTGATAGGCCTGCACGTGAGAGCAAGCGCCTAATATGCCTACTGTCATTATTATTTCACTTTGTAATGCTTTACTAACACTAGGCTAAGAATATTGTTACTAACACTATATGGAAGCAATTCTGAAAATAAAATTTTATTATTATTATTATTATTATAAAACAATATCACAAAAAGGGCAACATCTGTCAAAAAAAAATATATAATTTTTTTTTAGTAAGTTTTTTTTTTAAATTTGATATAAACTAGTGCTTGACTGCGATCCCAACTGATGGTAAGCAGTGATGCAATCGATGAGGTGAACTGAGTTTCTGCAAATAATAGAAAATCGCAAATTGCAGTCCACTTATTTCACTTCGCGTCCATCTCAATATAATATCTTGACGTTTATGAAACACCCTGTACACAGCTTTTTATCACACACTCATCCGATGCAAACGTTACATCAAAAAATATGAGATTTTTTACGATATCACTGTCGTTGCATAAAAATGCAAAGCGACACGTATGTATTTTAATTTGATGTTTAAAAAATGCTGGCGACAATTTCTGTAAAAATGTTTTGTTTTTTTTTTTTGCTTTCGTCACTGACCAGCATTCGGTACTTCTAATTTAAACGTGTTAGGGCCTGCGTACACTTGAGACAAGACTGTCTTAGACAGAATTGTCTACGACGTCGCAGGCTTGTTTACGACGTCTGCGACAAGACTGTTTTGTTTACGTCCCGGGGCACACTATCAAGACAAAACAGTCCAGCGGCCAACTTAGTGGATTTTCCACTAAAACTGGTGGTTTGTCATATAATTGCAAAATATTGGTTTTAGTGGCTAGTGGATTTTTCTAGCGCTTTAGTAAAATTAAATTTCTAACTAAAAATGCGATCACTTGGGTACATATCAGCACCATAGAATCCATAATTATTAATCTGATACCAACGATGAAGGTGAAAACAAAAATAATTCGTCTGAATTAATACACAGCTGTTATTGAATAATTGTATATTGAATTACCTACTAATGTTAATTTACCCACAAATGCTATTTTGATCAACTGATTTGAATTTTTATCACTTATTGTTAAAATAAACTACTACGACACACGTTTTTTTAGTAGGAAATTTTGCGATTTTGTCTGTGGGATAATTTTTTGTTAGTGGTTTTCTGGTGGTTTTAAAAGTTGACTTTAGTGGTAAGTTAGTGTAACTATTGGCAACACTGGACGTCTCAAAACAGTCTTGTCGTAGACAAGTTTGAGGTGTCGTAGACAAGTCGGTGACGTCGTAGACAATTCAAAGATAGTCTTGTCTCAAGTGTGCGCAGGCCCTTAGGGTGTTGTGATTTTGTCATCAGTTTTTGGTGCTGATTTTGTGAAACCATTTTACGGAGGTGTAATTGGCTTTTTTATACACTGTGTCATTCAGCGTGGCAATGCCACCAGTCTTTTTTTCATTCTTTCTCATTTTTCGACGCCATATTTTAGATTATTTTTAATAATAAACCAAAGGTCTTTATTTTATTTTTTTTATATAAATAGTTATAGTTAAGTATTTTATTAGTGATAATGACCCCAACTTACGAGTTGTAGGTTGCGAGTTCAAACTTGAGGCGATCGACGAAAGAAAATCTAAACGAAACGGTCGTAACTTGGCTAGGCCTACTGTTGGTCTTAGTGGTTAGTAATAATAATAATGATTCTTTATTGACATAATTTACAATTTAGATTAAATTCAATTCAATTCAAATATTTTTATTTCACATAGGTCTACATGGGCACTTATAAAACGTCAGAAGCTAGTGCACGGTTACAAATTGGTCGTTTCCTATGGAAAAGAACCGGCAAGAAACTCCATGTTAACTCTTTTAAAAAAAGTGATTGATGTTGTAACATGGTTTTAATACAATAATATGATATTATTTTACTTTGGTTCAACATGAGCTCCTGATTAAAGGACCATTCCGAATTCGTAACTATTGGGGCCATCTCACAACAAAAACATGATTAAAACCGTAAACAAAACACAATAATTATATTCACAGACAACAATCGTAACATTTAATGAAATTGTCGATGGGCCGTTAAAGTATTAAGGGTGGGCAAAACCGGGCAAAATTCACTGGGCAAATTGTAAAGCATAGTCGTTATAAGAAATTTATAATAGCTAATTAACCTATTTTAATTCAGCTAAAGCAACAGTAAATTATATGGATGGCCTGTTTGGACTCTTAATTGTTTATTATCTTGCTTAAATGTACCATTGGGGAAGAAAATTTGGTCGTAGTGTTTCTTTATTGTTGAAACAGCAAATCCAGAAGTAAATAAATGTTTTAATCAGCTTAATACTAAAAAACTGACCAAGTGTGAGTCGTATTCGCACATTAAAAGTTTTGTGTCAAGTTTCTACCTCTTGCCGTTAAAAATATTGAGCAAAAACGATAAAAAAATCACGTTTGTTGTGTGGGAGCTCCCATTAAATATGTATTTTATTTTAATTTAAATATTTCATCATCATCATCATTTCAGCCGAAAAATGTCTACTGTTGGATATAGGCCTCCACCAAATGTCGCCACAATGACTGGTCTTGTGCGTCTCGCACCCATCGGATAAAAATCATCGGAAGAATATTTAAATTTTTATTAGTCAACTAATATTTAATTGAGTATTGAAGTAAATAGACAACTAAATATTTTGTGAATATTTCAAGCGTCTACCTGTTTTCGTTATTAATATCGAGCAAAAAAAAAAACGGCGAAAAAAATATTATTTATTTATTAAAACTTCATGCAACACAAAAGCGGACTTAATGCCTCAGGCATTACTCTACCAGTCAACCTAGGGTGGTAAAGAGAAAATGTGGCAGGTGCATAAAAATACAAAAGAATATTACGAAAATTAGAGTTTAAAAGTATATATAAATAAATATACAAAATAAACATATATAATTTAATATAATATCAATTATAAAAAATAATAAATAATAAATTAATTTATTTTTTATTTAATAAGGAAGTTAGTGATAGCATGACGAGTGACAGGGCAGAGTGGAAGAAAAAAACGTGTTGCACCGACCCCAAATAGCACGGGACAAGGGCAGGAAGATGATGATGATTTAATTTTATATAATATACGTTTATTACATGGGAACCCCACTTAAATATTTATTTTATTCAGTTTCGTAACAACAAATAAATGTTGTTATAGTGGCAACAGAAATACATCATCAGTGACAATTTCTGCCGAAAATTCTGGCCTTATGGCCGAAAAATGTCGTGTATCGACATTTTTGAGGACGGCTACGAGGCACCACACAACGGAACACGACGCCGATGATACGTGTATAATTATAGTTTAATTTTTGTGATATTTTTAATATGTATTAATTTGTTTTGTTTAGAAGATTGTAATATAATATATTTTATCTATGGGCCTTAGTTGCTTGATAATAAAGAAATAATAATAATAAATTGGATAATTTTTCCACATACAAAAAAAAACCCTTATCGCCATATCTTTGCAGAAAGACAAGACGTTACTGTTAGCATCTCAAATTAGTGAAGATATAACAATTGTGATCACATTTTACTAACCATTATCCATCTCATATTACTCAAGGTTTAAGATTATGACGTCTTATTATGATATTACAGCTAATTAGTGTCTGTTACGATGTCTTCGTCTATGTCACTGGTATCACTATCATCACTACATATCACACTAATCACACTAATTTTATACAGGCGAAAATTTGAGAATGTGTGTATGTGTGTGTGTAGGTTTGTTACTGCTTCATGCTCGAACGGTTGAAGGAATTTCAATGAAACTTGGTAAAAGGGTACACGTTCTGGATTAGTATATAGGATATTTTTTTATCACAGAGGTTCTCTAGGGACAATTTTCTACTCTCAGCAGCAGCTAATTGGAAATGAAAGTCTACTTGCTGCGTTTGTCCAGCTGTCTGTCAGTACGCGGTAAACTAAATTAACACCGAACTAAGTTTTATATGGTTGTTACTACAATGGGCCTCATCGAAAGGCCTAAAGTCACCCAGACCTTTAGCCTATATCTTGGCTAAAGTAGTCTTGGCTAACTACCTTAAATTCGTTAGTAATTTATTTTGTTAACATCTCATTTCTTGATAGTTGTAATTATTCATATTTTTCTTGCTGTTTTTTGTCTTCTATAGCCTCTTTTTTATAATGTGAATGTGGAAACACTGTAGACCGTGAATCTACACTGTTCTATAATAAGTAAGATCAACCATTTTTTTAAAAGAGTTACCATGGAGTGTCTTGCCAGTTCTTCTCCATAAGAAACGACCAATTTGGAACCGTGCACTAGTTTCTGACGCCCAGAGTTTATAAGTGCCCATAGAAAATAAAAATATTTTTGATTTTGATTGATCTTGTTTTTTTTTTGCGTTCAAAAATGAGGTTAGAGTTAACTCTAATGACGTCGTCAGGGTAGATATCTTAGTATCTTCAACTGTCAATGGCAAGCAAGTGTCATTTATAGCCGTAAGACCAACTTACCCTGCTCGGAGTTAGAGTTAGTTGGGTTGACTCTAGGGTAGCTACTCGAGTTATAAAAGAACGACCCTGGGTTGTAACTCGAAGCATTTTTGGACGGTTGGAGTAGCGATTCTAGTCTACTCTAGTTATTTTTGAACGCAGGGCAGTAATTACCAGTCGCCCTGAACATTGTCACTGCTCCTACAATATGAGAGCGTTTCAGCAGCGCCCAAACCCTTCGCGGGGTATAATTACTTTCATAGAAGCTAGACTAAGCTAAACTGATATTACCTACTCTTCTTTCAACAATTTACTGTGCCAGCGACATTTATGTCTATAGGGTAATTACAGTATCGTATCAAGTTGCATTATACCCAAGTTGCACTTTACTCCTTTATAGGGCAATTAAGCGTGAGCTTAAAATATAAAGCGTTACTTGAAGCTGTTTTTAGTCGTTATTATAATACTTAAGTTGGTTCACAAAGTGATGGCAGGTTTAAAAATTGACGGTGTTTGTGAAGCATATAGTGTGTTATTTCTTACTGCTATGATCTCCCGGTAGTATGAAGGTTGTCTTCCTTTTCAAAAATAACTTTGGAGCCTAAACTGTTTGGTATGAAGATTAAAGATGATTTAGTTTTAATGGCATCTTTACTTGCCGTAATTTGTTTAATATCATTTCAGCAGAATGACTCCTGCTATTGACGTAGGCCTCGGATGCAGGAAACACCCGTAGTCTTCATTAAGTCATTCAATCACCTTATGGAAAGCCTCCCAACACTACATACACACACACACATACACACATACTACATACATACATACAGTCATAGCCATTCAACACTCTGTCTTCAGTTGTTTCAATAGTTTTTGTTCGCCTCATCAGAACTTTTCGGCTCCAACGATCACTTGAGTTTACATCAATAAATCAAATTATGAATGTTTTTAGACACTAAGTGGCTCTTCCGCATGACGCAGTTCTCACCGGTTATGGTAAGTTCGGGATGTTCCTGCATCGGATTCACGCGCAAGACACGCCTGGGTGTCACCATTGTATGGACGGCCCGGAGGACACGGTGGAGCACACGGTGGAGGTGTGCCTCGCCTGGACAGAGCACCGCCGTGTCCTCGTGGGGGCGATCAGCGGCGGCAATCTCTCGCACCGGGCCTTGGTACAGGCCATGGTCCGAAGCAAGGAGAAGTGGCAGACGGTCGCCTCCTTCTGCGAAGCAGCATGCTAGCGAAGGAGGAGGCCACACGTGCACGCGCAAGGTAATGGCCCTCGCGCATCAGCCCCCGGGATTTTGATCCAGATTTCCGGCCACTGGAAGTGCGGGCTGTGGACGGCGAGTAATGGGTAGCTCGCCGCCTGACCGTCTGGTAATCGTCCGGTAACCGTTCGGACCGAGCCCAAGTCGTCGACGGCGCGTAGTGTTCCACACGTGCCTCAAGGAGAGGTCAGCCACTGTAGGGGTCCAACAGGGTCGAAGCCTACTGGTGCCAAGGGTCTGATTCTGAAAGGAAAACTCGGCCCCGATACGAAAAGCAACGAAAGAACAGGAGTGAGTTTTTAAACAGTAAAAGTCTGACACTATCTCGCGCTCCGCCCAACAGGGGGGGATGACATTGTTTGATTTGCCCACAGAAAAAAAAAAGGACACTAAGTCGCGAATTCTCTAGGTAGGAGAAAATACACCATGTACTTTCATTCGAACAATCCACAAACACGGTAAGGTGTGGTCGAATAATAATTATTACTACCTTCATAATATCAACACACAGCCAGCACTGCTTACCATAACAAAATTAATTAAACGATGACCTCTACACATACCTACACACATGTGCAAGTACAATATGTCACAGGTCAGGTACAATACATCGCTAATACAATGTAAGCCGCGACTGATGTCAGATTAGCGCCGAGTATACCTGTAATAGATTTGCTAGCATTCCAGGCGTGCCTCTACTGGTTCCGAGCTTAAAGGTCAATAATCTACATTATAGCCACTTAATTGACTATATGTATACTATTCCCTGTTAACAGATAGATGTTTACATTATGCTTGTTAATTAATTAGTCTAATGCAATAAGCGAATGACAATAATGCAGCAGATTAAGATGGCTACGAATTTTTTGTTGAACATTTGTTTCAGTTATCCTCATAAATAAAATTTCTTAGAAATATATTTTAGGTTTGCTGAAAGAAAACCCAATTGTGGGTTAAGCACGCCTTTATACATCAGCTGTCCATTTTTAATATTTATTTTATTTTATGTACAGTAAAGAATATAAGAAAGAACGAACTTAACTCCTACTAGAAAGATTGACCCGCAATGGCAGTGGATAGACCACAGGCTTAATTACAAAGATATATTATCTCTCTAAAATAATGTTTTTGAAGATTAAACCACCACCACCACTACCACTGTGCATGAAGTTTAAATAAATAAATAAAAATTAAATTATGTCGCAAGTTTTATGATTCAATTTCCAATGTAATGTGTCTTTTTGAGTTAGTTTTATTCATGGTTAAGCAGGCAATATGTGAGTGGAAAGGCTGTCTATATTCCACTCAACCCTGTCTACTGCCTTTATCTAAAAGGATAGAATTGGCTAGCTTGTACTTTAAGATAAAAATTAAAGTCCAAAAATGCTCTAAAACACAAGACACTGACGACATCAAAAAAACATGACCGCACAGGGAACGGTTCATTGGCGAAATCATCAACAAGATTTGTGTGTTCCAAATCGTCCACACCGAAGAGACATCTAAGCAGGTATTAGCCTTTATTTAGCTCATAATCGAGAGGATTAGAAAAAAGAAAGGCTGTATACAATAATACAGCTATAACCTGCGATAACACAACACGTTCGATAAATTTAAATAGTATAAGAGATTTAGGGGTGATCGTAAACAACAAGCTTATGTTTGATCAACATGAGAATAGCATAGTTACGAAGGCATGGAAAGCTTTGGGATTTATGTTACGCATTACGGCCTGTTTCCGATCTCTTAAACCAGTTAAAATTTTGTATTGTTCTTTCGTACGTAGCTATTTAGAATACGCATCTCAGGTATGGGACCCGCAGTATAAGACTTATAAGTTCCGTATTGAAGGCGTCCAAAGAAAATTTCTACGTTACCTAGATTATAGGGCACAGCAATACTTAGTTGACTATGAGCAGCGCTGTAAACGGTACCGCTTCCTTCCTCTGGAGATGAGGCGTCATATTGGAGACATAAGTATGCTGATGGGTGTCGCAAGTGGCCACACTGACTGTACTAAACTCGTTTCTAATTTAGCACTACACACAAACCTAATGGGATTACGTCAGCAACTAATATTAAGTGTATCTTTCGCATTGACCAATTATATGAAAAATGATTTTTCAATAAGGAGTGACTTGATTTCAATAGACTTTCTAGAGACCTTGATCGACTTGATTTGCACTAGTGTGGTGACCTTACGACGGCAAATGGCACAGATTTTTTTCGGTGATTAACTTCTCTCGTAAGTAATTAATTGACTTGTGTGTACTTTTTTTATAGATATATATATATTTTATCTATATGTGAGGGCATAATTAGCGATTTGTTATTTAACAATGTTTATATCATTTTTTCTATTTTTCTGTGAGCCTTCTTTGAAATAAATAAATGAAATAAATTAAGATCCTGAACTGATAATTTTCCAATGTAAACCTAAATAAAACCCATGACATCGAGAATACGCCTGGAAATTATTTTAGCAGCTTTCAGTTAAAGTACGAGACTTATAAATAAAATACGTGATTAAGTCAGTTACGTGAATAAATCCTCTTTTATTTCGTTCATCAGCAATCTACTTTTAAAACGCTTAAACGTTTGAAACATCGAGTTGTAAAGAAAACCACAATCCGGATTCCACATAATTAACAAAAAACAAAAAATACTTCCAACCAGTTACAACGCTTGAAAACAAAAATTCGAAAAAAGAACTTGGCATGTCTTAAACTTTTCGAACACGGCGTACAATTTTTACTCAATTCAACGATGCTTCAAAAATGTTTTCGAAAAAAAAAAAGTTATGCAGAAGTTTCAAGTGTGTCAGGGGGAAGCCACACGGGGAAATAATGTGACAACATTTTGACATTAAATGATAAATGGTGTTTGTTTTGCAAATTGGTTATAAATAAAATACACGTCATTTTTTTCGTCAATTCAAACTGGGGTGGGATGGAGTCGGTATTTCCCTAAGAAGAAACACCGAAACAAAGTCTGAGGTTAAAATCTCTTTTAAAGTCCATGAAGTAAACTTGGTGAAATGGTTAATTCATGATAAAGAACTACACTAGTTTTTATTTACATTTGAGGCATTGTAAACGCAACACATGTTTGTTTTTCGCTAAGTACCTGGTTATGAACATTAAACCAGAGAAAACAATATTTATATCATTAGTAGCTAGATACTAGTATTTAAGTTTAAATAAAAGTGAAATATCATCTGCAAAGTACTATATCATAGTTAACGTTTATAAGGTAAAACAAGTCGTTGATATAAAAAAGAAACAAAAATGGACCAAGAATCGATCCTTGCGGAACACACATGGTTATTACAGACCAAAGAGATCTTTTAAGTTCGTATTACCTCTCTTAATGTTACCATTTAGATGTGAATTTAGAAGATCCAGGAAGGAATTTTAGACTCCGTAATGGTGTAGTTTCTTAATTTTTTATGAAGAAAACAGTTAAATGCCTTGGACAAATCACAAACATCACCCAAGACATCGCATTTGTGATGCAAATGTGTCTTAAATCGTTTAAATTGCACTTATGAGACATGGCTAAGCGTACACTTTATGCATATAACCAAAGAGATTTAAAGAGATACAATAGAGCAGTTATCAGAAAAAATGTCTTAGAAAAACTGTCGCGAATTAAATTTGTCAAAATTTATAATGATTTAACTATCGCTCGGTAGGTGGCCAGGGGCCTTACCATGATAATGTTAAAATGTTAGTCGTACGAGCAAAAGAGAGTGATAGAGCTATACACCCTAAATAGCTCCATCCTTTTAACAGACCGATTAAGGTCGAAATATTTATCACGTTATAAGCTCGTGGTAGAGCCTCAGTGTATGATAATGGAAAGGTTAAGCTTTTCAGCAACAGATGGCGTTAACACAAAACCCGAAAATGTTCTGGAACTATTTATAAAAATTATTGAATTCTAATGAAATATTTTGCAAATACCAAAAATATTTACGAAAATAAACCGAAGTTAGGTCCAGTCATTTTACCATAGCAAGATTTACAATAGCGTAATGCGTAGTTCGGCATATTTTCTCAGAAAATGATTTTCTTTTAGTGCATAGAACGGACACAAACACGACTTGACGTGTAGGTGTGTCATACTAGACTGAGTGACTTATGACCACCGGGGAATAAGTATCGGATCACGATTTTGTTCGCTATGTTCGGTCTATTCGTAGTATATATTGAATGTCTTTGCATATAACTTTGTCCATTTGCTCGTGTTATCCCTCTGGTTAATACTTAATACTAATACATAACTGAATAATTTGGCCCCCAGCTCCTTTGAGTTGGTGCCTAAGTATAAGATGCTACATGGGCTGATATTCAAGGCTAAGCAACGCTTACCAAGGTCAGTCTGTGGTTGGATTATGGTTTTGCTTCGGTTAGTTTTGCCTGATCTTTGATAGTTGTTACGGCAAATGAACGTAATTTAAGCAACCAGTTCTATCAAGAAGTGTCGCATTTAGAGGTGTAGGGTATGAAGGTGATAAGGAAAGAAAGAAAACACGTTTATATTTGGCATACAGTTATACACAATACAGTGAAACATCTACATGCCACATAAATAATGACAACACGAGTTGAATTTTACGTCGTTTTTATACTGAATCGTAAAAGCTATAACGTATTTACTGTATTTCTCTGGTACTTGTACAAGAAGCTAGTAACGTTAAGATGATCTTGATAATGTTTATGAGTACCATTGTTTATGGTTTTTAAAAAGTATGCGTGAAGAATCGGTAACTAGTTTCTCAATGTAAAAGTAGACAAATAGCTCTTTACATAAAAAAAAATATCTTATTTCAGGACATAGTCTATTCGTGGTCGTGTGGATGTGTGTGGCGAACTTCATTCAAATCAAAAGATTAACAAAGAAACATGCACATAAAAAAATTTAAAGTTTTGCCTATATTTATAAAGTATGTATAAGTGACGTTGAAAAAAACGAAAATTTATATTTTTACATATGTTTTAACAATTCGATTGCCAGTTTATTGTGGTCTATGACTGTTAGATATTGATTTTATTATATTAAAAAAAAATAGCTTATAATAATAATACTTACGCTTATAAACAGTTATAATCGATTATCCATCATTACACAAAATCTCTTTCAAATTAGGACTTAAAATCTCCTCAATAGATGCTCAATGAATTTTCCGTTGACCCGTTTTCTCTAGCTTTTCATTCCATCGTAGTCCTGGTAGCACAAACTAAACGAAATGGAATCATATTTATTTCTCATCAACTGCGCTCTCTCGGACTTTCTTAGACGTTACGGAGAAATTTTATCATTTAAAAAAGGAAATGCATCGTTATTTTTCTGAGATCGGTTTTTTAATTTGGTGCTTGTGTGCACTTGTGGCTAGATAGTAAAATAATTAGATTTATTCATCAAGGCACAAGTGTATTAAACTAATATTATAAATGCAAAAGTTTGTATGTTTGTGCCTGTCTGTGTATGCTCGTTACTCCTTCACACTGAAATTGTTGAATGGGTTTAAATGAATTTTGGAACGCCGATAGATCATGTCCTAGCAAATTTGATAGAACTGTTGGTCTAGTGGTTAGTATCCCTGACAGGAATGCCAGAGGTCGTGAGTTAGATACTCACACAAGACATATTATTTGTGTGATGAATTCGATTATTTGATCTATATTTGGGTGTAATTTATTTGTAATATGTATGTATTTAGCACGTCAATAGCAATGTCAGTATCGATGGTTCATGCGAGAAGGAAGTTCGCAGGAGAATTGGCATGGCTAAAAGCGCCATGTCTCAGTTTGATAAAGTGTGGAGGGATCGCAACATCTCCGTAAAGACCAAAAGCTCCTCGTACGGACTCCATTCTTCTATTTTTTTCGTATGGCACTGAGACTAGGCGGGCATTTTTTTGTATGGTGCTGAAAGTTGCAGACCGTAAACGCATTGACGGCTTTGGGATGTGGTGCTGGAGAAGGTAAACCTTGTACAGCATTGCGGACCAACGTATCCATTTTGCAAGAACTCCAAAATCTCCTCACGGCTGTCGTCTGAGTGTCATCGTAAAGTTCTGCAATACTTTATTCACATTGCTAGGAAAGACGGTGTCAACCTTGAAAGGCTTAGTGTGACCGGCAAAGTGGAGGGCAAAATGCCACGTGAGTGCAGCCCAATACGTTGGTCCGACCAGATCCGCACCGCTCTTGATTCTACGATATACGATATACAATACCCTTCACACCGCCATAGACAGAAACAGATGGAGAAATATAATTCAAGAAAAAGTGATGAAGTCGGGTGGTCACGACCCTCAGCATTGAGAAATACGACGCAAAGAGTATGTATTTAGCAATATATAAGTATGTTTATCAGTTGTCTAGTACTCATAGCACAAGGTCTGCTTAGTTTGAGACTAGATGGAGTTGTGTGAAAGTTCGCCTGCCACTTCTCCTCGGTTCGGACCATGGCCTGTACCAAGGCTCACTGCGAGAGATCGTTGCCGCCAATCGTCCCCACGAGGACAAGGTGGTGCTTTGCTCAAATGGGGCACACCTCTACCGTATACTCCACCATGTCCTCCGGGCGGCCCACTCAGAACAAGGAACATTGAGGACTGACCATGTCCGGTGAGAACCTGCGTCATGCGGAAGATGAGAACGCCGTGAGTTCTTTCCACCCAGTAGGTGGCGCTGCAAAAAAAATTAAGTGCCTAATTGGTTCTTAATTTTTTTTTACTAAATGCTAACTTTTCGCGCAGGACAACTTTTGCCGGGACCGCTAGTTATTTATATGACCGGAGATAGTCAAAGATATACGAGAATAGTTTCAATCTGTATTCTAAATCATATTACTGTAATTTACAAAGTTTCTAACACTATCATTAACAACACCATAATACATTACACTCCGCAACAAAATGAGCATATACATTGAATTAATAGTCACTTAAGATTATGAATGGCACTTGTATGCACGTTGCGCCGATGTCAGGCGCCGAACATGACTAATAGGTCTATTAATCATTCTTAAGGCGCTTACACTGGGTTGGAGATAGTAGGGTTGACAAACTACTATAAGTACATACAGTATTCGTATGTGCAGATTATTAGTCAGTAATTATTATTTAAATTCGAAAGATTAATGTATGAATGTCTTTGTGTATGTGTTTGTTACTGTTTTAGTAGGGTTTGACTGAAATTGGACATTCGAGTGGACCATGTCTTGGAATAGGATATTTTTAGGTTTTGATACGTAATCAGATTATTTACTCTGTTTTTGTAAACAAGAATATAATTAAAGTTGTTTTGTATTCGATTATTCATTGCAATCGACTAACTGTGCTGGCAATACCGAAACGTATTTGTGATTATCTATGGTAAAGCTGTTGATACAGCGTAATGGCGGATGACCGCTCCAGTCTTCGATTGGCAGCCGTTCAGCCCCCCTAGTCAAGTTACGATCGTATCGTTTGCGTCGAGCGCCTCGAATAGGCCACGGCTCCGATTCCTTTGTTCTGACGTCATCTCAACGCTCAGTCATGTGGTCAGAAAAAAGGAATCGGAGGCGTGGCCTACTCGAGGCATTCGACACAAACGAAACGATAGTAACTTGACTAGGGGGGCAGGTAAGATGCACAATTTGTCTCTTACATTATTATAAGTTACGAAATATTGTAACAACTTAATTTAAGAAGAGTGTCCATGCAGTTTCTTGCACATTTTTCTTCATGAGATCTAACGCTTTGGAATGTGCAACTAGCATCACTTTTCTGACTGACTGACTTCTTGACAATTCAAACAATTATATTATTTTATACTGAAGTGAGCAGCTTTATTACAATATAAAATACTTTTCACCGCAAGAATATGTTTGCTTGCGATAATTTTCTTTTCCAACGCAGGTGAAACCACTGACAGAAGTTCTTTTTCTTCTTCCTTGTCATTATCACTTTTGACAGAGTTGTCGTGGTCATCACTTCAGGTGTTGGTGGTAAGCTTCACAACACGCCGCCACTCCGCTCCAATGGCCTCCTTCTTCGTGCATTCTTGTAGTGATGAATGACAGAAGTAGTTTGATTAAAAATATAGGTA
Organism: Mythimna vitellina; assembly: GCA_949316375.1. Taxonomy (NCBI): domain Eukaryota; kingdom Metazoa; phylum Arthropoda; class Insecta; order Lepidoptera; family Noctuidae; genus Mythimna; species Mythimna vitellina. The sequence continues at coordinate 2,493,465 of OX438687.1, read as the reverse complement.
TAACGTCAGTGCTTTTATCGGTATTTTGAAACGAATTTCAAATATTCGGCAGAATTTATTGTACTTACATCTATAAAGACTTTTTTTGGTGGGACAAACAACTTCTCTTGCTTTGGGTAGAGTATGAAGGAGTGTTAGACTTTTACCGGCTAACCTGTATCAGTCAGTTGTTTTGAGGTCCAAGGCAGTGGTAATTCTTTCGAACAATACCACTGACAATAGGTATCAGTTGTGTAGAGGTTGATCAAGCATTTATAATGCAGAAAAAATGTGTGAGAGCCATATTTGGATTAAAGCAAATAGAGTCATGTCGACCATTTTTTAGAGAACATAAAATATTAACACTGCCATGTATTTATATATTAGAATCCTGTTTATTTGTTTTCAAACACAAAAGACTTTTCGAGCAGGCGACAAGCTACTATGCTCCACGATCTATGTATACTAATAAGTTATTCCAACCGAGGACAAATCTCACAATTACAGGTAACAATAGTTATATTATGTGTATAAAAATGTATAATAAATTACCAAACTCTTTAAAAACGTTACCTTTTTCTAGATTTAAAAGTAGCTTGACGAGGTTTTTAATCGAAAAGTGTTTCTATAGTGTACATGAGTTCTTAGGTTACAAATTGTAAGTTTTGACATGATTATTATAATTGACATGGGTATTATTGACATGATTATTATAATTGACATGGGTATTATTGACATGATTATTATTGACATTATTATTATTGATAGGATTATTATTGACATGATTATTATTGACATTTGTGATTATTATTTTTTTTATTAGTTTTTATTGTTATATTGTCAATTTTGTTTTTTTAATTCAACAATACAATTTTAATTTTATTGAAATGGAAATCTGTTTAATGAGTGCATGATTTTAATAAATAATTAATTTAATCTCAAATATAATGTTTATATTTGCACGCCGAAATTAAAGGCAGAATAAGAGATCAACTTTAATTATATTGTCAACCTTTTGTACCTTATTTACGCAAATAAACGATTTATTATTTATTATTATTATTTCGTTTATTCCTTTTACAATACATATAAATTATATTTTTAAATATTCCACTATAAAATTAAAAACATTTAAAAATATAAAAAATAGTAGCCCACCGGTATCGGGAACAGAGTCCAAGCTACCGGCGGTCAGGGCTCCAGAGAGAGGAACCTCCTAACTATACGAGCCGTGTCCAGGAGTACCACTTTCTGAATCAAGCCCTTGATCCAGCCGCCTAACGTGAGCCTCCTGAGATGTTGGTCGAGGCTCTTGGCTATTAAGCCATTGGCTGACACGACTATCGGTACAATGATCGCTGAGTCCACATCCCACATGTCGACAACCTCGCGAGCCAAGTCAATATACTTGATTTGTTTATCTTTCTCGGCTTTCACGAGGTTCTCGTCATGCGGAACGGATATGTCAACAATCATTGCACGCCTCTCACTTCGGTCCACCACCACTATATCAGGCTTATTGGCCACAATAGTCCTGTCAGTGATGATGGACCGATCCCAGTACAATGTGATATCTCCATTATCGAGAACTGGGTCGGGCACATACCTGTAGTACGGCACCTCCGATTCCACAAGAGAGTACTTCAGAGCAAGTTGCTGATGGATAATCCTGGCTACAAGGTTGTGTCTATGCAAGTATTCCCCGTTAGCTAAACGAGAACAACCAGAGATAATATGGCGGATTGATTCACCCGGTCGGTGACATGCCCGACAGATGTCAACCGTACCGTCCTTCACGATAAATCTCCGGTAGTTATTCGTCATGATAACTTCGTCCATAATTGCACAGGCAAAACCTTCAGTTTCCCCAAAGAGGTCACCAAAACGCAGCCAGGCTACGGACGCTAGTTTGTCTACATCGGGTCCATGCAGGGCCCTGAAAAAGCGTCCGTGAAGTTCCTTACTCTGCCATACTTCCTTGCGATCGTTAGTGTCAAGTACTACAGGTTTGCGCCAGTTCTCGTTAGCCAAGGAAAGCGGGGTGAGTCCCTTGTCCACTGCCACTACATCACGATGCATACTCACGTCGGCGGCTAGGAAATATTCCCTGAGACTGCATACCTCGCGATTGTGCAGGGTCTTAGCATTTAAAAAGCCTCGACCCCCACACTTTCGCGGGATATACAGTCTCATCACCGACGACCGTGGGTGATGCATTCGGTTTGCAGTAAGCAGTGTACGAACCCGCCTATCCAGGGCGTCCAGTTCTGTTTGAGTCCATTTGAGTACGCCGAAAGAGTACATCAATACCGGCATGACCCAACCGTTGAAGGCGCGCACCTTGTTTCCGCCTGAAAGAAGGCTATTGAATACCTTCTTCAGGCGTCCAAAGAAGCGCTCCCTCAAAGATTGCTTCATGTCAGTGGCATTGATACCTAAAGCTTCCGACATACCCAAATACTTATAGGTTTCAGTTGGAGAGAGGGATCTCAGGTTTATGGAGTACGAGAGCTGAGTACCCACGGACTCCACAATCTCCCCTCGCTTTACATGCATGACCGCACATTTGTCCACATCAAACTCCATCCTGATGGCACTACTGAAGGTTTCAGTTACCTTCAGTAGCTCCATCAGTTGAAGCTTGTTGGGGGCAAAAAGTTTCAAGTCATCCATGTAAAGAGGTGAGATATAACCTGACCACCTCTCTTCAACCGATAGCCTAGGCCTGAATTCTCAAGCAGTGTGCTAAGAGGATTCAAGGCTAGGCAAAACCAAAGTGGACTCAAACTATCACCCTGGAATATTCCCCGCTCGATTCTCACCGGTTCGCTGTTCCTCTGAATATGTCGACATCCTGGATAGCGAAGGACCGTCCTCCATTGCCTCATACACGACATCAGGAAGGTGCGTAATATTGCATTAATTTTGTACAATTCTAGCACCCTCATGAGCCATGTATGAGGAACAGAGTCGTAGGCCTTCTTATAATCTATCCAACATGTCGACAGATCCTTTCGGGAGCGCCGAACCTGTTGGCTAATGGCCATATCGATGAGGAGTAGCTCCTTAGTACCGCGGGACCCTTTCCTACATCCGTTCTGAGAGGCAGACATGATTGAATTATTGTCTATATGGTTGTTAATCTTACCTCTCAAAATGGATGTAAGAACTTTATAGACCGTAGGTAAGCACGTTATCGGTCTATAATTTTTAGGTTCCACGGTACTACCTGATTTGTGGAGCAGGTGGGTAACTCCTGTTGTAAGGAACTCGGGTAGCGAACCAGACTCCAAGGCAGCCTGATACTGAGATGCCAAACGAGCATGCGATCTTTGTAGCCACTTTATCCAAAAATTATGCAGTCCGTCCGGCCCTGGAGATTTCCAATTAGGCAACGGACGAACTGCACGTGCTACGTCTTGGGGGCTGATTGTAATTGCCCCCATTTCTGTTATTGAATCGCACGCTCGCTCGACCTCCGGAGTCCAACTACCTTCGGTGTGACTGACAGGCACCGACCAGATGCTGCGCCAGAATGAACACATGGCGTCATCATCCGGCAGGCGCGTGTCAGTCACACCTTGGTCCGGCCGCTCCCAAGCCCTATATACCCACCTTTCATTACTCCGGAATGTGCTATTCTGGGCGTACCGCTCCACTCGCCGCTTATACCTTCTGATTCGATTTGCCCATGCATACACCTTCTGCTTCAGGAAGTCGATGCGCTCTGTGACACGGAATATATAATCTTGGGGTCTGATATCAGTCCCCAGAAATGCCCGTCTCACAAAGCGCATCACTCTTGGGCGGGTGTTACCCTCCCTGAAGCAGATTAGTTTGCCGATGAGTGCCCTGGCTTCACCAATACGACGCTCGATCCTGCACTGCCAAGCCGGCACGGCTGATTTCGGTCGTGTAGCTACGTCACTATTTGGAAATTTGACGTGAGCTACACGACATGCCGCTACAGCTGCGCAGTACATTATCGAGTGTGTATCGGTGAGATCTTCGCAGTCGTCAAAATAATTTGACAACTGCAAATCCAGAGCAGCCACCAGCGCCTTATTCTTGTTATGCATGGGCAAACGAGGTAAGCGCGGCCTAAGTTCTAACGACATGTTTCGATATTCCCGAATAGCACACTCCAAAGCACTCCTCAATTCGTTATTGCACTGGGTACTTACTTGTGTAACCATGTCAGTACTTTCTTCGTCAGCGTGGTTGGTAAGATGGTTGGGCGGTGGTACCATTACTGGTACCACAGTCTGCGACGAAGGGGCAATGGCATGGCTACCCATTTCCGTTCGGAGGCGATCAAGTACAGTATCGTCCAACATATGATTACGCTGGATAACCCGCACCTGATCCGACAGTCGTTGTGCCGAAACGTTGACGGCTGGCTCAAGCACCTGAAACAAAGAGAGCATCCGAACACGGTACGCGGTCAGATTGTTTCCTCCCTCTGTAGCCCCATAGTATGAGCGCATGACGTTCTCATTGATGGATTGCGTCCATCGCATGCGCTGCACACTTCCGCCGGGAGCTGGGACCCTATCAGAGGCCGGTGGGCCTCGAGATCCTAAGCCACTCGGCGGCCGGCGTCCTCTCCGTCGACGCGCAGGTGGTGGTGACGTGGGCGGAGAGAAGTACTCGTCGCTGGAGCTCGACGCAACTGCCACGGCCGGTGTCACAGCATTCACGGTGGGGCTGGATGCCGGCGGCGGCGAGGCGGAGCTGAGCGACGAGGCCGGAGGTGGTAGGCGTGCACGGCGAGCTGCAGCTCTTGTCAACATTTTTGGTGTTTTTTCAGCTTCATGTTTTCATGGTTTCAGATAAATTATTTGTTCGTTATGGTATGATGATGTATATATGGTTATATAATAGTTATTTTTTTTCGTTTTATTTTCATTATTTCGGGTTGTTTTGAGAATTTTTTGATTATTTGTCGTAAAAATGTGAAGAGAAAAAATTTTTACTTGTCACTTGGTTGACAGCCGAGCCTTATTATTATTATTATTATTATCACTCGGGCCATGGTTTCGCTTCTGAAATGAATACCCGCCCCATGCAAGGCAAAGAAGGAACTAAGAGACGGTTTTAGTCATTAAAAGTCTGACACGAAGGGCGGGAGATGTCATTGGATGATTTTCCACCTACAAAAAAAGACAATAATATCTTATAACTCACAGATTTTTGAACATAGACCCAAGAGTAGATACACCAAAACATACCTTCAAAATTGAACCAACTACCTAACAAGAAACGTCCCCATTTTAAACACCCAAAATGGTTCAGAATTGTAAATCTAATGGCACATCCGGGCTTACGATGACACAGCTAACGGTGCGGCAAATGAAACGACATAAACCAATATATGGCCCACTTATCGCCATCCTGCTCCATGAATTCGCACGTCATTTGTTTTCCGACAGCCGTACCCGTACCGGCCTGCGAAATATGTCAGCGACATTTTTTTTTAAACGTTCCATCAATTTTGAGGGGATTTAAATTGTGATTTGAGTGACGTAATAACTTTTAAGCATTTCGAATTTGTTAATGTCATGACTATGAATTTCCGCAGCATCTATTTACAAAGTTTCCTTGCTCTTTGATTGGTTATTATAACGATAGTTGATAATAACGATACGACATCGTGGGGCTGGTTGTTTCATTCATCTGACGATGTCGAGTTGACGTTAACGAACAGCATGTATACGTCATGTCACCGAGCACTCTCGAGGACCTAGTCGTACATGCAAGTTACATCGTTCGTTAGAAAATGTATGAAACTACCAGTCCCATGGTATCGTATTGTTATATCGATACTGCTTAATGTAAAAACGGCCATTTGCATCGACTACTTTCATACAATCTGGTTGCTTTAAACACTAAGGGCTATATTTTACTGGGACACCATGGCGGCGCGACCAGTCACCCCTACCAATAAAATGTATATAGCTTTATAGAGAGTTACTCACCTGGTGCCCGTTTGGTTGCGCAACCAGCTCGGATGCCAATGACGTGTGACCAGTGACGCCCCCACCAAAGAGTATGTAAAGGCTATATTTCATCGGGACACCATGGCGGCGCAACTGGTCGCGCTGCCACGGTGTCCCAGTGAAATATAGCCCTCACACACTTAACTCTTAAAAGATAGATAGAAAAAAATAGAAATAAAATAATAGGTATAAAGACAGATTTTAATATAATTCAATTTCATAGTACGTAAAATAGTAATTTATGGGTAGGTCAATGGGAAGTATTTTATGAATTTTGATTCCCTTGAGAGTGTCGAAATATACGTTTTTTGTGACATAAACGGCCATATCTTTTGTTTTCAGAAGTTTGATTTTTTCTCTGCTTCAAGGGACCGCAGAATTAAGCATATGGTTTTAATTTCAACTGGATACGGACGTGAGACGTGTTTCTAGATAAAGAGCCTTGACAGACAGACAAACAGATGGACAACAAAGTGATCCTATAAGGGTTCCGTTTTTTCCTTTTGATTTGAATTTAAAATTAGTTTTGCTACAAACTAAGAAAAAGAAGATGATTCCAGGACATATTGGTTTACCGTCACCAAATTACATCTAAATCCATTCAGACGTTTTAGCATGAAGGAGTAACGTAGCGTTCACGTGAACAATCCAACGTGACGCGGCAGCTTTGTCCTAAGTGCACACGAAGTTGCTGTTTCAGCCGCCATTTATTTGCGCGAAAATATCAAACCAATTCCCGTCAACTTCGCTTTTCGCTGCACTGCTCCCACTTGCGGTTGGTCACGTAGGCCACCGCAATGAAGTGTCAATTATTTGTTTCATTCACGCCGCATCGCTTCGCATTCGCTGTCGCTTTTGCCGTCGCGTTGAATTGGCTACGTGGGACATCGCATAACAAACATACATACATAAATACAACCTTTCGACTTTACAATATAAGTGTGTAGCGACATCTATGGCGTCACAAAGGAAGTAAACTACGAAATCCTGCATCGCGCAATTTAAATTTTCAGCACGATTTGAACAAATACAACAAACTGAAATCATATATCGGGCAGTTGCCCAAAACCAGACCTAACATCCGTCTGGCCGGAAGATCCTTCCTTTTCAACGGAGGTATGTGGGACTTTACACTCTGTTTCGCATGCCTACAAAAGTGTGATCAAGTGTGTATATTTATGCACTTAAAACTGGTCTTAAGTGTTAAAACCTTAATTACTACTGTGTAGGTAAGCCCAAAAAGTGAACAACTTTTAAAATAATTAAATCCACTTTGGCTTATAACGATAACTGTTTCAAGGGTTAACAAGCGGGTTTGATGCTCAGTTAGTTCTCTGCAAACACTGTGGATGCTGAATATTCAGAAGCACTCCGTTTCCATGGTAACCGAAGCTGAGACACTTACTTTATCTTGTTACATGTCAAGCGTGTCCTAGTTGTGACTTCCCGCTTTTTAAGTAGATATTGTAAAGAAAGAAATGAAATAATACATGGTTATTGGGGCACACGAATTCGTGTGAGACCGTAACCATTTTTTTTTTAATTTTACGAATTACAAACAAATATTTTTAGCGTTCCGTACCTCAAAAGGAAAAAAACGGAACCCTTAAAGGATCACTTTGTTGTCCGTCTGTCTGTCTGTCTGTCAAAACCCTTTATTGCAGGAACGCGTTGTTCGAGTTGAAATTAAAATCATACACTTAAGTCTACAATCCCTTGATACTGTGAAAAAATTAAACTTCTAAGTTAACGGAAAAAAAAGAGACGGCCCTTTTTGTAGCAAAAAACGTGTGTTTCGACATTTTCAAGGGAATCAAAATTCATAGGGGGATATACATCCCGTTGACAATCCTGAAATTTGGCATGAACCAAGGTTCTATAGCACAAGTATAGGTAAAAATCTGAAAACTGCAAATTTATAGTTCCGTCACAAAAAAAAAAAAAAATCTTCGTAACTCAATTCGGGAATTGAACTGTTTTCTTAAGTAAGTTTGTACGGAACCCTCAGTGCGCGAGTCCGACACGCACTTGCCCGGTTTTTTTAATAATAAGGCACACAGTGTAATTTAGCTTTACTTGCTTTTTTTTGACAATTCAAAAGTGCCTGTAATTGGTCTATTTGAAATAAACGTTTCTGATTTCACAAACAAATTGTTAACAAAATATTCGACATCTCATGTTTAGAGGATGGTTCTGTGTAAACAAATCAATTTAAGGTATGCACATCACATGCATAGACCGACTGTTCTCCGTCAAGCCGTAAAGAGATGACGGTTAGAAAAGACTGAGAGAGGCAAAGTGGTCGGCAAACAAATGTTATATTGTTTTAGAATACATTCTTAGCTTTGTCAATAGAAAAGATACAAGTATTAGCCGTACAGTTGCTCGATCGGTGTCTTAAAGTATATATACTTACGTATTCCTAAAGAAACCGACTAAATATTGGTCACGGTGGCTAAACTTAACGGAGACTATATGGAGGAGATATTATAGTCCACAAGTGCATTCTCTGTTCCTTTACTATCATAGTCCGATAAGACGGCAATCTGATATAACTCAGGAGAGATCAGCCTCAGGACCAACGGTCTAACGTATTTTTCGAGGCACAGGGGTGACATACAATAAATTTCTGAACTTCGGATTGCTATGAAGAAATTCGTCATGAAAAAACCATATAATAATTTTTGCTCGATCCGAAAACTGTACGCTGGACCCCATACTCAACAGGCGCGCTTGCGTCAAGAGAGGTGGTTAATTTCTGGCCAAGCATTACTCAGCTCATAATTACGGTCTACTCTATTTCTAGTCAAGTTATGCAACATAAATACGTCTTTTACTTGCATTTTTACATTTCACAGCTCTAGAAATAAATGAATTCCATGAGAAAGACAAGATTTCATCTGCCACGTCTTTTTTATATTTCACGCAGAATTGTAAAAAAATACATTTTAATGTCACTCGCTATAAAATTGGCGGTAAATGACTTAACGCCGACGCCGCCATGTTCCGTTTACTTCGCGAAGTATAAAATAATATAACGTGGAGTTTTTATTCATAAATTGTTTATGAACGTTTTAAGATTTTTTATTCTGATTAGCTTTGATGGTAAATTTTATTTCTGTTGGAATATGGCACTTAGATTTTAATGTCTGGATTGCTGTTTTTCTTTAACGTTTTTGAAATGAAAAGTGAAATTGGACTTGACCATGAGTTTTATAATATTTTCTTTGAGAAAAGTAATGCCAATTTTTATAGAAATTAGAAAGAATCTAAATGTACCGAAGTCAGTTCATTTCAACTACCTTTTAAGAGGGTTCTTCCATCAGATATTTGTGAGGTATGATGAGCATCTTCATCATACCTCAGCAGCGGGACTATGTAAATGTGTGATTCTTTTCACCATAGCTGATGTGTAAAAAATTTGCATGGTGCTAAAATGCATAGCGACGCTGAGAAAAGGGGTAATAAGTAACGAGCTCTGTACAGCTGTGAGCAGGTATACACATTCTTCGTTAATGTCCCTTACACATATCTTTTCCCACATCTCTCGCACACATTCTTCGCTCGCATTTCTCAAACACATCACTTTAACTTTGTTAGTCCTTTGTCCATTAGAGCTGTTCAAAACCTAGCTAGAATAATAAACTGATCTAGCTGGTACAGTACGCGCACTTAAGTATTAGTATTGGTGAAATATGGAACATTAAAGTTCCCTGTTCCAAAACACGACTAGATAATCCATCCTTAAGCCAGTCAAAATTACTATCTTATCTTCTCTCACACACAATTACAAAATAACTCTGTCTTTCAGACTAATACTCCAATACACCTGGGCCCTAATCAGTTGGGGTACTTAGTGGGTCGAAATGAATTGCGTCTCGGGACCAAACCTTGAGCAGTAGGCCTAGAGGCTGTAATAATACAACATTAAGTCCTTACAGGTAGACATAATATCCCAAAGGGTGAATGCTGAAAAGGATGGGGCCGAGGGAATAGCTGGATGTGTCTGGTAATATTTCAATTTATTTGCGTGTATTGTAGTGTTAGTACCTATATTTGGGGTGTGAGTTTTTGTGATAAGACCTTGGGGTGTATATGTAAATTAATGGAAATTTATACATATACCCACGCCTTTTTCTCATGGAGATAGGTAAAAGCTACAGAATGCTTTATGCTGCATTGCTTTACATTTTTTTTTTGAGTTTTCTATCTGGTCTTCAAATGACTTTTGTTGCTCTAGGGAAAATCGAAAAGGCGTGTCTGATTTTTTCTTACTACAACGTACCCATATTCTTTCAATTGCCTTACACGTTCTAGAACCACGATTGCTCTTTGAAACGATATCGTACTCCTTTTGCGTCGTTTACTTATACTTGAAAAACCTAAAGTGAGTTTGTTTTACGTTAATGATCGGCATGTTTATGAGTTTCTGCGCTCCAATTGGCCTGTTCCAAACTTTTAACCAATCAGAGCCAAACATGATGAACGTTTCGATCGTGTTGACACTAAACACGTGATCCGTAAGAAACGGAGCTATACAAGACGAACTGCACTTTAATCTCCTTTCTCAAACTAAAACTATGGTTCTGATAATTAGACATCATGGCAGGATTCTAAGGAAAGTGAAAAAAAAAATTTGTAAATTTTATTGACGAACTACCACTTTACAATTGGATAAGACTAGAGTAAATAGGTACTTCGAAACAAGCGTACTCTATTATCAGGTGACCTCACTATGTAACCTGATAATAGAGCATCAAACGTTAGCCATGCGTGTGCGTGGGTCAAGCGTGAGCCTATCAATAATAATAAAAAAGATACTGTGCGTGTGTGTGTGCTATTTTAAGTTGAAGTGTACTTCCAAACTATTTTATAATTATAAATACTGCCCTAGTCCCATATGACTATAACAACACAATACCTTTTTAGGGTTCCGCAGTCAACTAGAAACCCTTATAGTTTCGCCAAGTCTGTCTGTCTGTCCGTCTGTCCGCGGATAATCTCAGTGACAGTTGGCAAAAAAATATTTTATTAGGTTAACGGTTAACCCAATTTCCCGAGAGATGGTGCTGTACTTTGGGCTAGTTCACGCTGTTAAGATTTTTACTGAATTGATGGGGTCTGGAAGGGTATGAGTTATTATATTGTCGAATTGTTCGGTTGGTCTCTCGTTGGCATTGGTGGTATTTGTTCTTGCTCGTTGTCCCAATTCATCCACCTTTTCTTTGGCCTCCTTCTCCTTGTCCATCCAGTCACATCTACATATTTATATTAATAACTCTTTTAGTGACATGCGTCCATCCCTCCTCTTCACATGATCATACCAAGACAATTAATTCCTTTTTAATTTTTCAGTCACTGGCGCCACTTTCAAACTTCCTTTAATGTGTTTATTCCTCACGTCTTTATCCATTCTCGTCACTCCACACACTCATCTCAAACTACTCATCTCCGCTACATACAATCTTTTTTCATCCATCGTTTTCTCAGCCCAACATTCTGATCCAAGCATTAAAGCCCTTATCACAGACTTGTAGATTTTACCCTTTAACTTAAATATTCATCTGTATGTAATTCCAAGTGGAAAATCAATATCACACGTATCCAGACCCTGAAGCCAGAATCTTACAGTCAGCATTCAACATTAGAATTGAAATAACAAGATCCCAAACTCATTATTAATACAAATTCAGCTACCAACCCCATCCTTTCATCTTTAACATCAAAACACCATCAGCCATGTAAATTAAAATCGTTTTGCAAAAAAAGAGTAAATTAAAATGTATATTTTAATATGTTGAACGATAACGCGAACGTTTGCGTTTGTCCTAACCAAACTTTAATTTGTCCCCAACCATTCAGTACTGCCTTTGTAATAAAGTAGGATCCGGGAATGTTTAAATGTGGATATGGTAGAGAAGACATTGTAGTATATTATTTGATAAAGCTTTAAGTATTTCTTTTGATATATTATGATCAAACATTTTATTAGCCAATGTTTTTTTTCTTTTTTATTCTTGGTAGGTTTGCGCTTGACCGGTATTTCACCTGATGGAAAGCGACGATGCGGTCGACGATGGATCGCGCTTACCTAGAAGTAACTTAAAGATTCCCGGGTTGTAGCCATCAGGAAACACAGATGCTAGCAAGGAATTCCACTCCTTAGCTGTACGCACAATGAATGTGTTCCCAAAACGTTTTGTGCGTATAGGTGGGATGTCCACCATGTAATTTTCGGGATAGTGACGACTATCTTAAAGGAGTAATATTTTTAAGAATACAATTAATAAATATACATTTTCATAGAGCTTCCTATTAAAAAAATCAAACTAACCATTTACAGGCACTTTTGAATTGTCAATATATCGGTGTTAGTGCTTCAAAAAAGTGAAGCTAAATAAAATTAAGCCTCTGAAAACTGGAATAGCAGTGGTAAGTTTTTTCATGGTAATTTCTTGAGGAATATTTTAAAGATATAATAAGCATAAAGTTTTAAACTGTGTTCTTCAAAATACAGCGATTGGTGTCCTGCTAATTAAGTCTTTTTTGACTTATACCTACTCTTATTCATATCCGTAATCCACAGATCCTTGAACAGCCGGTTTAGACATCCCATTTGCCCTAAGCTCTGTTATTTAAAGCAAACGGGAAATGTCATGTAAAATTATTTATGTTCAACCCTAGATATTGAACGTACTTCCTAATTTTAATCGTAACTTCAAATAGTTTTGTATTTTTGAAGTCTAACTTTCCGAGAGTTCAGAGAGATGTTCTAATTTCTAAAAGAAGTTTGATTTATTTGATCGTATTACCTATATTTTCATGAAAAGATTTTGTTTTATTTTTGGTAACCTAAAATTAATTAAAAAACACTGTTTGTTTATATAGGGTCAACGGAGGTTACCTGTGAGGGCCTCCTATTTCTAGGTCGTTTAAAAAAATAACAAAGGTGACTAAGTTGTCAACAGCACGTCATATAAAGTGAGGGAAATGCGCGCGTATAAAGTCAATCAATAGATAATTTACAAATTGTGTTTGTTTAAAATTTTGTCATAAATATCTTGTAAATGTTTTCGAGCCAATTTTAATGTATTAAAACGTTGGCTAATAATAATTAATCAAACTATCAGCAATTTATTGTGCCAAGTTATCGTTCCTCGTCAAATTGCGTACAATAGGTATATATATAGTATATCTTTTAAAGTACGTGTTTACTTTAATAGCTAAGATAAGATTATTCGATTTAATTGTAGTTGCTTACATACTTAGACAACATTATGGTAAATCCAGACTGTAACTCGTTAATAGTGAAAGAAAGAAAGAAAGAAAGAAAGAAAGAAAGAAAGAAAGAAAGAGAGAAAGAAAGAAAGAAAGAAAGAAAGAAAGAAAGAGAGAAAGAAAGAAAGAAAGAAAGAAAGAAAGAAAGAATGTTTATTCGTGTCTCACACAATCGTATAAACTAAAATTACACAATAAAAAAAAGAAAGGTAATCAGTGAGAGGCCAAAAAAGCACCTAACTCAGCATGTGTTGCGTTCTTTAAATCAATAAATAACGCAGTGCTGGTATTCTGTAAGGACCCTCTGTGATGCCACGAACATACTTACGGACTTTAAATAGTCTATCTAAATAAAATAATAAACAATGAATAGTTAGATATAATTCGTGAATTTATGTTTATGTGTATAATGTAAATGATAAACAAATATATTTAAAAATATTGCATGCAAGAATAAATAATAAACCTTCGACCGACGCCTGACGCTCCTACATATATCAATTGTCATTACCATAGACAAACGGAGGAACGCGCGCGTACGGTGAATCGACTGTCAAAAGAAGAGAAAAACAAAACAAAAGGTGTGTAGGTAAATCATCATCATCATCATCATTTCAACCGATACACGTCCACTGCTGGACATGGGCCATCCCCAAATGTCGCCACAAAGACCGATCCTGTGATTCTCGCAACCTTCACCAGGTCATCGGTCCACCTTGTAGGGGGCCTTCCAACACTGCGTCTTCCAGTACGCGGTCGCCACTCCAGAACCTTTCGGCCCCAACGGCCATCCGTACTGCGAGCAATGTGCCTTGCCCATTGCCACTTAAGTTTGGCGATTCTTCGTGCTATGTCGGCAACCTTCGTAGGTAAATACATATGATTATTATATAATGTCTATTTTAAAAGTAACTCGGGTGTACTGTGTATAACTGTGAACTAATGGCATCACATACCAACCTAAAGTGTTACAAACACTATCTATACCTACCTTTATCGTACAGGGTACACATTATGCCCACTTTACCCCATCCATGCCGCCATTAGCGCCATACAAGATGATATATTGCCCACTAATACACAATTTGACCTCGTTTCTGTAATGATGTCACTTGTACCTCCAATATGTCTAAAGGCTATATTGATATAGTCAAAGTAAGCCTTCAGGTCTTTTGTTAAGACTAATACGTATTGTTATATCGAAGGAAATAATAAGAAAAACGTACCTTATTAGGTAAACATATTACCTGGTGGGACGAATAGAATAGAATAAACTTTATTGTACACCAAAATAGTAACAAAAACTTTTACACTACAACTTAAATCTATGGGTACAATGGCGGTCTTATCGCTGACAGCGATATCTACCAGACAACCTTAACCTTAATATATATTTTTAAAAGATTGTGGAAAATTAAGACTTTTTTTCGATGGGAAAATCAGTCAATAACATCCCCCTATCTTGAGTGGAGCGCGAGAGTGTGTCAGACTTTTACTGACTTGAACCCACTCCTTTTACTTCGTTGCTTTTCATACCGGGGCCGAGTCTTCCTTTCAGAAGCAGACCCTTGGCTCCAGTGGGCTTCGACTCTGCTGGGACCCTACGGTTTGCCGACCTCTCCTTGAGGCGCGCGTGGAACATTAAGCGCCGTCGACGACTTAGGCTCAGTCTGGACGGTTACCGGACGGTCGCACGGCGAGCTACCCATTGCTCGCCGTCCGCAAGCCCGCGCCTACGGTGGCCGGAAAACGGGATCGGGATCCTGGCGACCGGGGCGCGAGGGAAATTAAGATTAGGGTTTGAATTTGATTGGAAAATAATTGATTTATTTAGTTTTTGATAGACCATGTAATCGGTCGTGGTTATCACGAAGGCTCTCCGGGCAAGGTACGCCGCACGATTTTCAGCCACTTTTGCCTACTGGCAATTATCCTGGCGCCAGGTAGATCATGTAATAGGAATGCCGATATATGATGCTCGTAGTTTAGGCTCCTGGGATCCGTTGGGAATGAAGATAAACATCTTAATCTGCCATTTTCTCGTGTTTCTTGAGACTGGACCAATTCGTTCTTTTCTTTTATTCTATTTCGTCAACCGTCACGCTACCGTACCTTCAATATAAAGTTTAGTTGAACTTATAATTCCAAGTCAATTCAAAGATATCACAATTCAAAGTAAATCGTTTTAAAAACGGTAATTTCATGGGTAATGGTTTAAAACAAAATGGTATCAAAACTTAAACATTTTTAGGGTTCCGTACCTCAAAAGGCAAAAAGGGAACCATTATAGAATCACTTTATTATCCGTCTGTCTGTCTGTCTGTCTGTCAAGACCCTTTATCTCAGGAACGCGTAGAGGTATCGAGTTGAAATTTAAAACCACATACTCAGGTCTGCGATCTCTTGAAGCTGTGAAAAAATCAAACCTCTGAGTTAACAAAAAAAAAATATGCGGCCGTTTATGTTGCAAAAAAACGTGTATTCCGACATTCTCAAGGGAATCAAAATGGTAACGGCCCCGACTTACGAGTCGTAGGTGCATTACTTTGTGTTATTTATATTATCACCACTGCTCTCAAGATGGTGAAGAAAAATATCGTGAGGAAACCGGCATGTCTTAGAATCAAAAATTCGAAAACATGTGACATCCACCAACTCGCACTGGGTCCGCGTAGTAGATTACGGCCCATTCCCTCTCCTTAAGAGAAAGCCTGAATCCCAACAGTGGAACCATTATAAGGCTGATATGCTATGCTACGACAAGATTTTCAATAGATTTAGTTTCATTATATCTAAGAAATGGCGCAAGCAAATAATTATTTCTTTCATTAAAACAGGATTAAGATACTCGAGTTTCTCAAATAGATTCGATTAATCTTATTAAATTTCGGTTTCGACATAAGGCTGAAAGTAAGATACTGACAAAATCTACATTTGTGGGTCAATCAATCTGCCAATCCTTTACCCAACTTCGTTTGGGTCAAGTTCCAGTTAAACTATATGCCGCTGAATATCAATATTTAATATGGAGCAGCGATGACCTAACAACTTGACGCTGGTGGATTCACAAGAGTGCTAGCCAAAATTTCCTGTCCGATAGGCAGAGACAAATAACAAAAAACGATAACCTAGTGAAGGTCGTGGGAATCCGTTGGATGCGAGACGCACAGAACCATTCGCTGTGACGATATTTGGGAGAGGCCTAAGTTCCATAGTGGACGTCTTTTGGCTGAAATGAAGATGATGATACCTCCACAACCTAGTAATTAATAATAATATTCCACAGCTACCACACAACGCCTTCTAGCCCCAAACTAAGCGGAGCTTGTGTTATGAGTACTAGACAACTGATAAACATACTTAAATATTTCTAAGTACATACATATTATTATAGATAAATTACGCACAGACATAGAACAAATGATCATGCTCATCACGTAAAACATTGTCTTGGGTGGGAATCGAATCCACGGCCTCCAGTATAGTAGTCAGGGCTACTAACCATTACACCAACAGGCCATTCACTTGCCAGTTAATTCGATAATACGATGCCCCTAGGTAAGTGTCCGATTCCTTGAGATTTAACTGACTGATTGACTAGCTTTAACTAACTGTCAAAAATCTTAGCGACGTCTATGGATGACACAGGAACTAAAATTCAAAATCCTGTATCGGAGTACAACAGCCCAAACTCAAATATCGTGCCCGGACCAGACATAACATCCGTCCGGTCGAAAGATCATCCCTTTTCAAACAAAGATAAATGGGAATTTAAATCCTGTTCCGCATACCTCTAAAGATTTATAAATGATCACCGGACCCAACGTGTGACACACACGCCGATCTGGGCACGTCAGTCTCCATACATTTTATATGGAAACTAGACTTGTAGAGCTACACTAGACCCACGCCACGCAACGACACGCAACGTCGTTCTACGTACAAATCAGGCGTGTTACACGTGTGCGTATGTCTTAACGTGCTTTCCAAAGCTCAGAAGAAACTCGATTGATAAAGTTCCATCTAGTTTTGTGACTAAAATCAGTAAACAAACTAAGTATCATGTTTACTGTATAGATATACTAAAACCAGTAAACAAGATACTCAATGACACAAATCACGAATTAAAACAGAATAATTATAACAACTTTAAATCGTATCTATCATTGGCAATACCATTAACAAATGCTCTAGGGATTGCTAACGTAACCAGGACCATCAATACGTAAGTCGTTTATTGAACATGTTACAGCCAATTATATTCACGCTCCAATGCTCGATTATCGGTGAACAGTGATCTATTAGTTCTAAACAAATATAAAGTTAAATGAAATAAACAAGGTATTTTTTATATGTATAAGTGGGGTGATTGATGACAGGGTGCGTTTTTTTCAGTGGGAAAATCATCCAATGACATTCCCCGCTCTTGGGCAGCGCGCGAGGGCGTGTTAAACTTTCTTTCGTTTACTTTCGTACCAGGGCCGAGTCTTCCTTTCAGAAGCAGACTCTTGGCCCCAGTAGGCTTCGACCCTGCTGAGCCCCTACGGTTTGCTGTCATTTCCTTGAGGCACGCGTGGAACAGTACGCACCGTCGACGACTTGAGTTCGTTCCGGACAGTCGGATGGCGAGCAATGGATAGCCCGCGCCTATGGTGGCCGGAAATCGGAATCGGAAACCTCGGTTGGGGCATGAACGACGCTCCCTCGCGCGTGCACGTACGACCTCCTAGTTTGCTGGCATTACTGCTTCGCAGAAGGAGGCGGCCGCCTGCCACTCCTCCTCGCTTCGGACCATGGCTACAAGCCAAGCCCGCAGCGGGAGATTGCTGACGCCAATCGCCCCCACGAGGACACGGCGGTGCTCTGCCCGAGCGGGGCACACCTCTACCGTATGCTCCACTGTGTCCTCTGGGTAGTCCACACAGTGGTGAAACCCGGGCATCACTTCCGCACGAATCCGGTGCAGGAACCTCCAGAACTAACCATCTAGGAGTAGGTATTAACAGTCCCACCATCTTTAGATCAAAGGTTCGGTGAGAAAATAATGTTTTATGAAAAAAATAGTGCTTGACTGCGATCAACCTGATAATAAGCAGTAAGGCAATCGTTGGTGGTGTAGCGCACTAGTTTATTAAGACCCTATTTACTCTAACCTTGAAGACACCTAAAGTTTAATCGGATGGAAAGACCGCAGCAAGCAAATTATTCCAGTCCTTTGATTTATGCGGAATAAACGAGGAGGCAAAACGGTTTGTCTAGACCGTAGAGGTGTCAATCAATCAATGTATTTATTTCCACAAAGTAACAACTATCTTAATCAGGTTTAAATAACTTATTCTTTCTTATTTTCTACGAATACACTCATAGTCAAATTACCTTATTTAAAATCGTAGGTATACAGTTAAAAACTTGGCTGTTGTAGAACCGATTCACCCTGACCCCCGTACTAGTTTGAATTGTATTATATAGTATAGTCGGCCTTATAATTTAAAAATTACTTCAATCTGTATTATGGGTATGTGGTGGCCGAGTGGTAACGGCCCCGACTTACGAGTTGTAGGTCACGGGCTAAGAAACCCAGCCGGGCGCATAACTTTGTGTAATTTGTTTCATCACCACTGCTCTCAAAACGGTGAAGGAAAACATCGTGAGGAAACCGGCATGTCTTAGATCCAACAATTCGAAGACATGCGACATTCACCAACTCGCACTGGGACCGCGTGGTAGATTACACCCCATTCCCTCTCATAGAGACAGGAGGCCTGAGTCCCAGCAGTGGGAACATTAAAAGGCTGATTATGCTTTTTTATACTTATGTATTATGAGTGCATTCACAAACATGTAAATTTACATATGTATACAAGACTCTCGGACCCAGAAAAGCTTATTTGTAGACCGTTGAAATGCTTGCTCTGTACGGGAATCAAACCAGCGATACTCAATGCAGTAGGCAATCGCACACCGACTGCGCCTATTGTACGCCGTCAGGTGAGTGATGTGACAAAGCTCTTTTCCAAGCTTAAGGTATCACATACTCATTGGGCACGCTATAATCATGGCGGTAAGTCCTCTCTTTGAGTTGTGGCTGTAAAGACATCACGGCGTCCTTACCTTCTGCATGACGCAGGTCCTCACTGGACATGGTAAGTTCGGGAGGTTCCTGCACCGGATCCGTGCGGAAGAAACGACGGGGTGTCACCATAGCGTAGACCACCTGGAGGACACGGTGGAGCACACAGTAGAGGTGTGCCCCGCTTGGGCAGAGCAACGCCGTGTCCTCTTGGGGGCAAACGGCGGCGACGATCTCGACTCCGATCCCGATTTCCGGCCACCGTAGGCGCGGGCTTGCGGACGGCGAGCACTGGGTGGCTCGCCATCCGACCGACCGGTAACCGTCCGGACCGAACCCAAGTTGTCGACGGCGCGTACTAAAGCGCAAAAAAATAATAAGCACATACTCATAATTTTCACTAGTCGTAACATATCATTTAGTATTGTAACTATTTTTCCTTTATTAACCATCCACATTTCTTACTCCTACGTATTACAAAAATACATCTCACTCTCATTCCCTAATTGCCAATATTCTGAAGAAACTAAATATATATGGCGGGTAAAATATTTCCACAACGCAATCCTATCGGCATCAGCTGAACTATTAACATTGTTCGTATGCTTATTAAATTCCGGAGATTGTTCGTGATATTGAGATAATATTATTACTAGAATTATATTATTCTAAGTACGAAGAGCCAAGAGATGAATGGTGAGGATTCAATATGAAATTAATCCAGTTAAGCGTAAGTTTTTTTTGGTCTGTAATATATCCTACAATTTTTTGAAAGTTTGAACGAAAAAAAGTAACATTTACTAAACTGTAAGATTTTCAGAAGCAAAAAAAAAAAATTGAACGCTTTCAAAAATAGAGAAGAAATATAGCTATTATCTATACATATAAAAAAGAAATATCACTTACTGATTAATCACGAAATCTCAGAAACTATAACACCTACAAACTTAAAATTTGGCAAGTAAACCTACTTGCCAAATTTTAAGTTATAGGGTGTAGACATCCGTTAAGAACGGATTTTACGAAATTTCTCCCCTAAGGGGGAAAAACGGGGGTTGGAAATTTGTATGAAAGTCCTATGTTTTTTAAAGGTGACTTGAAATTTTGCACAATGCTTTCTTTTATGACGTTGGAGAGCGCTAAAAGAGAATTTTCCAAAATTTACCCTCTAAGGGGATGAAGCGGGGGTCCAAATTTTGTTCGAAGGAACCTACTTTCACGCAAGGGAAGCCGCTGGCAGAAGATAGTATTTAATAAAAGCAAATATAGCACAGGATAAAGACCTAGAGCAAAGATTGAAAACATCCGCACAGTTTAGGTAAGTATACCCTCTTTAGATCTAAAGATTGGGTGAGAGGGGAGATTAGATTAGGTGTCCTTTCAAAACATAGCCTTTTTAAAGCCAAACAAAAACGCCGCAGTAGGTATAAAATAGTTTTGATTCAACCTTGGAATTCATAGATGCTTGAAAATACAAGCGTACACCGAAAAGAGCACAGCGAGTGATCGGCATAACGCGCTGGGGAAGTGCCGTTGCGCCAATCCATAGGTGCCAGTTTCACGGAATCAAATCCCAGAATTTTTCGGGAACAAACGAACGACGGTATGGAGCTCCAACATCAGCGGTGTACGTTTAATATCTTTTAATATTTTTATATAACATTTTGCAATAAAGAGTGTTTATAGATGAAATGTCGAGATATTCGACTACCGACCTCAGGGCGTCTCTTTCGGCGGTGGTTGAGGTGTGAGGATGTCAGTTCCCACACAATTGCAGCCATCTCCTTGTATTGCTGCTTCGCAGACAGAGGCAAGTATTCCCCATTCACTCTTGCTCCAAAGCCTGGTTTAAACCAGAGTAGAATGCGTAACGTGGACGTCCACTGTTTGCCCCACCATGTCCTCCGGGTGATCCGTAATGGTGACACCCAGACGTTTTTTTCGCCAGAATCTGAAACAAAAACCTTTCGAACTACTACATCCAGTGATGACCTGCGTCAGATTGAAAATGAGGACGCGGTGATGTCTCTCTAGCCTCTCCTTAAAGAGGGGATTTACCACAGCAATTGTAGCGTGCCCAAATGGTACCATACCATAACAATTCAATACATTTGACAAATAAGTTTAACAGAAATAAGTGATGAATGGTAAAAACAAAGAAAGTAGCCTCAGATAATCCAATCTCTTTTTAACCGACTTCAAAAAGGAGGAGGTTCTATGTTCGCCTGAATGTTTTCTTTTATCAGAACGGTTTTATTTAAGTATCTTTATAAAATAATTCTAATAAATAAAAAGGAAAAAACCAAGATGAATCAAACTAAATTATGAGTAAAATCGAATGTGATATAAAACGACGATTGTAAAGATAATATGAAATTACAAGGACTACAACTAACAACAATAACAATATTGTCTTGTAATTTCAAGATCCAATCAAGAAAACAGTACTATTCTGTAATAATACAGCAATATCAATAAAGAAAAGAAAATGTGTACTAAGATATTTGTAAATGCGCATACCAGACTACAGCGTGTAATATAAGATTGACTTTCAATACAAAACTAGTGGTTTTGTATATTCTAAGAAGACCATAAACTGTGACGTAATCTCTATATTATTATTATAAGCCAGTATTCTATTCCAGGACAAAGTTTCCTTCAATTATTCTCAATCCTTATGTAACTTGAATTAGTATTTTGTGAAGGAGATCCAACTAAATCTGTGTATTAAAATATGCATGATAAGGTATCATTTGACTGTGTCATAGTACACT
Organism: Mythimna vitellina; assembly: GCA_949316375.1. NCBI lineage: Eukaryota > Metazoa > Arthropoda > Insecta > Lepidoptera > Noctuidae > Mythimna > Mythimna vitellina. Next base: position 2,471,365 of record OX438687.1, on the reverse strand, counting down.
TCTGGACACATCTATTGGCCCACCTTGTATTTTCAGTTTCGTTTGGTCCTAGCTAAAATTTTATATTAGGTCGAGCAAAAAGTTTTTATGCAGTTTTGAACCTGGCACATTCACAATTTCATTCAATAGTCTTTTTTTGAATTTCGAACACAGAATTTAAAGAAACAAAAGACAATTTGGAGCCTGTTTGTTGATATCAAACAATCGAATACTAAGAAAACTTGGTTTTATTGGTTTACTTGGATTTAATTCTTGAAAAAGTGATTGATATCTTTGGTTTTGCAACAAACATTACTTATTCTTAACATTAAGGTCCTCACCTTCTATCAATAATCTATGGATACTTCACCTGAAGTCACCGCCCAAGCTGTGGCACTTATTCAGGCCGGACACAGCCAAAGAAACGTGAGTGCTCAACTTAATTTAAGTCGATCTGCGGTCCGAAATGTTTATCGGAGGTACCTAGAGACTGGCGGCTTTGTTCGTCGCCAAGAAAGGCCACGATCTCGGGTCACAACTGAAAGGCAGGATCGATTCATCGTGACGACCAGCTTGAGAAATCGTCACCTAACCTCCATTGAGATACAAAACCAACTTCGCGACTTCCACGGAGTATCTGTGAGCGCTCGAACTGTTCGGAGAAGGTTAAAAGAACGCGATATGGTTCCACACAAGCCAGCTAATGGGCCCAAACTAACGCGAGCCCACCGAACAGCGCGCCTTCATTTCGCACGCAGTCATTTAAATTGGACACAGCAAGATTGGAGCCGTGTACTCTTTTCTGATGAGTCTAAAATTGTGTTACATGGCAATGATGGAAGGAAAAAGGTCTACCGACGTAAGGGAGAGCGTTTCGCACAATGCTGCTTTGAAGAGAGGATTGCTTATGGCGGTGGCTCATGGGCTGTCTGGGGCGGTATATACGCGAGCGGCAAAACTCAACTTGAGGTTGTTACAGGACCACGGCTGCCAACATTAAATGCTGAAAGGTACATTCGTGAGTGCTTAGAACCTCACGTGATACCATACGCGGGCTCTTGCATTATCATGAATAAAAAGGAAATTTGGGCCCACATGGCCCAAATTTCCTTTTTATTCATGATAATGCAAGAGCCCATGCGGCCGGCATCGTCAGGGAATATCTTCGGGATGTGAACATCACAGTTATGGACTGGCCAGCCAGAAGCCCAGACATGAACCCCATTGAGCACATGTGGGATGAGCTAAAAAGACATGTTAGGGCTCGTCAGCCATTTGCCCAGACGATGCAGGAGTTGAAAACTGCCATAGAAGAGGAATGGGAGATGATCCCTCAAAATTTCATAGAGCGGTTGATAAATTCTATGCCTAATCGTATGAAAACTGTGGTAGATGCCCATGGAGGCAACACGCGTTATTAAATTAAACCTTTATTTGATAAAACATGTTTTTTATTCAAAAATCAATTGCCTTTAACAAGGCGCATATCCGACTTGTTAGGCGTAGCTCCATGTCGTATGGTATTCTGAGTTCAAATTTAAAACAATACGATCGAAAAAGATGGTAAAATGTATCAGGTTTAAAACTGCATCAACAGTTTTTGTTCAATCTAGCAATCATATTTCGGTAGGGGCCATCGAAACCTAAACTCTAAGGTGGGCCAATAGATGTGTCCAGAAGTGTATATTCTATTGACATAACAAGTTAATCAGAGTAGAATTCTTTTTTAATGTATTTTTTGTTGCTGGCAAGCTTTTTCCTATGACTGTCATTGCCATTGTCATTCGTCCACTCATCATCATCATCATCATCATTTCAGCCGAAAGACGTCCACTGTTGGACATAGGCCTCCCCCAAATGCCGCCACAATGACCGGTCCTGTGCGTCTCGCATCCATCGAATTCCCGCGACCCTCACCAGGTCATCGGTCCACCTTGTGGGAGGCCTTCCAACGCTGCGTTTTCCGGTACGTGGTCGCCATTCCATTTGTCCACTCACTTGGTTTTTTTTTTTATATATGTATATCGAACGTATTTCTTGTACTGTCACTAATAAATAATTTTCATGTTATTTTCTATTAGTGAAAAAAATACGTTGTTAAATCAATAGTTTATAGTGTGGTTACCTATATTTGTTGTTGTTTAATTTGTAGTTATCGTAGTAATTTTTAGTTGTAATGTGTAATTTGTAGTTATTTTATTCTATATTTGCCTGCTGCAGTCTTCCCGTCCAACTATAATTTAATACTCAATACTCAAAGGTTTATTGCATTCCACAATGTACGTACATGCATAGATGGTAAATAACATTTCGATAATGGACACAATTGTGGACCCTGTTGGGCACAGCAAAATACTATGTAGGATAAACTCTTATGGACTAACTTATACTACGTACATTAATCGTTAAAAATTTGAAACATTATATTATTTATTTTTACATTTAATAAGTATATTAATCAGTCTTTTCATATATTTGTCCATCGTGATTCATAATTATATTAAATTAAAATCTAAACAATGAAATAGAACATTTAGCAAGAATTTTTTTTTTTTTAAATTGATATAAACCAGTGCTTGACTGCGATCCCACCTGATGGTAAGCGGAGATGCAATCATTGATGGTCAGGCGCACCAGTTTATTAAGAGCCTATTCACTCTAGCCTTGAAGACACCTAAATTATAGCTGGATGGGAAGACCGCAGCAGGCAAATTGTTCCAGTCCTTCGATGTACGCGGTATAAACGACGAAGCGAAACGCTTAGTCCGGACCGTTGAAGTTTCAACAACGTAAGGGTGGATACTCGCTGTTCGTCGGGTTGTCCGATGGTAGAAAGGAGATGGCGGAATCAAGTCATGCAATTCCCGCGCACACTCTCCAAAATGTAACCTATAAAATACCGAAAGGCTGGCTACTCTGCGCCTGTGCTCGAGGCTTTGAAGATTGGACTTAACCAAATCCGGATCCCCAATTAGCCTCTTCGCACGCCTTTCCACTCAATAAATTCATATTAAAATCACAATAAACAATGTCAAAATATAGAATTACATTCAATGTCAATAGTAAATTATTTTAAAAATACAAGTCAATCTACAATAAATTAAATTACTTAAATTAAATAAATATATATATATATTTTTTAATTTCATTACATTTAGGTGTCTTAAAGGCTAGAGTGATTAGGCTCTTAATAAACTAGTGCGCCTGACCATCAATGATTGCATCTCCGCTTACTATCAGGTGGGATCGCAGTCAAGCACTGGTTTATATCAATTTAGAAAAAAAAAAAATGATTTTTATGTCGACTGTGAAGTGCCAATACTTCATAACTGACATTTTTCGAGAAAATTACTTTTTAGCGCTTATACTTTAAGTGTGTGTTTCCGCATGTTTCAATGAAATCTGAACCAGGTATTTAATTGCAACTACATCAAAATAAAATTATGGAAACACCTAACTAAACCAATATGTCAATTTATGATGGCAGTGGTGTCCCAAAAAAAAATTAGGAGGTAATTCATTACTTTTTTGAGATGCCACTATACTATCATAAATCATAATAATGCTAATTTAAAACTGAATTAAAACAGAAGTTATTATTATCCTAAATAAAATAGTTTTTTTTTTTTAGATCTTTTAAGTTTCTTAAATTTTTTTACTTCGACAGTTAGGAGTTATTGGCACTTCGCCGTCGATATATTGGTTCTATTGCAGCGTTACATCAAGACCTAGAGCATCTCTATGATTTCCAATTGAAAGCATACAAAAACAATAATATTCCCTTTAAATCGTACATAAACGCTTTTTTCATAGCCCTGTTTATGTCTCGGCATCACCTGCCGCGTTCGACACCTAGGTACCTATTGCACTGAAGAAGACCGTATTGTTTTTGCTCCGTATAGATTTCTGTTTATATTTTTTGTTTTTGTTTTTTTTTGGGTTTTTATTTCTCTGTCGATTGGATTGGTTTCAATTCTTTTATTTTGGTCTTTGTTCATTCATATTTTTTCAGAGTCTGCAACATTGTTTACGATCTATGGTATTTTGTTTGGTTTTGTTGACAGTGCGTTATGCTTTAGAAGATGGTGATTGATCGTTCACACAATATTTTGATGCACGTTAATTTTAAATGACTTTGTGACTATTCTATGTTCTGAAAGTGATGGATAGATTGCGTAAGGAATTATAAGAAAGAAAAGGGAGTCAGGATAGGACGGAATGGAAGAAAAAAGGAGAAGACGGGTTGAGCTGACCCCTAGTAACATGGAACTTTGACAGAAAGAAGCTAAACTGAGTTCACATATGCCACATAAGCTACGCATTATGACATCTTGACTCTTAAAATTGCTTGAAAACAAACGATTTACATGTGACACGTATTACAGGGTTGCAAAATACCAAGTATGTTTCTAAATCATATCTTTTCAAGCAAATTCATGAGTCAGATAGAAAGTAAAAGATTTTTTTATTATTATTCTTGATAGGTTCGCGCTTGACCACTATCTCACCTGATGGAAAGCGACGATGCGGTCGACGATGGACCGCGCTTACCCAGAAGTAACCTATTCACTCTTGACTTAAATATTCCCGGGATGTAGCCATCAGGAAACACAGATTCTGGCAAGGAATTCCACTCCTTAGCTGTACGAACAATGAATGTGATCCCAAAACGTTATGTGCGTATAGGTGGGATGTCCACCATGTACCGGTGGCGCATTGTCGTACGCCTGGTGGTCCGATGATGGAACGGTTTAGGCGTCAAACAGGACGAATACCTTAAAAAATTAAAATAACATCCACAACAATCTATATATTGGGAATATATGCGTCACATCCAATTAAAACGGTCAGCGTTCAACAAAGCACAACTCGTGTACAAGACAGAGCAACAGCGTTGATATTCAGCGCCAAACGTCGTCAACGATGTGACATTGATCAGCTAGCAAGAATTGGTGTGTACTTATAATCAAAGAAATAAAAATTACATAAATGATAAATAAAAACAAAACACAATTGGCAAATAAGCATTTATTTAGACGGTTGTTATAGCCAATCGATAAACGATCGAACTAAAAATGTCATGACGCAGTCACAAAGTCACATTAGATGTCAGCTTGATCGTGTAGCGACATCTATGGCTTCACTTAAGAACTAATCCTGCATCTCACAATCAAAGCTCTCCGCGCGATTAGAACATATAGAACAGACCGAAATCATCTATCAGGCAGCTGCCCACCAGACGTAACACCCGTCTGGTCGGAGGATCCTCCCTTTTCAACGCAGGTTTGCGGGACTTTACACTCTGTTTCGCATACCTTCAAAATCGTATCGTTTATTTGAAAAAATAGATCGAGCAACGCGCTAACCTGGTATATATGTATTCGTAACAGAATCAAATTATGTGTTATTTCAATGAACAGGGCACAGTAACCTAACCAATTATAGGTAACTACGTGGGTTTCACTCCAGGACGTACGTTACGTATTTGCTTCCAACGACAGATAATTCGATTTGGCCAAGGCAAAAAGTGCCATAAATTATCGATAAAAGGTTGAAAGATACCAAGTAGGTAAATGGAACAGGAAAACAACATATATCAATATTGGAAACGAGTAAAAATAATGAACCAAAAAAAGAACATTGAAAATATTTTTGGTAATTTTATGATCAATTCTAATATTTGGCTTATTTTAATGATCTGAAAATATTGAATGTATTTGTATAATTTTAATGATGTAGAAATTACGTTATGTATTAGTTTCGAAAACCATCTTAAGGGTCATCATTACTCTCCGGTTTTAAAGGTTTAACAGTCTAGCTTTTGATCTTTTCATGTAATAAGCAAACACACTGGCATATACAACTATGTCAAAGTAATTATTTTTGCATTCATAATAATCGAGGTACTGCAGTGGTTTTGTCTGCATTGAAGTAGAAAATTATTCCAAGGCGTGGTCTACCCGTATGCTAAATTTCATCGAAATCTATTCAGCCGTTAAAGAATGAAGAAGTAACAAACACATACAATATAATATTAGAACTATATAATATTAGAGTTATTAGTATGAATTGTAAAAGATTTTCAAATAAAATTTATAGCAAGTAAAAGTGTTAGCAACCGTAGGGGCCCAGCAGGGTCGAAGCCTACTAGGGCCAAGGTTTTGATTCTGAAAGGAAGACTCGGCCCTGGCACGAAAGGCACCGAAGGAACAGGAGTGGGTTTTTAGTCAGTAAAAGTCTGTTTCACAATCTTCCGCCCCACCCAAGAGCGGGGGACGTCATAAGATAATTTTCCTACCGGAAAAAAAGTATAGCCCTGAACAATCTTATAATTTTAACATCGAAACGTAAAATCAGCATGGGTAAAGAACCACAATTTGCACTGTTACATTTTAGGAAACCATAACAGCTCCAAAAAGGCTTTACATTCTAAAACCACAACACGAAATCGATGGAACGTAGAATCAAACATTAAGATCGACACAGAAGGTCCAATGGATTTATCAGCAAATAAAGAACATATTTCTTTTGAACATACTGATTTAAGTAAATAAGTCATCAAATTCTCACTTCTCTCACTTTAGGAGTGAGAGGGAGGTTCAAAATCTTTCTAACAAAATTCTAACAGTATTTCTATCTTTTGCGTTGCAGGGATGGCCTGGAACCATGGGGTGATCCTATCTTTACGGACACCGTAGTCTCGGGTTTGTGGACGGCGAGCACTGGGTAGCTCGCTGACCGACCGTCTGGTAACCGTCCGGACCGAGCCCAAATCGTCGACGGTGCGTACTGTTCCACCCGCGCCTCGAGATGTCCGCAAACCGTAGGGGCCCAGCAGGGTTAAAGCCTAGTAGAGCCAAGGGTTTGTTTCTAAAAGGAAGACTTGGCAACAAAGGAACAGGAGTGGGTTTTTAGTTAGTAAAAGTCTGACATACCTCTGATTGTCGCTCCGCCGAAGAGCGGGGGACGTCATTGGATGATTTTCCCACCAAATATTTTTAATATTGCTCGCCCTCCGCAAGTCAGCGCCTACGGTGTCCGGAAATCGAGATCGGGATCCTGGCGGCTGGGGCATGAGTGCTGAGCCCTCGCGCATGGCAAACACACAGGACAGAAAAACATGTTGAAACTTAATATCGCGTATCATATAACAGAAAAATTAATATCGCGTGTCTCACGTTTGCGCCAAAATGGTCCAGTTCAGCAAAAATGCCAGACAATTACATGGTAGTCGTCTAAAGCTGGTTTTCAACTGAAACCAGAGCGAGGGTTCCTTGAAGGTTTAAGTTTTGTAAAACCAGGTACTAACCTGGTAACTTTATAAACGTCGCCTTAGGCAAGTCCGGTAAAGAGACTATACCCTCATAGGCTGTCATAAAGCTAATAAAAAAATAAATGATTACGTGTTGATATGTATAAGGCCAATATGGAATCTATAAAGCTATGATATGGTCACTGATAGATTACCCTATGTTATTTTTAGTACCCTTATTATCTTCTTGCCCTTGTTCCGTGTTATTCAGGGTAGGCGCAACACGTTTTTTTTCTTCCATTGTATCCTATCACCAAGTTACCGTATCATTAACTCCCTTTTCTTTCGTAGCACTCCTCATGCAATCTTTCTTTTCTTAAGCTTCCCTCTCTCTTTCCATCCATCTATATGAAAACTCTTAACTCTTTTATTAAACATGCGTTTCGTGCCTCCTCTTCATACGACCATACTAAAATAAACGATTCCCTTTCAACTTTTCAGTCACAGGTGCTATTTTCAAACTGCATGTATTTATAACGAATGTATGTATTCTTGTCACATGACAAATCCAACTAAACATCTCCGCTACATGTAATCTTTTTACATCCGTCTTTATCACAGATTTATAGCATAGGATAGTCGGCCTTATAATGTTCCCACTGTTTGGACCCAGGCTTCCTCTCCACGCAGGCCCAGTACGGGTTGGTGTATCTCATATGTCTTCGAATTTTTGGTTCTAGGAAATTCAGATATCCTCACCATATTTTCTTTCACCGTTTTGATAGCAGTGGTGCTAAAATAAATCATACAAAGTAATGCGCCTGGCTGAGTTTGAATCCGTGACCAACAACTCTTAAGTCGGGGCCATTACCATTTGGCCACCACTGCTCCCACAGACTTATAGACCTGTATAATGAAAAAACTCAACCCTGCATAAACTGTGGACCACTGAAAAGATTACTTTATTTCAGGAACAATTGAAGAAATTCAAACCGTACAGTATACTCGTACTATGGAAACACATGTGCTAACACTTAGGCAACTGATTAAGGTGAACCTTATTTTAAATAGTTTAAACCTTCTCGTTTTCACGTATTGTAGAACCCTATCGGTCGTCGAAAGCGCTTTCGAGAGCTAATGGGCGCTTTTTCCACTTTACCTGCGTTATTTAGCGCGTCCACCCGGAAAACAGATATAAATGAGACACTTTGCGAAATGTTCTAGCTCAGGGCTCGCAATTCTCAACTGAAAAATGATGTTACGGACAAATTCAGGTATTCATTTCGTAAAGGTAAAGGTGTTGAGCCAGCGATTCTAAACCTAACTTATAATGTGACGGTTTTTAGGATTTCGTACCTTAAAAAGAAAAAAAACCTATCCCTTATAGGATCACTTTGTTGTCCGTCTGTCTGTCTGTCAAGACCCTTTATCTTGAAAGTATTGTAATAGGTGAGACGTAATGAAAGGCTTCTGGTTAGATTTAAACTATTATTATATGGTATTAAGCAATTTCAAATAAATTTTGTATAAAATATACGTCTCGACTTTTGTATGACGTCTCCCTATCTATTGTTTTAACATGTATCCATCCTAAACTTTTTTAAACATAAACCTTAAAAGTATAACATGTCAGTTTGCAAGTTAATAATAACTGTGACCTCCATAGGCGCGCCAACACCTACGTCTGCAGTCCCTTGCAGCTGTAAAAAAATCAAACATCTTAGTTAGCGAATGAAAAAGGTACGAATGTTTATATCGCAAAAAAAGTACTGTCAAAAGAATCAAAATTCATAGGGTACTTCCCGTTGACCTAGAATCCTGAAATAAGACACAAAGTAAGGTCTCATAGCACAAATACAGGAAAAAATCTGAAACTGTAAACTCGTAGTCCTTACGTCACAAAAAAAACTTTATTTGCGATTTGGAAAAATCTTCAAAACTCAATTAGGGAATTTAATCACTAAAGACTATGCAAAAAACAATAAAACCCGGAATGAGTTTTTCTTTTCAGTTATATCATTCTTATTTTAGCCGCTGTTACTAGTGTCACTTGTCTGTATTTTTCTAAACGCGATTATGCGAGCCAAACGTTAAAACGCGATTAGTTTTATTGATGAATTCCGCCCTTCTAAATTCAAAAATGTAAAAAAAATTAAGATATAAAAATAAAATGGCTTTATTACTATTATTAAATAGACCGTACTTTAAAAAAATTTGAGGCGAATCAAATTACAACTCCAAATAACTAACTATTCATAACTTATTCAAGTTTTGCTTCGACGAACCAAGTCCAAGTCCACGATTACAGAGCAACTTTACTTGTTTACTTTTATACAATTCTTCCTTCTCAAGCACTTTCAAATAGTCAGGAACCACGTCAGAATGTTGATTCTACTCGCTAGAATGACTAAGTAACTGAGACTTAGTATCTGCTACGAGTAACTGAGTATTACTTTGAGAAGAAAAGCAAGTTTGATGTTGATATAGGGTGCTACGCAAAAAGTCTTAGTTACTGATGTTTAAATTATAAGTCTTGAAATTGAAACGTAATTTAATTCTTCTGTTAGGGTTCCGTACCTCAAAAGGAAAATACGGAACCCTTATAGGATCACTTTGTTGTCTGTCTGTCTGTCTGTCTATCTGTCAAGACCCTTTATCTCGGAAATACGTGGAGGTATCGTGTTAAAATTAAAACCATACACTCAGATTTGCAGTCCCTTGAAGTTGTGAAAAAATAAAACTTCTGAGGTAACGAAAAAAAGATACGGCCGTTTATGCCGCGATACTGTCAAGGGAATCAAAATTTATAGGGTACTTCCCGTTCCTGAAATCCTGAAATTTGGCATGAAGCAATGTCTCATAGCACAAGTATAGGAAAAAGTCTGCAAACTGTAAATTTGTAGTTAAGTCATCAAAAAAAATTACGATTCGGAAAAATCTTCGTAACTCGATTCAGAAATTGAAGTGTTTTCAAAGATAAGTTTGTACGGAACCCTCAGTGTGTGAATCCGCCTCGCACTTGCCTAGTTTTTTTGTCTTTTTTGCCATCAACCGTTCATGTTCATGAGCATATTTCTAAGAAGTTGGCAGTAGTTTTGCCATAGCATTAATTATAAAAAAGCGGAACTAATATTTGTATATTCTATACGATAGGTGTTTAGGATTTGGGCGTCTTTTGTGAGTTTACATGTTTCTAAATCCAGCTACGATACAGGAGTTATTCCTAGTTTGGGATAACAGTCATATATTTGTAGTTTCACCTGTACACGACAGTGTACTAGAAAAAAAAAACAGGTGACTTAAGTACCTCCTCCTTTTTTTAAAGTTGGTTGAAAAGTAACAGTCTACTTCGATGTCTAACTAAGTTCTATCTACTCACGTTCCACGTCAAACACTTCATCAGAAGTCTGAAAAACGTACCGCAGTACTTAAAACTTTGTCCAACCCACAAACTTTCCTGACGTTACTTCAACAGTAAAGTAACAAAACTGACTCTCTGAATATTAATGAATACCCTCTTACATTAAGTGACAGTACCTTCATGGTCTCAGTTCTATTGTGCACATGGCAATTCCTTTAAGAATTTAATAGGACCATCGATAGCTAATAATATTTTTTTCACCAAACATTGAATAAAGTATTTAAAAAATCGGTCAAGTGCGAGTGGAACTCACGCACTGAGGGTTCCGTACAAACTTACCTATGTAAATAGTTCAATTCCCGAATCGAATCTCAAAGATTTTTCAAATATTTTTTTTGTGACGTTACTAAACTTATACTATGAATCCTTGCTTCATGCCAAATGACAGAATTCTAGGTTAACAAGAAGTACCCTATACCTATTGATTTCCTAGCGAGTGTCAAAATGGAAACTTAAACGAAGTATAAAACAGCTTTGTCTTTAGATTGCGTTGATTTAGAATATTGATTTTTTCACTACTGTTAGAGGTAGTAAACTTGAGTATTTGATATTAATTTCAGCTTTATACCTTTACGCGTTCCCGAAAAAAATAATGTTGATAGACGGTCAGACGGACAATAAAGTACTCCTATTATTTTCTGTTTTTGCCATCTTAGGAACGGAACCCTAAAAATATTTTTATCTTGTTGAGAATGCTATTAAAAATGAATTTATACGAGAATACTCATTTTTTGCAAACGCAAATTGAAAATACCTACGAATATTCTTCTTCAGATTGAAGGATAAATTGAAATATTATTATGAATGGTCTCGTTTTTGTGTGAATAAAATTGAAAAAGCATCTTGTGTATTTCATTTAACACCAACAACGAAATAGATTTAAGGTACATTAAATATGAAATATCTTTTTTGAATTTACAGCACTGCGCTCTCGCTTCAACACTACAGTGAGTGGTTTACTAAAGGTTTTGTAAAATTAAATTAATAAATGGCAAAAATAAATTAAATTGCTTGTTATCCCCTGTTCTTCTGCTAAAGTCACCGACATAGCCTGAAGAATCGCCATACTTAAGTAGCAGTGAGCAGGACACAAAGCTCGCAGAACAGATGGTCGATGGAGCCGAAAGTTTCGATCACGTATCAGAAGACGCAGCTTTGGAAGATCTCCGACAAGGTAGAACGATGACATGGTGAGGATCATGGGAATGAGATAGATGCGTGACGCATACGATCAGTCGTTTTAGTGACACTTGAGGAAGGTCGGTGTCCAACAGTGGCTGCTTTTCGACTGAAATGATTATGATATATATAAATAACTTTAACTACATACGAGTATGTATGTATATACGCCGTAAACTCATCGCATTTTGTGCGAAAAGAGCGTCATATTTTTTGCATAAAAACCTTTAAAGGATAAATATTTTAAATACAAACTTAATTTAAAAATGCTCTTGTCAAAAAATCATGGTTATGCCATCCTTGTCGCAAATGAGAGATATCTAAATTCACACAGATGAAACCGTCAACACATTTTAGCACAACATAATTTACCTATAACTTAGAGAGCATTCCTTTTCCGAACATTTTTCCCAATAACTTATCAAGCTCAGTCGAAATTCACCATGAAAACCCTTAATCGCCTCTCACAAAACCACACTTTTAGTGTCATCTGCAACTGCGAAGCTGCCTCAACCATTACTCGATTGTAACTGACATTTGTGGTTCATATAGAATCAGAGTCCAATTTCCATAGGCATGCTAACGTCGGCCATACTGCGGTGGACCGAATATCTGCGATTCATCTGACGGATGAAGCTAAGGGGTTTTGAAAAACACGGATGTGGCAAAAAATATTTACTGGATGTTGTTTTGAACGAATTATTTGATGTTTTCGAAAAACACGACTAATTTGATGTTTTCGAAAAACACGACTAATTTGATGTTTTCGAAAAACACGACTAATTTGATATTTTCGAAAAACACGACTAATTTGATGTTTTCGAAAAACACGACTAATTTGATGTTTTCGAAAAACACGACTAATTTGATGTTTTCGAAAAACACGACTAATTTGATATTTTCGAAAAACACGACTAATTTGATATTTTCGAAAAACACGACTAATTTGATGTTTTCGAAAAACACGACTAATTTGATGTTTTCGAAAAACACGACTAATTTGATGTTTTCGAAAAACACGACTAATTTGATGTTTTCGAAAAACACGACTAATTTGATGTTTTCGAAAAACACGACTAATTTGATATTTTCGAAAAACACGACTAATTTGATGTTTTCGAAAAACACGACTAATTTGATGTTTTCGAAAAACACGACTAATTTGATGTTTTCGAAAAACACGACTAATTTGATGTTTTCGAAAAACACGACTAATTTGATATTTTCGAAAAACACGACGTATTCAGTCAATATTATGATTTGTGCAGCAAAGTAATAGGGGTTAAAGTATCTTTGGATACAGAATACTTTTTATCTCGGGAGTAGTTCTCTTAGATTAAAGTCGAATCTTCATGCTACGAAGCCTCTAAAAGTCCTTAAACATTAAAAGTTTTCTAATAAATAAGAATTTAAAAATATTTTAAATATTTAGCACTGAGTTAACTTTCTTCTTACACTATTAGAAAAATAGATCACGATTCATCCAACCAAATATCAAAAGATAACTTTTAAATTTAATGTACACTCAAACTCAACCAGCGAATCAAGTGAACAGTGAAAACACAGTATAAAAAATACGTTTTCTACAAAATAACTCTTGAATTTTCTTTGTGTATCTGAAATTGTGAACTGAGATTGAAAATTGGATTTTTAATATTTTATTCAGATAGTGGTGCAGTTTTCAGCTAGATGATTGCTTTTGTTCACTTGTTTGAGTTTAGTCTAGGGCTTAGGTAAAGGTAGACTGACCTAGGTAGGAGATATAAAGGTCTTCGATTGACCCTGAATTGGTAAACAAAGGCGTACGTTACAATATTAAGGGCCTACGCAGACGGGGATAACATGGCAAAGGATTTATAGAAATACGACATGAATTCAACAATTCCGAGTCATCGAAAGAATTATCCTTGTACGACGTTGAAAGACGCGTCGCGGGTTCCCGCGGTAGGTTGTCGAGGCGCGCTGTGGAACGCAACAACATTCCGAAAGACGCCAGCATCCACCGTGACGTGCAGTCAGGGGGGGTAGCAACAACACTATCAAATTCTCCTGATGACTGATGTAGGTGTCGGATAGCAGAAACTGCCAAGTCTTACTACGACGTCACGTGGCATGCCGAAGCAAGGCGCTAGAATGCCGTGGTGTGTGAGCGGTTAGTGTGCGGTGATTGGCGCCAAAATCCTTTACCATGCTGTTCCGGAATTAAGGGCCTATTATACTACGCGATATTCAGACAGTCTTAGTCGATGTCGCGTAGTGCAATAAGGGTTAGACCGGTCTTACTCGGAACTAAAGATAAGACAGTCTGAATATCATGTGCTGAATATCGCGTAGTGTAATAGGCCCTTTAGGATGCATCTGAATTTTATATAGAGCGACTGTCAATCTGATCTCTATATCATATTATCTATACTCTATTCCCGACAGCATTAGACAGAAGTTAGAAAGGGTTGTTTTAGGGTACAGTTTGTAATAAAAGTACAATATATATATATTTTGATTTATTACAGTTAAGATTGATGCTGAATTTATTATAATCAACATATATATACCAACTGCTATACGTAAATGAATCTACTTGAACTATCCATGTTCTGAATTTATGAGGCTTTTAATTAAATAAATTATTTAGTTCTTACTTATACTACTAGTGTTCATGTTAAAAACCCAAAAGAAGCAGGGGTTGTCAGTATCTGGAACGTTTTTCATTATACTATAAATATTAGTTATTTATATTTATATGAATGTTAAATAATTATCTTGTTGCCTTGTATTGTGTACAATTCATATGTTTTGTAAGGAGGAAACTTATTGAAAAGTCATTTTAAGTAAAAATTTGTAAAATTGTTTGAAAAAAGTTACGGTTATTTAAAAAAAAAAACATTTCATTTACCTATCTAAGTGTTTGCTACCTTACAATAATGAAATTTATCTAACTAGGTAGTGTTAAAATTTTACATTGTAACCATTATTTATTAAAATCGTTTGAATTTATCTCGAAAGATAAATGTTGTGCACACCTGCTTCTACGAACCTCTTATCTAATGCAGAAGTGAATGGAATATAGATAACAAAATAACCTTTGGTAAGACTGATGTCAGATTTCCTATGTTTGCATGCCGAATGGTAAAATGTGGCTGAGCTATAATGTAATCTTAAGAACTATTAAATATTATATATATAAAATTCTATTCTATTCTATTCTATTCTATTCTATTCTATTCTATTCTATTCTATTCTATTCTATTCTATTCTATTCTATTCTATTCTATTCTACTCTACTCTACTCTACTCTACTCTACTCTATTCTATTCTATTCTTATCTTATCTTATAACTGACTACCCGTAATGGCTGTCAAAGAAGTAAAGCGAAAAATAAATGCGCTGTTTAGTCGGCATTGTAATAATAACAGCCTGGTTCTGTTGTTGTGTGGGATTTTCTGAAAGAGTTACCAGGGCTATGGAATGCAAATAGCAACTGAAGAAACACGAGTGTTGTTTTTAGTAAAATCTTACTATCTCTCTCGCTTCCAGAGCAAGAGAAGTTTTAGATGATTACCTCATCTTCAAAAAAAAGCCTTACTGTTCCCTAAGACTCTTCCTGAGTTCATTTGTCAAACAGAAAAGGAACGACAGTTAATCCATTTATAACAACCAAGTCTGCTTATTACTACTGGTTAATCCATGTTTATTTTTTATTTGGTATAAACTAGTGCTTGACTACGATTCCGCCTGGTAAGCACTGGGTAAGCAGTGATGCAATCATTGATGTTAAGGCCCACTAGTTTATTAAGAGCCTATTAACTCTAGCCTTGAAGACATCCAAATTATAATCGGATGGGAAAACCTCAGCAGGAAAATTGTTCCAGTCCTTCGATGTATGCGGTATTAACGACGAGGTGAAACGCTTAGTCCGGACCGTAGAGGTTACACCATTTATTATGTTTTCATTTTTCACAAAGAGGAAAAAATCATCGCTGTTTAGATCCCCGTACTGAAAACTTGTTTTTTTTTGTTGTTATTATTAACAGCCTCGCGTTTAACCTCTATCTTATTTAAAGGAAAGTGATAACGTGGTCGACGATGGCGCACGCTTGCCTAGAAGTAACCTTTTCACTCTTTAGTTAAAATCCTCTAGGTTGTAGCTATCAGGAAACACAGATTCTGGCAGGAAATGTCCTTAACTGTATGCAAGATGAAAGAGTTCTCCAAAATGTTTTGTACGTGTAGGTGGGATGTTCTCCTCGTCATCATTATCATCATCATCATTTCAGCCGATAGACGTGCACTGCTGGACATAGGGCTCCCCTAAATGTCGCCACAAAGAACGGTCCTGTGCGTCTTGCATCCATCGGATTCACGCAACCTTTACCAGGTCGTCGGTCCACCTTGTAGGGGGCCTTCCAACACTGCGTCTTCCGGTACGCGGTCGCCACTCCAGAACCTTTCAGCCCCAATGGCCATCTGTTCTGCGAGCAATGTGCCCTGCCCATTGCCACTTAAGTTTGGCGATCCACGTACCGGTAGCAAAATGCCATTAGTCTAAAGGTCCGACAATAGAACGGAATTGGCGAAATTAAACTGTGCAATTTCGATTCACACTCTCCAAATGTAGCAAACAGAAAACCGATAAGTTAGCAATTCGGTATCGATGCTCGGAGAGCAGTAGATGTTCTGATAAAATTCGAAAATTACTGTTGCGAATAATTTGGTCAAAAATAACCTGTATAATTATTACGTTATTTATTTATTAAATGCTTTATGCACACAAAAGTAAACAGGTAGACTTTTATGCCTTAGGCATTTTCTACCAGTGAACCTTTGGATATATATATATATATAGTATAGTAATACAGTCTTAATTGACAATTGAAAACATTAAGGCCTAACCTAACTCCCGAGCAGCGCTATAAAACAGTAACTTTCTGAAGCCTACTCCTAGGTAACGGCAAGGTCAACAGGTTTGAATATGTTTATTATAGATTCATTTACAACATTATCAACATAATTATGATCTTCTTGTAAAACAAATAATTTTGCCAAAAAAAAAATTTTAACAACGTGACATTTTTTCGTTTGTTTTCCCTACTCCTTTCAAATGGCTTTGATCTTTAGAAATATGCTTACACGTGTTCTTCAGAATGTACATAGCATATGTATATCAATCAATATTTCGGTATGAAACTGGATTAAAGGTCAGCGGGACTCCATCCGGGCGCAACTTAGGCAGCAGTACGAGTATCTGGGCATTTAATTCCGGCCAGATGTTCAAGGGACTAAACGCCTTAATCCTGTGATGATACAACTACTGTTTTTCTCCTTTTTCTTCTTTTCGTGTCGATGATCTCTAACTACATTTTTTTCTGACCAGTATTTCGCAACCTGTACAGCTCTATTCTTCTCCTTCTTAGCGTATCGATGGCAAAGCTAGTTAAATTCCATACCTGGCCTCGTATTCGGCCACGGCATTGCCGTTCACGTAGGGATCTCCCTACGTCAACAGGTAACAGGGCAGGATGGGAGCTGGGACATGATCTGCAGAGAGATGCCGCACAAACACTGAAGATCAGAACCGTCTGAGACCCCCATCTGTGGAGATTGTCTTTGCTGCGCCCAACAGCTCTATTATTATTTACTGTTTTACTAAAATTATATCTCACAAAATATAAAGCCGACTGCGCCAACTGAAAAAAAAAACTACACTAACCATTCTCACCCTTTATGCTGTGAACTTTATAATAAAAAATCTTAATAATGCGACGGCGACAGTTCAGTTTATTTACTCCTTCGTAATGAGAATTTAGCTGCAAAGGAACCGGAGACCAGCGGCCATTCTTCACGGTTAATGACGAAATATTGCCACGGCTTATTTTGTTGGTCTAGTGAGAGCACCCAACTCTGTCTGGAAAATGGACTATATTTTTTTGGGTTATATACATTATAAATGGGTTGTAATGGATTAGGTTGCTGAATTTTTGTTGTATTTCAGATGATTTTTAAAATAATGGAGGGTTTTAGTATCTTTACAAGGCAGTTTGGAGCAGGTGTTGGTTTGAATGTTGTAATTCAAGCAAAATATTTTAAAACAATAACTTGTTTCTAGCAGTCCGATGCAGTTACTAGTAGATATTTTAATTCAATCTCAGATTTGCTTTGTAGTCAGTTTTCAAACAAACAGTCAAAGTCAAAAACACACATACAACTCCGTCACGCCCCCGTCACGTACATAATGCCGCCCCGAGAGTGTACGCAGAATAAATTGCATGGAATAAAGTCCACGAAATCCAACACGTACCTGATTACCATACGTAAATATTGTAATCGGGATGAATGAGATGGTTATGACTTAGAGTGACTTAGAGAAACCATTCTGAGCTTTGGCTATTTTGTCTTAACTAGGTGGATCTGGGGTGGTTTTACGAAACTGACTGTGTCTGTATGTAACAGAGTTTTTTTCGAAAGGTCATTGACTTTGATATGAAGGTCGCATGCTGTATGCTGTAATACATGTGCGCAGGGTACATTGGGCATGTAACAAACAGTGTATGCTTTTTTTTAGGTAGAAAATCATCCAATGACTTCTCTCGCTCTTATGTGTCAAACTTTTACTGACTAAGGGCCGATTTTATCAGTCACTATAAAAACTTAGTTCAACTAAACTGAGCTCAGCATAATCTAGTTTATAGATCGGCGTTGATAGGCTTGCGTCAAACTTATTTCACCAGCACCATTTTAATCGCGTTTACCAAAACTTTAGATAAAATGAAAGAGGAACTAAAATGCCCTATTCGCGTTTTGTATCTACAACATGTATCAGCGAATTCAGCTACCTGCTGTGGTTTTCAAATATATTTTTTTAAGAAAAATATATTTTTAATGAAATAACAACCGATCGTAATAATGAAAAATTGTTTAAAATACAATGTTTATTAATATTATGACATAGTCACAGATTATGACATAGTGACAGCAGCTAAACGTGATTATGCAAGCCAAACGTCGGGAACATTGACGTTTCGAATTATAACTGAGTTTAGCGTAAACTAGATTCAATTTGTAGCGGTGAAACGCAAAATGAAGCTATAATCTCGATTAGACTCTCAAACTGAGTTTTGTTTGAAATAATCGCGATTAGTTTTATTAGTGAATTCCGGCCTAAAACCGACTCCTATGTTTCTTCTTTATCTTGCGTTCTAGGGCCACGGTTTTTCCTTTCAGAAGCGAACCTATAGCCTTATTAGTCCTCAACCCTAGTGGATCCCTACAGTTTTGCTGACATCTCCTTCAGGCGCGTAGGACATTACGCACCGTTGACGACTTGGGCTCGGTACGGACGCTTACCGGATGGCTGGACGGAGAGCTACCAAAATATTGATAGTGCCGTATGGTTCTAAGGTGGTGACTGCGCACTGGAAGATGCAATATTGATAGGTTTTCCTTTAGTTGAACCAATGACCTGGTGGGGGTGATTCCCAAATTAAATTTAGTCAATCAACCAATAATATTTTTTTTTGTCTTTTCTAATTTTGGTTCCAGCATATCCTGCCATACTATGGCGTACAAATATTGATAATTGATGCAAGACGCGCAGGTCATCAGGAAGTGTCATGCGAATTTAAAAATAGACGTGAGAGGAAGGAACGTTTTTAACAGATAAAGATTAATATTATTATTTCGTACGTGAGATATTCGTCATGTGGGATGGTGACATCGATTATCATTGTGCATTATTATTATAGGAATATCAGGTAAGGACAGGCCTTAAGCGTGTTTTATAATATGGCTTGATCGGCCGCCAGAGGCCCTACGAGCTCTTGACGCGATCCATTTGACGACCTAAACTGAAATGTTAAAAGGATGAAGCTATATGGGGTGTATAACTCCATCCCTCCATTCTAGTTCGAACGCTTGACATTTTAATATGTGTCGTGGTAAGGCCCTAGGTCAGTTGGATTGACCACGTGCTCCGAAAAGATCCCAAAGAAGTGTACCCTAGTCCTTTACTTGCCCTTTATGATTCAGGACTGTGTTTACTCTTTCTGAAAATCGAGCAGCCCATAAAACAAAAAGTTATAATTACTAAGTCGTTTGGAACAAAACAAAATCAGACCTTGAATTCAACTTTCACATTCACTATGTCAAGGGTTGAACTGACAGCCACATTGAAAATGGACCGAGATTAAAAACAATTACCGATTTGGAGCAAAAAAAAAAGTTACAAAGTTCGCAATTAATTCTGTCAGACATTTCAGCGGGACAAATGACTTTGTTTAATTATTTCACAGATTTTGAAGAAAGGGAAAAATGCATCAAGTGTTTCTTGATCTTGTCAAAGTTTTGAAGTTTATTGACGAGGGTTAACGAGGTTTCTTTAAGAAGACAGCTTTGCAATCTTTGAGCTGAAGTAACTGATACAAGTACTTCCTAAATCATAAAGTGAATTATATACCGGAGTCTTTGTTTTCCTATAACTACAACTTGGAGATCATAAAGTCAAGAATGAATAGGTTACTTCTAGGCAAGCGTGCTCCATCGTGGATCACATCGTCGCTTTCCATCAGGTGAGATATAGGCAAAGCGCGAGCCTATCAACAATAAAAAAAATCTCATATCCCTTATCTGTCATTAGGCATAACATAGGCATAATCAGCCTTTTAATGTTCCCACTGCTTAAAAAAAATACTTTCAGTCAATAGCGATGCTGAGGAATATTTAGATAATATTTTCCCAAAAAAATTGGTGGCATTGCCACGTTGTTCGGCAACGCTTAATCTCTGATCGAAGTAAAAGCCAACTCTTCAATTTAATTTAATTCAAATTGTAATTTGGGGCACAGAACACACATTCAGATTTAATAACAATTTCAAACACTTTTTTACTTACTTCTCAACATCTACTACAAAAGTCAACTGTGACGTAACGCTAAAATACTGTCTCCAAACTTACTTACAATAGCTTCAAGTTTCCCCTTAACACCGTGTGAGAAATCAAGCGGAAAAACGTATATCACTGCTGAGCCCATAAAGGTAACGGCGTAACTATACATTCTGGGACCCCAATCCCCGAAAAAACGGGAGTTGAAAACCTTCCAATTAATTTTATCAGACCACATTTTTCTAATCAAATGTCTGTCGTGTAGGAAAATTAAGTCCGTGTCCAATTTGATCGCCCTAGAGGGTTGTTTGGAAAAATTTACCTACAAAAGTTGGTAGTAATCCGATTTAGGTAGCAATTAATTTGTATGCAAAGTATATTAAACCTATGTTTTGGTCCGTTAGCTGTTGAAGTATGTGTCGTTTGATGACTGGAAAGTATTTTTTTGAGCAAAATGACGGAGTAAGTGGTTTGTTTTGTTAACATTATTTCTATGTGTCGGTTAAACAATTTTCTTATTTTGATGTTTATTGCTCTTGGAGGATAATGAAGCTTTCTTTATGAGCGCAACAGAAAAGCTAGAATTTATTTTACGGAAGCTGGTCCAGTCATTTTGTTTTTCTTAAACACACACGTACCACGTTGCTCAGAGAGGTATTTGGAATTAAAATTCTAATTGATTCTTTGCCTTTATATATCTCGAGAATATTAAAACAAATATACAATTGAAAACAAATATATCTAAAGGCTTTTTACTATTCACAACCCATATATGTATGTAATCGCACTCCGCCTTAAAATAAAAATAGCAATGGGGTAATTTGCTTGAACGTGTTTTATTCTTTTAATAAAAAGTAGACTTTATTCTTACTCGTGTGGAGTTTTCTTATATCATCATCATTTCAGCCAAAAAATGTCCACTGTTGGATATAGCCATTACCTACTCAAGTGTCGCCACAACGAACAGTCCCGTGCGCCTCGCATTCATTGGATCCCCGCGATCCTCATCGAATCATCGGCCCCCTTTGTGAGAGACCTTCCAACGCTGCGTCCTCCAGTGCGCGGTCGCTACTCCAGAACCTTTCAGCCCCATCGACCATCTGTTCTGCGAGCAATTAAATATGTTAATAAATAATTAATGTGACCTATAGCGTTACCTATTTGCTATTCTTCCACAAACCGCTAACAATAATTCTCTTCCCCCATTCTATATCAACATAAATCCCCCATAATCTTCAATAACAACAGCGGTAAAACCTCAAATAAAAGATCATTCAAAACAGCAAATATTAACTCTGAACAGTTCAAATAAAAGTCAAATTAAAAGGGAAGCAAACGTATTCGTTTCATTGCGAGCAAAATCAGTCAGAACGGTGGCCAACATTTTGTAAACCCCCTGTCCTAAGGGATTTGAATCGGTTACCATGTTCCGATATATACATTTATCAGTTGGTTTACGACTTAGGAAAATATCGTGGAATGGTGGTGCTGCTCTGGGGAGTAATTCGGGGTGTGTAAGTCATGATACTAAGTGATGTAGGCGTTTTTGGTGGAAATGTTTTCGGGTTGAGATTGCGTGTTTGTTAGTCTTTGGCAATATTCTTGACCGGGATGATACGTAAATGATGAAGTAAGTGTGCTTTTAATTGTAAACATAACATGACTCCTGTATTACCTAATGAGTATGTCTAAGTTGGATTGTTTGAAAACAATTAACACAATTAACGGCGGCCCTGGGTCGATTGACCATAGTGGCCTAGTGATAATGGCCATCATGTACGAGTAGTAGGTTGCAGGTTCAAACTCAGGTGCATTATTTTGTGTAATTTATTTCATCACCACTGCTCTCAAACCGATGAAGGAAAACATCGTGAAGAAATTGGAATACTCTAGAACTAAAAATTTCGATGACATGTGACATCTAACAACCCGCGCTGGACCCACATGGTAGATAACGGCCCATACCCTCTCCTAGAGACGAGGCTTGAGTTACATTAGGGGGAAAATTATAAAGTCAATTATGTATGTATCACAAAGAGCACTGAAGGAACACAAGTGGATTTTAGTTATTGAAAATCTTACATTCCCTTTCATCCCATCCAGAGCGGGAAAAGTTGTAGAGTCAGGTGTAAAAAAGACCACACTATTTTGCGCCAGGTTTCTTTTTTTTAGGTGGGAAAATCATCTAATGACAAATTCCGCTTTTGGGCAGAGCGGGAGATAGTGTCAGACTTTTACTGACTAAAAACCCACTCCTGTTCCTTCGTTGCCTTGGCACTAGGGCCCCGGGTTGCGTTTTCACTCTACCCATGGTCCCAGTAGGCTTCGACCCTACGATTTGCTGACATCTCCCTGAGGCGTGCGTGGAACAACCGGTTCGGTCGGTTACCGGACGATCGGACGGCGGGCTACCCATTGCTCGCGGGATCAGAATTCCGGCGGCGGTTAGGGTGTGAGGACCGTTACCTCACGCGATCGGCCGCCTTCTTTGCGAGCATTACTGCTTCGCAGAAGAAAGCGACCGCCCGCTACTCCTCCTCACTCAAGGTCCATGACGTACCACGGCCCGGCGCGAGAGATCGCCGCCGCCGATCGCTGGACACAGCGTTGCTCTTCCCAAGCGGGGCACACCTCCACCGTAAGCTCCACCGTGGCCTCCGGGTGGTCCACACAGTGGCGACACCCGGGCGTCGCTACCGCACGAATCTGGTGCAGGAACTTCCCAAATTTACCGTATTCAGTGAGAACCTGCATCATACGAAAGGTGAGGACGCCGTGAGGTCTTTCCAACCACGCCACAAAGAGGGGACTTACCGCCATAATTGTGGCGTGCCCAGCACTGGGTCCCACCGGAGTTTTGTCCGCCATGCTGCGACTTATCGCGGCAGCGGAGTTTCGCCCCGGCGTGGCATCTTCATGCGCAGATCATAAATGAGTGCCATGAAATAGGAATAAAGTGAGCTTAGTCGGGAATCAAAATCCCTACTGCTACACAGAAATCATTATTATAATATTAATTATAATAGTCCCCAACTATCCAATATTTGTTAATTTCCTAATGTAAGTTGTATTTTTGGTGTACAATAAAAAATATCTATCTATCACACAACGCCGTCTGTCTCAAGCTAAGCAGAGCTTGTGTTATGAGTACTAGACAACTGATAAACATACTTAAATATTTCTAAATACATACATATTATAGATAAATTACACCCACACACAGAACAAATGATCATGCTCATCACACAAACAGATATCCTGGGTGGGAATCGAACCCACGACCTCTAGCATAGCAGTCAGGACCACTAACCACTAGACCAACAGGCCAACTTTAATTATAACTTACGAATTTATTGAAAAACTTTATTGCAGAAAGATGTTTCCTTTACTGCAAAGAATATTGTGATGGCACTTAGAAAATCACCCCTTATAGATAGTTCCTCCACAGCTGAGCTGGAGCACCTTTTTTTTCACTTTCTGTATCATATATATCACTCCTAGTGCTTAGTCTTATCAGGTCTTCTTTTTCTGCAAAACAATAAAAAATGTTGGTTAAGTGCCTGGCAACTCATAATTTTAACCATCATATTTTTTTTTTAAATAGAAACTCAAATAAATAGGATTGGTTTCAATTAGGTCATCTTATGGCAATTTTTAATCGTCAAGGAGTCAAACAGTCAAAAAGATAAAAGGCACATTCCAAAGAAAGAAAGAAAAACATTTTATTTGGCACTCATGGATACACACAATGTAGATAAAAAAATGTCTTGTGGCTGCGTCAAAAATGTCCAGCAAAAATGCCAGACATACTACAAAGCAACGCAAGGTGACACCGCGGCAGACCAAGGCGAAGGTGAAGAGATGAACTTGATAAATATCAGAGGAACTGACCCGCAATGGCCGAAGACAGACTTGTATGAAAAAGGAATAAGGAGGCTTTTGCTCAGTAATGCGACATAAATGCGCTATAAAAAAAAAAAAACTATAAAGCGTAGATCTTTTGAAAAAGAACTTACAAGAAACTTGATGAACACCTTTCAAGTCGACAAATAATTACAAATAATCTTCTGCGGGGCTTCGTAATTTTTTTGAAATATCCTTAAGAAATCTGAAAGATTCTAATTTTATTCCACCTTCATATTTCAACAGCCTTTAATAAAACAGGCCTTTGACTAAAGTCTAGAGAAACGCAAAACATAATCGTGTTAAGTACACTCCACACTCCCGGACTCAAAACGCCGTCTCTCACGGCGCAATCGCCTCAAACATTTCGGTCCCCACCCTTAATTCAAGGCTTTTGTCTGCCAAACAAAGAGGGTTGACAATTAAACCATACCGAGGTGTGATAATGAGACGTTTCCTGTGTATGCTGTACTTACATTAATGTATTATCGGTGTGTAGCAGAATTATATGCTCTTAAGTGCGTAATGAGTGTGTGCCTTTAGAGAGTCCATTAGTTGGGATTGTTAGTGTATATGTTTGGCAGTGTTAGTGAGTCCTCTATTTAATGCGGCACGCTTAGGAGGGGTGCATGAAAGGAACCTCCTCAAGTGGTTTTAACACGTTGAACGCCACACTAAAAACCATATTTAGCCTGAGGGGCCGAAGCGGACATCGTGTGTCCTCATGGTCTCGATCACTACAAAAGCTTCTAGACGGTCGACGGACACCATTTCGACTGTTTTACTAAATCAAGTGATCCGCGCGGCCCCATAGTACAGCCTAGCCTTATCTAGATACCATTTTCAACTCTATTCAGAACCATTTATTTATTTGTATCGTCATAGTCACATAACTATCTTCATTGTGATATTTATGTGAGTATGAAGTTTTGGTTGGCGATTTCTGGTCTTCTTCATCAGTTCCACTTCAACAAATGTTACTTTTTAACTGTAAATGCGTCTTTGATGAAAATACCAAAATCACTATTTGGTTGCTTATAACATTTGAGGAGTTCCCTCGATTCCTCATGGATCCCATCATCAGAACTGAATTTTAAAATAAATGGAACCAATCTGAAAGCATATTCTTTAAGGAGAAAAAAATATTTGCAAATCGGTTTATAAACGACGGAGTTCTGAGGTAACACACATAAAAAAAATACCGAATTGATAACCTCCTCCTTTGTTTGAAAGTTGGTTAAAAACGATATCTCTTAGGGAAACAACCACCGGCTTTCCAAGTCAGCACTCACTGTTACCTCAATTAACTTTGAAGGTTTCTCATAAAACAAATCTTTTCTTCTATCTCAACTAAGCCAGACTACGAATTGTGACAGTTAACGCGGCGAACTACGTGGGCAATTTAACGCGAATACACCCGGTGAAGCGATCCGATGCGGTTCACGCGAATTGAACCTGACGCGGCAGCTCTGTCCTGCGTGCGCGCGAAGTCACCGCTTCAACCACCACTTATATTAAACAAACCACCGCGCCTAAAGAGTTTGTGCAAAAATATCTAACTAACTCATCGTGTCCACTTCACTTCGCTCGTCGCCACACCGCACCAACGAGCGGTTGATCATGTAGGCTACCACGACAAAGTATCAAGTTTATTCCATTTGCGCCGCTTCTCTTCGCATTCGCATTGAATACCTACATTTATAGGACACCATATGAGTTACTTAATTCATCATCATCATTTCAGCCGAAAGACGTCCACGGTTGGACATAGGCCTCCCCAAATGCCGCCACAATGACCGGTCCCGTGCGCCTCGCATCCATCGGATTCCCGCGACCCTCACCAGGCCATCGGTCCACCTTGTGGGAGGCCTTCCAAAACTGCGTCTTCCGGTACGTGGTCGCCTTTCCAGAACCTTTCGTCCCCATCGACCATCTGTTCTGCGAGCAATGTGCCCTGCCCACTGCCACTTAAGTTACTTTATTTATTTCTTAATAACCAGATATATATAAATAACTTCTCTCGCTCTCGCGGATCGAAAGGGAATGACAGATTTTGCGACCTTTCAGCTGCCCTTTGCGTTTCAGAGCTGCAGTAACTACAATCATTGGAACAATTTCGCAACCCGGCAACACCATGAAACCTCTAGCTATTTATTAATCAACCAAAATACCACTTTAAACATTTCAATAATGCGGCAACAAGCAGATAGTATAACATCCATGTTATGATATCGGCTTTTTGCTTTATTAATAAACCATTAAAATGGTAACAGTTTTGTGGTTTGGGACATCAAAATAAAATTTCAATATCCGTTAATGTAGGTACGTAATGATTACACTGGAATTAATTAAAATAGGTACGTTGATTTTGAATCTGGATCATTTGCCTCTTAAAAAACTTAATGGGCAATCAATGTGTTTGACAATTATTGATGGGAAAATTAATTTTGAAATTTTGTGTTAAATTATAATTAAAATCTGTCAACAGAATATTTAAAAAGCATTTTTTTTCTTAATTTTCAGGTGTAGATTTATGATGAATAGAATACGATTGGTAGACTCCTTCTGCGAAGCAGTTCTGCGAAGGAGGCGGCTGCACGCGTGAGGGAACGGACTATCTCACGCATCAGGAACCAAAATGACGAACCAAATTTCTACCTACCGTAGGCGTGGCCTTGCAGACGACGAGTAATGGGTAGGTCGCCATGCGGCCGTCTAGTAATGGTCCAGACCGAGCTCGTGTCATCGACGGCGCGTAGTGTTCCACGTGCATCTTAAAATGATGTCAGCAAAACCGTAGGGGCCCAGCAGGGAAAGCCTACTGGGGATATGGCTTGGCTTTCGAAAGGGAAACCCGGGATCCTGAAACGCAAATAAAAAACACGGGATTGAGTTTTAATCGGTAAAAGTCTGAAACGATCGCCCATTCCGCTCTAGATCGGGAGAAATCATTGGATAATTTAACACCTAAAAAAAATCGTGCCATTGCGAGTCTAACTCGCCAACTGAGGATTCTGTATAACCTATGAAAACGTCAAAAAACCTATGAAAGTCTCAAAGATTTTTACGAATCGCAAAAATATTTTTTTTTGGGACGTAGCTACAAATTTACAGTTTTCAGATTTTTTCCTATAATTGTGCTATAAAATCTTGCTTCGTACCAAATTTTAGGATTCTAGGACAACGAGAAGTACCCTATGAATTTTGATTCCACTTTCACACGTTTGCCTTAACTTACAAGCTTGATTTTTTCAAAGCTTCAAGGAACCACAGACTTGACTATATGGTTTTTATTTCAACTCAATACTTCCACACGTTCTCGATATAAAGGATCTTAAAAGACAGACTTCTCGACATAAAGGGTCTTGAAAGACAGACAGACGGACAACAAAGTGATCCTATAATGGTTCCGTTTTTCTTTTTGAGGTACGTAACCCTAAAAACACGTATCATTTTTGCCTTCCTGCTGCGGTCTGAATTGAAGTGCCCTATGTAGATAATAATATATTACCAACTAAATTGTTGGTTTTGTTTTTTTGTTCACTCGTCATTTTACCCCAAATACTGGTGTTTACATATATTTTGGCCTGTCCTCCATAAAGAGAAGTGTGAAACTATGAAAGACACAAAAACACCGTAATAAACACCACGAAATAGGAATGCGAAAAAAAGATAATATTCAAAAACATTTGAATAATCTACACCCCGTTTCCTCCTTATCACCTACTTGAGCCATGCGATTCCGAAAAGTTTCCCACATGTAGACACTGTTATAGTATGGTACTCTCAATGGTTTTCCCTTTGATAAGCAATTCAGAACTTTATTTCGTACAAATGAAATTTGATAATCGAATGCATAAATAAGTGGTTTGCCAACTGTTATTGTTCAATATGCAAGATATCAATGGTTCAGCAAAAGTTAGGACACACAGTTTATATGTGCTTTGCTTGTGTGTTTAGAAACTGCTGTGTTGCGTGTTCTGTGTGAATTAGTTTCATGTATTGCTTGCTCTGAAAAGCATAGTATTATGTCAAAATTTGGCACTCTAACGTCTGAATACTCAAACGCTACTCAACTTTGAGCGGCGCTCAAAGATCATGTGTGATATTTATAGCAATACTCTATTTTGTGCTCCATAAGTCAAGAGGAAGAAGAATACACATTTTCATCAGTTTATGCTTCAGCTTTTAAATAGTTTCCTTATGGACCAGTAGGTCTTTCAGGTTGTATCAATCGTACCTTATTACTACCAAACTCAGGTACCTTTTTATCTTATATGGAATTACTTTTCGGTATTTTTTTTTATCTAAACTAAGGTTAAATCATTCCATTCCATTTCATTCTGCTTCATTTAATTCTATTGCATTTAATTCTATTCCATTCCATTTCATTTTATTCCATTCCATTTCATTCTATTCCATTTCATTATATTCCATTCCATTTCATTCTATTCCATTCCATTTCATTCTATTCCATTCCATTTCATTATATTCCATTCCATTTCATTCTATTCCATTCCATTTCATTCTATTCCATTCCATTTTATTCTATTCCATTCCATTTCATTTCACTATTTTCATGTTATTCCATTCCATTTCATTTCATTCCATTCCATTCTATTCTATTTCATTTCACTTAGTTCCATGTTATTTCATTCCATTCCATTCCATTCTATGATTTCATAACTACTCGATGTACATTTATAGAATAAACACAGAGCAATGTAAGATACCAAAGTTCACAGATTGCAGTTCTTTGAAAAGAAATTGAACTGAATGAAAGAAGCCTACGAACTGTGTAGAGATTGTACATCTTAAATAAAATTTTATCTAGTATTTTAAACGGGACGGTTGACCAAGTATTAGGACATAGAATGGATTTAAGTGGATACTAATTGGTGATGTCATTACTAGATTCTGCCCGCAACTAACTACCAAGTCATCCCAAAGGAATATACTCCAATATTATTGGAAAAAGGCTACGCTGATTGATTGGCAATTAGTTAGGCCAAAAGTATATTTTAAAGCTGAAGAGTTCGTTTATTTGATCGTATTGAACTTTTAGTGTTCAATATCCCACATATCGAGGAAGGCTATATGGTCATATAAAATCGTGTTAAGACCAATAGGCGCATAGCAGTAAGCTACGCGCCTATTGGTCTTTGGTTCAAAGACGCGAAGGAAACCGCGAGGCAACTAGTCAACTAGACAACTATACATATAATAAATATGTTGAAGTTATTAGTTGTGCTCAGCTCACATGACGTAAAATGTACGAAATCGATGTAGACGATTTTTACACATTCAAATTGTGTGTAACTTGATATATTACTTAGGCTTTATTTCATCGTAATCGGTTGACTATATTGAAAAATATAAATTCATTGACTGTTAGGCGGTACGAAGTTAAGCCGGGTCAGCTAGTATTGACTATGTGGTGAATGTGGCGAATGGTGTTGTCTATACGAGACATTGCGGCGCCGGACTGGAGGTGCACGGCGGCTGAGGCGGCGCGCGCGGGGGGAGTACCAGCGGCGGGTCTACGCGGCGGAGGGGCGCGCGGGAGCGGCGCGCACGATGGATGCGCGAGCGCCGCGGTCTGCGAGCCAGCACTTCACATCTTACCCCGACGGAGACACCGCGCTTCTCTTGTTATTGTTTTAAGAAATATACTGTCGTACATAATATCAGTCCACGAGAGTTTAATTTAACTTGCTCCCGCTCAGCTATCGAACATCATCATCGCACCATTGGTCCTTCGCAAGAACAACTACACAGCGGGGAGATTTGTTTACGAGAACAAAAACAAGTTTTGTGCGAGACGTTGGAGGACTTTGACCCCGCGTCGGACCGTTAGAAAATAGCAGTGTCATCGTCGCCTACGGTTGAAGATTTGAAGTCGCAACTGGACTTTGCGGATAAGGATTCGGATATCCGTGAGATCGTTCCAATTATTCCTTGTATCACCGTTATTCCAGTCTTCTTTTTTATACACGTTATAGGTTTATAACGTTCTAAGTAGTGCCTATTCATTGCCTTATTGAGTCGGTTAACTAGCTACTTTCGCTCTTTACACGTCTTTGCTTCTCATTAAGTATTTCAAATTATGTATAACATTTTAGTTTTCATCGTTTGTCGTATTGCATGAACAAAGCGTGACTTAGCACTTTTATTTTTTCATTGCAAGTGAAGAGGTTTAATTCCTTTGTTTGTTGCTGGATGCACCGCGTTCCATTATTTAGCTTGTTTTAGTGCAATAGCACAGTGGCATATTTTTTTTTTAAAAACCGTTAAAAATTTTTGAATTTTTTGCTGAGTCATAATTTTTTTTAACGGTAAAATGGCTGACAAGTTAGTCAAAAAACGCAGCTCAATGAAGGCCAAGCTTACAACCTTTGGTGCTTATTTAAATGTGCTTCAAAGCTGTGACAATCTTTCAAGCTTGCAAATAATCGAGCTAGAAACCCGCTTCGACAAATTTAACGCCTTGTACACCGAGTTTGATGATTTACAGACGGAGATCGAAGTTTCGTCGGACAAGCCAGACGAGGCTTACGCGGCGAGGGACCTGTTTGAGCAGCAGTACTACTCACTGGTAGCCGTGGCGCGGAGTCTGCTGCCCGGATTGGATGGCAAACGCCAGCGTCGCGATTCCGCATATTCCGAGGCTAGGTCAGAGGCAACAATGTCAGGTGGGACAAAAAATAATTTTGTAAGGTTACCAAAGATTGATTTACCGCATTTTGATGGCAGTTATCAGAACTGGCTTGAGTACAGGGACACATTTCTTTCTTTAATTCATGACAGTGCTTGCATAGACAATATAAATAAATTCCACTATTTACGCGCTTCTTTAAAAGGCAAGGCAGCCGAAATCATAAAAAACATTGATTTCAAAGCAGATCATTACCAAGTAGCATGGGACTTATTGTGTGAAAGGTATAACAACAGTCGTCTTCTTATTGACAAGCACATGCTGGCTTTGTTTGATGTCCAACCAGTCACTACTGAATCTAGTGTTAGCTTAAGGCGGCTTATAGATACGACCAGTAAAAACATAAGGGCGCTCAAGCAGCTGAATGAGCCCACAGAACATTGGGATACCATTATTATATATATGATGTCAGTTAAATTAGACGCGAACACTAGTAGATATTGGGAAGAGTTTCGTAACACATTAACAGGAAAACCCACACTTGCTCAATTCACTACGTTTATTAATAATAAAGCTGATTTACTGGAAACATTAGAAGATAATAATAAGCACAATAAAACAAATACTAACCATAGTAAACCAAAAAGTTTTGCTATAGTTTCACAGGGTATTACAAATAAAAATAACAATACTAACTCTTATAAAAATAAATTTACATGCCCTATGTGTTCTGGCGATCATTTTCTTTACATTTGTGATTCTTTCAAAAAATTAACAATAGAAGAACGTCTGAAAAAAGCCAAAGACCTCAAAGTTTGTATGAACTGCTTAAGATCGGGTCATAATGAAAAAAGGTGTAGAATGACGCGCTGTAAGTACTGTGCAGCCAGGCATAATACCCTTTTGCACATGGAACGCACAGAAACCCCTCCTATTCAAAATCCAATGCCGAGTGCGTCGGAAAGTATTGCTCTTTCTGCTAACGCTTCGGCTAGTACGGAACCGTATAATCGCTCGTTTGTTTTACTTTCCACAGCGATGGTGACGGCGGTGAATGCCAATGGTGAGAAGTGCAATGCCCGCATCCTCCTGGATAACGGAAGTACAGCCAATTTTATTACTGAGGACTTGTGTAATAAGCTGCGTTTGTCCCGAAATGACACGGCCTCTACGATAACAGGGGTTTGTAACCAAACTAGCACTAGTGCGCAAACCTGCAACCTCACAATCGAATCCATAGCCGGTGATTATTCAGTAAACATTGACTGTTTAATTTTACCAGAAATCACACATGTTTTGCCATCATCTCCAATAAATTTAAAACACATAACCATACCTATGGGTCTGCAGTTGGCGGATCCAACATTCAACATTAACTCAGCTGTAGACATATTAGTCGGTGTAGATGTTTTTTGGAGCGTAATTTTAGCCAATCACATAAAGCTAGGTAAAAATCAACCAAGGTTATGTGAGAGTAAATTAGGGTGGATAGTTTCAGGCACAGGCTTTCACTCACAAACGTCCCATTCACATTTTTGTAACCTTATTAAAACTAAGCCTAGCACAGATTTATCCATATTTTGGGAACTGGATTCAGTTCCTGAAAAGCATTCCCTATCTTTAGAAGAACGGGCATGCGAAGATAGTTTCTACAAGAACACAAGACGTAAGGACGACGGCCGTTTTGTGGTTACAATCCCTTTTAAATCAGATCCTTCTGCCCTAGGAGATTCATATGGTATCGCAAAACGCCGTTTTCTATCTTTAGAAAAAAGATTTGAACGCGATCATAAATTCAAGTCGATGTATTTGGAGTTCATGTTGATTGATGACGAAGTGTCGCAGGAGATAGCAGACGCATGGTTGTTATTTGCGAATACTTTGCCTTATTTAAATAATTTAAAAATTCCACGATGGATTTTAGGTAACAATTCTGTAACCCATGAAGTTCATGTATTTACAGATGCGTCCGAAAGAGCTTACGGCGCGTGTGTGTACATTCGTTCTGTATCTACTTCTGGTAAGGTCACTGTCAATCTGTTAACTTCCAAAAGCCGTGTGGCACCAGTCAAGCCTACTACGATTCCACGGCTAGAACTGAGTGGTGCTCTGTTAGGTTCCAGGTTGTGCACAAAGGTTAAGGATTCGCTCACGTTGCCAATACACCGAGTTCAATATTGGTGTGACTCCACAATAGTGCTAGGATGGTTGGCTACACCATCTCAGCAACTAAAGCCTTTCGTTCGAAATCGTGTAAACGAGATTCAAGAATGTAGCGCGGGTTATGGGTGGAGATACGTGCCATCTAGGGACAATCCGGCGGATCTTGTCTCTCGTGGGCTGAAGGCTGATCTTATCAGCGATTCTGCACTTTGGTGGTCAGGCCCACCATTTTTATTAAATAATGAGAACATGTGGCCGCTACAGCCCAATAAACACGTGAAACAGGATCTACCTGAAGTAATTTCTAACATAGCGTATAGTCACAATAGCCCTAACAATCATTCTAGTATTAACCTAACATGTAGTTCAATCATACAAAAATTAATTCATAAATATTCTAATTTTAACTATTTACAACGTGTCGTAGCTTATATTCTAAGATTTATTTACAATTTAAAGAATATTAATTCTAAATTAATAGGCTCTCTTTCTGTTGAAGAACTCAAAAATGCCTTATCACTTATTCTACGTGTAGCTCAATCTGAGATGTTCGAACATGAGTACGCTGTTCTGAAATCTTGGAAGCCATTGTCACGTAAAAGTAGGCTAATTTCTTTAACTCCCTTTCTAGATTGTGACAACATTATTCGTGTAGGGGGCAGACTAGATAATTCCCCTTACGAATATGACGTAAAACACCCAATTTTACTCTGTAGCAAGCATCATCTAACAAAAATACTATTTCAAATGCAACATAAAAAGCTTCTGCATGCAGGCCCACAATTGCTTTTAGCAACTATACGTCAAACTTATTGGCCCTTAGGAGGCAGAAATCTCTCCAAATTGACGGTGAACAAATGCCTTAAATGTTTTAGATTTAAAGCTCAAAATGTGCAGTCAATCATGGGACAATTACCCAACACAAGAAGCACTTTAGAATTTCCCTTTTTTAATAGTAGTGTCGACTATGCTGGGCCTATTTTGATATCTGACCGGAAAGGTCGGGGATCTAGATTGATTAAGTCCTACCTGTGCATTTTTGTCTGCATGGCTACAAAGGCTGTGCACCTCGAGCTTGTTACAGATCTCTCTAAAGAGGCTTACAAAGCTGCCTTAAACCGTTTTGTCGCTCGTCGCGGAAGGCCACGTACTATCTTGTCCGACAACGGTACAAACTTTGTCGGAGCGTGTAATGAACTATATGCCTTCTTGCAGAACTCTGATGTTGCATGCGAAATAGCTCAGGAGGGAATAGAGTTCAGGTTTGCACCGGCGTATTCGCCGCATTTCAACGGTCTCGCTGAGGCAGCGGTTCGGTCAGCTAAGCACCACTTAAAAAGACTCTTGCAGCTTACTCATTTGACGTACGAGGAAATGGCTACATGCCTAATTCAAATAGAGGCAATTTTGAATTCAAGACCCCTCACTCCTCTTTCCACTAATCCTCTCGACCTTTCTGCCCTTACTCCGTCTCATTTCCTTATTGGACGCTCGCTAATGTCTGTTCCAAATCCGCAGGTCACTGATGCCAGCATCAATCGTCTGGAACGCTATCAACGTGTGGAGTGTCTCAAGCAGCACTTTTGGAAAAGATTTAACATTGAATACATCTCCAACTTACAGCAGAAAACGAAGTGGCCTACCTCTACCAACGGTGACATAGCGTTGGGATCGCTTGTCCTTATTAAAGACAAGGCGTTGCCGCCACTCTGCTGGTTGCTTGGGCGCGTCACGCAGGTGTACCCTGGCAGCGACGGCGTCACGAGAGTCGCGGAGATGAAGACGAAGAAAGGGACGATTCGACGCGGCTTCAATAACATCTGCCCTCTTCCTCTTTGAAGTAGGTACACTTCAACCCGGGGAGCATGTCTATACGAGACATTGCGGCGCCGGACTGGAGGTGCACGGCGGCTGAGGCGGCGCGCGCGGGGGGAGTACCAGCGGCGGGTCTACGCGGCGGAGGGGCGCGCGGGAGCGGCGCGCACGATGGATGCGCGAGCGCCGCGGTCTGCGAGCCAGCACTTCACATCTTACCCCGACGGAGACACCGCGCTTCTCTTGTTATTGTTTTAAGAAATATACTGTCGTACATAATATCAGTCCACGAGAGTTTAATTTAACTTGCTCCCGCTCAGCTATCGAACATCATCATCGCAACAGTGTGGCTTTGACGCCATAGACATCTATGGCGTCAAAGAGAAACTAAAAAAAATCAAAATCTTGCACCGCGCAATTATAGTTCTCCGTACGATTTGAACATATGCAACACTATTTTTAGTATAAGCAAAACTGAATATAGTTTGTTCACAATCAGTGACTTAATCGATTTCAATCATTTTTGCACCATGTTATATTTTTTCCCAGAAATATTTAAAAAAGTCACAAGTTGGACACCACCGATACTTTGTTGAACAGGTCACGGCAGATCATTAGATTGCGGGCATTAAGTGTCAGCGCACAGCTGGATGAGGGAGCAAAACAACCCCTCAGTCACCTGGATGGCCTGTATGTATTTGTGCGGTCAACCAGGTAACATAACAAGCTTATAACTTTGTGATTTTTCATGATACAGTTATGAAATTTTGTACATAGATTCTTTACACAAAAATACTAGAAATGTGTTTCAGGTTTCACATATACTAAAACTAATGTAGTATAGTTGCTCAAACCACACA
This sequence comes from Mythimna vitellina, assembly GCA_949316375.1. Taxonomy (NCBI): domain Eukaryota; kingdom Metazoa; phylum Arthropoda; class Insecta; order Lepidoptera; family Noctuidae; genus Mythimna; species Mythimna vitellina. The sequence goes on along the minus strand of OX438687.1, from coordinate 2,435,264 downwards.
TATCACCCGTCTGGTCGGAGGATCCTCTATTTTCAACAGAGGTATGTGGGAACTGCTCCGACTTACAAGTTGTAGATCGTAGGTTCAAACCCAGCGAGGCATATTACTTTGTGTAATTTATTTCATCACCACTACTCTCAAAAAAGTTAAGGAAAACATCGTGAGGAAACCGGCAAGACATAGAAAACAAAATTTAAGACATGTGACATTCACTAATTTGCACTGGGCTCACGTGATACATTACGGACCATTCCCTCCCCTAGAGGAGGCCGGATTTTTATCAGTGGGAACATTAAAAGGTTTTAATGCTTATGCTTATATATGACTGTACACCCTATTTCACATACCTCCAAAAATACATTAGCAAACTGTAATTCTCGATAACCTAATATTTTCTAGAATTTGGAATAACAAACTGGTGGCCTATCAAAACATATCGTTCTAATTTTGTAACTCAAACAAGACACTCAATAATTCAACATTAAAAGTATTTAAACCATCCGACTAAATCATCCAGAGGTTGTCAAAACAAATCCGCTATATCCCCATTCATTTTTCATAGTCAAGACAAGGAAGAATTTTTTATTGGCCGTAACGCATGTTGGGAGCCCCTGATACATCTATTAATTTCCCTTGAGGCGAACATGTCGTCCGTACAATGTTCTCGAATGGTGTTAAAAGAATTCCTTAGTATTTTTTTTCTTCATATAGGAATGAGGGATGCTTTTTTTAACCTACTTCAAAAAAAGAAGGAGGTTCTCTATCATTAAAAGTGACAGAATATCCAATATAGAAGACCTCACACGACGTCCTCACCTTCCGCATGACGCAGGTTCTCACCGAACACGGTAAGTTCGGGAAGTTCCTGCACCGGATTCGCCCGGGTGTCACCACTGTGTGGACCGCCCGGAGGACACGTTGTAGGTGTGCCCCGCTTGGGCAGAGAAACGCCGTGTTCTTGTGGGGATGATCGGCGGCGGCGGTCTCTCGCGCCGGGCCTTGGTAGAGGCCATGGTCCGGAGCGAGGAGGAGTGGCAGGCGGTCGCCTCCTTCTGCTAAGCAGTAATGCTAGGAAAGGAGGCGGCCGATCGCGCTAGGCAACGGTCCTCACGCTCCAACCGCCGCCGGGATTCCAATCCCGATTTCCCACCACTTGCGAACGGCGAGCAGTGGGTAGCTCACTGTCCGACCATCCGGTAACCGTCCGGACCAAAACCAAGTCGTTGACGGTGCATAGTGTTTCACGCGCGCTTTATGGAGATGTCAGCAACGGTAGAGGCCCAGCAGGGTCGAAGCCTACTGGGGCCAAGGGTCTGCTTCTGAAAGGAAGACTCGGCCCTAGTATGAAAGGCAACGAAGCTACAGGAGTGGATTTTTAGTCAGTAAAAGTCTTACAGACCCTCCCGCTCCACTATCGATGTCATGGGATGAGTTTCCCATACAAAAAAATAACAAACAACACAGCATTCGAGATTTAAAATCAATCTCACTCTTTAAAAATAGAGTAAAAGAGCACTATCTTTCCTCTCAACTGTAATAGTTATATATATATAAATGTATATTATGTATGATATTTATTTATAGTAAAGATATTTTTAGTTAAAATGAAATACTTATTCATTTTTATATTTAACTACTTTAGGTATTATTTGATACTTTAGATTTAGATTTCACACATTCTTCTTCTCTTGCTCCCTACACACTATATTGTCTACATTTATTTTAATTTCTCTTTTTGCAGGTCTGCTGGAAGAAATTTCTTTGGAAATAAGCAATACCTTTGTACTCTTGTCTACTTTGTATTGTCTTTTTCAGTTTTTTGTGTGTACATAAATAGTAAAATAAATAAATAAAAATACACGCCAATTGTCGCCTTTCTAATATTAGTGTAATTTTTACCCAGAGTTAAGAATTATTTTATTAGCTAGCCGGAATTTTTGTGTCTCAGTCAAGTACATGAACTGTAAGAAATATTACGAAGATTCGTACCAATAAAAACAGCTACTATCCAGTCAATAAATTCAAAGACTGTTACCACGGCCTTAAGACCGCGACCGACTCACAAACTAAAGTTACGGAAACCGATAGTGATGAAATACTTCGTCAGACCAAATTGAGTGACTACAGCAAATAGTAGTTTAGTTAACTTTGTCTGTTATTGCTCGAAAAGGGATACTGTTTGGTGTTTGTGAAGTTATTGATACTGGATTGAGAGAAATCGATAGGGTGAGAGTAATAGCTACTTTGTCTCTCGTATACTATTAGGGCGCTTGTACACGCTAAGTAATTTAACCGTGTCTGCGGTATATAGGACTAATTCACCATGTACATGATGATAATTTTATCGTTGCTCCCCCCTGCCCGCCTACCGCACCATAACAACTTCACGCGTCGTGTCGAGCGCATAAAAGATTTTTTTCTTGGTCAGCGCCAAAGCAGTGTACACAGTTCATGTGTAGAAGCGACACGAATTCTTGCATAGGCCCGGTGACTTTTCTTAATTAGCAAGAAGGTCAATATTCAACCAAGCCTAAAGTCACTTGTACCCGTTAAGGCCCCTCGCCCGCGGCGACTTTTTGTAGCGATGCTGTCGCGCGTTTCGTGAGCGCGCGACAGCATCGCTACTAACTCGCTACAGAATCGCGACTGTATCGATGCGAACGCGCTACAGCTTCGCTACAAAAAGTCACCGTAGGCGGCTAAGATACAAAAATTGAATTTCGTAAAATGAGTGTGATAATATAGTTAAACAATACTACAATAATGGCGCCTGCTTTTGGTAAAACGAATTTCGTTAAATTGATGATAACATAATTTTATACAAAATGGCTTCCTGTCAAATCAATGACCATGGGATGTTAAGGATAGTTAAAAGTTATTATATTTTGAGTCCCATCATCTGGAAAAATAATGATATTATTAAAGTGTTTTGAAAGTACAGCGAATTGCAAAATTTAAAACCATTTCGAACTTTTTTCCGATTTTTACGTCTAAGATTACATCAGGTGGGATCGCAGTCAAGCACTGGTTTATACCAATTAAAAAAAAAACATAAATAACTAGAGTGTGATGAGGCCGCCAATTTTATGTTTTTTTATAATAATAGTAATAATATTCCATAACTTTCACACAACGTCGTCTAGTCCCAGGCTAAGCAGAGCTTGTGTTATGAGTACTAGACAACTGATAAACATACTTATATATTTCTAAATACATACATATTATAGACAATTTACACCCAGACACAGAACAAATGATCGTGCTCATCACACAAACATTTGTCCTGGGTGGGAATCGAACCCACAACCTCCGGCATAGCAGTCAGGGCCACTGGCTACTAGACCAACAGGCCAGTATAACGTTTCCTTTGCAAAGATTTTTTAAGTATTTCCTTATAAATTGTAATCTTGGTGCACAATAAAGGAATATAATAAAAAAGTAAAATATTTCATTTCACATAAACATGTACTTATTTATGGGTTAAAAATAAAATATGTAAATGTTTTTGTTTTTCAAACAGATTGGTATGAAGTATTAATATTATGACACCATTTTTTATTTTTTGCTATCATGTGTAAAGAAAGACTCGGACACAAAACTTATAGGTCATAGCAGTGAGCTAAATAGTTTCTTTTCTGGACGTTTCAATCCTCATTATAATCAATCATAATTCCCCGTCGTTAATCTTGCGGCGACGTTGACTTATTGCAATAATTACAATCTCTATATATCTACACGTTATGTTACTTTTCCATTAGTTTCTGTCGCCTTGTTATTAGTCAATTGTCGTGGTTATTATTCAGATAAGCCATTTACATTTCTGTTTTGTTTTCATATTCATTATTTAAATATTGTCTGTATATGAAAGAAAAAATATTTTTTTTTGCACCTTGCTTTGCTTGTTTTCTCTTCGTCATGCTTGGTTGACTGGTTGAAAATGCTCAAGCGTCAAGTAAGCCTTTGTTTTGCATAATAAAATGAAATGAAATAAAATAAAAAGTTGAATTAATTAATTTGAGACCAGTTTTTGGCAGTCTTTGTAAAGGTGTATGCTATATGATATGAAAGTGACGAAACATACGTTTTTATGACATAAACGGCCGTATCATTTTTTTTCGTTTACTCAGAAGTCTGATTTTTGTACAGCTTTAAGGAATCGCAGACTTGAGTACATGATTTTAATTTCAACTTGATACGTCCACGCGTTCTTGAGATAAAGGGTCTTGACAGATAGACGGACAACAAAGTTATCCTATAAGGGTTCCATTTTTCTTTTTGAGGTACGAAACCCTAAAAAAGGAATAGATATGGAAGAATCGTAACAGGAGGCTTACTGTACCTAGTTCCTGTCTACCCCCTTGAGACAAAGGCAAGAATTTGCGTATGTACTAGCTGTTATCAGCAGCTTCGTGATAGTATTAAATATCCCAAGGAAACACTCGTATACTCTCGGGATAGAAAGAATTCTATGTGCTATTCCTGGAGATTCTACCTTGATTTGGTACAAATGAAGGTTTCATCTAAAATCCGTTCAGAAGTTCAAGCGTGGAGAAAAAGCCTAACTATAAATAAACTCACATTCACTCATAAACTTTCGGCTATAAAATATTCATCATTTCAGCCGACAGACGTCCACTGTTGGACACAGGCCTCCCCCAAGCGCCTCGCATCCTCGTCTCCCACAACGACCGATCCTGTGCGTCTCGCATCCACCGCACTCCCGCAGCTCTCATAAGGTCGTCGGTCCACCTTTTGGGAGGCCTCTAGGCGAACCTTTCGGCCCCATCGACCATCCGTTCTACGAGCAATGTGCCCTAACGACTGCCACTTTAGTTTGGTGATTCTTCGGGCTATGTCGGCGACCTTGGTTCTCCTGCAGATATCTTCATTCTTTATGCGATCACACAAGGAAACTCCGAGCATAGTCCTTTCTATTGCCCTTTGGGTGACTTTAAGTCTTCTAATGAGGCCCATTGTAAGTGACCACGTTTCGGAACCATATGTCAACACGCACTGCACACACAACGTCCAAGAGCGGGGGATGTTATAAGATGATTTTGCCACCGAAAAAAAAAACAGTACGGTACTTGTGGCTGATATTCTCAAAATCATTAAAGCTTTTATAAACTTAAATCAATGTCAACTTAGAATAGGCTAAAAGGTTGTTGATTAAGTTATAAAAAGAATACACTTTACCTATAAAAAAATATTAAATTACTGGCTGGTTAAAAGTATACGAGCTGTTATACCCGATACACAGAATGACCCAAAAGCAAAATACAAAATAAAACCCGCATACTTGCCTGATTATAATATTATCTTTTCATTTCACGTATGTATGAACATCACAAACAGCCAGCTCTCAATCACAATACGGTAATGTATATCCGCATAGGAAGGGGGGGTCGTACGTAAACAAATGATAAATCTAAGCAAGGATGACGTCACTGATATTATTGACGAAGATTCTGTGTTTGATTGAATGGTGCTATAATACAATAAAAACCATACATACATAAATAAATCAAGGATTTTCTTGTGAGAGTTGGATCTTAAGCTGTGCGCACACTATATAGAGATATTCCTATTCATAAATAAGTGATTTTGTCTTCCACGAGTTATTCTTGAACGGTCTCGAAATTTATTTTTTATTTATTTATTTATATTATGATGTATCCTGTCTATCAATAAGATAATAAATTACAAACATTTAGCATAGTATTTTGATACCAATTTGGACGTATGGTATTAAACTCTAGTCTGGGACTGTACTAAACGGAGCAACATCAAAATATTACAACAATTCCAAAATAAGGTATTCAGAGATACTGTAAGAGCACCCTGCTACATTAGAAATGAGGACCTCCACCGTGACCTTAAAATGGAACTCATCACCACCATCATTCAATAATTTGCTGAAGCTCACGAACACAGACTTCACCGACATGTAAATGTTTAGGCAGTTCAGCTATTAGAGATCACGGACCTATTGCGTAGACTTAAGAGAACTTTTGAACCAGTGTAGTGTTTAAAGTTAGTCTATAATAGTAGCATAATAGCATAAACATATGAACAATGTGTGTTTATCAATATCAAATTCTAAGAAAGTACTATGGACTTCTATCAAAGTGCTAAAGGACGCTATTCTTGGTTTTAACAAAACCAATAACATATAAAAGTTAGAGTTAAATTACTTATTAGTCTTTTAGGCTAAATTATAATCCATTATTAATAATATTATAATTTCACATTTGTTATTAATAATAAAGGAAAAAAATGTAAATGTTACTGGCCAGACACAATTTTAGAATAAACTAGTTTCGCCTAGAGCAAATCTACGATATTAGTTCAAGTGCAAGCGAAGCGGGCTTGGAATTATAGGGCACACCGGCAGGATAGGTTTAAAGGATAAGGTGGGACCGGAGCGGAGTAGAGCTCCCGGTTTAGCTTTCGTGGTTCGTGTAACCGCCCAAAAATATTAGCCCCGCTGAATGAGGCTTCGCACGTGTAGGGAGAAATGGTTTGGCTTAGGCGAAACTAGTTCATCCTGAAACCAGGTTTAGCTAGTAACATGTATATATACAAACCGTTTGAAAATACAAACTTTTTACACATTGACTAATAGCATGTAAGCTATTTGTCAATACTGATGATGATAAAGTTTTAAAAAAAAATACCTTCGAACCCATTACTCTTCCTTTGCAAGGATGTAGGGTCCCATATAACCTACTCGCTAAAGGTAGATTGAAGATTTTGATCTAAACAATCCAGATTTGCATATGATTTTTGAGGGAGACCAAAGAAAAGATGGATGGATTGTGTGAAGAGTGATATGAAAGAAAAGGAAGTTAGTGATAGCATGACGAGTAACAGGGCAGAGTGGAAGAAAAAAACGTGTTGCGCCGAGCCTAAATAACACGGGATAAGGGCAGGAAGATGATGATGATGATTTGCATATGATTTTTGTTTTACCGAATCCTGTTTTTCCAAGTTATACTTAAATTACAGAACATTTAATACCACATTGGTATATCATAGTTAAAATGAATAGAGATATAACTAAGCATTCCAACTCCAAGAATTCTATTCCTCCGGCCAAACTAATCTTCAATTACTTCCTAGATGAATGCATTTCAAGGAATCTAGTCCAGATGTCTGGAACTAAGATAACTTCCATGCATTCGAAGCTAAGGATCCGGACACCAACGGTGTCTGGGTACCGTTATCTAAGTCCAGCCACGGTTTAAGACTAAGTTCTAAATATATTTGGAGTTTTGGTGTGGTCTAAGCGATGGGATTAGGTAAAGTTGGTTCCATAATTTTGGTTAGAGGTTAAAATCTTAAGTGTTCTGGTAAGGGAATGGCGTTTTGAAACTTACCGGGAACCTAGATAAAACGATATTATAGTTAGTATTATACAACTTAAGTTAAGAGTGAATAGGTACAGTACTGCTCTCATCTTTGGCTCGTTTGTCTGTCAATCTACTTTTAAGTCGATCGAATAAAAAGCATGTCTGTCAATCTACTTTTAAAATCGATCGAATAAAAAGTCTGTCAATCGACTTTTAAAGTCGATCGAATAAAAAAAACATGTCGGTCGAATAAAAAAAGTCGATCTAATAAAAAAAAGCATACTGTAAATGTAAACAAATGTCGATCAAAACTATTCTGTGAAAATTTCATCTAACTGGTGACAGATAAACGGACTGAATAACAGATTGATGCGTTAGATGTGATTGAGAAGTGAGACAAAAAATTATAGGTAAGGATGCTCTTGTCAAATCAAAACTCCAAAGTCTTGAGCATCGACGCCGAGTTGCTAGCCTGTTGGTTTTCTATGGTTCACATTTCGGGGAGTATGCATCAGAATTACGTTTAATTCCGCCAATGCCGTTCTATCATCGGACCATAAGACATACAACGTCGCATGGCGAACATCTCCCATACGTACAAAACGTTTTGGGAACACATTCAAATTTATTGTGCATAGATATAAAGAGTGAAATTCTTTGCTGAAGTCTGTGTTTCCTGAAAGCTACAACATGTTTAAGTCAAGAGTGGATAGGTTACTACTAGCGCATGCAAACACACTTGCGTTTCATCATCGGCCTCATTATCGCCTACCATCAGGTAAAATAGCAGTCAAGCGCGAGCTTGTCATTAATAAAAAAAAACATATGATAACCAAAATGGGAAAGCCTCACGTATTGGGTTGAAAAAGCTATCACAATTCTGGTGTAGGTCCTGTTGAAAGTCGTTTTAAAAATATGAAAATTAACTAGAAAATATTTGATATGGAATCGTGAACAAAAGTATTTAAAACCACATTTATCTATCGTAATCGAAAAATTTGTTCCAGCTACAGCAATCCTCACTTATACTCAAAATTAATGATTTAACTGATTACACCCAAACCACCATTTTTATTTTCTTTACCGTACAGTCCCAATGCATTTAATATCCATACCGTTTCGAATGAAATTCCTTCTGCTCCACAAATAGAAGAACTTAACGATGATGACTGTAATTTATCAACTTTTTGCTCGGTTCTGTCTAATTCCTATGAGTGTTCTAGTAATATCACTAACGACATTATTACTCGGGCATTTAGAATAATGAGAGACTATTAAACTTTTAACAGAAGTATCAACCTTCTAGACGAAGATTTATTTTTTTGGGTGAAAAAATTGAACGAATAAATATTTCTTCGTTTTGCTCAAAGTTTATTTTTATTTTTATTGGTATATACTAGTTGAGCTTGACTGCGTTCCCACCTGATGGCAGCAGGTTGGTTTAATCGCCAAATTTAGGTGGCATTGAGTAGGGCACATTGCTCGCAGAACAGATTTTCGATAAGAATAATCGATAAGAATACGAAAGGTTCTAGAGTGGTAACCACATGCCAGAAGACGCCGCGATGAAAGGAAGGAGATTTGAGGAGGGAAGTTGAAAGGGAATCGTTTGTCTTTTTATGGTCATGTGATGAGGAGGGATTAAACGTATGTTACTAAAAGAGTTAAGAGTTTACATGTGATGGATGGAGAGGGAGAGGGAGGCCAAAGAAAAGATGGATGATTGTGTGAACAGTGATATGACAGAAAAGAGAGTTAGTGACAGCGTGACGAGTGACAGGACAGAATGGAAGGAAAAAACGTGTTGCGCTGACCCCAAATTAAACGAGACAAGGTCAGGAAGATGATGAGTCAGTTTATCTAAATTCCGCTAATCTTCCACGCCTTCGACCACATTGCATCCGCCATTATTATTATACGGTACTATTTGGAGGAAGCCGCTATCTCTGTTACTGGCTGTTATTTGACCAGGATTAATTAATATTCGGTATTGTTTGTAAAGTCTATTCATTTGAAATGTGGCAACACACAAAACAGCTCCTTCAATTTTATATTGACCGACTGCTATGCCGAAGGTCGTGGGTTCGATTCCCACCCAAGACAAATGTTTGTGTGATGAGCACGATCATATGATATGTATGTATTTAGAAATATATAAGTATGTTTATCAGTTGTCTAGTACTCATAACACAAGCTCTGCTTAGCTTGGGACTAGATGGCGTTGTGTGATAGTTGTGGAATATTATTATTATTATTTCTGGAAAGTGTTTTTTATTCTCAGCTCTTTGGCTGGTTTTAAACTACATTTACGAGCCGAAACCAAGTAAATGCAGCGTGTGGTGTGTTATGTTGAGGGTGTGTTATGATGGGGACCTAATTCGTTTTTATGATGGGGACCTAATTCGTTTTGGGGACCTAATTCGTTTTGGGGACCTAATTCGTTTTGGGGACCTTATTCGTTTATTATAATTTATTATTATTATTATTATATAACAGACTTTAGTCACTTTTGATGCTTCAAGTAAATTAGATGGCTATATTTCTTGTTAAATGGTAAGTTTCGCGGTTACTATGCGCGACAAATAATTTTTTTCCCTTGTTGCAATATCATTCCCTTTTCTGCACATACCTATCGAGCGAAAAGGACTGAGCTACCCGCTACTCCAATATATGGAATGACATTTAGATGACACTCTCATTTGTTATGGCGTTAAAATCACTAAAGTAGTGACCAGACGGTTGCAAGCCAACGTGCCAACTAAGGTAACCTCACTACTTTCAATCCGTATAGATAGCAGTTGTAATACATGACCTTCAACGCCTTTGGTTGGGAGGCGCGTTTTTCCAACCACCGAAAGTGTATGCGCGTGGTTTACATCCGTGTAGCCGCAACACAAACCAAACACATAAACCAAAGTCACTTTTGTTGGAATGCTAGATTGCAACCGTCTGGTCGACCCTTTACTTGGGGCTATACCATGACATGTTGAAATGTCATAGTGGGCTATACTATGACATTTCAACATGTCATAGCATAGTCGTGCGAGCGACAATGAGAGATGGAGCTATACACCCTATATAGCTCTATCCCTTTGACAGTTCAATTTACATCGTCAAATGTTAGAGCGTTAAAAGTTAGTGGTAGGGCCTTTGGTCGTATTGCGTCTGCAATTAAAAATCAAAATGACGTGAAATTGGAAGTTTGTACCCCTGCCCCTGAAAATAGCATAGTCGGCCTTATAATGTTCCCACTGTTGGGACTCAGGCCTCCTCTCTAGGAGAGGGAATGGGCCATAATCAACCACGCCGGCCCAGTGCGGGTTGGTGGATGTCACATGTCTTCGAATTTTTGGTTCTTGGACATGCCGGTTTCCTCACGATGTTTTCCTTCACCGTTTTGAGAGCAGTGGTGATGAAATAAATTACACCAAGTAAATAGTGCCATCGTGAGTATTAAGCGTGCCCAGGATAAACAGGTACCGTGCAAACCTTCCTTTTATGAGACGATTCGTTCTGACCTATTTTCCCATACAATAATCATAATCCCACATGGTAACGTGCCAAGTTTGGAAGGTTCCTACACGGATTCGTGCAAAAAAAACGCCCGGGTGTCACCATTGTGTGGCGTAGAGAACACGGTGGAGCATACGGTAGAAGTGTGCCCCGGTTAAGCAAAGCACCACCGTGTCCTCGTGGGAGCGATCGTTGGCAACGACGTATCGCGCCGGGCCCTGGTACAGGCCATGGTTCGGAGCGAGGAGGAAAGGTAGGCGGTCACCAACTTCTGCGAAGCAGTAATGTTAGCGAAAGAGGCGGCCGCACGCGCGTGGAAACGGCCCTTACTCCCCAGCCGCCGGAATCCCGACCCCGATTTCCAGCCACCGTAGGCGCAGGCTTGCGGACAGCGTGCTGGGAGCACGCCGTCTGCAAGTAACGATCGGTAACCAACCAGACCATGCCCAAGTCGTCGACGGCACGTAGTGTTGAGATGTCAACAAATCGTAGGAGCTAGCCGGATCGAGGCCTACTGGGGCCATAGATTAAGTGAATATGAACCCCCTGGGCCCTGGAACGCAAGGCAAAGAAGGAAACAACGAGTGGGTTTTATGCCCTTTCGCTCCGGCTAAAGGCAAGAGATGTCATTAGATGATTTCCCACCAAAAAACCAAACAAAAAGTTTAGAATCGTTTGCTTGAACCGCGCAAATAGTGACCCTTGCGAAATAAATTAACAAACTCTACCAATCAGATTACTAGCTTAGTAGATAGTAATCATGGGTCACCTATTAAGGTCAGTGATGACATGTCCAATGACTATTGTGACTAGCATCTAAACACACACACACACACACACACAGAGACATATTTCATTTTTGTCATTTAGACATTCCCCAGGTTCGGTGCGTCTCACTCAGCCTAGAATAAGTACCTATTTGTTTTTTATATTACTAACAATAGTTCTAAGTTTGAATTGTTACTAACACAATATGGCAAGTTCCGAATTAAACGTTTTAATATTATTATTATCTATCGAAGCGCGTCACAATTTGAGCGAACGAATTGTAATAGTCGACATAATCGACTTTACGAATATTAGTACAGAATCTGATCATGCAGTGGAAATATAGGTAGTTGATTCCCAAACGGAGGCACCGTAACAAAATGTTAGGGAGAAGTTGAAATTGTTCTGGGATCTGTTTTAATTGTTTGGTGGTCAGGAATAGTGTGATTGGGATCGTTTTTGTTATGTAGAATGTTATAGGTGTAGCCAAGTGAAAATGCTGACAGTCGCTATGATAAGGATTTGATTTTATCATTGGTAATTTACTATGTAACCTTGAAACTTGGTTGTAATTTTCAAATAGGCAGTTCTTTCGTCGCACTGAAATTGTAAAGGTAACTTTTTCAAAGGTGTTTATTTGTAATATCTTCACGCTCAAACAGCTGAACGGATAGCGTATAGGGATTCTGTAATCTCAGGAGTATAGTTATAAAAAAACTAGCTTCTTTTATTTAAATATTTGTTTAGATAGATAATATTCAAGAAGCTTAAAATATTAATACAGTTAATAACACGCGGAACAACGCGACGCGGGACGCGGTGTGCGTCGGAATTGCGTAACCTAATTCCGCCTAGCCCGTTCCATCATCGGACCACCAGGCGTACGGCAATTCGCCACCGGTACATGGTGGACATCCCACCTATACGTACAAAACGTTTTGGGAACACATTCATTGTGCGTACAGCTCAGGAGAATCTGTATTTCCTGATGGCTACAACCCGGGAATCTATAAGTCAAGAGTGAATAGGTTACTTCTAGGTAAGCGCGTTCTATCGTCGACCGCATCGTCGCTTTCTATCAGGTGAGATAGCGGCCAAGCGCGAACCTTTCAAGAATTTAAAAAAAATACAGTTACACTGGTAAGACTACAAGCCGACTATAACTTTATTAGAAAAGGGATAGAAAGATAATCATTGTCATAAACGCTTAGTGTGAAGTGTAAAACAGGTCTTTATCTATGAAATTGCCGTTTTTAAAATGGGTGGTTTTGAAGTGTTATATCTTTGGATTGACTTGGAATTATAAGTTCAAATAAACTTTATATTAAAGGTACGTAATTTTGTTTTCGTATTTCTGTAAAATCGCAGTACCTATAACCACGAAAGCTGACAAAAAAATATCGTTTTTTTTATATATTAAGAGTTCCAACGTAGAAACTATGCATTTCAAAGATATCTACGACTTTCTTCTAACAAAAGAACTCTGTGTTCATAGTTTAATAGCTTTCGTTTTGAAAATTTTGTCTTGTAACCGCCCTGAGAAGAAAAAATATTCTTGAGATAAATTTTCCCACATGAAAGTGATTGGAACAAAAGTAAACATCACTTTCTTTAGTAGTTTTAAGTCCGTGTACATCATCAATATTTTTTTGCATTTTGTATAGAATGCCGGGATAATTTGTGAGGAAACCGGCATGTCCTAGAACCAAAAATTCGAAGGCATGTGACATTAGACATTGTCATTAAGCCCGCGTGGTGGATTACGGCCATTCGGCTCTAGAGAAAGGGGATCTAAGTCCCAGCAGTAGGAACATTAAAACGCTGATTATGCTATACCGGGATAATACAAATTGCAATTAACAAAAAGGAAACGTCATAATAAAATTAAAAAAAAACATACAATTGGCGGCGGCCTTCTCGCACTCGGCGATTTCTTTCAGGCCACATGAAATGGAAAAAGAGACGCAAATTGGGGTTGCACTTGGTGCAAATACGAAGTAAATAAAAATTAAACAGGTACTTAATACTAAAAATATATATTTGTCGGAGAAGTCAATAGTACGGAAGCTTAAGAACGAATGAACGAGCTAAGTGAAAAGTGACACATGTCACTTTGACAGAATCCGCACTGACGTTTGCACGAACCGAGCAGATAAAAGTGCCGACCGCAGAGGGGCGGTGCTATTTCCTGTGTCGGCAGCCGTGCCATGAACATCGACTGTCGGAGACTGTTTCACTGCTCGTTGTGTAAAGTGAATATCTATAGCTTGCATCATAATAAATCAGTTGTATGATCTGGAATAGTTTGTTTATTGCTCGATACCCAGCCAGCTGATGATCGGCATCCTTGCGCCGACATATTTATATACATACATACCAAATATATAGGCATAGGTATAGGCATAGGTGGTGAAATAAAAACATAATCACAGTGACAAGTAATGTAGGCCTTCACAAACCCAAGCCTAATTTTTTATAACAGGTACTTGGACGAAGAAATACACAAAAAAAAATGAGTAAATAGTACCTCGGGTGTCAACGTCTCACTTTGTGTGCCACTTGAATCCGGCGTCGGATTTTAATTAATCAACAGAGAGTGATGTAATTGAAGTTTATATTGGTTTTTTACGTTCATTGTTTACACAGTGTCAAGCAGTATTGAGAATGTCTAAAATACGCTGTATGTTGTTCATTTTTGGCAAATATTATTTGCCAAATTTGGTTACGTAATGAGGATCAATCAAATTTTTAATTATTAAAATCCGTCAAGAAATGGTGGATTTATTAAAGTTATTCTGATCGGGTTCTTGAAAACGCTCGCTCTCTATGGACTGTTTACTATGACGTCATCTGTCATGATCCGTGCGACGAACGGCTTGCTCGTATTCATTCGCTGGTGGAGACTGGTCATAACAGATGATGTCACAGCTAGTCACTTCATTCTCGGGCGATTTAAATAATTTCTTCACATTAAAGTTTAAAGTCTGCGTACTCCACAAAAATCATGAGTGATCCTCATTAGTAATAAATTTCCACAAGCAGCATCAAGTAATAAATGGCTTACAAACTTTTGCCTCCATAATATTACTATACTAACTGATCCTCTTTTTTGAGGTGGAGAACCATCTAATAACTTCTACTCATTGCTCGTCATCCGCAAGGCTGCGCCTACCATTGCTGATAGTCAGGTTCGGTATTTTTTTTTTAAATGGTATAAACCAGTGCTTGACTGCGATCCCACCTGATAGTCAGGCGCACTAGTTTATTAAGAGCCCATTCACTCTAGCCTTGAAGACAACTAAATTATAGTGGGACGGGAAGACCGCAGCAGGCAAATCGTTCCAGTCCTTCGATGTACGCGGTATAAACGACGAAGCGAAACGCTTAGTCCGGACCGTTGAAGTTTCAACAACGTAAGGGTGGATACTCGCCGTTCGTCGGGTTGTCCGATGGTAGAAAGGAGTCATGCAATTCCCGCGCACACTCTCCAAAATGTAACCTGTAAAATACCTATAGGCTGGCTACTCTGCGCCTGTGATCGAGGCTTTGTAGATTGGACTTAACCAAATCTGGATCCCCGATTAGCCTCTTCGCATGCCTTTCCACGGAGTCCAAAGCTGCTAGATGACATTTTGAGGCACCAGCCCATATGTGACTGCAGTACTCCACACACGATCGGACCTGTGCTTTGTATAACATTAGAAGCTGTCCCGGTGTGAAGTACCGTCGGACCTTTGCAAGAACGCCTAGTTTTCTAGAAACTTTCTTGACTTTGGACTCAATGAACCGCCCAAAATTGCAGCTTCGCCCAAAATTGTATGCAGCGACTGGGGCGTGATGATGTCCGTTCCGTCCTCACGCACGTGGCCGTCGCCTGCCATAACATGCTCTCTCAGTGACACCGCCACCTGTCATCTCCGCGGGATACTCTACCCGAGCGACGCACACCTCCACCGTTTTCTCCGGGCGAACCGCACAATGGTGACACCCGGGTGTTTTTTCAACCTGAATCTGTTGCAGGAACGGCCAGAACTTACCATATCTGTTGAGGTCTTGCGCCATGCGGAAGGTGAGGACGCCGTGACGCCTCTCCGGCCACTTTTCAAAGAAGGGACTTACCGCTATGATTATACCGTGCTCAACTTGAAACAACCTAAATATCTAATCACCACAACAAGTTTCTAGGAAAATGCGAACAATTTTGGTAACAGTGAAAGAAACACACCAACTTTTTTTGTTAGCCTCCCTTGTGTCCCACTTCGAGGCTAAGGCGGCCTACTCCTTCTCTTTCAAAACCTCTTTGTTTCACAAACATGATCAGTTCGTCACAACTCTTCAATTCATCTTCCAATAGGCGTCTAAAGACTGACGATCTTCACCCATCTGTCCGGATGCATTTGAGCGACGTGGTTAGTCAACATCTGGTCCTTGAATCATGCTTATAAACACAGACATATATTACAGAGGTCTGTTAGTTGGAAACAAAGCTAATTCTTGTACAAACAACATCTGCTTTGTGGACTACATAGTACACCTCCTTACATAATTACTTTGTTTTGTGCTAAGGACTTACAAAGAGACTTTTCTAGACCGCTTTCTGAACAGCATCTTTAACTTATTTTCTACTATTTTTATTTCTATTTTCCAAGACCAGCAGGATGCGATTTGCTCAAAAGAATTAATCTAGCGCTCGCTCTAAGACAAAACAAGATACACGTATAAACAAGTTTTATGCATGTACAAGATTTATACGTTAATGTATGAACAAATGTATTATACATTCGTTCTATATTCTAAGTACTTACATATCTATTTTTTTAAACGATTTGTAGGATTGCAATACTATTATTAATCTAGGTAATCTTCTTATTGATTGTGATTAGACGAGAAGCTACGGCAAATTGCCACCATTGCGGAAGTGACCTTGATTCTGCACAGCACACGTTTGAAGTCTGCCCTGCGTGGGCCTCTGAGCGGCAGGTTTTGGTTGCCAAGATTGGGCGGGTTCTGTCTCTACCAGCAGTAGTGAGGGCTATGCTGGCGGAGACAGACTCCGAGGTCACGAGCTTTTAGAGTTGGCACTCTGTCACCGTGGTGGTTATAGTGAGGTAAAAATCCCACATTCCCTGATCTTTTCTTAATTTGTGAATGTTAACGTCTATTTGTGATGTTACATTATCTACTTAATATTCATATACTTACAAAAAAAAATATAATGTCCTAAGAGTCACTAACATTGAAGGCCACAAAGTGCAAAGTTTTAACCGTTCAGATCTGGGTGCTACCACGTAATGTCGGCAGAATAGAAAACATCGGCTTAGTTTACAAAGTAAAGTAAAAAAAAAAAATTCCGGGTAGAAATTTTTTCGTACCTCTTTAATATAGTAAATTAAAATAAGAACACCTATTCAGGCCTTCAGTGTTTTTTACACAATTGCTACTATTTATTTTTTATTCAAACGACCATTTTTAACCGACTTCAAAAAAAGGAGGAGGTTATCAATTCGGTTTTTTTTATGTGTGTTACCTCAAAACTCCGTCGCTTATGGACCGATTTGCAATTTTTTTTCCTCTTACAGTATATGCTTTCAGATTGGTCCCATTTC
Source organism: Mythimna vitellina (assembly GCA_949316375.1). Classification (NCBI taxonomy): domain Eukaryota; kingdom Metazoa; phylum Arthropoda; class Insecta; order Lepidoptera; family Noctuidae; genus Mythimna; species Mythimna vitellina. Next base: position 2,418,025 of record OX438687.1, on the reverse strand, counting down.
TTTCAAAATTCAGTTTTGATGATGGGATCCATGAGGAATCGAGAGAACTCCTCAAATATTTTAGACTATTTGTCTATAATATATTTGAGGAGTATAAGTATAATGACATTATAATGATTTCAGTATTTTCATCGAGAACTTAAGCATTTACAGTTAAAAAGTAACATTTTTGATGAAGTAACTGATGAATAAGACCAGGAATGGCCAGCTAGACTTCATACTCACATAGATAATTATCACAATGAAGATAGTTAAGCGATTATGACAATACGAATAAATAAATTGTTCTGAATAGTTATAATAAAAACGGGTATCATCAAAGTGACCTGATGATGATGATGGGCTTATTAGAATAGTCATGAGATGCACTTTGGCTATAAGGTACTATCGAACTGATCTGATGATGGAACCGGAAGGTGGAAGGTAAACACAGGAACTTCACAATAACACAATGTAACCTAGCAGTGTTTGGGTTAATTGGAATTGTCATGAGAAATAGGCACTCTGTTTATAAGTGCATCGCAACTAAAAAGTGTGAAATAAAAACTTTTAGCACAAAAAAAAAATAACCGACTTCACTAAAAAAACACTGAAAGATAATGAAAATAACTTGAAGGAACAAACAATACCGAGAAACACCGACTTCCAAAATTAAAGATATTTTGGTCCTTTAATTGTTTTTTTTAGTAAAGTCGGTTAATTTTTTTTTGTAAAAAGTTTTAACAAAAAATTAACAACTGCAGAACACGTTCAAGCTCTGTATTTTATTTCTACAAAAAACTACATCGTAAGCAACGCTAGAAACACTAGGTAATATATTATTTTCTTCTCAAAGCATTTTCCCACACAAAGTTAGTCCTTGTCGCAGTTATTGTTTATTTTTTTTTAGTTTCCACCACAAAGAGACCTTTTATATCGCACGAGTTGGGTCACTGAATGGGATACTATTGTGTCAAACAAAAGGCTAGTTGAGACATTAATATAATTTATTGTTCTGCAGCCTTATCATTGTGTTTAGAAAAAAATATATTTTACAATGCAAAAAATATACACATATAAGACTAGTTAGTTGTTTTTTTTTTAAGGTGGGAAATCATCCAATGACTTCTCACGCTTCAGCTTCAGACTATTACTGACCAAAAATAGACCTATATTCCCCAGGTTTTCCTTTTGGAAGTCAACCCACGGCCCAAGTAGGCCGCTACGGTTTAGCTGACATCTCCTAATAGCGCGTGGTATACTACGCGCCGTCGGCGACTCGGGCTCACTCCGAACTGATACCAGACGGCCAGACGGCGAGCTACCCATTACTCGTCCCCAAACCCACGCCTACGGTAGCTGGAAATCGGGGTCGGGGTACCGGCAGCTGGGGCATTAGGACGTCCGTTCCCTCACGCGTGCGGCCGCCTTCTTTGGTAGCATTACTGCTTCGCAAAAGGAGGAAGTTAATTGGTGTTAGGGTTAACTTACAGGAATGTTTAAAGTGACATAGCTCGACATCAGTAAAGAATAACCACACAGTTAATAAGCCTAGCCTTTTGCTAAATATGTTTGGGTCGGTTTCCAGTCAAACACAAATATGGGGTCCACTCCTCACGTAAATTAAATAGTAGTACGTAATTAGTAGTTTTTTTTTATTTTTTTATTTGGGAAAGTCATCTAAAGACAAATCCGGCTCTTGGGCGAAGCGAGAGATAGTGTGATGATGTCAGACTTTTACTGACTAAAACCCACTCCTGTTCCTTCGTTGCCTTCGTCCCAGGGCCCCGGGTTTTGTACGTAATTAGTAGTTAAGTATTATATGACTGATGTTAACTTTTTTTTTTAAATTGTTATTACATCTATTTATCGTAATATACAAACTATATATAGGGTGACTGGTAATTAGTGACCGATACTTAAACACGTGATTGTACTCATGATCACAAACAACTTTCTCAAACTTGTTAACTTCTAGATCAAAAAATAAAAAAAGTTTATTTGGGAAAGTTGTTTGTGATCATGAGTACAATCATGTGTTTAAGTATCGGTCACTAATTACCAGTCACCCTATATATTGTAATTTTTTGTTTTTGTTGGTACACGTGACCCTGCTTTCTTTTATTCAGTTGTTTTGTATTGAAACAGCATCAATACTTCATAAAAAAGCTGTACGAAGCGAAATATCCCAATAAATAATTTTGTCCAGCTAGCTTGTTCTAATCGAAATTCTGTGAAATTGACAGGTCCATTCCAATCTGTGTGGTTTTTTACTCAAGAGGTTCCTTCTTATCTACATGATATGAACATTAAACATTTACTGTATGGATTTTAAGAGACTTTGACATTTGAGTTTGTTTCAAATAGAAAAGCGTTTTGGCGTCAAGGTACTTTCAAGTTTGAATTGTCAGTGTGAAGTGTGATGGTCACCGTAGAGAAACTATACATGGCTGACTAGATTCGTCTTCCCGATAACAACCAGACGCATTGTTCCTATTTCAAATCTGTTCAAACTCCAAACTTCTAGCTACCTATCGGGTTTTCCGTCAACCGCGATAGCCACAGAACCGTGCCAAACATAGCAAAGTTCCAGTCTGTTTGTTGCAAACGTTTGCGTTTCGGGTTCAGCTACCAAAAGTTTAACTTTGAGGATACCTTCATATTTGGGTCCTTGTTTTGGTAATAATGTTGAGATGTGTGCGTTTGCGGACTATGCGGGGTATTTGAGACTAAATTCGAACTAGTGCAAATTATATTTAGATTTTGTAATGTGGGCAGGTATCGCTAATAATAACATCTACCAATATTCATACTAAGGTATCGCTAATAATAACATTAACCAATATTCATACTAATATTATAACTGCGAAAATAATTTTGTCTGCCTGTAAGGGTCTCCCTCAGCATTGAGGATTAATAACGCAAAGAGGAGGAACCTCTGCAGGAAAAGTAGATTGGAAAATATCCAGAGGCAGAAGTTCGATATGTTAGTAAGACCAAATCCGTGCGCAAACATGGCGAAATATGGTCCTCAAAAATGTTATTCGTTGAGGTCACGACCCTCAGTATTCTCAGCATTGAGCAACCTGCATGTTTTAAGAGTTTAACGAATTTGGATGAAATTTGTCACATAGGTAGATCATGGCCTGTTGGTCTTGTCGTCAGTGGCCCTGACTGCTATGCCAGAGGTCGTGGTGATTCCCACCCAGGATTAATATTTGTGTGATAAGCACGAATATTAGTACTATGTTGGGTGTTTAGGAATATATAAGTATATTTATCAGTTGTCTAGTACTCATAACACAAGCTCTGCTTAGCTTGAGATTAGGCGGCGTCGTGTGATAAATGTGGAATATTATTATTTATTATTATTATATCCTGGATTAGGGCATAATGCCATTCTTTATTCCGGGAGTAGGTTTATTTAAGATAAATTTGATTCTCACGCAGCAGTACGCCTTACTTAGCGGTAAGTAACTTTATAAATGCTAAAGTAACTCGGTCTGTCTATTTTTTAATAAAAATTTGGATGAAATTTGGCACAACTCACTGAAAGTATGTTATTTTAGCCCATTCGCGTGCCTTTGTCTGTCATCATCATCATTCATCATTTCAGCTGAAAGAAGTCCACTGCTGGACATAGGCCTCCCCCAAGCGATGTCACAAAGACCGATCCTGTGCGTCTCGCATCCACCGCACTCCCACGACTCTTACTAGGTCGTCGGTCCTCCTTGTGTCCACTCTAGAACCTTTCGGCCCCATCGACCGTCCGTTCTACGAGCAATGTGCCGTGCCACTGCCACTTTAGTTTGGCGATTCTTCGGGCTATGTCAGCGACCTTGGTTCTCCTGCGGATATCTTCATTCTTTGTGCCCTTCCTTCGTCTGTAGTGACAACTATTATGATCGTCACAGATTGTTTTGACGGAAATCCCACGTCTCTTCCCACTGTCACCTAACGCAACTAATTTTTTTTGCCGGTGGGATCTTTGGCGAGGTTGAATCAGATTGTTCCACAAATGTTACAAAAATGAAATAAAAGGGAACGAATCAAAAAAGCTGAAAGTAAATTTTCCTTCAAGCGTAAAATTCGGAACTAGTACTTGAAGTTCTCTCAATCTTAGTTCGGTCTTCGTCATAATTGCTATATTTTAAGTTCTCTTAATTAGAATGTTTTCTTATGTATCATAGTATTTATTAGTTTATTATATTAGCATATATACGTATTTTATTATTATAAGCCACTTAATTTAATGATACTACATTCTATTTCAAAAATATCTGTTATTTATTTATTGTGCACACCTACCACAGTTTTTGTCTTTTTAACCCAATGGTTGACTGGTAGAGAATGCTTTGTGGCATTAAGTCCGCCTATGTACCACCACTGTACATGAAATTTAAATAAATAAATAAATAAACAAATGAAAGGCACCCAAATCCTACCTTTGAGCTCAATTTCAGCCCTATACACAGAAAACCCGAAAAGTAGGTCCCTGTCTCAGTCGGCTTGGGTGATCATGCGATTGAATTGCGTAAGATAAATTTAAACTTCACGCAGACGAAGCTACAGGAAGGAGCTAGTATAAAATATATGAGATTTATCGTCTATACCTCCGGGTATTCTCTTTACTGAAATCGACATGTAATACGAATTTAAGTCGATTTAGGCTACATTTACATTTCATGGTAGGTTTTTAGACGGATTTATTGTTTGCTCTTATTATGACATGACAGTAACTATCTATAAAAGAAAACGTCAATATGCTGCGATGATCTCAATTAAATTTAAATATAAGCGGGAGGATGATATTGGTGATTGCTGGCACGCTAATAACAATAAATTGACTTTCTGTTTATTTTCCACTCAGCATCATCACCTTGTCAGCCAAAACGTCCACTGTTGGTCATATGCCTCCGCCAAATATACCACAACAACAAGTCCTGTGTGTCTTGCATCCATCAGATACCCGCGATCCTCACCAGGTCATCAGGTTACCTTGAGGGAGGCCTATCAACGCTGCATCTTCCAGTACGCGGTCGCCACTCCAGAAACTTTTAGTCCCATCGACCTTCTGTTCTACGATATTGCACAAGTATTAAACTATAATTTATTCAAAAATTGCTGTTTATCTTGTTATTTATGTCGACACATAAACCAAAAGAAATAAAACAATAATATTAGTACAAAGATATACTATTATTACTTTTTTACTGCTGTTAGTGTTTATAATTAGGGCTATATTCACCGGGACACCATGGCGTCGCGACCAGTCGCCGCTACCAACAAAATGTATACAGCTCTATAGAGAATTACGCACCTGGTGTCCGTTTGATTACGCAACCGATTTGGCGGTGCGACTAGGTCGGACGCGTGCACTTAAGGTTCATTTTGATATTGTCTTAGTGTGGTGTAGCGACTCTGGTGTCTGTATGGTGTCTAGTTTGGTAGCTTACGGACACCATGGCGGTGCAACTGGTCGCGCTGCCATGGTGTCCCGGTGAAATATAGGCCTTAGAGATACATTGACGAGCATTCATATTACTTGTACTTTTGAACACTTCCTAAACTAAAACTGTCTTGACATTTTATTTTTTTTAGGTGGGAAATCATCTAATGACTTCTTTCGCCCTTGGACGGAGCGAGAGAGCGTGTAAGACTGCTACTGACTAAAATCCATTCCTGTTCGTTATTTGCCTTCGTACCAGGGCCCCGGGGCTTACTTTTGCACAACCATGGACCCAGTAGGCTTTGACCCTGCTGGGCCCCTACGATTAGCTGACATCTCCTTGATTCGCGTGGAATACTACGCGCCGTCGACAACTTGGGCTCGGTCCAGACGATTACCAGACGGTTGGATGACGAGCTACTCATAGCTCGCCGTCCGCAAGCCCGCGCCTACGGTGGCTGGAAACCGGGATCGTAATCCCGGCAAAACTGTCTAGACTTAAAGTGACCTGTATTTTGCAGATTATTTCCAGCATCGGCTTCTAGTTTCTAAGAGGCTTATATCCATCTCTTAGGAGGGACCCACTTTGGCTTACGACTTTCCCTTTGACTTGAACTGCTCACATGATTTGATTTAAACTTGTATGTTTCTTGGCTTTCAGAACAAAGTTGCACAAAGGTAAGCTACTCACGCAGTTGGTCTATCTTAGAGCAGTAGTAAGGCGAACTATTGAAAACAAGTAATATGCTTGTAAGTAGGTGTAAAGTAAGAAGTTAGTACTGTTTTTAGGGTTCTGTACCTCAAAATGAAAAAATGGAACCCTTATAAGATCACTTTGTTGTCCGTCTGTCTGTCAAGACCCTTTATCTCAGGAACGCGTGGAGGTATCGAGTTAAAATTAAAATCATATACTCAAGGCTGCGGTCCTTTAAAGCTGTGAAAATATCAAACTTCTAAGTTAGCGAAAAAAAAAAGATACGGCCATTTATGTCACAAAAACGTATATAACCATCACAGCACAAGTATAGAAAAAAAAAACTGAAAACTGTTTTGTAGTTACGTCACAAAAAAAAACTTTATTTGCGATTCGAAAAAAGCTTTGAACTCGATCCGGGAATTTAACTTTTTTCAAAGGTAAGTTTGTACGGAAGCCTCAGTGCGCGAATCTGACTTGCTCAAGGCCGATTTTCTTTTCAAAGCGCCACAGCCAAAACACTCTATTTCACCAATACTCGTCCAGGGTTCCATAATAATGGCGTATATTATTTTTTAGCCCCTACACTGCTGTTCGTAATCTGGACACGGTCAGCAAACCAAGTTGGCGTCGGTCCAAACTTGCACATCATTTTATCAAGATCTGTTCAGGATGTGTTTTTGGGAGTTCCACGAACGAATAATAAGCAGGCAGGCCATTGCAGGTGGATATTTATGGATTTGTTATTGAAGAGGTAGCGAGTAAAGCAAGAAAAAAAAACGGTTTTGAGAGTGTCCTAATTTGCATGTTTGCGCCAAAACTATTCATAAATGTCAAATGATCTATAACAAACTTATGTAACCTTTGTTGTCGCACAATTGGGTACAAAGTTACTACAACCAGTTCTTGTATTTAGAAAAAAATATTAACATCATCCCCTTTTTTTTCTTTTTCGGTGGGAAAATCATCTAATGACATACCCACTCTTGGGTGGAACGCACACACACCCTCCGTTGTGCCAGACTTTTACTGACTAAAAACCCACTCCTATCCTAATCCTAGAGAGGAGGCCTGAGTCCCAGCAGTGGGAACATTATAAGGCTGACTATGCTACCAAACATCAGTATAGGTAAATAACAAATTGTAAATATTTTTAGACAACTTTTAGATAAGATTATTATATTTAGTTAATTACCTTAACAGGTGGAGTATAGTCTCAATAATTCGGCCTTATACTCTTGGTGGTAATATGGATAGTAGTCTGTATCTCTCTATAGATTTATATCTTATTTTCATATAATGCGGGTATATGAATAAGTCATTTTAATATCTCCTGATTTTTATTCTCATCAATCATCCTCATTATAATTTTTAAATTATGATACAATCGTTTACGCCTGATATCTACCCTAATTCTATCTAACTTTCTTATGTGTTTTCTAAAACTCTATGTAATTATTTATGTCATTATGCCATTACTTCTAAATTTTCTGAAGAGGTTCCGTTTAAAAAATAATTTGAAATTCACTGTAATATGACCAAAGAAATACGAACGCCACTGTCATCGCAAAATAAATTAAATTTTTATTCAACACCGAAGCAATTTACTTGAATTCCAGTCTGCCAATTTTATCACTCCAAACAAAGATTTCCATTATTTGTTTCACCTTCCATTTTCGATTCCGACAGGTCAACAAAACGTATTTGTTTTCCAGGAATTCATAACAGCCTGGCTTTTAGCCCTAATTAGCTCCACAACTTTCAAATTTCGGCATCAGTGCTAACTCAATTTTGCGTTGCAAACACAAAGAAAAACAACGGCAAAGCAGCCACAGGATCGTCAAAGACTAAGACCTATAAAACCTACAGAACACAGAAACGTCTCCGCAGCAGCTTTTAAAGATGAGACGGACTGCAAAGCTGCCGCGTAGAACTTCGTAGAAACTCGATAGTCTGTGACAATAAGTACAAAACTGATGTACCAATTTATAAATTACTAGATAATTTTGGTATGTCAATTATTTAATCGCATTAAACATCTTTTTTTTTATACTTTTGGAAATTGAACTCAACAACCATCGGCAACGCGGTCTGCACGGGCGGATCATCAGCAGCGGTAAACGGAGACGCGGGTGGGGACATTGGCTGTCCGGCGCACCGCGGGCACGGCGACGGACGACACCTCTCGAACCTTATAAATTAATTATTGTTTGTCCGGGATCGTTGTATTTTGGAATATTGTTCCTTCAAAGATCTCGCCGTTTTATCAAAATTATGAAAAATAACGGTCGTGGAAAAATCTTCAAACTCGAAGCGGTCGAAGTCGAAGCTCTTCGTAGCGGTCTTCAGCAGCGACAGTTCCAGTAGCATACTTTATGCTTTAGCTTGCGGATAAGGACTAAGCCTAGTTCAGCAGCGTATTATGTTCTTTGCGCGCATCAAAATGTTATCAGCGAGATTGACGGGTCTATAAGGGCCGATATCTTGCCCAGATTGCAGGATTATTTGAAGGTGTTACTATGATCCTGGACTGCAACAGGCCAATAAAAGTACGTTAGCTGTAATAATTGAAGAAATAAAAATATACTACTTTAGAAGGCAAAGAAGTTCCACTACGATTTGTCTTGATGGTGTTAGAATTTAGCTCCGAAAACACTATCATTATTTTGCTAGTATTTCAATTCAAGTTAGATCTTCACAATAGAATGTCTGAAATGTTTACAGATATTATGGACTAAGAAATGCCCGAACGGAATTGTAACTTTTTAACTAAAAATAGATACCAAACAACCGTAAAAATTTAACTTAACATGATATCAAAAAAGAAGTTGCGTACATCGGATTCACCCTTTATTTATATAGTCACTTTTTATCAGTTTTTATTATATATTTAATTTCATTTTAAATGACAATAGGCTACTGCGCGAAATTCGGCAAAAATCATAATCAAGCAAAAAAATGGCGTCTGTAGTCAGATTTCGTAGTCTATGACAAAAGTCAAACAAAAACTAACGCGGGGTTCACACAAAACTAATCCGTTGCTCTATTACGTTCGGGCAATAAGTCAATCAGCACTGCTATCAGCTGGCTCCATGCCAAGTCTGGACCCGTCACTATGATGTATGACTTTAAAGGGTTCAACTGTGGAGTGCTTACTTTAAACTGGCTGAAATATGAGCTTGAAGAATGTGGTCGGACTATGTTTGGCTGTTTGTTTTGGTGTGAAGACCACTTCTATGTACTTGATCTAAGTTACTGTACACTATACACTGTACTTTGTATACATATAGGTGTTTTTAGGGTACATCAAAAGAAAAAAACGGAACCCTTACAGGATCACTTTGTTGTCCGTCTTTTTGTCTGTCGGTCTGTCTGTCAGGACCCTCCATTTCGGGAACGTGTAGAGATATCGACATGAAATTAAAACAATATACTCAGGTCTGCGGTACCTTGAAGCTGTGAAAAAAAAAAACAAACTTCTGAGTTAACGAAAAAAAAAGATACGGCCGTTTATGTCGCAAAAAACATGTATTTCATTACTCAAGGAAATCAAAATTCATAGGGTACTTCCCGTTGACCTAGAATCCTGAAATTTGGCATGAAGCAAGGTCTCACAGCACAAGTATAGGGAAAAAACTAAAAACTGTAAATTTGTAGTTACGTACGAAAAATCTTCGTAACTTAGGTAATTCGGGATTTAAGCTGTTTTTATAGGTAGGTCCGGAACTCTCAATACTTGACTCTGACTCTCACTTGGCTGGTTTCTTTTATTAAGATGACTCATTAATTAACTTCTCCCGCTCTGGATGGAGGAAGAGGGCTTGACAGATTTTTACTGACTAACCGACCCCTTGTGTGCTTTCAGTTGCCCATTACGTTCACTTGCTCACACTTATTGGTACAGTCATGTATGTATGTACGTACGCACAGGGCTGTAAGATTATTCAGCCCTTCATTCAAAAATGAAGTTAGAGTTAACTCGAATGACGTCATCAGGGTTGATACTCTACGCTCGTATTGAACGCGAACGTAGAGTTCAACTGTCAATGCCAAGCAACTGTCATTCCTGCCGCTTACACCAACCTACCCTGCTCGGAGTTAGAGTTAGTTGGGTTAACTCTAGGGTAGCTATTGGAGTTATAAAAGAACGACTCTGGGTTGCAACTCGAAGCATATTTGAATGGTTAGAGTAAAGACCCTACCCTACTCTGGTTATTTTTGAACTCAAGGCTGAAGAGTAAGAGCGAAACACAAAGGGCTAATGAAGGAAGGAAGAAAGTTACTCAATGATGCCGCACCCAAAAAAAAATTCCATTTGCTCTAACCTCACACAGAAAAAAAAAATGACTGACTTTCAGCTTCATGAAAAGCAATGTATTGTTTAACAAAAATGGCTCATTTCAATTAACTCATAGTCACATAATAACGAACAAAATTTAAAAAATCAATATCAGCGTTATAGGACAGTAATTCATTTTGACACATCATCATCTTCCTGCCCATGTCCCATCTTATTTGGGGTCGGCGCAATTTGAGGGCGGCGTTTTTTTCTTCCATTCTATCCTGTCAACCGTCATACTATCACTAACTTCCTTTTCTTTCATATCACTGTTCACACAATCCATCCATCTTTTCTTTGGCCTCCCTCTCCCTCTCCACCCATCCACATGTATACTCATAACTCTTTTAGTAACATGCATTTCATCTCTCCTCTTTACATGACCATACCAAGACAAACGATTTCTTTTCAACTTTTCAGTCACTGGCGCCACTTTCAAACTTCCTCTAATATATTCGTTTCTCACTTTATCCATTCTCGTCACACCACACATCCATCTCAACATTCTCATCTCCGCTACATGTAATCTTTTTTCATCCGTCTTTTTCACAACATTCTGATCTATACAGTATGACTGGTCTTATCACGGACTTGTAGATTTTACCCTTCAACTTAGGTTATCTTGGTTATCCGTGGGTCACAAAATGTTCCAGTGACCTGTCGCCATTTCATCCATCCTGTATTGATCCGATGTGATACGTAGTAATTCATTTTGACACGATGTCAACGAATTATTCACTAATAAGAGCAAATCATCGGCACAAATTAACTCTAGTGTGTAATTCATGATTGTACTTTAATTTAGTTCAAAAAGCCGTTGTTAATCACTATATTGTGAGGTAATTACGTTTTAAAATGTAAATCCATCTAATTTTAATCAATTTTAATGCGGTGTGCTTTTATTCGATCCATTTTAAAGCTGGTTATTTTTCAATTGTTTAACTTAGTTTTGCCACTAATTGATTGTATTTTGTGGCTTGTGTAAATTCTCTTTTGTATTTTATTAAAATAATGTTAAAATTTTCATCACTTTTTACTTATTTCTCATAAAACTACGGTTTGCTGACATATATTTGAAGCACGCGTGGAACACTACGCGCCGTCGACGATTCGAGCTCAGTCCGGATGGTTAACAGACGGCCGGACAGTGAGCTACCTATTACTCGCCGTCCGCTTACGCTTACGGTGGGATACTGGCGACTGGAGCGTAAGGGCCGTACCTAACGCGTGCGGTTTCGCTAGCTTCGCAGAAGGAGGCGACCTCCTGGCATTCCTTCTCGTTCCGGACTAGTGCCAGGGCCCGACGCAAGAGTTCGTTGCCACCGATCGCCCTCACGAGGAAATCGCGGTGCTCTGCCTAACCAGGACCTCTAACGTATGCTCTACCGTATCCTCTTGGCGGTAGACGAAAGGTTTGGAAGCGTTGTGAGGCCTGGCAGAAAATGAATCAAAGAACTAGTGAGGGTAACAAGAATGTGATGGATACTAGACGTACAAAGGCCGTACCGCGAGCTCTTAACGCGATCTTTTTGACGACCTGAACTGAATCGTCAAAGGGATGGAGCTATATAGGGTTCTATATAGCTCTATCCCTTTGACAAAAAAGCTATATAGGGTGTGTAACCACACACCTTGATGACACCACGATATCGATTATATCTGTTGAAAAACATTTTTTTTTATACTGGTGTTGGTGTTAGTGATAGTATGTATATGTATATTAATGTATATATACAACATTATTTTTTGTATATGCGAAACCTGAATATAGTTTGTTCAGAATCAAGTAACTGAATCGCTTCTAATAGTTTTTACACCATGTTACATGTTTTTTTTTTTTTAATATTTAAACAAGTTCACAAGTTGGACACCAGCGATACTAAGTACAATACAGATCACGGCAGGTCATAGTGGGCACTAGGTGCCAGCGCACAGCTGAGTGTAAGAGCTAAACAACCCCTCAGTCGTTCGGATGGCCCGGTGACAATGTATCTGTGCGGACAAGCAGTTAGCATAACAAGCTTATAACATTGTGATTTTTCCTGATACAATTATGAAATTTCGTATATAGATTCTTTACACAAAAATTCTAGACACGTGTTTTGGGTTTAGCATATACTAAAAAGAATGTTGTATAAGTATGTTTGTATTTATGTATGTAGGTATATTTATGTATTGCTTTGATTGTATTATTTGTAATCTTAAAATTGTACACTGGTTCCTACCTTCTATTGTGATCTCTCTCTATCACTCAATGGTTTGCTGGAAGAAAACTCAACTTTGATTTAAGTTCGCCTATGTACATAACCTCTTATATCCACTTATTTTATAAGTTGTTATGATGTGCAATAAAGATAATTGAATAATTGTATACTGATATTTTATTAATTTTTAATTTTTATTATATTGACAATGTTATTTTATTTTTGTAAATGTTATGAATTGGATCAAATTGACATGACAACATTATTGTCATTTATATTTTTGACTACACTATCGCATTGGATTGGTCTGTAATGATAGCTGTATGTATGTCTAATAATAAAAAATAATAACAATAATAATGATGTGAATAAAAATAACTTGAAAATAACTTTAGAATAATTTGTAAGGTCATTGACTCAAATCGCTACTAATGCTTCGTTAAACAAATGAAATTAAAGTATTGACGACACTATATATTCTACCACAGCTGCAAAACAAAATTTCTAGTCCCACCAAGTTTCACCGACGTCTTTGGATATCTTACAGCTATTTCGCTACTTCTGAGAACTTGACAGTTAGACTGCATCAAACCGAACGTTTATTGGTTCAATTCCTGGTAGGCACACACGAGACAAGATAGTTCCACTTCATAGATACACTAGCGGGTTCTGCGTTTGAGAATTGAGTAAGTTTTGAACTCATACCTCGAATTTGGATTTGAGTTATGCCGTGTTGATTGTTCGAAACTTAGAAGTAGGCAAAAAGTTTGTATAGCTGATCAAGAAATGGTGAAGACAATCAGGCAAGTATTGTGTTATTGAAGGAGACAGCATGAGGAATGGCTTTTATTAACATACAGGCTGATTACACAAATTTGCTGTTATGGTGCGTTGACACGTGGGCCAAGCCTCGGCTAATCGCCATCCCTAGCCAACGTGTAAACGGGATCTTGGTCATGAAATGGCATGATTAATAAATGGAGTAAGCTGCCGCCGATCCGGGCTTGTTTCAGTTTTTGGACACGCTGGCCGAGGTTGGGCCCACATGTAAACAAGGCATTAAAGAGATATAAAAATTAAGAATAGGATTTGAATTTCATAAGATTAGGATTGTTAGTTATAATCTCTGAAACCACATACTTTATTTACTGTTCCGATCTCAAAAATGCTGCTACAGGAGCGCAAAGTTTCCAAGACGCCTCTTTATTAATCTACGGAAAATACAAGCTTCAACCGGGAATTCAACTGAAGGGAAAATGCAAAAAAGTGCCAGTATAATTATGGAGGTAGATAAGATAGAAAAAAGTTTATTAGTTTAAACATGTCAGTTTAAAATATTAAACGTAAATTTAAAACTATTAAAGTTATCAGGGGCTCAAGTCTGCTATTTTTATAAATTTGTCATTCCAACACGATCTCATTGTCATTTTACTAAAAGTTCGTAATCTGATAATTAATAATAGTCGATCATTGATCGGTCAATGATCTTGTGGTAGAATGACAATATCGAGCTGTCTCGAAACAAATTGAAAGCAATGACTGCACAATGACGTAGGTCACTGATCAAAGGAACTGTCAAAATTTTGGCAGTTATCCGCAGACGTCAAATATTCATTTGTCATTATGTACGAGAGTACCATTCTATGCCATTTCTTTCAATGAAGTGTCAGGGATTGACCATCGGAAAGTCATAATGGCGCCATTATATTGGTAGGTTACCAAATTTGGTCAAAATCAACAATTGTGAAGTCAATGATAGACCATTCTGACACTATTGTAATAGCAGACTTGAGGCCCTGATAGTCGATCTGTGTGCCTAGTGCAACTTTGTTTAACGTAAGCGCAAACGACACGTATACGTTCGGCGCTCCTATTGGCGCGCTCCAAGCTTCTAACAAAACACTGACCTCGGAAAAGGTTTCAATACCATAAACGTTCAAACAACTCCCACTTGCAAATCTGGCATCAGTTGAATTTGTAACCTTGGTACGAGCAGTATACCAGATTAATCGAAAGAGGTTTTGATTAATAAATCTGCTTGCAAAATATGCATAAAAAACTTCAATTTGAGACATCAATCTCGATCAGATCGACAACAGTTTGAACTCATGCCAAATTAACAATCTTAGCGAGAGTAAATTTAATATTTTTCTCCACTCCGTTTTCCCAATCAATCAATCAATTGGCCTCGCCTTTTCTCAATTATGGGTCAGCTTCCATACTAACCAGATGCAGCTGAGTACCTACCTGTATTTTCACAGGTCCAAATTAACTTCTCATCATCATTTTTCTACTCTTGTCCCATTACTTGGGATCGGCGCAAACTGTTTTTTTTTCTTCCATTCTGTCCTGTCACCCGTCAGGCTATCACTTACTTCCTTTTTCCTTTTCTTCCTTTTATATTAGATTCCAAAAGAAATATGAATTTAATGGAGAAGGAGAGTACCTCACACAATATATTCATGTTTCTTTTGGCCACTCTCTCCCTTTCCATTCATCCATATGTATGCTCATAACACTTTTAGTAAAAAGTGCAAGAGTATCTATATAAAATAATTTAAAGTAACTTAAAATTCAAGACTAGGTTATGGTGGAGCGACATAGTCAATATTGTGACAAAGCGCCTTAATGAAGATTTTAAAAAAGTGTTTCATTACATCATGGCCATCGTCTGATTAGAAGCGCTGCACTCGCACTGGGTATCGGAGGGGTTTGTGATTCCCCATTTTGCCAGGTTGTGTTTGCACCGGGCCTACTTGTGTGCAGAGTCTATTAATAAAATTCAGAGCATAACCTTCTTTCATACCGCCGATTATGTGACTTCACTAGCTATGATCCTTATATACTCATGTAGCTTTGTTTACATTATATTAAGGTACAGTCAAACAATATCTATACCCTTTCAACATCATCCCGCAGTAACATACAACAAACGTAAAGTATCAACGATATCCATTCCAACCAACGACACATCACTAGAGACCATTTTGATAGTGCGGGGACAGATGCAAGTAGCCACAAGCAATCAAAATTGATTATTATTTCCTCGGGTTTATAGTACAACTGACCCCTTTCCTCGCGCTCTATACTTTGAATGTATTTATGCTTATAGCTATTTCCATTTAAATTCAAAGCTATCTATGGGACTATGGTTATCGTAGAAGGTACATTTTCAATCATAGTGTTGGGTCTTGATGGCATATTCATATCTTGTATAATGTCAACATAAAAACGTAAACCTGTATCTGAATGGTGGACCACATTAAAAAAACAAGTCGACGGTAGTGTGAAAACCTCAGGCATGCAATTTTTGGAAAATTTATTTTATTATATTTCTGGAAAGAAAAGCTCGTAATCCACAATCTTGTATCCCGCAAAATTTTGATACGATACTTATAGATCTACGATGTTAAATGTTAACTCGAATCAGTTCGGTGTGGTAAACTGGCGACGACGCGTCAATACTTATCGAAAAAATTGAAAAACAAGAGAAGTAAGTGTATGATATAAATCGATGTCTGTAAATATTTGGATAAAGCTTGTAGAAGCACATTTAAATTTTAATAATAATAAAGATCTAATTTGGTTTTTTATGCCTCCTGAAATTTACGTATTTCTTAATTGCGAGGTATTCACCATAAGCTATCGAAGTGCGAGTCAAACTCGCGCACTGAGGGTACCGTATAAACTTACTTATCTAAATAGGTAATTTCCCAAATCGAGTGTCGAAAATTTGTCCGTTCGCAAAAAAAGTGTTTATTTTTTTAAACGTAGCTATAAAACAGTTTTCAGATTTTCCTATACTTGTACCAGACCTTGCTTCATGCCAAACTTCAGGCTTCTAGGTC
The DNA here is from genome assembly GCA_949316375.1 of Mythimna vitellina. NCBI lineage: Eukaryota > Metazoa > Arthropoda > Insecta > Lepidoptera > Noctuidae > Mythimna > Mythimna vitellina. The sequence continues at coordinate 2,401,512 of OX438687.1, read as the reverse complement.
AACATTAAGTACCCTAGATAGGTTTTCATTTCTCTTGTCATAATATGCACCAAAACGGAGCATAAACCGAATGGACCGAATAAGATGTAGTCACCCAATCTTTTTTGATAGCATTACTTCTTCGCAGAAGGAGGCAGCCGTCTCCCATTTCTTCTCACCCTAGACCGTGGCCTAAAACAGGGCCCGGGGCAAGAGATTGCCGCCGCCGATCCGCTACATGAGAACACAGCGGTGCTTAAGCAGGACCTCCACCGTACGCTACACCGTGTCCTCCAGGCGGTTCATAAAATAGTAACACCAGGCCGTTTCTTCCACCTCAATTCGGGACAGGAATCTCTCGAACTTACCTGCGTCATGCAGAAGGAGAGGACGCCGGGACGCCTTTCCAGCCACTCTTCAAAGAAAGGACTTAGCGCTATTATTAAGGCGATTCTAAGGCGGTCATATATGCAATGAGGATTGGCAGCCAACCCTGAAATTGAAAACTGAAAACATATTCAATTTAAAAGAAAATTTTGTTAATTTTTGCTCTTCAGAAGAACCTTCCGGAGACAATAGTGTAATTATCATCCAAATATAGTACTAGTGGTTTTAAACGTGTAACTATGATAAATAATAATTATGCCTAATTATGATGAGCGTTGAAATTATAAACAATGTCGTTTCATAGAGAAATTTCTAACGTAGACACACTATACAACTCTGTTTGCTTGTTCCATGACGTCACATGTTTCTAAACATAACACAACATTGCCTGAAGACTGTTAGTCATACCTGAAACTAACATTTTGACGTCGCTAGATATAACACAGGTTACATTAGACTAGGGAGGAAAACTTGTTTCATAGTCATATTGTATTTTATGAAAAGTAGAAAATAAAATATTGTACTTGTTTAAATACACAAGAAAATAACTTACATTTCCAGACTTCTCAATTCTCTAGGGTTCTCGGACGACTCTGATCTTTAGTGTTTATGCGGCGTCTCCCCACAGATCATGTCCTACCTTCTATCTTGCGTCACGTGTATTGTCGTCTATTTACGTAGGTAAAAAAAAAACAGATTTTCACTATTATATTTTTATTTCTGAATAAAATGATTTAACTTTAGACTTTGTCTACCTACCATAAAGGTTGATTTGATCCCAGAGGCGGGTAAGTTCCCTTTGGGATCAAATGTACCTGGATAATAAGTGCTATTTCCTAATTTGGGCCATAGTCTAACCGTGTGATAAATTTTATCAAGATGATGCAGAGGCCGTAATGCTAATGTTTTTAATCGTACACAAACGCTTTACTGTAGGTGAAGGCTTCCAAGTGACAATGGATAGCTGGCTGTTTGACCGTTTGGTAAGAACCGATTCGTTGACAGCGCGTTGTGTTCCACGAGCCTCAACGAGACGTCAGCAAAAACATAGGGCCCAGCAGGGCTGATGCCCGCGAGCGCCAGGGGAAATTTATGAAAGTGAAACCGTGATCGAAGAACGCAAAGGGCAACTGAAGAATATAAGTATGATTTTAATCAGTAAAAATCTGACATAAAGAAAGCGGGAGAAGTCATTGGAGGACTTTTTACCTCAAAAAGGCCTCGTTTATCCTTACTTTGGAGTTTCCGTTTTTGGTATTCAAGTTTTTCAAATACCTATTTCATTGCATGATAAAGCTGGCATCTTTCTTTTAAAAACATTGATGAACATTAAAAAAATCGGGCATGTGCTAGTCGGACTCGCGCACTGAGGCTTCTACAAACTTATCTATGAAAACAGTTCAATTTCCGAATCTAGTCTCAAATATTTTTACGAAACGCAAAAAAAAAGTTTTTTTGTTACGTAAAAACAAAACAGTTTTTAGATTTTTCCTATATTTATGCTATGAGACCTTGCTTCATGACAAATTTCAGGATTCTAGGACAACGCGAAGTACCCTATAATATAATAATATATAATATAACTAGCTGTTGCCCGCGACTTCGTCCGCGTTAAGTTCGTAAAACTGTACAATCACTCTGTGTTATGTACTCATCCAGATCCAGATGTATGACCGTCAATGAATAGAAAGGGCATGTATGGGTCATAGCAGCTGTCATTTCTGCCTACCCCAAGAGAAAAGGCATATGTATGCATGGGCATATGTATGTTTCTGGTTTATGTTCTGGTAAAACAACATCGTATGATTTTAACCCCTCGCCACAGCGAGCACGCCACAATCAAATCGCAGCGTCTTTGAGAAGTGTCTACAGAGACGTCACGGCATCCTCTTTTTGTGCAGGACTCACCGGTTGTGGGTATTTCGGAAGGTATCTGTGTCGAATTCAGCGGGAAGAAACACTCGTGTCTCACCATTGTGCGAATAGCCCGGAGAATACGATGGAGCATACGGTGGAAGTCAGTCCCGCTTAGTCGGAGCGCCGGCGCCGCCTTGTCCTTATAGGGGCGTTTGGTGAAGAAAATGACAACCAGTAGCCTCCTTCAGTGAAGCACTACGATCAAAGAAGGTGGGTGAAACTATGAGAGATAGGACATCCTGACTCCTCAGCGGTGGCTGCAAGGGACGCTCCGGGTGTTGAAAGCCGCAAGGCAATTTCTAGCCATCGCAAACACGAGATTGCGGTGCAGCTGTCCGGCCGTCTGGTCAAAGCAATCCTAAATCGAGGGCGCGTAGTATTCTACGCGCGACTCAAAGAGATTTCAGCAAATGGATAGGGCCCTCTAGGGCCGATGTCTGCTAGGGCTGCAATATTGATCGAAAGAGTTATCTCCCATAACAATTTTCGCCCCAATAACGTTTCACTGAAGAGTTTAAGCAGTTAGACACCTTTGGTAGAGATAAACGAAGGAGCATAATCGGGACACCGACCTTCAGCTGGATAACGTGCACTGATAGTGAAAAGCCTTAAGTGAATCCAAAAACTACCATCATCATCCGGCAGGCATTAAGTCCGCCGCTGTACATTTGTGCATAAAGGATTAAATAAATAAATCGTCAACTATCTTCTTCCACAACATTACTTATGAAGAATTTGCGAGAACATGCTTGCATTGATTGTTGCAGTTTGATCATTTTGGGCGTTTTTTTTTTTTTTTTTTTTTTTTATTGGGTGGGAAAATCATCCTAATGACATCCCCGCTCTTGGGCGGAGCGGGAGATAGTGTCAGACTCTTACTGACTAAAAACCCACTCCTGTTCCTTCGTTGCCTTCGTCCCAGGGCCCCGGGTTCCGCTTTCACACTACCCGTGGCCCCAGTAGGCTTCGACCCTGCTGGGCCCCTACGATTTGCTGACATCTCCTTGAGGCGCGCGTGGAACAAAACGCGCCGTCAACGACTTGGGCTTGGTCCGGACGGTTACCGGACGGTCAGACGGCGAGCCACCCATTGCTCGCCGTCTGCAAGCCCGCGCCTGCGGTGGCCGGAAATCGGGATCGGAATCCCGGCGGCGGTCGGAGCGTAAGGACCGTTGCCTCACGCGATCGGCCGCCTCCTTAGCTAGCATTACTGCTTCGCAGAAAGAGGCGACCGCCTGCCACTCCTCCTCGCTCCGGAGCATGGCCTGAATTAGAATTACTTGTTCATTTACCTAGGATATTTTGGTGTATATTTAATTGACGTCCCCGTGTATAAGACAAATGTTTTTTCCATAGTGGGAACTACCTTATGAAGAGTCTCCAACTTATGAATGAACTTCGGTGAAACCTTGTGCGCGTGTATCCCCGTTCAATCGAACTCGCATATTGATGGCCAAACCGAGAAATTACTGACACCGATTGCCTCTATGAGGACACGGCGGTTCATTCAAGATGAATGGATAGACCTCCACCGCATGCTACACCAGGTTGTCAAGGTGATTCACAAAATGGTAATATCAGGGTACTTTCAACCGAACCCAGAACAGAAACCGTTCGAAACACCCACAACAGTCCTGAGCTTATCCATAAAACAATGAAATTACGGTTAACAAATGTAGCAACCGATTAGTGTTATCCCTAAGACTGGCCTCCCTTAGAGGGTTTTTCCAGTGTTGGTCACCACTCACTGCAAGTAGGTAACGTCCAGATGTCGACGTAAGGCTGCAAGGAATCTAAGATACATCATACGTTGTCGAACTGTGATCAGAAAAACACATTCGATCCCGTTTTATATGAAGCAGTGAAGGCAAATAATAAAATACACCATTATTAATCCCCAAGGTGCCATCATGCCGGAGGACACAGTGGAGATGTGCCCTGCAAGGGCGGAGCACCGCCGTGTCCTCGTGGAGGCAATCGGCGTCAGTGACCTCTCGCGCCGGGCTCTGATCCAGAGCGAGGAGCAATGGCAGGCGGTCGCCTCCTTCTGCAAAGCCGTAAGGCTTTGCTAGCGAAGGTGGAGGCCGCACGCGTTAGGGAACGAACCGCCTAACGCCGAGCCGAGATTCCGACCCCGACTACCAGCCACGGTAGACGCGGGTTTCCGGACGTCGGGCAATGGGTAGCTAGCCGTACCGTAGTTGACCGGACCGAGCCCAATCCTCAACAGCGCGTAGTGATAAACATAGTTGTAGTTTTAGTCAGTAAAAGATTGACACGTCCTCCCGCTCCAACCAGAGCAGTAGAAGTCATTGGATGATTTCTACCCTTAAAAAAAGAAAAAAAAGGTGCCATCATCATCATTATCATTTCAGCCGAAAGACGTCCACTGCTGGATATAAGCCTCCCCACGTGTCGCCATAATGACCGGTCCTGTGGGTCTCTCATCCATCGGATTCCTGCGACCCTTATCAGGTCATCGGTCCACCTGGAGGCCATCGCAAGGCAACGCAACGCAAGGTTAGCCACCTTGCGTTGGATGGCCCCCAGGTGTAACCCCTTCCGAAAATGTGGCCGTGTTATTTTAAAGTGAATAATTAAATACATTTATTTACTTTTATCGTCTTTGGATGGTATCCCTTGAATAATCACGGTAAATTAGCTTGTTACAATAATAGGAAAAATATAATAAAAATAAGCAGTAGGATTGTTAAAAATGCCTCCGTCTAACAACAGTTTAACCATAACTGTAAACGTGGGTGATGGCCATTCTTCTGCCACTCAGAAAATTACGTAAAATGCGCAATGCCATCTATCAAATTTAATATGAAGTTCAACCATCATTGTCATCATTATTTCTACTTTGAGTCTTTAGATGGCGTTGCGAGTATCTGAATTGCGTGTGGTGTCATATTTTACTTCTCGAAAACTTTGATTTCATACCGTTTGTTTTTCATATGCTTTGTTTCATTGCGATGAAACAAAGCTTAAGTAAGATAATTATCAAGTTACATACAATTTTAATGTATAAAAATTATCTATATCGATTTCTAAAATTAATAATACACACTTCACTAAAAATTGCTACAAATATATTATATACGTAGATTTATAAAAAAAAAAAAATTGTAGGCATGCAAAAATATATAAAAAAATCTTATTCACGATGACAAAATAAAACAAAAATTTCTGCTAAGAGAGCCGTATGGGATTTGAACCACCTTCACATTACATGAAAGTCTAGATACGAAACCACTGCGCTGCGGTCTTCGATGAGTAAAATATAAAATAGACGTTCTTATATAATTGTCATAATTGACTGGTTGGCTCCCTAACGATGATAGCGTGATGATTTTCGTTTTAGACGTTAAATTTGCAGCTAAATGGAATAATGTAATATTATAGTACGTGATTTTACTCGCCGTTTTAATTTTATTACGAGTTTTGATTAGTTTTTACAAAATATTTAGAAGATATCGAATAGAAATGTCAATTTTCTTTTGAAAAAATGGTAAAAGTTATTTTAATACAAAAAAATAAGACAAAATAATGACAAAATTTTTAAATGTAGCTGGGAATCGAACTCGCGGCAAATGTCGTTCAATACCTACATTTTGGATTATTGCTCACCCCTCATAGCAAATAGCGTGATAATTTATAGCCTATCAGTTGCCCTGACCTATAAAGATTATGTATGCAAAATTTGATCAGGATTGGTTCAGTAGTTTTTGCACCAATTAATACCATCGCAAAAGAATTTTACTGTTTTATTATATGTATAGATATATAATATCCCACAACTATCACACAACGCCGTCTAGTCCCAAGCTAAGCAGAGCTTGTGTTATGGGTACTAGACAACTGATAAACATACTTATATATTTCTAAATACATACATATATAGATACAATTACACCCAGACACAGAACCCAACCTATGAATGAACCTTCTGGGCCTATAAATTTGTATTCTCCTATGAGTGTTGAAATAAACGTTAGGTACGAAAAAAACAGATACGCTGTTTTTTTTATTAACTTGACAAGTTTTATTTTTTTCGCAGCTTCAAGGGACTGCAGACTTGAGTATATTAAGGTTTTAATTTCCACTCGATACCTCCACGAGTTCCCGAAATAAAGATTCTCAACAAAGTGATACCATAGAGGTTCCGTTTTTTCTTTTTGAGGTACTTAACCCTAAAAAAGAAAGTATTTGGCATACAATTTTGAAATGCACCTAAAGCAATGCGCATAACATAATATAAATAAAGTACATATTAATCAAATAAGATCTGAGCTTGTATTACAATGTCGAGTAGATACTTATTAATATAAACTTTATTCCAACGAGTAATAACGTTTGAACTCATCAAAGCCTCCACATCAAATATTAGATTAATTATCACATTCTATGGAAAATGATTGAAATGCCGGCGCATTAATAGGCATTATTAAAATATGATACAAGGCTTAACTTTGATCAAAATATAATTATATACGTTCAAACTTTGTAAGGGCTCTGAGAATTTCCCATGCCATCTTCGATGCTACAGTATACTCGTATTAATGATTACGCGGAAGATAAGATTTGGTGGAAATACCGTAATGGTTAGTTATCTTCATGAAGTAATTTAATATTCTAGTGAAATGAAAGAAAAAAAGAACTTTCCTTTCTTATTTTTTTATTTATTCTTTATTATACACACAAAAAAACAAAACTTAACTACAATACATGGATTTGATAATTTATGTACAAAGGCGAGCTTAACAATGAGTTTTCTCCCAGCAAACCTTTGAGTGACAGAGAGAGATCACAATCAATCAATGAATTTATTTATTTAATACTTTATGCACAAACGTACAGTGGCGGACTTAATGCCTTAGGCATTTTCTAGCAGTCAACCTTAGGGTGATACAGAGATAAATAGTGGTAGGTGCAATCAAAGAGAGAGAGAAAAGGCGAATAGGTACAGAATAGATATACTAATAAACCATAAATATCATACAATTATACAATACATACACAAATTAATAAACTATCTATATATATATCTACACCAATAAAGTCGTATTGATTTCATAATTGTTGATTTGGTCAAATTTGGTAATCTACTAATATAATGGCGTCACTATGACTTTCCAATAGTCAACCACTGACACTCCATTGAAAGAAATTGCATGGAAAGGTAATCTCGTACTTAATGACAAATGAATATCTGACATATGCGGTAATCTACTAAAATCTTGACAGTTCCTTTGACCTACCATTAGAACGTCATTGTGCAATCATTGCTTATGTGCCCTGCCCACTGCTACTTTAGTTTGACGATTCTTCAGGCTATGTCGGCGATCTTAGTTCTCCTGTGGCTATCTTCATTCTTTGTGCGATCACGCAAGTAAATTCAAATAAGTCTATTAATGATGGGCCATTCTGACACTATTGTAGTAGCAGACTTGAGGCCCTGGCAAGTAGTCCGCCTACTAGGTATCCTAGAAAAAGCATAACGCCCCTGTGCCCGCCATATCGAAGGTCTGTACTTGGTGCAAACTCTCCAATTTCTATGTTATGCAAGATCATCAATCGCTATAGTGACATAATAGATATACATCATGCCAATGTAAGTGTGGTTCATCGAGTCATTTTATTGAGCAATCATACGACACACTTGTAGGGATATTGCTGTTTACATTTCCATGTTTTTTAATTATTTTTTTATTACACACTAATTTTTATTTTATTTTTTATTATAATGTCTAGTGTAAAATTTAAATAATAAATCTAGAATCTGTTATTAGTTAATTATTAATTGTGTAATTTTAGTTTAGTTTCTTTTTAAATTGTAAATGTAATTTATTTAATTTAAGTGAAATTTGTTATATTATTTCCGTATCAATTATTATTTAATTTCTACCTTATTTAATAATTTATTTTAATATTAATTTAATTTAAATTTCATAGCCGCATTATATTCACATTAAGAATATTTTATTTTATTATCAAATAATTTAATAATTGTACCACTTTGTTTTTTTTGTGCTAGCGGTGTTAACCTATAATTAATTGTTGCGCCCGCAATTGTGTCTAACTATAATTATTAAGTTGCTAGTGTACCGGTGTAAACAGTTGTTGGTTATACTGAATAAAATAAAAAAAATAAAAAAATAGTCTTTCTTAGTATTCCATGATCGCTTTATGTAGAGGGAATATTTTACGTACAGCTACGCGTAAAAGCATTATGGAAAGTATTTCTAGTAAGTTCTTTCCACTTAAAACAACTTATCTTAAATTCGTCACTTGAGAAATTCTTGACTTATTAGGCTGGTTTTTATTTTGATATGTTGTTTTTAATATATTACGATGAGATCTTATAAGAATGTGGTATAGCAGTCAATTTTGGTGTGTTTTGAAAGACGGAGCTCGTTCTTTTAAAGATGTTGCTTTTTTAAGATGATGCTTCAATTCTACAATGCAGTTAATATTCCATTATACACCACAAATTTTTAATTAGTACAAATATTTAAAGGGCATATTAGAACAGGCCTGTTTATTATTTAGGTAAAGTTTCAATAAATAATATTCATAAACAGCAAAGTTATTAGCATTTGTTTATATCCCAATATGTCACTCAATTTATGAAAATATTTAACCATATTTTAGTTGTAATTAGCGTAGGGTTTTTATTATTATTATTATTATTTTTATTTTACAGTAATTAAAGTTATTTAATTATTTTTAAATGTAAATTATTCGTGAAACTAAATACAGTTATTTATTTATTTATTTTTCCATTGCTTGCTATACTTACAGTATGCACCAAAGCGTATAGCAAGCTAACAAACCAACAATCTATGAACTAAAATATTTTATGCAAACATTTATCATTTCTTTACTGCTATAAAAAATATGTCAAATGTAGGTTCTTGAGCAATCAGTTAACAGTAAGTCTAAGACATAATGCATAAGACAAAAATGTTATTAGAAAGCCTGATTTAAAGTCAACGACACAAAAGACACAAAAATATCAAACAACATTTAAGTTAACTTTGAACTATTGAAGAAACCTTTCACCAATCCCCACCTGACGATGTTACAAGTACAATCAAAGTTAAATTACAATTCCCGGTTCCAACCTCCTACAGAACACACCCTTATCCATGTTTCTCTCAGCAACTTTACCATAAGGTAAACTTGGGCAATAAATTAATTGTAAGATGATCGCAACGAACGATAGCTACGCCGTCTCTTATTAAAATGTTAAACCAATAACAGTACTCAAACGAGACATAAGTTTATTTTGTTGTTAAGTTTAAATAAAATGTGTTCTGGAAGGGATCGCGTAACAAAAGAAGTGTTATATTTCTGCACCACCCTAAGGTCGACTGGTAGAAAATGCCTAAGGCATTAAGTCCGCCTTTGTACAGTGTTTCTTACTAGTGCATAAAGTTTTAATAAATAAATAAATAAATAAAAGAAGTAGCGTTAGGAGGCCTTCCAAAAAGTGGACAGATTACTTGGTGAATGTCATGGAATCCAATGAATACAAAACGCTTAGGATCAGTTTTGGCGATGCTTGGGAGAGGTCTATGTCCAACAGTGGATGTCTTAAAAAAGGATGGCTACTGAAGGCTCGTTTTTTGTTCAAAGAATTAGCATTGCCGTTCAATCTGGCTATCCGACCAGTCTTCTAGGCTTGTTTCCGTGGTACCCAGCAGATGCTTTACATTGTGTTATTTTTTTCATCACCACTGCTCTCAAAACGGTGTAGAAAAACATTGTGAAGACACCGGCATGACTTTGAAGTAAAATATTTTAACGGCCTGTTCACGACTTCGGTCTTAGCAGGGAGCGGCGCGTCGAGCAGCGTCTCATGGTATGCTTCAAACATTTTCATAATTTTGATCTTACCGCTCGGCGCCCCGCGCTCAGCTACCGCTCACAACGGCAAGGTCATGAACGGGCCGTAACATGTCTTGGTAAGGCTCCTGAGCCTAAAATAAAATATTGGTTCCTATATTGGAAAATTATGTGTGAAAATATGTTAATTTATCTAAGAGTAGTTTATTTTACCTGTAAATGGAAATAAGTGTGAAAATAATAGCATAACATAGCATAGTCGGCCTTATAATGTTCCCACTGTTGAGACTCAGGCCTCCTCTGTAGGAGAGGAAATGGGCCGCAATCCACCACGCGGGCCCAGTGCGAGTTGGTGAATGTCACATGTCTTCGAATTTTTGGTTCTAGGACATGCCGGTTTCCTTAAGATGTTTCCCTTCACCGTTTCGAGACCAATGGTGATGAAAAAAATTACACAAAGTAATGCGCCTGGCTGGGTTTGAACCCGCGACCTACAACTCGAAAGTCGGGGCCGTCACCACTCGGCCACCACTGCTCTATAAAATAATAATGATAGCAAAAAATATATATATTTTCAGCCTTAAAATTTTACTAGAATCAGCTCTCTACTTTAACTTGAACATAAATGTGGTAAATTATTGTTAGCACAGAGTTATTATATTTACAGAGTTACAGTTATATACCTCTGACAACCAAGCTAAGATTGGACTTGTGATATAGGTGCCAGGGTCACAAAAAATTGCCAAAGGCAGATACAACGAAAATCGGAGTATTATCTTGTGGGTAAACGCCACGGGTATTTTAAAATGAATAAATACGTTTCTTCCCGCACCGTTCACGGCCCATTTCTATTCTTATCCCTATTGTAATTCCTCTATAGACCCCTGAACACCCCTATAAGTAAATACACTCTCAAGATTGCATTCACATCTTCTTTACGATGTATCAACGTCGACCCGCCAGTGAACATTTTATAAGGAATTTCCCTATTTCACGCTAAACTGGATTCTTTTCTTTTGAAAATGTTTACCTCATGGGGATAGCAAATATTGTAGTGCGAGAAACGTTTTTGCTATCATGCAAATATTTGTTATTGTTATTGTTTGCTTACGGTACAAGCGCATGTCGATTTTTGACGAAATAGTTTTCCGTGACGCGAACGTGGTGACACAGTTCGATGGAAGTGTTTTGCATTTTTGGATAGCAAAGTAAACGATATAAACACATATAGCAAACAATAAATAAAGACGTTTATATACATATGAATGAAAACATCGTGAGGAAACTGGCATATCCTAGAACTAAACATTCAAAGATATGTGATATTCGCCAATCCGTAGTGGGCGCGTGGTGGATTACGGCCCATTTCAGGGCTCCTAGAGAGAGGAGGCCTGAGTCCCAGCAATGGGAACATTGAAAGGCTGATTATGCTTATGCAGATTTTTGTTGAGGTGGGAAATAATCAATTCTTTTTTTTTCTCACTTTTCCAAAATAAAACTTACACGTGTTCTTTCAGTGGCTCTGCCTTCCAAGGCAAGGTACCTCTTTCGAAAAATTGGAGTTTGAGGGCGTTGTCAATTATACTGGCATCTATATGAGGCACGCGTGGAACAAGAGGGTGGGCTTTATCGGAAGGCGAGCTACTTATTGCGTGCCATCCACAATACCGCGCCGACAGTTGCCGGGATTCGCATTACAACTCTCAACGCCCAGAGCATCTTTTACGGAACCTTATAGAGCTTGGTTCTTTTTATCTGCACAATGGGGTAGAAATAATTAATTGAAAATACATTGGGAAACCTAGACTTTAATAGTCAAAACCCATAATCGTTCAATCTTAGTCTTAGTTTAACTCTTATAAAGAGGTAGCTTACGTCCCAGCTGTGGAAAAATTATAGGCTGATAACGAAGGGAGAGTCATAGTATTTTAATGATAAGGAATTCTTACAAGATATTCCATTGAAGGCAAGAGATAATTAAAAATTCGATACACCATTAAACAAATAATCATCATCATCATCATCTTCCTGCCCTTGTCCCATTTTATTTGGGGTCGACGCAACACGTTTTTTTCTTCCATTCTATCCTGTCAACCGGCATACTATCACTAACATCCTTTTCTTTCATATCACGGTTCACACAATCCATCCATCTTATCTTTAAACAAATCAATAAAAAAAAATAACAAAGCAATAAAAGTACTAAAAATACATATGCAGAAGTCAAATAAACATAACTAGAAACGCATTAAAATAATTAAATCAAAAAAAGTCACAAAAAATTACTATCAATTTAATTTTTCTATCAAGTTCGAAATAATAATGATATTTATTTTACAAATACGTTTTTAAAAACACTTTTATACGTCAAAAATTAGTCGAAGGAATTAAATGCTTGTTCAATAAACCATTTTTCCAAACGAGCTTTGGAGCTGCCTATAGTTGAGGCCAGCCCCCTAGCCAAGTTACAGCCGTTTCGTTTCGATTCTCTTTTCGTTGATCGCCTGGAGTCGGCCTCGCCTCCTATTCCTTTGTTCTAAGCACATGACTTAGTGTTGAGATGACGTCAGAATAAAGGAATAGGAGGCGTGGCCTACTCGAGGCGATCGACGAAAAGATAATCGAAACGATACAGTTGTAACTTGGCTAGGGGGGTAGAAATAGCGGGCTCACAACTATAGTCTTCTTGGAAGATAGGTTGACCCATGTTCTCATTTAGTAGTACACTTAATAGGATATTATTAGTATATACAAGAAACTGTATGCTATTACAAATTACATTTACGACCCTACAATAAAGTTTTTAACCCACACAAACTGCTGTATGTAATCCACTTTTTGTAAACATAAAACTTACAATAACATACAAAATGTTTGCCAAGGAAACAAAGTATCTCTGCGGAGCCACGTTTTGTTAAACGTACAAACTTTTAATATTGTTCACACATTCCTATAGTGGCGAGGTAAGTTCCCACTTGCAGTGAGGGAAAATGGCAAGAATAAGTATGAACAGGAAAATTTCTGTTACTACATATATTAAAAGTCTTTTTAGGATTTCGTACCTAAGTCGGCAAAAACCGGAACGCTAATAATATCAATAATATTTTTTTTATTTCATATAATCTAGTGCTTGACTGCGGTCTCACCTGATGGTAAGCAGTGATGCAATCGTTGATGGTGAAGCGCACTAGTTTATTAAGAGCCTATTCACTCTAGCCTTGAAGACACCCAAATTATAATCGGGTGGGAAGACCTCAGCAGGCAAATTGTTCCAATCCTTCGATGTACGGTATAAACGACGAGGCGAAACGCTTAGTCCGGATCGTAGAGGTTTTAACAACGCAAGGGTGGATACTCGCCGTACGTCGGGTTGTCCGATGATAGAAATGAGATGGCGGAATCAAGTCATGCAATTCCTGCGCACACTCTCCAAAATGCAACCTATAAAACACCTTTTTCATTGGAATATTTAAAAACATAATTTTTATGTAATGTTAAATGAATAAACGGATTAATGATTATCCTGGACCCTGTTCCCGATGCCGGTGGGCTAATATTTTTTATATTTTTAAAGGTTTTTTTTTGAGTTTTGTGTAAAAAAATATTTAGAGATGTAATTTATATGTATATTGAATAAATAAAGGAAATAATAATAAAAAATAATAATAGTATAATAATATAAATAAAAAAATGGTAATAGTAATGGTATGGTGGTGGTATTAATAATGGTAATGGTAGTAGTATAATAGTTGCATTAAGTCCGCCTATGTACCACTACTGTACATGAAGTTTAAATAAATAATAAACTTTTATTTCGGTCGAGGTCCATACTACAATACAATATATTAGTACAACATTATTAACAACACAATTACACACAGAACTTCACTACTTTGGATTTGGTATAGTGAAGTGTATCCATAGTATTGGTGCTGCCACGAACGCGACTGAGTAGAGATTACTTAAAACATAAATACAAATTTTTGTTCCAGTAATAACTACAGACATCAACCCATCTTTCACTGGAACCCCAACATAACTTACAATAACAGTTTCCCAAAATTCCCGCGTAGAATTTCATAAAGGTAGGAGAATGCCTTAGACACCGCTGTTCCGACTCCAATGCGCCTTGCGCTCTTCTGCTGTATCAACTGTTTGGGAAACTTTGCCAAACTGAAAATAACTTTGATGCATTTTTCTTTGAAAATTTTGAAGACGGTATTACTTTTGATATTGGCATTATATTTGAAAATGGAATGGTACCAGTGTCTAAGTTATTGATTTTTTAAAAGAGATCAAAGATTTTCAATTTGAAGACGGAATTTCTTGACACTCGAACGGGTATGAATCAAAAGAGGTTGTTAAGATTTGCTAGCGCCGGCTATGAGATTAAAAGAGTCACTGGGGCTCTGGAATCCAAAGGACAACTGAAGGAAGACGGATAGAGTTTTAGTCAGTAAAATTCTGACACTCTCTCTCGCTCCACTCAGAGCGGGAGAGAAAAAGCTATTTAGTAATTTCATAGACTCAAAAAAAGGATTATCGTCCGGCCGGTGGAATCTTTTATGCTAGCTTTTCACGTTCGTCAAAGTCAGGCGAAGCGATATTCGACAAATTATAAGCGTGGTGAAGAGAAAACATGACAGGTGCATAAAAAAAAAAACAAGGGTTCTTCACTTTCTTCTGTTCAGTTCTATCTGTGTTGCCAACATAATGAACGTGCTTAAAGTGACAAATGCTCTACTCGTCTTTGCGTATATGAATTTTGCTAACTTATAACAAACTTATAAAAATTAAAAAGCGTTGGAGAAGAATGCGATGGTGGATAAAATCTATACACCGCAACAGAACGAGGTAGCAGTAGTCTACTGGCATACTGATTGAATGAACGTGAGAATGAATTTCTATCAACTTTGAGAATGTGGACGCCGTGCCTCACCTCGCCTCCCCTCGCACCTCGCGCCCTTTGACTCGCGCCCAAAAAACTGACTTCAGCCGGAGAGCAGCCCCCCTAGCCAGGTTACAATCGTTTCGTTCGCGCCGTACGCGTCGAGTAGGCCACGCCTCCGATTCCTTTGTTCTGACCACGTGACTGAGCGTTAAGATGATGTCAGAATAAATTAATCGGAGGCGTGGCCTAGTTGAGGCGTTCGGTGCGAACGATACGATTGTAACTTGGTTAGGGAGGCAGATAAGACAAAGTGAAGCGCGGCAATATGACGCGAGGGCCTCGACTACGCTCTCGCACTCCCTCATCTAACCTCGACGAAAGTTAAGAGCTTAACACTAGATTCTTCTGCCTGTGTATTCAATTTTCTCTACAACGTAAGAGAACATACACACTTACACAAAACTAATATTCAGACTACGTATTTTTTTACTTTGTAAATGTATTCATTAGTATCGAAAACAGGCCAGAGTCCAAGCTGCTGGACTAATTAAAACAACACAATACGTGGCGTATCGAGAAGATATAATTTATTCATTGCCTACATCAATAGTCCAATATTAAATGGGTTAATACCTACATACATCAATAGTTAACATAGAGGTTGAATAATTATTAATAGGTTAAAGAAGAGGAAATATCGAAGTGTGTGTACGATATTTTTCTCTATTACTATGGGTATAGGAGAGGAAAAACTAAAGCAAGAATTTAGAATGCCCCTACTTCTACTGTCATCCGGCGTGTAGTGTTGTCGGTAAACGTTAGTGATGTCCAAACATAAATGGTCCTAAGAAAGTGACTGTGTGACTACTGCGATTAAATAATAATCTAAATTTCGATCATAGTGACCAATGTCGACGGAGTCTAGCCTGGTACATAGGAGATATGCGTATACAGGTACACCGTTGCGCTGTCTGTTCCCTTCCTCTCTAGTTCGATAAGACGACAATCTGATACGACTGGGGAGAGATTTGATACAATTAGCCCAAAATTCGGGCAGCTACAGAGTATTCTAATAAAAAAAACCGGGTAAGTGCGAGTCGGGTTCGCGCACTGAGGGTTCCGTACAAAATTACCTATGAACACAGTTTAATTCCCGAATTGAGTAACGAGGATTTTTCCGAATCAAATTTACAGTTTTCAGATTTTTCCTATAATTGTGCTATGAGTCATTTTTCTTCATGCCCAATTTCACGGTAGTTTATAGTTCAACGGAAAGTACCCTATTAATTTTGATTCCCTTGAGAGTATCGAAAAACAGTTTTTTTGCGATTTAAACGGCCATATCTTTATTTTTCGCTAACTCAGAAGTTTTATTTTTTCTCACCTTCAAGGGACCACAGATTTAAGTATATATGTTTTGATTTCAACTCGATACCTTCACACGTTCTTGAGATAACGGACAGACAGACGGACAACAAAGTGATCCTAAAAGGGTTCCGTTTTTTTCTTTTGAGGTACGGAACCCAAAAAAACCAATTACATTTTTTGTTCGACATGGCAATGGAACCGCCATTAATTATGATGACGATTAATAAAAGTATTGGAGAAGATATGTTCCACCTAGTTCCTATTGACTACATCATTGCCTTATTATAAAGTGAGATAGTTGTCAAATACTACATATTTTTTCCTTATATCTTGTCAACTTTCAGTATAGATATTTTTTACTCTCTTTCATTTGTTACTCTCTTTCAAATTTCCCCAAAATTCTGGTTACGTGTCAGCTACACACACGTCAGCTTGGAAACTAATATCACGTCTTACTTTACATGTAAAATGATTACGGTAGAGTTTTCATAAGTTGCTACCTTCTACTTAGCTCATACAAAGTTGAGCGATGCGTGAGACTTACAAGTTGGTGCTATACTGAATAAATATAACGTTTTGATTCGTTTTTACGGGAGCAAAATTTGGCGAGCAAAGTGAGGTGTTTTGTTTGAATATTATTTTTGCGAAATGATGCCCAAAAAATTGCCAAACCTAAATGGCAGTGGACCGTTCATTGCGGCGACACTTAGGGAGGCCTATGTCCAACAGTGGATGTCTTTCGGCAGAAATGATAATGCACAAAGTAAGCTAAGGCTGCGGGATTGTCCAAAGCAGTCAATCATTCGAAACGCAAAGGATGAATTAAGGAACTCAGGTTTTTTTTAGGAGGGGAAATGATCTTATGACAAATCAAAGTCCACTTTCGTGTCGATTATTATTGTATTAAAGCAATTTAAGTGATATGTGATGAATGTTTCTGCCACACAAAAAAAAAAAACGAATATGTGTCGTACTCACTTTATAAATATTGAAAGAGATGCTATTGTCCGTTTTGTATTGTTGTTTTCGAAATGGTTTTTTTTTTAAATTTTATTTGTTTATTTTAAAGGAGCTTGAGACCATTTAATACTTTTTGTATTTGGAAAAAATTACGTGACAAAGCACTTTTTTTAAAATTTGTGAATGTGAAGTACCATGGAGCACTTTTATTAGGTTACAACTTTTTTCACATTACGAGGTACGACAGTTGAAAGTTGGTCATACTCAGTCTCGCTGATTGTGGCACGTGTCGTGTTATTGAGTCATTCAGTTCCCTTCAGAGTGGTTGATTGGGACTGATACACGCGTCATGCTCGTGAACGGGCGCCGTCAGTTGAGAATGGTCATCTTTCAGCTGCCTGTTTTTTTTTTTACTTATCTACATTGTACTCACATAACAAAAAAGACAAGAAACATGTAACCAAGATTTATGTAATTCATAATATGATTTAAACCATGGAGTTTCTTGCATGTTCTTCTCCATAGAGATCTACGCTTTGGAACGTGCAATTTAGCATCACTTTATTTTGACTGACTGACATTTAGACAACACAAAAGTGCCTGTAATTGATTTATTTAAAATAAAAGTTTCTGATTTTGACTCATGTTTGAGCAAACAAAAAATTAACTTACCTAATCTTATCTCAATTATACGTAAACCAAATTGTTTGACCATATCATTTCCCGTATGTTTCCTTTAAATAGTTAGTACATGTCTTACGAACTAGTTAGCAACAATGCAACAGCCCGTTACCTCGGGCAACTGGCGGCGTCTTCAGTAACATTGGTCTTACTAACTTTTATAGTGTATGTGGCTTGAATATTTGGAGGTAAAATGTTTATAATAAGTTGTAGGGATGGATCATGGTGATACGGTTTGTGAATTCTGTTAAAAAAACTATACGCTCTAGAGTGTTTTGTTTTCGCTAATAGGTAGCCATTTTGTATCTCTCTTTAGTCTAACAGTGACCAGCGCTCCTAAAGGAGATGTCAGCAACTAAAAAAACATGCAAGCATCATGCCGTCCGACCGCTCGGTAACAATACGGACCGAGCCCAAGTTGTCGACGGCGCGTATTGTTCCACGCGTGCCTCAAGGTAATGTCAGCAACTGTAGGAGCCCAGCAGGGTCGAAGCCTACTGAGGCCAAGGGTCTGATTCTGAAAGGAAGACTCGGCCCTGGTACGAAAGGAAACGAAGGAGCAGGAGTGGGTTTTTAGTCAGTAAAAGTCTGACACTATCTCCCGCCCCGCCCAAAAGCGGGGGATGTCATAAGATGATTTTCCCGCCGGAAAGAAAAAAAAAAGCATCATGTATGATTTTGGCAAAAAGACAGACCATTACCAAACCACCACCATTATCCTTACCATACCATCCAAACGTCCATCCATCACATCATCAACATCTCAACTCTTCATCTTCATCTCATTCATCTACATTCAATTTTTTTTCCATTGTTTGTTAATTTTGGTGTATAACAAAGTTTATTCTATACTATTCTAAAGACAGGCTCTTTGGCTGATATAGGTAATTGTTTTACATGAGGGTTTATTTCTTTCTTTTTTAGGGTTCTGTACCCAAAAGGTAAAAAAGGGACCCTATTACTAAGACTTCCTTGTCCGTCTGTCTGTCACAAGGCTGAATCACATGAACCGTGATAGCTAGTCAGGTGAAATTTTCACAGATGATGTATTTTTGTAGCACAAATACTAAAAAAATAATAAAATAAATATTTAAGTGGCTTTCATACAAAAAACGTGATTTTTTATTCGATTTTAATATAAATAGTAGTACGAAACCCTTCATGTGCGACTCCGACTCACACTTGGCCAGTGTATTTCTTGACAAGCCTGTTGGTCTAATAGCTAGCGACCCTGACTGCTACGCCGGAGGTTATGGGTTCGATTCCCACCCACGACAAATGTTTATGTGATTAGCACGATCATTTGCTTTGTGTCTGGGTGTTAAAATTCAGTAGAGTATGTGTTTGTTTTTATAAGTACCTACGTTTATTAGTTGTCTAGTACTCATAGCACAAGCTCTGCTAAGTTTGGGACTAGATGGCGTTGTGTGATAGATGTGTAATATAAAATTATTTTTATTATTTTTTAATTTCATCAGTTAATTAAGTTTTTACTTTTGATCATCACCATTACACCTGAAAGATGTTTACAGCTGGACATGGGCCTCAACTAATTGTCACCACGACAACTAGTCCAATGAGTTTCGAGCCCAAAAACGCTATATAAGAGCCATGTGCGGTATAAAACCAAGAGATAGCTGTGAACCCTACTTCAAGTCGTTAAAAATTCTTACGTTTCCGTCATTGTATATTTTAGAAATGGCAATTTTTGTTAAAAGCAACATAAAGCTATTTGCTAAGGTCTCAGACACCAAGAAAGGTCCCGTTAGAAGTCAATATAAAAATCTTTTAACTGTCAGCAGCTATAAAACAGCACTACTTAGAAAAACTGTTCTTTGCATGGGTCCAATTATATTTAATAAACTACCGGACAACATAAAAAATGACACCCTTCAACAATTTAAAAACAAACTCAAGGAATATTTGACTCAAAAATGTTACTATACAATAAGTGATTTTTTGAATGACCCTTGAACCATGACCATGAACATTGTATATTGACATAAAGTATTATTGGCATTAATTATAATTGACATTAAGTAGCTATTATTGACATTTTAATTTGAAATTATTATATTAATTATTTTATTAGTTTTCCTTATTACTGTATTGAAGTTTAAAATTTAATTTTGAAATTATTATAATAATTATTTTATTAGTGTTCCAACTGTATTTAAATTTGAAACTTAATTTGTTAAATTTTGCATGCCAATACTCAGGCAGAATGTGCACGGGCCAATATATATTTTTCTTTTACCAACTTTTGTTAAATACCCACATTCTATGCGAATAAATGATTTGATTTGATTTGATTTGATTTGATTTGATTTGATCCTTCAGGTCCCGCGACCCTCATTAAGTCTTTGGTCCACCGCATGGAAGACCTTCCAACGCTGTGTCTTTCGGTACGCGGTCGCCACTCTAGAACCTTTCGGCTTCATCGACATCTATTTAGCCAGCAATGTGCCCTGCTTAGTGGCGATTCTTCCGGCTATATTTATAATTTTTTCTACTACACAAACCGAAAGTTCTTACAATCAGTCTTGATAAGGGGTATCGCATTAACTACAGTACAGTGTTAAATACAGGTATTCAATTGCATTTGATAAGATTAGAAACCGACTCCATTATACTATGCGTCTAGCTTCCATCGGATTTACGCGACCCTCACCAGGTCATTGGTCCACCTTGTGGCAGGCCTTTCAACGCTGCGTCTTCTAGTACGTAGTAATCACTCCAGAACCCTTCAGCTCCATCGACGGTTACTTATACGGTGAGACAATCCAAAGATCGTGCTGTTTATGAAAAATAATTAAAATCAAAATCTAATAAATTCTTCTGATCCGATAGGTTTTAAATAAATTATTATTATTAATACAATAGGTTTCAATGGAAACAAAGAGGCACATTATATTTGCTTTTGTCACTACTAACTGAATTATTTGGTTCACTATTATTGCAAAACCTGTCTAGTACCTACTGATGCTAATTGCAAATTGGTGATCAAAGCGACGTGAAAGCCTCTATATAATAGCTTAATTCCATTTTGACAAATCGACGGGCTATTAGTTTGTTCTCAATATAAAGTAGTATAATATGTTTAACACAAAAAGTATAGGAACACAACGTTTATATTTAAACACTCAATAATATCTACAGATTCATATTCATTTATTAATTTGTAAACAAACCCTAAGTTCTTAAATAACAATTTTTAACGCTATACTAGCTAATAATAGCATACAAAATTATATCATAATTAGATAAATACATTGAATAATTTAGATTAATTAAATAGTATTACTCATCATCATCATCATCTTCCTACCCTTATCCCGTGTTATTTGGGTTCGGCGCAACACGTTTTTTCCTTCTACTCTGCCCTGTCACTCGTCATGCTATCACTAACTTCCTTTTCTTTCATATCACTCAATTAATTAATTAGTATTACTAAATGCCAATAAAATTATTAATCTTCAAACACCTCCTCATACGAGATCGTAACCATCATCTTGGAAAACTGTTAAACAACTAAAGGAAAAGGGTGACTGTGTTGTTTGGTGATCTAATACAAGAGATAAGAAAATACGTGGTGTTTCATGGAAAAAATATGCGTAAATTAGCATAGCTCCTGGCTACTATATTTTTAGGAAAAAAACATCACTCGGATTAAAATTGTCTGTTCTATTGAGTTTAAAGAATTAGTTTAAAAAAAATATTTTGATAGACATAAACTAGTGCTTGACTGCGATCCCACCTGATGGTAAGCAGTGATGAATCGTTGAAGGTGAAGCGCACTAGTTTAGTTTATTAAGAGCCTATTCACTCACTTGAATACATGACGGGAAGACCGCAGCAGGCAAATATTGTTCCAGTCTTTCGATGTGCGTGGTATAAACGATGAGTCGAAACGTTTAGTCTGGACCGTATGGTGTTAACAACGTAAGGGTGGACACTCGCCGTTTACGAAGTTTATTATATTTATTCATATTTCTTAAAAACTTGTTCAGTAATGTGAATGATTAAGCGTGGCCCGCGAAATTCAAAATTAGTTGTTGTAGTTTTTTTGCAATTTGCCGCTCTTTCGAGTATGGTAACAGAAAATATAATTATAGTAACGACTTGTATGTATTTAAACAATTATACACCTAAAAAAATCGTCATAACTTAAATATAAGGTAAAAAGACAGAGCCTACAATTTTTGCTACCCTTTTTTACCTTGACTTGTTATACCTACACAAGACATGACCCACCATGATCCATGACCCATGGCGTTTTAGAAAAGAGGCTGTCATAACATACAGTCATTGCACTTAGAATTTTGTTGTTACTACTCCATATACGGGCTAGCAGTGAAGCTGCTTTTTTGCACATGATAGACTGAAAACCATCAGTGCGAGATTCAGCAAACATTTCAGGGACGCTGCGCTGCCAAGGCAGACCCATTTGAACGCATTATTGTACTGAATATTGTACTACTGTTTCTCTTTTCCTTACGTACAGATTTAATCAGATTAAGATCAATAACCTCATGTCACAAATTCCTGTTACAAACAACGCACGCACAAACGAACCGACGTAGTATTCTATTAGTAGAGGAAATACATTCGACACTATCTCTTGTATGATGGATTGTGTACGGAACTCTCTTGTGCACGAATAATCCGTTTACTACTGAACATAAAATAGGAAATCTTGTAGTACACCACTTTGCTGTCAACATTTTCTTGCTTGGCGTTTTATTTGAAAGTCTCAAGGATTTGAAAAACTCGCCAGTAGTTACCAGCTTACAGATTTATTATAAAATGTTCTTAATTTTTATTTGTTTAGGTTCTGTACATCATTTGGCAAAATGTGGATGTTAAGCGCCTTGCGCGTCCAATATAATAATGTTTTCAGGATGATTTTGAAACGTGATTGGCTCGCTGATGTGTACGATGCGCAAAGCGATCCTCGCTCTATCGCCGAGCGCTCATTATTCGTGCCGCTATCTGTACATAAGTTTGTACGGAACCCTCAGTGCGCAAATCCGACTTGAACTTACCCCGTTTTTTTTTTTAAGAAAAAGAATTATATCATTTGCATATTTGTCATGTGAAGTTATCTCAACTTCTAACCCTTCTAACTAATGAATAATAATTTTGATATCCTAAATCAATTATCGGGCAGTACCTTGGACCAGCCACTACACCTGTCTAGTTGGAGGGTCCTTCCTGGTCAACGGAGATGTGACTTTACAATCTGTTCCGCATACCTCTAAAATAGTTCGGATTTCAAAATAAAACTCTTTTTTTAAATTAATGTACAGTAATATAATTAATCAGATGCTAGATAGAACACGATTGTCAGTAGACAAGGCAAGATATTGCTAAAAAATAATTGGGCTACATAATGGCATTACTGATGCTCTTCAAATTACGAGAAAAAAGGAACGAGCAATCCTACAAAGTGGTCATTATTAATTAGATTCTTGTTCCTCTTTGGTTGTTAATTATTCGTAGGTACTTTACTTATTCGATATAAGCACATTCTTCAACGGTTATCATATCACTTTTTTTTTAAATCAGCCTAGACTGTCCCATTTGTGTTGTATCAAGAATCATTGGCGTCAGGAATCATTTCAATTTTCGAGAGAGCCATCTAAGGCGGCCCTTCGTATTCTCGTCGGTTTACCGCCATGTTACAATTTTCATCATCATCATATCAGCCAAAATACGTCCACTGTTGGACATAGGCCTCCCCCAAGTGTCGCCACAATGAACGGTTCATTCATCGGATTCCCGTAATCCTTACCAGGTCATCGGTCCACCTTGTAGGAGGCTTTCCAACAGTGCGTCTTCCGGCACGAGGTCGCCACCCTAGAAGCTTTCGGCCCCAATGGCCATCTGTTCTGCGAGCAATGTTCCCTGCCCATTGCCACTTAAGTTTGGCGATTCTTCATGCTATGTCTTCAGCTTAGGTTCTCCTCCGGACATCTTCATTCCTGATTCGATCACGCAAAGAAACTCCGAGCATAGCCTTTTCATTTCCATTCGGGTGACTTTAAGCCTTCTGATGAGGCAGATGTGAGCGACCACGTTTCGGAGCCATATGCCATCATTGGCAACACGCACTGGTCATAGACTTTCGTCTTGAGATACTATGGTATGTTGGACGAGAAGATACCGCGCAGATTCCTGAACGCCGCCAAGCTGATTCGGATTCGACGGTCGACCTCTTTCTCGAAATTAAATCTACCTATCGGGACTGACAACTTACAGTTTTACTAAGGACTAAATCAGATATTATAATAATATATCATAAACAGCCTTTTAATGTTCCCACTGCTGGGACTCAGGCCTCCTCTCTAGGAAAGGTGAATCAAAAAAGCGAAGCTAAATTGCACGTTCCAAGGCGTAGATATCTATGGAGAAGAACGTGCAAGAAGCTCCATGGATTTTTATTCTTTAAGTAAAAGCAATTTCAAAAACAAAACCTTAAATAAAATCATTTCAAATACAGTCTCCATTCAACACTACCGCATTATTGTTATTCCAACGAAATTATTGCATAAATATTCCAGACTAAGCATCTATAAAAAATGGTGAGATTATTTTAATTCATATGAGACGGCTTAATTGCTATTCTCATCCTTCTGAACAAAAGGATAGCAGCCGAAAGCACAAAATTGTAAGACAAAACCTCAGTGGTACACTGCGGGCCAATTTCACTAGTACACGCGAAATGAGAATTATTTTCTTACCTTCGGTTTCTTGTTCGTGTTCAAAGCTTATTAAAAGGGGAAAGAGGATTTTGTAAGGATATAAATTTTTGTTAAAGGCCTAATTATTTTTTAATGAGATGGTACAAGATTTTATTGGCATAGCTTTTTTCAGTGATCCGTATTGTAGATAATGATCTGGATACATAATAATTAATTTAATGTTGTAAAATAATTTCAAATTGCATGATACAGGTGAGAGTTTCAAAATTCTGAACATGCATTTCTGGTTGCCAATACCGTATCGGGAAAGATATTTTTTAGGTTTTTACATCAGAAATGTCCAAGTAGTAACCCGGAGTTGAAAAATAAATAAACAGGCTTACCTTCTATCACAAGAGAGTTAAATATTATTGGTATAGGCACGTAACGATTATGGTGGTAAGTCCTCTCTTTGAGGAGTGACTGGAAAGACAATTCACCATTGTGTGGAACGCCCGGAGGACACGGTAAAGCATACGGTAGAGGTGTGCCCCGTTTGGGCAAAGTACCGCCGTGTCCTCGTGGGGGCGCTCGGCGGCAGCGATCTCAGCGCCAGGCCTGGTCATGGTCCGGAGCGAAGAGGAGTGGCCGGCGGTCGCCTCTTTCTGCCCTCGTGCCCCAGCCGCCTGGATTCTGATCCCGATTTCCAGCCACCGTAGACGTGGGCGCTTGCGGACGGCAAGAAATTGGTAGCTCACCGTCCGACCGACCGGTAACCGTCCGGACCGAGCCCAAGTCGTCAACGGTGCATTATGGTCGAAGCTTATTGGGGCCATGGGTGATGCGAAAGAGAACCCCGGGGCCCTGGAACGAAGGCAAAGAAGGAACACGAGTGGGTTTTAGTAAAAGTCTGACACGCCTTCCTGCCCCGCCCAAGAACGGGATATATCATTGGATGATTTCCCGACCTGAAACATATATATATAATTGGTAAACTATACAACAAGGTACACTACACAAATCTGAGTAACCTTCGAATACAGGTGTGATGTAGTTTGATGTCTTATTCATCATCAAAAACTGCGCACTGGTTAGTATCATCTAATCCCAATAGCCCAACTGACAGTGGACGTCTTTCGGCTAAAATGATAATTTATTTTAGCCGAAAGACATCCACTGTTGGGCATACGCCTCTCCCAAGAATTACTACAACGATTGATCCCGTGCGTCTTGCTTTCATAGGAATCCCGCCACCCTTACTATCATCGATCCACCTGGGAGGTTGATAAATGACCTTGGAAAGCCTTCCAATTAACGCCTCATTGTTTATTATAGAGCACGTAAAGTAGTGGCGGGTTTAGAAACATTTAGTGACCTTGAACATTGAGTACACAATTAAAAATTTCACGTTAGTATTTAAATCTGTTCGACATGCCTGGAAAACAATTCTTTTTTTAAATTTGTTTTTTTAACGCTTTAAAATAAACAAAAATACTGCATCAATAATTTGTCCACTAACTGTAATGAAAAAAATAAAATGCTCAGTTCTGTATCCCGAGCGAGCGTTATTGCTTCCTACAGAAGTAGCCGTTATCGCTCGCCTACTTAGCGCTCCTTGTAACTGTAGACAATTCAAATACACTGCTGGAACTTACTAGTTTTGTTTACAGAACATCCTTGTCGTATCTTTCTATTTTGAGAAGAATAGCTTTTTATTCAAAACAATAAGATTTGGAAAAATCGTGTCTATGTTAAATTGTTCTTAACTTGTTTATTTTGACTTTTGTGCTTGAATGCATCCAGCAGTAGCTTTAAACAATGGATATATTTTTTTAAATTTGAATGTGGACGGCGAGCAATGGGTGGCTCGCCGTCTGACCGTCCGGTAACCGTCCGGACCGAGCCCAAGTCGTCGACGGCGCGTATTGTTCCACGCGCGCCTCAAGGAGATGTCAGCAAATCGTAGGGGCCCAGCAGGGTCGAAGCCTACTGGGGCCACGGGTAGGACTGGGACGAAGGCAACGAAGGAACAGGAGTGGGTTCTTAGTCAGTAAGAGTCTGACACTATCTCCCGCTCCGCCCAAGAGCGGGGATGTCATTAGGATGATTTTCCCACCCAACAAAAAAAAAAAAAAATTTGGGTCCAGTTCACCAATAAAAGTACAGAAAATAAATTGTTGACATAAAATAATTGGACCCGCTCGATTTTGGTTCCAAAAACGAGCAGGTCCAATTGACCACAGACTAAGTTATTGATACGTCACACTTACATAACTTGCAAATAATATAATTCATTTATTCAACCAATAATACCAGCAACTATCACGTAATCGAAAACCGACCACTATCTCACCTCACTGCAATAGATAGAAAACTAATTTAAAAAATTAAAAAACACGACTGTCATGTCAAAAAAATGAACTAAAAAGCAAAAACAAGATGTTAGTTGAACTGTATAAATAAAAATGAAAGTAATAATAGAAATTTCGAAAACTACTTGATCTACAAAACAAAATTTTACATCGCCGTCGGGGGACCAGTCTGTAGAATATTTTCTCATATAAAAAAGTTCCCCGACTGCGATGAAAATTTTTGTTATTTATATGAAGTAGTTAATCCATAATAAAAATAGACGATAATCATATGCAATAACTGATAAAAAAATAAAATTGATAGGTCTTCATTTGTTTATCATACCCAACACATTGCATTTCTATATCTTTTCAATAGACTCACACATGTAAATCAATTCAGTCATTTAGAAGTTATGGTGGAATAAAGAAACTCACATACATACATAGGATATGAACCCTGAAAACATAACACTCCTTTTTTGGGGCAGTCGTGTAAAAACAAAACCTTTCGGCCCCAACAGCCATCGGTTCTGCAAGCAAAGTGCACTGACGACTACCATTTAAGTTTGGCAATTCCTTGGGTAATGTCGGAAACCTTGGTTCTTCTGTGGATATCACCATTCCTGATAAAATCACGCTAGGATACTCCAAGCGTAAATACCTTTTCATTGCTTTAAGCCTTTTTGACGAGGTGATAATACAATTATGGCTCATGAATATACCTTAACATTAATTCCCAAAGCATTACACAGATCACGATATTACCCTAAGGCTTAGAAAATTTCATCACCTAAAAGGTCAAAAGCGTGATATTCTCGCTGTTTAAATCTCAGACGCGTCACGTATCGCGCCGTGTCGCTAACTTGTCCTAACGACGTGAACGAGCCTCACGTGGTAGACACCATGTTTTTGTTTTTTGTAGGACATTTTCCAAGACAGCATTTTTTTTGCTTATCCTTGTGTAGTGGCAAACATCTTGTGTTACCTAAGTGCGTTAGTGGAAGATAAACTTCTCATCTTAATGTTTCTGTATGTGTGTTTGTCGCCTTAACTCCTCCTAAACGGCTTGACCGATTTGGATGAAATTTTGTGTGTATATATGAGTGAGTCCTTAGATCGTTTTAAAGTACAATTGGACCTGGTAGGTGACGCTGCAAGGACCGCCAGTATTTAAATAAAATAAAAAATATTTGCCGTTCGTTAGTCTTACTAAAACTCAAAAAATGCTTGCCCATTTGCTTGATTGATTTACTTAGAGTAGTTTAAATAAATAAAAAACTGCGAAGAAACCTTAGAAAAAAATTAAATTGATCAACGGGTGACAGCTAGTGTTATTAATAAAAAATAATTGCTGGTCGTTTGTATTGTTCAAACAAAATCGAAAATCGACATGGCTGATTTTAATAATTTTTTATTAATTATGCTTTAATATATGGAGGGGATGAAAAAAAAACAGCTAGTATAAAATACTTGTTTAAGCAGTATTATAGAACCTTTATTATGGTCAAGTTTTCTTCTAAATGGGCCAATATAGCAATTTGAGCATATTCAGTTTTTTGTGTTAAATTCTTTCTTTTAATTTAGTTGACAACGTGCACTAAAAATACACATTAAATAAGTGGAAATGCTATTGTTTGCTGCTGTAAAAGGGCTTATGTGGCACAATTTTGCACGTATAAAGGCGAAACGGTTATTCGACACTTGTACGTGGGAAGATCCTGTGTATTTGTTTACGTCAATGACCGATCTGTCAGTTGGAATGATGTCGCGCTATGTTGATAACTAATTTTCTATTTAATAAATATTTTTATTGATATATATTTTAATTAGCTATTATATTAAGCTGGTTTTTGACTGCGATCCCACCTGATGGTAAGCATTGATGCAATCGTTGACGGTGAGGCGTTTATTAAGAGCCTATTTATTCATTATAGCCTTGAAGACACTTAAAATATAATCAGACGGAAAGGCCCAAGCAGGCAAATTTTTCCAGTCATTTGATAAACGCGGTATAAACGACGAGGTAAACCGCGTAGTCCGGACCGTAGAGGTATCAACAACGTAAGGGTAGATACTCGCCGTACGTCGGGTTGTCCGATGGTAAAAAGGAGATGCAATTCCCGCGTACACTCCCGAAATACCAAAAGGCTGGTTACTTAAAGCTTGATTGGACTTAACCAAATCTGGATTACCAATTAGCCTCTTCGCATGCCTTTCCACTTAGTCCGAAACGAGTTTGGTGGAATTTAGCTATACAATTCCGACATACATTCCCCAAAACGCCTTGTAAATTCCAATTAATTTGAAGTGTAAAAGAATAACAAGACTACGTGCCAATCAAAGACTAGCAGAGTAGGTATGTTACTCATGCCGGCGATGCCCATTATAAAAATGTAAAATGTTTGATCGACTCGCACAGCGTGTAGAATAGAATAGAATAAAATAGAATAGAACGGAATGGAATGGAATGGAATAGAATGGAATAGAATGGAATAGAACGGAATAGAATGGAATAGAATGGAATAGAATGGAATAGAATGGAATAGAATGGAATGGAATAGAATAAAATAGAATAAACAAAATAAACTTTATTGTACACTAAAATAGTAACAATTTACAGAAACTTGAATCCATAAGTACAATGGCGGTCTATAGAGTGTAGTCTTCTTTAAACCAAAGGTTGACTGATAGAGAATGCCTTGTTACATGTAGTCCGCCTATATACCACTACTGTACATAAAATTTAAGTAAATAAATCGTCTCGTTTGACAAACAAAATTTCTTCAAGCAAAAAAATTAAACTGTTTTACGATTTTATCCTTACATTTCCAAAGTCACAGTCACCGAGCCACTCGACCCGACCGCTCTCTTACTGCACTTTTTTCCTAGCTAATGATTCCTATGAGAATCTACTTTGTAACTTTTTTACCATCAATTTCTAGAAAAACATGTTCTTGTAAATGTATTTTCTTTTAATGTTTGAATGAAGGAATGAAAGATTTATTTGTTAGAATACAGGTACATTTTCGTGGTAACTATTTCAGATGGATTCACTGCATTCGACTTTTATGTCGTGCAAATATTTATGTTAGGTACATGCATGGTCGGTACAGTTTAGCATACATCAAGATAATGTCAGTATTTATCACAAATTAATAAAAAAACAATAAAATAAGATGTCACAATATTAATATTAATAATTGGATATCAAATAAAATAAAATAAAATTTTGTGTCATACTGGTTTGAAATTCAAAAAGTCGTCAATTGAATAAAAACATCTGTCACATAGCCAATTATAAAATGTTCTAATAAATTCTAAGTCTTGATGAGTTTTCTCATCTTTTTGGGTAGTTTGTTGTAAATGTTAGCCGCCATGGCTTAGTAATTTCTGTCACAGTATTTTAATCTACTACGAGGTAGCTGCTGCTGCTGCTAGTGGCTTTGGAAATATTTTCCTTTTAAATGGAGCTTTAAATGTGAAATAGATGATCTATTTCCAAAAGCGATAGGTACTTTCTTACAAACTTTCACATTTCGAAGATGTAAATAGATGACAATGTTAGTAATCTTTCGTTAGTAAAGCATTTTTTTTTGGGCGATAAATGCTCTCTGGGCGTCCGTAGAGCTCCCCAGATTATTATTCCATATCTTAATACAGAACACACCTGACTGTGATATGCCATTAATGCAGTTTCTTGAGTTGTCAGTATTTTTGTTTTCCGAAGTGCGTATATTATTTATTTATTTATTAAAACTTTATGCACAAGTAGTAAACACTGTACAAAGGTGGACAGCGGCGGCGGTGGCGGTAGTTTATTATTTTTCTTACATATATAATTAACATGGGATTTCAAATTGCAAAAACTGTCTGAATTGATTACCAAAAACTTAATGTCATCAACTTTATCAATAGTATTATTATTATATTTTAATGGTAAGTCTAATCTATTCTTTTGTAGATTATTTAAATTTAACCAATAATTTATGTAAAAGCGTCTGAAATTGTACAATAGTTATGTATATTGATAGGTTTCACTTACCTGTGATTTTTAAAGTCCCTCAGTTAACGAAAACTTTACAGGATCACTATTTATTCGTCTTTCCGTCTATCAGGACATCAAAACCTAAGTAACTACTTCCCGTTGACCTAGAATCCTGGAATTTGGCAACAAACAAAGTCTTACACCATAAGTAGGAAAATTCTAACTGTAAAAGGTTCACGAATTTTTTTTTTTTTATTTGAAAAAATCTTCGAGTCTCAATTCGGGAATCGAATAATTATTGACATAGAGACGTTTGTACGAAACCTTCAGTACGCGATTCCGACTCACATATTATAACCAATTTTTTTTTTTAAATCATTACGAAATTATTTAATATTGAATAATTCAGTCGTGAAAGTTTATTATTATGTTAAATGACCGACAGAAAGAAAAGTGAGCTAGGTCAGGAAACTAAATATTTTTAACTTTGTAGTGACAGCAAAGTTATAATATATCTCCCGCTTATAAACCTTCTACATTGCGTTAAATCTGGCATATCATTGCTGCTTCATACCCTAAAATCGTTTACAGTTAAAGCCATTCACCAAATTAAACTCCCTAATTGCTTCCTCACCTCCCATAAAAAGGAAACGACCTGAATCTCGTGAAGCTTCACAGTAAAATCTTCTCAATATCAATCAATATTTCATTAGACTGTAAAACGTTAAACCTGCTGAGATTGAGTATCATGTATTATGCAGATCACAACCTTGGAGTGTCAAATAAACTGGGTGGAACCGAGCTGAGAACCGGGTATGTTTGTTCGGGATTGAGTGTTTAGGCACATCCACACAGACGAAGCACTGCAATAATGTGTTGAAAAAACTGACCTATTTTAAAATTAGCTATGGGTTGGTGCTGCAAAATGCCACCTAGCAGCTTTGGACTCGGTGGAAAGGTGTGCGAAGAGGCTAATTGGTGAAGATTTGGTTAAATCCAATCTTCAAAGCCTTGAGCACAGGCGCAAGGAGCCAGCCTTTCGGTGTTTTACAGGTTGCATTTTGGAGAGTGTGCGCGGGAATTGCATGACTTGATTCCGCCGTCTCATTTCTACCATCGAACAATCCGACGTACGGCGAATATCCACCCTTACGTTGTTGAAACTTCTACGGTCCGGACTAAGCGTTCGCCTCATCGTTTATACCACGTACATCGAAGGACTGGAACAATTTGCCTGCAGAGGTTTTCCCATCCGATTATAATTTGGGTGTCTTCAAGGCTAGAGTGAAATAGGCTCTTAATAAACTAGTGTGCCTAACCATCAACGATTGCATTACTACTTACCATCAGGTGGGATCGCAGTCAAGCACTAGTTTATATTAAAAAAAAAATGCTTTAGACGAAGCAGCAAAATAAAAATGGTTTTAATAAAGACCGTAAAACGAACGCAAATATATATACAACAGTATATGTGATGACATAAAGAAGGTAGCTTTTTCCTCGTGGCCCTAGCGTAGCGGACTTCGGCCCTGCTGGACCCATATGGTTTTGTTGATGTGTCTATGAGGCGCGCATGGAGCATTACACATTTTCGAAAACTCAAGTTTGGTCCTTGCGGTCCTCCGAGCGTCCTGGGCCGGACGGCGAGCTACCCATTGCTCGTCCGCAAGCTCACGACTACGGTGGTGGGGATTGCCCTATGACTCCCGTCTCCTGGGGCGTTTCCTATGTTCCAAGGTGTCTGCTGTGGAGACATCACACCCGACTGAAGTGGTAGAAGGACACAGGTGCGTTCTAGTCAATTAAAATTCTGACATGCCCTCTCACCCCACCCTAGAGCTGAAGTGAGTGACTCTGAAGAATTCAGATAATTTCTCAGATAAAAAAGGTGTTTTTTAGGTCTCCTGATGAGAACCAGGGCCACTGTCAGTTGACATTCATCACACTCATAAATAACCACTGTCTAAACAGAACCCAGAAAATCACTTTTGTACACCCAAAAATAAAAAACCAGAAAAAATATTCTTTCCACAAATTGTGCAGTAACATTCGTACATAAGATCCTGAGACCGTCCTAAGCTCCTTATATTTATGTAAGACACGGGTGAAGTTAAATAAAAACGCCGACATATCTCTTAAAAGGCCACGTGTTGTCGTAATTGAGTTTCTCGCTCATATTCGCTAGGCTTTCGCTTGAACGGTTTTTTCTCACGTGTATTTCTCGTATGTTGTCGCGTACGTATTTTGGTGGCGGCGGCGTACGGTTTTCGTCCAGGAAGTGTAATCGAGTTGAATCTTAGTTATTTGAAATGTACAAGAAAAGAGACGCGTATATACTGTATGTGCTGTTGGTTTGTAGATTTTTTAAATGTTTTATTATCTATAGGCTCGCGTTTGACAATGTCTCACCAAATGTTAAGCGATGATAGTTGAATTGTAGTGTTAGCTGTTTTTTTTTTTGGGTGGGAAAATCATCTTATGACATCCCCGCTCTTGGGCGGAACGGGAGATAGTGTCAGACTTTCACTGACTAAAAACCCAGTCCTGTTCCTTCGTTGCCTTCGTCCCAGGGCCCCGGGTTTCGTTTTCACACTACCCATGACCCCAGTAGGTTTCGACCATGCTATTACCCCCCATGCTATTGGCCCCTACGATTTGCTGACGGCTCGGTCCGGACGGTTACCGGACGGTTGGACGGCGGGCTACCCATTACTTGCCGTCCGCAAGCCCGCGCCTATAGCGGCCAGAAATCAGGATCGGAATCCCGGCGTTAGTTGGGGCGTGAGGACCGTTGCCTCACGCAATCGGCCGCCTCCTTTGCAAGCATTACTGCAGCGCAGAAGGAAGCGATCCGCATGGGGTGTCAGTTTTTGAAGTACATGTATTAAGTTCCATCTCAGAATAAAATTCCTGTTTGTTCTTTGTAAATGAACTTGGACAGTTTTATTCAGCTCCATTTACTTGACAGTTTTATATTTCAAGTGAACCATTCAAAAGAAAATTCAATTAGAGCAGACAATTCAAGAAAAAGCTAAGTTACACACTCAAGTAAACTAAGCACCTTTAAACATTTATTGCTCTGCGGTGAATAGTGGACCTTAGCGACAGTTACAGTGAGAACCGGGCACAAAAATAGAAACCATTTCATTTGTCTGTGATTGCGCCACCACTCCAACGCGAAAATATTGGACTGTTCGTCTGATAATAATCTTAGTATTTTCTGCGTTAGCCTAAAATAGAGATTACTATGATTTATTTTTATAGCACAGACTACAGCAGCATTGAAATTATTTTAGTTGAGAAATTGGAGGACCTGAACTATATTTTTTTTTTGACACATTGTATGCCCCGCTTTTGTGCCAGCGGATATAGCAACGCCGTGTCCTCGTGGGGGCGATCAGCGTCGGCAATCTCTTGCGCCGTGCCTTGGTACAGGCCATGGTTCGGAGCGAGGAGAAGTGGCAGGCAGTCGTCTACTTCTGCGAAGCAGTAATGCTAGCAAAGAAGGCGGCCGATCGCGCAAGGCAACGGTCCTCACGCCCCAATCACTGCCGGGACTCCGATCCAGATTTCCTGTCCCCGTAGGCGCGGGCTTGCGGACGGCGAGCAATGGGTAACTCGCCATCCGACCATCCAGTAACCGTCCGGACGGAGCCTAAGTCGTTGACGACACGTATTGTTCCACGCGCGCCTCAGGAAGAAGTAAGTTTTTAGTCAGTAAAAGTCTGACACTACCTCACGCTCCGCCCAAGAGCGCGATTTGTCATAAGATGATTTTCCCACCTAAAGAAACGACATTGAATGCCAGCTACGCAATATCTCATAGGATCTCTACGACAGTAGATGGCCTACAATGAAGAATTACTATAGCTTGTGCTGAAGCACGAGATTTCTGGTGTACGATATCCCGTATATGGGCACTGTTGGTGCTTGTTTACGGAGACGTGGGACGTCGTGCGGCGCGTTTAGTAGCTCAGCCCGCACTAATCTACACTAATATTATAAAGAGGTAAAGTTTGTTTTTTTTTGTTTGGTAATCTCTGAAAGAACTTGTCCGATTGCGAAAAAAATATTAGTTTTTTAATGATATTAATGCGTATTAGCTTATTATTTTTAAGATTATTCTATGTATTGTGTCTATAAGCCTTAGTTGCTTCATTATTTCAGCCGATAGACGTCCACTGTTGGACATAGGCCTCCCCAAATGTTTTTAAGCCTTCTGATGAGGCCCATTGTGAGCGACCACGTTTTGGAACAATATGTCATCACTGGCAACACGCACTGATCATAGACTTTCGTCTTGAGACACTGTGATATATTGGATGAGAAGATACCGCGCAGCTTCCCGAATGCTGCCCAGCCGAGTCAGTTTCAACGGTTAACCTCTTTCTCGAAATCAAATCTACTCCAAATATAAGATAGTCCAATCTTACCTAGGTAGACGAATTCTTCCACAACTTCGAGTATAGAGTCTCCAATCTTGTTAGGAGTGGGTTTTACATGGTTTTTTTATCATGACTTTAGTTTTGTCCATGTACATTTTAAGACCCACTCTTTCGGAAGCTCTACTGAGATCATTAAGTAATGTGCTGAGTTCTTTCGTAGTCTCAGCCATGACTACCATGTCGTCAGCAAATCGAAGATGAGTGATGTACTCATCATTGACATTAATGCCTAATCCGCTCCAGTCCAGAACCTTGAAGACATCCTCCATTCTATCTGTCTGGTCCTGCAGTCTGACTGACATAGTGGCGTTTTCATACAAACTCTTCAGCACCTCGATGTACCGATAGTCAAACTGGCACCGTTGGAGAGACTACAGCACAGCCCAAGTCTCGATCAAATCAAAGGCTTTCTCGTAGTCAACAAACGCTAGGCAGAGAGGCGAATACTCCTCGGTCTTCTGTATAATTTGCCACAGCATAGGTATGTGGTCTATGGTGCTAAAGCGTTTTCGAGATCCGACTTGTTCAGGAGGCTGGAAGTCGTCGAACCTGCGCGCGTAACGGTTCCTTATGACTCTGGAAAACAGCTTGTACACATGGCTCAGAAGTGAGATGGGCCTATAATTCTTGAGCAGAGCCTTGTCGCCCTTCTTAAAGAAGAGTACCACCAAACCTCCACTCCACGCCTGTGGTGTTTTACCTCGAATATGACGGAATCAAACAGCTTCTGAAGGGCCTTAAGGAGCTGATTTCTACCCACCTTCAAGAGTTCGGCCGTAATTCCGTCATCACCTGTGCCTTGTTGTTATTAAGCTGCTTCAGAGGCATCCTAATCTCGTACAGGCTGACGCCCGGAATATCTTCAGTATAGTGTCGGGTCAATCTAGCTCTTGGGTTGTTTGCTAGATTCGCTGTGGGTTTTGTGAGTGACGTGTACTAGTTGCTTGAAAATAAAGTATTATTATTTATTTTATATTATTTCATATTTATCTGTGAACACAGTATCGTATTAATACATATATACCGTTTCACTTCACCTCTACTTCCGTAGGTTTCATTTCAATTCCCGCACATTTATGCTCAGAACTGCACCCGTATTAACCAATTCGTATGTATGAAGCATCCACTTATTTCCTTTAAAGGCACGTGTGTATTGAATTTACAGTTCGAAGTCGTTTATAAACACCATTAAGTTCAACCATTGCCTTTAATGCTTCAGTAGACTTATAAATGCTGGGAAAGAAAAATAAGGCTCCATTTTAAAATATTTTCTTTTGCAGTGCAAAGCGATCATTTTTTTTTTCTCAAGTTAAAAGCATTTATTTCATTAAGAGGGTCATTTTTCGCACGCCTATCGTCAATATCGAGTATGGTTTAAAAGCTTGTTACTTCATCTAACGCAATTCAACGCGATGTTTGACGAAAAAGCAACGCGAAAAAAGAGCAAGGCAAAGAAGGAACAAACAAGTGGGTTTTAGTCAATAAAAGTCTGACACGCCCTCCCGCTCCACCTAAGGGCGCGAAATGTCATTCGATGAATTCCCACCTAAAAAAAAAGCCCTTGAAGACATCGGGTCTACTAGGCCAACATAGACTGTTATGTTCTGTTTTGTCTATGGTGTAACAGGACTCATAAATTAATGCCCGGTCCACAAATGGCCAGCAATAAAACAGATTTTTGTTTGTTTATTTAGTGATAAGTGAGCTCTTAAAATTTATTGTGCATTTATCTATTTAGGCTAAATAAACATGTTTTCTCCCTTTTGCTTTCTTCAATTTTGCTGATTTCTGGATTACATTACAGATTCCGTATTTGATTTTGTTAAAAAAAATCTTAATCAAAAAACTTTTTTGTCCAAAAATCTTTCCTGAAAAGTCACGTTTTACGGACGTTGCAAGTACGACCTAAAACGGAATTAGCACCACAGCAGTGTCTCCCCTAAAACGCCCGTCGTTTAACTCAATTTCTGTCTAAAAAGGGATACTTAACTTGTTTTTGTTTGTACTTTTTTTCCTGTGCAGAATTTCTGTCTATTTTTCGAGTAAGTTGGCGCAATTCCAGCTGTATTCAAGTCCCGGGAATATTACTTTGATACTATTTAAAAAGAACGCTTTGGAATGTTTTTTTAATACTATTTGACAATGCGGAGCGTTGATTTCTTTCAGTCTGTAATAATAATTTTTAATAGTACCATTGTTATTATTATGAGCCAGTTGTGTCCTAGGGTAAAGGCCTTCCTTCCATTTTTCTAATCTTCTTTGTCCTTAGCTACTCCTACTATACACACTACTCCTACATAATATACTATTAATTTTAAATAGAAGAAAGTCAGTTGAATTTGTACTTTCGTTAATCATATTGACGTCTAAATATGCGCGTCGTTTTGCACGGATGTGGCGAATTATTTTTATATAGAATGTTTATAATTTATAAGTTAATCCTAAGATTGCGTCGTTTCCCGCAAACAAAATGTTTTTCTTTCTTTCTTTTTTTTCTCACTAGCCTAAAAAAAATTAAATGAAATTTAGAACATGGATGCCTGAATTTATCTGCCCCTGTAGATCCTATATACTTGCCCTCACATGATCACACATGCCCATAGGATGGACATGATTAATAATATTCATGCAAGTGGAACCGGTGATAAAAAATTGTTCCGCTGACCTGACAGACGTTGTCTTGTCTTAAACTGTCTGACTAGCTATAAACTGTCAAAGCTGCAAACTCTCAAACGTGCGAACTGTCAAACGCGCAAACTGTCAAATGTGTGAAGATTAATAGTCGTCGTTATTTTATGGAATTTTCTTATGTTCTGCGCAACTCTCTTAATTTTTTATTTCATAAGAATTTTTTACTGTAACAATTACAAACACAAAAAACGATTATCAAAATTGGTCCTATTCTGTATGATTATTGGAGCTATACTTGCATAATAACGTGACCAAGAGAAACAAGGATTTATTTATTTATATATATATATATATATGTAGGTATATTGATAGTTACAAAGTTTATCAAAGTTTAAAATACTTTGGCTCAAGAGGTAATGACAAGACTTTTGGGTCGACGTTACCAAAACCTTACAACTTGTCCCTGCGACTTCATTTGCAAAGTTTTTAACATTCCCACAATCAGATTGGTAGTTCAATTATACTGATAAGTTTCCAAACAAAATTTTCACTTTTATTTTTTACAATCTTCAACAACAGTCCATTTGCCTTTTACAAGTGTGTTTTTTTCTCAAATAAAGACCATACAAGTGATTATGATAACGCGACAACGATGCGACATATGTTTTTATAGAAAATTGGGGAGCTTTACTAAAAATTTATTAGTCACATAAACAGACGATATAATCTTTCCCGTTTTTCGGGATCAATCGCAAAACTATCTGCATAATATACAAATGGCAAAGTCCTGACACACTCACTAACTCATCAATGCGCAGCCCAAACCCTTTGATCTAGAACGCTGTGCACAGAATTTTTATTTGTGATGTTTAGCAAAAATATAATAGGATTTTCCAAAATTCACCCCCTAAGGGTATGAATCATAGGTCCAAAGTTTGTATGGAGAAACCTAATGTCAAGTAGGAAAAGCTAGTAACAGATGCTAGGCAGTATCTAGCTATCTTTATATATAATTATGATTCTCCTGTACGTGTGTTTACTACCTGTCTCCTTTTAAACGGCTTGACTGACTTTGAAGAAATTTTGTGTGTGTGTTTGAGGGTACCTGTATGGTTTGAAAATACAATTGAATCTGGTAAGTAGCGCTGGAATCGGGTTCCCATTTTCTTCAGACGAAAAGACCTTCGGGTAGACCAATGTCACTAGTTTTTTTTTTATCCTGCTTCCTAGAAATCTGTTTTATATTAAACCATAATCTAAGATGTTGTCAGATTTTCATCATGAAATATGTCTTTTAGCTGAGAGGTGCACCTAACGGTGAAATTTTCACCTTTTGTCTGTGAACCTTTGCCCTAAACCAGATATGCTATTTTTCTTAAGGCGAGAAAATCTTAGACTGCCCACTCCCTGCAATTCCGCAAAAAACAAAAAAAAAATCCAATCCAATCCAATCCAATCAAAAAATCCAATCCAACAATCCAATCCAATCTGTCCAATCTGTTTTGATATTTCTTGCTGTTTGACTCAATTTCTTCTTTCACTATGTCAATAGTAAAAATATAAAATGTTCAGAGATTCTTCAGAGTAACCCCAAAAGCGAAATTATGTAATCGTAATGTTCTAGACGAAAGTTTTCAAAAACCCTAAATAAGATTCGCCATTTAACTCACTAACGAAGTAAAACGTTTCGAGATCTCAGAGCAATTAATTCTTGAGGCTTGTTTTTACAAAACTGCGAAGCTTTTTAGAGGTGAAAGTCCTCAAAATTATTTTTTCGGCCGTAAATTAGATCTCGGTTTCTTTACAAATCCTTTCAAAACATGTTTGTTGTCTGCCAAATGGTGCATTATTATTAAGTGATTTTAAAAACTGTTTTTTTTTGTTACGGAACCCAAAGGGTAAAAAAGGGACTCTATTATTAAGACTTCACTGTCCATGTGTCTATCACCAGGCTGTACCTCATGAACCATGACAGCTGACAGTTTAAATTTTCACCGATGGTGTATTTCTGTTTCCGCTATAACAACAATTAATATACTAAAAAGTAAATATTTAAGCGAGGTTTCCATTATAACAAACGTGATGTTTTTTAAATCGTTTTTTTTTTGCCACGGACAGTACGGAACCCTTCGTGGGCGAGACCCACTCGCACTGGGTCGGTTTTTCATTGTGTATTTTTAGTTTATACAATTGTGTGAGGCACAGAGGAGAGACGAAACACATGTTACTAAAAGAGTTATAGTATACATGTGGATAAGTGGAGAGGGAGAGGGAGGCCAAAGAAAAGATGGATGGATTATGTGAACAGTGATATGAAAGAAAAGGAAGTTATTGATAGTATGACTTTTGACATGATAGAATGGAAGAAAAAAACGTGTTGCGCCGACCCCAAATAAGATGGGACAAGGGCAGGAAGATGATGATGATGACAATTGTGTGAGGCACGAATAAAGGTTTTCTCTTTGTTAATTTATTTAAGTGTTTTTAAGAATAGCTTTTTTTATATTTTGTCAAAATTGAGAGTAAGACAAGGTATTATATATAGGTATATTTGTTACAGGGTATAAATGCTGCAGAAAAGGTTTAACTTTGTATCCTTAATCAAAAGTATAATGATCCTACTATTAAGAAAACAGAAATTCAGAGTGTCACTTCAAATTCAAAATAATTTATTTCACACTTAAACAACGTCAAACGTCAGAAACTACCACACAGTTCCAATTCATCGTTTCATATAGAGAAGAATCTATGGTGTCATTGACAGAATTTGTAAGAACATCAAGCTGAAATGGCAGTGGGCTGGCCATTTTTGACCAATGACCAATAATATAATCGATGTAGTAGACGAGCCTTTAAGTGAAGATTGCATTTCGATTTTCATTTTCAAAGTAATGTAGTGCGCCCTCTAGGTGGACTAGAATGTAGTTAAAATATGGAGGTGGTAAGCGAAAGACTAGGTGTTGTAGCTATACAACACCTGGTTCCTGAGTACCTATTTTTATGTGGGAAATCATCTAATGACATCTCGAGGTTTCCCATCGAAAACAAAAAAAAAGGTTTTCAAGCCAACTAAAAGAGAATCGTAGCAGGTTTTATTTGAGGTAGAAAATTATCAACTAACTCCTTTCTATCTAAGGCGGAGCAGGAGGGCGTGTCAGACGTTTACTAATTAAAACCACCACCTATATTCGTTCAGTTGCCCTTTGCGTTCTAGGACTACGGGTTTTCAGAAGTCAACCCATTGGTCCAGCTGAGCCCCTACGGTTTCGCTGACATATCTTTGAGGTGCATGTAAAACACTACGCGCCGTCAACGACTCGAACCCGGTGCGGATGGTTACCGGACGGCTAGACGGCGAGCTATTCATTGCTTCTCGTCCACAAGAGGGGATTGCGATAGGTGAAGTTGATAATCCAGTACAAGATATTTCAAAAGCTTTCATACTTCTTCCGTATCATGTGTTAGCATATGTAGTGGGGCAATCAGCCACAATAAAGACCTCCCATAATTCTAACTTATGGTAATGGTACCGAAACTTCCCTTCCCAAAAAACATTTAATGTAACCACTCAACCAGAATACATAATAGGACACAATAAAATCCAGGCGGCTCAAAAATACATCAATTTGAGCACAGCTCATTGTGCAAATTCACCCAACGAAATGGGTTCGGTGAATTGACCTTAAAATGGACAATGTGGAATGGACTAATCGGAATATTGACAGGCATAAGGTGTAAACTGAAGCGGGAATCAAGTGTCAATCTTTTAGTTTTGAAGATTTTTTTTTCACTAGCTAATTAGATGCTATTCTTTTAGGTACATGACGAATCCTTTAACTATTTTTGTGTTACGAAGAACACAGCTGGTTTAAATGGAATGGAAGTTTGTTGGTACAACAACAAAATGCAAGTATCTCTTCAACTAAGCCGGTTAGTATTATTTATGTAAAACTCTCTAAAACGTAAGGGTCTATAAGTCAAGGGTGAATAAGTTACTTTTAGGCAAACGTAGTTCATCGTCGACCACATTATCGCTTATCATTAGGTGAGTAGTGGTTATACGCGAGTCAATCAATAAGAAAAAAATTATAACAGCACCTCCTCATCTCAGAACAAATTCGCGAAGTTCAAGCGATTCGACCTATACTGTCACTATGCTAACACCTCATAATCATAAGTTTTCTACCTATTACACAACCTTGGGTATTTTTGAACTGCTTTAGTTATCTGCTTCATAAGATTTATGCCTGATTTACGGTATAGCGACATCTATGGCGTCACATAAGAACTAATCCTGCATCGCGCAATTAAAGTTCTTCGCGCGATTAGAACATATATAACAGCCCGAAATCATCTATCGAAAGAAAAGAAAAAGAGTTTATTTACGACTAACATGGCACATAACTTAAAAAAAAAATATAAAAATACCAAATCTATACAATAGAGTGAGCTCGGGCAGTTGCCTACCAAACATACCCCCCGTCTGGTCGGAGGATCCTCCCTTTCCAACGAAGGTATGTGGTACATTACTCTCTTTTCCGCATACCTCCAAACTGGTGACCCTCGACAAAGAACGTCAGTGCAGCCTTCATGCATCTTCTACTTCGTGACGCCATCATCACTTTCTCAAGTTTTCGAACAGCTAGCCACACAGCCAGCACCCACGGCTATAAAGGTATACTGACTACAGCATGCCTGCCTGGTCAAACCTTGTCATCACCCTCAGCTTCATCAGCGACCTTGGGTAAGCAAACCAATCTCATGAAGAGCCATGAAGAACCTCTCTTGGTCGACGCTAATAGTCAAGCCACTACGTCGCACAGCACCGCTCCGACTCACTAGAGCCATCAACACTATTCCGACTCACCGGAGCCTGCAGCACTGTCCCGACTCACTGAGACATCATCACCCCTACTCACTGGGGCATCAAGGCAGACAGTTCCGACTCTCCAAGAACTACGCGGCATTCGGTTCCGACCCACTGGGACCAATCTACCTCTGGCCTGGCACGCATCAAGAAGCATCAAGAACCATCGATCTCCGATTTCCGGAGCAGAGTGATGCAGCGACATCTATGGCTTCACATAAGAACTAATCCTGCATCGCGAAATTAAAGTTCTTCACGCGATTGGAACATATAAAACAGCCCGAAACCATCTATCGGGCAGTTGCCCACCAGACATAATACCCGTATGATCGCAGGATCTTCCCTTTTTTGAACGAAGGTTTGCGAGATTTTACTCTCTGTTCCGCATATCTCCAGAACGGTGAAGTAATAGGTGGAGTGGTGACGATACATTTGAAATAGCAGCAGCCGTAAAATACCATGAGATAATATTGCATTGAATAAGACACCTCCCTAGTCTTTTCCCAACTAGATTGAAGTTGGCTTCCAGCCTAACCAGGTATGGCTGAATACCCGTGTTTTACATGAAGTGACTGCCTATTAGACCTCTACAATTCAGTAACTGGGCAACACGATACTCTTTTTATAGACTGATGGTCAGACTTTCTGGCGACTGTCTAATACCTAGGACCAACAGCTTAACGTGATTTCCTAAGCACGGGGTAAACTTTGAAAAAGAATGTAAAAATTCGTATTGTTGCTTGCCCCATTTCGAAACTTCTTGCACGAAGTTGCCCTATACAAGAGAGGAGGCTTGCCTTGAGCACTGGGCCATCACGGCTACTAAAATTAGTAGTGAAAAAGGTATCTACTTAAAATATGAAATCGCTTGCTCTTACCTTTAGCCACCTACTATTAAGGGCGAAGGGACAAATAGTATCAGGAAAGGTCGGTAAAACCACTGGCCTTACCTAACCCTATAAACGTACACAAACCGAAGGTGTTCTGTAGAAACGCCGGTGTTAAGTATTTAATTTATTTTGTCGAGGAAAGATATTGTAATTTGTTTTTGGAATGAGCAAAATTTTGATTAGATTGTATGATTTTAATCCCTATTATTTAAAAAAGGCTATTACATTTTGTTTTAACGTGTGTATCCTTGTGAATTAATGTTTTTTTGTAAATTGTCGCAATTGCGTGCGGGGGAGTATTACTACGTAATTGCGCGTTTTTACGTAAATCACCAAAAATAAATAAATAAACAAAAAAAAACTTTTCTTGGGTTTTTCTAGGAAAAATAAAGATATAGAAACCAAAATTTTCGGCCAAAAAAATTCGTACAAACGACAATTTAGCATTTTTCAAGGTCA
The DNA here is from genome assembly GCA_949316375.1 of Mythimna vitellina. NCBI lineage: Eukaryota > Metazoa > Arthropoda > Insecta > Lepidoptera > Noctuidae > Mythimna > Mythimna vitellina. Next base: position 2,357,164 of record OX438687.1, on the reverse strand, counting down.
TTTAAGTTGTACAGACATATGTACAATCGGCGCTCGAGGGGATCTACAATTTCATTGTGGTTTTTGCATTAATTGACCAATTTCTTACGATCTATTTGTGTAAAGCCAAATTATTCGAAAAATGCGTGCCCTTACCTCTTCCTGATGATAATGGACGCTCTGACGTCGGACATTCAGGAAGAGGCTCCCTGGTGTATGTTGTTTGCCGATGATATTGTGTTGGTTGCCGAGAGTGGCCTAGAGGTCCAGAACAGATTGGAGGTGTGGTGGCACAGACTGGAGAGTGTTGGCCTGAAATTGAGTAGAACCAAAACGGAATACTTGTTCTGCGATTTCGGCGGTCTCTCCAATCCAGTGCCTTTAGCTCTAGCTGGAACGCCCATACCGATCTGCTCTGACTTTCGGTACCTCGGGTCACTAATCCAAGGGAATGGTGAGGTAGACCGGGACGTAACACATCGGATTAACGCAGGATGAATGAAATGGAGACAGGTCACGGGAACAACTTGTGACCCACGGATGCCCCTCAAGTTGAAGGGTAAAATCTACAAGTCCGTGATAAGGCCTGTCATACTGTATGGATCAGAATGTTGGGCTGTGAAAAAGACGGATGAAAAAAGATTGCATGTAGCGGAGATGAGAATGTTAAGATGGATGTGTGGTGTGACGAGAATGGATAAAGTGAGAAATGAATATATTAGGGGAAGTTTGAAAGTAGCGCCAGTGACTGAAAAGTTGAAAGGGAATCGTTTGTCTTGGTATGGTCATGTGAAGAGGAGGGATGAAACGCATGTTACTAAAAGAGTTATGAGTTTACATGTGGATGGATGGAGAGGAAGAGGGAGACCAAAAAAAAGATGGATGGATTGTGTGAAGAGTGATATGAAAGAAAAGGAAGTTAGTGATAGCATGATGAGTAACAGGGCAGAGTGGAAGAAAAAAACGTGTTGCGCCGACCCCAAATAATACGGGATAAGGGCAGGTCAAGATGATGATGATGATGATGCGTGACGGCACTTTTCCGAGCTCCTAGTTTGAACTCCTGTACTAAGCAAACGAAATGAAATACACATAAAAATGTCTCTGAAACTAATATTATCTTTGATATTGTTTCTTTTTTCCATATAATTATTGTATAGTTTAACTAATCAAATCACAACGAAACTTACAAAAAAAAAAATTGTAAATTAAATCATTACGTAAAATTTGGCATTACAAATTATAATTAGGTTCCTTTTTTAAATAAAAATGTGATATTTATTAAAAAACCTTGAACACAAACTGCAAAAATACTATTTAATGTAGTGCATCAACCATTTGAACTTCGAATGTACCGCAATAAAAAAAATTATAGGACCCGTATTTCATTCTAAAAAGTTGTCTGTGTCTGCACTGGTTTACCATTTTGACAACAATAAAAAAACGTACCTACCGGAGATTACAAATTCACAAATGTCATTGATTGAAATTACATTTTAAATGTTAAAATCATTATCCTAGCCATAAAATCTACTATAAAACGTGGAACATCAAAAACAATATTGCCACCTAAACTAGCATAATTAGAGTCTTTTACTACCCCAATAACAGCCCACTAAACAGCTGTACAGCAGTTCTACTCCCTTAAGAGAATTAAACACAGTATCAGCTGTTCTGAATGACTGGAAACTGTTCCACTGACACACTATTATCCATCACAGAGTAACCTTCAGAAGGTCGACTCTATACAACGAACAAAAACGCACGCACACATAGAAACGCTACACGTACAGCTAGTACAAGTGCACTCGCGAATGTCATTGCTTTGTGATTGACGTACGAACGTATGCATGTGTGCGTGCATCGGTTTTCACTCATTGTATGGAGCCGATCTTCTGTGTCTATCTGTTTTGAGACTGACACAATGGTGTCAGTTGCCTCGTTCACCGCACGTCGTAAAACTTGATTGAGAGGAAGAATGTCGTGAGTAAGTGTCACAGCTGCCAATATGTCTCTGTCCTGTACAGTGTAAGATGTAGGTGATGTATTTTTGGGATGTCGACTTTGAATATTGTGTTGTACGGTGCGATTTTGCGATATAAAGGTACAAAAAAGGTGAGTAAAATAATATGCCAAATGTCAAAGTCAAAGTCAAAGCATTTTATTTCAAATAAGCCATTTACGGGCACTTTTGAAATGTCAAGAAGTCAGTCAGTCAGAAAAAAATGATGCCATTTGCACATTCCAAAGCGTAGATCTCTATGGAGAAGAATGTGCAGAAACTCCATGGACACTCGTCTCAATCATGTTTTGTAATTACAAATATATCTGTTACATGTTTCTTGTCGCTATCACGTGAGAACAATGTAAATAAAGTAAAAATAAAAACTAAATATAGATATTAAAATAGCAACTGGCAGCTGAGAGATGATCAGTCTCAACTGACAGCGCCCGTTCACGGACATGACGCGAATATTAGCACCACTTAGGTCAAGCATTTAGAAGGGAACCGAATGATCCAACAAACGCGCCACCATCAGTGAGACTTTTGAGTGAGCATGACAAACTCTCAACTGCCATGCTCATTTAAGTCAAACAAGTCCAATAGTAACATAAAAACCAAAAAAATAACTCCATGGTACACACATTTACTGTTAATAATACTTTCTTGATGCGTAAAAAATAACATTATCGTAACAGTTCTAGCTAAAAACATAATTTGTTATTGATTCGTGAAATTACTTGTTCTAAAAAAATTTTCATAAACAAATCGCAGTGATTACAACAATTTGTGAATCAGGAACTATCTATTAATTAAAAACTTCAAAACTCAAGACAGAACTTCAACAAAATGGAACGACAATATTCACAAACGACTCAACAAATTAAACATCAATACCAGACGTTCAAATATTGCAGGCAAAACTCCGCCACATTTTGACAGCAAAATAATAGCTCTGAAACTCAACAACAATCAGGCAACACCGTACTCAAAATTAAGACGAGCCTTTAAATTTTAAGCGCAAAACAACAAAATAACGATCCTCTTTAAGGCCATTACAGACAGGGAACTTTTAGTATCAACGATTTGTGATTAAGTTGCTTTTTAGGAGCTCAACAAAGTTATCCTAAAAATATCACTCACAACTACATTTGTAGGTGAGTCAGAGCTTTTTTTTTGTCTAGTTGTTTTTGGTGGGAACATCATCTACCATTATCATCAGACTAAATACCCACTCCTGTTCTTTCGTTGCCTTTCACACCAGGGCCGAGTCTTCCTTTCAGAAGCAGATCCTTGGCCCCAGTAGGCTTCGATCCTGCAGGGCTCCTACGTTTTGCTGACATCTCACTGAGGCGCGCGTGGAACAGTACGCGCCATCGACGACTTGGGCTCGATCCGGATGGTTACCGGAGGACCGGACGGCGAGCTACCCATTGCGCATCGTCGTAAAGCCGGTGGCCGGAAATCGGAATCAAGATCCCGGCGGCTGAAAGCGACCACCTGCCACTCTTTCTCTCTTCGGACCATGGCCTGTACGAAGGCCCGGCGCGAAAGAACGCTGCTGCCGATTTCCCCCACGAGGACACGTGGTGCTCTGCCCAAGTGGGGCACACCTCTATCGTGAGCTCCACTGTGTCCACCGGGAGTCCACTTAGTGGTGACACCCGGACGTTGCTACTGCACGAATCCAGTGCAGGAACTTCCCGAACTGGCCATTTTCGGTGAGAACCTGTATCATGCGGACGGTGAGGACGCCGCGAGGTCTTTCCAGCTACTCCTCAAAGAAGGGACTTACTGCCATAAATGGCCGGCCCAGTACTGGGTTGCAATAGTCGCTGTCGCCACTCCCCCATGAGATCCCGCCGGAACTATATCGCCCATGCCACGACTTGTCTTGAGTTTAGCCCCGGCGTTGCATCTCTACGCGCAAATCGTGCATGCGTGCATGGACTGTTGCCTCCAGATCTTACTATAGCGGGCCGGCAACAAGGCTCTCCGCTTCGCAGGTTACCATGCGGTATCCCCGCACCATCCGTAAGGCCATGACCCTTTGGCACGCGTCGAGGTAAGTCGGTGCTGCACTATAATTTTTTATATGAAGTGTCTGTCTACACAACTGATAAACATACTTCTTATTTCTATATATAGAACAAATGATCATGCTCATCACACAAACCTTTGCCTTTTTGTACTGTGTCTATACGTGGAATCATTGAAACAGAACCAATCTCGCTAAAATGAAGCTGTGAATTTTATTGTAGTATGTTTTACTTCAGCAAAGCTTACCGAGAAGGCTTATGCAATCTATTTGATACGAAATACTGCAAAAACATTTAGATGGATTACTTTTTCATTCCAATAAATAGCAAAGTGATTGTAATCCGTATTAAGAATTAAATACTGTCTAAACTTGACACTAGCTAAACGCACAAATGCGCCAATATATTTTTTTTTTCAATTTTGGTGGCGAAACCGTTACTTTACACCTATACGCACATAATAATATGTAATAATGATAACGTTTTGGGAACATTCATTGTGAGTACAGCTAAGGAGTGGAATTCTTTGCCGTAATCTGTGTTTCCTGATGGCTACAACCCGGGAATCTTCAAGTCAAGATTGAATAGGTTACTTCTAGATAAGCGCACTCCATCGTCGACCGCATCATCGCTTTCCATCGGGTGAGATAGCGGTCAAGCGCGAACCTATCAAGAATAAAAAATAAAAATAAAAAAAACTTCAGTTTTCGCGAGAATTAGGGCTTTAATTTTCACGAAAACGGAAGAATAAGTTTCACCACCAAAATTGAAAAAAATTAAAAATGTGTTTAAATATACCCAAATAATCTGGAGAAACAATTAAAAATAAGAACAGTGCTAGGCTCATAAAAAATGATATTTTTTCAAGGGAAAGTGATTGTCGAAATCCCAAAATTGAATAAGTTTAACTTACGCTACCGAAATATCACTTTAATGATGCCAAAATATTTTGGCAGTTCCACAGTTACCCAATAGACTAACTAGTTAGCCAATAGACTAATTGTAGGAAAATCATTTTGTCCTCATATCAAAAGACCAGTCGGTTCACGGTACGTGTAAACAAGGCAGTATAGAGACGAATAAACATCTGCAGAACCCAGCTAGATGTTCGATTGTTTCATCTTGCTCAAAGGTAACAAGTTGACTAAATGCAATGCAGCTGTGATCAATCGATATACGTAGCCTTTACTGCCTTTTGCCTTTACCAGTGTAGTTCCAGGTTAGAAAGATACAGCTTTTTTTTTTAGGTAGGAAAATCATCTAATGATAGCCCCCGCTCATGGGTGCAGCAGGAAGGCGTGTCAGACTTTTACTGACTAAAAACCCACTCCTATTCCTTCTTTGCAATTGTTCCAAGGCCCCGGGAATTTCTTTCGCATTATCCATGGCCCCAGTAGACTTCGACCCTGCTGGGCTCCTACGATTGCTGACATCTCCTTGAGGCGCGCGTGGAACACTACGCACCGTCGAAGACTTGGGCTCGGTCTCGGTTCCGACGGTTATCGGACAATCGGATGGCGAGCTACCCATTGCTCGCCGTCCGCAAGCCCGTGCCTACGGTGGCCGGAAATTAGGAATCGGAATTCGGAATCCCGGTGGCTGGTGCGTGAGAGCCATTGCCTCGCACATGCGGCCGCCTCCTTTGCTAGCATTACTGCTTCGCAGAAGGAGGCGACCACCAGCCACTCCTCCTCGCTCCGGACCATGGCCCGATAGATCGCTGCCACCAATCGCGCCCACGAGGACACTGTGCTTTTTTGCCCAGGCAGGGTACACCTCTACCTTATGCTCCATCGTGTCTTCCGGGTGGTCTACACAATGGTGACACCCGGGCGTTTCTTTCGCACGAATCTAGTGCTGGAACCTCCCGAACTTACCATGTTCGGTGAGGACCTGCGTCATGCAGAATGTAAGGACGCCGTGTTGCCTTTCCAGTCAAATTCCTCAAAGAGGTTACGGCGAGCCCAGACAGATACAGCTGCCATACCAATATTTTATTTATTTATTTCTTTATTGCACACCTAACTAATAATAATAACGGCGATAATAGCAATATTACGCTGTACTGGGATCGGTCCATCATCACTGACAGGACTATTGTAGCCAATAAGCCTGATATAGTGGTGGTGGACCGAAGCAAGAGGCGTGCAATGATTGTTGACATATCCGTTCCGCATGACGAGAAACTCGTGAAAGCCGAGAAAGACAAACAAATCAAGTATATTGATTTGGCTCGCGAGGTTGACGACTTGTGGGATGTAGACTCGGCGATCATTGAACCGATAGTCATGTCAGCCAATGGCTTAATAGCCAAGAGCCTCGACCAACACCTTAGACAGGCTCGCATTTGGCGGCTGGATCAAGGGCTTGATCCAGAAAGCGGTACTCTTCTACTCGGACACGGCTCGTATAGTTAGGAGGTTCCTTTCTCTGGAGCCCTGACCGCCGGTAGCTTGGACCCTATTCCCGATACCGGTGGGACACTATTTTTTTTTTTTTTTTTTTATTGAAATATTTAAAAATATAATTTATATGTTTAAAATAATGTATAAACGAATAATAATAATATTTGGTATATAGTGACTGCTCATCTTGTGACTTTGAGAACCCATTTACTAGGTAACATGGTATCGTTTGGCAAAAATTGGTCAGACTACAAGAATTGCAGTACTGGTGCAGTTGTAACGTCGCTATGGCTAAAAGTATCGTGTCTGCTAAAGCCTTAATAGATCTCAATTATTTTCCGACATGCTGAAGTTGAAACGGCAGAAGAGGAAACCATCACGATAGAATGGCCGAAACAGTTTTGGAAACTTCTATACAACGAAGCCACGAGAAACGAAAATAAACGAACTGTTGCAATTAAACTTTACGAGGCTTGAAGCGGATCGGGCTATTCGCTTTTTGGGATCCCCTGTTGGATGTTGAAGCTATAGTTTTATTTTGCGGTTTGCAGTTATGATCGACTGCGTTTTTGAGTTTTGAACGTCAAATGCCTTCTATTCACGCAGCGTGCCTTTGGGTATATTTTGTTTTTTCCTTGTTCAAGGATTGTATGACGCTGCAATGTTAATTTGGTTTTACTTATGTGTAATTTTCAGTGTATCATGTGGTGTGTTAGATAAATGAAGTGTTTTCTTTGTAGGAATTTAAAACTGTCTTTTATTCTTATTGGTTTTGACTGGCCTCTTGGTCTAGTGGTCAGTGGCCCTGAGTGCTATGCCGGAGGACGTGTTGGATTCTCATCAAAGGCAAAGGTTTGTGTGATGAGCACGATCATTTGTTCTGTGTATAGAAACATATAAGTATGTTTATCAGTTGTCTAGTACTTATAGCACAAGCTCTACTTAGTTTGGGAATAGATGGTGTTGTGTGAAAGTTGTGAAATATTATTATTTTGTTTTTTTTTTTAATCCAGTACCTAAGATAATGTATTTACCAAAATATCTATGTATTTTTGTTTGTAATATTCGTTTACACAGAGTTTGAAACTTCGAATGAATTAATAGTAAACCTGTTTCACGTCCATAAACAACATTAATAAAATTCAACCAAAAATTAAAACCTAGTATCATTTTAAATTCTGTGACAATGAAGTAAAAAATGCTCTCAGTTCATAATTTACTTGTGGAATCCAACGCTGAACGTTTGTGGTAAGTGACATTGCAAAAAAAATAACAGTAGCTGAGCAACAGGCGGGACAGACGCAAAAACTGTGTTTAGGCTTACTCGATGTCAAGCGAGTATGTGTAGCAAAAACAGGGACACAGATATTGTAAGTATTATGGGTGTAAATAAATAATTTGATGTTTTTGTATTATGAAGGAACTCGATGTACGGAAATAAAATCGACGTATTTACTCAACAATTTCAACATTATATCAAGCAGTTTTGCTGTGAAGTTTTTTGTAATTCTTTTCCATAGAGATCTAGACTTCGGAATATTCCAATAGCTTCTTTTTTTTACAGATAGACCTTTAATATTTATTTATTTAAATTTCATATACAGTGGTGGTACATAGGCGGACTTAATGACACAAGGCATTCTCTACCAGTCAACCATAGGGTTAATAAAGACAACACTGTGGTAGGTGTGCACAATAAATAAAAAAACAGATATTTGAAATAGAATGTCAGTATCGTGAAATTAAGTGGCTTATAATAATAAAATACATATATATGCTAACAAAATAAACTAATAAATATTAAATAATTGTAATTAAGAGAACTTAAAATATAACAATTATGACGAAGACCGAACTAAGGTTGAGAGGACTTCAAGTAGAAGTTCCGAATTTGACGCTTGAAGGAAAATTTACTTTTGGCTTTCTTTTTTTTTTTAATTCTGACTAGGATTACGCAAAGTATCTAATAGGCGTGATCTTTGATCTTTACTTATCCTATTAACTTTAACCAGATAGTAAACGTTATTATTTTCTATTTTTTATAGAATGGAATAGAATAGATTACTTTTTTTCGCTTAGAATGTGGGAATATAAAATAAAACGTTAAACACAACCCAGGATCCATGTACATTCTGTCTTAATGCATGTACCGTAGTACAAACTAGAATATATTAAAGATACAAAAAAAGGTCATTTAGAAAATTCTGAACAGAATAATATTTAGCTGCAAGTAATTCTGTGAATAATTGTGTGTGAGCATCAGGAAAAAAGATATCCAGAGGAGAACTAAGGTCACCAACATAGCCCGAAGAATCGCCAAACATAAGTGGCAGTAGGCATGGGTCATCGCTCGTAGAACGCATGGTCGATGGGGCCGAAAGGTTCTAGAGGGGCGATCGCGCATCGGAAAACGCAGCGTCGGAAGGCCTCCCACAAGGTGGACCGACGACCTGGTGAGCATCGCGAGAATGCGGTGGATGCGAGACGCACAGGATCGTTTGTTGTGGTGATGCTTGGGGGAGGCCTACGTACAACAGTGAGCGTCTTTCGGATGAAATGACGACGAATTCTGTGAACTACCACGTAGGTAGTTCACAGAATTTTTTCTTTTTCTCTATCAAATCCATCCAAAGGTGGTCTGTAAAAAATCGTTTTAGCGATAAGACCGCCCATTGTGCCCTATTAATTTCAAGTTCCTAATGTAATTTGTATTTTAGGTGTACAATAAAGAATATCTATCTATCTATTGACCTACCTGTGAAACGTTTTTTAAAGTTTTTCCAACAGTAAGTTTTTTGGTCACATTCAATCACATTTTCTTTTTAAAATTAAACTCATGTATTAGTACAGAACTGCGGTTCTTGCAGAATTTTGAATGGAACTTTATTTTTCTTTACTCGCAGCTAGCGATTGATAACGGAGCGTGCTGTTGTTATTAAATATAATGATCCTTAATGCTTGCTCGTCTTTCACACCCAGACACAGAACAAATGATCGTGCTCATCACACAAACATGTGTCCTGTGTTTTTTTTTTTTTTTTTTTTTTTTTTTTTTTTTTGTGTCCTGTGTGGAAAATCGACGACCTCCGGCATGGCAGTCAGGGCCAATAACCACTAGACCAACAGGCCAGTCAGAATCTTTATTTCGCTATATACGTGACCCACCCAGGATATGGAATATTAGTGTGTATAATTCTGAACTCCATTAGATAATTGTGTATAAAGATCATTTGAAGTATATTTTAGGGTCTGTGGCTTGTATTATTTGTATTAATACTATCATCGTCACACCGACACAAGCAGTTAAATGGTTGAATACAGTTAAACTATAAACAGCATACTGAAAAAGCAGTGTCATAATAAAAAACTTTTTACAAAAAAAAATACAACCGTCATCAATGTAAAAATAAAAAAAGAAAATCATTTTATTTTCGTAAATTGGTTCGGTTCGGGTGTTTCTAAAACAGTTTTGTCTCGTCGTTATTTATTTTTTATTTCACGGGACCAACTTGACTCTTTCAATAAAAAAAATAATTTTCGCAATCGGTTCACAAATGACCGAGATATCGGTGAACAAACATAAAAAAGTCCATTCAGTCGAACATAGAACCTCCTCCTTTTTGAAGTCGGTTAAAAAGACAGGAGCACTATACCTAGCAATAGGTCATTCCAGGCTTTGCCATTGCTTTGGTGAGTACCGCTGTGTCATTGTGGAAGCGATTACTCACAAAGGCCATGGTTCGAAACGAGAAGCAATGGGAAGCGGTCACCTCCTACCGCCTAACAGCATTGTGAACGAAAGATATGGCCGCAACCGTAGACGGACATCGTCATGTCCCAAATGTTGCCATAGAAAACGCCCCGGGCGTTGGGAGTTACGGGGCGATTCACAGACGTTGTGGATGACGAGCAATGGGTAGATCGCCATTCGGCCGTCCGGTAAGAACTGAGCCCAAGACGATGGAACGTAGTGTTCTCTCGCACCGCTTGTTTCAAATTGGTCCAACGCGTGTTTTTGTATCTTATTCGGCAATTGTGTTGTGTTGTGTTTACGACAGGGTACTCCATTTCGTTTAGCTCTTTAATCCCCATAGGTGGCAGAAGGAGACGCTGACGAGATGGAGTGTTTGAACGCGAGAGTGCTATCTAACGTCGGTTTTATCCGTCGAAGGCAGTTAAAAGGTTGAATACAAGTGAGGCATGATATCTAAATGCTTTTTCCTTAGGAGTGGCAGGCTGACGCCTCCTTCTACGAAGCAGTAATGCTAGCAAAGGAGGAGGGCGCACGTGCACGCGTCAGGCAATGGCCCCCGCGCCCCAGCCAGGATTTCGATCCCGATTTCCGCCCACCGTAGGCGCGGGCTTGCAGACGGCAAGCAATGGGTAGCTCGCCATCCGACCGTTCGATAACCGTCCGAACTCAGCCCAAGTCGTCCACGGCGCGTAGTATTCCACGCGCGCCTCAAGGAGATGTCAGCAACTGTAGGGGCCCAGCAGGGTCGAAGCCTACTAGGGTCCTTGCTATAAAAAGCAACGAAAGAACAGGAGTGGGTTTTTAGTCAGTAAAAGTCTTACACACCCTGTCGTTCCATTCAAGAGCTGGGGATGTCATTAGATGATTTTCCAACCGGAAAAAAAATCTGTTTCCCAGTTTTGTTTTGAAAACAGATAGTGTTTCGAAAAATAAAGACAAACTATTCTGTGTTTTAAGTTTCAAGAACGAAGCTTTTATTTGTACTAAAAACAGCGTCATTGTTAACTTCAACAACACCCACTCTAAACCTAACAACACTTACAACAAAAACACATCGTATAAACATTACAAAAACATTAATACAAAAACACAGCGCTCTTTTATCAAAGGTTCTCGTTACGATCACCTTGCACAAATAACAAAGCGTCCTGTGAACCGACACGGTGTTCACCACGTGGATACAAAACAAACCACTACAACTCCCGCTATTCGATATTGGCTCGATAAAGGACTTGGTAAAGAATATAATACTAGTACCTATATACACAGCGGATTGGTAGCAAATGTGGTGGAGATTTTAACAAAAAAAAAAAACTGGGTAAGAGCGAGTCGGAATCGCGCCCTGAGGGTTCTGTACAAACTTGCCTAAATGTAAATAGTTTGATTTCCGAATGGAGTCTCGAAGATTTTTCTGAACTTAAAAAAAAAGACGTAACAACAAATTTACAGTTTTATTCCTATGCTTGTGGTATAAGACCTTGTTTAATGCCAAATTTCAGGGAACGGACAACAGTTAACGGAAAGTACCAAAGTTTCAAATTTACGATTTTGCGACATAAACGGTCGTATCTTTTTTTCGTTTTTTTCAATAATCAATAATTTATTATTTGTTTAACATAGGTAGTTAATACAGATCATAAACTTAAGCTTTCGTTAAATTAGAATTTTAATTTTTTCACTGCTTCGTTTTTTCCTTTTGAAGTACGGAGCGCTAAAAACGATTGTATTCCTTGAAAGTTAAGGTAGTAGTGTACTTTCTAGCTACAGCGGCTCTGAAACGCAAAAGTGTTTATGTTTGTGTGAATGTACATAATATTTTTATTAGTTTTTCACGCTCATACGTCTGATCAGGTTTGGATTAAATTTGGCACACGGATAGACCATATCCTAGAATTTATATAGGACTTTTTATTTTGGCAGGTAGTATGTTCTCTTTGGACAATTTACTTTAGTATCTATGATCACGTCGTCTACTAAACTAAGATGTTGAAGCACTTACGTTGATCTGATTGATGGAAAAAAATTGACGAAAACATATTTTAACACAATCATTTTTATAAGCTACTGTATAAGCGGTAAACCGCATCTTTACCAACAATTTAGCAAATCTACACCAAAGAATTAATATTAAAATTAAAAAATAAAATGCGAATTAACTGGAAATTGGAGCCAACGACCTTCCATTTCACGTAGACTCTTAAAGTATTTTATGAAAATATAATAACGTTGACAACTGCATGGAAAATACTGCAAAACTATTAAGAAAAGGTCAAAGAACTTGAGCAAAAACAAAGCTTATTATTGCCATCTACCACGTGGCTACAAAATAAACGACAGTACCACCACCCATCGGATATTGGCTCGATATAAAATTACTTGGAAGCACGTGATCTGAGTTCTAATCGAGTCTGTAAGAAATCATGCTGTACAAAGTGCTCCTAAAGAATAATACAGACGGGGTTTCTTTTTCTGTCTGGCCAGTGTTTTATTAGTCGTTTTTAAAGTTGGAGCGTTATAAACGTTGGAATGTCTCGTTTTTAGAGCCCTCCGAATGAAAATACGGAAATTTTTAGTATGACAATTTCATTATTTATGAACGTTTTCATAAAAAAAAGAATAAATGATCTCTACAAAGCGCAATGAAATGTCAGCAAAATGGACGCACCATTTAAATAAAATCCAAGAGATATAGAAATTAACTTTTCGAAACAGAACCAAATCCATTCAACTTTTTGCAATTCTAATAACCCGCTCTCAGCAGTTTCATTTACAATTTATTTATACACAGTAACTTTTAACCAAAGTCAAAGTGCCATCTAACTTTCTTCTTTATGTTCATATTTTTTATTTCTGGCTAGCAGCCACGACACTTACTGGGATAGTTATTAAACTGTCTAGTAGGAACTTGTTGTTCTCATACTTTTTAAGTTGACTTGTTGAAACAAAGTTTTGTGAGGATATTTTTGTTAAAGTTCAAAATATGGTAATGTTCAGTTTTTTTTTTTATAGTACTTTTGTTAAAAATTCTATTCCATTCTTATATTTTTCTATTTTAGAGATTTTTGAATTTATAATTCACATCATCTTGCAAATCAAATAAATGACTACGAGGTAATAAATTGATTGATATTTAGAGATTCATTTTTACAGACATTTGGTTATACGATATCCAATTTTAAGAGAAAAAAAATCAGGACTAACTTAGAAGCAGAAATTTTCGGGCCAACTCAAAATCTACAAAAAAACGAGAAAAACTACAAATGCTAATTATCAATATCATAATTTCAGCTGAAAGACTGTTGTCTCCCAAAAGATACACTTTTCAACATCCAGTTCTATGCGTTTTGCATTTGTCGAAATTTCAGCAACTCTGACCAGGTCATCGGTCCACCTGGGGTTTTTCAACGAGGCATCTTTCGGTATGCGGTCACCACTCTAGGCCTCATTGACCATCTGTTCTGCAACCAAAGTGCCCTGCCTACTCCAATTCATGTTGGGCGATTCTTCTGCGAATATCTCAATCCTTGCAATCATCTGCATAATTATATCTTAATCATGCAAGGAGGTTTCTTTTCGAAGATCTATTCTCAGGGCTCCAAGCACAGCCTGCAAAAATAAATACACACACACTAATAAACGAGGGAAACCTAAAGGAAATCTTTATATAGATCAAATTGAAGGCAATACTGCGAATATATTCCTCGATCCCATTGCTAAACGGATTGGTATTGCAGCCCAGCCCAACAATACAGTTTATTGCAAGCACATCGCGGCTACCACAAATCCTCTAAAAGTGGGGATAAAAGCGTTTATTTGTTCAGACTAATGCACATTTTATGCGGGACCCCCGCTCCTTATGACTTACGTGACGTAATGTTGTGGCGTAAGATAGAAGCTGAAGATGTCTTAATACAGAACATATGTAGATCTAGAGCTAACTAAACACTACTAGTAGTACGATTTGTAAAGTCAATGCGTTGTGTTTTTCATCATCATCATCATCATTTCAGCCGATAGACGTCCACTGCTGAACATAGGCCTCCCCCAAATGTCGCCACAAAGAATGGCCCTGTGCGTCTTGTATCCATCGGATTCCCGCAACCTTCACCAGGTCATCAGTCCACCTTGTAGGGGGCCTTCCAAATACATCTTCCGGTACGTGGTCGCCTCTCTAGAACGGCCATCCGTTCTGCGAGCAATGTGCCCTGCCCATGGCCACTTAAGTTTGACGATTCTTCGTGTTATGTCGGCAACCTTAGTTCTCCTGCGGATATCTTCATTTCTGATTCAATCACGCAAGGAAATTTCGAGCATAGCCTTCTCCATTGCCCTTTGGGCGACTTTGAGCCTTCTGATGAGGCCCGTTGTTTTATGTTTTTAAATCAGCCCAAAAAAAAAAGAAGGTGCTACTAGCCAGCCGTTTTATGATAAGGATCAGCTGGTTGAGTGCGATCAAAGACAGTGCGAAGAGAGAAGTATATGTCTTGTGAAAAATTTAAAAAACTACGAATTTGCTATTGGCTGATAAGCTCGTGTAGTTTCTTTAAATGACAAACTGCCGAATGGGTTCCACTAAAAACTTGGCAATATTGGGGACAAGCTTAAAAGATTAAGAACAAATTATCATGCTCATCACACAAACATTTGTCTTGGGTGGGAATCGTCGTATAGCAGTCAGGGCCACTAACCACTAGACCAACAGGCCAGTCAATAATCGATGTCCGCTGTAAGTTTGTCCTTGACAACTCTCGCGAAATAGTCAGGACGCAAAGAATAGGCCTGCTCATAAAATTTGGTCCGTAAATATGAAAAGAAAAAGATTTCTGTGAATAATATAACATGATACCTATGTAACGTGCCCTAGTCCCGCTGAATTATTGTCATATATTTACCATAGTTGTTGGGGTAAAATATTCTAGCATTTTGCTTTTATTTTTATTGTCATTTTATTTTTTTCAAAGCCTAATACGTTCTTTTAAATGTTTTATTTTTTAACAAGTTTTCCTAATAAAACAACTCTTCCTGACAATAATTCTCTCGCTTTGGGTGAACCGAGAAGGACTATCAGAGTCTTCATCATCATCATTTCAGCCGAAAGACGTTCTCTGTTGAACATAGGCCTTCACCAAGTGTCACCGTAATGACCGATCCTGTACATCTCGCATCCATCGGATTCCCGCAACCTTTACCAGGTCATCGGTCCACCTTGTGGGAGGTCTTCCAACGCTGCGTCTTCCGGTACATGGTCACCATTGCAGAACCTTTCGTCCCCATCGACCATCTGTTCTGCGAGCAATGTGCCCTACCCACTGCCACTTAAGTTGGACGATTCTCAGAAAAATCAGACTCTTATTGACTAAAAATCTCCTCTGTTCTTTCGTACAATCCCATAACTCTGGTAATCAGCCTTAATTAGTTGAAATTATTTTTTATGTTTGTTATGAAATTATTAAAAAAAAGTGTATTTTGTTTGTAGTATACGTATATTTTAGTGGTATGTATATTTACGATCATAATTTCAAAATTTCTCGTCAAAAGAACGTATCATCTCTAGTAGCTTGTCATTAGTTCACTACTGACGAAAATGACCCTATTTCCTCTTTCTATACTCCTCCTGAAAGACGCAGAATGTGTGTGTTTAGGTCGTGGTGCAAGCGTCGAAAAGACTAGACGAGCTTGCCTTGCAGTTTTACTTTGAAGAGAAGACTGATTTTGAAGAAAATTAGACTTAAGTAAACGAAAAACTCTTTAATGCTATTTTTTCGATCTCTTGAAGAATATTAATAAAATACAAATTAATTGGAGACATAATCAAGACTCACAATAGAACTCTTGTTATGTCGGGCAGAATTGATTCCTAATCCGAAGAAACTAGTTTAATTTCAAAATATTATTTGAATTTAAACAAATTATTGTTTAGTTGAAAAATAAGTAATACCTGAATATAAAAATAAATTATCATTAATTAATCAGTTTTCTAAGTTCCTGAAATCTCCCATCGGTCTTTTAGGTTACGCGCGACCGCTACTGTTCCAAATAGACGCGCGCCCTCTTAAGGTTAAACAGTTTACAATATTTAGTATTTTCATAAATCCACAGCTTAAATGATAGTTTTTAAAAAAATACCACACACACACACCACACACCACACACAAACACCACACATCACAAACACACACACAGTGTTGTGTTGTGTGTTCCACAGTGTTGTCTTTTTAACCCAATAGTTGACTGGTAGAGAATGCTTTGTGGCATTAAGTCCGCCTATGTACCACCACTGTACATGAAGTTTAAATAAATAAAAAATACTTTTACACGTCAACTAGATGAGACTGGTATTTTCTGATGACTATCCTGAGAAAAAAAACTGAAAAAAAACTCTAGGTTCAAAGTGTCTTATAAGTCCATACAGCAAATTTGTAAAGGAGATGATTTTTACACATTTTTTTGCCGTAATAGACAAGGTAAGAATTTGAAGTTAAAGGTGAAAATCTATTTAAGCCTGAGATAAGACCTGTAATAATGTATGGATCAGTATGTTGGGCTGTGAAAAAGAAAGATGAACATGATTTGCATATTTATATCGGAGATGAGGAAGGTAAGACGGTTGCCGGAGTGGCGAGAATTATAGATAGAGTGAAAAATTACTATATAAGTAGTCATTTTTATGGAGTATGGAGTACTGCTCTCATCTTTGGGACGGATCTGCCCGATACCAGCTTGATACACTTGAGGCAATTGAGAGGCGAGCCAGGAGGATCATTGGCAATGATGCACTCGTTGAGTCGAGGCTCCAAAGTCTTGAGCATCGACGCCGAGTTGCTAGCCTGTTGGTTTTCTAGCGGTTGCATTTCGGGGAGTGTGCGTCGGAATTGCATAACCTAATTCCGCCTATCCCGTTCGTTATCGGACCACCAGGCAGACTACGGTCGTACGAAGAGGAGAGAAGAAACGCATGTCATTGAACAAGTTATAACTACTTTTTACTCACATGTGGAAAGATGGATGGGAAGAGAACAGCTAATGAAAAAATGG
The DNA here is from genome assembly GCA_949316375.1 of Mythimna vitellina. Taxonomy (NCBI): domain Eukaryota; kingdom Metazoa; phylum Arthropoda; class Insecta; order Lepidoptera; family Noctuidae; genus Mythimna; species Mythimna vitellina. Next base: position 2,339,950 of record OX438687.1, on the reverse strand, counting down.
ATGGATTATGTGAAGAGTGAGAAGAAAGAAAAGGGAGTTAGAGATAGTGTGACGGTCGATAGACTAAAGAAAAGAATGTTGTTGCGTTACTCTCGATAATTTTGTCCAATGTTTTAACGTATACATATTTACTTCTCATACCAACTTATATGCAACCTACCGTACCTCAAAAGAAAAAAACTGAACCCTTATAGGACCACTTTGTTGTCCGTCAGTTTGTCTGTCAAGTCCCTTTATCTCGTGAACGCGTGGAGGTATCCAGTTGAAATTAAAACCATATACTCAAATCAGCGGTCTCATAAAGCTTTAAAAAAATTGAACATTTGAGTTGATAAAAAAAGGCCATTTATGTCGCAAAAAACGTCTATTTCGACACTTTGAAGGGGATCAAAATTCATAGGGTACGTATCGTTGACCTAGAATCCTGAAATTTGGCATAAAGCAAGGTCTTATAGCACAAATATAGAAAAAATCTGAAAATTGTGTCAAAAAAAAAAAAACATTATTTGCTGTTTTCATAGGGAAGTTTGTACGGGACCCTCAGTTTGCGAGTCGGGCTCTCACTGACCCGGTTTTTATTGATATTACGGTGGTTTGCCTTTTAATTGCTGTATGCCTTTGTATTTGTACCAAGACTAATATTTATACTTTTTTTTTTCTTTCCAAAGTTTTTTTGTTTTAGGTGGGAAAATCATCTTATGACAAATCTCGCTCTTGGGCGGAGCGGGAGATAGTATCAGACTTTTACTGACTAAAAACTCACTCCTGTTCCTTCGTTGCTTTCGTCCCAAGACCCCGGGTTCCGTTTTCACACTACCCATGGCCCCAGTAGGCTTCAACCCTGCTGGGCCCCTACTATTTGCTGACATCTCCCTGAGGCACGCGTGGAACAATACGTCGACGACTTGGGCTCGGTCCGGTCGGTTACCGGACGGTCAGACGGCGGGCTACCCATTGCTCGCCGTCCGCAAGGCCGCGCTTACGGTGGCCGGAAATCGGGATCAGAATCCCAAAGAAAAGTGTGAACGAATGCATTATACATCTCCAACTCACTTGAGTGATGTTAACACATTAGGTTAAAACCATTACAATTAACGATCCTGTACTCAAAAGGCCACACCGATCACATCTGACAAACGGATTAGTTTCTATCCGCAAAACGACGATATTACAGGCCGAGCGGTAATTACACTTAACCCTCACTGAAATCTGATTTAGTAGATAATTGTAATTTAATTTATATGTGACTATGTTATGTAGGTCCATTTATGTTGGACGCTGTTCATGGTGTCCGTCAGATCATGATTTTATAATAATAATAATGACCTTAAAGCTAAAAGCTTCGACCACCATCTGTCGAAGATGTCGTTGCACGGTTGGATCAAAAGCCTGATACAGAAGCCAGTACTCCTCGATACGGCTCGCATTGTGAGGATGTTCCTGTTTCTGGAGCCGTAACAACCTACTGGTTATTAGGGCTCCAGAGACAGGATCCAAGCTACTGCTTTACTGACCCTGTTTTCAGTCGAAAGACGTCCACTGTTGGACATAGGCTTCCCCCAAGCGTCGCCACAACGACCGATCCTGTGCGTCTCGCATCCACGGCATTCCCGTGACTCTCACCAGGTCTTCGGTCCACCTTGAGGGAGACCTTCCAACGCTGGTCATTTTCATACCTAGACCAAATGATTCCCAAAGCAGTACAATATTAACAGTATTGGCATCGCAAACAGAGCGGTGTAATCCGGGTCTGTGTACATTTTGCATGCAATTCATCTGACCCGTTGAGATGCCTCCACCCATCTGAAATTGCTTTACATGCATAATTCACCACCCAATATTTAAAAGTATGGTATTTTCGATTACCTTTTTGCCCACTCTGGGCGGTTTATTAAATTTTCTATGGTTATGACAAAATTGGCACGTGGTTTTTTAAAAAGGAACGAAGTAATCTTTTCTCGTACTTTAAAAGATGTTTGTCCTTAAATAAAAACTTACAAAACGCTAGTTCATTAAGAACTTCAAAAAAATACACGGGAATGACGGCACGTGTGGTCAAGTCATTACCGGTGTAGCGAGTTGATTCCCGAAGCGAAAGATCGTCGCCGCCGATCGCCCCCACGAGGACACGGCGTTGCTCTGCCCAAGCAGGACACACCTAAACTGTGTGCTCCACCGTGTCCTCCAGGCGGTCCACACCATGGCGACACCCGGGCGTCGCTTCCGCACGAAACCGGTGCAGGAACTTCCCGAACTTACCGTGTTCGGTGAGAACCTGTGTCATGTGGAAGGTGAGGACGCCGTGAGATCTTTCCAACCACGCTTCAAAGAGGGGACTTACCGCCATAATTTTGGCGTGCCCGTTTTCCCCCTTCAGCCATTAAGTCTATATTTCATCTGTAAGTTTACTGTAAAAAAAAACTCATATCTGATATAAACTCGCTCTTGCTCATAAACTTATTCACTTCGCGTCAGACAACCGATAAACACACTACTCGTACCAAAATACGATTAAAGCTACACCGTCCAATATACTAAATCCGGATCCGACCGATCTAAATCCTCCATTAGGCCATTATTATTTCGCCGAATTAAACTTCAACTATAATTCTACCAAAGAAATTCGGTTTTCGGAAAAAAAACCCAGGGTCTAACAGGCCAAGTCTAACGATTCGTGTAACACAGAGTTATTGCAAGGTTAACATCCCAATTCTGTTCTATTTAGCGTAACGTTTACATGTGTGAACATAAATATAGAACGTAATAGATGTTTGTGTGGTCCTATCTAATAATTGTCGTTCGGTTTAGTGAATGTTAATAGGAATCTACCATTATGTTTGTTGGTAGGCGCAATAATAGCAAGTAGTAGTGGTGTTTTTAGTTTATTAGAAAACATTTGTGTTAAATTTTAATTTTAATCAATCTTAAAGCGGTAATGAAAAACATTGTTCCCCAAACGTCGCTACAACGACTGGTCCTGTGCGTCTCGCATCCATCGGATGATTGGCATTTGTAATTTCGTCGTTAAAATAAAATTATCTAGTGACAACAGAGTCAACCAATTAGAAAACCAAAAAGACGAAACGAATAAGTTAAAAGGGAATCGTCTGTCATGGTATAGTCATGTGAAGAAGAGAGTTGAAACGCATGTTACTAAAGGAGTTACATGCGTATGGCTAGAGAGCCTAAAAAAATAGAATGGATTATTTGAGAAGTGATATGAAAGAAAAGAAAGTCAGTGGTACCGTGACAGTTGAATGAACAAAATGAAAGGAAAAAGCATGTTGTGCCGACCCCGATGATGAGGTCAAGAGGACAATACTTAAAGGGTTGATAAAAAAACAAAACTACAAATAAAAGAAATGGCTAATAACTTGAACATTGGTGCTAAACCTTGTAATGATAATAACAATTTATGATCCACAATTTATAGAGTCTAAACAAGGAACATTCCCTTCGCGACAGCCCTTCTCTGGACGTCTTTAAGAGGAAAATTAAACAGCACTTTCTTTCTCAATTGACATAATATTAGTATTTATATTGTTATATATATTATATCTGTATGTATGTATATATATATATTAGACGTATTTATGTATGTTTATGTTGTACACTGGATCCTACCCTCGATTGTGATCTCTCTCTGTCACTCAAAGGTTTGCTGGGAGAAAACTCATTGTTGAGTTACGCTTGCCTTTGTACGTAAATTATCAAATCCATGTATTGTAGTTAACTTTTGTTTTTTTTTGATAAAGAATAAAGAAGGAAAACAACTAATGGCATTGCAAAAAAAGTAAAGTCACTTCCTACAATAATTTACATTCCAATAACAGTCCCAGACTTAGGACCTACCCAAATCTTACAGCTTCAAGACCTAGAACGCAATATACATGCAAATACTAACCACACGTGTATTTGTCGTACGATTTACGTCCGTCATTTAGGCTGTTAAACGAACTGGGTAGCGCGAGGTGCGCGGGGAGCAGGTAATTTTTCCACGACCTGTGAGAAGAAATGACTGTAATAATCGCGTTATTTTCGTGTGAAATCATGAGTTTATTTTTCTGTTTAATGTTGATGGTTTTACGTCAGGATTTTTTTTTTTTAATTATTGATAGGTTCGCACTTGACCGCTATCTCACCTGATGGAAAGCGACGATGCGGTCGACGATGGAACGCGCTTACCTAGAAGTAACCTATTCACTCTTGACTTAAAGATTCCCGGGTTGTAGCCATCAGGGAACACAGATTCCGGCAAGGAATTCCACTCCTTAGCTGTACGCACAATGAATGTGTTCTCAAAATTTGTTAGGTTTGAGCAGTTTTGACGCTGAGCAAATGATAGAGCGCTCCCATTTCGACACCACACTCTCTCGCATCGCGCAACTACCACAGAAACCTTCTTAATTAAACACTAATACCATAAAGAGCCCCTAAACCGGGTCCGGTAGGCTTTAATTTACCTTGTAATTACGATCTAACGTAGTATTTAATTTTTTAGGGAATTCGTAGATGTAGGTAGTCAGTCCTATGACATTTATTTAGTTACTGAAGTTTTTTAAACTAAATAACATTTATTAAAACTTATTTTTTGCAAAATACAATCTCTGGAAGTATTTTTATGATTACGAAATGTATTTCACTAATAGAAATGTACTCTTTAGGTAAGCGTTAGTTGCAAAGAATTCAAGGTCGAAACATCACCAAACTTGAATGCTAGTAGTTAAGGCATATTGCTAGCAGACCAAATGGTCAATCAGGCTGAAAGGGTCTGAAGTGATGACCGCATACCTGAAGACACAGCGTCGGAAGGCCTCCCAACATGTGAGCCGATGCCCTGATGCGAGTCGCGGATTTCCAAAGGATGTGTGATGTACAGGATCGGTCGTTGTGGCGACATTTCGAAGAGGAAGTGGACGTTTTGCGGCTGAAATAATGATGATGGTGAATTAAGTGTCAAAAAACGGGACAATAATCCTGGAATAATGAACGGTTTCTATATATATCAAAGAAAGAATACGAAAACAAAGACTCTGGAAAAACTGAGAAAAAATAATTCTAAAAATGTTTGGTGAAAATCAAGCGCAGTAATGTGCCAAATTAAATACTGAGTTCCAATTATGTAATTTCAAAAGTAATCATGAAATTTTAAAGGCTTTCATCTTATCGATGATGATTAATTCCTGTTAAAAGCAGATTTAATAATTGCCTATTAATCGTCCTGCCCTTTAATGTGGATCAAAATCACATCTAGAATATTCCATAATAATTTGAACCGAAATTGCAGTTTTTTTTTTTATTGTTTGGAAAAATCATCTTATGACAAATCCCGCTCTTGGGCGGAGCGGGAGATAATGTCAGACTTTTACTGACTAAAAACCGACTCCTGTTCCTTCGTTGCCTTCGTCCCAGGGCCCCGGGTTTCACTTTTATATTACCCGTGGCCCCAGTAGGCTTCAACCCTGGGCCCCTACAATACCGAAAATGCTGTTAATTTTCGCTCAATTTTTACAATTCGAATTTTTTCGCCTTAAATGTGCATTCAACCTTTACAGCTACTTGACTCACGAAATGCAAGCTGACATCCCTAATTTCACCAAGATAAATGTCTCACTTATTATTTCTCACCCTGAAACAAGCTTAAAAGCGAAATACGTCATCAGTAGTGGAAAAATATGAGACATTTGCGTTACAAAGACAAATTCGCAGCGAACCACAAAGATGGCACGTATAATTTCAGAAGGGCTGCTTTATACAAGGAATATAACTCATGTAAATCTAATAGGTACAGTTATAATATTAGACGAAGTCAAAGGAACAATGGATGGATTGTGAGAAAAACATTGAGATATGGACGAAGAAGAGTCAAAAACAAATGAACATCGCGAGTGTACACGCGCTGTACGTAAAGCCTGTCAATGTGTGTGAAAGCGTCTGTTTTTATTCTGTGTATTGGGATAACCTTCTGTTAAAAGTCTGTCTATTGTTTCTCAGTGGTGGTGACAACTTCCCGCGTATTAACGGGGATTTATGTCCGGAATGCATTGTGAGACGTACGTGTAACGCGGTGCATTGCAAATAGGATGTCGTAACCAAGAGTTTTTCCAGCGGTGGGCTCCTATTTGAGCTTCTGATTAAGTTTGAGAGCTGAATTTTAAGTTGCACTGATTTTCGTACTCATTTTTGTGAGCTTTCCTAATGAAAAAACCGGTTCCATCTCGTTTTGTGATTCAACATTCTCAAAGTTTGGCTGAAAATTTTATAGTCCCACTATTTTGATTTACGGTTGCGGTCTTTTATCCCCTTTACTAAAGCTCCCAGGTTTAAGCCCCAAACCAATTCTAACGTTCAATTTCGGTAAAAATATGCCCGTCTGTACCATTACCCACGGTTCTTTTCCTATCACAAATTCAACGGTTCGTGACCATAAAAATGACACATGTTACTTCAACTTTCTCTTAACCAGGCACCATATATCAGGCACAAACTGGATCCCTTCGCTTGTGCCCACTCGTGCATTTCAGATTTATGTCTACATCTGACGATTCTCAATGCTGTTATACATATCTTCGTAGTCGTATGTTTAATCTCCTTAGTTTGAATTTATGGTAGCAATTTTGGATTAGTTTCTTCTGACTGTAAAAATGGCGGTCTGTGGTTGGGTGTTTGAAAAATTTACGTAATATTACGGGTCGTTTTATTTGAATTACTGTATTAAATTAACGAATTGTTAGAATTTAGTCATTCACACTGTTTATGTAGTGATACTTGGCAAAGCACATACGTTTTCTTTTTGTTTGCTTACCTGATTGTAGTAACATTATTTTTATTTTATCTAGAAGATCAACAACGTGTAGTTCTCTTTGAGAGCACTATAAAGTATAAGCAATTGCATCTCAACATCATTTCTTCAAAAATAAATTTAGTTTAATATTTTTTCATATTGTTATATCTCCACTCCAGGGAATATAGTGTTTGAAAGTATATTCAAATAAGACTTTATGCTCAAGCACAGAAACGAAATGAAATACCAAAAACATTTTACAATCCCGAATAAAATCATTACAAAGTATTTCTTCTGTCTACACGAGAGCTAAAACAAAAATAAACTGTATCCAGCTTGTGACTCGAAACTCTTGAACTTTGTAAGTGAACCGAGCTAAACTTCGTGCATTTTGATAATAAACAAAATAAATCTGAAATATGTTAGGATTTGTAGAATTCTTACACATCGGGCGAAACGCGATCAAAGTTTGACACTTACATGAAACATGGTCCAAGTTTTTTGTTCCTGTCTAAGCAGCAGATGAATAACGTCTAAAATATTACTGGGTTTAGCAATACTTTTGGCAGCGAAAATGGTTTTTGATAGCAAAAATAAACTTATCTTGATATACATTATTATAAGCTCGCTACATATAAAATACCGCTTATGGCTTAAGAATTTTATTTATTTATTTTATAATTTATTTACACACATGAATAAAGAAAGAAGATACATTCTGATAAAAAATGTACAAAGGTACTGCTTATTTCCAATAAGAAATTTCTTCCAGGAGACCTGCGAAAGGAGAAATAGGAAGAAATGTAGACAATAGTGTGTAGAAGTAATTAAATAAGAGAATGTGAAATCTTAAATTAAAATAATAAATACTAATCTTTTTCTTGAATTTTTATTCTTCTGCTGCAATGAAAAAATCCTTTTCAATCTGAAAATGTTAGTAGTCTTTCAAAAGCGAAACTTATGAATATAAAAATCTAATATGGTTAGAGTTAGACCAAGCAAAAAGTTAGTCGACCCAAAAACATCGGGTCCTAACAAAGTTATTTGAAAGAACTTAAAATATGTATGTGTCTAGGGAATTACATTTTACGTGGTATTACGTTGTACAGTAATGTCTACTAGAGTCTGAATGTACTCTGATTTTATGCTTCAGATTATTACTTCTTCTTCCTTTCGTGTCGATGTACTCTAACAAATTTTTTTCTGACCAGTATTTGGCAACCTCTACGGCTCTGTTATTGGCCTTGGATATATCCTGAAAACTGCAGATGGTTGTGCAGGATGGACAGAATAACAAATGACGCATGTCCTGTACGGCGGTTCCACACTGGCACTATGTTAGAGATGGGTCGAGGAAGCCCCATTTGGCCAAATTGTTTTTACAGCGGCCAACCTGGGTCCGCAGTCGGTTAAGAGATTTCCAGATTTCTCTTAAAAAAAAAATACATTCTCTCCCACCTGAGGGTAAATTGGCTCAGGTGGGAGAGAATATATTTTTTTTATATTATTTTTGAATGTATTTTTTTATATTTTTTATATTACCCAGGATCGTTCCGCAGTGACTGACTGGCAATTTGTGGCTACTAACACCACTACCACTGCAATGACGAGGTCAATCTTTGATATTTACTAATGCAGCAAGCAACAAAACAATCATAAATTTTAAATATTGGCCACCACACTACAAAAACTTGGTGTACCAAAATAATGCAAGACACGTTTATGCCACTTATAGTTGGCATCGCTCCAAAAGCACGAACGTAGTACCTTGGAAACGGGATGTAAATATTTTCCAATTAAGTTTTTGTTCTGAACTCAGTCCTGTACGACGCACGGTGCACACTAAAGTGGTTGTAAATAAGTAACACTATTCTGTGGACGCAAGATTAAAAAAATAAAAATTATAAAACCGGATAAATGAAGAAAAAAGTATTTCATATTTTAATTAACGACAAGAGAAGCTACGCTAATAAATTTAACGATAGCAGTGATGTTTTTCAGAATAAGAATAAGAAATTTTATTTGCTCAAACATGTGTATGCATACAGAATTAAAATAATACATGCATGCAAGATCTTAAATAAAAGTGGCTCACGACATGTCTGCCATTTCTCATGGCGTGCAAATATCTTAGGTTCTACGAGTATTACATTATTAGTATGTTTTTATTTTTTATTTTAAATATTTTAATTATATTTAATAACATTCAATTATTTTCAATTAAAGTCAATTATATTTAATAAAATTCATACATTCTTAAAAATAATCCGATAAACTCTTTATTATTAATTTATATGCCCGTACTAAGACCTGTAATACTGTATTGTTCTGGATGTTGAGCTATGAAAAAGAGTTATGATAAAAAATTGCATGTAGTGGATGAAAATGTTGAGATGGATGTGTGGAGTGACGGAACAGATAAAGTTATAAATGAATTTATAAGAGGAAGTTTGAAAGTTGCGTCAGTGGTTGAAAACTTGAAAGGGGAACGTTTGTCTTGTTACGGTAATGTCGAGAGGAGGGGTGAAACGTATGTTTCTGAAAGTTATCAATATACATGGGAATAAGTAGCGAAAGAAGGGAGGCCGAAGGAAAGATGAATGAATTGTGTTAGTGATATAAACGACAGTTGAAAGCATAGAATGGAAGAAAATAGTGTCTTGTCGTCTCACCAAATACGTGGGACAAGGGCAGAATGATGATGATGTCAGGTTTCACTACTAGAGAAAGGTCTCTCTCTATTTCTTCAATTTTTACGAAAACTTCGTACCTTACCTTCATTAAAAAAAAAAGTAAAAAACGTTTAAAGAACAAGACATTCATATCAAATGGAACGAACTTATTTTCCTAAAAATGGACGATAATAGACGCAAATGAAAAGCTTCTGGTTGAATTATAAATATAAAATTACGTCTAGATTTTTATTGACATCCCCTATCTATTGTTTGAACATCAACCCATCCTTAACTTGAGGGTCATGGCCATACGGATGGTGCGAGGATACCGGACGATTTCCCGCGAAGCGGCGAGCCTTCTTGCTTGCCAGCGACCATGGGAACTGGAGGCAACAGTCCTTGCACTCATGCACGAACGGCGCATGGAGATGCAACGCCGGGGCGAAACTCCGCTGCCGCAACAAGTCGCGGCATGGCGGACAGAGTTCCGGCGAGTTCTCATGGAGAAATGGCGACAGCGACTGTCGCGACCCCGTGCTGGGCACGCCACAATTATGGCGGTAAGTCCCCTCTTTGAGGCGTGGTTGGAAAGACCTCACGGCGTCCTCACATTCCGCATGACGCAGGTCCTCACCGGACACGGTAAGTTCGGGAGGTTCCTGCACCGGATTCGTGCGGAAACGACGCCCGGGTGTCGCCATTGTGTGGCCCACCCGGAGGACACGGTGGAGCACACGGTGGAGGTGTGCCCCGCTTGGACAGAGCAACGCCGTGACCTCGTAAGGGCAATCGGCGGCGGTGATCTCTCGCGCCGGGCCTTGGTTCAGGCCATGCTCCGGAGCGAGGAGGAGTGGCAGGCGGTCGCCTCTTTCTGCGAAGCAGTAATGCTAGCTAAGGAGGCGGCCGATCGCGTGAGGCAACGGTCCTTACGCTCCAACTGCCGCCGGGATTCCGATCCCGATTTCCGGCCACCGTAGGCGCGGGCTTGCAGACGGCGAGCAATGGGTAGCCCTCCGATCGTCCGGTAACCGTCTGGACCGAGCCTAAATCGTCGGCGGCGTGTATTGTTCCACGCGCGCCTCAGAGAGATGTCAGCAAATTGTAGGGGCCCAGCAGGGTCGATGCGGTCTACTGAGGCCCATGCCCGACAAGGTCCATATTGATCTTGATAATATTTTATACCACCTATGTACATAATATGGAATGCAATAAAGTATAGAGTATTGAGGCCATGGGTAGTGTGAAAATGAAACCCAGGGCCCTGGGACGTAAGCAACGAAAGAACAGGAGTGGGTTTTTAGTCAGTAAGAGTCTGACACTATCTCCCGCTCCGCCCAAGAGCGGGGATGTCATTAGGATGATTTTCCCACCCAATAAAAAAAAAAAAAAAACCCATCCCTAACTTTTTAAAACATAAACCTTAAAATTATATCTTGCCAATTTTCAAGTTAGTAGTATGAATGTGACCTCCATGGTCGCCGCTATATCTAGGACCAAAGTACTTACTAAAACAATTCAAATGAGCCCAAACTCGATGGGGTTAATTGTTTCGTTTTATTGCGCAGTACCTATGGCCACCATCCAGCTCCATCATCAGACCCTGGTAACTATGTACGATCAAAGTACTCGTCAACATGAATCAAACGAGCACAAACTCGATGGGGTTGTGCCGTTTTATTGCGGAGGTCTTACGGCCACCTTCCAGCTCCTTCATCAGACCCTGGCTACCATAGAAGATCAATGTACTCGTGAATGTGAATCAAACGAGCCCAAACTCGGTGAGGTTGAGTCGTTTTATTGCGCAGTTCCCATGGCCACCTTCCAGCTTCATCATCAGATCAGCTCCAAAAAAAAATGTCAGGTCAATCAGTTTTAAGATACCTGCTTCAAAATTGAGTTGCAAGATTTGAGCCGAACATACATAGTTACAGACATTGCAAGTTAATAAAAAGCTTGTAAAAAACAGGCAGGTTAAACTACCTGTCTGAAACAAACTTCAACGAAACAATGCATTTTATAAATTCCCCTTTAATATCCTGTTCATTACAGCAGCAGGCTTCTTACTCAAGCGCAACTCAGTAAGTCTTCCATCAAAATAGGAATCCTCATAAAAAATGTTTAAGCTCCCAAAGTTATACAAGTCTCGTTCGTTGGAAACTTTATAATGAAAGCCTCTATAGATGAAACAAAAAGCAAGAAAGTTGACGATGTTCCGCCTACGATAGACCAGTGAAAGTTGTAAACAATAGGTAATTCTGAGAATCTAACACGGTTAGCATGTTGTTTTGAAGACAGACGTACAGACGTTATTAGATTTAATGATCGAAACATGTTTGGTTTTGGAACGACTCGTTCGGTTGATTTCAAAGAAACAACTGAGTACTTAAATAAATGATTTGGTCTGTTTTGGAAAGGATAATTGTGTTGCTTGGAAGTCACGAGTTTACGAGAGTTGATTTCGATATTTTAGTAAGATTCGTGTATAGAATTTATTGTTTACAACATCTCCATGCTAAACGAAAACTCTATCTCTCACCGTAGGTGCGGGCTTGTGAACGGCGAGCAATGGGTAGCCCTCCGACCGTCCGGTAACCGTCCGGACCGAGCCCAAATCGTCGACGGCGCGTATTGTTCCACGAGCGCCTCAGGGAGATGTCAGCAAACCGTAGGGGCCCAGCAAGGTCGAAGCCTACTGGGGCCATGGGTAGTATGAAAACGAAACCCGGGGCCCTGGGACGAAGGCAACGAAGGAAGAGGAGTGGGTTTTTAGTCAGTAAAAGTCTGACACTATCTCTAGCTCTGTCTAAGAGTGGTATTTGTCATTAGATGATTTTTCCTACCTAAAAAAAAACTCTCTACTTCTGGCGATTTATGAAACACATCTCATATAGGATAGACAGACGGACGGATGGATAGGTGAGGCTTAGTAATGGGGTCCCGTTGGTACCCTTTGGGTTCAGAACCCTAAAATCCGTAGTTCAATACATCTTAAAAATCTACTGAATTTTTCATCCAATTTTGATAATTATATTTGAGTTGAACTACACGAATAATGGAATTCGAGGAGCACAGGTGGCCGAATGGTAACTGCCTCGACTTGCGAGTTGTAGTTCGCGGGTTCAAACCCAGCCAGGCGCATTATTTTGTGTAATTTATTTCACTGCTCTCAAAACGGTGAAGGAAAACATCGTGAGGAAACCGGCATATCCTTGAACCAATAATTAGAAAACTTGTGACATCCACCAACCCGCACTGGGTCCAGTTTGTGAATTACGATCCATTCCCTCTCCTAGAGAAGAGGCCTGAGTCCCAACAGTGGGAACATTATGAGGCCGACTATGCTATGCTGTACGAATACTGACAAATGCTTGCACTGACTGGACAAGTTCACACCGATCTGCATGGTTTGCATATGATTTAACCATTACATGTTTGCTGTATGAATTTTAAAAGAGACTTTGACCCCAAAGTTTGTTTCAATGTTTCTTTTCAGAGTAGTCCAGCTAGGAAACACCGGCCTTATTTAATATAAATTGACGAAAAAATTGACGTGTAGAACTATTTTTTTAAAACCTACGTATTTGCAAAATAAATATTATTTAATTTTATAAAAAATACATTATTAAAAAAATTATAAATGATATTTGTTTTGCAAATAGGTTTTTAAATGTTTCATATAATATGATTTTTTGATCAAAAAGTGTTATTTAATAGGTATTTACATTTAAAAATACTAACTATAATTACACACTACACTTATTACAACTAACTAAAATTAAACTAAAATATGGCGTCAAAAAACTCTTCCACATCGCTGTCAACTGGTAATGTGCCCAAAAGACTGGCGGCAATGCCACGCTGTATGGCAATGCTTATTCCCTGTCCGAGGTAAAAGCCAGCCTTTGGGTCACGCGAAGTGTCTACTAGACGTTTATACAACTTGTGAGCACTCGGACCACACGAACCGAGAGTTTCAACCCCAAACGGTTCGAAAATGTAACTTCCAACAAGGTTATAATATGATAGGGTAAAAACACAGCCACAAACAAACAAGTATAATGCAATCAACCACATACTTTCAAGACCAAAAGAGGAGCCAGGAATCCCATTCAATTCACATTGGATGTCTCAATTTATAGTAATCAACATCAAAAATGGCGCCGGCTCCGCTTCACAATCTAAGCATGATCGATGCTCTGTCACGACCCATTGATGTATTTCTTCGAGAGGGTGAATTTTCAAGTGAACGTATTTTGTTAAACTTCAAGCGTGTTTTGATGTCCTGCTTCTCGTAATCGCATTAAAAAGGCTCTTTTTGGAATAAGGAGTAGTGTTTTTGCGTTTGCTGATGAGAGTGGGGGGTGCCGAAATGAGGCGTGGGCTATACAATATTGAAATACGCTAGCTTTAACTGAATTTACGTTGAGGAAGTAACGACTTAAGTTGAAGTATAAAAGGAATTAAAGAGTAATGTAGGCTCATTAGCAGTAGTTGCAGTAGGTACTGCTATTTTCTCTTCAACACCTTAAATTGACTAGTAGAAAATGCTTAAGGCCTTTTTTCTGGTGGGAAAATCATCTTATGACATCCCCCGCTCTTGGGCAGGGCTGGAGATAGTGTCAGACTTTTAGTGACTAAAAACCCACTCCTGTTCCTTCGTTGCCTTTCGTACCGGGGCCGAGTCTTCCTTTCAGAATCAGACCCTTGGCCCCAGTAGGCTTCGACCCTGCTGGGCCCCTACAGTTGCTGACATCTCCTTGAGGCGCGCGTGGAATAATACGCGCCGTCGGCAGCTTGGGCTTGGTCCGGACGGTTACCGGACGGTCGGACGGCGAGCCACCCATTGCTCGCCGTCCGCAAGCCCGCGCCTACGGTAGCCGGATCGGAGTTCCGGCGACGGTGGGGCGTGAGGACCGCTGCCTCACGCGATCGGCCGCCTCCTTTGCTGATGAGAGTGGGGGGTGCCGAAATGAGGCGTGGGCTATACAATATTGAAATACGCTGGCTTTAACTGAATTTACGTTAAGGAAGTAATGACTTAAGTTCAAGTATAAAAGGGTAATGTAGGCACATTAGCAGCAGTTGCAGTAGGTACTGCTGTTTTTTCTTCACTACCCTTAATTTACTAGTAGAAAATGCTTAAGGCCTTAGCCCTTTGTACCTTTGTGTTGCATGAAATTTTAATAAATAAATACTGCAGAGAAGAATACTTTAGAACATAATACGTGGGGCATACTGAAAGTCTCTGGATCTGGCCACTTACAATAAAATAATTTAAAAAAAATTGTAAAATTCAAAAATGGAACTCTTTGCGAGCATGTTGTTTTTTAATTTGCGAAACTGCCATAAAATAATAAAATAATGTGATTTTTTATAATTTTCGTTATGGCTTCAGTCAACAAGAGAGTTGCCAAAGACTTCAATTGATATTTGGTGTTGAAGCACCATTTTATGATAAAACTTATCGTTTAGCGAAAAACTCGTTTTGTGACCTTTAAACTCGAGTATTTTTTTTCCAGGTGTCGAATAGATGAGGACTCTTTAGATTACATTTATGATAGTGTTTTGAACAGTCCTACCAATTTTCAGCTGGTTGTGAATTAGTGTAACCTTACCTTTATTTTTAGGCTAATTTGACTGGACCATGTTTAGCTATCGCGGTTCATAGAATACAGGCTGGTGACAGTCAGAAAGACGGTGGAGTCTTAGCAATAGAATCTCGTCTGTACGGTTTGGATACGGAACCCTAAAAAAAAAAAACAGCTTATTTTTAAATGTTTCAAAATGTTTTGTTCTGGAGAAAAAGAAATCTTCATATTTACCTTAAAAATAGAGAATATTAGCAAGGAATAAAATCTTTTCCTTATATTCAAAATCAACAGAAAAGCGTTCAAAATGCAGACCAAATACACTTACATAATTTGGGTACTTAAATAGAGATTCAGGACAATGGCGAAGGTGCTTACTTAATAATGGAACCCCAAAATAGGGTTACCCGATAGCCATATCAATAATACAATAATATTCCACAACTATAACACAACGCCGAAATTGTCAAGGAAAAACTTCAACAACACAAAAACTTCGACAAGCAGACCCAGAACAAGTGAGGAAATTGAAAAATATTTGGAAAATCTGTCAGAAACTATGAAGACTTCAGACAATCTAAGCAAAGTTACAGACGTACAGACTTACTACAATCAGCTTGAAAACATCATACTCGATAGTCTAAAAACACAGCAGGCAACAGAAGTCAAAACACATAAGATATTCAGCAAGGACACAGAACTATTAATCAAAAGACGCACAGAACTAATAAAAACAAAAAACAAGAACACTGAAATGAAAACGGAACTGAGTAGATTGTATAAAACAACAAATAAACTAATAAGGAAAGATTACGGCAATTACAGATACAACATCATAACTAAAAACTTAGAAAAATTTAGAAGCACGAAAAGAGCATTTAAGGAACTAACCACACATAAAAAATGGGTACATAACTTTAATAATGTATCTGAAGAAACCAAGACCAGGAAAAACGTGATCGAACATGCAACCAACTTCTATAGAAACCTATACAAGAAAAACGACAACATTATCTCTGAAAACGAAACAAACTATCAAATAAAAGTTAACAATATCCAACCATTTGATGGAAGGGAGGTGTACACACATATAAGACAATTAAAAAACGAAAAAAGCCCTGGCCCAGATGGAATCAGCAATGAAGCTATAAAAGCGGGAGCGCCAATTTTATTATACCATTTGACTCAATTATTCAATATGATACTGAGCACAGAGACAGTTCCCAAAAAATTATGCTCGTCAGATATTATTCTACTTTTTAAAAAAGGTAATCCGCAAGACATAGGAAACTATAGGCCAATCAGTCTTCTAACAAGCATTTACAAACTCTTTGCTTCAATAGTTCTCAAACGAATAACTAAAGAAATTGATAATTCACAACCTTTAGAGCAAGCAGGCTTTCGTTCAGGTTTCAGTACTATCGATCACATTCAGACAATTGAACAAATAATAGAAAAATATAGAGAATTTAACCGACCCCTCTACGTGGCGTTTATAGATTATAGCAAAGCCTTCGACAGCATCAGTCACAGTTCCATTTGGAATGCACTCAACTCACTAAAAATCGACCAAAAATATATCAACATAATAAAAAACGTATATGAAAACAGTACAAGCAAAATAAGACTTGAGACTAGTGGAGAGCCCTTCAAAATTGAGCGAGGTGTAAAACAAGGTGACCCGCTGTCACCAAAACTTTTTATAGCGGTTCTTCAAGACATTTTCAGCAAAATAAATTGGGAACAAAAAGGTATACTGATGAACGGTAAGTACCTCAATCATTTAAGATTTGCAGACGACATTGTGATACTAGCTGAAACACCTAAAGATTTAGAGGACATGATAACGACACTCGATCAGGAAAGTAAAAAAGTCGGACTTGCTATGAATACAGATAAAACAAAAATAATGACCAACTTTTACAGAAGACCAATAAAAGTAAACGGACACTTAATAGAATATATTGACAATTATATTTATTTAGGAAAACAAGTCTCATTTAATACAAACAGTAACTTGGAAGAAGTAACGAGAAGAATAACTTTATCATGGAGAAAGTTCTGGTCATTAAAAGAAATATTGAAGGGAAACTATAGTTTACATATGAAAAAAACCGTGATGGACACCTGTATTATGCCTTGCCTTCTATACGGTTGTCAAACCTGGGTATTCACAAAAGTATCAAACAAAAAATAAAGAATACACAAAAAGCAATGGAGAGAAGCATACTACGGATCAGGAAAATACATAAAATACGGAGCGAGTACATAAGACAGAAAACAAAGATTGCGGATGCATTGAGTCACGCACTGACATTAAAGTGGCAATGGGCTGGTCACATCGCACGCTGCACAGACAGAAGGTGGGCAATAGAGACTACTAAATGGAAGGGACCATCAGGCAAAAGAAAAGCCGGCAGACCAAAGCAGCGATGGGCAGACGACATCGAGGAGACGGTGGGGAGAGACTGGATAGACCAGGCCAAGGACAGGAAAAGGTGGAAAAGGTTGGGGGAGGCCTATACCCAAAATGGGGTTCATAACCTAGATGAAGCAGATTCACATAATAACACTAGTTTTTTAAGGTAATATATAAGAAAAAGAAAAAAAAGTACTAACAACATTTGAAATGTAAAATTTAAGGGTTATAGAATAAATGGCTTTATTATTATTATTTTCTTTATTCACTTTAAACACATATTAATTACATTTTTAAATATTTTTCTTAAACAAAAAGATACAAAAAAAAAACATTTAAAAATATAAAAAATAGTACCCCACCGGTATCGGGAACAGGGTCCAAGCTACCGGCGGTCAGGGCTCCAGAGAAAGGAACCTCCTAACAATACGAGCCGTGTCCAGGAGTACCGCTTTCTGAATCAAGCCCTTGATCCAGCCGCCTAACGCGAGCCTCCTAAGGTGTTGGTCGAGGCTCTTGGCTATTAAGCCATTGCCCGACACGACTATCGGTACAATGATCGCTGAGTCCACATCCCACATGTCGACAACCTCGCGAGCCAAGTCAATATATTTAATTTGTTTATCTTTCTCGGCTTTCACGAGGTTCTCGTCATGTGGAACGGAAATGTCAACAATCATTGCACGCCTCTCGTTTCGGTCCACCACCACTATATCAGGCTTATTGGCTACAATAGTCCTGTCAGTGATGATGGACCTATCCCAGTACAAAGTGATATGACCATTATCAAGAACTGGGTCGGGCTCATACCTGTAGTACGGCACTTCCGATTCCACAAGAGAGTATTTCAGAGCAAGTTGCTGATGGATAATTCTGGCTACTAGGTTGTGCCTATGCAAGTACTCTCCGTTAGCTAGACGAGAACAACC
The DNA here is from genome assembly GCA_949316375.1 of Mythimna vitellina. Taxonomy (NCBI): domain Eukaryota; kingdom Metazoa; phylum Arthropoda; class Insecta; order Lepidoptera; family Noctuidae; genus Mythimna; species Mythimna vitellina. Next base: position 2,321,555 of record OX438687.1, on the reverse strand, counting down.
AGAGATTATGTGACGAATTGATTCTCCCGGACGGTGACATGCCCGACAGATGTCAACCGTGCCGTCCTTCACAATAAATCTCCGGTAGTTATTCGTCATGATAACTTCGTCCATAATTGCACAGACAAAACCTTCGGTTTCCCCAAAGAGGTCACCGAAACGCAGCCAGGCTACGGACGCCAATTGGTCTACATCGGGCCCGTGAAGGGCCCGGAAAAAGCGTCCGTGAAGTTCCTTGCTCTGCCATACTTCCCTGCGATCGTTAGTGTCAAGCACTGCCGGTTTGCGCCAGTTCTCGTTAGCCAGGGAGAGCGGGGTGAGTCCCTTGTCCACTGCCACTACATCTCGATGCATACCCACGTCGGCAGCTAGGAAATATTCCCTGAGACTGCATACCTCGCGATTGTGTAGCGTCTTAGCATTTAAGAAACCTCGACCCCCACACTTCCGCGGGATATACAGTCTCATCACCGACGATCGTGGGTGGTGCATTCGGTATGCAGTCAGCAGTGTACGGACCCGCCTATCCAGGGCGTCAAGTTCCGTTTGAGTCCATTTGAGTACGCCGAAAGAGTACATCAATACCGGCATGACCCAACCGTTGAAGGCGCGCACCTTGTTTCCACCTGAAAGAAGGCTACTGAATACCTTCTTCAGGCGTCCAAAGAAACGCTCCTTCAACAACTGCTTCATGTCCGTGATATTGATGCCTAGGCCTTCCGACATACCCAAATACTTATAGGTTTCGGTTGGAGAGAGGGATCTCAGGATTATGGAATCTGTGAGTTGAGTACCCACTGATTCCACAACCTCCCCTCGCTTTACATGCATGACCGCACATTTGTCCACACCAAACTCCATCCTGATGGCACTACTGAAGGTTTCAGTATTATTATTATTATTATTATTATTATTATAACACAACGCCATAATAGTCTCAAACTAAGCAGAGCTTGTGCTATGAGTACTAGACAACTGATAAACATACACATATATTTCTATATACATACATATTATAAATAAATTATACCCAGACATAGACCAAATGATCGTGCTCATCACACAAATATTTGTCCTGCATGGGAATCGAACCTGCGACCATTGCAATCAGTACTACTAACCACTAAACCAACAGACCAGTCGACAATAATAAAACTTATTTTCTGAATTATTAATCAGTATAAAAAATCGAAAACAAGTGAGCTAAATATGAACAATATTGATAAAATAATTATTTATGTGAAGCTTTTATTAATTTTAACTGAAATATAAAGATGGATTGGTTGAATCGATTGTTTATTACTTAGCAGTAACCACTGAAAAAACAGAACCGAACATAAATATTATGGAAACACTATCAGTTAAATAATTAATTACCCTCATCTTCCTGCCCTTATCCCGTGTTATTTGGGGTCGGCGCAACACGTTTTTTTCTTCCACTCTGCCCTGTTACTCGTCATGCTATCACTAACTTCCTTTTCTTTCATATCACTCTTCACACAATCCATCCATCTTTTCTTTGGTCTCCCTCTCCCTATCCATCCATCCACATGTAAACTCATAACTCTTTTAGTAACATGCGTTTCATCCCTCCTCTTCACATGACCATACCAAGATAAACGATTCCCTTTCAACTTTTCAGTCACTGGCGCCACTTTCAAAATTAATCACCCTAATATTGTGAAATCAAAAGTCTGTATACATGAGTGTATATTCTACACTTCTTCACGCTCAGACGGCTGAACGTATTGGGTTAGTAGATACACGGCATACACCTTATAGACCATGTCTTGGAATAAAAGAAAGAAGAATATTTTACTTGCCACACTTAGATATATACAGTGTAGAAACTTCCTACTTAAACTTATACCACAATCATTTAAACTTAAACTAAATAGCATTGCATAGTATAGTCGGCCTTATAATGTTCCCACTGTTGGGACTCAGGCATCCTCTCTAGGAGCGAGAATGGGCCGTAATCCACCACGCGGGCCCAGTGCGGGTTGATGGATGTCACATGTTTTCGAATTTTTGGTTCTAGGGCATACCGGTTTCCTCAAGATGTTTTCCTTCACCGTTTTGAGAGCAGAGATGATGAATTAATTACACAACGTAATGCGCCTGGCTGGGTTTTAACCCGCGACCTACAACTCGTAAGTCGGGGCCGTTACCACTTGGCCACCACTGCTTCCTCCTCTCCTCCTCCTGCTTAAACTAAATAAAAAAAAAAACTGCACTTATGCCACATAGAATACTATTTATATTTATACAATTATATTCCATTTCTCACGGGTGAAGCCGTTGACTGAAGCCGGTTTATAATAATCGTCCATTGTACTTAAAAAAACAAAAAACAATTTTTGAAATCAGTGACACTAAACAATCACGCGAAAAACCTTTGTATCATCAGAAAACTTCCAGGAAATTTTACTCTGTCCTGTTATTCCATTTACGGATTTGTGTGAACCCTATTCTACTCTAGTTGTGACAAAATTTCAGCTTTCTACAAAGACCCCACTTTAGGCTCTTGCGACATTTGGAAAACTTTTATTGGTCTTATCTTGCAGACACTAATGGGATTAGGAGAAGAAAGTTACTTTCCTAATTTATTGACAGCGTTACCTTCATTAACTTGAGATTGCTTTGACTTGAAATGTTAGATAGGATCGGTCAAACTTCTTGATGTCACTTTAGTTAAATATGTATGGAGTGTCCCCAATATCTGATGAAAGAACTGATAAAATATTGGAAGTTATTTGGCTTTTCTTGAGACGTATTTGCCAAAGATTAGAGACTGTGGTCAATAAAATATCTTGTGAAGTTTTCTATGACACTGTTATAAATTTAATAAATATTACTGATGAAGTCATGATCTCACTGCTGGGACTCAGGCTTTCTTTCTTTGACAGTAGGAAAAAACCGTAATCCAAGCCGACTTTTTGATTCAATTACAAGCCAGTTTTCCCACGATGTTTTCCTTCACCATTTTGACAACAGCGATGGTGAAATAAATTACACAAAGTTAAGCGGTTGCCTAGGTTTTAACTCGCGACGTAAAACTAGTAAGCGACGGCCATCGATTACATGCAATCTATATATTTAAAAGAGAAAACTGACTGAATGACATCAACGCACAACCAAAACTACAGGGACTAGGAACGTAAAATTTTGACAAGGCTTCCTTCTATGACGTATGGGGGAGCATTAAGAGAGGATTTTCCAAAATTCACCCCGTAAGGCGATGAAACGTGGGTTTCATCGCCTTACGGTTTTATGGAGAATTCTATTTTCATGAGAGCGAAGCCGCTGGTTGAAGCTACTCTTTAAAAAACTTTTTACAAAAAAAATATAATATTTTTTGTAAAAAGTTTTTTATTTCACACTTTTTAGTTGCGATACACTTATAAACAGATATCAAATGTTACTTTGTGACTGTAAATGCTTAAGTTTTCGATGAAAATACTAAAATTACTATATAGTTGCCTATAATATTTGAGGAGTTCCCTCGATTTCGCCAAGATTCCATCATCAGATCACAACTTGGTGACTATGGGACCATTCGGAAAGTATACCCTTTCCAACAAACAAAGAATTTTTCAAATCGGTTGGCAAGCGTCGAAGTTATGCGCGAACAAACATAAAAAAAAAATACAAACATCCGAATTGAGATTCTCCTCCTTTTTTAGAAGTCGGTTAATAAAAACAATAATTATGTACCTGTTCATTCAATTTTTTAAGTAGATATACCAATAAATACAACAGGAACAATGTTATCACCTAAGTATTATCGTAATGATAATTATAAAATACACAATTGCAATTTCCGTAATGATGGCAATGATCATTGAAACTAGTTAGGTGGATAAATAATAATCATCACAGAATAAATAGATACAAAAGATAGACTTTATACAACAAGTGAAAACGCACGCACAATTGACAAGCTTCGCATGACGTGAGTGAAAGTGCAATCGCGACTGTCATTTGTTTGAGATCGCCCGTACGTATGTGTTTATGAGTATGTGCGCCTGTTTTTGCTACTTATACGGAACAAGCCTTCTGTACCTATATATTTAGTGTTCGCACTGTTAGATGCTGTGCTATATGTATTTGTTCTCATCTGCATTATTGGATTATGCAATATTAGTAGAATGGGATTATACTGTCCCAATTTAGTGAGGTATAGTTGTGACCGTCTAAAACAGAACATTATTATAATTATATATCTGTTTAGCTAATGTAGAATTTTAACGTGAATAGACCTAAAACATATATTTTAACTGACTTCTAAAAAAGGAGAAGTTTATCAATCCGGTTGTATTTTTTTATGTTTGTCACCTCAAAACTCCGTTGTTTATGGACAAATTTGCAAAAAAAAAAAAAAATTTCCCTTTAAAGGATATGCTTCCAAATTAGTCCCATTTTTTCAAAGTCCAATGCTAATGATGAAATCCATGAGGAATTGAAAGAACTCCTCAAATATTATAGGCAACTATATAGTGATTTTGGTATTTTCATCAAGAACTTAAGCATTTAAGGTCAAAAAGTAACATTTGATGAAGTTGAAATGATGAAGAAGACCAGAAATGGCCAACGGAATTTCACACTCACATAGATATCACAATGAAAATAGTTAAACGACTATGACAATACAAATAAATAAATGTTTCTGAATAGTTATATTGAAAATGGTAGTATCGAAGTGATCCAATAATGATAGGAAGAGCCGGAGATAGGAATCGGAACTCCGTAATTAATCAGTGTATCCTAGCCGTATTAGGCTTATTAGAATTATCATGAGATGCACTTTGGTTATAAGGTACTATCGAACTAATCTAATAATGGAGCCGGAAGGTGGAAGGTGTACACGGGATCTTCATAATAAAAAAAAACTGTATTCTTACAGTGTTTGGGTCTTCTTCTTCTTTTCGTGTCGATGTACTCTTAACTAAATTTTTTCTGACCAGTATTTGGCAACCTCTACGGCTCTGTTATTGGCATCGTATAGATCACACAACCACCTGCAGTTTTCAGGATCTATACGATGCCAATAACAGTGTTTGGGTTAAATGTAATTGTCATGAGAAATAAGTACTCTTTTGGCTCTAATGTATTGCAACTAAAAAGCGTGAAATAAAATACTTTTAACAAAAAAGAATAACCTAATTTTGATCGTTTTAGTGCTTTTTTTAGTGAAGTCGGTTTTATTTTTATTACATTTTTTTATATGAAAAGCTCTCATTGATCTTTTGATACGATTGACAACTTTTTTACTGAGCTGTTAAATAACTTTTTTACGCAAAATTACGCAAAATTGAAGATTTAGTTTGTAGTTAGTGAATAAAAATCTGACACTACCCCTCACCAAGCGGGAGAAGATATTTGATGATTATCTACAAAAAAGGGCAGCATATGATAGCAATACTTTATTCTGCACTAATGAAGGAGTTACAATATAAAAAAAAGATATGCAAAAACAAAACCTCTGAAATATGCTGACTTAAACCAAAATAATTATTTCATTGAATAATTCCACTAAGAAACAATTTCCCCTTAAACTTTCCCCATCAATTTAATTCATACTTACATTATTATAACCCGATGAATATAATCTCAAATCTTGAAACTCTATGCTAAAGCCATTAAATATAACCATCCCTTGAATAAAAACGAGAGCAACGTAATCTTGTTAAGAAAATTTTAACAATTATTGCTGTAATCATAGTATCAAAATAATATTAGAACCTCAGTACTGTTTGCGTCACAGAGTAAAATAATTCTACATCAACAATTGGCATACTGAATGAATTTCACAACAAAATGGAAGGAGTTTTTTACGCTGCGAATAGAAAGGGGGAAATTCAGGCAATTCGCAGAGTTTGTAAGTGGATCCTTTTTATGATAATAATGTCTGTTTAAAATGGCATAAAGTTTCTGCATCGCCTTATCTCTGGCCGCTTGTTTGATAATTTATTCAGTGATGGTAATTGGGGTTGGAACTTTCTCCGGTTGGTTGGAAATAACTCAAGGTTTTTTCGTGTAAAATAATTGAACAAACCATAATCATGGAAGTTATAATATTTTTGTGATTAGGGGTTCTTATGCGTATGTCGTAAAGTATGATAAGTATGAACAATGACTTCACTTGATTGGTTTCACTTGTTACAAAAATAAATACAACTTTAAGTCAAAAATGGTCAACAAGCAAAAAGACTTTGTTAGCTACAATAAACCGTGAATTGTTCTTGATTCAGTTTAGAATTATTTATTCACAATACTTTTAGCTCGAACCCGTGAATAGTTATACCTTTTTTATTTACTTATTATTTATTTATTGCTTGATATACTTACAGTACACACCAAACCGTATAGCAAGGTAACAATGTACGAACTGAAAAAATATACAAACATATTTTTTTTTTCATTTTTCTTTTCTTCAATCTCCTACATTTTTACGTTAATCCTGCTGGCTAATTCTTCATTAAATTTTCACTCTTTTCTTATCTAACTTTATCTCATTTTTGAGGCCGTCTCATCTTGTCATTGTTCACCAAACTTGCAGTGTTTAAGTTTTCTAGTACAAAAAACATCAAAATAAGTGTACATTTATATGTCTCTAATTATATGTTTTATTATAAATTGAATATTCAAGATAGTGTATTTTGTTAGCAAGAACCTTGTCGCTAAATAACAACAGACACAACAGGGTCGATCTTCAAGAAATAAGCAACGTTTGCTGAGATCTTTCGATTCTTCCGTGGATGGGTGACCATTTATTCATCATCATTATCATAATTTCAGCGGAAAGACGTCCACTGTTGGACATAGACCTTCCCCAAGAGTCACCACATTGGCCGATCCTGTGCATCTCGCATCCTGTTTGGTTGTGTTTATCATATTTGGTTTTGCCATAATCGCCACGCTTGGCATGCGGGTTGGCGATCGCAGTGTAGTTGTTGCAATGTACAGATAATGCTGCTGCCCATTCTCTGGTGTGTTCCTTAGTCGCCTCTTGCGACACCCGCGGGAAGAGAAGATGGTGTTATTCTTTACGTCCGGACACTATAGCATATATATATATATATATCTCCAGCCTTTTAGTGTTCCCACTGCTGGGATTAAGGCCTCCTCTCTCTATGAGAGGGAATGGGCCGTAATCCGCCACGCGGGCCCAGTGCGGTTTGTTGAATATAACATATCTTCGAATTTTTGGTTCTAGGACATCAGGCGGTTTTCTTACAATGTTTTCCTTCACCGTTTTGAAAGCAGTGGTGATGAAATAAATTACTCAAAGTAATGCGCCTGGCTGGGTTTGAACCCACGACTTACAATTCGTAAGGCGGGGTCGTTACCACTCGGCCACCACTGCTCTCACACTATACGGAACACCATTTATTCAGTTCCTCAGAAAGTAAGTTAACCTGTTAATCCTGGTTCTCATTTATAGATCGATAAGTCGTTACGTCAATCAGAAGCCAGAATATCTAAAAACCATTCTTATTAAAGGGTATTGTGTTTCCCAATTACTGGGTTGTAGAGATCAGAGACAAAAGTGGATAGTGGATGGAGATAGCGAAGAACAGGGATACATGGAAATTTTTAGAGGAGGCCTTTACCTTCGAAAACGAAGGGTTCTTATATGAATATTAGAATTTTAATATCTAAAGATATAAGAAATAGATCTAAATCGCAGATAAAATCAGATTCGTTAGAGAACATTACCTGTCGCTGTGAGTATCGATAGTCATGTTTTATATTTCTGTCTATAGTTTTCAATGGTTATATATGTATATATGTATCTATTATATAGCATATGTATGTATTTGTGTATCTATTATAATATATTATGTTTAATGCTGGTTCTGTCACACCAATGACAGCCCCATTTCTTATCCAGGCAATTTACTGTCCATTCCAGGTTGCCTGGAAGAGATCGCGGAATGCGATAAGGCCGCCCATTGTATGTACGTATGTGTCTTAGTTTAGTGTCCTTTTGTATATGTATTAGTGTGCAATAAAGAATATAATAAATAAATCAGATGAAGAATTTTTTTTAAAATTTATTTAGAGGTCAAACAGGTGATCGATTCATGTAAAATATTGGTATTCAGCTGAATCTAGACTGGAAGCCGACCCTAACATTGTTAGGGAAAGGTTATAGATTTTATAGTTCATAGCAGGTTATAGTTGACTTTTACACAAAAACTGCATTTTTTTTTAATTCCTGAAAAATTCGCGCTTGACCAGAAGATCTTATCTGATGAAGGCGACGATGCGGATATAGCGGATAGAGCGCGCTTACCTAGAAGCAAATTCACAATTGACTTAAAGAATCCCGGATGTAAGCATCAGGAACAATTAAAATGATCAATCCACAAAAACATTTCAACAAATTACGAAGACAGAAAAATGTCTTTCACCGTTACTATCACCGTCGATAATCAACCAGCGGCCATCTTGTGGAGCAAAATAGATTTAAAATGTCGCTCAGGCCATTTTACGTGGGAATCTGAAGATAACGCACTTATCTTTCTGATATATATTATTGGAAAGGAAGGGACTCTGTTTTTTTCATTCGGTAACTTCGTTAGGACGGTTATAGACGAGATTTGTTTGGTACAATATTTATGTTTTTTAGTAGGGTGAAATAAAGGTTATGTAATTATTTGTGGTACGGGGTTTTGTCTCACGAAAAGCTCTAAACCGTTTCTCCTTTTTTTAAGGTGGGACATCATCTAATGACTTCTCCCACACTAGGATAGAGCGGGAGGGTATGTCAGAATTTTACTGAAAACACCACACCTTTGCCATTTTATATTTATTTATAGTCTAATATATATTTTTATTTAAATTAAATTAAATTTGCAGTACACAGCAGACTCTCTTTTTTATGTTAAGTTCTTACAGTCCATCCTAAGGTTGTCTGGTAGACATCGCTGCTAGTGATAAGACCGCCATTGTACCCATAGATTAAGTTAGTTTAAAAGTTTTTGTTACTATTTTGGTGTACAATAAAGTTTTATTCTATTATATTCTATTCTATTCTATTCTTTTCTATTCTATTCTATTCTATTCTATGCTTTGTTTTTTCAGTTGCCATTTGCGTCCCAGAGTAACCCTTTCAGAAGTCGACCCATGGCACTAGTAGACTTCGGTCCTGCTAGGCCCCTACGGTTTTACTGATAACTCTTTGAGGCGCGCTTGGAAAACTGTTTGTTCCTGTTGTCATTTGCAGATCATTGAAATTCGTGATGGGTAATCAGAAGCTTGATAACCTGGCGAATAGTCTTATCGATTTTTCTTGTGATACGCTGACAGGCAGTATCTTCACCATAAAGTCTGGTATATCAGTTAGTATAAGAGCGAGACGATTCAAACAAATCATAGATGATTTTTTTGAAACGTTGAGCAGAAAAAATGATGATTTTACACAAGTACTAGTATTTACAGCGTGCCTGACAGCAGTTAGATCGAAGATGATAAAAGTCGAAATAAATATCGAATGGTGAATAGGACTGAACATGGTGATTCGAACTTAAACATCAGTTTGTAAAATAAATTCTAGATTACAATTTTGATATGATGCAACAAATTATGCATGGATGGGCAGAGAGAAGGATGCCAAAGAAAAGATGGATGAGTTGCGTGAAGAGGGATATGAAAGAAAAGGGAGTTAGCGATAGCATGACGGATGACAAGAAAGAAAGGAAGAAAAAAACGTGTCGCATGGATCCCTAATAACACAGGACAAGGGCAGAAAGATGATGATGATGATGCAACAGATCAAGAAGATACTTGATGGAAGCCATTCCGTAAGGTGAACAATAAACTATTGAGAGCTTTGAGAGTTCTAAGGACACGAGAAGTAGATTTGAAGTTTACACATCGGATTGTTACAGAACAATCTAAATCTTAATTTTGATCTAATGATTCCACAAAGATACAGTCGATATGTGTTCGAAAACCAAGCCAGAAAGTGTTTCACGGTGAACAGCGGGAGTTTTCTGAATACAAAATGCATAAAACTGGTTGATATGGCTGTTGCTTGGGGAAGATCAATGCAGAGCAGTAAATGTTAAAATGATGAAGAGCTGAAATGATAATGACGCTATTTTTTTGGTGGAAAATCGTCTATTGACTTTTTCTTCTTCTCGCACTAGGCCGGAGCGAGTAGGCGTGTTAGACTTTTACTGACTACAACCCACTCCTAAGTTTCTTCTTTGCCTTGCATTCCAGAGCCCCGTGCTCCATTTTCACTTAACCCGTTGCCCCAGTAGGCTTCGAACCTGCTGGGCATCTTTTTTTTCTGGTGAGAAAATCATCTAATGACATCCCCCGCTCTTGGATGGAGCGGGGGATAGTGTCGGACTTTTACTGACTTAAAACCCACCCTGTTCCTTCTTTGCCAGTTTTCCAGGGCCCCAGGGCTCTCTTTCGCATCACCCATGGGCCCAGCAGGTTTCGGTCGCTGACATCTCCTTGAGGCGCGCGTGGAACAGAACGCGCCGTCGACGACTAGGGCCCGGTCCGAACGGTTACCGGACGATCGGATGGCGAGCTACCCATTGCTCGCCGTCCGCAAGCACGCGCCTACGGTGGCCGGAATCACGGCGGCGATTAGGGCGTGAGGACTTTTGCCTCACGCGATCGGCCGGCCTTTGCTAGCGCAGCAGTAATGCGCAGAAGAAGGCAACCTGCTGGGCATCTACGGTTTTGCTGACAAAGGCGAGGCTAAGGCGCGCGTGGAAACACTACGTGAAGCGCGATGACAAGAACACGTCGTTACCATCGCGTATTCCTAAAATAAATTAATATCCCAAAATACGATTTCATATAGTTCTACAACTATCCGAAGCACTCCTTAATACTATTTAATGCTACATAAAGCAATAATCTCACATGTTCCATATTCAGGAAGTTTTGTAATTAATTAGAGAACGTTGTTCAAGTCTGTTCGGAGTATAATATATTATTTTGCTCTTGCGTCTTGCACTAGCTGCTCGAGTACAAAGTCTAGTGCTGTTAGCCATTTCAAATCTCTTTGATGTAGATAATAAATATCTGCTCTCCTTCAAGAAAATAATTTCATAAACTGAGGTCGCCATGTTTTTTCTCTGTTCTATCTTCTGGAAAGAAGTGGAAAGTATGTTTTTCTCTCTATTCTGCTGTTTCCATCAGATGAACTTCTTTACAGAGTTTAGGTTGCCCATTTGTCTAACCCTGACTGGCTTACTGTCCAGACGGTTTTTTGATGGTATGCTACTGTTTGCTCCAGTGTTGAAAGGAGTGGGGAGGGATCATCTGAAATAAAATAATGCAAGAAACGTATAGCATAGCATAGTCGGTCATATAATGTTCCCACTGCCAAGACTCAGGCCTCCATCTAGAATAAGGAATGGACCGTAATCCACCACGCGGGCCCAGTGCGGGTTGGTGGATGTCACATGTCTTCGAATTTTTGGTTCTAGGACATTCCGGTTTTCTCTCGTTGTTTTCTTTCACCGTTTTGAGAGCAGGTGTTGAAATAAATTACACAAAGTAATGCGCCTGGCTGGGTTTGAACCCGAAACCTACAACTCGTTAGTCGGGGCTGTTATTACTCGGCCATTACTGCTCTACCACAATACCTTTTATTTATTTATCAAAATACCTATTTTGCATGTGGCTGACCTTCATATAGTCACCCACATTCTTCATTTAGAGTAACTATTTCATTGACGCAAATATATCTATTTGTTTTATTTATAATAGTCTAGGCCATGTTTTGTTTAACATACATTTGAAAATAAAGTCTAGTTACTGTGAGAATTGTAGCCAGACGAGATAACTTGGTTCAATATTTAATATTTTTGGCACTACTGTTACATGGTATATCAAAGACTTGGTTATGCATGAAACAATTATTCATTTAAGCTACTAAGGTCCATTTCTCGTGAAATCTTCTTCGGTATTTTAGTACTATACTTTTTTTGACTTTATTATGCAAGACGTTATAAATAACGAGACGTACAGGATCGGCCGATCACGTGAGGCAATAGTCCTCACACCGTAACCGCCGCCGGGATTCCGATCCCGATTTTCGGCCACCGTAGGCGCGGCCTTGCGGACGGCGAGTTATGGGTGGCTCGCCGTCCGACCGAGCCTAAGTCGTCGTGGCGTAATGTTCCACGCGCGCCTCAGGGAAATATCAGCAAATTGTAGGGGCTCAGCAGGGTCGAAGCCTACTGGGGCCACGAATAGTGTGAAAGCGAAGCCCGGGGCCCCAGGATGCAGGCAAAGAAGGAACAAGAGTGGGTTTTTAGTCAGTAAAAGTCTGACACTATCTCTCGCTTCGCCCAAGAACGAGATTTGTCACTAGATGATTTTCTCCTAAAAAAAAAACAAAACAGGACTGGTCGTTGTAGCGACAATTGGGGAAGGCCTATATCTAGCAGTGAACGTCTTTCGGCTGAAATATTAATGACTAGCTTTTGTCCGCGGCTTCGCCCTCATACATTAACTATAGCCTATTTCACTCAAGAATAAAGCAACTTCCTATCGGTGAAAAAATTTTAGCCACCACGGACCAATACTTTCAAAGATTACCTCCTACAAACAAAAAAAATAAACTTTACTTCTTTATAATATTAGTGTAGATGATGATAATTATGTACGATACTTATTAAATAATATATCTATCTATCTACTTAACACTTCTTATACATGACTACATTTTTCATTCCTAAAAAAAAAAATCCTTTATTCAAACCTACCTTAAGAAGCCTTAGATTTTTTTAACAGGCACTTTATAAAAGCGCAAAAGCTTTTCAAACATAAAATGTTCATCTAACCATATTCCTTTATTCGTAGTGTAAATACATTCAACGTAAAAGCACATACTCCCACAATAGAACTATTTAAACAGACCCTTATATAAAATGCAAAATATACAATCAATGTGAACGACTCGATCGTCATAAAATGTTACGTTTACACGAATGGAGAGTAAAATAACATTTCTATTTCGCTTTCATGTTTATACAACTTATTTTAGGTTTCGTTTACACTGCGTTTGAAAGAGTTAGACTGTCAACTGAGCACATTCTAAATTCTCGGCACATTTCCGGATGACAGCGATAGCTCGAAGATAGCAATAGTTAGACGCCTGAGTTTATTAACCGGTAAAATCCGATTAAATAAAATGGGAAATGAAGAAATAAAAAAATGGTCACTGAATAATGGAAAATATAAAATTATAATATAATCAATAAATTGTGAGAGCAGTGATGGCCGATTGGTAACGGCCCCGACTTAACGAACGACGAGTTGTAGGTCGCGGGTTCAAACCCAGCTAGGCGCATTACTTTGTGTAATTAATTTCATCACCACTGCTCTCAAAACGGTGAAGGAAAACATCGTGAGAAAACCGGCATGTCCTAGAACCAAAAATTCGAAGACATGTGACATCCACCAACTCGCACTGTGCCCACGTGGTGGATTACAGCCCATTCCCTCTCCTAGAGAGGAGGCCTGAATCCCAGCAGTGGGAACATTATAAGGCTGATTATTCTATACTATACAATAAATTGTAAAGATAAGACAGACAAAAGTCTGAGCTACAATTTCCTAATGTCAACCACAGACAAGCATGGGGTGGTGCGACAATCTGTTCTCGTATACATCGTTTTAAAGTTTTACACATAATACGATTTCCATAAAGTCCCTCAGAAATAAATTCAAAGAAATCGATATACTGACTCTACATTCTCTTTATATCTTAGAAAGTATTTTGTATGTTCGTAAAAACTTAGGACTCTTTAAAGTTAGAAGCGATTTTCACAACAAAAACACGCGTAGTAAACACGAAATTGTATTACCCAAATGGAGATTAGCTAAGATCAGCAAGTAATTCTTAGTAAACAGCATACGCTTTTATAACAAGCTGCCAAAGGTGGTAACAGAACTTAGCGAGGAAAAATTCAAAACTCATATTAAGCGTGTCCTAACCAAAAAAGCGTATTATAAAGTTAAAGACTATGTCAAAGACACGCTTGTTTGGCAATGACTACTTCTGAACATGTGGCCCCCTGCCCTCCTGGCCAAGTTACGAACACGTCTTTTTATAATGTGAATGTGAGAAGGACTCCACGAATTTTTAGATTACTTCCTATTACGACTCACTTTTTTTTAATATGATTATTTTTATTGTGCTTTTGGGTACAATATTGACTAGTCTACACTATTCTTACATAATATCTATTGATACTGATATATGAAAATATTGTTATCAACCAGTTTTTTTAAAGAGTAACCAAGGAGTTTCTTGCCGGTTCTTCTCCATGGGAAACGACCAATTTGGAACCGTCCACTAGCTTCTGACGTTTTATAAGTGCCCATGTAGACCTATATGAAATAAAATATTTTTGATATTGATTTGATAATAGGTTATTTAGCATACGTCAGCAGTAGCGTCAATGTTACCGTAGTGCTAATAAAGGGTTTTTTTTTATTTTTTTAAAGTGCGTAAATCATTCAGCAGAACAGATGGTCGATGGGGACGAAAGGTTTTAGAATGGCGACCACGTACCGGAAGACGCAGCGTTGGAAGGCCTCCCACAAGGTGGACCGATGACCTGGTGAGGGTCGCGGGAATCCGATGGATGCGAGACGCATAGGACCGGTCATTGTGACGACATTTGGGGGAGGCCTATGTCCAACAGTGGGCGTCTTTCGGCTGAAATGATGATGATGAAGATGATGCTAGAGAATAACTGTCTTCAATATTGTTAAATAGGTAATTCGGTTTTTCTGACATTTTTTCATCATTATCTTTCTATCCTTGTCCCGTGTTATTTGGGGTCTGCGCAACACGTTTTTTTCTTCCATTCTGTCCTGTCAGCCGTCATGCTATCACTAACTCCCTTTTCTTTCATATTACTCTTCAAATAATCCATCTATTTTTTCTTTGGGCTCCCTCTCCCTCTCTTTCCACCCACTCATATCTCTTTTAGTAACATGTGTTTCATTTCTTCTCTTCACATAACCATACCAAGACAAACGATTTCCTTTCAACTTTTCAGTCACTGATATTTTATTCTTTTAACAAAAAATCACTTTAAACAAAACTGTTATTATTAATAATAAAAATGTCCATCAAACCAGGTTTAAAAGAAAAGAGCCGAGCTTTTACTTACATTCAACATAGCCCAATATTTTCATACTTTACCCAACGTTAGTTGCCCAGTGAATATAGGACTTAACCCTCATATTTACATTACAATATTGGAAGCAAGAAAGGTTAATAGTCTGTTTTGTATTGTAAAGGTTTTTACCTTTCAGGGTTGGCTGGGTTCTAAGCGATATTTACATAGACTATTTATTGAAGGTAATGCCTAAAACCTTGTGAAATCATCGGCTGGAAAATAAAATTTAAATAACCCTCAGTATCCACAGGAGAATCGAGGTTACAGATATAGCCCAAAGAGTCGCTAAACTTAAGTGGCAGTGGGCAGGGCACATTGCTCGCAGAACAGATGGTCGATACGGATAAAAGGTTCTGAAATGGCGACCACGTATCGAAAAACGTAGCGTTGGAAGGCCTCCCACAAGGTAGACCGATGACCTGGTGAGGGTCGCGGGAATCCGATAGATGCAAGACGCATAAGACCGATCATTGTGGCGACACTTGGGGGAGGCCTATGTCCAACAGTGGACGTCTTTCGGCTGACATGATGAACCTACAGTAAAGGCTGGATTCTGATAATTTATATATTATTTTTAATCATTTATACATACTCATTTAACCAATTTTTTATGAATATGTGGTTAATTCAAAAAATGGTACGTAATTATAAAAAACTGTTAAAGGTAATAAATAAACATTTTTATACGAAATACACGTATTCAAAACACAGTGGCCAATGGTGACTGACTTGACTTAAAAGTTGTACGGTTCAAACCAAGATAAGTTTCTTTTTTTTAAATTGATATAAACCAGTGCTTGACCGCGATCCCACCTGATGGTAAGCACACCGTAGGCGCGGGCTTGCAGACGCCGAGCAATGGGTGGCTCGCCGTCTGACCGTCCGGTAACCGTCCGGACCGAGCCCAAGTCGTCGACGGCGCGTTTTGTTCCACGCGCGCCTCAAGGAGATGTCAGCAAATCGTAGGGGCCCAGCAGGGTCGAAGCCTACTGGGGCCCTGGGTAGTGTGAAAGCGAAACCCGGGGCCCTAGGACGAAGGCAACGAAGGAACAGGAGTGGGTTTTTAGTCAGTAAGAGTCTGACACTATCTCCCGTTCCGCCCAAGAGCGGGGATGTCATTAGGATGATTTTCCCACCCAAAAAAAAAAAAAAAAAAAACCTGATGGTAAGCAGTGATGCAATCATTGATGGTGAGGCGCACTAGTTTATAAAGAGTCTATTTACTCCTATTATTTATTAAGTGTTTTACTTTATATAATTTATTTCATTACCACTGCTCTGAAAACGTTGAAGAAAAACATCGTGGAGAAAGTAGCATGTCCTAGAACTTTGAAAACATGACATGTAACATCCTGGTGGATGTCATGGTCCAAGTTGGTATCTGCACTGGGCCTGCGTGATAGATTACGGCCCTATCTCTTTTCTGAAATAAAGGCCTGAGTCCCAGCAGTGGGAACACTGGAAGGCTGATTCTTTATATGATGGTGTAGGAATTGAGTAGGTGTAGTGTGATAGAATTTGAAAGAAATTTCGATGTACACAACAGTAAGAAAGAAAGTTTAATGTACATAGAATCACAGCTACAAAAATTCCACTAAAATAGAAGGAGTGGTATAGGAGATGACAGAACACAGAAATATTATAAAAATACAATGGGTTCGAGCGTGGCGAATTATCTAACAGATAGATTACGTTTTTTATGTTTTCGAACAAAATAAGAATGAAAAATGTGCTGTCACATCGTTCACGAAAGAGTTAAAAAAAAGAAGGTTTTAAAATCAATAGAAATAAGTTGGTTTGCTTGAAGGTCACTACAATGGTTTTGTTAGCTGGTATGAACGTGAAGTGCGTATACAAAGTGGTGTAGTTTAATTCAGTCGAATTGAAATCTAGCTAAACGTGAGGTTTCCGCATTATATTACTTTGACGTTTTTCAATCTAGCGCGCCTAATTATAATATAACGTATTATACGATATGGCTGCCACATATAAATGACATGGTATTTTTTTTTTTTTTGGAAAACATTGTCTCTCAAAAAACTCCTATATTTCGGATATTCTTTTTCTTGTTTGTAATGAACACTGTCACTGAGTAGTGTCATAGTTTTCATGAGGAAAACCGTAAAAAAAAAACGCCGTTCGCCAGTTTACCAAATGTTCTACAATGGGAAAATGAGCAAAGCTAATCCACAAAGGGCTTTTGCAACAAACTTTGAGGCGCTCAGTGACATAATTGCCATGATTATGGCCATAAGCCTTCATAACGACTTTTTAATCCATTTACGAGTGCTAAATTCAGTAAATGAAAAAAGTAGAGCGGAGTACATTAGAATGTTGTAGATTAAAATGACATGGTGGCTCTTAAAACATATTATGTATAAAATAATTACACTAATATGTACTATAAAAGCAAGAGCTAGCTGGCTGTACTGTGAGGGTTTTCTTTTTTTGGTGGTTGGAAAAATCATCTTATGACAAATCCCGCTCTTGGGCGGAGCGAGAGATAGTGTCAGATTTTTACTGACTGAAAACCCACTTCTGTTCCTTAGTTGCTTTCGTCCCAGGGCCCCGGGTTTCGCTTTCACACAACCCGTGGGTACTGTGTGGATATTTGTAACTCTATCACGCTAAAATAGCTGAAAAGATTTGAAAAAAAAAAAAATTGGTATAAGGGGAGACTAGAACACCGCAGACTACTCCCTGTATTATTTTAGTCCTTTCGATTCATCCTAAGGTTGTCTGGTAGAAATCGCTGTCAGCGATAAGACCGCCATTGTACCCATAGATTTAAGTTTATGTAAAAGATGTGTTACTTTTTAGTGTACAATTAAGTTTATTCTATTCAATTCCACTATACCCTGAAACCTTTCATCCCGGCCACTTCCATTGCCAGAATATTCTTATACTGTGATACATTTATCACAATAATTTGGTTAAAAAATAATATAAACAAATATATTGCACTGAATAACATATTAGAACGCCTGCATTCCTTAATAAGTAAGGCAGCGATGTTTCATAGTACAAGAAACATTAGTTCAGCAGATATTTTAAAGTGTCATGCAAAAGAAGGCGATTCTACTACCAGAACCAACGTAAAAATCCAGAATCTAGTCTGGTTCTTAGAAGTTCTGGATGAAACAGGTAATCCCAGGCCCTCACGTTTAGCAGTAGCACATGCAACTAGTAGTAATCGTGGAAGTCGCAATGTGGCGCAAGGCCCAAGGTGGCATGGGGCGCAGTCGCGACGCTTAGATGCTCTATCGCACCCACAAAAAAAAGCATTGATTGCTATGAAAATTTTGATGGGCTCGAGCCAGGTGTCAATGCCAATATTGGCGCCTGGCTCCCGCTCACGTGAATTTTCTGCAAGCTGCAAATACCATATATGTTAAGCTGCAAATACCACTTTTTCATAGGCCCGTCTGATACACAATGTGAGTACCGTACCCCTGTATAGAACGTGAGCCTTACGTTGGAGTCCCCCAAGTATCTATACACCTGCACTTTGGAGATTTAATGAGTGTCATCGATGCTGCAGTTAACGTAGCCCCCTAATTGGCTCAACCCGAGTTTCCTATCGATTAGAAAAGAAGAAAATGGCCCTTAAGAGTGAGTACTAGACATAAATTCATACGTACAGGTAAGCATGTATGTGTCAACATTTACACAAGAATCACAAAAACTTATACAGAGTTGGGTTGACGTGTTATTTGCAAAGGTCTTATAAAACTTGAAATTTATTCTACGGTTAGAGGAATGATATGACAAAAGTGAGTGAGGATTTGATGGGTGCGAAGAATAATTGGCATCCGTGAAGATTTGGGGCCGACGGGAAAGTGATGGGTCAATCTTATAGTGCAAATATTTAAAGTATGAGGACATTAAATATATGTAAGTCTCGTGGAGGCAATCGGTGGTGAATACCTCTCGCACCGGGCCCTGGTTCAGAGCGAGAGGGAATGGCAGGTGGTATCTCGCCGTCCGGCCGTCCAGTAACTATCCGGACCGAAACCGGCGCGTAGTGTTCCAAGAGATATCAGCAAAATCGTAGGGAGCCAGGACAGTCCGGTAACCGTCCGGACCGAGCACAAGTCTTCGACGGCGCGTACTGTTCCACGTGCGCCTCAAGGAGATGTCAGCAAATTGTAGGGGCCCAGCAGGGTCGAAGCCTACTGGAGCTACGGGTACTGTGAAAGAAAAACCCGGGGCCCTGCGACGAAGGCAAAGAAGGAACAGGAGTGGGTTTTTAGTCAGTAAAAGTCTAACACTATCTCCCGCTCCGCCCAAGACTGGGAGGAATTTGTCATAAGATGATTTTCCCAACCAATAAAAAAACGAGCTCAGCGGGTCCGACGCCCGCTGGCCGCAGGGAATTTCTGAAAAGGAAACCCGGGGTACTAGAATACATAGGGCAAATTAAGGACACAGTTGTGGTTTTAATCAGTGTGTAAGAACACGCCGTCTCGCTCCACCATTGATAGAGCTAGAGAAATCATTGGATCATTAAGCAGATCAAAAAGAAAAATTGCATTCAACTGTGGTTCATGATACATTCCAAAAGACAAAATCATAATAGGCGTGTGACAAAAATAGAAGTCTTAATTATTCTGTTAACAAGAGGTCCCTTTCATTACAAAAATTTTATATTCGGCAACAAAATCGGTCTGACCTATATTAACATCCATTACTGGTTTTGTTGTTAAACATAAAACAATGAATCCTTTTTTACCTTGAACTAAAAAGGTAATGTAGTGGTTGATCGTTTGGCAAATGAAGCTGGGTCAGACGGAGAAAAAATTATGTTATACCTTGTTATACCCTTAGTTTGAGACAGAATATTTTGATAAAAGGTATTTAACAAAAGGGATTTGGTATACGACGATTCTACCGTCTCTTCCACAGATGCTTTATTTCAACAAGGGTGAACTCATCATCATACATCATATTAACAGCTGTGGAGTGCTACAAGGTGGACCGATGGATGGTCACCCATCTACAAACCAACCTCGGCAAGCATTGGTTAGCCACGAGTCACGCGAAATTGTAAACTTAATCAAAAACTCGTGTTAAATTTTATGGGTAGTTCTTCAAAATTTAAGTTATGGACTGATTCATATGGCCAAAGTTTAATTTCACTTTCAGCTCTATTTCATATGTTCATATGAAAATAGGTATACCAAAACACGTATTGCATACAGATTAAAACACTGATTTAAGTTTTTAAATTTTAAAATAAATGTCATAAAGTTGATACCTATTCTAATTAGAATGCCACCTGAACCAAACCCAGATGAATCAGATGTTCACCTTCTTAATACCGGGATCCAAGCCAACCATCCCAAGTCTTGGACGGCGCCCCAAGTTGTCCACGGCGCGTACTGTTCCACGCACGCCTCAAGGAGATGTCAGCAACCTTAGGGGCCCAGCAGGGTCAAAGTCTACTGGGGCCATGGGTGATGCGAAAGAGATCCTCGGAGTCCTGGAAAACGGGCAAAGAAGAAACAGGAGTAGGTTTTTAGTCATTAAAAGTCTGACACTATCCCCCGCTCCGCCAAAGCGCGATTAGATGATTTTCCCACCAGAAAAAAAAAAGTCAACCATCCGAACGTCCACCTTCTAACTCGTCCATAGGACAACTGGCTTCCCCCTACGCTGGAACCAGACTCTGAGAATTCGGTAAGCCCCCTCTTTGAGGAGTGGCTGGAAAGGCAACACGGCGTCCTTACCTTCCGCATGCCGCAGGTCCTCACCGGACATAGTAAGTTCGGGAGGTTCCTGCACCGGATTCGTACGGAAGAAACGCCCGGGTGTCACCATTGCGTAGACTGCCCGGAGGACACGGTGGAGCACACAGTAGAGATGTGCCAAAGAGCGATTAGATGATTTTCCCACCGGAAAAAAAAAGACTGATTGACTGAGATGATTATTATTACCCGACCAATTACGGTCAAACGTAGCTTACCCCATATTAATCAGTATTATCAGATGTGTACGGCGTGGACGCTTCTTATTTAATTATTTATAAACACACTTACTAACGCAGTTATAATAAATACATTTTTTTTTGTAAGAGGACAATTCATTTACTTGGGATATAAATATAATTTATATTGGTGTAACAAAGGGAAAATGCGACATCGACCATTTTGTTCCGGAAAATGGAAACCGAACACATTACATGAATCAGAAGAACAAACTTAATATTTTTATTTTTTATCTAGACAACAATTATTTTAAAAAATGTCATTTGTAAGGGATAAAATTAAACTGCAAGAAAAAAATATTTACATATAATTTTGTTAGAACTAACTAACATAGACTAACAACTTTGTTAGTCGGTTACAGAAATATACCTATAGAAATCGAAAATTTTGTCCCTGAAGAATTACCCGTCTATGATAAATGATATTTATTTTACAATTATTTTTTTTTAAACTCATCAATTTTTCGTCACTTTAAACCAGATAGGCTGGTGTTTCCTAACCTGACTACCTGAGAAGAAACACTGAAACCAAATTAGGAGTCAAAATCTCTTTTCAAGTCCATACAGCAAACATGTAATAGTCTAATCATATGAGAACCATGCAGATTAGTGTCTTTTACTATTTTAGGTAGAAAAAACATCCAATGACATCTCTCGCTCTTGGGCGGTGCGCAAGGTTGTGTCAGAGTTTTACTGACTAAAAACCCAATCATGTTCCTTCTTTGCCTTTCATACCAGGGCCGGGTTTTCCTTTCAGAAGTGACCCTGCTGGGCCCCTACGGTTTACTGACATCTCCTTAACGCGCGTGGAATACTACGCGCCGTCGACGACTTAGGCTTGGTCCAGACGGTTATTGGACGCTCGGACGACGAGCTACGCATTGCTTGCAGTCCGACCAGTACGGTGGACCGTCACGGTATGGTGGCCGGAATGTAGATTAGTGTCAGTACAAGCATTTGTCAATATTCGTATAGCTAAACTTAGGACTACTGAAGAGCTCAACGATTTGACGAACAATACCAAGGAAAGGATATTTGGGTAGGCTGCAGAAATACTTAAATTGGTAGATATACGTCAAAATAAACGAAAAGAAAAAAAAAATGATACACATAGTATCAAGATACGGGAACAACTTGTGACCCACGGATGCCCCTCAAAATGAATGGTAAAATTTACAAGTCTATGATAAGACCTGTCACACTTTATGGATCAGAATGTTGGGCTGTGAAAAAGATGGATGAAACAAGATTGCATGTAGCGGAGATGAGAATGTTAAGATGGATGTGTGGTGTGACGAGAATGGATAAAGCGAGAAATGAGTATACTAGAGGAAGTTTGAAAGTGGCGCCAGTGACTGAAAAGTTGAAAGGCAGGCGATTGTCTTGGTATGGTCATATGAAGAGGAGGGATAAAACGCATGTTACTAAAAAAGTTGTGAGTATTCATGTAGATGGATGGAGAGGGTGAAAGAGGCCAAAGAAAAGATGGATGGATTGTGTGAGGAGTGATATGAAAAAAAAGGGAGTTAGTGATAGTATGACGGATGACAGGTCAGCCGAACCAAGTAATTTAGGGTAAGGGCAGGAAGAAGAAATAGTATCAGGATGTGGTATCAAATTAATGATTTTAATATGTCATTTTAATGTTTCATAATTTTGTACTTATTTTTTAAATTTTATTTTTTTAAATATTCTGCTCGATGGCTAGCATGTATTAATACTTATTATTCGAGAGAATTGGCGCTGATTGCTGACATACAGGCTTTGTTTATTTTGGCTACAGAAGTCTAATCTTTAAATCTAATTCTTTTGCATTACAATAATATAGCATTGTAGGCTCAATTGCAAAACTGTAAAAAAAATAATTTAAATAAACTTAATATTGTTATATTTAAATTTTAATAAAATTACCAATATCAACAACGACATAAACCCTTAGGATTTAATTCTCTGTTATTATCCGAACCCAAAAATAAAGAGAAAACAAAAAGATCTACCAAGTTCCTAAACAAAAATAACAGCGGGGAATAAAATAGCCGGGGTTCTTTTGTAGGATTCAAAATATTGCAGGAACCAAATATAATTGTACGGGTCCTCCCTCGAGAGATGTGATGTCACCGCTTCATAATTAATTATTTCATTATAAATTTCACCTAAATCATTAAAAATTCTCCCCGCGCCGTGTCGTCTAATTACTGCGGGTGGGTTTGGGTGTATTCCAAGCGAGGCTTCTGATATAAATATTGAAAGAAGGCGAATTTGTTACTTCCATTACTTTGAAAATTCCTAAAATAAAAGATAAGTCTACCTTATTTAACTTACCATAATTCAAGTTATAAGTGAATAGTTTACTTCAAGGCAGGCATGCCTCATCGCAATATTACTTAAAATCATGGTGAGAAAAAGCCGGTCACTCACGCACTGAGAATTCCGTAGGTACAAAATTACTAACTTTATTTTGCAAGCCTACCACAGATCAGAGTGGTGTCTTTTTAAACCAAAAAGGTTAACTGGTAGAGAATGCCTTGTTGCATTAAGTCCGCCTATGTGCCACTACTGTACATGAAGTTTAAATAAATAAATAAAAAACTAACTGCAAAAAGTTTTGTGGTTTTTCTTTTTTTGTCTTTACTTGTAATTTATGGCATTGCTTCTTGTCAAAATTCATGATTCTACGAGTAGGTCAACGGACGTTTCCTATAGTTTATGATGCTCTTGCTAGCGTCAAAATATGCGCATAAACGCAACATAAACGGTTTTACTTTATGATTGCGTTGACTTACGGGTTCCTGAATTGAGTACGTCTTAAACCCCATTTTAAGGCCAAATAAAAGTTGGCAGCTTTTCTGGCTTCTTCTTCTTCTTAGCGTGTCGATGGCAAAACTAATTTTAAATTCCTTGCCTGGCTCAGTATACGGCCATTAGATCCTTTTTTAGGGTTCCGTAGCTCAAAAGAAAAGAACGGAACCCATATAAGATCACTTTGTTGTCCGTTCGTCTGTCTTTTTGTCAAGACGGGAACGCGTGTAAGTATTGAGTTGAAATGTGACATGTTAAACTCTTAGCCGAGCAAGCGAGAAAGAGGGATGGAGCTATACACCCTATATAGCTCTATCCCTTTAACAGTTCAGTTTAGGTCGTAAAATAGATCGCATTAAGAGCACGAGATCTATTTCTATTGTTTTTTTTTGGTAGGGTTATCTGGTTCGAGCACCGCCGTGTCCTCGTGGGAGCGATAGGCGGAAGCGATGTCTCGCACTGATTTCAAACCATGGTCCGGAGCGATGAGGAGTAGCAGGCGGTCGCCTCCTTCTGAGAAGCAGTAACACTAGCAAAGGAGTTGGCCGCACGTGTGAGGGAACGGCCCTCACGCCCCAGCCGCCGGGATCCCGATATCGATTTCCACCCACCTTAGGCACGGGCTTGCGGACGGCAAGCAATAGGTAGCTCGCCGTCAGACCGTTCGGTAACCGTCCGGACCGAGCCCAAATCAAAGGGGCCCAGCAGGGTCGAAGCCTACTGGGGCCATGGGTTATACGTAAGAGAGCCCCAGGGCCCTAGAATGAAGACAAAGAAGGACAGGAGTGGGATTTTGTTAGTAAAACACGAAAATGGAGGGAAATATCATTTGATAATTTCCTACTTTAAAAAAATGGTTTCTGATTCAGAGACATTGTTGGAGAAATAATTTTGAGTAGTACTTAATCACTTGATCAAAATTACTTGAAGACAAACAATAGCTTCTATAAAATTTACCTACGTGCTGTAAAGTATCGCTTTTTCATTCCCATGCACCACCAACCTAAAGCGCTGCTATTAAACACAGAGAAATTGTTGTATTATCATCTCTGGGGCCATTAATCTTCCACACGTTTCAAACGTTTCATTAAAATCTATTTGCTCTGAGCACGCACTTCCCCTGATATTTCTCGGCAGTTCATTATTTCATGCGCTGGTTTTTAATTGTAAGAATGAAGTGTAGTTTTCTTTTGTTTTTGTAATTTAATTTATTAATACTAGCTGATCCGGCGAACTTCGTACCGCCCAATAGTAAGGATAACGCCATCTACTGGCATTACCAGAACAGCATAATTCATTTTATAATGACATTTTAATTAGAGATGGCATTGTGTACGAATTTTTTTGTGAGTTTTTCCATATTTTCTTACCGTTTAAATCTTCCTTGGGCATCACAAATAATTCATGATCAAAATTAGCAAAATCGGTGCAGCCGTTCTCGAGTTTTAGCGAGACTAACGAATAGCTATTCATTTTTATATAATAGATATAAGACCCAATATTGTAATCATAACGTCTGGACCGAGCCCAAGTCGTGAACGGCGCGTACTGTTTCTCGCGCGCCTCCTCAAGGAGATGTCTGTAGGGGCTCAGCAGGGTCGAAGCCTAATGGGGCCTCTGATTCTGAAAGGAAGACTCGGCCCTGGTACAAAAGGCAATGAAGGAACAGGGGTGGGTTTTTAGTCAGTAAAAGTTTGACACTATCTCCCGCTCCGCCCAAGAGTGGGGAATGTCATAAGATGACTTTCCCACCGAAAAAAAAAACTATTGTAATAATATTATTATATCTAACCTATACTGTCTCATTGGGCATTATCTGTCCATCCCTTACATTATTCCTGATTTTAAGCCACTTCTTGCCAATTCTCAAGGAAGATAATCTCAGTCGTCCTGCCATCTCTTTCTTGGTCTGTCATGCCGTCGTGCAATTTCAGGGCGCCAATTTTGTTGCGATAACTAAAAGAACCAAAAACATTTATTTGTGGGTAATGATGCAATCTTAAATATGCCCCACATCCACGTAAAACAGCCGAACGCTCAGCATAAATTCGCAAAATACGACGAATCCAAAGCGCTGATTTTCAGCGTAGGCCGGTGACGATATCGGCACAAAAAACTACAGCTATAAACGCTAATATATGACTTCATAAGTAACAGCAAAAAGTTATTTGTGAAACGGTTATCATATTTGTTCCGAAAAATAAAAGAATTTAATGTAAATCATGACTTGCAAGTTACAAAGAAATTATGACGTTCCTAAAAACTTTTAAAGGTTCAAGCCAAACTTTTATTAAGTAAAGATCTCTAGATCTTCTTCCACCAACTTGCCATGCAGAAACTTCTTCATAACAAAACTTATCGTATGCCGAAGTGAATAGAAAGAAGCGACTTGATAGAAATCCGCTTTGAATAGAAAACTTCACCTACTCAATGGTTAGCAAAACTCGGATGCAACTGAGGCAAAATTACAAACCAGATGCTGCGAACTTTTCCTCAACAGTGCAATCAGAGAGGGAACAACTGAAAACAATCAGTAAATGGTCCAATTATATTCTGGAGTATTCTCATTAAGTTTTCATGGGAGATCTTCAAGAAATCAGTTTGGACAGCTGGATCACAGTACCGTTTGACCTCTAGCCCTAATTAAATGAACCTGGATAATCTCTCCGTCACTCGGGACCGTGGTTGTAATGCAGTTATTTAGAAAACCCTACTACTGGACTAGTGGGCTTGTAAAGTTTTTTGTGTGATCAATTTAAGCCTCTTACGGAGATTAGGATTTAGGCCTGTTAAGAAATGGGAAGCGGTTCATATGTTTGGACTAGGGGTAAGCTGAAATCGATGTTTTGTTAAAATGGACCATTCAATTGACTCACCTTGAGAAATAAAGAGAGCCAACAAACTATGAATTCTGAGTCAAAAACACAATAACATCAGAATAGGTATAGCAAATTCAATAAAATTATATACAAAAAGACATTTAAAATCCAGGGTATTTCTGTCCGTTATATATTTTAAAACATTCAAGAAACCGTTTTTTTTAAAGTTAGAAATCATCTAATGAGCGAGAGGGTGTACAAAACTTTTACTGACTTGAACAACACCTATGTTGCTTCAGCTGGCCTTTGAGTTCTAGGACTACGGGTTTCCATTTCAGAAGTAGATCCATGGCCCCAGTAGGCTTCGGCTCAGCTAGGCCCCTACAGTTTTGCTCACTTGAATGCGTCGTTGAAGACTCGGACTCGGTGCGGCGAATGATTACCGGACGGCCGGACGGCGAGCTATTAGTCATTGTTCGTAGTCCGCAGGCCCACGCCCACAGTGGGTCAGGGCCTCGGCGGCTGGGGCGTGACGATTTCTATTCACGCGTGCGGCCGTCTCCTTCTCAGACAAAAAAACTTTATCAGGTTTTTTCAATGTTTTAAAAGTAATTCATGGTAGGGGATAAATCTCTAATCTATTTAATCGTGGTGCCGAGTGCAGCATCTTACCTTCGGCTAAGATAAACCATTAGAAGGTGAATGTACTATCTGCCAGGATGTACGAAGTCTGCTCTCTGAAGTTTGGCTCTTTAGCTAGAGGGAACGAGCGGCTAATTTGTATGGATGGAGAGTACTTATAGAATTAGCTGTCTGTTTTCATTTGGCAGGTGAATTAAAACTTGTTCGCTTGGCGTGTATAAAAGGATTGATGATGGGAAAATGTTCGGGGCAGTCTTCGAATAGGGCTGCCTAAGTCATCTATATATATAAAAGAAGAAAATGACTGACTGACATATCAACGCACAGCCGAAACTACTGGGACTAGGAGCGTGAAATTTTGCACAAAGCTTCCTTTTATGACGTAGGCGAGCACTAACAAAGGATTTTTCGAAATTCAGCCCCTAGGAGGATAAAACGGGGGTTTAAAGTTTGTACGAAGAAACCTTTTACGCGGGCGAAGCCGCTGGTAAAAGCTAGTGATAAATACACGGGGTAGTTTTTACGCGAATTAAGATTTGTAAATGGACACACTAAGAATAAATACTAGGGTATTTTTGTTCTAAGAGCTAGATTCTGTATTTCCTGATAGCTTTATTTATTTATTTTTTAGGTGGAAGAATCATCTTATGACAAATCCCGCTCTTGGGCGGAGCGCGAGATAGTGTCAGATTTTTACTTACTAAAAACCCACTCCTGTTCCTTCTTTGCCTCCATCGCGGGGCCCCGGGCTTCGCTTTCACACTATCCGTGGATTTCTTGATAGCTAGAACCTAGGTCTAAGTCTAAGTCAAGATTGAATAGGTTACTTAATTCTAGGCAAGCGCGCTTCGCCGTTGACCACGTCATTACTTACCATCAGGTGAGAGGTTAAGCGTGCACATGTCAATAATCTATAAGGTGTTAAAAAATTAACTTTAAGAATTTCGAGGGGACATTGTACTCCTCATTATGAACAACTTTTACTATGGGACCAAAAATGAAATAGCGAAAAAAAAATCAGCTGTTCTATACATTTTGACGAGTTATGCAAACATGGAGCAGCTGATTTTTTTTTCGCGATTTCCTGTTTGGTCCCATAGTAAAAGTTGTTCATAATGAGGAGTACA
The DNA here is from genome assembly GCA_949316375.1 of Mythimna vitellina. NCBI lineage: Eukaryota > Metazoa > Arthropoda > Insecta > Lepidoptera > Noctuidae > Mythimna > Mythimna vitellina. Next base: position 2,293,000 of record OX438687.1, on the reverse strand, counting down.
ATGTCCCCTCGAAAAGTTTTTAACACCTTATATACTTATAATAAATCTGTAGAAGTGAAAATTCTGTACATTGAAAATATCAAAAAAATAAATGGCAAGGGGTGTTACTAGACCGACACCAAACCCAAAAATTTGATAAAAAAAAATTTGTCTGTCTTTCTGTTTGTTCAGGCATCACGCAAAAACTACGGGTTCGATTACGATGAAACTTGATATAATTATTCTTTAATATCCTGGGCACCACACTGGGTACTTTTTATCCCGGAAAAGTATCTACAATAAAAAAAACATACTTAATTTTGCGGTTCGATCCCTAGACCCGATTACTGTACCAACCGCACATAACAAGTTTGTCATAGGTTACGTCACCCGCAGTTCACTAAGGGGCGCTGCACATGGCTAAGATACTATAATATTTTATCTTAAGATACAATATCGCTCGCCGTACAATTCAATGGACTGTCACACACGACGAAGATAATAAATAATATTTCATATTTTCGTATCTCAAAAAACCTAATAAAATCATTTTCGACTTTTACGCGGACGAAGTCGCGGACAAAAGCTAGTACTTAATAAAAAAGTAGGTCTTAGTTTGATTTTGATGATACAATTTTTTCAGAATATTTTGTGTTTTAGCGCATCATCGCAGCAAAGACTTTTTACGGATCGATCATGTTATATTGAGTTTATATCGTAAACTTCCTGATGTAACCTACCCTCCATATTATCCCCAAAAATGATTTGACATCACAAACAGGGTTAGTAAACCACATTTGTATTAGATTATACCAACAATTTCGTGTATATCCGGTTCAGTGGTTCCCATGTTATCTATCAATCGGGAGTGCTATTACATATAGGAAAGGCTCCGATGCAAATAGATTTCATGATTTCGGGGTGATGTAAGGGAAATGAAAAAAAAAAAATCTTGAAGAAATCTAGCACGTACCTACCACATTTTTGAGGGTTGGTAATCACACTAATATTCGCTCGAACGGCTGAACAAATCTCGATGTAATTTGGAACATGGGTGGAACATATCTTGGTGTTTCTCTTTCAGTTAATATCATTTTTAATATGTTTTCTTTTTAAGAAAATATTTTAAAATGTCAATAATCATTTTATTTTCAGGCATCGGAGGCCCATAGAAAAAATATATAAAATAATCTTAAAAAATAATAAACATATATATATTTTAAAAAAAAAAACAAATCTTATTGAACTATAATTATAAACGTAATGTAGTCGGCGTCGTGTTGCGCTGCGTGTTGTCGCATAACCATCCTCGGAAATGTCGGTATACGACACCTTTCGGCAAGAAGTCCTCTTATATTGATTGCACTGATTATACCTTACTTTTTTTATTGTGTATCTTTAGTTTATACGATTGTGTCAGTCACGAATAAACGTTTTTTTCTTGTTTTCTTTCTTTCTCTTATAAGAAGGTCTATTCAATTCTAAACTTCAAAGCATAGATCTCTATAGAGAGGAATGAGGAAGAAACTCCATGGATGCACTTTGAAATCATGTATTACCAATATGCCAGTTTGCTGAATTTTGAATAAAATTATACACCAATACATGCATTTTCTATCTATCCCGACATTCATTTTATTAATTGAGTAAAACCGTATCTAGCACAACAGGATAGAATTATGTTATCAGTAATAGTGTTTCGACAATCGGTAATGAACACGCGTTAGTGTATTGTTTGTATAATCTGTTTATTGGTAATGTGGGAATGTTGTTTTTATTGATAACACAGGTACGTTTTGTTTAGTAGGTAAATACTGTTTCCCCAGGCTCCACTCCCGTAGTTAATACACCAGAATGGAGGATTTTTATGACATAAGGCACAACATTGTAAGATTGTTTTTTTTTAAAAGGGAAATAACCCAATGACTTTATCACACTCTAGGGCGGAGTGGACGGGCGTGTCAGATTTTTAAAACTATATTTCACCGGGACACCATGGCGGCGTGACCAGTCACCGCTACCAACAAAATGTATACAGCTCTATAGAGAGTTACTCACCTGGTATCCGTCAGCCGCCAGTGATGCCCCTACCTACCAAAGAGTATGTAAGGGCTATATTTCACCGGGACGCCATGGTGGCGCAACTGACTAAAACCCACTCCTATGTTCCTTTTTTGCCTTTTTTTACGACACCGGGGTTCTATTTCGCACAATGCATGGATAAAAATAGTGTAGTATTTTTTTTTTAAATCGTTTCTCCATACTAGGAATTACTCCTGTATTATGGATGAAGTTACACACATATAAAGTCACATACGTAAGACACCCAGACCAAGAATAATTAATTAAGAAGGAAAATCGAATCCTAGACACGTAGCGCAGCAGTCAATGGCACAACCAAAGTCATCAACCGTGTCCTCAAATTCTATCAGATAGATAATAATAATTTTTGGAACAATAGTAGGATTACCATTTACAAACCCGTCATTATTATCATTTCAGCCGAAAGACGTCCACTGTTGGACATAGGACTCCCCCAAGTGTTGCCACAATGACCGGTCTTATGCGTCTTGCATCTATCGAATTCCCGCGACCCTCACCACATCATCGGTCGGTGGGAGGCCTTTCAACGCTGCGTCTTCTGGAACCTTTCGTCCTCATCGACCATCTGTTCTGCGAGCAATGCCCTACCCACTGCCACTTAATCGATTGCGATAGAATAACCATGTGGTATAAAATAAAATATTATTAGTAAGAATAGATTTAAAAGTTCCTAGGAGAGGTCCAATACAATTCATGAATTGTATGAAAGATGATTTTGCCGGAAAACTGTGTAATAAAAAGGACATTCCTTTAACCCCAAATACATATTTTTAATATCCACTTTATTATTTATTTAACTATTCCATTTGATATTTTAGAAACAATTAACTAACTATAATTACATATTACTCGTATATCCATACTTAAACAAACCCAAAAAAATATATATTTAAACGAACTAAAAACAATACAAAATAAGGCTTCCTAAAGGTAAAAGCCAGCCCTTGGGTCACGCAAAGTGTCAACAAGGCATTTAAAAAGGTCTTTACACAATTTGTGAGTACTCGGACCCTACAATCCGAGAACTTCAACCCCAAACAGGTCGAAAATATAACTGGGTGGTTATTAAATTTTCATAATAAATTAACATGCATGCTTGAGAATGATGATGAAGTTTGAAAGTGGCGCCAGTGACTGAAAAGTTGAAAGGCAATCGTTTGTCTTGGTATGGTCATGTGTAGAGGAGGGATGAACCGCATGTTACTATAAAAGTTCTGAGTATACATGTAGTTTGATGGAGAGGGAGAGGGAGGCCAAAGAAAAGATGGATGGATTGTGTGAGGAGTGATATGAAAGAAAAGGGAGTTAGTGATAGTGTGACGGGTGACAGGACAGAATGGAAAAAAAGCGTGTTGCGCCGACCCGAAGTAATATGGGATAAGGACAGGAAGAAAAAGAAGAAGCTTGAGACTGATGATGATGAACTGAAGGTTAGTAATGTACAGTCCAAGGTCTAAAGTGCAGTTCATTATGATCATGATCCTTTCAGCCAAAAGACGTCCACTGTTGGACATAGGTCTCGCCCAAGTGTCGCCATAATTTCCGGTCATATGCGTCTCGCAGCTTTTGGATTTCCCCAACCCTCACCAGGTCATCAGTCTACCTTGTGCGAGGCCTTCCAACGCTGCGTCTTCCGGTACGTGATCACTACTCTAGAACCTATCATACTTATCGACTATATGTTCTGTGGTGCACGTGCAAAACTGCGGTTGCTCTCTAGTGTCTAAAATTTGTTTAAGGTAGAAGTTCAATGGTCCACAACTTGAACTCTTCGAAACGGCTCGACAGTGTATATTTGGCAGGTTTGCGAATAGATCGTAGGCTATTTTTTGCCTTCCTTCCCCCACCTCCCATTTTTTCTTTGATAGTTTATATCACAAAATAACATTTGCTAAGTCAGCTTGTTATCCAATATTTCACTTCAAACTAGAATCACTATAAATCCAAAAAGAATTTCTATAAGCAGACAACAAAGACACAGAACTATCAACAAAATTGGATTGCCAAATTGTATACTACAGAATCTCATATGATTATTATTCTTCTCGATAACCCTTGGGTTGTCAACCCTCAGAAATAAGGCGTCGCAGGTGTATCGAAGTAATTTCATACGTTTTCTGGCGCTCAACAATGATTATTAAAGTAGTGGCTTCGAATTCAGGGACGGTATTCGTACTAAAATATGATATTTCATGGATCTAATAGGGGTTGATTTGGCTAAAGGGTCTTGGGGATTGTGCCTATATATAGCCTGTTTGTATGTTGGAGTGACCAAAACTGAACATGCCCTTCTGGTTTAGAATCTATCGATAATCCATGTGTCGTCTAGTTTGATTTTTTTTTTTAATAGTATATTTTTTTCGATGTTATAAAGAATGACAGTATCAAAACTATGATTTTCTGCACTTTCAATCTACAGTTATGGGAGACCCTCCCGCTCTTGGTGGAGCAAAAGGAAGTGTCAAACTTTTACTTTTACTAAAACTCCCCCGTATTCTTTCAGTTGCCTCTTGCATTCCAGAACTCGGTGACTTTTTCGAACACTCCCACGGTGGACTCATGTATGGATTTACAGTTTTAAAATTGAGGGACTACATTTTGACGCTGTAAAATGGATATCTACGCTTCATCATCATCATCATCATTTCAGCCGAAAGACGTCCACTGTTGGACATAGGCCTCCCCCAAATGCCACCACAATGACTGGTCCTGTGCGTCTCGCATCCATCGAATTCCCGCGACCCTCACCAGGTCATCGGTCCACCTTGTGGGAGGCCTTCCAACGCTGCGTTTTCCGGTACGTGGTCGCCATTCCAGAACCTTTCGTCCCCATCGACCATCTGTTCTGCGAGCAATGTGCCCTGCCCACTGCCACTTAAGTTTGGCGATTCTTCGGGCTATGTCCGTAACCTTGGTTCTCCTGCGCTGTGTATCTACGCTTATGAAAAGTATTATCTTTATTAATGTTTTGTTTACTTGGATAACACATTTTATATTGTAATGATAACGCGGTTTTTATGACATTAAGTCCAAAAAATATGTTGCTCTTATCTAGCACATAGTCTATAATACAATACATTGCAAGGCTTTTAAAAATGCATGTTTACGCCTATTAAAAGTATTGCCTTAATATACACTATTCTGACGAAATTATAGATTTCACAGCACGTAATAATTAAAACAAACAAAAACAATGTAGGGAATGACAACGAACCTGTATCAAATGCAATCGATTTCGATTCAAATCAACATTCTCATCAACTCTCACACTACACACGATTACACAAGCGATGAGTACATCCCTTTAGGAAGGTGTTCCCACGTAATCTCCATATGTTTTCTCACTCTAAGCACGGATTACGGGAATAGTGGCCTCATGTTCACGTCTCTACTAAATCTGTTCGCGCAACCTTAGAATTCGGACTAGAATTTTGGCAATTTAAATTGGATTTGGAAGTTAAATTTAAAGTTAGGTTGGCAAAAGTTTTGGAATACTGTTTGTTGTTCTAGTTTTTGGGGAAAATATCTAAAAGTGTAAAATATTTTAATTTGGAGTATTGTTGGGCAAACTTTAATCTGGCTATGGATGCTACTGTTATGAATTAAAATTACATATTGGTACACAATACACAGTATGTACCTATTCTTTACAGTGATAATGCTGAAGCTTCTTAAATAAATCTTACTTACTCGAACTGTTTTCTTTATTGATCATTTCAGCTTAAACACGTCCACTGTTGGATATAGGCCTCCCCCAAGCGTCGCCACAACGACCGATCCTGTGCGTCTCGTATCCACCGCAATCCTGCGACTCTCACCAGGTCGTCGGTCCACCTTGTGGGAGGCCTTCCAACGCTGCGTTTTCCGGTGCGCGGTCGTCACTCTAGAACCATTCGGCCCCATCGACCATCCGTTCTACGAGCAACGTGCCCTGCCCACTGCCAGTTTAGTTTGGCGAATCTTCGGGCTATGTCGGTGACCTTGGTTCTCCTGCGGATATCTTCATTCTTTATGCAATCACGCAAGGAAACTCGGAGCAAAGCCCTTTCTATTACCCTTTTGGGTGACTGTAAGCCTTCTGATGAGGCCCATTGTAAGCGGCCATGTTTCAGTGCCTATGTCGTAACTGGTAACACGCACTGGTCATAGACTTTCGTCTTGAGACACTGTGGTATGTTGGACGAGAAGATGTCGCGCAGCTTCCGATCCGAGATTTTTCTTTATACTAATAATACTATAATACGTATAGTAGGAACCTTCCTGAACCCAATATCATTTTTGCATTACTATTTAAAATTCTTTTTATCTATTTTATTATACGGATAGATAAAGAGCAAAATGTAATATTAATTAAATCTACCTATACAACTAAGATACGATGTAATAAAGCTAAATAAAGTATAAAACGTATCAGTCATTTTTACCAATATTAAGATAGATAATTTACTAACATATATATTCGTTTGCTTACGACCTTGTTACAGCTCATATAAAATATAACGATCAAGATCAGGCAACAGATTTCTGTCTGGGGACCGCAATGTACAGAAGTTAATTTAGCTATAACGAATAGAAATTACTTAATAGTTTCAAATGTACGTATGAACTTGTTTTTTTTGTATGTAATATAAATCTATAACCTACCTAGATTCCTTACTTAGCGGTTCCCGGACTCAGTGACGCTGATCTTTTAAAAAAAAAAACGCATCAAAATCGGTCTATTCGTAGGAAGACACAGGGTGACAGACACACAGACATACCACTCTTTTCCGTCGGCAGTTAATAAAAAATACGTCTCATGAAGCCATAATTGTTTGCGGACTGCTTTTTAAATCTTTTGCGTAAAGACAAATAAAAACCACTGGCACAAAAGTTAATCCCTGCTATCATCTCCCAAATTCCTCAGAAGCAGATTTCCAAGGTGAAAGCTTTAGATGAGATTAGACTGTAAAACAACGTTAAGTCAGTACTAAGACTACTTTCATTAAGACCTAACTCTTAAGCCCTAAATCCTAGTACAGAGGCCAAGTTCTGAAGGACTTAGTTACCTAGTTACTATCTAATAGTATTAATACTGGAAACGTCGGAAAATAAAATATTGTAAGCGAAGAGTAAATATGGGGTCAGTTTGGAGCCAATGTCTCTTTAACTCTTTGATATCTATAGGTATATATAGGGAATAACTGAAAGGTTTGCTTATCTATATATATTTATAAAAAGAGAAACTGATTGACTGACATATCAAGGCACAGCCGAAACTACTGGTACTAGAAACGTGAAATTTTGCACATGGACTCTTTTATGACGTAGGCGAACACTAAGAGAGGATTTTCAAAAATTTACCCCGTAAGGAGATGAAGCGCGGGTTCAAAATTTTTTATGTAGAAACCTATATTCGCGCGGGCAAAGCAGCTAGTAGAAGTTAGTTTTCGATATTTACAGACTACTTTATGAAGAACTTTTTGTTTATGTTCATGGATAAATACCCTATAAAAGGCATCCGGACCCTGGGAATAAGTCCGGGGATTATGGGATTTTTACCTCACTAAAACCACTCCGATGATCACCATTAGCACAGAGGAGGCACCGTTACCTCTTAAAATACCAGACCGGAACCCCCTCTGTGCAACGCCTTGAGAGGATTGGCCTTGAGCTTCATGTGCACGGCAGCACATGATCACTGTGGTACCGAATTTCTTGGAATCACCCGATGGGCGAGCAAAGTCTCTACTCTGCGCTTCCGTGGTTCCAAAGTTCCATCTGCATTGGATGATGCAAACGGGGTTTTGACGTGTTAGACATCATAGTGGTTGCCTCCCCGACGCTTTCTAGTAGGTAGAGTAAAAGCGAGGTTTATTCATACTTCAGCTTTACAGGTCTTTTTGTTGGTACACCGAAATTACTTTATGTAGTACCCTTAGACTTACTAAGCAATTTAAAATTGGCTGCAGGATTATCTAAAAGAGTCTCCACAGCTTTGAAACGTAAAAGCAACTGAAGGAACACGAGTAGGTTATCTTCCTGAAACTCCCTTCCAGAGTCTGTGTTTCCTGATGGCTACAACCAGGGGTCTACAATAGGTTATTTCTAGGCAAGCGTGTTCTATGGTCGGCCACATCATCGCTTACCATCAGGTAAGGTACTGGTCAAACGTCAGCCTAACCACAATAAAAAAAAAATAAGTTGCTATGTTATATAGCACACTTGCTTTTTAAAGCAATCTCAACAATTATTCAAATACCTTCAACCTTTCAGCGTTGACTGTACTTATTTCGTTTTTAAAGGATAGTGTGCCATACTATTCAGTATGTAGTGACATAGTACCCGTCACATAACCACCAGTACCAGTACCAACCATCAAACCATACCATATACTTACATTACCTCCTGCACAACCATCACTGTACCGTATTTCGATAACACCGTCAAAAAACTATGAAGAAAACTGCCTTGAAAAAGCCGCGACTGCTTTCTGACAAGAAATAGGAAGTTCGCCCACCGAATAATCTAATCGAAGACAATAAACATACTTCGCACAGATCTCGAACGACTAACTTGTTTCATTCTCCAAGACTCTCATCCAACACACACAAAAATACAACAGTACACGAGTGTAAAATGGTTGAGTACTTTGTGAGACTAGAGGCAACTGATGCTCTTCAATTCCCACTTTACCAGATCAAGGAAGAACTTCACAAATAACATAATTTCAAGATTAAACTCCACCCGCTTCCCCTACTGGCCATTTTAAAACTATTTCTCCAGTTAGCGAATAAATTTAAAAAGTTCATTGCTTCGAAATTTTTCACTACAGAGTCTTGTGTTTTACAATTCAAATATAATCAGAAACTTTAAATAAACCTAGTTTTTTAAAAGAATTTTAAACAGTACAGTGGGTTCCTGATTTATTGTAGGACCAGTGTTTTGCGATAGTTTCAAATTGCATTGAGTTTCTGGATGTTGAACGTGGTAAAACACAGAAAAAAGTAAGAATATTGATGTGTTTACTTTTGAAAATAGAACAACCATTATTTTATTTCAAAAGTTTGGCTGTATATATCGATGTGAGACAGTATTCTGTTATGAAAAATAAGGATTTAAACTGGAAATATGTTAAGGTTTTAAAAACCCTTTTATAAATCATTATTAATTATATGATCCTTCCAACCGTATTTCGATCACGGTCGCCACGAAGATATTAATTATAGTGCTCAAGTTCGTGAACAAATACAGTTGAACTCACTGTTCCTTTACTCTCATAGTCTGATGGGACGATAAACTGACACGATCGGAGAGATATCAGGTGCAGGACCATCGGCCTTGCGTGCTTTCCCAGGCACGGGGGTATTATACCACCAACTTTCTAACTCCGGGCTTTTTTTTTTCGTGTGGGAAAATCATCAAAAAAACATGGACCCTTTATAGGATTATATTGTTGTCCGTGCGTCTATATGTCGGTCTTTCATGACCCTTTATCTCGGGGACGCGTGGAGGTATCGAGTTGAAATTAAAACTATATACTCAGGTTTGCGGTTCCTTAAAGCTGAGAAAAAAACAAACTTCTGATTTAACAAAAAAAAAAGATATGGTCGTGTATGTCGTAAAAAACGTGTATTTCGACACTCTCAAGTGAATTAAAATTCATAGGGTACTTCCCGTTGTCTTAGATTCCTGAAACTTGGCACGAAGCAAGGTCTCATAGCACAAGTATAGAAGAAGACTGAAAATTGTAAATATGTTATTACGTCACAAAAAATAAAAACGTTTTTTCGATCCGTAAAAATTTTTGAGACTTGATTCGGAAATTGAACTGTTTTCAGAGTATAAGTTTGTACGGAACCCTCAATGCAGAACACCGACTCGAACTTGCCCGATTTTTTTTATATAAATAACTTTCAAATCACATAACTAAAATTAAACTCTCGACCCACGTGAAAACCCAAAAGTTAAACAACTCTCGAAATTTTTTTTCACCGCCAGTCACTTCATGATTTCAAACTCAAATGTTTCCATTGTACTTTGTTGGTAAAAATTGCGGCCATTCCCCTTTATGAGGAAAAAGTGATCCGCGACTAAAAACAACCGTTTCCTTGGGGTGCGGCGAACATTTCTCAGGTTTATCGCAATATAATGCAGAAGGTTGATTCCGTAGCAGTTAAAAAATATAGCATAGCATAGCATAGTCGGCCTTATAATGTTCCCACTGTTGGGACTCAGGCCTCCTCTCTAGGAGAGGGTAATGGGCCGTAATCCACCACGCGGGCCCAGTGCGGGTTGGTGGATGTCACATGTCTTCGAATTTTTGGTTCTAGGACATGCCGGTTTCCTCACGATGTTTTCCTTCACCGTTTTAAGAGCAGTGGTGATGAAATAAATTACACAAAGTAATGAATGCGCCTGGCTGGGTTTGAACCCGCGACCTATGACTCGTAAGTCGGTGCCATTACCACTCGGCCACCACTGCTCCCTATAAAAAATATAGTTTTTTTAAATGATATTAACTCGTGCTTGACTGCGATCTCAGCTAATGCAGTCGGTGACGATCAATCGTACTAGTTTATTAACAGCCTATTCACTCTAGGCTTGAAGATGCCTAAATTATACTCGGACGGGAAGACTGCTGCAGGAAAATTGTTCCAATTCTTCGATGTACGCGGTATAAACGACTAGGCTATACGCTTAGTCCATACCGTAGAGGTGTCAACAACATAAGGGTGGACCGATTTCGATGTCATCATCATCATTTCAGCCGAAAAACGTTCACTTTTGGACGTGGCCTCCCCAAGCGATGCCACAACGACTGATCCTGTGCGTCTCGCATCCACTGCACTCCCGCGACTCTCACCAGGTCGTCGGTCCACCTTGTGGAAGGCCTTCCAACGCTGCGTTTTCCGGTGCGCGGTCGCCACTCTAGAACCTTTCGGCCCCATCGACCATCCGTTCTACGAGCAATGTGCCCTGCCCACTGCCACTTCAGTTTGGCGATTCTTCGAGCTATGTCGGCGACCTTGGTTCTCCTGCGGATATCTTCATTCTTTATGCGATCACGCAAAGAAACTCCGAGCATAGCCCTTTCCATTGCCCTTTGGGTGACTGTAAGCCTTCTGATGAGGCCCAATGTAAGCGACCATGTTTTAGTACTACATGTCATCATTGCCAACACGCACTGGTCCGGATTTTCGTCTTGAGACACTGATTCAAACCGACCTTGGTTCTCCTGCGGATATCTACATTTGATTTGGATGTGATGAACATCAACTTTGGGTCTAATAAATAACTTATGCAGTAAAAAACTGATTAAATAGATTCCATACAAAGCTAGAAAATTTATTCAAAAATAGCATTATTATCATTAGAATTGTCATTCAACGTGGCAATGCTGCCAGCCTTCTGGGCAAATTTCCGAATAAAAGCGATGTGGAGGAGTACTTCGACGCCTGAGTGTATTTTGTGTATTTGTATTTTATCCCCGGAAAACCACCCGGGAATCTTTAAGTCAAGAGTGAATAGGTTACGTCTAGGTAAGCGCGCTCCATCATCGACCGCATCGTCGCTTTCCATCAGGTAAGATAGCGGTCAAGCGCGAAACTATCAAAAATAAAAAATATGTACATAGTTTTTTTTTTAGGTGGTAAAATCATCTAATGAGAAATCCCGCTCTTGCGCGGAGCGCGAGATAGTGTCAGACTTTTACTGTCTAAAAACCCACTCCTGTTCCTCCTTTTCCTTCATCCCAGGGCCCCGAGTTTCACTTTCACTAGGTTTAGTATAATAGTATTTATAGTTAATGTGTAAGTTCCCACTATGACTATACAAATCAATTCTTTGTTTCAAAAATATAATTAACATTATTTTGAATAGATACATTCAGCAAGTTGATGCCTTAAGATTTGGGGCCTTATAATGGACTATTAAAATGTCAAGTGTGTGAGCGAGAAAGAGGGATGGAGTTATAACACCCTGTATAGCTCCATCCATTTAACAGTTCAGTGTAGGTCGTAAAATGGATCGCATTAAGAGCTCATGGTAGGGCTTCAGTTCATAAAATTCTACGCACCTTTTTAGGGTTTTGTACCTCAAAAGGAAAAAACGGAACCCTTATAGAATCACTTTCTTGTCCGTCCGTCTGTCTGTCTGTCTGTCGAGACCCTTTATCTCAAAAACGCGGGGAGGTATCGAGTTGAAATTAAAACCATATACTCAAGTCTGCGGATTCTTGAAGCTGTAAAAACGAACTAGTAAATTAACGAGAAAAAAAGATACTTCGTTTTATGTGGCAAAAAACGTACATTTCGACACTTATGAGGAAATCAAAATTCACAGAGTACTTCCCGTTGACCCAGAATTCTGAAATTTGACATAAAGCAAGGTCTTATAGCACAAGCACAGGAATAAATCTGAAAACTGTACATTTTTTGTTACGTCACAATTTTTTTTTTCCGTTCGGCATCATCTTCCGAGACTCCATTCCGGAATTGAACTATTTACATAGGTAATTTTGTATGGAACCCTCACGGCGTGAGTACGTCTCGCATTTGCCCAAGTTTTTTTTAATAAATTGTCGTATAAGTAAGTTAAAATGGCTTATCACAGCGTTTTTAACTATCACAGATGTCAGATGATATAGTAATCTAGTCTAAAAAAAAAAACTTTCTATTCTATATCATGCGTAATTTATTTTTACGTTAACTCTTTTTAAAAATTTCTTGGAGCATGGTGGAACCAATGTATAAACATAAAATTTTGAGAACAAAAGGTTTTGAGACGCAGTGGAACTACCCCGGTTTTTGGAACCGACCTTCTGTTAGTACCATCCTGTGGCTTTACGTACGATATATTATTGTGTCTGGTTGGGATTCTCCCTAATATATAGAGGCAGCTGATTGTTTTGGGTTTTATTTGGGTATATCGCTGCGGCTGAGGGTATCAGCAAGGCCTTGCAATAGATCCTCGAAGATTTTATAAATGGACTGTTTCCTAAATGGAAATGAATTTCGAGGTCCCCACCTCGTAATTGTTTTTGGAAATCCAAGTCCGTATCGGCCCAACTTAGGAAATTGATTTATTATTAATGTTGATTTTTTTTTTTAAAGATGTACGCAAATTAGGCTAAGCTATTTTTTTTTTCGATTACTTTCCTGTAATTAGGTCTAAAAAAAATAAAATCTTTGAAGTCAAGTTTGAATGTTTTTCGTTACTTTCCCAATTTACTTATTTTGAAAAATCAAATCAAACTATTTGAAAATTTATTAAATTTCAATTATTCCAGACTCGTTTGAAATTGATTGTCATAAATCAAATGCAAATCGTAATTAGTTGACTTCTACTAATTACGATTGGCATAACAGTGAGTCACTAATTCGACTACTGGACCAGATCCAAAAATAAGCACTTTTAATCCATTAGTATCCGTAGTTAATTAATATTTTACATTCAATTCATTTAGCGTTGACAACGCTAGCAACTAAATTATTCAACGCGAAATATGGGCCGATGCCTCGCGGCAGACATGTTCCATTTTACCGTATAGATTTTTGGCTCATGTTTTGCCCAAGTGATAAAGGATATATATAATTTTTCGCTTTGTCAATATCTAGTGGAAATTCAAGTATATTCTGGTTATAACAATGAATGCCACAGGCAACAGCTTGTTATTTATACATTATGTGAACGCAAACATGCCGCGCTGTTGGACGTACTATATTTTGTCCTGTTATATTTACCAGAGGTAAATAATAAAATATCGGGGTAGGCATAGCTTCATTCTTTTCAAGTTTGTTCCCGCGCTCTTGGGCGGAGCGAGAGGGCGTGACAGATTTTTACTGACTATAACCACACTTAATTACTTCTTTGCCTTTTGCGTTCCAAGACTATAAGTTTCCAATTCAAAAGGCAACCCATGACCCCAGTAGGCTTTGAAAAAATCTTTAGATAATTTTACCAATTCTCCACAAAAAAAAGTGTCAGTCTTTTACTGACTGTAACCTTTTTTGATAATATATTTAAATAGAGTATTTTCTACTCAGTTGTAGTCTCCTGGTGAAGTGGTCGTGGTCATGGATCATCTGGAAGGTTGGTTGTAGCGTTTGCTACACCTCTCCTCTCTATTCGTGGCACTACGTGTTCTTTCAATGATTCGAACATTTCGAATATGATTTTATGAGGTCCAAGAACGCTGGCCCTCTACTCTTCCGTGTACCATTAAACGTCCCAAAGTGCTGCAGATGCACTTTGGCTATAAGGTACTATCAGACTGATCTGATGATGGGGCCGGAAGGTGGAAGGTAGACACAGGAACTTCATAATAATACAATGTAACCTAGCAGTGTTTGGGTTAATTGGAATTATCATGAGAAATAGGCACTCAGTTTATAAATGTATCGCAACTAAAAAGTGTGAAATAAAAAACATTTTACAAAAAAAGAATAACCGACTTCACTACTACTGAAGTCGGTTATTCTTTTTTTGTAAAAAGTTTTTATCTATCGTTAATATTTTTGTGGGTGAAAGATGTATTCTATTATTTACCATGCTATAAAAAAAAAAACACTGATAGTAATAAATAAAAAATGACAATTGTTCTCTGCAGTTTGACAACTTATGGAAACAATTAACAGTAAGAAAGTAATCTGTGTTTGAGTATAACTTACAATTCAACACAATGAGAACTTTTTATCCATCAATGCAATAGTTAGATAGCTTTAAGCTTATTGCAAAAACAATTTTTTTGGAGTTGTTATTGTTGTTATTAATAGTCTTAAGTTACAAAATAATTTCTCTAACTTTTGCAACAACCTTTTCTAGACAGGCGTGCTTCATCTTCGACCAAATCATGACTTACTATTTAGAGGCGAGATAGTAGTCAAACGTGAGCCTATCACCTATATATATAAAAGGAGAAACTGACTGACTGACATGTCCGTACCCCACAGGGGGTGCCCTTAGCGTGTAGTCGCTTAGTTTAAAGTTAGTTTAAGTAAGCCTTTTTTTTTTGGTGGGAAAATCATCTTATGACAAATCCCGCTCTTGGGTGGAGCGGGAGATAGTGTCAGACTTTTACTGACTAAAACCCACTCCTGTTCCTTCTTTGCTTTCATCTCGGGGCCCCGGGCTTCGCTTTCACACTACCCGTGGAGTTTGACTGGAGGCTTTGATTCTATAATCGAGGCCGCCACAGGCAAGACCGGTTAAGCAGCCGACAACCTCCTAGGTTGACATGCGAGAGGCCACACAAAAAAAAAAAAAAATGACTGACTGGCATATCAACGCACAGCCGAAACTATAGAGCCTAGGAGGGTGAAATTTTGCACAAAGTTTCCTTTTATGACGTAAGCGAGCACTAAGAGAGGGTTTTCCAAAATTCACCCCCTAACGGTATGAAAGGGGGTTCCAAAGTTTTTATGGAGAAACCTACGTTCACGCGGGCGAAGCCGCTGGCAAAAGCTAGTTGAAATTAAAAACAAACAAATGAGCACAAAATAACCAAAATCTTGAATTGTTATTATCATCATAAATCAATTATTTTGTAAAAAGGCATTAAAAATAAGTTAGATTATAAGATAAAAGCAAGTATATATTTATGATTGTATTTCTTTTCTATTTCTTTACCATTAAGCTGCACCTACCATGTTTTGTTTCTGCACCACCCTGAGGTCGACTTGTAGAAAATGCCTAAGGCATTAAGTCCGCCTTTGTACAGTGTTTACTACTTGTGCATAAAGTTTTAATCTACACTAATATTATAAAGAGGAAAACTTTGTTTGTTTGTAATGAATAGGCTCAAAAACTACTAGACCAATTTTAAAAATTCTTTCACCATTCGAAAGCTACATTATCCACGAGTAACATAGGCTATATTTTATTTTGGAAAAAAATAGGGTTCCGTAAGATATTTGAGTTTTTCGGGTGTAAAAAGTCAACCAGAAAAGTTACTTATTTTGCGTACGCTGCCTAAACTATAAAAGATAAAACCATAAAATGTTCTAAATAATTGTAGATCTTATAAATCTACCAAAGTTTGTTAGGAGAAACCTACTTTCACGCGGGCGAAGCCGCTGGCAGAAGCTAGTAAATAATAAATAAATAAATATTTAATTCCACATATTTGTCTTAAGTTATGCCTAAAAAGGTGTGCGATTGTTTCTATTGGCAAATTTTTACTACCTTTACTTTCCACCTCAAAAAACAACCTACATTGTGGAATGCAATAAAGAATTGAGTATTCAGTACTTTTTTTAGGGTTACGTACCTCAAGAGGAAGAAACAGAACCCTTGTCAATCACGGATCACTTTGGTGTCCGTCTGTCCGTCAATACCCTTTATCTCGGAAACGCGTGGAAGTATCGAATTGAAATTGAAACCATATACTTAAGTCTGCGGTCCCTTGAAGCTGTAAAAAATCGAACTTCTGATTTAACGAAAAAAAAGATACGGCCTTTTATGTCGCAAAAAACATGTGTTTCGACACTCTCAAGGGATTCAAAATTTATAGGTTACTTCTCGTTGACCTAGAATCCTGAAATTTGGCATGAAGCAAGGTCATTTGTAAAAAAAATTTCTTCACGATTCGGAAAAACTTCGTAACTCAATTCGGGAATCGAACTGTTTTCATAGATAAGTTTGTACGGAACCCTCAGTACGCGAGTCCGACTCGCACTTGGCCTGTTTTTTTTTTATAAAAAAGTAGTGTCCCACACTACAGGCCAAACTAATATTTGTTCCGTGCGGGAATCGACCCTGCGACTCGCAGCGCAGCAACCAATCGCATAACCACTGCACCAATTATGCCGTCAAGGAGGCGGTCGCACGCGCAAGAAAACGGCCCTCACGCCCCAGCCGCTGGGACCCCGATCCCGATTTTCAGCCATCGTAGGCGCGGGCTCGCGGACGGTGAGCAATGGGTAGCTTGCGGTCCGACCGCCCGGTAACCGTGTGGACCAAGCCCAAGTCGCCAACGGCGTGTACTGTTCCACGCGCCTCAAGGAGATGTCAACAACCGTAGGGGCTGAGCAGCTTCGAAGCCTACTGGGGCCAAGGGTCTGATTCTGAAAGGAAGACTCGGGCGTGGTACGAAAGGAAACGAAGGAACAGGAGTGGGTTTTAAGTCAGTAAAAGTCCGATACTATCTCCCGCTCCAACGTCATAAGATGATTTTCCCACCGAAAAAAAAAACAAATCATGCCGTCAAATAGGAATTTCTTCTAAAACTGCTTCAAAGCTAATCCCGCCCTGTAAGTCAACCATATTCATGAGTATTTTCACCCCCTGTACTTCGACAATCAATCAAAAGTCAGCCTAAAATAAAATTTGTTTTTCTTTCTATATAGAAATTCTTTAATTTCGAGTCACCAATATACGTGGCGTACTTCAAGACTGTATTGTAAGTCTATCATATTCATGAGTATTTCCACCCACCGAACTTTTTTGTTTTCGGTGGGAAAATCATTCAATGACATCCCCCGCTCTTGGGCGGAGCGTGAGATATTGTCAGACTTTTACTGACTAAAAACCCACTCCTGTTCCTTCTTTGCCTTCGTTCCAGGGCCCCGGGGTTCTCTTTCGCATCACCCATGGCCCCAGTAGGCTTCGACCCCACTGGGCCCTTACGGTTTTGCTGACATCTTCTTAAGGCGCGCGTAGTCGCGCCGTCGACAACTTGGGTTCGGTCCGGACGGTCGGAAGGTGAGCTACCCATAGCTCGCCATCCGCAAGCTAGCGCCTGCGGTGGCTGGAAATTGGGATCGGGATCCCAGCGGCTGGGGCATGAGGACCGTTCTCTCGCGCGTGCGGTCGCCTCCTTTGCTAGCATTACTGCTTCGCAGAAGGAGGTGACTGCCTACCACTCCTCCTCGCTCCGGACCATGGCCTGTACCAAGACCCGGCGCGAGAGATCACTGCTGCCGGTACCCCCTGAACTATGACAATCCATCAAAAGTCAGCTTCTACAGTAAAATGTGCATGTGTGTGTGTTTTCTTCATAATTATATTGAAATTCTTTAATTTCGAGCCGCCAATACACGTGGCGTACTTCAAGGCTGTAGTAATGTATTTTTCCATAGGAAAGCTTACTCATTCCTCGAGCCTTAGCAAACTTGGCATTCTAATTAACATTTTGTAACAATATTTACTAGTAAACGGCTTTTGATATCGTCTTTTGCCATACCTAAATTAATTTTTCGTTTTTCTGTATCTACTTAGAGTCTACGAAAATTAATATCTATTTTTAGAGTTCCGAACCCGAAGGGTAGGGATTATTACTAAACCTACACTGTCCCATCGTCTGTCTGTCTATCCGTCCGTCTGGCAACGAGCTGAATTTCATTAACCGTAAGAGGTAAAGGTAGTGGAAGACGCAGTGTTGGAAGGCCTCCTACAAGGTGAACCATTGACCTGGTGAGGGTTGCGGGAATCCAAAAGATGCGAGACGTACAAGATTGTTCATTGTAGCTCATTGTACACTTGGGGAGGCATTTGTCCAACACTGGACGTTTTTCGGCTGAATGATGATGAAGAAGTAGACAGTTGAAACTTTCGCATAATCTGTATTTTTATTGCTGCTAATACAACAAAAAATAACATAAAGTTAAAAATTAAAGGGAGACCCCCTTTAATTTTTAACTTCATATAAGAAATCTTATCTTGTAGACGGTTTTGGTTCGATTTAGTGTTTCCGCGTTTTTTTTGCTCGATTTTAATATTGTGGTGCGGAACCTTTTTTTTTATTATGCTAATAGTAAAAAATGGATGTTAATAATTTTCAGATCCATGTTTGACTATATCTCAACTAATAGTAAGCAAATTTTTGATCAAAGATAACGCAAGCTTGCTTTGAAGTAACCTATTCACAATCAAGAAACAGAGACTCCAGCAGGGAGTTTTACTGCTAAACTGTACGCACAGTGAAAAAACTATCAAAACGTTTTGTACTGATGTTTAATATAAGCAAAGACAGCAGAGGTAACATTGTAAGGTTGATTAAGCATTATAACGTTTCCACTGCTGGGATTCAGTCTTCTCTAGGAGAGGGAATGGGCCGTAATCCACCATTTTTCCGAATTTTTAACCGACTTCTAAAAAAGGAGGAGGTTCTCAATTCGGATGTTTGTATTTTTTTTATGTTTGTCGCGCATAACTTCGTCGCTTGCCAACCGATTTGAAAAATTCTTTGTTTGTTGGAAAAGGTATACTTCCCGAATGGTCCCATAGTCACCAAGTCGGGATCTGATGATGGAATCTTGGCGAAATCGAGGGAACTCCTCAAATATCATAGGCAACCATATTATGATTTTGGTATTTTCATCGAGCAAGAACTTAAGCATTAACAGTCAAAAAGTAACATTTGATGTCTGTTTATATGTGTATCGCAACTAAAAAGTGTGAAATAAAAAACTTTTTACAAAAAAAATATAACCGACTTCACTAAAAAAACACTAAAAGGATCAAAATAACTTTAATTTCTGAAGTCAGTGTTAAATAAGATACAAATAATACCGAGAAACACCGACTTCCGAAATTAAAGTTATTTTGATCCTTTTAGTGTTTTTTTAGTGAAGTCGGTTATATTTTTTTTGTAAAAAGTTTTTTATTAGCATTGATGTCTAGTAATAGACTAATATCGCCATACCTTGTTGTCTGATGATGGAACGGGCTTTGTGAGACATCGATTCAGGGTATATACATCTATTACCGCACTGTAGGGTAAATACATGATCGATTGATCCGATATTTACTCACAATCTCCTCCAATGTTTGCTTCTCCTCTGCTTTATCCCGAGTATTATCGACGTAAACAATTAACAAACACTTTTCTACCGTCGGTAGCGTGTAAACCAAGATTAATCGTTCGTCAAACCATCCGTCTTGTGGCGTCAAAACGTTGCGCGTCGTTGAAATAAGAAGTGGTACAGACGTGCGACATTAAACAGCATTTTACGGAATAGACTTATTTATTTTGTTTTTTGTTAACTTTATATTGTTTATTTATTTATTTAAAACTTTATGCACTAATGAAACATTTTACAAAGACTTAATGCCTTAGGCATTTTTTACCAGTCGACCTTAGGGTGGTGCAGAGATATAACATGGCAGGTGCAGCTTAAAAGAAGACTGACAGAGAGGAAATAAGAACAATAATAAATATATACTTAGATACATACATACAAATGAAGAATGATATTGAGAGAAAAACGAATACAACAAATCAAGAGTGTGATGAATCTACCAACTTCTTGCGAAAGTGTTCTCGGGCATTTTGTGTTTGTGCGTGCGTGTGTGTATTGTTCACACTGTTTACTTAGTTCGAAAGTGTCATCCGTATTTCTTCTCTGCGTATGGGAATGCAATGCCGCTGCAGCAACAAGGTGCGGCATGGCAGACAGAGTTCTGACGAAATGTCATGGTGGCATGGCGACAGCGACTGTTGCACAGATACCGGCACGAATTTTGAGCGCTGACTTCTACAGTTCTACTTGCGCAAAAGCACGCAGAAGTTAAATATCGGGTATCTTTAGTGGTATGAAAAGAGATGAGAGGGTGGGGAGTGCAATCCTTGTACAGTGATTGGTTCGCCGATGTGTACGATGCGCAAAGCGATCCCCGCTCTTTCGCCGAGCGCTCAAGATTCGTGCCGCTATCTGTAACTCAGTATGCTATAGTCATGGTGGTAAGTCTCCTCTTTAAGGAGTGGTTGGAGAGGCGTCACGGCGTCCTCACCTTGTGCATTACGCAGGTCCTCACCAGACTTCGTAAGTCCAGGAGGTTCCTGCATCTGATTAAGGCGGAAGAAACGACCAGGTGTCACCATTTTATGAACCACCTGAAGGAAATGGTGGAGGTGTTTCCCCTAAAATACAAAGGGTCACTGAAAAAACACTAGTTACAATTCCAGTTTGAGAGACAGACAGGGCTATACATGCCGTATAGCACTATCCCTTTCTCACTTCGGATCCAAAATAATTTTAAGACGTTACGTTAGGGCCCCTGCTCACGTGATCGGCACATTTTGTGACGTGTTCGTGACGTCATAAGGAAGCGGATGGTAGAACAGTAAAATTTACGATGTATTACAAAACATATTTCTGCAGTAAACTCTTGGCTGTTCCAGGCGACTCTTACTTTTGTGTCATGGTTGGTTATGCCCCCGTATATTTTCTACAATTTATTTTTTATTTCATAAAACCTTTCCTCATATAACTTACTAGCTTCTTCCAGCGGCTTCGCCTGCGTGAAATAAGGTTTCTCCACACAAACTTACTCCCCGTTTTATTTCCTCATGGCATGAATTTTGGAAAATCCTGTCTTATTTTTTGTAAAAATTAAAAAAAAGAACTTTTGGCCAAAGGTTTAGCATGGGCGTTATTAAACCAGTGACTATAGTGAGTTAGAACTTTGGCTTTCGAAAAATTATTGAATATACACAATAGATTTCTGTGTCGCACTCGTAGAGAAAAAGGGCAAAGAGAAAGGACAAGAGACAAAACTAGTTTTTGCCAGCGACTTCGCGGTCATCAAATTAGTACTTCCCGCCATTATAGATAATATACTGTAAAGTTTATAATAATAATAATAAAATGTTTTATTGTTTCTTATTACATTGTCATGCAACACAAAAATTGAGGCATCCCCGTTAAGTTAAAGAATACTTGTGATGGGATTGCCTCGCCCTTCCCTTAGTTTCTAAAATTACAATGTTGTGACAAACAATTAAACATCGGTAAGGTAATTTAAAATAAAAATTAAAAATTAGGAACAAATTTGAGCATGTGAATGTATGAGTGTGTGTGTGTGGGGGTGTGTGTATGTGTTTGTGAGTGTGGATGGTGATTGTGAGACTTTCGCTAACAGATTCGGGCTAGAATAAGTTCTATTTCATCGTATGATAAGGTTTTTAACCAGTCAGTCAATACTTTTTTGCATTCATATAGCAACATGGGGTAAATATTTAATTTATGGTTCAATTTATTATATATATGTAAGTTGACTGTATGTTATATTGTATTATTGCATTGTATTATTGTTTTGTTTGTTAGTTTCATCATATTCTGTTGAGTACTTTTGCGTATAAGAGTAAAATTAGATTTACAAATGACGGATAGTTGGCGCAGTTTGAGCGAATGGCTAATAAAGCTGCGTGCCGAGGGTTTGGTTCCCTCGTGGAACAAATATTTGTATGGCCTATCAGTAAGCCATACAAACATTTGTATGGCCGATGTTGGCTCTAGGTGTCTTGTGTTTGTGTATTTACATATGTTTGAAGTCGAAAGAATTAAAATTATAGATAAACTTATACTTAACAAATTTGATGTAGGTATCATCCAAAGTTTGCTAACAAAGCCATTGTAGTAAAAATGTAAGATTATCATTTTTTCTTCTTCTTCTTTTCGATTCGATGGTAAACTCGTCAAACCGTTTGGGCCCAATAGGTGGCTACATTAATAGCAGCATCGGTAGCACTCATCAAATCCTCGAAAGTGCAGGAATGCCCCAAGTGTCCGTACACTTGGGGCATTCCAACATCTGGCTCATATTTTGAATAAGAGCAACGCACTCACAATGAGTATCCGATGGGTCTATAAAACCCCATTTTGCCACTGCAAATCGCGTCTAGGCGGGAGATGCTCTTGGGGTTTCAAAAAGTTGGATGGTGGTAGGTGATGCTCTTCCATAATTTTTTATGTAATGGAACTAGCATGATTAAATGTTCAAAAACTCCTGAAGAAAAATAAACAAAAATACGGACTCACATAATTATTATAGATACAAACTTTCACTATCCCATAGCCATATACTATTGTTGACTTTTAGTCGACCGTTTTATACGAACATAAAATATAACATAAGGTCCGAGTACAGTAATGGGAACATTTATTTAAGGTAAAACCAACAGCTTCTGTATACAGCGTTTTACAGGTAAGGTTAGCAATTGGCCTGAGTCTTATACAGTCGCCAATTACAGGTCAAACAGAATTTTCAAAATAAGGAGTGATATAAAACACAAAAATTAAATTGCAATGGAAAAATCAAATCAAATTTTCAATACTAATACATAATCTCTCAAAACGGTGAAGGAAAACATCGTGAGGAAACCGGCATATCCTAGAAACAAAAAATTCGAGGACTTGTGACATCCACCAATCCGCACTGGGCCCGCGTGGTGGATTACGGCCCGTTCCCTCTCCTAGAGAAGAGGCCTGAGTCCCAACAGTGGGAACATTATAAGGCCGACTATGCTATGCTATACATAATCTGGTAGAAAATGCCTAAGGCATCAAGTCCGCCTTCGTACAATGTTAAATTAGTGCATAAGGTTCTAAATAAATAAATAATCAAAATCATACATTGCAATTGAAAAAGAACAAAGCAATAAAATAAATTATCATTAATCGTCATCAAATAGTTAAAATAATATAAATAATCAATCGAAGCAAACAATAGAACTGAACATTTTAAGGCGTTACAATATAATTGTAAAGCTGATAACACCTTAAAATGTTCCCACAGCTGGGACTCAGGCCTCGTCTCCGGGATGGGGAAAGGGCCGTTATACATGAAGCGGGCCCAGTGTGGTTTGATGGATATCACAGGTCTTCGAATTTTTAGTTCTAGTTTACTTATGATGTTTTCTCTCACCGTCTTTAGAGATTTCATTTTCGTTTTGATTTTATACATGTATCAATATTTTATTATTATTATAGGTTGGCTAGCGTTTCACCACTATTTTTCGTTCGGTTCGGTTGACGATGGAGCACGCTTGCCTAGAAGTAACCGTTTTCACTCTTGACTTATAAACTTCTAGGTTATAGTAATCAGGAACCATAGAATCCGGCAGGGAATTCCACTCCTTAGCTGTATAAACAGTAAATGAAATAAATAGATAAATATTGCAATACAGTTCTCCTATGGTTTCTAAATAGAAATCGTAAACTTCATGAGATCATTTTTCGTCCATCTGTCCAAGGTTTTTACTTTACTACTCCACTGTTGCTATTTTTATTTCCAGCCCAACACCATAGAAAAACACCGTTAATATTGTCAAAGCTTTATTACACCAATATCCATAAGATACCGAGCTAATCCGAGACATTAACAATGATTTAATACCAACACATCCTCACCTTGAGTCTCCACGGGTTTCCTTGTACGGTCAACCACAAGTGAAACTCAAAAACCACCCTTATAACTGCCACATAAAGACGTTTACAAATTGTTGCTATAGACATGAGGTTGACTGTCTACACATTATGGTTTAATGTTTATGAAACATGTTTGCCAGCTGTTATTTTGATGTTGGGCTATTAGAGTGGCTGTTGTACATTTGGAAACGAGATTTGGACATCGTTCTGGATGGAAGTATGCGGACCTTGATGGCTGGGCTACAATGTCGTTCAAAAACGTCTGCTGCGAAGTACTTTGTTCACTTCAGTTTTCATTTATTCTGTCTTAGTTGGCAATATTGGAACAGATTTCAATGTATCCATCAATATATCTTTACTTTTAGACTAGTGTTCTTTATAGTGTTAGTAAAAATATATAAAAATAAACTTAAGAATAAATGTTAGCATCTACTCTAATACACGCAGAAAATTATTTGGATTTATATGGACTGCCTCCATAGAAGAGTATTACCCAGGAAGCTATCGGAACTGTCCCTCATCCTGTGCATCAGATTTATGAGGCCCGCTTTCTTGCTCCACTCAGAGCGGGTCATTTTATGATTTCTCACTAAAAACAAAGACATACTCGACTTAATCAGTAAATAACCAATTATCAGCTGTAGAGTTTCACCATGACGTCTTAAAATCATGAAATCCGGCGTACAACACAGCTTGGCAGTAGCATGTCCGTGTAAAAAGTATCCTAGACTTCCTTGTAGGTATTTTGTATTGTATTTTTTTTTTCATTTCCTCTGCTCTCGAAACGATGAACTAAAACAGCATGTGAACGTATTGTTTTAGAACAGAAAATTCTGTAACATCTGCCATGTGAAAGGTCTGTGACATCCATCAATTTACACAGTATTCGTGGTTTGAAGCCCAGTTCCTTAGCTATGAAACAAGCTTTGTCGCAGCAATAGATTTGAAATACACTGCCATTAAAATTTCAGGTATTAGAAACGAAACTTATAGTAAATCATTTTGTCGAGAAATTAAAAAATCTACGATAAAGCAATGAACATGAGCGCGGTAGTTGAGAGTTTGTCATGCTCACTCAAATGTCCCACTGATAGTGGCGCTGTGTTGGAGCATTCGGTTCTCTTTAAAAGGTTGAGCTGAGTGGTGCTAATATTCGCGTCATGTCTGTGAACGAGTGCAGTCAGTTGAGACTAGTCAACTCTTAGCTGCCAGTGGCTATTTTAATATTAGCATAGCATAGTCGGCCTTATAACGTTCCCACTGTTGGGACTCAGGCCTCCTCTCTGGGAGAGGCTATGGGGCGTAATCCACCACGCGGGCCCTGTGCAGATTGGTAGATGTCACATGTCTTCGAATTTTTGGTTCTAGGACATGCCGGTTTCCTCACGATGTTTTCCTTCACCGTTTTGAGAGCAGTGGTGATGAAATAAATTACACAAAGTAATGCACCTGGCTGGGTTCGAACCCGCAACCTAAAACTCGTAAGTCGGGGCCGCTAACACTCGGCCACCACTGCTCTCTACATTTTAATATCTATTTAATTTTAATTTTTACTTTATTTACATTTTTAGCATTAGCAATCAGAAATCATTGTTGATTTCCCACCAAAAAAAAAGTAATATCCTTAACCATTATTAATATGACACATACTTACCTTGGACAACTTAGCACAATTTCCTGCCAACCCGCAGTCCCACATAACATCGGATGGAACGATTTGTTTAATGTTCATGAAAAACGTTCGGCATTTGTCATTTACGTGTAATTTTGTGCTATTTGCGGAAGCGTGGGGTTGTTATGTGTTACTGTGAATGTGGCTATCGGGGGAAAAGGCTTTGGCAACGAGGCAAGTTTTTTTCTGCTGCGGTTTTTAGTAGGTTACTGATCGTCATGGGATTTCTTCCACGTGTACGGAAACACGTAAAATTGTGTTGTTCGGGATTAAATTTTGTTGTGGAGGTCTGACAGGTAAGCAGTAGTCACTTCATGTAAAATACGGGTATTTCGCTGCGTCCAATTAGGCAGACAGAACCCGACACAGCGTCAAAGTTTCAAGTTAGGTCAAAGTAGTTTCCTAACGTAGGGCAAAAGGTCTAGGTAGGTTATATTTGGCTATGGACAAGCTATCACTTAGTAGTTAAGTGACGTTTTGGTAATACTGACCTTAGTTTTAGATCATCATTGTCATGTATACAAATAATAAATCTGTAGAAGTTTTTAGTAGTGCGCTTATCACGTCATCATCATCATCATCATTTCAGCCGAAAAAAGTCCACTGTTGGACATAGGCCTCCCCCAAGCGACGCCATAACGACCGATCCTGTGCGTCTCGTATCCATCGCACTCCCGCGACTCTCACCAGTTTGTCGGTCCACCTTGCGTATCACGTAAAATGTACGAAATCGATATAAATATTTTCTATACATTAAAATTGTGTGTAACTTGGTTTATATTATTACTTAGGCTTGCAATCGGTTGACTATATCGAAAGATATACTAGATTCATCGCCTGTTAGGCGGTACGAAGTTTGCCGGGTCAACTAGTCATAAATATATATGAAAAATAAACATAAGCGTGTTCCATCTCGGGCTGTGGGATTGTTTTAAAAATACTTATATGTTTATTCCCATCGAGTGAGATAGTTGTCAAGTGCGATGTTCTCAATAAAAAAATCAGGCAAGTGCGAGTTGAAATTGCGCATTGAGGGTTCCGTATAAACTTACCTATGAAAACAGTCCAATACCCGAATTAAGTTACGAAGATTTTTTCGAATTACAATTTTTTTTTGTTACTTATATACAAATTTACATTTTTTAGACTTTTCTTATACTTGTGCTATGAGATCTTGCTTTGAGATTTTTATGTATTAGAAAAATAAATACTAACAAACAGTAATAAAAAAATAAACACTCAAATACATTGGTTTTTCTAATTGAATGGCTAAAATTATTCACACAGCACTCCCTAGAGAATTACATGTCTACCTTAAAATCCACAGATTTAAACTGATACAGCATAAATATCAAACCAACCAACAGAGATAATTTCGCAAAGGTTTTCCCCGCAACTGGCAACGTTAGCAATGAAATAGCAGGCACTATGTGTCCCGAGGGCTCTCTGCCATTACGACTAGCATTCAGATTAGATTTATAAATGCCAGTAAAAAGGACGCGTGAAATGTGGGCGAAATACGGGCTATGATGGTGTTGTCGTGTGGGAATGGATGAAAGAAAATTGTGACTTACGAGAATTTTTGTTAGTGGCCTTAGGGCTATATTTCACTGGGACACCATGGCGGCGCGACCAGTTGCCGCTACCAACAAAATGTATACAGCTCTATAGAGAGTTACTCATCTGGTGTCCCTTTGGTTGCGCAACCAATTTGGCGGCGCCACCAACGCGCGAATGCGAATCCTGAAATTTGGCGTGAAGCAAGGTCTCATAGTACAAGTGTAAGAAAAAATGACAAATACCCGTGCTTTTGGAACGCAGATAATATAAAAAAAAAACAGCACAGTGCTGTTTTTTCAGGTAAGGATTGTAAAATTATTACTTTAAATATATCTCGAAGTAACAATGCATTATGTTATAATAAAACATATATTTTCTTATAGGTATATCTCATGCGTCTGTTCATAATATAATTAGAAAAAAAAACTTCAAAGATGGCTTGCAGTCGCGCCCTCCTCGCCAACGACACTAAAAATATAATTTAGATGACATAACGTTATGTGGGATACGGAGAAAAAAACTTTTTTTTTTCTTTGCCTATGATTTGCCTAGGAGTTGCTATGGACAAGATATAAGTAATAAACACACACACACACACACGACACGACTCTGCCGGACTTGAAAAGAACCACTCTGTATAAAATAGTTAAGCAAAAACTAAAATTTACGTACATTAAACAAAGCAGAAAAGTGTACCCATTGACAGACAGGATATTGTTTTGTGGAGACACAAATATCTCCATGAAGTAAAAAGACTTTGAAATGAAGGAAAAAGAATATTATTTAGATGAGACTTGGCTTAATGAAGGTATATAATATATTTTTTTATGCCTCCAAGGAACCGTAGACCTAAGTATATAGTTTCGATTTCAACACTCTATACCTCCACGCGTTCCCGAGATAAAGGTTCTTAACAGACAGACAGACGGACAACAAAGTGATCCTATAAAGGTTCTGTTTTTTCTTTTTGAGGTCAATCTACCAAGTTTTTTAAGAAATCCTATCAACCGAGACAGATTAAGTTTTTAACCGACTTCAAAAAGGAGGTTATAATTGTGTTACCATATAGTACAGTAGGTCGATGAAATGTGACATCCACCAACTCACAATGGGCCCACGTTGCAGATTATGGCCCATTTCCTCACCTAGAGAAGAGACCTGAGTCCCAGCAGTGGGAACATTAAAAGGCTGATTATGGTTATGTTCAAAGTCAAAGTCAAAGGTTTTTTATTTCACATAGGCCTACATGGGCACTTATAAAACGTCAGAAGCTAGTGCACCGTTCCAAATTGGTCGTTTCCTATGGAGAAGAACCGCCCCATGGCTACTCTTTAAAAAAAAATGATGTTACAATATTTCTATATTACAGAATAAGTAGATATTATGTAAGGACAGTGTAGACTGGTCAATATTGTACTAAAAAGTACAATAAAAATAATCATAATAAAAAGTAACCTAAGAATTCACGGAGTCTACAGTGTTCTCACATTCACATTATAAAAAAGAGGCTATATAAATAAAAGAAAGTAAAATAAATAATTACAATCATTAATAAATGATACGTTAACAAAATAAATAAAAATAAAACATTGCATGTTAGTATGTATACTATCCTAAACAAGCTAGAATAGTCCCTCTTACTCAACGAAATAGAGTTGAATATACATTTAAATATCCATTTTCTTTAATACTAGGAATATAAACACTACAATGGTGTACTTGATAGTTCTTTCAACGTTTAAGTACGCTCGTAAACCTCAGCTGAGTCTTTATAGCGAGGGTTGATAACTTTATTTACACTCTTTCCCTTTTACTTTAAATTGAAACATTTTACTGCGAAGTACTAAAGAACAGAATTTATAAGTAATATCATTAAGCATTAGCGGTAATTAACTCACTTTTACGTATCCTGACGTTTTTTTTGAGTTCGGAAATCATCTAATGACTTCTCTCGCTCTAGGGAGATGTGAAAGGGCATGTCAGTTTTTATTGAATTATGTTCCTTCATTTGCCATTTGCGTTCCAAGACCGCAGTTTTTATTTTTTATTATTTAAGCCAGTTCTTTATGCTGAACGTTCGACCGTTTTGCGCGGATGTGACGCATATCTTCACTATCTATTGATTATGTTTGTTAGCTAGTTTTACGATTGCGTCATTTCGCGTAAATAAACTGTTTTTCTTTCTTTTGCTGGATTTCCCTTTCAGAAGTCAACCCATGACCCCAGTAGGCTTCGGCCCTGCTGGGCTCCTACGATTTTGCTGAAATGTCTTTTAGGTGCGCGTGGAACACTACACGCCGTCGACGACTCGGGCTCGGTCCAGACGGTTATCTGACGGCTAGACGTCGAGCTCCCCATTGCTCATCGTTCGCAAAACGTAACAAGACATTACGTCAAATGTGATTTAATTAACAGTCACTGTTGGCCATAGGCCGATGGCGATGGCCGATGGCGATGTTTGGGGGAAAGCATTGCCACAACGACTGGTACTGTGTGTCTCGCATCCATTAAATTCTCGCAACCCTCACCAGGTCATCGGTCCACCTTGTGGGAGGCCTTCCAACTCTACGTCTTCTGGTACGCGGTCGCCACTCCAGAACATTTCGGCGCCATCGACGTTCTGCGAGCAATATGCAATATGGCAGCTTGTGAGCAGGAATCTCCAAACTTAAGTCGCAGTGGCCACTTAAGTATGTTTGTCCTGTAGTTTTTGTTGCTATGTCCGTAATCTTGGTTCTCCTGCGCATATCTTGATTTCTGATTAGCCCATGCAGGGAAATTCCGAGCATAGCCCACTTAATAGAGTGGGCTATGCTCGGGCAATAGCCCTTTAGGTGACTTGAAGCCTTCGGATGAGGCCCATTTTAAGAGACAATATTTCAGAGCCATAGGTATGTCATCAATGGCAATGTAAAAAAAAATTGCCATAGACTTTCGTCTTAAAACAAAGTGGTATGCCGAGCCGAGTTGAATTCGACGATTCCGACTCGCTTCCTCTTTTTCTAAATAACCTAACTGGACAGTTCATTTTCCTACTTCTGGAAAAATGCTACCCCCGAATTCAGTCTAACCGATCCCACCCCACAACCATCTCATCTTGAGCTAAGTACTAATAGTCAAGTCGATCCCCAAGGTCATTATATAGTAATAATAATCCTTTATTATAAGGCGACTAAGGCCCATATACAAAAATCTTACAAAATAATAAACTAATACATACAAAAGAAACTATAGCAAATATAGCTCAATAGATTATTAAATAATTTGCTTTAGTTTCTTTTATAATTATAGTGTTTTTTTGTCGCAGCGAAACGCCAAGCGTCACTTCGTGTGCAATCACACGAGGTGACGGCGTTGCGGTTTGTGAGTTGAGTGTTGCAGGGCGCGTCGCGGCCGCTGTGCGACGCGGTGGGACCTGTTTCGGCGTCTTCCCCAGCATTTTTCCCATGGTGGAGCTTGACCACGCTTAACTGTGGAGTGCCGACAGTTAAGCGCCTATTACACCACTAGATATTTAGTCAGTCTAAGTAGCGTCACACGAGAAAAAGAGCAAATTACGCCAATGTCGTTTAAAGGAATGAAAGAGAACGATGAGATACATTTTTTTAAATTGATATAAACCAGTGCTTGACTGCGACTCCGCCTTATGGTAAGCGGAGACGCAATCATTGATGGTCAGGCGCACTAGTTTATTAAGAGCCTATTCACTCTAGCCTTGAAGACACCTAAATTACAGTTGGACGGGAAGACCGCAGCAGGCTAATTGTTCCAGTCCTTCGATGCCACACACTAACACTGACCTACACTAAGACTGTCTGAATATCGAGTAGTGTAATAGGCACTTAACTATTATTAGGAAAACAAAGGCTTTATATTTTATTATATTACATTTATTCAAATCCACTCCCAATATAATCAGCAAACTAACTCTAAAACCATAACATCAAACTGTTCGACCAAATATGGACGTACTCAATATCGTGAATCCATTACCTACAGTCAATCTATATCAGATGCATCGTTAACATAGTCTATATGTACATGACTTTGTACATAACTATCCCGTCTATATACACAGCTTAACTAGAAATAGGGGAGAATGCACGCAGGCTATCATTAACTTTAGTTATTGGAAGTCATATTGTGGATACGAGGAATAATGATGTATAAATATTGCAAGCTTGGTGAAACTTGTTATCGCTATTCGGTTATTAAATATTATGACAATATCACAGAAAATTTAAAAGGGTGATTCTTTGAAACCGAGAGGGTGTCTCATTCGTCTGGCCTAGTTTTTTCTTTACAAGTTGATATTTTTATTTATTAAAACTTTATGCACTAGTAATAAACACTGTACAAAGGCGGACTTAAGCATTTTCTACCAGTCGAATTATTTGCATATCAACAGTGAAGTGCTAATACCTTCTAACTGTAATTTTTCGAGAAAATTACTTTTTTAGCGTTTACAATTCCGTATGTTTCTGCACCTTTTTGATCAGTTTTTGCTAATGCTTCAAATTAAATTGTGGAAACACCTCCAAACTAAACTAACGTGTCAATTTATAGTATTACTTCCTAACTTTTTTGGAACAGGACTTTTTTGACTTCGACAGTTAGGAGTTATTGACACTTCACCGTCGATATTAGTTTTCCCCGATCACTAAATGTATCAAAAGCACTCATTTGCGCCAAGTGGCTTACTACACAAAATAGGTACGAAAGCTAGGCCAGATGAATAAGACATTCTCTCAATTTAAAAGAATCACCCAAAACCCAATAAGTAATTTCGTAAAAGAGATGAAAACCGCAGTGTTGGTAAGTCTCCTACAAGGTGGACCAAAGGGCTGATGAGGGTGATCGTTGTGCCAACACTTGGCAGATTTTTTTTTATTTATAGGCTCGCTTTTGACCACTTTCTCATCTGACTGTAAGCGATGAACTTTTTTTTGACTGAAATGATGATTATGATGAATTTTTTAAAAGAAATAACATGTCTCAAATATGAAATTGATTTGAAATTATAATTCTTTCAATCCAAAATTATATCACTTCAAAGTAAACCATTTAACGTTATAATTTTTAATTTAATTAAGAGAAAGTTAACTAGTTATTAAAGAACCTAAAGAAATTATTTAAAATACATTAGTAATAAAGTCTATGACCAGTGCGTGTTGCCAGTGATGACATATGGTACTGAAACATGGTCGCTGTACAATGGACCTCATCAAAAGGCTTACAGTCACCCAAAGGGCAATGGAAAGAGCTATGCTCGCAGTTTCCTTGCGTGATCGCATAAAGAATAAACATATCCGCAGGAGAACCAAGGTCGCCGACATAGCCCGAAGAATCGCCAAACTGAAGTGGCAGTGGGCAGGGCACATTGCTCGTAGAACGGATGGTCGATGGGGCCGAAAGGTTCTAGAGTGGCGAACGCGCACCGGAAAACGCAGCGTTAAAAGGCCTCCCACAAGGTGGACCGACGACCTGGTGAGAGTCGCGGGAGTGCGGTGGATGCGAGACGCACAGGATCGGTCGTTGTGGCGTCGCTTGGGGGAAGCCTATGTCCAACAGTGGACGTCTTTTGCCTAAAATGATGACGATGATGATGGTTAGTAATAATAGTGATATCTTGCTGACCTACCAATACTATTTAATAGGTAGGATCTATATAATAGTAGAATAGGAAATAGGACGATGGATCAAAGATCTTTGTACCAACGTGTTCACACTTATCTTAATTAACTTGTTACTACCTAATTAGTATCCATAAATAAAATGGCAAAGGATAGAAAACTTCATCCCTGTATAAATGTGGGGATAAACACAAACTAAGAATAATATCAGCGCGAGATTAAGACGTAAAAAATGATGACGCTCAAAGGCGAGATGCAATGTATCAGGCTTATTCATGTGACATACGGGCGATCAGTTTGAGCGACCCTTTTGGGTATTTTTATGTTGACTGGAAAAAAATGGCCAGTATATTAGAACTGCCGGAATTTGTGATAACCTGGGTGTCTTTATGTCGAAATTGAATTGGTGGTCGGTTAGAATTTTTTGGCGTTTTTAACCGATTTCAAAAATAAGGAGGTACTATGTTCGACTGAATGTATTTTTATGTATGTTCACTGATATCTCGGTCAATTTTGGACCGATTTTAAAAATTATTGTTTTGATTGAAAGGTTAGGTTTTCAAGTTGGTCCCATAGAAATATTGTTATGATCTGATCATAAACTTTGAAGATATGGAACAGAACTCCTCATAAGATCACAGCAGAACTGTCGTAAGAAGTAAAAAGGGGAGGGGATATATCAAACTGATCTGATGATGAAGCCTGAAGGTAAATTTTATCTAATCTAACCGCGTTTGGGATTATTACAATTGTTATGAAATGGAATCTGGCTATAAGGTATTTAATGTTGGCTGAGAGGTACTTTTTAATGGTGTTACCTTAACTAAAAAGCGTAAAATAAAAAACATTTAACAAAAAAATAGCAACTATGCAATATTTTGCACTTTTTTATGTTTTTGTTTTAACTTTGAAGTCGGTTGTATTTTTTTGTAAAATGTTTTTTATTACTTGCTTTTACTACATAAGTAACAAAGAAAACATGTTTATTTCACACACACAGATGCACATAAAGTAGGAACAAATATATAGAAACTTAAATTCAAAATAATAACATTTTATACCTTACGATTGCGCCAAATAGGTTCAGTTCAGCAATATAGCAGAGGACTACATGATCGTTGCCGGACGTTGTTTTCCAACTAAAGTTAAAATTGAGTGTACATTCATTTTTTTTTTTTTTTGAAGTATAGTAAATGCCTTATAAAATTTGTGTTGATTCATAATAAAAAAAGAATGCGATTATAAGTTTTGAAATAAACTGCTTAATAACAATACAATGCTGGACATTTTTATCACCAGTGTCTGCATCTATAAAGGGATTAACAAGAGAACGAGAAACACTTTTCAAGGTGGTTATTTGTGTAGATATTAACACTAAAACTTACAGCGCAGAGTGGATAAAATGAGTCTCTTTGTTAGAAACTAAATTACTTATTTTACTTTTAAAAAATGGTGATGATGGTGGGCTCTATCGAGTCACCCACACGGCCATGGAGAGGGCTTTGCTTCATAGTTTCCTTACGTGATCGCTTTAGGAATGAAGATATCCGCAGGAGAATCAAGGTTACCGACATAGCCCAAAGAATTACTCAACTTAATTGGCAGGGGGTAGGGCACATTGTTCACAGAACAGATGATCGATGGGTCCAAAAGGTTCTGGAGTGGTCACCACGAACCGAAAGACGCACCGTTTGAAGGCCTCCCATAAGGCAGATCGATGATTTAGTGAAATTCGCGAGAATCTGAGGGATTCAAGATGCACAGCGCCAGTCGTTGTGACGACACTTGAATGTGGCCGAATGTCCAACGGTGGACGTATTTCGGCTAATATTATGATGATGATGACTGGCTAGAAGGTGATGTCAAGATAAACAAGAAAGATTCGCCAGAACTGGATGAAGAAAGTGTGGATTCGTGAAATATAAAAGGTGTTTTTTTTTTAATTGATATAAACCAGTGCTTGACTGCGATCCCACCTGATGGTAAGCGGAGATGCAATCATTGATGGTCAGGCGCACCAGTTTATTAAGAGCCTATTCACTCTAGCCTTGAAGACACCTAAATTATAGCTGGATGGGAAGACCGCAGCAGGCAAATTTTTTATTTTATTTTATTTATTTATTTATTTATTTTTCCAACTTACAACTATCTTTACAGGGTAACCTAATGCGATAGAGTATTTTTTGTTTTTTCTGCCTATTTACAAAACATACATACATATATTATTCACACCAGTTTATAACTTATTACAAATAAGGCATTTATTGTGAATTCACTCAGAGAACAACAGAATATTGTGTATAATAATTGTTCCAGTCCTTCGATGTACGCGGTATAAACGACGAAGCGAAACGCTTAGTCCGGACCGTTGAAGTTTCAACAACGTAAGGGTGGATACTCGCAGTTCGTCGGGTTGTCCGATGGTAGAAAGGAGATGGCGGAATCAAGTCATGCAATTCCCGCGCACACTCTCCAAAATGTAACCTATAAAATACCGAAAGGCTGGCTACTCTGCGCCTGTGCTCGAGGCTTTGAAGATTGGAGGTGTTGCAGAACTTTTGTCTAGAAATGGAACAGAACAGGCTAGCAAAAAAAAATGCTGTGTAGTTAATTTTGTTTAAGCAATGTCACGATTTGGTAACCATTATGATAATCTTGAAATGAAGCTAATTTTTTTTTTATAGTATTTTGGTAATGAAATTCTTGTTAAACGTTATTTGACCTTTATGAATTATTCAGTTTTCAGAGAGTTTTACATCTTGAAGGTCAAACGTGGGTTTGATAAGAAAATTGTCAATTGAGGTTTAGAAATTATCGTTTTTATAATAATTTTACTTATTATTCTAACTAGGAAATTCGAAAGAATATTTGAAATTCCTTCTGCCTACTGAACTAAACTTAATTGTTAAGCTTAAAAAAGTTATTATTTCAAAATGCCAGAATTAATTCAAAAAAATAATTCTGGCAAGAAAAAGTTATAAAACTTTAAGATCATATCTTCCCGTATACCTTGCTTTGGACTTGTGGATATAATAAAAGCTTCTGTGGGTTGCTGTTATCCTGGTACAAAATAGAGATAAATAAATGTTTATTCAAGTTAACTGAATTCAGTAACTCTCTCTCATGACTTTTCACTTTTGAGGATACAATCATATTAGACAGCTCTTTGAGTTCTTAAACTATATGTTTGCTTAGTACAAATTCAGAAAGCTACATTATAGTTTGTATACAACTTCTGACCCAAAATTTCTCCTCTTTTTCTCCTTACATCTTTGGTTCTTCTTTGTACACTATAAAAAGTTACAATATATGTGAATAAGTATATGAACATAGGCAAGTTTAACCCTAAGTTGAGTTTTCTGCCAGCAAGCCATTGAGTGATAGAGAGAGAGATCTCAATAGGCATTAGGGTCCAGGGTACAATTTTAAACTTACAAATACAATAATACATA
The DNA here is from genome assembly GCA_949316375.1 of Mythimna vitellina. NCBI lineage: Eukaryota > Metazoa > Arthropoda > Insecta > Lepidoptera > Noctuidae > Mythimna > Mythimna vitellina. The sequence continues at coordinate 2,256,471 of OX438687.1, read as the reverse complement.
CACAATGTGTATGAGTATAATACATACCTTCAAAAACACCAGCAGGACTGATGCCCGCTTGGACTGCGGGGATTTTCTGAAAAGTAAATCTGTAGTCCTAGACTGTAAAGGTCAACTGAAAGACACATCAGGTTTTTTTTTTCGGTGGGGAAATCATTTTAAGACATCCGCTCTTGGGCGGAGCGCGAGATAGTGTCAGACTTTTACTGACTAAAAACCCACTCCTGTTTCTTCGTTGCCTTTCGTACCAGGGCCGAGTCTTCCTTTCAGAACCAGACCCTTGGTCCCAGTAGGCAAGGGCACATCAGGTGTGATTTTATCAGTAAAATAGAATTACGACACGCCCTTCTGCTTCACCCAAACCGCGAGAAATAGCATGATTTCCCATCTTAAAATAAAACTAAATAAATAAATAATACAATCATACTTATTGTACTATGTCATTGTGCTCTTTAATTTTTTTCTTGAAGACATCCCGACAAGGGCTGTCACGTAAAAAGTGTAGAGGAGAGAGTGCCAGGGACGTACTGCAGTAACACAGAAGGAGCTATCATAATGGCTGGAATCACATCTTGTGATACGTTGTCACAACTTTCAACTATATTCATTTCAAAAGCCCTAAAAACACTATCCCATTATATTTCTCTCCAAATAAATACTCTTGCACGTGTAACTTTGCCCCAAAATACTGTTCGAACCCAAAACTTTCCTTTCAATCCACCATTCAGTAACGCTTTCATCCTGACTTTCTATTTTTATTACTAACGCATTTCCAAATCCGGACGCTTTGAAAGTCGGACGAACCCGGATGGTTAAATCCGGACAGATGGCAAGCTCGACTTTAGACTCCGGGGTGAATTTCGAGAGCACATGTGATTTAGTTGGTGTGAATTTCGCAGTGGGATTTATACTGCTGCAATTACAGCTGGAGTACCTATTTAGATATGGTTTAGTTTACTCCAGTTCCTGTGTTAATGAAGCGAAATTACTTTCACGCGTAACCCGTACCAATTTTTGCTTTAATTGGTCCAGGGTTCGTTGCCTAAGAATTTTATTCCGTCCTATAGATATTTTTGTTGACGATATCGTTGATATTAGAAGATCTTATGGCTTTAAGGGAGGTAACTTTTTGTCCAGACGAATACAAATAAAGATGATGATCAAGATGATGATGATTAACACTTTGAGGGCACATACAATTCTATTTACTAAAACGCAGCAAATCGTTGGTATTTTTGCAACACCGCTTTTCAAGAGGGGCGTCGCATACTGAAATAAAATATGTAATACATTTCTTACCGCCACACGTTGTAATTGAAAGTTGACGCGAGTTATACGCTTATAGCGAGCTTTATATTTTTTTTTCAAGAACCTATCAATGACGATGATATCAGGTTAATATTATATGAATGCCGAGGACTGAGATTAAGAGTCGATGCTTTGTCACTATGACGTCATAAAATATACCTACGTGGTACATACTTCCAAGGCGATAACTATTCGCTTTTCGCCCGCCACAAAGCTGGACAAATTGTAACCATGCGTGTTAAGTAAATAACCTTGTAAGTATCCCTCATTGTAACCAGTGCTAAAGTGTGTCTAAGAAACGAAATGTTATATATATAACATACCATCTTTGATTTGACCTTGCATAAAACATGCAAGTATATCTACCGACTGGCAGTGCATCATACTCGTGTAGCAACCCTAAATGATCTTCTACAATACTCACAGTAATATTGATCAGCTGTACATTTATGCACTATCGATATATGTTTGGACATCTTATCTATACGCAGAAAACGGTTTTTAGAAGGAAGACATTCATTGTTTTGGCTTTTAAGGAGTGGCCTGCTAGAGTCTGTTTTTCTCTAAAACCTGAGGTTCTTTATGTCGAAGCCGAATGATCACTAGGCAAGCATGCTCCATCTCCACATCATCGCTTACAGTCGTGTAAGATAGTGTCCGAACGAGAGCTTATCAACAATAAAGAAAATTAAAAACTATATAGTTTTTAATTTTCTTTCGCAGGACAGTTGATGTGGCTAAAAAAACTGCCCAATTGAAACTGGACTGGACAGGGCATGTCTGCAGCATGCCCAAAGGTCTGGAGAGAGTCGTTTTCCCAGAAGTAGGACAGAACAGACATTTTTTTGGGAAATCATACTATGACAATGAACGCGATCAAAACGTTTACCGCGTTTGACTCTCTTATTAGTTAAAAACTGATTTTTTTAAAGTAAAAATCATTCCATGACTTCTCCTACTGACTAAAACCCACTCATATGTTTCTTCTTTGCCTTGGGTTCCAGGGCCCTGGATTTTCCTTTCAATCAATCAATCAAAATATTTATTCGCTAGAATATGATATACAAGGTGTTACAGTACATTTGTTTCAGCATATCCTGCCATAACATAACGTGCAAATATATTCACAGTCAGAGTTGTCAATTATTATAACTTGCAGATTACCGATTCTTTTGACTTATCTTCTAAATAGTCCTTAACAGTATAATATCTTTTAAATAAAGGCTTTCAAAGGCAAACCCATGGCCCCAATAGACTTTGACCCTGCTGGGCCCTTATGGTTTTGCTGACATCTTCTGGAGGCGCTTGTGGAACACTAAGCGCCATCGACGACTTTGGTACGGTCCATACGGTTACCAGCTAGCCGGATAGCGACCTGCCAATTGCTTGCAGGCCCACAAGACAAAAAAGCTTAACAAATAAAAAAAAAATTGAAAAATCAATCTATTATCTGCCACTATATACTAATTTTAGAAAACGGGACCATTGTACTAAAACATTAAACTCAGTAACACTACCAATCTTCACTTTTACTGCTACAGCTCAGTTCGTCGTACGAGCAGTGGTGGCCGAATGGTAACGGCCCCGACTTACGAGTTGTAGGTCGCGGGTTAAGACCCAGCCAGGCGCATTGCTTTGTGTAATTTATTTCATTACTATTACTCTCAAAACGGAGAAGAAAAACATCGTGAGGAAACCGGCATGATCTAGAACCAAAAAATTCGAAGACATGTGACATTCACCAACCCGCACTAGGCCCGCGTGGTGGATTTCGTCCCATTCTCTCTCCTAGAGAGGAGGCCTGAGTCCGCGCAGTGGGAACATTAAAACGCTGATTATGCTATGCAGTTCGTCAACTGCTATTACCATACAAATGTAACAAAATCATAATCAATCCAGAAGAATACACACTAAACTTAAAGACTGATCATTTTAATGAAGATTATAGTCGCAATTCTTGCTTATATCTTGCACAGCACAAAAGGAAAGTGGCCATAAAACACGGTGGCTGTTTTGGATTTATACCGTTGGAGTAGTCCCGGTTTATGTGCCACGTAATGTGGTCACTTGAGCACTGGATTAGCCGTATTTACCAACGGTCTTTGGTATTTGGAATTGTGGCGGGAAGAGCATTTGTAGTGGAAGAAATTAGAATAGGAAGATTAAAGTTCTTTAGATGATTGCAAACGTATTTAGCCATGAGTTTTATTTATTAATTAAAATATGCACTCTACCAGTGGACCTTAGGGTGGTGCAGAAACATAACATGGTAGGTACAACTTAATGATAAACAAATAGAAAAGAAATACAATTATATATATAAACTTAGATAAATAGATACAAGTTATGTTATTATGAAAAAAAAATGTCACAAATCTAATAAATCAACGCTGTGACGATTCCACCAACTTAAAGGAGAACTGACTGCATGCCGTACTTTTTTTAAATTAGATGTTCAGTTAATTTTTAGGGATCCGTACCTCAAAAGGAAAAAACTCACCCTTATAGGATTACTTAGTAGCCCGTCTGTCTGTCTGTCAAGACCCTTGAACGCGTATAGGTATCGTGTTGAAATTAAAACCATATACTCAAGTCTGCGGTTTCTTAAAGCTGTGAAAATTAACTTCTGAGTTAACGAAAAAAAAGATAAGGCCGTTTATGTCACATGAAACGTATATTTCGACACTCTCAAAGGAATCAAATTTGATAGGATACTTGCCGTTAACCTAGAATCCTGAAGTTTGGCATGAAGCAAGATCTCATAGCACAAGTATATGAAAAAATCTGAAAACTGTAAATTTGTAGCACGTAAAAAAAAAAAAATTTGCTGTTCGGTAAAATCTTCGTAACCCAATTCGGGAATTGAACTGTTTTCATAGGTAAGTTTGTATAGAGCCCTCAGTGCTCGAGTCCGACTGGCACTTGGCCGGTTTTTAATATTTAAAATCTTTTCCCTCCGAAACTTCTAGTTATATTCTGCACCGTTTAATAATCATATCATAATATTTAAAAGGCTTGTAAAGGATCATTACTTGTCACTGTGATCATGTCTTCGTTTCATCACTTATTCTCTTGCTTATATATTTATATTTTTTATGTATGTATATGTGTATCTATTTTAGCATTAAGTTTTGTTTACTTTTATATTTGCACCAAGTGCAACCCCATTTTGTGTCCAGGCAATCTCTATCCATTCTGGGTTGCCTGGAAGAAATCGCCGAGAGCGATAAGGCCGCCAATTGTATGTTTTTTGTTGTATTACAATTTCAATTTGTTACTTGGTATGCAATAAAGTATATATAAATAAATAAAAAAATAATTATATCATAATTTATTCTATTAAAAAATCACCGCATTGTATAGACACGTTTCTATAATATTTGAACTCAGGTAACACCTGCTTGTATAAGAGCCTAATAAAGCAATAACACCACAAATTGTGAACCGCAATTTGAAACAGACATGACTGCATTATGTTCAAGTACCAGAATAGTTGATTTGCGAATGTATTTGCAACATAACTAGCCACATTAGCATATACATAGCTGCTAGCAAATCGGCTTACCATGACGGTTTTGCATGTTTGAATGTGTCGTCTATTGCTTATGTTTTGTAGAACGTTGTTTATTGCATTTTAAATCATTTATTTAGGAATTTAATTGCTCTTGCCTAGCAATGGAACACTAATGGCTTGGAAAAAAATACCGTTCTTTCCGTTTTTTTCGGTGGATCATCAACCCTTCATCACCATAACATATATTACATTTCTTTTTTTATAATAATTTATTAAAACTTTATGCACTAGTAAGAAACACTGTACAAAGGCGGACTTAATGCCTACGGCATTTTCTACTAGTCGACCTTAGGGTGGTGCAGAAATATAACATGGTAGGTGCAACATAATGGTAAACTAGATTAAGAAAACAATAATAAATATATACTTAGATACATACATACAAATTAACAAAGTTATTATGAAAAACGTATCCAACAAATCATCGCTGTGATGATAAATAAATAAATTTTATTTAAATTACAACATGTAAAAACAATTCGCCTCAGCGCACAGTTGAAGCACTCTATACTACGCTTTAGATCTATGATTTAGCAATTCGTCAAATAATCAAAAATCCTACGAACTACATCATCTCATCTTCTTGCCCTTATCCCGTGTTATTTGGGGTCGGCGCAACACGTTTTTTTCTTCCACTCTGCCCTGTTACTCGTCAAGCTATCACTAACATCCTTTTCTTTCATATCACTCTTCACACAATCCATCCATCTTTTCTTTGGTCTCCCTCTTCCTCTCCATCCATCCACATGAAAATCCTACGAACTACCAAGCGTACTATTGATTTATTCTGCACGCTGTTGAAAAAAAAAACATATTTGAACAAGTTTAATAAAACTAATAACGGAAATTTCTTCATGCGTATTTTTCTGCCTGTTAAACACTGTTAAATAATAAAATGTTTCAACCCGCATTCATGATACGCAACAAATATTACATTGTAAATAAATTTATTTTTATACTTATAAGATGCCTTCTCCTGAACGACTGACCGACAGATCAAAGAACAGCCCAAACCGCTGAACGTAACGAACTGAAACTTGGAGGATATTGTTCTTTGTATGACATAGACATCTGACAAGAAAAGATTTTTCGAAATTCTATAGATTCTTGACTTAGAGAATGAGAATGAAATTCGTGAAATGAGAATTCGTAGACTTGTTGACGTCGAGCTATGGGTAGTTCGCCGTCCAGCCGTCCGGTAATTGACCGGACCGAGCCTAGTCGTAACAGCGCGTAGTGATCCACGTGCTCATTAAAGAGATGTCAGTACACCGTAGGAGCCCAGCAGGGCCGATGCCCGCTAGCTAGGACCGCGGGGAATTTCTAAAAAGGAAACCCGTAGTCCTAGAACGCCAAGGGCAACCGAAGGACACAGATGTGGTTTTAGTCAGTAAAAGTTCGACACGCCCTCCCGCTCGACCCAGAACGTGAGAAGTCATGGAATGACTTCCACCCTTTTTTTTTTTTTTTTTTTTATTGGGTGGGAAAATCATCCTAATGACATCCCCGCTCTTGGGCGGAGCGGGAGATAGTGTCAGACTCTTACTGACTAAAAACCCACTCCTGTTCCTTCGTTGCCTTCGTCCCAGGGCCCCGGGTTCCGCTTTCACACTACCCGTGGCCCCAGTAGGCTTCGACCCTGCTGGGCCCCTACGATTTGCTGACATCTCCTTGAGGCGCGCGTGGAACAAAACGCACCGTCGACGACTTGGGCTCGGTCCGGACGGTTACCGGACGGTCAGACGGCGAGCCACCCATTGCTCGCCGTCTGCAAGCCCGCGCCTACGGTGGCCGGAAATCGGGATCGGAATCCCGGCGGCAGTTGGAACGTAAGGACCGTTGCCTCACGCGATCGGCCGCCTCCTTAGCTAGCATTACTGCTTCGCAGAAGGAGGCGACCGCCTGCCACTCCTCCTCGCTCCGGAGCATGGCCTGAACCAAGGCCCGGCGCGAGAGATCACCGCCGCCGATTGCCCCCACGAGGACACGGCGTTGCTCTGCCCAGGCGGGGCACACCTCCACCGTGTGCTCCACCGTGTCCTCCGGGTGGGCCACACAGTGGCGACACCCGGGCGTCGTTTCCGCACGAATCCGGTGCAGGAACCTCCCGAACTTACCGTGTCCGGTGAGGACCTGCGTCATGCGGAATGTGAGGACGCCGTGAGGTCTTTCCAACCACGCCTCAAAGAGGGGACTTATCGCCATTATTGTGGCGTGCCCAGCCTTGAGAAAAACCAAAAACGAAAGCGGTCAAAAAAAAAGTAAGTGAAGGTAACTGTGGATTCGGCTCGTTCAAAGAACGTGTCTTCGCAGCTTTGAGACGCTCCCGAAACCGCCTCGCTCGCTTGGTGCCAGACATTAGGATACCTTCTTTCCGAAGATAGCCATGTTATATATAATTCTGGCTGACCCTTGCACGGGCTGAGGGCAACATACTGTTTTTTTTTTTTTACAGGGTTATCACGTATGAGTCGTGAGTTATACTGAATAGAAATGAGCGAGAGCATCAGTTTCCGTGATTCTACGCAGATACTATCAAAATTCAGTGTAACAGATTGTTCCAAAAATTGTGTGTACAAGAGTCAAGAGTTGGAGTGAAATTAAAAAGGACAATAAAACATTTGTGGCTTTTTCAAATTTCCCTTGAGAAATAAAACAGTACGTTATAACAAATTGAATAAAATATACATTGAATTAGTTTCTATGTGAGTTGGTAAATTGAAGCAAGAAAACTTATTTGGCTGAAGGCTAAATAAAATGCAAAGATATTGAAGAAAAAAATGTAATGCATAAATTAGTTTATTTGTTTACCAAGGAGGTGGATATTGATAGGATATTGCCCGGAGTTAATGCAAATGCTCATGAAGCTGCGGTTCCACTAAAGATGAAGTAAGATGCATAAATACGTATAAATACGTTACAATGCAGCTTTTCACTAGTAGAATGGGACTCATAATCAAATAGTTTTCGCAGCTTAGCTTCATCGCTTAGCTCCCTCATGCCTCGTACATTTTAGTGAAAGATAATCTTTTCTTTCACCAAAATGTTGCACTCATAAAGAATTTAAATTTTTGATTCTATATTTTCTCACGATTTTTTCTTTCACCATTTTGAGAGCAGTGGTGATTATTTTATTATTTTATCTTTATTTCAAAAAGGTAAGTAAATTATAAGATAAGCCCCACAAAACCGTTGCAATGGTTTGGCTGTGGGGTCGGTGAGTCTCTAGACATACTTAAATGTACTTAAAACATTTCTGAATAATATAATTTTAATTTGCGTCTAAATCTATTTGTGTTTGTTTCACTCCTTATGTCTGCCGGCAGACTGAAACAAATTATCTATCTATATAAAAGGAGAAACTGACTAACTGACATATCAACGCACAGCAAAACTACTGGGACTAGGAGTGTGTAATTTTCCACAAGATTTTGTTTTACGTAGGTGAGTACTAAGAGAGGATTTTCTAAAACTCGGAGTGAGTTTTAGAGGGATAAAACGGGTTGTCAAAGTTTGTACAAAGAAGCCTACTTTTACGCAGGCGAAGCTGCTGGGAGAAGCTAGAGAAAAATAAAGAGCCTGCCTGCGATTGAATCCATGATATCAACTCATAAGTCAATGCTGTAACCACTAGGCCATCACTGTTCATGAGGTAGAAAAATATTTTAGATAAAGGGCAAAGACTCACCAGAAAAAAATACTTATATTTTGAGCCTGAGGTTTGAGTCATTTCTAAGATAAACTTAAAACATAAATTTAATAAGACATGAGACCGAAGTATGAGAAATGAGGTGTTACAAGTAAGTTATAACCATTTGGAGGTATGCGGAACAGAGAGTAAAGTCCCGCAAACCTCCGTTGAAAAGGGAGGATCCTCCGACCAGACGGGATGTTATGTCTGGTGGGCTGCAACTGCCCGATAGATGATTTCGGACTGTTCTATATGTTCTAATCGCGCGGAGAACTTTGATTGCGCGATTCAGGATTTTCTTATGTGACGCGATAGATGTCGCTACATCACTCCCCTCCGGAGATCGGAGATCGATGGTTCTTGATGCTTCTTGATGCGTGCCAGGCCAGTGGTAGGTTGGTTCCAGTGAGTCGGAACCGAATGCCGCATAGTTCTCGGTGAGTCGGAACTGTCTGCGGTGATGCCCCAGTGAGTCGGGGTGGTGCTGTCCCAGTGAGTCGGGATGATGCTGCAGGCTCCAGTGAGTCGGAGCGGTGCTGTGCGACGTAGTGGCTTGACTGCTTGCGTCGACCAGGAGAGGTTCTTCATTGCTCTTCATGTGACTGGCCGAAGGTGCAGTGTGCTTCGCCAAGGTCGCTGATGAGGCTGAGGGTGATGACCAGGTATGACCATGTAGGCATGCTAGTGGTCAGGATATCCTTTATAGCCGTGGGTGCTGGCTGTATGGCTCGCTGCTCGAAAGCTTGAGGAAGTGATGATGACGTCACGAGGTAGTAGCTGCACGAAGGCTGCGCTGACGTTCTTTGTCGAGGGTCACCAGTTTAGAGGTAGGCGGAACAGAGAGTAAAGTCCCGCAAACCTCCGTTGAAAAGGGAGGATCCTCCGGCCAGACGGTATGTTATGTCTGGTGGGCTGCAACTGCCCGATAGATGATTTCGGACTGTTCTATATGTTCTAATCGCGCGGAGAACTTTGATTGCGCGATTCAGGATTTTCTTATGTGACGCGATAGATGTCGCTACAACCACTATGACATTCATCACCATTATCATCATTTGAGCCGAAAGACATCCACTGTTGGACATAGGCCTCCCCAAGTGTCGCCACAATGAACAGTCCTGTACGTCTCGCATCTATCTTATTCTCACAACCTTTACCAGGTCATCGGTCTACCTTGTAGGAGGCCTTCCAATGCTACGTCTTCTTAAACTCTTTCGGCCCCAACGGCCATCTGTTTTGCGAGCAATGTGCCCTGCCCATTGCCACTTTAGTTTAGCGATTCTTCGTGCTATGTCGGCAACCTTGGTGCTCCTGCGGATATCTTGGACATTACGACATATATATTCACTGATTTATAAAAATTGAGCAGGGGCCTTACCATCACGTATGTAAGAGGGATGGAGATAACTCCTTATTTCTCGCTACACACCTACACGCTATATAGCTCTATCCTCTTAACAGTTTAGTTTAGATCGTCAAATGAATTGCATTAAGAGCTCGTGGTAGTGCCTTTGATTAGGTTATTATAATTCAAAATCCAGCATATCTTTCACAATATCTCCCGCTTCATCTTAAATTGAATGATGTCTTTCTTTATCTAGATTTTTTTGAACAAAACTGTCTTTCCAAAACATCCCTCAGTCTTCTTTTTTTAGTCCCTTAGCTACGCAAATACTTTCCTTTCACAAGAAAGGAACATACATGCTTCATCATTCTTATCTTTACAGACATCTGAGCACAAAATGACGACCTAAGTACCCTAATTCGTGAGATGTAGGTTCTGTCACCTTCGCCCAAACATCCAGATTAAATGTGAGGTCGTTATTCTAGGGGTTCGCGGAGTTTGTAATATTTTGTCACTGATTTATTATGTTCATTTAGGTTTAGAATAATCTGATACTTGGCTGTGATAGTTATCTTGATTGATTAAGAAGTACCAAACTTAAAAGGAAATATAAGTGTAAAATATGAGTATGATTACCTTAAATTAAATGAACTTTCAAGGGTTGCAAACAGTGATGTAGAGTAAAAACAAATACACAGTTCATAAAATTTGGCACTCAATAAGTATTGTCTTTAACCGATTAAGCGAGTAGTAATAAATTTCCAAGGAACGCCTTGCTGATTTTTTTTTTTAATAATCAGACTCCTTTCTTTCCATTTTTCCGGGCTTATTGTCAATTCCTAAGGAAGACATCTATGTTGTCCCGCCATCTTCTTCTTAGCTTTGTATTTTACAGGCCCACCGCTCAATCGGCGTACGGTAGATATTTCCAGCCTAGTCCCACTTAAGCTTGCCAGCCTTCTGAGCCACATCAATGATCTGTGTTTTTTTTTTAGTTTATTGTTCAATACATTTATGATTTACACTCGTTGCAACAAAAACACTAGTCTGAAACCTAAAAAGGTTTATGTGACAAATTGGAGATAGCAAGTTCGCTCACAGCATGTTACATAAAAAATAAATAACCTTGACTTAATATAATAAACAAGCTTTTATTTTGCTTATACAATAAATAAGGTTTTGTTTTGGAGGCCTTTAGTCAGAAGTTGGACAATATAAAAAATAATTAAACTAATTTGTTGTCAGTTTTATCTGACTTTCGATTTGAATACCCATAACGATTGTCAGAATGAAACGATATCCTCTTCTGGTATCTTCAATATCTTCTTCTTTGTAGGGGCAAACAGGATATCATTTCATTATAGAACTTTAGATGGATTGATGAACTAATAGCATCAGCAGAAAAATTATAGAGAAGCAAAACATTGAATAGGCAAACATAGAGTAAACTCTTAGAGGCCTGTACCCAGAATGGGGTTTCAATTACTGATTAAAATTATAATATTGTTTGTTTTTAACTATTGAGAGCAGTGGTGGTCGATCGGTAACGGCTCCGACTTACGAGTTGTAGGTCGCGATTTCAAACCCAGCCAGGCGCATTACTTTGTGTAATTTATTTCATCACTACTGCTCTCAATAACGGTAAAGGAAAACATCGTGAGGAAACCGGCATGTCCTAGAGCCAAAAATTCGAAGAAATGTGACATTCACCAATCCGCACTGGGTCCAAATTTTGGATTACGGCCCATTCCCTCTCCTAGAGAGGAGGCTTGAGTCCCAGCAGTGGGAACATCAAAAGTCTGATTATGCTATGCTATTGTTTTTAACAAAATCAAATTATCAAGGCTGCTGATGATTAAAAAGGCTAATTATTAGTTTAAACGTCTGACAAATATTCTCGAGATATAGTCGAGACCAACCACTACTTCCTGAGACATGGTAGAAAGACTCTACAGTCACTATTTCCAGAGTTTGAGTTCTAAGCAATGTAGAATTCAATTCAATTCAATGAATTAAAGAAGAATAATTGAAGAATTCAATGTAGAATTTGAAGTCTAAAATGGCAATAGATATTGAAAATATGCAGTATCTTCTCTCATACGGCGACCAATGGCTCCATTTGGGCTATTGGTAAGAAGCCAAGCTCGATCCACGACGGTGCGTTAAAAACCACGCGCGCATTAAAAAGATGTCAACAAAATGGATGTGGAAACTAGGGTTGATGCTTGCTAGGGCTGCGGGATTAATCATAAGAGTAGCTCTGGATCACAAAGATCAACTGAAGGAATATAGTTGGGTTTCAGTCAGAAAAAATCTGACGACTTATACATGACTAACTTCTCTAGTACCTTCGTCCGCGTGAATGTTGGTTATTGCGGACGTAAAATCGAAGTCGGAGACGCATCAAAAGTAGCTTACATCCATCCTTAGAGTTCTTCCTTTGTAATTTTATTAAAACTGGTTCAGAAGTTTCACCGTGAAAACGTAACAGACAGACACTGTTACTTTCACATTTATAATATTAGTATGGATTTCCCACATTAAAAAAACCGGCCAAGTGCGAGTCAGACTCTCGCAAATTTCCGTACCGTCCATAGCATAAAACAAGAAAAAAGCAAACTTGTTGTACGGGAGTTTCACTCAAATATTTATTTTATTCTGTTCTCAGTTATTGTAACAGTTGCAGCAGAAATACATTAGGTATGAAAATATCAACTGACTAACTATCACGGCTCAGGCTCACGTGAAATACAGCCAGGTGACAGACGGACGGACAGTGGAGTCCTTGTAATAAGGTCTCGTTTAACCCTTTAGGTACAGAACCCTAAAAAGTATCTTCTCTGGACAACCTTTTAACAGAAACATTCTTGACCTTCTTAACAAAAACGTGTCAAGGTCAAAAGTACACCTCCAAAAATTCTCCAAGACAACAAAACTAACACTCATAAAGAGTATAAAGACATAACACCCGACAAGCCCGATTTTATGTACATAAGCGTGACCCAGACTATTGTTTACGAGCACGCACAAGTTATAAATAACGTCAATGAATCTAGAATGTCTTTCTCGATAGGGTGATGTGATATGCTGTGTATGAAACTTTATGTTGTAGACATGATATATTTTTGAAGGGCTTAATAGTTAGGCCACGTTTCGTAACAAACATGCGGTCAATGATCGCTTGTTGCTAGTTGACCTTCTCTGGATTGTTTAAAAATCGAACCAGCAGTGCTACCATGAGCAATTTAGCTTCACTTTTTTTACAGACCGACATTTTGATAATTCAAAAGTGCCAGTCATTGGTCTATGTATTGAAATAAACGTTCATAATTTCCACTCTCCTTGCGTCGTATTCCTCAATGCTGAAGGTCCTGACCTCCCTGTTTCATCACTTTAACTTTTATAATTTTCCTCCATCTGTTTCTATATCTGGCGGTGTGAAGGGCATTGTATACCGTAGAGTCAAGAGCGGTGCGAATCTGGTTGGACCAACATATAGGGCTGAGCCTGCGAAGCCTTTTCCCATCCACTTTACTGGTCATAATGAGCCTTTCGAGGTTGCCACTGTCTTTCCTTGTAAGCTGAGCTGAACTCTGCGCTCTTAGTGCGACCCATCTTTTGACCCAAACTGAACTGTTAAGATGAACGAATGAACGGTCGAACCATTGACACGTGGGGTTGCGACAGTCGACACACGATCTACACATGGAAATGCAACGCCGGGGCGAAATTCCATTGCCACGCCAAATCGCGGCATAGTGGACTGAGTTCCGGCGGGATCTCACGGCGGAATGGTGACAGCGACTATCGCAACCCACTGCTGGGAATGCCGTTGTCATGGCAGTAAGTCCCTTCTTTGATGAGTGGCTGGAAAGTTAACGCGGCATCCTTACCTTTCGCATGGCGCAGGTCCTCACCGGACATGGTAAGTTCGGGAGGTTTCTGCATCGGATTCGTGCGAAAGAAACGCCCGGGTGCCACTATTGTGTGGACCGTCCGTAGGCGAACGGCGAACGAGGAACAATGGGTAACTCGCCGTCCGATCGTCCAGTAACTGCCAGGATCGAGCCCAAGTCGTTGGCGGCGCCTAGTGTTCTACGCGCGCCTAAAGGAGGTGTCAGCAGCCGTAGGAATCCAGCAGGCTTGAAGCCTACTGGGGCCATAGGTGATGCGAAAGAGATCCCCGGAGCCTTGAAAAAAACTGCAAAGAAGGAACAGGAGTGGGTTTTTAGTCAGTAAAAGTCTAACACTATCTCCCAACCCGCCTAAGAGCGGGGGATTTCATTAGATAATGTTCCAACCCGAAAAAAAAACACACACTATTAATTTTAAGCTTCAACTGTATTTTTTATGGTATACAAAATAAAGAGTATATCTATCTACATATATCTGTCTTGTTTTAGATAAATTTCATTTTCTAAGGAATTGATTGCAAGGCTGCCCAAATCATATAAACCACTACTAATTTTTTTGCTGACCACAAGAAAAAGCTCAATTGTCCTTGTTTGTTCACCAAAACATATGTTTAGCTGACTCATTTATACAAAATGAGATTGAAATTCAAAAACTCTACTTACAAATTGACACTGACTGGATTAGTAACGTATACAAGTTTATAGTATAAGATTGGAGATACATACACACAACTCATCAATTTCTGCATTTGACTTTCACTGTTTTTGGCACCACACACGTCCCATAAATTATAGCTCCCGTCATAGACATGCTTCAGTGTATCGATTTGTTACCGTTGTTGTTTGCCTGGTAAATTAAAGAGGTTTGTTGGTAAGTTGTAAATACGTATATAAATCAGTAGTTACTCGTATCTTTATTTTGTTTATTTTCATTAGGTCATTAATTTGCAACATCATCGGTTAAATTGTTAGTGGATTAACTGAAATTATTAATTTCAGATACAGAGAGCAGTGGTGGCCGAATGGTAACGACCCCGACTTACAAGTTGTAGGTCGCGGGTTCAAACCCAGCCAGGCGCATTAATTTGTGTAATTTATTTCATCATTACTGCTCTCAAAACGGTGAAGGAAAACATCGTGAGGAAAACAGCATGACCTAGAACCAAAAATTATTATATTTTCATCTATGGACAGTAAAAGCATCTGTATTAGTCTCTCTTTTGACTTCAGTTCTGCTATCAATTAACAGATTTCGAATTATTTCTTAAAGCTCTTCATTCAACTTCTTTTCCTCTGCGTTAACCTAATTTGATTAAATTTCAGGATCTCTGTGACCCCTAACAGTTACTCTCAGTGTGTTCGCCTTAAATAGATTTTCTCCGGTTGATTTGTTTTTTTCTGGTTGATTTGATTTTCTCTGGTTGATTTGATTTTCTCTGGTTGATTTGATTTTCTCTGGTTGATTTGATTTTCTCTGGTGGATTTGATTTTCTCTGGTTGATTTGATTCTCTTCTTTTTACTATATTCATATTTTAAATTCTGTTTAGTAAGTTCGAATTTAATCTTCAGAAAATTTGCCGCATATCATCAGTTCTTGGTGGCTGAGGTAGCAACTTATGCAAAACAGTAACTTATGCCATGAATCCATGACCAGAAGAGTATTAATCAAAAGGTTAAGTATACATACACAAGTTAAGGATACAGTAGTAGGCATACAGATGTATCTTTGCTAATCCCAGGCTATTATTACATATCATTATTTTCTTGCATTGAGCTTGAAATTGCTACTTTGATAGCAGTATCGCTTAAGGGCTTGACCATTGCGTACACCGTCACAGCCAAAAATTTAGGTGTCTTATTGACTGTCATTTTTCTTGCCAAGCAGAAGTAAATGACGTCAAATGTCACATGCAATTTTCATCCTACTGCTTAAATTCTTGCCTTTTAAAGAAACATATCTTTACCAAAACTTTAATTCAGTCACAATAATGCTAATGCCTGCTATGTAGATTGCTACTAAGGAGCTCTTAAATAAGCTTGAGCGCTTGAAAAACCTGTGCATTAGTTTAGTGTTTGGCATAAAAAAAATACGACATGTCTCCTAATTTCGCAAAGATCTCAAGTGGCACCTTATTTGTCTTTGCAATAACGGATATTATGTCTCATATACCAAAAACATCCATTATAACTTTATACATCGACTGGATGTCCCTTGACTGGTCTTGACTTGTCTATCTTCTGTTGATGCACGAATTTAAAATATATTTTGATATAATCATATACTGGGGTGACCAACCATTTTATGCCACATTTCTATTTCTAAAAACCTTTTTACTAAAAAAAACTACCTATACCTACTATTACATCAAAACAGATCATAAATGCTTAAGTTCTCGATGAAAATAGCAAAATCACTATGTAGTTGCCTATAATATTTGAAGAGTTCCCTCAATTCCTCCTGGATTTCATCATCAGAACTGGAAGCAAATGCTATTCAGTAAGAAAAAATGCTAATTAGTTCATAAACTACGGAGTTTTGAAGTAGTTGTTCCAGGTCTGGGTGTTTGTGTTTATGAGTTCCTATGTTTGTAAACACACCCACAAAACAGGAAGACATTTCTAATGTGTCACTAAGTTTTTTTTTTTAAAAAAAAAAAACATGTAAAACATACAACAGAAATGCGAAGCTCCTCCTTTTTTGAATTCGGTCAATAAATATTATCTATTAATTCAAAAACGTCAATTAATAAACAAAACGAACTAGCAAAAATAACAAATTCAGATAGTAAACAAAAAAATAACGAAATCTGATTGAAAACAAACATTTATTCACTAATTAAAGCGAATAGCTCGTATTACATACGTACATTTCGTTCAACTACTCCAAAACTAAAACTGCATGGGAGTCTTTGTATTTCGCCGTAAAAATACGAATTTGTTGAAAAATTTCGACAACTGCGAACTAATTTCGGAGTTCCGGAGTAATATCTCGTATAAATAAAATCAGTTTGCTCTATTTGTCGATTGCTGTACATATACATATACATACAACATGTACAAATTCTCGAATAGTTATGAATGTATTGAAAAGTTTTGAAGCGGCCATTTGTTTTGTAACCAACTGAAAGTCATATTTGTATTTTTGAAGTATCTATAGTTTTTGTTGTTGAAATTGGACCTTGTTCTATTTAGATTCAACACAAAGAGGAATGGTAGTTTTTTGTTACAGTATTTTCTTTGGTGATCCCAATTTCATAACAAAATTTCATAATTTAAAAAAGAATGCATTCTTATTTCAATAGCGATTTGGATAACTTTTGCGAATTATGTATAGAAATAATAAGTTATTATGAGTGGAAAAATGCAAATGTTTAGTAATTCAGGAATAATTCCTTTGGTCATTATAACAATTGTAACATTTGAAAACTATGTAACTACCATTATAAGTAAATTGTTTTAAGTATCTCATCTATCAATACAATTAAGTAAATATATCTATAGCTTTTTTTCTACGATAATGCAGACTTGTCTACGACAACGCAGACTTATCTACGATAACGCAGATTTGTCTACGATAATGCAGACTTGTCTACGACAACGCAGACTTATCTACGATAACGCAGATTTGTCTACGATAATGCAGACTTGTCTACGACAACGCAGACTTATCTACGATAACGCAGATTTGTCTACGATAATGCAGACTTGTCTACGACAACGCAGACTTATCTACGATAACGCAGATTTGTCTACGATAATGCAGACTTGTCTACGACAACGCAGACTTATCTACGATAACGCAGATTTGTCTACGATAATGCAGACTTGTCTACGACAACGCAGACTTATCTACGATAACGCAGATTTGTCTACGATAACGCAGATTTGTCTACGATAACGCAGATTTGTCTACGATAACGCAGACTTGTCTACGACAACGCAGACTTGTCTACGACAATGCAGCCTTGTCTAAGACACCGCAGAGTTGTCTACGACAAGACTATTTTGCTAAGAGACTACTACAGAGGAGGCACGTCGAATGTTGCCAACAGTTACACTAACATACCACTAGAGTCAACTTTTAAAACCACCAGAAAACCACTAACAAAAAATTATCCCACACGCAAAATCGCAAAATTTACCACTAAAAAATGTGTGTGTTAAGAAATAAAGTAAGTAGGCATATAAGTTATTAGTTTTCTTTAATAGTGATGAAAATTAACAATCAGTTGATCAAAATACCATTTGTGGGTAAATTAACATTAGTAGGTAAATCAATATACAAATTATTAATTCGTCTTCAGAAGAATCATATTTATTTTCACCATCCTCGTCAGTATCAGATTGATAATTATGGATTCTATGATGCTGATTTACACTCAAGTGATTGCATTTTTTGTAAGAAATTGAATTTTACTAAAGCACTAGAAAAATCTTCTAGCCACTAAAACCAATATTTCGCATCTAAATGGGGGGTTAAAACCACCAGTTTTAGTGGAAAATTCACAAAGTTGGCAACACTAGCCGTACGCCGCTAGACTGTTTTGTCTTAGTGGTGTGCGCCGTGTCGTAGACAAGTCTGTCTAAGACAGTCTTGTCTCAAGTGTGCGTAGGTCTTTAGTGTACCACGCGCACCTCAAAGAAATGTCAGCAAACAGTACGGGCCCAGCAAGCTGCAAGCCTGCTAAGGACATAAGATTGGTTCTGGAAAGGATATACTTACTCATGGTTCTAAAATGCAAATGGCAACTGAAGGAACATACGTATGATTTCAGTAGCAAAAATTTTAGATACACTCTCCTGCTTTACGAGAAAGTCATTAGATTATTGTCCAGCTAAAAATAAAAAAGTTTACCTATAATATAATTAGGAGTTGTTTTAAAAGCGAATGCTTATTCATAATATTGCAGAACCTAGCGAAGCATACGATTAAGCTGGTACCCTAATGCAAATAGCAGCAGCATTTCGTGAAACCACCAGCATTTTACTTTACAACCTAGAATATTATCGTTAAATACAATTTTAGAAAACAAATACAACAGTTATTTATTAGCTATTATGCTGAATTTATTCACAGCGGGAGCAAGTAACGCTGCAACTAGCGCGATTTAAATCTACGCTGTTCGTGAATTCGGTAAGCGGAAACTATAATTCATTTCGATTAACTACTGTTTTAACTGCAATTTTAATTCTTAGAGAAATAGAGAATTGGTCATGTTGTTGAAGAAAAGAGCAAATTTCTAACATTGGGCAAGTGCGAGACTCGGACTCGCGCACTGAGGGTTTCGTACAAACTTGAAAGGTAAATTGCGGTTTATGACGTATTAAAAAAAACTACTTACTAGATCTTGTTCAAACCAATTTTTTGTAAAAGTTTGTATGGTAATGTATATTTTTTTTTAGTTTTATCATTCTTTTATTTTAGAAGTTACAGAGAAGTTGTGTCACACACATTTTACCACTTTAGAAATGTCTCTCGCGCAAAACATTCAGTTTAGAAAAAAAATATATTAGAAACCCTAATATCATCTTCGAAGACATAGATACCCCTCACGTATGGGTTTGATGAAAAAAAAATTGATTTTCAGTACTAAGTATGGAGAACCCCCAAAATTTTTCTATTTTTGTGTGAAAATCATAATGCGGTTCACAGAATACATCTACTTACTAAGTTTCAACAGTATAGTTCTTGTAGTTTCGGAAAAAAGTGGCTGTGACATACGAACGGACAGACAAACAGACATGACGAATCCATAAGGGTTTCGTTTTTTGCCATTAGGCTACGGAATCCTAAAAACAAACTCCCTACAACGTCTATATGTCAAAAATTACTGAACGGATTTTTATGTGGTTTTTACCAACAGGCAGAAGAATTTATGAAGGATATAGTGTAGAATATTACAGACGTATAATATTATAGACGTATAATAAAGTAAATTTAAGTGGCACTGGTGGGTAGACATTGGTCACAGAATAGATAGTCGATGGAGCCGAAAGGCTCGAGTGGTGACCACGTATCTACTAGAATACCTAACGATGTAAAGCTTTCCACAAGGTGGATCGACGACCTGCTGAGGGTCGCTGTAATCCAATGGATGTGAGACGCACAGTGTCGCCACAATGATTGCATCTCCGCTTACCATCAGGTGGGATCGCAGTCAAGCACTGGTTTATATCAATTAAAAAACAAAAAAAAACAAATTATGGGTACAAAAGCGGTCATATCGCCTTATGGTCTTACGTATTTCGGCTGAAATGATAATGATGATTATAGTTGAGAAAAGTTGAGGTTTTCACAGAGTTGTAACATTCGTGCGAAGCTTAAATTAACAATAAATACGAATGATACTATAGCAGGCAAAAAAGGCTTGACAATGGATCAACACGCTTGCTTACGATGGGGTGAGGGTTTTTTTTTAATAATTTGACGGGGTTAGCTCGTGTTGATATTATTATTTATAAAGGGAAGTAATGTCAAAAAATTTTGATACCAGCAAATCGAAACAGTCATAATTTACTTGCCCGGATTTTACCTCAAATCATCATGTCATTGATCATTACTGGTTCCTGGAATTCTGATCAACTTCCTGTTCACAAAATCAGCTGTCAAATACAAATTGGCTATTGTAATTGGTTTCATGAACAAGAGAAGTCAATCAGGTCAGTTGACAAAGGATTTGACAACTAATTACTTACGTCAATGACCTGTCATTAAGCACGAAGATATGTTCCCACATCAAACTTCAAACTTGTACAGGCATAACCGTGAATGTCTGTATTTTGTGATTATCTTTCATATTGATGAACTAGGCTCCTGCCAGCTGTGTTTTTGTTTTACTTCCGTAAAAAAAGAAAATATATGATATATTACTCAGTGATAAAGTAGCATTCTTTGGAGGAATGTGGAACAGGGAGTATAGTCCCGCAAACCTCCGTTGAAAAGGGAGGATCCTCCGACCAGGCTGTTGTCTGGTGGGCAGCTGCCCGATAGATGATTTCGGGCGGTTCTATATGTTCTAATCGCGCGGAGAACTCGATGCAGGATTAGTTCTTATGTGACGCCATGGATGTCGCTTCATTCTACCGGTGAAAGAATTTTCTAAATTGGTCTAGACGTCTTCGAGTTTATTTATTACAAAAAAAATATTTTATAATTTTTAAATAAGATTTTCGTTTTTATTTTTTTAACATTATTGATCTGCTCTCGTTTGACCACTATCTTACCTGATGGTAAGTGATGATGTGGCTGACGATGGAGCACGCTTGATCACGAAAAAACAGAACGTAATGCAAATGAATATTTGCATTACAAGACAACTTCTGTGACAAAATGTCACCCTTATAGGTCCAAGGGCTTGAGACTGGAAATTACTACCTCTTCACGACTTTGGTCTTAGCAGCGAGCGGGGCGGCATCGGTACATGGGTGCGCGGCTCTATGAGCGGCGTCTCGGCGCATGCTTCAAACATTTTCGTACTTTTGATATAGCCGCTCGCCGCACCGCGCTTAGCTACCGCTCACAGTGGCAAGGTCGTGAACGGGTCGTTAGGGTTGCATATTTATTCGAAAGATTTACCGTGGCCCTGGGACACGAAGGCCAATTAAAGGAATACAAGTGGGTTCTAGCCAGTGAAACTATAACACTGCCTCTCGTTGTCACCTAAAAGAAGATAAGTTATTTGATTTCCCGCCTAAAAAGAAAGGATCAGGGACTTTACCATGACGATGAAAATGTCAGGCGTGCGAGTGAGAAAGAGGCATAGAGCTATACATTCGATATATAGCTGCATCCATTTAACAGTTCAGTTTAGGTCGGCAAATAAATCGCGTTAAGAGCGTGATTAGGCCTCTGAAATATGACAAGACAGTCAACGAGTGTGTCAGGACTTTTACTTAAATATTATGCTATTTAATAATTAGGTCATATGTAAGCATAACACTGTCAAGCGCCAACTACGTTCTGTTCTTTATTCAATGATTTTTGCAATACGCGACATGCAATTCAGTTTCATATTCCCAAAATTTCAGTTACTCGAAACATCAAAGTGACTGTATTGAACATGCCAATCTGAGCTAGTCAAGCGTCCATTCAATAGTCTGCGAGATTCAGTGGCCTTTATATTGCTATTATAGCAGATTAAGGGCTTATTAGAGCAGCCAGTGCGTGTATTGTGGGCAGTGATTTTTCATTTTTGATGGATAGAGAGGGAGAGGGACGCCGAAGAAAAAATGAATGGGTTGTGTGAAGAGGGATATGAAAGAAAAGAAAGTTAGTTATAGCATGACGAGTGACAAGGCGGAATGGAAGAAAAAAACGTGTTGTGTCGACCCCAAATAACATGGGGCAAGGGCAGGAAGACGATGATGATGATGATGAGTTTTGATGTGAACAGAAATGAGAATCATTTTAAATTTCAAATAAACTATTTACAAGTACTTTTGAACTAACAAAACTTGTTGTTCGACTTAATTTTCATCAATGATGTCTCTTCATGTTTCTTTTACTCATCAGTTCTTTTGTTTGCGGATATCATGAAGACTCTGAGTGAAATTAGAACTGAAAGAGATGCTGTACATCTCTAGGATGATTTGGACAGATTTCATAATTATTGTGTGGCCAACCGGTTAAATTTAAATGTCTCTAAATGTTATTTATGTACCTACGTTTATTCGCAAATTTAAACCTATTCTACCCAGTTTGGCCGAGCACTTTGTCGTTAATTATTTAAAAATCCCGTACTATTGAAGCATTACTTACATTTTAATATTTAAAGCAAAACAGTTCCTAAAATGTTACTGTAGTGAATTACAAACTATTTTTTTACATTTAATGTAAATAAAGAAATTATTTATTACTTTTTAATCGCTATATATCTTATTTTTTTAACCAAACCAAATCTATAATTACAACAGAATTCGATTTTTTCTTTCAATTAGCAACATTTTAGAACAAATGAAGCCAATTCTAATTAAAGTTAATTAAATCAACTACTATCCATAAAAACTTTAAACCTAACAAAGCTAATGTGCACAGTTAACGCCTAATAAACTGCACAATTAAAGTCCGCAGTTAAATTTAACTGCAGACAAAAAAACAACTCTAGTTTTCGACATTAGCAGAACAGTTACCCTAGGGACTTGGTTGCTTAAATTTTGTATCACATAATATTTTGAGCCTGTTGTGAAGAAGATCTTGGTTTATTTGTTAAATGATAAGCCAGCGTAAAAGGGATACTTAAGAAAACTTTCCCTTTTCATAGTTCGGTCTACAGTCCACGGACGAGTAGCTTCATAGACGCTTCAAAATACGCCAGGCAGCTTGAGCATCAAAGCGTATTGAACCCTGTCCACGAGACTTATCACACGCATGCGTTTCAAATCATATATGATAATGCCGTCGCACGACAAAGACGTTCCCACCATTTTTACAAAAATAAATATGTACGCTCCAACGTATGCGGTACGACAGCCCCCCTAGTCAAGTTACAACCGTTTCGTTTCGATTCTTTTTTCGTTGATCGCCTCGAGTCGGCCACGCCTCCTATTCTGACTGACCGAGCGTTGAGATGACGTCAGAATGAAGGAATCAGAGATGTGGCCAACTCAAGGTGGTTGACTCCGGCCACCGTAGGCGCGGGCTTGCGGACGGCGAGTAATGGGTGGCTCGCCGTCCGACCGTCCGGTAACCATACGGACCGAGCCCAAGTCGTCAACGGCGCGTACTGTTCCACGGGCGCCTCAAGGAAATGTCAGCAACTGTAAGGGCCCAGTAGGGTCGAAGCCTACTGGGGCCACGGGTAGTGTGAAAGCGAAGCCCGGGGCACCGGGATGAAGGCAAAGAAGGAACAGGAGTGGGTCTTTAGTCAGTAAAAGTCTGACACTATCTCCCGCTCCGCCCAAGAGCGGGATTTGTCATAAGATGATTTTTCCACCTAAAAAAAAAGGTGGTTGACGAAAAGAGAATAGAAACGAAACAGTTGTAACTTGGCTAGGGGGGCAGGTGTCGTGAAGACTGCATGCAGCAATGTGAGTACGATATTGTCGGTCCGTCGACAGTTTCATAGTCTTGTACCTAAGCAGGCGTACACCAAGTTTATAATGACGAATACACGTTTATGAAGCTACGCATCTGTGGACAATCGGCTTTAGTCGATACTCAAAGCTTTTAATGTACATGTTGATAATTTTGCCTCCAGCACAAGTTTAAGACAATATGTCCCTTGACAAAACACATTTAACTTTCCTCTCAAACACATATTAATGAGATTGGTTGTTAGTCTAAACAGTAACATTTAGATAAACAGACTATTTTGTTTGTAAACTGGTTACATGTGTGTTTATCTTTATTTGACTTTGAAGTTGTACCAATTTCAGTTTGTCTACTTTCATTTGTTTTTGGCTCATTAATAGGTTTGGCTACTCTTTTCAGTGTGTGTGAGAAATCATCAAGACCTTAATTTCTCCCGCTGTAGGTGGAGCGAGACAGAGTGTTTGACTTTTATTGACTAGAACCAACTCTAGTGTTCCTTTAGTTGCCCTTTGCATTCCAGGGACCACCCTGGGATGTGAATGAATCTTTCAAAAAATTTTGTAACCCTGGCTGGGAAGTCAAACGTGAATATATTAGCTTAGGTTGTGTCCACATCTAGCAAATGTATCGCTTGCAACTCGCTCGCAAGCTGCGCGTGTGCCTTGCAAATTCGCGCGCTGTTCCTACGTCGCCGACGCTCACGCGCCGCTCGTAATAGCGCTCATGTGCCTCACGCTCTGTATGTGTATGTGTGTGCTGTGTGCGCAAAACATGCACCGTGATTATACTGTGCAAGCCTTGCCTGAATTGCGCTAAAGAGGCGCACTAAACAATTGCAGTAACTGCACACGTGCAGTACACGAGTAGCTCGTGATCGGGTCGCTAGCAGCGCATTCACCAGCTGACGTGGACGCACATTTATGCTTTTAAAGCAATTCAGTAGTCAGTAAGTTAAAAAAGTGACTGTAAACCTGAAGTGAGTTATGGACGAACGTTTTGTACCAATTTATTTCACTGTTTCTTTAATTCTTTTAATACTGACGGATTGCAACCAGGCTAAAGTTCATTTATCTTTAACCGAAAGAAACCATCGATTAACTTGGCTACTGAAACTACAAAAATGTAAAAGGAACAATTTATAGAAATTCTTGAAAAATGATTTGTGTGGTTGAACGAAATTTATGATCTTTAAACCAAGACTATAACTCGGGAACGTGCCTTCAAATACCAACTAAACTAAAGTAGTACATATATCGATATTCTTTACTTTGGAACTCTGCCCATTTTGTAAATGCTCATAATATTTTACAACTTTCTTAAAATTCAGTTGATCTAGTTAAACTAGTTTAATATTAAATAGCAGACAGAAGGTGGACTGAAGAACTAGTGAGAGTATCGGTAAACCGATGGATGCGAGACGCACAGGACCGGTAATTAAAGCGACACTTGGGGGAGGCCCATGTCTAGTAGTGGACGTCTTTCAGCACAAATGATAATGATTATGAGCAGTGAGAGTAGTGGTGACCGAGTGGTAACGGCGCTTACTTACGAGTTATAGGTTGCGGGTTCAAAACCTTTGGAAAACCTTTTGGGAAATTACTTTGTGTAATTTATTTAATCCCCACTGCTCTCAAAACGGTGGAGGAAAACATCGTGAGGAAACCGGCATGTCCTAGAATCAAAAATTCGAAGACATGTGACATCCCCTAACCCGCACTAGGCCCGCGTGGTGGATTACGGCCCATTCACTCTCCTAGAGATGGCCTGAGTCCCAGCAGTAGGAACATTAAAATGGCTGATTATGAGCAGACAGAAGGATGCTGATAACGATTCTAGCCAAGTATTGTAGTACCCAGTGACTGGATTGTGCTGGTGAAAAAGTCAGTAACTTCATGTAGACTTTTAATGTTCCTCTGCAGACTGTTAGACTGGAAATCGACTCTTAAATAGCTGAAAACATGCTATATAGGCAGGTAATGGTGAATGCTCATTCTTGTAATGTTTATATATTATAATATATATTTTTAATTAACGAAATACGCCAGAAGGAGGGTTATTTTTTTCGAATATAAGCTGGTAGAACGCAGACCAGTCCAGACCGGACTGGTCTGCGTTCGGATGACACGTCGACTGCGATCATGTGACATTTAGTCAGGTGAGGTGAAGCTAGTGGCGGAAGGTATTTCATAGAAAATAGCCCTCCTACCCAAGTTACAACCGTTTCGTTTCAATTCTCCTTTCGTTGATCGCCTCGAGTCAGCAACGCCTCCTATTCCTTTGTTCTGACCATGTGACTGAGCGTTGAGATGAAGTCAGAGTAAAAGCATCGGAGGCGTGGCCTACTCGAGGCGATCGACGAATAGAGAATCGAAACGAAGCGGTTATAACTTGACTAGGGAGGCAGTAGTGTCGCAGCGACACATCAGTCATCGTCTGCTTCTGCTGTCTGCAGTTAACTACAAACTCGTACTTTTAGGATGTAGGAAAGACATTCTTCGAAATCAGAAATATGAATTGTTCCTTATCTTGCTACTTCCAATGATTTTAGTTTCAATATCAAAATGGCATGAATTCTTAACGATCTCATTTATATTCGAATACTCAAAACTTTTGGTGATAAAATGTAATTGCTATTATAATAGTTCTTTCATTACTTTTAAAGAAAGTAGTTAAATGTTTTAATTACTTTGGGACCCTTAGCGTAGTTAAAAGTTACTTTGGTGTTATTTGAATCTTATATTATTGGCTCAAAAAAAATCTAATCGTTGTAGGCAATAACACAGCCATTGTACCATTTTTTTTTTTGGGTTGGAAATCATCTAATAACTTCTCCCGCTCTGGGTTGAACAAGAGAGAGAGAGAGTCTAACACTTAGTTACTAATACTAACACTTGTTCTTCCAATTGCTCTTTTTTAATTCTTGCAAGCAATTTCGCAGCCTTAGCCCCATATATATTTCGACACCCGCAACAAACAAGGTTGTAACATTTGTTCAGTAATTATTCAAAAATGAACCATAAAGTCATAGTGCTATGTTTGAATTTTGTTTGGACTGTAATCCGAGATACTGCCTTGTTCGAAGCGGGTGTCGATTTCCTTTTGAGATGGGACACCATCCAATGACTTCTCTTGCTTTAGTGGAGTAAGACGTGTCAGACTTTTATATAATAAATTCCAATTATGTCCTTCAGTTGCTCTTTGCATTTTAGGATCACGGTTTCCCTTTCAGCAATTCCTCGCCCTTACGATTTTGCTGACATCTTCTTGAAGGTAAGCATTACTTTGACATGCCGGTTTTCTCACGATGTTTTCCTTCACCGTTTTGAGAGCGGAGGTGATGAAATAAATTACACAAAGTAATGCGCCTGGCTGGGTTTTAACCCCGCGACCTACAACTCGTAAGTCGGGGCCGTTACCACGCGGCCACCACTGCTCAAAAATTCACCAAAAATTCGAAGACATGTGACATCCACCAACCCACCAGGGCCCGCGTGGTGGATTATGGCCCATTTCCTCTTCTAAAGAGAGGAGGCCTCAGTCCCAACAGTGGGAACATTATAAGGCCGACTATACATTAGTAGGACCTATGCTTGCCAGGGCTGTAGGATTGTTTGAATTAGTTATCTACCCTGGAGTACAAAGAGTAACTGAAAGCACACAGGTGGGTTTTAGTCAGTAAAACTTTTTTCAACATTGCGAGAGAAATCATTGTTAGGGTCTAGACTTGGACTTAAATAAAAAGCAGTGGACTGTAAACTGACAAACGTATATCCGAAGGGCATTTGTGAGGAATTAATAACGCGCGTGTATCGTCAGTTGTTCTCGCTGGTGAAGTGTGTTGGCCTGTCGCCCCGCATTTCTAGCGTGACGTAGACGATGCAGCACGACGAGTGCCGAAGGTAGCCGACGGCGCCCGAACAATAATTAACTGACGATTTCCCACAAGTAAAAGTACCTACCGTCACTGTAGATAGACAGATAGATAGATAGATATATTCTTTATTGTACACCAAAAATAAAAATTACTTTAGGAACTTAAATTAATAGGGTGTCACAATGGGCGGTTTTATCGCTAAAAGCGATTTTTCACAGACAAGCTTTGAATGGATTTGACAGAGAAAGAGAAAAAAGATACGCAGGTAGTTCGTCATGTACTATATACATATATAGAATACATAAACTAATAAGTTGTATATAATACAAAAAATATAAATGTATAATTATAAGAACAGAGAAATAATGTACTTAATGACGACGTTCAAGAGGAAAGGTAGTGATCCTTAACCATATTTTTAAAAATTGTGAGTGTTTGAGCTTGCCTTACGGACAGGGCAAAGCATTCCACAGCCGCACTGCTTGAACTGCAAACGACATGTCATAAAAATTGGTGGAGTGGGTTGGCATCTCTAGCCTCAAGTTTTCCAATGACCTAAGATATCTATAAGATATATCTAGAAGTGTGTGTGTCATGAAGAAACTTGAAACGTTCTTTAAGATAAGCGGGGGTACTCATGCATACAAGCTCAAGCCTGTTCCTTCGTTGCCTTCGTCCCAGGGCCCCGGGTTTCGCTTTCACACTACCCGTGGATGTAAACGAGTTGTGACTTTTTTAGTGTACAATAAAGTATTTTTTCTATTCTAGTATTAGTAGTTATATTTCTTAAGATTGAAACAATGTATAAGAGTAAATTATAGGGTGACAATTGCTAGGGGAAATGACACCAAGTTGCGCCAACCCCAATTCCACTTGAATTGGACTAAGGAAGAAAAATAATGAAATATTGTTGTTTATGTCCGGTGAAGAAGATCATCTATAAAGTATTGAAAATAATACGAGTCGAGTATATTATGTTTACCTTTTAGTGATTTTTACCTTATTTTTAGGGTTCCGTACGTCAAAAGGAAAAAACGGAACCCACTTCTATGTACTTGATTTAAGTTACTATACACTATACTTTGTATATAGGTGTTTTTAGGGTACATGAAAAGAAAAAAGTAGTATCGCTTTGTTGTCCGTCCGTCTGTCTGTCTGTCAAGACCTTTTATCTCGGGAACGCGTAGGGGTATTGAGTTGAAATTAAAAACATATCCTGCGGTCCCTTAAAGCTGTAAAAAATCAAACTTGTAAATTAACGAAAAAAGAAGATGTGGCCGTTTATGCTGTAAAAAACGTATATTTCGACACTCTCAAGGGAACCAAAATTTATATAGTGTACTTTCCATTTTCCTTGAATCCTGAAATTTGGAAAAAATGAAAACTGTAAATTTATAGATATGACAAAAAAACTTTTTTCGATTTGTAATACTTTTTGCGACTCGATTTGGAAATTGAACTATTTTCATAGGTAAGTTTGTGAGGAACCGTCAGTGCGCGAGACCGACTCGCACTTCCCGATTTTTTTTAGAGATATAGGAAACAGGGTGTAAAATTCGGCAAACCTGGGCCATGGGTAGTGTGAAAACGAAACCCGGGGCCCTGGGACGAAGGCAACGAAGGAACAGGAGTGGGTTTTTAGTCAGTAAAAGTCTGACACTATCTCTCGCTCCGCCCAAGAGCGGGTTTTGTCATAAGATGATTTTCCCACCCAAAAAAAAAAACCTTAAGTGAAAAACGCAAGATGTTTTGACCAGACGGGTGTTATGTTAAGTCCGGGCAACTGACCTTTCTAATACTACAATTCAGAATTTTGTAGTTTAGTGCCTATGTCACGACAAAGGTTTCGGTACAATTTATATCTATCTATAAATGATTTTTAGTTGGTTTTTGTTACAGTTTATTTATTTATGTACACGCAAACACTTAAAAATAGAAAAACAAAATACTGATAGAGGAGCCAAAAGTTGCCGTTTATTTCAAATGAAATTTCTTCTGCGTAAGTTTGAAGAAGAAAGACTAAATTCTTCTTAAAGCTGTAAGAACAATAAAATAAAAATAATTTATATAAACTGTACGACTGAATATAAATACAAATCAAAAAACAGACATTTGAGCAGAAAGTGAGACGTCTGTTTTTGAAGAATATCCTTTAAACTCAAAAGCTAAGTTCTCATTTTACCTAAAATCTTGCATAATATACGTAACGTTGATATACAAAGCTCTTCCAATTCTTTAAAGAAATACTACAGGGATTTAGGTTTAAGCATGTAAGCTTTCTTTGAAGACACGTGACTGACTAACAGAGAAAAGTAATCTTCTATCCATTCTCGAGAGACCTGTGTGTAACACTGCGGTGAGGAGCGTTTTATTTGGCAATGATGACTTTGGGAAATAGGTCTCAAAACTTTTATTTAACAATTGCTACGTTTTTTTTTTTAGGTGGGAACATCATCTAATGACAAATCCCGCTCTTGGGCGGTGCGGGAGATATCGAACTTCTATTGACTAAAAACCCACTCCTGTTCCTTATTTGCCTTCGTCCCAGGGCCCGGGGATCTCTTTCGCATCACCCTCGGCCACAGTAGGCTTCGACCCTGCTGGGCCCTTATGGTTGCTGACATCTCTTTGAGGCGCGCGTGGAACAACACGCGCCGTCGACGGCTTGGGTTCGGTCAGGACGGTTACCGGACGGTCGGACGGCGAGCTACCTATTGCTCGTCGTCCGCAAGCCCGCGCTTACGGTGGCCGGAAATCGGGATCGGAATACCGGCAGTGGTTGGGGCGTGAGGACCATTGCCCCACGCGTGCGGCCGCCTGCTTTGCTAGCATTACTGCTTCACAGAAGAAGGCGACCGCCTCAAGAAGATGTCAGCAACTGTAGGGGCCCAGCAGGGTCGAAGCCTACTGGGGCTATGGGTGATTCGAAAGAGAGCCTGGGGCCCTGGAAAAATAACAAAGAAGGAACAGGAGTAGGTTTTTAGTCAGTAAAAGTCTGACACACCGTTTCGCTCCGCCCAAGAGGGATATCATTGGATGATTTTCCCACCAAAAAAAACATGCCCATAAAACTGGAGTATACGTTGAGTTACCACGTTGTCTATATACATATAATAAAACAGTAAAATTCTTTTGGGATGGTA
This sequence comes from Mythimna vitellina, assembly GCA_949316375.1. Taxonomy (NCBI): domain Eukaryota; kingdom Metazoa; phylum Arthropoda; class Insecta; order Lepidoptera; family Noctuidae; genus Mythimna; species Mythimna vitellina. The sequence goes on along the minus strand of OX438687.1, from coordinate 2,225,591 downwards.
TTAATTGGCGCAAAAACTACTGAACCGATCCTGTTCAAATTTTGCATACACAATCCTTATAGGTCAGGGCAACTGATAAGCTATAAACTATCACGCTATTTGCTATGGGGGGTGAGCAATAATCCAAAATGTAGGTATTGAACGACATTTGCCGCGAGTTCAATTCCCAGCTACAGTTAAAAATTTTGTCATTATTTTGTCTTATTTTTTTGTATTAAAATAACTTTTACCATTTTTTCAAAATAAAATTGACATTTCTATTCGATATCTTCTAAATATTTTGTACAAACTAATCAAAACACATAATAAAATCAAAGCGACGAATAAAATCACGTACTATAATATTACATTATTCCATTTAGCTGCAAATTTAACTTCTAAAACGAAAATCATCACGCTATCATCGTTAGGAAGCCAACCAGTCAATTATGACGTTTATATAAGAACGTCTATTTTATAGTTCATTCATCGAAGACCGCAGCGCAGTGGTTTCGCATCTAGACTTTAATGTAATGTGAAGGTGGTTCAAATCCCGTACGGCTCTCTTAGGAGGAATTTTTGTTCTATTTTGTCATCGTGAATAAGATTTTTTTATATATTTTTGCATGCTTAAAATTTTTTTTTATAAATCTACGTATATAATATATCTGTAGAAATTTTTTGTGAAGTGCGTATTATTAATTTTAGAAATCGATGTAGATAACTTTTATACATTTAAATTGTGTGGAACTTGATAATTATCTTACTTAGGCTTTGTTTCATCGCAATGAAACAAAGCATATGAAAGACAAACGGTATGAAATCAAAGTTTTCGTGAAGTAAAATATGGCACCACACGCAGCTCGCAACGCCATCTAAAGACTCAAAGTAGAAATAATGATGACAATGACGGTTGAACTTCATATTAAATTTGATAGATGGCATTGCGTATTTCACGTAATTTTCTGAGTGGCAGAAGAATGGCCATCGCCCACGTTTACAGTTATGGTTAAACTGGTGTTAGACGGAGGCATTTTTAACAATCCGAAGACCGTGATTATTCAAGGGATACCATTCAAAGACAATAAAAGTAAATAGCTATATGTATTTAATTATTCACTTTAAAATAACACTGCCACATTTTCGGAAGGGGTTACAGGGTACCTTGCGTTGGATGGTCCCCAGGTGGACCGATGACCTGGTAAGGGTCGCGGGTATCCGATGGATGACAGACTCACAGGATCAGTTATTATAGCGACACACATGATGATGATGGCACCTTTTTTTTCTTTTTTTAAGGGTGGAAATCATCTATGACTTCTCCCGCTCTGGTTGGAGCGGGAGGACGTGTCAATCTTTTACCGACTAAAACTACACCTGTGTCTATCACTACGCGCTGTTGAGGATTGGGCTCGATCCTGTCAACTACAGGACGGCTAGCTACCCATTGATCGACGTCCGGAAGCCCGCGTCTACCGTGATTGGTAGTCGGGGTCGAAATCTTGGCTCGGCGTGAGGCCGTTCGTTCCCTAACGCGTGCGGCCTCCGCCTTCGCTAGCATTACGGCTTTGCAGAAGGAGGCGACTACCTGCCACTACTCCTCGCTCTGGATCAGAGCCCGGCGCGAGAGGTCACTGACGCCGATTGCCTCCACGAGGACACGGCGGTGCTCCGCCCTTGCAGGGCACATCTCCACTTTTTCCTCCGGCATGATGGCACCTTGCGGATTAATAATGGTGTGTTTTATTATTTGCAGTCACCGCTTCATATAAAACGGGATCGAATGTGTTTTTCTGACCACAGTTCGACAACGTATGATGTATCTCAGATTCCTTTCAGCCTTACGTCGATATCTGGACGTTACCTCTTTGCAATGAGTGGTGACCAACACTGGAACAACCCTCTAAGGGAGGCCAGTCTCAGTGCAGAGTGATAACACTTATCGGCTGCTACATTTGTTAACCGTAATTTCATTGTTTTATGGATAAGCTCAGGACTGTTGTGGGTGTTTCGAACGGTTTCTGTTCTGGGTTCGGTTGAAAGTACCCTGATATTACCATTTTGTGAATCACCTGGAGGACTCGGTGTAGCATGCGGTGGAGGTCTATCCAACTTGAGTGAACCGCCGTGTCCTCATAGAGGCAATCGGCGTCAGTAATTTCTCGGTTTGGCCATCAATATGCGAGTTCGATTGAACGGGGATACACGCGCACAAGGTTTCGCCGTAGTTTCATTCATAAGTTGGAGACTCTTCATAAGGTAGTTCCTACTATGGAAAAAAACATTTTTCTTATATACGGGGATGTCAATTAAATACACACCAAAATATCCTAGGTAAATGAACAAGTAATTCTAACGCCTAAAATGATCAAACTGCAACAATCAATGCAAGCATGCTCTCGCCAATTCTTCATAAGTACTGTTGTGAAAGAATATAGTTGATGATTTATTTATTTATTTATTTAATCCTTTATGCACAAATGTACAGCGGCGGACTTAATGCCTGCCGGATGATGATGGTAGTTTCTGGATTCACTTAAGGCTTTTCACTATCAGTGCACGTTATCCAGCTGAAGGTCGGTGTCCCGATTATGCTCCTTCGTTTATGCTGTCTAACTGCTTAAACTCTTCAGTGAAAAGTTATTGAGGCGAAAATTGTTATGGGAGATAACTCTTTCGATCAATCTTGCAGCCCTAGCAGACATCGGCCCTAGAGGGCCCTATCCATTTGCTGAAATCTTTTTGAGTCGCGCGTAGAATACTACGCGCCGTCGATTCAGGACTGCTTTGACCAGACGGCTGGACAGCCCCACCGCAATCCCGTGTTTGCGATAGCTGGGAATTGCGTTGCGGCTTTCAACACCCGGAGCGTCCCTTGCAGCGACCGTTGAGGAGTCAGGAATCGCCCCCATAAGGACAAGGCGGCGCCGGCGCTCCGACCAAGCGGGACTGACTTCCACCGTATGCTCCATCGTATTCTCCGGGCGTTTCGCAGAATGGTGAGACCCGACTGTTACTTCCCGCTGAATTCGACACAAATACCTTCCGAAATACCTACAACTGGTGAGACCTGCACAAAGAGAGGATGCCGTGACGCCTCTGTAGACACTTCTCAAAGACTGGCATTACCGCTGCGATTTGATTGTGGCGTGCTCACTGTGGCGAGGGGTTAAAATCATGCAATGATGTTTTACCAGAACATAAACCAGAAACATACATAATTGCCCATGCATACATATGCCTTTTCCCTTGGGGTAGGCAGAAATGACCACTGCTACGACCCATACATGCTCTTTCTATTCATTGACGGTCATACATCTGGATCTGGACGAGTATATAACATGTTTCCTGAAGGTAATTTGCGTGTTTAACCGACTTCTAAAAAAGGAGGAGGTTCTTAATTTGGATATTTTTACCTTTAACCGTTTTATGTTAAAGTACAATAAATAATTGCGATGCTTTCGGAATGAATTACAAGCACAGAGTGATTGTACAGTTTTACGAACTTAACGCGGACGAAGTCGCGGGCAACAGCTAGTATGGCAATAATTATCCTTTGTTTAAGGTAAAAGTCAGCCCTTGAATCACGTCAAGCGTCAAAGATTTACCTTTAATATTTTTTCTTTACCTTGTAATGATACGCATGATATACTTTGTTCAAGCTTCTTTAATTAATTAGTCCCTAGTTCTAGACTTGGCGCTAAAAGCCGTGCAATATGACTACCTTTTCCTTGAAAATGTTCAAAGAAACTTTACAAACTCCGAAATGTTGGAAGTAATAAATTACTTTCTACAAAAAGAGCACCTCGGCTTTTTCACTACTTGATTGCACAAATTTTCAGTGAAAAAATTATATAAATTGCCGAGGTAAAATTTTATTAAGCCTGATAACTGCTCACCACAAGGGGTATAAAAACGGAGCAAGGTTGTAATGAAATACAGCGTTGTGTACCCAAAAGGAGAATATGAAAGGTGAATAATATATTAAGTTTTTGATTAAAACTAAAACATGTACCTTCACTTGTTCAGGGGGATTTGCATAGGATAGGTCAAGCGTTTTTCTGTTCGATATTTCAAACATTATTTTCTTTGCATTTTTAATTTAATATATTTTTTGTAGTATAAACTTAAGATCTTTCTCTCATATCTTTTAATAATGAAAGGACGATGCACCAAAAAGTTCCCCTAACTCTTACATCGATCAATAGATTTGAAATGTATCTCAATCGAAAGATCTTAGCACGGCGAGAATTTTTTACTACGACGAAATCTCTCAAAAGTATGGAGTTTAAGTTTTATAAGATATTTTTATGTTAAAATAACCTAGTCTAAGTGTTTTAGACCGTAAATATATTCATAACATAGTATTATCGTATATTTTTGGATGCGGCTTGGCGAGCTCTGTACGATTCTACAAAAATATTTGACAAAAGGCATTGCGTAAAACTGTCCCAAAACATAACACTGTTTTAAATATGTTAGTCAGTACCAACAAATTTGAAACAGGTCTCAGTAGAAGCGTCTAGTTCTGAACAGGTGTCAGTAGAAGAATCTGTTGGTACCCACCAACAGATTTGAAACCGTGTCATGTTTTGGGACAGTTTTACGCAACTCCCTTTGTCAAACATTTTAGTAGAATCATACAGAGCTCGCCGAGCTACGTTCAAAAATGTATGACAGTACTATGTTATGAGTATATTAAAGGTCTAAAATACTTGGGTTAGGTTAGGTTAGGTTAAAATATAATGTTTTAGAGCACCGCCATGACCTCGTGGGGGCGATCGGTAGCGGCGATTTCTCGCGCTGGGCCTTGGTACAGGCCATGGTCCAGAGCGAGGAGGAGTGACAGGCGGTCGCCTCCTTCTGTAAAGCAGTAATGCTAGCAAAGGAGGCGGCCGATCGCGTTAGGGAACGGTCCTTATGCCCCAACTGTCGCTATTATTCCGATTCTGATTTCCAGCCACCATAGGCGTGGACTTGCGGATGGCAAGCAATGGGTAGTTCACCGTCCGACCGTCCGGTAACCGTCCGGACCGAGCTCAAGTCGTCGATGGCGCGTACTGTTCCACGCGCGCCTCAAAGAGATGTCAGCAAACCGTAGGGGCCCAGCAGGGTCGATACCTACTGGGGCCAAGGGTCTACTTCTGAAAGGAAGACTCGGCCCTGGTACGAAAGACAATGAAAGAACAGGGTGGGTGGAGCGGGAGGTAGTCTGAAACTACCTCTCGCTCTGCCCAAAAGCGGGTGATGTCATAAGATTTTTAATCCACAGAAAAAAAAAGCCCTAGAAAGGACTGTTTCTTTCATCTGAATCATGAAAACTGAACAATTCAAGAATATGAATTGTAGAAAACTCTGAGGGAGTTAGAGAACAAAAAGTAAAAAAACACGTCATAAGCTACTGAAAACCACGTTAATCATAATTCAACACACAGCTAAACATTCTACGAATTAGAAACGAAAATACGCGAGCATATTATGTTGGGACGTGCCCGCTACAGTAAGTGAATTTAATTTGTTTAGGCGTTTATTCCGACAGGTGAATTTATATGTTTACATAATTCATAACAGTAAATATGCCTTCATTTTGTGAACATGGGTTTCTCTATACAACAGCTTTGTCGAACATCTTATTGATTATGAATGTTTTATTAAATTTTATTAACTTCGTTACTTTTTTACTTTATGGTGGATTTGAGTTTGAATTAAATTGTTAATGTATTTACGAATAATAGGCTAATGTAGTTATTGCGTTAGTTGTGCATTTTACCCGCATGTTTCATAATATGCTATTTTGTTTGAGCAATTTTATTTTGTTAGTATTTGAATGGCAATTGCCCCGACTTAAAAGTTTTTCGGTTGTGGGTACAAACCCAACGAGGTATTTTCAAAACGGTTAAGGACAACAACGTGAGAAAACTGGCATATCTTGAACTACAAATTCGAAGATATGACGTTACATGCGACACCCGCAGTGAGCTCGCATGGTGGATTACGACCTATTCCTTCTCCTTGAAAAGAGGCTTAAATCTTAGAAGTGAAAGAGAACATTAAAAGGCTTAATTTTTCATTGAAATATTCTTCTTCAAAATTGGAAAAAAGGTTTGTCATATATAGGCCTCTTCAATAGGATGTCATTCAGTCAATCTCAATGTATCATATGTGTATCAATGATTGCTATTTTCATGCTAAAACGCAAAAGTTTAAGGCTGGCCTCATACATCTGGAATGGCAGTCTGGATTCATAATCTAAAATAATCTTAATTCCACTTTGTCCACGTTTGTCTTAAAAATTCAGATTGATCAGTAGTCTCGTGATTCCCTGCACATGCAAACTTCTATATAGAAGAGAAATTAGTACTAATTGCATAGTTCTGGCAGTGTAAACTGAAATAATTCATAATCTGGTTTCAGTAGTTTTGACAGACCTGTTGGTCTAGTTGTCAGTGGCTCTGACTACTATAACGGAGGTCATGGGTTCGATTCCCACCCAGGAAAAATGTTTGTGTGATGAGCACGATCATTTGTTCTGTGTCTGGGTATAATTTATCTATAATATGTATGCGTTTAGAAATATATAAGTATGTTCACCAGTTGTCTAGTAGTCATAGCACAAGCTCTGCTTAGTTTGGGCACATATCTGTAGTATGGTACCTCCGAATCCACAAGGTTGTATTTCAAAGCAAGTTGCTGGTGAATAATCCTGGCTACTTGATTATGTCTGTGCAAGTACTCGCCGATAGCCAGACGAGAACAACCAGAGATAATATGTCTGATGGACTCACCAGGACGATGGCATGCCCGACACACGTCAACCGTCCCGTCCCTCATAATATGTCTCCGGTAGTTGTTCGTTAAGATAACTTCGTCCATAATTGCACAGACAAAACCTTCAGTTTCTCCGAAGAGGTCGCTGAAACGTAACCAGGCCATGGATGCCGAGAAATCTAAATCGGGCTCATGAAGAGCCCGATAAAAGCGCCCGTGGAGCTCCTTGCCTTTCCACACTTCCTTGCGGTCATCAGTAGTAAGTACCACAGGTTTGCGCCAGTTCTCTTTAGCCATGGATAACGGGGTGAGTCCCTTGTCCATTGCGACCACATCGCGGTGTATACCCACGTCGGTTTTGAGAAAGTATTCTCTGAGGCTGCACACCTCGCGGTTGTGTAGAATCTTTGCGTTCAAAAAACCTCGACCTCCACACTTCCGCGGGATGCACAGTCTCATCACCGACGATCGTGGGTGATGCATCCGATTTGCGGTCAGCAGATTAGCATTTATTATTATTATAGCACGTGTGCTGCTCTATTAAAATATATGGGAATAATACCTTTATGAAATCATAACCTTAATATTCCGATACAGAATTCAGAGCGCTCGTCAGTATCATTCTTCCGATCACAGAAAAATTCGTAATTTGAAAAAGTAAGAATGTATGTGGAGCATACTGATTATTGTATGATATTCCGGTCTTTTTGAATTAATAATATGATATATTCAGATTATCAATGCAGAGAACCATTTCGGATGTATGAGGCCAGCTTAACACAGGCTTTATAGAAGCTTTAAATGTAGTTTTTATACAAGTTTTATGTCGTTTTTATACTAGATTTATACAGCCTCTATACAAGCTGTATGTATGGTCAATATACAAAATTCACGTTTCTGTACAAGCTTTATATATTTTATACAAGATTTAAACGGGTTCTATACAAGCTATATGTAGTCTCTCTATAAGATTTAAATAGTTTTTATACATGATTTATATCATAGTCTCCATACAATTTTATACATCCTTAAAAGGCGTTAGGAACAGCATAAAACAGCCTTACATCACTACTACACATCAGCTCATTTATTGGCCCACTCAGAGCCAGCACACATCCTAAAGCCCGGTACACCCCAGGGTGTGTTACGTTTAACTAAAGTTTGACGGCTCGCAAAAAGAACTGCTACTTTGGGACTAGAAGAACGTTTTATTTTCGAATTGTGCAGACTTTGTAACTGTTTTTTTTTGGAAATCGAGTTATACGAGCATTTAGTAAAGCAATGCACGTGTTTTCCCAAAAGGTTAGGCAAGATTTAACTTGAGGTTCAGTTGAAAACTTGAGTCTGGCAACTGCTATTTAGTTTTTAGGGTGGTAAGATGGTAAATCATCAAACAACTTCTCTTTGTCTGTGTCCTTCAGTTGCTCTCTGCATTTAATGGTAACCCATTCGAATGGTCCCGGAATTCTAGCGGGTGTCAGCCTTCAGAGCCCCTTTGGTTTTGCTTTTAGAGGCGCGCGTGAAAATCATTGAGCTATCGACTAGGGTTACCGTTACTGCTACCATCATCTGCTGTCGACTTTTACACTTTTATTATATTTATTTAGCTTTCTGTTTACACGTATCCTTTGGTAAGACTGGTTTCCAGACCTTTAACCTTCATAACTTGAATATTCTTTTCTTATCATCTGTTTTACTGGACTTGCTTTTTTTAGGGTGGACATTTAATCCAATGACATCTCCCGCCCTTGGGCAGGATGGGAAGTGTCAGATTTTGACCCTGCTGGGCCCCTACGGTTGCTGACATCTCCTTGAGGCGCGCGTGGAACACTACGTGCCGTCGACGACTTGGGCTCGGTTCAGACAGATGCCGCCGGACAGTCGGACGGCCCTTAGCTCGCCGCCCGCGCCTACGGTGGCCGGAAATCGGGATCAGAATCCCGGCTAGGATTCTGATCCCAATAAAAAAAAAAAAAATAGGACTTATAAAACTTCAAACTAAGTGAATACACGCAAAGGGTTAGGGTATCGCTAGGGTAGGATAGCAAGGGATGGGCTGGAAGGAGCTTTGACATAACTACCATTGTATTTATTTATTATAAAGGTGCAAAGGCGGCCTTAATGCTTTAGGCATTTTCTACCAGTCAACCTTTGGTTAAAGCAGAGAAAAATAGTGACAGTTGTAATAAAAGAAACAAAAAAAAAGACCATCTCGCATACCACCACTTAAATAGAATAAACCTACAAAAAACTTTTTTATACCCCTCCTTTTCTAAAATTTACTCCTCAATCTTTGATTGTATTATTAATCCCTCCATTAGATTCTCGACCACGAATGTTTTCGAAAAGTAACAGCCGTCCATCTTAAGTTTATTTATTATTTAAATGTTCCGGAACATTTTCATGAACTTGAGCGAAGTTTTTGGCGACAAAGAATCATTTAAGCCTCCGCTGAGTGTTTTTGTTAAGGGGAAGTCATCAAAGACTACAAATAATTGTTAAGTAGATATGCACATAAAGAGGACCGACATTTATTTATTATTTTATAATTTATTCTAAGTACTTTTCGTTTTAACGCTTACTCTAGTTAATTTTTCCAAACTGTATAAATGGTTTTTCAAAAAGAAAATGAGAATTTTCCCGTTTTAGTTACGTACCAGGTTTTTGTCGGTTTTTACCCATTATTAAATTAAAGAAGTAGTAAGAGCCATAAATATTCTACTCACTGAATGCCTGATGGAGAATAACACCGTCAAGGTCGATTGTGGCGAAGGTGGTTTGACGACCTGACCATATTTGTGGGGAAAACTTGGCCAATAATCGCCCAAACAGAATGATGTGGAAGAAAAAATGGAGAGGTGTTTGCCCAGTAGTGGGACACAATTTAGGTTTAAAAAAAAGGCATCAAAAAGTCATCTATTTGAGGAGACACAAACAAATAAAAATAAATATCTGAAAGCTGTGGTGGCCGAGGGGTAACGACCCCGTTTTTTGAGTTATAGGTCGCGAATTCAAACCGAGCAAAGAGCAATGGTGATGAAATAAATTAGATAAAGTAATGACATTATCTAATTTATTTCATCACCATTGCTCTCAAAAATGTAAAAGATATGAAAGAAATTAAAGGTGACATTCTGAGGAAACCAGCATATTCTAGAACCAAAAATTCAAAGTCATGACATACACCAATCTGCACTAGGCCCACGTTTACGGCTCATTCCCTCTCCAAGAGACATGGCTTTAGTCCTACGATGAAACAAAAAAGAAATAAACAGCTTCACACAACTCCTTCGCAAAACATCAACTGTTACATTCACCATACCGTCACCAAAACAGTCCCTTAAATCATAAATCCTTCGCCAGCCAACTATTACGACTTCCGTCACCTGGTCCAAAGGTACGTTCACAGCAATTCAGCAACCGGAACCCTACGTCCCGTGCGCATACATCATCTTTACCACTGACGGTACATTAGTGGGCATACCTTCTAGCTACGCCTTAAGAGCCATTTATTTACATGCCTAAAACCGTTGACAATGGCATCGCATATTCATGACGCTATCTATTGTTGCCTTTATGAATAAGGAGGGAATTTATGCCTAAATAGTCAAGTTATCGAGAGAGCTGGTTTGTAATGAAGTTGGGGAGTTGTTTTTGAGAAGATATCTGAAATGATCGTGACTGAGTCGCATCTATTTACGCTTTTGATATTTATTTTCTTTATTGTATGCACAACTTGTAAACAATAATAAAAATAGGACTGATGATATACACAGGCGAGCTGAACTCACTACTAAGTTTTCTTACAGCAAACCTTAAATGAGAGAGAAAATTTGCAAATGATGACAATTATAAATGCACAACAAAACTTAACCACAATAATTAAATCAAGCTTAAAACTAAAAATATACTAAACGAGTGTGTATAGCAAACAATACATAAACATACTAAATACGATAAATAAAAACCTTTACAATATTAATAATAATAAATGAAATTACTTTGTCTTTAAATACTTATGCAGCCACACAAGATGTAGTTTACCTTTTTTTTTTTACTGGGCGGGAAAATCATCTTATGACAAATCCCGCTCTTGGGCGGAGCAGGAGATTGTGTCAGACTTTTACTGACTAAAAACCCACTCCTGTTTATTTGTTGCCTTCGTCCCAGGGCCCCGTTTCGCTTTAACACTACCCGTGGCCCATCTAGTTTACCGTCAAGTTGGCAGCCGACCATAGTGAGTGGCATTATAAATATTATATATATCCTGCGAAAAAGAGCTGCGTCACTGCTAAGTCGTGTTCGCGGCAGTAGCAATAGTATCCTTGGCATGGTGGCGGGTCGAATAGAATGCCCAATATTGTGGCATTGTATTCAATTACATGTCGAGAGGAATGCTTAATTAATAATAGTCTTTTTTTTTCTCTCTTTGATTATTTAATTAAATTGTCCATTGGTTTATCATTGTTTAAAATTATTATGTATTTTTTCTATGGGACTCTGATGCCTGAAAATAAATGTTTTATATTATATATTATATATATAAAACATGATCTATAGTAAAAAATAATTAAGAAGGAAGGACACGTATTGAATAAAATAAAGACTTGCCCATTGTTTCCGGAAATAAATTTATCGTTAGTCACAAATTAGACGTACGACAAGTGAGGCAATCGACCGTTGAAAATTCATTGAACCATTCACAGTAGCCAACGAGCATGCGTTAATTTGACATGTTAATTGTGAGATCTTTGTTCGGAAAATGATAAAATAAGGGATAATAATGGTAATAATAATTTAATATAGTTGTGAATGTAAGTCTATAAGGTATTTATGATATAGATATGGTTACCTGAAATAAAATTATTATCTTCTTAATTACGTAAATACGTTCAAATGACATATTTAAATATTTTTTAAACCTAATCAAAAAAAAAAAAATAGTATCCCACCGGTATCGGGAACAGGGTCCAAGCTACCGGCGGTCAGGGCTCCAGAGAAAGGAACCTCTTAAAAATACGAGCCATGTCGAGGATTACCGCTTTCTGAATCAAACCCTTGATTCAGCCGCCTAACGCAAGCCTCCTAAGGTGTTCGTCGAGGCTCTTGGCTATTAAGCCATTGCCCGACACAACTATCGGAACAATGATCGCCGAGTCCACATCCCACATGTCGAGAACCTCGCGAGCCAAGTCAATATACTTGATTTGTTTATCTTTCTCGGCTTTAACGAGGTTTTCGTCATGTGGAACGGAAATGTCAACAATCATGGCACGCCTCTCGTTACGGTCCACCACCACTATATCAGGCTTATTGGTAATAATAGTTCTGTTAGTGATGATGGACCTATCCCAGTACAATAATATATGATATCGCCATTATCGAGAACTGGGTCGGGCACATATCTGTAGTACAGTATCTCCGATTCCACAAGAGAGTACTTCAGGGCAAGTTGCTGATGTATATTCCTAGCTACAAGGTTGTGTCTATGCAATAAATTAAATGATTATTATTGTTATAAATCATTCAGTCAGCGAGCCTAACAAAATAGTAGACAATAGTCGTCCTTTTTAACCGACTACAAAAAGAAGCAAGTTATTTTGAAAATGGTGCAATAAAAATCAGGCCAAAGGGCTACATGTAAAAGCTCTCTCGAACATTATTCCTCCTCTATTATATAAGCATCGTCTACAAAACGAATAGTCAAGTTAAGATTCAAAGGAAATGCCCAAAAAGAAGAACAAAACTTCAACCTTTGCCCTCAAAATTTCTACATAAAAGTTACTTTTTGCTGCCACAATATTCACGGGTTTTCCCAACAGTCGGGTTATTACTACAAAATAAATCCGCTCCCCACCGTCCGCTAATTATGTTTACAACAAAGCCAAAAAGGTAGTCTGAGGACGGAAAATAAACTCATTAATTTATGTACGAACTGATTACTCGGGGTTTTCAAAATATTAGCGGTTTGTGAACATCGCACGATGTACATTTGCGGCGGGTTATAAGTCATTAATTTCTGAGTGAATTGGAAGTAGTAGGGCTCTAGAAAAAATTCTTTATTGTACACTAAAACTACTTATAAAATAAGTAGATATCAAAGTTCATGTACATAGGCGAGCTTAACTCAAAGTTGAGTTTTCTTCCAGCAAACCATTGAGTGATAGAGAAAGATCACAATAGAAAGTAGGATCCAGTGAACAATTTTAAAATTATCAATAATACGAATAAAATAATGCATAAATATACCTACATACATAAATAAAAATATACTTATATATTATAAACATAATTATATATTATATATATACTATGTCATCGTGAAAGGAAGTGCTCTTTAATTTTCCTCTTGAATACACCTAAATAAGGGCTGTTACGTAGCGAGTGTGGGAGAGAATTCCACAGGCGCACTGCAGTGACAAAGAAGGATCCATCATAACGGCTACAAAATCTATACATATAATAAAACAGTAAAATTCTTTTGTGATGGTATTAATTGGCGCAAAAACTACTGAACCGATCCTGTTCAAATTTTGCATACATAATCCTTATAGGTCAGGGCAACTGATAGGCTATAAACTATCACGCTATTTGCTATGTGGGGTGAGCAATAATCCAAAATGTAGGTATTGAACGACATTTGCCGCGAGTTCAATTCCCAGCTACAGTTAAAAATTTGGACATTATTTTGTCTTATTTTTACCATTACAACTTTTACATTACCATTATAACTTTTACCATTTTTTCAAAATAAAATTGACATTTCTATTGGATATCTTCTAAATATTTTGTAAAAACTAATCAAAACACATAATAAAATCAAAGCGACGAGTAAAATCACGTACTATAGTGTTACATTATTCCATTTAGCTGCAAACTTAACTTCTAAAACGAAAATCATCACGCTATCATCGTTAGGGAGCCAACCAGTCAATTATGACGTTTATATAAGAACGTCTATTTTATAGTTTATTCATCGAAGACCGCAGCACAGTGGTTTCGTAATTAGACTTTCATGTGATGTGACGGTGGTTCAAATCCCATACGGCTCTCTTAGGAGAAATTTTTGTTCTATTTTGTCATCGTGAATAAGATTTTTTTATATATTTTTGCATGCTTACAATTTTTTTTTATAATTCTACGTATATAATATATCTGTAGAAATTTTTAGTGAAGTGCGTATTATTAATTTTAGAAATCGATGTAGATAACTTTTATACGTTTAAATTGTGTGGAACTTGATAATTATCTTACTTAGGCTTTGTTTCATCGCAATTAAACAAAGCATATGAAAGACAAACGGTATGAAATCAAAGTTTTCGAGAAGTAAAATATGACACCATAAGCAATTCAGATACTCGCAACGCCATCTAAAGACTCAAAGTAGAAATAATGATGACAATGACGGTTGAACTTCATATTAAATTTGATAGATGGCATTGCGTATTTTACGTAATTTTCTGAGTGGCAGAAGAATGGCCATCGCCCACGTTTACAGTTATGGTTAAACTGGTGTAAGACGGAGGCATTTTTAACAATCCTACTGCTTATTTTTATTATTTTTTCTCATTATTGTAGCAGGCTAATTGACCGTGATTATTCTAGGGATACCATCCAAAGACGATAAAAGTAAATACCTATATGTATTTAATTATTCACTTTAAAATAACACGGCCACATTTTCGGAAGGGGTTACAGGGTACCTTGCGTTGGATGGTCCCCAGGTGGACCGATGACCTGGTGAGGGTCGCGGGAATCCGATGGACGAGAGACTCACAGGAGCAGTCATTATAGCGACACTTGGGGAGGTTTATGTCCAGCAGTGGACGTCTTTCGGCTGAAATAATAATGATGATGATGGCACCTTTTTTCTTTTTTTAAGGGTGGAAATCATCCAATGACTTCTCCCGCTCTGGTTGGAGCGGGAGGACAAAAACTACACCTGTGTCTATCACTACGCGCTGTTGAGGATTGGGCTCGATCCGGTCAACTACAGAACGGCTAGCTACCCATTGCTCGACGTCCGGAAGCCCGCGTCTACCGTGATTGGTAGTCGGGGTCGGAATCTCGGCTCGGCGTGAGGCCGTTCGTTCCCTAACGCGTGCGGCCTCCGCCTTCGCTAGCATTAAGGCTTTGCAGAAGGAGGCAAACGCCTGCCATTACTCCTCGCTCTGGATCAGAGCCCGGCGCGAGAGGTCACTGACGCCGATTACCTCCACGAGGACACGGCGGTGCTCCGCCCTTGCAGGGCACATCTCCACTGTGTCCTCCGGCATGATGGCACCTTGCGGATTAATAATGGTGTGTATTATTATTTACAGTCACTGCTTCATATAAAACGGGAACGAATGTGTTTTTTTTATCACAGTTCGACAACGTATAATGTATCTCAGATTCCTTGCAGCCTTACGTCGATATCTGGACGTTACCTCTTTGCAATAAGTGGTGACCAACACTGGAACAACCCTCTAAGGGAGGCCAGTCTCAGGGATAACACTAATCGGCTGCTACGTTTGTTAACCGTAATTTCATTGTTTTATGGATAAGCTCAGGACTGTTGTGGGTGTTTCGAACGGTTTCTGTTCTGGGTTCGGTTGAAAGTACCCTGATATTACCATTTTGTGAATCGCCTGGAGGACTCGGTGTAGCATGCGGTGGAGGTCTATCCATCTTGAGTGAACTGCCGTGTCCTCATAGAGGCAATCGGTGTCAGTAATTTCTCGGTTTGGCCATCAATATGCGAGTTCGATTGAACGGGGATACACGCGCACAAAGTTTCGCCGTAGTTCATTCATAAGTTGGAGACTCTTCATAAGGTAGTTCCCACTATGGAAAAAACATTTGTCTTCTATACGAGGATATCAATTAAATACACACCAAAATATCCTAGGTAAATGAACATGTAATTCTAACGCTTAAAATGATCAAACTGCAATAATCAATGCAAGCATGCTCTCGCAAATTCTTCATAAGTACTGTTGTGGAAGAAGATAGTTGATGATTTATTTATTTATTTAATCCTCTATGCACAAATGTACAGCGGCGGACTTTTTGCCTGCAGGATGATGATGGTAGTTTTGGGATTCACTTAAGGCTTTTCACTATCAGTGCACGTTATCCAGCTAAAGGTCGGTGTCCCGATTATGCTCCTTCGTTTACCTCTATCAAAGCTGTCTAACTGCTTAAACTCTTCAGTGAAAAGTTATTGAGGCGAAAATTGTTATGGGAGATAACTCTTTCGATCAATCTTGCAGCCCTAGCAGACATCGGCCCTAGAGGGCCCTATCCATTTGCTGAAATCTCTTTGAGTCGCGCGTAGAATATTACGCGCCATCGATTCAGGACTGCTTTGACCAGACGGCCGGACAGCACCACCGCAATCCCGTGTTTGCAATGGCTGGGAATTGCCTTGCGACTTTCAACACCCGGAGCGTCCCTTGCAGCGACCGCTGAGGAGTCAGGATGTCCTATCCCTCATAGTTTCAGCCACCTTCTTTGATCGTAGTGCTTCACAGAAGGAGGCTACTGGTTGTCATTTTCTCCACCAATCGCCCCCATAAGGACAAGGCGGCGCCGGCTTTCCGACCAAGCGGGACTGACTTCCACCGTATGCTCCATCGTATTCTCCGGGCAATTCGCACAATGGTGAGACCCGAGTGTTTCTTCCCGCTGAATTCGACACAGATACCTTCCGAAACACCCACAACCGGTGAGTCCTGCACAAAAAGAGGATGCCGTGACGCCTCTGTAGACACTGCTCAAAGACAGGCATTACCGCTGCGATTTGATTGTGGCGTGCTCACTGTGGCGAGGGGTTAAAATCATACAATGTTGTTTTACCAGAACATAAACCAGAAACATACATATGCCCATGCATACATATGCCTTTTCCCTTGGGGTAGGCAGAAATGACAACTGCTACGACCCATACATGCTCTTTCTATTCAGTGACGGTCATACATCTGGATCTGGACGAGTACATAACATGTTTCCTGAAGGTAATTTGCGTTTTTAACCGACTTCTAAAAAAGGAGGAGGTTCTCAATTCGGATATTTTTACCTTTAACCGTTTTATGTTAAAGTACAATAAATTATTGCAAGCACAGAATGATTGTACAGTTTTACGAAGTTAACGCGGACGAAGTCGCGGGCAACAGCTAGTTGGTTATAAATGTGCATTATCCGATCATAGAGCATTGGCCCAGTGCTAATGGCCTCGGCATGTAGTGTTCCACTCGCGCCTCAAAGATATGTCAGCAAAACTGTAGGTGTCCAGCAGGGTCGAAGCCTACTGGGGCCATGGTTTGACTTCCGAAAGGATCGATCAAGGAACATTGACGTGGTCAAACTCTGACATTTTTTTATAAAGATAAGAAGTTAAACTTAAAAAACTGGTAATAGACCTGCGAATTGTGTGCCCTGTATGCGCTATACTAGTGCAACCAAGGACAAATCCCGGTTGATGAGAAACTATTGAATCTATTTATTATTATTTACTGTTAACATTTATTGATATTATTATTTAACGTTTATTTCAGGCATTAATTAAACCCGGGGCCCTGGGACAAAGGCAACGAAGGAACAGGAGTGGGTTTTTAGTCAGTAAAAGTCTGACACTATCTCCCCCTCTGCCCAAGAGCGGGTTTTGTCATAAGATGATTTTCCCACCCAATAATAAAAAAAAACCCATATTAACATTATTGAATTACATAAAATTGTTATAGCATAATAAATAAATTAAATAAGTACATTGGATATGAAATTATTGATAAATTATTGAAATTAATAATTACTTACCATTTCTTTTGAATCAGGTTATCACAAATGCATCAACTTTCTTTATCAATCCGACCGAAATATTCCTTGACACAAAGGCATACAAGCATATTCATTTATATAAATACACACACTTTTCCGACACGAATTCTTTCTGCACTATATTTCCTCCAAAACAAACGTTCAATTCATCCCCCATAAAAAAAATAATCAATACAATTTGCGTCTATGGATATTTATGTTCGGAATAAAATTCTTGAAAATTGATCCGGTTTGCTTTACCGAAATAAATCCAGTAGATCGGGCCCAGCCTTAATGGATAGACAGTCAGATGGATCGTTCTAGGCTTATCTCGGAGTTTTTATATCGTTTCCCTTTTCGTTTTAGTTATTCTAATTTGTATTAACCTTTTATGGGGAGGTTGGATTTATCGATCCGTTGTTTTTTTTTTTTTTGCAAGGTGCATTGAAGTGCTCAAGCAACAAATGCCATGTTATAGCAGTAAATGGAATATAAAAAAGAAAAGATTTAAACAAAAAACTGGGCATATGCGAGACAGACTCGCGCACTGATCGTCCCGTACAAACTTACCTATGAAAACAATTCAATTCCCGAGTTAGGAAGATTTTTCCGAATCACAAAAAAAGTTTTTTTTTGTGACTTATTACCTATGAAAACAGTTCAATTCCCGAATTGAGTTACGAAGATTTTTCCGAATCGCAATAAAGTTTTTTTTTGTGACGTAACTACACATTTACAGTTTTCAGGTTTTTTCTTATACTTGAGTTATGAGACCTTGCTTTTTGCCAAATTTCAGGATTCTAGGTCAACGGAAGTAACCTATAAATTTTGATTCCCTTAAGAGTGTCGAAATACACGTTTTTTGCGACATAAACAGCCGTATCTTTTTTTTCGTTAACTCAGGTATTTGATTTTTTCACAGTTTCAAGGGACCGCAGATCTGAGTATATGGTTTGAACTTCAACTCGATACCTCCACGCGTTCCCGAGATAAAAGGTCTTGAAAGACAGACATACAGATGGACAGACAGACACACAGACGGACAACAAAGTGATCTTATAAGGATTCCGTTTTTCCTTTTGAGGTACGGAACCCTAAAAACACCACTTTTGTACATATTTTTGTTTTTTTTTACTTTATGTACTCGTACATACATGATTACACAAATAAATAAGTACATCTCAAAATTATAATCAAAAATGTATATAACGTATCCATGCTGATAATCACAGAATCAGGACCACTAAGCAATGGTCCTCTGATAATTTCCATTCGTATCCATAATATCAGTAATTGATATTTATGAGTACGTTATGGACACACAACCTCTATTTTGCCGCTCGTCGGAGCAGCGGCTGACTAAAAGCACAGAATTCATTATTCTTATTTAGGCATTTTTTTTTTTAAGGTGGGAAATCATCCAAATGACTTCTCGCGCTCTGGGTGGAGCGCGAGTGCATGTCAGACTTTTACTGACTAAAACCACACCTGTGTCCTTCAATTACCCTTTGCGTTCTAGGACTACGGGTTTCCTTTTCAGAAATTCTCCGCGGTCCTAGCTAGCGGGCATCGGCCCTACTGAGCCCCTACGGTTTGCTGACATCTCTTTGAGGAGCGCGTGGATCACTACGCGCTGTTGACGACTGGACTCGGTCCGGTTAATTACCGAACAGCCGGACGGCGAGCCACCCAATGCTCGACGTCCACAAGCCCGCGTCTACCGTGGCTGGTAGTCGGGGTCGGAATTACGGCGGCTAGGGCGTGAGGATTTTCGTTCCCTCACGCGTGCAGCCTCCTTTTTTGCAGCTTTTTTTTGGCACTTAAGAGTGAAAGGTTTATGTAAATAACTGGTCAGGCTTTTATTTATCGATCTAAGGATGAAACAAAGGGAATGTATCCGTTATTGTACTGTGTGTGGTGAAGTTGAATTTTGGCTACAGGCTTGATAAAGTTAATGCCTTTTTATTTTATTACAGCATTAAGTTTTGAAACATAGCAAATGTGTCCAAAGAGATATTATTTAATTATTTTGAATAGAATGCTGTGCTTATTATTATGCTAGTTATTTATAAGAAGCATGAGGTAATAAACAATTAACTTCACTAACTATGTATACAACATTATTTTTAATATATGCGAAACCTGAATATTGTTTGCTAAGAATCAGTAACTGAATCGATTCCAATATTTTTTTACACCATGTTAGATTTTTTCCCAAAAATATTTAAAAAACGTCACAAGTTGGACATCTCCGACACTAAGCACAACACAGGTCACGGCGGGTCATAGCGGGCTTAAACGACAGCACACAACTGGGCGCGGGAGTAAAACCACCCTTCAGTCACTCGGATGATCCGGTGACCATGTGTTTGTGCGGACAACCAGGTAACATATCAAGCTTATAACTTTGTGATTTTTCATGATACAGATAGGAAATACTAGACACCTACCTATTTCGGATTTCACATAATTAAATTAAAAATAAGGTTGTATACTTATTGCCACTATGCTGTTTCAAGAATGTATGTAGCATATAATAGCATAGCGTAATCAGCCTTTTAATGTTCCCACTGCTGGGACTCAGGCTCTCTCTAGGAGAGGGAATGGGCCGTAGTCCACTACGCGGGCCCAATGCAGGTTGGTGTATGTCACATGTCTCCGAATTTTCGTTTTTCTTTTTTTTAATTGATATAAACCAGTGCTTGACTGCGATCCCACCTGATGGTAAGCGGAGATGTAATCATTGATGGCTTGAAGACACCTAAATTATAGTTGGACGGGAAGACCGCAGCAGGCAAATTGTTCCAGTCCTTCGATGTACGCGGTATAAACGACGAAGCGAAACGCTTAGTCCGGACCGTTGAAGTTTCAACAACGTAAGGGTGGATACTCGTCGTTCGTCGGGTTGTCCGATGGTAGAAAGGAGATTGTGGAATCAAGTCATGCAATTCCCGCGCACACTCTCCAGAATGTAACCTGTAAAATACCGATAGGCTGGCTACCCTGCGCCTGTGCTCGAGGCTTTGTAGATTGGACTTAACCAAATCTGGATCCCCGATTAGCCTCTTCGCACGCCTTTCCACCGAGTCCAAAGCTGCCAGATGACATTTTGCAGCACCAGCCCATATGTGACTGCAGTACTCTACACACGATCGTTTCTAGGACATGCCGGTTTCCTCACGATGTTTTCCTTCACCGTTTTGAGAGCAGTGGTAATGAAATAAATTACACAAAGTAATGCGCCTGACTGAGTTTGAACCCACGACCTACAACTCGTAATTGACCGTTACTACTCGGACACCACTGCTCCCTCGAGAATATATGTAATTCCCCTTATAAATGATAGGCAATAATTAAAACCTGTTTGAGGTTAAACATTGAACGATTTACTACGCAAGACTTAACACAGTTCCAATGTGGATATTGCGTAAATCACTGCGCAATCGATTATGAACTTTTAATTGAACCCTGACGGAACAATAATAAATAATAACGAGAAATTCGCATTTAATATTAAAGTTTGCTGAAATTCAGACCTACGTCATGTGCTTCGTGATAAAATGCAACGTTACAATGGTTTTAAACTTTTTGCTGATTTTTATTACTGCTGTTGTTAGTGACAGTACGTGAATAATTGTCCATCTAGTTGTAACCACTATTTACTAAAAATGTGTAATATGCGGATAATGTAGTGGGCTGCAACATTACCACTTAAAAAAGATTATATCTATGTATAAGTTTTATGTTATTATTTAAAAGTGCAATAAACTCCTCCGCATCGCTGTCGACTGGAAGTGTACCCAAAAGGCTGGCGGCATTGCCACGTTGTATGGCAATGCTTAATCTCTGACCGAGGTAAAAGCCAGCCCTTGGGTCACGTGAAGTGTCTACTAAGCGTTTGGATAGTTCTTTGAACAGCTTATGAGCACTCGGACCCCACGGCCCAAGAGTTTCAACCCCAAACGGCTCAAAAATATAACTGCCGACGAGGTTGTTATATTTCCGCCGCTTGAGGTTCTCCGCAGCAGCAGCGGCAGCACCAGCAAAGCACGAAGAGCTAGGAAGATGGGATGGCGCAAGAGTGTCGACACAGGTAGCGTCCCACACTAAAGGCCTACCCATCTTCCAGGGAAATAAAGACATACCGTCCGGTCTCTTACCATCGTCGCGTGCCAGGCCATGAGGTTCCAAAACAGCCGGAACGCCGACGGTGACAAGGGCTCGTCGGATGATGTCGTTAATATTCGCGTGCCGTGCTATCCGTCCCGCGCTTCGACTGCATGACAGGCCGTGGTGACCAAGGCTGTTGACAACTTCACCACAGTGGCAGCGATGAGGAGAACAGCAAGGAGCACCTAGGCGTAGGGCAACAGCTAGGCGGAAAGTAGTATCGTCGAATAAGGTGCCAATATTCGACGACGGCAGTGCGTGAAGCCAAAGACCTGACTCCCAATTTCCCACAGCCAGGAGGCGCGCACGCTCTGCAGTAGTAGTAGAAGTAAGGATTAGGTTTTTCTGGACTACTTTGCAGAGCGGTTCGTCCCACCGTCTCTGAGAGGTTGGGTTGTCAGGTGGATTTGTATTCGGGCAAGCGAGTCTCCAGGCATCCATAGCCTCGGTGAAGCACGGCACTTCAAAAGGAATCAGTGTGGAAGTTAGAATATTCCTGATTAATTTATCAGTGCTGTGAACCGAAGATATGAATGCCGGTAAACTAATACTGGTAATTTTGCGGACGCCGAGGCCTCCCATACGGATGGGAAGAGTAACTTGATCCCAAGCTCGATCGTCCAAGGTCATATTTAAAATTAAAGTAAGTGTATGCCGAATAATTTTGTCCATTTTTTCCAAAAGGTGAAAGTGCTTCCATAAGTAGGAAGCACGAAGGAAATATATTAATTTAGGGCCGAAACAACAATAACGAATTAGGGTAATGGCCGAATGCATGTTAATTTGGAGTAATCTTTCCGAAACGTCACTAAAATTTTGTATTTTTTCCTCCACAAAACTGGGAAAGGAATCTTCAAAGATTGGGGACCCAAGGAGACGAAGAGAACTTTTATCTATAATTTTGATTGCAGGGGCTATTGCATTAAATTTTGGAAGAGTCAGATGTCTGTCAGAATTAATTATTAATTATTTTAGCTAGTAGTTTTTGATTTAAGTGTATATATAGTTTTAATTAGTTAAGTGTTTTATGTATTCATTTTTTAAGGCAAAGTGCAATGGAAAGGGTTATGCTCGGAGTTAAATTGCGTGATAGCGTCAAAAATGAGGATATCCGCAGGAGAACCAAGGTTACGGACATAGCCCGAAGAATCGCCAAAGTTAAGAGGCAGTGGGCAGGGCACATTGCTCGCAGAACAGATGGTCGATGGGGACGAAAAGTTCTGGAATGGCGACCATATACCGGAAGACGCAGCGTTGGAAGGCCTCCCACAAGGTGGACCGATGACCTGGTTAGGGTCGCGGGAATCCGATAGATGCGAGACACATAGGACCGGTCATTGTGTGCAATTGGAGGCCTATGTCTAACAGTGGACGACTTTCGGCTGAAATGATGATGAAGATGATTAAAAAGTGTAAATTTAAATTTAACGTTTAATTATTAAACTTTAAACCGAAAAAAAATACAAAAGGTTTCACACTATCTCTTGCTATCTAACATGGCAGGCTATCTAACTAAACAAAACCATATATCCGGGCAAACTTCTCCGATACGGGCAAAGTGTTATGATTTCACTAATACAGTACTTATAAGTTCTGCAGTAATAATAACGACCGTGCAGTCTATTAAAAAGTTTAAATTGAACGGTGCGATGGGAGTAATTAAAAATAATAGCCCCAGTGCGAGTAGAGTGTGTGTTTTATTGATTCGCATTTGTTTTGCTTTTTGAGTTCGGCTTCGGGTAAAAATGAATTATGTTTTTTTAGTGTTCATAATTATTTAAAAGTTAAATTTATGGCTTGTTAGTACAAGATTTCATTTAGGCCTACTGCCCACGGACGTGTAGCTTCATAGACACGTATTTGTCATCTCATAAAACGCTTGGTGTAAGCCTGCTCATAGCTTACATACAAAACTATGAGACTCTGTTGAAGAAGCGGCAACGAAACGACGTCATGACGTTGCCGCTACCTCGACAGCAGCTGTGAGCATGCGTACACCAAGCGTTTATGATGAATACGCGTCTATAAAGCTACGCGTCCGTGGACAGTAGGCCTAAGTTTCACTTGTCTCGATGGCTGTACGTCTTTTTTTTTTTTCGGTGGGAAAATCTTCCAATGAAATCCCCGTTCTTGGGCGGAGCGCGAGATAGTGTCAGACTTTTACTGACTAAAAACCCAATCCTGTTCCTTCGTT
The DNA here is from genome assembly GCA_949316375.1 of Mythimna vitellina. Taxonomy (NCBI): domain Eukaryota; kingdom Metazoa; phylum Arthropoda; class Insecta; order Lepidoptera; family Noctuidae; genus Mythimna; species Mythimna vitellina. The sequence continues at coordinate 2,201,683 of OX438687.1, read as the reverse complement.
GCCTTCCATACCTGGGCCGAGTCTTCCTTTCAGAAGCAGACCCTTGGCCCTTATGGTGGCCGGAAATCGGGATCGGGATCCCGGTGGCTGAGGCGTGAGGGCCACGCCCTCGCGTGAGCACATGCGGCCTCCTCCTTTGCTAACATTACTGCTTCGCAGAATAAGGCGACCGCCTGCCACTTCTCTTCGCTTCGGACCGTGGCTTGTACCAAGGCCCTGAATCCTGAATCCATCCAAGGAACATGCGTCACGCAAAAGGTGAAGACGTCGTGAGGTCTTTCCAGCCACTTCTCAAAGAGGGAGCTTACCGCCGTAAATGGCTATACGTCTGTAATACTATCTGTTAGGATGCTAATATAATTTGATTATGACATGGTTTTGATCTGATGATGGAGCTGAAAGGTGGTAATGGTTACTTTGTAATAAAATGATGCCACCCCATCAAGTTTTAGGGTCGTTTTAGTTATTTTGACAAGAACGCAAGAAAGATAAGTTATTTGATTATTTTATAAAATAAATACATAATTTTAAAAACCAACGAATTCTAAAAAATTAAGAAACAAAATGGCTTATTTTCTAAATCTGTGGATTACGGCCCATTCTCTCTCCTGAGAGGAGGCCTGAGTCCTAGCAGTGGGAAAATTATAATGTTGATGATGATGATGATTATGTTACTAACAAAATATGGATGTTTAAACAAGTTGTTTGAAACTAAATCTATTTTTGTTTATTGTTTTAATTAAAGAGGATTTATTTAAAAAAAAATCTCCCTATTTCGGGCAAGTGAAACATTAAAGTAACGCTATCTGATAAGTTAATAAATGTTTTAGCAATTTCAGGCGATTCATACTCGCGCGCCCATAAAGTCTCAAGCCCTCACTCTAACGACGTCTGTTCGCAAGTTTTATGGCCAATTATTAAAATATGTCGCTCGTAATTTGATAGAAACACATTAGGGTTGCTCCATTATTGAAACGGTCTGCAAATCAATGTTATTAGATCTACTATAATGCGTGAGTTTGCTGACTACACTAAGAAGAAACACCGAAATAAACATCGGGGTCAAAATCTCTTTTAAAGTCCATACAACCAATATGCCACCATACCTTGCATATCAGTGTGTAAGATGTTCTTTTGAGAACAAAAACCCACAAATCTGTGTGTATCGAGTAAGTGACAAGATTTGTGTAGCTCATAATTATGACTAGGACTACTAAGGAGCTGAACGACTTGATGAACAATATCAAAGATGGATGTCATTTGGGTAAGCCGCATAGAGTCGGCGATTGTGGGTAGATCCAATATCTATCTAATAAAATAATAATAAATAAATAAAATAAAAAAATATAAATATAATAAGTATAATGTATATTTATTATTTATGTAATAATAATAACACAAATTAATATATTGTGGGTAGATATTGGATCTACCCACAATCGCCGACTTTATGGGGCTAAATTTAGATTATACAACACTAGGCCAAGAACTGATCCCTGTGGTACTCCAGATTTCTCTTCAAACAATCCTGATCATGCTTCGCTCTGTTTCACTTGAAAGAAACCGATCAGCTAAGTATGACTGGATGAGTAAAAACATCTAGTGGGGAAGCTTTTCTTTTACTTTACTTAGTAATCATTTGTACCAGACATAGACAAAAGCTTGCTGTACATCAAGGAATGCCCCTGAGCAATACTTTTTGTTTTCAAGAGCTTGTTTGCCTGTTTGGTATACGTGATGAATTTGTTCCGTTGTTAAGTGTAATTTCCGGAACCCAAGTTAGTGAAATAAGACAAAATTATTGTCTGTGCACGGTTTGCTTATATATGCTTTCCCACAGTTCGGAGAGTACAGGTGTCAAGCTTATCTGGCAAAAGGACGACGCTTCATGTTCAATATAACCCAATTTGTAGATCATGACGACTTGAGATATGTTCCAAAGATCAAGAAAGTGAGGTGTTCGGAAGATTGTGTTAAACGGACTTATTAAGAAAGCAATGCCTTTTCTGGTAAGATTCAAATCTCGGGGCTTTAATAATATCCAGAAGTCTATTTTCTCTTGCTATCTATTCAGATGATGTTGGTTTAATGGGCAGACACATCTGCAGATCTTGTTTTAGTGCCATGTCAATTTCATGCTCATCATCGATGCTTTCATCGGTTTTGAAGACAGCATCCAGGTACTTTGAAAATGTTTCAGCTCTTTCAAAGTCAGCCCTTGCCCAGGAGTCTTGTGATCTGATTGCATTGTATGATTAATGAGGCTTATCCAGGTTGTTTGTTAGCATTTAGCCTTCGTACTGCCACTTTTATCTCTCCTTCAAAACCGAACTGTTTGGTATGTAATAATTTATGTCTATTAATAATTCTGGGTAGTGCCGAAATAAGTCTATTATTTCTGGGATCAGTTTCATTTTAAACAATATTATAAATATAATATAATAATACACTATACTATACTTCCTAATCTTATACGCCCAGGCACCTTACCACAATCAATATACTTATTAAAAATAATTGCCAAAGTAGGAGCTATAATGTTGAAAATGGACATTACAACGTCCACAGAATTACACAATTAATTTTTTTACATTCAAAGTACCTATAAAAGGTTTTGATTGTATTTACATAAGCCACATGTTTGAAATTAAAATCGGAATCAAATAATATGGGGATACCTACAATATGAGTTTTCAAAAGTCACGACAACAATTTTTTTATTCAAATGTTTTATGTTAAATCTACATGGTCAGATATGAAATGTTACAGCGAGGTGAAAGTTCCAAATATGTTTCTAATCGAAAAGAACTGGAAGATATCTCGTAATAAAATGTATGCACACTTTTCAATTTAAATAGTTTGCCATAGAAAAACATGACTACTAAAGTTCTATTTATGACTTCATACAATGCAATGATTTGATAAAATTTTAAAGAATAGTAAGTTTAAAATCAACCGCTAACTTACAAAAAAATAGCGTATCCCTACTTAAAACGCCAATAAAAAAATTCAACAGTAGTATCCTACCCGACTCTTATCAGGCAACCCTGATCACATTATGCATGACACAGTGTTATGAGTTTAACTTCGGAGATGTAACAATTATTGTGTTAATTTGGTTTGAGTAATGGCACCAAGATTGCGTGTTAGATCAAGTGATTTATCATTCAAAAGGAAAAGTGGGTGTGTTTGTTACAAATGAGGTGGAGATCTATGTGGTCTTGTCGTAGATGAAGTGTAATTTGTTGGCAAAGTGGTAGGATTTGGTTAACTGAATTTAAAGTGGCCTAAATAATGCTGTAGGTAATAATACTAGTCTACTGCCAAAATAAAAAAAAAGTGGCTATTGGATTTTATACGTATACTTACTAAATATGATTCCATATTTAGAAAGTCAGTAACACATAATATGATTGAGATAACCTTAAAAATCATAAACTATTTTTTTTTTAAATTGCTACTTATTGTTTATGGCTTGTACTAACCTGAATTACATGGTAAAAAAGGATGCGAGGTGCACAGGACCGTTCATTGTGGCGACACTTGGGGGAGGCCTATGTCCAACAGTGGACATCTTTCGGTTGAAATGTGATGATGTACCTTTAACTTCAAACTTCTGCTTTACTTCAATTCATAAGTATAAATACGAAACGTCGACGGATGAGGAACTGACCTATCTCTCGTCAAATTCTAAGACAATATTGTGAATTCAACAGTTTAGTTGAATGCAAGTCAGTCAGTTAAATAAAAAAAAAATGTTTTATTCATAAACATCAAAACCCGTTACCCGATTCGAAACAAAAAATTCTAACCAATGATGTGTAAAAATAGAAAGCAGGCCCATTTAGGATTTTTTTGGAACAATGCCAGAATACAGCCTAAAAATGCTAGGTTTCGTAAAAAGTCAGATATTTTTTTCCGGATTTGGACACAAACTGCGTGATGAATCCGTTTCAATGGGTCGTGACTTTAGTGTCTATTCTGAAATGTAGGTTTTATACGATTTTGTTTTACAGAAGTCCCAACTCCCGAAATAACGTTATTTTCAATTTTTCATTTTATTTTGAAGTCAGTTGTATTTTTACTAACTCGTTTGTTGTGAACATACTAATGCGTATAAATCGTTGTGAGCAAAGTTTCAATTTTGAAAATTTTAATTTTTTCACGATATTTTGCGAATATACACATTTACACAATATTAAAAATTGTAGCCCACTGTTATCGGGAATAAAGCCCAAGCTACTACTTTGGTCAGAGTTCTCAGGAACCCTGACCAAAGTAGAAAGAGAAATTTTCTTACAATACGGACTATATCTAGGATTACTGCTTTCTTGATCAAGCCTCTGATTCCACTGCCTAACGAGAGCCTTCTCATGTGATAGTCGAGGCTCTTGACTAGTAAGCCATTATCCGTCACGAGCCATGACTATCGGCACAATTACTGCTGTATCCACTTCCCACACACCGACAACCTCACAAGCATTAAGCCAAGTATTTTTTTTTACTTTTTTTTATGTTACTCAGTTTTCACAGGGTTCTTGTCATGAGAGACCGCTATATCAACAATAAACCGACTGATAGTGTATCAATAATTATGGTGTTACATCGACTAGTGTTTTCCTGCAGCCTTCAACAATTCATCAGCTTATCTTATAGAAGTACCTACATAATTATCAGATAAAAAACATTGTCGTTATACAGACATTTTTTTGATTGATTTATTAAATTGGTGTTTTTATCCTGAAAATCCTTTGTACTATTTGACCTTGCTCAAAATTAATTCGGCAAAAACCTGTCCGAAAAAGAATTAACCATGTTTTCCGATACCGATGTGCCAATTGACGGAAATTTATTTGTGGTTATATTTTACTCAACGCTCCCCCATTAGGAACCTTCGCAACTTGAAGCAGATGCAATTGACAAGAAGGAAAAGTGTGATTTATTGTTTCTGATTAAGAGTAACGAGGGTTCGGTTTTAATTTCAGCGATGTCTTGGAATTTGGAAGTCTGAAACGTGAAAAAAGTTTTTTGAAAGTCGTTAAGCAGGTTACTCTAGATCGGTAATTAAATCCGGCTGTAATAAATACAGCTAGTTTTACTTAACCAAGATTTTGAATTTGCATGCAAATTACATTTTAAATTTATACTGACATTAATGTAGGTATAATAAACTTACACTTTACATATTAAAGAAAAAACACTTAACTATCATTAAATACACTAAACAAAAATAAACTGAAGAAGTAAAAAAGCATCGCTGTCGACTGGTAATATACCCACAAGACTGGCGGCATTGCCATGCTTTAGGGATGTAGGTTATCCTTTGTCTGAGGTAAAAGGCAACCCTTGGGTCACGCGAAGTGTCAACAAAGCGTTTCGAATGTTTTTAACACATTAAACGCCGTGGGGGACAACATATAGGCCTCACTTAAGTAGTCGATACAGCCAGGCCAATAGTAACAAGTTCATAAAATTTCAGGTCTAAGTTTTTATTGTTCGAGGGGTTAGAAAATGTGGTAAATAACCTAAAAAACATCGAATAAATGTAATTTGTGACTTAATTTTTCTAAAACACTAGTGTCACTCATTAGTTGTCCCCCATGGCGTACGCGGTAAATAATTCGCTTGTCCGTTAGCGGGGGCCGCGGGGGTCGAGGTGTCGCCATCCCCGCTCGTGCCCGCGCGCCGCGCCGCCTGCGCCTGCTCGTCGCGATTCCCGAGCGCTTATTATGTGTTAGTGAACTGTGGAAGCACGTTGTTTTATTATTTATCTCGCAATTAATTACCTACTTTATTTTCTTGTTTATCTAAAAATAATATTGTTTACTCATAATGGATTTCTTCGAGGAATTCGAGATAACTCAGGACGATTTATCACAAATAGAAGAACTTGAAATTAATTTGTTAAATAATAGTTTCCATATAAGCTCCGATGAAGACGAGATAATCCACCCGGTTCCACGCAGACGTCGTCGGATAATGGTAATCGAAAGTGAAGAAAGTGAGTCAGAAGAGCGTCCATATCCAGATACTTCGGGACAAACAACTCAGTTTATACGTACATGGACACCGCCTACAGGTAACCAACGTAAAATAATACCTTTCACAGAAAATCCTGGCTTGCCTACCTACCTTCGCTTAGCAATGACTAACAAAACACCTGCAGATTTTTACTGCTTTTTGGTTCCTGATGAAGTTTTTCAGAAGATAGTTGACGATACGAATCAGTTCGCTATTAACAGAATTGCCACGCGCCAGGCTTCGAAGGCAGCACGAATTCGTAACTGGTCACCTACTAATTTGCCCGAGATGAAAAGCTTTTTTGCATTAATACTATTTATGGGATTGGTAAAACTTCCTAAGTTGTCAGATTATTGGTCTAAGGACGAAATAACAGGCCATCGTTTTGCTGCAACAATTATGTCTCGTAATCGCTTTGAATTGCTTCTCCAAATGCTTCATTTTTCCCAGCATGACGATGCTCACAAATCTGATAGATTACACCGTATTAGATCCTTACTGGATGTAATGAATACCAATTTTGCAAAGCATTATACTCCTGCAGAAGATATATGTATCGACGAAAGCGTTGTGCCGTTCCGCGGCAGAATAATTTTTCGTCAATATAACAAGCAGAAGCGCCACAAATATGGCATAAAAGAATTTAAATTATGTACACTACCCGGATATACATATAAGATCAACGTTTATGCTGGAAAAGAAAACGACCAAGTCAACACAACGCCGGCAAACGTCGTCATGTCCCTTTGCAGTGGCTTGTTAAACAAAGGTCACACCTTATACACCGATAATTGGTACACGAGTATTGATTTAGCAAGGGATCTATTAAAAAATGAAACCCATCTCGTAGGTACCATTAGGAAGAACAGAAGACATATTCCAAAAGTAGTTACAGATGCTAAACTGAAAAGAGGTGAATATATTGCCAGAGAGAGTGAAGATGGAATTACAGTCATGAAGTGGAAGGATAAGAGAGATGTACTGGTTCTGTCTACAAAACATTCCGACCGATTTCAGACAGTCACAAAGCGGGGGAAAACTGTTCTGAAACCGAAAATTGTTCTAGATTATAACAGAGCAAAAGGAGCAGTTGATTTGTCTGACCAAATGGCGGCATATTCCACGCCATTAAGGAAATCAGTCAAATGGTATAAAAAAGCTGGTATTAGCTTGCTCTTAAATACTGCACTTGTCAATGCATTAATAATATATCAGACGGTAACCGGAAAAAAAATCCAAATAGTTGAGTTTAGGAAACAGGTGTTAAAGGGATTGTTGACGAGAAGTGAACAAACCTCAAATGAGAATTCAAGGCCAAGAAGAATGAAACATAAGCTTACAAAGAAAGACGGCCCTAACAAAAATAATCGGCGAACATGTCAGCAGTGCTATAAAGAAAATACAAAAGTAATGGGGCGAGTTCTAGCCAAAAACAAGACTAAAAAGGTTGTTACCTTTTGTGAAACCTGTCCTAATAAACCATTTCTTTGTTTTGAGTGTTTTCATAAAATTCATTAAACAATTTTCATACTAAGATACCATTGATCTCAATCTGTAGTCTGATTTATTTGTTTTCTAATTGTTAATAACTTTAAATAAATACTTAGTCATATATTTTATTTACACATGCGGTTTCACTTAGCAAACTACCCCTCATCATCATCTTCCTGCCCTTGTCCCATTTTATTTGGGGTCGGCGCAACACGTTTTTTTTACACAAACTACCCCTGAATGAGTAAAATTAGTTATGTTTCTGTATTTATACTAATTTATAGTAAAACTTTAGTATTTTGGCTAGTAATATTTGAAAACCATAATAACTATCACAATTTAAATAAAATTATGAAATAATGATACACAATCTCACATTGAAATTCTGGTCCCATTACATGTTGTGAGATTATAAGACATATTTTTCTAAGTCATATTTTTTTCTAAAAACCAAGTGCAAATAATTTATCTACAGGGCCGTGGGGGTCACGTCTAATACATATTTGCTTCACCGCCGCTCGTTTGAGCCGTAGGGCCTAAATGGCCCTACGGCTCAAACGAAACGCTTAAAGTCGCCTCTAGGTCGCGGACACCTGGTGTCCCCCGCGGCTCTAACGGAACAATCGCATGTCGACTACATGGTGTCCCCCATGGCCCAAACAGAAAACCTTAAAAATCAAGGCGGCGTTTAACGTGTTAAATAATTTATGAGCACTCGGACGCCAGGATCCGAGAGTTTCAACCCTAAACGGCTCGAAAATGTAACTACGAATAATGTTATTATATTTTCGCCACTTGAGGTTCTCTACAGCCGCTGCGGCAGAACTGCCACAGCACGACTAGCTACAAAGATGAAATGGCGCGAGAGTATCGACACAAGTAGCGTCCCACACTAAAGGCCTACCCATCTTCCATGAAAATAAAGACATACCATCTGGTCTCTTGACATCGCCGCATGCCAAGCCATGAGGATCCAATGCGGCCAGAACGCCGACAGTGACAAGAGTGCGTCGGATGATGTCCTTGATATCCACGTGCCGCACTATGTGACCCGCACTTTGGCTGCATGATAGACGGTAATGTCCGAGGCTGTTGACAACTTCGTCACAATGGCAGCGATGAGGAGAGCAACAAGGAGCGCCAAGACGCAGAGAAGCGTCGAGGCGGAAGGTAGTATCGTCGAACAAGGTGCCTATGTTTGACGACGGTAGTGAATGAAGCCAGAGACCTGACTCCCACTCCGCCACAGCTACCAAGCGCGCACGCTCCGCAGTAGTTACAGATGTTACCAACAGGTTTTCTTGGACTACTTTCCATAGCGGCCATTCCATCTTCTTTGGGAAGAAAGGTCGTCGGGCTGTTTAATACTAACATTGATTTAAAATGACATGTTCATTTATTTTCAATGTCAGCTGTTGGTTAACTATACGGACATTTTTATTAATTACCACAGAGTGACTTTGAAACTATTCTGAGTAACGTCTTCTTCTTCGTCTTCTTCTTCTTCCTGCCCTTATCCCATATTACCAACCTCAAGTTGGCGCAACACGTTTTTTTCTTCCATTCTGTCCTGTCACCTCAGTATCCTATCCTATCACTAACTCCCTTTTCTTTCGACTATTTTGAGTTACGTGTGAGTCCATAATTGAAGTTTCTTCGTCTTAATAATATTAAAAGTGGTTCACAAATAAAAATAGTATATCACTGGAATAAATTTTCCCTTTACGAGACTGAATCATAAACTAGTAAATTTAAACGTCATTGTCTTATCAAAAATATTAATTTCCCTATCTCATTAAATTAAATATAAAATTACACTCGAGCGCATCGCACATAAATTCATCAAACTTTAAAATCAATTAGCGAGTAATTCGATTGTTATTCGCTTCCCTGTCGAGTGTTTGAGTCCAAATTAATTGAAATTTCTCCCCAAGTGCCTTCCGGGAAGAAAAATAAAACTAGAAAATTGTTCGTGATAATGGATACTGAAATAGATGGTTCAAACTAGCTTCATATTCTCAAGACGCTACCAGTTGAATGAAAACAACTGAGAATATTTTAGTACTTGCTCTATAAAAGGCTTGCCAAGGAAATGTTGAAGTTTGTACTTACTGCAACAAACACAATAGTAACTATTTTTGGCTTCTTAAATGGCTTTAGCTCAATTTGGAGTATCCGGAAATATGCAAATCCATTACTCAACTAGATGCAATTCTCTTTGGAAATGATAGCTTTTAATTCCACTCAAACTATAGTTTTGTATAAATAAATACATTACCATACATTTAATTCAGTGCTTTCTGTGAAGAGTGATACAACTCGACTTATATCATTTATGAGATTTTTACAAAGAACTTTAAAAGAAAATTACATTTTTTTCGGTCTAACTCACATTCTTCTATCTCTCATAGTTTCGGAGTTGATTTTGTGCAAAGTGATACTGCTGAGATTTTTGCAAAAAAAAAATCGTAAATATTTATATATTTAAAGTTATAACCCAAAATGACATTTTTTTTTTCGTGCTTCGTAGTATAAGTACGATTATATTAATTTCACATTTTATTTTTTAATATATTTACCGTGAATATTGATATATTTAGAGTTATATCACTTTGAACCAATTTTTCTTAAAACTGATCTTGAATTTTACCCTAATGGTAAAACTCAAGATGGACCTACAAATCTGAATCTTAAAAATATAAATTTTATGTGTAAACGAATATCACTACATAGTATAAAATAAAGTCACTTTTCGTGTCTGTCTGTCCCTATATATGCTTTAATCTTTAAAACTACGCAACGGATTTTGATGCGGTTTTCTTTAATATATAGAATGATTCAAGAAGAAGGTTTATGTGTATAATAAATGCACAATATAGTAGAGGAACACTGATGATTTTAGAGGTTTCTAATGTGATGTCGTAAATAAACACATTTTTTTGCGCTTACATTGCAAACGCTGGCTGAACCCTAAGAGATAGATCAAAATAATGTACAACAGTATTGTACACCATAAAAAGGTCTACAAAAAAGTCTGCGATGGTATATGTCTATCTTATAGGTGTAACCCATAATGACCATTTTTTATCCTTTTACTTTTTTCGAGAAATAATGGTTTATTTACGAAACGATTTTAAGCAATACAGCATTAATCTTTATCCGATTAAGTACCTTAAATAAATTTTGCTTTTAATATAGAATAATATAGCCCGTTAGAGCGTGTAATTTAAATGAATATTTTCGAAGAAATTACAGATTTAAAATACAGGGACATAGCGGTTTCGGTAAATAATTTGATTCTTTGAAAGATCGATGCGCCGACGCAAATATCCTACTCGGTCGATACTGTTCTCGATTTGGAAGCTGTTCATTTTTGACCGAATTCAAAAAAATATATATCTGATGATGGAATCCATGAGGAATCGAGGGAACTCCTCAAATATTATAGGCAACCATATAGTGATTTTGGTATTTTCACGGAGAAATTAAGCATTTACAGTCAAAAAGTAACATTTTATGAAGTGGAACTGATGAAGAAGACCAGAAATAGCCAACGGAACTTCATACTCACATAGATATCGCAATGAAGATACTTAAGCGACTATGACGATACAAATAAGTAAATGGTTCTGAATAGTTATGTTGAAAATGTTACCATCGAAGTGAACTGATGATGATGATGGAGCTGGAAGACAGGCAGACAGACTGACAGACAGACTGGAACTCCATAATTAATCAATGTAACCTAGCTGTGTTTGGGCTTATTAGAATTGTCATCAGATGCACTTTGCCTATAAGGTACTATCGAACTGACCTGATGATGGAGCCGGGAGGTGGATGGTAACTTCATAATAAAATAATGTATCCTAGCAGTGTTTGGATTAATTCAAATTGTCATGAGAAATAGGTACTCTGGCTATAAATGTGTCACAACTATAAAGTGTGAAATAAAAAAAAATTACAAAAAAAAATAACCAACTTCACTACAAACAAAAAACAAAACACTAAAACGATCAAAATAACTTTAATTTCGGAAGTCGGTGTTAAATAGCAAGCAAACAATACCAGAAACACTGACTTTCAAAATTAAAATTATTTTGATCGTTTTAGTGTTTTGTTTTTAGGGTTCCATACCTAAAAAGGAAAAAACAGAACCCTTATGGGATCACTTTGTTGTTAGTCTGTTTTTCTGTCTCGGAAACGCGTGAAGGTATCTAGTTGAAATTAAAACTGCTCAGGTCTGCGGTCCCTTGAAGCTGTGAAAAAATCAAACTTCTGAGTTAACGAAAAAAAAGATACAGATGTTTATCTCGCAAAAAACGTATAATTCGACACTCTCAAGGGAATAAAAATTCACAGAGTACTTCCCGTTGACCTAGAATTCTGAAATTTGGCATGAAGCAAGGTCTCATAGCACAGGTATAGGAAAAAAAATTGAAAACTGTAAATTTGTAGTTACGTCACAGAAAAAAATTTTTTTTGCGGTTCATAAAAATTTTCGTAACTCAATTTTGGAATTGAACTGTTTTCATAGGTACCTAATTTTGTACGGAACCCTCAATGCGCGAGTCCGGCTCGCACTTGCCCACTTTTTGTAAGGAAGTTATTAATTTTTTTTTTTTGTAAAATTGATTTTCCTACAGAATTTCTTAATTCTTTGAACCGGTCTGGACTCCCTCCTCATAAAATGGTGTTGAAAGTAGGTTGTCCTGTTATTTTATTAAAAAACCTGAATCCATCTAAACTTTGCAATGGCACGCGTTTGTTGGTAAAATCACTAAAAACTGTCATAATAGAGTGCACAATACTCACTGAATGTGGTACCGGAGAAGATGTGTGTCCATGGAACACTTCTCCATAGAGATCTACGCTTTGGAATGTGCAATTAGCATTATTTTTAACGGACTTCAAAAAAAGGAGGAGGTTATGAATTCGGTTGTATTTATTTTTTATTTTTTTATGTGTGTTACCTCAGAACTCCGTCGTTTACAGACCAAATTGCAAAACTTTTTTTTATTTTTATCTTAGAGGATATGTTTTCCGATTTGTCCCATTTTTTTTTAAATCCAGTTCTGATGATGTGATCCATGAGGAATCGAGGGAACTCCTCAAATATTATAGGCAACCTTAACGCAACGCGAAAACTTAAGTATTTACAGTCAAAAAGTAACATTTGATGGAGTGGAATTGATGAAGAATACCAGAAATAGCCAACGGAACTTCATACTCACATAGATATCACAATGAAGATAGTTAAGCGACTATGGCAATACAAATAAATAAATGGTTCTGAATAGTTATGTTGAAAATGGTATCATCGAAGTGAACTAATGATGATGATGGAGCCGAAAGGTAGGCACTGGAACTCCGTAATTAAACAATGTAACCTAGCCGTGTTTGGGCTTATTAGAATTGTCATGAAATGCACTTTGGCTATAAGGTACTATCGAACTGATTTGATGATGGACACGGTAGGTGGAATGCAGATAAAGGAACTTCATAATAAAACAATGAAACCTAGCAGTGTTTGTGTTAATTTGAATTGTCATGAGAAATAGGCACTCTGCTTATAAGTGTATCGCAACTAAAAAGTGTGAAATAAAATACAAGTTACTGTTAAACAAGAAACAAACAGTACCGAGGAACACCGACTTCCGAAATTAAAGTTATTTTGATCCTTTTAGTGTTTTTTAGTGAAGTCGGTTATTCTGTTTTTTGTAAAAAGTTTTTTTTTTACTGACTTACTTCTTGACATTTCAAAAGTGCCTGTAAATGGTTTATTTGAAATAAAATGCTTCGAATCTTTGATGTTTTATTCCCCAAATTCTTCTGGTACCAACAGATTTACCGTTCCAATTTAAACGCCTACAATTTCCGGTAAAGATATCTTTTGCAATGACCAATAAAAAATCGCAGGGTCAAACCGTCAACGTTGCAACATTATTGATCGTTGAGTGTTTTTCACATGGCCAATTATATGTCGCTCTTTCAAGAGCAACCTCAAAAGAAAAATGTTTGTATTATCTAATGACAAATAAAAGCTGTGAACGTTGTATATAAAGACATTCTGTAGTATAATTACTACTGGCGACCCGCCCCGGCTTCGCACGGATGTAATGCTGATCAAAACCGCATCAAAATCCGTTGCGTAGTTTTAAAGAACTAAGCGTATATATAGACATAAAGCGGAAAGCGACTTTGTTTTATACTATGAAGTAATCAGTATTGCACCCGTGCGAAGCCGGGGCGGGCCGCTAGTATATAATATAACGATTTGACAAACAAGTCAACAACAGAACTTATGAATAACAGTTTACCGTTAACAAAATTTCTAGGACAAATAGAGCGGTAGAAAGTAATGTATTCTCAGTTTATTTTTACAAGACCTAACACATCCAAACATTCAATTCCGTTCCATCAAAAAAAGTACACAAAAGGAACCGTATTCTCAATGCAAAAATCATTTCTGTACCCACATCAGAGACTGGACACGTAGATTACCATACAAAGGAGGTCCAAGTATGGCGCCTTGCGGAAGGGGTCTCAAAAGCCACTTAATCAGAGGGTCCCTTTATATTTTCAATTTCCTTCAACAGAATAACAACATGCTTCACTCTTTGATAAGGAACTGAGTCTATTATGTTTTGAGTCAACTTTGTGATGGAATTGTGTTTTTATTAGAATTGTGATCCTTGAAAGCATTGTCTTTAGAAATGAAAAATGGAGGCGTTGTTTTTATTTGTGCGATTCAATTTAACTTTCAAGAATTGTGAAATGCAGTGAAAGAAAAATGCTATATTACTGTTTAGAATTTCAAATAATTCACACAGGTAAACAATATCATCTACTCATTTAAATGGTCTTTGTTAGGAGCCCATTCACTCTAGCCTTGAATATACCTAAATTATAAACGAACGGGAAACCGCAGCAGACAAATAAAAGAAAAAGAAACATTTATTTGTGACTGACACAGGACAAAACAACATAATAAAAAAATGTTAACTAAACTAAAAATTACTTAAAATAAAAAATGTAACATTAAAACGAAAAAATAAAAAAAGTCCTGAATGAGGCCAAAAAGGCTCCTATCTCAACGCATGCTGCGATTTTTAAACAAAAAAGTAAAATAACGCAGCGCTGGTACTCTGATAGGGCCTGATAATGCCACGGACACACTCACGGAACACAGCATTTACGAAGAAATCACACTATCTTTGAATTATAATTTACCTAATTCCATTTCAACTTTCACAGAACCAGGAAATCTAAATTAATTACAGCTATCATCTTCATTTATCTTGTTCAAATAAATCCAAAAATACTCCAACCTTGATGGTGAATGTGCCCTATAAATAAAGAGAACGTAATAAATCTATCATTCGACATTTATTCCAACAAAGTTATCGCTTAATCTACTTAATATTCCTTCATAAGTAATTCCGTATTTCCAAGTTGTATAATCGAATCAGCAAAATCAGACGAAAAGTTTTACTTCGAACTTGGTACAGATATCAATTGACTTGGAACATTTCGGATCCTGGAGCAATGAGCCGTTTGAGCTTGACTCAGGATAGACTTCGAATTTAGTTGGAGAGCTGGAAACTTGTTTGTGGTAAAGTGCTGCTGAGATTAGAGAAGTTAGCAGTTATTTTTTTAAGGGTGACGTTAGGATAATATAGCGTTTAGAATCTAAAGATAGATAGATAGATATTTTTTATTGTACACCAAAAATACAAAGAGAAAAAAAAGAGAAAAAGAAAAAAAAGAAAAGAGAAAATGAGAAAAAGAGAAATAGGAGTTCAATACATAGGTGGTGGTAATACTCAACTTGATAATTATGTTGGAATATTAATTACCTTCTTATTTTCAAACCCGTAACATGCAGGAGGTCTGACCGATGCTTGAAGTCACTGTTTATACCAGGTCTCACCATCAACGATGGCATCACTGCTTACTATCAGGTGGGATCGCAATCAAGCACTAGTTTATATCAATAAAAAAGGGCATATAGGGCGTTCGTATTTTGTGTTTTTTTTTGTAGAAAGTCGGTGACAAATAGAAGTGTAGTCATCATGCTCTATTCAAAAACAAAATATTTATGGATTGATAACCATGCCGATTTGAACTTCCAATTGTACGGTGGTTACTAGATAAAAAAGAGAGACAAATCATCTTTCCTTTTTTGTTTTCTTCTTCCTGTTTTTCTTTCTTTATTTAATTCTAAGATCTTTCATATTTTTGAGTTTTAGTTATTTTTTTCATGTTGTAAGATATAATATGGTACCCCAATTTATATTGATAATAAAATAATACACGAGCATTTGTATTCAAAACAATCCATACTATGCAAGCGTTTTCCTAAACATTCAATTACTTTCCCAGAATCAGTATCGACGCCATGGCACTATGTGTAACCAATTTTTTTTTCCAAAATAAACACGATTTCGTAGAAACACGGCTTTAAATAATACGTATGATGTATGTGCCAGCTGTAAATGGAAACGCCTGGAGATCGATAGGGTTCTTTATAGTGGTGTGCTTTCCGGGAAAATATCCGGATTATCCGGGATGGTCAAAAGCGGGAATTATAAGTTGAACAACCTAATCTATATTTTGATCAAAGTAAAACGTGTTCGTGTGCTGCTCAGGTATATTTTTAAACAATATTATTACTAGTCTTCAAAGAAGTACTTTACGATTTTTTTTTATTGTTGGTATTGTATCAGACACCTACAGGCTAAATAAACGACCGCACGCGGAGCGCGCTCATCAATCACTAAGGCTCGCATTTTTAAATTATTTTTTTTGAATTACTTCTCGCAGGTCAACTTAGGAGGTTGTCGGCTGCTTAACCGGACTTGACTAAGGCGCGCCTCGTAAATTTATATGTGTGTATGTATGAATCTACGTATCTAGTAAACTCCACGTTCGAAGTGGCGACAATAGCGACACATCTTTACAGGACAGCGGACCCGCGCACTAGCTCGTTTGCTATTGGTCCGCTATTATTTTAGGAGTTTTGCGTGGTATTCAAAATGTATATAAAGGCTGAGCAAATTATAAAATAAATATTCTGGTCCTCGATTCTACTTGCGTTTTACTTACCATAACCCTCGGTAAAGTAGGTTTGCGCATGCAGGCATTAGCGTGTTTTTTTTTTTAAGGTAGGAAATCATCCAGCGACTTCGCGCATTTTAGGACGGAGCGCGAAGACGTGTTAGACTTTTACTGACTTAAACCATACCTCCGTTCTTTCTTTGACTTCCCACGGGTTTTCCTTTTGGAAGTCAACCCATGGTCCTTGCAGACTTCGGCCCTGCTGCCCCCTCCCTTTTTATTTGTTTTCGAGGGGAAACCTTTAAAAGGCGCCCGGACTTTAGGGATAAGTCAAGGAGTGTGATCTGTGAAGTCGGTGATCACCATCAGCAGATATAGAAGGGGTGCCGTAACCTCTTAAAACCCACTCCTGTTCCTTCGTTTCCTTTCATACCAGGGCCAAGACTTCCTTTCAGAAGCAGACCATTGGCCCCAGTAGGCTTCGACCCTGCTGCCCTTCCTACGGTTTTGCTGACATTTCTTTGTAGCGCGCGTGGAAAACTATGTGCCATCTACGACTCGGGCTCGATTGGACAGTTAACGCACGACCAGATGGCGAGCTACCCAATACTCATCGTCCGCAAGCCCACGCCTACGTTTTTAAATTTATGTTATGTCACGTTTACTTGCCTTTTTATGTTGACATAAGATTGTTATATACACTTTTGTTTCAAATTACTCAATATGAATAAAATCACAAACAAGGTCCTATAATTAAACGAAAGTTTGATTTATTCTATATATTTTATATCTTTAAAATACTCCTTACATTTTACACCATATTAATACCTGCAACAATTCAAATCCCGGGAAACAATCTAACGGTAACAGCTCTACACGTCCGGTCTCAGAGCGTTGATTGATTGCCTCGTATCGGTCCCGGCCCCGGGATGCCCACATTTGTCACAACTTGACGAATACGACCGCTGACGAAGAATCCCGTTTTATGGAACTTTTTGCTACCCACTAGTTTTTTGATGGATACTGCTATAGGTCCGCTATAGCAGTTCTTGCTTGCGTTTGGTTTGATAATATTGTCGTGGTAAAGACTTTATTGATTGGATCACGTGCGGTTTCTCTTTTACCAGAATTTTGTGTGTTGGCAAAATGTGATTGGTTTTATGGATTGTTTTACATTCTTTTGTCCTGTCTGCCTTTTTCTTCGTCTAAAATATTATTGTGAGTGTTAATAATAATAATACGCTATTTGAGTTTATGACGCTCTGTAGATATCGTAAGTACATAATATTTTTTATTTATTTATTGTTTAAGACTCAAATTGTTTTACAGTTGAAAGCAATAGTAATTAGTACAAAAATATGGGGCTTTATCCGTACCCGTTACTGATCATATTTTTGTAGTCAAAAGTTAAAAAAACGAAATCCCAAAATTGACTTATTTGAACTCATAATAGAATCCATCATTCATAAGAATTGCTACTAAAAAACTACGTGCAGTGTTTTTTCATTTTAATCACCATTTATTCAATCATAATTAATAGCCTATACAATATTTTCATAAATTGAGTGACATTTTGGGATATAAACAAACGTTAATAACTTTGCTATTTATGAATATTATTTATAGAGAGTTTTTTTTTTAGTTAGCATGTTCTGTCGGGAGACACTTGAGACTATACTTACCTTCCTTCCTTAAATACCTTTGTAATGAGCCCTTTAAGTATTTGTACTAATTAAAAATTAGTAGTGTATAGGTTTAGTAGCCAAAATATACATGCTAGAGCTGGAGAGAGCGTAGTAAGCTATTTTAAACATTATGTGCCGGAGATCCATCCGTGGTCCAATTCTATTTTGTGTTTTATACTTCAGAAATAGTTATTTTTGCCTCTTAATAGAGCTGTTTGGTTGAAGCGCAAGGGAATGCCAGTTTGTTCGACAGCCTGCTACAACTCATTTGGTTTCGGTAACAGTATTCGACTCAAGATTATTTTTATAGAATCAATAAAATTCCCCCACCTCTCGTCGTACTCCTCAATGCTGAGGGTCGTGACCTCCCTGCTTTATCAATTTTATTCCAACGATATACCTCCATCAGTTTCTGTCTCTAGCGGTGTGAAGGGCATTGTATAGCGTAGAGTCAAGAGCAGTGGTCAGACCAAAGTATTGGGCTGCGTCCACGAGGCCTTTGCACATTAACTTTGCACCGGCAAAATGCTCAAAGAAAAGTGCGGAAAGGCTCATTGAGACCGCACAATGAGCCTTTCGAGGTTGCCACTATTTTTCCTTGCAATATGACCGAAGTATTGTAGAATCTCGTGTAGACACACTAACGGCAACCGCGAGCAGATTTATAAAATTACTCCATACTTATTTGTATAACAGCATTGATGGCACAAATAAAAAAAATAGTAGTCAGTTTAAAAAATATCCCAGACTACTTTATTTCGAAAGTGACACTTTACTCTTCTATTTTTCTATAAGTTCTGTTTATATTTATAATTCTAGATATAAGTGTATAGTAAGTATAAAAAATTTAAAACTAGTCCCATGATTTAATTTGTAGGCTTGACTTTAAAAACCCATACAGACATGCTGTAATGAAAGAAAATCTATACAATTCCAAAATGTTTGATATATACAAAATAGTGGTATTTTTGTTTATTAACAGTTCTTATAAATAAACATATTTAATTGACATCGACGTACAGTAAATAATTTGTACTCCAGTCCGTACATAGACACACATATTTATAACGACTCACGATTTACATGCTCATGGGAATAAAGTCTTAAGTTTAACAGTTAAGAACAGTCATTTAAAAATAATAATAAAAAAAAAAAAATAATATGATATTCTCACAACTATCACACAAAAATGTAAGTCTTTGATTTTGCTTTATAATAATAAAAATAATATACTTTATTTCAGATATACAAGATCCATAATGTGTTAGTAACAGAAATACTTAAACAGCTATGTCAGTAATAAATATACATCCTTTGGTTTACATCAAGCTTTCAGTAAAACGCCATATACTTGTAATTAGTAACTACGGATATTCCCTCTTTCATCCCAATATTGTGTGACCGCGGTGCTCGAACTAATTAACAGTAAATTTTAAATGAAAGTGACGATACGTTAACAGCATTAACTTAAACATGAACAATGCACTTTTTTGTAGACGTGTAGAGCTTTGTATTGCGTTAAATGAACCTGTAATAATGTTACTTGTCTGTAGAATGATTCAGATATATTTATTCAGATATATTTATTGTTTGTCACAGGTGGAAGTACAGCTCTTAAAATTATTGTCGTAACAAGTATCACTGTAACATACCCATGGGGTGTATAATCTTTGATATTTACAATATTACATGTCAAAAAGAAAAGAAAACCTTCATACTACACAAAATTACCAAGGCAGCATAATATAATAATTACCATTACAGAAAATAAATTAATTGTGTATAAATATTAATTTGGAATTGTCATAATTATTGCATGATTAAAATATTATATATATATATATATATATATATATTATATATATATGAACTGGTAAAGCTGCTTACATTTTTTTTTGAAATGATACCAACTAGTGCTTGACTGCGATCATACCTGATGGTAAGCAGTGATGTAATTGTTGATGGTGAGGCGCACTAGTTTATTAAAAGCCTATTCACTCTAGCCTTGAAGACATCTAAATTATAATCGAAAGACTGCTATAGGCAAATTTTTCCCATCCTTCGATGTACGCGGTATAAGCGACGAAGTTTCGCCTCGTTGTTCGGTAAGTCTCAACCGTAGTGGTTTTAACAACGTAAGGGTCGTAAGTTGGCTACTTGTCCAAAAAATTAACTGGTAAAGCTGTTTTCTAAAAGAAATTGTCGATTAATAAGTTTAAAAGTGGGGCTAAATATTTAACTGCGGTGAATTTAGACTCTAAACTAAACAATATTCTATCGACTCTATACTATTAAGGAGCTGAATCACTTGACTTGAAAAAAAGATGTCTGGGTAGGCCGCTAAAAGTAATCAAACTGTCAGACATACGTTAAAATGATTTTTTAAAAAAAGCAAAACCCTCAAACAGTTCCAACATTCGCAATAATAAAAGAAACCGGGCAAGTGCGAGTCGGACTCGCGCACTGACAGTTCCATACGAATTTATCTATGTAAATAGTTCGATTCTCGAATAGTCTCGAAGATTTTTCTGAATCATAAAATAAAGGTTTTTTTTTGTGACGTAACAACAATTTTACTGTTTTTAGATTTATTCCTATATGTGTGCTATAAGACCTTGCTTCATGCCAAATTCCAGGATTCTAGGTCAACGAAAAGTATCCTCTCAATTTTGATTACCTTGAGAGTGTCGAAATATACGTTTTATTCGACATAACCGACAATATCATTTTTTTCGTTAAGTTGGATTTTTGAGGAAGTTTGATTTTTTCGCAGCTTCAAGGGACCGCAGACGTAAGTTGTTTTAATTTCTACTTGATACCTTCACGCGTTGCCGAGATAAAGGGTCTTGACAGACAGACGGACAACAAAGTGATCCTATAAGGATTCCGTTTTTTCCTTTTGAGGTACGGAACCCTTAAAAATGACATCTTTCATATTTCCGTTATTAGTCATCAGCTCTGTTATCAGTCGTCAAAGAATACCATAAAAGTAAATTGTGTAAGCCCAGCCCAAGAATCATCCATGCAATAGAATACGTAGGCATACTTATTTGATAATAATGACTCAATAAACGTGAAAGTAGAAATAACAGTAGAGTACGCAACACACCCAGCGCATAAGTAATTTAATTTTGCTGAAAGAAACGACATAAAAGTAAAAATTACCCATAAAGTGGAGTGGTCGATTTAGGGTTTGGAGTAAGACATAAGAGCTAGGGTACATTACACGCAGAACAGATGGCCGTTGGGGCTGAATGGTTTTGGAGTGATGACCACGTACCGGAAAACGCATCGTTGGAAGGCCTCCCTAGCCTACTAGGGCCACCTTGTGGGAAGCGCCTCAAAGAGATGTTAATGTGGTGTGTCGATGTGGTGGTGGTGTGTGATGTGAGAGATATGTGTGTGTGTGTATGTGGTGTGTGTGATGTGTGAGATGTGTAATGTGTGTGTGTGTGTGATGAGATGTTCTCTTTGAGGTGCACGTGGAACACTACGCGCCGTAGATGACTCGAACTCAGTCTTTATAGGATGAGTGGGTGGCGAGCTACCCATTACTCGCCGTCTGCATGCCCGCGCCTGCTGGGGCTGGGGCGATTACCTATCATAAGTTCAAAAAATATTTGACCAAATTTCATTTCACCTAAAACTTTTTAACTATTTTCGTTTCGTTTTTTTTTTATTTTATCGAAGTTACGTCTGCCACTGTATCAGTTGACCTATTATCAATTCGGTTTTTTTCGTTACTCCGACGTTTCATTTGGCCGAAAATCTTTTCACCGATGTTACATTTAGCTGAAATAACATTTGTTCGAAGCATTATGTTTCCGAACATTCATTATACCATTGTTTTAATTACCATATTTTTAATTCTAAAAATGCCTAGAAATGTAATTATTACGATATGATTGAGGCAACAGGAGCTTATTTTAGATTAGTTTAACCTATTATTTTGTTTAAGTAATTATTCAAACGTAATGGCTTTTAATAATTTAGTTGATTATGAATAAAAGTGGTTTTAATTGGTTCCAGTAAGAAGCTGCAAATAAGAATGCTTGCTTTAATCATGCAGCATGCAAGCAGGCATGTAGCATGCAAGCAGACATGCAACATTCAAGAAAGCATGCAGCATGCAAGCAAGCATGTAGCATGCAATCTGGCATGCAGCATTGAAGCAGGCATGCAACATGCAGCAAGCATTGTTTCTGTCAAAAATCGCAGATGGTTTTAACGCTCACCACCGCAGCTTCGGCTTGTTCTCCTCTCAGCCTCAGCTCGCGGGCCGCCGTACCCCTCCGGCCTACGCAGGCTTGAATTACGCTCTAGGGGTAGGGCTGACAAGACCGTGTGAAGTCGGTTTTGCATCGATTCGTTTCTGTTACTAAATTTTGTAGCACAACGTGTTGACTTTTTAAGACACTATTTTAATTTAATATTGAAAATGATACCAAGTAGCCGTATATATATTTGTGACCAAAATTCTGTAAAATGTTGTTTTAGTGTGGTTAAATGTGGCAAATAAATGATTTGGCAAATGAAAAAGTATGAAAAAAGGCTTCGGCCAATAGCAAAAAATAATTTTGTAAATCGGCGAAATATAGTTCGGTAAAATAATACTTATGACACATGATACTTCGATGATCTAAAAATATGTCAAATAATGCTTATAGCAAATTAGACGTCGGTCAATAGTTTTTGGTGAAATGAAATTTGAACAAAAAAAAAAAATCGGAAAAGTGATCGGTTCCCTTCGATATACCATCAAAAACGTTGTTCGAACCGGATTTTATTGAAAGATTAACCGTTACTACTTAGTGGTGATTATCCTTTAAACTTTAAAGCATCATCATCATCATCTTCCTGAACTTGTCCCATCTTATTTGGGGTCGGCGCAACACGTTTTTTTCTTCCATTCTATCCTGTCAACCGTCATACTATCACTAACTTCCTTTTCTTTCATATCACTGTTCACACAATCCATCCATGCTAAACTTTAAAGCATACCTAGTGTAAAATAGTCTATTTATTAGTTCATTTCGAACTTTGATTGGCAGTCGCTATTTTTTGTTATCAAATCATTTGTTTATTATTCGTCACATTAAATTATTAATCATAATTCATTTGATAATTGTGGCACAAACATTCTAATAATGTAGTTTTCACCACCACGAACGATCCCGTGCGTCTAGCATTCATTGCATTCCCACGACTCTCAACCAGGTCATCGGTCCACCTTGTAGGAGGCCTTCCAACACTGCGTATTCCCGTGCGCGGTCACTACTTCAGAACGTTTCGGCCCCATCGACCATCTGTTCTACGAGCAATGTGCTCTGCCCACTGCTACTTTGTATAATATCTCGCTGTCTCCTAAAACTTGACCCAAACATTTTAGTAGAAAGTTAATGTCGCCGAATGTCATAATACCAACGTCTCAGTTATGTCCTACGTATTTCTGTTCGCGCCGTTTTATTGGGATCATGTAGATCTGGCCTTTAAACTTAATGCTTACCGTGAATTACTGTAACTTTACTGTCGATAGACAAACTAGCAGTTTTAGTTCTTAGTTTGTAGACAAAGTTTTAGCATAGCATAGCATAGTCGGCCTTATAATGTTCCCACTGTTGGGACTCAGGCCTCCTCTCTAGGAGAGGGAACGGGCCGTAATCCACCACGCGGGCCCAGTGCGGGTTGGTGGATGTCACATGTCTTCGAATTTTTGGTTCTAGGACATGCCGGTTTCCTCACGATGTTTTCCTTCACCGTTTTGAGAGCAGTGGTGATGAAATAAATTACACAAAGTAAAGCGCCTGGCTGGGTTTGAACCCGCGACCTACAACTCGTAAGTCGGGGCCGTTACCACTCGGCCACCACTGCTCACACTGACAAAGTTTTACCGTAAGATAAAAATATAGAAGTTTTTCCGTGCCTTTTGTTGAAGTGAATGAAGTCTCAACATGCTGACTTATCTTACTTAATAAATCGACTGTCCTGTTGGTTTAGAGGTCAGTGGCCGTCACTACTATGCCGGAGGTCGTGGACTCGATTCCCACTCAAGACAAATGTTTGTGTGATAAGCACAATCATTTGCACTGTGGCTCGGTGTAACTGGTCTATAATATGTATCCATGTTCCGGAGCGAGGAGCAGTGGCAGACGGTCGCCTCCTTCTGCGCAGTAGTAATCCTAGCAAAGGAGGAGGCCGCACGCGTGAGGCAACGGGCCTTACGCCCCAGTCGCCGCCGGTATTCCGATCTCGATTTCCGGCCCATAGACGTGGATTTGTGGACGGCGAAAAATGGGTAGCTCACCGTCTAACCGTCCGGTAACCATCCGGACCGAGCGCAAGAAGTCGACGGCACGTGTTGTTCCACGAGCGCCTCAAGGATTTTTCAGAAACCCTAGCGGCCCAGCAGGGTCGAAGCCTCAGTAGGCCAAGGATCTGTTTCTGAAAGGAAGGTTCGGCCCCCGTAAGAAAGGCAACAAAGGAACAGGAGTGGGTTTTTAGTCAGTAAAAGTTTGGCACTATCTCCCTCTCCGCCCAAGAGCGGGGGATATTGTTAGATGAATTTCCCACCGAAAAAAATAAATAAGTGAAAGATGTCGACGACACGTATTGTTCCATGCGCGCCTCGAGGATTTGTTAGAAACCCTAGGGGCCCAGCAGGGTCGAAACCTACTGCGGCCAAGGATCTGTTTCTGAAAAGAAGGCTCGGCCCCGGTACGAAAGGCAAAAAGGTACGAAAGGAACAGGGGTGGGTTTTTAGTCAGTAAAAGTCTGGCACTATCTCCCACTCCGCCCAAGAGCGGGGGATGTTATTGGATGATATTCCCACCGAAAAAAATAAATAATCTATAATATGTATGTACCTATTTAGAAATGTATAAGTATGTTTTGCTGTGTAGTACTCACACTACAAGCTCTGCTTAGTTTGGGACTAGAAGGTGTTGTGTGAATGTAGTGGAATAAAAAGATTATTATTTACCTCATCAGTCTTGTTGGGCTACGAGATTATTCGAAAGAGTTACCGAGGCCCTGGAATGCAAAGGGCAACTGATGGAACGCAGGTAGATTTTAGTCAGTTAAAGTCTAAAACTCCCTTTCGCTCCGACCTGAGTAAGCTAAACTCACTCAGGTCGGTGCAAAAGGGAGTTTTAATTTTTTCACTGTGGTTCGCAACGGTGAAGAAGAACATCATCATCATCATTTCAGCCAAAAGGCGTCCACTGTTGGACATAGGCCTCCCCCAAGTGTCGTCACAATTAACGATCCTGTGCGTCTCGAATCCATCGGATTCCCGCAACCGTTACCAGGTAATCGGTCCACCTTGTAAAAGGCCTTCCAATGCTTCGTCTCCCGGCACGCGGCCCTAAAAGGTACTGGAAAAAGAAAACATCGTAAGGAAATTGACACGTTCTATACACCACAAATTTTTAATTAGTACAAATATTCAAAGGGATTATTAGAAAAGGTTTCGTTATTATTTAATTAAAGTCTCATTAAATAATATTCATAAACAGCAAAGTTATTAGTGTTTGTTTACATCCCTAAATGTCACTCAATTTATGGAAATATTGTACAGGCTATTGATTATGATTGAAAAACAACGGATAATCACTGCGCGTAGTATTTTCTAGTAGCAGCTGTTATGAATAATTGATTCAAATATGAATTTACCAATTATATTATTTACTAAATATTTTTTTTTATATTTGATGAAATAAGTAAGTAAGACACTAATTTATATACTATTGAACGCAATAACTTAATGGGAATTTTATTAGAATTCAAAATTTGTTTTGCGAACAAAGAGGTTGAACAAAAAGGTTTTAACATCATTATAGCACTAGTGCGTAATGGTAATCAAAATGTCACAGTTTGGTAACGAGTGCCATTATATATCTAAGTGCAGTGCAATAAGAGGCACTTTCTGAGCAAGTGTGTTGAAAAACTAATTATGCTTACGTTTAACTCCATCCAAACAGAACATAAGCTAAGCTCAGAAAACAAATAAACAACAGTTCAGTTCAAAACAAGTGAATGGAGATCTCTTACTGTGTTTGCTTAACAATTGTTTAGTTAGAGACGATATCAATTAAGCGATGACGTCACATAAATTCGCTCGCAACAGTCGAGGTCGCGACATCGCACTACCTAGCACACTTCGCGCGCCCGCTTTCAGATAACGCGACAGACTTTTATAGGAGACGACTAGTAGAAAGGTGAGAATCTTTATACATTACTAGCTTTTGCCCACAGCTTTGCCCGCGTATATAAAATATAGTATTTTTATCACTCAGGAACAAAGCAGCAAATTTGCCTGCTGCGGTCTTCCCGTCCAACTATAATTTAGGTGTCTTCAAGGCTAGAGTGAATAGGCTCGTAATAAACTAGTGCGCCTGACCATCAATGATTGCATCTCCGCTTACCATCAGGTGGGATCGTAGTCAAGCACTGGTTTATATCAATATAAAAAAAAGCTATCTATCGGTAAAAAAATTTTAGCAACCGGACCATTACTTTCAGAGGTTACTTTTAGAAATTCCTACAAACAAAAAAAAAGTAACTTTAACTCTATATAATATTACTTTAGATTTATGCTTTCATAATTATATATATATATACGAACTACCTACGTATCTTTTTTCTCCTTCTCTGTCAAATCGACCCAAAGGTTGTCTGTAAAAAATCGCTTTTATCGATAAGACCGCCCCACCCTATTAATTCATTAAATTCCGAGTGAACGCCGGCGTGCACTCGGTCCTTATCTTTCTATTGTGTCTCTAATTACGTTACTCAAAAGATTAAGTTCCTAATGTAATTTGTATTTTAAGTGTACAATGAAGAATATATCTATCTATCTTTCATTTATATATTTATACTTTATGTACAGTAGAAACATAGGCGAATTTAGTGCAACAAGGCCTTCTCTACCAGTCAACCTTTAGGTTAAAAAAGAGTACACTGTTGTAGGTGTGCCCAATAAATAAATACTAGATATTTCAAATAGAATGAAGTACCATTAAAATTAGTTGCTTATTGTAATAAAATACATTATCATTTTTTTTTAAATTTCAGCTGAAAGACGTCCACTGTTGGACATAGGCCTCCTCCCAAGTATCGCCACAACGAACGATCCTGTGCGTCTCGCATCCATCGCGTTCCTGTGACTCTCACCAGCTAATCGATCTACCACGTAGGAGGCATTCGTACGCGATATGCGGTCGCCATTCCAGAACCTTTCGGTCGGGACCTATTCTACAAGGGATGTGCCCTGCCCACTGCCACTTAAGTTTGGTAATTCATTATTATTATTATATCCGCCGAAATGTGTCTATTGTTGTGCGTTTGTGACTGCCAAGCCACATTGACCGGATTCTAGTGTCTAGCAAAATCTGGTTCTCGCCATACCATTGTTTCCCCTTGTAAAAGGTCTTCTGACGCTGCAAGTACGTACTAGCCACGACAGTGTTTTTTGGTAATAGACTGGCCATCCGCTTTGCAAGGTGCCCTACCAAATTAACTTATTGGCAGTCTATGTTTTTATGCAACGCAATAGTTTTTTATACCCTAAGATAAGCTGTTAGTAGCTATTGATTCTACAAAGTTATTGTCATTCCACCGAAAATATTTTTTGAGTTTATTTGCTATTTTTCTTTTGGAGTCTACCAAAACAAATCTATCCTACTACAGTACTATTTCTAACCAATAAATATAGCATTTAATGGTGCATGCATGTATTTATTTTTAATATAAGGTATATATAGTATAGTATGTATAGTATAGTATTTATTATTTTAATTTAAGATTTCACATTCTCTTCTTTTATTACTTCTGCACACTACTGTCTACATTCTTTCTTATTTCTCCTTTCGCAGGTCTGCTGGAAGAAATTTCTTTTAGAAATAAGCAGTACCTTTGTACAATTTTTACCAGAATTTTTCTTCTTTCTTTATTCTTGTGTGTACATAAATTATAAAATAATTAAATAAATAAGCCCTTTGTCACCGCTTGATTGAAAGTTCTACTATGGTTACAGTTAGTGACTGTGTTCCTTTAACCTTGCTTATGAACACACGTCTCACGTAATATTACTGTCCCTCTATCACTTTCAATATATATAGAAATGGATAACAAACAGTTAATATTATAGATAATTCTTAAAACAGTGGTACCCTTGGCGTCCACCAATTGACCCGAACAATTTTTTATACAGTTGCAAAAATCTAGTGAGAAATGTAAAAATCGTGTCGGCCTCGTCTCGTATGTTACAAAGAAGCTCTGTAGAAGTGAATTTTCCGGAGACATTAGGCCAAATCGCACATCTCGGGGCGAACAGATAAAGCAGCATAAAATATAATGCCAGACGCGAATGTTCAACTCATTTCAGATAAAATTCTTGTATGTGAGCCCTACAGGATACTGAAATATTGTGATGCAAGAATTCAATATTTGAATATTAATTTTGAGATGATATTGGAACAACAAATTTTATGTCATACAAGACGCTTTACAAATTTGTTTGCGACTTATATTTTACTTTTTTTTAGAATTTATTATTTTTATTTTGCAAATTGCCCTTTCTTACATAAAACTTAAATATTAACTCAACTATTTATACTAAAACCAAACTGTGTACATAAAAACTATAAATACTACTATGCTAAACTAACTATTTACATAAAATACAATAATTATAATTTTTATTTATTACATTAGAAACAGATGTTCACTAAAAATTCTACTTTAAAATATACAACGCTTTTTAAGGTAAGAAATCATTCAATGACTTCTTCCGCTCTAGGGTGCCTTAGTTTGTACTGTCCCACTATTGAGAAAAGGCCTCCTTCTTGGCGGTTTAAATGGAAGAAATCTAAGTCATCCCGCTATCACCTTCATAATCTGCCGCGATGCTTTCACGTGATTCCAGGATATAATTTTGTGACTTGCGTGTCACGTGTCACAATCGGCATGCGTCAGACATGTCCAGCCTTGCCCACTCATCGATTTGCTTTACCATATTTTGCATTTAATATTAGCAGGCTTACAAGGCGTACCTCAACGTGCATAAATCTTTATTTTATTTTGATTTAATACAGATTCATCAGCATCATGATTTCAGCCGAAAGACTTCCAGTGCTGGACGTAGGCCTCCTCCAAGTGTTGCCATAACGAACGTTCCATAGCATTCCCGCTACTCTCACCAATTCATCGATCCACCTTGTGGCAGGCCTCCCAACGCTGCATCTTTCGGTGCGCAGTCGCAACTCTAGAACCTTTCGGCTCCAGCGATCATCTGTTCTGCCCACAATGTATTCTGCCCAGTGCCACTTAAATTTTGTGATTCTTTGGCCTTGTCGGTGACCTTGATTCTCCTGCGGCTATTTTCGTTCCTGATGCGATCCCGCAAAGACATTCCGAGCACAGCCCTTACTATTGTCCTTTGGGTGACCTAAAGCCTTCTGATGAGTTTCATTGACAGATTAAAAATGCTGTTTTGCTACTTATCTATCATCATTATCTGCTGCAAGCTTAACCTTTTTCCAAGCATTTTTCTCTGTATCATCATAGCATAATTTTTATCTATTTATCACTTTTCATACACAATATTCATAACAATGAGAACAAGTAACACCATTGAATGCCATTCTTTCATAAAGTTATGACACATTTGCGGACGTTAAAGAGGGGTTCAACGGTTCATAATGCCTTAAAACACAAACAAAACGAAATCAAAAAACCAAAATGAATATTAACGGTAAAGAAATTTACGTTCAGATCACGTACAGCAACAACGTGTTAATCTTTTTAAAGGAAATGAGAAAACTTCTGACTGCCCCGTGTTTAAACGTGGCCAACGTTTTTGTTATATTTTTGCGCATTTATTTTATTGTTATTTTCTTTCTTTCTTTTTTTTGTGTTGTTTGGAGGCTGTGATCGTTTGTCTTCATTATGTCTGTTTGGTAGTTTATTGTTTAAATTTTTGTTATTTAGTAATGGGACATTATTGCCAATAAAAGAGTGTCAAGTAAATTGCGTCGTATAATAAAAAAAAACTTACAAAAAAAACTTTAATTTTGGAAGTCGGTGTTTCTCGGTATTGTTTGTTTCTTATTTAACACTGACTTCCGAAATTAAAGTTATTTTGATCGTTTTCGTGTATTGTTTTTAGCTAAGTCGTTTTATTTTTTGTAAAAAGTTTTTTATTTCACACTTTTTTGTTGCGACACACTTATAAATAGAGTGCCTATTTCTCATGACAATTCCAATTAACCCAAACACTGCTAGGTTATATTGTTTTGTTATGAAGTTCCCATGACCACCTTCTAACTTTCGGCTCCATCATCAGATCAGTTCGATAGTACCTTACACCCAAAGTGCATCTCACGACAATTCTAATAAGCCCAAACATGGCTAGGATATATTGATTAATTAAGGGGTTCCGGTACTTATCTTCCGGCTCCATCATCATCATCAGATCACTTCGATGATACCATTTTTAACATAACTATTCAGAACCATTCATTTATTTGTATTGTCATAGTCGCTTAACTATTTTTCGATCTATGTGTGTATGAAGTTCCGTTGGCCATTTCTAGTTAGTCTGTGCTCCCATTATCATAATTCTGCGTCAGGACACAATCACTTGAGGCAATTGAGAGGCGAGCCAGGAAGATCATTGGTAATGATGCACTCCTCGAGTCGATGCTTCACAGTCTTGAGCATCGACGCCGAGTTGCTAACCTGTCGGTTTTCAACCGGTTGCATTTCGGAGAGTATGCATCGAAATTGCATGACCTAATTCCGCCTAGCCCATTCCGTCATCGAACCACCAGGCGTACGGCGATGCGACGTACGCCTAGTGGATTGACATACCACCTATACGCACAAAACGTTTTGGGAACACATTCAGGAAGGAGTGGAATTCCTTGCCGGAATAGGTGTTTCCTGATGGCTACCCGGGAGTCTTTAAGTCAAGAGGGAATAAAATAGTAAGTAAAATTATTTATTGTCAAAATGCTAATTTCCCAATAAACCAACTACGCAAAATGCCTACTTCTGAAAATGACAACTTTTGCCGATTTGTGACCTTTACTCAAGAACATGCATACCCGTTACATCTAGTATATAGTTAATTTTATCAAATAAGCAATTTAATCTAACATATTATAGATAAATTACACCCATACACAGAACAAATGATGTGCTCATCACACAAACATTTGTCCGAACCCACGACTTCCGGCATAGAGGAAAAAGATTAACATACGCGTTATTATTGTGCAGCATCTTAATTTACCAACTTGATTTCCCTACCTAATCTCTGTTTTCCTTCTTCTATATTACCATCAAATAATTATGTGGCTAATTCATCTCATTCATACACGCCGTACACCACCGCAACAGGCATTTGTCTGCAAACAAAATGTTGTGTGTAAGCACTTATTAAAGGCAAATTTATCACTGTCTCGACGCTGGCTCAATTATCTCTAAGGCGAACGTTTTAAAACAATGATTAGAACAGTAGATAGGACGATGGAGGAAATTTTGCTGCCTATTTGTAGTACCTATCTACGGTTAGAAATAGAACTCGCTGACGTTACATAATATAATCGGCCTTGCGTTGAATTTTTCGAAAGCCAGGAAATTACTTGTATTGATTTGAAAAATTACCTAGAGGAAGTATGCTTTAAGAGGCATTTTAAGTAAGAAGCCTTTTGTTTGTAAGTAAGAAGCCTTTTGATGTTCCTACTTCTGGAACTGAGGCCTCCTCTCTAGGAGAGGGAATGGGCCGCAACCCATCACGTGGTAGACTCACGTGGTGGGTTGGTGGATGTCACATCTCTTCGAATTTTTTTATTCTAAGACATGCGAGCTTCCTCACGATGTTTTCCTTCACAGTTTTGAGAGTAGAGATAATACATTAATTACACAAAGTTATGTGTCTGGCTGGATTTGAACTCGCGTCTTAGTACATGTTAGTAGGGGCCGTTACCACTAGGCTACCATTGCTCTGCCTAGCTGTTAAGTACCTATTCATTCAATATAACTTTTTTAAATGTTGCGAACAAAAACTGCCTGAAGATGGATAGATGGATGGAGGATAAGTGTATAGGCATATACCAACAGGCTTCCATTGTACTGACTTCTTTTTGAGTTTTTTTTAGACCCCAAATAAGAGAGGACAAGCGCAGGAAGATGAAGATGATGTAGAATGGCGAGAATCAATCAACTCTTTAATTCAATTGACTGGCCTGTTGATCTAGTGGTCAGTGGCTCTGACGGCTATGCCGGAGGTCGAGGGTTCGATTCCCTCCCAGGACAAATGTTTGTGTGATGAGCACGATCATTTGTTCTGTGTCTGGGTGTAATTTTTCTATAATATGTATGTATTTAGAAATATATAAGTATGTTTATCAGTTGTCTAGTACTTATAACACAAGCTCTGCTTAGTTTGGGACTAGACGACGTTGTGTAATAGTTATAGAATATTATTATGTGGAATATTATTAGTTTATTTATTGTTGAAACAGTAGCTGTCTTCTTCCACACTTCATCACCATTTCTAATTAAGGGAAAATATTAAGCACAAATCTTTTCAAGTCTAAAGTCTAAGCAGGAGTATTGTCTCCGAAGTGGAATTTTGACAGTTATTTCTTGTTATTGTACTGAAATGAATCGAGGTTTTTTTCCGTTGTCACGACTAAGGTTTGAATTCACCAATAAAACTAATCACGTTTTAACGTTTGGCTCGCATAATCGCGTTTAGCCGCTGTCACTAGTCTCACTTGTAAAAATACAACAAAAGAAAAATACAGACAAGTGACACTAGTGACAGCGGCTAAACGCGATCATGCGAGCCAGACGTTAAAACGCGATTAGTTTTATTAGTGAATTCCGCCCTAAGTCAAGTGTTGTGTTGAACTTGGAATATAGAACTTAATGTTTTCTCATTTTGCTTCTATTTGCAACCACACCCAAAACTTGTTTCGCATCAAGTCCCACAGTTACAACCAAACATCCGAATGTCAATGTACTCTATAGTCTTTTATTACCTGTACCATTTACCCTGTCGTTACTCCGCCATTTAACAACTCTTTGGCATTACCATCCACGGGCATAAATCTAACTAAGTGTCAATTAAGAAGAAAATACGGGAGGCGCGAACACCTATAAATACGGCTGTTGTGACCTTTGGAAACTTTCAGCGATTTCGTGCGAGGAGGATCCTTCGATACGGTTCTTAATGAAGATCGAAGATCGGGATCGGATAGCGAACCTAAACGCGAGCTCAAGTTTGGATAGTTCCCTTGATTTTTTCTTGGACTTTCTTTTTTATAACATAAACTGTGTTCGCTAACATTTTTAATAAAGTGTTTTATGTACTTTTCAATAGACTAAAATAAATAAATAAAGAAGTTTGAAAGTAGAGGAAGAAGGCCGTTACCCAACTGTGGATCATATTGCAAATATACTTTATTTATTTATTTAACCAGAACGTCAAAATGCCAATAACACTGATTACAAATGATAAAATACATTAAAGAAAATATAACACAGATAATATAACTAAACCTCTCACTCAGTCTTCTCGCAAATCACCAGACATTTAGTCAGTATCTCCTTCCATTCATCAGCGAATATATCTAGTCTAGGACTGGATTCAAGGAGAGCGTTGAGTGCGATTAACACTCGCGGAATAGGTGACATACGTCGTGCAACCGTACGGTAACGTGGCACTACAAATAATTTATGCCGTATTGCCTGGCAGTAGTTATCGGAAACAAAAATTTTACACAACTCCCCATGCAAACAATACCTACACAGTATTAATAGGAATACACACATAAATAATTGTTTTTCGGCGCCATTACCAAACAAAGCTCTAATTTTAACACTTTTATCTCAGACTAGCTGTTGCCCGCGACTTCGTCCGCGTTAAGTTCGTAAAACTGTACAATCACTCTGTGCTTGCAATTCATTCCGAAAGCATCGCAATTATTTATTGTACTTTAACATAAAACGGTTAGAGG
The DNA here is from genome assembly GCA_949316375.1 of Mythimna vitellina. Lineage (NCBI taxonomy): Eukaryota > Metazoa > Arthropoda > Insecta > Lepidoptera > Noctuidae > Mythimna > Mythimna vitellina. The sequence goes on along the minus strand of OX438687.1, from coordinate 2,167,401 downwards.
TAAAAATATCCGAATTGAGAACCTCCTCCTTTTTTAGAAGTCGGTTAAAAAGGAAATTACCTTCAGGAAACATGTTATGTACTCGTCCAGATCCAGATGTATGACCGTCAATGAAGAAAGAGCAGGTATGGGTCATAGCAGTTGTCATTTCTGCCTACCCCAAGGGAAAAGGCATATGTATGCATGAGCATATGTATGTTTCTGGTGTTATGTTCTGGTAAAAAAACATCGTATAATTTTAACCCCTCGCCACAGCGATCACGCCACAATCAAATCGCAGAGGTAATGCCTGTCTTTGAGAAGTGTCTACAGAGGCCTCACGGCATCCTCTTTTTGTGCAGGACTCACCGGTTGTGGGTATTTTGGAAGGTATCTGTGTCGAATTCAGCGAGACGAAACACTCGGATCTCACCATTGTGCGAATAGCCCAGAGAATACGATGGAGCATACGGTGGAAGTCAGTCCCGCTTGGTCGGAGCGCCGGCGCCGCCTTGTCCTTATGGGGGCGATTGGTGAAGAAAATGACAACCAGTAGCCTCCTTCAGTAAAGCACTACGATCAAAGAAGGTGGGTGAAACTATGAGGGATAGGACATCCTGACTCCTCAGCAGTCGCTGCAAGGGACGCTCCGGGTGTTGAAAGCCGCAAGGCAATTTCTAGCCATCGCAAACACGGGATTCCGGTGGAGCTGTCCGGCCGTCTAGTCAAAGCAATCCTAAATCGACGGCGCGTAGTATTCTACGCGCGACTCAAAGAGATTTCAGCAAATGGATAGGGCCCTCTAGGGCCGATGTCTGCTAGGGCTGCAAGATTGATCAAAAGAGTTATCTCCCATAACCATTTTCGCCCCAATAACGTTTCACTAAAGAGTTCAAGCAGTTAGACAGCTTTGGTAGAGATAAACGAAGGAGCATAATCGGGACACCGACCTTCAGCTGGATAACGTGCACTGATAGTGAAAAGCCTTGAGTGAATCCAAAAACTACCATCATCATCCGGCAGGCATTAAGTCCGCCGCTGTAATTTGTGCATAAAGGATTAAATAAATAAATCGTCAACTATCTTCTTCCACAACATTACTTATGAAGAATTTGCGAGAACATGTTTGCATTGATTGTTGCAGTTTGATCATCTTGGGCGTTAGAATTACTTGTTCATTTACCTAGGATATTTTGGTGTATATTTAATTGACGTCCCCGTATATAAGACAATTTTCCATAGTGGGAACTACCTTATGAAGAGTCTCCAACTTATGAATGAATTTCGGTGAAACCTTGTGCGCGTGTATCCCCGTTCAATCGAACTCGCATATTGATGGCCAAACCGAGAAATTACTGACACCGATTGCCTCTATGAGGACACGGTGGTTCATTCAAGATGGATAGACCTCCACCGCATGCTACACCAGGTTGTCCAGGTGATTCACAAAATGGTAATATCAGGGTACTTTCAACCGAACCCAGAACAGAAACCGTTCGAAACACCCACAACAGTCCTGAGCTTATCCATAAAACAATGAAATTACGGTTAACAAACGTAGCAGCCGATTAGTGTTATCCCTGAGACTGGCCTCCCTTAGAGGGTTGTTCCAGTGTTGGTCACCACTCACTGCAAGGAGGTAACGTCCAGATGTCAACGTAAGGCTGCAAGGAATCTAAGATACATCATACGTTGTCGACTTGTGATCAGAAAAACACATTCGATCCCGTTTTATACGAAGCAGTGAAGGCAAATAATAAAACACGCCATTATTAATCCGCAAGGTGCCATCATGCCGGAGGACACAGTGGAGATGTGCCCTGCAAGGGCGGAGCACCGCCGTGTCCTCGTGGAGGCAATCGGCGTCGGTGCCCTCTCGCGCCGGGCTCTGATCCAGAGCGAGGAGCAATGGCAGGCGGTCGCCTCCTTCTGCAAAGTCGTAATGCTAGCGAAGGCGGAGGCCGCACGCTTTAGGGAACGAACCGCCTAACGCCGAGCCGAGATTCCGACCCCGACTACCAGCCATGGTAGACGCGGGCTTCCGGACGTCGAGCAATGGGTAGCTAGCCGTCCGGTAGTTGACCGGACCGAGCCCAATCCTCAACAGCGCGTAGTGATAAACACAGGTGTAGTTTTAGTCAGTAAAAGATTGACACGTCCTCCCGCTCCAACCAGAGCGGGAGAAGTCATTGGATGATTTCTACCCTTAAAAAAAGAAAAAAAGGTGCCATCATCATCATTATCATTTCAGCCGAAAGACGTCCACTGCTGGATATAAGCCTCCCCAAGTGTCGCCATAATGACCGGTGCTGTGGGTCTCTCATCCATCGGATTCCCGCAACCCTTATCAGGTCATCGGTCCACCTGGAGGCCATCCAACGCAAGGTACCTTGCGTTGGATGGCCCCCAGGTGTAAACCCTTCCGAAAATGTGGCCGTGTTATTTTAAAGTAAATAATTAAATACATATATAGGTATTTAATTTTATCGTCTTTGGATGGTATCCCTTGAATAATCACGGTAAATTAGCTTGTTACAATAATGGGAAAAATATAATAAAAATAAGCAGTAGGATTGTTAAAAATACCTCCGTCTAACACCAGTTTAACCATAACTGTAAACGTGGGCGATGGCCATTCTTCTGCCACTCAGAAAATTACGTAAAATGCGCAATGCCAATCTATCAAATTTAATATGAAGTTCAACCATAATTGTCATCATTATTTCTACTTTGAGTCTTTAGATGGCGTTGCGAGTATCTGAATTGCATGTGGTGTCATATTTTACTTCTCGAAAACTTTGATTTCATACCGTTTGTCTTTCATATGCTTTGTTTCATTGCGATGAAACAAAGCTTAAGTAAGATAATTATCAAGTTACATACAATTTTAATGTATAAAAATTATCTACATCGATTTCTAAAATGAATAATACGCACTTCACTAAAAATTGCTACAAATATATTATATACGTAGATTTATAAAAAAAAAAAAAATTTATGCATGCAAAAATATATAAAAAAATCTTAATCACGATGACAAAATAAGACAAACATTTCTGGTAAGAGAGCCGTATGGGATTTGAACCACGTTCACATTACATGAAAGTCTAGATACGAAACCACTGCGCTGCCGTCTTCGATGAATAAACTATAAAATAGACGTTCTTATATAAACGTCATAATTGACTGGTTGGCTCCTTAACGATGATAGCGTGATGATTTTCGTTTTAGACGTTAAATTTGCAGCTAAATGGAATAATGTAATATTATAGTACGTGATTTTACTCGCCGCTTTAATTTTATTACGTGTTTTGATTAGTTTTTACAAAATATTTAGAAGATATCGAATAGAAATGTCAATTTTATTTTGAAAAAATGGTAAAAGTTATTTTAATACAAAAAAGTAAGACAAAATAATGACAAAATTTTTAAATGTAGCTGGGAATCGAACTCGCGGCAAATGTCGTTCAATACCTACATTTTGGATTATTGCTCACCCCCCATAGCAAATAGCGTGATAATTTATAGCCTATCAGTTGCCCTGACCTATAAGGATTATGTATGCAAAATTTGAACAGGATTGGTTCAGTAGTTTTTGCGCCAATTAATACCATCGCAAAAGAATTTTACTGTTTTATTATATGTATAGATTCAACAGAAATCGAATCAAATTAAATCCGTTTCTTAAGTAATAGAGTAGTAATCTTGTCTTAAGAGGACTTAGATCAAACAATCATCATCTACTTAACCTTTTCTCAACTAGCTTGGTGTTAGCTTTCAGTCTATCCGGACATGGCGGAATTTCTGTGTATTACATGTAGCGACTGCCTATCAGACCTCCATAACCCAGTTACTTGGCAATACGATACTCCTTGGACAGACTGATAGTCAGGCTTTCTGTCGTCTGACTATCCATAAAGACTGTCAAAGATCTACGAATAACAACCGGGATCAACAGCTTGACGTTCTTTCTGAAGCACGAGGTGTCAGTAATGTCCTATATTTTAGAAAATTACATATCGCACCCCTGGTGCGACACTGTCACTTATGGAAAAATGTAGTTTTTCAGGAGAAGCATTTAAAACTTTGACACCTCACCAAACAATGACTTAAGATATATAGATGAGATGAACAGCTTATACTACAACGTCAACTTCCCTTAGACTTTTAACTTACGTTATTGCACAAAGTAAAGGGGTGCTTTAGGATCATTTTTAGATATTTAACTCATTTTTGCATTTTTTTCAAAAGTGACAGGGGTGCGATTTGAATGGAAAATTTACATTGGTAGGTACTTGTCCGGTTTCAAACCCAACCTCATATACAATGTAGAACAGGCGGGTGTCTTGGCCATCACGATTTAAATCAAACACTTATATTTAAATTTTTATTATTATATTATCAATCAAGATGGCATTTAAACTTAAAATATTAGGTACTTGGAGAACATGTCATAATCATAAAATCAAAGTTTCTGAAAAAGCCTTTTTGCTTATCTCCCGCCCTTAGGTTAGGGCGTATCAAATTTTTATCCTGGCTAAAACCCACTCCTAGTTCCTTTATTGACTTTCATCCAGGGCCGGGTTTTCCTTTCAGAAGCGAACCCATGGCCCTAGTAGGCTTCGGTCCTGCTGAGCTCCTATTAATTGCTGACATATCCATGAAGCGCGCGTGGAACACTACGTAGGTACCGTCGACGTCTTGGGCTTGGTCTGGACGGTTACCAGACGGTCGGAGACAGCTATCCAATGCTCACCGTCCACAAATTGGTGGCCGAAAATCGTGATCGGGAGCCCGGTGACTGGGCATGAGGGTCGTAGCCTCGCGCGAATGGCCGCATCCTTTCCTAGCATTACTGTTTCGCATAAGAAGACGAACATCTGTCACTCCTCCTCGTTTTGGACTATGGCAGTTAGGGCTAGGCTAAAAAAAACGTATGGGATTTCAGTGTGCCTTAGAATCTTATGCGTTTGTTTTTCTGTTTCATCTTCCTGCCCTTGTCCCGTTTTATTTGGGGTCGGCACAACGCGTTCTTTTCTTCCATTCTGTAAAGTCACTCGTCACGCTATCACCAACTCCCCTTTCTTTCATACCATTCCTCACACAGTCCATCCATCTTTTCTTTGGTTTCCCTCTCCTTCTCCACCCATCCACATGTAAACTCATAACTCTTTTAGCAACATGCATTTCATCTCTCCTCTTTACATGACGATACCAAGACAAACGATTCCCTTTAAACTTTTCAGTTACTGATGCCACTTTCAAACTAATATACTCATTTCTCACTATCCACAGAAAAATGCACAGATCTTATAAGACAGGAACTATAATAGCCTACTAGAAAATATTTTTAAAAACCCTATTTTATTATGTTTCCGTACTTTTGGCCTCAAGTATATTTCCTATTATTTTATCCTAACTGCTCCTCATATATGATTGAACGGTTCCGTCTATATTAAAGCTCACCTTTTTTGCATGTTATATGCGTACCTTATAAAAAAATATATTAACATTGTTCATCTTTCTTGTGTGTAGAATAAAAATAAAATGCTAAATTCTAAGCTTGGCTCTTGTTAAAAGAAGCACAATTATAGTCTTGCGACTGAGCAGTTATGCTTCAACTTAATAATGTTTAATTTTGGAGAGCAGAATACTTAAGAGTGATTTTTATTTCATGTGGGAAGACATCCAATGACTTCTCACCCTAGGTCGGAGTGCGAGAGCGTGTCAGATTTTTGCCGACTAAAACCACACGTATGTTTCTGGTAGGGCTAAAGCCTACTGGGGCCATAGGTTGACTTCCAAAAGGCAGACCCGGTGTCCTGGAACGCAAGGCAGAGAAGGTATTAATTTATTTAGGTGTGGTTTTAGTCAGTAAATGCTAGACACGCACTCCCACCGCGCTCAAGAGCATAAAAACGCCGCTCGAGCGACGGTTTTACTCCCAGATGCAAGGAACAGTCTGTTCTTCATGGTATGGCTAAAGTTGATCGAAGCAAAAAATTGAAATAATTTTCATGTAGTTCAAGAGCAACTGCTCTTCCGCGAAGAATCTTATACGTTTTAATCATTTGGTTATTATTTCTTCTAACCTCGCAGGAATTGTACCCTAAGCTGCCTGGAATAAAATTAGAAGGTAGTGTTTTGGTACAAAGGAAGAAGAAATTTATCGGGTCATAATAAATAAATTTTACATAATATATTTACTGGAGGTAATTCCCATTTGTGTGAAAGTAAAACAAATGAATTAGATGCTTTCGGCATGAATGACAAGCACATAATTATTAGTTACGTTTGTGCATTTTTATGAACTTAACGCGGACGAAGTTGAAAGCAACAGCTAGTATATCACATATGACATAATTCCAAAACAATTTTCTCGATTTGTAAATCGTGGTTAACTTTCACATAATTGGTGTGAACAATATTATTTCAACGACTTTCTATTACGAATCAAAACACGATGACGTCACCAACATGGCCGCGTAAACATGTTTTTGTCGGCATTTAATAAGATTTATAATATTGTACTTTTGTAACGCATAACTGTCAAACTTTGAACAGAAGAATGATGAAGTAAATGGTGGTGAAAAGTGTTTGGTCGAGCCCTTATAAACAATTTTAGGCAGATTTGAATTTTATTACTGCTAGCAAAAGAAACTAAATTGTTTGTAGGCGTTCTGCAGTGCATAAACTATGTTATAATAGACATAGTGCCGAAAAATTTCTCTTTTTTTAATATTAATTTATAAATTGATTGGCAAGAAAAATTCGAATGCTCATTTATTTATTTATTAAAACTTTATGCAGCATTAAGGTACAAAGGCGGACTTAATGCCTTAGGCATTCTCTACCAGTCAACCAAGGGTAAATTTGTAATTGCAAGTAAATCCAAAGTTATTACAGTTCAATAATTTCAGTCAAAAATAGTCCGCTGTTGGACATAGACTTCCCCCAAGTGTCAACATAAAGACTGGTCCTGTGCGTCTCGCATCCGTTACCCCCACCAGGTCATTGGTCCACCTTGTGGGAGGCCTTACAACGCTGCAACTTTCGGAACGTGGTCGCCACTGCTTTTGGCCCCATCGACCATCGGTTCTGCCAGTAATGTGCCTTGCTCACTAAGAAATCTAGCGGGCTATGTGAGAGGCCTTGGTTCTCCTGCGGATGTCTTCATTACTGATGTGATCAAGCAGGAATACTCCGCCGTTTCCATTACCCTTTGGGTGACTTTAAGCCTTCCTATAATGCCTATTGTGAGCGACAATGTTTCAGAGCTATAATTATGTCATCACTGACAACACGCACTGGTCAACATCTAAACTTAATATTATAAAGAGGTAAAGTTTGTTTTTAGGGTTCGGTATCTCAAAGAGGATAAAACGGAACCTATATAGGATCACTTGGTTGTCCGTCTGTGTGTCAGGACCCTTTATCTCGGGAACAAATTAAAACCATACTGCAATTAAAAATTCAAACCTTTGAGTTACATCCCAAAAATTTTTTTTTTTTGCGATTTGGAAAAATCTTCGTAACTCAATTCGGCAATTGACTGTTTTCATAGGTAAGTTAAATTTGCACTTGCCCGGTTTTTATGTTTGTAGGAGGTAATCTCTGAAAGTACTGGTAAGATTGCCAAAATTTTTTCACCAATAGAAAGCTGCTTTATTATTGAGTGATATAGGCTATATTTTATGTACTTGGGCGAAGCCGCGGGCAAAAGCTATTTTATTATAAAATGTTAACTTTATAGGTGAATGACATACACACATTCACAATATCATGTACAGAAATATCAACACATTTCTCATGGAAAATTAAATTTTCCTTCCCACAAATATTTCCATTTCCTACAATATTGGAATCCATGCATCCATTTGAGCATCGTTTGACACCTATACAGTATAGTACTTCAATGCACAACAAATTGATAGAACCGCTTCCGTAGTAACGTCGGAGAAAATTCTCGAATAAAATGGTGTTCTATGCGGAAAATTTCATAAACGTATAAAGGGTCAAATCGATTGTAAAATCGGCGAGTAGAGTCGCGGCGAAAACTTAATTTAGAAATAAAAGTAGAACTTTTTGAATGTAGCTTTTTCAAAGAATTATCCAAACGCTTAGTAGACACTTCGCGTGACCCAAGGGCTGGCTTTTGTCTCGGTCAGGGATTAAGCATTGCCATACAACGTGGCAATGCCGCCAGCCTTTTGGGTAAGTGTACCCAAAAGGCTGGCGGCATTGCACTGGAAGTGTCCAGTCGATAGCGATGCCTAGGAATTTTATGACGCCATATTTTAGCTAGTAGTTTTTGCTTTTAATGTACATATAGTTTAATAATTTTTTTTAAATGTAGCTTCGAAATTGCAATTTTTAATAATGTGAATGTCGTGTTTTTTAGGGTTTTGTACCCAAAGCGTAAGACAGGACCCTATTACTAAGACTCCATTGTTCATCTACCTGCATATCTTATGAACTGTGATAGCTAGATGGTTGAAATTGTCGTAAATGATGTATTTCTGTGGCTGCTGTTACCACAAATACTAAAAACTTAAAAAAATAATTATAATATAGTTTTTAATATTGTATAGATAATGGTACGGAACCCTTCGTGCGCGAGTCCGACTCACACTGACCTGCTGCTGCTGATATTTTTTGTATTTTTTTTTTATGTAAATGGTTCATGAAAATGTGGAAAGGAAAAAGTGGAGAATGTACAAGCGTGCTGAAAACGCTGAAATTATTCAAAAGATAAAAATGTTTATAAAGTTTTATGTATTTTTGATAACTTTGCGCTCAAGTTTGATATACTGTCTCTCTCGACTAAAAGTGCCCATGAGCCTCGTCTCGATATATATAAGCGTATTTTGATACTGATACTATAATATTGTTTTTAATATACTTATTTTTATTGTGCTTTTGGGTACAATATTGAATGGTCTACACTGTTCTTCCATAATATCTATTATTACTGTAATATGGAAATATTGCAAGAACAACCATTTTTTTAAAAGAGTAGCCACGGAGTTTCTTGCCGGTTCTTCTGCATAGGAAACGCCCATTTTGGAACCGTGCACTAGCTTCTGACGTTTTATAAGTGCCCATGTAGTAAAATATTTATTTATTTATTTTATAATTTATGTACACACATGAATAAAGAAAAAAGATACATTCAGATAAAATTTGTACAAAGGTACTGCTTATCTATACATATAATAAAACAGTAAAATTCTTTTGTGATGGTATTAATTGGCGCAAAAACTACTGAAATGATCCTGTTCAAATTTTGCAGACATAATCCTTATAGGTCAGGGCAACTGATAGGCTATAAACTATCACGCTATTTGCTATGGGGGGTGAGCAATAATCCAAAATGTAGGTATTGAACGACATTTGCCGCGAGTTCAATTCCCAGCTACAGTTAAAAATTTTGACATTATTTTGTCTTATTTTTTGTATTAAAATAACTTTTACCATTTTTTCAAAATAAAATTGACATTTCTATTCGATATCTTCTAAATATTTTGTAAAAACTAATCAAAACACATAATAAAATCAAAGCGACGAGTAAAATCACGTACTATAATGTAACATTACTCCATTTAGCTGCAAATTTAACTTCTAAAACGAAAATCATCACGCTATCATCGTTAGGGAGTCAACCAGTCAATTATGACGTTTATATAAGAACGTCTATTTTATAATTCATTCATCGAAGACCGCAGCGCAGTGGTTTCGTATCTAGACTTTCGTGTAATGTGAAGGTGGTTCAAATCCCATACGGCTCTCTCAGAATTTTTTGTTCTATTTTGTCATCGTGAATAAGATTTTTTTATATATTTTTGCAAGCTTACAATTTTTTTTTTTATATATCTACGTATATAATATATCTGTAGAAATTTTTAGTGAAGTGCGTATTATTAATTTTAGAAATCGATGTAGATAACTTTTATACATTTAAATTGTGTGGATCTTGATAATTATCTTACTTAAGCTTTGTTTCATCGCAATGAAACAAAGCATATGAAAGGCAAACGGTATGAAATCAAAGTTTTCGAGAAGTAAAATATGACACCATAAGCAATTCAGATACTCGCAACGCCATCTAAAGACTCAAAGTAGAAATAATGATGACAATGACGGTTGAACTTCATATTAAATTTGATAGATGGCATTGCGTATTTTACGTAATTGTGGCAAAAGAATGGCCATCGCCCACGTTTACAGTTATGTTTAAACTGGTGTAAGACGGAGGCATTTTTAACAATCCTACTGCTTATTTTTATTATTTTTTTCCCATTATTGTAGCAAGCTAATTGACCGTGATTATTCAAGGGATACCATCCAAAGACGATAAAAGTAAATACCTATATGTACTTAATTATTCGCTTTAAAATAACACGGCCACATTTTCAGAAGGAGTTGGTTACAGGGTACCTTGCATTGGATGGTCCACAGGTGGAGCGATGACCTGGTGAGGGTCGCGGGAGTCCGATAGATGAAAGACTCACAGGACTGGTCATTATAGCGACACTTGGGGAGGTCTATGTCCAGCAGTGGACGTCTTTCGGCTGAAATAAAAATGATGATGATGGGACCTTTTTTTTCTTTTTTTAAGGGTGGAAATCATCCAATGACTCAATCTTTTAATGACTAAAACTACACCTGTGTCTATCACTACGCGCTGTTGAGGATTGGGCTCGATCCGGTCAACTACAGGACGGCGAGCAATGGGTAGCTCGACGTCCGGAAGCCCGCGTCTACCGTGATTGGTAGTCGGGGTGGGAATCTCGGCTCGGCGTGAGGCCGTTCGTTCCCTAACGCGTGCGGCCTCCGCCTTCGCTAGCATTAAGGCTTTGCAGAAGGAGGCGACCGCCTGCCATTACTCCTCGCTCTGGATCAGAGCCCGGCGCGAGAGGTCACTGACGCCGATTACCTCCACGAGCACACGGCGGTGCTCCGCCCTTGCAGGGCACATCTCCACTGTGTCCTCCGGCATGATGGCACCTTGCGGATTAATAATGGTGTGTTTTATTATTTGCAGTCACTGCTTCATATAAAACGGAATCGAATGTGTTTTTCTGATCACAGTTCGACAACGTATAATGTATCTCAGATTCCTTGCAGCCTTACGTCGATATCTGGACGTTACCTCTTTGCAATGAGTGGTGACCAATACTGGAACAACCCTCTAAGGGAGGCCAGTCTCAGGGATAACACTTATCGGCTGCTACATTTGTTAACCGTAATTTCATTATTTTATGGTTAAGCTCAGGACTGTTGTGGGTGTTTCGAACGGTTTCTGTTCGGTTGAAAATACCCTGATATTACCATTTTGTGAATCGCCTGGAGGACTCGGTGTAGCATGCGGTGGAGGTCTATCCATCTTGAGTGAACCGCCGTGTCCTCATAGATGCAATCGGTGTCAGTAATTTCTCAGTTTGGCCATCAATATGCGAGTTCGATTGAACGGGGATACACGCGCACAAGGTTTCGTCGTAGTTCATTCATAAGTTGGAGACTCTTCGTAAGGTAGTTCCCACTATGGAAAAAAACATTTGTCTTATATACGGGGATGTCAATTAAATACACACCAAAATATCTTAGGTAAATGAACAAGTAATTCTAACGCCTAAAATGATCAAACTGCAACAATCAATGCAAGCATGCTCTCGCAAATTCTTCATAAGTACTGTTGTGGAAGAAGATAGTTGATGATTTATTTATTTATTTATTTAATCCTTTATGCACAAATGTACAGCGGCGAACTTAATGCCTGCCGGATGATGATGGTAGTTTTTGGATTCACTTAAGGCTTTTCACTATCAGTGCACGTTATCCAGCTGAAGGTCGGTGTCCCGATTATGCTCCTTCGTTTACCTCTATCAAAGCTGTCTAACTGCTTAAACTCTTCAGTGAAAAGTTAATGAGGCGAAAATTGTTATGGGAGATAACTCTTTCGATCAATTTTGCAGCTAGAGGGCCCTATCCATTTGCTGAAATCTCTTTGAGTCGCGCGTAGAATACTACGCGCCGTCGATTCAGGACTGCTTTGACCAGACGGCCGGACAGCACCACCGCAATCCCATGTTTGCGATGGCTGGGAATTGCCTTGCGGCTTTCAACACCCGGAGCGTCCCTTGCAGCGACCGCTGAGGAGTCAGGATGTCCTATCCCTCATAGTTTCAGCCACCTTCTTTGATCGTAGTGCTTCACTGAAGGAGGCTACTGGTTGTCATTTTCTCCACCAATCGCCCCCATAAGGACAAGGCGGCGCCGGCGCTCCGACCAAGCGGGACTGACTTCCACCGTATGCTCCATCGTATTCTCCGGGCGATTCGCACAATGGTGAGACCCGAGTGTTTCTTCCCGCTGAATTCGACACAAATACCTTCCGAAACACCCACAACCGGTGAGTCCTGCACGAAAAGAGGATGCCGTGACGCCTCTGTAGACACTTCTCAAAGACAGGCATTACCGCTGCGATTTGATTGTGGCGTGCTCACTGTGGCGAGGGGTTAAAATCATATAATGTTGTTTTAACAGAACATAAACCAGAAACATACATATGCCCATGCAAACATATGCCTTTTCCCTTGGGGTAGGCCGAAATGACAACTGCTACGACCCATACATGCTCTTTCTATTCAGTGACGGTCATACATCTGGATCTGGACGAGTACATAACATGTTTCCTGAAGGTAATTTGCGTTTTTAACCGACTTCTAAAAAAGGAGGAGGTTCTCAATTCGGATATTTTTACCTTTAACCGTTTTATGTTACAATAAATTATTGCGATGCTTTCGGAATGAATTGCAAGCACAGAGTGATTGTACAGTTTTACGAACTTAACGCGGACGAAGTCGCGGGCAACAGCTAGTTTCCAATAAGAAATTTCTTCCAGCAGACCTGCGAAAGGAGAAATAAAAAGAAAAGTAGACAATAGTGTGTAGAAGTAATTGAAGAAGAGAATGTGAAATCTTAAATTAAAATAATAAATACTTATATACTATACTATATATAACTTTACTAAAAATAAATACATAATGTATATACATATATAATTAACACGATAGAGAGAAAAGATAGTGCTCTTTTACTTTAGATTTGAAGAGCGAAATTGTTTGCAAATCTCGAATGCTAGGCGGAAGAAAGTTCCACAACCTTACTGCATGGACAGAGAAAGAGTAGGAGTAGTAGCTGGATTTATGAGGAGGGGATTTAAGCAGGGATCTTAGGTGTGATCTGCATGGAGCGTCGCTAGGGCGAGCGTAAGATATTTTTGATTTTGATCCTGATAAATGCTTTATAAATTTACAATATTTCAACAGATTTACAATTTACTGATGCGAATCCAAAGGTGTTTTACCCAGTTCTCAATTCGGTTTTTGAAGAGGCATGGGCACTTTGGATAGCCTAAGTGTTTTTCTATCCGATGTCCGTATTGCTTTCTCCAATAATGAAAGCAAGTTTACGAAGATAAAAAATATACGAATAAAATCGTTTATTCTCAGTAGTTCCTTTAGTAATTCCTTTGGAGGAACTACAGATCTGTAGCTGTTTTTGTCACGGTAGTTCCTTCAAAAGAACTTAAGGAACTACTGACACTTTTTCATCACTGTAGTTCCTTCAATAGGACTGAAGCAACTACTTACTATGTTCCGTGTACAAAAGAGTGTTCATGCTGTTTGCAGTTAATGAACATGAAACATCAAATACTCATTAGAGGATTATCGTGTTTTTATTTTTTTTTACTGCGATCCCACCGATGGTAAACAGTGATGAAATCGTTGATGGTGAGGCGCAACTGTTTATTAAGAGCCTATTCTCAAATTATAATCGGATGGGAAGATTGCAGCAGGCAAATTGTTCCAGTCCTTCGATGTACGCGGTATAAACGACGAGGTAAAACGACTAGTCCAGAACGTAGAGGTTTCAACAACGTAAGGGTGGATACTCGCCGTACGTCGGGTTGTCCGATGGTAGATGTGAGATGGCGGAATCAAGTCATGCAATTCCCGCGCACACTCTCCAAAATGCAACCTGTCTTTTCCATATAACATTGCTTGTCAGTGTATTTTCATAAATAAGCCGCATTTGCAACAAAAATTACGAATTCAAAATTAATTTATTTTGTGTAACAGGTGTTTTTCAATATAAGCGTTAATTGTACAAACCATGTCCCGCCGGTAGGCATACAAAATCAGAATTGTAAAATTAGTATAGAATAAACTAAAAAAAAGATTCGACCGATTAAAAATGACGAGCGAAGACAGTGAAAATATTTTTTCAATTGTACAAAGGAGTTGTGGCAAGGTACTTTTATGTGCCGAGCGTCAATTTTATAGGCACCAAGCATATCGAAACCAAATCACACATCGGCGTAGAGCAGGTTTTAAATTAGAAATAAAAACGGGAGATGCTACAGTTCAATAACGATTTCAGAAGGTAGTAAATTTTTTACTATTTCATTCTTCTTGTTTCACTAGACAGTCTGTGCTCCAATAGGTAAAATAAAAAAAGGTAAAAAAAAAAACTTACTACTGAAATCTTTTTCATTTTTTGTGTTCATGAAATAAATCAATTTAGATTTTTTTGAATTGGTCATTTTTGATAAAAACTAGCGTTTGCCCACGGCTTCGCTCTCGTCAATTGTCTACTATATTATAACCTATCCTATCCTACCCTACTCTACCTTACTTTACCTCTCTGCTCTACCCTACTCTACCATACTATACCCTACTCTACCCTACTATACCCTACTCTACCCTACTCTACAGTACATTAATTTAATATATCAATAAAAACATCAACTGGTCAACTTTAAAACTTCAAATTGTCAAATTTTCAGACCATAGACAACATTACGTTTAGCTGTCAGTTGCGTTTTATTATATCACGTTCCACGGGAATGAGATAAAAAATATGCTATGTCCGTCTCCTGGTTCAAAGCTAGTTCCCTACTAATTTTCAGCCAAATTGGTTCAGCTTTTCTTGATTAATAGGCCTCAGTCCTTACCGTTTTTTTTTTAGGTTGGAAAATCATCTAATTACAAATCCCGCTCTTAGGCGAAGCGAGAGATAGTGTCAGACTTTTATTGACTAAAAATCCACTCCTGTTTCTTCTTTGCTTTCATCCTGGTTTCACTTTTACGCTACCCGTGGCAGTCCTTAACGTAAGTTACCCATTACTGCTCGTTCTCCGCAAGCCCATGCCTACGGCAGCCGCATCTCGAATAGCCCTGCGATTCCAAACGCCCGGGGTCATTAATCTTGATATCAATTTCATTACAGGAACTTAGCTGAACATTATTAAGGTTTCTTGAAGTTACAACCGCAATAACGTATGTAACAAATCTCATACATTTCCTTTCTTCCAGCTTCCTTTATTTAAGTTCCAAATTATTACAAAGTATATTTTATTTCCCCCGACACAAAATTTAATACCATTTTTCAAGCAATTTTATATTAAATCTAGTCCAATTTTGGTAGGACTGACACTAAGGGAATACTTTTAAAACAACTCAAGTAATAAACTTGAAGTGAAAAAATATAAAAAAAATCTAATTTTCTTCGAAGTATGAAACGAGAAATATTATCGTTATGAAGTTGTGCTTTCAGTTTCAATTTTTCTGACGGTCTGTTGGTCCTCTCTCGGGAAATCAGAGCCCGGGGTCTTAGCACTGTCTCCGGTAATACCAGCTCTTCATTAACCGAGATAGGAACTGTGAAAATATTTACACTTTCGTTACAATTAAAATTATTTTTTTCGAATATTCATTTTGGTTAGATTTACTGTTGAAATCTCTGATAAAGATTTTTTATTTTCGCCATTGACAGATGCAAAGTTATTTGCAAACTAATCCCAAAAGGAAGTTATCTGCAATGTAATCCATAAAATTACAAATCAAATTAACTTTTTTCACTTTGGCTACGTCGCCACGACGTCACCGACCAACCAAAACCAGCGTTTTGGAGGTATAATCAGACATCATCGTGGCGATGTAAATTTATATAAAAGCCAAAGGCCAAACAGATGCTGATCTGTTTGGCCTTTGGCTCTAGTATATTGAAGTTACCAGTGTTAAGACCATACATATTACACATAGACATAACATAGACATAAGCCTCTTCCAAGTAAAGCCACAACAAACGGTTATGTGCTTCTCGCATCTATTGGATTCCTACTACCCTGACCAGGTCATCAATTCACCTTATAAGACGCCTTCCACTTGTCACTCGAGCACCTTTCGGCCCCTTCGACCATCTGTTCTGCAAGCAATCAAATGTACCCTGCCCACTGCACTTTTGGCGGTTTACCGGGCTATATCGGTGGGGAACCTTAGTTTTCCTACTGACATCTTCATTCCTGATGCAGTCACGTAAAGAAACTCCGAGTATAGTCCAGAATCAGAAGCATTTAAACCAACAACTGACTTTCAAGAAAGTGAGGATTAAGTGCTCTATCCTCATTGACATAAATCTTTATTAAAAGAATATTTTCTAAGTAAGCTTTTACGAAAATCACAGCGAAAGCCCGTGTCGTAAATATTACATTTGTAGAAAATATCGTCATCCAAAAGCGCCCATCAACTATTAATGAACGAAAACTCGATTCCCAGAGCGTCACTCTTCGTTAAAACTTTATTCGCATTATATGTTCCGAATTGACCCCAATCAATTGGACGTGTGTATTTGTAGAACTTTATTTTATAATATTATTATGCGGAACCTGAATATAGTTGGTTCAGAATCAGGAAGTGAGGAAGGAATCGATTCGTTCCAATAATTTTTACACCATGTTATATTTTTTCCCAAAAATATTTTAAAAAGGTCATAAATTGGACATCACCGACACTAAGTAAAAAACAGGTCATGGCAGGTCATAGCAGGTATTAAACGCCAGCGCACAGCTGAGATCATTTATTTAAGATTCATTACATAAAAAAGAAAGAGGTTTCAGGTTCCGCATATACTAAAAATAAGGTTGTATAAATCGCCGCTAAAATAAGCAAGAATTTTGGAATTGGAAAACTAGGTCATTGGTCCACCTTGTGAGAGGCCTTCCAACGCGTCTTCCGACACATAGTCGCCATTTTAGAACCTTATATCCCCATCGACCATCTCTTCTGCGAGCAACGTGCCCTGCCCACTGCCATTCAAGTTTAGAGATTCTTCAGGCTATGTCGGTAATCTTGGTTCTTCTACTTCATTTTTGATGTGATTACGTAAGGAAAATCAAAGTATAGCCTTTTCCATTGCCCTTTGGTTGACCTTTCCCACCTATAAGCCCAACTTAAAGTCAAACCTGATGCAGTTGGACACCTGTATTTTACATAAAGAGACTGCCTATCTAACCCCCATTACCTTGAACTGGGTTACACGGTACGACTTGGCAAAATTGGGGTTAGATTTTATAGTTTCTGCTATCCTTAACGTACGGCAAAGATCTTCAAATGACAGATGAGTCCAACGGTTTAACGTGCTTACCAAGTTTCTATGGGATATTGGTATGTTAAGATGGTCACTGATCCACAAACCAACCTAGATAAGCGTTCCTTAACCTCGGAGAGCGACCCGAGAGGCTGACGCATATCCTGCGAATAAGTCTCTAGCCCACACTGGCACTGTATTTGCGTTGAGTCAAGGATACCCCATCAGAATAACTCTACAGCGGCCAACCTATGCCCACAGTCACTGAATTTAATTTTGTTTAAAGGAATCGTCTTTGTATGTTATGAAAAAGGCAAGAAACGCTAGATGCGTTTCTTCACCAAAAGAGTGATAAACAAAAATTACAATCAATACGTAATTATGTCAATTATTAGGTAGTTAGTGGCCCCTGTTGCGTGCCACAACACCATGCTATTACCAGTCACAAACTAATTGACATGGCAGACGCAAACATCGTACACAGGCGTGCTGAATTATTGGCCCGATCAGGCGTGAAATCTGAGCATAAGACAGATTCCGGAACGACGGAGACTGAATGCGTTACGGAGAGGATGGTTTAGTGTCCATCGTATATCGTGAACATGAAAACTTCAGTTTTGAAAACAAGCGTACAGCGATGGTGGTGGTCTTACTAGAAAGACCAATAACCTGGTGATTGTCGTGGGAATCCGAAGGATGCCAAACGTACAAGACCGGCTGTTGAGGCGACTCTTGAGGAAAGACTAAGTTCAAAAGTGGACGTCTTTTAGTTGAAGTGATGATGATGTTTTGCCGATCAAGCTCGTCAGACAGCTTTAGTGGAAACACTGACACATTTTCACACTGCCGCTATACATCCTCGCACCTTGCACGTCTCTAGTAGAAAAGCATCCAGGATCTTACACATTGCTTACTCTATCAGTTGATTTAACATATCAATTCTATGTACATTAAGTGCTTGGTCCTACCATGTGCAATCTCTAATTTAATCAATCGTCTGCACAGATCCTTGGGTTCCCATTTCATCCTCGACTAGTTCGATAATCGTGTGGCAAACAGTTGCGCCAGACATGGCAATTAGCAGAAGTCCGTAACCGATTGTATGTAGGAATGGCTAACTTGTTATTGACGGCTTAGCATTAACTGCTGGGTTCTTAGTTACATAAATGATGGGATATTTTACTTGCAGATGGTATTTTTGTACTGAGAGCCTGATCTACGATTATCTGTTGTTTGATCACGCGATCGAAGTGTCATTGTTAAATTCGCTGTGCTTTATAGAAAAAGAGACAGTTAAGAAATGAGTTGCCAGTGTCAACATAGATTAAAAAAGTGCTTAAAAATAAACTGTTTATTGATTATAATAATCCTCCTATTTTACTCATGACTTATATTTATTTTTTAGGTCCAGTTAGTCTTTTTTTTTAATATTTTGAAATAGATAAAACATATTCATTTAATTTTTAGAACAATACCTTTTTTTAGGTTAGAAAATTATCTAATGACAAATCCCGCTCTTGGGAACGAACGAACGGGAAATAGTGTCGTCAGACTATTATTAAATAAAAACCCACTCCGTTTCTTTCGTTGCCTTTCGTACCACGGACGAGTCTTCGTTTCAGAATCAGACCCCAATTTATTACTTTTGAGCCCAGAAATCTCAGTCTTCTTGAATGCTATTTTTTGGTAGATAAGTGTGGCAGATGCAGTTTGAAACGTTTTATTTTCCGAACTGATGCTACAGCCAATCTGAAGGTCCAAAAGACATCAAAGTAACCATTCTAATTTAAAATTAAAGAAGTTTTTAGACATAACAAGAAGTAATAAAATTACTTATACGGTGGATCAAAAACTAATTATAACGGAACAATGATCGAACTTGATTTTAAGCTTACAAAGAAGTAAGGCTTTCTTTGTAAAGGCGAAGGAACGAAATTATGTTACTAAGTCCTGTTCGAAATGAGGCATCGTTAAAGATTCTCTGTAAGTAACTCTATCTTAGGAACCCAGTTTTATTATAAAACAGTACAAATATAGACTGTTGCGGCGAGAAAACGCTATGAAAGTTGAAAATTCGTTGGTTATAAAATCCTCGTGCATGACTTTGTCTAGAGTAGTACTACCACTAAACAAGTATTTGCGTTACCAAAATCCTCGACTCGGTATTGGTTTGAAAATAGATACAGCTATAGTCGAAGTCATAGTCATAGTAATTTATTGGTAAGGGATTCTTACAAGTCATACACATAATGTTAAATTATACTGGGTGCATTAGAGGGATATATGTCAAGGACACTTAAGCGCCACCACGTGCGGGTGGACACTGTGTCAAGACTCACAAAATATATGGCAAGCGCTATCACACTGCGGGTAGACAATGCCTAAAAATATATTTCTACACTGGAATACCATTGACCATTAGAGGGATATATGTTAAGGACACTTAAGCGCCACCACGTGCGGGTGGACACTGTGTCAAGACTCACAAAATATATGGCAAGCGCTATCACACTGCGGGTAGACAATGCCTAAAAATATATTTCTACACTGGAATACCATTGACCATTAGAGGGATATATGTTAAGGACACTTAAGCGCCACCACGTGCGGGTGGACACTGTGTCAAGACTCACAAAATATATGGCAAGCGCTATCACACTGCGGGTAGACAATGCCTAAAAATATATTTCTACACTGGAATACCATTGACCATTAGAGGGATATATGTTAAGGACACTTAAGCGCCACCACGTGCGGGTGGACACTGTGTCAAGACTCACAAAATATATGGCAAGCGCTATCACACTGCGGGTAGACAATGCCTAAAAATATATTTCTACACTGGAAGACCATTGACTTAGCGCTATCACTAAGCGGATAGACATGTCTATATCCTTTATTTGAAATTTTCAGAAGACAGTCTGCCGGACGAACTCCTACAAGCTCTGGGAACTGAAGGAGAGGAAAACACCAAAGTCGGAGAAGCTATTCGACCAGAATTAGCACTCCGCTGGACTAGAATCACGCAGACAGGACTTGGTAAAGAATCTCGAGAGGCAATTATTAAAAAATATCCCACACCCATAAATTTTCCAAGGTCAGTAGCCCCTCTAATGAATGCTGAGATATCAGCCTCCCTTTCAGACCCTACTCTCAAAAGGGATAAAAGGATCAGTCACAGACAAAACCTTACGGGAAAACTCATGACTTGCCTTGGAAAATCACTGAGCAATGTACTGATGGGTAACATCAATAGTAAGGTTCTTGTTGAGGAAATAAGCGATGCAGCAAAACTAGCTGCTGAGATGTTTTACCAAGACTCCTCCTCCAGACGATTTTTCACATTGGCTGGCGTCAATAAAGTGGTGCAAGATGCCGTACGGACTGCAACACCTGATGAAACATTGTTCGGGACAGACTGCGGTGAAAAAATTAGGGCTGCACAAGCAATTCAAAAGGCAGGTTCTATGATAAGAACAACAGAGAAGAAAACCAACAACAGCTGGAGGACCCAGAAAACAGCTCCATCCAGCTCCAAGCCCAGATACCGCAGATAGACCCTCAGGTACACGCAGGTAGAATCAAGTACTACAGGAACTACTGGTGTGACATAACCAGTGACCCAGTACTTCTAAAATGGATAGAAGGTTATGAGATTCCATTCAGGGAGACCCCACCTCTCTACCAAGCCACACCACAACATTGGTCGCAGAAAGAAAAAGAATTAATTAAATTAGAAACTGAAAAACTAATTACTTTAGGGACAGTTTCAGAATGTACCTTCTGCCCAAATCAATTTACATCACCAATATTTTTAGTTCCAAAACCCAATGGCTCATATAGATTTATATTGAATTTGAAAAAACTCAATAGTTTTATAGATACAGAACATTTCAAATTAGAAGACATAAGAACAGCTTGCAAACTTATATCTAAAAATTGCTTTATGTCCTCCATAGATCTAAAGGAAGCCTATTTTTCAGTACCTATAGCAGATAATTATAAAAAATATTTAAGATTCACCTTTGATGGCCACTTATTTGAATTTAATGCTCTACCCTATGGGTTATGTACTGCACCTTTTGTTTTTACAAAACTACTAAAACCAGTTTGCACTTACCTGAGAACCAATAACATCATCATGACATGTTATTTAGATGACAGTCTATATTTCTATAAATCAAAAAGGCAATGCGAGGAAAATGTAAAATTTGCAACAACTCTTTTACAAGATTTAGGGTTTGTCATCAATCTTGAAAAGAGTCACCTTAAACCAAGTCAATCATGTCAGTATTTAGGTTTTATTTTGGAATCAAAAAATCTTACCTTAGCGGTCCCCCAACAAAAACAAATTGCAATACTAGACAAAATCAAAACCTATCAAGTTAAAACTCAATGTCAAATCAGAGAATTCTCTCAATTGCTAGGAACATTAAGTTCAATTTGTCCAGCCATTCCATATGGCTGGGCATATACCAAGATTTTGGAGAGAGAGAGATATTTAGGGTTGATAAAGTCAAATGATAATTATGATGCAATAATGCCTCTTAAAAGTCTAGTTCACCCAGAATTAGACTGGTGGAGTAAGAATTTGGATAAATGTAATCCAATAAAACAATATAAATTTAAAACAGAAATACTAACAGATGCCTCCACTACAGGTTGGGGAGCTGTGTGTGAACTGAATAAAGCCTCCGGTTCATGGTCAAATTTAGAAAAAAATTACCATATAAATTATTTAGAGTTAAAAGCCGCCTTCTTAGGGCTCCAATGTTTTGCTAAAGATTTGCATGACTGTGAGGTGCTATTAAGAGTGGATAATACTACTGCAGTGGCATATATCAACAAAATGGGGGGAGTTCAGTTTCCCCACTTAAACAATATTACTAGAGAGATATGGCAATGGTGCGAAGAAAGAAATATATGGATCTATGCATCTTATATTAATACCAAAGAAAATTATGAAGCTGACAGGGAATCAAGAAAAATCAACATTGAATGGGAACTTTCTCAATCAGCTTATAGTAAGATAGTACATTGGTTTGGGGAGCCGGACATTGATTTGTTTGCTTCTAGAATAAACAGTAAATGTGAAAAGTTCGTATCATGGAAATGTGATCCTGAAGCCTTCCAAGTTGACGCATTCACTCTCGACTGGACTAACTATTTTTTTTATGCATTCCCTCCATTCTCACTAATATTAAAATGCCTTCATAAAATCATGACCGATAAGGCAACAGGCATCTTGGTTTTTTCCATATTGGCCATCTCAACCATGGTTTCCACTACTGGAGTCGTTATTAACCAAAGAAATATTAATCTTCGAACCAAATATTACGTTGTTATCCTCTCCTTTCAGAGAAAGTCACCCTCTTCACCACCAACTTACCCTGGCTGCAGGGCTGCTCTCAGCGAGGCATATGTAAGGAGAGGCACAGCAAATTCGGCCCTCCAAATCATGTTAAATTCACTATCCAAGAATTCCATGAAACAGTATGACTCACCCTTAAAATCTTGGTGGTTATTTTGCCAGAAATATAACGTAGACACATATGAAGCCTCAATTCCCTATATTTTAAAATTTTTAAGTGAATCCTTTGAATCAGGAGCATCTTATGGCACAATAAATGGACAAAACTACTTAGAAGTGGTACTGACCGGTTAATACTAACCTTTAAAAAACCACACCTTAGTGCCTCAACTCAAACTATAAGCAGATGGATAAAGACGACTTTACATGAGTCTGGAATTGATGTAAATACCTTCACAGCACCAGACATGCTTCCACGTAAGCTGCTAAAAGATCTGGTATCAGTATAGACCAAATACAAAGAACAGCTGGGTGGTCCCAGAATTCGGCTACCTTTGCTAGACATTATAATAGGCCAGTTATTCAAGATCCATCTTCTTTCAGTGATGTAATATGTAACACCGTAAATTACCCGACTTAATTTTATAAATCTCTTAGTCTGATAAGTTACTGATTGATTATTGTTATCCAGATACTTTTTTATTTTAATAAATACTTTACTATTTTTACTACCAAGTATTTATTAACTTATAAACAACCCTGCCTGACTTCAAACATCTACTCGTAAATCTGTCTCGGAGAAGGAGTAAGTATAATTATATGATTAAACGAACTTACCTTAAGTGAAGTTCTATCATAATTATACGAAGCTCCTTCTCCGAGACAGAGTCTCCCAACCCATCCCGACTAAAGTCCTCCCCTAAATAGGGTTGTTTAAGTTAACTAGCTTTAAACGAAATGACATATTCACACAGTGTTGCTCGACGAGAGAACAATTTTTTAATTTTATTTATTTTTTAGCTTTGAAATTGTGATGGCGCTGGTACATTACCGCGTTACTACTCGTAAATCTGTCTCGGAGAAGGAGCTTCGTATAATTATGATAGAACTTCACTTAAGGTAAGTTCGTTTAATCATATAATTATACTTAGTCAACAAATTAATGATTACATAACAATGTCAAATAAATAAAAGAAAAACAAATAAGTCGAAGTCAAATCACAAATTGTTTTTTTTATTTTTTTTTTAAATATTATTTATATTTACAGACGTAAGTACATATCACTATGCGATACCTTTGCTGAGTTCATCGATATCGATGCACTAAAAAGGGTGGTTTTTATATAAGAAAAAAACGCGTTTGTAATTATTATAACTAGCCCGTATTTTATTGAGGACAAAAAACAGTTACATGCTAGAGAAAATATAAAAAAAAAATCCTTAAATCTAGATGCCACATCTTGACATTTGAATGAAAGAAATGAAGAGCTGTGGTAAGATTTTACAGAATACAGTGCCTTCTGCGAAAGCTTCATGTATAGCACTATCACAACTAATTTCTATAATCATAAATAAAATAGTATGGTCCCACTGCTGGGCAAACGCCTAACTCCATTCTTTCCAACGATTACGGTTCCTCGCTTTCTGATTCCAATTTTTAAGGAAGACATCCAGGTCGTCTCGCCATCACTTTATCCCGCGTCGCTATGTCCGGGCATCAATCGTGTAGTTTTAAATAATAGAATAGAATAAAAATACTAATAATTATTATTTATTATATTCTATATTGAGTTCAATATTACAGAACAAATATTATTAAAAATAAATATGCAATGGGCGGTCTTATCGCACAGAGTAATTTCTTACAGAAAACCTTTGGATGTACTGAAAGGGAAATAGATTTAGGGCTGTTAGTGAACAACATTAGAAATAATAATACATACATACAATATAATAAAAAATTCACTAATAAATATTAAATATACAATTGAGCCAGGAGAAGAAAAAAATAAAGTGAAAGGTAATGTTCCTTCACCATAAGGAGGTATGGTTCTCCTTTTTCTTTTTCTTTTCCTTTCTTCCTTCCATTTATGTATTTTAGAATAGAATAGAATAGAATAAACTTTATTATACACCGAAATAGTCACAAAACTATTACACTAACTTAAATCTATAGGTACAAAGGCGGTCTTATCGCTAATCTTAACCTTAGGGTGGAATGTAAGAATTTAAAATTGAAAAAGGGAGTAGTTTGCGGTGTACTGCAAATTAATAATGTAAATATTAAATTAAAATTATTTATTGGACTATACATAAGATATATTTTATAAATATACTTTATTATTTTTAATTAATTAATTAATTAAAAAAAACATCATTAATTATACTTCTACGGTGTAATCTTTTTAACCCAAAGGTTGACTGGTATAGAATGCTTTATTGCATTATATCTGCCTATGTTTCATTACATAAAGTATAATATATAAACAAATATTTCTCAATTAAACAAAACGCAGAACAAAAATCAACGTCTATTCTGCCAATTTTTTTTTCAACACAGGTTTAAAACTCCACATTCTTTTACATTGTTCCAATGCGGCGTCAAATACTAAAAGGGATTCCCGCTGTTCGCTCATAATTCATATTTCTACACGTTAAGCTGGAGTGCAGATGCATATTCATGTTTTTAAGCTACAAATATTTTGTGTTCACCCATCTTGCCAGCTTATAGATTTAGTACCGAGATAGGGAGTTTTTGCTGGTTGCTTTTTGTAATGCCATTTTGTATTTATTAAAACAAGAACATCATGACTCTTTTTTTTTCCAGTAAAGGTTGCTCATTGAGTACTTTTGTTTCGTACAATGAAAATAAATAATTAAAAAGAATCCGTATAATAAGTCTGTTCTGTTCGTGAATTTAGGCTAAAATAATTAACCATGATTCGACACTGAATGAATACTCGTACAACTTTGCACTAATTTGTTTCATCACTAATCTTACAAGAAGGAAAACGCCTTTAAAACTGAATATATAAATATCAACAAAATTAGAATAGAATAGAATAAAATTTATTGTACACCAAAATAGTAACAAAACTTTTGCACTAACTTAAATCAATGGATACAAAGGCAGTCTTATCGCTGACAGCGATATCTACCAGACAACCTTAGGATGGACTGTAAGAATTTGAAATATAATAATACTGCAAATTAATAGAGTAAATATTAGATTAAAATTACATATTAGACTGTACATAGATATAATATAGCTATTATATATAAAAGAAAATTTATAAATATTATATTATTATATATATATATAAATTAATTATGTTCTTCTTCTTAGCGCATCGAAGGCAAAACTATTTAAATTCCTTGCCTGGCCCAGTATTCGACCACGGCAGTGCCGTCCGCTGATGCTGTCATTAGATTTCTACGTGAACAGGTAAGAGGGCACGTGATATAAGATGGGAAGTGGGACATGGTCTGCGGAGAGACGCTGCACAAAGACTGAAGATTGAAACCGTCTAAGAACCCCCATCTGTGGAAATTGTCTTTGCTACGCCCAACTTGGGTGCGGAGTCTGTTTACAGTTTTCCAGGTTGGCCATGGCAACTCGTGTCCAAAATATAGGCTCCCCGACGACTCGATAAAATTATCAGGAGTTTTAAAGTTCTCCCGCCAGAAGGAAAAAAAGAGAAAGGTCGTATCTAATTGTGTTAATTAAATGCTGCATGTACAAGTAAAGTATACAAGCAAACTTAGTTTTTAAATTGATACCGTACGAAAAAAAACAAAATTGTATGGCTTACAATACGTTCTTGTTGTAGTGTAGAAATTTAAAACCTCAAAAACTAACTTGAATCACTCAAAAATATTTTTTGAACATTCCGCAGAAAATCAAATCTAATGAATGTATTTCTATTCTTCGATCCAATGTTTTTACCATATTCCAATCTGTATTTTCTTATCAACAAACAGGAAACAATTAATTTCATACTCATCGACACAAAAAAAGGATGATTGTATGAATAATATATTTCCTCAACGCATAAAAAACCTAGCGAAGTTTTACCGCCATGCATTTTTAATTGCAATAATAAAACGGAATAATCTCTTTGACCACGAATGAACTGATTACCTCCCTTTGAGCTTTAAACGTAATTGTGTTTAATTTCTTTCATACTTGTTGAATTTTTCGATCATTGCAATATAAGCCTTAAAACAATGTCGTAAGATTCACGTGAATTGAAAAGGCTACACTCAATTCCAACTTTTTTCAGACTCTTTAAAACTAATTAGTGATTTAACTACACTTTTAATAGATTTTTCTCAGCGTTGTAAAGAATGTCGGTTCAAAAGAGCTCCAGGTTTTTGTAGGTCGTTAAAGTGAATGAAGATTCTAGATTGATGTTTTATTATTTTTATAGACTACGGCAATACAAAAACAGAGTTTTCTCTGAAAGTGTACTTAATTAACTATTTTCAATCATGTTTCTTGAAAAATTATTACATAATCTATGTTTTACTTAACATCTTACTACAATAAATTAAATGTAGTGGTTTTGAACTCCTAAAGGCGGGTGGAAAACTGGTCCTTAAGGCCCTTCAGAAGCTATTTGATTCCGTCATACTCAAGGGAAAAACGCCACAGGCGTGATGCAGAGACGTAGTGGTACTCTTCTTTAAGAAGGGCAATAATGCCCTGCTTAAAAATTACTGACCCATCTCGCTTCAGAGCCATGTCTACAAGCGGTTTTCCAGATTCAGGTTCGACGACTTCCAGCCTCCCGAACAAGCCGGATTCCTGAAAGGCTTGAGCACCGTGAACCACATACATACGTTGTGGCAGGTTATACAGAAGATTGAGGAGTATTATCAGCCTCTCTGCTTAGCGTTTGTGGACTAAGAGAAAGCCTTTGATTTGATTGAGACTTGTGCTGTACTGCAGTCTCTCCAATGGTGCCAAATTGACTACCGGTTCATCAAAGTGCTGAAGTGTTCCGGAAGACGTAGCGTTGGAAGGCCTCCTTCACTGTGGATCGATGACTTGGTAACGGTTGCGGGAGTCCGATGGATGCAAGACGCACAGGACCGTTCGGTATTGGCGACACTTGGGGGAGGCCTATGTCTAGCTGTGGACGTTTTTAGGCTGAAAGGATGGTGATGATGAGTGGTTTATTTTCAGATTTCTATAAAAAAATAAAGAACACATAATGTAGATAATAATCACAAACATTAATAATCACACTAATATTAGGAAGACGAAAGTTTGTAAATGTGTGTTTGTTACTTCTTCAGGCTCTAATGACAAGGATGTCCATAAAACTTGGTACATGATTACCTAAGTCATATTCTAGAATAGCACATGGATTGAATTTGCCATTTTGTCGAATTATGCGTTCTAGAACAGCAAGAAAAAAAGACAAGAGAGCACATTGGATTTCCTCGGGAGTATATCCTCACTTGGGATCATTTTAGCTGCTGGCAGTGTCTAGTAATTAATAAAAAAAGTTAAAATAAAGAGTAAAATTTTCTTGACTACATAGCTAAAGGATTTTAACATTTTCATTTCAATTTACCAAGTCTCACTGAAAAACACAGCACCTCCTAGACATTCGTAACACAGAATCTATTTGTTATAGAAAGGTACACTGATAAAAATATAACACGTGCGTGGTTACCAATATAAAAATACAAGGCGAAATAAAATGACGAGCAAATAACATAGCCAACATTCTACAAGATATATTATTTGTTGTAAAAAAAGATCAAAATGACATACAAAATGGTTGATAATCAAACAACGAAGAGTTAAGTGTTACAATAGTTACACTGAATAGAAATACAAATTAGTTACGTGGCCATACTGTATCAGTAATCTTATTTATTTTGTTCATTTTGGCTTCCAGCTGGTTCGGAAAACCCTTCTCCCCTAAATATCTAGAAGGTTCAAAGTGCTAACGATAAATTCTATCAGAATTCACGCGTTCAATATCTGTTGGGGTAAAAATATGAGACAATAAGATTGGGTGACTGTGAAATCATGAATTTCACCGAAGCCTAGAAGCGATTTCATAGCCATCTGCTCGGAAAGAATTGATGACTTACTTTGAAAGGACAGTGACCTGCTTTAACCCTAACGTTTAAGTAATACAATGTTTATTTTTATTACTATGCTCATTTTTTATTTTTTTTTATTTAGCATAGCATAGTGGGCCTTAGAATGTTCCCACTGTTGGTACTCAGGCCTCCTCGTTAGGAAAGGGAATAGGCCGTAATCCACCACGCGGGCCTAGTGCGGGTTGGGAGATTTTTTAGTTCTAGGACAAACCGGTTTACTCACGATGTTTTTTTTTCACCGTTTGGAAAGCAGGGGTTTTGAAATAAATTACACAAAGTAATGTGCCTGGCTGGGTTTGAACCCGCGACCTATGACTCTTAAGTCGGATCCATTACAACTCAGCCACCACTTTGAAGATTTTATAAGAGCGGGGGACGTCATAAGGTGATTTTCCTACTAAAAAAAACCATTACTCTCATTTTTTATTAATTAACAATAAATGTACTAAACACAATGACTATAAAACAAAAACAAAAGTTGTAACTACGAAGGTGATGCTATTTATAAAGAAATATCTTACAGCATACATGCGAAAGGAGAAATAA
This sequence comes from Mythimna vitellina, assembly GCA_949316375.1. Taxonomy (NCBI): domain Eukaryota; kingdom Metazoa; phylum Arthropoda; class Insecta; order Lepidoptera; family Noctuidae; genus Mythimna; species Mythimna vitellina. The sequence goes on along the minus strand of OX438687.1, from coordinate 2,138,009 downwards.
AAAACAAAATAGATATACAATATGTAACTGGGATAATACAACTTATAAGGGTATTTACGTGGGCGTATATACGTGGGTGTATATACGTGGGCGCATATACCCTTACTAGAAAATTAAGTGACCGTCACAATTTGTCGTAAAAAAGACACGGTAAAATCCTACAGGTGCTGATAGGACTTTATAGTTAATCAAACTTCCGTAACTTCTTGATTGTGGACTGTAAGTATATTAATGAATTTGTAATTGACAATTGGTACGCCGAGAAAACAGTAATAATATTTATGCTAGAATACGCGCGATCAGTAATAAGGTGTAATATGTTGTGTCAAACAAGAAGGAACATAGTAGTGGGTTTTTAGTAAGTAACAGTTTGACAGCCCTTTCGCTCCACCCTAGAGCGCGAGAAGTCTTTGAATGATTTCCTACCTAAAAAAAGGCGAGCAACTACAACTTTTCTTGTTATTGAAATTGAAATTTGATAACTTTTTATTTGGCGTAACTAACACTTAGACAGACGGTCGGACAACAAAGAGATCCTATTCGGTTTTTCCTTTTGAGGTATGGAACCCTAAGAAGCGAGAAAGAAAACACGTTAATTTAGCACACAGACATACAAAATAAAGAAACAAGAATATAGCAACTTAAATTTAATAAAAAATAAAACGCGAAACGAAACTGCAGGTAAAGGTAATCAAAGATATGAAATAAATAACGTCCAAGAACATCATATCGACAAAAGATTGTATAATCATTTTCGTTTTTCATAGTTCTTTCGAATGTCATTCAAGTCAAGTGAAAGTCAAAGTCAAAAGTTTTTTATTTCACATCGGCCTATATGGGCACCTATAAAACGTCAGAAGCTAAAGCATGGTTCCAAATTGGTCGTTTCCTATGGAGAAGAACCGGCAAGAAACTCCATGGTTACTCTTTTAAAAAAAAATGATGTTACAATATTTCATTTTTATTTAATTCACATAGTAGTTACTGTACAATATTTTGTTAGGAGAAAACATGGCGGAAGATAGCAATAAATATTGCGCATTTCAACTTGGAGTGCTGAAAGGTTTCCTTTATTTTCCTCTTCAGATTGCAAAAGAATGAGTACTGACCGACGTGCTCGGTGTTGCAATCGCATGAAACGAATGAAATGAAACTGAAAATGTTAACTGTTTCTAAAACTATTGAAGTACCATATCTGTACACTACTTATTATATTAATATTTGTAGAAAGTATTATTATATAAATATATAGAATCGAATAGAATAGAATAGAATAGAATAGAATAGAATAGAATAGAATAGAATAGAATAGAATAGAATAGAATAGAATAGAATAGAATAGAATAGAATAGAATAGCATAGAATAGAATAGAACAGAATAGAATAGATAAATGTTTATTTAATAAAAGTGGCACATTGAAATTAAGATACATTAAAACAATTTAACGCATATATTGCATTTTTGCCTGAACTAGGTTTAACCTGTATGTCAGGCTAAAAAGTACTAAGAACCTAAAAAAATAACAATAATTAAATTCACTATATTAAATAACCTAAATTTAATTAACTAAAAGCAAAGCATGTTTTATTTACAAACTAAAAAGAGATCTTCTGTTTCTCTGTAAGAGTTGCTGAGTAAGTATAGCACAATATTTTTTTTATATACTTAGGTAGTAAAGCTCATTGCAGAAGAAAAAGGACTATAGTAGTCTTGCCCATGGTATCGTCAAACGGGGTGAATAGGAACGCAGGGGTAAATAGGAACAAAACTTTGATTAGATTTTTCACTTTGGTATATATTTATGTTGTTGATTTCTATCAAAGCATCCGTTTTTGTTACAATTAAAGAATAAAGAGGAGTACTTAAATGCTGGAAAAAATTACAAATTAAAGCGAAGATACCCTTCAAACTTTTGTTCCTATTCAACCCTGCGTTCCTATTCACCCCGTTTGACGTTTACCATCTAGAGCACTCCTTAGTGAACTAGTTTGTTAACTCATGGCTTGAACTAAAGGATAATTAGTTTCTAAATGAAATGCAAGTCAAGGTGTTTAATAATATTGTTCATTCAATCACTAATTACAGCAATTTGTGGGTACTAATCAATTTTGCCAAAGAAAGTGTAAATAAATCCAAAAGCAAGTAATTTGTTCCAATCGAAGAATACAATAAAATTTCAATCTTAGAATAATTTTCGCAAGATCGTCATGGATTTCAGTAACTAAACAAATCATCCAGAATACGTTTCTGATGTTTACAATAAACAATTGATTTCAATTTATTCCTTGCCACGTTCGGTGTTGAGATGGCAGAACTTTTCTCTATTATATATTTTCACTATCCGTACTTCATCAAATTCAATTTAAGTTGTATCATATTCATTTCCTTTTCTTTTTATTTACTAGGTTAGTTCTTTCGGGCTATTTATTTTTTATGACTTTTAAATTCTATCTGTCGCGTTATAGTTATTTGGTTCGGTTTAAATTTTTCGATGTCACGTCTTTAGGATACCTCAAAGCATTTTTATTCTTGAAATTTCGACGAAAACCTTTGACGGAAAAAGAGGGATGCAATAAGTTTGAACGATGTATGCCTGTATGTCTGTCTGTGGCACAGTTGCTCTTTTATTTTTAAATCAAGTTTCGGGGGTGAAAGTGAGAGGTAACAATCGAATGTTTGCAAATATGCCAAAGTAGGGTATCAAATAAAAAAATAAAAGATTTTTTATTACGACTCTATGATAAATAACAATTGGTCTAGCCGTTTTAAAGTTACGACAAGTAAACGGATATTTTACAAAAAATACATTTATGAAAACTTTGGATTGGGAGTTTTTTTTTTTAAATGACTAATTTAATTTTTATTACTGTGACATATGTTCTGTGACAATGTTTGATGTCAGTTTTACCTAAGAAAAATTTTGCTGAAAGATACTTCACCATCTCTTACTTTAGAAACAACTAATATTGCATACATATTATTGCATGTGCTGATTTTTCCTTTTTTATCAAGAGATAAATCACTCCCATATCCTGGCATAAACTAATCCTGCTATGCTCTGCTGTTATATCTTAGACATCGTTTTTTCCCATCCTTCAAATTTCCATATTTAATCTTAATAATAAAATTTTAACCTTAAAGTATTAGGTACACCTTGACGTCAAAATAAAACCTTATCACAATAATATATTGGTTGACAGATGCATTCAAACCGCTTCTGTATGCATCTATAACGCATTACAAACGTGTTGCAGTAAATCGGGCATTAGTAATGAGACCAATTATAACATAATTAATTTCAGCATGAATAATGAGACGTGACTAGTTGAACTTCGGTGTTCAGAAATCTAATTTAACAGTCGGCTTATTTCTCAAAGTTACGAACGATGACAAGCACTTAATATAAGAGCTGTTATAATTTTTTACAATTCATCGTAAAGTAATTTTTCGGTAGCTTAAATTTTGCTTTCTTTTTGTAACTTGTGTTTGACACAAGGTTATAAAATGGAAATAAATTATCTCAAACTGGTTTCTGCTGGCGGTTTCACCCGCGTAATAGTAAGAAATATATGCCAATGTCGCTCAGTGATAAAGTAGCATTCTATTGGGGAAAGAATTTTTAAAATCATGCCAGTAGTTTTTGAGTTTATGCATCACAAAAAAAAATCCAAAAATTCAAATCTTTTCTCTTTATATTATTTCAAATAAATGAAAAATAATACAAAAGTGACCTGAAAGGTGACTTTGTATCAAAAAAAAAAACCAAATAATACCAGACTGAAGAAGAATATTTAAATCATAAATTAACCAGACCTATTGACAAAGAGCTACTATAACTTAAACCACTCTAAAAAAACTAAAACAATACGTACAAAGACTTGAAACTTATGAACAAGTTGTAACAAGTTTCAAGTAAAACGATTCAACAAGACAGGAACTCCGTTCCATTCATTGAAGTTGTTGAGTTTCAAATCAAGTGCACAAAGAAAATTTTAGAAGGTTGTTTACGGATAATGTATGAAAATAGACAACTTCACACAAGTAGATGCGTACGTAAAAAAACAGAAAAAAAAGAAAGAAAGAAAGAAAGAAAATATGTTTATTTGGCACACAACTCACACAACTTAAATAAAACATAAAAAACAAATAAGAATAAAATAATAACGACAGTAACATTGTATCTTACGGCTGTTCCAAATAGGTCCAGTTCAGCATAATACCCGACAACTATGTAGCAGTTGCATGATGCTGGTTTTAAACTGAACCTTTGAAGCGAGTATATGGAACCGACTTTTCTGTACCTATTTGGGTACTCACTGTTTTCGATTGATTGTAGGTGCCACTACAGACTACAGACCGCAAGATATTCAATAGCAATTCAGTAACAATATTCTTTATTGTACACCAATAATAAAATTGCAATAGGAACTTAAAATTAATAGGGTGCACGCTCTTGTGTTTGACTACTACGTCGTTTAGAGCGTTTGTATTTTTTTATTAGGATTTCTCAGAGACAGTCCGTGGTTCTGGATTCTGATGATGTAACATCGCAGAAGACTGGTCTGTGTCCGGTTCTGCCTGAATGCCGTTCCATTAAATTATAGACAATTTTAGAAAATAAAAAACAAGAGTGTATATAGAAATGATCAGAAAAAATGCTCTATCGTTTGGTGAAAACGGGTCTAAGCTATTTCTAAAATTAAATAGGGTTCAATTGACACTAAAACAACTACAAAAGTTAGTTTCAAGTGCATTTGTATTTTTTTAAACGGAAATAAAGTATTTCGAGTTTTTTAATCTAAATTAACATAGATCACCCACTTATTAATCTGGTTAGTGTTTATCAATACAACAACACTTAGTCCTTAATTCATTAAACCCCAAGCGAACGCCGGCGTTCGCTCTATTATTGTCTTTCTATTGTGTCTCTAATTACGGCAAATGGTTTAGTTATAATGATATTATTAGACTTATATCCGTTTTCACCAAAATAAAGGGTAAAAATATTTATTTGCATTAAGTACTTGGTAATAATTACCAAAATTATTATAAAAAAACATTCATCATCGTATAAATATATGTGTAATATTTTTGCGCATAATAATATGACACATATCGAGTCAGCGCTGTGATCTGCGCCAAGAATAACATTCGATAGGAAGGACTATTACGGAATAAGCCTTCTGTATCTTTTATTTTTTGTGGAAACTCCTCTTAAAGCAATCACTTAGCTCAGTGACAATGTATTTGATCAATTGAACTAATTGAATTGCGGAAGTTTCTGATTTGTAATTGATAATAATAATCGAGTGTTTGAAAACAGTTCATAGGTTACTATCTAAAGTTTCTGATTATAGTGAGGCCTTTAAAAAATGAAGGCTCGAATTTTTGTAGTAAAAAGTTACCAGACTTATAATTTTAGACGATACCACTGACTAAAATTATAGAATTATTGAACTCTGGGTCTATACAGAATACTAACGTTAGTAAAAACTATGTAAGGTCTTCAAAAATAATTTTCTTCTTTACCACTTCGTTCTTGTTAACGCTATGTTACATCGCAGTAAAAGCCAACAATTAGATTACTAATTATGATTATGATTATGATTATGATTAACAAATTCTTTATCATAATCATCATCATTTTAGCTGAAAGACATCTACAGTAGGACATACGCCTACCCCAAGTGTTGCCACAATAAACGGTCCTGTATGTCTAAAAATATTTTTACGTGCATTCCAATTGTTTTCAACACATAATGTATCGCACGATGTATATACGAGTAAGTTGCTATGCTAAATGATAAATGATATTTATTTTGTAAGTAAGTTTAAAAAAACACTTTTACACGTCAATTTTTTTTTGTTATTTTAAACTAGATGAGGCCGGTGTTTCCTAGCTGACTACCCTGAGAAGAAACACCGAAACAAACTCAGGGGTCAAAGTCTAAAGGTCGTCTAAAGGCTAAAGATGTATGCTATGTTAAAGATAAACTCTTAATAAACTAGTGCGCCTGACCATCAATGATTGCATCTCCGCTTACCATCAGGTGGGATCGCAGTCAAGCACTGGTTTATATCAATAAAAAAAAAAGATACAAATTACATTTCCAACAAGGTTACGTTTTCACATAGAATTAAGATTGACATTTGTCTAATATTACGTTTTGTTATTGTCTAGTATATAATTTTAATCTAATATTTACATTATTAATTTGCAGTACACCGCAGACTACCCCCCTTTTATTCAATTTCAAATTCTTACATTCCACCCTAAGGTCGTCTGGTAGATATCGCTGTCAGCGATAAGACCTCCTTTGTACCCATAGATTTAAGTTAGTGTATAAGTTTTTGTTACTAATTTGGTGTACAATAAAGTTTATTCTATTCTATTCTATTGCGACTTCTTTCACTAATCTTAATTTAAAAGTGCAGTCTATGATATTAATAATCTAAACCCTACACTAATTAAGTTTATCTCACCATCTTCAAACGATCGCGTGTCGTGCTATCCACTCGGCAAATAAATCAACCCTGCGGTGACACCTCATAATTCAGAGAGGAACCTCGTAAATAAGCCTAAAGCATAATCAACAATAGAACCACAGTAACCCTTGAAGATAATATAAAACGTGGATCTGATGTAGAAAGAGAAAATGAAGGAATATATGGTAATATTGAAGGATTTAAAAAGGATGACATTGTGGCTTCGTTAAAGGGTATTGAGAATGTAATCCGAGGTGGCTACTATAAAAAAATTGCTGGCAGTTTATATGTTCATATCGAGTTCATAATCCGGTGGTATTAGGCTACCTGTCCACCGGTGGAGCTAGGCTACGGAGCGGGGAAACGGAGAAATATTAACCAATAGGATTGCGCAAAATCTCCGCTCCTCTTCAGTGGACAGGGAGTAGAAACTAGCCTAAAAATTCATACAAAAATAGCTAAAACAGTCTGCCTTGTCACTTTTCCTCGCTCCGGACCATAGCTTGTACCAAGGCCCGGCGCGAGAGATCGCCGCCGCCGATCACGAGGGCACGGCAGTGCTCTGCCTAGGCGAGGCTTACTTCTATCATATGCTCTACCGTGTCCTCCGGGCGGTCCACACAATGGTGACACATGGGCGTTTTTTTCGCACGAATCCGGTACAGAAACGTCCCGAACTTACCATGTCCAGTGAGGACATGCGTCATACGGAAGGTAAGGACGCCGTGTGGTCTTTCTAGCCACTCCTCAAAGAAGAGACCTACCGCCATAATTAAGTAACATGACTGTGAAAAGGGCAGGAAGATGTTGATGATTGTTAACAAATGCAACAAAACAAAGGTTCTCCATCTCGCATGACATGTTTTGCATCTCCAATAGATCAAGCTCAACTTTGCTTGTATTTTAACTTTTTTGTTTGCGGTTCCACATCATTATTAGTTTCAGTTTAAAATATTTCTCCAGCAAAAAAGTTAACGCTACGAAAATTTTCACGAAGCAGCCTGAACCAACTAAACTACACCATTGCGAGAATCATTTCAATAAAACCCCGGAGTTACACAAACACTCATTTCCCAACCCGTAAAAACTACTCCAACAAAAAAATCCGACCCTTACGTGCATTACCCTGCCTCCACAAAACCATTTTAGTACAACCCTACCTGTTGTTGAACTATAAACTACCGCATCCATTCACCTGTACTCGACAATACCCTTTAGAAGCGAGTACAATGGTGAACAAAAGAGTTGTGCGTGACGAACTCCCAGAATGATTTAGTACAGTTGCGTGGAAAAGAACAATGTACGCACTTCATCTCCTCAGTGTACATTTTTACGTAGTGTATAATGGAGTTGATGGTACGGTCAGGCGCTATTATTTACTGATATTTAGTGTAAAGTCTTTGAAAATAAGAATGCGTGAGGCGTTAAAACGTTATAGGAAATGTTTCTAAACAAAGGTTTCATAAAATTAATAAGTGCAAGTCAGACTCGCACACGATGGATTCCGTACTATATAAAAAAGGCAAAAAAAAACACGTTTGTTATATCCCCTTAATTTTAAACTTAAAATTGCTTCATCGTTATTTCCGCTTGAAATTGGGAAGTCCAAACTATTGTTTTGATTCATTAATAGTATCCCCCAAAGGTTTTAAATGTAAATGTTATTTTGGGTCAGGCCAGGTGTAATAACTAGATTTGAGCGAAAGCTCAGTTGTGTTCGGGTATAGTTGTTGAAATATTTTGGTGATCTGATTGTAAATCGTTTAATGGGAGCATTTTGATGATTATTTGTTTGTTGGAGAAGTCAATAGTATGGAAGCTTAAGAACGAATGAACGACCTAAGTGAAAAGTGACACATGTCACTTTGACAGATTCCGCACTGACGTTTGCACGAACCGAGCAGATAAAAGTGCCGACCGCAGAGGTCCGGAGCTCTTTCCTCTGTCGGCAGCCGTGCAAACAACATCGAGTCTCGGAGACTGTTTCACGGCTCGTTGTGTGAAGTGAATACCTAAAGCCTGCGTTATATCTAATCAGTTATGATCTGGAATAGTTTGTTTATTGCTTGATACCCAGCCATCGCCCACAAAACAGAGTCCCTGGACAAAGCTTCAATGATGATCGGCATCCTTGCGCCGACATATTTATGTTTTTTTTTTATTCATATATTTATTTATGTTAGTTTGAGATTGATAATAATATGATTTCGCTTGCATAAGGATAGGTACAATAATAGAAAAATATTACAGATACGATTCATGGATTTCCTGAAAATGATATGACTAGGAAGGAGGTTAGGACCACTGTGATTACGACAGATAGAGATAAGAAAATAAGGAAGAAAATAGAGGCCGACATTATTGTATTTTCATTAGTAGGTACATTACTTACGTAAATAGAAAAATATATTGTTTTATATAGAGTTACATATTATGTTCAAAATTATGTATTCTCAATGTAGAAAAGGGCCACTTTCATGTACGTGGATTTTTTTTTTTCTTTTAACCCATTCTTGAAATATAAATTTTAAGTCAATCTAAAAACTACAAACAGAAATAACGTAATAATAATAATGAAAAATATTAAGTTAGCAAAAATACAAATTTGACGTACCTACATTTAAAGTATCAAATAACTATCATACATAATATTATAGAAAACCATTTTCACTATAGCAAAACAATATCAGCCACTAACCGCCAATTCGAAATACAAAGGCAAAGTTTAATAGTTTCTGATCCATATCCAGTTGATCATTATTAAATCTTCAATAAACTGTTGCCAATCAATCAAAAACTTTGATTATATCTAAACAAATTTGGCCATATGTTTATAGTTTGCAGGAAAAGTCGTCAAACTAGTCTAGAAGTAAATTAACTCCCAATAATTACATTTACACTAGGAATTCTATACCTGTACCAGGCCAAAAAGTTTTTATGTATAAGGCACTGGCCACTTGTATTTAGTTTGAAAACTATGGTTATTTAAAAGTGAAAATACCAGTGTTCGAAATTTGAATTTAAAAAAAAAAACCGCTGAAAGGGATACAGTTTTAATTGCCAGAAGACGCCCTAGCAGCGTTCGAGAAGGCCGTCGAAGATGTGTCTGCGGTAGACAAGAATTTTTTTTCTGAAAATTGGTTCAGACGCATGAAAGTTTGTATAGGCTAGTAAAGAGTTCTTTGAAAAGATTTAATAAAAATATTTTATCCATAGAAGTTAGTTTTTTAGTTTCTCAAAACTTTCTGAGTGTCCCACGTATTGTAGCTTCGTCCACAAGATCATTCGACATAAGCGATTGTTTACTCTAACGTGTTTGAGTACGTTTAAAATTTGCACTAGACCCTCTGAACTATTTTGATTAAATTTAACACGGATAGATTGTAATCTAGATAAACATATTAATTTAAAAAACCTGGTAAGTGCGAGTCGGACTCGGCGCACTAAGGGTTCTGTACAAACTTACCTATGAAAACAGTTCAATTTCCGTATTAAGTTCGAAAATTTTATCGAATCGCTAATTTTTGTGATGTAATTACCAATTTACAGTTTTCAGATTTTTTCCTATAGTTGTGCTATAAGACCTTGCCTCATGCCAAATATTAGGATTCTAGGTCAACCTGAAGTTTCTTATGTTAAATGTTGCTGTTTACTCTAGATCAATTATTATTATTATAGTGAGTGACATTCAGTTCCTAATAGCTAACTATCAAAAACCACTTCTATCCCCATACGAATAAAGCAACAAATATTATTCTGGTGTAATTTATCTCTTCCTATAAATTTTCAACAAAATGAAAACACAAAAACATTAAATAACTACAAAAACTTTTCAACTAAAAGTCCTTGTACTTTAAATTATGAATAACACTGTCAAAATACGGAAACAGTGATAATTTAGTGAGAGGTCGGCCCCCTAGAATTATTTATTGTCTTAGTTTTACATTAGTTTTTGTTTATTTCCGACAAAAATCTTTAGACTACTGATACTGACAACTCACTGTATTTAAAGTTTGAGAGTTCTTTAAGTAATTCATGAAACTAGATTGACTTCTGAGATGATTTATTTTGACATTCGTTTCTTTAAAAAAATAACTTTGTCATAGCACTGACTCCTCTACTATTTACCACACTGGACTGGCGGCCGTCAAAGTGCTTTTGTGCCTGTTTGATATTCGCCATTTTGATGCTGTCGGCCGTAGCGAGTGTCTATGGTACTAAAACATACATGACCGCACTTTTAGGGTTCCGTACCTCAAAAGGAAAAAATGGAACCCTTATATGATCACTTTTTTGTCCGTCCGTCTGTCTGTCTGTCTGTCTGTCTGTTAAGACCCTTTATCTCGGGAACGCGTGAAAGTATCAAGTTAAAATTAAAACTATATTCTTAAGTCTGCAGTCTCTTGATGCTGTGATTAAATCAAACATCTGAATTAACTGAAAAAAAAGATACGGCCGTTTATGTCGCAAAAAATGTGCGTTTCGTCACTCTCAAGTGAATCAAAATTCATCGAATACTTCCCGTCGACATATAATCTTGAAATTTGGCATAAAACTAGGTCTCATAACACAAGTATAGGGAAAAATCTGTAAACTGTAAATTTGTAGTTACGTCACGAAAAAAAACTTTTTTTTGCGATTCGGAAAAATCTTCTTAACTCAATTCGGGAATTGAACTGTTTTCATAGGTAAGTTTGTAAGGAACCCTCAGTGCGCGAGTCCGAGTCGCACTTGTCCAGTTTTTTTTATTGGAATTAGTGGAGCAGGAATAACACAGAATTCGAAGGAAATTAATTAAAAATTCAAAAATACCTAATATTACTGTACACTTCTCTGCAGCCATTTGTATTATTATACGTCAAAATTAGTTCTCTGGACGCTAAAACACCGAAAAGCTGGCCACCCTACGCCTGTGTTCAAGGCTTTTTAGATTAGACTTAACCAGATCTGGATCACCAATTAGCCTCTTCGCACGCCTTTTCACCGAGTCCAAAGCTGCTAGGTGATATTATGCAGCATCAGCCCATGTGTGGCTGCAGTACTCCACACACGAACGGACCTGTGCTTTGTATAACATTAAAAGCTGTCCCAGTGTAAGTATTGTCTGTTAATTTTTGTGTGCATCAAATAAATGTTCTATCTATCTATCTATCTAAGTACCGCCGGATCTTTGCAAGAACGCCGAGTTTCCTAGCAGCTACCTTGGTTTTGGATTCAATGAACCGCCCAAGGTTAAGGTCTGAGGAAAAAAGGTCGCTGTACAAATATTAAAAATCAGAATAAAATAAATATTTATAGGGGCTCGTTTACAACAAACGTGATTTTTTTGCTTTGTTTTTTTTTCACTTGAGACTAAGAAAATAAAACTTTGACTTCATTTTCCATTTAAGTCTCATAAATAAAAACTAATTTCACGACAGATAATATTTACAATGTACCAATAATTCCCCAGTTTCTTGCCCACAAAGACAGTGACAGCGAAATCTATGGGGCCCAAAACAAAAGCGATCCACCCCATAACAATGTTACCATACATGAATAGAATTTACGCTGAGATTTTAACATCCGCGTTACAGCCGCCCATGTATAACACCTCTGGGAAATTTGCATGAAAATTCACATCCAGATTTCCATTTGAAACGAAGTCTGGCTTTGAAACGGTCCTTCTCGGTTTTCGGGGCATATTGTCGAGTATATTTCGCTATATTTCTGGTGGAAGCTTCCGATCGAGGGTCCGTACTAAATTCCTTTGTAGATTTTTTTTTGTTTAAATTATCTTTTTGATTTCGGTCTTTGTTGTATTGTTTTAACTGTTTTGAAATTTGGTTTCTTCTTGTCGTTGCTTACGATGTTTTGGTTAAAGACATAATTTCTGCTCAAATACCGCCTGCATATTATAGAAGATCCTATGACTTTATCCATCTATGACCACTAAGCAACACTATACACCTTGGATAGACTGATCTGATGGTCAGACTTTCTGGCGTCTGACTACATGTAACGACGACAGTGATCTACGAATTACAACCGGGACCAACGGCTTTACATCCCTTAGATAAACTAAGAAAAGTACATATACATTGAAAAAATAACATTGGAACATGCCCGGTTTCGAACCCTCAGCCTCATGTATGAGGGGCGGGTGCCTTAACCACTAATCCAACATGACACACAAAGCCATAATAAATATTAGTTTAAATAAAGACCCTTTCAAATATTTTAAAGTTCTAATTACATACTTTAATTATAAGTTACTTGTTTGCCTCAGCTTTGATTTTTATTAATGAATGATTATAATTATTGATTTTAATTAATTTAATTTACTCATGTACTTTTTTATTAATTTAAGAGCCTTAATTCATTAAACCTCAAGCGAACGTCAGCGTTCGCTCTCTCATTGTCTTTCTTTTGTGTCTCTAATTACGGTATTCGAAAAGTAAGTGTGAAAGACGATAACGTCCTACTCATTAGTTGCATAAATATAGCAAATCTTAGCCGAAAACTGTCCCTATAAATACAGGTAGCCCTAATTTAAGAGGCAAGATTCATTAACTGTATAGTTACAATTGTTGGATTCTAAATAGTTGCTATAACATAGCATAATCATGTTACCATAGCATAGCATAATCGGCCTTATAACGTTCCCACTGTTGGGACTCAAGCCTCTTCTCTAGGAGAGGGAATAGGCCGTAATCCACCTTGCTGGCCCAGTGCAGGTTGATGGATGTCATATGTCTTCGAATTTTTGGTTCTAGGACATGCCGGTTTCCTCACGATGTTTTCCTTCACCGTTTTGAGAGCAGGGGTGATGAAATAAATTACACAAAGTAATGCACCTGGCTGGGTTTGAACCCGCAACCTACAACTCGTAAATCGAGGGCCGTTACCACTCGGCCACCATTGCTCTACTCGGCTACCATTATGTACAAACTAATGTAACCATTTTGTGCAAGTAAAACCTTTATATTATATGGGTTATTATATCTCAGAACCCTAGGGTCCTGGACCTTTGGAAGGCGTACAAGGAATCGAAATCAACTCATAGAGACCCCTTTGACGCTTTAAATGGGACGTGGTATCAACCGGCGATTACCCCTGTATGCGATGTGCTAGTGCATCCAAGGACAACCCGGTTAGTGGGAATTGCAATAAGGCTATGGTTTTAGGATTCTAAATGGACTGGTTACCAGGAACTGTGTTAAGACTACGGCCTGCCTGAACAATGTTTTTAATTTCCATCGATAAAAAGGAAGGGGGTGACTTGCACACTCAACAAATGGGCCCCAATAACGGTAGCTAGCATGAAGTGACGTAGCAACAAGAGCGCAACATGTCCTGAAGTGCTTTAGGAGTGGAGAGGTATACCAAGAATATCAGGACAATCCCAAAAGTACGGTCAAGATCCCTACCAGCACCTTACTGGATTATACATACATCCTTCTCCCGAGCACGTTTGCTCTGGCGAATCTCCACTCAATCCAGCTAATTAAGGCAAGAGAGAGGTGGGAGCTCTGTTCCTCGTCAGTGTTTAATACGGCCGACCAATAAAGGCAAGCCGGAGATGAAGAACAAGTATACTCCCGTCCCGACAAGGATCGGGTCCGTGGGGTCGCTAATGCTCAACAGTTCGCCACAAAACTGCCCTGCGGATTATATCTCTCTTAGTCTGGCCCCTCAACCTAGGCATGTTACGGCAAAGCATACGCTACCGGCAGAGACATAGGGTTTATTGGAGCGCACAAGCCCTACCACGACGTCAACGTAGAGATACGGCGATGGGATTATTATTATTAGCTTTCGCTCCAATCACGTTACAAACAAAGATTACTAACTTGTCACAATTTTCACTCACAGTCACAAATAAACTAAAGACGAAGTGTTCGGCAGAAAACTTATAAAAACTTAGCAATAATAAGCCCGTAGTTTGGACAGTAACAAACATATTATATTAGCTCAATAAAAAGGTCAACAATACGAGAAGTATTTGTGTCAAAGCTTGGAAAATGATTTTCTTTGTGTTTTAGTGATGTAATTTTCCTTAGTATGTTTTTTTTTTTTATAAGGCCTCAGATACATTAGGGAACCAAGATGACGTGTAACGCATAATCTACGTGACGCTGTACAACGTTGCCCAGTGCCCCGCAACTTGCCTTAGATCGGGTTGTTACTTTTAAGTAGAAAGGAACCTGCCAGAGGTCTAACTTTGAGAAAGAGGTCAATCGTCGAATCCGACCCGGCTGGGCAGCGTTCGGGAAGCTGCACGGTATCTTCTCGTCCAACATACCACAGTGTCTCAAGACAAATGTCTATGATCAATGCGTGTTGTCTGTGATGACATATGGTACTGAAACATGGTCGCTTACAATGGGCCTCATCAGAAGGCTTACAGTCACCCAAAGGACAATGGAAAGGGCTATGCTCGGAGTTTCCTTGCATGATCGCATAAAAAATGAAGATATCCGCAGGAGAACCAAGATCGCCGACATAGCCCGAAGAAACGCCAAACTAAAATGGCAGTGGGCAGGGCACATTGCTCGTAGAACGGATGGTCGATGGGGCCGAATGGTTCTAGAGTGGCGAACGCGCACCGGAAAACGCAGCGTTGGAAGTCCTCCCACAAGGTGGACCGACGACCTGGTGAGAGTCGTGGGAGTGCGGTGGATGCGAGACGTACAGGATCGGTCGTTGTGGCGTCGCTTGGGGGAGGCCTATGTCCAACAGTAGATGTATTTCGGCTGAAATGATGATGATGATCTAGCAGTGTCAGCACAAAGCTTCTGTAATACATTTTTAAATAAATATACGTAATTAAAATTTAGTGAACGGTATCAAAATTATACCAACCTTATTAACAAAAAAATTCAATACGAGTACCCAAAACCTATAACAAAAACTCCATCGCTTTGTTTTACTTCAATAATTTTGTTCCTAAAAAAAAAAAACTTTTTGATATTTCCGTAAAAATATTTTACGACACTAACAGGCCAACATAAACAGGCCTCCAAAAACTTAATACAAAGCAACTGACCGGAAACCTACGTGACGGATTTTATGAGCCCGTTTACGAGTTAGATCCGAACTTAGTTCGGGGCCGTGCCGTATTTAATAGTTGTGACCCATACGTCATACCGTATCCGCGTTACTACTTGTGATTAATGAAACTAGTGTGTTAAAATTTTATTGGTCGTAAAATTATTACAGCCTGTAGTACGCAAAATACGACCTTAGGGCGTAGATTTGTGGGCTGCGGGAATAATGAAATAATCGAAGAGTTGCCCTGGAATACAAAGGGCATACGCACAACAAATCCATTTTGAAACACATTCATTGAGAATACAACTAAGAAATGGAATTCCCTGATGAAGTCAGTGATTCCTCATAAGTAAATACAAACCTCTTCGTGAGGGCGACCGGTGGCAATGATCTATCGCGATGGGCCGCACGAGTGGCAAGCGGTCGCCTCCTTCTGCGAAGTAGTAATGCTAGCAAAGGACCGCGAACGCACGGGTGGACACCGATCATCGAAAATACTTTCGTTGCTTAATTTATTTTTGTTTATTAAAATGATCTCATAGAAAAGCTTGTGGTAAAGTTGTAACAGTCGTCGTGGGTGTTCCGAGTCAGTCCTAGGTCAGTCTGTAGATGGTTGACAAACTGATGGGTGCGCAACTGTCCATTAGTGGATTTCAGGCTGTTATATATGATCTACTCGTGCGGAAAACTAATACCTTGGTGCAGAATTTTGAATTTGTTAGTTCCTCTATGCCATCCTAGTTGTTACTAAATCCGAAAAGATGTTTACATTATATTTCTTGCAAACTAAATTATCTTATAAAAATAAATCTTAAACTAGGTGTTAGTGTGTCTTCATTCTAATTATATTCCTAAGTTCATTTACTGCAAGATTTATCGTAAACTCTAAAAATACTATGTATTTTTTTCAAGAACCTTTCTACAGGTGAAAATTTCCTTCAAAAAGGTCCAGTCTTATCTACACTGGGCTGTTTGCATCCAGTTCATTCCAGCAATCCTATTGATGTCAAATACAAATTGTTTATTTCAGAACCAAATACTTATCTAACAAAGGTTTGTGATTGGAGCCTCCTTTTAGGCAAATAATGCCTGTATTAGGAGACTCCGCTCTTCCATAACTTAACAATATACCAGTAGTTTTTTTTGGTTTTTACTATTAATACCTTATAATTAAAATCTAAATTTTATTTATGTGTGGGAGTGTGCCGGTGTATGTGTATGATGGTGTGTGTGTATGTGATGGTGTATGTGTATGATGGTGTGTGTGTGTGTGTGCTGCTTGTCTGTGTCTGCAGAGGTGGGTAATAGATGGTTTATTTTATTTTACGTATGGCAACAGTGCTTCCGTACTTTCATAAAATGTCTTCTTCCCATCTAGCATAGGTATATCTTTCTTGCGTTTTCCTGGGGGGCCCTGCCATGACGTTACCTTCTTCGTGCTGTGATTTTGTTGACGCGCAACATTCTTGGCCCATTTTTTTCTTTCAAGATGTAATTAAACATTCACTATTGCTCCCGGACGATGTTTCAAAACTTTTACATCACTAAAACTGTCAGTAATTACTACCTAAATTGTTTCCACCCAATGATGAACAATCAATCGCGGTTCACTTTTCAAATGACAAGCCATTTCGGAAAACGAGAAACTCCGCAGTGTTTCAAGTTCTCAAAATACGGTTACCACAAACGATTCGTTACAGCAGATACCTTTCGTTTTCACATTAATTACTCGCGTGACTTGCTATACACGTAGGGTTGGTGGGTGTATTGAAAATGTAGGAGATGTAGAATGATTTTTCAAAGACAAAAAGGCCTGGCTTTACTAGTCAACCAAGGATACAACATGGCAACCATTTTGATAAAGCCTGGCATTAACGTATAAACAACTCACACTTAGATATCGCCAACCCGCTGTGGCCGCACCACGCCTACTTTGGCTGGAAGTTGGGGTCGGGATCGCAGTGGTGTGCTGTAAGATGTCCGTTCTCTTCCTTTTCTAGCATTACCACTTCGCAAACCTTAAACTAGGCCCGGCGCAAGGGGTCGCCACGGCATTCTCCGCAAATAGTCAGCCAAGGCTGTAGTCAGAAAGGCTAGCTTCTTAAGGAATCAGAGTGGATAAAATGACACATTTGTTCCACCCGTATGCAAAATAAGTGCTTTAGACGTGAACTTACGGATACCAGCCCGACATACATACATGGGACGAAACTTCTGCAGTAGGATGATTAGTATTATGACCGACTAGCTTCTGCCAGCGGCTTCACCCGCGTGAAAGTAGGTTTCTCAATACAAACTTTGGACCCCCGTATCATCCTCTTAGGCGGTGAATTATGGGAAACCCTCTCTTAGTGCTCGCCTGCGTCAAAAAAGGAAGCGCTAAATTTCAAGTTCCTGGTCCTAGCAGTTTCGGCTGTGCGTGGATATGTCAGTCAGTCAGTTTCTCTTTTTATATATATAGATAGACGAAGGCCGCTTCCAAATACCGCCAAAATTTATTTGAACATTGGTCAACATTTGTCATTTGTTTATTTGAACATCATAAAAAAACAGCATCGCTTCTAAGGAGAGTGAAAGGCAGTTACAACAGCATCCTGAGAACGATAGGTGACAGTTACAACTCTCCTATCATGAAACTGTTTGTGCAAAGGGTGATGGGTACTAATACTAGATAATAAATTATATGTTACTAACACTCTATGGATTATTTGGTCCGAAATAAAAGTATTATGGAACAGCTGATACCCCAATGGCAAACATTATAATACAACGATCGTGCTTTTGTTTGAAGGTATAAAGGATAACTCAAGGCCATCCTTGAGTAAAACCAGCGTGTTAACGAAACAAAGCCAATGAAAGAAACACTAGCGAAATAAATAGGCCTAGTGGGAACCCTAAGCAAACAAGTCTGAACAGGTCGGAACGCGTCTGAAAGGTTCGCATTTTGAACCAGAAACAATGGAACGGTTGTAATTAATTATGACAAGTATTACTTCTGTGGGAGTACAGGGAGTACATTACGCTGTACGTATATGTATAGGTATGCGGAGTTCTCATTGTTCTTGTTCGTGATGTACCTGTCACTTGCAATGCACCATTTCAGTGATTCTCAACCTTTTTTAATCGTATGCAGGTTTACGATAGTTGTTCCAAGGTTTTTGGCCATAGTTATAGTAGGTTATTGGTAAGGAATTCTTACAAGTTATATACAAATTAGATAACAGTCAACAAATTGTTAAAAATAAGTTACATAACAATATAAACAGACTGGCCTGTTAGTCTAGCAATTGGTGGCTCTGACTGCTATGCCAGAGGTTGCGGGTTTGATTCCCACCCAGGACAAATATTTGTGTGATGAGCACGATCATTTGTTCTGTGTCTGGGTGTAATTTAGCTATTATATTTATGTATTTAGTAATATATAAGTATGTTTATCAGTTGTCTACTACTCATAACACAAGTTCTGCTTAGCTTGCGACTAAACGGTGTTGTGTGAAGATTGTAGAATAAAAAAAATATATATCAAAGAATAAAAGAAGTTAAACCAATACCAGAAAAACAAATAAATAAAAATCAAAGCAGAAATAAAAATAAACAAATCAAAAGAAAAGTCACAATAAATTACAGTCTATAATATTATTCATGTTAAAGTTTAGATCATCTTGAATTCGTCAAAGGAATAAAAAGTTTGCTCAATGAGCCATTTTTTCAACCGAGCTTTGAAGCTGCCTATAATCGGGCCACCAGAAATAGCTGCTGCTGCAGGTGGTTATATAAAGGATCAGACATGTAGGTGCAAAAAATAACGTATTTTAAGTTATTCTAACGTGGGGCATGCGCGGGGATACTCAAAGAACCCTAGGTTGGGAAACCCTGAATTTTGGTGAAACATTGAAAGTTGGGTAATGTGACGTCGTTAAAAGAGTACAGGAACTGAATGATTTGAGGGACAGTAGGCATGAGTAATTCCGATAAATTATGAAATATAAGAAACGTACTAAACTATTGAGAGCAGTGGTGGCCGAGTGGTAACGGCCCCGACTTACGAGTTGCAGGTCGCGGGTTCAAAACCAACCAGGCGCATTACTTTGTGTAATTTATTTCATCATCACTGCTCTCAAAATGGTAAAGGAAAACATCGTGAGGAAACCGGCATATCCAAGAACCGACGATTCGAAGACATGTGACAGCCATCAAACCGTTCTGAACCCGCGTGGTGGATTACGGCACATTCCCTCTCCTAGAGAGGAGGCCTGAGTCCCAACAGTGGGAACATAAGGCCGACTATGTAATAAACTATTTATGTAGTTTTTGGGATTTAGTATTCGTAAAAATACGAGTAGCTTCAACTTTTTGACTAACTAACCGACTTATTAACAATTCAAAAGTGCCTGTTAATGCTGTAATTATGTTTTGCGTTTGATTTTGTGGAAGCCAAAATCTTACTTACTTAAGTGGAAAAAAAACATAAAATAGTACAAATGTCTAATTTGGCTCTGCAATCATTTCTAATCCAACAATATACGACGTCTACATATTTATTTTGGGCACGCCATAATTATGGCGGTAAGTCCCCTCTTTGAGAAGTGGCCAGAAAGGCAACACGGCGTCCTTACCTTCCGCATGACGCAGGTCCTCAACGCCGTGTCCTCGTGGGGGCGATCGGCGGCGGCGATCTCTCGTGCTGGGCCTTGGTTCAGGCCATGGTTCGGAGCGAGGAGGAGTGGCAGGCGGTCGCCTCCTTCTGCGAAGCAGTAATGATAGCAAAGGAGGCGGCCGATCGCGTGAGGCAGCGGTCCTCACGCCCCAATCGCCGCTGAGACTCCGATCCCGATTTTAGTTTTAGTTTTTGCGCCAAATAATACCATCGCAAAATAATTTTACTGTTATATTGTATGTATAGATTTTTAGCCTTTTATGGCCACAACTTTTTATAAATTCATGATCCTTTGCTCTGATTGGTCGTTGGGTTGTGTCAAATTGTGACTGTGTGCCGTTAATATAATATAAAGAATATAGTATGCCTTATTTTAATACAATTCTTACCTAAGTTCCGGTTTTATTTTAATAATCAACCAATTCCGGAGGAATGTCCATATTAACATATACGTTTCAGATCAATGACCCCAATTCAATCACTGCTCACCACACTCTGTGTTCTTGACTTACCCTTTGCATTTTAGGACCAAGGGTTCCTTTTGCAAAAATACCCCGTGGCTCCTTTACCAAATTTATTACGACACAATTTTGAAAAAGTTTTAACAAAAACATCACGTAAAATATCATTTAATTACAAGCGCCGTCGAGTGTTTTCTTCTAATCTGTAATAGAGGGTTGTCATCTGTCAACGTCGAGGTCGATCGACGAGGGCTTATCCTGAGAAATTGCTCGATGTTAAGGCTTTTGTAGATAAGAGATAGTTTTAAAGTTAATGATATCAACTTGGATAGAGTAGGTTTTTTTTTTCGGGTGGGAAAATCATCTAATTACATCCCCCGCTCTTGAATTGAGCGGGAGGTTGCGTCAGAATTTTACTGACTAAAAACCCACTCCTGGTGCGATTTTTCCAGGGCCCCGGGGATCTTTTTATCATAGAGACAAGAAATAAGTAACACCATAATTTAAAAAGAAAGCCCATGGAGTTTCTTGAACATTTTTCTCCATAAGATTTACGCTTTGGAATGTGCAATTCATTTGACTGGTTGACTTTTAAAGGTAATAAATATTTTATTTTATACTGAAGTGAACTGTTTTATTATAATAAAAGGCAGATATGCTCTCACAATATAACCCACTGGACTGCTAAATGGTCTACACTTATGAAATGGGTTACTGTCAAATCTATAGGGTCGGTTCACGACCTTTCATTGGAAAGTCCCTTTCTATTACGTTAGGTCAGATTTGAACCCAAAATATTCCCATGGGGATTCCACGCCCTAATCGTTGGGATATTACTTTAAGTCAAGTAAAGCTGCCGAATAAATGTCTATTGATATTAACATTAGGATTGTAAGAGTACATTTGTGCAGTTTATTGTACATATCAATTTCTTATTTTTTATAAATTCAATTAGTGATTGAATGGTGGAGGACAGAATTGTGTATGGAAAAGAAAGAGCGAGGTCGTTGCCGAACTGTGAGACATAATGGGCTATTTAGGAATTAGAAAATAGTATATCTGTTTTTTTTTAGCATATACTCGTAATTTATATTCATAAGATTTTAATGTATAACTGTTATTTTTCCCGAATATAATAGAATATAGATTCAAAAGTTTACTAATTGCAATTGATTGGCATGTTTTATAACAATTGTTTCTGATTTTTAAGATTCCATATCCAAAGAGTAAAACAATTAAGACTCCGCGGTTCGTCTCTCTGTCACCAGGTTATATTTCATGAACCTTAGCTAGACAGTTGAAATTTTCACAGATAATGTATTTCTGTTACCGCTATAACAAAAAATAGTAAAAACAGAATAAAATAAATGTTTGAGTGGGGATATAATACAAAAAACGTGATTTTTTTTTTGCTATGGATGATACGAAAACCTTCTTGTACGAGTCTGACTCGCACTTGTGCGGTTTTTTTTATTTCATACATTTTTCCCATTGGTTTTGTATAGAAGCAGGGCAGGTATCTTTCCTTACATCAGTCACAATCCAATTAAGCGATTCTAGCTTTTACAGATTATAATTTCAATGTCTACTTCAAGTCCTTTTAATTTCATGATCATATCCTCTATACATAGTCTTACATCTTCAGATACGTTTAATTTACGCCTACGATTCCATGAAGATATTCGGAACGATATTGACTTTGGTCTTTCTCACTCACGTCAATACATCGATAGGGAAACATCAAAATATATTCGTTAAGAATACGAAATAGACAGAATTGATAATTGTGTTGCTGCAATAACCGATCTTGATGGAGATACAAGTGATAAAAAAAGACGTAAAGTGATGGAAGGCCTTAAATACCAGATTTTAAATTATTATTATAATATTGAAACATTCAAATTATAATTTTATGTGCTGTAATAATTAATAATTTTATTGACATTCAGTAATAATAATTAATTTATCTAAATTATCTAATGTATTTATCTAATTCATTAAACATCGTCATTCTATTGTGTCTGTAATTACAGTATTCAAAATGCTAATTATGATATAAATTTGTATGCTATTATTAGCTAACATAGCGTTAAAATAGTTATTTAATACCTATGTTTAGGTACAAATTAATGAATGAATATGAATTTAAAATTATTCAAACTAATTCAGGTCAGCTTGAATTATTCAAGCTTACTTTAATGGTAGTTAAGGATGAGGAGCACAAGCAGATGAAAAAATAGCACATGATGAAGGGTGTCTGGTGAGTCACTATGAGGTATGGCGGATAGAAGTGCAGTATTTACATGGAAACAAAGTATCGCATATACTTAGGTTTTTTTTTTATTGGGTGGGAAAATCATGTTATGACAAATCCCGCTCGCGAAGCGGGAGATAGTGTCAGACTTTTACTGATTAAAAACCCACTCTTGTTCCTTCTTTGCCTTAGTCCCAGGGCCCCGGGTTTCGCTTTCACACTAAACCGTGGCCCCAGTAGGCTTCGACCCTGCTGGGCCCCTACGATTTGCTGACATCTCCTTGAGGCGCGCGTGGAACAGTACGCGCCATCGACGACTTGGGCTCGGTCCGGACAGTTACCGGACGGTCGGACGGTGAGCCACCCATTGCTCGCTGTCCGCAAGCCCGCGCCTACGGTGGCAGAAATCGGGATCGGAATCCCGTTGGCGGTTGGAGCGTAAGGACCGTTGCCTCACGCGATCAGCAGCCTCCTTTGCTAGCATTACTGCTTCGCAGAAGGAGGCGACCGCCTGCCACTTCTCTTCGCTCCGGACCATGGCTTGCACCAAGGCCCGGCGCGAGAGATCGTCGCCGCCGATCCCACGAGGACACGGGCATATAGGTATAGGTGAACCGATGACCTGGTGAGGGTTACGGGAATCCGATAGATATGAAACGCACAGGACCGGTCATTATGGCGAGGCTTTGATCAAATAATGGGATTCTTGCGATACCTTTAACATCATCATTTCAGCTTAAAATCGTCCACTGTTGGAGATACTATGTCTCTATCGCAGCAACCCTATTAATTCTAAATCTGAAAATGAAACGCGGTCTGCAGTTCGCTACATTTTTTGACGTACACCACTCAAAGTACTAAATCGCATGATACGGTCTCTATAACGTATCGAAGACATGAAACTATAAAATTGTATTAACAATAACGACACACCATTTTATTTCGACACAAACTTTATCTTCGTGGAATTAGAGTAAAAATTTATGATCATCATAAAAACTTGTATATAGACGAAATACTTTATACCTTTTTAGGTTAAAAACATTCAGGATTTAGGTACAAAAATATCTCAATTCCATAATTAAATGGAGTCTTTTTTTGAGTCATCAAAAAACTACTACTCTGTATAATAAAAATAAAGATTTTGATACATTGATATTTTTTCGGGTTTCGTAACTCAAAAGAGAAAACGGGGCCATTATAGGATCACTTTGTTGTTCTTCTGTCTGTCAAGACGCTTTATCTCGGAAACGCTTGAAGGTATCAGTTGAAATTAATACTCAATTATGCGGTCCCTTGAAGCTGTGAAAAAGTCAAACTTCTAAGTTAAGGAACAAAAAAGATACGGCCGACACTCTCAAGTGAATCAAAATTCATAGGGTACTTCCCGTTGACCCACAATTCTGAAATTTGGCATGAAGCAAAGTCTTAGGTACAGCACAGGTATAGGATTAAATCTGAAAACAGTAAATTTGTTGTTAAGCCACAAAAAAAAAACTTTTTTTTGCGATTCGGATCGTCGAGACTTCGGGAATTGAACTATTTACATAGTTAAGTTTATACGGAACGCTCAGGGCGCGACTTCGACTCACACTTGCCTAGGTTTTTTTTTAAATTTATACATTCAAAACACTGCAAAGAAAAAACAATAAATACAAATAAAAGAACACAAAATATATGGTCCTTATTTTGAAAGAGATTACTTCAAGAAGACTTGTGACAGGAAAATTGGATGAGAGATGTAGACACATATATAGTATGTAAGACAAGACAAGGTAAATTAAAAACTAAACCACTTATTTAATGCCCTTCTAACTGCTAACCCTGAAAGTATTTTTTTTTTATTGTTGATATCGCACTTGACCGCTATCTCACCGAACGGAAAGCGACGATGCAGTCGACGATGGAGCGCGCTTACCTAGAAGTAACCTATAAGTGTTTGTGGATGAATTAAGTAAAACTCACGCAGTATGGTTTCATGGAGACCGACTGAGAAGGTATCCACTATATCATGTTAATTTGTTTAAATATTTATTATTTTATAAGAAATATAATTTTATAAGAGCAGTGGTGGCCGAGTGGTAACGGTCCCGACTTACGAGTTGTTGGTCATGGGTTCAAACCCCGCCAGGCGCATTATTTGTGTAATTTACTTCATCACCACTGCTTTCAAAATGGTGAAGGAAAACATTCTGAGGAAATTGGCATGTCCTAGAAACCAAAATTCGAAGACATGTGACATCCACCAATTCGCGCTGGGCTCGCGTGGTGGATTACGGCCCATTCCCTCTCCTAGAGAGGAGGCCTGTGTCCCATCAGTGGGAATATTATGTGGCCGATTATGCTATGCTATGCTACCTAATAACATATAACAATATAATTAACCTTTTAATGATCCCATCATTAAAAAGGTTAATTATGCTATGCTAATTTTATAACACAAAATTATATTATTAGGTTACTTAAATAATTTAGTTCGGTTAAGTCCACAGTATTTTGGAGAGTGTACACCAGAATTACATGACTTAGTGGGTTACCATGATATTCAAAGTAAGATTGTTAAATTTTTATTTCAGTGTGGATAAGAGACTGCTATAAAGGTTGTCTAGTGCCATCTTTTACCCACAATGGAATAAGAATAAAACAATCTTACTTTAAACGTCATGGTAACCCACTTGATTTTGCGATCACTTTTATACCATCGGACAACCCAACATACAGTGAGTGTCCACCTTTACATTGTTAACACCTCTACGATCTAGACTAAACGTTTCGCCTAGTCGTTTATACGAGTGTAAAGTTGTACCGTTTTTATTAACTCTAAACAAAAAAATATGCCGAAAGAAACAAATAAGTTAAGTTTTTTTTTTGCCAACTGCTGTTTAGGTATCAGTTAATTTAAAATACCTGTCACCTGTATGCATCAACAGTTGACTTTTAACCTAGTATAAAAAATTTGAGCATTTATTTTGTTTTCTCGAACAGATCATTACACTGAGCCGTTTGTGGTATTGAGCAAGTTGTTTTAGTAGTAAAGCAAGTAACTTTATGTGGTTTTGAGACAATAGGCTTTGTTTCTTGTAGTTGGTAAGCTTCGTATCTCCGTGTGACAAAAGTATAATAGTGTTGGTATTAAAGTGTGATTTTGTGAAATTTCTTAAACAAATTCGGTTCGAAATATGTTTCAAGGTTTTCTCCTAATTTGCCTTTCTGCTTCAAATACATATATCAAGCAATCAAATATGCAGAGCATTAATAACTGTACGAGTCACACTCCTAGATTAAGCAGTGCTGAGGTCGACCTGCACGTAGGCGACCATCCTAACTTACCATGATTTCTACGTGCCTCGAAAAGCACGTCAAGAAGGCCCTTCCCCACTTGCCAATCGTCAACGTCGAGCATGGTTTAAAAGCTTGTTACTTTATCTAGCGCAATCCAACGCGATGTTTGATGAAGAAAGAGAGATAATGCCTGAAAACTCTGTTGGCATTCGGTAATTCAGTGTTTTTCTCGAAAATTTCACAAAACTTGTTCCAGGAAATACGTTTTTTTATAAAACCCTTAAAATATTTTGTCGTCATTCAAAATCTTGATTAAATATGCATGGCTTCTATAGATGTACTTTTTTATATTTTTAAAATATATATGAGTGCATTATGGAGGGCCAAAATTTACTTAAAATAGCAGGTTTTCAGAGGTCTTTACTGGATTAGTTTTACATAAATTTATGTTATGATTTATATAGAAACCTAGATAATATTTATTTATTTATTTATTTATATATACTTTATTGCATACCAAGTTACAGAGTTACAAATTGAATTGTAATACAATATAAAACATACAATTGGCGGCCTTATCGCACTCGGCGATTTCTTCCAGGCAACCCAGAATGGATAGAGATTGCCTGGACACAAAATGGGGTTGCACTTGGTGCAAATATAAAAGTAAACAAAAACTTAATACTAAAATAGATACACATATCTGCATATCTCCTATCTGGAGATAGGAGTGACGTCACCAACTATAGACCAATTTGTATATTGAACATATTTGCTAAAATATTTGAGGGTTTTGTGTATGAACACATGTATACTCACCTTAGGCACATACTAGATACTCGACAACATGGGTTTATCACTGGTAGATCAACTAATTCTAATTTATTGTGCTACACAACATATTTATGTGATTCATTTAATTGTAAGCGTCAGGTAGACTCAATATACACGGATTTTTCGAAAGCCTTCGATCGGGTTGATCATTTTATATTACTTGCAAAGATGCATCATGTCGGGATTCACGGGAATCTTTATAGATGGCTCTCATCCTATCTGTTAAATCGTACACAACTAGTTGCGCTAAGCGGATATGATTCTATACCTTTTGAAGCAACATCTGGAGTGCCCCAAGGTTCGAATTTGGGCCCCTTGTTATTTTTGGTATTCGTAAATGATCTACTTAGTAAAATTAAAAGCGAATGCTTAGCTTATGCAGACGATATAAAAATTTTTAGGCGTATCTCAAATAATCAAGACTGCGAGGTCCTTCAGTCAGATATTAACACAATTGTTGAATGGTGTGATGAGAACTCGATGTCACTAAACACCAAAAAATGTCAGGTTATAACATTTTCGAAAAATATTAAAAACATAATTAATTATGACTACACTATCAGGGGAGTAGTAGTAGATAGAGTAAAAATAGTACGTGACCTGGGTGTTATGTTTGATTCAGTTTTGTCATTTAGACCTCACTATGACCACGTTTGTAATAAAGCCAACCGCTTGCTCTCTTTCATATTACGAAATGCTAAACCATTTAAAGATCCGCAAACATTCTTAATACTGTACTATTCCCTGGTAAGATCTATATTAGAGTACTGCTCCTCTGTGTGGTGTCCAATATATAACACTCATATAGATCGCATAGAATCTGTGCAGAGAAGATTTGTTAGAGTTTTAAGTGTGAAATGTGGCCTCAGACGTAAACTCCCCAATTACAATCAGCGACTCACACACTTTCACATGAGGAGTCTTGAGAGAAGGAGATGGGTTAGTGATTTAAGTACATTGCATAAAATTGCTAACGGATCCTTTGACATCAAATTACTTGGCCAGCTAAACTTTAAGATACCAACTCGATCTGTGCGCACTCCACAATTATTTAGTATTTCCTCTAGTAACAATAATGTTTCTGAGAATAACCCGTTATCCAGAATGTGTAATCAATATAATACAATATGCCCTGAGGTAGACTTGTTCTTGAATAGTTTTAACGAATTTAGAAATTGTTTGTATAAATTGTAATTACATTAGTTTCATTTATTAACTTCTCCATTATACTTCACCCTTCTGTCACTAATGAAGCACATTAAGCATTGAATGCTATGTACAGTAATAATTGGATTTCAGATTTATGTACTGTATTTTGTATTAACTGTCTAAATTGTCTTAGTCTGTAGTCTGTCACTGTACTTATTAAAATAAAATAAAATATAATAAAATAAAATATACATACATACAAAATATAAATATATAAGCAAGAGAAATAAGTGATGAAACGAAGACATGATCACAGTGACAAGTAATGATCCTTCACAAGCTTTTTAAATACAGGCAGTGTTTGCGCACGTTTTATTGCCACAGGCAATGCATTCCATAGACGAGCGGCCTGGACAGTAAAAGACTTATCCAGGAAAGTAGTCGTATGGATTGGCATTTTAAGTTTCAAGTTATCCGATGACCTAAGAACTTTCATGTGAAAATAAAAAAAAATGTGGAAATATCCACATGATATCTGTGTATCCAAAATATCTGGAAAAGATGTGTAATAACATCATAAACACGTAAGAGAGATTGTATGAAAATGCACATTGGGTTGGCCGTTGTTAAGTCGTTCGTCTCAGCTATAATTTTCAGATCTTTAACAGTTTTTATGAAAAGTCAGAAGCCAGAAAATCGGACATCAGTCTTGACAATGGGTTCGTGTATCCAACTTACTGAGTTATGGCAGTTGACGTACTTGACTTAAGATGCTATGTCCCTTAGCTGGGGCAGAGGACATCCACAGTAGTCACCCTTCGCGACCGGTCTTGAGTTTTACGCTTCACCTCGTTACACATCAACCTGGTCATCAACGCTACTGTCAGCACTTTGCGTCACCTGACCGAAGAAGGTCACGCTTTCCTTTCCCATGAAAATTCTATATGTGATCGAAATACCCCCCCCCCCCCCCCCCTAAGCAAGTGACCAATCCATCTGTACTTACGACGTTTGCTCTGTCAAATTCTAGTATTCAGCAGCATGTGATTAGACTGAAAGCCAATCTCAATATAGTTAAGATAAGGTTATGCGGAAAGGTTTGTTCCATCAGTGCTCATATAATAACTAAATCTATCCCATTGTTTTACTCACATCAAATTAGACTATAATACTTCGCCCTTTTGCTCGGACGTGGCGCATATATGTTATTTTAAATTATGTTTTTGTCATGCAAAATTTTTCTGGCAAATAAAAAGTTTTTCTTTCCTTTACTCCTACACAAGTACCTATTCCGCATATTTACATCATTATTTATCTGTATCTAAGTTCATTCAACCATTAAAACATGTTTGAATAACAAACCTTGAAACTTCGCATTTTTATAAAGCATTACTAGAAAAGCAGGATTAACTGTAAAAAGTTTCGTAGGTTCAGGAACATCAATATTTTCACCAACTTCAACTTCTTGAAAAGAACCTTGTAGATAGTTAAATTCTGCTGCTAGACTTGCTCCAGTACCGGCTTATCTTTTCCGACTAACTCAACGTAACTTGGTGCTCACTAAAAACTTGCTTCATTCAAATCCAAGATGGGTGTTCCATGGAGTTGATTAACGTATTATCAAACTCCGAATCCCCGCTGGCTAGAGACTGGTCTGTGGTTGACCATTATTCTCAAACTTTGTAAGTTTCTAGATTTATCTTGGCCTTTGATTCTTTAGATGGGTACTTTTAGGTTACACGATTTTCATGTCTTAGTTTTATAACTGCTGGACAAAGCCCTCCCACATGTCGACCGTTCCTATATTTTTTATATTTAATGAATTTAACTTTCACCAGCTCACAGTGTGAAAGGCTTTCAAAAAAGTCAGATTTTACATAATACGGTGTTAGGTTTGTAAAAAAATCTTTCGTTCTACTGTAACATCTAATGTTACAATTGTTTATATTACCATTTCATATGGTGAAAATTCAAAAAAAAATGGATTCTGTTTTTATCAAAAGTTTATTTCATCATCATTATCATCATTTCAGACGAAAGACGTCCACTGTTGGACATAAGCCTCCCCCAAGTATCACCATAATAACCTGATCCTGTGCTTCTCGCAACCACCGGATAAAAAGTTTATCTAAAAAGGTAATTTGATGACAAAAACTGAAAAAAAATTATAACTAGCTTTTGCCCGCAGCTTCGCCCGCGTACATATAGCTTATGTTACTCAGAAATAAAGCAGCTTTTTAGCGGTGAAAAAATTTTAGCAATCGGACCAGTACTTTCAGAGAGGTAATCTCTGAAAGTACTGGTCCGATTGCTAAAATTTTTTCCCCGATAAAAATCATATTATTTTATCTTTTAGAATTCGATTTCCATAGGTTTTATTTCGGTAATGCAGTCTTAAAAAATGAATACATAAAACACTTAACTAATTAAAACTATATATACACTTAAATCAAAAACTACTAGCTAAAATATGGCGTCAAAAAACTCCTCCGCATCGCTGTCGACTGGAAGTGTACCCAAAAGGCTGGCGGCATTGCCACGTTGTATGGCAATGCTTAATCTCTGACCGAGGTAAAAGCCAGCCCTTGGGTCACGTGAAGTGTCTACTAAGCGTTTGGATAGTTCTTTGAACAGCTTATGAGCACTCGGACCCCACGGCCCAAGAGTTTCAACCCCAAACGGCTCAAAAATATAACTACCGACGAGGTTGTTATATTTCCGCCGCTTGAGGTTCTCCGCAGCAGCAGCGGCAGCACCAGC
This sequence comes from Mythimna vitellina, assembly GCA_949316375.1. Taxonomy (NCBI): domain Eukaryota; kingdom Metazoa; phylum Arthropoda; class Insecta; order Lepidoptera; family Noctuidae; genus Mythimna; species Mythimna vitellina. The sequence goes on along the minus strand of OX438687.1, from coordinate 2,107,092 downwards.
ACAGCACGAAGAGCTAGGAAGATGGGATGGCGCAAGAGTGTCGACACAGGTAGCGTCCCACACTAAAGGCCTACCCATCTTCCAGGGAAATAAAGACATACCGTCCGGTCTCTTACCATCGTCGCGTGCCAGACCATGAGGTTCCAAAACAGCTGGAACGCCGACGGTGACAAGGGCTCGTCGGATGATGTCGTTAATATTCGCGTGCCGTGCTATCCGTCCCGCGCTTCGACTGCATGACAGGCCGTGGTGACCAAGGCTGTTGACAACTTCATCACAGTGGCAGCGATGAGGAGAACAGCAAGGAGCACCTAGGCGTAGGGCAACAGCTAGGCGGAAAGTAGTATCGTCGAATAAGGTGCCAATATTCGACGACGGCAGTGCGTGAAGCCAAAGACCTGACTCCCAATTTCCCACAGCCAGGAGGCGCGCACGCTCTGCAGTATTAGTAGAAGTAAGGATTAGGTTTTTCTGGACTACTTTGCAGAGCGGTTCGTCCCACCGTCTCTGAGAGGTTGGGTTGTCAGGTGGATTTGTATTCGGGCAAGCGAGTCTCCAGGCATCCATAGCCTCGGTGAAGCACGGCACTTCATAAGGAATCAGTGTGGAAGTTAGAATATTCCTGATTAATTTATCAGTGCTGTGAACCGAAGATATGAATGCCGGTAAACTAATACTGGTAATTTTGCGGACGCCGAGGCCTCCCATACGGATGGGAAGAGTAACTTGATCCCAAGCTCGATCGTCCAAGGTCATATTTAAAATTAAAGTAAGTGTATGCCGAATAATTTTGTCCATTGTTTTCCAAAAGGTGAAAGTGCTTCCATAAGTGGGAAGCACGAAGGAAATATATTAATTTAGGGCCGAAACAACAATAACGAATTAGGGTAATGGCCGAATGCATATTAATTTGGAGTAATCTTTCCGAAACGTCACTAAAATTTTGTATTTTTTCTTCCACAAAACTGGGAAAGGAATCCTCAAAGATTGGGGACCCAAGGAGACGAAGAGAACTTTTATCTATAATTTTATTGCAGAGGCTATTGCATTAAATTTTGGAAGAGTCAGATGTCTGTCAGTACTGTCAGAGAGGAATAATTCACATTTAGAGAAGTTGAGATCTAGTCCTATAGAACAGAGTTGGTTTTTTAAAAATTGTAAATCATTTAAAACGGTGTCTACATCGCCTCCCAAGGTTCCATCATCGAGGTACCACACATTAAATTTGGAATTTAGTTTTCGAATGATTGGGTGTATAGCTAAGCTAAAGATCACTGGCCCGAGGGGGTCACCTTGTTGACAGCCAACAGCGGATTCCAAAAGGTTGTCCCGAAAGAGTAATTTAGATGGTTGTCTATAACATTGCCAAAGAAAACTATAGATTTGAGGTATTTCTTTTTTAGTTTCTGCCAGCAAGGTATCCCTATTAACCGAATTAAATGCATTTTTTTATGTCAACCTTAAGGATAGCCTCTCCTTTGCCAGAATTTAGATAGGTCGACAACGCGTGTACGGCAGCCTCACAGCCCCCTTTGGAGCCGTAACCAAGCTGTAGGGGCTGAAATTTTTCCGAAACCACCTCACCATAAAATTTGCAACAAATCTTGGCTGCCATACGACGGTAGGTAGTTCCCACGGCAATGGGACGAATACCGCCATCCCTCTTACGCAGGGCACATAAATTAGCCCCGTACAAGACGTCGATGACGGTTTCGTTCACCTTGCCAGAGAGCATTAGGTTAATCAGAGCCGTAAGCTCCTTCAAGAGCAACTCACCAGCTTCCCCGGCGCCTGAACAGGTAAGGTCCTTTAGGTGCTGAGGACTTAGACCATCGAGGCCGCCAGCAGAGCCGCTCCGGAAAGAGCAAACGGCTGTGATCACTTCTCGACCTGTAATGGTGAGGGTGTGAATGTCCGGATCAGGGGGGTCGGGAAAAGAAAGGCCATCCGCTGGGGCAGGGTGTTTTCTCTCCAGATCTGCGAGAGTATCTGGAGAACAAGGAGCCACCACATCACTACTAAAAAGAATCCTGGCTGCTCCGCTGATGTCGCCTTCCCCCAACTTTGTTTCTACTAGATGGGGTATACCTTTTAAAGGGGTAAACCTTTGTATCGGAAATTTTGAATCTAAATGACAGGCCGAAACATTACAGTTTTCTTTAATTTGTGCAGTTAAAGTCTTTTTTGTTGCCAAATTCTTTTGGACGTGTAAAATTCTGTAGGGGAAGGTGAGCAGGTGTTCCCAAGCACTTTGCGAGTTCTCCCGTACGGCAAGGCGAACGCACCCTCCTAGGTTTTTCGCCACAAGGGGTCTAGCTCCGCGGGGAACTCGCTTTAAAACTGGGCAAGAGTTTTTGAATTTTGAAAGAATTTTCCAAAACGGATCTAAAGGTGGTGTAGTAGGTGTGGGAAATGGTGTACTTACAGGGTCCGAAGTGGGTGCATTTTGGGGTTTATGTACCTTCCCAATATGCACACTCAGACCCCGCTTACCTTTAAAAAATCGTGCCTGGGTGCACAGAGGGCACCTCTCCAGGATATTCAAAGGTTGACAGACACTGTTATCGACCACTTGAATTCGATTTAGAATCAAAGTATTTTATCAGTATTTTGAATTATTTTTCGCAAAACATCTGACTCCAAATTGGCAATTTCACAAGGTTCGTTGTGGTAAACGTGAAACTTCAAAAAGCCCCAAAGAAAGCGGAGTTAGATCTGGCGATCTAAACGGCTGTTTAGATCGCCGATTATTAGTGGCTAGTAATAACCTCAAAACAACAGACTTGCCATAAAACTAGTAGGTACCTAGATAATTCCACATTCTTGAGGTAAATATCGCTCCATAGTGTTGGCAACTAACTCTCTTTGTCTACAACATCAATCTAACACCAGACTTAGTATAATTAAGGGACATTCATATTATGACATTACTTTTGCGCTATCTGTTATAATCTAATTTGTTACATATTAAACCTATTAATCATTATTATCTACATCAATTTTCAAACTTCAACACAAATCAAACTAAAAAACATCGTGTCTTCTAAAGAGCTTTCCCGTTTAAATATTCAAATGTATACTGAATCCAAACTCGGTTATAAATAAATAATGTAAAATAGTTTTGAGCTTTTCACAATGTTGTGGTAATCCAATAGAGTCGATTATTTGAAAATAATTTCACACTTTGTTATTAGTGTACTGAATGTTCATTCTATTAATTTATTATGCAAAATTAATAACACAGTGCTGAATCGTGATTGTAAAGCCATTTATTCAATTTGGAATTTTGGTATTATTAATGTGTAATTATATATTTTTCATGATAGTTATTTTGCCACTTAAGTTTGGCGATTCTTCGTGCTATGTCGGTGACCTTGGTTCTCCTGCGGATATCCTCATTCCTGATACGATCACGCAAGGAAACTCCGAGCCATCCCTCGAGTCTTTCCTCATCCGAGTCTCCCTTTCCATTGCCCTTTGGGCAGGGCACATTGCTCGCAGAACGGATGACCGTTGGGGCCGAAAGGTTCTGGAATGGCGACCACGTACCGGAAGACGTAGCGTTGGAAGGCCTCCTGCAAGGTGGACCGATGACCTGGTAACGGTTGCGGGAGTACGATGGATGCGAGACGCACAGGACCGTTCATTGTGGCGACACTTGGGGGATGCCTATGTCCAGCAGTGGACGTCTTTCGGCTGAAATGATGATGATGATGATAGTTATTTTTATCTCGATGAAATAAATACTCCAGTCTTAAGATTCAAGGTTATCAAGGTTTTCAATTATACTTTTCAATACACATGAGAAATAGATTCAAAGCATTTTATTTCAAATAAACCATTTACTTTTGAAATGTCAAGATGTCAGTCAGTCAGAAAAAAAAATGATGCTAATTGCACATTCCAAAGCGTAGATCTCTATGGAGAAGAATGGGCAAGAAACTCCATGGACACTCTTTTCAATCATGTTTTGTAATTACAAATATCTCTGTTACATGTTTTTTGTCGCTATCAATGAGAACAATGTAAATAAAGTAAAAATAAAAACTAAATGTAGATATTAAAATAGCAACTGGGAACTAAGAGATGACCAGTCTCAACTGACAGCACCCATTCACGGACATGACGCGAATATAAACACCACTCAGCTTAACCATTTTGAAGGGAATCGAATGACCAACACACGCGCTACTATCAGTGAGATATTTGAATGAGCATAACAAACTCTCAATTGCCATGCTCATTTAAGTCAAACAAGTCCAATAGTAACCTAAAAACCATAAAATAGCTCCAGTACTAATATTTACAAACTTTGGAAAAAAAATGCTTCTACATTATACAATACTTATGATATTTTCCAATTAAAAAAAAAACATTAAAAAAAGAAATTAAATTAATCAATTTGGACATCCCAGTGGTAGTGATATAATGATAACTCTAGATCTCTTAGACGCTGTATATTTAAAATTTAATTCATTAAAATCACATTTAAGTAACCTATTAATTAATTAATTTGAAATCAGGACGAGCAAGTTTTTTCAGATTATTATGCAAATATAATTATATGAGGAGAATAGATAAATGTAATATGTTGCCATGAACATACACTTGAAGAATATTAGTCGTTTCAACTCTCTTCTACCATGAAATACCTATTTTAAGCTAGGCAGCTTTACATTAAGATAAAGAAATATGTCTCTATAGCCACGGCTAGAACACTAAGTGCGGTTTAGGTTCAGATCGGCAGAGCGTGAAGTCTGTGGCAGCTAGCTTGATCTAGGACACGCTTTAGACTTGTAAGGTCTAGTCGCTAGTTAGAATACCTACACTTACAATTTAAAAAATATACGTAGACAAAAAACGTAGATCATTAATAATCTGAAGATCGTTTAGGGTAAAAACATATCTTAGTTATATTGTATGTTAATGGTCTCATGATGTATATTAATTTGCTTTTCAAACAGTAGTAAATATGAATCTACTGCGGTTTGAAAAACAAACTGTTGCAACTGTTTCGGGCGGTTCATTGAGTCCAAAGCCAAGGTAGCTGCTAGAAAACTATGCGTTCTTGCAAAGGTCCGACGGTACTTCACACCGGGACAGCTTCTAATGTTATACAAAGCACAGGTCCGGTCGTGTGTGGAGTACTGCAGTCACATATGGGCTGGTGCTGCAAAATGCCATCTAGCAGCTTTGGACTCAGTGGAAAGGCGTGCGAAGAGGCTAATTGGGGATCCAGATTTGGTTAAGTCCAATCTACAAAGCCTCGAGCACAGGCGCAGAGTAGCCAGCCTATCGGTATTTTACAGGTTACATTTTGGAGAGTGTGCGCGGGAACTGCATGACTTGATTCCGCCATCTCCTTTCTACCATCGGACAAGCCGACGAACGGCGAGTATCCACCCTTACGTTGTTGAAACTTCAACGGTCCGGACTAAGCGTTTCGCTTCGTCGTTTATACCGCGTACATCGAAGGACTGCAACAATCTGCCTGCTGCGGTCTTTCCGTCCAACTATAATATAGGTGTCTTCAAGGCTAGAGTGAATAGGCTCTTAATAAACTAGTGCGCCTGACCATCAATGATTGCATCTCCGCTTACCATCAGGTGGGATCGCAGTCAAGCACTGGTTTATATCAATTAAAAAAAAAAAAAAAACTACAATATTGGTTTTTCCCGAACAAATAAATAAATAAATGTATTACAGGATTAATATAATATTTATTTTATACCAAAATTATTTTTAATGTATTATTTAAGCGTTTCGCTTCGTCGTTTATACCGCGTACATCGAAGGACTGGAACAATTTGCCTGCTGCGGTCTTCCCGTCCAACTATAATTTAGGTGTCTTCAAGGCTAGAGTGAATAGGCTCTTAATAAACTAGTGCGCCTGACCATCAATGATTGCAACTCCGCTTACCATCAGGTAGGATCGCAATCAAGCACTGGTTTATATAAATAAAAAAAATTAAAAAAACTTTTTTTAAAGAAAGAGAAGTTTAAAATTATATTTTAATACGAAAGTTAATTCAATATATTTTTGCAAAATGAAAGGATCACCTTTAAGAGATATTTACCTAAAACTTCCTTATAAAGCTTATGACAAAACATTTTCCAGAAATGGTTCAGCATTTTTTTTATGTAAGAAGTAAAAAGATTACGTCCAAAAATGTTGAAAAAATATTTTCCTTTCGGTAACCTAATAAAAAAAGCCTATGTAGACAATGAAAAACGTAAACAAAATTATGAATGCTAAATCAGATGGAATTAAGGCTCGCTTTTTGACCGCGACCGTAAATTAAGGCAACATTTTAAATGCAAAGAGAGTCTATAAAAAAAACTCTAAAGGTAATTTTAGACTTAAAAAGAGAGAGTCCTGTATGAAAGTAACATTTTCTTTACGCCTGGATCTAAAGATATATTCAGAAATTATAAGTTGACCGGTGATTTACATTCATTTTGTGTTCCTCTATCTCTCGCTTCGCCCGAGAGCGGATTGGATGCTTTCCCGCAGAAAAAAAAAACCGTTGTGTTGTCTCTGTTCCGAATAAAGGTTTTTCTATTTTCTATTGCCAATTCTTATGCTATGCTTATGCTGCATTCATCGAAGGCTCTTCAAAACAAGTTTGACCAATTTGACCAACAATTTTCTTTTACTTTGTTTTTGTAACCATTGTACTGTGTCTGCCCCGAATAAAAGTTTTTCTATTCTAGTCTATTCTATAATGTCAATTCTAATATCAAAACTTCGTCATTGACAAAAATATTAAAAATAATAGTGATATATATATACTTTTTTAAAAGTTTCTTCACACTATGAGTAATTCTCCTGTATCGTAGGCCCGTTTACAAGCGTGTAAACTTACATACACAAAAGACTATGACCCTGAACAGCTACCTCAGGCCATATCAATATTTGTTCCGTGTGGGAATCGAACCAGCAACACGCATACCGCAGCTAATCGCTCAACCACTGCACCAACCGTACCAAAAAATTTGATGAGTAGGTAACTTTTACTATTACAAACTGTACAAAGAAATTGAAACTCAAAGTCATTTAAATATAATCAACTGCATTTAATAATTTTATAACATTTTTTTAGGTTTGAATTGGGTTTATAACATCGTCCTACTTTGGTATACCTAACTTTCAATCGGGCGGGCGACTATTTGAAACAGTGGTCGCGCGTAACCTAAAAGACTTATGGAAGATTTCAGGAACTTAGAAAACTGATTAATTAATGTTTTTTTAATATTCAGATATTACCTATTTTTCAATTAAACAATAATTTGTTTAAATTCAAAATAAAATATTGAAATTAAACTGGTTTCTTCGGATTAGGAATCAATTTTGCCCGACACAACAAGAGTTCTGTTGTAAGTCTTGATCATATCTCCAATTAATTTGTATTTTTTTTTTATATTCTTCAAGAGGTCGAATAATTGGCATCAAAGAGTTTTTCGTCTACTTAGGTATAATTTTCTTCAGAATCAGTCTTCTCGTCAATGTAAATATACAAGGCAGGCACGTGTAGTCTTTTCAACACACAAATTCTGTGTCTTTCAGGTGGAGTGTAAAAAGAGGAAATGGAGTTATTTTCGTCAGTAGTAAACTAATGACAAGCTACTATACGATGATACGTACTTTTGACGAGAAATTTTGAAATTATGATCGTAAATATATCGAGTGCGGTCGATTCGACGCCGATTACCAAACCTGTGGGCCCATAAAACGCAAGATTGGTAAACTGACACAGCGCCACAGCATCGTAATAGAGTATGAGATGGAGATGGCGGGACGACTTGTGATCCTCAAAAATTGGAAAGAAGAAAAGGAAAAGCTTGACCGTCGGAAGATAGATAGATATACTTGTTATTGTACACCATAAAATATTCAAGTAAAGTAGGCTCTTAAAATTGATAAGGTGTAACAAAGGACGATCTTATTGCTAAAAGCGTTTTTTTACAGACAACCTTTAGATGGATGGAAGGAATAGAGGGAGGCTATTACCAGGCAACCGAACTATACAGGTTACTAATAATAAATTAAATGATCTGCCTCGTAGTTGATAATATGATTTCCAGGTAAACATCAATGTTAAGATCTTATCAATTTAAAATTAAAATGTCTCAGTATCAACGTACAGATACAACCAACGTCAATCTATACCGATGACAACAGAATATAAAATAGGATTTAAACACAGAAAGACAGTGAGAGAGTTATACACTCTCATCAGTTATGCTGTTCACTTTATAAAGGAGAAATGTTTGTACATACTACAAATATTCCGACAAACTCCCCAGGGAATGCAGTATTATGTTAATTTGGTGACCTTTGTGTTATGCACATAGTAGGTTAAACCGTATTTCAATTAGTGCGTCAATTGAAACCAAGTTTGGCATCGACATCTACCTGCAGGGCGATTACTAGTTAATTAAATTGCACCGTAGCGTGTGACGTCACTTGATGCAAGCAGAACTACGGGAGATAACTTATGGAGTGTCCTTCAATTATTGAATTCAATTAGGTTGGGAGAACTTTATTCAATATTAATAAGTCTGGAATAATTTTTATCATAATTGATATGACATTATGAATAAGATTGAAGAAAGGATAGACAGGACTTATCTAGGTTATTTATTATGTAAATTAAATTATAACAAGTACCTAAATGATTTTTTTAAGTGTATCAAGATCTTTTGGTTAGCAAACAATCACGACTGCCCTTTTTCTTCCTATTTTTTTTTCCATTGATCACATAATTATTTAGTAGATCTTGTTAACGGCAAAAATAAAATAAAAAATCTCGTACCGAAATTCTAGTATAACTCAGTTACAGGTGTACAAGATATTATATTCTAACCATCATTCATGCGATAAATAAAAAGAACTGAACTGTTCCTATGCATTCACAAAAAAGCGTTGCCGCTATTGTAGGCACACTCTCTAATAAAGTCATTCACGTTATCAATTCGCTACTCACCCTCCATCCTTCGTACTCACAAGCACTCTAATTTTCTCCCATCCCAAAAATCATCATGAAAATTTAACACGCAAAATTAACTCCAGCATTTTCTTGAGTTGCTCGTAGAACGTTTTCTCGCATCACTACCCTCGGCCAATCTCTGGGAAGTTAATCTCAAAACATCGTGCACTTGCGAGCTATGTATTTTAATTTAGCCAGTTCACGGCGTGACACGTACCTCTTAATTAACTCGGAAGCGAGTTTATTACCTACAACGTTTATTTTATCTTTGCGAAACGCGAAGAAAGTGCGCCTCGGGAGTGTTTACTGAGCTAGTAACTAAAATGTCATCTAGGTACGCAAATAGGTAATGAGACCCGTTGTTGTGCTGTTTTCTTGTATGAGATAGATAATGGCAGGTAATTTGGTTGTTAAAAAGGGATTATGTTCGGATAAAATGAGGTTGACAGCTTTGTTTTGGGTTTAATTTGAAACTTGATTCGCTAATCTTAACAATCACATCTGGTGGTTCCTCGAGTCCACGTCTATATATAAAAGAGGTAATGTTGTTTTATGTCAATCAGTTAATTTTATTAAAAAACCTTATAACTAATAAATTTTAAGTAGAATTCAGACCGTAAAAGCCAATTAGGTATAAAACATCTTCTATTTAGCCAGCGGCTTCGCCTGCATGAAAGTAGGTTTTTCAATACAAACTTGGGACCCCCGTTTTATCCCCTTAGAGAATGAATTTTGAAAACCCTTTCTTATTATTTGTATTCACTGTAAAAAGATCCTCTGTGCTAAAATTTTACTGTTCTAGGTTTAAGGATTTGGGTTGGGCGTTGATGAGTCAGTGAGTGAGTCAGGACTTCACCTTTTATATACAGTTATTATTATGAAATAAAATTTCGTCGAGGCGAGAATTACCCAAAAATACAAAAGTAGTAAAAACTTTACAATCAACATCTCTAATTGGATTAAAAATTGAGTAAAATAATTATACCACCTGTTTTCACCATAAAACCATACATTTTTGAACCTTCCATAACTTTTTAGCGAGTAACTTTCCAATACAAAGTGATCAGAACTATTAAGGGGGCGCGCTGGACAAATTTTCAGCCCCAGTAAGAACTTCTATTAGGTTTCACACGTGAAGAAACGTAAACGTTCCCATATTTAGATAGTCAGACAAGCAAAACTCAACTTTAACAACTACTACATAAGGTTCATGTAATTTTTTTTCCAACAGCAGTTTCCAATTTTGTCAAATCATTACACAGCAAACTTGGGACTAATATTGCTAAAATGGATTTTCGCTCTTAAGTCGTCGCCAATAAGGTTCAATGCCAGCTTAGTAACCCTGGAGTCAGGTTCTGGTCGTCGATCGTTAATAAATTTTAGAAAACTTTTAATGGGCGCCGCCGCCGAGAAGTTTTAATTTTCGATGGGTGCAACTTTTTTCCCTTGACTTTGTACTTGGGAAACATTTTGAGCGATGTTATAATTTCGTGTGGTAAGTACTGACGATTCGGGCAAAGTTTTTAATTTAAATTTCTGATAGTACAAGTTTTCGTGTTATTAGATTTTAACGTTGTAATTTGGAGATGAGATGTTGATGAGAATTTGTACGCTGAGGAATTGAAATAGACAGATCTATCGATGATATTGATTGTATCGTTAAAATATAAATGCGTAATGTTTATCACAATTATCGTGCAGTTAAATCTTTTTATTCGATTTTCATTAAAATATTTCTGCATGTCCAGAAATTATTGTTCCGGCCATATGTGTGTTGCGTGACTACTTTCAGAATCCAAAAAAAAAAATACAAACTGCCATTATAAATATTATAGTATCATAAGCCTATAAACAAAGATGCAATAATCGAAAAATATGCGAGCGAGGTTGCGGGTGATGCGAGTGTATCATAAACTTTTATTACATCGCATGACTATGAAGATAGTGTTTGAAAACTGCTTCGAAGGAAGTTTATATTTTATCGATAAAATGATTTAATACTTCTCCGCGATATCCTGTTTTGTGTATTTTGGATAGCTTGGCTTTGGATAAAGACTTATGTTTGTCTTTTCTTTATTATATCAACATTCTTTTGTAAGTCAAAACGAAAGTTTTTTAGGCTAAAATATTATATTCCGTGCTATACATGGAATATAATATTTTGTTAGATGACACCATCAAACTAATTGCAAAAATTTTAAGTGTAACAGTTGTGCCTCCGGCTTCGCTCTCTTGAAGTTTTTATTCTCATAGTTAAATAAGACCGACCAACCGTGCACTAGCTTCTGACTTATATAGGCCTATTTGGAATAAAAATAATGAATTTGACTTACCTAAGAGACAACAGAAATGTAAAGTCATTTTCGTATGGATAATATTTTCTATCCATTAGCCGATGATTTTGTTAATTAATTTCAACTAAGTCACAATATATGAATTTGTGTTGAATAAATTTGAATACTCAGAAGAGCCTTTGTTCAGCAGTGGAACTTTATAATAATAATAAATGCTAATAATATAAATAAACCTATAAGTATTTGGGTATGTCGGCAGCTCGAAGAACGATTGCTTCATGTTAGTGATATTGATACCTACAATATCACTAACATGAAGCAATCGTTGAAGAAGCGTTTCTTTGGACGCCTGAAGAAGGTATTTAATAGCCTTCTATCATGCGGAAACAACGTGCGTGCCTTCAACGGTTCTGTCAAGCCGGTATTGATTTACTCTTTCGGCGTACTCAAATCGATTCAAATGGAACTTGACGCCCTGGATAGGCGGGTTCGCACACTGCTGACTGCATACTGAATGCATCACCCACGATCGTCGGTGATGAGACTGTATATTCCGCGGAAATGTGGGGGTCGAGGCTTCTTAAATGCACAGCCTTACACAACCGCGGGGTATGGGGCATTATCAGAACAGCATAATTCATTTTATAATGACATTTTAATTAGAGATGGCGTTGTAGTCGGATGTTTTAGTGTATTTTTATTTTCATTTTTTCTCACCGTTTAAACCTTTTCTGGAATATCTTAAACATTTCAAGACCAAAATTGACTAAATCGGTCCAGCCGTTTTTGAGTTTTAGCGAGATTAACGAACAGCTATTCATTTTTATGTATATAGATTGAAGTTAAAATTATGGACAAAATGCAAACAAGTTATGAACAAACTTTATTACATTCCGCAAAGCTAGATTTCATAACCACAAAACTGCAGGTAATAACAAAACGAGTTAGAAACTCATATACGACATAATATGGAAGGAAAAACATGGCTTTATTTACCATTTGTTAGCGGTAAACAGTACTCCGGAGGACATTTATAATACTTTATACCGCGGAACTAGTAAAGTACTGCTTTAGCGTCGTCCAACCGCGTTTTTGGTTCCACAGTAGAAAGAGGGTTTCCATGTTTAATAGAAATTTAGGTATTTATAATTTTTGGGCAGCGTTCGGGAAGCTGCGGTATCTTCTCGTCCAATATACCACAGTGTCTCAAGACGAAATTCTATGACCAGTGCGTGTGTACGATGACATAATGGCTTCGAAACGTGGTCGCTTACAATGGGCCTCATTGGAAGACTTAAATTCACCCAAAGGGCAATGGAAAGGGCTATGCTCGAAGTTTAATTGCGTTATCTAATCAGAAATGAAGATATCCGCAGGAGAATCAAATTTACCGACATAGCACGAAGAATTGCCAAACTTATGTGGCAATGGGCAGGGCACATTGCTCGCAAAACGAATGGCCGGAGGGGCCAATCGTTGTGCTTCTGGAATGGCGACCACGTACCGGAAGACGTAGCGTTCTACCAGGTAGACCAATGACCTGGTAAGGGTTGCGGGAATCCGATGGATATGAGACGCATAGGACCGTTCATTGTGGCGACACTTGGGGTTGGGGGAGGCCTATTGGACGTCTCTCGGCTGAAATGATGATGATGATAATTTGATGACTACTTGAAGTTTTATTTAACTGCATGTGATAGCAACTATACGCTGCACATTATAAGACTAATTATGCTATCATAATTAGCATTAATAATTTTCCCGTTGCTAGGACTCAGGCCTCCTCTCTAGGAAAGAGAATGGGCCGTAAGTCATCAAGCGGGCTCAGTTCGAATTGGTTGATGTCTAATGAATGCCTTAAAATTTCTGGTTCTAGGACAAACCAGTTTTCGCTTTTTTATTTCTTCACTTTTTTGAGAACAGTGGTGATAAAATAAAGTAATGTGCCTGGCTAGGTTTGACCTATAACTCGTACGTTGGGGTCACTGGACATATTCTATATTTTACTGCCAATAAATTTTGTAACAAATTAAAATTATTCATACAAATGATAGCAATGTTTTCAGTTAATAAAAAACTTTTTACAAAAAAATAATAACCGACTTCACTAAAAAACACTAAAAGGATGACAATTACTTTAATTTCGGAAGTCGGTGTTTGTCACATGATAATTCCAATTAATCCAAACACTGCTAGGTTACATTGTTTTATTATGAAGTTCCTGTGTCTACCTTTCACCTTCCGGCTCCATCATCAGATCAGTTTGATAGTACCTTATAGACAAAGTGCATCTCATGATAATTCTAATAAGCCCAAACACGGCTAGGTTACATTGATTAATTACGGAGTTCCAGTGCCTACCTTCCGGCTCCAAATCATCATCAGTTCCCTTCGATGATACCATTTTCAACGTAACTATTAAGAACCATTCATTTATTTGTATTCATATCATATCATAGTCGCTATCTATGCAAGTAAGAAGTTCCGTTGACCATTTCTGGTCTTCTTCATCAGTTCCACTTCATTAAATGTTACTTTTTGACTGTAAATGCTTACGTTCTCAATGAAAATATCAAAATCACTATATGGTTGCTTATAATATTTGAGGAGTTCCCTCGATTTCGTCAAGATTCCATCATCAGATCCCGATGTGGTGAGTATGGGACCATTTGGGAAGAATACCCTTTCCAACAAATTTTTCAAATCGGTTGTCAAGCGACGAAGTTATGCGCGAACAAACATAAAAAAAAATACAAACATCCGAACTGAGAACCTTCTCCTTTTTTAGAAGTCGGTTAAAAAATTCAGACTGCATCTGATTCTATCTACCTACTGCTCTAGGCACGTCATAATTATGGCGGTAAATTTACGTGTTATGACGTCACGGGATCCTGACTTTCCGCACGACGCAGGTTCTCACCAAACATGGACAGTTCGGGAAGTTCCTGCACCGGATTCGTGCGGAAATAACGGGTGTCACCACTGTGTAAACTGGAAGACACGGTGGAGCACACAGTAGAGGTGTGCTTCATTTAAACAGAGCACTGCCGTGTCCTCGTGGGGGAGATCGGCGGCAAAGATCTCTCGCGCCGGGCCTTGATACAGACCATGGTCCAAAGCGAGGAGGAGTGGCAGTTGGTCACCTCCTTCTGCGTAGCGGCGCAAAGATGTGGCCCTAACACCCCGGCCCTCGGGATCCCGAACCCGACTTCTGAACACCGTAGGCGCGGGCTTGCAGACGGCAAGCAATATGTAGCTTGCCATCCAATCATCCAGTAACCGTCTGAACTGAGCACAAATCGTCGACGGTGCGTGCTGTTCCACGCTCGCCTGAAGGAGATGTCAGCAAACCGTAGGGACCCAGCAGGGTCGAAGCCTACTGGGGCCAAGTTTCTGCTTCTGAAAGGAAGACTCGGCCTTGGTATGAAAGGTGACAAAGTTACAGGAGTGAGTTTTTAGTCAATAAAAGTCTGACACAACCTCCCGTTCCGCCCAAAAGCGGGGGCTGTCATTGGATGATTTTCCCACTGAAAAAAAAAACTACCTACTGCTCTAAACAAAAACGCAAATGTCAACTGAAATTTTTAGAAAAAAGCTCTCTAGCTATTGCCATTATACTTGTCTCATCTAGTTTAAATTGATTAAAAGTGTTTTTTTTTGTTATTAGGTACTATTGTAACCAAGGAAGCCTATCTACTACGAAATATAAAAATTAATGTACCAAAGCACGCAAAAATACAGCAAAAAATGTAAATGTTTTCTCCTAAAAATATCTAGATTCCGACAAAAAAAAAAGTACTCATTATAGCCACATAGTTTATTACATTTTTTGAGCAATATATACATACAATGATATCGTCTGTATTTGTTCTCATTTGATTTGTTTCTCTTCTCTATTGGTGAAAAAAAAAACGTAAAAGTTATTCAATTTTTCAAACCATTTGTCTCATCTTATCTTATGATACAGTATTCCTAGTTTCCAAGTTTTGTATCCACCACAAAACGATCGCTGTTTACACTACCGTCGAAGCGACCATCGTCTTTTTGTCTCTTAATCGTCGCTCGATACCGAGTCTGGCTATAACGTGATTTAACTACAAAATACGCTTTAAATTTATAAAACGAGGGTATAATGGGTTTAGTTTAAAAAGACCGACTGGAGAAATTTGATGAATTTAATTAATCTAATCGTTTCATACCAATAATGCAAATGCTCGGAACTGGACAAGCGCGAGTCGGACTCGCGCTCTTAGTGTTCCGTACAAACTACAATTCCTGAATCGAGTCACGAAGATTTTTCCGAAAATTTTTTTTTTTTCGTGGCTTAGTTAGCAACTTTACTGTATTCAGATTTATGACTATAGGTATATACTTATACCTGTGCTATAAGACCTTGGTTTATGTCAAATTTCAGGATTCTGGATCAACGGGAAGTATGTAATGAATTTTGATTCCTTTGAGAGTACCTATCAAAATATGCGTTTTTTGCGACATAAATGGCCGTATTTTTTTTTTATCGTTAATTTAGAAGTTTTGTTTTTTCACAGCTTTAAGGAACCGCTTAAGTGAACCCTGAGTTGGGTTTTAATTTAAACTAAATATTTCCACGCGTTCTCGACATAAAAGGTATTGACAGACAGACAACCAAGTGAAGGATCACTTTGTTGTCTGTCTGTCAATACCTTTTGAAGGAAAAAACGGAAAAACGGAACCCTTATAGGAATAAGGGTTCCGTTTTTCCGTTTTTTCCTTTTGAGGTACGGAACCCCAAAAACTGGGTTGTTGAGGTCTCCTAGACAGTCGCTCCATGTAAAACAATTCAGCCGCATCCGGGTAGACTGAGAGCTAAAGCTAGTTGAGAAAAGGTTAGGGAGATGATGATGAACATTGATTAGCGAAGCTTCTCAAAAATAAGGACCTGATTCTTATTGTCCCATGTAAACAAGGCTCTTTTCAATTGACACAAATGTCACAACATCAGAATCTGATCCAATCAAGCTCATCAAGCTCAAAACCCTACGCTTCTCAGTCATAATTGCAACCACAAAACAACCAAGCTAGAACCATCGAACGGCTTTAATTAAAAATGGTTCAGAACCAATTTTTATTTTTTAAATTGATATAAACCAGTACTTGACTGCGATCCCACCTGATGGTAAGCGGAGATGCAATCATTGATGGTCAGGCGCACTAGTTTATTAGTAGCCTATTCACTCTGACCTTAAGGACACCAAACAAACAAATCGGTTCAGTTCCACATAATTCAATAATTGACAAAATATTTTCGCATCAGTACAGACTTAATTATTTTCATCACTTCACGTCATGAATTCTCTACAAGCGCAAGCCTGAAATGTTCGTATTTCACAAAATAAAGAATGTTTGTATTAAAAGTTTTAAAATACTTCCGTAATAGCTTCAAAGTTGACTGTGGAGGCTTCATAAAGCGATCCTGAACGATGGAAATTCTCAAACGTGTTTCACGTCGCGTTTATACAATATCTTGAAACTATAAATTTTAACCAAAAATATGGAAACGATATTCTAGAAAGACTTTTAAGAATCACGATTTTAGAATAGAATCTAAGATCAAATCAATCTCTAATATTATAAAGGTTACAATTTCAAGTTCTACGTCTTCCATGTACCATGTCTAATTGTCCCAGTTACCTTTAAATTTAGCTGAGTTTCACATGCAATACTGCCCCAGACGTGGTCTCCATTTCTCACAGTGCATGCTGCTAAACTTTTTTTTTCGTTTGGAAAATCGGATGATTTTCCATTGGATTGGATTGGATTTTTTTTTCATTGGATAATGACATCCCACTATCTTGGGCGGAGTGCGAGATAGTGTCAGTACATTTACTGACTAAAAACCGACTCTTGTTTCTTCATTGCCTTCCGGCCCTTGGCCCCAATAGCTTTGTCCCTGCTGGACCCCTACGGTTGCTGACATCTACTATGCCTCTAGACTTAGGCCGATTCCCAAGGACGCGTAGCTTCATAGACGCGTATTCGTCATTATAGGCTTGATGTTTTCTCAAGTCAAAACTATGACACTATGTTGATGAAACGGCAATGTCATGTGTTGTTACCGCTTCTGCAGAGTTTCATAGCTTTGTATGTAAACTATCAGCAGGCGTATATCAAGCGTATAATGACGAATACGCGAAATAATATAAATATGTTAAGGATTAACCACGTGTTTTTTTAGTAGCACTTGCCGATGTTGTACTATTTAGATTCGTTTTCTCAATCGGCTATCGATCCTGAGACAGACATGCCCCAATTCTATGAACTTCATTCTTACCCGGATAAATAATAGAATACCGAAGCATTCAAATTTATAACAGGCTACCCGATAGTATAATGTCTACAAAAACTTTATGTATTTTCAAACAGAGCTGAAGCGTTTATTTTTAGAAAAATGTTATTATAGTGTCAAAGAATTTATGGAAGATAAACTATTGAAATAAATAAACAAATAACTAACAATATAACAACGAAAATAATTGTAAAATTAATAACTTATTGTAATGATTTATTTATTAAAACTTCATGCAACACAAAGGTACAAAGGCTGACTTAATGCCTTAGGCATTCTCTACAAGTCAACCAAGGGTAGTGAAGAGAAAACATGGTAGGTGCATAAAAAAAAGAAAAGATTAAAAACGAAAAGGAAAACAAGGGATCAAATCTATACATATAATAAAACAGTAAAATTTTTTTGCGATGGTATTAATTGGCGCAAAACCTACTGAACCAATCCTGTTCAAATTTTGCATACATAATCCTTATAGGTCAGGGCAACTGATAGGCTATAAATTATCACGCTATTTGCTATGGGGGGTGAACAATAATCCAAAATGTAGGTATTGAACGACATTTGCCGCGGTTTTGATTCCCAGCTACATTTAAAAAATTTGTCATTATTTTGTCTTCTTTTTTTGTATTAAAATACCTTTTACCGTTTTTTTAAAATAAAATTGACATTTCTATTCGATACCTTCTAAATATTTTGTAAAAACTAATCAAAACACGTAATAAAATTAAAACGGCGAGTAAAATCACGTACTATAATATTACATTATTCCATTTAGCTGTAAATTTAACGTCTAAAACAAAAATCATCACGCTATCATCGTTAGGGAGCCAACCAGTCAATTATGACGTTTATATAAGAACGTCTATTTTAGAATTTATTCGTCGAAGACCGCAGCGTAGTGGTTTCGTATCTAGACTTTCATGTAATGTGAAGGTGGTTCAAATCCCATACGGCTCTCTTAGCAGAAATTTTTGTTTTATTTTGTCATCGTGAATAAGATTTTTTTATATATTTTTTCATGCTTACATTTTTTTTTTTTTGTAAATCTACGTATATAATATATTTGTAGCAATTTTTAGTGAAATGCGTATTATTAATTTTAGAAATCGATGTAGATAACTTTTATACATTAAAATTGTATGTAACTTGATAATTATCTTACTTAAGCTTTGTTTCATCGCAATGAAACAAAGCATATGAAAGACAAACGGTATGAAATCAAAGTTTTCGAGAAGTAAAATATGACACCACACGCAATTCAGATACTCGCAACGCCATCTAAAGACTCAAAGTAGAAATAATGATGACAATGATGGTTGAACTTCATATTAAATTTGATAGATGGCATTGCGCATTTTACGTAATTTTCTGAGTGGCAGAAGAATGGCCATCGCCCGCGTTTACAGTTATGGTTAAACTGGTGTTAGACGGAGGCATTTTTAACAATCCTACTGCTTATTTTTATTATATTTTTCCCATTATTGTAACAAGCTAATTTACCGTGATTATTCAAGGAATACCATCCAAAGACGATAAAAGTAAATACCTATATGTATTTAATTATTCACTTTAAAATAACACGGCCACATTTTTGGAAGGGGTTACACCTGGGGGCCATCCAACGCAAGGTACCCACCTTGCGTTGGATGGCCTCCAGGGCCTCGAGTCTGCTATTACAATATTGTCAGAATGGTCTATCATTGACATCATAATTGTTGATTTTGACCAAGTTTGGTAATCTACTAATATAATGGCGTCATTATGACTCTCCTATGGTCAACCACTGACACTCCATTGAAAGAAGTGGCATAGAATGTTAATCTCGTACATATTGACAAATGAATATCTGACATAAGCGGTAATCTGCTAAAATTTTGACAGTTCATTTGATCAGTTACCTACCATTAGAACGTCATTGTGCAGTCATTGCTTTTAATAAGCTCGATATTGTCATTCTACCACAACTCTAGTACGAGACCATTGACCGATCAATGATCGATCATTATAAATTAGCAGATTACGAACTTTTAGCAAAATGATAATGGAATCGTGTTGGAATGACGAATTTATTAAAATAGCAGACTTGGGCCCCAGGTGGACCGATGACCTGATAAGGGTCGCGGGAATCCGATGGATGAGAGACCCACAGGACCGGTCATTATGGTGACACTTTCGGAGGCTTATATCCAGCAGTGGACGTCTTTCGGCTGAAATGATAATGATGATAATGGCACCTTTTTTTCTTTTTTTAAGGGTAGAACTCATCCAATGATTTCGCCCGCTCTGGTTGGAGCGGGAGGACGTGTCAATCTTTTACTGACTAAAACTACACCTGTGTCTATCACTACGCGCTGTTGAGGATTGGGCTCGGTCCGGTCAACTACCGAACGGCTAGCTACCCATTGCTCGACGTCCGGAAGCCCGCGTCTACCGTGGCTGGTAGTCGGGGTCGGAATCTCGGCTCGGCATTAGGCGGTTCGTTCCCTAACGCGTCCGGCCTCCGCCTTCGCTAGCATTACGGCTCTGCAGAAGGAGGCGACCGCCTGCCATTGCTCCTCGCTCTGGATCAGAGCCCGGCGCGAGAGGTCACAGACGCCGATTGCCTCCACGAGGACACGGCAGTGCTCCGCCCTTGCAGGACACATCTCCACTGTGTCCTCCGGCATGATGGCACCTTGCGGATTAATAATGGTGTGTTTTATTATTTGCCTTCACTGCTTCATATGAAACGGGATCGAATGTGTTTTTCTGATCACAGTTCGACAACGTATGATGTATCTTAGATTCCTTGCAGCCTTACGTCGACATCTGGACGTTACCTCCTTGCAGTGAGTGGTGACCAACACTGGAACAACCCTCTAAGGGAGGCCAGTCTCAGGGATAACGCTAATCGGCTGCTACATTTGTTAACCGTAATTTCATTGTTTTATGGATAAGCTCAGGACTGTTGTGGGTGTTTCGAACGGTTTCTGTTCTGGGTTCGGTTGAATCTTGCAGCCCTAGCAGACATCGGCCCTAGAGGGCCCTATCCATGTGATGAAATCTCTTTGAGTCGCGCGTAGAATACTACGCGCCGTCGATTTAGGATTGCTTTGACCAGACGGCCGGACAGCTCCACCGCAATCCCGTGTTTGCGATGGCTAGAAATTGCCTTGCGGCTTTCAACACCCGGAGAGTCCCTTGCAGCGACCGCTGAGGAGTCAGAATGTCCTATCCCTCATAGTTTCACCCACCTTCTTTGATCGAAGTGCTTCACTGAAGGAGGCTACTGTTTGTCATTTTCTTCACCAATCGCCCCCATAAGGACAAGGCGGCGCCGGCGCTTCGACCAAGCGGGACTGACTTCCACCGTATGCTCCATCGCATTCTCCGGGCTATTCACACAATGGTGAGACCCGAGTGTTTCTTCCCACTGAATTTGACACAGATACCTTCCGAAATACCCACAACCGGTGAGTCCTGCACAAAAAGAGGATGCCGTGACGCCTCTGTAGACACTTCTCAAAGACAGGCATTACTGCTGCGATTTGATTGTGGCGTGCTTGCTGTGGCGAGGGGTTAAAATCTTACGATGTTGTTTTACCAGAACATAAACCAGAAACATACATATGCCCATGCATACATATGCCTTTTCTTTTTTAAAGATAAAGATAAAGATAGTTTTATTTTGCAAATATGGGTAACAGTAAAAGATGACAAAAAAAAAAATAGGTAACAAGTTCAGCCATATTTTACCATGAAAGGATGCAAAAGACAAAATTTAACATACTATAACTACGTACAATTTTAAAATAATACACAATGATATAGGTATAAACCAGAAATACAAAGAAAATATTTAAACGAACTTAAAATATATAAACTAACTTAAAAACACTTTCTCATGTAAGTACTCACTTAAGTTATAGTAAGATTTTACCACTAAAAAGCTTCGGAGTTTTTTTTAAAATAATGAGAATGGAAGCCCTTTCCAACTCTTAGGCATCTTATTATAAATGACTGCAGCCATGCATTTTCCCTTGGGGTAGGCAGAAATGACAACTGCTATGACCCATACATGCTCTTTCTATTCATTGACGGTCATACATCTGGATCTGGACGAGTACATAACATGTTTCCTGAAGGTAATTTCCGTTTTTAACCGACTTCTAAAAAAGGAGGAGGTTCTCAATTCGGATATTTTTACCTCTAACCGTTTTATGCTAAAGTACAATAAATAATTGCGATGCTTTCGGAATGAATTGCAAGCACAGAGTGATTGTACAGTTTTACGAACTTAACGCGGACGAAGTCGCGGGCAACAGCTAGTGTATATATAAATAAAAAAAAATAAACATACATAAATATATATTATAATGATGTATGGAATAATAATAATATTGAATGACTCAGTGTACTAATAATGTATGGTATTGTCTTAATTTGTATGTAATAAATAAAAATAAATATTAACAATATAAACGTTGCTGTGCCCTACCAGTACCAGGGTCCATGTTTGAGATAATACAATAATGTAACATCTATGTTGTGATTAGTGACGGTCCGGACTAAGCGTTTCGCTTCGTCGTTTTACCGCGTAAATTGAAGGGCTGGAACAATTTGCCTGCTGCGGTCTTCTCGTCCAACTATAATTTAGGTGTCTTCAAGGCTAGAGTGAATAGGCTCTTAATAAACTAGTGGGCCTGACCATCAATGATTGCATCTCCGCTTACCATTAGGTAGAATCGCAGTCAAGCACTGGTTTATATCAATTAAGAAAAAAAAACATGTGTGCAATAAATAAATAAATTAATTCATGTCTTCTTAAACTGTCTCATTTTGTCACTTGTCTCACTCAGTTCTTCACTGCAAAGCATAACTTTAATACAATGTGTCTGTTCCAAAACTTCTGACATAACAATTTATCAGGAGTTCATTGAACATTGCATCAACAAACCAAATACCATTGGTTTTTATTCCAATGACAATGACAACTGTTTCAGATATTCATTTCGCATTCCAGTCGTTGGAACACCGGTATGCAATAAAATTAAAAACACAATCGTCACACAATACATACGTCATATTGCAGGAATGGATGCACCAAATGCATGGTCCAATTTAAAATATTAACTGAATAATTTATTATCCTGGCTTTTAAACAAGAGTGTCGTATGTATTATTTGTTCTTTTTCCTTTCCTGTCATAATAAATATGTTTTCAATGTTTGCTCTTGTTCATTGAAATATAGCTTTTTCTTGCGGCTCGGCCTCTTCCACATTCTTTTGCGGTGCATTTTCCGGGGTTAGAAAAGAAACTTATGACACTCAGCGACAGTGTCAATTTCTATCAGTAAAAAAAAATTTGTTGATAATGATTATATTTATTATTATACACTAGCAACCTGCCCTCGTTTTTCCATGAGTGTGAACGTGGCATCACCGCGGGTCCTAACAGAATACCAGCGCTGCATTTTTACGTTTTAAGTATCGCAGCATATGCTGAGTTAGGCGCCTTTTGGCCTTGCACAGATTTAAAAAGTTTTTTTTTCATGCCTAAGTAATACCTACCGTACGTACCTCACAACACATCTACTGTATGTGTGAGGTACGAATAAACGTTTTTTCTTTCTTTCTTTCTTTCATTGTCTGAAAGTCTGAAAGAGGAAAATATTAAAAAACTAAACAACAATAAAGGTTGTATGTCTAAAATCGTCACGTACTCGAATCGTGACGCATAAACAGCTGTATCGCACAAACCGCATGGGACTCGTACCGTTCGCCGCTGTTTTGGAAAAATATGATGCGATTAAAGTAAATTCTCTGCGAATGGTAAACGTTAAAACATCGGCGTTGTACGTTTTTGTTGATGTTAAGTGTTAGTGGCGTGGTATGTTTTGCCTTTATTTTTCGATCAGGAGTAAATAACACTTTTTTGCAACCGCTTTTTTATGGTTTTCGATATTTGTTATACCATTTTTTTTTACGTGGGAAAACATGAAATGATTTCTCTAGCTCTAGGTGGAGCTGAATGCCAGACTTTAACTGACTAATAGCCAGGGTGTTTATTTAGTTTTCCTTTGTTTACGCTACGGTGACAGTTTCGATTAATCCACCACCCTGGTAGGCAAACTTCCTGAAATCTCTTTGACGCGCACGTAAAACTAAACACGACGACCACCCTGAATTGATTCTTACCAGATGACCGAAGGGCCATCTCAGACACTAATTAACATGGTTTTTATGTGACTCGACCGTGCATTAATGATTCAATCATATGAGATATTTCAAGAAAAGACTAAATGCGATCTGTTGTCCAAGGCTGCTATTTTTATAAATTAGTCATTCCAACACGATCCCATTTTCATTTTGCTAAAAGTCCTTCGGAAAATCATTGATCGGTCAATGGTCACGTAATATAGCTGTGGTAGAATGACAATTTCAAGCTTAATAAAAGCAATGACTGCACAATGACGTTCTAATGGTAGGTCACTGATCAAAGGAATTGTCAAAATTTTACCAGATTACCGCATACGTCAGACATCTATTTGTCAATATGTACGAGATTACCATTCTATGCCACTTCTTTCAATGGAGTGTCAGTTGTTGATTTGTCCAATTAGCTGACATCTGCCTGAGGCGTGCGTGGAACAGTACGCGCCCTCGACGACTTGGGCTCGGTCCGGACGGTTACCGGACGATCTGACGGCCAGACAATCGTCCACAAGCCCGTGCCTACGGTAGTAACCTCCGGTTTCTATGAATAGGCTTCTCTGTAATATGGAACTCATACGAGTCTATTTCTCTCAAAATATGTGTGATATAATGTTACCTTTGTTGAAATATTAGCGTTATATTTCTAATGTATGTTAGAAAAAATCTTAATCTTTTTAGCAAAAGAGGCGATAGACATAATTATGTTACAAGAAATAGGAACCAATTAGTTCAACCAAGTTTCAGACTAGCAAAAGTGGCCTCTTCTTTTATGGAGTACTGTTTGAAATGTTATAATAAAATACCTTCACAAATATTAGAACTCAATGAAACGAAATTTAAATCTTGTATTAAACGCACACTATGCAGGCAAGCATATTATAAGTTGGAGGATTATATTCAGGATAAAAATGCTTGGCTCAATGCTGGTCCAGCTCCACTACCACCGGGGTGTACAAATTGATTAGTATGGAAATTGTTATTATTATTTTTTAATGTTTTTTTTTTTGAAATTGTAAAATATAAGTATTGTATTATATGTATAGAAGCATTTTTTTCAAAGTTTGTAAATGTGAGTACTATGGAGCTTTTTATGGTTTTTATGTTATTTTAATTGCACATTCCAAAGCGTAGATCTCTATGGAGAAGAATGTGCAAGAAACTCCATGGACACTCTTTTCAATCATGTTTTGTAATAACAAATATATCTGTTACATGTTTCTTGTCGCTATCATGTGAGAACAATGTAAATAAAGTAAAATCTAAATATAGATATTAAAATAGCAACTGGCTGCTGAGAGATGACCAGTCTCAACTGACAGCGCCCGTTCACGGACATGACGCGAATATTAGCACCACTTAGCTCAACCATTTTGAAGGATACCGAATGATCCAACACACGCGCCACCATCAGTGAAACATTTGAGTGAGCATGACAAACTCTCAACTGCCATGTTCATTTATGTCAAACAAGTCCAATGGTAACCTAAAAACCAAAAAAATAGCTCCATCTGCTGGGACTCGAGCCACCTCTTTAAGAAATGGAATGGGCTATAATTTATAACACAGCTCCAGTGTGGTTTGGTAAGGCTTATGAATTTTTTCCTTCACTATTTTGACAGGAGTGGTGAACAAACTAATTACACAAAGTAAATCACCTACCTGGGTTTAAACCTCTGACATACGACTCATTAGTCAGAATTGGTACCACTGCTCTTGTACAATTGTTTTATTTAATAGTCATATTGCAAATGAGCTTTAAACATTACCAAACGGTCTCAAGTATCAACAAAACGAATCGTACATCGACAAATAACAACACCACATACAAAACGTTGAAAATGCAGGTGTTTTATATTCAGAAACACACCGGCCACATTTAAATGTGGACACGTTTTGGGGTGGCAACGTGAAACTGTACCAAGAATATATTTCTTGATACTTTGTCAACGGAATGTGTGGTGACAAAAGCGGTAGCGGGCGCGATTGTGGGTGCGACGAGGCACTATATCGGGGGATGAGGCTAGATGTATAATAACCGGGTAAAACAATAGACGATTACTTGCGACTCAACGCGATCTCGAACGCGAAGCGATGTGGCGCGATTCAAACAAGCATTTGATTCTTTATTGTGGTGGTATACGTGACGTAAACGTACGTTATTTATTTATTTTTTAAGGTGGAAAATCATCGAATGACATCTCGCACTCTTGGACGGAGCGGACACTCCTGTTCTTTCTTTGCCTTTCATACTAGGGGCGGGTTTTCCTTTCAGAAGCGAACCCATGGTCCCAGTAGGCTTCGACCCTGCTGGGCCCCTACGGGTTGCTGACATCTCCTTGTGGACGGTTACCGGACAGGCGGACGGTGACCTACCCATTGCTCGCCGTCCACAAGCCAACGCCTACGGTAACTGGAAATAGAGGCCTACTGAGGATATAGGTTCGCTTTTGAAAGGAATACTCGGTTTCCTGGAACGCAAGGCAAAAAAGAAATATTAAGGAGTGGAAAAAAGTCCCCGCTTTCTCATAGGTTGTTAAAAATGCAGAAATTAAAATGCACAAGAATTTATCTTACATCAGATGTAAAGAAGTCGAATGTTCAATATGGACGCGAAAGGCATACAGTGGTTTCACTAATACTTGATTTATATCGTGCCCATTTTGCAAAAAAGCAATTCCACGCAAGCTCCTCACTCAGGACCAGGCCTAACATTTCCCGACAGTAAGGAAACAATGGAAAACGAAAATGTAAAGTAGCATTTTTGCGAGTATTGCCTTTTGCAGGATCCGCCTATTAATGAAGTTACATTCTTATTGTTCCGTATAATATGTTGCACATTATATGCGTTTATGAAAAAAAATTTTTTTTTAGTATGCATAGGCTCTCGATTGACCACTTTTTCACCCGATGGTAAGCGATGATGTGGCCAACGATAGATCACGCTTGCCTAGAAATAACCTATTCACTCTTGACCTGAAGACCCCTAGGTTATAGCTGTCAGGAAACATATACTACAAACCTTATTTAGGCCCATACTGATTAGTAGGTTGGGCACGCCATAATCACGGCGGTAAATTAAGATAAGTCCGGAAATTTCCTGCACCTGATTCGTGCGGAAGAAACGACAGGTTTTAATTTTGTGTAGACCACCCGGAGAATACGGTGAGAGCATACGGTAGAGTTGTGCCCCGCTTGGGCGGAGAACTGCGGTGTCCTGGCGTAGGCATTTGTCCATAACCATTGTCCGGAGTAAGGAGGAATGGCAGGTGGTTGCCTCCTTCTGCAAAGCAGTAATGCTAGGGAAGGAGGCGGCCACACGCGTGAGGGAATGGACATCTTCACACCTCAGCAGCCTGGATCCTGACCCCAATTGCTAGTCACCGTAGGCGTGGGCTTGCGGACGATAAGCAATGAGTAGCACGCCGTCCTGCTGTCCGTTAACAGTCCGGACCAAGCCTGAGTCGTCAACCTTCCTCACGCTCCGCTTCAGACAGAAGAAGTCATTGGATGATTTCCTACCTTAAAAAATAAATAAATAACATACGTTTCTGATTAAACTAGAAGTCGATTCCAACACATTTTTAGTTCTAAATTGCCAATAAGGCAAAGTAAGAATTTAATCGGAAACATCAAAGTATGAAACTCAGCCTTAACGAAAAACAAAATGAGATACATTAACGAACTTACTTGATCTGTGCCCAACAGACCAGAAACGGATCCCTAAAACTGAGTATATTTATTTTTTGCATTATTTTATACTAAACTACTAAAAAGAAAACAACGTCAAAATTGAACATGAAATGAAGTAAAAATTTTTTAGGTAGGAGTTATTGTGTATATGTAATTTTTGTTCTATGTTCAAAATAAATTGATCTATCATTTATCTAAAAAAAGAAAAACTAAAAATTAGCATTTTAAATCATCATCATCTTCCTGCCCTTATCCCGTGTTATTTGGGGTCGGCGCAACACGTTTTTTTCTTCCACTCTGCCCTGTTACTCGTCATGCTATCACTAACTTCATAGCATTTTAAATATTGGTATCTTTTTCTACCCGTAAATTTTTAGCTTGTATACCTAATATGGGATGCAACTCGACATTTATTGAAACGAGCTGAACTGACGGCTTTTATTGAAATCAATTTATTTTGTGTAAAACTAATCCAAGACCTCTGAAAATCAGCTATTTCACATGAACTTTGACACTTCATAATTTACTCAAAAATTTAAAAAGTCAAAAAAATATAACAATAGAAAGGCTTCTTATTAAAGCAAGGCTGCTTTAATAGATTTCAAGATTCTGAATGAAGAATTTTTTTAAAAAGTTTTAACGGTTTATAAAAACACGTATTTTCAACAAGTGTATTGTATTACAACAAGTGTAGTGTATTTTAGTGTATTGTATTATATATTATGGAGAGCAGTGGTGGCCGAGTGGTAATGGCTCCGACTTACGAGTTGTAGGTCGTGAGTTCAAATCAGCCAGGCACATTACTTTGTGTAATTTATTTCATCACCACTGCTCTCAAAACGGTGAAGGAAAACGTCGTGAGGAAACCGGCATGTCCTAGAACTAAAAATTCGAAGAAATGCGACATTCAGAGGAGAGAGAGGCCTGAGTTCCAATAGTGGGAACGTTGATAGGCTGATTATGCTATTATATGTATGTTGGAACAAATTTAGTGAAATGTTCGAGTAAATTACGGAATTACCGAATGCCTCTTCAGACTTGTAGATTTTACCCTTCAACTTGAGGTGCATCTGTAGGTCACAAGTTGTTCCAGTGACCTGTCGCCATTTCATCGCCATTCATCCACTTTGATGAGCGACCCGAGGTACCAAAAGTCGGAGCAGATCAGTATGTGCGTTCCGGCGAGAGCTAAAGGTACTGGATGGGAGAGACCGCCAAAATTACAGAACAAGTATTCCGTTTTGGTTCTACTCAATTTCAGGCCAACATTCTCAAGTAAAGTTATTTTCTGATACAGATAATTTAAAGAAACGAATCAATTACCGAAATTATCTCAGTGGCTGGCTGACTGGCTGCTGTGATGCCTGTCCCAGATTCGATTTCCCCACGTAACAAATATTTGTTTGACCTAAAGATCTTAGGTGTTTCGTGTATTTGAGTTTATATGACTGTAAATGCCATCACAATGCAGGAGGTGGAAGAAACGCCCAGGTGTCACCGTGAAGAATTACTGCTTTTGCTAGTGAAGGTGAAGGTTGCAAACGTGAGGGAACGGACGTCCTTGCGTATAGCCCAGCCGCCGCGACAGGAGTCGCCCCGGGCGTCGGGAGTCAAAGAGTGATCCCCACTTACCGCAGGGACAGGCTTGTGGGCAACGAGCAATAGGTTGCTCGCCGTCCGCCCATCTGGTAAGAATGAGTCCGTTGAGGATGCGTAGTGTTCCGCACGCGCCTCAAAGAGGTGTTAGCAAAACCGTAGGGACCCAGCAGGGCCGATAGGCCACGGTGAATTTCTGAAATGAAAACTCAAGGTCGTAGAACTCAAAGGGCAACTGAAGGACACAGGTATAATATATATATAGTCACTAGCTGACCTGGCAAACGTTGTTTTGCTATGTATATAAAAAAAATATATCTAAAATTGAAAAAAAAAATAGATGTTGTCCGATTCTCAGACCTACCCAATATGCACACAAAATTTCATGAGAATCGGTCAAGCCGTTTCGGGGGAGTATGGCAACGAAAACTGTGACACGAGAATTTTATATATTAAGATTAAAAGTCTAACTCACCCTCTCACTTCACTTTATAGGGAGAAAAGTAATGATACGGGAGTATTTTCCTAGAGTAGGGAATCCTTTAAAAACAAAATCTAATTATTATAAATTGTAATAAACTCCTAATAGATTAAAACTCAAAAATATTAGTTTGAATTTCAATTAAAATTGTTTTTATTTTTTGCGTAAAAAATAACGTTAAATGAATTTGAGATCAAAACAGCAAATATTGTTTCTCTTTTAATTTCAGTCACACAATTACATTTCCAAAAATGGAAATTCATTATTGGGAACACAAATATTTGTTTGTTCGACATTGAAGTGGCGATTGATTTTTCGCAACCAATAGATGATTGAATAATACATGCTTATATTATAGCAAAGCATAGCATAGTCGGCCTTATAATGTTCCCACTACTGGGACTCTGGCCTCCTCTCTAGGAGAGGGAATGGGCTGTAATCCACCACGCGGGCCCAGTGCGGGTTGGTGGATGTCACATGTCTTCGAATCTTTGGTACTAGGACATGCCGGATTCCTCACGATGTTTTCCTTCACAGTTTTGAAAGCATTGGTGATTAAATAAATTACACAAAGTAATGCGCCTGGCTGGCTTTGAACCCGCAACCCACAACTTGTAAGTCGGGGCCGGTACCACTCGGCCACCACTGCTCCCGCTCTCCCACTCCCGCTTATAATATATATTATAGATATGAGAGCAGTGGTGGCCGAGTGGTAAAGGCCCCAACTTACAAGTTGTATGACGCAGGTTTAAACCCAGCCAGACGCATTACTTTGTATAATTTATTTCTTCACCACTGCTCTCGAAACGGTGAAGGAAAACATCGTGAGGAAATTGGAATGTCCTTGAATCAAAACATCGAAGACCTGTGGCATTTACGAACCCGCACTGGGCCCGTGTGGTGGATTACGGCTTATTCCCTCTCCTAGAGAGGAGGCCTGAGTCCCAACAGTGTTGAACATTAAAAGGCTGATTGTGTGTGTGATGCTAGATATTTTAAAATATCCAGACATCATGACGTCCTGATTGGATGATAATAAATATTTTACTGATAGAAAAGTATTAGCCAATATCCCAGTAAAATGAATGGTTCTTGCTGGATAGGCTTAAAAGTAAAACTTGTAATGAGTACGTAAAAATACGAGCGTAATGTCAGGCAATTAAAATTGTCACGTCGCGTCGCTCAATGAAACAAACCATTCCTATCAAAGCGATAAATTTTAACAGTTAAACCAAACGCTGTT
This sequence comes from Mythimna vitellina, assembly GCA_949316375.1. Taxonomy (NCBI): domain Eukaryota; kingdom Metazoa; phylum Arthropoda; class Insecta; order Lepidoptera; family Noctuidae; genus Mythimna; species Mythimna vitellina. The sequence continues at coordinate 2,076,279 of OX438687.1, read as the reverse complement.
ACATTATGTGAGTGATTAACATACTTACACAACATAGTCCTATAGTCCACCAACTACGTACGGAATTACCTGTGAAAATAAACAGAACCGCGAAAACAAAAGAGATAATCGCCATTTTGGTTTCACGCTGAGCGCTTCCAATTTGTTGCAAATCACACGAGCGTTGCGGGTTCAAGTTAGTGGCAAGCTCTTTTTTTGAGCTATCATTGAGTTATAGGACATGAGGTTCTTTTTATCTTGTGGTGTAATGTCTCTCTTATTGATTTATTCAAACTTCATTATTTTTACATTTTTTTAATTTTGTTTTTATTGACATTTATTGTATATTTATGATATTATTTTTACAGACATCATATTTTTACTTTTTACATTAATAATGATAGAATCTGAGTTTATAAAATTTGTTTTTTATATTCTTTTTTTTTGACATAAACCATCTAACGGACTTCGATAAGCATTACTTAACTTTGTCGATCAATTTGTGAGGATCTTAAATAACCCATAGCATAAAGCACAGCATAATCAGCCTTTTAATGTTCCCACTGCTGGGACTCACGCCTCCTTTCTCTAGGACAGGGAATAGGCCGTAATCCACCACGCAAGCCAAATGCGTTTTGGTGAATATACTCACACGTCTTCGAATTTTTGGTTTCTAGGACATGCCGGTTTCCTCACGATGTTTTCCTTCACCGTTTTTGAGAGAAGTGGTGATGAAATAAATCACACAAAGTAATGCGCCCGCTTGGGTTTGAACCCGCGACCTACAATTACCATCACTGCTCTAAATAACCCATATTAGTTGACGAATTTTGGACATGCATCTTTTCGATATTAAGTACAAAACCTTCGAACAAGACAAACCGACCGAATTCTCGAACGCCTGTCATCCTAAGATTACAATTTATAATTGGCCAAGTTTTTGGAGTGGTGCGTAAGGATCAGGGGCTAATTGGTATGAGCAGTGATGACGGGGACCTTGAATGGCAGTCATGACTCAAGAATTACACTTACAAACTCGCTCCACGATAACGTTGCTGGATGTAAAGTTTGTGTTTGATTGACCTAAGTTAGAAGATGGCAGCGATTTCTTAAAAAAATTTTTTATCCAAGGTTTTGCTCCCGAGGTGTAAGCCATAGAAATCTTGCATTTTTAGGGTTCCGTACCTCAAAAGGAAAAAACGGAACCCTTATAGGATCACTTTGTTGACCGTCTTTCTGTCAAGACCCTTTATCTAGAGAACGCGTGAAGGTACCGAGTTCAAATTAAAACCATATACTCAGATCTGCAGTCCCTTAAAGCTGTGAAAAATCAAACTTCTAAATTAACGAAAAAAAAAGATACGGCCGTTTATGTAGCAAAAAACCTTTATTTTGACATACTCAAGGGAATCAAAATTCATAGGGTACTTCCCGTTGATCCAGATTCCTGAAATTTGACATAAAGCAAGATCTTATAGCCCAGATATAGATATAAATCTGAAAACAGCAAATTTGTTGTTACGTCACAAGAAAAAAGCATTTTATTGCGATTCCTAAAAATTAACGAGACTATTTGGGAATTGAACTATTTAAATAAGTAAGTTTGTACGGAACCCGCAGTGCGCGAGTTCGACTCGCACTTGCAACGTTTTTTTTTGTTTAGAATCGGACCTGCACGCAAAATTATTACTTTTTGACCTCAAAGATCCGATGAGGAACGCGAGAATCCAATGGATGGGAGACACACAGGATGGGCATTGTGGCGACGCTTAAGAGAGGCATGTGTCCAACAGTGAACGTGTTTTAGTTAAAACGATGATGAATTAGAGGTCACAATCAAGCTATGCTTTTTGTTGCGTATTCCTCAGGAGAGCAAAGAATGCAGGAAATGCTAGAACTGATCTCATTTACCACATAAATATTGTACCTATGTGAAGAAAGTTAAGAGATCTTAACTTAGACCACAATGAGGATCAAAGTATAATTCGGGACATTTGGGAAGTAACAACGTTTTCAAAAGACAATAGGAGATTTCGCGAACCCGGGAATATCGTTTAATACTTACTGCTGGTTTTATTGTTAGGATTCAAAAGCAGGCTATGAGAAACTTTTGATTGTGTACTCGTATGTTATATTGCAATATTCTGTACTGCGAACTGAAATTATTAAGTCGTATAAATTTGAAGTAAGAAAAATCTAGAGTACTTACTGAACATTAATTTTAATATCTAGCGGGTCACGACAGACGTCATTGTGTTCGAAAGCAGGCTATTCGTCAGAAAAAAATGAGAACCCGATTTTAGCGCCACCTACTGGGTCCAATTGTATTTACAAACCATTCAAGAACCTACTTAAATATACACACAAAGTTTCATCTAAATCGCCTAGCCATTTAGGAAGAGTTAGGCGACAAATACTCGTACAGAACCATTATATACATATTTATGTAAAGATAGCACAATCAATCAAACAAATGAATTTTATACGAAACTTATATTTTCTAAATGCATTTTTACATAAATGGCACTTTGGCTTACATTTGGTCAGATATCCTAAGTCGTACAGATTACATTCATACACAGTATTCTTATTATCATTGTCATAAAACTATATAATTATTACCACTGTGAACCCACTACGTAGGTACGATAATAATATCATCTTAAACTAAAGTAAATAAATGTACGAAAGATGCAGCGTGAATAAAGTAGCATAAATTTGATATTTTTATGCGACCATTTATTATGGAAAATATACATTATTTTGTTAAACGATATTTAGTCTTCGTTCGCTTGAAATTTCTCAATTCATGTTCAATTTATATCATAAAAGATTGTTATACGGCAATGCGATTTCCATTTATTCTGCACAAAGGATAAATCTCAAGTTTCAATACCAATATCGAATTATAGCAGGTTCACCAATTCCCAAATTATTATCGTGTTACGTGGTTTATAGGCACTACTTCATTTACTATATCTATTAAATCTACAGAGATCTTACTATTGTATGTTCCTACACCTTAAATTGTAAAAGCACTAAATTATTACTGCGATACTGAACTTTAAACCTAAAACTATGTGACTTTTTCACTTCTCAGTCTAACTTAAATTCAACCTTTCTTGAATTCTACCTTTTTCACTGTCCCTGTGCTCGTTTCAGTATCATTTGATGAACCGGAATTAGAATGTTCCAACTTTACAGAATCACTTCTACTTTTATCAGTTCCCCTTTTACCCTTAGAACTTCGGTTCAAAATGGAAGGCGTTCTTATGCTTTTCCGTTGTTTCATTTTAACTGCCTTTTCTGGTGGCCTGTTAATACTATCTGTCCTGTGCTGCAATTTGTTCAAACCGAAATTTGGTTTAATTTGGGCTGTTCTTTCTAAATCACTTACATCTGGCAAAAATAAGTCACTTACACATACATAATCATCTTTCTTCTTAGGAACTACTATACCGGGATTAATTTTTACTGGCACAATTTCTAATTTCTTCTCAAAAATCGAATCTGGGCCCTTAGAATCTAATACGTCATCCATATTTGTTGGCGAATCAACGCCGCCAACCAACTCTTGTAAAAGTCTATCTTCAAATTCTTCATCTATATCAATGTCGTCATCGTCATCTTCATCAGAGCAAAATGATGAAAATGATGTAACTGACCCAGCTTGGATGTGAAAATCAGCAGGAAGGCGAACCCTAGGTGCATTTGTAGGTATTTCAACCTGACTTGGTGATGGTGTGATTACTATTCGAGGTTCTTGTGAAGAAGGAGTGTCACTAGAGGCTATAATCACTCGAGGAATCCCTCTGTCTTTTGCCAATGTAATAGCTGTTTCTGGTTTATGACTACTACTACTGTCAAAAGATGCATTTCGTGAAGTAACTTCCAAATATGGCGACAAACTATCAATATTTTCATAATTTTTAACCATTACGTCTTCATTAATTTTCTTAACGCTAGAAGCGTCAAACGAAGACAATGGTTTTGTATTTTTGTATGCGAGACGTCGTTCTAAAGTCGTAGTTCTCGGTGGAGGCTGTGGTGGTACTCTTGGGCGATCATCCATAGATGAATATCCACGAAAAGTTTGCAATGATGTTGGTTGTAGAGATAATCTCTTTTGGGCTTTTGGCAAATCAGGTAGTACTTTAGGAAAATTTCGCTTTTTTATAGTCAGCAAGGCTTCTTCAGCTGTCATAGGGTTTACTTGTGAACGCTCTTCACAACAGGTCACATTTATATCATTTCGAAAAGTGACAGGTGGCAAGATATTTGCAAGATTAGCAGATTCCATTTTTTCTAGTAATTTATCATAATTCACATCGGTAACTGGATCAGATGAGGAATGCTTGTGCGAAATAATCAAAGGTTTATCTTGAACTGCTAGAGTTACTACATTTGTGAATGTTTTTTCATCCTTTTTTGGATCGACATCAACCGGTGCCTCAAACTCAACCTCTGTGGACTTTTCAGTTTTTAGTTTCTTGGAATGTATTTGGTCACCAGCATCGAACGATTTAGATATTTCGATCGGTTCTTGATTTAATATAGAGTGAGTTCGAGCGGCGGGTGTCGCATCGATGGCTACTGATACTTTTTTAGACTTAATACTCTCAGTAGCTTTACTTTTAATGGAATCATTAGATTTACTTGTTTGTTTAATACTATTTAGTGATTGTTTATGACTCCCTATTGAAGAGTGTGAGCCAAGTGCAGAGGTAGATGTAGTTTTTTCAGATGTTCGATTTTTACTGTACGTTTTTGATACAAAGCTTTTAGAATTAACACTGTCATTCATTTGCAGGCTGTCCTTTTTATTTTTCTTTGTGTCAGAAAGAAGTTCTTCTGATCTCGTGAAAGGTTTTGCTACAGTCATATGTTTGTCATTCAAATCAGAATTTGATTTTCTAAGTATGCCTGGAGAACATCGATGCATCATTTCATTGGCAATCCAATCTCTTACTTTAGTATGAGCATCCAAAGTACTCGTGGATAAATGTCTTCTTAGTTTAAATCTCTCTCTAAACCCCCCTGAGTCATCAGACTTAGGCGTCTTACAGGGATCAGATTTCTTTTTATGTTTCTTAGAATTGTTTTTCTTTTTATTAAAACTCATCGACTTGATAACGCTGCAACCATTTTTTAGAGTTTGCAAAGCGCTTTTGTCGTCTTTGGAGCTCTTTTGACCGATTACATCCACTTCGCCTATTTCAGCGCGCGGCTGATGAGAACTCTCGAGTGTTTGTTCTCGTAGTCTGAGCTTACGTTTTTTAAAATACAATATAGAGCAAATTCCGACGTTGACGGCGAGAAAGAGAATAGCTAACGAGACTATCAATGTAATAGTTGCGCTGGATGTTTTCACAGCCATGTTGTTGATTTTTGGTTTTTGCGTAGTAGTGTACTGGAAGGTTTTTTCGATTAATCCCGATGGAACGGGTCGTGATGGCTTCTCTATAGACATAATCTGCTTGTATATAGAGTTTGTGTCCGGCCTACGTACTGGTTGCGAATATGGACGCATTTGTCCGTACGATGATGATGAAGAGCCGTATGATGGTGAATACCGTGGAGCTTCCGCCACTTTTGGTGCCCATATCTTGCGGATTTGATCTGTAAAATAAGAAAAAAAAATGAATATTTTTCAAAAAGTAAAAAAATGTATATGAGTATTTAATAACTAGTTTTTTTTCCGTAGCTTTATATCGTGAAATATTCCACCATTTCATTATTTACTGAGCAATACTTTTTTAACAGTAAAAGGTTTTTCGTGATCGGAACAAAATTAATTCCTCTAGAAAAACAAATATTAGTATTATCCTATATACTATTCCAGAATATGGTCTACCAATGTGTCTTTCATCCTAAGTCCTTCAGCAGTTTTCGCGTCAAGGAGTAAGAAACATACACTATCACAAACTTTCGTCTTTAAATTATATCTAGGATTAAAACTTTAAGTATATAATTTTGTTACCTGCGTTCCCCCCTGCGTTTCCTCCAGTACTCCCTCCAGAGTACCCAGTATTTCGATGCGTAATTTTCGGTCTGGGCGAAGAAGGAGAGGGAGTGTAGTCAAACAGTGGATCCACGACATATTTGCTCATCTTGTTTGGTAAGGTTTCCATCCAAAACTTTGTATAGTTGGACCGATATGATCTGCCTACTTCTGGTGGAATGTCTGAAAACAAAAATAGTATAATAAATACCCCCGTGGTTTGTTACTCTAGTAGTCACAAGCGCGACTGCTGACTATGAGGTTTTTGGTTTGATGTCTGGAACGGGCAAAATTTTATTTATGGATTTTCTTAGTAGTGATCCAAAGTCCCTGTGTAGACAAAAAACTAACTGATAAAACACAGGTGGTTTTATTTAGTAAAGACAACGTGGCCTACATACGCTCTCTTGCTCTACTCTAGAGCGGGAGAAGACATTTGATGATTTCGTAACTTAAAAAAATAGGCACGCATCTGCAAAAAGTGTGATGCATTCAAAATTGTTTTTAAGAAAATTAAGAGTGTAAAAGTTAGAAAAGGATACTTATAAGGAAAGAAAAAACGCGTTATGTAGTAGTAAATTCTTAAAATCAGTCGGTATTCGGATAAAAAGACTTACCAAACCTCAAGAAAGACTGTCTGGTACCATCGTACTCTGGCCAGTCGAGGTCATATAGGCTCCAATGTCTTTTGTCCATGTTATAGAACTTGACTGGAGCTTGTGAGTTAGGGGACCTGGAAAATAAAAAAAACACATTATACAGAAAGAAAATAGTTTTATTGTACAACGCACGGCACAAAAACACAATAAGTTAAACGTATAAAGGAAAAAAAATAAAAAATAAAATAGTTTGCCCTACAGTTGCATCCTAGATACATTTCATTATAAATAAAATGAAATGTCTGAGTGTTGTACCAAAATATATTTAATTTTTTTACTAAATTCATATAAAAGTATACTCGACGCGTATAACAAAAATATTTTTAGTTTTGTATGTCTATCTGTCTGTCTGTTTGTTAATCTCCAAAAAAACTGGATACCTGATTTCGTAAGGAGTACCCAACTTTTACTTTACATTGAATTGGGAATGTATACAAAAAAAAACTTGTCATTTTTTTCTTCTTGTTTTTCTAATAGAAGACAGCTATGTATGCTACACGTGGAAGAAGTCGCGGGCATCAGCTTAGTATATTAATAAACATATATTTTAGAAAAAAAAAAAACAGAAGCCAATGTGAACAGTAATAGCATAGCATATAGCATAATCAGCCTTTCAATGTTCCCACTGCTGGGACTCAGGCCCCCTGTCTCTCTAGGAGAGGGAATGGGCCGTAATCCATCACGCGGGCCCAGTGCGGGTTGATGAATGTCACATGTCTTCGAATTTTTGGTTCTAGGACATGCCGGTTTCCTCACGATGTTTTCCTTCACCGTTTTTGAGAGCAGTGGTGATGAAATAAATTACACAAAGTAATGCGCCTGGCTGGGTTTGAACCCACGACCTGCAACTCGTAAGTCGGGGCCGTTACCACTCGGCCACCACTGCTCTACCAGTCTGAACAGTAATTGTACCAATAATTTTAATAAAATATTTAGATAAATTAATATTCCGTGACGATAACGAATCGACTCCGGCTAACGTTTTCAAATTCAATTTCTACAATCAAAGACAAACAGATCTGAAAGATGATTTGATTATGTCCCTGGCTTGAAATTATAATCAATATGAAAATATTCTTACTTCAATCCATCACTGAAATTCTTAATGTAAACCTACTCTTGAGTAAAATCATTATAATTTCAATTTGCTTACTCAGAAATCCGCTTTTATTTTGCTGTTAAGAACGCAATTTATTGGTTTTCACACTAGTGCGGAAAAGTATGCGAGCTTGCTCCTGCCACAATTTATTACATATATCCATTGTATCTGGCTAGGTGCTGCTAAGTAGCCTGCACGAGTCGCTCGAATTCTGCCCCGGACGCAATGACAAACTTTTACTATTTGTAACAAATTGTAATATTTTGGCCCCCCGAATGCATGTATTATATTTTTAATGTTATTTTGACTAGTCTGTTGGTCTAGTGGTTAGTGACCCTGACTGCTATGCCGGAGGTCGTGGTTTCGATTCCCACCCAGGACAAATGTTTTTGTGATGAGCACAATCATTTGTTCTGTGCCTGGGTGTAATTTATCTATAATGTGTATGGTATATAGAAATATTTATCAGTCTGTTGTCTAGTACTCATAACACAAGCTCTGCTTAGCTAGCTAGTCCCAAACTAGAAGGCGTTGTGTGATAGATGGCGCTAGTGGTTACATGAGCTTAAGTCATTCTTTGTAGACATTAAGTAACAATTTATAGTATTCGAGTTTATGTATTTGTTTTGTATAAATTTATCATTATTGTTAAAATAAAATATTTACTTGCAGTTAATTATAGATAAAACCTAATGTATATTAGTCAATTGATGTTACGAGCTGTTTACTTTGCTCTGATTGGTCGGTTAGTCGACTGAGTGTTTGTGAAAGTTTGTGGTGGGGAAACATTGAGTCTGTAACTGTCATTCTGGACAGAGTCCGTCTACTTTGAGTTATTGAACAGTGAACATGTCCGACTAATCCGTGTATTTGAGATTGTTAATAGAATGATAAATATGAAATTGTGTTGATCAATGTGAATTAAATATTTATAAAACTGAAGCTTGAAGTTTATGATTCATCGCACTTGTAACTAAATAGCTAGTCTATTTAATTCCAGGCGCCATACCAAGACATGTCAAAGTGTAAGGCGTGAGAGAGAGAAAAAATTTTGTGTCTAAAGTCATTAAAATAATGGAAATAAAACAAAAATATGGAGTCAAATCTGTAACTGAACTAAAATAAATTCCACTAACTTTTTAGCAATTTTTTGTGGTCGGGTTTTTTAACACTGTCAATTTTTTTCTCATACTATCTGAATTTCTGAACTATATTTACTTACCCATATTTCACAAAATTAATCCACATCCTCATGATGACTTCACTGAGTAGTTTCTCCTGTTGAGTGTAGTCAGGACTAAAGTGTGTGTTCGTAGCTCCAAGTGGAACTCCGAACACGTACGGCAACTCCTGGCCTTCCACGCTTTTGTTAAGCTGAAAACATAAAATTTGGTATTAAGAATTGAAATAGGTCACCATTTTTATTCGGGTCAATATTCCGACTTCTTTAAAAATCGTGAACTTTGAAAAAGAGGTGCGGATGACGAGATTATTTTTTAAAATACTCCAATATTTTTTTGATTACTGGGATTAAATTTTCAGCATAAAGGCCGTGCCGCTGGGTGATAGAAAGAAAACAAAAGAAAAAAAACTTTTTTATTAAAATTGTACCACATTAATCAAAATAACAATTTCATATATTGGGAAGATATGCGTCTCATCCGCGCAAAACGGCCAGTGCTCAGTAACATTTTGGGGCTCGTGTACAGAGACAGAGGCACAGCGCTGATTTTCAGCACCAGCCTTTGTCGACGATAAGACGTGCCACCAGTTCGAACAACCAGGAAAATGCTTACAATTCTGCGGTATGTACCTCATTTGGCCACTGTAACTGTTGGTCACACAGTCAACCATACATTTTGTTACGTCAAGACCTCGACTTACGAGTTGTAAGTTGAGGTTTCAAACCCAACCAGACGCGTTACTTTTTGTAATTTATTTCATCACCACTTCTTTCATAACGATAAAGTAAAGTATCGTGAAAAAACCAATGCTTTAGAACCAAAAATTCTAAGATATGTGACCCGCACTAGGCCCGCGTTCGATTATGGCCTGTTCCCTTTCCTCGAGAGGAGGCCTGAGTTTATATGTTATTAGGTAGCATGGCATAGCATAGTCGGCCACATAATATTCCCACTGTTGGGACTCAGGCCTCCTCTCTAGGAGAAGGAATGGGCCGTAATCCACCACGCGGGCCCAGTGCGAATTGGTGGATGTCACATATCTTCGAATTTTTGGTTCTATGACATGCCGGTTTCCTCACGATGTTTTCCTTTACCGTTTTGAGAGCAGTGCTGATGAAATAAATTACACAAAAAAATACGCCTGGCTGGGTTTGAACCCGCCACCTACAAACTCGTAAGTCGAGGCCGTTACCACTCGAGTCACTTGTTATTAGGTACTCATTGATAAATATTTCTAGTCTGCAGAAAACACGAGCTTAGTAATCACGTACGTACAATAAACCTCCTTTTAAAAAAAAGTATACTCAACCTTCTGATAACCTAGTAATTGAGGGTCTAAAGATTGTCTAAGCATAGAGTTTGTTGAAGATAACACGTATATTAAACCAGTAGCTTATCTCTCATGTAACAGCTGATCCCGGCACCTGGCCTGCAGTATCTTCACACTAGTTTACGATATCATTATAGAAACTAATTTCATAACCCTAACTTGGAAGGCGTGTACTTAACTATATCAATTTACTTCCGTACGTAAGGGCATTTTCACTTTGGTAGCACCTTAGTACGGAATTAGCGCTGTCAGTGACTTGAACGCCATAACGTCATAATCGTGTACTGGGCCTCAAGTCTACTATTAAAATAGTGTCAGAATGGTCTATCTTTGATTTCATAATTGTTAATTTTGATAAGTTTGGTAATCTATATATTTAAAAGGAGAAACTGACTGACTGACATATCAACGCACAGCCAAAACTACTGGGACAAGGAGCGTGAAATTTTGCACAAAGTTTCCTTATATATCGTAGGCGAACACTAAGGGAGGATTTTTCAAAATCCACCCCCTAAGTGGATGAGATGGGGGTTCAAAGTTTTTACTTTCACGTGAGTGAAACCGCTGACATTATGACTTTCCAATGGTCAACCACTAGCACTTCATTGTAAGAAGTGGCATAGAATAGTAATGTCGTACATGTTGACAAATGAATGTCTGACGTATGCGGTAATCTGCTAAAATTTGGACAGTACTTTTGATCACTGACCTACCATTAGAATGTTATTGTGCAGTCATTGCTTCCATAAGTTCGATATTGTCATTCTACCACAAGTCTATTACGAGACCATTGACCGATCAATGATCGATCATTATGAATTAGCTGATTACGAACTTTTAGCAAAATGATAATGGGATCGTATTGGAATAACGAATTTATAAAAATAACAGACTTGGGCCCCTCAGTATAAGTTGCGTGATGGAATCAGGACTGAAGATACAGGACAGGAGAACGAGCATAGTCTGTAGATCGCTGAATTTAAGTGGCAGTGGGCAGAGCACTTTGTTTGCAGAACAGCGTTTTTGGAGTGCCAACAGCGTATATGAACCCAGTGAATTAAAGCCTTCCACAAAATCGACCAGAAAGTCATTACACAAACATAAAATCATTTTTCATGAACGTTACTTTAGCCATTATTTTAGCACGTTCTTATAGAACTTGTAGAACTTTACATGAAACCTTTTAAATGTTTTTACCAACCATTGTTCTAGGAATGAAACAAAATGCATTCGCGATACATTTCTTGCTGCGTCTACTGTTTGCAAGTCAAACGTGAAAGTCGATTTGACATTAGGAAATACATTTTCCTCTTGAAATCTTTCCATTTACATGTACTTACTTATTCTTCTTTTTGAGATTTTTGTTTACGAGTAAGAATGCTTTTAAGTAAAGAGAATTTTATGGGTAGAATTATATTACCGTAGGAGCTCTGCTCTCGAAACGGTGAAGTAAAACATGGTGAGAAAACCGGCATTTCATAGGGCCGGCGTGGTGGATTACGACTCACTCTCTCTCCTAGAGAGGAGGCCGGTGTCCCAGCAATAAAAACATTTTTAAGCCTAGAAGACTAACTTTCGTCAATATTAGGAACACCGAATAAAAAAAAGACTCTATCTTTCTAATCGTTTTACCTCTGCGTTTGAGGTTTCACGCCAACTAAGTAATCGCTAGACTGCATCTCGTGGTGCATTTGTATATTCGGTAAGTATTTTTATTTATAGAAATACCTTCTATATGTTCGTCATTTTTACGAATGGTTAGCTTATGTGTGAGATTAACAGAGCAAGTATTCGTTAACTTTTGCGTTGTTTGTTTGTTATATTTATTCATTTTACTGTGTGTGGTGGCTGATTATGTATGTATGTAGGAGCCCAGCGGGGTTGATACCAAGATCGAGATTTTCTAAAAAGGAAACCCGTGGTCTTAGAATGCTTGGGGCATCTGTAGGTCACTGGTTGCCTTTAGTTAGTAAAAGTCTGACATGCATTTCCCGCTCTACACAATGCGAGTCATAAGTCATAGAATTATTGTTTCTTTGAACAATGTATTAATAAAATATTTTGTTTTTCCGTTATGAGATTAAATGTATGAAAGGTGCAGCATTAAAAATGTGTCATCTCAATGCCAGCTGCGTATTTAAATTTGCTTTAAAGATTGCCAGATTCGCGTAAAAGTTTTTCGAAAATGAAAACAGCTGTAAAACCAACTAGTTAGTTTATTTTCAGGTTTTCAAGCTATTTTTTTTTTTAGTAAAGTTCTGTTGTTGTATTAACTATTTGCACGATGATCTTTACTGGATGTTATAATAAAAACTGGGCAAGTGCGTGTTGGACTCGCACATTGAGGGTTTCGTACAAACTTAACTGTGGAAACAGTTCAATACCCGAATTGAGTTATGACAATGTTACGAGTCGCAAATTTTTTTTTTTTTTGTCACTTAACTACAAATTTACAGTTTCCAGATTATTTTCTATACTTGTGCTATGAGACCTTACTTCATGCCAAATTTTAGGATTCTAGATCAATGTGAAGTACCCTATGAATTTTGATTCCCTTGAGTGTCGAAATATACGTTTTTTGCTACATAAACGTCCGTATTTTTTTTTTTATTACCTCAGAAGTTTTTTTTTTTCACAGTTTCAAGAAGCCGCAGACTTAAGTATATGGTTTTAATTTCAAATCGATACCTTCACGCGTTCCCGAGATAAAGGGTGTTGACAGACAGATGGACAGAAAGACAGATGGAAAGACGGACAACAAAGTGATTCCTTCCTTCCTTTTGAGGTACGGAACCCTATAATGGTAGTTTTGTGTTTCAAGTCTCTACGCAACTAAACAATATTTGGACTCATTATAATAGAACGTCGTAATCTCGGTAAAAAAATTAAGCAGAAAATTTTATTGTAGTTTATGAACTACCTGAGCGAGGCTCACGGCTCACCCAGAAGGCTGTATTGATACATTGACAGGTAAATACACAAAAATCATTGGAATGAGTCACATCCGTATTCTAATGCAAAACATATTGTTTTAATAATATAAACTAGTGCCTGACTGCGATCCCACCTTAAGCAGTATAGCAATCGTTGATGGTGAGGCGCACCAGTTTATTAAGAGCCTATTCACTATAGCCTTGAAGACACCTAAATTATAATAGGACGGGAAGACTGCAGCTCTAAACGACGAAGCAAGACGCTAAATATGACACTGGTGAAAAAAAAAAACTAACATGCGAAGTCAAAAAAAAAAAAAAACTTACTGCAGCATAATCCGAGCTGATAGAGTTATGTCCAAAGACATAGAAGTAAGACTGACGGTTGGCCTTTGATTGGTAGTTAGCGAAGCGGATGGCGGGGGCCAGGGTACGAGCGTCGCTAAACAAGTTCAGAATGACATCACGGTTGGTCTCCACATTCCAGCGCTGAGGGTCCAGCTTGGATGGTGAATATCTGGAAAAAAAAAATATTATAATAATAACATTTCATTACTATCACACAACGCCGTCTAGTCCCAATCTAAGCAGAGCTTGTGTTATGAGTACTAGACAACTGATAAACATACCTATATATTTCTTCATGTGTGTACATTATAGGTTAATTACACCCAGACACAGAACAAATGATCGTGCTCATCACACAAACATTTGTCCTGGGTGAAAATCGAACCCACGACTTTCAGCATAGCAGTCAGGGCCATGAACCACTAGACCAACAGGCCATGATGCCGATAAAGCTAAATGGAACGCTTTGTCGGTTATGAAATTTTGACCTTGTAACAGATACGCAGTTGATGTAACTTTAATAGAGAATAGAGTTCTTTCAGAATCCATTAAATTCATTCATTATTTCAAATATACGGCAGGTCGTGAGATTGAAATAACGAATCAGTTAATGTAGTAAATTATTAATAAAACATCTTCAAAATCGAATAAAATAATTTAAGAGGGTCCTTTTTCACTCGCCTATCGTCAAGATCGAACATTGTTTGAAATCTTATTACTTCATCTAACGCAATCCAACGAGTTGTTTGACAAAAAGGCAATGCGAAAAAAAGAGATAACCCCTGAAAACCCTGTCAGCATTCGGTAATTCCGTGATTTACTCGAATATTTTATAAAACTTGTTCCAGGTAATACGTATTTTTATTTTAAACTCATAAAAGTTTTTTAAAAAAAATTATTCGTCATTTAGAATCTTGATTAAATTTGCAAGGTTTCTATTGTTATACTTTTTTGACTTTTTAATTTTTAAGTGAACTAAGAAGTATGAAAGTTCATGCAAAATAGCAGATTTTTAAATTGGTGTAAAACTAATTCAGTGAAGACCTCATTCACTGAATTAGTTTTACACCAATTTATGAATTGATTTGAATAGAAGCCTAAATAATATCCACAATAATGGGTGTTGCCAAAATATTTAATGAAAAATGTGTAATAACGTCATAATCGCGTAAGAGCAGTTGCATAAAAAACAGTGAAAATGTATGTTGAGTTGCATCCCCATAATCTTCCACATTGAGACGTTAAAATCAAGTCAATACTAATTTGCTGCATAAAAGAGATAATAGTCTTGAACTGTATTTTTTTTTCTCTATATAATTAAATTAAAAGTCACACTCACTCTTTTAATATAGACTTCAAAGTTTCATCCTCAGCCCCTTCGAAGATGATCTTTGCATACTTCTTGATAAAGTCATCTCTTTGATTTTCTAAAACTCCGTGTTCCAACTCTATGACTCCAAAGTCATGGTACCTTTCTATTTCTGTCACACCGCTTAGCAGTTGATACCTGTAAATAAGAAAAAGACGCAGGGTGTTAGTAAAGACTTGGGCAAAGAGTTACCGTTACCCTCGCTTAGGTTACTTCTAGGCAAGCATGCTCCATCGTCGGTCACATCATCGCTTTTTATCAGGTGAGATAATGATCAAACGCGAGCCTTTACATAATAAATAAAACCGGGCAAGTGCGAGTCGGACTCGCGCACTGAGGATTCCGTACAACTTACCTATGAAAACAGTTCAATTCCCGAATCGAGTTACGAAGATTTTTCCGAATCAGTAGGTAAATCGATTTTTTTTGGGACATAACTACAAATTGACAGTTCAAAATTTTTCCTATATTTGTTCTATAAGATCTTACTTCATGCCAAATTTCAGGATTCTAGGTAAACGAAAAGTACCCTATGAATTTTGATTATCTTGAGAGTGTCAAAATACGCGTTTTTTTTTGCGACATAAATGTCCGTATCTTTTTGTTTTGCTAACTCAGAATTCTGTTTTTCTCGCAGTTTTAAGAGACCGTAGATTTGAGTGTATGGTTTTAATTTAAAATCGATACCTCCACGCTTTCTTGAGATAAAAGATCTTGACAGGCAGACAGACAGTCAGATGGACAACCACATGATCCTGTGGGCGACTCACATATATTTACACACTTTACACACTACACGTAAACAATAAATATATAAATCGCCTACATCTATCTATTTACATATATTTACACATAAATATTTATTTATATATATATTTCCAAGATGTCAACACACATATACACTGACACTAAATACAACGTGTAAAATGACGTGACGCATTGGACACACGCATTGTCGATGACGCGCCGGCGAGAGTTTTTCTTCTACCGCCGCGTTATGATATTCGTCCAATATATTCGTTTCTCACTAGTCACGACCTAAGCTGCTAGAAAGACATACGTGCACTCGCGCCCATTAAAAGTTGTTGACACCTACCCGCGCTAAACCATAGCTGACTTGAAAAGACTATATATTCTAGCTGTGATAATATACGTGCTTGTGCTTAGCTCGCTTGCGCCTTCTAACTTTCATTGTTGTAGTGTTGTGTGTGAGGAATATACTTGGAGATTCAGAAAGGACTTTTATTTATTCACCACTACCCAGTGAGTACCTACACCACACACACACCGTCCATACAACCAAAATCCTATAAGGGTTCCGTCTTTTTTCCTTTTGAGGTACAGAACCCTAAAAAAGAGTATAAGTAAAGGGTGCGATTGTATCATGTTTTTTTTTAAATGACATAAACATGTACATGACTGCGTTCCAACCAGATCCCTGTTTAATTAAGCTAACAATTCGACACATATCAAAAACTGACGTAATTGTAGAATTGTCCCGCTGTTAAATAAGAGTCACAATTAAGTCAAAAAGCGACTGGTGAAACCTAGACATATTTGTCAATGAAAAATCGCGTTCAATAAAACTCGGCAATTGTCAAAAAGGAACAGTCGACTTATTTCTGAAAATCTTTAGTGACAATTGTAGCATTGTAGCGACAAATATGTCAATTTTTGACTTCTTTGCTAAGGCCATGTACATCACCAATAACATGATACTGTGCACAACAACTCATATACTCAATACTCAATAATTTATTAAAATCCATATGTATATATAGATGGTGAAAATTGACATAGATCAATATGGACCCTGTCGGGCACAGCAAAGGAGACAGGAAGAGAGCTAAATGGTAATTCACGGAATGCAATAGAACCATCCAAAGCGCGTAAAATTTATTTATCGGATGTAAGTGATAAGTTTTGGCTTGTATTGTGTTCAAATCTATAACCAATTTTAACAATTAGATGATCTACGGTCATTTTACATACCCGAAATTTGTCTTTAAAGCAAAAGTCAGTGATTGGTAAGGAGAAATTGATTCTGTTTTTAAATGATCGTCGTTGCCTTTGTATTTCATCTAAGCATTCATCATCACTTCAGCTCTCACTGCTCAATGTTAGTACCATTTATGTAATAAAGCTTTTATAAAAAACACTTTCTTTCACAATGTGACTCCGCGAATTAAGGTAACGCTCCTGTCAAGATTGTCAGACAGTTCTACAAATATCTCATGACCGTTGTATGTTTCATAAAGCAGATTTGTCAAGTTTTTCACGACAAATTATCATCTTTCACCTGTCGCTCAAAATTCAGGCTGTCGTGATAATGCGACATATGTCAGGATATTCCACCATGACAATTATGTCACCTGCAAGTTTTATTAAACAGCAAAATTTTCGAATTGTCACCTTTTGACATATTATGTTGGACTTGTCGGATTGTCAGTTTTAGTAAACAGGGCCCTGATGGTAATTATGCAATC
Organism: Mythimna vitellina; assembly: GCA_949316375.1. Lineage (NCBI taxonomy): Eukaryota > Metazoa > Arthropoda > Insecta > Lepidoptera > Noctuidae > Mythimna > Mythimna vitellina. The sequence continues at coordinate 2,058,891 of OX438687.1, read as the reverse complement.
GTTGATGATAAGGCGCACTTCGTTGATAGTGAAGCGTACTAGTTTATTCATTTCGTATTTATTCACTGTAGACAACTAAATTGTAATCAGACGGGAAGACCGCAGCAGGCAAATTGTTTCAGTCCTTTGATGTACGCGGTATAAACGTTATCAAAGTTCAAGAACAATAAAACCTATTTAATATGAAGGCTGTATTAGAATCACTACATAGTATAAAATAAAGTCGCTTTTCGTGTCTGTCTGTCCCTATATATGCTTTAATCTTTAAAACTACGCAACGGATTTTGATGCGGTTTTCTTTAATATATAGAATGATTCAAGAGGAAGGTTTATGTGTATAATAAATGCACAATATAGTAGAGGAACACTGATGATTTTAGAGGTTTCTAATGTGATGTCGTAAATAAACACATTTTTTTGCGCTTACATTGCAAACGCTGGCTGAACCCTAAGAGATAGATCAAAATAATGCACAACAGTATTGTACACCTTAAAAAGGTCTACAAAAAAGTCCGCGATGGTATATGTCTATCTTATAGGTGTAACCCATAATGACCGTTTTTTATCCTTTTACTTTTTTCGAGAAATAATGGTTTATTTACGAAACGATTTTAAGCAATACAGCATTAATCTTTATCCGATTAAGTACCTTAAATAAATTTTGCTTTTAATATAGAACAATATAGCCCGTTACAGCGTGTAATTTAAATGAATATTTTCGAAGATATTACAGATTTAAAATACAGGGACATAGCGGTTTCGGTAAATAATTTGATTCTTTGAAAGATTGATGCGCTGACGCAAATATCCTACTCGGTCGATACTGTTCTCGATTTGGAAGCTGTTCATTTTTGACCGAATTCAAAAAAAATATATCTGATGATGGAATCCATGAGGAATCGAGGGAACTCCTAAAATATTATAGGCAACCATATAGTGATTTTGGTATTTTCACGGAGAAATTAAGCATTTACAGTCAAAAAGTAACATTTTATGGAGTGGAACTGATGAAGAAGACCAGAAATAGTCAACGGAACTTCATACTCACATAGATATCGCAATGAAGATACTTAAGCGACTATGACGATACAAATAAGTAAATGGTTCTGAATAGTTATGTTGAAAATGTTACCATCGAAGTGAACTGATGATGATGATGGAGCTGGAAGACAGGCAGACAGACTGACAGACAGACTGGAACTCCATAATTAATCAATGTAAACTAGCTGTGTTTGGGCTTATTAGAATTGTCATCAGATGCACTTTGCCTATAAGGTACTATCGAACTGACCTGATGATGGAGCCGGGAGGTGGATGGTAACTTCATAATAAAATAATGTATCCTAGCAGTGTTTGGATTAATTCAAATTGTCATGAGAAATAGGTACTCTGGCTATAAATGTGTCACAACTATAAAGTGTGAAATAAAAAAATAATACAAAAAAAAAATAACCAACTTCACTACAAACAAAAAACAAAACACTAAAACGATCAAAATAACTTTAATTTCGGAAGTCGGTGTTAAATAGCAAGCAAACAATACCAGAAACACTGACTTTCAAAATTAAAATTATTTTGATCGTTTTAGTGTTTTGTGTCCGGCTCGCACTTGCCCACTTTTTGTAAGGAAGTTATTAATTTTTTTTTTTTGTAAAATTGATTTTCCTACAGAATTTCTTAATTCTTTGAACCCGTCTGGACTCCCTCCTCATAAAATGGTGTTGAAAGTAGGTTGTCCTGTTATTTTATTAAAAAACCTGAATCCATCTAAACTTTGCAATGGCACGCGTTTGCTGGTAAAATCACTAAAAACTGTCATAATAGAGTGCACAATACTCACTGAATGTGGTACCGGAGAAGATGTGTGTCCATGGAACACTTCTCCATAGAGATCTACGCTTTGGAATGTGAAATTAGCATTATTTTTAACGGACTTCAAAAAAAGGAGGAGGTTACGAATTCGGTTGTATTTGTTTTTTATTTTTTTATGTGTGTTACCTCAGAACTCCGTCGTTTACAGACCAATTTGCAAAACTTTTTTTTTATTTTTATCTTAGAGGATATGCTTTCCGATTGGTCCCATTTTTTTTTAAATCCAGTTCTGATGATGTGATCCATGAGGAATCGAGGGAACTCCTCAAATATTATAGGCAACCTTAACGCAACGCGAAAACTTAAGCATTTACAGTCAAAAAGTAACATTTGATGGAGTGGAATTGATGAAGAATACCAGAACGGAACTTCATACTCACATAGATATCACAATGAAGATAGTTAAGCGACTATGGCAATACAAATAAATAAATGGTTCTGAATAGTTATGTTGAAAATGGTATCATCGAAGTGAACTAATGATGATGATGGAACCGAAAGGTAGGCACTGGAACTCCGTAATTAAACAATGTAACCTAGCCGTGTTTGGGCTTATTAGAATTGTCATGAAATGCACTTTGGCTATAAGGTACTATCGAACTGATTTGATGATGGAGACGGCAGGTGGAATGCAGATAAAGGAACTTCATAATAAAATAATGAAACCTAGCAGTGTTTGTGTTAATTTGAATTGTCATGAGAAATAGGCACTCTGCTTATAAGTGTATCGCAACTAAAAAGTGTGAAATAAAAAACAAGTTAGTGTTAAACAAGAAACAAACAATACCGAGGAACACCGACTTCCGAAATTAAAGTTATTTTGATCCTTTTAGTGTTTTTTTTAGTGAAGTCGGTTATTCTGTTTTTTGTAAAAAGTTTTTTTTTTTTACTGACTCTTCTTGACATTTCAAAAGTGCCTGTAAATGGTTTATTTGAAATAAAATGCTTTGAATCTTTGATGTTTTATTCCCCAAATTCTTCTGGTACCAACAGATTTACCGTTCCAATTTAAACGCCTACAATTTCCGGTAAAGATATCTTTTGCAATGACCAATAAAAAATCGCAGGGTCAAACCGTCAACGTTGCAACATTATTGATCGTTGATTGTTTTTCACATGGCCAATTATATGTCGCTCTTTCAAGAGCAACCTCAAAAGAAAAATGTTTGTATTATCTAATGACAAATAAAAGCTGTGAACGTTGTATATAAAGACATTCTGTAGTATAATTACTACTGGCGACCCGCCCCGGCTTCGCACGGATGTAATGCTGATCAAAACCGCATCAAAATCCGTTGCGTAGTTTTAAAGAACTAAGCGTATATATGGACATACAGCGGAAAGCGACTTTGTTTTATATTATGAAGTAATCAGTATTGCACCCGTGCGAAGCCGGGGCGGGTCGCTAGTATTTACTATTTTATAGTCAATTTTGTAAAGAACCTTGCCCGTTAGTAAACATTTATACCAAAAAAACTAGAACGGTAAAGTTATAAAAGGTAAAATCGCTGCCGACAATGATTTAACCTAGCCTTTTACCAAGTATTGAGGTCAGGTGCCATTCAAACTGGATGCAGCAGGATATCAATATTTTACAATCATCCAATGACATCTTCCGATCATGGGCCTGGCGGGAGGGTATGTCAAACTTTTACTGATTAAAACCTAATCCTGTTCCTTCATTGCCTGTTGCTTCATTGTCCCCGGGCCCTGGGTTTCACTTTCACATTAGCCATGGCTAGGCTTCGACCCTGCTAGGCCCCTATGGTTGCTGACATCTCCTTGAGGCGCGCATGGAACACTACACACCGTCGACGACTTGGGCTCGGTCCAGACGGTTATCAGACGGTCAGACGGTGCTGCCGTCTGCAAGCCCGCGCCTGCGGTGGCCAGAAATCGGAAATAGAATCCTAACGACTGGGGCGCGGGGGCCATTGCCTCACGCGTGCACGTGCGGCCTCCTCCTTTGCTAGCATTACTGCATTAAGTAGGCGGAGGAGCTCAGTACAATGCTTGGTGACAGTGGTGCTCAGTAGAGCTTCCGAAAGAGTGGGACTTAAAATGAACATGGATAAAACCAAAGTCATGGTAAACAGCCATGTAGCTCCCACTCCAATCAAGATCAGGGACTCTACTCTCGAAGTTGTGGACGACTACGTTTACCTGGGACAGACGGTCCAGTTGGGAAGGTCTAACTTCGAGAAAGAGATCAATCGTCGAATCCGACTTGGCTGGGCAGCGTTCGGGAAGCTGCGCGGTATCTTCTCGTCCAATATACCACAGTGTCTCAAGACGAAAGTCTATGACCAGTGCGTGTTGCCAGTAATGACATATGGCTATGAAACGTGGTCGCTTACAATGGGCCTCATCAGAAGACTCAAAGTCACCCAAAGGGCAATGGAAAGGGCTATGCTCGGAGTTTCCTTGCGTGATCGAATCAGGAATGAGGATATCCGCAGGAGAACCAAGGTCACCGACATAGCACGAAGAATCGCCAAACTTAAGTGGCAATGGGCAGGGCACATTGCTCGCAGAACGGATGGCCGTTGGGGCCGAAAGGTTCTGGAATGGCGACCATGTACTGGAAGACGTAGCGTTGGAAGGCCTCCTACAAGGTGGACCGATGACCTGGTAATGGTTGCGGGAGTACGATGGATGCGAGACGCACAGGACCGTTCCTTGTGGCGGCACTTGGGGGAGGCCTATGTCCAGCAGTGGACGTCTTTCGGCTGAAATGATGATGATGATGATGAGAAGTAGGCGACCGCCTGCCACTCCTCCTCGCTCCGGATCATGGCGTGTATCAAAGCCCGGTTTGTCGATTGCACTAAAACAATGAGTATGTTAAATTTTACAATAATAGCACTACACGCCTATCAACAACAACCTATTCAGACGACCTACACCCCACTGTACTAGCTCCAAACAACAGACTGTATATTATCTACATAACTTACTGCTTATTTCAAGATTCGGACAAAGTTAGGGAGAAACAAACAATGACTAACAAAACTATGACCATCAATATCTGCCCGAAGATAATGTGTTTAGTGGTAAATTTTTCAGATACACGCCTCTACTAGGCGTGTATCTGAAAAAAATAGTGTATTGTGGTTATTGGATTTAAGCATGACAAAGCGGTTAACCATTTACATTTATTGACATTGTTTCTTTAAAAAATGGAATCTCATCCATACCAATAATTAATGGATTATTCTACTAGCTAGAGATATATAAATACTGTGAGGTGCTTACTGAAAGCACATGAGTAGATAAACTAAACAGAGAAAAAGCTTCATACAACCACGCGAATCGGTTGCACTACTACAACCACACGGGTAATGTGTGCGTGTCCACTGTCCGCTTGTTGCGTACGTGACGACACTGGAAAAAACCAGTTAACGCATGCTCAGTCAGTGGACTCGTCTAGAGTTTATGTGACGCACGTTGTTTGTTTTTTTTTTGCACATGTTTAAATATGTTAACGTAAAAACGTGGTATCTTACTATCAATAATGGTATCAATTGGGTTCCGTTTATCTACTCGTGTGCTGTCAGACAGCTCTACATACTTACTATAATTTTGAAACAACATCATGAATTAGCATATGACCCCAACCTTACACATAGGCGTAGGAAACAATTAGTATGCACTCGTGGACATAAACCAGAAACGTTTTCTATTAGAAGATTTTTAGTATTTTTGGGTCCCCATGTCTATAACAAAATAAACTATACTTTGGATATTTATTCGCTTAATAAGGTTCGTTTCAAAGACAGAGTGAAAAAGTATTTATTGACATTAACTTATGATGACACAGAAAAATTATTTATCGTACTGAGGTAGGTCCTTTGCGCACTCTATATCTACACATACATTCATACCAGCTTACTACACAAATAACATTTCATACCTCATCACAATACGAAGGCTGTAGATTCCGGATTCTCGTACGGTGCCCGAAGCCACCCGGGTGACTCGCGATCCTAGCAATTTACTCTCGCGAACCGGCCCGCGAGAATCCTACCGGCTGCGCCAATTACGAAGGCTGTAGCCGGAGGATGGAAAAAAATACAAAATTTATTTGAACTTAAATTTAATTACAGAAATTACAATGTAAAATATTAACTAAGATATCGACAGTTGACCGATGCTGTGCCAAAAGTGACGATTTCGCGAAGGCCGCGATGTACGGTGCCGGGCTGCATCACGTTGAGCTGCGTCGGCGACTCGTGTCTCCGCTGTTGCAATCCGCGGTAATTAGGGTAACGCGCGATCAGCGGTTCACGTGTTACGCGAATATGTAACACCCATACACACACACACAAACGCACACACACACACACACACACAATCACACAGACACACACACAAACACACCAATATTCATCGCCCATTACACTCTCACTCACTTCTCATCTTATCTAACTTTATTTTTAGTTTTTCTTGTTGAATCTGAATAATGCTGTACTCGTTAGCTTAATTTTTGTATACAAATAATTTTCGGAGAGGCCAAATGCTGTATGCCGAGATACAGGTTTTTACCTATTTCGGTTACAGATGCACCTATTATACTGTATTGTATTTATAATAATAGCTTATACTAAATTTTAATTTTCTTTTGTACAATCTTTTTTGGTAAGTAAACATTATTATTATTATTCTTTTCTTTTCTTCATTAACTGGCCTGTTGATCTAGTAATTAGTGTGTTGTGTGATGAGCACGATCATATGTTTTATCTGGATATAATAAGTATGTTTTTACAAGCTTTTTCAGTTGTTTAGTAAGTACTCATAGCATAAGCTCTGCTTACTTTGGGATTAGATGGCGTTGCGTGAAAGTTATACAGTATTATTTTTATTATTATGAGGACAGTTTGTACACTGGTCAACAAATACTACTAATATAATACTGGTTGGTGATTATATTCAGTGAAAAGTAAGTTATGTACTAACTTACCAAAACGTGAACTGTCATGCAGTTCTAATTAGAATCAAATTCTAATTGTTTTTCTCAACTAATACTAACTCTAAAAGAATTACTTTTCAGAAAATTTAATTTTATTCACTTGCTATAAGGCAAAAAGAAAACAAACAATTCCTTTTTCAAGGGAATTAAAGATCAATCTTGTAGAGGGATTTAAAATTGACAGATCAATTTATTTACGACGAAAAGCCTTGGTTCTAATTTATTATTTTCTTAAGCTGATAGGCCTGAAACCATTATTTACGATTGAGATATTTAAAAAAAAAAAAGGTTGATGGTCCGATAACCGTGAATGAATGAACGAAAACCGAGCATGAATTAATCGATGTTTAACAAAGTAAAAGTAAATTACGAGTATATCTATGTCGTGATAATGATTGCAAACTCACATCGAGTTACGTAGTTTATGTTTAATTATTTGTCTTTTGAATTGTTTTGTTAGGGTACCGTACCTCAAAAGGAAAAAAACGGAACCCTAATAGGATTACTTTGTTGTCCGTCCGTCTATCTGTCAAGACCCCCCCAATCATCTCACGAACTCGTGGAGGTATCGAGTTGAAATTCTCAGATCTGTGGTCCCTTGAAGCTGTGAAAAAATCAGACTTCTAAGTTTACGAAAAAGCCGTATCTTTTATACGGCTATTTATGTTGCAAAAAAACGTACATTTCGACACTCTCTAAATAATCATAATTCACAGAGTACTTCCCGTCGACACAGAATACTAAAATTTGGCATAAAGCAAGGTCGTAAGGCAGGGTAAGGAAGTAGGGCAAAGGTGTAAGAATAAATCTGAAAACTGTAAATTTGTTATTATGTCACATTTTTTTTTTCAATTCGGAAAATTTTTCGAGACTCCATTCGGGTATCAAACTATTTACATAGGTAAGTTTGTTTATTGTAGTGTGTTTAAGAGTGTTAATTGAGTTTCTTGCACGTTTTTCTCCATAGATATAAATTATCGTGATAAATTCATTTTTTGGCAAGATGTTGCAATTCCTAAACCATCCCTTTCCTGCACTTGCCTCTCGTACTTGTGTGAGCGAGAGGGACTAGACTACATTTCTGAGTGTACCCTCGCAAATTCGATGATATAAAATGGTTGAACTGTTAAGTTTTGCTTCTGCATTCTAATACACCTATTTATGTTCACACTTGACTTAAAGATTCCCGCATTGTAGCCATCAGGAAACATAGACTCCGGCAGGGAATTCCACTCCTTAGCTTTACGCACAGTTAATGTGTTCCCAAAACGTTTTGTGCGTATAGGTGGGATGTCCACAATGTTCCAGTGGCGCACCGCCGAACGGGCAAGGTGGAATTAGGTTATGCATTTCCGACCCACACTCCCCGAAATGCAACCGGGTGAAAGATGTCTCAGCTTTGAGGAACTGTGCCATCGTGTGTGCTAAGCTGTGCCCAGGATGACCACGTACTGTGCAAATTTTCCTTTCAAGGGAGCCTATATTCCCTTCGGCTCGTCAATCCCACAAGGCAAAAAGCCCAAATAGTTCGCAATCTTTCGCCTGACCCGCGCAAACAGTCGGCTTAATTTATTTATTTATTTAACAATTTATGTACACACAAAATAAAAGATTAGAAGAAGGAAACAGAAAAATGGGTACAGAGGTGATGCTTATTTATAAAGAAATCTCTTCCAGCAAACCTGCGAAAAGAGGGTTGGAAGAAAAAAGAGATGTAGACACGGTGTGTATCATTAAGAGGAAAAAAGTAAAGGAAGTACAAACAAAATAGTTATCAATGAAATAATATAACATGCAAAAAAAAGATATACTATTATAATTATATACATACACATAGTAAAATAAATATCACAAAAATACATACTAAACACACACATACATTACATATTTATACACATACACACACACACACACACATTTATTTGTAATACTTTCGTTAGTTATAATTTATTTTGAAGTTCCCTCTCAATACTCACTTGCTCAACAGATTAGGGTATGACTCCATGGTCTTGGCAGGCTCATTTGGTATAAAAGACCCTGCTACCACGGGGCCCAGAGGTGTCTCGAACTCTCGAGCTAAGATCTGCACCTTTTTGATTTCCGATAATCTGAAAAGATAAGATTAACCATTTTTTTATTGATTTACGAGGTACAGGTCATAATAAGGCTGTGTCAGACCCTTCGTAACCTTATACAAGTAAAACTAGTATACACTATAAACACTTTCCAATACGCTTACTGGAAAACCCGTTCTTATTCCTACCCCTTTTTTGTGTTAGTTAATAAATTTACTGTTTTTCGCCCAAAAGTGGAAAAGTGCGTGAGTTCACGACCACTACAATTATTTATTATATTTATCATATCAAACTAGACGCTAAGTGTCGCCCACGAGATGCTGCTGACGCCCAGTCAACCTCATTTATTTATTTCTTCGTAAGTGTATTAAAAAACGAGGTTTGATGCATGTGGTTTGATACAATTTGTCACTACAGCACTCAACTCCATAACAAATTCGAATTCAACCCTCGCCTGTGGCTCAGATGAATTCGCAATGGCGAACAATGCGGAATTCACCTGAGCCGCAAACAAGTTTTTATTAGGCCTTTAAAATGGGACTCACTATTTTATAAACAAATATAGCAAGATTAACAACTTTTTTTTTTTGTTTAGAGTTAATATATCATTAAGGTTACTTTCATATTTTTTTCAATATGGTAATACCTACTCGTAAAATGAAAATAAAAAATGCAAAATTAAAGTTATGCTATGGAATTTCACTTTGTATCGCAAGAGAAAAAGTAATCATGATCTAAGAGTAGACGTATGATTTCTGAAGATTTAGCATTTTCAAACATGGGACATCGACAAGCATACAAGAACAAAATTCTGTTTAAGTACTCTATATTCATTGTTTAGGTTTTTTTTCTTTTTTTATTGGGTGGGAAAATCATCTTATGACACGGGAGATAGTGTCAGACTTTTAAGACTATAAACCTACTCCTGTTCCTTCGTTGCCTTCGTCCCAAGGCCCCAGGTTTCGCTATATTCATTGTTTAGGTTGCAAATTTTATGAAGGAAGATAAACATGTCTGACATACAACCAAAATAATCTTTACTGGTAAAAGAAAAACATGACAAAAATAACCTTGTGCACTGAAATTTATAACCTTGATATCCAAGTTATTATAAAATATACGGAAAAAAGGAAAATAATGCCTGATTATCCAAAAAACAAGTACAGAAAAGGTCAGCCTTGTTTACAAAAATCCCTTTGTGAAAGTACGTCAAGGTTGGAAAGAGTTTTGTTTCAACAGTGACATAATAACACAGAAGAACAACGTCAATTAGGCGGTACAATACTTTACTCGAGAATTTTATCGACTTCAAAAAGGTCATATCTCTCGTACATCTGGATGGTTTTAATGTAAATTACTTTGTACTTTGGCCTTTATTTCATTAGCAAAAACGTGTCTATATCTTGTGATCAGAAACTGCTATAAAATCAATAATGAACGGTCATTGGTAAGGCAAAATAGAAAATATTAAAAATTGTTTCACTCAAAAAAACATCATGTTTTTAACTTTGTTTTTTATTGTTTGTAGGAGGTAATCTCTGAAAATTCTTGTCCGATTGCAAAATTGTTTTTTTCGCCAATAGAAAGCTGCTTTATTCGTGAGTAACATAAGCTATATTTTATGTACGAGAGCGAAACCGGCAAAAGCTAATTCAAGATATTTCGATGGAATGATCAGACATAGCTGAAACCAAGGCACAAAGTCATATCTCATGCAATAGAACCATGTTCATCCCTTGGCTCCCATTTCTTTAGTAGATGGTCTAGTTCAAGCCACTGCTCAGGAATTTTGACTTGAATACAGTTTCTTCAGCTCATAGTTTAGACCCACAAATGATGTTCTATTGTCCAAATACACCCGGCAGGGACAACCACCCCATGCGATAAATCTTCTCAAACTCATTATCGCTACTTCGGTGGAGAGACCTTCTTTTTTAGGTTGGAAAATCATCCAGTGATATCCACCGCTCTTGGGCGGAACGAGAGGGCGTGTCAGACTTTTACTGACTAAAACCCAACTCCTGTACCTTCGTTGCCTTTCGTCCCTGGGATGAATCTTCCTTTCAGAATCAGACCCTCAGCCCCAGTAGGCTTTGACCCCGCTAGGCCCCTATGGTTTTCTGACATCTCCTTGAGGCGCGCGTGAAACAGGACGCGCCATCGACGATTTGAGCTCGGTCCGGACTCCGATCCCGATTTCCGGCCACCGTAGGCGCGGGCTTGCGGACAGCGAGCAATTAGTAATGGGTAGCTTGCCGTCCAACCGTCAGGTAACCGTCCAGACCGAGCCCGAGTTGTCGACGGCGCGTGTTGTTCCACGCGCGCTTCAAGGAGATGTCATCAACTGTAGGGGCCCAGCAGGGTCAAACCTACTGGGGCCAAATCTTTGATTCCGAAAGTAAGACTCGGCCCAGGTACGAAAGACAACGAAGGAACAGGAATAAGTTTTTAGTCAATAAAAGTCTGACACTATCTCCCGTCCCGCCCAAGAGCGGGTGATGTTATAAGATGATTTTCTCACCGAAAATAAAAATAAAAAAACTACTGGACCAACAGGACAGTATTCCGTATATGCTAACTAGAATATACCCCTTATCGAAATAAATATAAAGCAAACAAGCACAACCCACAAGCTTGATGCGTTGCTAATAAAATCCGTTCGCTTGAACATTAAAACCGGAATGGACTATACATATTTTATAAGGCTTTTAAAATTTTCTATAAACGTTAAAAGCTTTTAACGCTTGAGATGAAGAATAGAAACATTCTCAATGGTGAATATACCGTGGTTTATTGTTCGTTTAGATTTAAAGACCGCCTTTAAAGTTATTCTGATAAGGTAGAATGGAAGGGGTTCCAGTGTTAAGTATTTCCTTGTATTTTGTATCGAAACTTTAGTTTGTGAATGGAGTTTTAAATATATTTTTTAACGTTATGTTACGGGATGTTTTGAAAATGAATCTGCATAACTACACTATCTAAACTAATATTATAAAGAGGTTTTTTTTATTATTTTTTTATTGGGTGGGAAAATCATCTTATGACATCCCCCGCTCTTGGGCGGGACGGGAGATAGTGTCAGACTTTTACTGACTAAAAACCCACTCCTGTTCCTTCGTTGCCTTCGTCCGAGGGCCCCGGATATTATAAAGAGGTAAAGTTTGTTTTTTTGTTTGTCGGAGGTATTCTCTGAAAGTACTGGTCCGATTGCGAATTTTTTTTCACGGATTGAAAGCTATTTTATTCCTGAGTGACACAGGTTATATTTTATGTATGCGGGCAAAGCCGCGGGCAACAGCTATTGATTAAATAAGGGGAAATCACACTTTACACTAATATTATGACGGCTAAAGTTTATGAGTGTATATATTTGCATGTTTGTCACTTTTTTACGGCTGAATGGCTAAACCATGGGTAGACTATGTCCGGGAATAGTAAATAAGATAATAAATAACATATTTTATAGTGTATTTTTTAATATGATTATGACAAACCATTTTGAAATCCTCATGATAAGCCCTTTAATTTGATACCCATATTGCAGTAAACATTTTTTTTTTGTTTTGCTGTAAATTATGGCATCTCACCGTGTTTATGTAGTTTTTTTCTAGCGATATCTTAATTATGTAAATCCGTTCAGCGGTTTGGAAGATATAGGGTAATAAAGAATATTACATACATACATACAAAGTTACATACATACACATTAGGGCTAGAAAGGATTTAGCTATTGAGATAATTATAACGATGATAATACTCTGGTGCTAATAGAGAATAAAAAATTTAGAAGTAAGAATAAAGTTGCACCGACTCAAAAGAATATAAAGTTCAGTTCAACTCTAAGAAGTAAGTTATCAGAGAATCTGTATTAGTCTTTACTTTGTACTGATTTATCACTATCATGTACGTATTAGTAATTTGGTGTAAGCAAAACCACGCATTATATTACAGTGTACTGATTTACTTGTACAGAAGAACTTAAGCTACTTTCCAAATTTCAATCTAGCAGCATTAGATAGCCAAGCTCTAATAATGCTAATCAGAGTTTATTTTCATTTCCTTTATTATCTTAAATCCATTATTTATTACTTACGGTTTCTTCTGCAAGCAATCCATCATGTTCTTAGAGCTAGGATTGCAGCCCAAACTCTGCGCTACTTGTAGTGTATACGGCGTCGGGTCTTTCGTCATCGCCCAGTCAGATAACGCAGATCCTGACATCAGTATTGCACGGTGAAATAACCCTAAAACAGTCAATAATTATTCATCATCATCATCAAATTAGCCGAAAGACGTCCACTGTTGGACATAGGCCTCCCCCAAGCGCCATAATGACCGGTCCTGTGTGTCTCGCATCCATCAGATAGAAGATGGGAACGAAAGGTTCTAGAGTGGCGACCATGTTCCGGAAGACAAAGCATTAGAAGGCCACCGACAAGGTGAACTGATGACCTGGTGAGAGTCGCGGGAATAATTATTTGCTCAAAGACAAATAAAGAGGGAGAAAGTAGCTAAGGAACGGATGGATTGTATAAAAAGTGATATGAAAGAAAAGGGAGTCAGTGAGTTGATTGAACAGAATGAAAGAAAAAATCGTGTTGCGTTGAACTCAAGTAAAATAGGACGAGGGTAAGAATATGATTATGAAATATTTGTCAAAAGTTGATATCAAAATAATATTTTATTCAAATAACACTGTGGGTCACTACTTTAAACTTCAAAAATTACAAAAGTCGGAGTCCCAAAACGACATATATATATAAAGCAAAATACAAGTGTCCATTTTTCAAACATGATTGCAATCGAGTATTGGTTATTAAGATCAGATAAAAGAAAGAAGGTAAGCCATGTGTATAATCTAAAACAAGATAGACGTACAGATGACACCATCAACACTCGAAACATCGTTCCAAAATCGCACTACATTTTTGTATCGATATCTAAAGATCATATCGCACTAACGCTCGTTTAGCAAAAGCATTCAAGAAAGTACATACAATAAGGCCGTTTGAAAGGTAGTGTGATTTCGCTTTGAAACGATGTAGGAAAACATGGTAAGAAAACTCATACGTTCACAATAATATATAGCTTGTGTAATGGCCCGAACACGATGATAGGACTTTCAAGAATGAAACATGGGAACACACCAAGTGTAGGGAATTAAAACTTGGAAAGCGACGTTTCTGTTTTTCTTTCGTAAATTTTACAACAGCTGCATCGTAAACTACGATGAAGTAGAATTTGCAGCAGAATTTAATGCCTAAAGTGTAGACTTTGGTAATTGGGTCTCCTATACTTTGCTGTATAAACCTAGCGTTCGGATTAATAATATTTTTATTGTACGCTAGTAGCGCCATCTCTTGTCATAAACATTTTTGTCATAATAGTATAGTTACAATTTGGTACACATGTCTTTTGAGCACATCTAACAAACAATGTTGCTATGGAGAAATAGTCATGAATGAGGTTTTTATGCTAATTTGAAAATAGTCGGGTAAAAGAATACAAAAAAAACTGTTCAAGTGCGAGTCGGATTCGCATACGAACGACAGAACCGCTCGTATGCGAATCTGACTCGCATTTGTCGTTAAAAACGCGTCTAAATAACATTGCTTATTATATGAATGCCTTGCACACAATGTTATTTCATTTAATTTTTAATTTAATTATAATTTAATTGTTTTTCTAGTGGCAACAGAAATAAACATTGTGTCAAAATTTCTACTTTTTATCTCTTACGATTTATGAGATACACAGCCCAGTGAATCGGACAGATAGACGGACAGCGGGGACTTATTTTAAAAAAGGTCCTATTGGCGCCCTACGAGTACAAAACTTTAAAAATACAAAAAGAACATACCATTGGATATTGGCGAGAGCATCAAGAAATTGACACAGGCAGCTCCAGTACCATGTCCCATCAGGGTCACTGACGATGGGTCTCCATTCAGATCCTCTATATTATCTTTGATCCACTGAAGAGCTGCTAACTGGTCTAGCAACCCATTATTACCGTAAACGTGTTCTGTTAGACTTGGCTTCATGAAACCTGTAATTATAAAAAAAAACTTTTTATTACTTAAAACTTAACAGTAAATTTTTATTGTCATAGTCATCTGATTATCGCTTCTTTGTATAATTTTATAATGGCATGGTGGTATCGAAAATTTTTAAGACGGCTGAGTATATTACTTTAAAGGCCTATCTTAAAAGTTCATGTCATGGCTCAGTGGTTAAAGCACCCGCCTCTAATGTATATTATAATAATAATATAACATTCCACAATTATCACTCAACGCCGTCTAGTCCCAAGCTAAGCAGAGCTTGTATTATGAAGACTAGACAACTGATAAACATATTTATATATTTCTAAATATATACAGAACAAATGATCGTGCTCATCACACAAACATTTGTCCTAGGTGGGAATCGAAACCACGACTTCCAGCACAGCAGTCAAGGTTACTAACCACTAGACCAGTAGACCAGTCAAAAGAGATGGCGATTGGAGTTGATTTGGATAACTATTTCATACAATTCAAAATAATAAAGTACAGAAAAAAAAAACTCTTCTGAATAATTTCACTACTGAGTGATGGACTTTTTCATCGGCGGTTCCAGAAGCATGTACTGGATTCATGGCACACATTTCCAATGTCTGAAACATGGTTTATTCTTTATTGTACACACAATTTTATACAATCGATAAAAATAGGACAGTTGATGTACATAGGCGGGCTTAACCCACAACTGGGTTTTCTTACAACAAACCATATGAGTGAGAAAGAAATTTTACATATTTTGAGGATCTTTAAATGGATTATGTGTTTGGAATCAAAATATTATCATTTAGTAATTCCCAATCACTTTGGTATTTCGACAATCAAATGAGGGAAAATTCACAACTCCATTTTGCGTCACTTAGTCGAGAGGTTTTCTACTTTTAAAAACGTATAAACATTTACACATTATCGCCATTAATGTCTCTACCATTTGACGTTGATGTTGATGTGTAATGCCCTGACCTGACGACTCAGTGCTGCCACCTGGTGGACCTCATTTCAAAACATTCTCATTGCTCTCGCCAATGTAATGGCATTGTGTATTATTTATTTATTTATTAAAACTTCATGCAACACAAAGGCACAAAGGCGGACTTAATGCCTTAGGCATTCTCTACCAGTCAAAGGGTATAGAAGAGAAAACATGATAAGTGCATAAACAAAATAATTAATAAGAAAACAAGGGATTAAATGTATATACATAAAATAAAGCCGCAACTTCCACTTAAATGTGTGTATGAAGTCTCAGAAGAATAAAAATATGAGATACTCACCCAATATCCCCAATCTGAAGTTGACAGTGATGACCATAACATTCCCGTACGAGGCCAGCATCCTTCCATCGTACGGGTTACCAGAACTCCACTCGAAGGAGTCACCGTGTATGAAGACCAGCACTGGAAACTTCTTGGTTTTTTGTTCTGAAACAATGTAGAAGATTTTGATAGTTGAAGTCAAGTTGAGATTATTGTTATTGAAGTCCCACTGATTATGCTTTGTGGATAGCCACAATAGCTATTATTATCTGGTATATCGAGTTTATTGAAATATGATGAAGCTTGAAAATTTCCTAACGATATAAGATCATAAGCCAATCGATGTCAAAACTTTTTCGTTATTTAGAGAACCGATCCGCCACGTCTTTGCACGGTTTCAAAATATAAACACGAACCTTAACTGTTGTTGTTGTAATCCATTAGGTGGTTAATGAGAAATGAACAGAGAAACAGACAGACACAGCAACCGAGTTTGGTCCCGAAACCGAACTGCCTAGTTCATTGATTACAATCAATCAATGAACAATGGTTATGGTTATTTTACATTATATTCTCATCAAGTTTTCTTTTGCACTTCCTGGGCTAACCATCTTCTATTCTATGTATATAAGGAGAGACTAATTGACATATCAATGCACAGCCGAGACTACTGGGACTTGGAGAGTGATATTTTGCTCAAGGTTTCTTTTTATAATGTAGGCGAGTACTAAGTACTAACTTTCCAAAATTCACCCCTTAAGGGGATTAAACAAGAGTTCAAAGTTTGTATGGACAAACCTACTTTTACGAACTAAACAGTTGAATTTTGCTCAAAATTTCCTATTATATTGTATACAAAGAATAAGAAAAGATTTTTCAAAATTCACCCCCTAAAGTGATGAAAAAAGAGCCCCAAAGTTTGCATGGAGAACTCTACTTTCACGTAGGCAAGGCAGAAGTTAGTCAATATACATAAAAAGCAAAGTTTTTACTCACTCACTAACTCATCAACGCCCAGCCCAAAATTTTAAATTTACTATGCTGAAATCTTATACAGATGTTCCTTATATAATGTATACGAAGAATAAGAGAGAATTTTCTAAAATTCAAAACCTAATAAGATAAAACGAGGGCCCTAATTTTGAATGAAGAAATATACTTTCCCGCGGGCGAAGCCGCTGGTAGAAGTTATTTAAATAACAACAAATATTTTTATAAATTCGTCATTCCAAAATGATCCTATTGTCATTTTGCTAAAAGTTCGTAGTCTGTTAAATTCATAATGGTCGATCATTGGTCAGTCCTTGGTCTCGTAATAGAATTGTGGTAGAATGACAATATTGAGGTGTCTCATAACAAATTACAAGCAATGCCTGCACAACGATGTTCTAATGGTAGGACACTGATCAATGGAACTGTCAAAATTTGAGCAGACTACCGTCTATGTACGTCGGACATTAATTTATCATTATGTACGAGATTACCATTCTATGTCATTTCTTTCAATGGAGTTTCAGTGGTTGACCATTGGAAAGTAATAATGACGCCAGACGCACACACGCTCAAGACGAATGTCTATGACCAGTGCGTGTTGCCAGTGATGACATATGGTACTGAAACATGGTCGCTTACAATAGGCCTCATCAGAAGGCTTACACTCACCCAAGGGATAATGGAAAGGGCCATGGTCGGAGTTTACTTGCCTTATCGCATAAAAAATGAAAATATCCGCAGGAGAACAGATATAGCCCAAAAAATAGCCAAACTAAAGTGGCAGTGGGCAGAGCACATTGTTCGTAGAACAGATGGTCGATGGGGCCAAAAGGTTCTAGAGTGGCGACTGCGCACCGGAAAACGCAGCGTTTGAAGGCCTCCCACAAGGTGCACTGACGACCTGGTGAGAGTCGCGGGAGTGCAGAGGATGTGAGACGCACAGGATCGGTCGTTGTGGCGTCGCTTTGGGGAGGCCTATGTCCAACAGTGGACGTCTTTCGGCTGAAATGATGATGATTAATGACGCCATTATGTTAGCAGATTACCAAAATTGACAACATCAACAATTATGAAGTCAATGATAGATCATTTTATGACACTATCGTAATAGGAGGTTTGTGGCCTTGTGGCTTGATAAGAATATGGTCGTATTTCATACAGAATTAATAACGTTTCCATAAAACCGTTATACATAGAAACATCACTCGTACCAATAAATTCATACCGTGATCACCAATTCTATATGGAAATCGAGAAATATGTTCAAATATTCCTATGAAGCATGTAGCAGTAGATAACTCCAGCGTGCCCATACAAGAAATATGCACGCTTTGCAGATATTCCTGATTTAGTGTCAGCGTTTGACCAGTCGACTGTTTCAAATGCGTTGCACTGAAACTGACTCGTTTATTTTTTAACTGCCTTCAAAAAATAAAAGAATTGGGTTTAAATTTGACTTTAGGTTTCGTACTGCGATATCTTCAACAAATGTTATTTGGTTTTGATGTTTTTTTTTTTTTTGGAGAAATCTTTTTTCAATGTCCCACTTTTTTGTGAAAATCTTTTGAAATACCATTGAATTGTTCCATTAATTATAGCTTATCTTCCGGGACTGCTACAATCGCATGCTTTACATTCTTTTCGTGGAACGAGATGTCAGTCATGTCTTAATAAACTTGAAAAGGTACATTATGAATTAAAAAATCACATTGGCACTTGCTCGGCTTAGAACCCGCAACTTCATTTATTTATTTATTATTAGGCTTTTATAAGTACGCTAATACATTATAATTCGTACAATAGTAGCTATGCGCCTCATCACTTACGGAAAAGCACAGCATCCACTGCATTACACGCAGTTAATAACCTAGCTTCATGTTTGAGAAGCGGGTACTTTAACTATTGGGTCATCACGACACTCCACCAACAATTGTAACCATTTCAGGAATATACCTACCTATTTATAAAAAAATCCACAAACATAAATAGGAATCAAAAAAAAGTTCGTAAAACTTGGTCAAGGTCAACGGTTAAAACCAGATGTTTATTTCATTTACTTCTGGTAATGATCAAAGTCCATACAAAAATGAAAAAAAAAAATACAAATTCTCACCGTAATTTTCTCTTAAAAAAAAGGTAATCGTTATTTATTTGATAATCTCCCCTCTGAATGGATGAAAAGGGAAAAAAGTCTAGTTAATTGTACAAACCTTAATTTGACTTTGGGGATTTCAACCTTATTATCTTTTGAATAGGGTTTGGTATTGCATTGTAGTTGCGATTATTTTTTAGCTCTGCTATATTGTAATCGTTGCAAAGATCAAAGGAGCCTTTCCACAAATCAATCCTGTCTAACCTTTTCTCGTTTCTAACTAATGTTAAAGTATTGTTGCCTTTCTCAATACTTACATTATATATTTTCAGATGATAATAAAGTTTTTTTTTTTAGATAGGTAACAAAATTTAGTCGAGTTATGAGTATATATGTGGATGAATGGAGAGGGAGAGAGGTGTAAAAGAAAATATTTAGATAGATGCATTGTGTTGTGTGAGAAGTGATATAAAAAGCCTTTACACCACTTACACTTTACACCTTTAAAACCTTTACATGGTTCTGTGACGGGTGACAGAATGGAAGAAAAAAAGGCAGGAAGATGACGATAATGAAACAGATTTTGCAACAATTTATTCATTTAACAATTAATGTACACACAATAATAAAAGAAAAGAAGAAGGAAACAGAAGAATTGTACAAAAGTGATGCTTATTTACTTATGTTGTTTTTTTTTTACTAATGTTTTTCATATTTATAGCTTATCAGGGAGAAGAGATATTAATTTTACTCATGTTTTTCACATTTGTAGCTTATCATAGAGAAGATATATTAATTTTACTTATATTTTTCACATTTGTAGCTTATCAGGAAGATATATTAATTTAGTTCTGTTTTTTACATTTGTAGCTTATCAGGAAGAAGATATATTAATTTTACTCATGTTTTTCACATTTGTAGCTTATCAAGAAGAAGATATATTAACTTTACTTTTGTTTTTCATATTTGTAGCTTATCATAGAGAAGATATATTAATTTTACTTATATTTTTTACATTTGTAGATTATCAGGGAGAAGATATATTAATTTTACTCATGTTTTTCACATTTGTAGTTTATCAAGGAGAAGATATATTAATTTTGTAGTGATATCATTAAGTAATGTATTAGTTTCTATAAGGCAGACATAATTATGTTTTAAGGTAAAAATTACTTCTCTTGCTCTAAAGTGGGACGAAAAGAATTGTGAAACCCACCTGTGTTCCTTCAGTTACTTTTTGCGTTCTAGAACCATGGTAACTTGTTTGAACAATTCCTTCAGCCCCAGCAGGCCTCCGCCCTAGAGGCTCCGTCCATTTTGCTGACTCTTTGAGAGTGTTCATGTGGAATATAACGCGCCATCGGTTCAGTACTGGACAGCCAGTGAACTACCCGTAGCGTGCCGTCCACAAGCAATTACTATTTCGCAAAAGGATGTGACCTCCTATTCCGTTTCGCCACAAAATAATAGGTCTCTACCTATGAAATTGCCGTTTTTTGAAACGGGTTGCTTTGAAGTGTTAAATCTTTGGATTGACTTGGAATTATAAATTCATATATACTTCATGTTAAAGGTACGTTATTCTTTTTTTTTAATTAGGTATTTATTGGTTTCTTTGTGTTTTTACCCGACTACGGCAAAGTCAAAGGAGGGTTATGATTTTGACAGGCTATCTATGTATGTGAGTATATTCATCTGTTCCCTCATAACTCCTAATCTACTTATCGGAACTTGACATATGATGTATCGTTAGAACCGTTTTAATTGTCCACCTGACCTGACTTACGCTACGTGACGTGTGACAAAACTCGATATGGTGCCCTCTAGCGGACATAAAGTAATGTGTTAAAAAATAAAAATGGAGATAAATATTCCGTACTGGGTGTCATTTGAAAGGGCTTCACTTGTACTTTTCGAAAATATTGCACAAATTTAAAATGACGCCCTCTAGCGAAAAAAAAGTCATGTGTTTTTAACACCAAAATTGTTTGAATAAAAACAGTAAAAGTAAAACCCGAATACGACAAAAAAACGACACTGAAAAAGTATGAAACAAGATTTTCATACTTCGAACAGACCAAAAAGAAAAACCGTAGACACACGTTATTAAAGTGTTTCGGTTGGTACTGTTACCTATAACGTGTGACTGCGGCTTTTCTGTTTATTCTGTCCATCATCATCCTGCCCTTGTCCCGTCTTATTTGGGGTCGGCGCAACACATTTTTTTCTTCCATTCTATCCTGCCAACCTTCACACTATTACTAACTTCCTTTTCTTTCATATCACTGTTCACACAATCCATCCATCTTTTCTTTGGCCTCACTCTCCCTCTCCACCCATCCACATGTATACTCATAACTCTTTTAGTAACATGCGTTCTTTTTATTCTGTTCGAAGTATGAAAATTATTATAACCATGAAAGCTTACAAAAAAAAAAAACGTTTTTCCATATTATAAGTTCCAACGTAAACCTATTATTTACCTATTATAAAATCTACAAAAACAAGAAAATGTTTCTGGAAGTACAAGTAATTTCAATACGATTTACTTGTGATAAAAACACTTGTAATTTTATCTGTTTTCCGCTACGGAATTAAAGCTCAAAAACTTTCATAACATTTTTCATTTATAGTGACCCATTCAAAACTTTTTCTTTGAATCACAAACCAGTTTGTTTATGCTTCATATTATTAGACAAGTAGCGCCATCTACCATCAGTTTAGTGACCTACTATGTGCGCTGAAAATGTTCTTTCAGTGAGAACTGTGTTATCCTCTTTGAAATAGGAACTGAAGGGAGCAGCCTGAGTAGTGTTGCGCCGTATTCATAGATGGCGGTGTTATCAAAACATAAATTAAAAAAAATAATTCTTTTGTAATCTATTATAACTTCTGTATAAATGTATAAAAAGTTCATTTATGCTTCGGCAGTTCTAAACCGGTAATCGAATAACCGAACAGTACTACATTCATTCTTTAGCATCACTCATTTTCTCTTTGAAAATTTAGTATGTACCAAGACCTCGCTGTAAAAGATTTTAGGTTAATTTCCCACGTCAAGTAGTAGTCGTTAGGAATTGTTTAATAGAAGCTCAAAATCTGAATTTCTACCTATTTATGACAATATAAGCTGCTGCATAATACTATTATCTAAATCTAAATATATATAATTCTTGTGAGCGTGTTTGTCACTTAACCTCCTCCTAAACGGCTTGGCTGATTTGGATGAAACTTTATGTGTGCATTTGAATGGATAATTAGATGCTTTGAAAATGCAAATTATCAATTTTTTTTTAAACGTAAACCTAGCCTTCGGCGATGTTGGGCTATGGTTATATATGTATAACCTAATTACGACTACATATTGTAGTTATTAATCATAACTTAAACTACATTAATCGTAAAAAGTAGTTAAACATTTTGATTACTACTACAAATTATAGTTGCAATCATGATTGCGAGATTATTGATTTTTTGATTTGCAAAAATTATATTATGTAATGAGTATAAGTACCTACATAATCGTTTATGACTTCAAGTCTTGTATTCAATATTCATGAAAATAAATATACCTGAATTTTTTGTACAATCAGATTCTGTTTTTTTTTATTTAATTTTTGAGTCAGATTTAGTTTAGGTATATCATTAATTACAACACCTGTTTATTTGATTGCAAAATATAAGTTCTTAGTACTCAAATAATCAGTATTTATAACTACTAGATTATAGCAATCAAATTAACAACTACTTCATGTAGTTTGATTACTGTAGTTAAGTTACAATCATAACTGCATGTAGTTAACTACTTTAAATCGTAATTTGTAATCTGATTGCAAAATAGTAGTTAACTCGATTGAGTTCGCGATCCCGATTAGACGTGGACCACGTCTAATCAGGACCGCTAAACTATATAAATATAAGTATACAACTTATGCATACTGAAAATAATATGTACAGAATCGACTACTAAAAAGATTTCAGCTGTTTTTAAAATAGGTAATTTTTTATACTAAAATAATCAAGAATTATTTTAGAAAATATTGTTATAAGTGTGCGTATGTAGATATGAATACCGATGTGCTACCAAAATAGTGCGTCGATGCCTGTATGCGCGTTACACTACTTATGTGCATTTAAGTAAAATTTTAGTTTAAGACTTGATTTTCTAATAAAGGTATAAAAAGGTTTATAATAAAGGTATGCATTATTCCAGTTATATTTGCAGGTATTGTAGATATTTAACTACTCGTTCTTATTGTTTTAATAATAATATATAATATTCACACAACTATCACACAACGCCGTCGAGTCCCAAGCTAAGCAGAGCTTGTGTTATGAGTACTAGACAACTGATAAACATACTTAAATATTTCTAAATACATACATATTATAAATAATTACACCCAGACGAAGAACAAATAATCTTGCTCATCACACAACCATTTGTCCTGGGTGGGAATCGAACCCACGACCTCCGGAAAAGCAGTCAGGGCCACTAACCATTAGACCAACAGGCCAGTCATCATTTTTAATTACAATTTCTTTTTGAGTTTTAATAAACAATTAAAAAAAACATACCCAAATAGTAAAATAATTCCGTCTAATCAACGCAACATTCAAATCTCTACTAGGCGTCTCTTATAACTGTACCTAAACTAAACACGCCTTGACTCAAAAGTGAATCCTTTAAAAAAGGACATAAAAAACGAGCATGAGTAACGCGAGCGGAAATGAGAGAATTCTAGCGGCGACGGCTTTTAGCACGTTACTGTACCGAAACTAAAGCCGCGGTTTGTTTTACGCGAGGACGACAAAGAAAATACCTCGCGATTGTGAAACTTGAAACAGTTACATTCGCAATGAAACTATTTTTGGTGTGAGCTGAAACAATTTTAGCGTGTATTTGGTGCAGTAGGCTTCGTTAACTTAAGCATTAAAAGCAGATTTAATTATGAATAAAGAAGGTTTGTAACGTATTTATAACAACAAAGTTATGGTGGGATCATAAAGTGAAGGTGTTAAACAGATTTAATTATCTTAATGTATCCGCTGAGAAAACATGAAAGTGGAATACTTATTGTCTTTTGCATGTGTAGTTACTTTTTTAACAGCAAAATAAAAAAATAAAAATGTGAGGCAATACAAAATCTAAGTTTAAAATATCTCCTTTACAAACCAGTTTGTTCCGACTTTAACACTTAAGATTAAGCCCATTTAATTATTTTTATATACTTTATTGCACACCAAGATCACAAAACAGAAGAAAACCTTATAATAAAAACATAAAACTGGCGGCCTTTGGCGATTTTTTTCCTGGTAACCTGGAATGGACAGAGATTGCCTGGACACAAAATGGGGTTGCATTTAACTGGTCAGATGTATTCGAGATATCGTATTGATTAGTAAAATATCAGCACAAATAAATCTAAGCGATCGCATAAATTAAACCCTTTCCTCAAATACCGTGTAGCCGGAATATCTCTATCCTTGTCTAACATTTCAAAATAAACAGGAAAAGAACATTTTTACGGACGTAGCGTAAATCACTGAGCCTTTTGTTCAAATCAAAGCGAGGATCTCTTTGACGAGTCAGCATTAAGCCTTCGGCGTTTTAAGACTATTAAAGATTTCTGTATTTACAACTTAAATGGAGAGCAATAATGGAAATCGGTGTTTTAGGAAATAAAACTAGAAATAAGTATAGACAACCTCCTTTTGCACGAAGTTTTTTCTGCATTTGTAAGAATAAAATTCTTAATTTGATTACAACATAACTTAAATTAAAACTAGTAAAACATTTAACATAATCAGCTTTATAATGTTCCATTGCTGGAACTCTAGCTTCCTCTCTAGAAGGGGGAATGGGCCGTAATCTACCACGCGGGCCCAGTACAAATTGATGGGTGTCATGTCTTCGAAATTTGATTCTAGGGCATGCGGTTTTCTCACGATGTTTTCTTTTACCGTTTTGAGAGCAGTGATGATGAAATAAATTACACAAAGTAATGCACCTGTTGGCTGGGTTTGAACCGCAACTTACAACTCTTATGTCGGAGACGTTACAACTGGGCTACTATTTCTCAAAAAATCTACATCTACAGTTATATTGTAAAGAGGTAGTTTATTTTTTGTTCGTACGAGGTAATCTCTGGAAGTACTGGTCCGATTGCTAAATTTTTTTCACCAGTAGAAAGCTGCTTTATTCCTGAGTGACATGACGAAGCCGCGGGCAAAAGCTAGTGTATTATAAAAACATTTAATCTACATTTTTAACTAAAGATAACGCTCTTTTATAGCTGTTTTATCTAAACAAAGTCACTAGCATTTTCTTGAAAGCCGATAAATTTATTGATGAAAACACTTTGATCATTTGTTATCTATAGCACAACATTTATCATTATACACTTACATTAAACACTACATTAACTCAAAAAGTTTAGTGCTCTTTAGTCTACGCGTGTACGTGTCATTGAAGTCTGTGTTCATAGGTTTTAACATGCATGGAACTGGCATGGTTAAAAACATCCTCTCGTTTTTAGCTTTTCCAGCTAATCAGCTTTAACTCTTAACTTGAAGCTACTGAATCTTATCTCATTTAAGAAATGGTCTTTCTGCTGTAGTGGGATTTCTTGATTGACATTTTGATTTAACTTGTTTTAAAGTAAAAAATTCAATAAAAATCAGAGAAATCAATTATTATTTGAAACTTGTTTCTTCTTTTATTATAATTTCTATGAATTGTATTATTATCCTGCTTTCGTTTTGCGCTTACAGATTCGACAAATCTATCTGGTTTCTGTAATGATTACAATATCAGGTGTATATATATCGTGACAGACCCAGGTGAAGATGGGCTTGACGCTTAGAGGCAGGATCGGTTTTCACTATTGCAAAATAGGAAGGTATTCAAAGAATGAAATGGAACAAACAGGCTGAAAATAAATAAATAATCAGTAAATAAAAAGTTCGCTAGACCCGAGACCTATATAATACAACCGACATGAGAGGGATGACTAGTAACAATCTGATAATTAGGTATGTTTTGTTCATCAAGCTGCTTTACTGGCCACATCTAAACCTACATTACATGTTCGCTCTTGGTTGGTGCGGGAGATAGTGTCAGACTTTTACTGACTAAAAACCCACTCCTGTTCTTTTGTTGCCTTTCATACCAGGGCCGAGTCTTCCTTTCAGAATCAGAAATTTCACCCCAGCAGGCTTCGACTCTGCTAGGCCCCTACGGTTGCTGACACCTCCTTAAGGCGCGCGTGGAACACTACGCGCCGTCGACGACTTAGACGACGCTCGGTTCAGACAGTTACCGGGCGGTCGGACGGCTAGCCATTGCTCGCCGTCCACAAGAGTCAACACCTGTTGCGAAAATGCTACAATTATAATATTGTAATTTCTTGACAAATATGTTACATTGTAGTCACATTCACTGCGTTGTGAAACATCACGGGAATTCAATGGGTGCGAAAATACTAAACCAGTCTTAGCGATGCTTGTAAAGGGCTATTTTAAACAGTAAACGTACCAAGCGGAATGTTGGTTCTACTAAAATTTAAATGACCTATCAACTGACCATTCATCCGATGTGTTATACCTAAAAATAAACTAGAAATGGGTTATGATAGCACTTGTAAGTAATGAGCTATTAAGTCCTTAGTACCTATAAAGATTTGCGATCTCTAAACCTAACACATTCACTGCTGTTTACGCTAATGAGGTTTTAGCAACACATGCACTGTAGTTCTATTGGTATAGTACGAGAAAGTGGTAACTTTGATTTCATTGGTCCAGTGCAGGTGGCACAGTGCTTACGCCCTGACTTTCGAGTTGTTTGTAGATTCAAACCTAGCCAGGTGCATTATTTTGTGTAACTTATTACGTCAAGAAGAACTAAAAATTCGAAGACATGTAACATTCACCGCAGGTCCACGTGGTGGATTATAGCCCAATCCTTCTCCTAGAGAGGAGGTCTGAGTCCCAGTGGAAACATTAAAAGGCTGATTATGCTTGTTTTTGGTTAAAAGCTAAGATTTAAATAATAATAAATTTATTATCAGACCAGTGTTCAGAAACAAGTCAAAAACATCACATACATCATCATCTTCCTGCCCTTGTCCCGTGTTATTTGGGGTCGGCGCAACACGTTTTTTTCTTCCATTCTGCCCTGTCACACGTCATGCTATCACTAACTTCCTTTTCTTTCATATCACTCTTCCCACAATCCATCTTCACAATTCACAATCAAGTCAAAAACACACACATACACCAATAATTTACACACATAAAATTAAAAGCAGAAAACAGACTACTAGATAATATCTAAAGGACCAACAATGAGCTGCCGTCCAATCGCCCACAATATCCACTAGGTTGTTGAAACTATGGCACACTCGTTGTATTAGGGAATGCTATTTGTGCTCGCATGAACTGCAAAAGCGCAGTAATCCCAATATTATCCTAAAAGCGCTGTTATATTGGACAGACAGAGCATTAAGCGAGCATTTTGTAAAGCCGACCCATAGGGCGTCCGTGTACTAAGGTAGCATACGCCCTAAAGAGTGTGATTTTTTAATCTTTTGTACAACGAAAAGTATTTAAGTCACTTATGAGTTTTAATAATTTACAGGAAGAATGTGAAGCATTGTTAGGTTACTCTACTTTCTGAGAGTGTTGGGAATAATTCCATGCGATTTCAGTGTGACTTTATGGGTACCGTAGGGGCTCAGCATCCTGGCAGGACAGACGCATGCCCGCTAGGGCCATGAGGAATTTTTCAAATAGAAACCCATAGTCCTACCACGCAAAGAGCAACTGAAAGAACATAAATGGGTTTTACTCAATAAAATTCTGATACATCCTCTTGCTCTATCCTAAAGCGGAAGAAATCATTAGATGATTTCCCAGCTCCTAAAAAAGTGTAAGTTCATGGCGTCACATGTGATTGCAATCGTTTTGCAAGCAGTGGCATTAAATTTGTATACACAAGTAAAATGCTTTATTGGTTCACAATTTGTATCGTTAACGCAAGTCGAATACTAATCAAATGTATAATAATCACGTGGTCAGAACAAACAAAAAGAAAATTCGTAGCCAAGGTCACATCGTTCAAAATGATAAAATGTATTGTTATCGATTCTACAATGTTCAACGCTACATCCTTTTTTATTGTAGAATGACATGTGAACGACACTGCAGAACGAGGGGCCGACTCAGGCGCGTCAACATGGCTACCAACTTATCGTTTTCTACAATTGCTGACACCGAGGCGTTACCGATTAGAGAACGGAATTCGAAACGAAACGGTTGTAACTTGGCTAGGGGGGCAGAAGTTCACCTCGTGTGATCTTTAGTAAAGAATTCAAGAAGTGTTGGCAACATTGTAATACTGCTTACACATTTGCTTATGCCTTTGGGGAACTTAAGCAAAATGTTGTACCAATTAACTTTTAAAGGGCTAAAATAATGATGGTAAATCATAGCTCCAACAGAATTCCAAATATAAATGGAGAAATGTTTATTTTAACTAATTCTAAATGTTTATTAGTAAAACATTTATTTACTGACAAAATGGGTTAATTAGTACAGTTTGTAGGCAATTAGCCAACAGCCGTCTCCAATGATAAATCTCTATAAGTATAGTACATTGTATGTTTGCCAATGTTGGCCATAAATGGATCGTGGTAGGTTTAACTCCATCAAATCAGCCTTATAATGTTACCAGAGCTAGGACTCTGGGGCCCAAGTCTGCTATTTTTATAAATTCGTCATTCCAACACGATCTCATTGTCATTTTGCTAAAAGTTCATAATGGTCGATCAATGATCTTGTAGTAGAATGACAATATCGAGCTGTCTCGAAACGAATTAAAAGCAATGACTGCACAATGACGTTCTAATAGTAAGTCACTGATCAAAGGAACGGTCAAAATTTTGGCAGTTATCCGCATACGTCAAATATTCATTTGTCATTATGTACAAGATTACCATTATATGCCATTTCTTTCAATGAAGTGTTAGTGGTTGACCATTGGAAAGTCATAATGTCGCCTTTATATTAGTAGATTACCAAACTTGGTCAAAATTAACAATTATGAAGTCAATGATAGACCATTCTGACACTATTGTAATAGTAGACTTGAGGCCCAGGTCTGTTGTTTAGCAGAAGGAATGGGCCGTAATCTACAACGTGGACTCAGTTCCAGTTGATAGATATCAGATGTCTTTGAATGTTTGGTCCCAGTTTTCTCACGATGTTTACCTTTACAGTTTTGAGAGCAGTAGTGATGCAATTACAGTAGTGAAGTAAAGCGCCTGCCCGGGTTAAATCCCGCGACGTACTACTCATAAATCAAGATCATTAACACGGGGCCACCAGTGTTCTCTATCTACTATCTCAATTCCATTCTGCTCGTAAACCTAAATATGATACAGTCATTATCATCATCATCATTTCAGCCGATGGACGTCCATTGCTGGACTTAGGCCGCCCCCAAATGTCACCACAATGAACGGTCCTGTGCGCCTCGCATCCACCAGATTCCCGCAACCTTCACCAGGTCATCGTCCACCTAGTAGGTGGCCTTCCAACACTGCGTCTTCCGGTATGTGGACGTCACTCCAGAACCTTTCAGCCCCAATGGCCATCTGTTCTCCGAGCAATGTGCACTTCCCATTGCCGCTTAAGTTTGGTGATTCTTCGTGCTATTTCGGTAGCCTTGGTTCTCCTGCGGATATCTTCATTTCTGATTCGATCACGCAAGGAAACTCCGAGCATAGCCCTTTCCATTGCCCTTTGAGTGATTTTAAGCCTTCTGATGAGGCCCATTGTGATTGACCACGTTTTGGAACCGTATGTCATCACTGGCAACACGCACTGGTCATAGATTTTCGTCTTGAGACACAAAATATGATACAGTGGTGGAGGGTCAATAGTGGCGTTCCAAGTTAGCTAAAAATGCACCTATTTGCCCTCGCAAAAATTGTAATTGAATTTTTCATACCTTTATATTTCTAATTTATAAGAATGTGTAATTCACGAATTAACATCTTTTCTTTCTTTATTTCTCTCTTTTAAAAATCTGTCACCGTTTGAAACACACTTTGCCAAGTTGTCACATATAGATTTATACAGAACCAAGGGACTGGCATTTTAATAATAGGTGTTAAATTTTTCCCACATTTTCTCTACTGTCCTTTTAATTTTGCAGTAACGAATATAAAAGGAAATGTCAAATATCAGGGAAAACCACGGGGTTATAATAAATTCTGAAATGATGTTAAATGTACCGAGGAAAGTCATATTTTATATGGAATAAGGTTTACGTGCGAAATGATCGCTTTACTGTGGGTATATTATTTAATATATATATATTTTGGTACTACTTACATAGTTTACTGATTTAAGCTAGGTTTTTGATGATCATCGTAATAGCCTAGATTTTCTGTTTAGTTAGTGCTAACGGTCAAGCTTGCTGTATGGAGATCGACGATTTCAAATCATCGCAAGACTAAATCCGGTTTTGGGTAATAAAATTATTATTTTAATTATAGTGTCACCGATTAAACGCTACTAAAACTATATGGTTGTTGAAAAATTAAATACTTTGTTGACACTTAGGTTTCATTTTCTATAAGAATAGGCGATTAAAATTGTTTCCAACAACAGATTTTTACTACCATATTGACCAAATTTCTAAATCTTTTCTGACACATACATACAGTGGCAGATAATTACAGTTTTACGGACATTAAAAAACAAGATTAAAACAATAGTGTCGTACCCTTGCAGTCAACACGTCTACTGCGCATTGTTCGTTGGATTTCTTTGTTCCTAACGGGCTTTTGTTTGTAGGAAAATTACGTGAAAATTTTACTGAGACACAGTAAAGGAAAGGAAGTAATACAAGGTACGATTATTGATATTACATCAGAATTAGAACTATTTCTTTATCGCTAACCGATACTAATTTTTCTGTATCTTGAATGCATTTACAAATAAGTGTGTGAGTTTAACTCACAAGCGACCAGACCCGAAATAACTACTCGTAAACCGATTAAATCATGTTTGACCACTATCTCACCAGACGGTAAGCGATTATGTGATCAACCTTGGAGAACGCTCACCTAGATGTAATCTATTCACTCCCGACTCAAACATGCCCAGGTTGGACTAAAGAAAATTCAGACTTTACTTGTACACATAATGAATGTATTCCCAAAACAATTTGTGCATATGGATGGGATGTCCACCATATATTGATGGTTCCAACTCATGTCTAGTAGAGGACGTCTTATGGCTGAAATTATGATAGCCATGATTGAAATATGGGTAATGATAATGGCAGGCTTTAGTGAAAAAAATTCAATCTTTATGAAACACAATTGTAATTTTCAACCATGAGTGACTATTATCTAGTAATTAATGTGTTTTTTTATGCACCTGATTTTTTTTCACCACCCTGTATGAATGCCTAAAGCATTAAGAGGCTTGTTTGCCAGGCCAGTGGCAAACAAGCCTCTTAATGCTTTAGTGCTTTTAGTGCTTTAATGCTTCTTATCGTCAACATCGAGCATGGTTTCAAAGCTTGTTACTATTTGACAAAAAGGCAACGCGAAAAAAGAGAGATAATGCCTGAAACTCTGTTTGCATTTGGTAATTTCGTGATTTGCTCGAATATTTCACAAAACTTGTTCCAGGAAATATATGTTTTTGAAAAAAGTTGATGTCATTTAGGATCTTGATTAAATTTACAAGGCTTCTATTGTTATATTTTTTTGACTTTTTTACTTTTTGAGTCAAGTTTTAGAGCAGTGGTGGCTGAGTGGTAACGGCCCATTTAAGAGTTGTAGGTTACGGGTTCAAACCCAGCAAGGCGTATTACTTTGTGTAATTTATTTCATCACCACTGCTCTCAAAACGGTGAAGGAAAACATCGTGAGGAAATACACATCCACCAATCCGCACTGGGCCCGCATGGTGGATTATGGTCCATTCCCTCTCCTAGAGAGGAGGCCTGAGTCCCAACAGTGGGAACATTATGCGGCCGACTATGCTATGCTATGCCGCCTTTGTACTATTGTGTTGCATTAAGTTTTAATAAATAAAGATCTTACAATTTTGAAGTCTATTATATGGGCTAAGTGAAATTTTAAATCAATTACTAAATAACTTGAAAAAACAAAGATGTTTTCAAAATACTTGTTCAAAATAAACCTTCTAACATCACAATTTCTCATTGACTCACGTTTGCTAGGTTACGTCTGGAGTTGACGGGACGTTTTATCCTTCCACACAAATCTAAACCTTAACTGCCACAGACCAGAATCCATAATACATTAGCAGAGAAAATTTAGTAATCCCACTTTTTTCCATTTAAGATTTTATCGAGTTCTTTAAAACAAAGGTATTATGTTGGAGAGTACTTGTAGATCTAACGCTTGGAAAGTGAAGGCAATATACTTTACCCAGGACTTAACTAGCGTGTCCTGATCTATGAATGAAAGGTTTGATTTTGTAAGTTTTTCGTCTTGTCGCGTCTTTAATATTAGTTATGTAACGGAATTGTCTTAACGAAAACGTAAACAGATGTCAAAAGTAAATCTTTGTGGATGCGGAAGCGGAAACGGAAGCGGAAGAGAAAGTGAAAAGAATTTTTTTTAAAACAACAGAAGTTTTACATCGTAATCACATCACGAGGCGCGATGATGTGCTGAATGAACCAAAAAATATAATAATAAAGAAACTCGTTGCATCACGTTTGTGTACCCCCCCCCCCTCGCCTCTTCCGATGTGTCCAGTCGTCCACGTGCCCACCACTCCGCGCTCCTTGCCTTATTCTTCCGTTTAGAGTTCTGTTATAAATTTTGCATAAGGAGAAGCGGAAACGGAAGCGAAAAACCTGCGGAACTTTTACAGATGCGGAGGCAAAAGCAAAGTTCTGTTGCAACACTAGTTCATACCGCGTACATCGATGGACAGGAACAATATGCGTACTGCGGTTTTCCCGTCCGATTTTAATTAAAGTGTCTTTAAGGCTAGAGTGAATAGGCTCTTAATAAATTAATGCGCATCACCATCAACGATTGCATCACTGCTTACCATCAGGTGGGATCGCAGTCAAGCTCTAGTTTAGTTTAGTTTAGTTTAGTTAGTAACCGTCCGGACCGAGCCCAAGTCGTCGACAGCGCGTACTGTTCCACGCGCGCCTCAAGGAAATGTCAGCAGCTGTAGGGGCCCTGCAGGGTCGAAGCCTACTGAGGCTAAGGGTCTGATTTTGAAAGGAAGACTCGGCCCTGATACGAAAGGCAACGAAGGAACAGGAGTGGGTTTTTAGTCAGTAAAAGTCTGACACTATCTCCCGCCCCGCCCAAGAGCGGGGGATGTCATAAGAAAGAAAAGAAAGAAAGAAAACACGTTAACGTTACGTTATAAGATGATTTTCCCACCGAAAAAAAAAAAGTCAAGCACTAGTTTATATCAAATAAGAAAAACATTTTTCTTAAGTTCCCAAAGACATAAGCAGATGTGTAAACAGCTTCGTACGCCAACACTTTCTGAATTCTTTACTAAAACCCGCACGAGATGAACTTCTGGACTGTTCATCAAGGGGCGAGAACGTCCATGCAAGACTGACTGGCGTCAAAAATAGTCAGGAATTTATCACAATATGTGTAACTATAAATAAAAAAATATATTTCAGACAAAGCAGTCCATAAAAGTTGTTAGTAACAAGAAACTAACTTATAACTAATATAAGTAATATTCCAGAAATATAAATTTTAGAGACACTATTTACCCCTGCACAGTAGGCTCACCGGTCTCGCAGCACATGGAGTTCAGAACCTACTGAGCAGAACAGTGTCGGTTCTCTCGCCAATCATCCTCAAGATACACACACACAAGATACACTATAGCTTCAGCCCGCGGCTTACCATCAGGTGTAGTCGTAGTCAAAGACTAAATACTTTAGTGTCTGAAAAAAATATCAACATCTTCAGAACCAACATGTATTATGCTGCGCCATGTACCGTAGCACTGCCATTTTGAATATCGTGACGTCACGGCCTACCCCTACACGCCTATTACAAGCCACGTCAGCTGCGCACCAATTCCAAAACTAATTCTGTCACTTCCGTCGCTAACTATCTAAATTCTAAGATATAAATAAACATTTGGAACTATTAGAAGTGGAGCGTGAAAATAAACTTTGTTGTAGAAATACATGTGTGTTAGTATTTTGAGATTCTGTTGCCGACTTGCGACATGAATGTGAATGGTTTTGAAGATAATGATGTGTTTCAAAGTAGGTTACTGCAATATGATGTGATTGAAGGAACTTGCTTTTGGCACAACCAAGTCTATTCACATACCTAGTGATATGTTCAAGAATACGAGATCGTTTTCTTTATTTTAAGCAAAGATTTATATGCAGCGTTTTTTTTTATATATAATATTTATTTATTTATACATACTAATAAAGTATATAGTATAGCATACCAAGATTACAAATTTACAAATTTAAATTGTAATACAACAAAAAAACATACAGTTGGCGGCCTTATTGCACTCGGCGATTTCTTCCAGGCAACCCAGAATGGATAGAGACTGCCTGGAGTTGCACATAATAATAGGTATACCTATGAAATTACTGTTTTTTAAAACGGGTTGCTTTGGCCTGTTGGTGTAGTGGTTATGACTGTTATAGAATCTGTGTGTGATGAGTCCGATCATTTGTTCTATTTGTGGGTTTCTTTTTTAACCGACTTCAAAAAAAGGAGGAGCTTATCAATTCGGTTGTGTTTTTTTATGTGTGTTATCCCAGAACTCCGTCGTTAATGGATCGATTACCAAATTTTTTTTTCGTGTGGTTTTAATTTCAACTCGATACCTTTACGCGTTCCTGAGATAAAGAGTCCTGACAGACAGACAAATAGACGGACAACAAAGTGATCGTATCCGGTTTTTGCATTTTGAGGTACGGAACCCTAAACTGAACTGTTAAACGGATAGAGCTATTTAACTTGTACGAATATAGCTTCACCACTCTTTCTCGCTCTTATGCCTGACAATATAATGTCATGGAAGGCCCCAGCACAAACTTCAAGAAAAATAAATAAATTGCCCTGATTTCTCCTAAAACTTGGTAAGCGATGTCTGCTCACTATTCCGGTATTTTTGGCCGACATTTGGCATGATTGACATATATTTACTCTTACGAATCAACGAGATGGCGCCAAAGTTATTTTTAACTGCGGGAACCTGTATTGGTTTTCTTGCTAATGTTATTTTTTTGAGGTTTTCTTTTGAACAGACGAGTTTCGGAGAAATCGAGTTGTGTTGAAGTTTCAAGATTTTGTTATTGAGTAGTGTCCCGCCCTAGTTTTGCATGGGTGTTCAAACACGTGACTGTCAGCATGTATTTGTCTTAACCTTCCTCTTAAATTACTTTATCTATTGGTAAAAGTAAAATGAAAGTACTCAAAAAAATTTTCAGAAAAATGTCATAAAATGTTCAATGCTCTTATTTATTCGAACTTTTCAATATCTGAGAAATATTAATTATTCAAACAAAGACTTTGACTGTCGCAATATAATTGCGTTGAAGCTAGATAAAAAGTTAAAGGTTTGCCTTAAACATGCAATTTAAAACCAAATGTTGGTACCACTTTTGTTAAAGGTTGCGATATAGGTAAGTCTGTACTGATCATACCACTAAAGAGACCCGATATTTCACTTCTGCGTCCTTCTGCGCAAATAGAACCGTAGAAGTCAGCGCTCAAGATCAGTGCCGTATCTGTACCACTATTTAAGCCTGAAAATCTGTCAAACTCTGGCATTATATCATAAGGTTTAAACTTCATAACTCAATACGAAAATCGGCAAACATTTCGCTACAAAACGCCTCCTCTACACAATTAGCTAGCTCTATTTCCTGCTTACAGGAGTCAGTAACATTCATCCTGCATTCAAACAGAGAGTGCATGGCGCTTGTCATAACTAGTAGATCAAAGACTTGTCCATATGTAATGAACTGTTGCGATACTAATAACTGTAGCATTATAAACGGGTTTGCGACCACCGTGATTGGCTATATACTGCTCTTCGATTTTCAAAAGTCTAATTTTTTTTTTTTTGAAGAATCAAAAAGATGAATAGCTTTTGTATAGGAAATATGTCAAACAGCCATCTTTGTTTCATCATCATTTCAGCCGAAAGACGTCCACTGCTGGACATAGGCCTCCCTCAAGTGCCGCCACAATACACGGTCCTGTGCGTCTCGCATCCATCGTACTCCCGCAACCGTTACCAGGTCATCGGTCCACCTTGTAGGAGGCCTTCCAACACTACGTCTTCCGGTACGTGGTCGCCATTCCAGAACCTTTCGGCTCCAACGGCCATCCGTTCTGCGAGCAATGCGCCCTGCCCATTGCCACTTAAGTTTGGCGATTCGTCGTTACATCTTTGTTTGTCAGTTAAAAATTTGATGATTATTGAAAAATCAGTCCAAAGATATATAGAAAACAAATTATTAGGAAATATAATATTAATCGGATAACAGCGTCGATGTTCAAGTTATTTTGAATTTCAATGGGGATGGATGAAGGGAGAGGTAAAAAAAAAGATGAATGGACTGTGAGAGAGATTTTGTGGGAAGGGAGTGGATAAGAGTGAGCAGTTTAGTGGAAGAGAATTGAAGAAGAAAACATGTACCAAATCCACATTAAATGGAAAATGGGTAGGAAAATTATTTATTTTTCTACTACCTGCTGACAGCAATTTCACCTTCCTTCACAAGAGAACATCCTTCGAGGATAAAAATTAGTATTTATCGTATTCCAAGATATTGTCTACCTGTGTGCCAAATTACATTCTAATTCACTGTTTTCTCTTGAATGAGTAACAAACATACTCACTCACACACACACATACATACAAACAAGCTTTCGCCGTTATAATATTGGCGTCACAATTTATTGACAATAAAAAAACATTCACAGTTTATTTAAGCTCCGTGGGTGTGACCGTGGCAACACCGCGGGTCCTAACAGAATACCAGCGCTGCGTTATTTAGCGTTTTAAATATCGCAGCATATGCTGAGTTAGGCGCCTTTTTGGCCTTGCACAGATCATACAGTTATTTTTTATTCTTAATTCTACTATATTTTAATTACAATTTATTCTACTGTATTTTTCATTTTACTGCATGTGTGAGGTACGAATAAACGTTTTTTCTTTCTTTCTTTCAGTTCCGATGAAACAAACATGTTTTTAACCGTTGCTTAGTCACCGGAATCATTAAAATTCGTTAAATAACTTGATACTTTTTATGAATTAATGTTCCTTGGTACTTTTTTTGCACTCTCATATATACATTCTACTTATACTAACTCATTGATTTTAAAAGTTATAATTGGTAAGTAATTTTTTTATGAAGTGGTTCTGAAACCGAAAAAAATGGCGTTGCATATTAAGATAGAAGTTTTTTTTTTATTTACTTCAACAGCAGATAGATGCTTCCATGTCTGTTTGGTATCTTATGTTTTTTGGCAATATAGTTGTAATGTTAACATTTCATTTAGTAACAAATAAATTATTATATAAACTAAATAAAATACACACCTACATATAAAAAAAAATCTAAAATATATTGTACTTGTGATTTGATATAACTAAAATCGCTTACAAGTAGTGTGTTAAATAAAATAGCTAAAAAAAACTAAAATTATATTGATCGGGGTCTGAATTAAAGGAATTTTATTCCTAACAGTCGTGTTTTAGAAAATAATAATGCCTTAATATGAGAATCCATCACACTATAAGTTATATTAATTAGTTGGGCACATTGCTCGTAGAACAGATGGTCGATGGGGACGAAGGGTTCTGGAATAGCGACCACGTACCGGAAGACGCAGCGTTGGAAGGCCTCCCACAAGATGGACCCGATGGATGCGAGACGCACAGGAACGGTCATTATGGCGACATTTGGGGGAGGCCTATGTCCAACAGTGGACGTCTTTTGGCGTCATAAGAAAAATATGAGTAGGTAGGTGTTCAACAAAATACTAAAGTTAAAAACTACTAAAGAACATTCATAATGTTTCTAGCATAAAATGCCGCTGAAAATGAAAGGAAAATGTAACCCAAAATCACGAAAGATTTCCTTACAGTGCTTACATCCTTGAAACAAACTTAAAGTGAACGGCGATTATATTTCTTGATGGATGCGATACGATTAGGTGTACTTAAAAACTCGCCGTCGCTCATTTCTGCCGCTAAACAGGCAATCCAACTTTTTGATGAACACACCATCCATTTAGGCCAGTTTTCTGAGGGGATGCAAATTTTTGGAAGAGTACTTTAACTTGTCATTAGAACTAGTAGATAGAAGCGAAGTAGTTGAAAGTTTTTGGAACTTTGGATCTAATTGACTCTAGTTAGTGTCTGCGGAAAATGTCTGAATCTTTTGAAAACTTTATTTTTCTTAAAAAAATGTCTTCATTAAGTTTTACTATATTATTCTCTTTATAAATGTCAAAAACTACTTTATATTTTATTTTATTTAAGTTGGGGAAATTAAATCATCAAATAACTTCTCCCGCTTTCAGCGGAGCAGAGGGGGTTTTCTTTTTTCGGTGGGAAAATCACCTAATGACATCCCCTACTATTGCGCGGAGTGGGAAATAGTGTCTGACTTTTACTGACTAAAAATCAACTCCTGTTCCTTCGTTGCCTTTCGTACCAGAGCCGAGTCTTCTTTTCAGAAGCAGACCCTTGGTTCCAGTAGGCTTCGACCCTGCTGGGCCCCTACGGTTTGCTGACATCTCTTTGAGGCGCGCGTAGAACAGTACACACCGGTAACGACTTGGGCTCGATCCGGACGGTTACCGGACGGTCGGACAAGCCCGCGCCTACGGTGGCCGGAAATCGGATTCGGAATCCCGGTGGCGGTTGGGGTGTGATGACCATTGCCTCTCGCGTGCGGCCTCCTCTTTTGCTAGCATTACTGCTTCGCAGAAGGAGGCGACCGCCTGCCACTCCTCCTCGCTTCGGACCATGGTCAAGGGTACCAAGGCCCAGCGAGAGAGATCGTCGCCTCCGATCGCCCCCACGAGGACACGGCGTTGTTCTGCCCAAGCGGGGTACACCTCCACCGTGTCCTCCAGGCGGTGCGAGAGGGAGTGTCAGAACTTTACTGATTTTTATTCCAGGCCCAATGTCAGAGGTCTAGACGAGTTATTTTTACGTTAACGCGATCGAAACGTTTACCGCGATTGGTTCTCTGATTGATCCACTTCAAGCACTTAACTGCTTGAAGTGGGCCAATCGGAGCGTCGAACTTCATAAACGTATCGAGTAAAATAAACTCGCTCTAAGCACTCAGATCTACCTAAATAGTAATTGTGCTGCTAGCAAAGTGCAACTGGATTTTGACTGGTCTGTTGGTCTAGTAGTTAGTGACCCTGACTGCTATGTTGGAGTTGGTGGGTTCGATTCACACCCAGGACAAATGTTGGTGTGATGAGCATGTATTTAGAAGTATTTAAGTATGTTTATCAGTTGCCTAGTACTCATAACATAAGCTCTACTTAGCTTGAGGCTAGACGGCGTTCTGTGATAGTTGTGTATAAAAAACGCAATATACCTATTATAAATTATTTGAAACATTAACGATTGTGTCATTTATTTAAAATAGGTATAAAAAGATCATAACGAACTAGAGTTCTATTTATTGACTCGAAAATATGTAGTATTTGTTGTAAATTATATCAAGAAAAACCATTAATCCAGTCCTTTATATTCAAAGCAAAATTCTCTCCAATTTACTTTAAAATTAGAGAACAAGTAATACGATAAAGAATATTAATAATAAAACAAAGCCGGAATCTGGTATTTATAAATCAAAACTAAAAGACAAAGGTGACATTTTCAAATTGGTTTTCAACAAATTCTTTGTGTAATTTATATGTTTTAGCAACTGCTAGGCCGTTCACATTCCTCAATGACTCAATAATGGAATGTTAAAAATTTTAACGCAAGTGCCAAAATTGTTTACCATTACTTTTCGTGGTGTTTTAGGAGGCCCACAATTAAAACATAAATTGTAAGGAAATTTTAAATGTTACCTATTGTTGTACCATCCATTCTCTTTGTCTTGTAATAATTCTTGAAACTTATTATTATTGTTGTGATGAGCGATGCAAAACATGGTTTTAGTGTAATGGTATTACCATAAACTGTGCCATATAGCGTGGCAATGCCGCTAGTCATCTAAGTACCAGTCGACAGCTATACGGAGGAGTTTTCAACGCCATACTTTAGGTTGCTTTCATTTAGTTTTTAAAAGGTTTTTATTTTATTTGCTCATTTAGTGTATACACGTTGTCTTTATCATCGACGCACAAACTAATACCATGGATCTAGTACATGATTCTGGACCCCATAGTGGTGGAATTTTTCGTCGGTTTCACCCAATTTTTTCAAATGAATGATGTGTAGTGGTAAAATAATTTCCAAGGGCCCTGATCTGTACATATAATAAAACAGTAAAATTATTTTGCGATGGTATTAATTGGCGCAAAAACTACTGAACCGATCCTGTTCAAATTTTGCAAACATAATCCTTATAGGTCAGGGCAACTTATAGGCTATAAATTATCACGCTATTTGCTAAGGGGGGTGAGCAATAATCTAAAATGTAGGTATTGAACGACATTTGCTGCGAGTTCGATCCCCAACTACAGATAAAAATTTTGTCATTATTTTATCTTATTTTTTTTGTAATAAAATAACTTTTACCATTTTCTAAAAACAAAATTGACACTTCTGTTCGATATCTTTTAAATATTTTGTAAAAACTAATCAAAACACATAATAAAATCAAAGCGGCGAGTAAAATCACGTACTATAGTGTTACATTATTCCATTTAGCTGCAAATTTAACTTCTGAAACGAAAATCATCACGCTATCATCGATAAGAAGCCAACCAGTCTATTAAGACGTTTATATAAGAACATCTATTTTAAAGTTTAATCATCGAAGACCGTAGCGCAGTGGGTTCGTATCTTGACTTGCGTTTAATATAAAGGTTGTTCGAATCTCATAGACTTTTTTTATTTTATTTTTTCACCGTAAATAAGATTTTTTTATATATTTTTGCATACTTACAATTTTTTTTTTATATATCTACGCATATAATATATTGGTAAAAGTTTTGAGTTATGTACGTATCACGTAAAAATTTAGAAATCGATGTAGATAACTTTTATACATTAAAATTGTGTTTAACTTGATATACTACTTAGGCTTTGTTTTATCGCAATGAAACTAAGCTTAAGAAATACAAACAATTTTCGAGAAGTAAAATATAATACCACACGCAATTCAGATACTCGCAACGCCATCTAAAGACTCAAAGTAGAAATAATGATGACAATGACAGTTGAACTTCATATTAAATTTGATAGATGGCATTGTGTATTTTGACTATCGCCCACGTTAGCAGATAGTTCTTATTGTTTAAAATGAGATGAAGACAGTTATGGTTAACTGGTGTTAGATGGAGGCATTTTTAACAAACCTTCTGCTTATTTTTGTTACTTTTTCCCATGATTGTAAGAAGCTAATTGACCGTGATTTTTCAAGGGATACCAACCAAAGGCGATAAAAGTAAATACCTATATGTATTTAACTATTGACTTCAAAATAACACAGCCAAATTTTCGGAAAGGGTTACATCGTATCTTGCGTTGGAAGGCCCCCAGGTGGACCGATGACCTGGTAAGGTGCGCGGGAATCCCGATGGATGAGAGTCAGTCATTATGGCGACACTTGGGTAGGCCTATGTCCAACAGTGGACGTCTTTCGGCTGAAATGATAATGATGATAATGGCATCTCTTTTGCTTTTTTAAGGGTGGAAATCTTCCAAAGACTTCTCCCGCTATGAGCGGGAGGGCGTGTCAATCTTTTACTGGCTAAAACCACACCTGTGTCCTTTGGTTGCCCTTTGCGAGAATTCTTTGAGGAGCGCGTGGATCACTAAGCGCTGTTGCCGACTGGGCTCGGTCCGGTCAACTACCAGACGGCCGGACGGCAAGCTACCCAATGCTCGACGTCCGCAAGCCCGCGTCCGTACCGTGGCTGGTAGTCGGAATCTCGGCTCGGCGTGAGGACGTTCGTTCCTTCACGCATGCAGCCTCCTCCTTCGCTAGCATTACAGCTTTGCAGAAGGAGGCTACCGAATGCCATTACTCCTCGCTCTGGATCATAGCCCTTACCAGAGCCCGGCGCGAGAAGTCACTGACGCCGATTGCCTCCATGAGGACACGGCGGTACTCTGTCCTTGCAGGGCACACCTCCACTTTATGCTCCGGGATGATGGCACCTTGCGGCTTAATAATGGTGTGTTTTATTATTTGCAGTCACTACTTCATATAAAACGAGATGGAATGTGTTTTTCTGATCACAGTTGGACAACGTATGATGTATCTCAGATTCCTTGCAGCCTTACGTCGACATCTGGACTTTACCTCCTTGCAGTGAGTGGTGATCAACACTGGAACAATCCTCTGAGGGAGGCCAGTCTCAGGGATAACACTAATCGGCTGCTACATCTGTTTACCGTAATTTCATTGTTTTATGGATACACAAGCTCAGGACTGTTGTGGGTGTTTCGAACGGTTCCTGTTCCGGATTCGATTGAAAGTACCCTGATATAACCATTTTGCAAATCGCCCGGAGGACCCGGTTAGCATGCGGTAGAGGTCTAACCAGCTTGGGTAAACCGCCGTGTCCTCATAGAGGCAATCGGCATCAGTAATTTC
Source organism: Mythimna vitellina (assembly GCA_949316375.1). Classification (NCBI taxonomy): domain Eukaryota; kingdom Metazoa; phylum Arthropoda; class Insecta; order Lepidoptera; family Noctuidae; genus Mythimna; species Mythimna vitellina. The sequence continues at coordinate 2,015,739 of OX438687.1, read as the reverse complement.
TCGGTTTGGCCATCAATATGCGAGTTTGATTGGACGTGGATACACGCGCACAGCAGATCTTCATAGGGTAGTTCCCACTATGTAAAAAACATATGTCTAATATACGGGGACGTCAGTTAAATACGTACCAAAATATCCTAGGTAAATGAACAAGTAATTCTAACGCCCAAAATGATTAAACTGCAACAATCAATGCAAGCATGCTCTCGCAAATTCAATTCGAGTATATGCAAGCATGCTCTCGCAAATAAAAAAAAACTGCTGAAACTCTTCAGTGAAACATTATAAAGGCGAAAAATTTTTTGGGAGGTAACTCTTTCGAACAATCTCGCAGCCTTAGCAGACATAGGCCTTAGCCCTATCCATTTGCTGACATCTCTTTGAGTCGCGCGTAGAATACTACGTGCCGTCGATTCAGGATCGCTTAGACCTGACGGCTGGACGGCACCACCGCAATCCCGTACTTGCGATGGCTGGGAATTGACCTGCGGCTTTCAACACCTGGAGCGTCACTTACAGCAACAGCTAAGGAGTCTGGATGTCTTATCCCTCATAGTTTCAGCCACCTTCTTTGATCGTAGTGCTTTACTGAAAGAGGCTATTGGTTGTCATTTTCTCCACCAATCGCCCCCATGAGGACACGGCAGCGCCGGTGCTCCGACCAAGCGGGACCGACTTTCACCGTATTCTCCGGGCGATCTGCACAATGGTGAGACCCGAGTGTTTCTTCCCTCTGAATTCGATTTAGATACCTTCCGAAACACCCACATCCGGTAAGTCCTGCACAAAGAGAGGATGCCGTGATACCTCTGTACTCACTTCTCAAAGACAGATATTATCGCTGCGATTGTAGCGTGCTCACTGTGGCGAGCGGTTAAAATCATACAATGTTGTTTTACCAGAACATAAACCAGAAACATACATAAACTAACGACTTTTCCCTTGAGATTGGCGGAAATGCCAATACATACTCTTTCTATTCATTGACGTTCATATATCTAGATCTGGACGAGTACATAACATGTTTCCTGAAGGTAATTTGCGATTTTACCTTTAGCCGTTTTATGTGAAAGTACAATACAATAAATAATTGCGATGCTTACGGAATGAATTGCAAGCACAGAATGATTGTACAGTTTTACGAAATTAACGCGGACGAAGTCGCAGGTAACAGCTAGTAGTAAATAAAATAGGTAAACTCTTAATACAGTATTGTGTTCAGACGTTCTATAGTTACAATACTAAGATTTTTCGTTCCTGATTCAGTGTATAGAGGACTAGAGTACTCGAAATAGCCCACAGAATAAGCAAGCTGAAGTGGCTATAAGCCAGCGTTATTACCCGTAGAGCCAATGATCATTGGGGTAAATGTGTTCTTAAGTGGAGACCGCAAATCGGCTAACGTAGGGTAGGGCGCTATTAAGCTAGGTGGATCGGCAACTTTGCAGCGTTGTTGGTATAACCTGTATAACGGCATAGCACCCGATTTCTAGAAATAAATTATGGACCAAAACGCAAATTGATTTTCGGTCAAGTGTTGCGATGTAAAGAAATATTACCAATCCTAACTTTATCTAACGTGATAATTTTCGTTCCAGAAACTTTGCCTAAATGTAGATTCAGGATAAACAGAGTATGATTGAGCATGCGATAGACTGACGAATTTTTTTGTGTCACACTACTGGGCAAATACCTCCTTCTTCTCCTTCCGAATCTCTCTGAACAGTTCTCTGGCCAATTTTGCCCCGTGAACATGATCAAACTGTCACATTATCTTCGCCGTTGACGACCTCGTTGACATCGTTCTCCCTTGGACGACTAGTGAGTAAAAATCTTCGCCCATTTGTCCAGGCGCATTCTTACAATGTGGCTAGCCCACATTCACTTCAGCCTGCATGTTTTGAGAGCAGTAGTGGTTCAGTGGTAACAGGCCCGACATACGGTTCAAACCCAGGTTCAAACCCAGCCAGGTGCATTACTTTGTTTAATTTATTTCATCACCACTACTTTCAAAACGTTTAAGGAAAACATCGTGAGGAAACCGGCATGTTCTAGAAATAAAAATTCAAAGACATGTGACGTCTAGCAATCCTTACTGGGCCCGTGTGGTGGATTACGGCCCATTCCCTCCCCTAGAGAGTAGGCCTGAGTCTTAGCAGTTAAAACATTACGAGGCTGATCAAGCTTATGAGCTGGATATTTTCCCCCCTACATTCTTACTTGATTTATGGAGCGCAGGGAAGTGTTTATAATGTGCAGTATTCGCTTAACACCCATAAATATATGAGATCTTTTAAAAACCTTGTTATTTTGACTTGATCCCATTATTCATATGATTCATGCGAAGTATGTGAAAACTGTGGAACTCCTGCCAATTTATATGATAGTACGAGCGTTGTGTACTATTGCCAATAATAGGCGCCGAGGGGATTCTAGTTCAATAGTTGACAGACATTTTTAGAGCTTTGTTGTGCAATCATCGAGCCACGAGACCATACATGTCGATTGATATATTTAGTTTGACACGTGGCATGACAGATTGCTTTTTATATCAATGTGGCCACGTCATTATCACAATTGTGTTTTCAACCGAAAGTCATCCTCGACTGCTGGACCCCCCTCTGACCTTTCTCCAGCTGCGCTGCATCGAACAGTTTTATGTTTCTTGCAAAAAATTGATTTTCGCGGCCCTTACCAGGTTGACACATGATCGTTGTTTTTATAAATAAATTTTAAAAAAACTATTACGCTTTAATAACATTTACTTATGTTATTATAGCGTAAATGAATATTTAAATGACAAATCTATAAAGCCCGAAAAATAATATAAAATAATAATAATAAATAGGTACTAATTTACAATGTAATAAATAATATTTTGTAATGTAATAAATAATATTTTGTAATGTAATAAATAATAATTTATAATGTAATTAATCTTTAATAAAATTCTTTTTAGAATAAGTTCATTTTTAAGAAGAATAAGTATTGTATTTGCTGTGCCCAACAGGGTCCACAATTGTGTCCAATGTTTTCACCTACCACCTAATCATGTACATTGTGGAATGCAATAAATAATTGAGTATTGGGTTTGCCACCGGGTCATGGATACATGGAGTTGTCCTCTAGAGTTATTTTGAATTTTTAGTAGTTAGCAATATTTTGTGTGCGGACATTATTAGAAAGCACATACAATAATTTTAGTTATCACCTCCTACAGAAGAATTGTATTGATATAGTCAGAAGAATTGCTAAACTTAAATGGCAGTGGGTGGAGCACAGTGGGCCGGAAGATTCTGGAATGGCGACCGAGCACCGAAAGACGCAACGTTGGTAGTCCTCCACAAGGTAGGCCGATAGATGCGAGACTCACTGGACCGGTCGTTATGGCGACACATGGGGGCCTTATCTCCAACTATGAGTAACACGTTGAGTATTTAATCAGTCTTCTTCTTTCATACTTCAATATCTCAGTAATCATTCTTTTTCTAGACATTGTATAAACTAACCTTTGACACTCTTACCTTGAAGATACCTAAATTCATAATCAGACGGGAAGACCACAGCAGGCAAATGCTTCCAGTCCTTCGATGTATATATTTTTTTTTTTAAATTGATATAAACCAGTGCTTGACTGCGATCCCACCTGATGGTAAGCGGAGATGCAACCATTGATGGTCAGGCGCACTAGTTTATTAAGAGCCTATTCACTCTAGCCTCGTATGTATGTGGTATTAACGATGAGACAAAATGCTGTTTCGTCCAAAAAACAGCAAAGTTCTCAAACCGAGATCAAAATGTAAATTCACATTCGAGCAGGATATTTCGGTACAGTCAACTCTCAGGAATTTACTTACTAAAAATATTTTTAGAAACTGTTGCACATTGGATACGCTGGCATTTTCATTCATAGTGGAATTTTGTCACTGTGTTATATGGTATAGAATAGTTTCAATGCATTCTATTATTGTTGTTGTTTTGGATCGAAAGTCTAGAATTAAAACCAATATTAATAAACTAAATAACAAATCTGTTCAAAGTATTTTAATATGTCGATGATTTAAAATGAATAAGCAAGTTAAAAAAAAAAAAAAAAAATTGATAAAAATGAATTTAACATACACTGGGCAGCAAAACAAATGGGTCGCATAGAAACTACGAAATCTCCCAAAGTTATGTAAGCAGTTTAGTATAATGCTTATTGTAGGTTTTGTACAAAAAAGGTTTATTTTGCACAAGTTACAACGAAAATTTAAAACAATTAAGAATTTTCAAAGTAACTGTCATTTGGGTACGTTCAAAAAAGCTAACGTGGCCCTAGAATACAACAGGCAAAGAAAGAAACACAGGTGGGTTTTAGTTAGTTGAAGATGAGAGGGAGAATTTATTTGATGATTTTCCACCCAAAAAAAAACTAGTGATGTGATTGATTTTAAATGAGCACGCTTTGCTTTTCTTAGTCAATACGGAAACAAACGCCATCATTATGCATCACAATGCACAGTCATAATGGTGTTCATTTAGTCAACGCGTATATCAAAAACATCGGTATTACCTGCATGAAATGGCCAGCTTGTAGTTCTGGCTTAAATTTCATAGAACATGACTATGGGGTAAGCTCTGAATGCGTTGAACTCCAGCTAGCAAACGTTATTAATATATACAGGCCAAAGTCGGCGATATAAGTCAATATCGTATAAAAATTTGTTTTACAGCATTTAATAAATATTTAATTTTAATTAAAGACTAAAAATTACAAAAATCGTATCAATAATCATTCGTAAAAACTGATTATAATATAATCGGTTTATACATTATAATAGATATAGCTTCACGAATTCATCTTATGTATTTATGAAACTGTTACTTATTTTATTGACAACCCTGATTTTTGGGGCCCAGTGTAGTTGTGATATTTTGCCGTGCATTTAATATAATTTATGCTTCTAAATTGTGTTTTTTTCAGTGCTATATTTAGCCTGTACATAGTTTAGAAATAAAAAAATAAAACAATCAAAAAGAGCTTATTTAAATTTATAATGGCGTCAAAAAACTCCTCCGCATTGCTGTCGACTGGAAATGTGCCCAAAAGGCTGGTGGCATTGCCACGTTGTATGGCAATGCTTAATCTCTGACCGAGGTAAAAAAGCCAGCCCTTGGGTCACGCGAAGTGTCTACTAAGCGTTTGGATAATTCTTTGAACAGCTTATGAGCACTCGGCGCACGGCCTAACTCTTGGGCCGTGGGGTTGTAGTTTTAATTAATTAAGTGTTTTATGTATTCATTTTACCTGAAATAAATTTTTCATTAAACGCAAAAAAAAATCTAATACCAACTCAATTTTATAGTACAAGCGTCTTTATTATTGTATATATTTTCTCAGCTAAACTAACATGAAAGTTTGTCAAACAAATATACAACACTAATATTAAATATTTTTATTTAAACTCGAATCTAGGCGACCTTGTGACATCACTTAGGCGCCGCTTTGTGTCATCCAAATCACAAATAGAAAAATACGAAAACCAACTTTTTTTTTTAATTTGTTTGAATTCGCTCGGTGTCACCTTTTTCGTACAGATCAGCTCATTTCACAAGACAGTTTTTTTATGGGAAATATGATTTTTGGTTAATTAGCTATGCGGTTGTTTATGAAGTGTGTTTTATTCGTTTAATCAATTTGAATGAGCGACATAAACGAGAAAATATATTCGTTCTGAAATTTTGTGTTAAACTCAGAAATTCTACACGTTTATCTTTTGATATGCTTAAGACGGCTTACATTGCTATGAAGCGTGTAACATGTATTTAAGTGGTACGTATAGAGATGGCTATTAGAAGATTGAAGGCGACAGCGTCCTGGCCTTTTTTAAGTCATCTAACGACTCATACGTCAGCAAAATCACATATGACTATTAAAGAGCTTGCTGAAGATTGTGGGATATCATTTAAATGTCAGAAAAAGTTTTTTTTTGGTGATTTACGTAAAACGAGCAATTACGTAATAATAATAAAACCTGCAATCTGCAGACTTACGATCGGCCGATAGTTCGTTTCATTCCTTAATGAGAACGAAAATGTATGGAATTGCGCACACAAAACGATTCAGTATCACCCACAAAAAAAGTTTAGCTTCATACTGATTAAACAACCAACCAAACTGTCAGCCGATTGAAAGTCTGCAATTGCGGGGTCTTAAGAATAGTCTCATCGTCATCATCAACATTTTCCTACCCTTGTCTCGTATTGTTTGGGGTTGGGGTAATACTTATTTTCCTTCCATTCTGCTTTGCCACTCGTCATGCTATCACTAACTTCCTTTTCTTTCATATCACTTTTCACACAATCCATCCATTTTTTCTTTGGCCTTCCTCTCCCTCTTTTAGTAACATGCGTTTCATACCTCTCTTTACATGACCATATCAAGACAAACGATTCCCCTTCAACTTTTCAGTCACTGGCGCCACTTATAAACTTCATCTAGTATACTCATTTCTCATTTCATCTATTTTCGTCACACCACACATCTATCTCAACATTCTCATCTCCGCTACATGCAATCTTATTTCATCCGTCTTTTTCACAGCCCAACATTCTGATCCATACAGTATGACAGGTCTTATCACGGATTTGTAGATTTTACCCTTCAACTTGAGGGGCATCCGTGGGTCACGAGTTGTTCCAGTGACCTGTCGCCATTTCATCCATTCTATCATAGTCTAAAATGTACGAAATATATATTTTGGTCCTTTTGTTTGTGACTTTTCTGTGACACTGACTATTCATAATATCTATCTCTTCACCACATTTAATTTTAACTAAGGTGACGTAAATTGACTTGTTGTTTACTATTTTATTAGTTGATTTATTTCAGAATGGTGACTAAAAGTTTATATGTTAATCAAAAATTTAGTTTTCCATGATTAATGGTAGACAGTATTTTATTTATTGTATGAAAATGATTTTGTTTATTTTAGGCATTCTTTTGATATAAAAATAAGGTTTATTTTTCAGAGTTAGTGTCATGATGATAATTAATTTTATCTTCTTAATAAATTAACAGAATTGTTTCATTTTTTTTTAAATTGTCTATGATAATAGTATTTTATCCTTTACTAGAGAGTAGTTTTTGTTTTTTTTTCCATGAAAAAATCAACCAATGACATTCCCCGCTCTTGGGCGGGAGCGGAGCGGGGAGCGGGAGATAGTGTCAGACTTTTACTGACTAGAAACCCACTCCTGTTCCTTCGTCGTCCCTCATACCGGGGCCGAGTCTTCCTTTCAGTATAGACCCTTGGCCCCTATGGTTGCTGACATCTCCTTGAGGCGCGCGAGGAACATTACGAGCCATGGACGATTTGGGCTCGATCCGGACGGTTACCGGACGATCGAACGGCGAGCTACTCATTGCTCACCGTCCGCAAGCCCGCGCTTTCGGTAGCCGGAAATCGGGATCGGAATCCCGGTGGCGGTTGGGGCGTGAGAACCATTGCCTTTCACGTGCGGCCTCCTCTTTTGCTAGCATTACTGCTTCGCAGAATGGCGCGACCACCTGCTAATTCTCCTTGCTTCGGACCATGGCCTGTACCAAGTGCCAGCGCGACGTGCTCTGCCCAACTGGGGCACACCTCTGCCGTATGCTCCACTGTTTACTCCGGGCGGTCCACACGGTGGTGACGCCCAGACGTCACTTCCGCACGAATCCGGTGCAGGAACCTCCCGAACTAACCATGTCCAGTGAGGACCTGCGTTATGCGATAAGTGAAGACGCCGTGAGGTCTTACCAGCCACGCTTCAAAGAGGGGACTTACCGCCATAACTATGGCGTGCCCGTTGATTACGTATTAGAGTGTTTGAGCAATTGACTGTTGCGCTTCGTGTCGCGGGTTCGAATACCGCATGGAAAAAATATTCGTAGGATTATGTTCTGTAGGATTGTATCCTACAGAATAGAAATGTGTTCCGAGTCTGAATGTCTTGTGTATGTAAGTTTACATGTTTGTGAACGCATCCACGATACAGAAGTTAAACTTAACGTGAGGCAACGTTTATTTTTAAAAATCCTAGCTTCTGCCAGTAGCTTCATCACAGTCACATTTCATTTTTGCATGAAAGAATAAAATTATCACAAGAGAACCCAATTACTGGATAAAAAATCCCATATCCTATTTAATAATAATAATAATAATAATAATAATAATAATAATAATAATAATTTATTTCCAAAACTTCAAAATACATTACATTAATGTGGTTTCAACCCCTGAACTAGGACAACCTGTATGACAGGGGTTGAGGTATCTCCGATTACAATGATTCGATATGTGTAGACTGTGCGTCAAAAGAAATAAATTACAGAAAAATAAAAATAAAAATTAATTAATGATAACAAAATTAAGATAATTGCTAAAAGCTCACAGCAAAGTTTATATTATTAAGGAATAGCGATAGTGTGTGTGTGGGTATTTGTGTCTGTATATGTGTGGGTGTATGTGTATTTGTGTGTGTGTGTGTGTGTGTGTGTGTGTGTGGTGAGATGTAGGTATGTTGGTGTGTATGTGTAATAGTCGTGTCAGTCACTAGGTTAGATTACTGATTAGGGTTTCAGTGTCATCGTAGCTAAAATTTTCCAGCCAAAGTAATATTTCCTTTTTTATCTGGAAGTTACTCACATACTTGACTGGTTTATACTGGCTAATTTTGGTGTAGAGGCAAGGTGCTAAGCTGATATAGTGCTTTCGGGCAAATTGGCTCCTTACTCGTGGAGCAGGATATCTGTCTGATCTTTTATTTTGAATAGTCAAGTAGGGGGGACCTTAAGTCGGTGATATCTCCGTAGACACTCGTAAATAAATATTTTTCTTACGCTTAGCACTCGTGATTGCTCATACACTAAACTGGTAGGAGTTTTGAAGTTAAGTGACAGTAGGACCTTCAGAACTGCACGCTGCGAACGCTCTATTTCTAACATGTGGGATTTGCCGGCTCCACCCCATGCACAGATACCATAGCCCAAGATGCAGTGACACAGTGCTTTATATGTTTGTATCAGAAGTTTCTCATTGGCAACCTGTCTCAGGGTTTTGAAAATGAAGATTAGTTTGCGTGTTTTTTTTGCTGTGACTGAGATGTGTTGATTCCACTTCAAGTTTTCATCGATGGTAACACCGAGGTATTTTATGTTGTTCACTCTTTCAAGCTTAGGGCAAGCACACGTAGCGTGAATACATGAACCTCTGTTACAAGGGAACGAGTGGATTGGCACCTCAAAGTCTGAGCTGGGTATTCAGTGGGTATTTCAGGGTAATATCCTAAAATTATGGTAACGTGCACCAAATTTAAGTTATTTAAGCGTAAAGCAGTGACTAACATACACACACGTACACAGAAAACTTTTGCCGTTATAACATTAGCTCAATCCGCCTGATAAGTTTCCCCCTGCTGGGATTACGGCCCATTCCCTCTCCTAGAGAGAGGAGGCCTGAGTCTCAACAGTGGGAACATTAAAAGGCTGATTATGCTATGCTATGCTTATGCTAATAATGTAATTACTTTTTGTTTTTTTCGTGTAAAGCGGATATGATGATATTTACTTTTACTCTAAATACAAATGACCTTCATAACAAAATTAAAAACATTCCAATATGTATTTTAACAGCTGTTACTTCTATCGCGCGTCAAATCACCGCCATCTTCAAAGTAAACAGTCGTTACTTATTTATATTGATACTTTTCTAAATTACAGAATATCTGTATATTTTTTCTTAGATCAAAGGGAATTTTAAAAAGGGACCGTTGGATTCCTCGAAGGAGATCAATTCTTGTGAAATGGATGGATATTGTAAATATTTCTTTTTATTCAACGGTGTTTATTGTGGTGTGTGTTGATTTACAGGATATTCTTGATCAACTAAGCCTACGCACTTCTATACATATTAGCTTAGTATATTTAAGGACGAAGCTAAGATTGATTGGAGTAATTTTGTTGTACAAATAAAGCTAGAAGGAAGAGAAACGTAGCGTTTATTTTTGTCGCTTCTATTTGCTAAATAAATATACACAGTTCTATAAATTAAATGTTTCTAGATTTTATGCCTTTCTTGGTATCCAGAATTTTCTCTATTTGTAATTAATTTTGTATGTCGTGGACATAAAAACCAAAACAGTCAGTATAATAAATACCAACCTGATAAAGTTAACCGACTTCAAAAAGGTTCTATGTTCTACTGAATGTATTTTTTTAATGTATGTTCACCGATTTTTCGGTCAATTGTGGACAGATTTCGAAATATTTTGTTTTTGATTGAAAGGTTATGCTTCCGAGTTGGTCCCATAGGAATATTGTTATGATCTGATCATGAACTTTAAAAATATGGAACAGAACTCCTCATAAGATTACAGCAGAACTGTCATAACAAGTGAAATTGCTTTGTTTATACGTGTAGTCGATGACTGACTGAAAGAAGAGGGGGAATATATCGAACTGATCTGATGATGAAGCCTAAAGTTAGGTACCGGAACTCTGTGATAAATAAATGTGATCCAACCGTGTTTGGGATTATTAGAATTGACATGAGATGCACTCTAGCTGTATGGAATTTAAGTTAGGCTAAGGTGTACTTTCAAGTGGTGGTACCAAAACTAAAAAGTGTAAAATAAAAAACCTTTTTACAAAAATAAATTTCAAATAACGAAGAGACAAAACTACTATAGAAACACCGACTTCCAAAATTAAAGTTATTTTGCACTGTTCAGTTGTTTTTTTTTAAATTGAAGTCGGTTGTATTTTTTTTGTAAAAAGTTTTTTTGTGTCTTAGTTTTCAGCAAATTCATACTTTGATCTGTTCATCATAGTACAATGTCAATATAATAAACCTTTATGCTGAGTTAGGTGCCTTTTTGGTCTCGCACTGATTATACCTCTTTTTTATTGTGTCTCTTTAGTTTATACGATTGTGTGAGTCACAAACAAATGTATTTTTATTTCTCTATCTTATTAAAAGAAGACCTAATAATAATAATTTTCCCGATAAAATTTCGATCACAGTGGCCGATCTCAACAGATATTAGCCAAGTACGCAGAGATATAATAGTGCACAAGTGTGTGCGCAAACATGGATGTAATGTCTGTTCTTTTACTCTCGTAGTCCGACGGGATGGCAATACAGCACAAACTGAGAGCGATGATGTACAGGACCTAGCTTTACGTGCTTTACGAGGAACGGGGATATCACACCACCAGCTTCAAATCTCCGGGCTGCTAGAGAGTAATTCGTAATGGAAAAACCCAATAACAGTTTTTCCCGCCTGGGAATCAAACTCTACCCTACGTTAAGTAATACTTATCACAGCTTTGATATAAATTCACTTTAAACTACAACGTATTCATTTTAAATTTTAGAATGTATTTTGTAAGTTTCGTATTTTTTTTTTTTCAAAATAACATGCAATTTTTATAATATAAAAACACGAACTTCACACGAAATTGTATTACCCAAATGGAGATTAGCTAAGATAAGCTCATAAACAGCATATGCTTTTATAACAAGTTGCGAAATTTGGTTACAGAAGACATGGTCTACGCGTATTCAAAATTTCAACACAACCTGTTCACCTGTTTGACCGAGAAGGAGTAACGAACATTCACAAACTCACACGTAAATAAAAAATTTCGCCTTTAAAATATTAATGACGACGTTGAAGACACGCTTGTTTGGCAATGACTACTTAGTTCTACACGATGTGGCTTCTTTGGTAACTAAACCGTGTCGATTTCTATTCCATCTTTGTGTTTTTTTTTTTATTTTTTTTTACTTTTTCATTTATTTCAAGTTATAAAATTAAATAATTATTTCAAGTACGAAAACTAATTAATGAATTGTTTCAAATTATTTAGAACACTACCTACATTATAATATGATAAAATTGCGCTGATCATGCCTATGTCGAAAGTGTAACCATCTCAGGATTTGTTGAGCTTCAGACACTCAGTGCTGGTTTTTAGCATATAACCTTATTATACTTATATGTACTAGAATCTCTTGATATTGACTTACCCCTATAGGGAACGTAAATGTTCAAATACAGGCAGTCTTCAGACTCATTGGTGAGAAACGTCTTCAGCTGGTTCATATAGTGCTGCCGGCCTGATGATGGAGGATTTCCCTTCTTGATTGGAGGCAGTGACTGAGGACAGACGGGAGCGAAGCGTGTCGCCATTTTAACTCCTGGCCATGGAGGGGCGCTTACTGAAACAAAAAATTTGAACGTCAATTTTGTTGAGTTATTACTGCAAATAACAGTTACTCATCTATACTTACATCAGGGTTCTGTAATCTTTAAAGGGTTTGGTCTGGGATAAAGTTAGGTGGCTTAGGCTACATTAAGCCAGTTATGTTTAAAGTCCCATGTAGCAGTCGGTCTTCATATATGTAATTATCTAGCTACTACTAAGAAATTATTATTTTTTTTCAAAATAGACAGGTTAAGAAGTCAATCTACATACGAAACGTTCTCGAGCAACGCACACATAGACACCGCTCATGGACACGATATCTCGGCTCAATTCAACTCAATGTGAGCTCGAGTGCTATCCGTATGAGACACGCGTCTGTGAACTTTGTTTCAGAAAAATGGACAAACAAAAAAAATTCTTATTCTAACTGTTCAGTGTACGGTTGTTTAAATTCATCATTAAACAGTTAATTGACGTTTTATAGGCTATCAGTTGTTTCAGAGAGTTAAGTAGATATTTGCTTGTATTTTGATGATTTCTTTTAACGTAACACAGAACAGACCCCACGCCGGAAAGAGCAGATGATTTTTTGGTCATGTAATATTTTTACAATTCAGATTAGGTAGGCATTTATCACCGCGCTCGGTCGCACTCAGACAATTCGGCGCCACGCGCTGACCCTAGCGCGATCGCCGAGCGTAGGTTTGAAAAGTGCAGTACATAATTACATGAGATTGACTTCCGTACCTATCTATTTTGCGCTTTAGAAACATTGCTGAAACCAATCAAATTGAATTGTTAAACCGTAAGAGATGTATTGAAGTACATAATAATGTGTGCAGATACACACAGTGAAATACTGCAGACACTACCTGATCACACACACACAGGGTCCTGACACAGGGTCAGTCGACTCAGGAAAGATGCCTCGAGTCTCTTCAAGAGCCCGTAAAAATCATTAACTCTGTTCTGATCGAACATGTCTATTTTGGAAACAGTTACATTTCATTTGACTTGGGAATCAAAATTGTCTGGTTGTCAAACTCAGGGTCCTACTCAGAAATCACGATATCAATAACTTTAGCCAACTACCTTCTTGGAGGCAGGTCGATCCCTTTGGCGAATAGGTTAAAAGCGATGATAAATAGGCCACTTAATTATTGTTCTTTATGAATAGTTCCAGTATGCTTATTAAATAGTTAATTGTTTTTTTTTTTTAAATAATTAATTCGTAAGTTGCATAATTATATTAATTTTGTAAACACTAACAACTGGGTAGTTAGTAGAACCATTGAAAAAGGATGGAGCTAACATATCCTGATAAATGCCCCTAAATAAAAACAAACTAAAAAAAAAATAGGTACGTAGATACAATGTTTTTCATTCTCATCGTTTTATAGATGTTTCTATTCCAAAAATATGAAGTGAATAGGTTATTTCTTGGCAAGCTTGCTCCATTGTAAATCATAATGGGCATGCCATAATTATGGTGGTAAGTCCTCTCTTTGAGGAGTGGCTCGAAAGGCATCAGGGCGTCCTCACCTTCCCCATGACGCAGGTCCTCACCGGTCATGACGAAATTAGGAGGTTCCTGCACCTGATTCATGCGAAAAAAATGCTTGGATGTCACCATTTTACGGCAGTGTACTATGCGCGACTCATAGAGGTATCAGCGAAACCATAGAGGCCAAGCAGAGCCGAAGCCTACTGGGGCCATGGGTTTACTTTTGAAAGGAAATTCGTGGTCCTGGAACGTAAAGGGCAAAGAATGAACATCGGTGTGGTTTTAGTCAGTAAAAGTCTGACACGCGCCCTCTCATTCCGCTCTAAATCGGGAGAAGTCATTGGATGATTTCCACCTTAAATAAAAATCGTAGATCACATCATCGCTTAAAATCAAGTGGGATAAAGGTCGAATGCGAGCCTATCAATAATAATATTTGTAGGGTTCACTTTGTTGTCCGTACGTCCGTCTATCTGCCTGTCTGTTGGTTAAGACCCTTTATTTCGGAAACGCATTGTGGTATCGAGTTGAAATTAAAACCGTATCCCTGAAGTCTGCGGTCTCTTGAAGCTGTGAAAAAATAAAACTTCTAAGTAAAAAAGATACGGCCGTTTATGTCGCAAAAAACGTACATTGCGACACTCTCAAAGGAATCAAAATTTATTGTATATATATATTTATACCCAGAATCTTGAAATTTGGCATGAAGTAAGGTCTTGTAGTATAGATATCTGCCCAAGAGCGGGTGATGTCATAAGATGATTTTCCCAACAAAAAAAAAGTATAGATATAGGAATAATCTGAAAACAGAAAATTCGTTGTTAGGTACGTCACAAAAAAATACTTTTTTGAAACAATCTTCGAGACTCCAATCCAACTCCAATTGCCGAACCATTGAACTATTCACATAGGTAAGTTTGTACTTAAACTTCAGTGCGCGAGTCCGACTCGCACTTGCCCAGTTTTTTTTTATTATTAAATACTGCCATATTGTGGCGTCAACATCGAAAATCATAGGAGATAACCCGAAAGTTCAAGACCATTTGCTAACCAACACACTTGCCACCTTATAAAATAAAATGCCAATATTTTTATTCCCCTAGAAAGAAAATATCGAATCCTGGGATTCTCTAAAGCCCCGCTAAAGTGTTTTGCTTAAACGCCAGTGGATTTTCTCGGAAAACTGCAGTACATTCGAGACTTTCGTTATAACTTTTTCGCTTTACTAGATAGATTTTGGCCTCAACCGAGTGAATTAAATGTAGAAATTCTTTTAAACGTCATCGTTATTCCATATTCAATCTTCTTGTTATCTATATAGATAAAACTAGATTTTAATAAGTAATAAATGTATAAAATATAAATAAAATAAGTAATGTAATACTGTCTACATCTCAATTTTTTTCAACCCTCTTTTCGCAGGTAAGCTGGAAGAGATTTTTTTTAAATAAGCATCACCTCTGTACCTATTTTTCTGTTTCCTTCTTCTTATCTTTTATTTTGTGTGTGTACATAGACCGTTAAATAAATAAAAAATAATATTCTGTATATGACTTGTAAGAATTCCTTGCCAATAAACTACTATGACTATACTAATATTATAAAGAGGAAAAACTTTTTATTTTTGTATTTTTATTTGTAATTAAAAAACAAAAAATTCTACTGGACCGATTTAAAATTATTTTATGGATAGAATGCTGCTTCATCACTGACATAGGGCCGCGGGTGACGCTGCTGGAAAAAGCTAGTATATTCTAATATTATAATTGCTAAACTCTCTTTTATTAGACCTACCATTATTTTTCTCTGCTTTACCCAAAAGTTCACTGATAGAAAATGCCTAAAGCATTAGGTTTGCCTCTGTACTTTTGTACGCAAAAAGAATTTTATATAAATCAGAGATAGACAAATAGAAAAATATAAGTACAATATGTAACTACATAGATACTTATGTACGTACGTACCTATATATATATGTTACGTATGTGTCTAAGTATGTCTAGAAATTATTGTGATCATTTTTCGTACTCAAATCTAAGTTGAAATGGGTTTATCTTAATACAATATACTTTTATTTGATTTTATTTAGCCAAGCAAAAACACAGAAACTCAAAAGCAACAGTACAATATATCACTTAGTTCGCAATACTATGGTAAACAGTGTCTTGATAACCACCATTTTGCATTCAAATGCCGGGTACAGACAAGCGAACGAACGTACAAACACTAAATAAAATAATTTTCTTTTCATAAAGAGTAACATTTAAAAAATAAGCTTTTTATTTCTCGTATTTCTTACAGTAAACCCTATTTATATACATATCAAGGGTCTTTTTTATTGACCTATACTGTGCCACGTTGAGCAAAGGTCTCCCTTTTGTTCTTCCAAACCTCTCAGTTCAGGGCGATCTCAGCCTAAATTTGCCCCGTAAACATGATCAAATCGTCACACCACCTTTGCCGTGGTCTTCATTAATGCCGCTGCCCTCCTTCAAACATCCAGTGAGTGACAATCTTCGCCCACCTGATTGCCTTGCGGTGTGGCCAGCCCATTTCTACTTCAGCCTGGCAGTTTTTGCAACATCATCTACTTGAATTGTGAAGCACAGAGTGATGTTAAAGTTAATTAAAAGCTTGTCAAAAGTGATGGACTAATAGAAAACTAAGACGTCATAATTATTAGGGGGCAGACCATGCTGTTAGCGGAAGGGGCGGTATTTCGTAAGATTACCTCCTAAAATATCGCCCCTTTCTATTGTTTAATCTTGTACTTGTTGATTTTATATTTCTTTTGAAATTCGGATTCCGTGACCCTCACCAGGTCATCGTTTCACAAGTTTACCTTATTAACTTTATAATACTTAAATGGAATTTCACTTTAAAAGTAATATACATGCAGTGCCTATTAACGTTTTCCATTCGTTCGCTTGGTCTGTACCCAGCATAACGCTATGCAGTGGTATGCTCATTGTTTTTAATATTTATGTTGATCCTCGCTTCTCAGTTTTTATATTGAAGTTATAATTCATGTTTATTTGATTCAATTTGCATCTGCTTATGACATGTTTTTACGTGGTTTCACGATGGATAATTTTTCTGCCTGTAGTTTTTATTATTTATTGTTATGTGGTTTTTTATATAAGCATGCGTGGAAGCTTTTTATTAGCTATTTTTTCTACCTATAAAAAAAACCATTTCACAGTTCTCGTTTCGAATAATCCTGCCAGCCCTAACCAGTGATGCATCGTTTATCATTATTTACTTTTCACCGAATCTTTTAAAACTAACTTCTCATCATCATCATCTTCCTGCCCTTGTCCCATCTTATTTGGGGTCGGCGCAACACGTTTTTTTCTTCCATTCTATCCTGTCAATCGTCATACTATCACTAACTTCCTTTTCTTTCATATCACTGTTCACACAATCCATCCATCTTTTCTTTGGCCTCCTTCTCCCTCTCCACCCATCCACATGTATAATATCTTTTAGTAACATGTTTTTCATCTCTTCTCGTTAAGTCCAACAAATAGTTGAAAAACGACCTTTGCCCAACAATTTTGCAAAAGTCTTAAAGTTCAAACAGGTAGACAATGTTTTTATTCACACATGAAGCAAGAAACAAAAAATCTGACATTACAATCGATTGTTTTCCATGAACACCATCTCTAAATCAGTCTTTAATAACCATGCCGTAATAAGTTGAATCTTACTAATATTTTTAGAAACACATTTTTTCCCCGAAATAATCTTAAAATTTCCGTAACCTGGTTGGCATAGATTAAGGGCCAACGCTGCGTTAAGTCGGCTCCCGCATGGGCACCTGTCGCGTGACGTTACGCGTTTGTCGTGTGCGATGGTCCCCGTAACGGAAGCCCGATTATAACCTGCGCAGTGTTGCTTTTAACTTTAACGGTGTGCATGTAGTTGTGTCAATGGAGAACTGTAGTGTATTATTACGTAGCAAAGCGGACGCGGGGCGCGACTCCCCGCAACGGGTGCCCGCGTGTCACCGCAACTGACAATTTTTGTATGGGACCGCACCCGCTTAACGCAACGTCGGCCCTAAAATAGCTATAACCAGAGAATTCTTTTCATTCCAAAGCTTACATTTCTAGTGAGTTCCGCAATCTTTGTTCTAAATTATACGCATAAGAACATAGAGAAGAGCCAACTAGTTGGGAAAGCCGACTATCTCGTCATATTTATAGTACACAATTAGTCCACAAGGGAAGCCGACTAGTTGGCACTTAATGTCGTATAAAACCGGAAACAAAATAAATAAACTCCAGTTTTATATTTTTAAGCTTATTCTTAAAAATATATAACAGGAAAACCACTTAATAGCAAAATATAAAGATTGATCATAAGCAGGAAAAATCAATTTATTGTCAATATACCTAATTGACTTACTATATATAGTTACGGTCGGTAACTAGTCGGCCTTTTGAGTGCCGAATAGTCGTCTAGTTGGGTAGTTCCAACTCTTAATTTACAGTTTTATGATGCATAAATTGTTAGCTGCTGAACTAGGAACGGAAGTTGGAAATGTAAGTGCGTACAGTGTATTCGAATAATGATTGTAGGAAATTGGCAACAAATCTTTGTGTAAATATAAATAACAGTGAAACTTTTTGGTAGGCCTGAGTCTTTCAGGTGCCCTTTCCGTTCTAAAACCACGGTTTCCTTCTCAGAAATTCCTTTAGTTGTGCTGACATCTCTTTGAGGCGCACATGGATCATAACGCGCCTTCAACGACTTGGTTTTAATCCTTAACGGACAGCCGCGAATAACCTAATAATATAGTTATTAATTTAATTAAAATATGCAGTGAATATTGTGAGTATTAACAAAATTCAATGTTCATACAGTCTAACGAACCAAAACTTGACATAAAATAATATTCCTAACATGTTTGCATAACAATAAACCCGTATGAGAATCGTTTCGGTGGATCAAGCTTGACCTGGCACTGATCCCAAAGCTGATCTTATCGTGTTATGTTTTGAACGGAACTGCCATAATAAAGTCCTAACTACCTACAAATCTTGTGCTGAAACATCGTCCACTTTGTGAATAAAATAATGTTATTATTTTATTAAGCCTAAATGTCAATGGGCAGGGCATATTAGTCGCAGAACAGATAGATAGATAGATATTCTTTATTGTACACCAAAAATACAATTAACATTAGGAAATTAACATTAATAGGGTGTCACAATGGGCGGTCTTATCGCTAAAAGCGATTTTTTACAGACAACCTTTGGATGGATTTGACAGAGAAGGAGAAAAAAAGATACGCAGGTAGTTCGTGGTGTACTATTTACATACAAACAATACATAAACTTATAAATTGCATGTAATACAAATAATTTATATATATATATATATATATATAATTATGAAAGCAAAGAAATGATGAACTTAATGACGACGCTTAAGAGGAAAGGTTACTACCTTTCCTCTTAAGCGTCGTCATTAAGTTCATCCTTAACCATATTTTTAAAAATTGTGAGTGTTTGCCTGACCGCTACGGGCAAAGCATTCCACAGCCGCACTGCTTGAACTGTAAACGACTTGTCATAAAAATTGGTGGAATGGCTTGGCATCTCGAGCCCCAAGTTTTCCGATGACCTAAGATAGTTAATAGAGCCGAATAGAGCAATGAAAGACCTATCATAAGGTAGGCCTCAAGACCGGTCAATGTGTCAAAACTTAGGGCAAGCCAACAGTGAACGTCTTTCAGCTAAAATTATGTTGATGATGATTGTTTTCTTACCTGGTGGCATAAACCTCAGAGGCCCCGTCGGTGGGGCAGCATACGGTATGCCAAGAAACATCTCGACATACTGAAAATCATATTTCCGACTTGGCTTCACTATCAATCCTCTTAAAGCACCCTGCCTTAGGTGGTATTCCCTCGTCAATCGTTTCCCTCCTTCATCGTTCGGAAAACTTCGGCTGTCACCGTACACATTCGCTGCACCTTCGTTCGCCATCGGCAACAAGAGCGAGACGAAAACACAAATAAACATATTGTGATTTATAAACGAAGTCGCGTGCCGGTTAGTGGCCATTTTGTTTATGAGGAACGGTTTGCTCGTTTTATGCTCAGCGTTCTCAAAATAGTTGCCGTTTTATTGTTTGTTTGCACTCAGCTTTTATTGTCCACTGTACTCTGTGAGTCTGCGATCTTAATCGCGATTTATTTTTAACTAGAGAACTATCATTTCCAATAATTCCACACTGCACTTAAAAATAAACTGTCGAATGTTTAAAATTTGATTTTGGAATTTTCATTTTATATCACAGATTTAAAAACAAAATTGGAATAGAACAATTTTGAATTTATACGTTAACTAAAAATTGTCACTCTCTATTTATGTTTCGATTTTTTTTTTTTGACGTTCGATAAACGGCGTTTGCGCGTTCCCGGCGCGTGATTCCAACTGGATAGCGTCCAAAGTTGTCCCCGCGAGTCTCTAATACCAAAATACTACGGCATTCGAAGCAGAGGGGATGTACATTGCTGAGATTGTTTCTAAAGACGCGAACATTCCATTCGATGGATTTTCTTTTGTGTCAATGTAGATTTAGTCGTGGAAACAATTGCTTCAAGTGTTTGACATTATTTTATTTGAGTGAGTTCTGAGAGTACTTTGGTATGTCTAGCGAATATAATTTGTTGTTTTGCCACATTAAGTCATGCGGAATTTCTAGGCTTTGTATTTGATATTAACTATAAATTATTTGATAAATTACTTACTATTATTTTATTACTATTATTCCGCAAGTAAATAATGTATCTTTTAAGTACTATAACATAATTACATTTAAGCTTAATTCTGTTTATAATGCTTTTAACTGGAGTAATTAAGTACACAAAGTAATGTATTCGAAACCATTCCATTAATTTTAATATTATTTTATATAATTTCAAACTCAAAGCAATAAATTCAAGCGTAGCCTATTTTAAAAGGCCTTTGTGAATATTCAATTAGTTTCGTAACGCTCGGCGAAAAATTTACTTGTGTTTGAATTAATTTGAACACACACTCTATTTATTTATTTTTATTAAATAATTGCTTTTTTTTTCAATTCAATGGTTATAAAAACATAATTACATATTTATCCTTCTTACTAAAAGAAAAAATAATATTTTTCAATAATCCCAATATTCAAACTAGCTTTAATTCTTTTTACACTTAAACAAATCTAAATGTATCTTAAGATTTATCCTCACAACTTATCTCATATACACCCACATCTTTCATCGTCGCACGCGCATCATTATAACCGTTGGACTAACGCTCGTCTATTTATGTCTCAGCACGTGGCATTCCGGATAATGACCGGCCAGGAAGGAAACAATGCTTTGATCCGGATGTTCGGGGATTTAAAAAGGGTGGGTAGAAGTGTAGAGAAATTGAGATGAAAATTGCATAATTGAACAGAACTCATTGGATTCAGGGCCCCGGATTTCAGTTTGCTGACATCTCCTTACACAGGAACAGTACGCGCCGTCTACGACTTGGGCTCGGTCTGGACGGTTACCGGACGGTCGTACGGCGAGCTATCCATAGTTCAAGCCTGCGCCTATGGTGACCGGAAATCGGGATCTGGATCCTGGCGGCTGGGGCGTGAGGGCCGAGATAGTTGCCGCCAATTGCCCCCACGAGGACACGGCGGTGCTCAGCCCAAGCAGGAAACACCTCTACCGTTCGCTCCACCATTTGCTCCGAGCGGTCCACACAGTGGTAACATCCGGGAGTTACTTCCGCACAAATCTGGGGCATAAACTTCAAAGACTGACCATGCTTGGTGAGAACCTGCGTCATGAGGAAGTTGAGGACACCGTGAGGTCTTTTCAGCCACTCCTCAAAGAGGAGACTTATCGCCATAATTATGGCATGACCAGTACTGGGTTGTGACAGTCGCTATCACCATTTCACCATGAGAATGGAGTTTCGCCCCAGCTTTGCATTTCCACGCGCAAATTGTGCATGCGTGCAAGGGCTGTTGCCTCCAGATCCCATGGTGGCAGGCCAGCAAGAAGGCTTGCCACTTCGCGGGAAACCGTGCGTTATCCCCGAACCATCCGTAAGATCATGACCCTTTGACATGCGTTCAGCTGGGCCGCCGGTCGCTTTCGCAGCGACGGCGGCGCCCACACCGGTGCTCCAGTTGACAGCGATGCGGAGAAGTTTTATGACGCCATATTTTAGCTAGTAGTTTTTGCCTTTAGTGTATATATAGTTTTAATTAGCTAAGTGTTTTTATTGAATTAAATAAAGTTCACAAGTTAGATAAAAAGTATGAACAGCCGCATTTCGAGTGCTAAAGATATCTTTTTTACTGAATCCAATACTGTTATGAAATTGCCATTTGTCAGAACTTTGTTCCGAAGGGCCGATGTCCGATGTCGATGGGCTGCGGGAATGTTTGAAAGAGTTACTGTGGCCCTGAAACGCAAGAGGCAACTGAAGGACACATTTTGTTTTTAGCCAGTAAAAGTTATACACACTCTTTTGCCTTCAGCCTAGAGTAGGAGAAGTCATTTGATGATTTTCAACCACAAGAAAAGTTAGCAAACTTTCGCAATAACAAGTTTCTTAATTATTTTGAAAACAAAGGAGTAAATTTTTATTCGTAAATTATCTTTTACAGTCCGATCAACATATCCCTAGCCTTTTCCTAACTAGCTTGGGGTCGGCTTTCAGTCTAGCCGATCGCCTACCAGACCTCCACAACCCAGTTACTGGGCAACCCTTGGATAAACTGGTGGTCAGACTTTCTGGCATCTGACTACCTGTAACGACTGTCAAAAATCTAGGACTGATACTACACTTTATGTACTTTCCAAGGCACGGAGTGTCAGTAATGTCTATGATAACCTTAGAAAAAAAAACCTTATGAACTGAAAAATTCAAATTGGTACTTGTCCAGTTTCAAAACCTCAAACATTAAAGGCCTTAACCACTAGTCCATCATGATACATAATTAACAGTTCAATATTTAGAAAATAGGTCTCACCAGCGCTGCGTTATTTTACTTTTTGTTAAATATCACTGCATATGCTGAGATAGGAGCCTTTTTAGCCTCGCACAGGTCTTTTATTTTTATCTTTTAATATTGTTTTCTTTTATTTTAAGTTATTGTAGTGTATTGGCTATGCGTCTCAGTTTTCGAAGAGCAAACACAAATTTGTTCAGTCGTGTACAGACTCTTTTCACGTGCTCTTTCCAATTTAATTTTTCATTGATAACGATTCCTAAGAATAAAGTAGATTGTGCTAGTTCCAATATTGTAGTATTGTATACTGGCAGGTTTTATCAAGGAATTATTTGTTTGAAACTGTAGTAACTCTTTTATTTTAATTAATTATTTATATAACCTATAAATGCAGCAGTTATTTTTTTTATTTTAATTAAGTATTTATAGGTTAAGTAGTTACTTTTTTACTTTAATTAAGTATTTATGGATTTTGTATTTTAGTATTAGAGAAGGAAAACCAAGATCGCTGACATAGGCCGAAGAATCTCCAAATTAAAGTAGCAGTGGGCAGAGCACATTGATCGTAGAACGGATGGTCGATGGGGCCGAAACGTTCTAGAATGGCGACCGCGCACCGGAAAACGCAGCGTTGGAAGGCCTCCCACAAGGTGGACCGATGACCTGGTGAGAGTCGCGGGAGTGCGGTGGATGCGAGATGCACAGGATCGGTCGATGTGGCGTCGCTTGGGGGGAGCCTAAGTCCAACAGTGGAAGGCTTTCGGCTGAAATGATGATGATGATTAATAGATTAAATAGTTATTTTTTGTTTTATTGTTGTTTGTTCTGTGCGAGTCTCAAATAAATGTTTTCTTTCTTTCAGTTTATTGTGAAACCCTATTAAGTATGACTCTTGTTTAGGGTTCTATTTCATTGATTTAGGCTCGTAAAATTAGGGGCCAGTATTGGCTACATGCGTCTACACTAGTCCAGCTACCTCACGTAATGAAGGAAGACAACACCTGGCACACCGCTCCTGTGTTCCCACATCTAAGTATTTTTTACCTGTTAGGAATGCTAATCTATTTGTGTGGGAAGATTAAATGTCAGCCTTTGATTTACCGATAGTGTTTTATTTTTGTTATTTTATTTACGAATACGTAGACAGCATTTGTTATATATTTGTTTTCTTTTTTGCGCTTCAAGAACTTGTTAAGGGTGGTATTATGTGGGATAGGAAAAGGGAAGTAATGTGTCAACGTGTAATTTTTTAGGTGGGAAATGATCCAATGACTTTTCTCGCCCTAAGGTAGAACGGATGGGCGTGACAGACCTATACAGAATAAAACTCACTTTTTTTTTCCTCCGGAGTTCCCTTTTGGATAACCCGTGGTGGCAGTAAGTTTCAGGCCTACTGGGCTGGAACACAACGCGCCATCGATGACTTTATATAATTAAAAATTTTGACAGTGCCTAGTTTATATGTAAAGGTATTGTTAATTAACTTGGATAAAATTATTGACAAAGTCAAATCACACGAGGAAATGATAAAAAGGAAGAAAACGAGAAGACTTGATCTATCATCAAATATAACATACATTGTTATCAAATTAATGTAAAAAAATTGTATGACAAATTGCCTACTTCATTAAAACAGGAATTGTATAGCAGTACTTTTAAAGCCAATATTAAAGCGTTTCTTTTATAAAAGTGCTTATACTCAGTCGCTGACCTCTAACTTGTATGATTTTGAGTAGGAATTTGCAATTATAATAATTTTGACATTATTCTATGATTTATTCATGAGAATCTTTTATTATTATTCATATATTATTTACTTGGTATTTGTGATAATTAGAATTAGGATTTAAATTAATCTAGTTTTAAAGACATATTTATAATTATCAATTTGTTCGACACAATTATGTTGTCTATACATATAATAAAACAGTAAAATTCTTTTGCGATGGTATTAATTGGCGCAAAAACTACTGAACCAATCCTGTTCAAATTTTGCATACATAATCCTTATAGGTCAGTTCAACTGATAGGCTATAAATTATCACGCTATTTGTTATGGGGGGTGAGCAATAATCCAAAATGTAGGTATTGAACGACATTTGCCGCGAGTTCAATTCCCAGCTACATTTAAAAATTTTGTCATTATTTTGTCTTATTTTTTTGTATTAAAATAACTTTTACCATTTTTTCAAAATAAAATTGACATTTCTATTCGATATCTTTTAAATATTTTGTAAAAACTAATCAAAACACATAATAAAATTAAAGCGGCGAGTAAAATCACGTACTATAATATTACATTATTCCATTTAGCTGCAAATTTAACGTCTAAAACGAAAATCATCACGCTATCATCGTTAGGGAGCCAACCAGTCAATTATGACGTTTATATAAGAACGTCTATTTTATAGTTTCTTCATCGAAGACCGCAGCGCAGTGGTTTCGTATCTAGACTTTCATTTAATGTGAAGGTGGTTCAAATCCCATACGGCTCTCTTAGCAGAAATTTTTGTTTTATTTTGTCATCGTGAATAAGATTTTTTTATATATTTTTGCATGCTTACAATTTTTTTTTTATTAATCTACGTATATAATATATTTGTAGCAATTTTTAGTGAAGTGCGTATTATTAATTTTAGAAATCGATGTAGATAATTTTTATACATTAAAATTGTATGTGAATTGATAATTATCTTACTTAAGCTTTGTTTTATCGCAATGAAACAAAGCATATGAAAGACAAACGGTATTAAATCAAAGTTTTCGAGAAGTAAAATATGACACCACACGCAATTCAGATACTCGCAACGCCATCTAAAGACTCAAAGTAGAAATAATTATGACAATGATGGTTAAACTTCATATTAAATTTGATAGATGGCATTGCGCATTTTACGTAATTTTCGGAGTGGCAGAAGAATGGCCATCGCCCACAATTTCTCGGTTTGGCCATCATTATGCGAGTTCGATTGTACGGGGATACACGCGCACAAGGTTTCACCGAAGTTCATTCATAAGTTGGAGACTCTTCATAAGGTAGTTCCCACTATGGAAAAAACATTTGTCTTATATACGGGGACGTCAATTAAATATACACCAAAATATCCTAGGTAAATGAACAAGTAATTCTAACGCCCAATATGATCAAACTGCAACAATCAATGCAAGCATGTTCTCGCAATTTCTTCATAAGTAATGTTGTGGAAGAAGATTGTTGACGATTTATTTATTTAATCCTTTATGCACAAATGTACAGCGGCGGACTTAATGCCTGCCGGATGATGATGGTAGTTTTTGGATTCACTTAAGACTTTTCACTATCAGTGCACGTTATCCAGCTGAAGGTCGGTGTCCCGATTATGCTCCTTCGTTTATCTCTACCAAAGCTGTCTAACTGCTTAAACTCTTCAGTGTAACGTTATTGAGGCAAAAATTGTTATGGGAGATAATTCTTTCGATCAATATTGCAGCCCTAGCAGACATCGGCCCTAGGGGGCCCTATCCATTTGCTGAAATCTCTTTGAGTCGCGCGTAGAATACTACGCGCAGTCGATTTAGGATTGCTTTGACCAGACGGCCGGACAACTCCACCGCATTCCCGTGTTTGCGATGGCTAGAAATTGCCTTGCGGCTTTCAACACCCGGAGCGTCCCTTGCAGCGACCGCTGAGGAGTCAGGATGTCCTATCAATGGTGAGACCCGAGTGTTTCTTCCTGCTGAATTCGACACAGATACCTTCCGAAATACCCACAACCGGTAAGTCCTGCACAAAAAGAGGATGCCGTGACGCCTCTGTAGACACTTCTCAAAGACAGGCATTACCGCTGCGATTTGATCGTGGCGTGCTCGCTTTGGCGTGCTCGCTGTGGCGAGGGGTTAAAATCATACGATGTTGTTTTACCAGAACATAAACCAGAAACATACATATGCCTATGCATACATATGCCTTTTCCCTTGGGGTAGGCAGAAATGACAACTGCTATGACCCATACATGCTCTTACTATTCATTGACGGTCATACATCTGGATCTGGACGAGTACATAACATGTTTCCTGAAGGTAATTTGCGTTTTCAACCGACTTCTAAAAAAGGAGGAGGTTCTCAATTCGGATATTTTTACCTCTAACCGTTTTATGTTAAAGTACAATAAATAATTGCGATGCTTTCGGAATGAATTGCAAGCACAGAGTGATTGTACAGTTTTACGAACTTAACGCGGACGAAGTCGCGGGCAACAGCTAGTTATGAATAAAGATTAAATTGTAAACTACTATTTGGGCTTGGTTCGGACTGTTACCGGACCACCGGATGGCGAGCTATTCATTACTCGTCGTCTGCAATTTCAATGTGTCGATGTGGGTGTAGATGTGTGGGTGAAAAGGTGATATGATAGATTAGGCATAGTTTCTAAGTGGTCCCGATATTCACCAATCATGCCATCGAGGATGAGCAATTAGAGGGATTTTGAGCACTTTTGAAGGATACTTTCTTCACTCTAATACACTTCTTTCTGAGATTAAAAATCATCAAATAAATTTTTCGATGGGAGTGTCAGACTGACTTGAACTGACTAAAACATACTTAAAGAAAAGAAAAAAAAACACGTATATTTGGCACACAGATAGAGTTTTGCAGCGATTCGTTTCTGTCACAATTTTTTTTCGCACAAAATGTTGACGGTTTATGACACTATTTTAATTTAATATTGAAAATGCTTCCAAGTAACCGTCTATATATTTGTGACCATAATTCCATAAATTTTATTTCGGTGTGGTGAAAATATGGCAAATAAATCATTTGGCAAATGAAAAAAGTTTCAAAGAGGCTTCGGCCAATAGCAAAAAGTTAATTTGTAAATTGGCGTTTTATAGTTTGGTAAAATGATCCATTTTGATATTACTTCCAACGCAACTAATGACTATCGATATAAAATATATGCCAAAAGACGATGGAACTTTCTGCGATTTGATGGTTCTGCTTTTTAATTATTATGCATATGAAATTTATGCCTAAGATGATTCTAACAAAATTATAAGTTTTGAATGTGTGACAAATGAATGTATGCGAAACGATTTTCTGCGAAATGAAGTTTATGCCATCGGTTGTTATGCAATATAATATTACGACATGAAAAATTCTGCTATAAAAGGTAAAACCCTCTAAAAGTACTGACTGGTCTGATTGCAAACATTTTTTCACTGATAGAAAGCTGCTTTATTACTGAGTGATATAGGCTATATTTTATGTTCATACGTGGGCAAAGCAACGGGTAAAAGCTAGTTTATAGTTAAGAGAAAAAAAAATTGTGTTTGTGTGTTTCACAGCTGCGCCAAATAGGTCCAGTTCAGCATAATGTCAGACGGCTGTAGATGTAGCAGTTGCCTGAAGCTGGTTTTCGGCATAACCTTTGAATAGATGAAAAGATTGCAGTTTTGTAACCCCCATTCTGTCAGTTGCTCTTTGCATTCTAAGGCTGCGGTAACACTTTTGGCGAATGTCACAGTCTTGACAGGAGACTATAAGTTAATAAATTGTAAGCTATACTGTCAATGTCATTTATTGAGTGGAGGAAATAATAAGAGAGAAAGAAAAGAAAGAAAACATTTATTTAAGACTCGCACAGGACAAACAACAATAAAATAAAAAGTAACTACTTGACCTA
This sequence comes from Mythimna vitellina, assembly GCA_949316375.1. Taxonomy (NCBI): domain Eukaryota; kingdom Metazoa; phylum Arthropoda; class Insecta; order Lepidoptera; family Noctuidae; genus Mythimna; species Mythimna vitellina. Next base: position 1,987,328 of record OX438687.1, on the reverse strand, counting down.
TGAATACTGTTTGTTATCAGGCGTTATTTATTTTTTCTATTAAAATATGTGGGCTCCGAGTGCTCACAAGTTGTATAAAGATCTGTCAAAACATCTAGTTGACATTTCACGTTACCCAAGGGCTGGCTTTTACCTCGGACAGAGGATAAGCATTGCCATACAGCGTGGCAATGCCGCCAGTCTTTTGGCCACATTACCAGCTGACAGCAATGTTTAAAAGTTTTTTGGCGCCATATTTTAGTTTGATTTTAGTTCGTTGTAATTAGTGTAGGGTTTTTATTATTTTTAATTTTTATTTTATTGTAATTATAGTTAGTATTTTTAAATGTAAATACCTATGGGAAACTGATACTTTAAAATATCAGGCATACAGTATTTTTATGAATACTTAATTCAAATAAAAAATAAAACAAAACAATATTAAATTATCAAAAGAATCATCATCTCCCTAGCCTTTTTCTTCTAGTTTAACCGGACTGAATACCCGTGTTTTACATGGAGTAAATGTCCATCAGACCTCCACAGCCCAGTTACTGCGCAACGCGATACTTCTCAGGTAGACTGATGGTCAGGCTTACCTGTACACCCGTATACCTGTACAGAAAGCCACACAGCTGCTACGCAGCACAAAGCTGCGCAGGTGCTTTAGCTGTACAGGTATTGACTATCAAAGATCTACGAATGACAACCGGGAGCAATGGCTTTACGTGAAATAACTTAGAATTTAATAATGTGAAAAAAATCAATGGCCAACCATTCTAAAGAGGAAAGATAGGAAATTCTCTAGTAATGACAAAAAACCAAACATTTAATTTTAGAATAATTTTAAGAAAAAGTCACACGGACAGAATCAGAAATTAGTTTAAAAAATAATATTCTGTAAGTGCTCAAAGGAAAGGAAAACTTCCTTTGAAAGAGCAAATCACTTGAAATAAATTTTAGTAGCATTATATTTACTTATTGTATGTAAACAGCTCCGTTCTTTGCGTGGCTGAAAATAAATGGCCATAGAGTAACACGTATATATCGAGTTAGGCTGTTACTATTTTGCTGCGCAGCGTTGGCAGGCCTCCCAAAGGTGAACCAATGACCTGCTGAGACGTACAGGACCGGTCGTTGTGGCGACACTTGGAGGAGGCCTATGCCCAACATATGATGGCCTTTTTGTTGAAGTGATTGCGGACAATGCAAACGCGTCCCATTCCAGCTAAGACTAAAGAGAACAAATATCGTGTAGTTTTCGTCAGTATGAGTTTTTCAGAACTTTTATTTTTGGTTTTTTTTTTTTAAGGTGGGAAATCTTTCAATGACTTTTCTCACTCTAGGGTAGAGCGAGAGGGCGTATCAGTTTTTTACTGACTGGAGATCCTCGTGGATGTCCTCCGTCCTGGGTTGGGAGGAGGGGTCTTTCAGACTCTTAACTGACTAAAACCACCATGGTTTTCCCTCGCACACTTGTGTCGGAGGCTGCGGCCCTCTGCCTACCCTTAGGTGCAGAACATACATGAACATTTTCACATCTAAAAAAATATATAATAGCCTTTTATTGGATGTGAATATCCTCATCTATGATGATCATAGTAAATTTTAATATAATATAATATTCAACAACTAACACACAACGCCGTCTAGTCCCAAGCTAAGCCGAGCTTGTGTTATGGGTACTAGACAACTGATGAACATTCTTATATATTTCTAAATACATACATATATAAATATACTACCCCCAGACACGGAACAAATGATCGTGCTCATCACACAAACATTTGTCTTCGGTGGGAATCGAACCCACGGTCTCCGTCATAGCAGTCAGAGCCACTAACCACTAGACCAACAAGCCAGTCAATAATGTCGTCATCAGTAATGTTATCATCAGTAATGTGGTCAATTTCACCATAACTTATTCAGCCCATTAATTTCCCAGTACTGGACTGTCACATAACGGAATACGTACTAGGATTTGATAAAAGAACAAGTAAATAATAAAATTCATAAAATCACACTAATATTGTAAAGACGAAAGTATGTGAGTGTGTTTCTATGTTTGTTACTTCTTCACTCTCGAATGGCTGAACGGATTTGGATGAAATTTGACACACGGGTAGACTATGTTTTGGAACAGCACATAACTTTATTCCTTAGGACAGTTTTTAGCTTTTACGTGGGCAAAGCCGTTGGCAGTAGCTAGTAGTTTTATAAATTCAAAACAAGGTATTCAATCAATTTGTTTTTGTGTCTGTAATGTATGATACGATTGCTCAGATATTTTACACAATACATTTTTCTGCAGTCTTCTTTATTTTTACTCTGGAAAAATTGTTTATAGGCAAATACATGGTACATTGAACCTCTTTGAGTCATTAAAAATGTCTTTTGTTACATTAAAAATATTTTTAATATTTTATAATACTTTCATACAAATCCATAAATTGATGTGAGAAAACAAATTAGTAGCGGAGACAAAAGTTGCAAAAAAAAAAAAAAACTGGACGCCACAATTTCTTCTTTCCCATTTACAACTATACTTCTAGAATTTTTTATATTTTTTTAGTAAGAGCTAAATTCCCAACCCAGCATCAAAAAATGTACTCAGTATCGAAAACGGCCCCAGTGATACTAAGCCCTCGCATTTTAAAGGTCCTAAAAACGGCGTCAACTTATAAAACACATAAATATGTCACATCTACATAATTTCGCACTTGATCATTGTCAGGGCAGGACGCCATCTTGGATGTACGAAACAGATTTCCAGGAAAGTCGAAGATGAATCGTCTAGTCGGTTCGCCAATTACGGAATTAATTCTACGTTTATTTTGAGTGCTGCGATTATTCATGTGAACAATGAAGGAATATAATTTGTTTGGTTTGAGGTTAGACTTAGATTTCAGAGAACTTTTCAGTGACAATGAACTCGTAAAATATGAGTTACGAGTATCAGAGTTTTTCAAAGTGTAGTACATGAACCCTTATGGGTCTGTGGGTGTTAGACAAGCACGTGTTGAGTTTGAGTCGCTCAAAACCGTTTTACGTACATGGAATTATGTACGATTGGGCGTCCATTACACGATAAGTTTGCTGTCAATTTTACCACACTCAAATAATATTTTGATTGACTAAAAACCTACCGTCTAATGCGATGATTGACGTTTGCATGACGAAGACATAATGGCGATGGCACACATTAACATTTATATAAATTTATTTACCTTACACACAATACTTATACATTACACATAACACTAATAAGTAAATAACTGCCGTTCACTCTCAATAAGGTTCAGTTGACAACCAGCGTTAGGCAACTACCACTGACAACCATGTAGTTGTCTGGCATTTTTGCTGAACTGGACCTATTTGGCGCAGCCGTGAGACACCTTTTGTCAGTGTTTTTTTTCTTTGTTTTCTTTAATTTTGTTTTTACATTGTGTGTATCCAAGCGTGCCAAATAAAATATTTTTCTTTCTTTTTTTTCTTTATGTGTGATACAAGTTATGGAGCAATGGCACTTATGTGATAGTTTTTCACACCTGGTCGTGACACAACTGATGTATTAACACAATATTAATTATGCCATATTGATATTAATTAACATATTTTTTATGTGACTGTATTACCTTTTATTTATATAACAACTCTTCTTCTACAGCTATATTCCATCGTTTCTTTTTTCGATTAGAGGTTTGCAGTTGTTTGAAATCCTTGACAGGAGTACGTGGGGCCAAATGTTTGAGAAACACTGAGCTATATTATGCTTAAATTTCAGTTATAAAATTTAGTTCACATTTTGAAGGTTTTTATGTGTGTGTGTGTGTGATGTGTGGGAATTAATGTGTGTTGTTGTGTGTGTATACAACATGTATATCTTACTATCTCAATAGACAAACCCATCAACGTCATCTGTTACTTCTTGTAGTGTTTGTGATAAATAGATTCTATTAACACATTAATCTTAGCAGTATTCATAACACATAACATGAATATTGTGAAATAATACCAAATATATTTTAGAGCGAAAGCTGAAGTGCTTTTCAGTATATAAATCTTACTTACTATATATGTACACATACACACATTATCACATCGCATTATTGTGATCACGTATCATATATGTCATGACTACTTATATATTATGCTATAATGACATTTTAAAACAATTTGAAAGAGTGAAACTTTTGCCAAAAATATAATTACACTTTGCCAATCCAGGGCCTCCAGTCTTTGGGCTGCGGAATTGTTCGTAATAGTAACCTTAGTATGCTTAGTATGTAATGCAAAGGGCAACTGAAGGGACACAGGTGAGTGAACACTTTTACTAACTTAGTAAAAGTCTGACATTCCCTCTCAATCTACCTAAAGCGCGAAAAGTTATTGATTATTTAACATCTTAAATAAAAACGGCCCTGCAGTCTCGACATTGATAGCAAAATTGACATTCGCTAAAGGTTGCTAAATTACTAACCGTTAAAAGAACTCCCTGTATAAGATCCGATATTGTATGAGATCCGATAAAACATCATCTAAATTAACTTGTCAGTATATTGTTTTTGTATTTTTATTTGAAAATCTTGATCTATAGTAAATTTAAAAAAAAAATACTAGGTACTCAACAAAAAATCTTTGACAGCATACAAAATATAAAGTCAAGTCACTTAAGCAACTGACAAATTGCTTCAAAAATAAGCAGTAACAACTTTGCGAATGCCAGGTGCTTCATCTAAGAGTACAGGAATAGTCTCGAGGGAAGTTCCAGATATAGCAGTTTGCGCATGTGGCTTTAATTGTTTTTTTTTTTCTAAGACTAACTATGATTCATACTGAGAGAATAATGGTCATGATAAATTCGTAGTTAGAAGAAACAAAATGATTCATAATTAATTAGTTCACGATAGTTTTGAGCCATCTGTAATAGATAATAACGTAAATATTATTGTTGATGACGTGATTTAAAATTTAGAACTAAACTAAATAACAAGCAAAAATAAATAATTATTAAATCACTTATCTAACCTAATTTTATGTTTTTTGGGGTGTCGTACCTCAAAAGGAAAAAAAGGAACCCTTATAGGATCACTTTGTTGGCCATCCGTCTGTCTGTTAGTCTGTCAGTTATCTCGAGAATGCGTGGAAGCATAGAGTTGAAATTGAAACCATATTATACTCAGGTCTGAGGCCCTTTGAAGCTGTGAAAAACTTCTGAATTAACGAACAAAAAGATACGGCGGTTTATGTCGCAAAAAACGTGTATTTCGACAGTCTCAAGGGAATCAAAATTCATAGGGTACTTCCTGTTGACCTAGAATCTTGAAATTTGGCATAAAGCAAGGTTTCATAGCAGAAGTATAGAAAAAAATCGGAAAACTGTAAATTTGTACTTACATTACAAAAAAAAACTCTCTTCGTCAATTGAACTGTTATCATAGGTAAGTTAATTTGTACGGAACCCACAGTGCGTGAGTTCGACTCACACTTGCTCAGTTTTTAATTAGTTACACGACCTTTTAGTTTAATTAGAAAGTCTTAATTGCGTCATTCGCGTGGATGGATGGAGAGGGAGAGGGAGACCAAAGAAAAGATGGATGGATTGTGTGAAGAGTGATATGAAAGAAAAGGAAGTTAGTGATAGCATGACGAGTAACAGGGCAGAGTGGAAGAAAAAAACGTGTTGCGCCGACCCCAAATAACACGGGATAAGGGCAGGAAGATGATGATGATGAATTGCGTCATTCGCGTGTTTGTGAATGCATTTGGTACCAATACTGAGGCGCTATCAATGTAGTGCGTAGATACCCATATTAAATATTTGCCTAGAACACTAAACACCCATCATCATCTTCTTGCCCTTGTCCCGTCATATTTGGGGTCGGCGCAACACGTTTTTTTCTTCCATTCTATCCTTTCAACCGTCATAATATCACTAACTTCGTTTTCTTTCATATCACTGTTCACACAATCCATCCATCTTTTCTTTGGCCTCCCTCTCCCTCTCCACCCATCCACATAATAATATATACTCATAACTCTTTTAGTAACATGCGTTTCATCTCTCCTCTTTACATGACCATACCAATGCAAACTATTCCCTTTCAACTATTCAGTCACTGGCGCCACTTTCAAACTTGCTCTAATATATTAAACAGCCACAACACTAAAATGTTCAAACTATGATGAGACTTAAGGGCGTGCAATTCGACATACATTTTCACTGTTTTTCATACAACTGCTCTTATGCGATTATGACGTTATTATACATTTTTCATGAAATATTTCGGAAACACAGTATCTTGTGGATATTATCTAGGCTACTATTGAAATCGATTTATAAATTTGTTTAAAACTAATCCTCTAAAAATCTCCTATTTTGCATGAAATTTGACACTTCAAAATTTACTCAAACATTTAAAAAGTCAAAAAGTATATCAATAGAAGCCTTGCAAGTTTAATCAAGATTCTGAATTATGAAAATTTTAAAAAAAACTTTTAAGGGTTTAAAAAGAAACACGTATTTCCTAAAACATACGGAATTACCGAATGCCAACAGAGTTTTTAGGCGTTATCTCTCTTATTTTGCATTGCTTCTTCATCAAACATAGCGTTGGATTGCGTTAGATGCTGCAAGAAGCTTTTAAACCGTGTTCGATGTTGACGATAGGCAAATGGAAAAGGACCCTCTTAATTTTATAATTGGAAAGTATAAAAGTGAGCATTATCTCATTAACATTAACATGTAATTCTTATTAACATGTAATTGTTTATTAATATTCTCAAAAGAGAGCAGTGGTGGCCGAGTGGTAACGGCTCCGATTTACGAGTTGTAGGTCACGAGTTCAAACTCAGCCAGGCGCATTACTTTGTGTAATTTATTTCATCACCACTGCTCTCAAAACGGTGAAAGAAAACATCTTGAGGAAACCGGCATGTCTTAGAACCAAAAATTCGAAGACATGTGACATTCACCAACCCGCACTAGGCCCGCGTGGTGGATTACGGCCCCTCTCCTAGAGAGGAGGCCTGAGTCCCAACAGTGTGAACATTATAAGTCCAACTATGCTATGCTATGCAATGCTATTCTCAAAAAAAAAAAATAGCAGCTTGTTAGAGTACGAGATAAGAACTTTGAATTACCTTCATCTGAATTTTCCTTCTCTTTGATTACTGTTCTCCCTAATACTCTCGACATAGTTCAAACCGACTAAGATCTAAACAGAACTGACGGTTCACCTGTCAACCTGTTCTCATGCGTCGGCCATGTAATAAGATGGGACAGCGTTGGCTCCAAATTTAGAAGTGTTTATGCTCAAAATATAACTAAGACATGATATTAAGGTAGGGTGAAGGAACTTGCTGGGTTATTACGGTACAGATCTATTAAGTGACGTTTCCTGGGTTTAGATTGGTACTTAGGTCAATGCATTATTAATAGATAAATAGATAGATAGCGCTTTAGCGATAAGACCGCCCATTGTGACACCCTATTAATGTTAATTTCCTAATGTAAATTGTATTTTTGGTGTACAATAAAGAATATCTATCTATAGATAACTCATTATTATAAGTGTAAAATAGTACAATTATTGACTGACCTGTTGGTCTAGTGGTTAGTGGCCTTGACTGCTATGCCGGAGGTCGTGGGTTCGATTCCCACCCAGCACAAATGTTTGCGTGATGAGCACGATCATTTGTTCTATGTCTGGGTGTAATTTATGTATGTTTTTAGAAATATATAAGTATGTGTAACAGTTGTCTAGTACTCATAACACAAGCACTGCTTAGCTTGGGACTAGACGGCGTTGTGTGATAATTGAGTGAATATTATATTATAATTATCTATCTGACCCAATCGTCATTTCAGCCGAAAGACGTCCACTGTTGAACATAGACCTCCCCCAACTTGCCTCATACCTTATTAATTTTAAGCACCTTTTTATAGTGATAAAAAGTAGCATAAAATTAATAAGGTTCTAATATTATCTACTCGTAAAATTATTACCCTGTCTTAGATATTGGCTTTTTTCTAGCTCCTCATTGGCCATCGCTTAGAAAAGGTTAATATCTACAATGCAGGATCATTATCATATATTGTTTAAAATCAGTTTATTCTTCTTAATCTGCATCCTTCCCATCTCCCATGAGCCAATTCTCTCTGTTTATCAATATGCATACATACTACGATGGGTAATTTTACAAACATACAAAAACTGGAAATTATTGATGCGAGCAACCCTGATTTATTACTTTTAACACCTGTCAACGAAATGAGAAGCGTTAAAAAGTAGAAAATTCAAATCTATCAATTCACTCCGGAAAAAACGAGTCCACTCCCCAATCTACAGCATAAAATCCGCTCTCAATAGCTTATCAAATGTTCGGAGAGGCAAACGAAATAAAAAGTCTAACGTATGCATTCAGAATTTCAGAACGTCGCTCGAGGAATCAGTTTCAAAATATCACGGGCTTGAAGGACACGAACAAAAAGTTGTGTCGCAGTCGCCACAGCTGCTCGTTTCCAGAGATATCGATTGCAAAAAGTACAGACAAACAGACAAGCTAACGGCTTGTACACAAAGGCGGATCGTGTTTCGTGTGATTTTCGTTTTTGGACTTTGCTTTGCTGACCATCGTTTGCGTTTTGGCATTGTTCCGGCCAATTAGGTGGTTGGATTAGAAGTATTTTTATTAGTTTTAATTGAATTCTACTGTGTTCATTTTGTTGGGTATCCGTGCTTTGTCGGCTACAATGTGGAGCGTTGTTACTTATGATGTTTATTTAAGGATACTGGTTTATATGAATGCACGGATTTCATTTTTCACACTCTTGTATCATTAACGCTTCCGGTACTAAGGACTCAAACGGGTCGCACATTATTTGAAAAATCTAAGTATATTTAGCATCCACGGGTAGTGTGAAAGCGAAATCCGGGCCCCTGGGACGAAGGCAACGAAGGAACAGGAGTGGGTTTTTAGTCAGTAAAAGTCTGACACTATCTCCCGTTCCGCCCAAGAGCGGGGATGTCATAAGATGTTTTTCCCACCCAATAAAAAAAAAAAGTAAATTTAGCATACTTAGAATTTTTTGTTTTAAGTTGAAGAAATTAGCCGATGACTTCTCTCGCTCTAAAGTGGTTCACACGTCCAACTGTGTGAAATCACACCTGTATTCTTCAGTTGCTTTTTTAAGACCGCGGGTATTCTTTCCAGAAATTCCCTCCAAATATCGGCCCTGCTGTGCCTTTACGGTTTTACTGACATTTGTTAGAAGTACGCGTGGAACACTACGTGCCGTTGACGATTTGGGCTTGGTCTGGAGGGTTATCAGACGGCTGGACGGCGAGCTACCCTGTACCCGTCGTCCGCAAGCCCGCAGCTACCGTGACTAGTAGTCGGGGTCTTTTAATGACTTTAATTTCGGAAGTCAGTGTTTCTGGTATTGTTTGCTTGTTATTTAACACCGACTTCCGAAATTAAAGTTATTTTGATCGTTTTAGTGTTTTGTTTTTTGTAGTGAAGTCGGTTTGTTTTCTAAAAAGTTTTTTATTAGTAATGTCGGTCGTTTTTTTTTTTTTAAATAATCAAAAGCACTTTAGCTAATAATAACAAATAATAATCCTTTATTGTTCAGAAAAAACATGACATAATACAATAAAATACATTAACCTCCACACTAGGATTCCCTGTTACTAAAAGAATATTTTTCCTTCTAGCATATTTGACTTTTGTTTATTTTATGATTATTTTAGTGCTTATGACTTAGCAGCCTTTTTCAAGCATTGCAATTTTATCATCCACCTGCCCTTAACTTCCCATTTTAGCATGCAATAAAAATGAAGTATTTATCTTTAATTATTTTATTAAAATTTAAAAAATAAAAAAACAGTTATGTCAAAATTACACTACTCTAAACAAAATGTCAAAAACATGATACTTAGTAACAAAGATTGTTAATTTGTTAACTTTGATTTACTTTACACTGAGATAAACATTTATAAAAACTTAATGTTTTCTTGTATAAACAAATAAAGGACAGTTTACAACATAATATTTTTCTCCTTATTTCGCCACAACAGCCGCGACCTATTTAGATAGTAAACTCTAGTATTTCGTTACAGTTGTTTTGTATTTAGATATCGTAATATTCATATTATGTTTTGTTGGTCTGTCAATTCGCCTCGTCGTTTATACCGCGTACATCGAAGGACTGGAACAATTTGCCCGCTGAGGTCTTCCCATCCGATTATTATTTGGGTGTCTTCAAGGCTACAGTGAATAGGCTCTTAATAAACTAGTGCGCCTCACTATCAACTGTTACATCACTGCTTACCATCAGGTGGGATCGCAGTCAAGCACTAGTTAGTATACATCAAAAAACAAAAAAAAAAAAAACTCTTATGGCTAAGGAGTCTATCGATTAAAATAATAAATAATGAAGAGAATTTATAAAAAAAAACAAAAGGTGTGTAGGTAAATACATATGATTATTATGTATGTCTATTTTAAAAGTGATTCGGGTGTATCTAAAATGTTACTTTGTACTTGTGAGTCGTAGGTCGCATGTTCAAACTGAGCCAGGGTTCAACTCAACATCACTTTGTGTAATTTATTTAATTACCATTGCTCTTAAAACAGTAAAGCAAAACATCGTTAGGAAACCGGCATATCATTTACCAATCTGCACGTGGCTAGCGTGGTGAATTACGGCCTATTTCCTCTCCCAGAAAGGAGGCTTTTTTTTAGGTAGAAAACTCATCATAGAATCAGACTTTTACTGACTAAAACCTCACGTCTCAGATCCCCGGGTTTCGCTTTCACACTACCTGTGGCCCCAGTAGGCTTCGAGCCCGCTGGGCCCCTACGATTTGCTGATCTCTCCCTGAGGTGCGCGTGGTACAGTACGCGCCGTCGACTACTTGGGCTCGGACCGGACGGTTACCGGACGGTCGGATGGCGAGCCACCCATTACTCGCCGCTCCTAGAAAGGAGGTCAGAGTCCCAGCAGTGGAAACTTTATAAGGCAGCTTATTCTTATGCTCATTTTAAGGGATTTGGCTTCATTCCTCTCATTATATACAACTTATTAGTTTATATATTATATATATGTAAATAGTACATCACGAACTATCTGCATATCTTTTTTCTCCTTCTCTGTCAAATCCATCCGAAGATTGTCTGGAAAAAATTGCTTTTAGCGATAAAACCGCCCATTGTAACACCCTATTAATTATAAGTTCCTAATGTTATTTTTATTTCGTCATGTCTGTCTGTCTATCCGTCCGTATGTCACAATCACTTTTTTCAACTACATACACACACACACAAACACACTTTTTACACACACACACACACACACATACACACATGTACACTTTTTGTACACTACCATGCAAATTTCCACCGAAAATTGGTTTGAACGAGATCTAGTAAGTGGTTTTTTAATACGTCATAAATCGTAAACCGCAAACCTTTCAAGTTTATACGGAAACCTCAGTGCGCGAATCCGACTCGCCCTTGTCCAGTTTTTTTCTTGGACTACATGCAAAAATCTGAAATATTCCAAATTAGATTTAGAGTAAACTTAACGCAATAAAAATATGAGTTCTGATCAATTTTCCGTATGAGAAGAAACACACATTGAACCTACCTTCCTGAACGTATTACCAGTAAAACAAAATCATACTTACTTGAGAGTTTTCATTCTCAAGTACCCGATGCTTGTCAGCTCCTATTGCAGCCACAAGACTTATGTGGCGATCAATTGAGGAGAACACTAATATATAGCAAGTGCAGGAAGTATTCGTAAATCATTTTTATTACATACTGTTCTACTTGTATTATATTTCACTGTGAAGGAAAATTATGTGCCCATCTGTTCAGTTAAGGTAATTGCAGTATTGATGATTGAAGCTTCGTAGGTAACGATAATATGAGCTACGTACGGAAGAGAACACGGTGCAGGTGTGCCGCGCTTGGGCAGAGCACCACCGTATTCTCATGAGGGCGATCTTTCGCGCCGAGCCCTGGTTCAGGCCATGGTCTGCTCAAGGAGTAACACAATGGAAGTTCTTACGCCCCAGCCACCGGGACCTCAACCCCGACTTCTATTACCGTAGGCATGGGATGCGGATGACGAGCTATAGGTAGCTCGCCGTCCGGCCGTGCAATAAACGTCCGGACCGAACTCAAGTCGTCAACGTCGCGTAGTGTTCCACGCGCGCCTCAAAGAAATGTCAGCAAAACCGTAGGGGATCAGCAGGGTCGATGACTACTGGGGCCATGGGTTAACTTCAGAAAGGGAAATAGGTGTGGTTTTAGTCAGAGTAAAAGTCTGACACTCCCACCCGCCCTGCCCTAGAACGGGAGAAGTCATTAGATGATTTCCCACCTTAAAAAGAAACTATTACGTAAACGGACTTGATTTTCCAAATGCAATAAAATATTTGATAAAAAGACAGTCATCAGAAAAATAATCTATATTTGGGGATTTTTTAATGGATTCAATCTTGGTGTTCTCAAAGCCAGTTTATGCAGAATTTTTCCGCAGAAAATGGTCCACCTTTCATCGTGGATGCATGACTTGTCACTTGTATAATATGTGATAACCTAATGACTTCCTCAGTAATTAGTATGAACGCCATCAACAAGTTATTATAGATACCTGGAGAGAAAAACAAGGAAAGGAAAACCAGAAATTTCTGCTCGTTGGCAAACTAATCACTATAATAAACAGACAAACACACCTGCCCAATATAACAAGGAACAAAATAAAAGTTAAACCAAAGCAAATCGTCCCAAAACTCCTAATCCAAAAATCCGGTAAACACGAAACAATCGTATAAAAATATAATCATATCTCCCGTCAATGCAATATCAGCTTAAGAACAAATCCTTGTCAGCCATCTTCGCCGAATTGTACGCACCCTAATAGGATGTTATAATAAATATTTGCCCGCAGATTTGAGCAGATGCGTCGTGGGCGACTGTCTCTACTTGGCTTTGATATGAAACATGGCTGAAAAAATCTGCTTGCTTCTGGAACAGATTATTTTGGGTCCTTGACGAGGATTTATATTATGTTTTTCTTTTTATTTGATGGATTGTCTTATTTCTTGTTTGCTGCATTATGCTGTGCGTGTTTCTGATTAGACATGTATATTGTTTATAAAGAAATTTACATTTCACTAAAATGTGAACAAAATTTGATATTAAGGTGTACTAATCATCGTAATACTTCGATAATCGGACTTACAATAATAGTACATGTAAAGAAATAATATGACAGCTTTGTGTATTTATGTATTATTATTATATTTAAGTATTATTAATATTGATATAGGAGCAGTGGTGGCCGAGAGATAACTGCCCCGACTTACGAGTTGCAGGTCGCGGTTTCAAACCCAGCCAGGCGCTTGCTTTATGTAATTTATTTCATCACCACTGCTCTCAAAACGGTGAAGGAAAACATCGTGAGGAAATGGAATGTCCTAGAACCAAAAATTCGAAGACATGTGACATTCACCAATCCACACTGGGCCCGCGTGGTGGATTACGGCCCATCCCTCTCCTAGAGGGAGAAAGCTTGAGTCCCAGCAGTGAGAACATTAAAAGGAATATTGATATAATTATAATTACTGACCGACGCTTGACGAGCATTCGGCTGCTACGCTGTGTGTCGCGAGTGTGATTCCCACCCGGAACAAATATTTGTATGATCTGCAAATATGTTTCGGCCCTTAGTGTCTGGTGTATGTGAATTAAAATATTTATGAACGCACCCACGATGCTGGATTTATTCCTATTGTAAAGCAAAATTTTAAAAAGAAATATACTACTGAACACTTAAAATTTTTTTTTCTAATATTTATATTATTTCGTAATCAGGTTTATTCTTTAAGGTGGGAAATAAAAAGAAGAAAAGAAAGGAAGAAAAAAAAGTTTGTTTACGTGACATGACGCAATCTTAAAACTAGTTTATAGGGAAAATCAGCATAAAGCTGCGGCCTCACGCGTAATGCGATGAGCTCACAGCGCTGGTTTTCAGCGTGGGCCGGTGGCGGTGTCAACATAAAGTCGGAACGGTGTACAAAAAAGAAATTGGATGTAAAAAAAAATTGAATTTGAAAAAATAAATAAAAATATCTAGCCTGATGGTAGACAACGATGGAGCACGCTTGCCTTGAAGTAACCTTTAAGGATCTCTACGTAATAGTTATATTAGTTAATCACAGAATCTACCAGTTCCACTCCTCAGTCATATCCATGATGAAAGGTATTCCCAAAACGCAATGTGTACGTATGGGTGGGATATTCACCGTGTACTATTTTCTCTATTTTACAGAATTGATTTTTACAAACTCAAAACAAAAAAAAAACATCCAAATTCTATACAAACACCCACACATACACGCACTCAAGTTTACAACATAGTCACCCAACAATACATGGTCCACCTACGTAATAACTACATGTATATTAAATTGTAACCATTTTTCTCAAGTACCAGCGACTACGTTCACTTGCTTGCACAAATATTGTAAATTATAACCATAGAGCCACACCAAACAACTGAACACTGCCACCTAAAACACAAGCAGTCTCTTAGTTTGAGAGACAGTACAGATGGCATTCGAACCTCAGCTGCTGGCTGCGGATGCAGGCGGCACATGCGGCAGTTGCACGAAGCCGGCTGCAGCTGCGCAACTAGTTTTCTGTGTAGTAGTATGGATTTTTGTGAAAACTATTCCGAACTCCGTTTATACTGCGTACATCGAAGGACTGGAACAATTTGCCTGCTGCTGTCTTCCCGTCCAACTATAATATAGGTGTCTTCAAGGCTAGAGTGAATAGGCTCTTATTAAACTAGTGCGCCTGACCATCAATGATTGCATCTCCGCTTACCATCAGGTGGGATCGCAGTCAAGCACTGGTTTATATCAATTAAAAAAAAGGACGCGGCTGCAGTCGCACGTGCTGCCGAGCTTAGGCTACGAGTGCTGCCGCGACCTGCCACCGCAGCTGATCGCAGACCAGAAGTGTTGTAGCCGCAAGTCGATGTGCACGTAGTAACATCACTCCAACCTGTTTAGACCCGAAATAATCGCTACTCGGAGCTAATAGCGCTCATATTGGATTAAAATTTAGAATTGCGACTGGCAGCACGTGCAGCTAGCCTCAGAATCACTCCCGGCTGCGGATGCAGGCAACGGCTGTGTGTCATGCGTGTGCTACCTGCATTCGCAGCCTGCAGCCGAGGTACAAATGGCACCTTACCAGTACCTACAGCACATTTTACTTTTAAGTACTTGTGTCTAATTATAAGTCACCTTGTCAACTGTATAACCTTCGGACAATAAAGATTATTATTAATAATAAACGAAGCGAAGTTTTCAATCTCAAAACCTTCGTAAAGACGAGATAATTATATTCTTGTTTAATGATCACAAAGTTCAAACCGTCATTTAACTGCTATTAAATTAGAATACATCAAATAGAGAAAGTAGTAGAGTTTTCACAGTCATTTATTTCTAAAATTATTAAGTAACTAGCTGTTTCCCGCGACTTCGTTCGCGTTAACTTCGTAAAACTGTAAAATCATTCTGTGCTTGCAATTCATTCCGAAAGCATCGCAATTATTTATTGTACTTTAACATAAAACGGTTAAAGGTAAAAACACAACTACCTTCAGGAAATATGTTATGTACTCGTCCAGATTCAGATGTATGAACGTCAATAAATAGAAAGAGTATGTATGGGTCATAGCAGTTGGCACTTCTGCCTACCCCAAAGAACAAACATACATAAACTAATTCCTTTTGCATTAGTTTATGTATGTTTCTGGTTTATGTTCTGGTAAAACAACATTGTATGATTTTAAACCCTCGCCACAGTGAGCACGCCACAATCGCAGCGGTAATGCCTGTATTTGAGGAGTGACTACAGAGGCGTCACGGCATCCTTTCTTTATGCAGGACTCACCTGATGTGGGTGTTCCGGAAGGTATCTGTATTGAATTCTGCGGGAAGAAACACTCGGGTTTCACCATTGTGCAGATCGCCCGGAGAATACGATTGAGTATACGGTGGAAGTCAGTCCCGCTTGGTCGGAACGCCGGCGCCGCCATATCCTCGTGGGGGCAATTCGTGGAGAAAATGACAACCAGTAGCCTCCTTCAGTGAAGCACTACGATCAAAGAAGGTGGGTTCCCAGCCATCGCAAACACGGGACTGCGGTGGTGCCGTCCGGCCGTCTGGTCAAAATAATCCTGAATCGACGGCGCGTAGTATTCTACACGCGACTCAATGAGATGTCAGTAAATGGATAGGGCCTTCTAGGGCTGATGTCTGCTAGGACTGCGAGATCATTCGAAAGAGTTACCTCCCATAACAATTTTCGCCTTAATAATGTGTCACTGAAGAGTTTAAGCAGTTAGACAGCTTTGCACCTCGTTTACCTCTAGTAAACGAAGGAGCATAATCGGGACACCAACCTTCAGCTGGGTAACGTGCACTGATAGTGCAAAGCCTTAAGTGAATCCAAAAACTACCATCATAATCAACTATCTTTCTCCACAACAGTACTTATGAAGAATTTGGGAGAGAATGCATGCATTGATTGTTGCAGTTTGATCATTTTGGGAGTTACTTCATTTACCTATGATTTTTTTGGCGTGTATTTAACTGACGTCCCCGTATATCACACAAATGTTTTATCGATAGTGGGAACTACCCTATGAAGAGTCCAACTTTTGAATGAATTTCGGCCACATCTTGTGCGAACTCGCATATTGATGGCCAAACCGAGAAATTACTGACGCCGATTGCCTCTATAAGGACACGGTGGTTCACCCAAGCTGGATAGACCTCCAACGCATACTACACCGGATCCTCTGGGCGATTCGCAAAATTGTAATATCAGGGTACTTCCAACCGAATCCGGAAAAGCAACCGTTTGAAACACTCACAACAATCCTGAGCTTGTGCATCCATAAAACAATGAAATTACAGTAAACAAATTTAGCAGCGGATTAGTATTATCCCTGAGATTGGCCTCCCTCAGGAGGTTGTTCCAGTGTTGGTCACCATTCACTGCAAGAAGGTAACGTCCAGATGTCGACGAAAGGCTGCAAGGAATCTGAGATACATCATACGTTTTCGAACTATGATCAGAAAAACACATTCGATCCCGTTTTAAATGAAGCAGTGACTGCAAATAATAAAACACGCCATTATTAGGCCGCAAGGTGCCATCATCCCAGAGGACACAGTGGCGCATACAGTGGAGGTGTGCCCCGCGAGGGCAGCACTTTGTCCTCGTGAAGGCAATCGGCGTCAGTGGCCTCTCGCGCCGGGCTCAGGTTTGGGTGAGATTCAGAGCGAGGAGTAATGGCAGGCGGTCTCCTCCTTCTGCAAAGCCGTAATGCTAGCGAAGGAGGAGGCCTCAAGCGTAAGGGAACGAACGTCCTCACGCCAATCCGAGATTCCGACCCCGACTACCAGCCACGGTAGACGCGGGCTTGCGGACGTCGAGCGATGGGTAGCTAGCCGTCCGGCCGTCCGGTACCTAGTTGACCGGACTGAGCTCAGTCGTCAACAGCGCGATCCACGCACTCCTCAAAGAGATGTTGCAAAGAGCAACTGAAGGACACAGATGTGGTTTTAGTCAGTAAAGATTGACACGCCTTCCCGCTCCTACCAGAGCGGGAAAAGTCATTGGATGAATCCAACCTTAAAAAAAAAGAAAAAGGTGCCATCATCATCATTATCATTTCAGCCGAAAGACGTCCACTGTTGGGCATAGGTCTCCCCAAGTGTCGCCATAATGACCGGTCCATCCATCGAATTACGCGACCCTCACCAGGTTATCGGTCCACCTGGGGGCGTTCCAATGCAAGGTACCATGTAACCCCTTCCGAAAATTTGGCCGTGTTATTTTAAAGTCAATAATTAAATACACATAGGTATATACTTTTATCGCCTTTGGTTACAGTAAAAGTTGTTAAAAATGCCTCCGTCTAACACCAGTAGTTTTAAAATACATAATGCCATCTATCAAATTTAATATGAAGTTCAACTTTCATTGTCATCATTTTTTCTACTTTGAGTCTTTAGATGGCGTTGCGAGTTGCGTTTGGTGTCATATTTGACTTCTTGAAAACTTTAAATTCATACCGTTTGCATATGCTTTGTTTCATTGCGATGAAACAAAGCCTAAGTAATATATCAAGTTACACCGATTTTAATGTATAAAAGCTATCTACATCGAATTCTAACATTTTGCGTGATACGCAAAATGTTAGAACACATAATACACAACTGAAAACTTCTACAGATATATTATGTGTAGATATATAAAAAAAATGTAAGCATGCAAAAATATATAAAAAAATCTTATTTACCGTGAAAAAATAAAACCAAAAATATCGCAAGAGAGCCACATGGGATTCGAACAACCTATAAATTATACGCAAGTCTAGATACGAAACCACTGCGCTACGGTCTTCGATGATGAAAATCTAAAATAGACGTTCTTATACATATAAACGTCATAATTGACTGGCTGGCTCCTTATCGATGATAGCGTGATGATTTTCGTTTCAGAAGTAATATTTGCAGGTAAATGGAATAATGTAATATATTGTACGTGATTTTACCCGCCGCTTTGATTTTATTATGTGTTTTGATTAGTTTTTACAAAATATTAAGAAGATATCGAATAGAAATGACAATTTTGTTTCGAAAAAATGGTAAAAGTTAGTTTTATTACAAAAAAAGGATAAAATAATGACAAAATTTTTAACTGTAACTGGGGATCGAACTCGCGGCAAATGTCGTTCAATACCTACATTTTCGATTATTACTCACCCCCCATAGGAAATAGCGTGATAATTTATAGCCTATAAGTTGCCCTGACCTATAAGGATTATGTATTCAAAATTTGAACAGGATCGGTTCAGTAGTTTTTGCGCCAATTAATACCATCGCAAAATAATTTTACTGTTTTATTATATGTAATAATAGATAATTATCAAGTTACATACAATTTTAATGTGTAAAAATTATCTACATCGATTTCTAAAATTAATAATACGCACTTCACTTAAAATTGCTACAAATATATTATATACGTAGATTTACAAAAAAAAATTGTAAGCATGCAAAACTATATAAAAAAATCTTATTCACGATGACAAAATAAAACAAAAATTTCTGCTAAGAGAGCCGTATGGGATTTGAACCACCTTCACATTACATGAAAGTCTAGATACGAAACCACTACGCTGTGGTCTTCGATGAATAAATTTTAAAATAGACGTTCTTATATAAACGTCATAATTGACTGGTTGGCTCCCTAACGATGATAGCGTGATGATTTTTGTTTTAGACGTTAAATTTGCAGCTAAATGGAATAATGTAATATTATAGTACGTGATTTTACTCGCCGTTTTAATTTTATTACGTGTTTTGATTAGTTTTTACAAAATATTTAGAAGATATCGAATAGAAATGTCAATTTTATTTTTTAATTTATATTAATTATGATTGATGATGGTTTCGAAAAAATACATTTTTAAGAGAAAGATATTATATACTTTACAGACTTTAAAAACACTTAACTAATTAAAACTATAACATATAACTAACATAATAAATAGCGCAACATATGTCTAAAACGTCACACGTCAATATACAACCCGCCCCTGATCGTTCCCGGTGCAAAAGTGCCCATAATACTGGCCGCATTACCTCGCTGGATAGCGATGGCCATCCTTTGCACCAAAAACGACCCGGACCGGGAGTCACCCGTTGCCTCCCCGAGCCTACGGCCTAAATCCCCCACAAAACGCTTTGCCTCCGTACTCCAACTGCCCAGAGTCTCCACAGCAACAGGCACAAAATGGTAAAGCTGCACCAAGGAAGCGTACTTCAGCCTTTTTTTAAAGCAGGCGTCTTCAGCGGCGGCAGAAGCAGTGTGCATGGTGCGACTCAGGTGACTGGCGGCGACAGTGCTGACGCAAGTTGCGTCCCAGATCAGGCACTTCCCGTTCTTCCACGGCACCAGAGTCAGCCCATCCGGCCTCTTACCGTCAGACCTGCTAAGACCTGAAGGCTCAAGCACGCAGGGGATGTTTGCCGATATAAGGGCTCTCCGGACAATGTCGTTCAAGGCGTGGTGACGCGGGAACCTCCCTGTGCAGCGCCGACAGCTCAGTGCGTGATGGCCATCGGCCTCCACCAAAGAACCGCAGGTGCATATATGAGGCTCGCACACCTTACAGCCTAGGCGGAGAGCCACCGCCACACGCAAAGAGTCATTGTCGAGTAGAGTGCCCAAATGAGGCGAAGGAATCGCCTGTAACCACGCCCCGGACTCGGGTTGCGACACTGCTCGTAGTCTGGCCTTATCGACTCCCAATGCACCCTCTAACAATTGCTCTTGAAGCAGCTTCACCCCAATGTCATCCCACGCCCGCTGAACATGTTCTGATTCGGGGATTGTCGCACCCGAGTTGAGGGTCAACCAAGCTGAGACAGCATCTGACGCAAAGGGCATGCTTCCCCCGTCACCATTAGTATTGAGTAATACAGTGACTAGGTTGGCAACCCCATGCGCAGACGCCAAGAAAGCCGGCAGACCCACATCCCGTGCGCACCGCACCCCGGGACCACCACAACGGATAGGTAGAGCTGCCTGCCTCCACTGGGGCCCTTCTAGGGAGACATTGAGAACAGACTCCACCACCACCTTCAAGGCATCGTCAAACGAGGAAACTTCCTCGGGACATAACCAAGTAGGGGTGGTCCGCAACATATATGTGATTTTTGGGAGAGCGAAGCACATGCGCAATAGGACAATCGCAACGTGCGCGGAAAGATCTTTAAGACGCTCGTGAGCAGAAAGGAGGAGCCGAGTTCGAGACGTAATGGCTTCAGGAACTGCACTAAGGAAAATAGGGGATCCTAAGAGATAGAAGTCGGAGCATGAAAGTTCTCTGAGGCCAGGAAGAAAGGAGTTAAAGCGAGAAAAGTGTGTACGAGCTTCAATACTACAGGGGAAAAATTCGCACTTCGAGGGATTCAACTCCAGACCCAGGTCTCTGAGGCGAGGGACTAGAGCCTCTAAGTCCTGAAAAACATCTTCCGGTCTGCCCCCGATAGTGCCATCGTCAAGGTACCACACATTTAGGCCAGATTTCACCTCGACAATCGTCTTATGAATGGCCAAACTGAAAACGAGTGGCCCGAGCGGGTCCCCCTGTTGGGCTCCCACTTTTGAAAGAATAAGACTGTTATCGGAGAAAAGATTAGAAGGCAGTCTATAAACCTGATGAAGGAAGGGGCCTAAAGATGGGATTTTTTCCTTGACCTCGCTCAACAGAACGTCTCTTTCCAAAGTATTGAACGCGTTGCGAATATCTAGCTTCGGCAGTATCGAGTCTTCGTTCTGCGGATCCATCACAAATGCTCGCGTAGCGTGGATGGCAGCTTCGCATCCCAGACGTGTGCCAAAACCCAACTGATGAGGCTGCAAGTAGCGGGACATATCCTCTTTCACTGCACGACAAGCCAATTTTGCAGTAAGACGGCGAAAGACACTACCGACTGCAATTGGTCTTACTCCGCCGTATTTTATTTTGAAAAAACGGTAAAAGTTATTTTAATACAAAAAAAGAAGACAAAATAATGACAAAATTTTTAAATGTAGCTGGGAATCGAACCCGCGGCAAATGTCGTTCAACATTTTGGATTATTGTTCACCCCCCATAGCAAATAGCGTGATAATTTATAGCCTATCAGTTGCCCTGACCTATAAGGATTATGTATGCAAAATTTGAACAGGATTGGTTCAGTAGTTTTTGCGCCAATTAATACCATCACAAAAGAATTTTACTGTTTTATTATATGTATAGATAATTTTCTACTCTGTTTTTTTTTTGGTGGGTAATGAGTTAGTGGGAAGAAACCACAAATAATTATGCTTGTCAGAAGTTATCTGGCCAGGAACCTAAACAAATACATACGAACCGTAAATTGGAATGTTGAACTTGAACTCTCAGATATGTTTATGAGTACTTTCCTTTTCAATCATCAGCAAGCCCGATAGCAAAATGTTACGCGTTATGCCTGGTACTTCTATTAGACCCAAATTTGAGATCGGTAAGTCACCTCTCTGAGGAGTGACTGGAAAAATGTGACGGCGTTCTTATCTTCTGTATGGCACAGGTCCTGACTGGACATAGTACCTCCGTGTCCTCGTGGAGGTGATCGGTAGCAGTAACTTCTCGCGCCGGGAAGTGGAAAGTGAGGAGGAATAGAAAGCAGTCGCCTCATTCTGCGAAGCAGTAATGCTAGCAAAGAAGGCGGCCGCACATGTTTACTTTTACTCACTTTTAAATTGTTAAAGTGTCGGTCAGTCAAAAAAAAAAGTGAAACTAAATGAACGTCAACTACTGAGTGTTGTGGCGCCAAATGATAAAATTTGAATAAAATACCAATATAAAGGTACTATAGAAGGGTCTGTCAGGCCGTACCAGGCATCCTGAAGGTTAAAATGGCATTCTATGTGTTTTTGTCCCGGACAAAGCATTTGAAGAGAAGCAAAAGCTATCTCCACATTTTTTTTTGCTCTATGACCACTGAATATTAAGTACCACATCGCAAATCCCAATGGATCCTCACAAACTTTTTTCTCCACAAAAAGTGAAAATGTTCGCAAAAAATCTAGAATCGTTTGAATAAAAGCAAAAAACGAAAAGTAAGAATTAATTCCTCGACGTAATTGTTAATTAGGAGTTTTTATTAAAATTATAGCAGAGTGGACAACAAAGCAGTTCTTTTTATCTTTTTTTTCCGTTTCAGTTAGTTTCAGTCTTTGATTTTTATTTTGTTTCGTTGTTTAATTATTAAGCTGTTTCAAATTAGAAAAGTGTCTGTACCTGTTTTGTTTGTTTTGTAATTGGAACTCTGAAACTGATAAATTAAAAAGGCGGATTGCGAGAAATGTACCTATCTATTCTCTTTTTTAATATATTCTTTTTAGGGTTCTGTACCTCAAAAGGAACAAAACGGAACCCTCTATAGGATCACTTTGTTGTTCGTCTGTCTGTCTGTTAAGACCCTTTATCTCGGGAACGCTTAGAGATATCAAGTTTTAAATAAAACCATATACTCAGGTTTACGGTGCCTTAAAGCTGTGAAAAAATCAAACTTCTAAGTAAACGGAGATAAAAAGATACGGCCATTCAAGTCGCAAATAACGTATATTTCGACACTTTCAAGGGAATCAAAATTTATAGGGTACTTCCCGTTGAATCAGTATCCTGATAGGCATAAAGTAAGGTCTTATAGCACAGATATAGGAAAAAATGAGAAAAGAGCAAATTTGTTGTCACGTCACAAAAAAAACTTTTTTGCAATGCGGAAAAATTCGATACTCGGACTCCATTCGGAAATTGAAATAAGTACAGGAGTAAGTTTGTACAGAACCCTCAATGCGCTAGTTCGATTCGCACTTGCTGTTTTTTATTTAATAAAATCACTTAAGTCACTAAGTGTTTAGTTCACCCCCATTCGGTAAAATATACAATACACGGCATTGCGAGAATTCGCATCGATAGACGAAACTTATCAAACACAATTTTTAGACTAGAGCAAGCGAAGCCGAATATTTTAGGGTCTCGGCTAGCTTATGTGACTAATGCTAAAATCCTAACTGATTGAATAACGTTCAGAATTATACTAAAACTAGCTGTTGCCCGCGACTTCGTCTACGTCAAGTTCGTAAAAATGCGCAAACTCAAATAATAATTCATTTATTTTAATTTCATATAAAACGGCTAAAGGCCAAAACGAAAATTACCTCCAGTAAATATGTTATAATTATACTAAAATGAACTAAGCGAGCCCGAATATTAAGCACCAAGCGTCATGCATGTAGGTTTGATTTTTGTTTTATTATTTGTACAAATGTAAAAGTTTCTTAGTAGACAAAATAAAAGATGTGAACTAAACATACAAGAGCGAGCGAAGCGATCTCGAAAATCAACGCATCATTTAAAAAAGAAAAAAAAAGAATGTTTGTTTTAATTATGAAAAATTCGGCTGTAGACTTGAAGAATCCCGGGTATCACCGTTGCGACGATCGCCCTGAGATCGGTTGAGATCTGCCGTTTCCTCGTGGAGGCGATAGGCGGTGGTGACCTCTCACGCCAGACACTAGTTTAGGCCAAGATCCAAAGAGAGAGGTAATGGGATGAGGTCGCCTACTTCTACAAAGCAGTAATGCTAACGAAGAAGACGGCCGCAGCCATGAAGGAACGGATATCCTCACGCCCCAGCCGCCGTGACAGGAGACGCCTCGGGCGTCGGGAGCCGCAAAGCGATCTATCTTCTACTGTCGACGCAGATCTACCAATGACTAGCAATGTGTAGATTGCCGACAGCCGATTCCGTGTCGTCGACGGCGAATAGTGTTCCACGCGCGCCTGAAAGAGATGTCAGCAAAACTGTAGGGGCCCAAAAGGGCCGATGCCTGTTAGGGCCGCAGGGAATTTCTGAAAAGGAAACTCGTGGTTCTGGAACCGTAAAGTAACTATAGAGCACAGGTGTAGTTTTAATCAGTAAAAGTCTAACACCCTAGAGCAGAGAAATCTTTGGATGATGATCCCCTCAAAAAAAAAAAAACTAGAAGAATACGGTAGCGCTACTATTACTTGTGGAGGCGAAAATCCCCTAGCATCGACATAGTCAGTACGCTCCGTATGACGAACAATAGAATACTATCTTTTAACCGTTTCACACACGCGTTTCTGAAAAGATAAAAAATCACTGAGATCGTTTCAAGAAAAATATATGGCCTAACCACGTAGCAGTACTTGGTATTCAAATGGTATTCAACAAAAATGATAAGAAGAGAAAACCAGGAGGTGTCAACTGTCCCTGGGATATTAAGCAGCCATTACCGATGGTGCCTACAGATAATACAGGGACAGAATTTCAAATGTCCCATTGAAGAAACTGTATTTTTGTGCTCCCTATATTTATTCAAATTAATTGCTTTTTTATGGCGTCCGTTGAAAATCTCCACGTTTTATTTTTTTTCGGTATGACTTTTTTATTGTTGGCTTGCGAAAATTTGTGGCAGATGTATAAAAGATTAAGAGGAATTATGTGTTTTGACCTTTAACAATAATGCTTAATTTTCTATTGCTTACTGTACCCGTTTTGGCGCAGCCACGAGATACACATTGTGTCAGTGTACTTTTTAATCTTATGTTTTTAAATGTTGTTTCTGCATTGTGTGTATCTAATCAAAGTGTGCTAAATGAAATATTTTTAAATTTAACTTTCTTCCTTTTCAAAATAATTTCACATTTTAACCCCTATACTTAAACATTCATCATCATCATCATTTCAGCTGAAAGACGTCCACGGTTGGACATAGGCCTCCCTCAAGCGAGGCCACAACGACCGATCCTGTGCGTCTTGCATCCATCGCACTCCCGCGACTCTCCCCAGGTCGTCGGTCCACCTTGTGGGAGGCCTTCCAACGCTGTGTTTTCCGGTGCGCGGCCACTCTAGAACCTTTCGGCCCCATCGACCATCCGTTCTACGAGCAATGTGCCCTGCCAATTGCCACTTTAGTTTGCCGATTCTTCGGGCTATGTCAGCGACTTTGGTTCTCCTGCGGATATCTTCATTCTTTAAGTGATCACGCAAGGAAACTCCGAGCATAGCCCTTACCATTGCCCTTTGGGTGACTGTAAGCCATTGTAAGCGACCTAGTTTCAGTACCATATGTCATCACTGGCAACACGCACTAGTCATAGACTTTCGTCTTGAGACACTGTGGTATGTTTTATTTGACAAAAACATTAGCAAAAGAAAAAAAATATACCAATCCTTTTCATTATAATGGGTATTCAGCAAATTTTTAATACAGTCGGTACATGTAAAAGTTGTACTACATTTTTTAGAATTTTCGGTACAAAGAAAAAATAAATTCCAATTTACAGTGGAATCCCATTTCGTAGAATTAAAAGAAAATAATTAATTAGAATCCTAGACTTACTAAATGAGGCGTCCTTGTTTTTTAAAGAAATGTTTAGTTTAATTACTACTTAAATTTACCGTAGTCTAAATCTAAATTATTTGAATTCATTTACTTTCAACCCTCTCATTTACAAATGCTGCTATAATATTTTTCTTAATTAAAATTTGTTCAAGATTATGATATCATTATTTTAATATTAGTTAGGTGTTTCGCAAAGTATACAAGTATTTCAACCTAGGGGTGTTTAAGTGAAGCGTGAATGGGTGAAGGTGACGTCTAGGCAAGCGTGCTTCATCGTCGGCCACATCATCGAATGCCATCAGGTGAGATAGCAGTCAAACGCGAGTCTATCCAAAATAAAAGTGTGTATTTTAGAGGTAGGCGGAACAGAGTGTAAAGACCCGCAAACCTCCGTTGAAAAAGGAAGATCCTCCGACCAGACGGGTGTTATGACTGGTGGGTTACCCGATAGATGATTTCGAGCTGTTCTATATGATCTAATCGCGCGGAGAACTTTGATTGCGCGATGCAAGATTAGTTCTTATATGACGCAATAGATGTCGCTACACTATGTACTGCTCTACTATTCATTCTTGATTATTTAATTATCCATAGCTATGTAATTTAAATACCAGAAGATAGATCATTAAAACTACAATTTTCATATTTTCAGGACAATACAATGTTATACTAACTTAGTACTAGTAAATTTCATCTAGCCGTTGGAAACCTCTTGCCTGGGTACAAGGAAGAGCCTCTTGCCTAGATACGAGTTGCCATAGCCAACCTTTCCAGAACCACGGGTTTTCCTTTCAGAATCAACTCGGGGTTCCAGTAGGCTTCGACCCTGCCGGTCTTCTACGGTTTTGCTTACATCTCTTTGAGGCGCGCGTGGAACACTACGCGCTGTTGACGATTGGGGCTCGTTCCGGACGTTTAACGGACGATCGGACGGCAAAATATCCATTTATCGTCGTTCACAATCCCCACCCCTGCGGGGGCTGGAAGTCGGGGTCGACATCCGTTCCCTCACTTGTGTGGCCGATCCCTTTACTAGGTATTACTGCTGTTACTGTTATGCGACCGCCACCCATTCCCCCTTGCTCCAGACCATGTCCTGTACCAAGGACCGGTGCGAGAGGTCGACAACTTTAAACAGATTCCGCACCCAGGTTGGGTACAGCAAAGACAATCTCCATAGGAGGGGGTTCTTGAACGGAACGGAAAAAAAAAACTGCCATCGACAGACTTTTTTTAAGGTGGGAAATCATCCAATGAATGCTTCCGCTAGGGAGTGTCAGACTTTTACTGACTAAAACCACACCTATGTCCTTCAGTTGCTCTTTCAGGTTTCCTTTTCAAAAAATCCCCACGGTCCTAGCTAGCGGGCATCGGCCTTGCTGGGCCCCTGCAGTTTGCTGACATCCCTTTGAGGAGCGCGTGAATTACTAAGAGCTGTCAACGACCGGAACTCGGTCCGAACGATTCAGACGGCCGGCTGACGAGCTACCCATCAGCGTCCGCAAGCTTGCGTCTACCGTGGCTGGTAGTTGGTTTCGGAATTTGCTGTTGGAAGCCTTTGTCCAACAGTGAACGTATTTTAGTTGAAATGATGACACACTTATTTAAAAAAAACCTCTAAGTATCTAAAATAAAACATCAAAATAAATATTTGCGTTGCTTGGCACGAAAAATCAAATCCAAATTACCTGTTATCGACACAGTGTATAAAGTAAATTGACTTTGAACAAAATTTTATCGGAAATCAGTAATTTCTATGGAATGAGTGAATAATCTCGTTCCTGTGTCAATTTAAAAATTGACGCATTTTGCACGTAGAACGATCTTTTCCTGTCGTAAAGCCTAAACCGTTGGTAAATAAATACGTAACATAAAGTTTGATGAGCTGGTCTGAGGAGTGAGGAAATGGCGATATGAAGGTAAAAAGAAAACTCTGTTTGGAAACATTCAGCGCTTTAAATTCATCAGTCATCGTTGCTGACAAAGAAATGTTATTACTCTGTTGTCGATTTTATTAATGACGAATTGTAATTTTTGCTTACCTGTAACTCTAACCTCTATACCTAGTTTTTATAATCTGTAAATTAACCTATATTTTTTGTATGCCCACCGGCAGAATGTACTGGGTATACATATATCTGATCTAACCTAACACCATTATTGTAACACCTGCATTCAATACAAATAAAGAATATTAATAATAAATATTTCTTTCTCTTTCTTTCTTTCTTTCTTTCTTTTCTTTCTTTCACACCGGCATCGGGAATAGGGTCCTAGCTACCGGTGGTCAGGGCTCCTGAGAGAGGAATCTTCGGACTATACGCGCCGTGTCCAGAAGTACTGCCTTCTGAATCAAGTCCTTGATCCAACTGCCTAACGAGAGCCTCGTCAGGTGGTGGTCGAGGCTCTTGGCAATTAAGCCATTGGCCGTAATTATTATTATTATTATTAAAAAACTCTAAAAGTCCCATCACTAACCTAAATGAAACAACTTTACTGCAGTTTTCCAGTCGAATTTGTTCCTAGCTTTTTCTTTCTTTGATTTGCCATTCATCATCATTCTAAGTTGTTAGGTAATAAATAATATATTTTTATTACAGACTAGCTTTTGCCCGCGATTTCGTCCGCGTAGAAGTCGAATATGGTTTTATTAGGTTTTTTGAGATACGAATTTAAATTCTACGTGTATCAAACGATGTTTTTCAATAAACTCATGAAAATATAAATGAACGGGATTTGACGTACGAATCGAAAGGGTGTACGCACAACTTGTGATGGTCAAGCCACGCA
Organism: Mythimna vitellina; assembly: GCA_949316375.1. NCBI lineage: Eukaryota > Metazoa > Arthropoda > Insecta > Lepidoptera > Noctuidae > Mythimna > Mythimna vitellina. Next base: position 1,958,480 of record OX438687.1, on the reverse strand, counting down.
CAGTCTGATACGATAAATGTAATAAAATTGTGCCGGGAGTGAGCACACTCACTTTTCAACACTAGTGCGAAAAACAATAAATTGCGTGCCCAAAAGCGGTAGGGATAAGAGCGAGTTTAGAAGTGAGCGTATCGAAAATACTTTAATCGTTTCTCATCTCCTAACCTCTTCTTACTTGTACCAAATCAAAACTCCTACATTGTCGAATCTTCATTACGTAAAGTTGTTTACTGAGGGCCAAGTAAACAAGGCATGCAATTTGAATGTCCGCACACTTTCGTGTTTTTGTACTTGACGAGCGTTAGCTTTGGTACAGTGATGGTTAATTACTGATAAGCTAAACCAACTTAAACAAAGAACGACTGGTTTACCAATAATAGACCACTAAAATAACTTCACTCAATGTCCCATGTCCCCTAGTTGGGACAGATTGAGCGTCCACAAAAATCCTCTATCTGGAACGGTTTTGAGTTTCACGCTTCATCTCGCTCCACGTCATTCCGTTGCTCGCTGCTTCTGCTAACACGGTGCAACGCCCTGTAACGACCGGTCCTGTGCGTCTCGCATCCATCGGATTTCCATGACCCTCACCAGGTTTTCGGTCTACCTTATGGAGGTTTACCTACCGTCTTTCGGTACGTGGTCTCAACCCTTCGGCCCCATCGACCATATGTTCTACAAGCAACGTGGGTACATTGCCCATTGCCATTTAAGTGCTAAAAATCAATCTGTTAATTGCCTACGTCGGAGATATCCAACAAACAGTCTCGCGTTTATTCCGCCTGGGTCGCACGTCTACAACCAAATACTCCATCTTTTCAGCTCATCTGTCACCTACGGAAACCCCTCAAGCGCCGATTGTACATATGCCTTTACAATTTGAGTGATCTTGAAAAACGTTTAATTGTCGTTTTGTATATACGGCTGTACGAAACTTATTTGGCCAAAAATTTGGTCTCTGTATCTTCGTTTTCCCAAGTTTTTTTTTATTTCTTTTTTTTGGTGATTTTACGTAAAAACTTGCAATTGCATAATAATAATACGCCTATACGCGCGAGGGGCTAAAGAGCTAACTTAGATGGAGTACCCAGTCACAAATTCACGACCCTTGTGAATAGGAAACAAAAACACACGTTAAACACATCTGATGCAAGGGGTCAAAAGGTTGATCAACATTATTTCACCAACGACAATTACAACTCCTGCCCACCCCTTCCAAACTATCAGCGCAACAACCATCCCCAGTTAACGAGAAAAAGCGTAATAACGCACAAATACACAAACAAACTGACCTATTTCTTATACTCATTCGCGATATTACAGAAACTGGATGGCAAACACATAAATCTATGTTATGCTATTACTTTTAGTTCAGGAGATAGTATCTGTAGGGAGAATCGCTAAAATGAGTATTTTATAATATGACATTATAAGATACATACATTTACATAATAAAAATTTACATTTCGGTGAAGTCGAAGAACGAGCTGGGTGAAAAGAGACACATGTCACTTTGACTGCATTTGGGCTTATGTTTGCACGAACCGAGCAGATAACGGTGCCAACCGCAGAGGTGCGGTGCTCTTTCTTCTGTCGGCAGCCGTGCGAACAACGTCTAGTCTCGGCAACTGTCTTACGGCTTGTCGTGTGAAGTGAATATCTAAAGCTTGCATCATAATAAATCAGTTGTGTGATCTGGAATAGTTTGTTTATTGCTCGTTATCCAGTCATCGCGTACAAAACAGAGTCCCTAGACAGAACTTCGATAGCGTCCTGCGCGGGCATACATCGCCCTGAACAGAACTTCTACAGGACTTCAATAACGTCCTGCGCAGGCGTATATGCCAATCACCATCGAAGTTCTATCGATCGAAACCCAAATTCCTTCAGTCACATGTTTTACGTTTGACCTAGCTCGTTCATTCGTTCTCAAGCTTTCGTACTATTGACTTCACTGACATATACATACACGTATTAAATACTTATCATGTTTCATCATCATCGTCATCTTCCTGCTTTTGTCCCGTGTTATTTGGTGGAGGCGCAAAATGATTTTTTCTTCCTTTCTGTCCTGTCACCCGTCACGCTTTCATATATCACTTCCTTTTTTTCGATATTACTCATCACACAATTTATCCATCTGAACCTTTTTCTACGTTCCACAAATGCGTTTCGTGATTGTCATGCAACGAATTAATACCATAAAACCCCTGACAAAAATACAAAATATGTATACTGTTTTACTGTACTAGTACATACGACATATGTATAGAATGATCAGACATGCTTTTAGGCCATTCACATGCTGGAGTGATGACGTTGGGAAGGCCTCAGGAATCCACTGGATGTAACACACAAAAAAATGGTCCATGTGGGGGAGAATTATTTTTAGTAATGATGTAGCCTATTTTCACAGGGTTGCAAAAAAATCACGAAAGGTTTACGAACTACTTTGCATTATTATTTAAAATGGCACCTGATACACTCGCACCTTAGATATCGAATATTATCTCCATGGGTTGTCCCGGGTTCCCTTTCCTGGGACGCAAGGAAAAAAAGGAACATAGAAGTGAGTCAGTAAAAGTCTGATACGCCTACCCGCTCCACCCTAGACCGAGAGAAGTCATTGGATGATTTCTAATACCATTTTTCTGAAAAACTTTTAAGGGTTTAAAAAAACAAGTTTTGTGAAATATTCGAGTAAATCACGGAATTACCGAATGCTAACTGAGTTTTCAAGCATTATCTCTCTTTTCTTATATTACATCTTTATCGAACATTGCGTTGGATTACGCTAAATGAAGCAACAAACAGTGAGTGGAAAAGAATTTTCTTAACTAACTTAATCATACTGACTGTCATCTCACCACTCAGCACAATCAATTCAGTCAGCCAACTAGCGACTAAATTTTCAATATTACGTCACTAAACTCTCCGTGTCCTAAATCCACAAACGTCAAACTATCACTAATACAATCTTCGAGATGCGGAAACTTACAGTACGGTTGTCTCCCAAACTAGCCGTGTTTGGACGGCGGAGCTGCAAATCGACCGGATGGCTGAGTAATTATGTTGGATGTTTTGCATGTTGAGATAAACAGTTGCTAATATTGAGTGATCTGTTTAGTAGTGTTTAGGCAAAGGGAATCGTAGAGAGGAGTGTGAAATGACTACTGGCAGAATCATTGGTGATTCGATATTATAATACAAATAATAATAATAGTGGATAGGGCAATCATTGTGCCGATAGTTGTGACGGCCAATGGTTTAATATCAAAAAGCCTCGACCAACATCTAAAGAGGCTCGCGTTGGGCAATAAGAAGAGAAGTGTTTTCTTTTTGTTGCTTTACATGTGTGTATATTTGCTAAATCTTCACGCTAAAACAGCAGAACGAATTTAGATGACATTTCGCACACATATAGACCATCTCCTGGAATAGGATATGGTGCTTTTTAACCCAGGAATATATTTCCTTCTAATTATTTCTACAACCTTAGGGGTGGAGCCATTAGCAGAAAGTAATACTTCCTATTCTACGATTGACAACATGATGTCGTGGGTGTTATGGTAGGCGTTTCGTCTAGTAGCGTTTTCCATGAAGTTTTGTGACCACTCCTCTTTATCCTGGTTTTAGTGGAAAATTTATTTCGACTTTCTGAAATCTCCACAGCAGTTTGGCAGAAACAAGTTTTAGACAATCGTGACTGTAAATATTTTAATTTACATAAATACAGTAGTTGGGCTTATTTTTTTGTTTTAAACGTACTAGGTAATCCTTAGAGCTACCATTAAAATTAGAAAATTGTAATCCCTCTAAAACACCAATTTGGATGACCTTGAATATTAATTCAGACAAACAAAAAAAAAACAGAAAAAGGCAATACAAAATAGACAATAGTACAAAGGTACTATTTATTTCCAAAGAAATTTCTTCCAGCAGACCTGCGAAAGGAGATATTAAAAGAAATGTGGAAAATAGTGTGTAGGAAACAAGAGAAGATTCAGTTGCACCTACCATGTTATGTTTCTGCGCCACCCTAAGCTCAACTGGTAGAAAATTTCTAAAGCCTTAAGTTCGTCTTTGTGTAGTATTATTAACTATTGCATAAAGTTTTGATAAATCAATAAATATCTCCTTAAAATTTTGTTTATTTAAGTATTGTTTCATATCGTCTAACCAAGAAACCCAGCTCGATTTCTTATTACATCCACTTTCTGCAAAAAAATCTCCTATATTACAGCTTATCCGTAAAAACAAACTGCCAACACACATAATTCGGCTCACACAGACCCTGTGACGTGATTGAAGAGCATTTTCCTTGAGAAGTCCGACAAAAGTTTGTTTCTTGTTAACTCTCAAAGTGGGATTTGTCGCTGATAGAGCCTCCAAACGACACGATAAGGACTGTCTTATCTGCCTCTGATTTAATATTATTCTATGTCTACCCGAGGGTAGGATCGTCGCTGGTTTATCAGATAATATATTTGGCTTTTTTTTTTTTGCTTGAGTTTTTGAAGAAAAGAAAGTCTTGATTTGTTGGTGTTGTAGTATTGTTGTTTTGTATGTTGTCGACAACAGTATTTGAAGGTTTTATTGGTAGTATTCCTACACAAAGTTATTTGCAAAAGCAAGAGGTATTAAAGTTTATTTAAAGAAACTTTTATGTATCTGTCACTTTTATGAAACTTAACTTGAATAAAGAGTGAAATTTTTTGCAAGAGTCTGTGTTTCCTGATGCTTCATCCTAAAGATTATCAAGTCTAGGTATAAATAGGTTAATATTACATTAGCGTACTTCACTGTTCATATCTAAATCTGGTGACCAGGTTTTTTGTACTCTGCCATGAGTAACAATAGAAGCCTCAGCAAGAACTTTGGAAATCATTATCATCTACCTGTCCTTGTCCCTTGTTAGGCTACCTGTCCACCGAAGTGGAGGAGCGGAAAAACGGAGAAATATTAACCAATAGGATTGCACAAAATCTCTGCCCCCCTTTAGTGGACAGGGAGTACGAACTAGTTTAAACATTCATACAAAACTGGGAAGCGGAGCGTGGAAGTAGAGAGTTTCAAATCACTCCTTACACAATCCAGCTATTGTTTTATTTGGCCTCCCTTTCATTTACATGTAGGTATATTGCCTTTGCATTTGATCCCAATAAATAAATAAATATGATATTCTATATTCCTCCTCTTTTGCTGGTGCACTTTCAAACTTTCTTTAATATAAGTTTGGAAATAATCAGTACTAATTGGTAAGTTACTCGTATTTATATTCCTTAAAGTTCTTTATCTTTCCATACCAGTAATATTAGCAAAAGCTAGTTACAACAATCTACATTCCTAATATTAACAACAACAACAAACAACAATTCATTTACTTATTACTAACGCTCCCAGATGGATACAAATATCATTTCTACAAAACTATTGTCCATATTCGTTGAGTTCCAAAGTCACTACCAAAAACGATTGACTCGAGTTAGTGCCCAAATACAAAACTGCGATGCGCTATCGGATCATAAAAATCTTTGAGCTCACACTTAACTTTATTAAATAAACCCTATTATCCAGAAAAAGGGTTTATTTAATAAAATTAACGACGGGACAATCCATCAATTTTGACAAATAACAATATGCCTATTCTTGCAAAAAAACAGATACAGTCATTTGAGTTGCTAAAGATGGTTCTTGTATAGCAAATATAAAAGGATCATCTCCAGCAACTCCCGCAAGAAATCACATAAAGCTAATTGTATAGTTTCGGACCAGACCAGAGATCCTTCAATATTATTTGTCTGGTTCCTCCATTCGTACTTACATTATTTCCCTTTATTTCCATAGTAGACTCGTGTCAGTCTTGACTGAGGATTAAATCTTGGAATATGGGCTTTCACACAAAACTGCGATACAGTGCGATACATCACAGACATCTGCAACAACAATAGCTGCGTTGTGATTTCATGCGGCAAAACATTGGTTCAGATAATCACAATGTGCGATGCGAATCAATCTGCAAGTTTTTGAAATTCGTAGTGTGAGCTCAAAGATTTTTACGATCCGATAGCGCATCACAGTTATGTATTTGGGCCCTAGGGTCAATCGTTTTTGATAGTGACTTTGGAACTCAACGAATATGGACAATAGTTTTGTAGAAATGATCCCTGGAAATCTATTATATCTGCTGTTCGTTAGTCTTGCTAAAACTAAAAAACGGCTGCACAGATTTGGGTAATTTTGATTTTGATATATACAAGATAGTCCAGGCAAAGTTTAAACGACGAGAAAAAATTGAAAAATCACGAAAAAAAAATCCAATTACAACGCCATCTCTAATTAAAATGTCCTTAAATGAAATATACCGTTCTGGCAATGCCAGTAGATGGCGTTATCCTTACTATTAGGCGGTACGAAGTGCGCCGGGTCAGCTAGTTATTTAATAATTTCCCTCGCTGTGACTGAAAAGCAACGGACTGTCAGATTCACATTGACTAAAACCCAACTATTATCCTTCAGTTAACTTTTGAGTTGCAGGACCGCGGTTACTCTTTCGGTAAATTCTGTTGCCCTGGTAAGCATCGGTCTAAGCAGAATAGAATAGAAAAAAAAATATTGCACACCAAAATAGTAACAAAACTTTTAAACTAACTTAATCTATGGGTACGATGGCGGTCTTATCGCTAACAGCAATATCTACCAGACAACCTTAGGATGGACTGTAAGAACCTAACATAAAAAAGGGGGAAGTTTGCGGTGTACTGCAAATTAAATTTAACACTAAAATTATATACATAGATATAAAATTATATTATATAGCTATTATATATGAAAGACAAAAAACAAAGTCATGAATATTAAATATATATACAACACATTATTATAGAATTTATTTTATTTCGGTCACAAAAAGATCCATCATCATCATCATCATTTTAGCCGAAAGACGTCCACTGCTGGACATAGGCCTCCCCCAAGTGCCGCCACAATGAACGGTCCTGTGCGTCTCGCATCCATCGTACATATTGGGGGGGTTTGCCATAATCGCCACGCTTGGCAGACGGGTTGGCGATCGCAGTTTGGTTTTTGTAATGCACAGAGGATGCTGCTGCCCATTCTCTGGTACGTCCCTTAGTCGCCTCTTACGACACCCACGGGAAGAGATGGGATGGTGTTATTCTTTACGTCCGGACACCATACGGAACAAAAAAAAAAAGATCCATACGGTGTAATAACTTAATAAATAACTTATTATTTAGTGTTAGTACCCATTACCCTTTGCATAAGAATTTTTACAATCGGATGGCGTGATATTATGGTGGCAGCTTTTGAAGCACGCGTGAATCACAGTGCATCGTTGACTTGGGCCTGATTCTTATCGACCAGCTACCAATTACTCGCCGTCCTTATGCTCGCACTTATAGTAGTTGAGAATCACTCAATGCCTTCCGTTGTCCAGGGCGTCTCCTGCGGTAGTTGGAACATAAGGGTTACCTCTCCTCTTAAAAAGAGGACTTATCGCCGTACTTGCGGCGTGTCCAGCTCTGGGTTGCGTCGGTTGGTCTCTCTATGCCACTATGTGATTCCACGAGATTTGTCCGCAGTAGCATAAGCATAATAGCATAATCAGCATTTCAATAATCCCACTGCTAGGACTCAGGCCTCCTTTTTAGGAGAGGGAATAGGCCGTAATCCACCACGCGGGCCCAGTGCGATTGTCCGCAGTGCTGAGATTTATCATTATAAGGCCCCCAAAAGGTTTCTTCGAAGCGTAATTCATGTTCATAGTTTATCGTAGGAAAAGTTCTCGATTCCAAGTGCCACTCAAACTCAATTCTTTGTACCGAGGTATAAATACGTTGAAGGTTTTCGTTTTCAACTGACTAAGGTCTTTAGTAGTTGTAGTCAATTACCATTCAAGTTGATACTTAATAAAATAAGAAATGGAATAAGGAATGTAATACAAGAATCTAAATATTGAAAAACTTACAATTAATATATTTATACAAAACAAGTTTTCAATGAAAATCATTTTTTAATAGAAAGCTTTTATATCGCGGTATATATATATATACATGTATATAAAAGCAAAATACCACTCACTGATTAATCACGAAATCTCAGAAACTATAACACCTACAAAAATTTTTGGTGGGTTCCTATAGGGTCATTCCTATAGACATCCGTTAAGAACGTAATTTAGGAAACTACCTCTGAGGGGTCTAAAGTTTGTATAGGAAAACCTACTTTCACGCGGGCGAAGCCGCTGGCAGAAGCTGGTATACCTATATAATTAATCTTTTTCAAGACTATTATAAAAAGCTCAAACACAATAGGGTTATCTGAGTTCCTATGGCCACCTTTCGGTTCCATCATCAGATCAGCTCCATGCTATAATATTTTTGCATTGTCATCTGATTTACACATGCATGCAAAATTTCAGCTCAATCGGTAACCGGGAAGTTGATCAAATTCAATTTGCAAGATTGATTACAGACAAGCAAACATCGGGACAGGTGAAACTAAATAAAAGCTTGTAAAAACACTGTTGAATGTAACTTTAATATTAGTTATTTTTTATTGTACTTAGTTACATTCAACTTTATTTTTGACGTTATTATTCGTCTTGATAACCCAAGTGTTTTTAGATAGGTGACGTTAAAAAAAACCCCTATGTTGGGTTTTTTTTTATACGGGATATATTGACTGCAACAGTCGGGACCTATTAAAATATTCTAGACTAAAATCATCTAATATAGGTCTCGATTCTTGCAATGTTCCGTATTAGGATTTATTATTTGTTTTATTATATGTGTTTAAATTAATGCAATTACATTGGTTTTTACGCTGGTCTGGCTTCACTTAGTAAAAGAAAGCTAGAAAAAAACGTATTTAAACTTAACAGACGACGTATAAGTCCCCAAAACACTTGTGGTAACGCCTAAAATTTATCCCAACACGTGAAGTAAAGGAAAAATAGCTTTTCCACACCATTACTGCTCTTAAAATGAAACAATTCCATTCGTACCCGTCAACCCAAACTTTCTAGAACAAAACCGAAAAAACAAATTCTAACACTAAATTGAAAAACGCACGAATCGTTCAAATGCCCGTGTTTTGTTGACAGTCGGGGGAAAAAAGAGCTTTGTGTGTTCGTCAGTCAGCAACATAAAGAGATGTTGATGAGGGTTCTCTGTGAGGTGGCTGCCGAGTTTTTATTGATTTAGACTGTACATGACTTGTACTGTTGTGTCTTAATGGCTAACGTTGAGTAGGTCTGTTGAAGATTTGTATGAAAGTTGAAAAAAAAAAGTAAAAAGATATTTGAATTTAAAAACCTTGAAGCGTTATTAATTTTTTTTTAAAGAAATGATAGAGGAAGTTATAATCATAAATCCATTTTTTTTCTGTTTTGCGAAATTCTTTTGCGTTTTCGTTAAATTATCATGTACATTAGATTATGCTTAAGTGACAAACAAATTGCCTTTAAATGTTCATGACCTTTAGAAAATACGTGTTATTTCCTTATTTCGCCTCACCTAGAGTGATACTACTTAGCAAAAGTAGACATAATGATTCTACTAAAAATTTGCTCTAGTACAGCGGCTGAGGAAGAGAAGTGGTTCAGAGTCAAAAATAATGGAGGAATGGGAGCAGAAATTGTTCCAGTCCTTCGATGTATGCGGCCTGTATTTCCTGAAATACGGGCCCCAAGCCTAGTTTAGGTATCAGTTTCCCCACAATATGCTTACTGTATCTACTTTTAGCCTATAAACTGTAATTATTATGTATTGCGGTGAAAAAATAATTCTTATTATTATTAAATCTTATTATTAGTTTTTGTATTATCATGTAATCATAACTATGTACGTATAACTACATATTCAATTACTGTTTCATTAATTTCTCCTTTCATAATTAATGAATATTAAAAACCAAGTTGAATGGAAAAAGTTGCACTACAGCAACAAAGCACGCTTAAAACATTATAGCGTAAACTTTACAGAAATGAGTATGTCAGTACCAGTGATTGAGTTTCCCGGGAACCGTTATTGGTATATTTTGTATTTTTCAAATTAACGAAAATTTTCGGTTTTACTGACGTTTATTACGCTTTCAACTCCACCTGAATGTAATTGTTTTTATTTCTCAGACCCGGCGTAATTTCACATAATTGATGATGACAACGGGTGAAATCTGACCGTGGTTTATTTGTTTGTCGTGTGTTAATATATTTATAAATGTTTAATGACTTTATTATTTATCTACATTAATTACTACCTTTTTTGCACTCATTTCTACCTACTTATTCACAGTGTCTCAGCAGTCAAACGTTAATTATATCTATCTACAAAGTCCAAAGTAATCAAAATCAAAAATCATAAAACGTCCAATATTTTATTGTCTAAGTTACTAAGCCTTATCTTCTCCTATTAAATTTTGAACCTTCTCTTAATTAAAATAAAGGTGAATTCGTTCGCTAGTCCCTTATAATTAATAGAGGTTCAAAACTTTGCCCACTTTGCGACATTTTCTTTGAGAATTGACGATTGTAGGTACTTGTCTCAGAAATTAATGTGACCTATAAAAGAAATATTCGTATGGAGTGAGAATTGAGTTGATAGCGATTTGGATAATTTTTTAACAGTAATAGGTTAAAAAATTACGTACATATTAACCTACATTTTAAAACATTATTTCTTAATTCTATACATTGGTTAGCGTCATGCTCATCATCATCATCATCATTTCAGCCGAAAAACGTCCACTGTTGGACATAGGCCTCCCCCAAATGTCGCCACAAAGACCGGTCCTGTGCGTCTTGCATCCATCGGATTCACGCGACCCTCACCAGGTCATCGAGAAAATAGCGTCATGCTAAAATGTTTGAATTAAATAATTTCAGTGAGTGATCAAAATACAAAATTCAAATAAAAACTTCTAGATAATCAATGATTGAATTTTATATTACATAGATTTGTTTTTGCCCACTTTCAACACATTTTCAGTGGTAGTTAACTCTGCGCTCTTTTTGAGTACAGAAGTGTTTATAAATGGAGCCATAGACGTACCAAATATATGGTACTAATTGTGGTACCATATATTATGTTATGGTATGGTTGGGTGATACCAAATGTATTTTATTTTATTTTAATAAGTACAGTGACAGACTACAGACTAAGACAATAAAACAACATACAGTACATAAATCTGAAATCCGATTATACTGTACACAGCATTCAAAGTTTAATATGCTACTGTATGGAGAAATTAATAAATGACACTAATGTGATTACAATATATACAAACAATTTCTCAATTCGTTAAAACTGTTCAAGAACAAGTCTACTTTATAATAATATATATTTTAATATTTTAATTCAATTTAATATTGTATTATATTGATTGTACATTCTGGATAACAGGTTATTTTCAAAAACATTTTTGTTACTAGCGGGAATATGGTGTGGCGTAGTATGGTATGGTAGTATGGCATATGGTGGTATAGTACGGTATATATGGCTACATGCCGTGATAAAAACTATTATATTGTTCAAACGTTCATGTGCTATAATTTTAAAATCTTCTAATATTTGTTGTATACTCGTGTTGCAAGCTCATCAACCTTAATTGTTTCATTCATCTTGCTTTACTTAATCTCTTGGGTCTATTTCTCTTGTGGGCTCATCGTTGTTGTTTGTATCTTTTTCATAACTTGGACCATTAAAATTTCTAAGTCGCCCAAGTACCCCAGAGTTTTGGCGGATTAAGATAATTAAAATACTTGATGGCAAAGTTACGATGCCGCTGCTGAGATTAACGAAAACATGTATTTTTTATCATCCACCATAAAATGAGAGTGGATAATATTTTGAAACGATATAACTGCTTTCTTCGAAGAATATTTGTCTGTTAATATTAGGGTTGAAGATGAAAATGAGGGCGTAAACAAATGAAATATTATGAGGCAGCTTTTAAACCTAATAAGTGGCTTGTAAATACTTAAATAAAAAATAAGTTTAATCATTGGCCCTGACTGCTATGCCGGAGGTCGTGGTTTCGTTTCTTATACAAGACAAATGTTTGTGTGATGAGCACTGTCGTTTCTTCTATTTCTGGATGTAATTTATCTATAACATGCATGTATTTAAAAATTTATAAGTATGTTGATCAGTTGTCTAGTACTTTTCCCACAAGCTCTGCTTAGTTTGGGACAAATAATATTAAATCCGATTCTTCTTAGCTTGACTTGAAAAATAAATTTCTTTCTATAAAATTGAACTAGAATAAGTCCATTGAGTGTAAAATTGAATTTATCTCAGTAGTAGACACATTGTCGTAAGTACCTTTTTTATTTAAAAATAAAAACTAGAACTCAGCAGATTGAAAATAAATGAAACAAGAAACAGACGAAGCGAAAGGGTTGGGTCGAAGTGACGAAGTTGGACATAAAGTGACGTAATGAATACGTCCCTCCTAAGTGGTAGGTGACGAGAGAAGGGTCACGGAGGTGACCTTAACACGCATTGATAATAGTACAAGGTAAGGGTTTAAGTGAAAATGGGGACTGAGATGCTAAACTTGTGTTTGACATTGAGTGACCTTTGGACATTGCTTTGTTTAGCGAGGTACCTTCATCTCTGTCACTGTTATAAGGTAATAAACCATTCTTGACTACCTGACTTACTGGTCGCAGGTTCAGGGTTAAAACAATTTTTCTTTTTGATCTCAAATACCAGCAGGTACTTTATTTTGTGTTATTTATTTATTCACCACGCTATTCTAGAAACCAGCAGTAGTAGGTTTAGAACCAAATTGTAACATTAAAAAACTCACACTGGGACCTTGTGGCAAATTAGGGCATATTTTTTCTGACGATGGAAAGGTTTTTTTTAGGTGGGAAATCTTCCAATGACTTCTCCTGCTCTAGGGTCGGACAAAAGGGCGTTCCTTCTTTGTTCTGCGTTCCCTGGGTTTTCTTTTCAGAAGCGAAAGCCTCAATAGACTTCGACCTTACTGGGCTCCTACGGTTTTGCTGACATTTTTGAGGCGCGTGTGGAACACTACATGCGTTCGATAACTCAGGCTCGGTCCGGATGGTTACCCGATGCTCGCCGTCCGCAAAACCACGCCTACGGTGGCTGAAAATCGGTGTGGGGATTCCAGCGGCTGGATTGTGACGTAGTCTGTTTAAGCAGGTGTGCGGTCGGCTCCTTCGCTAGCATTTCTGCTTCGCAGAAGGAGGCGACCGCCTGCAATTCCTGATGACACCCAGGTGTTTCTACGGAGAGAAGATGCGTCTGCTCTGGGAATATTATAGGCTAATTATCATTGTGTTATTTTGTGCTATGCTGTCGGTGAAGAGTTTAAACAAAAAAACGACTTTGTAGAGCATCGGTTTGTCTGTCATACTTTTACTTCCTAAAAAGATAATTCATTTATTTACGCCCGAAAACTGAAAATTACTTTTCAATACACTTAGGTACTCAAACACTCACTCTTAACTCTTCCACTTTTAGACTTCCAATATCGTGTATTTCGCACTAGTGTGGGAAATTACAGCGGCCAGTCCAAGCTAGTACCAAAATGAAAGGCAAATGAAAAAAATCTGCATTGCTCACATTAATTTGTTAGTAAATATTGTGTTAATGAAGTTTTACGTATTATTTTTGTAAGTGTTGAAAAACGTCGTTTAATACACGTGGGCAATAGACTGTACTTTCTCGGTATAAAATGGACTATTTCCAACTTTTAAAATAACATTTACAATAGTTTACTCTTCAATAACTTTACTGATAAAGCGTCGCTGCGTCTTCCGGTACGTGGTCACCACTCTAGAACCTTTCATCCGCATCGAGCATCTGTTCTGTGAGTAATGTGCCCTGCCCACTGCCACTTAAGTTTAACGATTTTTCGGGCTATGTCGGTAACCTTGGTTCTCCTGCGGATATATTCATTTCTGATGTGATCACGTAAGAAAACATCGAGGATAGTCCTTGTACCTTAGCCCGATGACCTAGTAAGGGTTGCAGAAATCCAATGGATGCGAGACGCACAGGAATGGTCGTTATTGCGACGCTTGGAGGAGGCCTATATCTAACAGTGGACGTGTTTCTGGTGAAATGATGATCATAATGTTGATTTTTTAGCAAAATGTTGCAATATTTTATCTTGTTGTATATAATATACTCAATACTGTATTGCAATCCATATGTATACATGGTGCTGAAAATTGGAAGAGGAGGAAGGAGAGGAAGACGGCTAAGTTGTAATTCACGGAATTCAATAGAATTGTAGATCTAATGTGATGTATAATTATGTATGTGTATGAGTAAATTGTGTCAGGTATTTTTGTTTATCTTGTGTCGTCATTATTATTAAATTATTCGAATAAAATTATGTGTGCATATTATTTTTTTATGTTTGTGTATAAAAATAGGTAGATTATGTCAGATATTTGTATTTATTTTTTATCGTCATTATTATTAAATTAAGTTCTTATTTTAATTAAATTATGAATGTGTATAATTATTATATCTGTGTATGTGTATAGATAAATTGTGTCAGATATTTGATTTATTTTTATCGTCATTATCACTAAATCAAATTATGACATTATTTATGCGTCTATTTGAGAGATTTAATAATAATAATTAATTAAATACAGTGTAAAGTCGAGAGCGTACTTAAGTTATGACTTTATAAGTCTATCATTTATTCGTTTACTGAGTAATAGTATTAATTAGTAACAAAAAAGTAAAAATCTAAAACCCGACAACGACCAAAAAAAAACGGCGGGACAAAAAAAAAAGCCGTAGTCACACGTTATTAAAGTGTTTTGGTTAGCATCTATAACGTGTGACTACGGCTTTTCTTTTTGTCCTGAAATGAAAATCTTGTTTCCTACTTTTTCAGCGTCGTTTTTTTTGTCGTAGTCGGGTTTTAGTTTATTACTTTTTTTATTTAAATAATTTTGGTGTCAAATTAACTGTTTCCGCCTTCACCGCGTGGAGGTATTCCCAGCTTATGTTATTATTTCTATTTGCGCACAATGTTTTATCTGCTAGAAGGTGCCATATTGACTATTGGCTATTTGGATATTTTTGGTATATACAAGTGAAGTCCTTTCAAATGTACCAAACACGGTGTATTTATCTTAATAATTTTTTTACACATGACTTTTTGGTCACTAGAAGGCGTGACTTTCAATTTGAGCATGATATGTTAAGAGGCAGGCACATTGATTCTGAGAGGAATTTTAAATTTCAAGAGTCGGCTGTATCAGAAATCAGAAACGTTTATTTCAAATAGACCAATTACAGGCACTTTTGAATCTTCAAAATGTCGGTCAGTCAAAAAAACAAAAAAGTGAAGCTAAATTATATAAAATATAAGTCTAAATGTGGAATGTTGTAAAACATATTGAACCTATTTAGGAATTAAATAAAAATAAAGAAAACACACGAAACCTCACCCACCTAGCCAACCACGGGTAGTGTGAAAGAGAAACTCGGGGCCCTGAGACGAAGTAACAGGAGTGGGTTTTTAGTCAGTAAAAGTCTGACACTATCTCCCGCTTCGCCCAAGAGCGGGATTTATGATTTTGCCACCCAATAAAAAAAAAACCCACCTAGCCAGAAAGCAAACCTCCTTGCACTTGGGTGACAAAATCGAATTTGTCAAAGTTTCTCATCGTGAAACGTTATCAATCAAAAACACTGAAACTTAGTTGCGAAGAGACAATTTTGTGTTCGTTTTATAGGAAATTATTAATAAATCCTTCGAGTTGTGGCGGTAAATATTTATAAGGAAAATTGAAAGTTGCAAACAGAATTACGTGGGCGAATGATTAGCTGGTTATAAATCCATCGGATAAAACCGTACCGCTAAGGTAGTGTTTGTTACTGCCTGCTTGAATAAACCTGAGAAATCTATATATATAAAAGAAAGTCGTGTTAGTTACACTTTTTATAACTCAAAAATGGCTGAACCGATTTGACTGAAAATTGGTGAGGAGGTAGCTTAGAACCAGGAGACGGATATAGGATACTTTTTATCCCGTAGAGTAGGGTAGAGTTGGGTAGGGTACGGTAGCGTGGGATAGAGTGAGGTAGAGTAGGGTAGAGTGAGGTAGAGTAGGGTAGAGTGAGATAGAGTAGGGTAGAGTGAGGTAGAGTAGGGTAGAGTAGGGTAGAGTAGGGTAGAGTAGGGTAGAGTAGGGTAGAGTAGGGTAGAGTAGGGTAGAGTAGGGTAGAGTAGGGTAGAGTAGGGTAGAGTAGGGTAGAGTAGGGTAGAGTAGGGTAGAGTAGGGTAGAGTAGGGTAGAGTAGGGTAGAGTAGGGTAGAGTAGGGTAGAGTAGGGTAGAGTAGGGTAGAGTAGGGTAGAGTAGGGTAGAGTAGGGTAGAGTAGGGTAGAGTAGGGTAGAGTAGGGTAGAGTAGGGTAGAGTAGGGTAGAGTAGAGTAGAATATAGTAGTCAGTTGACGGAGCGAAGCCGCGGGCAAAAGCTAGTTTATAATAAAACATTTTATTAGTCATATTCAACAACTAAGCCTTAATAAATTCAAAACATTTGTAAAGCGAAAACTTTATCAAAAGGCTTTTTACACTATAAAGGACTATGTTGAGGACGAAAAGGCTTGAGATTGACCTTCTCCAGTACGCACTACAACTGTTGTCTTATTTTTCTCTTTTGTTTTTATTTTCAATTGTGCTTTTTATTATTATTTTACAATTTGATATTGTAGATTATTTTTATTTTGCAATTTCACTTTTTTATATTAATTTTTGTCATCAATTTTTATTTTAATAAGTAAATTACATTTTGTAAATTATATATTTCCTTTTATTATTGTGAACGTGATAGCTTTCTTTTTTTTGCTTTTCGGTAATTTTAACGTATGTCTGTCAATTTGAGTATATTTTGTGCCCTACCCAAATGTCCTTTCCTTGGTATTGTTCGTCAAGTCGTTGAGCTCCTTAGTAGTTCTGGGTTGAGCTTTACGAATACTGACAAATGCTTGCACTGATTGGACAGGTCCACACAAATCTGTATGGTTCTTTCTTCAAAAGACCATCTTGGACAAATCTGCATTGTGCTCATGTGATTTGACCATTACATATTAACTGTATGGACTTTAAAAAAGACTGACCCCTGAGTTTGTTTCGGTGTTTCTTCTCAGGGTAGTCAGCTAAGGAACACCGGCCTCATCTAGTTTAAAATGACGAAAAAAAAAATTGACGTCTAAAATTGTTTTTTTAAACCTACTTACAAAATAAATATAATTTATATATATGTATTTGTCTTAGGTGTATAGCTGTTTTTTTTTTTTGTTTTTTTTTTTTTAAACTATCACACAACACCGTCTAGTCTCAAGCTAAGCAGAGCTTGTGTTATAAGTACTAGACAAGTGATAAACATACTTATGAATTGCTAAATATATACATATTGTAAATAAATCACACCCAGACACAAAACAAATGAATAAATACTACTCCATTCTATTCTATAAATAATCGTGCTTATCACACAAACATTTGTCCTGGGTGAGAATCGAACCCACGACCTCCGACATAGCAGTCAGGGTCACTAACCATTAGACAAATAGGCCAGTCAAATTTAATTATTTCTTGCAAATTGTTACTTTGGAGGTATGCGGAACAGAGTGTAAAGTCCCACATATCTCCGTTGTAAAGGGAGGATCCTCCGACCAAACGGGTGTTATATTTGGTGTGGGTAACTTCCCAATAGTTGATTTCAGGCTGTTGTGTGTGTTGAAATCGTGCGGAAAACTCTAATTGCGCTATGCAGGACTTCATATTTTTGTAGTTCTTATGTGACGCCATAGATGTCGAAAATAATTAGTTTAAGTTTTAAAGTATTTTCTGTTAGCTAAAAGATATCATATTCATTTTTGTTTTGAATTCAGTTTCTAAACTTTTTCAACACCATTAACCTGTCATTATTTAATTTTAAAATATGCAATAACGTTGAGAAATCAATTTGACTTTAGTCTTGTTGTACTCTGAGGAGTATATTATGATACTGTCATGTTACCAAATTTATTTAAATATGAGGGTGAATTTATAAGCTGAGCTGCAGGTGAAATTTAAAATTCGATTAGTATTTATCGTGAAGGGCGGAATTCACCAATAAAACTAATCGCGTTTTATTTTTTGTCTGTATTTTTCTTTTGTTGTATTTTTACAAGTGACACTAGTGACAGCGGCTAAACACGGTTATGCAAGCCAAACGTTAAACCGCGATTAGTTTTATTGGTGAATTCCGCCCTTAAGTGACAGATAGGAGTAGATATCTGTCTCTGTCTGTGAATGAAGTTTATCTTTTCAGTATTACTTTTGATTTCACAATCGCAACTTTATAATTTGAGAGATGAATATCAGACTATCCTTTTATGCCTACGCCATGTGGTTTTACATTCTTATACCATATTCTAGATACCTTAGATTTCTAGTGTGTCATTAAAAAAATATTTTTTTTAAATATCGATCGATCTGACACTTAATTTCTACATTTCCAGTACAAACATTCAACAGAACTAATCTTAGCTTCGAAATCAACATTAAATTTCCAACTTCTAACTTGAAGAGATAAAGATAGTTCTGTCTGTCCCACTTAGTGCAGTAAATAGGCCGAGATAATGTTGTGAAACTTGCTTTGAGAACTCAAGTACTGGCTATGCTTGATTTAAAATTAATGTATCTACAATTTACGCTTTTTGATTTCAATTTTGTGTTTGCGATGAACCACTGCGTTGCACCACCTTTGTATGTCTTCCAATCGTTGACACAAGAGTCTGTTAAGACGTGCCATAACCACAACAAAAACACGTAGTCGGGATGTTAGGCACTATTTTTTATAAAAATATCAGTTTCATCCACACTGACCACATTCATTTGTCGTCGAACGCAACCGTGTACGGGTGAAATCGACTACACAGTTACTACAAAGCAACCACAATACAACCACTAGCTACAGTGCATTATAATTAGTAAGTAATTACCAGTCCGTTGCGTTGTAGTAACACAAGAAACTGTAGTGACACTATTCACACGTAACCTTTTTATGTCGCTGTGACGTGATGTGGTTGAGGTGCGTGTGTTTAGAGCCTTATAATCGAAAGTTTTCCAACTATTGACTGGCCTGTTGGTCTAGTGGTTAGTGGCCCTGACTGCTATGCCAGAGGTCGTGGGTTCGATTCCCACAAAGGACAAATGTTTGTGTGAGGAGCACTGTCATTTGTTCTGATCATTTGTTCCAGGACAAATGTTTGTGTGATGAGCACGATCATTGTTATTTGGAGGACACGGTGGAGCATACGTTAGACGTATGCTCCACCGTGTCCTCCGGATGGTCCCCACAGTGGTAGCACCCGGCCGTTTCTTCCGCACGAATCCGGTTCAGGAACCTCCCGGACTTACTATATCCAGTGACGACCTGCGTCATGCGGAAGGTAAAGACGCCGTGTTGTCTTTCCAGCCACTCATACCTGACACAAATGAATTCTTAACAGTAGTTTGCAAATTAAATAAGAGTTTTTCTGTAGCCACCTTTAATTATAGATCTTTGGGCACCAGATACTTAGTAAGGGTTTCTTTAGATAAACATAGCTCGAAGTAACCACCGTTCAAGTTATATAGCTCTTTGCATAACAACACAGAATAAATTAATTATTACCTGTTCGCTTGCATAATTTCATGGCTTGAAGTTTATTTAGGACTTAAGGGACGTTTTTACTGTGTAAAGGCACACAGCTCAACATTTTGTAATTTGCTTTTATTATACTTCGTAGGAGCTTCATTTTGATGACATAGGTGGTTTTGAAAATTACGCAGTTTAAACAGCTTAAATTAAAATTGAAACAACTCGTGCGATTATGCTTCTTCATAGTCTTCTTGCTCTTGTCCCACATTATTTGGGGCCGGCGCAACACGTTTTGTTTCATTCTATTCTATCCTATCACCCGTCACGCTATCCTTTTTCTTTCATATTACTTCTTACACAATGGTGGAGAGGGAGAGGGAGGCCAAAGAAAAGATGGATGGATTGTGTGAACAGTGATATGAAAGAAAAGGAAGTTAGTGATAGTATGACGATTGAAAGGATAGAATGGAAGAAAAAAACGTGTTGCGCCGAGCCCAAATAAGATGGGACAAGGGTAGGAAGATGATGATTACTTCTTACACAATCCTTCCTGTATTATGTTTCAAAAACATAACTGTTTGCAAACCAGAAAGATAATGCGTAGCCTTTTCACATCATGTTGTGGATGACATCCAGCATTATTGCTTGAAACTGACTATCGGTATTCCATGTGCAGTGACTACTTGTACTATCTCCACAACCCAGTAACTGATCATCACGATACCCATACACAATATATTTATTTATTATTTATATATTATCTATAATACACCGTGTCTTAGACATCGACGCACAAACGTGTGCCATGAAGTACATAATTTTGGACATCCTTGTGGTGGTATTTTTGTTGGCGTTTTTCTGTTCTTTTTTTTTAATTCTTTACTTTTAATTTTAATCCATATAAATAATTGCTATCCTAATTAACCTCTGTGACATTTTGAATTCGAAAGTAATAAACACTAAATTAAAATACGACTTCACTTACCTTATGGCGGCTGCTATTTATTTTTAAAATTCGTATTTCATATTCTACGTATGTCAGTTTAGCACTTAAGACGATTCTAATGATAACTCATTTATTGAAATCTATAATTTTTCCCGTTTATTAAACAACAACATTAACACATTCATGCTTACGTATTTACGTACCGCATACGCATGAATAAAGACCCTATAATTTGCCAAAGAAATAGACATGCACAATTATGTACATACTCTTTAAAACATTACCCGCCTTTTCGGACTGTCTTGTCAAAAAAAAAAACTCTTCACTGCTCAACTAGCTTAATTATAAACCAATTTAATAATGGAACCTTTTCTTCTTCATTCAAATTCCAGCCTTTTAGATTGCCAAAACAAAGAGCTATGGACGTTTCACTCAAAATAATCATTAATTGAAATAAATCTCTCAAGTTATGCCCAAAATCATGTGGAATGTGTAAAACTTTGCCAATATCCACGTCTTGGGTGATGTAGGTGGCGAACTTGCACATAAAATGTTTCTATTCGCTAATAAACAAGCTTGGTTCAGTTCATTTGTCAGTGGTGCCACGGCATCAGTTTTGGGATGGTGCAAGTTAGAAGGATATGCGATTTGATTTTTTTTTATTGATAGTTAATGTATAATAATAATTTTGTTTTTTTTTTAATTGCGTGCTTGATTCCGCCATCTCCTTTCTACCATCGTACAAACCGGCGAACGGCGAGTATCCACCCTTACGTTGTTGAAACTTCAACGGTCCGGACTAAGCGTTTTGCTTCGTCGTCTATACCGCGTACATCGAAGGACTGGAACAATTTGCCTGCTGCGGTCTTTCTGTCCAACTATAATATAGGTGTCTTCAAGGCTAGAGTGCATAGGCACTTAATAAACTAGTGCGCCTGACCATCAATGATTGCATCTCCGCTTACCATCAGGTGGGATCGCAGTCAAGCACTGGTTTATATTAATACTAAAATTAATTTGTAGAAGACTGATGCCTGAACTAAGTTCTTTACAAAACCTGTGTGTCAGGACACCAGGCCCCCGAAAACAAAATTTGAGATTAATCACTGTTGTACTGAAAACGATTTGATTCACATAAATACTTTTCTTACAATAATTATGTAGTATGCATGCTGCAGGATTTGATGCCTTTGATGGTGCTGACTCATTGTTATCAACATAATATAAAGAAGATTACTCACAAGAAAGATAATCGATGTGGTCGAAAGGCTCTAGATTAGAGATCACGTTTGTAAGCTTTCCACAAGGTATACCGATGACCTGGTGATGACCGCGGGAATCCGATGGAAGCAAGTCGCATATTTCGTCATTGTGATGATACTTGGAAAGGCTTATGTCCAACAGGGAACGTCTTTCAGTTAAAATGATTCTGATGATGAAAAAGATACCGAAAATAACAAGTTTTTGCATTGTTTCTTATATTACATCCTCATCATTTCAGCTGAAAAATGTCCATCGGATTAACGCAACACTCACCAGGTTATTAATTCACCTTGTGGGAGACCATCCAACTGTGCATATTCCGGTACGTGGTCGCTACTATAGAACCTTTCGACTCCAATGGCAGTTAAGACAAAGTTACAGGTCAAGGCTCTTTTTCCTGAAAAAAAAATAGATTTATTCAATGAAATATTATTAAATTTTTTGTAAAAATAAATGTTAAGCTGACTTAGAAAAGGTATAAAAAATTCATCAAATATTTTCATAAAACAATTTATGAATAATAAAAAATCACTTGTGTTCTCGTGGTGTGCTTTACATGTTTACGAAATTGTAATATATTAAATGAAATAAGTCTTGTCTTAATAATTTAAGTTCGCCACATTAGACTCAAATATGGTATCTCTTGTATCGTCTGTTAAAATGTCTTAAAACATCGTTAATGGTGTTCAGACATGTCCGCTTTATGCTCGGAGTTTTGCCACATATCTGAACTTATAGCCACAATGAGGAGCCAAGAAATGCGATCATCATCATCATCATTTTAGCCGAAGGACGTCCACTGTTGGACATAGGCTTCCCCCAATTAACGGTTCTGTGTATCTCACATCCATCTGATTTTCTCACCAGGTCATCAGTCCACCTTGTCAGGGACCTTTCTTCAAAAAGGGGAATTAAGCTTGGCGATTCTTCACCTTCATTCCTGATTCGATCAATGAATGAATACCGTCGCAGTGGCTAAAATCGACTGGATGATATAATCATCATCATAAAATGTCTTAACTGTTACAAATTCAAATTCAATGTATACACTGTTTAGTTCAAGAGACCACTAATGATACAGTTTGATAATAATATACAATTAATTTTGGACTAGGCACTGTTCCCAAACAGCAGGCGTGTGTTGAAGTTACCAAAACGGATAACAGTTTCAATTGTCATTAACATAGTTTGAAAGCCCGTCCCAATCTTATCAGTTCAGCCCTAATCTTGTAACTTGTACCATGAAATAAACACAACGGTGCGGTCTTGGTCGCGTATGTGCAAATTACACTCGAAAATTTATTAGAACATTTCGTTTCAAAATTATTGTAGCTGTTTTTGGTTTCAACGATAATGTATGTCAGAAATCAAATGCGAATTCTGCATTCGTTTTAAACTAATTCATTAACACATCCCAGTGTTTAATTGAGTGATATTGTTCGTTAGTTCGTGTTTAGGAAACTAGTAGTATTAATGGCTAGCGATGCTTTTGGAATGTTAATATGTAATTTAAATTTTCTGATTGTTTAGTAATCATCGTGTTATACGCAAATTGAATTAGAGCTGTTTGTTGATTTACACAAATTGTTATTGTATATTAAGGTACTTATATGTTGGACCTAGATTGGGACTGTGTAATTTAGATTTGTGATTGTTTAGAAAATTATAGGGTTAAATAGCGTTGAATTATTGCATCGTCAGATTGATTGATAATTATAGATAACTGATAGTAAATATCGCGCTCTATCAGTAGGCCTATTAACCTTTCAGATTATTGGTTATTTTAAACATTTAATTTTTAAATATTTTTTTTACTTTATAATGACTTATACCTTTTTTAAGTGGGAAGTCATGAAGAACCTTGTCCTGCTCTGGGCGAAGCGAGAGGGAGTGTCAGACTTTTTCTGACTAAAACTCACAGTGTTTCTTCAGTATACCCTTATTGGGAGGGCTACAGTAACATTTTCGACCAATCTGCAGCCCTGGTAGGCATTCATGTGTTATGCGAAAGTGAATAGAATTCCGGGGCCCTGGAACAAAGGCAAAGTAGTAACTGATGTCGTCGGATGATTTTCCACCTAAAAAAAAACCCTGGTAGGTGATAGCCCTAAATGGCCCCAACAATATTGCTAATATCTCTTTGAAGCGTGTGCGGAACACAAAACCCGTGCCAACTTATACGTAAGTTAGTTTTGTCACAACCACAGGTTCAGTTGAAAACCAGCATCAGGCACTAGTTGCCTAGTATTTATGCTGAACTGGATCTATTTTGGTGCAGCCGTGAGGCACGCAATTATATTTTTTGCGACTGTTTTTTTTTGTGTTTCGTGTTACCTAATACTATGTTTGTGCCTTGTGCTGTACCATATAAATTCTTTTTTCTTTCTTTCTTACTTTCTTTTTTTCTTTCTTTCTTTCTTTCTTTTGATTTTACGTTAAGTTCATGCTACATTGTTTTTTTATTTAGTCATGAATTCAGTATAATCTGTCCTTGACACAGATTTTTCGACCATAATCTATTATAAAGGCAAAAATTTGTATGTAGGCACATAATAAATGTGTGTGTATTTGTTACTCTTTCCATTTTATGCACTTACTCTATGCTCATTATTCGTTTAGAATTCACAGGTACTAGATAGCGTTAAAGTTGCTACCCAATGTGCATTAAAATTTATAATAAGATTCCAGACCGATTTAAGAAACTTCCAATGATCCGCTTCAAAAGGGCTTTACGCAGATGCTTGATTGAGAATCCTTTTTATACTATAAAAGAATTCCTTCAGTTCAAATTCAATTAAGGATAATTGGTTTATTTGTACTACGACTGAAACAATATCTAATTAATTACCTGTAACAAAATTTTGCATGACATTATGTTATGATTAAATATGTTAAGCTACTATTATATATATAACCATTGTAAGAAATTTTATAACCATATTTATCTGCAAATAAATTTTTGACTTTGACTTTGAAAATTATAATACATAAATACGTTTAGAATACACAGATAATAGGTAGTGTTTAAATTATTCACAGGAAACACATAATACTAAATCTCCTAAGCAAATGAAATTCAGCAATATAATAATTCCTGCAGGTTTTAGACTGTTTTTTGCTCGAACTAAAGTTCAGAAGTGACTCTACAGGCTTAATCTAGAATTAATTACTAAGCGTTTGTGTTTAGTGCAAATGCAATTAAAGAGGCCGCATGCCCGTATAATTGCGGAAGTAGGGATGTGCTCGTAGGTTAGGAACTTAGTCGATAGTTCATTTAGTTGACCATTATTTCTTAAAGCAACCCTTTATGAACAGTTTTTACAAAACATTTTGCTGTGGTTTGTGACTTTTTCTTACTTGATGTATCGATGGTTCCATTATCACATTTATTGTAGGCAAGCTTTAATCAGATATCGTCTGCGATTGAAAATAAAATACTCATAATAATGATCACTGTTCTGAATAAAATATATAAATGCAAAATGTATCAAAAAAATAATTGTTTTTTTTCTGTAACACTAGCGTTTTTTAGGGTTCCATACCCTAAGGGTAAAAATGGCACCCTATTACTAAGACTCTACTGTCTGTCTACCTGTCATTAGGCTGTATCTCATGAACCGTGATTTACTGTTGATCACAAATAATGTTATATTTCTGTTGCTGCACTATAACAACGAATACTACAAAACCGAACAAAATAAATATTTAACTGGGGCTCCCATACAATAAACGTAATTTTTTGCCGGTTTTTGCTCGATAATAATAATAGTTATAGTGTTTAATTTTGTATAGATACGGAACCTTTCGTGCGTGAGTCTAACTTGCACTTGGCCAGTTTTTTTATTCTGGTTATTTCGATGGTAACAAAACTCTTCGTCAAGCACTCATATCATAGTGTATTTCATTTGAAAACTAACATTTATTCTTTTTTTTTCTTACTCGCTATTGTTCCTTCAGTCAATGTGCAGATATTAAACCACGCAAATATACAAAACCCACTGCGGCACATCACTACGCGGAAGCGAATATCCGCTCGCTCCTGTTTGCTCCCGAGTGTTTTATTTTTTAATTCAGTGCACCTTAAATATGTTATTATGTGGTTTATTATCTTAGCTTTTAATTTATTTATATTAATTGCTTTTGTGTTTGCGGAGAAAAGTAAATTTCATGCTTGGAATTCTCTGAAACTGCTGGTGAAATGTCCTCCTTTTAAATATTTATTCAAACTTCAAGCAAATAACGTGTAAAAGGTAAACAGTTTTGTGCTCGTACATTTTACAAATTACATAATATTACCGACTAACTTTTGCCCGTGGCTTCGCCCGCGTATAGGTTGTCACTTAAAATTATGCAGGTTTCTATCGGTGAAAAAATTGTATTAATTGGACCAGTATTTTCAGAGATTAATTAACTCCTACAAACATCTGTCATGTTGTCGAAGCCTACCTGTCGGATAGGTACATTATCTACCCTGGTCACCAGGGAGAGTGTAAACAGCGAGAGATATCGTGCGGTGTTCCTCAGGTTTCGGTACTACTGCGCGGCGATCTCCCTGACGGGGTAAACGTGGTCTGCTACATAGACGACGCGCCGGTATGGGCGCCGTCGCTATGAAAGCGACCGGTGGCGAAGCTGAACGCAAGCCAGAGGGTCATGGCCATCCGGATGGTGCGGGGATATTGCACGATTAAATTTTTTTCAAGGACCGCTGACCTAGTATATGGTTTTAATTTCAACTTGATACCTCTACGCGTTCCCGAGATAAAGGGTCTTTACAGACAGACAGATAGATGGACAGACAAACAAACAACAAAGTGACCCTTTAAGGGTTCCGGTTTTTCCTTTTGAGGTACGGAAACCTAAAAAAGGCAAGGGTGGGTGTTAATCAGTAAAAATCTAATATTCCTTCTCTTTCTATATAGAGCAGAGTAGGTAGCTTGTTGATTTCATACTTTAAAAAAAGGGCATTTCAACTATACAGTCAAATCATTCTAAAGTCAGCCTCAACTATCGAATTTCCTTCATAACTTATGTGATGCAGGTTGCAGTTACAATGAGCATTTACCCGTCGACATGCCTGCCACTCCTAGGTCCCACGAGAAATAAGCCGAAGAGCAAATGTACTACATTGTATTACTTCGACCATGTTTGTTCAGTATTGGTTATTTGAAAAGTTGGGCGAACGTTCTTTGAAAATGTATGTCCGAAACGAGAAAATCCTAATATCGAAGATAAGTTTAACGTTGCTGTCATGCCTTGTACTTTTGTCAAGTTTTCGCGCAATATACTTGGTGTTTAATCAGCATTTGGCGTTGAGAATTTTTTAAATGAACATTGTGAAAAACATCGTTTGTCAAATTGAAAATGGGTCATTCGGCACTGGGGCCATGTGTTTTTTTTTATTCTTGATAGGTTCGCGCTTGATCGCTATCACACCTGATGGAAAGCAACGATGCGTTCGACGATAGTAGGCTTCGACCCTGCTGAGCCCGTACGATTTGACATCTCCTTTAGGCGCATGTGGAACACTACGCGCCGTCGAGGACCTGGGCTCGGTTCGGGCGGTTACCGGACGACCAGACGTCGTGCTACCCAATGCTCACCGTCCGCAAGCCTGCACCTACGGTGGCTGGAAATCACGATCGGGATCCCGGCGGCTGGAGTGTGAGGGCCGTTCCCTCGCACATGCGGCTGCCTCCTTTGCTAACATTATTGTTTAGCAGAAGGAGGCAACCGCCTGCCACTCCTCCTCTCTTCGGACCATGGCCTGTACCAAGGCCCGGCGCGAGATCTTAATCTACGAGTATTTAAAAGTAATTTTACAGTAAGTTCTCCAAACTAACTAAGAAATACCTTTATTTTAAGAGTCTGGAACGACACTACCAAGAAAACTCTGTCTTACTTATGCTAATTTAGAACTCAGTACATACATATATAGTTAGAAGTTGTTTCTTAAGGTTGGAACTAATCTCAAACTATCAATTTTCTTGAGTCATCAATCCCAAAGTCAAATATTTTATTATCAAATGTCTTAAACAAAGAACCATTTCCTTCTGTTCTTCCATATCTCACTGCCGGAGATAACCCAACACCACTTACATGTATTTCCTTTGGGAAAAGATTGCTGCACCGTGCTACATGTGGAATATTTCTTATATTTTCTATATGTCATAAATTTCACATTGATTTCTCGTTCAAAAATTTAATTTCAGATAGCGATGTTTGAACCTTGGAATTTTCAATGTGAACGGATATAGTTCTACCAAAGTTCTGGTGAATATATGGAATTGCCGTAGTTATCTGCAGATTTGTCAAGCATGCTTGAACAGCCATTTGGTCCTAACTTATTGAGCTGCGTCAGATAGAAATTTTGATGCTCAGTATTATTATACACGAAAGCTTATAGAATGCATAATATAATAATTGAAAGTGATCTTGCATAATTCCCATTTAGGATTTTAAAAAGTATAATTAGTAGAGTAGCGCAGAGAAATGAAGGGAGATAAATCTAATTATTTCTAAAAAATCTAATTAATTCTTCCTTGATCGTTTATGCAGCGTACATCGAAGGATTGGAACAATATGCCTGCAGCGGTCTTCCTTCCCGGTAATAATTTACGTGTCTTCAAGGATAGAGTGCTCTTAATAAAATAATGCAATTCACAATAGATGATTGCATCATTTCTTATAATCAGGTGGAAACGCAGTTAAGCTCTAGTTTATATCATTAAGAAAACAAATAGAAAAACGTAATTATTTAGATTTTATATGTGAGACAGTCGTAAAAACTAAGAAATTATGAAAGAAAGTACAACAAAAAACCTCATTCTATTCGAAAAACTTGTTAAAATCTGCTTACCATTCATAGCAGCATAAAAATAATATGCAGCTCAAGCTTGATTGCGCCCAAATTAAGTTTAAACAAGCGAGCTTTATGACTCGGTCGAGCACATAATGAAAATATGCAGTTATAACTGTTGGAAGAAGTCTGAAAATGTTTAATCACTGAAATGTTATGGTTATATATGCTGAAGAATAGAGACCATAACGGAGAGAAGAAAAAAGTACCCTCATTTTAAATAAATATTCCACACAACGCCATCTTATCCCAAACTAAGCAGAGCTTGTGCTATGAGTACCAGACAGCTGATAAACATAGGTACTTATATATTTCTAAATACTTACATATTATCAATAAATTACACCCAGACACAGAACAAATGATTGTGCTCATCACATAAATATTTGTCCTAGGTGGGAACCAAACTCACGACCTCTAACACAGCAGTAAAGACCACTAACCAATAGACCAACAGGCCAGTCAAACTTTAATAAAAATCAGTGAAGAAAAGTATTGAGAAAAGGGGAAAACAAAAGTGTATGGATGATGTAAGAGACAATATATCTGAGAATATCTACCTTCTGAGAAGAAAAACTATTTATAATAAGATGATTATATAGATGACTCTACAAAAAAATACGGAACAAAGGAAAAAAGAACGAGGTGCAGTAAAATTGCAAAAACGTACGCGTTATTCAATGACGCGGTTAAGAAAATTTAAACAAGGCACTCCTGATATATATATCTTGTATATAACTTACCCCAACATCCCACCTGGGAAGCGATAAAGTGGTCTTCTCGACAAATTATACACGTTTGAGAACTTACTTTAGTTCTCCCTAGACAAGCATTTCAGGAGTGTTAGCGTTATGCCATTCAACGTACAACAAGTGAACTTAGTTCCCGTATTATGAACTAAGAAAGTTGATACATGTGCAGTGAACGTGGTACTATCGCAGAATCAGACTGTTTAGATATAAAGTACTAACTGTTCTCGAAAGAGGATACTTCTCGTTCATGTTTTGGATAAAGGATGCTATTCAGTAGAGGCATATTAACTATGGATAGGCCACAAAGTGACTGACAAGTTTATTAAGCGTATATAAAGTATGAAATTGCCATTTTTTAAAACGGGTTGCTTTGAAGTGTTATATGTATATCTTTGGATTGACTTGGATTTATAAGTCCGAATAAACTTTGTATTAAAGGTAACTTAATTTTTTTTCCGAAATTAGGTATTTATTGCTTTCTTTGTGTTTTGTATTTTCTGTAATGTTTCAGTACTTGTAATTATTTTTGTATGAAATATAAGAAATCTCGCATTATTTTGTAACATGAGTTCTACCTAGGAAACATTGAGTCTCAAGCGGTATGCAATATTGACGATGTATATGAACTTAAAACTGCTAATAAATGCGATGTATATTTTTGTTTCAATCACTTTCACGTGGGAAATTTTATCTTATGAATAACTTTTCTCCTCAGTGCAGTAACAAGACAAAATTTCCAAAACGAAAGCTATTAAACCAAGACAACAAAATTTACTTCGTCAGAAGAAAGTAATTTTATACATATACACTATAAGTAATTGATATTGCTTGCCCTTTAAATTGCATCTTTTCTACGTTGGAACTCATTATATGAAAAAAAAAAACTAGCTTTCATGGTTATAAGAACCGCGATATTACAGAAAATATAAAACACAAAGAATTTAACAAATACCTAATTTCTAAAAAAAAATGTACCTTTAATATAAAGTTTATTTGAACTTATTATTTCAAGTCAATCCAAAGATATAAAACTTCAAAGCAACCCGTTTTAAAAAACGGCAATTTCATACTCTAACCCCTATTATTTTCCCACGGCTAGACAAAAATATCCTCCAACTTCTTACAGTTATTTTTTTGACCCACCTTAAACCTTTTGTAGGCGGTCATCTCTCCACCTCTTCCCAAATCGGCATCGGCAGTGTCGTCAGTCTTCAGGTTCCCTGAGTCAAGGGTCTGCTCTTGCCCAGCTGCAGCTATCAATCTGCATACGGCTGACATTACCCGCCCTACCCCATTTTATCTTGGCAGCCTTTTTACTCCTATTAAATAGAGGCCCAAATTTAGCCTTGTGAATAGGATTCACTCGAGGTACCAACCAGATTTTAGACTATTACAATGATTAATTAGGCGCTATAACATTACGTGATTATTTACTACAATTTAATTTATGTAATAATTATTTTTCATAATTCACCGGCATCAAAAGACCAAATGAAGAAAAAAGAGCGAGAGAAGTTATTTGGTAATTTTCCATTGATTAATTTAATTTTGACATTTTAATTTATTTTATTTTGTAATACTTATGAATTGAAAACTTATTGTATTTTATTTTACTACTAGCTTTTGCCCACGACTTTGTCTGCTTAGAAGTCGCAAATGGTTTTATTAGGTTTTTTGAGATACAAAAATATGAAATATTATTTATTATCTTCGTCGAGTGTGATAGATAGACTATTGAATTGTACGGCGAACGATATTGTACCTTAAGATAAAATATTATAGTATCATAACTGTGTGCAGCGCCCCTTAGTGAACTCCACTGTGACGTAACCTATGTCAAACTTATTTATTTGTGGTTGGTACAGTAATCGGGTCTAGGGATCGAACCCAAAATTAAGTTTGTTTTTTATTGTATATACTTTTCCAGGATAAAAAGTACTCAGTGTGGTGCCCAGGATATTAAAGAATAGTTATACCAAGTTTCATCGTAATCGAACTGGTAGTTTTTACATGATGCCTGAACAAACAGACAGACAATTTTTTTTTTGTTATTTTTGGATTCGGTGTCGGTCTAGTAACACCCCTCCTGCCATTTATTTTTTTGATACTTTCAATGTACAGAATTCTCACTTCTACAGATTTATTATAAGTATAAATATAATTATTTAAATGTGAATTATTTCTTAAAGAAATAAATGAATTTAAATTAAATTTTTTATAATCTCGATCGACACTCACAAACCGAAAACCATAGTACGTTCCCGTGCAAGTTTCAATGTAAGCTTGTGAAGGCGTCTCATGGCTAAAGTTGTAGATAAGAACTTGGGACGAGCACGTGAAGGGAATACTCTCACAAGCCGTACTTTTTGAGAAGCCTCACGGGTAATTAATTTTGCTCCAATATTTGTTTGTGTTGATGTTCCGAGCTACGTGTTTGTGGCTTGTTTTGAAATGTTACGATGCGTACTTATATTTTTAGCATGTATTGTTGGTCTAGTCTATCTATCTATAGTAATTTTATATAACTAATGAGTTTGTTTGTTTTGAACGTGCTAATTTTAGAACTATTGGTTCGTTTTGAGGTTTTTTCAGTGTTGGATATTTATTTATTTATTAAAACTTCATGCAATACAAAGGTACAAAGGCGGACTTAATGCGTTAGGCATTCTCTACCAGTCAACTAAGGGTAGTGAAGAGAAAACATGGTAGGTACATAAAAAAAAAGAAAAGATTTATAGGAAAACAAGGGATCAAATGTATATATATAAAAAATAAACATACATAAATATTTAATATAATATGAACTTACATATACATCAATATATATTACTTATATAAGGAAAAATGAAAGGATTTTTGAGACTACTTCGCTATTTGTGTAGAAAATAAAGCCACAACTTCCACTTAAATGCATATTGATTGGTGGCCGTCCTGATGTCAAGAGGAAGCGCATTCCACAGAAGATATCCCATTTATTGCTAATATACAACATCACGCTGTGTCCAAGTAATCAAAAATGCGGGTGAAACTGTGGAAGACAGTATATTATGTTTGACTGCTGTGTGTGCGATCTTGAATCCACGCCAAATCAAAATTTTGACGATAGGCTTGGTGTTGACCGATTGTCTGCTAGAACAAATATGTGTGTAAACTACAGATAGTTAGATAGGGTCTGGGTATGTCATGTACGTGATTCAAATAATTGTGAACGCACTCATAATACAAGATGGGCATGCCATAACCATTGATGTAAGTCCTCTCTTTGAAGAGTAATTGAAGAGGTATCACTCGCCTTCCGCATGACGCTTGTCCTCACCGGACACGGTAAGTTCGGGAAGTTCCTGCACCGGATTCAGGCGGAAGAGACGCCCGAGCTTGAAGAGCATATTTTAGCGGTGCGCAATTAGTATTATGTATTTTCGCTGAAATAAAGGTTTATTTTGTAGTAGACAGAAAACAGAATAAATTGAGGAATAGTTATATACTATACCAATTAAAATCGCATATATTGTCATTGGCAAAACTGTACCATAGCTGCATTCAAACTGCTAATCAACTGAAGGCCGCATTAGTTATATCAAATAATGCAGCTTTGTATTGTTATTATATTTTATTACAGTTTTTTGTTATTGTTTTTATCTTCTATTTGAAAATTATTATTCGTTTTTGGTACCTATAGAATGTCTACCATCACGAAAATGAAGCTAAATCAGCATCTCTAATAGTGGACAACATTACCATTACACGATATGATCGGCTATGTTTGATAATAACATCATGACATAGACCTGTACCATGACGTTTAAAGTAAGATTGTTTCATTGTTATTTCCAGTGTGGGTAAGAGATGGCGCTAGACAATCTGTATGGCTCTGTCTCTTACCCACACTGAAATAAAAATGAAACAATCTTACTTTGAACGTCATGGTAACCCCGATAATCGTGCGTTTAGTTTATATTGTTAAACGCAGAATGTTCATTAATTTGGCTTGGCCTTATCATGAAATGCCATCATTTTATGAAATGGGCGGTCATATGAAGTGATCAATTCTAAGATTTGCCCACGATATAAACAAAGAATAAGTGAGAATTTTTCAAAAATTGAAAGATTGTATGTTGGTACCTACTTTTGCGTTTGTGAAACCGCTGGCTGAAGCTAATATTTTTATAAACGCGTTATTGAATCAATCTATTGATCATCATCATTTCAGCCAAAAGAAGTCCACTGCTGGACATAGACCTCCCCCAAGCGACGCCACAACGACCGATCCTGTGCGTCTCGCATCCACCGCACTCCCGCGAGTCTCACCAGGTCGTCGGTCCACCTTGTGGGAGGCCTTCCAACGCTGCGTTTTCCGGTGCGCGGTCGCCATTCTAGAACCTTTCGAACCCATCGACCGTCCGTTCTACGAGCAATGTGCCCTGCCCACTGCCACTTTAATTTGGCGATTCTTCGGTCAATCTATTATGCACTAAAAATAGGTACCTATAAAGCATTGTAATTTATATTAACCATTACCAAACAGTACAAATCGAAATTCTAAGCTAGAATAAATTAAATT
Source organism: Mythimna vitellina (assembly GCA_949316375.1). Taxonomy (NCBI): domain Eukaryota; kingdom Metazoa; phylum Arthropoda; class Insecta; order Lepidoptera; family Noctuidae; genus Mythimna; species Mythimna vitellina. Next base: position 1,924,435 of record OX438687.1, on the reverse strand, counting down.
CTCAGCATTTAGAACTGCAAGTATTTGCGGTAACATCGACCGGGCGTGGTTGCAGTTTATTCCCCGAACGAATTTGTTACCGTTTTACAGTATTGTTTCAGAGGTTTAACATGCATTGTTTTATTTATTACCTAAAAGATGTATCTGGGGTATATTCTGAACTCGTTTTTTAGCGTTGATTGCTTCCTTAAGAAGATCAGTAATTCTTCTTTTCACTGTGTAACCAAAATGGTTGGTTATATGTTTTATTGTTAGACTACTGACAGACACAAACGCAGACTACCCCCCTTTTTCTATTTCAAATTTTTACATTCCACCCTAAGGTTGTCTGGTAGATATCGCTGTCAGCGATAAGACCGCCTTTGTACCCATAGATTTAAGTTTGTTTAAAAGTTTTGTTACTATTTTAGGTGTACAATTAAGTTTATTCTATTCTATTCTACTGCTGGGCTGGAGTGCGTTCTTCGTCCATGTTAGACTGGAAAATGCCATTTTTTGCGCAGAGTACAGCGAATAATATTCTGGATTTCTAAATTGAAAATAGCCACAACCATTGACAAATTATTAGTTAACAACTAACAAATTTCGAATAGTTTAAAATTTATTTCATAAACAATTTATTGCGTAAATGTTATATTTTATAAAAACTTATTGTAAAACATTTATTTGGCCAATGTATCTCTTAACAAATGTTTTTGATGATATTGAATCACTTATACATTTTTAATTTAAATAAAATAATCTAAATTCTTTTGGAAAAATCACGTTACTATACACGTTTATAGTACTGAAGATCTTTAATAATAAATAATAGTATTATGTTATAAAAGTCTAATCAAAAATAATTAAGCAAAAGGACTTTTATGAATAGATATGTACGCACTGGAAGAGGGTAAGAGGAGATCTCTCCCCTGCATAATTTTTTTTACGAAATGCATAGGCTTTTTTAAAGAAACCTTTTCTTAAATAACACGTTATTAAACAAAAGTTTTTTCGGTAATTTATTTGTAAAGTGAATTATTTGGAAAACTTGTATAGTGATCAATAAATTGACAAGTCATGTTTTTGCCAATCGTTGCTTGTCAAGTAAAAACTGGTAAATAATTTTTTGTTGACCTGACACGGCACTGTTTTAATCGCTATAATTAAATCATGTTAAAATTGGTCAGAAGTGATCAATTAGGGAAGAAATTCTGCTTTTTCTTGGATCGCCATTTTTGTTGTTGTTGTTATATTTTATTTCCTTTTTAATATATATATATATTTAATTTGTTACTATTTTGGTGTACAACAAAGTTTTATTATGTTCTATTCTATTCGAACCCCCATTATTTATGTAGAGCAAGCTATTGATACACCTCTCCATATTTAAAAATAGCATTTTATTGCATAAAATACATAGCATAGCATAGGCGGCCTTATAATGTTCCCACTGTTGGGACTCAGACCTCTTCTCTAGGAGAGGGAATGTGCTATATTCCACCACGCGGGCCCAGTGCGAGTTGGTGGATGTCACATGTCTTCGAATTTTTGGTTCTAAGATATGCCGGTTTCCTCACGATATTTTCCTTCACCGTTTTGAGAGCAGTGGTGATGAAATAAATTACACAAAGTAATGCACCTGGCTGGGTTTGAACCCGCAACCTACAATTCGTAAGTCGGGGCCATTACCACTCGGCCACCACTACTCTCATAAAATACAGGACTAAGTAAAAACAATTCGCCTGTATTTAAAACATTACCACGTTTGACTGAATATGAATGAATAAACTGACTAAGCGATAATGTCACCGATACAAACTGTGCAAACCCTCGGTAAGTCATGTCCATGTGGTGGTTTCCTGAAAACGTAATAAATTGTTTATACTTGGAGCTAAAAGTGCTAACCGTCTTTACGGCGTGAAAAGGAGGTGGTAAGTCGTTCCAGCAGCTATTGGCAGTGAATTTAAAGCTTCCACAGAACGCAGCAGATTTATGGATCAATATCAACGAAAGGTGAGTAGATCCTGTCATTCTTTTTTGCTTACATCACGCGACCAAGGTAGTTTACGATACATTTGCATTTTTTTTTGTGATAGAGTAGGGTTGCCAGATGAAGTTCCTTGCAATCTAACGTTCTCATCAAATTGTCCCTATAGCAATTTAAAAAATAATGGTAATGGTATTTAAAAAAAGGTGTTATGTGGGTTCTAGGAGATTAAAAGCTCAAGGATTGCTCTTCAATCGTAATGGATGAATATCAGTGGATGCAGTAAACAGAATCCATCAGAACATACGCAGAAACTAAAACAATGATGCTGACATGGAGAATCCTTCCTTAAAATGATCGTTAATTTCGGGAACGATTGGTAAGTTCACAGACTGCGCTGCACCATCAACAAATCTTTTAAAAGTTGGTAAAAATACTTCACTAGGCAAGAGTTACCAGATAGATCTCTAAGAAATTATTTTAAGAATAATTCTCTAAATATTACATAATATGTGTATTACCAAATCAAACCCGGGGGACAAGGTGGAAAATACGGTGGAGGCATAAGCAGTAATACTAGCGAAGGAGACGGCCGTATGTGTGAGGAAACGGGCAGCCTCATGCCCCAATAACCGCAACCTCGACCACGATTACCAGCCACGCCAGGCTGATGATGAGCCGCAGCCGGTAGTTCACCATCTGGCCGTCTAGTAATTGTCCAGACCGAGTCCAAATCGTCGACAACGCGAAGTGTTCCATACGTCCTCAATGAGATGGTATTGACAGACTTGTTATTAACATTTGAGCAATTTTCCTTAATCGACACGAACAAAACCACAAGAAACAGCTAGTATACAACATATACCATCTCGTTATCCAAGCCATAACATCCAAACAAAAGGAAAACAATAACAAAAAACACAAATAAAATTACCAGGATAACATTTCAGAACAGAACTACGGAAACTAAAGACCCACAAAACGGCTGGGGAATAAAAAAAAAATAAACAATATGCTCTGTTACTGCGTACAAGTTTTGATTTCTCCGGGGACTGACAGTTGAAAAATATGACGTTTAAATGTCTTGGAGACTTCTGAATTTATTTCTGAAAGAAATAATAATAGGTTGGGGAAGGGGTTACTTTGTAGTCTGGCATTGCATGTATAAGTAAGGGGTCATAATCATCATCATCATCATCATTTTAGCCGAAAGACGTCCACTGTTGGACATAGACCTCCCTCCTGTGTGTCTCGCATTCATCGCATTCTCGCCTCACTAGGTCACCAGTCCACCTTGTGGGAGGCCCTCCATCACTGCGTCGTCCGGTACGTGGTCGCCACTCCAGAACCTTTCATTCCCATCAACCATCTTTTCTGCGAGCAATGTGCCCTGCCCACTGCCACATATGTTTGGCGATTTTTCGGGCCATGTTGGTAACGTTGGTTCTTCTCCGGATATCCTCATTTCTGATGTGATCACTCAAGAAAACTTCAAGCATATATACCCTTTCCATTGCCCTTTGGGTGACTTTAAGCCTTCTGATGAGGCCCATAGTAATAATTTTTCAAATTAATTTTGTAAAAAATTGATTAGCACGAGTAATAGTATTTTTTTGTGGTGGTAAATCATGCAATGACTTCTCCCACTCTAGGATGGGGTGGGAGAGCATGTCAAACTGTTGCTGACTAGAACCAAAATGGTTTTCTTCCATATCGCTTTTCGTCCAAGCACCATGTGACAGATTTCCTTTTTAGGAATTCTGCGTGGCCCAAGCGGGTCGAGGCTCTGCCAGGCCCTTGCAGTTTGCTGACATCTCTTTGAGGCGCGTGTGGAACATAACGCGCCATCGACTACCTACTCAGGTTCGGTTCTTTTAGATACCTTTCCTGGCTTTCCAATATGTACTTTTTAGGGTTCCGTACCTTAAAAGGAAAAACGGAACCCTTATAGGATCACTATGTTGTTCGTCCGTCTGTCTGTCTATATGTCTGTCTATCTGTCTGTTAAGACTCTTTATCTAGGAAACGCGTGAAAGTATCGAGTTGAAATTAACACCATGTACCTAGGTACATGGTGTGCAGACCTGAGTCTGCGAATTCTTGAAGCTGTGAAAAAATCAAACTTATAAATAAAAGAAAAATAAAGATACGGCTGTTTATGTTGCAAAAAGCATATATTTCGACATTCTCAAGGGAATACAAATTCATAGGGTACTTCTCGTTGTTCTAGAATCCTGAAATTTGGCATGAAGCAAGGTCTCATAGCACAAGTATAGGAAAAAATCTGAAAACTGTAAATTTGTTGTTACGTCACAAAAAAAAAACTTTTTTTTGCGTTTCAGTAAAATCTTCGTAACTCAATTCTGGAATCGAACTGTTTTCATAGATAAGTTTGTACGGAACCCTCAGTGCGCGAATTCGACTCGCACTTGTTTATTATTAACGTATCTAATGTAAGTGTCGTGACGACCCAGTGGTAACCGCCCCTCATGCATGAGGTACCAATGAGAATTTTTCAATTCATAATATGTACATTTCCAAGTTCATCTAGGACATTGCTGATACCCCGTTCCTCGGAAAGCACATAAAGCCGTTGGTTCTGGATGTCATCATAGATCTTTGACAGTCGTTACGGGTAGTCAAACGCCAGAAAGTCTGACTATCAGATCTGTTAATCCAAGGAGTATAGTGTCGCCCAGAAACTGGTTTGTGAAGGTCTGATAGGCAGACGCTCTATGTTATACATTGGAAACTCGGGGCCCTGGGAAGTGAAACCGATTTCTGGCCACCGTAGGTGCGGGCTTGCGGACGGCGAGCAATGGGTAGCCCGCCGTCCGACCGTCCGGTAACCGTCCGGATCGAGCTCAAGTCGTCGATGGCGCGTATTGTTCCACGCGCGCCTCAGGGAAATGTCAGCAAATCGTAGGGGCCCAGCAGGGTCGAAGCCTACAGGGACGAAGGCAACGAAGGAACACGAGTTTTTAGTCAGTACAAGTCTGACACTATCTCCCGCTCCGCCCAAGAGCGGGATTTGTCATAAGATGATTTTCCCACTCAATAAAAAAAATATTAAAAAAAAAAAATGTGAAAAAGCTCGGAGATGATCATGATTAACATGCCTAACGTGTTAAATAACGTGTCTTATTTCAAAAGTGTTTAAGCGCCACAAGACAAATATCAAAACGATGAAAGCCTTTTACCGTCAAAATAAAACTAAAACCTAAGCCATTAGTACTACCACCTTCCACTTAAATGTTTACCCACACTTTTAATAAACGAGCCGTGGTCTGTGATAAATATTATAACGCCTTTACAAAGAGCAAAGAGCAGTGCTCGAGTTCCATCCATTAATCATGTTAGTTCGCGAACAAATGCCAGCTGGGGCGAAGTTGGCGTGACTATTCAATATTGGTACACATACCCTACATGCTCGGCACAGCCTAAAAACTATCCAAACTGAAACTTGTTCAACTGAGAATAAAAGGAAAAAAATTGGTAAAAATTTTTAGGCTGTGGCAACGACGCGTGTAGGGTAAACGCTCCTGTTATAGGCAGTGTGTAGAAGTTTTCTCGATCGCGACCGCAAACATACCGTCGCGCAACTCCGGCCATGATGGATTGCGACAGTTTTGTGTGGATTTATTTATTATTTCATTCATTCGGGTTTTTCTATGTCTCATACTTCAAGTGTTTGCGTGACTGCCGTGTTATTTGATTAAATTTTTAATTTTTTATTACTACACACAATTTATTACGTATTTTTATTCAAGAATGAAATCACATAGCGTTTTCAAAGTTTCAAGGCAAGGATTTATTACGACTGAATCTGTGTACGCGTGTATAATTTCCTTACGTGAGCGGAATGCCAAAGGGTTCTAGAACAAATTGCTTTGATATCACTGAAGCCACGTACGCCAATAATATGCTATATAGGTATGCATGGAGATAGTTCATATGGCATTCATAGGCGGCTCTATGGCAGCTATTAATATATTTTATTGAAAGGTTATATCTAAGATACTCGTAACTATGGAGTTAGTGCTTCTCGCTTACCCATCCAAATGAGTTCATTTCTACTTTGATTTATTCATGGTGTTAAAGTATATGTTGGCGCAATGGTTGTCTGCTGCGCTGTATTTCGCGGGTTTGATTCTCACCCGCAACAAATATTTGTGTGGCCTACGGATTGTTACATAATCACCTAGTTTTTTTTTTAGGTGGGAAATCATCGAATGACTTTTGCCACTCTAGGGTGGAGCTAAAGGGCGTATAGATTTTTATTGACTAAAACCACACCTATGTTCCTTCAGTCGTCTTTTACATTCTAGGCCACGAGTATCCTTTTCATACGTTTTCCCACGGTCCTAAATGGCATCGGTTCTGTTGGGCCCCTACGACAGAACCGCTGATACCTATTTGAAACACTCTTGGAATATTATGCGTCGTCAAATCCCATTCTCTCTCGCTCTGAACCATGGACTTTGTTGGCCTCCACTACGAGACGGTAATGTTCCGCCCAAATGGGGTAAACCTCTACCGTATGCCCCACCGTGTCTTCGAAGCGGTCCGCGTAATTGTGACACCCGTATAACAACTAGATCATGCGTCCACAAACACATTATGTTTTTGAACGCACCCACGATATAGGTGTTTTTTTAGATGGGAAATCATCTAATGACAGGGTATGGGAGGATATAAAAAAGGGTTGTCATGTTCTATGCAAGAGAAATTTGTGTATCTCTACGAATAAGAAATAAAACAGTAATTTCTGGATAAAACAAACGGGTGATCTTCAGCTTTTGTCTTACGAGTAGATTCACTCCGAAGTAATTGCATATAATAAATTAAAGCAGATATAACTAATACTAAATACGTATTACTATTTTTACATAAAAAAATCATTCTTACACTTTGATTATAAATTCCATTCCAGGAACAAACTAATCAATCCAACATCTTAATTGAAACAAACAATATCATCACTACTTTTGGCTAATCATAAAATATTGAATCATTAATTTTCAATAATCTTTTTATAAACCAGAAAAGTCATGAAACGTGAAATCACGTACACACAAATAAGTTCCAATAACCCGGAACATTGTATTTCACGACATATTTGCTATTCCCACGAATTCACCGTATGAACTTACCGTAGGAGTAAAAGTTGTAAAAAGTCACGTATCAGCCGCGCCCGACAAAGCACTTTTATACGTTTTTAAAAACTGTAGAATAAAATTAGAAAGGGTAGACACCGCTGTTTCACAAAGTGTTGCAAATTTCGCGTGACATTTTATGTTCTCTATTTGAATTTTATCACAATTTTATTCTTGTATTTTTTATTATATTTATGTGGACAGTTGTTGGTGTTTTTGCCTTGTTATTTGATGTATTTTTAGTTACTTCCTCTTTTCCGGAAAAAAATAGAGGAACAGTGAAGCATTCGGTTTTCTTCCCACGCTAATTGAAGGATTTCATTGAGAAAAAAGGTTATTCTCATGTTTCTTTGGAACGTGATACATTATGCAGCGTTTGTCTTTTTTTTAACGTGTACGGTGTCTTTTTTTATGTATATGGGATAATAAGGTTATAAAGTAAAAGGTATTTTTAGTACTTCATTTCAGTTTCAGAATGTTTAATGATCGTTTTAGCAATATTATTTTTCGGTTCAGCAGTTTTATTTTCGAAGTAAAGATATGTTTGAAAATAAAACTTTTTTACAAAATACATGGTGCACTTTTGGGTCAGCAGAAAATCATTTCAGGAGGTTTTTATAAAAATCGTCAATATTTATTTAAAAACACGATACTTGAGCAATAATCTTTAAATACTTGTTAATTTTTTTTTTGTGTATAACTCGGAATAACTCTCTTTAAATCCTCTTCACAAAAACAGAATCACCCATTGCGGTTTCTCGCACATCATGTCCACTATATTTGAGTGCAACAACCTCTACGAGGTTCCGCCCACTTACTTTATGAAATCAATTAAAAAAAACTAACCTTTAATTGATAGATATATTGCTTGACTGCGATCCCACCTGATGGTAAGTAGTAATGCAGTCGTTGATGGTGAGGCGCACTAATTTATTGAGAGCCTTTCACTCTAGCCTTGAAGACACCTAAATTATAATCAGATGGGAAGACCACAGCAGGCAAATTATTCCAGTCTCCCGATATACGCGGTATAAACGACGAGGCGAAACGCCCAGACACAAAAAAATTATCATACTCATCACACAAACATTTGTCTTGGGTGGGAATCGAATCAACAACCTCCGGCATAGCAGTGAAGGCCACTAACTACTAGACTAACAGGCCAGTCATACTCAGCGATGGAACTGAACGGATTAAATCCAAGTATTTCCACGCAATTCGTATTTTGATCCAATAAAAGAAAATCATCGATATAAAAAGAAAAACCTGCACTGATCCTTTAGTGTGAACAGACATATAATAAAATGTAGCACTTTTTTTCAGCAGACACTATGAAGTATCACTAGATACTGAACTCCATACATTAGTATGGGCGTGTGCCGCAATCACTGCTGAGATATATTGAGAGGGGAACGAAGCACGTGAGGAGACTAATTCAAATATACGGACTTGTATTCTGTGCGACGACGAAATTTGAAATCGCATTGCGAGAAAAAATAACACTAGCGTTTGCACAAATGTCTTCCTAAGTCGACATTTGTCCTCACGGCGTCCTTACCTTTCATATAACGCAATTCCTCACCGAACATGGTAAGTTCGGGAGGTTCCTGCACCGGATTGGTGCGAAAGAAACGCCCGAGTGGTGGCAACCATTGTGTGAACCGCCCGGTGGACACGGTGGAGGTGTGCCCCGCCTGGGCAGAGCACCGCCGTGTCCTCGTGGGGGGGATCGGCGGCAGTGAACTCTCGCGCCGGGCCTTGGTACAGGCCATGGTCTGAAGCGAGGAGGAGTGGCAGGCGGTCGCTTCCTTCTGCAAAGCAGTAATGCTGGCAAAGAAGGCGGCCGATCTCGTGAGGCAAAGGTCCTCACGCCCCAATCGCTGCCTGAATTCCGATCCCGATTTCCGGCCACCGTAGGCGTGGGCGCGGACGGCGAGCAATGGGTGGCTCGCCGTCAGATCGTCCGGTAGCCGTCCGGACCGAGCCCAAGTCGTCGACGGCGCGTTCTGTTCCACGTGTGCCTCAAGAAGATGTCAGCAACCGCAGGGGCCCAGGCAAAGAAGGAACAGGAGTGGGTTTTTAGTCAGTAAAAGTCTGACACTATCCCCCGCTCTGCCCAAGATGTCATTACATGATTTTCCCACACGAAAAAAAAAGGTGACATTTTTCCAAACGCAGTTTAAACCTGAATAAAGCTTAATCAAAGAGCGTGGGAATTAGCACAAGGATGGTCTATGCTCTTTGATTTAAATAAAAAATATGAAATGACTGTTGTATTTCCTCAGGAGCTGTAGTAGGTACCTTCATCCACTTAACACCTCAAAGAAACATCAGCAAAATCGTAGGGACCCAGCACAGCCAAAGCCTACTAGGATAATGGGTTAGCTTCCATAAGGGAAACCCGGGGTTCTGGAACACAAGGCAAAGAAGGAACAGAGGCTTGTAGTTAGTAAAAGTCTAACACGCCTCCTCGCTCCACCCTGAGAAGCACCACCTGACAAGACGTTGGATGACTTCTCACTCAAAAAAAAAATCACATAGTACTTCTATAGTTAACTGCAAAATTGTTCCCATTTTTGGGATACAGACCTCGTTACTTTATTGTGAAATATTCCAAGAATCAGAAAGGGATTCTCGGTTACCACTACTGAATGTATCTACCTACCTACCTTTACACTTGTAGCGACATCTATGGCGTCACATAAGAACTAATCCTGCATCGCGCAATCAAAGTTCTCCGAGCAATTAGAACATATAGAACAGCCCGAAATCATCTGCTGGGCAGTTGCCCACCAGACATAACACCCGTCTGGTCGGAGGATCCTCCCTTTTCAACGGAAATTTGCGAGACTTTACTCTCTGCTCCACCTACCTCCTAACACTTATTAAAGAAATCACTGAGTCTCCGAAACCTCTCCAGTTGAAAAACTAAGTAAAGATAATATAGGTTTAATTCTTTAGTGTGAACTGCATGAAGTCCTTCTTCTTCCTCTCACAATCAAAAAACAGCCCAGTACAAAATTCACTCCCGTATATTCCGCGATCAGGTAAACACTCTCCGTCTGACGCCTCGCCAAATTTGAATTGACGCCGTGCTGATAAAGATGCCATAAATCATGGCGGAAAAGAATCCCCGTCTAATCCCGCCACTTGGGTATTATTCGTTGAGTTACCACAAGAAGAATTTATCACCTGTTTGAGTATCTAACGTGTATAAGTTTTGCAACAGTTAATTTTTTTCCAATAAAGGCTTAGTTAACAGCAGATGTTCGGGAGTGGTGGCCGAGTGGTAACGGCCCCGACTTACAAGTTGTAGGTCGCGGGTTCAAACCCAGCCAGGCGCATTACTTTGTGTAATTTATTTCATCACCACTGCTCTCAAAACGGTGAAGGAAAACATCGTGAGGAAACCGGCATGTCCTGGAACCAAACATTCGAAGACATGTGACATCCACCAACCCGCACTGGGCCCGCGTGGTGGATTATGGCCCATTCCCTCTCCTAGAGAGGAGGCCTGAGTGGCAATAGTGGGAACATTGTGAGGCCGACTATGCTATGTTAACATCAAAATTTGACTATTAGATTGAGTGCACACTTGAGATAATACAGTTTTTAGTCTCAAAACTAAAACGAAATTGTTTAGTCTAGGGATGAAACGATACCATTGAGGTATCAGTATTTTTACTCGATACGATATCGGTCATCACGTACCGATACGTACTCAGTATCAATTGAAAAGCATCGATACTTATCGCATCGAATCGTTTTTGGACAATGTTGAGTAAAAACCATAGCAAGTATTGGCATTCTTTATTGATAAATAAAAAAATTACAAGACTAAAATATGCCCTTTTTATCACTACATAGTATAAAATAAAGTCGCTTTTCGTGTCTGTCTGTCCCTATATATGCTTTAATCTTTAAAACTACGCAACGGATTTTGATGCGGTTTTCTTTAATAGATAGAATGATTCAAGAGGAAGGTTTATGTGTATAATAAATGCACAATATAGTAGAGGAACACTGATGATTTTAGAGGTTTCTAATGTGATGTCGTAAATAAACACATTTTTTTGCGCTTACATTGCAAACACTGGCTGAACCCTAAGAGATAGATCAAAAGTAGAGGAACACTGATGATTTTAGAGGTTTCTAATGTGATGTCGTAAATAAACACATTTTTTTGCGCTTACATTGCAAACGCTGGCTGAACCCTAAGAGATAGATCAAAATAATGTACAACAGTATTGTACACCTTAAAAAGGTCTACAAAAAAGTCTGCGATGGTATATGTCTATCTTATAGGTGTAACCCATAATGACCATTTTTTATCCTTTTACTTTTTTCGAGAAATAATGGTTTATTTACGAAACGATTTTAAGCAATACAGTATTAATCTTTATCCGATTAAGTACCTTAAATAAATTTTGCTTTTAATATAGAACAATATAGCCCGTTACAGCGTGCAATTTATATGAATATTTTCGAAGATATTACAGATTTAAAATACAGGGACATAGCGGTTTCGGTAAATAATTTGATTCTTTGAAAGATTGATGCGCTGACGCAAATATCCTACTCGGTCGATACTGTTCTCGATTTGGAAGCTGTTCATTTTTGACCGAATCCAAAAAAAAAATATCTGTTGATGGAATCCATGAGGAATCGAGGGAACTCCTCAAATATTATAGGCAACCATATAGTGATTTTGGTATTTTCACGGAGAAATTAAGCATTTACAGTCAAAAAGTAAGATTTTATGGAGTGGAACTGATGAAGAAGACCAAAAATAGCCAACGGAACTTCATACTCACATAGATATCGCAATGAAGATACTTAAGCGACTATGACGATACAAATAAGTAAATGGTTCTGAATAGTTATGTTGAAAATGTTACCATCGAAGTGAACTGATGATGATGATGGAGCTGGAAAACAGGCAGACAGACTGACAGACAGACTGGAACTCCATAACTAATCAATGTAACCTAGCTGTGTTTGGGCTTATTAGAATTGTCATCAGATGCACTTTGCCTATAAGGTACTATCGAACTGACCTGATGATGGAGCCGGGAGGTGGATAGTAACGTCATAATAAAATAATGTATCTTAGCAGTGTTTGGATTAATTCAAATTGTCATGAGAAATAGGTACTCTGGCTATAAATGTGTCACAACTATAAAGTGTGAAATAAAAAAAAAATTACAAAAAAAAATAACCAACTTCACTACAAACAAAAAACAAAACACTAAAACGATCACGCATCGATTTTTCAGTCTCGTTTCGGCCCCGTAGAGAAAAATTGGAAAAACCAGACACGAACTTTGGTATTCTGCGTAGTTCGGCTGTCTCTCCATATCTTTGCTCTGCTGCTCTACTGCTGTCTTGGTGGTAGCTGATCGGCGCATGATCTTGTATTCACATTTTCCAGCGTTTGAAATAGTGGAACCGAGGTAAATGTAGCTCTGGACTACTAAATAATTAGCGATAGTCAATTCTCCTTTGGTGTGATATTCAGCCCGGTCTACTATCATAATTTTCGTATTGTCCCTATTAAGAGCCAGTCCGAGTTGAAGGCTCATCGTTTCTAGACAAGTCAAAAGCTCTTCCAATCCCTTTTGTTGTTGCAAGATGAGTCGTATCATCAGCATACCAGTTGTTTAAGGGAGAAATGCGTGTATACAACTGACAATTCGCATTTCACCCGGTTTTCTAAAAGGCCAAACTACATAATACTACTTCTTATAGAACTTGTTTAAACTGACCCGTTGGTCCCATGGTCGCATGCGTAACTGATGAGCGTGGGGTCCTGAGTTCGACTTCCAGGTCAGACGTAAAGCATATTTGAGAATTCTTTTATGAATTACTCTGTAGCTGCCCGAAAATTTTGATGTTGGTGATGTGACACCCCCGAACCTCCAAAAGTACTTAAAACTGTTGGTCCAGCGCCTGATCTCTCCCCGGTTGTGTGGGTTTCCACCTCCATTTCTTGCATATCTGACTAATCCCCGTTGAGATTTGGATTATTATTGTTAAAGAAAGTGTCAGTAGTTGAAACGTAATACATATATGATTTTGAGATTATGTTTATGCTATATGAGAATTGATCAAATAGTCTGCATTTTAAGACTTCAAACTCAAGAAATGACTTTAATAATTAATACAATATTAAATTTCAATGAATTATCATAACTGTTAATAAAAATTCAAACTGATTCTTATAACTTGTATTTGTAACAAACAAACAAGTTATACTTTCAATTGCAAACTTGCACAAGTAAAAAGTATGAGTAGTTTTGCTCGTGCGAGTTTGTGGCAGTTTAAAAAACTCATGCCTACATTTTAGTCAAAAAGTTAAACTCTAAGTTTGAGCTCCAACTCTTGCAACTGTTGAATACGTTTCTCGTCATTCAGTGTACAGTGTATGTTAGGGCAACAGATCCTGTTAGCATTTAGAAATACTATGGAAAATATGTAAATATTAGCAACCTCTATGGCTCTGTTATGGCCGCGTATAGATCCTGAAAACTGCAGGTAGTTGTGCAGGTTTGACAGCATAGCAAATGACGCATGTCCTGTGTAGCGGCTCCACACTGGCACTGTGTTAGAGATGGGTCGAGGACTGGTCTGGGTTGGCCAAATTACAGCGGCCAACCTGGGTCCGCAGTCGGTTAATAGATTTCCAGATTGGCCACTGCAATTCGCTTCCAAGGGGAGATGTTTTACTGCTTATCGTCGTGATGATGATGATGATTAGAAGTATCAAAATATTATTAACTAAATACTGCTGTCGTTTTTTCAGTTGCCCATTACGTTTCAAAGTCATGCTGACTCTTTCGAACAATTCCGCAACCTCCACATTTTGTCCACAGAATGTATTAATAGTATATTTCTGAGATATGATTATATTAATTCATATTTTTTTATTGCTTTTTTTAAAATTATTTATTTACTTCGTGCTCACATAATAAAAGCAAAAAAAGGAATATGTAACCAAGATTTTTGAAAAATATAACAAGTTTAAAAAGAGTGACCATGAAGTTTCTTGCACGTTCTTCACGTGCAATTTAGCTTTACTTTTTTGACTGACCGACATTTTGACAGTTCAAAAGTGCCTGTAAATAGTTAATTTGAAATAAACGTTTCTGATTTCTGACGAAGGCATGATCCAATTACAACATTCTTGGAGTGGTATAAAGCTACATTGACACTCATTGACAATAGTTACTTCATTTTATCATATGGGAGCCATGTCCCGGAAAACTTGTGCTATCACAATATACAATATGCAAAAAAATAAAACTGAAAACGAAATGCAACTGCAAGACTAAAAATAATGCACACTTATTCCAACGAACATTAAATGCGCCAAAGAATATATTTTAACCCCACACGACTATATATGGAGAATTAAGTATGAATAAGTTACATTGTGCGTGAGAGACTATTCCATATTCAGAAGGAAGGAGACATAAAAATCCCCGGCTTTGCTTGGAGTGAAAATGCAATCTCTGAGTAACTAAAAAGTTTTCAGAAAACGATCTTGGAGCAGCGCCTTATGTGATACAAAGACGTTGAAAGTAGAGAACGTAATCTTTTTCAGTTATCTTTTAAAAGTTCTTTTTTTTAAAGCGCTCTTTTATACGGAATAGGTTTATTTGTTCTTTCCTGTTTTCTTTTTTCACTTCTTATTAATGATTGATATACTTCTTATATTCGTAAGTCAAAACTTGATGCACGCGTGAGGGAATAGACTTCCTCACGCCCCAGCCGATCGGGTTCCGACCCCGATGTACAGCTACCGTAGGTGTGGGCTTGCGGACGACGAGCAGTGAGTAGTCCACCGTCTGGCCGTCCAGTGATTACCGGACCGATCCCAAGTTGTTGATCGCGCGTAGTGTTCCACGTGCGACTCAAAGAGATGTCAGCAAACCGTAGGGGCACAGCAACAGGGCCGAAGCCTACTGGGGCCATGGATTCGCTTACGACAGGAAAAAAAAGTCTGTCACGCTTTCACGATCCGCTCTAGAGCGGGAGGAGTTATTGTGTAATTTCCCACCTAAAAAAGTCAAACAGGCTTGGTCCATATTTAAATTCATCTTATATTCAGTATGTAAATAGCGGGATTCTAAGTTCGATCCTGCACCAGGAAAAGCAGTTACGAGTTGAAGGGTTCAAACCCAGCCAGGTGCATTACTTTGTGTAATTCACTTCATCACGACTGCTCTCATAACTGTAAAGGCAAACATCGCGAGAAAACCGACATGCCCTAGAACCAAAAAATTCAAAGACATGTGACATCCACACACGAACATATGTATATATATAATTTTATATCTATGTATAGTCTAATATATATTATATATATTTTTAATGTAAAATTTCATTTGCAGTACACCCCAGATCCCTTTTCCCGGTTTCCCTTTTTATGTTAAGTTTTTACAGTGCATCCTAAGGTTGTCTGGTAGATATCGCTGTTAGCGATAAGACCGCCATTGTACCCCTATGGGTACTAACACGTATGGGTGGTGGTATGGGTAACTAACTTAATCTATAAGTTAGTTTATTTTTTTATTACGGCTCTCCAACGAATAGTTCGCCGATACATTTACACAAAAAAAGTCTTATTAATATACAATTAACCCCGCGAATTCTTCACTTAAAGGTGTGCACAGCACTTACAAAGTTTTAAATTAATATTTTTTTTTTTTTATTATTTTGGTGTACAATAAAGTTTTATTCTATTCTATTCTATCCACCAACCCACTTTGAGCCCACGTGGTGGATTACGGCCCGTTCCCTCTCCTAAAGTGAAGGCTTGAGTCTCACCAGTGGGAACATTGTAGAACTGATGCATATGCCGATAATTTGGTCTCCAAAATGCAGATCGCCATTGAAGCCACCCGTATGTCACATGTAAAGTCGACCCGCCGATGTTTGCAGAAGACTTTGAAGGGGAAAGCTTTCACATTGCCTCCAACCTTTCTGTTTGCCACCTCGCGATTTGTGTTGTACCATATATGTGTGTGTGTGTAGTCAAGTGGGCTTAAGCGTGTTTGTTCGGGAATATTATAAGGATCTGTTGCGGGGTAGGCTGTTTACCTTACCCTGTGTAAGTAGCGTCCTGGTGAAATCAATACTTTTTTGCAGTCAAGTTTACTGTTAAAATGTAGGTAATACAAAATTGGTATTTTTTTTTTAATTGTTATAAACTAGTGCTTGACGCACAGGATCGGTCGTTGTGGTATCGCTTGGGGAGGCCTATGTCCAACAGTGGACGTCTTTCGGCTGAAATGATGATGATGATGAGTGCTGGCCTGCGATCTCACCTGATAGTAAGTAGTGATGCAATCGTTGATGGTGAGGCGAGCCTTGAAGACACCTAAATTATAATCTTACAAGAAGACCGCAGCAGGTAAGTTGGTCCAGTCCTTCGATGTTCGCGGTATAAACGTCGAGGCAAAACGGGTCCGGACCGTAGAGGTTTCAACAACGTAATATTTGATACTCATCGTTCGTCGGATTGTCCGATGGTAGAAATGAAAAGTATTTCTAGAGATTTGTTTTTAATATCAAGTTTTTTCTAGAGACACGTGATAATGGTTCTTAGAGTTTTGGGCACGGATCTTATCGAATGCGATGTGGATCTGCCCCCCTAGACAAGTTACAATCGTATCGTTCGCGCCAAACGCCTCGAGTACGCCATGCCTCCGATTCCATTGTTCTGACTACGTGACTGAGCATTGAGATGACATCAGAACACAGGAATCGGAGGCGTGGACTACTCAAGGCGTTCGGTGCGAACGATACAATTGTAACTTGGCTAGGAGGGCTGAGCTCTTGAAGTTATATAAATTTATAATTAATTGTGAAATTCAATCCAAAAATACTTTCTTAACCGGATTTGATACGTTTTCTTTCTAAATATTTTTTCTGAGTCAAACAAGTAAAATAGCCATTAAAAAAATAACACCCATAAAACCTCTTTCTACACTAAAAAGTTTTTATAGTGCTACCTTCAAAAGTGTAATAGCCTTAAAATGCATTACCAATTCAGAGTTTCCAACAAGTGGTGTGGTGACGTCAGTCAAGCGTTACACCAGCAAAGTTTCATGCTCAAATATTAAACAGAATGCACTTACAGGCCCGTAAACCAACGTGCTTGCCTCAATTTACCTCAACTTGCACTGACGGTAAAACGATCAAGAAAAAGTGCGGATTGGTGGATGTCAAATGTCTTCAAATTTGTTATTTTTATATAAAATTTCGGACCAGCAGAGAGATTCCGCTTGGACAGAGCAACGCCATGTCCTCGTGGGGTTGGATTGGGGTCGGGATTGACGGCGGCGATCTCTCGTGCCGGGCCTTGGTACAGGCCCTGGTTCGGAGCGAGGATGAGTGGCAGGTGGTCGCCTCCTTCTGCGAAACAGTAATGCTAGCAAAGGAGGCGGCCGAACCGGTATTTCGATCCCGGTTTCCGGCCGTGGACGGCGAGCAACGGGTAGCTCGCCTTCCCACCGTCCGGTAACTGTCCGGACCAAGCCCAAGTCGTCGACGGCGCGTACTGTTCAACGCGCGCCTCAAGGAGATGACAGCAACTGTAGGGGCCCAGCAGGGTCGAAGCTTACTGGGGCCAAGGGTCTGATTCTGAAAGGAAGACTCGGCCCCGGTACGAAAGGCAACGAAGGAACAGCAGTGGGAGTCAGTAAAAGTCTGACACTATCTCAAGCTCCGCCCAAGAGCGGGATTTGTCGTTAGATGAACTTCCCACCTAAAAAAAAAAACCAGCTGGGAGATGATACAATTATATTTACCCTATACAATATACAGAAGGAACAAAAAAAAAAAATTGTATATATATCATTTTCGTAAATCATAACATGGTTAAAAAAGGGAGCATGAAGTTTTTTTGCATGTTTTTCTTCATAGAGCTGTAAAACGTGCAATTTAACATCACTTTTTTTGACTGACCGAAATTTTGACAATTCAAAAGTGCCTGTTAATTGTCTATTTGAATGTTTCCGATTTCTGATTTCTTCTTTAACAGTGGCCATCCATTTTTCCTATCGCCGGTTCAAACTGTCACTCCCCAATCCAATACAATTTAACTTTTTGAAAGATTGCCTGTTTACTATTCCTATAGCCATTGCTTTAAGAAAAAGCACGTTGCCCGCGACTTCGTTCGTGAGTTTTTTTAAACATCCCATATACCGTACTTCGAAAGTAGTTTTGAAAAATTAATAATGACAGTTTTTGTTTTAAATTTTGGTTAGAATTTGCGTTAAAGTTAAATTTTTTTAACCTAAGAATTCAGATAGATAGATACATAGATATTCTTTATTGTACACCAAAAATACAATTTACATTAGGATATTAACATTAATAGGGTGTCACAATGGGCGGTCTTATCGCTAAAAGCGATTTTTTACAGACAACCTTCAGGATCTTCTATACAATTTTTGAACCCACTATTGGCTTGTTTACTCAGGATAGTATTTATGTTTTCAATTGTTACACGGAATGAGATTTTGCGTATGAACGAAATTCCTTGTTTTGACCCCCTTCATAGTTCAATTTCCGAAAATCCCTTCATAGTACTTACGTACGTCATAAATGGAAATCTAGTGCAAAAATTTCACGTTCCTAGTCCCAGTGGCTTCAAATTAACACGTGGCGCCAGTCAGTCAGTTCATAATCTCTATATATATAATTCTTCTGTACATTTGTTTATCACTTAACTCCTCTTAAATGGCATGGCCAATTTGGATGAAAACTTTTTTAAATATTTGATCCGCTAAGTTGCACTGCAATAGGGTTCTCAATTTTTTATGACAATAAACTAGCCTTCGGGCAAGATAACTTCTGTCAGGACCGCTAATAATAATACAATCATAGAATACAGATACAGAATATGATTACAGTCATAATATATGAAGGCAGTGGTGGCCAAGTGGTAACGGCTCTTACGAGTTGCAATCAAGTTGCAAAAAAACCCTTTTTTTTTCCGGTTGGAAAATCATCTTGTGACATCTCCCGCTCTTGGGCGGGGCGGGAGATCGTTTCAGACTTTTACACTCCTGTTCCCTCGTTGCCTTTCGTACCGGGGCCGAGTCTTCCTTTCAGAATCACCCTTGGCCCAGGTAGGCTTCGACCCTGCTGGGCCCCTACAGTTGCTGACATCTCCTTGAGGCGCGCGTAGAACAGTACGCGCCGTTAACGACTTGGGCTCGGTCCGGACGGTTACCGGACGGTCGGACGGCGAACCACCCAAGTCAAAGTCAAAGTCAAAGTCAAAGATTTTTATTTCACATAGGCCTACATGGGCACTTATAAAACGTCAGAAGCTAGTGCACGGTTCCAAATTGGTCGTTTCCTATGGAGAAGAACCGGCAAGAAACTCCATGGTTACTCTTTTAAAAAAGAATTTGTTGATACAATACCTTCTGTTTACAATATATTGAATTTATTATGTAAGGACAGTGTAGACTGGTCAATAAAGTACAATAAAAATAATCATAATAAAAAAGGAACCTAACAATTCGCGGAGTCTACAGTGTTCTCACATTCACATTTCAAAAAAGAGGCTATACAAACAAAAGCAAGCAAAATAAATAATTACAATTATTAATAAACAATATGTCAACAATATAAATAATAATAAATAAAAAATATTGCAAAAGCAATGTATATATTACAACAAATGTGGAGCAGTCAATAGATAAATTTACAAAATATTATGAGCTACCAGGGGGCCACATGTGCAGAAGCAGTCATTGCCAAACAAGCGTGTCTTCGACATAGTCTTTAACCTTATAATACGCTTTTTTAGTTAGGACACGCTTAATATGGGTTTTGAACTTTCCTTCGCTAAGTTCAGTCACCACCTTTGGCAGCTTATTATAAAAGCGTATGCTGTCTACTAAAAATGACTTGCTGGTCTTAACTAATCTCCATTTGGGTAACACAATTTCGTGTTTACTACGCGTATTTATGTTATGATAATCGCTTCTAATTTTGAAGAGTCCTAGGTTTTTACGAACATACATAATACTTTCTAAGATATAAAGAGAAGGCAAAGTCAGTATATCGATTTCTTCGAATTTATTTCTAAGGGACTCGCGAGGACCCATTTTATAAATAGCCCGGATTGCTCTCTTTTGCAATATGAAAATTGACTGTGCATCAGCTGCAGATCCCCACAGTAAAATGCCATAAGACATAATACTGTGGAAATAAGCATAATAAACTAACTTAGCTGTGGCTACATCGGTCAGTTGCCTTATTTTTCTTACTGCATATGCGGCCGAGCTCAGTCTACCTGAAAGAGCTCTAATATGAGCGCCCCACTGCAGTTTAAAATCGATGGTTAAACCTAAGAATGTTGTTTCCGTAATACCATCAAGTTTGTTGCCGTCAAGAATTAGATTGACGCCAACTTGAGGGACATTCGGTAATGAGAACTTTATACATTTAGTTTTATTCGCATTTAATAAGAGATTATTAGCAGCGAACCATTTCAAAAGAACAGCCAGACTATCATTGACATGCAAGACATCCGCATCTTTCCTATCTACTTTAAAAATAAGGGAAGTGTCATCAGCAAATATAATTATATTTGATAAATTAGCCATCATGTAAGGAAGGTCATTAATATAAACCAGGAAAAGGAAAGGACCAAGAATTGAACCCTGAGGCACGCCCATCTTTACTAAAGACCCCGAGGACGTCGCCCCATTAATGAATACTTTTTGTTGCCTGTTAGATAAATAAGAAAAAACAAGATCAGCAGCTCGACCACGAATTCCGTAATGATGTAATTTACAGATTAGAGTATTATGGTCAACGCAGTCAAATGCTTTAGAGAGGTCACAGAATATGCCAATAGCATCCTGGGACTTCTCCCAGGATTCCAAAATGTGACTGATGAGTTTCACTCCTGCATCTGTCGTTGACCTTCCTTTCGTGAAGCCAAACTGATGACTATGCAAAATCCCATTCGAATTAAAATGAGACAACATCTGGTCGAGCATGATTTTTTCATATATTTTACTCATTGCTGGAAGCACAGATATAGGTCTGTAATTAGAGGGGTCATTCTTACTACCTGATTTGAAAATTGGTACTACTTTACTATGTTTCATCAAATCAGGGAATGTGCCGCTGTCTAGGCATTGATTAAATATGCCTGTTAGGACAGGAGCAATTGAATCAATAATATCTCCAAGAACCTTAACGGATATACCCCATAAGTCCTCAGTATTTTTCATGTTAAGACTATTGAATGTTTTTTTAATTAAATCAACAGAGATGCGCTTAAATTCAAAAGTTGGTACATCCTTAGTGAAATTTTCTTTCAAAAAAGATTCTGCTGACAAAGATGAAGAAGGGAGAGATTTCGTAACTTCTATTGGGATGTTGGCGAAGAAGTTTTCTAACGTCTCAGCCACTTCAGTCCTATCTGAGATGATTTTATTATCAATTCTAAGGGACAATTCATTCCGATCTTGTTGGTTTGTCTTTCCAGTTTCCTTGTTTATCACCTTCCAGACAGCTTTAATTTTATTATTAGAATTTCTAATTTGTTTACTTACTGACTTAGATTTAGCTAGGGCGCAGACTCTTTTGAATATTTTTGAATAGAGTCTGACATGGTTATGCAAGTTAAGATCAGACGATAATGATTTTTCATGATATAGCTGATATAAAGTATCTCTGCTTTTTCTAATTCCAGCAGTAGCCCATTCATTAAATTTGGATTTATTATTGATCTGAACTTTTTTAATTGGACACGCCTTATTAAATTCTTGACATACAGTAGAAAATAATATACTATAATTTACATTAGGGTCTTGTGAATCAAAATTGGCTTTTGAGAGACTACTATGAACATTGTTATTAAAATAGTTTAATTTATTTTTAGAAAGCGGTCTAAACTCTGCAGTCGAATCTAATTGAAACTTTTTGATTGACTCGAAAGATACGAGTTGACCAGTATGGTCAGATCTCACGCCACTAATTAGGGATGAGTCTTTTATGTCACAATTAGTAAATATATTATCTATGCATGAAGCTGAAGTAGGTGTAATTCTTGTGGCTTCATTAAAAATACATTTTAGATTAAAAGAACTAAACAATGAAAGAAGTTTACATTTTTCTGGTGAATTTACTAGTAAATCAATATTTAAGTCCCCACAAACGAAAACTAATTTATTATTTCTAATAAGTTTATTGAGTATTTCTTCTATTATGATCAAAAAAGATGTCAAGTTTGATGCAGGTGGTCTGTAGACACATAAGAAAGTTCGGCCTTCAACCTCTGCACATGCTACCTCACATAAGCGATCAACAGAGCAAGCAGTGATATCTTTCCTTTCCTTATATCTTAAAGAATTACTACATAATATCAAGGTACCACCCCCTATTGATGATCTGTTGTACGCACTGGCAACTGAAAAATTGTTTACATTAAAGAACATTCTATCTGGTTTTAACCAGGTTTCACAAAAACATAGGATGTCCATATGATATTTATCTATTAACATTTCCACATCTAGAATTTTGCCAGAGAAGCGATTAATATTCTGATGGTATAATAAAATATTATTATTAGGCTTCCCTTTTGTCGCTTTTAAAAGTTTAAAGAATCTATATCAGTATTATTAGGTATACTAGATAATACTGATTCATCACTTAACCTAATCTCAGTTAAATTATCAATAACTGCGTGTATATTATAAGCTAACAAAGTAGCCAAAATATGTCGACTTTTTTTGGGAAGAAACATATGTTCCCGTATCAAAACAAAATCTCTAACAAAATTGTTAGTATCAAAATACAATAAACGGTCACTATGACGACATGACAAAATGTGCATTAAGTTGTTTAGGCTATAAATGTATTCATTTTCATGATCGTGTAGACTGTTAGAATAAGGCAATGCACATAAAATTAATTTACCTAATTTCAATTTAAGCAGGGTTTCAATACCACTAACTATGTCCCTTTTAGTTACACTAAGACTATTTCCAATCAAAAGTACCACTGTGGTTTGCTCATTCATTTGTGTATTTTTTATTTTATAAACAAGCTCATTAAAATGCAGGTTATGGTAACAATGACTCACAATGGTATGTTTGCAACGGTTATTTAACAAAGATCCAAAACCTGTTCCTAATCTATCTGAATACACCAGGATGTTACTTTGACAAGGGTTTATTGTCTCTGAAGAATGAGGTACAACATTATAAGATGTAAGAATTTCATGCTGAGACATGGGAGGTGGCGGAGCGAGAGCACAACTACATGTGATATTGTTAGTCAATGACTCATACCTCTCTGCGTTGAACTTCACCAAGTCCACCAGCTCACAAGCCTCTTGCATGCGCTCACTTAACATTTGTTGGCATGACTCATATTTACAAAATATTTCCTGTATTGTATTTTCCCTACTCAGTAATTCCTTTTGAAGGTTTTGTATTTCAAAATCATAATTCATTTTGCTTTTTTCAACATTATAATTACATTTATTTAATTGACTTTTTAAGTTAAAACGCTGCCGTCTAAGGTCAATATTACATTTATAAACACTTTGTGTCTTTAAGAGTTTCTTATACTTTTTAATGTTCTTAGTGATTTTAATGTATTTTTTAATTTTATTGTGACTACCTAAAATTGGACATTTAGTTAGGGTATCATCCCCAGTTAGGTCTATGGTAATGGTCGGTTTCTTACACTCACATTTTGATGTACTGCCAATGAGCTTGTCGAAGAGGTTGTTGGAGTTGGCAACCTGTTCACTATCTCTCAAGGTATCAACAGTGGATATAGTGTTGCGGGCCTGGCACAATTCCGCTTCAAGGCCTGATATACGATTCAGCGCCTGGTCGTGGGTGTCCCTGCATTCTTGAAAATCTGACACCATTTGACGGAGATGGTTATGCTGGTCCAGTATATCCACATGCTGGATGTGCAATTCTGCAAGTTGCCTCTTTAATTGAGTGTTTTTATCAACAATCCTCTTGACCTCCACCTCACTTTCCTCTCTTTCCTGTAGCAGGTCATTGCAGGTCTTTCTTGACGCTTCAAGTTCCTTCAGCGCAGCATTCAGTTTCTCATTCATGTCACGGACAGTTGCTCCACGGGTCATCATGTTTATAAATTACCCCAAATGGCTCCTAGAATGACACAAGAAACAGCTGAGTATTTGAGATGTTTAGTAAGTTGAAAACTTGAGGTTAGGGGGGAAATATCTGTTAGCAAGAGAAAAAGGTGAAAAATAGCATTAAATAGATGGGATTATAGAAGTGATAAAAACATGTAGGTAGAAGAAAAATGAAAAATAATTTCTGGTTTATTCAAAAAATTTAAAGTTTAAATTATTAGGTTAATTATAAAATTATGTTAGGAAGCTTGAAACTTAAAACAAAAACAAAAGAATAAAAACATAAAATTGGAAACATTAGTTTGACAGTTTGACAATAGATACACTGTTCAAAGTTCTAGAGAAGCTAGGAGAAGATAAGTGATAATTAAGTAAATGTGTGAAGTACTTATTGCAGTGAGTGTTTTGTCTGGGCTAATGTTTTCGTCATCGATTCTGCTTCCACAATTTGTCAAGCAAAAGGAGACATAAACGGAGCCGGTGTGTGCTGGACGAAGCTCAGAAACCTGAGCAGTGTTTATAAGTGTTGAATAGTGTAAAACAATGACTATACTAAACAAAACAATAAAACCAAATACTCCCCGGGTTTGATGATTTCAAATCAGCAATTCAAACAGTCCAAATTTTTGACAGCCGGTCGAAGATATCAACTTGATAGATTTTTGAAGGATTTTCGCGTCAAAAACACGGTACGAACACTGAGTATGACACTTTATACTAAGATTCTAAATTAAACAATAGATTTAAACTAAATAAACACAATTAAATAGTATTTTAAAAATAATTTATCTAAGAGGTCGTTTTTTACGACTTGTCACCAGTGTTGCCAACGCAAAAAAAAAAAAAAAAAACCCATTGCTCGCCGTCCGCAAGCCCGCGCCTACGGTGGATCAGAGTCCCGGCGGCGGTTGGGGCGTGAGGACCGTTGCCTCACGCGATCGGCCGCGTCCTTTGCTAGCATTACTGCTTCGCAGAAGGAAGCGACCGCCTGCCACTCCTCCTCACTCCGGATCATGGCCTGTACCAAGGCCCGACGCGAGAGATCGCCTTCGCCGATTGCCACCAAGAGGACACGGCGCTGGTCTGCCCAAGCGGGGCACACCTCTACTGTGTGTTCCACCGTGTCCTCCGGGCGGTCTACGCAATGGTGACACCCGGGTGTTTCTTCCGTACGGATCCGGTGCAGGAACCTCCCGAACTTACCATGTCCGGTGAGAACCTGCGTCATGCGGAAGAAATTCCAACGAAACTATTTCATCACCACTGCTCTCAAGACGGTGAAGGAAAACATCGTGAGGAAACCGGCATGTTCTAGTACCAAAAATTCGAAGACATGTGACATTTACTAATCCGCACTGGGCACTGGGCTGGTGTGGTGGATTATGACCCATTCCCTCTCTTAGAGAGGAGACCGGAGTCCCAACAATGGGAATATTATAAGGCCGACTATGCTATGCTATAAGTATATGACAAAATACTTTGTTACTTCTCCATAAACAGATAGAACAAAACAGAAAGTTCTGAAATGAACTAGCAAATCCCGTCATTGGCTATTGTCCTAAAGTAGAAATAAAATTACAAAAAACATCTTCAACAACATTTATTTATTTAATACCTATACATTTTATTATATTCTTCAGTATGTAGACAGGATAAAAAATTACAAAAACTAAGTCTAAAATGGGTGATATTATCGTACAGGGCAATCTCTTAAAGACAACCTTAGGATGGGTTCAGCCCATCCTAAGGTTGTCCTTAGGATGGGCTGAACGAAAGGAGATAGATTTGGGACAGTCAGTGTACAAAACCCCTCAATATATTAAATAAGAACTTATAATGTACCTATGGTTTTACAATGAATAAATGAATCTTGCATCTTGAACATTTAGCAACAGTCAACATTTTAATATTATAAAACCACAGTCTGGAACAGTATAAAATAAATCATATAATACCAGGCCAACAGAAACAGCAAAGGATTGCACAATGTTATATAGGAATGACTTTTACCCTCTACTAAGCCACATTTTCTAGAATAAAGTTTGAAATTGTTATATGATTTAAAATAATGTAAAGGTGAAAATGAGCTGCTAATTTACTTTTGTAGTTTTAAAGAATATTTGAACTTTAATATTAGTTTTACTTGAGCAATATTGTTTATATTTCGGTTTTGTAAGGCTTATGGAGTATTGTGTTGCCCAGTAACACTGGATTGTGGAGGTCTTAAAAGGCAGTCCCTCCGTGTAAAACATGGGTATTCAGCCGCATTCGGTTAAACTGGAAGCCGACCTCATGCTCGTTGGAAAAAGGCTAGAGAGATGTCTTGTAAACTATTTTCATCTTATTTTTAAATGCTTGTACAGAATCTGAACCTTTATTCTTGAATTTAAAAGAAAATAAGCTGTTTTATTTATTACAGACTAAAACAAAATGTTTTTTTTTACATAGGTAGAGAAAGTCGCTAATAATAAGCTTAATATAGTTGAATCACTAATAAGAGTAGCATTTATAATGAAAAAATTGTGGATTTATTAGTCTACTAGCTTTTGCCCGCGGCTTCGCTTCCGTCTATATTCTACTACTCTACCCTACTCTACCCAACTCTACCCTACTCTACCCAACTCTACCCTACTCTACCCTACTCTACCCTACTCTACCCTACTCTACCCAACTCTACCCTACTCTACCCTACTCTACCCTACTCCACCCTACTCTACCCTACTCTACCCTACTCTACCCTACTCTACCCTACTCTACCCTACTCTACCCTACTCTACCCTACTCTACCCTACTCTACCCTACACTATCCTACTCTACCCTACTCTACCCTACTCTACCCTACTCTACCCTACTCTACCCTACTCTACCCTACTCTACCCTACTCTACTCTACTCTACTCTACCCTAATCTACCCTACTCGATAAAATGTGACCGTCCGTCGGTTTTCAGCTACCTCCCCACCAATTTTCAGCAAAATCGGTTGAGCAGTTCGTGAGTTATAAATAGTGTAACTAACACGACTTTCTTTTATATATATAGATTCTATTTTACAGAAAAAGTAAAGACAGAAAGGATTCTGTAGCGACATCTATGGCGTCACATAAGAACTAATCTTGCATCGCGCAGTTATAGTTCTCCGCGCGATTTGAACATATAGAACTGGTTTGCCCTTGGCAAAACTAGCCAAGTAAAGCCAACTAGGTGCGGGCTTGCGGACGGCGAGCAATGGGTAGTTCGCCGTCCGATCGCCCGGTAACCGAGGCCGAGCCCAAGTCGTCGAAGGCGCGTGCTGTTCCACGCGCGCCTCAAGGAGATGTCAGCAAACCGTAGGGGCCCAGCAGGGTCGAAGCCTACTGGGGCCAAGGGTCTACTTCTGGAGGCCGTAATCCACCGCGCAGGCCCAGTGCGAGTTGTTGGATGTCACATGTCTTCGAATTTTTGGTTCTAGGACATGCCAGTTTCCTCGCGATGTTTTCCTTTACCGTTTTGAGAGCAGTGGTGATGAAATAAATTACACAAAGTAATGCGCATGGCTGGGTTTGAACCCGCGACCTACAACTCGTAAGTCAGTGCTGTTACCACTCGGCCACCACTGATTTAGGCTTATGATAAATTGGTGCTAATTACAAAACTGTTATTTTCAAAAACCAAAACATAAATAGAGGAATAGAAAAATAAGAGATTTGTCATATCAACGAATCTTTTATGTTATGCAGAGACATTATTTCTCTAGTGGCGAGACGACCTGGATACTTTCTTCTATGGCTGGTTTGAGGTGGCTTATGAAAATTAAAAGTAAATTGGAAGAATTTAAAGATGATCTTTAAGTATCCAGTAATGGCAAAACGTAAGTAAAAAAAAAAACAATTATGTCTCAAGCTGTCCCTCAAAACCAAAGCAATCAACGACAACATCCATAAAATCCAAAAAAGAAATTATTTGTTTTACTTTTCAGATTCACATACTTTATTTCACGTTTCCAAATGAAAACTGTTGAGCAAAAATCTCGCTTAAAACGCTGTGAAACAATAACATGACCGTAACGTAGCGAAAGACCGAGCACAAAGCAAGCACTAAATGTATTTCCTAAAATATGAAACGCTTGGCTCATGATTACTGAGTCTGCGGTTAGCTGGATACTCTTTGCTGGTGACTTTGGATATGACTTAGTTATAATGTTTTTGGTGGGCCTGCTTTGTTGTTTTTTAATCTGTGCGTTATATTATAATATTTAAATGTCTGTTTGTAATATCAAAATATTATTTTTTTATGCTAAATGAATGCATTTATATCATCATATCGACGGTGAAGTGCCAATAACTCCTAACTGTCGAAGTAAAAAATCTTCTGTCTTAAAAACGTCAGGAGGTAATACTATGAATTGACATGCTGGTTTAGTTAAGAGGTGTTTCCACAAATTAATTTGATGCAGTAGCAACTAATATTCGCTTCAAGAGATTTCACAAAAACATGCAGAAACATACATTTGAATTAAGAACGCTAAAAAGTAATTATCTCGAAAAATGTCAGTTAGAAGGTATTGGCACTTCACCGTCGATATGATTTCTCTCGCTCTATGCTGGAGTGGGAGGGCGTGGCAGACTTTTATTGGCAAAAACGACACCTATATTTTTTCAGTTTCATATTATGTTCCAGGACCGTGTGGATATCCTTTCTAGAAAAACCAATCACCAATTACCAATCTCTAGCAGGCATCATAAGTGCAGATGCGTGTACGGAAACACAGGTGTACTCTAGTCTCTATTCCTATACTTTCATAGGCCAGAGAGAAGGAAATCCATCACAACCAGAGACGGATGAGGCGCGGGAACAACGGCTTTACGTGCGAGGCACGGGGATGTCACAGCACCAACATCCAAACTCCAGACTACAATCGGGTAATTCATAATGGAAAAACTCAATATTACCCCAGAGACCAGTCAGACCCCACCTAGCGAAAGAGGTGGCCGCATGCGTGAGGGATCGGACATCCTCATGCCCCAGCCACCGGGATCCCGACTCCGATTTCCAGCCACCGCCGACGAGCAATGGGAAGCTCACCGTCTGGCCCTGCGATAATCGTCCGGACCGAGCCCAAGTCGTTGACGGCGCGTAGTATTCCATGCGCACATCAAAGAGATGTCAGCAAAAACATAGGGGCCCAGCATGGCCGAAGCCTACTGAGGTCATGGGTTGACTTCCGAAAGGGAAACGTGGAAAGGTGGACCGTAAACCGTAGATCGCAAAGAAGCTTACCAGATCATCGGTCCACCTTGTGGAAAGCCTTTCAACGCTGCATCTTCCGGTCGCTACTCCAGAATCTTTCGGCTCCATCGACCATCTGTTATTCGGGCAAGGTGCCATGCCCACTGCTCTTTTTAGGGTTCCGTACATCAAAAAGAAAAACGGAGCCTTTATAGGATCACTTTGTTGTCCGTCCGTCTGTCTGTCTGTGTGTCTGTCTGTCAAGACCCTTTATCTCGGGAACGGGTGGCGGCATCGAGTTGAAATTAAAACCATATACTTAGGTCTGCGGTCCCTTGAAGCCGTGAAGAAACCAAATTTCTGAGTTAATGAAAAAAAAGTAACGCATATTTATGTCCCAAAAAACGTGTATTTCAACACTCTCAAGGGAATCAAAATTCATGGGGTACTTCTCGTTGACCTAGAATTTTGATATTTGGCATGAAACAAGGTCTCATAGCACAAAAATAGGGTAAAATGAAAAGCATAAATTTGTAGTTACGTCATTCGGCAAAATCTTCGTAATTCAATTAGGGAATCGAACTGTTTTCATAAGTAAGATTGTACGGCACCCTTTGTGTGCGAGTCCGACTTGCACTTCCTGTTTTTTTTTGGTCTTACAATCCCAAAGATCGATGATCATAAACTTTGAACACTATCTTAATGGTAACAAATTAATGAAACATCCCATCTATTGAACACAAAAGAAATTTCTAGCAAATATTTCATCATATTACCCGCAGGCAGCTGATCCTTGCTCACCAAACTACAAGGATATCTCGCGCAGATGTTTTATTCAAGGCGAATCTACGTCATAAAGTATGCAGTAGGGATCCAGTTATGTTGGTTTTATCCGTTTAATATCTTATGGCTACCGGTTAATAAGCCGAAAGGTTAAATATATATTTGTAATCGTGTAAGTTAGAAGATTAGAGTTGATGGGTGGTGGAATATGGAATTATTTAATGAGCATAGAATAATAGCTGCATAGCTTAACTTTTACACAAACTTAAATCTATGTTTACAATGGCGGTCTTATCGCTGACAGCGATATCTCAAGATTCAAGATTCCTAGCATTTGTTTCAAATAAAACATTAACAGGCACTGCTAAGAATAACCATGGAGTTTCTTGCCGGTTCTTCTCCATAGGAAATAACCAATTTGGAACCGTGCACTAGCTTCTGACGTTTTATAAGTGCCCATGTAGGCCTATGTGAAATAAAAAACTTTTGACTTTGACTTAAATTATAATCGGACGGGAAGACCGCAGCAGGCAAATTGTTCTAATCCTTCGAATTCACTTGAAAGTGCTTTAGCACTATAAATATGGTTAGTAACCTCCCATTTCCATATCCTTTAAATTATAAATGCTTTTAACCTTAGGTATATTTATATATATAAAAGGAGAAACTGACTGACTGACATATCAACACACAGCCAAAACTACTGAGACTAGGAGCGTGAATTTTTGCACAAGGTTTCCTTTTATGACGTAAACGAACTAAGAGAGGATTTTCCACAATCGATCTCCTAAAGGGATGAAACGGGGTCCAAAGTTTGTGTGGGGAGACCTAGTTCCACGCGGGCGAAGCCACTGGCAGAAGCTAGTCGAATATATCGGAGGAATCATTGACAGCTCTCAGCAACAAGGGTATGACCGCAACTCATTGGTTTCTCTACCACTTGTGTAGCCCTCCGTGGCCGGGGTTACGTCGAAGGGTGTAATGAGTACTCGAGGTATCGATAAGTAGCGAAGTATTAGCAGTATTGCTAGTCGAACTTTGAGCTTTATTGAAAGATTACAGTTAGGACTCTGATAAGCTTTTTTGTTGAACACTAGTAAACCAAACACAATGTTGGTGTTATATCATGTTAGTATTTATAACTTACCAGTCTTAGACAATAATTATAATTGTTATTCATCCTAATTAGCACGAATTAAGCATTTGACAAATTAAAGTTATGTCAAAAAAGTAAACGTAAATATTGAATAATAGCGTATTAAACATTATAATGTAATAAAAATCAATAATATCAATTAAATTAAGAAATTAGAGTTATGTCTAAAAATTCAATATCAATAAAAATGAATTTAATATAATTATATTGTTATTAGTGCAATTTAAACAATTATAATTGAAAAACAATTCTCAATATTAGCACTAACCCACATTACACAAACACACAAAAAAGCATTAAACAAAAATAGAAGAAGTAAACAGTAAAGGGCCAGACGTTCCCTTCCCCAAACTGCTTCGAGAACAGGGTTTCAGTTTTATGTGATGTACGTGATTCCTGAAGCTATATTTTTTCTTCATTTACTAAGCCTTAAAATAGAATCACTCAGACGAAGAAAAAAATTACACCTAATAAATATTATAAAGGCTTTTTCATATGAAGACTTGTAGTTTAAATCATATGTTATGCAAAAAAAATCTCGTAATAAATAATTATAAATGGGAAACCTACACATTAGTATTCTTTAAGATTGCATCGGCAGCAAAAAGGAAGAGATTTTTTACTCTATACTAAATTAGTAACTAGGTGAAATTTGAGAAAGAAGGAATAAAATTAATTATATCAAGAATAGTTAAGGGAACTAATCAGTTAGTCACTTTAATTATTCTTGGCAGAATTCATTTTGTTAGCCGGCCATAGGTGGCGAAAAAACAATCTGATTGTAATTTCTAATTTATAAGCTTATGATGCCACCTAGTAATTATAAATTCAAAGGAATCAAACGTGTTGTAACTACTTATTGCTTAGTTAGTTCTAGACATTACTTTAACATACAAAGCTCCGCCAATCATAGGTATGAATCATTTCAACTTTGTCTTTAAAATGGCAATGCACAATGCATTCGGATGCCTTATGTAGATTGGTCATAGTGGCGTAGTAGGTGGGCCAAACAACGTGACTGTCATCGCAACAACATAGGAAGAGAATGCAGGTCATGAGTACAGAAAAAGAAAACAATTAAATCGATTTTGCATATGAGCCATCATCACCATAATTTTAGCCAAAAGACGTCCACTGTTGGATATAGGCCTCCTCTAAACCTCGCCACAACGACCCGTCCTGTTCTCGCATCCATTGAATTCCCGCGACCTTCACTAGGTCGTCGGTCTACCTTATGGGAGGCCTTTCAACGCTGCGTCTTCCAGTACGTGGTCACCACTCCAGAACCTTTCGCCCCATCCATTAACTGTTTTGCGTACAATGCGCCCTGCCCATTACCACTTAAGTTGTATATGGATATAGCGCAAGTGTGACCACGTTTCAACGCTTTTAGTTCCTTCGTCACACATATTCTAAGTCCTTGAGATCATTGAAAAATTTTAAATTAAGTGTTTGTATAAATTCCACTTCTTTTTTTTATCAAATTGTTGACTTGCGTACACCAAAATTACAGTTCTACAACATGCCTGATAGTAGTGGCCTTACGCTCAATTTCAATAAAAACTTAGGAATGAATAATAATAATGACGGTGATGATGATAAAAACTTAGGAATGAATAATGATGATGACAATACTCTTTACCAAAATCCTTGCTATGATCGGATAAAAATAAAGCGGAAACCTCATCTATATCAACGCCTTCCTGCCTAAGGCACATGCAGAATTTTACACTCTTTTTCTTTATTGGGTCGACAAAGTTATAGCGAATTTACGAGTATGTACTGTGACAGAGTGGCTCTGAAGCACCTATTTGTTTGGTTTAGTGTCCATAATTTACTTGCGCAATGTATCTGGGTCACGGGCGGATTTAGAAATTTTCGAAGGCTTTAGGCTCCTTGTAAAACTTAGGGAGATACGAGATTTTTTGTATTACGTTCAATCTTCTTTTTTTGTTAAAGATTTGTTTTACGTGAAAAGTTCTTATAATATGTACAATTCAAAAGACTTCTTGATATATATTTCTGTCTATATCAGAATAGTATTGGTTATGCTGGATAAATTGTATTTCAAATACTTAAAAGAATATATAATTCAGATAAAATTAATCCTCTGTTAGACTAGTTTTTAATACCGGCAATGTTATCATCAGCTAGCTGAAGTTTTTTAAATTCAGCACTGACTGGGAAAGGTAGTTTAAAAACACAATTGATTTGATTAAATTGCAATGCGTATATTTAAATTTACGAACGATCCCTTTGGTTTTTATATTATTTACCTACGCGAATATTAAATGTAGTTTTATAAAAATGAATATCTCAAGATTAGAGCTAATCTACTCGTGATTCGTCTTTTAAAGTTTTGCTTGACATTGGAAAATTTTTGATAACCAAGTGTGACGTAAAACCGTGAAAACAACACTGAACTATATTTAAAGAACTTAGATGAACTTCAAATTTTAAAATTAAATTTAAGTTTTATTAATTTACTATCACAGTATCTCAATGGAAAGGGCTTTGCTTGGAGTTTCCTTTCGTGATCGAATCAGAAATGAAGATATCCGCAAGAGAACCAAGTTTGCCGACATAGCACGAAGAATCGCCAAACTTAAGTGGCAATGGGTAGGACACATTGTTCGCAGAACAGAGGGCCGTTGGGACCGAAAAGTTCTGGAGTGGCGATCAACTGCCGGAAGATGCAACGTTGGAAGTCCTACAAGGTGGACCGATGACCTGGTAAAGGTATTGAAAATACGATGGATGCGAGATGCACAGCTGAAATGATGATGATGATAATTAATTTTGTACTGACAATTTCTCAAATTGGAGTCTGAACAAATTTTGCAGTCAGACAGCTAACAAAGTTATTTTCTATTCATTAAATAAAATTGATCCTACATTACATCCAATACATCCACAGATAACTACTATTGCTTATAAAAATATTTATTTATTTTGTTATTCTTTATATCGAAATAGGGCCAACAAGATTAATTTGAACGATCAGTAATCAGTTTAGAAGCAGTTCACCACCGACGAATTTCCAATGTTTATTCACTCTGCAAACACGCTTAATGAGTTCGTATATTTTCATTACATTTCTTAACCTCCACGACAATTCCAACACATTAAAATTCCTCTGTTTTCGCGTCTTGCATTGTCTCTGTTTCAAGAGCAACAAATCTCATTACGCCACCTTTGCCCTTGGGCGTGGGTTTAAAATATTAAAATTTAATTTGCATGTAACGGAGGTTCTCTTCGGAGCCTAAATTATTCTCACTGCGTGGCTAGACTAAGAGGAACTGCATTAATTAGAGCGGTCAGAGCTACTACCGTAATTTACTTCATTTACATCACTGGGCTGTATTATGTGAGGGTAGATTTTTTGGAGGCAGGTCTTGGTTTGTAGCATAATTTGCTACATATTCATGTCTGTTTTTCTAAGGGCGTTTGTGCACATGCTGTTATTGCCTAAATATTCGTGGTTTTTGGAACATCTTGACCCCTTGCGCGTATAGGGGTATTATTATTACGTAACTACGCGTTTTTACGTAAAATCTGCAAAAGCAGAGCAGTGGTGGTCAAGTGCTGACAGCCTCCACTTACGAGTTGTAAGTCACGGGTTCAAACCCAGCCATTATTTTGTGTAATTTATTTCATCGACACAGCTCTCAAAACGGTGAAAGAAAACATCGTGAGGAAACCGGCATGTCCTAGAACCAAAAATTCGAAGACATGTGACGTTCACAAACACACACTAGGCCCGAGTGGTGGATTATGGCCCAATCCCTTTTCTAGAGAGGAGGCCTGAGTCTTAGCAGTGGGAACATTAAAAAGGCTGATTATTATTTTCATTATTACTATGCGCCCACAAACATTTAAACTTAAGACACTCAGACCAGGAACCCCTATTTGTATGCCATACAAATATTAATTCCGTGCGGGGATCGAACTCGCGACCCGCAGTGCAGAAGCCAATCGCTCAACCAATTCGCCAACCGCCAGCCGTCAAATCACCATCATCATCATCATTTCAGCTGAAAAACATCCACTGTTGGACATAGGCCTGCTCCAAGCATCGCCACAACGACCAATCCTGTGCGTCTCGCATCCACTGCATTCTCGCGACTCTCACCAGGTCTTTGGTCCACCTTATGGGAGGCCTTCCAACACTGCGTTTTCCGGTGCGCGGTTGCCATTCTAGAACCTTTCGGCCCATCGACCATCCGTTCTACGAGCAATGTGCCCTGCCCACTGCCACTTTAGTTTGGTGATCTTTTGCTCTTTGGGTGACAATAAGCCTTCTGATGAAGCTCATTGTAAGCGACCATCTTTCAGTGCCGTATGTCATCACTGGCAACGCGCACTGCTCATAGAGTTTCGTCTTAAGACACTGTAGTATGTTGGACGAGAAGATACCGCGCAGCTTACCGAACGCTGCCTAGCCGAGTCAGATTCGACGATTGACCTCTTTCTCAAAGAGCCGTCAAAATAATAATATGTAAGGTATTATTCTTAAATACTTTTACTTTGTTTACATTCATAGGATCTAGTCATTTGCTTATCAATTGTGAATACTTCTTAAACAGAATTATGAAATGGTTACTTAACTTAATTGACGACCTACGACGCCTAAGCCACCGTAGGCACAGGTCCGCAGACGGCGAGCAACAGGCAGCTCGCTATCCGATATGGACCAGTCCAGTCGTGTTTCATGCGCTCCTCAAAGGTCTCAGTATGATTCAAGGGGTCCGTTGTCCGATGCCTACCAAGTTTGCGAAATTGTTAGAAAAAGTTACCACGGTTCTGAAACTCAAAGGCAACTGAAGGATTGCAGATTGGTTTTAGTCTGAAAAGACTGACACTCCTTCTCGCTTCACCTAGAGCGAGAGAACTTATTTGATGACTACCAACAGTCAAAATTTTTTATTTTTTAACTGACTACCGAAAAAAGGAGGTACTCAAGTTGTCTGAATGTCTTGTTCAGTGATATAAATAGTTTAAATATAATAATAATAATATTCCACAACTGTCACACAACGCCGTCTAGTCCCAATCTAAGCAGAGCTTGTGTAATGAGTACTAGAAAACTGATAAACATACTTATATATTTCTAAATACATAGGTACATATTATAAATAAATTACACCCGGACACAGAACAAATAATCGTGCTCATCACTCAAACATTTGTGCTGGGGGGGGGGGGGAATCGAATCTACGACCTCTGGCATAGCAGCCAGGACCACTAACCACTAGATCAACAAGCCAGTCAACATATAGACTCTGAAGGGGCAACACAGATGTGTAAAGTTTGGCGGCATGATTAATGCAGTGATTAAGCGATTGGCTAATGTCAACTTTTTTTTTTATTGGGTGGGAAAATCATTTTATGACAAATCCTGCTCTTGGACGGAGTGGGAGATAGTGTCAGACTTTTATTGACTAAAAACCCACTCCTGTTCCTTCGTTGCCTTCGTCCCAGGGCCCCGGGTTTCGTTTTCACACTACCTATGGCCCCAGTAGGCTTCGACCCTGCTGGGCACCTACGATTTGCTGACATCTCCCTGAGGCGCGCGCGGAACAATACGCGCCGTCGACGACTTGGGCTCGGTCCGGACGGTTACAGGACGGTCGGACGGCCGGCGACACATTGCTCGCCGTCCGCAAGCCCGCGCCTACGATGGCCGGAAATCGGGATCAGAATCCCGGCGGCGAACAGGGCGTAAGGACAGTTGCCTCACGCGATCGGCCGCCTCCTTTGCTAGCATTACTGCTTCGCAGAAGGTGGCGACCGCCTGCTATTCCTCCTCGCTCCGGACCATGGCCTCCTGCACGAAACAAATAATTGTATGGCCTACAGATAGGTCTTCCGGATCTGAGTGTATTATGAATGTGAGTTTACATATTTGTGAACGCACCCATGATACTGGAGTAATTCTTAGTCAGCAATGTTTAATTTAAAAAAAAGAAAAGAAACGATTTCATTCATTCATCATTATCCTACGCATGTAAACCCTGCAGAAATCACAATTTCACGTTCAATCTGATCGCACCAATCCAATCTACCAGTCAAATTGGAATCTTCGTAGGCAGATTATAATACACATCACATTTTTATAATTTTACGTGATATAAATCGAGTAATGCCAATAAAGTTGTTGATATAGCACAAATATATTAAGAAGAAAACCCGCAAGACATTTTATATTTTTGACGATTGAATCAATTTTATAATTGAGTTTGTTCATAAAAATATTGATGGTGCTTAAAAAATGATGTTATAAAAATTTTATAAAAATAAATACTACGGCATTGACGCACAGGACCGTTCATTGTGGCGGCACTTGGGGGAGGCCTAAGTCCAGCAGTGGACGTCTTTCGGCTGAAATGATGATGATGATGATGATGAAATACTACGGTGATTTACGTCATTAGTCTCTTAGCAATTATCAAGAAATCACAAAATTGCAAATATTTTTTTCTCACTTTGCAATCATCAATAAGAAGTGATATATTTATTTTCTACACTGATGTTATAAAGAGGTTAAGATTTTTTTTTTGTTTGTAGGAGTTAATCTATGAAAATATTGGTCCGATTGCTAAAATTTTTTCACGAATAGAAAGCTGTTTTATTCTTGAGTAACATAGGCTCAATATAAAATAATGCAACGGTGTGTTGTTTAATTTCCATAAGATAGAAATAAAACATTAATTATTAAAATAAATAAAAATATTTGTTTAGATTTCGTACTTGAAAGTGCAAAACACATAACGTTCTTCCTGACATAAATATAACGTGTTTATGTCAGGCGTAAATGTGCAACATAAATTCAACACGGCTCAAAATTCCATCATAAAACTCCAACAGGATAACAAGAAAGATTTTTCATATTCATCAGCCGTCCAAAATCAGCATGAAAGTAAAATATGACCCAGAATCTAAAAATCTTTCAAACAATATGTTCGTGGGGCCGCGATTCAAAACTTTATACTGGCAATATAAAAGTTTTAGACTACAGAAAACTGAAGATATTGAGGCAATATGAGATAAACGCCTGAGGCAAACCACCTACGTTTTATTGTGGACTATTCCAGTTTTCTTCAACTATAAAAATAAGTATGACTTTTAAAGAAACTCTATTTCCTTTGTTTGAGCAGAAATTTTAAATTTAAAGATGTTAGTGTATAAATATTTTGCATTATGCCATTTACTT
Source organism: Mythimna vitellina (assembly GCA_949316375.1). Taxonomy (NCBI): domain Eukaryota; kingdom Metazoa; phylum Arthropoda; class Insecta; order Lepidoptera; family Noctuidae; genus Mythimna; species Mythimna vitellina. Next base: position 1,885,792 of record OX438687.1, on the reverse strand, counting down.
TAGTGGCGTTAAATATTTTATGGCGTTGCCTTTTCTTATGCGATGTACTTCTTACACAAATTGCCAAGCGTTACGCATTTTTATGCACTGGATCACACAAAAGTGAGAAATGGGAAAGAAATACCATGCATAAAATCAGAAATCAGAAACGTTTATTTCAAACTAGCGACCTTCCCCTAGTGTACAAAACGGTGAAGGAAAACATCGTGAGGAAACCGGCATGTACTAGAACCAAAAATTCGAAGACTTGTGACATTCACCAACCCGCACTGGGCCCGCGTGGTGGATTACGGCCCATTCCCTCTCCTAGAGAGGAGGCTTGAGTCCCAGCAGTGGGAACATTAAAAGGCTGATTATGCTATGCTGACCTGCCCCGGCTTCGCACGGATGCTATGTTGATCACGTCATAGTATGACCTTTTTAAGGTGTAAAATACTGTAGTACCTTATTTTGATCTATCTCTTAGGGTTCAGCCAGCTTATGCAATGTAAGCGCAAAAACACATTACGCGATACATTATTACGACATCACATTAAAAACCTCTAAAATCATCAGTGTTCCTCTACTAAACTGTGCGTTTATTATACATGTAAACCTTCTTCTTGAATCACTCTACCTATTAAAAGAAACTGCATTAAAATCTGTTGCGTCGTTTTAAAGATCTAAGCATACATATGGACAGACAGACACGAAAAGCGACTTTGTTTTATACTATGTAGTGATAGACCAATTACAGGCACTTTTGAATTGTCTAAATGTTGGTCAGTCAAAAAACAAAGTGAAGCTAAATTGCACGTTCCAAAGCGTAGATCTCTATGGAGAAGAGCGTGCAAGAAACTCCATGGACACTCTTTTAAATCATAATATTATGAGTTACATATTTCTTGGTTCTTGGTTACATATTCATTCATTTTTATAATGTTTTTATTATTTATTTTTATATTTTTTTATTATTTCCATTATTCATTCGTCACATATCCATTCATATCTTGGTTACATATTTCTTGTCGCTTCTAATATATGAAACATCATAAGCTAAAAAAAATCCTCTATACAAAAAAAAAAAAAAATACATCCGACTTCAATGTAAAAAAAAGTGCAAAATAATTTCAGAAGTTGATGTTTTTTTTTTATAATATTTTTTGACTCTTCGTTTTTTAACACTAACTTCTTAACTGTATATTGGAATAAATTGTATTTTCTTTTGTAAAAATAGTTTTATTTTACATTTTATAATAGTGGTAACCCTCAGCTAAACTTATATAGTTAACTAAGGTACCTGTAAAAGATAATCGACGAGTATCCACCCTTACGTTGTTGAGACTTCAACGGTTCGGACTAAGCGTTTCGCTTCGTCGTTTATACCGCGTACATCGAAGGATTCGAACCATTTGCCTGATGTTGTCTTCCCGTCCAACTATAATTTAGGTGTCTTCAAGGCTAGAGTGAATAGGCTCTTAATGAACTAGCGCGCCTCACCATCAATGACTGCATCTCTGCTTACCATCAGGTAGGATCGTAGTCAAGAACTGGCTTATATCAATTTAAAAAAAAACCTGCTATTTTTTTTAAGGCGCCTAATTAATATAGACGTTGAAAATAGAACCTGCTCCTTTTTTGAAGTCGATTAAAAACCAAAATTACTTCAATTCTAACACTTACTGTATCATTCAAAAAGCAAACTTTCCCATTGGTATCGATGTGGATGAATTTTTGCATGCCGAATGAGTTCTTTTTCTACCCGTTTCTAGATTATACGTATTATTATTTTTGCTTTGTTTAATATATCAATTAATCTATAATATTTAAGAGTTCAGACGTTTATAAGCAACTACTTATTACCATTTTAACTAAAAAAGAACATAGTTATATAACTATGATTTTATTGATTTATAAATAAAAACCTTAATTCAAAAAGCATTAATCAAAATTATATTTATTGTCATCAAGGTAACGCTAGTAGAGCCTGAAAGAAGCAGCTATGACAGAGAATCGTTTGTCTTGGTATGGTCATGTGAAGAGGAGGGATAAGACGCATGTTACTAAAAGAGTTATGAGTTTACATGTGGATGGATGGAGAGGGAGAGGGAGACCAAAGAAAAGATGGATGGATTGTGTGAAGAGTGATATGAAAGAAAAGGAAGTTAGTGATAGCATGACGAGTGACAGGGCAGAGTGGAAGAAAAACACGTGTTGCGCCGACCCCAAATAACACGGGACAAGGGCAGGGAGATGATGATGATGATGATGACAAATAGACGGACGAAATCGTACCATGAAGGATTTTAAAAAATTATTATTTCTTACAATAAAAGTGAACTGACCTTTGCGTTCAAAGATGAATTTACAGCCAATCTGTTCTGTTAACATTTACCGTTACAACTTAAGTGGAAGAAGATTGAATTAAAAAAATTAATAATAGATTAACAGCTTTCTTGAGCTCAGTATCCACGGTGTTCGAGTTTTAATCGAACACTAAGAGAAAATGCATAATTGCATCAAATGCAAATATGCACATTCGATCGTTACCATTATTATTTTACCGTTACCATTACCATTTTATCTGTCTAGTAACTAAGTGTTGTAGTGATTTAGTGTAATATAGTTATTTTCCTTACAATTTAAGACTTTAACTTTGTGTTAGGTCACCATAGCGCCAAGTATTACCTTTTACACACGGTAAGATTTGTAGAGAATAGATCTAGTGATGATAGTATTTGTATAACAGTCCAGCTGTAATTTAAAGCGTATTTACTTATAACAATGTAAACTTGTTCTTCCGAACAAAAGTCAGAGTACAGTCTACAAGCAAAACCACCATATTTGTGAAGCACGAAGCTAAACCAACACTGATTTGTTTCCTTAACAGATCGCTTATTTTCAGAGCGACACTGGCACAAATGTTTGTTACTTGTTAGCAAAACTCACGAGGCCAACGTTGACTATACATATGGCATTAATCCCCTGGTATTTATAATGCAGGTATCAATATTGTACATGGTGTACATCAATTTTAACGATAGTATCTGGTAATTGTCTAGTTAATATTTGAATTAGTACATTTCATTTCAAATCTAGGTTAGAATCATAAATTGGTGGATGTGTTGAATAATGGTGAGATGACTGATGTTGGTAACAAAACTAATTCATTTGTTTATCGGATCTGTTATTTATTGTAAGCTGGCTTTTGTCAGCGTTAAGACCAGCGTAAATATCAAAATTCACCTTGATCTGCTTCTGTTCGTATCCATGTCTGTTCAACCTTTATGTACTGTACAAATATACATACATATAGGTGTAGGTACCACGGTCTTGGTAAAGTGTGAAGAGGAGGGATGAAACGTATGATTTTTTTTTCAGTGGGATAATCATCCAATGGCATTCCACGCTCTTGGGTGGAGCGAGACTGTGTCAGACTTTTACTGAATAAAAACCCACTCCTGTTCCTTCTTTGCCTTCGTCCCCAGGACCCCGGGTTTCACTTTCATACTACCCAGGCCCCAGTAGGCTTCGACCCTGCTGGGCCCCTTTTTTTTAGGTGGGAAAGTCATCTTATGATATATCCCGCCCTTGGGCGGAGCGTAAGATAGTGTCAGACTTTTACTGAATAAAAACACACTCCTGTAAGTTCCTTATTTGCCTTTCAAACCACGGCCGAGTCTTCCTTTCGGAAGCTGACCCTTGGCCCCGGTAGACTTCGATCCTGCTGGGCCCCTACGATTTACTGACATCTTGAGGTGCACGTGGAACAATAAAAAAAATTTGTTGCACCGACTCTAACAATATGGGACAAGGGTAGGGAGATGATTAGAAGTTTTTGAATTCAATAATATGATATCACGGAGTAAGATAGAATTTTAACCATATAGTTTCACGGTTAAAGGTTTTGATAGATATAAACAAGACAACATCAAAAAAAATATATTAAACCGATTTATTTGACTGGCCTCTTGGTCTAGTGGTCAGTGGTCCTGACTGCTAAGCCAGAGGTCGTGGGTTCGATTCCCACCCAGAACAATGTTTGTGTGATGAGCATGATCATTATTTCTGTGTCTGGGTGTAATTTATCTACTATATTTATATATTTAGTTATATATAAGTATGTTTATCAGTTGTCTAGTACTCATAAAACAAGTTCTGCTAAGCTTGCGACTAGACGGCGTTGTGTGATGGTTGTGGAATAAAAATAAATAAAAAATATCAAAGAAGAAAAAAAGTCAAACCAATACGAGAAAAAAAAAGAAACAAATAAATAAAAATTAAATCAGTAATAAATGTATGTATTTAGACATATATATGTTTATAAGTTGTCTAGTGGGATACCTTCTTTTCGCATAATGTTCTTTGTCCTAATATACTTTGGCATAACGATTTTGGCACAATTTGTTTTTACATAATAATACTTCGGCATAATTTTTTTAGACAGAACCGAATTGCTGCAAAACCGACTCCGCGTAGTCTTGTTTGTCCTACCCCTAGAGAGTAATTTAAAATCGCGTAGGCGCGTAGGGGCTAGGTGGCCCGCGAGCTGAGGAGCAGGCACCTGCGAGCGAGCAGTGGTGAGCGAAAGCCGTCTGCGATGATTAGTACGCGCGGGGCCGCCGGAGGCCCGCAGCGCCAGAGCCGTGACAGAAACCCTGTCTGAATGCTGCATGCTGCATGCTGCATGCTTGCTTGCATGCTGCATGCTTGCTTGTTTGCTGCATGCTTGCTCGCATGCTGTATGCTTGCTTGCTTCATGCTTCCTACAGCGAAAAAAAAACCCACGAAATTGTTCAATACTTATATTATATTACTATGTTATATATTACCTGATTCAGGAGATATGGCTTTTTTCCAATCGTAGAAATAAATTGGTATATCCTCTTAGGGCAAAAAAGCTATATGCTTAATAAATTTATGCTTTAGAATATTATGCTTAATCATTATTATGGTTAGAGAAATTATGCTTAAAAAAATTATGCGAAAGCTGTTATGCTTAATTATATTATGCGAAAATATAATTATGCCAATCAAAATTATGCTAAGTTATATTAGGTCTTAAAATTTTATGCAAATGGATAGGGAACCTTGTCTAGTACTCATACCACAAGCTCTGCTTAGTATGCGACTATATGACGTTGTGTGAAAATTGTAGAATATTAAAAAAAAAAAATGTAATATATCTACACATATATCCTATCCTACACAAAGCACAGGTCTAATAATGTGTGGAGTACTGCAGCTATATACGACCTGGTTCTGCAAAATGCCATCTAGCAGCTTTAAACTCAGTGGAGAGGTGTTCAAAGAGGCTAATTGGTGATCCTCATTTGGTTGAGATCAATCCACCAAGCCTGGAGTTCAGGTGTAAGTTAGCTAGCCTTTCAGTATTTCACTTTTCTACTATCGGGCAACCCGACGTATGGCGAGTATCTATTCGTACGTTTTTGAAACCTTCACGGTTTGGACTAAGCGTTTCACCACGTCGTTTATACCGTGTACATCGGTTTGGAACAATTTGCTTGCTGTGGCTTTCCCGTCTGATTATAATTCATGTCAAGGCTAGAATGAATAGGCTCTTAATAATCTAGTGCACTTCAAGTTAACGATAGCAACACTGTTTACTATCTGGTGGGATTGCAGTTAAGCACTAGTATATATTATCATTAAAAATAACTGAGTTTTAAAAAAATATCCGCCACATTAGACTTACAGTGATGTAATTTTTTATTGTATTCTTATTAACAAACTCTTTATTTTATCTATATCATGGGGTATCTCTATCATGTAACTGTCCATTAGACTTTGATTCCCGGATCAGGTAAAAAGTGTTATTGGGTTTTTCCATTATGAATAACTCTGTAGCAGCCTGCAGTTTAGAATTTGGTGGTGTGACACCTCCGTGCCTAGGACAACACGTAAAGCTTTTGATTGGGTATCTAAAGAAAAAAACAAAGAAAGAAAGAAAGAAAGAAAAAAGAAAGAAAGAAAGAAAGAAAGAAAGAAAGAAAGAAAGAAAGAAAGAAAGAAAGAAAGAAAGAAAGAAAGAAAGAAAGAAAGAAAGAAAGAAAGAAAGAAAGAAAGAAAGAAAGAAAGAAAGAAAGAAAGAAAGAAAGAAAGAAAGAAAGAAAGAAAGAAAGAAAGAAAGAAAGAAAGAAAGAAAGAAAGAAAGAAAGAAAGAAAGAAAGAAAGAAAGAAAGAAATAATAAATATCAATTAATTCATTATTATTATTATCTGATTTCTCTCTGGTCATATTGAATTGCTATTCCATCGAACTATGTGAGTAAAGGAACAGAGAGTGAATCTATCTTTTCACATGCACTTGTGCACTATAATATCTCCTACGTACCTGGTTAACCTCTGTTGAGATTTGCCACCATGATCCAGATTCGGTCTGGAGGATAATATTATGGAGGAGCATAAAAAAATACTAGTCCGTTGTATTGGATTCAGAGCCTAGTTCAAACCCAGCCAGGCACATTACTATGCGTAAACTATTTTATCATCTGGCACGCGACGATGATAAGAAACCGGACGGTATGTATTTATTTCCATGGAAGATGGGTAGGCCTTTAGAAAGCTACCTGTGTCGACACTCTTGCGCCATCCCATCTTCTTAGCTCGTCGTGCTATGCTGGTGCAGCCACTGCGGCTGCCGAGAACCTCAAGCGGTGAAAATATAACAACCTCGTTGGCAGTTATATTTTTGAGCCGTTTGGGGCTGAGGCTCTTGGGCCGTGGAGTCCGAGTGCTCATGCACTTTTTAAAGAATTATATATATTAAAAACGGCTAGTTGACACTTCGCATGATCCAAGGGCTGGCTTTTACTTTGGTCATAGATTAAAAATTACCATACAACCACCAACACGCACCGGCCCCCGTGGTGGATTACGGCCCATTCCCGCTTCTAGAGAGGAGACTTGAGTCCTAGCAGTGGGAAAATTAAAAGGCTGATTATGCTTCATGTTACCTAAGCATTGTCATTCAAACTAATTATGCCTGAAAAATTTCAGCTCAATCGGTTAAGACAACTGTTTTAAAATTTATTTGGAGGCTTTAACTTTTTGGGTAAATCATCTTATGACAAATTCCTATCTTGGGCGGAGCGGGAGATAGTGTTTGACTTTTACTGACTATAAACCTACTCCTGTTCCTTCTTTGCCTACATCCTAGGGCCCCGGGTTTCACCTTCAACCTACCCGAGGCCCTAGTAGGCTTCGATCCTGCTGGGCCCCTACAGTTGCTGACATCTCCTTGAGGCGTGCGTGAAACAGTACGCGCAGTCGCCGACTTGTGGTCGGTCCGGAAGGTTACCGAACGGTCGGACGACGAGCCACCCATTGCTCGCTGTCCGTAAGCCCGCGCCTACGGTGGCCGCAAATCGGGATCGGATTCCTAGATTCGGTAAGAATTTGAAATAGAAAAAGGGGGGTAGTCTGCGGTGTACTGCAAATTAATAATGTAAATATTAGATTAAAATTATAAACTAGACTATACATAGATATAATATGACGATGATGATGATATGTGGATGTATGTGTGTCATATTTCAGAATGCTAAATTGAGTTACTGACGATTTGGGTACAATATATTGAGACAAAGTATCCAGACCGACACATTTTATTTTTAATACTTTTTCACTGAAGATTCGGACACTACAAATTTATTGAAGCTGTTTAATACTTAGTACGATATTGTAAAAAAGTCTTTAAATATAATACAAAGAATTTTTTTACCCGAAGTTACCGCCCCACTCATCAAACGTCAAGGTGAACATTGTTTTAAAGCTTGTTGTTTCATCCAACGCAATATTTGACGAATTAGAAACGCGAAAAAAGAAAAATAAGGCCTAAAAACTATGTTGGCATGCGTTAATTCCGCTATTTACTTGAATATTTCAGAAAACGTATTCCAGAAAACACATCTTTTTTTAAAAACCTTAAAAGGTTTTTGGAGAACATTTTCATCATTAAGAATCTTTATTAAATATGCATAGGTGTATTTTCTTTATTTTTTTAAAAAACAAAGGGCCGAAAATTCACGCAAAATAGCAGATTTCCAGAGGTATTTACTGTATTAATCTTACACAAATTTTTGATTTCATCTCTTTAGAATCCTCGATAATATTCATAACATACCTTTTTTTTTCCGTGTGGGAAAATTATCTAATGACATCTCCGCTCTTGAGCGGGGGATAGTGTCAGACTTTTACTTACTAAAAACCCACTCCTGTTCCTTCTCGGCCTCACCTATCCAAACCAAATGTTTAGGCTTTGTTAGGACTGTTTAGTAGATAGTTTATGTGAAGTTTGCACAAAATCGGTTGAGCGTTTCTTCATTTATCACATTATTAGGCGGTTTTTTTAATGGGTGGGAAAATCATCTTATGACAAATTCCGCTCTTGGGCAGAGCGAGAGATAGTGTCAGACTTTTACTGACTAAAAACCCACTCCTGTTCCTTCTTTGCCTTCGTCCCAGGGCCCCGGGTTTCGCTTTCACACTACTCGTGGACATTATTAGGCCGTACGAAGTTCGCCGAGTCAGCTAGTATATTATAATTAGAAACTGTTTTATCTGACTGTACTAAACAGTGTGTCACCTAATTGCCAGTGAAAAACATGTTGTAATAAAAATATGTCAATTCAGACACTTTGTCCAAATATATCGTTTTCCAATTTTCATTCCAGTGCACTCATACAGTATCAACAGTATATTACCGCATGTGGGATCGCAGTCAAGCACTAGTTTATCATTTAAAAAAGTAACTCATATTGTAGCAGTTATCGATACAATTCATTGCGACAAGTTTCAGAATAGTATGATCTGTAAGAAATAGGAAAATACACATATAACTACTACAAGTACGCCAAATGATGTTATTATTTACAATACGTATATTTATGATGTAAATACGTACCTGGTGGTCCGAGCAACGTTGACTTTACCAAGTAATTTAGTTACTCAAGTAACGTACAAAGTATTTATTTTACAATAACATAGCACTTTGCACTGCATACATTGTTTGAAAATAATATTTACATTATGATGCAATGTATACTCTATCTTTAAAACTAGGACTAGCTTGTATCTTTAAAGACGAAGTTTTGTATTAGGACAGCCAAACGGATTCTGTTAATTTTAACAACCCAAGACAAGTGAAGACAGAGTCAATAATTGTACATTTTCTTGAATAAACCATTAAAAAAACGCCTTCCCTTGTGTAATGAAAACACTATCATCAATAGACATAATTGGACAATGCATACGGAGATTATAGACATATAACTAATAAATACTATAATGGGTAGGTATATCAAGCTGCATGTATTGCATGAGCTTGATAAACCATTTTGATTAGATTGCCTGGTTGTCTATGTATTTGTTTTTGTAATGACCTACTTACATAGTTATTTAATTGAATTTGTCTGTACTAACTCACTATGGACCTTCATCATCATCTTCCTGCCCTAGTCCCGTGTTTTTTGGGGCCGGTGCAACACGTTTTTTTCTTCCACTCGTCATGCTATCACTAACTTCCTTTTCTTTCATATCACTCTTCACACAATCCATCCATCTTTTCTTTGGTCTCTCTCTCCCTCTCCATCCTACCACATGTAAACTCATAACTCTTTTAGTAACATGCGTTTCATCCCTCCTCTTCACATGACCATACCAACTCACTATGGACCTTAATGCCTGAAAATAAAAGATAACTAACATCTGTCCAATATTGGATTTCTCAAATTTTTTTACCAAAAAACAAACAATAAAACTATTCATTTTATACATCGAGGCAGACCTACAATTTTCTATAAAAGAACACCGACAAAATGAAAGTATACGTGCAAAAATTCTACAATACTTTCTGAGCTAGACAACACTAAATGACACCTTATTTTGAGCTCATCAAGAATTAACGATACAATGATAACAGGTTACTTTAGAATTCAATTTTCGGGTTTGGGGTGTAAGTATAAATTTCCCGAGGGATCGCTATGTCAAATACACGGTAATGTGGTGGGCTGTTACAAACTGCATCTTCAAGTCACTGGCGAGAGCGGACTTAGGGGAATTAAAGATGGAAGTGCACAAATCGGTGTCGGCCTTCATAAAAACCGTATGTAAGTACTATTTTGATCAACCCCCTAGCCAAGTTACAACCGTTTCGTTTCGATTTTCTTTTCGTCGATCGCCTTGAGTTGGCCACGCCTCCAATTCTTTTATTCTGACGTCATGTCAAAGCTCAGTCACGTGATCAGAACAAAGGGGCCGCCAATCGTGTGTTTTTTTTTTACTATAAGTTTAAAATTTGTAATTTTGTAATCTTGATACGCAATAAAGTATATATAAATAAATACTTGACAGCCAGACGGCAAGCTACCCATTGCTCGATGTCCGCAAGCCCGGGTCTACTATGGCTGATAGCCAAGTTGGAGTCTCGGCGGCGGGGGCATAATTAACGCGCGTGCGGCCGCCTCCATTGCTAGCATTACTGCTTCGCAGAAGGAGACAACCGCGTACCATTCCCCTCCCTTCGGACCATTTAGTTATAAATAGTGTAATTAAAACCACTTTGTATTATTTATAAAAAATATACAGGCTATGACATTGAACTGATCCAAAGAGATTTAAAGATATACAATAGAGCGGCTATCAGAAAAAAAATCTTAAAAAATACTGTCATCCTATGCCTCAGTGACGCCATCTGGCTTTGAATAGCAAACACGCGAATTAAATTTGTAAAAATTTATAATAATTTAGGTATCGCTCGGTAGGTGGCCAGGGGCCTTACCATGATAATTTTAAAATATCAGTCGTACGAGGGAAAAAGAGTGATGAAGCTATACGCCCTATATAGCTACATCCCTTTAACAGTTCGGTGTAGATCGTAAAATGGATCACGTTATGAGCTCGTGGTAGGGCTTCAGTGTGAGATAAAGGAAAGTTTAAGCTTTTCAGCAACAGATAGCGTTATCACGCAATCAGCAAATTTTCTAGAACTATTTATATATAATTATTGAATTCTAATTAATTACTGCGTAAATACCAAAAATAGTTACGAAAATAAACCGAAGTTAGGTCCAGTCATTATACCATAACAAGTTTTGCAATAGTGTAATGCGCAGTTTGGCATATTTTCTCAGAAAATGATTTTCTTTTAGTGCATAGGGCGGATACAGACACAACTTGACATGTAGGGGTGTCATACTTGACTGAGCGACTTATGACCACTAGGTAATAAGCATTGGATTACGATTTTGTTCGCTATGTCCTGTCTATTAGTAGTATATATTTAATGTCTTTGAACTGATCCAAGAGATGGCATTTCTTCTTGTGTCATTGTCAATTATGGCGTTGTTAATCTTGGAATGGTTGATCGAATGATAGAATGATTGACCAAATGATAGGGTGATTGACCGAATGATGGAGTGATTGATATCAACGTATTTGACATTTACTGTCATGTATTTAACAGTTACTGTCATTTGCTAGTGGATTCACCTGCGTGATAGAAAATTTATCCCAAGGCGACAGAATTCTAGGATAAAAAGTATCTTATGTGTTATTCTAGGACATGGTATACCTGCGTACCAAGTTTAATTGAAATTTGTTTATTAGTTTTTGCGTGAAAGAGTAACGAACATCCATACGTGTACATCCATCCATACGTACATCCATACAAACTTTTGTGTTTATAATATTAGTAGGATGACCTATACAACACATAATAATGACGAGTGCGTCTATTGGTATGGTTTCGCAGTTGCACCAACCTTTTAAGTTGCACTATTTATGCTCAACCTGATTGCTAATGAGTCACACTAATTTTGTGTTGCACTCGGGGTATTCACAAGGAATGCATTATTTTTAATTAGTCATTTATTTATTCAACCAGAACGACAAAATGCCAATTACACTGATTACATTAGTTAGAAATTACGTTAAATACATAATACATAACACAGATAAAAAAACAGAAAATATAACACAGATAATATAACTAAATCTCTCACTCAGTCTTTTTGCAAATCACCAGACATTCTGTCAGTATCTGCTTCCATTCATCAGCAAATAGATCTAGTCTAGGACTGGAATCAAGGAGAGCGTTGAGTGCGATTAACATTCGCGGAATAGGTGACATACATCGTGCAACCGTGCGGCAACGTGACACTACAAATAATTTATGCCGTCTTGCCCGGCAGTAGTTATCGGGAACAAAAATTTTACACAACTCCCCATGCAAACTAGGCGAGTCGATGGTTACATGTATGGTCTTGCAGGCAGTTATAAGCTGATCAAAAGCTCGTCTAACCTGAAGCGAAGTAAAGCCCAAACAACCTAACAGAAATTTGGTTGGGTATAAATATGGATAGTATCCAAACCTACGTTTGTAGAAATATCTTAAGAATGCTTTTTGGACTTTTTCTATCATAAAGGTATAGGATTTCTCGTATAGACTCCAAACACAAGAGCTTGAATCAAGTTTACTTCTAACAAGTGTGTTATACAGAAGTCGGATTACTTGATGGTTTGTAAACTCACGACAATTTCTGAGGACAAACCCCAACCTCCGAAATGACTCTTTGGCTAGAGAAACAATGTGATCATGAAAAGTAAACTTAGTATCGAAGATGACACCAAGATCCTTAATGGTCATTACTCTTGCTATTTCTACATCATTTATAGTATAAGTGTATTGCATTGGGTTTCGTGATCGGCTAAAGCTCAACATTTGGATGGATTGAAATTCATTTTGTTAATCACTGCCCACTCACTTATAGCGTCAATATCTTTTTGTAGAGCTACACAATCTGCTGGAGTTTGAATCTCAGAGTATAATTTTAAATCGTCGGCATATAGTAAACATTTGGAGTGGTTTAGAACTTGTGGAATGTCATTTATCATTATAAGAAATAGTAAAGGTATAATAAAAAATATTGAACCCTGGCTGACAAGAACGTGTGTTATACGGCTGAGAATTGTACAGGCCCAGTCGTACATACTGTTTACGATCACGAAGATAGTCAGCGATCAATATAAGGAGATTGGGAGTAAAACCTATGGCACTTAATTTTTCTAATAGGATGTCGTCATTGATTCTATAAAAGCTTTTTGAAAGTCAAAGTATAATACATCCACCTGCCTCCCTAGGTCCATACTGGTAGTGATGTAATCGGCTAGTATTACGAGGTTAGTGTTAACAGATCTTTTGACCCAAAAACCGTGTTGCTCGTCACACAGATATTTGTTGACTTGCCTGAGAATCTTTTTATGTAAAATATGTTCAAATACTTTGGCAGGTGAAGAAAGGATGGCGATAGGTCTAAAGTCTTCAACGGATGCCTTAACTCTTTTTTTAGGTATAGGTGTAACCCTCGATACTTTCCACTGGGATGGATATTTACCTGTATTCAATGTTAAATTATAAATGCAGCATAAAGGTTCAGTGATATATTTCTTTAAAAGCTTTAGCATAGAAGACGGAATGTTATCTGGTCCAGCTGAACTGCTGAGCCTTAGCTTATTAATGCTGCGCTCCACGTGCGTCATATATGATCATCATCATCATCATCATTTCAGCCGAAAGACGTCCACTGTTGGACATAGGCCTCCCCCAAATACCCGCCACAATATATGATAGAATTAAATAAGTAAAGAATAAGCCCATTTATGACATTGGAGATAAAAAAAAAAAACTGTAAAAATAGATGTAAGCTGAAGGAAATAAATAAATAAACATAATAAACGACACATTCTGACAGTAGTGTGTACAGAATTGGCTACTGAATTGATTTCAATTATTTTTAAATAGGTTTTTTTTTTTAAATAATTCTTGATATGTCTTGATTGCGTTATTACCGTGTATGCGTGTGTAGATACCAATACCGAAGCATCCGTCCGGACCGAGCCCAAGTCGTCGACGGCGCGAACTATCCCATGTGCGCCTCAAGGAGATGTCAGCAACTGTAAGGGCCCAGCAGGTTCGAAGCCTACTGGGGCCGAGGGTCTGATTCTGAAAGGAAGACTCGGTCCTAGTACGAAAGGCAACGAAGGAACAGCAGTGGATTTTTAGTGAACATACATAAAAAAATACATACATTCAGCCGAACATAGAACCTCCTCCTTTTTAAAGTCGGTTAAAAATAACTATAAATTGAAGATAAAATGTGGATATGGCTATTTATAAGGAATTAATAAAAAAAAATCATATTCATGTCTCCGATAAGTTGTGCTATTAGTTTATTTTCTTGTGTATTGATAGTGTGTTGATGTTATCTTTAATTATAGTTTTTTTTTGAGTAAAGTTGTTAAAAATAATAATTAGAGGTCCGATGTAGTAGTAGCTACTTTAGTAGTAGCTACACTACACTGGATAAGTCGCTAGGTAGTCAAAATACAAATGTTAAAACGGGCCTATTATATTTTGATAACTTTAGGCATAAATTTTTTGCACTAAGCACCATGCCCGCAGTACGGTCAGTTATGAACATTTTAAAGAAATGGTTCAACTTCACAACTTGCCAGATGCATCGCGAGGAGCTTCTAAGTAGTACTTTTTTTCAGAAATTGGCCATATGTCACATCGCACAGATTAATCGCACTGACAGTAACTCTAAACGGCGTACGGCAACGCGTCACCGGTACATGGTAGACATCCCACCTATACGCACAAAATGTTTTGGGAATACATTCATTGTGCGTACAGCTAAGGAGTGGAATTCCTTACCAGAATCTGTGTTTCCTGATAGCTACAACCCGGGAATCTTTAAGTCAAGAGTGAATAGGTTACTTCTAAGTAAGCGCATTCCATCGTCGACCATGCGTCGCTTTCCATCAGGTGAAAAAGCGGTCAAGCGCGAACCTATCAAGAATTAAAAAAATACGCCTATTACTAATAACACTCGTGCGTTATGTTTGGTTCTGCTAACTCCTAGATAGCCGCAATGCGTTACTGGGGTCACAGCAATAAGTACAATGGAGGATCCTTTTCACTCGCCTATTGTCAACATCGAGCATGGTTTAAAAGCTTGTTACTTCATCTAACGCAATCCAACGCGATGTTTGACAAAAAGGCAACGCGAAAAAAGAGAGATAACGGCTGAAAACTCTGTTAGCATTTGGTAATTCCGTGATTTACTCGAATATTTTACAAAACTTGCTCTAGGAAATACTTGTTTATTTTAAACCTTTTAAAGTTTTTGAAAAAAATTGTCATCATTTAGACTCTTGATTAAATTTGCAAGGCTTCTATTGTTATATTTTTTGACTTTTTAAATTTTTGGGTATTTTATGAAGTGTCAAAGTTCATGCGGAATAGCAGATTTATGGAGGTTTTTTCTGGATCATCTTTACACAAATTTATAAATTGATTTCAGAAACCTAGATAGTATCCACAAGATACTATTTTTCTAAAATATCTAATGAAAAATGTGTAATAACGTCATAATCGTGTAAGAGCGGTTGTATGAAAAACGTTGAAAATATATGTCGAGTTGCGCCCCCTTAGTTACTATTTTTATCTATATACTTTACATCATCATCATCATAATTTCACTGTTGGACAAGGCATCCCCAAGTATCACCACAACGGACGGTCCTGTGCGTCTCACATTCACCGCATTCCCGCGACTCTCACCAGGTCATCGGTCCACCTTGAGGCCTTCCAACGCTGCGTTTTCTGGTGTGCGGTCGCCACTCTAGAACCTTTTGGCACCGTCGACCATCCGTTCTACTAGCAATGTCCCTGCCCACTGCCATTTAAGTTTGCAAATTTATCTAATCTTATGTTTTAATTAGTTATATAAATTAAAGCTTGACTGCGATCCCACTTGATCGTAAGCAGTGATACAATTATTAATGGTGAAGCGCAATCTAGCCTTGAATACACTTAGATTATAAATGGACGAAAAGACCACGGCAGGCATTGTTTTTTTTAAATATTTATTTCTCTTACAGTTTGTGTTTGTAATCGTGCAGTAGTTCGAGTCCTTTGATGTATGCGGTATAAACTACGAGGCAAAACTCTTAAAATCATTTAATTTTTCACTCATCGTAGACGGTTTTTTTTTTCAAGTGGGTTTGACTGAATCGTCACAAGCAGTGACTGCCGAGGGGTCTCGGTGCTCTGTACCGTAGACGGATACTAAAGGAAATAATTGGACTAAGTTACTTTCTGAAAATCGATCAAAAACATTACTTTAATCGTGGATGAAAAAAATAAAACAAAAAGAATAAACTTTGATAAATTATATTTATATTGTAAATAGGTTTTAAAACACACAAACTAGATGAGGCCGGTGTTTCCTAGCCGACTACCCTGAGAAGAAACACCGAAACAAACTCAAGGGTCAAGGTCTCTTTTAAAGTCCATACAATTACATATTTGCTACATGTAATAAATTATCAAATCATATGAGAACCATGCAGATTAGTGTCTGAGATGGTCTTTTGAGGAAAGAACCACACAAATTTGAGTGGACAGGTCCAGTCAGTGCAAACATTTTTTTTGTTATGAAGTCAAAACGACACTACCTACCTTAAAGCAGGGTCGTTAAACTATTACTGTTGTAATAAATGTTTTAAAGGTTTTTTAATCATTATATATTTCACTTTATAATACTTTATATGTTTTAATTTTATTTTAACGTCTTTTATATTTTTACACAATACCATTAAATTGCCAGAAATCCCTTAAAATTAATTTAAAGAAAAAAAAAATAGTCCACATAGTCCTCACATTCACAGTAATAAAAGGAAATGTATAAGAAAAAAGTTTACAAAAGTGTAATACGTACCGAAGTAAATAATTACATCAAACATTACTTTGAAAATATATTTGCGTAAAACATAAGTTAAAAAGCTTCATTTTGAATCACATTTTAATAGTCGTCTTCCTTGAAATTCAATTGAAGTTCATCGGGCCTAACATTTTCAAAATAACGTTGTATTTGATCTGTCCAGGCCAAAAATCTCTTACCACACTTACGTGAAATTCTAAAGTTCATGATGTTATCATTTTCTGGCGGATGCGGTTTTACAGAAGGGAACGTCACTTCTCGTTTATAAATTTCCCCAAGTATATATGAAGCTTGTGGATTTCTCCTGCCTTCATAAAATATTTGTCTTACAGAATTCCCAGTATATTGCATGTCATCATTATCTGAATTTTCCAGTATATCAAAATATGTATAAAGACTATCAGCACATAGAATATCATCAGATAAACTGACCCTCAACTGCTGAAGCTCTCGCTTAAGAATGGGAAAATCAAAAGTGGTTCCATTATGGGCGACGATGCACACTGGTTTTTCTTGTTGATTTAAAAATTTATTAATGTCATTATATCTTTCCAAATTAAAGCCATCGCTCGTGAAATCCAGTGTAAGTTTGGTGTTCGGTTCTTCTAAGTTTGGATCAACATATAGATTGCGAGGTACAGCCAAAAAACTCACCTCAGTAACATTTGCAGTTCCACGCTGCGTCCCGAAATCCATAAACACAAATGTTTGTATCGGTGCCATTTTCACAATTGAGAACCATGATTAAATTTTCAGTATTTATAGTCTTACTATGACCTTGATTGCAGCGATACACTTAGTTGCAACACATTATGAATATCAAGTGTTTTGATAATGCAATCATTATTATGTTTATCACGTAAGGCTAGCAATCAGCTTATATCTACTCGTAGATAAGCAAAAATAGTCCATTTTTTAAAAGTTAAAGTTATCCTAATGGTCCAAATTAGTCTGTCTATCTGTCTGTCACAGAAGGATATAAAAAAAATAATTCAGGAACTGTTAATATGAAAAAAAAAATAATTACGCACGAAGCTTAATACTCAATACTCAAATGTTTATTGCATTCCACAATGTACATACATAGATGGTAAATAACATTTTGATAATGGACACAATTGTGGACCCTGTTGGGCACAGTAAAAGACTTTGTAGGATAAACTCTTATGGACTAACTTATACTACGTACATTAATCGTTAAACATTTGAAACATTACATTATTTTTATTTTTACATTTAATAAGTATATTAATCAGTCATTTCATATATTTTTCCATCAAGATCCATAATTATATAAAATTAAAATCAAAACAATGAAATAAAACATTTAACAAGAATACATATTAAAATCACAATAAACAATGTCAAATATAGAATTCTATGTATGTAATTACATACAATGTCAATAGTAAATTATTTTAAAAATACAAAGTCAATCTACAATAAATTAAATTACTTAAATTAAATATAATTTTTTTTAAATTTTATTATATTATATTCTACATTAATTAACATTTCATAATTTAGTCATTCATTTCTTTATATTAGAATTAAATATTTGATTTATATTACGATTACATATTTATTTAATGTTATTAAATCTGTATAAATTTATCATTCAAATGTTCATTTATGCTGTAATAGCATTTATTTAGTAATAGTTTTTTTAATTTGCTAGTAAAAACAGCTATCTTTTTTCATTTCTTAAAAGCTCGGGTAATTTATTATAAATTTTTATTGACATGACTAGAGGGCCAGATGAGTGCATTTTTAAGCGAGATGTTGGTAGATTTAGGCGTGTTTTGTGTCGGAGTGTGAATCTAGTTTGAATGTCTTCACGTTTAGTGTAAAAGTCTTGGTGAGTGTGTGCAAATTTACTGATTTCTAGTATGTAAATAGATGGTAGTGTTAGAATATTAAGCTTTTTAAAATAGGGTTTGCAGCTATCGGTAGGTTCAATATTGACTAAAATGCGAATTAACTTTTTTTGGGTTATGAACAGTGCTGGTGCGTCTGTGCTATTCCCCCACATTATAACACCGTAGATAAGCCATGAATGTGCATAGGCGTAGTATGTAACTAGAGCCGTCTGTAGGTTTGTAGTCTTTTTTATTTCGCGAAAAGCGTACAAAAATGTAGAAAGTTTAGCTTTTATTTTCTGAATATGTGCTTTCCAGCTAATGTATCTATCGTTAATGCCAACAAGGAAAACTCGTTAACCAGTTCCAATTTTTGGTTATTAAAATAGAAGTTTACATGTAAGTTACTTTTTTGGTGGGGGTGGAACGTAATAAGTTTAGTTTTTTTTAAATTAATTTCTTAATTATGATCATTTTATTTTTTAATTTTAACCAGGTTATTGTTTATCTTATTAATATTGTTTTCACAAATGATACTCCAGTTATTATGAAACCTTCTTGTATATAAATTTAATATGTTGTTTAATTTAATTGCAATTGAATATAACCATTAGTGCCACTCAACTCAATAAATAGGTCTAACTTGTCGTGTATGAGATTGACAGTGCGAAGTGCGCGCGTCAGAGGTTACTCTTTGAGAAAGAAAGAAAAAAAGAAAAATATTTATTTGACACACGTACACAGATACACACAATGTAGAAACAGCATGTAAACACTTAAGATAAAAAATAAGAAAATAAAAAAACTAACATTGTGTGTCTCGCGCCTGCGCCAAATAGGTCCAGTTCAGCAAAAATGCCAGACAACTTCGTGGTAGTTGCCTGACGCTGGTTTTCAACGGAACCTTATTGAGAGTGTACGGTAGAAAAGTTAGATTTTTGAATAGTTGTTAGTGTTAGGTTATTTACCTTACGCACATATATAAATGTTTAAGAGTCGGTTAACAAATAAATAAATAAATAGATAGTTATTCAGTGTACAAAATACATACAACTTTAAGAAATTAAAAATAACGTAAAACTAATCGTGCATCATTCCATGCGCACAAGTAAACCCGGTTTTGAAGCGACTCAATCTCAACACACCGTCATCAGCGCGCGCAATGCAACGATATATCAATTTACTACGTCCGGGGCAGCTAAGCGCAACGGACGATTTTGAAACTGTGCAAAATATTGTAAGAAAAAAGTTTCTATTAATTTCGGGTACTTTGGAAAATCAGGAATGAGGATATCCGCAGGAGAACCAAGGTCACCGACATAGCACGAAGAATCGCCAAACTTAAGTGGCAATGGGCAGGGCACATTGCTCGCAGAACGGATGGCCGTTGGGGCCGAAAGGTTCTGGAATGGTGACCACGTACCGGAAGACGTAGCGTTGGAAGGCCTCCTGCAAGGTGGACCGATGACCTGGTAACGGCTGCGGGAGTACGATGGATGTGAGACGCACAGGACAGTTCATTGTGGCGACACTTGGGGGAGGCCTATGTCCGGCAGTGGACGTCTTTCGGCTGAAATGTATGTGTATGTACTTTGGAAAAAAAAATATCACGATGAAATAATGCATGAGTTCCTCCAACGTTATCAGTATGTGAATTATAGTGTTATAGAAGGAAGTGGAAAAAAGATTTTGTGTATAGCAGAAGGTGAGTGTCGCTTGTTCATAATAATAACTAGCTATTTAAATGAATAAAAGTGTATATGTATAAATATATTTATTTTTATTTTAAGCTGCGGCTCACAATGACTGCCATGTGGCTCACAATGACTGCCACCAGAATGGGCGGCGACGTCGACACCGAACGCAAGTACTGGATGCATGTAGGCCAGACACTGAAGGTAAGTTAACATGAAAATAAATGAATAAATACAGCAATATTGTTATTATTAATAAAATTCCTAGTAAAGTGTCCCCCGTTTCCCACAGGTCTCCCAAGTACGTGGGAACGAAGATCAGGTGTCACGGATGAATATGTGCACCTCCGGGTCGCAGACACAATGAGATGAGTAGACAGCAGTGCCCAAGGAACCTTCATCACCCACATGCCGTAGATATGCATAAGCTATTTTTATATTTTCATTACAACACAGTTAATACAAACGTCTTATGAATGAATCATTTTAGTTAAAGTCCAATGTAGGCAGTTTATATGACTGAGACGTTAAGAGTGATCATATCCAGTTTCCTTTGCGCATCTATCAGGTACTGCCGTAAACGCGTTCTGAAAGTATGGATTGTGCCCAGTACTCTTAATGGTGGTGGAATATTATTCCACACCTTGGATGCCGAGTATCGAAAACTGCCTTTGAACGCCGTTGTCCTATGAGCAGGTTTGTTCTCGCCATTCGGCACCACCAGCAGTGGAGGCCGAAGCAGGTGCCAAACAATCTTTCAGGGCTACATAGACACAGTCCACTTTGTAAATTCTTTCAGTGTAGGATAGTATATTTATCTTATTTTTCTGATCTCTAAGTCAAGAGTGAATAGGTTACTTCTAGGTAGGCGCGCTCCATCGTCGACCGCATCGTCGCTTTCTATCAGGTGAAATAGCAGTCAAGCGCAAACCTGTCACGAATAAAAAAATAATAATAACATCCCGCTATTACTAATAGAAGCGAGCTGAGTCAGTGGCTGCGGCGACGCGGACGACGAACCTTTAGAGGTATGCGGAAAAGAGAATAATGTCCCACAAACTTCAATTGAAAAGGGCGGATCCTCCGACCAGACGGATATTTTGTTTGATCTACATGATTGAGGGCTGTTATGTATATGTTTGAATCGCGTGCAAAACTCTAATTGCGTGATGCAGGATTTCATTGTTTTAGTTCATATTTGGCGTCATAGATGTCGCTACGAACTCGATAATTTTATTTGTGCTGTCGTTCCTGGCTTCCAATCAGTATTTCGTGATATCATTGTTACAGCACCACGTCATCTTTTGCAAATGGTAATGGTTCACGTACTATTTTAAGTGCTTTTTTCTTCTTCTTATTTAAGCGTGAATACACAGTTTTCTTCGGTATTAGTGAATTTAATTTAATTTCGATCAACATAAAAGTTACCTCGGCCTCATCAAAAATCTTAATGGAATGGAAAAGGCTGTGCTCAGAGTTTCCTTGCGTGATAGAGTCAGAAATAACAATATCCATAGGACAACTAAGGTTACCGATATAACCCGGAGAATCGGCTAACTTAAGATCCAGAGAACAAGTGTCACAGGGAACAAATGAATTACCTAAAATAAAATTTTCATCATCATCATATCATTTCAGCCGATAGACGTCCACTGCTGAACATAGGCCTCCCCCAAATGTCACCAAAAAGAACGGTCTTGTGTGTCTTGCATCCATCGGATACCCACAACCTTCACCAGGTCATCGGTCCACCTTGTAGGGGGCCTTCCAACACTGCGTCTTCCAGTACGCGGTCGCCACTCTAGGACCTTTCGGCCCCAACGGCCATCTGTTCTGCGAGCAGTATGCCCTGTCCATTGCCACTTAAGTTTGGCGATTCTTCGTGCTATTTCGACAACCTTGGTTCTTCTGTGGATATCTTCATTTTTGATTCAATTACGCAAGGAAATAAAATTTTAATATCACAATAATTACTGAATCACTTTGATAACATAAACAGTTTTTAAATAAAACAGGTAATTGTAAGTTGTATTACAAAAGGAATATTTAGTTTTAGACCGGAGTTGGTTGCTTGCCACGGTGCCGAATCACTGAAGATAGTTCGCAATAAGGTACCAATTTAAGTTTCATAACATCTTTATCGTGATCACAGAAGGCGTTACTTTCCGGGCCTTGGTACAGGCCATGGTCCGGAGCGAGGAGGAGTGGCAGGCGGTCGCCTCCTTCTGGGAAGCAGTAATGCTAGCAAAGGAGGCGGCAGATCGCGTGAGGCAAAGGTCCTCACGCCCCAATCGCCGCCGGAATTCCGATCCCGATTTCCGGCCACCGTAGGCGCATGCTTGCGGAAGGCGAGCAATGGGTGGCTCGCCGTCCGATCGTCCGGTAACCGTCCGGACCGGGCCCAAGTCGTCGACGGCGCGTACTGTTCCACGCGTGCCTCAAGGAGATGTCAGCAACCGTAGGGGCCCAGCAGGGTCGAAGCCTACTGGGGCCATGGGTGATGCGAAAGAGATCCCCGGGGCCCTGGAAAAAAAATGGCGGAGAAGGAACAGGAGTGGGTTTTTAGTCAGTAAAAGTCTGACACTATCCGGGGGCTCCGCCCAAGAGCGGGGATGTCATTAGATGATTTTCCCAACCGAAAAAAAAAGAAGGCGTTATTTTGAATTTAAAAAAGATAGCATATTTGAAAACGTTATACACGTGATTTCTTACTTGTTTTATAATAAAAAATATTTTCTCTGGTACTTTTTTAAGTGATTTGAAGCACTTTTGTGTATTGTTAATATATTGTATTGCATTGTAATTCATGAATATTTCCAAATTTAACTTTTTGTGGTTTGATACACTATTGCTTATCAGCAATCTAAATACTTTGTCCTCAAATGCAATAATGCACATTTTGGCACCACGTGACTGATAATAACAATCACGTGTTGGTGATTGCTGAATTCGAATGCCCATACTCAAAATAAGTGTTATGGTAAAGGATATATTTAGAATGAGACATTAAGTAGCTTATGAAGGCTATTTTGTTATTTTTTGGCAATTTTTTTTTTTGTTTATAATATAAAATTCAAATAAGAGATGGTATAATAAATTTTATTTTGCTTTGTTTTTACCGACAAGTCAAGGTAACCAAACGTTCATAAAATTCTATAAAATCTAAAAATATTTATTTTACATAGACGTGCATACACTAGAGAGGGAGAAGGCATTAGATGATTTTCTATTTAAAAAAAAAACTTAAGCCTACATTAGCACTTACAAAACGAAAGCTTGTGCACGGTTCATATGGAGAGAAAACACCCTAGTTCATAAGGACCTAAGAACCATAAGGAACTCTGTTGGCCTCAATATCTCTCACCGCCATCAGTCAAAATAGAGGTGAAACGATATCCTAGTGTAGCTACTTCTTAATTATTTATCTACGTTTATGCAAAATTAAGACAGCTATTAATTTTTAGGGTTCCCTACCTTAAATGAAAAAATGGAACCCTTACATTTTTTTTGCTCGTTTGTCTATCTGTCAAGATCCTTTATATCGGGAACGCGTGGAGGTGTCGAATTGAAATTAAAACCACGGTCTACGGTCCCTTGAAGCTGTAAAAATCGAACTTCTGTGTTAACAAAAAAAAATAAAAAATACGTCCGTTTATGTCGTAAGAAACGTGTATTTTTACACTCTCAAGTTCTGTTATGTAACACCGACTTCTGAAATTAAAGTTGTTTTGCATTTTCCAGTGTTTTTGACATTGAGGTCGGTTGTTTTTTTTTTGTAAAATTTTTTTTTTATGCCTTTTAACGTTCAGCCAAACTTAGTTCTATAGTAAGGTACCTATAGAATTTAATCATTAAAATATTGCATGACAATTCCAATAAGCCAAGCCCAGGCCTAGTACCTTGTTTTGTGTAGACCGCCCGGAGGACACCGTGGAGCACACAGTAGAGGTGTGCTCCGCTTGGGGAGAGCAACGCCGTGTCCTTGTGGGGGCAATCGGCGTCGGCGATCTCTCGCGCCGAGCCTAGGCGGTCGCCTCCTTCTGCGAAGCATTAATGCTAGCAAAGGAGGCGCCCGATCGCATGAGGCAACGGTCCTCACGCCCCAACCGCCGCCGGGACTCCGATCCCGATTTTCAGCCACCGTAGGCGCGGGCTTTTGGATGACGAGCAGTGGGTGGCTCGCCGTCCGACCAGGCCCGAGATACGTTTGGGTGTTTTACACTGTCCCTCATACTTTTGGATCTAGCCAATCATGTTTTCTAAAATAAATCAGCCTGTATAATTGTATAAATACATATGTACGTATTAATAAAACGTGAAGCACATTTCCCATCTACAATATAAAGCATGTACTCACGTAATTAAGGTTTAAAATTAACGATAAGTTTAATTAAAGTTGTTAAAATTAACAGGTGCCGCTTTCAAGGAACTTATTTAGGTACTTACATGTTTTACGGTTTAAGACATATTTCTGTTACACCACCTTCATATAAGGTTTCAGTTAACTTATCTGGTGGATTGTTGATATACCTCGTCTTTGTCAAGGAACCCATTTGGAAATGTTAAATTAGAGAAAAAAGTCATAATAAATTTTAATTTAATATTGAAAATGGTATCATTTTCAATATTAAATAGTAAGTAAAGTAACCGTATATATATTTGTGACCATAATTCTGTAGGATGGGACGGTTGACGTGTGTCGGGCATGCCACCGTCCGGGTGAATCCATCAGACATATTATTTCTGGTTGTTCTCGTTTGGCTAACGGCGAGTATTTACACAGACATAACCAAGTAGCCAGGATTAATCACCAGCAACTTGCTTTGAAGTACAACCTAGTGGATTCTGAGGTACCGTATTACAAGTATGTGCCCGACCCAGTTCTCGAAAATGACCATGTCACGTTGTACTGGGATCGGTCTATCATTACTGACCGAACTATTGTAGCCAATAAGCCGGATATAGTGGTGATAGACCGATTAGTGCGCCGCGCAATGATAGTCGACGTCACCATCCCGCATGACGAGAATCTCGTGAAAGCTGAGAAAGAGAAACTAATCAAATATCTCGACTTAGCACACGAGGTTGTCGACATGTGGAATGTAGACTCGGCTATTATTGTGCCGATTGTCGTGACCGCCAATGGCCTTATAGCCAAAAGCTTCGACGACCATCTGTTGAAGCTGTCGTTACGCAGTTGGATCAAGGGCCTGACACAGAAGGCAGTACTCCTCGAGACGGCTCGCATTGTGAGGAGGTTCCTGTCTCTGGAGCCCTAACCACCGGTAGCTTGGACCCTGCTCCCGACACCGGCGGATTACTATTTTTTATATTTTTAAATGTTTTTTTTTTTATATAATCTTGTTAAAAAATATTTAAAAATGTAATTTATAGGTATATTAAACAAATAAAGAAAATAATAATATTCCACAACTATCACACAACGCCGTCTAGTCTCAAGCTAAGCAGAGCTTGTGTTATGAGTACTATAAAACTGATAAACAGACTTACTATATATAAGGTCCCATTAAAATAGTGGGTCAAATTTTAACACAGCGTTCAGTACGTCTAACCAAACATATCCAAGAAAAAAAAATCAGTAATTAAAGTATTTTTATTTTGACCTATATAAAATAATAAATGGCACTCAAGAATAAACACATCCAATAAGGGTAGGTACTTAAACTCGCGCCTCGCGCCGCGCGTCGCGCGCTTAGTTCATTGAACCCCGAGCGAACGTCTAATTACCTACGCTACTCAATCGTAATAGTTACTTTCAGTTGTCTACACACCGCATTTTTAGGATAGTGTTGCTAGTCTGGATAAGTAGAAGATAGTAAGTACGCGCAACTCAAGAACAGGCTACCATCGAGTGTGTATAAACTTTCCTCGAACACACATGATTATGAACCACACACTTTACCAGGCTTTGGACTGTCTAATTGCGTGCTGAACTGTTATCAAGGTACCAAAGCTATTGCAGTATGTAAGTTGTAAATAAACAAGCGCGCAGTGGAAACAGTGTACTGATATGAATCATTTTTGATTATTTTAAAGTTCGATAACAGTAAAACACTGATTCAGGCGTGTTTAAACATTAGAATCAGCCCTATTTACAGTAATTAATTGAAATACTACTTACTCTACGCCGGTAGGTTTAGATTAATTGTTGAACATGCCTACTGTTTTGTTCAATGCACTTGCGGGCGCGTTTAATTATGTGTCTTTTCACTTTTAAAAGAGTGTCTTCACTTTTAGTTCCTGCACACGAGTGTAATGATACGGGCGGAGGCCTTCATCACAAAGGAGTTTCCACACGTAAAAATCACTGACATTGAATACACTACCAGCATCAGCCGTGCTCGCCGTGGGGTGTCGTCTAAAGTCTAAAATGTCTTCTTCAAGATGCACTGCATAGCGCGGTCTTCCTGCGTCAACCGCTGGTGGCATGAAGGTGCCTTAATCACGATGGCGCTGTACTGCTCCCAGGATTGTCGCAAGGCTCGACCGCCTTCCAAATATTTCATGGTAAAGGATTTGGGCTTGTCGTATGCTATTTCTAAGTATTCTTGATTGGTGTACGCGTAATAAGGCATTGTTGTCGATTGTGATAACTATCTAGATACGTAATAACACTCACACACTTACATTCGACGTTCGCGAAACATGTTACCGTCTCGGTTGCATGACGAAAACTGAAATTGCGTCACCATTGTCATTTACGGCAAGCGCGCGACGCGGGCGCCTGCGAAAGGCTATGTTAGAGTGAGAAGGCACGAATTGATCAATGAACGCGGCGGCCGGTGACGTCGCGTAGGTATTTTGTAGTATTAAGAGATGTGTTTATGCATCGGGTAAAAAACATTTTTAGTAAATCATTAGATGTTTTTTTTTCATTGTAAGTAAGTATGTACAGTTTATTTTTTTTTACCATTGTCTTTATTTTGGTGGTCTGAATGATTTCTAAAAGTTTGTCCCACTATTTTAATGGGACCTTATATATTTCTAAATACATACATATTATAAATAAATTTCATCCAGACACAGATCAAATGATCTTTGCTCATTTGTTGCTTGATATTGTTTCGGTGTGGTGAAAATATGGCAAATAAATCATTTGGCAAATGATAAAAGTTTAAATAATTGATATTTATTTATTTATACTTCATGCACATAAAGGTACAGAGGCGGACTTAATGCCTTAGGCATTTTCTACCAGTCAACCTCTGGGTGATGCAGAGAAGAATAGTGGTAGGTACAATAAAAGAGAGAGAAGAAAAAAAAGGGCAATATAAAGAAGATATACAAATGAATCATAGATACAATACAATACAGGTAAATATAATATATACATAATTTAATGAACTAAATAGATATTGGTCCAAATCGACAAACAGAGAAACATTAACGTTGTGATGATACTACTGCCAACTTCTTACAAATATGCTCGCGAAACTCAATCTTGAATCTTAATCGGTTTGTAACCATCTTGACCTCTTGGGGGAGCGCATTCCACAGAGAAATAGCCTGAACAAAGAATGAACAGTGAAGAAAGTCAGTGCGATGAGTAGGACATAGTAGAAGACGGTTATGAGATGAGCGTAGATTTTTATTGTGGTTAGTGCAAATGTATTGAAAGTGAGGGGCTAAATAACTAGGGGAAATGGGAGAATTGAAAAATGAAAACAAGGTAGTGAGTGCCGTTGCTCTCTGCGCTGACGTATGGGCAACCACTTTAGAAGCGATCAATGTGCAGAGACATGATCATATTTGCGCAGATTGAAAACGAATCGAACGCAGTAATTTAGAAGACGGTCGAGTTTATTGAGGAGATCTGCATTCAGGTCATAGTAACACACATTGCTATAATCGATGATAGGAAAAATTAGGGTCTGTACAAGCATAGCCTTCGTGTTTGGTGGCAAAAAATTTTTAAGACGATACAGGGCCCGCAGCACTCCCGTAACCCTCTGACTAACGCTAACGACTTCAGTACGCCAGTTAAGGGTGCTATCGATGCGTAAGCCCAGATTCTTTACGTCAGTGCTGAAAGGAACGATCGTAGAGTCGAACAAAACCGGTGGCAAAGTTTCAGAATCCACTTTGGCGATGCTTCGAGTGCTCCCAATGATGATCGCCTGACATTTATTGGGGTTCACTGCAACACCAAATTTATCAGACCACGTTTTAATGGCCATCAAGTCCCTATTTATCTTTTCGATAGCATCAGATATTTCATCGACCCCCCCTTGGCAGTACAACTGGAGGTCATCTGCATAGAGATGATACGCACACTGAAGAACGGAAGTAATGAGATTAATAAAAATAGAAAATAGCAGAGGAGAAAGAATGCCGCCTTGTGGAACGCCAGTTGTCAAATCACATCAGCGAGAAGAAGTGTCTCCAACGTGAACCGACTGCTGACGTTCCTGAAGGTAGGAGGTGAACCATTCCAGTGCTCCAGGGAGACCATCAAATAGATAGATTCTAGAATGCCTTCAATATCGTCAATCACGATATTGAAGGCATTCTAGAAATCGACCAACACTAGTACAGTGACTTTGGTATCTTCCAGTCCTGCCTTTATATCGCCAGTCATTTTAAGGAGGGCGGAAACAGTGCTGTGCCCCGGCCTGAACCCAGACTGTAGAGGGCTAATCAATGAGTTGAAGTGCACAAAGTTAGAGAGTTGTTTGTGGGTACAGGCCTCAAGCACTTTGGATAGGAAGGGAAGGATTGAAATTGGGCGGAAGTGGGTAGGAAGAGTGGGATTCGGAATTTTAGGTAGCGGATGAACATAGGCTTTTCGCCACAAGGAGGGGAATACACCAGAGTACAACGAGAAGTTTACGATATGGGTAATTGCGGGTAGGAGTTCATCCAGAAGGGTTATGATCATACCACTGGTGTTTAGTACCTCCAAGATCAGTGCTGTGCAATCCTCGTTCTCAATTTCGGGAAGTCCCTGATATACCAACGCTTTTCGCCGGTGCCTGGTCTCCATACTATCAATTTGCTTGGCACACTCGTTGATCTGGCTTCGGAGCAGGCCCAGCATGGAGAATATGAATTCCCGGAACGCACGAAACTCATCCGCAATCTTTGCCACCGTGTTGGATTTTGCAGGCCCGGCGTACTGGATCTGCGCTTCTAGTTCACTCATTTTCTTCACAAAATTTTCCTCCAGAGCCTTTTGTGCAGCTAGGACTTCGGCGTACTGAGACATTGTGTGCTGACTAATGATGTTGTGACAGTTAGTGATCAGCTGGCAGGTGATGCTTGAGAGGTGTAAATATCACATATAATGAGCCACAAACTTGAGTACTTCTTATTTAACTATTTTAGATCAGGTACTGTAGTAAATTTTAACAATTAGTAATTTCCAAAAATTGTTATTTAAATAAAAAATTTCAAAAAATTCGAACGTCTGTACTTTTTAACACCTACCCGCGTATGGGTAATAGATGTTCATTTATTTATCATACCCAACACATTGCATTTCGATATCTTTTTAATAGCCTATGTCACTTGGGATGATGCAAGGATTCTAACGATACCGCACACGTTTAAATCAGTTTAGTCATTAAGAAATTATGGTGGAATAAAGAAACTCAGATACATACATACATGAACTCTGAAAATATAACACTCATTTTTAGGGCAGTCGTGTAAAAAAGCTTCGGCCAATAGCAAAAAATATAGTCTAGTAAAATAATACCTATGATATTTAGATGATCTAAAAATATGTCAAATAATGCATAAAGCAAAAAAGACGTCGGTCAATAGGTTTCGGTAAAATGAAATTCGAACAAAACAATTTCGTCAAAGTTCCCCAAATAATTATCTCTCTAAATAAACATTAAGCTAAACGAAATTATGCGTAATATTAACTATGGCAAAGGTAATTATGCCAAATAAAATTCTGCTATATTAAAAGTCTGCCGTTGTAAATTCGGACCCGTACATATTCTGCCATACAATAGTTATGCTAAATAATTTTTATGTCTTAAAAAAAATAGATTTCGATTCGATTATGCCAAGTGTGATATGCCAAATAAATTTCGGAGTATCAAGATTATGCCAAATAGAAGGAAACCGTTCATAAAACACTCGAAACACATAACCATTCTTGTGATGTAGTCTAGTAAAAAAGTCGCAGGTAAAAATCTACTAAAACCATGCCTATAGGTAAATTAAATACAAACACTATTACTGGCATACAGAAAAACCATATAACGGTACTACTAAAATATCTCCAAGCAATTTAAGTTAGTTGAAAACTGTCTCGCTACGAATTTATGTTGTATCTCACGCAAGCCTGAGGGCAAGGGAGCTCACTCCGCCATGATTTATTTTGTTACATTTTAATTTCGCCAAGCTATCTCATCACCGACCCGTTTCCGAGTAACAGCGAATTTATAACCCTCCCAAAATTCCCTTAAAGGTACTCTTCCGCTAGAGATGAGCGAGGTAGCGAGGTGGTACGCATGGAAAAAAAATCTCCCAACGGGATCAATTCATTTTCTTACTCTTATTTAGCACAGTACTACTTGCAGCAACTGGGTAACAATTATGAGTATTTATACAAACGGAAAATGACACTAGGACGCGAGCGAGGAATATATACGTACACAGCTGAAAAAGTTCGCTACGCATCTTTGAAGTAATCAGTAGTTACACACCGTTTCAAAGCTTCCCTCGCAACCTCGTACCGCACAAACTCCTCGCACAGCTTTTGTGAAAATCACCACATATTTTCACGACGGTGTTACACACCCTCGCACCTCCTAGCTACCTCGCATATCTCTGCTGTAAAAGCACCCTAAGGGTCGAACATGGAACTGGTATACGGGAAAAAAATTATGTGAAATGAAATTATGTATTTTTGGAATTGATTCGCTGAACAGTTGATTTCACAGCGAGATAGTGCGGTGATTTTTTGATTGATTGGAAATTGAATTTCTTTTTAAATCAATTTTGTTGTGTTATGATGAAAATGCTCTGTGCATTTAACATCATAATAAAATCGATTGGTTGAAAACTATTCAAATCTGTTAAAGAGAGTTAAAGATGCAGGCTTACTCTCTGGGTTAGTAAATGCAACCGTGACTCGTGCAAAGGAGGTATGGGTTCAATTGTATGGACTTTAAAAGAGACTTTGACCCCTGAGTTTGTTTCGGTGTTTCTTCTCAGGATAGTCAGCTAGGAAACACCGGCCTCATCTAGTTTAAAATGACAAAAAAAATTGACGTGTAAAAGTGTTTTTTTAAACCTACTTACAAAATAAATATCATTTATCATTTAATTTCCAGCCTTTCCAGGACTGTTAAGGTTTTGTTTAGGGTAAGTACATTAGTAGTCGTCCGTTACCTAAATTACACCCTAGTTAATGAGATTATGGTTAAGGCAATCGTAAACAAAGAAAACCAGGAAACTGATGATATATTAAGGTGGCTTGTCAGATATTAGTTAGACTGGCAAAATAACGAAAAACTTAGCACACACTTTAAAAAGAAAGACAAATATTTATTTGGCGACAGTCACCTGCAGGCATAGCCAAGTTACGATCGTTTCGTTTCAAATCTCTTTCCACAGTCGCTAACGCGTCCCTTTGTTCTGACCACTTGAGTTAACGTTGAGATGATGTCATTCCCATACATTTGAAGTTTTCTACTAGTGTTAACAATTATGAATTGTTAACTTGGCTAAGCCCTCAGGTACACAAAAAGAAAAAAAAAACATTATAAAATACAACAAGAGGAAGAAAAGGCTTTTACCCAATGAGGGGCCTTAAATTGAGTAAAATGAAAATTTCTCTAAATGTAAGTCGAACTGCGAATGTAATGTATTATCAAGAAAACCCTTCCCCACTCGCTTAACGTCAACGTTGTGCATGGTTTAAAAGCTGGTTGCTTCATCTAACGCAAACCAACGCTATGTTTGATAAAAAGGCAAAGCGAAAAAAGAGAGATAATGCCTGAAAACTCTGTAGGCATTCGTTAATTCCATGATTTACTCGAATATTTCACAAAACTTGTTCCAGGAAATACGTGTTTTTTTTAAACCCTTGAAAGTTTTTCAGAAAAATTGTTGTCGTTCAGAATCTCGACTAAATGTGCAAGGCTATGGATGTACTTTTTTATATTTTTAATATATGAGTACATTATAGAAAGCCAAAGTTCACGTAAAATAGCAGATTTTCAGAGGTTTTTACTGGATTAGCTTTATACAAATTTATGTTTTGATTTCTATAAAAGCCTAAATAATGTCCACAAGATAGCTATGTCTCTTAAATATCTGGAGAAATGTGTGTAATAACATCACTATCACGTAAGAGCGGTTGTATGATAATGTACCTTAGGTTGGCCGTTCTTAAACAATATGCAGCCTTCAACTCTTAGGAGTTGAAATTTCCTCAGATCTCAATTTCGGGCGGTTCATTGAGTCCAAAGCCAAGGTAGCTGCTAGAAAACTAGGCGTTCTTGCAAAGGTCCGACGGTACTTCACACCGGGACAGCTTCTAATGTTATACAAAGCACAGGTCCGATCGTGTGTGGAGTACTGCAGTCACATATGGGCTGGTGCTGCAAAATGCCATCTAGCAGCTTTGGACTCAGTGGAAAGGCGTGCGAAGAGGCTAATTGGGGATCCAGATTTGGTTAAGTCCAATCTACAAAGCCTCGAGCACAGGCGCAGGGTAGCCAGCCTATCGGTATTTTACAGATTACATTTTGGAGAGTGTGCGCGGGAACTGCATGACTTGATTCCGCCATCTCCTTTCTACCATCGGACAAACCGACGAACGGCGAGTATCCACCCTTACGTTGTTGAAACTTCAACGGTCCGGACTAAGCGTTTCGCTTCGTCGTTTATACCGCGTACTTCGAAGGACTGGAACAATTTGCCTGCTGCGGTCTTCCCGTCCAACTATAATATAGGTGTCTTCAAGGCTAGAGTGAATAGGCTCTTAATAAACTAGTGCGCCTGACCATCAATTATTGCATCTCCGCTTACCATCAGGTGGGATCGCAGTCAAGCACTGGTTTATGTCAATTAAAAAAAAAAGGCTTTTTTTATTATTTTTATTTATTTATTTATTTTCCAACTTACAACTATCTTTACAGGGTAACCTAATACGACAGAGTATTTTTTTTTTTTTGTATTTATATAACATAGGTACATACTATTATTCACTCTAGTTTATAACTAATTACAAATAAGGCATTTATTGTAAATTCACTCAGAGAACAACAGAATATGTCTGTGTCACTAGATATGAGGTTGAGAGCGCGGAGAGTCCGCGTCAGTGGCGCCTCTCGTAACAGATTGGTTCGAGCGCGCGGCTCTGCCAGCAGCCGTGGCTGTCGTCGTCGCCACACGTACCGGTCTGGAACACATAAACCTACCTGACCTAATATGTCCACATTGTGCACCTTTCCTCTTAGTACTTTAAATATGTACGAAATGAGTGCGAGATCTCTCCTGACCCTCAATTCGTGAAATCCAACCATACCCAGAATAAATAAAGTTGGGTACGTCAATGGGTAAAATGGATAAATACCATACAAGCGCAAGTACAAATACCTGAAAAACTTGTTTTGTACTCTCTCCACCATGAGCCTATATTTAGATTCATGTGGGGCCCAAATGACTGCGTTAGATTCTAACTGACTTCGAACCAAAGCACTATACAGAGCAATAACCGCTTTTATATTTGTAACGTTACGCACCATACGGAGCATGAAACCTAGATTACGGTAAGCTTTTCTACAGCAACTCACGACGTGATCACGAAACGTTAACCCAGTGTTGAAATTAACTCCCAAATCCTTAACTTCCGTAGCCCTAGCGATTGGGATCCCATCCATGTTGTAACTATACAGGATAGGAGAACGCCCGCTTGAAAAAGTGATCGTTATATACTTGGAGACGTTGAACTGTAAGAGGTTCTCCTTGCTCTAGGCCACTACTGCGTCGATATCTCGTTGAAGCCTGTCACAGTCGGCCAACTCATTTATCTCGAGCGACAGCTTAAGGTCATCAGCAAACAGTAAGCATTTGGCGTTCTTGACCACTTTTGGCAGGTCATTTATCATCAGAATGAACTCCAAAGGCCCAAGGTTACTGCCTTGACTCACCCCCGACCTGGTAAAATATGGCTCTGACTTATGACTCGACTCTGACTCCCTCATATTCTACGTATTGCTGCCTATTACCCAAGTAACTTGCAAAAAACCTTAGTAGATGTGGGATGAAACCAACTGATGCTAACTTTTTCAACAAGACACCATTATTTACAAGATCGAATGTTTTTTTAAAATTGAAGTAGACAACATCAATTTGCCCCCCACTATCCACTGCCGGCAAAAGGTGAGCCATATGACTAAGGAGATTACTAGTAGTGCTTCTTGCTGGTCGAAATCCATGCTGAGCGTCCGAAAGCTGACTACTGACCTGCTGAAATATGTTCTTATGAATAGCAGCCTCAAATACCTTTGCAGGATTCAACAGCACCGCTACTGGCCTGTAGCCATCCACCGTCGTTCCTGAACCTCCTTTTACACACGGGTAAACTTCCACTTTTCGGGAAACACCGTTTCTTCCAAACATTTGTTATAAATGTATTGCAGCGGTTTGGCTAGCGTCGACCAACAATCCGTTAGGATGTAAGGTGGAATGCCGTCCGGGCCCGAAGACTTTTTCGGTTTGAGCTGTTGAAGCGCGCAAAATACGTCAGACAGGTGTAAGTGATCAAGATGAACCCGCGCTGCTATGTTCTCTCCTCCTGCTTCGATCATAGCCGCACTCACATTCAACGATTTTGATTATGTTAAACTGATTTTTAGGGTGCCGTATCTCAAAAGGAAAAAACGGAACCCTTAATGGATCACTTTATTGTCAGTCTTTCTGTCAAGACCCTTTATCTCAAGAACGAATAGAGGTATCAACTTGTAATTAAAACCATATACTCAAGTCTGGGGTCCTTTGAAGCTGTGAAAAATTAAACTACTAAGTTAACGAGAAAAAAATGATACGGCCGTTTATGTCGCAAAAAACGTATATTTTGACACTCTCAAAGGAATCAAAATTCATAGGGTACTTCGCGTTAAGCTAAAATCTTGAAATTTTGCAAGTTGCAAGGTCTTATAGCACAAGTAAAGGAATAAATCTGAAAACTGAACAAAAAAAAGTTTTCTATTGGGAAAAATCTTCGATACTCGGTTCGCGAATTCGACTATTTACTTAAGTCAGTTTGTACGGAACCTTCAGTGTGCGAGTCAGACTCGCACTTGCCCAGTTTTTTTTTCTTGTGTATACTCTTTTGGTAAATTAAATTAAACGCAATTAACGTAAACCATCGATTTCTGCAATAAGTAGTTCAATGACCCTAATAACTTTTATATTATTATAGACCTAGATATTTTTTAATATAAATCTATCATAAAGCTTAAATAACTAAACTATTTATACTAAAACCTAACTATGTACATAACATAATAACATAATCAGCCTTTTTTAATGTTCCCACTGTTGGGACTCAGGCCTCCTCTCTAGGAGAGGGAATGGGCCGTAATCCACCACGCGGGCCCGGTGCGGGTTGGTGGATGTCACATGTCTTCGAATTTTAGGTTCTAGTACATGCCGGTTTCCTCACGATGTTTTCCTTCATCGTTTTGAGAGCAGTGGTGATGAAATAAATTACACAAAGTAATGCGCCTGGCTGGGTTTGAACCCGCGACTTACAACTCGTAAGTCGGGGCCGTTACCACTTGGCCATCTCTGCTTTTTTTTTTTAACTATGTACATACAATACAAAAACACATATTACACTCAGGCGTCGAAGTACTCCTCCACATCGCTGTCATCTGGAAATGTGCCCAGAAGGCTGGCAGCATTGCCACGTTGAATGGCAATTCTAATTCTTTGAGCAAAGAACGAGCCAGCCCTCTGGCCACGCAAAGTGTCGATCAGATGGCGTGAAATTTCCTTGAAAAGGAGACGCGCACTCGGACCCCATGACCCAAGCGTTTCGACCCCAAACGGCTCAAAACTGTAATTAACAATAAGGTTACACTATTCGCGCCGTTTGAGGGTCTCAGCAGCCGCAGCGGCAGCGCCGGCAAAGCCCACTGAACTAAGAACAGGGAATGGCGCAAGGGTGTCGACACAGGTTGCGTCCCACACCAGAGGCCTACCCACCTTCCACGGCACCAACGTCATACCATCTGGTCTCTTCCCATCGTCACGTGGGAAGCCACTAGGTTCTAATACGGCAGGTGCGCTGGCGGTGACGAGAGCTCGACGAATAATGTCGTTGATACTAGTGTGCCGTGCTATGCGGCCTGCGCTCCTGCAGCAGGACAGGCCATGATGTCCGAGGCTGTCGACAGCTTCGCCACAGTGGCACCGATGTGGAGCAACACAAGTTGCGCCTAAGCGTAAACAGATTGCGAGCCGAAACGAGGAGTCATCCATCATATATTTAGATAAGTAATATCGCTATCAAAGATTATTTAAATTCCTGTAATGAATTTTATCATATCACTAGCTGTTGCCCGCGACTTCGTCTGCGTTAAGTTTGTAAAACTGTACAATCATTGTGTGTTAGCAATTCATTCCGAAAGCATCGCAATTATTTAGTGTACTTTAACATAAGACGGTTAAAGGTAAAAACGCAAATTACCTTCAGGAAACATGTTATGTAATCTTCCAGATCCAGATGTATGAACGTCAATGAATAGAAAGAGTATGTATGGATCATACCAGTTGGCATTTCTGCCTACCCCAAGGGAAAAGGCATTAGTTTATGTATGTTTCTGGTTTATGTTCTGGTAAAATAACATTGTATGATTTTAACCCCTCGCCACAGCGAGCACGCCACAATCGCAGCGGTAATGCCTGTCTTTGAAGAGTAACTATAGAGGCGTCACGGCATCCTCTCTTTGTGCAGGACTCACCTGATGTGGGTGTTTCGGAAAGTATCTATATCGAATTCAGCAGGTAGAAACACTCGGGTCTCACCATTGTGCGTATCGCCCGGAGAATACGATGAAGTATATATTATGTGTATATGTATATAAAAAAAAATTGTAAGCATGCAAAAATATATAAAAAAATCTTATTTACGGTGAAAAAATAAAATCAAAATTTCTCACAAGAGAGTCACATGGGATTCGAACAACAATATAAATTATATGCAAGTCTAGATACGAAACCACTGCACCACGGTCTTCGATATTTATAGTTTAAAATAGACGTTCTTATATAAACGTCATAATTGACTGGTTGACTCGTTATCGATGATAGCGTGATGATTTTCGTTTCAGAAGTTAAATTTGCAGCTAAATGGAATAATGTAACATTATAGTACGTGATTTTACACGACGCTTTGATTTTATTATGTGTTTTGATTAGTTTTTACAAAATATTTAGAAGATATCGAATAGAAATGTCAATTTTGTTGCGAAAAAATGGTAATAACTTTTACCATTTTTCGATATTTTCTATTTTATTACAAAAAATAAGATAAAATAATGACAAAATTTTTAATTGTAGCTGGGGATCGAACTCTCGGAAAATGTCGTTCAATACCGACATTTTGGATAATTGCTCACCCCCCATAGCAAATAGCATGATAATTTATAGCCTATAAGTTGCCCTGACCTATAAGCATTATGTATGCAAAATTTAAACAGGATCAGTTCAGTAGTTTTTGCGCCAATTAATACCATCGCAAAATAATTTTACTGTTTTATTATATGTAAAAATAATTTTACTGTTTTATTATTATATGTAATATAGATATTGATATCCTTGTATTAAGGTTATTTACATTTAGGTTTACAGGTTATCATTTCTACTAAATTAAATCGCGTAGGACTTAACATCTACCCCTCCAAATGGTGGGTAGATCACCGTGCAAACGTCCGGTAACCGTCCGGACCGAGCCCAAGTCGCCGACGGCGCGCCTCAAGGAGATGTCAGCAACCGCAGGGGCCCAGCAGGGTCGAATCTACTGGGGCCAAGGGCCGCCCAAAAGCGGGATTTGTCAATAGATGATTTTCCCACCCAATAAAAAAAAACAAGATTTGTGTAACTCGTAATATGATTAAAAAAAGTGTCCATGGAGTTGCTTGCACGTTCTTCTCCATAGAGATCTACGCTTTGGGTTTTGTTTTCACACTACCCATGGCCCCAGTAGGCTTCGACCCTGCTGGGCCCCTACAATTTGCTCACATTTCCCTTGCGCCGTCAACGACTTGGGCTCGGTCCGGACAGTTGGGGCATGAGGACCGTTGCCTCATGCCCCAATCGCCTCCTTTGCAAGTGTAGCGAGTAGGCAAGTCCACTCGCACGACTCAACGCAGCACAGCATCATGCGATTTTACGTCAGAGCGTGCCGTGTGAACAAGTTGCGAAGCCCCGCCCGGATCATGACGTCAGCCGAACTTACCGTCGCCTTAACGGGCGCTAACGAGTCAAGATGGCTGTGGACCCGGCTATTGTCCGCGCTAACGAGTGGGTGTCAACTCTTGCGCAAATCGGTCAAGTGCGAACCGTTATTATTATTAATTACCTTGGATTCACAAAAAGGAGGAAGACAGGGATTTCTTCATGACGTACTGAGTGGGGGTTAGAATTTCACCTTTCAACGCCGAAGATCCTTTTTTATTGTTTAAATAAAGCAGACCGTAGGGGCCCAGCAGACTCGAACGCGCGCATCAAGGAGATTCTTGAGGCGCGCGTGGAATACTACGCGCCATCGATGACTTGGGCTCAGTCCGGACGGTTACCGGACGGTTACCGGATGGTTAGGCGGCGAGCTAACCATTGCTTGCCGTCGGCAAGCCCATGCCTACGGTGGCTGGAAATTGGGATCGGAATCCCGGCGGCTGAGGCGTGAAGGCCGTTCCCTTGCGGGTGCGGCCGTCTCTTCTATTAGCATTACTGCTTCGCAGAAGGAGACGACCGCCTGCCACTCCTCCTCGCTCCGGACCATGGCCTGTACCAAGGCACGGTGCGAGAGATCGCTGCTGCCGATCGCCCCCACGAGGACACCGCGGTGCTCTGCCCAGGTGGGGTGTGCCCCACCCGTAACAGGTGTGCCTCTACCGTATGCTCAACCGTGTCCTCCGGTCGGTCCACATAATGATGACACCCGGGCGTTTTTTTTGCTCAAATCAGGTACAGGAACCTCCCGAACTTATCATGTGCAGTGAAGAGCTGCGTCATAAGGACGCTGTAAGATCTTTCCAGCCTCTCCCCAAAGAGAGGATTTACTGCCATAATTGTGGTGTGCCCAAGCTCATCCTGCTCTGAGTTAAGCAAGAGGGAGTTTCAGGTTTTTACTGACTCAGACTTACCTGTGTTTCTTTAGTTGCCCTTTGCGTTCTAGGTCCACGGTTACTCTTTCTAACAATCCGTCAGTCCCTAAATTCAGCAAACTAATTCCTTACATTTTAGTATTCCGAAAATCACTCTCAGGGATCGTAAATACCATGTCTAGAGCCTCAGGGCCCAGGCAAAGTGACATTGATTGACAAGCGCTTGTGTAATATCACGAGGCCGATTCCAAACAGTTTAGACTTCTGACAATAAATTGTCACTGATATTATAATGTGATTTGCCTAAAGCCCAGGCAGAAAATTTTAACATTTTTATATTTAAAAAAAAAATTGAAGAAAACAAGAAACGGAAAATATAATAACTTCAAAATGCAATAATTATTTATAAATAATCTCACTGTGAGTTTAAAAAGTCTCATTTATTTGTGAGTATTTAAAATTAAATTTTTGATTACTTCTTCCTTTCTTTCTTTCCTCCTTGTTGGAAGTCCTTCCACCGACTGATGACCTTTTGAGGGTCGCGGGAATCCGACGGATGCAAGACGTACAGGATCGGTCATTATGGAGACACTTGGGAGGTTGAATGATGATAATAATGACGCTTTACCTTTGTACTCCGAATAATCACCAAACTGTAGTGGTAATGGGCCAAGCAAATTGAAAAGAAATCGAAAGGTTTTGGTGTGGCCACTACGTGCTAGAAGATGCAGCGTTGGATAGCCTCCCACAAAGTAGACCAACAAAATGGTGAGTGTCGCAGAAATACGATGAATTCAACGCGCAAAGTCGTTGTGATAACGCTGGGTGACTCATATTCAGCAGTGGACGTCATTTGGCGGAAATAATGATAAACATTATTTATTTTAAGTTGGGTATATAGTGATATCATATAGTGACCTACATTATAATATTATTATCCTAACTGGACTATACTGTCCTTCCGATAGGCAAAGGACTCACTCTATTCTATCCATTGCTCTCAGCTTTTGTCCAATTAATTATCCTGACTTGTATGAATGGCCTGCATGGCAGCAATAATTGCTGAAAGACCGCACTGTCATCTGTCTTAAATAAGATCTTCTTCTTTCTGCTGTTATTTCATATTACTTGAGATCAGTATGACAGGTCTTATCACGAACTTGTAAATTTTGCCCTTCAACTTGAGGGGCACTCGTGGGTCAAAAGTGGTCCCCGTAACCTGTCGCCATTTCATCCATCCTGCGTTGATCCGATGTGTCTCGATCTTCCTCACTATCCCCATGGACGAGCGACCCGAGGTACCGATAGTTGGGGCAAATCGGTATGGGCGTTCCGGCGAGAACTAAAGGCACTGGATTGGAGAGAGCACCGAAATCGCAGAACAAGTACTTAGTTTTGGTTCTACTCAATTTCAGGCCAACAGTCCCGTCGGTGCCACCACATCTCCAATCTGTTCTGGACCTTTAAGCCACTTTCTGCATCTACAACAATGTCATCGGCAAACAGCATACACCAGGGAGCCTCTTCCTGAATGTCCGTCATCAGAGCGTCCATTATCATCAGGAAGAGATAAGGGCTGAGAGCCAACCCTTGATGTAAGCCGACAGCCATATTGAAGCTACCAGGTGCCCATTGTAGACCGGACATGGGTACTGCATCAACTGTACATCGCTAGGATCAACTGCACATACTTCCCAAGTACACCTTTCTCCTTAAGGGCTCACCACAGAACCTCACAAGGTACCCGTTCGTATGCTTTTTCGAGGTCAACGAATACCATGTGCAAGTTTTTATGCACATCTCTGTATTTCTCACACAGCTGGCGTAAAGCAAAATCGGGATCTGTTGTACCGCGACCAGGCATAAAACCGAATTGGTTGTGTGAAATTTCACTCTCTTCTCTCAGTTGCCTTTCTATAACTTTCTCCCAGGTTTTCATAGGATGTGACATTCGCTTTATTATTCTATAATACTTTTTTTTTAAAGATGGGCACTGAAGAACTGTTGCACCAATCATTAGGTATGGCTTCTTCCCGCAACTACTTATTAAAGAACAAAGCTAACCATGTCCACCCGCAATAACTTCCTCATTTTAACTGGTATTCCATCTGGATCAATGGCCTTACCATTCTTCATTCCATTTACTGCTATTCTGACTTCATGCATACTGAACATTCTCACTAACCCTTTTTTCAGCTTTCAAATTTTTTCGCTTCTACAGGCTGCCATTCCTTGAAATTTCTTTTCTTTTCTTTCGACACATTCTGTATTTCTGACAATCACCACCATGTATTCCTATCCTGTGTGTATGTCCCTTTTCTTCTCGTCTGTCCCAAAATATCTTTCGCTGCATGCCTAATACACTCCGCCATTTTATTTAGTAGTCATAAATAAGATAAATAAAAACTAACAATACTAACCTAATTATTTAAGCACTATTGTTACTAACACACCAATACTAACAAAACTATGGACACAGGGATCTCTATATCAACAATCATTATGCGACGCTCTAGTCGATCTATCTTTTATTATTATATGCATCATTATATCTCAGAACCCTGAGGTCCTGAACCTTTGGAAGGCATACGAGGAGCCGAAACCAACTCGCAGAGGCCTTTTAGATACTTTTAATGGAATGCGACGATTATCCCTGTACGCGCTATGCTAGGGCACTCAAGGACAACCCCCGGTTGGTAAAAAAGGTATTATTATTATTATCTCCTTTATTCGTCTTCGAAGCATATTTTTTACTTTTCAAATATTTTTTTGAAGAGATATACATTTAAAAAAAATTAAACAGAAACAAAATTTATTATTATAATCTACATAAATGATAATATGTAGATTATAATAATACATTATTTTTAAAATGAAGCCAGAGCTTACAAATTCCGATAAATACTACAATCTTCGCGATTAAAATCCTAATCATATTATGATATTCCAAAATAAATCCAAAATATATTTATAAAATATCGTGGAATCTGAAAAAAAAAACAGTAACACTTGCGTCCTCACATACCCGTCTCCTGCACTGACAAATCTAAGAAGACGGTTGCACTATAAATCAAGTTTACCGAGGGCTACCCCACAAAGAGCTAGCACTTTATTCCTTTGAAAAACTGTAAGAGCTTCCCTGACATTCGCATGTGGAATGAGCTCTTTTGTACCAAAGACGTTTTTGCTAGACGGGTCTCAATGGAGATCGAATTCACGATCCTTTTTGTCTGTCCTCTAATGTGGGACGGGCTGATACGTTTCTGTGTAGTGATCTGTCTTTTTGGAAGGGGTGAATAGGATAGGGTACGAAAGTCCCATTGTGTTGTATTTATATGAATTTGGTATTGATTCTTTTTTAATTTGTAGTTTTCTACAGATCGGTCATGTGCTCCGAAATGTTGTTAAATAAACAAAGTTTTTATTCCTGTTTTTATTGGAATTCGTTATTTTTTTGCAAACGTATCGTAAACTACCTAATAAATGTATGTACAGATGTATTAGGGGTAAATTACATAAATACGACAAAAAAATACTAAGACAGACACAAACAGGTACGAATTTCAAAATACCGATTTTTACAATTCCAAATGATTCAAAATTCCTATTTCGAATAAAGAACTCCATTTTTGTATGGATTCGGGATCTTGAAATTCCGACGAATGTTGCCGGGGAGTTGGTGTGTTAGTTTTTATGAGAATTGTTTATTGGCGTCGTATAGATCCTGAAAAGTGCAGTTGGTTGTGTAAGATGGTCAGCATAGCAGGCAACGCATATCCTGTACAGCGGCTCCACACTGGCACTATGTTAGAGATGGGTCAAGGAAACTCCATTTGGCCATATTGTTATACAGCGGTCAACCTGGGTCTGCAGTCGGTTAAGAGATTTCCAGATTGGCCACTGTAATTTGTGTCCAGGGGGGAAATATTTTGTGGGGTGATGAACTGTGAAGAAGTTGGGTGTTTCTGCTTCCACAGCGCGTATCTCTCGTCACCTGCATTGTCTTCCGAAGAGGTCGTAAAACTCGCAATCACATAAAACTCGAGGTCGTAATCGCATAAAACTTTTACGGCTTTTTAGACGTGCACGTATAAGTAGATGTCTTTATGCAACGGGTGAGGGTCGTCCCACTCCAGAGCCG
This sequence comes from Mythimna vitellina, assembly GCA_949316375.1. Taxonomy (NCBI): domain Eukaryota; kingdom Metazoa; phylum Arthropoda; class Insecta; order Lepidoptera; family Noctuidae; genus Mythimna; species Mythimna vitellina. The sequence continues at coordinate 1,841,986 of OX438687.1, read as the reverse complement.
TACAGGTTGCCAAACACTGGTCAGAAAAATAATAATAAGAGTAAATCGACTTGAAAAGAAGAAGAATAAGATACAGTGTTAATGGGCAGGCGTTTTGGGACATTGATTAAAGAATTTTTTTATGTTAAATAAATAAATGCTGATTATCAGCACAACTTGAATAAATGTGTTATGACTTTGATTTTCTACACCAGCTATAAAGAGTACAGTTTTTTCAGTCCTAATTGGCAGAACTCCATTTACAATGCCAGCTGATTTTGCAGCCCGTTTGCAGTCGGCGTGCAGTTTGGCGTGAAGCTTCAAAGACAACCTTAAAAAACTGCAAATGCAGTCCATCGATATAAACTTTAACTTTACCCTAGCCAAGAATCGTAATAAACTAACGCTTAGCTGTCAAAATTTCGGTACTAAAATATCAAAAACATATTCCAACAAGATCCTAAATCTGAACCGAAGAGACCACAAATTCTTGGCAAGAAAATGGCGTTAGAGATCGAACCTTACACTTTGATACAGTACCTATAGGCATATACATATTTCGCTCACGACCCAGCCACTTAGGAGAAACACAGTGCAGCATGTAATTATGTGTATGTGTCTGAGTAAGGCTGCTTCCTTCCTGTTTGTTCTGTAACATTTAGTCTATGTTATATGGTGAACTACTTATCGCTTCATTAATTATTATTTTTAGGCAATCGTGTTCCATCGACGATCACATCATCGCTTATCGTACGATGAGATAGTTGTCTAACAAAATCAATAATAATAAAACCAATCTCAGATTGATTTTACTGATTAATTCTTAATTCTCAGAACCACAAATGATTTAATACACTTTCTACCACTTACCGAGAGATTGCTAAGGAAACCTTTATAGCTAGTAGGTACGTTTAAGGCATTTTATGTCTTGATTTGAACGGATGTTCTAAAATAAAGGCATTGCCATTGTGTGTTAATCATTTATCCTGCAGGTTGGGCACGCTCTTTGAGGAGTGGCTGGAAAGATTTCACAGCGTCCTCATCACCCGGCACGTTGGTCTGACTAGATCTGCACCGCTCTTGACTCTACGGTATAAAATGCAAGTGAAAGTGATGAAACAGGGAGGGAGGTCACGACCCTTAGCATTGTGGAATACGACGCAAGGAAGAGGAAGACTGATCAAGACGTTAACGTACATTCAATTGTTGAGATATTTCAAAACAACATAATTGAACAAACGTAAGCTACTTCAGATTCATTTAACTTTCAGAATCTGATGATTAATCTAAATCTAAGTTCAATGAAAACTATCAACTGTGCTTTTCACGGTTCACTACTCTTTCAAGTTCCGACACATCACTAGGTTTTTTGCCATCTACTGCCAGCCGGTTCAAGCCACCAATTTATTTCGTTGCTTCATTCAGCTAGAGATCACTGGTTATCACTTCAGGAGCTCCAGACAATCCAGAGCTTTGGAATTGTTTCTGCGAGTTTCAACGATCCTGGTACGCAAAGGGCAAGTGCAGGAACACAAGTCATTTATAAGCAGTAAAATTATATTTCGCTGTCAGTCAGTCCGTTTTTCCTTTTATATATACAGGTATATTGCATTTCTGTGTTTTATTCACGTAGTATGTAGATACTAAACTACAATTATAAATTATGTCATTGGTTAGGTTTTGCTGCTTTGGCGATTTAGATGTTGACATGTGCTGCAAAAATATTGAATATTAAAATGACACATGTGTTCACTTTGGCAATGAACCTCAGTGGACCTCGTTGTTCACTTTGGATATTAAAAAAAAAAGAAAATAAATATAAATTTAAGACTGGATCTAGACATGTAAGCAGATAATAGCAAAACCTCAAAATATTTCTTTTGATTGTGAGAGCTTTCATAATTTTCTACCTGTAAGTCCGATAAGCGGTCTCCTCTTCAAGATCCGCCAGCTTCATTGGCCTAACAAATATGGCGGACTTTTTTTAAGTGAGAAATCATCCAATAACTTCTCCTGCCTGGTCTAGGGTGGAGCGGGAGAATGTGTCAGAATTTTACTGACTTAAACCTACTCCTAAGAGTATGTTCCTTCTTTACCTTGCAATTCAGGATCCCTGGTTTTCCTTTTAGAAGCAAACCCCAGTAGTCTTCGGCCCTACTGCGCCCCTACGGTTTGCTGATATCTCTGTTCAGGCTTGCGTGGAACACTATGCGCCGTCATCGACTCAGGTTTGGTCAATATGGCTACAGAACGGCCAGACGGCGAGCTACCCATTGCCCGCCATCCGCAAGCCCACACCTACGGTAGCTGGAAATTTGGGTCAGGACCCCAGCGGCTGTGGCATGAGTAAGTCCATTCCCTAACGCGTTGCAGGCTTGCTACCACTATTTTAATGTTTAAACTGCCTTATAAAGCTAATTTCCAGTTCGTAGTCTATGAAGCCAGCCTAACGTTACTGCATTTCCTAAGTGCACCGTTTCGTTGCAAATTTGTCGCCGCGCCCCGAAGTCTCAGGGACAATTTGGGCTAATTACACTGAAACAAAGACACGTTCCGTGCTGAATAATGAACGTTGTGCACTTTTGTGTGGCCTCAACTGTACTGAAGGATGTCTTTAGTTTCTTCGGAGTTGAGAGGTATTGTAATAGAGTGCCGATATTTAGTCTAGATTTTGAAGATACTGTGAGATATCAACACATTTAAAGATGATTCTTTCTGCCCTTGTCCCATTTTATGTGGGGTCAGCACAACACGTTTTTTTCTTCCATTCTTTCTAGTCACTTTTCACACAATTCATCCATCTTTTCTTTGGCATCCCTCTAAACATATTGTATCGTTTTTTGGGGTAAAAAGGACCGGATAGTAGGAGAACGTGTCCCTCCTACCTCTGTGTTTCCTTCGTCAACACCGTAAAAGGTAGCTTGATTTAGAGCAAAAAATAATTTGATTTACTATCGTATCAACAAAATGAAGAAGAAGAAGAAGTAAATCATGCATTTGAATATAATGGGCGTTTAGCGTACATTAACAGCAAACTATCAACAGACCCTTAGATAGTTGAAATCTGGTTAAACTTTACAGTTTAGCAAAAACACTGAATAAGTACATTTTGATATAAGTGCAGAACGTTTTTCATTGCGACCAAGGCGGCATGGAGCTGAGTGCTGCAGTAACAAATTTTCACGATTTTCAATACACTTACAAAGACATGAATAAACGGGTGTTGAAAACGATTCGTGGGCACACAGCTTGAAACCACAAATGTAATAAAATAGTGGCGCGGGTGGGCACGCTCACTTTTCCGTACTAGTGCGAAATACAGTAACTTGCATGCCTATAAGCGATAGGTATAAGAGTGAATTTTCGAGCCAATGGCTTGGTACGCGACGATGGAAAGAGGCCAGACAGAATGACCATAATGCCCTGAAAGTTACGTAGGCCTTTGGTTGGTGGATGCAACATGTGTCGACACCCTTGCGCCATCCCATCTTCTGAGTACGGTAGGCTGTGCTGGGGCGGCTTCTGCAAGTCCAGAAAACCTCAAACGGCGTAAATATAATAACCTCATCGGAAGTTACATGTTTGGGGTTGAAACATTAGGGCCATGGGGTCCGAGCGCTCATCGAGTTTTTGTGATATCAGCAAACAACTGGTCTTGAGAGAGAGAGCTGGGTTTTTCTTTGGACAACGAATCAGCATTGCTATCCAACGTGCTAATACTGCGAGCGTTCTGGGCACTTTTCCCATTGATATTGATGTGGATGAAGGCCGTTTCCTTGCGGGTGCGGCCGTCTCTTCTATTAGCATTACTGCTTCGCAGAAGGAGACGACCGCCTGCCACTCCTCCTCGCTCCGGACCATGGCCTGAACCAAGGCCCGGCGCAAGAGATCGCCGCCGCCGATTGCCCCCACGAGGACACGGCGTTTCTTCCACACGAATTCGGTGCAGCTAAGCTATTGCTAAGATCTTTTAATTGTGATACATTTCAAATAGAGAGCAGTGGTGTCCGAGTGGTAACGGCTCCGACTTACGAGTTGTAGGTTGCGGGTTCAAACCCAGCCAGGCGCATTACTTTGTGTAATTTATTTCATCACCACTGCTCTCAAAATGGTGAAGGAAAACATCGTGAGGAAACTGGCATGTCCTAGAACCAAAAATCGAAGACATGTGATATCCACCAAGCCGCACTGGGCCCGCGTAGTGGATTACGGTCCATACCTTCTCCTAGAGAGGAGGCCTGAGTCCCAACAGTGGGAACATTATAAGGCCGACTATGCTATACTATGCTATACATTTCAAATCTGTTGGTCGATGTAAGAGTTGGAGGAAGGTTTTCATGCATCGTCCTTTGTTTGGAGAAAATATTGACTGGTTTAACTTTAAGACTAGTTTCTACTTTTACACAGACGGCGCCGCCGGCAACAACTGGTTATCATATAATTTACACTTAATCCGCTTATGCGTCATAAGCGGTCAGGGAAAAACCTACTGAATGATGCATGCAGTTTAGGTATGTACAATGTAGAATATTGCAGTGTTATGTAACACTGCAATATTCTGATAAGGCATTTGTCACTACGATGCATGTCGTATCTTAATCTTCACTGATTGGATTGATGGCTCCACTGTCGCTTCAATAACAACAGCTCCGTAACAAATAATAAATAAAAATAGTTTATCCACATGTTAAGTGTTCTGAAGTAGTTAATTAGTGAGAGTGGAGTACAATATTCAACCGACATTGTTATCTAGTGATAATATTCACGAACAAAGAAGTTATTAACGACCAAAATCTGACACTATAACATTAAAGATTACAATAGTAGAATACTTTCGTTATGTAAAATACATCTATCTAGTAAAAATTTATTCAAATCCATTTATACTTACGCGGTACCAATACTTATTCTTTCGGGATAATAAAATGGTCTAACATAGAAGTACATAGTCTCGAAGTAAAAACAATAACTATGCTGACACAACACAGATATCACCACCCGAAATCTGCGATAGAAAGAGTTATATTGCCCAGAAAAGAAGGAGGAAGAGGAATGATCGAAATTTCACACCTCCACAAAAGACAAATAATTAATCTAAAACAATTTTTCAGGCGAAAGAAAAGCACCAGTAATTTACACAAAACCATTATAGAGATAGATAAACAGTATACACCATTGAACCTTAGCGATGATAATAATATTGAGACAGTAGATAAAGTGCAACAACATATAGAAGAGATAAATAGAAAATTGAAGCAAAAAGAGCTACATGTAAGACATCCGCAATGATTTACAACAATCACATATAGATAGATAAGCTTCTAACAAATGGTTAGAACTAAGTGGGCTGAAATAGAAGGGTTTATGTTGGCCATTCAGGACCAAGTCATTAATACTAAAAATTATAGAAAATTTATAATAAAAGATAGTTCAGTCAGGAATGATTTATGCAGAAAATGTTACAGCAAACCGGAAACAATACAACATATTACGGGTGCTTGTATGACATTGACACAGAACGATTATACTCACCGACATAATCAACTTGTTAACATCATACACCAAAAACTCGCAATTAAACTTAAACTCATGCAGGACCCATACACACCATATTATAAATATTCACCAAGAGCAGTTTTAGAATATCAATTTTACAAAATATATTACGACCGCACTATAATTACAGATCACACTATATATAACAACAGACCCGACATAACACTTGTTGATAAAGAAAAAAAAACATGCATTCATAATTGATATAACAGTCCCAAACACTAATAACATACAAAAAACTATCACGGAAAAAATAAGGAAATACACAGAATTACAAGAGGAAATCACCCGAGTTTGGAAAATGAATAGAGCCACAATAGTCCCAATAGTAATATCAGCAACAAGGGTTATTCCAAAACAAATATTCAATAGTTTCAATGTTCTCAATCTATCAAAATACATTTACATAACACTACAAAAAGCGGCTATTTTGAACACTTGTCGTATAGTTAGAAAATTTTTACAACTGGACTTAGATAATAATTTAAATTCAATACAAAGTCTTTTACCATCTTAAAACAATAATTAGGATCTCACCTTGGTTCACAGCACACCCATGATATTCTAAAAGAACACCAGGTACTAGCCTGAGAAAAATTGCCTAAAAAACCAAAATAATAATAATATAATACTAATTATTATTATATTTTTTTTGTCTTCCACAAATAACTTTAACAGTAGGAAACTAAAACTTTAAATATCGATGTGATATAACAATGTTAATTTGTGAGAGACTAGTGCGGAAACTAAGCCATGGCTTTTATTTTAGGATACCAGAGACTCTTCTCTACAGGGTAAGCAGCAAACAAAAACATTATAGCATTTGTATAGATGGTGAAAATCTAACGGAAGTTAAAAAAAAAAAAACAGTTTTTTCAAGTTATTTACATTATTTTATTAGAAGAAAAATCTAAAAGAAATACTAAAATAATTAAAAAGTTAAATTTGTGTAAAGTGTGATGAGGTTTTAGGTGCATGTGAGTATGTGATGGTGTGTTGTGGTGTATCTGGGTGTGTTTAAGTTTTTATGATATTGGAAGGGTGTGAAGATGTGAATGTGAATATGTTTAAGTCCAAGTAGGCGAATGGGGGGAGAAAATATGATATTAGTTGAATAGTTTTATTTATGTTTTTATGGCTAGCAATTCTTCTGTTTTTATGTAATCCAATTTAAGTAATTTAGATATTATTAGTTTAAATTTAGTTTTATTGCAATTGTAAATATTTTATTCTTTATTTAATTTATCATATAGTTTTGGTCCCCTAAAAGTATAAACTTTTTGGGAAAAGCCTGTCTTAGATTTAATGGTTTTGCATATCGTGTCCGGCTTTCTAGTAGTTAATTTGGAAAGATCAAAGAGGATGGATCTGAATGTTGTCAAAGTACAATAAAAAGGATATAAATTTGTCTAACATTCAAAACATCGGCTTCTTGGTATAGTGCTGAAATGGGAAAGAGACGTGGTTTAGGACGACCAACTTTTAGTATCACCTTTGGGCCCTTTCTATTTCTAACATTTTGGTTTTAGCGGCACCCCCCAAGTTGTCACTTAATATGCAAGGATAGATTGAACTAGGGCAATATGGACCATTTTAAGCCTTTTACCAATGGCTACCTGTCTAAGCTGTTTGAAAATATAAATAAGTTTTTGTACTCTTTTAGATAAATTATGAATGTGCACTTCAAATGACAATATTTTATCAATGGTTACATCAAGATATCGAATACTTTATACAGCTTGAATCTTCAAGCAGCAACGTTGCCTTATGGATAGAAATGAACACTAGCTTAGCTTAGCTTATGAACACTAATGAACATATAAAGGAGGCTTATCATGTAATAAGGTTTCTATACACTTAAGTGCAAAAAGAATGTATTTAGTTTTGTCTGCATTAAGCGTGAGCGTATTTGCATCTAACCAGTGGCACACCGTGTGCAGACCCGATTGAGCTAGAGAATAGGTTTCCTCTCACGAATCACTAGTAAAGATAAGAGTTGTGTCATCAGCATATGATATTATTTTGCAGTTTTGAAGTTTTAGCTGACACAACTCATTTATGTAACATAGAAACAAAGTGGGGCCAAGAAAACTTCTCTACGGAACTCCATGCTATATAGGTAGTTCTCGAAACTTAAGTAGGTGGAAATACAGACTGTGTCAAAAGCCTTGGCAAGGTCAAGAAAGATAGTCAAGTATTTTTTTTTAATCTATATTTCTTACCAGGAAGTCAGTAAAAGCGTGAATAGCCTCATCAGTGGATTTGTGTGATCAAAATCCATATTGTGTGTCAGCAAGCAATATCTGTGTCTCTAAGAATTTTACGAGTCTACTATTAATGGTGCGCTTGAACACTTTCGACAGTGAAGAAAGGATCGATATGGGCCTATAGTTGTTGACACAGTCAGTATCTCCAGCCGTATATAATGGGGAAAACGATTGATTTTTTTAATGCTTTACACCTGCGTCAAATTCACGTTTTTGTTTTGATGTACCACCCAGAAGCCATATTACACCCTTTTTAAACAGGCACAATATTTTAAAAATGAAATTACGTCGGAAGTTACACTTAGCTTGTCTTGTTTTTGGTGTCATCAAAAGTAATGTCCGTCATACCTATATTCGAAGCTTACGTGGGTAAAAAGTCATCGGCAGTGCCAAGCCAGGCGTTGTGCTCAGCAACTGGCTACTCCACATCACCGTACTGCAGCCTTCAGAGGAAATTTTCGGTACGCGGCCTCCAAATGTTGGAATAATATTCCCCCACCCATTAGGGACCTAAAAAATATAAGTACGTTTAAGGCTAGACTTAAGGATTTTATTTTGAGTTCACAAATCGAATTTAATGATGTTAATATTGGCAAATCGTTTATATAATTCAGCAAAATATACCTATTTATTTTTCATTAAATTTATTTTTTATATTATAATTTATAATCTAATTAATCACTAATTTAAGTATGCATTATTTGAATTTCAATTTTAATCCTCATATTTGCTCGCGTAATACAAAACTTACCATTGTGTTTTGTACCTAATGCTAGGTAACACCCTAGGGTTTTGTGGGTAGGCTGTATTTGATGAGCGCGTAACATCTGTGTCGCCAGGAACCAACACAACTTATATCTGGAAGCCAAAAATTATTTTCGCCTAGATTTATATTTTATTTGTCTTAGACCAAGGTGGCAGCTAATTGCCGAGCCGGTGCAATAGAGTCTGTTTCGTTTATGCGTCATCACGGTGATCGTCGCGTCACTTGACATTATATTATTGTTGAAATTGTGAGTATAGTGAGCAAGATAGTTTGTAACTACCGTGGCATATAGTATAATATTTCTAAAAAGCAAAATTATCACACAAATACACTTGTATCATTTTTTTTAGTTTAAGGGTTATATTTATATAGGTTTATGTATATGTTATATTTTGTTTACCATCATCCGTGCGTCACTGCGGGGTGCCAGCTGAAAATCAGCGCTGGGTGTCTGACGCCCAGCAATTGCGTTGTAGTTGGCGACCCTTTCGGTTCGGGCACGCTCAGCGCAACTATAAAGTAAATCTGTACTTTTTTTTGTGTTCTTACCTATTGTATTGCCTGCATCGAATAAATACTATTCTATTCTATTCAAATGAACGATTTATGAGATCAGTGATAACAGGAGCCACGAGGTCAACAACATTTTGTAACAACTTAGATGAGATGGCATCCCACCCGAGTGAACAGTCAGTCTTTAGATTTAATATAGCAGTTTTGACTTCATTAATATCAACATTAAGCAGTACAAATGAGTTACTGGGAGTATCTTTATTAATAATTGTATTTTTGAAAGGTAGAAAATTTGAGGATATGCGCTGAGCTAGCGCCTTTCCAATTGTAGAAAAGAAGGTATTGAATTTATAATGGACGATTGAGTGCTTTGATCTGTATGTAGAAGTAGAGGATTATGTATGCAAATTTTGAAGTAGTTTTTCCAATAAATACCATCGGAAAATAATTTTACTGTTTTATTATATATGTAAATTGTTAGCTGTAAGCAACTTAAACAAAAAATGCTGCTACAAAACGGACTTTATTGGGGTTATAAAATACATATAACAATTTAACTGCATAATTATTTATTTATAACAATAATTGCATTATGCTCTTGCAGTTAAAAAGACAAACAGTGAGTAAACAATTTGTGAATATAAATTATTCAAACACAAAAAAAAAAAACAGAGCAGAACAGAAAAACATGTGAAATTTGTTGTCTATTTTCTATTGGTTGTTCCAATAGAAAAAAAGACAATAAAATTCACAATTTATCCACAGTAATTAACTTAATTATTAGTGCACGGTTCCAAATTGGTCGTTTCCTATGGAGAAGAACCGGCAAGAAACTCCATGGTTACTCTTTAAAAAAAAAATTGTTGTTACAATATTTCCATATTACAGTATAAGTGGATATTATGTAAGGACAGTGTAGACTGGTCAATATTGTACTAAAAAGTACAATAAAAATAATCATAATAAAAAGGAACCTAAGAATTCGCGGAGTCTACAGTGTTCTCACATTCACATTATAAAAAAGAGGCTATATAAATAAAAGCAAGTAAAATAAATAATAATAAATAAAAATTATATTGCAAAACCAATGTTTTTAAAGAAAAAAAGTATATATAACAACAAATGTGGAGCAGTTAATAGATACATTTACAAAATATTATGAGCTTCCAGGGGGCCACATGTGTGCAGAAGCAGTCATTGCCAAACAAGCGTGTCTTCGACATAGTCTACCTTACAATACGCTTTTTTAGTTAGGACACGCTTAATATGGGTTTGAACTCTGGGTCTTGGTATGGGTCTTAAAAATGTAACGACCAAATAATATGAGAACCATGCAGATTAGTGTGAGATGGTCTTTTGAGAAAAGAACCACACAGATTTGAGTGAACCTGTCCAGTCAAAGTCAGGATTTCAAGTCAGTACAAGCATTTGTCAGTATTCATATAGCTCAACTCAAGACTATTAAGAAGCTCAACGACTTGAAGAGCAATACCAAGGAAAGGATATTTAGGTAGGCCGCAGAAAATACTCAAATTACCAGATATACGTCAAAATTACTGAAAAGAAAAAAATAATAATCCACATAGTCCTCACTTTCACAATTAAACAAATATTTTAAATTGTTGAACATAGGTAGGTTAGATATATATAATCTACAATAATGAACGCTGTGTCTAACCGTCATCGGTGTACAAACATTTTATAAAAACATGCTATATGAAATTTACAAACTTAATTCAAATTGAAACCATAGAAAAAAAAAAACAGTACAATCTAATAGTAAATATTTATTTTTATTTCTATTTTTTGTTTCTAAGCCTATTTCTATTTTTGTTTTTTTTTTTACTATTTCTCTATAAAACATTCGTTATATCGTATTAAAATAAAATATATTTTTTTTGTTTTTTTCTTTATTTTATTACCTATTTCTATTTTTTAATTTCTATTTCTAATTTTTATTCATATTTCTATTTTTTGTTTTTTTTTTATTATTTCTATAGATTTTTTCCTTTTTTTTTTGTTTCTAACCCTATTTTTTATTAATAATAATAATATTAATACTTTTATTTTGGACCAAATAATCCATAGAGTGTTAGTAACATAAAACTTATTATCTAGTGTTAGTACCCATCACCCTTTGCACAAACAGTTTCATGATAGGAGAGTTGTAACTCTCCCCTATCGTTCTCAGGATGCTGTTGCAACTGCCTCTCACTCTCCTCAGAAGCGATGCTGTTTTTTTGCGCAAGATAGCGTGAAAGCCGTGTGTGCGAGCTTGCGCAAACATCTCTGAGGCACTACACTATCGAGGCAGTCTCAAGAGCATCCTGAATGCATTATTATACTGGACGCGCAACACATCCAGCGATCTTTTAGTGTAACTGACCCATAGATTACCCGTGTACATACTCTGGCAATAAGCCTTCTGGCAGCAAGGAAGACTCGGCCCCGGTACGAAAGGCAACAGGAGTCGGTTTTTAGTCAGTAAGAGTCTGACACTATCTCCCGCTCCGCCCAAGAGCGGGGATGTCATAAGGAAGATTTTCACACCCAATAAAAAAATAAAAAAAAAACTGGTTACAAGTTTTTTTTTATTTTTATAAACAAGTAAACTGATACATATAAGGCAAAATTGGCAATCACACCATAAGCAATTCGGCTATTAACAATTCATATATGTACCGATAAATCAACGTATGTTTTTGTATTACATTCAGTATGAGACGATGCATCTCTATAAACGTACTGCGTTTGCAATGGGATTTTTTTTTAATTATCGTCATGTTTTATAAAATCATATTATCCACAGATGTGTTTAAAATCTAAAGTATACTCTTACATCAGTATTCAAAGAAAGAGGAGGTTTTTGGAATTTATGTCCGGCAGTATTTATTTTTTATGAATGTTTTGTGATTTCTCGGTTGATTGAAAACCGATCTTTTTTTTTTTTTAATCAAGATTTTATTTAGGGGCTTTTGTCCAAAAAGGATATGTCAGCCCCATCGTACCTTATAACAATTACTACACACACATACCTTTATTAACTAATACATATTTACCTAAAATACATTACAGATATTAAATAGATATTAAATAGGGCGAATCACTGTTGCAAGACCGCTATTAAACCACTTAGTTTTCTGGCCGCCTCCGATTTCGGTTTTGATAGAATGCTTTGGATTATACCTACATCGAATCTATTTAACTTTAGTTCGCTCAGCAATGCGTCGCGTTCATCTTTATTTCGGGCACATTCCATCAGCAAATGTTGTACAAAAACCGATCTTAAAATAAGCTTTTTGTTTTCAAAGAGTGTGTAACGTTAACGCACCCATTATAGTTACAACCGAGTAAAGATTGACGTATGATATTTTAAATAAGATTAATAACAGGCATTCATTTTTTTTGTTCAAGACTAATTAACTATCTCTTTAGTCAGGTATAGAAACAATTAGGAGAAATTTAATTAAATATGGCCTATGTTCAACAGTGGACGTCTATCGGCTGAAATGATTATTATGATGAAAACAGGGCTATGTTTCTGTTAGTGTTGTTATTTTTTGCTTCGCTTTGGCACCTACGTAAGTAGTAAAGCAAGATATTGATTAATAAATAAATAATAAAGCATGAATACTTCTGAATACCCGTTGATATTAAGTTTTTGTACTTTGCAGTCCAGTATCGTACAGTAATAGAAACTTATCCGTGGTAATAACATGTATGTATTTACATAATTATACTTTTAAAAACCGTAAAACTCTTCGATACAAAAATTAAAAGAGCTCAATTTTTTTTTTTTAATTTTTTCTTGAAGAGCTGGAAGGTGGAAGGTAGACACGAGAACTCGGATTTTATCGGAATTGCCATAAGGTACTTGGGCAACAATAGTAGTTAACACTATTTAGGTTTCAATAAGATTTCCACAACACGAGTGTAAAATACAATAAGCATTACAAAAAAAAACTTTATTTTTAAAAAAGCATCAAAAATGCAAAATTAATTTAATTTTAGAATTCAGTTGTAAATAATTAATTTTAAGTTCGTATTGTAATTTTATTATTGGTGTACAATAAATAATATATCTATCTATCTAAATAACAAAGAACTAAAACTAGATTCACCGACTTCCAAAAATTTTCAATTTTTTATTAATAGTGAAGATGTATTTTTTTTTATTTTAATACGATGTAACGAATGTTTTATATAAAAAAAAATTAAAAAACAAAAAAGAAGATATAGGAATACAAACAGAATAAATAGGAATAGAAATTTAAAAAAAAAATGAAATAGGATTAATTGTAAATAACAAAGTTTTCTTAGTCGAAAACAATGTCCCTCTTATCAACATCGGCAAACTTAAGTTGTATTTGGTCTGCCCAGGCTAAAAATCTTTTGCCTAATTTGTGTGATATCCTAAACTTCATGTAAATGCGATTTTCAGCTGGGTAGGGTTCTACAGGTGGATATTTCACGATTCGGTCATAAACGTCCGGTAATTTATAGCTCGGGCGATTAAAATCGCAAGGCTCATCAAACCAAATTCTTAAAGGTTTTCCGTAATATGTATAATTCTCTTCGAAGCTTAGACTCCTACTAGCGTTTCCTAGATAAAGACAATTCAAATTAGGATTTTGATTTTCAATAGGCTTACCAGTAGAAGCAGGTCTTTGCTTATCAGGAGTCTTTTCATTCTGTACTTGCAAATTATCATTTTTTAAAACTTCATTTAGTTCACCGTCTTGTATCTCTGTAACTTTCTTATGATCAGTTATACCGCTTATCTCAGCATCGGGGTGTGCGTTGGTAGCGACATTATTTATTTGACATGGGCGGTTGACATTTGATGTACGTTCGTATGAACCATCTTTAAGTATGTCATAAAAAGCGTAAATGCTATCAGCACATAAGAGATCATCAGATAAACTGACATTCAATTTCTTAAGCTCACGTTTAAGTATTTGAAAATCAAAACGAACGCCGTTATGGGAGACGAGGCAAACGGGTTTTTGTTGCCGATTTATGAAATCATCGAGAGCCTTAAAAAAATCCATATTAAACCCTGAGCTATCGAATTCATGGTATAGCTTGTCTGGAGGTTCGTCTGTGTTATTCGGTTGTAGATATTGGTCGCGTGGCACAGCTAACAGGCACACTTGTGTAAGATTTTCTGGTTTACCTATTTCACACCCAAAGTCCATAAACACAAATACTTGTATAGGCGCCATTTTAATATTGACACTCTGTCAGTGCACTCGGCCGTACTTAGTTTAAATGATTATTTTTCCTCGTTTTTGATGCACATACACAATTATAATTTGAAATTGGTTTCCTATATACTGGATATTTTTATCACGTATATCAAGTACTAGTTGTTCTGCGAGATGCGGAACTCGAGATAGGGCGTCGCTGGTTCCCACTACACTACACTACACAATTTAATGTATCAGTGACACGGACACTCTCGAACAAGGATCCTAACAGACTGACCACAGCAGTAAAATTTACAGTATTTATAGCTGTATTTTTATAACAGTGAATCATACTCGTAAGTGCAACTATGAAACAATTAGATTTGTTTCATAGTTGCACTAAAGGTGTATTTATGATGGTGAAAAATCAAACTATGTATTTTTTTGAGATTGAGTTTAATAAATAAAAGCGTGTTCCATCGTCAACCACATCATCGCTTATCATCAGGTGAGATAGTGGTCAAATGCAAGCCTATCAAACGTGTGTTTTTTTGTTTTTTTCCACTGAATCCTAACCAGATACGTTCCGAAACACCTATGTCTGATGAAGACCTGCGTCAGGGGACGCTGTAGTGTCCTTTTTAGCCTTTCTTTAAAGTGGAGATTTGCTGCCATGATTGTGGCTTGCTCAAGTTACCGTGGCCTTGGAATGCAAAGGGCAACTAAAGGAATACTAGTGGGCTTTAGTCAGCAAAAGCCTGACACTACCTGTCGCTTTACCCATAGCGGGGGGCTACATTTCTCTTTCTGATTATTGATGTTCATGAGTTTACTTGATGTATCTCATTTACATGTATTCTATTATTGCTGAGCTAAATAAATAAAATTAAAATATCGGGACACAAAAAATACATTGTATGTAATATATTTACTGGAGGTAATTTTCGTTTTGGCCTTTTTATCAGTTGCGTTTGCGCATTTTTACGAACTTGACGCGGACGAAGTTGCGGGCAACAACTAGTAATTATTATAATTGCGAAAATTAACTCGAATGTGAATGAAAACTCGTGAATAAAATTTTTGGAGGGAATTTAATTGAACCTTAACCTATAAAATATTTAAAAGTTAAATGATGATAATCTTTCAAACAGTGGAAACAATCTTTCGGAGCAGTAGTGGCCGAGTGGTAATGGCCCCGACTTACGAGTTGTTGCGGTTTCAAACCCAGTCAGTCGCATTACTTTGTGTAATTTATTTCATAACCACTGGTCTCAAAACGGTGAAGGAAAACATCGTGAGGAAACCGGCATGTCCTAGAACCAAAAAATTGAAGACATATGACATCCTCCAACCCGCACTGGGCCCGCGTGGTGGATTAGGTGGATTACGGCCCGCTCCCTCTCCTAGAGAGGAGGCCTGAGTCCCAACAGTGGGAACATTATAAGGCCGACTATGCTATGCTATGCTAATCTTTCAAACCATTTTCAGTATTAAATTTCGTACCCAAAGAGTGACTGCGGAAGAAACGCCCGGGTGTCACCATTATGTGCCCCTCTTGGGAAGAGCACCGACGTGTCCTCGTGGGGATGATCATTGGCAACGATCTCTCGCGCCGGGCACTGGTACAGGCCAGGGTCCGGAGTGAGGAGGAGTGGTAGGCGGTCGCTTCCTTCTGATAAGCAGTAATGCTAGTAAAGGAGTTGGCCAATCGCGTGAGGCAACGGTCCTCACACCCCAACGGCCGCTGGGATTCCGATCCCGATTACCAGCCACCGTAGGCGCGGGCTTGCGGACGGCGAGCAATGGGTAGCTCGCCGTTCGACCATACGGTAACCGACCGGACCGAGCCCAAACTCATCCAAAACAATCATTGGGGATATAATAATAAATCGAAAGATGCAGATTAATTGCAAAAGATTGAACAATAGGCATCACTTACATGCCTGTAACTTTCCAAAGGGGTCCACTTCTGGATGTCTTATGAAAAGGTCTGAAGTTCAGTAGTGAAGCGCAGTAAAATCCTTGTTGGAGGAAATAGCTTCAGTGACACTTAATTTGAATTACAATTTAGGTTTAATAAAAATCAAGCTATTGCTAGTGAATCTATGTTTATAATTATCCCACGGGAACGTACTTCTGGTATACATAGTTTCAATCCAAGACGTGACCTAGCGTCGAGTTTCAACGAATTCCGTTTAGCAATTGAAACGTGATTGATTTACATACATTCAAACACAGTTCGAGGCTCAAATTGTACTATTTATTATACCGGGGTACAATAAGGTATAATTATGTAAATTAATAAATAGATATCCAACTCTCAAAATATTATTAATATATGCAAGTGGTAAGATTAATTACTCGTAGTTAAAACTTAACAAAAAAAAAGAAAAATAATTGCATTTGTATAAGTATTAAAAGTAGTTCATTATTTTTTAATTATTAATTAACTTTGGACAAAAAAAAACTGGTCGTTTAGTCTGGCGACGGCCTGAAATTCAGGTTTTTATTAGCACAAATTAACAATATTCATGATAGAATAGAATGCATATCCTAGAACCAAAAATCCGAAGACATGTGACATCCACCAACCCGCACTGGGCCCACGTGGCAAATTACGGCCCATTCCCTCTCCTAGAGAGAAGGTCTGAGTCCCAACAGTGGGAACATTATAAGGCTGACTATGCTTTGCTACAAAATAGAATAGAATTGAAATACTTTTTTCGTTACAGACAGCACAACAGTTACAAACACAAAGTAAAAAAGAGCAAAGTACAGAATGCGCCGAGCGTGCCTGCACCGAAAGGGTGATCTCAGCATTTGCTTGGCGTCAGACAACTGGCGCTGGTTTTCAGTTGGCACCTAGTAGTGACGCATGGACGAGGGTGATAAGTTCAATCATTCGCCATGGTCGCATTACACTGCTAATTGTGACTGCAAACAAGCCACATCTAAAGCACTGCACAACATCTAAAACTGGATAGCAACTTTGTTTACCATCGCTTCCTGCCAGAAGCTCTATGCAAGGATCTTATGGTCCATGGCCTTGGCCCTTGCGGGGTGCCAGTTTGGAAACCGCCACTGCAAAAGCGACTGGTCTGTAAGCTGAACGCGTCCCAGAGTGTGTGGAGATACCGTTTGACTGGCCACCGTAGGATTATGAGGCAACAGTCTTTGCAACAATTCACTACTTGCGCATGATGTTGCAACACCGGAGCTAACTATGCTGCCGCGACAAACTGCGGCATGGTAGGCAGAGCTCCAGTGTAATCTCATGGCGGTGCGGACACAGCGATGGTCGCAACCTAGCGCTGGGAACACCACAATTGCAGCGGTAAGTCCCTTTTTCGAGGTACACACATTTCGGAAGATTCCTATTTTGAATTCAAGTGGAAGAAATTCCTGGGTGCCACACATTGAGCAGACCGCCCAGAGGACACGATGGAGCATACGATGAAGGTGTGCCCCGCTTAAGCGGAGCATCGCCGTATTCTCGTGAAGGAGATAGCCGGGTCCTCGTTCAGGTCCTGGTAAAGAGTGAGAGGGAATGGGAAACGGTTGTACAAAGCGGTGATGCTAGCAAAGGAAATGGCTGCAACCTAGAGGGAACGGATGTCTTTACACCCCAGTCACTGCCACAAGAGAGTCTCAAGACGATCACCGGTTACCGTAGGCGCGGGTTTACGGACGGCGAGCAAGGGAGAGCTGGTCGTCCTGCCATCTGGTAAGGATCAAGCCCGAGTCGTCAATGGCGTGTAGTGTTTCACGCGCGCCTCGAAGAGATGTAAATATAACCATAGGGGCCCAATAAAGACAATGTCTGCTGGGGCCAAGGGGGATTTTCTGAAAGGGATACCGTGGTCTTGGAACACAAAAGGTAACTGAAGGACACCAGTGGGTTTTAATTAGTCATTACAAAAAAAAAAAACTTTGTTTACCATAGTTCAATAATATTATGCCGAAGCTGTTTTCCACAATGGAGTTATTTTACAAAACATTTAATGGTTTTGTAAACAGCTGACTAGGCAATCTATCCGCGACTCTAACATATTTGGTTGCTTACTTAGGGTTTTATTTTATCATGCAATGTAAACAGCCGCCGATCGCGCTATGTGCGTACTTTTTTTTAGGTAGGAAATCATTTAATGACATCTCCCACCCTCGGGCAGGGCGGGAAGACGTGCCAGACTTTTACTGACTAAAAACCACTCCTGTCCCTTCTTTGCATTCGTTCCAGGGCCTCGGGGTTCTCTTTCACATCACCCATGGCCCCAGTAAGCTTCGACCATGCTGGGCCCCTACGGTTGCTGACATCTCCTTGAAGCGCGCGTGGAACACTACGTACCGTCGATGACTTGGGCTCGGTTCGGACGTTCACCAGACATTCTGCAATGGGTAGCTCGCTGCCTGCGGTGGGGCTCAGAGCCGTTCCCTCACACGTGCGACCACCTCCTTTGCTAATATTACTGCTTTGCAGAAGGAGGTGACCACCTGCCACCCTTCCTTGCTACGGACCATGGCCTGTACCAAGAACAGCGCGAGAGATCTCTGCCACTGATCGCCCCCATGGCGGTGCTCTTTCCAGGCGGGACACACCTCTACCGTATTCTCCACCGTGTTCTCCGGGCGGTCCACACAATGGTTACACCCGGACTATAAATAAATAAAAATCTTTTGTTTCAGACAAAACTGTCCATAAAAGTTGTTAGTACTCGTAACAAGAAATAACTATGTGTGTGCTTACGGCATTATGGTAAGCGTTTGGCCGTTTTGCGAGGGCGTGGTGCATGAAGGTAGTCCTAAGATTGCAGCATTTCCCGCATATAAAATGTTTTTCTTTCTTTCTTTCTAGGGCTTCGTACTTCAAAAGGAAAAAACAGAACCCTTATAGGATCACTTTGTTGTCCGTCTGTCTGTCTTTCAAGATGTTTAATGTCACAAAAAACATATATTTCGACACTCTAAAGGGGATCAAAATTCATAGGGTATTTCCACTGACCTAGAATCGTAAAATTTCGTAAGAAACAAGATCTCATAGCACAAGTATAGGAAAAAGTCTGAAAACTGTAAACTTGTAGCTATGTCAAAAAAAAACTTTTTGTCATTTTGGAAAAATCTGAGTTACGAAGATTTTTCCAAATCGACAAAAAGTTTTTTGTTCTATTCGGGAGTAGAACTGTTTTCTTTGGTAAGTTTGTACGAAACCTTCAGTGCGCGAGTCCGACTCGCACTTACCCACTTTTTTTTCGATCTAGTGACTAAATTAACTTTCACACCATTTTCTATAATGTTCTGACATTGAAACTCGATTTTTCAAAAATAGCCCATTGTAACGTAAACGACGACGAATTTTCCGATTCCATTCAAAAGTTGAAGTTTCCTTTTACTTGTGACGAAATTATAAAACTGGCACCTAAAAACAGGTATGATGTTTGGAGGGCGCTAAGAGCCAAGGAACCAAGCAGAGGTTCACATTACGTCAGGTATAAAAAAAAACCTATATTATTATTAGTCCTTCAGAAGCCCTTCAGATGTTGATCGATTCCGTCATACTTGAGGGAGAGACGCCACAGGTATGGAGCAGGGGTATAAGGGTGCTTTTCTTTAAGAAAGGCGACAATGCTCTACTTAAGAATTACAGGCCCATCTCGCTTCTGAGCCATGTCTACAAGCTGTTTTCCAAAGTCATAACGAATCGTCTCGCGCGCAGGTTTGACGACTTCCAACCTCCCGAACAAGCCAGATTCCGAACAGGCTTCAGCACCGTAGACCACATACATACGTTCCGGCAAGGTATACAGAAGACCGAGGAGTCTAACCTGCCTTTAAGCTTAGCATTCGTGGACTACGAGAAAGCTTTTGATTCGATCGAGACTTGGGCTGTACTGCAATCGCTCTAACGGTGTCAGATTGACTATCGGTGCATCAAAGTGCTGAAGTGTTTGTACGAGAATACCACAATATCAGTCCGACTTCAGGACCAAACCTCAAAACCTATCCTTCTGCAGCAGGGGGTGAGGCAGGGAAACGTCATTTCTACGAAACTGTTAACGGCTGCAATGGAGGATGTCTTCAAGGTTCTGGACTGTATTGAACTAGGCATTAATGTCAATGGCGAGTACACAACTCACCTCAAAGGAGCTTAGTACAATGTTCGATGACCTTAGTAGAGCTTCAAAAAGAGTGGGTCTTAAAATGAACATGGACAAAACCATAGTCAATGTAAATAACCATGTAGCACTCACTCCGATTAATATCCGAGACTCTACACTCGAAGTTTTAGATGATTACGTTTACCAGGGACAGACAATCCAGTTGGGTAGGTCTAACTTTGAGAAAGATATCAACCTTCAAATCTAACTTGGCTGGGCAGCATTCGGGAAGCTGCGCGGTGTCTTCTAGGCCAACATACCACAGTTTCTCAAGACGAAAGTCTATGAGCAGTGCGTGTTGCCAGTGATGACATATGGCACTAAAATATGGTCGCTTACCAGGGCTTCATCAGAAGGCTTACAGTCACCTAAAGGGCAATGGCAAGGGCTATGCTCAGAGTTTCCATACGTGATCGTAACAGGAGTGAAGATATCCGCAGGAGAACCTAAGGACGCAAACATAGCCCGAAGAATCGCCAAACTTAAGTGGCAATGGACAGGGCACATTGCTTGTAGAACGAATGGTCGATAGGGCTGAAAGGTTCTAGATTGACTAAATTAGTGAAAATATTTTCTGTGACGTAAATGCAAATACGTCGTTGGCAAACTGAGATATCTACTCTTTGTCTAATACTTCGCGTATTATTCAGGATATGAACAAATTTTATAGATGTCACTTGAACGATTCTCTCTGCAAATAACTTTGCTCGTTTTTCGCTATCGAAGGATTGGACACTATATTGTCATATTGTCCTAGCATTCTTACTGACAATGATTTCATTTATGTAATATTTTCTTTTTATATTATTATTATTATGTTTAAATTTATTTTCTGGTCATGGTCTGGTAATGTATAAACAAACCTTGGATTCTTGCCAAACTGAAGAATTTAGAACGTTTGCTTTTTTTTTTTAAAACAATTCTTTATTGCAGCATTTTAGTAAAATATTCACTACAATAGAGCAAAAATATTTACTACATTTAAATATGACTAATGCGTGCTGCATGAAAAATGACAGTCAATTATAGCTTGCAGTCTTATAAATTCCCAAATTCAACTGTGAAATAATTTCGGCTATCAGCATTTGGCTACAACGTAAGTCAGGGGAAATTAGCTTGCTACAAATATCTGCTGCATTGTGGCGGAAATATTTGGCTGGCAACTTAATACTAAGTTACTAAGTTATGGACTTTTTTTTCAAACTGTTAAAGATTTCAGAATTATTGCCATGGTAATACTATGAAATTTAAGTGAAGCAATTTTATTCAACATAAGTTACACTTTTAGGGTTTCGTACCTCAGTCAGCAAAAAAGGAACCATTATAAGATCACTTTGTCGTCCATCTGTCAAGCAAGATCCTTTTACTCAAGAACGCGTAGAAGTGTTAAGCTGAAATTCATATTATCAAGTATTCGAATCTTCAATATCTTAGAGTACCTAGTCCATAACTCAAACTTTTAAGTCAACGCAATTTAAAGCAAAGGCCGTCTGTGCTCCGTTTATGTTACACATTTTGACGCGTGCATGGAACAAAAAACCTATAAAACTTTACTTTCCGCTGGCCCAGAATTCTGAAATTTGGCATAAAGTCTATAGTACAAATAAAGAATAACCTACTTTGCTCAAAAATTTTGAGGGAAGAGAAAACCATCGATCCGAAAAGAAAAAGAAGACAAATAAAAGAAAAAAATGGAGAAATGTAAATTCGTAGTTACGTCACAATGAGATTCGGGACTAGAACTATTATTTATATATTTTTATACGGAACTCTTGATATGAGAATCCGATTCGCACTTGACCAAGTTTTTTGTTACTTATGATTTTCTTTTACTTAATGGCACTAGCAGACTTTATTAAGGTATTTAGAGATGTTGTAATAATAGCTAATTATGACAATAGGTGAGGAGTAGTGACCCAATGAACTGTGTAGGATCCAGGCAAGCTATTTTTAACCAACTGTAGAAAGGGTCAGTTGTGGAGCGATTTTAAAAATATTATTTTTGATTGAAAGAAAAATTGGATAATGAACATTGAAAATATGGAACGAAACTCCTGAAAAATTCTAATCTTAATTTAATTTGATTTGTTATTTTTTTTTATTTTTTAAACGACTTCAAAAAGATTTATTTTTGTGGCGGTAAGTCCTCTCTTTGAGGCGTAGCTGGAAAGACCTCACGGCGTCCTCACCTTCAAAATGACGCAGGTCCTCACCGGACATGGCAAGTTCGGGAGGTTCCAGTACCGAATTCGTACGGAAGAAACGCCTGAGTGTCACTATTGTGCGGATTGCCCGAAGGACACAGTGGAGCATACAGTGGAGGTGTGCAGCACCGCCGTGTCCTCGTGGGGGTGGCGGTGATCTCTCGCGCCTCCAACCGTAGGCGCGGACTTGCTCCGGTAACCGTCCGGACCGAGCCCAGGTCGTCGACGGCACGTACTGTTCCACGCGCGCCTCAAGGAGATGTCAGCAACTGTAGGGGCTCAGCAGGGTCGAAGCCTACAGGGGCCAAGGGTCTGATTCTAAAGGAAGACTTGGCCCTGGTACGAAAGGCAGCGAAGGAACAGGAGTAGGTTTTTAGTCAGTAAAAGTCTGACACTATCTCTCGCTCCGCCCAAGAGTGGAGAATGTCATTAGACGATTTTCCCACGAAAAAAAAACTTTTTTGGTATTTTACCGTCAGTGAACCGACTATTCACTGACAGTCGTATTCCAAGAAGTTTTTATATAAACAACTACACCGCCATTTTTGTTTGATTGTGAGTGCGAACTGTTATTTTATTATTGTAAATTAAAAGCTTGCTAGTTAGCTAAGCTTCTAAAAATGTTATTAATGAATAAGACGGACGAACAAACGAAGTATTATAAATTATTTGTCTATTTACGGTAACAAATGCTGCGGTCATACTCCACAGGATTTACTTGAAAATTAAAATGTACTAGTAAAGTAGTTAATAATACCAAATGAGGTTGATTTTGTGGTTAGACATTTTACAATTAGAAGCATTATGACTTGTTTATAAGCGGCTAACCCGAGATATATTTCCATATAAGCGCTCTCACGTAATTATCATGTTGTTATGCTGCGGAATTCCCGTCTGATTATAATTTAGTTATCTTCAAAGCACGATTGAATAAGCTCTTAATAAACTCGTGCGCCTCATCATGAACGATAGCATTACTGCTTTTACCATCAGGTGGGATCGCAGTTTATATCAATAAAAAAAAAACAAGTTTTTCGGTTATTTTACTTTTAAAAACATTTTACACTTACATTCTTGACAATCACACACTTGACAGTCAGGTATATTATGGTTAAAATATATTTTATTGCTGTATTGCTATATTGAGCAGTGGTGGCCAAATGCTAACGGCCCCGACTTACGAGTTGTAGGTCGCGGGTTCAAACCCAGCCAGGCGCATTAAGTACTTTGTGTAATTTATTTCATCGCCACTGCTCTCAAAACGGTGAAGGAAAACATCGTGAGGAAACCGGCATGTCCTAGAACCAAAAAATTCGAAGACATGTGACATCCACCGACCCGCATTGGGCCCGCGTGGTGGATTGTGGACCGCCCATTCCCTCTCCTAGAGAGAAGGCCTGAGTCCCAGCAGTGGGAACATTAAAAGGCTGATTATGCTATGCTTATGCTTGTTGCTATATTACTATGAATTGTTATTATGATGTTGAATAAATGTTTTTATGTTTTGATTGTTAAGTACTGATGATTATTATTACTAATGTATTGTGTTCTTATGTTGTAATAATATTATAGTGCTAATATTTACATGTTAGTATACCACTTGGGTTAATAAACAATCTAACTAATACATTGCTTTTATTCTTTTGATTTCAACCCCACATAATAATAAAACATTACAACACAATATAGGTGTCTTCAAGGCTAGAGTGAATAGGGTCTTAATAAACTAGTGCGCCTGACCATCAATGATTGCATCTCCGCTTACCATCAGGTGGGATCGCAGTCAAGCACTGGTTTACATCAATTAAAAAAAAAAACAATATTAAATAGTTTCAAATTATACAATTACATTAGTTAAAATTTTCATTACATTATATTTTTCGAAGTAAGAGCGTACAAAAATATTAACAAAACAACAATAAATACAAAAGTTAGAACAACAAAAATGGTTAATAGTACTAACATGCTCATTGCTTTTTTCATGACACCTACACATAAGCTAGTTTCTGCTAGCGACTTTGTCAGTGCAGAAGAAGAAAAATCTCAAGGAAATATACTTCCGAATCATTGAATAACTTTCCAACTAAACAAAAGAAATACTCTCGAGTTTCCAAGGCTACCTGTGTGCCAAATTTCGTCAAAATCAATTCAACCTTTTGATTGTGAAAAATAACTAATGTAATGAACCTACAGTCACACATACAGACATACCAGCAGTCTTTTTTATTAGTGTGGTATGTTATTATTGAGTATATCGTCCGTATGGTATTTGAGCGTTCGTATGGTGTTCGGACGTAAAGAATGGCACCATCCCAACTCTTCCCATGGGTGTCGTAAGAGGCGACTAAGGGACATACCAGAGAATGGGCAGCAGCATTTTCTGTGTATTATAACAACCAAACTGCGATCGCCAACCCGCCTGCCAAGCGTGGCGATTACGGATTACAAAATGATAAGCAAAATAAAAAAAATGGCCCCTAGTGCCTGGCAGCCCATCTGCTCTTGACTCCGGTAGCGGTCAAGGCCACGGCAAGGCAAAGGGTGCTAAAAACTACCAGATGGGATCTGGCTACCCTTTTGAAAAACATGAACTGGACCTGGCAACATATAATACGCGTACACTGAGGACCGACGAGAAGATAACCGAACTTGAGGAAGAATTGAGCAGGTTGCGATGGAATATTATTGGATTATCTAAAGTCCGAAGACAGGGGAAGAACACGATAATTCTCAAATCCGGTAACCTGCTCTATTTTCGGGAAGGTGACCAGCAGTCCCAGGGTGGTGTCGGGTTTTTCGTCCACAAGTCCCTTGTGAACAATGTGGTGAAGATCGAGAGTGTGTCGACCAGGGTGGCGTACCTTATACTCAGAATATCACTAAGATATTCGCTGAAGGTCATACAGATTTAAGCCTCGACCTCGACGCACCCCGACGACGAAGAAGAGACGATGTATGAGGATATATCCAGAGCCATGCATGGTTTTAAGACTCACTTCACCGTGGTCATGGGAGACTTCAACGCGAAACTGGGCAAACGAGATAGTGACGAACTGAGAGTGGGGCAATTTGGATTTGGACGTCGAAATCAGCGGGGACACCTACTGGCTAGTTTTATGGAGAAGGAGGGCCTCTACATGATGAACTCTTTCTTCAAAAAACTTGAACATAGGAGGTGGACCTAGCAAAGTCCCGATGGTGCGACTAGAAATGAGATTGACTTCATTCCGTCGACGAAGAAGCAAATATTCAATGATGGTTCCATGATCAATGCGGTGAAAACTAGAAGTGATCACCGCATGGTAAGAGGCACATTAAATATCAATATTAAGCTTGAAAGGTCTCGACTGGTGAAATCTAGCGTCCATCCAGCACAGATCCAGATCCAAAACTCTGAGAGCTTTCAGCTCGAACTCCACAATCGTTTCGAGTGCCTAGAAAGCTCCGTGGACGAATACAACGATGGGTTCGTAGGAACTGTCCATACGGTCGGGTCTAAAAGCCTCAAGCCTCACTGTACTAAGATAAGAACAAAAAGCTGTCAGATCAAAATCTTGAGCTTATGAAGAAGAGGCGTGAGATGACTTTGCAGTCTTCAGATGATGCGTGCACATACTGGCAGCTCAACAAACGGATCTCAAAGTCTCTGAAACGCGACCTGCGCCGATTTAATACTGAGAGGATTAAGGATGCGATTGAGCGGAATAAGGGCTTTAAAGTATTAGACGAGATCTGTCTATTGGGCAGAGCCAGCTCAGAAAATTGAAGACCGGTGCCAAATCGGAGCTTTTGGGAGAGATCGAGGCTTTTTATGGACAGTTGTACACGTCAATCTCCGAACCCACTGCAAATCTAACAAACGACCCAAGAACTAGATTGATTTGACACTATACCGAAGATATTCCAGACGTCAGCCTGTACGAGATTAGGATGGCTCTGAAGCAGTTAAAGAACAAGAAGGCGTCGGGTTAGGATGGAATTACGGCCGAGCTCCTCCCCTCCTCCGAGGCGGGTAGAAAACCGGTCCTAAAGGCCCTTCAGAGGTGGTTTGATTCTGTCATATTCTAGGGAAAAGCGCCACAGGCATAGAGCAGAGGTGTAGTGGTACTCTTCTTTAAGAAGGGTGACAATACCCTGTTTAAGAATTACAGGCCCATCTCACTTTTGAGCCATGTCTACAAGCTGTTTTCCAGAGTCATCAGGAACCGTCTTGCGCACAGGTTCGACGATTTCCAGCCTCCCAAACAAGCCAGATTTCGAAAAGTTTTCAGCACCGTGGACCACATACATACGCAGCAGCAGGTTATACAGAAGACTGAGGAGTATAATCAGCCTTTCTGCTTAGCGTTTGTAGACTACGAGAAAGCCTTTAATTCGATTGAGACTTGGGCTGTACTGCAGTCTCTCCAACGGTGCCAGATTGACTATCGACTATCTATAATTGTTTATACAAAAACGCCACCATGTCAATTCGAATTCAGGACCAGAACTCGAAACCTATCCTCTTGCAGCAGGGTGTGAGGCAAGAAGACGTCATTTCTCCGAAACTGTTCACGGCCGCAATGGTGGATGTCTTCAGGATTCTGGGGTGAAGTAGGCTAGGCATAAATGTCAATGGCGAGTCCATCAGTCAGCTTCGATTTGCCGACGTAGTAATTATGGCTGAGACTACGGAGAAGCTCAGTACAATGCTCGGTGACCTCAGTAAAGCTTTCGAAAGAGTGGGACTTATAATGAGCATGGACCAAATCAAAGTCATGGTAAACATCCATGTAGCGCTCACTCCTATCAAGATCGAAGACTCTATACTCGAAGTTGTGAACGACTACGTTTACCTGGGACAGACGGTCCATTTGGGTAGGTGTAACTTCGAGAAAGAGGTCGATCGTCGAATCCGATTCGGCTGGGCAGCGTTCGAAAAGCTGCACAATGTCTTCTCAACCAATATACGACAGTATCTCAAGACGAAAGTCTATGACCAGTGAGTGTTGCCAGTGATGATAAATGGCTCCGAAACGTGGTCGCTTACAATGGGCCTTATCAGAAGGCTTAAAGTCACTCAAAGTGCAATGAAAGGACTATGCTTGGAGTTTCCTTCGTAATCGCGTCAGAAATGAAAATATCGGCAGGAGAATCAAGGTTACAGACATAGCCCGAAGAATTGCCAAAATTAAGTGGCAGTGGGCAGGGCACATTGCTTGCACAACAGATGGTCGATGGGGACGAAAGGTTCTTGAATGGCGACCACGTACCGAAAGACGCAGCGTTGGAAGGCCTCCCACAAGTCGGACCAATGACCTGGTGAGAGTCGCGGGAATCGGATGGATGCGAGGCGCACAGGATCGGTCATTATGGCGATATTTGAGGGAGGCCTATGTCCAACAGTGGACGTCTTTCGGCTGAAATGATGAAATGATATTTGGTAAAATATTTTGCACTGTCAGTACTGTTCATCCCTTCGCGGAATAAAGCTTAAAAAAAATAATGTCTTTAGCTAGTAGCCAGGGTAGCTATACTTAAGCTACCCTGGCAGTGTAATGCGACTTAAATGTTCATTGAGAATAGATTTATTGATAATTACGGGTTTTTGAAGACTTAAGCCATTTTTCCTGTCTCGACTGACCCCGTGAAATAATCAGATTTCAGTGTCTGAAATATTTCACTGTAACGTGTATGTGTACACACACCGAAATATATTATTAGTTAATTTTTAATATTTTTATAATCTGTAATTCAAAAATTTATCAAATTATTTATCTGATCTTATTTATTTAATTTTTTTTTTCTTTATTCACTTTAAACACATATTAATTACATTTTTAAATATTTTTCTTAAACAAAAAGATACAAAAAAAAAAACATTTAAAAATATAAAAAATAGTACCCCACCGGTATCGGGAACAGGGTCCAAGCTACCGGCGGTCAGGGCTCCAGAGAAAGGAACCTCCTAACAATACGAGCCGTGTCCAGGAGTACCGCTTTCTGAATCAAGCCCTTGATCCAGCCGCCTAACGCGAGCCTCCTAAGGTGTTGGTCGAGGCTCTTGGCTATTAAGCCATTGCCCGACACGACTATCGGTACAATGATTGCTGAGTCCACATCCCACATGTCGACAACCTCGCGAGCCAAGTCAATATATTTAATTTGTTTATCTTTCTCGGCTTTCACGAGGTTCTCGTCATGTGGAACGGAAATGTCAACAATCATTGCACGCCTCTCGTTTCGGTCCACCACCACTATATCAGGCTTATTGGCTACAATAGTCCTGTCAGTGATGATGGACCTATCCCAGTACAAAGTGATATGACCATTATCAAGAACTGGGTCGGGCTCATACCTGTAGTACGGCACTTCCGATTCCACAAGAGAGTATTTCAGAGCAAGTTGCTGATGGATAATTCTGGCTACTAGGTTGTGCCTATGCAAGTACTCTCCGTTAGCTAGACGAGAACAACCAGAGATTATGTGACGAATTGATTCTCCCGGACGGTGACATGCCCGACAGATGTCAACCGTGCCGTCCTTCACAATAAATCTCCGGTAGTTATTCGTCATGATAACTTATTTAATTTATCTATTATGTTGTAAAAATTTAATTTAATTCAACAATGTTTCTATGGGTTGCCTGAAATAAACAATAAATAAATAAATATTAAGTTCCAGGTTCTTTATTATTGCTTCAATGTCAGTGTTGATACTAAAGTGTACATTACATAAGTCAGTATAAAGCATATTACTCAACAATAACATAATAAAGCTCTAAAGAATGTCATAATATTTTTATTGTCGACTTTGCTATCGATGAAAGGCTATAAATTTGATACATTGAAATCAGTACAATGTATCATTCTTTGGCAATTTTATTTACATTGCATTGCCATCAAAATTAATCTGTCAATTTGATAATGTGATGTTTATTTAATCTAGGATTTTAATAATTAATTTGCCGTTCATTAAATTGGCCACGTTAAGAATATGTCACATTACAATCTGGTGTTTTGAGAATATGCCATTTTCAAATGCCAATATGAAAATGGGAGATTATATTATAATCTCCTATTTTGAGATAAACTAGAGAGTACAAGTTTATTGTCCAATTATTAATATAAAATTGATTATGTCTTTATGACGTTAGATTGATGTATGAGTTGGAGGAAAAAAAACTGATCTCGTCTAAAATCGTTAAGGAAATTCCGAGATTTTCTTTAATTAGAGGAACCTAATTACCCAATAATAAGGTCCCCAATTCCCCAAACCAGCTATTTATAACGGTTTCAAACTCAACGGCCCCCATCTCACCGAATTGGTGGCCAGTCGTGATATGAATGCGTTATCGTGTATCATGGCACGGAGTACTGCTTTCAATTTAGCCTGGCCAGTTCGTGTCCATTAAAACGGTAATTTCGGCTATAAATATAGCCCAGCTTGCCACTGGGCTAATCGCACCGTCCAAAATGCGTTTTGTGGTCTTAAATATTAATAAGGACAGGATATATGGCGCGGTGTGCCGCCTCGATAGTTTCGTTTTGGGTGGATTGTTTTGTTATTGAAGTCTTCGTGTATGAACGTTAGATTTCTTTTGTTTTAAGTACCTAGTTTATTAATGGTGTAAGTAGGTATATTTATCGCAATAAACAGAACCAAATATTGCTGCTGTTTTTCATTTTATCATTATTCTTTTGTGTGACAATTTGCAAATTTATTAATGTTACCATTTTTATTCAATGAATTTTTATGTTATGAAGGTTTTTTTAGGATTTGTTAATTTTATCGAATTACCAATGTTAACTATATATATATATATATTTAATTTTTTTTTATTAAAGTTTGCAATGTCAATAATTAATCAATTATTTTATTTATTTATTTTTAACTAGCTTTTGCCCGCGGCTTCGCTCTCATACATAAAATATAGCCAATGTTACTCAAGAATAAAGCATCTTTCTATCTGTGAAAAAATTTTTTGCAATCGGACCAGTACTTTCTGAGATTACCTCCTACAAACAAAAAAACCAACTTGACCTCTATATAATATTAGTGTAAATTATTTTTAAATATTTCTAATTATAATTTTATTTTATTGAATACTCTTAATACTTGGTAAAGTTAGCATATTTCTATAATTTATTCTATGCATTTGGCGGTTACCTTTAAGTGATTATTACACTGTAATTTTGAAAATGTATAATACATTTTTGTTACGGTATTCAATGTAAACAATTGTTGGTGAACCTAATATTAGGGGTTAAAATATGAAATTGCCATTTTTTAAGACAGGTTGCTTTGAAGTGTCAATCAACATATTCATCATCAATCATACCGCTTGAGACATATTGTTTCCACGGTAGAACTCATATTACAAAATAATTCGAGTTTTCTTACATTTCATACAAAAATAGTTACAAGTACTGCGATATTACAGAAAATCCAAAACACAAAGAAACCAATAAATACATAATTTTGAAAAAAGAATAACGTACCTTTAACATAAAGTTTATTTGAACTTATAATTCCAAGTCAATCCAAAGATCACTTCAAAGCAACCCGTTTAAAAAAACGGAAATTTCATAATTTAACCCCTATAATACATAAATAATTAAATCTCTAGGTCTACAAAATAAACGGCTGGTAAATGTGGGTGATATTTAAGAAAGAAAGAAAGAAAAACGTTTATTTGTGACTCACACAATCGTATAAACTAAAGATACACAATTAGGTGTCTTCAAGGCTAGAGCGAATAGGCTCTTAATAAACTAGTGCGCCTGACCATCAATGATTGCATCTCCGCTTACCATCAGGTGGGATCGCAGTCAAGCACTGGTTTATATCAATTAAAAAAAAAAAAAAGTGGTATAATCAGTGTGAGACCAAAAAGGCACCTAACTCAGCATATGTTCCGTTATTTAAAACGTTTTAATACGAAAATTTTATGTTTCAAGGATTTTTTTTTGAAAAGCTTATTTATGTAACTGTCAAAATAAATTTTGTTTTCTGTATTATTTTAGAGACACTAACTTATTTTTACTCAGCCCCCTACTCTTTTAACTTAACAAATAAACAACAGAATTTTCTCAATAGGTATTTACTCATACAAGTACCTGTAAAAAATCCAACGTACTTCCATCTTCACGCCTCAAAAGTAGGTTAAAGACATTTCACCGCGCCTCGGGGGAAAAGCCACAGCCTAAAAAGTATTCATCGATTTTTTAAATGTTCAGACAGTGTTGGATTGAAAATGTAGGAGATTAATTTATACTGTGTCGTTATGTATTAAGGGACAACCTCGTTATTTAGAGCCCGATCAGATACCGGGGGCTGTCGTAAATCATGGATAATGTATTTGACAGTAAAATATGCTTGAAATGATAGTATGTATTGTGTTGGTTACTTGGTAAATGAATGTAATATGTATTTTGTGGATTATTGCACAGTATAATCTTCATTTTATTTTAATCTAAATGAGGTATTATTATTATTTTTTAAACCTTTCATTTTATACTTCTTTTAAAGTGGGAAAATTAAATAAAAAATGGTCAAATAAATATAACATTTTTTTATTAATCTTTATAAAAAATGTAAACAAATCACAATTGAAAAATACATACTATTTATTAGTACCAAGGAAAGTTTATTTTTGAGTGTTATTTTTGAGACAAGTTTATGCGCACTAATTCTTCATTAAGTATGAAAAATTTTAGGGTTTATATCTCAGTCGGCAAAAATGGAACCCTTATGGGATCATTTTTTTGTCCTTTTATCTTAACAGACAAACAGACCGTCTGTCAAAATACTTTTTATCTGGTATGCGTGGAGGTATTAATCTGAAAAAATAAAATCAAATACTCAGGTTTGCTACCACTTGAAGCAACGAGCTCTAAGTCAACGCAATCTAAAGACATGCCTGTTTATACTCCATTTAGACATAATTCTGACACTCGCAAGAAAATCAAAACCTATCTCTCTGTTCTCGTTGACCTAGAATCCTGAAATGAAGCAGTCTCATAGCACTTGTAAAATAAAAAGTCGAAAAACTGTAAAGTAGTTACATCATTTTTTTGTTTTTAAAATGCCTACACAACGTTATTTTTAGTATATGCAAAACACGTGTCTAGTATTTTTTATGTAAAGAATCTATGTATGTACAAAATTTCAAAACTGTATCATAAAAAATCACAAAGTTATAAGCTTATGTTATGTTACTTGGTTGTCCGCACAAATACATGGTCATCCGGACCATGCGGGCGACTCAGGGGTGGTTTTGCCCCTGCACCCAGTTGTGCGCTTGCGCTTAATGCCCGCTATGACCTTTTCTGACCTGTGTTTTACTTGGTGTTGGTGGTGTCCGACTTGTGACCGTTATTAAATATTTTTGGAAAAAAATCTAACATGCTGTAAAAAATATTGGAATTGATTCAGTTACTGATTCTGAACAAAATATAGGTATTCAGGTTTCACATACATTAAAAATAATGTTGTATATCTTCGAAGCTCGATTCGGCAATAGTGCCTCGATATTTTTTTTTTTCGATGTACGCGGTTAAAACGACGAAGCGAATCGCTATTTAGTCCGGACCGTTGAAGTTTCAATAACGTAAGGGTGGATACTCGCCGTTCGCCGGGTTGTCCGATGGTAGAAAGGAGATGGCGGAATCCAGTCACGCAATTCCCGCGCACACTCTCCAAAACCCTGTAAAATACCGATAGGCTGGCTACCCTGCGCCTGTGCTCGAGGCTTTGTAGATTGGACTTAACCAAATCTGGATCCCCAATTAGCCTAGATACATAAAAACGACACGTAAAAGTATTTACGTTAGGTTAGGTTAGTTTTTAGTTATGTTACAGATTTTAACAAAGCATTCATTGCCAGATCTCTGCCTTTCATTGACGTAAACATTAGATTATTTACAGTGGCATGCCATACCACCTGATTTATCATCATCATCATCATCATTATTATTTCAGCCGAAGGACGTCCACTGTTGGACAAGGCCTCCCCTAAGTGTCCCCACAACGTACGGTTCTGTTTGTCTCGCATCCACCACATTCCTGCGACTCTCACCAGGATATCGGTCCACCTTGTGGTACCACTTGATTGCAAGCATCTTTATCAGTAAAAATTAATATTCAATAGCTTTGCTTTTACTTAAGTAGGTACTTGACTCAATCTGTGCTAAATAAACTAAGTATGCGGACAAGCAGGACCAAATAATATTAAAAAGGTGCTATTTTGCAATTTAGTTACGAAATCCCAAAATAATGCTTAAAACAGTGAAGTGAGTGACTCCCGAAAACAAGCTCAAAGCAATAATAAAATAGAGTACATTTTATTATTGCTTAGGACCCGCTTTCATAAATATAAAAGTTTTTCAATTACTTGAACTGCTCTTAGCCGGGAAACAAAGGGTTATTCTTTAATTGCCTATAAAGGAGAACACTTGCAAATATTGAAGGAAAACTTTATGGAAAAATTATTAATTATTTTAGACGGTCTTTTTAAGCTTTACCTGTTTTAATATAGTAAGAGTAAACAGAAGCTACAGGTAAGTTCAAAACTGAGCCACACTGATTCGACATCTATCGTGGTTCTCAAGTGGGCGTCAAGTTTTTAGTGTGTAAAACACATCTTTGTTCTTTTAATTGCCTTTTACGTTCCATGGGCTACAGTAACTGTTTCAAACATTCCTGCAGTCCATGGTCTGAATCAGAGCCGGCATGAGACACCAATCGCGCACTAATCACCGTCACGAGGATACGGCGTCGGTGATGCTACACCCAAGCAAAGTAAACTTCCATTGTATCCTCTGGGCGAACCTTTGGAACATAGAGTAAAGGATCCTCCGACCAGACGGGTGTTATGTCTGGTGACCAACTGCCCGATAGATGATTTCTACATGTTCAAATCGCATGGAGAATTTTAACTGCTCGATGCAGAATTTGTTCTTATGTGACGCCATAGATGTCAGACACCATGGAAACCTGGGCGTTTTTTCATACTGGTTTCTCCCGAAACCCCCGAGCCCGGGGAGGACCTACTTCATGTAGAAAGCATGGACTTCGTGGTGCTTTTTTTGCAATTCCTCAAAGCCTCATCTTTTTCTTTTTACTGCTGCGATTGTGGCGTGTATATGATTTTGGACCTGGGGTGAAGTGTGACCCAAGCTCGTTATCCAATAGGAACACAGCAAACACCCATGTTCCTTGTGTAAAATAAAGAATTAAGATTAAAATTAAATTAAATAGTCAAGTATTTTTTCACAGCAACAGAAAAAATAGTATGATGGTAAAAAAACCCTTCGTGTGCAAGCATGACTCGTACTTGACCGGCTTGTTTCTACTCTGTTGTGTGTGTGCGTGTGTCGCTCCTCTACCCCAAAGTACTTCCTTACACACTAAAAGTAGTAATAATTTTCACTTTACAACTTTTTTTTAACACTATAAGTGGCTAAATTTGGCCCCGTTTCATTCTTGGGTATTTTTTTTTAGCACGCTGGAACGTATCCAGAAACTATTAATGATAGTTATGCGGGCAAATAGCGGTAATAGGCACATTGAACCTCATTCAGACTTTTTCATATTGAATTCTGTATTACACAATTACTAAAGTCGAAGAAAAAAAGTTACGAAATATTCTTTAGTATATCTATATCAATACTTCGGGCTTGCGGACGCCGAGCATGGGGTGGCTCGCCATCCGATTCTCAAGTCGTCGACAGCGCGTACTGTTCCACGCACGCCTCAAGTAGATGTCAGCAAACCGTAGGGGCCCAGTAGGGTCGAAGCCTACTGGGGCCAAGGGTCTGCTTCTGAAAGGAAGACTCGGTCCTGGTATGAAAGGCAAGGAACAGGAGTGAGTTTTTAGTCAGTAAAATTCTAACATCCCTCTCGTTTTGCCCAAGAGCGAGGGATGTCATTGGATGATTTTCCCACTGAAAAAAAAATACTTCAACTGTAAATTATTTAAACCATTTCATAGTTGAACAGTAAGTGATACAACAATGCGACATTAAAACATGCTGGAAATCCCACTCAAACTGTTTGGGAATACCGTTATAATCATGTAGTGAAAAAATAGGATTCCCTATTGTCGTCTGTGTTTTCTAATAGTTATGACTGTCTTTAATGTCGTGTGCAAATCAATTATAAAAAAATACTAAATAAAACGTGGTGTCACAACCTCAATATTAATTTTCTATTTACTTTGTACCACAGAACCCTTCCTAGTTTATGTCTTGTGTATTTTTCTATACACTAGAGGTCAACACAAACTGGTCACATTACTGTAAATATATACTTCATTATAAGCAACAAAGAGCTACCTTTTCGGTTGCCCTTCACGTTATCGGTTACCGATATTCAATTTTTGTGTATTTGCATAATAGGGTATTTTATTATTTGTGTAGGTAATTCAATTTACCTTAATATTGTCCATCCTGGGCCTATGTGTATTATATTATTTTGATCCCTTGAAATATTATTGCACAGGAAAGCTATTATATTAAAAGTACCATACCCTAGATATCAGCCCTCCTAGCCAAGTTACGATCGTTTCGTTACAACCAAAAAAAATAACGAACCTCCAAACAAAATTTTGTGTATCTGCTGCTAATCGTTGAGGAGTGCAGAGACAACATCAAGTATGCAACATCAGGTTATTTCTGTATCACTGCTTATTATCAGGTGGGATTCTGATACCACCTGATAAAAAAAAATAATCTATAAAAAAAAATCTTGACCATTTTTACCATTCATAATGGTAAAAATGGTCAAGATTTTTTTTTATTGTATTGTAATTGTAATGTAACTATGGATATTCCAAGCCGGTAATAAATTAATTTATTATTTATTATTTGAAAGAAACATCTACCACATTGTCATTAAAACTGAACAGAAATTTCGAATGTATGACTATAGGATATCATTGTATTAATCAGATTTTCAAGATTCGACTGACTAATAATATTAATAATAAGAGCCCTTACCACCGGTAACTTAGACCCTGCTCCCGACACCGGCAGATTACTATTTTTTATATTTTAATTGTTTTTTGTTTATATAAGTATGTTTTAAGAAATATTTAAAAATGTTTAAAATATGTGTAGAAAATAAATAAAAGCTTTATTAATTCCGCACTATTTTAACATTTAAATAAAAATTAAAAAAGAAAGACTGACTAACCAACTAAAATTTCCATCATCACTTCAGCCGAAAGACGTCCACTGTTGGATATAGGCCTCCCTCAAGTGTCGCCATAACGGACAGTCCTGTGCATCTAACATCTATCGGATTCCCGCAACTCTCATGAGGCCATCGGTCTAGCTTATGTGAGACCTTCCCACAACGCTGCCAGAACCATTCGGCCCCATTGATCATCTGTCCTAAGAGTAATGTCGCCTGCCCACAAAAAAAAAACTTCTTAAGCACCTGTACTTAAAAGACTACTTCAACATAAAAGCAATCAAAAGGAATCAGGTACCTAACCTAGAGCTGTCAGTTCCAAACATCAGTTCTTAAAACCTCAACGTAATCCAAAGCTCTTAGAAAAAAAATAAGTCCAAAAAGCGTTTGAATGTAAGTGGGGACGTCAATACTAACTTAGAAAGTTTTATCTGGACCGATCCAACTTCTTAATTAGCGTTGGACCGAGAACAAACGTTATCGAATCAGATTTGACGTGAAATAATTGGAGTTTTTGTGGTCCCCCTAGGATTGGAGGTTGGGATGCCATTCTTACTTTTACTCGATAGGTGGGTAAAATCACGTTTGACGTTTTGCTTTTAATATTTTGCAGCGTTTTGATCACTTGTTAGCATAGCATAGCATAGTCAGCCTTATAATGTTCCCACTGTTGGGACTCAGGCGTCCTCTCTAGGAGAGGGAATGGGCCGTAATCCACCACGCGGGCCCAGTGCGGGTTGGTGGATGTCACATGTCTTCGAATTTTAGGTTCTAGGACATGCCGGTTTCCTCACGATGTTTTCCTTCACCGTTTTGAGAGCAGTGGTGATGAAATAAATTACACAAAGTAATACATCTCGTTGGGTTTGAACCCGCGCACTACAACTCTTAAGTCGGGGCCGTTACCACTCGGCCACCACTGCTCTCACTCACTTCTGCTCTCACTTGTTAGAGCTGTGAATTTTTTAAATAGTAGTTTCTTTTTTTAAATTGATATAAACCAGTACTTAACTGCGATCCCACCTGATGGTAAGCGGAGATGCAATCATTGATGGTCAGGCGCACTAGTTTATTTAGAGCCTATTCACTCTAGCCTTGCAGACACCTATATTATAGTTGGACGGGAAGACCGCAGCAAGCAAATTGTTCCAGTCCTTCGATGTACGCGGTATAAACGACAAAGCGAAACGCTTAGTCCGGACCGTTGAAGTTTCATCAACGTAAGGGTGGATACTCGCCGTTCGTTGGTTTGTCCGATGGTAGAAAGGAGATGACGGAATCAAGTCATGCAGTTCCCGCGCACACTCTCCAAAATGTAACCTTTAAAATACCGATAGGCTGGCTATCCTGCGCCTGTGCTCGAGGCTTTGTAGATTTATTTATATATTATACTCTATTTATTCCTAAGAACATTGTAATATATTCAGAGCTCAACTTTTTACCTTTAATTTGCAAATTGATTATATATTTATACATCTCGATTTGGTCCACTACAATGTATGAAACTGTAATAGTCCTGTCAGTGATGATGGACGCAATGTGATATGGCCATTATTGAGAACTGGGTTGAGCACATATTTATTCGATTCCACAATATTTTTTTTAAATTGCAAATTAATTTGTTGGTGGATAATCCTGGCTTAGAAGTTATAACTATACTTGTAGTCTCCTTTATTTGTTTTGGTTTGAATTATTACTACCAGAAACAATGTGGTGGATTGATTTGATTGATATTTAAAGGAGTTTATTAACATAATTTATACAAGAATTTCAGATGTTAACTATCAGACATAAATACTATTGCTACCCATTGCTCACTGTCTACAACTCCGAGTCTACTGTGGCTAGGAATCGCTCTCTGAGACGCCCCGAGCGTCTCTTGCCGCGGCAGGAAGTCTCTGTGACATGACGCAAAGTCTCTTGGGGCGATAGCGGTCCTTATTATAAAGTAGAAAGTTTGTATGTTTTTCACTCCTTAACTCTCAAACCACTGGACGAATATAAATGAAATTTGGCACACAAACAGACTACGTTCTGCAAAAGAAAATTTTGATTTACTACTCGTACTTTTACGTGAGCGAAGACGCTATTAGAAACTAGTGAATTACTATTTACGATAGTCTTGCGGAAAAGGTTGTAAAGTCACACATACCTTCGTTAAAAAGGAAGAATCTTCCGACCAGATGGGTATTGTGTCTAGTCCAATTGCCCGATAGTTAATTTGGACTTTTGTATATGTTAAAAATGCGCGAAGAATTCTGAAACCACGTTGCCGTTCGAAATATTTTCACTACTAGACATAGTCGTCTTCCAAACTTCGCCATATCGACCAGTCCTGTGTTTTTGGCATTCGTACTTGCGTGGTCCTTTGTTTTTGGTGGAAAAATCATCTATTGACAAATCTCGCACTTGGACGGAGCGGGAGATAGTGTCAGACTTTTACTGACTAAAAACTCACTCCTGTTCCTTCTTTGCCTTCGTCCCGGGTCCCCAGGTTTCACTTTCACACTATCTCCTACGATTTGCTTACATCTCCCTGAGGCGCGCGTGGAATAATACGCGTCGTCAACGACTTGGGCTCGGTCCGGACGGTTACTGGACGGTCAGACGGCAAGCCATCCATTGCTCATCTTCTGCAAGCCCGCGCCTACGGTGGCCGGAAATCGGGATCGGAACCCCGGCGTCGGTTGGGGCGTGAGGACGCGGCCGCCTCCTTTGCTAGCATTACTGCTTCGTAGAAGGAGGCGACCGCCTGCCACTCCTCTCCGCTAGGGACCATGGCCTGTACCAAGGCCCGGCGGCATGAGAGATCGCCACCACCGATCGCCACCACGAGGGCATGGCGTTGCTCTGCCCAAGCGGCGCATGGTCCTCAGGTTATTGATCGACCTTGTCTTTCCAGCATCTTTTGATATGCAATCTTCATTCTAAAACCTTAGTAAAAGTTTGAAAATTCTTCGAGACCTCTTCGATACCTTTTCAGTGAGATATCAGTGATATTTGTCACCGTTTCGATGGCCTTGGTTTGACGACGAAGATAAACTACAATCTTAGCCTTCTACATTGTCCTCTAGGTGCCTTTCAGTTATCTGATAAGACCCTTTGTCCATTTTAGTGTCATATGTCATCACTGGCAACATGCTTTGGTCTGAACTTGTATTGAAACACTCTTGAGACAAGAAGTTCATTATTGTTCTTGATTAATCATATTTGATGATTCACCTCATTTTCGAAGTAGAAGAAACGAAGAGACAAATAATCCATTTCTCCATTGGTTTTCATTTTTATATTATTGCGAGTGTATGAGTACCTACTGTTATTTTGTTTTCATTCAATCTTTGAGTTAAACAAAGTCCTATAAAGTGTTATTCTAATGAATACAAATTCTTGTACAAACAACAAGCCGAAATAGCTATCAACTGAAATACCTGTACATCCACCCGATTAATTTACTTTCCGAACCAGTTTATTAAAACCTCTTGTAAGCCTAGAGACAAATTACATAGGGGTCACTTTATGCTGGTTTACAGTACAAAATGAAGTTTTGTTGCGAACAAAAGGAATAAAGATGACATATAGCGATTTATGCGGGTTCGCTTTACCAGGACCCTTTGTGATACTGTCATTGCGGTATTCAATGAAAAACTGCCAAGGATACGGCGAGAACTTAATTTTTTTACTTCAAATTAATGGTGTAGCGACAGGATTGGGATGATAGAGATCTAAGAGAATTTACGAGAATGGTTTTGCTAGGCTTTTGGCCATGTCTTTTCTAGTACGTACGTTCGTACGTAGATAGTTACGTGATTTTTTTTTAAAAAAAACCCCATCCAATATAGTGAAAATTAGGTATGTATCTTTTATCAAATATAACCAAACGAAATTCATGTCTTTGATGATCCTTTTTTGTTCATTAAATGTACATAAATAAAATAACAATGCATTCAAAAACTTTATAAAAATATATCTATGACAAAGAAAAATGAAAAACCTAACACAAGATATATTAAACAAAAATAATATCTTTTTACAGAAACGTCGAGACATGTCAATCCAAAAGCACTTAAGGCTTGATGTGGTGTAAAAATACTACACATTCTATAAAAATACTTTTTCAAAAATATTCTGCAGAAGGCTATTATTGATTTGAACGGAGCCATGAGGAGAGGAGACCAAAAGAAATGCGGGTCTAACGAGTCTTTGTTCCAAAGGGTAGGCAGTTACATTTTTGTAATGAATTATTTCAATACTACTTTTCTCAAACGATGAAGGAAATCATTTTGAGGATATATTTAATATATAGTTTTTTTTTACTAGGCTGCCAGAAAATTGAATTTCAACAGCATACAGTTAAAATCACTAACCCTACATTTTATGCTGGTGTTCCCGCTAGTTTGTTGGAAGTTATGATTTTCAAACCGTTTGGGGTTGAAACTCTCTGATCAGGGAAACCGAGTACTCAAAAATTGTATAATGATCTGTCGAAATGTCTTGTTGACCCGGGGCGTGATCCAAAGGCTGGCTCTTACCTTGGACAGAAGATAAGCATTGCCATACAGCTTGGCAATTCCACCAGTCTTTTGGGCGCATTACCAGTCGACAACCGCGATGTGAAGGAGTTTTTAGACGCCATATTTTAGTTAGTTTTAATTAGTTTGTGGTTTTTATTATAATTTTTTGGTTTTACTATACTTATAGTTAGTTAGGTACATTGCTCGCAGAACAGATGGCCGTTGGGGCCGAAAGGTTCTGGAGTGGCGACCGCGTACCGGAAGACGCAGTGTTGGAAGGCCCCCTAC
This sequence comes from Mythimna vitellina, assembly GCA_949316375.1. Classification (NCBI taxonomy): domain Eukaryota; kingdom Metazoa; phylum Arthropoda; class Insecta; order Lepidoptera; family Noctuidae; genus Mythimna; species Mythimna vitellina. Next base: position 1,800,386 of record OX438687.1, on the reverse strand, counting down.
AAGGTGGACCGATGACCTGGTGAAAGTTGCGGGAATCCGATGGATGCAAGACGGACAGGACCGTTCTTTGTGGCAACATTTGGGGGAGGTCTATGTTCAGTAGTGGACGTCTGTCGGCTGAAATGATGATGATAGTTAGTTAGTAGAATTTTTATGTAAATTAATGTACCTATATTTAAAAAAAACCTGCATTTTAAACACATTTTTTTATTAATATAAACATAAGTAGGCACAATAATAATAATATAGATATCCTATTTGTAGCAAGAGCTATAACGTGGTATTTATTAGAGCTAATTGATACGTAAACACGTACACGTAACAATGCTTTATAATTATGTAACTGGCAGTTTGACAGCAACTTTGTTGGCGAGAATGTTTTCATGAAAACTATAAAACTCCCCTTCAACTGTATTTTGAGGGTAGTTTTAAAAACTAATTATGATAGTGTTTATTATTCATTTTGATTAGAATTTGTGTTATAATTTTTTTAACCCAAAGAATAAAAATCCTCCATTAAATCTTTAAAACCGTATTTTTGGTTTCATTCTGAAAACAAATAATGACAACGTTTTTTATTTACTTAGGTAACTATTTATGCAAACTTCAAGTATAAGCATATGAAATAAGATTTTGCACACAAAAGGAATTTCTCTTTTTCACCTCCTCTAAGGATGAATATTCAAAAAAACACTAAAAAGTGCAAAATAACTTTAGATTAAAAGACAAAACTATTATAGAAACACCAACTTCCGAAAAGTTGGTGTTTCTTTAATAGTTTTGTCTCTTCGTTATTTAACACCGACTTCTTAAATTAAAGTTATTTTGCACTTTTTAGTGTTTTTTTTTTGTTTACTTTGAGGTCGTCTGTATTTTTTTTTTGTAAAAAGTTTTTTATTTTACACTTTTTATTTGCAGTAAAACGTACAACTAAAACGAACCCCTCAGTCAATCTTAAAGTCATCGCGTATAGCTTAGCTTAGCTTTCCCACTGTTGGGACATCGCGTATACCTAGGTATAAACAAAGCAACATCACTAGTAACGACACTTCTGCTGTGATCCTATGAGGAGTTCCGTTCCATATCTTCGAAGTTCATCATCATATCATGGCAATATATTTATGCAACCAACTCAGAAGCCCTTACCCCCTTAGCCCTGTCCTTTCAATAAAAAACAATTTTCAAAATCGGTCCACATTATTGACTAAGAAATCGGTGAACATACATAAAAAAATGAAAAATACATACAGCCGAACATAGAACCTCCTTGTTTTTGAATTCGGTTAAAAACTACTTCTCAGTGCTCACTTACATCATAAAAGGAAGCTTTGTGCTTTGTTCCTAGGCGGTTTCTCTTTTTATAACATAGATCATTTAATTATTAACACATAATGCAAGCTTTCGCATCAAAAAATCTATTTCTACGAAAACTCTACAATGATCCTTCATACAATTTCATTTGGTATCTTTTAAGCAACATTCAAAACACTACACAATAGCACTGTGCCCTCTGCACAGCAAAGAAGATACAATTCATGACCTCATTGGGCAGTAATACCCACAGAAAACTCGGGCATATTTTAACAACCTTTTACATCCTGCTTTGAACGTATAACACAAAGAGATTTTAATCCATTACACGCTTTATATTATCATCATCTGGACGGGTATGCGTTTGTGGAGAGAAAAATTGTGTGGCCATGACGTGGGCGGTTAGTGGCTTGTGAAGAATTAAATACAACAACAACTTACTGCATCCGGTTCATATTTAACATGTTCATATATTCATATGTACCTATTTTTATTTCCTTTTAATATACAAATCTGTTTGTTATTTTTATTCTTTTTTACACTGCACCGTCCTTTCGTCTTTATGTTGACACCGCCACCGGCCCACGCTGAAAACCAGCGCTGTGAGCTCATCGCATTATGCGTGAGGCCGCAGCTTTATGCTGAGCGTTCGGCCGTTTTGCGCGGATGTGACGCACATCTTACCTATCAATTGATTATGTTTGTTATCTAGTTTTAAGATTGCGTCATTTTGCGCGAATAAACTGTTTTTCTTTCTTTCTTTCTTTCTATGTGTCGAACTTCAGGTCTGAGCTCAAATAATTGCTTATTCACCAGAGAAGAACTTTGCACGCTCTGATTACACTTTTCTCTTTTCTCAACTCTCTCACGACTCCATCTTATCTCATAACTCTCTTTCAATACCTATCTTTGTTATCCACACGCAGGAATCTGCGTTCTTCTAACAATCTCCTACTGCTCTGTCCTTCTCATACTTCTAATTTTTTTTGTTTTTCCTTCTATATACAGCAGTCCATCTTTCTATGGAATACGCTTCAACTCATTATCAGGACGGCTGAAAGTTGGTATACATTTAAGCGGAAGTTGCGGAATCATTTTCTCCACCAATAGCAGAATCGCCTCAAAACTTCTGTCTTTACTTTATATTAATACATGTGTATATATGTTGGTATATATTATATTAAATATATATGTATCTGTATTTTAACTATATACGTATACTTTTTTTACTCTTGTATTCTAAATAAAATTTTCTTCTTATGCGCCTAACATTTTGTCTCTTCACCACCATAGGTTGACTGGTACAGAATCACTAAGGCATTAAGGCGCTCTGGGTGGAGCGCGAGGGCGTGTCAGACTTTTACTGACTGAAACCAGACCTGTGTCCTTCAGTTGCCCTTTTAGTTCTAGGACTACGGGTTTCCTTTTCAGAAATTCCCCACGGTACCAGCTAACGGGCATTGGTTCTGCTGGGCCCCTACAGTTTGCTGACATCTCTTTCAGGAATGCGTGGATCACCATACGCTGTCTACGACGACTGGACTTAGTCCGGTCAATTAAGAGACGGCCGGATGGCGAGCTACTCATTGCTCGACGTCCGCAAGCCCGCGTCTACATTGACTGGTATTCGGGGTCAGAATTTAGGTGGCCGGGGTGTGAGGAAATTCGTTCTCACACGCGTGCGTCCTCCTTCGCCAGCATTACTGCTTCGCAGAAGGACTTGCTCTGGACTATAGCCCGAACCAGGGCCCAGCGTCAGAGGTTACTGCCGCCGATTGCCTCCACGAGAACACGGTGGTACTCCGCCCAAGCGGATCACACCTCCACCGTATGATCCACGGCGTCTTCCGAGCGGTCCACACAATGGTGACACCCGGTCATTTCTTCTGCTTGTATCCGTGCTGTATCGTAGGTACGTTCAAAAACCATGCAAACTCATATAACCGGAGTGTGTAAATGGTGACTAGATGGTTTGCAAACTAGCTTTAGTAACGTGTATGTGGTGAGTGCGGGTGCGTGGAAATAAAAAGTCACTGCAGCTATAGTACTCACGGTTTATGCACTAGACAACATCCATACATGACACATATGATAAGAAGGAGAACGGACAGGAGAAACACAATAGTCACAGCACAATATTATAACAGTTCACAAAAACAATAATAGTTCGCGTAACACTTATGAGAGCAAGTAAATTACGGGCGCGGCGCAGGCGGTTCGCGGTGAGGTCTACGACCGACTGACCCACATAAAAATAAAAGTGAACCTGGGGCGCTCAACCGCCGCGTGCGCTGGCCCGCGCGCTAGGGTAGCCGACACCATCCGACATTATAATGTTAAACATTATAGATGCCGTGAATGTTGAGTAGTGTTATTGATATACATAAATGATAATAATACTGTGGCTGTGTTTATGTTTGTGTTTTAACTGTGGTGTCTTGTGTGGGTTTATCATAAACGTAAATAAACTATGTGGTAGGGGTGAACCCTACATCACCCCCCTCCAGAGACCGTCAAGGGCGATAAAAGTCAGGAAACCTGACATGACGACCAGAACGTGTGGTGTACTCCTTGCTACTACTAGGTGGAGTGACTTCCTCTGGGTCAGCTTTGTCTGCCAAAATATAGGCTGGCTTCAGGCGGTCGATTGAGACCGTGACCTCTCTGCCCTTGAATAAAATCTTGAAGACTTTGTCTCCTCTTTGCAGAACTTTGTGAGGACCTGTGTACGCTGGTTGTAGCGAGCCACGTAATGCGTCTTCACGAAGGAACACGTGATCAGTGGTCTGCAGATCCTTATAAACAAAAATGCTGGTTTTACTGTGACGGGATGCTGGAGTTGGTCGCAGGTTTAGTGCAAACTTGCGTATGCGCGCTGTGAATTCTGTGACGTCAGTCGTTCCCTCGTCACTAGGTGTGAAAAATTCACCTGGGAGCCTTAGCGGTTCGCCGTAAACAAGTTCGGCTGAAGAGGCTTGGGCATCCTTTTTGTATGCGCTCCGTATACCAAGCAATACCCACGGCAAGGACTCTGTCCATTTGTCATTTACATGACAAACGATGGACGCCTTGAGCTGGCGATGGAAACGCTCCACCATGCCATTGCAAGCCGGATGGTATGCCGTTGTCCGCTTGTGCTGAAAACCAGCCAGTTTAGATAATTGCTCGAACAGGGCCGACTCGAACTGTCGCCCTCTGTCCGTCACAATGTCTGTTGGACAGCCAAACCGGGCAATCCATCCGGATAGCAGCGCTTTAGCTACTGTCTCGGCAGTTATGTCGACGATAGGTATGACCTCTGGCCACCTAGTAAAACGGTCGACTGCCGTCAGACAGTACCTAAAGCCTTGCGAAATTGGAAGCGGGCCCACCAGGTCAATGTGGACAGTGGTGAACCTTGCACGTGGGAGGTGATACGACCCTAATGGCGCAGAAACGTGTCGGTTCACTTTGGCCCGCTGGCACTCAAGACAAGCTCGAGCCCACTCCCTGCAGTCTCTCCTTATGCCTGGCCAAACGAAGCGCTCTGCGATTAATTTGGCAGACGCTGAGACACCAGGATGACTGAGGGAGTGCAAGCTGTCGAAGACTTGCTTTCGTAGCATTACGGGCACAAAGGGTCTGGGAGGCGTTGTACTGACGTCACAGTACACAAATGTACGCTCCCCTGGGACCTGCACCCTCTCCAAAACCAGCGATGATCCTCCCTGGAGTAGTTGAGACAGCTCCGGATCCGAAGTTTGCGATTCCGCGAGAGTGTCGAAGCTGACCGGTACATTTAGCGCTTCCACGCGAGATAAGGGATCGGCTACGACGTTGTCCTTGCCGGAAATGTGCCTTATGTCGGTGGTAAACTGGGCAATGTAGTCTAGGTACCGGAATTGCCTGGGCGAGCAGTTTTTCTTCCTCTCGTGGAATGCAAAACTGATCGGCTTGTGGTCCGTGTAGACGACGAAGTGTCGAGCCTCGAGCATGTGGCGGAAGTATTTGATGACCTCGTAAATGGCCAGCAGTTCCCTGTCATAGGGAGAATACTTTGCCTGCGAAGGGCTGAGCTTCCTGGAGAAGAAAGCTAAAGGCTGCCAGCCATCATCGCTAAGCTGCTGTAACACCGCGCCGATTGCGTTATCCGACGCGTCAGTAACTAACGCGAGATTGGCATTGCAATCGGGGTGAGCTAAAAGAGCAGCGTTAGCTAAGCTTGCCTTGCAGTCCTCAAATGCTTGCAAAGTATTCTCCGCAAGACATATGGGCTGCGAGCCCTTTACGTTGCCAATCAAGAGGTTGTGAAGCGGCGCCTGGATCTGTGCTGCGTGGGGTATGAAGCGTCGGTAATAGTTAATCATACCCAGGAAGCGGCGTAACTGACGAACATCTTTGGGAGGCGGGTAGTTCCTGATCGCCTCGACCTTGGAGTCTAGTGGTTGGGTGCCCTTCTCGGAGATGCGGTAACCTAGAAAAGTTACCCCCGGGACACCAAAAACGCACTTAGAGGTGTTGATCAGCATGCCGTAGTCCTTCATCCTGCCGAAGATAATGCGGAGGTGCTCCTCATGCTCCACCTGTGTCCTAGAAAATATAAGGAAGTCATCCAAATAGGTATAGCAAAAGTCCAAACCTCTGGTCATTTCGTCCACAAAACGTTGGAACGTTTGGCCTGCGTTACGCAGACCGAACGTCATGTACGGAAACTCGTACAGGCCGAACGGTGTGGTGATCGCCGTCTTCGGAATGTCTTCCGGACTGACAGGGATCTGATTATAGGCTTTCACTAGGTCTATGGTGCTGAAGACCTTGCAACCAGAGATGCTGTGTGCAAAGTCGTGAATGTGCCTAATCGGATACCTGTCAGGGACGGTCCGGGCGTTGAGCATGCGGTAATCACCGCAGGGTCGCCATCCGTTGTCTTTTTTAGGAGCGAGATGCAGTGGTGATGCCCATGGACTCTCCGACGGTCTGGCGGTTCCATTGGCGAGCATCAGCTGGAACTCCTGCTGGGCAATTTTCAATTTATCTGGCGCTAGGCGCCGAAATGGTGATGATACTGGTGGACCTGGGGTGGTGCGGATGTGGTGTACGGTGTTGTGAGGTGTGTTGCGTAGTGTACCGGCGGGTCGGGTGATGTCGGGAAACCCGTCTAAAATTCTATGGTACCTCGAATCACCAGAAGTTATTTTTACAGAAAATAAAGATGAATCTGTGTGATTCGAGGCAACGGTAAAAACATTCGTACTATTATCGACTAGTCGTTGATTACGACAGTCAACGACTAGCGAGTAAAAACTTAAAAAATCTACGCCGATAATTGGTTTTGTCACCTCAGCGACCACAAAACGCCACTTAAAGTCCCTACGGAGTCCTAAATTTAAGTTTAATTGTACATACCCATATGTTTTGATGGGCGTGCCATTCGCGGCCACTAAATCATAGTTTGTGCACTCGCGACGGTCACTAAGCAGACGGCGGGGGTAGACGCAGAGGTCGCTACCTGTATCGACCAGGAACTGCGTCTTCGTGCTCCGGTCCGTGACGAACAGGCGACCAGTCGAGGGAGGGCAATCGTTTGTCACCATCACCGACTGCCCGCGGCGTTTCCCTGCCGGTAGTCGCAGGGCTTGACACAGCGCTTCGCCTTCTCCCCGTGCATAGCGTGGTACCAGCACACGGGGTGCTGCCGGTAGCTGGAGTCCGAGCGGGTGGAGGACCGGTGACGTGAGCGCCGTCGCGCGTCTCGACCACGACTGTGGGAGCGGTTGCACGAACGGCTGTCACGCAGCTGCAGGGTCAGGTCCTTCACTGCCCGCTTCAGTTCGGCGATCTCGGCGGCCATCTCGCTTGTCGAGGGTCCTGCTGCCGAGGCTGCTGCGACGTGGCTTGCTGGCGCGACGATGTCCTGGACGCGGTCTGCCAGCTCGGCTAGCGCGCCCAGGGTGCTGTTGGGCTGACATGCCAGGAGGGGCTGGACGCTGGTGGGGAGTCGGCTGCACCAGATGGTGCGCACGAAGTCCTCGGGCACAGTAGGTCCTGCTAGCCCCTGCAGGTGGCGGAGGAACTGCGACGGCTTCCGGTCACCCAGCTCCTCATGCATCAGCAACTGCTTTACCTTGCGCTCTTGGGACGCTGAGAGCCTCCACACCAACTCCGTCTTCAACCTCTCGTACCGATTATGCGCCGGGGGGGACATGATTATGTCCTTGACCTCCTTGGACTGCTGGTGGTCGAGATGTCCAACGACGTAATTATATTTGGTGACGTCGTTCGTCACCCCTGCATTCTCAAATTGCGCCTCGATTTGCGCAAACCAAATGTCGGGCTCCTCGGGCCAAAATGGAGGTAGGCGCAAAGCGACGCGGTACACCTCGGCCGGCTCGACCTTCGAACCCGAGAGGCGTTTGACCTTGCGCGTGCGGTGCGCAACATGATCGTCGGGCTGCGATGATGCCTTGTGTTTAGTCTCACTGTCACTCATTATTATTTTACTGTGTCCGACTCGGGGTCACCAGTTTAGTAACGTGTATGTGGTGAGTGCGGGTGCGTGGAAATAAAAAGTCACTGCAGCTATAGTACTCACGGTTTATGCACTAGACAACATCCATACATGACACATATGACAAGAAGGAGAACGGACAGGAGAAACACAATAGTCACAGCACAATATAACAGTTCACAAAAACAATAATAGTTCGCGTAACACTTATGAGAGCAAGTAAATTACGGGCGCGGCGCAGGCGGTTCGCGGTGAGGTCTACGACCGACTGACCCACATAAAAATAAAAGTGAACCTGGGGCGCTCAACCGCCGCGTGCGCTGGCCCGCGCGCTAGGGTAGCCGACACCATCCGACATTATAATGTTAAACATTATAAATGCCGTGAATGTTGAGTAGTGTTATTGATATACATAAATGATAATAATACTGTGGCTGTGTTTATGTTTGTGTTTTAACTGTGGTGTCTTGTGTGGGTTTATCATAAACGTAAATAAACTATGTGGTAGGGGTGAACCCTACATAGCGTTCCAACCAAGGTGACCTTGGTTTATGTATTTGGTTTGTGTAGCAGCTACATGGATGTAAACCAAGCACCAACACGTTCGGTGGTAGGGAAAACGCCCCTCCCAACCAAGGACGTTGAAGGTCATGGATTACAACTGCTGTCTACACGGATTAAAACTAGCAAGTTCACCTTGGTTGGGGCGTTGGTTTCCAACCATCTGGTCACTCCTTCAGTTCATGAAATTTATGCTTAAAGGTGTGACCAGACGGTTGCAAACTAGTTTAATAAATAAAAGATATTAATATTTATTTCTTCTCTGTCTATAGCGTAAATATCTATTTATTTTATGTAAGTCGAACAAGTTGCACGTAACAAGCTACATCTTTCTGACTGAATAATATTAATGAATTGAATCTGTCTCTAAATTGTATTATTGACTTTTGTCAATGAAACAATTTGTCATTTTTGTGCAACATAAGGCCCTTTCTCCCATTTACTGCCATAAAACATTGACTTCCTTATCGACTTTTTCTACATGATTGTGGCGACCTTACGACGGCAAATGGCACATAATTTTTTCGACTATTATCTTATTTCTTTCGTTACTAATTAATTGATTTGTGTGTACTTTCTTTTTATCGATATTTTTTTTTATCTATGCGTGGTGACTTGTAATTAGTATAGCATAGCATAGTCGGCCTTATAATATTCCCACTGTTGGGACTCAGGCCTCCTCTCTAGAGGGACTGGGCGGTAATCCATCACGCGGGCCCAGTGCGGTTTGGTGGATGTCACATGTCTTCGAATTTTTGGTTCTAGAACATGCCGATTTCTTCACGATGTTTTCCTTCACCGTTTTGAGAGCAGTGGTGATGAAATAAATTACACAAAGTAATGCGCCTGGCCGGGTTTGAACCCGCAACCTACAACTTGTAAGTCGGGGCCGTTACCACTCGGCCACCACTGCTCTGTAATTAGTGATTAGATAATATTAAACAATAAAATGATTTTTTTTTACTCATTCTGTTGTAGATATTAATATAGTAAGGCGATGTGCTTGTTAATTAAGGTTCCACAATCAAGGGGCTCGTTAGTATTATGTTAGTATTGTTAAATTCATTTAATGTTAGTGTTTTATTTTACATCGCACATCCTTTATCTTGCCTTTTCCTCAGTGTTGCCTTTCTACGGGCCCCAACACGAGGGAACGGTGCATTATTGAATTAATTTTATTTACTTTGAAGGACTAACCAAGTCCAAAATTATCTTTGTTTATTTCTACGACGTAAGAATTGTTTGTTTTTTGTCCTAAAATAACAAATTTTGAGTTAGCTTTAGCCAAAATAACAAGTCGTGTTTTGATAGTACAATACTGTTTTAAGTAATAACCTAAAATGGCCGCTGTTAGCGTTTTTCTTCGAATTTAATTCACAGTACAAGTAGTTTTTATTTTCGAGAGGTAGAAAATCATTTAATCACTTCTTTCGTTGAAGGGTGGAGCGAGAGGTTGTGTCAGACTTTTACTAATTAAACCCACATATATAGGTATGTTCCTTCAGTTGCCTTTTGCGGTCTAGTACCATGAGTTTTTTTTTTTTTTTTCAGAAATTCCGCCGTGGACCTAGCGGGCATCGGCCCTACTGAACTTCTACAGTTTTTTAATATTTCCTTGAGGTGCACGTGGAAGGCCATCGATGCCATCGATGACGCGGGCTTAGTCCTTATCGGACAGGGACGAAACATTTGGATAAAAAAATCTTTTAATACATTACATTTAAAGATATCATGACTATCGTTTTATTTTATATATTAATGATGAGTCATCAGAACACACCATCTTCGAAGGATATTGGATTTACTGGGGCGAATAACTAATGTTAACCTAAAAAGGGAATAGAACCTTGAGAAACACATATAATTCTTCATTTACTTCACGTTCAAAATGTTTTTTGTCAAACCCTAAAATCGAGACCCAACAATTTAACAACAGAATAAGCGAGTAAAACCACGCGTCAAGCCCATGCCAAAGCCCGCTATCAGTTGCGAATGGCACACATTCAGTGATCAATGAAATTGGGAAATATTTCATTTTCATACACCACTCTGTTTTTGTTACGTCACACGTTCAATTTGTACATTTTTAGGGTACCGAGGGCCGTAAAAGAAAACGAACATAGGTTTAATTTGCATTACAAAAGGTTTTGAATAAATAATAAAATAATTAAATATATACAAATATTAATAGCAGATATCATCTAAAGTTTTGCCAAGGCATCGTGTTACCCAATTGCTGAGGTGTGGAGGTCTCATAAGCAGTCGCTTTACGTAAACGTGGTCAGAACAAAGGAATAGCAGGCATGGCCGACTCGAGGCGATCAAAGAAAAGAGAATCGAAACGAAACGGTTGTAACTTGGCTAGGGGGTAGATCATGTAGCTGGATATCATATTTTACGTAAAGCGACTGCCTATCAGACCTCCACACCTCAGCGATTGGGTTTGTTCTGACGTCATCTCAACGCTCAGTGACGTGGACTGAACAAAGGAATAGGAGGCGTGGCCGACTCGTGGCGATCAACGAAAAGAGAATCGAAAAGAAACGGTTGTAACTTGGCTAAGCGGGCTGGTGAGAATGGATGCCGATCCTAATGTAGTCAATGACCCTAATGAAATCAATACACGTTAGGTACTAAATTCCATAACTTTTTGTACTTTTTGTTGGACTGAAACAATTTGCCTGCTGCGGTCTTCCCGTCCAACTATTCACTCTAGCCTTGAAGACACCTAAATTATTAGGTGTCTTCAAGGTTAGAGTGAACAGGTTCTTAATAAAGTAGTGCATCTCACCATCAATGATTGCATCCTCGCTTCCCATCAGGTGGAATTGCAGTCAAGCGCTGGTTTTATATCAATGGAAAATCATATAGTGACTGCTTCCACTCTAGGACAGAGCGTGAGGGCGTGTTAGAATTTTACTGACTAAAACCACCCCTATGTTTCTTCAGTTGCCCTTTTCGTCCCAGAACCACGAGTAACCCTTTTAGAAGTCGACCCATGGCCACGGTAAGGTTCGACCCTACTGGGCTCCAACGGTTTTACTGACCTGTCTTCGAGGTGAGCGTGGAACTCTAGATGAGCAATGACTCGGGCTTGGCCCGGACAAATATTAAACGGCTGGCCATTACTCGTCGTCCGCAAGCCCGCGCTTACGGTGGCAGGTAATCGGAATCAGGGTCCAGGCAGCTGGAGCGCGAAGATGTCCTTACCCTCACGCGTGCGGCTGTCTCCTTTGCTGGTATTTCTACTTCGCAGAAGGAGGTGACCGCCGTCCATTCCCCTCGTTCTGGACCATGGTCTGAACTAGGGCTCGGCTAGTAAGGTGGCGGCCGCCGATCAACCCCACGAGGATATGGCGGAACCGCCCAAGCGAGGCATACCTCTACCGTGTACTCCACCGTGTCCTCCAGGCGGTTCGCACATTGGTGGCATTCGATTTTCCTGAGGATGTAAAGTGTAAGTAACACCAATTTTAGAGCCGGAACCCGAGCGTCATGTGTGTGTTTGTAAATTTTTGCCAATTTAACGTTTTGTTTGTGTTCGTCTCATATTTGTATAGCAGGTTTTACTCGCATTGTTATAACAACGAAATGAAGTTTACCAAAACAATTCTGTGGAAGTCTAAATTTAAAAAATATTTGTTAAATAAATACAACATGCTTATTGCGTTGCAGAAATTTCACTTATGTATCATAGATTATTTGAAAAGCATATGAGGTTATACCTTGTGCTGTTATTTTTTTTTCACCGGCCTTTTTTATATCCATAAACTAGTTACTTCATAACACGATTAATACCTCTCGTACTACTGACTACCCATAACAACTGTGAAAGATCTACGAATGATATCAGCTTAAAATACTTTCCGAAGCACTTAGGGGTCGAGGTATATCAAGAATGGTTCACTAGCCAACCTTGCTAAGCGTAGCGTATATCTTCTACCATTCAGCTGTTTCAGCTTAACCGTGAGCCCCTCATACAGCACAACTTTTATTTATTGGTATATGGAGTCTTGATAGATGAAACCTGGGAGTGTATAAGACAGGAGTAAATAGATTATTAAGGTAAGCATGCTCTTTCGTCGTCCTCATGATCGCTTACTAGCAGAAGAGAAACTGATCAAGCGCGAGCCTCATCATCATCATCATTTCAACCAAAAGACGTCCACTGTTGGACATAGGCCTCCCCCAAGCGTCCCCGCAACTCTCACCAGGTCATCAGTCCACCTTATTCCCATAAATTGGAGTGACCACCTTTCTACGTTTGCGACGGCCTTCCAACGCTGCGTTTTCCAGTGCGCGGTCGCCACTCTAGAACCTTTCGACCCCATTGACCATCCGTTCTACGAGCAATGTGCCCTGCCCACTGCCACTTTAGTTCGACGATCCTTTGGGCTATGTCAGCGACCTTAGTTCTCCTGCGGATATCTTCATTTTTTATGCGTAAGCCTTCTGATGAGGCCCTATTAATAATTTAAAAAAAACCGATAAAGTGCGAGTGAAACTTACCTATATAAATAGTTCAATTCCCGAATCGAATCTCGAGATATTTGCGAATCGCAAAAAATACTTTTTCTAATATTTGTGCAATGAGGCGTTTCTTCATGCCAAATTTTAGGATTCTGAATCAATGGGAAGTACCTTATTTGTTTGATTTCCTAGCGAGTGTCAAAATAATATGCACCTAAATGGTGCATAAACCTTGTCTTTAGATTGCGTTGACATAGAAGCTTGGTTCTTTCACTGCTGCTTGGGGTAGCCAACTTGAGTATTTGATATTAATTACAATTTCATATCTACACGCGTTTCTGAGAAAAAGTGTCTTGACAGACAGAAAGACAGTCAGACACACAGACAGACGAAACAAAGAAAATCATCCTATAAGAGTTTCATTTTTGAAAGTGGCGCCAGTGACTGAAAAGATGAAAGGGAATCGTTGGTCTTGGTATGGTCATGTGAAGAGGAGGGATGAAACGCCCGTTACTAAAAGAGTTACATGTGGATGGATGGAGAGGGAGAGGGAGACCAAAGAAAAGATGGATGGATTGTGTGAAGAGTGAAATGAAAGAAAAGGAAGTTGGTGATAGCATGACTCGTCATGCTATCACCAACTTCCTTCAAACCTTCAACTTCCTTCCAACTCCCAACAGGGCTGAGTGGAAGAAAAAAACGTGTTGCGCCGACCCCAAATAATACGGGACAAAGGCATGAAGATGATGAAGAGTTTCATTTTTGCCGACTTAAGTTCCACCATAACATCATTGGAAAAAAAGAGATCGATTTCATCGTCCTAAGAATCATATCGACTAATCGACTAACCCCTCAAGGAATTTCGAAGGAACAAAAACACTCGCAAAGTGGGACGAAGTAATTCATCGCGTATCGGGAAATAAAGCTCTCGGATTGGGATCGTAACACTCCAAACATATATAATGCACACAACGAATCTAGTTTTCTCCTGTTTTAGTGATGGTGGTTGTTTGTTGATTTATGGAATAAGAATCAATGTAACATTTTATTGAGCAGATGAGGCTTATCATATTATTTTTACAACTTAAAATCCTCATATTAATACTTTTTTTATAATGTAGGAAATCATCTAATGAATTCTTGTTACTAACACCTAAAAAATCTTTCTTCTCTTTTTCAGTTTTTTTTTTTATTAATGACTTTTCTCGTTCTAGTTATAGTAGTTCGTTTAGTTGCCCTTTGCGCTCTAGGACCACAGGTAACCTTTTTAAAAGTTGAGCCATGGCCCTAGCCCTAGCAGGCTTCGGCCCAGCTGGTCCCCTACGGTTTCGCTGACTCTCTTTGAGGCGCGCGTGTAGCTCTACGTGCCGTTGACGGTTCGAGCTTGGTTCGGAAGTTTACCCGATAGCCGGACAGCCTACGGTGACTGGTAGTCGGGGTAGGAGTATCGGTGGCTGGGGAGTACAGATGTCCAATCCTTCGCGCGTGCGGCTGTCTCCTTCGCTAGCATTACTGCTTCGCAGAAGGAGGCGACCGCTGCCTATTCTCCTTTGCTCCGGACCATAGCCATAGCCCACGCGAGAGGTCATCCCCACGAGGAAACGGCTGTGGTCCACCCAAGCGGGGCACACATCCACCGTGTGCTCCACCGTATCCTCCAGGCGGTCCGCACAATTATAACGAACGGGCGTTTCTTCCTACTAAATCCGATGTAGGAATCCCTCGAAGTTACCATATCCGTTACGGTTACGGCCTTCGTCATGCAGAAGGTGAGGATGCCGTGACTACTGCCGTTATTGGCCTACGCTGATAACTAGAGGGACTCGTGCACTTTGCGTGTGGTCACAACATTATGCTGAGCGTTCGGCCGTTTTGCGTGAAGGTGGTGCATATTTTTCCTATATAATATTTACAATTTAAAAGTTGGTCCTAAGTTTGCTTTCGTTGGGCTACCGGATGGTCTGCAAGCCCACGCCTCTGATAGCTGGAAATTGGGATCAGAATCCCGGCAGCTGGCGCGTGACGTAGGCCGTTCCCTCACGCATGCGGCCGCCTCCTTCGCTAGCCGGTTTTCCGAGACACTGGGTTGATGAAACTACACAGCAAAGGTTTGGTGGTTGGGTTAATTTACTAGAAGCCCAGTTTTTTGGCTAAAATTAGGTTTTTAAAGAAATATCTTATTACTTCAAACCACTACACAATGTTCATGTGGTGTACGAATCTGCTCATGTTACAAAACATAAAATCCGCAGAGATAAGTTGTAACTTTAAAACCACCTTCTCATTTCATCTAAGGACGTGTTTGTTTGCGCATAGTCCTTATTGTCTAAACTATAAGACTGCTTGTCGTGTGGTTCGAAGTTATTATTACTACATTGGCAGAGTGTATTGTTACAGTAGCTATTTACACTGGACTCAAGATTGCAGCTCTTTTTTCAGTTGTTTGTTGCGAAAACGATTACAAAACGGTATAAAAGTTAGAGTGCTATTTTAAAATGTATTTTGCATGTTCGTAAAAACTTAGGATTCTTTAAAATTATAAACAATTTTCACAACAAAAATTCGCGTAGTAAACACGAAATTGTATTACATAAATGGAAATATAATGGAGAACTTAGCGAGGGAAAATTCAAAACTCATATTAAGCATGTCCTAACAAAAAAAGCACGTTATAAGGCTAAAGACTATGTCGAAGACATGCTTGTTTGGCAATGACTACTTCTGCACATGTGGCCCCCTGGTAACTCATTATTGTTGTGTCTATTAACTGCTCCATCTTTGTTTTAATATATACTTTTTTACAATATTTTTTAAATTATTTAGACTTCTACTACCTTAAATTCATTAGTAATATAATAGAATAGAATAAACTTTATTGTATACCATAAAAGTAACACAACTTATACATAAACTTAAATTTATGGGTACAATGTTATTTATTTTGTTAACATCTCATTTATTGATAGTTGTAATTATTCATATTTTCTTGCTTTTTTTTATAAAGCTTCTTTTTTATAATGTGAATGTGACAACACTGTCTCTGACTCCACGAACTCTTAGATTACTTTCTATTACGACTCACTTTTTTAATATGATTATTTTCATTGTGATTTACTTTTCACAGCTTTACGTTTCAGCAGCAAGTCGTAGACTTTTCACTATACAAACATAATTTAATGTAAAGATAAAAAAAAATTCAAACTTAAATTTTATGTGATTTCTCACTGACTTACTTATAATACAATTTAATGCAATTTTTTTTTCTATTTTGTGCATTTTAATACAATCCAATCTAATGTATTTGCGACGCACCTATGTTCCTAAAATTAGTCTTGTAACTTGAAATAAATGAATAATAAAAAATAAACGTTCCAAAATAAAACAAAGCCACGTTTCATACCGTCTTAGAATCGAGCCTCAGAATACCCACAATTTGGTTGGAGACAAAATTTATTTTTGTGTTTTCCCGTTCAGTCAACATTGTTCTCGGTCTCTAAGTAATGTAGCGGAGGAAGAAAGTCAACTGTCTCCCTCATTTTTTCGTCGCTGCAACAAGATACAGTTAGAAGTTTTTTTTAAATAAAAGTTTTTAAATTTTATTTTAAATGAAATTATTAATAATAAATATAAAAAAAATAACATTATTCAGGGTAGTTGGTGCATCGTATGCCACATTGAAATGGTCGACCGGAGGGGTCATCTGCTATCCTTTCAGATCCCTAAACACTTCTTAAGCCGTATGAATATTTTTTTTTCATCGACTTTTTATTGTTTTGTGAAAATAAGATTCAAATTTTTCATTCAAATACAAATTTAAAAAAAATATATAAGGCATAGACTCTGAATTTAAATTTTATTTAGATGGCCGGTGCCTACCTTCCGGTTTTGTCATCAGATCTGTTCGATGTGTCTCTTCCCTTTCTTCCTTCAGTCAGTCATCGACTTTACGTACAAACAAAGCAACTTTACTTGTTCCGACAGTTCTTCTACGATTCCATGAAGAGTTCCGTTTCGCATCTTTAAAGTTCGTCATCAGGTCATAACAATATTCCTGTGGGACCAACTCGGAAGTGTAGTCTTTCAATAAAACAAAATAATTTCAAAATCTGTCCACCATTGACTGAGAAATCGGTGAACACACAAAAAAAAAATATGCTACTGAACATAATAACCTCCTCCATTTTGAAGTTGGTTAAACAGACGAATCATCTATTTAACTGTGGCTCTATTTATTCATCTCAAGACCCTGGGAACCTGTGGATGGCGTCCAAGGGGCCAAAACCAACTCGCAGATGCCTTGGACACTTTTCATGAAACTTGATACCAGCCGAAAATTTCAACTCTATATGCTTTATGCTAGTGCACCCAAAGACAACCTCCAGTAGGTGAGAAACCATTGCGAGATATGGAAAACAAAGACCTATGTTTTTTGGATGCTTTTTCCTATTATTATTATAAGATACGTTTTACATTAAGACTAAGAATAGCATTCTTTTGCAAGTTTTAACTTAATAAATTTTATTTGTTTTTCTTCAAATTTTTTGAAATAAAACAAATAAAATTTATTTTAATCATTTAACTACACATATAATAGCCATAATACTACTTATAAACAATTAATCCAATAAAGGTTATAGATATATATACAAACTGAAAGTAAATATACGTACAAACTTGAATAAAAAGAAATCATTGGGCATTAAAATATTCATTCACATCACTGTCAATGGGAAAAGTGCCCAGAACGCTGGCAGCATTGCCACGTTGAATAGCTGATTCGTTGGCCAAATAATTGCTCAGCTCTCTGGTCACGCGAAGAATCAAATCAACCAGCTGTTTGCTGATATTCCGATTAACACCATTTTCATGGTTATATAGTCTGATATTAATAAAGAACTGATTTTGATCATGTGTAAATTACGAACAGCATAGCATTTATCACTATTTTGTGTGAAGAGTGATATGAAAGAAAAGGAAGTTAGTGATAGCATGACGAGTAACAGGGCAGAGTGGAAGAAAAAAACGTGTTGCGCCGACCGCAAATAATACGGGATAAGGGCAGGAAGATGATGATGATGATGATGATGATAGCATTTATCACTATTATACACTAGCTTTTGCCCGCGACTTCGTCCGCGTAGAAGTCGAAAATGGTTTTATTAGGTTTTTTGAGATACGAAAATATGAAATATTATTTATTAGCTTTGTCGTATATTATAGTATCTTAGCCGTGTGCAGCGCCCCTTAGTAAACTCCACCGCGGGTGACGTAACCTACAAACTTATTATTTGCGGTTGGTACAGTAATCGGGTCTAGTGATCGAACCGCAAAATTAAGTTTGTTTTTTATTGTATATACTTTTCCGGGATAAAAAGTACTCATTATGGTGCCCAGGATATTAAAGAATAATTATACCAAGTTTCATCGTAATCGAACCAGTAGTTTTTGCGTGATGCCTGAACAAACAGACAGACAGACAAAAATTTTTTAAATCACATTTTTGGGTTTGGTGTCGGTCTAGTAACACCCTCTGCCATTTATTATTTTGATATTTTCAATATACAGAATTTTCACTTCTACAGATTTATTAAAGTATAGATTAACTTTAAACTAAAAATTACTATATAAAACCGTTGTGAGGATTAGTTTTTATTTTCTTTTCAGCAATTTAATGTTTGTCTGACAGTTTGAGTATTTTCTGTTGTTTACCTAAATGTCTGTCTTTGGTATTGATCGGCAAGCCGTTGAGCTTCATTTTTTTTTTATTCTTGATAGGTTCGCGCTTGACCGCTGTCTCACTTAATAGAAAGCGACGATGCGGTCGACGATGGAACGCGCTTACCTAGAAGTAACCTTTTCACTCTTGACTTAAAGATTCCCGGGTTGTAGCCATCAGGAAACACAGATTCCGGCAAGGAATTTCACTCCTAAGCTGTACGCACAATGAATGTGTTCCCAAAACGTTTTGTGCGTATAGGTGGGATATCCACCATGTACCGGTGGCCGTAAGCCTGGTGGTTCTATGATGGGACGGGCTAGGCGGAATTAGGTCATGCAATTCCGACGCACACTCCCCGAAATGCAACCGACAATGATCCTGAGTTCTTGCACTGATTGGACAGGTCCAATCAAATCTGTGTGGTACTTTCGTCAAAAGACTATCTTAGACACTGATCTGTATGTTTCTCATATGGTATGATCATTATATGATTGTTGTATAGACTTTAAAAGAAACTTTGAGCCCTGAGTCCACTACATGAGCCCAGTCCTGATTGGTGGTTGTCACATATCTTTGAAGTACGAGTTTTCGGACATTTTTCTCACGATGTTTTCCGTCACAGTTTTGAGAGCAATGCTGAAATTAATTTAGACAATTTAGATGCGTATATCTGGACTTTAACCTATGATGAAAGAAAGAAAGAAAACGAGTTTATGTACATCAAACATGGCGCATACCTTAAAAAAAAAAAAAAAAATAACAATAACGACATATAATATAAGTGGTAGAATAAGCGTCACATTCACGGAAAACGATCAGCGCTCAGCAAAATGCTAGGGCTCATATAAGACAGGGCCACAGCACCAGCCGTCGTCGACGGTGAGACGTTGATTGGTCATCAAGGATTACATATTATATACTTAAAATCACTGAATAAACCAACCAAAACCATAAATAACAATAAACCATTATACGTAAAGAAGTACAAAAATAAAAATAAACAAAAACAACAAAACACATTCGGCAAATAAGCATTGACGTAGTCGATTATTACAGTCGATCAATAAATGATCGAACTTAAAACTATATACTTTTACGTATTGCGTTGTGACAATATAAATTCATTTTCTTTCTTTCTTTCTTTCTTTCTTTCTTTCTTTCTTTCTTTCTTTCTTTCTTTCTTTCTTTCTTTCTTTCTTTCTTTCTTTCTTTCTTTCTTTCTTTCTTTCTTTCTTTCTTTCTTTCTTTTTCTTTCTTTTGCTCTTTCTTTCTTTTTCTTTGTGTCTTTCTTTTATCTTTCTTTCTTTCTTTCTTACTTTCTTTCTTTATAACTATTCCACCACGACCACTGCTCAACCACCATTTACAAGCATATTATAACCATACAAATAAACCCCTTCATTTAGAAAATGTACTTATAGATTGAGGAAAACTCAATAGCTTTAACAACATTTCAAGGATAATTCCATATTAGTCATTATTATAGTATCTAGTGAGTACATCCTTATAACAGACATATTCGCTATTTATCTATGATGATTCATATTTATAATAAGTTAATTAACTTATATTAAACGATCCACTCATTAGTTCACGCAAACAATGGAAAATTACTTATTTAACTATTCATGAAGTTTCTATGATTCTATATTCATATGTGTGTAAAGATTTTAACAGGGCATTGAAAAAAATATAATTTTTAAATTTGACTTGCAATTCTATTCTGTTGATAGCTGCGACATCTCGCGTCCGGCCCTGGTTCAGGCCATGGTCTGGAGCAAGAGGGTGTTGAGTTACGGGATCGGGTTGTAAATTAAAGATGATAAAGTTCTATTTCAAGGTTATATTTTAGTAACACCTAACCAATTACAGAATGCGACCGGTTCCCAACCCGACAAGCCCGTGACTGTCGTACGTCGCGCGAATGCAACATTGCAAAACCTATGACACGGTGCATTGTCGTCTCTACAAGGGAACTGGAAGTGGTCGCCTCCTTCTGCGAAGCAGAATTGGGCGGGCTTGCAGACGACGAGCAATGGATCGAAATGCTTCGCGTCCGGGCATCTCGTAAGAAAAAGGCTGAGTCGTCTACAGCGCATAGTATCCGCCTCGCGGAAATATCAGCAAAACCGTAAAAGCCGAGTAGGGCAGATGCCCGCTAGGATCACTGGAATTTTCGAAAGAGATATCATGGTTCTGGAATGCAAACAGAAACTAAATAACATATGTTTTAGTCAGTAAAAGTTGACATGCCCTCTCGCTCCACCTTAAAGCGGGAGAAATCAATTTTACATCTTCAAACTGTTCCACCTATGAATGCATCCTTTAGGATACTCAATTGACAAGTCGTGACAAACGGATTAAGGTAGCTGTATAGGCAACGATATGCATCTACAAGTTACCGGTCTACTGGTCTCCTTTAGATTGAGATGTCGATCGATCTAGAGGATAGAGGATTAGGTAGGAACATGATTATATTATTCAGTAACTGTTTATTATTATAGAAAGTAAGTTTTTTATGCACTACGTCTTGTGATCGTTTTCAGTAACACTAAGAAACGACTAAATGGGTTTTTTTTAGGTGGGAAAATAATCTTATTACATATCTCGCCCCCATCGACCATCTGTTCTGCGAGCAATGTGCCCTGCCCACTGCCACTTAAGTTTGGCGATTCTTCGGGCTATGTCCGTAACCTTGGTTCTCCTGCGGATATCCTCATTTCTGACGCGATCACGCAAGGAAACTCCGAGCATAGCCCTTTCCATTGTCGATGACCTGGTGAGGGTCGCGGGAATTCGATGGATGCGAGACGCACAGGACCGGTCATTGTGGCGGCATTTGGGGGAGGCCTATGTCCAACAGTGGACGTCTTTCGACTGAAATGATGATGATGATATATCTCGCTCTTGGGCGGAGCGGGAGATAGTGTCAGAGTTTTACTGACTAAAAACCCACTCCACTCACCGGACGGTAGGACGGCTGGCTAGCCATTGCTCACCTTCCGCAAGCCCGCGCCTACGGTGGCTGGAAATTGGGATCGGAATCCCGGCAGCGGTTGGAGCGTAAGGACCGTTGCCTCACGCGATCGGCGGCCTCCTTTGCTAGCATTACTGCTTCGTAGAAGGAGGCGACTACCTGCCACTCCTCCTCGCTCTTGACCATGGCCTTTACCAAGGCTCACGATTCCACGAGGACATGGCAACGACTAAATGGGTACGTATTATACCATTGTTCGATTATGAGCCAAGTAATGAATATTCATTAGTTTTTATTTTATAGCACTTTGCCCGCGACTACGTTTGCGCGCATCACGATGATTATTCGGGATAAAATGAATACGCGGTATGAACTCTATTTAACCCTGAGCAGTCCTGTTTAAAATAACAACCTCAACAATATTGCGGTGTAATGCTTTTACTTGCATCCTGGTACCATTACATAATTTCGGAGGCTTCAAGTTCCTAAGCAACATAATCGGTGTGTGTGTTACGAATTGCACTTTGTGGTATGAAAGGCCGGCTGGCAGAAACTTAACCGGATATAGTGGACTGCTTCGTCTGTATTTATCACATCAACAGTATCTATTGAACACACTATTTAGTTAGGCATTAAATGATGTCAACAACTTTGACGTCAATATAGCTCTTTCTCTTAGCCATTATAATGGTTTGTCCTGACGCCCCGGTCTGTGTTTCTGTAAGCATCGTTCGAGAATAGCGTGTAGTGTACAGCTGGTCTCTTATGCATAGCGAGTTGGCGTTAAAATTTCCACAGAGGCCATGTATCATATTAGATTTCACTACCTCATAGAGCTTTGGATCTAGATTGGAATCAGGTATTAATATACACTGTAGAAAGCATGTATATGTATTTACTGTATTTACTCTCTTCGTGACGTCAGTTGGCTGTGTAAACAAATGCGCTCAGTATGGCCGATCAGTTGACAGTGGACAGCTGTCACTTTAGTTTACACAACCGAATGACGTAATAACATGGTGGCTGCTACTTCAAGGCGATAAAGAACAAATAATAAAAACAGAAAACTTTGAATTGAATTTTAAAATTTTATTTTGTTATTTTATGAACTAAAACTAAAAATTACCAACTCAATTTTACCTAAGCTATCTTAATAACAAACTAGCTGTTTCACGCGACTTCGTCCGCGTCAAGTTCGTAAAAATGCGCAAATGCAACTAATAATTATGTGCTTGTGATTCATGCCGAAAGCATCTAATTTATTTATTTTACTTTCACACAAAATTGCATTTCATATGTACAGATTTATATATATTTTTTTTTCGCTCATCAACAATACAATACACTTAAATGAGATACATCAAAAGAAATTATGAACATCAATAAACAAAAAGCGACATGTAGCCTCCCGCTCTGGGTAAAGCGACAGAATATAGTGTCAGGCTTTTGCTGACTAAAACCCACTTGTATTCTTTTAGTTGCCATTTGCATTCCAGTGCCACGGTAACTTGGGCAAGCCACAATCGCGGCAGTAAATCTCATCTTTAAGGAAAAGTTAAACATGACACTACAGAATCTTCTGACGCAGGTCTTCATCGCACACAGGTGTTTCGGAAGGTACCTGTTTCAAAAAAAAACACCCGAGTGTCAAAATTGTGCGAATCGCCCAGTAGACACAATGGGGTATACGGTGGAAGTTTATCACACTTGGTTAGGGCAATTAGCGGCAGCAACCTCTCGTGTCCGGCCCTTGTTCAGGCCTGATACGGAGCAATAGGGAATGGGAAGCAACCACCCCCCACGGCCAAGCAGTAATGGGATCACGGAAGGTGGTTGAAGCCATGAGGGAGAGGACATGATTACGGTGTTATAATAGCCGAAAACTTAGTTCCAATATATATATATTTAACTATCACTCAACGCCGTCTAGTCCCAAGCTAAGCAGAACTTGTGTTATGAGTACTAGATAACCGATAAACATATTTTTAAATACATACGTATTATAGATGAATAACACCCAGACACTAAACAAATGATCGTGTTCATCACACACACATTTGTCCAGGGTGGGAATCGAACCCATCTGGCATAGCAGTCAGGCCCACTAACCACTAGACCAACAGGCCAGTCACAATGTATATCATCTATCAAATAACTTCTCCCATTTTGGCTGGACAGAGTTTTCCTTCAGTTGCCTTTTGCGTTGCAAGTCTGCGGTAACTGCAACATCCTGCATTTCTGATAAGCATCACGTCATAAAATGCTCACATGTTCATTATAACTTTATCATTACTATAATAGTATTATAATTAAACCGCAAGTACATATGCGGTAATTTTAGATTTATCAATTTAAATTTCCTGTAAACTTGAATCTCTGTTTATAGTTAAAGTTATAAAAGTAACCTTGCTTTAATACATAACAGAAAAAGGTCATTTATTGCTGGAGTTATATTAGTAACCTTACTTTGACACATATTAGGAAAAAGCAAAATAATTTGATTTGACATTGCCTCGACATGGATTTGATTGAGTAGGTATTCAAAATTTTGAATTTTACCTACATGGGCAATTATAAAACGTCATAAGCTAGTGGATGGTTTCAATTGGTCGTTCCCTATGAAGAAAAACTGGAAGAAAAGCCAAGGCTTATCCCAGTTTAAAAAAAAAACTGGGCAAGTGCGAGTCGGACTCGCGCACTGAAGGTTTTGTAAAAACTACAATTCCCGAATAAAGTCTCGAACATTTTTCCGAATTGCAAAATAGTTTTTTTTTTTTGTGACTTAAGTAACACAAATGTACTGCTTTCAGATTTATTCCTTTACTTCTTTGCTGTTAGACCTTGCTTAATGCCAAATTTCAGGATTCTGAGTCAACGAAAAGTACCCTATGAATTTTGATTCCTTTGAGAGTATCGAAATATACGTTTTATGCGGCATAAACGGTCGTTTTTTTCGTTTACTCAGAGACTTATTTTTTTCACAGCTTCAAGAAGCCGCAGACTTGAGTATATGGGTTTAAATTTTAACTCGATACCTCCACGCCTTCCCGGGATATAGGGTCTTGACCGACAGACGTACAACAAAGTGATCTTATAAGGGTTCCATTTTTTTCTTTCGAGGTACGGAACTCTAAAAAGATTATTTTTACAAAATTAATAGGTATTAAGTATAGGTATTAGGTATTAATAGGTATTAGAGAACAACAATGGTGTCAGTACCAGTCAATATTGTACCCAAAAGCAAATCTACAGTGTTCTCACGTTCATATTATGAAAAAGAGCTTTTAGAAAAATAAAAATAAAATTATCACTAATGAAGTTAAGGTGGTTGAATCAAAGTCAAAATAATATTAAAAATACTGCAAAAGTGATGTAACAAAAAGTTAAAAAAAACACAATAAAAACTGGCTGAGGTAATATTTATAACAATCAAACTTCTAAGCATTAATCAGTCAAAACTATCATGGAGCAACTTATCGATACTCTAAATTTTTGGTCCCTATAAACATCATTCATTTTTATATATAAAGAAAGTGGAAAGATTTGTAGCTTTGTTTGTAATTAATTATTTTTTTATTTATCGTTTATTTCAGGCATTAACCCATTGAAATATTATTAAATTAAATTGTTACACCTGAGCTGTAATTGAATTTGAGTAGAGAGTTGAGAGAGAGACAGAGAAATGCTTTTTTGTTTTTTTGTTTGTAGGATGATATCTGAAAATACTGGTCTGATAGCCAACATTTTTTCAACGATAGAAAGCTGCTTTATTCTTGAGTGTCATAGACTATATTTTAAGTACGCGGGCGAAAGCACAAGCAAAAGGTAGTAAGTATTAAAATTATTAACATTAAGAGTGCAAAACTGTAACGTCAAAGTTAACCCTTTGGATTGATTTTGATACTCAATACTTTACCACTGAGTGAAAAAGACAAATATATTTTCTGCCTTCATGCGAGTAAAGCCTACAAAAGTCAGTCTGTCACTTTTAAAAATGCTAGTAAGGAATGTAACTTTTCAGATTTCCGTGATTACGTTTTCCAACACCGTGACTCATGTATTTCAAACTAAGGGTCCACCCTTTGTCCAATGGACCTGTAGAACAAGTTAACAAGATAATCCGGGATTATCGTCACGTCGCCTTTCTAATAGGGATCGCTTAGCCGTCACTTGATTAGGCCCTTGCCTCATTAAATTGTTTTACATTTTAACGAAGATTGGGGTTTAAAAGTTTGTGGAGGCTTAAATTACAATTGACTTATGGAAATGTTTTAGAATGTATTTATTTAGTCTAAGTGGTAGCAACCAAAAGTGTTACATTTAGAAGTGGAATATCAATGGCAGTTCAAATGTTGAAATACATACACACATATCTACGAAATTGGACCTCACTGGCGCATTGGATATGAGAATTGGCATGGCTAAGAGCGTCATGTCTCAGCTTGACAAAATCCAGAGGAATTGCAACATCTCCGTAAAGACCAAAACTAAACTGGTACGGACCCTGCCCCCCTAGCCAAGTTACGATCGTTTCGTTTGCGTCAAACGCCTCGAGTAGGCCACGCCTCTTTTATCCATTTTTTCATCTCCCTAATAATACTTACAACTTACTGAAAGTCAACTTAGCATTACCATTATTTATTTATTTACATATACTTTATTGCATACCAAGTTACAAATTAAAAAAAAACTTTTTACAAAAAAAGAATAACCGACTTCACTAAAAAAAAATACTAAAAGGATCAAAATAACTTTAATTTCGGAAGTCGGTGTTACTCGGTAGTATTTGTATCTTATTTAACACCGACTTCCGAAATTAAAGTTATTTTGATCCTTTTAGTATTTTTTTTAGTGAAGTCGGTTATTCTTTTTTTGTAAAAAGTTTTATTTCACACTTTTTAGTTGCGATACACTTATAAACAGATGCCTATTTTTCATGATAATTCCAATTAACCCAAACACTGCTAGGTTACATTGTGTTATTATGAAGTTCCTGTGTCTACCTTCCACCTTCCGGCCGCATCATCAGATCAGTTTGATAGTACCTTATAGCCAAAGTGCATCTCATGACAATTCTAATAAGCCCAAACACGGCTAGGTTACATTGATTAATTACGGAGTTCCAGTGCCTACCTTCCGGCTCCGTCATCATCATCAGATCACCTCGATGATACCATTTTCAACGTAACTATTCAGAACCATTCATTTATTTGTTTTGTCATAGTCGCATAACTATCTTCATTGTGATATCTATGCGAGTAAGAAGTTCCGTTGACTATTTCTGGTTTTCTTCATCAGTTCCACTTCATCAAATTTTACCTTTTGACTGTAAATACTTAAGTTCTCGATGAAAATACCAAAATCATTATATGGTTGCCTATAATATTTGAGGAGTTCCCTCGATTTCGCCGAGATTCCATCATTAGATCCCAACTTGGTAACTATGGGACCATTTGGGAAGTATATCCTTTCCAACAAACAAAGAATTTTCAAATCGGTTGGCAAGCAACGAAGTTATGCCCGAACAAACATAAAAAAAAAATACAAACATCCGAATTGAGAACCTCCTCCTTTTTTAGAAGTCGGTTAAAAATTGAATTGTAATACAACAAAAAACATACAATTGGCGGCCTTATCGCACTCGGCGATTTCTTCCAGGCAACCCAGAATGGATAGAGACTGCCTGGACACAAAATGGGGTACTATGTTACCTATATTGCATTTTTTATGATGATTTTAAGAAGTATTCAAATCAAAATAAGGACATACTTTATCATTGAAATAACGGTCAAGATATAAACAGAAAACTCATCTTTCTGGAATTATGTAGATATATGAATCTCCCTAATCAATAACCTAGAGTCTAGAAAAAAAAGTGACAATTCTATAATGCTTTTTGGAGACTCGCCAGCTGAGATAAAATGCTGGACAGAAAATAGTGTCGAGAGAACAGTGATAAGTTGATTTATGAGAAATTGTAAATGAAAACATATCTTTGTAGTCATGCTGAACTTTAAATAGAAAGGAAATAAATTGATTGTCATCACATGCAAGCGTTTTTAAGAAAAATAGACTTTTGTGAAGAGAAACCCTATTGATCTAGTTATTTTAGCTGAGCGTCTATAATTTAATTTAAATAAATTATAAAGATGTACAATTGTACACCAAATTTCACAAGAATTCAATGTTTCAACCTGCAAATACCTTTTAAATACTTTTTACTAGTCCCTGAACATAAATAAATAAAAGATATTGAATTAGTAAGATTTATTTACGGAATATACAAAAAAAAGAAGATATTTAGTTACATAAGTATCTTGAAAAAGAAACTAAATAATCGTGTCAATAACTAACTAATCATTCTTAGTCATTCTTCTTTAATGGGGGAGGCCTATGTTAAATATTACATAAATAATAATATAACATAATATTATTATATAATATTATATTAAATATTTATGTATGTTTATTTTTTTAATATATATATATGCATTTGATCCCTTGTTTTCCTATTAATCTTTTCTTTTTTTTTATGCACCTACCATGTTTTCTCTTCACTACCCTTGGTTGACTGGTAGAGAATGCCTAAGGCATTAAGTCCACCTTTGTACCTTTGTGTTGCATGAAGTTTTAATAAATAAATAAATAAATGTTCAACAGAGGACGTCTTACGGCTAAAATTAAAAAAAAAAATGAACCTTTTCAGCACAGCTGTGTGGTTCACACTATGCTTTTGTAAATATTGTCTCTTTTATTTTAGTGTTGCGTATTTTTTTTCTTTCTTATATACTCAAATCTACCTAGACAAACATCTACTATTTCCCAATATAGTTAAGAATACATACAACCACTTTCTATAATATTGTGCTACCTCAATAAACTAACCGACGGCTAAGGGGTGACCGCCGAACTGTGGCCAAACGCTACGCGGATAAAAGTCCGCAGAAATTTCACTAATATGTTGACAATAGAACCCCAGAACGATCAACTGAAATTATTGGGGTTCGCCGGTACCCCAAAGTGAATCGACAGTAACTGCTTGTGTTAGGAACTATCTGAGTGACCCGAGTTTTTATTGGTGTTCCTATAAAGTGGAAGAATAAGAGCAGTTTGCCTTAGTATCGTGAAATGTACGTGTAAATGTATTTGCTCGAATTATATAAACAGCTAAGAATACAAAATCTGTCAAAAGATATTTTTTTAATGTATTATCGATATGACAAGTCTGTGGAATTATCTAAAAGAGAAATCAAAATCAAAAACATTTTATTTCAAATAAACCATTTACAGGTACTTTTAAAACATTTACT
This sequence comes from Mythimna vitellina, assembly GCA_949316375.1. Lineage (NCBI taxonomy): Eukaryota > Metazoa > Arthropoda > Insecta > Lepidoptera > Noctuidae > Mythimna > Mythimna vitellina. Next base: position 1,771,551 of record OX438687.1, on the reverse strand, counting down.
TTTAAAATTTCAAGAAGTCAGTCAGTTAGGAAAAAAAAATGATGCTAATTGCAAAGCGTAGATCTCTATGGAAAAGAATGCGAAAGAAACTCCATGGTAGTGGAGCTGGACCAGCATTGAGCCAAGCATTTTTATCTTGAATATAATCCTCAAACTTATAATATGCTTGCCTGCATAGTGTGCGTTTAATACAAGATTTAAATTTCATTTCATTCATTTCTAAAATTTGTGAGATTCCGCAGGTCTAAAACACAAAGGTTAAATCAAATTTAATCATAAATGTTTATTTGTCAAAATATGGTACAATAGATGTTACAATATTAGTTCCAGCATATTCTGACTTACTATAGAACTTACAAAAATTTATATAAAAAATAAGCGTATATAATATTATTACCCTATAAATTAGTCATTATAAATCAGTTAATAAACAAATTAAATTAATTAAATCTATATACATATAATAAAACGGTAAAATTATTTTGCAATGGTATTAATTGGCGCAAAAACTACTGAACCGATCCCGTTCAAATTTTGCATACATAATCCTTATAGGACGGGGCAACTTATAGGCTACAAATTATTACGCTACTTGCTAAGGGGGGTGAGCAATAATCAAAAATGTCGGTATTGAACATTTGCCGCGAGTTCGATCCTCAGCTACAGTTAAAAAATTTGTCATTATTTTTTCTGTTTTTTTATGTAACTTTTACCATTTTTTTCAAAATAAAATTGACATTTTTATTAGCTATTTTTTAAATATTTTGTAAAAACTAATCAAAACACATAATAAAATCAAAGTGGCGAGCTGCAAGTTTAACTTCTGAAATTAAAATCATCACGCTATCATCTAGTATTATCTGTAGTAATGTTATCTGTACATTGACAAAAGTCGAGTTGTTATGATTACTAAACGCTTCAAATAAATGCGAGGTTGCTACCTAGCCTTAGATTTTACTATAATTTTCACGTCATAAATGTGGATACGTACCCGCTATAATGTTGAAAAACGAGGGTCCAAACTTATGAGGGTAGCGGCCAAACCTACGGCAGTATTGCCTTGTTAATAACTGTCTTTATGATAACTATTCAATTTTAATAACTTAGGTTTTATATAGTAGGCAAATTCTGATTAAAATTATAAAATTATGAATTCTTCAGAGAGGGTAAGTTGTAGGTTTTTTTAAGAGAAATTATTTGTATGAGATGAATGTGGATATTATATTTATTATTGTAAACATTATATTACGTACTTATTGCTTCGAATGCCTCAGAACATTCCGTATTCTTTATTTTATATGTTTATGTACAATTTCCGGTCCTCAAGATACAGGCACCGCCTAGTTTGGGGACCATTGTAATAATTCTGGTAAAATATAACTCCTGTTACCGATTCGTAAATATATTATACCTATGTTTAAGAAAATACTTGTAACAATGGTTAAATAAATAAAGTAATTATTATTAATTGTTAAACAACAAAATGGAAAAGTCGGTGCTTTTTCTTTATGTTGCTTAACAATGGAGACTCAGTAGTCTCCTGTTTATTCGTTTTTGTTGAGAAATTGTGATGACATTTATGCAATAGTGAGAAAGAGCAGGCTGCTTCCTTTATGGCACCGAATTAGGAACACGCCTTTCTTACTGTCGATATATCGTACAGCTCGAACTGTGTGTCTGCCACGCACCGTTACCTCGCGAAGGCGCATTTTAATAGCACATAAATTGCTATAACAAGAGACCCGTACATGACCGCAAAAAAGCTATATATTTTATTGTTCTTGAGACTATAATTTTTTAAATGTAATATTTTGTTGTAACAACAATTAAATTTGTAATTATGTGACATCGAAATATATCGAATACCTGCACAAAAAAAAGTTAAACTGAACATCAGAATAGTTTTGGATTCAGATCAGGAGACGTTTTTATCGTAATTTCCTTCACTTTTTAGATATCAGTGGTGATGAAATAATTTATTCAAAGTGTTGAAACTTATGAACTAGTAAGTCATTTTACGGTTGTTACCACTAGACCAGCATTAGGCCATAATGTCCAAATAATCAATAAAAAAAATATCGTATTTCTCGTAATCATAGAAAGCTACAAAACATTTGAAATCCTTTTATAAATGACCACAGATCAATTACCTTTAAACACGAAAAAACTGGCAGCTACAAATGTACAAAAATTCATAAAAAAAAAAACAACACTTGTAAACAATTACATATGGCGTGAAAGATGTCTGATATGAAAAATGTACAACGTAATGGAAAAGCAAAAGGAACGATTGAATAAACAAAACTGAATGTGTAGATGTGGGTTCTGGACATAGGACCAGTTTATGTCGCGACGCCTAGGGAGAGGCGTATGTCCAGCTGTGGACGTCCTTCTGCTGATACGAAGATGATAAATAATCTGGACGTTCAAAGTCAAAGTCAAAGCGTTTATTTCTAACTAAGTGTTTACAATGTTGTTATAATATCATGTCAGTACTTTTGACTTAGCAGCTTGTGTGAAGAGTGATATGAAAGAAAAGGAAGTTAGTGATAGCATGACGAGTAACAGGGCAGAGTGGAAGAAAAAAACGTGTTGCGCCGACCCCAAATAATACGGGATAAGGGCAGGAAGATGATGATGATGATGACTTTTGACTTAGCAGCCTTTTACAAGCATTGCAGTTTTAATTTATCCTAATTAACATACAATAGACATTATTATTTAATCGTATAATATAATATCAATTCATTTGAGTAATTACAGTTACGTCAAAAAACATGTTAATAATAATGAATTTTATATAATTATGATGTCAAATACCATCAATTCAATTGAGAAATTAAAATTATGTCAAAAAATTAAATGTCAATAATAATGAATTTCATACACTTATAATGTCAATAATAACAGTTTAATTGAGAGATTAAAACTATGTCAAAAGTTACATGTCAATAATAATTAATATAATACAATTACTATAAATTTAATAAAATTATTAAAAATCGTTATTTTGAGCTAGACTTTAAATATTCTTTTGGATTAGGTATAGTTTAGCCTTTTTTGAAATATTGTAATAGATTTTTCAGTTTTACATATGTTTGGCAATTTATTATATATTTTTATTGCCATATAATATGGGCTTCCCTTTAACATTTTGATTCTTGAGAATGGAGCGCATAACCTTTTGTTATGTCGAGTGTTTACGTTGTGCGTATCTTCCACTTTAGTGAACTTGTCGATATTTTTAAAAACAAATACACAAATGTTGAGTATCTATATTGAAGGCAGAGTTGACATCTGATATTTTATAAAGTATGGTTTGCAGCTCTCGGTATTGTCTATTTGGGCTAGAATTCTTATACATATTTTTTGCATTGTGAATAGTTCATCTACGTTAACACTATTTCCCCATAGCATGAATCCATATCGCAGCCATGAGTATGCATATGCGTAATAAGCAGCCATGGCAGTTTGTGTGTTAGTGCTTTAATTTAATTTTTAAAAGAGCGTAAGAGAATCTGGAGAGTTTTGTTTTTATATAATCTATGTGTGACTTCCAGTTAACGTGTGTCAATATTTATGCCAAGTAGGCTAAATGTTCGATAAATCTGGTAACTTCTTAACCTTTAGTCTCAATGTTATTTAGTGATTGTATTTTGCCTGACTGGTTGCAGACCTTTCTACAAAGTAAACATCATTTCATTTCATCATCAAATAAAAAAGGTTCTTTCTAATGTGTTTAAAAACGGTAACGTGTAAATTCTCATAGGAACATTCCATTAAAACCTTTTGTCTACCGAACCCCAAAAAACTGACGAAAAGTAAAATGTTGAATTATTCAAGCAATCCGGGTGACATCCTCGAGATTGCGTGTTAGTAAAAAAATTAAGCTTATCATCAGTATAACATCTAAACTTACAGTGTAAGCTGGTAAACTTAGCCATGTAAGCAAGCAGAGCGTTGACACCTTTAAAACGAAAAAATGTTTACGCACTTTTTGTGTAAGAAATCAGAAATTTTTATTTCAAATAGACCAATTACTGATTTGAATCGTCAAAATGTCGGTCAGTCAAAAATAAAAAAAGTGAAGCTAAACTGCACGTTCCAAAGCGTAGATCTCTATGGAGAAGAACGTGCAAGAAACTCCATGGACACTCTTTTAAATCATGTTATGAATTACATAAATCTTGGTTACATATTTCTTGTCGCTTTTACTATGTGAGCACAATGTAGATAAGTAATAATAATTACAAAAACAAAAAAACGAATTAAAAAAATAGAAATTGAATTAAGCCACTGGCACTGGAGCTGAATGACCCAATAACACGTGCCACCATCAGCGATACATTTGAGTGAGCATGACAAACTCTCAACTGCCATGCTCGTAATGTCAAACAAGTTGTAACCTAATAAAAAATGCTCCATAGTACTACACATTCTCAAAACTTAAAAAAAGTGCTTCTACATTATACAATGCAATTGTTTCTGAATACAAAAGGCAACAAATTATAATAAGCTCTATTGAAGTCAACAAATAATAAAAAAAAACATTTTGAAATAACAATACAAAAAAAGGGAATAGTATCTCTTCCAATAATTATAAATATATTAAAAAAAAACTAATTTAAAGGTAAAAGTGGCTGTAGGTGTGGAGCAGGATATACTTAATTGTCGTACCAAACCACCCCTAGCAGACACTAGCCCAGTGCTTGGGATGGATCAAGAATATCATTCTTGACCTCTCTCCATCCATCATCAGACTTCCATCACGGGATACACCACCTTCTTTCCTGCTAAGCATGCACAACCTCAACCACAATCTGCGCCCTCCGTGACTTAACAGGAAGACAACGGCAGATCTATCCAGGTTTTGAGGATTACACGTCAACCAATCAAAATTTTAATTGAATCGACACAAAAGAAGAGAAATGAAAAAACTACTACAGATTACCTTCAGAAAAATTGTTAATGTAAGTGCCACTAGTTTTTTTTTTAATTGATCTAAACCAGTTTTCAACTGCGATCCCACCTGATGGTAAGCAGTGATGCAATCATTGACGTTGAGGCGCACTAGTTTGTTAAGAGCCTTTTTACTGTAGCCTTGAAGACACCTAAATTATAATTGGACGGGAAGACCGCAGCAGGCAAATTGTTCCAGTTCTTCGGTGTACGCGGTATAAACGACGAAGCGAAATGCTTAGTCCGGAATGTTGAAGTTTCAACAACGTAAGGGTGGATACTCGTCGTACGTTGGGTTGTCCGATGGTAAAAGGAGATGGCGGAATCAAGTCATGTAATACGTTATGTATATGTTGTGCGTTTTTGTTGGAAAAAGAGAAAAAAAAGCATTTTGTTTGAACCAAAAAGTTTAAGACAAGTGACATTTATCATTTAGCACTGAGCCCGTGTGGTGGATTATAATCCCAATTTCATTCTTTCTAGCTAAGAGGAGGTCCGTGTCCGTGACAGAAGATACAAGAACATCTACTGTCCATCAATATCATAGTTACTTTTATAACAATTTTGAATGGTGTATCTATCTCATCATGAGTGACAAATAAGTATTATAATGTTCAGTAACTATAATTTATTATTCCACAACTATCACACGACGCCGTCTAGTATCAAGCTAAGCAGAGCTTGTGTTATGAGTACTACACAACTGATAAACATTTTTAAATATTTCTAAATACATACATATTATAGATAAATTACACCCAGATACAGAACAAATGATTGTGCTCATGACAAAAACATTTGTCCTGGGTGGGAATCAAACCCACAACCTCCGGCACAGCAGTCAGGGCCACTAACCACTAGATAGGCCAGTCTATGACTGAAACTTTTCACTTTATAGGCTAGCTTTTAGCAAAATTGATGGAGTCAATGAGATTGATGCCTGCCAAGGATTCAAGATCATTCAAAAGAGTTACTGTGACCTTAAAACCTAAAAGACAACTACAGGAACAGAGGTGAATTATAGTCAGTAAAAGTTTAACTTTTGTAATTGAAAATATTTATTTCAGACCTAGTAATGACACAAGTCCATATTATGTTAGTACAAACTTATAACTATGTTAGTAAAATTTAAAATTATTATTATTTTGGACGTGCATGAGCAACCACTGCCTCAGGATTTGGCTGCCACTCTGTCCGACACCACCGCCAGAAGCGTGTTGGTGTTCCTCTTTATTCGAGACCACAGGGAGGCCGTTCTCTTGCAAAGTACAGCCTTTCCCCCTCGTTTTTCTAATTGTGAGAAGTGTTATTTAAATTTCATAATTTTGCACATTAAAAAAAATAAGCTAGGTTTATCGATGAATAACTTGGTGTCCTTGACCTAACCCCCATTTCCTGAACAAAATTTAAACCAGATATATGTAAGGAGACCTATTTTATCTTCAGAAACATCCAACCCATTTCCAAAAAGGTCCAAATATTTCATTGTCCTCAGCCGATCTATAAATCTATCCTTTACAAGACAGATAGATGTTAACAAATCCGATGTGGAATTACTGAATAGTTCTAATGTCTCTCAGAAATCCTGCAGCCATTCATTGGGCTGTTAAGGGATCCGCTCTGAAAAAGATTGATTGCTAGTCTTCATTGGCAAAGTTAGGCTGTGACAGCCAATTGTCTCCCAAATTACAGAGTTCTGTTTTGCTCTATCTGGATGATTTAATCGTTTCTGTTAATTATGTGTTGGTTAATGTTTATTGAGAGCAGAGTGGTAACGGCCCCGACTTACGATTTGTCGGTCGTGGGTAATGCAAAAATTAAACGTAAACAAAGCAATGCGCCTAGCTGGGTTTGAAACCCAGCTAGGTGCATTACTTTGTGTAATTTATTTCATCACTACTGCTTTCAAGCGTTCGTGAGGAAACCGGCGTGTCCTAGAAACAAAACTTCGAAGACCTGTGACATTCACCAATCTGCACTGGGCCCGCGTGTTGGATTACGGCCCATTCCCTCTTTAAGAGACAGGACGCCTGAGTGCCAGCACTGGGAATTTTAAAAAGCTGATTATGTTATGTTATGTATGTAATGGGGATAAATGTTTTTCAATACAATCAAGTTAAGAGGCTCCTTTTTCACTCGCCTATCGTGAACATCGAGCATGATTTCAAAGCTTGTTATTTCATCTAACGCAATCTAATGCGATGCTTGACGAAGAGGCAACGCTAAAAAAGAGAGATAACGCTTGAAATCTCTGTTAGCATTCGGTAATTTCGAGATTTACTCGATTCATAACACATGTTCTAGGAAATACGTGTTTTTTTTTAAACCCTTAAAAGTTTTTGTAAAAAATTGTTGTTATTCAGAATCTTAATTAAATTTACAAGGCTTTTATTGTTATATGTTTTTGAATTTTTTAATTTTTGAGTCTATAATAAAGTGTCAAACTCCATGCAAAATAGCAATTTTTTACTGGATTCGTTTTACACAAATTTACAAATGAATTTCAATAGAAGCCTTGATAATATGTACAAAATACTGTGTTTCCAAAATATCTAATGAAAAATGTAAAATAACGTCATAATCGCGTAAAAAAAAAACTGAAAATGTCAAATTGCATGCCCATAAGGGGCTAATTTTACAGAGTATACAAGAACTTTATTCTTTTAAAGCGCTTAGCCACGTGGTTTCCTGTTTATAAATTTGTGGTATTCAGTTTTTCACATGAAATGGTGCATTTTATTTAGTTTTTACTCATTTTTCTACAATAAATTATCATAAATCAATAAAACTATCTAATAACATCCTCCGCTTATGTGTGGAGTGCGAAGGCGTGTCAGACTTTAACTAACTAAAAACCCACTCCTTTCCTTCCTTCTTTGCCATTTTTTCAGGGCCCCGGGGGTCTCTTTCGCATCACCCATGGCCCCAGTAGGCTTTGACCCTGCTGGGCCCCTACGTTTGCTGTCATCATCTTCATCACCACCACAGTCCGGACGGTTACCGGAGGGTCGGATGGCGAGCTACCCATTTCTCGCCCGAGCTCACGGCGTTACATCAGTCACATTACCAGTATCATCACACTAACAATATAAAGACAAAAGTCTATGTTTGTGTGTGTGTGTGTATATTTGTGACTCCTTTAACGCCTAGACCATATCCTGAAGTAGCATATATGATACTTCTATCCCACGAGTATGTAACAACTGCATTGGATTAGCTTTACGGCCCAATTCCCTCTCCTAGAAAGGAAGCTTGAGTCCCAATAGAAGAAACATAATAAAGTAATAATTATGCTTATGCTAGTGCCCGTTTTTTTGTGTCCTTCAGTTGCCTTTTGCGTTCTAGGAGCACGAGATTTCTTTTCAGAAAATTCTCGTGGCCCTAGCGAGCATCGGCCTTGCTGGGCCTCTATGGTTTGCTGACATATCTTTAAAGAGCGCGTGAAACACTGCGCGCTGACTACGACTTAGACTTGGTTCGGATGGTTACCGGACGGCCAGACGGCGAGCTTAGCTGGTCATCCCTAAGCTTACGCTAACGCTTGTAGTCTGGGTCAGGGTCTACTACTTTACTGGCATTAATGCTTCGCAGAAGGAGGCGACTGCAAGCTTGTGCCGATGAAATCATTTTTTACTTTCATGCGCGGGAAGCTAGTAGCCTTCAAAATACCAGCAGGTAAGGACAAAAAAAACCGGGCAGGTGTGAATCGCACTGAGAACTCTCAGGGAACCCCCTACAAACTTACTTATTAAAACAGTTCAATTTCCGAAGATTTTTCCGAATCGCAATTTTTTTTTTTTGTGACATAACGACAAATTTACAATTTTCAGATTTTTTCCCTTACTTGTGCTATGAGACCTTGCTTCATTCCAAATTTAAGGATTCTAGGTCAACAGGAAGTACCCTATGAATTTTGATTTCCTTGAGAGTGTCAAAATTTACGTTTCTTGCGACATAAACGGCCGTATCTTTTTTTTTCGTTGACTCAGAAGTTTGATTTTTCACGACTTCAAGGGTCCGCAGACCTGAGTATATAGTTTTAATTTAAACTCGATACTTCCACGCGTTCCTGTGATAAAGGGTCTTAGCAGACAGACAGACTGACAGACAGACAGACAGATGAACGGACAATAATACAGACTGATCCTAAAGGTTTCCGTTTTTTCCTTTTAACCCTAAAAACGATGAAATAAATTAATAATGCTCCTTTTCATTGTAGAAAGGGTACATTACAAAGAATCTTGGCAAGGGATTGTTTTTCCAACATTCGGTAAGGTCCGTTGGTCACTTGGCCCTTTCACGCTTCCGTGCATCGCTAAGTAAGCGACAAAAAATAAACCGTTTTTTGTTTCTGTCGCCTGCACAAACAAGATAGTTGAAAATGTTAAAAATGTATTCAATTAGAAACTTGACCTTTCAAAAAGGTATTTTCAGAGTAAACATGTTGTTTCTTTTCGTTTCCTGTATTATATTATTCATTATTATTATGCACTTGCATGCCAAAAACCCCCAGACCGGGAACAAAAGTTGTTTAAACATCCATCATCATAAAACATCCATAGCGAAAAACGGCAAAAAATCACGTTTGTTTTATTATTTATTTTATTCTGTTTTTTAGTATTTGTTGTTGATGGAAATATAGCATCTGTGAAAATTTCAACTATCACGGGTCATGAGATACAGCCTGGTCAGAAGGACAGACAGTCAGATCGACAGCACAATCTTGGTAATAGGGTCACGTTTTTACCCTATGCGTACGGAACCCTAAAAAACTAATACTTCATTGTGAGGAAATCTCATAAAAACCCAACAATATCAACTCATATCCTCCATACATCAAATGGGGTAGCAATCCGCCCCAAAAAAAGTTGAACAATTAAAATTTTCAGAGGAGAAAATTTTATATAAATTCGTGTGATGGCTTCATTTAACTTTTCACATGTGGCTATTAAAACTCACACGAACTTTTTCAACGAGTTGTAATTACAAAAACTGTGCATCGCATTGGTCAACACTGCCCACTATTTCTGCAAATGTTTTACATTTTTGTTCTTTGTAGCATTACAAGGTTTTTTGGTGCTGGCCATTTTATGCTATGTTCGGTTGTGGCTTTGTGTGGATTTATTTTGGGTAAGAAGTTGGGTGGTTTAAACTAACAAATAAATAAGACAGAATTTTTCACAAATATTTTGTGTTGTATCTACTTTTTTAAATACTTATCTAAAATACCTTCTGATCGAGATAAGCTACTATTAATTACTAGCACTACTAATACTACTACTAATACACATAGAAAAGTACTAGTTCAGTACTATTATTACTCATTATCATCATAATCACTTCAGCCGAAAGACGTCCAGTGTTGGACATAGGCCTCCCCCAAGCGTTGCCACGACGACCCATCCTGTGCGTCTTGCATGCACCTCATTCCCGCAACTCTCACCAAGTTGTCGGTCCATCTATTGAGAGGCTTTCCCATGCTGCATTTTCTGGTGCGCGGTGGCCACTCTAGGACATTTCGGCCCCATTGACCATCCGTTCTACGAGCAATGTGCCCTGCCCACTGCCACTTAAGTTTTGCGATTCTTCGGGTTATGTCTCTGTCTATTAAAAAAAAAATAATGTCGGCGACCTTGGTTCTCCTACGGGTACCTTCATTCCTGATGGGATCACGCAAGGAAACCCCGAGCATAGCCTTTTCCATTGCTCTTTGGGTGACTTTTGATGAGGCCCTTTGTAAGCGACCATGTTTCAGTGCCATATGTAATCACTGGCAACACGCACTAGTCATAGACTTTCGTCTTGAGACATTGTGGTATGTTGGATGAGAAGATACCGCGCAACTTCCCTAATGCTACCCAGCCGAGTCGCATTCGACGATTGACCTCTTTATCAAAGTTAGACCTACTCAACTGGATTGTCTGTCCTAGATAAACGTTATCGTCTACAACCTTGAGTGTAGAATCTCCGATCTTGATCGGAGTGGGTGTTACATGCTTATTTACCATGATTTTGGTTTTGTCCATTCATTTTAAGTCCATTCTTTCGGAAGTTCTAAGGTCATCGAGCATTGTACTGAGCTCTTCCGTAGTCTCAGCCATGAGTGCTATATTGATATCTGTTATTACTAGTTGCTATTAATTTTTTTAGGATTTCGAATGATTCAGAAGGCAACACTTTTAAAGTTTTGTGACTTATAAAGCACAAATAACAAATTGAATAAATAAAATTAAAGTTGCTAGATAGTTATTGTCTACATTTATTTTAATCTCTCCTTTCACAGGTCTGCTGGGAAAAAATCTTTTGACATAGGAACTACTTTTGTACATTTTTTTATAATGTTCTATCTTTTTCTGTTTTATGTGTGTTCATAACTTGTACAATATTATATTTTTTTCAAACTGTATTGCGTGAGTTATTGTCAGAGTACTTTAATATAATTTTTCATTATATTTTTAAAATAAAACATTAAAAAGTACTTTGAGAAAAATTATTGAAGTTGACCATTCTCCTACTTGCAAATAAATTAATATAAGTACTTTCCTACTAACCTAACGTAACTTATTGTAGGTAACGGAAAGTCTAAAAAACTGAGCAAGTGCGAGTCGGACTCGCGCACTGAGGATTCCGTACAAACATACATATGAAACATACATGTATTGCCAGTGATGACATATGGCTCTGAAACGTGGTCACTTACAATGGGCCTCATCAGAAGACCTAAAGTCACCCAAAGGGCAATGGAAAGGGCTATGCTTGGAGTTTCCTTGCGTGATCGAATCAGAAAAGAAGATATCCGCAGGAGAACCAAGGTTGCCGACATAGCACGAAGAATCGCCAAACTTAAGTGGCAATGGGCAGGGCACATTGCTCGCAGGACGGATGCCCGTTGGGGCCGAAAGGTTCTGGAATTGCGACCACGTACCGGAAGACGTAGCGTTGGAAGGACTCCTACAAGGTAGTTCGATGACTTGGACTCCCGCAACCTAATGGCTGGATGGATGCGAGACGCACATGACCGTTCATTGTGGCGAGACTTGGAGGAGACCTATGTCCAGCAGTGGACGTATTTCGGCTGAAATGATGATGATGATGATACATATGAAAACAGGTAAATTTCCGAATTTAGTTCGAAGATTTTTTCAATTCGCCGAAAGGTTGTTTTCTGACAGCCGAGACCAACATCTCTTTCTAACGCACTGAGGAATCTTGATATTTTAAGATGACCCATCCTCAGACCAAACTTAGCAAGTGTTGCTTAACCTTGGACTACTCGTGCGGCTGTTATTATTTATCCACAACCTTTTTCGACGGCTTGCGGACGGCGAGCAATGGGTAGCCTTTCATACGCTCGTGCTAGAAGAATCGAGTCCAATTCGTCGATGGCGGAAGCGTAGTGTTCCACGCGACGTCAGCAAACAGTAGGGGGCTTGTACGGCCGATGCTTGCTGGGTTTTGGATTGACTGCAAAGGATATACCTATGGTCCTGAAGCGCAAAAGGCAACTGAAGAAACATAGTGTGGTTGTAATCAGTAAGTCTGACACGCCCTCAAACACCACTCTAGAGCAAAAGAAGTAATAAAATGATTTCCAACCTCAAAAAAAAACGATTGCGAGCTTTTCCAAGCTCGAGCTAAATAAAACAACTATAATCACAAATAAATAAATAATTCATTTAGGCATTGAAGCCACATCGATGTCACCTGGGCTCGACGGATATGTGTCCAGAAGAATGGCAGTATTCTCATGTTTAATGCATGGCCACTCTATGGCTAATATTCATGGAAAGAGAACGAACATGCAACAGCTAAGGTGTTAATCAGTTGGGGAGAAATATTTGCTCAGCTGCCGTAATGGCGCCGCCAACACGGCCTGCCACACTTGGAACATGTGATGGCGCAAGAGTGTGGACACAGGTCGCAACATCGTTGGCCTACCCACTTTCGACGCTTTTTCTTTATGCACTTGTGCGTAGAAATACTATATATACTCGTAGTTAGTTATTATATATAAATTCTCCATGTAAGTATATACAATATTAGTTTTAGTATATGAAAAAGCCGAAACAAGTGACTATAATTTTATACAAAGAATCCATGTACAAAATCTCATAAATGTATCATGGAAAATCACACAGTCAAAAGCGTGTTATGTTACCTGGTTGTCCGCATAAATACATGGTCACCGGGTCATCCAGGAGACTGAGGGGTTGTTTTGCTCCCGCACCCAGCAGTTGTGTTGTGCTGGCGCCTAATAACCGCTATGAACAGACGTGATCTATGCTGATGGTATCAAACTTGTGACATTAAAAAATTTTTTTTTGGTAAAAAATATAATGTGGTGTAAAAACTAGTAGAATCGATTCAGTTACTGATTCCGAACAAGTTATATTCAGGTTTCGCATATACAAAAAATAATGTTGTATATTGAATTTTTCATGGTTGCACTGTAATCATAGTACTAAACCTAATTTACGACCTAGGTACTAAGTGCATATGCTCATCAAGGATTTACCACTAGGAGTTAACACCTTCTGTCAGCTGTTGAATACAACTTCTAGTGAACTACTACACTCCATCATGCATCATCCAACGGCTGAAAGCACTTCAGACATTTCTGTTACCTGGACACTACTTATGGATTAAGTCACACCTGCCCTGTATTCACTGAAAAATGCAATATATATATGTATATGAGAGCAGTGGTGGTTCTTATTGTAGGTCGCGGGTTTAAACTCAGCCTGACACATTACTTTGTGTAATTTATTTCATGACCACTGCTCTCAAAACGGTGAAATAAAACATCGTAAGGAAACCGGCATGTTCTAGAATCAAAAATTCAAAGACATTTGACATTCACCAATACGCACTGTGCCCGCGTGATGGATTATGGCCCACTCCCTCTCATATAGAGAGGAGACCTGAGTCCCAGCAGTGGGAACATTAAAAGGTTGATTATGCTATGCTTTATATATGTTAAAGTACGTATACTTTGGTATATATACTATACTGGGCCTCATCAGAAGGCTTAAAGTTACTCAAATGCCAATGAAAAACTGTTATACTTGGAGTTTCGTTACGTGATCGCATCAGAACTGAAGATTTTTTTTTCTTGATAGTTTCACGATTGACCGCTATCTCACCTGATGGAAAGCGACGATGCGGTCGAGGACGGGACGCGCTTACCTAGAAGTAACCTATTCACTCTTCACTTAAAGATTCCCGGGTTGTAGATAGTAGAAAAACCAAAATTACCGACATAGCCCGACGAATCGCCAAATTTAAGTGGCAGTGGGCCGGTCACATTGTTCGCTGAACGGATGATCGATGGGCCGAAAGGTTCTGGAATGGTGCCCCCGTAACGAAAGACGTAGCGTTGGAAGGCCTCCCACAAGGTGGACCGATGACCTGGTAAGGATCGCGGGAATCCAATGAATGCAAGACGCACAGGACCGGTCGTTATGGTGACACTTAGGGGAGGGCTAAATCTAACAGACACTGGACGACATTGCAGCATCATGTAGATTAAGCTTTGTGCGTTACGTTGAGGAACATTTAGTTCCCTAATGCATCCGAAGCTTGTGATTAGTGAATAATAGTATTGATTAAGCAATAAGTGCTATTAGTTAATTTCTATATAATGTACTAACTTTTGCCCGCGGTTTCGCCCACGTATATAAAATGTAGCCTATGTCACTCAAACATAAAGCAGCTTTCTATCGGAGATAAAATTTTTTGCAATCAGACCATTACTTCCAGAGATTACTTCCTACAAAGGAAAATCATAAAAACTAAAAAACAAACTTCACCTCTTTATAATATTAGTGTAACTAAAATGTTATTGTATTACTGTTTTTTCTTTACATAATAGCATAGCATAGTCAGCTTTATAACATTCCCACTATTGGGACTCAGGCCTCCTCTTCAGGAGAGGGAATGGGCCGTAATACACCACGCGGGCCCAGTGCGGGTTTGGTGGATGTCACATGTCTTCGAATTTTTGGTTCTAGGACATGCCGGTTTCCTCACGATGTTTTCCTTCATCGTTTTGAGAGCAGTGGTGATCAAATAAATTACACAAAGTAATGCGCCTGGCTGGGTTTGAACCCGCAACCTATAACTCGTAAACCAGGTCCGCTACCACTCGGCCACCACTGCTCTCCTCTTTTACATAATATAAATTAAAAAAATTAAAGACATCATCATTATTTTGACATGATACCGGTCATAAACAGTTGAGTAGAATACAAGTTTCCTTTCTATTCATCAATTCTACATTGTAGAACTCGAAAGATTAATGCAGGAGAATCCAACGCATATCCTTCCACGATCAATATTTGAAGACCTCATACCATCATCAATCATTACATATGATACTGTTTCCGCTTAATCCAAGGACTTACACACGTATCTCAAACAAACTATGTTCTGAATAGACATGAATATTCTAGACGATGCACTTATACGTACCTATTAAGAACTGTTACAAGATGTCTAGTTCCACTTATTTGTTCTCAAAAGTTTTATTAATATTTGTATATAGTTAGGGCTCTTTTTATTCCATTATCATTCCAGCCTCAAGATATAATGCGTGTAATACTGAAAATAAATGCCTTTTTGAAGGATCCATTACTTTTCAGGGTTCCTTTTGAGGTACAAAAAGAATAAAACGAAACTTTTATAGGATCACTTTTTTTCCGTCCATCTGTTTGTCTGTCTGACTGTCAAGACCCTTTAACTCGGGAATGCGTGGAGGTATCGAGTTGAAATTAAAACCATATATTTAAGTCTACGGTCCCTTGAAGCTGTAAAAAAATCAAATATCTGAGTTTATGATTTACGTCTAGACGTGAATAAAGCTAGTGGACCAGATGGTATACCAGCAATAGTTCTCAAGGCATGTGCGCCCGAGTTGTCTCCTGTATTGACGCGCTTGTATCGTCTCTCATTTAGGACTGGTATAGTGCCCAAGTCCTGGAAGCTTGCCAACGTGCAACCCGTGCCCAAAAAGGGCAGTCGTGCCGATCCTGCCAACAATCGGCCGATTTCAATAACCTCCATACTCTGCAAGATTATGGAGCGTGTATTGAACTCGCGCCTCCTGGCATACCTGGAAGGTAACGATCTCCTCAGTGACCGACAATACGGGTTTCGCCAAAATCGGTCTACTGGGGACCTACTAGTGTATACCACTCACATGTGGGGCGAGGCCCTCGAGAAGAATGGAGAAGCGATTGCGGTCTCCTTGGACGTCTCGAAGGCATTCGACAGGGTATGGCACGCCAGCCTTTTGAGTAAGCTTCCAGCGTACGGCATTTCCCCTGGCCTGATTAACTGGGTAAAAGACTTTCTGAGTGAACGGTCTCTCCGAGTTGTTGTCGATGGATGCTCATCAGAGCCCATGACGACTAATGCCGGAGTTCCTCAGGGGTCAGTTCTCTCTGCAACTCTTTTCCTGCTGCATATTAACGATCTGCTGATGCCCGGTATCTATGGGTATGCAGACGATAGCACAGTTGTAGAGAGGTACCTGCCAGGTCCTCGGGCCAGTAAGGAGCAAATTCGGTCCGAACGAGAGGCTATGGTAGAGCGTACGAATGTCTCACTTCAGGCAGTCTCCAAGTGGGGCGAAACCAATCTGGTAAGATTCAACGCCGCCACAACACAAGCGTGTCTGTTCACCGCTAAGAGGAGCCCGTTCACCTTGGCTCCCGTTTTTCAGAATGTATCCCTGGAGTGCACCGACCGCCTTCAACTCTTAGGAGTTGAAATTTCCTCAGATCTCAATTTCGGGCGGTTCATTGAGTCCAAAGCCAAGGTAGCTGCTAGAAAACTAGGCGTTCTTGCAAAGGTCCGACGGTACTTCACACCGGGACAGCTTCTAATGTTATACAAAGCACAGGTCCGATCGTGTGTGGAGTACTGCAGTCACATATGGGCTGGTGCTGCAAAATGCCATCTAGCAGCTTTGGACTCAGTGGAAAGGCGTGCGAAGAGGCTAATTGGGGATCCAGATTTGGTTAAGTCCAATCTACAAAGCCTCGAGCACAGGCGCAGAGTAGCCAGCCTATCGGTATTTTACAGGTTACATTTTGGAGAGTGTGCGCGGGAACTGCATGACTTGATTCCGCCATCTCCTTTCTACCATCGGACAAGCCGACGAACGGCGAGTATCCACCCTTACGTTGTTGAAACTTCAACGGTCCGGACTAAGCGTTTCGCTTCGTCATTTATACCGCGTACATCGAAGGACTGGAACAATCTGCCTGCTGCGGTCTTTCCGTCCAACTATAATATAGGTGTCTTCAAGGCTAGAGTGAATAGGCTCTTAATAAACTAGTGCGCCTGACCATCAATGATTGCATCTCCGCTTACCATCAGGTGGGATCGTAGTCAAGCACTGGTTTATATCAATTAAAAAAAAAAAAAAAAAAAGTTTATGAAAAAAAAAGATACGGCGTTTTATGTCGCAAAAAACGTATATTTCGACACTCGCAAGGAAATCAAAATTAATACGGTATTTCTCATTACCCTAGAGTCCTGAAATTTGGCATGAAACAATGTCTCATAGTACAAGTATAGGAAAAAAAACTGAAAACTGAAAATTTGTTGTTACGTTACAAAAAAAAAAATGTGTTTCGGAAAAATCTTCCTAACTCGATTCGGGAATTGAACTGTTTTCATAGGTACGAAAGCCTCAGTGCGCGAGTCCGACTCGCACTTGCCCGGTTCTTTTTATTTTTAGTCCACAACAAAGTATTTTTTTCACATAAATGTGTACCGACATTTATGACGCCACATATGAACTAAAACTAGGAAATTCTGAATCGCGCAATTAAAGTTCTCTCGAAATCATCTTTCGGGCAGTTTCCTAAACCAGACCTAACACCCGTTTGGTCGGAGGATCCTCCCATTTCAATGGAGGTTTGCGGGACTTTACACGCTGTTCCGAATACTTTCAAAAATGAAACGATCACGGGACCAGCAATTAAATCACATTTCCTACAATTAGTTACGATTTTAGACCAGTCAAAAGATTTTATATGCATATTCTAAAAAGAACGGACATCATCATCACAACCCGACGAATGGCGAGTATCAACCTTTATGTTGTTAAAACTTCTACGGTTCGGATCAAACATTTCGCCTCGTCGTTTATACCGCGTACATCGAAGGACTGGAACAACTTGCCTGCTGCGGTCTTCCCGTCTGATTATAATTTTGGTGTTTTTAGGCTAGAGTGAATAGGCTTTTAATAAACTAGTGCACCTCAAGATCAACGTTAGCATCATTACTTACCATCAGGTGTGATCGCAGTCAAGCACTAGTTTATAACAATTAAAAAAAAACATATTTAAGATTCAATGTGTTATAAGAATTTTCTAATAAAAACTCGGTAACAGTTACAAGCTAGTGCAGAGCAAAAGCCTAGTCTTTTGACGAAATGTGTTTGTTAAATGCAACGATTGAAAAAGTTAACGTGGCACAAGAATGCAAAGAACAAATGAAGGGACATCATCTCTTTGACATGCCCTCTAGCTCCACTCTAGAGCTGGAAAAATAAGTCGATTATTTCCCAAGACAAAAAAAAAATATGCACCTCTGCTTACTTCTTCGGTGAACGAGTGACAAAACTGTTTTTCTATGTAAAAAGAAAGTATTAAAAACTATTATTCCTCGATATTCCGGTGCAACAAAAAATCTTTCCTGTTTTGCTGGCACATACAGAGGTAGCAAACTTTTATATAATTTAGCTGTTTGCACGCAACAACGTGACAGTGTATTCGCGTATCGTGTGTACGCTGTAGCCAGCCTATTGGGCGCCATAGAATGTCACCAACAACCCTTACTCTCAAGTCAAACAAACTACAACTTTATCTTGTTCCACACAAGGCGTTTGCTACTGCTAAGTTATTTTTGTATCGTTCATTGACTCAATTTCTTGAGCAAACGAATCGTCGAGATATCTTTGACCTGACTACAGAGGGTGCGTGATTTCTGTATTACGTTTATCAGGCATTGATTGTTGATTAGTTTATTTGGAGAGATTGTTTCTGTATACGTTTTTAGAAGTGGAAATTTTATTGAAAAATCTTTGATTAAGTCAGACACTAGAGAATAATGGTCCAGCGTAAAATATTAAGTAAAGATGCCTGGGCAGTGAAATTGTTGGTATGAGTTAAAAAAAAACGCAAATGGCGACTGAAGGAACACGGGTATGTTTAAGTGAGTAAAAGTCTGACACTACCTCTCGCTCCATCCAGATTGAAACCTCATTTGTTGAGAGATAATTATAGAGAGATGAGAGCAGTGATGGCCAAGTGTCAACAGCCCTGACTTACGGGTTACTTATGTATTAGTTTATTTTAGGCCTTAGTTGCCTGACAATAAAGAAATAATAATTATTGACTTATGGGTTCAAACCCAGCCAGTTGCATTACTTAGTGTAATTTATTTCATCGCCACTGCTCTCAAAATGTCATCGTGAGGAAATTGGCATGTGCTAGAACCAAAAATTCGAAGACACGTGCCATACACCAATTTGCATTGGGTGCACGTAGTAGATTACGGCCCATTCCCTCTTATAGAAAGGAGGCCTGAGTCCCAGCAGTGGGAACATTATAAGGCTGATTATATGCTATATTTGATAATATCCCATCTCAAAATATGTAGAAAACTGCTTCATATTTTTTTTTCCTTTTTATTATCATAGTACTAAACTACGGCTTCTTCAAAATCTAGTGTGTTGTACCAGAAAACAATTGAATAATATTAAGCTAGGTAGTAAAAGTCCAGCCCACATTAAATCCGTAGAACAAACAGTACTAGGTAGATTCTAGCGTGACCTCACATCCAACTAGTTTGGGAGGTCCTAATTGATTTCCAATGTTTACTGAATTTGGTCCCCCAAACAATTGCGTTGGGCAAACAGTAGATAGTGTTGGAGATCTCGCTTCGAGAATTTCATGTCTGATTAGTTGGGTAAGGTTTTGTTTTGTTCTATTCTACTATATGAACAGCTAGATAGGTATTGAATAATATACAGTAAAAATCGGTTAAGTAGGACCTGGATAAGTGAGAAACCTCCATAGCTGGAACTCATGCTGAGGTCCCAACACTAGCACTCTTTTATCTCTGTTATTGAGACAAAGCGAACTTCTTTACCTGGGATACGTACTTTGAATTTTATCGTCATATTTACTTCTATAATTGAGACAGCGAGTGTATCTATAGATTACTTTTTCTAAATTGTTTTCTTTGAATTTCATAGGTATCTTCTGTAACTGAGATAACATCAATTTATCACCTAACCTAACTCGCACTATATGATTACTCGCTTGTTTACAAGTTCCTAGTCTAACCGCACTTGGCTAATTTTGTTTTAGTTTTGTTTTGCCATCATCCGAATGTTTCTTTGTCATCGGCAGAAATGCCGAAATAAAAGCTCAAATCTTTATCAGTACGTAAAAAACTAAAGTCCTTTTATGAAAGTGGTAAGACACGATGTGTCGAATTTAACCTTTTTAATAGCGTAATTAGAGACACAATAAAAAGACAATGACCGAGCGAACGCCGGCGTTTGCTCGGGGTTTAATAAATATATGCCAAAAGAACAAAAGATTTTTATAATTTACTCATTCTGTATGCGTTTTTGTACTGTTTATAAAAAAGCGTGCTAGATTATTTTCGTGTAAGTACTATATTTTTTAAATACTAAGAAAGATTACCACTTATGTATTATGTTTAAATGAATAAGTTATTTTCTTTATAACCTCGCCTCTATAACTGAAATAACCTTTATTTTCACCTCCATTAATGGAACCTTCTGTAAATGAGACGAATATTTGTTAATACTTGTATTTTTGAGACACTGGGTAAGTGGAATACCTCTTTGAGTGAGATAGCAGGTTCCTTGAAGTCCCAGTTATCCAAGTTTCACTGTATTCTCAGCTAAGTAATCTTATAGCCTCAATAAAATATACTGTAAAAATATACAGAAAATATATCTAAAAGTTTCTCAGTATCGTCTTTATCATGCATTTGTTTTGGTCACGGATGTAGAAGATTTTACTACTGGAATACAATTGTTTCTTCATAGGTACGTTGCAATCAGATGTTAATGTCTTGCTGAGTGAGAAGTAGTCTAATAATGTTTCATAAATTAGAAATGTCTATTTGACTTGGAGAATAATCAAATGTTACAAAATAGGGCTGTAGTGTAAAAAAAGGCCGGTTACTGGATTAAGCTGGTTACATTTTGGAGAGTGTGCGCGGGAATTGCATGACTTGAGTCCGCCAGCTCCTTTCTACCATCGGACAACCCGTTGAACAGCGAGTATCCACCCTTACGTTGTTGAAACTTCAACGGTCCGGACTAAGCGTTTCGCTTCGTCGTTTATACCGCGTGCATTGAAGGACTGGAACAATTTGCCTGCTGCGGTCTTCCCGTCCAACTATAATTTAGGTGTCTTCAAGGCTAGAGTGAATAGGCTCTTAATAAACTAGTGCGCCTGGCCATCAATGATTGCATCTTCGCTTACCATCAGGTGGGATCGCAGTTAAGCCCTGGTTTATATCAAATAAAAAACAAATAAAAAAAATAGAATTTCTGGTTAACAATGGGTCATATTCTACTTGACAGTTTTTTTGACTACCAGATTTGTCACATAACTACAGTGGGGCGCTCATATTAGAACTCTCTCGGGAAGATTAAGCTCAGCCGCATATGCAGTAAGAAAAATAAGGCAATTGACAGACATAGCCACAGCTAGGTTAGTTTACTGTGATTATTTCCACAATATTATGTTTTATGGCATTTTACTGTGGGGATCTGCAGTTGATGTATAAGGAAAGTATTAAGGAAATATTGTAAGAACAACCATTTTTTTAAAAGAGTAACGATGGAGTTTCTTGCCGGTTCTTCTCCATAGGAAACGGCCTATTTGAAACCGTGCACTATCTTCTGACGTTTTATAAGTGCCCATGTAGGCCTATGTGAAATAAAAATATTTTTGATTTGATTTGATTTAATAAATATTGAACTACCAATTCTTAAGGCAGAGTAAATCCTCACGAAATTTAACTTAAGCTTGTAAGGCTCAACGACTTAATTTAATGAGAAAAATATTTAGATATCCCGGCCAAATATAATTTTTTAAAATTATAAAATTACAACCCAGCGACCTCAAATTATATTTTATTTAAACGTAATTTTTGGCTGAAACAATCTAAAAAAATATTTACTATGATTTTTAACCGACCGAGTTCTGAGGTAACACAAAAAAAGAACATACAACCGCATTGATAACCTCCTCCTTTTTTTTGAAGTCGGTTAAAAATCAAATCAATCAAAGAACGTCCTTTTCGCCGTACAGTTTCAACGTAGCTGAATATTTTATTGGTATACTACTTAGTCGTGCAGAAAGTTTTATAATGGTTCTGGAACTCTGCCAGATACGAAACGAGCTTGCTATTATATTGTATAACGTTCCCGTTTTAACCCAGTCCCTTATTGTGAGCAAACTTGGTGCTATCGTCGTATAATAGTTGTGTGACTGTTATAAGACCTATTTGGATGATCTCAAACAAAAGGTCTTGGACGGAGAGAGGATAATTAAAAAAAGTTTGTACGTAAACTAATTATTAAAGTTGTTAGTAGATTTTTGGGACAGTTAAAGGATTGTTATATCGTTGAGAGCCTCAATGGTATATGAATATAAATGATTATTAGATTAGCACAAATAAGAGACTATGTTTAGTAATGGGTGAAGTCAATGTATGGATAATGATAATGATGTGATTGTTCAAGATTAGGTGAACAAAGAAAAGATGGTAATAGAATTACAGAATTTAACAATTGTTGTGTGATTCAGCTAAAATGAATCGTAGTCTCTTGTTATTTGTTGCATGTACGATGTCGCAACGTGTAATGCTCGCTTAATGATAGGTTTAAAAATTATAGAAACGAAAATAGGCCGTGTGTTTAAAATTCTTTTGCCGCGGCTTCACCCGCGTACGTAAAATATCGCCTATGTCACTCAGGAATAAAGCAGCTTTCTAAAATAAAAACACAAACTTTACCTCTTTATAATAATCGGCACCTATGAAATTGTCGTTTTTTGAAATGGGTTACTTTGAATTGTGATTCAAATAAACTTTATATGAAAGGTATTTTATTCTTTTTTTGAAATTAAGTATTTATGTGTGTCTTTATGTTTTGTATTTTCAGTAATATCGCGGTATTTATAACCATGAAAGTTAATTAAAAAAAAAAAAAATTCATGTTGAAAGTTCCATCGTAAAAACTATGCATTTCAAAGGGCAAGCAATGTCAATGACATATACCTATGACTTTCTTATAACAAAAGAACTCTGTGTTCTTGGTTTAATAGTTATTGTTACGGAAATTTTGTCTTGTAGCCACCCTGAGAAAAAGAGTTATTCGTGAGATAAAATTTCCCACTTGAAAGTGATTGAAACAAAAATACACATCTCGTTCATTAGCAATTTTAAGTCCGTATACGTCATCGATATTGCATACCACTTGAGACACATTGTTTCCACGGTAGAACTCATGTTACAAAATAATGCGAGTGTTCTTAGATTTTATATAATATATATGGTTATAAATACAGCGATATTACTCAAAACACAAAACCCATAGAAACCAATAAATATTAATTACAAAAAAAAACGTACCCTTAAAATACAGTATATTTAACTTATAAACCCGTTTAAAAAAAAAAAACGGCAAATACATAGGTTAAACCTATTATTTAGTGTAGATCATTTCGTAGACATTTGTCGTAGATAGTGATTTTAGGGATAAGAAATATTACAACTATATTCTAGCACCACAATGAGCTTAAAGTCATAAGGATACTTCGATTATCATCATCATCATCTTCGTGCCCTTGTCCCATCTTATTTGGGGTCGGCGCAACACGTTTTTTTCTTCCATTCTATCCTGTCAACAGTTATACTATCACTAACTTCCTTTTCTTTCATATCACTGTAATAATAATGATACATCGATAATGAGTCAAAATAAAAACTGGTTATTCAAGAAAATAAAATAGTCAGTCAGTCAATATTATACCATTGCACCAAATCAGAAACGATGCAATGTAGTGAAGTAACTAGCTGTTGCCCGCGACTTCGTTCGCATTAACTTCGTAAAACTGTACAATCATTCTGTGCTTGCAATTTATTTCGAAAGCATCGCAATTATTGATTGTACTTTAACATAAGACGGTTAAAGGTAAAAACGAAAATTACCTTCAGGAAACATGTTATGTACTCGTCCAGATACAGATGTATGAACGTCAATGAATAGAAAGAGTATGTATGGGTCATAGCAGTTGGCACTTCTGCCTACCCCAAGGAACAAACATACATAAACTAATGATTTTTGCATTAGTTTATGTATGTTTCTGGTTTATGTTCTGGTAAAACAACATTGTATGATTTAAAACCCTCGCCACAGTGAGCACGCCACAATCGCAACGGTAATGCCTGTCTTTGAGGAGTGACTACAGAGGCGTCACGGCCTCCTCTCTTTATACAGGACTCACCTGATGTGGGTGTTCCGGAAGGCATCTGTATTGAATTCTGCAGGAAAAAACACTCGGGTCTCACCATTGTGCGGGTCGCCCGGAGAATACGATGGAGTATACGGTGGAAGTCAGTCCCGCTTGGTCGGAACGCCGGCGCTGCCATATCCTCGTGGGGGCGATTGGTGGAGAAAATGACAACCAGTAGCCTTCTTCAGTGAAGCACTACGATCAAAGAAGGTGGGTTCCCAGCCATCGCAAACACGGGATTACGGTGGTGCCTTCCGGCCATCTGGTCAAAACAATCCTGAATCGACGGCGCGTAGTATTCTACGCGCGACTCAAAGAGATTTCAGTAAATGGATAGGGCCCTCTAGGGCTGATGTCTGCTAGGACTGGATATCATTCGCAAGAATTACCTCCCATAACAATTTTCGCCTCAATAATGTGTCACTGAAGAGTTTAAGCAGTTAGACAGCTTTGAACTTTTGTTTACCTATAGTAAACGAAGGAGCATAATCGGGACACCAACCTTCAGCTAGATAACGTGCACTGATAGTGCAAAGCCTTCAGTGAATCCAAAAACTACCATCATAATCAACTATCTTCCTCCACAACAGTACTTATGAAGAATTTGGGAGAGAATGCTTACATTGATTGTTGCAGTTTGATCATTTTGGGAGTTACTTGTTCATTTACCTATGATTTTTTTTACTTGTTTTTAACTGACGTCCACGTATAACACACAAATGTTTCTTCAATAGTGGAAACTACTCTATGAAGAGTCTCCAACTTTTGAATGAATTTCGGCGACATCTTGTGAGTGTGTATCTCCGTCCAATCGAACTCGCATATTGATGGCCAAACCGAGAAATTACTGACGCCGATTGCCTCTGTGAGGACACAGCGGTCTACCCAAGCTGGATAGACTTCTACCGCATACTACACCGGGTCCTCCGAGCGATTCGCAAAATTGTACTTCCAACCGAATCCGGAAAAGCAACCATTTGAAACACCCACAACAGTCCTGAGCTTGTGCATCCAAAAAACAATGAAATTACGGTAAACAAATGTAGCAGCCGATTAGTATTATCCCTGAGATTGGCCTCCCTCAGGGGGTTGTTCCAGTGTTGGTCACCATTCACTGCAAGAAGGTAACGTCCAGATGCCGCTGTAAGGAATCTGAGATACATCATACGTTGTCGATCAGAAAAACACATTCGATTCCGTTTTATATGAAGCAGTGACTGCAAATAATAAAACACGCCATTATTAGGCCGCAAGGTGCCATCATCCCGGAGGACACAGTGGAGCATACAGTGGAGGTATGCCCCGCAAGGGCGTAGCACCACTTTGGCCTCGTGGAGGCAACCGGCGTCAGAGACCTCTCGCGCCGGGCTCTGGTTTAGACGAGATCCAGAGCGAGGAGTAATGGCAGGCGGTCGCCTCCTTCTGCAAAGTCTTAATGCTAGCGAAGGAGGAGGTCGCAAGCGTAATTGAACGAACGTCCTCACGCTAATCCGAGATTCCGACCCCGACTACCAGCCACGGTAGACGCGGGCTTGCGGACGTCGAGCGATGGGTAGCTAGCCGTCCGCCCGTCCGGTAGTTGACCGGACTGAGCTCAGTCGTCAACGCGCTCCTCAAAGAGATGTTGCAAAGAGCAAGTTGAGGGCACAGGTGTGGTTTTAGTCAGTAAAAGATTGACACGTTCTCCCACTCCAACCAGAGCGTGAAAAGTCATTGGATTCCAACCTTAAAAAAAAAGAAAAAGGTGCCATAATCATCATTATCATTTCAGCCGAAAGACGTCCACTGTTGGGCATAGGTCTCCCCAAGTGTCGCCATAATGACCGGTCCATCCATCGGATTACGTGATTCTCACCAGGTTATCAGTCCACATGGGGGCCTTCCAATGCAAGGTACCATGTAACCCCTTCCGAAAATTTGGCCGTGTTATTTTAAAGTCAATAATTAAATACACATAGGTATTTACTTTTATCGCCTTTGGTCACAGTAAAAGTTGTTAAAAATGCCTCAGTCTAACACCAGTAGATTTAAAATACACAATGCCATCTATCAAATTTAATATGAAGTTCAACATTCATTGTCATAATTTTTTCAACTTTGCGACTTTAGATGGCGTTGCGAGTTGCGTGTGGTGTAATTTTTAACTTCTTAAAAACTGTAAATTCATACCGTTTGTATTTCATAATATGCTTTGTTTTATTGCGATGAAACAAAGCCTAAGTAATGTATCAAGTTACACAGAATTTTAATGTATAAAAGCTATCTACATCGATTTCTAACATTTTGCGTGATACGCACACAACTAAAAATTTCTACAGATATATTATGTGTAGATATATAAAAAAATGTGAGCATGCAAAAATATATATAAAAAAAACATATTTACGGTGAAAAAATAAAACCAAAAATATCGCAAGAGAGCCACATGGGATCCGAACAACCTGTAAATTATACGCAAGTCTAGATACGAAACCACTGCGCTACGGTCTTCGGTGATGCAAATTTAAAATAGACGTTCTTATATAAACGTCATAATTGACTGGTTGGCTCCTTATCGATGATAGCGTGATGATTTTCGTTTCAGAAGTAATATTTGCAGCTAAATGGTATAATGTAATATTATTCTACGTGATTTTACTCGCCGCTTTGATTTTATTATGTGTTTTGATTAGTTTTTACAAAATATTAAGAAGATATCGAATAGAAATGTCAATTTTGTTTCGAAAAAATGGTAAAAGTTAGTTTTATTACAAAAAAAAGGATAAAATAATGACAAAATTTTTAACTGTAACTGGGGATCGAACTCGCGGCAAATGTCGTTCAATACCTACATTTTCGATTATTGCTCACCCCCCATAGCAAATAGCGTGATAAATTATAGCCTATAAGTTGCCCTGGCCTATAAGGATTATGTATGCAAAATTTGGACAGAATCGGTTCAGTAGTTTTTGCGCCAATTAATACCATGGCAAAATAATTTTACTGTTTTATTATATGTATAGATAATAGCCGAGCTGAAATCGAAGAGATCAAAATACAAATGAACGTCGACGGATTCACGATACAAATACGGATTGGAGTTGAAACAGTGTTCGGTCAAAATGTTTTGCTAGCATGTGATTTCGACTAATGGATTATGAAACTGGTTTTAGTATGTTTATGGATTCAATTATAGGAATATAGCATAGCATAGCATAGCATAGCATAGTCGGCCTTATAATTATCCCACTGTTGGGACTCAGGCCTCCTCTCTAGGAGAGGGAATGGGCCGTAATCCACCACGCGGGCCCAGTGCGGGTTGGTGGATGTCACCGTTTAGAGCAGTGGTGGCCGAGTGGTAACGGCCCCGATTTACGAGTTGTAGGTTGCGGGTTCAAACCCAGTCAGGCGCATTACTTTGTGTAATTTATTTCATCACCACTGCTCTCAAAAAGGTGATAGGAATATGGTCTCCAAATATATCAAAAATAATAGTAGTTATGCGGATAAGCTAAGGTTTATCTTCATAATGTGTGACTGGCTTGTTGGTCTTGAGGTAGTGGCCGAGAGTGCTATGCTGGAGGTCGTTGGTTTGTTTCCTACCCAAGACAAATGTTTGTGTGATGAGCATGATCATTTGTTCTGTGTCTGGGTGTAATTTATCTATTATGTGTATGTATTTAGAAATATATGTTATAAGTATGTGCATCAGTTGTCTAGTACACACAGCACAAGCTCTGCTTAGTTCGGAGCTAGGTGACGTTGTGTGATACTTGTGTACAATGCAAGTTACGCTGTATTTTTTATGTAATTTTAAATGCATCTCTAAGTTTGGCTAGTGGGGCATGTTACCGACTGGGGGGACGTATGGCTGGTTTACCCAAAACCCGAAAAAAGAGAAGTCTAATAAATGAAGCCCAAAGCTCGTCCATTTTAACAAGAGACCCCGAGAATGCCACCCTATCAACGGTTTGAAACCCGGAGCCTCGGTACGAAGGCAAAGAAGTAGGAGGAGTGGGTTTTCAGTCAGTAAAAGTCTGACAATATCTCCCGCTCCACACTAGAGCGAGATTTGTCATTAGATGACTTTCCCACCTAAAAAAAAATTCACAAATACTTTTTGCTGCTGTTACAAATATAGAAAAAAAAAAAAACAAGATCCGCAGCTCATCCATAAATTCCGTAGTTGTGTAATTTATGGATCAAAGTACTAGCATAAAATACCTACAGTAGTGTAGTTTTCTATCACTAGAAGAATATTTTCTATTGGATTATATCCTATACTTTCTATTAACAAACACGACTATCTTATCTCTGTATTAGTCATTTTAGGTAACATGTACCTTAGGTAGTTAGGTATGGTATAGACACAAATTTACCTGTGTATAAGTTCGCTAAGGGAACACGTATATTAGGTATTTAGGTTGGTTACAGATAGATAGATATTCTTTATTGTACACCAAAAATACAATTTACATTAGGAAATTAACATCAATAGGGTGTCACAATGGGCGGTCTTATCGCTAAAAGCGATCTCTTACAGACAACCTTTGGATGGATTTAACAGAGAAGGAGAAAAAAAGATACGCAGGTAGTTTGTGGTGTACTATTTACATATCTACAATACATAAACTAATAAATTGCATATAATACAAATAATATAATATATATATATATAATTATGAAAGCAAAGAAATGATGACCTTAATGACGACGTTTAAGAGGAAAAAAAAAATTGGTGGAATGGCTTGGCATCTCGAGCCCCAAGTTTTCCGATGACCTAAGATATCTACAGACAGACAACAGATACAGATATAGGTAACAAACATAACTTTATTTATGTTAGCATAAGCAGCCTTTCAATGTTCCTACTGCTGGGACTCAGGCCTCCTCTCTAGTAGAGGGAATAGGCCGTAATCCACCACGCGGGCCCAGTGCGGGTTGGTGGATGTCACATGTCTTCGATTTTTTTGTTTTAGGACATGCCGGTTTCCTCACGATGTTTTCCTTCACCGTTTTGAGAGCAGTGGTGATGAAATAAATTACACAAAGTAATGCGCTTCGCTGGGTTTTAACCCGCGATCTACAACTTGAAAGTCGTGGCCGTTACCACTCGCCCACTACTGCTCCCATTTATCAATGTATTATATACTGAAAGTAACTTTAGGTAGGCTACAGTTTTCGGTAAGAGATACAACTTTATCTGGCTACAGTTTTCGGTAACAGATACAACTTTATCTATGTATTAGTTAAGGTAATAGGTATCATATGTAGTTAAGTATGTTACAGATTTTGGTAACAGGTATTCTGTTACCTAAAGAGGTAACAGACACACTTTATGTCTACAGTATTAGTTAGTTTAAATTAATTTAAACATAACAACATAAATATTATTATGTATATATGATAAGCCTATGACATCGCCAGAGCTGGAACAAAAAAAAGTGCCTAAAAATTTTAAAGTCCCAATAGCGTGCCCAGGTCAGCCCCTCAGAGCCGGAGCCTTCTGGCAGCGAGCCGGAAGGCATGGAGGAGGCGCTGAACCGTTTTACGGCGGTCGTGGCAGCTGCCATAATGGGCGTGGCCAAGAAGAGGGAGAGGGTCGCCAAGAGGCGGTCCATCTCCCAGGCCATGACCTCCATTACTGAGGCACTGGGTATCGTCCTGGAGCCGTTCAGGAAATCCCTCAACAAGAGGGTTGAGCGGCTCGAGGCAGAATTGGCCAGTGTCCGGGGCGCTGGCCATGAGGTGGCGCCAAAAGGGGTATGCAAGCAGGGGCAGAGTCGGTCCCAGCCCCTGCCCCAGGCGGAGAACGAGCTGCTGACCCTGCTGCGGCAGGAGCTGGCTGCCTTCCGGCAGCAGCAGCTGGAACAGCAGCAAAAGTTCCAAGAGCGGGTCCAGCGGCAGTTCGCTGTCCTGGAGGGCATTGTGCTGCGCCCCCCGCTTGCGGCCGGCCAGAAAAGGGCGGCATCGTACGCCGCCGCCGCCGCGGCCCCTGCAGCTGCGCCCAGGGTGGGCCCCTCGGGGCAAACTGGGCGCGGAGCCGTGGTGGTGTCGGAACCTCCGAGGCTGGTCCAGGCGGCCAAACAGCAGCAGCGGCAGGGGAAGCCTACCCCCTCCCCAAAAGGCAGAGCGGTGCCTGCTGCTAAACCGGCGGGACGTCCTGCTGTGGCGGCAGCGACTGGGCCGCGCCTGCCGCCTCCCCTGCCCGAAGAACCCTCGGCTGGCGCCGAATGGACGGTCGTCGGCGCCAGCAGGAAGGCGGGCAAGGCGGCTAGAGCGGCGAAGAAGCGCGAGCGGCGACAGCAGCGCCGGAAGCGGGCCATGGCGGCCAGACTTCGCGCCCCGAATTCCGCAGCTGTAGTGATTACACTACAGCCAGCTGCGGAAAAGAAGGGCGTGACGTACAACGCCGTCATGGAAAAGGCGAAGCAGGCGGTGGTGGGCCACCTTAGCGAGTTCGGAGCCACTGAGGGCTTCCGAATGAGGCGCACCGCAACCGGGGCCCGAATATTGGAGGTCCCTGGTGCGGACAGCGGCTCTGCCGCGGACGCCCTGGCCAGGATCAGGGCGTCTATGGACGCTGAGGAGGTCCGAGTGTCCAGGCCCACAAAGTGCATAGACGTGCGCATCATGGGCCTGGATGACTCCGTCAGGGTGGACGAGGTGGTGGCCGCCGTCGTCAGGGCGGGAGGGTGCCAGGCCGATCAAGTGCGGGCTGGCACCATCCGTGCTGACAGCACGGGCATGCGGGCCGTTACGGTCAGCTGCCCCGTGTCGGCGGCCAAAGCCATCACGGCTGAAGGCCGTAGGCTCTTGGTGGGCTGGGTCTCCGCGCAGGTAAAACTGCTGGAGCCCAGACCTCTGCGGTGTTACCGCTGCCACGTGGGGCACCACGTGGGGGCCCATTGCGCCGCGGAGGTGGACCGCAGCGACCGCTGCTACCAGTGCGGTCAGGCCGGTCACAAGGCCGTCGAATGCCGTGCAACGCCGCACTGCTATGCATGTGCGGCGGCAGGCAAGCCGGCCGAGCACCGGGCTGGGGGCAGGTCCTGCGACCCCCCTGCCAAGGCCAAGGGCAAAGTACGGAGGCCCATCCACCCGGACGTACTCACCGCCGCAGCCGCTTCCTTGGCTGCCACCGCTGTCGCCGCCGCACCCGCCGCGGCAGGGCCCTCACGGAGGGCTAGGGAGGAGACTGTAATGGACTGTCAATAACGACCCCATTACGTCTCCTCCAGGCGAACATCAACCACTGCGCCCCCGCTCAGGATCTGTTGCTCCAGAGCATGGCGCAGTGGTCGATCAATATCGCCGTGGTCTCCGAGCCGTACAATGTCCTGCCCAGGGGAGACTGGGTGCGGGACCTGGACGGCTCGGTGACCCTAATTTCGTCGGCCGCCGCCGGTACCCCGACCCTCGAGGCCGTCACGAGGAGACGGGGTTGCGTGGCAGCACGGTTCGGGGACATTGCAGTGGTAGGCGTCTACCTGTCCCCGAGCAGATCTCTCGGCGATCTTCACATCTCCCTAATGGAGCTGAAAGCCGTCGTCGCTGGGTTTGGTTCCCTCCCCGTGGTCGTTTGCGGGGACTTCAATGCCAAGAACTTGGCTTGGGGTTCCCGGCTCACGAACCAGCGGGGTCGGATGGTGGAGGACTGGGCTCTGGAGACAGGCCTGGTCGTCCTAAACCGGGGTTCTGTCCCCACGTGTGTGCGGATGCGGGGTGACTCAGTGGTGGACATCTCGTTCGCCAGCCCCGCTCTGTCGCCGCGTGTCGTCGACTGGCGCGTTATGGAGGGGGTGGAGACGTTTTCGGACCACCGGTACATCCGGTTCGACGTCTCCGCCCAAACCTCGATTGCGCCGGTCCGACGGAACCCTTGTGGTCCGCGGTGGGCGCTGAGGCAGATGGACCGGGAGCTCCTCCTGGAAGCCGCGACGGTACAAACCTGGGTGCAAGCACCGGACAGGCCTGTCGACATAGACGTCGAGGCAGAGTGGTTCCGGGAGGCCATGTCGCAAATTTGCGACGCGGCAATGCCCCGAGTCCCTCCAGGACGTGCTCAGCGCCAGGTATACTGGTGGTCGCCGGAGATTGCGGCACTGCGCAACGCGTGCAATGCCGCGCGACGCCGGTATGCCAGATACCGCAGTCGCCGCATCCGTCCAGCGGATGCGGAGGCCAGAGAGGCGGAGCTGTACGAGGGATACAGAGCGGCAAAGCGCACCCTCCGAGCGGAGATAAGGCGGGCCAAACTTGAGGCCCGCAACGTGTGGCTGGGGACTCTGAATGGGGACCCATGGGGACGCCCGTACAAATTGGTACGGGACAAACTCCGCCCCTGGGCTCCCCCGCTGACGCAGAGTCTCCGGCCCCAGCTCGTGGAGGGTGTGGTGAGCACTCTGTTCCCCACGCGAGGGGAACACTCTCCCCCGCCCATGGCTCCGCCACCAGCGGTGTCCGACGCGGACCACGATGGCGACGACGACGATAACGCTCCAGAGGTGACCGAGGTAGAGATGAGAGTGGCGGTACGAAGGCTGAGTGCCAAAAATACCGCCCCAGGACCCGACGGCTTGCCTGGGAAGGCATGGGTCCTGGCCATGGAGGCTCTCGGGCCTCGACTAAGAGGGCTCTTCAGCGCATGTATGGAGAGGGGCCAGTTCCCACTTCGCTGGAAGACGGGGAAACTGGTCCTTATCGCGAAGCCGGGGCGCCCCGCGGACTCTCCGTCCGCGTACCGGCCCATTGTGCTGCTCGACGAGGTGGGCAAGCTCTTTGAAAGAGTAATTGCAGACCGCCTCGTCGCGCACCTAACACGGGTGGGGCCGGATCTGGCGGACGGCCAGTTCGGCTTTCGCAGGAGGCGCTCCACGGTGGACGCCATCATGTGCGTGCGAGCTCTCACGACGGGGGATGCAGTGGCCCAGGGCAGGTGTGTCGTGGCGGTGTCTTTGGACATCGCCAACGCCTTCAACTCCCTGCCTTGGAGTAGCATTGGGAGGGCACTCCGGTATCACCGGATGCCCGACTACCTCTGTCGTGTGGTCGAGGCGTACCTGTCAGACAGGTACATAACCTACCCCGGTCACCAGGGGGTGTGGGAACGTCGAGAGATGTCGTGCGGTGTTCCGCAGGGATCGGTACTAGGGCCGCCCTTGTGGAACATCGGATACGATTACGTGCTGCGCGGCGACCTCCCTGACGGGGTCAGCGTGGTCTGCTACGCAGACGACACGCTGGTCCTGGCGCAGGGAGAGTCGTACCAGGCGGCGGTCGAACTAGCGACACGCGGGGTCGCGACGGTCGTTGGCAGGATCCAGGAGCTGGGACTCGAGGTGGCATTGCACAAGTCCGAGGCCATGTGCTTTCACGGCCCTCGGAACGCGCCACCACCGGGTTCCCAGCTAACGGTGGGAGGAGTCCACATCGGCGTCGGGTCAACGATGAAGTACCTGGGACTCGTTCTCGACAGCCGATGGGATTTCGACGAGCATTTCCGACGTCTGGCTCCCAAACTAAATCGGACTGGGGCTGCTCTCTCGCGGCTCCTGCCCAACCTTGGGGGTCCAGACGCCTCCTGCCGGAGGCTCTACGCGGGGATCGTTCGGTCCATGGCCCTTTATGGCGCGCCGGTGTGGGCGCCGGGGCTGCGGAAGCAGCCGGCGGCCCGGCTGAACGCGTGCCAGAGGGTCATGGCCATACGGATGGTGCGAGGATACCGGACGATTTCCCGCGAAGCGGCGAGCCTTCTTGCTTGCCAGCGACCATGGGAACTGGAGGCAACAGTCCTTGCACTCATGCACGAACGGCGCATGGAGATGCAACGCCGGGGCGAAACTCCGCTGCCGCAACAAGTCGCGGCATGGCGGACAGAGTTCCGGCGAGTTCTCATGGTGAAATGGCGACAGCGACTGTCGCGACCCCGTGCTGGGCACGCCACAATTATGGCGGTAAGTCCCCTCTTTGAGGCGTGGTTGGAAAGACCTCACGGCGTCCTCACATTCCGCATGACGCGGGTCCTCACCGGACACGGTAAGTTCGGGAGGTTCCTGCACCGGATTCGTGCGGAAACGACGCCCGGGTGTCGCCACTGTGTGGCCCACCCGGAGGACACGGTGGAGCACACGGTGGAGGTGTGCCCCGCTTGGGCAGAGCAACGCCGTGACCTCGTGAGGGCAATCGGCGGCGGTGATCTCTCGCGCCGGGCCTTGGTTCAGGCCATGCTCCGGAGCGAGGAGGAGTGGCAGGCGGTCGCCTCCTTCTGCGAAGCAGTAATGCTAGCTAAGGAGGCGGCCGATCGCGTGAGGCAACGGTCCTTACGCTCCAACCGCCGCCGGGATTCCGATCCCGATTTCCGGCCACCGTAGGCGCGGGCTTGTAGACGGCGAGCAATGGGTGGCTCGCCGTCTGACCGTCCGGTAACCGTCCGGACCGAGCCCAAGTCGTCGACGGCGCGTTTTGTTCCACGCGCGCCTCAAGGAGATGTCAGCAAATCGTAGGGGCCCAGCAGGGTCGAAGCCTACTGGGGCCACGGGTAGTGTGAAAGCGGAACCCGGGGCCCTGGGACGAAGGCAACGAAGGAACAGGAGTGGGTTTTTAGTCAGTAAGAGTCTGACACTATCTCCCGCTCCGCCCAAGAGCGGGGATGTCATTAGGATGATTTTCCCACCCAATAAAAAAAAAAAATAAAAAAAAATAAAAAAAGTCCCAATAGCGTTGCACTGGCACTTCCGTCAATAAAATATTCATTTTTGCAACGATAGATGTTTGCTATGCCTCGCCTGTGCAAATACGGATTAGGCTCAATTTTCATAAATAAATACGAAGCCTGAGCCTTCGACAAATAGAGGCATTTCGAATTTTTTCAAAAGTTGTCCATAGAGCCTCAGTAAAATGTTTGGTACATGCAATTTTAGTTTGGTTTTTACTTTGGTTTTTCGTATACTGTTATAAGAACTCATTTCTATTTATTTGACCAACAGTAATGTCGCTATGTTATACTGTATGGATTAGAATGTTGAGCTTTAAAAAAGATTGCATGTAGCGGAGATGAGAATGTTGAGATGGATGTGTGGTGTGACGAGAATAGATAAAGTGAGAAATATTTATATTAGAGAAAGTTTGAAAGTGGTGCCAGTGATTAAGAAGTTGAAAAGGAATCGTTTATCTTGGTATGGTCATGTGAAGTGGAGAAACGCATGTTACTAAAAGAATTATCAGAACATGTGGATGGATGGAGAGGGAGACGGAGGCCAAAGAAAAGTTGAGTGGACATAAAATAGTAATAACAATACGCACTTAAAAAAAAGAAAACAATAAAAATAAACCTTAAGATCATCATGGCATGTTGGCGTTAAATGTGAGTTGACGATTTTACTGTAGGATTTTTTCAGTTCAGTTGTTTCAAGACAAGGTTGTGTCTAAGCAAGTATTTACAACCAGAGTGATGGAAAGAATCAATTGGTTGCACCAATTAGTTTTTAATAATTGAACATGTTTTTTTAGCCATGATTTTCTCATTAGTTTTAATAATATAATAATAATATTATTTTCAAAAGCAGATAAAATTGCACAAATCAATTTGTCAACGTCATTTTTGACATAAATATTTACTTTGTTAATTGTAAAAAAATTCTACACTTTATTTTATAAATTTTCGTTTAAAATATTGTGAATATGAAGATTACGTGTATCTGGCAGTTTGAGTATTTCTGCGGCCTATCCAACCTCCTTACTCGTAGTATTGTTCGTCAAATCGTTGAGCTCCTTAGTAGTCCTAAGTTGAGCTATACTGACAAATGCTTGCACTGACTATACAGGCCCACTTAATTTTTTCCGATATGCCTAGGTGAACTACACTGGTTGGCACATTATGAATTTGAATAATACAGCAAAACATCGTATTCTTATGGATCAGAATTTAACTTTTTAAAAAGAAAACTCAGAACAACCTACAAGCATTTTATTAATTTAAAATGACATACAATCAAAAACCGTTACACCAATACAATTCAAAATTATGATGCCTAAAATACGTCCATCGCATCCGAGCTCCCAAGCAAAAGTGGCAGAGTCAAGTCCGCACACCACTCATGGTGTGTTGTCTCCTCTACTTGACAGCGTCAGCGCTGTCCCGTATGTCATCGCCTTCTCAGCTGTCAAATCCTCTAAGACTTGACAGCGTCATCACTGCCGCGTTATGTCATCGCCTTCTTAGCTGTCAAATTCTCTAAGAGTATTTTCTCAAATATTAGACACAGCTAGACTTTTGAGTCCACCCGCATTTTAAAGATGTCACGTATTATAAAAAGCGAGTGAATGAGCCTATAGTCATGAATCGGGTCAAAAATATAATATTTATTAATTTATTTATTTAAACTTCATTTACAGTAGTGGTACAGCGGATTTAATGCAACAAGGCATTCTCTACCAGTCAACCTTAGGGTTAACTGGTAGAGAATGTTAACCTTGAAAAAGACAACACTGTGGTAGGTTAGCACAATAAACAAATAACAAATACTTCACATGGAAAAAATAAAATAAGTTACTTATAATAATAAAATACATAAATATGCTAAACTTACAACTTATAAATATTATAAAAAATATCAAATCATTATGAGAACTTAAAATATAATAATTATGACGTAGACCGAACTAGGGTTGAGAGGACTACAGGAAAATTAACTTTCAGCTTTTTTGATGTTAAGGGGAAGCAAATTCCAGTGTTTTAAGATGAAGACGAGCGTAATAATTGGACATAAAGCCAGTACGGTGAGAAGGAATATGAAAAAGCATTTTTTGGATGCACGAAGGTTAAGATTATGAGAACTGCCCAACACTTTAAAATATTGTTTTAAATAATCATGAGTAGAAAGAGAGTGTGTGAAGAGTGTTGAGAAGTCTGTCTGTCTTAAAAACTATTTAAAAAAAAAAAACCGACGTTTTTAAAAAAAAATTTAAAAGTATCACAATAAATTTAATTTTGGAAGTCGGTGTTTTTCGGTATTATATATAAAAATTGACTAAGTAATCGGTTCTTCAAATAATTATCTCTCTAAATAAATGTTATGCTAAACGAAATTATACGTAATATTAACTATGGCAAAGGTGAACCCGGGGCCCTGGGACGAAGGCAACGAAGGAACAGGAGTGGGTTTTTATTTTCCCACCCAATAAAAAAAAAAAAAAACTATGGCAAAGGTAATTATGCCAAATAAAGTTCTGCCGTGTTAAAAGTGGCTTACTTTTAACACACTGTAAATTCGGACACGTAAACATTCTGCCAAACAATAGTTATGCTAAATAATTTTTATGCCTTAAAGTTTTCGATTAAAGAAGATTATGCCAAGTGTGTCATTCCAAATAAATTTCGGAGTATCAAGATTCTGCCAAATAGAAGGAACCCTCATCAGGTCACTTCGTTGATACCATTTTCAACATAACTATTCAGAACCATTTATTTATTTGTATTGTCATAGACTCTTAATAATCTTCATTGTGATATCTATGTGAGTATGCAATTCCGTTGACCATTTCTGGCCTTCTTCATCAGTCCACTTCAACAAACGTTACTTTTTGACGGTAATGCTAAAGTCCTCGATGAAAATACCAAAATCACTATATGGTGGCCTATAATATTTGAAGAGTTCCCTCAATTCCTCATAGATCCCATCATCAGAACAGAATTTTGAAAAAAAATGGGACTAATCTGGAAGCATATTCTTTAAGAGAAAAAAAAATTGCAAATCGGTCCATAAACGACGGAGTTCTGAGGAAAACCACTTAAAAAATAACAATAAAAACATACGACCGAATTGATAACCTCCTCCTTTTTTTTTAAGTCGGTTAAATCAACTTTTTACCAAGACCAAAATAGACACTATTATAAGCCATTCAATCCTTCAATTATTACACCAATCTATTTAATAACAAAACAGCAAACAAGTGAACATGGAATAGGTTTGCACAAAAAATAAACAATTACAAAGAAATGCGCAAACAAAAACTAACTTTATTATAGTATTGCGTGACGCTCGACGGTTCAGCTCTAAACTTTAGCCTTTTCTAGGAATACGCTCGCGTAATGATTTGTACCAAGTCCAACAGTAGTTAATAGACGATTTTTATGTTGTCCATTAATAATAGCAATAATATCTTTATTGCAGACAATTTCATCCATGTTTAATTTTGATACAAATTATATGCATATAGGCGGACAGAGTTCCGGCGGGATCTTATGCTGGAATGGCTACAGCGACTGTCGCAACCCAGTGCTGGGCACGCAACAATTATGGCGGTAAGTCCCCTCTTTGTGGAGTGGCTGGAAAGACAACACGGCGTTTTCAACTTCCGCATGACGCAGGTTCTAACCGGACATGGTAAGTTCTTTTTTTTTTTTTTTTAATTGATATAAACCAGTGCTTGACTGCGATCCCACCTGATGGTAAGCGGAGATGCAATCATTGATGGTTCGAAAGGTTCCTGCACCGGATTCTTGTGGAAGAAACGCCCGGGTGTCACCATTGTGTGGACCGCCCGGAGGACCCGGTGGAGCGTACGGTTGAGGTGTGCCCCACCTGGGCAGAGCACCGTCGTGTCCTCGTGGCAGCCATCGGTGACAACGACCTCTCGCGCCGGGCCTTGGTACAGGCAGGCTGACGGTGCATAATGTTCCACGTGCGCCTCAAGGAGATTCCAGCAAATTGTAAGGACCCAGCAGGGTCGAAACGTACTGGGGCCACGGGTTAAGTGAAAATTAACCCCAAGGCCCTGAAACGAAAGGCAAAGAAGGAACAAACGAGTGGGTTATATTCAGTAAAAGTCTGACTCGCCGTCTCGCTCCGCTTAAGGGCGGGAGATGTCATTATATGATTTCCCACCTAAAATAAAAAATCCATATCATTTAAACAATTTGGGCACGAATAAATGTTTTCAGGATGGTTGAGTCTTGTTTATTTACTATGACCTGTAGGATGCTGTGAGAGCTACCCCGGACTTTGCTTAGTAAAGAAGCGAGCCGCTTGCGCACGATGGCATGGAAGCCATCTACCCTGGCCTCTACAAAAAGTCCCGGAGGGACTACAAAACCGGGGTAGCCCGAACAACTTATCATCCTCATCATCATCATTTCAGCCGAAAGACGTCCACTGTTGGACATAGGCCTCCCCCAAATGCCACCACAATGACCGGTCCTGTGCGTCTCGCATCCATCGAATTCCCGCGACCCTCACCAGGTCATCGGTCCACCTTGTGGGAGGCCTTCCAACGCTGCGTCTTCCGGTACGCGGTTGCCATTCCAGAACCTTTCCTTTTTATAACAACTATATACAGCTAAAATAGGTTACTAAATCCCTTAAGATGATCAAAAGGATGGCGATTTTAAATCTCTGTTATCATTTGTACCAAATTATAGCCAAAAAAACATTAATTGCTGTACAAAGCATTATCCTTTTAAGCGTTGCTTTATCGACCAGCTCTATGCTTCTGGATCCTTTCGATTCCTTTAGGCATTGGTAATATTTGATTGGTTTAAAAACCTTTATTTCAAAACATGTAATTCCATAAAAGCACAAATAAAATAAAATAAAGTCTGGTTTAATTGAATTATTATATACAAAAAAAAATAAGTTAAAAGTCAAGAAGATAAAAAAAAAAACGTTAAATAATTACAGCCAAGATTAAAATTATAGGTACTATTAAAACGAAAGCTACGATAGTTCTGACAATTCTAGTCTTAAAACCAAATATTAACAATCACTACCTTAATATACGAACGCCACTAAAGTTTTAAACATTCTTGAAAGTATTTCCATACTGGAATCTGCAATACACATCGAAATGATAGAGTTAGCATGAGAACGAAATTGAATAATCAGACGACTGGTGTTTGTTTTTTAAAGTCTGAAACAAAAAAGTGCGCAAATGTTGTTTAACGATTATTTTACACGAATACAAGGCTTGATGCTCCGATATTATCGTATTGAACTGACAACCTAGCCAAAAAGGGCAAAGGTTTCTTTCGCAAGCCATACTAAATTTCAAAAGGAAAATTTCCGGATGTCGTACATCAGGGGTCAACGTGACCTCGCATGAATCAAATTTATCAGCACAAAGGTGTCCTAAAAGATTCATCAAAGAATTTATCTTGAAAAATCGTCACGTACCTTCAATTTTCAGAATATTTTAATTTCCGGCCGGACGGTTTGCGACATATTGGCTTTCAAACGATAGCCTGAAACCATTTTCAGGGCGATTCAAGAGTCGTGAACACCTAAACGGTATGTTCTACACGGGAATGCGTTAGCGGCTCAAACTGTTCGTTATTTTCGTACAAAACGTTTTTCGACTAGGATTTTTCTTTTCTAAATATAGCATCAAATAGAAAAATTTAGTTTTATCAATCGAGGAGGGCATTTTCCTATGAGGTGGTTCTTTTTATTGGATATTTTTTTTATTATTGGATCCTTTCATTATTGCCTCACTTATCACTTTGTTTCAAATCTCCCCTCATATTTTAACTACTTTACTAGTTCACATAAATTATTCCACTATTCGCTGTTGTTGCTTGGTGAACATAGTTGCGAGCGCTTGTGTCATCTTGTTGTTGCTATTTTAGTATTCTTCTGAAATCAATATGCAGGCTAATATTAGTATTGAAGCTAAACTAGATATTGTAGCCTTATATTCGAATGGCCTTAATATGTCTCAAATATCGAATGAAGCTGGCTAATATAATGGTAGATTAATCGCTTGTTACATGTGTGTAATAAAGTTTTTTTTTTTTTTTTAGTAAGAGACTGTTAGGCGTTGGGTGAAGAGATTTGAGGAAGAAGGTAGCCTGATGAGTCGTGAGAGGAGCGGAAGACCACCTCTTATTAGCCAGTCTCAGCGACGATATAATATATGGTAGCTGAATATGAGACAAATGGTTTCATCCCAACAAGGTGTTTTAAGCTCGGGACGAGAGATGCCCTGAGCTACTCAAATCCTATTGCATGCAATTATGGGATAGTTGGCGCGGCACAAATTTCTGTGCAAATATTGTGGCGTCTGTGTCGATGTCTCATTAGCTATATTGAGGCTAACGGAGGTCACAATGTTACCATATCAAAATTTGTTTCATTTATTATCATATTACAATAATAAATTACCTTTATAATATATATTTATTGTAATTTTGTATATTTATTTGATTAAAGTAATTTACAAAAATAAATTACTATTTGTATGTTACAAATAATAATAATAATTAAAATTAAAATAATAACAGATCCGATCGTGTGTGGAGTACTGCAGTCACATATGGGCTGGTGCTGCAAAATGCCATCTAGCAGCTTTGGACTCAGTGGAAAGGCGTGCGAAGAGGCTAATTGGGGATCCAGATTTGGTTAAGTCCAATCTTCAAAGCCTCGAGCACAGGCGCAGAGTAGCCAGCCTATCGGTATTTTACAGGTTACATTTTGGAGAGTGTGCGCGGGAATTGCATGACTTGATTCCGCCATCTCCTTTCTACCATCGGACAACCCGACGAACAGCGAGGATCCACCCTTACGTTGTTGAAACTTCAACGGTCCGGACTAAGCGTTTCGCTTCGTCGTTTATACCGCGTACATCGAAGGACTGGAACAATTTGCCTGCTGCGGTCTTCCCGTCCAGCTATAATTTAGGTGTCTTCAAGGCTAGAGTGAATAGGTTCTTAATAAACTGGTGCGCCTGACCATCAATGATTGCATCTCCGCTTACCATCAGGTGGGATCGCAGTCAAGCACTGGTTTATATCAATTAAAAAAAAAAAAAAAATTATAATTATATAAAACATTAAAAAAAAACTGGCCCAACTCGGATTCGAACTCACATCTATCCCGATCACATTATGTAATGGTGGCTTATGTTAAACTTTGCATTACTATGAAAAAAAAAATCAGACGGCGATAAAAAAATAATTTACCGATATTGTCATCCTTGTCTAGCATAGACCATATCTATAACTACTCGTAGCGATGCTGCAAGACATGTTAATTTGTTAGCGTTGGAACATCGCTCACACGGATAAATATGCATATGTGTGTTTAGGCGCCGCAGCCAGTATAGCGCAGGCGATAATGGTCATTGTGGTGTAACTAGCTTCTGACGTTTTATAAGTGCCCATGTAGGCCTATGTGAAATAAAAATCTTTGACTTTGACTTTGACTTTGAACTGCACTTTTGATCCTCGACTGTACTTGGGATAAACTTTTCAGTTAGGCTGGTCTGACTTCGAGAAAGAGGTCAATCGTCGAATCCGACTCGGTTGGGTGTAGCGTCTGAAAAGCTGTATAATATATATTATCTTCTCACTGCACCTGCCACAATGTCTCAAGACAAAAATCGTTTGCTTATACTAGTGCCTGGCGTGTTGTCAAAATCGAAAAGTGGTTGCTCATAGTAGGTTAAAATTCAGGAGGCTTAAACCAACCTATAGAACAATTTAGAGATGCATGGTTGGAATGATAAAATATAATAAATTGATTCGTCGATACTGCTCAAAAATTCACACTAAATGTGTTTTTGTAAAGACACATTAAGCGTGAATAATTTTTTTATTAAATAAATTACCATAACGGAAATCAATATAAATAATTGGAGATTGGACTGATTTGTAGAGTACTTGATTTATATAAATATGCACCACTATACCTTCAACTCGTTAGTGATTTTCAAGTTTCTCAAAGAAAGGTTTACAAAATGTCGAAGTTACTTTTGCTTCTTGTGTTAGTAGTCATTATGGAGAGTATCAACTGTAAGGACTATCAGGACACAGATGACCAGAAAGACTACATTTCATATAGGATATATAATCCTGTTGGCGATTGGTGTCCTCCTGGTAGCATAAGAAGCAACTCTGGTGCATGTAAGATAATA
This sequence comes from Mythimna vitellina, assembly GCA_949316375.1. Classification (NCBI taxonomy): domain Eukaryota; kingdom Metazoa; phylum Arthropoda; class Insecta; order Lepidoptera; family Noctuidae; genus Mythimna; species Mythimna vitellina. The sequence goes on along the minus strand of OX438687.1, from coordinate 1,728,121 downwards.
AATAGGAGAATAGTTGATATTTTCAAAGCCGGGTGTCCTCCGGGTACTTACCGAGTTGGTGACAGATGCGTTCCAGAGGATAAAGATTAAGAATTGGATAAGAATTTCTATGCCTCGATTTCTCCATTGTTACATTTGAAGAATAAAGCATTACCTAACTATTATTTTCACAATTATCTTTTACCCGCGGCTTTGCTCCCATCAACTGACTACCTACCCTACTCTACCTATCCAAACCTAGCGTCCCTACCTACCCTACCCTATTTATCCTACCATACCCCAACCTACCCTGCCCTACCTACCTACCCCACCCTACCCTTGTTAATAGTTCTGAGCGGAGATATAGCGAGCCAAGTTCAAAGTGTGACTGGGGATTCTGAACTAATCCTACAAGTTTATGCGAGACAAGCTCTGCCCCTGGGCTTCCCCGCTAACGCAGAGTCTCTGGCCTTAGCTTGTGGAGGGTGTGGTGAGCACTCTGTTCCCCGCGTGAGGGGAACACTCTCCCCGCAGATGACACGCTGGTTTTGGCGCAGGGTGAGTCGTACCAGGCGGCGATCGAACTAGCGACACGCGGGGTTGCGATAGTCGAGGAGAGGATCCAGCAGTTGGGACTCGAGGTGGCACTGCACAAGTCCGAGGCCATGTGCTTTCACGGCCCTCGGAATGTGCCTCCACCAGGTTCCCAAAAAACGGTAAAATAATAATATAAAGTACTTGGGGCTTGTCCTCGACAACAGATGGGATTACGAGGAGCACTTCCGACGTCTGGCTCCCAAACTGGACCGGTCTGGGGCTGCCCTCAAGCGGCTTTTACCCAACCTAGGGGGTCCAGACGCCTCCTGACGGAGGCTCTGCGCAGGAATCGTTAGGTCAATGGCCTTTTATGGGGTACTGGTATTGGCGCCGTCGCTGTGAAAGCGACCGACGGCTAAGCTGAACGCATGCCAGACGGTTATGGCCACCTGGATGGTGCGGAGATATCGCACGGTTTCCCGTAAAGCGGCGACCTTCCTTACTGGCCAGCCACCATGGGATCTGGAGGCAACAGTCCTTGCACGCATGCACGATCTGTGCGTGGAGATGCAACGCCGGGACAAAACTCCGCTGCCGTGCCAAGACGCGGTATGACGGAACTAGCTCCAGTGGGATCTCATGGTGGAATGGCGACAGCGACTGTCGCAACCCAGTGCTGGGTATGCCACAATTATGGCGGTAAGTTCCCTCTTTGAGGAGTGGCTGGAAAGACCACATGGCGTCCTTGCTTTCCACATGATGCACGTCCTCACGGGACATGGTAAATTCGGGAGGTTCCTGCACCGAATGCGTGCGGAAGAAACGCCTAGGTGCCGCCGTTGTGTGGACCGTCTGGAGGACGAGGACACGGTGGAGTATACGGTAGAGGTGTACCCCGCTTGGGCAGAGCACCGCCGTGTCCTTGTAGGGGCGATCGGTGGCAGTGATTTCTCGCGCCGGGCATTGGTACAGGCCTTGGTCCGGAGCGAGGAGAAGTGGCGGTCGCTTCGCTTCGCTTCGCCCCCGGGATTCCTATCCCGATTTCCGGCCACCGTAAGCGTGGGCTTGTGGACGGCGAGTAACGGGTGGCTCGCCGTCCGACTGTCCGTTAACCGTCCGGATCGAGCCCAAGTCATCGACGGCGCATACTGTTCCACGCGCGGCTCAGGGAGATGTCAGCAAATCGTAGGGGACGAGCAGGTTCGAAGCCTAGTGGGGCCACGGGTAGTGTGAAAGCGAAACCCGGGGCACGGGGATGAAGGCAAAGAAGGAAAAGGAGTGCGTTTTTAGTCATTAAAATTCTGACACTATCTTCCGTTCCGCCCAAGAGCGAGATTTGTCATTAGATGATTTTCCCACTTAAAAAAAAACCTTTGTTAGTAGTTGCCTCACGATCCGCTTGTTCTAGTTAGTGCACTCGACTTTATCTGCCCTGGATTTGTACTTTGAGTGGCTTATTTTCTTCTCCAAGTTATTCATAAAACAAAATCTGCGGTTTAGTCGTGAAGGCGTAACGGACAGACAAAGTTACTTTGAGAGATCCTTGTCCTATATTAAGTTATGTAAGTTTTTTTTTAACTAAGCAGTTTTGATGATGATCTCACTAATAGGTATTATAAACGCTATAGTTTGATCATTATTATACATGTATAAATGTTATTATTTTTATTTCATTAGTTAACCTGATGATTGACTGAACGATTTACTTTTCGCCAGTAACGAAACCTAGGTTATATGTTTAAGGCCAATACCCGGAATCATAAGCAAAAAGAACCAGGTCTTTAAACCGTAATCAAAAGAAAATACGTTTTGAAGCATTGCTAGTATATTTTTGTTAGGCGTTTAGTATTTTTGTTATATTATAAAAATTTTATATTTATTTATTACATTATAACACCATTACAGACTAGTCCAATGTTACAACTATCGCTTAATATATGTACATAGTTATGATATGTTGAAATGGGAATATAATACGTAATATTTTCCATTTATAAAATAGATTAAATGGGTTATTACTGTTATATTTTTTTACAGTAGCAGTTTTTCATAACTAAAACAATAAAAAAAAAACAGTGATAAATTAATCGGGAAGATACGCGTTAGTGTTGTGATAGTGATTGACACTACTTAATGCGTACTCATCATAAAAATCGGAAATCTTAAAATATTTTTATTTAAGAAAAATAACGCCTCTTATCAAACTATAGCAATATACTAAATAGTCTCCAACTTCGTTTGGTTACGGATGGTAGACGTAACTCTTTTTGCTACTGATTTATCTTACAGTCTTTAAGTTTCACTTTTAGCGATAGAGTAAAAAATTCCATGCCAGCAATGTCCCATACATTGCGGTTTATTTAACGGGGCAGGGTCGTAGGGGTGGTGTCTTTGGACATCACCAACGCCTCCAACTCCCTGCCCTGGAGTAGCATTAAAAGGATACTCTGGTATCACCGGGTGCCCGAATACCTCCGTCACGTGATCCAGGCCTACATGTAAGACCGGTTTATCATCTACCCTGGTTACGAGGGTGAGTGGAAACGGCGGGAGATGCGTGCGTGCGGTATTCCGCAGGGATCGGTACTAGGACAGCCTTTGTGGAACATTGGGTACGACTATGTGCTGCGCGGTGACCTCCCTGACAGGGTCAGCTTGGTCTGTTACAAAGACGACACGCTGGTCCTGGCACAGGGCGGTAGGGAGTCCATGTGTTTTATTGACCCTCGGAATGCGCAGCCAGCGTGTTCCCAAATAACAGTAGGGGGGGTTCGCATCGAATTTAAATCGACGATCCGACCGACTGCTGAGGACGAGCCCCAGGTACATCACCTGAGACTCGTCCTCAGCAGTCGGTGAAACTTTGTGAAACACTTTCCACGTCCGACTCCCAAACTGGAACGGACCGGGGTGCCCTAAAGCGGCTCCAGCCCACCCTTGGGGGTCCGAAAGCCACGTAGAGCCTCCGGCTCCTGCCGGGTGGGAATTGGTCGGTCCATGGTTCTTTACGGGGCGCTGGTGTGGGAGCCGTCGCTGCAAAAGCGACCGGTGGCCATGCTGAACGCTTTTCAGAGAGTCATGGCCATCCAGATGGTACGGGGATACCGCACGGTTTCCCGCGAAGCAGCGAGCCTCCTTACTCGCCTACCACCAAGGGAGTTGGAGGCAACAGTCATTGCACGCATGCATGATTGGCGCGTGGAGATGCAACGCCGGGGTGAAACTCCGCTGCTGCGCTAAGTGGCAAGTGGATAGAGTTCCGGCGGGATCTCGTGATAGATTGGTCAGCGCGCCACAATTATGACAGTAAGTTCCCTCTTTGAGGAGTGGCTGGAGCGGCAAAACGGTATCCTCACCTTCCGGATGACGCAGGTCCTCACCGGACATGGCTAGTTTGGGAAGTTCCTGCATCGGATTCGGGTGGAAGAAACGCCCGGGTGTCACCATAGTGTGGACCGCCTAGAAGAAACGGTGGAGCATATGGTGGAGGTGTGCTTGGGCAAAGCACTGTCGTGTCCTCGTGGAGGCAATCGGTGGCAGAAAAATCTCACGTCGGGCCCTGGTTAGGGCTATGTTCCGGAGCGAGGAGGAATGGCAGGCGGTGGCCTCCTTCTGCGAAGCAGTAATGCTAGCGAAGGAGGAGGTCGCACGCGTGAGATTCTGACCCCGACTACCTGACCTACGCTCCGCCTAGAGCGCAAGATGTCATGTCAAATCATCATGATTTACATATTTAAAAAAATTAAGTATGGGAAAAATTTCACTCAAGTGTGGTTCTTTCCTCAAAACACCATCTCAGACACTAATCTGCATGGTTCTCATATGATTTGACCATTACATGTTTGCTATATGGACTTTAAAAGAGACTTTGACCCCTGAGTTTGTTTTGGTGTTTCTTCTCAGGGTAGTCAGCTAGGAAACTCCGGCTTCATCTAGTTTAAACTAACGAAAAAATTGACTTGTAAAAGTGTTTTTAAAAAACCTGTTTGCGAAATAAATATAATTTATCATTTGTTCACGTCGAGCAAATGTCAAGGTAGATGTGTGGCTTCGACGTTTGCTTAGCTTGTCCGTACGTTCTAGCTAGAAGAAGTGACATCAGTGAATAGTGATTGTGAAATATATAAAGCATATTTATTTCCGACATGCTCAACTAAAGTACATTTGTTGGCAAACTATGAATTTAAATAACACAGCAAAACATCGCATTTCCTCAAAGGTTAGACAGAGGTAGACTTTTGAATCCACCTGCATTTTTAAGATGTCTCGTGTTATAAAAAGCGAGTGTTTGAGGTCTATAGTCATCAATCGAGCCAAAAACAAAACATAATAATTGCAACTAATAAAACAGAGCTTTAAATGTCTTGATAAAAATATCAAGACATTTAAATCTCCAATTTTCACGCCAATCTATTTGATAACTAAACAACAAAGACTTGAACATGAATAGGTTTGCACAAAAAAATAAACAATTACAAAGAAATACATAAAAAATAACTAACTTTATTATGTATTGCGTGACGCTCCACGGTTTAGTTCTAAACTTTAGTCTTTCCCTTTTCTAGGAATAGGCTCGCGTAATGATTTGTAAGATTGACCAAGTCCAGCAGTAGGTAATAGATAATTTTTATGTTGTCAATTAATATTACAACCAACATCATCTTCCTGTCCTTGTCCCGTGTTATTTGGGGTCGGCGCTACACGTATTTTTCTTCCACTCTGCCCTGTCACTCGTCATGCTATCACTAACTTCCTTTTCTTTCATATCACTCTTCACACAATCCATCCATCTTTTCTTTGGTCTCCCTCTCCCCCCTCCATCCATCCACATCTAAACTCATAACTCTTTTAGTAACATGCGTTTCATCCCTCCTCTTCACATGACCTCTTAATAACGATGAACGGTGTTTGATGTTCTTAATATTACAACCATGTACGGCCAAAATGGATTACTAAATCTCTTTTAGAGTTGATCAAAAGGATGGCGGTTTTAAATCTCTGCTACCATTTGTACTAAACTATAGCCAAACAATATTCAATGCTGGACAAAAATGTCCTCAAGCGTTGTGACCAGTTCTATGCTTCTGCATCATGTCGATTCCTTTAGATAATGGTGTTATTTGATTGGTTTATCAACTTTATTTCAAACCGTATATTTCCATAATATCACAAATAATATAAAATAAAGTCTGGTTAAAACAATAAATGAATCTAATATATAAAATTCTCGTGTCACAGAGTTTGGCTAAGAACTCACAAAGCGGTTTTCACTCGCGCCTGCCGCGGTGGAGGAAAGAGCTGTTTCATTTCAAACCTCACGAGACCGCAGTTTCGTGCGGTTACGCAGCCGTTGCGGTTGTGATTTTTGCCCACAAACCTGGTGACCGATTCTCATAAGACAGGGCGGTTAAATGATCAATGCCACTGTGGACGCCCGCCAAACGTGCGAGCGCAACCCGCCGAGGCTGCGGGTGACCGTGGCCCGCGCGGTTCTAAAAACTGCAGCGGAAGCCGCGAATGCGCTCACTGCTGGCGTAAAACGCGTCGTGTAATGTGCTTTAATTTTTTACATATATATCTGCATTCTACAGAAGCTGCGGGCCCACAACCACGGCGGCCGCGGGTGAAGGAAACAGCTGTTTTATTTCAAAACTCACGAGAGCGCATTAGGCGAAGATCTCACGAAATGATTTTTACCCACGCCCGCCGCGGTAGAGGAAACAGTTAATTTATTAAAAAGATTAAGATTTACGTGGTTACGCAGCCGCCGCGGTTGCAATTTTTGCCCGCAAAACTAGCGAGCGATTATCGCAAGGCTTGCGGTTGTAAGACGGGAGGTGAAATGACCGGTGCCCAGTTGCCCGCCAACCGATCGCAGAGCATAAGAGCGCAAACCACCGAGGCTGCGAGCGACAGCGGTTCTACTAGTTGCTCGTCGGCACTGCGGGAGCCGCAAACAAAGAAAAATCGTCACGTACCTTCAATTTTCAGAATATTTTAATTTCCGGCCGGACGGTTTGTGACATACTGGCTTTCAAACGATAGCCTGAAACCATTTTCAGGGCGATTCAAGAGTTGTGAACACCTAAACGGTATGTTCTACACGGAAATGCGTTAGTGGCTACAACTGTTTGTTATTTTTGTACAAAACGTTTTTCGACTAGGATTTTTCTTTTCTAAATATAGCATCAAATAGAAACAATTAGTTTTATCAATTGAGGAGGGTGTTTTCCTATTAGGTGGTTCTTTTTATCGGATCATTGCTTATTATTGGATCCTTTCATTATTGCCAGACGGTTTTCAACTCCTTCAAAATCTCCTTTTGAGCCTTTCGTTCCATTAATCTTTATACTTGTATAACCTAACACACACTCTCAATAAGGTTCAGTTGAAAACCAGCGTCAGGCAACCACGAAGTTGTCTGGCATTTTTGCTGAACTGGACCTATTTGGCGCAGGCGCGAGACACACAATGTTAGTTATTTTATTTTCTTATTTTCTTAAGTGTTTACATGTTGTTTTTACATTGTGTGTATCTGTGTACGTGTGCCAAATAAAATATATTTCTTTCTTTCTTTCTTTCATATTTCAGACATTCGTTTACTAAAGCTAAAAAATTTCTAGTTAACCAAAACTTCATACGATCCATTCTCCTGACCACATCATAGAAAACCGTGTCGATTTTACTCCATTTCAAGGTTTCAATAAAAATAAATCCCTATTGTGAATGGCATTGGATTTTATATCAATATTTTCTACTTCTTCTCTTCTTTTTTTGAATAGTTAATAATAAAAATAAGGTCACGCTAAATACCCATGTAAACTTTACTCCATAAAGATCAAACACTTAAACTTTCAAAGGATACCATTTACTTGGGATGAACATCCTTGTCTAGCATTGACCATATCTATAACTACTCGTAGCGATGCTGCAAGACATGTTAATTTGTTAGCGTTGGAACATCGCTCATACGGATAAATATGCATATGTGTGTATAGGCGCCGCAGCCCGTATAGCGCAGGCGATAATGGTCATTGTGGTGTAACTGCACTTTTGACCCTCGACTGTACTTGGGATAATCGTTTCGGTTAGGCTGGTCTGACTTCGAGAAATAGGTCAATCGTCGAATCTGACACGGTTGGGTAGCGTTTCGAAAGCTGTATAAGTATAGTATCTTCTCACTTCACCTGCCACAATGTTTCAAGACTAAAATCATTTGCTAGTACCTGTGCCAGGCGTGTTGTTAAAACCGCAACGTGGTTGCTCAAAATAAGTTTTACTAGAAGGCTTAAACCCGCCTAAAGAATAATGTAGAGGGTTATGCTTGGAGTTGCCATTTGTGATTGAATCAGATCCCTGCGGATACCAAACTTAAGTTGCAATGAATGGGGCACATTGCTCACAATACAAATGGTTAAAGGGGCTGGAGATTGATATGGCAACACTTTTTTTTAATCATATAAACCAGTGCTTGACTGCGATCCCACCTGATGGTAAGCGGAGATGCAATCGTTGATGGTCAGGCGCACTAGTTTATTAAGAGCCTATTCACTCTAGCCTTAAAGACACCTAAATTATAGTTGGACGGGAAGACCGCAGCAGGCAAATTGTTCCAGTCCTTCGATGTACGCGGTATAAACGACGAAGCGAAACGCTTAGTCCGGACCGTTGAAGTTTCAACAACGTAAGGGTGGATACTCGCCGTTCGCCGGGTTGTCCGAAGGTAGAAAGGAGATGGCGGAATCAAGTATTTGGAGTGGCCTAAGTCCAGCGGGGAAGTCTGAAATGATGAAGATGGTTGTTTAAGATAAATCTGTACAGTTAAATCTATATATATATACTTATAATAAATCCGTAGAAGTGAAAATTCTGTAATCTGTAGAAGTGAAAATTATGTATATAATACCTAAATAAATGGGTGTTACTAGACCAACACAAAACTCAAAAATGTGATTTAAAAAAAATTGTCTGTCTGTCTGTCTGTTCAGGCATCACGCAAAAACTGCCGGTTTGATTACGATGAAATTTGGTATAATTATTCTTTATTATCCTGGGCACCACACTGGGTACTTTTTATCCCGGAAAAGTAAATACAATAAAAGACAAACTTGATTTTCGGTTTGATCCCTAGACCCGATTATTGTACCAACCATAAATAATAAGTTTGTCTTAGGTTACGTCACCCCCAGTGGAGTTCATTAAGGGGCACTGCACACGGCTAAGATACTGTAATATTTTATCTTAAGATACAATATCGCTCGCTATACATTTCAATGGACTATCACACACGACGAAGATAATAAATAATATTTCATATTTTCGTATCTCAAAAAACCTAATAAAACTATTTTTAACTTCTACACGGACGAAGTCGCGGGCAAAAGCTAGTCAACAATAAAACAATATGCGAGGAATAATTTAGGCATGACTTAAATGTATTGACTTGGCATTCGGACTAAACAATGTAATTTAATAGAATACGATTGCCAAGTCAATAGATTTGTTTAAAACATAAAAGATTTGTAATATTGAGACGCTCAATAAAAGATGTTACAAAAGGTCCCTCAAGTAGGGACTGAATACATTAACCGACTTGGATCTCACAACTCAAGAACCTAAATTTGATATATTTTTTTATAGCAGTAAAGAAATGATAATTGTATGTATAACATTTTTTAGTTCATAGATTGTTGGTTTGTTGGCTTGCTATACGCTTTGGTGCATACTGTAAGTATAGCAAGCAATGGATAAATAAATAAATAAACTTATTACGATAGAAGAAATAAGTCGCGAGCCTTGGTTTTTTTACAAGTTATGTTTTTGATGGTATCTCATTTCTTTTTGTAGATTTCTTTATATTATAAATATTATACAGTACACTGAGTTATTCACTGCAAATGTAACTTTGTAATCCTTTATATTGGATTAAAAAGTTATTTATGCAGTTGGTGAATTTGGAAAACTGTACTAAAATTGCAAAATATTTTAGTTTTTATTTTAAATATACACTAAACATTAATTAAATTATAAATTTGAAACTTCTATATCTGCTAGAAGTGCTTTAGCGTTTAGATGATCGGTCAGTCAGTGAGTGAAGAAAATTAAAAAAAAATTACCAGTTATAATTCTTAAACTCCTGGTTCTAATTAAATGAAATTTAAAATATACCGTGTTTTTTTACACATTGAACATAGATACAACAAGAAAAATAAAAACACTTAACTAATTAAAATTACATAATATTATATACACAATAACTCCTACCTAAAATATGGCGTCAAAAAATTCATCCGCATCGCTGTCGACTGGAAGTGTGCCCAAAAGACGGCGGCATTGCCACCTTGTAAGACAATGCTTTATCTCTGACCGAGGTAAAAGCCAGCCCTTGGGTCACGCGAAGTGTCTACTAGCTGTTTGAATAATTCTTTAAAAAAGGCATGAGCTCTCGGACCCCACGGCCCAAGAGTCTCAACCCCAAACAACTCAAAAATATAACTGCCGACGAGGTTGTTATATTTTCGCCGCTTGAGGTTCTCCGCAGCCGCAGCGGCAGCAGCAGCACAGCACGATGAGCTAGGAAGATGGGATGGCGCAAAAGAGTTGACACAGGTAGCGTCCCACATTAAAGGCCTACCCATCTTCCATGGAAATAATGACATACCGTCCGGTCTCTTAACAACGTCGCGTGCCAGGCCATGAACTTCCAAAGCAGCCGGAACGCCGACGACGGTGACAAGGGCTCGTCGAATGATGTCATTAATATTCGCGTGCTACTCTATTCGTCCCGCGCTTCGACTGCATGACGACCGAGGCTGTTGACAATTTCGCACAGTGGCAGCGATGAGGCGAACAGCAAAGAGCGCCTAGGCATAGGTAAACAGCTAGGCGGAAAGTTTATACATTATAATTCAGCCTTCTAGTTTTATACACAACGAAGATATAGGGAGTCGAAAATGGCCTGAACTGTTTCGAGAAAAGGATGGTACGGCCGTGCCACTTTCTTGTTCGCTTTGGTGGGGGCACTGCCATGCTCCCTAACATTATTTGCCTGTTATGTTTGATATCGTGAAAAAAGCGTAAAATTCAAGTGCATAATAATAATGTAATATTATAAATTGATTCGTCAACACTGCAATTACAAAGGCATTTAGCAAGAATAGTTTTTTTTACATAACAAGTGACCATAACGGAAATAATTGGAGATTGGACTGATTTGCAGAGTAAGTACTTGATTTATTTAAATATGCACCACTATACCATCAACTCGTTAGTGATTTTCAGGTTTCTCAAAGAAAGGTTTACAAAATGTCGAAGTTACTTTTGCTTCTTGTGTTAGTAGTCATTATGAAGAGTATCAACTGTCAGGACTATCACGACATAGATGACCAGAAAGACTACATTTCTTATAGGATATATAATCCCATTGGCGATTGGTGTCCTCCTGGTAGCAAAAGAAGCAACTCTGGTGCATGTAGGAAAATATTTAGAAGATTAGGCGTTTTCACAGCCGGGTGTCGTCCGAATACTGTCAGAGTTGGCACCAAATGCGTTCCAGTGGATTAAGATTAACCTTCGGTATGCCTGGAGGCAAAAAGTTACACGGTACGCCTGGTGGGTTTATCAGACCCGAATTTCTATGTTGTAATTTCTCAAATTTTTAGTGATAAATAAGTTATTAAAAGGTCTAATATTTTACTAGAAGTATGTTAGAAAATAAATTTTAAAAATATTGCAAAACAATAACTTTAATTTTTTTTTCCAATTAAATTTAGGTAGTGTTTTTAAAAAAGTTTTAAAACTTCTTTACTCTTATAACACACTTTACTTATTAAAAACTAAAGAGATCTCAATCAGACTATACAAACATATTCTGGACTTCTATGTACTTATAAATGATTAAAGAATATTCAGACTTCATCACTTTCATGAACATTTTTCAGGGCTCTGGTTTGAAAGCAAATTGCACATTGGGAAATTGCATAATCCAGACATAAGTGACTCTTACAGGTCTCACAAATATATTGCGTTTTGCGATCTTTCTTGACTAGGCATACTTAGTATCTACGTTTTATACCAGGAGTCGATTTTTTCAACGGCAAGTCATCCTGGGTACTCAAAAGACTACCTATTCGCTTGCGGAGATCTTTAGATAGGCGATAGTTGTTTTTTCTTGTCTTCAAAATTAAATTTTGTTCAATCAGAGCAAGAACTAAGTCTTTTATGAAACTTTTTCGACTATGCTTGTTTTTTAGACAGTTGGGCATATAATTTTACCATTGATGCCAACAGTATTGAACACCCAGAAGAGCAATGCAAAAAACCTTTTCGAGTTTTGTGTGACATCGTAAGATTGAATAAACTTGTCAAGGACACGTTCATTGCAGAATGTGACGCACTTTCTTCAGCAACAGCCTCTCCAAAATCATTGTTTTCTGCCTCTGAATCAGATGTCTTGCTTCCTTGACTCACGTGATTTCCCTCTTATCCACTTGAGTTGAAAATTACATATAAATTACTAATATCATCATCGCACGGGTGGCTCCCCATTTTGAAACTAAAACAATGTAAAAAATATTATATTTAAACCCAAAAATAACTTTAATTTCCAAAAACACAGCCAACAAATACTTACATAGAAACGTCACGTCATATGCCTGGTCGGGTCCGTGAGACCCGTGCGAACTATACGAACGTCCTACTACCCCGGGAGCGCGCTCCGAGCTGAAATAGCAGGCGACGGGTGCCTAGCAATTCATAACAGCCAGCTACTAATTGCGGTTATTCGCGAAGTTCGAATTTGAAGGAAATACAATGGTTTATGTACACAGGTGGGTCTGACGGACCCTACCGCCTGGTAGGGTCCGTCAGACCCACCTTCGGTATGCCTATACCGAAGGTTAAGGATTTGGATAAGAATTTCTTTACCTCTATTTCTCCATAGTTACATTTAAAGAATAAAGCAAAAAAAAAAAATCATATAAATATACATCTTAACCATGAAATATTATAGCTTAATTGGTATATATACTAAACTAAAAATAATAATATGTACAAAACGGGTAGAAAAAAAAGAATAAAGCATTACCTAACTATTATATTATATTATTATATTCATAACTAGCTTTTACCCGCGGCTTTGCTCCTATCAACTGACTACCTACCCTACTCTACCTAGAGTCCCTAGTTACCCGACACTTTTTTGTTTTTTTTTTTTTTTGTAGGTTGGAAAATCATCCAATGACATACCCCGCTCTTAGGCAGAGCGAGAGGGCGTGTCAGACTTTTACGGACTAAAAACCTACTCCTGTTCCTTTGTTGCCTCTCATACTATGGCCGAGTCTTTCTTTCAGAAGCAGACCCTTGGCCCCAGTAGGCTTCGACCCTGTTGGGCCCCTACGGTTTGCTGACATCTTCTTGAGGCGTGCGTAAAACAGTACGTGCCGTCGACGACTTGAGCTCGGTCTGGACGATTACCAGACGTTCGGGGGCGAGCTACCCGTTGCTTGCCGTCCGCAAGCCGTTGCTAGCATTACTGCTTCGCAGAAGGAGATGACCGCCTGCCATTCCTCCTCGCATCGAACCATGGCTTGCACCAAGGCACGGGGCGAGATATCGTTGCCGCCGATCTCCCCCACAAGGACACGGTAGTGATTTGCCCAAGCGGGGCACACCTCTACCGTATGCATTAAAATCGTGTTAGGCTATTTGAACAGCCATAGCACCTCATGGAAATAGTCCATAGTTACGAATAGAATTATGGTGATTCTGTGAAAAAGGTCCACATAGGGCTACATGATGCCTAAGGCCTACTGTCCATGGACACGTAACTGTATAGATTCGTCATTATACGCTTGGTGTACACCTGCGTGAAGCTTGCATACAAAATTATAAAACCGTCGACGTCGACGAAGCGGCAACGTCGTGCCGTAGTATCGTTGTAGTTTCGTCTATGAAGCTATGCGTCCATTGGCAGTAGGATTACAGCATCGTAATAGTAGAGATAGCTCCTTCAAATGTACGGCAAACAAGAACAAAACGGCTGGCATCCCCTGCATAAACATCAACTAAAGCCTGTACGTGTATAGAGCTGTATAAGTTTTATATGATTAAACGTCCTCCAAAGACATTGCAGAGGACGAGAAGCCCTGCCAGGACGGCGGATTATTCAAATATTGTTTTATAATTGCTAACGAAAATCTTGTACCGTTATGAACTGTGGGTTTGCAATGTTCGATGACGGAGAACGCACCCTGATTGGCTCCACTATACCGTTACCGTATAGAAACGGCAATTCTCTTGTAATCAGTGCTGGGTATTGTTTTTCAGTCTTTTTTTTTTGTTCTTTAGCGCAGCTACTGTTTCTAATCTCCGTTTTATTGTAAATCAGAAATCTGTATTTTAACTTATTTCGTCATTTTTATAAATAAACTAGCTTCTGACAGCGGCGGGAAAGTAGGTTTATCAATGCAAACTTTGAACACCCGTTTCATTCCTTTAGGGGATGAATTTCGAAAAATCCTCTCTTATTACTCGCCTACGTCATAAAAGAAAATCATGTGCAAACTACTTATGAGTACTTTTGGCTGTGCGTTGATACTCGTATGTCCTTCAGTTTTTCTGCCCTTTTATATAATTATGTAAATAAAAAATAAACTTTTAGTATCCGTCGATTACCATTTTACATTGGCGAATATAACCAAGGTAAAATACACCACACATGCATATGGTATACACATTGGTTATTCACCAATGTAAAATTGTAATCAATTCGATTAGGAACCAGTGTAAACCTTTGGTAAAGTTCTCCTTATCTACAGTTTGTACTATTTTATCCGGTCTTTTACCAGTATTTGTTTAAATAATACTTATTTCACTTTGTTCCCTTTTTAACCTTGTTGTTTGCTGAACACAAACAATTTCAAATATTTTTTTCTCACACTAAGACTTTCGATTTCTAATGAATGTACAATGATAATAGTCAGTACCACAAACCTGTATTGCTTGCGAAATTTCATAGCTTTATTCGTAGTAAACCACCTTAGTTAATTTAATTTTAATTATAACATGAAAACTATGGAAATAACACAGATAAATAGAACCAAACTTACGCAGCAGCAAACTGCTCGTTGTATTGAAAAGAAATTGTTAAAAGCATCTAGTCCACCTGATTCTAACTGAGAATCCATTTAACTCATATCGTTAAACAAACACTGAAAATAAAGTGCGTATACAATAAGTCCGGCACGCCTAGCGGAATTAATGAATTCTGTATTTATTTTGCTAATCCCACCATGTCTGTGAACAGTTGCGAATGAAAACAAAATATTATTTCAGGCTTGAAACCCTGGTTGGATTTTGTGAAAACAAGTTTCAGTGAATTCTGCGGTTTTAGTAGGAATGAATTTTGATTATCTGTTTTCCTTTAAACAGCTGGTGGCTAAGTAATAAAGAAATAAATAAAAAAGAAAAAAAAAGGAAGAAAGAAAGTACATCATTTAGCTTAAACACAAAGGCACACAAACATAATATATAATTTTGAAGATACAAACGACGCGTATATGTGATTATCTGTAGTAAGGCTGTCGACGCAGCATAATGGTGGGGACAGCCTTTTTCTTCAGTTGGTAATCGTTGAGAACGGAAGCACAATTTATCGTGCATTACTGTAGTAACAAGAAATATGTTTAGGTACATACGATACCGTACCGAGATATTTGTAATATGTATATAACATAATTTAAAAGAGAGTCCATGGAGTTTCTTGATCATTCTTCTCCATGGAAATATACGATTTGGAATGTGCAATTAGCATTAGTATCAAAAATGATGCTAATTGAGTATCATTTTGCACTGACCGACTTCTTGACTATTCAAAGTCATTAATAAATATAAATATAATAAACCATAAATGGTTTATTTGAAATAAATGATTTAATTGATTGACTGAGTAATAAATATATTACTTGATACCGAAATGAGCGGTTTTATTACACAAGTAGTAAGAATCTGAAATCTGAAATTCTCACAACCAGTCTGAGTAGTAAGCGGGTTTTCGAGGTCAGATAAATACATGGGGGTAGCGTGGACTAATTCAGACGTGGACAAAGGCCCATCTGTCGCAACCTAGTGTTCAACCACATTGTCGATTACTATCGGGTGAAATAGTGGTCTTACGCGAGCCTATCAATTATTAAAAAAAACCCACGTTCTGCCGTGCGAGACCTCTTTGGTTGCGAAGCCGTGGGCGAAGGGCCGCTTCGCCCATGCCTAGCTACGCTACTGAATAAATAGTTACGATCTACTTGTATAGTACTAGTGTTAAGCTGCTTTTGATAGGACTGATATTTCAATAAAATATCTGCAACATAAGTGTCATAAATACTTAGTTACTGATAGATTATGTCCTAGAAAGTGGGTTTTGGAGGTCAGATACATAGCAAGTCTCTACATGTAAAATACCGGTATTCGGCAGCTTTTGATAAGAAAATGTCTTAAACACAAGTGTCATAAATACTTGACCTAGATAAAATAAGTACTAAGAAAACAATATAATACGAAAATGATAATACGAAAATATAAATCTGTTTCATCATCATCATTTCAACCAAAGGACGTCCACTGTTGGAAATAAGCTGCCTCCAAGTGTCGCCACAACGAACGGTCCTGTGCGTCTTGCATCCATCGGACTCTCGCAACCTTTACTAGGTCATCGGTCCACTTTGTAGGAGGCCTTCCAACGCTGCGTCAAGCAAAACGTTTACATCAGCTTAAATTAAACTTTTTTTGAAAAAGATCGTACCTATATATATATTTAGTTTAAAGTTTTTCTTGAAGACGCTGTGCAAAGTTCCCACCGTAATTGAATTGGTTGTTAATAGGTTAACAATTTGCTTGAGTGCATCCATTGGCACAGGATGTGGCCCAATCTGGCTACTTTAAATCTTGTGGAAATTTCCATTAATGTATTGGAGTCTAGCTATTTGAATCCGGATATTTTTTGTTGAAATGCGGCTGATGCATTTTGTTCTGAAAGTAAACTAAAAATGTTTATTTGTTTTATAATTTATAATATACACTTATAATAGAAGAAGACAAACCATTATAAAATTGATACAAAGGTACAGCTTATTTCAAAAGAAATATCATCCAGCATACCTGCGAAAGAAGAGATTTCTTTCAATGTACAAAAGAAAAGAAGAGTGCATGAAATATTAAATCAAAGTAATGTATAAAGTAAATAACACCAGATTAGTAGTAGGTATTGCACCAGAATAGGCAGAATTTGTTAAAGGGAAAGGAACTCGGGAGTAAATACTAATAGGCCAAATCATTGAAAAGTCTCGGGAGTTCAATAAGCCTGCTTTCATATTTTGCTTTGTTGACTTCTCGAAAGCATTTGATTCAGTGAAATGGCCCAAACTTTGGGACACCTTGTTACAAATGAGTACACAAAAATACCTAGTGCAATTGTTGAGACGCTTGGATGAAGATGGCACTGCATCAGAGAGCACAGATAAAGTATTCTCAGATAGCTTTCATCCCAGCGCTGGAGTTCGACAAGGGTGCATAATATCCCCACTTTTGTTCAACATATACACAGAGCTGATTATGCGCATTATCTTTGAAGACTGGACCGACGGTGTTACGATAAGTGGACGAAAAATAGCGAACTGCGATGTCATACAATCTTATGTGTACTTTGGGTCTTTAATCTCAAATTAGGGTAACTGTGTTGAAGACATCAAGCGACAAATGGTTCTATCTAGAGCAGCAATGGATAAGCTCAAGAAAATATGAAGAAAAAAAAAACCACAAAGACCAGGCTCGCTTTAACTTTAGTGTTTCCCGTATTTTATACGCCGCTGAAACATAGACCCTACGACTAACAGAGACCAAAAAGATTGACGTTTCGGATATGTTATGCTGGAGAAAAATGCTCGGGATCTCTTGGACTGAGTTTCGAACAAACGCTTCCATTCTCGGGGAACTGGGCGTCGACGCTTATCTTCGCTGGTGCGCAGTCGCTTTTTTAAATACTTTGGTCATATTTGTCGACGTGGAGGTGACTCCATCGAACGCCTTGTTATACAAGGAAAGATAGATGGAACAAGGCCGCGTGGTAGATCACCGGTGCGGTATGTACTGATCAAATAAAAACGGCTGTTGTTATTTTTTATTTAAAAACCCCATCAAAATCTGTTACGGGGTATAGAAAGAATAAGCGGATATACTGATAGATGCCTGAGACAGGAGAGATTAAAAAAATATATAGACAATACTATGCAAAAATAAGAAAAAAAAGTTAGTGAAATCTTAAATTAAAGTAACAAATAATACGTTAAATTTAAATATTAATAAAAACATACATAGATGCATAATTATCACAATAGAGAGGAAAGACAGTGGTGCTTTTTACTTGCATTTTAAACAAAGTTGTTATTTTAAAGCATACAAAGATAGTAAGTACACAATAGTGGCGATCCTGTGTGGTTAGACTGACCTGGCCAGTCAGTTTCAGTCGTTTTAATGACTAAGGTTTTAACTTAACGCGAGTTATGTTCGTAACATAAAAGAGGTAAACAAAATATATTTCTCAACTGGCATTTTGCAAGCGACTTCGATCGCGAGAATGTTTTCATAAAAACTTTAACACCCCCTAAATCGTTTTGTCAAAATATTGATTTGTTATTCTTCCACGATATTCACTGAAGAGAACATTATCTTTCCCATAATCTGACCTTATTTCATTCAAAGACCATTACGATAAAAAATCTGAACTGCATTATTCATTGCTCCCCCTATCTCTATTTTACAGATACACATCGGAGCACAGTCATCGATGTACACACACCAATAGCACTGGCTTACAGGAAGTGGGAAGCGATAAATTCGTTGCGAAGTAAAATAAAACCTTTGGCTTCGCCCGTTTCGCTGTCTGCATTTATGATATATCGTCTGTACGATTCTGGTTGGTGTTTTTTTGTACATTTTAGATGCCAAAATATGGTAGAATTTAAGGTACTATAAGTAATCATTTATTTGTTTATAATACTGGTGGTATACAGATAAGATGTTGTAATAGTCGATTGTTCCGATACATTAAGCTTTATGGCATGCAAAATATTTATAATAAAAAAATATATAATTCAAATTATAAGGTCATTAAATTAATCTAAATAATTCAAGTACAAAGTCATAAATAATTCGAAACCCTTACGCCGTCTCATGTTACGCTGTCACTACTGCTAATGAGGGTGTCAAGCGGCGCAAATACTGTAACCTTATCGGTAGCCACAATTTTGAGCTATTTTTGGTCAGAGTGTGTGTGTCAGTGAATCAAAGTTTTCTCAATCTTAGTTCGGTCTTCGTCATAATTCCTATATTTTAAGTTCTCTTAATTAGAATGTTTTCTTATGTATCATAGTATTTATAAGTTTATTATATTAGCATATATACGTATTTTATTATTATAAGCCACTTAATTTAATGATACTACATTCTATTTCAAAAATATCTGTTATTTATTTATTGTGCACACCTACCACAGTTTTGTCTTTTTAACCCAATAGTCGACTGGTAGAGAATGCTTTGTGGCATTAAGTCCGCCTATGTACCACCACTGTACATGAAGTTTAAATAAATAAATAAATAAATGTGAGAACAGTGGCGACTCTCCGATTACTTAAATTACTTCCTATTTTTTTTTTTTTCCGGTGGGTAAATCATCTTATGACATCCCCCGCTCTTGGGCGGGGCGGGAGATAGTGTCAGACTTTTACTGACTAAAAACCCACTCCTGTTCCCTCGTTTCCTTTCGTACCGGGGCCGAAAATTACTTCCTATTACGACTCACTTTTTATTATGATTATTTTTATGGTACTTTTGAGTACAATATTGACTGGTCTACACTGTCCTTACATAATATCTACTAATACTGTAATATGGAATATTGTAAGAACAACATTTTTTTTTTAAAGAGTAACCATGGAGTTTCTTGCCGGTTCTTATCCATAGGAAACGGCCAATTTGAAACTGAGCAGTAGCTTCTGATGTTTTTTATATGCCCATGTAGGCATGAAATAAAAACTTTTGAATTTTGTTTTTTTTTTATTGCACGTGGTCTTTTCAAAAGCGTTACTTACCGGTTGCTGGATATTTTTCATAAACAAACGGCTGACTCGTTCTTTGCCAAAATAATAAAAAAAAAACCATTCAAGGTGGCAATGTCATTAGTCTTTTTTCTATGAGGAGGAAGGGAGTTCTCTCACTCTAGGGTGGAGCGAGATGTCATATCAGGCTTTTACTAAAAGCTTAACTCTCAACGGTTCCTTTACTCTTACGGCCGTCTCCTTCGCTAGCATTGCTGCTTCGTAGTCTTCTGCGAAACAGTAATACTAGTAATGCGATCGCCTCCTTATGTGATCACATCCCTTTCCTTCTCGCTCCGGACAAGCTGTATGCTTCATCATGTCCTCCGGGTGATCTGCACAATGGTGACACGCGGGCATATTTTCCTGCCAAAATTATTCAACAATTGACAATGCTAAGATCTGACTTACACCTGCTAAGTATTGCACAAGATAGATCCGTATATTTAAACACAATTTATATGAACTCAAATTGAAACCACTCATAATTTGACAGACAAGGGACTTTTGAATAACACAAATGTAGCTAAAATTCTAGGAACAAAACAAACAAGTATTTAAATAAATTTGATATTGCACAGAAATTACTACCTATTCTATGATTTTTAAAACGATTTAAAAAATAAATAAATATTCAATTTTATTGATCACAAATGTGTATAAAAACATAGTATTTATTAAAATTTTGAAAGATGAATAATAGTAAAAATAGATTTTTTGTCCAGTGTTATTTATTGAAAAACTTTAAAAAATAAATAAGGTAACTCAAAAACCGGGCAAGTGCGAGTCGAACTCGCGCACTGAGGGTTCCGTACAAACTTACCAATGAAAACAGTTCAATTACCGAACTGAGTTACGAAGAGTTTTCTGAGTCGTTTTTGTCAACGTTCCGAGTTAGTTAGTTAGTTTACAAATACACGTCTATTTTTTTTTGGATTTTTTTTTTTTTGCTAATGGTTGTCCAAATTGTGGCAAAAATAGAAGGTAGCCGTTTTAGCCGATGTTCACTAACATGTGACTATATGTTATTGTATAAATTTATTTATGTTATATACATCATAACTAATAAATATTATAACTTTATAAATATTTAAACAAATTGAAAGTAATATTATGTACAAACTGGTAGAAAAAGAACTCATAGGGCATCAAAAAAATCGTCCACATCGATGTCAATGGGAAAAGTGCCCAGAACGCTGGCAGCATTGCCACGCTGGATGGCAATGCTAATTCGTTGACCAAAGAAAAGCCCAGCCCTCTGGTCACGCGAAGAGTCGACCAGCTGTTTGCTGATATCCCGAACAACTCGATGAGCGCTCGGACCCCATGGCCCCAGTGTTTCAACCCCGAACGGCTCAAATATGTAGATTCACATATACAAAATATCCAGACCTGGAACAACTGTCTGTACACCACACAAATAGTTGTTTGGATGAATCATTTTCGACATGCAATGCAGCAGCCAGCACAGCGCCAACCGTGGCATTGATTGAAACTTAAAAAATGTGATGTGATTTTTTGTATTAATCCTGTAAAACTTTTCGAATATCTCTGTTTTTTGAACTAAGCTTCAACTGTTATTTCATTTGATCTGGTTTGTTTTGGGAACAATTCGAACAATATCTTTTTCAAAACCTTTGATTTCTCTTTTCATCAAACTTTTAATTCACAAGCACCTAGTGTCATTTTTAATATAAATATGTTTACTTTTCCGTAAATCCTTTCATAATAGTGCTACTTAGTAATACAGGAGTTTCAAAATATCCTATCAGCTGCTAAATTCTAAATAACAAAAGGCAACATGAACGCTTAGCAAAGCGACTCGTTAAGTGTTAAAGCCGAGAGCAGACCAGCGCCGCGTCGCGCGCAAACATCGCGTTGTTTCGTTGGCATAATTAACAATTAGGTAATTCGAGCTCAAAGTGAGCTGCTCGTGTGTCGCGGCCATGCCTGCCCTGTGCCTAGCTCGGCCGACGACACATTGTTCTACGTGATTTCCCACGGGGAACTCAAAGTTATGCTAATACGATTTAATTTTAAAGTTTAGTGATGAGCTGATTTTATGTGATGTGATGACTGACAGTTGTGAATTGTGGATATGATACCCTTTCAATCTAGTGGGTATTATTATAATAATAATCATGCCATTTAATGATAAGCTATTTTTTCACAACTTCTTTCGTATGAAGCAAGGCGATGCGCCACTGGTACATGGTGGACATCCCACCCATACGAACAAAACGTTTTGGGAAAACATTCATTGTTCATACAGCTAAGGAGTGGAATTCCTCGCTGGTGTCTATGGCTCCTGATAGCTGCAACCTGGGGGTATTTAAGTCAAAAGTGAATTAGTTACTTCTAGGCAAGCCTGCTATGTTGTCAACCAAATCGTCGCTTTCCATAAGGTAAGATAGTTGTCAAGCACGAGCCTATCAATAGTGAAAAGAAAGGGAAGACACTGTAGATTCCGTAGACTCAATGATTATTATTTTTCAATACACTTACTTGAAAACCCGCTCTTATCCCACTGCTTTTAGGCACACAATAGACTGTTTTCCGCACTAGTGCAAAAAAGTGCTCTCCGCCGCCACAATTTTATTACATGTATTGTATCAGACTGGGGGCGCGACGACACTCACGAGTCACCGGTCGACCCCCGTTTATTAATTTCTTCGAAATGTATTGAAAAAAGTCATTTGATACACGTGCAGATTTGTCACTACAGGCCTCGGCTCCATAACACACTCGTCTGCGGCTCGTGCAAATTTCGCCTCGGTCACAATGACAAACTTTCTGCACTTGTCTCATATTATTCCAATCCATATTATTGTTATTTACTTATTGTACTGGTACATTATAAAGACCAATCTTATTTTTTTAAAGAGTAACCATGTTTTTAGAAAATATCCTCACCCTACCACACACACGGCTACTTGTACTATCATACCAAATTTTGTTATTTGTCCTAAATTTTAGTGGACGTAAGTAACTTTTCTAGAACCCTTTGGCCTCATCAACCATCTGTTCTAAGAGCAATGGGCCCTGCCCACTGGTATTTAAATTTGCTGATTCTTTGACCTATGTCGGGATATCTTCATTCCTGATGCTGTTGCGATCGCGCACCTGAAGACGCAGCGTTGGAATGCTTGCTACAAGGTGGACCGATGACCTGGTGAGAGTCAATGGAATGCAATAAATGCGAGACGTACAGGACCGTTCGTTGTGGTGACACTTGGGGGAAGCCCATGTCCAGAAGTGAAAGTCTTTCGGCTGAAACGACTGACGATAAAGTAAGATTTACAAATCATTATATTTTTCTTACGACATTGAATCGCATACTGTAGTATAAATACATAAAAATACATGCAAATATAACACAGTTCATTCAGGTTTATTTTTTTTTAATAAATGACCATTGGGAATCATGCACTAGTTTCTAATATTTTGTTTATAAGTGTCCATATAGGCCTATGCGAACTAGAATCCTCAGACTTTGAGTTTGAAATAATACTTCTAAAAGTCAAATTATTTTTTGGCAATCTGAATTATAATATATTTCAATAGTTACACCTAAGGTAAAATGAATACATAAAACACTTAACTAATTAAAACTGTTTATACACCAAAATCAAAAACTACTATGACGCCATATTTTAGCTAGTAGTTTTTGATTTTGGCAATCTTAACTTAATTTCCATTTCATTGACATAATGAAAGGGGTTTCAATCGATTGTGCAAAGTGTGTTACCCAGCAGGAATACGAGATATATTTCCTAAATGTGTTTGGACAGCCCCATCCTCATTGCAACCGTACAAACGGTCATTCCATTCGCATAAACAAACACGACCATCTTCAATGAAGCTATCGCTCGGTTCAATTAGCATATGTGTGTATCTATGCTGTGTGTTGTTACTTAGAAGCATAATAATGTACAAGACGTTGTAACTAACAGGAAAGTTATAGGAACCAATCAAATGAATGACACGAATTTAGCAAAAAATTGTGCAGACGTTGAATGAAACATAGATATGATTCTGATATCCGAAATGGCATTGAGCTTGAATTATCTTACGAATGATTTTTTTTTAAGATGGGAAATTATCCAACGAGAGGTGGGAGGGCGTGTCAGACTTTTTCTGACTAAAATCACATCAATTTTCCTTCGGGTTTTCGTTAAACGTTTTGCGTATTATTTTCCGGTGTCTAGCGATTACATAGATATTTTAGCTTCACATTGGAATCTGCAAACATAATTACAACATAACACAACTTCTGATATAACGCTTCATCATTTATTTGATACTAGTTTTTGCCCGCGACTTCTTCCGCGTAGAAGTCTAAAATGGTTTTATTAGGTTTTTTGAGATACGAAAATATTAAATACTATTTATTATCTTCGTCGTATGTGATAGTCCATTGAATTGTATGGCGAGCGATATTGTATCCTAAGATAAAATATTATAGTATCTTAGCCGTGTGCAACGCCCCTTTGTGAACTCCACTGCGGGTGACGTAACCTACGACAAACTTATTATTTGCGGTTGGTGCAGTAATTGGGTCTAGGGATCGAACCGCAAAATAAGTTTTATTGTGTATCTTTTTCCGGGATAAAAAGTACCCAGTGTGGTGCCCAGGATATTAAAGAATAATTATACCAAGTTTCATCGTAATCGAACCGGTAGTTTTTGCGTGATACCTGAACAAACAGACAGACAGACAAAAATTTTTTTATCTTTGGGTTCGGTGTCGGTCTAGTAAGACAATTGCCATTTATTTTTTTTTATATTTTCAATGTACAGAATTTTCACTTCTACAGATTTATTATAAGTATAGATGAAACAGTTCACATAACCTTTCCAGAAATGTTCCAACTCGAATAAACGGTAATAATATCATCCTAAAGGCTTACATATTTCCAGGAAAATATGAACGATTACACATCAAACGAGGCGCGCTTCCCTCAGATAAAATTACAGAGCGGGCACATACGTAATGTAACAAATTCGCTGTTTCACGAAAAAAGTAATCACAGGAAAAACTTGGAAATTCAACAGGTAAAAATTCATAGTGGAAAAAAAAATGTCACAGGTATAACGAGAAAATTACGAAAACTCTATTTGCATCCGGCAGGTGATTCAGGTCGGATGTAAGTGCCTTTCCATCTCGCTCTCTCATTTCCTGTTTTGTTGCCCCACCGCGCCGGTAGATGGCGTTGTGTTTAAAAAATGTAAAATTGTAATTGAGCTTAGAGCGTGCGTTCTATGCATACTCAAGTTTACGCTTTTAATTTTAACAGTGAATTCTTTCAGTATATTAAAGTTGAGTATTTGAGTTTGGATAAGAATGTTATATAAACCTACACACCGTACTTCTGAATAGGGTTACATGGACATTTTGTGTTTGTGTATCTAATTTTGCTGTTATCTAATATTGCTGTTATTATGGGCCGCAGTAAAGCCCATGACAGCCAGACGACATGAATCAATGAATCAGGGGGACATCATCATCACGATTTACTCCATTTCAACTCACCGAAAACTATACGACTTCCAGTTCTAACGTACTGGAACCAACCTTCCACTGGTTTGGCCCGCATTACGACAAAATCAAAAATTTATCGATCTCCGATCTTCGGAGGGGATTGATATAGCGACATCTATGTTGCCGCATATGAACTATCCTACAACGCGGTACCAGAGTTCACCGCACGATTAGAACATAAATACAACAGGTCTGAAATCAACAATCGGGCAGTTGCACGGACCTAACACAGCACCCGTCTGTCGAAGGTTCTCCCTTTTTAACGGAAGTATAGGGGCTTTACAAAGGTTTTTTTTTTATTGGTTGGGAAAATCATCTTATGACAAAACTCGCTCTTGGGCGGAGCGGGAGATAGTGTCAGACTTTTACTGACTAAAAACCCACTCCTGTTCCTTCGTTGCCTTCGTCCCAGGGCCCCGTGTTTCGCTTTCACGCTACCCGTGGCCCCAGTAGGCTTCGACCCTGCTGGGCCCCTACGATTAGCTGACATCTCTTTGAGGCGCGCGTGGAACAGTACGCGCCGTCGACGACTTGGGCTCGGTCCGATTACCGGACGGTCTGACCGCGAGCCACCCATTGCTCGCCGTCCGCAAGCCCGCGTCTTCCGTGTCTGATAGTCGGGATCAGAATCTCGGCGGCTGGGGCGTGAGGACATTCGATCCCTCACGCGTGCGGCCTCCTCCTTCGCTAGCATTACTGCTGCGCCTACGGTGGCCGAAAATCGGGATCGGATAAAGCCCAGGTTTTGGATGGGTGACTATTCCTTATTTGATGGGTCTCCTTAGTGCCTCTTAAAACTGTCAGACCTATAATGACAATAATAATTAAGAAAAAAAGAAAAACCAAAATTGTACGAGTACATCTATTACTCTCTACTATTTGGTACCTATATTCTGGTCTACACGGATTGAAACTAGCAAGGTCACCTTGGTTGGGACGTTGGTTTGCAACCATCTGGTCAACCCTTAAGCTCAATACTAGGAATAACTCCTGTGTCGTTGTTTTTTTCTTTGTTAAGGTACGAAATCATCTAATGACTTCTCTCGCTTGAAGGTGGAGCGAGAGGGCGTGTCAGACATTTACTGACTAAAACCACACCTGTGCTCCTTCTTTTGCTTTTTGCGTTCAAGGAACACGTGTATCCCTTTCATACTTTTCCACAAGGCCCTAGCAGGCATCGGCCCTACTGGGCCCCTACGGTTTGTTAATATGTGTTTGAGGCGCGCGTAGAACACTACGCACCGTCGATGACTTTGGCTTGGTTCTTATATGACGAGCGGCTGGCAAGCTACCCATTTATTTATTTAAACTTCGTGTACAGTAGTGGTAAGTACATAGGCGGACTTAATGTAACAAGGCATTCTCTACCAATGTCCATCGCTCGCAGGAGATCGCCCTGCGATTCCCAGGGAATCTTCTGTCGCAGCGGCTGAGGCGTGAGGATCTACTTTCCCTTACTCTTACGGCGACCGCTTCCCATTCCCTCTTGATCTGGACTATGGCCTGAACCAGGGCCCGGTGCGAGAGGTTGTCGCCGCCCATCACTTGCACTAGGACACGGTGGTGCTTCGCCCAAGCTTACACTTCCACCGTATGCTCCACCGTATCCTCTCGTCGCGCCCATATTCGGTGAGGATCGTGTCATCATCATCATCATCATTTCAGCCGAAAGACGTCCACTGTTGGACATAGGCCTCCCCCAAATGCCGCCACAATGACCGGTCCTGTGCGTCTCGCATCCATCGAATTCCCGCGACCCTCACCAGGTCATCGGTCCACCTTGTGGGAGGCCTTCCAACGCTGCGTTTTCCGGTACGTGGTCGCCATTCCAGAACCTTTCGTCCCCATCGACCATCTGTTCTGCGAGCAATGTGCCCTGCCCACTGCCACTTAAGTTTGGCGATTCTTCGGGCTATGTCCGTAACCGAGGATCGTGTATTGTGGGAGTATTTACAAACATGTAAACTCACATACACAAGACATTCGGACCCGGAACACCTGTAAAACATACAAATATTTGTTCCGTACGGGAATCAAATCCGCGCATCAAATGCAGTGTGAATTGCAGCAGCTGAACACTTAACTACTGCGCCAACCGTGCTTCAAGTGATAGCGTGACGGTTGACAGGTCAGAATGGAAGATAAATACGGGTTGCTTTGCTGCTGGGACAAGGACAGGAATAATAATAATATGATGATATAACTTTAAATCTGACTGCACTAGTTAACTAATGTGTGGAAACCTGTTTTTATTTACTTAGCAAAAGTAACAGTTTTTCATCTTGAACATTGTTTTTTTTCAATTCTGTAAATAATCTTTACATCAAAATCTTTATACGCCAACAATTTCAAAGATGGTCCCTAAAATAATGTTGAAAAACGATCAAAATGTTAACAAATATCGCATAAATTATAACCACACGGCCCACGGTGTCTGCGCAGCGATTCTTTGTGTTGCAAGAATGTTGGCAAACATAATGCATGTTATATGAACGGGAGAGGATGAATGTGATGCCTCCAGGCACAATCCTGAGCGAAAAGACACAATTGCTGGCGCCTTCCACACGGAAATGTGGTGTTTTTGTGTATTTCGTCCCTTTTATAAGAAATTCTAGTCTTTTCTCTTATGAAAAGGACGAAGGGATTGGATTTTAAAAAATGCATTTTGATTTTAAGAAAAAAAAATGCTATTAATTTGTTGTAGTAGAAAGCAAACCGTTCATCGTCAACATCATCATAATTTTAGCCGAAAGAAGACCACTGTAGGACATAGTACTTCTCCAAGTGACACCACAATGAACGGTCCTGTGCTTCTCGCATCCATCGGATTCTCGCAATCCTTACCAGGTCATCGGTGTACTTTGTCGGAGGCCTTCTAACGCTACGTGTTCCGGTACATGGTCACCATTCCAGAACCTTTCAGCCCCAACTGCCATCTGTTCTGTGAGCAATGTACCCTGCCCATTGCCATTTAAGTTTGGTGATTCTTCGTGCTATGTCGGTAACCTTGGTTCTCCTGTGGATATCCTAATTCCTGATTCGACCACGCAAGGAAATTCCAAGCATAGCCTTTTCCATTGCCTTTTGTGTGACTTGCAAACCTTTACTATCACAATATTACTAACTTTAGCCTGCAAGTATCTGGGCACGCCAGAATTATGGCGGTTAGTCCCCTCTTTGAGAAGTTGCTAGAGAGTCGCCACGGCGTCTTCACCTTCCGCATGACGCAGGTCCTCACCGGATATGGTGAGTTTCGGAGGTTCCTGTTTCGGATTCAGGTGCAAAAAACACCTCGGTGTCACCATTGTGTGGACCGGCTGGAGGACACCGTGGAGGTGTGCCCCACTTAAATGGAACACCTTGTGGAGGCGATCGATGGTGGTGTGATTACTTAATAGTAAATTTAGTAAAAAAAACGTGCATTATTTTAAAAATCATAAATAAATAAAAAAAGCATTTCGAAACAAACAACATTTTAATACAATATGTTTATTCATTCATAATCACAGAGACACATTAAACATTTTTTTTTAACTTTTCTAGAATACACATCACAGCATTTTGTAAATGTTTTCTTTATAATCATTTATCATTATTAATATCATTTTTAGAGCTTGTATTATGAGTACAACTGATAAACATACTTATATATTTCTAAATACATACATATTATAGATAAATTACACCCAGACACAGAACAAATGATCGTGCTCATCACACAAACATTTGTCCTGGGTGGGAATCGAACCCACCACTTCCGGCATAGCAGTCAGGACCACTGACCACTAGACCAACAGGCAAGTATGATTTAGTCGCATTTGTTGCCGCTTTGTGTTGCCCGTATAAGAGTTTGCATTATTATTTTTATTATTTTTTCATGGACCATATTATTGCATCCCATGGCCAAGCCATAGATTGTTTGGCCATCAGTTGCAATAAAATATTTTTGTGATGGCCGGGAATTAGTTTCTGATAGTAAAACCACAATGCACAAAAATATGGCTCGATTAGAAGCCCCTTAATAAACAATGTATTGTTTGCCTTTTATGCTGAATTTTAGAGCGTAGTGGACTACATACATTTAGTAACATTGCGTGAATAGAATTGACCTGATTGTGAACTTTTCATCAATTTTAAGAATATATCGCCCTTCCCTTCCAGAAAGATCCTAGAACGTCACGTCACACTAATTTTATAAAGGCGAAAGTTTGTATTTTTTATTGTTGTTAGGCTCGCACTTGACCGCTATCTCACCTGGTGAAAAGCGACCGATGTGATCTATGATGGAGCACGCTTGCCTAGAAGTAACCTATTCAATTACTTAAGAGGGTTACTCAGTTTAAAAATTTAGGCCACTATCTCACCGGGGACTTCAGAGATCAGGTAGGTTCAGAGATAACGGGAACACAGGGCCCTAGTAGTGAGCAAAATTACTTTATTCAAAGCTTTTTGCCAATCATTCTACTCGGGCGGTCTGTGGATTGACTATACGCGGAAGGCTCTAGACGTCTTGCGGATACAACATATTAATGGGTTCAGGGTGCTGTTAGGGCTGCCTAGATACTACAGTCCATCGGGCATTTTCGCTTTAGCGCGCGTGGATGATTTCTACGTAATTCTAATTATTATTTAATTTTAAAAATTATTTAATTTTAATAATTCTAATTGAAAAAAGGCTGCCTCGTTGTTAAGCAGATCTAGGATCAGCTTCAATGGCATTCTTCGAATCTTAGCCGATAAGCATGATGCGCCAGTGCTGGTGCGGCAATATGTTAAGTTTTCTAGGTTCTTTTTTACTAACCATTAGACCCATATAGTCACAAAAATAAATAATTATTATTATTATTTTATTATTAAAGATCCTCAGGTTGTACCTATCAAGAAACACAGACCCCAGCAGGGAATTTCACTCTTCAGCTGTATGCACAATGACCGTGTTCGCAAAACGTTTTATGCATGTGAGTGGAATGTCTACCATCTACCGCTGACTCATCGCTGTACGCTTGGTGGTCCGATGATGGAACGGGCGGAGTTAGGCTATATAATTCCAACGCATATTCCCCGAAATGCAACCAGTAGAAAACCGACAGGCTAGTAAGTCGGCGTCGATGCTCAAGACTTTGAAGCTTCGACTCGACGAGTGCATCATTACCAATTATTCTCTTGGCTCGCTTCTCTATTGACTCAAGTGCATCAAGCGGGTATCTGGCAAATCTATCCCAAAGATGAGAACCGTACTCCATACACGATCGAACTTGCGCTTGATAAAGTTTAAGCACTCTCTGACCTTTGCTAGGATTCCCAACTTTTTTGTAGCCAGAATTTTATGTGTGTGATTGTATGTTTGTTACTCATTCACACGGTTAAACGGTTGTGTTTGGTCTAGCATACGGGTAGACCATGCCCTGGAATAGAACATAGGGTACTTTTTACCTTAGGAGTATGTTACCTTGGGATATTTTTTACTTTCACGCAGGGGCAACAACTGGCAGAAGCTAATTACTTTTATTCTGATGGACGTACGCATCGCTTGTTTACATTGACGGTCAAAATAACACCTTTTTACTAAATGCTTAATGTTGGTCCAATCTTCACTAATATTAGAAAGTGGTTTAACTTTGTTTTTTTATTTATTTTTTTTGTCTGTAGGAGGTAATCTCTGAAAGTTCTAGTTCGATAGCTAAAATTTTTCCCCTGATAGAAAGCTGATTTATTCCTGAGTGGCATATGCTTTATTTTATATAGGTACGTGGGCGAAGCTGCGGGCAAAAGCTGGTGTATAATAAAGCGTTTAGGATGTTGATGATTTATGTGAAAAGATTTATGTAACTCAAAATATGATTTCAAAGAGTGGCCATGGAGTTTCTTGCACGTTCTTCTCCATAGAGATCTGCGCTTTGAAACGAGCAATTTAGTTTCACTTTTTTTGTTTTCACTGACCGACATTTTGACAATTCAAAAGTGCCTGTAATTGGTCTATTTGAAATAAACGTTTCTGATTTCTGATGGAGCTACCTCGTTTCTGTAGTGCATCAGGTATGTTCGCAGAGACAAACATCGATGGTTTTTACTCCATCGATGTTTGTCATTCATCATTTGAAAGAAGCTGATTTCTGTCTAAAGAAATCAGCTTATTTTATCTGCAGAGTGAGCACTGGCTCCAACTTCATCCAGAAGTCAATAGGGGGGAGGTACGTTTCTACTTTTTTAGGTGACGTTATTGTTGACGTTGTTCCTGGTTTTAAAATAGATACTTGTTTATTAACACAAATACAAGTTTTTATTCATTTTCTATTAACCAAAATGAACGTTACTAATTCCAATTAAACATTATTTTATTTTTTATTACAATGAAAGTCTACACGGTGTTCACAAAATGTCATGTTGACTGTGTAATTATGGACACCTTTTTTTAGGTGGGAAATAATCGAATGATTTCTCTCGCTCTAGGGTAAAATTATGTTCTATGTTCTTCTTTGCCTTTTTTCCAGGGCCCCGGGGTTGTCTTTTGCACAACCCATGGCCTCAGTAGGCTCGACCCTACTGGGCCTTTACGGTTTTGCTGACATCTCCTTGACGTGCGTGGAATACTACGCGCCATCATGCGTCAATGACTCGGACTCGTCTCGGACGGCGAGCTACCCGTTGCTCACCCACAAGCACACAAGCCCACATCTATGGTGGCTGGAAATCGGGGTTGGCATCCCTGTGGCTGGGGCGTGAGGAAGTTCGTTCCCTCACGCATGCAGCCGCCTCCATCACTAGCGTTACTGTTTTCCATTCCTCCTTGTTCTGGATCGCCCCCACGTAGAAACCACCCAAGCGGGGCAAACATTCACTGAATGCTCCACCGCGTCCTCCAGGTAGTCCACACAGTGGAATTATGGACTACTGCGATCAAGCAATCAGACCTGAATGTTGTAGACATATAATGTACACTCATAATAAATCTGTAGAAATGAAAATTCTGTACATTGGAAATATCAAAAAAAATAAATGGCAGGGTGTGTTACCAGACCGACACCGAACCCAAAAATGTGATTAAAAAATTTTTTGTCTGTATGTCTTTCTGTCTGGCTGTTTGTTCAGGCATCACGCAAAAACTACCGGTTCCATTACTATGAAACTTGATATAATTATTCTTTAATATCCAGGGCACCACACTGGGTACTTTTTATCCCGGAAAAGTATATACAATAAAAAACAAACTTAATTTTGTGGTTCAATCCCTAGACCCGATTACTGTACCAACCGAAAATAATAATTTTGTCGTAGTGGAGTTCACTAAGGGGCGCTGCACACGGCTATGATACTATAATATTTTATCTTAAGATACAATATCGCTCGCCATACAATGCAATAGACTATCACACACGACGAAGATAATAATTAATATTTAATTTTCAAACATTAATAAATGTATCATCAAACATTAATAAAACCATTTTCGACTTCTACGCGAACGAAGTCGAAAAGCTAGTAGACTAATATGAATATAGATTTCACTGTAAAGTTTCGTATCTGTTACTGATATCTTATCTGGTGTGTTTCAATTCCTTTGTTCAAAGCCAATAAATGTGTAAGCAATGATAACAGGAAGAACCTAGCTTAACATGATATCGATCTGACATATTTTTACATGATAATTTATTTTTGTTGATAATACTATTATGACTAAGCATAAAAAGATTGTGGCGGTAAGTCCCCTCTTTGACGTAAGACTAGATAGGAGCCAGCGTTTTCCAACTGATGATAATTCTTACCAATAATGGCCAGTTCGGGAGGTAGCCACCTATTTTGGATACAGGTAGAAAAACACCGTGTCATTATTGTAAATCAACACCGTGTCATTATAGGTGGCCACCGGGTAGTCACGGAGGAGCATACGATGGAGCTTTGCGTCACTTGAGCGGAAAACTAACATTACAATACCATAACTGTGATTTTTTACCGTACGGTTCTGGAAAATACTATATATATATATTTAAATATGTGATACTAAGTTCCAAGTAAAAAAACTTCATCTAATTGTATACTAATATTATAAAGAGGTACAGTTTGTTTTTTTTTTGCTGTAATCTATGAAAGTATTGGTCAGATTGCTAAAAATTTTTACCGATAGAAAGCTGCTTTATTCTTGAGTGAAATAGGTTATTATGTACGCGGGCAAGGCCGCGGGAAAAAACTAGTATAAAATAAATAAACTCTATTCTGAGGAGCCTAACAATCAATGTATGTAATTTAAATTATAAAATAAATATATTATGTCGTGGCCAGATCTTAAAATTGATTATTTCTGACTGACTGACTTCTTGACATTTCAAAAGTGCCTGTAAATGGTTTATTTGGAACTAGCTGTTGCCCGCGACTTCGTCCGCGTTAAGTTCGTAAAACTGTACAATCACTCTGTGCTTGCAATTCATTCCGAAAGCATCGCAATAATTTATTGTACTTTAAAATAAAACGGTTAAAGGTAAAAATTTTCAAATTGAGAACCTCCTCCTTTTTTAGAAGTCGGTTAAACACGCAAATTGCCTTCAGGAAACATGTTATGTACTCGTCCAGATCCAGATGTATGACCGTCAATGAATAGAAAGAGCATGTATGGGTCGTAGCAGTTGTCATTTCTGCCTACCCCAAGGGAAAAGGCATATATATGCATGGGCATATGTATGTTTCTGGTTTATGTTCTGGTAAAACAACATTGTATGATTTTAACCCCTCGCCACAGTGAGCACGCCACAATCAAATCGCAGCGGTAATGCCTGTCTTCGAGAAGTGTCTACAGAAGCGTCACAGCATCCTCTCTTTGTGCAGGACTCACCGGATGTGGGTGTATCGGAAGGTATCTGAATTGAATTCAGCGGGAAGAAACACTCGGGTCTCACCATTGTGCGAATCGCCCGGAGAATACGATGGAGCATACGATGGAAGTCAGTCCCGTTTGGTCGGAGCGCCGGCGCCGCCTTGTCCTTATGGGGGCAATTGGTGGAGAAAATGACAACCAGTAGCCTCCTTCAGTGAAGCACTACGATCAAAGAAGGTGGCTGAAACTATGAGGGATAGGACATCCTGACTCCTCAGCGGTCGCTGCAAGGGACGCTCCGGGTGTTGAAAGCCGCAAGGCAATTCCCAGCCATCGCAAACACGGGATTGCGATGGTGCTGTCCGGCCGTCTGGTCAAAGCAGTCCTAAATAGACGGCGCGTAGTATTCTACGCGCGACTCAAAAAGATTTCAGCAAATGGATAGGGCCCTCTAGGGCCGATGTCTGCTAGGGCTGCAAGATTGATCGAAAGATTTATCTCCCATAACAATTTTTGCCTCAATAACTTTTCACTGAAGAGTTTAAGCAGTTAGACAGCATAAACAAAGGAGCATAATCGGGACACCGACCTTCAGCTGGATAACGTGCACTGATAATGAAAAGCCTTAAGTGAATCCAAAAACTTCCATCATCATCCGGCAGGCATTAAGTCCACCGCTGTACATTTGTGCATAAAGGATTAAATAAATAAATCATCAACTATCTTCTTCCACAACAGTACTTATGAAGAATTGGCGAGAGCATGCTTGCATCGATTGTTGCAGTTTGATCATTTAAGGTGGTTTTTTTTTTTTTTTATTGGGTGGGAAAATCATCCTAATGACATCCCCGCTCTTGGGCGGAGCGGGAGATAGTGTCAGACTCTTACTGACTAAAAACCCACTCCTGTTCCTTCGTTGCCTTCGTCCCAGGGCCCCGGGTTCCGCTTTCACACTACCCGTGGCCCCAGTAGGCTTCGACCCTGCTGGGCCCCTACGATTTGCTGACATCTCCTTGAGGCGCGCGTGGAACAATACGCGCCGTCGACGACTTGGGCTCGGTCCGGACGGTTACCGGACGGTCAGACGGCGAGCCACCCATTGCTCGCCGTCTGCAAGCCCGCGCCTATATCATTGATGTTGGATTTCAGTGATAATAAAAGATTGACAGAAAGTAGGCCAAACGAAGATTAAAATATCTTCAAACTTTAACGTTTAAAACGATCTGGCCAGTTTTACTTGGCCATATCATGAAGTGATCATGAAGAGAGTCATAAGATTAGTTGTACATTTTGTATTGAAATTCTTTTTGCTTATCAAAATGGATAAATGCTCACCATGAATGTTTAAGAGCAAGTGAAACCAGCTCGAAATCTAAGAGCACCCTGATATGGCCAGGTAAAGTTAGAAGACGATTACGGTGGCAACAGTGAGAAACCATTATTTTTTCAGCAGCCTGTAGATAATTCACACCCTCATCGTAAGCAGCAGTCATCCTGAAGTAAGTAACATGTTGCTTTTAGTGTTGAAAGAAATCACCTGAAAAAGTTTTTTTTTGCCAAAGAAAGAGACCAGACAAACTCATTAGTAAAATAAAATATATAAAGTTCAAGATTTGAAAAAAAGTTAATAGTAATTTGGTCGTTTTTAAATTTAAGTTGATCTGGTTTCACACAAAGCTTGGTGGCTTTAGAAGATAGTGATAGCAAAATTTGCATGCTTTTTAAATTAAAAATTGGGTATAAGTCAATAGCAAAAACATACTGCAAAACGCAATGTTGGTTACACTCTATCTAATGGTAAATGATAATGTTGTTGGTGATGGTACGCTTGCCTTGAATAATATTAATAATATGGGTTGAAGATAGAAAGTTTCATGCAAATAAAACAACGATTACTTGTTACTTGTATATTATTATAACACTTTCAATAGCAATTTGAACTTTATTTATTTATTCATTTATTTGCTGCCATGAAAAGTACTGGATATTGTATATAGAAAGTATATATTTAAATTAGATGACACAGTATATAGAAAGATATAAACCTTGTAAGAGTTCACAAATTATACATACAAAATTAAATCGATACTAATTATTATAATGTATTACCTATATGAAATTTATTAATTTATAGTTTATTACATCTAATATTTTAAACAAATTCATATAAATATTATCAATTATCAATTTACTACGCCGTAATATAGTGCCATTTATTATTTCACATTTACGTCATGTTATACTATCGATTCGATATTCAAGGTCGATCGATTCACAATTTCACTGTTTTAAATTCCAATAGCTTTTCTTTGTTAGCAGAAATTTCAACCGTTTCGAAAAAAATTAGTCATGTGATATGGATTTTAAACTTTCTAGTAGTTTATTGAATATGCTAGCTAGTCTTGAGTATGGATTTTGTACTAGGTAGAATTAGCCTATTTTTATTACGTTGGCATGGTTTACATTTAGCTCGATATTAAATTTATAGAAGTACTTATTTTAACAAATATTTAAGTTGGTAATTTATAATTATATTTCTTTTGTTAAACGAAAAGGTTCAACATGTCAGCACTTTCTCCTCACAGAATGATATCATAATTTACTTAGAAGTAGGCGTATGTATACCTAATAGATAGATAAATTGGTGTTGTAATCTGAGTTGCGTTTCACTATGTACTATGTACTATTTTGGATACAACATATCAGTTGGTTCAACTTCACTAAAGCGTCGTTGTTTTTTGTCCACCCAATTCAAGAGCTTTTGGCTCAAAAACATTGATATGGTGAAAGCTGCTAAAATTTCATTGTTACGCTTATTACGACTTGCTCTGTTACCCTCAATAAATTTCTCATATTTTTCGAAAACGTCCCATAGTTTATATGATGCTTCTGGTCTTGGGTTACCTTCATAAAATTCTGCTCTTACAGCATTACCATACTGATCTGGTTCAAGTTCTTGTATATCATAAAATGCGTAACAGCTATCCGCACACATGACGTCATCAGGTAAACTAACATTCGCATTTTTAAATTTGAGCTTAAGTAAAGGAAAATCTCTGGTGAGAGTCGCGGGAGTGCGGTGGATGCGAGACGCACAGGATCGGTCGTTGTGGCGTCGCTTGGGGGAGGCCTATGTCCAGCAGTGGACTTCTTTCGGCTGAAATGATGATGATGATGAAAGGAAAATCATACCGGTTTCCGTTGTGGGAGAATAAGCAAACGGGCGGATTTTGTCGGCGAATGAAAGTGTTTATTATATTTACAACTTTTTCGTCAAAATCTGATTCGTCGCGAAAGAATAAAATCAACTGGTCTCGAGGTAACTTATTTACGTCAGAATCACTTTTAGGAAAATGTCCACGAGGCATAGCTAACAAGATCACTACAGTAAACTTAGTCGGACAATCGTAATCCGGTACCAAATCCAAAAACACCAATGTTTCTATGGGCTTCAGTGTTTCATCCTGATTAGGATAGCCAGCAACAGACTGCTCACTCATATTGACGAAAATATTTGAAAAAAAAAGAATAGAACGTTATGCTATAGACGTGATGACTATAATTATCTTGACAGCTGTGTTTCGTCTTGTGCTTCACAATTCATTACTGGTTAGGTAAGTAGTATTTAGTGTATTATCATCATTTCAGTTTAATCTTTGATAAGTAAATGAATACCTATCATGGGTTATCGGAAATCATGATAAAGAAAAAATTCTGTTACGTGATGTGTGTTTTTAGCCACAACAAATTCATCCGTTAAAACCACACAGAAGCAAAAACAATTATTTCCGACGTACAATATAACAATAATTTGTTTAATTTCTATAGAAGATATTGGCGTATTATTGGGAATTTCATAAACTAGTGTACCTATGGTTTAAAAACATTTTCAAATGGTGGTTTAGTATTTCCATTAGAGCAGTTCTTATCCAAGCCGTTTTTAAAACAGACAGTCTAAGCAGATGCGAGATAGTCGTTAAACCGTGTGATAAACTTAAAATAATTTTACTTAAAAAAATATTACTAGTGCATGGATTACAAAAAAAAAAAAACATGACTGCTGTAAGTTTTCATTCAAGAAAAGTAATCTCAAAACTGTAATTTTTAGACATTTTTCGAGATGTTAAACGTGTTAGTTTAGGATAAAATTTGAAGCATTTTGTTTTTTTTTTGACTTATTAATTGAACACATTTACGATAAAAGACTTGGTATAATAAGTTTTTTAATAACTTATTTGTTTACGCTACAATTAATTATCTAGTATCACTATTTATTAAACGCTGAATCGCGTCAACGCCAACGCGTCCGTCGGAAATCATTGATTTTGGCTTCTGTGTGGTTTCAACGGATGAATGCGAATGAGCTCTTAACAACAACAGGATTTTTGGTTTTTTGGTCAGAACAGGTGCAAAAGAGTAGCAGCAAAATTTATATTTAAGAAATTATCATATTTGTAGATATTTGATGAAAAAGGTAAAAACTAAAAAAAAAAAACGTGTTTATAAAAACCCTATCAATACTTTCTCTACTATAACGTCGTAAAATTATCATGATTTCGGTTTAAAAACAAGACAGAATTTATACAGGACAAACAACATAAACTCTTTTTTTTGGAATTATAACGATATTTGAATCGTTTTGATAGGTTATGACTGATCAAATCAAGATCTCGTTTACCTACCACTAAAGCATCATCATCATCTTCCTGCCCTCGTCCCGTGTTATTTGGGGTCGGCGCAACACGTTTTTTTCTTCCACTCTGCCCTGTTACTCGTCATGCTATCACTAACTTCCTTTTCTTTCATATCACTCTTCACACAATTCATCCATCTTTTCTTTGGTAATTAGTACCAAATTACAGCAAAAAAAAAACATGAGTGATTAATTTTTAGGTTAAGGAGATCTTGATTTAATCTGACATAACCTACCTACACGACTTAAGGCCTATAGTCCCTTAAACATCTGGTCAGAGTTAAAATGCACGCATAGTCGTACTGCCGCCTGCGCCCGTATAGAGCCCCACTGATCTTTAAAATCAATTTCTTTGCAAAATATTGATTGATTTATATATTACTAGCTTCTGCCAGCGGCTTCGCCCGCGTGAAAGTAGGTTTCTCCTAACAAACTTTGGTAGATATTTATAAGATCTACAATTAATTAGAACATTTTATGGTTCTATCTTTTATAGTTTAGGCAGCGTACGCAAAATAAGTAACTATTCTGGTTGACTTTTTACACCTTGTGTCCGAAAAACTCAAATATCTTACGGAACCCTATTTTTTCCAAAATAAAATATAGCCTATGTTACTCGTGGATAATGTAGCTTCCGAATGGTGAAAGAATTTTTAAAATCGGTCCAGTAGTTTTTGAGCCTATTCATTACAAACAAACAAAGTTTTCCTCTTTATAATATTAGTGTAGATTAAGGTATGTACATTATGAAGAAAACTTAACCAGTAAAGTTTTGGTGTAAATATGGGTGTATTTATTTGAATGTCGAACAAATCGGCCTTCTTGGGGTTAAAATACCTACGGGTCAATAATAATAATAAAACGTCAACGTTCAACACATCGAAAATAATATTGATTGTATCACAATTTCGAAAATTGTTATATCTAAGTATATAATATTATAATGTTTAACATTGAAATGCTGAGTAATAAAAATATCTGATGATTATAAATATTGATAGCCATTATACCTATGTTCAAAATGTCAACATTTAATATACCTAAGTTTTACCTAAGTATTTACGTTAAAAATATCTACTCGTTAAAATGTCTGAGTGGAAAAAATGTAGGTAGATGGCCTGAGACTTGATGAGCGACCCAAGGTACGGAAAGTCGGAACAGATCGGTATGAGTGTTCCGACGGGAGCTAAAGGCACAGGATTGGAGAGACCGATGAGGTTTTAGTCAGTAAAAGTCTAACACGCGAGAAATTATTTGATAGATTCCCATATCAAAAACTGGGCAAGTGCTAGTCGGACTCGCGCACTGAGGGTTCCTTACAAACCTACCTATGTAAACAGTTCAATTTCTGAATGGAGTTTCGAAGATTTTTTGAACTTTTTCGTTAACTTAGAAGTTTGATTTTTTCACAACATCAACAAACCGCACACTTGACTATATGGTTGTAATTTTAACTCGATACCTCTACGCGTTCCCGAGATAAAGGGACTTGACCGACAGACAGACAGTCCTATAAGGGTTCCGTTTTTTCCTTTAGTAGTACGGAACCCTAAAAAAGTGGCTGTTATATGAGATCTCCTTCCGAAAGTCTATCCTCGAGGTTTTAGGTCTGTTACTGATCGCAAAGAGATATACAATAAAAGTGCGATTGTGCATGCTGGTGGAGGGTTGGTGGTAGATTTCCGCGGTGGAGAGGGCGCGGGCGAGGTTGAATGTTAGTCTATCAATAATAATATAATGTATGTATTATAATTTTAAACGGTAAAGTATAGAAAAATATAGACATAAAGCAATATTGCTCACCCTCGGACGTAGGCACAAAGGTCAACATAAACAATTAA
This sequence comes from Mythimna vitellina, assembly GCA_949316375.1. Lineage (NCBI taxonomy): Eukaryota > Metazoa > Arthropoda > Insecta > Lepidoptera > Noctuidae > Mythimna > Mythimna vitellina. The sequence goes on along the minus strand of OX438687.1, from coordinate 1,687,575 downwards.
ATAACAGTTACTCGTAACTTGTATTTAGTAGAATAAAAACAGTAATATGATTTCAATTAATAACATGAAGTTTAGATCGCATTACTATTTTTTTATTACAGTCTTGTATATAATAGATCCGTTATTTCAACTTCACTAAAACGTCGTTGTTTATTGTCCACCCAGTTTAAGATTTTTTTGCCCATACATATTGATATGACGACAGCTGCCTCGTTATCATTATCACGGTTGCGTCGATCTACACGGTCTTTATAAATTACATATTTTTCATAAACGTCCCATAGTTCAAACGATACTTCTGGTCTTGGGTTACCATCATAAAATTCTGTTCTTACAGCATTTCCATACTGTTCAGGTGTTGAGAACTAGAGTTCTCGTACATCATAAAAAGCGTAAGAGCTATCTGCACACATGACATCATCAGGTAAACTTATATTCACACTTTTAAACTTCTGCTTAAGTAAGGGAAAATCATAACGGTTTCCACAATAGGAGAATAAGCATACAGGTGGATTTTGTCGGAGGATGAAAGCATTAATTATATTCACAACTTTTTCGTCAAAATCTGCGTCATCGCGCAGGGATAAAATCACCTGGTCCTGAGTTTTCAGATTAGCTTTTGCGAAAGTATTATCACGAAAAGATTCACGAGGCATAGCTAACATGTTCACTTTAGTAATTTTAATCGGATTGTCATAATCTGGAACCAAATCCAAAAACACCAATGTCTTTACGGGCTTCAGTTTTTCACCCTGATTAGAATAGACAGCAACAGACTGCTCACTCATTTTATCGAAAATATTTGGCAAACAGTTAATATGTTGTGTGCGTAGACGTGATGATTTTTTTTTTGGGACTGTAACTTAACAATTACGATTCGTGTTATGCTTCACAATGCAGAAAGTTCAGTTATATATATTAGGTGTATTATCATGATATCAGTTTAATCTTTGATAAGTATAATATTATATACATACTTATCATGGATTATACGAAAATCACGATAATATTTATTTCAGTTACGTGATGTGTAATTTTAACAATGCTAACATTATCGAAATGTAATATTATTTATAATCATCTTCATTATCATTTCAGCCAAAAGGCGTCCTCTATTAGACATAAGCCTCCTCTAATTGTTGCCATAACAAACAGTCCTGCGCGTCTCGCATCCATCGCATTCCCGCGACCCTCACCTGGTATTTATGTATTTATTAATTAACTGGTCCACAATAAATTACCCAATAATAATAAAAATAAGCAAATGGCAACACCAACAACGTCAACGTCATAAATTATTCTCAGACTAGAATTCGACAAATTAAAATATTTACGAAACCTTTTTCAACCCACAATTACAATAGCCAACGATAAAATAAACCAAGAACCTAATAACTAAAACATTATGACGATACATATTTTATATCCAAACAAAACCGCAATAAATGTCAGTGACAACTGCTGTGCCATTATCCTATACAGAAAATGGGAATTATAATTTGAGAAGATGTCGATGAGAGCCGCAGCTCGAAGTGTACGTCCACCACTTTCGGCCGTATCGCTCAGCTCCGCCTCGCCGCCGCCGGAACTCGAGCTGCGTTGAGCTCGAGCGTCGAGTACTACTCGCTGTCCACGTCACCACCACCTGCGCGTCGACGGAGAGGACGCCGGCCACCGAGTGGCTTAGGACCTCGAGGCCCATCACCGGCCTCTGATAGGGTCCCAGCTCCCGGCGGAAGTGTGCAGCGCATGCGATGGACGCAATCCATCAATGAGAACGTCAAGGGCTCATACTATGGGGGCTCCAGAGGGAAGAAACAACCCGACCGTGTACCGTGTTCGGATGCTCTCTTTGTTTCAGGTGCTTGAGCCAGCCGTCAACGTTTCGGCCCAATGACTGTCGGATCAGGTGCGAGTCATCCAGCGTAATCATATGTTGGACGATACTGTACTTGATCGTCACCTAACGGAAATGAGTAGCCATGCCATTGCCTCTTCGTCTCAGACGGTGATACTTTCACAGGTATCACCGTCCAACCATCTTTCCAACCATGCTGACGAGGAGAGCACGAACATGGTTACACATGGAAGTACCCAGTGTAGCAACGAATTGAGGAGTGCTTTGGAGTGTGCTATTCGGGAGTATCGCAACAAGTGGCTTGAAATCAGGCCGCGGTTATCTCGTTTGCTCATGTGTAATAAGAATAAGGCGCTGGTAGCTGCTCTGGATTCGCAGTTGTCAAACTATTTTGATGACTGCGAAGATCTCACTGATACACACTTGATAAAGTACTGCGTGGCTATAGCGGCATATCGAATAGCTCACATCAAATTTCAAAACAGTGACGTAGCCACACGACAAAAACCAGCTCTGCCAGCCTGGCAGTGCAGGATCGAGCGTTGATTTAGTGGGGCCAGAGCAATGATCGGCAAACTTATCTGCTTCAGGGAGGGCAACACTCACCCACGAGTGATGCGCTTTGTGAGACGGGCGTTTTCGGGGACTGACAACAGCCCCCAAGACTATATGTCCTGTGGCACAGAGTGCATCGACTTCCTGAAGCAGAAGGTGTATGCATGGGCAAACCGTATCAGCAGGTATAAGCAGCGGGTGGAGCGATACACCCAGAATCGCACATTCCGGAGTAATGAAAGGTGGGTTTATAGGGCTTGGGAGCGATCGGACCAAGGTGTGACTGACGCGTGCCTCCCGGATGATGACGCCATGAGTTCATTTTGGTCTGGATGCCTGCCAGTCACACCGAGGGTGACTGGACTCGGGAGATCGAGCGTGCGTGCGATCCAATACCACAAATGGGGGCAATCGACATCAGTCCACAACATGTAGCTCGTGGAAATATCCAGGGCCGAATGGGCTGCCAAATTTTTGGATTAAGTGATTTACACGATCACACGTTCGCTTGGCATATTAATTTCAGTTTACCTTAGAGTCAGGGTCACTGCCCCAGTTCCTAACAACAGGAATAGCCCACCTGCTCTATTAGTCAGGTAGTACTGCAGAGCCTAAAAATTATAGACCGATCACGTGTTTGCCGACGATCTACAAAGTTCTTACATCCTTACTGAGAAGCAAAATTAATAGTCATATTGACAAAAATTTGATCATGTCACCTTCTCAAAATGGATGTCGGAACGGGTCCCACGGTACTAAGGACCTGCTTTTCATTGATATCACCATTAGCCAACAGGTTCGACGTTCCCGAAAGGATCTGTTGACATGTTGGATAGATTTTAAAAAGGCCTATGACTCTGTTCCTCATACATGGCTCATAAGGATGCTAGAATTGTATAAAATTTATACAACACTACGCACCTTCCTGATGTCGTTTATGAGGCAATGGAGTATGGTCCTCCGCAATCCAGGATGTTGACATATCCAGAGGAATAGCGGACCTGTAAGGATCAAGCGAGATATATTCCAGGGTGACAGTTTGAGTACGCTTTGGTTTTGCCTAGCCTTGAATCCTCTAAGCATACTGCTGGAGAATTCAGGTCTAGGCTATCGGTTGAAGAGAGGTGGTCAGGTAATTTACATGGATTACCTGAAACTTTTTGCCCCCAACAATCTGCAACTGATGGAGCTACTGAAGGTAACTGAAACCTTCAGAAGTGCCATCAGGATAGAGTTTGGTCTGGACAAATGTGCGGTCATGCATGTAAAGCGAGGGGAGGTTGTGGAATCCGTGGGCACTCAACTTAAGGATTCCATAAACCTGAGATACCTCTCTCCAACCGAAACCTATTGTTATTCTATGTATTCAATAGCCTTCTTTCAGGCCGAAACAAGGTGCGCGCCTTCAACGGTTGGGTCAGGCCAGTATGGATGTACTCTTTTGGCGTACTCAAATGGACTCAAACGGAACTTGACGCCCTAGATAGGCGGATCCGTACACTGCAGACTGCATACCGAATGCATCACCCATGATCGTCGGTGATGAGACTGTATATCCAGCGGAAGTTTGGTGGTCGAGGTTTTTTAAATACTAAGATCCTACACAACAGCGAGGTAAGCAGTCTCAGGGAATATTTCCTAGCCGCCGACGTAGGTATGCATCGTAATGTAGTGGCAGTGGAAAAGGGACTCACCCCGCTCTCTCTGTCTAACGAGAACTGGCGCAAAACTGTAGCACTTGACACTAACGATTGCAACGAAGTATAGCAGAGTAAGAAAGTTCACGGACGCTTTTTCCGGGCCCTTCATGAACCCGATGTAGACCAACTAACGTCTGTAGCCTGGCTGCAAGTCAGTGACCTCTTTGGAGAAACTGAAGGTTTTGTCTGTGCAATTATGGACGATGTTATGATGTCCAATAATTATCGAAGATTTATTTTGAAGGACGGCTTTAGCACGATAGACATCTGTCGGGCATGTCACCGACCGGGTTAATCAATCTGCCACATTACCTCTGGTTGTTCTCGTTTAGCTAACGGAGAATACTTATACTTGCATCTCCGCTTACCATCAGGTGAGATCGTAGTCAAGCACTGGTTTATATCAATTAAAAAAAAAAAAAAAAAAAACTTGCATAGACACAACCTTGTAGCCAGAATTAACCATCAGCAACTTGCTCTGAAGTACTCTCTTGTAGAATCGAAGGTGCCGTAATACAAGTATGTGCCCAACCCAGTTCTCGATATTGGCGATATCACATTGTACTGGGAGCGATCCATCATCACTGACAGGACTATTGCAGTCAATAAGCCTGATATAGCGGTAGACTACTATTTTTTATATTTTCAAATGATTTTTTTATTTTTTATTGGAATATTTAAAAATATAATTTATATGTCGTTTAAAGAATAAACGGAATAAAAATAACTTATTTAATGTTTGTAATATTTTAGCTTGTAACTTATGTTAGTACTTACAAACTACAAGAGTTGTTTGATAAAATGCCTCACTATAGAGCTTTCAGTATATCTTACAGCAATATTGCTTTCAGGACGCAATTGCTACTGTCATGCAATCTGGCGAGAAGACATGCCATCTTTAGCTTTTAGAGACTTGTGCCCATATTTGATCATCTGGTCATTTCTTTTGTTCAGTTATAGGAAGTTGGAGCAAAGGAGAAACAGAAAAAATACACATTTAAGAAATAATGTTTGAAAATGCTCAACGAAAGTTTTTTTCAAAACTCTGTAATAAGTTTTCTATATGACCTCTAAAAACCACCATAAATCCGATGTGAAAAAAAGACGGCGCTATACACCACAAACAGTGATTTAAATCTAAATCTTACTACTCGGTAACGGCTAAGTCAATAGGATTGAAAAAAAATATATGTTTATTTCAGATTCATGCACAATATTATTAACTGCTGATAATGGACGCTCTGACGTCGGACATTTAGGAAAAGGCTCCCTGGTGTATATTGTTTGCTGATGACATTGTGCCGGTTGCCGAGAGTGGCCCAAAAGGTCCATAACAGATTGGGGGTGTGGTGATTGGAGAGTGTTAGCCTGAAATTGAGTAGAACCAAAACGGAATACTTGTGCTTCGATTTCAGCGGTCTCTCCAATCCTGTGCCTTTAGCACCCGTCAGAACACCCATACCGATCTGTTCCGACTTTCAGTACCTCGGGTCGCTCGTGCAAAGGGATGGTGAGGTAAACCGAGACGTAACACATCGGTTCGACGCAGGATGGATGAAATGGCGACAGGTCACAAGAACAGCCAGCTATTTTGTATGATTATCTGTGGATAACGTCGTTAGTAGTGTATATGTTACTTCTATTGACTAAATGTCGATATTATTATATACTGCTGTGGTGACCTGTTGATGACCTATTGATTTTATTAAACTCGAAATAGTTATTCCTGAGATTAACGCGTTTAAGGCAACAAACTTTTAAGTATTATAATAAAACGACGCTGTTGCCGGCTAGCAATTTTCTTTATTTTATAAAAAACTAGCTGTTGCCCGCGACTTCGTCCGCGTTAAGTTCGTAAAACTGTACAATAATTCCGTGCTTGCAATTCATTCCGAAAGCATCGCAATTATTTATTGTACTTTAACATAAAACGGTTAAAGGTAAAAACGCAAATTACCGTCAGGAAACATGTTATGTACTCGTCCAGATCCAGACGTATGAACGTCAATGAATAGAAATAGTATGTATGGGTCGTAGCAGTTGGCATTTCTGCCTACCCCAAGGGAAAAAGCCTTTTCATGATTATGATTTAAACCCTTGCCACCGTGAGCACGCCACAATCGCAGCGGTAATGCCTGTCTTTGAGGAGTTACTACAGAGGCATCACGGCATCCTCTCTTTGTGCAGGACTCACCTGATGTGGGTGTTTCGGAAAGTATCTGTATCGAATTCAGCGGGAAGAAACACTCGGGTCTCATCATTGTTCGGATCGCCTGGAGAATACGATGGAGTATACGGTGAAAATCAGTCCCGCTTGGTCGGAGCCCCGCCGTGTCCTCATGGGGGCGATTAGTAGAGAAAAGGACAACCAGTGGGCTCCTTCAGTGAAGCACTACGATCAAAGTAGGTGGCTGAAATTATGAGGGATAGGACATCCTCACTCCTCAATTGTTGCTGCAAGTGACGCTCCGGGTGTTGAAAGTCGCAGGGCGATTCCCAGCCATCGCAAACACGGGATTGCGGTGGTGCCGTCCGGTCAAAACAATCCTGAATCGACGGCGTGTAGACGCCGCGCGACTTAAAGAGATGTCAGTAAATGGATAGGGCCCTCTAGGGCTGATGTCTGCTAGGACTGCGAGATCATTCGAAAGAGTTACCTCCCATAACAATTTTCACCTCAATAATGTCTCACTGAAGAGTTTAAGCAGTTAGACAGCTTTTCTGTGGTGTGGTGTTCCGATTATGCTCCTTCATTTACCTCTAGTACCTCTAGTAAATGAAGGAGCATAATCGGAACACCAACCTTCAGCAGGAAAACGTGCACTGATAGTGCAAAGCCTTAAGTGAATCCAAAAACTACCATCATAATCAACTATCTTCCTCCACAACATTGATTGTTGCACTTTGATCTTTTTGGGCGTTAGAGTTACTTGTTCATTTACCTATGATTTTTTCGACGTCTCCGTATATCAGACAAATGTTTTTTCGATAGTAGGAACTACTCGATGAAGAGTCTCCAACTTTTGAATGAATTTCGGCGACATCTTGTGCGCATGTATCTCCGTCCAATCGAACTTGCATATTGATGCTCAAACCGAGAAATTACTGACGCCGATTGCCTCTATGAGGACACGGCGGTTCACCCAAGCTGGATAGAACTCCACCGTATACTACACCGGATCTTCCGGGCGATTCGCAAAATGGTAATATCAGGGTACTTCCAACCGAATCCGGAACAGAAACTGTTCGAAACACCCACAACAGTCCTGAGCTTGTGTATCCATAAAACAATGAAATTACAGTAAACAAATGTAGCAGCCGATTAGTATTATCCCTGAGACTGGCCTCCTTCAGAGGGTTGTTCCAGTGTTGGTCACCAGTCACTGCAAGAAGGTAACATCCAGATGTCGAAGGCTGCAAGGAATCTGGGATACATCATACGTTGTCGAACTGTGATCAGAAAAACACATTTGATCCCGTTTTATATGAAGCAGTGACTGCAAATAATAAAACACGCCAATAATAGGCCGTAAGGTGCAATCATCCCGGAGGACACAGTGGAGCATACAGTGGAGAGGTGTTCTGCAGGGGCGGAGCACCACCGTGTCCTCGTGGAGGCAATCGGCGTCAGTGACCTCTCACGCTGGGCTCTGGTTCGGGCGAGATCCAGAGCGAAGAGTAATGGCAGGCAGTCGCCTCCTTCTGCAAAGCCGTAATGCTAGCAAAGGAGGAGGCCACAATCGTGAAGGAACGAACGTCCTCACATCATCATCATCATTTCAGCCGATAGACGTCCACTGCTGGACATAGGCCTCCCCCAAATGTCGCCACAAAGAACGGTCCTGCGCGTCTCGCATCCATCGGATTCCCGCAACCTTCACCAGGTCATCGGTCCAACGTCCTCACGCCAATCCGAAATTCCGACCACGACTACCAGCCACGGTAGACGCGGGCTTGCGGACGTCGAGCGATGGGTAGCTAGCCGTCCGGCCGTCCGGTAGTTGACCAGACCGATCCCAGTCGTCAACAGCGCGTAGTGATCCACGCGCTCCTCAAAGAGATGTCGCAAAGGGCAACTGAAGGACACAGGTGTGGTTTTAGTCAGTAAAAGATTGACACGCCGATTGACGGAGCGGAAGGCTCCAACCAGAGCGGGAAAAGTCATTGGATGATTTCCAACCATAAAAAAAAACAAAGAAAAAGGTGCCATCATCATCATTATCATTTCAGCCGAAAGACCCACTGTTGTACATAGGTCTCCCCAAGTTTCGCCATTATTACCGGTTCATCCATTGGATTACGCGACCCTCACCAGGTTATCGGTCCATCTGGGGCCTTCCAACGCAAGATTCCATTTAACCCGTTCCGAAAATTTGGCCATGTTATTTTAAAGTCAATAATTAAATACACATAGGTATTTACTTTTATCGCTTTTGGTTGGCGACCATGGGAAAAAAGTAATAAAAATATATAACACCAGTAGTTTTAAAACACACAACGCCATCTATCAAATTTAATATGAAGTTCAACTGTCATTGTCATCATTATTTCTACTTTGAGTCTTTAGATGGCGTTGCGAGTATCTGAATTGCGTGTGGTCTCAGATTTTACTTCTTGAAAATTGTTTGTATTTCATATGCTTTGTTTCATTCCGATGCAACAAAGCCTAAGTTGTATATCAAGTTACACACAATTTTAATGTATAAAAGTTATCTACATCGATTTCTAAAATTTTGCGTGATACGCACATAACTAAAAACTTTTGCAGATATATTATATGGTAGATATATAAAAAAAAATGTAAGCATGCAAAGATATATAAAAAAAATCTTATTTACGGTGCAAAAATAAAACAAAAAATTCTCCAAAGAGAGCCGGGATTCGAACAACCTTTACGTTACGTGAAAGTCTAGGTACGAAACCATTGCGCTACGGTCTTCGACGGTTAAGTTTTGAAATAGATGTTCTTATATAAACGTCATATTTGACTGGTCGGCTCCTTATCGATGATAGCGTGATGATTTTCGTTTCAGAAGATAAATTTGCAGCTAAATAGAATAATGTAACATTATAGAAAGTGATTTTACTCGCCGCTTTGATTTTATGAAGTGTTTTGATTAGTTTTTACAAAATATTTAGAAGATATCGAATAGATGTGTCAATTTTATTTTGAAAAAATGATAAAAGTTATTTTATTACAAAAAAATAAGATAAAATAATTACCAACTTTTTAACTCTATCTGGGGATCGAACTCGTAGCAAATGTCGTTCAAATACCGACATTTTGGATTATTGCTCACCCCTCATAGCAAATAGCGTGATGATTTATAGCCTATAAGTTGCGCTGACCTATAAGGATTATGTATGCAAAATTTGAACAGGATCGGTTCAGTAGTTTTTGCGCCAATTAATACCATTGCAAAATAATTTTACTGTTTTATTATATGTATATATATATAGATTACAGTCATCATTAACTAAAAACTAATACTAAAAATATACTTAGCACTCTAATCATAAATCAAACTAGTTTTTGTAATGTTACCGTTTGGTTCCTAAACGTGGTCGCTCACAAAGGGCCTCATCAGAAGGTTTAAAGTCACCCAAAGGGCAATGGAAAGGGCTATGCTCGGAGTTTCGTTGCGTGATCGAATCAGGAATGAAAATATTCGAAGGAGAACCAAAAAATCAAAAAAATGTTTATTTATCTCTACAAATTACACTTCAAACCGCCAATATGTTATTTGGCAGAAAAAAGATAAAAACTTGAATAGATGAATTTGTAATTTGTGGGAGATTTGGAGTCTAAACTAAGCCTAAGCCTGTATCTTAGAACTCCAGGCCCCCCATCCTCAAAAACTTAAATTATTCGACCATGCATTGTGCATTAGAACATATGGACGTGTATATTATGTAAGTGGAGGTGTGTAGATATAAATAATATACATATATATTTATATAAATATGACAGAATATTTTAGTATACATTTATAAAGTTAATATATGTGTATGAATTTATGTGTAATATATATAAATATCGGAAGAAAATATTTTAACACGCCAAGGAATTTTTCAGTTTCCGAGTAGCTTAAGGTAAAAAAATATAGAAATTATTTTATTTATTTTGTTACATAGTATGCTTCCTCGGAATCGGATTAGTCTCTAGGCAAAAACAGTATTTATAGCAGTCGACTCACATACTGCATAGTTTCTTGTAGAGGTACTAAATGGCAATGGGCAGGGCACTCGCAAAACAGATAAAAGAATAGCTGTTGAGGTCGAATGGTTCTGGAGTGGCAACTGAGTACTGAAAGACGCAGCGTTGTAAGGCCTCCTACAAGGTAAACCAATGACCTGGTAAGGGTTGCGGGAATCCAATGGATGCGAGACGCACAGGACCATTCATTGTCACACTCGGGGGAGGCCTATGTCCAACAGTGGACGTATTTCGGCTGAAATGATGATGATGATGATACCTACTTGAATATTATATTTCTAATATATTAGATTGACTTCGATGACACGAATAAATCCGGTCAATGTATGACTATTTGGCTAAAGAATATGTATAATATAAAATAATTTTCATAATTATTATAGTGCAAGTGTAAAATTCAACGCCACAAACTTGATTTATCATTTTACGTTGACGCTTCGGAGCGACACTAATTCGTTTCGTAATTATAACATCGATATTACGCTGATGACTTTGTTTACTGTTGCGGAATGTAATTTGGAAGCGTTATTTGTTGAGGTAAATTTTACCTTTACAGAGTTACTTGTGAGTACCTACTCAAAATTATGAACAAAATTAACTATAAGTCTCACGCTTTTTTTGGAGGAATATCTACACTGGCGCTGCAAGAGATGTGGGCGCGCAGCACTCAAGCATAAACCGCAGAAGTGGCCTGAAGACAGATCCCTGTGGGACACCACATTAAGTCTCTCATCGTTTCCACTTTCTTCAGTGACCAGGGTAGATGATGGCTACAGAGTCAGACGGACAGCCGTCTGATAGGCAAAGACTACGCAGTAGAGGTATCCGGTTATACCGGAGTGTCTCAATCAGGTAACCTGAACAGGGTATTAAAAGCTTTAGGGATGTCAAGAGACACCGCCAAGATGACCCAGTTCCGGGTTACCGCATCTTCTGTCGAGAGAACTTGTACGCGCATGATGGCGCGATTCACCGTGGAGCATCCTTTATATACAAGGTAGATATATACTTCTTCTTTACTATTTACTTTATTATGTATAAATATATTTGTTGCGAATATAATGTAATTGTATAAAAAGTTAATGGTTGTTATCTGAAAAAGAGAATGTTGGGCTGTTAAAAAGACGGATGAAAAAAGATTGCATGTAGCGTAGATGAGAATGTTAAGATGGATGTGTGGTGTGACGAGAATGGATAAAGTGAGAAATGAATATATTAGGGGAAGTTTGAAAGTGGCGCCAGTGACTGAAAAGTTGAAAGGGAATCGTTTGTCTTGGTATGGTCATGTGAAGAGGAGGGATAAAACGCATGTTACTAAAAGAGTTATGAGTTTACATGTGGATGGATGGAGAGGAAGAGGGAGACCAAAGAAAAGATGGATGGATTGTGTGAAGAGTGATATGAAAGAAAAGGAAGTTAGTGATAGCATGACGAGTAACAGGGCAGAGTGAAAGAAAAAAATGTGTTGCACCGACCCCAAATAACACGGGATAAGGGCAGGAAGATGATGATGATCTGAAAAAGAGAATAAAAGGTTCAATAATACGAGTATTTCAAAAAATTATCCAATCTAGGTTCATTCTAATAAATTCATACTAACTCAACTAATACATCCTTATTTTATTTTTAAATAAGTTGTTCACAATGAAACATTGTATTTTATTATTTTAGTACCAATTGTCTCGATAGATGGCGTTAAGGTCATTTTATAAGTCGCTATGGTTTCGTTACCGGCATTTGTATAAGGGTAACGATGTTTTTAGTTCAATATAATTCAAGATAGTACAAATAGTTCAAACAGTTCAAAATAGTTCAATAAAGGAGTTCAAGTTCAAGTTCAGCTCAGATCAGGACACAATGGTGGTTTTATTTTCAACCCTATTAGTGTTCGCAAAAAGTGCAACATTACCATCTCGGTAATAAACATTGGTCCTTCGAGCCGGATAAGACCCAGAACAGTCTTATATTTTTGACTCGGCGCGCCATCTTTTGGTCGCATCCGTCGTACTCGCAGTGGATTGCTGCAGCAAGAGTACCGGACCCCCTGCAGGAGCATCGTCCAGCGCAAGAAGGGCGACTGCTGTGGATTTTGTAGTTCAACGAGACGCCGCAGAAGGCGCCACCAGTAGTTCCTGAATCGCCAGTCTCTCCGGGTCTCAGCGGTAGCTTCGTCGGCAAGGTTGACGAGCTCAGCGGTAGCAGCCAGGATTCGAAGACTGCAGTGGCGACAGAAGGACTACGTCACCAGATCAACTCTTGTTTGTGTGAGTGAAGTGAAAACGTGAGTACAATTATTTACTTATACATAGGAACAGTGAGACCAAGAAACATTTTGCCACGCAATTGTGAACTTTATTTAAACGAAGAAAATTACTTTAATAATATTGTAGAAGCCACACGATTGTGAACTTTATTTTAACGAGGATTTTAACTTTAACATTTTTAGAAGATAAATTTGACTTAGTCTTAAAAATTGCATGTTAGTTTAAGGACTTTATAAAAAACGAGGGAACGTGGAATCTATGTCCGATTTCTACCAGAGCGCATTTGTTTCAAACACTTGTAATTTTTCTTCGCTTTTTTGAGACTTAATTCTTTTCTTAGGCTATTGTTTATATTTTACGCACGTTTAAAATTATTGTTTTGTTTCTTGTTCAAGATGGAAGGTAAAGTTAATATATTGAAAGACCTTCAAAATGTGATTCAAAAAGCTTTTACTAATTTTAAAAAGAGTCCGAAAGATAGACTTACTTTAGAATATTTGGAGACAAGGCTTGAATTATTGGAAAGAGATTGGTCGTTATTTAAGGATACCAAAACGCAACTTTATGGCATTTTTAAGTTAGAAGACATAAGTCAAAAGGTTGTTGACATATATGATGCAACCGAAGATGTTTATATAAACTGTAAATGTTTAATAAAAGCAGCACTAAATAAAATCTGTGTGAAAACACCACTACCACAGGATAGTGGAGCTAACAATAGCTCCTCCAGGCCATATAATTGTCTCGTAAAGTTGCCTAAAATTACGATTCCAACATTAGTGAATGGACAACTTTTTATAATCTGTTCACTTCATTAGTTCATAATAATACATCTTTGGATAATGTGCAAAAGCTGCACTACCTCAAGAGTCATCTTACTGGGGAAGCTGAACAGCTAATAAGGCACACACCAATCACAGATGCCAACTACAGTCAATGCTGGTCTCAATTAGAAAAGCGTTACGCAAATAAAAAAATATTTAATTAGTTGCATTCTAAAAAGATTATTCAGCCAAAAACGCCTGCATGTTGAATCAGCTTCTGCATTAAAAGACCTATTAGACACTACAAATGACTGTCTCAACGCCTTAGCAAATTTAGAAATTGATGTGAGCACATGGGACGTCATGATCATTCATCTAGTCACGTTCAAGCTAGATAACGAAACGCGTAAGCAATGGGAGTTCAGCGTTTCTAACGACTCCAGTAACGTCTTACCCACCTTTGAACAATTTAGATCTTTTATTGAAAGTCGTTTCCGCGCCTTGGAATGTATAGAACTAAAGAAAACAGTGACGCATCAGTTCAATACTAGTTCACAGGCTCATAGTCCAAAAGCAATGTTAGCGACAAGTCCATCCACTATGCAGTGCGAATACTGTACGGGATTCCACAAGCTCTGTTTCTGTAAGCAATTTGCAAAAAAATCTACAGAAAGCAGACGCGAGTTCGTTGCAGATAATAAAATCTGCTTTAATTGTTTAGGTAGCAATCATACTGTACGTGACTGTAGAAAGCAGACCTCTTGTAGAGTTTGCAAAAAACGCCATCATTCGTTACTGCACCTCAACAGAGAGTCTAACGGAATGAATCAAGGCCAACAGGCTACAGTAAAGCCTGCTGTCGACAACACTTGTTCTTCAACTAGTGATGGTCAGATAGTTGCATGCTTGTCTACTGGCCACTCTCGCCAGCCCTCTAAACCCGGACAGGTTTTATTAGCCACAGCGTTAATAAAAGCCGAATCCAAGACGGGTGAATTTCGTACAATTCGAGCGTTGCTAGATCAAGGCTCCCAAGCATGTTTCATCACAGAAGCCACAGTACAGTATCTCGGGCTAAAGAAAATCCCAGTCCGAGGCCTAGTTTCCGGTTTAGGAGACAATACATCAACCCTTGCGAAGAACATGGTAAATTTGACATTTAAGTCCACAGTTGAACCAAATTTTCAACTTAATATTAGTGCTTACGTCTTAAGTAAAATAACATCATACTTACCTGAGAGGACTGTTAGTAAAAGTTTGTTGGATTGGGTTGGTATTAAAGGTCTGTGTTTAGCAGACCCTAATTTCAATACCCCCAATAAAATAGATATTCTCTTGGGTGCAGATGTTTACTGCGGCATAATGAAGGAAGGTATAAAAAGGAGTCCATCTGGTACTATGATCGCACAGAACACCACTTTGGGATGGATCCTTTCAGGCTTAGTTCACTCAAATAGCAAGACTCCAAATTATAATACAAAAAAGATAAATGTACATTGTGCACAGTTCAATGAAGATAATATTCTCAAGAAATTTTGGGAAATAGAAGAACAAGTTAGTACAAAGAGAATATTGAATCCAGAAGAGCAAAAATGTGGAGAGTTTTATATTAAAACAACTAAAAGAGATGATACAGGTAGATACATTGTGCGGCTACCTTTCCGAGACCAAGATCCTATTTGTAATAACGCACACTTGTACTTATATAGATGTTAAGTTATTTTTAATTTTAGTTTTGGTTTACTTTTATGTTAACGTATACCTTTCGAAGTGTAAGTGTATTATGTATATTGTATGAGTTTTTAGTTTTAACCGTTGTTTATATCTTTTAGAATAAGTTTGTCAACATTAATTGCTATTAGTTCAACTATAATACTAACTATTAGTTCAACTTCTTGTATATAGTACAATTTAAGAAGGACATTCTGTCACTAAATGTCCTTGGCGGTCGGTATGTTCACAATGAAACATTGTATTTTATTATTTTAGTTCCAATTGTCTCGATAGATGGCGTTAAGGTCATTTTATAAGTCGCTATGGTTTCGTTACCGGCATTTGTATAAGGGTAACGATGTTTTTAGTTCAATATAATTCAAGATAGTACAAATAGTTCAAACAGTTCAAAATAGTTCAATAAAGGAGTTCAAGTTCAAGTTCAGCTCAGATCAGGACACAATGGTGGTTTTATTTTCAACCCTATTAGTGTTCGCAAAAAGTGCAACATTACCATCTCGGTAATAAACATAAGTTTTGACTGTATATACTTTTAAATGTAACTTATTGGTTACTGGTTGTTAAGAAAGACTGACTGATATTTGGGACTGTGATACATTCAATTTTCGTTGGGTTGTGTTCGGTAAGTAGTTTTAGTGAGTGATATCTTTAACTTGATTTCATTCACTGGTTTCAAATTTTGATTGGAGTCTGCAAAGCACCCCGGCTTTTAACATAGTAGGAACGGGCCTTTATCTAAACATGTGCTTAGAAACTCCCTTTGTCGAGACCCGAGCCCAGGACCTAGGTTTTCCCAGGTAAGCTCCCTTCTGTCGACTCCTGGGGAGGTAAGCCTCCATACCACCACTATCTGTTCTACCTTGGTCACCTTCACGCCATCGTCATCGTCACTGTCGTCGTCGGTGTGGTCCGCATCGAGCACTACAAGTGGCGGAGCCATAGGCGAGGGAGTATGCTACCCTCTCGAAGTCAACACAACAACATTCACCATTTCCTCCACCAGCAACGAGTGGAGATTCTGCATTAGAGGGGGAGCCCAGGTGAAGAGTTTATTCTACACAGTTTTCGTAGGGGCGTTCCTATGAGACCAACTAACATACGAAAAGAATATTGATATATCTCTTCTATATTTTTATATTATAGGTTCGCGCTTGACCGCTATCTCACCTGATGGAAAGCGACGATGCGGTCGACGATGGAGCGCGCTTAACTAGAAGTAACCTATTTTCTGGTAAATATGAAATTTTCTATTTCGCTATGTGTTTACTTGCCTGATCACATCGGGAATGAAGATATCCACAGGAGAACCAAGGTTCCTACATAACCCGAAGAATCGTCAAACTTAAATGGCAGTGGGCAGGGCACATTGCTCGCAGACCAGATAGTTGATAGTGACAAAAGGTTCTGGAGTGGCGACCACGTACCGGAAGACTCAGCGTTGGAAGCCCTCCCACAAAGTGTGCCGATGACCTGGTGAGGGTAGCGGGAATTCGGTAGATACAAGATGCACAGGACCGGTCATTATGGCGACATTTGGGGGAGACCCAACTTACAAAATATTTCATTTTTAATTTTTGTTATCTTGGATGAGTGAAAAAAGGCACAGAATCATACACTCGGTCGCGGCGAAACTCTACCGCTGCTCTAAGTCAGACACAGTTCCGGCGGGATCTCATGGTGGAATGGCGACAGCGACTGTCGCAACCCAGTGCTGGTCACGAAATAATTACGGCAGTAAGTCCTCTCTTTGAGGAGTGGCTGGAAAGGCAACATGGCGTTCTTACCTTCTGCATGACGCATATTCTCACCGGACATGGTAAGTTCGGGAGGTTCCTGCACCGGCTTCGTGCGGAAGAAGCGCCCGGGTATCATCACTGTATGGATCGCCCGGAGGACACGGTGGAGTATACGGTAGAGGTGTGCCCCACCTGGGCAGAGCACCGCCGTGTCCTCGTGGGGGCAGTCGTCTCCTTCTGCAAAGCAGTAATGCTAGCAAAGGTGGCGGCCGCACGCGCGAGGAAATGTCCCTCGCGTCCCAGTCGCCGGGATCCCGATCCCGATTTCCAGCAACCTAGGCGCGGGCTTGTAGACGGATAGCAATAGGTAGCTCGCAGTCCGACCGTCCGGTATCCGTCCGGACCGAGCCCAAGTCATCGACGGTGCGTAGTGTTCAACGCGGGCCTCGAGGAGATGTCAGCAACCGTAGGGGCCCAGCAGGGTCGAAGCCTACTGGAGCTACATGGATGATGCGAAAAAGATCCCCGGGGCTCGGGAATTATGGCAAAGAAGGAACAAAGGTGTGTCAGACTTTTACTGACTAAAAACCCGGAGTGGGTTTTTAGTCAGTAAAAGTAAAAACACACCCTCTCGCCCTGCCCAAGAGCGTGGGATGTCAAAAGATGATTTTCCCACCCAAAAAAAAACACACACACATATATAAAAACACTAATATTTTTTAAAACTAATCTTATTTACTCTCACACTACTCGTATATCACATTAATATTATAAATGCGAATGTGCCTTTATGTCTTTTACTGCTTTACGATGGAACAGATTAGCGAATTAGGATGAAATTTGTCACACCTATAAACCATATCTTGAAATGGCAAACAAGACACATTTTTATTGTGTTAAATGTTTTGGGACCTTTGGGACAAATTTTTACTTTTACACGGGCGATGCCACTGGCAGAAGCTAATTTAGTCACAAAAAAAAATAAAATAAAAACATTGGCAGTGAGATAAATTTTGACAAAAAACCACAAAAAACAACCTAACAAAATTCCTATCACGCCAGATAATTCTCCACATAAATATACACACAATTACACTCAGTTAAAACCGTTTTAATTCGGATTTTCCCCGAAGCCAGCAATAAAACTTCTGGGTGCGACACTAGTAACGCCCATCTCTCATTTCATCCTAGAAACCATTTAGGTGGGAGGAGTTTGAAGAGCCTTAATTTTTGGCTCCCTGTTAATTTGGTCCACTGAAATTATGGCCTGTTGAGACTATAGTAGCAATTAGTTATCAAGTTTGAAGGAAAAGTCAGGGAAGGCCGAAATTCTAGATTTTGTGGAAGTAATCTGAAAATTTGTAAGTTTATAAATGTTATGTAGATGTTATTATGTTTAGCATCTCATAGGAACGATGCAAATTTTTAAATTTTGTAGATATAACTGTAACGTAATTATTTTCTGCTGTGAGAATGCTCTGTGTTTAAAAAATCAGTTCGAACTACATCGTTCCTTCATTTTTAGCACCTTTTAAACAGTTCTTATTTATTTTTCCTTACCGTAATTAGAGACACAATAGAAAGACAATGAGACAGTGAACGCCGGCATTCGCTTGGGGTTTAATGAATTAAACGACAATCTACGAATATTTTTTTTAAATCTTTATTTAAAGAGTTTTTTCCCTAGTGTGAATATGTCACTCTGTAATTAATAGTTAAACAATAAAATACAATTAAGTTAGCTGCTGAGCAATTTGTGTAATATTTAAAATGCGGGCTCAAGTGTAGCCATATTTTAACTAGATGGCGCTGATCTCTAAATTATTATTTTATTTTGTTTTTAGTATTTTTAGGGTTCAATAGTCAACTAAGAACCCTTATAGTTTCGCCAAGTCTGTCTGTCTGTCCGTCCACGGATAATCTCAGTGACCGACAGGAAAAATTGAAATTGAAATTTGGTAATTGGTACCAATGTAAATTAATCACGCCGAAAAAGTGGTAGAATAAAAAGTGGAAAAAAATGTTTTGTTGGATGATTTTCTCACACGAACCCAATACACGTAAAGTGGGGAGTGTTTGTTTTTCATTTCAACCGTAACGTATGATATATTGTTGGATATGTATTTAAAAATGAAAAGGGTTTACTACAATCATTTTTTATAATATTAATATTTTCGGAAATAATCGCTCCAAAAGTAAAAAAAAAATATGTGTTACGGGGGTAACACATATTTTTTTTCTCTAACTTTTGAACCATAAGTTTAGAAATTATGAAAAAAATCTCAAAAGTAGAACTTAATAAAGACTTTCAGAAAAAATATTAAAAAATTTGTAATTATTTTTATTATTATGAACGTATATTCTTTCAAATAAAAAATGAGTTATTAAAATTGGTTCACGCAATCCAAAATTACCAACAAAAACCCAACATTCATAACCCGTCTAGTTTGTATAAATTAGTAACCCAATATCCCGAGAGATGGCGCTGTACTTGAGGCTACTTCGCACTGTTAAAATTTTTCCTGAGTTGATGGCGTCAGGACGGGTATGAGCTATTATATTGTCGAATTTTTCGGTTGGTCTCTCGTTGGCATTAGTGGTAATTGTTCTTGCTCATTGTCTGTCGTTCATTAACTCTTAAGTGGGGACACTTATTGTGACGAACGGAAAACTACGAAACCCTACACTGAGCGCGGCCTGACACGCTCATGGCTGGTTTTTTTGTAATTTAATTAAGTTAAGTGCTTGAATATAGCTCTATGCTTAACCATAGGTAGTGACGCGAACAGTCAAAATCAGGTGGTTTTTTGTGTTATAAACTAGTGCTTGACTGCAATCCCACCTGATTGTAAGCAGTGATATAGTTGTTGATGGTGAAGTTTACTAAGAGCCTGTTCACTCTAGCCTTGAAGACACTTGGGCACGCCACAATTATGGCGGATATCCCCTCTTTGAGGAGTGGCTGAAAAGACAATATGGCTGACCTTCCGCATGAAGCAGGTCCTCACCGGTCAAGTTCGGGAGGTTCCTGCACCGGATTCATGCGGAAGGAACGCCCGGGTGTCACCATTGTGTGGACTGCCTCCGGGCAGTCCACACAATGGTGACACTCCGGGATACGGTGGAGCATACGGTAGAGGTGTGTCCCACTTGAGCAGAACATCGCCGTGTCTTCGTGGAGGCGATCGGCGGCAGCGATCTCTCGCGCCAGGCTTTGGTACATGCCATATTCCGGAGCGAGGAGGTGTGGCAGACTGCCGCCTCTATCTGCGAACCAATAATGAAGGCAAGGGAGGCGGAAATCGTCAACGGCGCTTAATATCCCACACGCGCCTCAAGGAGATGTCAGCGAAACCGTAGGAGCCCAGCAGGGTCGAAGCCTACTGAGGCCATGGGTGATGCGAAAGAGAACCCCGGGGCCCTGAAACGAAGGCAAAGAAGGAACAGAAGTAGATTTTAGTCAGTAAGAGTCTGACACGCCCTCTCGTCCCACCTGGCTGGGAGATGTCATTAGATGATTGCCCACCTAAAAACAAAAGCCTTAAAGACACTTAAATTATAATAATTTGACAAAGTTTAATAGTTTCCTTTAAATTGTTTAGGTATTTGCAGTGTCAGAGTCTTATCTTGGTTAACGAAAGTCTTTATTTACATTGTTTGCTATATTTAAAATATGACTTCATATCTAATGCTTTATCGCGAATGGTTTTGAACTTTGCATTACACCTCGCTCCTCGTCATTCTTTTGCTCGCCGTTTCTGCCAACACAGTACGATGCGGCGATGCTGGATTTGACGGGGATGGCCACGCTTTCTTTTTCCTTGAAGATTCCAGTTCAAGCTATGCTCGCTTCGGTATGTGATCGGAATTCCTTCATTTTGCATCAAAGCGAAGCAAACAAGCCAAAAATCTATAAACTAAAAAAAAATACAAACATTGAGCATAGTTTTATTGTTAGATAAAAAATTCGGTTCCTGAGCAATTCAGCAGATTGAGCAACTGGGCTGACTTACGAGTTGTTGGTCGCGGGTTCAAACTCAACCAGGCGCATTACTTTGTGTAATTAATTCATCACCACTTCATTCATCAATTTGGCGTCGGCGAGATATCCACATTCTATCCCTTCTCTTTACCATGCTGCATAATCCCAATGCTTCTCAATACCTTCGTGAACGCTTTGAGTACCTTTTATCAAGGGGTAAACCCTGTCGCACTATCAATTCTCTTCTCCTTCGTACTCCGCGTCATACTTCTAGCCGCTATGATGGCTCCTTCACTGTAACTGCAGTGCGTCTTTGGAACGCTCTCCCACATTCCCTTCGCGACAACCCTTCTCTGGACGTCTTTAAGAGGAAAATTAAAGAGCACTTCCTTTCTCAATTGACATAATATTACTATATATTGTTATATATATTATATCTGTATGTATGTATATATATATATATATATATTAGACGTATTTTTGTATGTTTATGTTATACACTGGATCCTACCCTCGATTGTGATCTCTCTCTGTCACTCAAAGGTTTGCTGGGAGAAAAATCATTGTTGATTTAAGCTCGCTTTTGTACATAAATTATCAAATCCATGTATTGTAGTTAAGTCTTGTTTTTTTTTTTGTGTGTACAATAAAGAATAAAGAACGGACCACTGCTCTCAAAACGATGAAGGAAAACATCGTGAGGAAACCGGCATGTCCAAGAACCAAAAATTCGAAGACATGTGACATCCACCAGCCCGCGTGGTAGATTATGGCCCATTCCCTCTCCTAGAGAGGAGGCCTGAGTCCCAGCAGTGGGAACATTATAAGGCTGACTATGAGCAACTGGGCTATAGAGGCATATCGAGCAATTGAGTACACGTCAGTGGGGTCAAAAATAGGCGTCTTTGTTTCCATATAAGGCTACTTACATAATAAAAGGTAGGTAGGTGGGTATATCTTGTGAGCCTTGGATATTGCTAATTTACCTCCACCATATACCCACTTATATTGGCCGTAATAACCTTCTCCAAAGGAGTAATTAGTACGGCAGCCGGTAAACTAATGCACCTCCTGAAGCCAAGCTTGGCAATAACGCGTATATTAAAGACCATAGGTAATATTGCTCAAGTAACGTTAGCATGCTAACTCAAACGTGTCTAGATGTTTACGTGCCGACAGTTAACGCAGTTCGGTTAGGTTTATAATTGATAGTCAAAAGTACGATATATTAAACTAATATTGTAAAGTCGAAAGCTTGTATGATAAATGATACTTATTTTGCAAAGTTTTAAAAACCGGCATAATGCGAGTCGGATTCGCGCACGAAGGGTTCCGTACATCATTACATCATTAGACACTATATTATAACCTGTTTTTTTAGTTCAGTAGGCATTCCAGGGTTCCATCAGCCGCTTTCCAGCTCTAGCATCAGGTCCTCGTCATCATAAGAAATATATAGCACTAGTTAAGGAGAATCTAATGAGCCCAAACTCGATAGGTTTACTAATAGGCAATCCAGGGTTACATATATTACCTTCGAGCTCCATCATCAAATCAGCTCAATGGCACCAGCATGTACAAGAGTATTTCAAATATTAGGTCACACATATGTTTAAAATTAAAGTATATACCCATTAAGTGCTTAAGATCCCTACAGCAATTAACAAACGAGCTCATGACCTTGAACGCCTGGACAGATCTTCATAAATTGTAGCTAAAAACCATCTCGATTAAGTCAGCTTTCAAACAAGAAAAACTGCATTAAAATCGGTCTATTCGTTTGGGAGATACAGTGCCTCGGACAGACACACAGACACGTCAAACTTATAACAACTCTCTTTTCCGTCGGGGGTTAAAAAGTTTTACTCAAAAATCTCAAACCATGAAGATTCTATGTTAACACAATATACTGTCCTTTCACATCTCAAGGGTTCAAAGTTGATCGGTCTATAGACCAATTTTAAACCCAAAAGCACAATATAATTTGTAAACTATGAATCCGCGTATTCTACAGTGTTCTCACATTCACATTATAGAATGAGTTTATACAAAAATTAAAATATACTTATCAATAAATTAAATGTATAGGTACTATAATAAATTACTAATGAAGTTAAGGTAACTGCTTTAGATAGTAAAAAAAAAACATTCCAAACACAATATCACAAAAAAGGAAAAAAAAGAATATATAGTAAATAATGATTGGACATCTACCTATCCCGACCTTAACTATCTCAATTCATCTTTAACTTCAAAACAGTTTACAGAGATAAATAAAACCTAGCTACACTTTACTTTATCCCTCCAACCCCAGTATTTGTAACGAAAACAATGAAATTCAAAAGCCGAAACCTCTAATCATCTAAAATCAAAACATAAATTAGGCCAAGAATTTCCGATCCCGAAATGATTTCCTGTTACTCCGGCAAAACAAAGAAACACTTTGTACTCATACTTCATGAACAATAACTTATTTACGATAAGACTTTATCCAAGAACGCTGTTTCTACTGAATTCCAAGAAAATTATATATAGAAAAATCGAAGGGTACCGAACAAGACTATTCCATTTGGAACGGAGTTGTAAGTCGTTCTTCATTACTGGGATCCTTGGCCACAAATCTTTGCAAATTTAAACCGTCTTATTAGAAGAAAGTAGATTATTGGTTGTTAGTGCCTTTTACCACTTGCGAGAGCTTACGAGTTCTTATAAAATTTGTAGAACTGTCGGAGAGATCACCTACTTCATTTTGCGATTTGTTATCATGTCTTTATCCATACTAATATTATAAACGTCTGTTTTCTGTAGTCTTTTACGCTTTCGCCCGGGAGTCACAATTTTTATTTAATAATAATAATTTATTTTGGCTGGGCAGCGTTCGGGAAGCTTCGCGGTATCTTCTCGTCTAACATACTACAGTGTCTCAAAACCAGTGCGTGTTGCCAGTGATGACATATGGCACTGTAAGATGGTCGCTTACAATGGGCCCTCATCAAAAGGCTTACACTCACCCAAAAGGCAATAGAAAGGGCTCGGAGTTTCCTTGCGTGATCGCATAAAGAATGAAGACATCCGCAGGAGAACCAAGGTCGCCAACATAGCTCAAAGAATCGCCAAACTAAAGTAGCAGTGGGTAGAGCACATTGCTCGTGGAACGGAGGGTCGACGGGGCCGAAAGGTTCTAGAGTGGCGACCGCGCACCGGAAAACGCTGCGTTGGACGGCCTCCCACAAGGTAGACCGATGACCTGGTGAGAGCCGCGAGAGTGCGGTGGATGCGAGACGCACAGGATCAGTCGTTGTGGCGACGCTTGGGGGAGGCCTGTTCCAACAGTGGACGTCTTTCGGCTGATGATGATTTTTTTTCAACCGATAAAAATAACAATGTTAACATAATATGTAATTAAATAAAACCATTTGTTTGTTGGTTAAACTTAAACAGATGCAACCAGCACCCTTACTAAGTCATATTTATATTATATATTATAATAACTTGTATTAAGAGTGGTGGTACAAGCCCGTTCATACTTGCTTAAACATTCAATACACTGAGGCAAAACTAGTTTTTGTCAAAGTGCCTAACATTAAAATAAGGTTTAATTCAAATTCAAAATTAAAAATTCATTTGTTCATTTATAATTAATTAATTAATTAATATGCATTTCATTGCAGTGGTGGTCGAGTGGTAACGGCCCCGACTTACGAATTGTAGGTCGCGGGTTCAAACCCAGCCAGGCGCATTACTTTGTGTAATTTATTTCATCACCACTGCTCTCAAAACGGTGAAGGAAAACATCGTGAGGAAACCGGCATGTCCTAGAATCAAAAATTCGAAGACATGTGACATCTACCAACCCGCACTTGGCCCGCGTGGTGGATTACGGCCCGTTCCCTCTCCTAGAGAGGAGGCCTGAGTCCCAACAGTGGGAACATTATAAGGCCGACTATGCTATGCTATGCATTTCATTTATTAGTTCATTACTATATTATAAATTATTATGTAAGTGATTATTATTTATTTATATTAAGTATTTGTGTGTGTACCTATTGATGAACTTATGAATTATGTTAAGTGTGTGATATGTGGTGTGTTACGGGGAAAAAATTAGCGGGGATTATATTCGGAAAAATAAGGCATTCATAGTTACTTGCCAACTGAAAGTTTGTCAAAGATTTTTTAGAGACGAGGTGGAAAAAGAGTTGTATATATTCATGTTTATGTCGGGGCCCTGCAGGGTCGAAGCCATGGGTCGTGCGAAAGATAACCCCAGGGCCCTGGAACGAAGGCAAATAAAAACAAGAGTAGGGTTTTAGTCAGTAAAAGTCTGATACGCCCTCCCGCTCCGCCCAAGTTCGAGAGAAGTCTTTGGATGATTTACCAACTAAAAAAAACACTTTTATGATTAAATTACTGAACTGATTATGATGTTTGATAAGGAATAAACTTGAATTCAAAGGAAGGACATTTTATTTGGTTCCGACTTAGTAATTATAGTATAAGTAAGATAGTAGATAGATTAGTTACGCGAACTCGTAGATAAAAGCTATTTATAACTAAAATATCTCTGCTAATAACTGGCTAGGTTAATGACCGCCGCATGAGACGATTCCTAAGGTTAAGCAACGATTGCCGATGTCGGTTTGTTGATGGGTGACCATCGTAACGTACCGAATTTTCTCCATATCTCGGAAAATACGGTAAGGCGTTGGGCCCTGACTGTCATTTATAAATCTTTGACATTCGTCACACAGAAGCCAGCAAATCTGGCACTAGTCTCGCCAAGGGGTAAAGTGATACTCAATTACTATTTTGTGATGGTCAGATAGACAGTCATCATCATCATTTTAGGCAATAGAGGGGCCAATTTTGGACAGAGGCCTCCCCCTTTGTCACTATGACGAACGGTCGTGTGCGTCTTGCATCTATCGGATTTCCAGGACTCTCACCAGGTCATCGGTCTACCTTGTGGGAGGCTTTCTGCTGCGTCTTCCAGTGTGCGGTCACCACCCCTGATTCTTTCGGCTTCCTCAACCATCTGTTCTGTGAGCAATGTACCCTGTCCACTGCGACTTTAGTTTGGCGATTCTTTTCGTTCGGAAGTCACTCCATGTAAAGTGTTAGTATTCAGCTGCATCCAGTTAAACTGGAAGCAAGCACTGAAGTATAAGAGAGCCGAAAAATTATACAAAAATATAATTGGTTGAAACTGGTGTATTTAGTAGATATAAAAAAAATCAAAAGCAATAATTAATACCTACTATTTATGGAATACTTGAAAGAAAAGGGAATTAGTGACAGAAGAACATGGAAGAAAAAAACGTGTTGCATCGACCCCAAATAAAACGGGACAAGGGTAGGAAGATGATGATGATTTATGGAATACTTGCTAGTTTCCAAACAACCAACATAATATTTCGTTATTTCCGTTTCTACCAAAAACAATCAACAGTGAATGGTGACAACCATTGGTGGACCGCTCGGGGGACACGGTGGAGCATACAGTAGAAGTGTGCCCCGCTTGGGCAGAGCACCGACGTATCCTCGTAGGAGCGATCGGCGGCAACGAACTCTCGCGGCGGGCCTTGATACAGGCCACAGTCCGGAGCGAGAAGGAGTGGCAGGCAGTCGCCTCCTTCTGCGAAGCAGTAATGTTACCAAAGGAGGCGACCGCACGTGTGAGTGAACAATCCTCACGCCCCAGCCACCGGGATCTCGGTCCCGATTTCCAGCCACCGTAGGCGCGGACGGCGAGCAATGGGTAGCACGTGTTATTTTACCCAACCGAAAAGGTTCAATTACTTCCTTGCACCGACCTTGTATAAAACAGGGTGAATAAACTTTTAAGTTTCTAATGTTTTTAATACAAAAAGAAAGTAAGATAACGGTCATACTATGGTTACTTCCATACAAATAAAAAAGATGACGTTCAAAAAAGCTACGTTATGAAAACATCTTTCTGAAAGTGAATATTGTTAAACTGCGCTAGATAGCGCAGTTTAATAAATAAATAATAGTTAATTAATCAGCATACCACGCACACAATATTCTGAAAATAGGAAATGAGGTACGTACCTACAATGATGACAAGGCACCATAATTCCTGCCTGCCCCAATTTCCTTCCACCCAATTTCGCAGCGGATAATCCCAAAATTGACCTTTGTTTGTTATTTACCGATTTACTATAAATCAAATTTTGAAGTTGTATCAAGCAGAAAAGTCAATATAGAGTCTAATCTTCAAAATAACCCGAAGCAAGTGGTAAGATGTTGAGCAATCTGCTCCTCTGACTAGTTGTACAAAGTTAATGTTCAATGTAACCTAAGGTATTGTTTGCATTATTACAACTTTTGCTTATTTTCGGAATCTCTAGTTTAAGAGAACGATGTGTGAGATATTGTCATACTGGTACGCGAGCCCATTTGCCTGTCCCTTGCAATTTCTTAGCGCTCAATACACTTTTGAATTATTTTTTTTGCATTTAAGATTGCTTTTGCATCTTAGCTAGGTTACACAGTAACCCGAGTTAAAGGTATCAGTTCCATTTCCCACAGGGTTACATTTTCTTGTATTAGATTTAATAACATTTATAATTTAAAATATCAATATACAGCACATAATTGTAATTAATTTGATTTAAGTAGGTAACAATAATAATCATGAATTGCATAAAGTAAGGTATTTAATTACTTAATTAATAATAATGTTAAAAAACCATTGAGAATTAAAACTTAGAAAATAAAGAAAACTTTTCATTTCGTTGAGTTTGTGTGTGTGTGATAGTGGTGTGTGTTTATTTGTGAGAGTATGTGTTTGGTGACGGTGGTTTGTTACTAACCCATAGAACTTAAAAGACTCTCTGTCTCCTGATTTGCGAGCAAAGTAACCACTCAGAAAGTTGTTTTTTACAGGTGAGGTTTTAAGGAGATGGTGGACGCATAACAGTTTATTCACCCTGTTATACAAGGTCAGCGCAAGGAAGTAATTGAACCTTATCGATTGGGTAAAATAACACTTTTTGGTAACGCGAATTAGGTTCTTGCGCCTTTTATGGATAATTTTGAACGGTACCTCGTTCAAAATTATCATATATTACTGTCAAGAGTTATGCTTAGATATTTTGTATCGGTTACTTCTGCTAGTCTGAGACAGTCGCAGATTTGATTTGGCGATATAAAGCACGAGTGGGTAATAAGAAACAATGTGGGTGGATGTTGGGAAGACTGACGGAATGAGGAATTCATGTTGTTGATTTTGTCAGTGTTAAGGGTCAACGAGTTTCCAGCCAGCCAGGTTTTGATGATATCAAAACCGAACAGTGCCTTACTAAAGATCTCCTGCCACGAGCCACCAGTGAACGTACGTGCAGTGTCATCCGCAAACGCCGTTACCTTGGTTTCGTTTAGTTTTATTTGAGAAAGTTTATTATTATATATATGGAATAGCGTTGGCCCGATCACACTACCCTGCGGGACTCCAAAAGTTACAGGAAGATCGGCACTAACGAAGTTATCGATTTTAACACACTGGGTTCTTTTAGTGAGATAATCGCACAGAATAGCGAGAGTTTGACCCCTAACACCGATTCTCTCTAGTTTGTCAATCAAAAACTATACGTGCACGAAACATGCACCCTGACTGTGATGTGTTCGCGGACGAATGGAAGGTAATTATTTGAATTGTCATGAGATGCACTTTGGCTATAAAGTACTATCGAACTGATCTGATGTTGAAGGAAGGTGGAAAATAGACACAGGAACTTCATAATAAAACAATGTAACCTAGCAGTGTTTGGATTAATTGGAATTGTCATGAGATAGGCACTCTAGTTATAAGTGTATCGCAACTAAAAACTGGAAAATAAAAACCATTTTCCAAAAAAAAAATCGTTGTTAAATAAGAAACCAACAATATCAACAAACACCGACTTCCAAAATTAAAGTTATTTTGATCCTTTTAGTGTTTTTTTTTAGTGAAGTCAGTTGTTTTTTTTTAAGATTTTTTCGCGTAGCTTCTTTATCAAACATAGCGTTGGATCAAACAAAAAGCTTTTAAATCATGCTCACGTTGGCGATAGACGAGTAGGGAAGAACCCCTTAAACTTTTGTCATTTGTGGGACATTATATGTAAAAGTTTCTTGCATCTCCGCTGTTTTTTTTTCTACCATATATAATAAGGTCGACATAAAACACAGTTCCCGAACAAAATCCGCAAACCAAGTTCCAAATGAATCCGATCTCTTGAATAATTCACCTTCATTTCAAAGACAAATCAATCACTTCGTTCCTGATTCGGAAACTTCGATTATTCACTCCAAAACTTCATACAATTGGTGTCGTACATCGCATTATGTGCCTACATACTAGTAACCCGCCCCTGCTTCGTGCAGGTGGTCTACGGATGTTTTTTTTTTTTTTGTTAGGTTAGAAAATCATCTAATGACCAATCTCGCTCTTGGGCGGATCGGGTGATAGTGTCAGACTTTTGCTGACTAAAAACTCACTCCTGTTCCTTCTTTGCCTTCGTCCCAGGGCCCCGGGTTTCGCTTTCACAATACCCGTGGCCTCAGTAGGCTTCGATCCTGCTGGGCCCCTACGATTTGCTGACAACTCCCCGAGGCGCGCGTGGAACAATATGCGCCGTCGATGACTTGGGCTTGGTCTGGACGGTTACCGGACGGTTGGACGACGGGCTACCTATTGCTCGCCGTCCGCAAGCCCGCGCCTGCGGTGGCCGTAAAACGGGATCGTAATCCCGGTAGAGGTTCGGGCGTTAGGACCGTTACTATGCTCTATGGTGCTATGCTATGGGCTGCTTCGCAGAAGGAGGCGACCGCCTGCTATTCCTCCTCGCTCCGGGCCATGGCCTGTGCTTGTATGGCTCGGCGCGAGAGATCGCCGTCGCCAATCGCCCCCACGAGGACACGGCGTTGCTCTGCTCAAGTGGGGCACACCTCCACCGTGTGCTCCACCGTGTCCTCCGGGCGGTGCACACAGTTCGCATCGCTTCCGCATGAATCCGGTGCAGTAACTTCCCGAACTTACCGTGTTCGGTGAGAACCTGCGTCATGCGGAAGGCGAGAACGCCGTGAGGTTTTTCCAACCACGCCACATATGGAAGTTACCGCTATAATTGTGGCGTGCTCAGGTCTACGGATGTGGATATATGACATCACGTCCTGGTTGCTCATGCTTTTTTTATATTGACTACTTTTTTCGGAATTCGCTTTCTAAGCAAGCGAGAGCAAAAAATAAACCAAAAATACTTTGCATAGGTACTTTTAAAGATCGTAGTATATATATACGGGTTCGCAAAACCATTGGAGCTCCTCCCAGCAAGGCGGATGCCTACTGGGACCATGGTTAACTTTTAAAAGGGTTACCCGAGTTCCTAGAACGCAAAGGCTAACTGAAGGAATATAACTATGGTTTTAGTCGATAAAAGTTCACACTTTCCCGCTCCGCCCGACCGGATAAAATCATTAGATGATATCCCATCTCAAAAAAATACATATAGCACATAAACTCAAATACATATAAACCATCCAATACATTCTATTCTAAGATATAAATGTCGAGTGTAACAACAAACATGAAAAGTCCAATAAAAAATACCGAAGAGTGTTCAGTTTGCTGGAAACTGGCTAATTCGTCTTTGTCGCAAACCGTGCTAGAAAAACTACGTAATGACCTGTCAGTTTTTGTACCTCATGAAGTAGTAAGACGAACTGACAGACGGAAAGGTCGTGAGGACTGACTTTTGGTTACATAAGTAATATAGTTTTGTTCTTAAGGGATTTCAGTGTGATGTTGATGGACTGATTGGCAAGATGGCGCCCAATTGTGATTGTAAGTAACGAATGAATTTTTTTGTTGAAATCGGATCAGTGGTTAAGTACCATGGATATGAGTTCGAAAATGTGGGACGATGACCTTGAGTTCTAGACAAAGTGACAACCTATTAACGACAGCGATTGACAAATATTGTACATGCCAGGAGATATTTCATTGTGATATCTATGTAAGTATGAAGTTCCGTTTGCCATTTCTGGTCTTCTTCGTCAGTTTTACTTCATCCAATGTTATTTTTTTACTGTAAATGCTTATGTTGTTGATAAAAATACCACAATAACCATTTGGCCTATAACATTTGAGGAGTTCCCTCAATTCCTCATGAATCCCATCATCAAAACTGAATTTTGAATAAAATAAGACCAATCTGGAAGCATATTCTTTAAGAGCAATAAAACAAATTGCAAATTGGTGCATAAACGAAACAGTTCTGAGGTAACACAAATAAAATAAAAAAACACAATTGAATTGATAACCTCCTCCTTTTTTTTGAAGTCGGTTAATAAAGAAAGATAACGCCTGAACGCTTTATCGACATTTGTTAATTCCGTTATTTACTCGAATATTTCAGTTGTATCCAAATGTATCTCGGGTTGGCCACTCATAACGTGCTTTCAAAGGCCTCAACCGAATAACTTTTGTGTCTTTACCTGTAGTAAGTGTCTGCGTGTCTGTGTTTGTAAAAGTTCTAACTAAAACCACAATACGGTATTTTATTGTGTATGAGAAAAAAATTATGAGTATAAAAATTGTGATAGCTTAGGCAATAAGCAGTCGGCAAGTATTCTCTTTAATTCATAAAATAACATTTTATTATACTTTTTTAATAAGCGAAGCAGTAACTGGCTATTATTGTCATAGGAACAACTGTCAACTGATGAACATGAAAATGAAATCATATAAGTACATACCTATATCATTTCATTTTCATATTTCATCACATATATACCTACATATAATATATACATATATATTTTATGTATTTATTTTTAGTACAGGGTATATATTATATACTTATACACTCCTATTTTTTAACTAGTACAAAAAAAATAGGGCTCTATCCGTACCCGTTACTGATCATATTTGTGTAGTCAAAAGTAAAAAAAATGAAATCCCAAAATTGACTACGAAAATTTGTCATAATTGATAAATTCATAATTGAATAAATTATTCATAACAATTGCTACAAAAAAATAACTACGCGCAGTGTTTTACCATTGTTTTTCATAATCAATAGCTTATACAATATTTCCATAAATTAAGTGGCATTTTGGGATATAAACAAACAATCTAATGAGACTTTACTTAAATAATAACGAGACCTTTTCTAATAAGCCCTTTAAGTATTTGTACTAATAAAAAATTTGTGGTGCATTTATGTATTAATATTTAAATTATATGTGTTATTTCTTATATTTTTACTTTATTTTAAGATTTCACAAACTCTTCCTATTTTTTCTATACACTATCGTCTACATTTCTTCTGATCTCTTCTTTCGTAGGTCTGCTGAAATATATTTTTTTTAAATAAACAACAGTACCATTGTAAAATTTTTCGTAATGTTGTATCTTTTTCTATTTTTATGTGTGTACATAAATTATAAAAGAAATAAATAGATACTTCAACGTTTAACAAGAGCGCATTTTTTTATATGACAATCTGACTTCATGACCACGAAACAACATAGTGTCCAGCGTTTTCATTAAATTACGCTCGAAAATATAGAATGTAAATACATTTTATAGCACTTAATGACAAAAATAAATTACCTGTTTTATTCAGTAGTTTATTAGCCCCTCAAGGTCAAATTGAGATACTTTTCAAAAACTGATATACTGAAAAGAAGACTTTGTAATCATCTTTATGACAAAATGTATTAAACTGCTGTTTTTTTTTTGCGGTTTCAGCATTTTTTATATAATAATATCCCACAACTATCACATAACGCCATCTAGTACAAAACTAAGCAGAGCTTGTGCTATGAGTACTAGATAACTGATAAACATACCTATATATTTCTGAATACATACATATAATAGATAAATTACACCCAGACACAGAACAAATGATCGCGCCCATCACAAGAAACGACCCCACGACCTCCGAGCAGTCAGGGCTGCACCACAACAGACCACCAATACAGTCAAAATCAAGTCAATTGATCTCATAGCGAAAAATGTTCAGGTAATAAGTACAATAACCCTTTTCTGAAAAGGCGTCATTTATATAATAGACCTTGTATAACAATCCTCTAAATTCCACTTCATCCCGATCGATATAAGCCTAAGTGAAGTATGTCCTTAATGTTTCATAGAGTAATAAGTGCCAACATTATCTACTTATTGCGTGTGCCATTAATCAAACACAGCTACTTTCATACTATAATAGAACAGGTAATAGACGAGTAGAAGCCGCTGATGAATTTACGAAGAACGTATGACCTACTAAAATATTAAATAAATTACACTAGCAAGCATTTCACAGACTTTGCTGGTAGATATAGAATTTAGATTCTAGCTGAAAATTACTAATACTGTTTTTTGTTTTTTGGGTGGGAAATCGTCCATGACTTTTCGCGCTCTAGGGTAGAGTGAGAAGACGTGCCAGATTTGTACTGACTAAAACCACACCTGTGTCGTTCAGTTGCCTTTTGTTTTTTAGGACAACGGTCACAGACTTTGCTGGTAGATATAGAATTTAGGTTTCTAGCTGAAAATTACTAATTCTGTTTTTTGTTTTTAGGGTGGTAAATGATCCATGACTTTTCGCGCTCTAGGGTAGAGTGAGAAGACGTGCCAGATTTGTACTGACTAAAACCACACCTGTGTCGTTCAGTTGCCTTTTGTTTTTTAGGACGACGGTCACAGACTTTGCTGGTAGATATAGAATTTAGGTTTCTAGCTGAAAATTACTAATTCTGTTTTTTGTTTTTAGGGTGGGAAATCGTTCATGACTTTTCGCGCTCTAGGGTAGAGCGAGAAGACGTTTCAGACTTGTACTGACTAAAACCACAGCTGTGTCATTCAGTTGCCTTTTGTGTTTTAGGACGACGGTCACAGACTTTGCTGGTAGATATAGAATTTAGGTTTCTAGCTGAAAATTACTAATTCTGTTTTTTGTTTTTAGGGTGGGAAATCGTTCATGACTTTTCGCGCTCTAGGGTAGAGCGAGAAGACGTTTCAGACTTGTACTGACTAAAACCACAGCTGTGTCATTCAGTTGCCTTTTGTGTTTTAGGACGACGGTCACAGACTTTGCTGGTAGATATAGAATTTAGGTTTCTAGCTGAAAATTACTAATTCTGTTTTTTTTTTTTGGGTGGGAAATCGTCTATGACTTTTCGCGCTCTAGGGTAGAACGAGAAGACGTTTCAGACTTGTACTGACTAAAACCGCATCTGTATCGTTCAGTTGCCTTTTGTGTTCTGGGACCACAGGTTTCTTTTTAGCAATTTCCTGTGGCCCTAGCGGGTATCGGCTCTGCAGCGCCCATTCGGTTTGCTGATATCTCTTTGAGACACGCTAATGGACGGATAGCGAGCTTCTTATTACTCGTCGTCCGCATTGTTAATATCCTATCCTTGTATTGTCAATGATTAGCTTTTACCAGCGCAGCGGTGCCACCCGTAAATATATGGGAGCGCGTGACAATTATTTGAATACTGACCTGTTTTTGATTCATCACAAGTGTATATTTCCACTTGTGACAAACTGTTCTATTCAATGTCTTTCGAAAATAAAAACCACCAATTTTCGACTTAAGTATAATCCAATTGAAATAAGATTTACAATCCTTTTTCGCTGTCCGTTCTACTCATTTTGACTTCTATTGCGTTGGTAGTATGACAAATTTGAGGTGCAGTAAAAAGTTTGTATTGTAAACACTTGGTTTCAATGCCATCCTTATGCCTACGGAATAGAAGTCAAAATTGGTTGATTGGGCAGAAAAAACGGTTTTTTTTAATGTCTTCTATCTTATTACGAATAGAGTTTTTAATTTACCTTATTTTGTCTCATTGATGGGCAAAAGACCTCCTTCTCCTTCCAAGAATCTCTGCATCCTGCGAGTTTTGGCCAAGTTTACCTCATGAATATGATCAGATCATCACACCTTCACCGCGGTCGGTCTTGACAGCATCGTCCTTCCTCAGGCGACCAGTATGTGACGATCTTCGTCCACCCGTCAGAGTGCATTCGTGTGACGTGGCTAGCCCACTTTCAGTTCAACCTAACGGGTTTCCCCTTTGTTCGATAAGCGACCAAAACCATCTTGTACAACGAGAACCTCGTAAAAGCCAAGAAAGATAAGTAAATTGATTACCTTGACTTGGCTCGCAAGATTGTCGACATACCTATGGGATGTTTACTCAGCGATTATTGTTCCGATAAACATGTCAGCCAATATTTTAATAGCCAGTCTCATCTACCACCTAAAGAGATTCTCATTGGACAACCGGGTCAGGGATTCAGAGAGCGGTACTTTTGGACAGGGATCGTTTTGCAAGAAGTCCTAAATCCTGTTGTCAATTTTGGCATAGCATAAGCATCATCCTTTAAATCATCTTCAGCATCAGCATCAGCCTTTTAATGTTCCCACCTATGGGACTCAGGTCTCCTCCCTAGGAGAGGGAATGAGCCGTAATCGACCGGGCCAGCCTAGTGCAGGTTGGCGGATGTTATATGTCTTCGAATTTTTGGTTCCAGGACAAGCCGGTTTCCTCAAAATATTTTTCTTCACCGATTTGAGAGCAGTTTATATATATATAGTATTTCATCATGAAATAAATTACACAAAGTAATGCGCCTGGCTGGATTTGAACTCGAGACCTACATCTCATAAGTCAGGGCCATTACTACTCGGACTCCATTGCTTCAATTTTGGCGGTCTACTTGTATTGGTACGTATTTTAAAATGTTTTTGAGTATACTGGTTTTTTTTTTAGGTGAGAAAATCATCTTATGACAAATCCCGCTCTTGGGTGGAGCGAGAGATAGTGTCAGACTTTTATTGACTTAAAACCCATGTTCATTCGTTGCCTTTGTCCCAGGGCCCCGGGTTTCGTTTTCACACTACCCACGGCCCCAGTAGGCTTCGACCTTGTTGGGCCCCTACGATTTGCTGACATCTCCCTAAGGCGCGCGTGGAACAATACGCGCCATCGATGACTTGGACTCGATCCGACGGTAAGACGACGAGCCGTCCATTGCTCGCCGTTCGCAAGCCACCCGGGCCCTGGGACGAAGGCAACGAAGGAACAGGAGTGGGTTTTTAGTCAGTAAGAGTCTGACACTATCTCCCGCTCCGCCCAAGAGCGGGGATGTCATTAGGATGATTTTCCCACCCAATAAAAAAAAAAAAAACCCCCGCCCACGGTGACTGGAAATCGGGATCGAAATCCCGGCGCGACTGGGGCGTGAGGACCGTTGCTTCACGCAATCAGCCGCCTCCGTTGCTAGCATTACTGCCAGTAGAAGGAGGCAACCGCCTGCCACTCTTTCTCGCTCCGGACCATGGCTAGTACAAGACCCGGCGCGAGAGGTCGCCGCCGCCGATCGGCCCCACGAGGACACGGCGTTGCTCTGCCTAAGTGGGGCACACCTCCACCGTGTGCTCCACCGTGTCTTCCGGGCGGTCCAGATAGTGGCGACACCCGGGCGTCGCTTCCGCACGAATCCGGTGCAGGAACTTCCCGAACTTACCGTGTTCGGTGAGAACCTGCGTCATGCGGGAGGTGAAGACACATGAATCATGTGTTAGGTCTTGTTTCTGCCACTTAAAAATAAAAACTTAAAAAAAAAAACGGCATAAATAAAATAATAGAAAAACAAATTGGACGTACTTCATCAGCTGATGATGATGTTGTACGGGAAAGTCCAACATATATTTTTGAGAATTTCAAAAGTCAACCAAAACTGGTACACGAATCATTATAAAAATGTAAGTCAAGGCAATAAAAACCATACACCATTATGCTAAATTTCGATAAAACACACTCAAAAGCGTTGAAGAGCTCGTTAAACGTAAATTTTATATGAGAACTCGAAACGAATTTGTTGCAATCAACAAAATAAGTGAATGGTTCTTGAAAATAACGGGTAGAGGAAAACGTGATGTTTGATATATGCTATATGATATATACGCTGATATATACGCGTCACACTTGAGTGGATCAAATACGCCTTGAATCACTGTATTTAGAAATAGCAAACTCCTGACTCACTTACTGATTCATCAACGCCCAGCCCAAACGAAAGGCCCTTGGATCTAGAACGCTGATATTTTGAGTAGAGATTTCTTTTGTGATATACAAAAAATAAGAAAAGATTTTCTCAATATTCGCCCCAGAACGGGATGAAACGGAGTAATTTATTTTAATAGGTTACAACTTGTTTGCCATAAACCATTATAGTCCGGTCAATTTAGATATCTGACATCTGTGGAAAAATCAAATTTGAAAAAGAACGAAAAAAATAAGACGGTCGTTTATATTTTTTTCCGAATCGAGTCTCAAAGATTTTTACGAATCGCAGAAAGTTTTTTTTTTGTGAA
The DNA here is from genome assembly GCA_949316375.1 of Mythimna vitellina. Classification (NCBI taxonomy): domain Eukaryota; kingdom Metazoa; phylum Arthropoda; class Insecta; order Lepidoptera; family Noctuidae; genus Mythimna; species Mythimna vitellina. Next base: position 1,650,365 of record OX438687.1, on the reverse strand, counting down.
ATCTGATCTACAATTTTTGTCGAGTTAATTTTATAATAATACTTACAATTTTGCTGAAAAACTCATTTTCGTGTAACATTTGACCCTGAGCATTTTTTTTTCCAGGTGTCGGATCGATGAGAAATTTTTAGGTTTTTATTTATGATGCTGTTTTGAACAATCCTACCAATTTTCAGCTAAGTGCGAATTATTGTAACCTTACCCCTGTTTTTTGGTCTTATTTGACTAGACTTATTGAGCCACTTATTGGGTCCCACTAAACGCAAGGCGACACCGCGGCAGACCAAGGCGAAGGTGGAGAGATGAACTGGATAAATACCAGAAGGACTGGCCTGCAATGGCCGAAGACAGACTTGTGTGGAAAAGGGAAAGGGAGGCCTTTGCTCAGCAGTGGGACATAAATAGGCTATAAATAAGATATATATTGACTAGACTAATGATGACAGTTCAGAGTGGGTCAGGCTCACTTATCTTGCCGATTGTAGCAGGTATTATTTGGTCATTCAGTTCCCTTCAAAATGGTTGAGCTGAGTGGAACTGATGCACACGTCATCCTCGTGAACGGGCGCCGTTAGTTAAGACTAATAATAATAACGTTGACATATTCATTTTGCATGACGAGAACCTCGTGAAAACTGAGAAAGATAAACAAATCATGTATATTGTGGGGACGGGGCTCGAATCAAACGCTTCTATGAACTTAAATTACTATATTGCATTGCTAGAAGCACTTATTTATGAAATACTAGCTTTTGCCAGCGGCTTCGACTGCGCGAAATTAGGTTTGTCCATACAAAATTTGGATCCCCGTTTCATCCCCTTAGGGGGTGAATTTTGGAAAATCCTCCACGGAGTTTCTTACACATTCTTATCCATATAGATCTACGCTTTGGAAAATGCAAATTAGCTTCACTTTTGAAAATTCAAAAATGCCTGTAAGTGGTTTTTTCGACATTAATAGATTTTGATAGATGGATTGACGTGGATGATGCCGCCGGTAGAAACTAATCCTTACATATCATAAAACAAACTCAACCACCACGTCAGTCTGTATATTCGCGATGAACTCATAAAACTACTAAACGAGTTCTAAAGCGATATCCACCAATAGATAGAGTGATTAATAATAGAATAGAACACAAAAAACATAAGCTTTCTTGCAGTCGGGTAAAAACTTTATTCCGGACAGACACAGATACAGCACAACGGTTACTGAGGGTTCCGTGCAAATTTACCTATGGAAACAGTTCAATTTCCGAATTTAGTTTGAAAAAATTTAATTTGATCGAATCGTTTTAAGTTTTTTTTTTTTTGTGACGCTACTACAAATTTACAGTTTTCAGATTTTTTCCTATACTTGTTCTTGCTTCTTCTTCTTTACCTTGCTTCTTGCCAAATTTCAGGAAAATTATGTTACGATTTTTAGCCTATATAATTGGTCAAAAGGTACATAACCCCAAAAGATTAAACTGCCTATAACTTTTACGTCCCAACTTCAAAAAAAGTAAATGCTACGTACTTACTTTTTCTTTTCGCCAGTCCCACGAATCAATAACAAAAAGAACCAGGTCTTTAAACCGTAACTGAACAAAAATACCTATAGAAACGTCGCTAGTATATTTTTGTTAGACGTTACCTATTTTCGTTATATTATAATGAAATGGAAATATAACACGTAATATTTTGAGGTGTCCATTGATAAAATAGATTAAATTGGTTATTACTGTTATATTTTTTTCACACTAGCAGTTCTTCATCACTAAAATTAGTAAAAAAAAGTAATAAACGAATCGAAAAGATACGCGTTAGTGTTGTGATTAGTGATTAACATTATTTAATGCGTACTCACCATAAAAGTCGAAACTAAAACTACATTTAACAATGGGAAACTTAAAACATCAGACATAAAGTATTTTTATTAAAGAAAAATAACGCCTGACAACAAACTATAGCAATTTCCTAAACAGTCTCTACATTCGTTTGGTTACAATTAGTAGACATAATTCTTTTTTTCTATTGATTTATCATACAGTCCTTTAAGATATAGCCTAGGTTTCACTTTTGGCGAAAAGAAAAAAAAAATACATACCAGCAATGTATGGAAAAAACTTCATTCCCCTTTATCATAAATTAAAAACAAAAAAAAAACTCTTACACTAATAAAACACAACGAGCACACTAATTTTATTAAGGTGAAAGTTTTTTGTGCGTTTGTATGTTTGTTACTTCTTCACACTCGAACGACTGAATAGATTTCGATGAAATTTGGCACATGGATAGACCGTATCTTGGAATAGCTTATAAGATACTTTTAATGCTGTCTCCCGGCATTTCTCTCTGATATAATTTTAAACTTTAACGCGTACCCAACAGCTTGCGCCAGCTCCCCTTTATTCTAAAGATAAGCAAAGTAAGTATCTTGAATTAGGTCGCGAGGTTGTTGTTGGTTGGATACGTGAGAAGTGGACAAAGCAATCATATCAGCTTTTATTCATTTTAATTAGTATTTACACCAACATTCAAATTTATTAATCCAAGGAATAACATTCTCCCATATAACCTGTAACACCCTCTATATCGTTTTATAGGGTTAGTTTTGAAAAACAGATAATTAAAACCGTCATTAAGTTTCATTAACCCATGAAATAAAATTTTGCGCCCCTTAACGATACATACTTTTCATCCGCCTGGATGCGATTTGCAGTGGCCTGTATAGAAGGCACTAAATTAGTTGTGAACCCAGGTAGGCCGCTGCAAACACAACTTGGCAAAATGGGGTTTTATAGACCCATCGGATACTCAGTGAGTGCGGTGCTCCTGTTCAAAACATGAGCCACATATTAGAATGCCCCAAGTGCCCATTCACCTGCACTTTGGAGGATTCGATGAGTGCTACCGATGCTGCTATTAATATATCCACCTTTTAGACCCAAACAGTTTGACGAGTTTACCATCGAACCGGAAAGAAGAACCTGCTTAAAAGTAGAATTTACAAAAAACCCTTTTTAGTGTCCGCCAACAGTCAAATGGGGTGTACTCAGGGGTAAGTAGAAACAAAACTCCAAAGGGTATTTTCACGATATAAAGAAGCCGATAATATGGTATCAAAGTGAAAAACCTAACTGTTCCACCCATAATATTTGATAACGCTGTGATTCCGTTTAGCTCCGACGTTAAGGATCTGGGTTCGCATGTTGACACCTGTCTCAATTGGCGGAAGCAGGTTGGTAGTGTCAGTCAGAAAGTAACCGGAACGTTACGGTCGCTCTATCGACTAAAAAATCTTCTTCCAGCTCACATAAAGGCATTGCTTGTACAGGCCCTAATTTTTCCTATTATCGACTATGGTGATGTGTGCTACTATGACCTGAATGCAGATCTCCTCAATAAACTTGACCGCCTTCTGAATAACTGCATTCGATTTGTGTTCAACCTTCGTAAGTATGATCATGTATCTGAGCAACGAACACTTTTAAAATGGTTACCCATCCGTCAGCGTAGAGCGCTAAGAGCCTTGACAACGCTGTATTCTTTGCTGGATAAACCTTCTTCTCCTTCCTATTTGACTTCTCAAGTTCAATTTCTTTGCTCTGGTCATAAAAAAAATCTTCGATCTACCAATAATCGCCTACTACGATGTCTCACACATCGCTCTGGGTTTATCCAGTCCTCTTTCTTTGTCCAGGCGATCTCTCTTTGGAATGCGCTCCCTCTGAAAATCAGGACGGCTTCCAGTCGGTTCACTTTTAAGGTGATGGCACGTGAATACATTCGTAAGAAGTTGGTATAATCATCACAGCGATGATTTGTTGGATACGTTTTTCATAATAACATTGTTAATTTGTATGTATGTATCTAAGTATATATTTATTATTGTTTTCCTAATCTAGTTCACCATTATGTTGCACCTACCGTGTTATATTTCTGCACCACCCTAAGGTCGACTGGTAGAAAATGCCTAAGGCATTAAGTCCGCCTTTGTACTGTGTTTCTGACTAATGCATAAAGTTTTAATAAATAAATAAATAAAAACCAAACCAAAGTTTTGTTTCTATTCACCCCGTTTTATATACGTTATAAAACAAAAATCTTGTGCAAAATATCACACTCCTTGTCCCCAGTGGTTTCGTATATGCTTTGATATGTCAGTCAGTCGATAATCCACAATCATTATCTCTATTAATTCATTAAGCCCCAAGCAAACACCGACGTTCGCTCGCTCATTGTTTTTCTATTGTGTCTCTAATTACTCTACTCAAAAGATTAAGTATTTTTCTATAAATACTGTTTATAACATTTAACCTGTTTTTTTTTTTGGCAACTTCAAAATAAATTAACAACTAAAATAATTTAATACAAAATGTTGTTTTATTTAAAGTTCCCAATCGCTTAACAAAATAGAAAGCTTATAATGGACCTGTCAACTTCAATTCCTTAACAATTGCTTTAGAAGGCGGGAAACGTTTTATCCAGGGCACGAGGCTTGACGGCATTGGTAATAGTGGCCGTTATGGGAAAGTATTTCTCTCCTTTTTAGCTAATGATGCATTTTTTTGTGACAGGCCAATTGGAGGTTAAGGTCGAACGGGGTTGGTGAGTTGCTGCTGCTGCGTATTTGAAATCGTAAGCAATCAAATGAGTGTTTTTTTTTTTGTTTTAGGTGGGAAATATTTATCGGCCCTGGTACAAAGGACAACGAAGGAACAGGAGTTGACTTTTAGTCAGTAAAAGTCTGATGCGGCAGATGTCATTGGATGATTATCCCACCTACAAAAAAAAAAAAAGTAGGGGTGTCAGATTTTTACTGACTGAAACACTTGCGGGCACCTCCTTCACTAGCATTACTGCTTCGTAGAAGGAGGTTCAAATCTCCTCAAAGAGAGGTCAGCAAAACCGTAGGGGCCCGGCAGGGCCGAAGCCTACTGGGGTCATGGATCGAATTCTGAAAGGGAAACCCGTGGTCCTAAATCGCAAAGGGCAACTGAAGAAACATAGGTGTAGTTTTAATTAGTAAAAGTCTGTCACATCCTCCCTCTCAGACCTAGAGTGGAAGACGAGACATAAGATAAGGAACCGTCTTCAAAAAAATGTGTTGATTCATATATTCATAATTCATCTAGATCTTTAGAATTCAAAGAAGAAAAAATAATAAAGTGATAGGTTAATTCAACAGACAGCTCTTTGAAATCATAAAAATCAAGTTTTTGGTGGTTTCATTAAATAATACATTCTGTTCTAGATCGGGTGCTATGACTCTTAACCTTGGCGAATCGTTTTTGTTCGATAGTAATTAATGTAAGTGTGACCGCAGGTGCAATCATTATTGGCTAAGTTTAAGATGAACGACCCTCTTGACCTTGAACTTACGATTTGTCTTATCGAACGCGAAATAATTAGTTTTAAAGGTTATCTGAGACCTTTGGTAGGCAGCTATTTAAAATGCGTGGGAATGTTACAGGGTTTTCTGCACTTATACGAATACTGACAAATGCTTGCACTGACTGGACAGGTCCACTCAAATCTGTATGGTTCTTTCTTCAAAAGACCATCTCAGACAAATCTGCACTGTTCTCATGTGATTTGATCATTACATATTAACTGTATGGACTTTAAAAGAGACTTTGACCCTGAGTTTGTTTCGGTGTTTCTTCTCAGGGTAGTCAGCTAGGAAACACCGGCCTCATCTAAAGTGTAGTGTGTGTAAGTTTAAAATGACAAAAAAAAATTGACGTGTAAAAGTGTCCCCACCGACCGTGTTCCCACGTTGTCGTCGTGGTGGGGCTTGCGTGTCTCTATGACCTTGAGGGCTATGCCGGTAGAGCTACTCATGCCGGAAGGCCTCAAGCGAGAGACCAGACCAAGAGGAACACACAGGCGGAGTCCAGACGGACCGCCACGGAGGGTGCACTGTCCAGAAGCATCGGCACCAACAGCTGTTGGTGTTTTTGGACAGTGATTTTGAGAGAGTGGGTTCGCCTCGGGTACGCGTCTGCTTATCAGACGTGACCACGATGGCGAACGTGTTATTGGGGACCCCACCCCAATGTAAAAAAAAGGCAAAGCTGTGCTCAGCAAAGACATGGACGCGTCTCTAAAAAGAATACTACCCCAGGAGGGTACCGCCTGCACCGCAGGCGGAGAATCCCTCCCCGAGCAGAGCTCGGGCTGCCCCTCGTATTCTGGGGGGGGCAAAGAGCGCGTCAGGTCCCAAAAGGACCTGTTACCGTCCTTCGTGGACGCAAGGAGCCAGGGTGGCTCACCCATCGGAAGCGCGGAGTCCCTGGGACCTGTTCCCAGCACGTCCGCTGCGTCGGTGGGTCCTGCAGAGGCCGGCAGGAGCTTCGGCCTCAGGGAGGTGAGTGGAGATGCGGCGTCGGACTCCGATGCCGCGTCATCGCTCACTTCGGAGAGGATGGAGGTGGAGGAGTCCGCCACCAAGGCCAAGACCCAGTTCCTCAAACGCCCCTTGTTGGGGGATGGCCAGAGGAGGACATCATCTGATGATGAACTGGGGGCATCGGCCCGCAAAATCTCCACCGCTGTGCGGGGTGCGGGCCGAAAGCTGGCAAAGGGGAGTAGGCCACCCCTGAAAACCACCAGGAAGGAGCGTCACACCGGGGCACCCAGTAGTCGGGCCGGCCCCTCGGAGTCTGAGCCTCCGGGCAGCGAGCCTGAAGGCATGGAGGAGGCACTGGCCAGGTTCAGAGAGGTCGTAACGGCTGCCGTCCAAAGCGTTGCGAAGAAGAGGGAGAGGGTCTCCAAACGGAATTCCATCCCCCAGGCTACGACCTCAATTCTAGAGGCACTGGAGTTGGTACTGGAGCCAATCAAAAAGACCTTACACCGACGGATTGGACGGCTCAAGGCAGACCTGGCCAGTCTCCGGGGCGCTGGCCCTGAGGTGGCGCCAAAAGGAGGACGCAAGCAGGGGCAAAGTCGGCCCCAGCCCTCGCCCCAGGTGGAGAGCGAGGTGCTGACCCTGCTGCGGCAGGAACTGGCTGCCTTTCGGCAGCAGCAGCAGGAACAGCAGCAGCAGTTCCAGGAGCGGGTCCAGCGGCAATTCGCTGTCCTGGAGGGCATAGTGCTGCGCCCCCCGCTTGCGGCCTCCGGCCTGAAAAGGGCGGTCTCGTACGCCGCCGCCGCCGCGGCTGCTGCGCCCAAAGCCGGCCCGTCTGGGCAGACTGGGCGCGGAGCCGTGGTGTCGGAACCGATGAGGACGGTCCCGGCGGCTAAGCCGCAGCAGCGGCAGGGGAAGCCTACCCCTTCCCCGAAAGGCAGAACGGTGCCTGCCGCTGAACTGGCAAGACCTCCTGCGGCGGCGGCGACCAGGCCGCGCCTGCCGCCTCCCTTGCCTGAAGAACCCTCGGCTGGCGCCGAATGGACGGTCGCCGGCGCCAGCAGGAAGGCGGGCAAGGTGGCCAGAGCGGCGAAGAAGCGCGAGCGGCGACAGCGGCGCAAGAAGCGGGCCATGGCAGCCAGGCTTCGCGCCCCAAATTCCGCAGCTGTAGTGATCACACTACAGCCAGCTGCGGAAAAGAAGGGCGTGAGCTATGAAATGGTCATGGCGAAGGCGAAGCAGGCGGTGGTGGATCACCTCGACGAGTTCGGAGCCTCTGAAGGCTTCCGAATGAGGCGCACCGCAACCGGGGCCCGAATATTGGAGGTCCCTGGTGCGGACAGCGGCTCTGCCGCGGACGCCCTGGCCGCAAGGATCAGGGCGTCCCTGGACGTCGAGGAGGTCCGAGTATCCAGGCCCACAAAGTGCATAGACATGCGCATCATGGGCCTGGATGACTCCGTCAGGGTGGAAGAGGTAGTGGCCGCCGTCGTCAGGGCGGGAGGATGCCAGGCCGACCAAGTGCGGGCGGGCACCATCCGTGCTAACAGCACGGGCATGCGGGCCGTTACGGTCAGCTGCCCCGTGTCGGCGGCTAAAGCCATCACGGCTGAAGGCCGAAGGCTCTTGGTGGGCTGGGTCTCCGCGCAGGTAAAACTGCTGGAGCCCAGACCTCTGCGGTGTTACCGCTGCCACGTGGGGCACCACGTGGGGGCCCACTGCGCCGCGGAGGTGGACCGCAGTGACCGCTGCTACCAGTGCGGTCAGGCCGGTCACAGGGCCGTCGAATGCCGTGCAACGCCGCACTGCTACGCATGTGCGGCGGCAGGCAAGCCGGCCGACCACCGGGCTGGGGGCAGGTCCTGCGACCCCCCCGCCAAGGCCAAGGCCAAAGTTCGGAGGCCTATCCACCCGGACGTACTCACCGCCGCAGCCGCTTCCTTGGCTGCCGCCGCTGTCGCCGTCGCACCCGCCGCGGCAGGGCCCTCAAGGGGGGCTCGGGAGGAGACTGTAATGGACTGTCAATAACGACCCCATTACGTCTCCTCCAGGCGAACATCAACCACTGCGCCCCCGCTCAGGATCTGTTGCTCCAGAGCATGGCGCAGTGGTCGATCAATATCGCCGTGGTCTCCGAGCCGTACAATGTCCTGCCCAGGGGAGACTGGGTGCGGGACCTGGACGGCTCGGTGACCCTAATTTCGTCGGCCGCCGCCGGTACCCCGACCCTCGAGGCCGTCACGAGGGGACGGGGTTGCGTGGCAGCACGGTTCGGGGACATTGCAGTGGTAGGCGTCTACCTGTCCCCGAGCAGATCTCTCGGCGATCTTCACATCTCCCTAATGGAGCTGAAAGCCGTCGTCGCTGGGTTTGGTTCCCTCCCCGTGGTCGTTTGCGGGGACTTCAATGCCAAGAACTTGGCTTGGGGTTCCCGGCTCACGAACCAGCGGGGTCGGATGGTGGAGGACTGGGCTCTGGAGACAGGCCTGGTCGTCCTAAACCGGGGTTCTGTCCCCACGTGTGTGCGGATGCGGGGCGACTCAGTGGTGGACATCTCGTTCGCCAGCCCCGCTCTGTCGCCGCGTGTCTTCGACTGGCGCGTTATGGAGGGGGTGGAGACGTTTTCAGACCACCGGTACATCCGGTTCGACGTCTCCGCCCAAACCTCGATTGCGCCGGTCCGACAGAACCCTTGTGGTCCGCGGTGGGCGCTGAGGCAGATGGACCGGGAGCTCCTCCTGGAAGCCGCGACGGTACAGGCCTGGGTGCAAGCACCGGACAGGCCTGTTGACATAGACGTCGAGGCAGAGTGGTTCCGGGAGGCCATGTCGCAAATTTGCGACGCGGCAATGCCCCGAGTCCCTCCAGGACGTGCTCAGCGCCAGGTATACTGGTGGTCGACGGAGATTGCGGCACTGCGCAACGCGTGCAATGCCGCGCGACGCCGGTATGCCAGATACCGCAGGCGCCGCATCCGTCCACCGGATGCGGAGGCCAGAGAGGCGGAGCTGTACGAGGGATACAGAGCGGCAAAGCGCACCCTCCGAGCGGAGATAAGGCGGGCCAAACTTGAGGCCCGCAACGTGTGGCTGGGGACTCTGAATGGGGACCCATGGGGACGCCCGTACAAGTTGGTACGGGACAAACTCCGCCCCTGGGCTCCCCCGCTGACGCAGAGTCTCCGGCCCCAGCTCGTGGAGGGTGTGGTGAGCACTCTGTTCCCCACGCGAGGGGAACACTCTCCCCCGCCCATGGCTCCGCCACCAGCGGTGTCCGACGCGGACCACGATGGCGACGACGACGACAACGCTCCAGAAGTGACCGAGGTAGAGATGAGAGTGGCGGTACGAAGGCTGAGTGCCAAAAATACCGCCCCAGGACCCGACGGCTTGCCTGGGAAGGCATGGGTCCTGGCCATGGAGGCTCTCGGGCTTCGACTAAGAGGGCTCTTCAGCGCATGTATGGAGAGGGGCCAGTTCCCACTTCGCTGGAAGACGGGGAAACTGGTCCTCATCGCGAAGCCGGGGCGCCCCGCGGACTCTCCGTCCGCGTACCGGCCCATTGTGCTGCTCGACGAGGTGGGCAAGCTCTTTGAAAGAGTAGTTGCAGACCGCCTCGTCGCACACCTAACACGGGTGGGGCCGGATCTGGCGGACGGCCAGTTCGGCTTTCGCAGGAGGCGCTCCACGGTGGACGCCATCATGTGCGTGCGAGCTCTCACGACGGGGGATGCAGTGGCCCAGGGCAGGTGTGTCGTGGCGGTGTCTCTGGACATCGCCAACGCCTTCAACTCCCTGCCTTGGAGTAGCATTGGGAGGGCACTCCGGTATCACCGGATGCCCGACTACCTCTGTCGTGTGGTCGAGGCGTACCTGTCTGACAGGTACATAACCTACCCTGGTCACCAGGGGGTGTGGGAACGTCGAGAGATGTCGTGCGGTGTTCCGCAGGGATCGGTACTAAGGCCGCCCTTGTGGAACATCGGATATGACTACGTGCTGCGCGGCGACCTCCCTGACGGGGTCAGCGTGGTCTGCTACGCAGACGACACGCTGGTCCTGGCGCAGGGAGAGTCGTACCAGGCGGCAGTCGAACTAGCGACACGCGGGGTCGCGACAGTCGTTGGCAGGATCCAGGAGCTGAGACTCGAGGTGGCATTGCACAAGTCCGAGGCCATGTGCTTTCACGGCCCTCGGAACGCGCCACCACCGGGTTCCCGGCTAACGGTGGGAGGAGTCCACATCGGCGTCGGGTCAACGATGAAGTACCTGGGACTCGTTCTCGACAGCCGATGGGATTTCGACGAGCACTTCCGACGTCTGGCTCCCAAACTAAATCGGACTGGGGCTGCCCTCGGGCGGCTCCTGCCCAACCTTGGGGGTCCAGACGCCTCCTGCCGGAGGCTCTACGCGGGGATCGTTCGGTCCATGGCCCTTTATGGCGCGCCGGTGTGGGCGCCGGGGCTGCGGAAGCAGCCGGCGGCCCGGCTGAACGCGTGCCAGAGGGTCATGGCCATACGGATGGTGCGAGGATACCGGACGATTTCCCGCGAAGCGGCGACCCTTCTTGCTTGCCAGCGACCATGGGAACTGGAGGCAACAGTCCTTGCACTCATGCACGAACGGCGCATGGAGATGCAACGCCGGGGCGAAACTCCGCTGCCGCAACAAGTCGCGGCATGGCGGACAGAGTTCCGGCGAGTTCTCATGGAGAAATGGCGACAGCGACTGTCACGACCCCGTGCTGGGCACGCCACAATTATGGCGGTAAGTCCCCTCTTTGAGGCGTGGTTGGAAAGACCTCACGGCGTCCTCACATTCCGCATGACGCAGGTCCTCACCGGACACGGTAAGTTCGGGAGGTTCCTGCACCGGATTCGTGCGGAAACGACGCCCGGGTGTCGCCACTGTGTGGCCCACCCGGAGGACACGGTGGAGCACACGGTGGAGGTGTGCCCCGCTTGGGCAGAGCAACGCCGTGACCTCGTGGGGACAATCGGCGGCGGTGATCTCTCGCGCCGGGCCTTGGTTCAGGCCATGCTCCGGAGCGAGGAGGAGTGGCAGGCGGTCGCCTCCTTCTGCGAAGCAGTAATGCTAGCTAAGGAGGCGGCCGATCGCGTGAGGCAACGGTCCTTACGCTCCAACCGCCGCCGGGATTCCGATCCCGATTTCCGGCCACCGTAGGCGCAGGCTTGCAGACGGCGAGCAAAGGGTGGCTCGCCGTCTGACCGTCCGGTAACCGTCCGGACCAAGCCCAAGTCGTCGACGGCGCGTTTTGTTCCACGCGCGCCTCAAGGAGATGTCAGCAAATCGTAGGGGCCCAGCAGGGTCAAAGCCTACTGGGGCCACGGGTAGTGTGAAAGCGGAACCCGGGGCCCTGGGACGAAGGCAACGAAGGAACAGGAGTGGGTTTTTAGTCAGTAAGAGTCTGACACTATCTCTCGCTCCGCCCAAGAGCGGGGATGTCATTAGGATGATTTTCCCACCCAATAAAAAAAAAAAAAAAAAAAACGTGTAAAAGTGTTTTTTTAAACCTACTTACAAAATAAATATCATTTATCACTTACTTTTTAATTATGATAAAGTACTGTTTACCAATACAGTAGGTATTGGTAATTTAGGTAACGGTTTATTTTGGGCATATTGGGATAAAATGAACTTAGAGTAAGAAGGGAATTTGCTCTTGTACTTTATATAAGGAAAACTGGATAATGCAGCTTTGTTGGAGTTCTTGTGCCTATGTGTCCCTGACAGATATGTTTGGCGCCGGCTTTTGCCTCCACTGCTGTTGGTGTCCAGGGCGAGGACAAACCTGCTCAAAGAGTCGCCTCTTCTCGCTTCTTCGCTTCGCACTTTCAATCTCATACACTCCAAGTTAGACCTATTTGTTTGTACTTTCAGTGAATTTAACAGAGTGGCACTTGCGGTTAAATGTTATTGTAATCAAGTAGGTTAAATCATAAATTATATTATGTACTCGTATATTGGCTATATTTTCGCATTAGGTTTCCTTGTAAACATAGTTTAAGTTGGATAAAAAAAAAAGTAAATAAATAAATAAAAAACAATAAATAAATAATAAAAAATATATATTATACAATATTCTATAAGATTCCTTACTTTTTGGCTGAATTCTTCGAGTGAAGTTCAGTGGCTGTTAGTTAATTCGCAAATTGATTAATGGATATTGTGATATAAAATTGGTGTAGTTTTGTATCTCAAGTGTCTGCGCAACTGGAATCATTGAAACAGACGCGATCTCTGAGATTTTTATTGTACTTAGTGTTAACTACCTCAGAGAATTTTGCGGAGCAGGTTGATGCACTTGATACATTTGCCAAATACTACAACAACATTAGAATGTGGACATCCATATTCTAAGAGTAAAAAATTATAATTTAGAAATATGTAATCTCTATTATTCCGACTGAAGGCTTTTGTATCCGTGGTCAACAAATACATTTATATAAATATAGATTGCCTAAAATATTCAGGTAATGTATAAATTGTTAGTTACTATACTTTGCCTAGGTTTAGAATTCTATACAATGCCGAAAGCTCTGCCGGCAATGTGCTAACAGTGATCATACGAAGATAAGTCGACAGATCTGGCAGCGTTTGATGGAACTTATCATGAGTGGATAAAACTCCTTCGAATCTAACCAATTAGTTCAGAAGTTCTCGAAGTTGAGTGGTCACCTGTACTTACACTTAGCAAAAAATGTTTTATTCCTCTTATATGCTGCCCCTTTTAAATTAGGATGCGCTTACTTAACTTTTGACATGCAACCACAATGAAATAAAAATAATACGTCCACCTTTTTGACTAACCAAAAATTTTTAAAGACTAGTAATTTTTTTCTTATAATTTTCAGTAATCTGGAAATCTGTGTAACGCACAGTGGGCCATTTGTTTGTCATGTCTTAAGGTTTTAATAGTATTCTTAAAGAAAAAAACTATATCAAGTTTTTCCAAGTGGTGATTTTCTTCAAAGCGGTCTCCAGGGTTGGAACGATATCTTCTTTATGAGGATAGTACCTACTAAGCTCTTCCTATTCCTTCCAGCCTGTATGCCAGTAAGTTTACATGTTTTGACAGTCCAATTTGATACTTTTTGCTAAAGTTAGCAATTTGTTGCTGAACTATAAATAATAAAATAAATAAATAATAAATTTTATTCAAATAACGTTTACAAAAAATGAACATTAAGCCAACAGTAACAAGGTTTCCCATACAATTATAGTGCCTAAAAATATACTAAAATTAAAATATAAGTTTAGTAATATAATTATAATATAATATATTTATTCAGAGTTAAAATTTGATAAAATAGAGGTTTAGTTTAGTTAGGTTAGTGTTTTAGTGTGTTTTTATTTCTGTATTTATGTTTAGATCCATATGAATAGAATTATTGTTGATGTATTGTGGAATATTGCGTATATTAAGAAGATTTTTTTAATCTCGAATTTCTGTATTTATATATCTCTGTTACTATGTTCCCGCATTGTATAAAAAAGGATATTTAAAAAATCATCCTACAATTGCTGGTTTAAACCTACAGCATCGTACTTGAGATGTCTACCCCTCAGCCAGCGCCATCACAACAGTCATGCCCTAGCGTTATAAATATTATATTAGGCTAATAATTCTGATACATGCAGAGGGCTCGCGCGTGACTGCGCATCTTCGCCCACGGCATTAGCTCATCACTGTTGAGCAGCAAGATATTTTGTTTTGTTTATTATTTTTAAGAGGTACTTTGCTTGAGAAACTGCTGATATTTTAGGCCGAGCGAATAAACAAGCACTTGTTTGAGTATCTTCATAGCAATCTTCTAGGTACTGCGATATCGAAAGGAGATCGCATGAGTTAGGTTAACGAACTGGCAAGTGAAATATACTTTTAAGGATTTTGTTGTTCTAGAATAGGTTTAAAAATTGAGTAGAACAAAGAAATGTCTAGTTTTTTCAGTTCGGACATAACCATTGTAGCGCGATGCAGTTATTTTGAATTCTTGAAGAAAAATATTATAGAAGTTTATAGCTTTTAAAGCATTTCATTATAGATAAGTCCCGGTCCCTGAAGAAACCCCGTCGCAGAGTGTGACATTACCTATTTGAATTTACAGTTTACGGTAATAGTGCGACCATAACAGGAATTTGAAGCACAGTTTTTGAATTTAAAATCCATGTTTATCACACTAAATTTTAAAAAGGAAAAAGTTTGTGTATTTTATTTGTATGTTAGTCACAGTGAAACTGCTGTGTGTTTCATAGAAATCTCTTGTATGAAATGTGGCACATGGGTAGACCATGTTGATACAGCACTTAATTGCTGTATAATGACTATCCTATTCTGACTCTCAAACAGCTTTTTATGCTGTCGACCATACTCTGGAAGCACAAAAGCATACCCTTTAAACCAATTAACCCATATTAAGCGTGTCCTAACTAAAAAAGCGTATTATAAGGTTAAAGACTATGTCGAAGACACGCTTGTGTGGCAATGACTGCTTCTGCACATGTGGCCCCCTGGTAGCTCATAATATTTTGTAACTTATCTATTGACTGCTCCACATTTGTTGTAATATATACATTGCTTTTGCAATATTTTTTATTTTTTATTTATTTATTATTATTTATGTTGTTGACATATTGTTTATTAATAATTGTAATTATTTATTTTGCTTGCTTTTGTTTGTATAGCCTCTTTTTTGAAATGTGAATGTGAGAACACTGTAGACTCCGCGAATTCTTAGGTTCATTTTTATTATGATTATTTTTATTGTACTTTATTGACCAGTCTACACTGTCCTTACATAATAAATCCAATATATTGTAAACAGAAGGTATTGTATCAACAAATTCTTTTTTAAAAGAGTAACCATGGAGTTTCTTGCCGGTTCTTCTCCATAGGAAACGACCAATTTGGAACCGTGCACTAACTTCTGACGTTTTATAAGTGCCCATGTAGGCCTATGTGAAATAAAAATCTTTGACTTTGACTTTGACAATCCAAAAGCGTAAGAAATCTAGAGTTTGCTCATCGACGCCACAAAGAAGGAATCTTGCAAGACAACAGTATTATGTTATAAGTAACCACATAGCGAACCAAGCCCATAACATCTTTCCTCTACCTATCAGCAGGTGCAACAATGTAATACTTCACTGGCTCCTACGATTAAACTATTTCGAAACGGAGGACATATTAAATAGTAGAACTTCATAATTACATTCACACCCTCACCGACGCATCACACTACACACCTCACCAAACTCACGGGTATTTTCTAAGATTCTGTAATTAATTTTTTATTATTATTATTGAATTCATCCTAAATTAGTAGCCTAGTAATTATCATCATTATTTTTCTTTTTGTCTTTGCACTATGTATTGCATGCTTTGTAATTATTATTATTCATTTCGAGACACATGACTCATTTTAGACACAATGGTACATCGCAAATAAATTAAATTGCGAAAAAATTGAAAATATTAAATAAATTTGTATTAAAATTATAATAAATAGGGAGGAGGACGCTGTCGACTGTGTCACAGTTCATACTAGCACAATCGTCAACGTTATCTCTTAAGCAGTTTGCTATCAATTGTATTAGTACAAAGCGGCAGCTAGCTGTCAGATAGCTCAGCAGTATGGGGATACATAGCAACGCTGTGAAACACACAACAACATATTCCTCGCTCAAGTCTTTCGCACTCATACCTATCTCACCTCCGACCCTTAAAACAGCTTTTTTACATTAGCTTTTCCAAAGAACCGTATAAACTTTGAAAACGTATCCAAACTTTGATCACGCATTACATCTTTTTGAAATCTTGAATTTCCATTTCCACACATTGTCTCGTCACAATGGCGTAACGTCATCAAGCGCCACATCCTTTCCATTCATCCAAAGAGTAAATATCATTCGCTTTTACACTTAAACACGGAACTGTTCCAACGTTTTTGTACCGACACCGGTCCACGCTGAAAACTAGCCTGTGGACTCGTCGCAGTATGCATGTAGCCACAGCATTATGCTGAGCGTTAGGCCATTTTTCATTGTAAGCTAGTCCTAAAATTACGCTATTACCCGCAATACATAAAATGTTTTTTTTTTTATTCTTTCCTTTTAAGAAAATCTTGAGACCAAAGAAAAGATGGATGGATTGTGTGAACAGTGATATGAAAGAAAAGGAAGTTAGTGATAGCATGACAAGTGACAGGCAGAATGGAAGAAAAAAACGTGTTGCGCCGACCCCAATAACAAGGGCAGGAAGATGATAATGATGATAAGAAAATCTTGTCATATAAAGTCAAACGCAAACATGACATAATATAATAATTATATGGTACAAATTCTAAAGAGGTCGAAGAGGCTAAATTCTAGTCAACAATCATTGACTGAAAATTGAAATCCGCTTAATCGTTGCCTGTTTTTATTATTAAAACACTCTTTAGGGAACATTGCCTGATACTGTGAATATCAATAGTCGTCATTTACTTATATTTCTGAAAGAAGAATTCAATATGTATGTATTATTATATAGCATATGGTTATAAATATATATAGCTCTTATAATACATATGAATAATACTGGCATTGACACACCAATGACAGCCCCATTTCTTGTCCAGGCAATTACTGTCCATTTTATGTTGCCTGGAAGAGATCGCGGAATGCGATAAGACAGCATATTTTATGTATGTGTTTTAATTTCCTTTTTTTATATATATTGTATTGTACACACAATAAAGAATAAAATAATAAGAATATAACTATCAAAAGTAAACTAAACAACGTCACGGCAAAAGCCAGTCTAGACCAAAATTTTGATATTTATCGAAGCGGAGGCGTGGTGGCTCATGTAGAAAATTACTAGTCTCAACAGTAACTTACAGGTTTAAGTTACACGGCACGGAGGGTGACTAGTAACTTAAATCTATGTTACTTGTCGACACCTTCGTGTAGTCAGATTACGTCGACATTTTAGAGTATGCTTGAGTAAGTCATTTATTTAATGGAAAAGTAATGTTCTTACCTTGTATGTAGTAATGCAATTTATGATTGAGTATTTTTAATATTGGGTTTTTATTAAGAGTGCTGAAATTATAAAATTAAATAAAAAATAAAAAACAATTGAAGTGATTTTTTTTTTAATTGATATAAACCAGTGCTTGACTGCGATCCCACCTGATGGTAAGCGGAGATGCAATCATTGATGGTCAGGCGCACTAGTTTTTTAAAAGCCTATTCACTTTAGCCTTGAAGACACCTATATTATATGGCCACATTCGTTGTTTTGATTTTATTAAACATCCATACGTTAATGTGGAATATAATTTGGGCCAAAATCCGCACGTTTGGTGTACTTAATCGTAACATTTACACAATTTTGAGTGACGTCTCATAAATTTACCTAAATTTATGTAGAACGAGATTTATGTTAGCCTTTAGGACGGCGGTTGTCTGTGTTTTGTCAGAATATAGGTAGGCTAGACATTTCACGTAGCCCTGTAGATAGTAGTCGAGTCACAAGATCTCTATGGATGTGAAAGGAGGTATAGAAGAATTGAAATTTTCTATTACCAACAATTCGCCGGCGAAACCGCTGGCATTAGCTAGTAGATGTATGAATATATTTTTATGGAGGCTGGGAGTATCTTGATTGGTCTGAAAAGCTGCAGCGCATATTGTATTTTGTGTGGCTTGAGGAAACTTTTTTTTTGAGATATACCCTAAAGTTTTCCATTGCCGCGATATTTGGAAGAAAAGACATGTAATGATGTTATTAGCAGGGGAGGCCGGGATGCTAAATTTGCAGTTACTAAAGCGTCATCGTGAGGAAACCGGCATGTCCTAGAACCAAAAATTCGAAGACATGTGACATCCACCAACCCACACTGGGCCTGCGTGGTAGATTACGGCCCATTCCCTCTCCTAGAGAGGAGGCCTGAGTCCCAGCAGTGGGAACATTATAAGGTCGACTATGCTATGCTATTTTTATAGCATAGCATAGTCGACCTTATCACGTCGACGTCATCAAAAACGAAAAAAGTCTATGACAATTTTCCATTTTAGTGGGGGGAGACCGTGTAAGAATTATCAAAAATGTGAAAAAAAGTCACCTGGAAATACTGGAACGCAATTGTTTTTTATTTTATTTTGAAGATAATCCTATTAGGATTACGAAAAGCATATAATATATCGGTTTTCATGGGGCGATGTAGCTAAAACCATCGATAAGTGTAACGTTGTATAGTAATTTTCAACGTTTCAACAAAAGCAAACTTCCTGCCCTTGTACCGTGTTATTTGGGGTCGGCGCAACACGTTTTTTTCTTCCACTCTGCCCTGTCACTCGTCATGCTATCACTAACTTCCTTTTTTTTTTCATATCACTCTTCACACAATCCATCCATCTTTTCTTTGGTCTCCCTCTCCCTCTCCATCCATCCACATGTAAACTCAACAAAAGCAAACTGCGGTAAAAAAATTGCACTAATCAACAAAATATTAACTGGAATCTTACAACTTAACTTTATGTCTCGCACTTTTGCTTATACTACGTTCAAATTGTCACTTTCCTGCATGAACTTAACTTACTTTGTCTTAATCTGACGCGTTCGACTTTTTGCGAGGATCAATTTTGGTGGTTTGAGTTCTCCGAAGCTCTTCAATTTGTACGTGAACGAGCTCATAGTTGGGCTAAGCAGCTCTCGAGTAGGATGCTGGGTCGACAACGTTTGCATGAACAACGTGCTTGAACGACATTGTGCTGCTGACCCCGACTGTAAACGCAATGAGACAGTTGTTAGCCATATGTGAAACATATAGCCATATGCATGGTTTAATGTATAATTGCAAGAAAAGTGAGTACATTGTTCTCAAGGCCTCCGGTAAGGGTCCGTCATATGTGATTGTAATTAAACTTAACGGTACTGAAATGAAGCGTGTACAACAATTTAAACTGGGGCCTTGAGAACCACGTCGATATAGAAAGGGAACGCAGGGCATTGGCGATCAGAAGTAATATGCTGGCCCGCAGGTTTGCGCGTTGTAGTGATCAGTTTAAAGTCACACTATTTAGAACTTACTGTCAGACTTTCTACACGTGCGGCCTGTGGTTCAATTATACGCAGCGATCGCTCAATGCACTTCTAACATTGAGCAGGTCATTGACTATCTCGTGACTATAAAATATACAATTATAGTCTATGTTAAGCATATTTATATAAACTCGTGTAAATAATAAAATGATTTTTCTTTCCTTAATTACTACATCCGTACCTTATCAAGAGATCCATGGGTAGTGTGAAAGCGACACCTGGGGCCCTGGGACGAAGGCAAAGAAGAAACAGGAGTGGTTTTTTAGTAAGTAAAAGTCTGACACTATCTCCCGCTCCGCTATAGTGTCATTTGTCATAAGATGATTTTCCCAACCAATAAAAAAAAACCTTATCAAGAAATTAACTCTTCTTTCTATTATATAATTTAATTTATGAATAATTATGAAATTCTTAGGTTACATGTACACGTACCTAGTTATTTAATTCTTATAAAAAAACTTATTACTAGGTTTCGTTATTGGTCTTCTTGCATTAAGCATTAGCCATTTTTGGATAGATCGCACTGCATTGTAAGTTTTATGTTATACTCCTAACGTGTTAACTCTTAAGTTAGTGATGGTTGGAACGGAAAAAAAAGTGTTGCATCAAGTCCACAGAAAATGGAATTGCATGTTGGATATTTCATTCATCAAGACCAATTGAGTAATTTCAACAGGTACACACATTATATTGGTACATACAACACATACTTTGACGTCAATTATGGGTTCTTTTGACCTATTTCAGTTATGAACGGAACCTTTCACCCCAACCTCTCGAAAAGCTCTTAAAAATCAAGCACAAATACTAAAATTAAAGCTTTTCACTCACAAATCTGCGAGAAGTGCTCTACAGAAGGGCACCCACTTCTACGATTCACTTGAGCCCTCACAAAGGTCCGATTAATTGTTTAATTCGTTTTGGGAACACGTTCTGACCTAGGACCTTAGTTTTTTTTTTTGGTGTTTCTAACTCGCCTCATTTTTTCCAACAGTGACGATCACCAGAAAATTGCTGAGCGGGAACTTCCTGACGGAGTCTGTGTTTCCTTATAGCTCCAACCTAAGGATTTTTAAGTGCAGTGTGTACTTCTAGGCAAGCGCGCTTCATTGTCAACCACATCTTCGCGTTCCAGTGTTGAGGTAAGATGATCCTACTCGCATTCAGGTGAAATAGTGGTCAAAAACGAGCATTTAAATAATAAAAAAAACCTATATAAAAGTAGATAATTATCCTATGATATTGAGAGCAGGCTTCAGCACCATAGACCACATACATACGCTACGGCAGGTTATACAGAAGACCGAGGAGTATAATCTGCCTCTGTGCCTAGCGCAAAGGCTTTCTCATAGTCCACAAAGGACTATGAGAAAGCCTTTGATTCGATCGAGACTTGGGCTGTGCTGCAGTCTCTCCAACGGTGCCAGATTGACTATCGGTACATCGAGGTGCTGAAGTGTTTGTACAAAAACGCCACTATGCCAGTCAGACTACAGGACCAGACCTCGAAACCTGTCCTCCTGCAGCGGGGTGTGAGGCAGGGAGACGTCATTTCTCCAAAACTGTTCACGGCCGCAATGGAGGATGTCTTCAAGGTTCTGGACTGGAGTGGATTAGGCATTAATGTCAATGGCGAGTATATCACTCATCTTCGGTTTGCCGACGACATAGTAGTCATGGCTGAGACTGCGGAAGAGCTCAGCACAATGCTAAATGACCTCAGTAGAGCTTCCGAAAGAGTGGGTCTCAAAATTAACATGGACAAAACTAAAGTCATGATAAACATCCATGTAGCACCCACTCCGATCAAGATCGGAGACTCTGCACTCGAAGTTGTAGACGATTACGTTTACCTGGGACAGACAATCCAGTTGGGTAGATCTAATTTCGAGAAAGAGGTCAACCGTCGAATCCAACTCGGCTGGGCAGCGTTCGGGAAGCTGCGCGGTATCTTCTCATCCAATATACCACAGTGTCTCAAGACGAAAGTCTATGACCAGTGCGTGTTGCCAGTGATGACATATGGTTCCGAAACGTGGTCGCTCACAGTGGGCCTCATCAGAAGGCTCAAAGTCACCCAAAGGGCAATGGAAAGGGCTATACTCGGAGTTTCCTTGCGTGATCTAATCAGAAATGAAGATTCCCGCAGGAGAACCAAGGTTGCCGACATAGCACGAAGAATCGCCAAACTTAAGTGGCAATGGGCAGGGCACATTGCTCGCAGAACGGATGGCCGTTGGGGCCGAAAGGTTCTGGAGTGGCGAACGCGTACCGGAAGACGCAGTGTTGAAAGGCCCCCTACAAGGTGGACCGATGACCTGGTGAAGGTTGCGGGAATCCGATGGATGCGAGACGCGCAGGACCGTTCTTTGTGGCGACATTTGGGGGAGGCCTATGTCCAGCAGTGGACGTCTATCGGCTGAAATAATGATGATGATGATGATGATTGAGAGCAGTGGTGGCCGAGTGGTAACGGTCCCGACTTACGACTTGTAGGTCACGGGTTCAAACCTTGCCAGGCGCTTTACCTTGTGTAATTTATTTCATCACCACTGCTCTCAAAACATCGTGAGGAAACCAGCATGTCCAGAACCAAAAATTCGAAGACATGTGACATCCATAAATCCGCATTGCCTGCGTGTCGGATTACGGCCCGTTCCCTCTCCTAGAGAGGAGGCCTGAGTCCCAGCAGTGGGAACATTATAAGGCTGATGATTATGCTATGCTTGCTATGCTATGCTAGTAGGAACCCTAGCAAGTAAAGTAAAAAGTCTTTCACAAGTAACTGCAAAAAAAATGTACACCAGTGCTAGAAAGTTCCCAAGTCGTCGACGGCACGTACTGTTACACGCGTGCCTCAAGGAGATGTCGGCAACCGTAGGGACCCAGCAGGGTCGAAGCCTACTGGGGTCACTGGGTCATGAATGATGCGAAAGAGCCTACAATGTATTCTCTTCAATACCCTTGGTTGACTGGTAGAGAATGCCTAAAGCATTAAGTCCGCCTTTGAACCTTTGTGTTGCATGAACTTTTAATAAATAAATAAAGAGATCCCCGGGACCCTGGAAAAATGCATAGAAGGAACAGGAGTGGGTTTTTAGGCAGTAAAAGTCTAACACTATCCCCCACTCCACCCAAGAGCGAGGGATGTCACTAGATGATTATCCCACCCGAAAAAAAAAGTGCTAGAAAGTCAGCTATTCTCAGATCTTATCCAAAAGCAAAGTAGTCGTTAATATTTACCGTCTAAATACTACTCGTTGTTATAGCAATTCTCCAAGGCGCTCAGCCTAGAATACTAACTGCCTATTATAAGCGCTAACCAAGTCCTGTTTACTTGGGGTTCTGTGTTTGCCAACAAAATAGGTTCAACTGCTTGTGCAATCAGATTTCTTGGGGTTTAGTTAAGTTTATTTTTGTTTTGTTTTGATTTAAATCAACTTGGTGTGATTTTCATTTATATTTTTATTAACATTACTTGCGTACATTGATTGTGCAATGTTCTACAAACTCTATGAAGGATACTAGTCGTTTGATTAGCAAAAAAAACCAGGCAAGTGCAAGTGCAACTCGCGTACGAAGGGTTTCGTACCGTCTATAGCAATAAATGGCAATAAAATCACGTTTGTTGTATGGGAACCCCATTAAATGTTTATTTTATTACGATTTTTAGTATTTGTTACTATAGCGGCAACAGAAATACATCAAATTTCAAATGTCTGACTATCGCGGTTCGTGAGATACAGTCTGGTGACAGACAGACAGATGGACGGACAGCGGAGTCTTAGTAATAGGGTCCCGGTTTTACCTTTTGGCTAAGGAACCCTAAAAATTAAGATTAAGCAGTAATTATACTATTTATTCAAGATACGATTTGCAAAACAAGGACGTCTAGGTTATAAAAAATAAAATTCGTACAAGGTGTTGCTACCTGAGAGCTTGGCCAAGTTGATAATCTACAATTGTAAACGCTAGTAGAAAACCTCAAATGTATGGAGATGACGTCATCTCAGAGTCAGTCACGTGGTCAGAACAAAAGAATTGGAAGCGTTACCGCGTCAAAGCGATCGACGAAAAAGAAACGAAACGAAACGGTCGTAACTTGGCTAGGCTTTGGTAGCGTGGCTGTGACCTGGTAGGTAGTAATGTTACCATAACAAAATTTTCTATTTTAAGACCCTATTTATTCCAACACTCTAATTAACAAAATTAAATACCAGCCTCATTTTTATTTCATGCTTGTTTTTGCTACCTTCTTTTGACCCACTCCTGGGCAGAGCCCTCCCTCCACTCTTCCATTTGTCTTGACCACACTCTTCCTCCTTCCCCTTGAGACAAAACTAGTTCACTACACCACCTCCTTCGTGATGTGCTACTTTGACCCACAGTTTGTCGGGCATGTGGCAGACATATCCTGTCCAGTCCTTTTTAGATAGAGCAGCTAACCTGGTTTTTAACTGGCCCGGTTTTTCTATTTATACCATTTTAATATTTGTACTTTCTACAAATTGTTGGTACAATGTACCTTTTCTACATACATTCTCTCTTCTTCTTTTTTCTATGTCTCTTACTTTTGATACCACTGATACTAACTACTGAAATAAGAGTAAAAAGATTATATCAAAACGTCAGAGAACGCTGAAATTGTATGACTTGATACCACCATCTCCTTTCCACCATCGGACAACCCGACTTACGGCAAGCATCAACCCTTACGTAGTTGAAATCTCTACAGTCCAGACAAAGCATTTGGCCTCATCGTTACATCGTACATCGAAAGACTGGAACAATTTGCCTGCTGCGGTCTTCCCGTCCGATTATAATTTAGGTGTCTTGAAGGCTAGAGTGAATAGGCTCTTAATAAACTAGTGCACTTCACCATCAACGATTGCATCACTGCTTACCATCA
The DNA here is from genome assembly GCA_949316375.1 of Mythimna vitellina. Classification (NCBI taxonomy): domain Eukaryota; kingdom Metazoa; phylum Arthropoda; class Insecta; order Lepidoptera; family Noctuidae; genus Mythimna; species Mythimna vitellina. The sequence continues at coordinate 1,626,009 of OX438687.1, read as the reverse complement.
GGTGGGATTGCAGCCTAGCGCTGGTTCATAAAAAAATACATTATATAAGTTTAGTTTTTTTTTCAATGAGATTCTTATCCATTGGGATTTGCAGGTTTTATTCGAGGTTAAAACTTTATTACATTCTATCAAGATTGACTTTGAATGGTCCAATAAAAACCGCATAACTGGGAAGCTGACCAATTATTAAAATTATCTTGGCAGCGTCTGTCTTTAGGTCTCCATCATTGAAATGTCAAGTGTTCAATCACTACAACAATGTATATTAAAAAAAAAAAGAAAACGATGCACTTCCTTGGTACGCAGGGTCCGCGCCAGCTCCAACACCATCCTGAGGATGATGGCTGAGAGATTTGACTGTCACTACATCAACCATTGTTGCATGGTTAATGTAGTGACTATATGAATATTGACGTTGTATTTTAATTCAATTTATTTATTGTTTTGGATCTTTAATTGGAATAATTTATTATAATTAATTTTATTTTATTTTTTGACATGGAAAGGATGAATTGAGTTTTAATATGATCAATATCATTGTGTATGTATGTGTGTATTTTGTGTAAATTTGACTGTTATATTATGGGAATCATTTCCTGAAAATAAACGATTATTATTATTATTATATTTGTATTTTATAGTGGTATCCCATCTAATTGTAATATAATTTTATTTTCAACCGTTGGATTCCACAAAAACTCAAAAATTTTTGTTAAAACTACGTTACTATAAACTTTGACCTCAATAAAAATAATTAATTTTGTTGTAAATGTAATAACCTCATCATAGGTATATATTTGAGCCGTTCGGGGTTAAAACACTGGGGCCATGGGGTCCGAGCGTTCATCGAGTTGTTCGGGATTTCAGCTAACAGCTGGTCGACTCTTCGCGTGACCAGAGGGCTGGGCTTTTGTTTGGTCAACGAATCAGCATGGCCATCCAGCGTGGCAATGCTGCCAGCGTTCTGGACACTTTTCCCATTGACATCGATGTGGACGTATTTTTTGATGCCCTATGAGTTCTTTTTCTACCCGTTTTTACATATTATTATTTTCAGTTTTTTTAAATACATATTAAATTATAATATTTAATAGTTAAGATGTATATAATTATAACTTGATAAATAAATTAATTTTGTAAACTTTAAATGAATTTAATAAGAACATTCCCTATTCTTTACTGGTACCACATCTATGTGTAACATAATTTCTTTGTTAAAATAGATCTTATTAAAAATAATTGGACTTCTAACTTTAAATGTGAATTTTCTCAAAATCAGTTCAAGTGCACATTCCTTGATAATTGCCTGTACCCTTCAAATGTCACTTTGTCTATTGCCACCCGTACGCGTACGCGCCGTTGATGACTAGGGCGCGGTCCGGACGGTTACCGAAGGGCCAAACGGCAAGCTACCCATTACTCGTAGTCCGCAAGCCCACGCTTAGGATACATTTGACCTTGTGTACATATTTGTGCACGATGATAGTCGCACACAACACAAACACGTACACAAAGTCCTCCGTTATGACCAAAAGTAATTAAATCTTTTTGAATTTCCTTACTTATCAAAATAAGAAGTGTTTTGACATTGATCGAGACTAATATGATACGATTTTTTTTTATGTTAAGTATTTGGCGATATGTCTCGGGCAACATTTGTAACTTATCATTGCTTTGGAATTCTGTATGCTTAAAAATACCATATTCAGTTGGCACACCTTTGCTTATTTATATTTTATTCTACACCTCGTAATGTGAATAGGAAACAAATTTACATAAACTAAGCGTACAATGAGCGGTCTTATCGCACAGGGCAATCTTGGTACGACTACGTGCTGCGCGGCGATCTTCCTGACGGGGTCAGCGTAGTCTGCTACGCAGATTATACGCTGGTCCTGGCGCAGGGAGAGTCGTACCAGGCGGCGGTCGAACTAGCGACACGCGCGAAAAAAAAAAAACAGCGCAATCTTTTACAGACAACTTTAGGATGAATTGAAAATAGAGTGTATAAAAAGCATAAATAATATTCGATATTAGACAAAATAATAATACATTTATACACTTAGCAATCTGAAACGCGTTTTCCCAAAATCGCAGCTGTATGGGGTAACATTTTATTGCTTGTCTGCGTTCACTTATAATCTGTGAAACTGTATTATCAATTCAATCGAAAATGTGCTGTTCTTCAAGATACAGGATTGTTTCTTAGTTTGAAGGACAGTGATCTTATCCATGAGAAAAAGCCACTATAATTCTTGGTGTTTCATCACTGATGTTACTTATGGACTTATAATTTTTTGCGCAATAAATAATCACTTACATACTTTGCTTATGCTCAATACGCTTATGTTGTTTTTTTTATACTACGTTTGCAAAATGATTCTTCCTGTCTTGCTATAAGTTAGTGTCTTGCACCAAGACATAAAGCCTCGAGGCAGCAGGATATGCAGTCGAGGTACAATGTATCGTCTCTATTCAAATGATTGCGGCCATTCTGTAATGTTAGCCAACGCTCGCGGAATCTCGACCAGCTGTAGAAACATCTTATTGACTAAGAGAAATGATTATCTTGAGGAGTTTGTGAGGCAGGAACTGTGTGTGTGGAACTATATGTGATGGTGTGTCTGTGTGTGTGTCTGTGCAATATTCGTTTATTTATTAAAATTGTATGCAGATGCTTGGTATGGTCATGTGAAGAGGAGGGATGAGACGCATGTTACTAAAAGAGTTATGAGTTTACATGTGGATGGATGGAGAGGGAGAGGGAGACCAAAGAAAAGATGGATGGATTGTGTGAAGAGTGATATGAAAGAAAAGGAAGTTAGTGATAGTATGACGAGTGACAGGGCAGATTGGAAGAAAAAAACGTGTTGTGCCGACCCCAAATAACACGGAACAAGGGCAGGAAGATGATGATGTATGCAGATATTAAAAACACTGTACAATGGTGAACTGAAAGTTTCTTTGATAATTATGTGGTAAAGAAACAGAACAAGGCACTAAATTTAACAAAGACAAAGACTTTATGTTTATTTATTAATGAACACACCAACAGAAAAAGATAATAGCTACATAATAGATGTTAAAACAAAGGTACAGCTTATTTCCAAAGAAATTTCTTTAAGCGGACCTACAATAGGAGAGATTAATAGAAATGTAGACAATAGTGTGTAGAAACAAGAGATGAAGGGTTTGTAAATTCTCACTAAATTATAAAAAAACACATTATTATTATAGTAATTATAGGATTTATTTTTTTATTGATTTGAATTAATGACATGTTAGAATAAAATTTTATTTTTTATTATTGAAAAAAATGAAATGTTGAATGCTAGGCGGAAGTAAGTTTGAAAACATTACAGCATAGACAGAGAAAGAGTGATAGTTTTATGTGGAAACACCATCGTTAAGTTTGATATTTTTATGTGTTACGACGTTACGTGTTGTTTTACGTATACGACGGATGGTCGTTGGGGCCGAAAGGTTCTGGAATGGCGACCACGTACCGGAAGACGTAGCGTTGGAAGGCCTCCTGTAAGGTGGACCGATGACCTGGTAACGGTTGCGGGAGTACGATGGATGCGAGACGCACAGGACCGTTCATTGTGGCGACATTTGGGGGAGGCCTATGTCCAGCAGTGGACGTCTTTCGGATGAAATGAAGATGATGATGATGATGTGTTATAATCAAATATTTTTTTAATTGTATTGTAAAACAACAAGGATACTTTAACTTTAATAGTAGATAGTACAGTCATTTGGTAGTTTTTTCTAGAAAGTTTTCCGAGAGTTTTGAAAATTGGTATTTTTATGCCAATTTTGGTTAATACGTAAATTGTACACAATCGTCTCCAGTTTCATTTTGTGTATATATTTTCTATTTTAATCGTAAAATGGAAATGGGATATCAACAAAAAACTACTTTTAGGCGCAATTTTTCCAAAAAAGTGGTGCTAGTGACAAAAATACGAGGTAGCAAAGTTAAAATTGGAAAGAGCACATCAAAATCTAGGAAAATTACCAATTTTCAAAACTCCCGGAAAACTTAATTAATTCTTCTATAAAAAAAAAATTGCGTTCCTTGTTATAGCATCAGAATAAATACACGTTATTGACGTATTTTGAGTGTATAAAATAATCCGTTCTTTTGAGAACAGGTTTCCAGCATGTGTCTAAACATATGCTAGATGAATAATAAACTCATTCCAAACTATCATTTGAATTATTATTTGTCCATATTTTGAACACAAACGACGTGAGAAGGTTGGCTGGAAGGTTAGTGGCCTTGACTGCTATACCAGAGGTCAAGGTAGGTTCGATTTCAACTCAAGACAAATGTTTGTGTGATGAGCATGATCATTTGTTCTGTGACATATGTCATCATCATCTTTATTTTAGCCGAAAGACGTCCACTGTTGGACATAGGCCTCCCCCAAGTGTCACCACAACGAATGGTAGTGCGTCCCGCATCCATCGTATTCCCGCAACCCTTACCAGGTCATCGGTCCATTATAATATGTATGTATTTATATATAGATACCTACGTCTAGCACCTACTTATAGCACAATGAAGGAATAGATGGCGTTATGTGATAGTTGTGGAATATTATTATTAATCCTGTTAGTATATTGATAGGATAGGTTCGGTTAGGTTTAATACAATATATTTTATCACTATAAAGCCTTATTGATATAAATTTAATTTTCGATATTAGTATACTTGAAAGTTGTTACAATTTCTTAAAAACAATGTACATATATGTTAAAAGAGTGCGTTTTGTGTATTAACATCCTGCGTAAGTACATTAGTTATTTGAAGTAAGTAAAAAGGTACCCAAGATTAACAAGTACGAGTAGTTTTGTATATTACTTTACGTATCCTTAAATATTTTATATAGGCGTCAAAATATGCATTATGTTTAATGCTTTTAAAATAAGGTCAGTCATTTAAATATGAAAAAAATACAAAATCAAATCAACTATCGATAGGTAACATTGTTGTACAGCGTATCCTTTGTGCTGGCAGTTATCGAATTTCTGAGGTTGATGCCGGTTACCGTACATTCGTACAACCGAATCAATTTCTATGTGATGGTTTGTGCAGAAACACGCCTCGAAATACTATCAATGTTTCGCAATTTACAGCAATATTTTTTTTATTGACATAAACCAGTGCAATCATTGATAGTGCATTAGTTATGTGGTGCATTAGTTTATTAAGAGCCTATTCACTCTAGCCTTGAAGACACCTAAATTATAGGTGGACGGGAAGATGGCAGCAGGCAAATTGTTCCAGTCCTTCGATATACGTGGTATAAATTCAACATCATTCAACAACGTAAGGGTGGATACTCGCCGTATGTTACGGGTTGTCCGATGGTAGAAAGGAGATGGCGGAATCAAGTCATAAAGTTCTCTCTTAAATGCAACCTGCAAAGTACCGAAAGGCTGGCTACCCTGCGCCTGTGCTCGAGGCATTGTAGATTAGACTTAACCAAATCTGAACAAAACATTCTAAATCCAAACATTCTCTATTTACGATGCCATTAACATCTTTAATGTGTATTATTTAAAACAAGTTCTTCTCCGTAGAATGCACCACCACGTGTGTCAAAATGCCATAAATATGAACAAAACAAGCCAACAGTTCGCAGTTACAATAGTAACGTATTTGCAAAATAAATCATAAGTCAAGCAGTGCATGAAAGCTGTGCTAAGGGGCATAGACTAAGTAATTCAGAAGATGGCGTAAGTTTATTTAAATAATATTTGGATCATATTATTATCACAGAGCATTTATCTATATGTCGGCGCAAGGATGCCGATCATCGTTGCAGCTCTGTCCAGGGACTCTGTTTTATGGGCGCTGGCTGGGTATCGAGCAATAAACAAACTATTCCAGATCATACATCTGATTTATTATGATGCAAGCTTTAGGTATTCACTTTACATAACGAGCAGTGAAACAGTCTCCGACAGTCGATGTTCATGGCACAGCTGCCGACACAGGAAAGAGCACCGCTCCTCTGCGGTCGGCACTTTTATCTGCTCGGTTCGTGCAAACGTCAGTGCGGATTCTGTCAATGTGACATGTGTCACTTTTCACTTAGCTCGTTCATTCGTTCTTAAGCTTCCGTACTATTGACTTCTCCGACATATATATATAAAAGGAGAAACTCACTGACTGAACAACAACGCACAGCCGAAACTACTAAGAATAGAAGCATGAAATTCACAAGGCTTTTTTATGTGACGTAGACGAGCTCTAAGAGAGCATTTTTCAAAATTCACTCTCTGACTGGATGAAACGGGGGTCCAAAGTTTTTATGGAGCAACCTACTTTCACGTGAGCGAAGCCACTGGCAGAAGCTAGTTTATCATACTTTTTTTTTGCATTGATCACTATGCTTGTTTATTATTATTTCCGCATTAATCTTCATACTTGTTCATTATTATTACCGCATGGATCGCCATGCTTATTCATTATTATTTCCGAATTGGTCGCCATGCTTGTTCATTATTATTTGGACTTATTACATTTCCCTCCCTAGTCGGTTGTGGTTGTAGTAAGCATTACTGCTACCATTTTATTCAAGGTTTCATTTGCCAAGTCGGAATATATTGATTGAAATTTTAAAAAAATATCTCTTTTGTTCATTCAACTCTATCTAAAAATAAAAAAAATATTTGCTATTCCGTTAGTATCGCTAAAACTCAAAAATGGCTATTTATTTATTTTTTTAGTTTGCTCTAATACAGGAATAGATTAAAATAAATAAGGAAAACCCATAAGAACCGTAAAAATACTGTTTTATTTTTTAAATAATAAATATTTCTTGTTCCTTTAGTCTCGCTAATACTCAAAAACGGAAATTTTTCAGTTTGGTTTGCTCTAATAGAGAAATAAATAAAAATAAATAAGGAAAACCCATAAAAACAGTTTTTTTGTTTCTTGATAGGTTCGCTCTTGACCACTATCTCAACTAATAGAAAGCGGCGATGTGGTCGACAACAGAGCACGCTTACCTAGAAGTAACCTATTCACTCTGTTCTTTAAGATCCCCTGATTTCCGGGTTGTAGCTATCAGGAAACACAGACTCCGGCAGAGAATTCCACTCCTTAGCTGTAGACACAATGAATGTGTTCTCAATATGTTTTGTGCGTATGGGTGAGCAGTACACTATATACCTACCGGTTACGAGCCTGGAGCAATGATAAAACGGGCTTGGCAAAATTAGGCTATTTAATGGGAAATTTTGTATGAGAATTGTCTTTTAAAGTTGGGAAGTACTAATTTCACGGGGGCAGAGCCCCGAGCGGCAGTTGGTTGGCAATAAATATGCCTCCTTAAAAATGACTGACGAAATTTGTGTTTACTATTACTCTGCGTACTTTTTTTGTGAGGAGCTATGCTATATGCAATCGCATTTCATGTACATGTTGTAAGCGCAGAACCAAAATTGCGTATAACAGTGACTTCGACTATGTTCAAGTGTAATGCGATCTGTGAAGTGCCTGCCTTTGTGTAAAACAAGACAGATGGCATGGATCAAGAGAGCTACTAGTAATATAAGACTTTTTATTTGAAGAGGTTTCAAATATGAAGGAATTATGTACTGTGGTTTAAAACGCGGAAGAAGGATGGGCGAAAAATGAAAATTGATGAAGAACTAAATTAAGGACAGATTTTAACTCAAAACAAAAAGAGGTCAGGAGATAGGTTTATAGGTACTATTATTTTTAAGCAGTTGACATCAAAATACATTGACTATCAATAATGTTGACCAGAGTGTTGAAGGTAACAGCCGGGGACTTCAAAAAAAAAAAAAAAACAAAATTAATGTCATAAAAAGATTTAATGAGTCTTAAATTACAATTATGAACTTAGTCTTACAAGTCTATATTCGAACGATTCGAGTATAGACTTAAGTATCGAAGTACCTAAATTAATTATTCTATTGATTCAATATTGATCGATTGCGAAAGTTTGAATGCGGAATCAGCATCTACAAGTTGGTGATCAGAGTCTACATGAGGCGGCAATTTAGCAGAACGTTAATGTCGCAATTTTATGTAGAAATTTCCGAGTGACGCAAGTAACTATCATCACGCCATTTGGCAAGGTTCGTGTAGACAGAGTCCGTAACCAGTGCATCTGCAAAAAAAAACAAAATTAAAGAAAAAAAACCAGAGCGCAATTTAAAAAAATGAATATGAGAGACCAGGAAAACGATGACAATGATGTTTGTATCGAAACATAAATTTCACGTATTTTTAGATAATAGTAAATGAACAAAAGGGATTGCTTTTTTTAAGATTTCATAAATTTTATGAACTAACTAATGAATCTATATGTATAAAAATGAATAGCTGTTCGTTTAATTCGAGAACGGCTGGACCGATTTTAATAATTTTGGTCTTGAAATATTCGTGACAGTTCAGAAAAGGTTAAAACGGTGAGAAAAAGTAGAAAAAAAATCACGAAAAAAAATTTGAATTTATTCGCCATCTCTAATTAAAATGTAATTTTAAAATGTATTTTACTAGTTCTGGTAATGCCAGATGACGTTATCCTTTGACAGTTTATCTAAAACGTATTTTTTTGTGGTATTATTAACTATTATGCGGTTCAAAGTTCGCCGGGTCTGGAAATATTAATTAATTAAGATTAAAAATTAAATCTGGACTACCTGAATGTAACCAATTGTTTTGCAAACATTGCAATGATCTCTTGAATAATGTCTAGTTGAAATACAGAATGCTCTCAGCATAGATGTATTAAGGAGCATCAAAAAATTATAACTACATGAATGAGAAATAGTGTGTACTTTTTTTTATTTGGTTTTATAAGTTTGATGTGTGAGGTCCAAATAAACATTTTTTCTTTCTTTTCTTTAGATTGAGTTGACTTAAAATTTGGTTTTTGTTCACTGCTGTTTGATAATAATTTCAACTTCATATTTTCAAGCGTTTTTGAGAATAAAGGTCTGAACAGGCAGACACTCGATCAACAAAGTGATCTTTTAAAGGCTTAGTTTTGGTCGATTTAGGTACTGCGATATAAAAATTGGTAGGTACTTTTTAGAAATCTACGAATAGCTTGTATCCCAGGTCGAGTCTGCCCGTGAGTAACAAAGGTATCTCTAATGAGATCACAGACCTTTTAAATGTGCTGTCTCCTTTGAGATTGTCGTTTGATGGGTTGGAGGTAGTGGGAGACATGTTGTTTAAGGATGCTGTCTGGAGATGCTCTCAGAAAGGATCTCGAAGGGAAGAAAGCCACCTGGTCATAATTAATTACCCGAGCGTGGATCAGCAGCAGAAGGTAGTTAAGTACTTACCGTAGGCGCTAGAAATACTTTTCACCTTTTTTACGAGTCACTTGTATCTTCCAATTGACTTATTTAAAACTGTTGTAGTACCCATAGTCAGTATCAAAACTGCAAATTGAGAAAATAATTTATATGCATGTTTCCTGAATCTTTTCAAGGTTTTCGATTTCATGACACATATTACGATTGATTACAGAGGAAACTATCACGGGTCACCAACCTTCTAAGCGAAGCCATTGTTATGTTTGAGGTATAATAATAACCAATTCAATTATGTTAAGCGGCTGTAGTCCCGTCGGATTCACACAGGTTGGAATGTGGGATGAGGCAGGGGGTACTCAAATCACCCAAGCTTATTAACCTGTATTTAAAATCAGCTGATTTGTCAGCTTAGCAACCCCTTTTTAGGTGTCAAGTGGGACTGTGTCATACATTTGTGACACTCCGTTTTCTAGAGTGTCCATTTCATGTACATAGGGCATTGAGCCTCCGAGTCATCGAATGCCTGTCGTTGTAGACTTTTTTTTAATTTTGGAAATCATCTAATGACTTGTCTCGCTCTAGGATGGATCGAGAAGATGTGTCTTATGTTTCTTCAATTTCTTTTTGCGTTCTAGGATCATGAGTATCCTTTTCATACTTTTTCCCATTGCCCTCATGGAATTTGCCCTACCTATTATACGGTTTGCTGACATCTCTTTGAGAAACGCGTGGAACACTACGCGCTGACGATGACTCGGGTTCTTTCCTTATAGGACGAGTTAACGGCTAACTACCTATTGCTAGTTGTCCGTAAGCCTGCGCTTACGGTAGTCGGAGATCGTTCTGCGATTCCCAACGCCCTTGGCGTCTTCTGTCGCGGTGGCTGGGGCATGAGGATGTACTTCTCCTCGCTCTTGCAGCCATCTTCATTAGCATTCCGCTTCGCAGAAGAACGAGTCCGAATCCCATACCCTCTCCCCCCTGACCATGAACTGAACCAGGGCCCGGCGCGAGAGGTCGCCACCGCCAATCGCCTCCACTAGGACATGGCTGTGTTTCGCCCAAGAGATGATGTAGACTTGGGTAGGGAATGTAAAAGATATATCATTTTGTATAAAAGAGATCAAAAACATAATCTCTATTCGTAGTGCCAATATTTGTACACGTGTAGCCTATTTAATTCTTGAAATTTCATGTAACAAGAAGGTACAGAGCCAGAACTAATAAAAAACTCGTGTTATGCTCTGTGAGTCCAATATAACATCCCCTTCCAGGTAATGGTGGCACGATTGGCGCAGTGGTTGAGTGATTTGTTGCTGTGTGTTGTGGGTTTAATTCACGCCCAGAACAAAAATTTTTGCATGGTTACAGAAAATTGTTCCAGGTCTGGGTATCTTATGTACTTATGTTGGTGAAGATATCCACGATACAGCGAGTGGGCAGTAGCTCCAACTGCCTAATGGCTATTGACTCCGTGGGTTGGTCAACAAGATGGACAGCTCAATGATGTGACACTGGATGGCGATTCATTTTGCATCATTTAGGTATGTTAAATAAGACCTCGTTTTTGTGTATTTTAATTTCGATTTATGTGTGTGTTGTTTGATTATAATATATTTTATTGTGAAGTCTGATCTGGTTATATTATTATTATTTGACAACTGAAAGTAAAATTTTGTTTAAATTTAAAATGATATCTCGGAAACAATCATGATGTTGATATATGACAAAAACTTGTCAAAAAGGTACTAGGAGTATTTTTGACTAATCATTATAGCTAAAAAAGTAAGATTAGAATGCGATCCTTATAATGGTAATATTATCTTTTTGTATAGTTTCAGTATAAGTAAGTACTCACTAGTACTTTTGACTGGCTTGTTGGAGTTTTTTTTTTATTGTGTGGGAAAATCATCTTATGACAAAACCCGCTCTTGGGCGGAGCGTGAGATAGTGTCAGACTCTTACTGACTAAAAACCCACTCCTGTTCCTTCGTTGCCTTCGTCCCAGGGCCCCGGGTTTCGCTTTCACACTACCCGTGGCCCCAGTAGGCTTCGACCCTGCTGGGCCCCTACGATTTGCTGACATCTCTTTGAGGCGCGCGTGGAACAGTACGCGCCGTCGACGACTTGGGCTCGGTCCGATTACCAGACCATCGGACGGCGAGCCACCCATTGCTCGCCGTCCGCAAGCCGGCGCCTACGGTGGCCGGAAATCAGGATCGGAATCCCGGCGGCGGCGGTTGGAGCGTAAGGACCGTAGCCTCACGCGATCGGCCGCCTCCTTCCCTAGCATTACGGCTTCGCAGAAGGAGGCGACCGCCTGCCACTGCTGTTGGAGTAGTGTTTAGTGGCCCTGGCTGCTATGTCGGTGGTCGTGGGTTCCATTCCCACTCAAGACAGACGTTTGTGCGTTGAGCATGCTCATTTTTTTCTGAGTCTAGATATAATTTATCTATAATATGTATTTTAAAATACATGAGTATGGTTATCAGTTGTCTAGTACGCATAGCACAAGCTCTGCCTGCTTAGTTTCGGACTAGATGGCGTTATACATATATTTATTAGGCAAAGTCTAGACATAGAACGCGGAAATTTTGCACGTGGACAAGGCAACTCGCCTTTTATGATATACAGAAAGAATAAAAAAGAATTTTCCAAAATTCATCTCCTAAAGGGATGAAACAGGGTTTTAAAGTTTTTATGGAGAATCCGAAAACCGAGAAAGTATTCACGCGGGCAAGGTTGACGGCAAAAGTTGGTATAGGTATGTTTGTAGGTATAAAAGTAGTCTCCTCTATCCGTATTAATCTGTGGCCACTGCCGCCAAGCCGGGAATTGGGTCAAACGTTCCAGAAATTAACAATTTACTTACGCCCCTTACTGCGTAGCCAACATAACGCTTAACAAATGTCTTAGTTCGTCCTATGCGGCTGTGATAGACTTAGGATATGAGGGTCTTGTCTTAAACGTTTTACTTTTGAGCTAACCTTAGAGCAGATACTTACTGTAACTTATTTCAACTAGTTTCAGCACACGATTTGGTTTGTGTTAAAAGTTTGTTATACCGAAAGAATGTAACCATCATCATCATCATCATCATTTCAGCGGAAAGACGTCCAATGTTAGAAATAGGCCTATGAACGGTCCTGTGCGTCTCGCATCCATTCTATCTCACCAGGTCATCGGTCCATCTTGTAAGAGGCATTCTAACGCTACATTCAAACGCAGGTCTAGATCCTAATTTTCCTGGACAGAGCCCCGCCGTATCCTCTTGAGGGTGATCAACGGCAGCGATCTCTCACACTGGGCCTTGGCGAGGAGGAGTGGCAGGCGGTCGCCTCCTTCTGCGAAGCAATAATGCTAGAAAAGGAGGCGGCTGCACGCGCGAGGGAACGGTCCTTATGCTCTAGCCACCATAGGCACTGGCTTGGGGACGGCGAGCAATGGGGAGTTCACCGTCCGGACCGACCACAAGTTGTCGGCGCAGTAGTGTGTTGCGTGTAGTGTTCCACGCCCGCCTCAAGAAGATGTCAGCAAAACCGTAGGGGTCCAGCAAGGTCGAAGCCTACTGGGGCCATGGGTGATGCGAAAGAGAACCCCGAGGCCCTGGAATGAAAAACGCGCGAGTAAAAGTCTAACACGCCCCACCCAAGGGCGGAAGATGTCATTAGATAATATCCCACCTAAAAAAACAAAACCCTAGAGTTTAACTTAATTCCTGATCTGCCCGTGGTTTCATTCAATTTCCATCAGGTGAGATAGTGGCCAAACGCGAGCCTAAAAACAATAAAAAGATCCTTTCAGATGTTGAAGCTGTTTAACAAACATAAAAAACATTAGTAGTAATAATTAATTTTATACCATAAATCAGAAACGTTTGTTTTAAATAGACCAATTACAGTCGGTACAAGTCAGTAAAAAAAAGTGAAGCTAAATTGCACGTTCCAAAGCGTAAATCTCTATGGAGAACAACGTGCAAGAAACTCCATACTACACAAAACTACCTCATGTGTGCTAATCTTTTTGCATGTCATTCGTTGTCTTCTCACTGATTCCCATTATACAGGCATGCCTATTTTGGGAGCCCAGTGACCTCAAATATTTATAGCTACGATGCATTGATCGATGTATGTGGGTTTCAAATTGGTGTTAGAACAGCTCCTATCTACCTCCTAATTGTGTAACGTATAATATTTTTAAATATAATATTTATATGTTTATATATTAACTTTTTATATAATAGCTATATTACATCTATGTATAGTCTAGTATAAAATTTTAATCTTATATTTACGTTAGTAATTTGCAGTACACCGCAGACTACCCCCCTTTTTCTATTTCAAATTCTTACATTCCAGCCTAAGGTTGTCTGGTAGATATCGCTGTCAGCGATAAGACCGCCATTGTACCCATAGATTAAGTTAGTGTGAAACTTTTGTTACTATTTTGGTGTACAATAAAGTTTATTCTATTATATGTTATTCTATTCTACTATGTCACATGTTTTTTTTTTATTGGGTGGGAAAATCATCTTCTGACACCCCGCTCTTGGGCGGAACGGGAGATAGTGTCAGACTCTTACTGACTAAAAACCCACTCCTGTTCCTTCGTTGCCTTCGTCCCAGGGCCCCGGGTTCCACTTTCACACTACCCGTGGGCTTCGACCCTGCTGGGCCCTTACGATTTGCTGACATCTCCTTGAGGCGCGCGTGGAACAGTACGCGCCGTCGACGACTTGGGCTCGGTCCGGACGGTTACCGGACGGTCGGATGGCGAGACCATGTCACAAGTTAGTTCATAGTATAGAATTGATATTCGTTCTCTTACCAATTATGAGCTGCATAAACGTCATTCAAATTCTGTAAGAAATTCTAGGTCTGTACTTTAAAGTTTAGTCAAGTAAATAATATTTGTATTTGAAAACGGTACCACCCCAAAAATTGAGTATGTTAGTTGTTACGTTGACGTTTCCTATAAATTGGGTAGTTTTTACTTGAACCAGAAACAAATACAAATACGTTATATTTAGTTTGCGAGGATTGTTTCACAAACTTTCGAATTGTTAGGGTTCCGTACCTCAAAAGGAAAAAAATGGAATCCTTTTAGAATCACTTTGTTGTCCGTCCGCCTGTCTGTCTGTCTATCTGTATGAATGTCTGTCTGTCTGTCGGTCAAGATCCTTTATCTCGGGAACGCGTAAAGGTATCGACTTGAAACTAATATCATATGCTCAAGCCTGTAGTTTCTTAAAGCTGTGAAAAAATCAAACTTTTGAGTTAACGAAAAAAGATACGGTTATGTCGCAAAAAACGTATATTTTCGACACTCACAAGGAAATAAAAATTCATACAGTACTTCCCGATGACCTAGAATCCTGAAATTTGAATTGAAACAAGTACAGGAAAAAATCTGTAAACATTAAATTTGTTGTTACGTGACCAAAAAAAAAAATATTTTGCGACTCGGAAAAATCTTTATAACTCAATTCGGGAATTGAACTGTTTACATAGTTGAGTTTGTTTCGTACAAACTCAACTACGAAAACAGTGCGCGATTTCGACTCGCATTTTCCTTGTTTTTTTTTTGTACGTAGAATAGAATGTATAGTGAAATTAATAATGTCTCACCTTATATTCCAGTGACGTCAGTGATATCATTGTTGTTCATCCTTCATGACGAGCTTTAACCAGTTTGAAATTACCTTAATAGGTTGTGTTTTTAAATTATTATTTTTTTTTTACTTTTCCTTTACGAATAAATTACCATATTGTCTAGACCTTCTATGGTTTTAGACAACCATGTATTATAGTAGTAGTGAACAAGTAGTGATTGCTGTTGTAAAAGAACAATAGAGAGGGCTATGCTCGGGCTTTCCTTGCTTGATCGAATCAGAAATGAAGATATGGAGAATTAAGGTAAGCCAAATATAACCAAAAAAAAAAAACCGCCAAACTTGGTGACCGTTGCGAGCAGAACAAATTGCTTGCAGAACAGATGATTGATGGCGTCGAATGAAAGAAAGGCGACTGCAAACCGAAAGACGCGTTGAAAATCCTCCTACATGGACCGCTGGCTTATGATGAGGGTCATGGAAATCTGATGGATGCAAGGCTGAAATGATGTCGATAGCTGCTACTGTCAAACAGTAATTCATCGAATTGATATGCCTATATGGGCTATATGGGCTATCAAAGTGTCAAACAATTTGACTGTTCAACAGTCATCAATGTCGTTATGTTGAAAGCCAAAGTCCTTACCTATTGTCGGTCAGAGGAATTAAACAACATCAGTTGTCTCGAAACTAAAATTAGTACTGACAAGCACAATAGTTTTACGTGCTAACTACCACAAATACTTCTGGTTAATTGTCCGGGGATGCAGTCACAATAGAAATAATCTACAGAAGGTCGACAACAGACAATATATAAAAACTGAAAATTTTAACCGTTCTCCAACACAAAAACTTTTAGTTCTAAATTTCTTTGTAAGAATTAAAGATGTCTGTTTTTATTAAACTTATCTATCTGTAATAATTAATGCATGCTGCAATAAGGAATGGAACTCCCTGTCAGAGTTTGGTCATGTGTGAGCAAGCGTGGTGGCACATCATCGCTTACCATTAAACAAAATATTGGTCAATCACAAGCCCAACATTGCAGTGGTGGCCGAGTAGTAACGACCCCGACTTACTAGTTGTAGGTCGCGGGTTCAAACCGAGCCAGGCACATTACTTTGTGTAATTTATTTCATCATTACTGCTCTCAAAACGGTGTAGGAAAAAATTGTGAGGCATGTCCTAGAACCAAAAATTCGAAGACATGTGACATTCACCAATCCGCACTGGGCCCGCGTGGTGGATTACTGCCCATTCCCTCTCCTAGAGAGGAGGCCTGAGTCCCAGCAGTGGGAACATTAAAAGGCTGATTTTGCTATGCTATGCTATTATGCTATAAGCCTAACAACACAAATGCTGCAGTGGCTGAATTATCGCATGGAATAAATATTTGCATGGCTTACGTATAGTCTTTCCAGGTATGAGTGTTTGTATTATGTGAGTTTATGTGTTTGTGTTTGTAAACGCAACCGGAGTACAGGTCAAATTCCTCAAGAGGGGTTTTTCAATGAAATCTCGCACCCTTGGGCGGGACGAGAGGGCGTGTCAGACTTTTACTGACTAAGACCCACTCCTGGTCCTTCTTTGTCTTCTTTCTAGAGCCACGGAGTTCTCTTTCACATCACCCATGGCCCCAGTAAGCTTCGACCCTGCTGGATCCCTACGATTAGCTGACATCACCTTGAGGCGCGCGTTTAATACTACGCGCCCTTGATGACTTGTGCTTGGTTCGGACGGTTACCGGATGGTCGGATAGCAAGCTACCTATTGCTGGCCGTCCGCAAGCCCGCGCCTACGGCGGGCAGAAGTTGGGATTGGAATCCCGGTGGCTGTGGTGCGAGGGCCATTGCCTCGCGCGTGCGGCCGCCTCCTTTGCTAGCATTAGTGCTTTGCAACTTTTTTTTTTTAGGTGAGGCAACCGCCTGCCACCTCTCCTCGCTCCGGACCATGGCCTGTACCAAGACCCGGCGCGAGAGATTGCCACCGCCGATCGCCCCCACGAGGACACGGCGGTGCTCTGCCCAGGCGGGTCCTCAAGAGAGGTTTTTTGATATTAATTAAATAATAAAAATAGAAAACTCTTGCTTGGTAAGTATGACAACCAGTATTTTTAAACAGTAATGTTACTGAATTGTGGAGGTTTCAACTTCTTTTTCTTTTCATTATGTAGATCTTGTTTGGTCATTGCTTTGGAATGGGCAATTGCCATAATTTTTCTGTGTAACTTACTTATTGACAATTCAAAAGTAACTTTAAATGGCTTATTTAAAATAATTATGTAAATGCTTTGATTCTTGTTTCATGAATTTTAATTTAAAAATAAAAAAGAAACCTTACTTATTCCTTCATATTTTGTTAATGAGACTGTGTAATCTTACTATACGTTGACATATATTTTGCTAGTTGTGTGGAGGAGATTTTCTGTTTATATCTGTTTTGTAGCACAGCCATGTACAGTCGTTAACAAAACTGTTAACAATTTTGTGGAATGTTTTTAATTACGGCCGGTTTGGTGATGTCTAATAGACAAGCGTTGGATAGTTTTAAGTGTTACCATTAACTTTGCCGAGTTTCTGAGGTCTACAAAGTGAAGGGCTGTTAAGTGGTTTATTTAATTAATAGCGGGTTGGTTTTCAGAAACAGTCATCTCGCGCAATTTTGTATAATGCAAAAAGTGTTCTGATTTAAAAATTTTAAAAAGTATTAATTAAGTTTTTATTTCACATAGGCCTACATGGGCACTTATAAAATGTCAAAAGCTAATGAAAGAAGCTAATTTAAATATAGAATATTAATATTAATTTAATATTTGATTGTCAAATTGGCAAGCGTGCTCCATAATCGACTCTACTGTTGCTTTACATCAGCCCCCCTAGCCAAGTTACAATCGTTTCGTGTCGAATTCCGTTCTCCAATCGGTAACGCCTCGATGTCAGCAATTGTAGAAAACGATAAATTGGTAGCCATGTTGACGCGCCTGAGTTGGCCGCTCGTTCCACAATAACAAAGGTTGAACATTATAGAAACAATAACAATTCAATCTATTATTTTGAACGATGTGAACTTAGCTACGAATTTTCTATTCGTTTGTTCTGACCACGTGACTTAACGTTGAGGTGATGTCATTCCCATATTAGCGTGGTGGGTCATAGCTGAGTTAGAGAGTGGTCAACCTTTCGATATTAAAAATAAAAAATGACAAATTATTATTCTAAATTATTGATTAAATTGGTATATTATGTTGTTAAGAAAAATTAAAAGTCATAGTTTCGATCGATAAATCGGGTGGGACAGTTGTTAAACACGAGCTCTTAATAATAATAAACCTTTCGCTGTATCTCTACGTGGACGTCGTGTTGGGCGTGCTACGATAAACCCTACCTAGGGTTTACATACCTATGTATCGGTAGCGTTTACTTCACTGTAAGATGCTTATGGTGAGGGGCCAGACTAAGAGAGCTATACAATCCACAGAGCCATTTTGTGACGAACTGTTGGATTTCGGGCTGTTGGAGATCGGGTCCGTGGGGTCACCCCCACCCCACGAATAAAAGAGAAGAGAATGGGGTGTAATCTACTTGTATCACACCGGCCCAGTGCGGGTTGGTGGATGTTACTTGTCTTCGATTTTTTGTTCCAGGGCAGTTTCCTTACGATGTTTACCATCACCGTTTTGTTAGCAATGGTGATGGAATAAATTGTACACAGTATTATTTCTACCAGGGTTTGAAACCACGATGTAAGTGGGTCACCTGTACCTGAGACAAAAATATGTTTCTTCTTTTATCAAAATCTCGTAAAACAACAATTCAACAGCAACAATTTTCTTTCTCTCGATGATATTTGTTTTAATAAAGTAAAACCACACGTTTAAATCCATACTACCAACTTTAACCTTAAAAACCAATGGACCATTAGGGGGCATGTTTGTTGAGCATACTACAAACATGCCCCCTAATGCCTTCCCCAATCGACTTTACGAACAACCCTGAGATACCAAACATCAGATAAAGTCTACATCCCAGTGCCCGACCAGCATACAAATACTCCATAACTGAACATAAATACAAATAATATTTAATCGTCGATCCCCAATCCATATTTAACTTTAAGATAATAAGATTATCATAAATTCATCTTGAGCTTCCTCCCATGGCGATCAGACCTCGGCGGGTCGACGGTCGGTAACAATGGCATTAATTCTATTCGAGCTGGAACCAAAGAAAGATAATTAATTTCTCATATCTTCTACCTTATATAAAAAAAGGTTTTTGTAAGTCATTTTATGAATAAAATATACTTCCTTAAGTCTCTTATATTTTAAGTACCGTTGCGTAGTTTTTTTTTCTTCAAAAGACTTAAATATCTTCGCGTTTTTTTAGTCGCAAAGAAATTATTGTTATTATATTATACCTACCGTGTACTTTTCTACTTATGGGGAATTCTCTCTCCATTCTTTCCGTCATTTTATCTTCTGGCCAATTCTTTCTAATTTTTAAGACAACATCCAAGTCAACGCCGATCTATTTAGATCATTTTTATAGTTCCGTACCTCAAAAAAAAAAACGGAACCATTGTAGGATCACTTTGTTTTATCTCGGAAACGCGTGGAGCTATCGAGTTGAAATTAAAACCATATACTCAAGTCTACGGTCCCTTGAAACTGTAAGAAAATCAAACTTGTGAGGTAACGGGAAAAAAAGATAAGGCCGTTTATATCGCAAAAAACGTATATTTCGACACTCTCAAGAGAAACAAAATTCCTAGACTATTTCCCGTTGACTTAATATCCTGAAATTTGGCATGAAACAAGGTCTTATAGCACTAGTATTGGAAAAAATATGAAAACTGTAAATTTATAGTTTTGTCACAAAGAAAAATTCGATTCGGAAAAATCTTCATAACTCAATTCGGGAATTAATATGTTTTCATAGATAAGTTTGTACGGAACCCTCAGTGCGCGAGTCCAACTCGCACTTACCCGGTTTTTAGATGCTAAAGTTACGCTGGGGCTATATTTATTATTTATTAAAACTTCATGCAACACATAGGTACAAAGGACAGACTTAATGCCTTAGGCATTTTCTACCAGTTAACCAAGGGTGGTCAAGAGAAAACATGCCATATAATTTGTAAAAGCATCAAAATATTGATTTGTAGTATCACTAAAGTTGTAGATAAATTGATTTCCATTTTAATAATTTTATTTCTTAGGCTAAAGATGAGTCACCTCTTTTGTTGCTAAAAGATATAATTGTGGTCAAGTCTACAAATATTTGTGAAAATGCTTTTTGTTTTAATGATTTTGACAGCAAAAATATCACAGATAAATAAAGCAGAAAAGCATATATTTTTTTCCAAACATAATTAATATTAGTTCTATAACTGTAACGTTGCAATCATCATACTTCACTAAATAATTCATCCTAGTTTATTTTGTATGTGTGTGAACATGTTTGTTATTCCTTCACGCTTAAACGGCTGAATGGATCTGGTTGAAATTTAACACACGAGTAGACCACGTCCTGGAATAGCAATAGGCGGTCGGATATTTTTTTTATCTCAGTAGTATGTTCCTACTACTGAGATAAAAAAAACTATCCGACAGAATAGTTTTCTATTTTCACGCGGTTGAAAACGCGCGGCTGCGACGGAGCACTTATACAAAGACCGCGCGTTTGACAGCGTAACGCAGCGTCGGCTCTTAGATAGTAAAAGTCTGACACGACCTCAACATTACTTTTAACCTAGCTATTTGGGATACTGTGTAAATGAAGGACCTCTATAATGATAATTTTCATTTTAAAAAGACAACAATATGGTCCGTTTTTATTAGTAAAATGCCTTACAATTAATGGCTTTCGTAGTAAACAAAAATAAAAACATATTATGAATGAAGTGGGTGTCTGAGGGAAGATGTGCAGAGAATGACATAACATATATAACATAACGTATAATAAGTTATGTTATTAACTGACCTTGTAACATTCTCACTGTTAGGACTCAAACCTCCTCTGTAGGAGAGGAAAAGAGAACGTGAGGGCGGTATAACAAGGAGCAAGTTACCTGACCAATTTTCTCCACATAGTGCCTCAAATAGGGGAGTAAGGACTCCCAACCGGTGTTTTCAGGATGCTATTGGCATTGATCCGCCTTCTGTGTGTCAGTGATGCGACCGAAATCGTTAGTCTGGTTCCTAGCATAGCTTATAAGTGTTAAAACATCCTAAGTATTTCGAGCTCCTTGCTATCCAGGCTTTCCTGTATTTTATGTTTTAGATGAGTGAGATGGTATTAATAAATAATCAATCAGACAAGAATATCTGAAATCAATAGTCCGGAAGCAAGTTTGATAAGGTGACGAAGCGTTATGAGATGAATTGACGATTTCACAAATTCTGGCATGACGTTTGCAGTGTGTCCGGCTATATATAAGAGTGATCAAGACTCCAAGAGCTTTTTCTTTGGACTTCGTGGGAATACATTTCCAAAGAACTGTCACTCGGCGCTTTGTGATTTGAATATCGAAAGCCGACGTCATAATAAATCAGTTGCGTGATCTGGAATAATTTGTTTAGTGCTTTTTACCAGTGGGTAACAAGCGATGAGTGCATCGCCTACAAAATTGGATCTCTGGAAAGATCTTCCACTGTGATCGACTTCCTGTACCGACAAATATAAATATGTATAATGTGTGTAGCAGTGGTGGCCGAGTGGTAACGACCCCGACTTACAAGTTGTAGGTTGCGGGTTCAAACCCAGCCAGGCGCATTACTTTGTGTAATTTATTTCATCACCACTGCTCTCAAAACGGTGAAGAAAAACATCGTGAGGAAACCGGCATGTCCTAGAACCGAAAATTCGAAGACATGTGACAACCACCAACCCGCACCGGGCCCGCGAGGTGGATTACGGCCCATTCCCTCTCCTAGGGAGGAGGCCTGAGTCCCAACAGTGGGTACATTATAAGGCCGACTATGCTATGCTATATAATGTGTCTTATAATATAATGTGTCCTGACCTTACATGGTTACCAAAATAGCCGGTGAAAACTCAGAAGCAATTCGAATCGACAATTCGGCTGTCCCTATGTAAACTCTCGAATCTGTTTTTTTTTTAATTTGTGTTTTAAGCTTAACTTAGAGGTATTTTTTTAATGTGCGTACTAAAAACCGATCATTACCACAGTTTACTGCTTTTTTGAAATCGAATAATATCGGAACGCAACAGTTAAGCCGTGGTATATGAACGAAAATTAAGTATCGCGTGCATACGCAGCAGTGGCAAGTGGCCCGATTGAGACGTAACTACCGGTTTCGCGAATGTTCGCCGCACACCGACGCATGCCGCCACAGTCTGATCGCGGCTTTATTTAAATTGTACACTAAGTTATGGCATTAAAAAAATGTTTTGTTCTTTTCTCAATGTTTCCTAGGTAATAAACCGGATCTGGTAGTTCCGACAGTTTTTGGCGTGTTATGTAGTCAAAATAATATCGAAAATGCCATTTCCGATTATGTACGTAGAATTTTATGTGACGTAAACTATGAATCATGGCAAACTGCCATATGTTTTGGTGAGTGCTTTTCCTTGTAATTAATCGAAAGTGCCAGTTTCGATCAATAATATTAGTGCAGTTACGCAGTATACGATAGTAACTCATTTGTCTCAAAATCTATCCGTAATTAATAAAATCCACACACACATCATCATCATCATGTGGCTATCCGCCGCAGGAGATCCCTCAGATCCCTTTGCACGCTCTTCACTATTATGAACGATCCTTGTGCTCCTGATTACTTGAAACAATATTTTAAAGTATTGGGCAGCTCTCATAATCTCAACTTTCGAGCATCCAAAAACTTACTTCTTCATGTTCCTTCTCACCGTACTGGGTTTATGGCTAATTCTTACACTGTATCTACCGTAAAACTCTGGAATGACCTTCCCCTTGACATCAAAAAAGCTGAAAGTAAATTTTCCTTCAAGCGTAAAATTCGGAACTACTACTTGAAGTCCTCTCAACCTTAGTTCGGTCTTTGTCATAATTGTGATATTTTAAGTTCTCTTAATTACAATGATTTCATATTTATCATAGTATTTATTATAGTATTATAGTATTTATTAGTTTATTATATTAGCATATATATATGCTAACGATACTAAATTCTATTTCAAACATCTGTTATTTATTTATTGTGCAGACCTACCACAGTGTTGTTTTTTTTTAACCCAATGGTTGACTGGTAGAAAATGCCTTGTGGCATTTAGTCCCCATATGTACTACCCCTGTACATGAAGTATAAATAAATAAGTAAATAAAAAACATTTTTGACTAATGATTCTTAAAACCAACCTAAGTATAAAACCACATTTATATACAGATATAGTCATCAACGACAAAGTTATACATAAAATAAACTTCAAATCGTTCTCGTGTAAAGTAAGCTTTTTCAATTTCAATAGTTTTGGACAGTCGAATTATCGTTTTAAAACGATTTTATTTCAATTTTATGTTCAGTAACAGATAAAAGCTTTTTAAAAATGAAAGAAATAAATATTTCTTAGTGATGTGGTCCATTACTGTGATTATACTCTTATTATTCTTGTTATATTTGTATTTCATTTTCTTTTAGATGTAATTTATTATAGAAAATTCTTCGCCGATGTATTCACGTCTTGCTCGTTGTTCATATTCTCAGTAACAGATGTGTACTCAGGATACTACAAGTCTTATTTATATTTTCTTATCAAAGAGTAGGTTTTTTTTCTGTGGGAAAATCAGCTCTTGGGCGGACGGGAGATGGTGTCAGACTTTTACTGACTAAAAACCCATTCCTGTTCCTTAGTTGCCATTCGTACCAGGGCCAAGTCTTCCTTTCAGAATCGGACCCTTGGCCCCAGTAGGCTTCGACCCTGCTGGGCCCCTACAGTTGTTGACATCTCCTTGAGGCGCCCCTGGCCTGTGCCAAGGCATGGCGTGATTGCCGCCGCTGATTGCCCTCACGTGGACACGGCGTTGCTCTGCCCAAGCGGGGCACACCTCCACCGTGTCCTCCGGGCGGTCTCCACAATGGTGACACCGGGGCGTTTCTTTCGCACGAATCCGGTACTGGAACCTCCCGAACTTACCACGTTCGGTGAGATCCTGCGTCATGCGGAAGGTAAGGACGCCGTGTTGTCTTTCCAGCTACTCCTCAAAGAGGGGACTTACCGCCATAATTATGGCGTGCCCATTCAAAGAGGTGGTTAAGTTCAGGTTTTTAGTAAAAAGTTTGGTTCTTGATAAATATTTTATTTCCATTTCTATGGGGACAATTGTTTTTATTTATCTCAACATACTGTGTAAATCAACAATGACCCCCTACAAACATAAAAACTTCGTCACGTATTTCCATACAAACTTCTGAAAAGCGCGGACTTATACTTTTTTTCACAGTACACACATGTTTATCCTTTTACTCAAAGAAAGATAGCCGGAAAAAATTCAGAAAAGGCTATCACGGTCCGATTCTTTGCTCACTCACAACTAGACTTCCTCGAACACAAGTAAAAATCGACCTTGAAAGAAACAGCTTAGAGTTCAACTAAAATGTAAAAATAACGTGGTCTGACCATGTAACTGTGTACTCATAAAAATAGCGTTCCGTTTACGAGCGACCGATGATAACCGAAGACGCTCGAGCCTGGCCGAGCGGCTATAGAGTCAACAGCCTCCGGTTTTCGCTGACTTTGGGTTCGAAGCGAAAACTTTTTCAGTAAGGCAATTTGGAGTGGAACCAAATTTACATATGTGATTAGATAGTAAAAGGAAATTTGTCTTCAGTTCGGTCTGGGAACTTGGGATTTGGAAAATACGGATTGAATCTTTGATCAGTGACAGTAGTTTGTGAGGCGATTGTGTTGGCTAGTTTTAAACTGGACGGCTTTTTGGAGGACTTTTTTGATAGTCACTTTGATAACTTGTTAATATTTGTGACATTTTACAATCATAAGTCGTAGGAGGGGTACATACTCTCGCTTTCTTTGACAAAATGATATCTGAAAAAATCGGAGTTTTATTTTAACTTAGCGCTAATACGTTACGTCGTGTGTTTTCATAAAATTACACAACGCCATTATAAAGCAATACGTATTCACAATAAGCCAACATACCCATAAATCCGTAACACAATAACAGAATTAACTGCGATTTATCGCCGTACGACGTTACGGAGGTACCGTTAACGAGGGCCGCGTCACGGCAGCTGAGAAATATTCGTCACAATTCGGCGTTCGCTCGCTAACAATCGGCACGCGCCATTTTCATCCCTTTTCAGACGAGGCTGCGCGGGCAGGCATGCGCAGTGCCCAGTTCCCGTCAAACGCCGTCAGGGAAGCGGCGCGCCTTGCCGCACCGTGTTTAACCGCGCCCTCGATACACCGATGTAAAAATTAACAATATTGTATTCAATTATAATACGTTCACTCATCCCGCGCGTGTGTACCGTAATCGATGTAAGAAAATATTTTCCAATTTTATTTAAACTCTTTTCTGCGCGATCGACTCTTCGCATAGTGTATACGATAATTCGAATTTCTAGCATAAGTGAGTTACTGTGTATGTAAAAGTGCAATGGAGTATGCCGGTTTTGTGTGTGTGTTTAGACTTTTGACGGTTGTGTGTTTGATTGTACTGGGATTATCTCGATGGTAAGTTTTGAATACATTTCGTAGCGTCGTCATTTAAAAGAAATATAAAGCGGCTCATTAGGGTAATTGGAACAGAGTTCTTTACGTGTTGGTATAAAAGTTTTGTGTCTCGTGTTTCTTATATTCCAGATTTATGAAGGTTTGACATAGATATAAACTCGCTACTCGGTGATAAAGATTCTGCGAAGAATTTTTACGATCCATAAATTTAATCATACCTACTGCGAAGCGATTCGTAGATTTTTTCTATGAAATTGAGTATTTATGGAACATTTACGTCAAGTTTCGATGGAGGCTTATCAATTTAGTTTCACAATATCTATGAAGCCTTTAATATAAGCTGGTATTAGCATACGGAAATGGTAATACATTTTGATCCATACACATAAAAATATTCTGAAGTCAAAAGGCTTCATTTCTTGTACCTACTAATCAACCTACATTCTCACACTTAATTTAAGCCGTCCGACTTTCGCGACTTTTCCGGGCACAAAATCACCAATATACACGACAGGTCTGCATTTAAATATGAAAAATTGTTTCCTAAAGCAATCAATCCTTTTAATGTAGTAGGCAAAAACTAGTAAAGTAACTTATACCTCATACTTCATAAGTAAACATTAATCATTCCTCCTTTGAAAGTTAATCAAGCTATTTAAATTTTAAAAGTAATTAAAATGTCGATGGTACGGTGTGATAACGTTCTTTATTTAAAAGGGGTGACGCCTCACGCTCAACACTGTATTATGTAGGGAGTAAGGACACTGATATACACATATATATGTATATCAGACATACTCTTAACATACGTTGTCCTGACCGAAAGCTGGCTTTTCGTCAGAAAAAAATTGAGAACCCGATCGCAGAATAAAATAGAATAGAATAAATTTTATTGTACACCAAAATAGTAACAAAACTTTTTACACTAACTTAAATCTATGGGTACAATTGCGGTCTTATCGCTGACAGCGATATCTACTAGACAACCATAGGCCATCCTATGGTTGTCTATTAGATATGTATATATATATGATACTGTAAGAACTTGAAATAAAAAAGGGGGTAGTCTGTGGTGTACTGTAAATTAATAAGGTATTAAATTATGTACTAGAATATATATAGATACATAAGTATAGTTATTATATATATATAATACAACACATAAACAGAGAGAGAGAGAGCAGAGTCACCTACTGGGTCCAATTTTATTTTTAAACCATCTAGGGATCCATTTAAATATACACGCGAGGTTTCATTCATATAGGTCAAGCCGTTTGGGGGGAGATAGGTGACAAACAAACCAAATCCCAAACTTAAGTGGCAATAGGCAGGGCACATTTCTCGCAGAACGGATGGCAGTTGGCGCTGAAAGTTTCTGGAATGGCGACCACGTACCGGAAAACGTAGCGTTGGAAGGCCTCCTACAAGGTGGACCGATGACTTGGTAACGGTTGCAGGAGTCCGATGGATGCGAGACACACAGGACCGTTAATTGTGGCGACACTTGGGGGAGGCCTATGTCCAGCAGTGGACGTCTTTCGTTTGAAATGATGATGATGATGATGATAATGAGGTGACAAACACACGTGCAGAGGAATTATATATGCTAAGATTTATTTTGGTTGACCCAATGGAAATGAACAATGCGAATATAAGAAGCAAACAATAATGAACTTTATATTGTTGTATAGCTTTTCAATTTCTGTCAATTAATAATGGTAGCTAAAACCGATAGCTACAGCTTAAAAGTCCTACTACCAAACATTCTTTAGGTCAAGAGTCAATAGATTTCGTCCCATCAAGCGTCTCTACCGTCGACCACATTATTGTTTCATTATCATCATTTCAGCCGATAGACGTCTACTGCTGGACATAGGCCTCCCCCAAATGTCGCCACAAAGAACGGTCCTGTGCATCTTGCATCCATCGGAGTCCCGCAACCTTCACCAGGTCATTATTGTTTACCACCAGGTGAAATAGTTGTCAAGTGAGAGCCTATCAATAACAATAAAAACAAAATTTGTGGACAATCAGCTGAACCAGACCATTTTAGTATTTGTTGTTATAGCGACAATATAAATAAATCAGCTGTGAAAATTTCAACTGTCGTATATCTATCATGGTTCATGAATTGGTGACGGACGGACAGATAGTGGAGTCTCAGTAATAGGGTCCCGTTTTCTGTCAATGATGAATTAAGTACTAGCTGAAAGACAGTAATGATAAAGATCGAAAGCATCACACTAATATTATAAAGGCGATATTCGTTGTTAAGTTTGTTAGTTTTTCATGCTCAAACGGCTGAACGGATTCTGATAAAACTTGGTACACGGAAAACGCGGTTGCTCACAATGGCCCTCATCAGAAAGCTAAGTCACCCAATGGGCAATGGAAAGGGCTATGCCCGGAGTTTCTTTGCTTGATTGAATCAGAAATGAAGATATCCGCAGGAGAACTAAGGTTGCCGACATAGCACGAAGAATCGCCAAACTTAAGTGGCAATGGGCAGGGCACATTGCTCGTAGAACAGATGGCCATTGGAGCCGAAAGGTTTTTTAGTGGCGACCGCGTACCGGAAGTCGCAGCTATAGAAGGCCTCCTACGGTGTACCGATGACCTGGTAACGGTTGCGGGAATCCGATGGATTTGAGACGCACCGGACCGTTCATTGTGGCGACACTTGGGGGAGGCCTATGTCCTACAGTGGACGTCTATTGGCTGAAATGATGTTGATGCTGATGGTACATGGGTAGACCATATCTAGAGTATGTTCTCTTGGGATAATATTCTTCTATCACACGGGAATCTGCTGGCAACTGCTATCAAATAGCTCGTAAAATCGCAAATGAAGAAGAACCTATCTTTTTCGTCTTGCTTCATAAGAAAGATGAAGAGCAGAGAGAAGAATTTCTCCCAACGATGTTGTTCACTCATCATTATCATCATCATTTCAGCCGAAAGACGCTCACTGTTGAACATAGGCCTCTCCCAAGTGTCGTCATAATGACTGGTCCTATGCGTCTCGCATCCATCGGATTCCTGCAAACCTTACCAGATCATCGAACCACCTTGTGAAAAACCTTCCAACGCTGCATCTTCCAGTACATATGTGCCCACCATCCCATCTATTCCCGTGGGTGTCGTAAGAGGCGTAAGAGAGAGATTAAAGGTCACACCAGAGAATGGGCAGCAGCATTCTCTGTGCATTGCAACAACTGTAATGCGATCGCCATTTTGCTTGCCAAGCGTGGCGATTATTGCAAACCCTCTCCAAAACATGTAGTTCACTCATGTAGCACCAAATGCTGAGTTGATGAGTTCCGGCACAATATAATAGATGCTTGTTTGAAGTGTCGATAACTTGTTTGAGTATCTCGGCATAGTTTGAAAACGTTATTACAGTTCAATCTTAGGGGGGCGAGGAAGAAGCAGTTTGAAGAAGTTTCCGAAGCGATCCTGTAATTATGTAAAGTTCTAAATTGGAACGTGTTGTGAAGGGTAAACTTTGTTACAGACCGAAGAATATACTTGCTAAAGGGTATATTTAAGGTACATAATAGGTTATAGATAACATAACGCAGGCCGACACTACATTAAGTGCCGAAGATCTAAGATGGTCTTTCCCGGTTTGTCTATCATCAATGTGAATATGGTTTAAAAGCTTGTTGTCTCATCCAACGCAATATTTGACAAAAAGAGAGATATCGTCTGAACGCACTGTCAGCATTCAGTAACTTTTGTCACTCGATCAATATATTTTACAAAACTTGTTCAAAGGAATAGGTGTTTTTTATTAAAACCTTAGAAGTTTTTGTTATAAATTATTCTCATCCAGAATTTTAATTAAATGTGCAATGTACACATATAAAAAATATCTTTATTTTTGAAATTAATGAGTACTTTATGAAATCCAAAATTTACGCCAAATAGGAGATTTTCAGAGGTCTTTTCTGGATTACTTTTACCCAAATTTAAGTTTTTTTAGTGAATTTCAATAAAAACTTATTATTATGGATATAATATTATCTAGGATTCGATGTACGTTTTTAAAATATCTAAAGAAAGATGTGTAATGATGTCATAATAACGTAAGTGCGGTTGTATGGGATTGGTATCAAGGGTTGGGCGCTGTTAAGAAGTTATGTGTCAATTATGTGGATGCTAAAACTGTGATTATCTTTTTGTGTTAGCTCATGTTTAGACAAAGTACGTTCTTATCCGAAAAAATATATATGTTTTAACAATTTATGAAAGTGATTTCTGTTTCTGTTGAAAGTGGCTTAGTGTATTGTGCACAATCTTTAGCAGCTAGTGTGCCAAAATTTTAACACCTCCCTTGGTACCTTTTTCTCATCTTTCATACATTTTAATGGAACATTTTCCTTGTTATTTACTGAAATCTCTAAGGTTATGTTTTAAGAGCTGAACGTTTAAGGTGATTTAAAATAATTGCCCTTCGCGTTTACAAATATCTCTTGGATTTATGTTTTCGTCATAAATGGAAATATCGGACAAGCCGACGAACGGCGAGTATCCACCCTTACGTTGTTGAAACTTCAACGGTCCGGACTAAGCGTTTCGCTTCGTCGTTTATACCGCGTACATCGAAGGACTGGAACAATCTACCTGCTGCGGTCTTTCCGTCCAACTATAATATAGGTGTCTTCAAGGCTAGAGTGAATAGGCTCTATAATAGGAATAATAGGAATTTGACTAGTTTTGCCATCGATACGCTAAGAAGAAGAAGAAGATAGGCTCTTAATAAACTAGTGCGCCTGACCATCGATGATTGCATCTCCACTTACCATCAGGTGGGATCGCAGTCAAGCACTGGTTTATATCAATTAAAAAAAAAAATATATATATATTTAATGCAGTTACGAAGCGTTTCCTAATACGTTTCAAAAGTATGCCCGTGGACCGGAAAATACTTTTTTTGTCAAAACTAATCTAGGCTTACAGTCTCCCAATAGAAGAAAGTGCAATGAGCACAACAATGCAGTCTTAAATATTTCCTTCTTCTTGCGTTGTACTCCTCCATGCTGAGTGCCGTGATCTGTTTCGTCACTTTCATTCAAACGATATTTCTCCATATGTTTCTGTCTCTGGTGGTGTGAAGGGCACTGTATAGTGTAAAGTCAAGAGCAGTGTAGATCTGGTCAAACCAACTTGTTAAAACGTTGTTAAATGTTTAAAATTGCATTAATGTGGTTGAATTAGACATACTCAAGATAGGCTACTAAAGCTTAGGAGAAAAATCACGCTATCTTTTTCAGTTTTAGTCTTTCAATAACAAATCTTATGAATTTATAAAAAATCTCGACTTTTCATTTTAAAATTTTGATTTGAGTTGAAATTTGTAACATTTCAAAATTATTATAATTTGAATTTGTTTATCTCATCTTTTTTGTGTTATTTTATTGTGCGTTTATTAAATAGTAAGTATATGTTAGATTAAGTCTTTCAAGACAGTGATATTATTGTAGTGAGCGTTATATACGTTTTAATTGTCATGTGTATTAGATCTCTATAAATTATAATTCCTCTTGATATTTTTTGCGTGTGAAGTAGCTGTATTTAAAATAAAAGAATAAAGAGATCAATACACTAGCACTAACTTCTGACATTTTATAAGTGCTTTAGGTACTCTGTGAGCTGGTAAATGAAATGACTGACTACGTAATATAATACTTATTGTCCGACTGATACATGGGACGGTTAGCGAGCGACTGCTCCTAACCGTTGACGTTACAGAATATACTACATGCCTAGACAGACCCCACTATGTAGGCCTATGTGAAATAAAAAAAACTTTTGACTTGACTTGACTTGAATATGACTATGTAACTGTGAAAGAAGTGTATTTTGATGCTCATGTTAGTCTATAATTTTATAACGCTCAAGCATTACCTTAACCAACTTAATGTCATCTGCCTACTGGTTTTTAAGTTAATTTGTGTCACCGCCACAAGCGATTTCTACACAAGCTTTACAAAAAAACCAACTCTTTAACCAAGTTATGTTTATTTTGTGAAATATTATTTGCTATCACTTCACACACACATTCACAGAAACAGGCTCTTTAAATCTTAATACTTTTCTCCAGAAAATGTAGCAAATTACCTAAATATATTGGTTTGGGTATATTTTACCAAATTAAGAATTCGTTTTTTACAGAAGAGAAGTATTGATATAGATAGTTTCATGTATATCATATTTCTGTTGATGCGCGCGACATTTTGTAGGTCATACAAAAATAGCAGACATTGAGATGGTTTCTTTGTTCTTTCCTAGTTATGAGCTTGCTTATACTTTTCTCTTATCTTTTCTCTTATCTACATGTATTCAATTCAAATTAACTTGAGGCATTCCTGTAGAATTTTAGTTCAAGTTTGAAACTGCTAAAATTTAAACGGTGTACAAGATCCCGATATTATGTCGTTAATGTGGTAAAGTGTATTCTAGGAATAAATAACAAAAAATTACTAAGATAAACAAAAAGATTGTATACATAAGCTCAAAAACTACTGAACTGATTTAAAATATTATAAGTTTAATTAATTAATTTTGATTTAATTTAAATTGTATTTAATTTACTTTATATACGTAAGTATGTAAGGTATTAATCAATTTTCTCCCCAGAACACTACTTTATGTCTGAGTAACATAAGCCTATATATTTTCTACTGTCATGCAAGCGAAACCGGTGGCAGATGCTAGTTAAAATAATAAAGCTAAAATGAATAGGCTCAATAGCTCAAATCGCACGTCGAAATTCCCTCTATTAATCGTGAGTTCGAGTTTACCAATTAACTAAGATCTAGAAGTAAAATTATATGTTTGTCAATACTCGAAGTACAATTACGTCTACTATCATTTCAGTCAAGTTGTAACCTCATAGGCAGCTGTCAACCCGAGAGACAAGTCCCTACAGGCATTAACTAATTGAATTGTACATATAGGTTATCTTCACTTGTAGGTACAATTTTGTAGGTACAGTGTTTTGGTTTGACTATAGCGGAGCATAATAAATCTTATAATGGACCCACAGCTGGGACTAAGGCATCTTCTCTAGGAAAGAGAATGGGCCGTAATTCTCCCGTTGGGTCCAGTGCGCGTGGATTTGTCTATACGTAAATCTAATTTTCTCTTGGAGTTTTTTGATGCATGGAAACCGTGACCATAAGGTATCAATTATACTTATCGCTGTGTTGTGTGTGCTGTGTGTTTGTGTGTGTAGTGTGTGTGTGTTGTCTGTGTGTGTGAGTGTGTGCTGTGTGTGTGTGTGTGTGTGTGTTGTGTGTGTGTGTGCTTATTATGAGTATAACTTATGCCTCCATCATCTAGGTGTATTGAGTTTCTGTGTAATGACTGCATCAGAAAACGTTGTTACTGTAACTGAAAAATTAATATAACGAAAAATAAAAAAAAATATTTTATTTTGTATGGGTGGCTTATAGCAAAAAATTTAAAATATGTAGAACGACAGAGTAAATCACTACAAGACATTTTCTAGCCTCCATATATAATATAATGGGTTTTAGTTGAAACTGTTACAAAAGCAATTGAAATACACAGATTGCTTTTTGAGATTTTTTATTTAGTGTATTATTATATACGTTTTTATGGTAGTTAAGTATTTTTTATTGGATTTTCATCACGTAAAGTTTAGTTCGAAGATCATAAAAGACAAAAATATAATAATGTTATTGGCACTCGAAAATGTGAAGAAGACTGAGTTGTACAGGTCAGACAGCCAGTCACTTCATGTAAAACTGCAGGTTTTCAGTTGCATGTGGTAAGATAGAGCTAAGAAAATCATTGGCAATAAGGTCGAGTTAAAACTCCAAAGTCTAGACCACCGATGCCGAGTTACTGGCCTGTCGGTTTCCTATCGTTTACATTTCGGAGAATGTGCTATGTAATTGCAAAATTTAATTCCGCCATATGCGTTCCATCATCGGACCACTAAACGTACGACATTGCGTCACCAGTACATGATGGAACTCCCACTCATAATATGTACAAAGCGTTTTGGGAATACATTCATTATGCGTACAGCTAAGAAGTGGAATTCCCTGCTGCAGTCTGTGTTTCCTGATAGCTTCAACCCAGGGGTCGAATTTTTACAAATGCATCCGCAGATGCAGTGAATATTATTCATTTTATTTATTTTATTTTTACAAAAACTCGAGTGACTGAGTATCTGACTTTCACAATTCTATTTTCTTCATCTTTTCATGTGAATTTTATGTCAAAATAGTTGACGTTAAACTGCTTTAGCAATGAACTGTCAAACGTTTAAAGGTTAAATAGTCGTTGTATTCTGTATTTTTTTTAATTTTCTGCATAATTTACTTAATCTTTTCACAGCTTTCTTTTCGTAAGAACCTTCTCCTGTCAATAAAACAAAGAATTTGCGAAATAGATTCAACCGTTGACACGTAAGGACATGACCAAGGAAAATAGGGGTTCATTTTATTTATTTATTTATTTAGACTTACAGCTAATAAAGCCAGACAAAAAAAGGAAACCATAATTATTGGAAAGCCAATTACAAGTCCTCACGTATAGACATTAGAATAAATTAAAAAATGGTGTGAGCACAAAAAAAAGTTAGTTAAGTAGGATACAGCATTAATAACTAATAAACAATCTATAAAATCTATTAACCTAATCTATTTATTTTGATATAAATAGATAAGATAGATAGATGACTATCTGTCCATTCTAAACAACCCAGTTACTAAGCATTTTTTTTTTGCTATTTAGCAAATTTTTACAATTTTGGAACATTGTTCAAACGAAACACAAAACTGCTGAACGGGGCTAGTGACTTTTGGGACACATGTGTCGGACACACGATGATTCAGCAACTTTTGTTTGGTAGTTCTCATTTCTATGACAGAGCAATAAAGTCTATATTTACTTGTTCTAGCAATAAATAAAACAGTGTAATGTATGCTTGCGCTATAAAATACACAAGGGATGTTCACTAAAATGTCGAACTGGTGGATGTATGAATTATTCACGTTACAATGTTTGACAGCTAACAAATAGAGCTGACAAAGTTCATTTGAAAAATCTTACCTTATAAACTATAATGACACCTCCCTTCACCTTTGTACTATTCTTCTGTTTCCTTCTTCTTTTCTTTTATTATTGTGCGTACATAAATTGTTAAATAAAAAAATAAATGATAAATTACAAAATCAGATTGTTACTGAGAATTCCGTAATGTGAAAATAATTACTTTAACTGGTTTGATATTTTGTATATTGACTACTAGTTTTTGTCAGCAGCTTTGCTCTCGTGAAAATAGATGTTCAATTTTTTTTTAATTACTGCGTTTGACTCACTAACATTTAACAAAGGAGTATTTCTTTTAGGGAGTCTGGAATCAAGTGGATTGAAAAATAATATAATTGACTGATGTAAAAGAGGCAAACTAAACCATATTCAATTTCTTAAAAAAAAAAAACCGTTGACAGTCGAATTTTATTCCTATTTCAAACGTAAAACTTGTGACGTTTGTTGAAATCCTGTAGGTGCAGAGTGTAATACGTGTCAAAGCGAACGAACATCTCTTGCAACCAAACGTAAAAAAAACGGCACGCAAATATTGACTCGTATGAAGCATGTTACTAGTGTTGCTACTAACAAACATCGAAGCTTTACCACTACACCATTTACAAATAGAACGTCCCTACAGAGAGAGAGAGACAGAATTGAGAATGAACTATATCAAAGAGTGCATTGCTATTCTTTATTTTGTATAAGTTTTTCAAAGACTGGACAGGTCCACTCAAATCTGTATGGTTCTTTCTTCAAAAGACCATCTCAGACAAATCTGCATTGTTCTCATGTGATTTGACCATTACTTATTAACTGTATGGACTTTAAAAGAGACTTTGACCCCTGAGTTTGTTTCGATGTTTCTTCTCAGGGTAGTCAGCTAGGAAACACCGGCCTCATCTAGTTTAAAATGACGAAAAAAATTGACGTGTAAAAGTGTTTTTTTTAAACGTAGGTACTTACAAAATAAATATCATTTATTATATTCAATGACAACAAACTACTGTCTCAATAAAATATCAAAAGTACAATAAAACTACTCAAAAATTGCAGCCCGATTCCTCACCTGTTAGACGAATCGCCATCCAAATTCCTGCAGCAAAATTCGCGGTCGTAATCGATTCAAGGGTGTTGGTTATTTGCGTTAAAAGCGATACATCCGGCCCGACGGTCCATTAGCAGGGCGACGATGCGATAAGTGTTCCCATTCTCTGCAGGTTCGATACGAGGGCCCCAACAAATTTTCGAAATTATTTTTGCTGTCACTGGCGTTTTTTAGGATTCCGTACCTAAGTCGGTAAAAACGAAACCCTCAATTTATTGTCCGTCTGTCCATCTGGCGGTCTGCTCGCCTGTCCGTCTGTCAACCCTTTTTCAATCATCAAATTTGTCTATTATATGTATGTATTGAAAATAGATAAGTATGTTTTTCAGTTGTCTATTACTCATAACACAAGCTCTGCTTAGCTTGGGACTAGACGACGCGACGTTGTGTCATAGTTGTGGAATATTATATTATGATTACCTACCAATACGATTTTTCCAACAACAAAGAATAATTTTCATGAAAAAGAGCCACACTAGAATTTTATAAGCCTTTTTGCTCTGAATATAGTATTGCTCTTAAAATAAAAGCAAGTGTGATTTAAAATTCTGAATTCGGTACGCATTTAGAGGCGTGAGTAATAGTGATTTACATTTTTACTTAAGTAAAACATGCAAATGTCTGCGAATATATGCTAAGATTTATAGATTTATTCTTTTGTAAAGAACGAAATAAATTCAAAGAAATCAGGTTTTTTATATGACTATGAATGTTGAAGAATTGATAATGATCTTTTTGTGGTGAATGCGCCTCTTTAAGATCATACATCACGTTCATAAACTTCACTTTGTGTAATATTTTTTTTTTTTAATTTTGTGAACCAGTGCTTGACTGCGATTCCACCTGATGGTTAGTAGTAATGCAATCGTTGATGGTGAATTGCACTAGTTTATTTAGAGTATTTCAACACCATTGCTCTCAAAACGGTGAAAAAATACGTCGTAAGGAAACCGGTCATGTCTTAGAATAAAAAATTCCAAGACATGTGACATCTAGGTACCAATGTGTACTGGGCCCGTGTCCTTTAATTTTTTTAATTTTTTATTGTACAAAAAAACTTAACATTAATACAATGATTTGATAATTTATGTGCAAAGGTGAACTTAACTCAACAATGAGTTTTCTCCCAGCAAACCTTTAAGTCACAGAAAGAGATCTTATTCTAGGGTATTTAGTCCACAATAAATATATATACACTTCTGGACACATCTATTGGCCCTCCTTGTATTTTCAGTTTCGTTTGGTCCTAGCTAAAATTTTATATTAGGTCGAGCAAAAAGTTTTTATGCAGTTTTGAACCTGGCACATTCACAATTTCATTCAATAGTCTTTTTTTGAATTTCGAACTCAGAATTTAAAGAAACAAAAGACAATTTGGAGCCTGTTTGTTGATATCAAACAATCGAATACTAAGAAAACTTGGTTTTATTGGTTTACTTGGATTTAATTCTTGAAAAAGTGATTGATATCTTTGGTTTTGCAACAAACATTACTTATTCTTAACATTAAGGTGAGGTTCTATCAATAATCTATGGATACTTCACCTGAAGTCGCCGCCCAAGCTGTGGCAGTTATTCAGGCCGGACACAGCCAAAGAAACATGAGTGCTCAACTTAATTTAAGTCGATCTGCGCTCCGAAATGTTTATCGGAGGTACCTAGAGACTGGCGGCTTTGTTCGTCGCCAAGGAAGGCCACGATCTCGGGTCACAACTGAAAGGCAGGATCGATTCATCGTGACGACCAGCTTGAGAAATCGTCACCTTACCTCCATTGAGATACAAAACCAACTTAGCGACTTCCACGGAGTATCTGTGAGCGCTCGAACTGTTCGGAGAAGGTTAAAAGAACGCGATATGGTACCACACAAGCCAGCTAATGGGCCCAAACTAACGCGAGCCCACCGAACAGCGCGCCTTCATTTCGCACGCAGTCATTTAAATTGGACACAGCAAGATTGGAGCCGTGTACTCTTTTCTGAAGAGTCTAAAATTGTGTTACATGGCAATGATGGAAGGAAGAAGGTCTACCGACGTAAGGGAGAGCGTTTCGCACAATGCTGCTTTGAAGAGAGGGTTGCTTATGGCGGTGGCTCATGGACTGTCTGGGGCGGTATATCCGCGAGCGGCAAAACTCAACTTGAGGTTGTTACAGGACCACGGCTGCCAACATTAAATGCTGAAAGGTACATTCGTGAGTGCTTAGAACCTCACGTGATACCATACGCGGACTATGTGGGCCCAAATTTCCTTTTTATGCATGATAATGCAAGAGCCCAAGCGGCCGGCAACGTCAGGGAATATCTTCGGGATGTGAACATCACAGTTATGGACTGGCCAGCCAGAAGCCCAGACATGAACCCCATTGAGCACATGTGGGACGAGCTAAAAAGACGTGTTAGGGCTTGTCAGCCAGTTGCCCAGACGATGCAGGAGTTGAAAATTGCCATAGAAGATGAATGGGAGATGATCCCTCAAAATTTCATAGAGCGGTTGATAAACTCTATGCCTAATCGTATGAGAGCTGTGGTAGATGCCCATGGAGGCAACATGCGATATTAAATTAAACCTTTATTTGATAAAACATGTTTTTTATTCAAAAATCAATTGCCTTTAACAAGGCGCATATCCGACTTGTTAGGCGTAGCTCCATGTCGTATGGTATTCTGAATTCAAATTTAAAACAATACGATCGAAAAAGATGGTAAAATGTATCAGGTTTAAAACTGCATCAACAATTTTTGTTCAATCTAGCAATCATATTTCGGTAGGGGCCATCGAAACCTACGGCGAGCAATGGGTGGCTCGCCGTCTGACCGTCCGGTAACCGTCCGGACCGAGCCCAAGTCGTCGACGGCGCGTATTGTTCCACGCGCGCCTCAGGGAGATGTCAGCAAATCGTAGGGGCCCAGCAGGGTCGAAGCCTACTGGGGCCACGGGTAGTGTGAAAGCGAAACCCGGGGCCCTGGGACGAAGGCAACGAAGGAACAGGAGTGGGTTTTTAGTCAGTAAGAGTCTGACACTATCTCGCGCTCCGCCCAAGAGCGGGGATGTCATTAGGATGATTTTCCCACCCAATAAAAAAAAAAAAAAAAAAAAAAAACTCTAAGGTGGGCCAATAGGTGTGTCCAGAAGTGTATATCCTCTTTATCTAACTAAATGCCGTTTTTTAAAACGGGTTGCTTTGAAGTGACTGAGTCTTTGGATTGACATGGAATTATAAGTTTAAATAAACTTTACATTAAAGGTACGTTATTCTTTTTTCGAAATCACGTATCTTTTCGTTTCTTTTTGTTGTACTTTCTGTAATATCGTAGTACTTAGAACCATGAAAGCTAATAAAAAAAATGTTTTTTCATATTAAGTGTTCCAAAGTAAAAACTATGCATTTCAAAGGGCAAGCAATATCAATGACGTTTACCTACGATTTTCTTATAAACCTACATAGCATAACCGTACAAATAGAGCTCCAAGGTTAAGCAATGCTTATTGAAGTTAGCCTTTGGATGGGTGACCATCTTAATGTTCCTAATTCCTCCGTGCCTTGTAAAGCACGTAAAAGTGTCGGCTGTCATTTTTAGAACTTTTACAGTCATTACGTAGAGTTAGGAGTTAGGCAATCTGACATCAGACTTGCCAAAGGTTATATGAGGAGCGATATGAAAGAAAAAGGAATCCGTGACTAGTTTATATGAAAAAATACAAAAAAATAAGTTTCGCCGACTCCTAGCGATTAATAATATAATTACACATAGGGCTTCTCCGAGTGTCCTGCACAACGACTTAAATTGCCAATCCATACTACGACTTTCTATGATAAATCGTTTACTGTCCAGGCTGCTCGTCTTATTATTATTATTATATAATATTTCTGTCTATAGTATTCAATAATTATGTATGTATATATGTATCTATTATATAGCATATGTATATATCTGGGTATCTAATATAATATAATTTGTTTAATGCTGGTTTTGTCACACCAATGACAGCCCCATTTCTTGTCCAGGCAATTAGTGTCCATTCCAGGTTGCCTGGAAAAGATCACGGAATGCGATAAGGCCGCTCATTGTATGTATGTGTTTTAGTTTTAGTTTCCTTTTATGTTTGTATTGATGTACAATAAAGGATATAATAAATAAATAAATAAACGACCGGTCCTGTGCTTCTCGCATTTCTCTGATGCCCGCAACCCTCATCAAGTCACCGGTTCGCCTCAATAAAATCAATTCATAGCCTTGAAAGTTTACAAAAAAGGCCCACTAAAATTACAGTAGTAACATGTTTAGGAAATGCTACAGTTCAGAACTGGCATAACAAAAACTAATTGAAGTAAAAGCTTTCTGTTTTCATTGGCGTACCCTATAAGTTATTGAATGGATCAACTATTGACCCATGTCAACTTGGCACCGGCCTTTTACTCTGTTCCAGTTTACTACCTCTATTATCCCAGTAATCTAATTCCAATAATAAATTTGTTTACATTAAATATTATAGCTTGCCTTTTTTTCCTACAGCTAAGACAATATCAATTTAAAACTCCGTAAAAAAAAACATTGAAAGCCCTTGATCTAGAGTCTAGGTCTAAATTCTAGACGCATGCAATTTTGTATATAATCCTTATTTCATGAAAAAAAACAACCTAGAAAGTATTTTTTATATTTTATCTACAAAAAGGGTTTAATGGTTAATAATTAAATAATTTGCAAAACGCAAACCAAGGCCATGGTGGTAGATAGATCTGGAGAATTAGAGCTCACTGACGCGTTGAACCTAGAAACAGTGGAAAACTTTAATTATCTGAGTTTCAACGTCAGTAATGATGGGTCGTGTGAGAAATTTAAAGGAGAATTGGCATGGCTAAGAGCCCCATGTTTCAGTTTATAAAGTCTGGAGGGATTGGACAAAAACCAAATTGTTAGGGACACTAGTCTTCTCGATCACTGAAAGCTGCAAACCGCAAATGCATCGACGCCTTTGAGATGTGGTGGTGAAGAAGAATGTTCCGTATCCCTTGAACAGCATTTCGGACCAACGTATCCATTTTGTAAGTACTTAAAATCTACTCACGGCTATCGTCCGAGTGCATTCGCAAGATTCTGCAATACTTTGGTCACATTGCAAGAAAAGACGGTGGTAACTTCGAAAGGCTCATTGTGACCGGTAAATAGAATGAGAAAGGCTTTGCGGGCGTAGCCCAATACGTCGGTCCGAACAGATCTGCACCGCTCCTGACTCTACAATATACAATGCCCTTCACACCGCCAGAGACAGAAACAGATGGAGGAATAACATAAAATTTAAAATAATGAAGCAGGGAGGTCACAACACTCAGCATTCAGGAATACGACACAAGGAAGGGAGGAAGAATCATCAAGGCGCAAGGTATATTTAAAAAAAAAAATCTATCAACATTTAATTTTTTTTACTATCTCAATGAATGAAGTTGGAGATTAAAATTTACAAGTCCGCGATAAGACCTGTTATACTGTATGGATATAAAGATGGATGAAAAAAGACTGCATATAGTGGAGATGAGAATGTCGAAATGGATGTGT
This sequence comes from Mythimna vitellina, assembly GCA_949316375.1. Taxonomy (NCBI): domain Eukaryota; kingdom Metazoa; phylum Arthropoda; class Insecta; order Lepidoptera; family Noctuidae; genus Mythimna; species Mythimna vitellina. The sequence continues at coordinate 1,584,653 of OX438687.1, read as the reverse complement.
ATACATGCAATCTCACCACATCAAACCCCATGGTGTAACGAGAATGAATAAAGTGAGAAATGAGTATATTAAAGGAAATTTGAAAGTGGCTCCAGTGACCAAAAAGTTAAAAGGAAATCATTTATCTCGAAATGGTCACGTGAAGAGTAGGGATAAAACGCATGTTACTAAAAGAGTTCTGAGTATACAAGTACATGGATGGAGAGGGAGACCAAAGAAAAAATGGATGGATTGTGTAAGGAGTGATATGAAAGAAAAGGAAGTTAGTTGATAGTGTGACGGGAGACAGGACAGAATTGAAGAAAAAAACGTGTTCCGCCGACCTCAAGTGATATGGGACAAGGGCTGGATAAAGAAGACTGTGTTATTGAATGAAAGCGTAGTTAAAAATGTAGCTAAATAATTATATTGCTACTCCTTTACCCATAAGCAGCACAGCACAAACGATATTCAACACGAAAGCCAGCCAAGTGTACGAGACTATTGACGCGGACGATGTCTTTAAAACACTCCCCAGCGAATTTTTTTGTAGGCTTTTACACAATTTTATTTGTGTTCCCATCTCTCTGGGGACGCATGTTTCTCGTTCAAAACAATTACAGTCCGCTTAAAGGTAGGAATACCGCTCGAGTTAAAATGTGAAAATGCTTTGTGAGTTTTTTTTTTATAGAATGCGGAATATGTATGTAGATTTGTGTGGTGATCTGGAAGTGAAAGAAGAGAAATGGGTATGAATTAATGTGTTTTACAAAGTGGATTTGCTAGGGTTTATGTTTAAATACTTAATGTTTTAGTCATACAAATCCTCTTGAATTATTCCAATAAGTACTTAGTGTGAATGTGTTAACTCAGTGAGAAAAAAAAAACCAAAACCTACGACACTAAATATTAATTTAAGATCTCAAAAACTCTTCTTTTCTTATTTATACACACTATTTTCTATATTCCTTCTAATCTCTCCTTTCGCAGGTCCACAGAAAGAAATTTCTTTTCAAATAAGCAATAACGTTGTACAAATTTTCATAATGATGTATCTTCATCTGTGTATATGTATATACCTCAATCTTATAATAAATAAATAAAAGCAATTGGAATAGATTGCAATACAAATGAATCACTGTGACCAAGCAAATAAAACTATTTTAACAGAAAATGGAAAACGATGATAAACAGCCACGTAGAAGGAAACAAAAAGGTATAATGATGTCGGGTAACAAGAAACCGGTAGGACACCTTGTTAATTTTCAGTTTATGGTTGCAACAGAAAGCCAAAATCTATGAACGCCTTGGGATCATTTCGGGTCGCCTGGCAAGCTCTCAACGATAGTATCCCTCTTGTCGCTCGTCGAACCCTCATTTGTTTAAGTCGGCTAAGAGAAGCAAGCATATAATTCTGTTACTTGATTATGCCTTCCTTGGTCGGGTGATCTTGACTATGAATAGTTTTCGCTGTCAAAACAGAATGGGCTTGTTCTATGTAAATGTAGGGAGTCAAACTTCGATGTATAGAGGATTTTTCTGCTATCTTTGTGTTTTACTAATTGTTTGTACTTGTTGTGTTCATGTTGCGAAATTCAAAAGAATGAAACTTTGAATATAGACAATAAAAACTATGTCATCACTTATTCTTTTAGTTCACAAGCTTGCCTAGCGATTTCCTAACTATGCATGCCGATTCTATGCTGGTTGGAGGGACAGGAAGATTGGCCAAAAAAAAGGTTGATGGATTTTGTAAAAGAAAAAGGAGTCAAAGTGATTGCTGACAGAATAATCTATCCACCTTTTCTTTGGCTTCCCCCTCCCTCTTCATCGAAATCTAGCTAAACTTGTAATAACACAAATTATGTTTATATGAGTACTTTTGACACTTTTTCGTAAAGTTCTAAATCCGGAGAACTTGTTTGGAAGTAGCAAATAAGATTTATAACACTTTGATACACCTACGAGTTTCTTTCTTACAGTCCCTTGAAAATTCTACTGGCATTTTATTTCTTAACCTTTCGGAAGTTTTGCGTACGGATAATAAAAGGTCATCGTTTATTAAAAGATATATGAAATGATATGTTTCTTTTTTTTGCCGAGGGTTGGAAAGGATGGAGGTCCGTAAGGGAGTTTTCTGGCCTTAAAATTTAGGTGCAACACATTTATTCTTATGTATGATTTGTGTTACAGTATATTTTATCGTATATTTCAAATAAAAGGTGTTATGCCTTTGCGCTCTGCAAAAATTGCAACCTTTGGGCCTCTGGGGAGCAAACAATTATTAGAATCATCATCATCACCATCATCATCATTTTAACCGAAAGACTTCCAATGCTGGACATAGGCCTCCCCCAAGTGTCGCCGCAACAAACGGTCCTGTGCATCTCGCATCTGTCGGACTCCTACAACCGTAACCAAGTCATCGGTCCACCTTGTAGGAGGCCTTCCTACGCTACGCTTTTATTGGAATAATACAAATAATTTCTATAAAAATTTAAAATACATATTTTTAAAATAATAAAATGCTAAACTATTATACGCGCTATCAACCTTATTTTTATTCCTAATTTTTGTATCCTTTTCAAATAATTTAGGTAAATAGTACATTTTCACGTATGTTTTACGAGCACGGGTTTATTTTACCCACCCGTGTAGACTTTGCACCCCAAAGTCGTTGTGACTGTTTCGAAAAATCTCACAACCCTTCCAGGTATCGGCCCAGACCCGCCAATCATGCTTACAGCGATAATGTATGTTTCCTTATTATTACTTCTATTTAAAGAATATCTATTAAGCAGTTTGATATTTCTGTGTCTGTGATGTATGTAATGTATGTACTCTTAATAATTTTTTTTTTCGTAAATGGAATGAAAGGGTACATAAAACTATACGTCACATGCAATTATTAAAATCGTGAGTTAATTTATTAATTTTAGTGTATTAAATCGTCCGAAGAATTGCAGAACGTAATTGGCAGTGGGTAGGACACATTGCTTGCAGCACAGTTGGTCGATTGAGACGAAATGTTCTGGAGTGGCGACCACGTACCAGAAGAAACAGCGTTGGAAGGCCTACCACAAGGTAGACCGATAACCTGGTGAGGGTTGTGGGAATCCGGTGGATGCGGGACGCTCAGGACTGGTCGTTATGGCGACACATAGGAAAGGCATATGTCTAACAGTGGCCGTCTTTCAGCTGAAATGATGAAATAATATAATTGTAGCGCGACCACATGGTGGGTCCATTTAAATTTCAAGTAAATGATGCTTATATTCTATCTTAATTCAGAAAAACCTTTGGAATATTGCGCTTTATAAAACAAATAGATTTCATAAAATTATATGATAGAGTTACTCTATACTCCAAAACCTTTATTCAGAATCCTTTCATCAGAATTCGGCAACATAGCTTGTAATTGATTCATCAGCATCTCAGTTCGGAGTGCTTGAGTGCCTTAGGCCCTCCCCGGAGGGCCGTAACAATGACGTGGAATTAATGGTCCCTCACCCCTTGTAATTCGTTTCTTGCAAATAAAAGTCGCAAAGTTGCGGTATGATGATTTGACGATTGTTAAGATATTCGTCTTTATCTACAGTGACTGCATCGTCTTCAAAGTAAGATTAAAATCTGCTTTCGTAAAATCGTCTTTATAATCTTGTCTTCTAATAATATAAAAATCTCTGGTCACAGAGTTTGTAATAGAACTCCTCCGAAACGGCTGATAAAATTTTTTTTGCATATTTGTTAGCTCTGAAAATATCAGTCTTACCAACAAAAAAAAAATAACTTACAGTCATAGATTATTTGTTACCTTTACCCACCCCTACCCCCCATTTTTTCTTTACTAATTTGTATGGCTGAACAACATTTGCCAGGTCAGCTAGTTTTATATAAAATATTTTAAATATACATGAGAATACATGTAAAAAAAGTCATTCTATTGAATAATTAAAAAAAAAAACTGGTATATCATCTATATAATCTGATATCAAGCCAACTACGTTAATGTATCGATAAAACTCTAAACCTTAATGTTTATTGTGCCATAAGTTTGGTATTAATGTGTTACAATAATTCCCCAGCTATAATAAATTATACTAAATATTTTAGCTTAAATTAACAAACAAAGTGGTAATCGCGATTTGACGATATCCGTCGGGCAATTCTATATGATATATCTGGTTGCACAGTGGAACCGACGTCCGATGCGGGATTAATCTGTTATCAGTACAGCGCATAACGTTCAGCATTATTAATATACTACGGATCAAATAGGATTGTTACTAAATATGTATATGTAGTCACGTTAGATCAATATTTTAGTTATTCCACAAGTTTGTAAATAAACAAATGATATTGATACGATGATATTCATCAAGATTCTGACACTTTCATAGAAAGTGAAATACAATGGAATTATTTTTGTTGAGAACGTACATCAATTAAGTTAAATCTATATTTAAAACTAGACATAACCCACAAGCATTAGAAATAATAAGGCAATAGATAACATGACTAATAGAATCCGAAGAGCTCGCTTCACGATATCTAATTTTAGATCACGTTTTAATTATGTGCCTTAAACTTTATCCTAACCATTAGGCACTTTGCTATCTACTACCGACTGACAAACAATAAATTACCATTATAATTTACCATCACAATATACGGTCAAATAACAACAAAATTATCTACACTATCCTCCTTAGAGAGAAAAGCGTGAAGGATTATTACCATTAATTTTATTATCTACCATCTAAGCAGCTTACTTACATCCACTGCAGTGTACGTAAATACTACTGAAATATTTATCAGTCATAAAATATTTCAGTATCTCCTAAAAGTAAGTAGGTTATTGTTGTGCTTATGCAAGATGGAGTAGCACCACCTTTATTTTTGTGCTAGCGTAGTTTTAGTTTGGTCCATTTTCTAGATATTATACATGAATATGCTTTTTAGTTGAAACTAAGACCTTCCAACTATATACGCTAATCATACTCGTATCTCATTCTGTATACGGTGGACTAAATAACAGTTATGGTAATCGAATTTCATTTTTTCTTTCTGATCCTCACTTATTATAAAACAACCTAACTCCAAATGTAATCTATCTCTGACACTCAAAGGTTTGCCGGGAGAAAACTCATTGAACAAGATTTGTCAAATCACTGTGTTTTAATATTAAGTTTTGTGTAAAATAAAAAATTAAAGAAGAACAAACTCCACCTCCGCCTCTGTGTGTCTGTTAATAAACGCGATAAACTCAAAAGCTACTGAGTGGATATTTATGCTTTCATAAATGGAGAGAGTCATTTACGAGAAACATATGATATTATAATATGCATATTATTATAGAAAAAAGCCAAGAATATCAACGATTTCTGACACCCGTAAGCCAAGTAGCAATGTTGCTGATTATCAATTATTCGTCAAATCTCAATTTAAAAGCAAATACTTCTATTTCCTACAACTAATGTATCTATCCGTTAGAGTGCGGAGACCCAGTGACCTAAAATACAAGCCCCTAAAGCCTAGCTAAGGCGGCAGTCTCCCACAATAAACTAGAATAACACTATAATTGTATACATGTCTCCAATGCTTGAAATGTTTATTGTGGTGAGAAAAATATATCCTTATTATTATTTGTATTATACCACATAGATTTCCTCTTTAAGTTGTAATAACATACACATCTGTTTGCCTTCAAAAATGATGATTATGATATAATTTTTAGCCTAAGGCACCAAAGTAAAGTCAAAACCCATTCTATAAATAAAAACTTGTATAAATCTACTCCCACGTTCGTTCTTCCAATTACAGTCAGCCAACCAAATATTCCTCAGTTGTTAATATTAAGACATATATATAATCTCGTTATTGTACCTGATATAACTGACGAATGTGCGGTCCATTTCAACTATTGCTCGAGTAATAGGATTACATGCCCATAATTGAAATGTGGGCAACCATAATAAGCAACAGAGCTTAGCATAGGATGAATTTAATTGTGTTATTTGATATTTTGAAGGCGTTATTTTAGTTAGATGAGTTTTGGTTTTTGGAACAGTTAAAGATGACCAAAGGGTTTTGTATTCATTATTTTGAACACAACAACTATATTACTTTTTTTACAAAAATAATTGTTGTCGTTACAGTTACACGTTCTTACTTCTGAATATGCATATCTTTTATTACAAGAATTGCGTGACGGATAAAAAATACAAGTGAACGTATTTCTTTTTTTTTTGTATGAAGCTTTTCATTACAGGTGACGAACGGTTTTGGCTTTGAACAGAGGAACGACATTCACGACATTAACAATCTAGATGAATTTCAGTTCGAAATGAATTGCTGTTTTACCATTTACTTTTGAATATAATAATCCTACATTCATTGCGGCTATGAATGAAAAAATACCTTACGCAGGAGAAATTAAAGTAAACAGTAAACTTTTTACATTGCCTAACTAAAAAATGTTTGTAGCTGGTCTATACTTATAATAAATCTGTAGAAGTGAAACTTCTGTACATTGAAAATATCAAAAAAATAAATGGCAGGGGAGTGTTACTAGAATGACATCAATCCCAAAAAATGTGATTAAAATAAAATTTGTCTGTCTGTCTGTTTGTTCAGCATCACGCAAAAACTACCGGCTCGATTACGATGAAACTTGGTATAATTATTCTTTAATATCCTGGGCACCACACTGGGTACTTTTTATCCCGAAAAAGTATATACAAAACAAAAAACTTAATTTTGCGGTTCCATCCCTAGACCCGTTTACTGTACCAACCGCAAATAATAAGTTTGTCGTAGGTTACGTCACCCGCAGTGGAGTTCACTAAGGGGCGCTGCACACGGCTAAGATACTATAATATTTTACCTTATGATACAATATCGCTCGCCATACAATTCAATGGACTATTGAATAATAAATAGACACGACGAAGACAATAAATAATATTTTCGTATCTCAAAAAACCTAATAAAACCATTTTCGACTTCTACGCGGTCAAAGTCGCGGGCAAAAGCTAATCATTAAATATAGGGTAATTATTGATACAATCGATATTTATTTTAGTTAAAAAAGACTATCATTCTCTATATAAAATGATAAATCGTTCCAGTTTAGGTCAGTTTTGAGTCTAGAGTAGTGGTGACCTAGTAGTAACGGCCCCGACTTGCGAAATATGGGTCGTGAGTTTGAATAATCTATTTCATCACCACTGCTCTCAAAACGGTGAAAAAAAAAAACATCATGTCGAGGAAACTGGCCTGTTTTAGAATAAAAAAAAAGTCGAAGACATGTGACATCCATCCGAACCCACACTGAGCCTGCGTGGTGGATTACGACCAATTGCCTCTCCTAGAGAGGAGTCCTGCGTTCCAGCAGTACGAATATTAAAAAAAATACTATGCTATGTTATACAGTTTCCCGACGTATCCAACACACTACTTGTACTTATGGGGGCTCTACAGCTATTCAAGCATGGCCGCCGCTCGTCTTTGCATCTACCTATATCTTTAGCTGTAACCATATTATCTGTCTCAAGGGCCACTTATACATTACTCTAATTAATTAGCCTCGTGTATAATAGAGGGTTTAATTCATTCCGAGTTAATTGCATATCGCTTTGTGAAACTATGTTTAGGTGTAACATCATCATTTTGGACTGTTTGGGTCTGTAATATGGGGATATAGTTTGTAAAAACTTATGCAAGCCAATGTATAGAAGGAGATTATAGTTTGATCCCGAGAATATCCAAGTAACTAATTATATGTACTTTTATTTTAATTAAAGCGATTAATTGAGCGAACGCCGGCGTTCGCTCGGTCATTGTCTTTCTACTGTGTCTCTAATTACGCTACTCAAAAGGTTAAACTGTTTATTTCAAATAAAACATTTATAGGTAATTTTGAATTATCAAGAAATCAGTCAGTCAGAAAATGATAACAATTGCACATTCCAAAGCTTAGATCTCAATGGAGAAGAATGTGCAAAAAACTCCGTGGGGACTGTTTTAAAACATGACATATATTACAAGTATCTCGTTTATATAACCTAAATATCTAAGAAAGACTTAAAATTACCCGATAGAATTTCTCTTCACTAATATTTTATTGAAGTACATATCCCCTTAAAAGGAAAATAATCCAAATAGACATGAAACGCAGTTCAGAATACGAATGTTTCTACAACTCTTCATCAGACGATCTAATCAAGTGCCTGAATACTAGGCCAAATCGAATTCCAATTGACATTTTCTGTGTCCCTCATGTGAAATGAAACAGTCTCAATAGCCACTAAAGTAACACGGTTTTGCCACAGAATAGATAAGTGCAGAAGGTCAGCGAAATACATGTAACGAGCGAAAACATACGCACTTCTTTATAGATACTCGCACACTTGTATGGTGATATGAGTCCCTAGTGCGAATTTATTTAATGTTAATAACGCAATCGACACGTTTATGACGTTCGATGCTCCGATTGGCCCACTCCAAGCTCTAAACCAACCAGGGAGCCAAACGCATTAAACGTTGGATTGCATTAACGTTAAAACCACTCGCACTCAGCGCACAGAATACCTAGTGCAAGTTTGTTTAACGTTAACGCGAATCGATACGTTTATCACGTTCGGCGCTTCGATTGGTCCACTCCTTTTTACCAATCAGAAAGCCAAACTTTGTTAACGTTTCAATCGAGTCAAATGTAAAAACAACTCGGAATCGGTGTACTGCACTGCACTACGCTGGCACTCGATATATGCGTTCATTGTTGCTTGCTGTAAAAAGTCAACCTTCTGTGTTATTCTGTGGTTTTGCTGCATGTCTGTAAGTGGGTAATATTGTGCTAGGACAAACTTATTTTGAGAATGAACAAGATGTTAATGAACGAATAACAGCGTTGTTAGGACTCGTTTTGAGAGCAATTGTTTTTGTCTGCAACGACGAAAAGAAAGGTTTTGCTAAAATCTTAGATTAACATGTTAATGGCTGGTATTTCTAAGTACTGACTCGATAATACTGTGGGATATGTACAAAAAAAAATCACACTTATTGTCCCCGAAAGAAAGCCATTTTGATAATGAAAAGGTACACAATTTCGAAGTAAACCGGTGCGTTATAGCCAAATAATATTTTTGAGATTTGATTGTATTTTGGCCGGGAGGTTTATTACTCAGTAGTAATAAACATTGACCTAACTACAAATATCATGGTAAATCCAAAAATAAAATAAATTCGGTCTCATATTGTGTGAGCCATCTTCTTGTGGGGTAAAACTACGTAGTGTACATATATTACGGATGGCTTTCAGGCTGTACTTCGCAAGAGAACGGCCTCCCTGTGGTCTCGAATAAAGAGGAGCACCAACACGCTTCTGGAGGTGGTGTCGGACAGAGTGGACAGTCAAATCCTGAGGCAGTGGTCGCTCATGCACGTCCAAAATAATAATAATTGTAAATTTTACTAACATAGTTATAAGTTTGTACTAACATAATATGGACTTTTGTCATTACTAGGTCTGAAATAAATATTTTCAATTTCAATATTGTATTTTGCAACTATTCAATTTTAATTTGGTCCTCTTAATGAATTAATGACGAAAAACTAATAAAATTAAATGAAATGTAATTATAACATGCATTTTTAGGGTTCCGTACCTCAAAATAAAAAAACGGAGCCCTTATAATATTACTTTGTTGTCCGTCTGTATGTCTGTCTGTCAAGACAATTAATCTCGGAAACGCGTGAAGGTATCGAATCGAAATTAAAACCATATGCATAGGTCAGCAGTCCCTTAAATTTATTAAAAAATCAAATTTCTAAGTTAACTAAAAAAAAAGATACGGCCGTTTATGTCGTAAAAAAAACGTATATTTCGACACTATCAAGAGAATCAAAATTTATAGGGTACTTCCCGTTGACCCAGAATCCTGAAATTTAGTATAAAGCAAGATCATATAGCACAAGTATAGTAATAAATCTCAAAACAGTAACTTTAGTGTTACGACACAATTTTTTTTTCAAAACTGAAAAACTTTCGAGACTCCATCCGAGAATTGTAACTATATAAGGTGAGTTTGTACGGAACCCTTAGAGCACGTGTCCGACACGCACTTACCCACTTTTTTTTATCTCGTACTTGATTACAATCTCACCTGATGGTAAGCAAAGATGCAATAACTCTCGAACCTCTAATCTTGCTCTCTATTGCTCTCCTTGCTCTCTCTCTAATAACGCTCTAACCTTGAAGAAAATTAAATCATAATCAGACAAGAAGACTGCAGCAGGCAAATGGTTAATTAATAGTTGTTAGTTAATTGGTAGGTTACATAAATTGTTCTGCTTTGACATATTTTGTACCAGCTATAGCAGTTAATTGACATTGACTTGTTCGAAATTCTCTACAAAATAAATTTAATTTAAATATTTAATCCTTTCGTACTAAAATATTTTAATAGCCATCGGAACCACAACCTTGGTAAAAACTTATAAACAATAGGGACACCGACGTAGATTATTTAATAGAAGAAAAACCAAATAAAAATTAAATATATTCTTCGTTAATCTCGTTAGAATATAAACTACAATAATAACGTAGCCATGGTTACTCTCGTTTTATTACAAAGGAAGCGAATGTGCTTTCCAGAATTTATCGTGAGCAATATATTAAGTTTTGAGAAAGTACCCAGCAGTCGTTATGGTAGATTTCTTAATAAAGCCATGAATTCGCTTCTAGAAGGTAAAAAGCATGAAATATTATATTGAAATACTAGCATTTTCTTGTGACTTTGCTCTTGTGGCCTGACTTATAGGAACTGTTTATTTTTTGTTATAAATCCCAATGCCAGTTTTGCTTTATAATATTCGTAATCGAATCAGTAGTTAGGTACATTCAGAAATTACCTTTTATTACATAAAAGTTCGTTAAGTCATTGTAGTAACCAAAATAAGAAAGAAAGAAAGAAAAAGAGTTTATTCACGTCAAACATGGCGCATACCTTAAAAATAAAACTAAATAACAACAAAGATTTATATTATAAGTGGTAGGATATGCGCCACATTCGCGCAAAACGGCCAGCGCTCAGTAAAATGCCAGAGCTCGTGTAAGACAGAGCCTCAGCGCTGATTATCAGCACCAGCTATCGTCGACGGTGAGACGATGATCGGCCAGCAAGGATTACATATTATATAATTAAAATCACTGAATAAACAAATTAATAACAATAAACCATTACATATACAAAAAGGGGTACAAAAATAATAAAACAATAAAACACGGTTGACAAAAAAGCATTGACGTAGTCGATTATTAAAATGTTACTCATCATCATCATTTCAGCCGAAAGACGTCCACTGTTGGACATATGCCTCCCCCAAATGCTGCCACAACGACCAGTCCTGTGCGTCTCTCATCCATCAAATTCCCGCGACCCTCACCAGTTCATCGGTCCACCTTGTGGGAGGCCTTCCAACGCTGCGTTTTCCGGCACGTGGTCGCCATTCCAGAACCTTTCGTCCCCATCGACCATCTGTTCTGCGAGCAATGTGCCCTGCCAACTGCCACTTAAGTTTGGCAATTCTTCGGGCTATGTCCGTAACCTTGGTTCTCCTGCGGATATCCTCATTTCTGACGCGATCACGCAAGGAAACTCCGAGCATAGCCCTTTCCATTGCCCTTTGAGTAATTTTAAGCCTTCTGATGAGGCCCATTGTAAGCGACCACGTTTCGAAGCCATATGTCAACACTGGCAACATACACTGGTTCTTCTTTTGGTCGTTTCATTCTTGCCAGAGTGCTCATAGTTATCATGAAGTTAGCTCTCCGGTAGCTGTTAGAGTACGCCGCACTACTTCCCACCACTTTTGCCTGCTGGCAGCCACTTCGGCGCACTCGTTCAATGGGCCATCCAGCAACAGCCGCTTTGATCTGGTTTACCTATCGCAATGGTCGTCCTTGTATAACAAGGCGTTTGTTGGAGTCACTTCCACGTCGAAAACTACGGCCAAAATATTTAAAAATAGGAGTGCGCACCAGCATATACTAGAGTTCCTTGACAACCAATTTTTCGAGAGTACAAGCGTTTGTTCAAAACTCGGATAGATAGTCAGGACTCAAGAAATCTGGTGTGTCTTGCTAAGAATAATAATAATAATATTCCACAACTATCACACAACGCCGTCTAGTCCCAAGCTAAGCAGAGCTTGTGTTATGGGTACTAGACAACTGATAAACATACTTATATATTTCTAAATACATACATATATAGATAAATTACACCCAGACAAAGAACAAATGATCGTGCTCATCACACAAACATTTGTCCTGGGTGGGAATCGATTAGCAGTCAGGGCCACTAACCACTAGACCAACAGGCCAGTCAAAGAAGTGTCGTGTTACCTTATAACTGGTTTGTGGAGATTCGATAAGTATTCGTTCTGTGTAAAATGCTGATATTCAGCTGTTATCGGTTATATTGGAAACCCGATGCAATGGGTAGCTCGTCGTCCGCCCGTGTAGTGTTCCTTTTGCGCCTCAAAGAGATATCAGCAAAATTTAAGAGGGTCAGTAAGGACGATGCCTTCTTTTTTTTTTTATTCAAATAAAGCAGTGTTTGACTGCGATCCCACCTGATGGTAAGCAGTGATGCAAACATTGATGGTGAGGCGCACAAGTTTATTAAAAGCCTATTCACTCTAGCCTTGGAGACACCTAGATTATATTTGGACGGGAAGACCGTAGCAAGCAAATTGTTCCAGTCCTTCGATGTACGTGGTATAAAAGATGAAGCGAATCGCTTAATCCGGACCGTTGAAGTTTCAACAACGTAAGGGTGGATACTCACCGTACGTCGGGTTGTCCGATGGTAGAAAGGAGATGGCGGAATCAAGTCATACAACTCTTGTGCACACTCTCCAAAATGTTACCTGCTTGGGCTAGGGGAACGGGTCTACCCTAGAACAGGAGAAGTAATTAGATTATTTACCATCTCAAAAAATAAAGAAAAATACAGCACAAAAAGGCTAGGCAGACAGACGGTTCAGATAAAAATATCGTATCATGAAGATTAGTGATAGTAAAGCATTAGAAATCTAATTTTCCGAGATGGTTTTTGCAGTTTCATTTTATCGTTAGTAATTTTCTTCGAAGCTTCGCAAAAAAGCTGACATATATTTTCGTCGCATTTTATGCCGAAGATTAAGCTCAAACATCTTATATTATGCAATTTGTTAGATAATCTAGTGATGAAAAAGTAATTTTAGTCTTTTATGACTAGCTTTTCTCTGTAATCTATCTTCTTTTATCTTTTAACAAACTAATTTTGGACTAATTAGGCAGCTTAAAACTGATCCCCAGCCAGCATACGAGATAGACGTAACTTCGCAAATACGCAGAATTGCACTAAGAATTTCAGTTGCTCGACTCATTTGTTTGGCTTCAGTTCAAAATGGAGATCAGCTATCTCCATAGAAAAAAGTTTTATTATTAGTGAGTTAAGTTGATATTGTTTATTTTAAAAATAATGGGCTCAAAAGTCAAGAGTTTTAAGGAGCTATTCGAACCTCGGCTGTAGGCTGCGAATGCTGGCAGCACATGCAGCGGCTGCGCGACTTTCTATGTAGTAGTTTTTTTTTTCGGTGGTAAAATAATCCAATGACATCCCTCGCTCTTGGGCGGTGCGAGAGGGTGTGTCAGACTTTTACTGACTGAAAACCCACTCCTGTTCCTTCGTTGCCTTTAATGTCAGGGCTGAGTCTTTCTTTCAGAAGCAGACCCTTGGCCCCAGTGGGCTTCAACCCTACTGGGCCCCTACTGTTTGCGATTTCTTTGAGGCGCGCATGGAGTACGTGCTGTTGACCACTTGGTCTCGGTCCGGACGGTTACCAGACGATTGGACAGTGAGCTACCCATTGCTCGCCGTCCGCAAGCTCGCGCCTATGGTGGCTGGAAATCGAAATCGGGATCCCGGCGGGTGGGGCATGATGGCCGCTCCTTCTTCCTTTGCTAACATTACTGCTTCGCAGAAGGAGGCGACGGCTTGCCACTCCTCGCTTCGGACCATAGCCTGTAACAAAGTCCGGCGTGAGAGATTGTTAAGGTCGCGGCAGCCACGGTGTGGCAGCACGTAAATAAACTTAGAAAAGTACGTATGAATTGATAAATTCACATTCCCGCAACCTTTCGTATGAGAGGCGGATGCCTTAACCACTGGGCCATAACGACACCAAACACTAAATAAGATGAATGAAGTAACATAATGATTGTTCATCTTATTGTCAAAGGTCAAAGTTTGAGTTACACACGCTACAAAATTGTTGTACGTAGTTTTGAACCTATTTATTGCTGGGAAAGGGGGATTATTTTCAAACAGAGAAAGTATGGGCACTCATTACTATGCTTGTTCAAGACAAAGTAGTAATTTCAGATCTGCACACTCATTTATACGTACCTACTAACGTAAATTTATTCAAATTGATTTGAGTATTTCAGAAATTCGACTGACAAAGTTTGTCGATCAATGAGTTCAAAATAACTTGACCTTAAAACGACCTTTCGGAAACTACAAGAAATCGATTTAATCCAAACCTCTATCAATTAGCCAAAGTTCTAGCAGATTCAAATTACGTTGATATCTGTGCCGTCCTCTGGGCCAAGCAATAAGACGTTCATTTCCTCAATATATATCAACTAACGAGATAGTTTCACTTGACGCGGGACGGCACACAGCCATGAAATTACTTTCAAAGGATTTATGGCCTAAAATAGTTTGCGCTGGTTTTAGTTTTTGTTTATTGTTTTAGACCTAAGTTTTGAAAGTTTGCCGATTGAAATTGAAGCTTAGTGGTTTAATTCTTTGGAGTTTAGTGTTGTTGAAGTGGTTTAGTTGGGACTTGAAGGTTTTAATGGTTTGGCAGAAATTTGCTACATTTAAGTTTTTTAGTTATTCGATTTTGGTACAGTGTTGGTGTGATTTAATACAAACAATTGTATGTAATGACATATGTATATCATAATTACATATTAAACTCACATCGGATTAATTCAGGATGGATGAAATGGCGACAGGTCACTGGATCAACTTGTGACCCACGAATGCCCCACAAGTTGAAGGGTAAAATCTACAAGTCCGTGATAAGACCTGTCATACTGTACGGATCAGAATATTGACTGTGAAAAAGACTGATGAAAAAAAATTGCATGTAGTGGAGATGAGAATGTTGAGATGGATGTGTGATGTAATGAGAATGGATAAAGTATGAAATGAGTATATTAGAGGAAGTTTGAAAGTGGCGCCAGTGACTGAAAAGTTGAAGGGGCATCGTTTGTCTTTGGATGGTAATGTAAAGAGGAGAGATGAAACGCATGTTACTAAAAGAGTTATAAGTATACATTTGGATGGGTAGAGAGGAAGAGGGAGGCCAAAGAAAAGATGGATGGATTGGGTGGACAGTGATACGTAAGAAAAGGAAGTTAGTGATAGCATTACGATTGACAGGATAGAATGGAAGAAAAAAACATGTTGCGCCGACTCCAAATAAGGGCAGGAAGATGATGATCAGCAGATAGAATATTTTTAATTCTTTTTATGTAAATTATTGAATATTATTTTTACAGAAACCATAGAATTTTAAAAGCAATTGGTTTATTTTTATTTTGTTTTATTGAGGCTATTAGTTCAATGGATGGTAATTAAATTTGATTTAAATTATAGTAATTTCATTTCTGTTGATTACAAAACAGCATATATTATGTTTAAAAATGAAAACGAACGTAATATCAAGTTGTACAAGTAACATCACGCCAGAACTCGTCAAAGGCTTGGACAGAAGTACATCACACTTATATTAAAAAGTCGAAATTTTGTGACTGTAATGTTTTTTTTTTTAAGTGTTTAAATCATCAAATGGCTTCTCCCTTCGTGTCAGACTTTTAGTGACTTATACCACACCTGTGTCCTTCAGTTGCCCTTTGCGTTCTATGACTACGAGTTTCCTTTTTAGAAATTCCCCGCGGTCCTAGCTAACGGGCATCGATCCAGCTGGGCTCCTGCGGTTTGCTGACATCTCTTTAATGAGCGCGTGGATCACTACGCGCTGTTGACAACTAGGCTCAATCTGGTCAATTACCGGCTGGACGGCGAGCTACCCAATTCTCAACGTCCGCAAGTCTGCGTCTACCGTGGCTGGCAGTCAGGGTCAGAAACTCTGCGGCTGGGGCGTGAGGACATTCGTTTCCTAACGTACAAGTTTGCGAGTGTAATGTTGTAATTGTGTATGTTTATTACTTCTTCACGCTAAAAGCATAAAAAAAAAAAATATATATATATATATATATGGGTAAAATATATCCTGGAATAGCACGTAGGATACTTTTTGTCCTGGAAGTATTTTCCCATGGGATGATTTCCTATTATCCTGCGAGCGAATCTATATACATATAATAATAAATTAAAGTAATATCTAACATTTATGCAGCAAATTGAAAGCGACATTCGGTCAAAGTGAAAAATTATTTTAGTGAGACAAATGGTTACAAAATATCAATTTAGAACAGAAACATACAGATTTTATGTACATTAACTGAAGGCTCATTTGTTTTAGGACTATTCTGTAATCTCTCAAGCTATTTTCCCACCAACAAAATAATAATATTTTATGTTCCAACGACAGCTTTGCTTTAAGTAGGTAAATCTGCTAACCCAAAACACATTCTCGAAAATAAATTAGGGTCTACAAAGACCAGTGGCGTAACTATAGGGTGGCAAGGCTGGCAAAATGCAAATGGCCTGGTGGGACCCCGGTCCAAGAGGCCTTGAACTTTGAAGAAGTAAACATACCATCGACTTTGCAGCCACTAGACGCCTCATACTTAAAGTGATGTACCAAAACAATTCTGTCAACAAGCTGGGGTACGGATAGTGGTAATGCGTTCTGATTGGTCCAATCAAGGTCAGTACGGCATACTAGAGATGAGATAGGTTTAAATAAGTCATGAAAGAATCGATATTTTTTTTTATCAATATTTCATACAATATTATCAATTGTTTTTTTTTACCTTCCTAGTTATATAAATATTTTTTTCACTTTGATCAACACAATTTCGTCTTAACATTCTATTACTAATAATTTATAAATATACTGATTGGTAGGACATGTTCACTGTACAACAACTCAAAGCAGACTGACTCTGTCCAAAATGACAGTTACAAACTCAATGTTTTCTCACCACAAACTTTCACAATCGATCGACTAACCGACCAATCAGAGCAAAGTAAACAGTATGTAACATCAATCGACTAACACAACACATCGACACATTAGGGTTTATCTATAATTCACGGCAAGTAAATATTTGATTTTAAAAATTATGATGTAATAATAATACTATAAATTATTATTTAATGTCTAAAACGTATGCCTAAAGTTCATGTAACCACTAGCGCCATCTGCCACTTATAGATGAAAGTCGAACCATTTATGTTTTTTTTTTTTAAATCACTATTAATTTATCTACAAGGCTGTTAAAATTTTTCTACACGTTAATATCTTAACAACTAAATGTGTATGTGAATATTATGTTTTTAAAACCACTTTTTTCTATCAAAAATTGCATTTTTACGAAAAAATTATAGCTAAACGAAAACTAGTAAAATAAAATCTAAATAAATTGATTACATAATACCTTATTGTCATTTTGGCTTACTACTATTTTATATCGAGGAGTCTCCAATTATGCATATAAATGCCTGTAGCTGAAAGCTCCATTCTTCTCTTACATTATAAATATATAACTAGACAAATAATAAAAAAAATAACAAAAAAAAATACGATCAATTTTATATGTGTGTCTGTGAGTGTGAGTATTCATGGTTCAGTTGAACTTGCCTTAAGCAAGATCCACTTGAAATTGCGAGATTTGATTAAAGACAGGACAGGACATGTGAAACTATGAATGAATTATATTAATGTGAAAAGATTCCGATCATTCGCGTCTATTTAAAAAAGATATAGCTTATTTCCTAAGTTTTTAAGTATTTACACTGAATTTTAATGAAAAGCGGCAACAAAAAAAAATGAAAATCAATGTTCAACAAGTATCGCGGTTATTCTAAGAATAATTTTTAAGTACGAAACATTACAAGGTGATCACTTTGCCAAGTTTTTGTGAGTTTCCTAAAATAACAGAAGGAAATTTGAGCGATCTTAGATTAGGAAGCGAACCGCATCAACTGTAGGAAGAAGATTACACGAAATTATATGTTCAGTTCGCGAGTTTGTTTAAATAGAGAGCTAACTTTATATCTCCAAGAGATTCCTGGTAGCCTGGTAGTTAGGAGTTATTATGTAATATATTTAGCTAAGTCTTAAAGTCACCCAAAGGGCAATGGAAAGGTCTATGCTCGTAGTTTCCTTGCGTGATCGAATCAGGAATGAGGATATCCACAGGAGAACCAAGGTTACCTACCTAGCACGAAGAATCGACAAACTTAAGTGGCAATGGGCAGGGCACATTGATCGCAGAACGGATGACCGTCGGGGCTGAAAGGTTCTGGAATGGCGACCACGTACCGGAAGACGTAGCGTTGGCAGTCCTCCTACAAGGTGACCCGATGACCTGATAAGGGTTGCGGGAATCCGATGGATGTGAGACGCACAGGACCGTTCATTGTGGCGACTCTTGGGGGAAGCCTATGTCCTACAGTAGACGTCTTTCGGCTTAAATGATGATGTTGACAAAATTTATTCTTATGTCCAACTCAAAAGATGAACTAGATATGTTTCGGAGAGGGAATGGACCGTAATCCACTCGGGCCCAGTGCCAGTTGGTGGATGTCACATTTCTTCGAATTTTTTGTTCTTGGACATGCCGGTTTCCTTACGATGTTTTCCTTCACCGTTTTAAGAGCAGTGGTAATGAAATAAGTTACACAAAGTAATTAACCTGGCTGGGTTTGAACCAATTGAATGTTTTAGTAGATAATCACTTGAGACATCAACTTTATAACACTTTAACAAGAATTAAATATATAAACATAAAGTCAGTCCGTCATGGATATTTGCACAAGCTTGGATAATTAAAAACTGTGACTGTATAAATTATTAACAAAACTGTGTGACTGTTTGTGTGGGTTAGCTGTGTGTGTGTAACTGTGTGTCTTTTTTAATATTTTTTTTTCTTGATTTTTATGCATCTCAGTTGTTTTTGGTTTCAATTATATTAACTAGTGCTTGACTGCGATTCCACTTGATTGTTGATGATGTATCGCACTAGTTTATTAAGTCTCACTCTAGTCTTGAAGACACCTAAATTTTAATCGGCGGGAAGACCGCTGCAGGCAAATCGTTCCAATTCTTCAATGTACACTCCATAATAAAGAAACAATCAGTCCTCTAGAAATGCCTTCAGTAGGTACTGTGATATTCCTTTGCTTCAAATGCTAGCACTTAATCTATATGTACAACGAAGGCATTAGGAGTGACGTCAGCTTAAGATATGTCCACACGTCGCACACGAGTTTGTGGCAGCGACACGTTTCACACTGGTTTATCTTTTCATCGTGGCATAAATAACTAGGAAGAGTTTCCCTTAGCATTTGGAACCATTTGCATGAACTTTAGAGAAAACATTCATAATATCTTGTATGACACATCTGTATATTTAATTTCGGTAGGAAAATCATCCAATGATATCTCGCGCTCTTGGGTGGAGCGAGAGATAGTGACAGATGTTTAGCGGCTAAAAACACATTTCTGTTCCTTCGATGCCTTTCGTACCGGGGCTGAACCATTCTTTCAGAAACAGATCCTTGGTCCCAGTAGGCTCTGACCCTGCTGGGCCCCTTCGGTTTGCTGACAACTCCTTGAGGCGCGCGTGGAACTATACGCTCCGTCGACGTCTTGGGCTTGGTCCGAATGGTTACCGGGCGATGAGCTTCCCATTGCTCGCCGTCCGCAAGCGCACAATCAAAACAGCTTAGATAATATTTTTAGTCATATTATTTATTATTTTATTATTAGAAAACACACATACATGTATTCATGGAAACCTTAAGCAGTCAATCCCAAAACGTTTTACACTTCTGGCAGTCGTGATCGCTAATAGAATTTCACTTTGTTCAGATGTGATGTTAAGTATGACGTGCAGAGTTTGATCCCTTTATTGCCAAAAAGATTTTGTTTTTTTTTTCTGTTACAAGTTTACTCTCTAGGGAATAAAGGCCCAGACGTATATCTAACTTTCTTAAAACAATCTTTAACTCTCGTAAACTATATCCAGAAATCTCGCAAATATTTCCACTGGATTTTATACACATGTCTCTAACAGAGGCAAGCATATATACAAACAGTCAGCGAAAATTAACGCACTACTTCATCACTTTGGCCCAGAAATAAAAGCTAAATGTCAGAGTGACTGGCCATTCCCAAAACAACGAGGCCAAACTAAAAATATATTAGAAAAAGGGAAACCTTTTTATTCCTGGTTGTAAGGGTCTCTTTATGAACACATTCAATTGTATTTGAGAGGCTTTATACGTTGAAATTAATTTAGGTACGTTTAGTTTGAATCTTGTTCGGTAAATTGGTCTAGGAATTTTTCGTTTGATTGTGACGTTGAGCTCGATCAATTTTGAAATGATGGAGTGAAATAATTATTTTTGATTTACCTAAGTAAGAAATTTTGTGATCTAGTTCTGAATAAAAATAGCTGTGTTCATAGATTTTTTTTTTATTTCAAGCCATGATTTTATAAATGTTTTGCGATACGTCAATAATGTGACGATACAATTCCAAATATTATTTATTTATTGTTACAGTTACAAATCTACGACAGTGTAGTGTTTCTGTTTTAACCTAGAGGTTGACTGGTAGAAAATACCTAGTTGCATTACGTTACGTACACATTTTAAATAATTTATATATTTAATTTCTTAGATTTTTTTTTCTGAAATTGCTGTACAGATTGAACAATTACAGTAAAAAAAGAGCTAGCTAGCTAGTAGAGAGCTATTTTCTTAATGTTACTGTAACTTGGCATAAATGTAAAAGATGAACTCGGTTTTTAAATATCCTGTTTTTTTTAAAGTCAGTTACTCCATTGTATTGATTATATCACGTCACCTCTCTGCCTCTGATATCTTTAAAAACAGCTCTCGACTGGCCATTGATTGCAGCCGATCAGGCAAAAGAAATAAACTTTTTATTTTTTCCTCCCGAGTCAATAAAAGCGCCTGAGTTGCAGAGACAATGTCTTTGTTACTTATTGTTGACCGGGATGAAATTATTTGCTCTTGCCAAGGGCAGTCTCAGTGGAAGGACAATCTTGAGCATTGAGTATTTCTTAAAAGAATAATAGAATACATACTAACATTATAAATGTGCAAGTAAGTATCTATGTTTGTCTGTCTGTAATCTTTTCATGCCTATGACAACAAAAATATAAAAAAAATACCAAAGTTTTAGATTCACATTTGGTTATGCTGTTTCTTTCCGCGTTTTTTTTTTAAACATTTCTTTTGGCTGTTTGTTGCATTTTTATATCCATCCCTTTCCTGTACATACCTATTGCCTTTGTGCGAGTGAGAACGGCTATACTAACAGCGTATTCGAATATGGAATGGCATTTTTATATTCATTTTTTTTTTTAATTTATCCGCAAATTCAGTGGCGTTGATTGAGTGATCTGTTCGTGTTGCGTCCGCAAACAAAAATCGTGTGAAATTTGATGTTTGTGTTTCATAGTCATGATTAGCTTCGACCAGCAGCTTTACTTGCGTAAAAATAGAAAATTAATCACAGAGAACATATTCCCGAAATAAAAATTTTTAAATACGCTATTTGTAGGCCTGATCTACCCGTGTGCCAGAAACGATTCATCCTGATCCATTAAGCCGTTTAAGCGTTACAGAGTAACATATCATCATTCATCATCATTTCAGCCTAAAGAAGTCCACTGCTGGACATAGGTCTCCCCCAAGCGACGCCACAACGACCGATCCTGTGCGTCTCGCATCCACCGCACTTCCGCGACTCTCACCAGGTCGTCGGTCCACCTTGTGGGAGGCCTTCCAACGCTGCGTTTTCCGGTGCACGGTCACCACTCTAGAACCTTTCGGCCCCAAGAAGCCCGAAGAATCGCCAAACTAAAGTGGCAGTGGGCAGGGCACATTGCTCGTAGAACGGACGGTCGAGTAACATATACACATACGTAATAAATATATTTACACTTAAATACAAAATTTCACCTTTCAAATATTGCTGAGATAAAACACTATGCTCACAAATAAAAATACTTCTTCAAACGACTGTCGCGACTATAACTCGGTGTACTTTGAACATCTATTTCTCATCTCTCTTCCATCCATTTTATATTATTGTTGATCGAAAAACGAACAGCGCTTTTAATTTTAAAGTTAATCTTCGAAGTACTGCGGCCCTCACGCCGCAGCCACCGGGATCCCGATCCCAATTTCTGACCACCGTAGGCGCGGGCTTGCGGACGGCGAGCAATGGGTAGCTCACCGTCTGACCGTCCGGTAATCGTCCAGACCAAGTCCAAGTCGTCGACGGCGAGTACTGTTCCACGTGCGCCTTAAAGAGATGTCAGCAAACCATAGGAGTCATGCAGGGTCGAAGCCCACCCTTGAACCCTTGGCCCCAATACCAAGGGTCTGTTTCTGAAAGGAAGACTCGACTCTGGTACGAAAGGTAACGAAAGAACAGAAGTGGGTTTTTAGTCAGTAAAAGTCTGACACGCCCTTGCGCTCCGCCCAAGAGCGGAGATGACATTGGATGATTTTCCCACCTACAAAAAATCTTAGAAGTACTAAATACCACCATTCTTGATAACTGTGCTGTTATAACTTTTTGGCAATACGGTTAGGCCTACTGGCCATGGACGCGTAGATTTTTTATGTAGGCTTCAAGCAGGCGTACACCAAGCGTATAATGACAATTACGCGTCTATGAAGCCTTAGTACCTCCAAAGGATTTCTGAGATTGTAATAATTTATTGCTGCTACAGATAAACCAATATCATTGTTGCCATTATATAGCAATGTTGCCCGAAATGGAGTAATTTAATAAATTAAAAAATATACACTTACAGAATACACTTATTGGACAAAAAGATATTTTGAAAGATTTTTTTATAAAAAAAAACTAAACACACCATCAAACTCAAACAGTTGATACAAACAAGGCTTTAACAAGGCTTTGTTTCCACATTAAATTCTATAAAATACAGATGTCATCATCCATATCAGCCGATAGACGTCCACTGCTGGACATAGGCCTCCCCCAAATATCGCCACAATGAACGGTCCTGTGCGTCTTACATCCATCGAAGTCCCGCAACCTTCCCCAGCTCATCAATCCACCTTGTAGGGGGCCTTCCAACATTGCGTCTTCTGGTACGCGGTCGCCACTTAAGAACCTTTTGGCCCTAACGGCCATCTGTTCTGCGAGCTATATGCCCTGTTGGTCGTCACTTAAGTTTGGCGAAATACAGATGCATAACGCTAAAAAATTATACTAACTCATCACCATTATTGTTACAGCTGAAAGACATCCACTGTTGGACAGGCCAAATGTTTCTACTGTGCTTCTCGCATCCATCGCATTACCGCGACTCTTACGAGGTCATCCGTCTACCTTGTGGGAGGCCTTCCAACACCTTCTGATTTGCGATCGCTACTTCAGAATCTTTCGGCCCTATCACTCATGTTTTGCGAGCAATGTATCCTGCCCACGACCAATTAAGTTTGGCGATTGATTATTTGAAAAGTAATTTTTACAACAGGCAACAGCCAATTTCATCGAATAATTCAAGCAATTTGGAGCAATTAAATATTGATGGCAGTTATGACTTTTGAAAAAGTGCTCTTATAACTCTGCCTTGTTCCTTAGGATATAATATTTATTAAGAAATAGATTTTCTAAGTGTCCATTTGAGCGAATGAAATTAAAAATGTACGTGAGTTATTGCTACTTGTTCGAGGAAATTGTCGGCGATCGAAGTGAGTTTCACAAAAGTTTATTGTTTTAATTGTATTAAGTTTTTTTTTTCCGTTATGGGCAGTTATATTCGTTTGTTCGAGACAATAATATTTCCAAGGACACTGTAATTGATAACTTCTTTATAAATATTTAAGTGCTTTTTCTAATTGACTGTAGTTTTAATGTTATTACTGACATAAATTGATTATTTTAGTAGATGTCTCGCTTTCATAACTTCAAATTCTTTAATTGAAGTAAATATATTTTCACATGAGTTCATTGGGGTTGTTTCCAGAGTTCCATGATTCTATTGTACTTCTATTCCCACCGAGTCCATGTTTCTTTTTAATAAGATCTTAAATGTTCCTTTATTAAATCCCAACGGGTCCACGAGATTTATCTAAAGTACAGTCAGTAAAAACATTCCATTGTAAGCTCAATTGTCTTGGACCGCGGGAATTTTTGAGAGAGTAACCATGATTCCGGAACGCAAAAAGCAAGTAACGGTAACTGTCCGGATCAAGCCCAAGTCGTCGACGGCGCGTACTGTTCCAAGCACACCACAAGGAGATTTCAGCAAACCGTAGGGGCCCAGCAGGGTCTAAACCTACTGGGGCCATGGGTTCGCTTCTGAAATGGAATAAAAGGCAACGAAGGAACTAGGAGTGGGTTTTTGTCAGTAGAAGTCTGACACGCTTTCGCACTCCGCCCAAGGGCGGGAGATGTCATTGTATGATTTCACATCTAAAAAAAAGGGTCTCTAAAGTCTATGTGGAGGCGATCAGTGGTAGTGAATTCTCGCGTCTATCCTTGATCTAGGCTATAGTACGCAGCGTGAGGGAAAAGAAAGCAGTTACCTCCTTCTACAAAGTGAAACGTGAAGGAAAGACAATCCTCGCGCCCCGGCCGCTGCAGGAGAGGCTTTGGATGTCAAGAGTCGCAATTCTATTCCCGGCCACTGTAGATGTGGGCTTGTGAATGGCGAGTAATGGGTAGCTCGCCGTCCAATAAAGACCAGGCCTGGGTCTAAAGCACGTTTTGATCGACGCGCACTTCAAAGCGATGTCAGCATAATTAACGGGGCTTGCCAGGGCTGTAAGATGATTTCAAAAAGTCTCCGAGGCCATAAAACCCAAAGGCAACTAAAAGAACAAGGGTAGGTTTTAGTCTGTAAAAGTCTGATACTCCCTTTTGCTCCCAGAGCGGAAGAAGTTATTTGAATGAATTACATTCCAAAAAAAAAAAAATACCTTGTCATGAATCGGTACGAAAAATCTTTCAGTAAATCACATAATTTGTATACAACCTCCCTCAAACATAATAAATTTGAGGCCTACAAATCAACCGAATCCACAAAATTAACTGTATAATCGGTTAACTAAAACGTTCCGCCTGAACTGTACCTAATGATAACTATAGTTAGTCGGTAACTGCGAGTATAACTCGGCGCAGTCCATAAATCACGGTACGCTATTCATCTATCTATTGCATTCGCGATAATTGATTGACCCGTTATGAATAACAAATCGCTATAGAATATTTGAAGCCACTCTTGAACCTCAGCTTTCCATATATCAGTCAAATTCATCATCATCATCATCATCATTTCAGCCGCAAGACCACTGTTGGACATAGGCCTCCCCCAAGTTATATCCCCCAGGTTATAACGAACAGTCTTGTGCCTCTCGCATCCATCGGATTTCCGCAACTAACGCCAGGTCATTGGTCCACTTTGTGGGAGGCGTTCTGACGCTGCGTCTTCCACGCGCGCCTCAGGGAGATGTCAGCAAATCGTAGGGGCCCAGCAGGGTCGAAACCTACTGGGGCCATGGGTAGTGTGAAAACGAAACCCGGGACCCTGGGACGAAGGCAACGAAGGAACAGGAGTGGGTTTTTAGTATGCGGTTGCAACTCCAAAACCTTTCGTCCTCATCGACCATCTGTTCTGCGGGCAATGTGCTCTGCTTATTGCTACTTCAGTTCGGCAATTCTTCGAGACATACCGTACTACTTATTATTTTATGCGTGTCTTATTAATTTTGTAATTTTACCTTTTTGGATCAGACTGTCTTTTTTTATTTATTTATTCCCTTTCGATTGATATAAAATTTAATGAGTAATTAGATGCTACCAGCAGTTTCGCCCGCATAAAAGTAGAAAATTGTCCCAAGAGAATACACTTCCGGACAAAAAAGTTTCCTCCCTATGTACTATTTCAGGAGTTACGGAATAACTTTATGGTAATCTGACAACCATTTTTTTTACTTTATCATTTATGATTATTATCTTAATAATAATTGATAACAATCTTGCATAAAAGACTAATAAGTAATTTAACTCTAATTTGTTATTATACAGTATAGATTATGTTAAAAGTAAGAATAACGTCCTTTTGCACTTTTACACAAGTCCGCAACTTTTTCTTAGAGTCTGAAATAGATGAAAATATTTTACTCATTTTTGTTAAATATGTATGCATGCCATTAATCACTGGTAAAAACACTAATCGCTATACTCTTATCTATCATGTGTAATCCTTCCGACCAAATTTCGATCATGGTGGCTAATAGTATATTTTAGTACTCATCATCCAATAGCATCCCCAGCTCTTGGGCGGGGCGAGAGGGTGTGTCAGACTTTTACTGACTAAAGACACACTCCTGTTCTTTTATTGCCTTTCATATTTTATTTTATTTTATTTTATTTTATTTTAATAAGTACAGTGACAGACTACAGACTAAGACAATTTAGACAGTTAATACAAAATACAGTACATAAATCTGAAATCCAATTATTACTGTACATAGCATTCAATGCTTAATGTGCTTCATTAGTGACAGAAGGGTGAAGTATAATAAATGGAAAAGTTAATAAATGAAACTAATGTAATTACAATTTATACAAACAATTTCTAAATTCGTTAAAACTATTCAAGAACAAGTCTACCTCAGGGCATATTGTATTATATTGATTACACATTCTGGATAACGGGTTATTCTCAGAAACATTATTGTTACTAGAGGAAATACTAAATAATTGTGGAGTGCGCACAGATCGAGTTGGTATCTTAAAGTTTAGCTGGCCAAGTAATTTGATGTCAAAGGATCCGTTAGCAATTTTATGCAATGTACTTAAATCACTAACCCATCTCCTTCTCTCAAGACTCCTCATGTGAAAGTGTGTGAGTCGCTGATTGTAATTGGGGAGTTTACGTCTGAGGCCACATTTCGCACTTAAAACTCTAACAAATCTTCTCTGTACAGATTCTATGCGATCTATATGAGTGTTATATATTGGAGACCACACAGAGGAGCAGTACTCTAATATAGATCTTACCAGGGAATAGTACAGTATTAAGAATGTTTGCGGATCTTTAAATGGTTTAGCATTTCGTAATATGAAAGAGAGCAAGCGGTTGGCTTTATTACAAACGTGGTCATAGTGAGGTCTAAATGACAAAACTGAATTAAACATAACACCCAGGTCACGTACTATTTTTACTCTATCTACTACTACTCCCCTGATAGTGTAGTCATAATTAATTATGTTTTTAATATTTTTCGAAAATGTTATAACCTGACATTTTTTGGTGTTTAGTGACATCGAGTTCTCATCACACCATTCAACAATTGTGTTAATATCTGACTGAAGGACCTCGCAGTCTTGATTATTTGAGATACGCCTAAAAATTTTTATATCGTCTGCATAAGCTAGGCATTCGCTTTTAATTTTACTTAGCAGATCATTTACGAATACCAAAAATAACAAGGGGCCCGAATTCGAACCTTGGGGCACTCCAGATGTTGCTTCAAAAGGTATAGAATCATATCCGCTTAGCGCAACTAGTTGTGTACGATTTAACAGATAGGATGAGAGCCATCTATAAAGATTCCCGTGAATCCCGACATGATGCATCTTTGCAAGTAATATAAAATGATCAACCCGATCGAAGGCTTTCGAAAAATCCGTGTATATTGAGTCTACCTGACGCTTACAATTAAATGAATCACATAAATATGTTGTGTAGCACAATAAATTAGAATTAGTTGATCTACCAGTGATAAACCCATGTTGTCGAGTATCTAGTATGTGCCTAAGGTGAGTATACATGTGTTCATACACAAAACCCTCAAATATTTTAGCAAATATGTTCAATATACAAATTGGTCTATAGTTGGTGACGTCACTCCTATCTCCAGATTTATAGATAGGTGTGATTTTAGCTATCTTCCATAAACTTGGGAATGTACCTTCTTGTAGAGATTTATCAAATATAATGTGAAGGGGAGTCACTAAGGCAGTAGCACATAACCGGATAAAAATAGGTGGTATACCGTCAAAGCCTCCATTCTTTGAAAGATCAATATTTTGTAACTTTATCAAAAGTTCCTTTTTTGATACACATAAATTGCCAACGGAGTAGTTAGATGGCTGGAAATTGGGAGTATAGTTATCAGTTTTAGTAGAGCTGTATACTGATGAGAAGTAACCCGCAAATAAATCAACTATGTCTTTACCCGTGTTGCCCACCCTATCATTGTAATGCATACAGCTAGGGATGGTATTTGTTACACGTTTATTTTTAGTGTAACGCCAGAAGGCTTTTATATTGACCTTAAGGTCATCTTCGATTCGCTTAATGTATTCTTTAAAACAGTGATTTGTGACAATTTTGGCCCTTGCTCTCAGCAGAGAGAAGGTATCATAGTCTCTGGGATTCCTAAAACGTTTATACTTAGAGTGAGCTTTGGATTTAGATGAAAGTAATCTAATTAAACCTTTTGAGAACCATACTGGGTATTTATTATTTCCGACTCTAAATTTGGGAGTATACTTTTCAATTATTAAATATATGCTATCATAAAAGAACTGCGTAAAGTCATCGCAACTCATAGTCAAAGCATTTTGCGTCCAATTTATTTGTGATATGTCTTTTCTACAACTGTCGTAGTCTGTTTTACGAAAACATAGTTTTTCGACATAGCTGTGTAATGTGGAAGATGCAGATTCGCTGCTGAGTACGAGTTCAAACGGGGGATGATGCATGTCCAGACGACTTATAGGTATGGAAGGTGTTAAAGTGAACAGGTCTGGGCAATTAGTGATGACCAAATCCAATATTCTACCATTTTGGTTTATTATATGATTGAGCTGACTAACAGTGGTTGACTGGAACATATTAAAAAGGGATTTAGATTTTTCACAGTTATGATTTAGAGGACAGCCCGTCTCTATTGACCACTTGATGTCGCCCAGATTGATATCTCCCAGAATACAAGTCATGTGATTTGATGAATTAGTAATTTTATCACCGCATTTGTTGAAAAAGTCACAAACAATACTTACTGGAATATATTCTGGAAGGTAGACAACACATAAGTTTATGGTAAGGGACCGGTTTACTACAATTTGAACCCATAAATCTTCCAACAGCTCAGATTTCCAGTCATCTTTAATTGAAATGTGAAGTTTCTTTGAATACGCAATGAGTACACCTCCACCGTGGCTCTTTCCGTACCGGGAGCGGAACATAGCATCTCGATCTCTACGCACTACACAGTATCTGTCATCAAAAATTTCAGAAGACAATATATTATCATCAAGCCAGGTCTCACACAAACAAATTATATCATAGTTATTGCCTAGTATAGTGTTATAAATATCAATAGTTTTACTTTTCATACCTCTTATGTTTTGGTAATATATTGAAATATACATTTTATTGCTTATATTTCCAAACAACTATTATACTAAAAATAAAGAGAAGACAGAGGAAAAATTTAACATATGAGATCGAGACTAGAGTTATTTTTAATTAGAATAAATTTGGATTCTACTGTTTTTCTTACATATATATGACCATTCCTAACCCAGACAAATGCATATCCCAACTCTTTAGCTTTTTTACGTGCGGCAGCATGTAACGACTTATTGGCAGGTGACAAATGCTCTGATACAAATACCGGCTTCCTATCTCCTGCAATGCCCAGCAACGAGGTGTTCAGCTTTTCATTGGGGTTGGTCTTATTGTATCTGTATACGGCCGAGAAAAATTCATCACGTATCTTAACATTTTTAAATTTGACAATTATGGCACGGGGAAGCTTACTTTCTTTATTTTGTTTAGCAACTCTGGTACACTTAATAACATCATCTTGCTGTAGATTATGACCAACCACTTTAGAACATTGCTGTAAAAGAATGGGTAAGTTTTCGTTATGAAACTCGGGAACACCCTGTATTTCCAGGTTATTTTCCCTTAGATGTTGCTCCAGATTGTTGAGACGTTCGGATAACTCTGTTACAGAATTATTGATATCAATAAACTTTTTTGATAGCGAGGCATTGTCTTTGACTAATGTTTCGACCATTTTCTTCATTTCATCATGCATTGTGCTCATGGTGTCAACAGAATGACGAAAATCCGACATGTCATTCTTAATTGACGACAACTCAGTCTTTAAAATACTTGTAATCATTCCCGGTAATTCAGCCTTTATTGCTTTGAGAACTTGTTCACTTATCGCCGATATGAAATCTTCATCCTTATTGTGCGACGAATGAGTGTAAACTGGCCTTTGCGGAGATAACTGTTGACAGTCTGATGGCTTTTTTCTCATAGTGATGTTTTCACGGCTTATTGTTTCATCGCCGGACACCTGAGAGCTTGCTTCACCCTCCTTTATATTGCGCACAGGCGTATTCGAGTTGCCAACTTTTGGCTGCTTACTTATACACTCATAACATTTCCATTTGGATTTCATCTCCTTGTTCATGGAAGTGAATACTTTCCTATCAAGTATATTTGCGCAGTCGAGATCATAGAATTTATTGCATTTCGTGCATTTCAAACAATCATTGTTACCTATGACGTGCCTACAACCACCACAAACAGTACCCTTAGACGCCATCTGTGATGTTGTACGTGAACTACGCTGGACGTCGTAAAGCTCAGGTGTAATGCACAACAGAGAATCAATAAGTCTTCCACTTGTCTTGGTGATTTCTCAATAAGACAATAGATGTCACTGTTTTACCTTATAGCCAGGCAACAGATCGCCAATTTCGAAACGCAGCTTCACTGTCCTGACGGCGCAATGGCCCGAGGTCCCGTTCATGAATATGGAGTCGCGGGTTCGAATCCTGGTGACCCCACAGCTCTTTTTCCAATCTTAAATTAATTTATTATGTGCAAAATCAATTTCTCACCAACAAGACGTCGAATTGGGATGGCCGGAAATCTCGAGGGAGTGTCCCGAATTTGGTATCTCACTCACACCGCCCACTAGGAGGAGCCACTCATAACAACTGCTCAGGAAGAAACGAGAGGCACCGAGTTCCGACCACTGACCAGTCACGAACTTAGAAGAGCAGAATTTAATAATTTCTAAAAACAAGCAACAACACACGTCCGTTCTTAGCGAAGCCCAACGAAGAATGGATGCATATGCATTAAGCTTGTACCTTCGGTGGCCAAAAACCGGAATCGGGATCCCGGTGGCTGGGGTGTGAGGGTCGCGCCCTCGTGCGTGCACGTGCGGCCTCTTCCTTTGCTAAGATTACTACTTCGCAGAAGGGGGCGACCGGCTGTCTCTCCTTTTCGCTTCAGACCCTGTACCAAGGCCCGGTGCGAGAGATCATTACCGCCGATCTCCCCCACGAGGACACTGCGATGCTCTGCCCCAGCTGGACACACCTCTACCGTGTGCACCACCGTAAATTCGGGGACTAATAACGCATTTTGCCAGACCATATGAATCTGTGAATCGACCTTAAGACCAACGAGATATTTTACTATGTGCACAATTGTGCACAAATTTATCAACCCCCCTTTTCCCAACTAACTTGAAGTCAGCTTCCAGTCTAACTGGATGCGGCTGGATACCCGTGTTTTACATGAAACGGTTGCCTATCTGACCTCCACAACCCAGTTACAAGGCAACACTATGCTCCTTGGTTACTAGTGGTCAGACTTTCTGGCGTCTGATTACTTGTAATGACTGTCTAACGGCTTTACGTGCTTTCTTGGTATCAGTATTGCTCTAGATAAACTTAGAAAATTACTTATGAGTTGAAAAATTCACACTTGCCCGGTTTTGCACATGCAACCTCTAACCTCTCTAGTGGGTGTCTTTACTACTAGACCATCATGACGTACAAACTATTATTATTATGAGCCTGTGGTTTCCCACTTTAGGGCAAAGGCCTCAAATTCATTGTCCTACTCTTCTCAGTCCATACCCACTTCTGACCAGTCCTTTAGGTAGGAGTCTAAATCTTCACGCCATCTCCTTCTGGGCCTACCGCGTCACCGGCTTCTGCTGTTCGGGATCCAGTCAAAGGCACAAACTATAAAACATTTTTTTTTGTGTTTCACGAAATAACCTAGTAACTTAGGTTTTATAGACCCATCGAATACTCAATGTGAGTGCGGTGCTCCTGTTCAAAACATGAGCCACATGTTGGAATGCCCCAAGGGTCCGTATACCTGCACTTTGGAGGATTCGATGAGTGCTACCGATGCTGCTATTAATATAGCCACCTATTGGGCCCAAACAGTTTGACAAGTTTACCATCGAATTGAAAAGAAGAAGAAGAAGACCTAGTAACTTTCCAACTAAAAGCCGCTCATCATAGTAAAACGTTCAGGTAATGATGTCTGCCCCTAGTTACTGCCAGTTAGTAACTATAACCCGGCGCTGCCTATAAATCATGGCACGCCACGGATCGTTACTCTCCCGTTTCCTGGCAATCGATATTTACGAGCATTGAGTTATCCTCGCAGCGGATAATGTTTTCTGCTATTTATGGATATGCGTATGACCTAGTGAGCTGGTTAATGTATGGTTTTGGTTTACTGTTTTTATAAAATGATATATAATTTTAATTAATAACTAATGAGGTACATTGTAACGAAATTAACAGGGTTTTTTTTTACCAAACTCAAAAAATAATATTACTATTTGTTATAATATGACATTTTTGTTTAAAGATACTGGATTAGGCGCCTTTTTGGCCTTGCACAGATTTTAAAGTTATTTTTTTTTCCATACTTAAAATTCTGCTGTATGTTCTTTTTTTTTTCAGTCCATTCAAATCTTGTCTAGTGTCACTGTTACTGAAAGATCGCCATTTTACACGTAGATTTAAGTTTTTTTTTAATAGTTACTAATTTTGTGTACAATATAGTTTTTAATTCATTTTATGGAAGATATTTAGAAAACTAAACTCTTGAATTCAAACGTAACGAAAATAAAAAGTTTATGTTCATCTTTACGAGAAAACAGGGCTTTGTCTTCCAGCGGTACATACAACAGGCAATAAGTATAAATTAAAATAGAATCGCTACCAACCACACGCATTTGCATTATAAATTAATATTTGATATTCGAATAGCAAACGTATCAATTGGCTAGCCCCGAGCGGTATCCTGTCCTTCCCCACACAATTTGCTCAGTGAGCCGACAAAACGCAACCGTACATTATAATATCATAGTCATAACAATGACCCACCACACAATTGTCGTGTGGTCGCTAAAATGGCACATTTGTGTAGCCGCTTAAACTATAAACAAAATAAGTAGCTACAGAAGGTCGACTTCATACAACGAGTGATAAGGCACGCACACATAGGTCCGCTTCAGAGAGCGTTTCCATCTTTCTTATATCTATGGTATCCACCGACACGGAGCTAAGCAGAGTGGAAAGGAGTAGACCGTGATTTGGCCAATCACAGTGCTGGAAATCTCCACTTACTCCACTCCACACGATAAATGGCTTTGACATGGCGAGACGTGCAGATTGCAGCTGCGGCCTATATGTGATACATTCAATATTAAAAAAAGAAAAAGAAGAAAAGACACTGGTGGACAAGCGCACGGCTCACACTAAGGCGGCGTTTGCAACGATCGCATAACACGAATGCTCACTGTGAGCACACACGTCCATACAGCCTAAGGCATAGGAGACGAACAGTTTGCAACGCACACCTCGCGATGTCTGTACGCAGTTTAAAGCCAAAATGTTATTGCAATACAAATATTAGCAAGCATAGATTTTTTACGTTTTAAAAATAAAATGTTAAAAGTAAACAATGCGCTCACAAAAGACTTTCACTATTCAATTTTGTTATTCAAAACTGCCACATAAAACTTTTGCCATTTGAAATAAAAACAAAGCTTTTTTTCACAATAAATTCCATTATTCTTATTATTATTTTTGTTTCGATTCAAGTCTTTGACAATATTTGCATGCCTAATTTAAGGTAAATTGTATCAGGATCACTCTTGCCAAACTTGTTATTATTACTACAGAACATTCTTTTTTACATTTTTTTATGTGATATAAACTAGTGCTTGCAGTACCTGATGGTAAGCAGTGATGCAATCGTTGATAGTGATGCGCAATAGTTTATTAAGAGCCTATTCATTCTAGCCTTGAATACACCCTAATTATAATCGGATGAGAGCCGGGTGTCATTAGATGATTATCCCACCGAAAAAAAAAAACGTAATTTCTGCCAGTGGCATCGCCCGCGTGAAGGGTGGTCTCTCCATACAATATTTGGATCCCCGTTTCATAACCTTAGGGGGTAAATTTTGAAAAAATTCTCTCTTAGTACTGGCCTAGGTCATAAAAGTAAACCCTGTGCAAAATTTCACTTTCTTAGTTCCTGTAGTTTTGGCTATGCTGTAACTATGTCAGTCAGTCAGTTTCTCTTTTTATATATATCGATACATTACACGTATATATTACCAGAATGTAATGGATTATTTTACTCCAACACTTGTGGTCTAATACCAGTCAGATATTATTCTAGCCGATCACATTTTCTAGAGAACAGATTAAACGATTTCGAATTACCGAAGGCCGTTAACGAATTACCATCGGCAATTATAAAGCTATTTAAAATTTAGATTGTGTTTTAATTGTTGTTAAATTCTATTGAGAGGGTAGTTAAGTCATAATTTGTTTGGCATAAATTTATAGACACTGACAAAGTTTCCTAAATTATTAAAATTTACATCACCTGATTAGTTTTGTGTCCAATCATAATCGAATTTTTTTAAGTTTTAACTGAATCTGTTATTTTAATTTATTAAAAAATTACAGCAAAACATACATTGGCATTGTAGAAAAATCTTAAAATAGAAAACTAAAGAAATATGTGTATGTTTTTGAAACCTCCACGGACCGGACTAAGCGTTTTGCCTCATCGTTTAAATTGCGTACATCGAAGGACTGGAACAATTTGCCTACTGAGGTCTTTCCATCCGATTATAATTTGGGTGTCTTCAAGGCTAGAGTATATAGGCCCTTAATAAACTACACCATCAATGATTGCATTACGTTTTACCATCAGGTGGGATCACAGTCAAGCACTAGATTATATCAAATGAAAAAAATGTGGTGGCCAGCTCTTGGAATTTATTCTTTCATGATGTACCCGGCTATTTCATGAAATGGTTACATACACAAAAATCAAAATCTATCATAAATGACTCAAGTCACTATGTCCACGCTCTGAGAGCTACAAGCTCAATATAAAGTCAGGCTCAATTTTAACACGTTTCGAACAACAGTACCACAAATTCTCAGTACATTTTGGTTGAACTAAATTTTGGACCAGCCTACATTGCGGTCGGCGCGTGCTACACATTTGCTACGAAGTGCTACGCCGTAGCACGTAGATATCTGCTACGAGCTACGAGACACGTAGCATGTTGAGCGTAGCATTGTAACGAATGTGACGATTTTATTTGACAGGGTTTTGGTTTCATGTTTCATTGGGTTGTATGTGAATAATTTACTAGCTAACTTAAATAATATAAGAGGGCCTACACAAAACGTCCAATTCGTGATTGACGTGACTTGTCTTACCTACAAGTAAAAGTCACGAGGTCAATGTATACCACAAACTTCGAGCTTTTCAATAACAACTATCTATGGTAGAAAATATTTCTTTTTCTTTTTTCAACTCAAGGACGCATACAGATAGGTAGAAAAATTTCGCTGACAAATCAAATGATCTATAATATATATAAAAGGAAAAACTGACTGACTGACGTATCAACGCAAAGCCGAAAGTACTGGGTTTAGGAACGTGATTTTTTACATAAGGCTTCATTTTGTAATGCAAGCGAGCGCTAATAAGGGTTTTTGGAAATTCTACTATTAACCTCTCGAAGGCTGATTGTACATACGTCTGTATGTATTGAATGACCTTGAAAAATGCTTAGTTTTCGTTTTGTATACACGTTTGTACGAATTTTTTTTTAGCAGAAGATTTGGGTTTCTATATCTTTGATTTTCGTGGAAAAATCCAGAGAAAGTTTTTTTTATTTATTTTTCGTTTTTTTGTTTTTGTAATTTACGTAAAAACGCGCAATTACGTAATAATAATACCCCGGGGTGCCCGAGGAGTTAAGAGGGTGAAAACGGGGGAAATTCTTTTGCATACAAAATTTTATTCCTTATGCGCATAAACTTGAAACTTAGCATAAATAGTCACTTAAATAAACAAAAAAAGCTTTCATTATTCGATTTTCAAAGCCACCTTCAAAATATAGTTTAAGGGTTTTAGAAGTTTTTGTTTGTTTTCTTAAAAATGCTAGCTAATTGGTATAAAAAAGGGAATATATTCATGGATAAGTTGTAGATTGCGATTCCAAACCCAGCCAGGCGCATTACTTTGTGTAATTTATTGCATTACCACTGCTCTTGAAATCGTAAAGGAAAACATTGTGAAGAAACCGATATCCTAGAATCAAAAATTTTAAGACATGTGACATCTACCAACCTGTACTGGGTCCACGTGGTGAATTACGGCCCATTCCCTCTCCTAGAGAGAAGGCTTGAGTCCCAGCAGTGGGAACATTATAAGGCGGATTATGTAATGTTTATTTTGATTTATTTTAATATTTTTAGAGTTCTGTACCTTAAAAGCAAAAAAAAACAGAACCCTTATAGGATCACTTTGCTGTCCGTCCGTCCGTCTGTCTATCTGTCTGTTAAGACGCTTTATCTCGGGAACGCATGGAGGTATCGAGTTAAAATTAAAACTATGAACTCGAATCTACGGTCCCTTGAAGCTGTGAAAAAAACCAAACTTCTAAGTTAACGGCTGTTACCTACGTCATAAAAAAATAATACCAATTCGGAAAAATCTTCAAACATTCAAGTATTTACATAAGTGAGTTTGTACTGAATCCTCAAGGCGCAAGTCTGACTCGCACTTGCCCGGTTTTTTACTATTTTAAGACACAAAACTGTCTCTCAAGTTTGACTAAACACAGTAGTCTTCATTACCGTCCTATCTGTTAATGGGTTTCAACCACAAGCTTGACCTCCCTACCTTTAAAACAGCCACCATTTTCCCTCTAATCCCATAAAACCTTCATGCATTCAAAACCCACATAAGCACCACTTCTTATCGGCAAAACATTTCACCTTACCAAAGTACTGTCCGAAAAATGGAGGCAATCTAATCCCACCTTAAGACGTTTTCTAATTAAGGGACCCCATCGGGTTTCATAGGAGGGGACCGTTTTACGAATTAATCTGCCCCGTTTGGGGCCGGACATAAAATATTCGTGGGCGAACCGGCGTGGGATATTGTGTTCGATGAATCAGGTCTTAGGCTGTGAACAGACGGGGTGGTTGAAACGCTTTGTCAAAAAAATTACAGTATTTGATAGAAATAGAACATTTTGCCTGCAGTGGTCTTTTCGTCCGATTATAATCTAATTATTTTAGTGAATCAGCTCTTGGTAAACTAGTACAATTCACCATCACAGTCAAGTACTAGTTCATATCGTTAAAAAACAAATGTTATACTTTGGTTATAAGATATTTTTTCCAATACAAAAGCTATTAAACCAATAAAACATATTTTGTTTGCTTGTAGTTGCATTTTTAAAACGCATTGTTTCAACATTGGAACTCAACTTACCACAAAATGTTTTTTATTGTATGATTACAAATATTGCATTTTTTTTTGAGGTATGAAAAGATAAAATCACTTATCCTGCCCTAGGGTAGAGAGGGAGGGAGTGTCGGAGTTTTGCTGGCTAAAATCACACCTGTGTCTTTCAGGTTTTGGAATGATGACCGCCTACCAGAAGAGTTAGCCCTCCTACAAGGCATTGTTAGGCCTCCCACAAAGTGATTGATGACCTGGAATCGCGGGAATCCGATGTATGTGAGGCGCACAGAACCGCTCGTTGTGGATGTCTTTCGTCTGAAATGATGGTGATGATTTCTACCATTACACGAGATAGTTAGCCAATGCGAGCCCATGTTTTCATAGTATAATACATATTCGATTCTAACATCAGTATATCTGTGTATTCACTAAATGTTTCTAAACCAGGCAATAGATTTTAATGAGGTTTAGGCGAGTAGAATGCGTGATAAACAAGAACAGTTTGTGTTTATATAATATGCGCTTGTTTAAAACCAGGGCATGCTAATAATCACACTAATAAGATAAAAGTTTGTAACTATGTGCGTGACTGTATATTTTTACTTCTTTATGCTCGAACGGCTGACCAGATTTCCATAAAACTTGATGTACGGGGAGACCACTTCCGAGAATAGTACATAATAAATAAAACAAAATAAAACAGCGTTATATTTCTTACAAAAGAATACAAAAATTTACTAATTTCTAATTTCATCTGCGATATTTAAATCTATTCCTTATATTTACTGATACTAAAATTTTACTTTTTATGTAAGAGCCCCTCGTTCTAGAAGTGAGGGCCTCCTCTAGAGATTTTCAAGTATCCCTGTTCTTCGCTGCCTCCATCCACTGTTGGCCAGCCGTTTGTATAATATAGTCAGTCCACCGGGCAGCTGGTCTACCTCTCTGTCTGGTACCTGATGGACCCTTCTAGAATGTTATTCTGGCTGTCCATCTATTTTCCATTAGTCTGGATGTGTGTCCAGCCCAACGCCACTTAACCTTTTTGCTTTGTATCAGAGCGTTAGTAACTTTTGTCTTCTTTCAAATTATAATATGTGGTATTTTTTTAATTATTTTAATTTTTGACATACTCCTCTTCATTCTTCTTTGACACGACCTGATTTTTGTTTTCGCTTGATGTGTTCTGTGTGAACTTCCAAGTTTGGCTAGCGTATGTTAATATTGGCAAGAATAACACATATGATACTTTTTATCTCCAAAGTATGTTTCTTTTGGGATAATTTTAATAATTATAATAGTTTATTTCAGAAAAATACTCATAGAAAATTCAATTGATATAAACGGTTTTGCCAAATAAGTGGTAAATACAGAAAAGGGGTTTCATTGGTACCTGTACTAATGACAAACATTATATCACAGGCACCAGCATCTTTCATAATAAAGGGTAACTTAAGCTTTAAAACAGTTCAAAAACGATTTACACAGTGAATTTTGGGTTCACCTCCTATTTAATGAAACTAAAACAAGGCAGTTGAAATGCGAATGTTTTAAAATACCTATCAGTCCCAGTCCTTTCCTCTAACTCGACTTTACCTCGAATCATCAAATTGAGATCTAGAGTTTCTTTTTTATTGATATAAACCAAAGGTTTTTTTCATCGTTAAGACCATTTAGTCGAATAAAAGTCTTTAAAACATACTTGTAATATTAACTATATTCTTCAGTATAATCAGACATGATTTTATTGCATAGTTTTAAGATACATATTTTTTTACTATTAAAAGTCAAAGTCAAAGTAAAGTCAAAAGTCAAAGACAAAAGTTTTTTATTTCACCTAGGCCTACATGGACACTTATAAAACGTCAGAAGCTAGTGCACGCAGTATTGAAATAATCATTGGCCAATGAGCAAAAATTACACAACTATTACATTTTTTTACCAAACTGATTCGTAGTCATACTGGTCATTCCTAAACCGATCACAGTAAACCTACAGCATAATTTTCACTTATAGAACTGTGTATTGAGCGACGTCGACCAATCACATATTACGCTTGTTGGTACAGGAACAGCCTGTGAACCGCAAAAGCCACTGCATCGTAGAGCCGTCAACATTGTAGAGGTGGGGACGTAACAAACAGCTTCTATGTTCTTCAATTTACTAACAATAAAGTTAGAAGCACTTTATGATCCGTTATTTAAAAAATTATCTCCTCCTATCTGCTTGACAGTCGTTCTGACTTCGGTGATATTCACAAGCAATTTTCCTTTTTTTTTCTAACCGTGATGATGACTATTTTACATAACGCTTCCTTAAACTAATTTAATTATCGTACCATTTTGCAAGTTAATAATAGTACATTATGATATAAGTATGTAATGTTAGTGATTACCGTGGAGGCGGTATTTAGACCGAGCCGTGGCGAGGATCTTAAGAGAGCCAAGACCGGTAATCATTAATTACTCACGTGTGTCATACGATGTTTTTCAACACACTTGTGAAGAAAACAACTTTCTGTGACATGGCGGTAAAAATGTGTTTTCATAAGCGCGCATCATTTTTTTTTAATTTACCCTTAGAGGAAGGCTAAGGTATTTTGATCATACTGCCTAGTCTTATGTTTATGTTTTTTTGCTTGAAAAGTTTTTACGATAATGTCTTTCGTAGTGACAATAACACAGGTATTGTACGGAACCCTCAGGGCGCGAGTCCGACTCGCACAAGACTAGTTTTTTTTTTATTTACGTAGGAGCGAGAAGGAATGTCAGACTTTTACTGACTAAAACTCACAGTGTTTCTTTAGTTGCCCTTTGTAAGGGCCACGCAAACTCTTTCGAACAGCTGGAATCGGCCCTAACTGGACAATACCTGTGTAAAGAGTTCAATTCCTGATTGGAATTTTAAATTCTTTTCAAAATCGCAAAAAAAAAGTGACGTAACAACAATTTTTTTGTTTTGAGATTTATTCCTATATTTGTGTTATAAAACCTTGCTTTATGCAAAATTTCAGGATTCTAGATCAACGGGAAGTACTCTAGAATTTTGGTTCCCCTGAGTGTCTAAATAAATGTTTTTTGCGACATAATCGGCCGTATCTTTTTTTCTGTTAACTTAGAAGTTTTATTTTTTCACAGCTTCAAGCGACCGCACACTTAAGTATATGGTTTCAATTTTAACCCGATACGTCCACGTGTTCTTGAGATAAAGGGTCTTGACAGACAGATGGATGGACAACAAAGTGATCTTATAAAGGTTCCGTTTTTTCCTTTTGAGGTACGAAACCCTATAAAGGACGTAATCGTTCTTTGAAACTATTACAAAATCAACTTATAGCAAGATTAGAAAAACAACCTAAAACCTCTGCCCAACCTTCTAAGTACCAAGCGTGACGATGCTATATTACGTAAACAATGTCAATAGATGCCGCCGGTGTGACGTAACTGGAGGGTCCCGAACTTAAAAGCGAACCTCCGGGCCGCCATTAAAAAGGTCCAGTAATTAAGCATTAGAGTAATGGTAGCTTAAGCAACTAGAACAATTACTTAGCCACTAAAATAGATTTAATTAAATTGTAGTAGACCTGAATTTAGTCGGGTACTGGGTATTTAAAGATAAATTGTACAGAGTTTCGATTTATTTTTATTTGAAATACCTACCGTATATATCTATAAAAAAAACCAGTTTAAATATAGTTTCCGCTTTCGCTACACTGCCTTTTTTCAGTAAATCATGCTTTTAAATATTCTGAAGAATTACCACTACACTCGAAGATGACTTTTGAGGCCATAGGTTTTTTTTTTTTATTGGGTGGGAAAATCATCCTAATGACATCCCCGCTCTTGGGCGGAGCGGGAGATAGTGTCAGACTCTTACTGACTAAAAACCCTCTCCTGTTTCTTCGTTGCCTTCGTCCCAGGGCCCCGAGTTCCGCTTTCACACTACCCGTGGCCCCAGTAGGCTTCGACCCTGCTTGGCCCCTACGATTTGCTGACATTTAATTGAGGCGCGCGTGGAACAGTACGCGCCGTCGACGACTTGGGCTCGAACTGCGAACGGTTACCGGACGGTCAGACGGCAAGCCACCCATTGCTCGCCGTCTGCAAGCCCGCGCCTACGGTAGCCGGAAATCGGGATCGGAATCCCGGCGGCGGTTGGAGCGTAAGGACCGTTGCCTCACGCGATCGGCCGCCTCCTTTGCTAGCATTACTGCTTCGCAGAAGGAGGCGACCGCCTGCCACTCCTCCTCGCTCCGGAGCATGGCCTGAACCAAGGCCCGGCGCTAGAGATCGCTGCCGCCGATTGCCCCCACGAGGACACGGCGTTGTTCTGCCCAAGCGGGGCACACCTCCACCGTCTGCTCTACCGTGTCCTCCGAGTGGGCCACACAGTGGCGACACCCGGGCGTCGTTTCCGCACGAATCCGGTGCAGGAACCTCCCGAACTTACCGTATCCGGTGAGGACCTGCGTCATGCGGAATGTGAGGACGCCGTGAGGTCTTTCCAACCACGCCTCAAAGAGGGGACTTACCGCCATAATTGTGGCGTGCTAACTTCCGGAAGGGAAACCCAGGACCATTCCTGGAACATAAAGTGTAACTGAAGGAACATAGGTGTGGTTTTACTCAGTAAAAGTCTGACTCGCCCTCGCGCTCCACCCTAAAGCGATGGTAAAAGTCACCAAAAAAAAAGGATAAAACTGTGAATTAATTTGAATGAATACAAAACGTCATCCATCATCTGTTTACGTAATTGCGCGTTTTTACGTAAATCACCAAAAAAATAAATTTTCTGGAAAAAATAAAGATACAGAAACTAAAATTTTCGGCAAAAAAAATTCGTAAAAACGTAACGTCTATCCGTTGTTTAAGGTCATTTAAGTTGTACAGATGTATGTACAATCGGCGCCCGAGGAGAGACAGAGGTGCCGAATTTTTGCTGATGTCTGTAAAAAACTCAAAAAAAAGAATGTAAAGAAAAATGCATTTTTTTTTCAGTGAATCCCCAGTGAAAATTTAAATCTAAGTTTAATATGCATTACAAATATATTAATGAACTAAATAGTCAAATTAGCAATGCAACAGTTGTCCTACTTAGCCCCAACCTGGTCCAACCATAAAATTTTACTATACCAATATTGGACCAGTTCGCTTACATGACAATACAAATTTTAATAGTAAACAAACATTGTACAACAATGTTTTAATAGTGTTTACAGTAACTGACCAAACATTATGGAGTTTGTTTATTACAGTTTTGTAGATAACCCGTAGGGAAATTGAAACTTTATTGAAAGGGTGTTTTATTTTTTACATTTTCTCGTCTGGCCTTTTAATGGGAATATGATACTTTGAGTCATACCGAAGGTTTTTGAGTATACCAATACTCAAAAACCCTCGGGATGACTTAAGTTTCTCTCAAGAGTAAATTTAAAAATAAATATAAAACTGAGCAAGCGTTAGTTGGACTCGCGCATTGGGGTTCCGTACAAATTTACCTATGAAAATAGTTCAATTCCCGAAAAAAAAATCAAGTTT
The DNA here is from genome assembly GCA_949316375.1 of Mythimna vitellina. Lineage (NCBI taxonomy): Eukaryota > Metazoa > Arthropoda > Insecta > Lepidoptera > Noctuidae > Mythimna > Mythimna vitellina. The sequence continues at coordinate 1,541,207 of OX438687.1, read as the reverse complement.
GAAGGATCTGTGTCCGAATCACAAAAAAGTATTTTACAAGCTTTTTACAATCTCTATTTGGTAATCTTCCCATAAAACAAATTTCATAATTATTAAATTAATTAATTATGAAATTAAATAATGAATGAAAGAATAATATTTTTTTTAGCTGAAAATATCATCAGGGTTGGTTAGAATAACGATTTGACACAGTTTAAATTTTAAAAAGTCTGTTTTTTTTAATTTTGAAACAGCTAATGAAAAATTCCACCACTAGGGGGTTCAGAATCATGTACTGGATCCATGGTATTTGTTTGGGTGTCGATGTCAAAGACACCGTGTATAGGGTGTATAGCTCCATTCCTCTTTCTCATTCGAATGACTGATATTTGAACAAGTCATGGTCAGTCCCCAATAATTTTTCTTTATGAGAATTAAACATCTTTTACCCGATTTTTTACTAGACTGACTTTGAACTCGAAATTAGATCAAAAGTTACGATTAGTTTAAAAGTAAACGATAATTAATTTAACTAAAACATTTGAAGAACTTTTTACATTATTTTATTAATCAAACAAGATAATCCAAATCACTACGTTGGTTAAATTGACTAAATCCAATATTAAGTTTGTTTAGTACCGTTAATTAAAAACCTAAATCAATCTAATTTTAACGTTTTTCGTAACAAAAATAATTCTTGTGTGATTTTTTTGATCTAACTTCGGGACAGTATTAAAATGAGTAAGAAGTCTTTTTTAGCAGAGTTCAAAAAGGTTTGGTTGAATGTATTTTTTTTAATGTATTTTCATCAATTTCTCGCTCAATTGTGAACCGATTTTTTTTTATTTTTTTTTATTGAAAGGTTATATGCTTCCAAATTGATCCCATAAAAATATTGTTAGGATCTGATCATGAACTGCAAAGATATGGAATAGAACTTCTCATAGGAACACAGCAGAGCTATGGTAACAAGTAAATTTGCTTTCACCGGAACTCTGTAATAAATTAACATGTTTAATTGTCATGAGATGCACTCTGGCTATAAAAGCGTAACTAAAAAAATGTAAAATAAAAAACTTTCAAAAAAAAATATACAATCGACTTCAATGTATGTTGTTGTCGGTGTTCAATAACGAAGACACAAAACTATTATAGAAACACCGACTTTCGAAATTAAAGTTATTTAGCACTTTTCAGTGTTTTGTTTTACATTGAAGTCGGTTGTATTTTTTGTAAAAAGTTTTTTCGTATGTAATACTTTTTGTAAAGATATTTTTACAGTACCTTTACAATATGCGATATTTTTTACTAATGTGGCTGTCACTTAGTACTTTGCGTGTACTTAAGTTAATGATTTTGTAAAAAGCTAAGTTCTAAGTGAATTTTAATGAATAAATGATGGATTCTAGAGAAATTTAATTTTATTATACTATTAAGTAATAAAGAAGCCATATTGTCCAATACCAGTCACTTTTTTTTAAGTGGGAAATCACCTAATGATATCTGACGCCCTTGGGCGGATTGGGAGGGCGTGTCAGACTTTTACTGACTAAAACCTACTCCTATTCCTTCTTTGCCCTCGTTCCAGGGTCCCGGAGTTCTCTTTTACATCAACATGGCCCCAGTAGGCTTCAAACCTGCTTTTTTTTCGATGGGAAAATTATCTTATGACATCCCTCGCTCTTGGGCGGAGCGAGAGATAGTGTCAGACTTTTAATGACTAAAAACCCACTCCTGTTCCTTCGTCGCCTTTCGTACCGGGGCCGAGTCTTCCTTTCAAAATTAGACCCTTGGCCCCAGTAGGCTTCGACCCTGCTGGGCCCCTACAGTTACTAACATCTCCTTGAGGCGCGCGTGGAACACTACACGCCGATAAACTATTTTAAAACATAATATATAAATATGTGTCGTCCATATACTATACTAACAACATATGATTATAAATTTATTAAATACAAGCTATTATTAATAATAACAATATAACGTTTCGATAGGCGTGGTAATAACCCGAATCGGGCGAGGTAGACTAGGGTATTATTATCTATAGTTTAAAGTTAATACAACCACTGAAACGCTGGAGTTGGTTTATTAATACATTATTAATTATCAGTTTCAATATGAGAGTGTATTTGTGTGATGTTTGTTTGGCAAACAAAATTTTGATTGCTATTAATTGATACATCTTACTTATAAGTGAGAAATGAATATATTAGGGGAAGTTTGAAAGTGGCGTCAGTGACTGAAAAGTTGAAAGGGATTCGTTTGTCTTGGTATAGTCATGTGAAGAGGAGGGATGAAACGCATGTTACTAAAAGAGTTATGAGTTTACATGTGGATGGATGGAGAGGGAGAGGGAGACCAAAGAAAAGATGGATGGATTGTGTGAAGAGTAATATGAAAGAAAAGGAAGTTAGTGATAGCATGACGAGTGACAGGGCAGAGTGGAAGAAAAAACGTGTTGCGCCGACTCCAAATAACACGGGACAAGGGCAGGAAGATGATGACTTATAAGGTCGTAAGGAAAAAGTGTTTTTTTTTTTTAGAAAAGTTCGGTTTCGAAATTACTTGAAACACTTTTAAAAATAGAAACGTGACCTAGTTTACTTTTGAGAGCGTTTATGCTCTTAGCTTATGCATACAAGCTTTATAATTTATCTGAGACTCAATCCTCTTCCTTTAGTTAATCCATTACGCGGCACTAGTAGGTGGATGTCGCACGTCTTTTGACTGTCGGTTCCTCGTATTATTTTTCTTCATTGATTTGAGAGAAGTTGTTATAAGAAAACAAGATTGCCATGTCAAAAAAATTAACTAAAAAGCAAAAACAAGATGTTAGTTAAACTGTATAAAAATGAAAGTAGCCACTCATTCACTCACTGACTAAACACGAAGTCTCGAAAACTACTTGATCTACAAAACAAAATTTTTCATCGCTGTCGGGGAACCAATCTGTAGAATACTTTCTTATATAAAAAAGTCCCCCAACCTACTGACAGACAGACACACAGACAGACATGTCTGTCTGTCTGTCAAGACCCTTTATATCGGGAACGCGTTGAGGTATTGATTTAAAATTAAAACCATATACTCAAGTCTGCGGTCCCGTGAACCTGCAAAAAAAATGAAAATTCTAAGTTAACGAATAAAAAAGATACGGTCGTTTATGTCGCAAAAAATGTGTATTTCGTCTCTCTCAAGGGAATCAAAATTCATAAAGTATTTTCTGTTGACCTAGGATCTTGAAATTTGGCATGAAGCAAGGTCTCATAACACAAGTATAGGAAAAAATCTGGAAATTGTAAACTTGTAGTTAAGTCACAAAAAAAAAAAAACTGTTTTTGCGATTCGGAAAAATCTTCGTAACTCAATTCGGGAACTGAACTGTTAATAGAAGTGCAGTGCAGTGCCCTTAGTGCGCGAGTCCAACTCGCACTTGCTCAAAGTGATCATATAAGGGATCCGTTCTTTCCTTTTGAAGTACGGTTCCCTAAAAATATACACAAGCCTGCTGGGTTCAAACCTACGACATATAACTCATTGTAATACCATGCATACATTTTTGTCTCATTACCAACATTACAAGATTTCATTCTTTTTTAAATTCTTGATAGGTTCGCGCTTAGCCGCTATCACACCTGATGGAAAGCGACGATGCGGTCGTCGATGGAACGCGCCTACCTAGAAGTAACCTATTCACTCTTGACTTAAAGATTCCCGGGTTGTAGCCATCAGGAAACACAGATTCCGGCAAAGAAATCCACTCCTTAGCTGTACGCACAATGATGTTCTAGTTTAATTAATTGCCACATAACAGAAGACAGTAAAACTGAAACACAATTTTATCTTCCTTTAACAACAAAGCTAATAAAACCTACACCCGAATATATAAAAGAGGATGTTACTAACATCCTCCGACAGACTCGAAGCTTCTTACAATAAAACAAGATTTTTTATACCAACGACAATCTGATTACTGAAGTGACAGACGATACTGGCATGTGTTTTATTTGACACTGGATATTTTTTGTTGGAACAAATAATAAAAAAGAGAAATCGCATCCTCTTAGATTCGCTCTCAGAGATGTCAATATTCATGAACGAATTTAGGTTATGCGCAGACTGACAGAATGTATTTCGATCTTTAAACAACAATGAACATACAATAAGATTGTGTCCAAGCCGATTTTAATGATCGACATTTAGTCTATATAATTTATATAGTTTTTGGGTCAAAACATAAATCTTTGAGGATGATGGTACCCAAGGAAAAACATGGCCATACGTCATGGGGCCACTCACTTATAAAATAGTATTGATATGATTTTGTGAGTGTAGTAAGTTTCAGGTGTGATATTTACTTAAAAGTTATACAAAGTTGAAATATTACGCCATATTTTACGTCATATTAATAGTCGCTTGAACTGATAAAACGTCGATCAATAAAATTGTCGTCAAATACATAATATAAATTTGTTTCCTAGAATATTCTTGTACGTATAAATCGTTTCATAAATGTTTGAATAGTCCAAATTGGCTACCAATCAATTGTATAATCAAAACAGTTTACTTTTCTATAAAAAAGACCTATTCCACCATTTTGTATTCGTTTTAATTAAAGTTTCGTTCCCAAAGGGTAAAAACGGTAGTCTATTACTAAAACTCCACTGTCCGTCTGTCTATCACCAGGCAGTATCACATGAACCGTGATAGCTAGATTGCTGAAATTTTTTCAGGTGATAAACTTATTTCTGTTGCCGCTTTAACTGCAAATATTAAAAATAAATAAAAAATAAATATTTAAGTAGAGCTCCCATACAACAGACATGATTTTTTTGTAAAACTAAATAAAAACTGAACTAAAAAAAAGTTTATAATATAGTGTCTAATTTTGTATAAAACATTTTTACACGTCAATTTTTTTTTTCGTCATCTTAAACTAGATGAGGCCGGTGTTTTCTAGCTGACTATCCTGAGAAGAAACACAGAAATAAACTTATGAGTTCAACAATGGTACGGAACGCTTCGTGCGCAAGTCCGTCCTGCACTTGACCGCCTCTTTTATGAATTATTTCTAACATATAAAAATATTAATTAACAACTGAAACGAAACCCAAATAAATTACGTACGTCTCTCTAAACCGACTAAAATTGAGAGTATTAATAGGAAAAAATCCTTTCCAAACCTATTTCGGTTGAATATTTTAGCTTAACTGTTATAAAAAACCTCATTCATCCCATTTGAGCCAACAAAGGCCGAACGGCTTTATAAATTCAATTAATAATAACCGGATCGCCGTCCATGTATGGAAGATCAAACCCGGGCGAATTAAAATCAATACCCGGGTGAGATTGTGTCACCCGGGTAAACTTGGGACGTTTATAGGCTAACTAATTTGGAAAGCCATTTCTGTTGTGGTTTTTTGTTGGATCTATTGAATGGATAGATCTATGTAGGTGGCATTTTATTAAATGGGTCAGTTTGAGCTGTGGTGACTTTAGATGGATTTTGGATTATACGTTCAAATATATAGAGTTATAGATAAGGCACGTTATTCTTTGTTTTTAAACCAATTATTTTCTAGATTTTGTATTTTCTGTAAAATTGCTATGTTTATGACCATCTTTATTTATATAATTTTTTGTCCGTGAGTTTGTCACTAACTCCTCATAAACGGCTTGGCCGATTTGAATGTAATTTAGTGTGTATATTTGAGTGGGTCTCTGGGTCGTTTAAAAATACAATTAGACCTTATCCGTGGCGCTGCAACTGGGTTTTTTTTTTCTGTCAAAATGCCAGCTTTCGGGCAAGATAATGTCTACCTAGACTGTTAATTGCTGTATAAAATGTAATAAAACTCGTTTTTTTTTTAATTCTAGTTCTATTGTCGAAACAATGCGTCTCACATAATGCGCGATTAATAATGTATATGGATTTAGAATTACTAACGAATGAGTCAATGTATGTTTATTTCAAAAGCGATTACGTTTGGGAAATTTACCTCACTAATCACTTTTCTCCTCCGGGTGGATACAGGATAAATTTTCCAATACAAAAGCTATTAAACCAATAAAACACAGTTTGCTCGCCTGTAGGTACCTACCTACTGATATTGCGTGTTCTTTGAAACGCTTTGTTTCAACAGTGGAACTCAAGTTACCACAAAAAGTATTTTTTTCTTTTAATTTTTTTGATTACAACTTGTTTTATTGAGGAGGGAAAAGATCCAATGATTTCTATCGCTTTATGGTGGAGCAAATGGTCGTTTCAGACTTTTACTGACTGAAACTGAAAGTCTTTTAGATCCTCTTTCCGTTTCAGAACCACAGGTTACTTTTTCAGAAATTTCCCATGACCCTAGTAAGCATCGGCACTACTTGGCCCCTACAGTTTTGCTGACATCTCTTTCTCTAGTATTACTGCTTCGCAGAAGGAAACGATCCCAACTCACTCCTTCTCGCTCTAGACTAAGGCCTCAACTACAAGGTCGCCTTCGCCGATCGCCTCCTTAAGGATACGGCGGTGCTCCACCCAAGCGAAGCAAATATGGCTAAAATGACTTATATTTTTTACTTATTTGCTTGAAATTTATAATATTAAATGATAACATTTTAATAATAGCACTAGCAGTTAAAACATTTTTATTTTTTTATTAATGATAGGCTCGCGTTTTACCACCATTTCACCTGATGGTAAGCGACGATGTGGTCGATTATAGAGCACGCTTTCCTAGAAGTAGAAGTTTCACTCTTGACTTAAAGATCCCTAAGTTGTAGCTATCAGGAAACACAGATTCCGGCAAGGAATTCCACTCGTTGTCTGTACGCACAATAAATATGTTCTCAAAACTCTTTGTGCGTATGGGTGGGATGTCTACCATGTACCGGTAGCACAACGCCGTACGTCTAGTGGTCCGAAGATGAAACGGACTGGGTGGAATTAGATTGTGCAATTCCAGTGCACACTCCCCGAAATATAAGCGATAGAAAACCGACCGGCTAGCAACTCAGCGGCAATGCCCAAGGTTTTGGAAATATGAACCAAAATCAAGTTAATAAATGTAGGGTGCTCACAGGGCTAAAAACTACACGAGTAAAAGAGGGTTAACATTATCTCAGATAAACCAGCGCAACAACGCGGTAACAGTACAACAAAGCTTGATTATTGCAATTGTACTTAGAGTAATAATAATAATATAGCCTTGCAACAATTTTAATAAAATTTGCAGTTATAATTTTTAGGTCTTGTCTTTACATTTTTATTAACACTTATTTTATTTTTAGAAAAACGACTAATAGAGTATTATACCGTTTTGTTCCGTCATTTACACCACGTACATCGAGGGACTGAAACAATTTTACTGCTATGGTCTTCCCAACCGGTTCTGTTAATAACCTAACACCCTTCACCATCAACGATTACATCACTGCTTACCATTAGTTGGGTTCGCAGTCAAGCGCTGTTTTGTACCTTTAAAAAATTAATTCAATATTAACTGGATTATAAATCGAATAGATTCTATGAATATAGACTAACAATAGCAAACAATTAATTAAGCAATGAGTTAAAAAACACAGGTCGTTTTTAGATATAGAATTAAACCAGGCGCTCTTAAAGGGAATTATTATCAATGCCCACCTAGATTGTATTGTTGTACTCATAAACTTGGAAAGGGAAGTTTCCAACTGAATTAATTCAATACTCAGAAATTTCTGTTCAAAGCGTGCTGAGATTCATTTAGGCTTTGTAGGCTGGGCACAGACATTACTGAATGACACGATGAAAACTTACAATCGACGGAATTATAAAATCACACGTACAATCGACGGAAGGAAAGTCTGATATATTTATGTCTGCATACATAAATAAAATCGGGTTGCGGATTGTTCTATTTTTCAACTTGCTTTTGCCAGTGGCTTCGCCCACGTGAAAGTAGGTTTCTCTGTACCATCTATGGACCCCCGTTCCATTCCCATAGGGGGTGAATTTTTGAATTTTTTCTTCTTATAGTGCTCGCCTACGTCATAAAAGAAAACCTTGTGCAAAATTTCACGATTCAATGCCTTGTAGTTTTGGCTGTGCCTTGATAAATCAGTCAGTTTCTCCTTTTGTATATAGACAATCTGCGTGAGACAAACTTTCTTAGCGGAGGTCTACACCCTGTATGGAACCTGCCAAATTATAAGTTTGTAAGTATTATAGAAATGTTTGTACCTACCTAAGTAATTAGTTTTCCTCAATTTGCAGAATATATTATATTCTGTCCGATGACAGATTTTAAATAGATATTGCAAAATGGCTACAAATTGAGAATGAAAGACAATTATGATAATACTTGTTTTTTTTTTTTGGGTGGGAAAATCATCTTATGACATCCCCCGCTCTTGGGCGGAACGGGAGATAGTGTCAGACTCTTACTGACTAAAAACCCACTCCTGTTCCTTCGTTGCCTTCGTCCCAGGGCCCCGGGTTCCGCTTTCACACTACCCGTGGCCCCAGTAGGCTTCGACCCTGCTGGGCCCCTACGATTTGCTGACATCTCCTTGAGGCGCGCGTGGAACAAAACGCGCCGTCGACGACTTGGGCTCGGTCCGGACGGTTACCGGACGGTCGGACGGCTAGTAGTTGTATTGTGGATTTATTGATTAATTTAGTAAATATTCAACTATCCGAAGCCATAACTAGACAATCAAATTTAATTCGTTTGTTACTTTGTTAATTAAAGCTTAGATTGATTCTCTCAATGCGTTGATTGATTCACAGATTAACGCGTTGATTGATTCACAGATTAACGCGTTGATTGATTCATTATTCATCTTTCAATGACTGAAATCCTCCTGGAAATTCGTCTCAGTGTTATTAACCGCATACTTGATCTTAGTAGCGTTTCAATTACTATTATTTTTTTAAAGATATCCTATTTTATTTGGGGTCATCACAAAGTTTGTTTATTAATTGTAGACATACAGTCGGGATCAAAAGTGCAGTTGAACTCTGTTCACACACACTACGATGACGCAGCACGTTACTCGGCGCTGGAACCAAGAACCAAACAGCACACCATTGCATTGTCTGACACGACGGCGAACTTTAACCTGTAAACCGACTTTCGCTAAATATTAGAATAAACCCGTTTAATACAGTCCACTTACCTTTAATTTACTATCTGAGCCTTTAAACACTCTACCAATGATAAAGTGTCTTAAATTTACTCGTAGAAGAGGGTCAATGGTTCATGATTGATTTAATTTGCAGCATAAAGCCTAAAATATTAAAAAAGAAAACTAGTTGTAGACTAATGAACTTTTACTAAACATAAATTTTAGACATTTTAGTATTGATAGAGTGCAACTACACTTTTAACCCCTGACTATATACACAGCGATCACGACAGAAATGTAAAGAGATAATAACAATATTTAACTGTGAATAAACGTCACAAATAACGTTCAATTCATACAAATCAATTTGAAAAAAACTGGGCAAGTGCGAGTCGGACTCATGCGCTGAGGGTTCCGTAAAAACTATAATTCCCGAATGGAGTTTCGAAATTTTTTTTCAAATTGCAAAAGAAGTTTTTTTTGTGAAGTTGGTAACAACAAATTTACTATTTTCAGATTTATTCCTATATCTGTACCATAAGACCTTGCTTTATGCCAAATTGCAGGATTCTAGGTCAACGGAAAGTATCCTATGAATTTTGATTCCTTTGGGAGTATCGAAATACGTTTTTTACGATATAAACGGCCGTATATTTCTCATTTTTTATTCGATAACTTAGAAGTTTGATTTTTCACGACTTCAAGAGACCATTAGACTTGTGTACCTATATGGTTTCAATTTCAGCTCGATTCCTTCTTGCATTTCCGAGATAAAGGGTCTTGACAGACAGACAGACGGACGAACAACAAAGTGACCTTATAAGGGTTCCGTTTTTCTTTCTAGGTCCGGAACCCTAAAAACGATATAATGCAATAAAACAATCAATACAGGACAATTATTTCAATCAATCAATCAATTTAATTTCAATTACTATGAAAACATAAAAAGTGTAATGTAACTTTTGTGAACTCAGTGAACCTGAGAATTAATCAATTTAACCTATCAGCAATCGGGTTCAGTGTACGCATTGTCTAGCGTGGTATGATCGCTGAACAGTGCGAACAAATCGGGCCTACAATCTACGCCGTTGCATATACCCATCGGACACGCACAAACGTATCTTTTATGACATACCTCTTTGTAAGTATTACCACAAAGATACACGATGCCAATGCTACATCCCTTCTCGTTTTCAACCTGATGTATCCTAAAATACAAAAGTCAGAGGAGATGTCCGGACTAAGTTTCGCTTCGTCGTTTATACCACGTACATCGAAGGACTGAAAAAATTTGCCTGCTGCGGTCTTCCCGTCCAACTATAATTTAGGTGTCTTCAAGGCTAAAGTGAATAGGCTCTTAATAAACTTGTTTGCCTGACCATCAATGATTGCATCTCCGCTTACCATCAGGTGGGATCGCAGTCAAGCACTGGTTTATATCAATTAAAAAAAAATTGTTCTTTATGAAGCTTGAGGTGCACGACGCACGTGTTGTGTACGTATTTCAACTCATGTAGAGCCCATACAGCTGCATTAGCCTCTAACTGGGTCCTAATTAGCGCATCGTACATGGCTTTAATATTTGTGAAAGCTGCTGTTTAGTAGAGCACGAATTCCAGCTGCTTGTGTTCCTTTTTCCAAGCATGCACTATATGCTCCCGAAATCTTATTTGCGTATTCGACGAATGACTCTCGAACTCGAGTTGTTCGACGTTCTGACCACGTGACTGAGCGTTATATATGACGTCAGAACAAAGGAATCGGAGGCGTGGCCTATTCGAGGCGTTCGACGCAAACTAAACGATCGTAACTTGGCTAGGCTTCACCGCCCAAGAGCGAAGGATGTCATTAGATGATTTTCCCACCCGAAAAAAAATCCCCGTTTTGACAATATCGTCTTTCATACAATCTACCAGTCAATTTGATATTCCCCTAATTTTACAGCCACCATTCTTACGTCTGTATTCAAATATTGGCCAGGAAATGTTTCTAAAAGCTCCGCCAAGTTCTAAGAAAAAGCGAAGTAAGATGTTGACTTACAACTTCTTAATATTTGCGTAACGCAAGATCTACGAGCGATAACATCTGTATTTGTCAAGTTATAAAAAATACGGTCGCAACCTTCCCAGTTTTATATGTATATCGTAAATTCGCTCAGATTCTTATTACTTTAGTTAACAAAGTAAAAGTTACTCTGAAACAAAGACACAAAGTTTATTTTTGTTTGTTCTTTCTTTTACTTGTTCCACGTTTGGGACCGGACTGTGTATATGACGTCACTGACCCGGATCTGTCGTGCACTAACAATACACGCTGGTATTCGCCTTAACCGTTTTTAATCAACCTGCATGATGACGTGTCAGCCCGTATGTCAGGGTGCAATTATTTTCGACTTACGATCAAGTGCTGATAACGACTGTGAATTTTTGTTTCGGTGACGGAAAAATTCACATGAATGAAGGTAAGGTTCGCCTTTGTTGTATATCGTGGAATGAACATATGTTTTTAATAATGTTTGTTGAAGGAAAAAGCTATTATTGTATGCTTGGAAGTTTTAAAACCTGCAATCAGTTGTTAATTTAGAATGCAGAATATGTATTATCATATAATAGGAACACGTTATTTACAGCAGTTTTGTTACATACTTTTAAAATCAAAATATGGAGTAATACTATACTGCAACTATAGGTGTAGTGACCTCACATTCAGACAATTGTAAGTTGGAAAGTTGATTAGTTAATTTGGAGAGTTGGTTAGTTAATTTGAAGCGTTGTAAATGTATTAATGAATTTTTGATGTTATTTTATCGTGGATTTGGATTGATGTTGATTGATTCATACAAATTTATAGTTCGCGATTGATTCAAGAGAATGATTTAACAGAAAGTATGTATGAGCAAATATTATGTATTTAACGAGTTTCTCAATACAGACTTTGACATCAAAGTTCATGCGTGTGTGTTGTATGTAATAAGTGTATTATTAAGCTCATAAACAATGATGTGTATAATATTCCCTATTATTTGCACCGGCTGTAAAGTCTCAAGTAGTAAGTAGTTGGCTTTCACTAGTCGTTAGGGTATTAAATGCTGAACTAAAATACATTGAGTACCAGTTGGCACTATAATATCTTAGTTAAAGTACTCACTTTACGTTAGGAATTAATATTGAAGCCGTAACTTTAGTACCAGTTCTTAAATAATGTTTACACAAAACTTAGTGCTGAAAGCAATATGTTTCAACAACATTCTGAATTTGAATAGTTACAAAAGACGAGAAATCTCGAAGCTAATCTCTGAACCTCGGCTTAAAATAACTAGATATAACTCATGAGTCATGACGAAAGATTAGGCAACTAATTGGGGAACTTCCAGCATACTAACTAAAACATATTCTATGTTCCATCTCAAATATGTTTCCGAAAAGTTTTAAAAGCATAAAATAGCGACACAAATATAAAATTTAGCTTTCAACTCTGCTAAAAGCGTCTCAAACACATTTTATCTGACCGTACCGGTTGCACAACTCTATCCCCATGATATTTTGCCGAATTTCTGCACTTCATTATAAATGTATGTGCTGAAACCCTGACATTTCAGGATTTTCGTGTTGGCTTGAAAATTTAATATCTACCTCCAAAGTTTTTTATTCACGTCGGATTTATTGAGGACTCCTGTTATTTGCTCTTAATAACATGTTTTTGCACGTGACAATCGAGAGGATTAAATTGGACGCGTGATTTTTGTTTAAAAGTGTATTTTGTGAACTGTATTCACTGCGATTTTTTTTTTAATTGTGCTTTTAAAACGCTGCTACATTATCCATCATAATCTAAATTTACTTGTTTAATGAACATATGAAAATAAATATGGCGATCGGTTTTTTGAGTTGTCAGATAAATATTTAAATAGCCAAAAGAAATCAAATGTTGACATAGGTACTTTAAAATATATTAGTAAGTTCTTTAAGTAGGCAATATATGTAGGTTTTTTTTAGTTTATTTTTCTTCACAATATAATTTTTCAGTAACATAAATATAGGAGGGGCATTATATTGTGGGAGACTGGTGCCTAAACTAGGCTTAAGGCCTGTATTTCAGGTCACCTGGCTCCTCCATTTAAATTTAACAAATTATATTATGAACTCATACAAATAGTATGCAATTAGGGACATGTTGACATTTTAGAAAAACTTATTGAGTTGAGTTGTAATTTTTTAGTTAGTATGATTAGTATCAGGAGTGAGGTGAGTGAGTACTGTGTGTGTTTGTAGTTAGAGAGGTATGTGCAGTGGTTGTTTGTGTGTGTGTCATGCAGGTAGTGACTGACTTTGTAACACGACATAAAAAAAGGGTTCGAAACCGGATAAGTATCAATGTGAAATTTTGAATTGAACACATATATGTGTATGAAATGTGAGTGTTGGTAATGACTAACACTCAGCGCCACGGAAAGCATGTAAAGCCGTTGTACCGGTTGTAATTCGTAGATCTCTGTCCTTATAGGTAACCAGATATTGGAAAATCTGAACACCAGTCTATCCGCGGTAGCGATCTCTTGCGCCGGGCCTTGATACAGGCGGTCGCCTCGTTCTGCGAAGCAGTCATGCTAGCAAAGTATGAGGCCACACGCGTGAGGCAACGGTCCTCACGCCCCAACCGCCACCGGGATTCCGATTCCGATTTTCGACCGTCCGGTAATCCGATAACCGTCCGGACTGAGCCCAAGTCGTCGACGGCGCGTACTGTTCCAGGTGCGCCTCAAAGAGATGTCAGCAAACCGGAGGGGCCAGCAGGTTCGAAGCCTACTGGGGTCAAGGGTTTGCTTCTGGAAGGAAGACTCGGCCCTGGTACGAAAGGCAACGAAGGAATAGGAGTTGATTTTTAGTCAGTAAAAGTTTGACACTATCTCCCGCTCCGCCCAAGAGCGGGGGATTTCATTAGATGATTTTCCCACCAAAAAAAAAAACCATCAGTCTATCCAATCGTGTTACCCAGTAACGGTAAAAAACTGAGCAAATGCGAGTCGGACTCGCACACTGAGGTTTCCGTACAAATTTGAAAGGTAAATTGCGGTTTGGATTATAACGTATTAAAAAAAAACTACTTACTAGATCTCGTTCAAACTAATTTCCGGTGGAAGTTTGCATGGTAATGTATATCATATATTTTTTTATTACTATTATTTATTTATTTATCTTTATTTCAAAAAAGTAAGTAAATTATAAGATAAGCCCCACAAAACCGTTGCAATAGTTTGACTGTGGGGTCGGTGAGTCTCTAGACATACTTAGAAGTTAAAGGGGGGGGGGGGGCACATTTTACCAATTTGAAAGTGTCTGTCGCGCAAACTATTCAGTTTAAAAAAAAATGATATTAGAAACCTCAACATAATTTTTAAAGACCTATCCATACCCCACACGTATGGGCTTATGTATTGGAGAACCCTCAAAATTTATTGTTTTTTTTTTTTCTATTTTTGTGTGAAAATCTCATAGCTGTGACTTACGGACGGACAGACAGACAGACATGATGAATCCATAAGAGTTCCGTTATTTGGCTCTGATTGGTTTTGGTTATTTCGCTCCATGTAATACCACGTGTATTCAGCCACATATGGAAAGATGAGGGAGGAAGATGATTATTCTACGAGAACATATAATCGGAATAAACAGTATTCTAGGATATAACCAGGGCACAGAACCAAGGAAAAGAGGAACGGATGGATGTCATTGGGTGATTTTTCACCTAAAAAAAGGACATAATCCAAGTCATTGCCTGCGGTTCCAAATCCGTTCCGCCTTTCAAGCGTGATGAAGTAACAAACTTCCAAATATACATACTCACAAAATTTCGCTTTTATAATTTTACTAGCTTTTGCCAGCGGCTACGCTCGCGTAAAAGTCATTTTCTCCATACAAACTTCCAACCCCCGTTTTACCCCCTTTGGGGTAATTTTTCGTAAATCCTTTCTTAGCGGATCTTTACACCTTATGTGGAATCTACGTGCCAAATTTTAAGTTTGTAGGTGTTATAGTTTTTAAGATTTCATGATTAATCAGTGAATGGTATATCGCTTTTATATAGAAGATTAGTGCCAAAAAAACTAAAAAATC
Source organism: Mythimna vitellina (assembly GCA_949316375.1). NCBI lineage: Eukaryota > Metazoa > Arthropoda > Insecta > Lepidoptera > Noctuidae > Mythimna > Mythimna vitellina. Next base: position 1,526,016 of record OX438687.1, on the reverse strand, counting down.
TTTTTAAAATTATGATTAACATAATTTTAATAGTTATTAACAAAGATAAAAATCTCTGATTAATATATGCGTTCTTCCGCTGAAATGTAGGGGACATTTCAGAGCAAGAACGCATATATTATTAATAAAAAAAAGCCTTTAACAGTACATGCGTGACTGTATAGTAAATGAATCTATATTTTAAAGCTGAAGGGTTTGTTTGTTTGAACACGTTAATCTAAGAAACTACTGGTTCAAATTGGAAAAATCACGCAGGCACTTGGATGAAACCATAGAAGCAACTAATGGTTTATAAAGCCTCAGATAAACATAGCATAGCATAATCGGCCTTAAAATGTTCCCACTGTTGGGACTCAGGCCTCCTCTCTAAGAAAGGGAATGGGCCGTTATCCACCACGCGGGCCCAGTGCGGGTTGGTAGATGTCACATGTCTTCGTATTTTTGGTTCTAAGACATGCCGGTTTCCTCACGATGATTTCCTTCACCGTTTTTGAGAGCAGTGGTGGTGAAATAATATACAAAAAGTAATGCGCCTGGTTGGGTTTGAATCCACGACCTACAATTTGTAAGTCGGAGTCGTTACCACTCGGCCACCACTGCTATAGAATAGATATGAATAGAATAGAATAAACTTTATTGTACACCTAAAATAGTAACAAAATTTTTACACAAACTTAAATGTATGGATAAAAAGGCGGTCTTATCGCTGACAGCGATATCTACCAGACAACCTTAGGGTGGAATGTAAAAATTTGAAGTAGAAAAAGGGGGGTAGTCTGCGGTGTACTGCAAATTAATAAAGGAAATATTAGATTAAAATTATAAACCAATTACCACCAATAACCAATTTATTTATTATTTGCTATGTCAGATAAACAATGGGACAAAATGTCCCCCAACATGACTCAAAACGCTATCATATCCAACAACATGTCACGCTTCTCGTGAATGTGTTGAAAAATTTACAATTAAATTGTGGGACATAATTGTCTCATAATATATCTGAGGTGCAGTCTCTTGTGGATAATGGAAATCGATCAGGCGTATTCTGTTTTAAATAACTCAAAATTCCATTACCGAAAAAAAGAAATAACGAAAACATTAATTAACATGCAATCACAACGGAATCATCGGAATCACAATTTTGCTCTCGTTACAATAACACATTTCTGTTTCATATAAGCAGTAATCCGATTAAAAATTCGTCGTGTTTGTTCGTTATAATTGAGAAGGATGTTAATAAGTTTTAATAACAGTACACGATCCAATTGGTGTCGCGCGTGGAAATGTAGGAATAACTGTATCAGAGCATATAAGGAAAAAAAAACAGGGCAAGTGCGAGTCGGACTCGCGCACTGAGGGTTTCGAACAAACGTACCTATGAAACGTGCACTAGCTTCTGACGTTTTATAAGTGCCCATGTAGGCCTATGTGAAATAAAAATCTTTGACTTTGACTTTGAAAACAGTTCGATTTCCGAATTTAGTAACGAAGATTTTTCCGAAGATTTTTTTGTGACGTCACCAGTTCTCAGATTTATTCCTATATCTATACTATAAGACCTTGCTTCATGCCAAATTTTAGGATTCTGGGTCAACGGGAAGTACCCTATAAATTTTGATTCCTTTGAGAGTGTTGAAATGTACGTTTTTTGCGACATAAACGGCTTTATCTTTTTTTCCGTTAACTTAGAAGTTTGATTTTTTTCAGCTTCAAGGGACCGCAGATGGCGAATACGGTTTTTAATTTCAACTCGATGCCTCCACGCGTTTCTGACAGACAGACGGACGGACAACAAAGTGATCCTATAAGGGTTTTTTTAGGTGGGAATATCATCTAATGACAAATCCCGCTCTTGGGCGAAGCGAGATATAGTGTAAGACTTTTACTGACTAAAAACCCGATCCTGTTCCTTCTTTGCCCTCGTCCCAGGGCCCCGGGCTTAACTTTCACACTACCCGTGGCTCCAGTAGGCTTCGACCCCTACGATTGCTGGGCCCCTACGATTTGCTGACATCTCCCTGAGGCGCGCGTGCGACAATACGCGCCGTCGACGACTTGGGCTCGGTCTGGACGGTTACTGGATGGTCGGACGGCGAGCTACGTATTGCTCGCCGTCCTGGCGGCGATTGGGGCGTGAGAACAGTTGCCTCACGCGATCGGCCGCCTCCTTTGCTAGCATTACTACTTTGCAGAAGGAGGCGACCGCCTGCCACTCCTCCTCGCTCCGGACCATGGCCTGTACCAGAGCCCAGCGCGAGAGATCGCCCCCACGAGAACACGGAATTGCTCTGCCCAAGCGGGGCACACGTCCACTGTGTGCTCAACCGTGTCCTCCGAATCCTATAAGGGTTCTGTTTTTTCCTTTTGAGGTACGGAACCCTATAAACAACGTCGATATCGATGGCAAATTTGTAAAAGGTACTGTTGGTGCAGTTGTTAAGCGATTGACCGCTGCACTGCGAGTCTCAGATTCGATTCCCACTCGGAATATATGAGTAATGCCTAGTGTGGGGCAACGTTTTATTATTTATTATGTTAAATTAAGCGTATTTCTTTTTTCGACTTTTATAACAAAGTTCGAAGAAATTAGATTTTTTGAGTTTGAATGTTATATATAATTTCCGTAGGAAAACTTGGACACAAAAAGCTTTAAGAAATTGACTACCAGAGAAAAACTCAGTACTTATAATATTTTTCTAACCTTCGTTTTACATTATTTTTCAAAAAATAGAGTAGAGTATATTTATTAATACTCTACGTTTCCATTACCTAGAAAATTCTTAGCAACGAAGTCTGATCAAACATGTTAGTGTAGCGTGGGCGTATCCATTCAATGCCTACGTTTTCGAGGAAAACTGGCATCATGCATAGATAATGTTTCTTAAATAAAATACTTCTTTGAACATCTGTATTTTTGTTTTTATGTCGTAGAAGGCAAAAATAGCCAATGACTGGTGCTTCTGATAACAAACACGACGAGACAATACGACGGCGCGTTGTCAAAAAAATCGTTGTACATTCGTCGATATTTTTTTTACGGAAATGGGTTTTCGCCATACCTTACTGAAGAAGCGTTACGTGTGCAGTTAGTTTGAACCTATTTAATAATAGTCGTGGTTCCTTTCACATAATGATATTTTTCATAGTATTTATTAGTTTATAATTTTAGCATTTATATGTATTTTATTATTATAAATAACTTATTTTTTATTTTATTTTTTTTTTTGTTTGTATTATCTGTTATTTGTTTGTTGTGCAAGCCTACCACAGTGTTGTTTTTTTAACCCAAAGGTTGACTGGTAGAGAATGCCTTGTTGCATTAAATCCGCCTATGTACTACTACTGTACATGAAGTTTAAATAAATAAATAATATTGGCTTTTAAACTATCTGCTGGTGTCAATTCAAAATATGATTTAAAAACTGAAGTGAAAGAGAACTTCGTCCGCTCTGGTTGGACCGGGAGGGAATATCAGACTTTTACTGGTTAAAATTCTCAGTATTCCTTCAGTTTTTGCTTTTTTGCAAGGAGTGCGGTTACTCCTTTGGACAATCCGCAGCCCAGACAGGTGCCAATTACAACCTGGGAGAGGTCTAGTCCCAAACTAGAGATAACTAGAAAAAAAGTTACTACGAAACAAGTGACTCAAGTGCGACTATATCATCCTTTGCCAACTGCTTAACTGTTCAAAAGCAAATCAGTACACAAAAATACATAAGTCAAGCCACATATTTCTCCATGGTCGCGTGATCATTCATATATTTTTTTTCTTCAGCCTTTTTCCCCCTTTTTCTAAAAGCCAAAACTTAAAGGACTGTATGATAAATCAATAGCAAAAAGAATTATGTCTACCAATCGTAACCAAAAAAAGCTAGAGACTATTCAGTATATTGTTACAGTTTTTTTTATCAGGTGTTATTTTTCTTGAATAAAAATACTTTAACTAATAAAATTAGATAGCTTCTAAAAAAACTAATTCATCTTTTTTACAAAACCAACTAAATTTTTTTTAAGTCCAAGAGTGAACGAAGCGAGTTCGGAATCGTAGGGCACTCCGACATGGATAGGCTACGTTAGAATGCTAAGGCGAAAGCGAAGCTCATGTCTTAGTAATTTTTATTTTATAACCATCCAGAAAGAGGCTTACATAGAAGGTAACTAGTGGCTAAGATAATATAATTCAGACGCTCTTGACTTATGTAGAATTTAGAGGCAAATAATGGTGTTAAAAGAAGTCTGTTTAATTAACACCTATTTTCATAGCTTTAGATGATATCGCACAAATGCAGAATAGAAATATGAGCTAAACTATAGGTAACTAAACATTTCCACTTCGAAGACAATGCTATTGTTTCAGGTGTTATATGGCAAGCTAGCTTATTGCATTTATTGGTACACTGCCAATTCCGAACTTTTACCTAGCCTACAAGGAAGCTGCGCGGTATCTTCTTGTGCCACATACTACAGTGTCATATGTAATGTCATATTTTGTGTCATATTTTATGTCATATTTTGTGTCATATTTTATATCATTTTTTATGTCAAATTTTATGTCATACTTTGTGTCATATTTTATGTCATATTTTGTGTCATATTTTATGTCATATTTTGGGTCATATTTTATGTCATATTTTGTGTCATATTTTGTATCATATTTTATGGCATATTTTGGGTCATATTTTTTGCCATAGTTTTTGAGATGGAAGTCATCAAATAACTTCTCCCGTCGAGAAGGCGTGTCAGACTGATTAAAACCCACCCGTGTTTATTCAGTTGCCCATTGTGTTCCAAGGCTACGGTAATTCTTTTGAACATTCCGGCAGCTCACCACAGTATTTCAAAACAATGGTCTGGTAACTAGTGGGTGTGACAACTAGGGTGTGTTGAGTGATGAAATAAGTATGGCACTGAATTTAATAACCAAACATATCATGACTTTTCAGTCCACTGTCAGCCATCAGCCATTATCACCGTCATAATGCATCATTACTAAATTATCTTTCGAGACATTTAACAATACAGTATTTACTGTATTGTTAAATGTACAAAGATTTTAAGCAAATAAATCTTAGTTCTAAATGTGATATTAAATTATACAGACCAAAAAATAAAAGAAGTGATGTTTGATATTTTTCATAGTATTTATTCGTTTAGCTTAGTATCTTATAATATAGCATAATCAGCATTTTAATTTTCCGACAGCTAGGACTCAAGCCTCCTCTCGGAGAGGAAATGGGTCGTAATCCACCACGCGGGCCCAGAGTGGATTGGCGAATGTCATATGTCTTTGAGTATTTAGTAGCACTTTTACCATCAACAACAAACTAGTGCATTCGCACTAGTTTATTAAGAGCCTATTCACTCTAACCTCGAAGACAGTTAAATTATAATCAGACGGGAAGACTGCAGGAAAACCCGGCCCTGGTATGAAAGGCAAAGAAGAAACAGGAGTGGGTTTTTAAAAGTAAAAGTCTGACACACGCCTTTGCTAAAAAAATAAAAAAAATGCCGGAAAATTGTTCCAGTACTTCGATACCACGCAAAGGTTGTGGGAATCCAATGGACGCGAGATGCACAAGAAACAATATTTGCAGATCGATCATAACAAACATACCGAAAATAATAAATAAGGTCCATCAACCAAAATCATAAATGCATTATAACACCAGCATATTGTTACCGGATACATCGAAAAGCCACTGCAGCGAGTCGGTTGAATCGAAATACATTTGATTAACGATCGCCACGTTAATCGTCAATGCTCGATTAATGACTCGATACTGAGTAATGGACTTTCGACTCCACTGAGATCCACCATCTATTATTGTAGTAGCTTAGTATTGGTTTATGTTTGTGGTTGAGTTGTAGCGGAGCTGACTATGCAAGTAGCGTACCGTTTGTTCAGTTTCATCATTTCTTGTAAGTATATTTACAGTTTTAAATAATGATTCGTACAAACGAGCCCGTTTATAATTAGCTAGCTGATGCTCGCGACTTCTTCCAGCTTCAGACTCTTTCAAAATTATTTTTTTTTGTGCAGTACCTTAATTTATTTTCTAAAATAAAAGCAGCCTAAGTTACTCCTTATAACATCAGCTATCTATCATTGCAAGTCCCGTCAAAATCAGTCCAGCCAGACAAACGTTTTAATATTAGTATTTTTGCTATGTATCTTAGAATTTAGGTAGATAGGCACCCACGAATATATTTTCATACACATTTAGTAAAAAAAAAATTGATATTACAAATGGTTATTCAAATTTTATTCTTTATTATATTTGTCGACGTGGAAGTGACTCCATCGAACGCCTTGTTATACTAAGACAAGTGAACGAAACGAGGCCGCGTGGTAGATCACCCATGCTATAGACTGACCAGTTCAAAGCAGCATGTTTGCGGCCCATTCAACACGTGCGCCCAGATGACTTTCAGCAGGCAAAAGTAGCGGGAAGTCTTGTAGCGTACCCTGTTAGCTTTCGGAGATTTACCCTTCTTGATACTTTAGCAGAAACCAAGAGTGAAATGACCAAGAAGATTTATAGTTGCCTTTTGCGTTCCAGAGTCGCAGTAACCCTTTCGATCAAGCCCGCAGTTCAGGCAAGCGACGACCCCATATCAAGTTTCGCCTTTTCTTTTGTTAGGGTTATATTTGGAGTGACTTTGACAAGTTAAATTATAGGCCGAAGGTCATATGGGTCTGCTTTGAACGTGTTGAGATTAGGGATAGTAAACCAGTTTTAAGGAAGACCTTAAACTTAGTAAATGTGATTTTTTTTAATATCACGGTTGCGAGTTCAATTGTCACACGGAACAAATATTTGTTTGATTTTTTATTCCTGGTCTGGGTGTCTTATTTATGGGAGTTTAAATATTTGTGAACGAATTCACAGTAGAGCAACGACTTTTAATTTAAAGAAAAGAAGGTCGTTAATACAGCGTACATCGAAGGACTGGAACAACTTGCCTGTTGCGGTCTTCCCGTCCAATTATAATTTAGGTGTCTTCAAGGCTAGAATGAATAGGCTCTTAATAAACTAGTACGCCTCACCATTAACGATTGCATCACTACTTATTATCAGGTGGGATTGTAGTCAAGCACTAGTTTATAATTTTTTTTTTTTAATAATGTAATATTATCATATTCAAATAATATTTGTTTGCGAAATGTGGTTAAAAAAATGTATATACTAATTGTACTTAAAATACAATAAAAAAACCTGTTTCACCCTCTTTTCTTATAAGAGAAAAGAACCATTACATGCAAAATGAAAAATAAGTAAGGAATGAAAGAAAAGTGCCAAAATATATTGTCGTTGTCATTTTGTGTTACAACTCGCCATCACTTACGTAACAAGAAATTTCGGAGAGGGAATAATTCAAAATGAACACAGAGAAATAGGTCAAGTATACAATATTGTAGAATCCGACACAATTGTCATCCATATAAGGGTTTTAGATGTTTAAACATCCTTGCTCTAACGTGAGATTGAGGGTATTTCGGTGACCTTTTAGTTGGAGAATGAACCAGCTTAATAATCTCGCAATCCGAATAAAGTTCTGTAGCCCTGGTGAAAAGGTATAAGTCCTATTTTGTTGAAAATGAGTTAAGTATATCAAATTGATCAGAAAAATATGCTCTATCATCTGGTAAAAATGAATCTAAGCTATCTCTAAAATAAAGAAGTTACTTTGTAAAAAAAAAAAAACTACAGATGTCGGTTTCCAGTACTTTTGTATTCTTTAAACGGTTTTTATAATTTTTTTCATTTTATATTGTGTTTTTAATCTAAATTAACATAAATTACCCACTTTTGGATTCGGTTAGTGTTTATCAATAAAAAAACAATAAGTCTGTGTAGCGACATCTATGTCGTCACATAAGAACTAATCCTGCATCGCGCAATCAAAGTTCTCCGCGCGATTAGAACATATAGAACAACCCGAAATCATCTATCGGGCAGTTGCAGCCCACCAGACATAACATCCCGTCTGGTCGGAGGATCCTCCCTTTTCAACGGAGGTTTGCGGGACTTTACTCTCTGTTCCGCATACCTCCAAACTGGTGACCCTCGACAAAGAACGTCAGCGCAGCCTTCGTGCAGCTACTACTTCGTGACGTCATCATCACTTCCTCAAGCTTTCGAGCAGCGAGCCATACAGCCAGCACCCACGGCTTTAAAGGGTATCCTGACCACCAGCATGCCTACCTGGTCATACCTGGTCACCACCCTCAGCCTCATCAGCGACCTTGGCGAAGCACACTGCACCTTCGGCCAGTCACATGAAGAGCCACGAAGAACCTCTCCTGGTCGACGCCAGCAGTCAAGCCTACGTCGCACAGCACTACTCCGTCTCACTGGAGCCTGCAGCATCATCCCGACTCACTGGGACATTACCACCCCGACTCACTGGGGCATCACCGCAGACAGTTCCGACTCACCGAGAACTATGCGGCATTCGGTTCCGACCCACTGGAACCAACCTACCACTGGCCTGGCACGCATCAAGAACCATCGATCTCCGATCTCCGGAGGGGAGTGATGTAGCGACATCTATGTCGTCACATAAGAACTAATCCTGCATCGCGCAATCAAAGTTCTCCGCGCGATTAGAACATATAGAACAACCCGAAATCATCTATCGGGCAGTTGCAGCCCACCAGACATAACATCCCGTCTGGTCGGAGGATCCTCCCTTTTCAACGGAGGTTTGCGGGACTTTACTCTCTGTTCCGCCTACCTCCAAATCTGTAAAAGTGGTTTAGTAATTAATAATATTACTAGACATAAATCCGTTTTCACCAAAATGAAACGATGAAATCAATATTAATTTATATTATAATTTGCATTACCTTTTATCGTAAAAATCATTTCAAATGCCTTTCAATTCCTGTTCACTTGTGTGAATTAACATTTATCTTATGGAAGAATCAAAATCATTTTGTGGTTAGTATAAGTCACTATCTTAAAAACCATTAACTTTTCATAAATAATAATTCGAACAGCATAAATCGTTTACCTATAAAAACATTACATGTATATCTATTCGGTAGTGGTTAAAATATCACACGAGGCCAAACACGCTATTTGGAGCGCCTGGACAGTCTTTCGAGTCTCCTGTAAAGTAGCCTTTTTGGATTTACACCCTTATACACTAGAGCCATAGAATTAAGTCTATTAACAGATACCGAGCCCGTCACCTAGCAACTACAGATTGCCTGAAAAGACAGCCCGTTAAATAATGAAGGGCCATTTACTTCTATAATTAAATTGACCTCATTTAGTATTTCTTGTACAATCACAGAGCACTAAGGCATTTAGGTATATTTGACTTGGATTTAGGAACAATTTTGTGGATTTGTAGGTTTCCGGCCTAAATTCTTAAGAAGAAAGTTTTCTGTTATATGTGCCATGAATAATAAATACAAGATTCTTACGAAGAGCTACATTTCCAAGGTAAAGCAACACTTGTTGACGTATGTTTGTAGATGGGTGATCGTCTTTAAATATCGAGATTTTTCCGCCTTAGAGAGCACGTTAGGCCATTAGTTCTGGCTGTATTTGTAGATGTTTGTTGTTACGTATAGTCAAAAGCCAGGAAGGCTGATACCAGTCTTAGAAAGAGGTATTGTGTTACAATTTGCAGTTGATTCGCCTATCCGACTTACACAACCCAGTAATTAGATGTCAATAAAACCGTTGGAGCACAGCCGAAACCTACAGGGGCCATGGATCGACTCCTGAAAGGGTTACCCGTCGTCCTGGGATACAAAGGGAAACCAAAGGTGTATAGTTGAGTTCAGATTGGCCAGAGAAGAACAAACACAAATTATATTATACATATTCCAAGTTCAATCTTAGCTTGGGTATCAGAGGTGTATAACTCTGTGATAACTTACAATTTACCACATTATGCTTATGTTGAAGTACGGAGCCACTTCTTGTAAAACTGTAAAGCTGGAAATAAAGATTTTTTTTTATTATTATTATACTTTAAAAAGGAAAATGTAATTTTTGTGTATATTAAATGAATACATATAAATTACATTTTCCTTTTTTCTTTCCTTTTTTTATTTTCTTTTTACATTTTATTTTTTTCCTTTTTTTTCTCTTTTTTTTTCTTTTTTTTTATTCTACTGTAAGTGTGAGGTGCGAATAAACGTTTTTTCTTTCTTTATTTATTTAAAAAAATATTTTTTTAACAAAATCATATAAAAAGATTATTAAATAAATAATTTATTATTATTCCACAATATTTCACAACTATAATACAACGCCATCTAATTCCAATAAACTAAGCAAAACTTGTGCTATGGGTACTAGACAACTGATAAACCTACTTATATATTTCTAAATACGTACGTGTTATAGATCAATTACACCCAGACAAAAAACAAACGATCGTGCTCATCACAAAAACAGTTTTCTTAGGTGGAAATCAAAATTAAAAATTAAAAAAAGACAAACCTTTCTTTAAAATAAGCACAGCTAAACTTAGTTTACTTATAAGCTGAAAATAGCCTTTTTAATACAACAAAAAACCGTGACTTATTTCGTATGACGTCATAATTTAAAATGGAAAATGTAAAAGGTTATTATTTAAAACTTTCCCGGCTTGAATGTGGGGCGGGCACGACATTATAATATTGTAAGATTACGTGAACATTATACGGTTGGAGAAGTTTAAAGAGCTATGTAGGTACATAGCTCTACGCGAAATTTCATCGCAAAAATTAATTTCGTGACAGGAAAATTGTTTGCGTCTCTGAATGTTTATAAAATAAATATAATTATATTACGTTTTCATAATAGCATTTTGACATTATTCATTTAGGAAATAATACTGGCAAAAAAATTGCGGAAAATCATAATGATTCTTCCGACAAGCAATTGGTCTAGCGATTAGGGGCCCAAGTCTACTATTTTTATAAATTTGTCATTCCAACACGATCTCATTGTGATTTTGCTAAAAGTTGGTAATCTATTAATTCATAATGGTCGATCATTGATCGGTCAATGATCTTGTGGTAGAATGACAATATCGAGCTGTCTCGAAACAAATTAAAAGCAATGACTGCACAATGACGTTCCAATAGTAGGTCACTGATCAAAGGAACTGGCAAAATTTGGCAGTTATCCGCCTACGTCAATTATTCATTGGTCATTATGTACGAGAATACCATTCTATGTCATTTCTTTCAATGGAGTGTCAGTGGTTGACCATTGGAAAGTTATAATGACGCCATTGTATTAGTAGATTACCAAACTTGGTCAAAATCAACAATTTAAATAAAATAATAACAATAAAAAAATAAACAAAACAATAGATAGATAGATATTCTTTATTGTCCACCAAAAATGCAAATTACATTAAGAAATTAAAATTAAAAGGGTGTCACAATTGGCGGTCTTATCGCCAAAAGCGATTTTTTACAGACAACCTTTGAATGTATTTGACAGAGAAGGAGAAAAAAGATACGCAGGTAGTTTCGTGGTGTACTATTTACGTATACATACATATACATAAACTAATAAATTGCATATAATACAAACAATATAATATATATATATATATATATAATTATGAAAGCAAAGAAATGATGTACTTAATGACGACGTTCAAGAGGAAAGGTAGTGATCCTTAAACATATTTTTAAAAATTGTGAGTGTTTGAACTTGAGTTCGATTCCCACCCAGGGCAAATATTTGTCTGGTGAGTATGATCAATTTTTCTGTGTCTCGTTGTAATCTAGCTGTAATATGTATTTATTTAGTAATATATATGTATGTTTATCATTTGTCTAGTACTCATAGCACAAGTTCTGCTTTGGGACTGACTAGATGGTGTTGTGTGAAAGCTATGGAATATTATTTATTTATTTATTTTTGACGAAGAACAATATCACCTTCTTGTCAGTGATCGCTTGAGGGATTTCATCGGATGAATGATTCGATCGTCTTATTCACAGTGAACGAGTTCATGGTTGCACACAAACCCATTAGTGGTTCAGAAATGCAGAATAAACTTGATCTGCATACCTACTTTTTACTTTTGTCTAGAACAGTAAAATGTATTTAATTTTTAGTAAAGATCTCTCCTAATGGAAAAACTACAACTATAACAACAACTAGCTACAACCCGGGAATCTTTAACTCAAGAGTAAATAGGTTACTTCTAGGTAAGCGCGTTCTATCGTCGACCGCATCGTCGCTTTCCATCAGGTGAGATAGCGGTCAAGCGCGAACCAACAAAACGACCCTCGTCATCCAATGCACAAGTACAGTTCGGTGCCCCTGAGACTTAAAAATCGTAAAAGTTTTGTTGCAAGCGTGAGCCCATCTCAAGGTAACAGCACCTCATAGAGATGCGACCTCTGGCGGGAGAAGTTTAAACCTCCTGATGATTTTGTCGAGCCGTCGGAGAGCCTCTCTCCTGGACACGAGTTGCCATAGCCCACCTGGTAAACTCTAAACAGACTCCGCACCCAAGTTGGGCGCAGCAAAGACAATCTCCACAGATGGGGGTTCTCGGATGGTTCCGATCTTCAGTGTTTGTGCGGCGTCTATCCGCAGACCATGTCCCACCTTCGATCCTGCATCGCGTGCCCTGTTACCTGTTCACGTAGGGACCTAATGACAGCATCAGCGGACGGCACTGCCATGGCCGAATACTGGGCCAAGCAAGGAATTTGACTAGATTTGCCATCAATATGCTAAGAAGAAGAAGCGCAAACCTATCAGGAATAAAAAAATATGTGGTCTACAATACTACTGTTTCTAGCATACTAGTCGCGGGAGGGTCCTAGTGACCTGTAATACAGGTTGTTGTACATACCTACATCAGGCACCAGTCCCTCACAAAGTTAGCTCTAAATTGAAAGCATTGTTAACTAGCATAAGAAAACTTTGTGAAGGGAAAACAAATAAATAAAAAAATAAATAGAAAGGGCAAACGTAAAAGATGTCTTTAAACTCTCACTGAGAAGGATGCAGAGTTATTGGTGGTTCGAGTTCGGGTCAGTCAGTCACTATTAAATGAAACCAATATAATACTACCGTCACTCGTCAGTCCACTGCAAGGCCGATACCCGCTAGAGTCAAGGGGAATTTCGGAAAAGGAACCTTTGGTACTACAACATAAAAGGCAACTGAAGGACACAGATGTGGTTTTAGTCAGTAAAAGTCTGACCCGCCCAGCCGCTCCACTCTAGAGCAGGCGGAATCATTGGATGACTTTTCACCATAAAAAAGTAACCGTCAGTCCTTGTTCATTATAGAGAAATGTTTCCTAAATATTCTAATCTACATAACCACTCAAAACAAGCCTCGAATTCACAAGGGCATACATAATCACTACCACGGAAAATGAATTAATGATAGAAATATGTTGTTATAACCCCAAAAGCGAATACTCCTGGGTAAAATGGCACACAGAAAAACCTCCTTTATACAGCAGAAGATAAGGTTCAAAATGCAGTGAAGGAAATCCGTCACGCCTATCTGGAACGTACTGCCATTCCGTTGCGTGACTATCATTCTCTGCCATGACGTTAAGCCAACATTTTTAATTATTCCATTCAAAATATAACTCAGTAATGAAGTTATCATTTAATGTTTTAACACCATCCACTAGGGAGTGATTACTTTTCGAGCTACAGTAAAATACTCGTAAAATTCGCAACTACGAGTTCGCTAATTAATTTGTTCGAAGCGACTTTGTCGTGACTTCGTCCGATGTCAAATATTTAATGTTTATTGCGCAGCTTTGAAATAATTTGTAAGTTAAGTGGTCATTGTCGCTCTGTGACTGAGATTTAATGAAATATTGATTGTGTTTTCTTTTAGAAGTTTGCTAATATTTAGACCAGAAGTTTTTTTTTTTAGGTGGCTCTTGGGCGGAGCGGGAGATAGTGTCAGACTTTTACTGACTAAAAACCCACTCCTGTTCCTTCATAGCCTTCTTCCCAGGGCCCCGAATTTCACTTTCACACTACCCATGGTCCCAGTAGGCCTCGACCCTACTGGGCCCCTGCGTTTTGCTGACATCTCCCTGAGGCGCGCGCGGAACAATACGCGCCGTCGGCGACTTAGGCTTGGTCCAGACGGTTACCGGACGGTCGGACGGCGGGCTACCTATTGCTCACTGTCCGCAAGCCCGCGCCTACGGTGGCCGGAAATCGGGATCGGAATCCCGGCGGCGACTGGGGCGTGAGGACCGTTGCCTCACGCGATAGAAGATTAAATTATTTAACTTAAAGTACGTATGTTGAACGGAAAGTAATGAGTAGCTCACCGTCTGGCTGTCAATTAAGGACCGAGCTCGAGTCATCGAAGGAACTTAGTATTCTACACGCGCCTTAAAGAGGTGTCAACAAACCCGTATGGGTACAGCAGGGTCGATACTCGGTAGAACCAAGAGGAATAATCGAAAAGGATTTTACTATCTGTAGAAAACAGTGCAATAAAAAGTACACAAATATTTAAAAAAAAAACCATTTCAACATACAAAAAATCAAAACCGCTTCTACCATAAAATTTATAAAAAAAAAAGAGTTACGACTCGCAAAATTAAATTAAGCAACCAACATCACAGCTATTGTAAAGCTTAGTATACACTCTCAGCGTATTGTTGTCACACGTCAGATAATACCGGGCTGCAAAATTGTATGTAAGAGTTTATTTATTTCTTTATTTCATCGAAAGAGAAAAAACAGCTATAACAAATGGATAACAGTAGTATAAAATTTGAGACATTAAGCTAATTACAAGTTCTCACATGTAGAAAAAGAAAAATTAGTAGAAAAATTACAACATTTTTTACCGTGACCCCAAAGGGTAACACTGAAGGAATGCAGGTAGTCTGTAAAACTCTGACAATCCCTCTCATTCCACCCAGAGTGAAAGGAGTTACTTGATGATAATCCACCTCAAAAGCAAAAAAGTCAGATGACAACAACTTTCACTTTGACATCCCTACTACACGATTTATTTCAAGGATTTTTTCACACAATATATCTGTTGTTATTTCGCTGTTATACAACTCTCTTTATGGTATCAGCCGATACGTTTGTCAACAACCAAAAACATGAAACGCTGCAAAAGCAGTGAAGAAACAATATTTGATTTTGTTATTCGCTTTATTTTGGTTTTCTCCTTGTAAATAATACTACTGTGTTCTTGGTTTTTGCGTTACTTGTTTCGGGAACTTGCTGTTAGTAGTAAAATAGGATTCTTCATAAACAATTTCCTTAATTGAATGAAATTGAATTTGTAATGATGTTATTATTTTTTAGATTTTTAATTTAATATTGTAGAGTATCAATGTTTTATAATTTCGTACTTATTTTTGTTTTATTAATTTCGTGTGTTTTTCTTTATTTTATTAAATTTTGCAATTCTGTTCTATGGCTAATTGCTACTATATATTAACTTTTAATATTTGAGGGGATTGGCGCTGATAGCCGAAATACAGACTTTTGTCTAGTTCGGCTACAGATGTCTCATTATTTTGTCTTAAAATGATATAGCCACAAATGTGTTGCTAAACTGTAAATTTATTTGAATAAACTAATTATTATTATTATTAGTCATAGTCATAATCGGCCTTATAATGTTCCCACTGTTGGGACTCAGGCCTCCTCTCTAGGAGAGGAAATGGGCCGTAATCCACCACGCGGGCCCAGTGGGGGTTAGTGGATGTCACATGTCTTAGATTTTTTCTAGGACATGCCGGTTTCCTCACGATGTATTCCTTCACCGTTTTGAGAGCAGTGGTACGAAGTAAATTACACAAAGTAATGCGCCTGGAAGGTTTGAACCCGCAACCTATTACTCATAAGTCGAGGCCGTTACCACTTGGCCACCACTGCTCTATATTTTCTTTTTTATCGAATGATATTTTGCTAAATGGAGAAAATTACTCAAGGTCAAAAGTGGAGTAGTAAAATACTGTACACAATTATCTGCCTGACTTTTCCATTTGTTGGGGCCTGCTTTGAGTCCAACTACACGTAGCTGAATACCAGTTGACATGGAGCGACTGCCTGAGCGAGTTTGGGACTAGATAGATGTGTGAGAAAGTTTCGGATTATTATTATTATTCTTGTGATAAAGTGACATTCTACCAGTGAAAGAATTTTTTAAATCGGTCTAGCAATTTTTAAAATTATTCATTATAAACAAAAATATAAATATTTTTTCTTTTTATTATATTAGTATGGATTTAAGCGTCATTTTACAGTAATTAAACATGAAAACCATCGTAGAGTTTCGTTAATTAATTTAATTTGGTCCTATCCAAAAATAAATATAATATGTATTAATATTAAACAAAGTTAGGGTAGTAAGAGTAATATGAACATAGTACCCTTATCTCAATTAGTTTATATTAATAAATGAATCAAGGATAATACTCGTAATTACAAAGCTTTCAGTTTTATTATATAAGAATCCAATATATTAAGCCCCACTTATAACAGATAGGTACTCAATTAAGAGCCTCCACTGTTCTCAAGAGACACAAAGTTATGAAACTTTTCTAATTTCGATTTGTCAATCAATATCTGGGCTTTTACTTAATGTTGTATTAACTTTTGTATCATGCTTGTCAGCGCTTTTGAAATGATTTGATTTAAAAACGAGATTACGTTTAGAAGATGTGTTTAACTACTTCTTAAGTTTCTCCATCTCTCTCTAGCCCATCTAAGGGACACCCCTTAAATGGGCTAGAGTGTGTCCACAGTGCGCCGCCAGTTCAGCAAGAATACTCTTAGAATATCCTGTAAATGACGTCCCATAAAAACATGATAGCTAGAGCCATGAAAGGTAATCACAGGGTTTTAGTATTCGTGATGACAGTATTTTTAGGGTTCCATACCTCAAAAGGAAAAACGGAATCCTTATAGGATCAATTTGTTGTCCGTCTGTCCGTCTGTCTGTCCGTCTGTCAAGAGCCTTTATCTCAGGAATGCGTGTAGTTATCGAGTTGAAATTAAAAACATATACTTAAATCTGCAGTCTCTTGAAACTGTGAAAAAATCACACCTCTAAGTGAACGAATGAAAAACATACAGCCGTTGATGTCGCGAAAAACGTATATTTCGATCCTCTTAAAGGAATCAAAATTCATAGGGTACTTCCCGTTAACCCAGAATGCTGAAATATGGCATGAAGCAACAAGTATAGAAGAAAAATCTGAAAACAGTAAACTTGTAGTTACGTCACAAAAAAAAAATTGCAATTCGGAAAAATCTTCGAAATCCAATTCGGGAATTGAACTTTTCACAGGTAAGTTTGTACGAAATCCTCAGTGCGCGAGATGGATTCTCACTTGCCCGATTTTTTTCTGGTAGGAAATCATCAAATAATAACTCCTCCCACTCCAGGTGGAGCGAGAAGTGTCAGATTTTCTTCGGTAATGTTCATCAAGTCGTTGAGCTTTGCGAATACTAACAAATGCTTGTACTGACTGGATAGGTCCACTCAAACCTTTATGGTCCTTTCTTTAAAAGACCCTGTCATACAAATCTGGAGGGTTCTCATGTGATTTGAGCATTATATATTTACTGTATGGACTTTAAAAGAGACTTTGACCTCTGAGGTTGTTTCGGTGTTTCTCCTATCTTCGTAATCAGCTAGGAAACACCGGCCTCATCTAGTTAAAAAAGACGAAAAAAAAAAATTTACGTGTAAAAGTGTTTTTTTAAACCTATTTTCAAAATAAATATCATTTATGCAGCCGTGTTCTTTCAGTTACACTTTGGGTTCTAGAGCCTCTGTAACTCTTTTGAATACACTCGCAGCCCTTATAGGTCTATAAGGAGACAGTCGCATGCGATAGGGAATGGATATCCTTACGTCCTAGCTGGCGCGGTCCCGACCCTGACTACCAGCTGTGCAGGCTAGCTCACGAAGAGTAATGGGTAACAACCGACCCGAGCAAAAGCCGTCAACAGCGTGTAGTGTTCCACGCGCTTTTCAAAGAGATGCCAGCAAACCGTAGGGGCTCAGCAGAGCCGATGCCCACTAAGGCCACGAGGATTTTCTGAAAAGGAAAGCCAAGAACACATAGCGCTAATAAAAAAAAATATATATAAATTCTCATTTCACTTTACCTGCTACAAATTGTACACAATGTGTTCAATTTGTAGCAGGTAACTCCTCATCACTAAGACAAACAATTAATCTTACCCCCATTACAAAATTAAACAACGTGTCACTCTACTTAACATACTAAGCACCTTAAACTGTATTAAATTCAGCATTATCAATTCGGGACAGGTACAGGTGTGTCAACCTCAGAACGCACATAGCGATTACGCGATACGTCGTCCGTGCATACTAAGCTTAACTGTCAGAGTGAGGTCGTGGCGCGAGGGCCGCAATTTCCTGTAACAGAACCAGCTCGACGCGACCGCTTCCTGTTGGAACGGACAATACGTTGCGGTTTTAAATTAAAAGCAGTTTTTAGGAACGTCACTTAACCCGCAATGGTGAGGCTACATTGCGAACTTTGTTGCTCGTTGTAATTTTCCTCGGAGGTATTATGGTAATGCAGTTTCTCGTTTTTGCTGTAATAAAAGGAGTTATGAATGAGATGTTTTATATAGGTTTTAAGTAGTTTGTTTTTTTGGTCCTGTGCACACAATTTATTTTGTTGTTGGTTTTTGTTGGTTTTTCATGTTCTGTTTTATGTTGCTTATGGTAAATTTATTTCATGTTTCAGTCTTATACGTGAATATTGTTTTATTTCTAGTTTTTGTACAACTGCTAAAGTTAATCATTTCCAAATGTTATGTTTTTGAGTCGCACCCGCAGAAGTAATTTTATTGACTTATCTTGTAAATACCATAGTATTATTCCTAAATAAGAGAGTAGCGGTGGCCGAGTGGTAACGGCCCCAACTTACGAGTTGTAGGTCGCAGGTTCAAACCCAGCCAAGCACATTACTTTGTGTAATTTATTTCATCACCACTGCTCTCAAAACGGTGCAGGAAAACATCGTGAGAAAACCGGCATGTCCTAAAACCAAAAATTTGAAGACATGTGACATCCACCAACCCGCATTGGGGTCGCGTGGTGGATTACGGCCCATTCCCTGTCCTTGAAAGAAGGCCTGAGTTCCAAGAGTGAGAACATTATAAGGCGACTATGCTATGCTATGCTATGTACAGTTGTACACATATACATACAAACTATCGGCTTTATAAAAGTGTGATTTCAATTAGACTAAACTTCATGAATACGAGAGACAAAACTCAAAACAACAAACCTTCTAAACAATATACCACTTAGTTAGATGTCTAACTACACACAACATCTAAACATCTAAAACCAAACAATTTCAACTAACCTTTCACATCTTCTGCTCAAATGTAACTAAGACGACCCACTGAGCCTGGATCTTTTTCACTTATAATGCTATTGAAGCAAGTCATTTGTCAGGCACCATAGCCCTATAGCAACGAGTATAAAAGTGAATAGACACGTCTGGGGGGAAATTGCAGTTTCATGGTCCGTATAGGCGCATTGAATTGTAGACCAGAACTCAGGAGTGAAATGACGAGCGCTGAATTAGAATACAGTGCTTTATGTTGAGTGGGAAAAATGGAATAGTGAGATATTTGTTCATGTTCTCGATTGATTTTAGAATTCTTTTTCAGTAAGTCTTTGTTCAAAAAGGGGAATAAAACTTTTCCCATACATTACTGGCATGTATTTTTTTTTCTTTTCGCCAAAAGTGTAACTTAGGCCGTATCTCAAAGGACTTTAAGATAAATCAATAGCAAAAAGAATTATGTCTACCAACCGTAACGAAATGAAGTTAGAGATTATTTAGTATATTGCTATAGTTTGTTATAAGGCGTTTTTTTTTCTTAGATAAAAATACTTTATGCGTGATATTTTAAGTTTCCCATTGTTAAATATAGTGTTAGTTTTGGTTTTTATGTTAAGTAATAGTGTCAATCACTAACATAATACTAACGCGTATCTTTTCGATTCATCTGTCACTTATTTTTTTTGCTGCTAACTGCGACTGTGAAAAAAATATAACCGTATTAACCAATTTAATCTATTTAATCAATGGAAATCTCGAAATATTAAGTATTATATTTCCATTTCATTATAATTTAATGAAAATAGGTAACGCCTAACGAAAATATACTAGCAATGATTCTATACGTATCTTCTTTCGGTTACGGTTTAAAGACCTGATTCTTTTTGCTATTGATTCCTGGTATTAGCTTCTAACATATAAACTAGGTTTCATTTCTGGCGAAAAGAAAAAAGTAAATCATGCCAATAGTTTGCATTGGGCTTTTTTGGCAGTCTCAAAAAATTAAAGCATTTATTTAAAATTAATTATTTATAGGCACTTTTGTATTATAAAGAAGTCATTCAGAAAAATGATGCTAATTGCACATTCTAGTCCTCGAAACTTCATGGTTTTAACTCCAAATCTATTTGGTCCCAGTTGTCATTTCTATATCTTAAACAGTATTTATAGTATGGTAGTCAGATGCAAAGAATTCTGACTATCAGTCTATCTAAGGAGTATTCAGAAAAGTTTAGAGAAATGATGACACATAATTTTAGATTTCTTTATACGGTTAAGGCATGTATATCCTTTAATGCCATTAAGTCTGATCTATCGCCCGTAGGTACCAAAAATGTTTTATAAAAAACGTTTAAAAGTAAATCTTTTGTGTCCCACCCTTTTCCGGTTTAACTGGGGTTGGCTGTGTAAATGTTAAAAATATTTTGAAAGAGCACTAAATGAACCCTAAAAATGCAACAACTGCTAATTCAAAATATTCTTTATTGTACATAATTATACAATTAATCAAAAATTGGACAGCTGATGTACAAACGCGAGCTTAACCCACAATTGGGTCTTCTTATGGCAAACGTAATATTTGTAAGAAATTACTCAACAAATGCACAACAAGAACTTAATTTAACATAAATCAGATCACAATTATAACTAAAATAAACTACACAAATACATGCACAGCACACAATACGTATAAACATACTATATACAATAAATAAAATAAATGTATTTATGGGTCATGTTGACAGGAAATATAGGGAAAATTTCCAATTCTACGAGGGGCTAGGCCTTAATGTTTACGGAAGAGAATTCCAAAGGCGCACAGCTTGAACAGTGAAAGATGAACTGTATCGACCAGAGGAATGGGGAAAAAAACGAAGCAGAAGAGAGGATGATGAGCGACAAGGCCTTCGTAAAATGTGTGAAATAGTAATTTTATTTTTGCCTAAATTTTTGTAAACTCGTAACATTTTTTTTAAAATTTTTGAGTTCTACCATAAACAGCGTCTGCCAGCTTCGTCCGTGTAAAAGTAGGATTTCCATACAAACTTTGGACATCCGTTTCATGCCTTTTGGGGTTGAATTTTGGAAAATCCTTTCTTATTGTTAGCATACATTTTAAGAGCCCTTTCAATTTTATATTTGGTATGTATTAGAAAATTGTAAATAATAATATGTATTTTTGTAATTATGTCGATTAATATTATTTGTGATTTTTGTGCACTGACTGCCCCAAATCAATCTCCTTCCGTTCAGTTCATCCTAAGGTTACCTGTAAGAGATTGTCCTGTGCGATAAGTCCGCCCATTGTACACTTAGTTTTTGCAAATGTTTATCCTGTCCACATTATGAGGTGTGTAGTAGTTTGGGCTAAGCGTTAATGAGTACCCGTTTTAACATTCTATACTATTGTTATTAACGTTTCATTAGTTTTAATAAACAACCTTCTCGTATTCCGTTACTCGCTCCAAACCACAAACTCAATTCCCCTGGAAGTAATTCCAAAGATATGGGTAGTATAGCTTGCAAGTGAATCCCAGTTCTGTAAACGTATCAGTTGCTTATTGTTCTGCAACTTGCATTTAATTGGAGAACAGATCCCTGAGGTGTGCTGCTATTGGTTGGTAAACTGACTGCATTTGCTGCTATTGCAAACTGACTTCATTTGTATAGCTGCAGTTACCACGTACTATTGTTCCACGAGTAGGTAGCAATGTGCTTTTAATAGAAATGTTTTGTTTTAGTTTGAGTTTGTTTATCTTAAGCTTGCATCTTTGAGCTTCTCAAAAGATTATGTTTTTACTGGCTTATTTCGTTGCACAGATATTTCAGTATCTAATTTGCATCTTCAACTTACATATATATTTTTAAATTGATATATACTAGTGCTTTCTGCGATCCCACCTGATATTACGATAGATCTCACCAAAAATGTCTGATGGCTGTCTGTATCAAAAAAGATATTCTTTTCAAATCGACGTATTACAATATTAGCTCAAATCTTTTTTGTCTTTAAAACATTACCCCACACTAAGAATTGCTCTTGTACTCATAGAAACCATATCATTTACAATTTATGTAGTCATGACTTCTCAGATCTTCTGTCATTTCTTCTCTTTCTCTCTCTCGATACGATCTCAGAAATATTGTTAATAGAGATACACTCTCGTGTTGGTTCATTGTGAGCTACTCCATTGTTCTCAAATGTAGACATAAAACGAAAATGTTGTATTACGTTATGTCAAATCGCTTTGTCTCTTTTTGATGTCACTTGAAAGTACCCTCACAAAATATCTTATTGCCTTAGAAGACAAATAATAGTATTTTTTACCCAATCTTGTCTATTTTATAATTCTAATAAAGTTTTTTATTTTATTCTTTTCGAATTAAAATTTTTATGAACATAAAAAGAACAATCTAAATCTTTGTATCGACTAAATCTTTTACAATATAAGCAGTGGACGAGAAATTTTTAAGAGGTCGTTGGCTATTCAGTAGCATTTTATTGCAGATTGTCCTATTTGACCCCAGAATGGCCCTGGACTATTTTATACAGCTGTTTTATGGGGTTGAAACATGCCACAAGGACATAATAAAGCGTTGATACTATCTCAGAAAATTGTAGGAAGAATATTTTTTATATTATTTCTGTCTGCTGTCAGTTGTGTTTGAACCAAAAAATAAAAAGTAGTTTTGATAAGATTAGGAGATAGAGACAAAAACACAAAGTTTGGACGGTTTATTGCGAAAAATAAATTGGAATTTTAAAATTAAAACTTTTTACGCTTTAATTTCTTTTTATGCTTTTGTTCAATATCTTTCAAGGATTAGCGTGTTGATAGCCTAAAACGTTAATCTAGAAGACAGATGTTTTTTTTTTTTTTTGTATATGTTATTGGTGATAAAGATGTAACCATTAAAAAGTTAAGTAAAACCTATAATGGACTATTTTAACAAGAGCATAAGGTTCTGATTTGCATTTCTTCTTTACATGTCACTTTCGAATTCTGTTATTTAAGATGCAAAAATTAAAAAAAAAACTTAAAAATTCATGCAAAGTTAGGTCATTTTACGGTACCTTCGTATGGCATATAACTATGATTATACAAAATTATAATATAAGCGAGGACACTGCAAGCAGCACAAGTGTAAAGACAAAACAGGATAACGAAATGCTTGAAGGAAAATTGACTTACCAAACACTACCTAAAATATTTAAGCTACTAAACAAGATAAACCACGTAGTGTCTAAACATACTAACCCATCTTCGAGGCTCATTAGATCCTAAACACGTAGTAAATATCATTTTCACATGTCATTCGTCACCTTATCCTAACGAACATACTCCCAACTCTAGAAGAACAAGATTCAAGACCTTTCTTTGATATATTTTTTGAGAAAAATCTTTTTCCAATATTCTTTAGTAGGTACTGGTTCTGCTTATTGATGTGAAAGATAAGTGAAGTCAACAAGCTTAGTAACGGTTCATCTTCACAGAATATCAAAGAAGAATTATAATGTGAAAATATTCTTGTTGTACACGGCTTAAAGAAATATTGTTTTTTTATGTATCGAACTTAGTGACAGACTAGTGACAAGTCGCGTTAGGATGGACATAGTTCTGGTGGGATCTCATAGTGAAATAGTGACAGCGACGCTTGCAATCCAGTGCTGGGTACGCCATAATTATGGCGGTAAGTCCCCTCTTTGAGGGATTCTCTCTATCTTTGAGGAAAGACGTCACGGCGTCCTCAGCTTCTGCATAACGCATATGGTAAGTTTGGAAGGTTCCTGCACCGGATTTGTGTGGTAGAAACGCCCGGATGTCATTATCTTGTGGACCGCCCAGAAAACATGGTGGAGCATACGGTGGAGGTGTGACCCGCTTACGTGGAGCAACGCCGTGTCCTTGTGGGGGCGATCGGCGGCAACAACCTTTTGCAACGGGCCTTGGTACAGGCCATGTTCCGAAGCCAGGAGGAATGGCAGTCGCCTCCTTCTGTTAAGCAGTAATGCTAGCGAAGAATGCGGTCGAACGCGTAAGAGACGTCGTCTCACGTCCCAGATTGTGGACCCCGATTTCCAGCCACCGTAGGCGTGAGCTCGCTATCTGGTAGTCCAGTAACCGTCCGGGGCGAGCCCGAGTCGTCGACGTTTCAAAAAAATGTCAGCAAAGGACTCAGCAGAGCCGAAGACTACAAGGGCCATAAGTTCGCTTCAGATAGGAAAACACGGGGTCTTGGAGTGCGGGGCCTGACCCGGAATCCTATTCCTGAATCATGAACGATAAAAAGTTAGATACAAAAAAATCACTGTACCAAAGCTATTCGTAATGCCTTACGTAGATCTTCCCGCTTCTTATAAAGAAGACGCCATGATGCGATAGGTCTCAATAAGACATAAAATAAATTATGGTAAGATAAGGTAAGGTCTATATGAGCCAAGTTGCGGTTGGTCCACGTAAGCCAATTCGCTACAAAACCGCTTACTTCCGAACGACGGAATTCACTTGTATTTTGTTATTTGCAATCAAGTTCAGCAAAACGTTTAGCTATTGGAAATACGGTTTTATTGAATGCGACGACTGTTTGGGGATAGCTTCTGTTTTGTTTGTATGTATGTGTTTGCAAATACTTTGACAAACATTCACTGTATGATGGAACGGTATTAGGAATTTCATTATTTGGAGGGTCCAAATCGCCTTTGCAAGTTAGAAATTCGAAGTCTTCAGTAAATTTTGAGAATTCGTAAAGGGTCAACAAAGTGTGAAGAAAAACATGATTAATTCGGTCAAATTGTAATCGAGATTGACAAAAGTATAACTGTCATGAATCATACAAAAATGGGTATCATCAAGTAGATCATTATCACCTTTTATCGAAAAAGTGCAGAGAAAAATATAAAAAACTTATTTCCAATATTATGATTGGGAAAGTAACAGAGTAAGTCTTTTTGTTAGTCAGGAAATTGTCAAATATATTTTCCCGCTTTGGGATCACCTATTGCAATGTATCACCCAGAGCAGGAAGCCTAAAACCCACCAGTATTCTTTCAGTTGCCCATTGTGTTCCAGGGTCACGGTAAATCTATGAAATAATTACGCAATCCAATTCCCATATCTGTCTGTCTGTGTCATGTGTGTCTGTATATCTGTTTGTTACCATTTCACATCTAGGCCGCTAAACCAATTTTTGTATAAAGTTAGTTTAGACTTTGGAGATAAACAAAAGAAACATAATTCTAGGAGTTCATTCCTTTGGCAAAAATACCAACTATTACACTGGCAGAGTCAGTGGCAAAAACGTGTAGTAAATAAAAAAACTGGGCAAGTGAGAGTCGAACTCGCGCCCTGAGGGTTCCGCACAAACTACAATTCCCGAATGGAGTCTCGAAGATATTTCCGAATTAAAAAAAGTTTTTTTTTTTTCTCAACGCGTTTCTGAGATAAAGGGTCTTCACAGACAGACAGTTAGACAGACGAACGGACAATAAAGTGATCCTATAAGGGTCCCGTTTTTTCATTTTGAGGTACGGAACCTTAAAAACAGCATAATTACAGCACTGCTGGAACCCGAGTCTCCTCTCTAGGTGGGGGAATTGGCCGTAAGCTATCACGCGGGCCCAGGGTGAATATCCCACTTCTTCGAATTTTTAGGACATATCGGTTACCTCACGATGTTTTCTTCCACCGTTTTGAGAGCAGTGGTGATAAAATCAATTACTCACACAAAGTAATACTCATAAGTTGGGTTTGTTACCACAGGGCCACTACTGCTCTGCCAAGTAAGAACGATAAACATAATTTGCTGAGTTACTATGACATTTAAATTATCATCCACTTCCATTGTGGGTAAGAGATGGCGCTAGACAACCTGTATAGCTCTGTCTCTTACTCACACTGAAATAAGAATGAAACAATCTTACTTTGAACGTCATAGTAACCCACTGGTAGCAGTACTTCAAGTCCTACCCAAAGTACTTAGTAAGTCTGCTTGCTATCAACACGTCATACTAGTTAATCTATTCAGCTCACCTCCAGCTATTTCCATTTAGCTAATACCAACACAGGTGGAGCAAAGTCCTCCGAGACTAGCACTTGGGTCATAATAATTATGAGCTGTTTTCATATGGTTTGTGTTGACAGAATTGATGTAGAATTTAGCAACTACAAAGCTTAGTTCTCACAAGGCTAGGGGAGTAAAATAGTGTGAGTAAGCTGTACTCTATTCGCATTAAGATTAGGCAATTTAAACCACCCATTTTTTACCTTCTGTTCAACCGATTTTGACTTTTATTGCGTTGGTAGCATAACAAATGGCAGGTGCAGTAAAAAGTTTGTATTGTAACCACTTTTTTTGTTTTTAATGCCATCCTTGTGCCTACGGAATTGAACTCAAAATTGGTTGAGCGGATAGTAAAAACGTTTGTCAAAATGTCTTATGTTATTTCGAATGTAGTATAGTTACCCTCTCATCTAATGCATGCAGAACTATCCTCTTTTTTGTATGTGTTAAGCTAGAATATTGCTTGTTTGTCTATCCTTTAATTTCAAAAACTGGACTCGATTAATTTAGGAATAAAATGGCAAAATTTTAGCTGGACACTGGCACTTTGCTATCAATATTGGAAACTGATTTCTAAAATATTTATGTAAGTTTTACTAAGATAGTTTGTGATTAAATTGTTACCACCGCACTAGTCTTGATACTTGAAATAAATTATTGAATATTTGTTAAAAATTGATGTAAACTAATGCTTGACTGCTATCCTACCTCATAGAAAGCAATGATGCAGTCGTTAATGGAGAAGCGCACTAGTTTATTAAGAGGCCATTCACTTTAACCTTGAAGACACCTACATAATAATTGGACGGGAAGACCGCAGCAGGGACTTTGTTCCTTCGATGTACGCGGTATAAACTACGGCGACGAAGTAAAACGCTTAGTCCGGACTCTAAAAGTGTTAACTATGTAAGGGGTGATACTCGCGGTACGTCGGGATGCCCGATCGTAGAAAGGCAATGGCGAAATCAAGTCGTAATTCTCGCGCACACTCTATTAATGTCGTAAACCAAAGTCATTCGTTGTAAAAAAGGGATATTACTACACGTGTGTATGGCTCTATCTCTTTCTTCGCTCTAGAAGATTGGAATCAGAACAAACCTGTTTACGTACATTATAATGATAGTCCACCCTATTGGGCAGTGATTAAGGTCGCAGTCAATTGAGGATAATGGTTTGTTTTATGGTACGAGTAAGGCCATTCAAGCTATCACTAGATTGCAAAATATATTTTTTATTAAATTGACTTTACTTAACGATTTTTTTTTTGTAATGTTTTTCTGTCGTATGGAATAAAACCCCTTTATTAAAATTAGGGTGATGGACGTGGAAATTATTATTTGAAGTTTACTTTAAATATTATAAAACTTTGATTACGAAATTAAATTATTTTTATAAAGCTTCACTGGTAGATAATGTCGTGTTGTATTAAGTCCACCTATTTATCACTACTGTACATGAAGTTTAAATAAATAATTTTCATGAAATTGATATTTTTTATGTAACAATATTTGCACGCTCCACGTAGCCGAATGTGATGAGACCATTAATTTAACTGAAGACTGAGAAGGTGATGTACTTTGATCTGTCACAACAAAATAAATTTTAATTTAAAAGTTTATGAATGTCAAATATTATATGATGATATTCTTCTTTGTCCTTCTAGCCGCAACTGTAGTGAAAATAGTACTTGCTAAATCTCACACAAAGCCTTAATACATAGTTATGGTCCCACTAAAGCAGCCTATATATATATATATATTTATATATAAAGGTATATATAACTAAACGGGCCAATGTCAGGTCAAATTTTAAAATATTTTACTCAAACCAAGCTTTAAATTGTTTTAAATTAAATATCTCTCTATCATAAGAGAAATTCCGTAACACGGAACAGAGTCAAAGAATAATCGCCAATACTTATTTTGTCACAAAAAATACAGGATGAAGTGTATGTGAGTCTTCTCTAAAGGCATCTGTATCGTGTTCCAGCCATTGTGTCCCGCGACTTATCTGCCGCTGTACACCGGGCACATTGTCCGATCGCTCACAATAGACGCTGATATGCTTTAGCAGTAAGGTCGTGCTTATATTACGTTGTTAAACGTGTAATGGGCGGTTCTTAATCACGCCAAAATGTGATTTAGACTTGTGTTTAGTTTCACTTGTTTTTTTTTTTTTTAACTGACCGACAATTCAAAAGTGCCTGTAATTGGTCTATTTGAAATAAACGTTTCTGATTTTGGATGAATGTTTATTTATTTATGTATACACAAATGAAAAGAACAAATACATATAGAAAAGCACAAAGGTGATGCATATTCCGAATGAAATTTCTTCTAGCAAATCTGCGATAAGAGGTATGGGTGAAAGATGTAGACACAGAGTATATGAATAAGTTAGAAAAGTTAAAATATACTGTATTATCTAAATTCAATAAATGATATTTATTTTGTAAGTAGGTTTAAAAAACACTTTTACACGTCAATTTTTTTTTTCATCATTTTAAACTAGATGAGGCCGGTGTTTCCTAGCTGACTACCCTGAGAAGAAACACCGAAGCAAACTCAATCATATAATAAGTATATAAATTACAGTTAGTAAAACACATATAAATTAAATTATAAAAATACATAACTATAATAATAGCTTCACGAGATAATAGAGAAGTAATGTTTGTGGTGCGTTTGATGGAGTCAGAGAAGGTGGTTTTAATACGTCATTTTGGTGACCTTAGATAAATTTTTTCCTTCAAAGGTGAAGGAAAAAGGAAGCCAGCGTTAGACCAAAAATGCGATTAAAGCTAAACCACTAAGAACTGACGTTTATCTTTTCATCAATGGTGTTTTAAAAGGTCCAAGCTATGCTCAAACTAATTCTCCCAATTCAAAAACAAATTAATTAATTCGGCCAATACTGAATATATAATAGTATAAAAAACATAATAACCATGAAAACTCAAGGAATGCAGTAACTGTTGCCAAGATCAAATAGATAGCAAGAGCGACGTGACCTGATATACAAAATAAACTTACAATTCTAATGGCTACATGGGTAGATTGGATGCTGGTCTCAGATAACTTGCATTGACAGGCCTGTTGGTCTTGTGGTTAGTGGCCCTGACTGCTATGCAGGAGGTTGTGGATTCGATTCCCACCCAGGAAAAATATTTGTGTGATGAGCACAAGCATTTGTTCTGAGCTTAGATATATTTAAGTATGTTTATCAGTTGTCTAGAACTCATAACACAAACTCTGCTTAGCTTGGGACTAGATGGCGATGTGTGATAGTTCTGTGAATATTATATTATGTTATACATTATAGTTAAGCACGTAATTTGTGATTTAATAGTTAATATTTAGCTACAAGAGCAGAGGTAACGGCCTTGACTCTTAAGTTGCAGACCATGTGTTCAAATCAAAGCAAATCTTTCATTTGTATAATTTATTTGATCCCCTGTGCCCTCAAAATTATGCAAGAAAACTTAGTGAAGAAACGGCATACTAAGAACTAGAAATTTTAAAACCTCTGACATTCACCGACCTGCAATCAAGCTGCGCGATGATAGGGCCCACTTCCTTTTAGAAAAAGCAGGCATGTGTTCCATTGGAAAAATTACAAACAGGTTATTGACGTTTTTAGAAGTCAGGGACAAGTAACCATCATCTGCATTACACATGTCTTTCGTTACTTACTTCTTGCGAAATAAGTACACACGCTAACCCAAAAATAAATCATTCAACACCGAATTTTACTACCAACCCAAACTATTCGTCTGCTTGTCCACTCGCTATAAATATTCAAAGAATACATATCACGCGTTTTATGTTCGGTAAGGAAGCGATTCCTTTGGGGAGGGACACTTTACGACTTCTGTTTACATGCTTAGCTCTCGGCTTGTTTATCTAGAAAGTATTTATTGTACCAATAACTCAGGGTACGTGCCATCTGATCAGCATGGATAGGGTTAAAAAATACGTTTGGTGAGGAGATAAATAGAGGACCAAAAGTAGGTCGGCGGAGTAGCGACTTTGTGGTGGCTGGATAGTGCTCGAGTCTGAGAGCAATAGATTCTATTGTTGTTTTATTGGTAGAAAAGACAAGTTCTAAAAATGGTTCCTTGAGGGACGATACTTCTGTCTTTTGCAGTCAGCTCACCGTTTTCTTATTGAATCAATCATACAGATTGGTGATGATCACGTCAACGCCAAACAAGAATGGAACTTACCCAATCGAAGCTTTGCCACGGGTAGTGTGAAAGCGAAACCCGGGGCCCCGGGATGAAGGCAAAGAAGGAACAGGAGTGGGTTTTTAGTCAGTAAAAGTCTGACACTATCTCCCGCTTCGCCCAAGGGCGAGATTTGTCATTAGATGATTTTCCCACCTAAAAAAAAAAAACCCAATCGAAGCTTTATGTAGTTTTTCCTTGGATCTGCCTCTCTCTGCTTTAGAATAGAATAATTAGTATTAACATAGTGTTCTCACAGCTAGGACTCAGGCCTCCTCTCTAGAGAGTGAGTCCACCACGTAGGCCCAGTGCAGGTAGGCGGATGTCACATGTCTTCGAATTTCCATTTCTAGAATATGATGGTTTCCTCGTGATATTTTCCTTTAACATTTTGAGTGCAGTGGTATGGTCATGTGAAGGGGAGGGATGAAACGCATGTTACTAAAAGAGTTATGAGTTTACATGTGGACCAAAGAAAAGATGGATGGATTGTGTGAAGAGTGATATGAAAGAAAAGGAAGTTAGTGATAGCATGACGAGTGACAGGGCAGAGTGGAAGAAAAAAACGTGCTGCGCCGACCCCAAATAACACGGGAAAAAGGCAGGAAGATGATGATGATTTTGAGTGCAGTGGTGATAAAATATATTACAAAAAGTTAAACGTCTGCCTGGGTTTGAACCCTCGGTTTAAAATTAACTCTAACAAAAAGTAGGTTGAAAATCTCACATAACTAAATTGTTAAACCAACCTAATAACAAATACATAACATGGGATAACAAGCCCTTCCGATGAAAGCACTCAAAAATTCAATACCTCATAATTATTTTTGGTTTAATGATTATTAATTTGTGGTTATTTAATAAATTATTCGTGAATAAGCTGCTGTTTGCAATTATGGCTGTTAATAGGCGTATTGTTAGTAATTTAATTACAGCCATTAAAATATTAATTTCGGACTTTTTGCGTTCATATATTATTATTGTTAATATTGATATTTATTAAGATAAGGATACTCTTATTGTTTTGGTGCATATGAGCAATATGTGTTACTAACATTTTATCACATGAGCAATATTGGAGTTAGTAGGACTACTATTGAATATTTTTTTTTTTAGGTGGGAAAATCATCTAATGACAAAGCGCTCTTAGGCGAAGCGAGAGTTAGTGCTTAGTTAGGCTTCGACCCTGCTGGTCCCTATAATTTGCTGACATCTCCCTGAGGCGTGCGTGGAACAGTACGCGCCGTTGACGACTTGGGCTCGGTCCGGACAGTTACCGGACGGTCGAACGGTGAGCCACCCATTACCCGCCGTCCACAAGCCCGCGCCTGCGGTGGCCGGAAATCGAGATCGAAATCCCAGCTGCGAGGACTACTATTATATGAGTCGTGCTTTAAAAATTAAAAGCTAATTATTCAAATCAGGGGAGAGCCAGCACTTTCTGTCCCTACAGCACACGTACATCGTTCTCATATGATCTGACCATTATTTACAATTAAATTGTATTGATTTTAAAAGAGCCCTTCACCTCTAAGTTTGTTCCGGTGTTTCTTGGTAGTCAGCTAGGAAACACCAATCTGAAAACAATCAAATCAAATTTCGGAAAAAATTCGA
The DNA here is from genome assembly GCA_949316375.1 of Mythimna vitellina. Lineage (NCBI taxonomy): Eukaryota > Metazoa > Arthropoda > Insecta > Lepidoptera > Noctuidae > Mythimna > Mythimna vitellina. The sequence continues at coordinate 1,493,777 of OX438687.1, read as the reverse complement.
AAGATTCGTGCCTCAAGGAGATGTCAGCAAATCGTAGGGGCCAGTAGGGTCGAAGCCTACTGGGGCCATGGGTTAAGAGAAAATGAACCTCAGGGCCTTGGAACGCAGGGCAAAGAAGGAACAAACGAGTGGGTTTTAGTGAATAAAAGTCTAACACGAAGGGCGGGAGATGACATAAGACGATTTCCCACCTAAAATAATATATATATACATCATTGTCCTGTGAATCTACGAATTTTACTACATGATTAACAATGGAAAAGTTATTGTTGGTCGCAAACTACAAAACGAACTTTGTCATAAATGATACGAAATTCAGGAGGAAACTATGTATTTCCAACAAAACCAATATCGCTTTGTTGGGTAACATAAAAGAATACATCGTTATTTTACACGTATAAGCAAATTCAGGAATAAATGATAGGTTGTGATGACCGTGAGGTTAATAGACTGGCTTTTCGTACAAGAGATTTCAGGGTTTGAAGCCGACTGGCACCGATTTGATTTACATCCCGTCCAACTATAATTTAGGTGTCTTCAAGGCTAGAGTGAATAGGCTCTTAATAAACTAGTGCGCCTGACAATCAATGATTGCATCTCCACTTACCATCAGGTGGGATCGCAGTCAAGCACAAAAAAAAAAACATACTTATACGGGCGTGTTACGCAGTTTTTTTTTTTTGATAGTTGTTATCAGCCATCGTGTGCTTTAATGCGCTGTATAAATCATTGAAAAAGAAAAAAAAATCACATGGAATCACATTTCACTCGTAAGTACATGAAACTCAAAATTTCTTATATCTAATTGCATTTAATGTTTTGGTCGCCATTTTGCGACACGAGATATATAGAGTTGTTTTTCGTAAAAATTCGGCGGCTAACGCGATTTCGCACGCACGACAGTGCTGGCTCTCATCTCTGTCCTTGTCTATGAGTGACTTTAGGTTTGCGACTGTAATGATACTGATCATAGATGTGTGAATTTCGGTGCATGTAGTCATGCACAGAGTCCAGGTTTTCTGATTGCGATGTTATCGCGTAACGTGTCTTCTCCTTATAATATATCAATGGTGTAGGGTGATGAAAGTGCTGAACTGCATTACGCGAAGGCCATGTACGAGACATGACTCGTACACTCAACTAATCACATTCATCATTTAACCGAAATACGTCCACCGATGGGCATGGGACCTTTGGGAACAAGTTCAGACGACTAGTCCTGTACTTGTTAGACTTATTGCTATATATATTACTATTTTAATTTTGTACATTAATTTTATTTTTGATTTTGTTTTTTTTTTATTTTATTGTTTCCATTTTTAATTTTTAGTGCCATAAATTATAATTATAATCTAGTTATAAGGGGAAGACACCAGCTCCTGTAATACAGTGTATATTAGCGCAGGAGCTAGGGAATTCATGAAATTCATGTATTATTTATGACAATAAAGATTATTATTATTATGCTCTACAAAGAGGCAAATTTAGGTTACTATTATTTCAAATATTTTCCACACACGCCTACAAACGACACGGTTTCAATTTTCAAACAAACTCATTATAAAACAGAATATATTGAACTGAATAGTATTTTGTATATAATACCGAATTCTGAAGGCAAATATGATTAAAGACGTACGTCAGTTTTGATTGAACATGTTCTAATAATGAGAGCCGCGAGCGACTGGGACGTGACGTAGCGACTTCCACCTAAAAGGTGTAACGTGCAGAAGGTTAATTTATCTTACTAGAAAGTAAAAATCACATGCCGTAATAAATATTTATTTGAAAACAAGCAGCAAGCAATATCACCGCAACCGTTATGTCCCTGCATTTTAAATGTGCAATATCTTCGAAAATATTCATTCATTAAATTACATGCTGTAAAGGGCCATATTGTATAAATACTTTGTATATCTATATTAAATATACAATGTATTTAAAATACTTAATTCGATACTGATTAATACTGTATTGCTTAAAATTGCTTCTTAAATAAGCCATTATTTCTCGCAAAAAATAAAGGATAAAAAATGGTTATTGGAAACCAGGGTGCTGGTTTTGGTTCCTGAAAATAGGCCTTTTTAAGGTGTACAATACTCTCGTACATTATTTTGATCTACGAGTATCTCGTAGGGTTCAGCCAGCGTTTGCAATGTAAGCACAAAAAAATGTGGTTATTTACTACAACACATTAGAAACCTCTAAAATTATCAGTATTTCTCTACTATATTATGCATGTAATATACATATAAACCTTTTACTTAAATCACTCTTTCTATTAAAAAAAAAACCGTATCAAAATCTGTCACATAGTTCCAAAAATCTAAGCATAGATAGGGACACACAAAAAGAAGCGACTTTGTTTTATACTATGTAGTGATTACAGTATACAAATATATGATAAAGAGACAAGAAGAAGGAAATAAAATAAGAGGTATAAAAATGTCCCTTATTTCTACAAATCTTTTCCACTACCATCTGCGAAAGGAGAGTTGGATACAAAGATGTAGACACCTTGCGAAATAATGTCTACGGATAAACTCAAAATCATTTTATTTTTGAAGAGGAATATCATCAAATGATTTCTCCCACTTTTACTGACTGTAGCCCACCTGCATTTCTTCAGTTCTGTTCCACGGTAACTCTTTGTGTGCAATAACTACGTGTAAGATTGTGTTTGAAGTGAACCTTTGGTATTTATCTGTCTTGTTGTTGTTGTATACACCGCGTCTCATTGTAATTGATTATAATGAAATATTCGATCATGTAGGCATTTTGTTTATTAGGAAGTCGTGTTCTGTGTACCTATCTTATGAAAATCATAATGAAAATCCAAGTAACATGGTTTTCGGGTAAAGATACCCGAGTTGCGGGAGGGTTCGAAAGAGTTAACGCAAGCCTGGAACATAAAAGGCAACGGAAGGAACGCACGTGTTGTAAAGCCTTTAAAAGTCTAATATCTCGTACGCTCCACCCTAAGCATGAAATTTTATTTGATGAATTCCCACCTAAAAAAAAGAATCCGCTATATTTTATGTTACGAAACAGTCGGAGATTCTAATAAAAAAATATGTTAATTTATATTTTTCAGGCCTTCTGTGTCATTTATACTCCACCCCATCTTTAAATATCATAAAGTTTCATTCACTGACCAGCTGTTTTCTTTGTTGCAGATAAACCAGTAAATGATCTACAGAACAGTACCAAAATTACAAAATGGTCGACTTATAGCAGTCAGCGGCCGGGGACATTTGCTCGGACGGTGGCGGTGGAAGCGGAAACATGTTAATTCTGATGATCATACATTTCATTACGCTACCAGTACTAACATCCAGGCTCGTTAGAGGCGAGACCGCAATGGACGAGAAACAGCCGCAACCGCTCATCAGTTCCCGGGTAGTGAGGACTAAATACGGTGACCTAAGAGGGTTCATAGTGACTCCAGAATCCAGGTTCCTAGAACCAGTTGAAGTCTTTAGAGGTGTGCCTTACGCATCGCCCCCAGTAGGCTCCCTAAGATTCATGCCTCCAGTTTCCGGTGCTCAATGGTCTGGTGTCAAAATAGCTGAAGAGTTCAGCCCAGTGTGTCCCCAAGTGCTTCCCGATATAAGAAATGAAACCGCTGTCTTGAAGAGGATATCAAAAGGACGGTTAGAGTACTTGAAAAGGATACTACCGTTCCTCACGAACCAGTCCGAAGATTGCTTGTATTTAAACATCTACGCGCCTGCTCAAGGTAAGTCCAGTTAATGTCTTCTGTTCGTTTTATTCTTTTTCGAGACAAGGTAGAAATAAAAAGAGTACTTACAAATCCGATTAGCGTCTCGAAACTTATTAACATTCAAATAGATGAGCAGGCTAAGATACGCCGTGCATTGTAATGTTACCTTTCTAAGAAAATTAACATGTAAATAAATACAAAGCCAGATCTCCTTGATTACTGCTTCGTTTATGTCTAACTAGCTAGAAATGCAGTATGAATAATGTGACCTACTTTTGAAGGAATGCCATCAAAATGTCGTCACCAACGCAACCTCCACTTTCTCATTCCTGATAAATTTATTCCCTTACTTTGTTACGACAAAGTGGCAACAGGGATGTATAAACAAGGCATTTTAATCCAAATTTCGTCAGGCAAGCATTACACTCGTAAATTGAGGGTGGGAACAAAAACTTGATTTATAATTTCAGTTAAAACTTCCCCAAGCTCCAGTGAGCTAATTTTCAAAAAGACTTTTGTCCCTATCTGTGGAGATACACATTCATTTTAGCAGGTGGCCGGACAGGGATATTTTTTGAATGGTTGCGGGCCGGTATTAAAAATAAATGAAATGTCTTTTATTACGGAACCCACGGATGTGACTAATTGGAACGTGAATGGCGGTAATGATGTTGCGTTTTTGCGTTGATTTTTGTTTGGTTCGTGTTGGAGTCGCATAATAAAAGAAACACAGTCATATCGCGGATTTAAAACTCAGTTTTGAATCAGATTTGGAAAAAAAGAAGAAAACAACTGATTAACACGTTCAATGCGAAACGAGGTCTAATGCGCCTCGTACGTGTCCTTCCATCGGTGCGGCAAATAAAAATATAGACTTCCCTACCTTGCGGCGATTGTAACTTCAATTTGGTTTAGTTTAGGAAAAAACAAAATACAGTATCTACTTTAATACGGGGTCACTTTGACCTCGTACCGCACTTTGCCAAAAAAACTTTCAGTTTATCAAACGTTACTGGGTCTAATAATCCCCTTACTGCCATAATGATAGTTTTCAAACTAGATCTTACACGCCCCGTAACGCAGATATGGAAATAATATAAAAATGCCACTGTCAACGTGTAAAGCAAAGCTCTATATCCATGAACTTTTCAAGGAAAAAGATTTCCTATCAATTCTCCGATTTAAAAAATAATCATTTCTTCATAAACCCCAAAAAGTTTTACCAACCCTTACTGAAACTACGATCTAATTACGAGACTGCACCTTAATCCGAACCACTCCGATAGAACCCTGTCAAACGAAAGCCGTATTAAAGGCATACATGGTTATGTCCAAAAAAACGAAAGGATTCTTGTTCTCTGTTATTACGACACATTCGTACGTTCCCTCCGTCTGCCCGTAGGTACGTAGGTACTTCGTCACTGGCTTTTGTCACAAATGCGGTGGCTCGCTTCTGCGCATACGAAATACTTTTTCTACCTACGTATGTTTTTTTGGGCAGGATTCGAGTGTGGAACCGAGAGCGATTAGCGAGACTTTCCTAAAACTCGCTCTAGTTTTTTTTTTCCTGTTTTGTGTCCGTTTCTGTTGTTAGGTCGTAATGTGAATTGGATTACAATGAATTTGAGTAAGTACGTCTTCTTTGTGTAATGTCTATATACCCTCTGTAAGTCATTTGTAAATTAATGTATGTTATAACATAATTCCTCAGACATTCGAAATTCTTATGTTAAAGCTGCTTTGAGCTGGGTCTTGCATTACAACATACTTTGAATTAAAGGGGTGACCAGACGGTTGCAAACTAGCGTTCCGACCAAGGTGACCTTGGTTTATGTGTTTGGTTTGTGTTGCGGCTACATGGATGTAAACTACGCGCCAACACGTTTGGTGGTTGGGAAAACGCGCCTCCCAACCAAGGGCGTTGAAGGTCATGGATTACAACTGCTGTCTACACGGATTGAAACCAGCAAGGTCACCTTGGTTGGGACGTTGGTTTGCAACTATCTGGTCACCCCTTAATTAATGTGCTTAAGAGACTCATAATATTATATATTATGGTATAATTATATATATATGGTATTTGGAATGACTAGCTTCTGCCAACGGCTTTGCTCGCGTGATAGTAGGTTTCTCCATACAAACTTTGGACCCCCGTTTCATCTCTTTAGGGGGTGAATTTTGGAAAATCTTCTCTTAGTGCTCGCCTAAGACGTAAAAGGGAACCTTTCATGCTCTTAGTCTCAGCAGATTTGGCTGTACATTGCTATGTCGGTCAGTGTTTCCTTTTATTTATATAGATTCGTAGATGTAACGAATGTATCATGTAACAAGTCATCAAATATATATATAATTTAGTGCCACTGTATATACAAAGTAAAGCATATTTTTAAGTAACTGCTGTTAGGGATTTCGCCCACGTGATAGTGGAAAATTATCCCAAGGGAACATAGGCATCTTGAGCGTGTTGACGGACTGGTGGGATTATCCGATGCTTGAGTGCTGGATACGATTGATTGCATACAGTGAAATTGAATACCTACATGCGTTCTATTGTCGGATTGTTCAAAAATCTCTTTTCTCATATTTTGTCCAATTTGTTTTGTTCAGTAACTTCAGCTCTTAAGTATTTTCATGTTACTAACATATATTTTATGGAGAAATCTGAAATAAATTATTATTAATATTGTCTTTATTAATTTTAAATACATGTAAATTACATTTTTAAATATTTTTTAAACCTAATCACAAAAAAAAAACATTAGAAAATATAAAAAAAAATAGTATCCTACCGGTATCGGGTCCAAGCAACCGGCGGTCAGGGCTTTCTGGATCAAGCCCTTGATCCAGTCGCCTTACGCTTATTATTACTATAGGTACTCCCTGGATAAAATGTATCCCATGTGTTATTTTAGCACATGGTCTATCCATATAGCAAAGGTCAGCATGAGGAAGTAACAAACATACTCACGCATACACACAGTCACCAACTTTTACTTTTAAAATATTAGTGTGACAAATAGCACACAAAATAACCATCCAGTGGCCCAAGTCTGCTATCTCTGCTAATCTAATAAATCATAAAGGTCGATCAATGATCTTGTGATATAATGACAATATCGAGCTGTCTCGAAAAAAATTAAAAGCAATGACTGCTCAATGACGATCTAATGGTAGGTTACTGATCAAAGGCACTGTTAAAACTTTGACAGCTATCCGCTTATGTCAAATATTCATTTGTCATTATGTACGAGATTATCATTCTATGCCATTTCTTTCAATTATCTGTCAGTGGTTGACCATTGGAAAATCATAATGACGCCATTATATTAGTAGATTACCAAACTTGGTCAAAATCGACCATTATGAAATCAATGATAGACCATTCTTACACTATTGTAATAGCAGATTTGAGGCCCAGAACTCTTGACTCTTGTCATATAAAATTCTAACAACAAAACGAATGTGTAATACACCGTAAAATTTCCGATCTACATTAAAATTCAAATGACTTTCCTTGTCCCCAAAAATGTGATTTCTCAGAAAATTTTGCACCAAACTTCGAACACGTTCGTGCGCGGTTTCGGGACCCCTCTCCGAAATAGTCTTCTGGCTTTTTAATAACCGTAAATGACGCTCTATGCCGCTCCCTAAAATTCTTGTCAACAACGTCGTCTCTCAACACACGCCTATCACGATGATATGAAGAGAGATTATTATGAGAATACAGGATTTTTTGGAGATTTCAAAGTTGTGTTTGAATTGATTTTTTTAAAGATTGTGTTAGTAAGAATATCTCAGTTGAGTTGATGTTGATTTCTTTTTAGGTTTCCGTACCCAAAGCGTAAAACGGGACCTGATTACTAAGATTCCGCTGTCCGTCTGTCTGTGATCAGACTGTATCTCATGAACTGTGACAGCTATCGAGTTGATGCTGTACGAGTATTTATGTTGCCGCTATAACAGCTAATAACTACAAACAGAATAAAATAAATATATAAGTGAGGCTTCGATACAACAAAAGTAATTTTTACCGGTTTTTGCTACAAACGATACGGAACCCCTCGTGCACGAGTCTGACTCGCACTTGACCTGTTTTTAATATAATATAATAGTTGAAATTGTACGTCCTTCTAAAATATACGCTGTAAACTAAAAAAATCAAGTCCAAAATCAAAATAATAAACCTTAAATTCATCGCACAAAATTCAACGTCAACTACTAAGGAACTTGTTAAAACACCGAAAATGAAATACCGAAAAGGCAACGATCATTTTAAGCATTTACATACTTCCCTTAGCGTCGTGCGTTCCGGAAAACTTCCGAATTACGGTACGTCGGATTCCGGTATTTGAGTCTAAACGGTATTACGGTATTCGTACTCGAAGCGTTCATGATTCCGGTACAGAATTTACGCGGACTAAAACGTGGTCATGCAATTTGAATGTGCTGAATAAATTCTAACTCGCGTAAATTGGGCACGATCTTCCATATTTGTGTTTTGATGAATGCCCATCCACTGATAAACGTACTGGTTTGAATACAGTTAGGCAAGCATTTGCTCTTATAATCACTTTAATTAGAGCTGGTCGTGATGATGTTTCCTGTAGTTAAACATTTCTAATGAAGGCCTTAAATCTTGATGTAAAATGAGCTGAAATCCTCCCAAATGAACCGACTAATGTTTCCCATTTTACGTAGTAATGTGATGTATATTGGACTAATTTTGATGATTGGAATATTGGATTTGTATTACACAATTGATTGGAGTAATTAAAGATTGCAGCATGGCTCATTTTAGTAGAATTAAGTTTAATTTTAAGGATTGTTTTAGTAATTTCAACTTGTCTGATTTTAAATAAATTTGTAAATACTACTGATGTATTGACTTTATTGTACGCCGAATTTGTGTCTAATTTTATTACACGATCGTTTTTTTTTTTAATAATATAAACTAGTGCTTGACTGCGATCTCATTTGTTGGTAGGCAGTGAAGCAATCGTTGATGGTGAATCGTACTAGTTTATTAAGAGATTCTATTCACTGATTGAAGTTGTATTGTGGTTTCAATTTTCTGTCTTGTTGAAAATAAAATGCTAAATATACACAATCCTTTCAAGTAGATTTATTACAATCGCATTAGATACGAGTCTCCAAAAATAACCATAAAATAACACTACCTGCTCAAATAGACCCACTTACCACCGCGACGTTTACGACAAAATTCTCCTCTATTTTCTCGCAAAAACAACCACTTTAGGGGAATCTAATCTCAAAATAGAATAACAAGATAATCTAACCACGAGGTTCTAGCAAAAAATTGATTTGACAGCCGTGTGAAGCTATGGATTTATACAACGAAAGTTGATTTATGCCCTCGATGCGATCCATCATAGGATAACCGATAGTGTTGGCGGTTTATGAAGCACGGGATCTACTTACAATGATGTATAGTGTTGTTACGTTTTTCTGCTTCGTGGAAATTTCGTGGCGTAGGCGTAAAGTGTTTTGGGCTAGACATTTGATGTCACACATAATTCCTTGGAACAAAGAAAATGCCAGGAACTTGATAGACTTTTTCATCGTTTTTTACAACCTATCTAAAAGAGGTTGTCAAATCAACTAGCTGTTATCTGTATCGTAAAACACTTCATTTGCTGGGTCTCACGCCTTTTGATTTGGGTTCTTGTATAGCAAATGTATAATACACAGCTGACATAATCCTTTGATCTTCAACTGCCATTGATTCTTTTTTTATCCAGACAAGAAGGAAAAGCAAAAGGTACACGGAAAACACTTTATTTAAACAACTCTTTACACGAATTTGTGGGTCCAATGGCAGTTCTATTGCTTGCGGCGGTATCTTCCAGCCAACCTTTGGATGAACTGAAAGGAGCATAACATAAAAAGGTGAGAGTGAGTGTCAAAGGTGCACTGCTAGTAAATATAATTCTTGTATTTATATTTTTATTTTTGTTATTCCTTCTCGCTCAAATAGTTGATCGGATTTTGATGAAATTTTAGCCATATGCTAGAGATAGAGAGAATCCCACATAGAATTCTTTTTGTCTTGTAAGTATGTCCCCTTGAGATAATTGCCAAGTTTTGTGTAGGTGGCAAAAGTTTGTATTGTAAACACAATTTTAAGGTATTGTAAAAACATTTTTTTTAAAGTAGATGGTTTTTGCTATATGGGAAATTATCCAATGACTTCTCTCGCTAAAGAGCGGAGCGTGAGGTCGTGTCCGACTTTTTGATGATGATGTCATAATGAAAGTCCCTATGATCAAAACAAGAAAGTCTAACAATATTGTATCCATAACTCTTGAACCCCGGGGTTCCACTCAGCAAGAGCAAGAGGTCCGGAGCGAGGGGGAGTGGCAGGTGGTCGTCTCCTTCTGCGAAGCAGTAATGCTAGCAAAGGAGGCGGCCGATCGCGTGAGGCAACGGTCCTCACGCCCCAACTACCGCCGGGACTCCGATCCCGATTTCTGGCCACCGTAGGCGCGGGCTTGCGGACGGCGAGCAATGGGTGGTTCGCCGTCCGACCGTCCGGTAACCGTCCGGACCGAGCCCAAGTCGTCAACGGCGCGTACTGTTCCACGCGCGCCTCAAGGAGATGTCAGCAAATCGTAGGGGCCCAGCAAGGTCGAAGCCTACTGGGGCCATGGGTAGTGTGAAAGCGAAACCCGGGGCCCTGGGACGAAAGCAACGAAGGAACAGGAGTGGGTTTTTAGTCAGTAAAAGTCTGACACTATCTCCCGCTCCGCCCAAGAGCGGGGGATGTCATAAGATGATTTTCCCACCGGTAAAAAAAAAACCCAGCAAGACTAAAGAGCTTCACATATCAAAATCAGCGACCATAAGCTAATTTACCAATATATCATCAACGTAAAGTACAAATCCACTTTTTCGTTTGAGTCTCGTTTGCTTCATGACTAAATATATTCCGATATATTGAATGCTGGTTCGATATGAGATTTTCTTTGTATTTCTTTATAAATGTTATATTATATTAAGCTCCGATTCAAGTGAATTGTTCAACATTTAAAGCCAATGACTGGAAAATGATTGAAGAACGTTAACTCTATTTCAACGTAATAGGGATACGTTATATGAAATATTGAAAGCATAATATATCTATTTTAGTTGAGTTAAAAGGATTCTAAATATATCTGACATTTCCAATGAACTTTTACATGAATATCATAACTAAAAACATGATAAAAGTTGTTCGTTCTCGGATATTTGAAATTGTTTTTAGGATATAATTATATTGGGGCAAAAATAAGCAATGAATTTAGCTCAATTCTATATTTCCACCGTAGGTGTGGGCTTGCGACGGTCAGACGGTAAGCAATCGGTAGCTCGCCGTCTGACCGTCCGGTAACAGTGCGGGCCGAGCCCGAGGTGTCAACGCGCCTAGTGTTCCGTAGGGGCCCAGCAGGGTCGAAGCCTGTGAATTTAGCGAAAGAGAACCCCGGGACTCTGGAACGAAGGCAAAGAAGGAACGTAGGAGTAGGTTTTGGGTTTTTCTAGTCAATAAAAGTCTGACACGCCCTCTTTTTCCGCCCTAGACAGGGAGAAGTAATTGGTTGATTATATTTAATCATATTTTTGATCATATTTTCATTACTTTTATTAACTTTAAAGTCACAGTAATTTAATAACAAGCTTTACCAGATTTCAACATACAAGTACTTAAATCAAATTTAAAAAAGAACATAATACAGCTAAAAAAAAAACTTTGTAAAAGAAAGATTAAAAACCACAAGCTTAGTAGCTCGACATTCAGGTTTGGTTATAACAACCACACACTGCTATAAATTACGCTATCACACTACATTAATAAAGAACCTTTCACATAAAAGAAACATGAATGACGTACAGCCAACGCGCGCCATCTTAAAAACTACTTCCACGTAAACATTAACACACTTTATCCCCAACGTGAGACCTAGATTCACTCGCTTTAACCGAAAAAAAAATCCCACTGGACCAAGCCGGCGCAACGATCACTTTTGTGGATAAATATTTCTTTATTCATGTCTCTATATAGGCTAAACTTTTTATACTTTTCCCCAGGGAACCTTGGTTGATCGAGACTAGAAAGTTTATCTAGATTTTTGGAGCTCACAACAAAAAAGCTTCACATTTCTTTTATGAAAAATAAAAAAAAATATCTCTTGGTCTATTTTGTAATGAATAGTCCTTGACAACAAAAGAGTTGACTTCATTTTATTAATTTTCAAGAATTTGGAAAAACTAAAATGTCATCCGGCCACCGTAGGCGCGGGCTTGTACACGGCGTGCAATGGGTGGTTCGCCGTACGACCGTCCGGTAACCGTCCGGACCGAGTCCAAGTCGTCGACGGCGCGTACTGTTCCACGCGCGCCTCAAGGAGATGTCAGCAAATCGTAGGGGCCCAGCAGGGTCGAAGCCAACTGGGGCCATGTGTAGTGTGAAAGCGAAACCCGGGGCCCTGGAACGAAGGCAACGAAGGAACAGGAGTGGGTTTTTAGTCAATAAAAGTCTGACACTATCTTCCGTTCCGCCCAAGAGATTTCATAAGATGATTTTCACACCCAATAAAAAAAAAGTCATCTACATATAATTATATTATATGGGTGCTCGTTACAACATAGCTAGTTATTGCTGGCGGCTTGGGCCGCGTGATAACAGTTTTTTTTTTTTAATTGATATAAACCAGTACTTGACTGCGATCCCACCTGATGGTAAGCAAAGATGCATTCATTGATGGTGAGGCGCACTAATTTATTAAGAGCCTATTCACTCTAGCCTTGAAGAAACCTAAATTATAGTTGGACGAGAAGACCGCAGCAGACAAATTGTTCCAGTCCTTCAATGTATGCGGTATAAACGACGAAGCGAAACGTTTAGTCCGGACCGTTGAAGTTTCAACAACGTGAGGGTGGATACTCGCCGTACGTCGGGTTGTCCGATGGTGGAAAGGAGATGGTGGAATCAAGTCATTTAATTCCTGCGCACGCTCTCTAAAATGTAACTTCTAAAATACCGATAGGCTGGCTACCCTGCGCCTGTGCTCGAGGCTTTGTAGATTGGACTTAACCAATTCTTCTCCCCAATTAGCCTCTTCGCAGGCCTTTACACTGAGTCCAAGCTGCTAGACGGCATTTTGTAGCACCAGCCCATAAGTGACTGCAGTACTCCACACACGATCGGACCTGTGCTTTGTATAACATTAGAAGCTGTCCAGGTATGAAGTACCGTCGAACCTTTGCAAATTTTCCCAAGGAAACATCCTGGGGTAAAAATTATCCTATGTTATTCCAGAATATGTTCTACCCATGTGCCAAAAGTTTATCTATATCCCTTCAGTAGTTTTTGCGTGAAAGAGTAACAAAAATTCCTACATAGAAACTTTTGCGTTTATAATATTAGTAAAATTGGAATGACTAAGTAACTACTTTTCTTCTTCGTAAACGAAACAACATTTTGGAAGATTATTCTGGTATCGTAGTCAAAGTCTATTATATCTACGAGTATATACTTGACCTTCAATAAAAATTTACCTACATGAGAATAACCCAGTAACGTATCATAGTTAAGCATTTTTCTACTCTCCATATATAGCTTCAAAGATCACTCATTTGGAATTTCCGCATCACCCACTCCTTAAAACTTTACTCAACCCTTTTATAAAGAGGCCGAACAAAAAAACGTCTACAATATTAAATACCAACGTCAAACTCCGTATCTCCGTTCTACGGTTTTTATTAGAAACGCTTCTTATATCATCAACTGAATAAAACACGATGGGTACAAGTAAATGGTGACCCAAATACGGATTTATTGCTTCGGAACTTCGGATTTGATTTATATCCAGGAGTGGATTGACTTACAACACATCGATTTTCTGAATTGCATTACAATCGATGAGGAGGATATGATGTATGGAGGACAATGTTTCAATTTAGACATAGTGTTATTTTGAAGGGTGAATTATGATGATAATGATTCTGTTGAGTGTCGTTTAAGTTTTATTGGAATTAATTTGTATGTACTTCCACAAAGTGGGTACCTGAGGATGAATGACACGGGTACGGCAAACCTTGGAAGAGGTTGCGAGATGGCCTTAGACGCCTACTATAAGAACTAGTTCAAGACGTTCGTTGTCACTAGTACCATTAACAGTTCCATGATAGAACTACTGAGGTTTTTTTAAATCACTAGTTCCATTTTAAAAGAATCTGGAAATAATGGAACTAATGTTGAATTTTATTATCACTAGTTCCACGTTATTGTTTATTATTTTAAGATAGCTGAAAGAAGTTAGGAAAGGCCTTTGCCTAGCCGTGAGAAAGTATAGACAAAATAAAAAAAGCCTTAGATGTGATGATTGTGATAAGGTATCTTCAGAACATCTTAGCAAACAGGAATTCATGGAGAATTATCATGTCCATTTTTTAAATCATCAGATTTCAAAAATAATTTCGTTCGCTATATTCATTCCAAACTTAGTTTTGAAAAATAACGATAACATTTATATAATTATTTCAAAAGCAAGTTTGTGAAACTTTCCCATTTTTTTCGAGGCCTGTAAAAACCATAAAACCATTTTTTTCAACTTCATTAGCGATGTGATGATTGTGATAAGGTACCTTCAGAACATCTTAGCAAACAGGACATTAAATATTATGTAGACTTGATAGTCTAAATAATATTCTCATGTCCATTTTTGAAATCACCAGATTTCAAAAATAGTTGCGTTCAAAAGTAAAGTCAAAAGTAAGTTTGTCAAACTTACCCATTTTTTTCGAAACCTGTAAAAACCATAAAACCATATTTCCAACATCGTTAGGGTTACATATTATGCGGCAGGATCACACAAACGCATATATATCCCTTTCTACCCTCATTACGGTGCAGATTTGCAAGATAGCCTCGATGTTTCCGACCAGTGTTTATGAAAGTCCCTACTGTAATGGTCTAAGTAATAAACTGGTCATATACACGATGATGTGCTAATTGTTGCATGTTCGTGTTGTTTTAAATGGACATTGTAAGATTTAAATGTGTTGGTGGGGCTCGTGCCAACTTTGATGTCAACGTGAAAGTAAATTTTAGGAGCTAGTTAGAATAGAGGCAAACGAACACTTTTGATTTGAAAGCAGTAGTTTTTAATTACAATTTAACTATTTTAAGGACGTAACATACAGCTGACTGGTCTGCATTGTCCTCTCATGTCTATTATTATTGTAATATGGAAATATTGTCGAAACAATCTTTTTTTTTTTAAAAGAGTCACCATGGAGTTTCTTGCCGGTTCTTCTCCATAGGAAACGGCCAATTGGAATCGTGCGCTAGCTTCTGACGTTTTATAAGTGCCGATGTACATTATTTATTTAACACAGGTCTATGTGAAATAAATAATTTTGAGTTTGAGTTACTTAATAGTGTTAACACACGCCTGAAATTTGTAAGGTCATTTGGTACGTCCATACCAAGGACGAACGTGACTTTTCGTAAGTTTTGATCATCGTACCAAGTTTGAGCATGTACTAATTACGATGAATCATTTTCGACCTTAGTACGGATGCACCAAATCCGTCGTGCTAAGTTTGTATTATAACACTATAACAGCTTATAGATAGATATGGATAGGTATGTGAGTAATCATAATATTATAAGCATAGCATAGCATAGTCGGCCTTATAATGTTCCCACTGCTGGGACTCAGGCCTCCTCTCTAGGAGAGGGATTATAAGTGCTAAAAAAATATTGATATTCTGGTTCTTACATTAAATTTTCATTTCAGTTTATGCATCAAAACCAAAAATTCGATGTTTTTGTTGAGATAATAATATAATACACACATCTGTCACACAACGCCATCTAGTCCCATACTAAGCAGAGCTTGTGTTATGAGTACTAGACAATTACTGATACACATACTTATATATTTCTAAATAAATACATATTATAGATAAATTACACCCAGACACAGAACAAATGATCGTGCTTATCACACCAATATTTGTTCTAAGTGGGAATCAAACCCACGACCTCCGACATAGCAGTCAGGGCTACTAACCACTAGACTAAAAGGCCAGTAAATATTACAACACACAGCTGCATTCTGTAACGTTATAAGTTCCATTTGGCAGTTTTTCAGTAAGTCCGGCAAGAAGTAGCCAAGTTCTCCACTTCCGTCTTGCACCACACATCCAACTTCCAACAAAAACTTGATTTATCCTTTTCTTCCCGATCCATCATGGCTGAGATAAGACGAAGTGGGGGCGGGGGAGGACGGGCGAGATATCTCGAACCTTCACTGGAAATTCCCGTCGAATCCGATAGACAGCTATCCTTTTTTTGTTTCCATCCGACAATCTGAATGGAAAGATGCGAGATAGTGAGTGTTCGGTATTGTTCAAATTGTTTGAATTTTTATGTGGTAGAAATTTTTTTCGTTCTTTTGTTGGACAGACAATGCTTCTTAGATTGGTACTGTTTCAGCGATTCTCCGTCCGTGAAAGGAAAAGATGACTTCCCGTGATTACATAGAATGTGTTTTTGACAAAGATCTTAGTAAAAGGTTTTTGTGAAAAGAGAGGTTCTATTTTATTAGGTAAAATATTTAAATGAATAAATGGATTGCCTTATCGTTATGAATATCTCATAATTATGACACTGATCTAATAAATCTTCATTAAACCGCAACACTGCTATTTAACAACACCCTTACTCATTTGTAAGCCTTTCATGCCCGACAATATATGTTTTATCTCATTTTAAACGAAACTAGATCTTATTACGTGCTCACAAAGTCGATTATTGACTTCATCTCCCTCAATTCTAAACTGACAAAAGAACTTTCCAGCGAAAATAAAGAAAAAATCGAATAGGGTCATTCGGGGGTAAATAGGCTAACTAGGTTAGAAATTCTTTCACTACGCCCTAGTGTAGAGGCTCTTAAATCTCCTATACCTACTTATGGTTTTAGCACCACCTTTGTACAATATCGACCTTTAAAACTGAAGTAGGTACGTTTCCTCGCATTTTTATCTTTGCAGAGTAAGCTGAACGCCAAATTTTAACACTAAGTGCGTTGGCATTATTCCAAGCTTCAGGCGAGCAGAAAGTAATATGTTGGGTTAAAAGGTCACAACTTTGCATAAGTAGTGACAGGTTTGGTACATTATCGCTCTCAAGAATTTATTATAATGATCCATTTTCATCTGGTTTTCGGTTTTCATATTCTCCACTTCCTCTTGAACGATCAAGTTCTCGATCATGACTTCAATTGATTTTATTTCTACATCGTCTGTCTAGATTTTTATTGAGTCACGAGGTGTTGTTGCGTGAACTTCAATATTAAAAGTCCCTGAATATTGAAATGTGAAACATGTATGAACATCGACACACACTGGTCGATGTTCATACAGAGGGCTGGGCTTTTCTTCAGACAACGAATCAGCATTGCTATCCAACGTGGCAATGCTGCCAGCGTTCTGGGTCCTTTTCCTATTGATATCGATGTGGATGAATTTTTAGATGACCAATAATTTCTTTTTCTACCCGTTTGTAAATATTATTATTTTTAGTTTGTATATATTCCTATTACGTTGTTAATATTTATTAGTTTATAAGTTTCTTATAATTAGTATTAGAATGTTAACAATTGTAACAAATTTGAATTTTCAAAGTCAAAAAAAAATAAATTAAAAATAAATGCATGTATGAACATATTTCCATCTTTGTCAAATAGATACCTAGAATTTAATATCTAGGTACGTGTAGGTAGATATACTAAAATGGCCACACCATCCGTTACTGCCTTGAAAGCTATCATCACAACATTTATTGGTTTCTAGACGCTCATAAAAATAACATATAGGTATAACATATCTTGTCTGTCCTTCTGTTGAGAGCGACGTATTAGTTCGGTTATGACCCGCACTATATTGCTCTTTTGGATAAGTTTGGTGATTATCTGTTATAGTTCTTTTTATATTGTTGATTAAGTACTATTTGTTTCGTGGGGGGCCTCTAGAGGAATGTACGAGTATTATATTAATATGTATCAGAGGATAATCTTTGTTCTTGTTGGTTGACTCAGCCACTTTTTCTTAGGGGTAATTGTGTTAAACTTAGGGCGGAATTCACCAATAAAAACTTTTCGCGTTTTAACGTTTGGTTCGCATAATCGCGTTTAGCCGCTGTCACTAGTGTCACTTTCCTGTATTTTTCTTTTGTTATGTTTTTACAAGTGACAGTAGTGACAGCGGCTAAACGTGATTATGCAAGCCAAACGTTAAAACGCGATTAGTTTTACTGGGGAATTCCGCCCTTAGTAGTTTTACGAAATATTAATACCTACAAGTAAAAAGCAATTCAAGTTTATTTAGAACGGTACAAGTGGCTCGCAAACTAAAACGAAACGTAAACTGAAAACACTATTGTTAACCGGATCTTTCTCACTCCCGAGCAATTTTTTATTTATTTCTTCGTAAGTGTATTTAAAAAACGTCATTTTTGATGCACGTAAAAATAACACCCTCGCCGGACGAATGCTGCCTCGATCATAATAACAAGCTTTCTCCACTTATATCAAAATGTACTATTTCATCATACCCAAAATGGATCGTTGAGATATATAAATAAAAATTACCAGCAAGCTGTATTATTTCAGTATTCTTTGAATTTATTGTTAATAGACACACATTGACGAATAACGTATTTCTTAATTCGACATCTCTAACCTCTTTCATTCTTCTAGCAGGTGTAAGGGACGCAGTGGCTCGCTACCCTGTCCTGGTGTTCGTGCATGGAGAGAGCTACGAGTGGAGTTCCGGTAATCCCTACGACGGCACTGTGCTGGCTTCTCATGCTGGCCTAGTAGTCGTCACTATCAACTACAGACTTGGAATCTTGGGTAAGTCTTATTAAACATTTTTTTAAATAGTCTAATTTGGTTTTCCACTGCAGCAGAAGCAGTAAAAACCTTGACCAGCAGCTGGGTAAAGGCTTTTACTTCCTCAAGTTAGACCTGCAAAGGAGAGCTGCCCCCCTAGCCAAGTTACAACCGTTTTGTTTCGATTATTCTAACGTTATCTCAATGCTCAGACACGTGGTCAGAACAACGAAATAGGAGGCGTGACCAACCCGAGGCTATCAACGAAAAGAGAATCGAAACAAAACGGTTGTAACTTGGCTAGGGGGGGTTGGGGCCTTACCATATCGTACTAAAATGTCAGTCAGACGAACGAGAAAGAGAGATGAAGCTGTACTCGTTGTATAGCTCTATACCTTTAACAGTCGTGTTTAGGTTGCAAAGTGGATTATGGTTAAGGGCTCGTGGTGCATCTGATCACCACACCACATTCACCGTGGTCGAAGTCAACAGCAATGTAGTCGAACACTCAGCAATTCTGTGGCTACATTATCACGCGAATATTCATGTCTCGTTGCGATGGTGTTGTTTGAATTAGCGGTCAATCTCATTTCTATGCGGCTGAGTAAGTGTTCAAACCTTCGTGTTTGGCCGAATACTTCGTAATTCGACGAACTACTCTGCCACATTCGCCGAAACCCGGTGATATAGCCACAGCATAAGTGACAATCTTTGCTCAACAGTCTAGGTGTAATCAAGTGATGCACTATAGAGTACATATTATTTATACCGAAAAGCTGGTTGTTAAAAAGAGAAAGAAATAACAGTTTCATTAGCAGTAGTTTTCACCCTTGCTGCGAATTCAAAATTTGAAATTCGTTGTTTGCGTTTGTGTACGATTCTCAGGTGCTTAAAAATTTTGCTTCTAGGTGTGATCTTTTAGAAAAACAATTTAGTGATTCTTTTTGTAATATAGATTCTAAAAAGTCAGAAGCTTATGTGCCTAGACGTGATATAAAAATGTTTCAATTGGTTGAAATGAAAAAGTATTTAGAGATTTTTAAAAAGTGGGCTGCGGGAATATTCTAAATAGTTACTGTGGCTCTAGAATACAAAGAGACAACCATCCAGACCGAGTTCAACTTTGTGCCTTTGTCGGCGGCGCGTAGTATTCCACGTGCGCCTCAAAGAGATGTCAGCGAAACTGTTGGGGTCCAGGAGGACTGATGCCCGCCAGGGCCACGGCGAATTTCGGAAAAGGAAATCCTTAGTTCTAGAACGCAAGCTGCAATTAAAAGTACACAGTGGGTTTTAGTCAGTAAAAAATCTGACATACTCTCACGCTTAGAGCGGGATTTGCCATTAGCTAATTTTTCAACCGAAAAAAAAAGAAAACATAATACCCTCACGCTTAAACCCAGAACCCCAGAACGGTGGAAATTATTTTATGATTTTTCACCTCAAAAACTAACTTAAACTATTTAATTTAAATTTTCACTTATTAATATTTTAGACTATTTGGATATCTGCAAAGGCGGGCATTTAATTTAATCATGAGAACTAATACAAATATTCAAAAATCTTCAGCTGTGATGCACTAGAACCATTGTAATTTGACATTTTGGTTTTTGATTTTTGACATTTTGATTTTGTTATTGACATTTGAATTGTAATAATAATGATATTTGTAATAGTAATGAGATGATATGTAATTTAATGATAATAATTTATATTTTCACTTTAATACATACGTATATTTTAATTTGATGATGTACATTTCTAATCTATAAATTGACCTAAAACATTTTTAAGTGGCAATGATATAAATAATTTTAAATATTTACCTGCCTGCTATTGAGCTGTATTGTAATCTTATGAACTGTTATGTATTACCCATATTTGCAAAATAATAAAATTCTATTCTATTCTGACCCTGTGAAGTCACAAACAAAAGAAATAACTTTTTATCTAACGCAAATAAGTTTTCTTTGCAAACCGTACTTTTCAATCAAATTTGACAGATCGAGGTTATTGGCTTTCCTATTATTATTTGGAACGCATAGTATAATACTACTACTTTACTACTACCTACTACCTTATACTATTACTTTGTGTAATTTATTTCATCACCACTGCTCTCAAAACGGTGAAGGAAAACATCGTGAGGAAACCGGCATGTGCTAGATCCAAAAATTCGAAGACTTGTGACATCCACCAACCCGCACTGGGCCCGCGTGGTGGATTACGACCCATTCCCTCTCCTAGAGAGGAGGCCTGAGTCCCAGCAGTGGGAACATTATAAGGCCGACTATGCTATGCTATGCTATAGTATAATATCTTTGTAAGTTATTGGTGTCAAGATAGAGTTTTTGCCGGGTTTTATTCGAGTGAAGTTCAGTGTCCGTTTTAATTGTTCGGAAATTGATTCCTAGTGGTTATTGTGATGTAAAATCTGTGTAGTTTTGTATTTCAAGTGTTTGCGCAACTGGCCGTTGTTGGAACAGGCGCGATCTCGGTAAAACAAAGCTGTCAATTTTGTTGTAGTGTTGACTACCTCTACAAAGTTTGCCAAGAAGGTAGACTTGATAAATTTGCTTCCAAATACTGCAAAAAAAAATTAATTACTGAATATTTATAAATCTATACATATAATAAAACAGTAAAATTCTTTTGCGATGGTATTAATTGGCGCAAAAACTACTGAACCAATCCTGTTCAAATTTTGCATACATAATCCTTATAGGTCAAGGCAACTGATAGGCTATAAATTATCACGCTATTTGCTATGGGGGGTGAGCAATAATCCAAAATGTAGGTATTGAACGACATTTGCCGCGAGTTCGATTCCCAGCTACATTTAAAAATTTTGTCATTATTTTGTCTTATTTTTTTGTATTAAAATAACTTTTACCGTTTTTTCAAAATAAAATTGACATTTCTATTCGATATCTTCTAAATATTTTGTAAAAACTAATCAAAACACGTAATAAAATTAAAGCGGCGAGTAAAATCACGTACTATAATATTACATTATTCTATTTAGCTGCAAATTTAACGTCTAAAACGAAAATCATCACGCTATCATCGTTAGGGAGCCAACCAGTCAATTATGACGTTTATATAAGAACGTCCGACTGCGGACCCAGGTTGGCCGTTGTAAAAACAATTTGGCCAAATGGGGCTTCCTCGACCCATCTCTAACACAGTGCCAGTGTGGAGCCGCTGCACAGGACATGCGTCATTTGCTATGCTATCCATCCTGCACAACCACCTGCAGTTTTCAGGATCTATACGAGGCCAATAACAGAGCCGTAGAGGTTGCCAAATACTGGTCAGAAAAAATTTAGTTAGAGTACATCGACACGAAAAGAAGAAGAAGAATAAGAACGTCTATTTTAAAATTTATTCATCGAAGACCGCAGCGCAGTGGTTTCGTATCTAGACTTTCATGTAATGTGAAGGTGGTTCAAATCCCATACGGCTCTTAGCAGAAATTTTTGTTTTATTTTGTCATCGTGAATAAGATTTTATTATATATTTTTGCATGCTTACAATTTTTTTTTTTTTTTGTAAGTCTACGTATATAATATATTTGTAGCAATTTTTATTGAAGTGCGTATTATTAATTTTAGAAATCGATGTAGATAATTTTTATACATTAAAATTGTATGTAACTTGATAATTATCTTACTTAAGCTTTGTTTCATCGCAATAAAACCATCCAACGCAAGGTACCCACCTTGCGTTGGATGGCCTTCAGGTGGACCGATGACCTAATAAGGGTCGCGGGAATCCGATGGATGAGAGACCCACAGGACCGATCATTATGGCGACACTTGGGGAGGCTTATATCCAGCAGTGGACGTCTTTCGGCTGAAATGATAATGATGATGATGGCACCTTTTTTTTCTTTTTTTAAGGGTAGAAATCATCCAATGACTTCTCCCGCTCTGGTTGGAGCGGGAGGACGTGTCAATCTTTTACTGACTAAAACTACACCTGTGTTTATCACTACGCGCTGTTGAGGATTGGGCTCGGTCCGGTCAACTACCAGACGGCTAGCTACCCATTGTTCGATGTCCGGAAGCCCGCGTCTACCGTGGCTGGTAGTCGGGGTCAGAATTTCGGCTCGGCGTTAGGCGGTTCGTTCCCTAACGCGTGCGGCCTCCGCCTTCGCTAGCAAAGCCTTACGGCTTTGCAGAAGGAGGCGACCGCCTGCCATTGCTCCTCGCTCTGGATTAGAGCCCGGCGCGAGAGGTCACTGACGCCGATTGCCTCCACGAGGACACGGCGGTGCTCCGCCCTTGTAGGGCACATCTCCACTGTGTCCTCCGGCATGATGGCACCTTGCGGATTAATAATGGTGTGTTTTATTATTTGCCTTCACTGCTTCATATAAAACGGGATCGAATGTGTTTTTTTTATCACAGTTCGACAACGTATGATGTATCTTAGATTCCTTGCAGCCTTACATCGACATCTGGACGTTACCTCCTTGCAGTGAGTGGTGACCAACACTGGAACAACCCTCTAAGGGAGGCCAGTCTCAGGGATAACACTAATCGGCTGCTACATTTGTTAACCGTAATTTCATTGTTTTATGGATAAGCTCAGGACTGTTGTGGGTGTTTCGAACGGTTTCTGTTCTGGGTTCGGTTGAATCTTGCAGCCCTAGCAGACATCGGCCCTAGAGATCCATTTGATGAAATCTCTTTGAATCGCGCGTAGAATACTACGCGCTGTCGATTTAGGATTGCTTTGACCAGACGGCCGGACAGCTCCACCGAAATCCCGTGATTGTGATGGCTAGAAATTGCTTTGCGGCTTTCAACACCCGGAGAGTCCCTTGCAGCGACCGCTGAGGAGTCAGGATCTCCTATCCCTCATAGTTTCACCCACCTTTTTTGATCGTAGTGCTTCACTGAAGGAGGCTACTGTTTGTCATTTTCTTCACCAATCGTCCCCATAAGGACAAGGCGGCGCCGGCGCTCCGAACAAGCGGTACTGACTTCCACCGTACGCTCCATCGTATTCTCCGGGCTATTCGCACAATGGTGAGACCCGAGTGTTTCTTCCCGCTGAATTTGACACAGATACCTTCCGAAATACCCACAACCGGTGAGTCCTGCACAAAAAGAGGATGCCGTGACGCCCATAGAAATTTAAAAAACAGGAGAAGCGGCAAGGAGGCGTGTGCATGTCAAAATGAGCACGATCGGGCAAACGGCCGTCAGTTATAAACTTGTGAGATACGCGATTCGTGATCGTAAACAAATTTAAAATGCCGTGTTGTTCAGTGGTTTCATGCAAGAACTGAAGCGATAAGAGAAGCCTGGGTCATCATGGAATCTCTTACCATATGGAAGTACAAGTTTATTACTATATTTATCTTTAAAAACAGTAAAAACAACAAATCTTATAATATCCCTTGCTGCTACTACGTTATTTTTGTTTTCAAATATCAAGGCGACTGTAACACTCTTACAGTAAATACATTGCTCTTTAACCACTACCTAATTTTAACGCTCAGTAACTGAACAAACAATGTAAAAATAACATAACGATACTTTATCAGTGCGGTGTATTTCATAATACGGCCGCTGTTAGTAGCGGCGAGTTAATGATGTGCCTGTATGATCTACTAATGTAGACTATCGACCATAATATCGATTGGTTGGATATTCGAATTAAAATAATGTTAATATTTTTATTTATTTTGATTATTTTACAGAGTTGTAAAAAAACAGCATGATTCAGAATTTAATTACGACTTTTGCTTAAAATAAGGCAACATGTTCTAGCTCTTTATTTAACAAGCACTGTACTATTTTTTTCTAACAAATGCCTTACATGGTGAGGTTTAGCAGTAAGTTAGGTAAAATGATAACTACAATGTTATTAATGTTTTCAGTTTCCCGAAAGATGCAATTCTAATAAAGCAATGGATTGATGGAAGGCCACTGGAAGGCCACCTAATTGGTTGCCTAAAAAAATATAGTACTATAGTATTATATGCTCATTTCACTTTCAACCAGAAATGCTTTAGCCTCTAAAAAACTCAGTCTTTTTGAATGGGCAATCCTTAAATTAAGACTAAACCTGAGTTAAAGTTTTTTTTAGTAACTGAAAGCTTTTTCATGCAATAATTCATAATACAAGTTATTAAACTTTTCAGGATTTTAGAGGACCAGGACATGTACTTGGCCGATTTTTAGTATTTGATATTGATGTTCTGAAATGACGCAGCACTAGCTTCTGACGTTTTATAAGTGCCCATGTAGGCCTATGTGAAATAAAAATCTTTGACTTTGATTTTGACTTTGACGTATATAATGGCCTAATACGGGTAAATGGCTAGAGTTTTTAGGTTTTATGAAAACAGATTTTATTATTCTATTATATATGTCCAAAAAATAATATATATTACAATTGTATGTTATTTTCTGGACATTTAATGATTTTGTTTTTGGGACCCAAAAAAAAAATAGCACAATAAAAAAATGGAAAAATCGATAACTTTTCTATTTAATCAATCACTAGCGTAAATGTAAAATAAATTGCTTTTGCATAGCACATCGACATTTAATGTTTGCGTAAGTTGTACAGTGCATGTAAAATACACGCTGTTTTTAGAGAGGTAAGGTTTATAATTGACTGTGTAGTATGGACTGATTTATGATTTGCGGATGTGTGCGCGACTGCGTAAATATTACTGTATGTGTAGTAGTTTCGGCGGTGGTAGGGAAACTGGAGACATCGTGTTCCGGTACAATTTTTACTACTTAACATATCTCCTCCTTTCTTATATCTATGGTGACGCCTCTGTAGACACTTCTCAAAGACAGGCATTACTGCTGCGATTTGATTGTGGCGTGCTCGCTGTGGCGAGGGGTTAAAATCATACGATGTTGTTTTACCAGAACATAAACCAGAAACATACATATGCCCATGCATACATATACCTTTTCCCTTGGGGTAGGCAGAAATAACAACTGCTATGACCCATACATGCTCTTTCTATTCATTGACGGTCATACATCTGGATCTGGACGAGTACATAACATGTTTCCTGAAGGTAATTTCCGTTTTTAACCGACTTCTAAAAAAGGAGGAGGTTCTCAATTCGGATATTTTTACCTTTAACCGTTTTATGCTAAAGTACAATAAATAATTGCGATGCTTTCGGAATGATTTGCAAGCACAGAGTGATTGTACAGTTTTACGAACTTAACGCGGACGAAGTCGCGGGCAACAGCTAGTATAATAATAAAAAATAAAGTGTTCATTACGAAGATATGGCTTAAAAGATTCATTATCCAAGCAAAAACATTAACAAAAAAAAATGGTATGAGATTATTATTTCAAACGTCTCTAAAAAATACGGACAAGGACATTATAATCCAGCCTTGTGTTAAAACCACTGCACAGTATTTTAGGGAATAAAGCTGTGCATGGCTCGCATTTGAGAATCATCTCATCTGATGGAGTTTTTTTTTTATTGGGTGGTAAAATCATCTTATGACATATCCCGCTCTTGGGCGGAGCGAGAGATAGTGTCAGACTTTTACTGACTAAAAACCCACTCCTGTTCCTTCGTTGCCTTCGTCCCAGGGCCCCGGGTTTCGTTTTTAGAGTTGGTGTGGTCGACGTTGAAGTAAGCTTGCGTAGGAGTAACCATTTCACCCTTCAGTAAAAAAACCCCAGGTTTTTTTTTATTGATATAAACCAGTCCTTGTCTGCGATCCCACCTGATGGTAAGCAGTGATGCAATCATTGATGGTATGGCGCACTAGTTTATTAAGAGCCTATTCACTCTAGCCTTGACGACACCTAAATTATAGTTGGACGGGAAGACCGCAGCAGGCAAATTGTTCCAGTCCTTCGATGTATGCGGTATAAACGACGAACCGAAATAGCTTATAGGTTACAGCTATGAGAAAACACTAGACTCCGAGGTTAGGAATTTCACTCCTTCCACTAGCTCTACGAACAGTGAATGAGTTTCCAAAACATTTTGTGAGTATGGGCGGGACGTCTACCAAGTACCATATGTAGTCATACTTATTTAGAAACAAAATAAAATAATTCTGAAGTAGGTTAGTCCTTAGATGTCACAGGTTGGTCTCAAGGTTGACACTATTAAGTACAGGTTGTGTTAAAGTGAAATGTTTGAATAATAAGTAGGATAGAGGACCTCTCTATGGCAAGTTAAGGGTAGGGTTTGGGTCTAGGAGTGGGATACTTGTGCCCTCTTATGTTGACCATCGATTAAGACTTAAGTAGGGAGGTTTCTTCAAAGTTTTCGTTATATTTCGTCAGCAGGAATGGTAGTATAAATAAAAGCTGAATTAACTGCAGTTAAATTGTACCTACTTACTAAGTTATATATAATAATATAAAATATTCCTCAACTTTCACACAACACGATCTAGCCCCAAACTAAGCTGAGCTTGTGCTATGAGTACTAGACAACTGATAAACATACTTATATATTTCTAAATACATACATATTATAGATAAATTACGCCCAGACACAGAACAAATGATCGTGCTCATCACACAAACATTTGTCCTGGGTGGGAATCGAACCCACGACCTCCGACATAGCAGTCAGGACCACTGACCACTAGACCAACAGGCCAGACAAATGTTAAAAAGTTATGTTGGCAAAGTGTACGAAAAATACCGAATTTATAAAGATTTATAACATTTGTTTTGAGAAAATTTAAGTAAAGTTTTATTTAAGACTAGATTTTGCTCGCAGCTTCGCCCGCATACATGAATTATAGCTTATGTCACTCAAGAATAAAGTAACTTTCTATTGGTGAAAAAATTTTAGTTATCGGACTAGTACTTTCAGAGATTAAACAAAAAACATAAAAACAAACTTTACTTCTTTATAATATTAGTGTAGTCTAATAATGAGCATAATGGAATTGAAATGTTATATTAACAAAAAAAACATAAAATTACTTCCGACTAAATGCGCACGCTTAATCCTTAATAAAAAAGAAACAAACCTGAAAAAGGAGTGTGTTTGAAAATCCAACCTTATTTTTGAAACGTTACAGGTTTTTTTAGATTCAAATATCCTCTTTTTGAGGTAAGTATTTTTATGATAAAGCATGCGATAGGATCTTGTAAATCCTTTATTAGAAATTAAAAACAGTAAAACACCGTTCCGAAATAAATCCAGAATTAAATGAATTCTTGAAAACGGCTAAAATGATTTTCATTCCTCGACTCTGCGAAGAGATACGGACGCCGAGCCGCTCCGTTAATTTGGGTCTTGAATAAGATTGTTACATCAAAGCTACCGTCCGAGCTATCCCGAACAACCCCGAGCGAAAACGAAGCTGCAATGCTAATTGCATTCCAATTTAACCCAAAGAGAAATCTCTATAAAGAAATTCCGCACTATCCAAACTATCTGGTTGTTAACCCGTCTCACTTAAAATATATTAATTCAGAACAAAATTGGACAAGTTACAATTCACTAATTTAAATTCAAAATGACCAAAACTTAAATTATTTCATGAAACTTGAATTTCAGTTGTTGAATAATTAATTAATTCTTTAACAGATTGCATTTAAATTGTGTAGAGTATCGTGATTAAATCCCTAAAATAGTTTTATTTGCAATATTATTTCTACGACCTCTTTTTTGGTATTATAAAATTATAATGGAATCTGGTTGATTCATTTTTAATCATTCTGATTGCTATTATAATTTGAATAAATTACGATATTATAATAATAATGGAATGTAGTTGATTCATTCTTCATTTAAAAGAAGATCACACAAGTTACACAAGTCGGTACATGGTGGGCATCCCATCCAAAAGTACAAAGCGTTTTGGGAACACATTCATTATGCGCACAGCTAAAGAGTGGTGGGAATACCACTATATGCCGGAATCTGTATTTTCTGATAGCTACAACCCAGGGGTTACTTTTAGGCAAGCGTGCTCCATCGTCGGCAACACCATCGCTTACCATCAGTTGAGATAGTAATCAAACGCGAGCCTATTCATAATAACAAAAAAGGTCACATTTAAATGACTAAACAAACACGCTGCCATTTCATTCTCTTTAGCATGCACAAACAACAAGGATTTTCAAACAAAGCAAACGTTGCAAAAGCGCTGACACGAAGAAATGTAAAGTTCACCTGGCCTTACCTCTGCACCCGAAAACATCCCCGCACATTCAAACGAGCGTTTATTTAACCCTAAAAATACATACTTACGCAAACTCCACATTTACATTACGTACTTAAGACAACAAGAGCTCTTGAACGACCATTCTATTCACGAAATCATTGTCTCAGAAGGATAATATTCCACTTAGCAAGACAATCCCACTTTATTTCGGCATTATTCTGAGTTTAGTCTCTGTGTGGGCTATGATGGCCGCGGGGAGGTTGATAAGACCCTGTTGTTAAAAGGATATGGCTGATAAATATAGACTTTATCATGGGTACTTTGATTGTACTCAAGTATCGTAAGGATCTTAGTCAATAGCGTAGGTAGTTGAGCCAATAAAAACGTAGTATGAGACGATTGTTATCTGTGAGTTGTATCGTTGATTGAGCCTATTTCTGGTTCGTCTTATATCTGTTTGTTATTATATTTTTCAGACTGTTCTTAATCTAATGATTTCTAAAATTGTAGCGTATATTTTTACCTAAACATCGTTTTTTGTTATTGTACATTAGATTACACTTGGGCCGTCAAACACGTGATACTTAAACTCTAAATCAGAGCATTTATTTCAATCAAATTATTTACAGGCACTTTGGAACAGTCAAGGTCACTCAGTCAAAAATGAAGCACTTTTCAAAGTGGAGATAAAAGCATTGTATAGATTTCTAGTTCAACAAACCTTTCTAGTTATTACGTTTTTGTCTTGGAAGTTATTTGGCCATACTGAGGTGCCACAATATATAAATAGGTACAAAATGTTCGGACTAGAAACGTCCTACTACTTCAAATTTGTACAATTTTTGTTAGCACAACGTCTAATCAAGTCCAATAAAAATATGTCATTATTTGCACTAAGTTCAACTTTTTTACCGCAACACTTGCTAATATTAAATATCTAGAACCGCTTGTAGAGCAGAATATTCATCAATGCTTGTCTATTTTGTATGAAAAAATATTGTATCATAACGTGCGCACCTCACGAGAGCGGCGTTGGGCCGAATATGTTAAACTTCTATAGAGTGACTACTTAACCTCCATAACCAAATGACTAGGTGACATGGTACCCATTAGTGAGACTGGTTCGCAGGCTAAATTTCGAGGTCCTGACAACCTGTAAATTGACACAAATGATCATCATCACATCAGCCGAAACACATGCACACCTGAATAAGCCTTTTTTTTCGGGGGAAAACCTTCAAAATGCGCCTGGACTTTTGGGGGAAAAACCAGGGTGTGTGGGATTCTTACTACACTGTCAGTACATGGAAGAGGGCTCCGTGACCTCTAAAAAGATCACCCCGGAACCCTCTGTACAACGCCTGTTAGGGCACTTCCCTAAGGAGACTGTTAGTGGTCTCCCCTTAGCCTCGTTGTGCACGGCAGCACGTGATCACTGTGCTACCGTCTTTCCTGAAGTCTCTTGGTGAACGGACAGAGTCCCCACTCTAAGAGCCTGTGATGCCTAAAATGCTGATACCCCGCTTGCAACATTTAAGGTAGGCGGGACTCCGAGGTCACACCTGAACATAGGCTTACCCCAAAGTGTTGCCACAAAGATCGATCCTTTGCGGCTCGCATTCATTGGATTCCTGCGACCTTCACCAGGTCAACAATGTATTTATATCACTATATCTTGTTCAAATCATCATAAAACTCTCATGTAGACTCCAATTTGAATGGATTACACTATAACATGCAAACAGGTGCTTGTAAACATTAAGTAATTAAAAGTTTTGGATATCCAATTTTTATAGCCATTTTGTTGAATGGCACAAGCATAATGTACACGCAACGTTGTTTATAAGTGGGGGAGTGAATTGGAATGATATTCACGATGACTTGAAAGTTTCTTAATGTGGGAATACGTTTTGAAAGATAGTGTGAAAAGAGGCATTATATTAAAGGTTTCATTTACCAAATAAGTAGGTGACTCTAACACTGGATTTTGAAACATTAAAAATATTTTTTTTTGCTTTTTAGGGTTTCGTACTAAAAGGGTAAAACGGGACCCTATTATTAAGTATTTGTTTGTCTGTCTGTCCATCTGTCACTAGGCTGTATTTCATGAACGGTGGTAGATATACAGTTGAAATTTTCACAGATGATGTATTCCTGTTGCCGCTATAACAACAAATACTAACGGGGCTTCAATAAAACAGACGTGACTTTTTCTCGTCTTTTGCTACAGATGATACGAAACCCTATGTACACGAGTCCGACTCATACTATACCGGTTTTTATAAAGGTGATTTAGGGTCAGCATAGACGGATACTCGATCTTACTGTAATATCTTAGTGTAGGCTTAATTAAATATGTATGACCGGTTATAAGCGTCTGGATAAGATTAGAAACACTGCTCTAAGGTCATTAACAAAACTGCTCGATATTCTCTTGCGGATCGACCAACAGAAGTAGAGATGGGCAGGTCATATGATGCGAAATAAATTAGGAAAATGGAGTAAGTGGGTCGCTAAATGGTAACCAAGGGATGATGCACGAAGTCAAAGACGACAACACATAAGGTAGGAAGACGAAATAAAATTGACAGCAGAATCAAACTAGAGAAGGGTTGCTCATGACAGGCAACAATGAAAAGCATTGAAGGAGGCCTTTGCCATTAGGCCGAAACCGAAGTAAGAAACTTTCTACAAATTTAATTCCAGTGTTTGAACGTAAAAAATGACTAAATTTGGAAAAAAATGTTTTATTATTATTATTGACTAAATACGTAGTAATATAAACTATCAACTATTAAAGTATTCCAAAAGATTATTTAGCTAAAAAGGGGTGACTTGGGATTGAAACATTTAGTGAATAATAATGATTTATAACAATACAAATCCAGAAAAATAAATATTACTATTAATTCAATTGCCTGTTATAATATAATAGCCAAAAATATTAGTGGTTATAAAAAGAAACAAACATTTTTCAACGATAAAACAACAGATATTTTTAATTTAGCGTTTCTATGAATAAATATGAATAAAAAATGCTACTTTAAATTATAATTAACTATGAATATTAAAATATTATTAATTTTTTTAAAGAAAATATTTTGTTTAATTTACATGAAATTTGCATAAAATTATCTTTTTGAGACTCTTGAGATTTAAAAAAAATCTTGGATACATTTTGATTGAGTGTGTTGCCAAATAATTGTTTTGATCATTAAAACTTAACCCTTTGAACACCACCGTTAAAGAGTAAATAGAGACTAAATAAATTAGTTTCTTCTATCGATAACTAGTGTGTACCATCCATTTATGGAGTAAATATAATATGTTCTTAGCCAATTCATTTGTTTGTTTATTTAGCCTTTCTTTGAATCTCCTGCTAAGTTGTTTGTATTTCTATATTTCTGATAAATTTACGAGAAATACTTCAACAATTGTCTCACAAATTCTGTTCTTAAAACAGTTTTTTGAAATCTTCGGTTGATCTTGATGTTTTAGTTTATAGTGCAGTCCCAGAGTTCTATTCCGTAGCCGATACTTACTTGGTGAGTAAATTATTACTGAGGAACAATCAAAAACCAGAAAACCAGACACAGACAACACCTAGTAGCCAGGATAAACCTTTGGAGTTGTAAAGTGGCTTCTGTTTTTTTTTTTTTTACTTTGTCTGGCTAGCTTAAGTGTATCCTATTCGCAGGTTACACTTAAGCTAAAGCTTTATCCAGGTTTTACTTGGTAATGGTTTATCTTGAAAATTACATGCGGTAAATGAACAGTCGCCTTTCCGGACCGTAAAGAGGTGTTCCTGTAGCTCCAGTTATGAATTGTGACGAGTATGTAAACTGTATCCGAGATGTACCACATCTTTGAAAGTTGTTTTTTTTTTGGTATTTTACTTGGATCTTTGATACTGGAACTTTGATCTAAGTAAGATTTTAGGATCATGTAGAATGAATGAGTTTCGTAGAAAGGTTTTTAGCTTGTACAACAATCTTTTGTGCCGATCTCTATCTGATGTTTGTTGAATGTCTATGCTTTAAATATTGTTGTACAAAACTCCTTCTTCTGTATCGATTGCTTTATTTGTTAGATCACTCGATTTAGGTACTTGTCCTGCTAAGTCCAGATGATTGGGGCATTCAAAATACTCAGGGGTTTTATACATGCTTTTGACCTACATAACCTTATCTGTAACTTGTGCGTGCCAAACAACTACAGCCGTGGCAAGAAACATCGGCTCCTGGCAGTTCCGACGTGTCGTACAGTTGCGCACTCTAAATCACCCATACCGCGGACTCTGTCTGCACTTAATGCTCTCCTAGACAAGAACACAGATTTTGATATATTTGGGGAAGAATGGAAGACGATATTGTCATGTATGAAATTCTGTGAGATGAATATATGACAATAGGACAATAGGTAGCTACCCCTAAAGGCTCGCATAATCGCGTTTAGCTGCTGTCACTAGTGTCACTTGTAAAAATACAACAAAAGAAAAATACAGACAAGTGACACTAGTGACAGCGGCTAAACGCGATTATGCGAGCCAAACTTTAAAACGCGATTAGTTTTACTGGTGAATTCCGCCCTTGAACTTTGACTCATAAGAGCCTTTCTTCTTATATGTATCGGGGCTTTATGTTTATTGACCGCATTAGAAGTGATGATTTTTGGGTTTACTTTGTGATGTAGTAACCTTTTTCTGGAAGTTCTTTGATGAGTTGCGAAAAGTCGTCATCACCATACAGTATTAATGGTGGTGATTTTGGTGTTTTTTTAGGGGCCTCTCCTACTTCTGGAGAGATCTCCTACTTTCACATCTATCAAAGCCAAGCTGTTACTTGTTTCTATGGGAGAGGTAAGTAGACTAACCAGGCAAGAAAGTCTATAATTAAAAAATAAATTGTGCTTAGAAGAATAACCAATGTATTAGCATAATCAACCATAAAATGTTCCCACTGCTGGGACTCAGGCCTCCTCTCTATGAGAGTTTATGGGCCACAATCCACCACGCAGGCCTAGTGCAGATTGGTGGATGTCACATGTCTTTTTTTGGGCCTAGGATATACCGATTTCTTCACGATGTTTTCCTTCACCGGTTTGTAAACAGTGCACCTGGGAGGGTTTAAGCCAGTGACCTACAACTCATAAGTCGGGGCCGTTACCACTCGGCCACCACTGCTCAACCAAAATATTAGCAAAAAAAAAAGTTGTGACAGTGATTTATATAAATATTAAAAAATAATAAATTGTCAAAATTATATAATATTCATGAGTTTGTTTTTTGTCTTTTATATATAATAGCTATATAATATAATTTTATATCTAATAGATATTTTTAATGTAAAATTTAATTTGCAGTACACCGCAGACTACCCCCTTTTTATGTTAAGTTCTCATAGTCCATCCCAAGGTTGTCTGGTAGATATCGCTGTTAGCGATAAGACCGCCATTGTGCCCATAGATTAAGTTAGTTTAAAAGTTTTGTTACTATTTTGCTGTACAATTAAGTGTTATTCTATTCTATTACAAAATGGGCGTGTTAAAATATCAGGCATGCGAGCGAGAAAAAGGGATGGAGCTATGCACCCTATATAGCTCTATCCCTTTAGCAGTTCAGTTTAGATCTTCAAATGGATTGCAATAAGAGCTGGTGGAAGGGCTTCTATACTTTAAATAATACTAGTAACAAGGTTATAACAATTTGCTTCTTTGGCATTGCTCTTTGTTATTATTGCATGTGTTCTTACCAAAACCAGAACTTTAATGACTGACTGGCCTTTTGATCTAGTGGTTAGTGGTCCTGACTGCTATGCCGGCGGTCGCGGGTTTGATTCCCACTCAGAACAAATGTTTGTGTGATGAGCACGATCATTTGTTCCGTGTCTGGGTGTAATTTATCTATTTATGTATATATTTAGAAATATATAAGTATGTTTATCAGTTGTCTAGTACCCATAACACAAGCTCTGCTTAGCTTGGGACTAGACGGCGTTATATGATAGTTGTGGAATATTGTATTATATTATAATTAACCACGTAATTCCAGCAGAAAATTCTTGTATTACATACATAATATTAATTAACTTTGTATAAATCCTTGCAACTGAGCATAAAGGACTTTGGGACGCCTTCCCGCAAATGCCAATATAAACGAAGCCAGCATACCTCATCCAGCATGCTTCTGTAATAGAGAAGGGAACAAAAGGAAAACTCGTCACATTGTTGTGAAATTTTCCGCTTTATATCGAAATAACTTAGGCGGGGCGGGGGTCACACGGTGGAGAATTTAGTGATAATGCGGGAAAAAGAGTTTTTTTGAAGATAAGAATTTTTTAAATTAAGTAGTTATAAAACCAGTCATTATATATAGGTGGTTTTCTAAGTAAAATTTTCTTTTTTTATGCTTCTACGGTTATTGTCTCTTTAACACTCTATTGACTAGAGAATACTTAATGTATTAAGTCCACCTTTGTACTTTGTGTTGCATGAAAATTAAATAAATAAAAGTTCTATAACGTCTCTGCCAGAGATGGCATAACGGCTGGTCATTTTACATGGCAAGCATGAGAGTCAGACCACCGTTAGCTTATAGAAATTTACAATCGTGACAATCCCAACAGTGACTTTGACAGATAAAAATTGGGTTTAACGCACATTGCGCCGATACTAGAAAAAAAAATGTATTATTGTTACATTTAGCCGATACTGTCGTACAGCTGAGCAAAGCCCTCCATTCCTTCCATTGTTCCCGGCTTTGAGCCACTGAGACGGAGTTGCCTCACACCAAGAAGAAAATGGCGGGACGCAGTGGCGGATTAACCATCTAGCAAGAGTAGCAAATGCTACAGGCCCCGCCCATGCGGGGGCCCCGTGCGTTCGAGGATCGCGCACTTAAACGAAAAAAAAAAGTCAAAGCATATAATTTATTGAAATCTGAATACAGCTGATTATTTCATTTAATATGATAGTCAATCTCTTAGATTTCCCTCATTACCGTAATTTCCACGTACCTTATCCAATCTTAAAATCTGCTGGGTTATTGAGAGTAAGAATAAGAAGAATAGTACTCAATAGGTCTACACAGAGGCCCCTTGGTCGAATTTGCTACAAGCCCCGCACTGGCTTAATCCGCCACTGGAAAAAAAAAATTTAGCATAAACTTTTGTTACTTGGAAATAATATACATAACCACTGGTGAAAGAATTTTCAAAATCAATTCAATAGTTCCAAAGATTCCTTCCTACAAACCAACTTATCAACTTAACCTCCAAATCAAATAATAATATTACTGTAGATATTAAAAATAGTAAGTAGAACTTTTATAGTTATATCTTGCCGAAGGTAAAATATTACGAAGGAAATATTAACAAACAGCTAATTTCAAAGCCATCAATATTCAATATTACCCTGAACTAAACAAAATTTAACCCCAAAATCACACACTAATGTATCGTCCCGTGGCCAAAATCTATTTTAACTCGATAAACGCTAACGTAATTGTTTGCGTTTAACTCACAACGTTATGGTTATCGTTGCTACGTAGATTTTATGGGGCAAACGTAATAAACAAGACGCAAGTTCAGTTTAGTGTTGCAGGCTAGAAAGTTTTCGGTTTTGGTTCAATAAAGTTGAAATGTTTATTGGGAATATTTTGGATTTATGAGTTCTAAAGAAAGTTTTTTGTTATTGGCCTCGCGCTATTTCTTTACAAATTTTATATTTATATCCAAACTTTTTAGTGGCGTGATCTTAACCCTTGTATTTGTTATTTAGTACTCGTTTGCTGACACCATCCATGTCAAAATTCTCCTTTTTTTGAAGGGAAATAACGATCACGCTCACACAGTGTCTCTAGCAGGCATTGGCCCTGACGGACAGCTCTTTGAAAGGCGCGCTCTGACATGGGCTTGTTCTTTACCTGACGGTGAGCTTCCCATTACTCGCCTATGGTGATCTAGAATCACTTTAAGGAATCCCTACGCCCGGGGTATCTTGCGGCGTTATCCTTCACGCTTTCTGCCACCTTCTTACCTCGGATTACTGCTTCGCAAAAGGAAGTTACGGCTTACCATTCCCTCTCGCTCCTTACCAAAGCCCAGCATAACATTTCCTTTCGCACTTTACCAAAGCCCGGCTTACCATTCCCTTTTGCTCCTTACCAAAGCCCGTCTTACCATTCCCTTTCGCGTCTTACGAAAGCCCGGCTTACCATTCCCTTTGGCTCCTTACCAAAGCCTCAACGAGGGTTATACGTGACAGGTTACCGTTGCCGACGATCAGCATACCTAAACCATATTCAAGAGCTGTCATTATCATTTGTAAATATTTATATTACAATGCCGTAACAGGACCAGAAGGCTTAGACAGGAGCAGTTCTAAGAACCTAGCATCTATTGTTAACATCCCCAAACCCTACACTTAGTTCGCAATAAAGAATTTGAATTGAATTGAATAGAATTGAGTTTTCCTAAGACGGCCTTAATAAAGTAAAGCTTCCAGCTGGGAAAACAAAGCTTAAACATTAAGTGACTGAACGTTACAGACAACCTACGTTGTGTACAGACCTCAGCTGAGAATTTTAAAGATCTTCAACGTCATCAGCTTCCTACCCAAGTTCCATATTACTTGGGATGGGTAGAACTCGTTTCTTTCTTCCATTCTATGGTGTTAACCGTCACGCTATCACTGACTGCCTTTTCTGTTATATCACTCCTTACACAATCCATCCATCTCTTCTTTGGCTTCCGTTGGCATAAGCTGTTAACGCGTGGCATAAGATTCCAGATTAGGTTCAGTGTTATTACTAAAATCCATCCTAAATGCTGGTATATTATTTTCTCGATACTAAGAACCTATTAATATAGAATACGACCATCCGATATAACAGATCTAATAGTTTCTAAGAACTATCATTCGATATCTATAACTTCTTATATATAACTTCTATATCAAAAGATAAGAAGCGTTATAGAATAGAATAGAATAAACTTCAAAATAGTAACAAAACTTTTACACTAACTAAATCTATGTGTACAATGGCGGTCTTATCGCTGACAGCGATAACTACCAGACAACCACATAAAATACAATACGACTGTATTAACAATATCATGTTTTAGTTTTTCTATCTTTCACCAATTCGCATGTGCATACTGTGGTTTCTTATAACTGAAGAAGCATAATTATGTTAAAAGAGGGGTCTTTTAACGCATGGGGAAGCATTATTGTGATTTCTATTGTATTTCTGTGTCCTTTGTCCGTGAATAGCACATAGTATTCTAGTTTTTTAACCTAAAAGTGAAACCCTTAATATAAATATCACGCGGGCGAATCCGCTAGCAGAAACTAGTTAATCCATAAAGTGGCACGAGGTTCCCACAACAAATAAACACCTTCGTGTTCACCATTTAACGTTTATTATTCAAATATTTTCATAGAGTAAATGTTGAACATTTACTCATCTTCACTATGTAAATCACTTTTTTTGGCTTAACGTGAAAAATAACGAAAATGTATGGAAACGAATATATTACAATACTTTCATTTTTATATCACGTAATCAAGAAATAAGATGATATACAATTTTGTGACATTCACGTGATTTGCTAGTAATATGAACTAACCCTGACTTTAAAATTAGAAACTGGATTTACCTCCAGCTCGATTTTTTGTGTGAATTTCTTAAAAAAGATTTTGTAGGAAAAAATTATTAGTAATTTCCTAGTATCAGTTCAGTACTTCTACCTTTATTATGTACCCTTACATGAGTTTACATGTGGATGGATGGAGAGGGAGAGGGAGACCAAAGAAAAGATGGATGGATTGTGTGAAGAGTGATATGAAAGAAAAGGAAGTTAGTGATAGCATGACGAGTAACAGGGCAGAGTGGAAGAAAAAAACGTGTTGCGCCGACCCCAAATAACACGGGATAAGGGCAGGAAGATGACTTAATTTTATTGTATGCTAGCATACAATAAAATTTGACATATTTTTTAAAATCTATATATATAAAAGAGGAAACTGACTGACTGACATATCAACGCACAGTCGAAACTACTGGAATTAGGAGCGTGAAATTTTACACAAGATTTCCTTTTATGACGTAGGCAAGCACTAAGAAAGGATTTTCCAAAATTTACTCCCTAAGGGGATGACGAGGGTGTCCAAAGTTGTTATATCATTTTTTATAAAACTAATTCAGACGAAAGCCACATACACCAGCTAGCATACAATAAAATTTGTCATCTTAACGACAATCATCTGTCAATCTACTTTTAAAGTCGATCGAATAAAAATCATGTCTGTCAATGTACTTTTAAAGTCGATCGAATAAAAAGTCTGTCAATCGACTTTTAAAGTCGATCGGATAAAAAAAGCATGTCTTTCGAATAAAAAAAGTCGAGCGATAAAAAAAGCATACTGTAAATGTAAACCTATGCCGATCAAAACTATTTTGTGAAAATTTCATCTAACTGGTGACAGACAAACGGCGCCACTGCACTAACTTTTGACATTTTATAAAAGCCTATGTACGTCTACGTTAAACTATACTATAACTACCTATAGTATTTGACCTTTAAGAAAGTCGAAAACTAAAACATTTCTATCAAGTTCTGGTAGCACTAAACTTGAGTTAAGTTCAAACCAAAATCATATCTTCAAGTCTGTTGATAGTAGTGTCCATTTACAAATAAAACTTACTGTAAATAGCTCTAAAATGTATCTCAAAATGAAAGTAAAGCCCGCAGAAATATACGCAAGAACACAAACGGACAACTTGACAACTCAGACGCAGTAGCGTAGCTAGACGCGGGTGAAGTGGGCTCTTGTTCACGGCCTCGCACCCAAAGGGACCTCGCACAAGCGAGGTTTTAAGATCGAGTGTTTTTTATAATTGATAGGCTCGCGTTTGACCACTATTACACCTGATGGTAAGCAACGATGTAGTTTACACATGGTTGCGACAGTCGCTGTCTCGTTTTCGAATTTATGAAAGAAAAAGGTCTCACTGATAGGCCTTCTCCCACGTTTAAATTATTCCACGCTACGCCTCTGCTCAGACGGATCGATATGCAGGGAATGAACTCATTTATTTCAATAAATACTTGAGCATCTCTTAACATTTGTAACTGAAGTGTTTAAACAAAGACTAATTTCTGGAGGCGAGTAATTACTTACTAGTGTTGTACCGTTCCGACCGTTCCGCCACTTGTAGTTGTAACGGCTTCTCCTTATTCCTTTTGTTGTGGAGTTGAATTTAACATAACTGGAATGTTTAGCATCTCTGGAGGGTTGGGTTGAGAAGTACACAGAGTTTGTAAATGACGTCACTGAAGTATTACAACCGCTTTCTAAATTATGGTTTAAATGAAACAAAACTTGGTTTCCATTCCGTTTTTCATGAAGTTTCAGTGTGATACATGGTGCCTTATCAGTAATGTACAACTATTTATTTTTTATTTTCAAATAAAACTAGCTGCTGCCAGAGAATTTATGCCATAGCATAAATCGTTTTTTAATGTTTTCACTGCTGGGACTCAGGCCACCTCTCTAGCAGAGGGAATGGGCCTAAATCCACCACAGCGGGCCCAGCGCGGTTTGATAGATGTCACATGTCTTAAATTTTTTGGTTTTAGGACATTCCGGTTTCCTCACGGTAAAACACTCCTTGAATAAAAAGTGATCATACGTGCTGTTCCAAAACATGGTCTACTCGTGTATTTGTCATCGAAATCTGTTCAACCGTTCGAACGTGAAGAAATTTAGTACCTAACAAATGTAATAATAACATTCCACAACTATCACACAACGTCGTCTAGTCCCAAGCTAAGCAGAGCTTGTGTTATGAGTACTAGACAACTGATGAACATACTAATATGTTTCAAAATACATACATATTATAGACAAATTACACCCAGACACAGAATAAATGATCGTGCTCATCATACAAACATTTTTCCTGGGTAAGAATTGAACCCGCGACTTCTGGCATAGCAGGCAGGGCCACTAACCATTAGATCAACTGGCCGGTCAATGTACGCACACACTTGCAAACATTCGCTATATAATAGGTATTAATGTGATTAATTATAATGCTCGTTTAGTGACACTAGTGTACAATTTGGACTTGAGCACACACTTGTGCACTATAAATATTCTGCGTACTTAGTTAATCTCTGTTGAGATTGGCCACTGTGATCGAAATTTAGTCGGGAAGATTATAGTCGGAAGCAATTCTTCTGCTTTGTTCAAAGAAGAATTAAACTTTTGTCATACATTGCTGGCATGTCTTATAGGACTGTATGACAAATCAATAGCAAAAAGAATTATGTCTACCAAGCGTAAACGAAGTTAGGGACTATTTAGTATATAGCTATACTCTGTTATCAGTCGTTATTTTTCTTAAATAAAAATATGTCATAGTGTCAATCAGACGTGAAAAAAACGTGTTGCGCCGACCCCAAATAACACGGGATAAGGGCAGGAAGATGATGATGAGTGTCAATCACTATCACTACAAAAACGCGTATCTTTTTGATTCGTTTACCACTTTTTTTTTACTAGTTTTAATGATGAAAAACTGTAAGTGTGAAATAAACATAACAGTAATAACCAATTTAATCTATTTTATCAATGGAAACTTCAAAATATTAAGTATTATATTTCGATTTCATTATAATACAACGAAAATAGGTGACGTCTGACAAAAATATACTATCAATGCTTCTATACGTATCTTCGTTCGGTTACGGTTTAAAGACCTGGTTCTTTTTGCTATTGATTTCTTGTATTATCCTTTAACATAATATAACCTAGGTTTCATTTCTGACGAAAAGAAAAAAAAAATGATGCCAATAGTTTGCATTGACCTTTTAGCAATGTTTGACAAATATAATAATTATGTTTTTTTTTAAAGAGTACGTTAGCACCTTTTAAAACCTAACTTTCATCGCCCTCACCTCACTTCACCTCTACCCTTTTCTTCTTCTTCTTCTAATTCTTGTTTTTTTTTTATAGACATATTTTCTGGCATCTCTTATAGAATTGATAAATTATATAAGTACCAGTAACATTTGTGTTTAAGTAAACAACGATTTATTTCACAACTGTAAAAAGAAAATATTCAAAAATTAATTCTAACTAAGTTACGAAATGAAAGTTTAACAAAGGCCTCTTAAATGTTTCCCTCTTTAAACGCCAAACAACGTAATGACTACCCACATTTTAATTAAAAGAAACAAATTTTTTTGAGTAATTAATTTATTAATTCTTATTTCTTGTTAACGGCATTATGGAGAGCGAAATATTTTTTTCTGTATTTAATGTGAGAAATATTATTATTATAATAAGGTTGTATCTTTCCACTTTTTCTGTTATGGCATACATAAGTATTGGTAATAGTCACACAAATTGCCTGACTGGCCTGTTGGTCTTTTGGTCCTCTGACTGCTATGCTGGAGGTCGTGGGTTCGATTCCTACCCAGGGCAAATGTTTGTGCGATGAGCGTGATTATTTATATTGTGTCTGGGTGTAATTTATCTATTATATGTATGTATTTAAAAAATATATAAGTATGTTTATGAGTTGCCTTGTACTCATAACACAAGCTCTGCTTAGCTTGAAACTAGACGGCGTTGTGTGATAGTTGTGGAATATTATTATTATTGGTATTGGTAATAGTCACAAACATAGGCACATGCCTAACAGGCCTAAGGCATTAAGTCCGCTGCTGTACGTTTCTGCGTAAAGTATTTAAAAATAAAAAAAATGAATAGGTATTGATTGGATAATAGTCATACACACAGGAATTGACGATAGTAACATACACAGGTATTGGTAATAGTAATACATATAATTAATAGCAATAGTCACACAAAGTTGCTAAAGAAAGATTCAACAACGCCATTTCTAGCAGTGGTCGGTTACAAAGTTCTTGGTTCCATTTCGTCAAGCCACAGATCTAATTTTAAAAACTGCCTACAACTATTGAAAGAAGGTTGTGAGTCAAAAACCTCGGTGACACGATCAGACAAAAAAACCAATGAATTAATCGGTTTTAGCTAAATATCATGAAAATTAGTTTA
This sequence comes from Mythimna vitellina, assembly GCA_949316375.1. NCBI lineage: Eukaryota > Metazoa > Arthropoda > Insecta > Lepidoptera > Noctuidae > Mythimna > Mythimna vitellina. The sequence continues at coordinate 1,450,926 of OX438687.1, read as the reverse complement.
AAAAGAAATTATCGTCAAAATAATACTGCTGACATATTTTTAGGAAAAGCCCAGTTTGAATAATTGATGAATTATATTTATTTTGTAAATAGGTTTAAAAAAAAAAAAACACTTTAATACATAATTTTTTTTTCTTCATTTTAAATTAGATAAGGCCGGTGTTTCCTAACTGACTGCCCTGAGAAGAAATACTGAAAAACTCAGGGGTCTCTTTTTAAGTCCATACAGTAAACATGTAATGGTCAAATCACATGAGAACCATGCAGATTTGTGTCTCAGATGGTCTTTTGAAAAAACAGATTTCAGTGGACTGTCCAGTGCGTGCAAAAATTTGTCTTATGTATTCGTATAGCACAAACTTAGGATTACTAAGGAGCTTAACGACTTGACGAACAATACCAAAGAAAGGACATTTGGGTAGGACGCACAAAATACTCAAAACTGCCAGACATCATGTTAAAATTACAGAAAAGGAAAAGTAATCCACATAATCTCCAATTCACAATAATAAAATAAAATTTACAAAAACATAACACTTTACAAAGGAACTTATTGCAAGTCATAGAATTTAAAAGAAATAAAAATAATAAAAAAATTATCAATGTCAAATGGAACAATAATAAAACCTACAAATCGATTCAAACCTAACTTTTTTAAATTAAACTAATATTATAAAGGCGAAGGTTTGTGTAATGTTTGTGTGTGTGTCCTTGTTACTTTTTCACGCTCGAAAGGTTAAACGGATTTAGGTGAAATTGGCACTCGGGTAGAACATGTCCTGAAATAGCACTTTATAACGAGAGTATGTTCCCTTGGGACAATTGTCTACTTTTAGACAGGGGACGGCTGGTAGAAGCTAGTATTCCAATATTTACGTTAGTAACAATTCGATAAAATGTTTACGTAAAATATATTTTGAAACGTAATTTTTAAAAACATGATAGACAAAATTCAATCAATTTGACGTGACGATAGTACTGCGGAGTGTTAAAGATTTTTAGTAAATATATTTGCGCAAAATGATTTAACCTAAATATTATTATTCAGGTAAAATCATTTCGTGAAATAATTTTTAAAATGTAGACGTATTTGTAACCTCATTCAATTACAGTACAATTTAGATTTTATTACACTTTGTTTTATTCAATATTAGAGTTATAGGTAATCCGAATGGACTTAAATTCGGGTATTTACGATATAAGTATGAGCTTGTAAGTTCAGCTATTTATTATTCAGCGTAAGCTGACAAATCTTAGTGATTATCGAAGTTGTGAACTTTTTTTTTATATTTGAGGTTGGAAATCATCTTAGGACTTCTGTTACTTTAAGGCAAAGAAGGCAGAAGGCGCGTCAGACTTTTACTAACTAAAATCATACAGGACCTATGTTTCTTCACCCTGTTGCCATTTGCGTTCTGGGACCAAGAGTAATCTTTTCAGAAGTTAGTAGGCTCTGACCTTGCTGAGCCTTTACGGTTTTGCTGAAATCAGTTTGAAGCGCGCGTGGAACACTACGCGTCTTCGATGACTCGGGCATGGTGCCGACGGTTACCGGATGGCCGGACGGCGAGCTATCCATTGCTCATCGTCCGTTATATTTTTGTGTACAATAAAGAATTAAGAAGTCCGTTTCCTCACGCGTGCGGCTGCCTCCTTCACTAGTTTAGTTTAGGTTCTTATTGGTTGTAAAGAAGTCGCTGATTGAGAACTCTACATTTTGACTTTACATTTTTATTAACCTTTTTGTCTATATTCATTTTAAATATTTAAAATCGATTATTTTTCTAATCAAAATTTTCTTTTCAGGCTTCCTCAACCCTCGATCAGACGAATACCCTCGTTCTCCTGCCAACTACGGCCTCATGGACCAGATAGCAGCATTGCACTGGATTAAGGAGAATGTCGCGGTCTTCGGAGGTGACCCTACAAATGTCACTCTTATGGGCCATGGCACTGGTGCAGCTTGTGTCCACTTCTTGCTGACCTCCTTGGCTGTGCCAGAAGGTAAGCCATTATATTTATATACTAGCGGTCCCAGCAAACATAGCCATGGGCGAAAATTGTATTTTCGTCAAAAAAATAATAATTGAAAACCCGATTGCAGCGCCATCTAGCGGATTTAATTGTATTTTCAAACCATATAGGAAACCACTCAAATAAGTACACGAAATTTTATGCAACCACCATTGAACCACACACAGTTATAGATAAAAACGAGAAAAATAAAAACACAACGGATGTCTTGTGTAAATAATTTAACTTGTTTGTGGACGCACCCGCACAAATACAGGAGTATTATTTGAGTTAAGAAAAAAAATTGAATACGTTTAGTATCTTATCTATCGTAATCTTCAATATTATATACCTACTTATCGAAAATAATATATCATTTATTTGATGTTTGCAATCCTATGAAGATATCATTAGGAAATGAACAAAAACTAATGGCCTTCGTCTATTTCCCTAAAACAACATAACTATAGAGGCTCGACTTAGGTTGATAATGGTGCGAGATGTGCATGCTATTCCAAATGAACTATGGAATAATTTCCCTGGTCTACTGTCGAATAGTAAGTGCAATATCGACGGTGAAGTGCCAATAACTCTTAACTGTCGAAGTCAAAAATCTTCTGTCTTAAAAACGTCAGGAGGTAATACTATGAATTAACATGCTGGTTTAGTTAAGAGGTGTTTCCACAATTTAATTTGATTCAGTAACAACTAATATTCGCTTCAAGAGATTTCACAAAAACATTCAGAAACACACATTATCTCGAAAAATGTCAGTTAGGAGGTATTGGCACTTCACCGTCGTTATGCCCAAACACAAGTACTATCGGGAGCAGTGGTGGCCGAGTGGTAACGGCCCCGACTTACAAGTTGTAGGTCGCAGGTTCAAACCCAGCCAGGCGCAATAATTTGTGTAATTTATTTCATCACCACTGCTCTCAAAACGGTGAAGGAAAACAAAACAAAAATTCGAAGACATGTGACATCCACCAACCTGCACTGGGCCCGTTACAGTGGGAACATTATAGGCCGACTAAGCTATGCTATACAAGTACAATTGTAAACTTACTGGGGCAGCCTCAATTTATTTATGCTCACCATGTTATAAAGACGAAATAATATCTAGTACGGTATGAAGTACGTACCTACCATCATTTATTACAGTAAGAAATTCCTACGAATTACCGTACTGCATATCAGTATGTCCTAAGAATTTCATGTTTCGTTACACTTCAATCGCTCTTAAATTTGACCTTATCAATCCAATCAACTCAAGACAATCTAAAAATAAAACAAAAAAAAATATAAATTCCAATTCCATAAAGCCATTGTTATACCGATTGGAATTTCCAAACACTTCCTACTGGGCGGCGGAACGAAATGCAAAAATAAATAAAACTCATTTTGAAAACGGCGAAGGCTCCACAGTACTCGAGTAGAATACTGCTTCTAATTACAAAAGCAAACTAACAGTACAACAAACCATAAAATGATGTGGTTCCGAGCCGGCCAGTTTGCTACGTGAGAAGTATTAAACCACGGAATAATGAAGATATTGTTTCTGAACGGAATTTTTCTGAAAGACATTATGTTTTATTGTTTTCGTCGGCTTTGAGAGACCACTCGCCATGTTAAGCGAGATATCTTCTAAATTGTAAAGGGTTGTAGAATATTAATAGGGTTGATACCGTAAAACGGGGTGAATAGAAGCGCAGGGGTGAATAGAAAAAAAACTTTGGTTTGGTTTTTCACTTTGATACCATATTATCGGCTTCTAACAAAGCATTGACTTTTTAGAATAACAATTCATTTATAAATTATTACAGTTAATTGCTGCAAAAAATATTCAAATATCGTGAAAATACCCTTTGAAGTTTTGTTTCTATTCACCGCATTTGACTGTATTTAGTTTTGACTCAAAGTAATTTTTAGTGCATTTAAGGAGGAGAAAATGCCATGAGATGATAAGTTTTGATAGTGTTATGATAGTCACAAAAGAAGTAAACGAAACAAAAAAGGATAGATGATTTGTGGGAAAGATTTTAATATAGCTGGCTAGGGCGTGACTATTGACGTGGCTGAACCCGAATAAGCTGAAATAATAAGGGAATGAGGATAACAAATGAAATATTCAGTACTGTAGATGACCACTGTACTGTGGTCATCTACAGTACTAACACCCTACCAAGATACCTTACTAAGATATTAGTTAGCAAATAATTTTTAGCAATATTACGACACATAAGAAACAAATAACGCTAATACGAACAACGAGTATCCACCCTTACGTTGTTGAAACTTCAACGGTCCGGACTAAGCGTTTCGCTTCGTCGTTTATACCACGTACATCGAAGGACTGGAACAATTTGCCTGCTGCGGTCTTCCCGTCCAACTATAATTTAGGTGTCTTCAAGGCTAGAGTGAATAGGCTCTTAATAAACTAGTGCACCTGACCATCAATGATTGCATCTTCGCTTACCATCAGGTGGGATCGCAGTCAAGCACTGGTTTATATCAATTAAAAATAATAATAATAATACATTCAAAATTTATAAAAATATTCCAAAACTCAAACTTAAATCACCCATAATATAAAGAAATCCTCAGCAACATTTCAAAACCTAACAAAATATCTGTATTGCACGTAATATAATAGTGGCCTAGCAAATCTCCAAGTCGAAATTGAATAAGGGTGCAATGCTGATAGGAAATATTTCCGAGGTATAATAAAACGGAGCGTGTCTTCGCTCAATCCTCGCGAATGAATGGGACTTGTGTGTTTAACTTTATAGGCCAACTGAGGCTCTAGGTCGTTCTGAATTTCTGAGTTATATTTGAAAGTCTAGCGGTTGGTGAACATTTTTTTGTTTAAAAAGAAATTAGATTATATGGAATATTAGAGCATATCTGTTTATATAAATATCCTTTGAGCTACCATTCACTCGCCATGCCTATGATTTGTGCCCTGGTGGTTGAGAGTGCTATGCTCACTCGAATATCGTGTTTGATGGTACCACATGTGTTAGGTCATTAGGTTCCCTTCAAAATGTCTGAGATAAATGGTTCTTGCTCATGAGTCATGTTCGTGAACGGGCACCTTTAGTTAGGACTGGTAATCTCTCAACTGACACTTCAAGTTGTTTGTTATTGTCTTCCGATATCATTTTTGCATATATGTGTAATTTCTACATTAACAGTATAACTTTTGAAACTGAATATGGACTTAGAAAAGGAACCGTAGAGTTCTTTGTACGTTCTTCTCTAATTTATTATTTTAAAGTACCTTGTAAAATGATTTAGTCAAAATAAATTACTTTGTGTTTTTTATTTAATTTATGCACAATCCAAAATTTTCATCATTTCAGTAGAAAAGTGTTCACTGCTAGATGTAGGCCTTTAAAACATCGCATATCCACTGATCCTGTCAGAGGCTCAGACCTCTTGCATCCAGCGGGTTTCCACATAACTCTTTAGATTACCGGCCATCTTTTTGCAACGCTGGGTCTTCCGAAACATAATCGCCACTCAATAGTTTTACAACCTTGATCATAGCCTTTTAGGCTCTTCGGCCGTCCATCGTGTGAGTAATGTGCTTTCCACTGACAGATTTGTTTGAAATTTCTTAAATTTTTGTGGGTTGCTTTGGTTGTCTTGCGAATATTTTCATTACTGATTCCGGAGTTTGATGGTTAAAATAATTATGTTACTGTTCCTTTTGATATTGTTCAAAGAGAGAGGAAAAGATAAATGAAGATGATGATGAAATGACAAAGGGAAGTAAATGTCAACCAAGACATTTGAGAAAGGAAAAGAGACAGAGGCATCAAAATTTAAGAGTGCAATAGAATAGAATAAACATTATTGTACATCAAAAAAGTAACACAACTTATACATAAACTTAAACATGTCTTGCTTATTTTATTTATTGCAGCTTGGAGGACTGTAAGTCCTCCAAGCTGCAATAAATAAATAAAACAGACATAGACGACAGCACGCCTTTACGTATAGTGTCAAACATAAAATTGAGAAGTGAGCATAACACCTTTTACACAATGATTAAAAGCTTATTAAATTTTACAGTTACATTCACAAAGTCAATTGCAAGGGTTAAACGAGTAGTAACTGCAAACTTTTAGTTAACAGAAAAATGAGTAATAATAAAAATAATAAACACACTAATCGTAAAGGGATCCAAGTCATGCTGCTTGCATATATTATTAAACTGTCTACTCGCAAAAATGTATTAAAAGAAAAAAAAAACATTGGACTAGTCTGAATAGGCTGAATATTTAATCTGAAATTGAATGAAACATTGAAGATGCATGTCAGATTAATAAAATAGTTTTCGATCACGATAGAAACCTGTCCATCACACAGACATGTTTTAACAAAAAGATGCATGAATATCTGAATAAGCAAATGAATTCAGTTCACGCTCCGTCCCTATATGAAATTCAATGAAAAATAAATATTGCTTTTGAAAACCTTTTCAAACTTTAACTCGTAGGTAAATATAAAATTTATTGTGAGAATTACATTATATATTTTTAGGTTTTTTCATACAAGTGTAAATAAATAATCAAATTTTGTTCGTTGTTGTTAGATTTCTTGGTCTGGTTATAAGGTTTTGGAATATAAAGTTTGTATTTTGAGACCTATGAAACTTATGGGCACGCCACAATTATGGCGGTAAGTCCCCTCTTTGAGGCGTGGTTGGAAAGATCTCACGGCTTCCTCACATTCCGCATGACGCAGGTTCTCACCGGACACGGTAAGTTCGAGAGGTTCCTGCACCGGATTCGTGCGGAAACGGCGCCCGGGTGTCGCCACTGTGTGGACCGCCCGGAGGACACGGTAGAGCACATGGTGGAGGTGTGCCCCGCTTGGGCAGAGCAACGCCGTGTCCTCGTGGGGGCAATCGGCGGCGGCGATCTCTCGCGCCGGGCCTTGGTTCAGGCCATGGTCCGGAGCGAGGAGGAGTGGCAGGCGGTCGCCTCCTTCTGCGAAGCAGTAATGCTAGCAAAGGAGGCGGCCGATCGCGTGAGGCAACGGTCTTTACGCTCCAATCGCCGCCGGGATTCCGATCCCAATTTCCGGCCACCGTAGGCGCGGGCTTGCAGACGGCGAGCAATGGGTGGCTCGCCGTCTGACCGTCCAGTAACCGTCCGGACCGAGCCCAAGTCGTCGACGGCGCGTACTGTCCCACGCGCGCCTCAAGGAGATGTCAGCAAATCGTAGGGGCCCAGCAGGGTCGAAGCCTACTGGGGCCACGGGTAGTGTGAAAGCGGAACCCGGGGCCCTGGGACGAAGGCAACGAAGGAACAGGAGTGGGTTTTTAGTCAGTAAGAGTCTGACACTATCTCCCGTTCCGCCCAAGAGCGGGGATGTCATAAGGATGATTTTCCCACCCAATAAAAAAAAAAACCTATGAAACTTAGAAAACATGCCCATTGCATTGGAGCACCTGACATTTCTCCTGTTGTATTTGACGAAAAAGAACATAGAGCGCGTTTATTTTTGCACACACTTTTTACATTACAATATTTTCTGCATACTTAACTAATTGAAAATATTATAATTGTAGGAGTCGCGACCGAAGTGGTATGGACTGATATGCTGTTAAATTATACTTTGATAACTTTAGATTTATTTATAAAACGGTATTTATGCTAAGTTACGCTAAATGATGAATGCTAATGAGTACGAAAGCACCCGGTTTGCTGTCCGAATATGTACTGATGCCGCGCTGCACTTGGTCTTGTAAAGAGGAGAGATGAAACGCATGTTACTAAAAGTGTTATGACTATACATGTGGATGGGTGGAGAGGGAGAGGGCGCCAAAAAAAAAGATGGATGGATTGTGTGAGGAGTGACATGAAAGAAAAGGAAGTTACTGATAGCATGACGGTTGACAGGATAGAATGGAAGAAAAAAAAAACGTGTTGTTCCGACCCCAAATAAGATGGGACAAAGGTAGGAAGATGATGATGCCGCACCGCACTTAGCGCAGGGTAATTGGTTCGCTAGATCAGCAAAACGTGTTTGATCGTGATTATTGTATCGAAAAATTGTGATCTTTGAAGAAAAATAAAATAAAATATAATAATAATATTCTTAGCGGCAAAAGTGACGCAAATAAAACGGCCAAATCGGTTACACTGTACAATTTTGCTTTGACAGCACACAATTACAATATCGTCAATCAATATCATTTGAAGTTAACAAATGTTTATTTGTAGTATAACATACACTTACTTCGAGACGGTGCTTTCTTCGGTAACTAAAATGAAATCGATTCGGACTGCCTACATCGGTTATATCCGACAAACATTCTCGCGTTTATTCCGCCAGAGTCGCACATCCACAACCAAATGCTCCATCTCGTCAGGTCTTCTGTCACCTATTGAGATTGAAGTGCTAAACGAGGTGTACTACTTAATAGCAAACACATGACCATGGCGATACGGGGGGGCACGAAAACACGTGGGCGGTTAAAGGGTAATCGTCAATATTGGCGCACTTTTACCAGTCGTATTTCGTTTTAATTGTCAGTGCAAAAAAGTACCTGGTAATATTTCTAATACAGAAAATACTAATACATAAAATTATTATTATCGTTTATTCATTACTTTAAACGTATAAATTATATTTTTAAATATTTCAATAAAAATAAAAACATTAAAAAATATTGTCGCACCGGTATCGGGAAAAGGGTCCAAGCTACCGGCGGTCAGGGCTCCAGAGAAAGGAACCTCCTAACAATACAAGCCGTGTCCAGGACTACCGCTTTCTGGATCAAGCCCTTGATCCAGCCGCCTAACGTGAGCCTACTAAGGTGTTGGTCGAGGCTCTTGGCTATTAAGCCCTTGGCTGACACGACTATCGGTACAATGATCGCCGAGTCTACATCCCACATGTCGACAACCTCGCGAGCCGAATCAATATACTTGATTTGTTTATCTTTCTCGGCTTTCACGAGGTTCTCGTCATGCGGAACGGATAAGAAATTATTATAATTATTTGTAGTAATTTTTGGGTCAGTTTTAGATCGGGAAATAAGTATTTCATTCTGAAATGAATTAGTAATAATTCAGGAACTTTTGATTAGAGATTCAGTCGTGTGTAAAAAAGGTCTACTATACAATTCATCCGGCGAACCAAATTCAGGCTTTTGAAGTTTAAAAATAAACAACCTTCAAACAGTGGTAATATTGGAATGTTATATTATTACCTTTTGAATAGAGTAGTACCCGACAGATATTGTGATGGTCGGCGAAGTTTGAGAACAAAAGAGACTTTTGAGAATGGGGAAATTGGTTAGTCCTAAATTTGCGCCTTTTTCCGCCAAATAAAAGATTTTTCTTTCATTCATTCATTTTCAATGACGATGTGAAAAAAACCTTGTCAAAATAGTAGAGCTTAACATAATAAAAAGGATTAAAATACATCTAAAATTACGGGTTAGTTGGAAAAATGTAATTTTAAGCCGGATGTATTGCTTGGCAACATCCCCATGAACTCGAAATTAACAATTTTACTAAAATCCAACCGTACATTAACTTTCTACCTTTATTTAATGCCAACATCATTAGTATCCCACATTCAGCCAGCTCTATAATAAGCAAACAAACTGAAACAAAATAACCGAAAGTCCATTCAAAACTAGTCTTTATTCCCTCCACATAAGTTATCCTTAGTTTATTTTAGTTTGCTGATAAACATACTAGAACAAAATTAACGGATGTTTATTCAAAAGTAGTCTGTATTACGTTGGGGTAAGGTACATTGGATTTTATTTTAGTTTTCCAAAGTTTGAGCCCCCAAATTGTTTTGCTCCCTTCATCAGGTATGCTGAGGGGCGTTTGGAGCGAACTGAACGCAAAATTACTTCCTTACAAGCTGTGGCCTCGAAATTGGCGGTTAGCTGGGATTTATTGGTGTTAAAGTTTATTCAGAATGTAAAAAAAGTGTTTTATCTGCAACTTTACGTTCAAAATACATGAGTAGGCTAATTTTTCCGATCTAGGACGGGTAAAAAGAAGTGCCACATTTTTACTGACTGAAGCACATCGCACGTAATGTTGTTACAAATTATTTCTCTATGGGTGACTGGTATCTGCTCTAAGAAATCCTATCACACAGATCACCAGCTTCCCCAACACACAACAGTGTACTTTTATTTTTGTTGAAGTGTAAATATTATTATTTTTCCGTTCTTGGTAAAACGAAAGGAAATATCAGCCTTTTATGGGCTAAAACTAGTGTTGTTTTAATGTTCCTTCAGTTGCCCTTTTTGCTTTTAGGGCCGCGGTGACTTTTTCAAGATTGCAGGCCTTGCTGGCATCGGTCTTTTTTTTGTTTTCGAGGGGAATCCTTCAAAAGGTGCCAGGACTTCGGGGATAAGTCTAGGGAGTGTGGGATTTGTACCTCACAAAAACCACCCGGATGATCACCATCAGTACATATAGAAGGGGCGCCGTTACCTCTTAAAAGACCATTCCGGAACCCCCTCTGTGCAACGCCTGTTAGGGCAAATCCCTGAGGAGACTGTACAACGGTCTCCCCTGAGCCTCTTTGTGCACGGCAGCACGTGAACACTGTGCCACTGTCTTGCCACTGCTTTGTGGAAGAGACTGCGGATGTCTACACTCTTTAAGGAACCTACTTGCCAAATTTAAAGTTTGTAGATGTTATAGTTTCTAAAATTTCGTGGTTAATCAGTGAGTGGTATCTCGCTTATATTTACGAGTATATATGTATATTTAACTATCTCATGTTCAATTTAGCAGCATCTGTTACAAATCAAATATACGATTTGAGGTGAATGTAAACTGTGTAGACAGACGAATAAATTATTGAGCGATTGTGACAGGTATGTCGTGAATTCGTGTCAGACATACATCACACCTTTATTTCTCCAATTTACGAATAGGTCTAGACACGCTTTTCATAAACACAAAAATATAAAAATCGTATATTGTTATGTTACAAGAAACGTAGTGGTTAAATACAGTTTTAGTAAAGCAAAAGAGTTCGTAATACAAGGTTGTGGTATTACTGAGACAAACCCGTGATGCAGCTGTAATTCATAAACTCTTAGTCTACTCTGTAGTGACATCTATTACACAAAGTCAAAGTCAAACGTTTTTTATTTCACATAGGCCTACATGGGCACTTATAAAACGTCAGAAGCTAGTGCAGACACAACGTAGAAACTAAAAAAAAAACTAAATCCAGCACCGTGGTATTAAAGTTCTCGATGCACCTTTGTGGAAGAGATTCAGTTTCAGATTTATTTATTTGCATAAACATGCGTAAATAATATACATAGTAAGATGCTTATTATAGGTGTTATAAAAATATTCTTTGGCTCAACATGTTTGACCATGGCTGGTGCGCAAATTAGGTCGAAAGACAATAAGATTTTAAAAACACAATAAAAATTCAAATGACAACAATAATCATTAATTAAAAAAAAATAGGGCAATGTGCGGTACAAAATAAATATAAAAAAATTCAGTCATAACTTAAGACTGATTTATCATTTAGAAAGTCATTATAATTATAATAGGCTTTATAAAACATTATTTTTTTCTTAAAATTGACTGTATTTAACGTCTTAACATAGTTAGGAATATTATTATAAATTATTGGCGCTCTGCATACAACGCTCTTATATAGTAGCGCAGTCTTAGCTGGCTTTTTTTTGACACGAATTTTACTGTTATCCCAGCGATTCAGTATCCGATATTTAAGGAAACAAATGGGGTTGATTTCTAAAATATAAAGTGAGAAATAAATAAATATGTTATGTGATATACAATAATCTGAAATCAACTATCAGGGAGTTCCCCGAATCAGACATAACACCTGTCTGGTAGAAGGATCCTCCCTTTTCAAAGGAAGTACGTCAGACTTTACACCCTATTCCGCATACTTCTAAAAATCTGCTAACTACTAAGATCAGGGTGCTACTGGCATTGGCCCGTACTCTGTGATCCAAGGAATGCCCATCCCAGCTTCTAACGCTTACAGAATTCCACGCAAACTTCTGTGAAAATCCTATACGCTACAGTACTCGAGCAGCCCATCTGTACTGTTAATACGTTTTTGTTTTAATAATAATAATAATAATAATTTTTATTAGTCCAGAGTTACAGAATGTATCTTAAACTACTAAAGTTATGTTACTTATGGGTATTCACAGTAACTGGTAAAATTAAAATTAACAATAAATTGTACTGTGGTCCCCAAACTAGGCAGTGCCTGTATCTTGGGGGCCGGAGTTACGTTTAGTTACATTTAGTCCAAGACATGCTAATTGGTAACTTCCATAATTGTAACAAGTTTTTTTTAAATCATTTATGTAAATCAAATCAAATAAAATCAAATACAATCAAATACCGGTAGCAATCTGCCTACCGGGGTAAAAGTAAAGTATCATTAACAAAATAAAACAATAAAAATAAATATTCTAAATATGTAATTGTTTCTAATACTAAATTGTCTGTATGAGTATGGCAAGTTGAGGTTAGTGTGATGGTGTATATGTATGTGTGTGTGTAAGTATGTGTGTGAAAATGTGTTATTAAGTTAATATTTCCTCAGTTTCATTGTATGACGAGGAAAGAAGCCAGCTTTTTGTCATCCTTTTACATGAATGGGTGCTAAGAACTTTGATGTCACATCTCTTACTTATGTTGTTATAGATGAGTATGTGTAAGTAAGAGGGGCATCGTCTGGCCAAAAGACTGTTTGCGGTAGGAAGAGGGACGTGAAAGATACGCTTTGAGAGCAAACTTTGGTAGTCAGGTCTATTTCTAATGGATTTGTGTGCATGCAGTGTGGCACTGAGAATAAATAGTTGACGTACCCGGAGGACCGGAAATTTATCATATAGCAAGTCTGTCGGGAACCTGAAGGGTTTTTTAAGCATCACTTTGATTACGGCTCTTTGTGCTCTTTCTATTTCAATAAATGAGCTTTTCCCTGCTCCTCCCCAGATTGAGATTCCGTATTGAAGTACTGATTGACACAGGCCGAGGTAAATTGTTCGGAGAATTTTAATAGGAGTGCAGTCTCGTAATTTCTTCATGACGTAAATTAGTTTACGAACGCGGCCAGCAAGCAATTGTATGTGGGGTTTAAAAGACAAGTTTTCATCGATAGTAATACCTAAATATTTAAGGGAGGGAACGCGGTCTATAGGAGTGCAAGTACAGTTTGTGAGAGGTGGATTGTGATCGTTGCAGCATGTGTGGAACTTGAGTGTTAGTTGACAGGGTGGGCTAGAAGCCATGGTTTTGAAAAAAGCAATGAGCTTTGTTTTTTTTACGTTAAGGGTTAGCAGGTTTCTATTAAGAGTTTTAGAGATAGTAAGCAGTCCACTTTCACCAAACTCGTACACTTCTTCCCAAGTTTTGCCGTGAAATAAAATTGCCGTGTCGTCTGCATACGATATTAATTCAGCATTTTGAAGGGGTGCGTTAAGTACATCGTTCATGTACAAGACGAAAAGAGTCGGACCGAGAGTGCTGCCCTGAGGAATACCAAAATTTATTGGCAGTAACCCACTGCAGTAGCCTCCTACCTTTACTAATTGATGGCGGCAGGATAAGTAGCTTCGAAACCAGTCCAGCGCGTTACCTCGTATTCCTATACTTTCTAGTTTGGCCAAAAGAAGTTCTATTGATATAGTGTCGAAGGCTTTGGCTAAGTCAAGGAAAACTGCCATGACATGATCGCCCTTTTCGACACTGGCAGCTATGGAGTTAGTCAGCAATATAGCTGCATCCTCGGTCGACTTGCCACTTCTAAACCCAAACTGTCTATCGGATAATAGATAGTTGTCTTCCAAAAAATTTACTAGTCGCTTATTTACAACTTTTTCAAGAAGTTTTGATAGAATACACAGAAGAGATATAGGTCTGTAATTCTCAGGTTGTTCTTTAGGACCAAATATATGAATTGGTCGTACACAGGCAACCTTCCAACAGTCTGGAAAAATACCGCTTTCCAAACTTAAATTAAAAATATGAGTGAGTGGTTTTAATAAAGTTTTTTTGAGGAGAATAATTAATCTGACACTAATTTCATCCAAACCGGGAGCGCTATCAATTTTAAGTTGATCAATAAGTTTCTCTATTTCGTCTTCGTCCGTAGGACGGAAGAAGAAAGAGTTTAGGGGAGTTTCGCGTGGTTTATATTTGCTCGCTAGGGATGCTTGAGTTTCGCCTAATCGATTCAGTATGAGGTCAGATAAATTCTTACCGAGGGATGTAAAATAAGCATTACACCTATTAAGCGAGTCAGCAGGGTTCTGGGTGTTAGATAACAACTGGGAAGAGTCATTATTTGCAGTATTTGGGTTATAAATAGATTTGATGGTATCCCATAGTTTTTTAGCGTTGCCTTGGTTTTTTATAATGAGTTGACTGTTGTAGTCACTTTTAAGATTGTGTAACAAGTTGTTGCAAAAATTTTTGTACCTGGTGTACACGAGGCGTCGCATCTCATCGTTTGGGTGTGCTCTTAAGTCAAGATGAAGCTTATCGCGGTGCCTCATGCACCGTATGAGCCCTGGCGTTATCCAGGGTTTAAGATTGTACTTACTACGGCTGACGGTTATTTTACGTGAGTTTTTAGCGACAGAACTAGAGATTGCTTCAATAAGTGAATTAACTGAGGTATTAGTGCAACAACTGCTTAAGACGTTAGACCAATCTTTGCTATTCATCTCTGCGGCAACTGCCTCTTCGTCAATTCTGGTTTTCCACCGTTGCTTAACTTTGGTATGAGTATTTTTTTGTGCTATGGCAGCCATGATTATATCATGATCTGTAATAGATGATTTTCCTACAATGCCTACAGATTTGAAGTTTGACTTAACAAAGATGTGATCGAGACAGTTAGGCCCTCTAGTAGGTTTGGTAATCGCTGGAAGGAGACCGTGCGAAGCCATAAGACTAAGATATTCAGTATGGTTAATGTTTGTGGTGGAATGAATATCAATATTAAGGTCGCCGGCTACTATGATGGTCGGGTATTTTTTTAATTGTGCAAGAACCGTGTCTAAAGATAACATAAAATTGTTTATGTTTGAGAAAGAGGGAGAACGGTATATTCCCAAGATGGCCACATTGTCATCTATTATTGTAAGAAGATTGTCCGCTTCCGCGACTTCTGAATCTAATACAGAAATATTCCTAGAGTTTTTGATATAGATGACGACACCTCCGTTCTTATTCTGTTGTGTATATGTACGACATGCGGAGTAACCTGGTAGCTGATCTAGTATTGTTATGTCAGTTAACCAACACTCAGTTAATATGACTACGTCGAATTCGGTATCAAGACGCTGGAAAGCTGTGTAAAAATCGTCAAAATTGCGTTGATAACTCCTAATGTTTAGTGAAAGAATTTTTAAATCACTAGTAGTTGATAGTAATTTCCTACAATCTTCTAATTGATTACATGTGTAACACTGTATAGTAACGTTTTTGTCGATATCCTGGAAGATGTCAAGTAAAGCCATTTATGTAGTTATAAAAAAATATATTAATTGAAGTCACTATTAAAGTTGTTATTGTTACTATAAGTGTCACATGAGCAAAAGAGTGTAGGAAATTATAAATGCTTATATGTATGTGTAAGAGAGAATTAATAGTTTTCTTGAAGTAGACAGGAGTGGGAGATTGTGTGTTTGATATAATGGTGTTTGTGTTAATATTATTGCGTTGCGGTGATGTTATAAAGGTACACAGTATGTTTATAGATTGCACGGAACATACAAAAAAATATCTATTAATAAAAGGAATATAAAGTAATAATATAGAATTTAAAAATCTAAAAATAATATGAGATCTAAAGGGATCATAGAATCTAAAGGGATCATAAAATCTAAAAGTACACGATATAAAAATTATAAAAAGTTTACATTGATTGTCGTTGGGCAGGGTTGTCGTTTCCACATTGCAGGGCAGTTGACGTGAGCGCATTCCATCACTCTGGGGTCGCACCCAGGTAACGTTCCAGGTCTTCGTTGTGACGTATGAGGATGGATGGGTTGCCTTCCTGCTTTCGAATGAGAATTGCACCATTTTTAATCCAACAGAACTTATAGCCATGTTCTTTTGAAGCAAGTTTGGTTGCTCGAAATAACTGCCTATTTCGTTGAGTAAGGCGCTCATTTATATAGATATTCCTTGCTGCACCAGCTATCTCAATGTCAGACGAAGAGAGAGTTCTTCTGACTTTAGCAGCCTTCAAGAATTCATCGCGCTTATAGCGGCGTACAAAACGAACAGCAAGTGTTCGCGGTGGTATTTCAGCTGAATCCTTGGGACGTTGTCGGCGTGGTCCAGCTCTAGTTACAAAATCTAGATCTTGTTCCTCTATTGGCACTCCTATTTTGTGAGCCAAGACGCGCACTATATGAAGCGGGTTTTCATTTTTGAGCTCGTTGATGCCTGATATTTCGAGTTCGTTCCGTAGTGACGATTGCGCTTGATTGTTAAGCTGTTCATGAAGACTAGCGATGGTATTGTTGAGGGAGATTATTTCTTCTTCACGTTTCTCTAGCGTTTTAATTCTTGAGTCATATTCATCGAGACGCGTGTAACATTGTGTGAGGTGTTCGGTCAGGGATGTAATATGGGACTTTATATCTACCACGTCTCCTCGAAGTAATTTTATCTCGGAGCTAAGTGTACGTAAGATCTCCGAGTCCGTAGGTGTAGTGGAGGATGACTCAAGAGACGAAGCAGAGTGGTAAGAATCCGCAGAGCTAGGCGTCGTGACGTCGGCGTCGGTCAACTTCGATACTTCGGATACTGAAGTGCGCGATGGGGTAGCAACTCTTCTTATTGCCTTATTTTGACAGGTTGGGCAGATCCAACTTGACTTCATATCACCTGTTAACTTGGCCTGGTTTCCTGCATTTGCACAAACTATGTGAAACAGAAGGTCGCATTTCACGCATTTTATATTCGACGATCTTAGCGCTTTGTGACAAGATGCACAGTTATTGGCCATTGTTATTGTTTATTATTTACGATATCTAATAAAAGATCGGTGGCACAAAATTCTTGGAAATTGAGCGAGCACAGTTTTGAAGTCAAAGAGTAGCTAATGACGTAAAAAAATCTTCCTACCGATATGACATTTTTATACACCATAAATTTATTACCAGTATGTAACTAAAAATAAAATAAAAAACAAGCAACGGCTTTTTTACATTACATTTGCTTTTAGCGATCTCTTTCAGGCAATCTAGTATAGTCAAAGTGAGAGAATGACAAGGGATTGCCCGGACATCAAATGGGGTTATGATTATAATATTTAGTGACTACAACTGACTCGGAGGTTAACTGCGGTGCTACTAATGTGGTTAATTTGTTTTGGTTTTATCTTCATGATATTTCGATACACCTGTATCACCATGTCTATCACGTTTCACGACATTTACTTTGACCTTTGACCTTTGGTATCTCTATCCACTATCCTCCTCTTCCAATCGTCACAGTTATCGATCGATATTGTGCGTCTCACATCTAGTGGATTTCTGTAGCTCTTACCAGCCCCCCTAGCC
Organism: Mythimna vitellina; assembly: GCA_949316375.1. Taxonomy (NCBI): domain Eukaryota; kingdom Metazoa; phylum Arthropoda; class Insecta; order Lepidoptera; family Noctuidae; genus Mythimna; species Mythimna vitellina. The sequence continues at coordinate 1,433,328 of OX438687.1, read as the reverse complement.
AAGTTGCAACCGTTTCGTTTCGATTCTCTTATCGTTGATCGCCTCGAGTCGGCCACGCCTCCTATTCATTTGTTCTGACTACGTGACTAAGCGTTGAGATGACGTCAGAATAAAGGAATCGGAGGCGTAGCCTACTCGAGGTGATCGACGAAAAGAGAATCGAAACGAAACGGTTGTAACTTGGCTAGGAGGGCAGTTCATCGGTCTACCTTGTCGCCATTCCAGAATTTTCAATCTCATCGACCATACGTGAGATGGTCATGATGTGCCCTGCCCACTACCACTTAACTTCAGCCGATATTTTAGTACGCTACCTGTAAAGCCCCAAAGTCACGTCCCACCAAACGCGATAATATGCAGCAGCGATTTACTGAAGCTATACGATGCGTTATCCGTGACACGTAATCTGAAGGTAACGCATTTATGAGAGGGAGGGGAATTTTAACTTCGTCAGAAATTTATTCAAAACTGAAATGTGCTAGAGTTTCCTGGTGTCAATATTTTGTTACTTCTCTTGTACTTACTTCCAGTCCTGGGACTAATTCTCAGATCAGGAATGTTTTATTCGATTTTGTGGAATTTCTCGTTAGCAACTGCAGTTATTGGCATTGATTTAACACACTACCTGCGAAATGAAACCATTTATCTCTACCACTGACACTTTAAGGCATATGGGCGTGATGTTAAATCACACTAATATTATAAAAGCAAAAGAAAGTTTTTATGTTTATGTATATTGGTTTTTCCTATACGGATTTCGATGAAGTTTTGGTATGGTCTTAGAATACGACATAGGACTTTTTAACCCCTGATTTTTAGCACAATCATTTGTTTCATTTGAGTTTAATTTATCTATATTATGTATTTAGAAATACATATATAGTATCTATGTCTATCAGTTATCAAGTATTCATAACACCAACTTTGCTAAGTATGGGACTAGATGGCGTTGTGTGAAATTTTATTATTATTATTGCAGTAGTATGTAAGTTTGCCTTTGGATAATTTTCCACTTTTACACGAGCGAAGCCATTGGCAGCGGCTTTGTGTATAATTTAATTTTTATGATATTTTTTCACTACGAAACCGTCGTGTCTAAGATTTAACTTAATACGATATCTCAGCCTCTCACACGATATGGGGAAGAATTTTAACTAGATACGTGGTTATGTGGGAATACCATGGTTTATGGGGGACCGTTGTGTTTCTGTAATCGGTTGAAGAGGGTTCGTTCATGTACCCAAAACTTTATGGCGTCTATACTCTCCTTAAAACCATATATTTAGAGATTTTGTACCAATCTTACAAGCTAAAGGATAAAAAATAAACGTGTGTCTGTAATATTTTGTTCATGCTTTTATTTTTTTTTAAACTCTAACTATAATGCTTATATATAGCGCCATACTTAAGCACTAAAGCCATACTACATAAACAGTCAGAATAAGATAGATAGATTTTGAGGCAGAAATTTTATTATTTTCATAAAAAGAAATGTTAATGTTTAGCAAATACTATTTTTTTTATATAATAATGCTGCCATATACAAAAAAAAACGGGTAAGTGCGAGTCGGACTCGCGCACTGAGGGTTCCGTACCAACTCAGCTATGAAAACAGTTCATTCTCCTAATTCAGTTACGAAGATTTTTCCGAATTGCAAAAGAAGATTTTTTTGTGATGTTACTACAAATTTACTGTTTTCTGATTTTTTCCTATATTTGTGTTATGAGACCTTGTTTCGTGCCAAATTTCAGGATTCTAGGTCAACGGAAAATACCCGATGAATTTTGATTGCCTTGAGAGTGTCGAAAAACACGTTTTTTGCGACATCAGGACGTATCTTTTTTATTCGTTAAATTAGAAGTTTGATTTTTTCACAGCTTCAAGGGACCGCAGACTTGAGTATATGGTTTTAATTTCAACTCGATACCTTCATGCGTTTCTGAGATAAAGGGTCTTGACAGACAGACGGACAGACAACAAAGTGATTCTATAAGGGTTCCGTTTTTTCCTTTTGAAGTACGGAACCCTAAGTACACGATGTACGTTTGTATATCGATTTATACTGTAAAGCGGTAGTACACAATTATTAGCATTCACAGATAGCTGTACTCATTAGTGATCATTCACGCTACATTTGTGTATAAGTTACGTAATAGTTAAAGTTACGCAATAAAGTAGAGCTTCTTTGGCTATCCGTTTTTTTTTTTTTTTTTTTAATAGGTGGGAAAATCATCTAATGACAAATCCCGCCCTTGGGCGAAGCGGGAGATAGTGTCAGACTTTTACTGACTAAAAACCCACTCCTGTTCCCTCTTTGCCTTCATCCCGGGGCCCCGGGCTTCGCTTTCACACTACCCGTGGCCCCAGTAGGCTTTGGCCCTGCTGGGCCCCTACAGTTGCTGACATCTCCATGAGGCGCGCGTGGAACAGCACGCGCCGTCGACGACTTGGGCTTGGTTACCGGACGGTCGGACGGCGAGCCACCCATTACTCGCCGTCCGGGCTATCCGTGACTATCATTTCAAATTGGCATCTAAAGTGTGTGCGACCCACTCAGCAGCGCATACAAGTATGGTATTCTTTTCCGATCGTCACATCAAAATACCAAAGTCGTAGTACGGCTGTCTGTGGGAGCCTTTAAACATAATAAGATCCTGTCCATTTTTTCAAATAACTGTACCTAACTTAGCGTACTCTCTGTAGGCGTGGGCTTGCACGGACGGGAAGCAATGGCTGGCTGTTCGGCCGTCTGTAACCGTCCGGACCGAGCCTGTGTCGTCGACGGCGCGTAGTGTTACACGCGCGTCTCAAAGAGATATCAGCAAAACCATAGGGGCCCAAAAAGGTCGAAGCCTACTGGGGCTATGGGTTGTGCGAAAGAGAACCCTGGTGTCCTGGAACGATGGCAAAGTAGGAACATAGAAGTGGGTTTTAGAGTGTAAAATTAATATGATTCGTGCCCTAGAACGGAAGAAGTCATTGGATGATTTCCTTCATAAAAAAAGCTTACTTAAAAAGTTTTATAACGGCAAATATCCGTAGAAATGTTAACATGTTGTAGGCTGGTTGTTATACCCAAGAAAGTGCCATTCATAAAGTAAAGTGTACAACTTAAAACCCTCAAGTGAATGTCACTGTTAAGAGAGAAAGCGAGAAAGTTACCGATGTGGCAGTTAAGTTGGCACACGTCGATAACTTAATTATAACTTGGATAAAACTTTTGTTCCCTTGGCACTTTCGTTTTGTTTCCCGATGTTCTTGTGTTTATATAGTTGGCTTGTTTACGAACTATTAGCTAATTAATAGCTAATTAATTATATTAAACATATTCTAATTGAACATTATTAAAAAATCAGAACTTAGCTAAACGATCCTTTGCTATCCAGAAGTTTTATAATATAGTATTTAAGACTGGTTTGGGATTATAGAGATTTTTTTTGAAGTGGAAAATCATGTAATGACTTCTCTCGCTCTAGGGTGGAGTGAGAGAGCGCTTCAGAAATTAACTGACAAAAACCTACTTGTGTACAAAACGTTGGCCTAAACGTTCCAGAAACACGGTATTCCTTTCAGAAATTCCTCGTGGTCCCAGCAGGCATCGGGCTTACTGGGCCTCTACGGCTTTGCTGACATCTCTTTTAGGCGCGCCTCGAACACTACGCTTCGTCGACGATTCGTGCTACGGTCCGGACGACTTCCGTACTACTGTAAAGTTAGTCAATGATCTTCAAATGATAGCCAAACAACTACTACTTTCCAACACCAGTGCCTCGGTAAGCACGTCAAGCTGTTGCTCGATAGATGGTTGATATTACTCACTCGACTTTTGGTACGTAATGTAACCCATCTATTGAAAAACCTCGGCAAGCCTTGCTTACCAAAATAACTTAATCGACTCGTGAGATTGTTATTATTTAGCCACGAGTTCCTCCCCTAGTAGTAGACACAAGTGTTTACGACCAAATGTATAGTGACAGCGTTTTTTTTTTTTTGAGGTTATTGACTTCGAAGACTTCCCAACGGTTTTCATATATACGCATAAAGCTCGGAGTTTGCTCAAAATTTCCTTTGCCTGATCACATCAGAAATGAAGATATCCGCTAGTGAGCAAGATTACCGACATAGCCCGAAGACTTAAGTGGCAGTGGGCAGGGACATTGCTCGCAGAACAGATAGCCAACGGGGCCGAAAAGTTCTGGAGTGGTGACCGCGCACCGTAAGACGCAACGTTGGAAGGCCTCCTACTAGGTGAACATAATGACCTGGTGAGGGTCGTGGGAGTCCGATGGTTGCGATGACTATAACCCACCTCTGTTTCTTTAGTTGCTCTTTGCGTTCTAGGGCCTCGGTGACTATTTCGATCAAACCCCTGCGAGAGAAAGACGTAGTTTTATGTTTATCAGGTTAAGAAATCAAAAACGTTTAAACCAATTACAGATCCTTTTGAATTGTCAAATTGTCAGTCAGTCAAAAAAAAAAGTGAAGCTAAGTTAACGTTACGTTGTTCAGATAAGCGTGTATAGTGTGTATACAGTTTGTCGGGTCACGGATGTTGCCAAACATCTTACCCAGCATATACGTAAAAGCAGTTTACAGTGCTCGCGCTTTTATGTGCAGTGTACACCATTAAAATGTAGCGGGTCATCCTGGAAACTCAAGTTTTCTGAATTGCAGAAAATCGTCTTGTGTTTTATATACACATTTTGAGGAAAATAGTGCAATTTCTGCTCATTGGTCTAGTAACATTCTTTAAAGTTAAATTATTCCTTACATACTCAAATAAAAAATTGTGTCAGGTAGGCTTGTAGAGATATTTGGAACGCGGTTTCACAATCCTCCAGTGAAAATGGAGAATCCTCCGAACAGAAGGGTGTTGTGCCCGGACTCTGGTCCTGGTCTGGAGAATCCTTCGAGAACAGGACCAGAGTCCGGGCAACTACCCAATAATTGGATTGCAGTATAATTATGTTTTAATCACGCGAAAAATTTTTATACTACGATGTAGGATTTTATCTTTAAAGTTCCTATTTGGTAGCGTAGATATATAAACACAACATACAGAAGTGGTACAAACGTATCCAAGAAGGCAAAAGACTGTTGGCATTAGGGTCGTCATTTATCAGAAATCAGAAACGTTTATTTCTAATAGACCAATTACAGGCACTTTTGAATTGTCAAAATATCGTTCAGTCAAAAAAAAAGTGAAACTAAATTGCACGTTCCAAAGCGTAGAACTCTATTGAGAAGAACGTGCAAGAAACTCCATGGACACTCTTTTCAATCATATTATGAATAACATAAATCTTGATTACATATTTCTTGACGCTTCTAATATTTGAGCACAATGTACGAGTAGATAAGTAGGTAATAATAATAAAAAAACTAATCAAAAAAATAGAAATTGAATTAAGTCACTGGCAGCTAAGTGATCACCAGTTTCAACTGACGGCACCCATTCATTCATTCATAAAATTGAATATGACACAAGTGTTTATTCGGTAACTAATCTCAAAAACAAGAATACGTAAGGGTTATATTTCACCGGGACACCATGGCGGCATGACCAGTCGTCGCTACCAACAAAATGTATACAGCTCTATAGAGAGTTACTTACCTGATGTCCGTTTGGTTGCGCAACCAATTTGGTGGCGCGACCAACTCGGACGCGTTTGATACTGTCTCAGTGTGATGTAGCGACTCTGGTGTCTGTACGGTGTCTAGTTTAGCCCTAACAGTACTGTGAAGTTTTTAAAAACTGGGGGCATAACTGATATGTTAAAATGTCAGTCGTGTGAGCGAGAAAGAGGGATGGAGCTACACCCTATATATATCCATACCGTTAACAGTTCAGTTGAGGTCGTGAAATGAATCGCGTTAAGAGCTCGTGGTACGACCTCTAGTCTGGGAGTACTTGAGTCAAACATATTTTTTATATACCAACATCAAGATTCGAGACTTTACCTAGGGACACCAAGGTAAACTCTCGAATCAGATTTTTTTTTTAATTCTTGTTTTAAGATATTTTTTTTAAATATAATATGTACTAACAAAACGATAATTATGAGTACTTACTGCTTTTTTGTAATCGAATAATATCGAAACGTAACAGTTAAGTCGTCGTATATGAACGAAAGTTAAGTGTCACGTGGTAGTAGTGAGAGTAGCGAATGAGATGGAACTGCCGGTTTCGCTAGTGTTCGCCGCACACTGACGCATATCACCGCGGTCAGTCGCGATTTTATTTAATTTTACAATAAGTTAAAGCGTTAAAAATATTGTTTTGGTCTTTTCTCCAAGTATTTCACAGGTAAAAACTTAGATCTGGTAGTTTCAATATATTTCGGTGCGATACGTATTAAAAGTAATATTGAAAATGCCGTTTCCGATTATGAACGTGGAAATTTAAGTGACGTAAACTAACGATTTTGATAGTTTCGATATGTTTTGCTTATTGTGTTTCTTTGTAAATGATGGAAAGTGCCAGTTTTTATTGATAATGATAGTACAATTACGTAGTATATAATGTTACTCTTTTGTTCAAAAACTATTCATAATTAATAAAAAAACATTTTTGTGTAACTTCTTAAAGCCAACCTAAATATGAAACCAAATTTATGCAGATATAGTCATTAATGACAAAGTTATGCGTAAAATAAACTTCAAAACGCTCTCCTGTTAAGTAAGCTTTTTCAATTCCGATAGTTTACCTAGGGACAGTCGATATGTACCTATAGGTACATACAGGTAGATATAAAAATAGCTGCTACTTTTCCTATTGCGTATTGACGTATTGTGTACAAACTCAATACGTTAATATAAAATTATTAGCTTTTTTCAGCAACTTCGCCTTCGTGAAACTCAATAATTATTCCTATGAAATAATACCGAAAAAAAAAGTCCCTTATGTACTATTCCCAGACATGTTCTACCTATATTGTGTACCAAGTGTCGTCAAGAATTGAAGAAAACGTCACCATATTTACATGTTTGTATAACAAACAGACGAACAGACTTACTATTTATAAGATTAATATGGATTTGATCATCTTTTAATACCGTGAGCGTCGCGTAATTGATTTCACAAAACTTACACATTAATTGAATGCGTTTCATTTGTTAAGGAAATAATTAAAATTCACAAGTTAAATTGATTGCTAGTGCAACATTTATTCGCAACAAACGCTTACTTTCCATTAAACTGTAAATAAAAAAATAGAAAACCATGTTAAAATATCTGTTCTTAACAATACTTATGTTAAAATATGTTACTTCGGACAAATTAAAACAATATCAACAAGGCCTGCTTCGTCAAAATCATGTAACGCAAATTGCAAGAAAAAAGCCTATAAGAATACCATCTACCGGCTGTCCCATCAATTACTCAGAAACAATCAGGTGCGCATACAAAGCAGAAAAACCTTGGGAGATAAAGCATTTTGGAGAATTTTTGAGTTATAAAATGAAAATAAATCCACTCCCTTGTCTTCGTGACAAAATGCTTTCAAACCATTGCACAAAGTACGATAGAAACGTTGCAAGAGAATATGATCGAATAGAAAAAACTATGAAAATTCCAGCCGGTGGCTGTCCAAGAGACTACAGCGAAGAAAAAATGTGCAAATTTATTGGGAACCGCGAGAAAAAGAAAAAAGAAAAACTCATTCATGGAATGAATCATCACCAGTTTATGTGTCATCGTGGTAGCATTATGGTGCATGACAGGTGTATACCGAAAAGAAGGAGAGACAAAATTTTTGATATTATGTCTGATCGATTCTTAGAATATGATGGTCTAGTGCACTTATTTTCTAAGCAAGTTCCACAATAGAACGTGTAAAGTGAGAAACAGAAACTTCAAATATGTTTATATCTACATTGAAAATCAATCATTTGATATATGGCGAGAATTGACCCTTACATTGTTAACACCTCTACGGCCCGGTCTAAGCGTTTCGCTTCGTCATATAGACCAAGTAATTTGAAGGAACAATTTGCCTGCTGCTGTCTTCCCGTCCGATTATAATTTAAGTGTCTTCGAGGCTATAGTGAATAGGCTCTTAATAAACAAGTGCGCCTCACCATCAATGATTGCATCACTGCTTATACATATATTATCATGAACTTAAACCATAACGTTTCCTATTCTACATAGTTTTCGTGAAAAATATGAAATCATAAGGAAAATGTTGCGAAGCTAGCCATGGTTACAAACGGGTAAGGAATAAATTTCAGAAAAGAACAATGAAAAAATCGTCGGACATAAATTATGGCGTGAAAATGAATAATGGCCTCTTATGGGCGTACTGAAGTAAACTAGGAGTGGAGATAGTGTAAATGTGAAATAAAACAGAAATCGATTGTATGGATGACGGCAGTAGCATTGTTTGTACCTACCTTAATTCTGAAGTTTGACGTTTCTGAAATTATTTGTGATTGTTAGTCCAAGTATTCTAACCACGTTCACGCAAAAATCTAAAGCCGTGTACGCACGTATGAACTCGAACATAGCGAACACAAACATGAAACTTGAATATTTGTTTTATTCGCATGGACGGCATATTCGAACACGAACGCGAACATAGTTCGAATCGAGTTCGCGCACAACAGTCGTGAACTCCCTTAGTAGCCATGGCGGCGTCGTTGAATGTGGTCGATTGTGAAGTAGCGAAAAGTTTTATTGGTATTCGCATTGATTCATGAACAACACCGTCCATACAGAACATACTAATAGGATCGCAGCAAACATATTTGACGGACAGAGTGTTCGATGTTCGCACACGTGCGAACCAAGTAATTGCGTGTCATGCAACGTAACAAAGTTTGTAAATGCGTACACGGCTTAAAAAAGTAAGAAAAAAATAATGCCTCACACTAGGAATCACTCCCGTATCGTGAAACACAAATATGTTAACTCGATGTATGTCTATAAACAAGACACCCAAACCCAAACCATCTATCTGTTAGGCCATACAAATATTTGTTCCATGCGAGACTCAAACCTGCGACACGCACTATAGCAGTCAATCGCTTAACCACTGCTTAGTTATTTTTTATTTGTTTAATTACTAACTCTACTTTACGATTCATTGCTCACACAGTCCAAAAAACATTAGACAAATGAGTATAGGCTCCATTCACAATTTTTTATGTTGACTAATCCGAATACAGTATTCTCAGCACTTCTTAATAAACTAAACTAAACAAAAAAACCCCAGCAGTACGAAAAGAAAAATACATTTCGTTTGGTACACTTCTTGCGTATATAAGCAAGTACTTCAATCCAGCGTATGCAACGTTCAAGTCCATGCAATTTCCACTGAATAGGGTTAGCATTCATCTTATTTTGCGGACATCGACCTACATCGGAGCTTGAGAAATGTGGCTATTTTGAACTAGCCAGTACCATTGTTCGCTAGGGATCGAATTCAGAAGCTTGAATGATGACTATCATTTTTATTTGAAGTGTAATGCTCGCGAGACTGGATGAGATGGACTGATAGAGATATTGACAATATCCCGTTAATACGAGGGTTGTAAACGTGTTATTGCTTTTTCTTTTACTGTCGATGGACTTAAACAATTTTTTTCTGGCCAGTATTTGGCAAAATGTACAGCTCTGTTATTGGCCTCGCATAAATCTTGAAAACTGCAGGTGATTGCGCAGGTAACGCATGTCCTGTGCGGCGGTTCCACACTGGTACTGTGTTAGAGATGGGTCAATGAAGCCCTCTTTGGCCAGATTGTTTTTGCAGTAACCAACCTGAATCCGCAATCAGTTAAGAGATTTCTAGATTTTCTGATTTACAGTGCTGAAAGAGACCTATTAATACCAGAATACTAACCCGACTAACTGAAGATAACAGGTATTTTTTTTTCGGTTTTGGTAATCTTCAAATAATGCCTGCTCTGGATGGCGCGAGGGGCAGTGTCAGATTAAACTAACTAAAACCTGCTCGTGGTCCTCAATCCTTTTGCGTTTTAAAGTACGCAGAATCTTTTGAACAATACTCAGTATATATATGTATATCTCACTACAACTATCTATAATAGACATTAGTGTGATGCCATGGTTTCCACAACATTTTCAGTAATATTAAGCTTTGAAATATACTAAAAATGGACATCAAACACGTAATGAAGTAAAGTAAAATCTGTCTGAACGTGATATTCCCAGGGTCTCATAACTTTCTATAAATGTGGCGCTACAATATTGATCACTGATATTTCTATTCAAGGTTTTAATATTTTTACTTTAAGACCTGAGACAGTAATCCGATATTAGTTCAGAGATAATATTTTCTTACAGTAATACAAAAACTGCATTTCTCCAATTCTATAACTACACTTGTGCATCTTCAAAACCCAGTTTTTAATCAAATCTTAATACTCGTAAAGGAATATTATATCTTGAGAGCGAGACAGCTCGGAGATATTCAGATCTGTTCTTATTTTGCCTCGTTGCCTCGAAGCAGCGACGGTAATATGCGCTTATTTTTAAGTCTATTACAAAAGCTGTGCTTGAAAATCTGCCTTAAGTTCCAAGGAGTCTAAGCGCGGCGGTTACATTATTATTAGTACATTTTATAGCTGAAGTTGGAGATGTTATGCTTGGGTGTGTAAAAAGGAGTTTGGGAACTTTTTTATGTATCTTTTTTGTATTTTGGGACTGCGTTTTTATTGGTCACTATACATAACTATGATATATTTTCTGTTCTGTTCATCGATGATTCTTCTATCTCTCGTCCCACGATATTTGAGATCGGCGCAATACATTATTTTCTTCCATTCTGTCCTTTCACCCGTCAGGCTATCACTAACTCCTTTTTCTTTCATATCACTCCTCACACAATTCAACCATATTTTCTATGGCCTACCTCTCCCTCTCCATCTACCACACATAATTCTTTTAGTAACACACGTTTAATCTCCGTACCAAAATACCCAACCATATATCTTCATCTTAACATTTTCATCTCCGCTACAAGCAATCTTTTTTCACAGCCCAATATTTTGAAGGAGTATATACACTTTTACCTAACGTAAAAGTGAACGTTTATATTTTATTGTCAGTTATGTTTAATCTCATTTAAATAACGATAATCGTTATTTCAATTACCCATGTACAAATCTAGATCCCGGACTGTAATTGAAATGGAGAGCCCCAATAATTTGCAAGAGATAGATAATGAACACAATGTCACCTAATTCTTTGTCTATCTGATGAAGTAAAAAAAAATTTTTTTTTTAATTCTTTTTAGAGTTCCATGCCGAAAGGATAAAATTGGACCTTATTACTAAGACTCCGCTGTCTGTCTATCTGTCACTATGTGTGGCTGTATCTCATGAACCGTGATAGCAAGAAAGTTTCAAATTTTCACAGATTACGTATTTCTGTAGCCCCTATAACAAAAAGTACTAAAAACAGAATAAAACAAATATTTAAGTGGGGCTCCTATAAAAAACGTGATTTCGTTGCTACGGATGGTACGGAATTCTTTAGTTTTTGTCGTATTTTTTTTAAGGAACCCTTCGTGCGCGAGTCCGACTCGCACTTGACTGGTTTTTTTTTTATATGCTTGGGCTTGACGACTATCGCGCCTGATGGTAAACGACGATGTGGTCGATGATGGAACATGCTTGCCTAGAAGTATTACACACACCTATTCATGTCAATTATGATATATTCCTGAAGGAAAAAATGAACAAACAAATAATAAGTTAATAAAATGCTTTTTGTTCAGATTTATTAAAAATCTAAGCAAAGAAAAAGCAATTAATACAAAATACTTGATAAATCTTGGTCTATATTAAAATGAACTGTGTCTTGATATCGAAACCAGTGTTTTGTTTATTTCTTATCTGTTTGTTGCGGTACGGCACAAAGACTAATGAAGAGATATTAATAAGGTTCTTTCTTTGAGAGTAAACAACTTGAAAAACAAAGGAATGAAGAAAAATCACAAATGAAGAGACTTAGTGGGTATTGTCATGGTTTTGTTTTCGTTTCTTTTTTAACCGACTTTAGGAAAGGAGAAGGTTCCCGATTCAGTTGTTTTTATTTAAAATTAGCTGATGCAGCGAATTTTGTACCACCCAGTCAATGAATGTATTGACCGAATGATGGAATGATTGAGAACAATGTATTTGACAGTTCCTGTCATTTTTTTATATTATTTGTTTCCGATATTTTAATAGTTACCTATTCTGCTATTTAGGGCGAAAAGTTAAGATCAATAAAATCAGTCCAGCCGAGTAATAAATGGTGTACTAACACGACCTTGTTTTATGTAGTAAAATTCTGTACTAGTCATCTAATCAGTCAGTTTAACGTTTGTTATCTCAGATCTCCTTCATCAAGAACCAATTTGAAAAATTCAGAAATTGTATACTTTTGTGTAGATTGATCTAATTTTTTTCAAAATCCAGTTCTATCCACCATTAAAACTTATGACGAAATCCAGCAAGAATTAAGGGAACTTACGTAAAAAATATATAAAATGTGTAGGTTAGCTAAACGCGTAATTACACAAGAAACAAACAAAGGAACGAAGCAGACAACCCCACATCTAACCACCACTCATTCTACAACAAAAAAAAACATGATATCTCCAACGCATTTACCCGAAGCGAAAATAAACGTACAAATCCCTGTAAGTGACATTTTTACGTCCATACATTTAACTTTCATTTCTCATTGTGTGCGGAGATGTTCCTAGCAGACGCAGCATAGAAATGGAATCCCCCTTAACAAGATGTGAACGTAATTTAGTTTTTAAAAGCGTCTTTTCCAGGAGCTCAGAATTTCGTTAATTTTATAGTTATTTTGCAGTGTTTGAGATTAAAAATATTCTGAAGACGGTCCTCTATTTCAGATTACAGTCTTTGCTAATTAAGGTGGGATGCATTTCGTTGGGTGGATACAAGCTTGTTAAAGCTAAGTGATAGTCATTCAGGTGGCATCGCAAACGAGAAAACGTCTTATTTTTTATTCAACAATTTTTCTACATTTCTTATTTTGTCCTTTTTTTTTGGGGTCCGTACCTCAAAAGGAAAATACGGAACCCTTATAGGATCACTTTGTTGTCCGTCGCTGCGTCTGTCTGTCAAGAACTTTTATCTCAGGAACGCGTAGAGGTATCGAGTTGAAATAAAAACCACATACTTAAATTTGCGGTCCCTTTGAGCTGTGAAAAATTCAAACTTCTAAGTTAATGGAAAAAAAAGATACGGCCGTTTATGTCGCAAAAAAACTTATATTTTGACACTCTCAAGGGAATCAAAATTCATAGGGTAGGTATCCACTGACTTAGAATCCTGAAATTTGGCACAAAACAAGGTCTTATAGCACAGATATAGGTATGAATCTGAAAACAGTAAATTTGTTGTTACGTCGAAAAATCTTCGTGACTCCATTCGGGAATTAATCAATTGACATAGGTTCGACTCACACTTGCCCACTTTTTTTTACTAGATTTTGCCAGCGGTTTCACCCGCGTGAAGTTAGGTTTCTCCATACAAACTTTGGACACCCGTTTCATCCCCTTAGGGACGAATTTTGGAAAATCCTATCTTAGTGCTCCTTTACGTTATAAAAGGAAGCCTTGTGCAAAAATTATATTGCTAGTCCCAGTAGCTTTCATCTGTGCTTTGATATGTCAGTCAGTCAGTCAGTTTCTCCTTTTATATATATAGATCACTAATATTACAAAAGCGTATGTTCGGGAGTGTGTATGTTTTTTACTTCTTCACGTTGAAATTGCTGAAGGAATTCGGATGAAATTTGGGAAATTTGAAAATTTGGGAAAGGTGCTCGTTATTTAAGAAAAGCCTATACTAATTTTTAGTCAAACTCATTTTTACTGTAAATCACTTTGCCGGTCTATTTTTTCTATTTCAATTCGATTAAGTTAAAGGATATGGCCCACCATTCATACAAAATTTGGCCAACAGTGAACGTATATTAAGACGGCTTCAATTAATAGTTTATGAAATAATAAACCTGTTACAGCTATTACAGGTTTAGAAAATAATTGTAAAAGCAAAATAATTGTGCTTCGTACGCATTTTTATCAATGAACCAAATTCATAATATTGATATAATAAATGATGTTAAAAAAATGATGTTCTAGTCGATTATTAGATTGAAAATTATATGCAATCTTTATTATTCCGCCTGAAGGACTTTGTATCCACGGTCAAGAAAAAAAAATAAAAAAAAGTCAAAATAGTTGCAGGAACCGCGGACACTGAATAATATACTTTAACTGGCGTGATATTATTTTAATAATTACTTCTAGTAATTATTAAGATTTTAAGTATAAATAATAATCTTGTGCACGGCATTGTCTATCTTAAGCCGTATCTTGGCCACGCCCTTTATGTTTCTTGTTTTTTAAACAGAGAATAATAATTTAGTATAAATTGGTTTACTGTGACGAAATTTCCTATATACTGAAAAAAAAAATCGTATTCATATAGAAATCATACCACATATAAGAACTCGAGTCATGAAAGAATATTGAAGAAACCATTAAACATTAAAAGTCTGGAAATGCCCTGTCTGCATTGAAGTTGTCTGAGAAAAGCAATTTGAGTGTAATGTTAGGAACGAGAGAAGGCCAAAATAAAGCTTGTAAACTCTTTGTTCACTCGCAATTTTTTATTTGTATGTCTTGTTGAACTTTATGTTTAGAAAGAGCTTTTATAACCTATCTCGCTTTCGGTATAATATTTTTTGTTTTAATTGGGTTGCATACCCAAAGTGTGCCCGGGTGCCACCATTGTGGGACCGCCCGGAGGACACGGTGGAGCATACGGTAGAGATGTACCCCGCCAGGGCAGAGCACCGCCGTGTCCTCGTGGGGGCGATCAGCGGCAGCGATCTCTTGCGCCGGGCCTTGGTACAGGCCATGGTCCGGAGCGAGGAGGAGTGGCAGGCGGACGCCTCCTTCTGCGAAGCAGTAATGCTAGCATAGGAAGCGGCCGATCGCGTGAGGCAAAGGTCCTCACGCCCCAACCGCCGCCGGGATTCCGATCCCGATTTCCAGCTGCCGCAGGCGCGCGCTTGCGTACGGCGAGCAATGGGTGGCTCGCCGTCCGATCGTCTGGTAACCATCCGGACCAGGCCCAAATCGTCGACGGCGCGTACTCGCGTACTACGCGCGCCTCAAGGAGATATCAGTAACTGTAGGGGCGCAGCAGGGTCAAAGCCCACTGGGGCCATGGGTGATGCGAAAGAGATCCCCGGGGCCCTGGAAAAATGGCAAAGAAGTTACAGGAGTGGGTTTTTAGTCAGTAAAAGTCTGACACTATCTCTCGCTCCAGCCAAGAGCGGGGGACGTCATAAGATGATTTTCCCACCGAAAAAAAAAATACCTAAAGGGTAAAACGGGACTAAGACTCCGCTGTCCATCTGTCACCATAATAATTAGACACATAAATACTAAAAGCAGAATACAATAAATATTTAAGTAGGGCTCCTATACAACAAACGTTGTTTTACAACATTTTGGCAACAGGTAGACGCTTCAAATATTCACAGAATATTTAGTTGTATATTCCCATTAATAATTAAATATTAATAAAGTATTTTAGGGGTACCATACTAGGAACGTGATTTTTTTGTCGTTATAAAATTTAGTATCAAATGTTGTATAGATAATGGTACGGAACACTTCGCGCGCGAGACCAACTCTCCTGGGCGGTTGTTTTTTTTTGTCTCTCCACAATCTCCTTCTTAATACCGTCTTACCATATCTTTCCTACTATTTACCGGTAACATAAAGACGTTCTCAAAAGTCCATTATTAAGAATTACCACTCCATCCACAACGTCTCGCTGGAGACATCCCTAATCGCCTGTTTTCACACAATTGAAACTATCGCCGGGTCTGAGCTTCGAGACTTTCAGCTACGTTCTGGCTTTACATTTTATTTCCATTCCGACAAAAGATTGTAAGAAAAATATTCTGGTTTTTAACAAGAATAATTAACAGATACTACTCGTATTATTATGAATCTTTCTGATTTCTCAAAGCCCCTGAACTCTGGACCATTGGAAGGTGTACTAGGGGCTAATTTTGTCATTTTGGTGAACAATAAAGTTTATTCTATTCGATTCTAGGGGTCAAAGCCAACACTCAGAAGCCAAGTTAGACATATTTAATTGACACCTGACATCAAACGAGAATTATCCCTTCATGTGCTATACAAGTGTATACGAAAACAATCCCGGATTGGTGTGGAGCTATTGCAAGATACAGCAGAGTGTCCTTTTCGAGGTGCACTTTCATACAACCCCTCTTACGTGATTAAGATGTTATTACAAATCTTTCTCTAGATATTTTGGATACACAGCTATCTTGTGGATATTATCAGGGCTTCTATAGAAATCAAAACATAAATTTGTGTTAAACTAATGTAGTGAAGGCCTCTGAAAATTTGCTATTTTACGTGAATTTTTACCCTCCATAATTTACTCATATATTAAAAATGGGTTCCTTCTATTTGGCAGAATCTTGATACTCCGATTTTTATTTGGCATAACTCACATGGCATAATCTTATTTAATCGAATATTTTTAAGGCATAAAAATTATTTTGCATAACTTTTGTTTGGCAGAATATTTACGTGTCCGAATTTACAATGGCATACTTTTATCTTGGCAGAATTTTGTTTCGCATAATTACCTTTGCCATAATTAATATTATGCATAATTTTGTTTAGCATAACATTTATTTAGAGATACGATTATTTGGTATGGGTACATATTTGAACATCAAAAATTAAAATAGATGTATCTTCTTGTAAAAATTAGTGTTCAAAACGTCAAAAACTTATAATAAATGGAATAAAACTGATAATTTAAATAAAGTAAATTTATGCTGTCGAATGGTTAGATAACCTACGTGCAATGTATTTAAAATCGAATGGTCTGCAAAAGTGACATAGAATGTTCTAAATATAGCATGTATTGGTAGCATTTTCAATATTAAATTAAATTTGTGTCATAAAAAGTCAATACGTTGTGCTGCAAAATTTTGTGACAGAAACGAATCGCTGCGAAACCGACTTTACGCAGTCTTGTCTGCCCTACCCCTAGAGTGTAATTTAAACCCGCGTAGGCGCGGAGGGGTAGGGCGGCCCGCGAGCTGAGGAGCAGGTGGTTTGAAGGCCCGCCACCGCGGCTGAGGCTGGCCGGCGAAGCCGGCCAGCAAGCCGAAGCTGCGGTGGTGAGCGTTAAAACCATCTGTGACGATAAGCTCGCGTGGCGCCGCCCAAACCCCGCAGCGCCGGAGCCGTGACAGAAACAATGCTTGCTGCATGTTGCATGCCTGCTTGCATGCTGCATGCCTGCTGCATGTTGCATGCCTGCTTGCATGCTGCATGCCTGCTGCATGTTGCATGCCTGCTTGCATGCTACATGCATGCTGCATGCATGCTGCATGTTGCATGCCTGCTTGCATGTTGTATGCCTGTTTGCATGTTGTATGCCTGTTTGCATGCTACATGCATCCAAGCCAAGAAAAAAATCAGTTCTGCCTTTTAATGACTATCGATATAAAATGTATGCCAAAAGACGATTCTGACTGTGAATTTTCTGCGATATGATGGTTCTGCTTTTTAATTATTATGGATATAAACATTATGCCTAAAGATGATTCTGACTAACAAAATTATGAGTTTTGAATGTATGACAACTGAGTGTATGCGAAATGATTTTCTGCGAAATGAAGTTTATGCTATCCGTTGTTATGCAAAACAATATTATGACGTAAAAAGTTCTGCTATAAAAGGTAGACCCATTAAAAATATAAAAAAGTATATTAATAGATGCCTTACACATTTAATCGAGATTCTGTATGACGATCATTTTTCTGAAAAACTTTTAAGAGTTTAAAAAAAAAACACGTTTTTCCTGGAACAAATTTTGTGAAATATTTGAGTAAATCACAGAATTACCGAATGCCAACAGATTTTTCTCTTTTTATGCTTTGTTTTTTTATCAATCAAGCAAGCAAACTTAAACAAGCTTTTAAACCATGCTCGATGTTGACGATAGGCGAGTGGAAAAGAACCTCTTAAACTATGATTTCGGTAGGTTTATGTAGATTGATTATCAAATATTATTTAAAGGCTTTTATAAATACATTGATAGAAAGACAAAGGAGTAACTTGCATACTTAATAAATGGACCCCCGTTATAATATTATATTTTCCACAACTATCATACAACGCCATCTAGTCACAAACTAAACAAAGTTTGCGCTATTAGTAATAGACAACTGATAAAAATTCTAATATATTTCTAAATACATACTTTTTATAGATAAATTAAAAATGGTCGCTTGCACGAAGTGACGTACAACAAGGCAGCAACATATTTATTTTGAAGATATGATGGCTGGGGTAGCCTATTAAGTCTTCCTTATATTAATTGATTCATCTATGATTTACTCAAAATATAATGAACATTGGTCTGAACCAACGATGTTACAGCCACTAGACGCTTCATGTTTGAACTAAAAAACAATTCTGTCAACTAGCCGAGGTACGGTGAGCGGGGTACTACGTTCTGATTGATACGGGGGAGCGGAGTACTGCGTTCTGATTGGTCGAGACATCAGATCTATAATCTTATAAATGTTGACAGACATACATCGCCTGTCATTAGATGTCTAGTGGCTGTAAGGTCTGAACCTAATATATTAGAAGTAACTTTAAGTCAATTTGGTTGAAAAATCCTCTCAGTAGCCTGTATTCTGGGTCAGTGCCCTGTTAGTGGAAATAGGTTCCCTGCTTTTATATAAGACTAAACATAACTGGCGAAATTATGCTCAGTCAACTTTCTATCTCTTTCTACCCTGGGCACGCCATAATCATAGCGGACTTCTCAAAGAGGCGACCTCTTTGAAGAGTGGCTGGAGACGTCACGGCGTCGTCGTCCACGGGTTGACTTCCGAAAGGGAAACCCGGGGTCTTGGTATGTTAAGCAAAGAATGATAGGTGAGATAGGTGTGAGTTTTCGTCAGTAAAAGTCTGACACGCTCTCCCTCTCCGCCCTAGAGCAGGGGAAGTCATTAGATGATTTCCCAACTTAAAAAAATCCTATTTCTCTCCGATCGAGGAATACAATATATAGATCGCAATTGCAATTGCCTTACAATCGTAATATAAAAAGAGGAAAAACAAAGAGCAAGTCTCATAAGATTTTTCTAAACTCACAGTAGAATACTCCGACACCTGGCTTCGTAACACATTTGTATCGCTCAAACTTTACCGATAAAAAAAAGAGCAAACACGTGTACAAACTATTTGAACTAGTGAAAATTGAAGCGTACCTACATGGAGACAGATTTCCCTTGTGAGTACTTCACTTTAAAACGTTTACGATGCTCAGTTGTTTGACGTTTGAGATTCTGATGGACAAACAAGGTTAAGTGCTTCAACAAATTAGTAACATGAAAACGTTCATCTATTCTCGTACATTGTAGCCGATGATGGGGATTGAAAGCATTTTACAAGCTGTACATGCTGTGTAGTATCAAGCCTTTAGTTGATTCTACAATGTAGAAAACATTAATTTTCTTTGTAAGTGGTAAAGCAATACATAGCACACAGGCTGATTGTAAATAATAATAATAATTTATTTATTTAAAGACTTTTGGTCTACATTATGTGTTATTATGACCAGTGCGTGTTGCCAGTGATGACATATCGCTCTGAAATGTGGTCGCTTACAATGGGCCTCATCAGAAGACGTAAAGTCACCGAAAGGGCAATGGAATGGGCTATGCTCGAAGTTTCCTTGCGGGATCGAATCAGGAAAGAGGATATCCGCAGGAGAATCAAGTTCACCGACATAGCACGAAGAATCGCCAAATTTAAGTGGCAATGGGCAGGGGACATTGCTCGCAGAACGGATGGCCATTGGGGCTGAAAGGTTCTGGAATGGCGACCACGTACCGAAAGACGTAGCGATGGAAGGCCTCCTACAAGGTGGACCGATGACTTGGTAACAGTTACGGGAGTCCGATGGATACGAGACGCACAGGCCGATCATTGTGGCGACACTTGGGGGCCACAATGAATGGGCCTATGTCCAGCAGTCGACATCTTTCGGCTGAAAAGATAATGATGATGATGATGATGATTATGCTTCTGCTAATGTACTCAATAATAATGATGGTGATGTGTGTGTACTTTCAATAATGTTGTTAATTTGTTGCAGGACTCCTGTTCCACAGAGCAGTGCTCATGTCGGGGTCTGGTCTGAGCCCGTGGTCGCTTGTAGCAGACCCCAGCAAATACGCGGCAATAGTCGCCACACATGCAAACTGTTCTCCAGGTGAGTTACGACTTCACTTTTTATACGTGTTTAAGAAAGGTAGGGACCAGATGAAAATGAAATAAATCACACTGACCTCTGACGTTTAATGACATAACTGGGCAAGTCGAGTCGGATTCACGCACGGAGGGTTCCGTACAAACTTACCTACATAAATAACCCAAAAGGAGTCTTGAAAATTTTTCCGAATCGTAAAAAAAGTTTTTTTTTTACGATTTTTGACATAACAACAAATTTACTGTTTTCTGATTTATTCCTATACTTGTGCTATATGAAGTTACTTTATGCCAAATTTCAGGATTCTGGCTCAACGGGAAGTACCCTATGAATTTTGATTCCTTTGAGAGTGTCGAAATAATATACGTTTTTTGCGACAAAAAGTCTTGACAGACAGACGGACGGTCTTTTGGGGTGCGGAACCCTAAAAATGAAAAGTTATATAAAGCTGTCTTGTATCGACATCTACCCTGATCTTGTACATTTTTTAGTTATGAAACACAGTTAATTGTTGGTTTTTCGGGTACCTACGCAAAGATATTAGAAAAAGACCAATTTATTTTATTACAAAATGTGGCGCTTACTGTAGTTTATTATTCATGAAAATATGTTTACCTAAGATTTAATTTTTGCTACATTGTTTAGAAAACATTCATTTTCTTCTTTTACGAAAAGTAAACAAATTTACAGTAAGCGACAATACCCAGAGGTTGAGATAACACGTCGAGTTTAGAATGACACTGTCACACAGTATAATACTCGTAAACTCATGCAAAAATATATAGACAAAATATATAGACGACATCTTGAAAGCAACAGACAACGATTTATTATTTAAAAAAAATACGAGGACTTTTAAAAGAAGATTGTCAAACAGTAGACATGATCACTTACCGAAGCAACGTCGATTAGAACAAATTCAATGAATCATTTCATAACGTCGAATCGCGTTAGGTCTGTCTAGGGATGCTAAAAGCCGAAAAAACTTACATATGGGCTTGACAAAATTGTTTAAATTTAAACCACACCAGATTTAACACATACTTTACAATGACAAAGCAGATTCAACACAATTAAAACATCAGCATCTACTCTTATCTCCACGTTAAACTAGAACGCAGGAACTTGTACATACGCAATGGCCGTGCCAGTAAGTTCTTGCTAAGTGAACTGCCACAGTATTGGGGCATCAGGCTTGGCAAGCCTCCAACGTGACGCACGTGGGGCCTCGAATATGCGACACACTTCATGCTACCGAGCTTTGCAAAGTGTATCTGATACCTAGCTAAAGTTTTAAGAGGATGACCCTGTTTTTGTGCACGACAATAGGCATTTTGATGTATTATATTGTTTTCTTTGTTACATAATTATACAGTACTAATTTTTAATTAGTACAAATACTTTAAGGGCTTATTGGAAAAGGTCTTTTTATTATTTAAGTAAAGTCTCAATAAATAATATTCATAAACAGCAAAGTTATTAGCATATTTTTATATCGCAAAATGACGATCAAAATGGAAAAACACTAGGCGTAGTATTTTCTAGTAGCAATTATTACGAATGTTGGTTCTATTATGAATTTACCAATTATGAAAAAACGCCGTGGACAATTTTGGGATTTCGTTTTTTTTTTACTTTTGACTATAAAAATATCATCAGTAATAGGTACGGATACATCCCCATATTATTTTGTACTATTTAAAAAAAAAATAGCGGTGTATAAAGCAGACGTATGACGCGCTTTGACTTCTGGCCACCATGACGTTTTAAAATGTCAAGCGTGCGAGCGATAAAGAGGGATGGAGCAATATACCCTATATAGCTCTATCCTCCACTTAAATCTGTAATATAATCACGCGCAGACTTACACACACACACACACACACACACACAACATCACACTCTACCTCTCACACACACTTTCTCACACATATTACTCAAGTATGTGTGCTCACAAGTACATAATTTATTATTTATTCACAAAATATGTAAAAAAGAACTCAAACTTATATGTAACATGACATGTATTTCCTTTTTTTTTGGGCAATAAATCATTTATTATTATTATCCTTTTGACATTTCAGTTTAAGTTGGTAAAATGAATCGCTTTAAGAGCTCGTGGTCGCTCGTGGAGCCTGAGTCCTTTTGGAAAACGAAGTCGCTTAAATTTTTCCAATCTTGTGAGGTTTCATTCTTGACTCTTTCAATCTTGAAATTATGTCCAAGATATAAATGAGGAGGAAGAAAAATACA
Source organism: Mythimna vitellina (assembly GCA_949316375.1). NCBI lineage: Eukaryota > Metazoa > Arthropoda > Insecta > Lepidoptera > Noctuidae > Mythimna > Mythimna vitellina. The sequence continues at coordinate 1,410,731 of OX438687.1, read as the reverse complement.
GTGAAAAATGTTTTGCTCAAGACCGTAAAATATGAAAGACAAATAGAAAAAATATATATAAAACCTTTGCTTGAAAAGAATCCAGCCTCAGCATGCAAAATTGCAACACAGCCAGTATTCTTATTGGGGTACAATAGTAAAGAAACAAAGGGAATGGAACAAGTTGAGCATTCCAAAGTGAATAATTAGGTCCCTGAAATTGTGAGAATATTTTCTTGAAATGTAGTAATCATTCCTTCAAAACAAGGAAAACATTCTTGCAAAATAATTGGGAGTATCTTAATGACAATGAATTTAACCTTGAAAATAATAATACTTCACTTGATAGTCGAAAGCCACGTTCTCAAGTAGTCAGTCTATTGAAAAAGAGCCAACGCATAATACTAAATGACATTTCCTCTCTTAGCTAACAACACCGCACAAGTCATTTTTACCAAATTTACAGGAAACGAAAAAAAATGTGCGGTGTTGAGAGGCCAGCCGACTTGCCACTATTTTTCTAATTATGGGTTCTGATTGACTGAAGTCTATACCATGTGACCAATGGTTAGACGCGCAATGAGCAGCTGCATCTAAAGGCATTCAAATGCGAAAACCGCCAATTTTCGACTTGAGCGGTGTTGTAAGTTAAGGGACGATTTGCGCCTAGTTGGTTGAAAAGCAATGATTTATCAATTTAATAATTTTTTTTTAAATTTAATTTTTTTTTTAGGCTACAGTGAATAGGCTCTTAATAAACTAGTGCCCCTGACCATCAATGATTGTATCTCCGCTTACCATCAGGTGGGATCGCAGTCAAGCACAGGTTTATACCTATTAAAGAAAAAAAAAAACTTCAAACTATATCTGATTTTTTTCCAAATCTATAGATCCTATCGTAAAAGTATTAAACCTTTCAAAACGTACAATAACAATTATGAGAGAGAGCAACAATTCTAAGTCAAGCCAAAACAATCCCCATGATATATTCAAAGCAAGAATTTCCGAAACGAAAACGCTAGGCCATCCAATTGTGTCACACAATCGTGCAATAGCCGCGTCAGTAGTGGTATTAAGTGCGATGTGTGCCAACGCTCTGTTTAGTTTCGACTGTGACATGAATACTGTGACAATGAAGTGACACCTGGCACCTGGAGTTTAGTGTTCAGCAGATGTCCGTTTGCAGCTGTTTCAGGATAGACAATGGAGCATGCATTTGTGAGGCTAGTTGATAAACAGAATTTTGAGGTGATGTTGTAAGATCGATCAGGGAGGTAGAAATTGGTTGGTAGATAATGCGTTTTGTCTTCTAGTCTGCCTTATGTAACTCTATATTTTTTAATCTTTATTTTTTATGGACTTTTGTGTCAGCTCCAGTAGGTATCCATTAATGCATCAAGTATATATACATATAGTAAATCAAAGTTTAGGGGGAAATTACCAACTAATAAATCATATCAATAAATATCTAGTATCATTTTATTCATTACATTCTCACTTTTCTCATATTTAATTCCCCCAATTATAACTACTACTTGCTTATCTAGCCTGATCATAAACGACTATTTGGTTGAAGTTGGAGCGCAATGGCCTTTAAGTGAGGTTTTCACTATTGACTCAAAAACATACAGTATATACCAAACTAGAATTCCTGTCCTTGATTCCACGCACAGCAATAATATTATCAAAAAAACAACGGTGAATAAATTGTTGATGAAATTATTAAGTGTCTACATATATCACCACGATATGTACTTGCGAAATAATTTACTAAGTATTATCAAATCACACTAATAGCCAGTTTAGATAGTGCAAAAAAATCGTCATAATTCGAAACTGAATTGACTAGATTTTTTACGATAGTTAAATAAAAAACCAAAATTTAGTTTGAGAGTCTACCATCAATCAGTCTTTATTTAGAACAACTCATGAAGTGTGTTACAACAACAAATAATACTAACTAAAACTAACTAAACTAATATATGCATGGAAACAGGAAGGTTCCAACAACAAAACATTAACAAAAAACATTGTCCACAGAACTAACGCCGCCGGCATTGCTGCGGTGTTTGCGCGAGCGGCCGCTAGAAGCGCTGCTGTCTGCACCAGTGCAGGCCCCTGACTTTGCCTACGCCTTCGGGCCTAGCGTCGACGGTGTTGTTATAGGTAGAGTATCATGTAAATACAATTCTGTTTTTATTTGTAGATGTTAGACTAGTTTATTAGGTAGTGTCTTCTTTAGTAGAACCTTACCAAATAGGACATGTTTCATCGTCGTAGATCAAAAAAAAATCTAAATTAAATAAAAATGATAGGTTTTCATCAATCGGCTGTGTCAAGATTTGAAAATTTAACGTGTATTATTAAATTGTATCTACGCTCTTAGTGAAAATGGGAATTGTCGTCGATAATTTATAGATAGATAGATAGATATTTTTTATTGTACACCAAAAATACAAGTTACATTAGGAAATTAACATTAATAGGGTGTCACAATGGGCGGTCTTATCGCTTATTTTTTTACAGACAACCTTTAAACAACCTTTTAATTTATTTCATCGTTGCTTTGCTCGGTTTACTATAAGAAGCCTTATACTGTGGACGAGACCTCGTCTCGTCGACAAGAAAGGCCGTTTCATTTTCGGTCAATGACTTCTTTTATTCATCTCCAACTAACTTCACAAAAAGGATTTGTGTCAAGCCAAATAAACGTTCGCCACTATAATATTGACAAGTATTTCAAAAGAAAATCTCATTTCTAAATACATTTCCCGATAAATATACAAAGACGTCTACAGCGGAATCGCCATTTTTATTACATCAATCGCAAGGCCCCAATAAACTTGTAACAACGCTATTATTGTATAAGCAAGGAAAAATATTCTCTATTGAAGTACCGAAGAAGAAAATAAAAGAAAAAAAAGAAATAGTGTGGGATTCAAAGGTTAGATAAAAGTGAATCCAAATAAAATAATATCTTTCTATAGATAATAATAAACATTAGCACCACGATTAATGCATAGCACTCTAATGCAGCTCTTAGTCACTCAGCAAATGAAATGTATATTATTTCTTAGAAGTTTTGTTCACCTCGGTAGGTGTCCATTATATAGCTAATGTTATCTCATAACAATGGCATAATGATCATAATAACGCTGTGGGTGTCCCAAACAGATATGGACCTAATTGGATTCATTTAACGTAACAACATTAACCATTTTTCCACGGAATCCCAAGTAAAAATCTTTCTAGGTCACTTCAAGAGTTAGTTCTCGGTTACAACTCAATTTGATTGGCCGACGTCCAAATAGTTCATCAATACATTTCGGTCCGATGGGAAAACACGAGAAAACTAATTAAGAGAAGATTCTTTCATTATCTCTTAAGTTTTTTGGTTTCTTGGTAAATATTTTGGGACTCCCAAAGGAATTGGAGTTTTTATCAAACCATTGACTTAAGTGATGAGTACAGTTTCTTAGATTTTTCATTTGTATTTTCTTCTTGTAGATGAATTCATTCGCCTATTTCTGTATCCCCGTAGTCGTTGCTAGTTTAATCATTTTGTTTTTCCTTTTCTTAATTATCACTGCTCTATTGTTCGTCTCGGGTAACAATTGCTCGAGCTGTGCGGCTAAGACTGATCTGTGGGCGGTACTTTTAAAAATCTTCAAAGAAACCAACAGCTGCTAAGAAAGCGGAGATTTGTTGCAATTCATTTGGATGACCCCGGCACTTCTGTAAATGCGCATTGCGAATTTCTTAGCGGAGATTTAATGTTGTTTAAGGTGGATGAATTTGAAATAGAAGAATCGGATAAAGATACTGATTTAGTGAAAATCTTTTGAGTAATTTTATACAAATAAAAATATCATTACAAAAAGCTAAAGATACCTAATTAAGTAAAAGAACCTCTTTTCAGTAAGATAATTTAAATTGGCAATTTTACGTGGCTTTGATCGAAATCCATCAATTTAGTTTTCTGTGTCTTTAATCTAGTCTAGAATTTATAGAGCTAGAATAAAATATTTTTATATGGTATTTCAAATTCAGTTAATACTGAGTAAATACATGTATTCAGATCTATTTCAAGGCTTCTCAGAAAAACGGATTTCGTTCAATAGTTATACACTTTTAGTTCGTTTTGCTTTTAGAGAATTAGATTAATAGAAAATAGCACATAAAGTTTAAACTTTTGAGTACCGTAATAAGAGACACAATAGAAAGACAATGAGCAAGCGAACGCCGGCGTTCGCTTAGGGTTTAATGAAATTTAGAGAGAAAAAGAGTAACAAAATGAAGATAATGATTTTGTAAAAGAGCTGTTCTTTTACAACATTATTTTCTAAACCTTAGTAGCAACAGCACCTTTTCAAGTTCGGACCGAGCCGAAGTCATCGACGGCGCGAAATATCCCACGCGCGCCTCAAGGAGATGTCAGCAAACTGTAGAGGCCCAGCAGGGGAAGCCTACTGGGGCAAAGGGTCTGCTTCTAAAATTAAGACTCGGCCCTGGTATGAAAGGCAACAAAAGAACTGTAGTAAGTTCTTAATCAGTAAAAGTCTGACACACCCTCTCGCTCTGCCTCAGAGCGGGGATGTCATTGGATGATTAACCCACCGAAAAAAAAACTTTTCAAATTGGTTACGTCATTGATGAGATATAACAAATGCAATGGGTATCGCTCTTAATTTAATGCAAAGCATTTCATGCATATCCGTTGTACTTGGTATTAACTCAATTATCTGTTGTTTGAAATGGTATAATTCAAATATCAATGTTATCTTTTGTGTCTAAAAAATATTTTGTAAAGACAAAAGGGATTCGTTGTACAAAATGTAGCTTGTATTTACAATTGAGACGTTTGTCTTTTGTTTCTTTTTATTTCCTTCAGTTATGTTCATTATTCTTTTCACCCTTCAATTTCGTTATAGCAGCAAAGACAAGGATTTCATGAACTGCACCTACCATAACCCAAACACGAGACATAAATTCGCAAAAGTTTCCGTGTTTTCGCATCGGCATTCCGGCATCTCGTCCACCCGGTGTTATTAAATTGTCTCAGAGAACTTTTCTCATCTCAAGCTCTGAAGCGACAACGTCCTCTGTTGCCTCAGTTTGTTGAACAACGGTTTTTTTTTCTTAGCTTGATCTCCGTTCTTTGTGATGTCGGACAATTAATGGCCGTTTCTGACTCGCTCTTGTTTTTTGTTGTCACAGCTTTGATAATTTTAAGTTTGTTTAGTTTACGTTCCTTTTGTAAAGTTATTGTAAATTGTATGATCATCTGTTCTAGATTGTATTTTTCATGAACAGTCTGTTGTGTTTGCTCGTAATATACTTTTTTACTGTATTTTTGGGAATTAATGTTTAGACAACAGTTCAATAAATGAAATGCTCATTGGTTTTTATTAAAATGCTCTAACCTCACTGGAGTGAATAGATTAAAGTTAATTAGCTGTATTTGTATCAATAAACTTGTATGGAGACGTTCGTCATGTGATTTTCTAATCAGTAAAACAATTGAAGCGTACCGTACGGACTTATGTACCGTACGGTATTAAATAGTACCTAAGCCTGAATGTAGCAATAGCTTATAATCCTATGATCTATAATTATAATCTGTAGTAGCGTCTACTTCAAATCTTTAGCAGCACAAACCGGTAGCAAAGTAGAACTATAAAACAAATATTACACAGGAAGATCAAGATGCTCATCTTGGTCTTCCTGTGTATAATACAATCCTGTGTCTTTCTGACAGACACCGGCGATCTGCTAGTGAATCCTGAGAACGGCTACGAGTGGGGAGGGCAGACGGTGGCCCACGCACCGCTGGGGAAGCAGGCACAGAACGCCATCAATATCATCAATGCGGTGCTGTTAAGGAAGAGCGCTGTGGCGCAGCTTACGAAGTAAGGTTTTTTGTATTTTTTTCTTGAATGACTTTAAATTATCTTATAAATTTCGGATGGTTTCGGATTAATTGACTGGCTTGTTGGTCTAGTATTTAGTGGCCCTGACTGCTATGCCGGAGGTCTTGGGTTCGATTCCCACCCAGGACAAATGTTTGTGTGATGAGCACGATCATTTGTTCTGTGTCTGGGAGTAATTTATCTATAATATGTATGTATTAACATATATTTAAGTATGTTTATCAGTTGTCTAGTACTCATAACACAAGCTCTGCTTAGCTTGAGACTGGATGGCGTTGTGTGATAGTTGTGGAATAATAAAAAAGAAATGAAATTTTATAATTTTATTAATTGAAATTTGAATTTGAAAATTATAATATCACTAACGCACAATAAGTACTCTACCTACTAGCGAGCCTCAGTAGGCTCTCACTACTACGCTATACGCTCTACACAACAGCCTGTTTTTTTTTAAAGTTTTCTAATTTCACTCATGACAATACCTAAGTCTCTTGACACAATTACTAATCCGTCACTTTCTTTCCCAGGTACGACTTAATGTTAGGAGTAACAAAAGCAGAAGCATATTTCGCGTTCAGTGGAGATGACGTGCAATATGGCATCGAAGCTGACAGGAGATCGAAGATCCTAAAGTCCTTCGTCAGGAACACGTACAGTTACCATCTGTCAGAGATCCTGGCTACTATTATTAATGAGTACACTGATTGGGAGAGGCCTGTGCAGCATCCAATTAATATAAGGTGAGTAATTATTGTAATTGAACGATGATAGTTTTATTTTTAAAAACCTACATTTGTTTGATTAAGTTTGAGTCGTCAGAAATTTCATGAGATCATGATCTCGGTGATTAAATAGATAAAATATTAAAACTATTCATCAAAATTATACGAGTTAACAGATTGTTTATAGTGAGAAAGGGGAATGAAATTTTTACCATACATTGCTGCCATGTATTTTTTTTTCTTTTCACAAAAAGTGAAACTTAGGCCATATATTAAAGGACTGTAAGATCAATCAATAGCAAAAAGAATTATGTCTACCAAGCGAAGTTAGAGACTATTTAGTATATTGCTATAGTTTGTTACGGGGCGTTATTTTTCTTAAATAAACATACTGTATTTCAGATATTTTAAAATAAAAACTGTAACAGTAATAGCCAATTATATCTATTTTATCAATTGGAAACCTCAAAATATTACATATTATATTTCCATTTCAATATAATATAACGAAAAAAGGTAATGCTTAAGAAAAATATACTACTGATTCGAACGATTGAACGTTCTTTGCATGAACAGCATAAATCAAGTAACTTGCGTGGTTTTTACATGCACTACTAGATATCAGTAGTGGGTATATCTGAGTTTGACAGTATAACATAATTTAGATCGCAACTTTTCGTATCTTTATTACATGTGTATACTACGCAATTGTCTGGAACAAAAATGTTGCAAATAAGAACTATTAAATACAAACTTGTAGCATCTTTTACTAGCAGACGAAGACTCTATTTTCATCCTAGACAGAGCTAGATTGTGTTTCAAAACTGCAAACCAAGATAATATCTGCAGAGTGTTGAACTGGGCTAAGTTGCAGTCTGTATTTAGAAACTGTTTAAAACTAAGCTTAAGCTAGGATGTTAGGAAGCTGGGTTTAGAAGAAACTTAATAGTATATACCAAACATGTACTGTGAAGGAAATGAAGACAATTTACTCAGAACTTATGCGTTTCATCGCTGCAGAGTTTGAAACTTAGGTTAATGTTTAGCCCACATCATCAAATTGATATCAATTTTAGGGCAAGTTATACAATTTCAAGTACAATATGCGCAAGAAATCTGGATTTGGTTGACATTATGTCAGCCAGCTCAAAACCAATTTGATGCAGTATAGTATATTGTAATGACTGTAATTGTGTAATGTTGGTGACGACCACTAAGGTGGTCTTAAGAGACCCAAGGACGGTAATAAACAATACTCACACGCACCTATACGATGTTTTTAAATACACTTGTGAAGAAAATCAATTAAACTATTACTACAACAGATAAATTAGTAGTAGACCAGCTAGACTGTTTTAAAAATAAAAAGGACGAGGTTGCTTTTCTAATAAGGGTAAAATCAACTTTTATTTGAATGAAAGATTTGTTTAGTAAACATGTACAAGTAATTTTGTTTTTATTTAAACAAGAAATTTAATAAAATAAGACACTTATCTAAACTATTGAACGTAAAACCTATTATGATTTTTTTCGTATGGAAACTTTTTTTGAGAACAAGGAGGTTTAATATAAAGTCTTTAACTATATTATCGCACTAGTGCGTAATAAACAATGCGCAATGTACATCCCTAAATGCATTGCAATTAGAGTCAGTTTCTAAGCAAGTATGTTGAAAAAGAGCCTTTTACTGGACCGGATTTAATATGCCTATAAATAGATTACATATACTATTTTTATTAGGTTACATCATAGTTGTTTTCCTTAAAGATTGACTCTTTAAGAATAACAACCAAAGGTGAATCAATACTCGAACCACTTAAAGATGAGATATTTTTTTTTATCTCATTTCTATTACATACAATGTAATAATCATTATACGTTAGTATTATATCCAGGCAAAGATAGAGAAAAAAAAACATTTTTTGTGTCAAGGCCTAGCTAGAACTAATTAATATAACAATTAGGCCGTGCACCAATTGTATTGAGAATAATTAACAAGACATCGGCCTGTAATTAGAATTAATTGTTTAGTGTCCATCCAACTATTGAGTTAGTAATTTGATTGTTACCTTTAGGATTCAATTAGAGAATAATTAGAACTAATCTCTCAAAAATAGAAGTGATGATATTTATAATGTTGGGTATTCAATGGATGAACATAATCCATTATTCATAATATTAAATTATTAAAAGTTTAGTAAGTATAATTAATTAATTTCTGCCAGCGTCTTTACATACTCCCAACTTATAAAGTATATTGACATATATTTTTTTAATTGAAATTATAATGACAGTAATTCATAATTTTACTAACTAATTTGTATAATGACTTTTTTTAAATTGAATTATATTTAAAACTATGCTATTGAAATGTAATTATACCTAAAATAAAGGGGAGTGAAACTTTTCCCACACATTTCTGGCATGTATTTTTTTTTCTTTTTGCCAAAAGTAAAACCTAGACTATATCTTAAAGGACTGTATGATAAATTAATAGCAAAAAGAATTATGTCTACCAACCGTAATTAAACGAAGATCACTTATTTTTTACTAGCATTAGTGATGAAAAACTGCGAATATGAAAAAAAAAATGGTAATAACCAATTTAATATATTTTATCAATGGAAACCTCAAAATATTACGTATTCTGTTTCCATTTCATTATAATATAACGAAAATAGGTAACGCCTGACTAAATATACTCGCAATGCTTCTATACGTATCTTCATTCGATTACGGTTTAAAGTCCTGGTTCTTTTTGCTATTGAATCCTTGTATTGGCCTCTAACTTATAACCTAAGTTTCATTTCTAGCGAAAAAAAAAGTAAATCATGCCAATAGTTTGCATTGGTCTTTAATAAGTACCTACAACATTTTGATGATCACGGTTTATGGACCATCTCTTTCTAAAAATTTGTACGCCACGATATGCGGCTGAACATGCCAGAACTTATATTTCATTATTATCTTGCATGCAATGTATCATGTACACCATGTTTAAATAAATAAATTTTATTTACTTACTATCCTCAGGACATGGTCTATCCATGTGCCAAATTCCATAAGAATTCGTTCGGCAGTTTGAGGGTAAAGAAGTAAAGAACATACCATATAACAATATTCATACAAACATTAACTTTCACAATATTTTAGTGTGATTATTCTAAATATATAAAATGACAATGATTGACTGAGATATCTACTGAATTTTTGCGTTTAGACCAGTTATTATTTTTGGAAACAGTAAGTATATAAGCACTGTATCATATAATCATTTCCACCTAAGTTTTGTGCTGATTGATCACTATAAAACAAGCAAAGTTTAATTTATTAAACTTAAATTATATTGCAAAAAATGGGGTTCCTACCATTTTTTTAAATTTATTCTGAAAATGTTTTTTTTTTATTTAGGCCTGCGATAGCTAAAAATTTAGCCTATATGTAATTATAGTTAGGAAGGATTCACTATAAACAAAACTATATTTAAGAACCCATACCAATTCTCTATAATTTGTTATCAGAGACGAGACTCTAGAAGCACTAAGCGATGCTCAAGTCGTGGCGCCAATGGTCCTGACAGCTGACACGCATTCAGCGTTGCGGAGAAACTCCTATCTCTACGTGTTTGACTATCAGACCAAGTACGGAGACTATCCTCAGGTAAGTCGATACTGGAATAGGAACAATCAAACACATCACAATTTTATTACGTTACTTTACGATGTGGTAAAGCTGAGATTTTGAGAGACATATGTATGTAGATCTTTACTTTTGATACGTCATAGTATGATAACAAGTTTTTTGCAAGTAGGATATAGTAAAATTGATTTGTATCGCACCGTGTCACTATGTCGTAGTGTTGTTGATTAATCATTATCACAACCTCGATCGACAATCTCATGTCTTGATGCAAACTGCAGTGGCCTATCTGAAAATCTCTTAACCAACGGCGTACCCACATTGGCCGCTGCATAAATAATCTGGCCCAATGTATCTTTTTCGATCCATTTCCAATACATTTCCAGTATGGAACCCCTTCACAGGGCATACGTTACTTGCTCTGCTGCCCTTTCTACATAACCACCTACATATTTCAAGCTTTACAAATATAATGAATTGAATGAACATTTTTTTTTCAAATTTTTTGACCAATGTTCACCCCTTTCGTCAATTACGAAACTTGTTTCCAAAGAAGCCATAAAAATATTAAAATCACAGTCGTTTCAAAATAAATAAACATTCGGAATTTCGCAAACACGAATCCTTAAATGAATTTTCGAACACAATTGTTTCTGCGAAACTTATTTCATAGGAGTTCATCGAACAATTAACTTGGCCCCGAACGTCTCACATTTTGAGCTAACGAGCCGAAACCGGGCACAAATTGGATTTATGAAATTATTCCATTTAGTGAAAGTTTTGCATAACTTAGCTTCGAGTTTGTTTAGTTTTTGGAGTTTGGCATCGATTAAGTTTAAGCGGTAAATAGTTTGGTAAATTAATTCTTCATCCTTTGATTACACAATTTCATAACAGATTTATTTGAAGTTCATCAGCTACATGTCTAACATTTGGAATTGAAACAAACATTTAAGTAGGCCATGCGAATATCAGTACCACTGAACTCGTGGCCCTGAACACAAAATGTATACGTGCCATGGAAGCATTTAGGTCATCTATCTTTAAAATTGCAGTATGCCTTACCTGAGGTGAAACACAAATTGCTTTGAGTTTTTGTACTAAAATAGTTGGTGGAATTGGTTCAACATTTTGGTTAGCTACTAAAATATGCATTAAATTACCAAATTACATTATTCGTGATCGGATTGATACGTAAATAAATCGTATTTAAACCCACAAATAATTTATTTAACTGCGTCGAAATAACATACTGTAAATTCAAAATTGTCCAAATTGCCAGTTTTACCGCACAATTTGGCCACCAATTCGTGATATCACATAATACCCGTTTGTTCTAATAATAGTGCGCATTAACCTACTCATTAACACCGATACATCACACAGCCAACATCAACCGGTTTCCGACCAACTGCTAACTACCTACATTTTGAGGAGTAATTACTGCATAACCATTTTGTGAAGATACTATATTCATTACTGGTAGCATCAGAGTTATAGGTCTATTCTAACTGGGCGATCTATGGAAGTGTGGAGTTACCTTGTTTGCCATAGATGAACTAACGAGGGCAATGAGGCAGCTTAAGGAACAATTTTGGATATTGGAAACGGTGTTATGAAGGTTCCGTGCAATAAAGGGGAACTTGGTAATGATAGCCACTTTATATGAGGGGTGAATCCTTGTGTTCATTTGTTCACATGTGGTATTTGACAATGAAGACATGGGTGTGTGTTAGTTTGAACAACAGCAGCAGGTCTTTTTAATCATCTTATGGACACATGGATGATACCAATGTTTTTTGCAATGAATAGGTACATGGAACTGTTAAGGGTTAACCTTGACAAGATAGCAGTGTTGCAATCACTTAAGTGAGCTGTCTTTCCTGAGCCGTACTCAATTAAATCAAAAGCATTTATTTCAAACAAATCATTTACAGACTTATTAAAAACTTTTGAATTGTCAATAAGTCAATCAGTCAGAAAAAAAGATGCACATTCCAAAGCGTTGATCTCTATAGAGAAAAACATGCAAGAAACTCCATGGACTCAAGTAAATTACCAATGTCACTAAGAATAAATTGCTGCAGATGCTTATACAAATACAATACTCTTCAACTACCCTTCAAGACCTAAATAATCCATATTTCTGCAGCGCCAAGGTTGCATCCACGGTGAAGAATTGCCGTACGTATTTGGCGCTCCACTTGTGGGCGGTCTGGCCCACTTCGCGAGAAACTACACGAAAGCTGAGGTGGCCCTGTCAGAGTCTGTCATGCTATACTGGGGAAACTTCGCCAAGACTGGGTAAGTACAATACATATGTGTGGTTTTTAGAACTGACATTGATCTTGAGATCACTGAAATAGCCTTGTTCCATTTTGATTATGCACAGTACGAACAACGCGCTTATTTATAAATTTTTGTCTTATTAAAAAAAGAGCTTATTAAAAATTTCTATTTTTCTATTTATGATAAAGATAATGGAGAACCTCAATCTCTAATATAATATAAGCCTTATCAGTCGTATAAAAATAAATTATAATTAAAACTTAATGTACACATCTCAACCTCGGGTTCCTGGATCTTTAAAAGGCAAGCTGCGGGCCGAAGCCAATTTTTCCGAAAGATCAATGTCATAGGGTGGCTACTGCCGAACAGTTGGCTACAAAACTGCCCCGCGGATTGTACCTCTCTTAGTCTGGCCCTTCACACAAGGCATGTTGTGACCAAACGAAATGTACTGACACAGACTTAGGGTTTAATGAGGCACGAAAGGCCTGTAACAAATTCGACCGAGGGGATGTAGACCTATGTAGTACTATTATTGTCATTCTTATTCTCAAGCACCAATAAACCCGTGAATTTTAACCTTTCCAATGCCGTAATTAGAGACACAATAGAAAGACGATGAGAGAGCGAACGCCGGCGTTTGCTTGTGGTTTAATAAATTAAGTTTAGTTGGGTAAGGTACGTGAAAAGTAGGGATGAGGAAAATCTAAGAGTTTAACTTTCATATTCAATGAAAAGATCAGCTGTGTTCGGATTTCAATATATTTATTAAAATTTTATGCACTAGTAAAAACACTATATAAAAGCGGGCTTAATGCCTTAGGAATGTGTTGTAGAAACGTAACACGGTAGGTGCATATTATATACATCGCATATTATATAGTTTTTTTTTGCGTTAAAGTGCAGAATCCCCGAACGCGCGGGGCCCCCGACATTTGCTACTCTTGCCACATGGCTAATCCGTCACTGCCACGAAGTTAATGTAAATATGGCTTTGGAGTTATAATTCTTTTAATTAATATCTTTTCTTTTAAAAAACTAACAGAAAATAATACTAACCTGATGGTATTGAGACCAATGTTCAAGTTACTGAAGTAAAAGCTTCAGAGAGCGGAACTTCCTAACAATACAAACCATGTGCGGAGGTACTGCTTTCTGAAACAATTATTATTCATTCCCTAATATTTAATACGAGTCTACTCATCTAATTAGAGTATACTTAGCCTGTTAAGACCTCTACTATGAGCCTTTTCCTTCCAGACACGTCTGTCATTTACCATTGCGAGCCCGACTAATTTGGATCTACTGAAAAAGTAGAGCCAAATTAGTTTACTCAGCTTTTCACTTAACATTTAATGACACCTCGCAAGTGACTATTTTATACCACAGCTCATTTGACATGCGGCAGACATATCCGGCCCAATCCTACTTAAGAGCTAGAGCTACTCATGATGATACAAATTATTTTCTGTGTAGAACCTCTGAAATAAGATTTTATCGTCCTCAATTTTGTTGCAAAGTCACTGGGACAAAGTTTAAGTAAAAGGCCTTTGAAGAAACACTGACCCCATTCGCGTCTTGACAAAGAACAATTTCAATTACATTTTTTTTACAAAGAACCCTTGAATTATAGTACAACTTAAATTGACGAGATGAACAACGTGTGAACACAATCTTTGCGATCTATTAATGTACCTATTAGGACCCTTTTTTAATCATATTTTATTATCCTATCTCTAAATTTAATTTAAAAATCTTGTTTGCTTTTTATTACAGCTGCTAACATCAATTTCAGTATCATTAAGATATTTTATAGCTTAGAATTCATCACTGACTGATTTAATTAAAACGTTGAAAAATAAAACAAAATCTTGCTTGAATCTCTACAAAATGAATAGAGTGATAAAATGTCAAGTACTCACATAGTGAATAATAAAAAGTTAATTGGTACACTAACTAGTTGCTATAAACATGAATTATTGGCTGAGCAGCCTGAGGTGGTAAACATTTAGCATTTTGACTGGCACTCCCATTGTGGGATAATTACTGCAGCAATTTCCTTATGGCATAATTGGAAACCATAACTACAACGTCTATTTTCTGGCACACTGGTTTCTGGAGTATTATGTAATACACTTATTGTTTAGGCCTGTTTAGAAAACATGGATTCTACTGATTTGTAGAACTGAAATAGATTGTCTAATCTATATGATTTATTAAATATGTAAAATACTGGTAGCTGTACTCGGTTAGACTGAACCCAAAATAATTGGGAATAGCTAGGTAAATGTCAATTGTTGAAGAGACAGACAGAATAGTACCGTAACTTTTAATATAATCAAAATTTTCTCTGAACTCAGCATCAGATCTCAAAAGTGACCTTATCTAAATGAGAATCTACAACGACGATAAAAATCTTTCTTTTATTTGTCTAGGAACCCGAACGAAGCTCAAGAAAGTGACCCAATAAGGGCAGGTCGACAAGAGCGGGTAAGGATGAAGAACATAGAATGGACGGCTTACGAAGCGGTGCACAAGAAGTACTTAAACATCGACACCAAAGCTAAATTGAAGAACCACTACAGAGCTCACAGGTACGTCTTATTATAATAGAAAATTTTAACGAACATATTTCAAAGAACTTTCCTGCAGTATTTTTCTCAAGAATCGCCGTATTATCTTTGAGAAAATTATATTATAAAACATTTATTCACTCTTTTTCCTCTTATATTACATCACTTAACGTGAATATGTCATTTACGGACTATATCGCTTTAATAAAATTCATGTTGCAGATAAAAGGTTTCTATAAATAGACTGTTGTAAGAAAATATTTATTTTGTCAACAGATTATCATTCTGGTTGAACTTAGTGCCAGACCTTCACCGTCCTGGAGGTGAGGACGTGCCTCCCTCACATCATCAACTTGAGCATGAAGACTCAGCTCTGCAGCCGACCCTCAAAACGATCAGTCCACCATTCAAAAAGACTACAGACATGGTTATCACCGATACTGGCATAGCCACCAAGATCCCAGTCTTAGGCATTCTAAATATTACTTCTCCTTTGAACTTTAATATTATCGGCATCAATCCTCCTACACAAAGTACTGCCGGTACTGAAGTACATAAATCTGATGCAACTACTGCCACTCCTCCTGAGGATGGCTTCGCAGCATACTCCACGGCTCTCAGTGTGACCATTGCTATTGGATGCTCACTGCTCATATTAAATGTTTTGATATTCGCTGGAGTTTACTATCAACGTGATAAAACGAGAATGAATGGACAAGATGGCCACAGCAATGGGGCTCATTTAAAAAAAAGAGTGGAAAATGGCCAGATGCCGAACAACATATGTGGTGACTTAGAAGGTGCATTGACTTATCAAACTAGTTTGAAAAACGATCCAGCTACTATTTTAAGTCATCACCACCATTCTCATCATCAGTTACCACCTCCAGAATTCGCTGATCTTCCAAGCAATAACGTTGCTAGTATGGCGACACTTCCGAGAGCGCCTCCTCCGCCAAAACTTGGGAAAAGTAATATTAATACTTTAGCCAGTGGACAGCTGCAGGAGAACCAGCCGTTGTTGTCAGCACATCAGATGCAGATGATAAACACGAGCACTCTGACAAAGAAGAACACGCAATTGAACGCGAAATCGAACGTGACGATGGAGGAGCTGCGTGTGTGACGTCAGCGTGCATGACTGCAACGAGCCGGCAGTTGCAGCGACGTGGTCCACCATGACGAGATCGTGTGACTTGAGCCGGACCTTCTCAAGTGTGTCACAGACTACATATAGACTATGCTGTGCCCCTTGAACTTTGAAGGTTATTAATATTAAAGACTTCTCTTCCAAAGACAATGTGAACTGAATCAGTGATTTTCTTCAAACTCAAAGTGAGATATTTGAATAAGTGACGTTCGTGATTATCATATCTAAGACGTTGGAGTGTATAATAGCGTGTTATTGGACGATTTATCGATGTATAAATATGATTGTAAATAGCGAAGTGACTGTACATAGTTCAGCAGCTCAGCCGCATATCCATCCTAATTACAATATTATGATAATCTCAAAAATAGTGAAATTTAAATAAAATATTAAAGATTAATCGTCGTTGTTCTCGTTCGGCTGTTAAAATTTTATGTATGTAGAATAAGTTTCGTTGTATCAGCGCGATAAAATGAATTACTTTGTTTCTTAAGCGGTGTTTTCAAGAGATTTATGTCCTGGAATATCTGACAGTATAATAAGCTTATATTCCACCCGTTTGAGATGAGGTTTTATTGTGTTTAACTGTTGCTATTTTCCTTAATACTTGCTATTAAAATGATAAAATCCGATACTAAGGTCTTGTATAAAGCTGAGCGATTGAAAAATGTATTTCGATTCTTTCATTTTATCGTCGGCGGCTCTAAATGCGAAACAGTGTATTTTATTAATAGTTCAAGCGTACAAACCTAAGAGAGAAAAGACGGCCCTTCTAAGACCCTCTTGATTTCAAATATAATTTTCCTTTGAGCATTTCGAGTAATGAAATTTTGGCCATTTTCTTTTATGTCATTTTTATAAAATTCTAACAGTCGATCGAAGTTGGATTTAATATTGAATTTAAAAACTAGATATTTGAAGAATAAAACACCAATGTAATCTTCGCCGAACGTTTTATCGAAGTTAGAAGCAATAATGGTTCTTCGAAAAAGTCAGTTTTGAAGTGATTTTAGTTTTTAATAGAAAAAGAAAGTTTTGCTGAAGAAACAGGGTAATTGACAAGTACATTATTCGTTTTGAACTTTATATGAGAAAAAATAAATTTTGTTTTATCAATTTTTCAAGGTCAGAGACACGCACATTACAAATTTATCTCTTTTAACCGTTTCAAGTTATTTTTATCAGTTGAAAATTTTTCAATCATCTGTTTCTTCAGTAAACTTGTCATCATTTTTAGTTTTCTACATAGATGGACCAATAGTGTTTGTAAATATGTAAATAAATTTAGGAAACGGTATAACAGGTTGTAAAACATCCTTTTTTATTTAGATTTTCAACCACGACTGATCCCGTTAATTTTTATTGTTTATTATATTAATTTTAGTGAAATTGTAAAAACGTTAAATGAAAGTATATTTATTATGCAAAAAACTTGTAAGCCCTTAAATAAAAAGAATGATTTTTGACAGAATTACGTGTCAAGAATGACAAATGAGTTTTCGAAGTATTGTGATTAAAATTTCAAAGCGATTATGATTATTTCGACTAATTTTGTAAAGTCGTTCCTTCTACGTACGCACTATTTTTTGGTTATAAAAACGTAAGTGTATTTATAGGTATCAATAAAAGTCTGTACAAAGACTTCATTATAAAGTACTCACCGGAATACAGACTAAAAATTTTAATAAAATAAAATCCAAAAATAAGTTTCATAGTTTTATTTCGTTCACCACAAGTACTTATTACATTTTTTTCATATATAATCCAATGCCAGTACGGCAATTTATTGATTTATTATGTAATCTAATGTTACTACGCCAATATATTGATTAAAAAAATTAGCCAAGTGCGAGTCGAACCTGCGCACTAAAGGTTCCGTACAAACTTATCTATGAAAACATTTCAATTCCCGAATTTAGTTACGAAGATTTTTCCGAATCGCAAATAAGTTTTTTTTTGTGATGTAACTACAGATTAATAGTTTTCAGATTTTTTCCTTTACTTGTGCTATGAGACCTTACTTCATGCCAAATTTCAGAAATGTAGGTCAACAGGAAGTACGGTAAGTATGAATTTTGAACATAAACGGCTTTTTTCGTTAACTCAGAAGTTTGTTTTTTTCACAACTTCATGGGACCGTAGACTTGAATGTATTTATGGTTTTAATTTCAATTCGATACCGTCTTGATAGACGGACAGACAGACAGACGAACAACAAAGTGATCCTATAAGCGTTCCGTTTTCTCCTTTTGAAGTATGGAACCCTAAAATCAATAAATATTTCTTTTCAGAGCAAGAAAAAATCATGCACTCATCAAAGTCCACAAAATACTGACTAGGAATTAATCTTATTATTATTTTTATTTAGTAAAGATGGAGAAAGAGAGGGAGGCCAAAGTAAAGATAGATGGATTGTATGATGAGTGATATGAAATAAAAGGAAGTTAGTGATAGCGTGACGCGTGACTGGATCGAATGGAAGAAAAAAATATGTTGCACCAACCCAAAATAATACGGGACAAGGTCAGAAAAATCATAAATAAGGCACACTGACAACTTATTGACAAATAAATTCTACATCAAACCTTCTGAACATGGTCCACGCACACATAATTCGCAGAGGTAAGCACAGTTCGTAATCTAGGTATAAAAGTTATTCAACTGAAATCTAATTTCAATTCCAATTAAAAGCTCCAAGGAAATCATGCGACATTCTCTTTGTTAATGTCTAGACTAGTTTATGTTTTAAAACTTAATCTATTTTCGATTCTGTGAGAATAATAACGAATACGTATTTATTTGAAACAGTGGCTCGTTTTATTTCTGAGAAAATAATTCTTCTGTTGGCTTAATCTGTTCATAACGATAGAGACCAATATCTACTGATATACTGTTATTGTGCTTAGCAATATCTGTAGGTTATTCTTTCTTAAGATTTATTAGGTCTTATATACAGGTAACTTATAAACTGAATATAATATTGCAGTAACAATATTGCGATCACATTTTTTTATCGGTACATTTTTGAGTCCCAGCCACGAGTTTTTAACGCGATCCAATTGACGACCTAACCTGAACTGTTAAAGGAATGGAGGTGTATAGGGTTCATAGCTTCATCCCTCTTCCTTGCTAGAACGCCAGCCCCCTAGCCAAGTTACGATCGTTTCGTTTGCGTCAAACGCTTCGAGTAGGCCACGCCTCCAAAACCTTTGTTCTGACGTCATCTCAACGCTCACTCACGTGGTTCGAACAAAGGAACCGGAGGCGTAGCCTATTCGAGGCGTTCGACGCAAACGAAATGATCATAACTTGGCTAGGAGGGCAGATATCTTAACATGTCATGGTAAGGCTCTTGATGTAGTCGTTATGACGTATCTCGACGTGTGACCAGGGGCTATTCTATAACAATGCCATTATGGATCCAAATTTCAGAAAGAAACGAATATATATCAGACAAATATGTTTACTTCGTTCTCATTAAGATGAGATATTTAAACATATCCTTTTTACTGTATATTGAAGCGATTTTGACGTCTGTTCCGTAGATATAAGGATGATAATAAAAGCAGCAAGCAGACACTAGAAAGGTTTGTTTAAATGTTGTGAATGGAGTTTTACCTACTTTTTAACCAACTATAAAAAGGAAGAGGTTATATGTTTGGCTATAGGTATGTATTTTTTTACCCGACTGCCGGAAGGGTTTTTTTTATTGGTTGGGAAAATCATCTTATGACAATTCCCGCTCTTGGGCAGAGCGAGAGATAGTGTCAGACTTTTACTGATTAAAAACCTACTCCTATTCCTTCTTTGCCTTCGTCCCAGGGCCCTGAGGGTTATGATTTTCGCACGTATCTTGTATGTATGTATGAATGTAATAATGTTTATTACCTCATATCTTCCAAACCACTGAACGGATTTATATAATTAAGATATCGTTAGAGTCGTCTTGATAATACAAGTGTTTTTAGATAGACTTTAAAAAAAAAAACTTCACATTTGGACGTGGCGCATATATGTTATTTTAATAATGTTTTTGTCATGCAAAATGTTTGCAATATGTTAATTTTAAAAAAGTTTTTCTATAACGACTGTGAGACACAATAATTTAAGGTAAATAAAATATTTTCTCTCCTCTATATTTTATATCCTTAGGAACGCGTAGAGGTTGGAGTTGAAATTAAAACCATATACTTACTCAAGTCTGTAGTTCCTCGAAGCTGTGAAAACTCAAACTTCTGAATTAACGAGAAAAATTCTTCCATCAGACCTGCGAAAGGAAAGATCCGAAAAAAATGTAGACAATACCGTGTAAAATTATGAAGAGTTTATGAAATCTTAAATTAAATTAAAAACATAAAAATAACACATATAAATTATATTATAATTTAAATGTTAATAAATACATATATTATAACTATATAATATAAAACTATACATAAAAATGATGTTATGTGGTGTCATTCCACCCAGACTGCTTTACTTGTGCATCTTTGATTTAATCATTCATTAGAGATCTGCCGAGTAATTTTATGTTCCTAGTGCCCTGACTCATTCACACTTTTAATAAAAAAAGATAGCTAAGATGAAATAGAAAAAAACTCAGCAAAATGTGCGTATATTTTTTCAGTGTTAGCTTAAACGTGCACGATATTCCCGACACTTGAAACTGCTTCCAGGAAAATCCTCTTTATAACAAAGCTCTTTAATATAACAGGAAAATATTTAGTGGGGCAGCGTCTAAAGCTAAACAGAAAAAAAAGCGTTAAGGTTAAGCGCGATGAGGACGAGAGTAAAAATTTAATTGAATTGAAACCACTTTTACGGATGAAATCTCGCGGTGTTTTGTTTTATGATTTGGAACATCTCGAGCACTTTGCATTAGGGGCTGGGATTAATAATGTAGAAGTTGAAACAATGGGTAAATATTTATGAGGATTTTTATGAGAAAGAACCGAGAATTTACTTAATTTTTATTATTACGATCTAGGAGTTTTGTCTACTTTAAGATTCAAGTCTTCGCTTTGTTTTTTAGAGTTCCGTACCGAAAAGGTAAAAATGGGACACTTTTACTAAGATTCCACTGTCTGTCTGTCTATTACCAGGCTGTATCTCATGAACCGTGAGCTAGACTATTTAAATTTTCACAGACGATTTTTTTCGGTTCCCGTTATAAATAAATATTTAAATGGGACTCTTATACAACAAACGTGATTTTTCAACAAACCAACATCGGGACAGGTGAAACTAAAAAAAAAAGGTTGTAACATATATAGTGTCTAATATTGTTTAGATAATGATAAGGAACCCTTCGTACGCCAATTCAACTCGCACTTTGCCGGTTTTTTTGAACTACAACAGTTACATAAACAAAGTGTGTTATATATTGTTAATATTCATCGACATTCATTCTACTTTATATGTACACGATGAAACAGAAGTAGTATAATACTGCGAATAATTTTTGCAAATGGCGTCCTATATTATTGTGTAATGACATGAGACTCATGTTGAAGGCAGATAGAGGATTAATTATCAGTAAGTAATGGAGCAATACATATCTGTAGGAAACAGAATGATTGTTTATTTATTTATTTAACAACTAGCTGCCCGCCCCGGCTTTGCCCATATGCAATTTTTTATTTTGTGTTTTTGTTTTCAATAGCCTATGTACTCAGCAAAGATGCAATTTTCTCATTATGATAGAAATTTTAAAATCGGTCAAGTAGTTTTTGAATTAAATCGTAACATACACACAAACAAACAATCAAATCTTTCATCTTTATAATATTAGTTTAGATTCATGTATATTCAATACGAAATAAGAAGAAAAAAAAAAGGAAAAGTACAGCTAGGCAGCAGGGGACAGATATAGGTCGAAGGTAGGTTTTTGCTTATTTTTTCATTTTCTGGTCTATTCTTTCAACACAGCGAGCAAAATAGTAATTAGTTATCATCTTCCTGCCCTTGTTCTGTTTTATATGGGGTGGGCGCAACACGTTTTTTCCTTCCATTCTGTCCTGTCACTCGTCACGCTATCACTTACTCCTTTTTCTTTCATATCACTTTTCACACAATCCGTCCATCTTTTCTTTAGCTTCCCTCTTCCTCTTCATCCATCCACATGTAAACATATAACTCTTTTAGCAATATGCGTTCCCTCCTCTTCACATGACCATACCAAAACAAGCGATTCCCTTTCAACTTTTCAGTCACTGGTGCCACTTTCAAACTTCCCCTAATATACTCATTTCTCACTTTAAACATTCTCGTCACACCACACATCCATCTTAACATTCTCATCTCCGCTACATGCAATCTTTTTTCATCCGTCTTTTTCACAGCCCAGCAACATTCTGATACATACAGAATGACAGGCCATATCAACGACTTGTAAATTTTACCTTTCAACCTGAGTGGCATTCGTGGGTCACAAGTTGTTCCCGTGACCTGTTGTCATTTCATGCACCTTGTGTTGATCCGATGTGTTACGTCCCGGTCTACCTTACCAGCTCTTTGGACGAGCGACCCAAGGTACCGAAAGTAGTACCAAAATAGTAATTAGTGGCAAAGCCCATTTCTACTTAAGTGGTTACGGAATCAAACAAAAGATTTATGTTTTTGAGGCACAGATAACTCGCATTAAATGTGATTAATCATTGCAACCACTTAGTGTTTTTTGGTGTGGCAACAATTCAAAATGCAGTAAAATTACACAAGTGAGCTTCAATCCAAGAGTTGGGAATTTCACTTAATATTATTAAATTTTCCTATTTATATGTGCATTTTTCAGATTTATTGGCATCAATTTAATACCTACTGTTAAACAAACTCTCCACAAAAACAGAACGAAAGTTTTATTCATTTCTAAAAAACGATAGCTAATTCTGATTATGAGAAAATACTTCTTGCCCCAACCTGTATCAAGATTGGAGCTTATCTGTAAACACCTCACCAGTATTGGCTACATAATTACGTGTAATCTTATTGATATAAATTTTTGCTCAAATCAAGATGTTTTCTATTTCTTACAGTTAATTTACAAAATATATAAAAGTCAAAATTCCGACTTACTCACTGATTCATCAACACTGGTCCCAAACTCTTGGACCTAGAATGCTGAAAATTTGCAGAGATGTCCCTTTTATGATGTATGCAAAGAAAGGATTTTTCAAAATCCATCTTTTGAATAAAACAGGAGTTCTAAGGGCGGAATTCACTAATAAAACTATTCGCGTTTTATCGTTTGGCTTGCATAATCGCGTTTAGCCGCTGTCACTAGTGTCACTTGTATAAATAAAACAAAAGAAAAATACAGACAAGTGATACTTATAAAAATACAACAAAAGAAAAATACAGACAAATGACACTAGAGACACTTGTAAAAATACAAAAAAAGAAAAATACAGACAAGTGACACTAGTGACAGCGGCTAAACGCGATTATGCGAGCCAAACGTTAAAACGCGATTAGTTTTATAGGTGAATTCCACTCTAAGTCTTTTTGGAGAAACCTACTTTCATACTAGAAGAAGAAAACAGCTAGTAAATAAACATATAACAGCAAAAAGTTATACTTACTGATCATGTTAATACAAGTTATTATCCTTCAATCCATTTTATGAATAGACTCACGTCCAATAGCAAAAGATTTCGTTCACAAGGACTATTATTCCTTGATGACCACCCACCGATATAAATCTTACTTCCATCTCAAATCCTATATCTCCCAAGCTAATGAAGCTTACAAAGTCGGTGGAGCTAGTTACTGAATAATTAATCCCGGCTGTCGGTAACAGACTAAATATATTATTTAATACTTGACTGTAAGCAATGTGCGCATCATCCGTAGTTATCCGGACGGGCCGCGGTTTGGGGAAGATCGTCTACGTTAATTTTACTTTGTCCGCTTTTTGCTGGAGAGTCGTGGTTTTATATAGGTTTAATAATGATACTTTTTTGTTCTAAGTATAATTTTTGCCCGACTACGGTAATGCCAAATGAGGATTATGATTTTGACAGGCTAGGTATGTGTGTATGTGAGTATGTTCATCTGTTCCCTCATAGCTCCTAATCTACGTATGAAAACTCGACATATGAGGTATTGCTAGAGCTGTCTTAAGTGCCCGCTGAATATAGGCTACGTGAAATGTTACAAAACTCGATATGGCGCCCTCTAGCGGACAAAAAGTAATGTATAAAAAAATAGAAATGGAGATAAATACGCCGTGTTTGGTATCATTTGAAAGGGTTTCACTTGTACATTTCCAAAATATTTCTCAAATTTAAAGTGTCGCCCTCTAGCGGACAAATAGACATGTGTTAAAAAAAATACACCGTGTTTGATATCATTTGAAAGGGCTTCACTGGTACTTATCTAAAAATTTCATCAAAATTCAATGTGGCGCCCTCTAGTGGACAAAAATTAATTTATCCATATTAATTAGAAATTTAAAATTTAGCTTTTACAAATAAATGATATAAAAGCACAATGATTTAACACCAACATAATTTAAATAAAAAAAAGTAAAAAACTGAAACACGAGTACGACAAAAAAAAATGACGCTGAAAAAGTGTAAAACAAGATTTTGAGGACGCTGAAATAAACAAGGTGAAAAGAAAAGCCGTAGTCACACGTTATTAAAATATTTCGGCTGGTACCTATAACGTGTGAATGCGCGCAATAATACTATCGCGTATCATCATCATCATTTCAGCCGAAAGACGTCCACTGTTGGACATAGGCCTCCCCCAAGCGACGCCAGAACGACTGAGCCTGTGCGTCTCGCATCCACCGCACTTCCGCGACTCTCACCAGGTCGTCGGTCCACCTTGTGGGAGGCCTTCCAACCCTGCGTTTTCCGGTGCGCGGTCGCTACTCTAAAACATTTCGGCCCCATCGACCATCCGTTCTACGAGCAATGTGTCCTGCCCACTGCCACTTCAATTTGGCGATTCTTCGGGCTATGTCGGCGACCTTGGTTCTCCTGCGGATATCTTCATTCTCGCGTATAATAATATTTTATTGATCTAAGTACAGTTTTACATTATTTATACGGGACACCAGATCCTGCACTAGGACACCCTGTGTGGCAGGATTCAGTCTCTTTCGACAAAAATAAAACTTAGGGGTAAGTAGGTAACCGGAACGAGTTTCAGCACCATTCACTAAGCTATACTAAAGACTAATAGAAAAATAAGTGTACCTTTTACATGTTATAATGAGTGTAGGCTATGCTAGTGTTGATTTTAACTTAAGGGCCTATTACACTACGCGATATTCAGACTGTCTTATTTTCCCCACCGACCGTGTTCCCACGTTGTCGCCGTGGTGGGGCTTGCGTGTCTTTATGACCTTGAGGGCTATGCCGGTAGAGCTACTCATGCCGGAAGGCCTCAAGCGAGAGACCAGACCAAGAGGAACACACAGGCGGAGTCCAGACGGACCGCCAAGGAGGGTGCACTGTCCAGAAGCATCGGCACCAACAGCTGTTGGTGTTTTTGGACAGTAATTTTGAGAGAGTGGGTTCGCCTCGGGTACGCGTCTGCTTATCAGACGTGACCACGATGGCGAACGTGGTATTGGGGACCCCACCCCAATGTAAAAAAAAAGGCAAAGCTGTGTTCAGCACCAATATGGACGCGTCTCCCAAAGAACTATTACCCCAGGAGGGTACCGCCTGCACCGCAGGCGGAGAATCCCTCCCCGAGCAGAGCTCGGGCTGCCCCTCGTATTCTGGGGGGGGCAAAGAGCGCGTCAGGTCCCAAAAGGACCTGTTACCGTCCTTCGTGGACGCAAGGAGCCAGGGTGGCTCACCCATCGGAAGCGCGGAGTCCCTGGGACCTGTTCCCAGCACGTCCGCTGCGCCGGTGGGTCCTGCAGAGGCCGGCAGGAGCTTCGGCCTCAGGGAGGTGAGCGGAGACGCGGCGTCGGACTCCGATGCCGCGTCTTCGCTTGGATCGGAGAGGATGGAGGTGGAGGAGTCCACCTCCAAGACCCAGTTCCTCAAGCGCCGCATGTTGGGGGATGGCCGGAGGACATCCTCCGACGACGACGAACTGGGCGTATCGGCCCGCAAAGTCTCCACCGCTGTGCGGGGTGCGGGCCGAAAGATGGGGAAGGGGAGCCGGCGCAACGCCGAGGAAGTGGCCCGGCGATCCCTCAAAGTCGCCAGGGAGGGGTGCCACCTCGGGGCACTCAGTGGCCTGGTCGGCCCTCCGCAACCGGAGCCTTCGGGCAGTGAGCCAGAAGGTTTGGAGGAGGCGCTGAACAGGTTCACGGAGATCGTGGCAGCTGCCATATCAGGCGTGGCCAAAAAAAGGGAGAGGGTTGCCAAGAGGCGATCCATCTCCCAGGCCATGACCTCGATAACGGAGGCACTAGGTATCGTCCTGGAGCCGTTCAAGCGATCCCTCAATAAGAGGATTGAACGGCTCGAGGCGGACCTGGCCGGTCTCCGTAGATCTGGCCCTGAGGTGGCGCAGGTGGCGCAAAAAGGGGGATGCAAGCAGGGGCAGAGTCGGTCCCAGCCCTTGCCCCGGGCGGAGAGCGAGTTGCTGACCCTGCTGCGGCAGGAGCTGACCGCCTTCCGGCAGCAGCAACTGGAACAGCAGCAGCAGTTCCAGGAGCGGGTCCAGCGGCAATTCGCTGTCCTGGAGGGCATAGTGCTGCGCCCCCCGCTTGCGGCCTCCGGCGTGAAAAGGGCGGTGTCGTACGCCGCCGCCGCCGCGGCCACGGCTGCTGCGCCAAAGGCGGGCCCGTCGGGGCAACCAGCGCGTGAAACCCAGGTGTCGGAGCCGGCGAGGCCGGTCCCGGCGCCCAAGCAGCAGCAGCGGCAGGGGAAACCTGCTCCTCCCCCGAAAGGCAGAGCGGTGCCTGCCGCTAAATCGGCGGGGCCTTCCGCGGCGGCGGCGACTAGGCCGCGCCTGCCGCCTCCCTTGCCTGAAGAACCCTCGGCTGGCGCCGAATGGACGGTCGCCGGCGCCAGCAGGAAGGCGGGCAAGGCGGCCAGAGCGGCGAAGAAGCGCGAGCGGCGACAGCAGCGCAAGAAGCGGGCCATGGCAGCCAGGCTTCGCGCCCCAAATTCCGCAGCTGTAGTGATCACACTACAGCCAGCTGCGGAAAAGAAGGGCGTGAGCTATGACAAGGTCATGGCGAAGGCGAAGCAGGCGGTGGTGGATCACCTCGACGAGTTCGGAGCCTCTGAAGGCTTCCGAATGAGGCGCACCGCAACCGGGGCCCGAATATTGGAGGTCCCTGGTGCGGACAGCGGCCCTGCCGCGGACGCCCTGGCCGCAAGGATCAGGGCGTCCCTGGACGTCGAGGAGGTCCGAGTGTCCAGGCCCACAAAGTGCATGGACATGCGCATCATGGGCCTGGATGACTCCGTTAGGGTGGAAGAGGTGGTGGCCGCCGTCGTCAGGGCGGGAGGATGCCAGGCCGATCAAGTGCGGGCTGGCACCATCCGTGCTGACAGCACGGGCATGCGGGCCGTTACGGTCAGTTGCCCCGTGTCGGCGGCCAAAGCCATCACGGCTGTAGGCCGTAGGCTCTTGGTGGGCTGGGTCTCCGCGCAGGTAAAACTGCTGGAGCCCAGACCTCTGCGGTGTTACCGCTGCCACGTGGGGCACCACGTGGGGGCCCATTGCGCCGCGGAGGTGGACCGCAGCGACCGCTGCTACCAGTGCGGTCAGGCCGGTCACAAGGCCGTCGAATGCCGTGCAACGCCGCACTGCTACGCATGTGCGGCGGCAGGCAAGCCGGCCGACCACCGGGCTGGGGGCAGGTCCTGCGACCCCCCCGCCAAGGCCAAGGCCAAAGTTAAAAGGCCCGTCCACCCTGACGTACTAACCGCCGCAGCCGCCTCCTTGGCTGCCGCCGCTGTCGCCGTCGCACCCGCCGCGGCAGGGCCCTCACGGGGGGCTCGGGAGGAGACTGTAATGGACTGTCAATAACGACCCCATTACGTCTCCTCCAGGCGAACATCAACCACTGCGCCCCCGCTCAGGATCTGTTGCTCCAGAGCATGGCGCAGTGGTCGATCAATATCGCCGTGGTCTCCGAGCCGTACAATGTCCTGCCCAGGGGAGACTGGGTGCGGGACCTGGACGGCTCGGTGACCCTAATTTCGTCGGCCGCCGCCGGTACCCCGACCCTCGAGGCCGTCACGAGGGGACGGGGTTGCGTGGCAGCACGGTTCGGGGACATTGCAGTGGTAGGCGTCTACCTGTCCCCGAGCAGATCTCTCGGCGATCTTCACATCTCCCTAATGGAGCTGAAAGCCGTCGTCGCTGGGTTTGGTTCCCTCCCCGTGGTCGTTTGCGGGGACTTCAATGCCAAGAACTTGGCTTGGGGTTCCCGGCTCACGAACCAGCGGGGTCGGATGGTGGAGGACTGGGCTCTGGAGACTGGCCTGGTCGTCCTAAACCGGGGTTCTGTCCCCACGTGTGTGCGGATGCGGGGTGACTCAGTGGTGGACATCTCGTTCGCCAGCCCCGCTCTGTCGCCGCGTGTCGTCGACTGGCGCGTTATGGAGGGGGTGGAGACGTTTTCGGACCACCGGTACATCCGGTTCGACGTCTCCGCCCAAACCTCGATTGCGCCGGTCCGACAGAACCCTTGTGGTCCGCGGTGGGCGCTGAGGCAGATGGACCGGGAGCTCCTCCTGGAAGCCGCGACGGTACAGGCCTGGGTGCAAGCACCGGACAGGCCTGTCGACATAGACGTCGAGGCAGAGTGGTTCCGGGAGGCCATGTCGCAAATTTGCGACGCGGCAATGCCCCGAGTCCCTCCAGGACGTGCTCAGCGCCAGGTATACTGGTGGTCGCCGGAGATTGCGGCACTGCGCAACGCGTGCAATGCCGCGCGACGCCGGTATGCCAGATACCGCAGGCGCCGCATCCGTCCACCGGATGCGGAGGCCAGAGAGGCGGAGCTGTACGAGGGATACAGAGCGGCAAAGCGCACCCTCCGAGCGGAGATAAGGCGGGCCAAACTTGAGGCCCGCAACGTGTGGCTGGGGACTCTGAATGGGGACCCATGGGGACGCCCGTACAAATTGGTACGGGACAAACTCCGCCCCTGGGCTCCCCCGCTGACGCAGAGTCTCCGGCCCCAGCTCGTGGAGGGTGTGGTGAGCACTCTGTTCCCCACGCGAGGGGAACACTGTCCCCCGCCCATGGCTCCGCCACCAGCGGTGTCCGACGCGGACCACGATGGCGACGACGACGACAACGCTCCAGAGGTGACCGAGGTAGAGATGAGAGTGGCGGTACGAAGGCTGAGTGCCAAAAATACCGCCCCAGGACCCGACGGCTTGCCTGGGAAGGCATGGGTCCTGGCCATGGAGGCTCTCGGGCCTCGACTAAGAGGGCTCTTCAGCGCATGCATGGAGAGGGGCCAGTTCCCACTTCGCTGGAAGACGGGGAAACTGGTCCTCATCGCGAAGCCGGGGCGCCCCGCGGACTCTCCGTCCGCGTACCGGCCCATTGTGCTGCTCGACGAGGTGGGCAAGCTCTTTGAAAGAGTAATTGCAGACCGCCTCGTCGCACACCTAACACGGGTGGGGCCGGATCTGGCGGACGGCCAGTTCGGCTTTCGCAGGAGGCGCTCCACGGTGGACGCCATCATGTGCGTGCGAGCTCTCACGACAGGGGATGCAGTGGCCCAGGGCAGGTGTGTCGTGGCGGTGTCTCTGGACATCGCCAACGCCTTCAACTCCCTGCCTTGGAGTTGCATTGGGAGGGCACTCCGGTATCACCGGATGCCCGACTACCTCTGTCGTGTGGTCGAGGCGTACCTGTCTGACAGGTACATAACCTACCCCGGTCACCAGGGGGTGTGGGAACGTCGAGAGATGTCGTGCGGTGTTCCGCAGGGATCGGTACTAGGGCCGCCCTTGTGGAACATCGGATACGATTACGTGCTGCGCGGCGACCTCCCTGACGGGGTCAGCGTGGTCTGCTACGCAGACGACACGCTGGTCCTGGCGCAGGGAGAGTCGTACCAGGCGGCGGTCGAACTAGCGACACGCGGGGTCGCGACGGTCGTTGGCAGGATCCAGGAGCTGGGACTCGAGGTGGCATTGCACAAGTCCGAGGCCATGTGCTTTCACGGCCCTCGGAACGCGCCACCACCGGGTTCCCGGCTAACGGTGGGAGGAGTCCACATCGGCGTCGGGTCAACGATGAAGTACCTGGGACTCGTTCTCGACAGCCGATGGGATTTCGACGAGCATTTCCGACGTCTGGCTCCCAAACTAAATCGGACTGGGGCTGCTCTCTCGCGGCTCCTGCCCAACCTTGGGGGTCCAGACGCCTCCTGCCGGAGGCTCTACGCGGGGATCGTTCGGTCCATGGCCCTTTATGGCGCGCCGGTGTGGGCGCCGGGGCTGCGGAAGCAGCCGGCGGCCCGGCTGAACGCGTGCCAAAGGGTCATGGCCATACGGATGGTACGAGGATACCGGACGATTTCCCGCGAAGCGGCGAGCCTTCTTGCTTGCCAGCGACCATGGGAACTGGAGGCAACAGTCCTTGCACTCATGCACGAACGGCGCATGGAGATGCAACGCCGGGGCGAAACTCCGCTGCCGCAACAAGTCGCGGCATGGCGGACAGAGTTCCGGCGAGTTCTCATGGAGAAATGGCGACAGCGACTGTCGCGACCCCGTGCTGGGCACGCCACAATTATGGCGGTAAGTCCCCTCTTTGAGGCGTGGTTGGAAAGACCTCACGGCGTCCTCACATTCCGCATGACGCAGGTCCTCACCGGACACGGTAAGTTCGGGAGGTTCCTGCACCGGATTCGTGCGGAAACGACGCCCGGGTGTCGCCACTGTGTGGCCCACCCGGAGGACACGGTGGAGCACACGGTGGAGGTGTGCCCCGCTTGGGCAGAGCAACGCCGTGACCTCGTGAGGGCAATCGGCGGCGGTGATCTCTCGCGCCGGGCCTTGGTTCAGGCCATGCTCCGGAGCGAGGAGGAGTGGCAGGCGGTCACCTCCTTCTGCGAAGCAGTAATGCTAGCTAAGGAGGCGGCCGATCGCGTGAGGCAACGGTCCTTACGCTCCAACCGCCGCCGGGATTCCGATCCCGATTTCCGGCCACCGTAGGCGCGGGCTTGCAGACGGCGAGCAATGGGTGGCTCGCCGTCTGATCGTCCGGTAACCGTCCGGACCGAGCCCAAGTCGTCGACGGCGCGTTTTGTTCCACGCGCGCCTCAAGGAGATGTCAGCAAATCGTAGGGGCCCAGAAGGGTCGAAGCCTACTGGGGCCACGGGTAGTGTGAAAGCGGAACCCGGGGCCCTGGGACGAAGGCAACGAAGGAACAGGAGTGGGTTTTTAGTCAGTAAGAGTCTGACACTATCTCCCGCTCCGCCCAAGAGCGGGGATGTCATTAGGATGATTTTCCCACCCAATAAAAAAAAAAAAAAAACTGTCTTATTTTTTGTTCCGAGTATACCGGTCTAACCCTTATTACACTACGCGACATTGAATAAGACTGTCTGAATATCGCGTAGTGTAATAAGCCCTTTAGATCGTCTTGTAAAATTGAGGGGTATGAATTGTGAATGTTTTAATAGTGGATGTGTTATTATATTGCCTAGCACGGCTACCACAAGCCCGAGGTGTTAACGATACGTAGTGTTTCACGAAGGCCTAGTAGAGCCGATGCTCGCTAGAGCCACGGAAAATTTTCAAAAACGAAACCCCGTGGTTCTAGAACGCAAAAAGCAAATAAAGTACACAGGTGTGGTTTTAGTCAATAAAAGTCTGACTCGCCTTCCTGCTCCACCTTAGAGCGAGAGACACTATTGGTTAATATCCCAACTTAAAAAAAAAAGTGTTGCCATTAGAAAGCTGAAACCATTTTACTTATAATGCAAAGATGTGGTTATTAGTTTGTCTTAGTTTTACGCAGTAACTGAGCAACTGATTGATGGATTTTTTCGTAAATATTTTTATAGTTTCTAATGTATTGACGTAAGGCTTACTCCCTTAATCAAAATCACTTTGACAGGTGACAAGACCACGTTAGCATATAATCTTTATTTATTAAAATTCTCTAAGATATACGTACTTTGACAGGGATAGACTACAAGAGTAAAGCCAAGCAAAATCTCGTACTAAAACTTGAACGCTCGACTTCAGATCATCCAGCCACACCCTAGAGGCTCGCTTACACAATTACATCGTTAGTGCTAACGGCTCGACATTTGTTTAGAGCACACGACCTCGTAAACTTACATTAATTTCGATAATGACCGTCAGATAGTTTGCCAGGAGACTTTATGGCGGACCCTTGAACCTTAAGGGCAAGAACAAAGAAACTTAGGGAAAAGGTAAGTGTGTATTAACGCTATTGTTACATAAGAGGATCTGGGAAGATATATCTTATCCGTAATGGTGGAAGGTGGGTTGTGCTTAAACGTTTTGTCAACACAATTATGTTGTAGGTCAAGGTTATGTGTGGTATAGTTCTGTGTTTACCACGATATGTTTAAAACATGCTTAAATTAAATAAAAAGATACCTATATAGAAGACAATGTGCGTAGGGTTTTATGAAAGAAGAAAAGAAAGAAAATATGTTTATTTGGCACACCATGATTAATTAATCAACAAATAATTGATTTACAACTAAAATTAAACTTTAAAAAATAAATAAGGATAAATAAAATTAACAGTAAAAAAATATGTCTCACGGCTACGCCAAATAGGTCCAGTTCAGCATAATGCCCGACAACTACGCAGCAGTTGCCTAACGCTGGTTTTCAACTGAACCTTAGAGTGGAGATACGGATGAAAATCAGTTTTTTATATGGGAATTAAATAAATAAATATACAAGTATATATATATGCTTATATTGATGTATAGAAAGAGATAAATCATAAATAGATGTTTAGTGTTAAATGTGTAGGTAAGTATATATAATATGAATAAATATCGCCAAATTCTAACTATAATATGATTAAAATTTAACCGGTCTCGAGCCACCGCCGCACCGTCAATACAGTGACAGTTACATTTACTATGCATTTAGCGGCTGAGCACGGCAGACAAGTAGCAAACCAGCGAAAAACAAAAAGTGATTGAGTTCGGGTATTTGAAGAATTTTTTTTATGAAATATTAGTACGAGTATTATTTCGTCAAATTCTTTAGCTATGATACATTCTAACACTACATTCTCATATTATTTTTTATTCTCATATATTGATGAATACAGTTCAAGGGCTACAAGAAAGAAGGGTCAAGAGAAATATTTTTTTTAGTCACGATATAAATATACATCTAAGTACAATTGAAGCGTTGAATCAAAACAAATCCTTCACCTCCTCGCTCGTCCTCGTCACTCGTCTTCGTCGCCCGTTCTGCCTCGGCCATCGGTCCACAAGGTGGATCGATGACCTTGGGAGGCCTTCCAACGTTACGTTTTCCGTCACTCCAAAACCTTTTGGCCCCAACGGCCAACTGTTTTTCGTGCAATGTGCCTTGATTGTGTGTAATAATATATCTATAAAGGTCTCGTTATTATTTAAGCGAATAATTTAGTCTCAATAAATAATATTCATAAACAGCAAAGTTATTAGCGTTTGTCAATATCCCAAAATGTCACTCAATTTATGGAAATATTGTACAGGCTATTGATATGCTTGAATAAATGCCAATCAAAATGGAAAAAACAACTACGCGTAGTATTTTCTAGTAACAAATGTTATGAATCATTGATTCGATTATGAATTTTAGTCCAGCCAATTTAGTCATTTGAGGTAAATTCACACCCAGCTGAAAATTAGTAGTATTGTTAAAAACACTATCATAAATCACCATCACCTTTTCCACATCATCTTTGTGTAGTTTATTTCATCACCACTGCTCTCAAAACGCTGAAGGAAAACATCTTGAGGAAACCGGCATGTCCTAGAACCAAAAAAATCGAAGACGTGTGACATTCACCAATCCGCACTGGGCCCGCGTGGTGGATTACGGCCCATTCCCTCTCCTAGAGAGGAGGCCTGAGTCCCAACAGTGGGAACATTAAAAAGGCTGATTATGCTACCATCATAAATTAAATCTAAAAAGTACTAATCGATCCGAAACCTGGAAAAAAAAAAATACTCGGGGTCAAAGGTCAAGGGCGTGAAGACGTGTGCATATTATGACAAACCTTTTTTGACGTTATTAATCATTGTATCTAAGAAACGGGCCACCGTTTCTTAGATACTTTTTTTTTCTTAGAGCCATCTAAGAAAAAAAAAAGTATTGAGACATTTTTGTACATAATTATCTGATCTACAATTTTTGTCCGGGTAATTTTATGATAAAATTTACCGTTTTGCTTAAAATAGTGAACACTCGTTTTTGTGACCTTTGTCCCCGAGTATTTTTTTTTCCAGGTTTCGAGTCGTTGAGGACTTTTAAGGTTTCATTTATGATGGTGTTTGGAACAATCCTACCAATTTTCAGAAGGTTCGAATTATTGTAACTTTACCACTATTTTTGGTCTAATTTAGAAAGAAAGAAAACACGTTTATCTGGCACACATTTGATTTGAATTTGACTGAAGTATTGCCAATTATGATAAATTTTCGTAGACAATTTTGGGATTTAATTTTTTTTTACTTTTGACTACCCAAATATGATCAGTAACTGATAAGGATAGAGCCCCATTTTTTTTTATTATATTTTATATTCATACCGCCAGTGTACGCAATTTATTCGGCTGAAAATTTTGGTCTCTATTTCATTGTTTATCTTGAAAAAAAAAAATGGTTTTATTTTTGTAATTTTACTAAAAAAAACGCGCAATTACGTAATAATAATGCCCCCCGCGCGCGAGAGGTTAAGTAAATTTATAAAACGTGCTCTGCCAAGAAAAACATGTGACAACTCGTTTATTCAGAAGTATCGTAATATAAGATAAATATCAGAATAGCTCCTCATCAACGTGGCGCAGTAAACTTGATATTTTTTGTTTACTTTTAATTAAGTTTAAATTGAAGGTAGAGAATTACTTTGCTTTAGTTTAAAACTTTAATCGGTGTTTAGCGTCGGCGATTGAAATAAAGTATAGTTTGTTTAATGGTAATAAATGGTTTAGTTAGCAAGTCTGTTTAAGAAGTACAACTACTTTTATAAAATAAATTATGTACTAAAACGTAGTTCGTGTTATATTTTTGCTCAGTTTTCTCATTTATAAATAGGTTTTTTTAGGTGGGAAAATCATCTAATGACAAATCCCGCTCTTGGGCGGGGCCGTCCCGATAGTGTTAGACTTTTACTGACTAAAAACCCACTCCTGTTCCTTCGTTGCCTTCGTCCTAGGGCCCCGGGTTTCGTTTTCACACTACCCATGGGTTTATGAATAGGGTGCGTTTAATGTGTTTATGTATTTCTATTGGAAAAAACATCGTGAACAAAATGGGTTAATTCTGAAATTATGAAAAACTAACTTCTCCCAGCGGCTTCGCCCGCGTGGGATTTGTACATCGTCCATTATAAATAGCCTATGCATCCACATGCTTGTAATCTCAGGATTACAAGCTGTTCTGGTAACAAATTCCAATCAAATCTGTTCAACCATTTAGCGTATAGTAGTAATCAACGTACATACAAACTGTCACCTTTTAAATATTAATGTGACAGTTGATTAATATCTACATTAACCGTCACACACCTTAACAAAATATGGAGGACAGCTGATTTTCAAGGTCGATGCTGTTGGGTTTGCGGATGGCGAGCAATGCGTAGCTTGCCCTCTGACCGAGTCAATAGCCAGCTATATTTCACGCGTGCTTCAAAAGATTCCAGCATAAATGACGGGGCCCGCTAAGTCTGATTCCTGCCAGTTTTTTTTTTTGGTGGGTGATCATTGACATCTCCCGCCTTTGGGCGGGGTGGACGGCGTGTCAGACTTTTACTGACTAAAACTCACGCCTAGTTCCTTCGTTGTTTTGCATTCCAGGGCCGGATTTTCCATTCAGAATCGAACCCATGGCCTATAAGAGTTGCGGGATTCTTCGAATGCATTACCGTGACCCTGGTATACAAAGAGCAACTAAAGGAACACAGGTCAGTTTTACTCAGTAAAAGACTGACACTCCCTCTCACTCCTAGTGCCACAAGAGTTATTTGAGGTTTTCAAACTTCAAAAAGAAAATAAAAATGTTGAGGTTCGCCATTCATTTTATTCATATTCACAAATACTTTCACCCCCTATAATATGTTAAACGAAAACCTATATTAGGTTACTCGATCAAGCTGTTTATCTGAATCATTTTTGAAAACAATCATCATTCCTTCAAATGAAATCACTCTAAAATAAATCGATATCGTTTCCAGTCAATTCAATCCCTGCGATACAATTTCCTGCTATCAGCTTTAAAAGGCCTTCTTTTAGAAGCTATTATCCCACCCTGATTAATATGATAATCGTGACACCAATTTTATTCGAACATTTATATGTAAAGCAGTATTTTTAGCCGCACACGAGACAGTGGTTCAAAGCTAAAATTGTGCCGGGTCTCCCCTCCCCACCCGGATATTAAGTTCGCCCGACCTCCCCGTATTTGGCACGGTAGGGGAAAATTTTAATTTCCAGCGTTTGCGTATAAATATGCGTGACTTTTTAACATACGGTTATCCGGGTCAGGTCTACATATTGTGCTGACGTAGCAGAGTAATTTGCCAATAGTTAGGTCTCGGGTTACGTTTTTTGTTCTAGTTTTCGAATGTCAATGAGTCAGCTGGTTTTTGTTGGTTGCTACACGAAGAAAAGTGTATACATTTGTTACCTAACAACAAACAAAGTTGGTCCTTCGTTATGAATGCTTTATCGGAAAATTGCATCGTCATAATAACTAATTTCGTTCAATAAACAAAAATAAAGTTAAACATCCGTAGCTGTTTTCGGCAAAAATATTCATATAAAGGAAGTCTTGCTTCAAAATTCCCTAAAGCAGACGTGACTTTACGCCATAATTTCACGTAACATTTCGCAGAACGTGCTCACGATATGAAGGACCTTACCTCGGGTTTAATACTTTACCTGTCATCACTAATGTCTTATTACAAAGCCCTGCAACACTCCAAAGAATGCGCTGCATTGTTGATCTGAAGACCCTCCTCACATCTTTATCATACCCCATCTCATCGCCCTGTCAAACTTCGTAGGGATCATCCCATATCCACACAACCATCTATCTCTGTCTCTCTCACACAATACGAAAGAGAAAACAATAAAGATCCTTTCAAATCCTTCACCTCCAAAGCAAACATTCAAAACATTTCACTTGAAAACAATGGAAACCATCAGAGAGCGATGTGGGCATCATTTATTCAGCCTAACACCCTCGCACGAGATGTTTCTTTGTCAGCACGACGGATCCGCAGAAAACATGCAAATATTCGAAGCGAAAAGCTTTCGGCTTCACCCCTTTAATGGTTAAGCAAATACAAGTACGTTGACTTGGAGACTCGCTCCAAAACTAAAAAGTGTTTTCAAGTCTCGACAAAGAAAGCGGAAGCCTCTCGAAGTCTTTTCTTAATGGAAAACTCTGGTGTATTTGAATAGCAATTCTAATTGGTCGAAAAGTTCGTGATGTTGGTTTGCAAAAAAAAGTGTATAACATTAAAAGTTTTTCTTTGTGACAAAATTAAGTAAGAATATTGTCAGGAGCATGTTTCTGAATCTTTTGTGGTAAGGCAAAGAAAGCGTTCTAGGAAACCCTGTAACTTGTTTTTTTTTTTGTGAAACAGCAATATTACATATTTTAAACAGGTTTTGTTCAAGTTTCCGATGACTTGTCCAAGTTTAAGGTTGAGGTTACGGTTAGGGGGCAATATTCATGATCTTATTGGAAGGATTTTATTATACAAGTACATTGTTATCTCAATATCTCTGACGAATGAAATAATTATCTGCATATTTATAATTTAAAATTTTCTTTTCGTTTGGAAAATCATCCAATGAAATCCCCCGCTCTTGGGCGGAGCGAGAGGGCGTGTAAGACTTTTAGTGACTAAAAACCCATTCCTGTTTCTTCTTTGCTTTCGTCCCAGGGAACACTTTCACGTGGGCAGAGCCCCTGGCAGAAGTCAGTGCGTTTATAAAATGCAGTCATTTTTACATCAAATTTTTTAGTCGCGTTTTTATTCTAAAATTCATGACGGATTATATTGCAGTTTTTGACGTAAGATTATATTGAACTTTACTATTAACAGAACAGAAGATCGTCGATAGGGCCGAAAGGTTCTGGAGTGGCAACCGCGTACCGGAAGACGCAGCGTTGGAAAGCGAGAATCCCACAAGGTGGACCGATGACCTGGTGAGGTTCTCGGGAATCCGATGGATACGAGACTTAAAGGACCGTTCAGAGTGTTGACACTTGAGGGAGGGCTATGTACAACTGTGAACGTCTTTTGACTGAAATTATGATGATTACTATTAAACTTGCTTATCTTCTTTGCTTCTCTAAGATCTCTTACGTCTTAGGTACTTGTGTCTATTTATAGGGTTCCGTACCTCAAAAGGAAAAAAAGGAACCCTTATATGACCCTATAAGGGTTCCGTTTTTTTCCTTTGTAGGTCTGCGGCCCCTTGAAACAGTGAAAAAAATAAAATTTCTAAGTTAATGAAAAAGAAAGATATTGCCATTTATGTCGCAAAAAACGTATATTTCGACACTCAAAGCAACCAATATTTTATAGTACTTTCCGTTGACCTAGAATCTTGAAATTTTGCATATCGCAAGGTCTTATAACACAAGTATAGGAATAAATCTAAAAACTGAAAATTTGTTATTACGTCATAAAACCTCTTATCCGTAGGTCGCAAGTCGATGGTAAGTAAAGTTATTTAGAAATATTACAAATTACAGCTTAGTATTTCTATCTTTTTTCCTCTCTTCACAAGTAAAATATATCATTACTATTGCGATAAACCCCTATGAAGAACATTACTGTACCTCATTGACTTTTATGAGAGTTCTGTCCTATTATTGGATTATGTATCAGTAATCAATCGTTATATTAGAATTCAGGGTAACGATGACATTAATGAAGATCATTTATAAGTGTATATATTGTCCGACACGAGGAGGATTGACAGGCGGTCGCCTCCTTCTGTGAAACGGTAATGCTAGCAAAGGAGGAGGCCGCATGTGCACGCGTGACGGAGCGGCCCTCACGCCCCAGTCGCCGGGATCCTGATCCCGATTTCCAGCCACTGTAAACGCGGGCTTGCAGACGGCGAGCAATGGGTAGCTCACTGTCCCACTGTCCGGACCGAGCCCAAGTCGTCGACGTCACGTACTGTTCCACGCGCGCCTCAAGGAGATGTCAGCAAAATGTAGGGGCCCAGCAGGGTCTAAGCCTACTGGGGCCAAGGGTCTCCTTCTGAAAGGAATACTCGGCCTTGGTATGAAAGGCAACGAAGGAACAGGAGTGGTTTTTTATCAGTAAAAGTCTGACACACACTCTCTCGCTTCGCCCGAGAGCGGGGGATATCATTAGATGTTTTCCCACCGAAAAAAAAAAGATTTATGTAGTGTTCTGAATTAAAAAAACCTAGAACTTTGATTTTTTCACGGCTTCATGGGACCGCAGACCTGAGTATATGGTTTTAATTTCAACTCAATACTTCCACGCGTTCTCGGGATAAAGAGTATTGACAGACAGACAAACAGACGGACAACAAAGTGATCCGATAAGGGTTCCAATTGTTCCTTTTGAGGAACCCTAAAATACATAAAAAATCGTTCAAACCGTTTCGGAGGAGAATTCTTGTAATCTCTTAAGGCTTTTTTTTTCTTAAAATTAAGTCTCTGTGACATACTATTTCAAATCAGCATTCAATTGGGTTGGAAAATTAAGGTGATAACAAAACAACAATCACGTCAAATTACCTATAATGCAGGATACCATTTCCTAGATAACGCGAACCAAATTCCCAATTTTGGGAACATCCAATTCCGTCTTCACTAAAACGAGGCAAAAACAAGAATCCTTCGTTGGAACCAGACGTCGAACAAGGTCATCGTCTCAACCGCATGATTATCTGTCTACCCGGTCCCCAACTACCTGGCGTGATGTTACACATGCATAAAGATACGACTTTAATAACAAAAACACGAACGTCTCTCTCTGAATCTTTTATAGTAAGCATTTTCTTTTTTGTGTGCACGGCAAATTGTCTGTAGTCACGAAATGAATGTGTTGTGTAATTTTCTTTTATTACCTATATACAAGTAGTATCTATCAATGCTTTTAGTTGATGACAAAATTGGCTTTGTTCGAACATAAATAAACTGGGGCCGTTTCATTAGAAGTAAACCTATCTGAGAAGGAATTCGACGTGTAGAAAATTGTGTAGGTAACATGGATGTAGGTCGTTTGACAAATGACGATGTTTTGTAGGGTATTACGAATGGTTTAAAACGTCGTTTATGTGTTTTTGTTTCGAGGGCTTCTTTATTTTCTATCAATGATGTTTATGTGTTATTTTTATATGTGTGGGTTGACTCGCGTGTTGGGAAACAATAAGTAATTGAATTGTTACTCATTTGGACTGGTTACTTATGACTAAGCACATTATCGCCACTACTAAAGCAAAAACTTTAGAAGTCTAAACGGTGATTTGAGGATAAAGTTTGAGTATTTCGTAGTTAATTACAGATCATCATCAACATCATTATTTCAGCCGAAAGACGTCCACTGTTGGACATAGACCTTCCTCAAATATTGCAATCGGTCCTATGCGTCTCGCATCTATTAGATTCACCAGGTCGCAGCTCTCACCAGGTCATCGGTCCACCTTGTGGGAGGCCTTCGAATGCTGCGTCTTACGGTGCGCAGTCGCTACTTCCGTCCCATCGACCACCTGTTCTACGAGTAATTGTGCTCTACCTACTGCCACTTAAGTTTGCCGATTCTTTGGGCTATGTTGGTTATTACAGATACTTAAGGGCCACCTCGTAATTATACATGTGGTCAAAAGCGTGAAGTCTTGAGTTCATTTTCCAGCCCAAGCCTAGTGTTATCGGTTTTACCATCTGGAATTTGACTGCAGTAACTCTGCCCTTTCTTCATAGCTTCTAAACAAAACTCTCAAATTCTGAATATAGGAGAAACCTTCAAAAAAAAAAGCGTCTGAGCTTTCGAAGAACAGATCACGGAGCGTGGAATTTTGACTTTACTAAAATCATCCCGGTGATAATTATCATGACAGGAGTCCCGTGACCTGTTAAAAGTCCACCACGGAACCCTTTTCGTACAACGCCTGTTAGGGCATATCCCTGGAGAGACTGTAAAGGGGTCTCCCACATCTCATTCTAACTCATCGTAACGTAATGTGACGTTTATCTGATTTAAACTTAAATAAAAAGTAAAACTTGTGATAATGAAGAAGTAAGGACCAGGCCTGGATCACAGGCGCATTGGATGTACCTTACTAACATCTCTTTGAGATGCCCTTGGAAGCGTCTCAAAGAGTTGTAAGAAAAGTTGACAGGGCCAGCTTGGGCCGATGTGTGCTAGGGTTGCAGATTGTTATGTAACTGGTTGGTAACTGGTAGGAAAGCTGTAGGTTAGTAAAAGTCTGACTCCTTCTCGTTCTAACCGGAGCACGAGAAGAAGTTTATTTCTCAGGTAAAAAAAAATATGATAAATGATATTTATTTTGTAAATAGGTTTTAAAAACAAAAAAAAATAGACGTGTAAAAACACTTTTATACGTCTATTTTTTTTCTGTCAATTTGATCTAGATGAAGCCGGTGTTTCCTAGCTGACCCCGAGAAGAAACACCGAAACAAACTCAGGGGTCAAAGTCTCTTTTAAAGTCCATACAGCAAACATGTAATGGTCAAATCTTATGAGAATCATTGATAATGAAGACCTGCATTACAAAACGAAGAAACCATTCATTAGTCGACGCTGCACCTGTCTATAATTTACGTAAAGATTACAAGCAATTAAACTAAATTCGTCCGTCTGTCCCGTCCAAATTCGATTTGTATGCTAAGCTGTGATTGGCGTATGGAAATGAGGCGTCGCTTCAAAACCGTTCATGTGAATGGTTTTACCAACTCGTATTGTTTAGATGGCAAGTTTGTGGTAATTTGGAGCGAAAAACTTGTTTTGGCTTGTGGAGGAAATTGTATTAGTTTGTTAGTTTTTATTTAAAGAGGAGGAATGTAAATGGGAAAGCTGTCAGGAGAGAGAATAACATATTACATATATAACTAGGTAAGTGTGTTGTGAGGGTTAGATTGAACGGGGTTAACTAGGGCTGATGCCTGCCAGGGTTGGCCATTTTCAAATTAGATGACCACGATAACAACATGATATCGTGGTGCTGGCAGGCCCATTTATCTGACGATGTCGAGTTGGCATCAACCAAACAGCTTGTATGCGTTATGCTACCAAGCAATCTACTAGTCCCACGATATCATTCATTAGCGTTTAATGTGGAAACGATCCCCACTAGGATGTACAAATTAGCTTGGAAATTA
The DNA here is from genome assembly GCA_949316375.1 of Mythimna vitellina. NCBI lineage: Eukaryota > Metazoa > Arthropoda > Insecta > Lepidoptera > Noctuidae > Mythimna > Mythimna vitellina. The sequence continues at coordinate 1,367,945 of OX438687.1, read as the reverse complement.
TTTATTTCTATTTTTGAAATTTGATAATATTTTAGTATTGTATAATATAGTATGTATGTGTTATTGTTTGTGTTGTAATGTATTGTAGTATGTGTTGTGTTTAGCATTTTTTTTTTCAATATGCGAATGGGAGTACTATGGTGCTATTTATGGTTTTTAGGTTTTGACATAAATGAGCATGGTAATTGAGAGTTTTTCATGCTCATCCAAATGTCTCATTGATGGTGGAATCGATTCGGTTCCTTTCAAAATAGTTGAGCTGAGTGCTGCTTATATTTGCGTCATGTCCGTGAACGGGTGCTTTCTATTGAGACCGATGATCTCTTAGCTGGCAATTGCTATTTTAATATCTATATTTAATTTTTAATTTTACTTTATTCATATGATAGTAGCGACAAGAGACATGTAACCGAGATATTTGTAATACACATCATGATTGAAAAAAGTGTCCATAAAGTTTCTTGCACATTCTTCTCCATAGAGATCTACGCTTTGGAATGTGCAATTAGCATTATTTTTTTCTGACTGACTGACTTCCTTCTTGTCATTTCAAAAGTGCTTGTAAATCTTTTATTAGAAATAAAATGCTTTGAATCTTTAAATCTTTGATTATTGCGGGATTTTCCGAAAGAGTAACCGCGGCCCTAGAACGCAAAATGCAACTGAAGGAACACAGATGAGTTTTAGTCAGTAAATCACTGACACTTCTCGCTCCATCCAGATGAGAAGTTACCAGTTTGATGATTTCCGAGCAACAAAAAAAAGTTAATATCAAATAGGCATGCAGTCGCTCCATGGATTCAGCTGCATTCAGTCAGACTGAAAGCTGGACCTAACTTAGATTGAAAAAGGCTTGGCTTTGTAGTACTGTTTGGAGGTTATTCGTTTTTCATAATCATCATCTTCCTGCCCTTATCCCGTGTTATTTGGGGTCGGCGCAACACGTTTTTTTCTTCCACTCTGCCCTGTTACTCGTCATGCTATCACTAATTTCCTTTTCTTTCATATCACTCTTCACACAATCCATCCATCTTTTCTTTGGTCTCTCTCTCTTATTCGTTTTTCATAACGATAATATTAATATCGGGAACAAGGTCCAAGCTACCGGTGGTCAAGGCTCCTGAGAGAGAAATCTCCGAACAATACGCGCCGTGTCCAGGAGTAATGCCTTCTGCAATCAAGCCCTTGATTCAACTGCCTAACGAGAGCCTCCTCAGATGTTGGTCGGGGTTCTTGGCAATATTGATATAGTTATAGATAAAAAGAGAAACTGACTGACTTACGTATCAACACACAGCTTAACCTATTGGGCTTAGGAACGTGAAATTTGGCACAAGGTTTACTTTTATGGTATAGGCGAGAGCTAAGTAGAGATTTTCGGAAATTCAACTTTTAGTGGAGTGAAATGGGGGTCCGAATTTTGTACGGAGAAACCTACTTTCACGTGAGCGCAGTTGATGGCAAAAGCTAATGCTTATAAAATCGAATAACAAATAAACAATATCTTGACACTTACCAACAAATATATTTAGTTCAATCTCGTTCCCTTCTTGATTTGTAAAAAATCTGCTGCTGTACTCCAAATTAAAAAAGAACATCGCGTTTTGCCTTAGATTGTTGACACCTCTACGGTCCGGACTGAGCGTTTCGCGTCATCGTTTATACCGGGTACATTGTAGGACTAGTACAATTTGCCTGCTGCAGTCTTCCCGTCGGTTTATAATTTAGGTGTCTTCAAGGCTAGAGTGAATAGGCTCTTAATAAACTAGTGCGATTCACCATCAACGATTGCACCACAATTACCATCTGGTGGGATCGCAGTTATGCACTAGTTTATGAAATAAAAAAAAGAACAATACCTGGTCCACTAAAATAATGACCGCCACTAACCATACAAATAGGTTCCATAATACACACAGGTTCCCGTTAACCAAACACATACATTCCTCGCATACTACGCTCGGCCCGCGGCCATCCATCCAAATATAATACGGGCCACTTAATATTCCAACAGTGGAAATGACGATATTGACTCGTTATGATCGGAGACTTTGAATAGCTGGGTTATCGACCAACTCACCGAAATGTACGCGGAATATTGTACCACCTGAAATTTGGGCTGCAGATGGAATTGGGCCTCTCAAAGGCCGAGTAATCGAATTCAGGCCAAAAATGGCCTGCTATTCAAGGTACGCGGTCATTTTGATTGGCGGTTCTGATGCGACTGATGTGTGGTGTGTATTATAGGTTGACAATGTTGATGAAGGACATTATTACATTTTGGTTATAATTTGAAGTGGATTGATTGGTTTTGTGAGGAATGATATGATTAAGACCAGTCAGTGATTACGACCGCGCAACGAAGTGACTTCACGAAAAACTTTTTGAGGCAAGATGCCTTTGAAATCTTTTTTTGTTTAAATGATGATGATTGTTTTAACTCTGTCACTCAGTTCATATATCTATTTAGTAGTGAAATTTTTAATAGGGTCCGTCCACTCTTTTATTTAAAATTCTATTGTACCTGACAAGGTTGATAATTGTTTCCATTGTTTGAAGTTTACAATACACACACGTGTGGTAAATAGGATGGCGGAGGTAGTAATGGTGGTATGTAGTGGTAATCCAATATATACTTTATGGATTATAGCATAGCATAGTCGGCCTTATAATGTTTCAACTGTTGCGACTCAGGCTTCCTCTCTAGGAGTGGGAATGGGCCGTAATCCACCACGCGGGCCTAGTGCGGATTGGTGGATGTCACATGTCTTCGAATTTTTGGTTCTAGGACACGCCGGTTTCCTCACGATGTTTTCCTTCACCGTTTTGAGAGCAGTGGTGATGAAATAGATTACACAAAGCAATGCGCCTAACTGGGTTTGAACCCGTGCCTTATAACTTGTAAGTCGGAACTTGTAAGTTGTAGTTATGGATTATAAGTATCCATAATGTCCAAATAACTCATGAATGATTATTTTTCTTAACTGTCATAAATCATGACAGTAAAGCAAAAATACTTATAGATTATTATCATTTTAAGACCGGTCTGCATAAGAAATAAAATATTGATAATACCGATTCAGAAATCGGACACCGATGAGACCCTGAGTACAATAGAAGGACTTTCTACTTATTGTTCGAGACGTTCGGCTCATTCAGCGAATAAAAGTGCTGAAATTAATTTCAGCATATTCTTTACGAGAGAATAAATAAATACTTAATATAGTGTATTAGGAATTGTTAATTCTTTCTCCAGAACTTACTTGATAAGTTATTGTCAAGTAACCGTTTTTAGATGGGTAATTATCCAATGATTTCTCTCGCTCTAGAATCAAACCTATGGCCCCAGTAGGCTTCGGATCTGCTGGGCTCTTACGATTTTGCTGACATCTCTTTGAGGCACGCATGGAACACCACGCGTAGTCGACGACTCGTGCTTGGTCCGGACGCTTACCGGATGGCCGGACGGCGGATTGCTCGTTGTTTGCAAGTGCATGCCTACGGTGCTTGGAAATCGGGGACAATTTAATTAACAGAGTGACTCTATGGAAATTAATTTCATATCAGAAATGTGTATTAAATGGTACTTTTAAGAATCACTGACGCAGTTATGTTGGTCCTTATTTTAAACATATCTTTAAAACAATACAACAATGACTTAGTATATAACTTGTTGTGTGTAACATTATGTTTAATATGCTTCGAAATTTCAATAAATATATAAAATGTTTTTGTATTCAATCTTTCTTCTATTGTAATACTTTATTTATGTTATATACATTGATCAAACCATTCGATCCGCTTTAACGTCCATCTTAAATGTGGCCCTGGATGACCGAGCGTGGGTACAAGCCACGCTACCCATCCGTTTTGGCGGGCTCGGCATCCGCAAAATTTCTAGTATAGGTCTACCGGCGTTTCTGTCTTCGGTCCACAGCACTCAACAGTTAGTTGAAAGCATCTTAACTCCATCACTGGTTGACTGTGAGGTGCCGTGCTTGACCGACGCCGTGAACGCCTGGAAAGTGGCTTGCCCGGACAAGGCGTTGCCCGAGAATCCATCTTCCCAGAGACAGTGGGATGAGCCGCTCTGCAGGTTGGTACGGAATAATCTTATCAATACGTCCACCAATATTGCTGAGCGCGCCCGCCTTCTGGCTGTGGGTGAATGGGAGTCGGGCCTCCGGCTACAGGCTCTACCGTCACCTAACATAGGAACTATGCTGAGTGACACCACCTTCCGGATCGCTACATGCTTGCGTCAGGGTGCTCCTAGTGGAGCTCCACATCGATGTCAGTGCGGCGAAGCAGTCGACCGCCTCGGACACCATGGCCTATCATGCAGTAGAAGCGCTGGTCGGATAGCACGACATGCCAGTATTAATGACATCATCCGCCGAGCTCTTGTCACCGCTGGGGTGCCAGCTGTTTTAGAACCCAATGGCTTGGCACGTGACGATGGGAAGAGGCCAGACGGGATGACTATAATGCCTTGGAAATTGGGTAGGCCTTTGGTGTGGGATGCAACATGTGTCGACACCCTTGCGCCATCCCATCTTCTGAGTACGGCAGGTTGTGCTGGGGCGGCTGCTGCAGGTGCAGAAAACCTCAAACGGCGTAAATATAATAACCTCATCGGAGGTTATATATTTGAGCCGTTCGGGGTTGAAACACTGGGGCCATGGGGTCCGAGCGCTCATCGAGTTGTTCGGGATATCAGCAAACAGCTGGTCGACTCTTCGCGTGACCAGAGGGCTGGGCTTTTCTTTGGTCAACGAATTAGCATTGCCATCCAGCGTGGCAATGCTGCCAGCGTTCTGGGCACTTTTCCCATTGACATCGATGTGGACGAATTTTTTGATGCCCTATGAGTTCTTTTTCTACCAGTTTGTACATAATATTATTTTCAATTTGTTTAAATATTTATTAAGTTATAATATTTATTAGTTAAGATGTATATAATATATAAAATTGAAAATTAAATTAAATAAAAAAGAAATTGAAACGCCATTAAATATATAGAATAATTAGATGCTAATTATTTTTTTACCTTTTATTTAGCCTTCTTGACATTATAATCAGTATTCCTTGACATTCTATGGTTTTTATCAATTAACTTAAATTTTAATTCTTCAGAATATCTGTACCACTGGGCTGAAAACAGTAGAATATTTTGGACATTAATAATAATTATGTAACATATTGTAATAACAATGTTCAAACAAGATTTATTATTATTTTTATGTCATAACAATGAAAGTCAAAACATTTCCACGTAGTAAAACGGCACCAACTTGCTGTTTTAAACCGAATACTATTTCATTATTCCCGTCACAAAACAGTCGACACTTTACCACCTGACACTAATAACCCTCATATAGGCTGTTACACGGATAATCATATTTATACTATTATGCTAATTCTGCGCCATGCGCGTATATCACGCACTTGACGGCTGTCGTGTCTCCACATTGTTACGCACAGTTTACACACAAGCTGTGCTTGGCACTTGATATTAACTGCTTCAAGAAGGTGCAATGGATATTACGTTGGAGGTATTGTGTTCAATGACAGAATCTTGTTTCGTTAACGTACGTCACCAGATGTCTAGGTACCCTATAGACTGGGACTGCTCGCTCATTGAGTGATTCCAGGAAAAATAGTGGCACAGTGATCACGTGCTATCGTGAACAGTGAGGCTCAGGGGAGACCGTTGTACAGTTCCGTCAGGGATATGCCGGAAAGGCGTTGCGCAGAGGGGGTTTCGGAATGGTCCTTTGAGAGGTAACGGGGGCCTTTACCTCTATATGCTGATGGTAATCACCAAGGTGGTTTAGTCAGGTGAAAATCCCAGACTCCCTGGACTTATCCCCAAAGCCCTGGTGCCTTTAGAAGGTTTCCCCTTGAAAAAATAAAAAGAAAACCCTATAAACTTTATGGTGATCAATTAATAGTAAACGAGCTTTTGCTCATGGTATTTAAGTCCTTTAGGGTACGAGCTTATTGCCATCAACCAGGTACAGGTCCAGACTCCGAATGAAAAGTTCCAGATGGGAAAGCCCGGGAATTTATCCAGAACCCTGTGCTCAGAAGCGGCGCTTGTGACCACTACTAGAGTAGAGATGCAGTCAAGAGCAGCCCCCCTAGCCAAGTTACAATCGTATCGTTCACGCCGAACGCCTCGAGTAGGCCACGCCTCCGATTCCTTTGTTCTGACGTCATGTCAACGCTCAGTCACGTGGTCAGAACAAAGGAATCGGAAACGTGGCCTACTCGAGGCGTTCGGCGCGGACGATACAATTGTAACTTGGCTAGGGGGGTAGTTCCTTTTAGAATTGGCACCTATCAAATTAGTTGCTTTTTGAAAGCTCTGCAGTGTGTTGATGACGACCTCAGGTTTATTTATTTTACCGACACATTGAAATTTGCTAAAAGTATTGTGTCTGCACAATCCCTAAGTTATCTTATTATGACTACCTCCCTCACAATGAACTTCAGTTACAATGTGTAGGCTTACTTTACGTGAATTCTACAAAATTTAGGGTAGGTAACTATTTCGGTGACTAACAAAATTATAATAAAAAAGCTACAAAATATTAAATCTAGCTCATTTAAGCAAACAGCAGTGTAAGAGCAGTGGTGGCCGAGTGGTAACGGCCCCGACTTACGAGTTGTAGGTCGTGGGTTCAAACCCAGCCAGGCGCATTACTTTGTGTAATTTATTTCATCACCACTGCTCTCAAAACGGTGAAGGAAAACATCATGAGGAAACCGGCATGTCCTAGAACCAAAAATTCGAAGACATGTGACATCCACCAACCCGCACTGGGCCCGCGTGGTGGATTACGGCCCGTTCCCTCTCCTAGAGAGGAGGCCTGAGTCCCAACAGTGGGAACATTATAAGACCGACTATGCTATGCTATGCTATTTACTTAAGCAAACATTTTCAGTGCACAGCTATTCAAGAAGTAGGAAGCCTTAACTGACTTGATAGATTAGCATGAATAATATAAGTAATATCTACACAGAATTGATTGACCTTTGTATAACCTTCACAAGTTTTATCTTCAGGCAGTGTATTCTAAGTTGTAACTGTAGCTTATGAATAATAATCTGATTGTACAAACACCTACATTATGCCATAACTTTATAAATATTTATAAAAGTGAGGCCAAAGGTATAGTTATGTGGAAATTGTATTACAATGTTTTGGATTATGAGTAGTTCTCTCTGTACTGTTTTAGATTCCAAGAAAATCAGAAAATCTGCCAAAAAAAAAAACGAATTGGGTTGCTAATGGTATTCGGAACAATTTTCAGCATTTTTGAACTCTCAGGCAGTGTATTCTAAGTTGTAACTGTAACTTATGAATAATAATCAAATTGTATAAACACATAAACAAAGAAAGAAAACATGCTTCATACATACATAATGCTTTAATTTAATTTATAAAAATAAGGCTGAGTTAAGTGGAAATTGTATCATATTGCTATGGGCTACATCATCCAGTAACCGTCTAGACCGAGCCCAAGTCGTCTCAATGAGATGTGTGCAAAACGTAGGGGCCCAGCAGGATCGAAGCCTACTGGGGCCAATGGTCTGCTTCTGAAAGGAAGACTCGGCTCTAGTATGAAAGGCAACGAAGGAACAGGAGTGGGTTTTTAGTCAGTAAAAGTCTGACACACCCTCCCGCTCAACCCAAGAGCGAGAGATGTCATTGGGCTAAAAGCAGTTCTCACTATCCTATTATAGATTCCATCTAAAAGATTAGCATCAGGTAGTCTACTAGTGGTAGACCATCTGATGCTAATGGTTCAGTAGTCAGGCAGCCGTTGTTCTGTGTATGCCGTCGTTGCATATACAAGAATGACTTACTCCAGCATTAAAACTTGAAAATATAACCCTCATTTAAAAGTCAAGATCTAAGCTTGTTGTAGAGGATTATTGCCTTTATATACTGTCAACTTTGCCAAAAGCTTTTGTTCATAATATAATAAAACCACTACCTAGTATAAAATAACATCTTCTAACATAAATAAATTCATCAAAAGGAAGTCAACTAAAATCAACCTTTGAATATTACCTGTTTGATACTATCACGTTCAAGTGGACACTACTTACTCTAATTTCCGGAATACCTTTGACATGGTTCACCATCAGCTGCTGTTAAATAAGGTTGCGTTGAATGGTGTACGTCGTACGGCGATCTATTGAGATGGTTTGCTTCGAACGTTTTGAATACAAATCAAGAGGGTAGTAATAAATGTTTTCACTTCCAACACTTTATTAGTGGATTATCTCAGGGCTCCGACGGTGAGCAATGGGTAGCCCAACGTCCAACCATCCGGTAATCGTCCGGACCGAGCCCAAGTCGTCGACGGCGCGTACTGTTCCACGCGTGCCTCAAAGAGATGTCAGCAACCGTAGGGGCCCAGCAGGGTCGAAGCCTACTGGGGCCATGGGTGATGCGAAAGAGATCCCCGGGGCCCTGGAAATAAAATGGCAGAGAAGGAACAGGAGTAGGTTTTTTGTCAGTAAAAGTCTGACACTATCCCCTGCTCCGCCCAAGAGCGGAGATGTCATTAGATGATTAACCACCCAGAAAAAAAAAAAAGAAAAAAAGAGGGTAGTTATATAGATAAATGTTTTCACTTCCAACACTTTATTAGTGGATTATTTCAGGGCTCTCACGGTGAGCAATGGGTAGCCCGTCGTCCAACCGTCCGGTAATCGTGCGGACCGAGCCCAAGTCGTTGACGGCGCTTATTGTTCCACGCGCGCCTCAGGGAGATGTCAGCAAATCGTAGGGGCCCAGCAGGGTCGAAGCCTGAAGCATGGGTAGTGTGAAAACGAAACCCGGGACCCTGGGACGAAGGCAAAGAAAAAACAGGAGTGGGTTTTTAGTCAGTAAAAGTCTGACACTATCTTCCGCTCCGCCCAAAATCGGGATTTGTCATTGGATGATTTTCCCACCTAAAAAAAAGGGGCTTCATTTTAGAACTACAATTATCCATCAATTTCAAAGCCTCGAGCACAGGCGCAGAGTAGCCAGCCTATCGGTATTTTACAGGTTACATTTTGGAGAGTGTGCGCGGGAACTGCATGACTTGATTCCGCCATCTCCTTTCTACCATCGGACAAACCGACGAACGGCGAGTATCCACCCTTACGTTGTTGAAACTTCAACGGCCCGGACTAAGCGTTTCGCTTCGTCGTTTATACCACGTACATCGAAGGACTGGAACAATTTGCCTGCTGCGGTCTTCCCGTCCAACTATAATATAGGTGTCTTCAAGGCTAGAGTGAATAGGCTCTTAATAAACTAGTGCGCCTGACCATCAATGATTGCATCTCCGCTTACCATTAGGTGGGATCGCAGTCGAGCACTGGTTTATATCAATTAAAAAAAAAAAAAAAATTATAAATGATATTTTCAAAATGTTTTCCAATAAAATAAATGCAATACACAGACGATCTGAAAATGTTGGGTGTACTAATATTATTAACAAGTCCTGTTTGCCGTATCTTCTAGTTACTCTTACAAACACAATCTAATATTTTTTTCATAAATTTTGCAATTTTCGCCATTTCAAAAGGACAATCCAATTGCCCTGTTAGTGAAATATTCGGATCTGCTAACATTTCTACTTCTTATATATTTTGCCTTCCTAACTAAGAATGTAATGTAATTAATACCAAGAAAGAAAGCCAAATAAACCAAGAAAAAGGAGGAAGAAAAAAAGAAGACGAAAGATTTGACTCCTTTTTTTCGATGGGAAATCATTCGATGACATCCCCCGCACTTTGGCGGTGCGAGAGAGCGTGTCAGATTTAACTGACTAAAACCTACTCATGTTCCTTCTTTGCCTTTGTTCCAGGGCCCCGGGGTTCTCTTTCACACAACCCATGGCCCCAGTAGGCTTCGATCCTGCTGGGCCCCTACGGTTTAGCTAAAATCTCCTTGAGACGCGCGTAGAACACTACGCGTCGTCGACGACTTGGGCTCGGTACGGATGGTTATCAGACGGTCGGTCGGCGAACTACCCATTGCTTGCCGTCCGCAAGCCCACGCCTACAGTAGCTGGAGATCGGGTTCGGGATCCAGGCGGCTTCGGCGTGAGGGCCTTTCACTCGCGTGTGCAGCCGCCTTCTTTGCTAGCATTACTGCTTCGCAGAAGGAGGAGAACGCCTGCCACTCCTCTTCGTTTATCCTCGCACGTTTATTTTCTTCAACAAATAAAAAAATAAGTGAAAATGTCACTTTAAATATGCCAAGGTACTAGTTTTTCCCGCAGTTTCGCCCGCGTACATAAAATATAGCCTATGTCACTCAGTAATAAAGCAGCTTTCTATCGGTGAAAAAAAATTTTAACAAGCGGACTAGTACTTCAGAGATTACCTCCTACAAACAAAAAAATAAACAAAAAAACAAACCACCTCTTTATAGTATTAGTGTAGACTACTAATAGGTTTATCAAGCGTATTGTAGGCCGTACGGAAAACCTTTCTAATAGGCATTTTTTACTAACTTTTCGTTTCTACCTTATATTAAAAAGTAGATACTACCTAAGAGCAGTGGTGGCCGAGTGGTAATGGCTCACGGCAAACCCAGCCACCACTGCTCTCAAAACGGTGAAGGAAAACATCGTGAGGAAACCGGCATATCCTAGAACCAAAAATTCGAAGACATGTGACATTCACCAACCCGCACTGGGCCCGCGTGGTGGATTATGCCCATTCCCTCTCCTAGAGAGGAGGCCTGAGTCTCAGCAGTGGGAACATTGAAAGGCTGATTATGCTTATATAGATACTACCTGAGTAATGAAAAGTAACCCTATACTAGGTAATGGTCTACCCGTGTGCGAATTTTCATTCAAAGTTGAGCCCTTGAGCTGTGATTGATGAACATACATCAAAACCTACTCAAAGACTTCCACGTTATTAATATTAATAAGGTACAAAGATGACACGAGAAAAAAGGGAAACGATTTTAAATAATTGATTTGTTAGGTACCTAAACTTTTCTGAAAACATTAAATTATAAATTCGCGGTTGCACGAAATCCATCAGAATAATGTAAAGTACATAAATTAATAATATATTAAAGCCGACGGGTGAAGGGCTTATTTTTAATAACGTCGCTATTTTGATTTATTGCTTAAAAAATGTTGAGCGACACCCCATATTTTTTACGAGAATAATGAGCATGCAATTTTCGAGCACCTGGCTTCTCAAAAGAATGGTTTGCGTCTGAAAATTGCTTGTCTTATTTTGGGATGAGAGACGATTTGTTCTCAGTTATATTTATGCATGTCAAGAAATGTCACCGTGTGCTGTTCACTATATTTATCATGCCCATGTGACCTAAGTATGTAGGATTATGTAAAACAATTTCAAAAGTAATTTTACCAATAAAAAGACTTTAGAATCTGAGAACGTGGTGTACATTTTCAGATTTCTAAGCTCTTTGTTCGTACTTCAAAGTTAGACTCAGTTCTTGGAAAATGCCTTTACCAAGTGACTATTCTAGGTGTTATATTCATAAAATGATAAATCCTACACCTTGATACAAAACTCCAGTGAAACATCACGTAGCCCATGAAAAATGAGGATGGCGAGCGAGAGTCAGTAAAAGTCTGACACTATCTGCCGCCCCGCCCAAGAGCGGGGGATGTCATAAGATGATTATTTTCCTACCGGAAAAAAAAAAGCCCATGAAAAATAAAATAATATTTTATGAAGAATAAATAACTTCATAGAAGTTGCGAAATAACTAGCGAATTCTGAAAACCCTTTTAACTAAATCCGTATTCGAGCTATGGTGTTAAATTGACTATAAAAAAAAAGAATACCGAAACGATAGACTCAAAATTCACAACATCACTATTCGTATCGCTTGTTTTTTTTTTTCAATAACTAAACCACAGCGTAAAAAAGTTCCACTGACGCAAATAGGCCAGCATCCAGTGTACAAATCTCGCCAGTCGCTCGTCCCCAGTTTATCTATTTTTATCGAATCGTGTGAACACTCGATTAATTTATCGATTATTGGACAGGCTGGCCCCGCATTTGCTTGCTCTAATGTAACATCGGTATCATCTTCCTGATCCGTAAAATCTGTAGTATAGATGAACTGATTTACTGAAAATAAACTGACCTACCAAAATTTTCACTATACTATCAAAAATGAAGAACAAGAAACTTTATTTCTTACCAGAATAGAAGGTTTTTGGTTCGGATTTTGACCATCGATTAATGTATAAATAAGCAAATTGATTCTTGGTAGCTAAGTATCTGAAGTTCCGGTCCGACACCTTGGTCCGGTATGAAGTCCATCATCATCATCTTCCTGCCCTTGTCCCATCTTATTTGGGGTCGGCGCAACACGTTTTTTTCTTCCATTCTATCCTGTCAACCGTCATACTATCACTAACTTCCTATTCTTTCATATCACTGTTCACACAATCCATCCATCTTTTCTTTGGCCTCCCTCTCCCTCTCCACCCATCCACTTGGTCCGGTCTGAAGTGTCGGTTTTCAATTACATGGACAGAGTGAAAATTTATAAAACCCAGACCATTTTTAGTAGCATCAAAAGAAAAAATAATTTATTTGGTACAGCACAAGGCACAAACACAATATTAGGTAACACGAAACACAAAAAAAAAAAATACATCATTCGTCATTTTTTTTTGTTCATCTGATGGTGATTCATGTAAAAAAAGTATGTTACTGAACATAATATCTTTTTTTATTGAGGGGGAAACCATCGAATAATTTCTTTCTATTCTGGATGGAGCGAGAAGGAGTGTAAGAATTTTATTGTCTAAAATCCACCAGTGTTTCTTTTGGTGCCATTTGCGTGCCAGAGCTGTGGACACTCTTTCGAACAATCGTGGAACAAACCCACAGCTCTGGCAGGACTCGTCATCATGCTTATGTCATCTTTAGTAGCTTTGTACATGATATAATTATAAATATACAAATAACAAATCATCGTCATCTTCCTGCCCTTGTCCCATCTTATTTGGGGTCGGCGCAACACGTTTTTTTCTTCCATTCTATCCTGTCAACCGTCATACTATCACTAACTTCCTAAAGATACAAATATTAAATAATAATAATATCTTTTTTATTAAATATATATTTGACAGGCCTGTTGGTCTAGTGGTTAGTGGCCCTGACTACTACGCCAGAGGTCGTGGGTTTGATTCCCACCCAGAAGAAATGTTTGTGTGATGAGCATTTGTTCTGTGTCTGGGTGTAATTCATCTATGATATGTATGTATTTAAAAATATATAAGTATGTTTATCAGTTGTCTAGTAATACTAGACGGTGTTGTGTGATAATTGTGGAATATTACTATTACTATATTACTATTATATTTGGGGGTAAGCATAATAATATCGATAACATATCAATTACACAACGTAATTGAAAAGGTATCTCATCATTGTCAATCAATTTTCCTACGTTGCATTTTTCTAACACCCCTACGTAGTTTAACGGGGCTTCATGTCTGATGTATCTGCTCCAGAACAGTTATTAGTCATTCCAGTCTAGACGATCTCATTTTCTAAGAAATTTCAAGACAATTCTTTATTCTCGTATTCGTTTGAATTACGAACTAATCAGTTTTTACAGTCGATAAAGCAGGGAGATAAAGTATTGTGTATGACAGAATGATACTTCTTATTTATTTATGATTTGAAAAACTGGAATATGTTTTAGGCAAATTGGATACTCAAGGGTTTAGATACAGAATTTAAATTAAGTTTTACGTGGATGAAAATGAGGTGTTAAATCATCTTAATTTGTATTATTCTTTTGTGCGCGTGTTTGTCACCTAATTTTTCCTAAACGGCTTGACCGATATGGATGAAATTTTGAGTAGGTATCTGAATGATTATCCACTCTTGTGGCCGCCTCCTTCGCAAGCATTAATACTTCGCAGAAGGATGCAACCGCATCCCATTCCCTTTCGCTCCCGATCCATGGCCTAAACCAGGGCCCGGCGCAAGAGGTCGCCGCCGCCGATCACCTCCTCTAAGACACGGCGGTTTTCCATCCTATGTTCACCGTGTCCTCCAGGCAGTCCGCGTAATGATGACATCTGGTCATTTCTTCCGCCTGAATCTGGAACACGAACCTCCCGAACTGTACATGCCCATGGTGCTTCTCCAGCCACTCCTCAAAGAGATCGCGGCAATTGTGACGCGCCTAGGAAGGAACACAAGAGAGTTTTATTCAGTTCAAATTTAACACTTTTTTTTTAAGTGAGCAATCATCTAATGCCATCTCCCGCCCTTGGGTGGGGCGGGAGGTCATGTCAGATTTTTAATGACTAAAACCCTTTCGCTTATGCAAACGCTGCATTATTATGGTAAACATTGCTTATGTTTATCATACAAACAGAATGTTTTAAACATAGTATGCAATTTATATATAACTACGAGTAACTTCTAAATAATCCATCTACTTAGCTATCTCACATTGCGAAAAGATTGAAAAAAAAAAACGAAAAATATTTAATTTTGTTAGATCTCTTATATGAATTAGAATCTTATATAATCTAAAAATTTGAGTTTAATAACAAGTTAAAGCAATATTGTACTCTTATCTAATTTAATATTCTCATATTAAGTCTTGATATTTACAATGTGTAGGAGTTTTATTATAATACAACCTTTTATACGTTTAATAAAAAGTAAAACTTATAAAATCTCTTCTGTAAAATTTTCCATATCAATTTCACTAACTAATACAATTACTAGCATTTAAAAAGACCACAGATATTCTCGCCTTTCTGTGCTCTAGAAATTTTATCTGAGGTAATGATTGACAAAAAGTCTAAAGATTTAGGACATGAGAGATTTTAGTATCGTTATTTACACTTTCAATTGTTTGACTATTACAACTTGAGCAGAAAATGATAAGTAGACGTGACAGCACGCAATTTGATAAGAACCAGCCCCGGGCCGACAGCGCGTTTCATTCTACGCGTGCCTCAAAGAAATGTCAGTTAACGGATGGGACCCGCTGGGGCTGATGCTTACCAGGGCTGCGCGATTCTTCGACAGAATTACAGTTGCGACTGAAGAATTCCTCTAGCTCCACCCATAGTGGCAAATATCCCCTTATAATTTAATGATTGATGATGGCTCAGTGGTTAAGGCATCCGCCTATTGTGTATGAGGTTTAGTTTGAAACCAGGCAAGTAACAATTTGATTTTTTATTGCATATTTATGTACTTTCTAAGTTTATCTAGGACATTATCGATACATCATGCCTCGATAAGTACGTAACGCAGTTGTCATTAATAGTTCTTTGATCTTTGTATCGTGTCGTCCAGTAAATGAATTATGGATAATTCATAGGTAGTCGCTCCATGTAAAACACAGGACTTAACTATGCCGAAACGAAAACCTTTTATCAAATATCTATTAAATTGTAATATATTCATTAACATTACATACACCTATCTATTTATTTATTTCGCACTTATTCACACTTATCATAATATACATAAATTTGGTTACCTTTGGTCTTTACTAAATTATATTGAAACAAAATAATAAATATTGTCTGTCGAAAGGGACTGGATACTGCGACACAGGGTATCCTAGTGCGGGATCCAGTGTCACATTAACTTTGTAACACTGTATGTAAACAAATAAACTTTATTATTATTAGTTATTCAGCAGTATCCAGTTAGACTTGAAGCCAACCCCAAGCTAGTAGGGAAAAGTCTAGGAAGACGATGAAAATGATGCTTGAATTTGTAGTCACTGAAACAAGTTGAAAAGAAGTGAAAGAAAGACTAATCTACAAAAAATGGTTGTAATATAGTCAGCTTTAGGAATGCTAGGAGACCTTTTTATACCGGTCACGGCTAGGTCAATACCTACAGACAAAAATTCACGAGCGTTAAATTGAAAATTTAACTAGGTACCAAATTTTGCACCATTCCTGGTGTGGCCACAATTGTGCCACAGTCGGGACTATGGTTGTAAATTAAACATTAGGAAGTGTCAAACTTTAATGTGTCAACGGTAAAATATTATGACGTTTTGGAATGTGGTGTTTTAGAAATTGGAAAGTTTTAGTTATTCAGTGTCACTATTGTCTAAATTACGGTGTAGACAGCTACAATTGTGACCTTTGAGTCTTTAAATACACTAAGCTTGAAAATTTTGACAACTAGTCATCATCATCTTCCTGCCCTTGTCCCGTGTTATTTGGGGTCGGCGCACGTTTTTTTCTTCCACTCTGCTCTGTCACTCGTCATGCTATCACTAACTTCCTTTTCTTTCATATCACTCTTGACACAATCCATCCATCTTTTCTTTGGTCTCCCTCTCCCTCTCCATCCATCATGTGGATGTAAACTCATAACTCTTTTGGTAACATGCGTCTCATCCCTCCTCTTCACATGACCATACCAAGACAAACGATTCCCTTTCAACTTTTCAGTCACTGGCGCCTCTTTCAAACTTCCCCTAATATATTCATTTCTCACTTTATCTATTCTCTTCACACCACACATCCATCTTAACATTCTCATCTTCACTACGTGCAATCTTTTTTCATCCGTCTTTTTCACAGCCCAACATTCTGGTCCATACAGTATGACAGGCCTTATCACGGACTTGTAGATTTTACCCTTCAACTTAAGAGGCAGCCGTGGGTCACAAGTTGTTCTGAAAATATTGACAACTAGTACTAATTTTAAATTAAAATGCATCACTTCCAAATAATAAAGTGAAATTTACTCTTTTTACACCCAGAAAGAGCCTTATTTTCAGCTAAATGTTGATAACATCCCTACTTACTCCAGCTTGCACGCTAAAAATAGTTTGCGTGTAAAAATAGCTCGGGATACAATGATAGATTGTTGGCCCTCGCCGTTTGTGACCTAATTTCAATGGAATTGGGTCAGATAACAGAAAAATGTATCAACTGCTCATCTAGCGTGCTTTCGTGAAAATGACTGGCCAGTTTCTTTCATTCGAGAATCGACACCGTAATGTTTGGAGTTGTTAATGTTTTTGTTTTTCCCCGATCTGTCTAATTATCTCCTCGAATCGTGAAAATAAAGAACAAAACACTGCTACAATGATATTTTGTTTACGAAAATTTACTTATTTGTTATTGTATGATGAGATAGATAGGGCGTTTTATAGTTTTAATATGTAAGTAAAAACAATCAAGAGATTTAGTTCTTTTTAGGTAGCCGTTTGTCTGTCGGTCTGTCTGTCTGTCTGTCTGTTTGTCTGCCTATCTGTCTCTCAAGACCCTTTATCTCGAGAACGGGTAAAGGTATCGAGTTGAAATTAAAACTATGTACTTAAATCTGGGGTCCCATATAGCTGTAAAAAATCAAACTTCTAAGTTATCAAATAAAAAAGATACGGCCGTTTATTTCGCAAAAAACGTATATTTCGACACTCTCAAGGGAATCAAAATTTATAGGGTACTTCCCGTTGACCCAGAATCCTGAAATTTGGTATGAAGCAAGGTCTTATTACACAGGTATAGAAGTAAATCTGAAAATAGTAAATTTGTTGTTACGTAAGTCACATTTTTTTTTTTGCAATTTGTAAATATCTTCGAGACTCCATTTGGGATTTGTAGTTTGTGTGGAACCCTCCGTGCGCGTGTCCAATTCGCACATTCCCAGTTATTTTTTTTTATTATCGTTACTAATATTATAAATGCGAGTTACTCCGTCTGTCGGTCTGTCCGCTTTCACGCTCGATTTTGATGAAATTTGGTACAATTATAAACTAGAGCGCTGCGGGTAACAGCTAGTCTATAAAAAGGGAAACTGACTGACTGACATATCAACGGACGACCGAAACTACAGGACCTAAGAGCGTGAAATTTTGCATTGGGTTTTCTTTTATGATGTAGGCCTGCACTAAGAGAGGATCCAAAATTGGACTCCTAAGGGTTTGAAACGGGGGTCCATACTTTGTAAGGAGAAAATCCGCTGTTAGAAGCTACTTATTGATAAGCACTCACCTGATAGTAAGCCACGATGTGGTTGACGCTGAAGCACGCTTGAACTACCCTATTTGCCCTTGGGTTAAAGACCCCTTGATTATAATTATCAGGAAACATAGACTCCGGCCCGAAGAATCGCCAAACTAAAGTGGCAGTGGGCTGGGCACATTGCTCGTAGAACGGACGGTCGATGGGTCCGAAAGGTTCTACAGTGGCGACCGCGCACCGGAAAATGTAGTATTGGAAGGCCTCCCACAAGGTGGCTCGACGACCTGGTGAGTAGCGGGAGTGCAGTGGATGCGAGACGCACAGGATCGGTCGTTGTGGCGTCGCTTGGGGGAGGCCTATGACCAGCAGTGGACTTCTTTCGGCTGAAATGATGATGATGATGATGATGATGATAATAGACTCCGGCAAAGAATTCCACTCTTAGTTGCAGCAGAAAACTTCTGTCAGATTATTGTTGTTATTGTTGTGTGTCTTGTATGTTTGTTGTGTTGTCTGCTTTGTCCTTCTCACACTTCTGACTTTGTTCATTCATCCTTTCATATACAGTCCATACTTCTGTGAAATGAGCTTCCTCTTGAGATCAGGACGGCCACCAGTCTATATGCATTTAAGCGGATGTTGCGAAATTACTTTCTGCACAAATAGTGAAGTCGTCTCAATAACCCCTTTTTTACTTTATATAAATATATATGTAATTATATATTACATTAAATTATATAAGTATTTTTATTTTGTATATATATATATATATATACTTTTAAACTCTTATTTTCTTAATATTCTTTTGTATTTTTATGCACCTGCCACATTTTCTCTTCACCACCCTAGGTTGACTGGTAGAGAATGCCTAATGCATTGTACTTTTGTGTTGAATGAAGTTTTAATAAATAAATATTGTTTTTTACAGAACGTTAAATAAAATAGAAAGTGATGGAAAACTAAAAAAAATATATGGGTATATCTAAAAACCCATAAAAAAAGTTAAGCTATGAAGAAAGAATGCCAAAACTTTACAGGTAAAAACAGAAACTAGAATAAAAAAGCACAAATTCCAATTAACGAAAGAGCATTGAAAGCGTAAGAGTCTAAGGCTCTAAGCAGTTACTGCCAAGCACAGTAAATAAGTAGAGTATAAATTTTATTAGAGGCAGGCGAGAGATTGCAGTGAAAGTGAAGTACTACGTTTATTGGGTTTTGGGAATTAGCAATAAAGCTCGCGTGGCTACTGCACCGCCGTCTATGTTATAAGATTATTTTAACAGAGATTTTTACAGAAAAAATATAATGGCTGTCATAGCCTTTCGAAATATTATAGAGGATTATGGTAAAAACAAAGGTATCAATATAAAGTTTGATTTTGATTATTTTTACATGACTGCCCCCAAAAAAAAACTGTTTGCAGGTTTCATGTATGTATGTAAGTATGAAACTGTCAGAGAAAGTCTCAGGACAAAGTAGTGCCATATTGGTTTTTCATTTCGTTACGGAGGAACCGAAAATACATATGTACAGAATCTGAGACGCGACGTTGTTCGCATGATTGCCGACAGAGGAAAGAGTACCGCACCTCTGCGGTCGGCACCTTTTTCTGCTCGGTTTGTGCAAACGTCAGCACGGATTCTGTCAAAGTGACATGTGTCACTTTTCACTTAGCTCGTTCATTCGTTCTTAAGCTTCTGTACTATTGAATGCTCCGACATACAACTATAAAAAAATAATAATCAAAACAGTCACAATTAAAATCACAGTTTGTAAAATTAAAATCAATTAAGCTAAATCATGTTATAAAATTGATACAAATAATTTGATTTAATTATATTGAAATTATTTATATACAATTAGATAATAAAATAAAATTGTTAATATTTGAAATCAATTAATAAAAATTACATAATAAAATCTAAATCAAATAATAAAATCTAAATTATATATTAAAATCAAAATTAAATAATAATATAAGTGTCGTAGGCATGCTTTTTGTTAATTCCACTTGGCTATTTGCTTACCCCGCCAGGGAAAACTAGTGAGAGTACTAAATTACCATTACAGTCAGGAACCCGCAATTTAATTATATGGTGCGTTGCTGGAACTTTTAACTCAACACGTTTTCTTTGAATGCGTAGGTAATGGTGGTTCAAATGTGTATCGAATATTTGAGATTGTATGTCATATTTAAATTTGAATTCTATCGATTTCAGGTCATTTTTTTTATACAGGTTTTTTAGTTATCCTGAAAATGACTGTGTTCTAAGTTAATGTTTCCTTCATTGTTTCAAAAAAAAGCAAGGTTATAGGTGGTATATTCTTTTTGCTTCAATAACGTTTTGAAACAAAATTATTAATTCACTTGGTAATAATATCATATCATAATAATTAAGAGAATTCTAAATGGTGTTACCAACCCGCATTGGGCACGCGTAGTGGATTACGGCCCATTCCATCTCCTACAGTGGAGGCCTGAGTCCCAGCAGTGGGAACATTATAAGGCTGACTATGCTATACTAAACGGTGTTAACTTTTTTTATACTGTTCCAACAACAAAAATAACTTTTGAGTTTAGCAAAATACAAATGTTTTCGTGAGTATTCTATTTTATTAAATCCTGTTGTCTAATTATTTCCTCAATAATGATTGTCCAAACAAAGTGTGTAAATAAAGAATTTGTTTTTATTTTACTTTGTAATTAACATGTAATAATTACTTTTTTATCCTGACTTTCCTTGTTTTTTTTTTCAATATTCAGGGCTTGTTTGATTTAAGTTAAATAAAAAAACACTACCATTTTTCTGGAAAAGTCTGATAAAAACAAATAATACTCGTTGATTTTCCACCTGGCCTCTGACTTTTTATAAACAAGTTAATGTTTTTTGGTTTGATTAAAAAAAAAAACCGCGCATTGCTCATATAGGCATTAAAATAATAAAATGTATGTATGAAAATAAGTTTTGAAGCTGTTGTTTGTTCTTTTATTGTTATTTTTACAATTTCGCCGGTTTTTTGTGCATTTAATTTTTAATCCTTATTCATCGATAATGTTAAATATGAACAATAAATTATCATTAAGTCCGCTTTTTATTTTCATCAAGACACTTCCCCGGACCCCCTCGGTCACCAAGAATCACCACCAGAAAACCACCTAGACATTTAAATTATCTTTTGCTTTTCGTTCAACCGATTTTGACTTCTATTGCGTTGATGGCATGACAAATGGCAGCTGCAGTATACAGTTGGTATAGTGACCACTTTTTTTGCTTTTAATACTATCCTTATTCCTACGCAATAGAAGTCAAAATCGGTTGAACGAACAGTAAAGAAGGTCAGTTTTATTGTCTAATCTTATTTTGAATGGAGTATAGTTTTTTTTTGCTATAATACCAAAAGAAATTATTAAACTCTCTTGAATCTTTGCAATAGAACTAAATTAAAACCTTCAACGCATAAAGTCGTAATACGTTTTTTGAGTAAACTTGTAAAAATGTAAAATAAATATTTTTATTTATTATTACATCCAGCGTATAGTACTGTGATCTTAAACTGATGATTGATTACATAAAGCAAAAATACCTTTAAAATAAAATTTCACAAATTAGTTACCACAAACAACAACAATACAAAAAAACAACAATTACAAAAACACTTCTCCTGAAAAATAACAGTTTTTGCCTTACGATCTTATGCGTAGAAGGTGTGGAATTTCATTTTCAAATTTTTAAATACGAAAAAAAACTTTTCCTAATCAAAGAACCTCCTCCTTCTATAGCTTGCACCACACAGCTACCCAGTAACACGTTCACCGAAGCGGAAAGGTGCTCAGCGTGGTTTCAATTAGTTGCTCGACCATCCCTTACAGTCAGCCAATGGAGAGCCACTTTAAAATATATCCGAGTCTAGAACTGATGTCTCTGAGAGTTGTCAGGAGAAACTAGAAATGGATGGCTTCGAAACTTTAGACCTAGATGTCTTTAGGACGGATGGGATCGGCGTGAGAGAGGGTGTGCGTGTAGTTATGCTTATGTACGTTTCGTTAAATACCTTTGCTTCCATCAAAAGATTCCATATCAGTCAACTGATTATATTGAATTCTGTATGAAGTATTATCTGTTAGCACTGGTAGATTGTCGTAGACTTGCTGACTGTCTGTTTTTGCTCAAAATCCTCAATAACAATATTGATAGTCCTGACCTTTGATCCAAATTTTATTTTAATGTGCCAAACAAAACATTTCGTTTTAATCCACCCATACGTGTTCCTCATAAGTCTTCAAATTATAGGCGGAACAGTTATATCGCGCGTGCAAGCCGTAATTTCAATGACATATGCAAGGAATATGATTGGGATCCATTCACAATTAGTGTGAACTCGGCCAGAAGGTGTTTAAGCCTCAAATTCTTTAAGTAGCATTAGGTTTAATAGATTGTTTATTAGTTATTTATGCTGTATCCTACTTAACTAAAAGGCGAAGTTTTTTTTTTGTGCTCACACCATTTTTTAATTTATTATAATGCCTATACGTGAGGGCTTGTATTTGGCTTTCCAATGATTATGGTTTTCTATTTTTATCTGGTTTTATTAGCTGTAAGTCCTCCATGTACTAAATAAATAAATTATTTATTCAAACTTCATGTACAGTAGTGGTACATAGGAGGACTTAATGCAACAATGCAATGCTTAATTTATTTATTTAAAATACAGTACAGTAGAGAATGCCTTGTTGCATTAAGTGTAACATTCTCAACCAGTCAACCTTTGGGTTAAAAGAGACAACACTATGGTAGCACAATAAATAAATAACAGATATATCAAGTAGAATGTTATATCTTTACTTACTTTAATATTTACTAAACTATTTATACTAAAACCTAACTATGTACATATAATACAAAAACACCTATTACACTCAGGCGTCGAAGTACTCCTCCACATCGCTGTCATCCGGAAATGTCATTACTTACTCAATGTATCTTACTTACTGAATGTATGTGTGGGTATTTTTTACTGATCACAGCAACTTTATGAATTGATTTACCTAAGTATGAAGTAAGACGATCCAGAGAGTCGTCTCTTATTTCGTTGTAGTGCAGTGCAAGGTCTAGTTTTACGAAAAGTGACTAATGGATAAGCCATAGTAAGGCCGTGTTCTCACTTTTTTTTATTCTTGATTGGTTCGCACTTGACCGCTATCTCACCTGATGGAAAGCGACGATGCGGTCGACGTTGGAGTGCGCTTACCTAGAAGTAACCTATTCACTCTGGACTTAAAGATTCCCGGGTTGTTGTATTGTTGCTCTCACTTTGTCGTGACGACATATAAATCTTGTCACGACTAAATGTCGTCTACGACTTTTTGCTGTGAGAACAGATTGTCATGACATTGGGAACGGCAAGCACGACAGTCGTAAAGTCGTATCTTGCTGATGTGCAAAAGACAACGCGTTTGTCGTGAAAGGATAAAAAGTCGTCGTAATCCAATGGGAACAGATAGATACGATAGTCGCTAAACGATATACAATTTTGACGACAAACATTCGTTATAATGGGAACTGCTGAAGGCGTAAATTTACCTCTATGAAATAGCAGACTCAGTATGGCTCATCCTTTGGTCACTTTTCGTCACACATTCAGAGTATTATTCGGACCTTTCAGGTAAGGTTCCGTACCCGAAAAGTGCCAAAGTGATCCTTTTGCTAAGCCTCCGTCCATCCGTCTGTCTGTTTATCCGTCTGTCAGCGGACTGTATCTCGTAGCCATAAGAGGTAGTGATTTAAAATTTTCATGGAATATGACGTATTCCTTTGCCGCTACGACAAAAAAAAAAATAAAGTTAAAAATTAATGGAGGTTTCCCATACAAGAAACGTTATTTATGGCATGTTTTAATATTCTAGTATGAAACCCTTTGTGTCCAACTCTTGGCCAATTTTTGTATGTACTAAACTGTGAATTCTCATTTCGTCAGTAGAGTTCTAACATTGCTTAAATTATTTTTGGCGGTACGAACATTGATGTTATTGGAAGTTTGAACAATGATAATATTAAACTAAGAAAGATTGTGCTTCATTTCAACAAATCAGAAAGTACGCCCTAATATTGTTCATCATGATTGCTTAATATTATTCTTTTTTTCTTCTATATAAACTATATTTGGTTTACGCACTATTACAACTACACTGTCGATTTGTAGTACCATATAAAAATAAAGTAACAAAAACATATCACAAACAAAATGTTTGCTTATGGCGATAATTCAACAATAAAACCTACTGAAATGAAAAATTTTTGAGTGTAGTGCAAACATCAACACTCAAACCGAAAAAGATATCCATCGGTAATAAATCTCCAGCGAAGAAAAGAAAATTTTATAAAAACTGTGTCGGTAAACATTGATGCTCTTGACGGTCACTTTCTCTCCATTTTGTCAAAAATCTGGATGTATTTTGTGTGGGCAAAGGCAAAACTTTTGGGCAAAAGGGGCAAAGCTTACTCAACACTTACGGAAAAGTTTGCACGAAAAACTCTATTCACTGTCAATCATAAGGAAGGTCATAGAAAGTTCGATTAAATTGGCATCAATGTTTTTGAGTAGCTTTTATTTATTTGATTATTTAAACTTCATGTACAGTAGTGGTTCATATGCGGACTTAACGTAACATGGCATTCTCTACCAATCAACCTTTGGGATTAAAAAGAAGACACTATGGTAGGTGTGAACAATAAATAAATACTAGATATTTAAAAATAAAATGAAGTAACATTGAAATCAAGCTTAGGAGCTTATAACATTACAATTAGGAGAACTCTTAAGGGTTTGAAACCTGAAAGTCTATTTAATGACAATAAGTCATCATTTCAGCCGAAAGACGACCACTATTGGACATAGGCCTCCCCCAAGTGTCAGTATAATGACCGGTCCTATGCGTCTCCCGAAGGCCTTCCAACGCTGCGTATTCTGATACGTCGTTGCCACTTCAGAACCTTTCGTTCGCATCGACCATATGTTGCAATGTGTCCTGCCCATTGCCACTTAAGTTTGGCGATTCTTCGGGCTATTTCGGTAACCTTGTTTTTCCAGCGGATGTCTTTATTTCTGCCCCTCTAGCCAAGTTACAACCGTTTCATTTCGATTCTTTTTTCATTAATCGCTTCGAGTCGGCCGGGCCTCCTATTCCTTTGTTCTGAAAACGTGACTGAGCGTTGAGATGACGTCAGAATAAAGGAATCGTAGGTATGGCCCACTCGAGGCGATCGACGAAAAGAGAATCGAAACGGTTGTAACTTGGCTAGGGGGGCAGAAATAAAGACAGACACGAAGAATGGCCAAACTTGAAGGCAAATGTGATCACGCAAGGAAGCTCCAAGCATAGCCCTAACACATGACATGACATTAAGTACATCACACCAACATTCCTTGACGAGTGGGGAAGTGACACAGCTTGATCGCACACTGTCTAAATAAAACCAATGTAACACCCACAAAACCGTAAATTCAAATCAAATCACACATCCCTTCGAAAAGTAAATTAAAATTCCTCTCTCAACACCGATCTAAACAGCAAAATACATCGAAAATTTAATTCGGAACATAGAATACATATTCAATTTCAGGCTTGAAATGATCTGTTCCAATTGGGTTTGTATGTGTACGTAAATAATTTCAGTCCAGCACATATTGGATATTGGATTATTGACCATTGGGCAACGTATGTCGCTTAATTAACTAGGAGATTTTAATTTCCTCTCTTGACAGAGCGGCAATCGACCGTTTAATGAGAGAAGACACGTACCCGATATGCGATTGAAAAGCTGGATATACTTTTGATTTTTTACTATATAGCTAACTAACATTATGCCAGCGATTTCGTTTGCAACAATGTTCATAATACTTAAACTCTAATACGAAGGTATTTTTTTAAAAGTAATAATTTCAGTTTTTTTTTTTGTTTGGCAATTGAACCGTTTGGGACTATTCTGCCAGTGTCACGTTGAATATGTACCGTTCATTTCGTTAAAACTTTGATCCAAATGTCAAATAAGATTCACCCCTATCACATTTAATATCCCTTTAATTGTTTCATAGGAGTTTTTTTTTGTGACGTAACATACTGTTTTCAGATTTATTGATGATTATTGATATGATAGATTCTTCCTGACATAATTTGTTTAATTGATAGATTGATAGTTCACTAAATCCTGTAAGTGCTGTGCACACCTATAAGTGAAGAATTCGCTGTGATAATTGTATATTGTTAAAATTATTCTTTTGTTAATGTTTTTGCGAACTATTCGTTGGATTGCCATAAAAAATAAATAAATAAATTCCTATGTATCTCCTATAAGACCTTGTTTTATGCCAAATTTCAGGATTCTAGGTCAACGGGAACTACCCTATGAATTTTGATTTCCTTGAGACTGTCGAAATAAAAGTTTTTTGCGACATAAACGAACGTAAGTATCTTTTTTTTTAGTTAATTTAGAAATTTAATTTTTAAACAGCATCAAGGGACCGCATACTTAACTATATGGTTTTTATTTCAACTCGATACCTCTACACGTTCCCGAGATAAAGGGTCTTGACAGACAGACAGACAAACGAACGAAAAACAAAGTGATCTTATCAGGTTTACGTTTTTTCCTTTTAAGGTACGGAACCCTAAAAACGAATAAAGAAAACCTTTTTTATTTACTTAGGTTACTGTTTATGCTAAGTTTCAAGTATATGAGCCCTAGTATATAAACAAAATTTTGCATACAAACTTTCTCCCTTTTCACCACCTAAGTTGAATTGTTAGTGATTGCTTACTTCACAAAAGGAAGTCTTATGTCTCAAAATGTTACGTACGTTCCTAGTCCCGGTAGTTTCAGCTGTACATTGATCTATCAGCCACAATAAGCTTTATACACTATTATTATTGAGGGTGGTTTTATAGAATAATCAGCCTAATAATCTTCCCACCGCTGGGACTCAGGCCTCCAATCTAGGGAAGGGAAATGGGCCATAATCTTTCACGTGGGCCCAGTGTGGATTGGAGAATATCAGATATCTTCCAATTTTTGGTTCAAGGATATGCTGGTTTCCTCACAATGTTTTCCTTCATCGCTTTGAGAGCGTTGATGTAGAAATCAATTACACAAAGTGATGCGCCAGACTGGGTTTGAACCCGCAACTAACACGTAACACTAACGTGTAACACGAACACGTAAGTCGGGCCATCGCTGCTCTCTAAATTAAGGTTGAATGACAGAATATATTTCGATACAATATGGTACACAAGTATACCTTGGCTTGGAACAGGACATAAGACACTTTATTACCCGTTTATACGACCCCGTGGGGTAATTTCACGACTTTCATCCAGGCAAAACCGTTGGCGAATCTAAGTTAAATATTTAATAATACTTTATTGGGAAAGGTTCTATAATTAGAACTCTTTGAAAGAGTAATTAACAATCAAACGTTAACTTTGAGATGTCCTATTTATAACCCGTCAGACTGAAAAACTTTTTCAAATTTCACCTAGATTCCAATTATGGTTCGATCGAAAAGGTCAAATCGATGTTATCTTTACGATTCTAAATAAATGAAGTCTCTAGAGACAGCTAACTTTACTTTTATTTGGACTGACGCTTAATGATTATCTAAGAAAAAAAAATCAATAGATCAAGAATCAAATCAGAAAACTAATTTCCTCAAGACCCGCCCATTGCTTGATGGAGGTAAAGTATTGGCTCTAGACAAAGAGATATTCTGTCGATAAAAAGAATGATCCAAATTATTTAGAATTAATAAGTTCTTACATAAGTTCCTTTACTTGTTGTATTTCCTAGAACTTAAGGCCCTATAAGTGGCGAGACGACCCAAACGTGAACGTTTGGGTCGTCTCGACCACAAGGGTTGTTTCGAAGTATGTAAAAGAAAAAAATACCTAGAAGGATTTAGAGGAGGTACAGAAACGAGGAGGAGGAGGATGAGGGAGGTGGGAAAGTTTAGACCGAATAACAATAAAAAATATAATAAAGGCCCATCTTCCAAATGAGCTTGAAAATCCCGCACTCAACTGAATCAGAAAAAAAATATCAATAAATTATAAATTATTCTTAAGTATCCTCACAGCTGAAGACTCTCTCTTAAGGTACAGGATATCCTTGTTTAAAAGACAGGGCTCACAATATCTGTTTACAAACTTCAGCTGTATATTTAGCATTTTGTTGACCAGTGTATATTAATGTATGTTTCTTTGTGACAATAAACTATTATAATTTTATTATTACTAAATAATGATCTTTTTATATTAAGATACTATAAAATAACCATTTCACGATCTTAAGGGTGTCAGTTTGTGTCAGTTTATTTACTAAAACCCACCTATTCCTTCAGCTGCCCTTTGTACTCTAAGGCCACAGTTACTCTTTCGAATAATTCTA
The DNA here is from genome assembly GCA_949316375.1 of Mythimna vitellina. Taxonomy (NCBI): domain Eukaryota; kingdom Metazoa; phylum Arthropoda; class Insecta; order Lepidoptera; family Noctuidae; genus Mythimna; species Mythimna vitellina. The sequence continues at coordinate 1,339,510 of OX438687.1, read as the reverse complement.
CAGTCCTGGCACGATAACAATCTACAACTGTCATTACTCATCATCATCATCATCATTTCAGCCGAAAGAAGTCCACTGCTGGACATAGGCCTCCCCCAAGCGACGCCACAACGACCGATCCTGTGCGTCTCGCATCCACCGCACTCCCGCGACTCTCACCAGGTCGTCGGTCCACCTTGTGGGAGGCCTTCCAACGCTGCGTTTTCCGGTGCGCGGTCACCATTCTAGAACCTTTCGGCCCCATCGACCGTACGTTCTACGAGCAATGTGCCCTGCCCACTGCCACTTTAGTTTGGCGATTCTTCGAGCTATGTCGGCGACCTTGGTTCTCCTGCGGATATCTTCATTCTTTATGCGATCACGCAAGGAAACTCCGAGCATAGCCATTTCCATTGCCCTTTGGGTGACTGTAAGCCTTCTGATGAGGCCCATCGTAAGCGACCATGTTTCAGTACCATATGTCATCACTGGCAACACGCACTGGTCATAGACATTCGTCTTGAGACACTGTGGTATGTTGGACGAGAAGATACCGCACAGCTTCCCGAACGCTGCCCAGCCGAGTCGGATCAGCCTCAGTAGAGCTTCCGAAAGAGTGGGACTTAAAATGAACATGAACAAAACCAAAGTCATGGTAAACATCCATGTAGCACCCACTCCTATCAAGATCAGGGACTCTACACTCGAAGTTGTGGACGACTACGTTTATCTGGGACAGACAATCCAGTTGGGTAGGTCTAACTTTGAGAAAGACGTCAATCGTCGAATCCGACTCGACTGTCATTACTAATGAAATATATTTATTTGCTAGATATAGGGTTTTTTTTTTAGGTGGGAAAATCATCTAATGACAAATCCAGCTCTTGGGCAGAGCGGGAGATAGAGTTAGACTTTGACTGACTAAAAACCCACTCCTGTTCCTTCTTTGCCTTCGTCTCAGGGCCCCGGGTTTTAATTTCACACTACCCGTAGCCCCAGTAGGCTTCGACCCTTCTGGGCCCCTATGATTTGCTGACATCTCCCTGAAGCGCGCGTGGAACAATACGCGTCGTCGATGACTTGGGATCGGTCCGGAGGTTACCGAACAGTCGGACGGCGAGCCACCCATTGCTCACCCTTAACGAATAAAATAGATACGGCCATTTATGCCGCAATAAACATATATTTCGACTCTCAAGGGAATTAAAATTCATAGGATACGTCCCGTTGACCTAGAATCCTGAAATTTGGCATGAAGCAAGGTCTCATAGCACAAGTATAGAAAAAATCTGAAAACTGTAAAACAACTTTACAGTTTTCAGATTTTTGCGCGTCACAAAAAAATACTTTATTTGCGATTCGGAAAAATCTTCGTACCACAATTCGGGAACTGAACTGTTTTTATAGTTGAGTTTGTACGGAACCCTCAGCGCGCGAGACCGACTCGCACTTGCCTGATTTTTTAAGTGATGGGGCACTTAGACTTAAGATCGAATTGTTTTCCTTTACAAGTTATAATGTACTCATTGTTGAAGAGCCAAATAAAAAAAATACCCATCAATAATGGCTTTGTCTTTCTCATACTTCTGATTTTGTTCTTTCTTCCTTTCAAATACTGTTTATACTCCTGGGTAACGTGCTTCCTCTCGATATCAGGACGGCCACCAGTCAGTATGCATTTAAGCAAGAGCTGCAATAGTACATTTAGATACAAATGCAGAAAGTTTGTCACTGCAGGCCTCGGCTCTATAACACACTCACCTACGGCTCGTGCGACTACCACCTTCGCCGCAATAATAAATTTACACGTGTATCAAACGACTTTTTTCAATACACTTACGAAGAAATGAATGAACAGGGGTTGACCGGCAACTCGTGGGGGTCGACGTGCGCCCAGCTTGATACGATACATCGGGGCGGGGGAGAGCACGCGCACTTTTCTGCACTAGTGCGGAAAATAGTGGTGGAATAAGAGCGGGTTTAAGTAAGTGTATTAAAAAAATATTGTCTACACATATAGTGTAGTCTTTTCAAAAACCCTTGACTAAAGAGTTAGTGAGTTAACTGTTTTACTTGAATACCTGTTTTGGTAGAACATAATGGAATTATTATTTATAATTAAGTTTTAACATCTTTAAATAATAACTTATTCACTCAATAAAAACATTCTGATTCTTGTTTTTTTAACAATATTTTTTTTATACACCCGCCATGTTATCTCTCCAGCACTCTTAATTCACTGGTAAAGAATGCTTAAAGCATTAACTCCACCTTTGCATCTTTTTGTTGCATTTAGTTTTAATATATAAATAAGTATGATGATTTTAAGTGAAGTCAAATTGTTTGGCGATTTTTTGGGCTATGTCGGCGACCTCGGTTCTCCTGCGGATATCTTCACTCCCGATGCGATCACTTAAGGAAACTCTGAGCATAGCCCTTTCCATTGCCCTTTGGGTGACTGTAAGCCTTCTCATAAGGCCCATTGTAAGCGACCATGTTTCAGTTCCATTTATATCATCATTGGCAACACACACTGGTCAGGTGGGCAGGGCACATTGCTCGTAGAACGGATGGTCGATGGGGCCGAAAGATTCTAGAGTGGCGACCGCGCACTGGAAAACGCAGCGTTGGAAGGTCTCCCACAAGGTTTTTCAGCGGTAGGTGTAAAATAAGTTAAGAAGCGTTTTTGTTAAGTAAACTATAAAAAATCAATTTAAATTATAATAAAGTATTTTTTTTAAGAAATTTACTGTACGAGTATTATCTACACTAATATTATAAAGAGGAAAACTTTGTTTGTTTGTTTGTAATAAATAGGCTCAAAAACTACTGGACCGATTTTAAAAATTCTTTCACCATTCGAAAGCTACATTATCCACGAGTAACATAGGCTGTATTTTATTTTGGAAAAAAATAGGGTTCCGTAAGATATTTGAGTTTTTCAGACACAAGGTGTAAAAAGTCAACCAGAAAAGTTACTTATTTTGCGTACGCTGCCTAAACTATTAAAGATAGAATCATAAAATGTTCTAATTAGTTGTAGATTTTATAAATATCTACCAAAGTTTGTTAGGAGAAACCTACTTTCACGCGGGCGAAGCCAATGGCAGAAGCTAGTTGGTTATAAATCCACTATTTAAGTAGTACTTACATGGGTGAAACATTACATGTAAGATAACACAAAATACCACCACCTGCCAGCTGTTCACTACTACTATCAAATTCACAACAGAAGAACCACTTTTACTACAATGTCTCAACTTGCTGAAATCCAATCAGTCCAGAAGGACCTGGAGCATTGTTTCCTCAAGAAGATAGGTGAATCGTGGGAATGAGGGGGTGCTAGACACTCAGGATCGGTCGTTGTGGCGACAATTGGGGGAGGCCTATGTCCAACAATGGACGTCTTTCGGCTAAAATGATGATGATGAAGGATACTTGCTTTAGATAAGATATTATTTGTTGTTAATATACAGCCGTATGCAGCTTTGTTACGTCCTACATCCCCACCCTTGTAACCTACATTTTATAACATGCTTATCCACATGGAAAATCAACGTGACATACAAGGTACATCTTCCTTAACCTACGCACTTACACTTCAGGTAGGACTTATTATTAAAATTAGTCTGAATACTAATGAGCTAAATCCAAGTATAAATGCAGGGAATTACTGAGCATTAGCACATTTGATTTAAGTCTGTAGTCTTCTTACATTGTCCTCCATAAAGATTCCCCTCGGATCATTTGAAGGCAGTTGAAGATCTAACAAATCATCGGTCAATATGAAACTAACTTTGGTGCTTCTCCTCGTAGTGGCGTTTTCTTGGAGTTCTGAAGCCCAAGATGAACCAAAGTTAGCTTATTTTCTTATTCATTGTTTATTTTCCTTTTTATTCCTAAGACCATTTCAATAATAATTTTTTATTTATTTAAGGCAACTTTTGGTCCACATTACGTTAGTATCATTTATTTTTATGTCAATTCAACAATATTACACACAGAATTTGGTATTCACACCATAAAATAAATCACATAATTATTAAATTACAAGTGTCACTACATTAAATGCCATTGATTAAGAATTAAAAATTTCAATAAATTAAATGTCATGAAAAGAAGAATAAAATAGTCAAATAAAACATGATTATAAAATATAATAAAACATCATCAAATAAAACACAAAAAAAACATGAATCGGGCACCCTGTAGACCCCTACATGCCGAATCATGTTGAAGATTACCACATACTTTTTCATAACTGTATTATTCAGATTAAGTCTTCACCTGTTTGCTAGCTAAAAATATGCTAGCTTTTTAACACGTTTTTATGGTCTCGTATATATCGGTATATTAAGTGGTATTTCGCTTTTATAAATGTATATATAGACATCTACTCCATTATATTCTGTTTGCTCCATTGTACTTAATTAAACGGTAATCAAATTTCATTTTCTCTGCTCTATTTCTAGGTTCTACTGCGGGCGATATCTCTCAAAAGTTTTAGCATCCATCTGCTGGAGTTCAACAGAAGAAGTGAAGCGTGATGCTGGCTGGTGGCTGCCGGAAAGACCGGTGCGGGCACTGAATGGTGCACGTGGCAAGCGGGGCTTGGCTGACGAATGCTGCCTCAAACCATGTACCATAGAAGAAATGCTGACGTACTGCTAGCTATGATAAATGACCTGCGCAGATATTTAGTATTTGTAAAAATTTTGAAATGATGATGTAAATATATGATAAAGTTTACTTCATTTTGTTCATTTATTTCGATCACCACGTCAGTCTTTTCCTTATTTTAGGGATTTTTTTTTTGGCTTCTGGCTCTCGTACACTTTTTTAAGATCCAAGACCTAGACAGACCACAAAGGCCCAGATAATGAGGTTTGTACATCTAAATAAAACAAAACAAAAGCAAAACTCAAAACGAAAACTCAACAAAAATTATACTAATTGTTAACTATTGTTGTTACTGATTGTTGTTGTTGTGATTGTTGTTATTATTGTTGTTGTGGAAAGTGATTGTTAGAGCAAAAATCCTATACTCTTTGTAAAGATATTAGAATTTACTTCACTTAAAAACCTTTCGAAAAAAGATATGTAACTGTGAAAACTGCAGTAAATTCAATTATGTGTTTTTTTAGGGCACCTTGCATTCACGAATATTTCAGTAACATTAATTATTAAGAAAGACTTAATCAACTTCAAAACGGCCTTATATTTGATCAGTTTTTCTTATGCAGCTCATGACAATTCCATTTCCAATCGAACAAAAATCTAGTAAACCAAACAGAACGAGCTGAGAATAGACAAAATACGTAGAAAAATCGAAAGAATAATAAATCGCCGAGGCACCACAATCTAAAACTCCGTGAACTGCACTAGTATTCAATTACCATTTCACAAGAATTAATGAAACTATCTCAAACAAGGGAGAAACTACACAGAACGCAATTACAGTAAAACAAGAAAATCTTAAACAACGGGCTGAATTTTCAAAAGAAATTTTCAAAGAGCACATTGGGTAAGCAAGCTGGACTAGACTGGAGCTTACTTCAACAAGTCTAATCCAGTTGTTACGGCAAATTAGCGGCTTTGTTCAACAAATTAGGTTATTTTTCAGAACTTTATGAAATGTTTGCAGTTATGAGAGGCTCTGAATTTTAAGATGCTTATTTTACAAGGTTTTTAAACGCTGTGAAGGACCTTCATAAGCTATATTTTTTTTGGTGTGAGAAATCGTGAAATAATGTTTCCTTCTCTGGATGGAGTAAGAGAGAGTCATCATAAAATCATTTTAGCCAAAAGACGTCCACTGGTGGACATAGGCCTCCCCCAAGTATCGTCACAAATCCATCAAATTCTCGCAACTTTCACTAAGTCATCGATCCACTTGTGGGAGGCCTTCCAACGCGTTGTCTTCCAGTGCGCGTTTATCACTCGATTAAAAGCGATGTGCTCTGCCAACTGCTCCTTAAGTTTAGCGATATTTATTATATGCTTTATTGTACACCATTACAAATACAAAAGTAAACTACAACTGAAACACATACATACACTAGGCGGCTTTATCGCATTCCGCGATCTCTTCCAGGCAACCTGGAATGAACAGTAATGATCTGGACAAGAAATGGGGCTGCCATTGGTGTGACAAAACCAGTATTAAACATATGCTATATAATAGATACATATACATACATAATTATTGAAAACTATAGACAGAAATATAAATAACGTCTATCGATATTCACAGCGACAGGAAATGTTCCCTAACGAATCTTTTAAAAACAGGCAACGATTGAGCGCGTTTAATTGTGGCTGGTAACTCCACAGACGAACAGACTGGACAGTAAATGATTTATCATAGAAAGTCTTGGTATGGATTGACAATTTAGTCACAAGTTCTCTGACGATCTTAGCAATTTTGTATGTAAGTTGCAGAGAAACTCAAAACGTTTTTCGTCCTATTTCGGTAACATTGGTTCTCCTGCGGATATCTTTATTTCTAATGCGATCACGCAAGGAAACTCCAAAGATAGCCGTTTACATTGCCCTTTAGGTGACTTTAAGCCTTTTGTTGAGGCCCATTTCTTTCTAAAAAAGGAATTCGAGAGGGTGTGTACCTTTATTGACTCACCTGTGTTCCTTCAGTTACTCCTGACGAAAGAAGACGGCAGTGGCTCTTTTGAAAAATCTCACTGCTCTACCTCCAGGCTATTTGGAGATCTATGCAAGGTAGCTGATGATGGATAGACGAAAGTGGTTGGATCAAACTTAGTGTCATGTTGCCTAATGATAAAGTGACGTCATGCCTGTCTATGTAGTATCCTAAAACAGGACGTTGGAGAAATCTATGTTTAAAAATGAGCAGCAATAAACTGACGAGGATGATACCAATTTTTTAGAACAATTCAGTTGGGAAATGATGATAATCTTGGGTTTCTATTACAAAGTAAGGAACAAGGACAAGCGTAATTTTCGAGGTACCTTCTTGAAAAGTTTTGACGTAGCGTCGCTTTTCCTCATACGATTCCCAGGGGTACAGACATCAGATTATTTTAAGTCAGAGATAGGAATGATGACAGTGAGACAAGATGTGAAATATTATGAGCAGGCATCACACATTTTCTTTTTTTTTAGGCAAGTTTCTAAAATGAATATGATTAGGTATTTGACTCAATTTTTATTATTATTTAAAAAATCGCAAATAGAAAGAAATATTCAATATTAATAAAATTTGGTGGAAGGGTAAACTGTCAAATAATAGTATAAGGATGCACATACTGATATGTGACGTCACCGCTATAATGATATGTGTGCTTAAAAGAGATAGCAAGATATTCCCACCACGCTCCCACTCTTCCTCAAATCGATTTTTGGAATGCTAATTAATTGCTGCTTCATTCAATAATTGTGATTCTATTTTCAGAAAAAGATTTATTTTTAGTATTATTTTATGTTTAGTAAAATATATTGTATAGAAATAAGCACATGCAAATACTCAATTGTGACAACCAGTCAAGCGTGCGTTAGATGCTGTGGCTGTGCACGTGGCTTTTTTTTTAAGATAGGAAATCCTCTAATTACTTCTCTCGCTCTAGGGCAGAGCATGAGGGCATGTCAGACTTTTACTCAAACCTGTGCTCCTTTAGTTTCCCTTGGCGTCCTTAGGACCTTGGGTATAATTTTCGCACTTTTCCCCATGGGCTTAGCAGGCGTCGGCTCTACTAGACCCCTACGGTTTGCTGACATTTCTTTGAGATCAGATGGCTTGTAGTTCATTTGTGCCGCGCCGAATAATTCTTCATAAAGTTTATGTATGACATGAAAAAGGACATGAAACTTGGAACAATAATAGTAACAAAGAAAAAGAAAGTGTCGTATAAACTGACTGGGAAACTTATTCCAAAGTCATGGCGCATGTGTCGCCAATGACAATATTAGCGGGCGGAGAAGTCGCTACATTGGGTAATGTACCGACTTCTCCAACCGCTTATCAACTAATATGAAGAAGTCCCTGAAATTTTTAGAGGACAATAAAATTGTTAGCGACAGTTAGTTAACTGAGTTTGAAACTACAGAGAATAATGACAAGTTTTTACGTAAGGTTTTCAAGAATTATTCTTTTAAACATCAAATTAGGTTGTAGAAAGTTGAAAAAATGTTTTTTGCTTAAAAGACAAGTAACGTTTCGTATTCTATTAATGTTGTTTTTTTAATCTCTGATCTTCAAGTATAAAAAAGAAACAAAACAAAGACAGTAAATATTACGTATCTATTGATGTTTTTGACCAACATATACTTTGAGTATGTTCTATACATTCGATAAATAAAACAGATTTTGTATAAATAGATCCTTAAGCTTAAAAATCTTAGGAGTAGCTGGAAAGGCAACACGGCGTCCTTACCTTCCGCATGACGTAGGTCCTCACCGGACATGGTAAGTTCGGGAGGGTCCTGTACCGAATTCGTGCGGAAGAAACGCTAGGGTGTCACCAATGCGTGGATCGCCCGGAGAACACGGTAGAGCACACGGTGGATGTGTGCCCCGCTTGGGAAGAGCAACGCCGTGTCCTCGTGGAGGCGATCGGCGTCGGCAATCTGTTGCGCCGGGCCTTGGTACAGGCCATGGTCCGGAGCGAGGAGGAGTGGCAGGCTCTCGCCTCCTTCTGCGAAGCAGTTATGCTGGCAAAGGAGGCGGCTGATCGCGTGAGGCAACGGTCCTCACGCCCCAAGCGCCACCGGGATTCCGATCCCGATTTCCGGCCATAGTAGGCGCGGGCTTGGGGACGGTGAGCATTGGGTAGCTCGCCGTCCGACCGTCCGGTAACTGTCCGGACCGAGCCCAAGTCGTCGACGGCGCTTACTGTTTCACGCGCGCCTTATGGAGATGTCAGCAACTTTAGGGGCCCAGCAGGGTCGAAGCCTACCGGGGCCAGGGGTCTGATTCTGAAAGGAAGACTCGGCCCATGTACAAGTAGGAAACGAAGGAACAGGAGTGGGTTTTTTTAAGCTTAAAAATCTTGGGGGAGGTCTATATCCAACAGTGGACGTACTTCTGCTGAAATGAAAAAAAAAAACTGGGCAAGTGCGAGTCGGACTCAAGCTCTGAAGGTTCTGTACAAATTTACCTATGTAAATAGTTCAATTCCCGATTGAGTCTCGAAGATTTTTCCGAATCGCCAAAAACCTTTTTTTTTGACATGACAACAAATTTAGTGTTTTCAGATTTATTCTTATACCTGTAATACCTTACTTTATGCCAAATTTCCGGATTCTGGGTCAACGGGAAGTAATCTATAAATTTTGATTCCTTTGAGAGTTTCGCAATGTGCGTTTTTTGCGACAAACTGGCGTATCTTTTTTTTTTCGTTGGCTTCGTTTAATTTGGTCATAACTTCAAGGGACCGCAAACCTGAGCATATGATTTTAATTTCAACTTGATACCTCAGCGCGTTCCCGAGAAAAAGGGTCTTAACAGATAGACAGAGAGACGGATAATAAAGTGATCCTATAAGGGTTCCGTTTTATGTAAGGAATCCTAAAAATGATGATGATGAATTCCCTAACTGCAGATAAAGACTTTCACCATTTTAGTTAAAATTCCGCAGTCAGACCTAACCCAGGGTTGCGGAATGATTTATAACAGTTACCACGGTCCTGGAATGCAAAGAGCAATCAAAGGAAAACAAGCGGGTATTTATCAGTAACAGTCTGCTCCATCCAATGGGGGAGGAGTTATTTGATGACTTATTACCTCTGAAGAAGTAAGTTTTTTTATAATTATCAGCCATACGGGTTAATCTTCAAAGTTAAACAACGGTTTTCGACGTCGGTCTGTAGATTCATGGCCATCTTCATATTTCGAGATTCCTACATGCCTCAGAAAGCACGTTAAGCTAAGGGGTCCTATTATTTATAGGACTTTTGTAGACATTACGGGTAGTTGTGGCACACTACCGTCTACACACCACCAACTTGAGTCCAAATTGATGGTGCGTCGGATTTCCCTTAATCCATCGAAGGCCAAACTTGCTTAGCTTAATTGTCGGTCTAATATCCGCTACAAATCCAGATTTAACGAAACAGCCCATTCAAAATCCAAAACAAACTTACAACAACAAATTCTTTCAACTTAATCTTTCAAAAGATCTAAAAGAAAAACGGCCGTTTCAAAAGAAACCGTATAGTTTGTTAATACCGGGGCTTTGATAGCAATCTCAGATGGTATCGCTGCGGAACAATTCCGAGCCATTAGGCAGGAACATCGCTCAACCCTTTCATAGATATGTACGCGGCCTTTAGTGAGAGCTGATTGAATTTCTTAGTACAGCCTGTTTTGGGTACCTGATAGTTTGTGCTCGGATTTAGTTTTGTTTGGATTGGTGTTCTTGATATGGATTTGAGGCCAACTCAATTTAGAAATTGTTTTGTTTTCTTCTATGTTTTTATAGCGCTCAACGTTAGGCTGTTTTTTTTTACAGTTATTTATATGTAAACTGTCGAGTGATTATAGTTTTTTAATAACTGGGCCGCAACAGTAGAATACATTAGAAATAAAATATAGTAGAATTATGTATAAAAAATAACTGTATGATCTGTGCGAGGCCAAAAAGGCGCCTAACTCAGCATATGCTGCGATATTTAAAACGATAAATAACGCAGCGCTGGTAACACAACCTGTCTTAAAAAAAGGGTAAGGAAACAGACATCTTCACACAGTAATTATACTACTTTTTTATTTTTGATAGTTTCGCCCTTAAACGCTATCTCACCTGATGGAAAGAGACGAAGCAGTCTACGATGGAGCGCGCTTACCTAGAAGTAACCTATTCACTCTTGACTTAAAGATTCCCGGGTTGTAGCCATCAGAAAACACAGATTCCGGCAGGGAATTCCACTCCTTAGCTGTACGCACAATGAATGTGTTGCAAAAACGTTTTGTGCGTATAGGTGTGATGTCCACCATGTACCGGTGACGCATCGCCGTACGCCTGTTGGTCCGATGATAGAACAACAATATAGCCACCTATCCTTTTCTCTCATTTTAAAGTTCCATATTCGTGTGTGCTGTCATGTCACCCTTACTGTGTAAAAAAGACCTTACATAATTTCCAACCTCCCAAAAAAAAGGTATATCTTAGGCATTTATCGTCGTTTATACCGCGTATATCCTTGAATTGGAAAAAATTGCCTGCTGCGGTCTTTCCGTTCGATTACAATTTAGGTGCCTTTAAGGCTAGAGTGAATAGGCTCTTAATAAAATTAAACTAGTGCGATTCACCAGCAACGATTGCATCACTGCTTAACATCAAGGCTAGAGTGAATAAGCTTTTAATAAACTAGTGCGCCTGACCATCAATGATTGCATCTCCGCTTACCATCAGGTGGTCTCGCAGTCAAGCACTTGTTTATATCAATTAAAAAAAAAAAAGGTGGGATCACACTACGACTGGTTTTTTTTTGTTGGTGGGAAAATCATCTTATGACATCTCCCGCTCTTGGGCGGTGCGAGAGATAGTGTCAGACTTTTACTGGCTAAAATCCCACTCCTGTTCCTCCGTTGCCTTTCGTACCGGGGCCGAGTCTTCCTTTCAGAATCAGACCCTTGGCCCCGGTAGGCTTCGACCCTACTGAGCCACTACAGTTGCTGACATCTCCTTGAAGCGCGCGTGAGACAGTACGCGCCGTCGACGACTTGGGCTCGGTCCGGACGGTTACCGGACGGTCGGATGGCAAGCATTGGGTAGCTCGCCGTCCGCAAGCCCGCGCCTGCTATGGCCGGAAATCGGGATCGGAATCCCGGCGGCGGTTGGGACGTGAGGACCGTTGCCTTACGCGATCGGCCGTCTGCTTTGCTAACATTACTGCTTCGCAGAAGGAGGCGACCGCCCGCCACTTCTCTTTTCTCCGGACCATGGCCTGTACCAAGGCTCGGTGCGAGAGATCGCCGCCGCCGAACGACTGGTTTATGTCATTAAAAATAAGCATGTTTCCAAAGAGTTTTAACAGACGAGCCCTCACACCACACACCCTTAGAGAGGTTTTGTTTATAAAATAGAATAGAATAAACCTTATTGTACACCAAAATAGTAACACAACACCAACCCATCTCACCTTGTTTATATTTAAGCATGTTTTGTTTTTATAACTTCACCATTAATTGTGCTCTTACTGTTAAACCTTAATGTACATACAAACCCTAGAACCGTACCCTGGGGTACAAATTAAAAAATAATTGAAAATTTGCGATAAATTTTTCGTTTTACATCGGGTTTTTTCGTGTTTCCGCATAAGGTTGGTTATGCTATGGGTACGGTTCTAGGGTTAAAAATGAGTACAATAAAGCGCAAGCCAATCTCATAATATACCAATATATTTGAACAAAAGTTATTTATTAATAACAGGCCATCAGCGGGAATGCTATTATGCGCAGGCAATTTTCTGCATTCAAAAACTGTTAAATTAATTTTATCAAGTGGGGAAAATTTGTTTTTCGGGCAATAAAAACGTTGACAGAATGGTGTTTTAAAAATGTAAAGGTGATGTTGAATTTATTTCACGCTGATATGAGGAACGTTATTTTAAAATTAATTTAAGGTCGGGAGCAGCGGACTGATATTAAAGTAAAAAAAATTATGTATACCTTTTTCATATATTTTTTTGTTTCAATGTCCCAAAATAATATTGATGATCGTAGTCTGGACGTTGATTTATTTACGTTTATTAATTTAGTGTCTCGAGTTTCAATTTTTTGTTGTGATGATGACATATTCGGTTTTGACAATATGTATCTCAGTGGAAAATTAACTCACGGGAACCCGCGTTCTTGTGAAATAATTTTACCACAGGTATAAAAATTATTTTCTGATTTATTCCAGACCATGGTGTATATTTAGTCCAAATTTTATCAAAATCTGTTTAGCAGTTAATTTAATTACAAAAAACCATCACTGATTTTCTCACTTATTACATAAACTCGCTTCTACCAGCATCTTCACCCATAGAAGTTTAGTAATGAAACGTAATATTTTCGAAAGGAATGTATTTCCACGATAAAATGTAGTCTAAATTGTCCCCTATATCCAAGCACTAACAGTCAAAATTTCCATGATTTAGGCATGAAAACGTATTTCTCACGACCAGCTCAGAAAAAAATTAGCCATCTACGAAGCAGGAATACGAACTAAAGCTAGGTGGTGTAAAGTGTGAGGAAAAGACAATCCTGTTGCCCCAGCCTCTGCAAGAGACGCACCGGCCATAGTAGGCACGGGTTGTGTGGAGGGCGAGCAGTAGGCAGCCCAACGTCGAATTACGCCCCAACCGCCGAGATTCTGACCCTGACCCTGGTAGACGCGGGCTTGTGTACGTCGAGCAAGGGGTAGCTTTCCGGATCGAGCCCAGTCGTCAACAGCAAGTGTTGTTCCACGCAATCCTCAAAGAGATGTCAGCAAACCGTAGGGGCCCAACAGGACCGATGCCCGCTAGCTAGGACCGTGGGAAATTTCTGAAAATTACCTCTACTAGTTCTGTTTACTAGAACGCAAAGGGCAACTGAAGGTCACAGGTGTGGTTTTAGTTAGTAAAAATTGTGTACCAACACACCTCAAAGAGATATTCTCCAAGAGTGACAGGGCCTTTAAGGGCCGATGCCTGCTAGGTATTATTATATACTATTGATCGAAAGAATTACCGTGCCTTTAGACTACCAAAGGCAGCAGTCAGTCAGTAAATCTTACAGGCTCGCTTCAACTAGGGCATGAAGAAAAATTTGACGAATTCCCACGTAAAAAGGGCATAAAAATTTAGGAAATGAACACGAAGAAGATGAAGCTTATTTGAGCATTTACAATATTAAGACACAAGACAGAATCTTATTTGAGCATTTACAATATTAGCATGGATAAGAATTAGGGTAAATCAATAATAGCCAATTTCCTACTATATTAGAATGTAAATATGAAACGGGTTATACACACTAGTGAAAACCGCCTAAAGGAAACCTCAACAGCTCTATATTTATTATAACATCTGACGGGTGTAATGCCTTGAAAATGGGATCCATAATGATATCTGTCATGTTGGTAACACGTGACACTTACGAATGCAACGTGTGAATACAAAACACAAATACTAATAACTTTTGCCAGCGATTTTGTGTGACTGTTTTTTTTTTTCAAAATTTTACTATGTGAAAGTATGACCGGAATTTTCTTTTTTTTGAGTCAACTGATAACTTTACAAATAATTAATTCGCGTCCAATAGTCACGTTAATAGCAGTGTTAGTGGAGTTAATTAAGTTGACTTAAGAGCGGCCAACACGAGGTAATTTTTCATATAACCGCTCTTACGTGATTATGATGTTAATACACATATTTCTCCAGATATTTTGGATATACATATATCTTGTGGATATTATTTAGGCTTCTATGAAAATAAAAAAAATATAAATTGAAAATTCTGCTATTTTACGTGAACTTCGGCCCTCTATAATGTATTCATATATGAAAAATATAAAAAAGTACATCCATAGAAGCCTTGCACATGCACATTTAATCGATATTTTAAATGAAGACAGTTTTTTCAAAAAAAAATAAGCGTTTTAAAAAACACGTATTTCCTGGAACAAGTTTTGTGAAATATTCGAGTTTATCACAGAATTACCGAATGCTAACAGAGTTTTCAGGCGTTACCTCTCTTTTCTTTGCGTTATGTCTTTGTCAAACATCACGTTGGATTGCATTAGTTGAAGCATCATCATCATCATCATCATCTTCCTGCCCTTGAAGCAACAAACTTTTAAACTATGCTCGATGTTGACGATAGGCGAGTGGAAAAGGCTTAAGTACTGGTAGGACCTCATCAGAGAGCTTAAAGAAACAGCAAAGGGCAATAGAAAGGAAAAAGAAAAGGCTTTTTTCGGAGTTTCCTTGCGCAATTGCATTGGAAATGAAGATATCAAAAGGAAAACAAACGTTACCGGCATAGCTCGAAGAATCGCCAAACTCAAGTGGCAGTTGGCGGGGCACATTGCTCGCATTGGTCGATGGGAATGAATGGTTCTAGAGTGGCAACGACGTACTGGAAGACAGCGTTGGAAGCCTGCCATAAAGTGGACCGATAACCTGGTGAAGGTCGCGGATCACAGAACCGATCATTATGGCAACACTTAGCGGAGGCCTATGTCCAATAGTCGACCCTCACCATTTCAGTTCAAAGATTTCAGCTTAAATGGTGAAGGTGATGGTGGGCACTGCACTCACGTTAGTCTATAAAACCCATTTTGTAAAGGTATGTTTGCATCTAGCCATGATTTTATGTATCATCCTAATCCGTTGAGCTATTAAAGTGTGATTGATTTTACCAAACATACAGACCTGTTGTTATTGTGTTAAGGTTGACTAGTAGAGAATGCCTGGTTGCGTTAAGTCCGCCTATGTACCACTGCTTTACATGAAGTTATAAATAATATATATATATATAAATAAATAAAATTGTTCATACAGATTTTATTATTCTAGCTGACCCCGTAGTTTCACCAATGTCTTTGGTTACTGCTCGGCTCCAATTGGTCGTAGTACGATTTTGGTCTTGAATTTTGAGATTAACGCGTGTAAACCTTCAAACTCTCCAGCTACTATTATATTAGTAAAAAGTACGTGGTACAGATTATTTGGATTAAATGCCGTGTCAAAATATTACTCTTTAATTTTATCTATAAAGTTATTTAGCAAAATATTTAAATGGATACAGATAAGCTATCAAAGTATTTTTATTAATTCTTTTATCGGTTTATACTGTGAAGAACGTACCTCTATAATATTATTCATGAGCGTGGTTAAACTATAATCCATAATATTTTTGCGAAATTCGTAGCCATACCTAAATTAATATGAATAAAGGGGACCTATAAAGTGAAATCTATTTAAGCGTACAAAATAAACGTATAATAGTGGGACTGAGATAATGATGACTATGATTAGGAAGCTAATCATTAGGTAAATCGACTATTTTAGACTAACCGTTGACTAAAACCAATAACAATTTGATACTATTCGAAACAGCACATTGCATCCCGTGATCATCAAATAGATATTACCTGTAACATGGCTCCACTCAATAACGCACAAAACCAGTTCCAATCACTAAACTCACTAAACCAGCCTTTTCTCAACTTCTTCTTAACGTATCGATGGCAAAACTAGTTAAATTCCTGACCTGGCCCTGTATTCGGCCACGGCAATGCTGTCCGCTGATGCTGTTATTAGGTCCCTACGTGAACAGGTAACAGGGCACGTGACGCAGGATGGAAGGTGGGACACGGTCTGCGGAGAGACGCCGCACAAACACTGAAGATCAAAACCGTCCGAGAACCTCCATCTGTGGAGATTGTCTTTGCTGCTAGGGTGCGGAGTCGGTTTAGAGTTTTCTAGCTTTTTTCTCAAATATGTTTAAGTAAAAAAAAGAAAAAAAATACTCGCACGTTTATGGAACATACTCAAAGGCACAGAAACAACAAGGCTCGTGGTACTTAAGAAAGGGCACGCCACAATAATGGCGGTAAGTACCCTCTTTGAGGCCTGGCTGGAAAGACTTCACGGCGTCCTTACCTTCCTCATGACGCAGGTCCTCACCCTACATGGTAAGTTCGAGAGGTTCCTGCACCGGATTCGTGCGGAAAAAACGCCCGGGTGTCACCATTGTATGGACCGCCCAGAGGACACGTCCTATTCCACGCGCAGCTCAAGCAGATGTCAGCAACTATAGGGGCCCAGCAGGGTCGAAGCCTACTGGAGACAACGGTCTGATTCTGAAAGGAAGACTCGGCCCTGGTATGAAAGGCAACAAAGGAACAGGAGTGGGTTTTTAGTCAGTAAAAGTCTGACACTATCTCCCGCTCGCCCAAGAGCGAAAGATGTCATAAAACGATTTGCCAACCTAGAAAAAAGGTACTTACGAAAAAAAACATATATAAAATGTAATAATTATACACAACAAAATATTGTGTACCACACGGCTGTGGCTCAGCTTCCAGTCTAAATAAATGCAGCTGAATATCAATATTTTACATGAAACAATTGCCTATCTGATCTCCACAATCATGTTACTGGATAACACGATACCCCTTGGCAGGACTGGATATGAAATTTTCAGGCTTCGTTACGATTGTCAAAGATTACAAATGACGTTGGAGACCAACGGTTAAATGATAAATGATATTTATTTTGTAAGTAGGTTTAAAAAAACACTTTTACACGTCAATTTCTTTTTTTGGCATTTTATACTAGATGAGGCCGGTGTTTCCTAGCTGACTACCCTGAGAAGAAACACCGAAACAAACTCAGGGGTCAAAGTCTCTTTTAAAGTCCATACAGTTAATATGTAATGGTGTAATGTTCTCACATGAGAACAGTGCAGATTTGTCTGAGATGGTCTTTTGAAGAAAGAACCATACAGATTTGAGTGGACCTGTCCAGTCAGTGCAAGAATTTGTCAGTATTCGCAAAGCTCAACCCAGGACTACTAAGGAGCTCAACGACGTGACGAACAATACCAAGGAAAGGACATTTGGGCAGGCCGCAGAATATACTCAAATTGCCAGACATACGTTAAAATTACTGGTTTGATGTGTAATTGATAGTCATCCCATCCAGCGATCAAACTCAAAAATAGAGATAGGTGATACTTCCTGAAGAAGATCAAGTTTTGAATTTGAAACAATTCAAAACTTGATCTTCTTCGAATCAGTAATAAATTGAGTTCTAAATGACCGATTTCCTAAAGTTTGATCCGTTAGTTACTTTGCAGGTACTGAGTTCTGAAAAGCACGGTACAATTAATGATGACAGGGCTACAGCACCCATATAAAATAATAATTGCCCCTGCTGAATAATTGGGTGTATAACATTCACATAATCATTAGCTTGGATAAAATAGGTGACTTGAACATTTTTAAATAACAATAGGAAAAAAATAGAATCTCGATTTCAAGTTTCTGAGATCGATTCGTCTAAGATCGATTTTATTGATTTATAAAATCGATGCTACAATAAATCGAGCACATATCGCTATCTCACTGATAAACCTCAAAGACCGACTCATAAGACTGTTCTTAGTCACAGTGATACCAAAGCATATCACCTAAACACCAACCATATATCGCAAATATCCGTTCGAAGTAAACAATATCAGTGTCATTTAAGTG
This sequence comes from Mythimna vitellina, assembly GCA_949316375.1. Taxonomy (NCBI): domain Eukaryota; kingdom Metazoa; phylum Arthropoda; class Insecta; order Lepidoptera; family Noctuidae; genus Mythimna; species Mythimna vitellina. The sequence goes on along the minus strand of OX438687.1, from coordinate 1,321,325 downwards.
GGCGCAACTTACTTCTAAGTAATCACCTAGAATCGCCACACTGCACCACCAGTCAACCGGACCGAATTACCCTTACAAATTAATGCCGTCACTGATGTTAACAACACTTTGATGAGGTAATTACAGGCCAATTACTCAGCAGACGGTAATTAAGGCACCGCAGCTAGCTGAGATGTTATCTATATTATTATGGCGTCTTCAAGATAAGTTTTACTAACGAGCCGTGTCGTGTGGTTTTCATTAAGGTAAATATTGGCTGTAGTTGTAGCATGCCGCTAAATGATAGAATACAATTTAGGAAAGGCATCGTTGGAGCAGTGGTGGCAGATTGATAACGGCCCCGACTTACGAGTTGTAGGTCGCGGGTTCAAACCCAGCCAGGCGCATTACTTTCTGTGATTTATTTCATCACCACTGCTCTCAAAACGGTGAAGAAAAACATCGTGAGGAAACCCGCATGTCCTAGAACCAAAAAATTCGAAGACATGTATGTGACATCCACCAACTCACACTGGGCCCGCTGGTGGATTAAAGCCCATTCCCTCACCTAAAGAGGAGGCTGAGTCCCGATAGTGCGAACATTATAACGCCGACTATGCTATGTATCGTTAGTTTAAACCTTTTTTAAGCTCCGTTGAGATTGCATATGTCGCTTATTGTCAAACATCCGTCACACGGTGAAATTCTAAAAATTATGGATACCAAGTGGCATAACGGTTTATGGCGATATTATCTGGCTGAATAAGTCTTTTGATGTAAAACTATGAACAATCTATAAAACTGTGAAAAATCTTGTGGCGCGCTTTGGCATTAAAACTGACTCGTACGCCGTGACGACAAATAGCATGACGCATATTTATGTTAATATGCTCACTCTACGCCCCGGTCTCGACTTTATTGTGTGCGTGCGCGTATATTTCGCTGCTTCTGTTCTATTTTTTTTTATATTATACTCGACATTGTTAAATTGGGTTTCAGTAATTATAAATTCTGCTAGCGGTGTAAAGACCCGCAAATTCCATTGAAAAAAATAAATTCTCTGACCTAATTGTTTTCGGACTGTTTTATATATATGTTCAAATCGCACGGACATCTTCAATACTGCAATGTACAATTTGTGTGACGTCAGGTCTTTAGTTCGTATGAGGCGGCATACACACATCTGCTGGGGCCTGTGACAACCAAATTAATAACAATACGACACGAACCTGTACAACTAGACACGAACAGTAAAAATCCAACGCAATTATGAAGAAAGTTTCATCAAAAATTTAAAACTGAAATTCATTTATCGAACACCTCACAATTTCCTCGGTCATTCACCCCTTTGTTGTCTGCATTTTATTTTCCAATTTTTGGTCTTTTCACAATATAAGAGATTAAATGTATTATGTATCACAGCTTTATATTCTGAACACAGCTACATTTTTACAATTTTTTTATCTTTTATTTTTCCTTTTCTGCTGTCAAATCAAAAGTATTTATTTAATTTTTTTCTCATTCATATTTTTTACCACCCTCGAATATGTTACTGTCACAATGACTCATGAAAAACAATTTAAATGTCCGTGACGTCAGACCATTGTCAAAGCCATAGCGTGTAACTGGTATACGGCGCTCATAAATCGCCATGTGGCCACATTAAACCTGATTACCCTCTGACCTTGTAGAAGATTGATGATTTATAGGCCGGACAATAAATTACGGATGTAATTTGAGGTCCTTTGTAACGATTTAGTGGCACTGCGAGAATCGATAGCACTTAAACGAGAAAAATGCTTTTGGAGAAGGAATTATATTTTTAGACATTATTAATGGTGGATTTTATTTTTACAGAGTGTATTCTGCTTGTGTTTCTGGTGCTGATATTGAAATTAGAGGAAAATGGAACTCTTTGTGCTTGTTAAATAAACTGTCACCTACAGTTGTTAAATACTTCTGCCATTTTAATCTGCGTATAGAATAAATGGATTCGATGAAAATATTTTTGTAAAAAAACAAACCCTATTATTTAGAAACAACGGCACACAAAATACAAAATTCATTCTTGCTTATTTCCACCAATTTTTCCTCCACTTTCATAACAAGAAATGAATTTTTATCAGTAACAAAAACGTTCAGGCAGCAAAACGAAAGTCCTTAAATTGGCTCTCGACAATCTTCAACGAGCTATCCAGAAATAACCTCAGAAAGGAAATATATTTTAAACCTCACATAACCTACCAAAAACGATGATAAAAAGAAACATAAATAAACTACATTATCAAGAGACAAAGTTTTTTGTGTGCGCATGAACGTAACTCACTCCTTATGTCAGATTCAAATTAATATTTATGACGAATTTTGCGGGCAAAGTTGCTGATGTGACAAAATTGCCGAATACCGATGAAAGTTATTGGGGATTACTTTTTAAGGGTAAGGACCAAAATACCTGTTCATTGGTCAACCCTGTTTTTATTTGGAGCTGTTCAGTTTCAATTAAATGCCAAAAACCACGTTAGTTAGTTATTCATTTTTGTCATCAAACAAATTCAAGAGAAAATTAAAGTCATTATTGTTGGAGAAATGTTAATTTTTTATGGTTCCATGGATCATGATAATGATGTACCTATATTTAAAACCTTTATTTTTCAGTAAAATGTACATAACCTATTCAAAGTAATGAGGACTCGGAGAATATTGTACCAATATTTATATCTTGCAATAACTTAATAGCCATGAGCCTCGACCAACATCTCAGGACTCTTGGCTGAATCAAGGGTTGACTCAAAAAGTGGTATTTCTGCACACGACTCGTATTGTGAAGAAGTTACTTTCTCTGATGGCTGGTAGCTTAGATCCTGTTCTGGAATAATATTTTTAAATGTTTTTTTTTGTTATTGAAATATTCAAAAATATAAATTATATGAGTACTATTTTTATATAATAATGAACTTAAGTAGATAGGCTATTTGCAGCGCAGAAGATTAAATATAATAATATTTAATGCATAAAATTTTGCAGAAACAGTCCAGTGGTAAAAAAATACCTACCTCACTAAATATTTGGAATTACACTTAAATCTTAAATTATATTTTACCAAGAAGCTTACTTAATAATATTATGAAAATTAATTTAAATATTTTTACCAAATAAGGTATTTCCGAGTCCAATTCAGTTCCAGTAATAATATTTCATTTCAGAATGAATATTTACGGAAAATTCAGTACATTTGCGGGAAGAAGCGCTGATGTGACAAATGTGAATACCGCTATAACTCATTGCCGGTCGTATTTTTGCATGATATTGGAAACTGAAATATTTTAGTTGTAAATTCCTCTTGAAAAACTTTTAAGAAAACCATTTCATTTCGTTTTTTTTTTCAACTTTTATCGGAACATCCTTATTTACATTCGCCAAATGGAATTTCTTGTATCTTTTTTGTTCTAGCAAAATTAATAGTTTTTAATTTAGGATTTAAGTAAACCGGCCCCAATATATACCCTTGGGGTATTCCTTTATTTACGTCTGTTTATTGTCTTTAACCATTCCCAGTGCACCTTTGCGGCCCCTGTGCGAGTACTTTATGAGGGTTACAAGATGTTGCGGTGCGCCCATTTCAATCTTAACCCAAAACATGCCGAGTCTTGGCATAAACTACGCAGTCAAAAGCCTACTTGAAGTCAACATAACACGAGATCAGGGTCCTGTTGACCCTGTAGGTTGTGATGTTAGTTTGTCTTGCTTGGAGGATTAGGTATCTTTAGGACCTGCCCGTCATAGAAAATGCGCGTGACTTAATTTAGTTAACAAGGAATTTATACACTCAAACCCATATCATTATAAGATTTTAAGAAACTAACTACTGCCTACATCATCTTGAATTACAATCGTGATTTTATGTGCTAATTTTACAAGTGGGATGTTCTAATAATATTACTATTCATACTAAAGGTCAAATACAGGTCGATCTAAAGTTGTTTAGTACTTGTTAGACGTAAAAGCAGTGCCCGCATGTACCGAGAAAGTTAGTGCATAACTTAGTTACTTATCAATTGCCGCAAATTGAAACAGTTTGAGGCTGCCGTGATTAATAACAAGTTAGGTTTGAGCCGTATTGATCAAATTGTTTGATTTGCAAATCACTGCTTGACTGTGAAAATAATTATTACAGAACTAGTGAATGAGATTGTTAAGTACTTTCACATAAAAAAAAAACCTAGACTATTTTCAGGAAAAATAGACCTCAAGAATTAACTAACTCGAATTTACTGCCCAAGAGAAAATAGGTTACATCGCTAAGCCTACCTTTCATCGACATTCTTGTTAACCAATCAAAACACGACCATCCCAAAACGCTCCAAATCCACAGCATAAAAGCTATCTCAAACTATTCTGCTTAGGAAATAAATAACGTAAGTACAAACGGCCTTTCCGGAGGTGTAAGTAAAACATCCCTTCCTGACCCGGACCAAGTTACAAGGTAAACAATGACTCCTTAGAGTTTTGGCCTTAAACGCTTCTACGTCTGTTGAATACAGAGCGAAGAATAATATTTGTTGTGGTTGTAAGAGATTTGTGGTTTGTGTACGCTAGCAAAGTTGAAGATGTACCGTACTAACCGTGTGTTCTACAATGACGTAAATATTTATTGGGTTTTAAAGTGCAATGTGAAAGTTGTAAGTACAGGATTATAAGATTTTGTTGTCAGAATGTGTGCTTACATTTACATGAATTATGGATTTTTTATGTGCATATTTTTGTCAAGATTTGAAGCGCTTTATATTTTAAGAAACGATACTACTTTGAGTGAAGTGACTGACATTGTAGGTATGTGTCGGCGTATGATCACCATCGTTGTCGATGTCACACCACGTTGACGTAATTTAGAATGGCAGGAAATGTTATAGAGTGATAATAAAGAAATACCTTACTTCAGTTCAAGGTGTTTATTCAATGGGCGGCGAAAGAGTGCCCTTCTTAAGACATAACATCGGTTTCTATACATAGAAATTGACAAGCATAAAATTAATAATAAAAAACCACTATGATGGTAGAAAAATATTCAAAATAAATAAATAGAACGGAAGTTATCACAGTAAATTCTTATTTAAATATGACCGGATATTTTAAAGAAATTAAAAGAAAGTGGTTAGGTTAAATTCTCACAAATTCAGCCGATTGCTATAATATTTTTGAGAATTAGAAATTATTTTTATTATTGATCAAATTAACCCTTATCAAAATAATCAAATTATGGTTTTGCGTCCATATATATAATATAAATAAACCTACAATGTCATATCGTGCGACTAAATTACTTAATAACAGCAGTAAGGTTTAAATAATAAACTAATTCGGTTTACGGTTAAATTAGATTCACAAAAGACATTTTAAACGAATAACAACTAATACCAAAATCTCAGTTTACCTACAATAAAGCCTTACTTGAGTAAAATGGTAAGCTCGGGGATTAAAAGTATCCCAGCTCATATTTAGAACATAAACCCAATATAATTTCACTCAAACCTAAGCCTATACCAATATACCCTACTAATATGCAAACACCTGAGGGAAATAATCTCTGTTCAGGTATATTGCTGGTTATGTGCATGTAGCTGTGTATAGTAAAATCATTGACGCGTCGATGTACCGTGTACTCCATTGTCTATTAGCTGCGAGACGTTAAGTAATGAATATTGAAACTGCATTAACTAAGCTCAAGGGGAATTTGCGAAATCAATTCGTAAATGCGGCAAATTGATTTGGTGAGGGAATTAATAATCCATCAGTTTGTGTTATAAAATAAAGCTACTGGCTGGATCTGCCTGCCTGCATATTCAGACTAATCTGGATTAATCTGGTAGAGTATCCATCGTATATAATGCTGCGGTATTTATCATATGCGCGGAGATAATGGCAGACAATGCTGGTGTTACAAAATAGATTAAAGATAGTTCAAGATAGATCGTTCGGTGAATTGATGATTTGCAGAAAATATTACTGCACTATAATGTAAAGTTGGTTTTTCGTTTTCGTATTTTTATACTAGAAGGAATCATCAAATCTTGTCAAAATCTAATAATAATTATAAATTCAACCGAGCGTTCACAGTAATCGTTTAACTTTAACACCACTTTGATAACGTAACAACGAGGGTAGTATTTGTAGCTAAAGTAGTACATACAACTGACCACGCCAAAAAATGAAAACATATATAAAACATCAAATAATAGAACTCATTAATAAAACTCCCAACTGTCTCCTCAAACAATCACACACGCGTAAATTCAAATGATTGACAGTTACGGCCGCCATTTTGTCCGCCATGATTGTTCCATCGTCGCGCGACACATGACGCTTTTAAGTCATTATTTTTAACGAACACGCTGTATCACTTTACTGAGACATAAAAATGTTTGTTACCTGTGACGTGAAGATATTTTATGTGTATGTAAAAACATCAATTCCGTAGAGACAATGAATTTGGTACTTGGCTTTGGAGCAAGATTAGCTATCAGTTCGTTTCATGATGATGTATAGAAGTGGTTACAAGAAAACGATGAAAGAGACTGGGGCTACTTAGGCCTCAAAGCACCATCGCTTTAGTACACCAGATTTATGACGATATTAAGACATCATAGTAGAGTTTTGTCGACTTCAAAAAGCTGTCCTGACTCTCCAATCTTTCATTATTTCTCGATTTTGTGTAACGTGTCTCATTTATCTGTATCTTCTTTGTTTTCAGAGGAACAGACTACTTCTTTCTCAAGCAGGTATAGTGCATTAACTGATATCGGGCTTGTGCTGCCAGTTATTGTCCTGCATGTTACCTACATTAAAAGCTATTCGTCAACTTGGACGTACAGCAACATGTACACATCGATTTTACACTGGGCATGCAAATACATCAGCCAAAAAAACAAATTTGAAGAGTCACCCCAGAAAATTGATATCCCTAATCACTACTGAATAGTGAAGTTTTCTTAAATGTGTTTTCTTTTAAGTGTTTCTGCTCTAATATCTGCTGAGGCATATGAACTTTCTCAATTGAAAAAAAAATCACAAAAAACTCTGATTTCACCAACAAAGAATGTTGAGGATACAGATAAATAATTCTAAATTACGTTAAAGTGTGACGACAAGGGACTGTTACATTCAATATTCCTACACCCATATCAACATTAGAATATTTTATATCATCTCCTTTCAAATATTCATTTCATTCCTCCATTCCCTTTCATAGACCTATCAATAGGTACAATAAAAGCAGTTATACAGATCATAACAGTCCTTGAACCTTAAAATATACGGTTCGGGGCCCAATAGGGTCATTCGATCTACATAACAAAAAGATATCCACGCGTTATGTAATAAGGGCTTATATAGTGGTTGTTTTATAGGGTGTTAAATCTTACGCAGTAAGTTGATAGGACCTTTTAAATGGTCGAATATTTGATGGCTTTGTTGCTTCTGAGTTATACTATGTGCCCTTTTGATGATTATCGTGATTAATGTTGCAATAACTACTTTTTGTTAACAGGCCCTGTTGGACTTCTGTTTTGAAATTGAACGGCCTGATTTGTAAAACATCAGGGGTTTTACCATGACATGTTAAAGTCAAGCGTTTGAGCGAGAAAGAAGGTGGAGTTACACCTTATTAATATAACACACTTTGACAGTTTAGTTTAGGTCGTTAAATGAATCACGTTAACGTTTCGCGATAGTGTACTTATATTTATTATTAAAATTTTCATATTCAAGAACTGCATCGTTTAACTTTTGAATCTCATTTTAGTTGAAGTAATATGCTTTATTTTTCTTAAGAGGTTACGCAGACTTCAGTCGAAAATATCTACGTATTTTTCTTTTTAGACATGTCATTTTCCAAAGTTCACAAACATACTCGTATGATGTCTTCGCCAAAACTACCGTAGCCAACCAGTGACATAACTAACATCTATATTAGCAGAATGTCGTCCAAACAAAGTTCCACCGTCACGCGAATAACAGTCATTTTCTTATCAATAAAAGAATGTCAAATTTCGAGGTTATGTCCGTGATAACTCACGCTCCATTAAGCTTAAAGCATAAGCTACGTTGCTTTACTTTCCTCACACATGTCAAAAGAATCTCGACCTTATCTCCTCTCACATAGAGTTTTTAAGACATGGCTGACTTGTACAATGAATATTTATTTCATTCTTAGGATACACAATTTTTATGGCATGTTTTTATAATCTTGCCAATGTTACGATGTCGTTCTGAGCGTGGAGTAGGTTATCTCTGCTTTTGTAGCCAGTTGATTCCGTACTGCAATTGGAAATATATAAAGATCTGGTTTTATGTTCAGATAAAGGAAGTTGAAGAACTGAGTCTGTGAAAATTCAGAAGTTTAATGGGTTTATTTATTTTTACGTCTTGTCCACCGTAAGCAGTTTTTATTATAGAAGGACACTGCATAAGCTATGGTATATAGCATAGTCGGCCTTATAATGTTCCCACTGTTGGGACTCAGGCCTCCTCTCTAGGAGAGGGAATGGGCCGTAATCCGTATCAGTGCGGGTTGGTGGATGTCACATGCCTTCGAATTTTTGGTTCTAGGACATGCCGGTTTCCTCACGATGTTTTCCTTCACCGTTTTGAGAGCAGTAGTGATGAAATAAATTACACAAAGTAATGCGCCTGGCTGGGTTTGAACCCGCGACCTACAACTTGTAAGTCGGGGCCGTTACCACTCGGCCACCACTGCTCTCTATGGTATAGCAGAAGCTATAGAAAATCATAATTGAATGATTGCATTTTTTTTTTAATTGTCAGATGAGCGAAGATACGGACATCCAAACAACTAATCATTCTGCTTGAACAGAACGTTAATTAGGACATTATAGGGGATCAATAAACAGTAATATGTACCTTGTTAAACACTATCTCTACATTACTAACTATAGTCTTCTTAATGGCAAACTACGTACAGTTTGTCGTATCGTAACTAGGTCAGGCGGCATTTGCTCGTTGCTCCAAGTTTTTGGGAAGTTGAAAACTTGCGATGTATATAAGATCTAATCATGCGTTTGCAACGAACCTACGGATCGAACTTCTCAAGTTTAACGGGCCTTGTATGATGGGGTGAAAAGGAGAAGTTGGCTTTAATCGGGCGTTTGCATAAAACTTACCAGAATATTTAGGTTTCACACCATTATCCGCCATGTAACTTATTGCATCAGTAATATAAAGTGGAATGCCCTCAGATTTCAGAAAGTAATGATCATCGCAGGGTGGCTGGAAGCAACTGAATGAGTTATTGTATGATGACCAATATCGGCCAAAAAAGAGATTTATGACCATGGGGAAATGTATGGAAGGAATACTCGTGGTTCTAGAACGCAAAAGGCAACTTAAGGAACACAGGTAGTCCTTGCATGCATGCGATGCAACGCCGGCGTGAAACCCCTGCCGCGACAAGTCCTCTCCTACTGTATGACACAGGTTTTCATCGAACATAATCAGTTCGGGAAGTTCCTGCACCGAATTTATGCGGAAGTGACACCTGGGTGCCACCACTGTGTAGACCGACCGGAGAACACGATGGAGCATACGGTAGAGGTGTGCCCCGCTTGGGCAGAGCGCCGACGTGTCCTCGTGGGGCGATGGTGGTTACCTCCTTCTGCAAAACAGTAATGCTAGCAAAGTAAGAGGCCGAATGTGTTAGCGCGAGGGAGCGGCATTCACGCCCCAGCCACCGGGATTCCAATCCCGATTTCCGGCCACCGGAAGCGTGGGCTTGCGGACGGCGAGCAATGGGTAGCTCGCCGTTCAACCATTCGGTAACCGTCCGGACCGAGCTCAAGTCGTCGACGGCGCGTCCACGCGCGCCTCAAGGAGATGTCAGCAAGCCGTAGGGGCCCAGCATGGTCGAAGCCTACTGGGGCTTCGACCATGCAAGGTCTACTTCTGAAAGAAAGACTTGGCCCTGGTATGAAAGGCAACGAAGGAACAGGAGTGGGTTTTTAGTCAGAAAAAGTCTGTCATGGAAGAGCAGGAGATGTCAATGGATGATTTTCCCAACTACAAAAAAAAAATGTCCAATGTTTTGATCCTTTGCTCAGCTGAGTCAAACACATTTTTGATAGTGCCTATTCAAACACCATAAACAGACCCTTACTCTTCAAAACACCCCAACATATCCATCAAAACACTATTCAATAATCCATAACCAAAGCCTAAACCAACGAAGATCTTACGACTATAGACCACAAAATTCCCAAGATAACCGAGCCCATATACAAGGTCCCTAATACGAAATCATAGCGAAACTTGCAAGGTGGTTCAACGCTAAACATTACGTACTACTTGATAGTTATTGGCCATTAGCAAGTTTATGTCGTGGATACCTGGAGGATCCCACTAATTTGATGTCAAGTGTTTGATCGAGCTTCACTGAAGTGGATGCCTAAGTTATTGGGCCAATGTTTGGAGTAAGCACTCTTTGTTAGGGGTTTTGATGTGTGGATATGAAATTTGTAGTTTTAGGGCGGTTTTAGAATGTAGATTGAAATATGTAGCTTTAGGAAATATGAGAATGATAAGTCTAAAATTTATAATCTTTGATTATTATTATTATGTAAATACGTTTATCACACGTTAGTACTTGTAATCAAAAAGATTAGCAAACTTTTCATTTGCTAAATTAAATATTTTTTAGGTCTAATAAACAAAATATAGATAGATATTCTTTATTGTACACCAAAGATACAAATTACAGTAGGAAATTAAAATTAAGAGGGTGTCACAATGGGCGGTCTTATCGCTAAAAGCGATTTTTTACAGACAACCTTTACCTTTACCTTTTAGATATATGAACGATTGTTTTAAACATCAACAACGAAGTTATTAAATACTAGCTTTTGCCCGCGGCTTTGCATGCATACATAAAATATAGCCTACGTCACTCAAGAATAAAGCAGCTTTCTATCGGTGAAAAAAAAATTACAATCGGACCAGTACTTTCAGAGGTTAAATCTTATAAACAAAAAACATAAAAGAAAAAACCAAACATTATCTCTTTATAATATTCGTGTAGATAATTATAATGCTTCAAAGCTGCCAAGAAAGAGAAATCCGTTATGGACTTTGACGTCAAAGTTCATTACGCCCGTACGACCGCCGTAGAAAACGGCGTCTTAGTGATATATTTGTCTAAAATTATTAGATTTCGTTTGGTTTTCTACTAATTTTATCGTTATCACAATTAGTTTTCTATTTTTGTATAGTAATTGATAAACTGGTTAGATAACTAATATTTTTTTATGCATATTCTCTATTAAAGCTTTGAGGAGGAGTTTTTTGACGCCATATTTTAGCTTTTAGATTTTTAATTTAAGTGTATATATAAGTTAGTGTAGATATGTTAAGTGTTTTATGTATTCATTTTACCACTGTACATGAAGTTTAAAGAAAAAAACCAAAGAATACATTAAAGCTATGTTAACGTGAATCTCGTCCATATTTATGACTTTGATCTGTATTAATATTTGTCTATTAATAAAATTATTGGTGTTAACAATTTATCTCTACATATGTATCAATGAAAAAAATTTTGTTTGCCTACTTTGGATATTTTTATCACTTATGCGAATACGAATATACCTATACGAATAAACCGATTCGTTTTACTGAATAAACTAGTTTTTCATCTTTAATATCCGTCGCCGGGTACTTACACTGTAAGTTTATAATAAATCACGTGACATTGACAACTTTTTCCTCTCGACGAAATATGAATACTATTATAAACTAGTTGCTATCAGATGCTTAGTTCGCGTGAAAGTAAACAATGGTCACAATGGAACATACTCCGGGGATAAAAAATATCTTATGTTCTATTCCTATACATGATCTACTCGTGTTCCAAATTTCATCCAAATCCGTTCAGGCGTTCGAGCGCAAACAAATAATAAATATACAAACTTACAAACTATCGCTATTTATAATATTTGTGTCACTATCGATTTTTTTTTTATTTTCTATTCACACATCTAGATTTTATGGTCTCAAAACATTTATTGCATACTGACTGTTGTACTTTGACTGACTTGTTGGTCTAGTAGTTAGTGGCCCTAACTGCTATGCCGGAGGTTGTGGGTTCTATTCCCACCCAGGACAAATGTTTGTGTGATGAGCGGGATCATTTTTTCTGTGTCTGGGTGTAATTTATCTATATACATATGTATGAATTTAGAAATATATAAGTATGTTTATCAGTTGTCTAGTACCCATAACACAAGCATTGCTTAGCTTGGGACTAGACGGCGTTGTGTGATAGTTGTGGAATATTATTATTAAAATATTAGTGTTACTATCGAAAATTTGTTTTTATTCACAACATATATTTCATGATCTCAAAACATTTCTTACAAACTGACTGTGTTCGTAATAATCTGGTGACATATATCCACTATAAAACCACTATATCCAAAGTTTGGTTCAACAGTGCCTTATCTCTTTCGTTCGTACCTACTCCGTTTACCTTCACCGGTAAGCTCGCCTTCGTTTACCTGTGGGTCGAGTGCCCAAATAGCCCTGTTCAGCTACATTGTCCGTGGCCTATCTAGGGTTGTGCGGACCAACTAGGTGCTTAAGTACTCTTGTTTTGTAAAAGCTGTTTAACTTTTGTGCTTGTAGAAAGATGGTTTGTTGTTTGACGATTTTTTTTGTCGAATGATGAGGTGTTTGAGAGACAAAGATGTCAACGAGATATAAAAGTCCAAAACTTTGGAAGTTTTTTCGTCTGAAATTTAATAACTACACAAATTGTAACTTATGTAAATAATAAAAGTTGTCATTATTTGTTTTTAGAACTACCCCCAATAGAACAATTTAGGGGTATTTTTTATTGGTATAAACCAGTGTTTGACTACGATCCCACCTGATGGTAAGCCACTGCTTACCATCAGGTGGGTAAACTAGTGCGCCTCACCACTATGCAATCAGTATGCAATCATTGATGGTGAAGCGCATTAGTTTATTAAGAGCCTATTCGCTCTAACCTTGAAGACACCTAAATTATAGTTGGACGGGAAGACCGCAGCAGGCAAATTGTTCCAGTCCTTCGATGTACGCAATATAAACGACGAAGCTAACCGCTAAACGCTTAGTCTGGATCGTTCTATATTTTATACCACCTATGTACATAATATGGAATGCAATAAAGTATTGAGTATCGTTAAAGTTTCAACAACGTAAGGGTGGATACTCGCCGTAAGTCGAGTTGTCCGATGGTAGAAAGGAGATAACGGAATCAAGTCATGCAATTCCCGCGCACACTCTCCAAAATACAACCAGTAAATCCAAAGCTTTCCACTGAATCCAAAGCTGTTAGATGGCATTTTGCAGCACCAGACCATTTGTGACTGCAGTACTCCACACACGATCGGGCCTGTGCTTTGTATAACATTAGAAGCTATCCCGGTGTGAAGTACCATTGGATTTTTGCAAGAATGCCTAGTTTCCTAGCAGCTACCTTGGCTTTGGACTCAATGAACCACCCAAAATTGAGGTCTGAGAAATTTCAACTCCTGCTGAAGAGCTGAAGGCAGTCGGTGCACTCCAAGGATACATTCCGAAAAGCAGGAGCCAAGGTAAACGGGCTTCTTTTGGCAGTGAACAGACACGCTTGTGTTTTGGCGGCGTTGAATCCTACCAGATTGGTTTCGCCTCACTTGGAGACCGCCTGAAGTGAGACATACGTACGCTTTACCATATAGCGTCTCGTTTGGACTGGATTAGCTCCTTATTAGCCCGATCACTTGTGAGGTATCTCTCTACAACTGTGCTATCATCCACATACCCATAGATACCGGGCATCAGCAGATAGCTAATATGCAGTAGGAAAAGATTTGCAGAGAGAACTGACCCCTGAGGAACTCCGGCATTAGTCGTCATGGGCTCTGATGAGCATTTATCGACATCAACTCGGAGAGACCGTTCGCGCGTGCGGTTTAAAGGGAGTTTTTCTTTAATGAAAACTATCTCGCGAATAATGTCGCTGAAAGTGCTAGTTAATTTTAAAACTAAAGCAACGAATTTAATTGATAAGATCCAGTTTTTTTTTATCAAATTTATAAGATCCAGATTTTTTTATCAAATTGATAAAAACCATAAAAATTGTTATCAAATCGTCTCGGCTGCGTGTGACTAAAATTTTGGATCAAATGCTTCTTTATTCTTTATTGTACACACAAAACTTAACTACAATACATGGATTTGACAATTTATGTACAAAGGCGAGCTTAACTCAACAATGAGTTTTCTCCCAGCAAACCTTTGAGTGACAGAGAGAGATCACAATCTGCAAAATGCTTCGACTAAACACAGAAAAATAAAAGACAAAAAAACTGGCCCTACAGGTAAATAAAATATAACTTAACAACGAAGCATTAAAAGTGTCCAAAACACTCACAAAAAAAGTAACCAATAATCTAATTTGAATTTTAGCAGCCCTGATGTGGCCATTATTGGGGAGGAGGGGAGTCGGCGTCGGTCTAAAGCAAGCAAGGTCAGTTAGTCAACGAACAAATAGGTTTAGTGTAAAGAGTGACCGCCTGAAGATATTGAAGGTTTATCGTATTATGATTAGCGGGGGTTGAAGGTAAAGATTTTATTTAGAGGTGATGGTGGAAATGTAAAATTAAATTTATGGGCAATGCGTGAGTGACTTTTGTCTACTTTATAATCTTTTCAAAATTGTATAAGCTGTAATTTAAATTACAAGTCTTATGTTAATAGTTTACTACTACCTTAAGATTTCTGGAAAACCATAGGAGCCCAGCAGGCTCGAAGCCTACTGGAGCCATGGGTTCGCTTCTGAAAGGAAAACTCGGGGCCCTAGAACTCAAGACAAAGAAAGAACAAGAGTAAATTTTAATCAGTAGAAGTCTGACACGCCCGCCTCGCGCTCCGCCCAAGAGCGAAATAAGTTATTGGATGACTGTCCACCTTTTCCTAATTTCTAATTGTGAGGTAGGCTTACAGTATGAGTTATTTCTTAAGGAAAAAAAAAACATATAGTAACTAACCTAACCTAACCTAAGCTTCTAAGAATCTTTAAGTTACTATTACTGATGTACCACTACACCAAAATGGATCCACCATTAAATTTTGCCTTCAAAATCATTTTTAAACCAACTAAAACATTTTTCCCTAAACAGTTAATTAACTAAATAGCTCATAAAGTAATTTGAAGCCGATAAGTATTTATATTACTTACTGCGAGTAGCTTCTGCCAACGACTTTGCCCGCGTGGAAAACGAAAATTATTAAAATTACTACTGTGGTGAAGGAGCATTACCTTTCGTTATAATATGTCTCTGATCTCGGCTCTCAATTTAATATTTAATATTCATTAGTATATTAATTATCTATGAACTCAATGAAGACTAAAATAATGACGAATGCATCAAGTGAAAACATCGAAATAGGACAAGAAGTTAATGAATATGTAGATGAATATTATATATTTATCTTTAGGACAACTAATATCAACAAAAGATCAACACTCCAAAGAAACAAATAGAAGAATAAGCAACACTTGGAAGTGACACTGGTCACTAAATGAAATAGATACCAATGTCTATCAAGAAAAAATATATAATATAAATCCTCCCATGTTTAACCTACCGATGCCAAACTTGGCCAACTACGAGTAAAAACAATAAAAGCTTCTAAGTTTGTCTAAGCAGCATGGAACGAAGCATGCTTAACATAACACTACAGGACCGGTGGACAACATTAAAAATAAGCTAAAGAACAAAAGTGACAGATGTACTACAGAAAATAAAGAAACTTTAATGAAATTGGACTGGTCATATAATGAGGACGAACAGTGGAAAAAAGATGGACGAAAGACGTAATAGAATGGTATACTAGAAATGGGAAAAGACAAAAAGGACGTCAAATCAAAAGACGGGAGGATGATCTGCCGAAAGGATGGACGAGAATAGCTTGTGACAGAGATAACTGGAAGGAAATGGGGAAAGCCTGTGTCAAAAGACAACCTAAGTGGTTGCAAAAACTGTTGGAATTTCGAGGAGCACTTCCGACGTCTGGCTCCCTAACTTAATCGGACTGAGGCTCCCCTTAAGCGGCTCCTGCCCAACCTCGTGGGTCGTCGACCGTCTGCTTGACGCACAATTAGCCAAGTATCTTGAACTGCATGACGCTCAGTTTGTCTTTAGGTCAGGGCTGTCCACTGAAAGCGCTATATTGTGCTTAATGCAGACAGTTCAGTATAACAAGAAAAGAAAAACACCTGTATATGCCTGTTTTTTGGACCTATCGAAGGCATTTGATCGTGTCAATTACGATATCTTGTGGAATAATTTGTTGACTGAGACGTCTTTACCGGTTGAAGTTATATCAATACTATCTGATCCGGCAAACGTAGTTTTGCTATGTATATAATTCTTTTTTATCTAAAATTGAAAAAAAAAATAGATGTTGTCCGATTCTCAGACCTACCCAATATGCACACAAAATTTCATGAGAATCGGTCAAGCCATTTCGGAGGAGTATGGCAACGAAAACTGTGACACGAGAATTTTATATATTAGATAGATTTAAATATTGATATAGCAATCAACACAATTGTATGAGGTGAAACGGTTCCTTATCGGGCATGTACCGATTGGAATGTAGAGTGAGGATTAAGCTCGCCTCGCTTGTTCAACCTGTACATGAACCAGCTGATTGCTGAGTTCAGCAGCACCAAGTTCGGGTGTCATTGTGACGGAGTGTGTACCAATAATCTTAGTTACGCATACGACATTATGTTGCTGAGCCCATCAGCCAGTGTCATGAGGAAACTGGTATCAACATGTGAATCTTATGTGGTGGCCCATGGGCTCAAATACAATGTTTCAAAGAGTGAACTAATGCTTTTTAAAGCAAATGGTTTCTCCTACCCAGCATTTCTTGATGTGTCACTTTGTGGCACACTACTGCATAGGGTCTCCAAATTTAAGTATTTGGGTCACTGGGTCACTGAAGATTTAAATGATAATTTAGATTTTGATAGGGAACGCAAGTCGCTGGCTGTCCGTTGTAACATGCTGGCCCGCAGGTTTACACGGTGTACGAAATCAGTAAACATCACGCTTTTTAAAGCATTTTGTCAATCTTTTTACACCTGCAGCCTGTGGGTCGGATATTCGCAGCGGGCATACAGCAATCTACGTGTCCAATATAACAATGCACTCGGGGTACTGTTGGAGCTGCCGTGCCGTTGCAGTGCATCAGGGATGTTTGCTGAGGCGCAGGTTGATGGCTTTGCCGCCATAATCAGGAAAAGATGTGCCACCCTACTCGCTCGCGTATGTGGCGGCACCAACATTATACTGAGTGTTTTTGTAGATAGGTGGGAGTACCCATGCTGCAAAGATGGGTGCGGCTTCATATTGAAGAATAGTTGTGTATTTTGTGTTGTTAATGCCTACTAATATTAGTTTTTAAGATA
This sequence comes from Mythimna vitellina, assembly GCA_949316375.1. NCBI lineage: Eukaryota > Metazoa > Arthropoda > Insecta > Lepidoptera > Noctuidae > Mythimna > Mythimna vitellina. The sequence continues at coordinate 1,303,834 of OX438687.1, read as the reverse complement.
ATTGTTACTAACAAAATATGGACCTCGTCCGAAATAAATGTTTTATTATTATTATATCAATTACATTTTTAGTCTTTTTTTAAACAAAACTCGTAAAAAAATAAAAAATAAAAAAATAGTAGCATCGGGAACAGGTTATTACTATTATTATTGTATATTAATAAAATTAATATTGTATGTACCTATGTATTTTTTTTATTATTGTCTAATTAATATTATCTCGAGATAAAAAGTGTCTTTTGTTCTATGCCAGGTTATGTTCTACCTGTATATCAAGTTTCGTCCAAATCGGTTCTGATATTAAGACGTGAAAGTATAAGAAAACGAACAAACTCATATCCGCATTTATTTATATTATAGTCAAGAAGTTAGGATACTTGTTGGGTAAACAAACCACCAATTAGGAGCATTTGTGTAAACTAAGCTAATATCTGCCTTATTGCTGATATCTATATAGTAATTATGTTATGTAACTCAGTTTATTGATGTAGTTATACCGTTGTATATTTTCTGATGTAAATTCAGAGTTTTGTTTTTAACCTTAATTTTTGATGGGGCGACCTTGGCGGACAGTATCCATATTACACTAATATATAATTAAAGGTACTAATAAAGTATGTATGTGTATCAAATGGCAGTTTGGATTTGGATGAAATTTGGCGCAAAAGTAGATCATGTCTTAAAATAGCATATAAAGGATATTTTTGATTCCCAGAGTGTTTTTTGAGATAAAATTCTGCTTCCAGACAGGCAATGCCGAAGGTTGAAGCTGAAGTACATCATAAAATTATGAAAAAAAAAGTTCTACTCAAACAAAATAATTGCAAGGAATTCTGGACTTCAAGTCTAAAATCGATCACCTGGATAGAGATCATCAATACAATGCCTTTACTAGATAGGATTTAGACTAAGCTCGTGTAATTTTTCACTCAGATAAAAAATAATTTTGAGACATTTTTAATATGGTGACATATTTTTAACCTATATTCGTTCATGTTAAGATTTGTCAACGTGCTGTGGAGCGTAGTACACACAGTGTTTAACGGATCGAAACAATATACTGTGCTCCATCGACGTGGCTCAAAGGGCTGGACAGCTTAAGTGGGACTAGACTGGACATGTCTGCTGCATGGTGATCGAGCTGTTGGCCGGTAAAGCATAAAATTGGTGCCCTGAAATTGCATGACGAGATCGCGGCAGACCAAAAAGGAGATGACGGGATGACTTGAATTGGCAAGAAATAACTCAGAAACGGTTACAAGGAACAATGGAAGGAATGAAGGGAGGCCTTTGCCCAACCATAGGAGTAGGTATATATAGGCTATATATGTATATGCTACGAGCAGTGGTGGCCGAGTGGTAATGTTCCCGACTTCTGAGTTGTAGGTTGCAGGTCCAAACTCAGCCAGACGCATCACAACGTGTAATTTATTTTTATCACCACTGCTCTCAAAACGGTGAAGGAAAACATCGTGAGGAAACCGGCATTTCCTAGAACCAAAAATTCGAAGCATGTTACATCCACCAAACCACACTGGGCCCGTGTGGTGGATTACGGCCCATTCCCTCTCCTAGAGAGGAGGCCTGAGTTCCAGCAGTGGGAACTATATAAGGCTGATTATGCTATACTATGATATGTATATGCTAGATATAATAATAAATCGCTTATGTAAGCATGGGTGGCTTATTTGGGAAATGGTGAAACAAGGTTGTAGCATTTTGACACCAGCCTCTGCCTATTTCTTTGAAGTGTTCAGAACGGAAAAAAAGACGGCTGAATTTTTTTTAAATTGGTTGACGCGTATGAAATAATTTCACAAGGGTGGAGACGCAGGTGGCAGCTAGTCATAAATATATCAACGAATATAATATAATACTTGATGGGTGAGTCAGAGATAATGTCAGTTCAGTAGTTAGTTGCGGATCGACCTAGTTTCTTGACTTGATTGCACGGCTGTAGAATTTAATTTGCTGACCTCTTACTGCGAAGCTTAATGGAGCCTACATAGCCATAGTATAGTCAATTGCTCTTTGAATTGTGATAACGGATTGTTTACAGTCCCCAACCCATGGATCCAAAATAGACGTAATAGATAGGTAGAAGATATCCCTTTCTGGATTTGTGAAAATTAGATATCAAAACTTACTTATAATTAACACAATACTATTTTAATGGTTTATATTGTTTAAGTATACATCACCGATACATATATATTACAATCCAAAACTGTTTTGCGTCCGTTATGTTACAACCACAGGTTCAGTTGAAAACCAGCGTCAGGCTAGTTGCCTGGCATTTATGCTAAACTGGACCTATTTTGGTGCAGCCGTGAGGCACACAACCATATTTTTTGCTACAGTTTTTTTTTTTGTTATTCATGTTATCTAATTAGTATTATGTTTGTGCCTTGTGGGGTATCAAACAAATTCTTTTTTCTTTCTTTCTTTACTGAACTATTTCTATGCCCAGAAATCATTTGAAAAATAAAATATCCTTTAAAGTATTTTCAAAGGAAAACCCAAACAATTTTATTACTGTCCTAAACATATCATCATGATCTTGTCCCGTGTTGTCTGGCCTGTTGGTCTACTGTTTGTGGCCCTGACTGCTGTGCGGAGATCATGGGTTTGATTCCCACCCGGGATAAATGTTTGTGTGATGAGCACGATCATTTGTTCTGAGTCTGGGTGTTATTTATCTATAACATGTATGTATTTAGAAATATATAAGTATGTCATATAAATGTATGTGTGTATGTTTATCAGTTTCTGCTTAGCTTGGGACTAGACGGCGTTGTATGATAGTTGTGGAATATTTTTATTATATTATTATTTGGGCTCGGCGCAGCACGTTTTTTTCTTCCATTCTGTCCTTTTAGCCGTCACATTATCACTAACTCCCTTTTCTTTCATTGAATATAACTTCTTACACAATCCATTTACCTTTTCTTTGGCCTCCCTCTCCATCTCCATCCATCCACATACCGTCTAAAGGTGAAATTTTGTATGTTTATGTTTGTTACGTCTTCACGGTCGAACAGCTGAAATTGACGATGAAACTTTTTACACAGGTAAATCATGTACAGAAATAGCATATTGTATACTTTCAAATATGATCCACGAGAATTTTTTTTACTTTCACACGGGTAAAGTTGCCGGCAGCAGCTAATCAGGCAATAATGTCAAAACCAATCCCAAACATTTCCATGATTTTATTGACCTTTTTTATCCTTAAATAGGGTGTTTTTAATATAGTGCGGATTTCATCACGCACGCGAATTTGTTCTGCAAGCAGAAAATTTCAAAATGCAAAAAAATGCGTCCCGCATGCGTATTCCACGCATTACAATAAATAACGACTTACGAGTTGTAGGGCTCGGGTTCAAACCCAGCCAGGCGCATTACTTTGTGTAATTTATTTCATCACCACTGCTCTCAAAACGGTGAAGGAAAACATCGTGAGGAAACCGGCATGTCCTAGAACCAAAAATTCGAAGACATGTGACATCCACCAACCCGCACTGGGCCCGCGAGGTGGATTACGGCCCGTTCCCTCTCCTAGAGAGGAGGCCTGAGTCCCAACAGTGGGAACATTATAAGGCCGACTATGCTATGCACAATAAATAATTGTATGAAATGGACATTTGTACATTACGCATATGGTGCAATCCCGCAAGCGAGACAAAATCCGCACAATATTAAAAACAGCCTTTGTTTTTACAGATACAGCAAATCAGTTTTATAATGGAATATCAATAGATATTCAGCATAAAATATGTTTTATTCAAATAACACAATTAGTTCAGTTTCTCAATACATAAATAAGGTAGAAATGTCCATAATACAAGTATAATAGGTCGTTACGGCAGTTCGTGGTGTATTTCTTGAATTTATTGTTTTATTACAGAGAAAGTTAGTGTATTAGAGGGCTTACGAATATCGATTTTGTGATTTTTATGGCACTTAGAAGTTGATATTATATTAGGTAGCTGCCGCTAATTGACATCAGGCGGTCGCCTCCTTCTGCGAAGTAGTAATGCTATACTGCACACGTGAGGGAACGTACGTCCTAATGCACCAGCCGGCAAGATCCCAATCCTGATTTTCAGCCACCGTAATCCAAGGTTTGCAGCAATAGGTAGCTGACCGTCCGGCTGTCTGGTAACCGTCTGGATCGAGCCAGAGTCCTCTACGGTGTACTTCAAGCAGATGAAATGCCTATTGGGGCCATGGGTTCACTTTCGAAAGGGAAACCCATGGTCTTGGAAAGCAAAGTACAAAGAAGGAACACAAGTATGGTTTTAGTCAGTAAAAGTCTAACATCACCGCACCACCCTAGAGCAGGAGAAATTTCTCCTGCTCTGATAAATAATTTCTGTCCTTAAAAAAAACCGCCAATTTGCATGTTTGTTGTTTCAATTAAAACGTAGAGTTTAGACCTGGAGAAGAAAACTAACTCTACTTCAAACAATTCAGTTGCCTGGACGATTGAAAAAACACCGTCAAATAATGCTTTAATCTGTCAATTTGATTGATTCAAGTTGGAGTAAATGGCGTAGAATAGAGGTTATTCTTCATATTATTATTTTGTTAAGAAATTGATGTTGAAAGATTTTTGAGCGCACAAATTTTTGAGGTCATTGTCGTACATATCATCAGAATTGGAAATCAGAATAATTCATTTGCAGAAAATATTGGTGACAAATAAAGATGTTATTGGCATTTAATGTAATTGAATCCAATACAGCAGCTGGCGACCGTACCATTGTTAATTTATTAAATTATAATACATCTTTAATTTTCTAATCGTGTGTCTCGGAGTGTGTCTAATGTAAAACAAATTAACATTACATCAGAAATAGTACTATTTTTAGTGTGAAAACCGAATTATTATTAATTTATTACCATACCTATAAATGGCTATCTATTCTCGGAGTTTCCTTGCGTGTACGCATCAGAAATGAAGATATCCAATGGAAAACCAAGGTTACTGACATAGCCCGAAGAATGACCAAACTTATGTGGCAGTGAACAGGGCACATTGCTCGGAAAACAGATGGATGGGGCAAAAGGTTCTAGAGTAGCGATCAAATACCAGAAGACACAGCGTTGGAAGGCCACCCACAAGGTGGACCGATAACCTGGTGAGAATCGCGGGAATCCGATGGATACGAGACGCGCAGGACCGGTCGTTGTAGTGATGTTTGGGAGAGGCATATGTAAACAATGGACGTTTTTCGACTGAAATAACAGGCCTGTTGGTCTAGTGGTTAGTGGCCCTGGCTGCTATGCCGGAGGTAGTGGGTTCGATTCCTACCTAGGACAAATGTTTGTGTGATGAGCACGACCAATTGTTCTGTGCCTGGGTGTAATTTATCTATAATATGTATGTATTTAGAAATATAGAAGTATGTTTATTAGTGGTCTAGTACTCATAAAACAAGCTCTGCTTAGCTTGAGACCAGACGGCGTTGTGTGATAGTTGTGGAATATTATTATTATTATAATGTTGATACCTTCCTACGCCACCATCCGCATTACAAATCCCTTATACTTATAACTTGCTAATACCCAAAAGAATACACAACATTTCCATCTCTAAGCTAATCATTTAAAACCCGTAACCCGAACTCCCAATGCTCCGAACTCCGAACTTCGTAGAAGGAACAACAGAATCGATATCGAACAACACGGTGCGATCTAAAATAAATTAACCCCCACTTTCGAACCTACGATATGTAACTTGTGCGTTATTTTTCTTCGAAACTTCTAGAAGCGCAATAACGGTAACGACTATGGTGACTGCAAACTTGGACAATGTTGCCGCATTATTTCTTTTGGGAACACTGATTCGAAGGAAATGGGGAGGATTAGATTTTTGGGACTTGGAAGCGTCAATATTAGGCTAGTCAGCGGTGTAGTGAATTGACTTGAAGACTTTATTGATTAGTGAATTTAATTGACAAATGCTTGCACTGACTGGACAGGTCCACTCAAATCTCTATGGTTCTTTCTTCAAAAGACCATCTCAGACAAATCTGCACTGTTCTCATGTGATTTGACCATTACATATTAACTGTATGGACTTTAAAAGAGACTTTGACCCCTGAGTTTGTTTCGGTGTTTCTTCTCAGGGTTCAGCTAGGAAATACCGGCCTCATCTAGTTTAAAATGACAAAAAAAAAATTGACGTGTAAAAGTGTTTTTTTAAACCTACTTACAAAATAAATATCATTTATCAATTCAATTCAGTCTCTCAGAAGTTAAGTGTGAATCAGAAGGATACGATTTTTTTTTTTTAGTTTAGTAAAAATATATCATTGAAAATCTAAATCAGACTCCAGCTCTCACAAAGGTTTTAGTGTCAAGGCAAAATTTTATAAAGATACTTGTGTTACAATGTACTCTTATGAGAGAAATAAATGATATTTATTACTTCACTTTATTTAAATATTACTTCTTGACAAACACCTAAAACAAACGGAAACTGATCACATGATTACAAGTTTATCGGGTCAAGTACAAAACACTTCATTTTTTTTCGCTTTTCTGATCTCTTCTAGAATGTCACTTTGCCTGGCCTAGATACTCTTTGAACGGCAGAATATTGACAAAAGTACTTCTCTTGTCGTATATTTTTATAGTCATAGAAAATTTAAAACATTAAAAAAACTGGTATGTCTGCTGATTGATTAGTTTGTAGTTTTTGCATTCTTCACCAGCTTCCTGACTCAGCAGAATCTACATCGCAATTGCTCCTTTATCCCGGGGCAAAGAACGACAAGACTATCTCGTGAAATGTTTATCTTTACCGGCTAGTTTAATACTAACCTGTTAAGTTTTCTTTACCATCGCTATCTCATGGTCCGTCGTATTGCATAATAATAGGTCTTTACCTATGAAATTGCCGTTTTTTAAAACGGGTTGCTTTGCAGTGATATATCTTTAGACTTGGAATTATAAGTTCAAATAAACTTTATATTAAAAGCACGTTATTCTTTTTTCAAAATGAGGTTGTTATTGGTTTATTTGTTTTGTATTTTCTGTAATAACGCTGTATTTACAACCATTTTTTCATGAAATCTAAGAAATGAATTCTACTGTGGAGACAATATGTCTCAAACGGTATGCAATACTGATAATATATACGGACTTAAAACTACAAATGAATGGGATGTCAATTTCTATTTATTACTTCAAAGCAGTTTTAAAAAACGGCAATTTCATAGGTAGGGCAAGACCTGTTGTTTCCTATTGGAATAAGTAAATCTGTAATAAATTCCATTAATATTATAAAAGCGAATGTATATTCTTACTCCTTATTACTCATTCAGTTGAGTGGCATAAATAAAGCATAATCAGCCTGATAATATTCCCAATGCGGCGACTCAAGCCTCTTCTCTAGGGAAGGACATTTTTGGGTTACAATTGGCAGGCCCAGTACGGGATGGTGGATGTCACATTTCCTCGAATTTTGGAATCTATGGACATGACGGTTTCCTGACGATATTTTTCTTCACCGTTTATGAAAGCAGTTGTGATGAAATGAATTACATATAGAAATTCGCCTGGCTGGGTTTGAACCCGCGACCTACAATCCCGATTGAACGGATTTAGATGGAATTTAGCACATGCGTCGACTGCGCGTAGTGTTCCATGCGTGACTCAAGATGTCAGCAACCGTAGGGGGCCAGCAGGGTCGATGCCTGCTGGAGCCAAAGGTCTGATTCAGAAAGGAAGACTCGGCCCCGGTACGAAAGGCAACAAAGGAACAGGAGTGCCTTTTTAGTCAGAAAAAGTCTGACACTATCTCCCGTTCCGCCCAAGAGCGGGGGATGTCATTGGATGAATTTTTCAACGGAAAAAAAGCATATGGGTAGACCATGTCCTAGAGAGAAGTAGTTGCCGAGTGGTAACGGCCCCGACTTACAAATTGCAGGTCGCGGGTTTTTTTTTTTTTTTTTTTTTTTATTGGGTGGGAAAATCATCCTAATGACATCCCCGCTCTTGGGCGGAGCGGGAGATAGTGTCAGACTCTTACTGACTAAAAACCCACTCCTGTTCCTTCGTTGCCTTCGTCCCAGGGCCCCGGGTTCCGCTTTCACACTACCCGTGGCCCCAGTAGGCTTCGACCCTGCTGGGCCCCTACGATTTGCTGACATCTCCTTGAGGCGCGCGTGGAACAAAACGCGCCGTCGACGACTTGGGCTTGGTCCGGACGGTTACCGGACGGTCAGACGGCGAGCCACCCATTGCTCGCCGTCTGCAAGCCCGCGCCTACGGTGGCCGGAAATCGGGATCGGAATCCCGGCGGCGGTTGGAGCGTAAGGACCGTTGCCTCACGCGATCGGCCGCCTCCTTAGCTAGCATTACTGCTTCGCAGAAAGAGGCGACCGCCTGCCACTCCTCCTCGCTCCGGAGCATGGCCTGTACCAAGGCCCGGCGCGAGAGATCACCGCCGCCGATTGCCCTCACGAGGTCACGGCGTTGCTCTGCCCAAGCGGGGCACACCTCCACCGTGTGCTCCACCGTGTCCTCCGGGTGGGCCACACAGTGGCGACACCCGGGCGTCGTTTCCGCACGAATCCGGTGCAGGAACCTCCCGAACTTACCGTGTCCGGTGAGGACCTGCGTCATGCGGAATGTGAGGACGCCGTGAGGTCTTTCCAACCACGCCTCAAAGAGGGGACTTACCGCCATAATTGTGGCGTGCCCAGCACGGGGTCGCGACAGTCGCTGTCGCCATTTCTCCATGAGAACTCGCCGGAACTCTGTCCGCCATGCCGCGACTTGTTGCGGCAGCGGAGTTTCGCCCCGGCGTTGCATCTCCATGCGCCGTTCGTGCATGAGTGCAAGGACTGTTGCCTCCAGATCCCATGGTCGCTGGCCAGCAAGGAGGCTCGCCGCTTCGCGGGAAATCGTCCGGTATCCTCGCACCATCCGTATGGCCATGACCCTCTGGCACGCGTTCAGCCGGGCCGCCGGCTGCTTCCGCAGCCCCGGCGCCCACACCGGCGCGCCATAAAGGGCCATGGACCGAACGATCCCCGCGTAGAGCCTCCGGCAGGAGGCGTCTGGACCCCCAAGGTTGGGCAGGAGCCGCCCGAGGGCAGCCCCAGTCCGATTTAGTTTGGGAGCCAGACGTCGGAAGTGCTCGTCGAAATCCCATCGGCTGTCGAGAACGAGTCCCAGGTACTTCATCGTTGACCCGACGCCGATGTGGACTCCTCCCACCGTTAGCTGGGAACCCGGTGGTGGCGCGTTCCGAGGGCCGTGAAAGCACATGGCCTCGGACTTGTGCAATGCCACCTCGAGTCCCAGCTCCTGGATCCTGCCAACGACTGTCGCAACCCCGCGTGTCGCTAGTTCGACCGCCGCCTGGTACGACTCTCCCTGCGCCAGGACCAGCGTGTCGTCTGCGTAGCAGACCACGCTGACCCCGCCAGGGAGGTCGCCGCGCAGCACGTAGTCGTATCCGATGTTCCACAAGGGCGGCCCTAGTACCGATCCCTGCGGAACACCGCACGACATCTCTCGACGTTCCCACTCCCCCTGGTGACCAGGGTAGGTTATGTACCTGTCAGACAGGTACGCCTCGACCACACGACAGAGGTAGTCGGGCATCCGGTGATACCGGAGTGCCCTCCCAATGCTACTCCAAGGCAGGGAGTTGAAGGCGTTGGCGATGTCCAAAGACACCGCCACGACACACCTGCCCTGGGCCACTGCATCCCCCGTCGTGAGAGCTCGCACGCACATGATGGCGTCCACCGTGGAGCACCTCCTGCGAAAGCCGAACTGGCCGTCCGCCAGATCCGGCCCCACCCGTGTTAGGTGTGCGACGAGGCGGTCTGCAATTACTCTTTCAAAGAGCTTGCCCACCTCGTCGAGCAGCACAATGGGCCGGTACGCGGACGGAGAGTCCGCGGGGCGCCCCGGCTTCGCGATGAGGACCAGTTTCCCCGTCTTCCAGCGAAGTGGAAACTGGCCCCTCTCCAAGCATGCGCTGAAGAGCCCTCTTAGTCGAGGCCCGAGAGCCTCCATGGCCAGGACCCATGCCTTCCCAGGCAAGCCGTCGGGTCCTGGGGCGGTATTCTTGGCACTCAGCCTTCGTACCGCCACTCTCATCTCTACCTCGGTCACCTCTGGAGCGTTGTCGTCGTCGTCGCCATCGTGGTCCGCGTCGGACACCGCTGGTGGCGGAGCCATGGGCGGGGGAGAGTGTTCCCCTCGCGTGGGGAACAGAGTGCTCACCACACCCTCCACGAGCTGGGGCCGGAGACTCTGCGTCAGCGGGGGAGCCCAGGGGCGGAGTTTGTCCCGTACCAACTTGTACGGGCGTCCCCATGGGTCCCCATTCAGAGTCCCCAGCCACACGTTGCGGGCCTCAAGTTTGGCCCGCCTTATCTCCGCTCGGAGGGTGCGCTTTGCCGCTCTGTACCCCTCGTACAGCTCCGCCTCTCTGGCCCCCGCATCCGGTGGACGGATGCGGCGCCTGCGGTATCTGGCATACCGGCGTCGCGCGGCATTGCACGCGTTGCGCAGTGCCGCAATCTCCGGCGACCACCAGTATACCTGGCGCTGAGCACGTCCTGGAGGGACTCGGGGCATTGCCGCGTCGCAAATTTGCGACATGGCCTCCCGGAACCACTCTGCCTCGACGTCTATGTCGACAGGCCTGTCCGGTGCTTGCACCCAGGCCTGTACCGTCGCGGCTTCCAGGAGGAGCTCCCGGTCCATCTGCCTCAGCGCCCACCGCGGACCACAAGGGTTCTGTCGGACCGGCGCAATCGAGGTTTGGGCGGAGACGTCGAACCGGATGTACCGGTGGTCTGAAAACGTCTCCACCCCCTCCATAACGCGCCAGTCGACGACACGCGGCGACAGAGCGGGGCTGGCGAACGAGATGTCCACCACTGAGTCGCCCCGCATCCGCACACACGTGGGGACAGAACCCCGGTTTAGGACGACCAGGCCTGTCTCCAGAGCCCAGTCCTCCACCATCCGACCCCGCTGGTTCGTGAACCGGGAACCCCAAGCCAAGTTCTTGGCATTGAAGTCCCCGCAAACGACCACGGGGAGGGAACCAAACCCAGCGACGACGGCTTTCAGCTCCATTAGGGAGATGTGGAGATCGCCGAGAGATCTGCTCGGGGACAGGTAGACGCCTACCACTGCAATGTCCCCGAACCGTGCTGCCACGCAACCCCGTCCCCTCGTGACGGCCTCGAGGGTCGGGGTGCCGGCGGCGGCCGACGAAATTAGGGTCACCGAGCCGTCCAGGTCCCGCACCCAGTCTCCCCTGGGCAGGACATTGTACGGCTCGGAGACCACGGCGATATTGATCGACCACTGCGCCATGCTCTGGAGCAACAGATCCTGAGCGGGGGCGCAGTGGTTGATGTTCGCCTGGAGGAGACGTAATGGAGCCGTTATTGGCAGTCCATCACAGTCTCCTCTCGAGCCCCCCGTGAGGGCCCTGCCGCGATGGTTGCGGCGGCGACAGCAGCAGCTGCCAAAGAGGAGGCAGCGGTGGTGAGGACATCGGCGGGGATGGGCCTCCTGACCTTGCCCTTAGCCTTGGCGGGGGGGTCGCAGGACCTGCTCCCAGCCCGGTGGTCGGCCGGCTTGCCTGCCGCCGCACATGCGTAGCAGTGCGGCGTTGCTCTGCATTCAACCGCCCTGTGACCAGGCTGACCGCACTGGAAGCAGCGGTCGCTGCGGTCCACCTCCGCGGCACAACTGGCCCCCACGTGGTGCCCCACGTGGCAGCGATAGCACCGCAGAGGTCTGGGCTCCAACAGTTTCACTTGGGCGGAGACCCAGCCCACCAAAAGCCGTCGGCCCTCCCCGGTGATGGTCTTGGCCGCCGACACGGGGCAGCTTACCGTCATGGCTCGCATGCCCGTGCTGTCAGCGCGGATAGTGCCCGCCCGAACCTGCTCGGTAGTGCACCCACCCGCCCTGACGATGGCGGCCACCACCTCGTCCACCTTGACGGAGTCGTCCAAGCCCATGATGCGCATATCGATGCACTTGGTGGGCCCGGACACTCGGGCCTCTTCCGCATCCAGGGACGCCCTGATCCTGGCGGCCAGGGCATCCGCGGCGGGGCCACTGGCCGCACCAGGGACCTTCAGTATTCGGGCCCCGGTTACGGTGCGCCTCATACGGAAGCCCCCAGAGGCTCCGAGCTCGTCAAGGTGGGGCAACACCGCCTTCTTTGCCTTCTCCATGACGGCGTCGTATGTCACGCCCTTCTTTACCGCATCTGGCTGTAGTGTTATGACTACAGCCTCGGATTTCGGGGCGCGAAGTCTTGCCGCCATGGCCCGCTTTTTGCGCTGCTGTCGCCGCACGCGCTTTTTTGCCGCCCTGGCCGCTTTGCCCGCCTTCCTCTTGGCGCCGACAACCGTCCATTCGGCGCCAGCCGAGGATTCTTCATGCAGGGAAGGCGGCGGCGGGCGCGGCCTGGTCGCCACCGCAGTAGGAGGTGCCGCCGATTTAGCGGCAGGCGCCGCCCTGCCCTTCTGCTGCCGCTGCTGCTTGGCCGGCGGAGCCGGTCTCGCAGGCTCCGACGCCACGGCCCCACGTCTGGTTTGTCCCGACGGGCCTGCTGTGGCTGCGGCGGCAGCATAGGACGCCACCTTTCGCTGGCCAGGGGCCGCCAGCGGAGGACGCAGCACGATGCCCTCCAGCACGGAGAGTTGCTGCTGCATCCTTTGCTGGAACTGCTCCTGTTGTTGCTGCTGCTGCTGCCGGAAGGCAGCCAGCTCCTGCCGCACCAGCATCAACAGCTGGTTCTCCGGCTCGGGCTGGGGCTTGGGCTGACTTGGCCCTTGCCCCTGCTCGCGTCCTCCTGCCTGTTCGGAAGAGTTGCTCTTTGGCAGCTCTTGCTGGGCCGAGACCTTTCGAAGCCGAGCATTGTCGGCCCGAAGTTTGGTGAGCCCCCTGCGGATGGGGTCCACCACCACCTGAAGAGACGTCCTGGCCTGGGAGATCGCGCTCCTCTTGGAGGACCTCTCCCTTTTGTTGGCCACGCCATTCAGAGCGGATGCCAGGACCGACTCCAGTCGGTCGAGTGCCTCGTCGATGGCGGTGTCCGGATCACTGCCGGACGGCCCCGAGAGGTCCGTTCCAGCTCTGGCCGCTCCAGGGTGACGCCCCTCCACGGCGAGCCTGTCAGCTCGCTGAAGGGACTCTTGAGCGGTGAGCCCTCTCCCCTTGCCTCGCGCCCGACCCGCACCTCGCCCATTGGCGGGGATTTTTCGGGCCGAGCCCATCTCCGCATCGGAGGACGATACGTCCCCCGATTTGGAGCGCTTCAGGTAGGGGCGCAAGTCCCCAGCCGAGTCGCCGACTACCTCCTCTAACTCCGAGCCCTCCGAGCTCCTTTCGGATGCCGCGTCGGACTCCGACCGCGCATCACTCTCCATGGGTTTTTTATAAAATTTGGATTCCATTGCTGTTCCCACGAGTATTTTACATTCTGCACTTGCTCAATATCAGTGGTTCGCACTAGAGACTAATTTAGCTACCCATTAGTCAAGCTAACAACCTCCCTCACGGTGCGCCGCCGCTTGGAGGTTTGGGGTAATTTTTTATAGAGGTTGTCTTCCTCGCGGCCCAGGCGGTTAAGCCAAGACCCTCGACCCCCATCAAAAGTCAGAAACATGACCTTGGACAATCTCTGGGGCTACGAGACTAACGGTGGCAGAGGAGGAACAAGTCTTCCTCCTGCCTGCTCGGTGGCAGGGTGAGTGCGCACCGAGCCCGCTCTTACTTCGCCACTGTGCCCTCTGCTATAGCAGAGGGACACGCGTTGAAGTGATCCTTCAGACAGAACATTCGCAGGCGGACATCAAGACCCCTTAGGCAGAAGTACCCAAGGGGAGTCGTTGGCCGCCTCCCAGGGTGCACCGTCCCGCAGACTGGCCTTCACCTCGGACGTATCCGCAAGGGAACTACAGCCTGCGGGCACTCGTGGAGGTTTTCTGTCGTAGCACCCCGCAGGTCGCGGGTTCAAACCCAGCCAGGCGCATTACTTTGTTTAATTTATTTCATCACCACTGTTCTCAAAACAGTGAAGGAAAACATCGTGAGGAAACCGGCATATCCTAGAACCAAAAATTCGAAGACACGTGACATCCGCCAACCCGCACTGGGCCCGCCTGGTGGATTACGGCTCATTTCCCCTCCTAGAGGAACATTATAAGGCTGAATATGCTATGTTTCTTTTCAATAATTTTCTAATAAATAAATAGTTAGGTTTAATATGTATAGGAAATTAATATTTACGAGTAAGTTATTTGTATACTTTTGTTCTTATATACTATAAATAAATAAGATACAGTTATATATTTCATAAAATTTCATGATTTTCTTCCCTTCAGCGTTCAAAAATAACAAAAGGGCACTTATAAAGCAATTCGCGAATGACAGTAATTTATTGTTACAATCCGTAGAAATAAAAATATCAATAGAAATTGTAACGAAAATACTTAAGACTAAAAATCCCCGACGGAGTTTTAACATGTTTTCATTTCAAGAACAACTATTTATATTTTCATCAAACAAATAAAAGTGAGTGTTTGTAATCCATAAATTCAATTGAGACATCAAAAAGAAAGAACACATACATTAGAAACATTATCGAGTCTCAGAAGTTTGGTAACATTTCAGATAAAATATTCAAATGAAATATGGCATCCAAACTTGGTGAGATTTAAAAAATTGGGGCTTTGTACCAAGTTTCCGTTATTTATTACTTGTCCACAGAAAGTAATGTAATGTTATTTGCAGTGTATTTTAGGGTTCCTTACCCAAAAGGTCCACCATAGGCGCGGACGGCGAGCAATGGGTAGCTCGCCGTCTGACCGTCCAGTAACCGTCCGGACCGAGCCCAAGTCGTCGACGGTGCGTATTGTTCCATGTGCGCCTCAAGGAGATGTCAGCAAACCGTAGGGGCCCAGCAGAGTCGAAGCCTAATGGGGCCACGGGTAGAGCGAAATTGAAACCCGGGGCCCTGGGACGAAGGCAAAGAAGGAACAGGAGTGGGTTTTTAGTCAGTAAAAGTCTGACACACCCTTCTACTCCGCCCAAGAGTGCGAGATGTCATTGGATGATATTCCCAACCAAAAAAAAAAATATCCAAAAGGTAAAAACGGAACTATATTGCTGAGAGTCCTCTGTCCGTCTGTCTGTCACCAGACCAGGCTTTATCTCATAAGCCGCAATTACATAATCATAGATATAATAATATTATTTTATTTCAGGTAATATTAATCTTATCATAAATACTTTATAGGCTAACTCATCACTATACAACTAAACAGCCAATAACCAACCAACCAAACAGCAAGATAGCAGCCAGTGAATAGCTAGACAGTTGAAATTTTTACAGATGATGTATTTTTGTTGCCGCTATAACAACAATACTAAAAATAGAATAAAATCAATATTTGTGTGGGCCTCCCATACGTCAAACTTTTTCTTTAAATGATAAATGATATTTGTTTTGCAAATATGTTTAAAAAAACTTTTACACGTCAATTTTTTTCGTCATTTTAATCTAGATGAGGCCGGTGTTTCCTAGCTGACTACAAGAACACCGAAACAAACTCAGGGGTCAAAGTCTCTTTTAAAGTTCATACAGTAAACATGAAATGGCCAAATCACAAGAGAACCATGCAGATTTGTCTGAGATGGTCTTTTAAAGAAAGAACCATACAGATTTAAGTCCAGTCAGTGCAAACATTTGTCAGTATTCGCAAAGATCAATTACTCAGGACTACTAAAGAGCTCAACAACTTGACGAAGAATACCAAGGAAAGGACATTTAGGTAGGCCGCAGAAAATACTCAAATTACCAAATATACGTTAAAGTTACCGAAAAGGAAAAAAAAGCAATCAACATAGTCCTCACGTTTACAATAATAAAAGGAAATATGTAGTTTACAAAATATAATACTTAGTAAACTGAATATTTATGTCAAAATTTAATTGAAAAAAAAATGTCAAATTGTAAAATAAAAATAATCTATAATGTGAAATTGTAAAACTAAACATCAATGTCAAATCGTAAAAAAAATATTATTAAAAGCACAATTAAAAATAAAAACATCTTAAAAAAAAAAGCAACAGTTGTAGTGCGTACTGGAGCAGGTCAATCCCAAGCCTTCTCATCCTCAACATAGTCCTATAATGTGTAAAAAGCTTTTTAGCAAAGTGTTCGCTTTACAAATGATTTGAATTTATTAAGGCTTAGTTATTGAATATGAATAGGAAGTTTATTATAGAAGTGTATACATTGACATCTAAATGAGGCCCCTATTTTTAGAGCCTTGTTGCAGGAACCACAAATTTGTGTTTGTTCCTAGTATTAAAATTATGATTAACACTGTATTTTTTTAACATTTTTATATTTTTATGGGCATACAAAATATTTTCGTAAATATTCTGTGAAGCTACAGTCATTATATTCATATCTTTAAATTTATCTCTGAGGGATGATTTATATCTGGGACTTAATTTATAAATTGAACGAATATGGTTTGTGAAAAACCAAAATTGTCTGGGTATCGGCGGCATTTCCCCACTGTAGGATACCGTACGACAGGGCACTACGGAAATAGCTAAAGTAAACTAAACGGGTAGTGCCAATTGCCTTGTTGTCTGTCTGTCAGTCCGTATGTCACCACCACTTTTTTCCGAAACTATAAGAAATATACTGTTGAAACTTAGTAAGTAGATGTATTCTTTGAACTGCATTAAGATTTTCACACAAAAATAGAAAAAAACAACAATAAATTTTGGGGTTTTTTTTTGTTTTTTTTTTCATCAAACCCATACGTGTGGGGTATTTATGGATAGGTCTTCAAAAATGATATTGAGTTTTCTGAGATCATTTTTTTTTTTAAACTGAATAGTTTCCGCGAGAGAAATTTCCAAAGTGGTAAAATGTAGGTCCACCCCCCGTAACTTCTAAAATAAGAGAATGATAAAACTAAAAAAAATATATGATGTACATTACCATACAAACTTCCATCGGAAAATTGGTTTAAACGAGATCTAGCAAGTTTTTTTTTTTTTCAAGTTTGTACGGAACTCTCAGTGCGCGAGTCCGACTCGAAATTGCCCAGTTTTTTTTGTATGATGGAGCACCCGAAAGATATAAGACAAAACAATTTTTACAACGTGAGGTATATTACTAGTGTTTTCACACTGCACTCTAGTTTTCACGATGTCTTCTTTTTTACAATTTTGTACTTGCAATGTGTATGTGCAACTATGTTTGTTCGGGTGGAATCTCGCAACTCAATTTTGTATATACATATTACCGTAAATGTACGTTAATCAGTTAGAGTGCGGATAACTTCTTGATCTGCAGATTATCTGATTGAATCCGTTAAAGTGGAAAAAAATGGTTTAGTTCTTATATTGACTAGATAATCTGCAAATTTCCAAGGTAATCTACAGACTAACGGCCAAGCACAAGGTTAAGTTATAAAACAGGTTCTTTGCTTGAATAAAACATTAAAATTCGTTGTTATTCATTAATTTCTAATAATAATCTAAAGTTTGATGACGTTTTACGTATTAAGAATTAATATATTTTTGGGCACATGGAAAGGTTAGGTAAGAAGGTTAAGGCGAGTAAAGCAAAGGAATATATATATCTCCTTAGCCATGGTATTATTTTTTCATCTAAAAACCGGGCAAGTGCGAGTCTGACTTATGACACACAAAATTACCTATGAAAACAGTTCAATTCCCGAATTGAGTTAGGAAGATTTTTCCGAATCGCAAATTTTTTTTTTGACACAACTAAAAATTTACAGTTTTCAGTTTTTTTTCCTATACTTGTGCTATGAGACCTAGCTTTAAGCTAAATTTAAGGATTTGAGGTCCACGGGATGAACCCTATGAATTTTGATTCCCTTGAGAGTGTCGAAATCTACGTTTATTGTGACGTCTGTATCTTTTTTTTTTTCGTTACCTCAGAAGTTTGATAATTTTTCACAGCTTCAAGGGACTGCAGACCTGAGTATATGGTTTTAAATTCAACTCGATACCTCCACGCGTCCCCAAGATAAAGGGTCTTGACAGACAGACAGACATACTGACGGACAACAAAGTGATCCTATAAGGGCTCTCTTTTGAGGTACAGAACCCTAAAAAAAACAATAAAAAGTTTTAAAACTTTAAAAAAAACAAGCTTTTAATTAAATGCGTTAAAAAGAATAGAATCAACGTTTCCTTAAAAAAAAAAATACTATCAATTTACATAATTATAACATCATTACACAATTCAAAAGATATAAATAAAAGTTTATCGCGAGATTTGCCTGTGTAGGTAAACAAGCAAACTAAATAACTAGATCTGATTGATTCTATTTTTTAACAAATTTTGAAAAAGAGTAACCTACCTTTAATACAAAGCGTATTTGAACTTATAATTCTAAGTCAATCGAAGATATCACAATCCTAAGTAACCTCTTTTACGAAATGGCAATTTCAATGGTAAAGATCTATTAATAAGGCCATAACTATACAATTAGACACGTGACCAATCAATATGATGATTACACTAAAATATATGTTACATACACTGGTGGCCATTTACACATTACACACTAGAATGCACTGCTGTCAACATAATTGGTGCGTGAACACCCTGTTGTTAATTGTACTATGCACAAATACTATCCAATGTTTCAATCTACGTATCTACTGATACAATCAAATCATTCTGTTTGTGCAATATGTGTACGTACATACTTAGAATAGCCAAACTAAAGTGGCAGTAGGCAGGGCACATTGCTCGTGCAACGGATAGTCGATGGGGCCGAAAGGTTCTGGAGGCCTCCCAACCCTTTCTGGAGAACCAAGATCGCTGACATAGTCTGAAGAATCACCAAACTAAAGTGGCAGTGGACAGGGCACATTGCTCGTAGAACGGATAGTCGATCGGGCCGAAGGGTTCTAGAGCGACGACCGTGCACCGGAAAACGATTGGCGGTTGATTCTGTCATCGCCAATTTACTTGCAGTGGTCTTCACATTCAATTGTAATTAGGAGTCTTCAAGATTAGATTATTTTTTAATAATAATATTCTACAACTATCACACAACGCCGTCTAGTCCCAAACTAAGCAGAGCTTGTGTTATGGGTACTAGACAACTGATAAACATACTTGTATATTTCTAAATACATAAATATATAGATAAATTACACCCAGACACAGAACAAATGATCGAGCTCATCACACAAACATTTGTCCTGGGTGGGAATCGAACCCACGACCACCGGCATAGCAGTCAGGGCCACTAACCACTAGACCAACATTACAGGCCAGTCAAAATGGGTTCTTAATAAACTAGTGAAATACACAATCATCGATTGCATCATCAACTGCTTACTATCAGAACGGCAGAGCTGCAGGCGCGCTGCCGCCGCGTTGCTTTGTTATTTAGGGCACCATCAAATTAGCCGCAAAGTGCCTTGTTATTTAGGGCACTTTTGGGATGCTTTGTTATTCCATGTAAATAACAAAGTAGCGTGCAGCGCGACTCCAGCGCGGGTGTAGCGCAGCAGTCGCGCGGCACTTTGCAGTTAATTCGAAGGCCAAAAATTTTTATAATATATGTAAAAGCGAAATACCACTCCCTGATTAATCACAAAATCTCAGAAACTATAACACCTGCAAACATTTGCTAAGAACGGATTTCACGAAACTCCATCCCTAAAGAGGAAAAACAGGGGTTGGAAATTTGTATGGAGAAATCGACTTTTACGCGGGCGAAGCCGCTGGCAGAAGGTAGTAATAAATAAAAGTACAGAAAAACAAGTGATATATGTTCCGTTCTCGAATCCCTTCAAAGCAATGACTACTCATCAAAGTCACCTCCTCAAATTAGGTGACATCTAAAAACCGTCTGCCCTCCGTCCGGCCATCCACGTCCGATTTGTCATGTGATTGGGCAGACACGTGAAATGGACCGTGTGATCCAGCTTGGATGTCGGATCTGTGACGTATATTCACTGCGGTTGACGGGCTTAGGTACCTGTGTACATGGAGATAGTACCTAAATATGAGAGCCGTATTTATTAATTCTGTTGGAAAAAAACGTGAAGAAAATATTATAGGTATTAAAAAGAAACAAAAATCTTGGGGGAGATACCAAGTAGTATATTTTTTTATCTCTACTATTTTTTTTTTAATGAATCCGCAAATTACGAAACACATTAATTATATCTAAGTACTTGACTTCATTGAATTTTGACCTACATAATTAATGCCGTTTAAAACAATTGTTTCAATTTATTTAATTATTTTTAATGTACTTAGGGCATACTGAAAGTTTCTAGATTCTGATAAATAAGATTGGTTATAAGACTTACGATACATTTATTGTTTTTCAAATTAAATTCCCTAGTAAATAATACATTTTTGCATTCGCTGAAACCACTGCACAAAGCAGTTGAACTAGTCTTCTTTAGGGACCTCTTCAATGGCTTTATGGAACGTATTCACCGCCGATTCAGGGCTAGTATAACGTATGCCTCTAAGTTTGTCTCTAATTTTTGGAAACAAATAGGAGTCGCAGGGTGCGAGGACCAGGCTGTAAGGCGTATGCATCATCAGTTCCACATATAAAGCTTCTATGAATAGGTCCTTCTATAATATTCCTGAATAGACTTCTGTTACCTTAGCGGAACGTGAGGATGCGTTATGGTGGTGGATGGTGGTGGTGCTTGCATTTTCTAAGACTCTGGGCAAGCAAGTGTATACATACCAATCTGCAGTCACTGTCCTTTAATCTTCAAACGATACTGTACCAAAAATTCGAAGACATGTGACATCCACGAACCCGCACTGGGCCCGCGTGGTGGATTACGGCCCACTCCCTCTCCTAGAGAGGAGGCCTGAGTCCCAACAGTGGGAAAATTATAAAGCCGACTATGCTATGCTATGATACTGTAGTGTAATGTGCTGATTTGCCAAAAAAGAAGCAACCATTTTTTACCAACACTTCAACTTTTCAACAAATATGCGTTCGCATTCTATTATATTCTATTCTCTATCTCAGCCCAAACAGCAACAATATCTAATATTTTACAGCACTGATATTTCAAATAACCTAATAATATAATAAACCCACATTCGCTTCAATACAGTTCTTAACGCATCGAAGCAGAACAAAAGGCCGATCGATCGAGCTAAACGGAGCCCCAAACGCTTGCTCCTAAAAATCTGTGTACCTACTCTCATTATGTAGCGAAGTTAGGTAATTGTGTGGAGTGTACTTAGGCTAATTAAGTAGTTTGTCTTAGGGGCACAAGATGCCAGTAATTGTAACAAATAGTGCCCGAGGACAGTACTTCGCGACTTTTTTTTTCAACTTTCTTTGGTAACTTTTGGGTGTGTTTACGTTATCAGCGGAAAGCGGACCAATACTCTAGTAGTTTTGTTTAAACCTAAACTATCTTTATTTGTTTGAAGATATTTTTCCAGATTATCATAGTTATGTACGAGTAAGCATATTTTCTTTAAGTTTTTTTCAATCTCACTAAAAGTCTTACGGACACTGGAATCCTTGATAGGACACAGGTGTGGTTTTAGATAATAAAAGTCAGACACGACTTCTCGTTTCACCTCAAAGTGAGAAAAGTTATAAGATGATTTCCCACTTCATACCAAAACAAAAAAAAACGGAGCCAATTGTTGTTTCCATAATACCGAGTAATTTTTATTTTTGCGATATTTCCGCCAAAAAGACGTTTGAGAAACAGTCTTTAATTGTCTAAAAGCTGTCTGGCTAGTAGTTTAGAAACCAAGTAGGTAATTCTTTAAATTTTTATTGTACATCATAAAAGCTTCTAACAGTGGATTATAGACTTCATGTACATAGGCGAGCTTAACTCAAAATTTCATGTTTAATTTCCTAATGTAGGTTTGTTAGTAAAACCTGAACACACATTTTCTTAGGTCTTTATTTTTCTCTACAGCCTTATTTTATATCCAGGATTCAATTTCATTTAGCCTTTAAAATAATCCCTTACAAATATTTAGTTTTATCCCTAAAATGGCGCTTCTTAATAAAATATTCTCCCTTATTTTAGAGAAAACTTTAACTTTTCAAATTAGTTAGCGTTTTCTGACGTGTTCAGAATCTTAGATTAAAACTGAATTAGGTAAAGAATTATTATGTTTCATGAGTGAAACGTTTATGTAATTTATTAACATCTAGTAATGAGAAGGTTGGTGAAATCGCACGACGGGTCGCAGCAGACCAAGAAGGAGATCGTGGGACGATTTAGATGTGTTCATGTCAGCCAAAAGCCTCCACCAACAATCTTAGGAGGCACGCGTTAGGCTATAGAATCAGGGGCTTGATTCTGAAAACGGTACTCGAGGACTCATCCCGCCGGCAGCTTGGAATCTGTTCCCAATACCGATGGGATACTTGTTTTTTATAAATATTTTTTTTAATTTATGTAATATTTAATCAATGTGTATATTATGTAAGTGAAATAAAGAACTATTCAGAATAGGTATCTCTCAAATAAAGATAATGCGGCTCAGATAGGATTACTGTGGTTTCAGTGAAGCGGCCAGTCGTGGCTGCCAATAATCTAGTGTATTACCGTCACGGCATACAGTGACCTGATTTTAGTCAGCAGGTATCTTAACATAAGCCCTTCAAATACCTAGACACAAATAAATGAAGATAATCTTCATTTATTTGTCGTTTTTTTTTCATTTTTTTTTTCAATTCATTACATTCAATTCGGTCGTACGAAACGAAAGATTGGTAAAACCGGTAAAGTACGAATAGGTCTCGAAATTGAAGTATTTAATAATTATAATAATATTCCACAACTTTCATACAACGTCATCTAGTACCAAACTAAGCATAGCTTGTGGTATGAGTACTAAATAACTGATAAACATACTTCTATATTTTAAATACATACATTATATTCTAAATAAATTATATCGACACAGAACAAATATCTCACAAACATTTGTTTTGGGTGGGAATCGAACCCACGACCTTTGGCAAAGCAGTCAGTGCCACTAACCACTAGACCAACAGGCCAGTTTGTGCAAGATTTGATTACAGACAAGCAAACATCGGCACAGATGGAACTAAGCTTTTAAAAATCCAATCAACTCAAAGAAACAAATTAACTGTTCAGTATACGAGTATTTACTTTTTCAAATTTGCATCTCCATAAATCGAGCCTGATGTCTAAATTTAAGTGGCAGTGTCATTGGGGAAGAAAGGTCCTTGAGTAGCGACCGCGTACCGGAAAACGCAGCGTTGGAAGGCCTCTCACAAGGTGGACCGACGACCTGGTGAGAGTCGCGGGAATGCGGTGGATGCGAGACGCACAGGATAAGTCATTGTTGCGACACTTGGGGGAGGCCTATGTCCTACAGTGGACGTCTTTCGGCTGAAATAATGATGGTGATGACATCTAAAGCCTTTTTTGAGGTAGGAAAACATCAAATGACTTTTCCCGTTCTAAGGAGTCGCGAGAGGGCGTGTCAGACTGTCTAAAGCCCACCTGTGTTTCGTCATTTGCCCTTAACCTTCCAGAGCCACGGTTAAAGCCAGAAAAAAAAAACGGGCAAGTGCGAGTCGGACTCGCGCACTGTGAGTTCCGTTCCAAAGTTACCTACGAAAACAGTTCAATTCCCAAATTGAGTTACGAACATTTTACCGAATCGTAAAAAGTTATTTTTGTGACGTAACTACAAATTTACAGTTCCAGATTTTTTCTTTTATTTGTGCTATGAGCCTTTCTAACATAAACATAGCATAAGCCTTTTAATGTTCCCACTGCTGGACTCAGGCCTTTTCTCCAGGAGAGTGAATGGGTTTTAATCCACCACGCGGGCCCAGTGCGGGTTGGTGAATGTCACATATCTTTGAATTTTTGGTTCTAGGACATGCCGGTGTCCTCATGATGTTTTTCTTCGCCGTTTTGAGAGCAGTGGCGATGAAATAAATTACACAAAGTAATGGTCCTGGCTGGGTTTGAACCCGCGACCTACAATTCGTAAGTTGTGGCCGTTACAGCTCGGCCACCACTGCAGTATGAGTCTTTGCTTCATGCTAAATTTTAGGATTCTAGTTCAACGGGACCCTATTATTATTGATTCCCTTGAGAGCAACGAAATATACGTTTTTTGCGACATAAACGGCCGTATCTTTTTTTTTTCGTTAACTCAGAAGTTTGATTTTTTCACAACTTCAAGGGACCGAAGACTTAAGTATATGGTTTTAATTTCACTCGATACCTCCACGCGTTCCCGAGATAAAAAGTATTGACAGATAAATAAACAGACAGACAGACGGGTGGAAAACAAAGTGAGGGCTCCATTTTTTCCCTTTGAGGTACGGAACCCTAAAAAATGGATATTGATAAAAATATCAGGAAGTTTATTCATGCATCTGCTTGAATATCTAATAGCTAACGTGAAGGCATCTCCAGCTATTCTAAGAACATCGTTATTATGCAAACCGTATCAAGAAGTAGTTAATTGAAGGAAACTGTGAGCAAACGTGAACAAACATGAGTTCGATTACTATCTGTTTGTACCGTGTTTGCACACAATCGAACGAACGTTTGATTTCAAAGAGAGGTATTTCTCTAGTAGGAGCCTGTATATTTTGCTTACATGGTTCTGTGAGATATTCTACGTCTCTTTAGTTCAATTATTTTAAGTTAAGAAAGCAGCCAATGATATCTCCCACTCTAGATCAGAGCGGGATGGCGTGTCAGATTTTTACTGAAATAGTAACCGAGTTTCTATTGTAATTTTATTATTAGTTTACAAAAAAAAAAACAATAGAAAGAAAGACAGAAAAAATGATTATTCGTGACTCACACAATTTTATAATCTGAAATTACATAATAAAAAAAGAAAGGTATAATTAGTGCGAGGTCAAAAAGGCACCTAAGTCAGCATATACTGTGTTATTTAAAACGATAAATAACGCAGCGCTGGTATTCTGTAAGGGCCCGCTGTGATGCCACGAACACACTTACGGACGTTAAATAGTCTATCGAAATAAAATAATAGATAATGAAGAGATATATAAAATTCGAGAATTTATGTTTATGTGTGTAATGTAAAAGATAAACAATTATATTTAAAAATAGTGCATACAAAAATAAATCGACTGTCAAAAAAAGACAACAAAAGGTGTGTAGGTAAATAGGTACATATGATTATTATGTAGGTTTATGTGTTTATTGTAAAAGTGATTCGGGTGTAACTAAAATGTTACTGTAATGTTTTGATGTGTTGGAAGCAAGAACAAGATGTTGTGTATGAGAGATAATGTCACCAATATAAACCGTTCAGACCCTCGGTAAATTATGTGGTTTTTTCCTTTTGGATTCGTAATAAATGTTGTCTAAACTTTTAACTAAAAGTACCAACCGTCTTTATAGCACGAAAAGGCGGCGGTATGTCATTCCAGATTCTGCTAACAGCGTAGTAATTTGAAACTACCGCGGCATACAGAAGTTTTATGCGACAAGGTCAACAAAAGGTGATGATGCTCTGGTTTTAATTTTTTCAACGCCAAGAAACAATGATAGCATGTCTACTCGTATTTTCAACTTTCTCAAACAATCATTTTTTCTAGAGATTTTCAAATAAAACAAATAACAATCATCATCTTCCTGCCCTTGTCCCATCTTATTTGGGGTCGGCGCAACACGTTTTTTTCTTCCATTCTATCCTGTCAACCGTCATACTATCACTACCTTCCTTTTCTTTCATATCACTGTTCACACAATCCATCCATCTTTTCTTTGGTCTCCCTCTCCCTCTCTACCCATCCACATGTATACTCATAACTCTTTTAGTAACGTGAGTTTCATCTCTCCTCTTTACATGACCATACCAAGATAAACGATTCCCCTTTAACTTTTCAGTCACTGGCGCCACTTTCAAACTTCCTCTAATATATTCATTTCTCACTTTATCCATTCTCGTCACACCACACATTTATTGTTGTTTGTTTTTAGTCAGTAAAGACGAGAATGGATAAAGTGAGAAATGAATATATTAGAGGAAGTTTGTCCTCTAATATATTCATTTCTCACTTTATCCATTCTCGTCACACCACACATCCATTTCCACACATTTATTGTTGTTTGTTTTTAGTCAGTAAAACTAACAACAATAAACCCTACATAATAGTAATGTATCAAAAACATCCAACAGGTAAAATAAAATACCTACAATAAAGTAAAAATAAAACCATCGTACAAAAGCAAGCTGACGGGGTAGCAGGTTGTTATAAAGACATGGACCGTTCACTAGCTCCGTTAGACGTTGAATTGCTAGCGATCTATTGGCTATACAATGGAACCCCAAACGGCAGCTATCACAGACCTGAGGCATTCGATTACTGTACGGATCGAGTATAGGGGGGCTATACATGTGCGATTGGTTGCGATTTTCTTCAGGTGGTTTTTTGTCGTAAGTAGCAAAATAAAACTCGTCAATTGGAGCACCTATCTTGTTGTTAATTAAATAATAAGATTCCAGTTGAAAGTTTTGCGAGTTGCAGAGAAATTTCAGCGAATAATGATAATAAATACTACACCGTCCGACCGTCCGGTAACCGTCAGGACCGAGCCCAAGTCGTCAACGGCGCGTACTGTTCCACGCGCGCCTCAAAGAGATGTCAGCAACTGTAGGGGCCCAGCAGGGTCGAAGCCTATTAGGCCACGGTTAGTGTGAAAGTGAAACCCGAGGCCCTGGAACGAAGGCAGGGATGGAACAGGAGTGGGTTTTTAGTCAGTAAAGTCTGACACTATTTCCCGCTTTGCCCAAGCCCCATTAACACCTAAAAAAAAACCCATCACTCAACCAAGAACGAACCTTAGAAAAGTGGCTTAGCCTTAAAGATCAACCCGTGTGGTTAATATTACTAATAGCTCTTTAATCGACAGAACTTATGGATTTGTTTAAATAAACAAATATTTAATTAAATATGTAGAATGCTTTAAAGCGTAATGGAGTGAGAGATAGTAAAGGAAGGGTATGAGAGAGATAGAGCATAGATGCTGATTTTTGAGCGTGAGTGATGAAAAGATGGGAAGGACAGAGTGATTATTATAAAGTTTTCTAATAAAAAAGAAATTGTAAAAAAGTGAGTAAGAAAAATAATCAAGCAAGTTCACCACATCAGCTTTATTATTTGTACACATACGCAATCCACAAAATCGACAAATAGGTATTTTATAATTTATATTCTGTGTCATTTACAGATTGTGTGTAAACAGCCTAATATTATTAGTAGTAACTTAATATCGTGTCTGGATCGCGATGAAACGTTTAGATGCGACTTCCAATATGTTGAGAGCTATGTCAGATTTATTGGCAATCCTAGGAAGTGGGAGTGTCACAAGAAATACCTATGTTGCACGTTTCAGAGCCGCGTATTACTTGTGTGAGAGGGTAGACCTACGACTTTGCATCCATAAAAAAGCACAGATTTGACGTTATCAATTGATGAATTGTTGTTTTTATGATTGCGCTGTTAGTTAGTTCATAGTTTACGTTTATAAAATAATTAACTAATAATAATATTTAATGCATGCTATTTAAGGATGAGAAGAGCAGGTGAATAATAATTGCAATGTTTATAAAAGGCTGCTAAGTCATAACATAACGTAAACAATAGTACACTTAGTTCGCAATAAAAAATTTGATTTTGACAAAAAGGGCGTTGTCTTTTCGTTTTTATTATCATTTTTATTTAAGATATTCTTAGTGTAGTAATTGTATTAGAAAAAAATATGATTAATGACAAATTGATACCTTTGTATCAATTTTATCCGCAATGCAGTGTAATTTTTTTTTACCATGACATCTTTTATAGTTTTTTTTTTTTGGTATCTTGTTTTCAAGGTCTATCTTTAGTATCTACCATTAAATTGAATAATCCTCAAAACTTTTTTCTTTTTTCAATTCATTAGCGAGTCAGTTCACGCAGAAAATCATAAAAATTAAATTATTTTTTGCCTCACCAAGTTACTATAAAAACGCCTTCACAGACTTTTGCCCACCTCGTCACCAAGTCATTTTTCCGTCTCATGTGTCACAGGCCTTACTTCAAACGCTGCCAGTCGTAACCTCATATCAGCTGCGTGGCATCCTTTGACGTTGGTGACACTGTCACGCGGTTGATGCGCGTTAATCCATCTTGTTTCTACCTGCAGACTTTGATGGACAGTACTGTAATAGACTGGGTCAAATGCAGATGAAACTGAAACGTGGGTGGTCTAAGTAAGAATCAATCATTTAGTACAGCCAACACTATAAATTTGTCAAAACCAGTTGTTACTGACTTCTTTCAAAGCCGTTATAAAATGAAAATTAAAATTGTTCATTATTTAAAAATTACCGAAATGATTTAGTTATCTTTACGGACTAGAATTACTGCCAGATAGATCTGATATGAATGATCACAAAAAATTTAATGGCTGTTTCATTTTATAAACCATTAATAAAAAAAAAAATAAGCTAGCTATTTTAAAATTGTTTTAACTGGTCAAAAGTATTTTCTACCGATTCTTGCATTAATAGTGATTTTGAACAATTAATAGTTTTGATTAAAGCATCGGTAGGGTAAACATGTTTTATATTTTGTCTTGTTTCTTCTTAGAACTCTGCTATCGGTACCAATGTGAGTAGGGAGGCTTTGATTCTCTAATCGAGGCCGCCACAGGCAAGTCCGGTTAAGCAGCCGACAACCTCCTAGGTTGACCTGCGAGAGGACACTCACAAAAAAAAAAAAACCAATGTGAGTAGTCGAGCTACAGATCAAACGCATATATTTTCATCCCCTGCATCTAAGCATAGCAGAGGTAAGCATTAGAAAATCATGTTTAATTTTAGAAGTAAATTCGACTTCACCTAAGAGCTAAAGCGGTCAAGATGTCTCTTTCACGCGAGAAAGCTTTCACACGTTTCGCACCCGATATTTTAACACAAGTGACTCGCCTTCAATATTCAGAAAAGATCTTACAATTCACTTCATCTGGAACAAAGGTTCAAACGCGACGTTCGACGATGACAATTCGGAATTTTTACGAAGTTAAATTTTATCGCGGCCTTTTAGAAGTCGGTCTAATATTATTAACAGTATTTAGGCAAACTTACTAACAGCATTTGAAATGTAAGCTCGTAGAAATATGGAATAAATGTCTATTTATTTTTGTATTTATATATATTTACTAGCTGTTTCCAGAGGCTACGCGTTCGCGAAAGTAGTTTTCTCTATACAAATTTTAAACCCCTGTTTCATCCACTTAGAGGGTGAATTTTGGAAAATCCTATCTTAGTTCTCACCTACGTCAATAAAGGAAGCCTTGTGCAAAATTTCACGGTCCTAATCCCAGTAGTTTCTTATGTGCGTTAATATATGTCCGTCAGTCAGTTTCTTCTTTTGTAAATGTAGGTTTATTTAGAAGGCGGTATTGAGAGCGGATTTTTTCAACGTCACGATATGCACTGGTGGGTAGTTTCAGAATCATAAAATGCATATCCTATAAGTGAAACTCGATGGAGCGTGAAATTCTTTAGAGATTTTATTCAGGAACCGATACTTGGGTAGACGAGTTCGCATATTTATGAGATGTTTGCTCTGTGAAGATTATGTAGCAGATCGGTACGGTCACTTGACGTCAAATATTCAGGGCCCGTGCCGTGCTGTGGCAGAGGTGACGGGAATATCAAAAGGAAGGATTTTGTGATATGCTGCAGTGAATTATTTGGACCGAGAATTTGGTGAAAGGAATTTCGGGTTTGGGGCAGCTTTCTTTTTTTGGAACGGAATGAATAATACATGACACATGATTTTTCCCATTTTTTTAAATTCTGTAAAAATATTCAATGGTTAAAAAGTGACCGGCTTTGCCACGCCAATATTTTCAGCATGTTTTTTTACTTCTAACTTCAAACTGAGGATGGACGACGCCGCCAAAGTCGACCTGAGAAATGGCGAGATGGCCTAAACGCCTATGCAAGGACTGGTTCGACTGGTTCCAGAAAATAATACCTACCTGGAAGAAGTTGAGGGAGGCCTTTGCCCAGATGTGAGAAAGTATAGGCTAAATACACAAAAAACGTCAAACGAGCTTTTCTTTAATCATCATCATCATCATTTCAGCCGAAAGACGTCCACTGTTGGACATAGGACTCCCCCAAGCGTCTCCAAAGCGACCGAACCGGTGCGTCTTGCACCCACCGCATTCCCGCGACTCTCACCAGGTCGTCGGTCCACTGTTTAGGAGGCCTTCCAACGCTGCGTTTTCCGGTGCGCGGTCGCCACTCTAGAACCTTTCGGCCCCATCGACCATCCGTTCTACGAGCAATGTGCCCTGCCAATTGCCACTTTAGTTTGGCTATTTTTCCGGCTATGTCGGCGACCTTGGTTCTCCTGCGGATATCTTCATTATTTAAGTGATCTCGCAAGGGAACTCCAAGCATAGCCCTTTCCATTGCCCTTTGGATGACTGTAAGCCTTCTGATGAGGCCCATTGTAAGCGAGCATGTTTCAGTGCCATATGTCATCATTGGCAACACGCACTGGTCATAGACTTTCGTCTTTAGACACGTACCACAGCTTTTCTTTGTACTAAAGGAAATACTATTTTTTACTGTTGCTCAACCAAAGTTTTTCTTTTTGGCGTTTCGATGTCAAAACCATTATTTTTTAAGTTAAATTCTTTACCTGGCCCAGTGTCCGACCACGGCAATGCCGTCCACTGACGCTGTAATGAGACCTCTACATGAACAGGTAACAGTGTTTGTACGGCATCCTTCCACAGACCAAGGGTTTGATCGTCAAGAATAGTACCTGAACACAAAGCCCTGCTCTGAAAAACAAACCTACATAGATATAACAACTCAAACTATGGCAAGCATATAAGTTTCTTGACAAACTTACATAAATAAGTACACGGGCAACAAAAATTAAGGAAATCTTGTGAGTAACGTCAAAAGGGCCAATCAAGCAAAGTACTATCTATCTGTCTAGTTTTTTTTTCAACTGAGTTTGATTTGATTGATGCATATGGGATCAGCATTTTACACAGAAAGATTGCATATCTGACATTCACAATCTCGTAATTGAGCAACATCAACAACAACAGCCCTTGAAAAGACTGTTGTCGAATTTCCAGGCTTTCCGTAAGACTGACAAAGATCTACAAATGGCAGTTGAAGCCAACGGGTTAACTTGCTTTCCAAGGCACTTGGGAATCGCGATATGTTACGATGGTCACCCATCCGCAGGTTGACCGCGGTAAGCATTTGCTTATCCTTGAAGATCGATTTGTGTGACTATTATCCACCATAAGCCACAAGTTGAAGAGCTTGTGCCGTGCAGCAATTTACTGCAATTACTTAATTATGTTTTTGTAGCATATGATGGAGAGTAGACAAAAAAGACTTATTTGCTCAAGATGTGAATATAAAAGACTTTCTTTACAAATAGAAAAAAGTTTACTAGGTTATAGGGAAAATATGCGTCGCATGCGTGCAAAACGGACATCGCTCAGTATAATACTCGGACTCAATGTAAACTAGTAGGTAGTAACCAGTGTTTCCCTAATTGCCGCCTTATCCATCAAGTGTTGCCAGCAACAACAGCAAAAAATTGCCCGTGTAGTCGCATCACGAAACAATACAATGAAATTAACACTCGCAAAAGTTTCGGCGGAACAAATTCAGGTCGTGGAAGTAAGTTTTATCTAGTGTAAACTACCAAGATTAAGTTTCCGTAGAACTTTGAATGGGACTGTATGAGATCGTTCCAATTCCTGGTCGGATATTAGGTGTGTTGACTATTGTTAGGCGAGGGACTTCGGCAATGGTTGGCGCTCTTTTGTCAGAGAATTCAGGGTGAGGGTTCTAATTTCAATGTCAGTGGGTGAATGTTACGCTGATTTATTCTCACAGAGTGCTATTCATGGATCAATAATTATCAAGTTGTTGTTCGAATTGTTGAAGGAAGTTGTTGTTAAAACTTACCCTTTGTATGTTACACCCTTATGTAACTACTTACTTCATGTTGTTCAACTTAAATTAGTAAAACAAATATATCATACAGGCGAAACTTAATATGTATGTGTAAGTGTGTATGTTTAATAGTTCTTCACGCTAATAATGGTTGAACAGATTTAGATGAAATTTGGTGTACGGGTAGGTCAAGTTTTGGAATAGCATAGAATTAGTACATGGGTAGACCAAGCCCTGGAATATCACTTTAGATACTTTTTATCTGGGAGTATATATATATATATTCTTGGGATAATGTTAGAATTTTACGCAAGCAAAGTCGCTGGTAGAGGCTAGCGGTATCTTTATTTTGTCTTTCGTTTGTATTCTGTTTTTAAGGTTCCTTACCTCAAAAGGAAAACGGAACCCTTCTAATATCACTTTGTTGTCCGTTCATTTGTCTGTCTGATTGTCAAGACCCTTTATATCGAGAACGCGTGGAGGTATCGTGTTAATTAAAACCATATATTTAGGACTTCAATCTCTTGAAGCTGTGAAAAAATCATACTTGAGTTAACAAAACAAAAAAAGATGCATCTGTTTATGTCGCAAAAAACGTATATTTTGACACCGTTGATCCAGAATCCTGAAATTTGGCATTTAGCAAGTTCTTATAGTACAGGTATAGGAATAAATCAGAAACTGTAAATTTGTAGTTACGTCCAAAAAAAAAACTTTTTGAAATTTGGAAAATGCTTCGATACTCAATTCGGGCATTTAACTATTTACATAATAGATAAGTTTGTACGGAACTTTCAGGGTGCAAGTCCGACTCGCACTTGCCCAGTTTTTTTTTACTTTGTATTTGTAATCTATGTGTACATTAAATTATTTTAATCCTATTCTTTATGTTAAAGCTAACGTCTTCCATGTATACAAAAACGAAATACACTCAGACTTCGAAGTACTCCTCCACATCGTTGATAAATGGGTTCGCTAAACTAGCTGCTACCAGTGGCTTTGCCCGCTTGGGAATAGAAACATACTTCCGGGATAAAAGGTATTCTATGTATATGCTATTCTACGACATATTCTACCCATATACCAAATTTCTTCCAAATATCTTCAGTAATTTCATCGTGAAGGAGTAATAAACAAACATAGACACACACTCACACGCTCAAAAACTTTTATTAATGTGATAGTTGAAAAATCATTCAGAACTGTTAAAATTTTATTTTATAAATCTAAGTACATTTTATTTCAAGTTAAAGTCACGCTCGAGCTAAATACATTGAATTGCATTATCTTGCACGTAGTGCGACCAACAATGAAACTGTTATCAAGTCCGTTGTAATACAAAGTTGTAGTCACGTATACAGTGTCAATGAAAACGCAAATGCTAAGCCGTTTCATTGCGAGGCATGAGTCCACAAACACGACCTCCGTACTTATTACATTTACTTCGACGATGTGCCGACTCTAGATATTGTCGTAACTGTATTGTTGGCTGGATGGAAATTGTTTGTTTATTATAATTACTGTCCGCATCAACATGTGCAGAGATCAATCAAAAGTTTAAGTATACAATTTTTATTTTGAAATAGCTAATTAGACATAATTATATGTATAGTGAGGAGAGGTGGTGGCCGAGTGGCAGGTACCGGCCCCGACTTAAGAGTTGTAAGTCGCGGGTTCAAACCCAGCCAGGTGCATTACTTTATGTAATTTATTTCATCACCACTGCTCTCAAAACGGCGAAGGAAAACATCGTGAGGAAACCGGCATGTCCTAGAACCAAAAATTCAAAGACATGTGACATCCACCAGCCCGCACTGGGCCCGCGTGGTGGATTACGACCCATTTCCTCTCCTAGAAAGGAGGCCTGGGGCAGTGGGAACATTATAAGGCCGACTATGCTAATTAGACATTAAATAAAAAACATCACACTAATATTTTACAGGTTTTCGAGTATCTTTGTATTTTTGTTACTTCTTCACAATCGAATGGCTGAATGAATCTAGATATAATTTGGCACGCAGGCAGATCATATCTTGGAATAGCACATAGGAGCACAGGACTGGTTAAAGCCCGGGAATATGTTTACTTGGCATAATTTTCTATTATCACGCGGGCGGAGACGCTGGCAGAAGCTATTATAGAGGCGAACTTGGTTCGGACGTTTACCCAACGACCAAATAACGAGCTACCCTTTGCTTGTCGTCCGTAAGCTCATGCCTATCGTGGCCAGTTGTCATCCTGCCACTCCAAATACCCGAGACGACTCATGAGGCTGGGGCTTGAGGATGGATCGAGTTAGTGAGGGAAGCAGTAATGTTAGTGAAGGTACTGGGATTTCTGCTTCGCAAAAGGATGCGGCCGTATCCCACTTCCTCCTGCTTCGGACTGTGGCCCGAACCAGGATTCAGCACGAGAGGTCGCTGCCGTCGAATACCTCCACTAGGATACGGTGGTGCCTCGCCGAATCGGAGCACACCCTCATAGTATGCTCCACCATGTCCTCACGTTACCTCACATTAGGAATTAATTCTGTGTAGAACCATGAACCATTTGTTAACACACCCACATTCAAAAAAATCCAGACAGCCAGAACTAAAAAACTATCAAAAAGTCATAGAAATAATAGTTTGGTGTTCGAATCCAACCCACGACACTCAACGCTGCGCCAACCGTGCCATAAAAGTAAGCTTTTTAATAAACAAACAACACTGAGTAACGAATGTCATTTCTACAAATTCCTTTATACCCTAATACCTCTTCTATTGTAACGCCTTAAATATTTAAATAGTCTCACTAACTTTCTAAGATAAAATCATCCTCGAATTTTCATGGTTGGCATTTTCATTGCTTTCTCAGCAACCTATTTGAGCAATCATAATTCTACAGTACCTACCAGTGATTTATTTAAGCTTCTATCTCAAAAGATATAAAGATTCAAGCGAACAAAAGAATAAAATAACAAAATCCATTCACACAGACTCCGATCGAACGAAAACTTTTCTTTGAAAACATTATTTCAATCTTAAATCGTAACTCTGAAGGCAGTCCTGAAATGTTTCTGCTGACATTTGTCGTGGCGAAGGAGACATTTAAAATCCGTCCAATTTTTCAACTTCTCTAAATGTTCTCATATGGGTATTCATTGACGGCAAACGGCTCTCATTAAGACAAGTCTTTCAAGATTTTAAGTTTTAAAAAGAAAATAAAATGTCAATTGGCCGTCTACGTGACATTTTATTTGCTTTTTTTGAAAAAAAATTGAGTGTGTATATATAAATAAAATAATAATGTATTAAAACTTTAGTCCCAGTTTTTTGGACTGTATATTCATGACGTCAGTCTTTTTAGAGTCCTGTACCTAAAAAGGAAAAAACGGAACCCTTGTAGGATCACTTTTGTCTGTCTGTCGGTCAAGACCTCTCTCACCAGAGATAAAGTCTTGGGAACGCATTTAGGTATCGAGTTGAAAAAATCAAACTTCTAAGTTAATGACAAAAAAGATACGGCCATTTATGTCGCAAAAATCGCATATTTCGACACTATCAAGGGAATCAAAAGTCATGGGATACTTCCCGTTGATCTACATTCCTGAAATTTAGTATGAAGTAAGGTCTCAAGGCACAAGTATAGGAAAAAATCTGAAAACTGTAAATTTGTATTTACTTATCTACATAAAATTATATTAGAAAAGGGTAAGTTGGTACGGAACCCTCAGTGCGCGAGTCCGACACGCACTTACCCAGTTTTTTTCTATTATTGAATACGGGGTCTTTATCTACTTGGAGACGTCAACCCTGTCATACCATTTTATTTCTAATTACACTAACTAACTTGACTGAGAGAGAATCATCAATTAGATCAATTAGAAATCTCTAAACTATTTAGCCTTTTCACTAACTTTGATTTAGGACTTGCCCAAATTGTTTGTACTAACCCAACATCTAGAAAATTCAGTTTAAGCTCTTTAATTAATTATTCTCTCTAATCTTTGTTCTGTATATAGCTCATCAGCAAATGAAGTATATCTTCAATTGCGGATATACTTTCTACACAAATAGCATAATAATTTCAAAACTTCTATACTGTGTATATATATATATGTATTTATAGGTAAATATTTTATTAAATATTTATGTAGGTATGTTTAGTTTTAGCTTTTGTTTATATTTGTTATACTTTTTGTCTAAATAATATTTTCTTTTTTTTTTCACCTGCCATATTGTCTGTCCACTACCCTACGTTGAATGGTAGCGAATGCCTAAGGCATTAAGTCCGCCTTTTTATCTTTATTTGTATGAAGATTAAATTAATAAATTAAATTAATTAAGTTTGATATTATAACAACATAAACACTTAGTTCGCAATAAACGCTTTGACTTTGAAATAAATAAATTTTATTGCATACCTACTACACAATGACGTGATGTAACTTTTCCCATAAGATAACCAATTTTGCCGATGGCTCAAGACACTATGAGCGTAGTCTTAAAGCTAACTTAAATGAGCTGATAGATTAATGATAATAATAAGCTGTCGTTGCGCGGCTGGATCAAGGGCCTGATACAGAAGGCAGTACGCCTTGATACGGCTCGTATTATGAGGAGGTTCCTGTCTCTGGAACCCTAACCACCGGTAGCTTGGACGCTGCTCCCGACACCGGCGGATTACTATTTTTTATATTTTTAAATGTTTTTTGTAAATTATCAACCCAACAGGTTGGTACTCGTACCACGAACGACTTGAAGTTGACGTCGTGGCGCGCTTCCAACATTACAACCCTCAGAGTCCAGTTGGTTTTCACTTTTAAATACTCCACGACTTCCCCAATCTTCGTGTAGTGATGCAGCGCGAAATGTATAGCTGCGTCGTAGACACAGCAGAACGCAGCAGCATGTTCGGACCACTCGGCGCGGTACCGCACTGGTTACGGGAACACGGCTTTTTCTTCTTTTCTACTCTCGTGAAACACTCTTCATCCATTTAGGTAGGTAGATAGGTAGGTTTTTTTTTATTTAATCACTCAAATAAAACTAATCGATTGGTGACTTGAAAAAGTTATGACGAGATTCCTGCAGTTACTAGGTCAGAAACAACATATATTTCTGCCAAAAAACCAGGATTATTAAAGCCAGGATTGTCAGACTTATCACATTTATATAATTATTTAATATTATAAAAGCTAAAGTTTGTGAACGCTTATTACTTCTTCACTCTCAAAAGAAATTGGATGAAAGGGGTAGATCATATCCAGGAATAGAAGCTAAAGTTTGTGAACGCTTATTACTTCTTCACTCTCAAACGAATTTGGATGAAAGAGGTAGATCATATCCAGGAATAGTATATAGGATACTTTTGTTCCCAAGAATATGTTCATGTCATCACGCAGTCAAAGCAGCTGGTAGCAGCTAGTAATTACCAGTTCTTGCACAGATCAAGTCGTTTTACAGTTGCCCGATCGTCATTTCAATAAAGTGAGAATATGTTTGCAGATTTCGTAAACCCCTTATTTACCACAAACAATACAAGTGGTGTTGTTTACTATACAAATATTTGCGTACACAAATCGAACCCTTCCGATAGCCACATAAATGTCAAGAAGAATATAAACCTCCCATAGAATTGCTACCACCTTTTCTGTTATCCTTTACAAAATCCATGGGACAGGCAGTCGTAAACACGGAAACGTACGACACATTTTATCTTTACAAAAATACAGGTAAAAATTAACCAAAACACGTACAATTTGACGTTGAAGTATAAAGTAGACAAGCTATACGCGTAAAAAGAAATCTTAGTGCCAAGTGGTAGTTTGAACAGCTTTTTATCCGACTTCAAAAAGGAGGAATTTTTCAATTCGTCGATTTTTATGTATATTTAATTTTCTAGATTCCCTGTTACACGCCTAGATCATTGTATTTTTTTTAAAGGCCATACTTCCTAGGTGGACCCGTTGTTTCAAAATCAGGATGGAATCCTGGAGAAATCGAAAAAACACAAAAGTATGAAGAGTTTTTTCGATTTCTTCACACTAAAGGCACGCTTGTATTATATTTCACAGGTACCTTACTATAGAACTTTCATACTATTTAAGTTTACCTATTTTCTATCAGTCTTAATTTCTGCCATTCAAGAAATATGTCTGCAATTGGCAAAAATTGGAGCAAAACTCTTTCAATAGACTATCATAGCGAAAGAATCCTCTGCTACTACTCTGTGCAAGTCTATATAGAGCTCCATTACTTAGTGACTTATGTTTAGGCCTAGTCTTATTCATACTCTCACTTCATTACCGACCAACTATAAAGGCTACAGTTCCCCAGGGTAGCCGGACTTCCCGAGATACCTCCCTGAGGCATACTTTCTGACAAATAGATTCCTTTATTTTTCCACATTTGCATAGGTTTCATAATAAATGCCGTGAACGCGTGATAAATATTCAGTGGCTGTACAGTATTGTAAAATACAGCTGAAATGAATCGTGTTGGGTTTGCACACTTAGCTCAGGCTCCGGATTTGCATTTTAATTGGTATAGTTTTTCGGGGTTATGAAAATTTTAGTTTGTGTTTGAGAGACACAATTTGCATATTTATTTCTTAAAGCGATTTTGGGTGTATGTGCTCGTGTTTTAAAAGCACCGTCGTGTATTGTTTTTTTTTATATAATTCAAAAGAATTTATTACCAACTTTTTCATTGGCCCGTTTTCTGTGTTCATAATAAATCCTCCCGACCGAATTTCTATCACGGTGGTCAATCTCAATAGAGATTAGTCAAGTACACAGGAGATATGATAGTACACAAGTATGTTCTCAAACACAGGTACACACACTTTTCCTTCACTCTCATACTCCGATGGGACGAAAATCCGACACAACTGGAAAGAGTTCAGGCTCAGTACCAACGGCTATACGTGCTTTCCGAGGCACGAGGGTGTCATACCAGCAACTTCCGAACTTCAAACAATTTCAGAGTAATTCCTATTGGAAATAACCAATAGTACTTTTTACCTGACCCAAGAATCGAACTCAGGACGCCACACTCAACAGTCGCGCTTGCGACCCAGAGACCAACGAGGCAGTCAAACATAGGTCACATTTCATTGACATTTTATACACGCTCTTACAGAGTTGTCCCGAGTATTGATTACCACGGCTATTCATTTTATTACTACCAATTACTCCAAGGGTTGGCAAATTAAAGGATGTCGTAAAACGATCCAGCTGATAACTTTTACGTTCATTCTATAAAATCGATCGTCCTTGTAACAAAAAAGCAGAACTGTCGTCATAGACTTTGATCAAAATCTAAGCTACAATACTTAATTATACTGACGAAAAATATTAAAATTTGATAGTAAATTGATCCTTCGAGCCGGATTCCTATCAGCGGCCTCTGGATATGAATGGTATGTATCAGTAATAATTGTAGTTATTGAACTATATTTATGGTTTTTTATTAGATTACAAAACATACTCGTAACAATCTTTAAATTATTTCAACAAAACTAATAACAAAACGGTCCTTCGAGCCGAATTTAAATCAAATAATTAATTTAGCTTCATTTTTTTTTGACTGACAAACATTTTGACAATTCAAAAGTGCTTGTTATTGGTCTATTTAAAATAAACGTTTCTGATTTCTGAAGGCTATACAGTTTAGTAACAATAATATTACAAATGGTTATTTTTTTAAAAAATCCCAAAACTACAACATAAAACAGCAATTTCTCTTTGCTCTATAAAATTAAATAATTTAAGTAGAACTATTGAGATAACAAGGCCTTGAAGCGAGTACGTGCGTGAGTTATCGTCCTACAGGGAACGCTTCCCTTTCAAATGGACTCCGATATATTTCGCTTATGAGACTTTAGGATATCACGTTGTACGGGCTTTGTGAGAGAATTATTCATAGAGGGTAGTTGGTTAATTTGTATTTTTGGGTGTCCAAATTATGATGGAGGTTTTGTTAAAATTCATAACAGTGTACGAATATTTTGTTGCTTGTTGTTCATATTTTCTTAAAAAAATAAAAACAATAGTGTATGGGGTTTTCAAGTACTACGGAAAAATGTCATGTGATTCAAACTAAGCACTTTGGATAATAATTAATATTTTTTTATTTATTCTGGATAGGCTCGAGTGTTTCTTGTCGAGCGTATTGTTTATTTCTTATTTAACACCGCCTTTCGAAATTAAAGTTATTTAGATCCTTTTAGTGTTTTTTTTTTAGTGAAATCGGTTTTTTTTTTGTAAAAAGTTTTTTATTTCACACTTTTTAGTTGCGATACACTTATAAAAAGAGTGCCTATTTCTCATGACAATTCCAATTAATCCAAACACTGCTAGGTTACATTGTTTTATTATGAAGTTCCAGTGTCTACCTTCTACCTTCCGGCTCCAACATAGCCAAAGTGTTTCTCATGACAATTTTAATAAGCCCAAACAAGGCTAGGATACATTGAGTAATTACGGAGTTCGTGTCCCTACCTTCCGGCTCCATTATCAGATCAGTTCGATAGTACCTTATAGCCAAAGTGCATCTCATGACAATCGTAATAACTCCAAACACGGCTAGGTTATATTAATTAATTACGGATTTCCAGTGTCTACCTTCCGGCTCCGTCATCATCATCATCAGATCACTTCGATGATACCTTTTTCAACGTAACTATTCAGAACCATTCATTTATTTGTATTGTCATAGTCGCTTAACTATCTTCATTGTGATATCTATGTGAGTATGACGTCCCGTTGACCATTTCTGGTTTTCTTCATCCGTTCCACTTCATAAAATGTTACTTTTTGACTGTAAAGGTTTCAGTTCTGGATGAAAATCACTATATCGTTGCCTATGATTTTTGAAGAGTTGTGACATGATAATTTGATTTGGCTCTCGAAAAAATATGGAGTG
Source organism: Mythimna vitellina (assembly GCA_949316375.1). Lineage (NCBI taxonomy): Eukaryota > Metazoa > Arthropoda > Insecta > Lepidoptera > Noctuidae > Mythimna > Mythimna vitellina. The sequence continues at coordinate 1,262,860 of OX438687.1, read as the reverse complement.
AAATTCAAAATTTGAACAATGGTATTTTTACGTTTAAAAAACCAAAGTTTTCAAAATAATTACAAGTGGCCAGTGCCTTATACATAAAAACTTTTTTTCGCAAAACTTTCTGAGTGGCCTGGTATTTACATTGTTAATAATATGTATGGCATAATTGAATTGATTTAGAACTTTGATTTTTTTCACTGCTGCTAGGGGTAACAGACTAATTGAATATTTGATTTTAATTTCAGCTTTATAACTCCACGTGTTCCTAAACAAGAGTTTTGACAGACGGATAACTTAGTAATTCAATAAGGGTTCCGTTTTACCGACTTAAATACAGAACTCTAAAAACATCAAATTGTAATAATGAAATGAAAAACACGCAAACGAAATGAACGACCAATACCAAAAAAATGTGTTGTGTGGGCAAAGAAAATGGCTGACCCGTACCAAATATGGGTCCAATGAGCAACAATGACAACGCGTAGCACATCAGTTTATTGCTACGACAGCGTAGTAGTCTTCGTAGCAATGATATCTTCTTTGCTACGACGGCGGCGCTGCGTTGCAACAAAGCAGTGAACTTAGATAGATAAACATATTCTTTATTGTACACCAATAATAAAATTATAGGAAATTAAAATTAATAGGGTGTCACAATGGGCGGTCTTATCGTTAAAAGCGATTTGACTTAATGTAGTCTCAATAACTTCATAATTATTAATTACAGAATTTGCTTCGAGTGAATCTGAAAAATGACCTCTCACGCAATTAGATTTAATTGAAATCCATTGAAAAAGGTGTACTGTTTAATTGGTAAGTTGGTTCGGTTCAATTGATTCGTGTTAATGAACGCGCCTCTCATTAAAAGTAATGAGCGGCCACGTTTGACGGTTACGTCATTTGAGCGCGCCGTTTGAGAGATTAACGAGCTAAGGACTCGGATTATGTAGTTGCTGGATAAGAAAGTGTAGGGTCAGTATCACAAGCAACGTAAAATAGAATAGGATTTTTTAAATATTTCTACTACTTTAGCCAAGGTTACAAACATAGCCCGAAGAAGGAAACCCAGATTAGTGACATAGCCCGAAGAATCGCCAAACTTAATACGAGTATTAATCATGAAAAACATTAAATATATCTGCTCTTAAAAATAAATTGAAGAGCTTAATAACTGAAATAGCATATTACAGTATAGCAGAGTTTATGAAAGAGGGCTATTTTATTTGTTTTTGAGAAGACAATGTTAAATTTTTGAAATGTATTGTAATTTAAGTATTTTTTAAATAATTCTCATTATAAATTGAAATTTTAATGACAGTAATTCATGATTTTGTTGACTATTTTGACTATGAATTATATTAAAACTATGCTGTTGACATTATTGTATTTTTTTAATTGGAATAATTGTAATTTTAAATTGGGATTTAGTGACGGTAATTCATAATTTTACTAAATACATAGGTAAGGTAGGTTTGTAAGGTTCTGAAGTGGCGACCACGTACCAGAAGACACAGCGTTGGCAGGCCTCTCGCAAGTTAGGCCGATGACCTGGTGAAGGTCATGGGAATCCGACGGATATGAGATGCACAGGACTGGACGTTATGGCGACATTTTGGGAGGCATATATCCAACAGTGGACGTTTTTCGGCCGAAATGATGATGATGCCTAAAAAAGGGCAGTATTTGTCCGCTGGATACGAGACGCAAAGGAAAGGTTGATTGCAACTGCTTGAAGAGGCCGACGAATAATATTGGTGTTATATTAGTAACACTGTTTTTTTAGGGTAATCAGAACAAAATAAATATTACAGTTTAGTGGTTATTAAAGTAGCACAATTATCAAAAAAAGTTCAATTTAAACAAGCGAACATCTGTCGGATGAAATTATGTTATTTATGAAATTTTTATTTTAACATTTTCGATAACACTGTTCAATTTATAACATTCCACATGTTTGCATATTGACATAATATGTTGATATTTCTTTCATGATTTAATCATTTTGCAGCTGCATGAAATATTTAGCAACCACACAATTTATCATATATATTTTGTGAATGCAAGTGTCAGTTACAGTCAACATTGATTACAAATATTTTATTGCACGTGTTTACAAACATTTACCGAACTGACGCCAAGATAAATAAATAAGGAACGTACCTAATTATTTATGTTCAATTTGCATGGGACGACTGCCTATCAGACCTCCGCAACCCAGTAGGCAACAGGGGGAACCGATCACTTTACCGATTTTTTTTGTTCGAATTACTTGTTAAAATTTTTTTCGACCAAATGAAATGTCGGAGTAACGAAAATTTTGCTAATAGGTCAACTGATACAGTGGCAGACGTGGCTTCGATGAAATATAAAAAAAGAAACGAAAATGATTGAATAGTTTTAGGTGAAATTAAATCAGGTCAAATATTTTTCGAACTTATGATAGGTAACCGGCAACAGGTTTTTTTTTATATTGATAGGCTCGCGTTTAACCACTATCTCACCTGATAGTAAGCGATGATGTGATATGATCTTTACGAATATTTTTTCGAATCGCAAAAAAAGATTTTTATGACGTAACTACAAATTTACTGTTTTCAGATTTTTTTCCTATATTTGTGCTATGAGGCCTTGTTTCATGCCAAATTTCAAGATTCTAGGTTAACGGGAAGTACCCTTTGAATTTTTTTTTTTAATTCGTTTTTGCGACATAAACGGCCGTATCTTTTTTTCCGTTCACTCAGAAGTTTGATTTTTTCACAGCTTCAAGGAACCGCATATTTGATTATATGGTTTTAATTTCAACTTGATACGTCCACGCGTTCCTGATATAAAGGGTCTTGACAGACAGACAGATGGAAAACAAAGTGATCCTATAAGGGTTCCTTTTTTTTTCTTTTGAGGTACGTGACTCTAAAAATCACATGAGAATTTTTCAATTCATATACCCTAAAAATAAACGAACTTAACCATTCCCTCCCACACGAAAATATCTCACCACCCAAACAAAAATAAAGCGAGCTATCTGATGTATTCAATTACTACACTCGGACAGGTAGCGTCCCATGAAATGGACACAAAAAATAGCAGACACACGGACACGTGATTGTAAGTGGGTACATGTAATGAAACAATGGTGACGCAGCACAAACGAGAGGAAAATTGTGGAAACAGCATTTTTGTGAGCCACATAGTATGGTAGGGTTCTTTTTGATTTAGTTAGGTGAGTAAGTGATAGTGTATTGTAGACGTTTTGTTCTGGATTTATTTCTTTGTTGGAAACAATATGATTTTTAGCTTACTCACCTTTTATGAAAAAGGTCGGTAAGGCATTATGTTACTAGAATTGATAGGTATGATACTGAGTATAAGACACAGGGTTTTTTATTGAAAGCATTCGTTTATTACCTTATATTTCTATCGTAGGTACCATTTTTATTAAGACTGGAAATCATCGAATGACTTCTTCCAATCTAGGGTGGAGCACGAGAGCGTTTCAGACTTTTACTGATTAAAACTACACGTGTGTCTTTCAATTGCGCTTTGCGTTCTAGGGTTTCTTTTTCAGAAAATCCCTCTGGCCCTAGCGGGCATCGACCCTGCTGGGCCCCTACGGTTTGCTGACAACTCTATAAGGAGCGCGTGGAACATTACATGCTGTCGACAAATGGGGCTCGGTCCGGAGGCTTACCGGACGACGGCGACGAGCTACCCATTGCTATTCAACCGCAAGCCCGCGCCTACCGTGACAGATAGTCGGCATCGGTGTCGCGGTGGCTGGGGCGTAAGGATGTCTGTCCCCACACACGTGTGGCCGTCTTCTTTGCTAGCATTACTACTTAGGAGAAGGAGACAACCACCTGCAATTCAGTGATAAATATAACAATTGTCGGTACCATACATACAACAATTGAAACTCATTCTTGATTTTGTAACTCTGTAAAACAAATACTTATACATTTAAAACTTAAAAATCCCATGTTATCGGTAAGTGCCCATTTTCTAATTTAATATCTACGTCAGAAACCTGAAAAGTAAGTATTGTATAACATGACAAAAACAAACGTGGATGACGATAGATTATGATTTTTTTATTGCTATAAACCGGTGCTTGACTGCGATCCCACCTGTTGGTAAGTAGTGATGCATTCGTTAATGGTTAGGCGCACTAGTTTGTTAAGAGCCTATTCGCTCTAGCCTTGAAGACACCTAAATTATAATCGGATGGGAAGACCGCAGTAGGCAAGTTGTTCCAATCACTCGATGTACGCGTTATAAACGACGAGGCGAAACGCTTGGTCCAGACCGTAGAGGTTTCAACAACGTAAGGGTGGACACTCGCCGATCGTCGGGTTGTCCGATGATAGAAATTAGATGGTGGAATGAAGCCATGCAATTCCCGCGCACACCATCCAAAATGCATCCTATTAACATCCAAAGGCTGGCTACCCTACGCCTGTGCTCAAGGTTTTGTAGATTAGACTTAACCAGATCTGGATCACCAATTAGTCTCTTTGCACGCCTTTTCACCGAGTCCAAAAATTTGATTCAGGCAGCTGCACAATTTTGTTTTTTGAATTAAGAATGGGAATAAATGAACCTGTAGTTTTTTTTTCACTTAAAGTCGTTCGTTTTTTTTAGTGTAATTTACTACATTCTTCTACATTATCATCTCATACCTTTTTTTCTGCAATAAGACAACAATGAAAAAAATGTTTTTTTAAGAGCGAATCATGTTTCTTGGCGCTTTTTGTCGTAAGAAACGACCAATTGGAACTGAACAGTTTCTGACGTTTTAAAGCATTGGCGCTTATAAAACGTCAGAAACTAAGCCTTTGTGCAATAAAATATTTTGTATTCAATTGAACTGGGTATTGACCGCTATACCTAACTACCATGTTAAACCGAAAAAACTACCTATATCATAAATAAAAATAATACAGTGGTTATATAATTGTAAATATTTGAGTATTTATTTTGTATTTGAATGATAAATGATATTTATTTTGCATACAGATGTTTAAAAAAAGTTATATACGTAAATTTTTTCGTCAGTTTAAATTAAACTAGATGAGGCCGGTGTTTCCTAGCTCTGAGATGAAATACCGAAACAAACCCAGGAGTCAAAGTCTCTTTTAAAGTCCATACAGTAAACATGTAATGTTCGAATCATATAAGAATCATGTAGATTCTTGTTTGATTAAGCAATGTAATGGAATACAGATCAAAATCCATGAGCGTTTGAACTTTCTTATCCAGCCTCTACAAATCCAAGCCCATCAAAGTTAATTCGTAACCTGCCCTTTTCGCTTTTTAGTAACGCGTGTTTTGCACGGCGTGTGTTTAGCTTTTGTTCTCCTAATGTATTGAAGTTTGTTCAAAGGTTGATAAGTAAGTAAAAACATAATTTACAAAACCTTTTGAATACTGAGGGACTGTTGAAGTAAATGATGTTTATAATGGTTGTTGGATATAGGCAGTGTGTATAAATAAAATATATCTTAATAAAAATTCCAAAAGGCCTCCAATAAGATGGACCGATGACCCAACCCGACTCCACTCCATGTTTTATATGTAACAGCTATATTATTTCTATGTATAGTCTAGTATATAATTTAAATTTATTATTTACATTATTAATTTGCTGTACACCGCAGACTACCCCTCTTTGTTTCTATTTCAAATTCTTACATTCCACCCTAAGGTTGTCTGGTAGATATCGCTGTCAGCGATAAGACCGCCTTTGTACCCATAGATTTAAGTTAATGTAAAAGTTTTTGTTACTATTTTGGTGTACAATAAAGTTTATTCTATTCTATTCTATTCCACAGTATGCTAGATGCGGCACTCAAGCACTGCTGTAGACTATGGTATCAGAAAAAAAATTGAGTGGTCCAACACTGAGAACTGCTTGTACCATGACACAGTCTAAAAAGTGCTAAAGGAATTTTTTTCCTCAGCTATGCAAAGCGCGGTGCATGAGTGCCTATGGCCAGTCGATATAACTACATTTGGCAGAGGCCTATGTTAAGCAGGGGCCTTCTTCTTGCTGAAATGCTGATAAAAGAAACCATATAACATTACGCAAGTCTTCTCTGAAGGTTGAGATAAATCATAAGCAAATAAAAAGTTTCCAAGACTTTTGCGTTGGGTAGTTTGTTATTGGAATCACAAAGTTAAAGGCAAGTTCCAGGAACGTACCGTCTTTGAAATCATGCTGTCTCCATGTCTAAGGCTTTTATTGATAATATGTGGAACTTCAAATTTGATTTGATTTATACATCAGTAGCCTTTTCTTGTTCAATGGGTCAAGAGAAACTTGATTTTTTCCACTCTCATACACAGTGATTATGTAACTTTCCGTGAGTGGAAGAATTTTTGAAATCCTGTGTGTTGTGGGTCTTCTAGCTTCTGAGGGCCTCTTTGCTACCTCGGCACTTGCGAGCTCCTGAGGCCTCTAAAGGCCTGTGGATGAGACTTTCCGGATTTGTGTCCCTGCGAATCTCTGATGGTAACGCAGGACCTCTTCGTTGTTTCGTATCTCTGCAGGCCTCTAAAAACGTTGCGGCAGCTCTCCGCTGCTCCACATCCCTGAAGGTCTTTAAGAGCCGCTGCAGGATTTCTCTTCTCTAGTGTATCTACTACTATACCAGACACCTAATTATTATTTTATTGTTTCTTTCAGTTTCCTTCCAAGTTACATTTTAGGGTTTTTCTCAAATATGTCAAAATGGGTCTTTTATTTTTTAACGAGTTTAGATGGATTTTACAAGCGTCACTATTACATGTAAAACGTAGTCAATCCCACACATTTTGAACTTTTTGACAATCATTTTCCGCCAAAAGCATATAACTTCGTCTAGGCACTCCCATCCCACATAGTCTCGTACCAAACAAATGAAAATTAATAGATAGAAAAGCATTAGACACGATCGCTCTTCATTACTCAGGCATATCGTATGTGAAATGAGTTAGAGCTAACAGTAATAGATCTAGACTAATCTAGTCGTTTGAGAGGCCTTCGTCTATTTCAAGATTTAGGGACAAAAGATACAGATACAAATGTAAGGGTTGTTAGAGTAATAACGTGTAATTTACATGAATATGAAAATTATAGCCTTTGAGATCAAGACGGCGCAATTTTACCTGATGTCTTTAGTTTTTCACAATGAATCGCTAAATTGTAAAGGTCAGTTTTTATGTCAAAAGACTTTCTAATTGTAATTGTCATTGTTACAAATGGTCTAGTGTAAGTGAAGGAAGCTAAAACCTAGGGTTCGTTAAGTCAAGAGTGCATAGTTTACTTCTAGGCAACCGTACTCCATCGTCGACCATATCGTCGCTTACCTTAGGTGAGATAGTGGTTAAACATAAGCCTATCAATAATAATAATAAAACAAAAAGCATTCATTAATTGAAAGTTAGCACGTTTGGACGAAAATATGGAAAACTAGCTATTGCCCGTGGCTTCGTCCGCATTCATAAAATATAGCCTACTAGCTGACTCGGCGAACTTCGTACCGCCTAATAATGTGATAAATGAAGAACCGCTCGACCGATTTTGTGCAACTTCACATAAACCTGAATATTCCGAACAAGGCCTAAACATTTTTTTTGGTTAGGTGAGCCCGTTCTTGAGTTATACAATTACAACGAAAAGTAGCATTGATTTTTATATATATAGATAGAGATGTAGGAATAACACTTAGAAATAAAGCAGCTTTCTATCAGTAAAAAATTTTAACAAACTGACCAGTACTTCCAGCGATTACCTCCTACAAACAAATAAACGTAAAAACAAACTTTACCTCTTTATAATATTAGTGTAGATTTGACGACAACCACCAAACATTTAGGAACGTGATACGTCTTCGTCAAGCTTCCCGCGGCTTACATTGTTTGTTTTACCGTCGAGTTCTGAATAATATTGAGAAGTGTAGCAGGCACAGACTCACTTAGCCTACTTACTATCTATTGCAGTGTTTCTAGTAGTTTCGTACTGTAATCTGCCACTTGGAATTGAAGACGCAATAATAATTTTAGCAATAGAATACATAAGCAAGTCTTACACGATTGACTAATCAATCGTGTAAGAGTTGCTTGTGTATTCTATTCTACTATTATACTTGAAGTTAGACAAACTGAGCTGCGAGATGGTTTGAAAGAGCTCCCGTAGCCTTGGAAAGCAAAAGGAAACTAAAGGATGGTGGAGGTGGTAATGCCAGCAAAAAGCGGCCGCACGCGTGAAGGGATGGACATCCTCACGCCCCAGCCACCGGAATCCTGACCACGATTTCTAGCCACCGTAGGCGTGGTCTTGCGAACGACGGGCAATAGCTTGTCATCTGGTCGTTCGGAAACCATCCAGACTGAGCCCGAGTGGTCAATGGCGCGTATAGGTCCACGCACGCCTCAAAGAGATGTCAGCAAAACCGTAGGGACCCAGCAGGGCCGTAGTCTACTAGGGCCATAGGTTCAATTCCAAAAGGGAAACCAAGGGTCCTGGAAAGCAAGATAAAGAAGGAACATAGGGTGTATTTTAGTCTGTAAAAGTCTGACACGCCCTTTCGCTCCAGACTGAAGTGCGAAAAATCTATAGATAATTTCCAATCTATAAAAATTTGCGTGTAAAGGATAAAAAATATGTTAATCCATTTCATTATCTCTTGTAAGTTTTACAAGAATCCATTCAGCTGTTAAGACGTGAAATGTAACAAACATACACACAAGTAGAGAGAAATACTTTTTTATTTACACTGTTAGTATAGTAGTATGGTTTCCTGCTAACTCAAGCGTTCCACCAGCTCATATTGACTTCATATCGTTTTTCTGCGCCGGTGACATTCAGTTCATTCTTATTTCAGATTGCAAAAGAACAAACTAATATTAATTTATTTAATGGACATTTGCTTTTGTTATTGATTTATCAATGTAACTGTTTAGTTTTATAATTTTTAAATTCCAGAAAGGACGTCGAGCAATTGGTAACTCTCCGTCCGGCTACCATCATCGCCTTCCACTCCACTCTAGATCGAGAAAAGTGAGAATTGAAATGCTCCGAAAGAGTTTTATAACATAAATAAATTTTCTCACTTTTAATTTGTTTCATATTGAAGAACTAGCTGTTGCCCGCGACTTCGTCTGCGTTAAGTTCGTAAAACTGTACAATCACTCTGTGCTTGCAATTCATTCCGAAAGCATCGCAATAATTTATTGTACTTTAACATAAAACGGTTAAAGGTAAAAATATCCGAATTGAGAACCTCCTCCTTTTTTAGAAGTCGGTTAAAAACACAAATTACCTTCAGGAAACATGTTATGTACTCGTCCAGATCCAGATGTATGAACGTCAATGAATAGAAAGAGTATGGGTCGTAGCAGTTGGCATTTCTGCCTACCCCAAGGGAAAAGTCATTAGTTTATGTATGTTTCTGCTTTATGTTCTGGTAAAACAACATTGTATGATTTTAACCCCTCGCCACAGTGAGCACGCCACAATCAAATCGCAGCGGTAATGCCTGTCTTTGAGAAGTGTCTACAGAGGCGTCACGGCATCCTCTTTTTGTGCAGGACTCACCGGTTGTGGGTGTTTCGGAAGGTATCTGTGTCGAATTCAGCGGGAAGAAACACTCGGGTCTCACCATTGTGCGAATCACCCGGAGAATACGATGGAGCATACGGTGGAAGTCAGTCCCGCTTGGTCGGAGAGCCGGCGCCGCCTTGTCCTTATGGGGGCGATTGGTGGAGAAAATGACAACCAGTATCCTCCTTCAGTGACGCACTACGATCAAAGAAGGTGGCTGAAACTATGAGGGATAGGACATCCTGACTCCTCAGCGGTCGTAGCAAGGGACGCTCCGGGTGTTGGAAGCCGCAAGGCAATTCCCAGCCATTGCAAACACGGGATTGCGGTGGTGCTGTCCGGCCGTCTGGTCAAAGCAGTCCTAAATCGACGGCGCGTAGTATTCTACGCGCGACTCAAAGAGATTTCAGCAAATAGATAGGGCCCTCTAGGGCCGATGTCTGCTAGGGCTGTAAGATTGATCGAAAGAGTTATTCCCCATAATAATTTTCGCCTCAATAACTTTTCACTGAAGAGTTTAAGCAGTTAGACAGCTTTGATAGAGGTAAACGAAGGAGCATAATCGGGACACCGACCTTCAGCTGGATAACGTGCACTGATAGTGAAAAGCCTTAAGTGAATCCCAAAACTACCATCATCATCCGGCAGGCATTAAGTCCGCCGCTGTACATTTGTGCATAAAGGATTAAATAAATAAATCATCAACTATCTTCTTCCACAACAGTACTTATGAAGAATTTGCGAGAGCATGCTTGCATTGATTATTGCAGTTTGATCATTTTAAGCGTTAGAATTACTTGTTCATTTACCTAGGATATTTTGGTGTGTATTTAATTAATATCCCCGTATATAAGACAAATGATTTTTCCATAGTGGGAACTACCTAAGAGTCTCCAACTTATGAATGAACTACGGCGAAAACTTGTGCGCGTGTATCCCCGTTCAATCGAACTCGCATATTGATGGCTAAACCGAGAAATTACTGACACCGATTGCCTCTATGACGACACGGCAGTTCACTCAAGATGGATAGACCTCCACCGCATGCCTCACCGAGTCCTCCAGGTGATTCACAAAATGGTAATATCAGGGTACTTTCAACCGAACCCAGAACAGAAACTGTTCGAAACACCTACAACAGTCTTGAGCTTATCCATAAAACAATGAAATTACGGTTAACAAATGTAGCAGCCGATAAGTGTTATCCCTGAGACTGGCCTCCCTTAGAGGGTTATTCCAGTGTTGGTCACCACTCATTGCAAAGAGGTAACGTCCAGATATCGACGTAAGGCAGCAAGGAATCTGAGATACATTATACGTTGTCGAACTGTGATCAGAAAAACACATTCGATCCCGTTTTATATGAAGCAGTGACTGTAAATAATAAAACACACCATTATTAATCCGCAAGGTGCCATCATGCCGGAGGACACAGTGGAGATGTGCCCTGCAAGGGCGGAGCACCGCCGTGTCCTCGTGGAGGTAATCGGCGTCAGTGACCTCTCGCGCCGGGCTCTGATCCAGAGCGAGGTGTAATGGCAGGCGTTCGCCTCCTTCTGCAAAGCCTTAATGCTAGCGAAGGCGGAGGCCGCACGCGTTAGGGAACGAACGGCCTCACGCCGAGCCGAGATTCCGACCCCGACTACCAATCACGGTAGACGCGGGCTTCCGGACGTCGAGCAATAGGTAGCTAGCCGTCCTGTAGTTGACCGGATCGAGCCCAATCCTCAACAGCGCGTAGTGATAGACACAGGTGTAGTTTTAGTCAGTAAAAGATTCTGACACTATCTCCCGCCCCGCCCAAGAGCGGGGGATGTCATAAGCTGATTTTCCCACCGGAAAAAAAAAGTCAGTAAAAGATTGACACGTCCTCCCGCTCCAACCAGAGCGGGAGAAGTCATTGGATGATTTCCACCCTTAAAAAAAGAAAAAAGGTGCCATCATCATCATTATTATTTCAGCCGAAAGACGTCCACTGCTGGACATAAACCTCCCCAAGTGTCGCTATAATGACCGGTCCTGTGAGCCTCTCATCCATCGGATTCCCGCGACCCTCACCAGGTCATCGGTACACCTGGGGACCATCCAACGCAAGGTACCCTGTAACCCCTTCCGAAAATGTGGCCGTGTTATTTTAAAGTGAATAATTAAATACATATAGGTATTTACTTTTATCGTCTTTGGATGGTATCCTTTGAATAATCACGGTCAATTAGCTTGCTACAATAATGGGAAAAAAATAATAAAAATAAGCAGTAGGATTGTTAAAAATGCCTTCGTCTTACACCAGTTTAACCATAACTGTAAACGTGGGCGATGGCCATTCTTCTGCCACTCAGAAAATTACGTAAAATACGCAATGCCATCTATCAAATTTAAGATGAAGTTCAACCGTCATTGTCATCATTATTTCTACTTTGAGTCTTTAGATGGCGTTGCGAGTATCTGAATTGCTTATGGTGTCATATTTTACTTCTCGAAAACTTTGATTTCATACCGTTTGTCTTTCATATGCTTTGTTTCATTGCGATGAAACAAAGCCTAAGTAAGACAATTATCAAGTTCCAATTCCAACAATTTAAATGTATAAAAGTTATCTACATCGATTTCTAAAATTAATAATACGCACTTCACTAAAAATTTCTACAGATATATTTTATACGTAGATTTATAAAAAAAAAATTGTAAGCATGCAAAAATATATAAAAAAATCTTATTCACGATGACAAAATAGAACAAAAATTTCTCCTAAGAGAGCCGTATGGGATTTGAACCACCTTCACATTACATGAAAGTCTAGTTACGAAACCACTGTGCTGCGGTCTTCGATGAATAAGCTATAAAATAGACGTTCTTATATAAACGTCATAATTGACTGGTTGGCTCCCTAACGATGATAGCGTGATGATTTTCGTTTTAGAAGTTAAATTTGCAGCTAAATGGAATAATGTAATATTATAGTACGTGATTTTACTCGTCGCTTTGATTTTATTATGTGTTTTGATTAGTTTTTACAAAATATTTAGGAGATATCGAATAGAAATGTCAATTTTATTTTGAAAAAATGGTAAAAGTTATTTTAATACAAAAAAATAAGACAAAATAATGGCAAAATTTTTAACTGTAGCTGGGAATTGAACTCGCGGCAAATGTCGTTCAATACCTACATTTTGGATTATTGCTCACCCCACATAGCAAATAGCGTGATAGTTTATAGCCTATCAGTTGCCTTGACCTATAAGGATTGTGTATGCAAAATTTGAACAGGATCGGTTCAGTAGTTTTTGCGCCAACTAATACCATCACAAAAGAATTTTACTGTTTTATTATATGTATAGATAAGAAACAAAACACAAAAATGGCCAGCACACCATTTTTCCAACATCCATGTCACCGATACTCCAAACAATGTTGGCGCAAACATTTGCCATAGGAAGTACGTAATCCTCTTTGGCAGCCAAGATGTTCAGTCTTTAAAGTACCTACAATATTGGCTGTGTGATGTCGGAGGCTTTCAGATATCTCGTGTGAAGTGTCGATTTTGGTTCAGCCTCTGATAATAAGGATTTAGTAAAGTATTATGTGGAGGTGAGACCTTGAAGTGTGTTGTTATTTTCCCGGTGGTTTTACGTGAGTAAGAGAGATTGGTTGGTTGGTCAAGTTATTGGTGATATTTTTGATGTGTAATTTAATCATTCTAATTGTAGTTGATTATTCTAATCGTAATTTAATTGTTTTATTGGGATTTTAATTTATTTTTTATTAATTTTAATTGTTTTATTTGTGGTTGTATTGTTTAGTCTGTAATGTGAATTGTTTGAACTTATATATTTTAATTGTAAATAGTAATAATTCAATTGATATTTTAGTTTTAAAAATTGTTCTGCACTTGAAATTGTATTCTAATCATAGTCTAACTTAAATTTAAAAATACTATGAATGTCTCCGAATTTGTGAATGATGTGAATGCCTGTAATTGGTTTGTTTGCATAGGACCATTTTCTGGATTTTTTTGGTATTTTTTTATTATACGCATCTGTAAGCAAATTGTTGGTGTGCCCTCGTAATAAAAAAAAGAATATTGACGACGGTCTGTTTTTCTGATATCTCCCGCCCTTGGGTGGAGCCAGAGGGCGTATCAGACTTTTACTGACTATAACCCACTCGTTTGTTCCTTCTTAGTTTGCGTCCCAGGGCCCCAGGGTTCATTTTCACTTAACCCATGGCCCCATGTAGGTCTCGGCCCTGCTGGGACCCTACACTCCTTTGCTAACATATCCTTGAGGTGCGCGTGGAACACTACCCGCCGTCAACGACTTGGGCTTGGTTCGGACGGTTACTGGACGACCAGATGGCGTGCTACCCATTACTCGTCGTCCGCAAGCCTGCGCCTACAGTAGCTGGAAATCGGGACCGGAATCCTGGCGGGGATGGTTTTGACCTGCGGGATGATTCAAAACATTTACTTACCGCGGCCCTGGAAAGCAAAGGGCAACTGAAGGAACAGGGGTAGGTTTTAGTAAGTAAAAGTCTGACATTCCTCTCGTTGCATTTAGAGTAGGAGGTGTTAAGTAAAAATTATCTATTTCAAAAAAGGAGTTTTCCACTAGAGATGAGCGAGTTAGCTGAGCGGTGTGAGGATGCCTTTTAAGGGGCTCCCTTTGAGAATATACGTTATGCAACTTGTATACAGTTCCGGGCATCATACAATTCTAAAAAAAAAAATATGCAACACTTTAATGGTCTTCAATTTTGTGCAAATATTGTATTCATTTCATTTTTCTCGCCAAAAAGCTGCCGTATTAACGTAGATTTATCGTTCAAGTATAATAATATAGGGGAAACATGATAGAATAATGTTCAAGGTCATCAGCTAATAAGAGATCCTTAATTTTCCACGCTCATGTGGCTCGAACACATTCTTCGCTCGTACCCTCGCTCTCCTCGGGTAACCTAGCTCCGTTAGCCTTTTTCCATTAGTGTATTTTTTCCGCACATCACATCTTTGGTGGAAGCGTACACTTAGGCCAGTGTTTTTTTTCACAAAATATTTTGATAATTTTTACTTACACCTATAAAAAGGTCCACGGGTAGTGTGAAAGCGAAGCTCGGGCCCCGGGATGAAGGCAAAGAAGGAACAGGAGTCGGTTTTTAGTCAGTAAAAGTCTGTCACTATCTCCCGCTCTGCCCAAGAGCGGGATTTGTCATTACATGATTTTCCCACCAAAAAAAAACCTATAAAAAGGTTTTTTTATGTATAAAAATATCTTCGAACTGTAAAATGCAATTAAAGTTTGTGAGTGTGATTGTGTATGTTTATTTCTTCACGCTTAAGCAACCGAATGAATTTTAATGAAATTTTGCACACGGGTAAAACATGCCCAAGAAAAGTACAAGTACTTTACAAATATACTTTTTCTTTCGTGAGCAAGTTTCCTTAGGACAATTTTCTAGTCACACGTGGACGAAACAGTACCTGCTAGTTTTATAATAAACTAGATTTTGCCCGCATACGTAAAATATAGCCTGTCACTCAGGAATTAAAGCAGCTTTCTATCGGTGAAAACATTTTAGCAATCAGACTAGTGCTTTCTGAGATTACCTTCTACAAACAAAAAAACAAACTTTACCTCTTTATAGCATTAGTTTAGATCAATCAACTGTAGCCTACTAACCAGCCCCTTTCAATACGAAACAAACACTCTCTTCTCCCCAATTACCATCTCACCTTTACCGCACCTTCGCTCGATGCCTTTCTCAACGCTTTTTTTTTCTAATCAGCTAAAACATTTCGAGGTCGTAAGGAAAGTAAGTTCCCATTCTAATTGCACGTCATCAAGCAAGGCTGAGCAGCCGAAAAATGCGATGAGCAATGATCCCAGTTTACGAGCTTCGCCAAATGTAATTTAAATAGGTAATCAGGGGAGTCTTATTTTACTTTTTCAATAAGCCTCTGGTTAGTGGTGGACGTGGTCTGTTAGTTTTTGTTTCGGGTTTTAGCTTGAAAATAGTAAATGGACAAATATATGATAAAACTAGCGACTGCAAGCGGCTTCGCCTGCAAAATTGTCACAAGGGAACATACTGACGAGATTAAAAAAATACATCCGATTTCATTGTAAAAAAATACTAAAAAGTGCAAAATAACTTTAATTTCGGAAGTCAGTGTTTTTATAATAGTTTTGTTTATTCGTTATTTTACACCGACTTCCAAAATAAAAGTTATTTTGCACTTTTAGTGTTTTTTTTACATTGAAATCGGATGTATTTTTTTTTTTGTAAAAAGTTTTTTATTTTATACTTTTTAGTTGCAGTACAACTACTAAAAAGAAACCTTCAGTCAAACTTAAAGTCAACCTGTATACGTATAAACAGAGCAATTTTATCAATTAAGACAGTTCTGCTGTAATCCTATGAAGGGTTCCGTTCCAAAACTTTGAAGTTCATAATAATCCATTACATTAATAAACCAGATCATAATAATATTTCTATGGGACCAACTCGGAAGTATAACCTTTCGATCGAAATAACAATTTTCAAAGTCCACAATTGACCGAGAAATCGGTGAATATGTAGCGACATCTATCGCGTCACATAAGAAAATCCTGAATCGCGCAATCAAAGTTCTCCGCGCGATTAGAACATATAGAACAGCCCGAAATCATCTATCGGGCAGTTGTAGCCCACCAGACATAACATCCCGTCTGGCCGGAGGATCCTCCCTTTTCAACGGAAGTTTGCGGGACTTTACTCTCTGTTCCGCCTACCCCCAAAAATATAATTAAAAAACTGGGCAAATGCGAGTCGGACTCGCACACTGAGGGTTCCGTGCAAGCTTACCTATGTAAACAGTTCAATTCCCGAATTGAGTTATGAAGATTTTTCCGAGGGCACGGCTTGCTATGGCCAAGCGGGGCACACCCCTGCCGTGTGCTCCACCGTGTCCTCCAAGTATCCTTTATGCTCAAACCTTCCCACAGTCTTGGAACCTTATCATGACGTATTGAAATGTCAGGCATGCCAGCGAGAAATAGGAATGGAGCTAAATACTCTACATAGCTCCCTTTAACAGTTTAGTTTAGATCGTCAAATGTTAAGAATTCGTGGAAGGCCTCTGGCGTCATCTCTGCTTTATTCTATGTTGAAACATTTTCGATCATTTTTCACTCAAAAAACAATAAATTTAACAGTACAGTCATGACGATCGTGAAGTCTAAGAAATTCACTCGACTCAGTAATCAAGATGAAGCAGTAAGTAGTGCTAGGGGATTTATTAGCAAGTTTCCAGGTACTAAGTGGCAACGTAAAGCGAAGCAAAGCTTGTTGGCTTATCGTCAAGGTGCGCTTAAATATTGTTGGCAGTTTCGAAGAATTTCCTATTATGTTGAGCATTACTGGTTATTAGTTTTATCTTGGGACTTAATTCTTTAAACCCCAAGCAAACGCCGGCATTCACTCTCTCACTGTTTTTCTATTCTGTCTCTAATCATGGTATTCGCAAGTTAAGATAAAAACTATGGGTACGAATGTGGCCATTATTTCATTAAATGGCGCTGAACTCAATATTTTTATTACATTTAGTTTCAGTTTTTGCGAGCATTAGTAAAATCATCATCATCATCATTTCAGCTGAAAGACGTCCACTTTTGAAGTTAGATCTACTCAACTGGATCGTCTGTTCCAGGTAAACGTAGTCGTCCACAACTTCGAATTTAGAATCTCCAATCTTGATAAGAGTGGATGTTACATGAATGTTCATTTTAAGTCCCACCCTTTCGGAAGCTCTACTGAGGTCACCAAGCATTGTACTGAGCTCCTCCGTAGTCTCAGCCATGACTACTATGTCGTCAGCAAACCGTAGGTGAGGTGACTGTTACTATAGACTTTCGATATTATTATTATTTAAACAATATTATAACTGTCTTACAGGAGGAACAGTGGTGGCCGAGTGGTAACGTCCCCGATTTACAAGTTGTAGGTCGCGGGTTCAAACCCAGCCAGGCGGATTACTTTGTGTAATTTATTTCATCACCACTGCTCCCAAACGGTGAAGGAAAACATCGTGAGGAAACCGGCATGTCCTAGAACCAAAAATTCGAAGACATGTGACATCCACCAACCCGCACTGGGCCCGCGTGGTGGATTACTGCCCATTCCCTCTCCTAGAGAGGAGGCCTGAGTCCCAACAGTGGGAACATTATAAGGCCGACTATGCTATGCTATGACTGTGTTATGGCCAAATCTCTTTCTACTATAAACTTTTTCTCCCAAAACTTATTTTAACCTCCATTCTTGAATTAGTCGTTGCTACTTAAATAAACGTCTTTTCTTTTTCCCGTTTCTTTCCTTCCAACAACAAACTTGAGCAAAATTCAGAAAGTCTATCCATCAATCGTCAACAAAGATCTGTAACAAAGTTAAGACATTGAAACATCAAGCCAACACTCGTTTATATCACACCGATGTTTGACGGGATCTTCTCACAAATTCCTCAGCCTCGAGCATTCGATCCATTCCTCAAGTCATACAGAAACATTTTAATTGCAGACGAGAACAAAGTTTAATGTTTAAAATCGTAAAGGAATCATTTATTTGCGTAATCAAAACCCAATACCATTAATTACTCCAAGTGGGTGTCTAAGTTGGAGGCGCAGAAATTATGGCGAAAGTTTATCATCGATATAAATGTTTAATTTTGTATATTTTGGTGGAGTTTACTTCGGAGCTTATCTAGGGGTTAAGGGGGAGATTAGCTTCTGGTTGTCTGGGAGGGGGAGTGACAGTGGTAGAAGTTGTTGGAAATAATTTTATCTGTGTATATTCAGGTATGTACGTTACGTGTGTTAAGATTAAAACAGAGTCTGTCATAAAGATTTGAGTGACAAATTTGATGCTTGACAAAATCTTAAATAATATGTGATCTTATTAAATAAGTTTAAAATAGAAGTTACAGTTAAGTTCCTTTGAAACAAACAAGGCATAGAGAAGATTGATAGATACAATTAAATTACACTGAGTTGTTTAATGTTATCCTAATAATATTAAAACAAGATGATCGCTAACGATAGCAATCATATTTTTACTCTAGTTGCGGGATAGTTCAAAACAATCACTGCTGCCCTGAAACACAGAGGGCAACTGAAGGAGGAGAGTTTTAGTCACTAAAAATCTGACCTCTCTCGCCCAAAGCGGGAGGGATTACTGATTGATTAATCATTTCAAAAACAAAGGATGACTGCTAATTAATCACGCATTAACAGCAGCTGCTGAACGGATTTAACTGAAACTTAAAATATAAGCTTAAGTACATGCTTTTAATTTCAGCTTGATACCTCCACACGTTCCCAAGATAAAGAGTCTTGACAGATGGACAACAAAGTGATCCTATAAGAAACCCATTTTTTTCGTTTTGAGATACAGAACCCTAAAAAAGGACATAGTCATAAATCTTAACCGGAAATCATTTCCGACTTACAAGTAAGCGAAACTGACTAGAAAAGCTGTTCTTGTCTGATTACAATTTAGCTGTCGTCAAGGCTAGAGCGAATAGGCTCTTAATAAACTAGCACGTTTCATCATCAACGAACGCATCGCTGCTTACCTTCAGGTGGGATCGCAGTCAAACACTTACAGTTTATGACATTCAAATAAAAATAATAATAAAAAAATTACGAAATTCAATAAGTAGAGAAGTAAAAACTAATAAATAAAGAAAAAGAAAATAAATACCTAATTGAATTAGCTCGAAACACATAAATTAGCCTCCATTAGATTTCTCATCATTCAGATTGTTTTATCTCATTCCTTTCACAAATAAGCAGATCACGACAAAATGTCTGAAGGCCAGACCAATATTATGGAATATCAATATCTTAGCTTGCTTTGTAATAAATTATCCATACGGAAAATAAACATGTTAGGATGGCAGAAAGTGTTTTTCGCTGAATATCGGACGAGTGTTAGGAATAAATATAAATGAACTAGCACTAGGACAGTGACTTGGTTCGCGGAAAAATTTTCAGAAAAAATATTTTGGGTAGGGAGGCCTCTATCCAAAATATTTTTTATTCTGTGAAGCTGTGAAAAAATCGAACTTGTAAGTTAACGAAAAAAAGATACGGCCGTTTATGTCGCAAAAAAACGTGTATTTCGACACTCTCAAGGGAAACAAAATTCATAGGGTACTTTCCGTTGTCCTAAAATTCTGAAATTTGGCATGAAGCAAGGTCTCATAGCACAAGTAATCTGTACTTTTGTACTGTGTGTGTAATCTGTACTTTTTTTTGTGTTGTTGCCTATTGTATTGCCTGCATCGAATAAATACTATTCTATTCTAAGTATAGGCAAAAATCTGAAAACTGTAAATTTGTGGTTACGTCACAAAAGAAAAAAAATTTGTGATTCGTAAAAATCTTTGAGACTCGATTCGGAAATTGAACTGTTTTCATAGGTAAGTTATTGTACGGAACCCACAGTGCGCGAGTCCGACTCGCACTTGCCAGGTTTTTTTTCCATCTTTCCTTCTTTTTATAGTTCTTAGATTACTTAGAATTATAATTTAGACCGAACGTATAGTGTCTCAAGAAAGTCTAAGACCAGTGCATGTTGCCAGTGATGATATATGGCTATGAAATGTGGTCGTTCACAGCGGGCCTCATCAGAAAACTTAAAGTCACCCAAAGGACAATGGAAAGGGCTATGCTCGGAGTTTCGTTGCGCGATCGCAATAAGAATGAAGATATCTGCAGGTGAATCAAGGTTACCGACATAGCGCGCAGGGCACATTACTCGCAGAACGGATGGTTGATGAGGCCGAAAGGTTCTGGAGTGGCGACCACGTACTAGAAGCGTGCGTTGGAAGGCGTCCCACCAGGTGAACCGTTGACCTAGTGAGGGTCGCTCGTGGGAATCTGATATATGCGAGACACACAGGCCCGGTCATTGTAGTGACATCTGGGGGAGGCCTATGTCCAACAGTGGTCGAATTTCAGCAGAAACTATGATTTGCGCTCAGTCAAATAATTTGACCATCAAAAGGCTTGAAAATAAAATTAAAACTATGTTTATACTTATGAGATAATACAAATCTTCATCACACTGAATTTCCAGTATTTAATACATTATTTGTAATCCGGTCAATATGGTTCGGTCTTCGTCATAATTTTTATTTTTTAAGTTCTCTTAATTATAACGCATTTTTTTGTTTATAATATTAACATATATAAATATTTTATTATTGTAACTTAATGTCACTACATTCTACTTGATATATCTGTTATTTATTTATTGTGCACACCTACCATATTGTTGTTTCTTTTAGCCCAAAGGTTGACTGGTAGAGAATGCCTTGTTGCATTAAGTCCGCCTATGTACCACTACTGTACATGAAGTTTAAATAAATAAATATTTTGAGTTATTAAGTTAATTGCCTCTTTGAACTCATTACAGCCAAAATCAAAATGGAAAACTAACAATTTATATCAGCCCCATTGCCTCCTTAATCAGATAAAGGAAAACCAAAAATTTGGGACATTACACCCAATCCGTGAGGACCAAGCGATTTTTATCCGTAACGACTTTCGATTCATTTAGTCGCAAAATTGACTTGGCACGCCCTCTCGATTTTACTTTATTATTTACCATTTTCATTTAGCCCACTTGGGCATTACATCGTTGCAAAGTTAATTTTACGCTCAAATTGGCACATTTGGTTCAGTAGCAGTACGTGAATTTAGGTTTTTTGTACGCAAATCTTTTTGGGTAGTCCAAAAGTTTTGAACATTAATTTTTTAAAATACGGCTCCCGGTTCGGTTACTCGCTTATTTATTTTGTAGGTACAGCCTTGTCTGAAATTTCATTTTTAATTATGAATTGAGATTTTTTTTTTTGTTTGCCGCGGTTGTTTCAGGCTCGCTTTTAAATTTTTGAATCAACTTCTGTGACTTTTTCTTTTCTGGACAGCAGCGAAATTATGAATTTTGTGTCGTGTAGTTACGTTGCATTTTTCTACCGTTTATAGGTTCTGCTGTATTCTACTATGTAAAATAAAATCAGCTTAGACCATATTTAGACAGTATATTTATCGCAACCAAACGGACTACAAGACAAATAAAATCCAATAAACAGATAGTCAACAGAAAAACTCAAGCGTAACTAATTAATACAATTACGGAACTGGTGTAACGCGATAAAATAATCTCGGGGTCGGCGACGTGTGCTGGCAATTTGTCAATTACGACAAACGATGGCAAGAGGAAATCCCTGGAGGAGCGGATAACGCACGGCTGAGGCCGGTGACGCTGCCGAGCGATGCCGATGTGACGTTGTTTTGAAAACATTGCCCAGCAGTTTACCAAGAACTCTTACGCGATCCATTTTACGACTTGAACTGTAATGTTAAAGATTGTAACTATGTATATAGGGTGTATTCAAAGATTCACAGAAATCCAAAGCATTTTATTTAAAACTAGCTTTTGCCTGCGGCTTCGCCTGCGTACATAAAATAAAGCCTATGTCACTCAGGAATAAAGCAGTTTTCTATCGGTAAAAAAATTTCAGCAATCGGACCAGTACTTCCAGAGATTACCTCCTACAAAAAAAAAAGAAAAAAAAACTTTACCTCTTTATAACAAAAAGTCAGTCAGTCAGAAATGGAGAAGAATGTGCAACTCCATGGAAGGAAAATCGTTTTTCAGACATAATGATTCAAAAACTTGAAAGATGTCATCGTCATAATATGCACACGTTTTTACGCCACCTTTGAGGTAGTGTACTTAGCGCGTTTTTAGAGTTGCGTACCTCAAAAGGATAAAATTTTATGATAAAACTTACCGTTTTGCTGAAAATCGTGAAAAACTTGTTTTTGTGACCTCGAGTATTTTTTTTTTCTTGCACGTGTCAGATCAATGAGGACTTTTTAGATTTCATTAATGGTGGTGTTTGAACAATTTTTCCAATTTTCAGCTAGGTTTGACTTATAATCTTACCCCTATGTTTTGGTCTAATTTGACTGGACTAATCTCAGTTACATGTTTCTTTTCGCTACTATAAATTATGTGAGAACAATGTAAATAAAATTAAAAAAAAAACAAATTCTAAATATAAATATAGTTGTATATCTGTACATAGTTCTTTATAGCTCCATTCCTCTTTCTTGCTAGCACGACTGGAATTTTAACAGATCATGGTA
Source organism: Mythimna vitellina (assembly GCA_949316375.1). Taxonomy (NCBI): domain Eukaryota; kingdom Metazoa; phylum Arthropoda; class Insecta; order Lepidoptera; family Noctuidae; genus Mythimna; species Mythimna vitellina. The sequence goes on along the minus strand of OX438687.1, from coordinate 1,240,102 downwards.
AGACCTCCTTTTCTTCTCTTTGGTATCATAAAATCGAACTTTTTTTTTTTTTTTTTTTTTTTTTTTTTTTTTTTTATTGGGTGGGAAAATCATCCTAATGACATCCCCGCTCTTGGGCGGAGCGGGAGATAGTGTCAGACTCTTACTGACTAAAAACCCACTCCTGTTCCTTCGTTGCCTTCGTCCCAGGGCCCCGGGTTCCGCTTTCACACTACCCGTGGCCCCAGTAGGCTTCGACCCTGCTGGGCCCCTACGATTTGCTGACATCTCCTTGAGGCGCGCGTGGAACAAAACGCGCCGTCGACGACTTGGGCTCGGTCCGGACGGTTACCGGACGGTCAGACGGCGAGCCACCCATTGCTCGCCGTCTACAAGCCCGCGCCTACGGTGGCCGGAAATCGGGATCGGAATCCCGGCGGCGGTTGGAGCGTAAGGACCGTTGCCTCACGCGATCGGCCGCCTCCTTAGCTAGCATTACTGCTTCGCAGAAGGAGGCGACCGCCTGCCACTCCTCCTCGCTCCGGAGCATGGCCTGAACCAAGGCCCGGCGCGAGAGATCACCGCCGCCGATTGCCCCCACGAGGTCACGGCGTTGCTCTGCCCAAGCGGGGCACACCTCCACCGTGTGCTCCACCGTGTCCTCCGGGTGGGCCACACAGTGGCGACACCCGGGCGTCGTTTCCGCACGAATCCGGTGCAGGAACCTCCCGAACTTACCGTGTCCGGTGAGGACCTGCGTCATGCGGAATGTGAGGACGCCGTGAGGTCTTTCCAACCACGCCTCAAAGAGGGGACTTACCGCCATAATTGTGGCGTGCCCAGCACGGGGTCGCGACAGTCGCTGTCGCCATTTCTCCATGAGAACTCGCCGAAACTCTGTCCGCCATGCCGCGACTTGTTGCGGCAGCGGAGTTTCGCCCCGGCGTTGCATCTCCATGCGCCGTTCGTGCATGAGTGCAAGGACTGTTGCCTCCAGTTCCCATGGTCGCTGGCAAGCAAGAAGGGTCGCCGCTTCGCGGGAAATCGTCCGGTATCCTCGCACCATCCGTATGGCCATGACCCTCTGGCACGCGTTCAGCCGGGCCGCCGGCTGCTTCCGCAGCCCCGGCGCCCACACCGGCGCGCCGTAAAGGGCCATGGACCGAACGATCCCCGCGTAGAGCCTCCGGCAGGAGGCGTCTGGACCCCCAAGGTTGGGCAGGAGCCGCGAGAGAGCAGCCCCAGTCCGATTTAGTTTGGGAGCCAGACGTCGGAAATGCTCGTCGAAATCCCATCGGCTGTCGAGAACGAGTCCCAGGTACTTCATCGTTGACCCGACGCCGATGTGGACTCCTCCCACCGTTAGCTGGGAACCCGGTGGTGGCGCGTTCCGAGGGCCGTGAAAGCACATGGCCTCAGACTTGTGCAATGCCACCTCGAGTCCCAGCTCCTGGATCCTGCCAACGACTGTCGCGACCCCGCGTGTCGCTAGTTCGACCGCCGCCTGGTACGACTCTCCCTGCGCCAGGACCAGCGTGTCGTCTGCGTAGCAGACCACGCTGACCCCGTCAGGGAGGTCGCCGCGCAGCACGTAATCGTATCCGATGTTCCACAAGGGCGGCCCTAGTACCGATCCCTGCGGAACACCGCACGACATCTCTCGACGTTCCCACACCCCCTGGTGACCGGGGTAGGTTATGTACCTGTCTGACAGGTACGCCTCGACCACACGACAGAGGTAGTCGGGCATCCGGTGATACCGGAGTGCCCTCCCAATGCTACTCCAAGGCAGGGAGTTGAAGGCGTTGGCGATGTCCAAAGACACCGCCACGACACACCTGCCTTGGGCCACTGCATCCCCCGTCGTGAGAGCTCGCACGCACATGATGGCGTCCACCGTGGAGCGCCTCCTGCGAAAGCCGAACTGGCCGTCCGCCAGATCCGGCCCCACCCGTGTTAGGTGTGCGACGAGGCGGTCTGCAATTACTCTTTCAAAGAGCTTGCCCACCTCGTCGAGCAGCACAATGGGCCGGTACGCGGACGGAGAGTCCGCGGGGCGCCCCGGCTTCGCGATGAGGACCAGTTTCCCCGTCTTCCAGCGAAGTGGAAACTGGCCCCTCTCCAAGCATGCGCTGAAGAGCCCTCTTAGTCGAGGCCCGAGAGCCTCCATGGCCAGGACCCATGCCTTCCCAGGCAAGCCGTCGGGTCCTGGGGCGGTATTCTTGGCACTCAGCCTTCGTACCGCCACTCTCATCTCTACCTCGGTCACCTCTGGAGCGTTGTCGTCGTCGTCGCCATCGTGGTCCGCGTCGGGCACCGCTGGTGGCGGAGCCATGGGCGGGGGAGAGTGTTCCCCTCGCGTAGGGAACAGAGTGCTCACCACACCCTCTACGAGCTGGGGCCGGAGACTCTGCGTCAGCGGGGGAGCCCAGGGGCGGAGTTTGTCCCGCACCAACTTGTACGGGCGTCCCCATGGGTCCCCATTCAGAGTCCCCAGCCAATAAAATCGAACTTCAGATTTCTGACTCAAACATTTGAGAAATTTTCAATTACTACCTTTGTGGTAGTAATTGAAAACCCTAAGCCTCTAAGGAACTCTAAACCTGAAAATCCGTCAATATTATTAATGTAGGGTTTGAGACGTTTTAAAATCAAAATTCTCAATTCAGAATTCCGCCCTTAGAGTAAATTATTATTGAAATTACTACGTTTGGTCTTCATCATATACGTTATTTTCTGTTCTCTTAATTACAATGTTTTTTTACAAGCTAAAGTATTTATTAGTAAATTATTTTAGCACATAATGACATGTATTTTAGAAGTAAATGTACCTAATCTTTATGATACTTAATTATTTTTCAAACTTTTGGAGTCTGTGCTTCTTGAAACCTACTTGGCAAGCATACCCCACCGTTGACATCATCTTCGCTTATCATGAGGTGAGATAGTGACCAAGCAACCCTACCAGTAATAAATAAATATAACTTATTTATCGTACACACTGTGCACTCTTTTTGACCCAAAAGTTAATTGGTAAAAAATGCCTCGCATTACATTAAGTTCATTTATGTATTACTACTGTCTAACTTATGTCTAAAGCCTTTTTTACCAGTCGACCTTAGGGTGAAGTAGAAACCTAACATGGTAGGTGCAACTTAATAAGTTTTATGATTGTCGAAAAGTCTTAAGCCTCTGGTGTAGTCACTGGGTGAGGCAATGAAGGGTTATTCAGTGATTTGAACACAGCTTTTTTGATTAGGTATTGCATACTTACAAAATTGCGTATTCGATTCTACCTAAAGGTTTACCTTTGGAGGTCGAATTGTAATGACTTACAAGTTGTAAATGTTCAAACCACTCTACTTTAAAAATGATGAAATAAAACATCAGCTTGTTTTATAACTATATTGAAGGTTTATAGAACACAATTCTACGTAAAAGCCTTTATCGAATGGCTCCACTTATTTTCAATAAAATTCCACGGCAAATAAAAAATCTGATTAATAGTATGTTTAAAAAGAAACTGAAACAATTTTTAATTCATAAATGTTACTACTCCACTGCTGAATTTATGGAGGACACCACTGACATTTAGCTTATTACGTTTAGATTATTATTATTTTACTTTGACACTGAAAAAAAAAAAAAAAAACCTATCATTACGTACATTTACAATTAAATTTGATTTGACTGATTGAGTGTTTATTAAGATGACATGTTAGTTGTTAATTTGTAATAATTTTGAATTTGTAATAATTTTGAATTTGTATTATTTTTAATTAGTAATTATTTTTAATATAGTTACTTTTAAGAATTTGCATGCCGTAAGGTAGAATGTAGCGGAAACCCTCACCTAAGATTACAAATAATAAACATTGATAGCAAATAAATATATCTGAATCTGAATCTGAATAGATGCACAGAAATAACAATTATAAAAAAAATCAAAGTGACTTTAATTTTCTGTAAGCAACCCCTGAAAGTTGCCAACATATTATTAAAATCGTGCTAGCACCGCAAGCATAAGTTTTCTACTTTAATCAAAATATTCCAGTGGACTCAACTGTTTGCGAACTCGGAGTCAACGCAAAATATCTACACGGACCTTAGTCCGTTCTATCGAATTCATACAATTTTCATGCTTTTACGAATATCAAAGAAAAACTGACTCGGCAACATATGGTTCCGTGCACTTTGTTAACGTCAGATGAGAGTGTGAAGTCAAAGGTAGTGGTGGTAACTAGAAATGTTGCCACAAAAGTCGGGTTGTTTGGAATTTTACAATTTATAGTGGTTAAAGTATGTTTTATAAGGAGTTTTAGTTTCACTTTTTGACATTATATTTGAAACCCTTTCATACTTTATTTGAATGATAGCTTATAATTATCCATAGCTGTGTCGTTTTTTTTTAATCTACTGAATAAACACTTTTTAATCTGGTGTATCACTTTTATCTTTACAAACAGACAGAGAGACGGACAACAAAGTGATCCTATAAGTATTCCGTTTTTTTATTTTGAGGTATGGAACCCTAAAAATAACATTAACACAGTGATTACACCATTCATGTACAAAGTTGAGCTTAACTCAACAAGGAGTTTTCTCCTAGCAAACCCTTGACGCACGTTTGGTGAGGACCTGCATCGTGACGTCTCTCCAGCCTTTCCTCAAAGAGAAGACATACCACCATGAATGACTAGAAAAAAAGAAAAAATGTTTATTTTGCCTAAATAGACTCACAATGAATTACAAAAACCAGTATCCCCGTCTGGTCATGTGTGGATTGGGCATAACTGTGACTGTGAATAGTATATTATGTTTTAATTCAGGCTATGGTTTACCAGTGATCAGGATGAACAAACATCCAAATAAACTTTCAGATTGTACTAGTAGAACAGTGGTATGGTCATGTGAAGAGGAGGGATGAGACGCATGTTACTAAAAGAGTTATGAATTTACATGTGGATGGATGAAGAAGGAGAGGGAGACCAAAGAAAAGATGGATGGATTGTGTGAAAAGTGATATGAAAAGAAAGGAAGTTAGTGATAGCATGATGAGTGACAGGACAAAGTGGAAGAAAAAAACGTGTTGCGCCGACCCCAAATAACACGGGACAAGGGCAGGAAGATGATGATGATGACTAGTAGAACAAATCTTTTTTACCCACGGCAAAGTATTGTAATGGCGTTTGCCCAAAACCAACACAAGGTGAATTAATGAACGTGAACAATGCATTGGCATTGTTCACGTTCATTAATTCACCTCAAAACTACGGATTATTATCTGAATACAACATCACAAAATCCCATCAGGTACGCGTCAGAACAGCGAGACAGTAGCACTTTGAAACGTAACAAGAGTTCAATGAATGAACCACAATAACGTACATTAATTAATGAGTACCTCTACAAATTAATTACCATGTTAATTATTGATGTTTGTTCCGCTTTCGACTCCATTGTTAATGTGACTCTCACTACGAACTGAATCGGTTATTGTTTTTATTACTTTATAGTCAACTTTGCATTTCCATTATTTCAACCACAAATGAGTGAGAAAATAATGAGAATAATACATGGAAATTTTACAATAGAACGGCATAAAAATGTGTGATGTCGGTTTGAAAACTGATATGGGAGGAAAGGGGTGCAATTGGGGTCAAATGGAGTATAATAGAATGCAAAATGGGTGCCAAATGAATGTGAATTTGAAAACTATTTCCTTTTTTTGTGCATCTAATGATAACACATACAAAAGTTTAAACTGAAACAAGAAATAAAATTACTTCTTAAGTCACTCGGCCTTATAAACTTTTCACTGCTGGGACTTAGGCTTCCTATCTAGAGGATTGTTAATTTCTGGCCGGCTCTAGAAGAGGTGGATTATGACCAAACCCGTCTCAAAAAGAGGAAATCCACCGGCTGCAATCCACCACACTAGTCTAGTAACTGTTGATAGATGTTACATGGTTTCGATTTTTTTGGTTTCAGGATATATCGGTTTTCTCACGAAGTTTTCCTTCACGCTGTTTTGAAGTCAGTGGTGAGGAAAAACTTAACATAAAGTAAACAACCTACCTGGGTTTGAACCACTGGGCTACCATTCAAGCAGAGCTTGTGTTATGTTATGGGTACTATCATCATCATCATCTTCCCGCCCTTGTCCCATCTTATTTGGGGTCGGCGCAATACGTTTTTTTCTTCCATTCTATCCTGTCAACCGTCATACTATCACTAACTTCCTTTTCTTTCATATCACTGTTCACACAATCCATCCATCTTTTCTTTGGCCTCCCTCTCCCTCTCCACCCATCCACATGTATACTCATAACTCTTTTAGTAACATGTGTTTCATCTCTCCTCTTTACATGACCATACCAAGACAAACGATTCCCCTTCAACTTTTCAGTCACTGGCGCCACTTTCAAACTTCCTCTAATGTATTCATTTCTCACTTTATCCATTCTCGTCACACCACACATCCATCTCAACATTCTCATCTCCGCTACATGCAATCTTTTTTCATCCGTCTTTTTCACAGCCCAACATTCTGATCCATACAGTATGACAGGTCTTATCACGGACTTGTAGATTTTACCCTTCAACTTGAGGGGCATCCGTGGGTCACAAATGTTATGGGTACTAGATAACTGATAAACTTACTTCTATATTTCTAAATACATACATATATAGATAAATTACACCCAGACACAGAACAAATGATCGTGCTCATCACACAAACATTTGTCTTGGGTGGGAATCGAACCCACGACCTCCGGCGACCAACAGGCCAGTTGATAATGTTGCAATATAAGAGTTTTTTTTTATTTATTGCACAGCTTCTAGCGAGGTTAAAGCCGGTAAATATTAGATTACCTTATTCAGGTCAATCGACCGGTACATTATTTTTTCATCAACTTAGGGAAAGAGCGAACGATTCCCGTTAGCTCTTTATATTCAAAAGAATTAAGAATGATTCATTTACTTCTTCGAAAATCAGACAGAACTTTAAAAGTCAAGGAATTATAAATGAATCTTTAAATGCCTAAAAAGTAGTAAACTGAGAATTTAACTCCAAGATATTTTCTCTCCAAAAATCTTATCTCAAAGCGAAGAAAATGTTCGCAGAAAATCTGAGGCATAGTACTAAGCTTCAACTCAATAATAATGGGAGTCATTAAACAAAATAGACTGCCCAGATGAAGCAAAAGTGGGGTTTAAAGCAATTTTCCGGTATTAAACGATTATAAATTCAGACTTAACATTCTGGAACGTTAACTGCGAGACTGAGGGAAATTTATTTAACGCAAAGAGCGTTCTCTCAGTCCAGCCACCTTCATACCCACATGCTGAATGCAAATGCCTTTCACTTAGTAAAGAGTAATAGCTCAGATAAGTAGCCCCTGACTTAGCACATTTACCGCCTTGATAATACCTCGAACCGATGTTTCTGTAACATCCATTTTACGCAGAACCACATCACTCTCGATGGTCTACCCTTACTCTTTGATTTCGCATCCTGTTTAAAGGGGTGGGGGAGGTCTTGCTAAACTGGCAGTGTCCGAAGAGATGGTTAGGAATTATGGGCGAGCATTTGTCAAAGTCCTGCTTGCAGATTGTAACGAATAGTGTGTAAGTATGTTTCAATGGAAGTACTGTGTGTTGGGTGATAGAAGTGTCAAGTGTTATATACATTACAAGTTTTCAGAATTGTTGAGACGTCTATTGTATAGAATACTGTATTAATTTCTATCGTAATTACTTTCAATTAAGTACCAGCTAAACTTGATAAATTGTACCTATTATATTTTCTGGTATTCTCGTACTAATTTATTCCAATGTATTGAACTGGGTGTTGTGATGGCTCAATTAAAGCACTCGGGGGCCGAGTGCATGAGATTACTGGTTCGAAACTGGGCAATTACCAATGTGAATTTTTCAATTCATATTATTATGTACTTTTCTAAGTTTATCTAGAACATTACTGATACCACGGCGACCACGTACTGGAAGACACAGCGTTGGAAGGCCCACAAGGCGGACCGATGACCATGGTGCGGGTCGCGGGAATCCGATGGATGCGAGACGCTCAGGACCGGTCATTGTGGCGACATTTGGGGGAGGCCCATGTCCAACAGTGGACGTCTTTCGGCTGAAATGATGATGATGATGATGATGATTACTGATACCTTGTGCCTCGAAAAGCATGTGAACCCGTTGGTCCCGGATATCATTCTTAGATCTTGGCAGTCGGTACAGGTAGTCAGACGCCAGAAAGTCTGACCATCAGTCTATCCTAGAAGTATCATGTTGCCCAGTAACTGGGTTGTGGAGGTTTGGTAGGCAGTCGCTCCATATAAAACACGAGTATTCGGCCGCATCTGGTTAGACTGGAAGCTCTCCCCAAATAGTTGGGAAAAGGCTAGAGAGATGATAGTTGAAGTGATGTAATTCGTGTAGGAACATTTTCACTGTTTGGCAAACATCGCGTTTTAGCAAAATTTACTATGATCTTAGAAAGTAAAATGGAGGTCCCACGATCAGCAATTTAAATTCTCCCTGACGAATACCAACAAGCCTATATTATTAACCTATATTGCTGAAAAGTAAGGGCCATGCCTCACTGGGATGCCATAGGGGCGTAGCCAGATCAAAACGCCAAAAATATGTATGGATTGACTGCGAGGCCAACAGTGGCCCGGCGAGGTACACACCATAGAGGTGTATGCAATTTTTTGGTGGCGCGAACTGGCAGCACCGCTATGGCATCCCTGTGAGGCATGGGCCTAAGCGGCACACTCCAGCTGCCAAGGTCAGCGCACGCATTTCAGACAACTAATTAAAAGTTTAAGTTGACGAGTAATAGCTTTTGTTTTTCGCTTATGAATTCGTAACTCATAATAACAGCACATAATTAGCTCCAAAGTTGGTGGGATAGGGTGTTGTGGAGTTAGGGAACCCTTGAATGTTTAAACTCTGAATTTTTAAATGCGTTTTGGAATTACCTAGTACAGTCACGCATAGCATAGCATAGTCGGCCTTATAATGTTGCTACTGTTGGGACTTAGGCCTCCTCTCTAGGAGAGGGAATGCGCCGTAATCCACCACGCGGGCCCAGTGCGGGTTGGTGGATGTCACATGTTTTCGAATTTTTGGTTCTAGGACATGCCGGTTTCCTCACGATATTTTCCTTCACCGTTTCGAGAGTAGTGGTGATGAAATAAATTACACAAAGTAATGTGCCTGGCTGGGTTTGAACCCGCAACCTACAACTCGTAAGTCGGGGCCGTTACCACTCGGCCACCACTGCTCTCAAGTACAGTCACGATCAATAAGACATATACATTGCCACAGTTTGTATCTATCTTAAAATCTGCCATTATACTGCAAGCTTCATTCTTCAGATATAATTAACTATGCAGCGTCCTACGTCCTCCGGCAATCCAATCGCATCTTCAGATCTATAATCAAAACACGGAACGCAACGAATTCCGCGCGCATCTGTCAACTATGTCAAACAAACGTCATTCCTTACGTTTGCGCGGCAACCAATATGTTTTATGTTGTGTTTTATTTGCTTTTTTACCAATATAAGTAATTAAACAAGAGCATAGTGCTTACATAATTTATAATAAAGTGTGCCAAAACGAAAAGATGTGAAATACTATCTTCATATGATGAATAGTTCGATAAAAGGATGAAACGACGATACCATAGTACGCCACCTGTCCTATCTCTATTTAATTCTTTGATTCCAGTTATAGTAATAGATTTATCTATTATATTATGCAATGAAGTAAGAGTTTCACGTACCTAACCCAAATTATTGTATGCATTGACACGATCAAACTTGTCGAGGTGTTTACGAGAGGAACACGCGAGCTTGTTCCTTGTTCCATAACTTTGGTGTATCCCAAAAGGCTTTGCTATGGTACATTATACAGTGTAAGACTGTAAATCAAATGGGTTTCGAATTGACGCGATCAGCTGACTCAGGATGTTTACGAGATAAACATACGAGTTTGTTTCTTGTCCCACACCTGTGGGGTAACCTGAAAAGCTTCGTCAGGTAAGCTATCTATGGTACATTATATCTACAGTGCAAGTGAAATGGATTTCGAATTATTGTACTGATGGACGCGAGTGATGTACAAGATACATTGGCGCGATCCACTGACTCGTTGTGTTTACGAGATGAACACACGATGGTCTTTACCTTCTGTTACATGGACGCGGGTGATGTACGAGATACATTGACGTGATCCGCTGACTCGTGGTATTTACGAGATGAACACACAATGATCTTTATCTTCTGATACATGGACGCGGGTGATGTACGAGATACATTGACGTGATCCGCAGACTCGTGGTGTTTACGAGATGAACACACGATGATCTTTACCTTCTGATACACGGACGCGGGTGATGTACGAGATACATTGACGTGATCCGCAGACTCATGGTGTTTACGAAATGTTTGCACAAAAGTCCGAAAGGCTTTGCCTAGGTACACTTTGGTACTATAACAGGGTCAATAGTTTTCGGTTTTTTAGACCTTGTATTTACGATGATCCTCAAGAAGTGGACATTAAACTAGATATCTGTTGTATCATCATCGGCTCCAACAGGCACAGACCCAACTGTTACAGACTTGACTATAACATTTCCTGAACTAGCACCTGAGCTAGTCGTTGAACCAGTTACTATATTTCCTGAAGTATTCAGAGCATTACAGTATATATATCTACAAAACCAATTGCATACCAAATGGTTTAATGGCCAGACTTAATTAATGACTTAACCGACATCAAGAATACAATTTTTGGAAATACTCAAGGAATATGAACAAAAACTAGATAACAATGTGTGTAATAACTGGTTCCTAACCCAAGCAACCTTGTAAATATAGAGATCATTGCCTTGGTCAGAAATTCACTGATAATACAAGAATATACTAATACAAAAAGATTAAATCAGAACAGAATCAGTTGGGATTAGGACTCACTATGCCCTATCTATGCCTCTCAGCAATGATAACAAAAATAGGTTGAAACTAATTTTCCTAGCTGATTGAAACTGGAAGAGTTTTAATATAGATTTGCACTGCACATGAACAAAGATATTGTCAAAGATGTTGATAGAAACAACTACTTGCATGGGAATACTTTAACAGAGAACATTAAAGTCCTAAAGACATGCCACAGAAGCGGCAAGCTTATTATAAAGCCAGCCTAATCTTCAACTGTAACCCATCAGGGAAATGGGAATGGTCATCTTGGTACAACCAGCAAAGAATAATACCTAGGCCTGGACAAAAGTAACTGCAGTCCTCATACTAAACCAAAACCAAGCAATTCTTGCAACACATCCATCATAGTGTATGCTAGAACACAAAAGTTCCACCACAGGCTCATGGTCGAAACTAGAGGTTAGTCATACTTCCAGATTAGCCCATTCCCTACCTTGTTGATAGAGGATTTGTGGTAACACCTCAATTTTGAAGCACATCAGTGGATGCCCGTAAGTGCATTTTTTATTTCACAACTTATCAACTTCAACGGTTAAAAACCAAATGGATCGCTTGTTTTACAAGCGATCTGGATCTTCGAGATCAGGGACCAGGATGTATGCATATTTATGTATAAAACCATTCATAATTTACTGCCATTGAGCACAAATTCCCCATGGACACGACATGTGGAAATCGACTTATATCCAAGATATTTTTTTTTTGGTTTCCCAACAGGGATGGAGAAAAGAGGTTTATTGTGAACTTTAAACCCCTGAAAATATTGTTTCACACATCCAATTTTATAAGATATAAGATCACTGCGGTGGCTCTAGTGTACCCAGGAGATTTTATGTCAAAAATTGAATCCAGATCACAGGAGATACCTATTATTTCATTATGTTCTTTTAAAAAGAGTCTAATGCCGTCCCATATGGAATTTGTTCTTTATATTATGTATTTTTGATAGTGGTAGTTACATGTATATCTATGATCAAAAATTCACAAATCAGTATGTGCAACATCTTGATGACCTTTTGTGTATTGGTTCAGACTATATAGTCTACTACCATACACACTACACTATTCATACTAGTCTACTATTATATAAAAAATGGCTGAAAAATATTCAAGGAACAATTGTGCCTTTTTTAAAAAATACACCATCCCAATCATGTTGATTTCTTTTTAGATTTTATATTTGACACTACAATACAATGACTGATGTCACATACAAAAAATGTATAACAAAATCCCTTGAAAATATTTACAGAAACAAGTTTTTTAGCTTAAGAGAGATTACTTAATAAGTACATCAACTGTTGCATTATTATGTTGCAAAAACATTTGTTTTTTGATTGGTTCTATACTAAAATTAGAACACAAATACTTAGTTATAAGTAAAGGCAACTAAGATTCAAAGTAAAAATTCATCCAGACATCAAACTAAACCTACAATGATGCAACAAGAACTGGGGGGGGGGGCACAATTGTAGTGATAATAGAAGTCCATGGGTTCTGGAAAAAGGATAAAAATTTATAATTATCACATAAATTATTTAGAACTGCTTCACATTGTTTACCTTTAAAATTATTATTTTATTAAACATGAACACTTACACATTTTGTGTGAGATTGATAATAGATTGCTGTATCTTATATAGACCGAATGGAAGAAAGTCGGTATCAACAATTAAGTAATATAGCCAGAAATATAGAGCAAAGGTGTGAAAACAAATCTCATACAGTCAACCCTGACATAGATTGTGAAAAGAATATCTACATTTTAGTGGGTATATTGTGTCTCAGTTTGGTCAAACTGATTGTTCTTTTCCCTTCTACAAGTAATGCAAAATGTAATGCCTGTGTTTCCTGGAAACCAGATCCAAAATACATTTAATTAGATGGTTCTTACTGCCCTTGGACTTGAGATTTCTTTTACGTGTTCTTTCCTCCATTTAACCCAATATTGGGGGTGCCTACAAAAATTAAGAATGAAAAGGCAATGTAATATTGACCTCCACAAGCTTGAAACTGACTATTGCAAACAATGTTAGTTTTTTCAAGCTGTTAGTCTTTATACTCAATAAAAAACTTTCGCATTTCTCTTTTAAAGAGTGTCATCTTACACTCCTTCTTACACTAATTTCCAGAATATTGACATGCTGTTCTTCCATCAGCCATAGAGGTTACTTTAGGTTATCTTCCAAATAATGCCTCAGTTCTAGGTTACTTAAAGAATCTCACTCATTCGCACAGTCTATACCAATTAAATAAATTATTAGACTCGAAAATTGGTGGTAATGATCACATCCAGAGATTATGTTAAGGTTTCTATAAAAAATCAAATTGTCTAAAAAGTTAGTGAATTTGTTTGCACTTAGCACAGCCCAAGTAGCACAGATTTATCATTTATAAAAATACCCAATATTATAGTTATGACACCGGTGTAAAACCTTAAAAACATCTGGTTCTGGTTACAGCGGACCAAACCTCTTACCTTTCTTTGAAAAACCTGAAATCTGCCCTGCCACTACTTTATGTTATTACATTAAATATACTCAAGAGTATTGGGGAAGATAATAGGTACTCATTTACTTTCACTGAATAAACCACACAAGCCAATTTCTTGATCTACCAATAGTAAATAATAATAATAATAATAGTTTGAGTCCGCTTTGGTTTTGCCTAGCCTTGAATCCTCTTAGCACACTGCTTGAGAATTCAGGCCTAGGCTATCGGTTGAAGAGAGGTGGTCAGGTTATATCTCACCTTCTTTACATGGATGACTTGAAACTTTTTGCCCCCAACAAGCTTCAACTGATGGAGCTACTGAAGGTAACTGAAACCTTCAGTAGTGCCATCAGGATGGAGTTTGGTGTGGACAAATGTGCGGTCATGCATGTAAAGCGAGGGGAGATTGTGGAGTCCGTGGGTACTCAGCTCTCGTACTCCATAAACCTGAGATCCCTCTCTCCAACTGAAACCTATAAGTATTTGGGTATGTCGGAAGCTTTAGGTATCAATGCCACTGACATGAAGCAATCTTTGAGGGAGCGCTTCTTTGGACGCCTGAAGAAGGTATTCAATAGCCTTCTTTCAGGCGGAAACAAGGTGCGCGCCTTCAACGGTTGGGTCATGCCGGTATTGATGTACTCTTTCGGCGTACTCAAATGGACTCAAACAGAACTGGACGCCCTGGATAGGCGGGTTCGTACACTGCTTACTGCAAACCGAATGCATCACCCACGGTCGTCGGTGATGAGACTGTATATCCCGCGAAAGTGTGGGGGTCGAGGCTTTTTAAATGCTAAGACCCTGCACAATCGCGAGGTATGCAGTCTCAGGGAATATTTCCTAGCCGCCGACGTGAGTATGCATCGTGATGTAGTGGCAGTGGACAAGGGACTCACCCCGCTTTCCTTGGCTAACGAGAACTGGCGCAAACCTGTAGTACTTGACACTAACGATCGCAAGGAAGTATGGCAGAGTAAGGAACTTCACGGACGCTTTTTCAGGGCCCTGCATGGACCCGATGTAGACAAACTAGCGTCCGTAGCCTGGCTGCGTTTCGGTGACCTCTTTGGGGAAACTGAAGGTTTTGCCTGTGCAATTATGGACGAAGTTATCATGACGAATAACTACCGGAGATTTATCGTGAAGGACGGTACGGTTGACATCTGTCGGGCATGTCACCGACCGGGTGAATCAATCCGCCACATTATCTCTGGTTGTTCTCGTTTAGCTAACGGGGAATACTTGCATAGACACAACCTTGTAGCCAGGATTATCCATCAGCAACTTGCTCTGAAGTACTCTCTTGTGGAATCGGAGGTGCCGTACTACAGATATGTGCCCGACCCAGTTCTCGATAATGGCGATATCACATTGTACTGGGATCGGTCCATCATCACTGACAGGACTATTGTGGCCAATAAGCCTGATATAGTGGTGGTGGACCGAAGTGAGAGGCGTGCAATGATTGTTGACATATCCGTTCCGCATGACGAGAACCTCGTGAAAGCCGAGAAAGATAAACAAATCAAGTATATTGACTTGGCTCGCGAGGTTGTCGACATGTGGGATGTGGACTCAGCGATCATTGTACCGATAGTCGTGTCAGCCAATGGCTTAATAGCCAAGAGCCTCGACCAACATCTCAGGAGGCTCACGTTAGGCGGCTGGATCAAGGGCTTGATTCAGAAAGTGGTACTCCTGGACACGGCTCGTATAGTTAGGAGGTTCCTCTCTCTGGAGCCCTGACCGCCGGTAGCTTGGACTCTGTTCCCGATACCGGTGGGCTACTATTTTTTATATTTTTAAATGTTTTTAATTTTATAGTGGAATATTTAAAAATATAATTTATATGTATTGTAAAAGGAATAAACGAAATATAATAATAATAATACTTTCTCTATGTGTGGCATAGATATTAGCGTTCTTCGACGGCTGGACAATCAGTTCTCTGATTTTTGCAAGATTTTGTAATATACCTATTTCTAACAATTTATCTGAATTTGCTCATGCTGTGCTTAATGCTGAGCAAAATATTTGCTCTTAAATGTCTAATGCTGTCAAAAAAAAAAAAAAAAAATTGACAGTATCTAATAAAATATACGTACTTACTTATATAATATAAAATATATACGTATGTCAAAAAAGACTGATTATCTCATACTACCATTATATTTGGTGCCTAATAAGTACCTAAGTGATTTTGATTTCTGAAATATATTTTGGTTCTTGAAATATATTTGTTTGGTATTAAAAATCTTAATTTTGCTATTGGCTGACTCTTAACATCTGCATAGTTAATTATATCTGAAGAATGAAGCTTGCAGTATAATAGATGATCAAACGAACTCACCTGTGATGTTCGATCATTATTATACGTAGCTTCATTCGAAGATATAGGGAACCCTCCCTACCCTACCCTGCAAAACTAAGATTTATCTTTAACTCTGAAAGAATGACGTTTGTTTGACATAGTTGACAGATGCGCGCGGAATTCGTTGCGTTCCGTGTTTTGATTATAGATCTGAAGATGCGATTGGATTGCCGGAGGACGTAGGACGCTGCATAGTTAATTATATCTTCGAATGAAGCTACGTATAATAATGATCGAACATCACAGGTGAGTTCGTTTGATCATCTATTATATCAACAATTTTTGGTTCTAAATTAGGTAATGAAGAACCATTTTTCTTGAATAGTATATGTTAAGACGAAATGAAAATGTTACAATGTATATATCTTATAACTCGTACCTGTACTTATCTACAGTGAGAAAATATAAAAGATTATGTCATTTTTAAATTTCGAATCCTACTGAAGTCGAAGCCAACAATTGGACCTCACCTCGGAGGTATAACAAAAGAATATGAACATTTATTTATTTAATATTTTATGGACACAAAAGTACACTTACACCAGTGGACTTAATGCCTTACACAATTTTTACTTTTGGTTGGTGCACAGAAAAATAATAGTAGGTACCGAAGTGCAATAAAAGAGTATAGTATAGTAAAAAAAAACAATAACAAAAAAATAAAATACCAATAAAAATAAATGCAATAAAATAAATATAAACTCTAATTAGAGAAACATTAGTGCGCTAGTTTTGTTATCTTTATTGTTCAAAGTATGCAGTATTAACGTCCAGGCGAAACGGTTAGTCCGGACCGTAAAAACGTCAACTAGTTCTGTATATGCCAATTAAAATTTTGAATTTGAATTGAATTAAAACTGATATGTTATAAAATTTTCAACAACATTATTGACAACTTTATAAATAAATTCGAGCTGGTCCCCTATACGACAAAATTATAGAAATTGGCGAAAGTATGGCGTTTACAAAACAGAAAAGTGAAGGGGTTTTCAGTTAAAGGCTGTAGAGACCAACTCGCCAAATTGGGTATCATTGCCTTCTTGAGAGCCCAAAGGGACGAAGCAACCCATTCACTGGATATTGTGCCCGAATAGATTTAAATGTTATAAAAAGATACGTCCATTGCATTGATAAAAATCTTGAGATTCAAACACACGGATGCGAAATCTATCTATTTATTATCAACTTTATTATGTAGTATTTTCCTAAGGTCCCAGCTGAATTCCTCTGGTTTAGTTTAGTTTAGTTACTTTTTAATACTTATGTAATAGTAAGTATAAAAAAGTAACTAAATTGAACTGCATTTTTTAGTCAAAAAAATCCTCTTTAAAGTGACATTCTATTAGCGATAAAGCAAATATAAATAAAATAAGATAGATATATTCTTTATTGTACACCATAATAAAAAAAGACTTTTTACAAAAAAAAATATAACCAACCTCTAAAAAAAACTAAAATGATCAAAATGACTTTGATTTCGGAAGTCGCTGTTTCTCGGTATTGTTTGTTTCTTATTTAACACCGACTTCCGATATCAAAGTCATATATTATTGAGAAGTTCCCCTGATTTCGCATGGATTCCCATCATCAAAACTGGATTTTGAAAAAAATAGGACCAATTTAGAAGCATATCAAATCGGTCGGAGGTAACAAACATTTAAAAAATACAGCCGAATAACCTTCTCATTTTTTTAAAGTCGGTTAAAAAGTTACACTAGGAGCTACAAAATAAATCTTAGCTCTAAAAGCAACAAATAATTTTCTAATAGTTCAAAATGTATGAGATTGAAAGGCGATAGTTAAGTGTAGAATGAGGTTCTAGACAAAATGAATGGGATTGACATGGGCCACTTAAATGTAAAATTAAGTTCAAGACTAAATATATAGAAATGACAGGCGCTACTTAAATTTAAGATGTGGCTCTAAATAAAATGTATAGGATTGACAGGCACTACCGTAAATAGAAACGCATGGGGTGTATAGAAAAAAAACTTTAATGGGGATTGTCACATTATTGAAAACTTTTTTGCAGTATTTGAGAACTCAAAATTATAGAAATGTTATATTAAAACACATTACTTTATTGAAACTAAAAATATGATCATATAACAAAGTAAAAATCTTAATCAAAGTTTAATAAAGACCTCTGAAAATCTGCTATTTTAGGTGAACTTTGGCCCTCCGTAATGTATTCATTTATTAAAAATATAAATAAGTACATAATAGAAGCCTTGCACATTTAATCGAGATTCTGAATGACGACAATTTATCTCAAAATTGTTTAAGGATTAAAAAAAAAACACATATATTTTGGAACAAGTTTTGTGAAATATTCGAGTAAATCACGAATTTACCAATGCCAATAGAGTTTTCAGGCGTTATCTCTCTTCGCATCAAAATTTACTGGGTTGCGTTAGGTGAAGCAACAAGCCTTTAAACCATGCTCAACGTAGACGGTAGACGTGACGGAAAGGGCCCTCTCAAGAAGTTTACTTCATATCTTTCTTGTCATTTACAAAACTTCGTTTGATAAGTGGGCAGATATAATTGCAGATTCTCTTCTAGAATGAGATCACCTTCGACCGCATATGTAGTCCAATGACAAACTTTACCTACTTGCATCAAAATGTACCTTCTATTGTTACATAGAACACCAATTTGTCTAAAGCCCAGGATAATACTTTAAAAAACCGACCACTTAAAGGTCGGACTCGCGCACTGAGGGTTCCGTACAAACTTATCCATGAAAACAGTTCAATTCTCGAATTGAGTTACGAAGATTTTTCCGAATCCCTTTTTTTATGACGTAACTACAAATTTACAGTTTTGAGATTTTTTCCTATACTTGTGCTATGATACCTTACTTCATGCCAAATTTCAGGATTCTAGATCAACGGGAAGTACCTATACATTTTGATTACCTTGAGAGAGTCGAAATACACGATTTTTTGCGACCTAAACAGCCGTATCTTTTTTTCGTTAACTCAGAAGTTTGAATTTTTCACAGCTTCAAGAGACAACAAAGCTGAGTATATATGTTTTAATTTCAACTTGATACCCCTACGCGTTCCTGAGATAAAGGTTCTAGACAGACAGACGAACAACAAAGTGATCCAATAAGGGAAAAATCCTTTTGAGGTACGGAACCCTAAAAAGAAATCTACAATCTTAAAATAAAGACGAATCAAATACTGTAGACTCGATACAAGGTTAAACTCACAATATAGACGACGATATCGAAGCTAAAAGCGCTTTCGAACAAAAGCAATTGAGTACTAACTTCTTGTAGTGCAGTACTTATGTATAATAGTACCTAAGTATTCGTACATATGTATATATAACGGGTGCTGACTTGCAACTTACTCGTACTTTAGAATTGCAATGCAGAAAATAGAATTGGGTACCATCGGAAAATGTAAAAGTTTCTATTGATGTGCAGTCTTTATTAAGTTAAAAGTTATGTTTTCAGTTTCTTTAACTAGAAATATGTCTTACACATTTTTTTTTTTGTAATGGTGGATATCGTGTAATGACCTTTCGCGCTCTGAGTGGAGCAGGAGGGCGCGTCAGACTTTTACTGATTAAAACCACAACTGTGTCCTTCAGTTGTCCTTTTTTGTTCTTTGATTTTGTGCGCGTGGATCACTACGCGCTGTTGACGACTGGGCTCGGTCCAGTTAATTACCAGACGGCCGGATGGCAAGCTACCCATTGCTAAACGTCCGCAAGCCCGCATCTACCGTGGCTGCCAGTCGGGGTCAGAATCTCGGCGACCGGTGCGTGAGGACATTCGTGCCCTCACGCGTGCGGCCTCCTCCTTCACTAGCATGTTCTTACCCATAGTTTCTAGTTCTTTTTTTTATCAATCCATGATCGGTTAGTCATTGGCATAAGTCATTTTTTTTAGGTGTGAAATCATCCCATTGGATGATTTCACACCTAAAAAAAATGACGAAAGAGCGAGAGAAGTCATTACTTCTCTCGCTCTTTCGTGTCAGATTATTACTGAATAAAACCCACTCTGTTCCTTCTTTGATTTTGCTCCATCAGTTGTGATTTTCTAAACTAAGATTTGTAGGCGAGAATCCAATAGATAAAAAATATAAAAAAAAAATATAAAATTTATTCATTACTAGCTTTTGCCAGTGAGTTTGTCTACGTGAATGTTGGTTATTGCAGATGAGAAGTCGAAGTCAAAGACGGATAAAAATTAGCCTGTATGCATCCTTTGGGTTCAAGCTTTCTTCGTATTAAATTTCATCAAAATCAGTGCAATTAGGGTAGTTAAACCCTGAAAGCAGAACAGACAGACAGATTAAATTTCCCATTGACAGTATTAGTATGGTTTACCATCATCATCATTTCAGCCGGGAGACATCCACTGTTGTACGTAGGCCTTTACACCTTTACTTTAAACCTTCTGATGATAATAGTTACCAACTCTTTATCTAGATAAACAGATCTGGTTAAGTCCAATCTACAAAGCCTTAAGCACAGGCGTAGGGTAGCCAGCCTTTCGGTGTTTTACAGGATGCATTTTAGAGAGTGTGCGCAGGAATTGCATGACTTGATTCCTTCATCTAATTTCTACCATCGGACAACCAGACGAACGGCTAGTATCCACCCTTACGTTGTTGAAACCTCTACGGTCCGTACCAAGCGTTTCGCCCCGTCGTTTATACCGCGTATATCGAGAGCATGGAACAACTTGTCTGCTGCGGTCTTCCCATCCGATTATAATTTAGGTATCTTCAAAGCTAGATTGAATAGGCTCTTAATAAACTAGTGCGCCTGACCATCAATGATTGCATCTCCGCTTACCATCAGATGGGATCGCAGTCCAGCACTGGTTTATATTAATTAAAAAAAAAAAAACCTTATAGCCGAAATGCATCTCGTGACCATTCTAATAAGCACTAGTTTATAACAATAAAAAAAATATAAGGAATGATGTCTTTTACACAATCGAACAACCGTTTAAGTATTTCCTGGTGGAGGCTATTTTGAACACTGCTTACTCTTTCGCAGGCTGTTATCTTAGAGTAGTTTCTGACTCACTTATTCGTCATCTCCGTAACTATAAGCCTACTAACTCTGAATTAGGCACGTTTGTTTGTCTTAGCCCCAAGAATAGGGTACTTAGAAAACTATTTTTCGAAGTACTGACCCAAATGGGGTCGGCTGGTAGTTTCTAAATTAGTTTGTCGTGATGGCCTAGAATTTAAGGCCCATGTTTATGTGAGTTATTTTGTACAGTAATAACAAATATTTTAGTAAGCTTAGTCGATTGTGTCTAATTTCTAAACTTTAGTTTCACATTTTTGTATAATATTTCTGAACGAAAAAA
Organism: Mythimna vitellina; assembly: GCA_949316375.1. Classification (NCBI taxonomy): domain Eukaryota; kingdom Metazoa; phylum Arthropoda; class Insecta; order Lepidoptera; family Noctuidae; genus Mythimna; species Mythimna vitellina. The sequence goes on along the minus strand of OX438687.1, from coordinate 1,218,880 downwards.
TAGGGGCATACGCAAGAGAGAAAAGAACGATTGAAAAGGTGAAATCTGTATAACTTAAAAAAAAAGTACAACTAACTTCAAAAAAATCGTACAAATGCGAGTCGGACTCTCGCACTGAGGGTTACGTACAAACTTACCTATAAAACGGTTCAATTCCCAAATATAATTAAAAAGATTTTTCCGAATCGTAAAAAAGTTTTTTTTTCGTGACGTAACTACAAAATTACCAAGTCCAGATTTTTCCCTGTAATTGTGCTATAAAATCTTGCTTCCTGCCAAATTTCAGGAATCTAGGTCGACAGGAAGTACCCTATGAATTTTGATGCCCTTGAGAGTGTCGAAATATACGTTTTTTGCGACATAAACGCCGCATATTAGCCGTATATTTTTTTATTTGTTAACTTAGAAGTATGATTTTCACAGCTTTAAGGGACCGCAGACTTGTTGGCGGATGGTTTTTATTTCAATTCGATATCTCTACATTTTCCCGAGATAAAGGGTCTTGGCAAACAGACAGACGGATAACAAAGTGATCATATAAGGGTTCTGTTTTATTCTTTTTGAGGTACGGAACCCCCAAAATTGTAAGATTTTTTGGGATGCTAGAACTTATCGTTGAATCCTGAAATTTGGCATAAAGCAAAGTGTTATATATAGCACAAATCTGAAAATAGTAAATTTGTTATTACGTTAGCAATTCGGAAAAAAAATCGAGACTCCATTCGAGAATTGAACTATTTACATAGAAAGTTTGTACAGAACTTCAGTTCAAAATTCCGACTTAAGTGCATGTCTTTTTTTCCTTTTATTCCATATTTTTTATAGTCTTAGTCGTGTAATTTTTTTTTGTTAATTCATGACAAGTACTAAAGTGACTGTTTCAAATTTCTCATCATCCTGTCATCATTCCTATTAATCTCGGTTAGAAATATTTTTCTACTATTCAAAGCTGAATTTTGGACATCACTGTTGACCAAACAGTGAGTGAAACCATGATTTGCAAACTTGTATACTTGAAAATATCTTGAAATTGCTGACAATCTAAATACGAATCAAATGGTGGTTCTTTTCTTCCCCTTGTCGCTTTACTCTTGGCACAATAGTCGTGGTTATCATGAAGGTACGCACGCGCACGCGCATGCGCGGTACGTGGCTACGTAAGCTGTCAGAGTACACCGGACGATTTCCCGCCACATTTGCCAGTCTCAGTCATCTGGATGCAATCGTTCAATAGGCCGTCGATAGCCGCTATGATCTGGGCTGTCCATGGCATCAGTGGTCTGCCATGTGGCCTTGTCCCATCTAAAATGATGGTCCATCATCATCACCATTTCAGCTCAAAGACGTCCACTGTGTGATATAGGCCTCCCCCAAGTATCGCCATAACTACTGATCCTGAGCGTCTCGCATCCATCGGATTCTCGCGACCCTCACCAGGTCATTGGTCCACCTTGTGGGAGGTCTTCCAACGCTGCGTCTTCCAGTACGTACTCGCTACTCCGGAACCTCTCGGCCTCATCGACCATCTCTTCTGCAAGCACTGTACCCTGTCACTAAGTTTTCTGTTCTGTTTTTTTTTTGTAAGAGGTATTCTCTGAAAGTACTGTCTAAAAGTTTTTTACCGATAAAAATCTGCCTTATTCCTGATTGACATAGGCTATATTTTATGTACGCGGGCGAAGTTGCGGGCAAAAGCTAGTGTAATATAAATGTTGCTGTGCCATACCAGGGTCCATGTTTGAGACAATACAATAATAAAACAATAATCTATAATAATACAATAATCTATTCACAACATGAGTGTAATAAATATATAAAGAAATCACGTAAGGAAACTCTGAGAATAGCCCTTTCCATTGCCCTTTGAGCGACTCTCAATGGCGGTTGGGTAGTAGTTATTCCATTTAAAAAAGAGAAAAATCGCAGCTGATAATTAAACACACGGGAAAAACCATTGAACCATTAAACAGCAAAGCCAAACTCAATAAATAAAGTAAAATAAAATTACCCATATTAAATTCACATACAATTTGCCACAACATTTTGTTTTTAAACGGCTGAACTACACGCACACGTCATTGAGCGCCGTAAAGCTAGAGCCACACCGCATAAGCGCCTTAAGCACAAACTTGAGTGAAATGTACGGAATTAAATCGTAAAATACGCTAACATTGTGTTTTAGCGTAGTTATTACGTGTGGCTATAGAGATTTGGGCATAGAAAGTGATTAAAATTCGTTGCAGTTTTTTTTTTGCTATGGATTATTATGGGTTTCCTGCAATTTCATACTGCTTGGAGACGTACAGCAGAGACTGGTTTAAGGACCTCAATGAAACGTTGCTTAACTTGTTGAGAAGCGTAATTAATAAGCGAGCGAACGCCGGCGTTCGCTCGGTCATTGAGAGGTCATAGTGATATGGGAGTGACCTTTGCCCAATAGTAGAATATTTTATAGATTTAATATTGTAATACGGCATATAATATACGTATTTTTTATCAATGTGGTCTAAACCCCTGTACTGGGACAACCTGTATGACAGGGGTTGAGGTATCTGCGATTACAATTATTATGAGCTACTTATTTTAACCATACTACATTCTATTTCAAATATCTGTTATTTATAAATTGCGCACACCTACCACAGTATTGTCTTTTTTAACTCAATGGTTGACTGGTAAATAATGCCTTATGGCATTATGCCCGCCTATGTACCACCACTGTATATAAAGTTAAAATAAATAAATACAGAAATATTGTAAAATCAGTCATTAAAAAAAAATATCCATGGAGTTTTTGCAGATTCTTCCCCAAAGGAAACGTCTAATTGAATTCGTGCACTAGCTTCTGACCTTTCATAAGGAACTATGTAGGCTTATTTATGTAAATTAAAGCATATTGAATTGAATTGATTTAATGTTTCATCACGTGGTTGAATGTCTTGAATTTTGCCCAAAATAATGGTTAACATTTACTTATTAATTTTTGCGCGTAACAAGGTTTGAATTAAGGAAAATTAACGAAGCGATGTTTCTTAAAATAAACTCCAGAGTAGCTCTGAAATTTTTACTTTTAATCTCAGAAGTCGAAAATTCACTCCACAAATTCTAAGTAACAACATTTTTAATGAACCACCTCAGAGAGTTATTATCGCGTCAAAAATAAATTTATTTCATCTAAAATTCAGCACACGAAAAATGAATTAAAGTTTGTTTCGAAACTAATTTTATTTGAAACTTACTTTATTTATTTAAAACCTCTAATCTAAATACAGACGATATTTTCTGTAAAATATAATATTGGTAAACTTAGAATAAATATTATTTTATGTACCTAACCATCATGCAAACGTCTAGCATCAAAGTGCAATATCTCTCACACAAGCTAGCCTCAATGCCTTTTTTTAGGGTAAGAAAACATCAAATACTTGTAACTTCAACCGCCCTGAATGGAACGAGAGGGAGTGTCAGATTTTTACTGACTAAAACCAACCAGTCTTCTTAAAGTTTCCCTTCGCGTTACAGGACCTTGGTGACTCTTTTAAATAATCTTGTAGTCCTGACAGGTATCGGCCCTAGTAGCCTCATCAATCATCATCATTTCAGCCAAAAGACGTCTATGGTTGGACATAAAGTGTAATCTCTTATCTTATCAGAAAGTAATACAAAAAAAAGTAGTAAAATTTTCTGATTATTCGATACTATGCTATAGATTCCAACGCTTTGGGTGAGGGAGAGTGTAAATACACTGTTGTTCCTAAACTGTACACACCTTTTTAAACATTTTTTTTTAATAGTTACCTCGTTTAAACTAGCACCAGTAATCGCTATCACCTAATAGCAACAGATTGCCATCAAAACCAGTAATAGCGTCACAGGAAATATGAGTAAAGTTGTTCCGGATGGGCCCTGCGAGTGTCAGTCGACGTACACGAATAGTGGAATACATTTACATTGTTTGTGAACAGCGTGATTTATTTATTTCTTAGTGTTACGTAACTAGTGTGTAACGTGAGGAAATTGTTTAGGAACATATAGTACTATGCGGTTGTGGTATTACGCGCGGGATATTTAGCGTCTAGTTATTTCCTGTGTCTTCACTTCCACGGGAACTGAATATTATGCGAATAAAAGTAGCCTTTGATTTATTAGTGAAAGAATTTTCAGAATGTTTAAAGAAAAGAAAAGTTCGAACCAATATACAATATAGCTTCTGCTAGCGGCTTCGTCTGCGTGTATGTTGATTATTGTGGACGTAAAGTTAAAATCAAAGCCACAGAAAAACAACTCTTTGTCCTTTATTGCGGTCCAAGCTTACTTCGTACCAAATTTCATCAAAACTGGAAAAAAGTTGGTTAAAAATCGAAATTGGTGAAAACGAAACAGACGGACAAAGTTACTTTCACATCTATGATGTTTGTACGCCGTGAAACTTGGACTTGGACAAATAATTAAAACGCATTGCTCAGCGAAGGTTCCAGAATCGGAGTACGTACCCAGGTCTAGCGAATGGTGGAAGTACTTTCTTCTTTGGTAAGGTTGATAAGGGAATTCGTTCCTACTGAGTTTAACAATATAGTCGAAATTTGCATGAAGTCGCGGGAAATCATTATTATTAGAAACGTGTAATAAAAATAATTTATGACCCCGCGATTCGACGACATAGTTCTGGAGTGACCTTGAAACGTCGTTATCTAGAATTTTCCTGGATCGTGTATAAATACGAGGTCCCGATCGGAAGTGAGTCAGTTTGTTTTCGACTGCGAAACAGGAGCGATACCTAAGTGTGTGAAGTGATATTACCTAACGACCTAAGCGAAAGTGAAACAGACTTTAGAATTGGAGGCGTAGCCTACTCGATGCGTTCGACGCAAACAAAACGATCGTAACTTGGCTAGGGGGGCTGGTCACTTTTCAGGCTCTTAGTAAATAAACCCCTTTTGTATTCGAAGGCCAAGATGACTCTCTGACATCTCTTTAAGGCGCCATTGGAATACAATGCGTCATCAATCCGGGCTGGTTCTTATGATGCCCGCGCTTACCGTGAGTGGGAATGACCGTACGTCTCCCTCATACTTTAAGTACCTCTTTCGCTTGCGTTAATTGCGTTTCCTACTGTAGGGACATAACAAGCCGGCACACTCGTCATAGGACGTCCCCCGCCGGGCTTCCTCTAGGTAACTAAGGGTCTCACTTGGCGGGGACTAGCGGTGCGTCGTGAAGAGTTGGCGCTATGAGAAATAGCGCCTTGACGTGCCTACAGTACATAAATACATACAATAGTATATAGGTGCAACATGCGCCCAACGCGGCTATGCCAATCAATGGCAGCACAACGATGGACCCGTTTTGACGGGTTACGTTTCGCACCTGCGGTCAGAGGGCGTCGCGATCTTCTCACTTTTTTCCTTCGCTAATTGCGTACATTCGCAATTCATAGTTTGAAGAAAATTATGATCTATTTCATTGCTACATCTCACTATCACATCACACTAATATAATAAACATGAAAGTTTGTGAGTGTGTGAGTGTGTTGTTACTTCTTTACGTTCGAACGGCTGAACGGCCTTCGATGAAACCTGATATACGGGTAGACAATAGATAGGATACTTTTTATCTCGAGGATATGTTTCCTGGTTTTTGCTATCATGTGGGAAGGCACGGGCAGCATTTAGTAATATATGCTTAAAAAATTGCTCAAGTAATGATCATTTATTGATGAATTGTCAAAATTAAAGGTATCACCATTGATTTTGTGTTATTTATTTAGTACATGGAGGACTTACAGCTAATAAAACCAGACAAAAATAGAAAACCTTAATCATTGGAAAGCCAATTACAAGTCCTCACGTATGAACTTATTAAATCGAAAACCACTTATTGTACAGCTGCTGAAGTAGGTGAACTTATGCCTGTCGTAAAAACGGACAAAAATTTTAAAGCAACCACCAAGAAGACCTAAGAAAAAAGTACATAAAAAAGAAAGAATAATTTTATTTAAGAAAACAATGATAAATACGATTATACTAATGCACAGACTGAACAAAATTCGCTATTTAGATGACTATCAATCCATCAATCAATCAATTGTGTTCAGTCTGCGCATTATATATCTACTAGCATAGCATAGCATAGTCGGCCTTATATAATTTTCCCACTGCTGGGACTCAGGCCTCCTCTCTAGGAGAGGGAATGGGCCGTAATCCACCACGTGGGCCCAGTGCGGCTTGCTGGATGATTTTTGGTTCTAGGACATGCCAGTTTCCTCACGATGTTTGCCTTCACCGTTTTGAGAGCAGTGGTGATGAAACAAATTACACAAAGTAATGCGCCTGGCTGAGTTTGAACCCGCGACCTACAATTCGTAAATCGGGGGCGTTACCACTCGGCCACAGCTGTCTCTATATATCTACTAATGAAAGATATTATATATCTAAAGAAGAAAGGGATATACACCTAAATATCCTTCATAAATCCCAGTTCATATTCTTTTTAAAAACGCTATTAGTCTCGCATGACGAGCACTAGCCGTTAAATCGGAAAACGCTTAGTCGGACGGTTTTCATAGATTTAATAGATAATACTGAATGCCTGGATGAAAGTTAAGCTGTTTTATGGATAGATATGAAATTTTTATTTTTATGTTTGATTTCTTCTTACAAGATATTTTCTAACCTATAACTATAACTCGTCAAGAGTCATGAGTACACATGGATCGATAGTAAGAGAGAGGGAGTCTGAAGAAAAAATGGATGGATTGTGTGAAATGAAAGAAAAGGGAGTTAATGTTAGCACAATGGGTGACAGGACAGAATGGAAGAAAAAAACGTGTTAGGCCAACCCCAAATAATACACAACAACAACAAGCTTGCGCCTGCCGTCTGCAAAATCCCGGAAATCGGGATCGGAATCACGGCGGCCGCTGGGGCGTGAGGACCGTTGCTTCACGCGTGCGGCCTCCTCCTTTGCTAGCATTACTGCCTCGCAGAAGGAGGCGATCGCCTGCCACTTCTCCTCGCTGCAGACCATGCCTTGTACCAAGGCCCGGTGTGAGAGATCGCTGTTGATGAGACTGTTAAAGATTTTCAAATGACAGCCAGGACTTAAAGTGCTTTCCGAGGCACGGATAAGTTGATATGCCTTGCATATATGGATGGCCACCTATCTACCGACTGACTTCGGAGAAGGTAGCTTCACTTTGAACGGACGAACTCCTTAATCTCCACGATATACAAAGTCCAGAATTTACAGATTATATTATTGTTGGAAAACCTTGTTAGAGATTTTGTCTAGATCCTCCGGGCGGCACACACAGTGGTGGCACTCAGGCGTTACTTCCGCACGGATCCGGTGCAGGAACTTCCCGAACTGACCATATTCGGTGAGAACCTGCGACATGTGGAAGGTGAGGACGCCGTGAGGTCTTTTTAGCCACTTCTCAAAGAGGGGACTTACCGCCACAACTATGGCGTACCCAGTTATGTCTGGTTTGGGCATCTGCCCGATAAATGATTTCAGACTGTTGTAAATGTTCAAATCGCGAGGAGAATTCTAAATGCGCGATGAAGTATTTCGTATTTTTAGTTCTTATGTGGCGCCAAAGATGTCGGTACAATGTGTTTCTTTTTTCAAAAATAAAGACGATCATGACGTACTTTCGTCCGTCTACATCCGTTTTTCTCTCAAATAAAATTATTTTTTGACATAAAAATATTTCATAAAGCCCCCACCTTTCATAACTCCAGGGACACGATTGCAACAAGTTGAGGTACCAAGATATAATGATACCCGAACTCTGCTCGGAAACTTTCGGCTCCACTTCGCTACTTTGCAAATTTAAGCAGCAATACTTGTAATATATGTGCTTTGCAACTCCTCACAGTACTTGAAGCAAGGAAATAAATTTAACGAAAGTTTTTTGCTTAGTTTGCAGTTTTACCGGGTAATGGAAGGAGCAAGTTATAGCGTTTAAGTTGTCTGCTTATGCATCGCTGTGTTTTTTAAGTTTGCGGGGGTTGCTTCATAAAAACAAGCTATGAAGGAATATTAGTCTATTATTATACTTAGAGCAAAGTTCTCTTTTGATACTGTTACAAGAAAGTTTACGAGCTTTGATTATTTCGCTTTCACGCAGTATGAAAGTGATTAAAGCTGTGGAAAATCGACATGAAAATAAAGGATGAAGCATTTACTACCTATCAATACAGTACCATCATTTTCTTAAGTAAGTTAATGTTTACATATTACAACTATTTTAAGTAAATAGTGTATAAATTTTTGGTCATAAATTAAATTAATTAAGCTGCAAAATTACTCGATAATCTGAGCAAAATGTTTTTTCTTAAGAGTTTCATCATCTGCCATCGTGGGCTTTGGAGTCAGTAGTCCTTGCACACGTGCACCAGTGGCGCGTGGAGGTGTGTGACGGACTGTGCTCCGGGAGACAGCGACTGTCGCAACCCAGCGCTAGGCACGCCATAGTTGCGGCAATAAATCCCCTCTTTGGGGAGTGATCAGAGACTTGCCATGGCGTCCTAACTTTTCCCCTGACGCAGATCCTCACCGGAAATGACTGTTCGAAGAGGTACCTGTTATGAATTCGACGAGAAGTAACATATTATTTGAATCACTCAGAGGACACGGTGGAGCTTGCGATGCCCTCTCGACAAGAGCGGGAGAGGTTGTTTGATAGATATATTTCACACTTCAAAAAAAGAGTATCATCGTCTGTGGGTTTGTTCGAAAGAGTGACCGTTACCTTTTTTTAAGTAAATAATATTAATAATATTCCACAACTATGTGTTATAGGTACTAGACAACTATATATATACATATAAATACAACCGAATTGATAACCTACTCCTTTTTTTAAATTCAGTTAAATAGTAAGACTCTCCCGCTCGTTCTACCCAATGCGGGAGGACTTATATGATCTTTTACATTTAAAAAAATGTTAACGTATTATTGGTTTTGGCCCTCCTTTCAATTTACTTTTCTTCTTCTTTTTTTGTTTCATATATTTCTTTTAGCCGTTTTTACTGTGCAAAAGAAATATATATTATTAATACCTACATCTCTTCTAAGAAATATACCAAACAAATTAATTTCATATATTTTCAAGCACACGACATACGATTATATTAGCAATTAGTTAATCCGGCTTATAATTAGTAATCAGCTGATAATTAGACATACGAGCGTATGATTATTGTGCCGTGACGCAGATCTGATAGGCCAGGAGTTATACCGGCCTTATTACTTCGTGCCTTGTAGATGGGAGATTAAAAGAAATATACGAACGGACCTAGACTAAACACAATATTATTTATGAGTGAGTTAGAACACGCTAGAACGTTGTTAGAACTTTCCTACTGTAAATACATATGTGAAAAATTTAACAAATACAAAGATCTGATCTTTACTAGAAGATTTCTATCACTAGTTACAATAAATTAAAATTGACATTATCAGAAGACTTAAAGTCTCCCAAAGGGCAATGGAAAGGGCAATAGGTAATCGCTGGAAGTACTGGGCCGATTGCAAAAATTTTTTCACCGATAGAAAGTTGTTTGATTCCTGAGTGACATCTAGGCTATACTTTATGTACATACGCGGGCGAAGCCTTGGTTTTGGTGGCATTTAGCAACTTCCGTCATACATTCGAAAATATCGCAAAACTTGTGCCAGGAAATACGTGTTTTATTAAAAATCTTTAAAAAAAAACGATATTCAGAATGTCGAATTATTGTCCAAGATTTTTTTATACATATTTTCTTTGCTTTTCAAATTCATGAATACACTATGAAGGGTCAAAATTCACGCAAAATAGCAAATTTTCAGAAGTCTTCACCGGATTAATTTTCACTTTATGTTTTAATTTCAATAGAAACCTAGATAATAACCACAAGATATCTATGTTTCCAAAATATCTAGAGAAAGATGTGTGACGTCATAATCACGTAAGAGCCATTGCATGGGAATACTATTACGGATTGGGGTAGTCTTAACAGAATATTGGACGATTTGTGATCATTGTTTTAATTAGAATCCGAAATACAATCCACCCCTTCCTTGTCTCATCAATTGTATTTTAAAACGAAGATCTCCAACTGAAGTACATTTAATCACTAACTTCTGTCTTTTCAAGTATCCATTCATTCCACTCCATCAGATTCTAAACCTTATAATTAACGATGTCCGAAACAAAAGGATGGAACACAAAACCTCCTCAAAGGGGGCACTTCGACAATGTCTCTTTTTCCAATTTTTCGAAACTTCCCTAAACAATTAGTCTCTCAAAGCGTATCTCGAGCGGAATCCTTTCAATCGGTTTCCGATTGTTGCGTTGAATTACTGCAAATGGAAGAATCGTTGAACAAAACAAAGATATAAACCTTTTGTACGCAGGGCTTTATCTATTGGACAAAACCAATTAAAGATTGGGAACTACATTTGGTGAATACATCCCTGAAGGGTCACTAACCCTTTGTATGTTTGCTCATACACGATTGTTCAATGACAATAGTTACCCTACTTAACAAGGTTAAAAATGAGAGGATAATAGCACCTTTTATATAGAAGACAAGTAATCCTGGATCACTTGACTTTTTAGGGCTCCGTATCCATCTGTTCGTCCATCCATCCGTCCTTCTGATTGTCTGTCCGTCTGCCAGAGTATTTCATAAAATGTAAGGACTAATTCTTACGTTTTATGAGATACGCTGACGCTGGAGTTGAAAATTTCACAGAATATGTATTTCTTGTTAACACAAAAATATTGCTGGTTAAGTGTTCTTCAGAATGCATATGTAAATCAATAAATATTTGGCAAAACAAAAATCGATTCAAAGGTCAGCGGAGCTCAGTTTGACCAGATGTTCAAGGAACTATATGCCTTAAAAGGGGTTCCCATGACGACGTGACTGAGCGTTGAGTTGACGTCAGAACAATGGAATCGGAGGCGTGACCTACTCGAGGCGTTCGACGCAAACGAAACGATCGTAACTTGGCTAGGCTGCTGTGTGCTTTCCGGTATTTTCCTAAAAGTAATGTAGAAATCATGTAAAATAACGACATTATCATTGAGTCAAATGTGCTTAAGCCACTTTTAAAAGAAAAACCACCTGAAATCGCCGTGTCCTCGTGGAACGATTGGCGTCGGCGTCCTCTCGCGCCGGTCCCTGGTAAAGGCCATGATCTGGAACGAGGGGGAAAGGGCGGCGGTTGCTTCCTTCTGCGTAGTAGTAATGGTAGCTAAGGAGGTGGCCGCACGAGTGAGGGAACGGACATCCTGATGCCCTAGTGGCCGAGTCCGTGACCTCGACTTCCAGCTACCGCAAGCGTGGGTTTGCGGACGACAAGCAATGGGTAGCTCGCCAAACGGCCGTTCTGTAATCGGCCGCATCAATTCCAAGTCGAGCCGCATAGTGTTCCAGGCGTCCCTCAAAGACATGTTAGCAAAACTATAAGGGCCCTGCTGGGCCGAAGTCTACTGAGGCCATGGGTTGACCTTCGAAAGGGAATCCGTGGTCCGGGAAAGCAAAGAGCAAAGATGGAACATAGACGAGGTTTTAGTTAGTAAGTGTAAGTGACATGCCCTTCAACTCATTAGAAGTCATTAGCACCTTAAAAAAAAACCTGAAGTCCAGTTTTAGTTTTCCAATATTAAAATCCGCAGTGCAAATCGAACAACAAAATAAAAGGAAACAGAACAAGACTCGAGACGTTTTAAATCAATGAAAAACAATACAGATATAAGTTGTCTTCGAAATTATTGATGCCGAACCAACGAGATGGGTTCTTTAGGGTTCTGCGCGCAGAATAACAGATTGCTACATCAGGTACTAAATGAAAAAGATCAGAAGTCTTATTCATTTAAGTACTTGAAAATGATACATAAAATGGTGTTACAAGGATTTTCAGAATGAAATTACCTTGAATTACACTGCCAGAAGGGCGTTGGTAAACGTTCGTGTGTCATTCTGAAGAGAAATTGTTTTGAAAAAACACGATGGCGGCCTGGTCCCAATTTTTGGTCACGTGCCAAAAGGTTCTATGAATCTGGAGAGTGAATCTTTTGTCGCAATACTTGATGATGAAACTGCTCTATAAAAATTGGCTATTCCGCAGATATTTCGGGATCCGATGTCCGGGTTTTATTGTTTTTCTATTGATTAATGCTGGCGCTGTGTAAAATTGGAGCAGAGGTAATTATTTGAGGACGTGATTCAAGACTTAGTGGCGATTTTGTTTCCCGTTCCTGATGTGAATCAGTTATTATATTTTGTGATTTCATTGATGTATGTTATTTAAAGATTGTTCTAAAAATAATCAAGCATCTTTTGAATTGTATAAAACTGTAAAACTCGTTGATTATAGTTTTTTCTTTTTGTCTTGTGAAAATGATGCGACAATTTTGAAAATTTTGGTTAGTTAGACTGTTATTGCTAACTTTTGATAAGACGTAAAATGGGCTACTTCAAAATTTCCCAAAATTATTAGAAAAAAAAATCCACCTCGTCAAATCACCTAAACCCACTCAAATTAGAAATCTAACCATGGCACAAAATATAAATTAATTAAATCATGGAAATTGTGAAATTTCTAATTTATCGTCCATAATAACCCTACCAATGGCGGAGTTTTAGTTTTGAAATAAATCTCAACTGGTGCGGGGCTATTGTAGAATTTGAAATACGAGCCAGAGTGCCATCGAAACTTTTTCAACGTTTCGTCCGTCTGCAGCACAGGGTTATCTCTATTCTCCTCAACGTTTTCATTTAAAGTCGGGCGGTCTTTAAAAGAATGTTTGGTGTTCAACGGGTTGTTGCTTTCGAATGATATAACGTTTTTATGTTTTCTTTTTCAAGTCTGTGGTTAAATGTGTTTTTAAAGTTTATTGGCTAACGAAGCTGTTTGCAGTTGTTCTCAGAACTGAGAAGACTGCATTTTAACTTTGTTGCTTGAACAAACATTGTCTTGTTCGTTGAAAACAATCAAAATTTCTTGCTGGTTTGCAGTGAACTTTACCCGTCCTTACGGATAAAGTGTGTTGCAAACCAGGGTGACTGCTGTGACCTTTCTCGACAGTCACCAGTAAATAAATGATTGTAAATTCTACAGTCTACATCACTCTAATTTAAAAAATAAGAATTCTTTTCGTCTATTCCTCTTACATATGCTTAACTTTTTATAAAGTAGTTATGCCCAGCAATTACCCCATCCTCAAATTGTCTATTCCTACCTGAAAACTCATCAGCACGTTTCGCAATCTCTTTTCATTATAATATCTGGATGTAAGTGCCCTCTACAAGTAAAAATGGTTGCATTTTGTTTGTTTAAAAAAATCATACCTTAATATTTTGTTTCGTAACCGAAACCAGAGAGTTGGCTAAGGTCCAGAAAGAAGAGTCTAATGTATATGGTACAAGTAAATCTTTGATCCTAGCAGGGAGAAAATCAGGTAGATTATTGCATGATTTATTTAGTGATTACCACGATACTTTGAGGGTTAAACGACAGTTTAGCAAAATTATGAAAATTCGGGATTTCGGCACATATGAACGGAAGTAAAACCATAAGCCCTGGGTGCTGTTTGTATGGCTCGCTGCTCGGAAGCTTGAAGAAATTATGATTACGTCACAATGTAGTAGCTGTACTGACGTTCATAATCGAGAATTACCGGATAACGGGGACGCGGACTCACAAATCTCCGTTGAAAAAGGAGGATATTCCGACTGATTTCAGACGGACGGGCGTTATGTCTTTTCAAGTACCTGATAATCGATTTCGGGCTGTTGTATGTTCTAATTGCGCGGAAAACCCTAATAGGTAGGTTGGAAAACGCTACGGAGTATATTTTATATACTGACAGTTACCGCTATCCAGGATTTTTGAGTTTTAGGTCTTATTCGACAAAGATGTCGCTACTGATGGATTGTGTGATGAATGATATGACAGAAAAGGGAGTAACCACAAATATTTATTTCAGTTACGTATTACTTTTTGTTCACCAATCAAACGCGTGAGCATACGAACTGACGTCACCGACGGCTGAGGCGGCGGGCGCGGGGCAGAGCACCGGCGCACAGCGGACAGCGAGCGGCGCGACACTTCTCGATCCGACAGCTTCCGAGGCACACCCGTCCCTCTATAGACCCCTCACTGTAACGCTACTTATTCACTCGAATATAACTTCAAATACAGTCCACTTATTTCATTCATCTCCCTGAAATCCTGAACACTTTTAGAAACATGATTTGAAGATCACCTTTAAAGCAAGAAGACGCTTGTGTTAGGTGACTCCCGCTCTTTCACCTAACATTATACAATTTATGGAATTGAAATCTAAAGACTACAAAAGAACATAAACAAAAAAGTAAAATAAATACTAAAAGGAGCGCACTTGTGTGATGTAGTATGCGAGTGAGTATTTATGTGTGTGTAGTTTATTTCGACAACTCGCATATTGGTATACCTAAGTTTTAGGTCATGATGGTTTTGGGTGGGATTTCGGTTATGGTAATGTGACGATTGACAGAGAGAAAAGGAATAAGAAAACGTGCAGCACCGACTCTGTGCAAGGGTTAGGAGATGATGAAGACTGTCACCCAAATGAACATTCAAATTCCAGTCGTATTTTCTACAATACAAATTGCAACTGCAATGCGACGCCGAATGTTTCTCGTTCGGAGATAACCATTTTGAAGGAGTGTATATTTTTTGTACTTTTTCAATACACTTACTCAAAAACCCGCTCTTATCCCTACGGCTTTTAGGCACGCAATTGACAGTTTTTGGCACTGGTGCGGAAAAGTGCTAGTGCTCGCCTCTATCATAATTTTATTATATTTATCGTATCAGGCTAGGCACATGTTTTCGTAAGTATATTGAAAGACGTCGTTTGATACACGTGTAAATTTTTCACAGCCTTCGGCTCCATAACACCCTCACTTACGGCTCGGGCGAATGTTGCCTCGGTCGCAATGATAAACTTTTTCCACTTGTATCAAAATGTACTATTTTCGTGAGCGGCAACCCTGACAAGCGTTTAGCTAGCGTCGTCTGCCCCGGCGCGATACCATTCGATCGCTATTCAAACAAACACGCTCAGCCATACTTTTTGTTTCTTTTACTGAAGCTTAAAATGTAGGTTAGCACGAACTATTGTTTTAGCAAATATCAACCATTTTGAAACGTGTTTTTTATTTTATTGAGTAGCGAGAGGAAGTGGGTCAGGTGTGTTTGACGAAACCGCTTTTCCATCGTGACCTTTTCTGAGACTGGTCAGGTAGAAACTAAACAAGGGGTAAGGGGGGGTGTATGCTGAGAGAGATAGCCATTCTTTTGAATAACGACTCGGTGGGCGTAGTGGTTTAACGATTGGCTTCTGCGATGTGCGTCGTGGGTTCGATTGCCGCCCGGAACGAATATTTGTGTGTTCTACGGATAGTTGTTCTGTAGGTATGTGTGTGTGAGTGTATATGTTTACGAATGCACCCACGGTACAGAAATAATTCTTAGTGTCAGTCTTAGAAAAGGCTCCGATTGTAGAACGAAAAATTATTATAATATGAAAAAAAAGTAACTGTGAATATAATAATAATAATGTTTATATGCCATTAAAATACAACAATTTTTACATACATATGTGGTGCGGTAAGTAAACACAAATTTTCCAAAAAAAAAACATTTTTTTATAAATAAAACCCCATTTTATTTTCCTGAAATTGGGTGTAAGGCTGTAACGTACATTAATAAGAACTTGCACCACAAATCATTAAATGTCTTAACGTATTGTCATATTTTTAGCAAAAATACCTCCACTGCTGTACACAGGGTTCCTGCAAATGTCGCTACAACAAACGGTTCTGTGCGTCTCGCACTATCAGTTACCCGCCAATTCACGAGGTCGGATCACCATATAAGGCCTTCTAAGGCTGCATCTTAACCGCCTACCGACGCGATCGCCACTCCAGAACCTGTCGGCCCTATTGAACATCTCACATCACGTTCTGCGAGCAATGAGTCCTTCCCATAGCCATTTAATATTGGTACAGATACCGGCACGAATCGTGAGCGCTTGGCGAAAGAGCGGAGATCGCTTTACGCATTGTACACATCGGCGTGCCAATCACTGTAAAAGAATTGCACTCCTCGCCCCCGCATCTCTTTTCGTACCACTAAAGAGACCCGATATTTTGCTTCTGCGTGCTTCTGCGCAAGTAGAACTATAGAAGTCAGCGCTCAAAATCTGTGCCGGTATCTGTAATTCTTCGAGCTATGCTCAAAGATTATATTATGGTAATAATATCGTTGATATAATGATGTTTCTATCAACTTATATAATTGTCAGAAATAACGCGAACATTTAATTTCATTTAGCGTTAAACATTTATAGTACAACAGTGAAGGCGGATACAAAAAAAATCTAATTACAAAGTCCCAATCATACGAGCGGTAACTTCAGAGAGTCCCAATGCTCACCACAAAAACGCTAACAATACGCAACACAATAGTAACAACTGTAAAAGCTTAATCCCAAACCCATACACACAAGCCACAAGTCAATAACTCTCTCACGACAGCAAAAAGTCGATAAATTATAACTTTTACAGCACACGTGTGAAATGACGGTAGTCGCAAAAAATACGCAACGCCAACAACCACTATAAATGCAAATGAAAATGTCGTATCTTGATAAAAACGTGGCACTACGAATTGTGACGTACACTCGACGTGACGGATGTGTTATGCGTGGTGACGGGAATTCTGTAAGTGCTGACGAATAGCCACTAAAATTCAAGGTATTTTCTTTATAGGATTGGAGCGTGGTGTTGTAATTTTCAACAGTGCACAGAGTTCAGACAGTTTCTAGACTACTTTAGAAAAAACAGTGAAAAACCCAAAATGTCACATGGTTATTCAAATATATTTTATGTTTTGAAACACGAAATCACCAGTATGCCGCTTTGTTAAAGTCCTCTCGTCTATGATAATTCTGTTACAGTTATCTACCAAAGTATCTAGCGAGTCAAAGAATAACATTCCATTGCTGATTGAAAATGTTTAACTTGTATCTAAATATATTTGTGAAAAATCATGAAATATGATTTCTTACGCTCTAGAGTAAAACGAGAGTGTGTATCAGACGGTTACTGTTAAAACCCACCTTTCTTCCTTGAGTTGCCCTTTGCGTTCCAGGGCCACGATAACTTTTTCAAACAATCCCACAGCTTAAATAAGTATAAATAATGGAACTGAATAGATATAAAAACCGGGCAAGTGCGAATCGGACTCGCGCATTGAGGCTTCCGCACAAATTTACCTATGAAAACAGCTCAATTCCCTAATTGAGTAAAGAAGGTTTTTCCGAATTGTTATGATTTTTTTTTTGTGACGTAACTACAAATTTACTGTTTTCAGGTTTTTCCTATAAGACCTTGCTACTGTGGCTATAAGACCTTACTTTATGACAAATTTCAAGATTCTAAGTCAATAGGAAGTACCCTAAGAATTTTGATTCCCTTGAGAGTGTCGAAATACACGTTTTTGCTACATAAATGACCATATCTTTTTTTTCCGACGACCTGAGTATATAGTTTTAATTTCAACTCGATACCTCCACGCGTTCTTAAGATAAAGGGTCTTGACAAAAGGACAGACGGACAACAAAGTGATCCTATATGGGATCCGGTTTTTTATTTATTTTGAGGTATGGAACCTTAAAAATGTATATAATTTAATTTACAATCTAAGATGTATTATAAAAGTACCTATAATACTCAAGTGCGTCACAGCTACACCAGTATAAAGATTGTGACGAAGTTTACCGTGGCGAAGAAGTTCAGCGAGCGGTGACGAACGGAAACTAAAGATAATTATTACATTTCAATCATAATGACATCAGCATAGCAGACATAGTGAGACCCACTCATTATTAATATCGAGTTAAATCAAGACAAGAAATTAAAATGTATTACCAGCAATCTGTATAATTCAGATATTATATACAATATATGTTGTATATGTATACATATTATATATGTATTGGCTATGTATAGAGTATCTGGGGCGTCCAAGCAATGTATGATATGTTATGAATATTATTGTCCATTTCATACTTTACCTAGGTAATGTATACAATTCCTAGGGATTGTATAGAGTACCTGATGGTCCATCAGCAATGTGTAAAATAAATAGATTTTAGTCTATATTTCTTAATGTATAGACAAGGTGCAGACGGCGAGCAATGGGTAGCTTGCTGTCCGACCGTCTGGTAACTGTCAGGACCCCGCCCTAAGCAAAGTATAAAATAAATAATATTTCATACATTACCAACACGTTTCAGGTATTCTAAACATTGCCTAGGTATTGTATAGAATACCGTATTATACAGATTGCCGGTAACATATACTAAAAAGAAAAAGTAAATGCAAAACTTTACTTCTCAAGATGTTATATTTCAATCAGTTCTTATTTAAAAGAACCCTTCTCAAGCCATCGTTAACGTGAACATGATCCAACACAATCCAGTGTAATTTTAGATAAAAATGGTAACGCGCAAAAAGAGAGATGAGGTCTGAACGCTCTCTTGGCATTCGGTAAAGCAGTCATTTACTCGAATATTTCACAAAACCCATTCCAGGAAATATGTGTTTTTTTTATATAATCTTATAAGTTAGTTGAAATAATTGAGAGTCAAGCCCATTCGTAATAAATTTGCATGCTGATTAAGAGGCGGAATATGAAGAAACATTATTGTAATTTAAGACCTGTACCTGTAACCATATTTCAAGCAAATAAATGATATTATTATTATTAAGTTTTTTTAAAAAAAACATCATTCGGAATCTCTATTAAATTTGCAAGGTTTCTTTACATACTTATTTATTTATTTATTTAAACTTCATGTACAGTGGTGGTACATAAGCGGACTTAATGCCACAAAGCATTCTCTACCAGTCAACCATTGGGTTAAAAAGACAAAATATTTTTTATCCTTTATAATTTGCGAGTATACTATGAAGGGCCAAACACGTAAAATAACAGATTTTTAGAGGTCTTTTCTGGATTAGTTTAACACAAATTTATGTTTTGTTTTCTATAGAAACTTTGATAATACCATAAAAAGATATCTAACTTACCAAAATTTGCGTCTTGGGTAAGAGCGGCCATCTTAACAAAGTACCTTCATGCTATGGCTTTGTTTGTCACTCATAACAAAACAAAACACTCAAAAATTTCAACTGTAATTGAAACAAACGACCTGAAATCCAATGAGACTCCCATATCAACACAACTTTAAAACTCTGTGCCAAAACTCATTTATCTAACGAGTTCGCAAACGAGAGCTGTATGAGACAATGACATATATTTAATATCGTCAAGCAATCAACTTGAAAACAAATTAAAAAGTGTGGACATCAATTTTAATAATACCTATCGTATGAAATTATTGTGTTTTTAAAACGGGTTACTTTGAACTGTTATATCTTTGGATTGACTTGGAATCATAAGTCAAATAAACATTATATTAAAGGTATCATTCATTTTGCGAAATTAGGTATTTATTAGTTTCTTTGTGTTTTACATTTTCTGTAATGTCGCAGTACTTATAACCATGAAAGCTAATTAAAAAATCGTATCTAATTCGTTCCCACCGAGGTGACCTCTGTTGTAATGCTGCGTGGCCTACACTTTACAGTCAATTCATGCTAGCTTATATCGTCATATTTATGACTAGCTTTTGCCCCCTGCTTCACCCGCGTACATAAAATATGGCCTTTGTCACTCAAGAATAAAAGCAATCTATTGGTGAAAAAAATTTAGCAATCAGATCAGCACTTTCAGAGATTACCTCCTACAAACATAAAAACAAACTTTACCTCTTTATAATATTAGGTTTGATTCCCGTATTTTAGTGTAATCCCTACCCTATTGTAAACTTTGTTACTTATTTTCTCATACTTTAGGAAAATATTTCTACTCTACCTACCTCTGAAAATATTGGGTCGAAACCTACTGGGGCCACGGGTAGTGTGAAAACGAAACCCGGGGCCCTGGAACTAAGGCAACAATGGAACAGCAGTGGGTTTTTAGTCAGAAAAAGTCTGACACTATCTTCCGCTCCGCTCAAGGGCGCAATTTGTTATAAGATGATTTTCCCATCCAATAAAATAAAAATAAAAAACTTCTGATTATATTAGGTTAGTTCGAATTCAGGCGGTTATGCATGACTTCAACGGAATCATATAAACGACCAATTATCAACTGTTGTTCCGGTAAACACGATTGTTTTACCTTCATTATTGTCACAGAATTGTTAACGGTAAACTAAACACAGGTATTCATGAATTCAAAATAATCCTTTCGCTATTACGGAAACGAAATTGAGATTTATTAGTTCAACCGACACAGGTAAGAATTACAAAACATTATTGTTACATAAACATGTAAGATTTAATAGTAATAACATTATTATGGAGGAATAATTGTGTGTATTATTTCGCAGGATGATGGTTTTTTTTTTTTTGGATGACTTTAAACTAAAAACCATGGTTTTTCTTGCCAGATGTAATATATAAAAAAATTTTGTTATGGTGATGAGGAGTTTTTTTTTTAGATGGGAAAATCATCTAATGACAAATCTCGCTCTTGGGCGGAGCGGGAGATAGTGTCAGACTTTTACTGACTAAAAATCCACTCCTGTTCTTTTGTTGCCTTCGTCCCAGGGCCCCGAGTTTTATTTTCACACTACCCATGGCCCCGGTAGGCTTCGACCCAGCTGGGCCCCTACGATTTGCTGACATCGCCCTGAGGCGCGCGTGGAACAATACGTGCCGTCGACGACTTGGGCTCGATCTGGATGGTTACCGGATGGTCGGACGGCGGGGTACCCATTGCTCGCCATCCGCAAATCGCGCCTACGGTGGCCGGATACCGGGATCCGAATCCCAGCGGAGGTAGGAGCGTGAGGATGGTTGCCTCGTGCGATCGGCTGCCTCCTTTGCTAGCATTACTGCTTCGCAGAAGGAGGCAACCGCCTGCCACTCCTTGCTCTGGACCATGGCCTGTACCAAGGTCCGGCGCGAGAGATCGCCGGTGCCGATCGCCCCCACGAGGACACGGCGTTGCTCTGCCCAAGCGGAGCCACACCTCCACCGTGTCCTCCGAGCGGTCCACACAGTGGTCACACCCAGGCGTCGCTTCCGCACGAATCCGGTAGGACCGGTACAGGAACTTCCCGAACTTACCGTGTTCGGTAAGAACCTGCGTCATGCAGAAGGTGAGGATGCCGTGAGGTCTTTCCAACCACGCCTCAAAGAGGGGACTTACCGGTGATGAGGGGTTAGTGTAATTAAACATAACATGTTGCCTATTAACACACCTTTATATTTGGTAAACACATTGATTTTATTGAAACTGCATTAGATTTGACTATAGGTTTATCAGTTTTTTTGTCTTTTAAAGTTTTTCTATTAACAAAAACTTCTAGTTTTTTTTAGGGTTCTGTAACTCAAAACGAAAAAACGGAACCCTTATAGGATCACTTTGTTGTCCGTCCGTCCGTCTGTCTGTCTGTCTGTTAAGACCTTTTCTCTCGTCAACGCGTGGAGGTATTGAGTTGAAATTAAAACCATATACTCAAGTTGCGGTCTCTTCAAGCCGTGAAAAAATTAAATTTATAAGTTAACAAAAAAAAAGATACGGCCATTTATGTCTCAAAAAACGCAAATTTTGACACTCTCGAGAAAATCAATATTCATAGGGTACTTCGCGTTGACCCAAAATCCAGAAATTTTGCATAAAGCAAGGTCTTATAACACAGGTGTTATTTTGTTGTTACGTCACAACAACAAAAAAAAAATTGCAATTCGGAAAAATCTTCGTAACTCCATTCGGAAATTGAACCGTTTACATAGGTAAGTTTGTATGGAACTCTCAGGGCACGAGTCCGACTCGCTCTTACCCAGTTTTTTATTAATGTTAAAGGGCTCCAGCTTTACTATATCACCTGATGGAAAGCAAAGATGTGGTCGACAATGGAACGCGCTTGTCTAGAAATAACCTATTCACTTTTGACTTAAAGATCCCCAGGCTCTCTGAAAACCAAGGCCGCAGTCTGTGGTTACCGGGGTAGGAGATTCCACTCCTTAGCTGTACGCACGCAAGATGATCGCCGAAATCCCAGAGTCACCAGTTTGGGATAGGTTTATAAAACCAATTTGCCTGCTGCAGTTTTCCCGTCCAACTATAATTTAGGTGTCTTCAAGGCTAGAGTGAATAGACTCTTAATAAACTAGTGCGCCTCACTATCAATGATTGCATCTCTGCTTACCATCAGGTGGGATCACAGTCAAGCACTGGTTTATATCAACCAAAAAAAAAATGAACGATCCTGTGCGTCTCGCACCCATCGGATTCCCGCAACCTTCACCAGATCATCGGTCCACCTTGTAGGGGGCCTTCCAACACTGCGTCTTCCGGTACGCGGTCGCCAGTCCAGAACCTTTCGGCCCCAACGGCCATCTGTTCTGCGAGCAATGTGCCCTGCCCATTGCCACTTAAGTTTGGCGATTCTTCGTGCTATGTCGGCAACCTTGGTTCTCCTGCGAATATCTTCATTTCTCATTCGATCACGATGTAAACTCCGAGCATAGCCCTTTCCATTGCCCTTTGGGTGACTCTGAGCCTTCTAATGAGGCCTATTGTGAGCGACCACGTTTCGGAACCATATGTCATCACTAGCAACACGCACTGGTCATAGACTTTCGTCTTGATACACTGTGGTAGAAGTGTAAATAAGTGTATTCAATTAGTGTTAAAGTATAGTTAATTAATAAAGAAACATAAAAAATGCAAAAGTACTTAACAGGAAATAAATGGCCATATTTTTTTATTTTAATTATGTGTAATTTATTATAGCTTCTTGTAATTGTACACCCACATGAAACTGCCTAGATTTTTCCCTCAATAATTTTCATGCAAAACCAATTTATATTTTTAATAGTGGTTTTTTATTTCATTTTTCCAATAAACGCCATCATATTTATTATTATCTCTGCCCACCCGCATGTGAACACGCCTTATCGCCACAAATGAACTGTGAATTCCATTACGCTGGAATAATAATTTAAAGTTCACTCCATCGTGTTCGGGAAAGTATTAACTACTTTAAATCTGGGTTAGCTCGTGGTGACCTGGCGACCTCTATTATGACTGGCATCAATAATAAATTGACTTCTCGTGGTGCTTAAAGAGAAACTATCTCTGCTAAATTTATCTTTAATGAAAATTAACGTAAGGTTGAGTTCAAAAATGTGAATTTTGTTTTCCTGGTTTAAGTCTTAGTTTTGTGTCAACCTGTATTTTACTAGTGCTGGGTAACCACTTTATAGAACCTTCTTAGACCATTCTCGAAAATCACATGGGCCACAGCCACAAACTTTGCCACGAGAAGCTAAAAGCGGCCACAAAGGAAGCTAAAGTGCGCGACAGCCAGTTGTGGACGGTGGCTGCTACTTTTTTAACCCATAAACGCAGTATCATAAGGGACTCTGACGAAGTAGGATTAATTGCACGAATGGCGTATGACGGCGTTCTATATCGGCGTTTAGTGGCCGGCCACAAGAAGCGAGCAGTGGCGATTTTTCGTGTGGCCGCCACCGGCGTTGCGTCGACCGTGTGCGGCGAATCCATATTAAATGTATGAAACCTACAGGAAATATCTAAGTAGCAGCGTTTTGTGGTTGTGGCCGGTGGTCCGAGTGCGGCGACCCTAAGTCGGCGACGACAGTGTGTCCAAGGCGACAACACTGGTACCTTTTTTTAAAGGGAAATTATCAAATAACTTCTCTCTCGTGTGGAGCAAGAGGGAAAATGTCAGATTTTTTCTGACTAAACCCCACCTGTGTTCCTATGTTCCACCCTTTGTGTTCCAGGTCAACAGTAACTGTATAGAACAATCCCGTAGCCTACTTCAAAATTCAAAGTCTGCCAAGAGCATTGGTGTCCGAGTGGTAACGGCCCCGACTTACGAGTTGTAGGTCGCGGGTTCAAACCCAGCCAGGCGCATTACTTTGTGTAATTTATTTCATCACCACTGCTCTCAAAACGGTGAAGGAAAAAATCGTGAGGAAACCGACATGTTCTACAACTAAAAATTCGAAGATATGTGACGTTCACCAACCTGCACTGGGCCCGCGTGGTGGATTACGGCCCATTCCCTCTCCTAGAGAGGAGGCCTGAGTCCCAACAGTGGGAACATTAAAGGCATATCCTATGCTATGCTAGATTAATATTATTATTCCTTTCTAATACTAAAAATAAAAAGTAATAAATTTAATGTAAACTTAAACTTGACTGCCTAGTTGGTCTCGTGGTTGCAAGCACTACTGCTGATCATGGGGTCCTGTGTTCGATTGCTGGGTCAGGTAAAAAGTGCTAATAGGTTTTTCCATTAGGAATTATTCTGTAGCTGCTCGAAGATTGGACATTTTTTGATTCCGCCAACTCCTTTCACCATCGGACAACCCGACGTACGGCGAGTATCCACCCTTACATTGTTGAAACTTCAACGGTCTGGACTAAGCGTTTCGCTTCGTCGTTTATACCGCGTGCATCGAAGGACTGGAACAATTTGCCTGCTGCAGTCTTCCCGTGCAACTATAATTTAGGTGTCTTCAAGGCTAGAGTGAATAGGCTCTTAATAAACTAGTGCCCCTCACCATCAATGATTGCATCTCTGCTTACCATCAGGTGGGATCGCAGTCAAGCACAGGTTTATATCAATTAAATTAAAAAAATAAAATAATTGCCGTGCCTTGGAAAGCACGCAAAGCCGTTGTTCTTGCGCCTAAACTCTCTCCGGTCGTGTCGGATTGCCGCCTCTTGAACTAAGAGAAAGAAAGAGAGAAAACCTGTGTTTGCGTACATACTTGTGTATTATAATATCACCTGCGTACTTGGCTAATTAGTTAAGATAGACCACCGTCATGAAATCCGGTCAGGAGGATTAACTAAAAAAAAAAAAACAATTGCTTCTTTAACATAGGCGTTAACATGTATTATAGACGCGCACATCCTACCCTTACCGCAGGGAATACTAGCGTGTTGTGTGTTTAATTAAATAAAAGTTAATCAGTTCCAAGTTAGCTCAAAGCTAAATTACGAACCACTATTAATATTCAAGCGGGAGCTATGCAAGCATCTAAGTGACTTAGCATCGTTTGCAGATTGTTTAGGTACCACGGTACTGCAAGCAGCAAGTTTTGCTTGTCACCGTATTTACTAAAGTACGGTGTTGTTAACTGAATTATAGTTTGTTGAATGCGCCCCATTTGTATTTTGTTTAGTGTTTAAGTACATTGTAAGGTTTAGTGGAAATAATTGGAAAATAGTTTCAGTTTTTTATTTACTTACAGTTGTATAGTTTTCATTGTAAAACACCTTATTAAAACCTTGGGATTGAGTATGCACCGTATGCACAGAGACCGCTAAGCAAGCGTCGCTACGCAGTGGGTTCCTTCAGAGGGATAGCACCACGCCGTCGAGGCTCGCCAAGAAAGAGGAAGTAGGATGATCCAAACGCGTACCGCGAGGACTAGTTTGAGATAGTGTGGGAGAAGAAAGTCTGGAATGACTTGAGGGACACCTTTTCCCAGCAGTGGGTCAGTAAATGCTAGATAAAAAATAATAATTAAATCCTTATTTACATCAATCGTGGTTGTGGGACTTCACGCCATAATGTAGTCATACGAAAGAGTAAAATTGTTTATATATCTTAGTTTCCTCAATTTAGAATTTTATTTTTCTTAATTGTCATAGCAGTTTATTGACATGGGATCTTTACAAGTCATATACATGTCATGACCAGATCATAGAAATTGATCACTTCATGATATAGCCAACTAAAACTGACCCGATCGTTAAACGTTAACATTTGATGATATGTCGATCCTCGTTTGGCCATATCATTGATGTAAGATTTCTACGATAATGACCAAACTACAATTGACATATCATTAAAGTTCAACGTTAAAAACGATCTGGCCAGTTTATCTTGGCTATATCATGAAGTGATCAATTTCTATGATCTGGGCACGACATACACATAACATTAAGAACAAAGACTAATTAAAAAAATACGTTACATCATTAAACAATATCAAATAATAAAGTATACATATATATATCTCAAACCAATAAAATTATCATACTAATATTTAAAGGAATCTGTGTGTGTGTGTATTTGTATGTGTGTTAATTCTTCACGCTCAAACAGCAGAACGGATTTGAATGAAATTTGGCACACGGGTAGAATATATCCTTGAATAGCATTTAGGATACTTTTTATGCCGAGATTATATTCTCTTGGGACAATCTACACCAGCTATAAATAAATAGAAGTCAAGTCAACATAATCATAATTATAATTTAGCGAATACTGCTAATCAGGATTCTGTAAACAATGATTTGGTTGATTTGTATAGAGTGTCCCAAAATTAACGCAAGATTTGACTTAAATAGAAAATACAGTTTTTTTTTTTGGGTTGCCAACACTTTAATACGTAAATGGCGGAAAATTCAAATCTTGCGTAAATTTTGTGACATCCTTTAGTTTATGATTCAGTAAAAAAAAATCAGCGGACGGCACTGCCGTGGCCGAATACGGGGCCAAACAAGGAATTTAACTAGTTGCCATCGATACGCTAAGAAGAAGTATAAAAAAACACAATATGAAGAAAAAGCCTTGTTTAATATTAAATTCAAATCTTGCGTTAATTTTGGAACACCAAAAATAATCCCGCGGTAAACCCACTCCTAATTAGTAGTTTAATATACATACATGTCTATTTATAATCTTTAGGATATCCTACAAGCATCTCACTAAAATAACGTCTGATATTCACACTATTTTCGTAGAAGCCAACCACCTAATTAAAACGGGAACTACAAACAAACTTCTAAGATTACTTGACGTGAAGTACCTAAATCATGGCGTTCGTAAACCGAGCGCATTAAACTGTAGACATGACGTCAGAGCTCCACACATTAGGGCTCAAACAACGTGTGCTTGTAATTACCATTTTAATAACTAAACGTGTGCCGACTGTTAGGGTGACGTGTCACAGTCTACACTCTGCAGTCTGCAGAGCTCGCGATAATTGACAGAGGTTTTACTCGTTGAATAGTAAACTCTGCAGGTTCTGCAATTTGAAATTGTTGACGTATATTTGACTATTTGCCCGTTTGATGCTTTGATTATTCTCTCATGTGCAGTTTGTTGTAGTGATGTGTTAATTTTGTGTAGGTGTAATGTTTGTATTTATTTTAGTTTAGTTTGCTTTATTAGTGTTTTGATGAGGGTCGGATGGAATTTGAGCTGTGTTTTGTTTCTATTGTGCAGTTTTGGGTAAATTAACCTATTAGACAGTTTTAGTGGCTTATGTTTTCATGTTAGCGCTGATATTTCCAAAAAGTTATTAGTGGAGACATGACAATGACATGATATAAATTATTAAGGATTTCTTTAAAATTAATTTGTGTCATTTTTAGGGTTCCGTAGCCAAAGAGTAAAAATGGGACCCA
This sequence comes from Mythimna vitellina, assembly GCA_949316375.1. Classification (NCBI taxonomy): domain Eukaryota; kingdom Metazoa; phylum Arthropoda; class Insecta; order Lepidoptera; family Noctuidae; genus Mythimna; species Mythimna vitellina. Next base: position 1,191,292 of record OX438687.1, on the reverse strand, counting down.
ATTCACTGTCCGTCTGTCTGTCATCAGGCTGTATCTTATGAACCATGATAGTTAGACAGTTGACATTTTTCCTGATGATGTATTTCTGTAATATTAAAAACAGAATTAAATAAATATTCAAGTTTGCTTCTACTACAAACTTGATTTGTTACACTAAAAAAGGCTATAACATAGAGTCTAATGTTGTATAGATAATGGTACGGAACCCTTCGTGCGCGAGCCCGACTGGCAAGGGGCCGTTTTTTTTTTGTATTGCTGCCGACCTGTATCGTCTAACAAGGCCTTTATAGCCACATTGTATTTCATTTAAACGTGTCACTGATAACATTTATGACGGACAAATAGAAAAAAACCGCATTTAAACGTCCAATGAATAAGCAATATTTATGCAAATTACTATTTAACGTCACTGCTAATTTATTTTTAGTGTTTTTGTATACCCGAGACTTTACTTTAATAAATTATAATATTTGGATTAATTACATATATTCACAGGATTTCGAATACGTAGCTACATAGTTATAAACCATTTTTTTAACGTGGGAAATCATCAAATGAAATCGCTCCACCCAGAGCCAGAGTGAGAAAAACTTCTCTCGCTCTGGGTGGGTCGAGAAGGAGTGTCACACGGCTCTTTCAGTAGTCTTTTGCGAGGGGGACTCCTCTCTGCAGGACCTTTTAGTTAAAAAAACCTTGAGTATCATTCATAAGCATATTTATAATCATAATCAGCCTTGTAACATTCCCATTGCTGGGACTTGGACCTCCTCATAAGAAGAGGGAATGGATCGTAATCCATCAATCGAGCCTGGTGCGGATGTAACAATCATGTCTTCAATTTTTTTGGTTCTAGAACATTTCCTTCACCGTTTTGAGGGCAGAGGTGATCAGATAAAATAATACTTAATAATAAAGATATTCTTCAACTAACTAAACACAGGGATGCATGAAAGGAGCCTCCCCGAGCGGCGTTATAAATATCGTACAGAGATTCTAAACGCCCGGCGCACCCTGGACAGCTAGCACTCGGTAACGCAGAGTCTAGCTGACTAATCCTTTCACCACGATGTCTCAAACTTGAGACGAAAAGAAGAAGAAGAAGAACTATAACACAACACCGTCTAGTCTGATAAACATACTTATATATTCCTAAATACATACATATTATAGATAAATTACATCTAGACACTGAACAAATGATCGTGCTTGTCACACAAACATTTATCTTGGGTGGGAATCGAACCCACGGCATCCGGTATAGCAGTCAGGGCCACTAACCACTAAATCACCAGGCCAGTCAAAAAAAAAAAAAAAAACGCATGCCCGGGCTAGGACTAAAACAAAGCTAGTTGAAATGTTTTGTGTTAGGTATAAATCTTCTTAAATATTAGGGAAATGCAGGTATAATGTTATGTTATAACAACTAACTCCTAAACGACCAACCTGGCCCATTATGTACACGCCCCATTAACCAACGGGCAGGGCTGTCAGTATTAATCAACAGGCATCATTTAACCTGCCCTAATTCATCAGCATTTTTATCTTTATGGGTTATATACACGACATCCCATGATCAAGGTTTAAACACCATAAGGAAACTGCCTTTACAGATTACTCTATGGTAAACCAGGTATTTTTTTTCCGGTGGGAAAATCATCCAATGACATCCTCTGCTCTTCGTTGGAGCGGGAGGGTGTGTCACACTTTTACTGACTAAAACCCATTCTTTTTCCTTCGTTGCCTTTAATACCAAGGCCAAATCTTCCTTTCTAAAGCAGGCCATTGACCTCAGTATGTTTCGACCCTGCTAGGCCCCTGGAGTTTGCTGATGTCTCCTTGAGGCACGCGTGGAACAGTACGCTCCGTCGACGACTTAGGCTCAGTTCAGACGGCTACCGGACAGCCGCACGGCGAGCTACCCTTTGCTCGCCGGTCGCAAGCCCGCGTCTATGGTGGCCGGTAATCGGAATCGGGAATCCCGGCGGCTGGGGCGTGAGGTCCGCTACCTCGCGCCTCCTCCATAACCAAGTGCAGCTTTAATCCAAAATTGCTCACTTTGCATCGAAATGTTGATACTATTGTTGCCTAGAATGTTTGTAATATAGATTAATAAAAAATAAATAAAATAAAAATACTTTATTTCAGACCGTATTCCATAATATGTTAATAATCACCCACCTTAAAAACAATGTTAGTAAAAGACTCAATAAGGAAAATAGATATTTAAATAAAAATCTCTCATCTTAATTTAAATATCTATTTTTTTTTTTCAAAATTTAAATATCTATCACATGCACATGTACCTACATATACCCAGTGTGCCTAAGTGGTGCACCACAGAAATCAAAAACTTTATTTCAAATAGACCAATAACAAAAACACTAAACAAAAAAACAAGTGAAGCTAAATTGCACGTTCCAAAGCGTATGGATATCTATGGAGAAGAACGTGCAAGGAACTCCATAGACACTCTTTTAAATCATGTTATGAATTACAAAAATCTTGGTTACATATTTTTTATCGTTTCTATTATGTAAGCAAAATGTCTAAAAATAAAGAAAAAAAAGAGTATTAAAAAAATAAAAATTGAAATAAGCCACTGACAGTTAAGAGATGGCCATTCTCAACTGACGGCACCCGTTTACGAGCATGACACCTGCATCAGACCCAATAAGCTCAACCACTTTGAAGGGAACTAAATGACCCAACAACACGTGACGTTTGAGTGAGCATGACAACTTATCAACTGCCATGCCCGTTTATGTCAAAACAAGTTGTAACCTAATAAAATAAATTGCTCTATCGCACTTCAAATTAACAATTTTTTTTTAAAGTTTTTACATTATACAATACTATTAGGAAGAGGGAGAGGGAGGCCAAAGAAGAGATGGATGGATTGTGTGAACAGTGATATGAAAGAAAAGGAAGTTAGTGATAGTATGACGGTTGACAGGATAGAATGGAAGAAAAAAACGTATTGCGCCGACCCCAAATAAGATGGGACAAGGGCAGGAAGATGATGATGATTATACAATACTATTGCAAACAATTATTATAAGCTCCATTAAAATAAAAAAATGTAAACGATTTTGAAAACAACAAGAGGAAAAGGGCAGTAGCAACTCTTCCAATATATAAATATAAAAAATATGTCTCATTTAGTAGCTACAAGTGATTGTGCCTGTGGAACAGGACCAGCATTTAGCAAGCAATTTTTATCAAGAATATAATCTTTCAGTTTATAATATGCTTGTCTACATAGTGTGCGTTTAATGCATGTTTCAAACTTTGACTCATTTAATTGGTGAATTTTAAGTGTTTTATTATAAAATTTTACACGGTACCCCATAAAAGAGCTAGCTACTTTAGTCAATCTGAATCGAGGTTGATTAAACTTGCTCCTATTTCATGTACCTATTAATATTGTTCCTGTCACTTATCTTAGCAAAAGATGAATATTCTTCCGAACAAACATAATATTTTCATAAATGTATTGACAAGGTAGCGTCTTGATCTTTATATCTTTAAATAGTTCCCTTAGAGAATCGCACCTACAAATATTGTATATGGCTCTGATAGCTTTTTTCTGCAAAATAAAAATAGTTTCTATATCTGCAGCCCGTCCCCATAGCAAAACACCGCAAGACATGATATTGTGAAAGTAACTAAAATAGATCAGCTTCGCGGTATGTACATCAGTAAATTGACGTATATTTCTGACAGCATATGCTGTTGAACTGTCAAAGATATTAAATTATGACCTCATTGTAGCCTCAAGCCGAGCGTGATTCCCAGAAAAACTGTGTTTTCGACAAATTCAAGTTTTTCTTTGTTCAATACTATTTCCAAGTTATTACGCAAATCTTATGCACTCAGTTTTTTCCATTTAATACTAAATTATCAACAGTAAACCAGTTTTGGACCTGCTGGAGAGCGTTGTTTACGTTATCAAGATTTGTGGAACGTCTATTGATCTTAAATATTAAGGACGTTTCGTCAGCAAACAATACTATATGTGGTTGTTTTTTTAATGAATGCGGTAGATGATTAGTATATACCAAAAAAGGAAAGAATCCAATATATAGCCTTGTGGTACACCCATTTTGACTTTTTAATCCCGTGAATTGACACCATTTATTTGAACTTGCTAATATTTATATAATAAGACTTCACCAAGCTGAGAGCAAATTTACCTAATCCGTAATATTCTAGCTTTAAAAGCAAAGTTTCATGATTAACACAATCAAAAGACTTTGAGAGGTCACAGAAAATTCCAATTGCATATTAGGCTTCCTACCATATTGCAAATATGTGTTTTAATAAGGTGACACCAGCGTCAGTCCTACAACGTCCTTTGATTAAACCATACTGCTGATCGTGTAAGATTTTATTGGTGTTAAAATGGATAAGCACTTGATTGAGCACGTCCCAGCCATACGTACAAAGCGTTTGGGGAAGACATTCATTATGCGTTCAACTAAGGAGTGGAATTCCCTGCCGGAGTCTGTGTTTCTCGAGCTACAACCTAAGGGTCTTTAAGTCAAGAGTAAATAGGTTACTTCTAGGCAAGCGTACTCCATCGTCGGCCACATCATCGCTTACCATCAGGTGAGATAGTGATCAAACGCGAGCCTATCAATAATTTAAAAAAAATACTTTTTCAAAGACCTTTCTGAAAACCGGCAACACGGATTCAGCTCTATAATTATTTGTATCATAACGGTCGCTGAATATAAAAAGAGGTAAAATTTTACTGTATTTCATTATATCTGGAGAGACACCTACGTCCACACACAAATTAAAAATTAAAACCACACGGCTTATTACTAATGACTCTCAGAATAAAGACTTAGCTCCTATGCATAATATTATACATTAATATTATGTATGTATGAAGGATTTGTGTTAAATAATAAACAGGATTCTCTAGACTAAAAACTTTTTTTTATTAATCTTTCATCTTATAAAATTACATTTTCCATCTTAAATTTTTTCTTCATTCTACTTATATATATCTGTCACTTCATCACTCATTTTTTCATTTCCTTTTCATTCAACTTTTGGTTTAAACTCAAACCAATTTATTTATAACTAGCTTCTGTCTGCGACTTCGCCTGTGAGATAATATAAAATTATATACAATCTATATTACTCAGTAATAAACTACCATTCTACTGACAAAATATTTTTTTAAATCGGTCCCATAGTTATTGATTTTATCAATTACAACAAAAAAAAAACAAATTTATAATATTGTGTATGTATCATGTAACATCCCCTGCACCCTTTTATTCAGTGATGGAAAGCTACAGATTATAGTGCAATGGGCTACATTTTTATTCCGGAAAACGGTTCTTGTAGGGTAGGCCATGGAAATAAAGTTGCTGAAAAGAGCTTGTATGAATATACAATAGAATTGATTTAAATTCTACGACTTCCTTGTTTCTACATTTATTTATTTAAAAAAAACTTTACTCTACACTGCGAATTATGTACATTCATATACATGTAAACTCACACACACAAAGCATCTAGACTCAGAACAACTGTTTTTAGGCCATACAAATATTTATTCCGTCAGGGAATCGAATCCGCGATACGCATTGCAACAAGCCAAACGATTAACTACGCCAAACATACCATCAAATATTCATGCTGATACACATGCGGTCACCTTTCATGAACTCAACGTGTTCCATAAATAATCGTAGGTATCGCGATCACGGACGGCGAGCAATGGGTAGATCGCCGTGTGGCCGTCTGGAAACCGTAACTGACCGAGCGCTAGTCGCGTCGTCGTGTTCCACGCGTGGCTCAAGGAGATGTCAGCAAAATCGTAAGGGCCCAGTAGGGCCGAAGCCTATTGGGACATGGGTTTGCTTCTTATAAGAAAACCCGGTGCCGTGGAACGCAAGACAAGAAAGGAACATAGGAGTGATTGTAAGTCAGTAAAAGTCTGACGCTTTCCCACTCCGCCCTAGAAGTTACTGGATAATTTCCCACATAAAAAAAGGTATTGCGATCATCAAATCAAAAACCAATCTAAGAAAATGAAATAAACAGACAGAAATTCACAAAACACGTCGAACATGGGATTATTGTCGTCAAAAGCGTCTGTCGCGTTTCCAAATCGCGTTACCTCGGTAATTTGTCGTAAAAACGTATTTTATGAGACCGAACGCGGCCCGTGTGACATTACAACCGAATATATCCTATATTCACTATTCCTGGGGTGCGCCCCGCGATTTCTGGGAATCGGTTATCGTAACTGAATATTTTGAATTACTTTATATGGGAAATGCTTTGTTTCTGTTCGATATATTCACAATTTATATACAGAAGGCCGACTCCATACAATGAGTGAAAGTTGGCGCATAGTGTTGTGAAGGGAATGTGTAAAGCCTTCATTATAATAAATCAGTTGTTTGATCTGGAATAGTTTGTTTATTGCTTGTTACCCACTCATCGCCCATAAAATAGGGTCTCTGGAACATAGATACTTCCACTGTGATCGGCATCCAGAGCCGACACGGATGACGATGAGACATGTACGTACGATAATTTTAAACAAACTACAGTTTTTGGCCCTACTGGGTCCGATTTTGCTGACATCACTTTTAGGCGTGCGTGGAACATTACGAACAGTCGACAACTCGGACTCGCTCCGGATAGTTGCGGGACGACCAAACGACGAGCTATCCATTACTTGTCGCCCGGAAGCCCATGCCTGTAGTAGCCGGTAACTGCTAGTCGTGGTCGGGTCTCGGTGGCTGGGGTGTGAGGATGTTCGTTTTCTTATGCATGCGGCAGTCTCCTTCGCTAGCATTTCTGCTTCGCAGAAAGAATCGACCGCCTTCCATTAATTCGCGAAGACACGGCGGTGCTCCGCCCAAGAGGGGCATACACATCCACCGTGAGCTTCACCATATCCTCCGGGCGGTCCGCATATTGGTGACACCGCGTGCCACTCAGTGGTGACCAGTGCACTTGATTATTCCTGTAGTGTTTTAAGTTCACCGTTTTGTAGATGAGAATGCAAAAGTTCTAAATGAATACTTAATTTTTTTTATCTATTGACGTTCAAGCACAAAAGCGATTCGTGAAAAAAGACGCAATAAAAGGATATGAATTTCTTTTTTATGACACCAACTAGACGAAATATCACAAGGAGTATACAGTAGCTATTCACAACATCGTTACCGCCAGACCACTTGCGTTTATTTACGTTAATATTTCTATACAAGAACTGCGTAATAGGCACTCTAGTTATTTTTTCTTCATAAAAGCTGTTCCTTGAAGCCAAGATCCAAACCAAAAATGTTTTATTTTAGATATAATAAAATGTATCGTTAAAGTTCGTGCCGGTTTGGCCACCATTAAGAATGATTCGAACAATAAGCGGTGGTGTGGTTGACATGCTTGTCAAGAAACAACCTATTTACTCGTGAATTACAGACCCCTAAGTGGTAGTGGTTGGAAAGACCTCACGGCGTCCTCACCTTCCGCAAGACGCAGGTTCTCACCGGACACGGTAAGTTCGGGAGGTTCCTGGACCGGATTCGTGCGGAAACGACGCCCGGATGTCGCCACTGTGTGGACCGCCCGGAGGACACGGTAAAGCACACGGTGGAGGTGTGCCCCGCTTGGGCAGAGCAACGCCGTGTCCTCGTGGGGGCAATCGGCGGCGGCGATCTCTCGCGCCGGGCCTTGGTTCAGGCCATGGTTTGGAGCGAGGAGGAGTGGCAGGCGGTCGCCTCCTTCTGTGAAGCAGTAATGCTAGCAAAGGAGGCGGCCGATCGCGTGAGGCAACGGTCCTTACGCTCCAACCGCCGCCGGGATTCCGATCCCGATTTCCGGCCACTGTAGGCGCAGGCTTGCCAACCGTCCGGTAACGGTCCGGACCGAGCCTAAGTCGTCGATGGCGCGTACTGTTCTACGCACGCCTCAAGGAGATGTCAGCAAATCGTAGGGGCCCAGCAGGGTCGAAGCCTACTGGGGCCACGGGTAGTGTGAAAGCGAAACCCGGGGCCCTGAGACGAAGGCAACGAAGGAACAGGAGTGGGTTTTTAGTCAGTAAAAGTCTGACACTATTTCTCGTTCCGCCCAAGAGCGGGACTTGTCATAAGATGATTTTCCTACCCAATAAAAAAAAAAACCCCTAGGTGGTCCAAACAGACTCCGAAATTCCACTCCTTAGCTGTGCACACAATTAATGTGTTATGCAAAACGTTTTGTGCGTAGATATGGGTGAGATTTACACCAATGATGAGTCCGAAGATAGAACGGGCTTGGAAAAATTAAAGTATGCAATTTCGACACACACTCTCCGAAGTGCAACTGGTAGGAAAGCGTCGATGTCGATTCTCAAAACTTTGGAGCTTCGAATCGACAAACGCATCATTGCCTATTACAGGGAACCCACAGGGGCAGTGAACTTATTTAACAACGATCGCACTCTATTCCTATCCTCAATCTGTCTAAAATACCTTTAATTTCCTGCTATGATAAGGTCTTGGCTAGATTTTTTTCATTTTGAAATTCCGTTGCGCTTACCGCTGTCATATTCACTAAATGTCAATTATAAAACTAATAAAAAAACAGTACTTTATTAATAGTAAACATCTTACATCAGGTAAGAAAATTAATCTGAGAAATCCTTGACTGAACGCTAGAGCAAATATCTCGGGAGGTTTTCTCAGAAAATATTCAATAAACTTCATACGATTTCTGGGATGGAGCGGAGAAATATAAAATTGTTGCCTCGTCTAGTAATAAATCGGGTTAGCTGTCTGTAGGTACCAATATATAAGTACAGGTGAGAGGTAAACATCAAGGTGTCGATATAATTTCCTCGCCGGTTTTCCCACTAAAAGCTTATACACACAAACATCACGCCTGTTTTCCTTGGAAGATTTGGGCTATAGGTATTATAGATACACCTCTATAACTGTAAAATAGTATTAAGTAGGCAGTAAGCTCTAGCTCGAGTCATAGGCTTCTGGGTTCTGGTATTTTTGAAGATAAATTTGGCACAATATTATAATACCTACTTTATATTTACAGCGCACCTGTCACATAATCTATTCAAAGTTACTTAAAACAAAATAATTATTTTCTTATGAAATTCAGATCCAATTCACACAACCCTTTAAAAGCATATTTGTCTTATCAGCCGACATGTTAATAAAATCCGTTTCTCATGTCATATCCTTTATCACTATATTACAGTATCTACTGCTAGCATTTTACATAAATGTAAGTCCATTACCAACACGACCGGGTACAAATCCTGATTCCGAAGTGCTGCTGAGAAATTCCATTAACACTTAGCCTGGGTCACGGTTTAAGTTACGTTACGGTGGCCGGAAATCGCGATCAGGGCTTGAGGGATCCTTCTTCGCACGAATCCGGTGCAGGAACTTCCGAAACCTGCGCCATGCGGAAGATGAGAACGCCGTAAGATCTTTCCAGCCACTTCTCAGAGGGACGTACTGCCATAATTATGGCGTACCCAGCACTGGGTTGTGATAGTCACTGTCACCATTTCACCATAAGATCCCGCTGGAACTCTGTCCACCATGCCGTGACTTGTTGCGGCAGCGGAGTTTTACTCCGGCGGCGTTGCATCTCCACCCGCAAATCGTGCATGCGTGAAAGTACTAAGTAGCAAGGAGGCTCGCCGCTTCGCAGGAAACCGTGCGGTATTCTCGCGCCATCCATATGGCCATGACCCTCTGACATGCGTTCAGCTGGGCCGCCGGTCGCTTTCGCAGCGACGGCTCCCACATCGGCGCTCCATAAAGGGCCATGGACCGAAGAACACTTAGCCTGACCTAGGAACCAAACCTAGGATTTCATTTTTGTGATGGTCCTGGAACGCCAACCTGCAACGGATTTTAGTCAGTCTTACATCCTCGATCCACCCAGATATGTCCAACACAAAAAAAAAAAATCTTGGCAGTATCGTTTGCTGTCATTAGAACTGTCGAGGGCTGCAAAAACCATTACTAAACCAACTCGAATCAAACTTGATTAACACAAAACTCGCCTATCCGTTTCTTTGTGCAGTCCCTGTCGAAGCCAGCGTAAAGCATGCAAATGAAGTCGCTACAGCAGCTCATAGTAAGTAAGGTTTCAAGTCTACGCCATCGGGTTCTTGGTCACGTGCGCGCTATTTGCAATCACAGTAAGAAAATGTACAGTACAATGAAATGGAATTCTGTTCCGTATTATGTTGTAGTCTACAGTTATTGTACTGTTTTTTGAGACAATATTGTGGAAATAAAAGGTAATGTGAATTGAGTAAAGTTTAGATATTATCTGTGTTCGTGTAATGGTCCGTTACCTAGCCTTTTTAGGATTCCGTACCCGAGGGGTGCTAACTGGGCTCTACTATTAAGCCTCCGCTATCCGTCTGTCGGTCCGTTTGTCTGTCTGACTGTCACTCTGTCAACGGGATGTATCTCATAAACCGTAAGCGGTAAGAGTTGAAATTTATATCGCCGCTACAACATCACATATTAAAATTAAAATAAAGTTAAAAATTAAAGGAAGTCTCCATACAAGAGACGTTTTTTCTTTGCGTTTTTTGCTCGGTTTTAGTATTGTATAGTATGGTACCTTTCGTGTGGAAGTCTGACTCACACTTGACCATTTTTTTATTGTATTTATGTGGAGCGATTTTGCATGACGTCGGAATAAAGAAATCGGAGGCGTGTCCTACTCGAGGCGATCGACGAAAAGAGAATCGAAACGAAAAGGTTGTAACTTGGCTAGAGGGCTGATAAAAAAGATGATGCGGTCGACGATAGAGCGCGCTTACCTAGAAGTACACTTACTTATTCACTCTCTACTTATAGATCCCCAGGTTGTAGCCATCAGACTCCAGCAGGGCATTCCACTCCTTAGCTGTACGCAGAATGAATTTGTTACCAAAATGTTTTGTGTGTTTAGGTAGGATGTCTATCATGAATCTAGAAGATGAGAGTGATGTTATGCAATGTATATTATCAAATTAAGGCTGAACACAGCAGGCTAGGTACTTGACTAACTTAAATCAAAGTTGATTAAAACAAAGCTGAAGAGTTTTGTTTAAGTTGTTTTAGGACGTGAAACTGTGTACGTAATCATCAGATGCTCAACCTTTTCTCGATTGCGTAAAGTGTAAAGGGTAAGGCGATTGCTACACAATAAGCTGTGACTTTTAACAAAGACTATTGCGTAAAGAGAAAAGCACAAATATTACAGGCGGAGCAACGAGCTGGGTCATAATTAGATAGTTGACTCATTTCATTTTTTATTTGTCTCATAAAGTAACTAGAAAAAAGAATTGATTATGAATATTAATAAAGATGAAGTGATTATTTATAGCACAGCAATTAGCCTTCTCATACATAATGGTATGAAGAAGAGTGGTGAGAACACTCTTTTGCTTTGGCTTAACTTTATTGTGACGTCACATTTCAGTTATTCATTTGCGTTATCGGATACTACTATCTGAAATCGCGAAAAGAAAAAAAATGTCGACAGTATCAAACAAGTCATTTTGAGCAGTCTGATGCAGCAGTTGGTGGAATTTATTTTGATTTAATCATAGATTTGACGTCATTGAAAACATAATTTGAATTTGCCTTTAATAGTGTCCACTCTCACAACCAAGACGAATATAACGAAAACTCTAAAGCTAGGCAACAAGCCGTTGAGACTCTGCTTGTCAAAGAAATTTACATATGATACATACACTTGAACATCAAAAATTCGCTTAAAATTAAGTTAGAAATATTCCAAGCCTGATGGAAGGGAAAACGGACAGGAAAAAGAATGCATAAACTGAAATTTGACGTCACAGCAAAGTTAAGCTTATACAAAAGAGATGCAAGATATTCTCACTACTCTTCTTCATACTGATATATATTTGAAGGCTAATTGTTATGCATATAAGCACTTTTTTTTACTCATATTCATATTCATAATCATTTTTTATTTCTATTATAGAAAGTGGTGCCAGTGACTGAAAAGTTGAAGAGAAATCGTTTGTCTAGATATGATCAGGTATTGAGGAGGAATCAAACACATGTCACTAAAAGTGTTATCAGTATAAATGTTGATGATTGGAGAGAGGGAGGGAGTCCAAAGGAAAGATGGATAGATTGTGTGATGTGTGATAAGAAAGAAAAGGGAGTTAGTGATAGCATGACGGGTGACAGGACAAAATTGAAGAAAATAAACATGTTGCACCAACCCTAAGTAATATGGGATAAGGGCACTATTAGGTACTATTTCCCTGTGTGTACAAAATAATAAAACAAATGCCTTTTCTAATTTAAAATTAAAAGCAAACACGCCACTATTTCCACTCTTTTATAAAAGAGTAACAAAATAAATTAAATCATTCGATCGGTCGTGTAAAATTCAGTCTCTTGGCACTGTATTAATCCGTTATGGATGAATTATTCCGTGTTAATATTCTACAGTAATAGTTCAAACAATAAATCATGTTGCTAAAATTAAATTTCGGCACTGCGACGGCTCGCCATCAGTTTTCGAAACGCAATCATCTGTTTAGGGGCCACTAACTTCTGCCAGTGGGTTTGCCCGCGCTATAGTCGGAAATTATTTGAAGGGATCATGCTGTTAGGGCTGCTGAGATGCTTGAAAGAGTAACCATAATCATGGCCCTAGAATGCAAAGACCACACATGATAAAAACTAGTGTGATCTTACCTGATGTTAAGCACTACAATACAATCGTAGATGGTGAAGTGCACTAGTTAATGATTGTTTTTGGTTTGGTGATTTCCCTCCTCAAAAAAAAAAAAATAGGGGAATGGTGCTACTCCGTCAAAAAGTGTCTTACACACTTTTCAAGGTTTCGTTGATTCTTTGTGCCAAATTTTGTCCGAAATTGGGCGTGATAAATTAACAAAAATACATACGTACAGACTTTCATATTTGTGATGTTAGCAGAATTTTCGCAATTATTGACATAATATAGACTAATTAAAACCAGGAAATTGATTTATGGGACATGATTTATTAATTTACCATCAACGTCATAAGCCTATGGAAATTCACTGAATTACATATTGAGTCTCTTAAATTGGACGCCATTTAAATTCAATCTCTGGTCACTCTTTCCAGATTTTTTTTATTTATTGATATACTAGTGCTTGACTACAATCTCACCTGATGGTAAGCAGTGATGCGATCGTTGATGGTGAGGCGCACTAGTTTATTAAGAGCCTATTTACTCTAGCCTTCAAGACACCTATATTATAATCAGACGTGAAGACCTCAGCAGGCAAATTATTCCAGTCCTTCAATGTATGCGGTATAAACGATTAGGCGAAACGATTAGTCCGGACCGAATCTAGAGGTTTCAACAACGTAAGGGTGGATAATCGCCGTATGTCGGGTTGTCCGAGAAGATGGCAGAATCAAGTCATGCAATTTCCATGCGTATACACTCCAAAACTCATCCTGTAAAATACCGAAAGGCTGGTTACCCCACGCCTGTGCTCCAGTCCTTATAGACTGTACTTAACCAAATCTAGATCTCTGATATTAGCCTCTATTTTGAACTAAATCTTCTAGTGCTTAAATATTAAGTAGGCCATCATCCCGTGTTTCAAATATTTTCGTTATATTTTGAATGGCTTTGGAGGAGACCTTTGCTCAGTGGGATAGCATAGGATAAGAAAAAATGACTGACTGTAAAATATAAATGCAGAAATAGATATCATACTATGTACTGCCATATAACGTGCCTTTAAAACTGGAACTATTGAGATGATTTTGCCATACTTTGTCAGCCCTAAGAGCAGATACAGGACAAGAAATTCTATTAATAATTCAACGGTCTTTTTTATCGGTGGGAAAATCATCTTATGACATCCCCCGCTCTTGATGACATCCCCCGCTATTTAATTCAACGGTCTAACAAAATTCCGTCTCACGCCCCAGTTACTGGGACCCCGATCTCGATTTCCAGTCACCGTGTGCTTGCGGACGACGAGTAATGTGTAGCTCGCCATCCGGCTGTCCAGACCAAACCCGAGTCGTTGACGGCGTGTAGTGTTCCACATGGGCCTCAAAGTGATGTCTACAAAACCGTAGGGGCTCAGGAAGGCCGAAGCTTACTGGGGCCATGGATCGTTATATAGAGAATCCCGGGGTCCTGGGAAGAAAGGCAAAGATGAGACATAGGAGTCTAAGTTTTCAGTCAGTAAAGTCTGACACGCCCTCCGGCTCCGCCTTAGAGCGAGAGAAGTCATTGGATGATTTCCAACCTAAAAAAAAACCGTCTTACGAAAAATGTCACACACGCCATCATCTAGTACCGCTGTTATAGCGTTTTCCAATTCTGGACTGAGACCCTTATTAAACTTAGTTCAGTGTGATTTCTAACCTCGTTTGATCCAACTAGGACAAAAACGACAAGTTGTACTGTTCTTTTAAAACATTCGAGCCAGTCTTATTACGTAAAACAACCTCGTAATACTCCTAACTGTTGACTAATAACCAAAATCGGGGACCAAAATCACCCTCGTTAACAATGTTAAACATCGACCATTTTCATTCCGAGCCCAAAAAAATAAGATTTATAAAATCTTTGGTAATTGGCCGTTAGGGCGGCCGATCGGGTCCAGCAGGGAATATATTAGAAAAATATATTATGGAAAAAAGGGACAAGCGGGTCTAATACTGGTGTATTGATGGTTCTGCATATCAAAAGTTTGGATTATTTGGAGGCTTTCTTCAATGTAACAAAGATTAATGTCGAATTTTTTTATCAGAGAAAGAAGTTATTGCAAGGGTTATCAAGCTTGATTTTTAGGGTTCCGTAGTCAACTAGGAACCCTTATTGGTTCGCCAAGTCTGTCTGTCTGTCCGTCCTTCCACGAATAATCGCACAAGAAAGCTGAAATTTGGTACCAATATGTACGTATATCAAGCACGCCGACAAAGTGGTTAAATAAAAAGTGGAAAAAATGTTTTATTAGGGTTTGAGATATTTTCATATACTTTATGTGTAGGGGGGGTCCCTAAACATAAAGTATATGAAAAAATATCTCAAAAGTAGAACTTTATAAAGACTTTCTAAGAAAATTACTTTAAACTGGATGAGTTGAACAATTTTTGAAAAGTTGTACAAAATAATTTCTGAATTAAGTTTGAAATTTAACCGTATATATAAGCATTTTTTTTAACTTAATTTACATATTTTATTATTCTAAACGTATCTTCTTACAAATAAAAAAAAATAAAAAATAAAATCGGTTCACGCAATCCAAAATTACCAACGAAAGTCCAACATACATAACCCGTTTCGTTTGTATAAATTAGTAACCCAATTTCCCGAGAGATGGCGCTGCACTTTGACCTACTTTGCGCTGTTAAGATTTTTCCTTAGCTGATGGGGTAGGGACGGGTATGAGCTATTATATTGTCAAATTATTCGGTTGTTCTCTCGTTGGCATTGGTGATATTTGTTCTTGCTCGTTGTCTGTCGTTCATTAACTCTTAAGTGGAGATACTTATTGTGACGGATGGGAAACTACGGAACCCTACACTGAGCGTGGCCTGACACGCTCTTGGCCGGTTTTTATATGAATATTTTTAAACGTGCATCAAAAATCTTATATTTCAATAAAAATAATTTAAGTATACCAAATATTAATAGGCCATTTATAATTAATGAAGTACTTCGGGCACCCCGACTAGTGGCTTTTTAACCACTCAGGCGAGTATATTTTAGTGCACAATTAGTATTTTTGTTGACACAAAAGCATATTTTCTAATAGGAAACAAGAATAAATTGAGGAACAATTGAATACCACTAGAAAAAGAATAAGTTTACAGCTATTTTTTTTTTCTTGCGCTTATTTTTTTCTGTAAGGTTGACAGAAACTTTCTACAGAAACTTCCTAACTTTAACTTCCTAACTAAAACAGAAAATTTCTAAATTATTATATACTCCATTATTCTAGCATACTTCTTGCTAATTTTTAGTACTGTACAATACTCTTGTATGTATTTGTTTTGTAAATGAAAAAAAAACCAACTGGCTGCCTCGATTTTTATGACGGACAGATAAATACGCCTTGTTCGAAGTCTTAAGTACCTTGTGCCCCATTGTTGCCCTTTGGGTACGAAACCCTAAAAAGTCCGTAATTCTTTCAGTTACGAAGCGGCGACTTCCTAATGAAGACGTCGACTGTTTAGCATAATGAGAACTTGTACACGATTAGCTTTTAACGATGATGACTCCCTTCAGATAGAAAAACACATCAACGGGAAAATCTAACCTTAATTGTAAAGGTACAAAGTTCAAATTACCGTGAAGGTGTATTTTAAGATTTTGGCATCTAATTTGTGTGCTGGCGGCGTCCGCAAGCGTCACGGTTGGTAGACAAAATAATGTTTTTCGCGAAGATCGTGTAACGTAGATTAAAAATCAGATAAGAGGCTTACTAGAAAATAGGAAATTAAATTTGAAAATCATATTATCACGTTACAAAACCAGTAGACTACAATAATATTATATTATATCATCATTTTAGCTAAAAGGCCAATCAATGCCTTTTGAGTCATAGGTCAATACCTATTTTGCACCAAAGCGGGCACAGTTAGGAAGCTCTTAGCAAAGCCATATTTTGAGCAACTAGCACCTATTTTCACTTGAAATTTATATTATTATTTATTTAACACTTAATGCACAAACTTACAGCGGCGGACTTAATGCCTTAGGCATTTTCTACCAGTCAACCTTAGGGTGATGCCAATGCGAAAAAGCGAACAGGTACAAGAATAGATATACTAATAGATCTTAAATATCATACAATTATACAATACATACACAAATGAATAAACTATCTACATATAAATATGTACTCCAATAAAATCAAACAATTGATTCAAATCGACAATTTGAAAACATTAACGCTGTTATGACACTACTGCCAACTTCTTAAGAATTAACTCGCGAAATTTGGTTTTGAATGTCAGTCGATTTGTTGCCATCCTAATCTCCTGAGGGAGCCCATTCCACAAAGAAATAGCTTGAACAAAGAAAGAATCGAAATCAGTACGATGAGAGGGACATTGAAGTAGGCGGTCATGAGATGAGCGCAGATTTGTATTGTGGTTGGCGCAAATTTATTGAAAGTGAGGGGCTAAATAACTAGGGGAATCAGGAGAATCAAGAAATGAACAGAATGGTCGCGGGTTCAAACCCAGCCAGGCGCATTACTTTGTGTAATTTATTTCATCACCACTGCTCTCAAAACAGTGAAGGAAAACATCGTGAGGAAACCGGCATGTCCTAGAACCAAAAATTCGAAGACATGTGACATCCACCAACCCGCACTGGGCCCGCGTGGTGGATTACGGCCCGTTCCCTCTCCTAGAGAGGAGGCCTGAGTCCCAACAGTGGGAACATTATAAGGCCGACTATGCTATGCTATGCTAAGAAATGAAAACAAGGTAGTGAGCGCCCTTGTCTCTCTGCGCTGACGTAAGGGTAACCATTTTAGAAGCGACCGATGCGCTGAAACATAATCATATTTACGTAGATTGTAAACGAACCGAATGCAGTAATTTAGAAGACGGTCAAGCTTGTTGAAGAGATCTGCATTCAGGTCATAGTAGCACACGTCACCATAATCGATGATAGGAAAAATCAAGGTCTGCAATAGCATTGTCTTCGTACTCGATGGTAGCAGGTTTTTCAACCGAAACAGAGCCTGCAACGTTCCTGTAACCTTCTGACTAACACTAGCCACTTGAGTACGCCAGTTCATAGTACTATCGATGCGCAAGCCTTTACATCGTTGCTAAATGGGACGATCGTATCGTCGAAACGAACTGGTGGCAATGTTGCACTGTCCACTTCAGCGATGCTTCGAGAACTCCCAATGATATTAGTGTTTGTTTAGGTTGACTAACAGTTTAAGGTATTGTGAGACCAACTTTAATTATTCTTTTTTGTCATTATATAATTTGGAAGCTTGTAATTAACAACTTAGCTATTTACTATTATCATTAAGTTTTTATTAGTCTGTAAGCTTTCCTAAAACTGTGAAAAATATAAAATAAAAGACGTTCACTACATCGACCGGTCCTGTACGCCATTTTCTAGATCCTGCGGCCTCCTCCATAACATCGGTATGACTTGTGGGAGGCCTTCATATACTGCATCATTCAGTACCAACTGCGGCAGCTAAACGTAGTCAGACAAAATGTCAAAAGTACTAGTTTTTTCTGCTTCATGCGTTTTGTGAACTTAGCCAGTCTTTAGAAAGTATTAAGTTTTCAGTATCTTTAAGTTATTTCATTAGAACCTCTAATGTTTTTGCAGCAAATGTCGGCCTTCTTAGCGAGCTTCACTGTGGTAGTCAATATTACAATAATTCTTTGCTCCATTTCACCTGTTTCAATAAAATTACCGGATTCAAAACTACACCAATTTTACAACACAATGTCTACTAGGAATCAATTAGCAAATAATTAAAACAGCCACTTAACTTTACTCTAAGAATTGATCCCGCCAAAAAATCCAGCATTGAATCTAAATTCAAATTCATCATAGATAATTAAGATTTTTTAAATTTAATATTGCATGAACTATTTATATTATGAATTTACAAATTAAATGTTCTTTTAATATTTCTACACAGGCAATGGTAGTATATGTGTCCTGGCGAGATCGTTTAAACGTTAACATTTAATGATAGAGAAATCCTCGTTTGGCTATGTAGGATTTCTATGATAATGAAAAATCTAAAGAAAGTAGGCCAAACGAGGATTGACATAACATCAAAGTTTAACGTTTAAAATGATCTGGCCAGCTTAACTTGGTCATATCATGAAGTAATCAATTGCTATGATCTGGCCACGACATATGTAATTCTATTTAATACTAAGATTTTTATATAGCATATACTCAAAAATTAACCGATTCTATCCTATATCCTATAGAATGGACTATATTCTGTTCTAACAACCTGCTCATCTTAGTTCAAATTAATGACCTGTTTATAGATATAATGCTGAGATATTTGAGCAGTAATGTGCCTGGGACGGGAACGAAAAGTTCTGGAGTGGTGACCACGTACCGGAAGACGCAGCGTTGGAAAGCCTTCCCTCAAGATGGACCGGATGACCTGGTGAAGGTTGCGGGAATCCGATAGATACGAGACGTACAGGATTTGTCGTTATGGCGACACTTGGGGGAGGCCTATGTCCAACAGTAGACGTCTTTCGACTGAAATGATGAACCCGCGACCTACTACTCGTAAGTAAGGGCAGTAACCTCTGGGCCATCACCGCTCGGCTTCAAATTATAATAGTAATATTTTAAACAGTTATGCGGCCGCAACAAACAGCAGTAATTGAAATAAAATAAAATCACAATAACTTTCAAGTTATTAAACCATAATTTATCAAGAATTACTTGATAAATTATGGTTTGAGGTTTATTCGACTGAAGTGTCTATTAATTTATTATAGTGAACATAAATTAAAGTTTTAGTTTAAATAAACCGAAAATCTAAATTCTCAAGAATCATCTCGGCTTACATACTACAGTGTCTCTAGTTTATAACCAGTGCGTGTTGCCTGTGATGAAAATATTATGCTACTGAAACGCGGTCGCCCATACCGGGCCTCATGTGGCCCTAAATTAAATTACCCAAAGGGCAATCGTGATCGAAAAATGAAAATTCCTGCAGGACAACCGAGGTTACCAACGACGGTCGACTGATTCTGGAGTAGAGTGAGTCGAAAGGCTTCCCACAAGGTGGATCTTCATCAGGTCATCACCGGCCGAATCTACTGAACACAAGATCTATAGGACCCGTCGTTGTGATAACACCTATGTCCGCCAGCGAAAATAAAAAATACATTTATACAGAGATATACAAAGTGAAAAAAAAACGGGCAAGTGCAAGTCGGACTCGCGCACTGAGGGTTTCGTACAAACTAACCTATGAAAACAGTTTAATTCTCAAATTGAGTGACGAAGATTTTTATTAAACAACACTTAGCCGGGCATTTGGCTCTTTCGGCTGAAATGACGATAAACATAAATTACTCGGTTGAAATTACTATAATTACAGTGTATTTATACAGCGTGTATTTCCAAACTACTTGCAGGTAAAGCCGCTAGCTAAAGTAAATGACCAAATATTCAACACCATTACACCATTGGTTCAAACAAACAAGCCTAAAAATAAATAAAAATCTTTTCTTACACACTTCCTCTTACTATGAATCTCGCAAAGAATTAGCATTTTTTCCTGACGCCGAGATTTTTTTAATTTTTTTTTTTTTGCTCTTGAGAATGAAATGATTGCGCTCTCTTTTGTCCCGAAGGTTTTGAATTGTTTAGATTTTTTCTTTTCGTGTCTACAAACCTCTTTTGCTATGGTAATCGGAGCGAAGAGGGACGGACCGCTGTAATGAAGCCGTGCTTCTCACTCATTATTTCCTGGTACTCCGAGTTTTTTTTTTAAACGGAATGATAAGAAAATCTTGGAGAAATCAGGGGATGTAGGCAGGATGGAGGATGATTCTGTTTTTATACTTGTGTGTGATGATTTGGTTTCTGATTATTTTGTAGTTGCAAAGATATGTAGTAAGATATGGGGTATGTAGTTGGTCATAGATAAGATAGAGTATATACAGCAGAGATGGTCCAGTGGTAACGGTCCCTACTTATGAGTTGTAGGACGCAGGTTCAAACCCAGCCAGGTGCATTACTTTGTGTAATTTATTTCATCACCACTGTTCTCAAAGTGCAGAAAGAAAACAAAGTGAGGAAACAGCAATCCGCATTAGGGTCGCGTAATGGATTGCGGCCCATTCTCTCTCCTAGAGAGGAAGCTTGAGTCCCAGCAATGGGGACATTATAAGGCTGACTATGCTATAAGATAGGATAGTAGAGAAAAAAAAATACCAGTAAATGAAAAAATAGTAATGATCAATGTTTTTTTCTACTCTTGATAAGCTCGCTTTTAATCTCATCTAATGATAAGTGATGGATGAGGTATACGAAGGAAAACTTGAAGTTAGAGATGCCAAGACATTCCACCAATTTTTATGACAAGCCGTATGCAGTTCAAGCAGTGCGGATGTGGAATACTTTGCACGTGTCAGTAAGGCATGCTCAAATACTCACAATTTTTAAAAATATGGTTAAGGATCACTAACTTTCCTCTTTAACGTCGTCACTAAGTGCGAGTAGAGAGTAAGTATCATTTCTTTACTTTTTCTTCTTCTCTTGACAGAGATCCATCCAAAGGTTGTCTGTAAAAAATCGCTTTTAGTGATAAGACCGCCCATTGTGACACCCTATTAATTTTAAGTTCCTAATGTAATTTGTATTTTTGTTGTACAATAAAGAATATATCTATCTATCTACGACAGTTTCCTTTTAAAAATTACAATGATCACCATTCCAATTTCTAGCACCCCAAAAATTTAGCGACACCAAATATCGAACCCTTTATTTCCATCCCCAAAACCCGATCAATTTCCTCACCATATTGTTCCCATATCAGCTGATCATGGCCCAAACGGCTCCCAGCTACCGTCAGCTGATTCATAGCACCATAGAAACCCCATGAGCCCCGTCACCTCCTTTGTTTGCCATTAACTTGATTTTATCTGTCTTGCGGTAAAACGGCAGCTTTCCGGACCGTATCGGGAATTACTATCTTAAGTACTTCCAGGGATCATAAACATTTTAGCAAGAACAAACAGGGGGTGACAAAAGGCTAAGTGATTAAGTTGATGTGGTATTATTAATTAAGCAGGTCGTGTGCGGACAATGAATTTAGGTGACTGTTTAATTTACTTTAATAGTACAATTAACTTATGAAATATTTAACTGTAGTCTATGCATGTTAGAAAAAAAAAAAACATATTATAACGTTAGAAAATAGTGTCCATCAAAGAGAAGAATTTAGGTAACTGAAATAAAGAAAGAAAGAAAGAACGTTTATTCGTGACTCACACAATGGTATAAACTAAATATACATAATAAAAAAAAGGTATAATCAGTGCGAGACCAAATATCGAACCTTTTATTTAAATCTACAAAACTCGATCAATTTGTTCACCGTATTGTTACAATTTACTTTAATAGTAACAATTAACTTATAATATACTTAACTATAGTCTATTCACGTTAGAAAAAAAAAAAACTTATAAAATACTTTTTTCTATTCACGTTAGAAAATAGTGTTTATCAAAGTGAAGGCGTATTTATACTGGGGCAAAAATTAGATCGTTAATATTATAGCAAACTTTTCTCTACACAATGTATTAAAATAATAAAACAAACCGTCAAGTGCGAGTCAAACTCGCACACGAAGGGTTCCGTGCCGTCTCCGCAGCAAAAAATGGCTAAAAGCATCAGGAAGGCTCCCATACAACTAACGCTTTTAACCATTTTTTCCCCTTTCAATATTTATTTCATTCTATTTTTTAGTATTTGTTGCTACAGCGGCAACAGAAATACATCATCTGTGAAAATTACAACTGTCTAACTATCACGGTTCATGAGATACAACCTGGTGACAGACAGACGGATAGACAGACAGACAGATGGACAGCGAAGTCTTAGTAATAGGGTCCCGTTTTACCCTTTGGGTACGGAACCCTAATATTAATTAATTATTGTAAAAAATAATCTAACATTCTCTCTTTCTCTATAATAATGTTATCTTAATCTTGAAACAAATGTTTATACAAATGCGTATAAAAAAAAAAATATATATATTATTATAAATAGCAATACTGATTCGTTGACCAAAGAAAATCCCAGTCCTTTGGTCACGCGAAGTGTCGAATAGCTGTTCGCTGACATCCTGAACCATTCGATGAGTAGAAATTCATTGAAACTTGAATTAGTTTCTAAGCTAAGTTTTGTCAAACTGTTCGACTTACAGCTTCTAATTTAGGATAGAAATGTTCACCTTTGACGGCCACACTTTAGTTCTCAGTAAATACTTCGTCGATAACATTTTCAAGCTGTGATTCATTCACCGTATACCTTAAAATTACTTTCCAGGAAGCAAAGTATTGACAAGTTAAATGAAAAACCAGCTAATGACAAATTGACACATTGTACAAATTTTTTCATATTTATGTTAATTATAGCGATCTTTTTTTTTTAGGTGAGATAATCATCTAATGACTAATCCCACTCTTGGGCGGAGCAAGAGTTAGTATCAGACTTTCACTGACTAAAAACCCACTTCTGTTCCTTCTTTGCCTTCGTCCCAGGGCCCCGGGTTTCACTTTCACACTACCCGTGACCCCAGTAAGTCATTCGGGCGTACTCGTTCAATGGGCCGCCAATAACCGTTTTGATCTTGTCTTTTCGTTGATCGCCTCGAGTCAGCCATTCCTCCTATTCCTTTGTTCTGAACACGTGACTGAGCGTTAAGTTGACGTCAAAACAAAGGAATCGGAAGCGGGGCCGACTCGAGGCGATCGACGAAAAGAGAATCTAAACGAAACAGTTGTAACTTGGCTAGGGAGGCTGTTCAGTCCATCGCATCGGTGATCGGCCACGCGGTCTCGTCCCGTCCACCATACATTGTATAACAAGGCATTCGGTGGAGTCACATCCACATCGAAAATGTGGCCAAAGTATTTAGAAATACGACTGCGCACCAGCATAGACAAGCGCTCCTTGACTCCCAGTTCCTCGAGAAAGCGTCGTTCAAAATTCGGTCCAAGAGAATACTCCCGGAATAATAAATATCCTGTATGCTATTCCAGGACATGGTCTACCCGTATACCAAGTTTCATAAAAATTCGTTCTGCTGTTCGAGCATGAAGGACTAACAAACTTGGTTTTATATTAGTGTAATTTTAAATGGTCGCGCTCACCTACATTCTCTGCCAAGATACAACCACACATGATTTTACAAAATACTTTTCTCAAGCCACAAACCATATCGCCCTAAAATCGCCGCCGAAGGTACCTATAAAACATATTACCACATACTAACATAACCGCAAAACTTTTCACACCAAACTATCGCCCGACTCCCACTGAAAATATCATGTGGCCAATTTTTTTTCGTACCCAAAAAAATCCTTTTTATTTCAGGTAGGGTCAGCCATATAAATCTTTCTTCCTAAGTTGTAGCACCCATAAACTCTAGTGGTCGGATACGATGCTATCAAGATTGCTTTTATCGAATATTGGCTGTACCTACCGAATGTTTATTTATTTATATAAAATATAGAATATTTTTATATAATAACGATGGCGCGTGAGCTTGAATAATGTTTTGTTCAAGATTTAGAGGTGAAAATCTCTACAATGTTCCAGAATAATTTTGTAGTTCAGGTAAATTCGTGGTTCTTTCATGATTAAAAAAGTTAAATAAGGCCTATATACACAACTAGTTATTGCTAACGGCTTCGGCCACGTAAAAGTAAAAAATTATCTCCAAGGAACATACTTCTGGGAGATTTTTTTTATACAGTCCAGGGTATGGGTTGGGCATTGATGAGTTAGAACTTTGCCTTTGATATATACAGACTAGTTATTGCCAGCTGTTTCATCCACATGAAAGTCGCTAAAATTATCACTAGGGAACATACGCTTAGTACATAAATTACTCTACATGCTAGTCCAGGACATGGTTCAGCCGTTGGAACGTGAAGGAATGAAAGAAGAAATGTATCCCAAAAGAACATACTCCCAGGGTTTTTTTTAAGGTCGTAGTGAAAAGTCATCCTATGACTTCTCGCGCTCATAGTGACAGACTTTTTACTGACTAAAACTACACCTGTGTCCTTCAATTACACTTTGCATCTTAGGACTACGGGTTTCTTTTGCAGAAATTCCGCGCGGTCCTAGCTAGCGGGCATCGGCCCTGCTAAGCCCCTACGGTTTGCTGACATCTCTTTGAGGAGCACGTGGATCACTACGCTCTGTTGACGACTGGGCTCAGTCTGGTTAATTACCGAACGGCCGCAAGGCCGCGTCTACCGTGGCTGGTAGTCGGGGTCGAAATTACGGTAGCTAGGGCGTGAAAACCTTCATTCCCTCACGCATGCAGCCTCCTCCTTCGCTAACATTACTGCTTCGCAGAAGGAGGCGCCGTTCCTCCTCGCTCCGGAACATAGCCCGAACTAGAACTCTGAATGCATGTCATGGTCTTATGGATGGTGAGGGAATACCACACGGTTTCCCACGAAGTAGCGAGCTTCCTTGCTGGCCTGCCACCATGGGATCTGAAGGCAACAGTCCTTGCACGCATGCACGATTTGCGCTTGGAGATGCAACGCCGGGGCGAAACTCTGCTGCCACGACAAGTCGCGGCATAGCGGACAGAGTCCCGGTGGGATCTCGCGGTGGCGACAACGCCTGTCGCAACGCAGTGCTGGGCACACCACTATTATGGCAGTAAGACCCATCTTTAAGGAGTGGCTGTAAATACCTCGTGGCGTCCTTACCTTCTACATGACGCAGGTCCTCACCGGACATGGTTAGTTCGGGAGATTCCTGCACCGGATCCAGTGCAGTCGAAACTTCCGGGTGCCACCATTGTGTGGACCGCCCGGAAGACACGGTGAAGCAAACTGTAGAGGTGATCTCCGCCTGGGCAGAGCACCGCCCTGCCCTCGTGGGGGCGATCGGCGGTAGCGATCTCTAGCGTCGGGCCTTGGTACAGGCCATGGTCTGGAGCGAGGAGGAGTGACAGGCGGTCACCTCCTTCTGCGAAGTAGTAACGCTAGCAAAGGAGGCGGCTGGCCGTCCGGTAACCGTCCGGACCGAAATACAACCAAAAACCAAATCGTAGACGGTGCGTAGTGTTCTACGCGTGCCTCAAGGAGATATCAGCAAACCGTAGGGGCCCAGAAGGGTCGAAGCCTACTGGGGCCATGGGTTAAGTGAAAATGAACCCCGAGGCCCTGGAACGCAAGGCAAAGAAGGAAGAAACGAGTGGGTTTTAGTCAGTAAAAGTCTGACACGCCCTCCCGGCTCGCTCGCAAAGGTGAAAGATGCCATTAGATGATTTTCCAACTTAAAAAATAAAAACAAAAAGATTGATAACAATTTAAATTTAAGTTTTGTTTTTGAGTTTCAAATCTCTTGAGTTACATTTTCCAACACAATTACAATATTCGTAGATTAATTACCTTATCCATATTTATAAAATATTCAACTTCCTGAAACCAAAAAGTTTCTTAATTTACCTAAAAGTAAATAAAACAAAAATAAAACCGTCGTCACGGAGACATAGCGACATCACAGATAAAAGAACAATCAAATCACGGAAGAAGTTCAAATGTATCTTTAATTTATACATCAGAAGAAAAGTTAGGAGGAGGGGCCACTCCAAACTCCGGAACTTAAAACGATGCGATACCATTTTATTCGGCGCAAGTTAAAAGATTTTTCAGACTCCAAGCAAGTATATTTCTGGGTGATTTCCGGGAAAACTGAGGCCCTATCACGGTCTATTTGACGACCTAAACTGAACTAACAGTTCAGTCAACAAGAAATGGAGCTAAATATGGTGTATAATTCCATCCCTCTTTCTCGCTGACATTTTAAATAAATAAAAATACTTTGTTTCAGACCGTGGTCCATATTATGTTAGTAATCACACACCTTAAAAACTATTTTAGTAAAAGATAAAATAACAGAGTGATTTTAATTTAATTTAAATATCTTTTGCGTACACCTGACACACCGGATACATGTATCCGATGTCACTAATGACCCTAAGAATGCTGTTGCCGCTCCCACGAACCCTGCGCATCATGGACGCTACCCGCTTTCTTATGATGGCTTTGCGTCGGCAAACATTCCTGATACACTGCAGTAACGTGGGAGCCCCAACAACATCCTAAAGGCATTGTTATACTGAACTTTGAGGAACTTGTATGCCCGCTGCTTATACTGAACTCACAGGGTGCACGTGTACAAAGTTTAGCAATTTTATTTTAACATGTCGTGGTAAAGTCCCCTACGCGCGCCTCAAGGAGTTATCAGCAAACCGTATGGGCCCAGCAGGGTCGAAGCCTACTGGGGCCACGGGTAGTGTGAAAGTGAAAACCTTGGCACTGGGACCAAAGAAGGAACATGAGTGGGTTTTTAGTCAGTTAAAGTCTGATACGACGTCCCGCTCCACCCAAGAGCGCGGTATGTCATTGGATGATTTTTCAAATTAAAAAAAAATGGTTAAGCCCTTGGACTAAAAACTAGACTGCTTACACTCGAAAAATATATACTTACAATATTTTAGAAGTATGCGAAACAGGACGTAATGATGTGATTTGGATTTTTTAGTTCCTATATGCCGTCATAGATGTCGCTACAGTATGTACAAATATTGACAGATTTATTTTTGATTAATTACGACTTACAGTCGCAAGCAGTGCTGCTGTGATTAAGGGTCCTGTTAGGAAATCATCATACAACTCCTCTCTGGGGTTAAGTGAGAAGAAATGTTTTTTTTTTTTTTTTTTTTTTTTTATTGGGTGGGAAAATCATCCTAATGACATCCCCGCTCTTGGGCGGAGCGGGAGATAGTGTCAGACTCTTACTGACTAAAAATCCACTCCTGTTCCTTCGTTGCCTTCGTCCCAGGGCCCCGGGATCCGCTTTCACACTACCCGTGGCCCCAGTAGGCTTCGACCCTGCTGGGCCCCTACGATTTGCTGACATCTCCTTGAGGCGCGCGTGGAACAATACGCGCCGTCGACGACTTGGGCTCGGTCCGGACGGTTACCGGACGGTCAGACGGCGAGCCACCCATTGCTCGCCGTCTACAAGCCCGCGCCTACGGTGGCCGGAAATCGGGATCGGAATCCCGGCGGCGGTTGGAGCGTAAGGACCGTTGCCTCACGCGATCGGCCGCCTCCTTAGCTAGCATTACTGCTTCGCAGAAGGAGGCGACCGCCTGCCACTCCTCCTCGCTCCGGAGCATGGCCTGAACCAAGGCCCGGCGCGAGAGATCACCGCCGCCGATTGCCCCCACGAGGTCACGGCGTTGCTCCGCCCAAGCGGGGCACACCTCCACCGTGGTGAGAAGAAATGTCAGAGTTTTACTGACTAAAATCTACTTGTCTACTTTCAATTACCTTTTGCGTTCCAGGGCTACTATTATGTATGTGTAGATAGTCATAGATGTGGCTGCACCGCATAGTATAAGGCCAACTGTCTCATACATCAATGGGCATCATTCCGTCTCTCTATTCACGAATTCTTTCAAACCTTCCTGGTAGGTATCGGCTCCATCAATTTTGCTCACAGCTCTTCGAGGTACAAGTGAAACGTAACGCGCCGTCGACCCGGGTTTAGTCCTTATCAGATGATTAGCTACCTATTGCTCGCCTCTCGCAAGCACAGTAGTTGCACTTTGTGTGCTAGGGCCATGGTAACTCTTTCGATCAACAGCAGAAGCTTAAGGTCTTGGGTGATACCCAGGTGAGACAGTGTCATTGGATTTATTTTCATTAGAGGCCTGGAGTCTAGATCTTTTCTTATCAATAGTAATGGTCCACTCTTTTGCAGGAGATATACATACCTATTGAAATTGGATACTACTATTAGGTACTTGTACTATATAACTCTGCCTATACTTTGCGAAATTATCATCTTCCTGCCCTTGTCTCATTTTACTTGGCATCGGCGTAACACGTTTTTTTTTCATCCATACTATCCTATCAGCCGTCTTGCCATCATTGACTCTCCTGTTTTTTATATCACTCCTGACATAAATCATCTATACTCTCTTTCTCCTACCATCCATATGTATTCACGTCAAAACTCTTTTAGTAACATGCGTTTTATCCTTCCTTTTCACATAAAGATACCAAAACCAACGAGTCCCTTTCAATTTTTCAGTCACAGCCTAATACTTCGTGAAGTTACGTGTTCTTTTGAAAAAGCGGACTGGAAATCTATAGAAGCGTCTTAACATTTTTCGTACTGGCTCATAACTTGACCCTCAGCTAAACTTGTTTTCAATTCATCAAAGGACCACCGTCACAGTCGAGAGAGTGCTCCAATATTTCATTCAACACTGAGCCGGCTTCAAATCGTCCGTCTGACGACTTTCTGTAGCTCTGTCTCTTTCTTTTTTATGCTCAGCACGTGTTCGAGGGGAAAACTGTAATGTAAACTAAGTTTGAAAGATTATTTAGATGAAGTTGATTTTTTACTTTTTAGCAACTTGTGGATTAACGAAGTAAGAACGTACGTTAATAATTCAGACTGGGAATCTCTTCCAGAGTACATGATTTATGAGTTATCAGTGAGTAACGAGCAATAAATAAACTATTCCAGAACACGCAACTGATTTTTAATTCGCAACGACCCGAGAGACAGTTACTAGGCACTGTTGTCAGTCAGCACGAAGTCCAAATATTAAGAGTTCTGTTGGGGTCTTGATCACTTCTTTTATTGCCTGACTCCCTGCGAACGTCATGCAAAACTCCTTCTTCTGTATTATTGACTTGAACCTAAGCTGACAGACGAGGCAAGCTTATAGACAAGCGTGCTCCACCGTTGACCACATCGTCGGGTTACCAGAAGGTGAAACAGAGACCAAACGTGAGCTTATCTCTATATAGGATAAAACAAAGTCGCTTCTCGCGTCTGTCTATTTATTCGCTAACGTTTCCTAAACCACGTAACGGATTTTCATGCGGTTATTATCAGTTTTAAAAACAATAAACGAGGAAAGTTTGTATATTTAATTTGCAAGTTAATGAATAAATGTACAACTGCAATGATTTTGGTAAATATGCCAACTTCTTTCTATCGACTTTTTTGCATAGAAATTCAAGCTCTGGACCTATTGGTCCATCCAATTGCTCACCAAAGGAGGCCGTAAATCAAGGATATTCTTCTTTTAAGTCCGCCGCAACAGCGCCTGGCATACTGAGAGCGCATTTACCGATGCGAGAACAAAACAAAGGAACATACTATCAATACAGCGATACAGTGGGAATCACCACTTACAGCAGTCGTTAATCCTCACAGATAACAGTTAAATGGCCACGCTCATACATCGGAACACAAATGATCCGTTCCGTGAATTACTGGCTGGTTTTAAAGCTTAACTTGCTTGTATTGTGAGTTTTCAGGAGTCAGGAAAATAACAGGTACAATTTACCTGATATTTTATTTCCGTAACTGTTTTATCGCTGTTTACTATCAGGTCGGAGTTTACTGACAAATAGTTGCAGTTGGTTGTTGTATTAACACAAGCAGATCTGACATTAAATCCTTAACCACACGTTTGATGTTAATTTTCAGTACCAGAGAATACCATGTCATAAACTTCCTGGCACTTAACAGTGAATTTCCTGGTCAGGAAATTGGTGACATTGCACTCTCATGTCTAGAAGAGCAAACAAAGCCGCTGGTTCTATGTCCGATCGCTCTCGCTCGGTGTCGGGTTGCCGTCCAATCATAATATTATGTGAGTAAGAAATGAAAGAATGCAGCTGTAATTACCTTTTTTTTATTGTTCCTTAAATACAGTATTTTTTACAGTTTTGGTGTCTTTTGTTAAACCAGATTTGTATTGGTACTCACATTCGCATAACAACACTGCTTACTTAATCAGTAATGCTTACCAAAAATGTTATAAATTGCGTTAATACAGAAATTCAAATAGGTAACATTCATACACCATTTTACGGGTAAAAAAATAATAATAATCGCATGAGACAAAGAAACGTAAACATCTACGTACTTGAATAATTTGTACGTTACGTATCTACGGAGCTTTGCGCTATTGGTCACTCAATCCAAACTCTCAATCTCAATCCCACCTCAAAGCGGTAGTTATGGTGATGATAATCTCGTGGTTGGAACCGCATGGGGTCCACAATATGATTTCCAGGGTGGGCAAAAAGTGCTATCGGGATTTCCATTAGGAACTATTCTGTAGCTGACCGGAATTTGGATGTTCGTGGTGTAATACCTCCGCATTTGTAACGCACATAGGTAAATTCGTCGATTCTGTGCCTGATATCTTCTTCGTCGAGTCGGATTACCGTCCTATCAAACCATGATCGAAAATCGGTCTAGAGAATTATAATCGAGGTGGTAGTTGCTTGGAAAAGGTATTAAACATGGCAACAAACACACTAACATTATAAAAGGAAAGTTTGTAAGTGTGTGTTAGTTACATCTTCACGCTCGAACTGCTAAACGGATTTGGACGGCTTTTGGCACACGAGTACACCATTTCCTGGAATAACATAATGCTTTATATCCCGAGCGGAGGTTTCTTCAGGATGACTTTCTACTATCACGTGAGAAATACCACTCGCAGTAGCTAGTCATCATCTTCCTGCCCTTTTCCGATCTTATTTGGGGTCGGCGCAACACGTTTTTTTCTTCCATTCTATCCTGTCAACCGTCATGCTATCACTAACTTCCTTTTCTTTAATATCACTGTTCACACAATCTATCCATATTTATCTGGTGTCCCTCTCCCTCTCCACCCATCCACATGCATACTCATAACTCTTTTAGTAACATGCGTTTCACCTCTTTTCTTTACATGAACATACCAAGACAAACGATTCCCCTTCAAATTTTCAGTCACTGACGCCACTTTCAAACTTTCTCTAATATACTAATTTCTCACTATATTAATTCTCGTCACACCACGGAAATCTTTAAGTCAAGAGTGAATAGGTTACTTCTAGATAAGCGCGTTCCATCGTCGACCGCATCGTCGCTTTCCATCAGGTGAGATGGCGGTCAAGCGCGAACCTATCGCGCATAAAAAAAAACCACACATCCATCTCAACATTCTCATCTCCGCTACATGCAATTTTTTTAAGGTTTTTTATGCTTCACTCGCAGTAGCTAGTGAAGCATAAAAAACCTTATTGGCACATGTTATTTATTGCATCGGAATCATAATGACTCCTACTCACTCCTGAATTTATTTTACTTTTTAAAAATAGATGAATTTGGATTGTGTGATACCATCATCATTAACATCGCCATTTCAGTCGAAAGTCGTCCACTGTTGGACATAGTACCCCACAAATGTCACCACAACGAACGGTCTATTGCGTCTCGCATCCATCGGAATCCGCCGACCCTCACCGGGTCATTGGTTCAACTTGTGGGAGGCCTTCCAACGCTGCGTCTTCCCCTTTCGGCCCCATCGATCATTTGTGCAGCAATGTGCCCTGCTCACCACAAGCCACGGCTACTTAACATCGGAATATTTTGTAATGATACTAAAAGACTTAAAAGTTATGCCAAAAGGCAATATTTTTAAGGCTGCCAACACAAATTTCCTATAAAGTAACTCGATATCGAAAATGCCATCCCGATTGAATACTCGTTCGTCGGTGATTCGATATTGTACGATTTGTGCATGCCCGTTGTAGTTGTGCCGTTGTTTGTTACTGCGTGAATTTCTATCAGAGAGCGAATCGTGGATCGTTTCGTTGTTTTTAAAAGGCAGAACTGTTTTTCGATCATCGGACCTATTGTGATGAAATAGAGTGTTGCAAAATGTAAAGTATTCATTCATGTCGGTTATTGAATCGTGCAGGCGTTATTAATAGTAATATTTGTATATATTGGTTTACTAGGTCATAATGACCCACATGCATGAAGTCAACCTCACCACCTTCAAAACTTCAACATGTTTGACAGCCTTAATAATGGATCTTGTATATGTATCCAGGCTGCCCGTGTTCCTAATTTAAACTAAAACTCTTTAAATGGTGTCTCTACTCTTTAATGGTGATAAACTTTTTAAATGGTGTTTCGTGCCAGTTCTTTTCCATAGAATTGCGTAATTTAATTCAATCACCACCAGACGTACGGCGACGCGCCTCCAGTACGTGTTGGACATCTCATCCATACGCAGAAAAAACAAAATTGAGAACACATATATTGTACGTACAGCTAAAAATTAGGAATCCCTGCCGAAGTCTGGGATCTTTAGATCAAAAGTGCAAACTTGATCGATCTATCGTCAATCACAAAAATACAAATAAAATAAAATGGAAACGACAAATTTAAACCTTTTAACATTTTATAAGTGCAAGGGCACTTGTAAAATTAAAAAAGTAGGTTTATTTGAAATATTTTTTTTGGCAATAGGTATAACATCACAATAGTATAAAAAAAAAAAAAACTTGAAGAAATATCAAACAAAAGTACCTACCAACTATCATAAAATAAATATACCCCGAAGAGTCCCCTTCCTATCTATTCTGCTCGATTTTTCACACTCGATTAATTCTCCCCCACCGCAAGGGAAATAAGCCCCACAATACTTCAGTACTTCAGTATTTTTAATTACCATCCACGTGGTTTTAATGAATATGCCACTTTGGGGGCAACGAGTGAAAGAAAATGTTCGCAGCAGGCTTCCCTGCTTATCGTTAATGCTGCCTCGAAGAGTTGGCCGAATGTTGGATCCAATGATCCAAAGGCCAATGTTTCTGCAAACATGAATATTATGTGTGCTTTTTTTTTGTAGCCTAGTCTAACTTGTAGAGGCAATAGGGCATCAGCCGACCACTTTTCTAAATATCCGTGATCATATAGTTAAGAAAATATCAAAGACACGCATATAAATAATTATTTGTACAATTCATACATCATTTCATACACTTGTGTGTTTGAGATGATGTTAGTCAACCAACTGTCATTTATGTCACTGTCACTTACGTCACCTTGCGAAAGACGAGGAATGGGTAGCTCGCCGCCCGGCCGTCCGGTAACCGTCCAGACCGAACACGAGTCGTCGATGGCGCGTAGTGTTCAACGCGCGCCTCAAAGAGACGTCGGTAAAACCGGAGGGGCCCAATAGGGCCGAAGTCTACTGGGGCCAAGGGTTAAATTCTGAAAGAGAAACCTGGAAGTCCCGGAATGCCAGGCAAATAAGGAATAATAATAATAATATAATAACTGACTTTGCTGTTCCACCCTAGAGCAGGAGAAGTCATAAGATAATTTCTCACATTAAAAAGAAAAACCCTTCCACATTTGACGATATTGGTGTCCACAAGCCAACATGAAATCTTTTACAATCAACGTTGGCTTGCATGCGGTCGTGTTGGCCCAACATTTCGAGGGAGTATAAAGGCTGCCACACATTTTGCAGACAAGAACTTTGCGAGCTGAGACTACATAGTAATTGCTGTAATATGCGCTGAACAGAGTAGTCGTCCTTTCAGTAACTTGTGACGGAATGTGTTTTCTGCTTGATTGCATTTTAAAGCTTGTGTTAAATTTTAGGTACATTGCAATGAACGGAGTTAAAAAAATGCATTTAATTTAATATTTTGAAGCGATTAATTAATGTTATAGTTTTCGTGTGGTAAGCACGTGGTGCATGCATTGAAACATGGATTTATGCAGTTATTTTAGTTTGGAAGAATGTTTTTTTTTTAATTATATTTTCGGCTTCCAGAACTTAAGCTATTTTTACTAAAATGTACTTTTTAAGCCGGTTGTTTTTTTAAATGTTTCGATCGTTTTTGTATTTATCATGTGGTGTTTCACCAGGTTTTATTTAGTAAGTAAAAATTAAATTGTTTTATAGCATCGGTTATAAACAAACCTAAACGTGCATATTCCGCTACTGTTGCTGCAAACAAACCAGCTGTGTTGCAAACAATCAAGTCCGTAGGTTTATTTCATCACTACTGCTATCAAAACAGTCTAGGAAAACTTCGTCAGGAAAACTGCATGCCAAAAACAAAAGAGCTATGATAATATGTTACATCCACCATCCCGGGACCCACGTGAAGGATTACGGCCCATTCCTTCTCTTAGAGACGAAGCCTGAGTCTCAACATTATAAGGCTGATGACCTGTTTTGTATGCAAAAGAATGCGGCCCTCTTCTAGGCTTCATCAGGTGAGATTCAGCCCAGAACTTGCTCATCACAAGAAAAATGAAAAAAATAATCATATTTTATGCAATAATTTTCAAATATTGGCGATATTGTTGTGTGTGTTTTTTTTTGGAAGTTAGTGATAGCATGTCGGTTGACAGGATAGAATGGAAGAAAAAAACGTGTTGCGCCGACCCCAAATAAGATGGGACAAGGGCAGGAAGATGATGATGATGGCGATATTGTCTAATACTTTTTCTACGTGTAATTTTCTAGATAAAAGAGGACTTTGAAGTACAGGCAGATGGTACTTCTATCACCAGCTGGCAACAGTTCCGGCCGGAAACTCTAACGCAACCTAAGCCCTCCCAGTTTCCTAAGTATTTTCCTTAGCCAAAGCGGAATCAAATTTAGCAATTTCAGTAGATCGATCATAGTGTGGCAAAGTAAGTTCGTCTTCGCCTCGGTGATTGATTATGTGTACATGTAATTTCTTAGTTTAATAGCGGGTATTTTGCTAGTACTTTCTGTGTTATAAGTATTAAAGGAAAATACTTTGTCAGGTGCTCACTCTGTCAAAGTCTGCGACAGTTTGGCTGGACTGAAAAAGGTTATTTATTTAAAAAATATTGTTTATTTATTAAACAATTTATGTACAAACATATACGATGGATGACGGCTTATCGTACGTCATTTATGTATACTAAATAGTTTTGTCGTTTTTGTATCTTTAATTTGTTTGTGTATGTGTAATATGTTTGAGTAAATGTAATATGTTTGTGTAAATTTAATTTTTTTCTGTATATTTTATTTCGTTTCTAAATAATTAATTTGTTTTTTTGCGTGTAATTTGTTTCTGTATGTTTTATGGACTCTAATTGTCCGAAATAAAATTTACTATTATTATTATTGTATAACACATGGCAAGGTAACAGAAAATTAGTACAAAAATAATGTTTATTTCTATAGATATCTTTTCCAGCATATCTACGAAAGGAGAATTGGAAAAAAGAAATTAAGACACCGTGTGTAGTAGGAAAAAAAGAAAAGTACATTAGTGTGGCCACTGTGTTGTGGCCTACAGATTTATTTATTTAAAATTATGTAAATAACATCATTACAGCTATACTAAGCCAATGCGATACTGTCACCTGCTATATATTTGTATTAAATATATAAATAGTAACTACAAAAAATTATACAAAAACTATTAAACTAAACATAATATAACATAAGAAATTAACCTATACATTTTTTATAGATATCTGAGAATATATATAATAGCATTAAAGTTGCTACTTCAGTGAACCTCAGCAGGCTGCAGTGAAATATATCTATGTCAGTAGCAATAACCTTTAGCAATCTTATGGCGCGTGACAAGAGGACAAACTTGTTCAGATCCGGATCCGGACTTTTTCCGGATCTGAGTGTCTTGTTTAAGAGAGTTTAAACGTTAAAGGTTTGAAAAAAATAAAAAACAAAAATATACCTGCTGTGATCAATGTTTAACTTATGGATTGTTCATGTTTTAGATAAACTGACGGTTGAATGTTCCAAAAGAAACTTTTTTAAGTACGTACTTGGCCATTTTTAATTTTGACTTTTTTTTTTAAACAATTGTTAATAATTTAGGTATTTTAGTAAACGTCAAATAACATTTTATTTTATTTTATTCGGGTTAAATAACAGTTATACATTAAAATCTTATACTAAGTTATAAATATGCAAAAATTATAAATGTATAACCTACGATATTTTCCACAACATACTATAATTACAACAACAACAACTACTACTATAATATCAACATACTGATATTGATAGAATATTTAGGATTCTCAGCAATGGATGAAATAAAATCAGATAAGTCTGCTTAAAAAACAATGCTTTTCGCCATGGCTTAGATTTCTTAAAATAAAATTACTTTTAGTTAGTTCATAAGGGTTTTATTTTTTTAATTAGTGTACATAAATATAAAATGATAATAAGTGCTTTTTTAATACGTATATATTTTTGATTGCTTAAAAATAATTTTTTACTTCAAATTTCACAAAAAAAATATCTTAAATAAAAATAGATTATATTGGCAAATGTCCTTTCAAAAAACTTCAGTCCCAAGACGGTGACCCCAATAGGCTCATCAGATTTAATTATTCGAGTCCATTCTCCAACAATCGCGTTAAGCCTCCTTACTTTAATAATTCCAGTTTGTTCTAGAACAGTCCCGGCTAAGGACTTTTGTCGTTTCCCGATCCAATTAAGGAAACTGAAATAATATTTCGGCAGTTATTGAAATTCTCTTCCGAAATATTTCGGACCATTTAGTTTTGGTCGAAAAATAAAATGCTCGATACAAATAAATTTTTCAGTGTGTTTTTTTACTATCGCTACGTATGTTTCTTTAAAATTGTGTTTAAAACATCAAAAACTATTGCATGGTTAGGCCATCGATACGTTCGAGGCATCGAGCCTATCGATAGAAAAAAACTGGGCAAGTGCTAGTCGGACTCGCACACTGAGGGTTCCGTGCAAACATACCTACACATATGAATAGTTCAATTCCTAAATGGAGTCTCGAAGATTTTTCGAATCGCAAAAAAAGTATTTTTTGTGACATAACAACTGACAACAAACAACGATTTGTTCCTATATCTATACCATATGATCTCACTTTATGACATATTTCAGGATTCTGGGTCAACGGGAAGTACCCTATGAATTTTTATAATTTGATTCCCTTTAGAGTATTGAACTGCACGTTTTTTGCGACATAAACGGCCGTATCTTTTTATTTCGTTAACTTAGAAGTTTGATTTTTTCACGGCTTCAAGGGTCCACAGATCTTAGTGTATGGTTTTAAATTCAACTCGATACCTCTACGAGTTTCTGAGATAAAGGGTCTTGACAGACAGACAAACGGACAACAAAGTGATCCTTTAAGGGTTCCGTTTTTTTTTCATTTTGTGATACGAAACCCTAAAAAGAGGTTAGAATAACCACAAAGTCTGGCCAATGACACTAAAAATCTTCAACGTTTGTCCCTAACACAACCCCACTCGTAATCTAATTCCGCCAATTTATTTGTCCAATAACTTCAGATACTCGCGCCATAATTTCGTTTGCAGCGACATATCAGAAAAACTAAATTGATTTCTTCGATAACATTCAGAAACTTTCTAACTCAGAACAAGTTTCGTTTGAACTAAGTAAATTTCTAAAACTCAA
This sequence comes from Mythimna vitellina, assembly GCA_949316375.1. NCBI lineage: Eukaryota > Metazoa > Arthropoda > Insecta > Lepidoptera > Noctuidae > Mythimna > Mythimna vitellina. The sequence goes on along the minus strand of OX438687.1, from coordinate 1,153,194 downwards.
ATTGTCCTCAAACAAATGGAGAAACTGATATAAAATATGGAAAACGAATGGAAAAGTTTTTACTCGATGTATTTGTTTGTTGAAAAAACTTTCCAAAGTTTCAAGTCATAAATCCGTTGTTTCGTTTCGATCTGTAGTGCCAATGAACTTTAGTACTCGCTCATAAATATTCCAAGACTTAAATTAAATATTTCAACAGATACACCGAGATTAAAACATACTTAATCCAGAATTACAATGCTTTAAATCTATTTGACTGCTGAATTTACATTAAAATATTAATATAAGATAGCTTCTATAACAATAAAGATATTAAGTTTATTACGTTTTGTTATTTATAATAAAGTTAATACTACAACAATGTGAATTTATTAAGCCTCAAGACATTTAAATGCGCTCACATTTGTCGTCTAGCGACTTACTTCGTAATAGGTATTATGTAAATGCGAAAGTGAAAAAAAGGTCTTTCTATGTGTTTGGTATATTTTATTGGTATAGCGGTTTTATTGGTAAAATAGGTTGGTTGCGTCAAAAACAGTCTTAAAAAGAACATTGTAAAGCATTGTGTAAGTTATAAGTATTAAATCAGCTTCTGTCTGACCGCGTGGTTATAAGAAATCATCCCAAAAAAACACACTCCCGAAAAATAATATATTTTATTGGTGTATATTTATTCAACTCAATTCGATGCATTTATTTCAGGCATCTAGGCCCATTTAAATTTCACACATTTTACTCATAAGACATAATCTATACTTATAATAAGTCTGTAGAAGTGAAAATTGATTACATTGAAAATATCAAAAAAATAAATGGCATAAATGGTGTTACTAGACCGACACCGAACCCAAAATGTGATTAAAAAAAATTTTGTCTGTTCGTCTATCTGTCTGTCTGTTTGTTCAGGCATCACGCAAAAACTACCGGTTCGATTAGAATGAAACTTGGTATAATTATTCTTTAATATCCTGGGCACCACACTGGGTACTTTTTATCCCGAAAAAGTATATAACACAAAAAAAACAAACTTAATTTTGCGGTACGATCCCTACCCGATTTCTATACCAACCGCAAATAATAAGTTTTTCGTAGGTTACATCAACCGCAGTGGAGTTCACTAAGAAACGCTGCACACGGCTAAGATAATAATAATATTTCATATTTTTGTATCTCAAAAAATCTAATAAAACCATTTTCGACTTCTACGCGGACGAAGTCGCGGGCAAAAGCTAGTGATACAATAGAAATCATAAAATTTGTTAGAAATTAAAAATACTATAATACAAAAAGTTAATATAAAAAATTGACTGTCGGAGCTGGCCCGTACTCTGCGCACCAGAAAGATACTCCGCCTGAGCATAGTCGCGTGAAAACAGGCGGTGTGCTCCCTCACGAACATGCCCGAGACGCTGCAGAACCGAGGTAGTCCCACCACAATCCTAAACGCATTATTGTAAAGAACGCGGAGGTCACTATAGCACTTCTTTGTATAACTGTAAATATTAAACCAACTTTTGTCTGACCGCGTACTTAGTTATAGAAAATCATCCCTAGAAAACAAACTCCCAAAAAATAAAATATTTTAATGGTGTATGTTTATATTATTCGTATTTAAATTATGTATTATATATATGTAAATAGTACACCACGAACTACTTGCGTATCTTTTCTCCTTCTCTAACAAATTCATCCAAAGGTTGTCTATAAAAAATCTCTTAGCGATAAGACCGTTCACCGTTACACCCTATTAATTTGAAGCTTCTACTGTAATTTTTTATGGTCTACAATAAAGAGTAAATCAATCAATCAAGTCCGTTCTACCAATTGAGCATGAAGGAGTAATAAACATACACACATATCGATACTAAAAGTATGAATTAAAGTAAGGAACTTTTACCTAAAATGTAAAAAAATGTTTCTTACGATGATTGATGTAATGGTATTTTACGGAAAATTTAAAAATGTCCACAGCCCCCCTAGCCAAGTTACAACTACCGTAAGCACAAGCTTGCGGACGGTGAGCCATTGCTCACCGTCGCTCACTCGTCACCGTACTCACTCGTCGGTAGGATGACCGGACCGAGGCCAAGTCGTCGACGGCGCGTACTGTTCCACGCGCGCCTCAAGAATATGACAGCAAATCGTATGGGCCCAGCAGGGTTGAAGCCTACCCGTGGCCCTGGAATGCAAGACAAAGAAGGAACAAACGAGTGGGTTTTAGTCAGTAAAAGTCTGACACGCCGTCCCGCCCCGCCCAAGGGCGAGAAATGTCATTGGATGATTTCCCACATAAAAAAAGCCTATAAGATGTCATTAAATAGTATCGAACCGTAAAGAATCGGCCACCCTAGACAAGTTACAATCGTTTCGTTTCTATTCTCTTTTCGTCGACCGCCTCGAGTCCGCTACGCCTCCGATTCCTTCATTCTGATGTCATCTCAACGCTCAGTCACGTGGTCAGAACAAAGGCCGACTAGAGGCGATCAACGAAAAGAGAAACGATACGGTTGTAACTTGGCTAGGGGGCTGGTATCGAATATACACTAACTTACTCCTTTATAATATTAGTGAAATAATGATGTCAACTGTAGTTATTAATACAGTTTGTAGATAAAAATTTTCAATAATAGCCAAATCACGATGGCACGTTGGAGCAGTAGTTGAGCGGTTGACTATTACGCTGCGTGTCGCTCGTTTCCCTTGTATGGCCTGCAGATTTTGTACCAGGTCTGGATGTATGTGTACGTGAGTGTAATATTTGCAAACACATCTACGATACGATTAAAAAAAAAACATATTAAACCAATACAGGTACGCAAGTTATTTAGTTTCTATACTTAACTACAAACGAATAGAATAGAATAGTCTTTATTCGATGCAGGCAATACAATAGGCAACAAAATAAAAAAAAAAGTACAGGTTTACAATATAGTTGCGCTGAGCGTGCCCAAACCAAAAGGGTCGCGAACCGGTCAATTGCTGGGCGTCAGACACCCAGCGCTGATTTTCAGCTGACACCCCGCAGTGACGCACGGATGATGGTAAATAAAATATAACATATACATAAACCTATATAAATACTAGCTGACCCGGCAAACGTTGTTCTGCTATGTATATAATTTTTTTTTTATCTAAAATTGAAAAAAAAATTTGGGGTGGATTACCCTTAATATTTAGGGGGATAAAAAATAGATGTTGTCCGATTCTCAGACCTACCCAATATGCACACAAAATTTCATGAGAATCGGGAAAGCCGTTTCAGAGGAGTTTAACCACAAACACCGCGACACGAGAATTTTATATATTAGATAACCCTTACTTAAACTAAAAAATTGATACAAGACAACATCAAACTTGCTGAATTTTAAAATAGCTACTCTAAAATCTGGTCGAATTCACTAAAAACCACCGCCGCTCTCTAAAGCAGTCTACAAACGAATTTAACAAGATAAAATTGTGCAAAACTTGACTCTGATAACGAGGGTCTTGGAAATTTTAGCAGTTCCCTTATCAGCTGTGATAGATAAGTACGGGTTGCGGCTGTTACGGGCTTATATTCAGCGTAATGCCTTGCACAGAGAGAGATAGCGGGGAAAAATTGGTTGAGATTTCGATGAGAGATGATTTATGAGTGGAAAATAGTTTTGTTTAGTGTTTTATAAGATAGAAATAATCTACTATATAATATGGTCTACCGCTATTTTTAAGATTTAGACAAAGTTTGCTTACTTATATCTCGTAATTAATGAAAACTGTAGTGAAATAATAATTATATTTATTATATTCAAAACATTTACCCTTGTCATATTTTTTTTTTTGTTTTTACGGAAAGCTAACAGACTGTTAATAAATATGTTTTTATACGCTTCTTTATATAGTAGGTAGTCCTCTTTACGTCGTTTTTCCTCAATGCTGAGGGACTTGACCTCAACGAATATCTTTTCTGTGGACCTGATGTGGATGGCATCGCTGACTGTTGTCGCCAGTGAGAAACGGATTTGGTCTAAACATCATTATGGACTCCTGCTTCTGGGTCTTTTCCCATATATTTTTCTATTAGGAAATTAACATCGCATAAACTCTTCTATGAAAGGATTTTGGAGTCGATGACATTCATCCATGAAATCTTAAATACAATAAGAGATTTATTAGCTGAAACATGTGTACACATATATGAATTAGAAAAACGTGCATGCACGATGATAAAAAGAAACCTAATGTATATATATTTATTTATTGTTTATTTCAGGTATTAACTTATAAAAATATTATTGAATTAAATTAAATTAAACTGTTACATTATAAAAGATATATAATTTTTTTAAATACATTATTAAAAATATTAAAATTAACGAACTAACAATTCCGGAATTTCAGAGGAGTTATACAACTTTATGTTACTTCCATGAACTTTCGTAAAATATCTACCTATTCCAAAATCTGCTAATCATAAAAACGAAAGAGATTACGATAACACTAGCAAACGACTCTCTAGTCAATTTAAATCTCTTTGAACAACACCAATATTATAATCTCATCCCATTTTCTAATAAGTTTGCGCCAGTAGCCATCCAAGTAAACTGTTTGCCTCTGAACCCGACTTTATCGCACCGATTCTTAGTTTATTAAATATAAATTAACCGTTTGCCGCGTTTAATGTTTTTCTCGTTATAAGCACTCTAGAGATAATTGGTAAAATAAGACAGAAAAAAGTTATTCGTGGTGAATTGTGTTATTTTTGGTGAAAAAAGTTATTATTGGTTTAAAAGTATGGAGATGTATGTGCGTGTATATGTGTGGCAAGCGGCTAGGCAGGCGGCGGTGAATATGAAAACAGCAAGAAGAAAGTTTGATGGAATTTAATGAGGATAGAAGATAATACAGACGTTAAAAACGAAGAGGGAACGATACAGAGTGGTACAGATGAACTGAAGCTAAGTTTATACAAAGCGAAAAGATTCTATAAGCGAATTAGATAGTTCGGGCGGCTAAGGCAGAGTGGTACGTGCGTACGTCAAGACGATCTGGCTGCACTGGCGCGGCGTCGCTCGCGCACTGAATATAACGGGATATCTAGTGACCTCCGCTCCTTCGTCCCGCATGGTCCTCCGCTGTACAGGGCCGTACTCAGGGGTCCGGACTTGGGATTATGTGTATGCCACAAAAGTTTAGATATACTTAGATAGGTGAAGGGTAGTTGGTAATTGGTTGGTTGTGGTTGGTGGTGGTAGTAATGTCAATACGCGATTGTAATAAAAACGTAAACAAAATTAAGAATTGTATTAACTATGGAACAAAACCTAACCTAATCCTAAAAGTACCTAATAAAACTATTAGGAAAGAGACTCCCCCATGGGTTACCATGACGTTTAAAGTAAGATTGTTTCATTCTTAATTCAGTGTGGGTAAGAGACAGAGCTATACAGGTTGTCTAGCGCCATCTCTTACCCACACTGGAAATAAGAATGAAACAATCTTACTTTAAACGTCATGGTACAGGTTCAGGTCACTGCAAAAATCAAAATGGTGCCGGGCCGGTCACACAGTGCGGCTGACAGACAATAGATGAATGTATAGATTGACGTCTCGAGTAGGTCCAGCAGGATCTAGAAAAAGAGAGGCGTCTGCCTCTCTTTTGCATTATGCATTGATGCTTATGAAATGTCAGACAAAATCTCAGTACACCTTTTCAGTACTTTTTTTTAGGTGGGATATCATCCAAATGACTTCTCGCGCTCTGGGTGGAGCGGGAACCAGACCTGTGTCCTTCGGTTACCCTTTGCGTTCTAGGATTCCGGATTTCCTTTTCAGAAATTCTCCGCAGTCCTAGCTAGCGGGCATCGGCCCTACTGGGCCCCTACGTTCTGCTGACATCTCTTTGAGGAGCGCGTGGATCACTACGCGCTGTTGACGACTGGGCTTGCTCCAGTTAATTACCGAACAGCCGGACGGCGAGCTACCCATTGCTCGACGTCCGCAAGCCCGCGTCTACCGTGGCTGGTAGTCGGGTTCGGAATTACGGCGGCTAGTGCGTGAGGACCTTCGTTCCCTCACGCGTGCAGCCTCCTCCTTCGGTAGCATTACTGCTTCGCAGAAGGAGGTGACCGCCTGCCTTTCCTCCTCGCTCTGGACCATAGCCCGAACCAGGGCCCGACGCGAAAGGTCGCTGCCTCCAATTGCCTCCACGAGGACACGGCGGTGCTCCGCCCAAGCGGGGCACACCTCCACCGTACCTTTCCAGTAATGGTCTTTCCTAAGTAGAAAAATTTAATTCTTTGAAAAAGAATTAATTATTGGCATGTTTTCATATTATGTAGAAACTGTGATTGTTTTTAATAGAAATTTTAAATCTTTGACACTATGACAAAAAAAAAACTACATTCCTGAACTAATTTCAGATGGATCGGTTGGTGACATTAAGCTACGCTTACCATTAATATTATTGAAAGGACGACCTATATCCACACGTTATTTAACTAAACCAATAAGTTTGTAAAAAAAAAAAAAGAAAACCTAAAGACGAAATCTCTAAACGCACTGTAAATCAGACTTTAAAACTATGTCCTAAAGTCTCGAATTACTTACAACGGTCCTATCTTTTCAACTGGAAGCTATTAGAGTTTTATAAATTTCTAGATACATCTATCGGAAAGTTCGTGGGAGACACTTCAAATGACTTTGGCAAGTCGTAACTACGAAATCGTGCTAAAATAAAATGCATGTTTTAGATTTACTTTTAGGCATCTTCAAGGATTCAATAGACGTCAAGCTAGTATACGTTTACAATTGGTCATTTTCTACGAAAAAAAAAATGGCAAAAAGCTAATGATTTGTTGTTTTTTTTTTACAATATATCGACTGTTTTTGTAAAGATTTTATTAGAATTAATTTCAAAGACTTTTTTAAAGATGAAAGTATTTGTAAAGATTTTATTAGAATTTACGAGTATTTCAAAGACATGTAAAGATAAGGATAAGAATAACTTTATTTCACCATTGTTATAAATATTTTCTTAAACATAGGTATAACCTATTTACTTAGCAGTAACAGGAGTTATATTTTACAAGAATTATTACAATGAGATGAAAGTACTATGTAGGCCAGTGAACATAATACCAAATAAATACAGTGAACATAAAAGTGAATCGAAATACAAAATAATCTGGGAGTCTTTGGAGTCTACCGTAATCTCAAATTCAAATTATAAAATACTAGCTGCCACCTCGCGGCTCCATCTCCATGAAATTACTTTCCACGTTTCAATCAGTTTAAAAAAAATTCTACTGTTTTATTCCTATTTTTTTTTTCCTTTTACCACAACCACCACATAAAAGGGAAAAACTGCCAAAAAAAGAAATCGGTCTTGCCGTTTTTGAATTTTTACGAGACTAACGAACAGAAAATAAATCTCTAATGAAGTAAGCCAATAGTACTTAAATAATCTCATAAATTAAAATAAAATGAAATTAAAACTTCAATAGAAACCCTTTTCAACGGAGTTCTGACATTTACAGCTACTCTATTGAAAGTTTTTTTTAAGGTTCCATACCTCAAAAGGAAAAACGGAACCCTTATAGCATCACTTTGTTGTCCGTCCGTCTGTCAGTCCGTCTGTCTGTCTGTCTATTAAGACATTTTGTCTCAGGAAAGCGTGAAGGTATCGAGTTGAAATTAAAACCATATACTCAAGTCTGCGGTCCTTTGAAGCTGTAAAAGAAATCAAACATCTGAGCTAACGGAAAAAAAAGATACGGCCATTTGTGTCGCCAAAAACGTGTATTTCAACACTCTCAAAGGAATCAAAATTCATAGGATACTTTCCGTTGACCTAGAATCCTGAAATTTGGCATGAAGCAAGGTCTTATAACACAAGTATAAGAAAAAATCTGAAAACTGTAAATTTGTAGTTACATCACAAAAAAAATACTATTAGGAAAAATCTTCGTAACTCAATTCGGGAATCGAACTGTTTTCATAGGTAAGTTTGTACAAAACCCTCAGTGCGTGAGTCCCACTCGCATTTGCCCAATTTTTATTACTGTGGATTCTTTTTACGAGCAAGTCTTTTTACATCGTTCTCACATACACGTACGAGTATTATTTCAACATTAGCGATTGTAACGATAATTTTGTAATTATTTACTGATTTGAAAGAGTCTATGGAGTTTCTTGCACTTTCTTGTTTGTAGAGCTCTACGCTTTGGAACGCGCAAATATATCGCTTATCCTTTTTTGTGTCTGACTAACCTTGACAATTCATAAAGGCCTGTAAATCGTTCGATTTTAACTGGTAAAGTGCCAACAGTGGGGTGATGCAGACGGACAGAAATTAGCAACCATTGATCAATGATGGAGAAAGGTATAAGAATACGGCAACAGTCGTGAATAACACCTCTATCTTTCTGTGTAAGTGATCTTGCACTCACTTCACAGACCTTTAGGTATAGAAAAAACCTAATTCCCCTTCAAAATAAAACAAATCCGCGCCAGTCCAATTCGTGTGCCCACCGAGCTACATGTCAAAGTAACGCCAACTGACGCGGAATGATAGCATTGCGAACATCAACGTCACACTACGACACTGTGCGACAATTTGACAAACCTTTTTGGACAAAAAAAAACTAGATGTAAAACCCAGTGGTATACGTACAATTGATACGCTAAAGCGTAGTGCAGGGAAATACTGTAAATTAAAATGTTTGAATATCACTTATTCAACTAAATCAGGAAATACAGACACAGGCGTCTTGTTGTCTTGTACTTGTCTTTGTTTTGAAGAAAAAGGCGGACAATTTAGTAAGCATACAGCTTGTTCTTTGTCCAAAAATTACTTTGTTAAACTATCGTGTAACGTGGCAATGCTGCCTGTCTTTCTGGAAACATTTGTGGAAGCCAGCGATGTGGAGGAGTACTTCGACGTCTGATTGTTTTTATACATATGTGTACTTAGGCTTAATTTTTGACTGGCCTGTTGGTCTAGTGGTTAGTAGCCCTGACTGCTATGCCGGAGGTCGTGGGTTCGATTCCCACCCAGGACAAATGTTTGCGTGATGAGCACGACCATTTTTTCTGTGTCTGGGTGTAATTTATCTATAATATGTATGTATTTAGAAATATATATGTATGTTTATCAGTTGTCTAGTATGAGTAACACAAGCTCTGCTTAGCTTGAGACTAGACAGCGTTGTGTGATAGTTGTGGAATATTATTATTATTATTATATTATTTAAATTCCATTTCCCTCTTCATTATAAATCAACAAAAATTTACGGTCATCACATAACCGTCTACTACATTGTCCTACTCACGATACTGACTTCATTCACGATTCTTTTCATGTTCAAGCTATTTCTCTTTGGAATGCACTCCCCCAGGAAATCAGGATGGCAACCAACCGATTGACCTTCAAAGCGAAGGTTTGCGAGTACATTCGTAAGAAGTTGGCAGCAGTATCGTCACAGCGGTAATTTGTTTTCTTGTTATTTGCCTGCACCAATGTTTCACTAGATTCGTGTATTCTCTTTTTTTCCTTCTTTCTAGTGTGAGTACACATAAATATATTATGTATATTGCATTTATAGTATTCAAGTATATATTTGTATAAAATATAATGTGTTATAAACAATATGTAATGCTTATTATTGCACCTACCGAAATTTGTCTCCGCATCACTCAAAGATTGACTGGTAGAAAATGCCTTAAAGCATTAATCAGCATTAAGCCTTTTCCCAATTAGCATGGGGTCGGCTTCCAGGTCTATCCGGATACGACCAAATATTCAGCCCAGTGACTGGACAACATGATAGTCCTTGAATGGGCTAGTCAGGTCAGACTTTTTGACGTCTGACTACCTGTAACGATTGTCAGAGATCTACGAATGACAACGGGAACCGACGGCTTTACGTGCTTTCCGAGACACGGGGTGTCAGTAATGTCCTAGATAAGATTTATCATCATCATCATCATTTCAGCCAAAAGACGTCCTCTGTTGGACATAGGCGGAGGTCTATGTCCAACAGAGGACGTCAATATGACCACAAATGTCAATATGGCTACATTTGGGGGAGCCCAAATGTAGCCATATTGACCGTCCCTGTGCATCTCGCATCCATTGGATTCCCGCGACCCTCACCAGGTCATCGGTCCACCTTGTGGGAGGCCTTCCAACGCTGTGTCAAGATAAACTTATAGAGGTATATATGAATTAATACATATGAATTAAAAAAATCACATTGATACTTCACTGGTTTCGAGCCCGCAACCTCATACATGAGAGGCCTGAACCACTAGGTCAATCAATACACTGGTTGGTTTAGTATAAATGGCAAGTTATATATTTGTATTTATTAAAATTTTCTTTAATCACTATGTCAAAAAGGCAAAAACGTACCCTCGGTGCCGAGCTGCGATTTCATCCTTTAATTGGTCATGCAGTCGTGACCATGGCATGCTGGACACATTTTATTTTGCCATGTATATGTCGTGGCCAGATCTTAGAAATTGATCACTTCATGATATGGCCAAGTTAAACTGGTCAGATCGTTTTAAACGTTAAAGTTTGTTGATATGTCAATCATTGTTTGACCTACTTTCTTTGGGATTGACATTATCATCAAATGTTATCAAATGTTAGCGTTAAACGATTTGGCCAGTTTTAGTTGGCCATATCATGAAGTGATCAATTATAAGATCTGGCCACGACATGTACTTGACTGGTGGTTAAAAGATTAAATAATTTCTCAGTAGCAGCCAGAAGCCTAGATATTATGCCATGGCAGTATGGCATGGCATTTAAATATAACTGGTGAAATGTGGGTATAGTATCTGTGAGTATATGGAAAGTGGAAGTTTTTTCTCGACTTGTTATTTTTAAACTTTTTTTAAACCATAGTGTAGAAATATTCAGGCGCAGGGGTGGATGATTCCCGAAGAAAATGAAACACAGGAACTTGAAGGCTTCACGATTTATTCTCTCTTCATAATACAGCAAGTTTTGAAACACGATGACAAACGACGACGACAATTTCGGCCGTGAGGCGGCTATATTTATACCCCCCGTAGGTGGGTGCAAGTAGTGGTGGTCTTATACGACCACCAAAATTCTAATAAGCCAATCATATGATCACATAGTGGAGCAGTATTTGCACGTGGGTGGAAGTAGTGACAGTTGTAACCATACAATTCTTTATTTTTCTGCCAACCACGTTCATTACAATTAACATTAACTTTTACCTAAACCTAGACTTAACAACTTATATGAGCTAGGAGATCGTTGTGCTCCTCAACAATCCCACCCCCCGTAAGAGGGTTCAACCGATTACTGAGCCATCGGTAGGGAGCACAACGACCTTTACAACCGGACGTCGTAAAATTCCATTGTTGGTTCTTACATCTATGACCCTAATTACATTGTCCGAGCCGGGGTACACCTTCGTAATAACACCTTTGGTCCACTGATTACGTGGTTTATTATCGTCCACGATCACTATCACGTCACCGATTTTTACGTTGGGCACATCACTATTCCACTTGTTTCTTTGCTGCAACGTTGGGAGATATTCGCGCAGCCAGCGCCTCCAAAAGAGGTCGGCCAGCGCGTTCACCCGCTTCCACATGCGGCGCGAGTCGAGGTCGACCGCATGTTGACGTGTGCACGGCGCATCTCCCGCGGCAGTGCCCAGCAGGAGATGATTCGGTGTCAGCACCACTGGTTGCTCCGCATCGCAGCTCACATAGGCGAGCGGTCGGCTATTTATGACCAGCTCGGCCTCAGTGAGAAGAGTAGTGAGGACCTCCTCGCGAGGGGCTCGTTCTTTTAGGGTCGCCCGTAGTGCGTTCTTTACTGATCGCACCAAGCGCTCCCAGCAGCCACCCATGTGTGGAGCAGCCGGGGGGTTGAAGTGCCAGGCTATGCCCCGGCCTGTCGCCTCGCTCTCGAGACGGTCGTGATTTAGCTCCCTTAGCGCCTCCCGAAGCTCAGAGTGCGCCCCGACGAAGTTGGTCCCGCGGTCGGAATACATGTCCGCGGGACAGCCGCGGCGTGCGATCAGGCGCCTGAGTGCTAGTATAGCAGAGTCGGCGCTCAGTGATGCCGCCAGCTCCAGGTGGACAGCGCGCGTAGTAAGGCACGTGAACAACACGCCCCACCTCTTCTCCCGGCGCCGCCCGATGACAACCTCCATGGGGCCGAAATAGTCCACCCCACAATGGACGAAGGCTCTTCGTGATGTTTCCAGTCTCGCTGCTGGCAGGTCTCCCATCTTCGGTGAAGTAGGCTTAGCTCTTGTGATTCGACATTTCTGACAATTTGCAGCCACTGCTTTAACTGTCGATCGCAGGTTAGTTACCCAGTACCTCTCCCGTATATTGTTTACCACGGCCTCTTGATTAGCGTGCAGGGAGGCCACATGGTACTTTGATACTAGTCGGCGCGTGAGGGCGTGTTTCCCATCCAGTATTATGGGATGACGCGCTCCGAAGGCAAGCTCGCTGCAGGCGCCCAGTCTGCCGCGTACTCTCACTAGCCCGTCCTCGAATAACATCGGGTCTAGTGTCCTTATTTTGCTGTTCTTTGGCAGCGGTCGGGCCTCTCGAAGGGCTTTAATATCTTCTGCGAAACTCTCGGCCTGTATTATTTTCAGCAGGCGTAGTTCTGCCTCTCGCAGGTCTTCTATAGTGACGTTAGACGAGTTGCGTCGTTTGCGACAAAGTTCTGTAAATATCATTACCTGCGCTACAACACGTACGGCGCGTGTCCATGTCGGCAGCCGCTCGTATGTCAGGGTGGGTTCGGCCTGTGTGGTCAAGATATTTACATGTTGCACACGTTCTAAATCCTCCTCCGTCACTACGTTACTCCCAGAAGCCGTCGGCCATTGCTCCTGTGGACGGTAAAGGAATGAAGGGCCCGAAAGCCACTCACCACTGTTGATAGGCCAGTCCAAGCGGGTGCTTTTGTCGGCCGGGTTTAACGCCGAGGGAACCCAGCGCCAGTCGGACTTCCTTGACCTTGCGTCAATTTCGGCTAGTCTGTGGGACACAAATCGCTGAAAGTCTGCAGCGTCGGAACCTATCCATTTTAAAACGGTCTGACTGTCCGTCCAATAATATTTACAAATTATATCTACCCCCAACTCTGCCTCTATAGTTGCCGCTATCCTACAGGCCAACACTGCTGCCTGTAACTCCAGGCGGGGAACTGAAATTACTTTTTGAGGGGCCACCCTGGCCTTTCCTAGGACGAAGCTTACCCGCCTGTTGCCGAGTTCATCATTTCCCGCTATATAAGCGACTGCGGCATATGCGGATTCGCTTGCGTCCCCGAAAACGTGAAGTTCTATGTTTTCTAGAACTAGGCCATACCATCTCGGGATGGTTACCTTCTCAAGTTGCTGCAAGTTATACAGCCACTCAAACCAACTCTTAGCCTCCGCCTCACCCAGTTTCTCGTCCCACTGAATTCCTGTGCGCCATATCCTCTGCATTAATATGCGCGACTGAATGACGCATGGGTACAGGAAACCCAGCGGGTCGAACACTGACATTACCAATCTTAAGAACTCTCGCTTCGTGGGTACTACTTCCCCCTCCACGATAGCCTTGGGTATCTTCTTGAAAGATAGATCAAAGGCTAAGAGGTCGGTTGCTGGTGACCATATCATGCCTAATGTGCGTTCGGACGCATTGTCCCCATTCTCAAGGGATATGCGGTCTGGCATGTCCACTTGCAGCTTACTCCTCAGCTCTTGGGAGTTCGTGACCCACCCCCGTATATGAAACCCGCCCTCGGCGTGAACGTGGGTCACGTCATTTACCAGTTTATAAGCTTGAGCGACAGACCACGTACTATGCAGGTAGTCATCCATATAATGATTTCGTTTTATGGCTGCTACTGCTTCGGGGTACTCCTCCTCATGACGCGATGCGTTCTTATTCAGGACGTATATCGCCGAGGTTGGAGACGATACTGCTCCGAATATCATAGAGCTCATGATATAGATTTGGGGTTCCTTCTCGGTTCCCGACTGCCACATGAATAGCTGTGCCCCGCGGTCTTGCTCTCTGATTTTAATTCTCATGAACATATCCGCTATATCTCCCGTGAACCCTATCGGCCCTAACCGGAATTTAAACAAAATCCCTAGGAGGGAATTCAATAGGTCGGGGCCCGCCAATAGGTTGTCATTCAATGATGTCCCTTGATAAGTGGCGGCGGCGTCAAAGACTAGCCTTAATTTCCCCGGCTTATTTGGATTCTTTACCCCAAAATGGGGTAAATACCAAACCGGATCTTGGACGCCGCTTTCCAACCTATTGGCGTACCCCTGATCAATTAACCTATCTATCTGCTTCTTATAGGCCTCAGCGTATTCAGGGTCCCGGCTTAACTTACGCTCTATCCCCGCTAAGCGATGGCGAGCGTAAGCGTAATTGTCGGGGAGTTGCGGGCTATCATGCCTCCACAACAACCCCACTTCCCATTGGCCATCCTTATTCTGATGGCTAGTATTATTTAAAATCTCTAGAGCTCTATCGTTGTCCCTATGTGCTCTAGGAATTTCTACTATCCCTATAGATTCCAGCTCGAACTGGTTCTTTACCATCGTATGTAAATCTAATAGTGGTTCCGCGACACAATTCACAGACTCTACAGCCGACCTATGTCCTTTGCCTACGGGTCCATGCACGACCCAACCTAGCTTGGTCAAGGAAGCAACGGGCTTACCAGATTTTCCTCGGCGTATATCCCGGCCGACCAGCAACTCCCAATTGTCTTGTCCCAGCAACAGCAGCGGCTTGGCCCCAATCATTCCCTCGCAGCCCAAGTCGCGCAGGTGAGCGTGCTCCGTAAGCAACGCAGCCGGCACTGTTTGTGCGGGTAAGTCCAGTCTTTTGAAGGTACGACACTTCACTGTAAACACTCTGCCGTTTGGCCCACGCACTGACACTGTCAATCTTCGTGAGGTCTTGTCTGACACCTCTTGTCCGCGCGCACTTTTTAACACTAAGGGTTCTTCCTGGCCCCCAGCGTTCTCTGCCAACGAGTCATCTATCAGCGATATCGTGGCCCCGTCATCAAGTAGGGCGTAGCACTCGTGTGTGTTGTTCCCTATTGTTACACACACGGGTAATATTTTTAGAAGTGACTTGCCGTGGTACTCACTCACGTTCGTGACACTTTCAGTGGTCTTTTTCTCTGCGTGCAATAGGATGTGGTGTGCATAGTTGCATGACGGACATTTGTTAGCTCGACAGAAATTCTTTGCATGTTGTTTCACTATACATTTAAAACATAAACGTTTATCCTTTACGTGTTGCCATCTTTCATCTATATTCAACTTGGCAAACTTATCACATTTGGTGAGATTGTGATCTCCCTCACACATTGTGCACTGAGACACTTTTGTTTGTGGTGGTACATTGTCACTTTGTACATGCAATCGTTGAATGCTTCTATATGGGACTTGCTTTGGTGCGCTTTTCTGTGGTTTAGAAACCGGTGCTCCGGTAGCGCCTACTTCCATTTGCACATAATAGGAGGTAGCTCGGGCTAAGTGACTTAGGAATTCTGACAATATTTCCAAACTAGACGACACCCTTACGTCAATTCCCTGGGTAGAAGCCATGCCCATAGCAAAGTCCCCATACTGAGCTCTCTGTACAGGTGTCAACTTATTTAATAATTCACTCACCAGTTGTGGGTTATTCAGATATCCTGTTGCATGCACATTCCTCAGCAGCGACACACAATTCCGCACTGTCGATGAGAACTTTCTTAATTCACGACCACTTTCCGTTACTTTAGGTAACGCACGCACTTTCCTTAATGCACATTCCAGTATTAGGTTCGGGTGTCCAAACTCTTCGTCCAGTGTCTTCATGATTTCCGTAGGATTCGTAGATGTCCTGAGCAGATCTTCTACTGCTATCTTGGCCTCTCCCTGCAGCGATGTTTTCAGGCGCGCTAGGTTCTCATGCGGCTTGAAGTTGTACATTGCTGTAGTGTCCCAGTACATGTTCTTGTATGACAGCCAATCAGCTGGATCTCCATTGAAGTATGGCAACTCATAAGCTTGTCTGGGCACTGGTCGCGGACGAGCTAGGTTCGAAATGGCCTCTGCTAGCTGATCTATCTTCCTGTCTCGCGATCGGCTTCTATCTGTATCTTCAGCGAAGGTTTGATCCCAGTCAGGCACTTCACGTTGCACTCGCGGTACACTGCCACTCGGTATAGGCGTGTCGGGCACTAAGTCTCGGAACTGGACGGCCGCGGGCGCACACTGTTGTGGGAGCGCTGATACTTGTGGCGTCACGGACATAGGTACTCCGCGAGATGTCGCGGGCGCGAACGCGGGCACATTGTGTGAGGTCGCGGGCGCGGACACGGGTACTTCGCGCGAGGTCGCGGACACGGACACTGTCACTGGCACTGAGTTTGACGGCACTTGTTCACTGGGTGCGGTACGAGTAATCCACTCTTCAACTCGGCGAGTCGTTCCTTCTTCATCTGATGAGTTATCTTCCTCGGCTGCTGCATCTATTTCAGCCAATTCTGCTTCAAGTTTCTTCCTCACGAGGTTTTCTTTCAGGCGCACTAGCTCTCTTTCAGCCTCGTATTCGACCCTCCTCCGAAGATAGTCGGCACTTCGTTGTCCGCTTTTCGTGGAGACGTGGCTGGCTCTTGATCCTTGTTTCCTTGCACTCCGTCGTATTTCCGATTCCCTTGGTGTTGCAGCATCACTGTAGTCAATCACACGACCGGGCCCCGCCAATGGAATCACAGGTGCAGGTACAGGAACAGAAGATGACGTAGGCGCTATCGATGGTGATCCCGGTGCCAATTCAGACGGCACTCCCGAGTCACTCTCCATGGCACGTCGCTTGTTGATTGTTTCCTCCAACTTGCGTAGCTTGCTTCGTGTAGTTACGGCGCTGCGTTCACTCATCTTCTCTGGCGATCTTTACAAGGCGATCTTGATGAGTCTTGAGAACGCTCTTGATAAGTCTTCAGGCAGTCTTGATAAGTCTTCAGGCAATCTTGATAAGTCTTCAGGGCGATCTTCACAGGGCGATCTCGACGAATCTTCAGGCCGATCTTCAGACTTTCCAAGACGATCTTCAGCTTTTTCAGGACGATCCAGGCTCGAAGGACCAATTTTTATGGAATATTCAGGCGCAGGGGTGGATGATTCCCGAAGAAATTGAAACACAGGAACTTGAAGGCTTCACGATTTATTCTCTCTTCATAATACAGCAAGTTTTGAAACACGATGACAAACGACGACGACAATTTCGGCCGTGAGGCGGCTATATTTATACCCCCCGTAGGTGGGTGCAAGTAGTGGTGGTCTTATACGACCACCAAAATTCTAATAAGCCAATCATATGATCACATAGTGGAGCAGTATTTGCACGTGGGTGGAAGTAGTGACAGTTGTAACCATACAATTCTTTATTTTTCTGCCAACCACGTTCATTACAATTAACATTAACTTTTACCTAAACCTAGACTTAACAACTTATATGAGCTAGGAGATCGTTGTGCTCCTCAACACATAGATAAGGTTTTCTTTAGGTGGGAAATCATCCAATGATTTCTACTGGGTCTAGGGCGTATCAGACTTTTACTGACTAAAACTCAGAACTATATTCCTTCTTTGACTTGCATTCCAAGACCCCGTGGTTCCCTTTCTGCTGGGTAAGGTAACCTTATAAGAAAATTGTTATTGTAAACATCTCCACTTTGTAAGCTTCTTTTTTATTGTGTGAATGTGAAAAGACCGTAGACTCCGTGGCTTGATAGATTACTATTTTTATTGTGCTTTGGATCTACACCATCCGCGAAAATTGTTTTACAAAAACTGTTTAGCTTTTTCCCAACAAAGATGGGGTGGGCTCCTCCTTACCATGAATCTACACACACTATTCTAGGGTTACATAAAATATTTCAGTAAGTCAACCAAAAATAGCAGGTCCAATAAATAAAAATAAATAAATACACATATCCAGTCTTCGGTATTCATATCACGGAGATAGTAAATTCCCAATATGATAGGCTGTAAATTTTATTATACAAGAACGTGTAGGTATGTGTGGATTTTTCACGATATTTTTCCTTTGCTGAAAGCTTATGGCAGATTTTTTTAACGTTGCCTAAACTGGAGATAATATGATATTTTACCAATAACTGTCTACCACTACCTATTGGTACTTGTATAGTTATTGATACATAATAGTTTGAGTGAGCAGTGGGTGCCCTGTGGTAATAGCCCCGACTTACGAGTCACGGTTTCAAAACCACCCAAATACATTACTTTGTGCAATTTATTTCATCACCACTCACATAACAGTGAATGGAAACATCCTGGAGAAAATGGCATGATCTAGAACCAAAAATTTGAAGACATGTGACATCATGTGCGGATTACGGCCCATTTCCTATCTGAGAGGCTAATTATGTTATGCTTAAATGTTATGACATACTAGTTTTAATCTGTTTCGAAGTTTAAACAACTTGCATGTGTCACAGAAACAGGATTTTCACTCCCTTCTCCACTCACTTCTATTTTTGTCAGTCGGCGGTCACATTTTAAAATTGAAAGTAAAACTCAAGGTGATCTTTCAGTCTGATAGATCGATTATCTCTAACCAACTGTGAACAACACAAATTAATTTAGTCGCAACATAACATTAAATTATTTAGAAATTTTTTAAGTACATTTAAGTATGTCTAGAGACTCACCGACCCCACAGTCAAACCATTGCAACGGTTTTATGGGGCTTATCTTATAAGCTACTTACCTTTTTGAAATAAAGATAAATAAATAAATACATAATAAAATAACCATGTCAGCTGAATGCCTGTAACGAGTATTAAAGATCTACAAATGACAGCTGGGAGCAACGTCTTAAGCACATTAAGGTCTTGGTGTGTAATGAAGAGTTACCCATCCACATTGATCCCAAAACAGATGGTCGATAGGGCATCCAATGGCTCTAGAGCGGCGACCATGTACCAAACGATGCAGCGTTAGGTTTTCTAAAAAGGTAGACCGGTAACCTGTGTGATAACGATACCAACAGGCTAGGTCAACGCGACAACCAGAAACATTATGATGACTATCTCGAGAACTTCCAGGACCCATGGGCAGACCGAAAGGGAACACTAGGGTCCTGGAACTCTAGATGTGTGTGATTTTAGTCAATAAAAGTCTGACACGCCCTCTCACTCACACTGTCATTGGATGATTTCACACCTTAAAAAGAATAACTTCTATGACATTTTCAAGTATACAAGTCCTGGAAGACTGTCTTGTCTTCCATATCTTTTAAACTCTTCAATCAAATTGTAAAACTGAGTAGAAGTTGTGCGAAATTTTTAACTAATACTACAAGCTAGCGAAACGGTTTGAATCAAGTTTTAGCGAGATCTCCCAACTTTTCTGTCGTTTTAAGCGTCAGCTTCGAAGAGCTTAAATGTTCTATGTGTCTTTTAGAACTGAATCAGGTGTGAAAGTTTTCAATTAGTGCCTGGCTATTTTTTTTTTAAGTGGAAAATCTTCTAGTGTGGAGCAGGAGGGCGGGTCAAACTTTAGCAGTAAAAGTTTCTTCTTTGCCTTGCGTTCCTCCTGGAAATCCTGTGGAGGTTTTCCTTTCAGGAGTCAACTCATGGTCCCAGTAGGCTTCGGCCCTTCTAGAACACTACGCACCGTCGACGATTCAGGCTCCGTCCGGACGGTTTGCGGACGGCCGGACGCCGAGCTATCTATTACCGGACGTCCGCAAGCCCACGCCTACGGTGGCTGGAAGTCAGTGTCGAGGTCCCGGCGGTTAATCTATCTGAATTTGGTTTTCAGATTTAGTCAATGGGGGACTATTGTACGAGAAACGTGTCTTCATTACAACCAGCCGATCTCCCTTGAGGAGCAGACTAGGCCTCCCAGTTTAATCAGGGTGTCTATAATAGAATTTGGTAATCCTAAGGTTCACGTGCGTGTATCAGTGATAACCATGAACTCAAGGAGTAGGTACATTCCAGCAGCTCCATCTTCTAATGATGCTCACTATGGTTTTAAGCAGCTTATCTACTAAATATCTTAATTTTTCGTATTTAACTGGAAAGCCCAGGTGTGTGCATGATTTATGAAACCTTGTAAAAAAACTTTGACCTAAAACTAAGACGCAATTTTTGGCGGGAGTCACCGTTTCCAGAATCATCTTTACTAATACTATAAATGAGAAAGTAACTCTTTACCTCTCTGTTTGTAATCTTTCACGTCATAACAACTGAACGGTTTTAGATAAAACTTGGCATACCAGTAGACCATGTCCTGGATGAGATTATATTTCGGTTTTAGCAAAAAAGCACTCACCTTGGCAACCAAACCTTGGGTTTCTTTCATCACTCTACTGATATTGTCAACTGCGATAATTCTTAACAGAAACGTACGTAGTTAGTATTTCCAGTATTATACCTTTAACCCACAACTTCGCACCTCCTAGAACCGATCTCTCATCAAACACGAGCAAACTAAAGCTCTTCCAATCCCCATATTGATTCGATTGTTCTAGCCCACATTTGTACTCGTTCGTGTGAATTCCTTCATCGATACTAAAACGGTTTACGGGACTTGTGAAGCCTCAGACAATGGATGACATTCTTTAATTCACTTTCAAGTAAGTTACGAGTTTATATTTTTATTTAAAAGAGAGGTGGTGCAATGTGATTTACATCCGTAGGCTAAAAGAAAGGTGCATTTGAAAACCAACGGCAGGCAACTGCTACGTAGTGTCCTGATATTATGCTGAACTGGACCTATTTGGCATAGCCGTGAGATCTGATCATAACTTATCAGACGATATAAGATAAAGTTAAAATTAAAAAAAAAACCCGACTACGACAAAAAAAACCGAAGCTGACAAAGTATGAAAAAAGATATTCAGAATGCTGAAATTAAACAAGATTACTGGAGAAACAAGAAAAGAACAAAAATAAAAGCCGTAGTCACACGTTATTAAAGCGTTACTATTACTGTATCATATAACTGTATCATGAAAAATCACAAAGTTACAAACTTGTTATGTTACATGGTTGTCCGCTCAAATACATGGTCACCGGGCCATCCGAGAGACTGAGGGGTTGTTTTGCTCCCACACCCAGATGTGATCTGGCACCTAACACCCGCTATGACTTGCCGTGACCTGGGTTGTACTTAGTGTCGGCGGTGTCTAACTTGGGACCTTTTTTAAATATGTTTAAAAAATATAATATGGTGTTAAAAATTATTGGAATCGAGACAGTTACTGATTCTGAACAAACTATATTCAAGTTTCACATATACTATAACTAATGATGATATATGATGTATACGCACGTGATTGCATGTACAGTCAGTTCTGTCAGTCAACTTTTTTCAGAAAATTCTTTTTTTATGGAATCTACGGAGTTCCTTGCCGATTCTTCTCCAAAGGAAACCACCAACTGGAACCGTGCACTAACTTTTAACGTTTTATAAGTACTCAAGTAGACCTACTTGTGTATTAGTGGTGCTGGAGGAAAATGCTCAGAGTCTCTTGGACCAAGTTTCGAACAACCGCTTTCGTTCTCGAGAAATCGAGCGTCAAGGAGCGCTTGTCTGCACTGGCACGCAGTCGTAATATTAATTACCTTGGCCATATTTGTCGACGTGGAAGTGACTCCATCGAAGGAAAGGTGGGACGAGGCCGCGTGTCAGATCACTGACGCGATGGACAGACCGGATCTAAGTGGCTGCCAGCAGGCAAATGTCGTGCGGCGTACCCTGACTTCTTGCTTCCGGAGACCTACCTTCGTGATACCGCGTCTCAGAAGACGCACTTTTAGAATATATCCCACAAGGTGGACTGATGATCAAATGCAAATCACTGATAAGGCGTCATAAAGGCAATTTAACACCAATCTTTAATAAAAACACCAATTACAGAACTCACTTGAAACTCAACACAAGACGATATAATACTAAAAATAAACAATAGATGTTATTATGAAAACGTCGAAGTTCAGGGATGAAAAATTAAAGAATCCCGCTTTGTGCTAGACAAATCCCTCAGACACGGCGTTTGAATTATTCAATTCATTCGATTAAGGTGCTACGTATTAATTCGACTCGCGCGCTGAATTTGTAAAAGGACTTCGTTGAGGACCTACGGACTGATCTTATGGCCGGGCCTTTAAGTTATATTTCATAATGAACACATAAAATTGGTACGTTGCAGATTTTTTACTTTCTTGGGAAAGCATACCAGATTGTTCCAGGGCGTTTGAAATAGTTACCGCGGTTCTAGATCACAAAGAGCAACTGACACATGTGGGCTGTTATCAGTAAAATCCGATACTCCTTCTCACTCCATGCAGAGTGGGTGGACCAATTTTGACAGAACTTCTGTCAAAATTGGTCCAGCCGTTTCGAAGATTAGCCGAAACAGACCAATAGACAGACAGACATACAAAAATGTTAAAAATTGCATATTTGTTAGAGCTATTAATATACTTTCATACGCATTAAGTAAAAAAATATATTTTGATATTACAAACAAACAGATTTAAAGGAGAAATAGTGACAAAATACTAGTTTTTAACGTGCCCGCAAGTTTTTTGCATCCGTATATTCTCCGTAAACCCTAAACGTAATGGAAGGGAAGCGTTTACATATAATTATTCAAAGTACTCGTTATTACAAGTTAAAATGGTCCTCGTATGTATGAGATATCAAATAAATGTCTAATTTCTGTTTAAATTTTCAGCCATGAATACAAAAAGATTAACGAATTACATTTAATTCAATATTCAAACAGATTTAACTGTGAATTAATTAATTTAAATATATATAATGTATATATTTGATTAATGTTTTCTACGTGAATTTAACTTAGATATATTTTAGGCGTTTATTGGCTCACTGAGCTGTTGCCAATGTTGGCACATGTTTCCATGCAATATGTGTATTGGGCACTATTCCAATCAGAGGAAATGGCTAAGATTTTTTACTATAATTTCTAAACATTCCAATTGTTTTATTTATTTTCCGACCTAAATTTGTTTTTCTTTTTGTGAAAAGTATGTCGTTCCAGCTGCTCGAAAGTAATTGTAGTAGTATTGTGTAGATTTAAAAGAGTGTCAAAGAAATGAGGATATCCGCAGGAGAACCAAGGTTACGAACATAGCCCGAAGAATCGCCAAACCTAAGTGGCAGTGGGCAGGGCACATTGCTCGCGGAACAGATGGTCGATGGGGACGAAAAGTTCTGGAATAGCGACCGCGTACCGGAAGACGCAGCGTTGGAAGGCCTCCCATAAGGTTGACCGATGACCTGGTGAGGGTCGCGGGAATCCGATGGATGCGAGACGCACAGGACCGGTCATTGTGGCGGCATTTGGGGGAGGCCTATGTCCAACAGTGGACGTCTTTCGGCTGAAATGATGATGATGATGATGAAAAGAGTGTCCATAAAGTTTCTTGCACATTCTTCTCCACAGATCTACGCTTTGGAATGTGCAATTATTGTTACTTTTCTGTCTGCCGACTTCTTGACAATTCAAAGGCGATTTATTGAGTAATAAATATATTATTTTATATTGAAGTAAGTGGTTTTGTTACAGCATAAACTCAAAAACTACTCGATCGATTTTATTATTAATCGACATAGCCTACATTATTTTTTCATTCGGGCAAAGCTGCAGTCACATTATTATCATTGTATCAGTAACCATACTTCCCATGAAGAATTCTTCCAATAAGAAACAGCATATCGTCTGCTTTTCTACATTTAACAACCTAGTTATGAAACTACGGAATGCATTCAAAACTTTTCAAATTCAAATATAAAGAACAATCTGAAAAATAAAAATGTAATACAAACTCGAAGTAACAACATTTTATTACGTACTTACACTTTTTGGCGTAAACTAGTTGGTCTAGACTTTGTTCATGAATACTGTTTACAGTTTCTACATGACATGTCGCAGCAATGTTATTAAATAAACAACAGTTAAAACTAACGTTTTGTTTGAGATTTCTATTTTGTTTGAGTTTAATTTGTGCTTTTTCTAGTTCATTTTATGTTTTGTCCTAGTTACCTTAACAATTTTTTTTTATTTAGTCTATACTTTCCTACTGCTGGGTATTAAAGGCCTTCCCCAACTTCTTCCAGGTATTCTTTTCTCGAGCCAGCCTTTGCGGTAGGCGTCTAGGTCATCTCTCCACCTCTTCCCAGGTCGACCTCGGCGGCGTTGTCCATCTTCAGGTACCGACTTCGTGGAGACTTTTGCCCTACGGTCAGAGTGCATGCGGCTGATGTGAACCGCCCTATCCCATTTTACCCTGGCAGAATTTGTTCCTACGTCTATGATCCCCGTCTTTCACGCAGCGTAGTGTTCCACATTCTATCGGCTCTTTTGACACCCAGAATGTTGCGGTCCATTGCTCTAAAGAGCAAACCCCAAGGTGAAACTTTTACAACTCCGTGAGTGACCTTGTCAAAATACCGTAGATTAAGATGGGCAGAATACACGTATCAGTGTGTTTTCGAGAGATCGGTAGATCGCACGTATTCACGCATTTCATGCAGACAACGGTTCCGCATGAGATGCCTCAGCATAGGAGCTCTCGGCTCTCAGCTACGACTTTTAGTGGTAGGAAAGACCTCACGGCGTCCTTAACTTCCGCATGACGCAGGTCCTCACCGGACATGGTAAGTGCGAGAGGTTCCTGCACCGGATTCGTGCCGAAGAGACGCCTGGGTGGCACCATTATGTGGACCGCCCGGAGGACACGGGGAAGGTTTGGACGCCTGGGCTGAGCAACGCCGTGTCCTCGTGGCGGCGCTCGCCGGGTCTTGGTACAGGCCATGGTCCGGAGTGAGGAGGAGTGGCAGGCGGTAGTCTCCTTCGGCGAAGTAGTAATGCTAGCAAAGGAGGCAGCTGCACGCGTGAGGCAACGGTTCTCAAGCCGCAACCGCCGCTGGGATTCTGATCCCGATTTCCGGCCACCGTAGGCCACCTTTTCCATAGGAAACGACTAATTAAAATCGTTAACTAACTTTTGACGTTTTTTAATCGTATCATTATGGCATAGGGGCTGTTTGAAAATTGTAGGCCAATCAACTAATTTCAAATCTACACTAATATTATACAGAGGTCATATTTTTTTTTTGTTTGTAGGAGGTAATCTCTAAAAGTTCTGGTCCCATTGCGAAAATATTTTCACCGATAAAAAGCAGCTTTATTCTTGAGTGACATAGACTATATTTTATATATGCGGGTGAAGCCGCGGGCAAAAGCTAGTCAGTAATAAGACAGTCTGTTCTTTTGTTTGTTGGTTAACTTAGTAAGAGTCAACTATTTATATATTAAAAATTACTTAGCGAGCAATATCTTATACTATTTACTTTCTCCATAAAAAAATCGTTCCCTCCCAATCCCCACTGCCCTCATTAGCCAAAGTTTGCGTGAAAGAGAGCAAAAAAATCTCGTAAACTTATCATTTCACGAACAAACAGACCAAATTGCCCTGAGAGATGCGCTGCGAAAAATAGTCGCCTCATTAGAGTTACGAAGTAGGGAGCCTGCACTTTGAAAAACTTTGAAATCATTTATTTTTTTCCTTAAAAGTTTGTCGCCGAATGTATTTATGGCTAAAGCGCCTTTGCTAGCTTTGAAGTGTTTAGAATTTTATAACTAACTTCAGCCAGCGACTTCCTGCCATAAAGTAGGAAACTTTTTCCAAGAGAACATACCGTCGGGTTAAAGAAAAAAATAAAATATATATATCCTATTCCAGGATATAGTCTTACACTTTAATGAAAATCTGTTCAGGTGTTAGAGCGTGAAGAAGTAGCAAATATATGTACAATTATACATATGTACATATTATCTGTCGACTTAAAAAATTAGTATGATGTGATATTAAGAGAGAAACAGAGATCAGAATCAGAATCAGAAACGTTTATTTCAAATTACAGGCACTTTTGAATTGTCAAAATGTTAGTCAGTCAAAAAAAACAAGTGAAACTAAATTGCATGTTCCAAAGCGTAGATCTCTATAGAAAAGAACGTGCAAGAAACTCCATGGGCACTCTTTTAAATCATAAAATGAGTTACATAAATCTTGGTTACATATCATCAGGGTTAAGCGACACTAGGTCCATGGATAGAAAGAAAGAAAAACATTTTATTTGGCGGAACAAGGCGAAAATTTAGAACTAACAAATTATAAGTATATTTTGTGAAAAATATGCGCCACATCCGCGTAAAACGGCCGATGCTCAGCATAATGCCGTGACCACACGCAAAATATATATTCTACTATAATTTTATTTATTAATCTTTCATTTTTAACTTGCTATAAATAGTTATTGTTACCAATTTTATAATTGTTTTCAGCATAATATTAATTACACAATTTTGTAAAACCGTATATAGTGCATGTGGTGTTAGCCTATAATTGATTGCTACACTAGTGGATGTCTGTTTCGTTTTTGTAAAATGTAAATGTATTGTGTAAGCAGTTGTTGGCTGACCAAATAAATAAATAAAATGCGACAAGTATATAGCGCTGGTTTTCAGCGTGGGCCGGTAACGGTATCGACTTATAGACGTCGGCACTGTATTGTGTGCTAACAGATTACATAATGACATTCCAATACTCCTCCTTACCACGGAAAGTTACACCCGTATTCACAAACGTTAAGTTAAACAGTAAGTCCCGACCGTCATTTCAAGTTCTCCAAAAATCGTTATAAGTAATCAGAAACCTAAAAAAATGTAACATCATCAGTTTTGCCATCGTCTTACCCTGTTCTCGAGTTGCAGAGACAAGGAGCTACTGTCTCCTTGTAGTATACGGTATTCCGCTGTATGCAGTAAAATTGAAAACCGTCCCAAAAATAATTGATATTCATGTTTAAATATACTTTTATTAATTATTATTAGATACTACTACTATCAGTTTTCTTTTTTTTTTTCGGTGGCACAATCATTCAATGACATCCCCCGCACTTGGGCGGAGCGAGAGGGTGTGTCAGACTTTTAGTGACTAAAAACCCACTCCTATTCCTTCGTTGCTTTTCATACCAGGCTCGAGTCTTCCGTTCAGAAGCAGATCCTTGGCCCCAGTAGGCTTCGACCCTGCTGGGCTCCTACGATCAGATAGGATTAGTGTTTTGTTATAGGCACATGATGGCGCCAAACTCGTAGCAAAATTCTGGATTGACTGCACTACAATTGCCGTTGACAAAAATATCGACAAATAGAGAAAGGTAGGTATTTCATTACTACAACTACGTTATCATAATCTCCCTAACCTATTTTCCCCAATTAGCTTGGGTCGGCTTCAAGCCTAACTGGATGCGACTGAATACTCGTGTTTTACATGGAAACCTGGAAACCATGGAGCTGGAAATCTGGAAACCATAGAAACCATGGAGCAGTGGTGACCAAATGATAACGGCTCCGACTTACGAGTTGTAGGTCGCGGGTTCAAACCCAGCCAGGCGCATTACTTTGTGTAATTTATTTCATCACCACTGCTCTCAAAACGGTGAAGGAAAACATCGTGAGGAAACCGGCATGTCCTAGAACCGAAAATTCAAAGACATGTGACATTCATCAACCCGCACTGGACCCGCGTGGTGGATTACGGCCCATTCTCTCTCCTAAAGAGGAGGCCTGAGTCCCAGCAGTGTAAACATTGAAAGGCTGATTATACTTTTACATGGAAACCGACTGCCTTTTTATTTGTTTTATTATTTTTTACTACAACTACGTACGTACGTACGAAACAGGCTGTTTCCGCCGACTATATTAAAACGATGGAACAAACTATCTCACAAACCGGAGAAACATCACTTTCTTCTGGATTCCCTATCGCCGGAAAATAAACATAACACAGTATGGCCACCATATCATAGCTAGTTACATAATGGAAATAAAAATAGCTCGTATGGCAATAAAAAGTAATGACAAACTAATCAGTCGGACAATATGGACGTCTTATAAGCAATAGTGTCTTCCGAATGGCTGCTTGTGATCGAGTTGGACGAGCAAGGGGCATATAGAGGATGTTGTTTGAACGGGAGCCCGTTGGAACTATTCCAACCTTGGCTGTGATTAGCTATTGCTGTGCTATTAATACAGATAGTTATATATGTGGTCTTTTTTTGGAAAATATACTCTATTGAATGGTTTATAACTCAACCGGCGAAATGCAAATTTGTTTAGTTTCAGTTCAGTATCACATAATGACATGAATGTATTCACACAATTATACTCTTTAAACCCATTAATATAACTCTTTATCTTAGAGAAGAACTAAAATTTGGCATTTTAATAATAATTACATGTTTTTAATGAGTATAATTGTGTAAATACATTTTCTTTTTAAACTAAAAATTGCAAAAATCTTTTTTTCATTTCGTGAGCTATCTTGAAGCATTCACTTTTAGGAATGGTTGTTTTTTTTTATAAGTCACAATTGTTTGAAAAAAGAAGATTGATATCAATCTTAATGGCATCAGTGTTATAGATAACGAGTGTTTCTTCCTGCTGAATTCGACACAGATACCTTCCAAAATACCCACAACCGGTAAGTCCTGCACAAAAAGAGGATGCCGTGACGCCTCTGTAGACACTTCTCAAAGACAGGCATTACTGCTGCGATTTGATTGTGGCGTGCTCGCTGTGGCGAGGGGTTAAAATCATACGATGTTGTTTTACCAGAACATAAACCAGAAACATACATATGCCCATGCATACATATGCCTTTTCCCTTGGGGTAGGCAGAAATGACAACTGCTATGACCCATACATGCTCTTTCTATTCATTGACGGTCATACATCTGGATCTGGACGAGTACATAACATGTTTCCTGAAGGTATTTTTACCTCTAACCGTTTTATGCTAAAGTACAATAAATAATTGCGATGCTTTCGGAATGAATTGCAAGCACAGAGTGATTGTACAGTTTTACGAACTTAACGCGGACGAAGTCGCGGGCAACAGCTAGTAGATAATAGACCACTAGTTTTTAATTAGTAAAAATACTTAAAAGGCTTATTAGAAAATACCTTGTTATTATTTAAGTAAAGTCTCAATAAATAATATTCATACACAGAAAAGTTATTAGCGTTTGTTTATATCTCAAAATATTACTCAATTTATGGAAATATTGTAAGTACAGGCTATTGATTATGAATGAAAAACAATGGCAAAACACTGCGCGTAGTATTATCTAGTAGCAATTGTTATGCATAATTGATTAATTGATCAATTATGAATTGACCAATTATGACCATTTTTCGTGGACAATTTTAGGATTTCGTTTTTTTTTTACTTTTGACTACATAAATATGATCAGTAACGGGTACAGATAGAGCCCATTTTTTTATACTAATTAAACAATTGGGTTGTATAGTATCATCTCTTTATTATATCATATAGGATGTATATGGATAAATAAATAAATAAGCTACGAGTATCAGAGAGTCTACAACACCATTCCTCGGTTTAAACATCTAAATTAACATCAAAGTGATGAATGCTATAGATTCCGGAGCGGATCGTTTCCGCTTCGCCACTCTGTTGTCCCCTGTTTGCGCTAGGACGTCTTTGCCGCAGATTTTGTTTCATTCATTCTTCAGTGGGAAACTTTGGATTTTTTTCACCTTTTCTTGATCGAATTTCGTTAATAGTTCTATTGGATTCTTAAGGCGTGATTGAGTTTGATGGCGTCGGTTTTAGAGTTGGATTTCTTTGGATTCAAAAATTACTTTCGGACTTCCAGAGTTCTGTAGTATCGTAATTTATTAATTTTTTTGACGGAAAGAAATAAAGATAAACATGTTTATCACACTAACACACAAATTTTATAATGGTGAAATTTTGTGTGTGTACGTTTGTTATGTCTTCGCGCTCGATCGTCTTAACGAATTTCGATGAAAGTTGGTACATGCACGGTAGACTATGTCCTGAAATAGCACATGGATACTTTTTATCTCGGGAGTATGTTCTGTTGGAAAAATTTTCTACATTCATGCAGGTAAGTAGGATCGAAGGACAAACTTATATTAAACTCTTAAATTTTAAAAATATGTTCTTCTATAAATATTCATATACGTAACAACCACTTTTTTCTTATTTCAATCCCCTCGTTTCTGTGCCAGTCTCATCCAGGTTTTACCAAGGTTTGCAACAATGTTGACTGCCATCAGTCTCATCGCTGGACGGCCAAACATTTCTTCTTTCGGTCCTTCGACGCCACTCGGTCATCGCTGCTCTGGAGTAAGGCGCTTAAAAGCAGAGAGTTGGCAGGCGCGGTGATAATAGCCAGCTATTATCACCGCGCCTTGTTAAGTGCCGTGCCTGGTTTCATATGAATTCTATTATTCGTTTTCCGATGTCGAAAAGATTTGTGCATCTTTGTATCTCAACATTTAGGACTCTGTCTCTAGACCTATGCCAAGGAACGCTTCATGGCTCTCTGTGCAACTCTCAGCCTGTACACCATCTCCTGCGTTCGCGTCCACATCTTCGTACCTAACGTCATGCTAGGCAGGATACACTGGTTAAAAGAGGTGGGTCTACGGATAATGTGAAATTTATCAGCCAGATAGAATAGAAAAAAATATATATACATTACTTTTACACTTTAAATTTATGATACAATAGCGTTCTTATCGTTGACGTGAAAATAGTCTTATTACTGAGCGATATCGACCATGCAACCTTCAGAATATTTCAGAATTCTGTGATTCACCAATTGTACGAACTGATAAATCATGATTAAACCATTTTCTCTACGAATTCCCCAATCTATACCGACATACCGACACTATAAAGAAGCGGTAGTTACATATTTATAGGCCCACTTCCTCGACACGTCCAAAAAGTTAGCGTCCATTCCCTTTCAAGGCTAACCTTTTCAGCTTAATATCTAACAGATTTTTTTTCACGGTTCCTTTAGGCGTATCGTCAAAGAAATGTTCTCTATTACTTTTTTATAAGGGACCTTGAAAACTTTGTCTTCGCCTTTATCCCTTTGAGTTAGGAGTTATGCAAACCCTGCCCGAGGGTGTTATTCAATGGACTCGGTCAAACGGCTGTCCCTTATTAAGCCTTTCGTCGTGAATGCACGCGTGAACTCTGAGATATTTTCCTTTCTTTGAGTTTTCGAATACAATGTGTTTTTGATAGCATTACGGGTACTAGACATTATGTTGTTGTGTTAGCTGATAATGCATCTCTTATTTCCTTGGCACGGTGACTATAATATTGATGGCACGGTTGGTGCAGTTGATGAGTGATTGAATGCTGAGGTCCGGGTCGCGGGTTAAATCCCCGCACGGAACAAATATACCTATCCCACAGAGAAGTTTTCCGGATCTAGGCGTCTTGTGTATATAAATTTATGTTTGTGAGTGCACCCATGATACAGAAGTAAAACCTAGTATAGGGCAACATCTTTTTTAAATATTATATTTACATTGTTCGTGTATCTACTGCACAATAAAATTTGACAAAGAAATCAGAAACGTTTATTTCGAACAGGCACTTTTGAATTGTTAAAGGGTCGGTCAGTCAAAAAAGTGAAGCTAAATACGTTCCAAATTGTAAAAATTTCTGAATAACGTGCAAGAAACTCCATGGACACTTTTAAATCATGTTATAAGTCAAATTATAATCTTGGTTACATATTTCTAGTCTAGTTTACAAAAGGAAAAAACGGAACCCATATAGGATCACTTTATTGTCCGTCCGTCTGTGTATCTGTCAATACCCTTTATCTCGGGTACGCGTAGAGGTATCGAGTTAAAATTAAAACGATATACACAGGTCTGCAGTCTTTAAAAGCTGTGAAAAAACCAAACTTCTTTTTTAAAAAAAAGATACGGCGATAGATATGTTGCAAAAAAACGAATATTTCGACACTCTCAAGGGAATCAAAATTCATAGGGTACTTACTTCCCGTTGATCCAGAAACCTGAAATTCGAATCTAAAAAATCTTCGAGAGATACTGGAATTGAACTAATTTCATAGGATGTACGGAACCCTCAGGGTGCGAGTCCGACTCATACTTGTCCAATTTTATTATTGTAACAATGAACAATAATCTTATAAAACATTATTCTCTTAAAAAAACAAAAAGACAATCTTTCATCAATAAGGTGACAAAATTACCTAAACACGCAGTACCTAAAGATCTCTTTTTCTAAAACAAGCAAAATTATTTAATTATATAGATTGCCTTAATAAAGTTCAGCTCTCAACTAGAAAATATTTCATTAGAACTATGGAGTTAGTAGAGTTGTAGAGTTTAAATTATTGCTTTCACGCGGAAAAATGTAAACAACGTCGAGTCTTGCTGAATAGTTTCAAGAACTCCGGACAGCATGGCTATATTTTAATTTGCTGCCTTGTTTCAGCAGGCAAAGTACGCTTTGAGTTGGCAATTTAGAATATTATTGTAACATTTTCTGATGTATTATTATGTGTAATTAATAAATTTAATTCTTGTCGACTGATCGACGCTTTGCGTGACCAGACAACTGGCTCATTCTTTACCGTCGCGAAGTTTGAAGGTCGCGGGTTGAGACCCAGCTAGGCGCATTATTTTGTGTAATTTATTTCATCACTATTGCTCTCAATGCGCTAAAGGAAAATATCGTGACGCAACCGGTATGTCTTTGAAACAAAATTCGAAGAAAATGTAACATCCAACCCACACTGGGCCCGCGTTTTGAATTATGGCCTATACCCTCTCCCAGAGAGGAGGCCTGAGTCTTAGACGTGGGAACATTATGAGGCTAATTAATTTATATACTATGCACACTTTATTGTACCTACTGATCAGATTTCGATAGAAAAGAACAACGTCCCATGTACAATCTGTAGGTATAGGTCCTTCTTAATATTATTTATTTTAATGACTATCTTCAGAAGTTGACAGCAAAATATACTTTTTAAATTGTCAGTTTTCATTTACTTCAGCAAAAACTGCTATCGGCCGATATCGATTGTTTTCGCCAGACAGGCAGAAAACTAAAGTCGCAGAAAAACTACGAAGAATAAAAATAAATAAACGCGTAACCATTTGTATTATTTACAATAGTATTCTGAAAGTATAGTGCCATTCTACACAAACGTCTAGTCTCGCCACAAATATTTGTACGTTAAATATTTATTTATTTTGGGATTCCAGAATCTGAGCAAAAAGAAAAGGACGAAATTGGATGAGTACTATATGTTTTTCTCATGAAATCTTACTTGAAGACTGGATACATGGAACAGTAAAACGGAAACTGAATGTTCCTTCAAAACTTTACAAAAGTCCTCAAATGTTAATAAGCGGCTTCGTCAGAGTGAATTTCAAAAATAATACCAAAGAAAAGGTACTATCGGAATAAAAAATCTTATATCCTAATCCAAGTCAACTGCGGCCATGGGACCTTTAATAATAATATAAACCCCATCGCCGTTGACGTCGTAGTGGCTCCAAAAAATCCTAGGTCTGTAAATGTGGAGTGTGCTTTGCCGTAACATGCCTAGGGTAAGACCAGACCAGACTACGAGAGATACAATCTACATGGCAAATTTGTGGCGAACTGATGGGCATTGGACACGGACCCGATCTTCTGGGAGAAATCGTGTTCCTTATCTACGGCTTGCCTTTATTGGCCGGCCGTTTTGAACACTGTCGAGGAACGGAGCTCCCACCTCTCTCTTGCCTTTATTGACTGGTTTGAGTGTAGATTCGCAAGAGCAAACATGCTCGGGAGAAGGATCCAGTAAGGTGCTGGTAGGGATGTTGTCCGTACTTCCAGGATTGTCCTGATAGCAGTGATATACCTCTCCATTCTTCAAGCACCTCTGGATATGTTGCCCTCTTGTTGCTGCGTCACTTTGTGCTAGCGACCGTTTTTGGGGATCGCCCCCTGCCTTTTTCATCGATGTATATTAATAGCATTGTTCAAGCGGTGACCTTAGGCTTAACATAGTTCTTGGTAACCAGCCCACTTAAGCCTCCCAAAACCATAACCCTATATCTTTGTTTTCCATATGTTGCAATAGTTTTCCACCAACCGGGGGTTGTCCTTGGGTAAATAACGTCTACAGGGATAATTTTCGGTTGGTATCACGTTTCACGAAAAAAGTCTGAGGAGCCTCTTGAGTCTGCGAGTTAGCTTCGACCCTTCGTATGGATTCCAAAGGTCCAGGCCCTCAGGGTCCTAAGATAAAGTAAATTGTACAGCAATGAATTGAAAGTGACTTAAATAAAAATGTGCAACTGCGCCTGAGCTAGGCCGAGCTTGTATTTCAGGACGCAGTTCTCTTCCCAGAAAAGAAGTTATCAATTTATTTATTCAACCAGAACGACAAAAATGCCAATTACACTGATTAGTTAGATACAAATTATATAAAACACATTAATATAACAGCATTTGCGTGTTACGTATAATGAGCACCTCTCTGTCATAGGAGTTACAGACAGCGAAAAGGTCAGCAACACGAAAGCGCTGCTGGCCTTTCTTGAGCTGGGGCGGATCGAATGACACATTCGTCTCACCAACAGGCCAAAATACAAATACAAAAAAAACCAAGTCCACTTCTTTGCCAAAATTCATCCTAGACAGTTCAGCCATTGTATCGTGATCACCAAACATACAAACTTTCACACTTACAGTAATTATAGGAGATAATAAAACTTAATATTTAGAAACCCTTGTAGCATAAACTTCGCTTTATAGGTACCTAGATCTGTGTGTTGTTTGCGTATCATATCCGGCAGCTAAGTCTCAGCTTACATAATGCAGTATCGGCAAACTTAGTGTTCTGCATCAAGTTTGCATTGCCAGTTCATTGACGCAAAGGAGGACATAGTAAATGGAAGACTAAAAAATATTAAAAGAATATTACAATAACAAAAAAAAAACATGGATTGCATTTAAATGCCTGCACAGAAATTAAAATCACTAGGTATCTTTTTTTTTGGGTGACACATCATAAAATGCATAATAACATAGCATAATCATCAAATGACGTCTTTCGATCTAAGGTGGAGTGAGAGAGTGTGTCAGAACTGTGTCCTTAAGTTACCTTTTGCGTTCTGTGGCCACGGTAATCTCTTTCAAAGATTCCTGCAGCACTAGCAGGCATCCTTCGGTTTTGCCGACATCTTTTTGGAGCGTGCGTGAAACACTACATGCTGCCGACAACTTGGGCACGGTTCAAACGATTGCCGGATGGCCGAATGGCGAGCTACCCTTGCTGATTTTGAGAGGCTCGCCGCCGCCGGTCGCCTCCACGAGACTAAAATACTACTTGCGACTTGTATCACGGCGATTCCTCTTTCATATTAACATTTCATACGCCTATGTCTTCATATTATCTCTCCATGTCTTACTTATTCTGTGACCACTTGGTACAAAATCTTAGCGATTGTTTCTCTTTGGTGTTGTAGTTTCTGAAGCGAGTGACCGCCCGATACTCGAGTTAGAATGTTAAAGTGGCTTACAGACGAACTCGTAGTGTTTGGTCATACAAGGAATTTAGTGGTGTTTAAACATTAAATATAAGTCAGGGTTGGCAGCTTTTAGATACAAATGAATGCTTTGAGTTTAATTTGTAGTGATTCAATTTGAAATTCCCATGTTTCAACTACTCTAATTTACAGTACTGTCAATAGTGACGCGTGATCCATCAAAAGTTATCATCATAACTAATTCAGCCGAAAGACGTCCATTACTGGACATATGGCCTCCCTTATATGTCAAAAAAATGTCAAGTCAAAAGTTAGCTGGAAACAAATCACAATATTTGAATTAAAATTACCAGTCTTAGCGTTGAATTTGTTCTATACAATAAAAAAAAACGGTTTTACCTCACATCCCCGGACACCGCACCTACCCCTGCCTCGCCCTCAGTTTGAATGCTGAGGTTCGTGTGTTGACGTATCAACTGATCACGTGTCTTTAATTTTTATTTATTTATTTAATAAAAAATTATTCACTAATAAGAAACACTATACAAAGGCGGACTTAATGCTTTAGGCATTTTCTACCAGTCGACCTTAGGGTGGTGCTGATGGTTTTTTCAATGAAAGTTATGAAACTAGAATTGGACCACCTTTAGTATTATTTAAAATCATTATCAAGTGCATATCGTACCCTTATTGCAATTTAAACCAACTATCTGCAATGTTTTACTCAAGTTAAATTAAATATAGCTATCGATTAGTCTCATCAAGAAGAATCTACATGTAAAACCGATTATTAGCTACGACACTTATATACAGAGCTATAGCTTCGGCATAAAGTAAATAACCTACAGATTTGAAGGAATATAATAATATAACATAATAACACAAAAAAATGGATGTATTTAGTGGGTTTTGGCATTAAGAGTACGATATCTCCTCGATACAGTTTTGTACTGTATCGAGGAGATATCGTACACGTCTGGTGAAAGATGACGAGCCCAACAATGATGAGCAAATGCAAATTTATTTAAATGCTGTAACAGCCCATCAGATGCATTATGGTAAAATAACTAAGGTAGCCTGCGAAAAACTAATTATCAGAATCAAGTTGTAGTATATCTTTCTCTTGATATTTTGGACGTCATTACACGATTAACAACCTTTAAAAATGACATCTTAAAGAGCGAATAAG
Organism: Mythimna vitellina; assembly: GCA_949316375.1. Taxonomy (NCBI): domain Eukaryota; kingdom Metazoa; phylum Arthropoda; class Insecta; order Lepidoptera; family Noctuidae; genus Mythimna; species Mythimna vitellina. The sequence goes on along the minus strand of OX438687.1, from coordinate 1,116,494 downwards.
AGAGTATAATTATCTATCTATCTAAAAGATACTTGTATAGAATAATTCACCTATAATACAATCTTCGCAACGAATTTAAAACATCAAATCGCAATTACAAAATCCGATTTTTCTGCGAGTCGATAAAATAGAATCTTCAATTGAATCGTGAGCTGGTTGTAGGACACGATTCATCGTTTAGTCTGTATCGATATTTACTCGGAAACTGGAATCGAGTTATCGGCGTCCATTCTCTTGGAATCTTGTTGATGCGTTGGAACTGGGTTTATTGGTAACGTTGGTTATAAGGGTTGTCGAGTAAGCAATTTTATCGTTTGATGGACTTTTAATTTCTTCGATTTAAATCGTAGTGTGTGTTGGCAGTTCTTAATTGCGTTCACCTTAATCGTATTTGCTCTTCTTTCTAAAATTGTATCGTAATTGAAATGAAAAACATCATTATAATGGTCGGTTTGTTCAACGTGATATACATATACCTAGATTAATAGACCGTACTCTTTATGAGTTTATTTCGTATCAAAGCAAATTATCGATTTTAAATTGTAAAATAATAGTACATCATTATTTATTCTGCCGAAAAACGTGCACTGTCAGATATAACCCTCCTTCAAACGTCGTCACACTTAGTAGCCCTGCTTCTCGCATCCATCGACCGTTCCTTTATAAGTGACTAGCTTTTGCCCGCAGCTTCACTAGCGTTCATAAAATATAGCCTGTCACTCAGGAATAAAGCAACTTTCTATCGGTGGAAAAATTTTAGTTATTGAACCAGCAAGTCTAGCCAAGTTACGACCGTTTCATTTCAATTCTCTTTCGTCGATCGCCTCGAATCGGCAACACCTCCGATTCCTTTGTTCTGTTCACCGTGACTGAGCGTTGAGATCACGCCATTCCCATACAATTGAAGTTTTTTACTAGTATTAACGATTGTAGATTATTAACTTGGCTAAGCCTTTAGTATCAGAGATTACCTCCTACAAATTAAAAAAAAACAAATTTACCTTTTTATAATATTATAATGTAGATGGGCTCTGACCACTGCCATTTAAATAAAACAATTCGTCTGTTTTTAGGGTTCTTTACCTAATTTGGCAAAAACGGAACCCTTATAGGATCACTTTATCTTTGTTGCCCGTCTGTCCTTCTGCACGTCAGGCAAGGCCATTTTTGTCAGGCACGCGTGAATATATTAAGCTGAAATCTATATATGAAATATCCAAATCTATTCTGTAGAACAGTGAAAAAAACAAACTTCTAAGTCAACGCAATCTAAAGACATGGACGCTTATACTCCATTCGTGTGCATATTTTGATACTCTCAATGAAACCAAAACCTATGGAGTATTTCCCTTTGACCTAGGATCCTGAAATTTGGAAAGAAGCAAGATCTCACAGTAGAAGTAAAAGAAAAATCTGAAAATTGTAAAGTTTAAGTTAAAGATTCAGAAAAATCTCGGGAATCAAACTCGTTTTTTTTTCGGAACATTCCGATAGAATAGAATAGAATAGAATAACATTTATTTGCATAATTCAGAAACTAATCAAAAAATTTAAATAGTCCAATACGGATAATGGCATTTAATATGTCAGTGAGACAATTGTCTCACTGAAATATCAAAAGTCATTACGCCATGTACATAATGTTTCAGTCAAAAATACAAATAAATGATAAATTAAAACCTCCGTCCAATATTTGCTCACCGTCATTGATTATTTACTAATTAAACGGATAATTACGATAATCGTTTCAATTGGTACGCGGTCACGAGTAATTTACCTTTGAAATAACGAGGTAAGGCCATTGTGAATGTAAATAGTATGGAAAAAATATTTAATCAAATTACCGTTAACGTTTAATGGGTGGCTCAGTAATGGAGCCTGTTTATTAAAACTTTTCATTTATATTTTTTAGAATGCTTCGTGGAAGAACCCGACCCACACCAGCCTGTGTACGATGCGTAAGCAAAAAATTGACGGCCAAACTGCCAAAGAATAAATTTATTTTTCACTAGCTACTGGCAGTGGCTTTGCCCGCATGAATGTCAAAAATTGTCCCAAAAGAACATACTCTCGAGATAAAAAACACATAACATAACATAACACATGTACACCACCACCACCCACCACCACACCACCACACCACCACCCAATGACACCATGACATGTAGACCATGTCTTGAAATATCACATTAGGATACTTTCCCAGCGCAAAGAAGTATCAAACATAAACACTCATAAACTTTCATCTTTGTAATGTATGAAGAAAGCCCTTAATGATTTTTTAAGTGAAAAACCCATTCTACGACTGCATTAGACCGCTAAATGTAGAAACGGTCTAAAAATATCTTTTTCAAAATTAAATTGTTTTATAAACTGAAAACCGTATTTATTTTCAGATTTTATCTAACACACGTTTCGCACAAACTTAACATAATTTTGCATTTAGATACATTTTCCATTACAATTTAAATTATTCAAGTTTATCATGAAATTCGCTTGGATTTATGTTGTAAAAAATCGTTGTCTCACCGTTTTTTGTTTTTTTTTTTGTTTTCTTTTAAAAACATAATTATTTATTCATTTGAAAGTTGAACAGAAGGCTGAGATGGAATTTGTAATGATTCGACGAAATACTTGGATTCGAAGAAAATGTTTTTACATTGTTTAAGATTTACTAAGAAGACAGTTAAATTGTTTTACTTTTTTATAAAATCACTTGCTTCTGCTAGCTTGTTCGCGTGCGTATGTTCAACTCGCCTTGTTATGAAGTGCGAAATTATATAATGACCTACGACGGACGTACGTCTAGGACGAGGCAAGAGGGAGTGTCAGATTTTTACATACTAAAACCACACCTATATTCTTTCAGTTGCCCTTTGTGTTCTAGGACTACGGGTTTCCCTTTCAGAAGTCAACCCATGGACCCAGTAATCTTCAGCTCTGCTGGGCTCCTACGGTTTAGCTAACATCTCTTTGAGGCACGAGTGGAACTTTATGCACTGTCGACAACTCAGGCTCGGTCTAGACGGTTACCGGGTGGCTGGATGGTAAGCTATCCATTGCTCGTCGTTCGCAAGCTCACGCCTATGGTCCGCAAGCACAGGTCTACGGCGAGTATGTTCTCTAATATAATTTTCACTGGGTAAAAAGTTAGTTTAGTAAAAGTAAACATTTTACGTACTGTTCAAAATTACATCAAAATGAACTTTAGCCATTTGAGCAGGAAAAGTAACGAACATAATTATGTACATACACGTACATACACTCACAAACTACCGCCGTTATTACATTACAAAAGTCATCATCATCATCATCATCATTTCAGCCAAGACGTCCACTGTTGGACATAGGCCAACCCCAAATGTCGCCACAATGACCGGTCCTGCGCGTCTCGCATCCATCGGATTCCAGCGACCCTCACCAGGTCATCAGTCCACCTTGTGGGAGCCCTTCCAATGCTGCGTCTTCAGGTACGTGGTCGCCATTCCAGAACCTTTCGTCCCCATCGACCATCTGTTCTGCGAGCAATGTGTCCTGTCCACTGCCACTTAAGTTTGGCGATTCTTCGCCACACAACATTACAATAGTGAGATACATACATCAAACTAAAAACGCAAAAAGGATAATTGTGAACACTTAGTAATCTAAAGTGTCTACCAAGCTGCCTACCCCAATGGTGAAGACGTCAGTTCGTGGTATAAATATGTAAATCATAAATGTCTTCGCTCCAGTTGGCACCCAAAAGATCAGTCGATGGGGTGTAAGGACAAACGTGGGTCAAACGAGGATAATCTCAGAGATCCTCTGGGGATAAGATGGCAATCCGATAGCTTTTTGTTTTCCTTCCTGTAGATTAAAATGGAACTTATTCAAATATTGTATTTGTTTAGAGATGTTGAGTAAGATGCTATGACGCGTTGTACTGTATGTTTTTATTTTAGCTGATTTTGTATGAGTGGCAATTCCTTGCCGGAATCTGTGTTTCCTGATTGCTACAACCCGGGAATCTTTAAGTCAAGAGTGAATAGGTTACTTCTAGGTAAGCGCGTTCCATCGTCGACTGCATCGTCGCTTTCCATCTGGTGAGATAGCGGTCTAGCGCGAACCTATCAAGAATAAGAAAAAAAAAATTCAAGTGCACAAAAACGACGATAATTTATTTATTTTACCTTAGACGATGAGTAGTGCGTAGCTCCCTCTCCAGCCGTCTAGTACGGACCCAAACCAAATGGTCGACGGCGCGTAGTGATGTCGATGCCCGCTAAAGCCATGGGGATTTTTGAAAGTGATACCGTAGTCCTGGAACGCAAAGGTTAACAGAAGAATACAGGTGCGTTTCTTCTTCTAGTTCTTCGATCTTAATCGTTCTACTAGGCTTAGCCACCCAACCCGCACTGATGACCCTTTGTATAACATAACAACGCAGAGAAACAGGCCTCCTGTCTGAGCAAGGCCAAAGACCAATTTAGATTGGTGCTGGTTTTTGATGTATGATTTCCTTTCGAAGTTTTCCTGTTCCACTTTGAGAGCAGTAAAGCCAAAAATAGACTATGTATTATTCAAAAGGGCTCGCGGTAAGCCAGGAACGCACAGGACAACTGAAAGAATATGACTGCGCTGTAGCCAGTAAAAGTCTGACACTTCCTCTTACTTCACCAAGACCGAGAGGAATTATTTGGTGATGGTCTATCTAAAAAAATATATATTTAAGAACCGGACAAGTGCGAGTCGGAATCGCGCACTGAGGGTCCCGTACAAACTTACCTATGAAAACATTTCAATTCCCGAATTGAGTCAAGAAAATTTTTCCAAATCACAAAAAAGGTTTTTTTTGTGACGTAACTACAAATTTACAGTTTTCAGACTTTTTCCTATACTTGTGCCATGAGACCTTGCTTTATACCAAATTTCAGGTTTCTATGTCAACGGGAAGTACCCTATGAAATTGATACCCTTGAAAGTGTCGAAATACACGTCTTTTGCAACATAAACGACCGTGTCTTTTTGTTTTCGTTAACTCAGAAGTTTGATTATTTAGCAGCTTCAAGGAACCGCAAACCTGAGTATATGGTTTTAATTTCTACTCGAAATCTTTACGCGTTCCCGAGATAAAGGGTCTTGACAGACAGACAGACGGACAACAAAGTGATCCTATAAGGGTTCCGTTTTTTCCTTTTGAGGTACGCAACACTAAAAACAGTGTTGATGAAAATATTATAACTAATACTAAGTAATAAGTCTGTCTAGGTGCGAATGTTGCTTAATTTTGGCTTGCAATACTCAAACCTTATACAGTAAAATATTTTCATCCAAAAAAAAAAATTCAAACCTTCCTTGCTTTTTGATAGCAGTTTCTCCATCACTTATCAATCATTTCAAAACAACAACTTTTATTGTACAGCTTTCTAACAATTGTGAACAATCTGACAGCTATGCAGTCAATTCGCTTTTGAAAATATTCAGCTCCCGCGAGGCCCGTAATAGTTTGGCGGCCGCAATATTGCATTACATTCACGACAACGATTATAGAATACGTGGATAGGTTTTTTTTTTTTTTCTTCAAACTGGGCGGTCTCACACCTACATAGAGAAATTCCCCCTACGTTCCTTGACACACAAAAATATAGTCACCAAAAAGTCAAAAAGCTGGATTATAGTGATCGAGAAAATTCCGATGAAAATTCTGATGATCCAGTTTATTTCCTTGCCCTCGTACGGTTTTTTTTGTTTTTAAAGTGGGAAGTCATCCAATGACTTCTTCTACTCTAGGGTAAGGAGCGAAAGGGCATGACAGACTTTTACTGACTAAAACCATACCTATGTTCCTTGTTTGCCTTACGTTCTAGGACCACGGGTTTCTCTTTTGGAAATCAACCCATGGCCCCAGCAGGCTTCGACCCTACAGTTTTGCTGACATATTTTTGGGTGAGCTACCTATTGCTACGAATTTTATATTAGCGTATTGCGCGGTTGCCCGTTTTTCCTCGCTATAAGTCAACCACTCATAGCAAACGAGCTGTTGGCATTCATCAAACATGCCATTGACTACATGGACTAGGTCTGCATCTTGCAGATCTGTAAGCCCAGTTTCAACGATGAGAAGATAAGCAGTGCCAAGTTGCCGCTGTTCCAAGCGCTGGACAAAGTTGACCAGATGCAATCCCGACGGAGGGATGGCGGCCAAAGAAGTGTGCAGGATATCATCACAATGAGGAAGAAGGCAACCGCCTACCATACTTTATCGCGTGAGAAGTCAACGCCACCGATCGCCCCCACGAGGACACGGCGGTACTTCGCCCAAATGGGTTACGGTGGTCTTCTTTATTTTTTTGCATCTTACAGATTTGTTACACCACAGCAGGCTAAGATTGTGAAATTAAAAAAAAAATACGCAAGCGGGCCCCACTTAAGTAGTGGGACCCGCTTGCGTTTCCCGCACCAGAAACCGTGGGTAACCACATGAACAAACTAAAGATATTGACATATGTTGCTCCTAACCATATCTTGATACGTAGGCACATTTTGAGCATATTCAGCCTACAAGTATACACACTTTGGTACGTCTCAGCACACATTCTATGATCGGTGACATTGACGTACCTCGGTATATTGGAAAAGTTGCTGAGGTCGCGAACGCGGGGTGCATTTCACGCCATATTTGCCCCCAAACGTCGGTGACAGCTGCATGCAATTATTCCAAGTGTCAAGTGTTGAGAAATGGGCTGCATCTTGAGTAATATTCATAGGGATATTGTTTGAGTTACGTGCATAACTTATGATTTTTTTTACGAAATCGATTAGATACAAATGAAATTATTGCGGCTGTCAAAAATCATGTCTTAACCGTCCAGACTGAGCTCAAGTCGTCGAAGGCGCGTACTGTTCCTCGCGCGCCTCAAGATGTCTACAACTGTAGGGGCCCAGCAGGGAAGACTCAGCCCTGGTATGGAAGGCAACGAAGGAACAGGAGCGAGTTTTTAGTCAGTAAAAGTCTGACATTATCTCCCGCTCCGTCCAAGAGTGGGGGATGGCATAACATAATTTTCAAACCGAAAAAAAAAACCATGTCTTTATATATATATTTTTATTGTATGTTTGTTTGTCTCTAACTCCTCATAAACGGCTTGATCGATTTGAAAGTAATAATGTGTGTATATGTGAGTGGGTCTCCAGAAAGTTTTCAAATACAATTGGCCTTGGTAGGTGGCGCTACAGGTCGGTTCTTATTTTTTTTTTTCTACTATGTTGCCAGCTTTCGGGCAAGATAACATCTGCCGGGACCACTAGTTGTTCTAAAAAAAATTTAACGTGTTTTCGACAATTTATGGGCAACTAAAAAAACTAAAACTACCACTACTATCTTTCCTCTCTAGTGTGTTAATTATATATGTATATACATTATGTATTTATTTTTAGTAAAGGTATATATAGTATAGTATGTATAGAATATAAGAATTTTTTATTTTAATTTAAGATTTCACATTCTCTTCTTCAATTACTTCTACACACTATTGTCTACTTTTTTTTTTATTTCTCCTTTCGCAGGTCTGCTGGAAGAAATTTATTATTGGAAATAAGCAGTACCTTTGTACAATTTTTATCAGAATGTATCTTTTTTCTTTATTCGTGTGAACATAAATTATAAAATAAATAAAAAAATAAAAATTATTGTTATAATTCTAATCAAGTTAAACATTTCAAGTAATACATACTCAACCTCCACATGCTACAAGTACATTTCACGGCAGCAATTATAATGCAGGGTATAACTCACGAGTCGAGTTCAAGCATTAAGTGCACCATGTCCTAATTTATTAGAGGCTTTCTGCTGTACGTAATATTTGCACAAATTGGTTACCTCTTGGCTGTGCTATGATACAGCGTGGTGTTATTGGAGACTGGGACTATCATTTCTTAAAGGTAAGACTGATGTCATTGTCATTTCTTAAAGGTTCTTAAGGGTACCACTATAGGTGTCCACGGGTAGTGTGAAAGCAAAGCCCGGGGCCCCGGGATGAAGGCAAAGAAGGAACAGGAGTGGGTTTTTAGTCAGTAAAAGTCTGATACTATCTCCCGCTTTGCCCAAGGGCGAGATTTGTCATTAGAAGATTTTGCCACAAAAAAAAAAAAAACTATAGGTGTACGCGGAACTCACTATGTTATACACTAAGCGGCAGTAAATGTTTATGGATTTGTTAGAGATTTCAACGGCCTCCCTTCTCCTTCCTCACTGTCTAACCAAGTAATACATGGAATATATTTTTTCTTTTATGAACTTAGGCTATATTTCGACTAGCCTGTTGGTCTAGTGGCTCTGACTGCTATGCCAGAGGTCGTGATATCGATTCCCACCCAGAACATAAGTTTGTGTGATGAGCACGATCAATTGTTCTGTGTCTTGCATCACTGCTTGCAAAGTGGTGAAGAAAAACATCACGAGGAAATATATCCTAGTACCAAAAAAATCAAAGATTTGTGACATCCATTAACGTGCTCTTGGATTAGATTACGGTCCATTCTTTTTTCTATAGAAGCCTGAGTCCCAGCAGTTGGAACATTATAAGGCTGGTAATTAATGCTGTTATGGCATTAATGTGGTAACTGAGTTTTACAGAGGTCATTCAACTGATCAACCAAACCGCGTACATCGAAGAACTGGAACAATTTGCCTGCTGCGGTCTTCCCATCCAACTATAATTTAGGTGTCTTCAAGGCTAGAGTGAATAGGCTCTTAATAAACTAGTGCGCATGACCATCAATGATTGCATCTCCGCTTACCATCAGGTGGGATCGCAGTCAAGCACTGGTTTATATCAATTAAAAAAAAAAACTTTTGTTATCACAGATTTCTACAACACTAACGTATCGGAAAATTTATGACAGATTAAGTTAGAAACCAAAATTATACCATCGGGTATTCACATTGTAATTGTGTGCCCCACGAGCTAGAAAACAGCTGATATCGTGTAAATGAAACTCATTTTACTAATATCCTAGTAATATGCTGGATACTCGATCTCCCAATTATCGCTCAAACGTTTGCAGCTTTTAATACAGCAGAGTAAATGAACCGGAACCTTTTCCTATTACATGATAACCGGGGAACAAAAGGACGACGCACCGGAAGACGCAGCGTTGAAAGGACGCACAGGACGGTTGACGCAGGAGAACCAAGGTTACCGACATAGCACGAAGAATCGCCAAACTTAAGTGGCAATGGGCAGGGCATATTGCTCGCAAAACGGATGGCCGTTGGGGCCAAAAGGTTCTAGAATGGCGACCACGTACCGGAAGACGTAGCGTTGGAAGGCCTCCTACAAGGTGGACCGATGACCCGGTAACGGTTGCGGGAGTACGATGGATGCGAGACGCACAGGACCGTTCATTATGGCGGCATTTGGGGAGGCCTATGTCCAGCAGTGGACGTCTTTCGGCTGAAATGATGATGATGATGACAGGACGGTTCATTATGGCGACACGTCTTTCGGCTGAAATGATGATGATGATTATTACCTATAGATTATCAGTCTTAGATCTAACATTCAGTCTGATCTGGTCACGTACTACACATGCACTGCAGTGACTGACAAATATGGGCAAAGTAGCAGCAAACAGGTTTCATGACAATTATAGCAATCAAAACTCAACTTAAAGGCTTCAAATATTTCCTTAGCTGTTTTAATTCAAGTTAAATGACAGATTTTCTATGGTTTTGTTTTTTTTATATTCAATTCAAATATTAATTTCAGATAAACAATGATGGTAGTAGTACAGCTTAGCCTAATGTTAGTATTAAAATAAATTATAATAATAATCGAGCAGTTCAATTGTTCATATTAAACACTGATTACCACTTCACGCTATGTATGTGTGTATGTGTATTTGTTTGTTACTCCTTCACGCTTAACCCGCTAAACGGATTCGGTACACAGAGAGAAAATGTAACGACGCAGAATACTTTTTATCGTGAAAGTGTGTTCCCTCGGGATAATTATCAACAGTCACGCGAGCAAATACGTGTTGACAGAAGCTAGAAATTCAATAAAGATAAAGAAGTACTGAGTTAAGAGGACCCTTTCCCACTCGTCTATCGCCAACGTGAGCATAGTTTAAAAGCCTGTTGTTCCATCCAATGCGAGGTTTGATGAAGAGGCAACGCGAAAAAAGAGAGATAACTCCTGAAAGCTCTGTTAGAATTCGGTAAATCCATCTAAAAAACTATAAAAGTTAACAGTTTTTGGGGAAAAAAATGTTATTAAAATAAATAAAATAAATAAAAATAAAAAGCATTTATTTCAGGCAACAGGCACCCATACAACAATCACAAAACAGAACACACATACATAAGAAAATACATTTACACTATCGGACATAGTTAGTAACATGTCTGCTACAGCAATGTCCGATATAAGGGCAATCAATTATTCAGATAGATATATTTTTTAGTGTTAATATCTGAGTATAGGAACAAAGATCACGTAAAATAGTAGATTTTCAGAGGTCTTTACTGGATTAGTTATACACTTTATGTTTTGATTATTATCCACAAAATATCTGTTTCTAAAATACCTAGAGAAAGGTGTGTGATCATTATAATCATATATGATACATTCCATACAAGAGATATACATTTCCATACAACCGCTTATAAGTAGTTGTATGGAAATATATCCCTCTCGCGTTGCCGCACTTAACAGCTTATAGAACATAAACTTTTAAAAGACACGATGAGCCAGCCGAATATTCCAGGCACATCTACTGCAGCTCCAACGTTCTCAAAGGACAGACAAAGACATTTCAATCCCAGGGATTAAATACTTATCCGTCTAACGCTCGTTAACAAGGTACAAATTAGCTCCTTGTCCGCGGTCAACCAGACGAAGTTTTAATGAAAGGTACATTCATTTGGGGACTCCCAATGCATTTGCATGAGAAATGCTCTTATAAATCTAAAGTAAACACAGCGCAGGTAAATTGCAGTAGTTGGATTTATTGTTGAACTCGTCGCCTTTATAGTGAGTTAGGACTTGCTACTGTTTGTTTTCGTTTGTTATTCGTGCTAAGTAAATATCTGTGTGTGTTATTTTGGAGTTTCTAAGTTGACTTGCATGCAGCTGCATGTTTTCTTTCTGTTTATCTTAATAATTTACGACTATGCGAAGTATGATTCAAATTGGCTGCTGATTAAAATTTTGTCTACCAGTGTTTAGCCATCTGCCTCCTTTTTAGGTGGGAAATTACCTAATAACTTCTACTGCTCTGAGTGTAGCAAGTCAAACTTTCACTGACTAAAATTACCAGTGTTCTTTCAGTTGTATTTTGCGTTTCGGAACCACGGCGACTCTTTCAATCTCAAACAATCTCGCAGCCCGCTCAGACAGATATTATTTTCATTTCAGTTAAAGCCGATTCAGGTTTATTGGTTACAGGCTAAAAAATTAAAAGTCGGAAATCCTTTATTCAACTCGAACGCCTTTCATAGAGGACAAGAGGCCCTTTGAGCCTTGGGGCCCTGGGGCTCGGCCCTGACGAGTCTTATACGCTGTTATTTCATTCACAAACAATACCAAATCAATTGATGACATAGAAACATTTCTTAGGCTCTAATCACTACCATGGGTTTTATACTCAAAAGCCAAACCGGTTCTGAAATGAGTTCTATAGCAAAAAAGAATTACAATTTAAAAGTTTTGCTAAACTTTTTTGCGTGCAGAAAAGCAGCTCCATGACACTTTAAACACATAACAGTTGAACTTAATCCGGTTTTAAAACAATTGTAAGCTAAAGTATTAATAGCTGCAGACATTTACCGAGTACACGGCACCTTCCGGCTACAGTCCGGTATTTTCCAAGCAAATATTGGAATTCCTGCAGATATCAGAATCACTTCCATTCAACCGGACGGTTTTGTTGGAATCGGACCTGTGATATTTGATAGTTTAGGATGCATGCGAGCTTTGAGAATTAGTAGGAATTGAGAATGAAAGAGACATCTTTCATTTGTGTATTTTTAAGGTAAATGAATTTGTGCACCGATTTGTGGAATACAGGAGATATTTTTTAATTGGAAAATCATCTAATCACTTTTTCCGCTCTATAGCGGAGCGAGAGGACATGTCAGACTTTTACTGACTAAAACCATACCTTCAGTTGCCTTTTGCGTTCTAGGACCACGGGTTTCCGTTTCAGTAGGTAGTTTACCCGGTATACGGCCAGCTGGGCCAAAAGCTGCTCGCGTGAATTACCGGACTGCCGGACAGCGGGCTACCCGGTTCTCGTCATCTTTAAGCCCGCGCGTACAAAGACTGGTTATCGGAGTCAGGGTCTCAGCAGTTGGGGTGTGAGAAAGTCCGTTCCTTCACGCGTGCGGCTTTCTTCTTCGCTAGCATTATTGCTTTGCAGAAGGAGGCGACGGGCGCCCAATCAATCTCCCTCGCTCCGGACTATCGCTTGAACCAGGGCCCGGCGCCAGAGGTAACCGCCGCCAATCACCCTCACGAGGTCACAATGGTGTTCCGCCCAAGTGGGGCACACCTCCACCGTATACTCCACCGTGTCCTCCGGGAGGTCCTAGTCCGTACAATGGTGACACCGGGGCATTTCTTCCGCCTGAATCAGAGGCAGGAACCTCCCGAATGTACAGTGTCCGATGAGAACCTGCGTCATGGTTGTTGACTTTAACCGTCGGGACCCATTTAATAATCTAGACTAAAATAATTTCATCCAAAATGGGTCCCAACTGGTCGAGCCATTCCATAACACTCAAAAGAATCTATATTTTTTTCATGATCCTTCTTCGGTTGCTTTTCAAATTAATTTAGAACCAGTTCATAGCAATGTTAACAGCAAAAACTAACTCTTAACGCTCAAGAGAAACCGCTGGTACTGCATGCAGTGTGTTAACAAATAGTTGACAAGTGAACGCGATTCGCCGCCGCGCGGCGAGTGCCTAAGTAATGAACTTTGCGTCAAGTGAAACGCTCAGACTATTCGGTGTTAGTGTGACTTTAGAGCCTGGCTGTAGTTTCGTTTGTTCTAGTTTTGTGGTAAATATTGTTGGTGTTTTATTTTTGTGTCACAGTTTTCTAAACTATTATCCAACCAGCACTGACTGGTTGTTGGTCTAGTGATAGGCTGTGGGTATTTTTCCCACCCATGCGAAATATTTGTGTGATGAGCACGATTATGGACTATCCCTACGTAAACTATCGAATCGGTTTGTTTAGCTAGCTTAATAAAATATATTTTTGTCTATTGATTTTTAAAGCAAACCTAAATATGAAACCAAATTTAAATATTGATGTTGACTATATCAATATTTAAATTTATCCAATAAAATTTCAAATCGCTCTCCTGTAAAGTAAGCTTTTTACTTCCGATAGTTTATGTTCTGTGTCTGGGTGTAATTGATCTATATACTATATATATGTTTAGAAATATATCACTTGTCTAGGACTCATAGCACAAGCTTTGTTTTGTTTAGGACTTTTTTTTCGGTGGGAAAATCATCTTATGACAAATCGTGCTCTTGGGCGGAGCGGGAGATAGTGACTGACTAAAAACGCACTCCTGGTCCTTCGTTGTCTTTGGTACCAGGGCCGAGTCTTCCTTTCAGAATCAGACTCTTGGCCCCAGTAGGCTTCGACTCTGCTGGCCCCTAGAGTTGCTGACATCTCCTTGAGGCGCGCGTGGAACAGTACGTGCCGGCGACGACTTGGGCTCGATCCGGACGGTTACCGGACGGTCGGACGGTTTGCTACCCATTGCTCGCCGTCCGCAAGCCCGCGCCTACGGTGGCCGGAAATCGGGATCGCAATCCCGCCGGCGTTTGGGACGTGAGGACCGCCTCACGCGATCCGCTGCCTCCTTTGCTAGTATTACTGCTTCGCAGAAGGAGGCGACCGCCTGCCACTCCTCCTCGCTCCGGATCATGGCCATGGATCATGATCCATGGCCGATCGGCGCGAGAGATCGCCGATCGCCCCCACAAGGACACGGCGTTGCTCTTCCCAAGCGGGGCACACCTCTACCGTGTGCTCCACCGTGTCCTCCGGATGGTCCACGCAATGGCGGCACCCGGGCGTTTCTTCCGCACGAATTCGATGCAGGAACCTCCCGAACTTACCATGTCCGGTGAGGACCTGCGTCTTGCAGAAGGTAAGGACGCCGTGTTTCCACAATTATCACACAATGCCGTTTTGTTTAGGACTAGATGGTATGGTGTGAATTGTGGAATATTTTTTTTTTATTATTTTTATTACTGAAATATCACTGCTAGTTAGTTCTGACACTATCATCGTTCACTCTATAGACATGCGATTGCTTAACATTTTAGGAATACATTCGTCACGTATAGCTTAGGAGTAGAATTCCCAGCCATAGTATGTGCTTCCTGATAGCATAGCATAGCATTTTTTTCAATGTTTGTAAATGTGAGTACCATGGAGCTTTTTATAGTTTTTATGTTGCTACTGGACTTATTTGACATAAATGAGCATGGCAGTTGAGAGTTTGTCATGCTCACTCAAATGTCTCACTAATGGTGGCGCGGGTGTTGGATCATTCGGTTCCCTTTAAAATGGTTGAGCTGAGTGGTGCTAATATTAGCGTCATGTCCGTGAACGGGCGCTGTCAGTTGAGGCTGGTCATCTCTTAGCTGCCAGTTGCTATTTTAATATCTATATTTAGTTTTTATTTTTATTTACATTGTTCTCAAATGATAGCGACAAGAAACATGTAACAGAGATATTTGTAATTACAAAATATGATTGAAAAGAGTGTCCATGGAGTTTCTTGCACATTCTTCTCCATAGAGATCTACGCTTTGGAATGTGCAATTAGCATCATTTATTTTTATTTTTCTGACTGACTGACTTCTTGACATTTCAAAAGTGCCTGTAAATGGTTTATTTGGAATAAATGCTATTTTTGATTTTGAGCAGCTCTCTTTGAGTCTTTACGTCAAGACTGAATAAGTTATTTCTAGGTAAGCATGCTCCATCGTTGATGACATCATCGCTTACTATGAGATGAGATATTGGTCAAACGTGTGGTTATCAATAAAAATAATAAAAAATGTAGAACTGAATTGCGCATTACCTTGTCTGGCTATCAAATTGTAGAGACATATATGACGTCACATATAAACTAAAAAGGAAAAATTCAGCATCAAAGTTCTCCGCGATTTCAGAAACTGGCCAAAATCAAATATCAGAAGGTTTGTCGAATCAGACAAAACACCCATCTGATCGGAAGATCTTCTCTTTTCAAAAGAAGTTTGTGAGACTACGACCTGCTTCGCACCACTCAAAAAAAATAAATTTGATCAGATTTTTTTAGCAGCACTGGGTGGCAGTCTCGTGTCGGGCATCCTTCAATCGTAGCGGTACCTTCCCTTTTTATGAATAGTAGTTACAGAGGCGTCACGGCATCCTCACTTTCTGCTTGACGCAGGCTCTCACCAGACACGGTTGTTTCGGAAAGTTTGTTTTGAATTCGGTGGGAAGAAACGTCCAGGTTCTAGTTTTCCCGTATTTTACTGTCTTTTCTAATCAAGTTCTAATTCTATTTTAAATTTTCACACCCTTTAATTATGTTTGTCTAATCAACCTGTATATTGATGAGAGCCGTTTCTCAAGCGATATCCTTCAATTCACAGCTCTCACCATTATCCAAAAATACGTACTAAGTAGATAGTTTCATAAAAATCTTATAAATCTCTATATCTATTGTTGACTCGGTAAACATTGCTCTGATATATAAATTATCAAAAAAAATGGGGGCGGGGGTATACCTACACACGAAATTTCATAAGAATCGGTCAAACTGAAGGAGTTTTGTTACAAACACTATGATTACGAGATTTTAAACATCAAATGTAGCAATGGGTAGCTCGCTGTCCGATCGTCCGGTAACCGTCCGTACCGAGCCCAAGTGGTCGACGGCGCGTAGTGTTCCACGCCCGCCTCAAAGAGATGTCAGTAAAACCGTAGGGGCCCAGCAGGGTCAAAGCCTACTGGGGCCAAGGGTCTGCTTCTAAAAGGAAGACTCGGCCCTGGTATGAAAAGTAATAAAGGAATAAGAGTGGGTTTTTTGTCAGTAAAAGTCTGTACACCCGCTCCGCCCAAAAGCGGGGGATGTCATAGGATGATTTACCCACCGAGAAAAGAAAAGATGTTTACAAATAAAATTTAATTGCTAAATATGTTGCTAAGCGCATCTCGATTACATCGATGATCTCGAGAATGACTTGGCAAATTTAGATAAAGTTTTTATCTTACCAAGTTTTTCCTTCAGAAGTTTTACATACAGTACCGAAATTACAGAAAGATCTCAATATGCAGCCATAACGTTAGCCAAAGTTCACCATTACTGCTTCCGACCACACTTTAGCGTCCATCGCTTTACATCGCTTTATTTCAAGTATTGG
Organism: Mythimna vitellina; assembly: GCA_949316375.1. NCBI lineage: Eukaryota > Metazoa > Arthropoda > Insecta > Lepidoptera > Noctuidae > Mythimna > Mythimna vitellina. The sequence goes on along the minus strand of OX438687.1, from coordinate 1,100,065 downwards.
TATTCGGTCCGCGCTCATGACTAAACTGATTCATCGAGTTAATTTGGGACAACTGTCCGCAAAACGCCAGTTTAGTTCAGTCGATGGCGTGTGCACGGGAATTGTTGATCGTTCTAACTTGAGTGGGGTTGTGTTATGACAGGAATCGTTGATACAAAGAAAAATGTCGCCAGTCTTCTGGTCACGTTTCCGGCATGGCCAGATGATAGAGATACTGAGGACTACTTCGATGCCTATATGTGTTTGTTTTTTATGTATATACTCGTACATATGTACTTAGTTAGGTTTTGAATACTCGTGATTAGTTAGTATTTATGTTCGGAGTAATAATAATAATAACTTTGTTTCGGGTGGAAAGAAACCCATTGAAAGCTTAACCTAGTACAAATTTTATTATATTTGCCATCACTGGCCACACCTATACAAATCATGACCCAATATTTTTTTTAAAAGGACAGTCAAAACGTACAGCAATTGCGTTCAAAATGCCGTTGTTGTTACTCTGTATACGAGCCAGCAGGGAAGCTGCTTTTTTGCGCATGATGGCCTGAAAACATCCCAGAGGCGCTGTACCGCAACGGCAGACCCAACAACATCCTGAACGCATTATTGTACTGAGCGCGCAAGGCTCTGCCCCCTTAGCCAAGTTACGATCGCTTCGTTTGCGTCGAACGTCTCCAATAGGCCACGCCTCCGATTCCTTTGTTCTGACCACGTGACTGAGCGTTGAGATGACGTCAGAACAAAGGAATCGGAGGCGTGGCCTACTCGAGGCGTTTGATGCAATTGAAACGATCGTAACTTGGCTAGAGGGGCTGCAGGCTTGCTGGGTATGTCTCACCCACAGGCGACTTGAGAAGAAGGACTGGCAAAATGATTTGAATAGCGTAATTTTCACTTCTCTCGTGCATCGCGCGAAAATGCGGGTTATATTAGCTCTCACCGCCAGAAACTTGCGCTCCCGCTCAATATATTCATCGTTCCTAAGGTCACTAGTTACAATATGACCATTTAAAAGTTTTAACCTGCTTTAGAGCTTTTCCATTGATAAATACAGGAGGTACATGGGTAGGCTGTTGTTTGCCTGACTTAAAAACTAAAATAATAACCACAACAACCGAACAGCTCAATATTTTCTTTTTTTGTAAAAGATTGTTCATGTTCATGACTGATTGTTCTGTACCTAAAGACAGTATTGGTAGATCAACTAATTTTTCGCATGGGATAAACTGAAACTAGAAAACACTGGCTGTTGTGATTCCACATACCTCTTTTACTTCGTGTAATAACTAACTGTATTGTACCTACTTGCCGACTTGGCAAACGTTCTTCTGCCATATAAATTATCAAAGAAAAATATAGGGGTGGGGGCAGGAGAGTTAAAAAATAGCCTACGATCTATTCTTAGTCCTAACAAATATACATATAAAACTGGGAAGTGCGAGTCGGACTCGCGCCCTGAGGGTTCCGTAGAAATGTATCTACCTATGTAAAGAGTTCAATTCCTGATTGAAGTCTCGAAGTATTTTCCAAATCGCAAAAAAAAAATTGTGACGTAACAACAATTTTTCTGTATTCAAAATTATTCCTATACTTGTGTTATAAAACCTTGCTTTATGCAAAATTTCAGGATTCTAGATCAACGGGAAGTACTCTAGAATTTCGGTTCCCCTGAGTGTAGATATATACGTTTTTTGCGACTTAAACAGCCATATCTTTTTTTTCGATAACTCAGAAGTTTGATTTTTTTTCACAGCTTCAAGGGTCCGCAGACCTTAGTATATGGTTTTAATTTCAACTCGATACCTCTAAGCGTTCCCGAGATAAAGGGTCCTGACAGATAGACGGACGGACAACAAAGTGATCCTATAAGGGTTCCGTATTTTCCTTTTAAGGTACAAAACTTGAAATCGGTCAAGTTGAAATTTTATATATTAGATTAATAATTTAGCACTAAACATTTAAAGATTTCAGGTCTACCAATAACTACGCGAGCTAGGACCTTGGCACTCTGCAGGTAGGTACGAAGCCAAGTCTTCAGTATTGAAAAAGAACGAGTTCTCTTGGCAAGATTCTCAAAAGCATTTATGAATTATTGTCCGTTCGTTGGCAAACTTAACAATTTATTATCACCCGGTGTAATGGAGTAGGTATGTGTCTTGTTTTTATGTAAAAGTTGGACCTGGTATGTAATCTGTGTGAAAATCTCAGCTTTTTAAATCTTTACTGTTTTTTTTTTGTTGCGCACGATAATTTTGTAGTTATACACTTAAAAATAATCAAACCTAGACATCTAATTTTGCTTATTCTTAAGTTTATTTAGTAATTTTAGCTTTTGATTCTTAAGAAATCTTTCATTTCCTATCCAAAACTCTTATTCCAAATGTACTAAAGTCCCATAAAACACATCAGCCCTACAATTGGTGGCAAATTAATGGCCTCAGTTAGGAGCAGGCAAGCCTCATGTCTTGGGAGCACATAAATTGCGAGAGACTGCACTTTGTCACCGGTTGGCGTGGCCAGCGTGCGTGGCGTGGGACCGGTCCTAGCGGGTATTTGAAGAGAAATCGGTGGGACGAAAGATAGTTGTGTTTGATGTAGGGAGCTGGGAAAAGTAAACAGAATTTTTTTAACGTACAATAGCATAGCAAAAGCAACGTTATAATGTTACCAGTGCTGGGATTCGGGCCTCTTTTCTAGGATAAGGAATGGATCGTAATCCATCACGCGGACCCAATGTGGGTTAGTAGATGTCACAGGTCTTGAATTTTTGGTTCTAGGACATGTCAGTTTCCTCACGATGTTATCGTTCACCATTTTGAGAGCAGTGGTGATGAAATAAAATTACAAAAACTGATACGCCTGGTTATATTTGAACCCGCAACCTACAAATCGTAAGTCGGGTAATACTGCCACCCACTACTTTCATACGACAATAATTTCACCCATTAGTTAATTTTTTGACTCAAACCCACCTTCCATCCTACATCTGTGCAATACCCAAGGTTATAAAATACTACATGTTAATTCCACAAAAAAATGGCCATGGCAAACAGTTGCTGTCACTAAGCCTGGTCGTACACAGGCCACCAATCACAACCACAAAACGCCGTCACCGATCTATTTCCTTTAGTGGTCATACATTGTATATAGACTCGCCGCACACGATGACGTCAGTGGTCGCCCCACGCTACAATTCGTTGCTGCTCGCTTCTAGTGACCGGCCCTCCTAACCAAGTTACGACCGTTTCGTTTCGATTCTCTTGCGTCGAACGCCTCGAGTAGGCCATGCCTCCGATTCCTTTTTTTCTGACCACGTGATCGAGCATTTAGATGGCGTCAAAACGTTGATTACATTGATTATCACACAAGAGAAGAAAGACAGTGCTCTTTTACTTGAGTCTTATGGAGTGAGGTAGTTTTCAAATCACGAATGCTAGGCGGAAGAGAGTTCAACAACCTTACTGCATGGACAGAGAAAGAGTAGGAGCAGTAGCTGGATTTCTTCTTAGCAGGTGTTTTTGTAAGACATCTCCTCCACTCCACTCAAGTCTGTTGTCATAACCATAAAAAAAAACTCCTAACCGAAAACGATAAGGTTAATTTGTCTAGAAGAGGTGGAGTCGAGGTTGATCCGAGTATAGGAAATGACCTGAAAAACATATAATAAGTAATAAATATCCATTAGTTTTGCATTAGCATGATTGTGATGAAAGGGTTCAATAGTTGAATGGGTCTGACTCGAACCCGCGCCCTTCCGGAGGATATCCGCACCCTGCTATTGTCGCTCAGAACGTCAATGGAGCGACAATGCGGGGTTTGTTGCGGATAAATATAAAAGTACAAATGACGAATATTAATACGTGGATTTTATATTGCAGATCTGCAAGGATTCCTTGACTGTATAGATAATACAGCGAGAGAATACTTTATTTGACATTACACTACGAGTATTCGAAAAGAACCAGCTTCTCTTCTCTTCTACGGCTTCGCTTGCCTAAAAAGTATTTTACTATCCCAAAGAACTTATCGCTTAACATCCCGTTAGGGATGAACAGTATCTGTTTTATCTTCTAATCCAGTTTGTAGTCTATTCGTGTGCCAAGTCTCATCAAAATCCGTTCAGCGGTTTATAAACTTAAATGTAATAGACAGACTAACTGCAGATACACTTTTTGCATTTATAATATTAGTATAGATATTAGTAGCAATTGATACAATATTTATCGATACCATTGATAAAAAATATGTTGTTAGTCACCGTCTAAGCAGTCTAATTCTCTGACTACTATGCATTTCACATCAAAATCCTGTATACCTCCATCGATTTGGGATCATTAAGAGGACTATATGAGCTAGCTTAAAAATGTATGATCCACTGCAGTAAACTAAATTAAGAAAATATATGTTGTTCTTCAGGATAAATGCTAGATGGGTAGTGCGTACAAAGCATAATACAATTAATTTAGTACGAAAAATAACGAAGATGCCCCTAAAAATTACTTTTATCGATTAAAAACCGGACTTACATACATGCAATCATTCTGATTGCTTGTCAGATCCTGGAAGCAACGTTTTACCGTTATAATATTTTAATTTAATGGTCAAATCTGTAGATTTTTAGTAAATCGCTAAAATGCTTCATATTTTCAAGTATTGTGTCTTTGTGCATATCTTTCTTTTGTATGCAGTCTGAGAGTGACCGCGCTTTAGGTCGTGTAGTCCTCTTAAGGGCATCCAACTCGACATACATTTTCACTGTTTTTCATGCACCCGCTCTTACGCGATCATGATGTTATTACACATTTTTCATTAGATATTTTGGAAACACAGTACTTTGTAGATATTATCTAGGCTTCTATTGAAATCAATTTATAAATTTGCGTAAAACCTAACTAATCCAGTAAACCTCTGAAAATCTTCTGTTTTGCATAAACTTTGACACTACATAATTTACTCAAAAATTAAAAAGTCAAAAAGTTATAACAATAAAAGCCTGGCAAATTTGATCAAAATTCTTAGTAACGACAATTTTTTTCAAAAACTTTTAGGGGTATAAAAAAACACGTATTCCTGGAACAAGTTTTGAAAAATATTCGAGTAAATCACGGAATTACCAAATGCCTTTTCGTCAAACATCGCGTTAGATGAAGTAACAAGCTTTTAAACCATGCTCGATGTTGACGATAGGCGAGTGAAAAAGGACCCTCTTAAGGGTGGCTTATTTCAAACGGTCTGAATTCGTAAGTTTGTAATTATCATATGGGTGGCCGTTTGTGACAATTACAGACACGTTAAGATGTTAAAACTGACCCTTAATGTAGAATTGTGGATCTTACAACGCCATCTAGTATAATATAATTTAGTTTTCTGTGTAACTTGGCCGTATAGGACCGGTTAATATGACTCTTGGGGGAGGCATGTTGTGGATGACTTCTGAAATAGTGATGGATAGAATGGAAAATAATATTTATTTTGCGTACCTATAATATACTCGTAGTAGGTCCTTCAAAAGGTCTTAAGTTTAATTCGTTCCACACCGAAATTTTTTAGCCTAATGACTAAAAAATCTCTGTAGTTATGAGCATGTAGTAACTTCTCTGATGCCACAGAGGAACACTGATATTCAAAAAGCTGCATCGTAGTTTTAGTAGGGTTGCCAACCGTACTCTAAAATAGAGTATTGTACTCTATATCATGTAGGTGTACTCTACAATTGAGGAAGCTAAAATACTCTTTTTTTACGTAGTGTTTACTATGCTAGTGCCAGTCACACATATAATGCATACATATAATCGTAACCAAATAAAGTAATCTATTTTCATGAATTTGAAATGGCGGGAAGAGAGAGATTCATTGACATTGATTCAAAATGAGTTTCTGATGTATATAAACTTAGAATGTTTGGAGTCGTACAATTCTTTTAAAAATAATAAAAAATTGTTGTGCTGCAAATAGTACCAAAACATAAGTTTAAAAAAAAAATTAAATACTTTATACTCTTATTTATAAGTCCTTACTCTTTATTTACCTCCTCTGAAATAAGATATACTCTATTTCTTCTAATACAAGTTGGCAACCTGTTAAATAAAACACGGCTTTCGGTAATGAAACTGTTTACTGCACTGACACGTATCCCGTGCGACACGCAAGGCGCACATCTATATCTATAACTAACCTAACACAACCCTAAGTATTAGAATTAGAAACCCGGGGCCTTGGGACGAAGGCAAGAAAGGAACAGGAGTGAGTTTTTAGTCAGTAAAACTCTGACACGCCCTCGCGCTCCGTCGAAGAGCGAGGTATGTCCTTGGATGATTTTCCACCTAAAAAAAAAGTATTTGAGTTGTCCGTGCGATTAAAACATACATAATAGTGGACCTGAACTATCAGGTAGTTTCCCTAAGAAGACAACAGCCGTCTGGTTGGAACATCGTCCCTTTTCAGGAAAGATTTCTTTACGTTCTGTTTCGCATTTTTCTAAATGCACATAAAAACTGACACAGTGTGTTCAACCAAGGCAACATACCAGCCCCCCTAGCCAAGTTACAACCGTGTTGTTTCAATTTTCTTGCGCCGAACGCCTCGAGTAGGCCATGCCTCTGACCTCTGACTTCAGAACAAAGGAATCGTAGCGTGGCCTACTTGAGGCGTTCGGCGCAAGAGAATTGAAACGAAACGGTCGTAACTTGGCTAGAGGGGGTTAGTACCAGGACAAAGTATCGTAGTCGTGGTCGTCTCATGACCAACTCGTCTGCCAAGTTTCATACGAATCCGTTTAACCCTAAAGCATGAAAGGTAACAAACAGACAGAAATACTTTCGTATTTACGAAAATGGAATAATAGAACCCAATGTCATATAGTTTAAAGTCCATAATAATATATTGTTTATCCGTATAAAAATAGTTTTAAACTAATAACAGTATAACAATGACGTCACCGGGTACTGCGTGACCAACGCCTGAGCGTCACGTAATCGACGACGACTCTGCGTGACGCACGCCATTGTCTTAAAGGTTAATTACCCAAGTGATCATTGCATTAATTACACAATTAATTCTTCAATATTCCTATGCTTAGGGTGTTTTTAATTTCATGCGGATTTTATCACGCATGCGGGTTTGCTCCGCATGCATTCAATTTCAAAATGCAAAAAACTCTCCTTTCGCAGGTCTGCTGGAAGAAATTTCCCTCGAAATAAGCAGGACCTTTGTACTCTTTTATCTGTATTTGATTTTTTCGATTTTACGTGTTTGTGTGTACTTAAATAAATAAATAAACGCGTCCTGCGTGCGTATTTCACACATTACAATAAATAATTGTATTAAATGGACATTTGCGGGGGTTACGCGTGCGGTACAATCCCGCATGCGTAATAAAATCCGCATGATATTAAAAACACCTTTATTTTTTTTTATTTTTTTTTATTGATATAAACCAGTGCTTGACTACGATCCCACCTGATGGTAAGCGGAGATGCAATCATTGATGGTCAGGCGCACTAGTTTATTAAGAGCCTATTCACTCTAGCCTTGAAGACACCTATATTATAGTTGGACGGGAAGACAGAAGCAGGTAAATTGTTCCAGTCCTTCGATGTACGCGGTATAAACGACGAAGCGAAATGCTTGGTCCGGACCGTTGAAGTTTCAACAACGTAAGGGTGGATACTCGCCGTTCGTCGGTTTGTTCGATGGTAGAAAGGAGATGGCGGAATCAAGTCATGCAGTTCCCGCGCACACTCTCCAAAATGTAACCTGTAAAATACCGATAGGCTGGCTACCCTGCACCTGTGCTCGAGGCTTTGTAGATTGGACTTAACCAAATCTGGATCCCCAATTAGCCTCTTCGCACGCCTTTCCACTGAGTCCAAAGCTGCTAGATGGCATTTTGCAGCACCAGCCCATATGTGACTGCAGTACTCCACACACGATCGGACCTGTGCTTTGTATAACATTAGAAGCTGTCCCGGTGTGAAGTACCGTCGGACCTTTGCAAGAACGCCTAGTTTTCTAGCAGCTACCTTGGCTTTGGACTCAATGAACCGCCCGAAATTGAGATCTGAGGAAAATTCAACTCCTAAGAGTTGAAGGCGGTCGGTGCACTCCAGGGATACATTCTGAAAAGCGGGAGCCAAGGTGAACGGGCTCCTCTTAGCGGTGAACAGACACGCTTGTGTTTTGGCGGCGTTGAATCTTACCATATTGGTTTCGCCCCACTTGGAGACTGCCTGAAGTGAGACATTCGTACGCTCTACCATAGCCTCTCGTTCGGACCGAATTAGCTCCTTACTGGCCCGAGGACCTGGCAGGTACCTCTCTACAACTGTGCTATCGTCTGCATACCCATAGATACCGGGCATCAGCAGATCGTTAATATGCAGCAGGAAAAGAGTTGCAAAGAGAACTGACCCCTGAGGAACGCCGGCATTAGTCGTCATGGGCTCTGATGAGCATCCATCGACAACAACTCGGAGAGACCGTTCACTCAGAAAGTCTTTTACCCAGTTAATCAGGCCAGGGGAAATGCCGTACGCTGGAAGCTTACTCAAAAGGCTGGCGTGCCATACCCTGTCGAAGGCCTTCGAGACGTCTAAGGAGACAGCAATCGCTTCTCCATTCTTCTCGAGGGCCTCGCCCCACATGTGAGTGGTATACACTAGTAGGTCCCCAGTAGACCGATTTTGGCGAAACCCGTATTGTCGGTCACTGAGGAGATCGTTACCTTCCAGGTATGCCAGGAGGCGCGAGTTCAATACACGCTCCATAATCTTGCAGAGTATGGAGGTTATCGAAATCGGCCGATAGTTGGCAGGATCGGCACGACTGCCCCTTTTGGGCACGGGTTGCACGTTAGCAAGCTTCCAGGACTTGGGCACTATACCAGTCCTAAATGAGAGGCGATACAAGCGCGTCAATACAGGAGACAACTCGGGCGCACATGCCTTGAGAACTATTGCTGGTATACCATCAGGTCCACTAGCTTTATTCACGTCTAGACGACACAGTGCTCTCAAAACTTCTCTGTTCCTTATGCGAATGTCGGGCATTGAGGTGTTGCAGTGAAGTAGAGTTGGTGGAGTAGCACTGCTAGTGTCAAGACGAGAATTGTGGGCGAAGAGAGCTGCAAAGAGACCTGCTTTCTCTCTCGCTGTGTGAGCCAGTGTTCCATCAGGTTTAACCAGCGGAGGCAATGTGGGCCTACAGAAGTTCGTTTCGACCGATTTGGCAAGGGACCAGAATGCTCTGCTACCGGACGGCTGTGCAGAGAGCTTTGCGCTAATATGGGTAATGCGGTCGAACCGAGCCTTCTTCAGTGCCTTTTTGTAGGACTTGGCAGCATGGTTGAAAGCTCTCTTCTTTGAGCTCAGATCCGGAGCTTTGCGATCACGAGCGTCAACCCATGCGCAATTTTCATTTTATATTCTGTCTGTGGGCGATAGAATCAAAATACATTTGTTGTGGCAGCCACTTGTGATTTAACCGAATTCTTCACTACGTAGTACGTACGTATTCGAGAGTCGCAAGGCGATGTACGGTCACTGTGGGCCAAGGCTTGTGGATGACGAGCAATGGGCAGCTCCCCGTCCGGCGGCCGTCCGGAATGGACCAAACCAGAGTGGAAAGCGCGTTGCTCCACGCGAGCCTTAAAAAGACGTCAGTAAAACTAACCGGAACAGCTACTCAAACTTTATCAAGCGCAAGTTCGATCGTGTAGTATCATCTTTTGGACGGATCTGCCCGATACCAGCTTGATCCACTTGAAACAACTGAGAAGCAAGCCAGGAGTATCATTGGCAATGATGCACTCGTCGAGTCGAGGCTTCAAAATCTTGAGCATCGACGCCGAGTTACTAGCCTGTCGGTTTTCTACCGGTTGCATTTCGGGGAGCGTGCGTTGGAATTGCATAACCCAATTCCGCCTAGCCCGTTCCATCATCGGGCCACCAGGTGTATGACGATGCACGACCGGTACATGGTGAACATCCCACCTATCTGCACAAAACGTGTTGGGAACACATTCATTGTGCGTACAGCTAAGGAGTGGAACTCCATGCCGGATTTACTTATTGTGTAGAAATTTTGCCCAGCGGTCGTCATGCATACAGCTGACGTAACCCACCTATTAATCCCTTTGGACCCTGGCAACTTTCTTGTCAATGTCTACTATGTCCGTTTTGTAACGAGGCTTGAGGTTTCGGATTCTGTCCTGTCTTAATAATGCATCCACAGATAAATAAAACGTTCTAGCACTTTAACGCATTTCAAGGCGGAACTTTTGCGGCTCGATAATGTATTAGTTTGCATGCACTTTAGAACTTAGAACTATAAAAAATAATCGCAGACATTATATTGGTTACAGACAACAATATTTTGAAACAACATTTTTAGAATGATACAGTGAATTGGGACGTATGTCACGGTTGAACGGGATGTGTCGCACGACTACTCTACAGTTCGTACACGCCCGCTCACTGCCAGTGACAAGCTTCCACAAATCGAAACTACTGGGCTATGATACGATTTGCTTTTAACAAAAATCCATTTAGAAAAAGCCTAGCTGTTGTTCAGAAGTATTGTTTTGCATACAAACTTCAATCTTATGTCGAACCTGCTTTCGATTCATCGCAATCTTGCTTAAAAGGTACACTACGCATTCAAGGAAACTTATTATCTAAATTGCATCTCAAAATGACAGACAACAACTTATTCTATCACAATTTTAAGGATTTTTAAGAAAACTCTTGATTTATTTTAGCTAAATATCTATATTTTAAATCCATTTTGACGACGAGACGCAGTAAGTTATGAAACTAACAAAATCAAAAGCATTGCCATTGATTGCGGGTTCAGCAATTTACCTCACAGATGTTATGGCGCCCGGGTGTCACCATAGTGTGGACCCAGAGGATACGGTGGAGGCACTTGGGCGGAGCATCACCGTGTCTTCGTGGGGGCGATCGGCAGTGTCAACATCTCACGCCGGGCCCTGGTACAGGCTATGGTCCGGAGCGAGGAGGAATGGCAGGCGGTCGCCTCCTTCTGAGAAGTAGTAATGCTAGCAAAGGAGGCGGCCGTACGCGTGAGGGAACGGCCTTCCTCACGCCCCAGCTACTGGGATCCCAACTCCGATTTCCAGCCACCGTAGGAGTGGGCTTGCGGACGGCAAGCACCGAGCGGGCGTCCGATAACCGTCCAGATCGACTTAGAGACGTCGACGACGTGTAGTGTTCCACGCGCGCCTCAAGAAGATGTCAGGAAAACCATAGGGGTCCAGCAGGGTAAAAGCCTAATAGGGCCATGGGTTATGCGAAAGAGAACTCCGGGGCCCTGTAACGAAGGCAAACAAAACACAAGTGTGGGTTTTAGTCAGTAAAAGTCTGGTACGTCCTCTCGCTCCGCCCAAGTAAGGAGAAAAGTTATTGGATGATTTTCCACCTAAAAAAAAGATGCTATGGCTAAATATAGAATGAACTTAATATATATATATATATATATAAATAAATAGTAGTTTTCCTATTGATGTGGTAGATCTTCAATTTTTTATTTTTATTTATATAAACCAGTGCTTGACTGCGATCCCACCTGATGGTAAGCGGAGATGCAATCATTGATGGTCAGGCGCACTAGTTTATTAATAGCCTATTCACTCTAGCCTTGAAGACACCTAAATTACAGTTGGACGGGAAGACCGTAGCAGGCAAATTGTACCAGTCCTTCGATTTACGCGCTATAAACGACGAAGCGAAACGCTTAGTCCGGACCGTTGAAGTTTCAACAACGTAAGGGTGGATACTCTCTGTTCGTCGGGATGTCCGATGGTAGAAAGGAGATGGCGGAATCAAGTCATCAATTCACGCAAAATCTTCAATTTTGTATATCACCGGTATATTTAACAGCCCGTAAACCATCGTGGATTTTGTACGAATAGATACATAGATAGAATAAAATAGCCGTTCGTCCACAGTTACGCCTGATCTGTCACTATGTCCGTTTCGGCATTGTTTGATTGGCGTTTGTGCCAATTCCACACGTACTGGTGACCTTTTGCATGTCACCAGGGAACATAAAACGAGTTTATGATACCTATCTGTCTATATTTCAGTAAAAACTAAGTGTTTCTTGTCTCATGTTATCTATTAGGAGACCAAGCAAATATAATTTTAACCGCATTTCAAAGAATAATAAAAAGAAAACACTAGCAAAACTGTAAATGTGTATTTTCGTGACCTCTCTTGACTGTACACTGTAGGCGCGGGCTTGCGGACGGCGAGCAATGGGTGGCTCGCCGTCCGACCGTCCGGTAACCGTCCGGACCGAGCCCAAGTCGTCGACGGCGCGTACTGTTCCACGCGTGCCTCAAGGACCCGGGGCCCTGGGACGAAGGCAACGAAGGAACAGGACTGGGTTTTTAGTCAATAAAAGTCTGACACTATCTCTCGCTCCGCCCAAGAGCGGGACTTGTCATAAGATGATTTTCCCACCCAATAAAAAAAAAACCTCTCTTGACTGTTTCCACTTTATGATTTCATAGTAATGATATAGGTATATGTATCTTTACATTCTAACATATTAATTAATTATAATATGGTCATGAGAGCAGTGGTGGCCGAGTGGTCACGGTCCCGACTTATCAGTTGTAGGTCGCGGGTTCAAACCCAGCCAGGCGCATTACTTTGTGTAATTTATTTCATCACCACTGCTCTCAAAACGGTGAAGGAAAACATTGTGAAGAAACCGGCATGTCCTAGAATTAAAAATTCGAAGACATGTGATATTCACCAACCCGCACTGAGTCCGCGTGGTGAATTACGGCCCATTCCCTCTGTTAGAGAGAGGAGGCCTGAGTCCCAGCAGTTGGAACATTAAAAGGCTGATTATGCTAATATGGTCATGTCATACAAATAATTCATTTTTTTTAAAGAATAATCGTGGAGTTTCTTGCCGGTTTTTTTTTAAATATATGAAACGGCCAATTGGAAATGATAATGTAGGCTACTCTTTATTTAAAAGAAAGTTATCTTGACCATTATCTACCAAATCTCAAAGGCAATTTGTCTGAAAACTTGTTGGCGATCGCTGCTCTGTGTAAAGGTGATGTCATTGGATTAGCATCACAGTCAGCGACACCGTCGGAGTGCTGGGTGACATCACGGAAGCAGCATGGTGGTCACCGCGGTGACAGCAACTCAAGTGCTTGTGCTGCTACACCCTGAGCCCAGATGTAAACATCCGATAACCTCTGGGCTCAAGGGTCGTGGGAATATTAGCGCAACCAGTGTTCCCCACAAATATAGAGACACTATTCGTTCAGTTTTTAACTAACTTCGTCGTTGTTCAGAAGTATTATTCGTTTTTCATACAAACTTCAATCAATCTTGCCAAGGGTTAACGTTTTTTTTGAAGCACACAAAAGTCATGCTGTAAAATACCGAATGGCTGACTACCCTGCGCCTATGCTCCAGGCTTTGTAGATTGGACTTAACCAAATCTGGATTGCACGCCCTCCATTGAGTCCAAAGCTGCTAGATGACATTTTGCAGTACCAACCCATTGGGCTGCATTTGAGCCCATACTACGGCATTGCTTGAAAGAGTTACTACGGCCCTAAAACACAAAGTGCAACTAAAAAAGCACGAGTAGGTTGTCGTCAATAACGTCACTCCCTCTCGCTCCACCCAGAGCGGGAGAAGTCATTTAATGATTTCCCACCCTCAAAAAAAGGCACATGGCTGTCATAACAATACATACATCGCCAGTGAGAGCAATTGTCATAAGTTGTGTGAAAATCTTGTTGTCCCAGGCGAGCAGTTTAGATGACAAATGTTTTGGGCGGACCCGGAAACATGCCATAAGGGAAGCCACAATGTGAAAAGTTAATAATTGTAGAGAGTTCATTAAATGAACACGCCTTCGGCTACAGAATTTATGGGAGGAAGCACCTGCGGATGGAAGATGTCAATATTTGTAATGCAACGGGAGATTAGACTTTTAGTGAAGACTCACCTATATTTTAGTTATTATAACATATTCTGTTGAATATTTTTATTTTGCAGTAGCTAAGTTACTCCTTGTAACGTTTGTGAAAGGCTCGTTAAATTCGGTCTCATTTTTTAAAAATAACTTTGCCTTACACAAGGAATTACTCATCTATACTTATAATAAATCTGTAGAAGTGAAAATTCTGTACATTCAAAATATCAAAAAATTAATGGGGGGGGGTATTACTAGACCGACACCGAAGCCAAAGATGTGACTAAAAAAATGTTTGTCTGTCTGTCTGTTTGTTCAGGGATCACGCAAAAACTACCGGTTCGATTACGATGAAACTTGGTATAATTATTCTTTAATATCCTGGGCACCACACTGGGTACTTTTTATCCCCGAAAAGTACAAAAAACAACAAACTTAATTTTGCGGTACGATTCCTAGACCCGATTACTGTACCAACTGCAAATAATAAGCTTGTCGTAGGTTACGTCACCCGTAGTGGAGTTCACTAAAGGGCGCTGCATACGGCTAAGATACTATAACATTTTATCTTAAGATACAATATCGCTCACCATACAATTCAATGGACACACACGACGAAGATAATAAATAATATTTCATATTTTCGTATCTCAAAAAACCTAATAAAACCATTTTCGACTTCTACGCGGACGAAGTCGCGGGCTAGTTCATAATAAAAAAAAATCACTGCCCTTACCCACGGATCCGCATTGCATTCTTCAGATATTATTTATAATATTTTTACCTCTGCCTCTACCATTTAGCAATTAGAAATCTGTCCAAAATTGGATTTCGCAGAAAAAAAAAACTATTTGAACAAGAAACATCTGAACAAGGAAACTTCCTTGTTCATAAAATTCCAATAATAATCTCATATAGAAAGAACAGAGCGAGCTCTTCTTACACAAGCGTAGGTGAAATATGCACGTGACAAAACAAAGAGCTGAAGGGGCTCAGCCATGAGCCACGAGCCATCCAACCGTGACAAGTGTAGACCAAGTACACAAACGCTAACGTATGGGAATCGACGATGAACAGCAACACCCCTCGCTCGCTCGCCGTCTGCCGTGTAATGGCTGCGCGAACGATGGCGGACGAAATGGAATGAAAATGTAAGTAAAGACGAGTGGGTGAATAATGATTCACACTCTTTAGCATTTGTCCACTTGTTTTAGGGTCTGGTTACATTTAGGCACGACGCGATACGACACAACACTGCACGCTCTTAGACTGCACTCAATAGAACTTAATTCACTACATACTACACTACTACTACATGCGATCAAACGCCGGTGTCATCATCATCATTTCAGCCGAAAGACGTCCACTGCTGGACATAGGCCTCCCCAAGTGTCGCCACAATGAACAGTCCTGTGCGTCTCGCACCCATCGTACTCCCGCAACCGTTACCAGGTCATCGGTCCACCTTGCAGGAGGCCTTCCAACGCTACGGTACGTGGTCGCCATTCCAGAATCTTTCGGCCCCAACGGCCATCCGTTCTGCGAGTAATGTGCCCTGCCCATTGCCATTTAAGTTTGGCGATTCTTCGTGGTCGCCGACATACGGCGACCTTGGTTCTCCTGCGGATATCCTCATCCCTGATTCGATCACGCAAGGAAACGTCGGTGTGATCACCTCGAAATGTCTATATTTTTTTTTGTTATTATAAAGTAGGAAATAATTTATCTCGCTCTAAGGTTGAACAAGAAGGAGCGGTCTTTTACTGACTAAAACCCACCTCTGTTCTTTAATTTGCTATTGGCGTTCTAAGGCTACGGTAACTCTTTCAAATGTCCTTTAAACTCTAGCAAGCATAGGCTCCTTTAGTTTTGCTTACATCCTTTTGAGACGCGTGTGGAACATACCGCGCCATAAACACGGATTTTGTCTTTACTGGACAGTCGTACGATGAGCAACCCATAGCTTGCCGTCAGCAAGCCCGCACCTGCGGTGGCCGGAAATCGCCCTGCGACACCTGACATCCGAGGGGTTCTTCCACCTAAATCCGAAACCGGAAACTCCCGAACTGACTATGCCCGGTGAAGACCTGCGTCCGGCAGCAAGACCTGCAATGGCGCCTCTTTAGCCACTCCTCAAAACTTTCCGCTGCGATTGTAGTGTACCCAAGCAATATTTAAAATCAGAATTCAAGACAAACATCTGCGTTATTAATAACTATTTATTTTATACAGGCTTAAATTCCAATTCAACCCATACTTATTTAGGGTTTTTTTCGTACAAATACTTAATTCATTACTTGAGGTTGTGATGATCCAGTGTAAGTATCTTGAATTATAAATTCAAATAGGTATTTTTGCACAGTGATGTTTATCCGGTACACGTGGCGTACAAGAACCTGAAGCTTCACGATGAACCTATAATCACGATGCGTTTTTCATGCAAAAGAATTCCTGGCCTAAGCTCGATCAAGCATCGTGTCGTCGCGTCACGCTATGCACTTACTCTTAGTCTGTACCCGGCATTACAGATTGAAATACGAATCTCGAACGCTTGACATTTATAAAACGATGCGGAAAGTGGAGTAAATTTCAATACGCACGCGTCGGCAGTTCGGCACGTGTGTGATAATAGGTCAAGCTGAAGTAAGAAGATTTGCCAGTCGGCAGGGTTTTTGAGGTAGGATGCGGTACAAATATTTTATTACTTATTTATTATTTACTGGCTTCTGCCAGCAGCTTCGTCCACGTGCATTTTAGTTATTGCAGACTTGAAGTCAAAGACAGATAAAAAGTAGCTTGGCCGATGTACTTTCATGGAGTTTACGCTTCCTTCGTACCAAATTACATCAAAATCGGTTCGGTAGTTTAACAGTGAAAGCGTAACAGACAGACCGAGATACTGTAACATTCGTAATATTAGTAGTAGTATCTCAGCCGTGTGCAGCGCTCCTTAGAGAACTCCACTGCGGGTGACGTAACCTACGACAAACTTATTATTTACGGTTGGTACAGTAATCGGATCTAGAGATCGAACCGCAAAATTAAGTTTGTTTTTTATTGTATATACTTTTCCGGGATAAAAAAGTACCCAGTGTGGTAGCCAGGATATTAAAAAATAATTATACCAAGTTTCATCGTAATCGAACCGGTAGTTTTTGCGTGATGCCTGAACAAACAGACAAAAAGACAAAAAAATTTTTAATCACGTTTTTGGGTCGGTGTCGGTCTAGTAACATTGCCCCTGCCATTTATATTTTAATATTTTTAGTGTACAGAATTTTCACTTCTACAGATTTATTATAAGTACAGATAAGTATGCACCAACGCGTATAGCAAGTCAACCATCTTTAAACTAAAAAAAAATATACAAGCACACACTTTCTTCACAGCTTTCCTGTTATATAAAAATATGTCGAATCTCGGTTCCTGAGCAATCAGGGCGTGTGCTTCCTCTGTGTGTCGAGACACATTTCTGTTCATATTATATCCTCTGTGAGAACATCAAAGGCCAATTCCCGTGCTTAAAAAGTCTAAATGTATCGAAAATGAGACGTTTTCGACAGTTTTGTGACTGAGATGCGGAAGTGAACGTTCTCCGAAGATACAATATTGCCCCTTAGATATTTATCTGTAAACAGTCATGGCTCACACTGGTTATATTGGAATTCAGAATTCCAAACGATTATTAGATTTTGACTCTATGTCTTATGTGACATAGTTTAAATTCCATTGCATTCTACATAATTTTGGGGTACTATTTTGGTAACAAATAAATGGTTACTTAAAAAATGAACTTAAAATACACAGTATTACAGTTGACATTTGAGTTTTTGACGATGGATAATATTTGCTCGAATTATTTAATAGCTGTGTTCAATCATGTCTTCATGACAGACAGATTACGGGAAGAAGTTCCACTCATAAAGCTACGCATTATAGGAAAAGCGTGGGAAAACCATTAAAGCGTAAATAAGCCAAATTATATATATGTAAAGAAAATCCACCATACTGGTAGTGATAGTGTTTAGAACAATCCTACCAATTTTCAGCTGGGTGCGAATTTTCGTAACCTCGGACGTCTAAATTGTCCGGACTACATACATATATAAAGATGTCTGTCATAATCTTGTATTAGATCTAACATTTAAGCACACAGAATTAGTGCACTTCTCTGCATACGCTATTAAATTAGATTTCACTATACGTTCTAATCAAAACGGGTCCGACCTCGCATAAGAGGGCTGACAGACAGAATTTACGCTACGACAGATATATTGTTATATTGGTAAACGTGCAAGAGGTAATATCTCAATAGTTGATATGCCTAGCTTTTAACTATTAAAAGCCTTATGAAAGACGGTTGGTCGTGGACCTGAAGAGAACCGTTTGAGTTTACCATCGTGGTGAAAGGATTAGTCAGCTAGACTCTGCGTTACCGAGTGCTAGCTGTCCAGGGTGCGCCGGGCGTTTTGAATCGCAGAACGATATATTTAACGCCACTCGTGTTGGAATGCCCGAAGTGTCCGTATACCTGCACTTTGGAGGATTTGATGAGTGCTACCGATGCTGCTATTAATGTAGCCACCTATTGGGCCCAAAAAGTTTGACGAGTTTACCATCGAATCGAAAAGAAGAAGAAGAACTATTAAAAAACCAGTCTCAGAAAGAGTCACAGAGTGTAAAATCCCGCAAACCTCCATTGAAAAAGTAGAATCCTCCGAATAAACGGGTGTTTTGTCTGGTCTGGGCAACTGCCTAATAGATGATTTCACGACATAGATGTCACTACAAAAAAATAAATACACCAGAACAAAGGACTTTGACCAGAACAAGATACAGAGTGAGATCAAAAATAATCGCCTTCACATAAGTTATCTTATTCTTACAAAGAAAGTTCGTAGAAAAAGTAAGTTTATTTCTTCGCTGACTACAGATCTATTAGTCCTTTCTCGACTCTTCACCGATAGCACGTAATAAATTCTACAGCTACATTGAAATATTAAAAACATAATTTAATGCTAGCACTGCAGTACCAGTACCCAGTACTATTATAAATTACATTTTAAACATTGAAACTATTAATTAATACGATTACAATTTATTATTATTAATAAATTATTTCATAAAAATGTATTTAAACTAAGTTAGATTATAAGAAGCGTAAAAAAATTCCTCCTCTCCGCTTATTATATCCTTCTTTTGCTGTGCCCGACAGGGTCCATGATTGTTTCTTTTGTCAAATATTTACCACCTAAGTCTACATTGTGGAGTACCATAAAGAATGGGGTGTTGAGTACCAATAAAAATTTTCTTATTCGTATCGCGAATAAATGATACAGCCAGAAAAGTGAAAGTCATTTATATAAATATTGGAGCCAATGTTAGCTGTCATTATTTATAATTCAAGTGAAATAGCTACTACACGATATATTTACGTCGTGATATTTTAAAATTTTCCTGACATAAGAGAAAAGCAAAAAAGCCGATCTATTCTGTGAAAAACTCACCGTAAAATGTAGGTAAAGTGAACTGTCTGATCCATCAGTTTGAATGACAGCTCGCCCTTACCTAAGTTTTCACGATGAGATTCTTACAGAATAGACAGGTTGAAGCTATAAATTGACAGCTCACTTCGCATAAGTATTCACGGTGATATTTTTACAAAACAACACTACTGGACTATTAAAGGGGAACGTCCATCTTGAAATAGCTGTCTATTTCTAGTACCTAAGTCCTAATTTATAGTTAAACTAATTTATCAAAATTATTTTACTAGTTTTTTTTTAATGGGAAATCATCCAATAAGATCTCCCGCTCTAGGGTGGAGTGAGACTTTTATCGACTAAAACTCCCTCCTATGTTCCTTCTTTACCCAGAACCTCAGCACTCCTGTAAAATTATAACGATTGTAATAATATTGAATTTAACTTGATAAGTGTCGTTTGTAATTATTGGACATGAATGCGAGTTAATAATCAGCCAAACAAGAAACATTATAAAATAATAAATATGCGTCTGAATATATTAGATTTGTCCTCTGCACATGATACACGTTTTTGTGCACCGACTTTGGTTGGACCCGCTCAAACGTTAATTAAACTTTTTGTTGACGGATTTGAATCAGTTCGAAACAAAATAATTTTAAGCTCCTACCTAGTGTTTTTGGCATATATTTAATTTTTGTTCATTTTGCTTGTACAGATGATGGGCATTCTCCTTGTCAATTAATGCTAGGGACTGACATCTTTACTTAAAGTTAATTTTGTTTAAATTTAAATGTTTAGATTTTTTCAGAATAACATTCGAGATCGTCTGTCGGTACCTTAACTAAGGCTACTAACAGCCAGTAGCCGAGGCCTGCACTCAAGTAATTAGTAGGTACTTGTGAGAGTCATGTTCCTCCCAGTACGTTTTAGAGTGATCACATGTTTGGCCATACATTATTTAGCTATACGCAGATTATTCAATGAAATACTTGGGATGCCAGTTTATACTTTCAAATCTGAACTAATGTTATTAGTAGGCTGTTTTTGTGTAATATTTTGTTTATGTACGGTACCACGGCCGAGCGTTGAGATGATGTCAGAACAAAGGAATCGGAGGCGTGGCCTACTCGAGGCGTTCGATGCAGGAGAATCGAAACGAAAGGGTCGTAACTTGTCTAGGGAGGCTGGTCTGATTATGACTCAGTCATGATAATGTCAGTTTTACCTGATAGCAAGCTAAATTATATAGCTAGATGTGATAGTTCCTCGGGGATCGTTTGAAGAAGTTACCGTGGCCTGACAAATAAAGGTATTAAAACCCACTTAAGGATACAGTTATGGTTTTAGTCAGTAAAAGTCCAAAATGCCATCTCGATCCATCCTGGAGCGGTAGAAGTCATTTGATGGTTTCCCATCTCAACAAAAAAAAGTGATACAATGATTTCATGGGACCCCTTTCATGTTCTGATGGCGATCACCAGGGCAGTTTTAGTGAGGTGTAAATCTCACACTTCCTAATTTTTTCCCCTGAAACCCAGACGCTTTTGGAAGGCTCCTTCTGCGAAGCAGTAATGTTAGCAAAGGAGGAGGCCGCTTGTGCACTCGCGAGCGCGCAGCCCTCACGCCCCAGCCACCGGGATTCCGATCCCGATTGTTCGGTAACCGCCCAAGTTGTCAACGGCGCTTACTGTTCCACGCGCGCCTCAAGGAGATGTCAGAAAACCTTAGGGGCCCAGCAGGGTCGAAGCTTACTGGGGCCAAGGGTCTGCTTATGAAAGGAGGACTCGACCGCCCTGGTATGAAAGGCAACGAAGGAACAGGAGTGGGTTTTTAGTCAGTAAAAATCTGACACACCCTCACGCTCCGCCCACGAGCAGGGAACGTCATTGGATGATTTTCCCACCAAAAAAAAACGACGTCTTTGGAAAGTTTCCCTCCGAAAATAAAAAAGATATCTTAAGTCATTTTTTATCCCGGAAAAATATTCGATTCCTGTGGACCCATGCTGTATTTATTATTTATGTACACAAATATGTAAAGGCAAATAAAATAAAACAAATATAGAAGAGCAGAAAGATGCTACTTATTTCAAATGAAATCGGAACAGTTGAGTGAAAGATGTAATGATAGGAGTGTAAATTCAGAGGTTTTTTTTTATTCTTGATAAGTTCGCGCTTGACCGCTATCTCACCTGATGGAACGCGACGATGCGGTCGACGATGGAACGCGCTCACCTAGAAGTAACCTATTCACTCTTGACTTAAAGATTCTCGGGTTGTAGCTATCAGGAAACATAGATTCCGGCAAGGAATTCCACTCCTTAGCTGTAAGCACAATGAATGTGTTCTTAAAACGTTTTGTGTATTTAAATAGCTTACACGACTGATATCACAGCACCCTAACCAGTCAGCTCAGTAATATATTTTTGCCTCTAGGCCTCCAACTAAGTGGAGGTTACTCCAATCTCTCCCTGGAGAGTCGTAAGAGTAATAAGCTAATTACTACTAATTGTCTTCAGTGGCGTAGTAGTAATAAACACGGTTTTAAACCACTTTGAAGTTCTTTATGACTATTCCCATGACGTGAGTATGTACGAGACAAGAACTGAAGACTTAAATTGGCAGAATAACATTTGCAATATTATATCGTTACCCTGTGATGAAGTGTACTAGATATAGCGGAAAAAACAATTTTTCTTCCCTTTTAGGAAGAAAAATTGCTTATCCCGCACGCACCGAACGCACATTATTCAAAATTAAACACGAACTCAAGTAAAAATTGCAAAGCATAAAGCCTTATGAGGTTTCCAATGCTGGTACTCGGGCCTTCTCTCTAGGAGAGGGAAAGGCCATAATCTACCACGCTGGCGCAGTGCGGATTGATGCATGTCACATGTTTCTAATTTTTTGTTCTAGAACATTTTTCCTTACCATCTTTTCCTTCAACGAATTGGGAGCCGTGGTGATGAAATAAATTGCACATAGTAATGCGCCTAGCTAGGTTCGTAAACGTGACAAAGTCGAGGGCTACTGGGCCACCACTAACTTAAGTCAAAATTGATTATTGGAGTATTTCAAATCTTTAATATTAAAAATTATTAAAGATTTGAAAGCAAAACATTTAACCAAAAACTATGCATTGTCTGATTACTGTCGAGGCAATTGCAAAAGCTAAGGTCTTGGACAATGTCCTTCATATCTCAAGATTCATTCAAACTCGATCATGTATGGAGTACTGTTCTCATTTTTGTGTCGGATCTGCCAGATACCAGTCTTGAGAAGCAAGCCAAGAGGATTATTGTTGATGATGCACTCGGCGAGTTAAAGCTTCAAAGTCTTGAGCATCGACGTCAAGTTGCTAGCCTGTCGGTTTTCTACCAGTTGCATTTTGAAGAGTTTGCGTCGCATTACATAACTTAGTTTCACCAGGCCCATTCCATCATCACCACTGATACATGGTAAACATCACACCTATACGCACTACATTAATTATGCCTACAGTTAAGAAGTGGAATTCCCTGGTAGAGTCTGCGTTTCCTGATAGCTACAACATAGGGATCTTTAAGTCAAAATTAATAGTTTACTTCTAAGCAAGCGTGCCCCATCCTTGTCCAGATCATAGCTTGCCATCAGGTGAAATAGTGGTCAAGTGCAAAGCTATCAATATTTAAAAAAAAAAAACTTAACACTGGACCTACAGATGAAACCTATGTGCAAAAAATATGCATTTAATTTTAGTACTTTTGTACTGCTCTCTTCCTCCTCTATGAAAACTCATATAGTTAATTAATTACACGAGTGTTTTCACCCCATATAAAAGCTGTCTGCACGTGAGAAAAGCTTCAAACTTTACTCACGTGTTCGTATGAAAACATTATCTTTAATTAATAACCACCTCGAACGGAACCAAGCTTTACGTATGACTTGCCGAACAAACTGCTTAGCTGGAATGTATTTGTGCAGAAACTACTCATTTTCCAGTCGGGCAGCGGCCATTACTGGGTTTATCTTTCTGGGGATAGTGTTCATCCTTTTATTACAATTTATTGTCTTTTTGATGAATGTAGGTAAATCTTACGTGAAGTTCGTGGACTTGCGGACGACAAGCAATGGGTAGCTCGTATTTTGGCCGTCCGGTAACCGTCCTTACCGAGCCCGAGTCGTCGACGGCGCGTAGTGTTCCACACGCGTCTCAGAGATGTCAGCGAAACTGTAGAGACCAGCCTACTGGGGCCATGGATTGAGTTCCAAATGGGAAACATGGAACGCAAATGCAAAGAAGGAACATAAGTGTAGTTTTAGTAAGTAAAAATCTGACACGCCATCACGAGATGATTTCACAATTTAAAAAAAAGGTGAAGTTGTCAAAGACCGCATTCCCATCACTAGAATTGAAACAAGAAATAAGTGACCCAGCACTACTGACAACACCAACACAATACAACCTGACTTCACGTACGTGTGGACGATGATAAGATAGTGGGTGATGGGGGCGGAAGATACTCAAAAAATGTTGTACAACAAATTACCAGATTTACTTCTAGAAGCACTATTTTATTGGATTAATTATACAATATTATACCTGCCTAACGGCTTGGCAGTCGTCTTAAACTTTCCTGACATGAAAATAATTTAATTCACTTACCTATCCTACCTACCTATTCTACATTTTCAATCTTCAATCTTGAAAGTACAATTGCTTAGCCAGTAATGTAAGTATTGTGTTTAGCATGACAATATCGGCTAGTAAGTCCCTTACATTATTTTAGTACTATTTTTAGGATTTCGTACCTCAAAAGGAAAAACGGAATCCTTATAGGATCACTTTGTTGTCCGTCCGTCTATCTGTCTGTCTATCTGTCTGTCTGCCGGTCTGATACTTTATCTCAAAAATGCGTGGAAGTATCACGATAAAATTAAAACCGTACACTAAAATCTGCAGTCCCTTGAAGCTGCAAAAAAACCAAACTTCTAAGTTAACGAAAAAAAAAGATACGACTGTTTATGTCGCAAAAAACGAGCATTTCGACCCTCAAAGCAATCAAAATTCATAGGGTACTTCTTGTTGACCCAGAATCCTGAAATTTGGCATATATCAAGGTCATATTTATAGTACAGATAGAGGAATAAATCTGAAAACAAAAATTTGTTGTTACGTCACAAAAAGAAAACCTTTTTTGCGATTCGAAAAATTGTCGAGACTCCATTCGAGAATTAAACTATTCACAATGTAGTTAAGTTTGTACGAAACCCTCAGAGGGCGAGTCCGACTCGCACTTGCCCAGTTTTTTTAATGATATAAGCTAGTAGTCGGATCGTAGTCAACTATGATCCGACCTGATGGTAAGCAGTGATGCAATCATTGATGGTGAAGGACACTAGTTTATCAAGAGCATTCTCACTAGAGTGAATAGACTGAATTGAAAACACCTTAAATATAATTTAACGGGAAGACCGCAGCAGGCAAATTGTTTCAGTCCTTCGATGTACGTAGTATAAACGACGAGTTGAAACATTTAGTCCGGACCGTAGAGTTGTAAACAATGTAAGGTTGGACACTTACCGTACGTCGGGTTATCCGATGGTAGAAAGGTGACGATGGAATCAAGTTATGTATTGTGTATTTTGTCTACAGTTAGCCTGTAATATCACAATTACTGCCAGTGCTAGGCAAAGTCCTCTCCTGTGTTTTCACCCATCGCTCCTAGTTCAGCACCAGCTCTTGACTGCGATCCCACCTGATGCAGTGATGCAATCGTTGATGGTGAAGTGCACTAGTTTATTAAGTTACTTGTTGCCAATTTTTCAGGAAGACATTCGAGTCGTTGTTTTACATTCTAGATTTAATAACGAAAATAAAAACTTTTCTACATTCTGATCAGATATTAATTACATCGTGATCCTTGAAATTTTTCACTAAATGAAAAACTATACCTATTTAGTTCATTGCACAGATTCTTAACAGATAGTAGTGAAGGGACAATGACCGCTAAAATGATACAGAACAAGAGACTATTCTCTCATCTATTAATACTCCACAACATTCACACAACGCCATCACTTAGTTCCAAACTAAGCAGAGCTTGCAGTATGAATACTAGATAACTGATAAACATACTATATATTTCTAAATACATACATATTATAGATAAATTACACTCAGACACAGAAAAAATGATCGTGCTCATCACACGAACATTTATCTTGGAAGGGAATCGAACCCACGACTTAGCAGTCAGAGTCACTAACCACTAGACCAACAGGCCAGTATCTGTACGTTATTTATATTTGAACGAATTAAGAGGGTCCTTTTCCACTCGCCTATCGACGTAGAGCATGGCTTAAAAGCTTTTTGCTTCATCTAACGCAATCCAATGCAACGTTTGATGAATAGGCAATGCAAAAAAGAGAGATAACGCCTGAAAACTCTGTTGGCATTCGGCAATTCTGTGACTTACTCGAATATTTCACAAAACTTGTTCCTGGAAATACGTGATTTTTTTTTTAAACCCATAAAAGTTTTTCAAAAAAATTGTCGTCATTTAGAATCTCGATTAAATGTGCAAGACTTCTGTTGATGTACCTTTTTAAATGTCTAATATATGTGTACCTACATTATGGAGGGCCAAAGTTCACGTCAAATAGCAGATTTTTAGAGGTCTTTACTAGATTAGATTTACACAAATTTATGTTTTGATTTTCATAAAAACCTAAAGGAAAAGGAAGTTAGTGATAGTATGACGGTCGACAGGATAGAATGGAAGAAAAAAACGTATTGCGCCGACCCCAAATAAGATGGGACAAGGGCAGGAAGATGATGATTTTCATAAAAACCTACTCGTAGATAATATCCACAAGATAGCTGTGTATCCAAAATATCTAGAGAACGATGTGTAAATAACATCATAATCACGTAAGAGCGGTTGTATGAAAATGTACCTCGAAAAGGACGCTCTTAACGCTTCTGTTTCCCACAACTATGTGTGACATTTAATCATTACAAATTCCACTGAAATGGCTGTGGATTTATTCCATAGCATTTAATTTAAAATCCTTGAATCACATTCGTGCCACCAATTTTGCGATACCTTCACCATGATTAAAAAGAGACACGAGTAAGTCGGAGCTTATAAGGTAAATCATGCTAGTTCGTCTTTGCTATGAGGTGATCTATAATATAATAATAACTTTTTTTAACCATTGTTACAAGTATTTTATTAAACATAGGTATATCATATTTGCATATCGGTAACAGGAATTATATTTTACCAGAATTCTTACAATGGTCCCCAAACTAGGCGGTGCCTGTATCTTGAGGACCGGTAATCTGTAATCAAAAAATAAAATAAAAGTTGAGCTCGTTAGAAGTCCGGAGTTGAGCTTAACTAATACTGATATTTTTCAGTGATCTGTACATGTCCACTCAAATCTGTAGGATTCATTCCCTAAAAGACGATCTCAGACACTAACCTGCATTATTCTCATGTAATTTCACCATTACATATTCGCTGTATGAACTTTAAAAAAGACTTTCACCCCTGAGTATGTTTCGGTGTTTCTTTTCAGCTAAGAAATACTGGCCTCATCTAGTATAAACTGACGAAAAAATTGACGAGTAAAAGTATTTTTTTTAAAACCTATTTGCCATCTCCAACCCGAACTGAGCAGGCGTTATGGTCTTCTTTTTTTTCAATTGATTCTTTTTCAGTCGATATTTAACGTTAAAGGCAGTTCTGATCTTAAAAGTGCATACAGATACTTGGCACCAGCATGTAGATAGATCAGGTGCAAGACAGCCTGGTGCAAGACAACCAAATTAATATAGACAGGAGCTTGAATCGCACTGCGATAGACTAGAACTACCATCCAACTAAAGTTTTCACCACGGTAGTAAACATAAAGGTCTATCTCTTAGCCAATGAGCGTGATGATAATAATAATAAAACCCAGGTCAAAATAGTAAAAGATAATGGATCAATAGATCAGTCGCGCCCGCGCACCCTCCTGTGTGGACGTATTTATTTTAACGGAACGACGCGCATCGCGTATCGTAAATCAATATGACGAGCGTAGTAAAGTGTGCATCTTGCAATATCGTTATTGATGAAATGCTAGCGTATATACAGAACAAAGTGTCAGTGATAGACGAGGATACATTAGTTCGGATTTGTACATCTTCGTTCTCCAAAGAAGAAATTGAGAAATCGAAACTGTTGTTGTTCGAGTCGGTACCTGGGATTAAAAT
Organism: Mythimna vitellina; assembly: GCA_949316375.1. Lineage (NCBI taxonomy): Eukaryota > Metazoa > Arthropoda > Insecta > Lepidoptera > Noctuidae > Mythimna > Mythimna vitellina. Next base: position 1,072,361 of record OX438687.1, on the reverse strand, counting down.
CAAACGTAAAAATAAGGGCAAGGAAGAACGTGACCTAGCTGATATAGTGCAGGTCTTCAAATCGAAGGAACCGGATTTGTTTCCGATCTATGTCGCCAGGGAATTAGAACGTCTCCCTCCAGTGCTGTTTGATCACCTGGACTGCACGAAACTACTTAAAGATTTACTTCTAGTTCAAGAAGAAATGAAAAATATTAAGTCTACATACGTTTCGCAAAGTCAGTTCGAGCAACTAAAATCAGAATTATTGCAAATGAAAAATGACTCTCTGCTACCTAACCCTGAAAACGTAAACAGACGAAGAGGCGCCTGGATGTTAGATAGTGGTCCTATAGGGCTTTCGCACATCGATCATTTATCACTGGAGAAAAGTGATAGTATTTTGTGCAAGCAACAGAGCATTGAAAATACTCCAGTAGAATTTAGAGAAATTTTGGGGGTAGCAGTAAATAGTCATCGCAATTTATCAGCTGTTTCTCAACGGTCGACTGCAGTAAAACCGGTCCCCGACTGCGGCATGAATGTCACAAAACCATCTACGTCGGCATCGAATAATGACTTAGTAACCATGACGTCATTGCCGCCTTCTAACGCAAATCAAATTAAGGAGACGAATGATATCGCGTCAAGTGCTACTGCACTCAACGTAAACTCAAATGCGAACCGAAACGATTATGATGGTAAAAATCAAAACGATTGGCAATTAGTAAATAGACATAAGAAACCTATAAGATATCGCTATACAGGCTCGGCGGGATTATGTCGTGACAATGAGGGTAAATTTAAAGCGGCGGATAGAGAGATACCGATTTTCATAACGCGAATACATAAAGATACCACAGATAAAGACATAACAGATTACATATACAACAAAACTAAGGAAATGATTCTGTTAGAGAAAATATCTTTTAAGTACGAAAGGGAATACAAGGCCTATAAGTTTTTTATATCGGAAAGCAAGTCGTCACTATTCCTTGATAGCGGTTTATGGCCTCAAGGAATCATATTCAGGCGATTTGTAAATTTCAAGCGCAAAATAGCGAACGTCGAGGCGTCGCCGTCGCCGCGTCGTGCCCGGTCTGAGAACGTGGTGGATGGATAAAGACAACTTGCACTCATTGGTTAGCTTCAATTGTAAAAGTGTCAAGCGCTCGGTAGACCATGTCAGGCAATTATGTCATACCTCTGACATAATAGCTTTGCAAGAAACTTGGCTACTGCCGAGTGATTTACATTTTTTAAGCGACATTGATCCTGATTATGGCTATGTTGGGACGTCGGCTGTGGATACTACGAAGGGTATGCTCGTAGGCCGGCCGTATGGTGGAGTGGCGATATTGTGGAAGAAGAGCGTCTTTCAGAATGTGTCTATAGTGGAGTGTGACAACGCTCGCGTCTGTGCCATTAAAGTGGAGTTAGGGCAAAGGTCGTTTTTAGTATTTAGCATTTATATGCCTACTGATTGTGTCGTGAACCTACCGGAATTTACGGATTGTCTTAGCTTGGTAAGTGCTATTATTAATAATGAACATATTGAGACAGTTTATTTACTTGGGGACTTTAATGCTCATCCAGGCCAGTCATTTTTTAATGAGTTGAAAGACTTTTGTGCGGAATCTGAGTGGAAATGTGCCGATGTTGAATTACTCGGACTGTCAGCTGATACATATAGCTTTGTAAGTGACGCGAATGGGTCTAGACGTTGGTTAGACCACTGTCTTGCTACGGAGTCGGCTATGCGAACTGTTGTTGCAGTAGAAATTAAGTATGACGTTATGTGGTCAGATCACTTTCCTTTGGTTATATACTGTAAGTTGAATTGTATTAAACCTAAAATAGTATGTAATAATATTGAACAGTGTAATAAAATACGCTGGGGTGAGAGAAAACCTGAACAAATAGCATTATATAATAAATTATGTAATGAACAATTAAAATTAATTGATTTTCCGAGTGAGCTAAGTGAATGTTGTGATTTCTCTTGCGATGTTGTGGAACATACCTATATTATCGACAAAATGTATGACGAAATTGTAGACATCCTAGGCCGAGCAGCTAATGACAGTTACTCTTATAGTAATAGGTTAAGTAAGAAGAAACCTGTAGTAGGTTGGAACAGATATGTCAGTAGTGCTCACCGGGAGGCCAGGTCTAAGTTCCAGTTATGGATGTGGTATGGCAGACCAAAGTCGGGTCGTATTTGGAGTGAGATGCAAGAAAGCCGTAAAATTTTTAAAAGCCGGTTAAAGTGGTGTCAAAATAACAGTGACCAACTTAAAATGGACATTCTCGCAACGCATCACGCCAAACATGACTTTCGTAGTTTTTGGAAGTCTACAAACAAAGTAAACAGTAGGCCGGGCTTACCTGTGAGCGTTGGTGGCATTACTGATCCAAAGAACATAGCTGAAATGTTTAAAAGCCATTTCACGGTAAGTTCACCATTAGGACCATCACATTCGGGACTTGAGGGTGGGACTCGGGGGCAGGAGCTTAGTGTAAGGTTTACGGCCAAAGATATTAAAATGGTTATCACGAACATGACTCGAGGCAAATCTCCTGGCCACGATGACCTGAGTATCGAGCATCTTAAATATGCTGGCGTCCATCTTCCAAGGGTTCTCGCTATGTTTTATTCCCTATGTCTAGGCCACTCATATCTACCTCCAGCTATGATGCGGACCGTGGTGGTACCGATCGTAAAAAGTAAAATTGGTGACATAAGCGACGCCAATAACTATCGACCCATCTCTTTGGCTACGGTATTGTCTAAGGTTCTTGACGGTCTGCTTAACTCACTGATGAGTGGCTGTCTTGAGATACATGACAATCAATTCGGATTCAAATCGGGACTGTCCACTGAGACAGCTATTCTGTGCTTGAAGCAGACTGTCAAGTACTATACTGATCGCAAAACGCCAGTCTATGCTTGTTTCCTCGACCTTTCGAAGGCTTTTGACCTGGTTTCCTATGATATCCTCTGGGATAAGTTAAGCGAAACGTCTCTGCCAAGCGAATGCATTCGAATTCTTAAATATTGGTACGGGAACCAGGTTAACGTAGTTCGGTGGTCGGGGACGCTGTCTGATCCATACAGGTTGGAGTGCGGGGTGAGGCAAGGAGGGTTGACCTCACCAACGCTGTTCAACCTTTATGTAAACGCACTCATCGAGAGGCTGAGCAGCACGCATGTCGGATGTCATGTTGGTGGAGTTTGTGTAAACAACATTAGCTATGCAGACGACATGGTGCTGTTGAGCGCCTCGGTTTGTGGCCTGTCTAAGCTGCTCGGTATTTGTGAGGAATATGCTCTCAGTCATGGCCTGCTCTATAACACCAAGAAAAGTGAGTGTATGGTTTTTCGCGCTAGGGGCAAGTGTCCGGATAGTATCCCTAGCATTAAATTAAATGGTGAACCGCTAAAAAAGGTTGACACCTTCAAATACCTAGGACATCTGGTGACCTCTGACTTGAGGGACGATATTGACATTGAGCGGGAACGTAGGGCGTTGTCTGTTAGAGCGAACATGATAGCTCGCAGGTTTGCTCGATGCTCGAAGGAAGTCAAAAACACTCTTTTTAGAGCATATTGCACCTGTTTTTATTCGAGCGCCTTGTGGGTTAACTATACTCAAAAACAGTACAGCGCCCTACGAGTCCAATTCAACAATGCTTACAGGGTGTTGTTGGGGCTGCCTCGGTACTGCAGTGCGTCGGGGATGTTCGCCGAGGCTCGCATTGACTGTTTCTATGCAACCATAAGAAAACGATGCACTTCCTTGGTACGCAGGGTCCGCGCCAGCTCCAACACCATCCTGAGGATGATGGCTGAGAGATTTGACTGTCACTACATCAACCATTGTTGCATGGTTAATGTAGTGACTATATGAATATTGACGTTGTATTTTAATTCAATTTATTTATTGTTTTGGATCTTTAATTGGAATAATTTATTATAATTAATTTTATTTTATTTTTTTGACATGGAAAGGATAAATTGAATTTTAATATGATCAATATCATTGTGTATGTATGTGTGTATTTTGTGTAAATTTGACTGTTATATTATGGGAATCATTTCCTGAAAATAAACGATTATTATTATTATTAATAACCTGTTACTACATTTTTGTAGAGAAAAAAAAATAAAATAAAAAAAATAAAAAAATAAAAAGGATTAAATTGCTGCTATATAATACGTTTAATTTTGGATAAAAAAACAAAGCCAGCTTTAAAATAAGTTAGCATAGCACAGCATTTAAAATAAGTTACTGTTTGTGAATTAGTTTTAACCATACCTTGACATATGAATATCAATTCACGTTCCAACTAACACTCGCGAAGTCGTTATTTCAGTTATTTTCAGTACGTTTGACATCGATAGAGCTCCAATAAAGTATATATCATATCAAAGCGTTCGGCGCCCGTTCGATGCTAACTCAAAGCAGTTAGAATCTGCATCATACATGATATGATAACAAAGAGTAATTTATAGTTGTAGATGCGAATACTGAACAGACTCATCCTAACTTTGAGACCAAAGTTGGTCCCATGGAAGTATTTCCCTTAGAAGTATAAACAAAAAAGAATTTTTCAAATCGTCCAGGTGTATACGAGTAGGTAATCGGGGAATACACATAAAAAACCGACCAAGTGCGAAATGGACTCGCGAATGCTAACAAAAAACGGCAAAAATATCACGTTTTTATATAGAAGCCCCACTTAAATATTTATTTCTGATCAGGCTTAAAGACACCCAAACAGTAATTGGGAAAAGCCATGCTCAAACTATGAGTATAGCTGCACTTGCATGATAAAGTCAAGAATAAAGGAGGAGCACCAAGGTTACCGACATAGCCTGAAGAATCGCTAAACTTAAGTGGCAGTCGGCAAAGCACATTGCTCGCATGTTCGATGGGGCTGAAAGATTCTGTAGTGGCGACTGCGTGGCGCAAGACACTGACCTGAGTGGTACAGGACTAATTGTTGTGGTGACACTAAGAGGACGCCCAAGACCATGAAAAACTTTCTAACAATATTCCATTTCTCATGCCCATATTTTTATTTTATATTTTACCATCCCATCTAGAATAGGACTACAGAGAATTCCTTATTAAAAATACAATATAAATTAAAATTTATTCCCGGCATGTATATGCATATATATTATGATTGATGGAAAGGGAGAAAGAGGCCAAAGAAAAGATGATTATATGAGTAGTGATGTGAAAGAAAAAGGGAATTAGTGATGACAAAATGGAACACAGACAGAATGGAAGAAAAAAACATGTAGCCCCAAATAACACGGGGCAATGGCAGGAATACAATGATGATGTAGGGAATTGAACCAAGAACTAAACCAAACCAACACGCCATTCACTAACAATATATATCCAGCTAAATAGGTAAATAACAAAACCATTCCCGTCTACCATCACTTTCGAACTAGTCTTTGAGAAATAGTAACTATATCAAAATGCTTTGACAATAAATTAGAGAGAACACAAGTTCATGCACGAGCGAGTCGGTTTTATGACGAACGGTCCTATAACTTCGGAATTTTATTACCTGTTACTTGAGTGGAATTAAAGTTTGTCGTACTGAGAATTATGGAATATTAGCTGGTGTTCAAGGTTCCACTTGATTCACAGAGGAATTCCTAATTTAACTTCAGCAAAAATGTTTTAATCCCACCCATACGTACATAACGTTTTAGGAACACATTTATTATACGTACAGGTAAGGGCTCAAACACATAAACACGTTATGATGACGTATCGTCCCACAACAAAGCACCGTGACGTGAATCTTATCTACGTCACGGAGCCATGACGTGGAAATCGACATCAAGCAACGTAAAAATGCACGTCATAAAAATTATACGTCACAACAACGCAACGAAAAATGGCACATTAGTAAAGTTATTACAGTTAATTTTGAGAAAAGGCCCTTCCACGGAATATGAAGAAACAGATACAAAGAAAATATTGAGGCCATCCTTGTATTTAAGTCATGTTAAAAATCTTCCCTCTGACGAAATTTGGGTGCAAAAAACAGGTTCAAGATTGGCTGCTCGGGCATAGTTATACTGATACAGAAAACCTGCTATCAATTATTTATTGATTATTAAACCGTTCGTAATCACTTGCACACGTGCACCCATCATAGCTTGTAATATAGGTACACTTGTTTTCCTGTTAGTCATAGCATGGCTTAGTGAATGGTGCTGAAACTCATACTGGTTACCTACTTACCACGAAGGTATATTTATTTTGTCGAAAGATACTAGATCCTGCGACACAGGGTATCCTAGTGCAGGATCTAGTGTCCCATATTAATGTAAAAATATACTTAGATGCTGCCGCTGCAGCTGCGGAGAACCTCAAGCGGCGGAAATATAACAACCTCGTCGGCAGTTATATTTTTGAGCCGTTTGGGGTTGAAACACTTGGGCCGAGGGGTCCGAGTGCTCATAAGCTTTTCAAAGATTTATCCAAACGCTTAGTAGACACTTCGCGTGATCCAAGGGCTGACTTTTACCTCGGTCAGAGATTAAGCATTGCCATACAACGTGGCAATGCCGCCAGCCTTTTGGGCACACTTCCAGTCGACGACGGAGTTTTATGACGCCATCTTTTAGCTAGTAGTTTTCTCTTTTAGTTTATATATAGTTTTAATTGAATACTTAGAACAATAAAGTCATGTCATTATTATATTATTATGTGATTTTATGCCATGACGATATGCCGTGCAACGTGTGAGCTGTCGTCGTAACGTGTTTATGTGTTTGAGTCCTTAGGAGTAGAATTCTTTAATTCGAGAGTGAATAGGTTAGTTCTAGGCAAGTGTGCTCTATCGTCGACTTCATCGTCACTTACCATCAAGTGAGATAGTGGTCAAACGTGACCCTATCAATTAATTAAAAAAAAAAAACTAATTCATGCGAGGTAACTCCATAAGACACAATCAATGGCTTTACTTTTCACTTTTATAGTACAATATATTTTGTTTAAATTAACATTGATGAACTTGAATTTTTCTATTATTAAAGCAAAAAAATACTTAGTTAATTTAGATTATATAGATAGATTTAGAAAATATCTCCTTTTAGCCTTTTAAATGCATGACTGAATGACAAATATCTTAACTTTTCTCATTTGTTAAATATAAGAACTATTGAACCACTCCAGTTACGCAAAGGTGTTAGAAATCATTGAAATTCTCGTTTTAAACCATCCTCATAAACTATTCTGTCGGCTGGTGAGAACTTAATGAAAATTCTTTCAGCAGTTTTTGATTTTATCGCCAACAGATTAACAGGCAGATGAAGTAGGGGACTTTATTTTATATTTTGTAGGTAGGATGCCAATGGGATCGCACATTTCAACACCTCGGAAACGCGTATCATAGATTATAAAGGTTTCAATAGCATAATAACCACATTCAGATCTTATGTTAATACATCGATACTTCTGTACGAATATAAGTCAATGTGTTAACACAATCTTGACAAGCTTACTCGAGCAACTTACCAAGATACTATTTGCAGTAATGCAGAAAGTGTCAGTCATACCCAAAGAAAACCGTGGTGTTAAAGATCAGCAGCACAGACAACATGTAGCTTCCCTCTTTGAAAAGTGGCTGGAAAGACCTCACGGCTTCCTCACCTTCCGCATGACGCAGGTTCTCACTGGACGTGGTCAGTTCGGGAGGTTCCCGAACGGGCGGAAGTGACGCCCGGGTGCCACAACTGTGTGGACCGCCCGGAGGACACGGTGGAGCATATGGTCGAGGTGTGCCCCGCTTGGGCAGAGCACCGCCGTGTTCTCTTGGGGAGATCGGCGGCAACGATCTCTTGGGCTTTGGTACAGGCCATAGTCCGAAGCGAGGAGTGGCAGGCGTTTACCTCCTTCTGCGAAGCAGTAATGGAGCAAAGGAGGAGGCCGCACGGTACACGATGAACGCGAGCTCTCACCGGATCGGGGGAATCGTCCGGTAACCGTCCGGACCAAGTCCAAATCGACAACGGCGCGTAGTGTTCCACGCGCGCCTCAAGGAGATTTCAGCAAACCGTAGGGGCCCAGCAGGGTCGAAGCTTACTGGGGCCAAGAGTCTACTTCTGATAGGAAGACTCGGCCCTGGTATGAAAGGCAACAAAGGAACAGGAGTGGGTTTTTAGTCAGTAAAAGTTTGACACTATCTCCCGCGGCTTGACCTGTAGCTTTCTACGGGTTGTTGTTGTTATATAAGATGCCAGATAAACGTGGAATAAAGTACATTGACCTTTTTCTAATATCTCTGCGTCAGAACCCGAAAAACAAATAGTTAACTGTTTTTCATTACTAGAAAATGTATAGGCCCGCAATAGATGTCGGTTCAAGACAGCTTTGTCATTATTTCCGTTTTTTAAATTAAGAATGTCAACAAATGTAGGAGGGTCAATGATCGTTATTCCAAGTTTATCTGGCGCCATAGAATTTATTCTATGTCTGGCGCCTACCTTAGCTCTTTAGCTGGAATTGGTTCACACATAACCTCCACATATCAAAACACATTGACTAGTTATAACCACAAACGCCACGGCACGAGTAAACATAGTGTCACAAATTATAGAGCGTGGCGGTTCACGCACTCGCTCACGCATCGTTGAGTCCCCGCCTGTGCTTCACACGTCACGGCTTTCGTCTGTTTGTTGTTTTAGAAAATTACTGGAAAAGTGTTATGGACTGGATTTTGTCGAAAGTATTTTAAAACTACATCCAGAAAGGTAATTTTAACAAGAACAAGTGCTCAGGATATATACAAAATAACCATAGGTTGGTAAGTTTTTGAAAATTAATATTACTTAGATTACAAAGCAAACTAGGATTACTTGGGTGGGCTGCAGGATTGTGTAAAAGTGTTACCGTGGCCCTAGAACGCATGGGTTAACTGAAAGAACACAACTTTTTTGAGGTGGTAAATCATCCAAAGACTTCTCTCACTCTTGGGTGGAGCGTGTAAAACCACGCCAGTGTCTTTCAGTCGCTCTTTGTGTTCTAGCATCAGGGTTTCCCTTCCAGAAATTCTATGTGTTTTTAGGAAGCATTGACCCTGCTGGGTTTTGCTGACATCTTTTTGAGGTGCACGTGGAACTACTACACTACGCGCCGTCGACAACTCGGGCTCGGTATTTTCGGCCGGATAGCTAAAGCGAGCTATCCATTGCTCGTCGACTACAAACCCGCGCCTACAGTTGCCAGGAATTACCCTGCGACTCCCGACGAAGAATACAGGTGGGTTTTAGTCAGTAAAGTATGATACACTGACACTCCGTATATTTTGGGCACGCCACAATTACGGTGGTAAATCCCCACTTTGAGGCGTGGCTGGAAAGACCTCACGGCGATGGTTAGTTCGGGAGGTTCCAGCACCGGATTCCTGCAGAAGATACGCCCGGGTGTCGCCACTGTGTGGACCACCCGGAGGATACGGTGGAATACACGGTGCAGTTGTGCCCCACTTGGACAGAGCATCGCCGTGTCCTCGTGGGGCGATCGAAGGTGGCGATCTCACGCGCCAGGCCTTGGTACAGACCATGGTCCGGAGCGAGGAGTGGCAGGCAGTGGTCACCTTCTGCGAAGCAGTAATGCTAGCAAAGAAGGCTGCCGATGGCGTGAGGCAACGGTCCTCACGCCCTAACCACGGCCGGGACGGGCCGGGCTTGCGGACGGAGAGCAATGGGTGGCTCGCCGTCCAACCGTCTGGACCGAGCCCAAGTCGTCGACGGCGCGTATTGTTCCACATGCGCTTCAAGGAGCTGTCAGCAACTGTAGTGCCCCAGCAGGGTCGAAGCCTAATAGGGTCAAGGGTCTGATTCTGAAAGGAAGACTCGGTCCTGGTACAAAAGGCAACGTAGGAATAGGAGCGCTTCGTTCAAGAGCGGGCGATTTTCCCAACGAAAAAAAAAACACTCCTTATATTTCTTGATAATTAATATGACAAAACTTCTTAACATAATACTTCAGGAGAATGAAACGAAAAATTCTTCACTTCAAAACTAAACGGACAAATATTAACAACTTCTGCGTAAATATCATTAGCGCGATTCAGACTCCGCTCACTGACACAAATACTCATCACGAACTACTACGAACGAGTTCACACACTTGCTACTAGATGTCGCTATGCTAAACATGGCACGTAACCTCAGCAGTAATTGGACCGTTTTGTGCTCTTACACGCGAAGTCTCTTTCTTCGAAGTTTGTTAGCTACACCCATTGTGTGAGATCGTAAAAGATTAAACACTGTTTTATAAGACCGACCTAGATTTTACGATAAAGAATTTTGGAGAACTTTTTCAGGTAATAAACTACTTCTTGTTAGGACTTGGGCTTTTGTTGTTTGAGCAGCTATTAAACCATAACTTTTACCACTAGAGAAGAAAATTTCCAGTGGAAAGAAACACATTATTTTACCAGTACACCGCAGACTCCCCTTGTAGTATTTTAAGTTCTTACGATCCATCCTAAGGTTGTCTGGTAGATATCGCTGTCACCAATAAGACCGCAACTGTACCCATAGATTTAAGTTTTTATTGCTTATATTTAATTCTTGTTTCTTGTAAAAAATAACTAACAGAATCCTTTCCAAATCAAACGAAAACTCATCTGTACTACCATAATGACGAAACAATATTTGATATTTTTAATAACATCGACAAAGTACAGTAGCGACACTAGAGTTCGTGCCACGTTAAAATTCAAGGAACAAGTTGAAAATTTTTCCGTAGAGCGGCTGCCATCGAGAGAGAAAACTTTGACATCTGCCCATGAAACTGTGAAAATTGTTTACGCTACTGGAGAGGTGACAGTGCAGCAAAGTTGAGAAGATAAAAAGAAGGATTTTTATAGTTTTGTTCTAGAGCGACGGAGAATAAAGTCGACAGCCTCAGCAAGTTACGAGTATGCTTCTTTTTTAGGGCTATGCTTGAGATTTCCTTGCGTGATCACGTCTAAAATAAAGGTATCCGCGTGAAAATCAAGGTTACTGATATAGCCCGAAAAATCGCCAAACTTAAGTTCGATGGTCGATGGGGACGAAAGGTTCTGTAGTGGCATCCATGTACCGGACGACGCAGCGTTGGTAGGCCTCCCACAAGGTACACCGATGAACTAGTGAGGGTCGCCGGAATCCGATGGATGTAAGATGCACAGTACCGGCCGTTATGGTGACACTTGAGGGGGCCTATGTCCAACAGTGGACGTTTTTCGGCAGGAATAATGATAATGATGATGATATTTCCTTTTATCCACTTCTATAGATAATATCAAACAAGTACTATTGAATCGTATTTTGTATGTAAGACTACATTGCTTGGCTCGTTACGTCCTGAGTCTGATCTTAGACTCGGTCAAGAAGAGTAATTAATTCGGCGTCCTAATTGTATAAGAACTAATTGAATCCGACTCGGTTGGGAAGCGTCCGGGAAGCTGCGACATACCATAGTGTCTCAAGACAAAAGTCTATGACCAGTGAGTGTTGCCAGTGATGACATACAGCTCTGAAATGTCGACTATAACATTGCTTACCATCAGGTCATATAGTGGTCAGGCGCGAGCCAATGAATAAAAAATTTTAAGTTTTCTATTACGGACATATGACGGAAAACGATTTTGCCGTTTACAGTTTTTGGCAACAGCTGCTCTGTTTAAGTTCTTAAACAATAGGACGTATGCTAACAGTAATACCATAAGAATGGCAGGTACAACGCAACAGCAATAGCAAAGCTTCATTTTACGAAAACTCGAGATAAAAACTAGTCCAGCGAGCTTATAGAAAAATTGATTCTGCTACCTAGGGATGTGGAACACCACTGGCCCCGTGGAGAATACAACCCTGATGTCAAACAACATCACACTTGCAAACAATTAACGCATAAAATCGAATCAGCTGTCAGCATCCCATTGGTCCACAACTCCACATCTCTCCTACAGATCAACGAAGCTATAAAACCAGTAATTTCGCTAGATTTTTATGACACTTTTTTATATGTTATTGTTACGTTGGTCCAATAATGGAAACTGAACGGGCCATTATTTTATTTGCACTCACATTTTTATGGATGGAACGATCACGTCGCAAAATGTCCGGGTTTTATTATAATGAAAGTTAAATTTTCAATTTAGATGATGGCGGGTTTTGTTTTGATTTTTTTTTTTCATTTGTTGTTGGTATCTGCTATTAATTCCGTTTTTTATTTGATGGCCACTCCATATATTTGACTGTTTGAGTTACTAGTTAGTTAACTTTTGCTGAACAAACAAATGACAAAAGGAGATTACTAAACATAGCCGAATCAATCTAATGGGTACAATGTTACATATATTAAACAAAGTTGTGTTAGTTACACCATTCAGGTATAACTCAAGAATGGCTGGACAGATTTTAATTAACTTTGCTTTATTAGATTTGTCTCCACCCCGAATAGCAGAATCATCATCATCATCATCTTCCTGCCCTTATCCCGAATAGCAGAATAACTACTAATAAAATATCGGAAATATTCACATAAAAAAAACTTTTTACAAAAAAAAGATAACCGACTTCACTAAAAAAAACACTAAAACGATCAAAATAACTTTAATTTCGGAAGTCGGTGTCTCTCGGTATTATTTGTATCTTATTTAACACCGACTTCCGAAATTAAAGTTATTTTGATCGTTTTAGTGTTTTTTTTAGTGAAGTCGGTTATCTTTTTTTTGTAAAAAGTTTTTTATTTCACACTTTTTAGTTGTGTAGCGACATCTATGGCGTCACATAAGAACTAATCCTGCATTGTACAATCAAAGTTCTCCGCGCGATTAGAACATATAGAACAGCCCGAAATAATCAATCGGGCAGCTGCCCACCAGACATAACACCCGTCTGGCCGGAGGATCCTCCCTTTTCAACGGAGGTTTGCGGGACTTTACTCTCTGTTCCGCATACCTCCAAACTGGTGACCCTCGACAAAGAACGTCAGCGTAGCCTTCGTGCAGCTACTACTTCGTGACGTCATCATCACTTCCTCAAGCTTTCGAGCAACGAGCCATACAGCCAGCACCCACGGCTATAAAGGGTATCCTGACCACCAGCATGCCTACCTGGTCATACCTGGTCATCACCCTCAGACTCATCAGCGACTTTGGTGAAGCACACTGCACCTTCGGCCAGTCACATGAAGAGCAACGAAGAACCTCTCCTGGTCGACGCATGCTGTCAAGCCGCTACTTCGCTCAGCACCGCTCCGACTCACTGGAGCCAGCAGCACTACTCCGATTCACTGGAGCCTGCAGCATCATCCCGACTCACTGGGGCATCATCCCGACTCACTGCGATAGCTCTACCCCGACTCACTGGGGCATCACCGCAGACAGTTCCGACTCACTGAGGACTATGCAGCATTCGGTTCCGACCCACTGAAACCAACCTACCACTGGCCTGGCACGCATCAAGAAGCATCAAGAACCATCGATCTCTAATATCCGGAGGAGAGTGATGTAGCACCATCTATGGCGTCACATAAGAACTAATCCTGCATCGCGCAATCAAAGTTTTCCGCGCGATTAGAACATATAGAACAGCCCGAAATCATCAATCGGGCAGCTGCCCACCAGACATAACATCCGTCTGGTCGGAGGATCCTCCCTTTTCAGCGGAGGTTTGCAGGACTTTACGCTCTGTTCCGCCTACCTCCAAAGTTGGGATACACATATAAACAGAGTGCCTATTTCTCATGACAATTCCCAATCCCGACTCACTGGGGCACCATACCGACTCACTGGGATAGCACCACCCCAACTCACTGGGGCATCACCGCAGACAGTTCCGACTCACTGAGAACTATGCAGCACTCGGTTCCGACACACTGGAACCAACCTACCACTGGCCTGGCACGCCTCAAGAAGCATCAAGAACCATCGATCTCCGATCTCCGGAGGGGAGTGATGTAGCGACATCTATGGCGTCACATAAGAACTAATCCTGCATCGCGCAATCAAAGTTTTCCGCGCGATTAGAACATATAGAACAGCCCGAAATCATCAATCGGGCAGCTGCCCACCAGACATAACACCCGTCTGGTCGTAGGATCCTCCCTTTTCAACGGAGGTTTGCGGGACTTTACGCTCTTTTCTGCCTATCTCCAAAGTTGGGATACACTTATAAACAGAGTGCCTATTTCTCATGACAATTCCAATTAATCCAAACACTACTAGGTTACACTGTTTTATTATGGAGTTCCTGTGTCTACCTTCCACCTTCCGGCTTCATCATCAGATCAGTTCGATAGTACCTTATAGCCAAAGTGCATTTCATGATAATTCTAATAAGCCCAAACACGGCTAGGTTACATTGATTAATTACGGAGTTCCAGTGCCTACCTTCTGGCTCCATCATTATCATCAGATCAATTTGATGATACCATTTTCAACGGAACTATTCAGAGCCATTAATTTATTTGTATTATCATAGTCGCTTAACTATCTTCATTGTGATATCTATGTGAATATGAAGTTCCGTTGACCATTTCTGATCTTCTTCTTCAGTTCCACTTCATCAAATGTTTCTTTTTGACTGTAAATGCTTAAGTTCTCTATGAAAATACTAAAATCACTATGCAGTTGCCTATAATATTTGAGGAGTTCCCTCGATTTCGCCAAGATTCCATCATCAGATCCTGACTTGGTGACTATGGGACCATTTGGAAAGTATAACCTTTCTAACAAAAAAATATTTTTTCAAATCGGTTGGCAAGCGACGAAGTTATGCGCGAATAAACATAAAAAAAAAAAAATACAAACATCCGAATTGAGAACCTCCTCCTTTTTTAGAAGTCGGTTAAAAAAATCAGGATTGGTCTCAATCATTAAATCATTCGGTCAATAAATTTAGCTACAAGATAATCACTAAATTCATTGACTATAAGGCGGTACGAAATTCTCCGGATTGGCTAGTTGTGTAAATAAGAGAGGATTTAAGAGCGTCCTTTTTGAGGTACATTTTCATACAACCGCTCTAACGTGATGATGATGTTATTACACATTTGGATATTGAGGATATTATCTAGACTTCTATAGAAATCAAAACATAAATTTGTATAAAACTAATCTAGTAAAGAACTCTAAAAATTTGCTATTTTACATAAATTTTGGCCCTCCATATTGTACTCATAATTATATGTAAAAAAAAGTACACTAATAGAAGCCTTGCATATTTAATCGCGATTCTGAATGACGACAATTATTCAGAAAAAACTTTAAAGTTAGAAAAATAACGTTACGTAACGTTAGTGAATAATAGTCGTATTTAAAAAAAAAACACGTATTTCCAAGAAAAAGTTTTGTGAAATATTCGAGTAAATCACCGAATTACCGTATCCCAACACAGTTTTTAGGCGTTCTTCATCAAACATCGCGTTGGATTGCGTTAGATGAACAAGCTTTAAAACCATGCTTGATGTTGACGATTGGCGAGTGGAAAAGGACCCTCTTAAAGGGCCGGCCTCCATTGAAAACAAAAGACAAGCTAGCCAGCCAGCTTGGATAAGTGGATTCTACAAGACTTTTTAGGAACAAGTTGACTTGTACTGGATAATTGAGGCAAGGCACACTTCACAAAATTTGCCAAGTATCACCAAACTAAGTGTCAGTGGGCAGGGCACATTGCTCGTAGAGCGGATGGTCGATGGGGTCGAAAAGTTCTGGAGTGACGATCGCGCATTGGAAAACGTAGCGTTAGAAGGCCTCCCACAAGGTGGACCGATGTCCTGGTGAAAGTCGCGGGAATGCGGTGGATACGAGACGCACAGGGCCGCTCGTTGTGGTGACACTTGAAGGAGGCTTATGTCAAACAGTACGACCACTGTTGGTTCTTTAGCTAAAATGATGAAGGCACGCTTTATAAATACTAGAAGTTTATGACAAAATGCCAATTAGTCTGATAAATGCGGCCAAAATGCCCAGAGCCCCACAAGTTCATAGTCTGCCCCTGTGCCAAAAATACAGGCTCATATTTTAACCTAGTATTTTCATGAATAAAATTTGGTGTCGGTAAGTACTTCTTATTTCGATTATCCCTATTTTTAGGGTTACATACCTTAAAAGGAGCTGCCGGTTTTTTTTTATTCCACAGCTTTCACACAATGCCATGTAGTCCCAAACTAAGCAGAGCTTGTACTATGATTACTAGACAACTAATAAACATACTTATATATTCCTAAATACATACATATTATACATAAACTACACCCAGACTCAGGCATAGAAAAAATGATCGTGCTCATCGCACAAACATTTGTTTTGAATGGGAATCAAACCCACGACCTTCAGCATGGCAGTGAGGGAACACTAGACCAACAGGCCAGTCAAAATTAGAACAAGAATATAGGAAAATATATTTAGACACAACTGCAATCTAACATTTCTCTGACAATATCGAATTTGAAATCGAATAAGCTTACATTATTAAAATAGGGTTATTTCAAATGTTTAATTCTAAAATCAGCTAAAAGTAAGTATAGTAGGTATATTTAGACAATAATCATCTAACCATACCAACTAACCTCACAGATCCACAATTTAAGTACATAATAGACACAGAAAATCTATAATAATTCTTCACGGAGCCGGCCGGGCACAGCTGCTAAATCCCCCTAACCGGGCAGCATTAGAGAATTACTCGATATAATCCCTCCGTGGGGGTATTATTTGCTCTCTCTAAGCTGGTACTGCACTGAACCTCGTCAAACGATATTATAATTCCTAAGGGATTGCGAACAGGTGCCTGTTGAGTCGAGTGAAGTTTTTTAAGGACGACTGATTGGTCTGCTTGCTTCAAGTGTTTAGTAGTTCATAAACACAGATTTTTTAGTACTAAACTCAGGTTTTTTTTTTTTAATTTGGTTAATCATTAATTGACTTCTCTCGCTTTAGGGCGTGTCTGATTGACTAAGGGCGCCTTCAATTCATGCGTTTTTAGGGTTCTGTACCTAAAAAGGAAAAACGGAATCCTCATAGGATCATCCGGTCCGTCTGTCTGTCAAGACCCTTTATCTCGGGAACGCGTGGATGTATCGAGTTGAAATTAAAATCATATAGAAGTCAGCGGTCAATCATATCAGGTCTGCGGTCCCTTAATCTCCCTAATAAAATAAAAAGTTAATATTTTGATAATTTTAAGTATTATGCTCCGTTTACACGTAGGCCCATTGTCATCCCTAGCCATTATGTAAACGGGGAAACCCCGTTTAAGCAATGGCGATTGGCCGAGGCTGGGCCCACGTTTAAACGCACCATTACAGATTATTTTAGGTGCCTTCCCAATCCCAACTCCAAGAGCTGAAGACCTTGAGCTTTCCGGTGCATTGATCACAATCATTGGTAAAAGCGGATTGGCGATCATAGACTTACAATACACGACAAGCGTTTGCCAGCAGCTTCGCCATACGGACGAAGCTGGCCCAAGAGAATATTCTATTGTAATAATCACAAAAGAACGTTCCCCAGAGAATAAAGAGGCTGCGAGTGCGTGTTAAACTGTAGGATTTATTTCTATCAAATTTCTCTTTTCATTAACATATAAAATTATTCTCGCCTATCGTTCTAGTCCTAAAGACATCTCACAAAAAAAAAAAACTGTCTATTAAAATTAGATTTAGTGTTTATTTCTTTTATTTATAATGTGGTAGATCTAACTAAACCCTGTAAAAAAGTACTGATGAAAGAGGCTCTCACGTATTTTAATTCAACCCCAGAGTGCAATCTATCTCTTTAGTAATATTCATCAAAATTGATTTAAGCCTGAAAATGTAAGAAACCAACAGAATTACTTTCGTTTTTAATTTAATCTGGACTTTTTCCTTCACCAATATACTAGCTGATAATTTTTCCATAAGAAACTCCTAGAAGTAGTAATAACATATGAGGAACCCTAGGGTTCCTCGAAAGACTAGTAAAAACCTTCGCTCTAATATAAAACGTGTCAGAGTGACAAATCTCCATGCAGTACCGAAGCGCACAAGAACTCACACTTACCTGAGTAATGGTCGAGCTTCTTACGGATTTACCCCTCAGGCTGACGGATTTCCCCCTGTCTTCTAGTAGAAAATTGTTGGAAAAGATACTGGGGGACAAACTTGTTAGGTGTCAAATATGTAAGATAGTGAAGATAGTGTTTCATTGCATTCTTTTGTTCTTGAGTTAATAATAATACAACTTTCACGCTACGCTAAACTAAGCAGAGTTTGTGTTAAGAGTACTGGACAACTGATAAATATATATTTCTAAATACATACGTATTATAGATAATTATACCCAGACACAGAACTAATAATCGTGTTCATCACACAAACATTTATCTGTGGTGGTAATGGACTCCACGGCCTCCGGCATAGCAGTCAGGGCCACTGACCACTAGACCAACAGGCCTGTCACAAATCTAAATGAATATTCTTATACAGTAACTCGGTTTCAAGATGGATGGTGAATTCAAAAGAATATAATTTCATTAATTTTTTATCCCCCCAACCCCAATTGAAATGGGATAAGGCTAGGCAAAGAGAGAGAATTTTTTATCACAGAGGAAATAAATCTTTTGTGCTTTAAATGCTTTGACACACATATAGGTACTTCTAGCGATCAGTTTCGCATGAACACTCCGAGCAGAGCGAACCTGCAACTCATAGTTCAATAGTAGTCGGGTTGCCGGATTGTTCGAAGAAATCACCGTGGCCCTGGAACAAAGGCAAGTAAAGGAACACAGTGGGTTTTAGTCTGTATAGTCTGACAATCCTTGTCGCTCCACCCAAACCGAGAAAATATATTGAATAATTATACAACCTTTTTTTAAATTACTAAATACCATAAGCTTTTCAGCAACGAAGCAAACGTTGAGCGAGCTAAGAAGCTAGCTCAACTATTGCTTCGTTTTGATACGCTCACTTACACAGTGATCCAGCGTCATAAGCTAACACATAAATTATGTCACAAGTTACTCACATAGCCCAAACGGGTTAACAGCTCACAAATACCCACAACCGACCTAATGTCCACCCCCTCTGAATGGCTGACCTCTCACAATTGACCTTTACATCTTACGAGATGAGAAAAGGCTCAATTTTTCCCTGACGCACCCACATAACTATAAAAATGTAAGAACAAATGGCAGAACACTTGGCTATGCAAAAGGTGAGGTCTCAGATATTTCACATATAAATAAATTTTCCGCTAATATTTCTTTTGAAAGCTGACATCGCGTCAAAACGTCCCGCCTCGATCCTAACACGTGGAAACATTATTCAAAAAGATTTTCTTTTTCCCCGTCCCAGATCCCACCCAGGATTTGTTCTTACTTTGTTAAAAAAGGGACACAGTGCAAAAAAATATATTGAAGCTTCAGCAAAAGATATAGCAGAACGCCAAACTTTTCCTGTTTCGTTTTTTATACTGTAGCTTATTACAGGGCTCGTTCCTTAGGATTATTTTTTCCTAACGAACTAGAAAATCTTGGTGTCAAGCGTAAAATAATGTTAGAGAGATAAAGTCTCGTTGTAATAACAAGTACTATCTAGCCTGGTTGGCTTTATCTGTTTTAAAGGGTAATGGGTAACATTAATTTGAAAATTAGCGCTAATTCTAGCATGTAATTTAATATGCTACTCCTTTCAAGTCCATTTTGTTAAAAGCCTCATATTATTTTAACAGTATACTTATTATAATAATAGAGTCTGAAATTAATCTTCTCCGTGGCCTCGCTTTTTTCCGTCCCATTGTGACTTCAGCCCCGCTTTGCCTAAAGAAACCATTGTGCATTGCTAGCTAACGCAAGACTAGTTGTTTGTCAAAAAATGATACAGTTTTCTTATTTCAGGAACCGGAGAACGACCTTCTTTATTATTCAGTGGTAGAGCTTCATTTTTACACAGTAAGATACTGATTTTCATTTTAATATTCAATTGTTCTTGATTGAGAAAAGACGTAGGTACCTACCAACACATTTTCCTATATGAGAAACCTTTGCCTAGCAACACGACAATTTACAGGGTAGAATTTATAGCCCACTTACGCACCATAAAGATTTAGTACCTACTCGCAATGTGAATTCCTTCCTACGAAGAGAAAAAAGGCAAGTTCTACACTTCTTCTAATATATATAATTGAACCATGCACCCTGGTTGGGACAACAACCTTCTTATTCTTCTTTATACGTCCCTGCGCCCATTATCTAGGGTCGGAACTCCTCACTATTCTGCATCAGGTCAGTCTTTTTGGTAATTAGGCTTTCTTGAGGTCTCTATCGATATTAGACCACCCAGTTAATAGCGGGCGTCCTCTACCTCTCTTTTGTTCACGCAAATTTAGGGATGTTTTTACTACATGATCTTCGCTACATCTCATTTCATCCATACTATCTGAGGTGGAGCAACAACAACATTAATTCAAGTAAAGAAAACGTCACATGTTTTCAACCCTAAAATGCGTCACCCCGGTCTGCGGGAGCAACGAGGCGTCGAGTAACATACTGTAGCACTCGCACTTGCGCATAACTGCGTAAGTGCGCAACATAACAATAATTCTCAACGAACGCGAATTTCGAGCCCTTTGAATCCCTTTGGAGCGTGAAGTGCTCTAATTAAATATAGCGTCAATCTCGGCGCACCTGCCAGCCTCGTAGTACCAAGCCACCGAACAAAGGGTTGGATATTTGAGACAAAATATTTTGTATGACAATGTTTTAGTTACCTGTATTGAGTGTTTTGTTTCGTCTGTTGGATTATTTTGATTGACTAATTAACACATAACAATTGCAATGGAATTGCAATCGTTATTGTTTGTTACTGTTATTGTTTTTAATTCAAGTTGTTTTATTTGTATTATAATATTCCTCAACTTTCACACAACGCCATGTAGTCCCAAACTAAGCAGAGGTTCGACTGGTCTGTTGGTATAGTGGTAAGTGGCCCTAACTACAATGCCGGAGGTCGTGGATTCGATTCCCACTCAGGATGATGTCGCTCGTGGATGTTTGTGTGATGAGCACGATCATTTGTTCCGTGTCTGGGTGTAATTTATCTATAATATTTATGCATTTAGAAATATATAAGTATGTTTATTTATTTATTTATTTATTTATTATATTCTTTATTGTACACCAATACATATACAAAAGGACACTAAACTAAGACACATACGTACATACAATGGGCGGCCTTATCGCATTCCGCGATCTCTTCCAGGCAACCTGGAATGGACAGTACATTGCCTGGATAAGAAATGGGGCTGTCATTGGTGTGACAGAACAAGCATTAAACATAATATATGATAATAGATACACAAATACATACATATGCTATATAATAGATACATATATAACCATTGAAAACTATAGACAGAAATATAAAACATGACTATCGATACTCACAGCGACAGGTAATGTTCTCTAACGAGTCTTTTAAAAACAGGCAACGATTGAGCACGTTTAATTGTGTCTGGTAACTCATTCCACAGACGAGCAGCCTGGACAGTGAATGATTTGTCGTAAAAAGTCGTGGTATGGATTGGCAATTTAAGTCGCAAGTTCTCTGATGATCTTAGCAACTTTGTATGTGAGTTGCAGAGAAACTCAAAACGTTTTTTAAGGTAAAGAGGCGTGAAGGGGGAAAAGAGGATATTATATAGGAGGGAAAGAATATGAGCATTCCGGCGAAGGCGAATTTGCAACCACTTGAGCTTTACACGGAATTCGGAAACGTGATCATATTTGCGCAAACCAAATATGAATCTTATACAAAAATTTTGAAGCCGCTCAAGCTTATCCAGTTGTTCTTGAGTAAGGTCAAGATAGCTGGCATCAGCATAATCAAGGATGGGAAGAAGAAGAGACTGTGCAAGCGCAATCTTGGTGGCAGTAGGTAGAAAATTGCGGAGTCTTCTCAATGATGCAGCAGAAGCGAATAACTTACGGCTGACTTCTTGTAACTGGGCAGTCCAGGAAAAGTTTTTGTCAATGAATATCCCCAAGTTCTTAACTTTATCACTAAAGGGAATTACGGAGTTTTCAAAAGAGACTTGGGGAAGAGTCGTCCAGTCGATCCTTGAAACCATCCTAGAACTGCCCACTACTATAACCTGCGTCTTTATGGGATTTACCGTAAGACCATACTTCTTGCTCCAATCGCATATGCGGGCCAGATCACGGTTGATGGTGATAATAGCCTCAGACAGATTTCCAAGAGGTGCTCGCGAGTAAATTTGTAGATCGTCTGCATAAAGATGGTAGGAAGAAGTAAGTATGTTTATCAGTTATCTAGTACTCATAACACAAGCTCTGCTTAAAAATGCTCCATGGTACTTCAGATTCACAAAACTTATAAAAATAAGTGATTCTACAGTATACAATGCTATTCTGTCTTCATAGTGTGCGTTTAATACATATTTTCAATTTGGACTCATTTAGTTGTAGCATTGTGTGCATATTTTAAATTTGGACTCATCAAGTGGTATTTTATTATAAAATTTTACACAGTACCCCATAAAAAAACTATGTACCTTAACCAACCTGAATCGAGGTTGATCTAATTTATTCTTAATCCTAGTATTACAATTATGCCTGTCACTTATCTTAGTAATAAGTTGAATATTTTTCCGTACAGACATGTTTTCACAAATCTATTTATTTATTTATTTAAACTTCATGTACAGTAGTGGTACATAGGCGGACTTAAAGCAACAAGGTATTCTCTACCAGTCAACCTTTGGTTTAAAAAAGATAACACTGTGGTACGTTTGCGTAATAAACAAATACAAAACAACACACACACACAACAGATACATTAAACAGAAAAAATAGTTATTTAAAATAATAAAATACATATATATAAATTTATAAACTAATAAATACTATGAAAAATATCAAATAATTAAGAGAACTTCATAATAATTCTGACGAAGACCCAACTAAGGAGAGGACTTAAAGTAGTAGTGTATATATTGACAAGGGACCATCAGGATGTTTATTTCCTTAAATAGTTCCCGAATCGCAATCGCGTCTGCGAAGATTATGTATGGCTCTGATAGCTCTTTTCTGCAAAATAAAAATAGACTCTTGTCTGCAGTCCGTTCCCATAGCAAAATACCGTAAGACATTATTCTATGAAAGTATTTAAAATAAACTAGTCACGCAGTATCTACATCAGTAAATTGACGGATTTTTCTGACAGCATATGACCTGACCTCATCGTAGCCTCAAGTCAAGCGTGTCCTAGGAAAACCGTATTCTCGACGAATTCAAGTTTCTCCATGTTCACTACTATGTCGGAGTAATTACTTTTAACATTCGGTAACGCAAATCTTATGCACTTAGTTTTTTTTTTTCTATTTAAGACAATATTATTAAGAGTAAACCAGTTTTGGACTTGCAGAGCATTGTTTACGTCATCAAGGTTTGTAGAACGTCTAATGATCTTAAAAATTAACGACGTATGGTCAGCAAACAATACAGTATCTAGTTATTTTTTTGATAGGTGCGGTAGATCATTTACATATATACACCAGAAAGAGGAAAGGAGCCAATATTGAACCTTGTGGTCCACCCATTTTTATTTTGAAACCCAGAGGATTGACACCTTTTATCTGAACTTCCTGTTGCCTGTCAATTAAATAAGATTACCAACCGCTGGGTAAAAATCAAAACATGATATAAATTAGTTGGTTCGATTTAAAAAATCACGAATCAGACCATAAATTACGATTTCAACCGTGTAAATCTACGAGATTATGAAATATTTGAAAGTTGCTCCGAATAAATACTATTCTATTCCACATAAAATAATAAAGCATGGTTTTTAAAACGGTCTGGCAAACACAAAAATCTTGGATAGTTACTATATTTTTTTTATAAAAATAAAATCACTAGGTAAACAGGGCCGCAAAATCGACATACTTAAACACTTTGTGTAGACTCATGCCCGATGTGACCCGCCCAATTCCCATTTTAACCTGACAGCCTTTTTCCAACGTCTATGATCCCCGTTTTTAAGCGCAGTGCGCTGTTTTTAATATTAACAAAACTAATGATAAAAAAAAAAATTGTTATACAGTAATACCACCATGACGAAAATACCAAATCAAAAATGTAACAACAGCAGCCTGACATTAAGTCCACTGAAAACAAAATGGCCGCCGTCAAGTTGCTTCACTTGACTACTTTACTAATAAAGTGACGGCTCCGCAATCGGTTTCTAAGACGTGACCACGGCGACCGTCTGCTTCGGGACGAGATATTAATTGTGCTAACAAGACAGTTATGTAATTAGACGGGCTTGGGGCTTCAGCACGATTTTGTGGTGAAGGAATTTTGAGTTTGATTCATGAAGTTGTTGTGAAGAAGAATATTTTATGAGCTTGATTGGCATTACGATCCAAAATGTAATAATTCAAATTATAATCCTACACGTTTACGAGTCAATTGCCCTGTTTTTAATTGAGGAAATCATGAAATAAGTATTCCTGCTTCATTTGGAGCGAGGAGAGTCAGACTTTTGTTCTTTCAGTTGCCATTTGAGTTCTAGAACCGCAGTAAATATTTAGAATAATCCCGCAGCCTCAGCAAGCATCGGACCAAGCGGACCCTGTGAATATTGCGCCAATTTTAATGCAGACTGAACATTTTATGAAAATGTATGGGTACAGTTAGTAATCCAAATATATATATATATATAAAAACCGACACCGTTATAAATAAAAATTATCTTTAATTAATCTAATTTTATTAATTAGGACACAATACATCAATGCTAAGACTCCTATCAGGCAGATTCAACACCCATCTGGTCGAAAGATCCTCCCTTTTCTATACAAGTCTACGAGACTTTACACCCAGTTTCACATTCCTCTAAAAGAAAAATTGTTTGGCTAAAAATCCTCAACCAACAATAAATTGAAGATGGAATGAAACGACCAGCAAAATATTCGCTCCACAAATAGAAAAAAAGAAAAACAAATTATTTGTAGGAAATGACGCAATCTTCGGACTAGCTTACAAATTATAAACATTTTAAAGGGAAAATACACGCCCCTTCCGCGCAAATTGGCTGAACGCTCAGCACAATACCATGGTGGCTACACGTAAGTAAAACGCGACGAGTCCACAGAAAAAGTCACTAAATACCTGCTACAATTAATGCTTAACGAATTGAAAGCCTCATTCTGAATCTGTCATCTTCAAGCGAATGACAGAAATAGAACGATGATTTTAATTTTATCACCATTATCATTTCAGTCAAAAGACGTCCACTGTTGGACATAGGACTCCCCCAAGTGTTTCCATAACGACTAGTCCATCGAATTCCTGCGACCCTCACTACGTCATCTGTCCACCTTGTGGAAGGCCTTTCAAGAAGACGCAGCTGTCTTCTGCGTACCCGGTCACCACTCTAGAACCTTTTGTCCCCATCGATCATTTGTTCTGCGAGCAATGTGCCCTGCCCACTGCTACTTAAGATTTTAATTAAGCAGCGCTAAATGAAGTAAATGATTTGTATTGCAAGTCTTGACAATTCTTAAGTCTATCAGGAACAGCTGTTTGTAATTTTAATTCACCTTAACAAACTGTCAAAATAATAAATGGAACATTCCCAAAACAAAATTCAATACATTTATTCCATCTCACTTGATATTTTCAGTATCGCTAATCTTCTTAAAAAAATCCAACCAATTTTGAATAAAACTTTTCCTTATCGTCCCATTTTTTCCTTTATAACCTTAAAAAACCGTTTTATTTTACCAAATTAACGTGAAATTGTGTCTAAAATGTCGGCATTATTCAAAATTACACAACGCCTGTGATGGGCAAGCCCGTCAGTCCGAAGTTTGGGGGAAACATCGTATAATCTCTGGCGGACGGAAATGTCCGTCACGGCGATCGGACACAGTTAGTTGTCTACGTTAATTACGACAGCTTTAGTAGCCTGGTCTGGGCCAAAATGTACGTTATTATGGAAAACGGGTGTAGACTGTAACCTTTACATCACGTCAAGTTATTATTTAACTGTATAGCTATATTAGTTGAAGGTTGACTGATAAAGAATGCCTTGTTGCATTAAGTCCATCTATGTAACACTATTGTACATGAAGTTTAAATAAATTAGTAAACCTATTATATTTTTTAAGCAACAGAATTTTCACAATAAAATTTGCATTTTACAATGAAACTCTATTTATATTTTCATCCACAAACATCAAATATGATTTTAGGGTTTCGTTGGTACCCGAAGGGTTTTTTTTTTTATTGGGTGGGAAAATCATCTTATGACAAATCTCGCTCTTGGGCGGAGCGAGAGATAGTGGTCTGACACTATCTCTCGCTAGTGTCAGACTTTTGGTGACTAAAAACACACTCCTGTTCCTTCGTTACCTTCGTCCCAGGGCCCCGGGTTTCGAGGTACCCGAAGGGTAAAAACGGGTTTGTCTCTTCCTCTGTCTGTCACCAGGCTGTATCTCATGAACTGTGATAGCTAGGCAGTTGAAATAACACATGATTTATTTCTGTTGCCGCTATAACAACAAATACTAAAAACAGAATAAAATAAATATGTAAGTGGAGCTCCCATACAACAAACGTGATTTTTTACTTGATTTTTCACTGTAAACAACACTGAACTGAACGGTAGAGTACGAGCACTTAAAACTAGGCAACATTCGTTAGCTGTGTGGACACACTCAAAATTATTAGTTGACAAACGGACAAGCAAAGTTTGGAGAGCTCGACCGTACAGCCGGCGTCCCGGAAACCTCCTCTTTATGAACGGTTGTGGTTGACCGCTCGACGGTCATCATAACTGTTTTAAGGTGCTTTTATACTAGAGATGTACGAGGCAGCTCAGTGGTGCGAGAAAAAAATATCTCTCGATAAGATTTTTTTAAAGTCATTTAATCATCAAAGAAGGCTTACAGTCACCCAAAGAGCAACGGAAAGGGCTATGCTCCGAGTTTCCTTGCATGATCGAATCAGAAATGAGGATATCCGCAAAAGAACCAAGGTTACCGATATAGCACGAAGAATCGCCAAACTTAAGTGGCAATGGGTAAGGCACATTGCTCGCAGAACGAATGGCCGTTGGGGCCGAAAGGGTCTGGAATTGCGTCCACGTACCGGAAGACGTAGCGTTAGAAGGCCTTCTACAAGGTAGACCGATGCCCTGGTAAGGGTTGCGGGAATCCGATGAATGCGAGACGCACAGGACCGTTCATTGTGGCGACACTTGGGGGAGGTCTATGTCCAACAGTGGACGTCTTTCGGCTGAAACGATGATGATGAATCATCAAATAACTTACATTCCGAAGCCCAGGTCGGGCATCGGAATGTGCTAACTAATAGGTTTGCTATAAGTTGTTACCAGGGGTCGGAATTAGGTAGAGTTATTCATGTACTTGCACCGAAATGTTGATATCAATATGGGATTTCTAATGAAAAATCCCGTGTGGCAAACAATATTAGAAATAAATAATTATTTACCATCAGGAGGGATCGCAGTCAAGCACTGGTTTATATCAATTTAAAAAAATAATAATAAAAACCTCAGAGATAGATAAGACAAATAAAACGAAGATAATTAACATACAATTTTTATTAGTATTTTTCGTTGAAAAAGATCTCTCTACGTCAACTGAAGTAAGGTTAACAAAGGGAGTGGCCAAGATACAGCCTAAGATAGACAATGCCGTGGAC
The DNA here is from genome assembly GCA_949316375.1 of Mythimna vitellina. Taxonomy (NCBI): domain Eukaryota; kingdom Metazoa; phylum Arthropoda; class Insecta; order Lepidoptera; family Noctuidae; genus Mythimna; species Mythimna vitellina. The sequence goes on along the minus strand of OX438687.1, from coordinate 1,044,616 downwards.
AAGATTATTATTTATACAAAAATCTTAATAATTACTTGAAAAAAAATACTATCACGTCAGTTAAAGTTCGGATAAATAATAGTAAAGAATAAGTATATTCATTAATTTAGTTTTTCCCTGGTTCCAACCAGGTTGCACCTGGTGCAACCATTTTGAAGTTTTTTTTTTTTTAATTATTTATTTACCATTGATACAAAGTAATTCAGGCGGAATAATAAAGATTGCATAGAATTTTCAATTTAATAATCGACTAGAAAAGCAACACAAAGTACAAAGGCGGACTTATGTTGCATGAAGTTTAAATAAATAAATAAATAAATAGAACAATATACTTTTTTACATTTATATCAAAATTATGCATTTTTTGCATTGATAAAAATGCGTACGAAACACAATTATTTTGCTTATACTATTGGAGAAAAATACATATTAATTGCGTCGTTTAAAATATTTGGGTGTTTTTGGCGGGTTATCTTTAGTGAAGTTCAGTGGCTTTAATTTTAAATTCGTAAATAATTTATGAATAGTGTGGAGTGGTAGAAGATATGCATCACTTGTTAATGGAATGTGTTCATTAAGAGGCTGATACAAGTAAGTTATTCATGGCTTTGAAGTTAAACAAAAACAATATATTAAGTAAGCCGACTTCCGATGATGCGAGAAGGTTGTTCAACTTTATGGCCCTGATACATCGATCTCATGTAATAATTGTCTTAGGGTACGATGTGACTGACATACGCTGTTTGTTATATATTTGAACTTATAATTCTAAGTCAATCCAAAGATATAATACTTCAACGTAATCCGTTTTAAAAAACGGCAATTTCATACTTTAACCTCTTTTATTTTAAACGATAGACCTAATGATTTTCGATGAAATAAACTTTATCTAACTGTATAAGAAGTAAATTTTAGAGAACCAAAGTTACGGACATAGCCCGAAGAATCGCCAAACTTAAGTGGCAGTGGGCAGGGCACATTGCTCGCAAAACAGATGGTCGATGGGGACGAAAGGTTCTGGAATGGCGACCACGTACTGGAAGACGCAGCGTTGGAAGGCCTCCCACAAGGTGGACCGATGACCTAGTGAGGGTTGCGGGAATCCGATGGATGGATGCGAGACGCACAGGACCGGCCATTGTGGCGACATTTGGGGGAGGCCTATGTCCAACAGTGGACGTCTTTCGGCTGAAATGATGATGATGATGATGAAGTTTTAGAGTATATTATATCTTGTGAATGTTATTATATGAAAATATACCAAATAACTTTATATGATTTAGACGCACTCGAAGCAATCATATATTTACAATACCTACTTCGCTTATCTGGTGGAAAAGTACCATTAGCTGGTCTGCCATGCAGTTTCTTTGTCTTCTTTTCACCTTTAATTCGGTAACAAACAAGCATTGTAGTAGTAGTAAACTTCAAAAGATGAAGTATTTTTTGTCATCCGTTTTTATATAATGTCTTTCTTCCTTTGGTAGAAAGATGCGGGAAATTGAAATGGATATATGTACACATCTTTTTCCATTAGCTAGGTTTTCGGTTTTGAATTTCAGTAATGCTGTACCTATCTCATTAGTAGCTTTTTGATAATTAATATGCTCACGTTTAACCACTATCATACCAGACGGTAAACGATGATGGAGCCCGTGATCCATCGTTACCTAAAAGTTACCAATTCACTTTTAACTTAAAGACCCTAGGTTGTATCTATCAGGAAACAGAATTCCTTTAAAGAATTCTACTTCTTAACTGTAAATGAAAAATCTCTACGAAATAGCATAGCATAGTCGGCTTTATAATGTTCCCACTGTTGAGACTCAGGCCTCCTCTTTGGGAGGGAATGGGCCGTAATCCACCACGCGGGCCCAGTGCGGGTTGGTGTATTCATTTTTAAATATGATTTAATCGCTTATTCCTTTTTCCTTAGTAAATCTTTGATAAACACTACAAGCAAACGCAAAATTAACCGCGTCACTGTACAGAGCATTCAGTACAGACGTTTGGGCCACGTAGCCCGAAATCAATTAGAGTGGGTTCGTGCCGATCGGGGCTCACTGAGAACTTCGCTGACGTCACTTCTACGGCCTTTATTACCAGGCCGTGTAATTGACTTTTAGAATCAGCGGTGGCCGAGTGACAGGGACGGATTTGTGGAGAAGCGAGCGCCCAATATTGTTTCTAGTTTGAGACTAAGGACTTGTTTAAGCTGGCTTAAATGTATCCATTGACAATAGTTACAATTCAATAACTCGAAATAATACACTGGTTGGATGAAATTTTACTCAAACCGACACAACTACAGGACAAAGAATACTTGTTTTAAATAAACACACAAAGTTTCATCCAAATCGGTCAAGCTGTTTAGGAGGAGTTAGGTGACTACCACACATACAGAAGAAATATTTATAATATAAAGATTATGAACAATATAATTATAATCATTTACATTTGATAAAAAAAAAATATCTTAATTTAAGATTCATTTTGATTAGGATTTGTGCCAAAGTCATGTTTATTTTTTACCCAAGAAATAAAAATCTTGCATCTAATCAAAAATCAAAAGTATTTTTATTTCACATAGGCCTACACGGGCACTTATAAAACTTCAGAAGCTAGTGCACGGTTCCGATTACAGTATTAATAGATATTATGTAAGAACAGTTTAGACCAGTCAATATTGTACCCAAAAACACCATAAAAATAATCATATTAAAAAAAGCGAGTCGTAATAGAAAATAATCTAAGAACATCTACAGTCTTCTCACATTCACATTATAAAAAAAAATGTTATGAAATATAATAATAATGAAATGTTAACAAAATAAATTACTAACGAATTTAAGGTAACTGAAGTCTACATAATATAAAAAATATTGCAAAAGCAATGTGATAAAAAAAAATGTATATATTAAAACAAAGATGGAGCAATTAATAGACACAATATTAATGAGTTACCAGGGGGACATGTGTGTAGAAGTAGTCATTGCCAAACAAACGTGTCTTTAAATCCCCTCAGTTATATTATTGGAAGTAGTTCTGAAAACATATAATGCTAACTTTCAAGTATATTGGCACACGAAATGAGATTTTCTTCATACAAATGAAATTCCTCCTAGGTTGAATTTCCAAAAACCCTTATTGCTCGCTTACGCCATTGAAGGAAGCCTTGTCTAAAATTTCACATTCCTAGTCCTAGTAGTTTTTGATGTGCGTTTTTATATTAATCAGTCAGATTCTCCTTTTACGTGGGACATACTGAAAGTCTCTGGATCTGGCCACTTACAATAAAAGAATAAAAAAACTATTATAGAATTCGAAAATGGAACTCTTTGCGAGCATGTTCATTTTTAATTTACGAGACTCATTTGGAATTGATGACGCATCTGCCTTACAGCCTGGACCTACCACCTTGCGATTTCTATTTTTTTTCAAAAATTAAAAATACTTAGAGGCACTCGTTTTACGAGCCCTGAATCGGCAGTGAATGCGTTCCACAAAGCCATCGAAGAAGTCCCTTAAGAAGACTGGTCCAACTGCTTTGTATAGTGATTTTAGCGATTGTAAAAATACTAAAGCATTTTCACACAGAAAGCCTTCGCAATTAATATTGCAAAGGAATATACTCTGAAAAACAATAAATGTGTCGTAAGTCTTATTATCTAGTCTTATTTATCAGAATAGAGAAACTTTTAGTATGCCCTAAGTATATATAGCCGTACTAGTGGTCCTAGCAGACGTTATTCTACCCGAAGGCTTGCATTTTGTCAGAATATAAATAAAACACACCATTGCAACGACACGTACCGGGTCCAATTGTATTTTCAAACTATCCACGCACACACCACACACAAAATTACATCGAAATCAATCAAGCCGTTTTGGTGGTGTTAGATGACAAACAGAAGAATTATATATAAAAATATAGATAGCTACCTATAGATAAGTTAGTCGCTATTCACATCTGTAAAAGTGTGTAGTATCCCCAGGACAGAGTGTTAATTGTGCACTTTGCATAGCATTAGGAGTAAGTGAGGTGTGCAATATTTTGGGCACTGAATGCGAATAAAATCTACTCATTATTTAAAGCAGACGAGAGGAACATCAGAGTAAGTTTTAAGAAAAATTTTACTTAACATAACATAACGTTACATCAAAAGTATATTTCTCAAATGGGTACATAAGGGGAAGTATGCATACACGTTTTACCCGTTGTTATGGGTGAATCTTAAGTCATTTACCGGGAGTCTAACATAAAGGCAAAAGCAGGTTTAGAACTCGGTTTTTTAGGGTTCCGTACCTCAAAAGGAAAAAACGGAAACCTTATAGGATCACTTTTTGTCCGTCTGCCTGTCTGTCAGAACCCATTATTTCGGGAACGCGTGGAGGTAAAATTAAAACTATATACTTAGATCTGCAGTCAGACTTTTACTGACTAAAAACCCATTCCTACTCCTTCTTTGCCTTCGTCCCAGGGCCCCGGGTTTCACTTTCACACTACCCGTGGCCCCAGTAGGCTTCGACCGTGCTGGGACTTTACGATTTGCTGACATCTCCTTGAGGCGCGCGTGGAACAGTACGCGCCGTCGACGACTTGGGCTCGGTCCTGATGGTTACCGGATGGTCGGACGGCGAGACACCCATTGCTCGCCGTCCGCAAGCCCGCGCCTACGGTGGCCGGAAATCGGGATTTAAATCCCGGCGGCGGTTGGGGCGTGAGGACCGTTGCCTCGCGTGATCGGCCGCCTCCTTTGCTAGCATTACTGCTTCGCAAGCAGGCGACCGCCTGCCACTCCTCCTTGCTCTGAACCATGACCTGTACCAAGGCCAAGGCCCGGCACGAAAGGTTGGCGCCGCCGGTCGCCCCCACGACCACACGGCGGTGCTCTGCCCAAGCGGGGCACACCTCCACCGTGTGCTTCACCGTGTCCTCCGGGCAGTTAACACATTGGCGATACCCGGGCGTCGCGTCTGCACGAATCCGGTGCAGGAACTTCCCGAACTTACCTTGTTCGGTGAGAACTTGCGTCATGCGGAAGGTGAGGATGCCGTGAGGTCTTTCCAACCACGCCTCAAAGAGGGGACTTACCGCCATAATAATGGCGTGCCCAGCAACCAGTACATGGTGGACATCTCCACCCATATGTACGTACAAATCGTTTTGCGAGTACAGCAAATGAGTGTTTCCTGATAGCTACAAACCAGGGATCTTTAAGTCAAGAGTGAATAATATATTTCTAGGCAAGCGTGCCTATCCGTCCTGCCATCGTCAGCCACATCATCTCTTACTATCCTCTCTCTCTTATTATCCATAGTAAAAAAAAACCAGAACCCGCACGAAACTTACTCTTTCTCACAGACGGAAAGCCTCGTGTCTCTGTAGATGTCAATGATTTTTCAGCATAATTGCCAAACATACCCCAGCTACCTCCTGTATGCAAATAAACTCCACATGATTATGGAATTTATCAGCAATAAATACTGTGACGAGTATTTACTCGTAATAGCATTGCAAGCTTACAAAGCTAATTGGTGCTTAGTGGAGGAACTATTGAGTGAAACCCTTTCAGTTAAAACTTATTTATTAAGCGCGTTTCATTTCGCTGTGCGAGACTTTGAAAGAGTTACAGAAAGGAAAGTCGGTTCCTGCAGAGGAAAACGAGGAACTACCTATCAAGTTGGATCTTGCTTGTGAAGTCGATGCAGTCATAGACTATATACATATTTCGTCCATGTCTATTCTTTATAAACAAATGAAACAAAGCGACTTTGAGGCCAAAACCTGCCTCTTTTCTTCAAGTCGTTGGTATTGAGAAAATCAGTTATACAACCAAGTACTGGCCCAGAACTGCGGCAAGATGCTAACTTTTAAAGACTAAAAAGCAGGGCAACAAGGTTTGTTAAAATCAGCAACTGACCCGATTGCCGCCGAAACCCGCTGCAGAACATCAGAACACCTACCACAGTGTTGTTTTTTTTTTAACCCAATGGTTGACTGGTACAGAATGCTTTGTGGCATTAAGTCCGCTTATGTACCACCACTGTACATGAAGTTTAAATAAATAAATAAATAAACATGACAGGAAATTACATTTCATTTATAATGGTAAAACACATAGACACCAATAAAAATATACATGTAATGCTCCCGCTTATCGTTGTAGTTTGCTTACAACTCCAATTTAGTAATTAGGAAAATCACGTAATCCAAAATTCAGTACAAATTGTATCCAAAAACATAGCCCCATAATCCGGCGCTGTTCTAAATCGTAATAAACCATTGTTGACACCTGCACCGTGGCTTCAGGCTTTATTGTATGTCACCGGAGCTCCGCATTAAAATAAATTGTTAGTTAAAGTGCTGTTTGTTTGTGTATGTACTATGTTGACGTGATTTACGTACTTGAGTACTTGCAAATGTAGTTTGTTGAGTGTAGAATAGGAGTTATTGTTTCATTTACATGTTAAAACTATTTTTTAGATCCTTTACAGATGATGTTTTAGATTAACTAAAATAATATTTTGAAGAACCGTGAGTAAGTCGTAATATTAATTTATTTTTGTAAAAAGATTAACCCAGCAATATAAGTAACATCAAAGCTTAACTTAACAGTAAACTTATCTACATTGTGCTCAAATATAAGAAGCGACAAGAAATATGTAACTAAGATTTATGTAACTCACAATAATTATGATTTAATACGAGTGTCCACAGAGTTTCTTGCACGTTCTTCTCCATAGAGATCTACGCTTTGGAGCTTCACTTGTTTTTTTTTTTTGACCTTCCGACTCTTTGACAGTTCAAAAGTGCCTGTAATTGGTCTATTTGAAATAAACGTTTCTGATTTGTGAGTGTTGAAACTATAAAAATGGGAGGGACTCTCACATCACATGAATATCATAAAGGTGAAATTTTATAAGTGTGTGTATGTTTGTAACTTCTTCACGCTCGAATGACTGAACGAATTTTAATGAAACTCGATACACGAGTAGACCATGTCTTGTAATAGGGCATATTATACTTTTTATCACACAATTAATTTTATAATAAATATTTAGAATAAATAATGTTTCACGTAAATAAGACCACTGTCCTTCAAATTAAGAATCAATCCGGTATCTAGAAGAACAGTGTATTTAAATAAAAAATATATAGATTTTTTATTGTTAGTGAGCGCAGATAGATAATAAAATAAGCAATAATATATCAACCAAACAGGCGCTATTTTATGATAAACGCGTTCGAAGTGTTTGAACTCGACATAGTTTTTTTATTTACAATATTAAGCCATTTCTGGCATATCGCCGAATGTCATAGAGTCTTTATCTCTATAAAAAGATAAGATATCTACAAAAATCTGATTGACCTATACCAAACTCTATGAAAGCGAGTCCTTGAAACTTTAACCATCACGAAGTTTCAAAGACAGCTAATATTTGCATAAACCCATAACTTCTAAAAAACAAAATAACATATTTTTATAACTGTCTACGAGTTCCAAACTAAAAGTAAATATAGCCTTCTGGAAACTGGAGGAATAGTAGGCGGTCGCCTCCTGCTGCGAAGCAGTAATGCTAGCGAAAGAGGTGGCCGTACGCGCGAGGGAACAACGTTCCTCACGCCCTATCCACTGTAGGCGTGAGCTTGCGAACGACGAGCAATGGGTAGCCCACCATCCGGCCGTCTGGTAATTGTCCCGAGTCGTCGAAGGCATATAGAGCGCGCGCCTCAAAGAGATGTCAGCAAATCCGTAGCGGCTCAGCAGGTCCGAAGCCTACTGGGGCCATGGGTTAGCTTCCAAAAGGGAAACCCAGGGTCCTGGAACGCAAGGCAAAGAAAGAACATAGGTGTGGTTTTAGTTAGTAAAAGCCTGACACACCCTCTCACTCCACCCCAGAACGAGAGAAGTCATAAGATGACTTTCCACCAAAAAAAAAATGTAGTGCAAATACCTCAATAGCTTTCCACTTTCGTTGTAAGTATTCACATTAGCAAAGTGAGTGCATAAGTGCAAGCATATGGAGTTAATTGGCGCCCCGACAACTAGGAAGTAATTAGATGCACTCCACTTCTTTTATTAAATACATTTTGTAACAAGAATTTTCCTAGTACCTCCTGTTGAATTCAGACAACTCTTTTGTAGTTATTGTTTTAGCTTTCTTTGAACTATTCAAAACAATGTTTTAAAAAAAGAACAGATATTTGAAAATGTTAACCAAGTTTTTTTTTGCTAGTTTTACTGGACTGTATTAGAAAACATTTTTCTTATATATAAAACTGACTAACCAGATTGTAGAATAATGCTTGAATACTAATTTGTGGATTCTAAATTCAAATTCACTAAAGATAAATTTGAATTAAGAATTAACTAATTAGTGACTATTTTATAACTTTTTATAAATGAGGTCTTTTATGGCTATTGTAAAGTAATATGATAACATTGTTAAAACCAGTATTTTTATTTTTAAATTGGGTTTTTTTGCTAGCTCTTCCCCATAGGAAAAGAAAAGTACACTAAAATCTAACGTTTTTAATTAATTGAAATTAAACTAGGTAGGTACTGTTATTTTGTGTGTCAGCTCAATTATCTTGCTCATAACGTAATGAAATCTATGACGCCAAATAAATTCAAAATCCATCATCGCGGTATACAAAACACAACCCGAAATCAACTCTCGGGCAGTGGCCCGGACCTGACACAACATCTGTCTGTTCGAAGGATCCTCCAACTACTTAAAGCCTTTTAAATAAAAATATTCTAAATAATTCAATCTGTACCCAAACCCATTACCCGAATCCCCCCTTAACATGTAAGCACAAGATTAAAGACTGTCTTCACTAGCCTCATCCACTTCGTAACTAGCTGAGAACGCGGTAGTTTAGATATTATTTGAGCGCTCCTTGCATAGCGCCGCTTAATCCCGACCAATACCTGCTTACAGGAAAGGGGAGGGCCCCCAGCGAATCAATTCGGGGAGTCCCGGACATACGCGAGTGAATTATCCTCTAGGCTGCTGCGGAAAGCTTTTGTTTAGGATTTTTTGAGCTTTTTTTACATGTTTTAAACGGATTTCTCTAATAGGGGAAAATTGGTGTTTTGATGTGAATGTCATGTTTCAAATTGACGTTGTCTAATTGACAAGGCATAATCTTGTTTCTAAAACATTTTTAGGGTTCCGTACCTCAAAAGAAAAAAACGAAACCCTTACAGGATCACTTTTTTGTCCGTCTGTCTGTCTGTCTGTCTGTCAAGACCCTTTATCTCAAGGAAATCAAAATTCATACGGTACTCCCCGTTGACTCTGAATCTTGAAATTTGCCATGAAGAATAGTTTTATAGCACAGATACAGGAATCAATCTGAAAATAATAAATTTGTTGAGACGACACAAAAAAAAAATTGCGATTCGGAAATATCTTCGAGACTCCATTCGCCTATTGAATTATTTACATGGGTAAATTTGTACGGAACCCTCTGTGCGCGAGTCCAACTCGCACTTGCCCAGTTTTTTGTTTTTTAATCGCCTGAATATCCGTTTAGTAGTTTTTGAGTTGATGATGAGGCAAGGACATCAGACCGTCTGATTTTACCTTTAGAGGTTCTCGAATGAATGTTTACTTGAGTGCTTCCTTCATTTTTCTTTCATACCATGATCACGACTTAGAGATGTCAGCAAAACCGTAGGGGCCCAGAAGGGTCTTAGCCTACTGGGGCCATGGGCTGACTTGGACATTGACGACAACGCGGAGTCAGTACTCCGGGTTTCTCTTTCAAAAGTCATCCCAAGAGACGCAAGGCAAAGAAAGAACATAGGTGTGATTTTAGTCATTAATAGTCTTACACGCCCTCTTGCTCTACTCTAGAGCGCGAGAAGTCATAAGATGATTCCCACCTCAAAAAAACTTTAAGTTCGGAAGTTGGTGTTTCTCGGTATTGTTTGTTTCTTATATTACCTATGCCTAAAATATTTGAGGAGTTGCCTCAATTCCTCATAGATCTCACCATCTGAACGGAATCAATTGGAACGTACATGTAATCCTTTCAAATTATTATTTTTTCAAATTCTGTCATAAATAACGGAGTTCTGCGGTAACAAACAATAAAAAAATACAATTTTATTGAATTGAGAACCCCTTTATTGAAATCGGTTAAAAAACCTGCACGTACAGCTGCTTGTGGGAGCCTTATATTGTTAAAGAATAAATTTTCCACATTTTTAATCTGATCGATTATTTCCCAGTGGCAGTGAGTTTGTAGATATCTCCATATTTTGTAGCCTCATCCAATAAGCTCCTCGGATCGAAAACTTTCCGTAACGCCGCCATTATGAATTTTAATATTTTTCCTTCCGCCTGTTGCCTGTATTGATGGCTTGAATACTGAAATGCTTGCAAACAATTGTTTTGTAAATTAAAAAAATATCTTTTCGCTTGATTTCATTATTGTGCATTGAGTGACAAGTCGATGAACGTATTTTTGTGAGAGCTACCTTTTTACATTTTCATAATTATTTTCTTCCATTCTGTCTTGTTAACCGTCACGCTATCACTGACTCCCTTTTCTTTCATATTACTCTTATCTTTGGCCTCCAAAACCCTTTATACTTTAATATAATTAAACGATTAAAATACTAGACCCGAGACGAATAGAACTAAAATATGAATAAAATAATTTATTTTTAAGAAATCATTAACAATTTTTATTTATTTATTTCACACAATCCATCCAAAAGATGGATGGATTGTGTGAAAAGTGATATGAAAGAAAAGGAAGTTAGTGATAGTATGACGGTTGACAGGATAGAATGGAAGAAAAAAAAAACGTGTTGCGCCGACCCCAAATAAGATGGGACAAGGGCAGGAAGATGATGATTAACAATTTTTATTCTCGTTAGAGGCCCCAGGCCAGGTTTCAGGCCCCTCTCCTAGAGAGGAGGCCTGAGACCCAACAGTGGGAACATTATAAGGCTGACTATGCTATGCTATGCTATTCTCGTTAGCCAAGTAGGTACCTATTCGAAAATTAAACAAATAAATCGCTTGTCTGTGCTTTGAATCGAGACAAGAAGTAACAGTAAGACTAATTTTACTTTGTAGTAGATTTCTTTATTTTTTTATTTGGTAAAAATGTTACTTTTTCTCGCAAATTTTTTTTAGTTCTATTTGTTCATTATCTATTCCGAAACTATTATCTCTTTATTCAGGTATTCAATTTCCACAAATTCATATATATTTTTGTTTTCTAGAACCAGAACCAATTTGGCAGGAATCAATACTTTTATTTTTACTACGGAACTTTTCACACTTTAAATTTTAAACAAAACGGTGCCTTATATTCCAGGCGAAGCCTTAAAATGACGAACAAAACTGTACAAAATAGTTTTTCGCACACGATTCCATTTTTGTAACTTCTTTCCTAGCCTAGAGAGATAGGTTGGTACAGAAGGCGAGCCAGCTCCATACGACGAGCGAAAACAGGCGCATACACCCTTATTAGGTAAAAATATTAAACTTTATGAACGGAGATATCATTACATCATCGACTATTCACTAATCCCACTTCACACAAATATTAAAAATTTGTTAGTATGTATGTCTGTGTATGTTTGTTACTCCTTCACGCTCAAACAGCTCATTGGATTTACATATTTGATACATAAAATACCATGTCCTAGATTAGCACATAGGAAACTTTTTATCCCTTGGGTAAATTCCGTTGGGATCATTATCTACTTTGACACGGGCGAAGCCGCTGGTACAAGCTAACATTAGATTTATCTTCATAATTCTGTCAACTAACTGAAGTATATTGAGAAAACGGAGTAAAGACTACATTTTGATTGGCACTTGATAGAGATGCAACGACACTCAATAGTGTCATTATCTAAAGTGGTGATTTAACATCCCCAACTCCACGGGCCTGGAATCAAAAGGGCATCTGAAGAAACACGGGTTAGTTTTAAACTTTCGAATAGCGTAATTAGAAACACAATAGAAAAACAGTCAGAGAGCGAACGGCGGCGTTCGCTTGGGGTTTAAAGAATTAAAATGTAAAAGTCTGACAGTCCTTCTCACACTACCAAGAGCAAAAGAAGTTGTTTGATGATTTCATACCCAAAAAACTATAAAGACAAAATCCATAACCTGTTACTTATGCGTCGTCTAGAGGTTGAGTGGTCGTGGTAATGCATTTAGGCATCAAACAAATTCCAATAGACTCACGAGTGCGCTTGAACTTGTTGCACATAAAACGTATCTGTGTATGCGTGAGTTCCCTCTCCTAGAGAGGAGGTCTGAGTCCCAACAGTGAGAACATTATAGACAAAATTATATAACAGACTATGCTATGTGTGCGTCCATTTTCGCTAGTTGGACAGAGTTGACTTTCTGTCCCTATCTATACTATTCCTAGATGTAGCGTTGAGCACGGCTAGACTTGCCCGCGGCCCAAAACTGAATTTGCAAGTGAAATTCTCGCCAGGCCATAACTTTGTCAGACATATAGGATGCGAGTCTGACGGATACGGCTATTGAACAACCGAGGGTTCGGTTCCTGGGTAGTTGAGTTATTGTATGAACCTTGTCTGTATTTAGCATAGATGCTGGGTAGATAATATTAGCATTTACTTTAGGTAATTCATAGGACTGCATTATAAGATTAGCTAAACTAAATAACACAGCGCTGGTTGCGTCACACGATAGAGCATATGGTGAAGGTGTGCCCCGCTTTGGCGGAGCACCGCCGTGTCTTCGTGAGGGCGATCAGTGGCGGCGACCTCACGTACAGGCTATAGTCCGGAACAAGCAGGAATGGCAGGTAGGAATGGACGACATCCCCACGCCCTCACGTTCCACCCTAGAGCGAAAGAATTCCTTGGATGATTACCCACCTTAAAAAAACACGGATAGCGTCAAACTAATTTTAATAATTGATACATTATTATTAAAATAAATTATTTCTTGACAGACCTGTTGGTCTAGTGATTAGTGGCCCTGACTGCTATGCCGGAGGTCGTGGGTTCGATTCCCACCCAGGACAACTGTTTGTGTGATGAGCACGATCATTTGTTCTTTGTCTGGGTATAATTTATCTATAATATGTATGTATTCAGGAATATATAAGTACCTATGTTTATCGGTTGTCTAGTACTCTTAACATAAGCTCTGCTTAGCTTGGGAATAGACGGCGTTGTGTAATAATTGTGGAGTATTATATTATATATATTAAACCTCAGTATCGGGTTATATTTGTAGGTTAATTAGTACTTCTCCTAGTCAGTCACTGGAGGGTTATGCCTGAGCTCACTGCATTAGCCTGAGTGTTTTGCTAGGAGTTGTGAATCAATTATCAGAAATTCCACGAACCAAAATGTATCATGATTAGACTGTTCTATTGCATGTGTTTTATTAGTTATTATTGGATCACCAATAAATAAGTTATAACTTGTTTTTATCTTTACAACTTGTTTTTTTTTTAATTTAATTTATATTCTTATAATTTCTATTTGAAATGTAATTCTCAATGTATTCTTTTTTTATTTAACTCACTGATATTTCAATGTAATTTTTAATTTAATTTATTGCTGTGTGATTCTCTATTTAATTAATTTCTTTGCAATTTATTAATTATTTTACTATTTCTATGTGATTACAACTTTTTTATACAAATGTTGTGCACGTCTGTAAGTGAGAAATTCACCACAATATTTTTTCTTCATTTTCATATCGCGGGATAATTTCTGACAAGGAAACCCGTAGTCCTAGAACGGAACGGGCAACTGAAGAACACAGGTGTGGTTTTAGTCAGTAAAAGTCTGACACGCCTCGCGCTTCACCCAGAGTGGGAGAAGACATTGCATCGTTTCCGCCCTAAAAAAAACAGGACCGGTCGTTATAGTGAAACTTGGGGAGACCTATGACGACTTTCTGCTAAAAGAGTGATGATGATAAGATCAGCAACATACTCGTAATGTCCCAAAAGAATTTTATTTGTTTGTTCCAAGATATTACATACAGAAAAACCTTTACTCATTTAGAACAATTTCGTCTCAAACCAAAACATATAATACACTAATGCGGTGAGGAATGTATGTTTGGAAAATAATTCAACGTTCGTAGCGAGAGACGCTGGCAAGCCGCGCTGGCTCGTGCTAAGAAGCCATGAATATCGTCCCAACACTCGCCTTACCGATATACAGACGATGGAAAGGCAACTTGCAACACGAATTTTTTGCAGCAAATTGTGACAAGTAATTGAAAAAATCTGTGAGCTCGCATTAATTCATTAAGGAGGAACTGGCTCCTGAGAAACAAACATTTATTTTGCTTAGTTTAGGAGTCAAATGTTCATTTTATTTCTATTGATCAGTGTTTGTACATCATATCTGTTCATGTCATTATATACTGTTACTGAGTGTGTTTTAAGTACAAAATAAAGATTATTATTATTTTATTCATTTATTTATCTCAGTACCCTGAGGTCCTGGACCTTTGGAAGGCGTACGAGGTGCCGAAACCAACTCGCAGAGGCCCTTTAGATAATTTTAATGGAACGTGATACCAACCGACGATTATCCCTGTACGCGCTGTGCTAGTGTACCCAAAGACAACCCCTGGTTGGTGAAAAACTATTGCGACATATGGAAAACAAAGACAATAGGACTATGGTTTTTGGAGTCTTAACTGGTCTGGTAACCTGGAACTATGTTAAAACTATGGCCCCTGCCTGAATAATGTTATTAATATCCATTGATAAAAAGGCAGGGGGTGATTTGCACACTCAAAAATGGGCCCCCAAAAATGGTCGCTAGCACGAAGGGTCGTAGCAACAAGAGGGCAACATATCCTGAGGTGCTTGAGGAGTGGAGAAGTATATCAAGGCTATCAGGACAATCCCGGAAGTACGGTCAAGATCCCTGCCAGCACCTTACTAGATCCTTCATCATCCTTCTCCCGAGCACGTTTGCTCATGCGAATCTCCACTCAAGCCAGCTAATAAAGGCAAGAGAGAGATGGGAGCTCTGTTCCTCGTCAGTTTTCACTACGGCTGGCCAATAAAGGCAAGCCGCAGATGAGAAACAAGATTTCTCCCGGGAGATTGGGTCCGTGGGGTCGCTAATGCCTATCAGTTCGCCACAAAACTGCCCTGTGGATTGTATCTCTTTTAGTCTGACCCCTCACCCTAGTCATGTTACGGCAAAGCAGAAGCCAAATTTCAGAATTCTAGGTCAACGGGAATGAATTTTGATTCCCTTGAAAGTGTCGAAATATATGTTTTTTTTTCTTTAACTTTGAAGTTTGATTTTTTCAGTTTCAAGGGACCGCAGGCCTGAATAAATGATTTTAATTTCAACTTTATACCACCACGCGTTCCCGAGACAAAGGGTCTCGACAGACAGATAGACAGACGGGTAACAAAATGATCCTATAAGGGTTCCAGTTTTTCTTTCTGAGATACGGAATCCTAAAAAGAATTTTACTAGACTTTTCTTTAGATGGACTACACGAACCTCAAATTAAAACTACACAACCAAATATCGCTGATTAAGTTCAGAAGTAAAACTGACTGACAGAGGTATTTCGCTTTAGTACCTCTGTCTGTATTGAATGAAGATTAAAATAATATGATTTTCTTTACTTTCTGGTAAACAATCTCCTATGAAATCTAAAATTGAAACCCAAGTATGAAACTACTAACAAGTCTCTTTATATTAAACCGCTAGAAATCCTTGCATTCTGCTCGACGGTGATTACCTCAGTTATCCCCTGGCATCGTGCTAAGTGTAGTATTAATGAACCATTTCCGCACTACAGGTAATGTGCTGATGCATTATAGCTGAGGAAAGAGGTTTCAAGTGTTTTCTCTTTCGGAAATGACGGTTTTAAGCCTGGTGCCTAATAACCAAACTAATAAGGTGAAAGTTAGGTACTTCTTCACACTTGCACGGCAAAACGGGTTTCGATAAAACTTGGCGAACAAATAGAACATGTCCTGTAATAGCATTTAGACGCTTTTTGTCTCAGGAGTAGGTTTATTTGGGACAATGTCTTACTTACACCCGGTGGCAGCAAACTGTACCAACGAAGCAGCAAGGACACGGCGGCACGACGCTGACGTTTCCTCGACAAAGTTTCATAGGCGTACACCAAGCGTATAATGACGAATGCACGTCTATGAAGCTACGTGTCCGTGGACAGTAGACCTGTCTGTCTGTTACGCTTTCACAGTTACGCTACTTAACCGATTTTGATGAAATTTGGTACAGAATAAGCATACACCCTGAGGAAGGATATAGGCTACTTTTTATTTGGATTTGACTTCGAAATCAAGTCCGGTATAATCGACATTCACGCGAACGAAGTTGTGGGTAGAAAATAGTAAAATTATAAAAGTAAACTTCTGTATGCTTAAATGCTAAATGTTTCTTTGTCGATTACTCCACAACGGTTGAAGGGAGTAGACAGTTCTTCTACTGCGTCGTATCAATGCTAATATCATTTCGTTGTGAAGAAGAGACAATACTATTTGTCCTGTATAGCTGCGTCTCTCTCTTACATCGTCATTGTTATGGGGCTGATTTATGGATATTTTTTCTCATAACCCTTGGAATAAATAAGACATGTTTTCTGAAGAAGTTCTAATTTTTCTTGTGAAGTTAGAATAGAATATTTCGTTGGAGCCCAAAATGCCTCAGTGTACTCTTTTAATAGTTGGTCAAAATTTGAGTTAATTATTTATCGTGTTACTAAATTTTCCATCACATCACTTGTTTTGTCAATAGCTTCACTAAGATCAGGCTCCAGTCTCCTTAATGTTGTTATCCTTTGCCGTTAGAGAGTGATAAAACTAGTGCAACCTTAATTGATAAAATCTAGAACAAAGTATCTGAAAACAAAAGAACAATCACGTTAATTCTAAAGAAAGATAAAATATAGATGTAAGTCGACTCAGGAACACTTTATAAAATTCTGATTTCTTCCACAAAAAAAGGCAAGTTGTAAGAATCATACATGCAGTCGGCGAGTCGCTTCCTGCACATAATACTCTACGTTTGCATACATTTCTCTGCAGGACAGGATGCAGAGGCATTTCACACGGAAACATTGAATAATTTTATGCTAAGAACTTGGCCAAATGAATTCCTAACCGGTGGAGGTATAATATCGTAAACGTTGGTATGTGAATAGAATTGTGATTTTTTTTTTTTTATAAAGTACTGCTAATTACTTAATTGTTTTGAAGAAAAAGTGAAGCTTAGAGATCATCATTATCATCATTTTAGCCGAAAGACGTCTACTGTTGGACATCGGCCTCCCCCACGTGTCCACACAATGAACGATCCTGTGCGATTCGCATCCATCAGATTTCTGCGACCCTCACCAGGTAATCAGTCCACCTTGTAGGAAGCCTTACAACGCTACGTTTTCCGCTATGTGATCGCCACTCTATAACCTTTCGACCCCAACGACCAATGTGACCTGCCCACTGCCACTTAAATTTAGTGATTATTCGGACTATATTGGTAACCTTGGTTCTCCTGCGGTTACTTTATTCCTTATGCGATCACGCAAGGAAACTCTGAGCGTAGCCCTTTTCATTGCCCTTTGGGTGACTTTAAGCCTTCTGATGAAGTCCATTATGTGCGGCCACATTTCAGAACCATATCGCTCACCTAGTAAAATATTGGCACATCTACAATAAATGTGAAATTGAGTTTTAACGGCCTAAGTGTTTAAAAGTGGATAATTTATATCTCGTTATCGTATCGTTAATCGTTAATCGTTCTATTTTCTTTATATTTTTCTATATCATATAGCTCACCTAGCAATATATTGGCACATCTACATTTTTCCACCATAATAGATAGTCAAATCTATTATGGTCTATATACTAGTAGCCAACATCACAATTTCGGATATTAAATTTAAAATGAACTCAAAAATTCATTTTAAATAAACAAATTGAAATCTTTGATCCTAGATCCCTTCTGTAAAATATGAAAAATTTAGATGTAAAAATATTGCTAGGTGAGCGATATGATATAGAAAGATATAAAGAAAATAGAACGATTTAAAGAAAAAGAACAATGTATAGGTAGATAGGGAAGGGACTGACAAAAACTGTGAATGGATTGTGTGAGAAATGACATAAAAAAGGGAGTGAATTATGACGTGACGGTTGACAAGGTAGGATGGAAGAAGAATACATATTCAGAAAGATGGTGTAAGACAACAATAAACATTAAATGTTGTCCTCAGGTTGGAGTTAATACAAAGACACACTCTGTTCGGGTAATAAAAGCTTTGATTTACTATATTATTTATCATGTAAATGTCACTGAATAAAACAATATATAGCTTTAACTATACAAATGCATTTAAAAATGATCCAAAACAGAAGCTTTTTTATTGTGTGATGGGCGAAAAATGCCTCTTATTAAACCTCCTCCTTTGCAAACAAATTGTACCAGGAAAGCATGTGAAGGTGAGAGCATTACGGTTGTCACGTATTACTTAGCTATCGGAGATTATCCAACAGGCGGCAGGCTTGCTAAGTGGCTGTCACTGGCCTACAGACATGTAGTTTGTTGTGGGGCTGCGAAGCAAGCGGGTAAATGGACTGAAAAGTTTTATATAGGTTATAATAGGTATAGCATGAGGGACGGAAATATATTTTTATTGATAGATTTTCCTTTCAATATGTGTTGCACGCAGATGGTCGATTGGGCCGAATTATGGAATGACGGCTGGGTACCGCAAGACGCAGCGTTGGAAAGTTTCCCACAAGGTGAACCGATAACCTGGTGAGGTTCGCGGGATTCCGATAGATATGAAACGTATAGGACAGTCTACTTAGGACAGGCCTGGGTCCATTAGTGAACGTCTTTCGGCTGAAATTATAAAAATGACGATGTCTGATTTTTAAATTAAAAGACTGTCACCTGGTTTTTTAATTGAGAATTTTTGGTTGTATACTTGTCAAACACTAATGTTAAAATTTAGAAGAATTTACAAGATTTCAACTTTAAATTCTTTGAACCAATATTTGAAGTCAATAGACTTACTATTTAAATAAAACACTTATTAATAATTAATTGCTCAAGTAAGTTTTACCCATCTACTAATTAGTACTAAATAAACTAACGAGATGATTGTATAGAATATCTAATTTACCTAATTTTGCTTCATAATGAAAGACAACACTAATTAATAACACTTTCTTTTAATTAATATTGCTTACGTAAACAGAGGACATTTAAAACAAAATAGAAATTATTACAGTTGAAATTAATAATTCTTTAATAAGTTAAAGTTTTCGTCAAAGACTCAACAATTAATCGTCTACTTAGAATTTGAAATCGAGCAAAAAGGGCTTTTAGAAATTTATATTAATTGAAATATTCTTGATTGAACAGTTTCATCTATTGCGCTGGATTTTCTATGATATTAGTTTTCAAAGTGGCATCGTCGATGGTAAGTGGAGGTGATATAATAAAATATATTGGGAATCATTCAATTAGGTATCGAGATCAATTAGGTATGTTGTGGTTAGTAATCCTACATTTTTTTTTTCAGTTATTCTATAAATCATAATCTATCCTATGCCTAACAAAGAACTTTTCACCATATCTAACATACTGTTTTGAACTACTAAACGATGCACAAACTTTATATTTATAGAATAGAGTAGAATAGAATAGAATAGAATAGAATAGAATAGAGTAGAGTAGAATAGAATAGAATAGAATAGAATAGAATAGAATAGAATAGAATAGAATAGAATAGAATAGAAAAGAATAGAAAATAATAGAATAGAATAGAATAGAATAGAATAGAATAGAATAGAATAGAATAGAATAGAATAGAATAGAATAGAAAAGAATAGAAAATAATAGAATAGAATAGTATTTATTCGATGCAGGCAATATAATAGGCAACAGCACAAAAAAGTACAGATTTACAATATGGTTGCGCTGAGCGCGCCCGTACCGATAGGGTCGACAACTCAGCAATTACTGGGCGTCAGACACCCTGCGCTGATTTTCAGCTGGCACCCCGCAGTGACGCACGAATAATAGTAAATAAAATATAACATATACATAAACCTATATAAATAAAAAGTATCCTTTATAAGCTATTGTAGAACCCAGGTGATGGTCTACCCATGTGCTAAAATTTATTCAAATCCGGTCAGACGTTTGAGTGTAACCATGTACACACATCATACTAACTTTCGCCTTTACAATTATTTAGCTTCTGCCAGCGGCTTCGCCCGCGTGAAAGTAGGTTTTTCCATACAAAATTTGGACCCCCGTTTCATCCCTTTAGGAGGTGAATTTTGGAAAATCCTCTCTCAGTGCTCGCCTACGTCGTAGTAGGAAATCTTGTGCAAAATTTCACGTTCTTAATCCCAGTGGTTTCGGCTAAGCGTTGATATGTCAGTCAGTTAGTTTCTCCTTTTATATATAGATATGATATAAGTATGTTATATAAAATATAATTATATTAACATAAAAATATTTAGTAGGTAACCAGATTCGATAACAGCAGATACAAATTCGGAAAAAATCTCTACTACTTTACATTCTTGATGTTTTTCTGGATCATCAAGGTAGACAAAGCAATGATCGCCGACAGGCTAGACTGTCCATATATCCGACATTGCTGTGGAAGACATATTGCTATTCCAATTCCTATTAGGAAATGGTAATTTATCGATTAATGTATTTTAATATAATAATGACATTTATTCTTTTTTTTTCCAATTAAAATGTCATTAAAGTCATTTATTCTTAATTTTATACAATTTATTTTAATATTTTATACAATTCTTTTGACTGACTGTAATAAAATTCAATTTAATTTAATGACAATCCAATGTAATTTAATGATAATCCAATGCAGTCTAATTTAACTTAATTTTGATTTTAACATTCCATTGTATGTAATTTTATTATATGTATTGTGTCTGTATGTGATTATGTAACTAAAATGAGTCTTTGGTACTCGAAACAAATAAATAATAAAAAAAAAATAAGAATATGCGAAATTCGTTGCAGATGGCATTTTGATTTTCTGCCTACCACAATGGGGAAAATTTCAAAGTTTCAGTATAAGTGACAAAAGTCTGGAAAGATGACTAGATGGGATAGGTCTTCCTAGAGTGCTGTAATTTATATATTTTTTTTAAAGATATATAAACTAGTGCTTGACTGCGAATCTTACTTAATGGTAAGCAGTGATGCAATCGTTAATGGCACACTAGTTTATTAAGGGCCTATTCCTACTTATTGCTATTTTTTTTATTATTATTATTTTATACTTATTAACCCCCGACGGAAAAGAGGGGTGTTATAAGTTTGACGTGTCTGTGTGTCTGTCCGTGGCACGCTCCCAAACAAATGGACCGATTTTGATGCGGTCCCCCGACTCAGTGACGCTCATCTTTAAAATATTTATAAATTCTTTTGATGAAGTTAAAAGGCTGAAAGAGTAATTTATTAACTTATTGTTAAATTTCTTTTTAAGTTGGTGATTTTTATTAATTTTATTTTTTGCCTACTCTACATCATCAAAATTGAAGTATGTAAAAATAAAACATTATAATATAGATGAGTGAATGGGTCGTCATAAATAGCTTGTATATTCTAATACTACACCAGTAATCCGTGCAGCCCATCTTCGCACCACAAGCAGTCAATCTCGAGCAGCACATGCTCGAACTGGCTTGAGAATTAATTAACGGCAACATCTACCGGCCTGTCATACTCCTTGACGGCTATTATCTCAATGACGCGAATGTCAATAATTGATCGGGGACACAGCATATATAGCTACCAGAAGGCCAGCTTTATAACGAACATAGGCGCACGTGTGGACACGTACAGAACTTAAACTGTTAAAATTTACTGAGCATGGAATTACTGCGAGGCGTTTTTGCTAATTCCACACTCTATAAGAGTGGATCTAAAGTCGACAGGAGGTAGATACTTTTAAAAAAATACAACACCGAAAATGCGTCAACAAAACAACTTCTGTCACAGACAACCTTCAAAACCTTCAGTTTCTATTCATTATTTGTGGTACTAGACGGTGTAGCGCCATAGAATAAGTAATAGTGTATCGCTTAGCATGGATGTATCGCTTAACATAAGGTGAGATTGTGGTCAAGTGCGAGCCTGTTTTTGACTATGTAT
This sequence comes from Mythimna vitellina, assembly GCA_949316375.1. Lineage (NCBI taxonomy): Eukaryota > Metazoa > Arthropoda > Insecta > Lepidoptera > Noctuidae > Mythimna > Mythimna vitellina. Next base: position 1,022,414 of record OX438687.1, on the reverse strand, counting down.
GCTTGCATTTTTGCTCATTGTATGGAGTTCGACCCCATCGACCATCTATTCTGAAAGCATTCTGGTGGCTCTAGCCACTGCCACTTAAGTCTGGCAATTTTTCGGGCTCAACCGATGAATGCGAGAGGCAACTGGATCGTTCGTTGTGGCAACACTAGGAGCAGGCCTGTGTCCAGCACTGTATGTCCTTCGGCGGCTGTGATGATGGAGTTCGCCTACTGTAGCTATCTATTCTGTGTCGTGGGGTCACAGATAAACGCACTAATTAAGGTTTCAAAATGGATTGCGATTTTTTTAAAAAGGAATGATTGAAGCGAGTTCCGTACCTCAAAAGAAAAAAAAACGGGACCCTTATAGAATCACTTTGTTGTCCGTCTGTCTGTTTTTCTGTCTGTCAAACTCAAGACCCTTTATCTCAGGAACTCTTAGAGGTATTGAGTTGAAATTAATTAAACCATATACTCAGGTCTGCGTTCCTTTAAAGCTTTGAAAGAAACAAACTTCTGAGTTAACGAGAAAAAAAGATATTGCCGTTTATGTCGCAAAAACTTATTTCGACACTCTTTAGGGAATCAAAATTCATAGGGTACTTCCCTTTGACCTAGAATGCTGAATTTGACATGAAGCAAGGTCTTATAGAACAAATATAAGAAGAAATCTGAAATCTGTAAATTTGTAGTTACGTCACAAAAAAAAACTTTTTTTGCGATTCGGAAAAATCTTCGTAACTTAATTTGGGAATTGAACTGTTTTCATAGGTAAATTTGTACGGAACCCTCAGCGTGGAGGCCGACTCGCACTTGCCCAGTTTTTTTTACAATAACTGACCAAAGTTAACTAAAAATAAAAGTGGAATAAGGCTCTAGACAAGGTAAGATGCTATCAGCGCTAATGATTTATCGATAAGGAATTTTGAGACGGAGAGCCCAGTTGTAGGTCGTAGCTACCCAGGCGCCCAGGCAGCCGCTTTATTTTGTATCATTTATTTCATCACCACCACTACCCTCAAATCAGTGACGTAAGACGTATTAAGGAACCCGGTATACACTTAGACCAACAATTCGAAGACATTTGTGATTTTTTTCTATCCGCATTGGGCCTGTGTGATGGAATACGGCCCATTCCCTCACCTAGAGGGGAGGCCTGAGTCCCAGCAGTGGGGTCATTATAAGTCTGATTATGCTTATGCTATTTTGATAACGTATGTGAATCAAGGTAATGAATTTTGATATTGTTGTTATAATTGTTTTTGTTGTTGTGTTGTTGTTATTTGTTGTTGTTATCACCGATAAAAAGGCGTTTTGACTCAGCTAGTTTTATTTTCCAAAATGAATTGTTTACAAATATCTTAAATCCTATTTGAAATACCTTTTAAGCTGATTTAAATAAACCTCTCCTTAATGGAATGTCAGTAACGCTTTTAGCTTCACAAGAATATCAAACAATGGCCTCAAAAAGATTTCCTGGGACGAAATCCGATCTTATTATACATGTTAGAAACAGACGAGGTTCTCCATTATTTCTCTGCCATTTAATTGGAGATTCCGCGTTGACGTTGAAAGACTGACATTTAATTTGTAATAGAAGTTATTAGTGATGTCAGTAGCAGATCAATGGCTTTATGATGGTCGCTTTTAAGAAAATTATGTTCGTCTATCTTGAAGGATTCATCTTTCAAAGGGTAAAGGACTTTTCGTTTAATTTGACGTGAATAAAATTATTTATTTTTAGAAGGACTTTGTATTTTATATTTATATTTCTTTTTAGAACGGGTTTGCGTTTGATCATAAAGGGGATATACTTTTTTTTATTTACTTAATTAAATATTTTTCAGCTCTAATAAACAAATATGACAGAATTTATAAAATACTTGCAATAGTAACGAAGTTATAAAGCTTCAAAGCTGCGAATAAAAAGTTCGACATGGATTTTGACGTTAAAATTCATCACGCAACTACGGCCGCCATGGAAAAAAGGAAAAAAGCATCTTGGGTAGAAAAACATATATTTGTTTTTGTTTTTTTGTAAGTAGGTTTAAAAACCACTTTTACAAGTCAATTTTTTTTTTCGTCATTTTAAACTAGATGAGGCCGGTGTTTCCTAGCTGACTACCCTGAGAAGAAACACCGAAACAAACACAGGGGTAAAATTATTATATCTCGTTTGCTTTACCAATTTTGATTTTATTTTCAAATGTATTGATAAACTAGTTAAGTTTTTTTTTATGCATGTTCCGCATTATTTTCACCGCATTTTTTAGCCGACGATACTTTGCGTTTGCCTAGAAGTAACCCATTCACTAAATATGTAAGATTTCTGCAAAGGCTTACTACAAAGCCTCGAGCACAGGCGCAGGGTAGTAGCCAGCCTTTCGGTATTTTACAAGTTATAATTTGGATGGATGGATTGTGTGAAGAGTGATATGAAAGAAAAGGAAGTTAGTGATAGCATGACGAGTAACAGGGCAGAGTGGAAGAAAAAAACGTGTTGCGCCGACCCCAAATAACACGGGATAAGGGCAGGAAGATGATGACAAGTTATAATTTGGAGAGTCTGCGCGGGAATTGCATGACTTTATTCCGCCATCTCCTTTCTACCATCGAACAACCCGATGTACGACGAGTATCCACCCTTACACTGCTGAAACTTCAACGGACCAGACTAAGCGGCGTTTCGCTTCGTCATTTATACCGCGTATATCGAAGGACTAGAACAATTTGCCTGCTGTGGTCTTCCCGACCACCTATAATTTAGGTGTCTTCAAGACTGGAGTGAATAGGCTAATAAACTAGTGCGCCTTGCCATCAATGATTGCATCACTAACCATCGGGTGGGATCTCAGTCGAGCTCTGGTTTGTATCAATTTATAAAAAAAAAAACTCTGCTTTACCTTTTTCTGGCCTAGGTGGAGCGAAAGGGAGTGACAAACTTTGAGACAGTTCCTTCAGTTCCATCAGTAACCCTTTGCGTTCCAGGGCCACGTCAACTCCATCGAACAATCATGCAGCCTGAACACTCCTATAGCCCATCAATGAATTTCCCTGACTGTACTTTACTGACGTAAACAACTACAGTTAGCAAAACCAACAAACATCATAACCCCATACGTCTTGGCTAACAAAAACATAATGTCCTCAGCTCGACACAAAAATATATTGTTACAACGAAGTCGCAAGTCTCGTAATGAAGACTTACACAGATTATGTGCTGTAAAAACCTCGTAAGTTATAATAAGGAAAACTGGAATTTTCATACGGCTTGGAATGTTTCACTGAGATCGCTGGGAAATTAAACAATAATGCTTAAGTATTCTAAAATTCGAAGACATGTGACATCCACCAACCCGCACTGAGCCCGCGTAGTGGATTACGGCCCATTCCCTCTCCTAGAGAGGAGGCCTGAGTCCCAACAGTGGGAACTTTATAAGGCCGACTATGCTATGCTCAAGTCTTAACGTCACGGTTGGCGCTGTGGTTGAGTGATTGTGAGATGTTCTGCATGTCACAAAAGACGCCCAAACCCGAAACAACTATCTGAGTTATTACGTTTGTGAGCGCACTCACAATATAGGAGTAATTCCTAGTGTGGGACAAAATTTTATTAAAAAAAAAACGGACTCGCGCACTAAGGGTTCCGTATAAACTTACCTATTAAAACAGTTCAATTCCCGAATTGAGTTACGAACATTTTTCCGAACCGCAATAAACTTTTTTTTTGGCGTTACTACAAAACAGTTTTTAGATTTTTTCGTTTACTTGTCCAATGAGACCTTGCTTAATGCCAAATTTCAGGATTGTAGTTCAACGGGAAATACCTATGAATTTTGATTGCCTTTAGAGTGTCGAAATATACGTTTTTTTGTGACATAAACATCCGTATGCATAAGTTTGATTTTTTCACAGCTTTCAGGCCGCATACGTGAGTACAATATGGTTTTAATTTCAACGCGATACCTCCTTCCCGATATAAAAGATTTTGACAGACAGACAGACAGATAGACAGACGGACAGACAGATAGACAGACGGACAACAAAGTTATCCTATAATAGTTCTGTTTTTTTTCTTTTAGGGTATGGAACCCTAATAAAGAAAAAATAAATAAATGCCTTTTTGGATCAGGTTTTTGCACATGATATCTGTTTGTTTAGGTAGAAAATCATCAAATTACTTCTGACGTTCTGGGTGATGCGCAAAGGAGTGTGTATGAAACTCCTTTTCGCTTCGTTTTCGTTTTTTTATTGACTATTGACTAAAACCTACTTGTGTTCTTCCAGTTACCGTTTGCGTTCCATTTTCTGAAAAGCAAACACGTGTTCCTTGAACATAAAGGGCAACTGAAGGACACAGGTGTGGTTTTAGTCACTAAAACTCCATCGCACCATCACGTTTCACCCTACAGTGGGAGAGGTCATTGGATTATTTTCCACCATGATTAAATTTTTTCAAAATTAAAAAGGATATTTTTTTTAAAATAATCCAACAGCCCAGGCAGGCTTTGTCAATATGGTGACAGCTATTGAGGTATATAAGTACATAATCATGGTAAGTAGGTACTTATAAGATATCTAGTACTTAAGCTAGATAGTAAAGTATTATATAATAGAAGATTTTAGTCAATTAAATTCAATATGATAATTCTGTTTATTTTATGGAACACCTTTGAAATTTTGAGATTTATTTATTAAATAAACACATTATCTTTCCAGCATAGTCGGCTATATAATGTCCCCACTGTTGGGACTCAGGCCTCCTCTCTAGGAGAGGGAATGGGTCATAATCCACCACGCGGGCCGAGAGCTGTTGTTGGTGGATGTCACATGTCTTCGAATTTTTGGTTCTAGGTCATGCCCGGATTCCTCGCGATGTTTTCCTTCACTGTTTTGAGAGCAGTGGTGATCAATGTAATAAATTACACAAAGTAATGCGCCTGACTGGGTTTGAACCTGCGACCTACAACTCGTAAGTCAGGGCCGTTACCACTCGGCCACCACTGCTCTGTACCTCTATCTTTACAGGCTGAACCCAATACAAAAATGGTTCTCAAACACACAAAAATGTGATGAGCGATGTTTTTGATATTCCTCGTCGCTAAGATAGTATTGCAATTCGATTTTGAACATTGTTGACTTACAAGAATTAGCCTTTCGAGATCCAAAATTTTCAAAATGGCACCATTTTTGCTTCTTTGTTGGACGTCATTTCTATATCTAATATATGAGCTGATACGAAGACAAAAACTCACAAATTACATTGTTTATATGCGATAGGTAAAAAAAGCAAGACTGTGGAAGAAATTAGTAATGAATATTATAAATAAAAAACCTTAGTATTCCCCTAAAAGGCAGACGTACAAAAAGAGAAAAAAAAAACTTTCATTGTGACTCACACAGGGCAAACAACAAAATAAAAAAAGAAATACTAACTAAAATAAAATAACAACGTGAAAAAAGAGCTGTGCGAGGCTAAGATTGCTTTTAGTCAGCACATGCTGCGATATTTAAAAAAAAATCTTTTGTTCATTCATCATCATCAGCATTGTCATTATTTCAGCAAAAGACTTCCACTGTTGGACATAGGCCTCCCCCAAGTGTCGCCACAACGACCGGTCCTGTGCATCTCACATCCAACGGATTCTCTCAACCCTCACCAGGTCATCACTCCATCTTGTGGGAGGCCTTCCAACACTGCATCTTTTTGTCATGGCTCCAGAACTTTTCGGCCCCATCAACCATCTGTTCTGCAAGCAATGTGCCCTGCCCACTGCTACTTAAGTTTGACGATTCTTCGGGCTATGTCGGTGAACTTGGTTCTCCTATATTAATATCTTCATTTCCCATAGCCCTTTTCATTGCACTGTCATGTGTATTGCAATAACATAATACACTCAAATTTAGTCTGCTACGCTTCGGTTTTATACGCGATTTCTGTCTCCGTGCACAAATCCAGACACAAAGCTTCTCAAGCTCATGAGCTAAACCAAGAAATTCCTGAAGTTAAAACCCAATAACAATTAGGTCGCCTACTAAGGATTAAGCCAGGCTTTCCCGCTACGAGACCAACAATGCAGAAAAAATAAGTAAAATGAAGTGAACAGTTGTAAAACCCCTATAAGTTATAACAAGGCCCGCAGTGGACCAAGTTTGCACTAGCCGAGTCCTGTCATTTAAAACGTGGTTATTTTCTCGACAACTTCTTTGTAACTAGTTTAACACCCATTTTGCGACACAAACTGTTCTGAATGTAAGCAGAAGTGATGGTGTTTTTATTTTGGAGACTCGTTTGTGGCGTAGTTGTACGATTGGCTCTAGTTACAGGAAGATTCTATCACCATATGCGTGGGTTTGTAACGGCGAGCAATGGGTAGCTCCCTTCCAGCGGTTCGGTGACCGTCCGCACCGAGCCCGAGCTGTGCACATATTTGTTTAGCTTATTTTTAGTTTTTAGTATGATATTATGTTTGTTTAAGTTTTGTTGTGCATTCATATTGTGGTTTCCTGTAAAAAAAACGAATTGTGAATTAAGCTCGCCTGTGTATATATATCAGCTGTCCTATTTTTTATTATTTGTAAAAATAGTGTACAATAAAGTCTATACATATAAAAGCGTAATACCAATTACTGATTAATCACAAAACCTCAGAAAGTAACACCTACAAACTTAAAATGTAACAGGTAGGTTCTTTATAGTGTGTAGACATTCGATAAGAAAGGGTTTTTGGAAGGTTCACTCCTAAGGGGGTGATTCGGGGGTCGGAAGTTTGTATGGATAAACCTATATTCACGCGGGCGAAGCCGCTGGCAGAAGCTAGTAAAAATATAAAAAAAAGTATTGTGTTTAGTTTTTTGAAAGTTCCTGACTGTGTTCCCCGACAAGTGTGGCAGAATTGCATAATACACGTAACTTCGCCACCTAAATAAAATAATATTCTTACAAAGTTAAAAGTTTGTCAGTTCACCTGTTAGTATGGTCTCTCACGTTCCCTGATCGCCTGCCAGTCACCGTACTAAGCGCTTTAAACTTGACGCTTCGACACCGCACCGATGGCTTCCCCGAAGAGACGCCTGCCAGTAAATCCATTCTCACCTGCATTGTGCTCTTTCGATACCAGGATGCTACGTTGTAGAAGAGGTAAATGGAATGTTGTTGCAAACTTGACACGAGATTTTTGTTTACTCACATTACTTGATGTTGTTGGCAGCAGCTAGATAAAAGTAGCAAAGAGGGGGTCTTGTAATACAGTTTTGGACTAAAGTCTCCATTTAACTCCTAACGACATGCGTCATCCAGACAAAGCGACATTATACCAATTTTTGTCGTAGGATTGTCGTAAGTCCATAATTAGGGATAAGAAAAACAGATAAATATGGTTTTAAAATTCTCCTCCATGCCGGAATATTGCGCCAGCAAGCAATAGAAGCAAAATATTTGCTTTAAGAAACAAGTAAGTACAGAACTGAGGAAGTTAGAACGTCAGGGAACATTTTATACAACGCAAAATGTATTTAGGAGTGGGTTGGATGAGCGTTCTTAAGTGTGTGGAAGGGTGGTGTGTGCTCTCTTGGGCTATAAGATTCTAGTGGCTGTAAATGGCAGTGGTACCTAGTAAAATATTTTGGCAAAGGTACGGCAAGGTGAAATAGAAATCAGTTTTTCATTTTAGTAATGAGTTAGGGGCGGTTTTACATATAAAACTGTATGTCTGTTTACTTCTGGTTCAATTCTATTCTATTTTTTTGTTAATGGCAAGTATAGCCGTTGTCAACTATTCTGCCAATGTCTAAAGTAAATTGGAAAAGCATGTGTGTGATATTATTAATTACGAAAATGAAAAAGGGCAGTAACTGTAGAAATAACATTCTTCAATTGATGCAGTTGAACTTGATTCTTATTCGATTGGTTAGCAACAAAACATATCACTACTTACTTTATTTATTTTTTTTGTTAGACGGACTAAAATAAGACTCATTTATTTAAAGAAAGAAAAAGAGTTTATTTACGACAACGTTAATAAACTCTTTTTCCTTTTTTCTTTCTTTCTTACAAACGACTGAGTTCTGAGGTAACACACATAAAAAAATACAACCGAATTTATAACCTCCTCCTTTTTTTGAAGTCGATTAAAAATGAACTTCCATAGCCAAGACAAATAGCTACCCAGAAGTAAAGTGTAACTAATACCACCTTGAACGCATGCCAGCCTAGTACTTTTTGATGAGTCTTACACTTTTTCATTCTAGGTTAAAGTCGAACTGACTTATTACCATTTGAAACACAGAGGTACCGTCACCCTTGAACACAAAAGGCAACTGAAAGAACACGGGTGGGTTTTAGCCAGCAACAGCCTAACATTCCCTCCCGCTCCAACCAGACCGGCAAAAGTTATTTGACCATATCCCACCCCAAAAAATGAAAGACTACAAGAATTGGATTATGTTATGACCCATCCTAATAAACTGGCGTTAAACTTGATGGATACTAAAATGGCTCACATATGACCTCGTCTCACGCCTATTACCCCGTGACCTGTTCACTTGAGGATGTTACGACTGTATCAGCGGACGGATTGACCGTAGCGAAATAATGGACCAAATCAGGAATTTAACTAAGAGAAAAACTAACAGTAAAAAAAAGAAGTGTCTGAAATGTAACGAGCGATAAGGAATTTCATTGCAAATACCACCAGTTCATCCTTATGAAACCTTACGACTTAACAATGGTGTTCATAAAAGTACAACAGCGAACAGTTGCAAGCGATGAAGAGTTGCGGAGAGATTGCGCGGCAATAAAAACGTTATAACTTAGAGATAACTAGACGACCAACAATGATCACGATCCGTCGCGCCGCGCCGTGAGAATGGACGCGGAAAAAATTGAGACCATTGTTGAGTTAAAGGTTCCGTAGATAAAATAAGATTATTCTTCAGAAAATGTCTTTGCCAATGGCTGAAAATTATTGTGTTCTTTTGACACGTCTGGTTGGTCAGAATATCTGGTAATTTATTTATTTAAACTTTATTTACTGTAATAGTATATTTGCGGACTTAATGCAACAAGGCATTTATCAGACTTTTGAGTTAAAAAAAAACTAAATAATCAAAATTTGATCCTAATGATGTGTTTACCTGTTCACTACGTAGAATAGAATAGTATTTATTCGATGCAGGCAATACAATAGGCAACAACACAAAAAAAAGACTCACACAGATTTAAAATATAGTTGCGCTGAGCGTGCCCGAACCGAAAGGGTCGCCAACTCAGCAATTGCTGGGCGTCAGACACCCAGCGCTGATTTTCAGCTAGCACCCCGCAGTGACGCAGTGACGTACGTAAAGCCATCAAACCTCGATAAGAGAGAAAAAACCTGCAATAATTACATATAATATGAGGTCCTTGGCTTGACCGACGGGTCGGGTAAATTGCTATTTAATTTTTCCATGTGGAATTTATGAGTAGCATCCTGGAGTCTGAATTTTAGTGATTGCAATATGATCGCCCTAATCTTACAATTACATGAGAACATAGCAAAATCAGCCTTATAATGTTCCCTGTGTGGTTGGTGGTCCCTGTGGCTCCAGGTCCTCTCTAGAAAAGAGGAGGCAGACCTGCGAAGAAGTTTATTTATTGCTTTAACTTTACAACACAATATTGCAGTCCCCCGACTCAGCGACGCTCATCTTTAAAATATTTATTGGTTCTTTTAATGAAGTGAAAACGGCTGAACGAGAAATTTAAATCATTAACTTATTTTTTACTTTTTAATAGTTTATTTTTGCCGGGGGTTTTTTAAATTATTTCACACTTTTTAAATTAATCACGAAACCCAAAATTGTGATAACTACTTTTTTTAAGGTAGGAAATCGTACAATGACTTCTCGCGCTTTTGGCGGAGCGAGAGGGTGTATCTCACTTTTACTGACTGAAACCACACGTATGTTCCACCTTTGCCTAGGTCGTGAACAACCCATTGTTCGTCATCCTCAAACCCATGCCTACGGTGGCTGGAAATCAAGGTCTAGAACAAGGCGGCCAGGGCATGAAAATGTCCGTTCCCTCACGCGTGCGGCCGCTACCTTCGCTAGCATTACTACTTCGCAAAAGAAGGTGACCGCTGCCATTCGTCCTCGCTTCAGACCATAGCCTATACCTGCAGGGCCCAGTGCGAGAGACTCACTACCGATCGCCCCTACGGTGACACGGCGGTGTTCCGCCCAAGCGGAGTACACCTCATTGTGATACCTACTTCAATTATATTTTATTAAATGTTTACTTTAAACCGAATCATTTTCGCGGTCTAGGAACAGATGTTGCCTCATACATGTCATCGAGTCACATCTTCAAGGTCTTCAAGGTACGGCTCCGTCGCCGTCAGATACATTATTAACTAACAAAGGAAGGAACGTTTATACTTCGTCAGTTATCTTTCAATTCCAGCATCTGGTCCTTGTCATAATGAGCCTAAACTCGATGGGTATACAAGTAGTCATTCCACGGTTACATCAGCCACCTCGCAGTTAGTCCTCGTCGTCATAAGAAATGTATAGAACTTGTTAAGACAAATCTAATGAGTCCAAACTCGATGTGTTTACTAGTGGGCATTCCAGGGTTCCATCAGCCACCTCCCCGTTCTAGCATCAGGTCCTCTTCATCATGAGAAATGTATACAACTGATCAAGATGAATCTAGTGAGCCCAAACTCGATACGAATACTAGTAGGCATTCCAGGGTTCCATCAGCCACCTCCCAGTACTAGCATCAGGCCCTCGTCATCAGGTTCTCGTCGTTATGAGAAATAAACAGAACTAGTTAAGACGAATCTAAACGAGCCAAAACTTGATGGGTTTACTAATAGGCAATCCAAGGTTACTCATACCTTCGAGCTCCATTATCAGACCAGCTCATTGGCATTAGCATATTCATGAGTATTTTAATTTAAGTTGAAGTCTAGTTAGTAAGTAATAAAGTAAAGTAAATATCCATTAAGTGTTTAAAATCCCTACCACAGCTAACAAACGGGCTGATGACCTTGAACACCAATACAAATCTGTATAAATTGTACCTAAAAACCATCTCGAAAGCGTCATCTTCCAAATAAAAAATCTGCATCAAAATCGGTCCATCCGTTTAAGAGCTACGAGGTCACGGACAGATACACACACACAGACACGTCAAACTTATAACACCAAACTTATAACTAGGTTACTATTCTTCGCTTACACAACACAACCCAAAATAATTCAATTCAGTAGATTTCTCAGCGTGAACACGGAATCCTAGAAAATCAGCCATTTCGAGTGTAACCGTCTCGTTTAGTCTGTATTGTGAGTGTCGCCGGCTCCTGCAATTCCCCTTAGTCAATAATTCACTCTAGCCAAATTTGGCCACTTTCGCTCTAGCAGTGTGAGAAACATGGCCTATTGAGGTTTCTTGGTCAAGGATCATTTTTTTGACTGGCCTATTGATCTAAGCCTGACCTTAGAAATGTATATGACCTTAGAAATATATAAGTATGTTTATCAGTTGTCTAGTACTAATAGTACAAGCTCTGCTTAGTTTGGGACTAGATAGAATTGTGGGATAGTTGTGGAGTATTATTATTATTCATCCAAATAAAGATGAGAGCCAGCACTTTTAGAACGTTAAAGTTTATATGAAGACAGTCCCTAAAACGCCCGCCCGTCAATTAAATAACTTGTAATTGATAGCAACACCTTAAAAACAACTCCAACACCTGCAGCTCAGATAACTGACAGTTCAAACACCTTTGTTACTTTTCAATGTGAAAATTTAATTATTCAATCACATTAATGTCATAATGGCGGAAGTTTGCGAGTTTATGTATTTTTGATATTCCTTCACGCTGAAACTACTGAAGAGATTTGGATGAAAGGCACACGGGTAGACCATGTGCTAGATTAGCAATTGGATACTTATTATCCCTTGAGTACATTACCTTGGGATAATTTTCTACTTTCACGAGGGCGAAGCCACTGGCAATAGCTAATGAGGGCTAACGGCTTGTTCACGACTTCGATCTTAGCGGCCAGCGGCGCGGCGAGTGGTGCGGCATCGGTACGCGGGCGTGCGGCGCTATGAGTGACGTCTCGCGGCGTGCTACAAACATTTTCATACTTTTGATCTTACCTTCGATCGTCTGGCCGGAAGATACTCCCTTTTTAACGAAGATATGCGGGACTTTAAACCCTGTTCCATATATGTACTTCTAAAATATGTTATTAATTCCAATTTTTCAGAAGGCTTAAAGTTACCCAAAGAGCTATGCTCAGAGTTTATTTGCGTGATCACATTAAGAATGAAGATATCCACAGGATAACAAAAGTCACCGACATAGCCCGAAGATTCGCCAAACTTAAGTGGCAGTGGGCAGGGTAAATTGCTCGTAGAATAAATGGCCATTGGAAGGCCTCCCACAAGGTGGACCTATGACCTGTTGAGGCTCGCAGGAATCCAATGGTTGCAAGACGCACAGGACCGTTCGTTGTGGTGATACTTGGGGGAAGCCTATGTCCAACAGTGGATGTCTTTTGGCTGAAATGATGATGATGCCAACGATGTTATTAATCGCCACCCATCCGATCTATGGATGGATTTTATTTAAACTCGTCAAGATCAACCAACCGTGCTGTTACTACTCAGCTACCGGCTCCTGCTCATGCTTGCATAGAGCATGTTTTATTTATTCGTCGGGTAATAAATCTACTTGCTATTTTAAACTAGTGAAATTTCGTGTAAACTGTGGCATAGAGTCGCGACAGAATTTGCTTCACTCCACGACAGGCCACCGGCAAAATTGTTTTGGAGACAAATGCTGCGTTTCTGTTGCAATATATTTTAGTCTAGAGATTTGGTTTATCTTTTCGTCGTAGAACTTGCTTAGAAATGTAGTGTTATTTTACAATTCTGTTTGTAAAATGTCTTGTTAACACGAATACTTAAATCTGTGCTAACGATCAACGCGTAGGAATCCTTTAATGAAATCTTACGATAACATCAGCATCATAATTTCTGCTAAAAAGCGTATAGGTAGGTACTGTTGGATATATAGTCTTCCCTACAGGAGCCTAGGCGTCTCGTATTCATCGGATTCCCGCAGCCTTCACCTGGCTATTGATCCACCTTGCAAGAGGTCTTCTAACGCTGCGTCTTCCAGTACGTGGTCGGCATTCCATATGTTTTCGGCCTTATTGACTAACCGTTCTGTAAACAATGTACCCTACCCAATACATTTCAGTTTAACAATAATCAATCCTATTTCTACATTTTTATCTTACATCATAGAATTTATTTCCGTGTTGTCCCAGCTAGTTCACACAATAGATCATATTTACAGGCAGTAGCAGTGCTAACTACTGGTTTACTAATTGTGATTTAGAGTTCAACTTAGTATTTAAGTAGAATTTATCGACCTTTTAACTTGCATCACAAAAGGATTAAATTCTAGGATACCATTAAATATTCAAAACTGGTCCCGACAGTTGAATATTTTTCAATAATATTCATAGCTTTAGATCTGGCTATCCACACCATATATCCAATTGCAATGATAAACGGTTTAGAAACTTCCTTTGACTTTTACTACCAGTCATCTCAATTGACAATCACCAATGCCTGAAAGAACACAATTTAACCAATATAATTGACAAACAACCAGCGACTCGGTCCTTTTGAGCCGACTCCCAACAAATGCCCGTAACATGTCTATTGTTGGAAATAACAAAAGATCGCTCATAATAAAGTACCTACGACAAATCGTTGCTTAATACTTCAGTAGATGATGTCTACAACCCGGGAATCTTTAAGTCAAGAGTGAATAGGTTACTTCTAGGTAAGCGCGTTCCATCGTCGACCGCATCGTCGCCACCAGGTAATCCATCACCAGGTATCTCACCATCAGGTGAGATAGCGGTCAAGCGCGAACCTATCAAGAATAAAAAAAAGGTCCCCGAGTGGTATATCATAATGATTTCCAAATTTGATTTATTAATTTAGTAATAAAGTGTTAAATTCAGCTGTTTATCAGGACACAACTGGTGGCATGCATATGTTTTTTTTTTTTAAACTTTAGATTTTATTTACTGTCCAATAGATTTACATTTTTTGGTTGACAACTGTTATTGAAAAAATGATTTTTAATTTAGTTAATATTTTAAGTTATTAAATAAACTTTTAATATGTTTTTCGATCATTGATAACCAAATGGTTAACCGACCTGAGTTTGAAAAATGTTTCATGTTAAAATTATGTAAGATATAGAACTTTGCTTGTTATCGATACTTTCTTAGAAACTAGCATTAAATAAAGATATGTGACGAGTTTACAACAACTTGTATCTACCTATTATGAATAAGTAGCTATTTTTTTATGTTTGTGACGAATTTCCAATGAATTTCTGGAATTTATCAATTTGTGGTAAATCACACTGTGACGAGTTTACAATAACCCGTTGGAAGGCCTCCCAAAAAAGGACAGATAAACTGGGGAGGGTCGTGGGATTCCGATGAAAGAAAGAAAGAAAACATGTTTATTTGGCACACAATGAACCAAAAAGTACTTATTAAAAAAATCTTAAATATAATCTGCGATTAGCCTATTTGACTATAATCAGATAGATTATAGTAGATAGAAATTTTGGTGGGTTAAAGCCACGTGGCTTTTCTCAGTCGATTGATTTGGTTTCGTATTAAAAGCAGGCTCGTCAATGGGTTGGGATGGAGCCTTAATCGTTCAGCGTAGTTATCTGTGCATTGTTTTGCTTCTTCAATGACAGTCTTCATATTTAGGTATTCATGTATATCAGTGTTGCGTGGGCTCTTTGAAGGCAAAGTATGTTAGATTTGCTAGCTGATGACCACAGTTGAATTCCGTAGATCCAAATCGGTTTTATAACTGAGCGACTCCAAGTTTGTTGCTTAGGGATAGAGTTGATTGTTTGCCAAGAATCCACAAAAGATTTTTGAATCGATTATTTACTTCGTTTTGTTTGTGCTTAAAATGGTCTTTCCATGTCATACGTTTGTCCAAGTAAAATTCCAAGTTTTAACACATTTGCATGGCGGTAGAGGATCCTGGCTAAGTTGGACTGTTGGGCACAACTTCTTTCTCAACGTGAATATGATGTGGTGCGATTTAGAGGCACTTGCTTTTACACGTCATCTTCGCAACCACTCGTTGGTTTGGTGGAGTTGGTTTTGTAAAAATCTACTGGCTTCGTCTGGATCACTGCTGGATGTAAGAAATGCGGCATCTGTCGGTATATACATATAGAAGTCAATCTCATCTAAGTACTTCAATTTTCATACCTGCGTTCGTCGGTCACACTAGGGTCGGCGCCGCTTTGTCCGAGCGCGCACGGACGCAGCAATAAATACCTAATGTAAATTGTAATTTTTTTATTATCATTTAATTATATAATCGGCACGGGGCCGCGGTACTTAACTACCTATCTAACTGTTCTGTGTACCGTAAAATAATACCAGATAAAATTAAAATACTCATTGTTATATTTCAGGCTAGTTTCTGCCAGCGGCTTCACTCGCTTGAAAGTAGGTATCTCCATACAAACTTTGGACTCCCATTTCGCCCCCTTAAAAGGGTCCCCTCGTCTATATTATAAAAGAAAGCCTTGCGGAATATTTCACGTTCCTAGGTTCCTAGGTTTCACGTTTCAGGTTCCTAGTTTCAATTGTGCATTGATGTGTCAATCAGTCAGTTTCCCTTTTTATATAGATTATAGGCCTATAAAAACCTTCAGCCCACCGAAACTAGGCATAACAACACAATCACTGAACAATACTCGCAGACCTCCCACAAAGTTCTCAGACGAGATCTCAATTAAAAATTTATAAAACCGATCGTTCGTCTTGAACTTAGTTTAAAAAGTTAATTATACACGTTAAGCTGGGCTTTAGTAGACGCCGCTAGAACAAAAGGGCGATTTGGGATAGTTGTCGAAGCTCCTATTGTTTAGAACGAGCGTCGAGCGGTGGAACCCCCCAGATGATTAATGATTACTATTTCAAACTTCGCTATTTGGAATTAGGTCATTGTGCTACATACTAACGTACTGTCAGTAAACAAAAGTATATAGGATGTTCAATGCAGAAGGAAACCTTGCAATGTAGATCATCTAATGACTTCTCTCGCTCTTGGACAGAGCTTCTGAGCTGGAGGGTGTATCAGCCTTTTACTGTCTAAAACTATACCTATGTTCCCTCATCATTGTGGCCCTTTGCATTCTAGAACCATGGGTTTCCCTTTCAGAAATCAACCCATGGCCCCAACAGGCTTCGGCCCTGTTGGGCCCATACGGTTTTGCTGACATCTCTTGAGGGCGCGGGTGAAAGACTACGCGCCGCCACCGTCGACGACGCGGGCTTGGTCCAGACGGTACCGAACTGCCAAACGGTGAGCTACCCATTGCTCGTCGTGACTGGTAGTCGGGGTCAGGGTCCTGGCGGCTGGGGTGTGAGCATGTCTGTTCCTTCACGTCCGGTCCGGTCGCCTCCTTCGCTAGCAATGCCTCTTCCCAGAAGGAGGTGACCGCCACCCCTTCCCCTTCGGTCTAGACCAAGGCCTGAACCAGGGCCTGGTGCGAGACTTCGATGCCGCCGAATGTAGATACCTACTACTAAATATATTTCTTCTTATGCTTCGTTTCGATGATTCCTTCAGATATTTTTATTAGCTTACACATAACAGCCCTGTGACAAACATGGGCATCACAATGCCCATGTTTGTCACAGGGCTGTATTTTTTAAACTGTAGCAGATAGTCCGTTAAAATTTTTACGAGATACGTATTTTTGCGGCATACATATTGGTAAATAATTTTGCTAATGAATGATGGCCTCCTATCTTAGTACTCACAGAAGAATAATCGAAACCCAACTCAGAAGTCAGGGTCTTTTAAAAAGTCCAGATATTATTTATGTCTAAGATGCTCTTTTCAGGAAAAGAAAACACAGAATCGAGTTGAGCTGACTAGTTAGTGCATGTATTCGTCAGTAATCGTGCATCTCAACTCACAGAACACGTTTTTCCATTGTTTTATTTTTCTTATTCAGATCAAGTTCAGTTTAAAATATTTTTTCCTCTTTTAATATTTTTCACAGCGCAACCCTCCACGTCTAAAACGAGTGGTTCCCCTCCATCTAACACTACACACTCTCAGCACATTTCCATTACCCCGTCCCTTTTGCCCACAGCAGAAGCATGGACGGAGCATCCGACTGTGAAGACTATCACTATCAGGAAAGTTTAAGAGAGACCAAGCAATCACGCAACAAGAGATCAGGGACAAATGACATTCTATTAACGATAGTGATTGTCAAAATGTGACAAGTGCTACCGAAAAGTTTCATGATCAACCTCTAACATTTTGGCACTTTAAGAGTCGCTATCGCTGTTGATTACACACCCTCTGCTTTCTGCAGTTGTCTTTTTCTAAGATTTTGATTCTTCCACGCCACCGGCTTGCTGTGCCACCTTCAGCAATACAGGTGTTGGTGAAAATTCCTAATGTCTCTTTCTAAAAAGTAATTTAAATACATGATCTTTAATTTGATAATTCGTTAAAAATAACACTTTTAGTTACTCAGTGGTCAAAGTCTCTTTTCAGTTCAGTTCATACAATAAATACAATTGTTGATTCATATGAGAACTATGTAGGTTTATATTTGCGGTGGTCTTCTCGAAAGGGTTCTCTCGTTAGTCAAGACAAGCATTTATAATTTTAATCAATACGATTACTATGGTCACTCCATTCCTCCATGCTTTAGCCCCAGCCCTGCTTCCCGCCGCGCTGTAATTAAATATCAAATGCGGAAACCTTCCACCACTTCCTCATTACAGTTTTGAATTATTTTAGTTAGATGATTTAGTAGTGGAGTCATGTTGTAGGTACCTATATGAGTGGCTTGTTCTGTTGTATATTTATAAAGGTTTAGGCAGGTTAAATTACTTTGTATCATGTCTCCCTTCGAAGAAAACAATATTATTATATAACGTTAACTTTTGCCCGCGGCTTCGTCAGCTTGAAAGTCGGAAATTATTAAAGCAGAAAGTTCTACATAGGATTATAAATGGATACCGTTGATCAACTTCACGATGGCGCATTGATCTGGGTTGTGTTTAAAGATTCACATGCACAGTGTCTCCATGTGGGCAAGTTATTTTTTATAAGACCGAGTGCTCTGACCTTGCACACACAAAAAATAATTTGCATAATATTTGAACACACACATACACAACAACAGCAGTAGCAACTCGTTTTCGAAGTACATTTCATACAACCGCTCTTACGTGATTGTGACGTTATTACACATCTTTCTCTAGATATTTTGGGTACACAGCTATCTTTGATATTATCCAGGCTTCTATAGAAATCAAAACATAAATTTGTTTTAAACTAATTTAGTAAAGACTTCTGAAAATCTGCTATTTTACGTTAACTTTGGTCCTCCATAATGTACTCATATGTTAAAAATATAAAAAAGAAGTTCTATAGAAGCCTTGCACATTTAATCAAGATTCTGAATGACGACAATTTTTCTGAAAAGCTTTTAAAGGCTTAAAAATTCGTATTTCCTGGAACAAGTTTTGTGCAATATTCGAGTAAATCACGGAATTACCGAATGCCAACAGTTTTCAGGCGCTATCTCTCTTTTTTTGCGTTGCCTTTTCATGCTCGACGTTGACAATAGGCGAGTGGAAAAGGAACCTCTTAACATTATATGTTATAAGTTAGAACAAAAGATTTTTTTATAATATCTGTTTTTACATGACTTGAGATTCTTTTGTAGCGTTTGTTCTATGACGCCCAAATAGGAAATAAAATTCTAAATTCTGCATCGCAATATTAGAGTTGTTCAAAAAACATATACATCAGCCCAAAATCAGCTATCGGGTATTTGCCCAGAGCAGACATAACACCCGTCTGGTCAGAGGATCCTCCCTTTTTAAAGGAGACATATGGGACTTTACAACCTATTCCGTATACCTTTAACCTTTTGAGTAGCGTAATTAGAAACACAATAGAAAGACAATGACCGAGCGAACGCTGGCGTTCGCTCGGTCACGCCTCCGATTCTTTTGTTCTGACATCATCTCAAGGCTCAATCACGTGGTCAGAAAAAAGGAATCGGAGGCGTGGCCTACTCGAGGCGTTCGACGCAAACGAAACGATCGTAACTTGGCTAGGGGGACAGGTCAACGGTCTGTCTTATGGGAGGCCCTCCAACGCTGATAAAAATCAATTCGCCAATAACTTACTACCATGGTTTCTCAAAAACTTGACATTATACAAATACTCATAACTTTGAAGCTTACTCTCGAAGTTTTAAAGGTCTTAGAATTATGCATTAGCGTTTTAAAATATTATGCTAGATAAATCTCACCAGACAATAGTGAGACAGATCAACGAACTCACAAATTGAGTTTTGAAATTGTAAACGTTGCAAAGAATCGGATTTTCAAATGAACACTTTAAACTACAAGTCAAAGGACTATTTTCAAGGAATTTATATTAGGTTCAATTGAAAACACGTACGTGATAACACTTTGACTTTAAGCTGGGCTATCGTAGTGGGAGCTAATTTTCAATAGAATAAGAGTCAAGCTTATACAGACGTGCGGCTATTAAAGATGACAAGACAGATTATGACATTATTTCAAGTCGTTTGTGATGCGGGTGCCGACTCACCATTTGGAGACCTTCTTCAAAAGAGAGTTTCGGCCGAAGGATGTGTGTATCGAAGATTTCGTGGAAGGATACCGACCTCGCAGCGGAACACAACGCTGTCACTTCGTGTGCAATAGTACCTATAGTTTAGTAATTGTCATAGTTTCTTTTATACTTATGTACGTATTAGGTTATTATTTTGTAAGATTATTTGTGTATTTTATTTATGGGCCTTAGTTGCCTGATAATAAATGATTATTATTATTAAACTACAGCTAAGTTTGACCATTTTTGTTTTGACGTAAGAAATCACCTCTATGCACTCTACTATGTTTGTTTTAGGTAGTGTAGGGTATAACTCACTTGAGGTCAGAAGAAAAAAACTGGGCAAGTGCGAGTCGGACTCGAGCCCGAGGGTTCCGCATAAACTTACCCAAGTAAATAGTTCAATTCCCGAATGGAGTCTCGAAGATTTTTCCGAAATGCAAAAGTTTTTTTTGTGACGTAACGACAAATTTACTGTTTTTAGATTTATTTCTGTACTTGTGCTATAAGACCTTATTTCATACCAAATTTCAGGATTCTGGATCAACAAAATTCAAAGGGTATTTCACCCTTTGAATTTTGATTCCCTTGAGAGTGTCGAAATATACGTTTTTTTGCGACGGCCGGTCTTTTTCATTCTTTAATTTAGAAGTTTGATTTATCACAGCTTCAAAAGACCGCAGACTTGATTTTATTTTCAATTCGATACCTTCACGCGTTCCCGAGATAAAGGGTCTTGACAGACAGACAGACAGACGGACTGACAACAAAATTATCCTACAAGGGTTCCTTTTTTTCCTTTTTAGGTACGGAACCCTAAAAATGACCAAACATTGTCCATGTGTAAAATCCTTCATGGGAAAACTGATACTCCAGAGCTGTATGCCGAGCTGCCTCAACTTTGTGCCCCAATTAAGTATAGTCACATCAGAAGACAGCTTGTTCGCTGTGCCTGCCAGTCCACACTGTTGCGCAAGCCTCGTCTCCCGTCCCTCGCGCACTTTTTGCGGTCAACACACTTTTGGACACGCACATTGACTGTGATGTCTTCGCGAACGAATGGAAGACGATTATGTCAGTATACCTGGAGTTCTGTGAGATGAATGTGTGAATATTTTGTATATTAATACATATAGTCTTTAAATAATGTAATTGTGTTCCTTCAGTTGGTCTTCTAAATCAAACAAAAAAACCACACCTGTGTCCTTCAATTACCCTTTGTGTTCTAGGACTACGGGTTTCCTTTTCAGAAATTCTCCGCGGTCCTAGCTAACGGGCATCGGCCCTGCTGGGCCCCTACGGTTTGCTGACATCTCTTTGAGGAGTGCGTGGATCACTACGCGCTGTTGACGACTGGACTCGGTCCGGTGAATTACTGAACAGCCGGACGACGAGCCACCCATTGCTCGACGTCCGCAAGCCCACGTCTACCGTGGCCGGTAGTCGGGGTCGGAATTACGGCGGCTAGGGCGTGAGGACCTACGTTCTCTCACGCGTGCAGCCTCCTCCTTCGCTAGCATTACTGCTTCCCACAAGGAGGTGACCGCCTGCCATTCCTCCTCGCTCCGGACCATAGCCTGAACCAGGGCCCGACGCGAAAGGTCGCTGCCGCCAATTGCCTCCACGAGGACACGGCGGTACTCCGCCCAAGCGGAGCACACCTCCATCGTATGCTCCACCGTGTCCTCCGGGCGGTCCACAAAATGGTGATATCCGGGCGTTTCTTCCGCCTGAATCCGATGCAGGAACCTCCCGAACTGGCCATGTCCGGTGAAGACCTGCATCATGCGGAAGGTCAGGACGCCGTGTTGCCACTCCAGCCACTTCTCAAAGAGGGGACTTACCGCCGTGATTACGGCGTGCCCAAAATCAACAGCCCTGGCAGGCATCGGCCCTACCTGGCCGGTGCCTGCCACGCCACCTTACCGGGCGGCCGAGCAATGAGTAGCTTGCTGTCCCCGGTCTGCTAGCTCGCGCGCACGGTGGCGCTTTTCTGTGTGTGAGCTCGGAGGGCTCGGTGCCCTATAAAAAACATACCCACACACAAGCAATGTGTACGTAAATCTACAAACACTAAATCCAGATCCAGCCTTCGTAAAATAGGATATAAATGTTATACTAACAATCCCTTCAAACCACTCATTTAATGCGGAACCAAGAAATATTTCGGTTTTTGCTTATTTTCCTCGTATTCCGAAGGAAATACTTAGTTCCATTTAGTTAGCACAAAACCGCATAATGATTAGATTAGTTACTAGAAATAATAAAAGTCAGACTTCATGTCTACAGACTTCACAAAAGGCAACTAGAAAATTTAAAATCGTTTTACAAAACTTTAAATAGCAATATTAAAGTGGCTTTTGTCAAAAAGTTATTCCAATTATTGTAAAAACTATTAATTAGGGAACTTTCTCATTGTGTCTCCGGTCTTTGTCGAGAGAGACACTTGCGTAAGTTACGACTTCTTTTATATTAAATTAGTATTTTAATAAGATAAATTTCACGACTTTAGTGATCATTATGAGTTTCGTCTAAATTTTGTAACTCCCTAATACCTACTCAAGGGATATTTAACACACGTACAAAGATCTGCAAATGATAGCCGGAACCAATTGCTAAACGTGCTTCCCGAGGCACGGAAGACTCTTGGTATGTTAAGATGATCACCCATCCATAGAATAACCTCTGCAAGCGTTGCATAACCTTGATGCTCGTCCCATGTGGTGGTTGTTATTCTAGCCACGAGCTCTACAATAGCCGTGCACCCAATTTATTGAATAGTAGGCAATAAAATTAAAGGTATACGACTATGGTATAGGTGTTATTTATGTATGTTATTTTTTTATATATATACATTTGATCTATATACTATATCTCTATATAAATTTTTGTTTATGCACATACCATGTTTTCTCTTCACTACCCTTGGTTGACTGGTAGATAATGCCTAACGCATTAAGTTCGCCTTAGTACCTTTGTGTTGCATGAACTTATAATAAATAAATAAATAAATGGTCATACGGATGGCCCAGGGCTACCGCACGGCAGTCCGCCTTTGTACCTTTGTGTTGCATGAAGTTTTAATAAATAATAAATAAATAAGGTCGACTGGTAGAAAATGCCTAAGGCATTAAATCCGCCTTCGTAAAGTGTTATTAAACTGTGCATAATGTTTTAGTAAATAATCTGTATATATAAAAGCGAAATACCACTCACTGATTAACCACGAAATCTCAGAAACTATAACAGCTACAAACTTAAAATAGCAGTGTCATCCGCTAAGAACGGATTTTATGAAACTCTGGTTGGAATAAGGAGCTAAAACGGGGGTTGGAAGTTTACCATAGTCGGCCACAGAATGTTCACACTGTTGGAACTCAGGCCTCCTATCTAGGAGAGGGAATGGGCCGTAATCCACCACGCGGGCCCTGTGCGGGTTGGTGGATGTCACATGTCTTCAAATTTTTGGTTCTAGGACATGCCGGTTTCCTCACGATGTATTCCTTCACCGTTTTGAGAGCAGTGGTGATGAAATAAATTACACAAAGTGATACGCCTGGATGGGTTTGAAACCGGGACCTACGAATCTTAAATCGGAACCGGTACCTACCACTAGGCCACCACCTCTCCTCAATATCCACTTGTAATGTCGATGTATTCAATAAACAAATAAAAATGTTAAGTAAACGAAATATAACCACAATAATAAGCGGTACGCAATAAATATTTCTACAATATTCAATGGTTCAATACGATGGTTAGAACTCAGTGTTCGTGCCCTATAAAATGTACCGACGATATACGAGTACCATCCACAAATCATCCCAGTTATGAGGGGCCAATCTTAAGGGCATTCGTTTACTCCATGGGGCATCAAATTTAATGTTCAATGCTGTCTTTATGGGGCATAAAACTCTAGACGTCTATGTATAAGAGGAAATGTAAGTTGGTTACGTTTAGAAATATGTCGCTCTTCGAATTGGTAATAGTTACTGAGTATTGGCCCAGTGGTAACGGCTTCGACAAACGAGTTGTACGTCGTAGGTTCAATTACCGGTAGGCACTTTACTTTGTATCATTTATTTAACCGCTGCTCTTAAACCGGCGAAGAAAAACATCGTGAGGAAACTGGCATGTCCTAGAACTAAAAAAAGTAAAACGTTCACCAAGCCGTACTTTTTTTTTAGGTGCGGAGCGAGAGAGTGTATCAGACTTTAACTGACTAAAAACTCACTCCTGTTCCTTCTTTGCCTTCGACCCTGCTGGGCCCCTACGATTTGCTGGGGGCGCATGGAACAATACGCGCCGTCGACGACTTGGGCCTTACTTACCGGGCGGTCGGACGGCGAGCTGCCCATTGCTAGCCGTCCGCAAGCCCGCGCCTGCGGTGGCCGGTATCGGGATCGGGATACCGGCGGCTGGTGCGTAAGAGCGGCTCCCTCACGCGTGCGCGTGCGTT
The DNA here is from genome assembly GCA_949316375.1 of Mythimna vitellina. Taxonomy (NCBI): domain Eukaryota; kingdom Metazoa; phylum Arthropoda; class Insecta; order Lepidoptera; family Noctuidae; genus Mythimna; species Mythimna vitellina. The sequence continues at coordinate 998,215 of OX438687.1, read as the reverse complement.
CTCTACCTTTATTAGTCTGCCATTCCTCCTCGCTTCTGACTATGGCCTGTACCAAGGCCCGGCGCGAGAGAACCACGCCGTACTGGGCTAGCGTTATGGATTACGGCCCATTTCGTTGAAGAGGTCTGAGTCCTTTCGGAATTTTATAAGTCTAATTACACTCAAATGCTCCACCAATGGTATACGCACATTTCGCCAGCAACACTTCCTACAAGTTTTCTTACTTGAAATTGGTTTTTCGTCTTACACTACTTTTTTAATAGCCTCTCAAATCATAGTTTGAGAGGTTTTTAGGCTAAAGTAGCGTGACAGAGCAGTAAAAAAGGACTTTTACTCTCTTTTTTCTACTTCTACTTTCTATAAAACTTTTGATTTATAGTTAAAACTTTTGATTTTTGCCGTTAGACTGAATGTTGTCCATTGAAATGCAGAAAGTCTTAACATTCACTCAGCGTCAAAATGCCACAGATAACCTAGACAACTGTGTTGTCTATGGTCATATGGTGCAACACATTTGTAATGGGTAGCTCGCCGTCCGAATGTCCGGTAACCGGCCGGATCGACTTGGGCTCGTCGACGGCGCGTATTGTTCCACGCGCGTTTTAAGGAAATGTCAGCAAACCTTAGGGGGCCAGCAGAGTCGAAGCCTACTGAGGTCACGGGTAATGTAAAAGTGAAACCCGGGGCCGTGGTACGAAGGCAAAGAAGGAACAGGAGTGGGTTTTTAATCAGTAAAAGTCTGACACACCGCCCAAGAGTGGGAGATATCATTGGATGATTTTCCCAAAAAAGGACATGCAGGTGTCTTCACGACGTTTTCCTACACCGTTTTGAGAGCAGTAGTGGTGATGAAATAAATTACACAAAGTAATGCGCCTGGCTGGGTTTGAAGTAGCTACTTGGCCATCATAAGCGCATCTCTATCAAACCCCTACGGAATACAAGCGTGTATTATGTTAAGTGTATCTACTTCAAATTCTAAAGTCAAGCTTTCTGTTGAAAGTCCAACATCTAAATATTAAAAATATATTTTTTATATAACAATAAGACGTACTGTCAAGTATCAACGAACTTGTAAGTGTCAAACTAAACGATACAAAATAAAAACGTACCTTCAGTGATACACACTGGAGGCACGTTTTTTTACGCTCCTTCGAAAACGACTTATTATTTAAACTATCTTTATTTATTTATTTATTTAAACTTTATGTACAGTAGTGGTACATAGGCGAAATTAATGCAACAAGGCATTCTCTACCAGAGAACCATTAAAGCATTCTAACCTTTGGGTTAAAAGAGACAACACTGTGGTAATTAACTTTACTGCTACGTCATCAACCAGCGTCTACAACTGTACACTATCACAATGCTATAGAGACCACTCCACAAAGTACGCAATAAAACAATTGTTCATAAAAATCTGCATATTACAAGTAAATCCCTCACAATTTATGGATAGAGGCGTTATTAAACTATAAAAACGAAAATGGGCGTAAAATGAGGTCGGTTAATGGTTCCGTATAATAAAGCGCTAAAGTAATTGTGCCGTATAAGCGTTAATAAAGTTTCGTAATTAACGTAAATAGTTTTCTTTGTTATGAGGCGACGAACTAAACTGTAAAGTCTTCAGCTTAACGTAGTAATTATACCAAGTTTCTTTACCGAAACTGGTGTCGTCAAACTATCAGCTCAAAGTTTAGTTTACGCTTCTCTACAATAAGTGTGTTATATAGAATAGGAACACATAATTTTAAGTCTAATTTTTACACTCGTCTCAACCAGGGGCCACGGGGGTGACATTTAAACACGTCATGGTAAGCCATGACGTGTTAAAATATAAAGCCTGCGAGCGAGAAAGAAAAAATTATGAAGCTAATAATAATAATATATTTATTTGCACAAAACATGGTATAAAATGGTGTTAAATACTATATGGCACAAACATGTTTAGCTAGGTTATGACAAAGCATGCTTTATTTTTTAAATTTATGCAAGTAGACATCAACAATGAACAATTAGAAACACCAAAACTTATTATCTATAAATTCTTTTAAACTATAAAAATTATATTCAAGCAACCATTTATAAAATTTTGCTTTAAATAATTTAATGTTTTAAAATGCCTCGGTATTTTATTATAAATGCGCCCACACATTGCTAGGCAGCTATTATTAGACACCCTATACATCTCCATCCTTGTAACAGTTTAGTTCAGGTCTTCAAATGTATTGCGTGAAGAGCTCGTAGTGGAGCTTTCTGGACTCACTTTGATAGAATCAAATTGATAATTATTTTTGACTTTTCGTAGTAACTGATTTGTCTGGATTGGTGGAAGTTTAATTCAAAAGGATTTGCAATAGAGGTTTATGTTACGCGAATCAAAGCGTTTCAAACTCAACATAGTGTTTTTTTTGACGTGGGATTCATCCAACGACTTCTCCCGCCTGGGATGGAGCGAGAGGGCGTCTGTCTGACTTTCACTGACTATAACCACACCTGTGTATTTCAATTTTCCTTTGCATTCTAGTACCACGGGTTTCCTAGTCTGAAGGTGTAACTTTTAATTTCGGCTCGTTTCTCGGTTTAAAACTAAGTAAGAGAGTCAATTAAAAAAAACTCAAAATAAAAGACTTTAACCTAATTACCTGGTCTAATTTAAACTTTCAGCCTCTACAAGTATTTTAAGGTTTTAATTTAACAAAAACTGTACTTCAGACTTAAATGCTCCAGATTTTTATTCAAACACAACAAAGAGTGTAATCGAGTGGAAACTATTGTTGGTTCAAAAATAAAACTGGTTCGACATAAAACCGTACATTAGCTATCCTAAACACAGTCGGTTTGTGCCGTAAGGCGCTCGTTCAAACCGCGAGTACGAAACATTACACTATTGTTATTTTATCTCCGGTAATAAGAGAATTCGTAAAAAATGCCGTGTGATAAAATGAAACGTAAACGACGCCGACAATTGACATGCGCTACCAAAATGTCTCTTGGTGAATCACAAAGCATTTTACAACATTTAGATTTAAAGTACTGTTCTTCAAGATACAGGATGGTTTCCTAGCTTGGAGGACAATGGTTGTATTTATGTGAAATAGCCACACCTATTTTTGTAGTTTCATCACTGATATTAGCTATATAGGCTGATTTTTTTTTTGCACAATAATTGATTACTTAATTACTCTGACAATCGATAATGATTTAACATTAAGTTATAGATTGTCGTTAACATTAAGTTGTAGTTAATTTTCATATACGATATGCAAGCTATACTGTTATTGGATGCATCATTATTGGTTAAACTGCTAACCCATTTACAGTGTATTTTTTTCATGTGGACGTGGATTGCCAAATCCGATACTATGAGGTTAAATAGGTACTCGAACGAGTCACGGGATAAATTTTGATGAATACAAAAACTGCATCAATGGATTAAAAACAAAATATTGCTAACTAGAAATAAAGGCGCGAATTCCTATTTCACCTCTACAACCCAGTAATTTGATAACACTATACTCCCAAGCAAGACTGATGTCAGATTTGGCTTTAGAGTACTAGTAAGTGCTGTCCCAGACACGAGAAATCTCGGTATCACCCATTCACGGATAACAAATGGAATTTTACATAGTCCTCTGTTTGACATCACGAAAGGTAGGTCAACGACGGATGCAGGAGTGAAACACATCAGTCATATTTTGGAATTGTAAGATCACTCCCAAGATGCTATTGGCATATTCTGTGATCTCACAAAAGCATTCGATTGCGATGACTCTATTACTCTGATCTGTAAATTATACCACTACGGAATTCGTAGACAAGCTGCTAATCATGTTTTTGGCTATTTACCATAGAGGCGGCCAAATATAACCATTGATGGGGCGACGTCTCGGAGTCTCTAATTGATATGCGCATACCTCAGGGTTCAATTCTTGACCCATTCCTTTTTCTAGTTTATATTAATGACCTTCCTTACATGATTGCAAATCGATGCGTAGCTATATTAACTACGCATCTCTTACTAAATACGAACAAAATTAAACGTCTAAAGTGCTGTATATTCTTTAACTGTTCTCTCATAACTATGAATATTATAATATCAAATTGGAACCATGCACTAGGCTTTAAAGTTTTATAAATGGAAACTTATAGACACAAGTAAATAGCATTTAGTAAAAAAAATCAGTGTTAAACATACACTATTTAATGACTATACAACCATAAATGAACGTAATCCCCTTCAAAAATATTCGTTGCTTTAAAGTTCCATTTCCACTTTCCTTTCGTCTGATTCTCGGCTTATCTGCGAATAGTCGAGGCGTCTCTCATTTAGTATTCAATCTCGTCCTCAATCTCATCGCTATTCGTATTGGCGGCCGTGGTAACTGACTAATAATGCTAAGGATTTTAAACTATAGCTGTCGTCAAATATTTATCAAAGAATACAATGAAATAGGTCAAATGGGTCTTTTTTTGAGGTGGGAAATTATCTACTGACTTCTCTCAATCTGAGATGAAGTAGGAGGGTAGTAGACTTTTACAGGCTATTTTTTTTATTTTATTTTTTATTCTAAAACCACATCTGTGTCTTTAAGTTGCCACTTGTGATTTAGAACCGCATATTTTCTTTTTAGAAATTCCCCGCGGCCCTAACGGGTATCTGACCTACTAGACCTCTATGGTTTTGCTGACATATTTGAGGCGCGCGTGGAACTGTACGTGTCGTTGACGACACGGCCTGATGGCGAGTTACCCATTGCTTGTAGCCGGTAGTCTGGGTTGCGATAACTTCGACCACCTCCCATTCTCTCTAACTCCGGACTATGGCCTGAACTGGTGAGTAGTAAGAGAAAAGACAATGACCGTTATTTTAATACTGAAACGATACTATAAGTAATTTCCCCAGCCTTTTTCTAACTAGCTTGAGGTCAGCTTTCAATTGAAATGAATGCGGCTGAAATCCCTTGTTTTAGATGGAGTGCCTATCAGACCTCCACAACCCAGTTACTGGGCAACTCGAAACTCCTTGTATCCATAGACTGATGGTCAGACTGTCAAAATCTACGAATGACATCGCGGACCAACGGCTTTACGTGCTTTTCGAGGCACAGGGTATCAGTAATGTCCTATATAAACTTAGAAAAGTACCCACATTTGAATTGAAAAAATCTACATTTGTACTTACACGGTTTCGAACCCGTAACCTCCTGCATGATAGATGGTGGTGCCACCACACGACACACACCAAATGACACAACTATAAGTAAAAATATTCTAAAAATATGAAATGCTCTCACGACGTTCTTCTGAAAAAATTTTAAAACCCAATAACAATCCCAATAATCTTCATAAAAATGTAAAATACTGTTTTAATATCATTCACAACATTACCCTCTGGAAATCAAATGCATATTTTTCTGAAAACAAAACGATGAAGCTAACTTGCAGACTATGCTAAAGGAAAAGATCTGCATCGGCTCTCTTAACGCAGAGTCATTAAGCTAGTCGTGTTCTGTCGCAGGAACACCGAGGGGCGGCACTAGCACTGCCCGGAGGATCTAACTAGTAGAAACATTGACAGAAGGTCCACACAGTCCTCGATACTTTACAAGAGCCCTTATTTTGATCATTTATATGCCAGAACAACGTTTGCCTATTGAGCTAGCTGTATATATTATTGTCATTATTACTGCTTGTATGTATATATTTGAAATAAAGAATGTATAACATAACATAATCAGCCTTTTAATGTTCCCACTGCTGAGACTCAGGCCTGGCCAGGCCAGGCCAGGAGAGGGAACGGGCCGTTATCCACCACGCGGGCCCAGTGCGGATAAGTGAATGTCACATGTCTTCGAATTTTTGGTTCTAGGATATGCCAGTTTCCTCACGCTATTTTCTTTCACCGTTTAAAGAGAATTGGTGATGAAATTTCGACAATCGTTATCGGTCATCAAAATAATTAACAACCGCGAAAGAAATATCAGATATTTCCTTTTTTACCTGACTGTTTCTAAGCCACGCCACTTTCTTTTGTAAAACACGGTGCAGCTGATTTGTTGAACTTAAAAAAAAAAAAACATTTAAAATTCCTTTTAATGTTTTGATTCATCAACATTGTGATCTCCTTAGCCTCATATTGCTTGGGGTCTCTGCAATACGTTTTTTCTTTCATTCTATCCTGACAACACTTACGCTAATGACTGACTCCCTTTTCTTTCATATCACTCTTCACACAATCCAACCATCTTTTCTTTTGGCCTCTCAATCCCAACATGCTGATCCGTAGAGGTGATGTTATTAAGTAGATTCTAATTGCATCGTTTATACATCATCCTGCACCATTATATTATATTCTGTGATTTTTTTAGATATTGTTTGTATTAGGACTTCTGTTTCCCACTCTACTTTGGTGTAACTCACTGGAACTTGATCTCACCGCACATTAATCCTTGCCAAGGACAAGACACTGCTCGGATCTTTCGGTTTTTCACAAAGCTCTGTGAGAAACCGAATTGGGAGGCAAAATAATTGTGAACTGATTATTTCTTTGAGTTTTCATATATTTTTTGTCTTTTTGATAAGATCAGTCTAAAATTTTGTGCAGAAAAGACCAATATTTGAATAAAACAGCATGTTGGCTTTTTTTTTTAGGTGGGAAATCATCTAATGATAACCCGCTCTTGGGCGAGGCGAGAGGGCAAGTCACACTTTTACCAACTAAAAACCCACTCCCGTCCCTTCATTGCCTTTCATACCAGAGCCGAGTCTTCCTTTCAGAAGCAGACCCTTGGCCCCAGTAGGATCCGACCCTTCCGGGCCCCTACGGTTTAATGACATCTCCTTGAGACACGCGTGAAACAATACGCACCGCTGACGAATTGGACTCGGTCCGGACGGTTACCGGGAGATCGGACGGCGAGCTACCCATTGCTCGCCGTCCGCAAGCCCGCGCCTACGTTGGCCGGAAATCGGAAAACCGTGCAGTATCCTCGCACCATCCGTATGGCCATGACTCTCTGAAAACCACAACATGTTTGGAGATGCATCATCGTTAGGTACACAGTAGATATTACATCCATAACCACAAAGCATTTTAGAAATATTTTACTGTGCGTACAACTAAGGAGTGGAATTCGCTGTCGAAGTCATCCTGAGAGCTTTTAAATCAAGAGTCAACAGGATAATTCTAGACAAGCCAAGCGAGCTCAATCGTAGACTACTTCATCGCTTATCATTAGATGACATAACGATCAAACGCCAGACTATCAATAATAAAACATTCTGATAACCCTCATATAAGATACAGGTGTAGTTTAACGTCATAACTGATTAAGTTCCACTGTGCTTACGTAACCTAACAAACAGGTACCTGAAGTAAACGCCACGTGCAAGTAATCACTGAACTTGTAGCATTACTGGGAGAACTCGAATTGACTTCGAAGTCTGATACAAACTTCAGATTGCAGTCGGAAAGTTTCAGAGTTCTGCAGTTTGGTGCATCTTTTTTTCCAATCCACATGGAAAACTCGTATTCAACCTGAGATACATTTCCATTCTACCGCCTTTACGTGACTATGACGTATACATCTTTCTCTAGATACATTGTATTTTGGAAACGTATTATGTCTTGTGGATAAATGATATTTATTTTGCAAATAGGTTTTTTAAAAACACCTATACACATCAATTTTTTTGTCCTTCTGAACTAGATGAAGCCGGTTTTTCCTAGCTGACTACCCTGAGAAGAAACACCGAAACAAACTCAGGGGTCAAAGTCTCTTTTAAAGTCCATACAGCACATGTAATGGTCAAATCTTATGAGGACCATGCAGATTGGAGTCTGAGATGGTGTTTCGAAGAAAGAACCACACATTTCTGAGCGGACCGGTCCAGTCAGTGCAAGCATTTGTCATTATTCGTGTAGCTCAACTCAGAACTACTAAGGAGCTCAACGACTTGACGAACAATACCAAAGAAAGGACATTTGGGTAGGCCGCAAAATGTAATCAAAACAGCCAGACATTATGTTATAATCAAAGAAAGAAAAACAAGAGTAATCCACATAGTCCCCACATTTACCATAATAAAATTTACAAAAAATGCAAATATTAAAAAAACAACATATATATATATATTTCTAAAAGTAATTGTCAAAATCGAATTCTAAATATAGAAAAACAATGTCATAATGTTTTAATTTCATAATTATAAAATACTTTTATGCGTCAATTTTAAAAAAAAGGTTATTTAGAAAAAACAATAAAAAGACAACAATTATAGTGAGTATTGGAGCAGGTCAATCCCAAGCTGTTTTGTCCTCAAGATAAGATACTTTTTTACAGTATAAAAAGCCTTCTGGCAAAGTTTTCGCTTAACAAATGATTTGAATTTATTAAGGCTAAGTTCCTGAATAGGACTAGGCAGCTTATTATAAAAGTGTGCACATTGGCATTTAAATGAGCCTCCTATATTTTTTTAAGCCTGGTTGTAGGAACCACTAACTTGTGTTTGTTTCTAGTATTAACGTTATGAATATCACTGTATTTTTAACCATGTTTCTATTTTTATGAACATACAAAATATTATCATAGATATACTGTGATGGCACAGTTAAAATATTAATATTTTTTAATTTATCTCTGACTTCCTCGATCACAATAAAAGAATAAAAAACAATTCAAAAATGGAACTATTTGTGAGCATGTTACTTTTTAATTTGCAAAGCTGTCATTTATATTTTCACTGTGGCGTCGTTTAGTGTTAAATTTGTGAAAGTACGATGGGATTGACATCGTCACTTATTGTGTACAAAAATCCCTTAAATAAAGAAGATTAAAAAAAAAACATTGTGTGTCGCTATCAAAATGAATTTAACTCGTGAACATTTTCGTTCAATGATTTTTTAAGATTTTCATTGTGGCTTAAATCAACAATTACACTACAGCATCGCTTGAAGATCAAAGGACAGAAGATTGGTACGTGGACACTTGCGTGTCCAGAATCTTAGAAAAAGTTCGCGAAAATCGTCCTGGAAGCAATATACTCCTCTATCATGATAACACATTCCGCTAAGGTATTATATGATTGAAAAGAGTGTCCATGGAGTTTCTTGCACATTCTTCTCCATAGAGATCTACGCTTTGGAATGTGCAATTAGCATCATTTATTTTTATTTTTCTGACTGACTGACTTCTTGACATTTCAAAAGTGCCTGTAAATGGTTTATTTGGAATAAATGCTATTTTGATTTTGGTAACAGGAGCCTATTTGAAAGCTTCAGATGTGGAACTGATGACAAATCCACCTTACAGCCTGTATCTTACGAGATCTATTTATTTCCAAAATTAAAGTCATACTTAGAGGCACACTTTTTACGAGCCCTGAATCAGCTGTGAATGTGTTCCATAAAGACATTGAAGAGTTCCCTAAAGAAGACTGGTCCAACTGCTTTGTACAGTGGTTTCAGCGAATGCTAAAATTTATTAATTGCGAGGGTTTATGATTATATCTAGTCTTATTTATCAGAATCCAGAAACTTTCAGTATGCCTTAAATTTTATCTAGGTTTCTATTGAAATCGATACATACATTTCTTTGAAAGTAATCCAGTAAACATATCTCAAAATCTGCTATTTTGCATGAACTATGGTCCTTCTTAATGTACTCATAAAATTGAAAATTAAAAGAAAATATTATAGTATTTGTTATAGAAGCATTGCATATTTAATCTAGATTTCGAACAACAAAAATTGTTTTCCAAAAAAAATTAAGGTTTTTTCTGGAACATGATGTGGAATTTTGTGAACGATGGAATTACCGAATGCCAATGCCTTTTTTAGCGTTGCACCTTCATCAAGCATTGCACTGGGTTCCGTTGGATAAAACAACAATCTTTTAAACCATGGTCACGTTGACGATAGACGGATCCGAAATCATTAAAAATCGTATCACGTTATACTTTTATTCGTCGAATATCTAATACTAATGTTTCCCACATTGCCTATCATTTTCTACTTATTTAAATTCGTTTTCACCAACACTCGTGCGTGGCTACATAGCCGAACGGTTCTATAAGATTAAGTAACCGTTGCCGGGGTCCGTCTACAGATGATTTTTTTTTGAGGTGGGAAATCATTCAATGATTTCTCTCGCTCTAGGGGAGCGAAAGAGTGCGTCAGAGTTTTACTGACTAAAACCACACTTTTGTCCCTCAGTTTCTGGGACCGCAAGTTCGGATTTCATGCTGTTGCTCATTGTCCGTATGTAGATATAAGATAGTCACCCGACTATCTTATCATACCGAGATTCTCTCGTGAGCAGCAAAATCCAAACTTCAGGCTGCTACTCAGAAACTTTGAATGGAAACCCAATAACACTTTTCGAGCGACCTTGATATCGAACCCAGGATCACACACTTAGCAATCACGCTCTCATGAGACGTTTTGACAAACGTGGCATACGTGCCCAGCCGGTAACCTGACCCACTTGCAAAGCACGCAACACACACGCATTTAAAATTACCTAACCGATACAACGCTAGATATGCGCCTATTACACCACTCGATATTCAGACAGTACTATTACCTCATCGTCCTGTTTCATTCTTTTACACGACTTAGGTGTAAGTTGCTCTTTTTCTTGTGTGACGCTACATAGACTAAGAGCTTTATTTCACCAGGACACCATGGCGGCGCGACCGGTCGCCGCTACCAACAAAATGTATACAGCTCTATAGAGAGTTAGTTACTCACCTGGTGTCCGTTTGGTTGCGCAACCAATCTGATGGCGCGACCAGCTCAGACGCCAATCCGGCCACCAGTGACGCCCCCACCAAAGAGTATGTAAGATGAAAATCTGTTTTGTGAAAGGGCTATATTTCACCGAGACACCATGGCGGCGAAACTAGTCGCATCGCCATGGTGTCCCGATGAAATATAGCCCTAAGACTGTCGTGAATATCGAGTGGTGTAATAGGTGCTTTAAACTTGCATGGTATAGTGTACATCGCCGTCATACTTATAAACTATCGGCTCAAATAAGCACCAAATTTTAAATGCATGTCTTAGTTTTGCAAGACGACGACTGGGGTATGTAGGTACGTCCTGGTATACCATATACATCAAAGCAATCCTATTCACCACAGAAAAGAGCTCCAAAAGCATTCCACGGCGCATAGGTCATGCATGACATGGAAAGCCAATAAAACCCATCAGTCATTGTCTATAGACGCATGTTTTATTTATAGGCACCATTAAGTTCCACACAGATATATGGAGGATTCAGAGCGTGTTAGGATGATTTTTATTGTTTTACGTCCATGCTGGTTTGTGGGTTAAGTGGCGATGAATGGTGGGGTTGAATACGGTTGAGTAGTCGTGGGAGGTATGCCACATTTCACATACATTTACGATGAATGGTCCTCTCCCCGTAAAAAGGCGTGTGATCCAGCATGCTATAATGAATAAATATTAAGAAGCAGAGTTTTTTGTAATCAATTAAGAATTGTGTGTACTTTTTTGGGTGGTGGAAACTCCTATGTTCTTTCCTTCAGTTGTCCTTGCGTTCTAGAGCCACGACCACGCGTCGTCGTCGACGATTCGAGCTCGTTCTTTGGCGGACGTCCAGACAGCGAGCTACCCATTGCTCTTCGTCCACAAGCCTGCACCTATGGTGGTCGGTAGTTGTCCTGCGACTCCCAGCTGGGACGTAAAGATATCCGTGTGCTCACACGTGCGGTCGCTTTCTTCGTTAGCATTACTGCTTCGCAGAAAACGGCGACCGCATCCCATTCCACCGCACTCCGGACCATGGCCTGAATGGGAGCAAAGAAGAATTTTGTGTACTTAAAGTAGCTATTTAGTAATAGCTGAAAGTTCTATCAGTAAATCTGTAATCGGCTTAAGGTTTTCAGAGATTTCGACAAACATTTAGATTAGAAAAATGACCTCCAAAATTGAAGTGCGGTCAATCTCAAGTCATGAACTACAGACACCACATAGATACCTGGCTGTATAGTAGAGTCAAAACTTATGCAAAACTAGCCTTTTTCTTTCGCCATGAAATAAATGTTTAGCAAATTTGGGGGCACGGTAGTGCCCCCGCCAAGACGAGCCAAGCGAAGCGCAAGGGCACTACCTACCTTTTCTCGAAGTGTTTCGTCGTTTTTTTAAACCCTCATAGAGTTGGTTTTCGATGTACCAGATAGTTCATAGTGTCAGGATATGATGTCAATAATAGACTTATTAAACTTAAAAAGTCTCAATTGAATAGCTCTAATACTTTAGATTTTATTGATATCTAAAATTCGCCGATTTCGTCACTGACACACTCACTGATACACTGATGATCATCAAAACGTTTGGCTACTTCCTGAATTGCTAGAAAGCTGAAATTTGGTATGTGATCTAAGTTTAGTATACAACCAACATAAAAATTCATAAACATATAGCTTTCGCCCCCCATCCCCTAAAATGGGGGAGTGGAAGTTTGTATGAGACTTCAAAATGTTAGGGTACTTCCTGAAGTGCTAAAACGCCGAAATTTTTTATGTAAACAAAGTTCAGTACACAAAAAAATTCTACCGCGTCCCCAGATAAACTTATAACTTTCGTCCCCCATTGCCTAAAATTGGGAGGGCGGGGAATGGAAGTTTGAATGTGACTTTCACCAATTTTATGAATTAGGACATGAAAGTTTACACGGGACTGTAGACAGTAACTAAAAAACTAATTAATAAGTACTTACAAGAACCTCCGCCTTAATCAAGAGTCTCATGGTAGGTCTCAGTTATTTATGAAATGATCAATAAAGCATTCGTTCACCGTGAACAGTTTCCAATCTGTGTCGCTTACGCTATTATTATACATAAGAGTCAAGGTTTATGTTTGAATAATGCTCTCATTGATACTGGGTCATCCAAGTGGATGAGTTACTTACTTCAGAAACTAAATGTTCACATCACCTCCACGACGGTAGCGAAACGGCGAAGCCATACATTTTTACTGATATGTAGAATTTGTGAAGTTAGGGTCGGTAGACTTAGGCCGTGTAGATTCAGAAGCTTGGCTCTACATGAGATCTGATATCTTTTTCACAAGGCAAACCTTATGTAGTCGTCTCGGCAATATTTTACATGAAATGTTTTTGGTGGGATTTATTTCTTCGTAAATGTGTTGAATAATTGCGTTTAATACTTACACATGGTTTGTCACGACATCATTCAACTCCAAAACACTCGGCCTCGATCGCGATGACAAAGTTTCCACTGTATTAAAAGCACTATTTTTTTCCTAGGACGTTCAGTTACTGTACAATAAAGCTTATTGTATCCATGAGTCCAATGAATATAAACGAAAACGCCAAAATATGGAATAAATAGCATAAAATTGAACGCTTAGAGCACTCAAAGCGGTAACAAAGAAATAACATAAATATCTGAGAATGGGAAAGTTTTGCGACCCAAAGGCCCATTTCTTCGGGAAACAAGTAACAGGTAAGTCCATGAGATGATTCGTGAATACAAATATTGGATGTTCAGTATTGGAGGCACGGATTCGTTAATTTGTACGGGATCCCCATTAGTTATGGGCAAGATTGATGTGGTTATAAAGGTATGTGGCAAGTCCCGCGATTCTCCATTGAAAAAGAAGATTCTGCTCACCAGACGGCTACTGTGTCTGGTCTGGGTTGCCCAATGGTTTTGTCGGACGGTAGTATTTGTTCAAACTCCGCGGAAAATGTTGATTGTGCGATGTAGGATTTAAGTGAAATGAGATCTTTAGATAGTATTATATATTATAATGCATATATTGCATATATATATGCATATATTGCAGCGCAGAGGTCGCTACGTAGTCTAAGCCATATACGAATGTTATAGCAATATATGTGTAATATACTTACACGTCTGTATTATTGGTCTCAAAAAGAAAAGTGGGTAGTGAGCGGTACTTAGGTACGTATCCAATATTAAGTTACTGACATAATATATATTACTAGCTTTTGCCACTCAGAAATAAAGCAGCTTTCTATCAGTGAAAACAATTTAGCAAATGGCCCAGTACTTTCAGAGATTACCTCCTACAAACACGTGGTGAACGCCTCAGGTGAAATCTGTTTAGCACTCTAAATATGTTTGAAATCGGTATTTGCAACAGTGTTGAGTAGCTAAGCCTACGTCACGTCTGACGTAGGGTGCCTCGTCAGGCAAGAGTACTATATAAAATATTTGACAATCAATTAAAATAATTTAAAATTCTAAACTTGGCTATGATGGAGTGACATAGTCAATATTGTGACAAAGCTTCTTAATGTGGGATAGTGACATCGACCAACATTGCACGGCGCGCTAATCGGTAATTATTATTATTAAACACGTAAGTTTTCACATATTTTCCATCAAGTAAACATCCTGAAATTATAATGGGGAAACGTATGTACTTTTGGTTGTAATTAATATAATCTCAAAAAATCACCAGTACAATTCTACTTTATACACTTAGTGATAAACAGAGGTCGGAATTAGGTAGAGTTAAACATGTACTTACACCGATTTCATACAGCGAAAGATTAAAGTGGATATGCCTCAAATCCCGAGATTAATTATAAGAGCAAATTTTTTTTAAGACACTGTCAGAAATTTAAAAGAAAAACTTTCATCCTACGTTAATGACGAGGATCAGGAAGTGTATAAATTTGTTAATCTCACCTCAGTTGACGCAGAGAGATCTTTTTCAATTAAAAATATTAATAAAAATTGTATGTGTTTTATTTGTCGTATCTATCTCTGAGGTTTTTATTAATATTTATTTGTAACATTGTTGGCCACACGGGATTTTTAAATAGAAATCCCGTCTAATATTAATATCAACATTTCAATGCAAGTACATGAATAACTCTACCTAATTCCGACCCCTGGTGATAAAGTACAATTCTACAGGTGAAATTTTTTACCCGGGCGTATATTTTCTACTTTCACACGAGCAAAGCCGCTGGCAGAAGATAGTATATAATAAGCTTTAGATTTTAACGAAAATTAATAACAATTTCACCAATTTCACTGCAAAATATCAGCCTTCCTAGCCTTGCCTAAAAACCTCATGAAAATATGTCCAGAGTAACAAAGCGCTATTATGTTGCCCAATTGTTGGTTCACAAAGGGAATCGGCTTTTTTTTAATTAATATCTGTGGCAACACTCGCAACCTTCACGCTTGACGCAGGGGCCGACAGCAATTGATCGACCATCGCTGCTCGATGATTGATCATGCAATAATGCCTACATGAAAAGTTGGAGGGTCGTTTTGTAGGAACCCCTCTATACTCCCTGTTCTGTCGATAAAGTATAATATAGCTAGCGACATTGTCTTTTTTATTGCATGAACGTTAGGGATTTTAATTTAAAATATTGAATAAAGCTAGCACGAAAAACTCGTGACTAAATAAAAACACGGGTCGAAAGATATAGGTTTGGTTTTAATCAGGAAAAGTATAATATGTCCCACCCTACAGCGGAGGAACTCCTTGGATGATTGAATTCCTTTTCCTTTCTTTTTAATTGATATAAACTAATGCTTGACTGCGATCCCACCTGATGGTAAGTGTTGATACAATGGTTGATGGTGAGGTGCACTAATTTATTAAGGGCCTATTCACTCTAGCCTTGAAGACACCTAAATTATAGTTGGACGGGAAGACCGCAGCGGACAAATTGTTCCAGTCCTTCGAAGTACGCAGTATAAACGACGAGGCGAGACTCCTAACTCAAAAAAAAAAACTATCTGTATTTAGGTATCCTTATCCCATCTTTTTATATATCTTTTTTTATAAAATATTAATTATTTTATTTAGTTTTTAAAGAAACTTTGGTCCACACCAGGTCCAATTTGGTCCAATAACTTCTGTGGGTTCGTTCACAAAGAAAACACACATATACAAGACACTGAAACCCGGAACTCCTATCTTTACATCATACAAATATTAGTTCTGTCCGGGAATTGCTGTGCTTTTTAATTTTGCTCTATTTGACTCTGGAAAAAAATACCTGAAAGGAGTTGAGGTCAGCCTTTGCCCAGCAGTGACACAGTGTGTAATGAGTGCGTTTTGGTAACACATTCATTATGCGTACAGCTAAGGAGTCGAATTCTCAGCCGGGGTCTGTGTTTCCTGATAGCTACAACCAAGGGTCTTTAAGTCAAGAGTGAACAGGTTACTTCTAGGCAAGCGTGCTCCATCGTCGGCCACATCATCGCTTACCAATAGGTGAGAATGATAGTGGTCAAACGCGAGCCCATCAATATAAAAAAAATATAGTGTTTGAAACAATACATTTTTCATTTAAATTATTCTTGTAACTATTGACCATACAAACTTATTCCTTGCAGCTATTGATCATACAAACTTATTCCTTGCAGCTATTGACCATACAAACTTATTCCTTGCAGCTATTGACCATACAAACTTATTCCTTGCAGCTATTGATCATACAAACTTATTCCTTGCAGCTATTGATCACACAAACTTTTATCAACTTCGCTCAACCGTAAAATAGAAAACACCTGAAATTACATTTTCTAAATTCCCAAATCAGTATGCAAAAGGTTTCTCAGAAGCTCTCTTCAACAGAATAAACAGAGGTTGTTTTAGGTCTTAAAATGTCTTAAAATTAGATCTGTTTACCGACCATTTAATAAACATAAACTTTAAGGGTTTATACCCGACTGCAAAATGTTGTGGAGAAAATGATCAATTTGTAGGATTTTATTAATAGTACCTAAGTTGGATTATTTTACGTGTGCATGTTAGATTCACATCTAGTAGGTGTCAATCAGATATATTATGTTGTGATTTATTTTATGGATGCGTTATTGTACATCAATTTTGTGAATTACAATAAAAAAAAAAAAGAAAATGTATCCAAGAGATATTGTTAAGGGTGAGACGCAGACAGATAGATTCTTTATTATATTTAGGGCACGGGCGAGAAGGCGTGTCAGAGTTTTACTGACTAAAACCGCACCTATGTTCCTTCTTTACCCTTCGACTCGACGACTCGGGCTCGGTCCGGATAGTTACCGGACGGCGGAACGGCGAGCTGCTCATTACTCGTCGTCCGCAATACGGCACCTAAGGTGGCGCAAAAGTGGATAGGTGCTCTAATAAAAACAAACTGCAAATTTATCTGAAATTAATATTTATAACTGAAAACCGAGAAAAATAGTCACAGCTTTGCTTTACACACTAAGTGTAGAGTGGGATTTAGACAGTGTGTCTAAAAATATACAAAAAAAAAACTCTATTAGGTCAGATTGATAAATTTAATCAATCAATCAATTTGATTTATTATCTTTTTACTCGCCACAATAATACAGGTGTTACAATAAACAAGTTTACAAAAATACTTACACAATATAGGTAAATATATATTGTGGGAGACTAGTGCTTAAGCTAGGGTCGAGACCTGTTTTAGGAGGCCAGGATCGCACCCCATTACATTTTTATTTCATTAATTAAGTTCTAAAAGTTTTTTTTTTGTGACTTAACTACAAATTTACAGTTTTCAGATTTTTTTCTCTACTTGTGCTATGAGACCTTACTTCATGCCAAATTTCAGGATTCTAGGTCAAGGGGAAGTACCTTATGAATTTTATATTTCCTTGAGAGTGTCAAAATATACGTATTTTGCGACATAAAAGGCCGTATCTTTTTTTTCGTTTACTCAGAAATTTGAATTTTTCACAGTTTTAAGAGACCGCAGACTTGAGTATAATTATATATTTTTTTTTTATTGATATAAACCAGTGCTTGACTGCGATCCCACCTGATGGTAAGCGGAGATGCAATCATTGATGGTCAGGCGTACTAGTTTATTAAGAGCCTATTCACTCTAGCCTTGAAGACACCTAAATTAAAGTTGAACGGGAAGACCGCAGCAGGCAAATTGTTCCAGTCCTTCGATATACGCGGTATAAACGACGAAGCGAAACGCTCGCGAAATTATGGTTTTTATTTCAACTCGATACCTTCATGCGTTCCCGAGATAAAGGGAATGACAGACAGACAAACGGACGGACAAGAAAGTGATCCTATAAGTGTTAAGTTTTTCTTTTTGAGCCTACCGGAACCCTAAAACATGATTATTATTATTACAAATATGTCATTAGCTACTTTATTCCCTCGCTACATAACGGAGTACTATTTTGGGCCTAGTGTTATGGTTCTCGTAAAATTTCATTTTTCATTTTATTTTAAAGTACTTTATTTTCTGCTATGGTTTATGAAAAATATTATTTTATTCCAATTTAAAGGTGCTACCTTATCCGACTAATCTCTTGTAGCCTTTTACTTATCTTATTAAAATGAGCTTACGATTGACCCCTTTTTGAAGGTCAAATGAAGTCCCAAGGAGGCCCGAGAAAAAGTGGCCATCTGAGAAATCCAGACTAACGTCTGTGTCCGCACTATTTGTTTTAGTATATTCGTATCATGCGTTTCTCTTCGCAATTAACTTAGATTTCCGTTTAATTTCCGTATTATTAGGAATCTAAGCAATGACCCATCCAATTAGGGGCCGCCCCAAAGCGACGCTTAACATAATAGCAGCTCTTGGTTTAACCAACCTCTACAGATTCTACTCTCAGACATAGGCAAGGTTAGGACTTAAGTGTGGCGAGAAATCTGGTAATGAAACCTGTACCCTGACTAGTAGGATATTGATATTATGACTGTGTTGCGCGCGTCGATTAATAAGATATCTTATTCAGCTAAACAGTTCAGCATATTCATACTTTTTAAATGTTACTCTTCTTTTGGAGGTATAAGACCGACCCCTATTTTCAGCCATCGAAGGCGTGAGCTTGCGGACAGTGAGCAATGGGTATAAGGTAACCGTCCGGATCAAGCTCGATTCGTCGATGACGCGCAGTGTTCCATACGCACCTCAAAGAGATATCAGCAAAACTGTAGCTGGTCCCATGGGTTAACTTCCGAAAGGAAAACCCGTGGTCCTGAATCCCGCTCCACTCAAACCGGAAGAAGTTATTGGATGATATGCCACCTTCCTTCAGAAATCGCCCGCGACCCTAGCGGGCATCGGCCCTTCTGGCAGGATCTCATGATGAAATGACGACAACGACTGTGGCAACCCAGTGCTGGGCACGCCATAATTATGGCGGTAAGTCCCTTCTTTGAGGAGTGGCTAGAAAAACCTCACGGTGTCCTCAACTTCCACATGTCGTAGAGTCTCACCGAACATGGTCAGTTCGGGAAGTTCCTGCACCGGATTCGTGCGGAAGTACCGCCCGTGTACCACTACTGTGTGGACCGCCCGGAGGACTCGGTGGAGCACACGGTAGAGGTGTGCCTCGCTTGGGCAGAGCACCGCCGTGTCCTCGTGGGGGAGATCGGCGGCAACGATCTCTCGCACTGGGCCTTGGTACCAGACCATGGTTCGAAGCGAGGAGAGTGACAGGCGGTCGCCTCCTTCTGCGAAGCAGTAATGCTAGCAAAGGAGGTGGCCGCAGGTGCATACACGAGGGACGATCCCGATTTCCGGTCAGGCGCTGGCTTTCGGACGGCGAGCAATGGGTAGCTCGCCGTCCGACCGTCCGGTAACCGTCCGGACCTAGCCCTAATTGTCTGCGGCGCGTACCACGCGCGCCTCAAGGAGATATCAGTAAACCGTAGGGGCCCAGCAGGTTCGAAGCCTACAGGGGTCAAGGGTTTGATTCTGAAAGGAAAACTCGGCCCTGGGATGAAGGCAAAGAAGGAAGAGGAGTAGGTTTTTAGTCAGTAAAAGTCTGACACGACCTCCTGCTCCACCTAAGAGCGGAAATTTCATTGGATGATTTTCCCACCTACAAAAAAAAAGCAGGCCTCGGCTGGAGAGTGAGCTAACCGTTGTTCATCGTTCGCAAGTGAAGAAGAGGTGGGAGTACTAGCAGTGGGAACATTACAAGGCTGATAATTATGCTAATGCGATGTATGCTTCTTTGACATTGTCAATCAAGCGCTAAAGATGATTAACCAAAACCTCAGGTAACAGTATAGTAGTGTGACAAATAAGTGGCGCAACAAATTCCCCATATATCACAACACATGTATCAGACAGTAAGTTCTTCACTTTAGTGCCATACTCATAGATATTAAACCAGATCCCCACTCCACCCCACATGATTGCGACCGCCTGTTTAGGCGGCGTCACACCCAACGACTCATTATGCGTTATAAATTCGCAACTAATTAGCGGCTGTTCGCTGACAAAGATTAATGTCGCAGTGTGCGACGAGCCTAATGCGTTGTCGTTGAGGCAAGTCGACAGTGCAATGTGTTTAGAATTAGTAATGATTTTGTCGCTGTGGCTGTGATTAGGGTTTAGCTTTACGGATAATTTAGCCTTTTCCTGCGGTCTAATTCCTGTGGTTTGCCCTTCAGGACGTTATTTCGAAATTAAAAACTTATGACACTCAGAAATAGTGTAGCTTACTGTCATGAAATAAATTCCTGAGACCTTTCAGCCGAACTACGACATGGCCATGCCATGTCGTAGTTCGGCTGATAGAGCCATGCTTTATAGAAAATATGAAGAGTCCTTTTTTGAAAAGCGTAGTTTACCCAGAAATCATCCAATGACTTCACTCGCTTTAGGGCGGAGCGGGAGAGTGTGTCGTTTTACTGACTAAAACCCACTCCTATGTTCTTTCTTTGCTTTACGTCACAGGCGTTCCCTTTCAAAGACCCATGGCCCCAGTAGGCTTCGGCCCTTCTGCAGACGTGCGTGGAACACTAGGCGCAGTAAACAACTCGGGCTCGGTCCGGACGGTTACCAGACGGCCGGACGGCGAACTATCCATTACTCGATATCCGGGTCGGGCGGTAGCTGGTGTATGAGGAAGTCCGATCCCTTACACGTGCATGCGCCTCCTTCGCTAGCATTATTGCTTCGCAGAATGAGGCGACCGCCTGCAATTTCTCCTCGCTCCGGACCAGGCCTGTACCAGGGCCTGGTGCGAGAGGTCGTTGTAGCCGATCGCCCAAACGAGGACATGGCGGTTTTTGCCCAAACAGGACATAACTTCTCTGTATGTGTCCTCCGGGCGGTCCACACAATGTTGACACCCGCGTGTTTCTTCCATACAAATCCGGTGCAGGAATCTTCCGAACTTACGATGTCCGGTGAGGAACTACATCATGCGGAAGGTGAGAACGCCGTTACATCTTTCCAGCCACTCCTCAAAGTCCCCTCTTTTAGGAGTGACTGGAAAGACGTCGTTACCGCCATAATTATGGCGTGCCGAAAGATACCCGGACAGTATGTCTGTATTTTCGTGGAAAAGGGTAGGCCTACAGTATAGGACGCTAAGACCACCGGTCTACCAAACTCGTAAAAGAATTCGTAGAAAGAAATATTTTTTCGCCATTTTGAGAGGTTGGAAGGGATTAAGTGCCAATAAAATGATAAACATGTCAGATTTCATTTTGTCTCTAAGGACGAAAAAGTATCAGTAACAACCTGAGTTTTCTAGTCTCCATGTACCAATAGACAGGTTGTCAATTATTTTTCGAGCTATTCATATTGTATCTTCTTATTCTGTTCCACAGCCGAGCAAGGGCCTCCTTCCATTCCTTCCATTATTTCTGGCTCTGAGCCATTTCTAAGTCATCCTGTTATCTCCTTCTTGGTCAGCCGCGACCCCGTTGAGCGATTTCAGGCCACCAACTTTGGGTTTTACTGGCCCACCGCTTGATTCCCATGTGGCAGACATGTCCAGCCCAGTCCCACTTAAGCTATAGCAAAATAAAAATCATAAAATCAAATCTATCTCCCATGATATTCTCATGAACCAACCAAAATTATGAAGACCATGTCCCATATTTTCGGTCCACAATTACATGATCCCATTACGGAACCCATATCCTCGTAAATACTAAACTTTGAAGCCATTACCAACACCAGGGATGCCAATCCTTAATATTTCCGTTTGAAATGTGAGGCGATTTCATTTAGAGTTTTTAGGGTTCCGTATTCAAAATGTCCTATCACAACCCTATTTAGGGTTCCCGGCACAATAGATCAAACTGCTTCTTGTAATTAGTGGTGGGTAAAACGTGTTAGCAGGACATCTACAGTAATATTATAAAGAATTAAAGTTTGTTCTTTGTTTGTAGGAGGTAATCTCTGAAAGTACTAGTTCGATGCTGAAATTGTTTCACCGATAGAAAGCTGCTTTATTCCTGAATGACATAGGCTATATTTTACGTACGCGGGCGAAACAAACGGCAAAAGCTAGTTATTAATAAATCGTTATTTAGGAATCACATTTTGGAAACCACCTCTTCTAACTCGGTTCCTATTTTTCATTGATATATGTATCTATCTACATATGGGCCACTACTTGCACTGGTGTATTTAACTTTAAGTTCTGCACATATTTTTGTATTTTATGCTATTAAAAATTCCTCAATATAAGTTGTTATGAAGAAGTTTATGGTATGAAATAAAGATAAAAACAAAAAAAAGAAAATATTGGATGATCCATGTAGCTGACAGGCGGTTGAATAAGATAAAAGTTTTTTTTATAGGATTACTATGAAAGCTTCTCCAGACAAGCGCATCGACGCAATGATGCGACAATGATGCGGCAAACCCTTTTTATTAAAATTTGAATATAGTGTGAATCAACCCGGGGCCCTGGGACGAAGCCAACGAAGGAACAGGAGTGGGTTTTTAGTCAGTAAGAGTCTGACACTATCTCCCGTTCCGCCCAAGAGCGGGGATGTCATAAGGATGATTTTCCCACCCAATAAAAAAAAAAGAAAATATGGATACTTGTAGAACAATGTCTGGTAAAAAATCTCGGCATATCGCAATCGCGTCGCGCTTGTTTGTGAGAACCTTAATATTTTTGGTTATACAGAACCCCTAAAGCACGCTTCCGACTCGCAACGAACCAGTTTTTCCTTCTCTTAATTAAAAGAGAGCGGTCGCCGTCGCTTCCTAAATTGACTCTTTAAAACTTGTGATTTGCATTCGTTATTTACGTGGAGGCGTTTCAAGGGTTTCTTTAGGATTGCTAGCCGCCTAGTGGAATACTACACCACAGCTATTTTGTAAATATTTAACCGTTTAAACTTAAGAAAAATTACCACAAAGTGAGGCCATCCATAGTATTAATAGTTCACGCCTCTCAGGCGATCAGATAAGAAAGCTTTTAGTCGCCCAAAAGGCTAAGAAGACGGCTATTTTTGGAGTTTGCGTGATTGAATCAGGAAAATATGAGAAACAAGTTTACCGATAGAGTCCGATGAATTGCCAAACTTAAACGCTAGTGGGCAGCGAAAATGTCCGTAGAACAGATGTTCGATTGGGCCGAAAGATTATCAAGTGGAAACTGCATACCGGTAGATGCAGCATTGAAAAGCCTCCCACAAGATAGACCAACGACCTGGTGAGGGTCGCGAGAATCAGACGGATGCTAGACACACAGGACCAGTTATTGTGACCATACTTGGGGGAAGTCTATGTCCAATAGTGAACGTCTTTGGGTGAAATAATGACGATGATAAATGATGGAGTTCTCATAGTAACATTCTATTCGAAATGACTGGCCAGAAATAATAAAATGTAAGTCTAGATATGATCGAATTGTAGAAGAAAGGTTGTGCTTTGCCAGATACGTGTAGACACGGCGAATGATGCATGCTACAATTTGGTTAAGTATTTCTTCTTCTAGGTACGAAGTTGCTACACATGCATAAGTAACTCTAAATTCAAGTGTTACGTTATAAAAGTCTGCTGTTGTATCCTCTAACAAGATATCTATATCCTTTAAATAGAAACAGCGTATGCCTATTTTGTTTTGAGGTTGGAAATTATCAGGTAACTTCTTATTGAATAAAATGTACTCGTGTTCCTTCAGTTGCCCTTTGTTTTCCAGAGCCGCGGTAACTCTTTCGAAGCATCTCGCTGTTCTTATGCTGTCAGCCAGCAACATACATAACAGCTTCATACATAATCATGAGCCTCTTTCCATCACGACACCTATAATGGTTTTAACCACATAGAGGTTTTAAAATACCGTCTTACGATTGCAAGAAACTCAACTTATTTTTATTTATCTGTCTTATTCAAATCTATTAGCACACAATACAGTGCCGACGTCTTTATGTCGATACCGTCACCGGCCCAGGCTGACAACCAGCGCCGTAGACTCGTCGCATTTTGCGTGTGTTCACAGCATTGTAATGAGCGTTCGGCCGTTTTGCGCGAAAGTATACTTATAATTTGTTGGTTCTAAATTTGCGCCTTGTTCCTCCAAATAAAATGTTTTTCTTTCTTTATTCCTCAATTTCATATCCGAATTCTCAAACTACATGGTTAGGTGCTGAATTGAGGACTGTATCTCGGTAAGTGTTCAAAATGTCCTGATGATTCAAGCCCTATATTTTCGGCAAGCTATGACTAGAAGCCCATCCTACTAATATTATTAACTAGTAGTCCTCCGCGGTTTCACCCGCGTCTTTGGTACCGCTCCGCTTCTATTGGTTGTAACGTGATGTTATATAGCCTATAGCTTTTCTTAATTAATGGACTATTCAACATTAAAACAATGTTTTAATCCAAATAAAAAGCTTCTGAGATTAGCACGATTAAACAAACAAACTCTTCAGCTTTATAATATACGTATCTATTATTATATAAATATAGATAATATAGATATGAAAGCGTGTAATTTTGGATGTTTGTTAATTAATCACGCCTCAATGGCTTAACGGATTTAGATAATTGGAATACACGGATAATTTTCCACTATACGGATGAATGCTGGGCACGCCATAATTCGGCGGTGAGTCCTCTCTATGAGGAGTGACTGGAAAGACGTCACGGCAGGTGTCAGGAACACATGACGCAGGTCCTCATCTGACATAGTAAGTTCGGGAGGTTACTGCACCGAATTCGTGCAAAAAAAACAAACGGTTATCACCATTGTGTGGACCGCCCGGAAGATACGGCGTAGAATACAGTAGAGGTGTGCCGCGCTTGGGCAGAGCATCGCTGTGTCCTCGTGGGAGCGATCGGTGGCAACGACCTCTCGCTCCAGTTCCTGGTACAAACCATGGTAATAACAATAATATGATAATAATAATGTAATATTCTACACACAACGCTGTCTAGTCTTAATCTAAGCAGAGCTTGTTTTATGAGTACTAGGCAACTGATAAACATACTTATAAATTTCTAAATACATAGATACACATTGTAGATAAATTACACACAGACACAGAACAAATGATCGTACTCATCACACAAACATTTGTCCTGGGTGGGAATCGAACCCACGACCTCCGGCATAGCAGTCAGGGCCACTATCCACTAGACCAACAAGCCAGTCAAATGGTCCGGAGGAATTGTATTTCATTATTATTTTGTTCATATTTTATGTCAAAAACATATATTTAACCAATGTAATTGGCATTTTACCGTATTAAAATACATAAATATATGTCTTACATTAACGAGATAATTTCATTGATTCATTAATATTAATTGATTAAATCACGATGCCTTCATTAGTATTTGCCGAACTCACTGAACGTTGTGACCCACTTTTTACATGACTCCGACGGTACAAATGTGTGTGCTATTGACAACGACATACCTACTCGAAAATCAATCACACTTCACACTCATATTGTAAAGGCGAAAATTTTGTGAGTATTTGTATGTTTTTGTGTTTGACGTGGATGAAATTTGGCGCACCTGTCGACCATGTCCTGCAAATATTTTTTTTAGCTGATAAATCATACAATGACTTCTCCATCTTTTGTTCCTTTTTGCCTTGCTTTCCAGGGCCCTGGGGTTCATTTTCACATAACCCATGAGAGTAGGCTTCGACCCTGCTGAGCCCCTACGATTTGCTGACATCTCCTTGAGGCGCGCGTGGAACGCTACGCACCGTCAACGACTTGGGCTCGGACTGGACGGTTACCGAACGACCTGACGGCGTGCTACCCTTTGATCGCCGTCCGCAAGCCAACGCCTACGGTGACTGGAAATCGTGGGGCCGGGGCGTAAGGGCCGTTCCCTCGCGCGTGCGATCGTTTCCTTTGTTAGCATTACAGCTTCTCAGAAGGAGGCGACCGCCTGCCGTTCCTCCTCGCTCCGGACTCCGGCATGAGGACACGGCGATGCTCTGCCCAAGTGGGGCACATCTCTACCGTATACTCCACCGTGTCCTCCGGGTGGTCCACACAATGGTGACACTCTAGCGTTTCTTATCGGGGAGTATATTCGTTTGGGGTAATTTTGTACTTTCACGCAGGCAAAGCCTCTGGTAGCAACTACTTACGGCATACTGAAAGTTCCTGGATTCTGATAAATAAGTGGAATTCTTTGCCCGAGTCTGTGTTTCCTGATAGCTACAACTTAGAGGTCTTTAAGTCAAGACTGAATAGGCTACTTCTAGGCAAGCGTGCTCCATCGTCGGTCACATAATCGCTTACCATCAGGTGAGACGGTGGTCAAACGCGAGCCAATCACTAATAAAAAAAAATAAGATTAGATATGAGACTTAGGATACCTACATTTTTTGTTTTTCAAAGTATAGCTATATATATAGCAATTAATACATTTTTGCATTCGTTGAAACCACTGTTCAAAGCACCAGTCTTCTTTACGGAGCTCTTCAATGGTTTTGTGGAACGCATTCACAGCTGCTTCAGGACTCGTAAAACGTGTGCCTCTTTGTCTTTGTTTGTGTTTATTTTTACGTTTTTGAATAGAACTTGTAAGGTCCGTCCGGCTGTGAGGCGGATGCGTCATCAGTTCCACATCTGAAGCCGTGAGTGAGGATGCGTAATCGTGGTGGAGGAATACATTGCTTCGAGGACGATTTTCGGAAACTTTGACTCACTCTGCCGACTTTTTCTTTCGGGTTTAAAGCAGTACACCCAGGTTTCGTCACCTGTCACGATATTATGGACAGCCAATTTTATTACTGTCCTCCATTACCAACTTTTTTATCATTTTAAGACACCACGGGACATGCAATCGTTTCTGGTCCTCCGTTAAGTTATGTGGTATGGCCATCGAGTGCAAAGCTTCCAAACCTTCAAATGCACATGTAAAATGTTTTGCACTTGGTCCATTCCAATTCCTAACAAAGAACGAATTTGCTGGCAAGTTTTTTTTTCTCACATAATATACTTATAATTTCTTAGTTTTAAATTTTGTGCCTTGTTCCTCCAAATAAAATGTTTTTCTTTCTTTTTTCTTCTTTCTAATAGTAGTAAGTTTTTTTGTCAGTTTCAATAAGTTGTTGTACGGTGTTTATTTTCGAGTTTGTAACCGCAGTCGCCTGCCGACCTTCACGTACCTCATCATAGAGATGATCACCTCCACGTCTAAATTCTCCAAACCACGAATACACAGAGCTGCGGCATGGTGCTTCATCACCAAATGCCAATTGAACACAACAAAAATCATAAAAAATCATTGAACGAAAATATTCACGAGTTAAATTCATTTTGATAGCGACATAAAATCTTCAAAAGGACGCCACAATGAAAATACAAATGACAGCTTCGCAAATTAAAAAGTAACATGCTCGCAGAGAGTTCCATTTTCGAATTCTATAATTGTTTTTTTTCAATCTTTTATTGTAAGTGGCCAGATGCAGAAACTTTCAGTATGCCCCACGTATTAATTCTGACTATTGCATGTCAGAAAACAAGAAAAGACTCTTGACAAAGTGAGATTCTATCAACGAAATTAATTTCTCAACAAATAGAAATGGTGAAGCAGTACCGTTCATTCAAATTCTCCTCTTTTTACAATCACATATTTCATATTTACTAACGTTAATTGATATTGTATGTATATACCTATAATTTATATTATTAGGTAGGCTCTTTTAGTTCAGTTCATGCAAAGGTTGTCTGTAAGAGATTGCCCTGTGCGATTAGACTGCCCATTATACACTTGTATAGAAATTTCTTTTGTAATAAGCAGCACATGTGCTTATCTGATTGTATTTGTTTTTTTTTTCGTTTCTAACTGTTTGTTCTGTGTTTTTATGAGGTATTTAAAACATATAATAAGCAAGCGATCCTGACAGACGTTGCTCTGTTCGAAAGCTGGCTATGTGTCAGAAAAAAAAATTGAGAACCCGATTGCAGCGCTACCTACCGGATACCCGGGTGTATTTTGAAACCTTTCGGAAACCCATTTAAATATATACCCAAAATGTATACCAATCGGTCAAGTCTTTTAGTAGGAGTAGGGTGACAAACACACGTACAAGAGAATTATATAAAGATAAATTGAAATTTTGGGATTGATCACCTGATAATATTTCGTTAGTATTTTTCAAGTGAATTAATCTACCCATGTACATATTTGACATTTTGAATGATTAGTATGGATGAAGTCATAACAACTGTAAATAGAATAAAGAATGTTACAGGTGGTGGTGGGCATGGTGAATTGGTCCAGACGGAATACCAGTTGAAATTCGAAAGTTATTGCGGGTGGATGGATTGATGGACGTGGTTAGCTTTGTAATTATATGTTGAAAGAAACCAGCTAGCCCGAGTAGTATCATCATTCATCATCATCATTTCAGCCGAAAGAAGTCCACTGCTGGACATAGGCCTCCCCCAAGCGACGCCACAACGACCGATCCTGTGCGTCTCGCATCCACCGCACTCCCGCGACTCTCACCAGGTCGTCGGTCCACCTTGTGGGAGGCCTTCCAACGCTGCGTTTTCCGGTGCGCGGTCGCCATTCTAGAACCTTTCGGCCCCATCGACCGTCCGTTCTGCGAGCAATGTGCCCTGCCCACTGCCACTTTAGTTTGGCGATTCTTCGGGCTATGTCGGCGACCTTGGTTCTCCTGCGGTTATCTTCATTCTTTATGCGATCACGCAAGGAAACTCCGAGCATAGCCCTTTCCATTGCCCTTTGGGTGACTGTAAGCCTTCTGATGGGGCCTCATCAGAAGGAGTAGTATCATCATAATGTATTTCTTGCCCATCTACCTCGACTATACGCTTTTTACTGTTGTTTCAGAATAGTTTTATAATCGTATATATTAACATAGTACAAAGTCTTCACTGATTCTCTCAAAGGAATATCGGAAAACATAAAAGCAATATTAACGACTGAGTTGTAAACGCATCGGACTGTTTTACGAGATTTGTGATTTATTTCAGGAATTATATTTTGTATACATCAGTCAGGAAATTGGTATTTCTATGGAATTCTGGAATTTATGAATGAATACATGTTCTTAGTTGTGCAAGGAAATATGACAGGCGTGAAATATTTTCAGGAACGGAAATAATGACTTATAGAAGGCTTAAATCAACATCTATAGGGGTTCTTCTATTTTTTGTCACTGAAAAACGATTAATTACTTTTTTTTAAATAGGCGCTTTCCTTAGGGTTATATTTTACCGGGACACCATGGCAGCGCGATCAGTCGCCACTACCAACAAAATGTATACAGCTTTATAGAGAGTTACGCACCTGCCCTCCTAGCCAAGTTGCAACCGTTTCGTGTCGAATTCCGTTCTCCAATCGGTAACGCCTCAGTGTCAGCAATTGTAGAAAACGATAAGTTGGGAGCCATGTTGACGCGCCTGAGTCGGCCGCTCGTTTTATAATGTCGTTCTACAATAACAAAGGCTGAGCGTTGAACATTGTAGAAACGATAACAATTCATTCTATCATTTTGAACGATGTGAACTTGGCTACGAATTTACTATTGGTTTGTTCTGACCACGTGACTTAACGTTGAAATGGTGTCACTCCAATGCATTTGAGTTTTCGACTAGCGTTAACGATTGCAGATTATCAACTTGGCTAAGGGTGGTGGTGTCCGTTTGGTTGCGCAACCAATTTGGCGGCGCGACCAACTCGAATACGTATACTTACGGTCCATTTTGATACTGTATCAGTGTGGCGTAGCGACTCTAGTGTCTGTGTGGGGTATAGTTTACGGACGCCATGGTAGCGCAACTGGTCGCGCCGCCTCGGTGTTCCTGTGAAATATAGCCCTTAGTGTCACGACTCCATTTTTTTCCCAAAATTGTTTAATCCAAAGATTTTCATGTGTTTCTGTACGCAAGAAATCATACTACGCCGATTTTAGGTGCCATTATATACGTGGGAAATCATTAAATAACTTTTCCCGTTTTAGGTACAACTAAAACCCAGTGTTCTTTCAGTTTCTTTTTTCGCGAGAGCCACGTTAACTTTCGTACAATCCGCAGCACTAGCAGACAGGTGGCATAAGGACAAGATCATAAATTATATTCATTCTTATCTGTAAACTTATTTAAGATCCGAGTACCTTCTACCTTTAACTTAGAACTTGATCCCCTAATTGAGTAACAATCATCAATCAAAACATTCAGACTTTAAGATTATAATATTAGTTCTCTAACTGGGATAAATGAAGTCTAGACTAAGACCAAAAACAAACAGAAACTTACGCCTTACAATAACTTAGTTAATAATTTTGCTAACGTTAGTTTACGCTAACCGAAGTTTCCGTCAAGAAAATGGGGAATTGCTTTTGTGTTTATTACGTGAACGAAATTTGTTAAGGCTTATGAATAACTTTTAGGGACACTTACTTGTGATAAGATGTACTTTTAAAATACACTGTGACGTCAGATTAATAAATTCATTAAGTTTAATGTTAAGGATCAGAAAAAAGATTTCAGATCGTCAAGAACAAAAATAAACTTATTTAAAAAATAGACTTCCTGGGAAGATTTGGGCAGAGATCTGATCTGATACTGCAAAGGAGTAGTAGGTACAAACTAAAAAAAAATGAAATCCCAAATAACACGTCGCTTGAGGGCTGGGGAATCAGAAAATGCGAAGAGCCAAAAATGCATGTCACAGAGATGAAGATAACATAAGATGCAAGACAGCCGCTTACGATAGTATGGTCATGAAATGCGCAGAAACGAAGACCATTTGACCCGACGCATTTTAGCCATAGAAGAGGACAAAAGAGGAAGAGGTCGGCTAGCGACTACCTGGAGGCGAACCAACCAGAACGACCTACTGACAATGGGTCTAACGCCAGAAATGACACAAAATCGCCTAGAATGGTGTAACAGTATCAGGAAATTGATTGAAGCAACACCTAAAGAAGATCATGGCTAGACTCAGGACTAACATACGAGATCAGAGGCAATTAAATCATATCAAATCTTCCCCTTAATGTATAAGTACATATTAATAAACAACTTTATTACAATATTCCTGCTACAATTAAATCTGGAACATGAAAGCCGACATAATTAATTATTTTCCGCATACATTTGATACGGTTCGCATACGAATTAGCTCGATATTATTTTAAAAGCACAACGCTCCGCTAGCTTTTTGTGCAAATAAATTAATTATATTTCAGTTACGTTTGAACCGATTTTAATGATCTGTAGCTATTTGTATTTTTTTATTATTATGTGTTAGTATACCTATCACAGAACCCTGGGGTCCTGGACCTTGGGAAGGCGTACGAGGAGCCGAAACCAACTCACAAAGACTGATAACGGGGTACCAACCGAAGAGTATCCCCCAACAAACATTTTAGCCGTATAAGTAAGAGTTACGCAACTCGAAATGCTTTAAACATCGTATTGAAGTATTTTTATCGTGAAATATGACTTAGTGCCTCTTATCTTTCCACAACTTGTAGTCGTATACAGACATCGTATAAACTTCTATCATCATCATCATTTCAGCCGAAAGACGTCCACTGTTGGACATAGGCCTCCCCCAAATGCCGCCACAATGACCGGTCCTGTGCGTCTCGCATCCATCGAATTCCCGCGACCCTCACCAGGTCATCGGTCCACCTTGTGGGAGGCCTTCCAACGCTGCGTTTTCCGGTATGTGGTCGCCATTCCAGAACCAAAACCAAACTTCTATACGTCTATTTTATATGACTGATACACAATTTTCAGTGGTATAACCGATGCTGTCGTCTTAGTAACATCTAAACGACTTTTATACCGTCATTAATCGTATTAGAGTCCCGAAAACTGCTTTTAAGTGATAATCGTGTAAGAGTAATAAATTGCACTCTTATACAATTTTCAGTCAATATGAACACTTTTATACTACTATTCAATGACTAGATGACCTATTAGTGTATAAAATAATTTGAACATTACAACCACAGCCAGGACAAGTAAATTGTACTGAAACTGGAATTGGTTCCGCATACAATTTTTATAAAAGTCAAGATAATTGAGTTGGATGCAAAGTGGGTCTAAACGATATGATGTTGCTCGAACCGCAAAAACTAGATCTAATGGTTCTCTAACTTTCATAAAAACGTGCCTCAGAAGATATAGAAGATATCAATAGCCATCTTAAATACATACTGTATCAATATGGTAAAAACTTATAATAATAATAATAATAATAAATCGAAACATGTCGTTAGAACTTAGGCCGCGCTTACCTCGTTTGCCCATGCATAACAAGAATAAGGCGCTGGTGGCTGCTCTGGATTTGCAGTTGTCAAATTATTTTGACGACTGCGAAGATCTCACCGATACACACTCGATAATGTACTGCGCAGCTGTAGCGGCATGTCGTGTAGCTCACGTCAAATTTCCAAATAGTGACGTAGCTACACGACCGAAATCAGCCGTGCCGGCTTGGCAGTGCAGGATCGAGCGTCGTATTGGTGAAGCCAGAGCACTCATCGGCAAACTAATCTGCTTCAGGGAGGGTAACACTCGCCCAAGAGTGATGCGCTTTGTGAGACGGGCATTTTTGGGGACTGATATCAGCCCCCAAGATTATATATTCCGTGTCACAGAGCGCATCGACTTCCTGAAGCAGAAGGTGTATGCATGGGCAAATCGAATCAGAAGGTATAAGCGGCGAGTGGAGCGGTATGCCCAGAATAGCACATTCCGGAGTAATGAAAGGTGGGTATACAGGGCTTGGGAGCGGCCGGACCAAGGTGTGACTGACACGCGCCTGCCGGATGATGACGCCATGTGTTCATTCTGGCGCAGCATCTGGTCGGTACCTGTTAGTCACACCGAAGGTAGTTGGACTCGGGAGGTCGAGCGAGCGTGCGATTCAATAACAGAAATGGGGGCAATTACGATCAGCCCCCAAGACGTAGCACGTGCAGTTCGTCCGTTGCCTAATTGGAAATCTCCAGGGCCGGACGGACTGCACAATTTTTGGATAAAATGGCTACAAAGATCGCATGCTCGTTTGGCATCTCAGTATCAGGCTGCCTTGGAGTCTGGTTCGCTACCCGAGTTCCTTACAACAGGAGTTACCCACCTGCTCCACAAATCAGGTAGTACCGTGGAACCTAAAAATTATAGACCGATAACGTGCTTACCTACGGTCTATAAAGTTCTTACATCCATTTTGAGAGGTAAGATTAACAACCATATAGACAATAATTCAATCATGTCTGCCTCTCAGAACGGATGTAGGAAAGGGTCCCGCGGTACTAAGGAGCTACTCCTCATCGATATGGCCATTAGCCAACAGGTTCGGCGCTCTCGAAAAGATCTGTCGACATGTTGGATAGATTATAAGAAGGCCTACGACTCTGTTCCTCATACATGGCTCATGAGGGTGCTAGAATTGTACAAAATTAATGCAATACTACGCACCTTCCTGATGTCGTGTATGAGGCAATGGAGGACGGTCCTTCGCTATCCAGGATGTCGACATGTTCAGAGGAACAGCGAACCGGTGAGAATCGAGCGGGGAATATTCCAGGGTGATAGTTTGAGTCCACTTTGGTTTTGCCTAGCCTTGAATCCTCTTAGCACACTGCTTGAGAATTCAGGCCTAGGCTATCGGTTGAAGAGAGGCGGTCAGGTCATATCTCACCTTCTTTACATGGATGACTTGAAACTTTTTGCCCCCAACAAGCTTCAACTGATGGAGCTACTGAAGGTAACTGAAACCTTCAGTAGTGCCATCAGGATGGAGTTTGGTGTGGACAAATGTGCGGTCATGCATGTAAAGCGAGGGGAGATTGTGGAGTCCGTGGGTACTCAGCTCTCGTACTCCATAAACCTGAGATCCCTCTCTCCAACTGAAACCTATAAGTATTTGGGTATGTCGGAAGCTTTAGGTATCAATGCCATTGACATGAAGCAATCGTTGAGGGAGCGCTTCTTTGGACGCCTGAAGAAGGTATTCAATAGCCTTCTTTCAGGCGGAAACAAGGTGCGCGCCTTCAACGGTTGGGTCATGCCTGTATTGATGTACTCTTTCGGCGTACTCAAATGGACTCAAACAGAACTGGACGCCCTGGATAGGCGGGTCCGTACACTGCTTACTGCAAACCGAATGCATCACCCACGGTCGTCGGTGATGAGACTGTATATCCCGCGGAAGTGTGGGGGTCGAGGCTTTTTAAATGCTAAGACCCTGCACAATCGCGAGGTATGCAGTCTCAGGGAATATTTCCTAGCCGCCGACGTGAGTATGCATCGTGATGTAGTGGCAGTGGACAAGGGACTCACCCCGCTTTCCTTGGCTAACGAGAACTGGCGCAAACCTGTAGTACTTGACACTAACGATCGCAAGGAAGTATGGCAGAGTAAGGAACTTCACGGACGCTTTTTCAGGGCCCTGCATGGACCCGATGTAGACAAACTAGCGTCCGTAGCCTGGCTGCGTTTCGGTGACCTCTTTGGGGAAACTGAAGGTTTTGCCTGTGCAATTATGGACGAAGTTATCATGACGAATAACTACCGGAGATTTATCGTGAAGGACGGTACGGTTGACATCTGTCGGGCATGTCACCGACCGGGTGAATCAATCCGCCACATTATCTCTGGTTGTTCTCGTTTAGCTAACGGGGAATACTTGCATAGACACAACCTTGTAGCCAGGATTATCCATCAGCAACTTGCTCTGAAGTACTCTCTTGTGGAATCGGAGGTGCCGTACTACAGGTATGTGCCCGACCCAGTTCTCGATAATGGCGATATCACATTGTACTGGGATCGGTCCATCATCACTGACAGGACTATTGTGGCCAATAAGCCTGATATAGTGGTGGTGGACCGAAGTGAGAGGCGTGCAATGATTGTTGACATATCCGTTCCGCATGACGAGAACCTCGTGAAAGCCGAGAAAGATAAACAAATCAAGTATATTGACTTGGCTCGCGAGGTTGTCGACATGTGGGATGTGGACTCAGCGATCATTGTACCGATAGTCGTGTCAGCCAATGGCTTAATAGCCAAGAGCCTCGACCAACATCTCAGGAGGCTCACGTTAGGCGGCTGGATCAAGGGCTTGATTCAGAAAGTGGTACTCCTGGACACGGCTCGTATAGTTAGGAGGTTCCTCTCTCTGGAGCCCTGACCGCCGGTAGCTTGGACTCTGTTCCCGATACCGGTGGGCTACTATTTTTTATATTTTTAAATGTTTTTAATTTTATAGTGGAATATTTAAAAATATAATTTATATGTTTTGTTAAAGCAATAAACGAAATAATAATAAAGAATTTTTTCATTCTTATTTCAGTGTGGGTAAGAGACATAGCTATACAGGTTGTCTAGCGCCATCTCTTACCCACACTGGAAATAAGAATGAAACAATCTTACTTTAGACGTCATGGTACAGGTGCAGTTTAAGGTAAAGGTGTGAGATCACTTCACTTAAATGACTTGGCTTTTGTAAGAAAAGTTTGGGAAAATTTTAAATAGGTCTTTGTGACTGTAATAATCAGGCTTGTCCATTTGAGGCAGCAGACATATCCGTGTCGTTTACTTAATGGCTAGTTATTAACGTTACCTGTCCGTATAACCGATAGGCAAACCTTTTGGGGCATGCTAATGGCCGGTGGAAGGAAAAGTGAAGGGACATTTTGTAGCCGCCATTTTGGATTATTCGTTTGAATAAAAAACAACACACATTAGGTCTGTGGATGATGAGTGAGTAATATAAAATATATTTATTTTATAAAACATGAGTACAGTTTATTGGTTTTATAAATAATACGAAGTGGCTACATGTTTTGCAATTTATGGCGTACAAAATTAGTTGCACCAGACAAACAATGAGAAAAACATAAAATACAAATTAAAATGTCAAAGTGGAAATTAAAGTAACATATTATATTTAAATATATACAAAATTATATACAATAACACTTAACTAAATAAAACTATATATATACACTAAAGGCTACTCCTAACTAAAATATGGCGTCATAAATTAAATGGAAATTATACTAAAACGAATACCATCGGATGATATAATTATACAGCATGTCTTCCTGTTTGCCAATATTAACGGGTTCGACTCATTCGGCTGAGAATATAAACTTTTCAAAACTCCTATGATGCAACTTTACTTTTTCGTAAATCGAAACCTTTTGAATATTTTGCGCTATTCCTCTTAGTATCGAATCCAAAAACCACCTGAAAAATTCAATTGTTGTGCTGATTACACTGGAAATATAAAAAAAAAACAGTCATATTGAGAGGCGATCGCCTCATTCGGAGCAACAGTAATGGTAGCGAAGGAGGTGGCCGTCTGGATTTCGACAACGACTGCCAGCCACCGTAGGCGTGGGCTTGCGGACGACAGCTCGCTGTACGGTTGGTCTGGTAACCGTCCGGACTGAGCCCGAGTCGTCGACGGCGCATAGTGTTCCACGCACGCCTCAAAGAGATGTCACCAAGCCCGAAGGGGCCAGCAGGGCCATGGGTTAACTTCCGAAAGGGAACCCGTAGTCCTGGAACGCAAAAAGGGCAGAGAGGTAACATAGGTGTGGTTTCAGTCAATAAAAGTCTGACACGCCCTCGCGCTCCACCCTAGAAGGGAGGAAGAAGTCCTTGGATAATTTCCCGCTTAAAAAAACCTTTTAAATATTTTGCGCGATTCCTTGTAGTATCGAATTTTACGCCCACTTGAAAAATTTTCCTTGACGAGTATATTTATTTCCAGTCAGTTTCCTCATGTGCCGATTACACTAGCAATAAAATAAAAACACAGTATACTGTCATATTGTAATAGGCAAACATACCTACGTGTTTTCTAACATTTCTACTTTCCTAGTGAAATTGTCGGGCGATACAAAATTCAATAACCATGCTCCCTCAGCAAAGAGTCTCGGTTCCGATATTTTAAAGGATATGTTTGCGAAGTCTTGCTCACTGAATTTCTATTTCTTTAACAATGCGAACGGTACGCTCGGTAACAAAGGGGAGCTGGTAGGTATTGAACGTACGATTATGTCATTTACACAATGCATGGTTCATTTATTACCCTCACTATTCCTTAAAAGTTCAGATGAAATTTATTTGCTAGGCTGTGGAATTGTTATAAAGAATCACCGTGGCTCTGAAAATCAAAGAGCAACTAAAGGTACACAAATATGTTTTAATCCGTAAAAGTCTGACACTTTCGCTTCATCCAGAGCTGAAGAAATTATTGGATGTATCCTCCCTTCAATACAGGTGTATTGCTTATACTAAGTTATATTGTATATTTCTTATAAGAATAGTTTTTGGTATATCATTTAAGAAAACCTTTTGAGTTATGAGTTTACATGTGAATGGATGGAGAGGGAGAGGGAGACCAAAGAAAAGATGGATGGATTGTGTGAAGAGTCATATGAAAGAAAAGGAAGTTAGTGATAGCATGACGAGTGACAGGGCAGAATGGAAGAAAAAAACGTGTTGCGCCGACCCCAAATAATACGGGACAAGGGCAGGAAGATGATGATGATTTAAGAAAGCCTTTTTAACTCCATTTAAATCGAAGGATATGAAATGTGAAAGTTCATTAGTCATGACATTTGATTTTTACACCATGTACACTGTTGCGTTTCAGGAGTAAAACAGATTCCGAAAACGGAAAGCATATCGATATTGATGGGTAGGAAAGCAGTCTTCTTTATTGTCTTAGTTGTCTTACATGACTTGTTTAAGAACTTTTTTGTAGCAGTAGCACTAACAATGCTATTAATCAACAAATTATCAAAAATAAACGAGACATTGCACGCATAATCAACATTGACATTATTTCTCATCGACATTTTTACTTTATGAAATACTGAAGTGCTATGCGAGCCCTCAATGTTAAAACATCTTGATTTGTATCTAATAAAGATACACATTTTATGTATTATGTATGTAAATTACCTTTCAATGAGCCTATGTAGTCTTTAACATTATTATTTGTGTGGAAATTGTCGATTTGAACCAATTGTTTGACTTTATTTGTGTGGATATATGTGTAGATAGTTTATTAATGTGTGTATATGTGTGTATAATTGTATGATATTTATGGTTTATTAGTATATCTATTCTTGTACCTATTCGCCTTTTCTCTCTCTTTTATTGCACCTACCACTTTTTATCTCTCCATCACCCTAAGGTTTGCTGGTAGAAAATGCCTAAGGCATTAAGTCCGCCGCTGTACGTTTGTGCATAAAGCATTTAATAATAAATATATTCCAAAGCTAAAATATATATTACAGAATCTAAGGTACACGTGTTTGTTAGAACTATTCTATTTTACCGACGGTAGAGACATAGCTATACAAATTACCGTTTTTATGAATATAATAGCAACTTTTGAGTTTGGTTTAGTCATTTTCGCTTTTTCTCTCCAATTTTCACAAAAAGTGTAAATTAGTACCAAATTTTAGGTCAGTTTCGCCTTTTGTTAAACAAATTTTCGCAGGTTTTGCGTTTTCTTGAGCGTGTGTTAGCAGAAGGACTTTTGTTAATTTCGTCCTGACATAAATCACTTAGTACCATTTGATCTCTCAAGAAATTTCAAATGTAAAAGACGAACAAAGTAAATTAGACCACAAGAGCAGTATATACAATAGTCTCCTTAGTGTAGAAAGGAATGGCGGATTATAATATTTATTTGTGTTTTCCAAAATATCGCTGCTTTTATTAGATTCAACTATTCGATTAAATCACGTGTAAAAAAGTGTTTTATCTAATTTATAGAACTCCTTGTCACATGAAATCTCTTCTTCAACTGTAGCTTTTTCAATGTCTTCCCTATTTGTAATTATCTCAGTAGCATCATTTAGTAACCTATCAAGCCGTTCCTTAGCCTCTTTAGCTTCAGATTTATCAAATTCATCAACATTTTAACATTGCCTTAGACAAATCTTTACAATACCTTGAATGATTTGTTTTACAATAGCATAATTCTCGCATTTCTTAAGAAGTAAAATGCAGCGCATAAAAGACTATTTTACATTTGAAGCTACTTTATCATTATTATTAATGTTTTTGGTTTATAGAAACCAGTGCTTGATTGCGATCCCACCCGATAGCAAGCAGTGACGCAATCATCGATGGTGAGGCGCACTAGTTTGTTAAGGACAAAGCCTGTCTTGGTGGCAGGCGTTAAAGTCCCCTAGAGCGACGAGCTGTGCATCAGAGTGCCAATCCAGAGCCTTCAGAGTCGTCTTCCGATCACCGCTGTGCGATCGGTAGACACAGGCATAAACAATATTGTACCAGTGTTCACCAACTGCCATAGCATAGAGAAATTAGTGTCTTCAAGCCGCCGACAAAACAACAGCTGGCGCATCATACCCGGTATACATCGCAACACAACTGTTCAGACCCATCTTCTACCATACGGCTTCACTAGACATCACGCCGGAACATAACGGATCACTTGGATGTCATCACATGTCTTTGTAATATTTGTACCATCAGATAGATGTATGCGTTCAAAGAACAACCCCGAAGCATCTATCGTGATATAAACTTTTTTAAATTTCTGGTAGTATCTAGTACATTTAGAAATATTTATCAATTTGTTTATCGGTTCAATTTACACTTAAATTGGGATGTACACAAATTTCTCGAATAGAATTTGAAAATTCTGCAGCTTTAGCTAAAGTAATCAATGATGTCAATGGATTGCTGTCGAACAACTCGCCAAGTTTTGCATCTGATTTAATTTATCGCAAAGTAGATACAGATGGTAACAATGGTGGCTCAAAATTTTCGTTATTTGAAATTAATTTTGAAGCCATGACAAACCAAGATTACTGACTTGTATTTCAAATTTTCGGCCAATTGTTTTCGTTTGTAAATTGTTAGTCTCTATTTTTTTTTACTGAATAATGTTTGTACTTTATCAAATTTTGAACGTTGCATTGTATGAACTTTTCAGTTTTTTCTAAAGATGATATTTCAATTCATGATCCACATTAACATTTTAATATTTAAAGGGTATTGTGATACCATTTAAATTTTAAAGCACCTGCATTAACTTTACGTTTTTTAAGTATCCACGTGTATGGTAATTTAGAATTTAGCCAAATTTTTACTATAATCATATTTGACCATTGGCATTTTCGTAAAGTTTTGTATCTTTGGTATGTACCATCACTTTTTTATCTCCAATAGTGTAATTTGCTTTAATTCATATAGATCTATATCAAAGGAAAATATTGTATAATGTCCACCCTACACCATCACCTTATCAACAATTGAAGTCGAGATATTTATACTTGGACTCGATACAAAGGACGTATCTTCTGATATTTCCTGTATCTCGTCAGTAAACGGAGAAGACGTAGTGCTTCGATTGTTTATAAGGAACTTATTATCTTCTGGTCTATTTGGCTCTAAATCAAAAAACGCACTTTTATTACAATTTCTTTTGAATGACATGAATAAAGCTTTTGGAGACATTGTTGCATCAATATCTTCAGAAAAGATTCAGAAAATGAGATCATTGTATTTAGGATTTGTTTTCGGCAACGGTTCACGATATTTTTTCAACTAATCTATTAGTTATATGCAGTTCTCGTTCTCTTCAATTCATATTCTCGGGTTTTGATTTGTTAAAATTTTGCTTCATACTTTAAGTCGCTTTAATGCAATTTTCCCAATAACACGTTTTCCAAATGCACACAAGTGGAAAACTCGCACAGGACGTTGAAAAGATCGCTTTTTTTATATTTTCTCTTTAACTATTATGTTTTACGCCAAGGTTTTGGTTTCATCAATTGACTCAGTATTATATAAGTAAAACAGAGTATGAATATGAAGAATTTATTTAGCCACAGTTGGAGAGTTTGGGAACATTCGGTCGCCACCGTATGAAGATTGAGTGTTCTAAATGAAACTTCATAAATTCAAATAAAATGTTAAAATCAATTGTATTTTGCAACATAATTATTTTACATAAAAATGTTAATAGCGTATAGCATATAATAGTATCTAGTATTTTGAGACACGAGTTGTAGTAGTAGTTTTTCAGGTTAGTAGACTGAGTGTTCCAGTTATTTAACAATTACTTTTCCCTTCGATTTTACATTTTTTTTTATCTTCACTATGAAGTTATCTCAATTATTTCTTAAATCCTACCTTGATTTCGTATAAATATAATGTTTTTTTTTTAAAGAACACTCAATCCACATGCACTCTTTTGGGTAACTTTAAGCCTGATGACACGTAATCAAATATAAATCCGTGTATAACAAATTATGTAAGCACTTTTTAAAGTCATTTTAATCTGCAAAAAAGTATGCGTGATTTATTTCATCACATTGAAATTACGTATGCTCCGCTTTTCAAATACAAAATACTTTCATAAATGTGGGTAACATTTGAATACTGCGTAATATTCCAGAAGTTTGTTACTTGGCAGTTTATTATAGAAATGGTCGTCTATGTCACTGCTCATTACTTTCATCAAAAGAAATTCTAACGCAGCAAGCACTTTGTGCATTTCCGAGTTCACTAATATGACTGCAATGTCTGGGTGGGTTATTTCTACCATAAATTAAAAATGAATTGGAATCATTACAAGAGGTTTTGAAATTAGAAAATTACTGAAATAGTGTATTTAGTTCAGTGAAAAGAGGTTCCATTGTATGAAAATACTCTAACAGGTACCAACTAAATACAATTAAAGAAACAGTAGACTGTTTCTTAAACACAATTATTATACGTAATTCTGTTACTATTTTTAAGTTAATTTTGGTATATATAGTAGTACATTTTGATAAAAGGCGGAGAAAGTTTGTCAATGCGTGCGAGGCGGAATTCACTCGAGCCGCACGCGCAGGTGATGATGTTATGGAGCCGAGTGCTCCACGTGTATCAAATGGCTTTTTTCAATGGGGGTTGATCGGCTTAGTGCCCAGCCTCATCATCATCATCATTTCAGCCGAAAGACGTCCACTGTTGGACATAGGCCTCCCCCAAATGCCGCCACAATGACCGGTCCTGCGCGTCTCGCATCCATCGGATTCCCGCAACAATTAATTTTATTAGTGTTAAAAACAGTCAATTGCGTGTCTTTATGGACAATTGCGGAGGATAAGAGTGGGTTTTCGAGTAAGTGTATTGAAAAATATTTATACCAAACGTGAATTGCCAAATTACTTACGCTCCAACCGCCGCCGGGATTCCGATCCCGATTTCCGGCCATCGTAGGCGCGGGCTTACGGACGGCGAGCAATGGGTGGCTCGCCATCCGACCGTCTGGGCCGATCCCAAGTCGTCGACGGCGCGTACTGTTCCACGCGCACCTCAAGGAGATGTCAGCAAATTTTAGGGGCCCAGCAGGGTAGAAGCCTACTGGGGTCACGGGTAGTGTGAAAGCGAAACCCGGGGCCCTGGGACGAAGGCAACGAAGGAACAGGAGTGGGTTTTTAGTTTTTAGTCAGTAAAAGCCTGACACTATCTCACGCTCCGCCCAAGAGCGAGATTTGTCATAAGATGATTTCCCCACCCAATAAAAATAAAAAATAAATAAAAAAAAACATGGTAAAATCAGTCTTAAAATGTTCAGGACTTGAACTTCCTCTCCATTAGAGACAATGGGTCGTAATCGACCAAGCTGGCTCGGTACGATTTGGTTAGTGTCACATTTCATCAGACTTTTGGTTGTAGGACATGCTAGTTTCCTCGCGATGTTTACCTGCTGTGAGAATAATGATAATTATGATAAAGTCTGGGTTCAACGTATAACTTGTAAGTCGGAGCAGTTAACCCTGTGTTACCACTAGTCTATATATCATTATCATTTCAACTGACAGACGTACATTGTTGGACATAGGCTTGGGGGAGAAGCATCGCCACACGCCACACGCCACAACGACCGTTCTCGTATCCATCGGATTCCCGTGACCTTCACCAGGTCATCGGTCCTCCTTGTGGGAGGTCTTCCAACGTTCCGTCCAGAAGACGCTTTATATATAATTAAAAAAAACAAATGAAAGTACTTAAAAACACACTTCAGAA
Organism: Mythimna vitellina; assembly: GCA_949316375.1. Lineage (NCBI taxonomy): Eukaryota > Metazoa > Arthropoda > Insecta > Lepidoptera > Noctuidae > Mythimna > Mythimna vitellina. Next base: position 954,942 of record OX438687.1, on the reverse strand, counting down.
TTCAGACCTACTAAAATAATTTTAGTTAAGAATATAAAATAGCAAACTACCAGGATGCCAGTTTGATGTAGCGGCAATTTAGCCGGAAAATTAGATCAGTCTGGCTCCAACTGCGGCTACTCTCCACTTCAAACTTCCGTCTGTGCACCTAGTAACTAAAGCAGGTTTGGCAGAGATGCTAATGTGTTTCTAATTCTTCTGGTTGCACAGTTTGAAAGCAGTTTTTGGAAAGTTTCGCACTTTGAATATGAATGGCGCTCGAGTTTGGTATTCTGTGCGAATAAAAATAAAACGAATTTTATTTTATCAGTTGAACTAAGTTAACCTCAGTTTATGGCTGCAACGGGTGCCACTTTGATGTGTTAGATTTACAGATGATCACACATTTAAGATAATCATAATAATGAGTTTATTCTAATTAATTTACAGAGGCCAAAAAAAAAATGGATGGATTGTGTGAATAGTGATATGAAAGAAAAGGAAGTTAGCGATAGTATGACGGTTGACAGGATAGAATGGAAGAAAAAAACGTGTTGCGCCGACCCCAAATAAGATGGGACAAGGGCAGGAAGATGATGATGATTCTAATTAATTTACAGTTTTGCAACAGATTTGTAGGCCATATTATTGGAAGCCAAAAGAATTAGACATCTGTAGCCGAACTAGACAAAAGCTTCTATTTCGGCTATTAACGCTAATCCCCTCAAATAGTACAAATTATTATAATTTAGCCATTAGTCATCGAGCAGAAATGCAAAATTTATTAAAAAAAAGTACAAAATTATAAAACATTAGAATTACATATTAAAACCATCAATTTGATACTACACAACAATAAATTAAAAACCTAAAAATGATAACATCATTACAATTAATAAAATGATAATTTAAGAAAATGAGATTCTTTATAAAATCAATACAATAAAATGTGAAGTAGAGTTAATAGTAGGTCTTTTGTAACTGGAAGTATTTGATATTCGCAAAAGCTACTGGCAAAAATGGTTTTTTTTTGTATGTTTTACAATCTATGTACTTGTAAAATTGTTACATTATTTGACGTAGTTCACGAAGTATTTTTTTTACATAAAATAAAGAATTTGACGGCGATCCTGATGGTAAACAGTGATGCAATCGTTGATGGTGAGGCGCACTAGGTTATTATAATCATATTCACTCTAGCTTTGAAGTCATCTAAATTAAATATAATCGGACGGGAAGACTGCAGCAGGCAAATTGTTCCAGTCCTTCGATGTACTCAGCATGAACGACGACGGCGACCATATATCTTAAAAAGTCGTCTTTCTCAAAACTACCTTCAAATAGTAATGTAAACAATTAGGCGCTGTCTCGCCTGAGTGTCCAGTTTCACCAGAGAGCCGCGGCCGTCAACACGGCGTGCTAAGTGGTGAACTTGGCACAACTCGGCACAACTCCTCCGACTGTTCGACCGCGCACTTCGTTTATTAGTTTCTCTGGCCAGACTGACAATATGTTGCTGTGTTGCGACGTTACTTTGTTTACCTAGACGATTGGCAATCTTAGAATCTGCTTTAGTTCTGTAAGATGTGATTCCATGGACAGCGGATTTTTTCTAAACCGGCATCTGGATGGAAAGCTTTAAAAATATAGTAATTGATTAAAACTCACGCTTATTATTCAACTATTGTTACATATTTAGATACTCAAACTTAACTAACTATACATAGCATAGTCGGCCTTATAATGTTCCCACTGTTGGGACTCAGGCCTCCTCACTAGGAGAGGGAATGGGCCGTAATCCACCACGCGGGCCCAGTGCGGATTGGTGAATGTCACAAGTCTTTGAATTTTTGGTTCTAGGACATGCCGGTTTCCTCACGATGTTTTCCTTCACCGTTTTGAGAGCAGTGGTGATGAAATAAATTACACAAAGTAATGCGACTGGCTGGGTTTGAACCCGCGACCTATAACTCGTAAGTCGGGGCCGTTACCACTCGGCCACCACTGCTCTACTAACTATACATAACATTTTTAATTTAAGTTTTCACAAACTGTTCAATTTTTAATTTTTCTTGTTACTACACACAATAGTGTGTAGAAACCAAAAAAGAACTCTACATTTCTTTTAATCTTTGTTGTTATTTTTATAATGATCTATCTTCTTCGTGTGTACATAAATTTAAAAAAAAAACATACCTACATAATTATAAATACAGTAAAACAAAAACAAAAGCCTTAACTTAACCTTAACCTTAGCCAAAAGCTAACAATGTATACGGGATGAGGGTTGCAAAATATTTAGTGCCTTACTTTCTTAATAAACTTCCAGAAGATTTACAAACGTTATGTAAAACAAGTACAAAAGTTATAAGTAAGAGTATAATACAAAACGTTTCTTTACACAAAAGTTTAACGTATAATCAGGTAATTATTATTACACATTTTATATAACATTACACAGATAAACCCTGGTTTTCGCTATATGACAAAAAAAAATGTAATATAAATTAAGAAATTGGGAAAAAAAATATTAAAACTAACTAAAAAGATTGAAATACAGCGTCGAAAAACTCTTCTGTATCCCTGTGGACTGGAACCTTATGATGCCCAAAAGTATGACAGTATTGCCATGGTTTATGCTTATGTTTTTATTGCCACGCTATATAGCAAATCTAGGTATGTAACCACGCGTGGTCAGTTATAAAATACATTTTCATAAAATAACAACTAGGTAACTATTAGTAAAATGTAAGTGGCAAAAACAACTAACATTTCATGTTATACCTAGATCAAAAACAAGTTCAGAAACTATACTTAATGAAGCCAACCAAATCATTGATCGAGTGGAATGAGCGCCGCGGTCGCAGCACGTCGCACGTCTCCGCGTACACACGCGCTCAGCCGCGCTCGGCCGCGCTCGGCCGCACGCGATCGCCGCATAACTTACAAGTTATGGGACGTCTGTGACAAGTGTCACTGATTTATTTCAGCCCGGTGCCACTGACGATACTTAATTAGTGGTTACACTGTACTGCACGGTTTTGGTTTAACAATTTTTGGGGAAGTTTTACTGATTTATTACCGGGTTTGTGTAATCTGTTACGGGTTGATTATGTTTTAACAAATGACGGGTCGAATGAGCATACTTTACTAAACTAATAATATAAGCTAGTAAAGATATTGTTTCAGCAAACAATCTAAGCGCAAAACACTGAACTTTTCGAGACTAATTGTATTATAGTAATTAACAAAAAGCCTCGTCATTTGCATAATAAAGCCGTTTTGTTAAAGTCTAGATGATCTTGAAGGTTGAATCGTTTTTAACCTAAATGTACGTCAGTCAACATAAAACTTATTTCTCCTGTGTCGTGGTTGTGTCGTATTTTTTTATAAAATAGCTGAATAAAATACGCTATCCCCGAGTTCTGAAATAAGCATTTGAAGTTAAGTACGGTAATTTTTTTAAAACAGAATACCACACAGTTCCAAGCAAAGCAAGCACATTCATGAGACAGCACTACCGAGTTGTTACGAGCGTGAGGAGGATGAATATCTTCATACTAGTAACATATTATGCATAGGAAACTGTATGGTATTGTGTTTAAAAAAATATCACCACATTACTTATATCACCAATATATCTCTCTTTACCGTACTCAAATTAAAACGCTTTAACTCAAATTTCAAAACCATCAAGCCGTTTGAATGTGAAGTAGTAACAAACATTTATGCACACATACATCATCATGATAAATTCATGTTAATTTATGTCTGTTTTTACAAATAAATAAAAGTAAACAATATAACTTTGCAATGAAAAGCTAAACATGCGTTATTTCATGACGGCGTGTACGTTTCAATCGAACAGAACACACAATGCCCTGACCAAACACATTCGTGCAGCGTCCGGCCAATGAGCGCGAACCTTTTCATATGTAACGCGAAGACGGTGTATTGAGAACGAGCCTGGCCCCAGAGATAGTTGGAATATATTTAAATAAGCGAGAACAGCCTGACTATTGAAGGTGAAGGGTGGTAAGATCGCGCTTTCTACTAGTATCGCTAAAAAATAATCTTTTAATTTTAAACACGAAGGTTAGTGAGCATGTATGTTTGTTATTTCTTTTCGCTCGAACAACATAACGGATTTGGATAAAATTTGGCATACGGGTAGATCATATCAGTATATGGTATTTCAGGGAATAGCATACTTTTTAATTTCGGGAGTGTGTTCCCTTGGGATATTTTTCTACTTTACCGAGGACAAAGTCGCGTATAGTATAATTATAATAATAGTAATATAATATTCCACAACTATCACCCAACGCCACTTTGCTTCGCTTAGGACTAGCCTAAGCGAAGCAAAGCTTGTGTTATGAGTACTAGGCAACTGATAAACAAACTTATATATATCTAAATACATATATATTATAGATAAATTACACCCAGACACAACAAATGATTGTGCTCATCACACAAAAATTTTCCCTGGGTGGGAATCGAACGCACGACCTCCGGCATAGCAGTCAGGGCTACTAACCACTAAACCAACGGGCCTGTCAGAATTATGTCATTTGAATGCAGTTTTTTCATCATCTTTCCTCTCTTAAGTCGGTAACGCACATTGAGTGAGCTTAAATTACACAAGAAACTCAAATAAGGTTTCCATCTATTAAATTAGGTCATTATATCACACTGCTGGGTCTACTACTCCAACTTCCTTTCTCACACTCGTCTTCAACTACTGCGGGTTAGTTTTTTCTGATGGAGTCCAGTTGGAATGATCCATCTTCATTTTGGTCTTCCACGTTGTCGCCTATCATTTAATTAATGGGACCCAATAAATTAAGCTTATTTCGATTATGCAACTGTCTAAATTGATGTTGTTTGCAGATTCACAAAATAATTATAAAAGTTCACATTGTAAAACCACATCAAATCATTTCTTGTTCACTTTTTTTCTAATTCACGCACACCTAAAAGCGCCATTTTAGGGCCCGCAGTTTGCATATTTATAGGCATCGGAATAGCGATGAGACGACCTCCAAGAGATTGCAGGCTCATTCACTCAGCGGCCGCTGCCGATGCGCTTCATTGCATTTGTTAGCCTTGTATAAGTTACGGCTAGGCGGCCACAATAGCTGAAAGCTAACGAATGCTTCTTAGAACTTGAAGTGGAGATTTAAAAGTACTATTTTACATTATGTGTAGCTAAGAGTTTCTCATCAGAGGGCTTACAGTCACCCAAAGGGCAATGGAAAGGGCTATACTCGGAGTTTCCTTGCGTGATCGCATAAAGAATGAAGATATCCGCAGGAGAACCAAGGTCGCCGACATAGCCCGAAGAATCGCCAAACTGAAGTGGCAGTGGGCAGGGCACATTGCTCGTAGAACGGATGGTCGATGGGGCCGAAAGGTTCTAGAGTGGCGATCGCGCACCGGAAAACGCAGCATTGGAGGGCCTCCCACAAGGTGGACCGACGACATGGTGAGAGTCGCGGGAGTGCGGTGGATGCGAGACGCACAGGATCGGTCGTTGTGGCGTCGCTTGGGGGAGGCCTATGTCCAACAGTTGACGTCTTTCGGCTGAAATGAAGAATTTCAATTGATATGTTACTTAATTACATAATTGATGTATACATAATGGAAGAATAAAACGGCCCTGAAAGCAAGCACCCTAAATATTGATGACACCAAAATTTAATTATAGGAAAAAAAAAGAATGTTTAGCACCTGATTTTACAGGACTTTATTTCAAAATTTATTTAACTCCTGCAACTGAAAAATTAACTCGCAACTTATAGCCAACGTTTGGCCAAATATTGCACGCGAACCATTAGTCATAAAACTCGACTAATACCACACCATTTCAGCTGCAATACGACATTCGTGACGCCTGAAAAACGAAGAAGAATCGAGTATCCCAATGTACATTTAACGTGCTATGATTTATATAACCGCAAGGAATCCTGTCATTGGCCAACAGCCAACTTGCTAACTGCGACCAAACACGAGATTTGGCAATTTGAGAACGCCAACACATTAACGCCAACTTTGGCGGTTGGTGAAAGTATCGCGTATGGATTTTATTGGGTTAAGCTGTGATTGCAGGAGAGGAGGGGATAATGCAGCATGGATGGAAAACTTTACGTTAAGAATTTGATTTTGGTAGTATATACGTAGATAGGTGGACTTACAAATTTTTTAAATGTGTTAATGTATTTGCTCGTGGCTAACTAATAATAGCTGCATGAGACGATCTTTAAGGTTAAGCAATGCTCACCAAGCTCGGTCTTTGGATGGATGACCAGCTTCACTTACCGAAACTCCTCCAAATTAAGCAGTTACCTGTCATAACTTGTCATTTAGACTCCGCCTTTATCCAAGACTATCCTAAACTTTTATATCGGTTTAAATTACAGTTACGGAGCTCCCTGGTACAGACTTACGTAGGTATTTGAAGAATTTTGTCTATGGAATTATAGCAGTGCAGACAAAATATGTCAGTGTATATTCTACTTAAGCCTGTGCAGTCTATAATGTGGACGCACCATTACGCCCCACCCCACACAAGACCCCGAGATACTTACCTACTACTTTTGCAACCTAATAGTTCCTCACGACTATTTCATGGTTTCCCCTTTCCTAATGACTCTAAAGCGATGTTCCACGTACATTAACAGTTAGGCTACACTCAAGACCCAAGTGACTTGCAATTCCCCTACAATTAGACTACAAACGAGCAATGGAATGACTCCTTAAGACTACCGTCGAGTTTGAGAAATATTTTTTCAAGTCTCCGCTTTATTACCAAAGTTCTTAATGGCAGTTTTATCCTCAGTAATACGCTATCAAAGTAATATCTCTTAGTTGTCTGCGAGGTACAACCTTTTTTAAAATACCTACTTACTTTTGCCGGGTTTACTTCCTCAAAAGCTGTGCAATTATCAGATCAGGACAAGATAAAGTAGGTTTTTTTTTTTTATTGGGTGGGAAAATCATCCTAATGACATCCCCGCTCTTGGGCGGAGCGGGAGATAGTGTCAGACTCTTACTGACTAAAAACCCACTCCTGTTCCTTCGTTGCCTTCGTCCCAGGGCCCCGGGTTCCGCTTTCACACTACCCGTGGAAGATAAAGTAGGTTAGTATTAATTGTCGTTTGTCAGTAATTGTGCTGACGTTACATGGCCAAGTTATATTTCAGCGATTATCATCATCATCATCAACATTTCAGCCGAAAAGCGACCACTGTTGAACATAGGCCTCCCTCAAATGTCACGCGACACGACCGGTCCTGTGCGTCTCACATCCATCGAATTACCGCAACCCTCATCGGTCCATCTTGTGGGGGGCTCTCCAACGTTCCAGAACCTCTCGGCAGGGCTCATACACCGATAAAGCCATTAAAGTTAAAAAAATCTGGATAAAAAGTAGCTTAAGGAAGAGTTTATGTAATATACGTGGGGTACCTACTACGCTAAAACATCATTATAGGAATACATTTTTTATTCCATTCAAAAAACGTACTTTTTTAATGCATCATTTTATTGCTCTAAAACTATCTTCGCATTATTGCCTTTCGAATGAAATTGGTTTGGGGCACATTGATTGGATAGTTTGTAAGTCTATAACGGCCCTATGGCTGTAATAGGCTTGCTTTTCAATGTTTGCCTGTACAAACACAAGTATGTATTTAATAACAGAGTTTACCTTTTTTTTAGCAAAAATATTGACAGGCAAACCAGGGCCCTGTGACATAATAACAACGCAGCACGAGTCGATCTTCAATGTAAAACAACACTTACTTAGGTCAGTCTGCAGATGGATAACCATCCATTAAACAATGAAATTCCCCCCTGTGCTTCCGAAAATACGAAACCGTTGGTCTCACCTGTCATTTGTAGATCTCTATAAATCTCATTGGGTATCGTGTCTGCCGGGTACTGGGTTTTTTAGAACAGTCAGTCCTTTTGTTATTCAGATAGTATTTAAAATTATCCAATTGGACTGAAAACCGACCCTAACGTAGTTGCAAAGGGTCTCTTCTATATGGCAGAATCTTGATACTCCGAAATTTATTTGGCATAACACACTTGGCTTAATCTTCTTTAGTCGAATATTTTTAAGGTATAAAAAATATTTAGCATAACTATTGTATGGCATCATCATCTTCCTGCCCTTGTCCCATTTTATTTGGGGTCGGCGCAACACGTTTTTTTCTTCCATTCTATCCTGTCAAAAGTCATACTATCACTAACTTCCTTTTCTTTCATATCACTGTTCACACAATCCATCCATCTTTTCTTTGGCCTCCCTCTCCCTCTCCACCATACTTTTAACATGGCAGAATATTATTTTACATAATTTACCTTACCTTTGCCATAATTAATATTAGGCATAATTTCGTTTAGCGTAACGTTTATTTAGAGAGATAATTATTTGGAGAACCGATACCTTTGCCAAATTTTTTTTGTTCGAATTTCATTTTACCCAAACCTATTGACCGACGTCTTTTTTGCTGTATGGATTATTTGACATATTTTTAGATCATCTAAATATGTGTCATAGGTATTATTGTACCGATCTATATTTCGTCGATTTATAAAATAACTTTTTGCTATTGGCCGAAGTCTTTACTTTTTTCATTTGCCAAATGATTTATTTGCCATATTTTCAGTACACCGAAACAACATTTTACGGAATATTGGTCACAAATATATAGACAGTTACTTGGTTGAATTTATAATATTAAATTAAAATAGTGTCATAAAAAGTCAACATGTTGTGCAACAAAATTTAGTGACAGAAAGGGATCGCTGCAAAACCAGCTTCGTGTAATTCAAGCCCGCGTAGGCGCAGAGTGGTAGGGCGGCCCGCGAGCTGAGGAGCAGGTAGTTTGAAGAACCGCCGGTGGTGAGCGTTAAAACCATCTGCGACGAAAAGCTCGCGTGGGGCTGTCTAAACCCCGCAGCGCCAGAGCCGTGACAGAAACAATGCTTGCTGCGTGTTGCATGCCTGATTTCATGCTGTATGCCTGCTTGCATACTGCATGCCTGCTTGCATACTGCATGCCTACTTGCAAGCTGCGTGCCTGCTTGCATGCTGCATGCCTACTTGCAAGCTGCGTGCCTGCTGCATGATGCATGCCGGCTTCTATACTGCATGCCTGATTGCATACCTGCTTGAATCCTGCTTGATGGCAGGAGCTCCGCTCCACTCCCGCCTTAGCCACCGTTGTTATTTTTTTAAACCACCCAGAAATAGGAGGCCCAAGCCGACAGGGTTTGTAATTATCAAACCAGTAACCTAATTAGGTTACAGGTTTGATATTAATAGTAATATCATAATGTATTCTTGTTTGCATGTACATGGTTATAAGCGAGCGTAACGAACTCGGAATTTCAGGGCATCCCCGACACGGACAGGTTAGGTTAGAAGTTATTTCGTGGTTGTTTTTTTTATAGCGGCGCAGGGGGCCTCCGTCGACCTTAAGTAAACCAACAGTGTTTTGTAATTAATTTAAGGTCACCTTTTTGATATAACGTCCACCGCAACTATAAAATATATGCCAAAAGTCGATTTTGACTGTAAATTTTCTGCGATGTAATGGGTCTGCTTTTTAATTATTATGAATACGAAATTTATGCCTAAAAATGATTCTGACTAATAAAATTATGAGTTTTGAATGTATGACAAATGAGTGTATGCTAAACGATTTTCTGCGAAATGAAGACTACCGTCCGTACTATCCGTTGTTATGCAAAATGATATTATGATATAAAAAGTTCTGCTAAAGACCCAGTTGCGACCAATTAATTAAAAAAAATTATACCAACCCATTCAAATAGGTTTTAAGAAAAAAGTACGCTGAAACCTTGTTTTATTCGTTTACAGCAGTGTAAGAACACTTCAGTAAATTATATCGGTACCTATAAGAAAATATCGCGTCCAAAATCATTATCCGAACAAAAAATCTGTACCAGCAAAGCAAACTTTATAATCCTTATTAAGAATGAATTTCCCGATAACCGACGTCATTCTGCCATAGTTATGCGCGTTCTCGTTAAAACCTGCAAGAATTTTCGCCTCATTTACCGCTAGCTGCCGTGAGACGTCTGTGTGCGGCCAAATGTATGGAGAAAATATTACGCGATCTATTTTAAAACGTTCGCATTTGAGACGAAACTTAGTTGGGTGTAGACGGGCCACTAACTGAGGTTTGTGATAATAAATACAAATTTTTGTAGATCGTGTGAACCAGACTGCGGCCTTCAAAAATATATGGCCTATATACGGCTTACAAATTCTCGGATGCCCCCCAAGTTGGCGGTTAAAATCTACAAGTCCGTGATAAGACCTGTCATACTGTATGGATCAGAATGTTGGGTAGTGAAAAAGACGGATTAAAAACATGCAATCGTTTTTAGTAGCGGAGATGAGAATGTTGAGATGGATGTGTGGTGAGACGAGAATGGATAAAGTGAGAAATGAGTATATTAGAGGAAGTTTGAAAGTGGCGCCAGTGACTGAAAAGTTGAAGGGGAATCGTTTGTTTTGGTATGGCCATGTAAAGAGGACAGATGAAACGCATGCTACCAAAAGAGTTATGAGTATAGATGTGTATGGGTGGAGAGGGAGAGGGAGGCCATAGAAAAGATAGATGGATTGTGTGAACAGTGATATGAAAAAAAAGGAAGTTAGTGATAGCATGACAGTTGACAGGATAGAATGGAAGAAACAAACGTGTTGCGCCGACCCTAAATAAGATGGGACAAGAGCAGGAAGATAATGATAATACAGCTTACAAAGGTACCTGAGGTCCTAGTGTGACAAAGCTTATCAAAGTTATGATATTGGCAACATGCTACTTACCTACTAACATTTGTCACCTATAATTTTGACTATTTGATAATCGTTACCGCTGATAGAATATCACTTTATCGAGAGGTACTGGTGGCCTCATTTCTTTACCATTAATAGAAAGTCTGTTAACATTATAAGCATTTGTAGGTAGCTCTATTTTGTACTTGGATGATGTAACAAAATTTCGGAATTGGAAAATAGCGGTTATTTTGTATGAAAAATAAAGTGACATTACAAAAAAACAGCCAATATCTGCCTCTTGTCGAGTAACGTATGTTAGCCACTAACTACTACTTTCAACAAATTCTGACATTTCTTCACAAGTGACATGAAATAAAGTCCTAAAATATGGATGTGAATGTTTTACACATGGAGTCATCTCGCATATCCCAGGTTCATAAAATTACCGATTCCTGGCAAGTCGCAATTAAAGCATGTTGACTTTAGTTTCCATTGCTACCAGCCTACCCCTGCTTTACCCGGGTTTTTTTATACTTTAACGTTAAGTTATGAATAAAAAAACTACGAATCTATAATATAGGTTGGGTAATAGAGAAAGTTTTTTTTTTCAAATAAGCGCTGTAGTTCTGTTTATGCATGTCACACCAACTCACAATATTCCTGCTCTCTCTGGCCGCCAACTTTCTAGTCACTTCAAAGTGGCGCGTCTGGACAAACACTAAGGAGGCATGAAGGCAACACTCTTAATATAGTCGAGGTACAGCGTAATATTCCTCGGTGTTTTGATTACTGCTAATGTCGCAAGGATATAAATGAAGGTAGGCGCGGACAACCGTAGCTCAACAGTAATACCTACTTAAACTACAAAAACCACCCTTACTGTTATGAAAATAAAGAGGCTGTTACGTCAAAATATAACACCGCCACGGCGGTCAGGTTTGGACCTACTAAATGATTATATTAGATCAGATGTTGTAATCAAATGCTTATAGCTTTATAACTGAAGCTCATGGAACAGCTAACAGAGTAGAACAAAGATGCCTTCTTGATTAATATACCGACTAGTAATACAAGGGCACTTCCCCTCGACATCTCCACATTTAGTGTGCGTACAGCCAAAGTGTGTCCAACATACCTGGAAGCTGGTAGCCGACAGCCTTCAAAGCAAGAGTGAATAGGCCACTTTTAGAATTAATCGTTCCACCGTTACCCTCAACCTCATTGATTACCAATGGGCTCGCTTACCATAAAGTAAAACGAGGTCCAGAGCGGGCTCTTTGGGAATTAAAATAAAAACACCAATTTACTCCAAAAAATTCAAAATTCAAATGTTTTTATTTCACATATGTCTACGTGAGCACTTATAAAACGTCAGAAGCTAGTGCACGGTTCCAAATTGGTCGTTTCCTATGGAGAAGCACCGGCTTGAAACTCAATGGTTACACTTTTAAAAAAAATAGTTGTTCTTACAATATTTCCATATTACAGTATAAATAAATAATAAGTAAGGACTGTATACATCAGTCAATATTGTAAAAATAATCATAATAAAAAAGTGAGTCGTAACAGGAAGTAATCTACGAATTCGCAGAGTCTACAGTGTTCTCACATTCACATTATAAAAAAGCCAGAAAAAATCTCTCTATCAATAAATGAGACGTTAACAAAATAAATTACTAACGAATTTAAGGTGGTCGGTGTCTAATAATATAAAAAAACATTGCAAAAGCAATGTGTTAGAGAAAAAAATATTATATATTACAAATTACAACAAAGATGGAGCAGTTAATAGACACGTTTACACAATATTATGAGTTACTAGGGGTCCTCATGTGCAGAAACATTCATTGCCAAACAAGCGTGTCTTCGACATAGTCTCACCTTGTAATATACTTTTTTGGTGAGGACACGCTTAATATGAGTTTTCAATTTTCCCTCGTTATTTTCAGTCACCGCCTTTGGCAGCTTGTTATAAAAGCGTATGCTGTTTACTATAAATGACTTACTGGTCTTTACTAATATCCATTGGGTAGTACAATTTCGTGTTTACGTAGTAGGGCCTTTGGTATGTGCTTTATCACAATGTTAATCTTCACCATTTTAAAAGCATAATAAAATAATTTTCACAGAGCAAAGTCATTGTCTCAGTATGAACCCACGACCTACAAGCACGTAAGTCACGGCTGTTACCACTGGGCCACCTTTGATTTTTTTTTTTAATAGAATCCGAATCCTCCAGTAAAATATAACGGTGTTATAAATTCAGAGGACCCCGTTTACGGCTAAAGTAATTGTTATACAGAATTAATGCCTGATCTCGAACATGCTATATTGAATTAAATGTAAGTCGTAAATTTCGTTAATTAACTTGATGGCATGTTAGGTTATTGCGTTTGAATTCATTTGAGATATTGATATTCCTATATGATATGAAATAAAATAAGTCTAACGTAAATGTTGAAATTATATTTGTTGGCAGGTACCAACGTATGTCTTTTTAGTGGAGACAGTCAGCTATTACATCAGAAAGGAGCGAAGTAGCGGCGACGATACGCAGCGGTTTTTTTTAACTTTTGGGTTGGATATCATCAAGTAACTTCTCCTGTTCTCGGTTGAGCGAGAGGAAGTGTTAGATTGGCTAAAACTCGACAGTTGCTCTTTGCGTTTCAAAGCCGCGCAAATAATACCGCAGCCCATAAGTAACGGTGTACCGTGAAAATGTGAAACTATTTCCACAAAGCTGTGCGAGGCACTGCGCGCTGCAAAAATAGCGACGCTGAAATGGTGTCTAGCTCCATACCTATTTATGTCTAATTATAGTTCTATAGTTTCCACAAATCCCTGACTTTCTTTCGTGACAAGCGGCCCATACCCGTTTAATGGGAACCGATCACTTTTCCGAAATTTTTTTGTTCGAATTTCATTTTACCGAAAACTATAGACCGATGTCTTTTTTGCCATATGCATTATTTGATATATTTTGAGATCATCGAAGTATCATGTGTCATAGGTATTATTTTACCGAACTATTTTTCGCCGATTTACAAAATAACTTTTTGCTATTGGCCGAAGCCTCTTTTGAACTTTTTTCATTTGCCAAACAATTTATTTGTTATATTTTCACCACACCGAAACAACATTTGACGGAATTGGGATGGACGGTTACTTGGTAGCATTTTCAATATTAAATTAAAATAGTGTCATAAAAGGTCAATATGTTGTGCTGCAAAATTTAGTGACAGAAATGAATCGCTGCAAAACCGACTTCACACAGTCTTACATTTGCCCTACCCCTAGAGTGTAATTTAATTCCGCGTAGGCGCGGAGGGGTAGGGCGGCCCGCGAGCTGAGGAGCAGGTGGTTTGAAGGACCGCCACCGCGGCTGAGGCTAGCCGAAGCTGCGGTGGTGAGCGTTAAAACCATCTGCGACGATAAGCTTGCGTGGGGCCGCCCAAACCCTGCAGCGCCGGAGCCGTGACAGAAACAATGCTTGCTGCATGCCTGCTTCCATGCTGCATGCCTGCTTGCATGCTGCATGCCTGCTGCATGCCTGCTGCATGCCTGCTGCATGTTGCATGCCTGCCGCATGTTGCATGTCTGCTGTATGTTGCATGCCTGCTGCATGCTGCTTACCTGCTGCATGTTGCATGCCTGCTGCACGCTGCATGCCTGCTGCATGTTACATGCCTGCTGCATACTACATACTTGCTGCATGTTGCATGCCCGCTGCATGTTGCCTGCCCGCTTCCATGCTGCATGCTTAAAGCAAGCATCCTTGTTTGCATGCTTATTACTAGGAGTATGGTAATTAAAACAGTGTCATAATGAATGTTCGAAAACATAATACTTCGAACAAATGTTATTTCGGCTAAGTGCACCATCGGTGAAAAGTTTTTCGACCAAATGAAACGTCGGAGTAACGAAAAAAATCGAATTGATAATAGGTCAACTGATACAGTGGCAGACGTGACTTCGATGAAATAGAAAAAAGCGAAACGATAATAGTTGAAAAGTTTTAGGTGAAATGAAAGTCGGTCAAATATTTTTCGAACTTATGATAGGTAACCCCGTTTAATATTTTGGTTAGTGCAAAAAATTGTAACTTACGGAGGCGGATATACATATTATTGTACAATTATTTTGACCATGTAGGGGCCGCCGTCAATAAATTGTGCAACCCACATAGCACAATAATATTGAACGTGTATGGGCCGCATAATAACAGCAGGTGACTGGCGTCAATATAGCTACAAAACACAAACAACTTTCAAAACCGTTAAATATAATCAGTTATTAACAGATAGAGTTACAAACATGTTTTTAATGTACCCTTGTAACGTTCACGAAGTTTTAATCGTATATAAGACAATTACTTAGCAAGAGTAATGATCGCACCGCTGTAAGCTAGCTAAGATAAATTGAGGGGGAACACAATAAAAAGCCTGCGGAATCCCTATTTGTATAAGTACAGGTGTTAGTAATATCATTATGTTGTTGGAGGGTTCAAGGGGGTGAGCCGTGGATGGATATTAATATGATGTTGATATAGAGAATGTTAGTTGGCTGTATCATACAACCATATTTTCAAACTAACCGACCAACCTTTCGGTAAGTCCCATCTTTGAGGAGTGGCTGGAAAGGCAACACAGCGTCCTTACCTTCCGCATGACGCAGGTCGCAGGTCGTGCGGAAGAAATGCCCGAGTGTCACCATTGTAAGGACCGCTCGGAGGACACGGTGGAGCATACGGTAGAGGTTTGCCCCGCCTGGGCAAAGCAGCGCCGTATCGTCGTGGAGGCAATCGGCGACAGCGATCTGTCGCACCGGGCCTTGGTACAGGCCATGGTCCGGAGCGAGGAGGAGTGGCAGGCGGTCGCCTCCTTCTGCGAAGCAGTAATGCTAGCAAAAGAGGAGGCCGCACGTGCACGCGTGAGGCAATGGGCCCCGCGCCCCAGCCGCGGGGATTCCGATCCCGATTTCTGGCCACCGTAGCCGTGGCCGGACGGCGACCAATGGGTAGCTCGCTGTACGACCGTCCGGTAACCGTCCGGATCGAGCCTAAGTCGTCGACGGCGCGCAGTGTTCCACGTGCGTCTCAAGGAGATGATAGATGTCAGCAACCGTAGGGGCCCTGCAAGGTCGAAGCCTACTGGGGCCAAGAGTCTGATTCTGAAAGGTATGAAAGGTAACGAAGGAACAGGAGTGGGTTTTTTAGTCAGCAAAATTCTGACACTATCTCTCGCCCCGCCCACGAGCGGGGGATGTCATTGGATGATTTTCCAACCGAAAAAAAAACCGACCAACCTTTATTTGTTTTTATTGATACCAATTTAATTATTTTATAATTAAAGAATTATATAATATAATGTTTAAATACTTATAAAAACTGAAATAACTTAATTGGCGGAACTATAGAAGTAAGAAACAAGAAGAAGAAGAAGAACTAAGAACCACCTTCAGTCAACCATCGAGTACTCGTATAAACAAAGCAATCTTACTTGTTACGACAGTTCTGCTGTGCTACTATGAGGAGTTCCGTTCCATATCTTCGAAATTCATTATCATGACAATATTTCTATGGGACGATTCAACCAACTCGGAACTGCGCTCTTTTTTTTATTGTTGAATTGAAAAGTTCGCGCTTGACCGCTATCTCACCTACTGGAAAGTAAAAGTGCTCTTTCAAATAAAATATGTAGGTTTTTTTTTTTAAATCGGTTTACAAATGACGGAGACATCGCTGGACAAATATATTGTTTTGCAGTTGGTTAAAAAATGCTTTCATGAGTTTTTCCAATATAAAGATATGCTGAGTAAAACTCTGTCCTTTGTCCCTTGGGTGACGTCATTCATCCTTCTAATGAAGCCTATTGTGAGTGACGAGGTAGGGACCTCGCATTAGATATCAATAACTTGATATTTCAGTCAAAATCGTTTAAGATATCATCGTATTAAAGCAACATATTGGTGGACATATTAACCAAAATAAAATCATAGGTCTCAACAGAATACTATAATATGACCTCCTAATAAAGAATATACTACGTTAAACGACCACATTAACCCTTTAACTGCCTACGACGGTTATATCCGACAAACACCCTCGCATTTAAAATATTTTTCTTTCTACACTTTATTCCGTCAGAGTCGCATATCCACGAATAAATATTCCATCTCGTCAGCTCTTCTGTCACCTATGGGGTTCGAAGAGCTAAACAAGATGATATATATGATAGCATAGCATAGCATAGTCGGCCTTATAATGTTCCCACTGTTGGGACTCAGGCCTCCTCTCTAGGAGAGGGAATGGGCCGTAATCCACCACGTGGGCCCAGTGCGGGTTCGTGAATGTCACATGTCTTAGAATTTTTGGTTCGAGGACATGCCGGTTTCCTTACGATGTTTCCTTCACCGTTTCGAGAGCAGTGGTGATGAAATAAATTACACAAAGTAATGCGCCTGGTTGGGTTTGAACCCGCGACCTACAACTCGTAAGTCGGGGCCGTTACCACTCGGCCACCACTGCTCTACAAGATGAAGGACCCAGTAGCAAACACACGACTGTGTAGGATGCGAAAACTCTCGTTGGACCAATCCGACATGAGCGGTAAAAGGGTTAAAATAATATTTTCAGAGAATTATATCCATTACCACGTCCCACTGTGTTACCACGACCCACTGTGTTACTACGACCCACTGTGTTTTCAACAATGTTGTTAGGGAGGTAACAGCCCATCTGGCACAGTGTGATGGTCAAGATCGTAAAAGCAAACAAAGTGTTGAGTTTAGGGTCCTCGGAAACCAAATATACATACGTACATTTGCAGGTATATTTGCATATTTTTTTTAGTATGCAGTAAAACTAAAACCCATATTCCCAAATCTCTTTATTCAGTTTATTTTGTTATTTACACAAGGCCAAAACGTATTGTTAAATTGTTGTGGTTTAAAATACGCGGCCGTAATACGTTTTTTTATTACGGAATTATAATCATTAAAATCAGCGACAAGAAATATGTAACCAAGATTTATGTAACTCATAATATGATTTAAAAGAGTGTCCATGGAGTTTCTTGGACATTCTTCTCCATAGAGATCTACGCTTTGGAACGTGCAATTTAGCTTCACTTTTTTTTACTGATCGACATTTTGACAATTTAAAAGTGCCTATCATTGGCCTATTTAAAATAAGCGTTTCTGCTATCTGATTTGATGAATACAACTCTCTCAGTTTGTCTTGCCCTATTGAATGTGTGTGTGGGTAGGACGAAGGGTTATATTTTCGTAAGTAAATACGTATTACATCTGCTAATCATATTTCAATCAAGATATAATTTGACAATGATCCACCAAATGCTAATAGCTAAAGATTTAAATTTTCATCGCACTTAGAACACACCCTTCAATTTGAGTGGGTTTCACCAAGAGCTACATTACAGGTTTCTGTCAAAGATTTATTTTAACGGTAACTTTAACAATGACCATTGAATTTTACCATCTACCAGCTAAGGAGAGGAATTCCCTGCCGGAATCTGAGTTTTCTGATATCTTTAAGTCATGAGTGAATAGGTTACTTCTGGGCAAGCGTGCTCTATCGTCTTCCACATCACCCTTACAATCAGGTGAGATAGTAGTCAAACGAGAGCATACCCGAGCAGTGCAAGTTCGATCGTGTACGGAGTACTGCTCTCATCTTTGGGACGGATCTGCCCGATACCAGCTTGATGCACTTGAGGCAATTGAGAGGCGAGCCAGGAGAATCATTGGCAATGATGCACTCGTTGAGTCGAGGCTTCAAAGTCTTGAGCATCGACGCCGAGTTGCTAGCCTGTCGGTTTTCTATCGGTTGCATTTCGGGGAGTGTGCTTCGGAACTGCATAACCTAATTCCGCCTAGCCTGTTCCATCATCGGCCTATCAGGCGTACGGCAATGTGCCACCGGTATCAATGGTCATCCCACCTATACGCACAAAACGTTTTGGGAACACATTCATTGTGCGTACAGCTAAGGAGTGGAATTCCTTGCCGGAATCTGTGTTTCTTGATGGCTACAACCCGGGAATCCTTAAGTCAAGAGTGAATAGGTTACTTCTAGGTAATCGTCGACCGCATCTTCGCTTTCCATCAGATGAGATAGCGGTCAAGCGCAAACCTATCAAGAATAAAACTTAAAAAAATACCCATAATAAAAAAAAATATTCCACCGTCACGTAAACGCTTCCTTTTTCTTCAAAAAAAAACGTCATTATTTGTTTAATTCGTGTCATTAAGTGTGATGATCGGTTAATGTTATCGTCACTTATGACGTCATTACTAAATTGGAAATACCTATATTTCGATTAACCAAGGATTTGTAGGCTGATGAGGCATAACTTATCGTTACAGTTTGTCCAATTCACATTTCATATTTCTACGTTTTATGTGACACTAATAAAATAATGTATTATTCCTAATAATATCTATGGACTTAAGTTTTGTTTCGTCAAATACTATATATACTACCCTTTGATATTTTTATAACTGGTTTTGACAGTATACATCTTTTTTTTTAAATCGTAATAAATTCCTAACTGAATTAAAACAAAATAATCAAATAAAATAGAGGCTAGGGACATGTTTACTCATGTCGTCGCGACTGTTTAGTGAAACATGCCAGCAGCCAGGGAAAAAATAACTCGGCCCATTAACCAGGACAAAATATTGCCAACCGAGCCGACACGACATGACGTAGACGTTGCACTTACCCGGCCCCACTCGGGGTTCAGCGATAATTGCTTTGACTTTTTTGTCTTTTGTAGTATCATAGATATAAACAAAATGAAATCAATGTCATTATGCTTTTTTTTTTATTGAGTGGGAAAATCATCCTAATGACATCCCCGCTCTTGGTAGGAGCGGGAGATAGTGTCAGACTCTTACTGACTAAAAACCCACTCCTGTTCCTTCGTTGCCTTCGTCCCAGGGCCCCGGGTTCCGAATGTCATTATGCTCACATTTTCAGAGGTAGTGGAGTTATATAGTCCGGAATATTACTTGTCATCATATAATCTTAATAAACTGATGCGCTTCACCATCAACGCTTGCATCACTGCTTACCATCAGGTGGGATCGCAGTCAAGCACTAGTTTATATCAATTAAATAATATACATAATCATGGCCATAAGGCCGCAGCGTTGGAATGAAAGTAACCTAATTCTTTTTAATAACCTAATTTTTTTTAGTAACCTAATTATTATAATTTGTGAGAAATGGGCAAATGCGCTTAGTGTTGTTATAAGTAATATTAAATGTATCGCCCCCGCGTTTCTTTCTTACTCATAATTCTGACGGTTATTCTTTAAATTTTGAAGACCACAGCTTATAGCAAAATCATAAGTTTCAGCTATTTTAAGTTAGGTTACTTTCATTCTAGAGGTGCAAAATGCCACACATTGTTGAGAGTAATCTACATAATTGTTAGCCAACATATTTTTAATTGAAACAGTGAAAATATTAAACTTATCGCCATACTACGTTTTTATGGAAGAATGACCGACTAGGACACTCTTAATATCCGGTTTCATCGGTTATCTATCGAACATTACTATACCATACCATACCATATATGGTATACCATAGATTTAAGTTTGTGTTAAAGTTTTGTTACTATTTTGGTGTACAATAAAGTTTATTACTATTCTATTCTATTACTTGAATATTTTTAACTACGGTTGCCTATTAATACAAATTCATACTGTATGTTTTTCTTCCTGCACCCTTTCGTGCAATATTTCAAACATGGAAAGAATAAAAGAGCTAATGTTATGTAGTACAACATCAAAGAAAATTTATTAACGTAACAATTGGTATCGGAAATAATGCACAACTTGTGTTACGTTACTCCGGCGATCGACTCGGGGCGGGCTAACGCGTTTCCTTTGTTCAACCTTATAACTTATACGCGAAAAACCATTTCATTTAAAATTCCAATAAAATAATATTAAAGTTAAGTAAACTATTATTATAGTTTTCTATTCCAGCATATCTGCGTAAAAAAGCTGATATCTATTATTGACTTGCCTGTTGGTCTAGTGGTTAGTGGCCCTGCTATAACGGAGGTCGAGGGATAAATTCCCGCTGAAGACAAATGTTTGTGTGATGAGCACGATCATTTCTTTTGTATCTGGGCGTTAATTATTTATCTGTAATTATGTATTTATTTAGAAATATAATAAGTATGTTTATCAGTTGTTTAGTACTCATACCACAAGATCTTCTTTATGGCGTTATGTGAAATTTGTGGAATAATATTACTATTAAAATTAAAAAAATCAAAGTTACAAGTGTGTAGGGGGATGAAAGGGACAGATTTCGCGACAGCAGGAAGGAGTAAGGGTGGTCTTTCAAAAGATGGAAGGAGTGAAAACAAGTAACAACAACTTTGCCCAAGAGTGGAACAGAACAGGCTATCAAAAAAATAATAATAATAATGTCATTGATTCACTCATCTATTTAAAATAAAACAATTTTATTATAAAATAAAAATGAATTAAGTTTAATAATTATTTAAAAAAAAATGTAAATAAATTCCTCGGAGAAGCTATGTTGCTCTGCCAGCCCAAATAGAGATCGCTGTTTTAAGGAGGGAAAATACTTGAAGCAGTCAGCGATGGAGTAGCTTCCTACCATTGAACAAAATTAGAGTAGATTATTAGCTTTCCAGCGGCTACAACCGCGTGAAAATCGAAAATTATACTGAGAGAAAGTGTTTCCGGAAATTATTTGTATGGCTCACAGACAGTTGTTTCTCAGTGTTTTGTATGTGTTAGTTGACATGTTCGTGAACGCGCCTACGATACAGCAGTTTTTATTTCAAATATGTGGCAATATCTTGAAAAATAAATATCATATGTCCTTGTCTAAGGTTCAATCTATACATCTGCATCAAATAAATTGTATTGGGGCCAGCTTTTAAGAAACTGAAACAGAAAGACAGACAGAGACACTTTCACATAAAAAATGTTCGTGTAAACCATTTTAGATTCATAGAAAAACTTACATATTTAGCCAACTCTACGACCCACAAATTCGTTATAGTTTCCTTTTATGAAATAAACGTCAATTTTGTAACCTCTATATCGCGTCGCTCTCAATATTGGAGCCGGTCCAAATGGGGAAAACATTGTCTTACCATCGGAACGACCTTACCTAAGTATAATATGGTTCCATAACGGTCACGGCTGTTATCACAAAGGGGGTAAATAGAGGAGTACCTATTTCCTATACATCGCTAGGAGAGCTAATAGTTCTTATGTCTCAGTAAAAATAGGATTGTCAGCAGGATTATGTTTTATTTTTTTTTATTTATTATGTTTTATTTTTTTGCTGAATGCTTCTGAATTATACACAAAAGCTGAATGCTTCAGAATTACACACAGTTGCTAAATGCTTCAGAATTACACACAGTTACTCATTAAAAATTTGACATTAACAAGGAAGTAAAATATGGCATCAAAAAATAGTCAAATATAATCAAGACAAATACACAAACGGTTCACAACTAAATTCCTGGCATCCTGATAGCTGTAACTCTTCGGTTGTACAATTTCTGGTGCAAAGAGTAATTGGTACGAACAGAATAGATTATTTATTAAGTTACTAACACTGTGTGAATATTTATGTGTTCGAAATAAAATAAATTCTTTTCTTTATTTCTATTTATTCCAATAATTTGTATTCTTCTTCTCTATCCTCTCCTGTTCCCATTATTTGGGGTCGGATCTCCTCACTATTCGGCGCCAAGATATTCTAGCCTGCTTATCGACTCTGGCAAATTGTTTAACTTGAGGTCTATCTCGATTCTATACCATTAGGTCAATGGTGGGCGCCCTCGTTTCTCCTCCTAACGTGTTCATACCATCAGAGGCAATTTTCGTTGATTGTTGCGATTTTAAAGCCGTCCCTAATATATTCATTACGCACCTTATCCAATCGAGTCACAGCTCCCACTGCCTCAACATTCACATCTCGTAGGTATGTACTTTTTGCTTAGAGATCTTCTTTGCTGTTATGTCATTATCGTCGAAAATAAATAATAAAAACGAAGTATAATATAAAACTTCCGCAGGCATTACTATGATTACAGATTAAACTGATTTGCTCACAAATGTAATCGCACAAATACTTGAATTTTTTTTTGTGTTTTAATCATGGTTCCATTACCTAAAAAGGAAAAACCGGAACTTATATAAGATCACTTTTTGTCCGTCTGTCAAGACTCTTTATCTCGAGAACGCGTGGAGGTATCGATTTGAAATTAAAACCACATACATGTATAGGTTATCGAACGGCGAGTATCCACCCTTACATTGTTGAAACTTCAACGGTCCGGACTAAGCGTTTCGACTAACTATAATATGGGTGTCTTCAAGCCTAGAGTGAATAGGCTCTTAATAAACTAGTGCGCCTGACCATCAATGATTGCATCTCCGCTTACCAACAGGTGGGATCGCAGTCAAGCACTGGTTTATATCAATTAAAAAAAAGGTCCACAGTCCCTTGAAGCTGTGAAAAAAATAAACTTCTGAGTTAATGAAAATACAGCCGTTTATGTATTCTAGAATCCTGAGATTTGCTATGAAGCAAAGACTCATAGTACGAGTATAGGAAAAAATCTGAAAACAGTAAATTTGTGAATACGTCACAAAAAAAAACCTTTTTGCGATTAGGTTTCTTTTGTTAGATTAGACAAGTTTGTACAAAACCCTCAGTGCGTGAATCCAACTCGCACTTGCGCGGTTTTTTTCCTTATCTCTTTGATTAAGTTTACATAACCATTGTCAAACAAAGTGCTCTTTGATTCCCCGTCGCAGATGTAACTTGGTATAAAGTAATAATTTGTATTTAAAATTCCTCGTCCCCTTCTCTCCATCGTAGGTATAAATAGGAAGTCGCGGATCTTCAGAGGCTCATCCAATTTGGTTAATATTCGCCCTAAAATGTTATAGCTCATGGGTTATATTGTTAAGCGTCTAAGGGTACGGGCGATGCATAGAAACGTGCATTTAAAGCTTCGAAACTGGTAATTCTGGTAGAATGTCATGTAATCTGATGAAATTGTTGAGTCAGTTATTCGTAATACGTTTTCAGAATCCTGATTGCGTTATTTTCAATAATGGGCTTACCTACTAATTGCAGGGTTTCGAATGAAAATGTTTGCTTTACATGGTAATTTTTTCCTTCTAAACAAAACGCTGAAAAGAATAAAGAATATCACTCTTAAAAAAAAACTGGTACATACTTCACTTTCTAACAATTAATTATTTGCCTGGGCTTATTTTTGTACAATATTTTAAACTAAACAACAAATACCTAACACTAAAAAGTTTTTTTTTCTGAAAACAGCATCAATTAGCATACCTGCATAACTTGACAGCTTTTTAAGGTTCCGTAGCCAAATGGCAAAAAACGGAACCCTTATAAATTCGTCATGTCTGTCTGTCTGTCTGTCCGTATGTCACAGCAACTTTTTTTCTGAAACTATAAGAACTATACTATTGAAACTTGGTAAGTAGATGTATTCCGTGAACCGCAATAACATTTTAACACAAAAATAGAAAAAAAAATGTTTTGGGATTCCCCATACTTAGAACTGAAACTCAATTTTTTTTTCATCAAACCCATACGTGCGGGGTACCTATGAATAGGTCTTCAAAAATAATATTAAGTTTTCTAATATCATTTCTTTCTAAACTGAATTGTTTGCATGAGAGAGACTTCCAAAGTGGTAAAATGTCCTCCCTCCCTGTAACTTCTAAAATAAGAGAATGATAAAACTAAAAAAAATATATGATGTACATTACCATGCAAACTTCCACCGAAAATTGGTTTGAACGAGATCTAGTTAGTAGTTTTTTTTAATACGTCATAAATCGTAAACCACAATTTACCTTCCCCACCGACCGTGTTCCCACGTTGTCGCCGTGGTGGGGCTTGCGTGTCTTTATGACCTTGAGGGCTATGCCGGTAGAGCTACTCATGCCGGAAGGCCTCAAGCGAGAGACCAGACCAAGAGGAACACACAGGCGGAGTCCAGACGGACCGCCAAGGAGGGTGCACTGTCCAGAAGCATCGGCACCAACAGCTGTTGGTGTTTTTGGACAGTGGTTTTGAGAGAGTGGGTTCGCCTCGGGTACGCGTCTGCTTATCAGACGTGACCACGATGGCGAACGTGGTATTGGGGACCCCACCCCAATGTAAAAAAATAAAGGCAAAGCTGAGTTCAGCACATCACCATGGACGCGACTCCGAAAAAGTTATTACCCCAGGAGGGTACCGCCTGCACCGCAGGCGGAGAATCCCTCCCCGAGCAGAGCTCGGGCTGCCCCTCGTATTCTGGGGGGGGCAAAGAGCGCGTCAGGTCCCAAAAGGACCTGTTACCGTCCTTCGTGGACGCAACGAGCCAGGGTGGCTCACCCACTGGTAGCGTGGAGTCCCTGGGACCTGTTCCCAGCACGTCCGCTGCGCCGGTGGGTCCTGCAGAGGCCGGCAGGAGCTTCGGCCTCAGGTAGGTGAGCGGAGACGCGGCGTCGGACTCCGATGCCGCGTCTTCGCTTGGATCGGAGAGGATGGAGGTGGAGGAGTCCACCTCCAAGACCCAGTTCCTCAAGCGCCGCATGTTGGGGGATGGCCGGAGGACATCCTCCGACGACGACGAACTGAGCGTATCGGCCCGCAAAGTCTCCACCGCAGTGCGGGGTGCGGGCCGAAAGATGGGGAAGGGGAGCCGGCGCACCGCCGAGGAAGTGGCCCGGCGATCCCTAAAAGTCGCCAGGGAGGGGTGCCACCCCGGGGCACTCAGTGGCCTGGTCGGCCCTCCGCAACCGGAGCCTTCGGGCAGTGAGCCAGAAGGTTTGGAGGAGGCGCTGAACAGGTTCACGGAGATCGTGGCAGCTGCCATATCAGGCGTGGCCAAAAAAAGGGAGAGGGTTGCCAAGAGGCGATCCATCTCCCAGGCCATGACCTCGATAACAGAGGCACTAGGTATCGTCCTGGAGCCGTTCAAGCGATCCCTCAATAAGAGGATTGAACGGCTCGAGGCGGACCTGGCCGGTCTCCGTGGATCTGGCCCTGAGGTGGCGCAGGTGGCGCAAAAAGGGGGATGCAAGCAGGGGCAGAGTCGGTCCCAGCCCCTGCCCCAGGCGGAGAGCGAGTTGCTGACCCTGCTGCGGCAGGAGCTGGCCGCCTTCCGGCAGCAGCAACTGGAACATCAGCAGCAGTTCCAGGAGCAGGTCCAGCGGCAGTTCGCTGTCCTAGAGGGCATTGTGCTGCGCCCCCCGCTTGCGGCCTCCGGCCAGAAAAGGGTGGCATCGTACGCCGCCGCCGTCGCCGCGGCCCCGGCTGCTGTGCCCAGGGTGGGCCCCTCGGGGCAAACTGGGCGCGGAGCCATGGTGGTGTCGGAACCTCCGAGGCTGGTCCAGGCGGCCAAGCAGCAGCAGCGGCAGGGGAAGCCTACCCCCTCCCCAAAAGGCAGAGCGGTGCCTGCCGCTAAAGCGGCGGGACGTCCTGCGGCGGCAGCGACTAGGCCGCGCCTGCCGCCTCCCCTGCCCGAAGAACCCTCGGCTGGCGCCGAATGGACGGTCGTCGGCGCCAGCAGGAAGGCGGGCAAGGCGGCTAGAGCGGCAAAAAAGCGCGAGCGGCGACAGCAGCGCAGGAAGCGGGCCATGGCGGCCAGACTTCGCACCCCGAATTCCGCAGCTGTAGTGATCACACTACAGCCAGCCGCGGAAAAGAAGGGCGTGACGTACAACGCCGTCATGGCAAAGGCGAAGCAGGCGGTGGTGGATCACCTCGACGAATTCGGAGCCTCTGAAGGCTTCCGAATGAGGCGCACCGCAACCGGGGCCCGAATTTTGGAGGTCCCTGGTGCGGACAGCGGCTCTGCCGCGGACGCCCTGGCCGCAAGGATCAGGGTGTCCCTGGACGTCGAGGAGGTCCGAGTGTCCAGGCCCACAAAGTGCATAGACGTGCGCATCATGGGCCTGGATGACTCCGTTAGGGTGGAAGAGGTGGTGGCCGCCGTCGTCAGGGCGGGAGGATGCCAGGCCGATCAAGTGCGGGCTGGCACCATCCGTGCTGACAGCACGGGCATGCGGGCCGTCACGGTCAGCTGCCCCGTGTCGGCGGCCAAAGCCATCACGGCTGAAGGCCGTAGGCTCTTGGTGGGCTGGGTCTCCGCGCAGGTAAAACTGCTGGAGCCCAGACCTCTGCGGTGTTACCGCTGCCACGTGGGGCACCACGTGGGGGCCCATTGCGCCGCGGAGGTGGACCGCAGTGACCGCTGCTACCAGTGCGGTCAGGCTGGTCACAAGGCCGTCGAATGCCGTGCAACGCCGCACTGCTACGCATGTGCGGCGGCAGGCAAGCCGGCCGACCACCGGGCTGGGAGCAGGTCCTGCGACCCCCCCGCCAAGGCCAAGGGCAAGGTACGGAGGCCCATCCACCCGGACGTACTCACCGCCGCAGCCGCTTCCTTGGCTGCCGCCGCTGTCGCCGTCGCACCCGCCGCGGCAGGGCCCTCACGGGGGGCTCGGGAGGAGACTGTAATGGACTGTCAATAACGACCCCATTACGTCTCCTCCAGGCGAACATCAACCACTGCGCCCCCGCTCAGGATCTGTTGCTCCAGAGCATGGCGCAGTGGTCGATCAATATCGCCGTGGTCTCCGAGCCGTACAATGTCCTGCCCAGGGGAGACTGGGTGCGGGACTTGGACGGCTCGGTGACCCTAATTTCGTCGGCCGCCGCCGGTACCCCGACCCTCGAGGCCGTCACGAGGGGACGGGGTTGCGTGGCAGCACGGTTCGGGGACATTGCAGTGGTAGGCGTCTACCTGTCCCCGAGCAGATCTCTCGGCGATCTCCACATCTCCCTAATGGAGCTGAAAGCCGTCGTCGCTGGGTTTGGTTCCCTCCCCGTGGTCGTTTGCGGGGACTTCAATGCCAAAAACTTGGCTTGGGGTTCCCGGCTCACGAACCAGCGGGGTCGGATGGTGGAGGACTGGGCTCTGGAGACAGGCCTGGTCGTCCTAAACCGGGGTTCTGTCCCCACGTGTGTGCGGATGCGGGGTGACTCAGTGGTGGACATCTCGTTCGCCAGCCCCGCTCTGTCGCCGCGTGTCGTCGACTGGCGCGTTATGGAGGGGGTGGAGACGTTTTCAGACCACCGGTACATCCGGTTCGACGTCTCCGCCCAAACCTCGATTGCGCCGGTCCGACGGAACCCTTGTGGTCCGCGGTGGGCGCTGAGGCAGATGGACCGGGAGCTCCTCCTGGAAGCCGCGACGGTACAGGCCTGGGTGCAAGCACCGGACAGGCCTGTCGACATAGACGTCGAGGCAGAGTGGTTCCGGGAGGCCATGTCGCAAGTTTGCGACGCGGCAATGCCCCGAGTCCCTCCAGGACGTGCTCAGCGCCAGGTATACTGGTGGTCGCCGGAGATTGCGGCACTGCGCAACGCGTGCAATGCCGCGCGACGCCGGTATGCCAGATACCGCAGGCGCCGCATCCGTCCACCGGATGCGGAGGCCAGAGAGGCGGAGCTGTACGAGGGGTACAGAGCGGCAAAGCGCACCCTCCGAGCGGAGATAAGGCGGGCCAAACTTGAGGCCCGCAACGTGTGGCTGGGGACTCTGAATGGGGACCCATGGGGACGCCCGTACAAGTTGGTACGGGACAAACTCCGCCCCTGGGCTCCCCCGCTGACGCAGAGTCTCCGGCCCCAGCTCGTGGAGGGTGTGGTGAGCACTCTGTTCCCCACGCGAGGGGAACACTCTCCCCCGCCCATGGCTCCGCCACCAGCGGTGTCCGACGCGGACCACGATGGCGACGACGACGACAACGTTCCAGAGGTGACCGAGGTAGAGATGAGAGTGGCGGTACGAAGGCTGAGTGCCAAGAATACCGCCCCAGGACCCGACGGCTTGCCTGGGAAGGCATGGGTCCTGGCCATGGAGGCTCTCGGGCCTCGACTAAGAGGGCTCTTCAGCGCATGCTTGGAGAGGGGCCAGTTTCCACTTCGCTGGAAGACGGGGAAACTGGTCCTCATCGCGAAGCCGGGGCGCCCTGCGGACTCTCCGTCCGCGTACCGGCCCATTGTGCTGCTCGACGAGGTGGGCAAGCTCTTTGAAAGAGTAATTGCAGACCGCCTCGTCGCACACCTAACACGGGTGGGGCCGGATCTGGCGGACGGCCAGTTCGGCTTTCGCAGGAGGCGCTCCACGGTGGACGCCATCATGTGCGTGCGAGCTCTCACGACGGGGGATGCAGTGGCCCAGGGCAGGTGTGTCGTGGCGGTGTCTTTGGACATCGCCAACGCCTTCAACTCCCTGCCTTGGAGTAGCATTGGGAGGGCACTCCGGTATCACCGGATGCCCGACTACCTCTGTCGTGTGGTCGAGGCGTACCTGTCTGACAGGTACATAACCTACCCTGGTCACCGGGGGGTGTGGGAACGTCGAGAGATGTCGTGCGGTGTTCCGCAGGGATCGGTACTAGGGCCGCCCTTGTGGAACATCGGATACGACTACGTGCTGCGCGGCGACCTCCCTGACGGGGTCAGCGTGGTCTGCTACGCAGACGACACGCTGGTCCTGGCGCAGGGAGAGTCGTACCAGGCAGCGGTCGAACTAGCGACACGCGGGGTCGCGACAGTCGTTGGCAGGATCCAGGAGCTGGGACTCGAGGTGGCATTGCACAAGTCCGAGGCCATGTGCTTTCGCGGCCCTCGGAACGCGCCACCACCGGGTTCCCAGCTAACGGTGGGAGGAGTCCACATCGGCGTCGGGTCAACGATGAAGTACCTGGGACTCGTTCTCGACAGCCGATGGGATTTCGACGAGCACTTCCGACGTCTGGCTCCCAAACTAAATCGGACTGGGGCTGCCCTCGGGCGGCTCCTGCCCAACCTTGGGGGTCCAGACGCCTCCTGCCGGAGGCTCTACGCGGGGATCGTTCGGTCCATGGCCCTCTATGGCGCGCCGGTGTGGGCGCCGGGGCTGCGGAAGCAGCCGGCGGCCCGGCTGAACGCGTGCCAGAGGGTCATGGCCATACGGATGGTGCGAGGATACCGGACGATTTCCCGCGAAGCGGCGTGCCTTCTTGCTTGCCGAAGCGACCGTGGGAACTGGAGGCAACAGTCCTTGCACTCATGCACGAACGGCGCATGGAGATGCAACGCCGGGGCGAAACTCCGCTGCCGCAACAAGTCGCGGCATGGCGGACAGAGTTCCGGCGAGTTCTCATGGAGAAATGGCGACAGCGACTGTCGCGACCCCGTGCTGGGCACGCCACAATTATGGCGGTAAGTCCCCTCTTTGAGGCGTGGTTGGAAAGACCTCACGGCGTCCTCACATTCCGCATGACGCAGGTCCTCACCGGACACGATAAGTTCGGGAGGTTCCTGCACCGGATTCGTGCGGAAACGACGCCCGGGTGTCGCCACTGTGTGGCCCACCCGGAGGACACGGTGGAGCACACGGTGGAGGTGTGCCCCGCTTGGGCAGAGCAACGCCGTGACCTCGTGAGGGCAATCGGCGGCGGTGATCTCTCGCGCCGGGCCTTGGTTCAGGCCATGCTCCGGAGCGAGGAGGAGTGGCAGGCGGTCGCCTCCTTCTGCGAAGCAGGAATGCTAGGAGCTGCTAAGGAGGCGGCCGATCGCGTGAGGCAACGGTCCTTACGCCCCAACCGCCGCCGGGATTCCGATCCCGATTTCCGGCCACCGTAGGCGCGGGCTTGTAGACGGCGAGCAATGGGTGGCTCGCCGTCTGACCGTCCGGTAACCGTCCGGACCGAGCCCAAGTCGTCGACGGCGCGTTTTGTTCCACACGCGCCTCAAGGAGATGTCAGCAAATCGTAGGGGCCCAGCAGGGTCGAAGCCTACTGGGGCCACGGGTAGTGTGAAAGCGGAGCCCGGGGCCCTGGGACGAAGGCAACGAAGGAACAGGAGTGGGTTTTTAGTCAGTAAGAGTCTGACACTATCTCCCGCTCCGCCCAAGAGCGGGGATGTCATTAGGATGATTTTCCCACCCAATAAAAAAAAAAAAAAAAAAAAAACCACAATTTACCTTTCAAGTTTGTACGGAACCCTCAGTGCGCGAGTCCGACTCGCACTTGCCCAGTTTTTTTTATCATAATAAAAGTAATACTAAATAAACTTATTAGAGATAACAAATTAGTTTTCGTTTATGGGTTCATTTTAAATATTAATTTACGTACTTCTTACATTGTTTAGTTCTTTTAATCTAAAATGTATTTTTTATGAAGCAACAAGAATAACACCTACCTCAGCTTCATGGATAGATAATATATTTACTGATTGTAATATAAAAGCATAGCATAGCATAGTCGGCCTTATAATGTTCCCACTGTTGGGACTTAGGCCTCCTCTCTAGGAGAGGGAATGGGCCGTAATCCACCACGCGGCCCAGTGCGGGTTGGTGGATGTCACATGTCTTCAAATTTTTGGTTCTAGGACATGCCGGTTTCCTCACGATGTTTTCCTTCACCGTTTTGAGACCTATAAATTACACAAAGTAATGCGCCTGGCTGGGTTTGAACCAGCGACCTACAACTTGTAAGTCGGGGCCGATACCACTCGGCCACCACTGCTCTCCATATAATATAAAAGACTCGTCCATAATTAGTGGCGTGAGGTCTGACCATACTTTTCAACTCGTATCTTGCGAGTTAGTCAGAAAGTTACAATTAGATTCAGAGTTTAGACCGCTTACTTAAATAATTTTAATAAAAATGTTCTTAGTACTCTCTCAATTTTTGCCAATGTTTGGCAAATTGTTTGACTAAAATAAAGATTAACAATTAAGTATGATTGATGCACGGAATGTGCAATGAGCATAATTTTTCTGACTGATTGACTTCTCGACTATTCAAAAGTGCCTGTAATTGGTTTATTTGAAATAACTGCTACTCCTTGCCAAGACTGCTGTCAGATTTCTTGGTATCTGACTATCCTTTACGACTGTCAAAGGTCTACTAATGACACACGGGAACAGCTGCTTAACATGCTTCCAAAGGTACGGAGGAATCTCAGTATGTTCGGTATGTAAAAGATTCGTCCTGATAACCCCATGATCTACCAGCAAGAAAGTCAATTCAGACCCGATTGTCAGCAGCTTAGAGACGTACAGCTGCGAGCTTACCGTCGCTCAGCCAACCATCGACGGTAAGTCTCTTCATACCGACGCAAACTACCCGAGAATCCCCTAAATGCCCATCATATCGCTACCCTGACGACACTATAAAAGTAAATTACGTGACATACTCATCCCGAAGCTGGTCTTTTGTCGTTTCAGATTTATCTCCGACATTAGCCGAAGACACACGAAGATAAAACTTAGTTTACGACCATTCGCCACTATATTTGGACGATATTCCTTTTGATACGTGATGTTATTTGTCGAGGCATTCAGAGAAGTCATTTTATTGGCGAAACCAAATTAGGGTAATAAGGTAAGATGTATATACACAAGTCAAGTGTTTTGCTTGGCGTCGTAATTTCTTGCAAAGATTATTGTCTGATAAAAATGTAGTTGCGTTTCATGGGCCAAGTTTCAAGCCTCCAGCAGGAAGGTGCATCACGATTATATATATTTTTAGTAATAGGTTCTCAGTTATATAAGAGAAATTATTTTTTTTAGGGTACCGTACCTCAAAAGGAAAAAACGGAACCTTTATAGGATCACTTTGTTGTCCCTCCGTCCGTCTGTCTGACTGTTGGTCAAGACCCTTTATCTCGGGAACGCATAGAAGTATCAAGCTGAATTTAAAACCATATACTGAAGTCCGCAGTCCCTAGAAGCTGTGAAAATATCAAACATCTGAATTAACGGAAAAAAAAGATACGACCGTTTATGTCGCAAAAAACGTGTATTTCGACACTCGAGAGAGAATCAAAATTCATAGGGTACTTCCCGTTGACCTAGAATCCTAAAATTTGACACGAAGCAAGGTTTCATAACACAAATATAGAAAAAAATCTGAAAACTGTAAATTTGTAGTTAAGTCACAATTTTTTTTTTTCGATTCGAAAAAATCTTCATAACTCAATTCGGAAATTGAACTGTTTTCATACATAAGTTTGTACGGAACCCTCAGTGCGTGACTTTGACTCGCACTTGCCCAGTTTTTTATTATAAATAGGCTGACGTTTGACCACTATCTTACCTGATGGTAAGCAATGATGTGACCAGTGATGGAGCACGTTCAGAAGTAACCTGTTCAATGTTAACTTAAAGACCCTTAGCTTGTAGCTATTAGAGTACCTAGTGAGCGTTTGTTTTATGTTTAAGCGATCGTCACGTTTATGATGTCCGGTGCTCTAATTGACCCACTCCAAGCTCTTGACCAATCAGACAGCTAAACATGGTGAACGTTTCGATCGCTTTAACGCACTCAGTGTACAGGAAACTCAGACTCCGGCAGGGAATTTCATTCTTTAGCTGTACAATAAACGTCTTCCCAAAACATTGTTGCATTATCGGATTGGACCTGCTTGCGGGACTCAGATGATTTATTTTACTTTATCTTGTTATTTTAAGCATTATCGTCTAAGGAACCCTAAAGAGATGCGAAAAGTCGCGTGTTTTGGGTAAAGGAAAAGGATACATAGGTTAGGTATAAGGTCCATCAAACTTTTTAAGTTACTCCGTGTGAAAACGAAACCCGGGGCCCTGGAACAAAGGAACAGGAGTGGCTTTTTAGTCAGTAAAAGTCTGACACCATATCTCGCTCCGCCCAAGAGCGGGATTTGTCATTAGATGATTTTCCCACCTACAAACAAAAACATAGTGATTGTAGTCTCACCTTTTTCTTCTAAAATACCATGAAATGTCGCTTTTTTTCCTTTAAAGTATTCCTAAACTGGTCCATTTCATACCATAGTACATTGACTGGGCCTTACCCAGGAAGGTATAGATGGCACACTTTTAATTTTTAACATCCCTCAATATAAAAAACAAAATAATTTATTTGTGTAACTGGTTAACACTTTGACATTTTATCTACATACTTTATGGTGTTTATAGAGTAGGTGCGTATTAACGATTTTAGCGTTAGTCTACAATTTGGGTCATCTGTCCCATATAAGGGATAGTTGCTTAATCCATATAAATTACGTTTCGAATAGATGACCCACTGAGAAACAGGACATCTATCGCGCAAAAATATTGATCGCTCTTTGCCTTCACATACAATGGCACAAAAGACATGCGGAAATAGTCAATTTAGTGTAAATTGGAAATGTTTTCGATAAATAAATAAAATTGCATGCGATTCATCCGTGAAATTAAACTGTAAATAAAATGGTAGTACCTATACCACTTTCTGCTCTTTACAGATCCCGCGGTATCAGATCATTGAGGAGGCCATCCTTATGACTATGACCCTTTTAGTTAGGTCCCTTGATACCTTCCGCAACGACCACGCCCATACCAGAGCCCCGTCAAGGGCCGCATGATACCTGTACTTATAGAGCATCCTGGCTTTTGGACCCTCTAGATTAGGATCTGCAGCCCTGAGGTATTTATCCCGAAGTTGTACAAGAGAACATTTAGGAGGTTGCAATCAGCTTGATGTCTATGCCATCAAGAAGTCTTGACCCTAACCCAATCTACCCTGGGATTAGCTCTGAAGACTAGTTAGAAGCCGCAGACCACCTCCTACCACCCTTAGGGCCCTAAACCTGGCACTGATGGAAGAATGCGATAATATTCACCAACATATATTACCTCTGAAACTTCGTGGTCAGTACGCCAAACCGGCTCGAAGCTTTAATGAGATCCCGAGGAGAAAATACCAGTGATGCATGTGATTTGACTTTTGTGTTAGTAATTTAGTAATGGCATTTTTTTGTTGTTTACTACGTTGTTAATGTAAAATAAACTGTAATTTCAATAAAAGTGGATGAAATCGGCTATAAATATATTTTTTTTTATTTTGGAACTACAATATTTTAAGACAAATTGCAATTTTAAAAGTGTGGTACTAAGTTCTGAAGCATAGTTGGCCTTATAATGTTCCCGCTGCTGGAACTCAGGTCCCCTCTCTACGAGAAGGAATGGCTTTAATCATCAACCACGCGGACCCAGTGCGGGTTGGAGGATGTCACATTTCTTCGAATTTTTGATTCTAGTACATGCCGGTTTCTTCACGATGTTTTTCTTCACCGTTTTGAGAGCAGTGGTGATGAAATAAATTATACAAAGTAACGTGCCTGGCTGGGTTTTAACCCGCGACCTACGACTCGTCAGTCGGAGCCGTGACCACTCGGTCACCACTGCTCTATTAAGCAGAAAACGGTACGTGACTGGGAAGTGGCAATAATTTCCCACGAGTTTTAACAAGATTCATTCAAGATTTCAGATTGCAGTTCCGCTGGAAGAAATTTCTTTTAAAAATAAGCAGTACCTTACCTACAATTTTTTTTTGTTTTTATAATACTGTATCTTCTTCCAATATAATGTGAGTACAAAAATTATAAAATAAAGAAATAAGATTTTGCCTCTAAGTGTTTACATAAATCTCACCGTATTTTTACGGCGCGTAGTCACAAGTAGCGTAGTGTTCCACGCGCACTACAAAGAGATATCAGCAAACCATAGGGGCCCAGCAGGGTCGAAGCTTACATGAGTTGTGCAAAAGAGAACCCCGGGGCCCAGAAATGAAGGCAAAGAAGGAACAGGAATGGGTTTTAGTCAATAAAAGCCTGACACGACCACTTCGCTCAAGTGCGAAAGAAGTCATTGTATGATTTGCCGCCTAAAAAAAAACCGTATCACCTTCCAACTCTCTTCACAACCTGCACACGCAACTTTCGTTTTTAACAGAAGCACAGTTCTTAAACCGGAACACTTCTGAGCGCCCACATCACACCACCTCCGAACTTATACAAATTATCTGAACCAACTCCGTAATTGACTTCACCGGTACCTAATTAGGTAATTAGCCTTTTAGAGAAAACTTTTACAGAATGCACCACTTGCGGGCGTGTGCGAGGAGAATGGGGTAATAGATCCTTTGCCCCGCCGACACTCATTGACTTAAGTCGACAACTTCGAAGATTGTTTGAAAACAACTGTTTCTCATTCCTCACGTTGAACATAGAGTCAAGAAGAAAAACGGTTGCTATTTGAAAGGAACTAAATGTGATATTTTTTCGCTAAGGTAGCCATACACGCTAGAGTATACCTGACAGGCTCGCCCGTACAGTTGAGGCTAAAGTGAGCGTATACATTGCACAACTGTGCAAGTTTCCACACAAGCTTACTTGACAGGTATAACTGTGCAGGCAAACCTGTCAGATACACCTTAACATTTTTTTATTTTTTTTATTCTCGATAGGTTCGCTCTTGACCGCCATCTCACCTGATGGAAAGCGACGATGCGGTCGACGATGGAACGCGCTTACCTAGAAGTAACCTATTCACTCTTGGCTTAAAGATTTCCGAGTTGTAGCTATCAGGAAACACAGTATACCTTTTTGGGTTTATTATTTGTTTTATTAAAAATAAACCTAGATACCGTGAGAAGTGGTGTAAAGCATGGTTAATGCAACGGAAGCAATACACTCATGGCAATTTATTGAAAGAATTGAAATTTGAACCGAAAGACTACCGCAATTATCTGCTAATCATTATTATTTTTATATATTTATCTCAAGACCCTTAAAAGGCGGTCCTGGACCTTTAAAAGGCGTACAAGGAGCTGAAACCAGCTCGCAGAGGCCCTTTTAGACGCTTCTAATGGAACGTGGTACCAACCAATATTATTTTTTTTTTAATATATATTTATTTATCTCAGGACCCAGAGGTCCTGGACCTTTGGAAGGTTTACGAGGAGCCGAAACCAAATTGCAGAGGCCTTTTAGACACTTTTAATAGAACGTGGTACCAACCGACGATTATCCCTTTATACGCCATCGGTTCGCTACTCTCCCAGATTTATCGACATCCTAGATAGCGAAGGGCCATCCTCCGATGCCCCATACACGACATCAGGAAGGTGCGAAGAGTTGCATCAACCTTATACAGATCCAGCACCCTCATGAGCCATGTATGCGGCACTAAGTCATAGGCCTTCTTATAATCTATCAACATGTCGACAGATCTCCTCAAGAACGACAAACCTGTTGGCTAATAGCAACATCAATGAGAAGCAGCTCTTTAGTACCATAAGACCTGTTCCTACATCCATTCCGAGAAGCAAACATGATGGAGTTTGTGTGTCAATATGACTATTGATGTTGGCTCTCAGGATTGATGTAAGAACTTTATAGACCGTCGGCAAACACGTGATCGGTCTATAATTTTTAGGCTCCGCAGTACTACCTGATTTATCTTCATCAACGATTACATCACCTCTTTTCATCGGGTGGGATCGTAGTCAAACACTAGTTTATATCATTTACAAGTAAAATGAAATATTATTATTATTTAAAGTTACCTTAGCAACATTTTCCATACAATTACAACTCCAATGAAACTGGTATCATTTTACTACACTTACGCTCACGTATTTTTTACACAGTGTGCCACAAAAATGTATGAAGCTGTCCGATGCAAATTTAATGGACTATCAAGTTTATAGTCACGCACGTAAAGCACGAACTTTATTGTGGCTTTTACAACGCTTTTGGTGATTTCATCTGCACTCCAGTGTACGTGGTTTGCTCGTTTTTATATGTCCAGTTAATGTGAACTAATGTGTACGATTATGTTGACGTTTCGGGGGAGTGGGCTTATTTTTCGTATTTCAAGACTTATCCCTCTTTCGTGTTTGTTTGTGTCAGCTGTACTTAATGTACTCTGAAAGTGGACAAAAAACTGAGAGATTTTATGTGAAATACGGTAAATGACGTGGCCATTAAAATTATACACGATTTTTAGAAAAAGCTCTGCTAAACTTAGAGAACTATATTGGTAATCCTATTAGTGGGAATATGTTTAAGAGTGGACGTATTTCGGCTAAAATGATGATAATGATAATGGCGATTGTTAATCTTTCTTAAGATTCATTGACCTAGGTCAATGATAAGATATATGCAAGTAAGCGTCGTTAACTAAATGAACTCCACCAAGAAGTAAATGTTGATAAAATAAAATAAAAAAACAGTATACTACATTTCTTAAAATAACAACGTATATTTTTTAGGAAAACTGTTGTTAGCAAAGTAATATTGAATATCAATTTAAAATACTTACCGGAAATATTTCCAAATGAACCATTTCAAAAGACATCGTCGGACATCCATCATCGTATCGTATCGTAATTCCGATAAAAAATGGCCAATATTCAATGTATAAATTAAACCTTTCGCGACCCGGAGGTGAACGCAAAACGAAATTTTAAACAAAAACAGTCGTCTTCTATCAAATGACTCTGAGAATTGTTCGCCATGGTACAAGAGTAAAGATGAAAGCGGAATTATTAATTTCTTTATTTAGTTAACAAACACATGCCGCCAGGTCAGCGACTTCACCCATGTCATCATCATCATCATTTCGGCCGAAAAACATCCACTGTTAGACATAGGCCTCCCCCAAGCGTCACTATAATTACTGGTCCTGCGCGTCTCGCATCGGTCGGATTCCCGCGACCCTCACCAAGTCCACCTTGTAGGAGGCCTTCTAACGCTGCGTTTTCCGGTACGTTGTCGCCACTTCAGAACCTTTCGGCCCCATCGACCATCTGTTCTACGAGTAAGGGCCCTGCTCACTGCCACTAAAGTTTGACGGTTCTTCGGGCTATCTCGGTAACCTAGGTTCTCCTACGGATATCCCGTGTGATAGTAATAATTAAATTAATAATTTAATCAATTAAAATAATTTATGATAAAGTATCAAAATAATGTATGATTATTATTATTAAACCTAACATGTTATTATTATAATCAATCAATATTTATTGTACCCAATATATATACTTATTGTGATAATGAACGATCATTGCCTTATTGCTACACTTTGTTGTTTATGTAATATTTTATTTATGAACAATATGTTTTATCTTGGTTTTAAGTATTAATTCAATTAATTTGTAATTTATTTATTTGATTTTAATTTGATTTTAGTTTAATTTAATTTGGATTTGATTATGATTTAATATCGATTTAATTTTATTTTAGTGTTTGATATGAATTTAATTAAATTTATTTTTAAAATAATTTTATTTCCAATTTTATATATTCGCACGTACCTACTGAATATCAATTTTACATACCTACTCATTTATATTACGTTGAAAATGTGGTTGGTTATGCATTTATCTCATGTATTGAATTGTGTTGTTTACTGTAAAATTGTAATGCACCACCGTTTGTTTCACCAATATTTTTTTGTTTTTATTAGAAAATTATCCGTAGAAAACATACTCTCGGGATACAACTATGTTTGTTACTTATTCATGCTCAAATTGCTGAACGGATTTGAATGAAATTTGGCATATTAGTAGACAAATGGTCTACCAGTATGCCTAGCATAGCTCATAGTATCAAAAGTAGGATACTTTTAATCTTAGGAGTACTTTTAATCTTACCTTGTGGTCATTTTCTTGTTTCACCGTCAACCATCTTTTGTACCGCGTACATCGAAGGGCTGGAACAATTTGCCTGCTGCGGTCTTCCCGACCGATTATAATTTATGTGTCTTCAAGGCTAGAGTGAACAGGCTCTTAATAACTAGTCGCCATTAACGATTGCATCACGGTTTACCATCAGGTGGGATTGCAGTCAAGCACTAGTCTATATTATTTAAAAATAAAGTATCTCGTCGGAAAGTACATTTTCGGGCCGATTGAGGTTGAAACTCTTGGGCCGTGGGGTACGAGTGCTCATACACTAAGTATTTAAAAATATTTATTTATCAAAATGCCTGTTCACACTTCCAGTAACCTATTGATATTTTTCTTCTCTCGTTTCTTCATTCATCGCTGCTCCACCAGCACCACGGCCTCTCCCCAACAGAATAAGGTCCGTAATAAAATTTCTGTACACAACGTAAGCGGTTTATGTTTCCTATTTAGCTCTGCTGTTGTATTGGAATTGAATTTTTTCCCTTTCCACCTGAGCGTTCTGTTTGCGCCAATTGTTGCCCCCTCGTGCCTCAATTTGTTTTGCCTAAGTATCTGTCACGGATATGTTAGGTACTGGAGTGTTCATAAACTTCTGAATCGCCATCCTATAGTTCCGTGGAGTTTTGCTGGCTTTGCGTATGGATTAGCAGTAAAATCATTAAACTGTTTGTGTAGCTGTTGGGATCATAAATTATAACATTTTTTTTATCAAATAAGTATGTACTTGATTTTTTTTTTCGGTGGGAAAATCATCTTATAACATTCCCCGCTCTTGGGAGGAGCGAGAGATAGTGTCAGACTTTTACTGACTAAAACCCACTGCTATTCATTCGTTGCCTTTCGTACCAGGACCGAGTCTTCCTTTCAGAATGAGAGCCTTGGCCCCAGTATGCTTCAACCCTGCTGGGCCCCTACAGTTGTTGTGATTAGATTATTTTTTCTATATTTATTGCCTGTTCATTTGATGCAAACAAACAAATTGGTATAATAAGTTATCAAGCACTTAGTACTTCAATGTTCTATTAATTAATTGACGTTCACATAACGCCAATTATACGTGACCGTGTGTTTGCGTATCCGTCACACATAGTTAGCACTCCATTGCACACTTCTCGGTGGCGTTTACCTGACTTTATTGGATCTTCAATAGGAATGACTTGTCGAGTATTCTTAAGAACGTTTTTATTGGGAACCGTCGTATTGAACGTTTAATACAATGCCCAATGAAATGTAAATATTACATTCGGTGGTTTATCTTGTTAGTTATTCTACGAGCTACACAATTCTTGAA
Organism: Mythimna vitellina; assembly: GCA_949316375.1. Taxonomy (NCBI): domain Eukaryota; kingdom Metazoa; phylum Arthropoda; class Insecta; order Lepidoptera; family Noctuidae; genus Mythimna; species Mythimna vitellina. Next base: position 914,224 of record OX438687.1, on the reverse strand, counting down.
AAATTACCTAAATATCGCGACATTCTTGATAAAGATATTTTCTTGCAAAATGTTTTGCAAGAAAATATCTTTCTTCTTTTCCACAAGAAAAAATATAAAACACACTGTAACACAAAATTCGTTATATAAGTAAAAACTGAATCTAAATTAGCAGTACACAATCGTCAAAGGCTCAAAAAAATATTGGTATGTACATTTTATATAAACTCGTTCACACTCGTCCGTGTTGGGCCTGCGACGGAGATCCAGTGCTTTGGTTAGAGTTGCCAACTGTTTTTGAAGAAAAATCACAATTATTCAGTAGGGGAAAAATTATTTGAAAGAAAACCGACTAAGAGCGTGTCAGGGCACGCTCAGTGTAGGGTTCCGTAGTTTCCCGTCCGTCCGTCACTAAAGTGTCCCCACTTAAGAATTAATGAACGAACGACAAATAACACCAATGCCAACGAGAGACCAACCGAACAATTCAGAAATATAATAGCTCATACCCGACCCCATCAACTCAGAAAAAATCTAAACAGCGCGAAGTAGCCCAACGTACAGCGCCGTCTCTCGGGAAATTGGGTTACTAACTTGTACAAACTAAACGGGTTATGTATGTTGGTTTTTCGTTGGTAATTTTGGATTGCGTGAACTAATTTTAATAATTCTTTTTTTTTTTAAAGAAGATACGTTCAGGATAATAAAATATGTAAAGTAAGTTAAAAAACGCTTGCCTACACGGTTAAATTACAAACTTAGTTCAGAAATTATTTTGTATAATAACTTTTCAAAAACTGTTCAACGCATCAAGTTCAAAATAATTTTCCTAGAAAGTCTTTATAAAGTTCTACTTTTGAGTTTTTTTTTTATATTTTCTAAACTTATGGTCAAAAAGTTAGAGGTGGAACACATTTTTGTTTTACTTTTGGAGCGATTGTTTCCCCTATTCATTTTTAAATACATATACAACAATATATCACACGTTAGGATTGAAATGAAAAAAAAAACACTTCCCACTTTACGGGGGTACCGCAATAAAACATTTTTTTCACTTTATATTTTACCACTTGTCTTTGTCAGCGTGATTGATATACATATTGGTATCAAATTGCAGCTTTCTAGTGCTAATCATCACTGAGATTATCTGCGGACGGAAGGATAGACAAACAGGCTTGGCGAAACTATAAGGGTTCCTACTTCCTAGTTGACTACGGAACCCTGAAAAAAAAAGTATCTTTCGAAATTTTATTTATTTGTTTCGTCTCTTGAAGACAATTTTTTATTTGCTACTTGCACGCACTACCAGTTTTTCATGAAAAGTAGAAGTTTCGATGTTTCATTTTACGCATAGTAAGGATTGAAAATAGATTATTTTCATATGCTTTATTTTTATGCAAAAGTATAAAGTATGGTTGGCAACCCAAGGCCTAGGCTGCCGCCGTGACGTGCGCAGGTGTCCCAATATTTTCCTTGCAAGCGGTCGAATTAAAAAAAAGGTCGTGGGGCTATTTGGACCGGGAGTGCGCTTCCAATTTCAACTTATAAAAATATCTTTCTTTTTTGAGTAGTATTTTGAGACCACAAAAAAAAGGCATCAAAAGACAGTTACCAAAAAAACTGTATTTCTATTACTTGTGGTTTGGGACCACACAACACACTACTAAAAAAAAATATGATTTTTATAGGTGGAAGTTGGGTCCCGGTCCAAAGAGAGGCTCTTTGGACCGGGACCCAACTTTCACACGACACGAAAATAAGTGAATAACGAGTAGTTAATAGTTAAGTTTTCTGTATGTTGTGTGGAATTCTCCTAGTGGCCTGGTAGACAACTGTCTACCCTGCCACAACTGGCCTCACACTTTTTTTTTCTTCTTTTTGTCTCTCTAGTTCTTCTTCCATTTCCTCTTCATCTAGACTTCACGCAATGAATTAATATGATATGATAGGACGCTCTAGTTATTTAGCTCACTCGTTTCTATATTCTCTTTATAAAATTTTGCAGGGACCTATGTGATTTATCCCTTTGATCCTTCGCCACTTTTCCCTGCTGTCTAAAATCCTGGTTCACTCATGCATAGGACCGTCTTCAGCAGACTTCATTTGTTACGTCCATCCATATGAGTGAGAAAATACTGCATAGGAGACCCAAGGCTCATTCACTAACCTTACTAGTTCGCAGAAAGAGGCGACCGCCTGCCATTCCACCTTGCTCCAGCCCATGGCCTGTACCAGGATCCGGGGTCCACTGTTGGACACAGGTCTCCCCTAAGTGTTGCCATAACGACCGGTCCTGTGCGTCTCGCATCCGTCGGATGGATTTTTAAAACTACCTTTCCTGACCCTTTGTACAAAATTCCACTCTCCTTTACAGAGAATCCTAGCACTGTGAACAGTATAAGCTGATTGATTATGTATGAAAAAGCTGCTTCAAAACACAAAACAAACCGAACTCATCCAAAACAACTAATTGGGGATATAATAATCCGAGGGACGTAGAATAATTTCAAAAGATTGAACAATGGGCATCACGTACACGCCTGTAACTTTGCAGAGGGGCCCACTTCTGGTGACTGATGAAAAGGTCTGAAGTCCGCTGTAGTGAAGCGCAGTAAAGTCTTCATTGGAGAAAGTAGTTTCAGTAACACTTAATTTTCATCATAATTTCGTTTTATAAAAATACAAGCTATTGCCGTCTGAGTCTAAAATTATCCCTCGGGAACGCACTACTGGTAACGCACACAAGCCTCACGAAAATATATTTAGCCTTGTAAACGTGACAAAGGTCTTGTTGGTGAACAACACTGCGCTGAGCGTGCAGAAATAACCACGCTTGACGATTTATCCTGATTAAACTATCTTACATTTGATTTGATTGGGGAAATATAGCAAGGATTAATAAATAGTTGGTATAACACTGAAATATAAGCTTTAAATCGACTCGTATCCCAAAGTAACCAGGTTTTTAAATATGCATGTATACATATTTGATACTGACAAACAACTTAAATATTCACATGAAATGATTTCTATATGAATAAGTAAACGTCTTGGTCGTCTATATCAATAAGTAAAGTAAAAGTTGAAAAACTATTTAGAACTATTTAAGTAGTTAACTCGTCAAAATATCTGAAGTTATCTATATACTTATAATAAATCTGTAGAAGTGAAAATTCTGTACATTGAAAATATCAAAAAAATCAATGTGTTACTAGACCGAAACCGAACTCAAAAATGTGATTAAAAAAAATTGTCTGTCTGTCTGTCTGTTTGTTCAGGCATCATGCAAAAACTACTGGTTCGATTACGATGAAACTTGGTATAATTATTCTCAATTATCCTGGGCACCAGACTGAGTACTTTTTATCCTGAAAAAGTATATACAATAAAAAACAAACTTAATTTTGCAGTTCGATCCCTAGACCCGATTACTGTTCCAACTGTAAATAATAAGTTTGTCGTAGGTTACGTCACCCGCAGTGGAGTTCACTAAGGGGCGATTCACACCGCTAACATACTATAATATTTTATCTTAAGATACAATATCGCTCGCCATACAATTTAATGGACTACCACACACGATGAAGATAATAAATAATATTTCATATTTTCGTACCTCAAAAAACCTAATAAAACCATTTTCGACTTCTACGCGGACGAAGTTGCGGGCAAAAGCTAGTAGAATAATAATTTTATTTTTAATTTTAAAATAAATTAAAATCGCATTCATTCAGTCCATTTTTAACTTAAAGTTAAATAAAATTTCATTATTGAGGGCAAGGTTGGCGAGTGGTGTATAAACGATTAATTGCTGCACTGTGTGTGCAAATATTTGACGATACAAACAGGTTTTCCAAGTCTGGGTGTCTAGTTTATGTGAGTTAACATGTGAACGCACCCACGTTTCAGGAGTTATTCTTAGCGTGCGGACAAGTGAAAAATAAAAACTGGGCAAGTTCGTGTCGGACTCGCGCCCTGAGGGTTCCGCACAAACTTACCTATGTAAATAGTTTAATTCCCGAGTGGAGTCTCGGAAGATTATTCTGAATCGCAAAAAAAAATTGTGATGTAACAACAAATTTACAGTTTTCAGATTTATTCCTATACTTGTGCTATAAGACCTTGCTTTATGCCTAATTTCAGGATTCTGGGTCAACGGAAAGTACCCTATGAATTTTGATTTCTTCGAGAGTGTCGAAATAACGTTTTTTGACAAATAAACCAAAGTATCTTTGTTTCTCGCTAACTTACAAGTTTTATTTTTTTACAGTTTTAAGAGTCCGCAGACCTGAATATATAATTTTAATTTCAACTCGATACCTCCAGGCGTTCTTGAGATAAAGGGTCTTGACAGACAGACAGACAGATAGACGGACGGACAGCAAAGTGATTTGGAACCGTGCACTAGCTTCTGACGTTTTATAAGTGCCCATGTAGGCCTATATGAAATAAAAAACATTGACTTTGACTTTGACTTTGATCCTATAAGAGTTCCATTTTTTCCTTTTGAGGTACGGAACCCAAAAAACTATTAAATGGGGACCATTTAGTAGTTTTTAATGAACTATATAATTATTTCGCTTTTCTAGATTCGACATAGCTGATATAATGTCACTTCGTGTAACTAAATAAAGACTCGCTGCTTTGCTTTGCTTTGCTTTGCTCAGGTACGTCATTACATTTCTTTTTACCGGTAACTTAAATATTTGGGGCGACATATAGCGGCCAATTAAGGCTAAACTTATCATAAAAACAGTAAACTGTAATTAGTACAACCTTATCTTCGTTACCGATCTGCGGTTGTACTCAGTACACAGCGCGACACGAGCTAGATGTTCCCCGAGAATTAACTTTATTGAGTTTTAACTTTATCCTTAGAACTCAGAAAACCCGAGAAAAGAATATTAAAAAAATAAACTGTGGTTACGTCAGTGTAGGCTCCTAAAAATCGTGTTTAAAAAAGGTAAATTCTTCTAAACTCATCCTGATATTTCATGAAAAAGCGTTTTCGTGAAAACACTAAATATTAGGAGTAGGAAGTAAAAATCTGTTGTATGTAAAACTTCTACCTCCATATGCGTGCTGATCTGATTTTTTAAAGTGAAACACATTTTCATGAATGATACAGGATCATATGATGTTTTTTTTTGTGGATAAAAGGCTGGTCCCTGTCAATAAGCAAGTACACACAGTCAATAGTGAATATTTGATGTGACAACTACAATCATTTTTTTTTCAGTTTCAGTATTAACTAGGCTTTAAGAGAGTGTAATTCAGGAATGAAATCCGTTACCGGAGTGTGTGTTTCTTGATAAGGATAACCTAGGAGTCAAGTCAAAAGTGAATAGTCGTATGTATACATATTATTGAGAGAATAATAAAACGAATGACGAAAATGTAGCAGAAGTAACATTCTTCATTTCCATGCAACTTCGTCGGTGTGTCCAACTCAACCGTAAACTCATGTAAAAAGTATTTCATACCAACATCCGGCGAGGTCGCTGTTTGGCCGGAAACGGTAATCGGCCGCCGGAAGTGGGCCCGCTGTTTATTGTTGACTACGAGTCCTGCTTGCACCACAATTGGAGCCTTACGCCGCAATCATACGACGTCAATTCCCTGTAATGACAGACTGCACTCACTCGGTACTTCGAAGTAGTTATTGTTTAACTTTTATTCTGTAATGGTTCTTGACTTGATTTTGAGTGTATTTGTGTGTAATTTCTACATTTATTAGAAACGGATTTGCGATAAGAGAGTACTGCACTGTTGGTGTAAGTAAAAAAAGAGATCAAAAATATTTTTTTCATTGATATAAACTAATGCTTGACTGCAATCCCACCGGACGGTAAGAAGTGATGCAATTGTTGATGGTGAGGCGCACTAGTTTATTAAGAGCCTATTATTCACTCTAGTCTCTAAGACACCTAAATTATAATTGGACGGGAAGACGGCAGCAGGCAAATTTGACATGATATACGACGAGACGAATTGCAGTATTTTGCATTCGGTCAACCTCTCTTCCAAGATGATGACTCCAATTTTGTCGGGTACAGCCTTAACGGAGAAGTGAGTGATGAACGCGAATTTTTCACTGTCAAAGTCATTGTTGTCACGGGCTGACAGTTTTCTCGGGTAGTCCGTGACACCCACCAGCAAACTTATTAACAGCAATGTTATCACAATGTTATCAAAGCTACCGTAGGAGCCCAGCAGGGTTGAAAACTAGTGGGGCCATGGATTTTGTAAAAGAGAAACCCGGGGCCCTGGATCGAAGGCAAAGAAGGAACAGCAGTGGGTTTTATTCTGTAGAAGTCTGACACGCCCTCGCGCTCTACCCAAGAGCAAAAGAAGTCATTGCATGATTTTCCACCAAGAAAAAAAATGCTGTTTCTTGAAGCATTCGTAGATATGTCTTCGTTGAAAAAAAACCGGTCAAATGCGACTGACTCGTGCACCGAGGGTTCTGTACAAACTTATATAAATTATATATATATATATATAAATATTTCATTTCAGAATCGAGTATCGAACATTTTTCCGAATCGCAAAAAAGTATTTTTTGTGACGAAACCACAAAACAGTTTTCATTTTTTGCTGATTGCGTTGGCTTAGAAGTTTGTTTTTTTACTGCTGCTTGGGTAACTGAATAGTTGATATTCATTTCAGCTTATACCTCAACACGTTCCTGAGAAAAATGATCTTAACAGACGTTCAACAAAGTGAACCTATTAGAGACCCATTTTTGCTGACTTAAGTACGGGCCCTAAAGAAAAACAGCCAATTTTAAACTGAAGAAAAAACAAATAAAGGGTAATTCTTAAGCTGTCAGCAGAACGCACTAACTGGCAATAGCCGGATTTACCCAACTTACCGTGTGATTAAAACTTACCAGCGCAGAAAATAAGGCGCTTCAGCGATGCACTTTTAGCGCTGTCTCCAGTAAATCTGCTTAGAGAGCCTCCTGCAGCCGTAGCTAAGGTTGGTAATCGATTGATGGAGATGGAGACATGTAATCAGAGGCGTAACGTAGACTAATTTAAACGTGGGCGAAGACACATCAGCGAGGCCTTTTTTTTTTCATATATTCGATAACGTGACAGCGACTATCGGAACCCAGTGTTCAACCATATCGTCGCTTACCATCTGGTGAAATAGTGAACCTATCAATTATAAAATAACCCTCGTTCTTAAAAAGCCCTCGCTTGTTCAAGGCCTTTTCGGGTGCAAGGCTGTGGGCGAGGAGCCACTTCGCTCACGCCTAGCTACGCTTCTGCATGTCATCAGTACGTAGTCCTGATATGTACGAGGTATGTACGTAATTGATAGAAATTACAAAGGAAAGAAAAGTTTTCCTTGATATTATGACTTATGACAAATTAAAAACATTGTAATCCAGGACATATACTGTACTGTGTGTTTTGTTGTCTACCCATTAACAACAAGTACGTTTTTTCATTCATCCAAATACGTTCAGCCGTCTTGGCGTAATTGAGTAATAAAAGACCCTGAATTTCACGTTCATCTGTGTTCCTTCAGTTGCCCTTTGCGTTTCAGGGCCACGGTGACTGTTTCAAACAATCCCACAGACCAGGCTAGTTCACAATCCTAAGGAGGCTATTTGGATACCCTGCATAACGCATGCATCTACGTAAGTTGAACGGTTTTTTAAAAGGGCATTAGGGCAATGAGCAGCAGTAGTAACCACAAAAATTTTGACATTAAATACTATTGTATTGTGCATTGTAATGTTATTTTTAAAGTTCAAAAGGAAAGAACGGAACTCTTTTAAGATCACTTTGTTGTCAATCAACTAAAGGGTTAGTAGGCAATCCTTAAAAAACCTAAAAAACTTAACCAACTGCCGCACCAGCAACCGCAAGCAAGGATTGATCGGCGCATCATGCTTATAAATGATTTCTCACCTCAACAAAGAGCCTTAAAGATCGACCCTGTTATTATTTACACAAGCTCATCTGTTAAACTTAAAACAATATTTTTCAAATGGGTTTATTTCAAATCTTCCGCCGACCTCTGTCAGCCATACACCATGTGAATGTATGTACAAACATATGCAGTAATGCCGACAATACAGGGTTATTAGTCAATTGCGTTATGTAACAGTGACGAGGGTGTCCGGGGCGGCGAGGTCAGGGCGAGACCATTAATTTCCATTTATTCGCCCTGTCTGAAGGCTGCGGTCAGCACGGCCCTGAACGTTTGTTGGCTTCAACGACTTGGATGCCTTCAGCCACCAGTACATGCTGTTATTGAAATAACTGGTTCGTTACAGTACAGCAGTATAACGTTACAACAAGTATTTCATTTTTATATCAAACAACATTTATGTATTATTTGATAGTTTAGATTAAGATTTCACACATCCTTCTTCTCTTGCTCCCTGTAACACACTATTGTCTACATTTCTTTTAATTTCTCCTTTCGCAGGCCTGCTGGAAGAAATACCTTTGTACTCCTGTCTTCTTTGTATTGTCTTATTCTGTTTTTGTGTGTACATAAATAGTAAAATAAATAAATAAACATTTATATCAGACCACAATTTGTACCTACATATCGACGGTGAAGTGCCAATAACTCCTAACTGTCGAAGTCAAAAATCTTCTGTCTTAAAAACGTCAGGAGGTAATACTATGAATTGACATGCTGGTTTAGATATGAGGTGTTTCCACAATTCAATTTGATGCAGTAGCAACCAATATTCGCTTCAAGAGATTTCACAAAAACATGACATTTGAATTAAGAGCGCTTAAAAGTAATTATCTCGAAAAATGTCAGTTAGAAGGTATTGGCACTTCACCGTCGATATAAGAGTTAGTAAAAATTAATGTTAGTGTCATGTAATTTCTTTCAAATGAGACCGGGTAAACTGTTTTTTTTTTACTGTTAGAAAAAATGTAGAGCTATCCTGTAGTCAAACAGTATCAAGTTAGGAAACTATTTAGTTTTTATACAAAATACAATGTCTTAGTTTTCCATTAGAATGTAGATGTAACACATTCTAATACTGTTGCAATGATATATTTGGTAGCCCAGTGTATCGAGCTAGCCTTCCCAGTAAGCTTCGGTGAAACAGTCAATTCAACCATAAAAATCTCAGTTCCATTGTTGTGACTCTTAAGATAAAAATCCACACCAATTTTACATCACAATATCTACTAGGAATTAATTTGCGAATAATCTAAACAGCCACTGAACTTAACTCAAAAAATCCCGACAAAATCCCTACTTTTGAGCCCTCCTGCTCCACCATAGATATAAGAAATTTCTATGTGCTCCACCCTGGATCGAGAGAAGTCATTGGATGATTTTGTAAGTACCTCAAAAAAAAAACATCCATAAATCTATAGATCGACTCTTGCGAATGTTATTAGGTACGTAGCCAAGAGCATCATTGTGTATAATGTGCCACCATTTCATTTTTTTATTAAACCATATTGTGTCAAACTGCTGGGCAAAGACCTCCCCTTCTTTTTCCAAACGTCTCTGTCTTGGGCGATCTCTGGCCAAATTTGCCATAAATTAACATATGTATTTCTTTCCTTTTTCACCAAAAATCTGTAGATACACTTAGTCCAGCCCTAATTCTACTGTCTATATCAGTGGTTCCCAACCTGTAGTCCGTGAACCACTGATGGTACGTAAGAGCTAAAACATGGACTAAAAAAGGTCTAAAAATTTCAAACTAAAAAGTAACATTAAAAAATGTTGCCCACATTAGGAACTACTCCTGTAGGGTGGATGCGTTCAGAAACATTTTATCAATTCTCAAACACAAGACATCCCAGACCCAGAACAACTATTTGCAGAACAGATTAATATTTGTTCCGTACGGGAATCGAACCCGTAATACGCAACGCAGTAGCTAATCGCTTAATCACTGCGCCAACTGTGCTGTCGTAATTTTGATCATTGATGTAAACAGATATAATGATAAAGCTTATTTCTTTTGAATTTAAAGAATACGAGTAGGTTTGCCACAAGTTTTAATTTTATGTTATGAGTAAATTTTTAATATTAACGTAGTTAAGTTTTTTCTGTTCTTCTGATCCCTGCTAACAACAATGACACTTTCTAGATGAAAAATCATCAAACGAATTTTCTCACTCTAGGGTGCAAGCAGCGTGTCAGACTTTAACTGACAAAAACCGTATTCATTAGATGCCTATTGCATTCTGAGGCCCTACCATGAACTTTTAACGCGATTCATTTAAGAACCTAAACTGAACTGTTATAGGACTGGAGCTATATAGGGTGTATAGCTCCATCCCTCTTTCTTGCTCGCACGCTTGACATTTTAACAAGTCATGCTAAGGACCCTGAAAAACACTAAAGTGGTCCCCAGTCAGAAAAGGTTGGGAACCACTGGTCTAAATATTATTTGAGCCAACTCTTTCAGAACCTAATCCAATACAATCCTCTCGCTAGGCGGAGGAAAGCCAAGTTTCCGTTAATTGCACAAACGCCCCCTGGCGAAGGGTTGGCTGATCAAATTAACCCTAATTCTAGTTCAGTACGTGTTGCTTTAATAGAAACAATAATAATAAATATTGTCTCTCTTATGAATTAGATTGATTTGATTTGATCGGCAGCAGCCGCTCAGCAATTATTATTAATTATTTCACCGTTTTCATTAACACTAGGTGATATAATATTATAAATGTTATGCGTAAACAGTAAGCATGTTATTTAGCGCACAAGGTGCGAAAACTAAAACTCGAGTGTAGAGAAATAAGAAATCAGTGCGTTTTTAACGTTCAATGGAAATTGTGAAATTTTAATAAATGTTAAGTACCCATATGTTTTGTTTTTGACTTTTCGCCTCTTCGTTTACCTATACCGCATCCATCGAAAGACTGGAATAATTCACCTGCTTCCGGTCCAATTATAATACAGGTGTCTTCAAGGCTAGAGTGAATAGGCTCAGAGCGCCTCATCATCAACGATTGTATCACTGGTTACAACCAAGTGGGATCGTAGTCAAACTCTAGTTTATATCAATTAAAAAAAAACATCGTCCAATCAATCAACTCATCAGAATGCTTCACGACTTTACGCAACTTTAAACTTATTTGATAGTGCACAATTATAAGTTCCCCGAGGGAAATCACGTAGAACAATGTGTCGTCGGCCGAGCTAGGCACAGGGCACAGGCATGGCCGCGACACACGAGCAGCTCACTTTGAGCTCGAATTACCTAATTGTTAATTATGCCAACGAAACAAACGCGATGTTTGCGCGCGACGCGGCGCTGGTCTGCTCTCGGCTTTAACACTTAACGAGTCGTTTTGCTAAGCGTTGATGTTGCCTTTGTTGTTTAGTTTAGCAGCTGGTAGGAATTTGTGCAGGTTTTCTAACTCAACTCTAACAATATAGTACTATGGCGATCGGAGTACGTTATAGTTTTACTTACTTGTCTATTGTCTACTGACACGATATACCTTGTTACAACGCGCCTTGTCTATTATCTGTCTGACAAATCCATTAGGTAAATTGTTCTATTTTTAACTGACTTCAAAAAGAAGGAGGTACTTTGTTCGGCGGATTTTTTTTTATTTATTTATGTACTTTTTATTAAATATAATTTGCCTGTTTAATTTCGAGTTCTGTGGTGAGTAAACTACAAAATACAAATATAATTAAACAAATCTTAAAAAATGAAAATGTATTTTTTCTTCATAGTATTAACACTTCCGCTTCCGATTCCGCTTCCGCTAAGATTTACTTTTGACATCCGTTTCCGTTTCTCCTTCCGTTGCATCACTAGTCCTTACTAACAGACTTGTACTGTTATTTATTCTGTGCTAATAGTTGCGAGAATTTTCGAAAGAGTTTAACATGGCAATAGAACGCAAAGGGCTACTGCAGGACATGGTGGGTTTAAGTCAGTAAAAGTCTGACTGACGGACCCTGTCGCTCCACCCTAAAACGAGAGAAGTCATTTGTTGATTTACCACCTCAAAAAAATAAAAAAGTTCTGACTAGTTTATATAATACTAGCTTTGCCCGCAGCTTCGCCCGCGTACATAAAATATAGCCTATGGCACTCAGGAATAGAGCAGCTTTCTAAAGGTAAAAAATTTTTAGAAATCGGACCAGTAATTTCATTAAAAAAGAAATACCTCTTTATAATATGAGTGTAGGTAGACTATAGCGGAACAGACAACGCAGATGATTTCATGATGGAAATAATCCCAAGTCCTACCACTCAACAAGCCATTGTTAGTAACAATCGAACAAAAGGCTCATGAGCTCATACCGAAATTAACTTGAAAACAATAGCAATCGATGCTAGCAAGTAATTTGGATTCGTATCAAAGCGCAGAGACAATGCAAGTAGCTAGTGATCTGAGAGCGTATCAACTGATGCTGCGGGGATGAGTAATGAATGCATGAAAGTATCATAGTTCTTGTTTTATGAAACGGATATATGTATGGGATTCATCAATACGTCAGTGGGAAGTAGTCAAGCTTGACAGGTAAGAACTGGTCCTCGAGACGAGTGAAAACCTCGGGTATGCAATTTTAGGTAATTTTTGTTTTATTATATTTCTGAAAAAAAAAAACCCTAATACATAATGCAAAATTTTGATTTGATACTCGCATTGCCATCTACGATGTTGAATGCATGTTTTGCTCGAGTCAGTTTGGTGTGATAACTTCGCAATGGCGCGTCAAAACTTGTGGAAAAAAAAGAAACACAAGAGAAACGAGCGTTTGAAATAAATGAATAGTTTTAAATGTTTGAATAAAACACGTAGAAGCCCATTTTTAATTATATGATATTAAAGGTCTAGTTTGTTTTTTGTGCCTGCTGAAAAGTTACGTATTTCACATTTACGAGGTATTCACTATAAGCCATCGACATGTGGCTTTCCTGGTAGCTCATTAACCTCATTATCGTGTCAACGTCTATTAATTGCTCTAAAATTGTTTTACTTTCACATTTTTTATTATATTATTTAAACCACAGCCATCTTACCTTTATTAGTAATTTATTATTGTAAAAATCTCAAATATTGATAGGTTTATTTTTATATAGCCTCTTTTTTATAATGTGAACTTGAGAACACTGTAGACTCCACGGAGTCATAGATTACTGTTTTTTTTTTTGGCCAACTTTGTGTAAAATAGCACAAAGTTGGCCAAGAGTAACCATGGAGTTTCTTGCCGGTTCTGCTCCATAAGAAACGATCAATCGGAACCATGCTGCATGCAGCTTCTGATGTTTTATAATTGACCATTCATTCTATGTGAAATAAAATGCTCATCGTTTGTTGTGAATACTCTTTACCATTCTTCGCTACTTTTTACCGATTGTCTTATTTGCATCAAACGACTCAATCGATGCAAACAACATCGTCCGCAGAGTCATTGTTGTTTGCAGGAGAGGGGAGAGAGGTAGGTACCTACTCACTACAGTGCACGCTTATATCGATGGTGCATCCCATCTTTCTTATATCTATGGTGCATCCTGTAAAGCTTTAGGTTTTTTTTAAGGTGGGAAATCATCTAATGATTACCCCTACTCTAGGGCGAAGTAATATAAGTAATAAGTCTGACATGCCCTCCCAGGGCATGTCAGACTTATTAACTTAACGCATACGTTCCTTCTTTGCCCTTTGTGTTCCAGGACCACGGATTTCCTTTTCGAAAATAAACCCAAAAGTAGGCTTTGGTCTTGCTGGGCCCCTACGGTTTTGCCGACATCGCTTGGAACAATATGCGCCGTCGACGACTCGGGATCGGTCTGGACGGTTACCGGACGGCAGGACGGCGAACTACCTATTGCTCCTATCCGCAAGCACACGTCCACGGTCTCGGCAGCTAGGCTTGAGGACCTCACGTATACGGCCGCTCCTTCGCTAGCTACTGCTTCGTAAAAGGATGCGACCGCCACCCATTTCCCCTAGCTCCAGACCATGGCCTATACCAGGGCCCGACGCGAGAGATCGCCGCCGCCGATCCCCACTTTATGCTCCACAGTGTCCTCCGGGCGTTTCGCTCAATGGTGATACCAGGGATTCTCTTCCGCACGAATCAGATGCAGGAAACTCCCGAACTTACCATGTCCTGTGAGGACCTGCGTCATGCGGAAGGCGAGGACGTCTTTCCAACCACCCCACAAAGAGGGGACTTACCGCCATGATTGTGGCGTGCCAAAAAGCTTTTCATTCATTTGAGTGTCTGAGGCTGGAACTCAAAGTTGGCCAGCAATAGAGATCTGTCGATCTAATTTCTTAATCGTTTTAGTCATCAATACTTTATTAGAATTGGCCATTATTTAGTACTTGAGTTTCGTGGCTACGTATTATGGAACAGCTGGGTGGCATCACGTAATATTAGTTTATTGATATCATACAAAATCAAGGGTTGGCTACGCATAACTAGGTAGTTAGGTTTAGCATAAATACTAAGTCAATATCTAAGTTTCCTATGTACATATTTTGTTATAAAACTTTGCAATAAATAGACCATCCTACGTTCGTGCGATAGAATAACTATAGTTGGATAGTACTTACTAAACTTAAGTACAAAAGCGGCCGAATTTGGGACGTCTTCTTCAATAAAACATTCCATTAAATATTATAAACCCTTCTAACATGTACCAACTATGAGCTGCGTAATTTTAGTAATGTAACTAAGGGTGCTTTCACATGCATTTGTTGTGGGAACATTTTCCTTTTTCAGGGCCGTCAGCGATGTACCTTCCGAATTATTCCAACTATTTTAGACAAACTGGTGATTTAATAGGGTGTATCTCTTCCGCAAATGCCATTATTGAAGAGTTGAAGTTGAAGTTGCTTATACATCGTATCTAAGTACACTAAAAGTGAAAACAACCAAAATACCTGAACTCCTTTTGAATTTAACTTATTTTAGTATTGATAGGCTCGTGTTTGACCACTGTCTCACCTGCCCCCCTAGCTAAGTTACAACCGTTTCGTTTCGATTCTCTTTTCGTTGATCGCCTTGAGTAGGCCACGCCTCCGATTAGAGACAGACGAGAGATAGGCTCGTGTTTGACCATTATCTCACGTACAGCAAGTAAGTCAAGAGTGAATAGGTTACTACGTCGCGTAACATCAGCCCCCCTAGCTAAGTTACAACCGTTTCATTTCGATTCTCTTTTCGTTGATTCACTCTTGAGCCCCCTAGGTTGTAGCTATAAGGAAACATAGACACCAGCAGGGAATTCTACTCCTTAGCTGTACGCATAATAAATGTATTCCGGTGATGGAACGAACTCGGCGGAATTACATTGTGCAATTCCGACGCACACTCCCCGAAACGTAAACGATAGAAAACAGACAGGCTAGCAAATCGGCGTCGCTTTACTTTGGAGTTTTGCTTCGACGAATGCATAATTGCTCATGTTCTTCTTGGCTCGTTTCGCAGTCGACTCAAGCACATCAAGCTGATATTTCACAGATTCATTTCAAAGATGAGAGCAGTTCTTCAGACATGATTGAACTTGTACTTGATGAAGGTTGAGCAGCTAAATTGGTTGAATGTAGAAAAATTGTATGGTTGTTGAAACAAAAAGACATTCTACCAGTGATAACCCTACTGATTATAATTTAGGTGTGTCTTCAAGGCTAGAGTGCATAGGCTCTTAATAAACTAGTGCGTCTCACCATTAACGATTACATCACTGCTTACCATCAAGTGGGATCGCAGTCAAGCGCTAGATTATAACAATTTAAAAAAAAAAAACTGTCTTTTACAGTACCTAGGTGAGATGTCTACATCTTAATTTTTTCGTCGTCTGTGCTCACCCTAAATCGAGAGTGTTGTACGAGGGTGGGGAGGCGTATGACGTCACACGTCACGACATTAATAATAATCAACACGTCACGTCGCGCGTCGCCGCTGTCACGTCATGTGCTCGCGAAGTCACGACACGCCGCGCGACCTTCGCGATGTTACTTACCTATATATTTACTACTTAGTAATGGAGGAGCTCGTGGCTAAGTAATAACAGCTGACGGTCTCGATCTGCAAGGTTAAGCAACAGTTGCGCCAGTTTGCATGCGGACGACGAGCAATGTGTAGCTCGCCGTCCGGCCTCCCGGTAATCGTCCGAAACAAGCTCGAGTCGTCGACGGCGCATAGTATTAGCGACTTAAGTTCCACTCGGGGTCCAAATTGAGTGGTTGACTTCCCTAAAAATAGTACATTTTGATACCAGTGGAGAAAGTTTATCATTGCAACCGAGGCGAAATTCACCCGAGCCGCCGTACTATGAAGTGACAAATCTCCACGTATATCAAACGACGTTTTCAATACACTAATGAAGAAAAACTTTGTCTGAAAATTACGACGCATTATTATTTATTTTGCACTGAAGAAAAGTTTCCAAAGTTGCCATACATTTTAGTTTTGATTTAGATGGCAGCAGGCTATCCATAGATATCCGTGAGGTTATCGCAAGAATTTTTCCCTCAATCACAATATCTGGCGGCGTAGCATCTAAAGAATTCTCTTCAAATCTTAAATTCGACATTTTTTTCACAAATAACACAAATGAATATGTTAGTTAATCTTATTCTTCTTCGTCCGTCCCAGCTCCCATTACCAATAAGTAAGAAAATAAGTTAAAAAAGAAATTAAGTAAGTTAAGTTTTAGTGTTTGAGTTAGTTAGTTGTGAGAATAAGTTAGTTAGTAATATTTAATATACTTTTTTCCCGCGCTTAACCTTTGCAGGTTGAAGGAGAAGCAAAGGTATCAAACCGTTATACATCTTTATAAATAGAAATTCAAATATTTTTTAGTAATAACAAGTGATTATATAAATAATCATTATATTTATTTATGATATTCTGTTCATAAACACAACTTTACTTAAGAAAAAAAACATATCACCGTAGACCGTGACGAAATAGGAAAGAAAAAAGCCTTTGTTGTGATAGTATAAAAAAAAACACGAGTGTGATATACAAGGATATACATGTCAATATGAGCTATAAGATAGATATTAGAGCCAGTTTTCGAGTAAGTGTATTGAAAAATAATTATTACTAAACCATGTTAACGCACGGGACCGTTCATCGTGGCTACACTTGGGAGATGCCTATGTTCGTCTGATATGATGATGATAAAACTATGTTACCTCACTTTTTAGTTGTCGTACCATATGTAAAAAGTACCCCTCAGCCAAACTTAAATAGTGTGCAAGTTCTATAGTAAGTTAACTATAAAATTTAATCATTAATACATTGTATAACAATTATCTATATCTACCGGCATTATCATCAGATCAGTTCGATATATTCCCCCTCTTCTTTCAGTCATTCATCGACTACACGTATAAACAAAGCAATTTTACTTTTTATGACAATTCTGCTGTGATCTTAGGAGTTCCGTTCCATATCTTCAAAGTTCATCATCAGATCATGACAATATTTCTATGGGTCCAACTTGGAAGCATAATCTTTCAATCCAAAAAATAATTAATTTTCAAAATCGGATCACAATTGACTGAGAAAAGAAATCGGTGAACATACATAAAAAACATACATTCAGCCGAACACAGAACCTCCTTCTTTTTGAAGACGGTTGAAAATTCTTGCGTCGTAAACAGTTTCGTAAGCCTAGGCAAAACATGGGTTGTACGAAAGTGAACCCCGGGGCCCTGGAACGAAGGCAAAGAAGGAACAGGAGTTGGTTTTAGTCAGTAAAAGTTAAGTGATTGTTACACCATTATACTCTATTTTATTGCATGTTATCTTTAGCATAATACTAGAATAAACAATTGTTGGTGAACCAATAAAAATATAGAAAAGTGACACGCCCTCTCACTCCGCCCAAGGGAGGGAGGTTTCATTAGATGATTTCCCATCTAATAAAACAAATCAGGGAAAATTCTAAAGTCATAAAGTTCATAAAAGTTCTGGTCAGCTTGATAGCTACGGTACTAAATTAATGTAATAAAAAAAAATCCTATATCATGTCTGCTTTGCCTCTGCCTTTGCTCAACCCTGGTAGGAAGTTAAAAATCAAGTAACCATTACTGTATTTTAATTTTAATCTACAAAAACGAATGTGGAGGCTCAAAACCTAGCAGAAACGATCAAATGCAAACATGGTGCGCCTTCAGAGCCCGCGCCGGCTGCCGAACAAATAATAAATTTCCCCGTAGCGAGCTCCCAAGAGGCCACAATAAAAACCAGCCAAGTATTCTTGAAAACTTTACCACAACTCGTTTCGAGGCAAAAACTACGACGGCGATCCTTCGCGCTTTATTAGAAGAACTTCTAGTGAGCCCCTTCAATGTGATTCATTGGGGTTGCTGACGATTCGGACACAATATATTCGGACACAGTATCCGAATTGGCACATTTTTATTTCAGTATTATTTTTTTTGTTGACGGAAACACACTGTTTAGTAGAGTCAGATAAAACAGTTTTAAAACATAATATACGCGGAAAAAAGCGTTTCCAAAACTATTTTATGGTGGATTTAAGGTGGCAACTTCGGGTAATTTTCATTTTTTTTTTATGACGGTACCAAATAGCTTCAATTTGGTGGTGTCCGAATCGTCAGCAACTCATTCATTGACCCGCCCGCCGTGCCCGCTTTTTTGTGTCATTTTGACAACATGTCTCATCTAAATTACAAGAAATACCTACCTAGTTACGAATATAACTATATTCAAGAGAAAAATATTCTCA
Organism: Mythimna vitellina; assembly: GCA_949316375.1. Taxonomy (NCBI): domain Eukaryota; kingdom Metazoa; phylum Arthropoda; class Insecta; order Lepidoptera; family Noctuidae; genus Mythimna; species Mythimna vitellina. Next base: position 895,551 of record OX438687.1, on the reverse strand, counting down.
CGCAGTTGGTTATCCGTCCTCTATTCTATAAATTCATTCTCGACTTGATAAATTCGAAAGTAATTCTGTCTGTTAGTTACTTACCTATAGGTAGTATATATTTCGCGTCGTTATTTCGTGTCGCGGGAGTGCGGTGGATGCGAGACGCACAAGATCGGTCGTTGCGGCGTCGCTTGGGGAAGGCCTATGTCCAGCAGTGGACTTCTTTCGACTGAAATGATGATGATGATGAGTATATATTTAATGTCTTTGCTTACCTACCCCTTCACATCTCAACAGTTGAACGAATTTGGGTGAAACTTTGTAAACGGGTAGGCCATGTTCTGGAAAGGAATATACGATACTTTGTGTCCCGGGAATAGGTATGATTTCATAAGATAATTTTCGACTTTCACGTGGTCGAAGCCGCTGTCTGGAGTTAATACCTACCTACATTATAAAACAAACCCGCTGCTTGTCTTTTTCTCCGCTTATTTATTTAAGCCACACAAAAACCACTCACTAAAGTCTTGGTACCTACGGATTTCACGAGGAAGTGCGATAAACGAGAAGAGATGCAGTTACCTACCTATATAAGTTGCACACGTGAGATTTTATCCCAAGTGAATATGCTCCCGGGCGCTCCCCTATTCTATTTATTATTCCACCCTTGTGCCAAATTTCATATAAATCCGTTCAGCCGTTCAAACATGTAGAAGTAACAAACATACAAATTATGGCACGCTGGGCGCTGTGGTTGAGCGTTAGGATGCCGCGCTACGTGTCGTGGGTTCTATTCCCGCACAAAAAAAAATTGTATAACCTACAGATATTTGTTTTGGGTCTGGCTGTCTTGTGTATGTGAGGTTACATGTTTGTGAGAACAACCACGATACAGGAGTATATCCTAGTCTTCTTCTTCTTTTCGATTCGATGGTAAACTCGTCAAACTGTTTGAGCCCAATACTTACTTACTTACTTACTCCAATACTTACTTTCATAAGTATATCCTAGTGTGCGGCAAAATTAAAAAAAAACATATACACACTCATAAACTTTCACTACTAATATTAGGAATATTAGTGGTGAAAGTTTATGAGTGTGTATATGTTTTTTTTTTTGACAAAGATATAACGCATAAAAGTTACGTGACAGCTAGGCATAAAGTGTAACTAACTCGTAACTAGGCGTGACGTCACACGTTAAAACCACTTTTTTTTAAAACCAACTGTACCTTCTTCTTCGGTTTTGGAGTGGTAACCGTGTACTGGAAGACGCAGCGTTGATAGACCTCCCACAAGGTGAACCGATGACCTGGTGAGAATCGCGAGAATCCGATGGATACAAGACGCACAGGACGGATGACCAGTCATTGTACAATTGTATAAATTAAGTTGTTTATGTAGATGCAGCCTGTGTTATACTGGTTCTAGTAGTTGCAGCTTGTTTTACGGTGTCGTTAGTAGATACAACTTGAGTTATGATGTATGTAAAAAAAAGAGGAATTACTTTTGCCAGTAATTAGAGAAGTATGGATGAAGGTGTTATGAACGAGACAAAGGAAAATATACCTACGTGTCTTCATAATTCGTTATTGTTATTTGTTTTATTCTTTATGGTACCTATGCGTATGTTTGACGTAAATAAACTCTTTTTCTTTCTTTTTTTTAATGTTTTTCAAAACTGGCCGAATAAATTTTTTAAGCCATCCAGATACCATTTATAATCAATATATCGCCTTTTCTCAGGCTGGCTAGCTTAGTGTAATACGTAGATTATATCCCACCATTTTTGGTGAAAAAATTCTACATATCAGTAAAAATGTATGTTATGTGGTCTTGTCAACATTTTACATGAAATGTTTTTGGTGGGATCTCAGTTCATGGCTAGGCAATCTTTTTTGCTCACCTCATCGTCAAAGGGCGTAAATAACTGAGACCTACCATGAGACTCTTGATACTGCAGTCGATTTGCTCACCTCGTCATCAAAGGGCGTAAATAACTGAGACCTACCATGAGACTCTTGATTAAGACGGAGGTTCTTGTAAGTAGTAGCGAGTGTCAGTGAGGAAATCGGTGTATTTTAGATATCAATAAAATCTAAAGTATTAGAGCTATTCAATTGAGACTTTGTATGTTTAATTAGTCTATTATTCACATCATATCCTGAGAATATAAACTATTTGGAACATCGGAAACAAATTCTAAGGGGGTTCAAAAAACGACGAAACACTTCGAAAATGTAGGTAGTGCCCTTGCGCTTCGCTTGGCTCGTCTTGGCGAGGGCACTATCGTGCCCCCAGATAGGTTTAGATTTCGAATGGTCTTAAAACTTCCACTTTGGGGACAGTAGTACGATGTGGAAAATAATAATCTTGAGAATCGGAAACTGAATGTGTCTATTTCTACAAGGACCTGTTTATATACAAATTTACAATGTTCTAAACTAAAATCTTAACCACAACTTCAGGTATTTCTTTAAATCACCTACAAATGATTGGTCCCACTGTGACAGACGATCTTTATTCTATTTTGTTACGTTTTCGACAACATAGCCAATCACTAACTTGTCTTACAAAACTATAACAACATTATGGTTGTACAAAGTGTTGAGTTAGCTATAAGTATAGGTACTTAGGTACTCTAAAATATCGGCCAGCAAGTTGGCTGCGACAGCGCGCAAGTAATAACTTGCCCAGGTAAGTTACGATCACGATGACCCAAGTTAGATCGAGTTAGAGCAGCGACGAGCTACCGCGGCGGAACCAACGGGAAACTTGCGATAGTCGCCATGATGAAGCCAGGCTTACAGTGCATACAAAACGGGACAACATGCTTTTAAATCGTATTCGTAATGTGTTTTGAAAACTAACAATATAACATCATGCTGGTATTCCGAGATGGGTTAGGTAAAAACGTATCTATACGTTAAGCTGCATAAGGCCTTCGTTTATTTACGTCCCCAATGTAACTTCAATTACAGTCAGGTAGTCGCCTCCTTCTGTGAAGCAGTAATGCTAGCAAAGGAGGCGGCTGTCCGCGTGAGGGAACGGAAGTCCTCACGTCCAAGCCGCCGGGACTCCGTCCCCGATTTCTTACCACCGTAGGCGTGGGCTTGCGGACGACGAGCAATGGGTAGCTTGCCGTCCGTATCCGGTAACCGTCCGGACCGACCTCAAGTCGTCGACAACGACGTAGTGTTCCACGCGCGCCTCAGAGATGTCAGCAAAACCGTAGGGGCCCAGTAAGGCCGAAGCCTATTGGGGCCGGATTCACTTCCGAAAGAGAAATGACACACCCTCTGGCTCCGCCCTAGAGTGAGAGAAGTCATTGGTTGACACCATAAAAAAACTAAGTACAATTACGATTTTCAGGAAATTAACACCTACACTATGAAAACGTAACTTTGACGTGAATATGACTTATTATTAAACGTGAACATGACTTTGATGTCAATAGTCTGGGCCCGACACCTTAGTGCTGCCACCTGCTGCACCTCACTTCCGAACACCCTCAATGGTCACAAGTTCATTAGAGCTACAAAATGTTAACTAGTTTATTTCGTAAATTACAGGTAAGCTTCGTTCTGCCAAGAAATCCAAGCATAGGCTTAGGTATTATTAATTTGGATAGTAAGTATGTAATTTTATAGCTGCACCTAAGACATAATATGACATTCATACATGTTTGTCGGATCACATTCCTACGCTACGGTAAGTTCGTAACAAGTCGGTACCTTCGCCACTGGTCGTCCCCTGCCGGGCGTCCTCCAAACAACTAGAGGTCTCACAATCTCACAGCTAGGGTACGGGCCACCGAGGCTTGGTGAAGCATCGCCGCATCGTGGCTACACACACATACTAGTTTTTTTTACACATGGGTGCGATTTTGCTATGAATATTCTGGCAGGCTAACCCTCATTCTAACTCAGGCAACCAAGTGACACGGGCCCGTTTTTAGGGATCACGGCAAGGCACCCGTGGCCAATCATCAGTGATTATGTTTGAGAGCACGGTTCGCGCAGTAGTTGAGCGATTGGCTGCTGCGCAGGGTGTGACGGGTTCGATTCTACATGTATGGGCTACTGATTTTTATTCCCGGTCTGAATGTCTTGAGAATGTACATATTTGTGAACGCACCCACAATACAGTGAAAGAAAGAAAAAATCGACCAACAGTTCTTCAAGTAATCGGTGTTTCGATCAACGGTTCTTGAGTCAAACGAACAGTCGTGCAGTGAACAAGTGAACTGCAGGCTATTGTGGCGCACTCAATTATTATGGAGGTTTAGCACCACAGAACAGATGAAAGAGGTTAGAATGGACTTGTGGGCGGGGCAGGCGTGCTACAAAGTATGACAAGAATTATAGTTCAACTTGAGGTTCGACCGAAATTTGATTGACACCGGTCAATCGCGCTCATACTGTAACAGTGTACTCGAAGCTCCGTGAAAACACGAGTAATGCCGTGTTGCGCAATTGCAACGTGTCGGAAAAGAAGCCAAGTGTGTAGCGTAGCCTAAGGCATTTCTTTTCACCGGTAAGTCTAAAAACTTTTAAATACACATCATATTTATAATTATTACAATAGTATTACGTAATTTTTATATTAAAACGATAAACTCAAAATTAAATGCAAAATTATACATTGTTTCCAATACACGTTCCCAAGCTATTGTTTACGATTGGCCGAGGCTGGGCCCACGTGTAAACGCACCATAATGTGTTCATTGCGATGGCAACATCCGTCAATATCGATAGTGTTGTACTAAGTTGTTGTAACTATTATCGATTCATTATGTAAAATAACTTTGTTTAGTCTATGCAGTTATTATTTTTACTAATAGTAGGTTATATGGAACACCGTAGACGCGGTTTTGCGGACGTTAACCGTCTGGACAGAACCCAAGTCGTTGACGACGCGTAGTGTTCCACTCGCGCCAAAAAGAGTCAGCAAAACCGTAGGAGGCCAGCAGGGTCGAAACCTGCTGGGGCCATGGGTTGTGCAAAAGAGAATCCTGGGGCCCAGGAACGATGGAAAAGAAGGAACACGAGTGGGTTTAGTAAATAAAAGTCTGACACGCCCTCCCGTTCTGCTCAATGGCGGGAGATGACATTGGATGATTTGCCACCGAAAAAAAGTCTATATTGAAACACATATTTTTTTTAACTTTTATTTTTAGGTTTCCAACAGATCCAGATATACGTAAAATATATATAGATAGAAGCAACCGGAAGAACTAAATAGATACCTAAAAAATTTGGCACAATTTGTTCACGACACTGAAAAACAAGATTTAATAAGAAAAATGTCAGGAAATAGATATTTAAAATCAGGAGCTTGTCCACACGAAACTTCTATCATTACACATTTTCAGTATGAAGTGATTTTTTTTTGGTGAGAAAGTCATCTAATGACAAATCCCGCTCTTGGGCGAAGCGGGAGATAGTGTCAGACTTTTACTGACTAAAAACTCAGTCCTGTTCCTTCTTTGCCTTCATCCCGGGGCCCCGGGCATCGCTTTCACACTACCCGTGGCCCCAATAGGCTTCGATCCTGCTGGGCCTCTACAGTTGCTGATATCTCCATGAGGCGCGCGTGGAACAGCACGCACCGTCGACGACTTGGGCTCGGCCCGGACGGTTACCGGACGGTCGGACGGCGAGCCATCCATTACTCGCCGTCCGCAAGCCCGCGCCTACGGCGGTTTTCAGTAAGTGATAAGTAAAGTTTTTGGTGTGAGTAGCATACCTAGTTATTACCTTTTTGTTATTTTGTGTTACTTACAATATCAAAATGAAAACACAGTTTGTCATTAGTGAATATTATTGCCCATATTTATACATATCATATTAAATAGAGTTACAAAATGACACTTGTCTCAATACGCCTTTATACTTCTCTAATACTGGCGAAATTAATTCTAGTGTGTTTTTTACAGTCATCATTAGCATTTACCATTACTGCTAGCGAAACAGTAACTCAAGTTGCAACTACCAGCTGTGTTTTCGTCCATGTGGATGAAAACCAAATAGTTTGCAAACTTGGTATGCTAGTATTAGTCCACTATATTTAACTAAGATGTTTAAAAAAAAAAAACTATCAAAGACACTTTCAATTGTATTTATTATGCTTATAAGTAGACATACGTGCCAAAAATATTCCGTAAACTGACTTTATCAGTAATTAAACTTGCCATGAACCTTTCTTTTCGGCATTTTTTTTTTCTAGCTCGATGGCTTCTTCAAAGCACGGATGCGAAGTGGCTATAGACATTAAATTAAATTCGCTAATTGTCTAATCACATTTTCATCTTAGTAGAACTGTTGCTTAGACATAACGGATCGCAAAAAGCCCAAATTTGCGCGGGAAGGTAGGTTTATATTCAAGTTTTACGCATATGTTTGTAGCAGCTTACTCAAATGGACGAATAGTGGAACTGGACGGTAAAAGAGCGCAATCACCACATTTCCTCTCGCTCCGTACGTAATCTGAACCAGGGCCGGACGCACGAAAACGATTGCTTGTACGCAAACACGGCGGTGCTCTGCCCAAGCTGAGCAGACATCCACCTTATGCTCCACCGTGTCCTGTGGACGATCCCCACAATGGTGACGCTTGGGCATTTCTTCCCGCCGGATCCGAGACTGGTTCCACCTAGAACACCCATATCCGTCGAGGTCGTCTTTTAAAAAACAACGCCTGAGTAGCCACTCCTCTATTATTATAACTTGTAAAAAAACTGGTGCGAGAAAAAAGTGCGAGCCCTCAGAAAAAAGTGCCGTGTGTACCCTCAGAGCGCGAGTCCGACTCGCACTTTTTTCTCGCACCAGTTTTTTTTTAACAGTCCAATTCTCGAATGGAGTCTCGGAGATTTACCCAATCCACAAAATTTTTTTTTTTTACTTAACCAATTTACAGTTTTCAGATTTAATCCTATACCTGTGCTATAAGACCTTTTCAGGATTCTAGATCAACGTGAAGTAGGTAACCTATTCATATAATTTTAATTTCCTCGAGAGTTTAATAAACGTTTTTTGAGACACAAACGGCCGTATTTTTGTTTTTCGTGAACTTAGAAATTCGACTTTTTCTCAGCTTTAAGAGACTGCTAACTTGAGTATATTTCAAAAAGTCTTCACAGACAGACAGACACGGACGGACCACCAGGTGATCCTATAAAGGTTCAGTTTTTTTTTCCTTTTGGGGTACATAACCCTAATAAAATGGACAGTTGAGTAACAATGAGTTTATGCACCTACGCCATCGTCAATGTGGCCCATTTTAAATCTGCTAGTTTAGGCAACTGAATATAGGCTTATTTTTTTGGGTTTCCAATACTTTTGGTGCCCGGTTCGTTCGTGTGTCCGCCCCCCCCCCCCCCCCCCCCCCGAATCGTTGTTATACGTTGTAGCGATTGTTATGAGTCCAAGTCTAAGTACCTATACATAGATTACTTTGATATTTTTACATGTTTCAATTATTGTACATCTGGTATATTGGGTCCTTGGCATCGAAGAGTGTTACCTGTTCGTATGCAGATGTGGCGTCCTTGCATTCACACTCCATCAACTCACCGAGCTCACTGCTCCTTGGCACACAGGCACGGCTGCTCGGTGGTCGCGGCGTCGCGCGTGCCGCGTACGTGACGAAGCTAAATTGGACTTATCGCGGCAGACCCCGCGCGATAGATACTTCATTTGCGAACCTGTAGGCAAAGTATTAAAAAGTTTGTGTTGTAGAACTGATGAGATTTTTTACGTTGAGCTAAATATTGAGTACTTGATGGTAGATAGATACCATTAATACAGCGCCATAAAACATGACGTTACGTGTAGCATAGTCAGCCTTATATTGTTCCCACAGTTAGGACTCAGGCCTCCTCTCTTGGAGAGGGAATGGGCCGTAATCCACCACGCCAGCCCAGTGCGGGTTGGTAGATGTCACATGTCTTCGAATTTTGCCATGCCGGATTGGTGATGAAATAAATTACACAAAGTAATGCGCCTGGCTGGGTTTGAACCCGTGACGCTGACGTTACGTGAACATGGATTTGCACTTTTGCATTGGTAGCGCATCGGTTTTGGTAACCATACGTTGTCCGAAAGAGAACCCCGGGATCCTGGATCGCAAGGCAAAGAAGGATAAATAGGATTGTGTTTTAGTCAGTAAAAGTCTGACACGCTCTCCTGTTTCGCCCACGAACGTGAGTAATCATTGGATGATTTCCCACTAAAAAAAAATCGGTATATTGCATGTATATTGTATCTATAGGCATGCATAGGCAAACACGTTAGTAACACAATCAAAATAATTCAAAATCGGTAGATATTTCTTTAACCCAAAATTATTACTTATTTATATTTTTAGGATGAAAATAGCATGGAGAGGGGCCAGTTCCTACATCGCTGGAAGACGATGAAACTGGTTCTCGTCGTGAAGCCGGGAACTCTCCGTCCGCGTATCGGCCCATTGTGCTGCTCGACGAGGTGGGCAAGCTCTTTGAAAGAGTAATTGCAGACCGCCTCGTCGCGCATTTAGCACGGGTGGGGCCGGATCTGGCGGACGGCCAGTTCGGCTTTCGCAGGAGGCGCTCCACGGTGGACGCCATCAGGCGCGTGCGAGCTCTCACGACGGGGTATATCCCAAGGTAGGTGTGTCTGGTCGGTTTCTTTGATTGAACATCGCCAAAGCCTTTAATTCCTTGCCTTGAAGTAGCATTGGGAGGGCACTCCAGTATCACCGCCGGAACTCCGGCGGGATCTAATGGTGAAATGGAGACAGCAACTGTCACGACCCAGTGCTAGGCACGCCATAATTATGGCGATTAGTCCCCTCTTTGAAGCGTGGCTGGAAAGATCTCACGGCGTCCTTACCTTCTGTATGACGCAGGTCCTCAACGGACATGGTACGTTCGAGAGGTTCCTGCACCGGATTTGTGCGGAAGGAGCGCATACGGTGGAGGTGTGTCCCACCTGGGCAGAGCAACACCGTGTCCTCGTGGGGGCGATCGGCGGCGGCGACTTCTCGCGCCGTGCCTTGGTACAGGCCATGGTCCGGAGCCAGGAGGAGTGGCAGGCGGTCGCCTCCTTCTGCGAATCAGTAATGCTAGCAAAGAGAAGGCCCCACGCGTGAGGCAACGGTCCTTACGCCCCAACCGCGGCCGGAATTCCGGCCACCGTAGGCGCGGGCTTGCGGATGGCGAGCAATGGGTAGCTCCGACTGGACCGAGCCCAAGTCGTCGACGGCGCGTACAGTTCCACGCACGCCTTAAGATGTCAGCAAAACGTAGGGGCCCGGCAGGGTCGAAGCCTACTGGGGCCAAAAATGTGCTTCTGAAAGGAAGACTCGGTACGAAAGGCAACGAAGGAACAGAAGTGGGTTTTTAGTCAGTAAAAGTCTGACACTACCTCTACTACGGGAAATTATAAAACTTATCAGAATCAGAATATTTTATTTGTACATAAAGGTCAGATTGCAACAGAGTGTGAGGTGTTTAAGATAGGTCCGGGGCTCCGAGGCAGTTCCAAACTTTTGCTGTGGGACCTGCGCTAACGAGGTACAAATAACCGGCGTTACGACTGTCTAATATTACGCACACAAAGGATTAAAAGTAGCACGTACGAAAAGTCCTCCGAACAACCGAAGAACTTCGATAGATCGGAGTAAAAGCACAGGTGAGTCCCCGAAATAAATAGAAATAACGTGACTAGGCGCAGCAAGTAACGCACACGGCGACCTTTAGCACAGTATACACCTTTAGTTAGCCCGCATTGAACACTACGTAATGTGAGAATATTATTTTGCTTCCAAAATTATTGCACACCGTGTACTTTGAATCCGTGGCAGGATCTCTAACAATTTAAAAAAAAAAAAATTGTGAGGGATGAACTATTTAGTTCAATAAAATGCAGAGGTCTTTTCTAAAGTGAGCCAATGGTACTCACTCGACAGTCGAAAGGTTAATAGTGTTAACACACGCTTGAACTTGGTACGTTAGGTTTGGTCCGTCCAAGGCCGAGCGTGACTCAGCTTGAGTTTGATACGTCGTACCAAGTTCGAATATCTGTTAATACTAATTACCAGAAGTCGGAATTAGGTAGAGTAAAATGTTGATATTAATACATATGGATCTTTCAGGGATTTCTTATGAAAAATCTCGTGTGGCCCACAATATTACAAATAAATAATAATATAAACCTAAAATAAGATAAGACAAATAAAACACAGATAATAATTAACATAAAAATTGTATTAGTATTTTTTATTGAAAAAGGTCTCTCTACGTCAACTGAGATGAGGTTAACAAACCTATACACTTCCTCCTCCTCGTCATTAATGCAGGAAGAATTTTGTTCTGCTATTTTGAACTAACCTCCCCTACCTACCAACCTTGCCATGGAGTTTCTTGCCGGTTCTTCTTCATACGAAACGACCAAGTGGAACTGTGCAGTTTCCGTCGTTTTATTTAATAAAAAGTATTTTGATATGATTTGACATTTTATTCCTTCTTTAATTATTCTTTATTGTACACCATGATCATCATCATCTTCCTGCCCTTGTCCCGTGTTATTTTGGGTCGGCGCAACACGTTTTTTTCTTCCACTCTGCCCTGTCACTCGTCATGCTATCACTAACTTCCTTTTCTTTCATAACACTCTTCACACAATCCATCCATCTTTTCTTTGGTCTCCCTTTCCCTCTCCATCCATCCACATGTAAATTCATAACTCTTTTAGTAACATGCGTCTCATCCCTCCTCTTCACATGACCATACCAAGACAAACGATTCCCTTTCAACTTTTCACATTTTACACCATGATAAGTTACAAAAAATGTGGATATCAGAGTCCATGAACCTGCATAGGCGAGGTTAACTCAAAGTTGAGTTTTCTTCCAGCAAACCATCCTTCTTTATTATATTACCCACATAAAATTCATCATCCAATAATATTTATTTATGAGGCGTCCACGTTTCACATTTACCTGCTGCTAAAAGGCGAGTTGGGTCACTAATTAGATTATTAGGTAAACACAATTAGTTCTTCGTCCCATGTCTTCATAGAATTTGTTGGTTCGTTCATGCTTACGTTGCTGTTTAGGATGCGAATAGGTGTCTACAAGAAAATTATAGATACCAAAGTACGTAAAAGTATCAATCTTGCGTGGTTGCAAGCTTACAGGGTTACAATACCAACCTAATAGTGTGTACAACGCGTTCCAAATAAGAATAGGAACGATTGCCATGTTCTGACGTCACGTCATAATGTCAAATCGATCAAATATTATGGTGCACAAAGCAAAAAAAAATTAAAAATTTAATAACTGTGAACGAAAAAAGTTTAATCAGAATCCAGTTCTTCAATTTTGCCCAATTTCTTGCGATTTGACAGTATCACGTGACGTCACAACATGGCAATCGATCCTATTCTTATTTGGAACGCATTGTAGGTAGATATTAACTATCTGCACGGCTACACCTACCTAGACTTACACCTACATCAAGTTTCGCAGTCAATATCACCCGTATTTGACTGCAAAACTTGATGATTCGATTTTTATTATATCGAACACGGTGTGTCGATATTTCAGTTGTACGATGTTTTATTCCGTCAATGCTTTATTGGTGTAATGACGTTTATATGGCCATTATTTGACAAAGTATAATCATCATGTCGTCGGTGGGGCTCGGTTTCTGCAGAGGGAAAGTGGCGTCGAGGCCGGCCTATAAAGAAGTGGCTAGATGATTTAGAAGCGTAGGTACTACGAGGACTGGTACAAAACGGCGTGAGAGAAGAATGTCTAAAATGCCTTGAGGGAGGTCTTTGGACTTTGCCCAGCAAAGGAACAGTAATAGGTCACCACAGGCTGAAAAGAAAGGAAAACACTTAATTGTCGGATTAACGCGGGTCAACTGTATAGACATTATAACGGCGCGGCGCCCCAGCAGGTCATGAGCTGACCTCTCCCGGTAATGGAATACGGCGGCAGTTTAATAGTTCCCCGCACATAATTTATAATGTTGTTCGCTTCTGTCCTTTCTACTATTTCGGTGGTGCAGCCAAAGAGTAGTAAGGGGTATAGATTTAAACAGATTGGTTCTTAATGAATCGTTAAAAAAATACGCCCGGTATTTTTTTTTTGTGTAGGAAATCATCCAATTAGTTCTCCAGCTCTATTGTGGACCGGGAAGGCGTGTCAGACTTCCAAACTAGGTCTCTGCAACGCTTAGTTTTAAAGATCTCGTGGCCGCGCAGTTCTCCTCGTTTCAAATGGAGCGACCACATAACGTATAACTTTTTAACTATAAATTGACATGGTTTTGGTAATAAACTTTTACATTTTTCGAACAAGGCCTCCCACAAGGTGAATTGGTGACCTGGTGAGGTTAGCGGGAATGAAATGGATGCGAGACAAACAGAACCGCTCGTTGTGGCGACGCGATGCTTCGGAGGGAAACCTATAGCTAGCAGTGGACGTGGATCAAATTAATATTTCAAATGTTTTCTTTATTTTTTCCTCGAAACATGATCTTTGTAAGGAAGTTTCGGTTTCGGCCGAAACTGAGACTGTTGCCGAAATTCGGTTTGGGTTTCGGTCGGACACTAAAGGCTTATAAAAAAAATAGTGCTTATCGACCAGCGACAACTTCGCACGAATGTAAGAAATCTTAGAAATTCTCGACTTTTCTCTATTCTAAATCGATCTCTCTATTGTTGAAAACTGCATGAAATCCGTTCATTAGTTTTTGAGTTTATTGGGTTCATACAAACAGACTGAAGCGGTGGCAACTTTGTTTTATAATACGTAAGGTACTATATATAATACGTAATAGATAAAAAGTTTTGATGTTTTTAATTGTTCATTGTTGATGTCTACTTACCTAACCTAGCTTAACATATTTGTGCCATATAGTATTTAACACCATTTTATACCATGTTTTATGCAAATAAATATATTATTATTATTTCCTTTATTCACTGTAAATACATATTAATTACATTTTTCTTAAACAAAATGATACAAAAAAAAAACCTTTAAAAATATAAAAAAAATTACCCCACCGGTATCGGGAACAGGGTCTAAGCTACCGGCGGTCAGGGCTCCAGAGAAAGGAACCTCCGAACAATTATTATTATTATTATAAGGATATCGCAGTATAAAGTCAAAGAATTGCCCGTTCTGTAAAACTCGATTCGAATTGCCGCAGAGAGCGGTGTCATCGAAATGAATTTATGTTAGTGCACGTAGCGTTTCAGCTACATGCGTTATATTGTGCCACTGAATTTGTCAAGACTGACTAATGCCTGCAAATTATGGGAGCACCCGAGCTCCCGAGCTCACGGCTATTTAGCCTAGCCAGTAAGTTAGTCGGTTGTGTACCTAAAGAGACTGGCTTTAGCGCTCTCTCGTATGCAATGGATTCTTGAATAAACCACCGTGGATACAGGCTACATCCTTTATTACATATTATTTTATTATTATTGCATAATAGGTCTTACTTAAGAAATTGATGTTTTTAGGGTTTCGCACCCGAAAGGTATAACGGGACCCTATTAGTAAAACTCTGCAGTCCGTCTGTGTGTCTGTCCGTCACACGGGCTACAGCCTGGTAACTGTTTAACAGTTGAAATTTTCACAGATGATGTAGGTATTTCTGTTGCCGCTATAACACCAAATACTAAAAAAAACAGAATAAACTAAATATTAAATAGGGCTCCCATACAAAGAACGTGGTGGTTATTGACAATAGTACGGAACCCTTCAAGCGTGAGTCCAACTCGCACTTGGTCGGTTTATTTAAACGTGTTATGCACTATGATATTTTCGGACAGACTGAAAAAGACTTCATCATTATCATTTCAGCCGAAAGACGTCCACTATTGGACATAGGCCTCCCCCAAGTGTCTCCACAATGAACAGTCCTGTGCGTCTCGCATCCATCGGATTCCCGCAAACCTTACAAGGTCATCGGTCTACCTTGTAGGAGGCCTTCCAAATGCTATGTCTTCCGGTACGGGGTCACCATTCCAGAATACCTTTCGACCCCAAAGGCCATCCGTAAAAAAAAACTTATTATTAATAAAATAATTTCCTTACCGCCTTGTCCGTCTGTCTATATGTTCGGAGTAATTATTTGATGAAAAACCCCTATAAAAAAATTAAGGAGATCCTCCTTTTTTATTAAATTTAAATAGTGGACTAATACTTACTGCACCGAAAGTTGAGTAAACTTGACTTACTGTAACAAACACTTGATCAATATCACGGTACCAAGTACAAATGAAAACAACAATAAATAATATATTAAACCAGTTATCTATCAACATTGGGCGGATGAGGCGGATAAGCGATACATTGGATAAACTCAGAGCGCTGCCGCCAATCCGCCATGTATTATGGATAAGAAGTAGTGAGCTCTTAAAAGATTTATTGGGTGGATAACAAAATGTGGTACATTGATTGTATTGTACCTGTATTGTGGTGAGAAGCCATGTTATATTTTCGAGTTTTCAGCTTTAAACAATGTCGGTGATGTGTTGAAGGAAATTTCTCTTCTTTTTGCAACAAACTGCAAGCGTTCCGTCAGTCGTCACCAGGGGCGGATCTACAGACCAAAAAGCTCTTTGATCTACAGATCAGGTCCTCGAGGGACAAAGGGCCCCCACACAGTGTTAAATGGCAAATGATTATTATTAATTTGACTAAGCCCAGCAGATCTATCATAATTCGGTACTTTTTAATGTTAAAAAGAAAATCTAAGCTTGAGCTGGGTTACTGCATATTTTAGTATTTTTTCTTTATAGGTAGGTGGAAAATTATCCAATGATTTCTCGCGCTCTGGGACGGAACTGAAGAGCGTGTCTGACTTTTACTGACTAAAACCCACTCGCACGAACAACCCATGGCCCCAGTAGGTTTTAGCCCTGCTGTGCCCCTACGGTTTTAGTGTTGAGGCTTGCGTGGAATACTACGCGCCATCGGGCTCTGTCCGGACGATTACCGGACGGCCGGAGAGCGAGCTAACGATTGCTGGGGCGTAAGTTCATTTCGCTCCGGACCATGTTCTGTATCAGAGCCCAGCACGTCGTTGCTGCCGATTGCCCCCACGAGGACACGGTGGTGCTCCGCCCAAGCGGAGCACATCTCCACCGTATACTCCGCCGTATCCCTCGGGCGGTTCACTAAATGGTGACACCCGGGCGTTTCTTCGGCACGAATCCGGCGCAGGAGCCTCCCGAACTTACCATGCCCGGGACATGGAAACGTGCCAGCCGTACGTCGGATTGTCCGATGATAGAAAGGAGATGGCGGAATCAAGTCATCCAAATTCCACGCACACTTTCCAAAATGCATCCTGTAAAATACCGAAAGGCTGGCTACCCTACGCTTATGCTTAAGGCTTTGCAATTAATTCGATTAGAGAGTTATGTAGATTATTTCAAGTACTGTTAACCCAGGGCCCCAGGGCCTCAAAATTCACAATCTGTCCCTGTTCGTACAAGACGCTAAGTGCAAGTGCAGGTGAACAAGACCGTTAGATTGGACATAATTGCGTGTCCTTGTTAACAAGATCTCGCCCCTCGTAGGATCCGAGCCCAAAGGACCTGCGAACATTTGTGTGTTGATGGACACAACTGAAATGACGATGATGATGATTAGGCCAGGAACAAACCAGACCTAAAGTTAAAATATCAAATTGAGAATGCTAATAAAAACCTAGTCAATTACTTCATTGAAAACCAGTTTCTAAAACGAAAATTATTGCAAAATTAATATGAACATAGATTCTCAAGTGCGACATTTTTAAGCGACTTTACGAAAAGGAAGAGGTTCTCAATTCGATTGAATGTTTTTTTTTTTATCGTGTTCAGTGATGTTCTCTACCGCCAAATCTGTGTTTTTTTTGTTTAGAAAAATATTTTCCCCAGGGCATTTCAATTTGGTGAAGAACTGATGAAGAACTTCGAGTTAGAACATGCAACTGTTCCATACAATTTACAAGGCAATCCGATAAGCTGGCGTAGGTATATTGTTAACACCATTTCAAAACAATAACATCACACTCTAAGGTACTTACACTCGAATGGTATCCTCATTTCACCAGTTATGTTAAAAAATGAGGTAAGTACATGTTATAACTTTCGAGATTTACAAACAATTTCGCTCTTCAAATCGAAAGTAAAAGAGCACTATCTTTCCTCTCTATTGTGTTAATTATATATGTATATACGTTATGTATTTATTTTTACTAAAGATATATATAGTATAGTATATATAGTATATAAGTATTTTTTATTTTAATTTAGGATTTCACATTCTCTTCTTCAAATACTTCTACACACTATTGTCTACTTTTCGTTTTATTTCTCCTTTCGCAGGTCTGCTGGAAGAAATTTCTAATTGGAAATGAGCAGTACCTTTGTACAATTTTTATCAGAATGTATCTTCTTTCTTTATTCGTGTGTAAGTACATCATCACTACATAGTATAAAATAAAGTCGCTTTTCGTGTCTGTCTGTCCCTATGTATGCTTAAATCTTTAAAACTACGCAACGGATTTTGATGCGGTTTTCTTTAATAGATAGAATGATTCAAGAGGAAGGTTTATGTGTATAATACACTCACAATATAGTAGAGGAACACTGATGATTTTAGAGGTTTCTAATGTGATGTCGTAAATAAACACATTTTTTTGCGCTTACATTGCAAACGCTGGCTGAACCCTAAGAGATAGATCAAAATAATGTACTACAGTATTGTACACCTTAAAAAGGTCTACAAAAAAGTCCGCGATGGTATATGTCTATCTTTTAGGTGTAACTCACAATAACCATTTTTTATCGTTTTACTTTTTACGAGAAATAATGGTTTATTTACGAAACGATTTTAAGCAACACAGCATTAATCTTTATCCAATTAAGTACCTTAAATACATTTTGCATTTAATATAGATCATATAGCCCGTTACAGCGTATAATTAAAATGAATATTTTCGAAGATATTACAGATTTAAAATGCAGGGACATAGCGGTTTCGGTAAATAACTTAATTCTTTGAAAGTTACGCCGACGCAAATATCCTACTCGGTCGATACTGTTATCGATTTGGAAGCTGTTCATTTTTAACCGACTTAAAAAAAAAAATCTGTTGATGGAATCGAGGGAACTCCTCAAATATTATAGGCAACCATAAAGTGATTTTGGTATTTTCATGGAGAACTTAAGCATTTACAGTCAAAAAGTAACATTTGATGGAGTGGAACTGATGAAGAAGACCAGAAATAGCGGAACTTCATACTCACATAGATATCACAATGAAGATAGTTAATCGACTATGACAATACAAATAAATAAATGGTATTGAATAGTTATGTTGAAAATGGTATCATCGAAGTGAACTGATGATGATTAAGCTGGAAGATAGGCACTGGAACTCCATAATTAATCAATGTAACCTAGCCGTGTTTGGGTTTATTAGAATTGTCATCAGATGCACATGTGAGTCCGGCTCGCACTTGCCCACTTTTTGTAGTGATGTCAGTTTTATTTTTTTTGTAAAATGGTTATTCCTACAGAATTTCTTAATTCTTTGAACCCGCCTGGACTCCCTCCTCATAAAATGGTGTTGAAAGTAGGTTGTCTTGTTATTTTATTAAAAAACCTGAATACATCTTAACTTTACAATGGCACGCGTTTGCTGGTAAAATCACTAAAAACTGTCATAATAGAGTGCACAATACTCACTGGATGTGGTACCGGAGAAGATATGTGTCCATAGAACACTTCTCCATAGAGATCTACGCTTTGGAATGTGCAATTAGCATAATTTTTAACAGACTTCAAAAAAAAGGAGGAGGTTATAAATTCAGTTGTATGTTTTTTTTGTGTGTGTTACCTCAGAACTCCAGCGTTTACGGACCGATTTGCAAAACTTTTTTTTATCATAGAGGATACGCTTTCCGATTGGTCCCATTTTTTTTAAATCCAGTTCTGATGATGTGATCTGTGAGGAATCGAGGGAACTTCTCAAATATTATAGGCAACCTTAGTGCAACGCGAGAACATTTACAGTCAAAAAGTAGCATTTGATGGAGTGGAACTGATGAAGAATACCAGAAATAGCCAACAGAACTTCATACTCACATAGATATCACTATGAAGATAGTTAAGCGACTATGACAATACAAATAAATAAATGGTTCTGGGTAGTTGTGTTGAAAATGGTATCATCGAAGTGAACTGATGATGATGATGGAGCCGAAAGGTAGGCACTGAAACTCCATAATTAATCAATGTAACCTAGCCGTGTTTGGGCTTATTAGAATTGTCATGAAATGCACTTTGGCTATAAGGTACTATCGAACTGATCTGATAATGAAGCCGGTAGGTGGAATGCAGATACAGGAACTTCATTATAAAGCAATGAAACCTAGCAGTGTTTGGGTTAATCCGAATTGTCATGGGAAATAGGCACTCTGGTTATAAGTGTATCGCAACTAAAAATTGTGAAATAAAAAACAAGTTGGTGTTAAATAAAAAACAAACAATACCGAGAAACACCGACTTCCGACATTAAAGTTATTTTGATCCTTTTAGTGTTTTTTTAGTGAAGTCGGTTATTTTGTTTTTTGTAAAAAGTTTTTTTTTTCTGACTGACTGACTTTTTGACATTTCAAAAGTGCCTATAAATGGTTTATTTTAAATAAAATGCATTGAATCTTTGATGTTTTGATTCCCCAAATTCTTCTGGTACCATCAGATTTATCGTTCCAATTTAAACGCCTACAATTTTCGGTAAGATATCTTTTGCAATGACTAATAATAAATCCCAGGTCAAACTGTCAACGTTGCAACGTTATTGATCGTTATTTGATCGTTGAGTGTTTTTCACATGGCCAATTATATGTCGCTCTTTCAAGAGCAGGTTGCTCTTGAAAACATGTTTGTACTATCTAACGACAAAAAAAAACTGTGAACATTGAATATAAAGACATTCTGTAGTATAATTACTACTGGCGACCCGCCCCGGCTTCGCACGGATGCAATGCTAATCAAAACCGCATGAAAATCCGTTGCGTAGTTTTAAAGATCTAAGCGTACATAGGGACAAACAGCGGAAGCGACTTTGTTTTATACTATGAAGTAATCAGCATTGCACCCGTGCGAAGCCGGGGCGGGTCGCTAGTAAATTATAAAATAAATAAATAAACTTTTTTGTTTATGGAATGTGTGAATGATGAAAAATTACCTATTATTTTTGTGTTCGGGTACGTTATAACTCCGAGGTAGTCCCGCAGACGACCAGCATTGGGTAGCTCGCCGTCCGGTAACCATCCGGACCGAGCAAGAGTCGTTGAGACGGCGCGTCAGCAAAACCGAACCAGCAGGGCCGATGATGCCCGCTAGGGCCACGGGAACTTTTTTTTATTAAAATCTTAACATTGCGTATTTTTGTGATTTTACGTAAGAACTATCAAAACTCCCTCCCACCCCCTTGTAAAAAAAAGACATGGTCAACCTCCCACCCTTCCTAAACCGTAATAAACGAAAGGACCTTAAAACCATTTTCGTTGTGAAATATTGATTGAGTTACATATGCTTTGTACATTCTGAAGCACCCTTAAGGGTTGACAACATTTTTTTAGAAAGATCACAGGCATTTCAGAGTAAAAACAAGCGAATAAATATCATATTGTTAATTTTTTTTTTGGCAAAATTATTAGTCATACGAAAAAATCATAAGTTGATAATGTTATATTGCACCTGTAATAAACTGATTAAGGTAAAAAAATGATTAATTGTGCTGGCATCACTGAATCGTATTTATGATATCGTTTGTAGTAAAGCTGTCGATATAAGTGTACCGATTTATCTTAATAAGTATAATTTTTTGAGTAAACTACGTCGAAATTCTAAACAAAAAATCTTTTCTAAATTATTGACTTTTAATTGAAGTAATGACAATAATTGTTCAGATAATTCGCACATATCCAATATGTCAGAATCAGAATCAGAATCAGAATGTTTATTTGTGAAACATAGGTATTTACATAAAGATCTTAGGTTATTATATATGTGCGCTATGTTTTGCCGTGAAGGCGTACAAATATTGAAATAAAAAACAAAAATAATAATTAAACTACTAACATAAAAGAAAACAAAAATTAAACTCCAACATGAAAAAAGGAACAATTTTAAAATAACTTTATAAAATTTATAATTAAAAGGAACTTAATAAGAAACAGTCTCAAAATCTTAAAACAGTCTTTAAAATTAGATAAGTACAAGTGTTTATCGTTTAAAAAATATTAAAAATTATTATCATTTATAAAATCTTCTACAGTATAATAACATTTTTCCATTAATAGTGAGTAGAGAAGCTTCTTAAATTTAATTAAGGGCAAATTTTTAATGTCATCAGGTATTTTATTATAAATTTTCGGAGCCATGCCAAAAAAACTCTTTTTCACTAAAGCCGTTCTACATTTTTTGTCGCACAGTTTGTTTGTATATTGAGAACGCATTGGAGTTTTTTTAACATCAGAAAGTTTTTGAAACAGATTTAAATTGATTTTGACAAACAAAGCAGTTTCGTAAATGTACAAAGATGGAAATGTTAGTAATTTTAGTGCTTTAAAGTGAGGTTCACAAGTTTCGGTAGTTTTTAAGCCACACATTGACCGAATACATCGTTTTTGCGCTTTAAAAACCGACTCTCTTTCAGAAGATTGCCCCCAAAAAATTATTCCAAACCTCAGAACAGATGCAACCAATCCGTGATACGCTAATAAAAGTGTTTGTGTATTAACTTTTTTCGATAGCTGGAACAGGGCATATGCAGATTTATTTAGTTTTAAACAAATTTCTTCTATATGGGGTTTCCATGTTAGCTTACTATCAATCATTATACCTAAAAATTTTGCTTTGTCTGTATCTTCTATTTGGCATTCATCATATATGACATGTACTGGGGGTTTTTCACATCTTTGACGAAAGTGCATTACTCTTGTTTTGTTTAAATTAATAACTAGGTTATTGCTAATAAGCCACTTAATTATTTTATTGAGGCAGTCATTTATATCTTTCTCGTAATAGTCAGGGTTATTACATTTTACAATGGCTGTACTATCATCAGCAAAGAGAACCATATTTTGAGTTATGAGTATTGGGAGATCGTTTATATATATTAAGAAAAGTAGCGGCCCTAGCACGCTACCTTGTGGTACCCCGTATTTTATAGTTCTTTGCTGAGATTTATAAATTGTTACTAATTTACTTTTTTGGCATAATTGAGAAATTTCAGTGCACTGTGATCTGTTATCAAGATATGACTCCAAAAGTTTTAGAATATTTCCTCGAATTCCATATCCATACAGTTTTTTTAGCAAAATGTTATGATCTACATAGTCAAATGCTTTTGTCATATCTGTATATAACGCACATACCGGCGATCTTTCATCGATAGACGTCATGATATAAGAAAGGAGGTCGAACAATGCCATATTGATATTAGTGTTTTTCCGAAATCCTTTCTGTTCTTTACAAAATAACTTATTCTTTTCAAAGTAACTATATATAGAATTATAAATTACTTTCTCTATTATTTTTGAAAAAATTGGAATTTTTGCAATGGGCCTATAATTTTTTACATCTGATTTATCATCTCTTTTGAATAAGGGCTTAATAATTACTTTTTTTAGACTATTGGGGAAAACACCATTTGTTATACATAAATTAATAATGTGCGCTAGTGGTGGTGCAATAACTTCTTTGACACATTTCACAACTTTAGTATTTACTCCATCATAGCCAACAGTATTTGTATTTTTAAGACTATTAATAATTTTTGTTATATCAACAGGTAAAATTGGTTGCATATATAAAGATTGTGTTGTTAAATTGTTGTCGTGTGTGTATGTAGTAACAACTAATATGTTAAAGTTCAACAAAGAGAACGAAACAAGGATAACAATCTCAAGGCAATTTGCCACTAAATACCTACTGGCTCCAAAACCCAGGAATTTCTCCTGGCTAGATCTGCTACAAAGGGAGCAACAGCCATAAATATCCGACATCCGGAACAAACACTCGTCTCGGTGTATGAACCAGTGGGCTACACTCCCTCCGCTTGCCAACAAACCCACCTTTACACTATAAATTGTCCAATCTTATTGCCTTCAGTAATAAGAACTAAGTAACGCAACCGTTTTGGCTCTGTTTCAAAAGAAAAAATGGCCGAAAATCCAAAATTGAATGTGTTGTTGTGAAATAGGAACATAGCTATACCTACTTGGTCATTATTAACTTAAGTAATTGATATATAAGTAACGACTGTTTAACGAAACATAATTATGTGTAAATAACTGCACATCCTATTTTTTTTTAAATTGATTTAAACCAGTGCTTGACTGCGTTCCCACCTGATGTTAAGCGGTGATGCAATCCTTGATGGTGAAACGCGCAAGTTTATTAAAAGCCATTTCACCCTTAGCTAAATTGTAGTTGGACGGGAAGACCGCAGCAGGCAATTTTTTTCAGTCCTTCGATGTACGCGGTATAAACAACGAAGCGAAACGCTTATTCTGTACCGTCGAAGTTTCAACAACGTAAGGGTGGTACCTGCCGTACGTCGGGTTGTCCGATGATAGAAAGGAGATGGCAGAATCAAGTCATGCAATTCCCGCGCACACTCCAAAATGCAACTTGTAAAATACCGAAAGGCTGGCTACCCTGCGCTTGTGCTCAAGGCTTTGTAGATTGGTCTTAACTAAATCTGGATCCTCAATTAGCCCCTTTGCACGCCTTTCCACTGAGTCCAAAGATGCTAGATGGCATTTTGCAGCACCAGCCCATATGCGACTGCAGTACTCCACACACGATCGGACCTGTGCTTTGTATAACATTAGAAGCTGTCCCGGTGTGAAGTACCGTCCGACCTTTGCAAGAACGCCTAGTTTCCTAGCAGCTACCTTGGCTTTGGACTCAATGAACCGCCCAAAATTGAGATCTGAGGAAATTTCAACTCCCAATACATTCTGAAAAGCAGGTGCCAAGGTAAACGGGCTCCTTTGGCGGTGAACAGACACGCTTGTGTTTTAGCGACTTTGAATCCTACCAGATTGGTTTCGCCCCACTTACAGACTGCCTGAAGTGAGACATTCGTACGCTCTACCATAGCCTCTCTTTCGTACTGGATTAGCTCCTTATTAGCCTGAACACCTGGCAGGTAGCTCTCTACAACTGTGCTACCATCTATATACCCATAGATACTGGAGATCAGCAGATCGTTATATGCAGCAGGAAAAGAGTTGCAGATTCGAGAGAACTTACCCCTGAGAAACTCCGGCATTAGTCGTCATGGGCTCTGATGAGCATCCATCGACAACAACTGGAAGATACCGTTCACTTAGGAATTCTTTTACACAGTTAAACAGACCAGGGGAAATGCCGTACGCTGGAAGCTTACTCAAAAGGCTGGCATGCATACCACAGGGTATGACACGCCAGGGTACCGAAGGCCTTCGAGATGTCTAAGGATACAGCAATCGCTTCTCCATTCTTCTCGAGGGCCTGGCCCCACATATGGGTGGTATACTCTTGTAGGTCCCCAGTAGACTGATTATAACGAAACCAGTATTGTCTGTCACTGAGGAAATCGTTACCTTCCAGGTATGTCATGAGGCGCGAGTTCAATATACGCTCCATAAATCTTGCAGAGTACGGAGGTTAGAGAAATATCTATGTCTTTATCCGCTTACTTCATCCTCAACCACGCAACAGATATTTTATCTTTAGGTATATTAATTTGCGAGTAATGACGAACCAGTGATCCCATCCCAACTTACGAGTACAAATTGTAGGTCGCGAGTTCAAACCTAGACGTCAGAGTCTACATTAGGTAGGTACTTTAAGTAATTTATTTCATCACCACTCAAAACGGTGAATGAAAACATCGTGAGGAAACCGACATGTGCTAAAACCACAAAATCAAAGACATGGGACATTCACCAAGACTGAAGTCAGTATAGACTGTTGTAACGTAATGATGCGTTTACACGTGGGCCCAGCCTCGACCAACCGCCATCCCTAGCCAACGTGTAAACGGGGTCTTGGTCATGAAATGACATGACTCATGAATGGCGTAAGCTGGCGCCGATCCGGGCCAGTGCCGGTTTTTTTGACACGCTGGCCGAGGCTGGACCCACGTATAAAAAATGCCCCGTTTAAACATGAAAGGAACCCGGTCCCTTGCTCGAGCCAGCCCGCACCGTTGAGCCTGTAGTATAAAAATTCCCCGATAATAATAATAAAATCTTGTTCAAGCCCTGGCTGGAGGCTTTGATTCTATAGTCAAGCCCGCCACAGGCAAGACCGGTTAAGCAGCCGACAACCTCCTAGGTTGACCTGCGAGAGGCCACACAAAAAAAAACATGTAAGGAGCATTTCATAAGTGTAGACGCAGCGCACGCACGAACCGAGCATTTACCTACTCACATAGTTGAAATGCTCTGTTCGCGCGCGTAGTATGCACGGTTCGCACGCGCAAGGTGTCCACGCTATGGGAATTCTGTTATATTGTGTGATACATTGCGACAATGTGGACGGCAAATTCTTTCATTGCGTGTTAATAGTCATGGCGTGTTACATTGCTTGTTACTTTACAGCAGTCTTTACCCGGCTTTACGGCCGGCCCTGAGTCCCAGCAGTGGGAACATTCTAAGGCTGATTATTTATGCTATACATATATTAATTTTCACTTGTGCGAAGCAGGGGCAGACTCACTAGTGTATGTATGTAACTGCTAAACCCATGAAGACGCGTTTTCCTCAATCCCCCTAATATCTTCTTTACGTATTTTTTTTCGTGTTACTGACGATTCGGACACAATATATCCGGACACAGTGTCCGAATCGACACATTATATTTTCAATACTTTTTCACTGACGATTCGAACACCACCAAAATTGAAGCTGACAGTCAGATAAAAAGTCTTAAAATACTTAGGGCATACTGAAAGTTTCTGGATTCTGTTAATAAGACTAGATATAAGACTTACAATACATTTATTGTTTTTCAAAGTATTCCCTCGCAATCAGAGGCGCCGACTCCGTGGGTGCTCGGGGGCTCGAGCACCCATGAGAAATAAACAGTGGGAAACCACCCGTGAGAAAAAATCCAGATCAGTAGTCGACTTTTCGGTTACGAATAAATTATAATATTTTTTTGATAATAAAAACTAGTTTCATTTTTAAATAATAATTTCATTTTATATTTTTATCAATCATGATTAGTAATTAAGTACGCAGTATTTTAGTAGGACAATTATTTATTTGTCGGACAATTAGTGTGCATTTCTCTTCTCACACTTCGCCACTTTTTCAAGTCATCAAATGAGCATGAGCACCCATGAGGTTTTCTAAAACCCGGCGCCCCTGCTCGCAACTATGCAATTTTGTACACAGGTTTCGTCACCTGTTACGATATTATAGACAGCCAATGACTATCGTCCATTAAACTTTTTTATCGTTTTACGGCAACATTAGACACGCAGTCGTTTCTGGGCCTCCGTTAAGTCATGTAGTATCCATCGAGTACAAAGCTCCGAACCTTCAGATGCCCTTGAAAAATGTTTAACACTTAGTTAATTTCAATGCCTAGCAAAGCACGACTTTGCTGGTAAGTAATTTTTTTGTCAGCTTCAATAAGTTGTCGTTCGGTGTCAATATTCAAGTCTGTAATCGCAGTCGCCGGCCGACCTTCACGTATCTCGTCATAGAGATGATCACGTCCACGTCTGAATTCTCCAAACCATGAATACACAGAGCTTTGACATGGTGCTGAATCACCAAATGCCAATTGAAGTCTCTGGCAACCCTCTTGTTGACTTAAGCCACAACGAAAATCATAAAAAAAAACATTGAACGAAAATGTTCACGACTTAAATTCATTTTAATATCGACACACAGTCTTCGAAAGGACGCCACAATGAAAAAACAAAAGTCAGTCTCGCAATTTAAAAAGTAACATGCTCACAAATAGTTCCATTGCCTAATTCTATAATTGTTTTTTTCATTCTTTTATTGTAAACGGCCAGAGAGAGATCCAGAGACTTTCAGTATACCACACGTATAATATACTACAGAAAATAACCCGAAGTTGCTGGCTTAAATCCAGCCTAAAATAGTTTTGGTAACGCTTTTTTTCGCCATAAAGAAAATTAAAAAAAAAAATATCTGACTGTACTAAACAGTGTGTGTCTGAATATTTAGTGAAAAAAATATCGAAATAAAGATGTGTTAATTCGGACACTGTGTCCGAATCTTCAGTAAGTCTTTTTTTCACAAGCAACAATGGACTTCAAAATAATATAGGGCTGGGTAATAAAGCGTTCTGCTCCAAATCAGTTAGCGGTCAAGTGGTCACATTAGGCGCAGATTTATAGCCTCTTCCGAACGGGACCCAAAATACATGCCCTACTATACTTTTCATTTTCTCACAAGCAAAATGACCTTCAGTCTATAACAGGGATTGCGAGCCTTTTAACGTACGTGTCCGTAATATTCTAGATAAAATATAAATAAGTACTAACATTGGTTATTGAGTAGGAAATCTAGACAGCATAAACTGTTCCAAAAAAAATGCTATCAAAATAATATTACTAGCTTCTTCCGGCGGCTCTCGTTTCAAATAATTTAAATAATAACAAGAGAAGTGCTTTACTTAAATTGTGATATTGTCGACTGTTTTTGTTTTATTTGCTTATTAGGGCCTATGGACACTTGAGACAAGACTGTCTTAGACAAACTTGTCTACGACACCGCAGATTTGTCTGCGGTAAGACTGTTTTGAGACGTCCAGTGTTGCCAACAGTTACACTAACTTACCACTAGAGTCAACTTTTAAAACCACCAGGAAACCATTAACAAAATATTATCCCACACACAAAATCGCAAAATTTCTCACAAAAAAATTGTGTAGTTGATCAAAAAAGCATTTGTGGGTAAATTAACATTCGTTGGTAAATCAACATACAAATTATTCAATAAAAGCTAAGTATTAATTTGTATTCAGACGAATCATTTTTGTTGTTTTCAAGTGTGCGCAGGCCCTTATAGTTTTAGAAAAATAACGTCATATATTTCATTCATTTATTATTACTTACTAGCGACCCGCCCCGGCTTCGCACGGGTGCAATGCTGATTACTTCATAGTATAAAACAAAGTCGCTTCCGCTGTTTGTCCCTATGTACGCTTAGATCTTTAAAACTACGCAACGGATTTTCATGCGGTTTTGATTAGCATTGCATCCGTGCGAAGCCGGGGCGGGTCGCCAGTAGTAATTATACTACAGAATGTCTTTATATTCAATGTTCACAGTTTTTTTTTGTCGTTAGATAGTACAAACATGTTTTCAAGAGCAACCTGCTCTTGAAAGAGCGACATATAATTGGCCATGTGAAAAACACTCAACGATCAAATAACGATCAATAACGTTGCAACGTTGACAGTTTGACCTGGGATTTATTATTAGTCATTGCAAAAGATATCTTACCGAAAATTGTAGGCGTTTAAATTGGAACGATAAATCTGATGGTACCAGAAGAATTTGGGGAATCAAAACATCAAAGATTCAATGCATTTTATTTAAAATAAACCATTTATAGGCACTTTTGAAATGTCAAAAAGTCAGTCAGTCAGAAAAAAAAAACTTTTTACAAAAAACAAAATAACCGACTTCACTAAAAAAACACTAAAAGGATCAAAATAACTTTAATGTCGGAAGTCGGTGTTTCTCGGTATTGTTTGTTTTTTATTTAACACCAACTTGTTTTTTATTTCACAATTTTTAGTTGCGATACACTTATAACCAGAGTGCCTATTTCCCATGACAATTCGGATTAACCCAAACACTGCTAGGTTTCATTGCTTTATAATGAAGTTCCTGTATCTGCATTCCACCTACCGGCTTCATTATCAGATCAGTTCGATAGTACCTTATAGCCAAAGTGCATTTCATGACAATTCTAATAAGCCCAAACACGGCTAGGTTACATTGATTAATTATGGAGTTTCAGTGCCTACCTTTCGGCTCCATCATCATCATCAGTTCACTTCGATGATACCATTTTCAACACAACTACCCAGAACCATTTATTTATTTGTATTGTCATAGTCGCTTAACTATCTTCATAGTGATATCTATGTGAGTATGAAGTTCTGTTGGCTATTTCTGGTATTCTTCATCAGTTCCACTCCATCAAATGCTACTTTTTGACTGTAAATGTTCTCGCGTTGCACTAAGGTTGCCTATAATATTTGAGAAGTTCCCTCGATTCCTCACAGATCACATCATCAGAACTGGATTTAAAAAAAATGGGACCAATCGGAAAGCGTATCCTCTATGATAAAAAAAAGTTTTGCAAATCGGTCCGTAAACGCTGGAGTTCTGAGGTAACACACACAAAAAAAACATACAACTGAATTTATAACCTCCTCCTTTTTTTTGAAGTCTGTTAAAAATTATGCTAATTGCACATTCCAAAGCGTAGATCTCTATGGAGAAGTGTTCTATGGACACATATCTTCTCCGGTACCACATCCAGTGAGTATTGTGCACTCTATTATGACAGTTTTTAGTGATTTTACCAGCAAACGCGTGCCATTGTAAAGTTAAGATGTATTCAGGTTTTTTAATAAAATAACAAGACAACCTACTTTCAACACCATTTTATGAGGAGGGAGTCCAGGCGGGTTCAAAGAATTAAGAAATTCTGTAGGAATAACCATTTTACAAAAAAAATAAAACTGACATCACTACAAAAAGTGGGCAAGTGCGAGCCGGACTCACATGTGCATCTGATGACAATTCTAATAAACCCAAACACGGCTAGGTTACATTGATTAATTATGGAGTTCCAGTGCCTATCTTCCAGCTTAATCATCATCAGTTCACTTCGATGATACCATTTTCAACATAACTATTCAATACCATTTATTTATTTGTATTGTCATAGTCGATTAACTATCTTCATTGTGATATCTATGTGAGTATGAAGTTCCGCTATTTCTGGTCTTCTTCATCAGTTCCACTCCATCAAATGTTACTTTTTGACTGTAAATGCTTAAGTTCTCCATGAAAATACCAAAATCACTTTATGGTTGCCTATAATATTTGAGGAGTTCCCTCGATTCCATCAACAGATTTTTTTTTTTAAGTCGGTTAAAAATGAACAGCTTCCAAATCGATAACAGTATCGACCGAGTAGGATATTTGCGTCGGCGTAACTTTCAAAGAATTAAGTTATTTACCGAAACCGCTATGTCCCTGCATTTTAAATCTGTAATATCTTCGAAAATATTCATTTTAATTATACGCTGTAACGGGCTATATGATCTATATTAAATGCAAAATGTATTTAAGGTACTTAATTGGATAAAGATTAATGCTGTGTTGCTTAAAATCGTTTCGTAAATAAACCATTATTTCTCGTAAAAAGTAAAACGATAAAAAATGGTTATTGTGAGTTACACCTAAAAGATAGACATATACCATCGCGGACTTTTTTGTAGACCTTTTTAAGGTGTACAATACTGTAGTACATTATTTTGATCTATCTCTTAGGGTTCAGCCAGCGTTTGCAATGTAAGCGCAAAAAAATGTGTTTATTTACGACATCACATTAGAAACCTCTAAAATCATCAGTGTTCCTCTACTATATTGTGAGTGTATTATACACATAAACCTTCCTCTTGAATCATTCTATCTATTAAAGAAAACCGCATCAAAATCCGTTGCGTAGTTTTAAAGATTTAAGCATACATAGGGACAGACAGACACGAAAAGCGACTTTATTTTATACTATGTAGTGATGACGATTTTTAATAGTTTTTGACCAGGCTCTCCCCTTATTAAAAAAAATAGTAATAGGCCAACCCCTTCCTCTTGTTTAATATTAATTACGTAATAATCTTAAGAAAAAAAATTATATAACTTTATTTTTGTGTTTCGTTTAAGCCGGATATTCATTAGGCAACATTTGTTAATAAACATTGTTTTTAAACAGTTTATAAACAATGTTTCACATTGTTTCATCATCTCTGGAAACAGTTAATAAACAAAAGTGATGAAACATTGGAAACATGTTGCCGTGGTCTCCACTTTGAATGGAGAGCCAGACGAAACATATAGATAGGCCGGATATTCATTAAGCAACATGTGTTGATAAACTGTTTACGCCGTGTTTATCACCAAGTTTACCGTAAATACTGTTTCTGAAACTTGACCGTCCACATCCACACTTGTCAATTGTTGCTAGGATGTCGCCCGAGAAAGTAGTGATGCTTTGTGCTGCTTACATAATAATTTATAAGAGTGCTACTAGGAAAAAAAACAAGAAAAGATCACCTGGATTCGAAACTATTTCTTAAAATAAAAGATACCTACTGTGGCGACCATGCAGGTCCCACTAATAATTACTAACTTGCAAACTGTCATGTTATACTTCTAAGGTTTATGTTTTAAAAAATTTAGGTTTGATAGATTTTCAAACAATAGATAGGGAGACGTCACAGGTACAAAATTCGAGACGTAATAACAATCGATATTGGTTTCATATAAGTCCTAACTACATTATACATTTTATGAGAAGTTTTTGTACTTAGCTAACTGTTACTTAAACACAGGGCTTTGAATAACGTTAAAAATTTGGTATCGTTACTTTCATCGGACGAAGGTAACGTTATTAGCAGAGGTAACGTTATGCTTGGTAACGATACTTGGTACAACTTTTACCGGTAAACTGACTTAACGTTATCGATGATTTTACCGAAAAATAGTAACGTTACCATGGCCCACGGCCTGATAACGTTACCAAATACATACGAAAAGTACCGTTAAATAACTTTATTTTCTTTTATCTCCTTTTTTCGTCTACATTAATGCAGTACTGGTTTGATCACGTAGGTATTCAAATCAAAAACACTTGTGCTGCGCAACGTTTTTCATTTTAAATAGGAATTACGTACATTTATTATATTTAAATGAAAAAAGGCTACGTAATTTTGTACCTGAACTTAAAACGGATACTGAAGATTATTTTCGCCATCATTGTGACGATTTTCAGGGTTTATATAAAGATAATAATGGATCTGATTCAGTATCTAGAGATAAATAAATCCTATACCTACCTAAATCTTTCTCTAACCTTCGATTGCGTGACATACGTCATACATTTTTCGCTCATATGTTTAATATTTATGGCTTTGCGGTCTATTAGTTAAGGGGACACTAAATGCCAGCGACCTTGAGCGAACAAAAGAGGACCTAGCGTCACTCACCGCCCATCAAGATTATTCGAATAATAACATGTCCTTCATTTATTAAACACAATATGAACAAAAACAGTATATCAAAAGATTGGTAATTAAATTATCTTTTAGTTTGAGAAAGTTTCATAAAAATAAACGTGACGGTTTTTGCCTGATCTTCGTTTTTTTGTGTGTGTTAGACATAACTTTGAAAATAAAGCACACGAAGTTTTACGAAAAAAAATTAAATATTCGTATATCAAATTATTAGGCAAGTAGTCTAGTTTAACATATATTTTTTTCAAAACATACGACTCGCCGTTTAGACGTGCTGTTGGATTTAAAATCATCAATAATCATGATCTCCCCCTTAATGAACGGCAGTAAGGAGGGTAATATATTTCGAGCGTTTGTGTGTGTTTATGGCTTGTGATACACATGAGCAACTGTTGTTTAGTAGTTAATGTATAGTATCTTTTCAGTTAAGGCTTTTAAGGCAGTCTCGTCAGTCGTTTATAATTAATTTTAAGGCAGTCGTTTATAATTAATTTGTAATTATTTTATTTTTTGAACTAGCAGTTTAATTGTACGGACAGAAGAAAAAAGTGTACATAACACAAGCAAGCATATTATACATTGGAGGATTATATCCTTGATAAAAATGTTTGGCTAAATGCCGGAATATTTTTTTCTTTTATATTTTTATAAATATTGGAGGAGATACTACTGCCCTTTTTGTATTGTTGTTTTCGAAATGGTGCTTTTTATTTTATCTGTTTATTTTAAAGGAGCTTGTGAAAATTTCTGTATGGTGTCCAGACGTAAAGAATAACACCATCCTTTCTCTTCCCGAGGGTGTCGTAAGAGGTGACTAAAGGACACACCAGATAATGGGCAGCAGCATTCTCTGTGCATTGCAACATCCACACTGCGATCGCCAATCGGCATGTTAAGCGTGGCGATTATGGCAAAACCCCATAATGATAAGCACAACCAAAAGGAATAGGTCCTAGTGGTCACTACTGCCGGGCGGCAGCCTCACTACCCTTAACTCCGGTAGCGATCAACTTGCTTCGCCATAACCTTATGGCGAAGCAAGTCGTGCGAAGAATCTCCGGATGGGATCCGGCTACCCCTTTAGAAAACAACGACCGTACCTGACAACATATAGCACGCGTACACTCCGCTTCGACGAGAAGATCATCGAACTTTAAGAAAAATTGAGCAGGTTACGATAGAGTCTTGTGGGATTATCTGAAGTCTGAAGACAGGAGGAGGATCGATAATTCTCAAATTTGGAAACCTGCTTTATTTCCGGGGGAGATGACCAGCAGTCCCAGGATGGTTTTAGGTTTATCGTCCACAGGTCCCTTGTGGACAATGTGGTGAGGATCGAGAGTGTGTCAACCAGGGTGGCGTATCTTATACTCAGAATATCATCAAGATATTCTCAGAATATCATGAACCTCTCTGCTTAGCATTCGTGGACTACGAGCTTTGATTCGATCGAGACTTGGGCTGTACTGCAATCTCCAACGGTTCCAGATTGACTATCGGTGCGTCGAAGTGCTGAAGTGTTCGTACGAGAAACATCACAATGTCAGTCTGACTTCAGGACCAGATGGTGGGTGGTGGAGGCACGGAGGCGTCATTTCTCCGAAACTGTTTACGGCTGCAATGGAGGATGTCTTCAAGGTTCTTGACTGGAGTGGACTAGGCATTAATGTTAATGGCGAGTACATCCTCCGGTTTGCTGACGATATAGTAGTCATGGCTGAGACTACGGAGGAGCTCATTACAATGCTCGATTACTTAAGTAGAGCTTCCGAAAGAGTGAGCTTTAAAATAAACATGGACAAAACCAAAGTCATGGTCAATAACCATGTAGCACCCACTCCGACGAAAATCGGAGACTCTACACTCGAAGTTGTAGACGATTACGTTTACCTGGGACAGATAATCCAGTTGGGTAGATCTAACTTTAAGAAAGAGGTCAATGGTCGAATCCGACTCGGCTGGGCAGCGTTCGGGAGGCTGCGCGGTATCTTCTCTACCAACATACTAGTGTCTCAAGACGAAAGTCTGAGACCAGTGCGTGTTGCCAGTGATGAAATATGCCACTGAAACATGGTCGCTTACAATTGGCCTCTTCAGAAGGCTTACAGTCACCCAAAGGGCAATGGAAAAGGCTATTCTTGGAGTTTTCTTGAGTGATCGCAACAGGAATGAAGATATCCGCAGGAGAACCAAGGTCGCAGACATAGTTCGAAGAATCGCCAAACCTGAGTGGCAGTGGGCAGGGCACATTGCTTGTAGAACTAGAGTGGCGACCGGGCATCGGAAACGCAACGTTGGAAGGCCTCCCACAAGGTGGACCGACGACCTGGTGAGAGTCGCGGGAATGCGGTGGATGACGACGCACAGGATCAGTCGTTGTGGCGACGTTTGGGCGAGGTCTATGTCCAATAGTGGACGTCTTTCGGCTAAAATGATGATGATGTGCTCATTTATTACTTTTTGTATTTAAAAACAATAGCATTGTATAAGAATGTGAAGTACCCTGGAGCATTTTTATGAGGTTACAACTTGTTTGACATTATGAGCATGGCAGTTGAGAGTTTGTCATGCTCACTCAAATATCTCGCTGATGATGGTACGTTTTATTGGGTCATTTGGTGGACCTTCAAAAGGGTTGAGCTCAGTGGGGCTGATGCACGTGTCATGTTCGTGTACGGGCGCCGTCAGTTGAGACTGGTTTTTTTAATTTCTATTTTTTTAATATTTTTTTTTTTCATTACTTATCTACCTACATTGTGCTCACATAATAGAAGCGACTAATGTGACTTAAAACGGTGTCTATGGAGTTCCTTGCACGTTCTTCTCCATAAAGATCTACGCTTTGGAACGTGCAGTTTAGCTTCACTTTTTTATATGTATTTGTGTGTCTAACCCTGCTTATCTTGGCTACTTGCGTGATCGTTTTTCGTTCACTCAATTTATGTTTGTATCTATTTATTTACTGCTATTGTTAAATATGTATGTATTATATGATTTAATTCAGATAATATGGTCTATTTAATTCTTCTCTATATTTTTTATACACACTGCGTCTACATCTCTCATCCAACTCTCCTGTCGCAGGTCTGCTGGAAGAAATTTCGTTAGAAATAAGCAGGACCTTTGCACTCTTTTATCTGTATTTGATCTTTTCGCATGCCAAATGGTCGTTTTTGGCAGTCTATATATGCATCTTTGTATCTATTCTATCTATGTATTTATTTATGTATACGCGTACATACATACATACAAATACGGTTCAGTTGAAAACCAGCGTCAGGCAACTAGTTGTTGTAGTAGTTGTCTGGCATTTTTGCTGAACTTGACCTATTTGGCGTAGCCGTGAGAGATTAACATTGTTAGTTTTCTTTTTTTAATATATGTAAAGGCTTTTGAGCCCTTTCAGCAATGTTAATCGGATCTGTAACCTCGAAATGCGATTCGTAATAAGGCGTGGTTTATCAGGCGAAGGGTATAGATACTCGTTACAAATCAAATCACTTAATGTTAGGAGTAAAATGAAAAGAAAATACTAAGTAAGCGGGGCCCGACTCTCACCACCCATAGTTGGAAGGTGAGTAGTGGGAATAAACCCTTAAGTTTTAGTTATTAATTAAGAACTTTTTCTATATTACTTCAAGAAAAAAAAAATACAAAGTAATTTTATTTTAATAAATTTGTGTAAAACTAATTTAGCAAAAGACCTCTGAAAATCTGCTATTTTACGTGAACTTTGGCCCCCCATAATGTACTCATTAAAAAAAGTACACAATACAAGCCTTGCACATTTAATATGAGATTCTGAATGACGCTAATTTTTCTGAAAAACTTTTAAGCGAATGAGTAATTAATCAAAATTACAATTACCGCACGCCTCGTTTGTGAAACCGTACCATATTTAGTTTAGATTTTAGTAGCAACTAGCAAGCATCGTTTGACTGGCGATGTTGCCGTTCCGTAGTGCGCCGCCGCCCGCGCTACGCCGCGCCGCTTAGGTTGCGCGGGTTGACAATAATGCATTAAGTAACGATAAAAGTATCGATACTTGTAACGTTAATTGGTAACGTTATTTTATAGATTCGATACCAAGGTATCGTTACTCGTGTTACCGTTAAAATGTTAACTTTATGAAAATAACGTTAATTAACGAAACTTATAGTGTGAATTTGGTAACGTTAACAAGCCCTGCTTAAACACGTCTTTTCACGGTAGAGCGAGTTGACGACAAAAAGTACCTAGGTAAAATCGAAAGGCTCCAACTCGCACGCACTCGCGAGTTACAGTCACGACTTGACGAACAAGTCAGATTTTTCAATTCATAATTCATTCGTGGCCACAAAATAAGTATGTTAAGAATAACAATGTTATTTCAGTTGCCCTTTGCGTTCCAGGGTCGGCCGCGTAACTCTCTCGTACAATTCTGCAGCCCAGTGCATATCGGCGCTAGCGGGACCTCGTAAATGTCATTATGATTGTAACCTTAACTACTGTTAGTATTAAGTAGTGAATATATATTCAATAACACAGGTACCTACGTAAACCGGGATAAATCTGCTCGATTGCCTTCAATATGCTGTGAACAGCGCCATCTCGCAGTCATATCAAAAGTCATTAAAAGTTAGTATAGTTAATAAGTAGCAGATGCGATCACAAGATGGCAATAATTTAAATAATTTCAACTTTTGCTAATCACATACAATAGAAAATATTCAATATTAATGACAAAACTTTTATTTATCTATTCAAATTAATTTAATTAGTTTAATTGAATTAATAATTGCAACTTAATATTGAATACTGGCAAGTTACCGCCGGCCGGAGCTCGCCATCTTTACGGCCGCTACCGGGCCCGGCTGTCATTTATTTTCCAAGAATCGTTGAACGAGTGTGTTGTTCGTTCGTCTATTTAACCGTCATATTTTATCAAGTAAGTGGACTTCAGTTTACTTTTATTTTACAAAATTTGATTTCAAACAAGCATGAGTAGTTTGTTCTGTTCTCTAAAGATAGAAACAAGAGGTGCATCAATTGTTTGCAAATAAAAATAATGTCTTATTGTCTAGGAAGTTAGGAATGGAAAAGTCT
The DNA here is from genome assembly GCA_949316375.1 of Mythimna vitellina. Taxonomy (NCBI): domain Eukaryota; kingdom Metazoa; phylum Arthropoda; class Insecta; order Lepidoptera; family Noctuidae; genus Mythimna; species Mythimna vitellina. Next base: position 859,121 of record OX438687.1, on the reverse strand, counting down.
GACTGGGGAAGTGAAAAAAACGGTGTCTTGTAATCATGATACAGTTGCACAACGCTGAAGGTGCCACGCTTATGAGTAGCTTTTTAAATCTAATAAGAAAGGGGAGTAGCATTCACATTAGGAAGTAACAAGAACAACAATAACATCTCGACGCATGGAGGGTGGACCTAAGACGAGCAGTCATGCGGTGACATTTGAATTTAATATACCAAATTTTTTGAATCAAAGGTTATGCAAGACAGAAGCACTGTTAGGAAAAGGCTTCGCTGTGAGTCTGATGACGAAGTAACAGGGAATTTAGCGAAAAAGATGATAGGAGAGAGGTAATTGTTCCACAAAATGAATTGTTACATTTCCTGGTCAGGGGGCCATCTTCCTTACTTTAAAAGCTTCCTGTTGCTGCAGCCAATATAATTGAATTCCTTATATTGCATATTGGTTTTCTAAATGTTGTTGAATTCTGGGGATTTTACAAGGTGACAGATCTGGCATGATGCTTGATTTTAATGATAGGGTAAACAAAAAATATTGTTACCTATTTTTTTTTAAGATCATCTATTAATAAGGGTAAAAATTATGGTGTACCTTCTGTCTCAAGCAAAAATATATAATAATACATTGTCACTTTTTCTCTCTATCTTAACCTCTGCCATTCAAGAAATAAGTACAATTTTGTTCTAAACCAAAACCAAACTTTGAATTGAATTGTGGTTGGGTAATTAAGAACAAATTGTTGTACATTTATTTCTTTCATTTTATATAAGGTAAAAGTTAAGCCAGGTAGAAAATATGACGAAACATAATTATATCTTATTGCTTATGACTGTAGGTGGTGAGTTTATTCAAGTGTTCAAGGCGAATTATTTATTTATGGAAGGTACTGGTGTGTATTGGTTTTTTTGTTGCATGGAAATATTTTGCATGATATGAATGCCATCATCTGTTTATTTCCATTCTATTTGTATGGCAAATACTTAACAAATATTGTGCAACAAAAAGAAAAAAATATTCATGATTCTGTGTCAGACTTATGATGCATGATTTTTTCACAATTGGAAATGGTAAAATTTAATAGACATAAGTTTTAAAAAAGAATTTTGTTCATTGTGAGAGCAGGTTTTACTGCTAACTTCATTGTTACCATGGAAACTGCTATCCTCCAATCATAAGACCATTTATAGAATAATTTTATTCCACATTTAAGATAAAAATAATCTATACATGGTAAAACAAAATTGCTATCTATTTGTCTGCTCCTAAATCAAGCGACAGATTTCAATACAGGTTTCACTCATAGAAAAAGAGATAAATCAGGAAGATTTGTGTACATCATTTGCATTCGAGCGAAATCAGGGCAGGTCTTCTGATTATAAATTATTGGTCTATCTATAGGAGTCTGGTTTCCCCACTTAGTCCTATGCTGACCATTGTGTGTGGGCTATGGCGACCGTCCTTTGGTGGGCTATGCCATCTAGCCCACCTCTCTTGATAAACAGATTAGGGCTCCCAGGTTTTTCAGGGCATTTAACCTTTTGAGTAGCGTAATTAGAGACACAATAGAAAGACAATGACCAAACGCCAGCATTCATCATTTTCTTTCTATTGTGTCTCTAATTACGCTACTCAAAAGGTTAAATTATTGATAGCAAAAGCAAAATATTTTTTTAATGTACCTACCTAGTACATTAAAAAAAATATTGAAGTATTTTATTATTAATTTAATGTGTATTAATTTATCTAGTAAACTTGGAAATTGACAAGTGTCAGCTGCCAACATGTCCATGGAGCATTGTTGTTACTGCAGAGGTGATGAGGCCAATGGCATCGACCTTCATAAGCCGGAACACCTACTGCCCATGATGAGGCCTTTCTCTATGAGGTGCTGGTCTATGGTTATTGTAAAAACCAGTAGTTAAATAATTAGAGCTGTAGTTTGCCATCAGAATAGTTTGAGTAAGTATTCTTTATTAGCTATCTAGTCTAAATAAAACATCCAATGGACATTTTAAAGCAAAATATAACTATGCAACTGAGCCCAGCAGTTTGTTGGTATTTTACACTCATAGCATGTAGATTGCATATATAGTTAAAATAAAAAACAATTGAAAAAGTATTTATTATTTTATTGTAGTGTTGCATGCGAGAAGTAATTTCTCAAGCTTACATAGTCACTGTCAGCAGTTTTAAAAAAGAACATGTTTGGATCTACTATTTGTTAATTGATTAGTGTTTGTAATAATTTTAATTCATGCGTCTCATTCGCGCTTTAAAACATTGTATGTTGGTAAGTATTCTATGTATATCTACTTAATTTTTCATATGAAAAATTTCTTATAATATTTTTTTATATTTTTAGACTATTTGATGAATTAATGGAACACTGTTACTGTTGTTAGTCTAAAAATATATGAGTTTTTTGTTGTCAAAGAATTAAAAGAGCTCTTTCTTTTCTTTCTATTTTTTATTGGTTAATATTTTTATTAAACATGATTATGCCTATAAAAAAAATATGAAAATTTGTGTCAAAAAACCAAACTGAAACTTATAAAACATGAAAAAGAAATCAAGAAGTATAATGTAGTTGATTTAGTTCAACTTCACTGTTGATTGATTGATTGATTGCTCGCTTTTGACCACTACTTCAAGTCTATCTGTCTACTGACAGTAAGCGATGTTGTAAAGAGCCTGCTCTAGAAGTAACCAATTTACGCTTGATTAGGTTGGAGCTGTCAGAAAACATAACTCCAGCAGGGAATTGCATTCCTTAGCTGTATGTCTTCCAAGTGTTCCCAAAACGTTTTGTGCCTACCTCTGCCTGCCTATGGTCTCCTGTCGTCCTCCAGGTACCGATGGCACATCGCCGTACGTCTTATGGTCCGATGATGTCATCATTATTTCAGCCGAAAACGTCTACTGTTGGACATAGGCTCCCAAGCGTCGGCACAACTACAAATCCTGTGCGTCTCGCATTCACATCATTCCCGCGACTTTCACCAGGTCGTCGGTCCACCTTGTGACCTTCCAACACTTCGTTATCCGGTGCGCGGCCGACACTCTAGGAACCTTTCGGCCCCATCGACCATCTGTTCGATGGGGCCTTAGTTCTCTTGCGGATGTATATATTCCTGATGCGATCTTGCAAGGAAACTCCGGGCATAGCCCTTTCCATTGGCCTTTGGGTGACTGTGTGTGCCTTCTGATGAGGCCCATTGTAAGCGAACATATTACAGTGCCATATGTCATCACTGGCAACACGCACTGGTCATAGACTTTCGTCTTGAGAGCCTGTGGTATGTTGGACGAGAAGATACCGCGCAGCTTCCCGAATGCTGCCCAGCCAAGTCGGATTCGACGATTGACTTCTTTCTCAAAGTTCCGATGATGTATCGATTGATATTGCATAGATACTATAGGTACCAGGTATTTCTCATAATTTCATCATCCATGCCTCAACGACTTTCATTTTCTTGTACAGACCTGTCTCTAACTCATGATGACGTCATCTTGACATTGACGTAATCGATATAGTTATTATGATTAAGGTCACATTGGGGTGATAGTATTCTAGTTTATTGTTCACTTGGTTCTTTTTATTATTGTTATACTCATTCGCGTTTGACAACTATTTCACCTGATGGTAAGCGATGATGTGGTCGACGTAGGAGCACGCTTGCCTAGAAGTAATCATAGACTTCGGGGATGCGCCAGCTCCAGGGTAGCTCGAGAAATTCTAATTTTATTACGTATTTTACATTTTGCAAGTTAGTGTCAGCTCTCTCAGTTCAGATAGCCAAAATTCCAAGCCATTCAATAGAGTTAGACCAGCTATACTCAACCTGCGACCCGCGTGCCACATGTGGCCAGTCAAGCAATTCTGAATGGCCCTACAGCCTAACACAATATTAGTGGCATAATTTCATATTTATTGCGTGAGTCAGTGGCAGTTTTATTGTACGGAACTCTGCTTACTAGTTCACTCCTTGGTGATGTGTGGATCAATGAAAAAACAAAAGAGGGAACTATGCCCATCCAGCGTGTAGCAATTTTATAGAAAACAGTCAATTTGTAAAAAAAAAAAACATTCGTGTAGAAAATATTAAATGTAGAGTTTTGTGTCCATAAAGGTTATTTCGGCCCATCATTATAATGGTAGAAACACCAAGAAGAAAAAAGGTTGAATACGGCCGGGTAGACGAACTGAGAGGGTCGTATTGATGATTTTAATTCCTTAAATGAATACGTGTTACGGTCGTCAATATTTTTTTAATTCATATGAACTTGACCTGCAAAATGCAAATAAAACTAAAGAAAATTTGAATTTGGCCGTACGTTGATTTTCGTTTATTATTGACGATATAAATTGGAATGATCCCACTTCCATTGCAGTTCTAGTGTCTGCTAAAAGGCGCAAAATAATTCCACTTTTTGATTTTCCTTTTCTTGGAATATTACCCGCCTCGATCATTATAGCTCAATCATGTGGTTGGTTTCTTGCGGTTCTGGTTCGCTGGATAATTTATAAAACCTTCTGTGATTCAGTGCCAACGTATTTTCTTTGAGTTGCTTCTTGGAAAATTGAATTAAATATTGGATATTGTCCTTCCTGCTTTAATCGGCCACTGCGAATCGGAGTCAAGGCTATCCGATAAGTGCTTGACGATTGAATAATATTTCTATGAACTTATCTTACTGTTAATTGTCTAGACAAATTAGTTACAACGATAATGAGGATTTCAGAACATTCCATCCAATTCTAATCCATTGTCATCGACGCCATGTTTTATTTCGTTATCTTTCTTGAAAATGTGGCAATAAGTTGCTTTTACTATCTTTTAGTAAGTCGTAATAAACTTAATTTATATGAGATAGGTATTAAATGCACTAATAGCATAAGGAACAATTTTCTCAGATATATCTATTGAAGCGAATATTCTTATTCGAATGTGTTAGAACGACTTATTCAAATGTGTAGTAAACACTTGAGTTACTGCAACTTTATCTTACTCCTATTGTTTTATCATCTTCAAGATAAAAGCTCGCAAACAGCCGAGGATTATCTTCTCAGAGAGCAGTTTAGTACTATTTACTTTTACTAGAGAACTGGCGAATTGTTTAAATATGCCTTGAAGTTAAACATACCTAAAGTAGCTAGAAGTGCCGGGTCCAAAAAAGAGATTTAATTGTCTTTTGTTTGTAGCAGAAAATGCTTTAAATGTTGGGGAAGTTACTCGTAAAACAATACCATAGGACTACCACAATCAAATTCGTACCTAATAAGATCCCAGCTTCCCACATTTCAAGCTTTCTCTCATTAGGCCATGAGAAACCCTCATAACGGACAGTTGTCCTCCTTCCCAGGTTCCGCAACTTGGAATCCATTCTAAAAAACATGTTTACTTGTGGAATACTCGGTGCACATTTACAAAACGGAAATGGACGACTTCTAGTGGGACTGTGGAGGGAGACTAAGAACATTCACGATATTGTTCACGAATGGGTGCCACGGCATATCCAGCGATACGTCATACAAAGTTATAGGTTAGTTTTTCTTTTAAAGAAAAAAAATGTAGTACAATTTGTAGGTTTCTTCGGCCTTCAAGATTAAGTAATATAATAGCTTAGTCTGATGTCCCGTAGATTTTTGTCTGAAGAAGCTGATGTCATGATGTGAACTGAAACATCGCTAGCAATTGCGGACGTCTACCCCGAACTAATAAGCCATTTGAGCACTCGCATAGACTTAACTTCACAACAGTTCACTGAACAACCTTGAATTTTAACTACAATATAATCCAAGATTCTCTACACAGAAGATTCTCTAGCTATTTACACCGCTACTATTTCGATACATTTAAATAGCTTTTTATGCCGTGAAATTATTCTGATGTTTTAGATTCTGTGGTTCTGAATTTATGAATTCTTAGCGCGGGCGGTTTCGAAACGGAATTATAATTCGGTTGACCCTTGTCTGACCGTAAAGTATCTGTGCTTTGGCCGTCATAGCACGGTCGATACTTAATTATGGTTATGGTTTTTAATATCTAAAGAGTATCCCATATAGAATTGCATGTTAATTTTGTGTTAAGCCATATTTGTTTCAGGTTTTCACCATCTTATCAAACTTAAAAATAAAGGTCTAATAACAGTACCTATCTTAATTAATCAAATATAATAACTATGCTGTATCCCTACTTTTTTCATTATTATAATACATAGGTATGGAAAAAAGCTGTTTCTGTTCAGAAACAGTTGCGTAAATTGGTGTGCACAATCCCGAATGTAAAATTTACCACTGTATATGAAGAATAAATAAATAAAATTACTCGTCCAACCGAAAATTTAAAGTTTGAATTGCCATGTTTGAAAAATGACGAATAATGGTTGGTTTACTACAAGATTTAGTATCTACGTTAGACTCAGTCACTCGAAAATAAATCCTTGATCTTGAACTAAAAACTTTTTCTTATTCGAGTCTTGTGATTGAGTTTTCAGCGTGCAATATGGCCTTTACTATCTAATTATTTGTCTTTCATTTGTATCAATCAATTGCAATTTTCCATAAGTTAATTCTTATTAAAATGCTCTACTGTCTATCTCGGTATTAGAACTGTGATAACTTACGTGTTTATAATTTACAGAAGTGTCTATCCCTAACCTTTGACATTTGCTAGATAAAACGGTTGTGCAACGATGCTTCGTGGAAGATTCTCGGCTTGTTCTGTCTTCATGTTAAAATTCTAATTTTCATAATCAATATTGTTGTATTGTGGGAAATTTTTCAGTCCGGTGATTTATAAATGACATTATAACTTAACTACATACTAGTGCATTGTTCGTCATCGATATGGGATACAGCACATGTTCCTTTCATTATAAATGGATGTCACTGCGAAGGTTAATGGTAATAGGTACTCGATACTATAATAATTATTAACCATTTATTTAATAAAAGGAGAAACTGACTGACTGACTTATCAAGGCATAGCCGAAACTACTGCGACTAGGATTGTAAATTTTTGCACAAGTTTTCTTTTTATGATGTAGGCGAATACCTACTAAGAGAAGATTTTCCTAAATTTATCCTTTAAGGTAATGAAACGGGGGTCCAAAGTTAGTATGGATAATCCTACTTTCACGCGGGCGAAGTCGGCTGGCAGAAGCTAGTTATACAATAACAGTTTTCACTATCAAGCTGTTCTTGATCTTTACCATAATACTTATTTATCTCCGAGACAGAAGATTATTAGATCCATATCAATGTGCCGGTCGTAATAAACAATATTGTTGAAAAAAATAAATAAGCCGATTTAAGTGTGTCTTCTGACAATTTCAAACGCCTCTTGCGTTTCACTTTATCTTATCGATCTATGCGCGTAAGCATTGTTGAGAACTTCAGAATTTCATAATTCAGTTCAGTTGACCGTTACTGTGCTTGACGATAGACGTCTCGGATGTGAGTTCTTAAATTACTTATTCATTCAATCCGAACATGGCATCTGTGTGATTTGTGCCGTGAATACCTATTTAACACAAGGCTTTGTGTTTTCTTGCTACTTTGCATTTATAAACTTCATTTCATATTTTATGGTTTTTTTTTATTGTTTTAATAAACTTGGTTAGTAGTACTTAGTAATTTTTTTTTACACATTCATTGATTAGAGATTTTCTCAAATTCTAACTTTTCCTTTAATTCTTAAAATTATTTTTTTAATCATAGTCATTCATAGGTAATAGTTAGTCGATATTATCTTGGAACCTGGAGAAACCAGCAGCATACATAATATTTCATTCCTCTCGTGATGTGCGACTGCGCAAGAGCGGGCATCAGCCGAATCCCCTTAACTTCTATGCTTTTGTTACATTCAAACGTGATTCCTACATGAATAACGGTAACTCAGACATCGAGATATATATACCACTTACATTGCATAATGAACGCGTGCTTTTACATTAAATATTTATCTGTCCGTCAACTTCAAAGTTATCTGACCTTGAACTAGCTGTTGATTAGGAAAACGTCAAGGCTATCACGATTTGATAGTTGCATGGATCATGAATTCATGATGATTGTCAGTAAAACCTACCAAACCGAACTTCGTTGATCCGTCTTCAATTGTCGATCGATTGTTTTTTGTGGTAAAAATTTAACCCTCAGCTTCAAGGAATAGGTAGGTTCGGTTTCCAGAAAGTGATGAGTTTTTTTTTACAGACAATATCGAACTGTATAAAAAAGTGTGACAGGCAGAGATGTATTTCATACCCATACAACGCCTCGCAAATTATAAAAAAGGGAAAAAATGATAACCCAATTGAAAGCCCTTGAATAATTGCCAAATAGCCATTTTATTAACTAATAAAGGGGAATTAAACTTTTCCCATATATTGCTGGCATGTAATTTTTTTTCTTTTCGCCAAAAGTGAAACGTAGGCCATATCTTAAAGAACTATAATAAATTAATAGCAAAAAGAATTATGTCTACCAACTGTAACCAAAAGTTACAGACTATTTAGTAACTATATTGCTGTAGTTTGTTTTCAGGTGTTATTTTTCTTAAATAAAAATACTGTATGTTTGGTATTTTAAGTTTCCCATTGTTAAATATAGTTTTAGTTTCGGTTTTTATGGTGGGTACGCATTAAATAGTTTTAATCACTATCGCAATACTAACGCGTATCTTTTCGATTCGTTTATCACTTATTATTTTTTTTTTACTAGTTTTAATGATGAAAAACTGCAAACTGAAAGAAATATAATAGTAATAACCAATTTAATTTATTTTATCAATGGAAACCTCAAAATTTTACGTATTATAATTCCAATTAATAGGTAACGCCTGACAAAAATATACTAACAATGCTTCTATACGTATCTTCGTTCAGTTACGGTTTAAAGACCTGGTGCTTTTTGCTATTGATTCCTCGTTTTGGCCTCTAACATATAACCTAGGTTTAATTTCTGGCGAAAAGAAAAAAGTGGATCATGCCAATAGTTTGCATTGGCCTTTGACATAAAATTGAGAAACTTTAAACATTTCAAGCGTAAATACGATAATTACATTATTTTTCAAGGGTAAAAAAGGAACGTTCCATATCTATGTAATCACATCGTATTTTTTCGTGTAAGGACTGGGCACGGATATGATAAGGAGTGTAATCTTATACTTACGTGATATGTTGCTATAGGTAATTGTAAAGATAAGTGCCGTAATTCGATTGTGTTGTTCATTAAAAGATTTACAATTATATCCTTATTCGTGATTAGTGTTTACCTTAAGTGCCATCCTAGTGTTTTCGATACAATGCTTTGGTGAGTTCAATGAAGATAATACTCATTGTTCTGTAGTTTAAATCATCATTATTTGTCATAACATTCATCATTTGCGTGTGAAATGATGGACCACACTGGTATTTAGCAAAAAAAAAATAGGATTTAGTAGCGGTGGGGTCCCTCAATTCAAATTCACACGCCACATACATTCATCATCACCAAGCCTACTTTTTATCTTTCTATTACTAGCTTAAAAGACGTTCTAAATTCAAAACTACAACAAAAAAAAAAACACCCAGCACATCAACAACTGAATATCAACCTTATTGTTTAAGTAACAAGTTTCTAATCTCAATTACAGCTTCAACAAGATGCCTCTTCAGCTGACTAAGCCCGCTCCCCAGTTCAAGACAACCGCTGTAGTGAACGGCGAGTTCAAGGACATAGCTCTCTCCGACTACAAGGGCAAATACGTCGTCCTATTCTTCTATCCACTTGACTTGTGAGTACTTCATTCTATTTAATAATTTTCTTAAACTATTCTCCATTCGAAATAAGATTAAACATTAAACAAACCTTTTTTTACTATCTGTTCAACCGAATTTGGTTTCTAATCCATAGGCATAAGGATGGCATGAAAAGCAAAAAAATGTGGTAACAATCCGCCGCCATTTATCATGCCATCAACGCAATAAAAGTTAAATCGATTGAATGGAAAGTAAAATGGGTGTGTTTAAATGTCCAATCTTATTTCTTATGGCGTTATAATTCCACTTCATTTTACTTAATTATTTTCATAACCTAGTAATTCCGTAATCTGACAAAGTGCGTCAAAGACGCGCGGTCAAGCGATCGGTATCTTTAATTAGTCATATACCTAGGATTTTTTTTTGCTATTATCTGACTATAACTATCGACTAATTTATCAGATTAGTCCGTCATTGACTTATAAAGTATAGACCCTGATTATCGGAATTTATTCGACAAGGCCAAGAATCGATAGGAAAAAATCTGTATATGTAAATAGGTACAGACAATATGAATGGACATCAAGATGACGGGACCCCGCCAGGTTTTCATTTTCATATTTATTTCATTTCATACTACTTATAATTTCTGCTTTTTCATACTTTCATAGTAAAAGTCTCGACTCATAAAATCCATACTAATATTATAAATGTGCAAAGAAACTCTTATCTGTTAAGCTTTCAAGCTTAAACTACTGAACCGATTTTATAAAATTTGAAGCTTGAACTCCAAGGATGGACACCTACTTTACCATACGCTACCGTACCGTATGCTACCTACTTTTTATGTTTTTATCCGTCTTTGACGTTTTCGCGCTGACAATAACCAACATTCACGCGAACGAAACTGATGGCAGAACAAAGTTTTAAAATATGCTACCAAGTGGTGCCGTTATTAAAATGAATAACAAATGGCATGATCTTAAACTGAATACACCAATTTTTTATTTTCATTCTATTTGAATCGGTATTATACTTTTAAAACTGGAATTTCATTACATGGTCCCGTCATCTTAATGTTTATGAATGAGGTGATGGAAATAATGACACAAGTGGTACAACCACTTACGTAATACGATTTGCCTCTATTGTCGTGAAATGATATCCCGCATTCCCGCGTAAGGTAGAACTACACTGCGGACACGTGTGCCACGTACGCCGATCTGGGCGCGTCGGTCTCCATACATTTCATATGGCAAATAGACTTGTAGAGCTACATTAGATCCACGCCACGCAACGTCGTTCTACGTACAATTTGACGTGGTGCACGTGTGCGTCGGTCTAATGTAGTTCTAGCTTGAAGGTAGAACTACATTGCGCACACGTGGGCCACGTACGCTGATCTGGGCGCGTCGGTCTCCATACATTGGATATGGAAACTAGACTTGCAGAGCTGCATTAGATCCACGCCAAGCAACGCGCCGCTACGTAGAAATCAGGCGTTGTCCACGTGTGCGTCAATCTAGTATATCTTCGGTTTAGTTCTCGCTTTATCGTTATTATCATCTCTATACCGTTATCATCATCTTTATAAAACTTATCGTTTTTGATCTTAACGCTTTATGAGCTGTGGCAATGAAACCATTGTCTGGTGGCCCCGCAAATTTTTTATGAGGCGTTTGTTTTTATTTAATATTTATTCCCACTAGCTTCTGCTAGCGGCTTCATCCGCGTGGAATTAGCACTTTCTCCCCAAGTCCCCATTATAATTTCTTGCTTTCCCTGGCGGTTTCAACCACGTCTTTGGTTACTGCTCCGCTTCCGTGGGTCGTAGCGTGATGTTATGCCTTCCACAATAAATGGGCTATTCAACACAATTTTTTTTTTCAACCAGACAAGTATTCCTAGTCATTCTGATGTAAGCTATTTCGTAAAGTTTCATCAAAATCCTTTCAGTTGTTTATGCGTGAAAGAGTAACAAACATCCATACTAAAGTGGCCAACCGTCCTGCATTCTGCGGGACCGTCCTGTAATGTCAGTTGTAATACCGCATTGTAATATATTATAAAATAGTCCCGCAAATCGTCGAATGCGTCCCGCACGTCCTGCATTCCTATCTATTTTGTTGATGTAAATTCGTTTTCCATTGCCACATATAATTATGTCGATATACTAGTTGTTTGTTTCTAATTTAAGTGCACCATCAACACATCCTCAGTTTTCTTGTGTTTAGGGATGGGTGTCACTCATTGACTTATAAGAAAGTTGGCCGCCTTACCATACGTTCATCATCACATTGTTTTACATTATAATATTAGTAGAATAGAGGATAGTAAATAATAATAGTTAATTTAATGATAAGTACTACATTCTATTTCAAAAATATCTGTTATTTATTTATTGTGCACACCTACCACAGTGTTGTCTTTTTAACCCAATGGTTGACTGGTAGAGAATGCTTTGTGGCATTAAGGCCGCCTACGTACCACCACTGTACATGAAGTTTAAATAAATAGTATGATAATTATATTATTAGATATAACACTTGTTTCGAAAACACAGAAACATGAAATATGTCGTAACTTTAAAATGTGTCGTCTCAGTCTGATAACACTGCTAATTAGTTGTGTTACGTACACTGCCTAAAGAAGTAGGCTCAAATACAAAACGTTCTACATTGATACGTACAACATTTTTTTTTGCGTCGACCTTCGTTCTCTAAAAAAAAACAGGCCAAGTGTGAGTCGGACTCGCACATAAATCCGTACTGTTTATAGCAAAAAACTGCAAAAAAATCAAGTGTATGGGAGCCCCCTTAAATATTTATGTTTTCTGTTTTTAATATTTATTATTATAGCGGCAACACAAACACAATCATGATCCCTGAAAATTTCAACTAATTGTCACGGTTCAAGAGACAATACAGCCTGGTGACAGACGGACAGACAGCAGAGTCTTAGTAATAGGGTCCGTTTAAAAATATCAATAGTGATTAGCAGATTTTAAATTCGAATTACCCACAAAAAAAAAAAAAAATAGACTAGTGTACAAACTGCTCAATATGGTTATTTTGTTTTAATGAATATTTGGTTGTTTGAACTGACCGCACTACATCCGCCTAAAACCGGTCGCATTCATTACCATACAATCATCCACTGACCTTTCGAGTAACGTAACACGCTCCAGTCAGGGTTGTCAACGTCTGACAATAACGGAATCTCCGAAATTAAGATTCTACAAATAAAAAGAAAAACTGAAATTCCTTTTTACAGCAAAATAATACTCACTCGGCTCAGTATCTATGATCTGTCTATGTATCCTTTTCGTGTTGGTCACAATTGAAGGCTACCGTTTTTGTACTAACCTGTTAGCGCTACTGGAGTTACGCGCGCACAGTAGCATAGATTGAATTAAAATCATTCCTAATGCTGGGAAAGTGCGATGAAGCAACCCAAAGGTTGACTGGTAGAGAATGTCTTGTTGAATTAAGTCCGCCTATGTACCACTACTGTACATGATGTTTAAATAAATTAGTGTTTCATCGATAGTGTGGCAGTGTTGCGCACTCTCTTTGTTCAAAAAAGGACATTTTTGACAGAAAAAAGCCGTTTAGCAATGCCATAATCAATCGGTCCTAGTAAAATTTCAAAAATCATTAAAAAATCAATTTGACATTTCAAAGACTTCACAACACACCAGAGTTCAAACATTAGCCTTTTTTGGAGATGTCAAATGTGAAAGATTAAACTTGAATGGTTGGATTCTTATTTTTTTTATAGATTTTATGCAGAACACATCGATTTTCTAAAGGCAACCTTAATGTCAATCGAATCCAATTAATAGTAAACGCCGCTCCTAATCTATTTATGGATATGCGTTAAGAGTATAATGATCTATTTATAGTAACTTTTCCACATTAACTTGATGTGTATTTCCTACCGAACGGTTTTCACGTGTGACGCGTGGGTATCTTACATCTTAGGGCTCTTTTACACCCTGCGGCGAAATACAATAAATTTCACGCTGTATTAATTTAACTGAAAGTTTCAAGCCAAGACGAATAACAAAATTTGGTTCCGATTCTCTTGTTATGCTTTTTGCTATTCCAAAACTCGGATAGCTTCATACTATTATGTAAGAACAAGGAATATGTTCAGGGAGGCCCACATCACAGCAGAAGTGAAGCCCGAGATCTCGAAAGCGGTGTCCCCTCCGTCTCCATCACTACTGCACATTATACAGAAGGCAGTATGCTCCTGCCAGCGGTCAAACCAGGACAGTCCTAACAGTCCTACAGACCAGGGAACGACTGAGGCTAGCCGAGATAGAGGAACTGGGTAAACAGAGAGGGATTCGTTAAAAAGGGGGAGAGGATTGTGTTTGTTCTGGAGGGACGGTTTATGTAACTCATACACACGTGCGGCATGTTGGCAACGGCAGAGAAGACTGCAGCCGTCGACCTGTGGTGACACTTGACACACACGACGGCTGCCGCTGATCTTCAAAGTTGGGGATGTCGACGGCCGTCGTCGACGCGTTATCAGCTGCCGCCGGCGACATGTCGACAGCTGCCGCCGAAGTGTCGTCGGCTGTAGTTAGCTCTGCCGTTGGCAACATGCCGCTCGTGTATATGAGGTCTTAGTGCTTACTTGCAAACGTGTTCGCTACTTCGGTCTAGCTTGTGTATCGCTTTAGTTAAGTCATTATTTATTTTAAGGGCTAGATTTATAGGGGAGGCACCATCGTGTTTGGCTGCATCATACGTCACAGATGAGACCGTGACGTAGGGGTCTATATTTTACATGCTAGCTTTTCCCCACAGCTTCACCACGACTTCCCAAGGGAACTTACTAACGGAATAAAAAGTATCCTTTGTCCTAATAATCTCCATGTCATATGCCATCGGCAGTATAGATGTGAAATCGTAACATAATACTTTCTTATTAATAGCTTTAATATGAACTTCATTAATAAGGCGGGTTGCATCGTTTCATTCAAGATTGACTTAGCTAGCGACCCTTCTCGGTTTTTCATTACTAACTATATGCATGTTTATGTATCAAGGTTCTGATCTGATCCACAAATATTTACTATATATTTGTGGATCAGATCAGAATCTACTATGTGCCTACCTATAACTTTAGATTGTTTACATCTTGTGTGTAATTTGAAGTAATTGGATCAAAAATAAATATTTATTACTAAACCTTTCTCGTCAATTTCTGTCTCTATTGTGTAAAAAACCCATAAAAATCCATTCACTTGTTTTATTATATGTAAAGAAGAATATTCATTCATTTCGGTCGCGTTGACGCTAGTTTATAATCCGTACTTTATTTTATTTGCTTTTAATTACAAAATCAGAGAGTAACAATCAATTGTTAAGGAATCCACACAAATACCAATCTTGATTGCTCGAGAAAATCAGTAAACAATTTAATTGTTACTACTATTTGTTATTCTTCAGTTGTTGATTGTGACTGAGAGAATACCTTGTTATATAAGATCCGCCTATTTACCATTACTGTACATAAACTTTAAATAAATTGATCTTTGGACGAACGCGTCACTGCGATTCTGTTTTGTTGAAGCTGCGACTCGTGAGTCATAAACCTGCGCATCACCGCGCGCTATCGTTGAATAATTACCACTGTGTAGGTAATATCGGACAGTTGTAAATTGCTAGCTTCTGTCAGCGGCTCCGTCTGAAACGAATCGTCGAATGTACTCCCCGTAGGTAAACTATGCCTTTCTCCATTCAATCTAACAGGATACCAAAATTCATCAAAATTGGTTTAACGGTTTAGGGATGAAAACTTAACAAACAAACAGACGGACATGCAGTAACTTTTGTAGTATAACTAGTTTTTGCCCGTCGTGTAACGAAGCGAACAAAAATAAAAGAAATCGCTCAAGCCGTTTTTTTTTTAAATTAAAAACGAGACTTATTATAACGTTAGTTGATTTTTAAAGATAAAATATCATTATCTTTAGCGGGATATAGTAATTAAATAATTATCTGCAATTCAGTCATCCCGATTTAAGTTGTCCATTAAACATATTTATTTTTATTATTACTAATGTGCCCGCTCTTGTCCTCGACCTCGTCTGATGGTAAGCATCGTATGAGATGTACGATAGAGCCAGCGAGCCCAGTAGATGCCTCTACGTTTGTTTACTCTTGAGAATTTACAAAGTAATACTTTAGGCAACAAAACATTGAACAAAGTAATTATTTTTGAACGTAAACGTTATCTAAATGACTTGGACATCAAAATATCACTTTATTACAGCAAATTGAAAAATATTTTTTATCTATTTGTTCGTGTACTTATAATTTAATTTTCGGAATCGTTGACCATGTACGGGTACAATAAACCTCAAAGCGATAAGATAGTGTGCTTAAAATAAATAATACATGTGTTGTTGGTAATTTACCTACAATGTATATAATATGAATGGTCACTGTGACGTTTTTTTATTTTATTAATTGAAAAGATAATATATAATATATAGATATAATAGTATTCCTTTATGTACAATACCAACTATGTTTGCAAGATTACCTACCATAAGTTACCACTTGTGTAGTTATCAGTGCTAGAAAAAAAGCTGCTGTAATCATTCATAATGGTAGAAACCATGTTGCTATTTTGTTTGATGTACTATAAAAGTGTCTTCTATTGTAGTTGTGGTTTCCGAACTTGTTTGCTGGACCATTGTGTGTGGGCCATGGCGGCCATCATTTGGCGGGCTTATTCCATCCAGCCCACCTCTCAGTGCCCAGCTAATTTGAATTCAGAATTCGAGATCATTGTCACATTCTGGACACACTTTGCTTAAAATCAAATTACATACAAGCATTTTAAGTGCTTTTTTTATACAAATATTAAAAAAAAAAACATCGCTTAGTAGAGTAGGTTCAGGCGATGAATTGTTCTTATTTCGAATTATAAATTATAGTATGTACAATGAAAAAAAATAGTTTTAGCTATATTATCTTCATTCCCATAGCGATAACAAAATAATCTTAATCTGTCATCAGCTCCAAATGTTTGTAAGTGTAACAATGTGTTGTTCGCAGCACGTTCGTGTGTCCCACCGAGATCATCGCGTTCTCCGAGCGCGCGGACGACTTCCGCAAGATCGGCTGCGAGATCATCGGCGCCTCCACCGACTCGCACTTCACGCATCTCGCCTGGATCAACACGCCGCGCAAACAGGGTCAGTATCCAGTAGGACACAGAACAGCGAAGGCATTAGGGGACACAGGGATGGTGAACTCAGAAAAGTACACTTGACAAGCACCACGGATTAAAGTATATTCTTCTTTTACTAAAAAAAAATATCCTACACCAGGTATTACTCGTGTATCATGGGTGCGTTCACAAACATGTAGACACTTACTTAAACAAGACACCCAGACTCGGAATTATTCATCAACATAAACAACAAAATAAAATTATTATGAATGAATTCTTAAATAGTATATTAGACTATTATCATAAAACTACATGATTGAAAACTTATTTGAAAGATGTTACTAAAATAGTACGATTTGTGGAAACAAAGTCAGAGGAAAAATATTTTATTCGTGTCACGCAAAACATCGTTTTCTATGATTCACTATGGTTTGATATGCATGTGACGTCACATGCAATTAGTGCTCTGTGTTTTTTCACATTACAATTATATGTTTAACTAAGTCTTGTCTATTTTCTATGTTCTGAGAAAATATTAAAAAAGTTCTCAGTTCAATCCAAGATTAGATTGAAACAATTTATCTGGACTTGTTAAAAAATGCTTATTCATGATTTGTTATATCATCACACATTTATTATATCATCACGCACTATCCACGCGGCTGATTGCCAAGCCCAATATTAATTGATAAACTAATCATGTAGACATCCATCCATCATATTATTTAGACACAAGTTCTTAGTTTTTGAATCAGTATTTTAAATACCAATTGGTATTCTGTAGATAATAGTTAAGCATATAATATACCTAACACGGATTTGTAGAAAATGTTGACTTTTTTTTAGTACCTATACTGTCTCTAAAAAAATCCATGTAACTTATCAGCGTCAGTGTGCAGTGTCATGTGTATTCGTTTCTTATTACACATTTCTAAATGATGTTTATTGATCCACAAAAAAGTCAAATTGTTTGTTGTTTCTTACCAACATTCAATTCGAATACGAAAATTCTTTCCAGTTAGAAAGCTATACAGTATTGCAGAGTGCCATGACAGCAATGAAGTACTAAAAGTGCGCTATTTGACTGATTGAAAATTTGAAAAAGCATGCTGTTGGATGAACAAAGACCGCGCGTTTCACTTTCAATCAATCAAGCACCAAAAGTCTAAAAACAACTTTCCAAAACTAGATAGTTATCATTATTTATTTTATTTCGCTCCCATATAAAGCAGCCATTTTGTCGTAGTATTGTCGTAGTCAAGTCAGAAGAGCTAGTTTTCACATAAAATAAAAAGTCGATGGTTTCCTCCAGGTGGTCTGGGCCCCATGAACATCCCGCTGCTGAGCGACAAGTCGCACCGCATCTCGCGCGACTACGGCGTGCTCAACGAGGAGACCGGCATCCCCTTCCGCGGCCTCTTCGTCATCGACGACAAGCAGAACCTGCGTCAGATCACAGTCAACGACCTCCCCGTCGGACGGTAAGGGCCTCAACTCTCATTTGTTGCAGTACCCATTCTACGTATTTAGAAAACTTTGTTGGAAGCCCCTCCTGTCTTCCCGGATGCAGCTAAATACCCGCAACTTATATGTAAAGTCTATCTGATCTCTGCAACTTAGGTCCTGGTCATGTTAAGCCTTTGGTTCTGGTTGTTGTTTTATAAATCCAGATGACAGTTGCGAGAAGTTTTACGTGTTTTCCAATGCATGGAGAAGTCTCGATTTGTAACAACAGGCACTCCGTGGACGAATCTAGGCAAAAATAGAGAAACTTCTCTATCCATACTATTTTTTTTTTTTTTTTTTATTCTGGATAGGTTCGCGCTTGACCGCCATCTCACCTGATGGAAACTAGACTAACTACTAGTTTTTTTTTATTTACTAACGAGCGCAGTACCTAAATATAGATATAGAAAATCTCATATACGTGTACCTTTATCTATACCTGTCTATTGGTCTTTGTAATATCAATATAACATTTTTTTATTTTACCAAATGGATTTGAAAGTATTTATAACAAAATCTATCTGTCTATTTGTTTCGACTAATCTCCGAAAAGCTAGATCGATTTTGACGGGTCTTTCACTGGTAAGATAACTAATGTTTTAAGGAGTAATTAGGCTTTTTTTATTTTAGAAAAATAATTAGAGTAAAACATGAAATTGTGACCAAATGGTAGTTTACGATGTGCTGTTTTACGAGTCTGGCGCGGACGAATTTTGCGAACATCGGCTAGTGTGCTATCGTCTACATATAGTGTATTAGGTTTATTATAAGTCGCAGATTTACCTCCAGAAGAAATAGTCTACATGGAAATACACGCCAAAAAATTTAACCAAAGAAAAATTTCTGAAAAAAATAAAATACTTTCCACCAAATAACAATTTTGCGAATATTATTCCAAATACATAGTCATATAACATTGAGTTTTCCTTGCCATAAAACTTAATAATGAGCAGTAAATTGAAACACGCTTATCTACACAGCTGTAATAAAGTATAAACCATGTGTTTACGTAACTTAACCTTTAGACGTAATAGTGATAAATGTGAAGTGCACTATGAAATATTGAACATTGTTCATTGAATGTTAGCTTATCGATGCTCGAAGATTCCGTAAATAACCATATAGAAATATTTGCTTATTGTTTGTTCTTAAAGTATAGGCTATTGTTAGAATTCTAGATTATTAAAAGGAAATCTTAAATATTCAACTAATGAACTATGTTTGTTGAGCTTATAACTGCGCCATATATTGTATTTATTTTTTATTTATATTATAAACTAATGCTTGACTGCGATCCCACCTGATGGTAAGCAGTGATGCAATTGTTGATAGTGAGGCGCACTAGTTTTAAAGAGCCTTGAAAACACCAAAATTATAATCAGACGGGAACGCCTGAGCAGGCAAACTTTTTTTTTTTAAATTTATATAAACCAGTGGTTGAATGCGATCCCACCTGATGATAAGCGGAGATGCAATCATTGATGAAACTGCGTCCTGATTGCTGCTAATCGAAGTCCACAAACGTTTAGGCAGTGCCTTAGAACTAGTATATAACACTCCATAATCTAGGTTTCTTGCGTCCTTGATAAATATGGGAATAATTCCCTTGAGAAAAAATTTAAATAGCTTCTAATGATATGTGTTCATGTGCGTGCCAGTTGCAAATTCACACGTGCAAAGTCGAACGGCCTTCGTTTTATGGCATTTGAGCTACGTAATTAATATAATAGAAATACTTTATGGAAACACTGTATTATATGAATATTGATGGCATTGCTTCGAGTATTTATTAATTGAAACAGAACATGATTTGTACCAGTGTGGTCAATCTAGACTGTTCTCAAGAATTTGAAATGTCTTGAGAAGCGATAGGCTACATTACTGAGTTGGGTCGAATTCTGGCGTAATTGATTGGCTACAAAGTTCTTGTTATGACATAGGTCCCGCCCTATACACCCTGACATGGTGATGTGAAGCTACTTTTACGAATGTTGTTCAGCTGTGTTCTCGATGTTTAACTTTTTGTATGTATAGTGTCTATTTTTTTACTTTATTTTTCGTATTAAAGTAGCGACAACACACATGTAACCGAGATATTTGTAATGTGACTGAGAAGAGTTTCCATGGAGTTTCTTGCACTTTCTTCTCCATAGAGATGTACTCTTTGAAATGTGCAATTAGCATCATTTTTCTGACTGACTTTCTTGACAATTCGAAAGTGCCTGTAAATGCTGTCATTTGAAATAAATGCTTTGACTTTAACACACATATCGGTTAACCCACCATATTGACCCGCAGGTCAGTGGAGGAGACTCTCCGCCTGGTGCAAGCCTTCCAGTACACCGACAAGCACGGCGAGGTGTGTCCCGCCAACTGGAAGCCCGGCTCCAAGACCATCAAGCCCGACACCAAGGCCGCGCAGGAATACTTCAGCGACGCCAACTAAACCACCCGCACCCACACGAGCCACTCTAACTTACCCACTGCCTACACTAAAAGAATGCTTTTATAAAAATCGTTTGTAATAGTTCGTAGGGGTAATGTCAAGTTTTGTGGCAAATTAGTTCTCTTGTCAACGAAAATTGCACTCATGAATTATTATAGTAGTCCCAGTTAAGCTTTACAAGTTAAAGTTGAATCTGTACAAGAAAATATTAAGACAATATAGCCCCATAGAATGAAATCCCCCCCCCCCCCAAGCGAACGCCGGCGTTCGCTCTCATTGTCTTTCCATTGTGTCTCTAATTACGGTATTCGAAAGGTTAATAATTATCATGAGTGCAATTTTCGTACTTTTTACACTGAATGTCGGAAATTGGAGCTAGAGAAGGATATGTCTGAATCTCAAGCGAAAGGCCTGTTGACGTCGGTCCTACTAGCAAAAATCCATTTATATTACAATTTTGAAATATATCATTGATGAAGTAGGACGCGTAACCCAGGCGCGAACTCCGATTTTCCTAAATAGTTGGACAATAATGTAAAGTAGGTGACTAAGGTGCTTAGTACCTCACACAATCAGTATTCTACGGAGATCCTATGTTAATGTACTAATCGAGGCTGTAATAAAAGCTACATGCAAAATGATTTGGTTTTATTTTATAATCCATACTCCATACTAATATAACGTGGAAGTAACTGTTTGTTACGCTTTCACGGTTAAATTACTGAACTGATTTTGATGGAATTTGGTACGGAGGAAGGTTGGACTCAAAGGATGGAAAAATTGAACTCAAAATTCTCAAATTTTGATTTCAAGCTCCACATTTCTTTGGGAATATATTTTGAAAGAGTTAAAACAAACTGGCCCTCACACCACGCACACGCTATTACGTTTTCAACTTCGCGTCCACAATAATTGGTTATTGTGGACATTCACGCAGACGAAGCTGCTGGCCGGAGCTAGTAATGAATATATAGAGTGAACTAACATCATGTTTTTATCTATAGGGTTTAAGAACCACAGAGTACCTACTATTTTATAGCTGAAAAAAGGAACCTAACATTCGTATGGACCCCACAAGCCCACACAGATGTTAGACTAGTTATTATGTCGCTTGCTTTATCCGTGCGAAAGTCGTATTCCAGGTGTTTGGGGATTTGGATAGCATTCTGAAGTAATAATCTTGTCAGTTTTGCTTAAAGCGACATCTATTATGTATGTGTGTTATCAAAGCTGCATTAGTCATTACCAATGTTCTCGATAATTTCTAAGAATATTCATAGATGTCGCTAAACCAAATGAAAAAATAAACATTTTCTTTAGCATTTTTCAACATTTAATTAGCATGTTTTTGTTCAGTCCGAAAAATTAAAGATAAAATGCAAAATATGTACGTAATGGAATACTGCTACATAGTTCTATTCATTATGGTGCTTAAACGAGAAAAGTAATGTTAGCAAATATATTTTTTTATCTTGGTAATAAATCCAGTGGGGGTTAGGTACTGTTAGCTTGTACTATTACTTATTCTGTGCTGTTACGGCAGCAATCCAGGATATATTTTTGAATCTATAAAAAAGTACAAACCACATACCTAAATACATTATGGCATCTACCTCGAACTCCTATAGTAAATTAGCCTCTAATTTGGCGGCTACGAATTTGAGATACCTCTGTCTAAACTTTTACACACTTCATTCATTATTTCTATGAAATCTTCAACCTAGCCCAAAACAAAAGGTAAGTAAGTACCTATTTGAGTATCTTGTTTCATATAAAGTTTGTTTATAAAGAATCTAATTACAGTAATAAATTGTAACTTTGCGTTTTGCCGCCGCAGTCGTCCAGTGATCCAACCAATGAGGTCCGCGCATTCCCGCTCAAGTTGTGTCGGAGGGAACACGTTTTTCCTGTTTTAAAATTACGAAAATTTAAGTTTGGAAGAATGGACGCCGGTCAAAATTGTTACAGTGACTATGGTAGTGGCAGTTCATCGAATTCTGTAAGTTTTTTAATGTATTTTTAAAACAATAACAAAGTTTTTGTTCCTGATTTTAGTCCAAACTGTGGCAAAAAACAAGAACAAGTACGGACTTGTTTTGTTTCATCTTTAGCAAATTCTGGATGTTTTCTAATTATTTATTAATAAAGTACCTAACTAGTAATTTCTTCATTTTTTTCGATTTGATACAAATAAAATGCGTTGTTGTTAATATATATGAGTAGAGGGTAGACGAACATATTTTTGATGAAGCTATGTTTAAGTATGCAACTTGTTTTCTAGTCGAATGGTTTGTTGTATTACTTTTATATTTTCTTAACTGATTCGAAATGAATGCGCCGATGTGTTGTTTTAAGTTATATAATTATTATCTCTAATTAATTGATTGGTTATGTTATAGACCTACTTACCTAACTATAATTAGGGAGGTAGGCAGTAGGTACTAAATATATACTTACGAGTACTATGCGGTCCAAATAAGAATAGAATAGTCAAACCTCGATCTGTCAAATGTTGATTGAAAAGTACGGTTTGCAAAGATAACTTATTTGCGTATTAATAACGTTTTTTTTTTGTTTTGTACTTATAAGGAAAATCTAGGTAAAGTAAAAACGTTATCGTTTGATCTAAATTAGATAAATATATTATTTAAGGCATAATTATTTAAAAAAAAAAAACAATTTTCTTTCCTATTTTCATTGTTTGGAAAAAATCGCCTTTTTCCATTTACCACTACCTACTCAGACACCTAACATAGTGACGCAAATATTAGTAAAATTGAAGAACTGGATCGTTCATGATTCGTAAATAAATACTATTTAAAAACATTTTTGTTTAGCTAACCCTGCACAATTTTTCGATTTGACAGATATGACGTCACAACATAGCGTAAAAAACCGGTCCTCTTATTTGGAGCGCATTGTACCAAACTTCATCTACCTACCAAGACTGAAATACAAAAATTTACGAAACTGGCTGGGTTTGTAGGTAATTTACCCTTTAACCGCCAAAGTCTATTATAATTATGTGACAAAACAATTTCGTGCCCACGACGCCATGGTCTGATATAGGGTGATTGCGCTGGTTTTCGTCCAATTATCGGAGTTGCCAGCTTTGTGGTGTTAAATAAATATCTTGAAGTACCTTTACATAAATATATCGTATTTGTTTCTATTGCTTATATAGCTTCTTTAGGTTGACATTACATCACTCTCACGGTTTTTTTTTATAAAAAATATTTTTTGAAAAAGTAGGGATTTCGCTAGTTTTCGTCCACAAAAATTGGTTTTCGTCCGAGTGTGAGCCAAAACTAGATTAAGTTACTCATTATAACATTAGCTACCTATATCCCAATAAAAAGTAGCCTAAGTAACTGCTTGTAACATTTACTATCCGTTAGTGAAAGTCCTGTCAAAATCGGTCTAGCCGTTTCGGATGTTAGCTGGAACAAACCGATAACTAATATGTTCACGTTTTTGTTATTGGTATCGAATACACTTTGATATACATTTAGTAAACAAATGTTTTTTTGATAATACAAACAGACACTTCAATTATATTTAAGATACAAAAAAGCGAGGCGGATGACAAGGCAATAAATGTACGCCTAAAATAGAGTGAATAAATAGTGGTACTAGATTATAATAACTTAAAAGTGTAAAATGAAAAGAATAACTATATTTAAAAAAAAACCGACTGCGAAAAAATAACTTAAAATAAAAACTGAAAAGAAAAAAACAAGTTCAGTCCAGTAGCTTTGAAACCAATTTGATTAAAACAAAACTGCAACAGTCGGAACCCATTAAAGTAATCTGGTCTTAAATAATTTCTTAAAATATATATATTGTTCAGATCGTACCTTATGTGTACACAAACTAAAATTACCTGTTATAAATAACTACGAGCGAGCGAAAAACTAAGTTTTAGCAATCAGTTTACAAATTATACCTACGCAAGTTTTGCTTCTTTTTATTATTAATAAAAATAACTCAGTTCAATTTATGTACATTGATCACCAAAGTACTTTGAAAACATTAATCTAAATATAATAATGATAATAACAGTCTTTATTAAACAACTAGCTTTTGTCCGCAGCTTCGCCCGCTTACATAAAATATTATGACACTCAGGAATAAAGCATCTTTCTATCGGTGAAAAAATTTTAGCAATCCGACCAGTAATTACAGAGATTACCTCCTACAAACATAAAAACACACTACCTCTTTATAATATTATTATTATTTTATACGCTTAGTTATCCACGGCTATCAGGACAATCCCGGAAGTACGGTCAAGATCCCTACCAGCAGCTTACTGGATTACACATCCTTCTCCCGAGCATGTTTGCTCTTGCGAATCTCCACACAAGCCAGCAAATAAAGGCAAGAGAGAGGTGGGAGCTCTGTTCCTCGTCAGTGTTCACTACGTCCGGCCAATAAAAGCAAGCCGAGGATGAGAAACAAGATTTCTCCCGGGAGATTGGGTCCGTGGGGTCACTAATGCCCATCAGTTCGCCACAAAACTGCCCTGCGGATTGTATCTCTTTTAGTCTGGCCCCTCACTGTAGGCATGTTACGGCAAAGCAAACTACCGGAGTACGAACCTAGGGTTTATAGGAGCGCGCAAGCCCCACTATGGCGTCAACGTAGAGATACGGCGATGGGGATACTATTATTATTATTATAAGTGTAGATCTAATACACTATTTAGTTTATAATAATAAAATGTGAACATTATTTTCCGTCATCGGTTTTAGAAGATTGTTTTGCTTTAGGTCATAGGTTTTTCCTTTTCCACATTAATCCTGCTTCCGCCTTTATATCTTTAATCCATACATATAGGTAAATAAAATGTGTATTTCATAAAAAATTAACATTTTTGTTTAAATTTGGCTAATGTTATAACGAGTATGTTAAGCTCCTGTTTTTCCCGCGTAAACGGGACGTAAATCCCGGGGAGCGTACCCTGATTATGATGATGATGATTTAGATTATTTTTACATGACTGCCCCAAAAAAGGAGGGTAATAAACTCGAGGAGTCCTCAACTCCACACGAACGAAGTCACGGGTAATAGCTAGTTTAATAATAATAAAATTTTACAATCATACTGAGCGATTACAAAATGAAGTAATATTACTTTAAGATGGAAACAAAACTCTCCTGTAATAAGATTATTTTATAACACTTTATGGTCGGCCCCCAGATGTTACGTGTTTCTGCGTATTGTAAATAATTTTTGTACTTACAATTACTTAATAATTTTTATAATTACAACTTACAATTACGAACTAAACTGAAGTTTAGTTCGTAATTGTAAGTAGAATTTTTATGTTTTCGACAAAATAGCATAGTCGGCCTTGTAATGTTCCCACTGTTGGGACTCAGGCCTCCTCTCTAGGAGAGGGAATGGGCCGTAATCCACCACGCGGGCCCATTGCGGATTGGTGGATGTCACATGTCTTCGAATTTTTGGTTCTAGGACATGCCGGTTGCCTCACGATGTTTTCCTTCACCGTTTTGAGAGCAGTGGTGATGAAATAAATTACACAAAGTAATACGCCTGGCTGGGTTTGAACCCGCGACCTACAACTCGTAAGTCGGGGCCGTTACCACTTAGCCACCACTGCTCACAAAATACTGTTAATTATTTAATGGTAACATTGTTTATTTTAAACTTGAATGGTAAAATTTTTCATACTAAACTAGGTTTTTTTATAGCCGTAATTTTATTTTGTGCATGTTGTCTGGGGCACATTCGTACGTGTACGAATGCTGTGCGAAGTGTTTTTTTTTTATTAAATAAACTTTTCATTCATTATCTCTTTCAACGCCACGGTGTTATTCATAAAACGATACTTTTGTAAAAATCGCGTATTTTTAAATAAATGTATATATAACTAAGTATATTTGATTTTTTTGAACTATTATTGATTCCTGGAAATATTTTAAACAAAAAAAAAACGCCAGCGCACGTTTTGAATATTTTATTTAAAAAAAAAACAAGTCAATTTCACATCACTAGTTGTCTGATATATGTGACTTTGGCGAATGTCTACCAAGTCTTTCGTGAGGTATCAAGTTCCATTTATAAACATCGACAAGTTACAAAATTTTATTATTATTAGACTAGCTATTACCCGTGACTTCGTTCGGACTTCGCCCGCGTAAATGTCGATTTCTAATTACAAACTTCGAACCCCCGTTTTATCCTATTAGAGTTGGAGTTTCGTAAAATCCGTTCTTAGCTGATGTCTACACCCTATAAGGAACCTACCTGCCAAATTTTAAGTTTGTAGGTGTTATAGTGTCGAGATTTCGTGATTAATCAGTGAGGTATTTCGATTTTAGATTTGCAAAAATAAAATTTCAATGATCTCATTTGATTTTTTGCAGTCGACATCATGGCCGCCCCAGGACATCTGGTCCATCCAACAAACCCAGCGCACCCTGGATAGGCCGGTCGAAGAAAAGTCGGCCAGCTATCAAGATCGTAAGTGTCTACCTACTTTATCATCATCATAGGCCTTCCCCTAGTGTCACCAAGACGACCAGTCTCGTGTGTCTTGCCTCCAGCGGATTCTCGCGACCATCATGAGGGTTGTGGCCATGTTGTGGGAGGTTTTCCAACGCTGCTGGAAATAATGACAAAACTCCATATTTATCTGACTATTGGAAACTTAAACCAAAGGAGGGCAATTTTTATGCATCTCTAAGCTAAAATTGGCTCGTTTGTTTCCATCCCGCAGTAGTGACGGGGAAGTGCACCCTACAAGACATCATGAAAGAGTTCCAGATGAACGGCCTGGATACTCCGTACACCCCCTTTGAGGACAGGATCTGGAGCAACCGCGCAGGTTAGTAGGGCAGAAAATTAGAGATATACCTACACTAGTGCACTAGCTTCTTAGGTTTTGTAAGTGCCCATGTAGGCCTATGTGAAAACAAAGCTTTTGACTTTGACTTGACTTTGACTTTTGACTTTACTATCCGTACTGAAATACAGTCTATACGCGAAAATACTCTCTGTTTGCTACGCCTTCACGTCTTAGTGGCTTACCTTGTTTGGATGAAACTGGGTCCACAGTTAGGCCAAGCCCTAGATTAGAACATCCCGGGAGTATGTTTTCTAGGCTCACTACAGCTCGATTTAAAAAAATCTAAATACTCAATATAGTTTTTAACATAGTTCTACTTGGTCACTCATAATACTGAACTGGGCACTTGTAATGGGCATCTAAAATACTTTAGTGTATGACTTCAATTGGGTACAAAGATATGAGAGGAAAATACTAAGAGTACATCGTTATTTCAGAAAGTCTAAGTCAATACATGCACATTAAAAGGTTTCCTAAACAAATAAATAAGATTACAAATTACTGTCTTCAAGGCTAGTGTGTTATAGGCTCATAGACTAATGCGCTTTGCCATCAACGATCGCATCACTGCTTACCATTAAATGGAATCACAGTCAAGAACTAGACCTGTACCATGACATTAAAAGTAAGATGGTTTCATTCATTCATTACATTTTATTTCCAGTGTAGGTAAGAGATGGCGCTAGACAACCTGTATAGCTCTGTCTCTTACCCACACTGAAATAAGAATGAAACAATCTTACTTTGAACGTTATGGTAACCCCGCAAGTCTATATCACAAAGAAAAAACTTAACAACAAATTATTTATGATTTACAACTGCTACACTTATAAATATTGGATTAACATTACATTAGCCTTACATAGTCCGGTCTTTTTATTTTGGCAATCTTTTAGTCTTGTTTTACTGAAGACGCCTACCGATACCTGAAGAGGCCAGAGTGGTGACGAGGCGTATCTTGAGACCACGGGGCGTATGATCGCATGATCTTACTAAAATGTGTGTACCCTTGTGAAAACAGTACTCGCTTCATCGCGTCTCGGTGTAAGCTGATTCTAAATAATGATACCTTTCTTAATACAAATTAAAGGGTAGTACGGATAGGAACAGAAGGTGGCAACACAGAAGATACGTATTTAAGAAGTTCCAAATTGGCAGAATTTGCGATGCAATATACGCCATACACGTTTCTTGTGGCAATTTATTTGTGTGTCCTTCAGATGGTCTGTCAGGGCTGGGTCCGGCGGGTGCATACTGCCGCCAGACATCGTGGCCGGCGCCCGAGCGCTCACCCGCGCCGCGCTTGCCACGTCCACGGTCTGAGTATTTGCCCGCGACCGTACCCCCGCCTGCGCCTGCGCCCCAAGCGGCGGCCGCGCCTGTAGAGTTCAACCCAAACGAGTTCACCTCGTCCACGCCTGTTGAAGGTAAGCAATGATAACCTGGTCTTGGCTGTCTGCTCTGGTACCTTTGACAGTCATTACAGGGTCTGATAACCAGTCTTGCGAATGGGTATCGTGTTCAGTTGCTGGATTGTAAAGGTCAAGTAAGCTGTTGCTTTATGTGAAATACTGATACTCAACTATAGAGTTGGGAAGAGTCTATCATCATCATCATCATTTCAGCCGAAAGACGTCCACTGTTGGACATAGGCCTCCCCCAAATGTAGCTACACTGACCGATCCTGTGCGTCTCGCATCCATCGTATTCCCGCGACCCTCACCAGGTCATCGGTCCACCTTGTGGGAGGCCTTCCAACGCTGCGTCTTCCGGTGCGTGGTCGCCATCCAGAACCTTTCGGCCCCATCGACCATCTGTTCTGCGAGCAATGTGCCCTGCCCATTACCACCTAAGTTTGTAGTTACCACTACCAGTAAGATTCGATTCTTCGGGCTATGTCAGTAATCTTGGTTCTCCCGCGGATATCCTCATTTCTGAGGCGATCACGCAAGGAAACTCTGAGCATAGCCCTTTCCATTGCCTTTTGAGTAAATTTAAGCCTTCTGATGAGGCGCATTGTAAGCGACCACGTTTCGGAGCCATATGTCATCACTGGCAACACGCACTGGTCATAGACTTTCGTCTTGAGACACTGTGGTATATTGGACGAGAAGACACCGCGCAGCTTCCCAAGAAGGGTCTATGCAGATTGACAACTCTCTACCTTATGGCTTATTCTTTATAATCCGTCTTCTTGGTCGTCGATTCAGTAGTATTTTACATAGGGCAACTACATATCTGACCCAGTAGATATAATACGGCACAACTAGGCTGACTGACGACTGACGAAGACTGGCTTCAGATTTCCTGGTTTCAGACTATCCGTAAGATCTGTCAAACATTTACAAATGACAACCTTGACCAACGGTTTAATTTTCAAGGCGAAGAAGTCTCGGTTTGCAAGGAAGGAAGGCTGCCGCATGGGACACCCATTCGGCGGCCTTCCTTCTTTGCAACCATTCCTTACAGAATCCATCCTAACAGCAAGATATAACCTTGTGACCCCAGGTGAGGCACCGGCGTGCCTGACCGCGGAGCAGGCGTACCTGTTGAAGTCACTGCCCAACGCTGTGTTGTTCTCACTCCTGCAAGACATGGAGCGGCTGCGAGCCGACATTCTGAAACGCAACAAGAAATCATCTGTCGTGAGTATTAACATTAACATCAGGCTTAACAATTGCATCACTGCTTACCATCAAGTGTGATTGCTGTCAAGCACTGGTCCAGTTTATATATTTTTTTTTTATAAAAAGGCTGTCACCAAAGAAATAAGATTACCGACATAACCGTAAATTTTTAAACTTTAAAAAATTGGCAGGATAGATCAGGCACGTATAACCTATAGAGGACAGGGCCAATAGCTTCTGGATTAATGACAGTATACCGGCAGACGTAACGTTGGAAGTCAGCCGCAAGGTAGACTTGGCATGACCAGGTGAAAGCCACAGAAATCCATGGACTTGCTAGGGCCTCGATGTTTCAACGTTTGGGTGTTTTTAGTGCTCAAGTTCTTTTAATAAAATAATTGTAACTTACTGCCACATTTGGACTGTAGATAACTATTCTATAGTATTGACAACGGTGTAAAGGCACAATACACACATCTTGAACTTGCACAAAAGTGTGCCATTGTACCATAATAAGTTCTGATTTGATTGGTGTAGGTATGGCTGCTTGCATGCCACATCATGCAAGCTACTACATGTATACTATATGTACTTGTTTGATTCAGTAAAAAAAATACTCTGTGTAAGTTACAGGCATATGTAATTTGTATATGCCGTTATTGAAGTCATTGCGACCCGCAACGAACAAGGCCGTAACATTAAATCAGTCATTTTTTAAAATGAACCAAAAAATTATAGTGCTATGTTTGAATTTTGTTTGGACTGTAATCCGAGATACCGCCATGTTCGATGCGGGTATAAAAACACAGTAATGTAAAATGGCAGGGAATGTTGTAGAGAAATACTGGCACAGAAATGCCCAAGCGCCTGCCAAGCCTGGAGCACTGTTTTATGAACTCTCAATGGCATGGTTATGTGAATGTGGAGATCTGCAAGCCTCCCACAAGATTCCCCCACCCGTGCCATTACTTCATCAGTAAAAATCCGCAGCTCTGCAGGGCACAGCCCTTCGCTGCGGTAGTCCTCATGCAGTTGGATTTTGTAATTTTATCAAGTATTAATTGCTTAGGTTTAAGGTCGTGCAGATAACGGAAGGAATTGAGTTGCACGAGCAGAGCGGTGTGTGCATTTCTCTCTTACCGAAGAGATGCAGTGTTTTGAGGCGTTATATTAAAATACCTTCTGCTACCCGCTTCGCTCTGGTGAAAGTTGCCCGAAGGGAATATATTCCCATGATTGTTTGTCCGGACTGCCTGACCGGCGTGAACAAATTGTACTTACACAGCTTGATCGAGGACCAGATTCTTTACCCTGTTGTGCGCTGGTGTCCCGATTAGCTGATTGAGCGATGTACATTCAGTCAAAAAAGTATCGGGAATGGATGATTTGTTTATGGTTCCAAATTCAAATTTTTGTTTTTTTGTAGTTGTTAGGTTGTGCACATCTGTTTTCCATTTTGGCGCGGAGTTTGAGTTGCATCTGTTATTTATATTAAATACAGTGCTGGTTTTAGTAATATCATATATAGTGTATATTGCGAATTTCATAATGGACAAAAATATCGAGCAAAAAGTTTGTCTTAAATTTTGCATCGCCAATGGAATTTCGTGTTCGGAGTCACTGAAAATGTTACAGAAGGCTTATGGTGAATCGACTTTTTCAAAAACTCGTGCTTATGAGTGGTTCAAAGCGTTCAAAAGCGGTCGAGATGTGATGGAAGATTTGCCTCGCTCTGGTAGGCCGTCAACGTCTGCAACTGAAGTTAACATCGCAAAAGTGAAGAAAATACTTAGTGACTGAAAATCCCCATTCTTTCTCATCTCTTCAGAACTTTCTGTATCTCACGAGTCGATCCGTACCATTTTAACTA
The DNA here is from genome assembly GCA_949316375.1 of Mythimna vitellina. NCBI lineage: Eukaryota > Metazoa > Arthropoda > Insecta > Lepidoptera > Noctuidae > Mythimna > Mythimna vitellina. The sequence goes on along the minus strand of OX438687.1, from coordinate 826,860 downwards.
ATCATTTGGGTATGAAATGTTGCTGCTCGGCTAGTCCCAAAAGATCTGAATTTTCTCCAAAAACTCAATCGCATGAAAGTCGCTGAGGACATGCTAGAACGAGTCAGTTCGGACTCAACATTCATGAAACGCATTGTTACTGGTGACGAGACGTGGGTTTACGAGTTTGACATGCAAACTAGTCAACAAGCTTCGGAGTGGCGCCTTCCAACTGAACCGAAACCGAAAAAACCACGCCAAAGTCGATCAAAAGTCAAAGTCATGTTGACTGTTTTCTTTGACTATCGCGGTGTTGTGCACTCTGAATTCTTACCGGAAGGTCTAACGGTAAATAAAGAATATTATTTGAGCGTTATGCGGCGTTTAAGAGAGCGAATTCGACGAAAAAGGCCAGATTTGTGGAAAGAAAATTCTTGGATTTTGCACCACGACAATGCGCCTTCGCACAAGGCTATCATTGTGAACGAATTTTTGACCAAACACTCAACAAATACCATCCAGCAACCACCATATTCACCAGATATGGTTCCTGCTGATTTTTTCTTTTTCCTAAACTCAAATTACCACTTCGTGGCACCCGTTTTTAATCGATAGAAGACATAAAGGAGAATTCGCGGCGAGAACTGAACTCAATTCCGGAAGCAGCGTTTAAAAAATGTTTTGATGAATGGATTATTTGTTGGCGCAAGTGTATCGTTTCTAAAGGAGCATACTTTGAAGGTGATAAAATAAATTTGGATGAATAACAGACATTTTGTGTATTATTGATCTTTTCCCGGTACTTTCTTGACAGAGTAGTATTTCCGACAAATAAACATAAGATATAAAATTTCCAGGAGTGTCGCTTCTGCAAGAATAACGGTGAGCGCGAGTCGTACTTCCGCGCGCACGCGCTCAAGGATGGCGCCGGGCGGGTCACCTGCCCCGTGCTGCGCGCCTTCGTGTGCAAGCGCTGCGGCGCGCACGGGGACTCCGCGCACACCAGCAAGTACTGCCCGCTCAGCACGCACGACGGTACGTACTGCCGAGCTATGGTACTGTGACCCACTGCAGTCACCTGCCCCGTGCTGCGCGCCTTCGTGTGCAAGCGCTGCGGCGCGCACGGGGACTCCGCGCACACCAGCAAGTACTGCCCGCTCAGCACGCACGACGGTACGTACTGCCGAGCTATGGTACTGTGACCCACTGCAGTCACCTGCCCCGTGCTGCGCGCCTTCGTGTGCAAGCGCTGCGGCGCGCACGGGGACTCCGCGCACACCAGCAAGTACTGCCCGCTCAGCACGCACGACGGTACGTACTGCCGAGCTATGGTACTGTGACCCACTGCAGTCACCTGCCCCGTGCTGCGCGCCTTCGTGTGCAAGCGCTGCGGCGCGCACGGGGACTCCGCGCACACCAGCAAGTACTGCCCGCTCAGCACGCACGACGGTACGTACTGCCGAGCTATGGTACTGTGACCCACTGCAGTCACCTGCCCCGTGCTGCGCGCCTTCGTGTGCAAGCGCTGCGGCGCGCACGGGGACTCCGCGCACACCAGCAAGTACTGCCCGCTCAGCACGCACGACGGTACGTACTGCCGAGCTATGGTACTGTGACCCACTGCAGTCACCTGCCCCGTGCTGCGCGCCTTCGTGTGCAAGCGCTGCGCAGGGACCGTACAACCCCGAATATAAGTTAATTCTTTCAAAAGGGTTACAGATTGTATGGCTACAGTAATGGAAAATGTTACCTCTTCGTAGTGTTAGCCCTTTCATAACACTAACGTTAGGGTAACCCTATCAATAAGTTAACTAGTTCAAGATGTTACCGGTTCCAATTGAAGCAAATAACCCTTTGAAAGGGTTTGTCGGGGTAATCAAAGGGTTTTAAATAAAATCATTTTAAATTACGTTGGAGTGGAAGAATAGATTTTGATCTTCCCTTCGGGCACTAAATGATGAGTGAGACGATCGAATGAAATTTATGATTCCGTAAAAAAGACAAGATTATACATGAAACAATCCCGACTATTCCAGAAAAAAAAAACATTTAACTTTAAAATCACTGCAATAATAACCATAAAATAATCGAATGTGTATGGACTGTGGAGTCGCTAGGTCTTAGATTGCGTGTTGCGACTTGACGCGTACCTGCCGAATGCATGCAGTTTAGTACTTTAAAGTAAGGCACGAGAGATAAAATTACAATATTTGTAGTCCGAATGGGTAACTCTGTTACAGTCGTTGAAGGGGTAACCCGTTCAAAACGTGTTACCGTTAAAAAGTATAAACCACCAAGAATGGGTTTTTGAATATACAGGTAAACAAATCGAAAGGGTTTGGAAGAGGTTATCCATTGATGAGGGTTTTCGTAAATAAGTGTAACCAATATGAAATGGGTTTTAAAACAACACTTTGTCAAAACCCTATCAAAAACCCTTTCAATGGGTAACCAAAATGGTCCCTGGCGCTGCGGCGCGCACGGGGACTCCGCGCACACCAGCAAGTACTGCCCGCTCAGCACGCACGACGGTACGTACTGCCGAGCTATGGTACTGTGACCCACTGCAGTCACCTGCCCCGTGCTGCGCGCCTTCGTGTGCAAGCGCTGCGGCGCGCACGGGGACTCCGCGCACACCAGCAAGTACTGCCCGCTCAGCACGCACGACGGTACGTACTGCCGAGCTATGGTACTGTGACCCACTGCAGTCACCTGCCCCGTGCTGCGCGCCTTCGTGTGCAAGCGCTGCGGCGCGCACGGGGACTCCGCGCACACCAGCAAGTACTGCCCGCTCAGCACGCACGACGGTACGTACTGCCGAGCTATGGTACTGTGACCCACTGCAGTCACCTGCCCCGTGCTGCGCGCCTTCGTGTGCAAGCGCTGCGGCGCGCACGGGGACTCCGCGCACACCAGCAAGTACTGCCCGCTCAGCACGCACGACGGTACGTACTGCCGAGCTATGGTACTGTGACCCACTGCAGTCACCTGCCCCGTGCTGCGCGCCTTCGTGTGCAAGCGCTGCGGCGCGCACGGGGACTCCGCGCACACCAGCAAGTACTGCCCGCTCAGCACGCACGACGGTACGTACTGCCGAGCTATGGTACTGTGACCCACTGCAGTCACCTGCCCCGTGCTGCGCGCCTTCGTGTGCAAGCGCTGCGGCGCGCACGGGGACTCCGCGCACACCAGCAAGTACTGCCCGCTCAGCACGCACGACGGTACGTACTGCCGAGCTATGGTACTGTGACCCACTGCAGTCACCTGCCCCGTGCTGCGCGCCTTCGTGTGCAAGCGCTGCGGCGCGCACGGGGACTCCGCGCACACCAGCAAGTACTGCCCGCTCAGCACGCACGACGGTACGTACTGCCGAGCTATGGTACTGTGACCCACTGCAGTCACCTGCCCCGTGCTGCGCGCCTTCGTGTGCAAGCGCTGCGGCGCGCACGGGGACTCCGCGCACACCAGCAAGTACTGCCCGCTCAGCACGCACGACGGTACGTACTGCCGAGCTATGGTACTGTGACCCACTGCAGTCACCTGCCCCGTGCTGCGCGCCTTCGTGTGCAAGCGCTGCGGCGCGCACGGGGACTCCGCGCACACCAGCAAGTACTGCCCGCTCAGCACGCACGACGGTACGTACTGCCGAGCTATGGTACTGTGACCCACTGCAGTCACCTGCCCCGTGCTGCGCGCCTTCGTGTGCAAGCGCTGCGGCGCGCACGGGGACTCCGCGCACACCAGCAAGTACTGCCCGCTCAGCACGCACGACGGTACGTACTGCCGAGCTATGGTACTGTGACCCACTGCAGTCACCTGCCCCGTGCTGCGCGCCTTCGTGTGCAAGCGCTGCGGCGCGCACGGGGACTCCGCGCACACCAGCAAGTACTGCCCGCTCAGCACGCACGACGGTACGTACTGCCGAGCTATGGTACTGTGACCCACTGCAGTCACCTGCCCCGTGCTGCGCGCCTTCGTGTGCAAGCGCTGCGGCGCGCACGGGGACTCCGCGCACACCAGCAAGTACTGCCCGCTCAGCACGCACGACGGTACGTACTGCCGAGCTATGGTACTGTGACCCACTGCAGTCACCTGCCCCGTGCTGCGCGCCTTCGTGTGCAAGCGCTGCGGCGCGCACGGGGACTCCGCGCACACCAGCAAGTACTGCCCGCTCAGCACGCACGACGGTACGTACTGCCGAGCTATGGTACTGTGACCCACTGCAGTCACCTGCCCCGTGCTGCGCGCCTTCGTGTGCAAGCGCTGCGGCGCGCACGGGGACTCCGCGCACACCAGCAAGTACTGCCCGCTCAGCACGCACGACGGTACGTACTGCCGAGCTATGGTACTGTAACCCACTGCAGTCACCTGCCCGTGCTGTGTGTTTTCGCCCAGGGCCGCGCAATTTCACGGTTCGCCTGTGTAAATTTGAATAACGCAAACCTCGAGATTGGGTTTAGTTAGATTGAACATTTCCAAAAACGAAACTCAGGTTGTAAAGGGTGTCCAGTAGGATATTTTCAACTTTGAAATTTCACAAAAAAAAAAACTACATAGATTTTATTTATTTTTATTAAAGCTAAATGTACTACATCAATGCGGATTTCATTTCTTAAACACTATATCATCGAAATGATGACTGTTTTTTTGTACGCACTCCATTTGCAATCACGCGACGGCAAAGCTCTGGAGTAATGCTTTTAATTTAACGGCGAATATTGGCCTGCAGGGCTTGAATTGTCCGGGGATTGTTCTCATAAACGTTCGATTTAAGGGTAACCCCATAGAAAAAAATCGCAGGGCGTGAGGTCGGGCCACCTGGGCGGCCATGAGATGTCTCCGTACTTGCTGATCAGTTTATTTGGAAAAATTGTTCTTAACTTTTCCATCGACACCCTAGCTGTATGCGGAGTGGCACCGTCTTGCTGAAATTGTGTCCTATTGTTGTAACCTGAATACAGCTGCAATTGCGGTAGCAGAAATTTATCTATCATACGGCAATACACCGGAGCAGTGACTGTTTCTCCTTGGTTAAAAAAATAGGGCCCAATTACACTGCTAGCCGAAATCGCACACCAAACTATGGTTTTCAAGCAATGTAAACGTTTCTGGTGGCGTTCTCTTGGGTTGTTCGGGCACCAGTATCTCATATTCTGTTTATTTACATATCCATCAATGTGGAAATGTGCTTCATCACTAAACAAAATGTTTCCTAACGTGGTAGTTGTTCGAAAGCGTTCCAGCATTGTTCTTGCGAAGGTTTCTCGCAAAGCATAGTCGCTTTCCTTGAGACCCTGAACAATTTGCATTTTGTATGGATAGAGTCTTAAGAAATTAAGACTCCATCCATACAAAATTCAAAATAACATGCACTGTTGACTTTTTGATTCCTGTGGAGGCTGCAATTTTCCTAATCGACTTGCGTGGATTTCTAATGATTTCATTTCGAACTTCAGACACACGTTCGGGCGTTGCTGCTGATGTTGATGGTCCTGCAGGAGTTCTGTTGAGTGTTGTCCCTTCTTGCCTAAATCTTTATACCCACGACCAAATAAGTTGCGTCCTTGGCCCATCACTTAAACGCCGAATATTAAAATGAGTACAAAACGTTCGACGCGCGCGAACCAATGATTCACCATTCTTTAGGTATTGCTCAACCGCAAACGAACGGTGCGCTTTTGTCCAGTGACTCATGGCTACAAACAAATCCGCAATTCCGCAAGTACCGCGCTTTCAATGGTACCCCTCGCGCTCACCTCACCCCGCTATTATTTCGATAATTGCAGTTTAAAGTTGAAAAATTTCCGCTGGACACCCTTTATATTGGGAAGAGAAGTTTGCTTATGCCAGACCCGTCTAATTGTAATTATCTATTTTTCTTGCTTTTTTTATATAGCCTCTTTTTAGGGTTCCGTAGCCAAATGGCAAAAAAACGGAACCCTTATAAATTCCACGGGTAGTGTGAAAGCGGAACCCGGGGCCCTGGGACGAAGGCAACGAAGGAACAGGAGTGGGTTTTTAGTCAGTAAGAGTCTGACACTATCTCCCGCTCCGCCCAAGAGCGGGGATGTCATTAGGATGATTTTCCCACCCAATAAAAAAAAAAAAAAAAAAAACCCTTATAAATTCGTCATGTCTGTCTGTCTGACCGTCCGTATGTCACACAGCCACTTTTTTTCCGAAACTATACTGTTGAAACTTGGTAAGTAGATGTATTCTGTGAACCGCATTAAGATTTTCAAATAAAAACAGAAAAAAAAAATTTGGGGATTCCCCATACTTAGAACTGAAACTCAAAAATTTTTTTTTTCATCAAACCCGTATGTGTGGCGTATCTATGGATAGGTCACCTTATGGATAGGAAACCTCAATATTATTTTTGAAGAGCTCTGGTTAGAGTCAAGTTCATATCTATGAACTTGACTCTAACCAGAAGGGCGGGCCCACAATGGCTGAAGACAGACATGTGGAAAAGGGAGAGGAAGGCCTTTGCCCAACTGTGGGATATAACGAGCTCATTAGATTAGATAGATAAATATCTAACTCTTTATTGACCATATACCATTACTTCATTCACCATATACCAGACCTCTCACCCCTCTTTCTCTCTGCTCTGTGATCTTTTCTGTCGACTTACTTGATACTGGCGGCTCAACTAGGGACAAACTTGATCAGGCTTATTTTGATAATCAACTGGACCAAAATATACTTACCGCTACTATACCTGAGGCACTCATAGTATTCGTGGAACCGAAAGTACGCTCCACGATCAAGTTTTTCCATCTTCGCCATTCAAACCTGTCAGTTTTTTATCTAACAGCTTACCGAGTGCTTTGAACATCCTCTTTATCATTATGTGAATGAGTACAACACATTTATTCGTCACAGAGACCAGACGCGCATTTAAATATCAGTTTAGTTTTTTTCTGAAAAAGGCTACTGCTGTGCCTGACTTGTTAATATGTAAAAGTGGTCATTAATTTCTTTTCAGAACGCATGAAGTCCACGGCCATGATGCGCAGTGTCCGCATGGCTTCCGGCCGCCGCCGCACTAACTCGCTGGCGTCCTCTGTGTCTCCGAGCGACCATTACATGGCCTTTGGGGAAAATAAAGCGCCATCTGTCGTCAATGACACAAACATGTACAACACATATTCTCTCTCGTCGCCCCTGGATCCTCTGTGGGCAGCTCTAGAACAAAAATTATTGCTGTAATCAAATTATTTCTGGATGTTTTGATAACAAAAATAAAGTTGATTTTATTTTGCAGATGTTATCAAAACATCACATTTTAGGCATATAGTAGTTGATTGAATAGCGTATAGATGGCGCTGTATCCAATTAAGCGGGAAATTATTAAGATTTATTTTTTGTTTATTGTTATAAAATCAAAGTATTATTAATGTTGACTGATATGTTATAAGTGTTTATAATAAGTTGACTGGTATTTAAATCGTGACGTTTGATACCGTTTAATAATATATTTTAGGATTTATAAATAATGTTGATGCTGGTCTTCAAAATGTTTATTTGATGATAGAATTCGTATATACCAGTGTGCCAGTGACTGGATAAAATAATGTAGTTGATTATTGTGAAAACGAATTATAGATATAAATCGAACTTTTAAGTATGACAACACTGTTTTACGCAGCATAAATTACTTAACTATAAAATGTTAAGATTTGCCAACTTTTATATTTTTAGCAGCTGAACTACAATTTAATGTATATGTAACCAAAGAAAACTGTAAAAAAATCTTGTCTTACCAAAATGTGAATATTTTCTGAGAACTTATAATGAACTTAATCAGCTTTTTAACTTCAAAATATATTAAGTACTTGAAATACATTTTCTCTAATCAATGCTAATGTTATTGATAATAAAATGAAAATTAAGTACATTATTTATTTGCAACACTGAGCTGATGTGAAACTGTCTAGGCCGTTATCTCGCGTTTTTGAATTGATCTAGATTCCGCCAAAATAAACTTTGTATTAATTACCTGTGTTAGAAGCAATTAAAATTTATTTACGGTTATGAATAAAGTAGATCACAAGAATATGAATGTTCAGTTAAGAAGTCAGTGCTGAAATATTTTTTGCATTTACCAAAATCGTCAAAATTCTAAATTCAAAATTTGCTTTTTCTATCTTTCGTACTTAAGTGAAATTTTAACGATGCAAATAAGTTGTAAATAATTTTGAATTAATTATTCAACTTATTTACTATTTCATCGAAGCTTTGGTAATAGATTTATTGGTATTTCCAAATAAATATAACCTAATTAAATTCATATCTGCATGTCAACAATGTTGTTGATTTAAATACACTCGGTAATTCATTTTTGACTCGTCTATTAAGTTTACCAGAATTCGTCATAGACTATATATTTTCACTAGATAATCTAGAATTTTATTTTGTTGATTACTTTTATAAGATGATTATATTGTCAAAAATTTTTTGGTGAAGGTGTCTTTTGGGGATTAAAAATAAAATAAATCAAATATCATTCATATTTTTTATTTAATTTTCGTAAACATTTTGATCAGCAATATAATTTAACAGTACATATTGCACTCTTTTTTTTGGAACCTAATTATCCTAAGTTTGTAGTTATATATCATGTGAAAATTTGAGTACTGGCCATTTTACAATCATCAATTCCAAAAAAAGGAACCATTCGTTGGTAATTCATTCAAGTGATGATGTGGTCGACTATGGGTCAACCACATCATCCTAGAAGTAACTTGTTCACTCGTGACTTAAGTTGCAGCTATCAGGAATCATAGACTCCGGCAGCGAACTCTACTCTTTAGCTGTACGCACAATGTGCAGGTGTACCGCCGTACGTCAAGTGGTCCATCGCCGTACGTAGGTAAGTGAATGATGGAACGCTGAAAAGACAAAAGCTCGGCATCGATGCTCAAAGACTTATACTCGCCGAGTGTATCAATTCCAACAATCCGCTTGGGTTGTATCTCAATTTAATAAAACTGATGTCTGTCAGATCAGTCCTAAAGATGATAGCAGTACCTACTCCATACATGATCAAGCTAGGGCATGATAAATTTCGAGCAGCTAGGCAGCTGCCCCGTGATGTACCTACTTTTTCACCTGTCTTGACATAATAGGATACTTTTTAGGGATCCGTACCTCAAAAGGAAAAAACGAAACCCTTATAGGATCACTTAGTTGTCCGTCCGTCTGTCTATCTGTCTGTCTATCAAGACCCTTTATCTCGGGAACGCAAGGAGAGGTATCGAGTTGAAATTAAAACCATATAGTCAAGTCTGCGGACCCTTGATGCTGTGAAAAATCAAACTTCTAAGTTAAGGAAAAAAAAGATACTGTCGTTCATGTCGCAAAAAACGTATGTTTCGACACTCAATGAAATCAAAATTCATAGGGTAGTTCACGTTGACCCAGAATCCTGAAATTTGGTATAAAGCAAGGTCTTACAGTATAGTTATAGGAATAAATCTGAAAACAGTAAATTTGCTGTTACGTCACAAAAAATATTTTTTTGCAATTTGGAAAAATCATCGAAACTCCATTCAGGAATAGTACTGTTAACATAGGTATAGGTTTATACGGAACCCTCAGCGCGCGAGTCCGACTCACACTTGCCCAGTTTTTTTTTACCGAGAGAATGTTTCCTCGGGTTTTTCTAATTTCACGCGGACGAAGCTATTACCTACCTACCTATAGTTTTTAAAATTCGAACTAATAAAACAAAAAATAATTCATTTACCTACTTGGATTCAGTTGTGGATTTTTATTTTGAACTTATTATTACAATTAATTTGATAATTTGACAGATAAGTTGTTGATGTTTGAATGATAGGCCTGTTGGTCTAGTGGTTAGTGGCCCTGACTGCTACGCCGGAGGTCGTGGGTTCGATTCCCACCCAGGACAAATGTTTGTGTGATGAGCACAATTATTTGTTCTGTGTCTGGGTGTAATTTATCTATAATATGTATGTATTTAGAAATATTTAAGTATGTTTATCAGTTGTCTAGGACTCACAACACAAGCTCTGCTTAGTTTGGGACTAGACGGCGTTGTGTGATAGTTGTGTGAATATTATATTATTATATTACTTAGCGCCTATATAGAACATAATAGCATTTTCTCAAAGGCTACATCTATCTATCTAAAAAATATTTCTACCTGTGTTCGACATAGCTTTTGGTACTCAATGGTTTCATTAGAAACTTAAAAAATATTTTTCTTATTTTACCTTAGTCCTGGTGCAGTGGTGGCATGGTTTGTAGGGGTAGTGCCGTAACTGGCCTTTTATATGTCCGGGGCGAGCTTCTATAACTGCGTCCCTTAAAAAAGTTTTAATCTCACCCAGCTCAAAATCCACCAGAAGAATGATACATTATCAGAACAACAGCCACAATACAAAACTTTGGTCCTGATTTGATCATATCTGCGCCCCTGGCACTGCCCTAGTTACGGCACTGGTTAGTAAACCCAAATCACCTGTAGTAACCATGCTACTCGTCGTGAGCAACCTACTTGTGAAAAGTAGACTCCTCATACGCCTCTCTGAAGAACCAGAACATCATCTGGCGGTGTTTGCCTCTCATTGTGGTTCCCGAGTGTTGAAGCAGGCTCGCCCACGCAAGCACAGGCAAATGATTTATTAGTAGTTTCATGCAGGCAGGTTATTGTGAACGATTACATACTTATAGCCAAGTAAGTAATTTGGAAAGATAGTAAAAGTAGTCAAAGTGTGTCAAACATCGCGCTTCCGTTTGTTTACCGACGAAAAATAAACATTATCATTGCAATTCAAAAAAGTCGCACGATACCTCCGAAGTGCTAGCTGAGCGTACTACAAAACCTATAAAACACAACACACCATTCACAACCCTAAGTTGTAATAATCAAAGTCCAGATTCAAGTGACCAGAATCAAATAAAGCCGTTTAAAAATCATACGAATTTGAACTCACGCGCCGAAACGCCGCGTACCGTTTTGAATTCATTGATCATTCGTCTTCAACGCTTTAATCGACCTTAAAATCAAAATTACAAGTCATACTTTCCTTTAAACTGAAAACGTCGTGGGAAACGGAGCTTTAATGTGTCGCAGGAAGGTTTTATTTTGTTTGAAGAGCAGTGTCCAAAATATCTAGGTTCCAATCCGGTTGATTTGGGAATGTGTGTCGCGGAAGTGGGCTGCGAACAGTAGAGGGCAGGTGAAAGGGGCGGGGGAGGGGGAGGGGGAGGACATGCTGAGATTATGCACATCTGTATAATGGTCGTTGGCTGTTAAAATTGGCACACTTTGACCACCGCGTACCGGCGTGAGCCTTTTCTAGGCTGTATGGAATGTTTATTCAATTGGAAGATCTGGGATTGAAGACTACTTGTATGGAACGAGAGGATTCTAGGTTATTGTAATGCTCGTGCTTAATTGACTTTGTCCTAGCTGCAGTCTTCATTTTCCCATTAAATGAATTTTGCTTTTTTAATGTCTTATGTATCGCTAAGTCATCAATTATGATTGCGAATTGGACGTCGAAAGTCTTTTTTGTGATCTATATTTACCTCATTGACTTACTTTGGTGATCTGCTTGCATCTTGTGAATGTTCTTTGATTCTTTAATTATTGATTGTACACCAAAACAACTGTAACTAAAAACCTGTGTGCGAACTGTGCTGTGTGCTGAAAATGTTATAAGTTTTAGATGTACCTCTACTTGTTCAGCTTCAGTTTCTAGTGGTAGCAGCATCCTACCCAGAGGTCTGGTTTTCCTACCAATGCCTAATTCATGACGAAGAATACGAACCCAAGGATTTTCAGTAATACCATGGAAGATTAAAATAAGGAAGTGACAAAATACCTATGAACTTATTTTATTTCGTCCCTCAAATGAAAAGATTCTTTTTAAATAAAACATTTATAGGCACTTTTAATTGTCAAGAAGTCGGTCAATTAGAAAGAGGACTGGGCAAGTGCGAGTCTTAGAACTTACCTATGTATGTGTATGTATGTGATGTGTTTGCGGACGAATGGAATAAAATAAGACGTGTTTGTCTGGTGTTCTGTGAGAGGCAGTATGCGAGGGTGTCCACTGTTCCATGTTAATACGTAGTATTGTATTTAATCTTATAAGTTTTAAAAATTCTATGTTAATTAATGTAAGTGGGTGTACCGTTTTAATTAACTATAAATAAAAATAAATAAATAAATAAATGTAAATAATTCAATTCCCGAATGACGATAGGAGTTTCGAAAATTTTGCCACAGCTTTAAGGGACCACAGACTTGAGTAATGTCTATGGTTTTAATTTCAACTCGATACCTCCACGCGGTCCCGAGATAAAGGGTCTTGACAGACACACAGTAGGACAACAAAGTGAACCTATAAGGGCTCTTACCTTTTCTACTTTTGAGGTACGAAACCCAATGAAGCTAATTGCACATTCCAAAGTGTAGACCTCTATGGAGAAGAACGTGTAAGAAACTCCATGGACACACTTAAATAATGTCATGTTATTACAATGGTTACATATTTCTAGTCGTTTTTATTACGAAAGTTCAATTTAAACAAATAAACAATTTAAAATAATTATAGAAATTAAAATACTGCACTGGCAGTTAAGAGATATGGCGTTCACGAGCATGACGCGCCGACGCTCGTAACAGTACCACTCCTATGCTCACAATCAAGGTGGAACTACTGTACTGTAACTGTAAGTACTGAAACTCTAACGTCTTCTTGTGAAAATCCATTCAAACATCTACCTACTAGATAAATGAAACAATTGATCAAAGTGACAAAATTCAAATAGAAATACAACCTCATCATCATCTTCCTGCCCTTGTCCCGTTTTATTTGGGGTCGGCGCAACACGTTCTTTTCTTCCATTCTGTCCTGTCACTCTTCACGCTATCACTAACTCCCCTTTCTTTCATATCACTTCTCACACAATCCATCCATCTTTTTTTTGGCCTCCCTGTCTCTCCATCCATCCACATTTAAACTCATAACTATTTTAGCAACATGCGTTTCATCCCTCCTCTTCACATGACCATACCAAGACAAACGATTCCCTTTCAAATTTTCAGTCACTGGCGACACTTTTAAACTTCCTCTAATTTACTAATAGAAATACAACCTACTTTCATATAAAAACCCAACAGAGTGTAAAATAACTATAGACTATAACCATTAAAACCCTTTATAGTCAGAGTGAATCTTATGATAATTCCAATAATACGAAACATGGCTGGACTATATATTATTTTATTACGGAGTTCCGACTTCATCATCAGACCAGTTTAATGGTACCATTCTGACTTTATAAGAGACATCACAGAAAATATCTTAATCGAGATAACTCTGTATTCGTCAATTTATGTTGGCCATCTGTAGCAACGTCATCAGTTCCACTTCATCAAAAAATAATAATTTATTTATCGATAAAATAAATAAATAATTCCACATAGATCTCATCAGCGGAAACAATTATCGATAAAAATAGTAAGTAACTATATTCTTTCATTAAAAAACAGATTAATTTGAATCGATTTATAAATGACGTATAGCTCTGAGGGAACTAACTTAAAATATAACCGAATTGAGAACCTTCTGTTTTTGAAGCCGATTAATAAATATCGCATTAGTTGAAAAAAAGGTTAAAGTTTTATATTACATAATTGAAGATACAGACTACAGACCGCAATCGCACTTTCATGCTCAAAGTGCGATTATCTACAGCCAGCGGATTGGTTAAAATTATTCCAAGGGATTCCTGAGACTTGAGAGAGAGCTACCCTGAAACCCCTCTCATTATAATAATAATAATAAAAGAAGTATAAACCGACTAAAAGCTATGGTGCAGAAAAGAATAAATACATAAATACATATAACCTTCTCCAAGTTCCTGTGTGAATATACCAAAAGTCATTAAAATAGGTTCAGAAGTTTAGGCGTGAAAAGGTCTCAAACAAATCAGTTACACAAAGATAGACACTACGGATCTCTTAGACTATTATAAGCAATGAAACATGCTTTACTTTGCCAATGATTATAAAGCATGAGCTCACTTCTGTTCGCCGCCAACCTACAGCCCGCGGCTCACATCAGCCTCATTCTGCGACACTCGTGGGAAGACCAGCATTACACCGAGCGGTCCGACGCCAGGCCACAGGAAGCGTCGTTGATTAATCCAAACTAATAATTATGAATTCGTACGTCTGTTTGTCTGTTTACTACCTCTTTAAGTCTTAATCGATTTAGAGGAAACTTGGCACAAGCTTAGAATATGGCCTCGTATGTATGATACTTTAGATTAAACTTGGCACTTGCTTAGATCATGTCCTGGTATGTAGGATACTTTAGATGAAACTTGGGACTGGCTTAGTTCATGTCCTGGTATGTAGGATACTTTAGATGAAACTTGGGACTTGCTTAGATCATGTCCTGATATGTAGTATACTTTAGATGAAACTTGGGACTGGCTTAGACCATGGCCTGGTATGTAGGATACTTTAGAGGAAACTTGGGACTTGTTTAGATCATGTCCTGGTATGTAGGATACTTTAGAGGAAACTTGGGACTTGTTTAGATCATGTCCTGGTATGTAGGATACTTTATATGAAACTTGGGACTTGTTTAGATCATGTTCTGGTATGTAGGATACTTTAGAGGAAACTTGGGACTTGTTTAGATCATGTCCTGGTATGTAGGATACTTTAGAGGAAACTTGGGACTTGTTTAGATCATGTCCTGGTATGTAGGATACTTTAGAGGAAACTTGGGACTTGTTTAGATCATGTCCTGGTATGTAGGATACTTTATATGAAACTTGGTACTTGTTTAGATCATGTTCTGGTATGTAGGATACTTTAGAGGAAACTTGGGACTTGTTTAGATCATGTCCTGGTATGTAGGATACTTTAGAGGAAACTTGGGACTTGTTTAGATCATGTCCTGGTATGTAGGATACTTTAGAGGAAACTTGGGACTTGTTTAGATAATGTCCTGGTATGTAGGATACTTTATATGAAACTTGGGACTTGTTTAGATCATGTTCTGGTATGTAGGATACTTGAGAGGAAACTTGGGACTTGTTTAGATCATGTCCTGGTATGTAGGATACTTTAGATGAAACTTGGGACTTGTTTAGATCATGTTTTGGTATGTAGGATACTTTAGAGGAAACTTGGGACTTGTTTAGATCATGTCCTGGTATGTAGGATACTTTAGAGGAAACTTGGGACTTGTTTAGATCATGTCCTGGTATGTAGGATACTTTATATGAAACTTGGGACTTGTTTAGATCATGTTCTGGTATGTAGGATACTTTAGAGGAAACTTGGGACTTGTTTAGATCATGTCCTGGTATGTAGGATACTTTAGAGGAAACTTGGGACTTGTTTAGATCATGTTCTGGTATGTAGGATACTTTAGAGGAAACTTGGGACTTGTTTAGATCATGTCCTGGTATGTAGGATACTTTATATGAAACTTGGGACTTGTTTAGATCATGTCCTGGTATGTAGGATACTTTAGATGAAACTTGGGACTGGCTTAGTTCATGTCCTGGTATGTAGGATACTTTAGATGAAACTTGGGACTGGCTTAGTTCATGTCCTGGTATGTAGGATACTTTAGATGAAACTTGGGACTGGCTTAGTTCATGTCCTGGTATGAAGGATACTTTAGATGAAACTTGGGACTGGCTTAGATCATGTCCTGGTATGTAGGATACTTTAGATGAAACTTGGAACTGGCTTAGATCATGGCCTGGTATGTAGGATACTTTAGATGAAACTTGGGACTTGCGTAGATGATATCCTGGCATGTAGTATACTTTAGATGAAACTTGGGACTTGCGTAGATGATATCCTGGCATGTAGGATACTTTAGATGAAACTTGGGACTTGTGTAGATGATATCCTGGTATATAGGATACTTTAGATGAAACTTGGGACTTGCGTAGATGATATCCTGGCATGTAGGATACTTTAGATGAAACTTGGGACTTGCGTAGATGATATCCTGGCATGTAGGATACTTTAGATGAAACTTGGGACTTGTGTAGATGATATCCTGGTATATAGGATACTTTAGATGAAACTTGGGACTTGCGTAGATGATATCCTGGCATGTAGGATACTTTAGATGAAACTTGGGACTTGCTTAGATGATATCCTGGCATGTAGGACACTTTAGATGAAACTTGGGACTTGCTTAGATGATATCCTGGCATGTAGGATACTTTAGATGAAACTTGGGACTTGCTTAGATGATATCCTGGTATGTAGGATACTTTAGATGAATCTTGGGACTTGCTTAGATCATGGCATAGTGTGTAGGATACTTTAGATGAAACTTAGGAATTGCTTAGATCATGGCCTGATATGTAGGATACTTTAGATGAAACTTGGGATTTGTGTAGATGATATCCTGGTATGTAGGATACTTTAGATGAAACTTGGGACTGGCTTATCTCATGGCCTGGTATGTAGGATACTTTTTATCGCAGAAGTATGTTCTTGAGATATCTTGAGATAATTTTAGACTTCCACGTAAGTAAAGGCTTGCAAAAGCTAATACATACTAATGTTATATGTCAAAGTAACACTGTTTGTCTGTTTGTTATGTTTTCACGACCAAGTCGTTAGATTTTTATAAATTTTGGTATAGAGATAGACTGGACCTTGGCGTATATGCAAAGTAGGATAGGTATTATTTTATCCCAGGAGTACATTCATCATCATCATCATCATTTCAGCCGAAAGACGTCCACTGTTGGACATAGGCCTCCCCAAATGTCGCCACAATGACCGGTCCTGTGCGTCACGCATCCATCGGATTCCCGCGACCCTCACCAGGTCACATTAGGAGTACATTTTCATGTGGTAATTACTGACTTACAAGCAGGCGAAGTCGCTGGCAGAGGATAGTATCGAATACATTAAGATTACAGATCTGTTATAATCCGATAGTGATCCAAATGTTACG
Source organism: Mythimna vitellina (assembly GCA_949316375.1). Lineage (NCBI taxonomy): Eukaryota > Metazoa > Arthropoda > Insecta > Lepidoptera > Noctuidae > Mythimna > Mythimna vitellina. The sequence continues at coordinate 809,887 of OX438687.1, read as the reverse complement.
CTAAGAGCAGGTTTATCTGGGTTCAAGTTCGTTTCTGGCGTGTGTTATTGCTACGCAGATAGAGATAAGTTTTATTTAATTATTGCAAGTACAATGCATTCCAAATAAGAATAGGATCGATTGCCATGTTGTGACGTCACGTCATACTGTCAAAGTAGAAAATTGGCTCAAGGGAATGTACTCCCTGGATAAAAGGACATGGTCTATTATTGTTCCAAGTTTCAGTGAAATCCGTTTAGCCGTTAGAGCGTGAATAAGTAACAAACATACTCACATACTTCACCTTTATAATATTATCTTGTGTCTCCCAGTAATGGGCTATTCAGGTATTACATAAGCAAGATTTCACAAAAGTAAGTAAAACTCTTGCCCCCCTCCCTCCTCCTCGCCTCTGGTATATAATTGTATGAAAAGTTATTAATAGATGTTTAATCTATTCCAGTAAAGTTTCTATTGCTAGTCATATTAGGCAGTAAATTTTGTACTATACTATCTATCTATACTAATATTTTAAAAAGGTAAAGTTTGCTTTTTTGTTTTTTTATTTTGTTTGTATGAGGTAATCTCTGAAAGTATTGTTCCGATTGCAAAAATTTTTTTTTCACCGATAGAAAGCGGCCTTATTCCTGAGTAATATAGGCTATATTTTATGTACGCGGACGAAGCCGCGGGCAAAAGCTAGTAACTAATAACATCCGTCTTTTTTACTTAAAATAAATATATTTTATGTTTCTGTCGTATTTCAAGTTTATTAGCCCGAGGAATAAGATATTTGCATATAACTCTCTAAATCGGTTTACAGGGGTAGTAAATAATGAATTAAGTAAAACTTTTTTATTTACTTAGGTTACTATTTGTGTTAAGTTTCAACTTTTCAAGTATATTGGCTCGATGAATAAAATTCTGTATACATACGAATTTCCCTCTTTTCAGCCCACAAAAGTTGAATTTTCAAAAACTTATTCTCAGTGCTCGCCTATTTCATAAAAGACAGCTTTGTGTAAAATATAACGTTCGTAGTCCCAGTAGTTTCAACTATACGTTGATATGTCAATCAGTCAGTTTTTCTTTTTATTTATAGACTACAAAAGTAATGCTCATTTTGTACAAAAATCAGACCACCATCCAGAGCTCCAGTCCCGTCATTAAAAATAAGTAAAACAAACACCCCATCCCCTTTGGTACTTACAAATACTTAAGGGTGATTCTTTGAAACCGAGAGACTGTCTCATTCATCTGGCCAAGTTTTTTCTTTACGATTTGATATTTTTATTTGCATATTAGTTTTCCCCGATCACTAAATGTATCAAAGGCACTCATTTACGCCCAGTGGCCTACGACACAAAATAGATAGTTACGGAAACTAGGCCAGATGAATGAGACATTCTATTGGTTTCAAAGAATCACCCTTAACTCGCTATAGAATCACGGAACCACGTGTACATTAAATTCTAAGAACTTTAGTTTTAAAGAGAAGGGTTAACTGAACTAATTACGATTTTTCACATACGGAATGTAGTGAGCTTGCGCACTACATCCAGTCCTAATTCGAATTTCATTCCTAACTTTTATTCTTATTGTAAATTTCGGACCGACTTATCTTGGATTTGGATCGGATGAATGCTCAATCGCTCTTAGGTACGGAACTTCTTGAGTCGTCAAGCATATCGTGAGCGCAGCGCTGGTCGCAGCGACGAAATACAAATACGTACATAGGATTAACAGTTCAAGGGAATTATACATTGGATTGTTACAATGTACCTATTTGGATTTCGTTGCTGCGGACAGCGCTGCGCTCAAGGCTGTTTTCTTGGAGAATAGTTAGGCGAACCAAAGGCCTTAGGTACTAACAAAACAGATCTAAGCATGATATATCAGAAGACAACGGGATTGTACGGAAGAGATCCCGTGTCTCTAGAACTCAAAGAACAACTGAAGGAAGACAGGTGTGTTTCAGTCAAAAAAAGTCTGACACTCCCTCTCGCTTCATTCGGGCTAAGATGGGATGGGATTATTTTATGTTTTTCCACCGAAAAAATGCGTTAAGTACATCTATTCGTCTGAAGAGCGGCTCAGAACTTATGTAGGAACTTTACCTTTCGCAGAGGTCTTAAACAAACAGACATACAGCATATCAAATTGTGAAACATAACACTAAGCTTAATGCTAATTACAGCGCATACATATTTATCATTCATAATGAAATGTAAATGTTCTAACAGTTCTGTCTTTGTGGGAGTGCCTAATTAAACTATTGACCCCAATATTAAATTCATTGTTACACTATATTTTTGTTTGGAGATGCTCAGACTACTCAGGTGGGCGGGATTCATACAGAGGCTGACTAAGCACTGCGCTGCACTTAAGGAGATCCACTTACGGTATTTCGATTGGAATGAACAATATAAGCAGGCCGTGGATGGATTATACCGTCATGCTATAGAAATGTAAATTCAAAGATGTGCAAAATCTATGCCATCTCACAGAGATGTCGTAGTCTCACTTCTCACAGAGACGCCGTAGTCTCTGTGTGACGCGCTGTCAATTCGGGCTAGGTCCTATCAGGACGGCCGGATGGTGACCTACTCATAGCTCGTCGTCTACTAAGTCCGCGCCTACGGTGGAATTGGCCCGCGACGCATGACGCCCGGGGCGTCTCTTGTTTGTCTCACGCCCCAGCCGCCAGCTGGGGCGTGAAGATGTTCCCTCACGGTGGCGGCCAACTCCTTCGCTCGCATTATTCTTTCGCAGAAGGGGGTGACTGTTTCTAATTCTTTCTCACGCCGGCCTGAACCATGCCGGGCGTGAGAGGTCACAGCCACCGTTTGCCTTCACGAGGATACTCTGGTGCTCCGCCTAAGTGAAGCAGACTGAGTATACAGTGGTACGATCCGCACAATGGTGACTTCCGAGCGTTTCTTCCGCCTGAATCCGAAGCCGGTACCTCTCGAATTGATCACGTCCGGAAAGGACCTACGTTAGGTTAGGTTAAGAAGTGAGGTCGCTGTGGCACCTCTCTACCCAAAGAAGGGACTTACCGCCGTGTACCCTGACGTCGTGGTCTTCAAGTCCCGGAAACACATTAAGCTGATATCTAAAAGGCTGAGTATGTTAAACTATTGAATAATTCATGTTGTGATTGGTAAAGAATTAAATAAGTTATTTACTTTTAGGTTAGCATGGTCCGAGATTCATAGTTGTTAACTATGAATGCTTTTTTTATTGACTAATTTGTTCTTATTAAAATGATACTGAAACCAGTATAAATAAAAACATTTAACTAATTAAAACTATAAGTACACTAAAGGCTCGTCAATAACTCTTAACTAAAATTAAAAAAAAGGCTTTGTGGTGTTGAATTCTAATTATCCTAAATTACAGGGCCAACCATTTGGCCACCTTTCTTTTCAGCTACGCAACAAGAAAAGACCGACTTTATCAAAATAAAGAATTAAATAGGTAATTAAGAACATTTTTTTCGAACAACTTCAAAGTGAACTCATTTAAATCTTGTGCGCTAAAGTTCTCAGTTCAGAATACCTACATACCAGAAGGAGTAATGTTATCGGCTGCTATTTCACATAGCCTATGTTACGCATAGACCCTACGACACCTCATTTGTCCAAATCTGACAAGTAGTTTAGGCGTTACGCAAAAACAGATGAACATCCATGTACACAGACAGCCAAACTCATAACTCTCCAATTAGTCGGTTAATGTCTAGATATATATTGGTTGTCACTAAAATCTGTCCGCCCCTACTCCACAATCCCCTCTTCACTCTTAGCTACTAATCCAGCTCGAGTAGTGCTCGTCGTGTCTATCTGCGCCTACGCACAGCCCTTCCCCTTCCCCCCGCCGCGGCGAGAGAAATGGCGTGACCTTGTTTCTTGACCCACTGCCGACGTCGCGGCCGAGCACCGACGCACACAGGCTCACATTCACTCTCACACACACAAACTTTGGCCGAAGCAGCCGAAGCAAAAAGCCAATAGGGTTTGGTTATTAGGTTGTTTTGTGACCTGAAACTTAATGATTTTGGGAAATGAAAGATAGGTAAAGGATTTCGTTTATTTAGCGAGACCACTTGGAGATTAAATGCAGGAAGTAACAAGTCGTATGAGGATGTTCATCAGCGATTTGATCAAGAATTGATTGATCATGTCATTTTATATCAATCAGATAAACCGTAGATGCTATAAGTTTTTTGAATGACATACTCGTATACAGGTTGTGACGGAAATGAGTTGTCATATTTTAGATAGTGCTTCTGCATACAGAAAAGTAAGTAATAGTCAATTCCCAACAAAAAAACATTGGTCTTCCATATAAAATTAATTAATAATGAGCTGATTAAAATTGGTAACACCTCTACCGTATGCTCCACCGTGTCCTCCGGGAGATTCACACAATGGTGACAGCCGCGCGTTTCTTCCGCACGAATCCGATGCAAGAATCTCCCGAACTTACCATCTCCGGTGAGGACTTTCGTCTTGTGGAAGGTGAGGACGCCGTGATGCCTGCGGGAACGGGACTTCATTCCCAGGGGGAAAAAATCACGATAATTTATTACTCGCGACTTCGTTACTTTTGTGAGGCAATCCTCACAAAAGAGGAGTAACATATTTCCTATGGTATTTTTTTTGTTAATATTGACATGATATACCATTTTGAAATCCTCATGATGAGACCTTTAATTTGATACCCATATTGTAGTACATAAAAAAAAAATGGTCCAAAGTATAGCATCTAACTGTTATTATATGGGTTATTATATCTCAGAACCCTGGGGTCCTGGACCTTTGGAAGGCGTACGAGAAGTCGAAATCAACTCGCAGAGGTTCCTTTGCCGGTTTTAATGGAACGTGGTATCAACCGGCGATTATCCATGTACGTGCTGTGCTAGTGCATCCAAGGACAACCCCCGGTTATTATTATTATCTTAATTATGTAAATCCGTTCAGCAGTTTGGAAGATATGAGGTAATAAAGAATATTACATCCATACATACAAGATACGCGCGAAAAAATAACCCTTCTTGCAGTCAGGTAAAAACAGACCACCGCCCTCACCGATAGCACATAGCCATCGATGGTATATTATTTAGATTCGGTTAACTCTCAATATAAAAGGTCGTTATGTGTTTTACCAGCAATGGATAGCTGAGTCCAGCAGGGCCGATACCTGTTAGGGCAGCAGGAAGGCTTGAAAGAGTTATAATTGAAGGAACATAGGTGAATTTTAGCCTGTAATAGTCTGATCGGCGTGTCATGCACATAGGTGAGAAATCACCAAAAGACTTCTCGCGCTCTAGGTTAGAGCGAGTTGGCGTTTCAGACTTTTACTGATTAAAATCCACTTGTTTCTTTCAGTTTCCGTTTGCGATCCAGGGCCACTGTATTCTTTCAAAGATTTCTGTGGCCCGAGCGGGCATCAACCCTGCTTAGCCTCTATGTTTACGCTGAAATAACCCTGCAAAACAAAAGAAAAGATTTTACTTACTAATTTGTGCTAACACAGTACTCATGTGTGTACCTTCCTAACCGGACACAACGCACATTTCGGGCCAATTCTTATCGTAATTGAAGCAGAGGTAAGTGTCGTCCTGTGCCGACAAAGGGCGGCGCACTGCCATACCAATGACTTGGCCATCTGTGCGCCATCCATTCAGAGGCTCATTGCGATTCGCAGTCGATACAGCTTGACGTGTTAACTAGGCACTCCTAGCAGGGTTACCGACCTAACACATGAGTAATTAAGGAGATAATTTGTCACAACAGCATAGTATAAAAAACGATGGATGTATTGTATAAAAATTGTTATGATTGGCAATGAGATGACGATGCACCGACCCCTAGTGAATTTCTAATCTAATGAATAAACGCAGGCGGGCGATGACGTATAATTCTTCTGTACGTGTGTTTGTCACCTAACTCCTTAAAACTTTGTGTGTTTGTTTGAGTGAGTACCTGGATGGTTTGAAATTACAATTTAACCCAGTGGCGCTGCAATCGGGTACGGCAATGTTTTTCGTACAGGACAAGGTCTGTCGGGACTGCTAATGAAATATGTGATTTGATTTGAAGAGTAAATTGTATTGTTGAAAGCATCGAGAACTATACCTTAATAAGTAGTACAAATTATCGCTTTCCTTTAACAATATACATATTTACAGGGATTTTCAATTCATTCCGTAAGCATTCTCTGCTCAGTGTGTACTAGGTTCCAATATTTGTACACCCAATAACCCACCACCTAACTGATTTTTTAGAGTAGAACACGACTAGACAAAAAATGTTGATTCCAATTATTTACATTCATGAACCATCCCTGATCTAGGTACTCGTACGCACGTGTTTTTACATGAGTGTGTGAAAGTTTATTTGTGTGCGTTAGGAAAGCCGCGTGTGTGAATGACGGAGACATTACAGCTTGATGACATATCAGCCGTAAGTAGGCGAACGGGGGCTGACAATTTGTAAGCTATATAATTTGCAGTTTTTGTTTAATTACGGCATGTCGTAATAATGGAATGAATGCTATGAGAATTACAGTTAGCTTAGTAGCTGATACATTTTCCACACGGCACACTAATGACATTATTAATATATTTAATATCCCCATATTATTGTATTATTATCGTAAACTCAAAATTCCCCAGTTATCGTGTGAATGGATAAGATAGAATAGAATAAGTACTTAAATCTAGATTGTTTTTGAGAAGCTATTAGTATATTTGCTAGCAGTAAACTGGAAACTCAACATATTTTATTTTAAGGTTACAAAGTCTATTCTAAGGTCATCTGGTAGATAGCGTTTTAAGATTTAAGTTTTTTTGTACTATTTTAATGTATAGTAAAGTTTATTATATTCTTATGGAAAAACTTAAAAATACCGTCACCTTGGCAATCGAACTGAGTAATCTGGCTTGAGACCACTGAATTGTTAAGGCAGTTATTCTGGGAATAAACTGGGGGGTGATGATGAGACCAACGTGTTATTTTATGCTTTATATTTTTGTAGGTATCCTGCATTCCACTTCATCATCATCATTTCAGCGGAAAGACGTCCACAGTTGGACATAGGCCTCCCCCAAGCATCGGCACAACGACCGATCCTGTGCGTCTCGCATCCACCTCATTCCCGCGACTCACCAGGTCGTCGGTCCGCCTTGTGGGAGGCCTTCTAACACCGCGTTTTCCGGTGCACGGTCGCCACTCTAGAACCTTTCACTTCATCTTAAATATTGAAACATTTTTATATAGTTTACAGGAAGTCGTTCAGGGTTTAGGTAAATCCGCCAGCCCTCCATGCTCTATACAAAGTGAAGTTACAGTGATCACGAGTATCATTAGTGCAGAACGTTTGGGTTCAAAATCATGACATTTCTGCCGTGCATATCAACCTGACATAATTTGACAGTCGGGTTTTATTTTATAGGTTTCATTGTAACGAGTAGGAGGAGCTTATGGTTGCTAGAAAAATAACAGCTGCACGACTAGATCTACAAGGTTAAGCAACGCTTGCCGGGGCCGGTCTCTGGATGGGCGACCATCCTAACATACCTACTGAGATGCCACCGTTCCCTGAAAAGATCGTTAAGCTGTTGGCCCCGGCTGTCATTTGTAGATTTTTGACTTTGAATTTTAATACTTTAAAATTGGAACTACCCGGTTGTGAATGCCAATGAGGTCGATCCATGTAAAAATACTGATACCTAACCAATATTTGATTTTTTAAGATTATTTCATTATTAATTAGCCTCACGGTAGAATATACCAGATCCATCTCTTACTTAACACCATAGTTTTGCACCTACATTCATAGCAAATAAATTATTTCATTTAATTTCATTTCATTTCACCTATCTTGTGTAATACACCCACACCCACCACACAGACTCACACCCATACACACACTCACACGCACACACCATACTAATCAACACATTAACACACTAACACACACACAATTTTTTTACTCTTTGTGTACCATACAGTAGAATGACACAGTCCACTTTTTTTTTTTTTTTTAGTTTGGAAAATCATCTAATGACAAATCCCGCCATTGGGCGAAGCGGGAGATAATGTCAGACTTTTACTGACTAAAAACCCACTCCTGTTCCTTCTTTGCTTCATCCCGGGGCCCCGGGCTTCGCTTTCACACTACCTGTGGCCCCAGTAGGCTTCGACCCTGATGGGCCCCTACAGTTGCTGACATCTCCATGAGGCGCGCGTGGAACAGCACGCGCCGTCGACGACCTGGGCTCGGTCCGGACGGTTACCGGACGGTCAGACGGCGAGCCACCCATTGCTCGCCGTCCGCAAGCCCGCGCCTACGGTGGCCGGAAATCGGGATCGGAATCCCGGCGGCGGTTAGGGCGTGAGGATCGTTGTCTCACGAGATCGGCCGCCTCCTTTGCCAGCATTACTGCTTCGCAGAAGGAGGCGACCGCCTGCCCCTCCTCCTCGCTCCGGGACACAGTCCACTTGTGATAAGTTTTAGTCTAATTACTGTAACCTTAGACCGCAAACTACCTCTTAACATACAGGTATACCCTAGCTTAAGAGGTAGAGTATTACTCTTGTACAGAACTCACAACATTAAATGTATGTACTTATCAAACTGTAAGTCAAACTCTGTATGTTTTTGGGTATATAAAGATTTATTTATTTTTTTCTGTTTCCGATTAGACTGGAACCCTGGAAAAGGCAGATTGAAGAAAACTGGTATGGAAACGCCGTATCTTTTTTTCGTTAACTCTGAAGTTTGATTTTTTCACCACTGAGGTGAGCCCTTGAAAGGGACCGCAGACATAGAGTATATGGTTTTCATTTCAACTCGATACCTCCACGTGTTCCCGAGATAAAGTGTTTTGACAGACAGACAGACTGACAGACGAAATAAATATTGAAACAGAAAAAATCAACCAAACGAAAAAAAAAGATACAGCCATTTATGTCGCAAAAAACGTATATTTCGACACTCTCAAGGGAATCAAAATTCATAGGGTATTTCCCATTGTCCTATAATCCTAAAATTTTGTATGAAGCATCAAGCTCATAGCATAAGTAGGTATAGCTAAAATCTGAAAACACACAAAAAAAAAACTTTTTTTGCGATTCGTAAAAATCTTTGAGACTCGATTCGGAAATTGAACTGTTTTCATAGGTCAGTTTGTACGGAACTCTCAGTGCGCGAGTCCGACTCGCACTTGCCTGGTTTTTTTTTCTAATTACATATTTATGCAAAGCCTTTCGAAGCATATTTATCATAAAATTCACAAAGAACCTTTTTCGAACTCGTAGATTGAACTACCGTACATACTAAACAAACGAAGACTACATATTCATTATCATCATTCAGCCGAAAGACGTCCTTTGTTGGATATAGACCTCCCTCAAGTGTCGCCATAACGACCGATCCTATGCTTCTCGCATCTATCGGACATACTAATGTATTTTAAATATGCATTGCATATCGGCTTCGGTATTTTAGTATATTTGTGCCACAGCAGTAGGACAGTGTTGGCTATTTAAAAAAATATAATTATATCACAGCCAAATAGCTTAATTCACTTTTTTTTTTAACAGCTTAATCTTTTTCTAAACAGTGCCATTCAATTAGTTGCCCAAATAACATTCAAATAAACAGCTAGGCAAATTACTTGGATCGATATTCATAAACGATACGAATGTACCATAATAATCTATGCTTACTAATATAATAAATAGTTGAAAGGGAATCGTTTGTCTTGGTATGGTCATGTGAAGAGGAGGGATGAAACGCATGTTACTAAAAGAGTTATGAGTTTACATGTGGATGGATGGAGAGGAAGAGGGAGACCAAAGAAAAGATGGATGGATTGTGTGAAGAGTGATATGAAAGAAAAGGAAGTTAGTGATAGCATGACGAGTAACAGGGCAGAGTGGAAGAAAAAAACGTGTTGCGCCGACCTCAAATAACACGGGATAAGGGCAGGAAGATGATGACTACTATAATAAATCAATATGAGAATTTAAAATTGTTTGTGTATAACATGTTACGAATTTAGGCAAGTGCTAGGGCCCCTGTAGCTCGGGGGCCCCGTATTATTGATACGGCTGATACGGCTGTAGCTACGCCCCTGCTACCTAATCAGCTACAAATAAATCAACCACGGGTATGATTTATATGTAACCATGATGATGGCAGCGATACAGTAACACAGTAACATTAAGGCCCACACAATAATGCGACAGATTGGACCAAGCTCATGATATGCTATACTTAACTTTCCTTTCCACAGACTAAGAAAATAATGAGACTAGCTGTTATCTATCGTGTAATGTATACTTACGTATAATCTGGGAAATGTATAGCGAGCAATGAATGGAAATTGTATTTGACTAGAGAAATCGTATTATAAAAATGACTTATACAGAAAAGGCGTTTCCATATTTCCAATTTTCTTTCTGCCTTTTCCAGGCTTCCAGTCTAATCGGAAACAGAAATGAAATGAAATGAAAGGAAATAATTTATTTACTATGAATGTAGCTACAAAAGTATGGTGTTAAGTGAGAGATGGATCTAATATATTCTACCGTGAGATATTCCCGATATTCCCGAGATAAAGTGTTTTGACAGACAGACAGACTGACAGACGAAATAAATATTGAAACAGAAAAAATCAACGAAACGAAAAAAAAAGATACGGCCATTTATGTCGCAAAAAACGTACATTTCAACACTTTTAAAGGAATCAAAATTCATAGGATACTTCCCGTTGACCCAGAATTCTGAAATTTGGCAGGAAGCAAGGTCATATAGTATAGATATATAAATAAATCTGAAAACAGAAAATTTGCTGTTATGTCACAAAAAAAAAAAATGCGATTTGAAAAATCTTCGAGACTGCATTTGGGAATTGAACTATTCACATACTCGTATATAGGTAAGTTTGTACGGAACCCTCAGTGCGCGAGTCCGACTTGCATTCCGACTTGCATTTGCCCAGTTTTTTTCCTTTTGAGATACAGAACCCTTAGAAAATGTGAAAAGCGAGGCTGCTATGATCTATACCAATAACTATTGTCCACCATTCAATAAGTCAAAGTTTGCGAAGTCTTTCAGCTTCTTTGGACCATCTTCATCATCTTCCTGCCTTTGTCCCGTCTTATTTCGGGTCGGTGCAACGCGTTTTTTTTCTTCTTTTCTGTCCTGTCACCTATCACGCTAACACTAACTCCCTTTTCTTTCATATCACTTCTCACACATGAATAAAAATGCACAACTTACTTTTGGAATGTCACATGGCTCTTAAAAGAAATCTTAAAATCTGATGAGTCTATATTTAGTGTTCGCGAAGGTTGATCACCGGTTCAGGTACCGTTCCGCCCATGTAGGTGATAATTTTGGACGGCAGCGTCACCGGTGATATCAGTTCGGTTCTGATGTAAAAATAACGGTATTTCTTTATAAATATATTGTTATTTGCAACGAGTTCTAGGTCAAACTGGATTGATATCAAATGTAGTTCGTTTATATTTTAAAAAATATGGCTGTTGTTTGATTCTTTTTTTTAAAGGATGATGTAGTGGGAGATCATGTAGTTGACGAAGGTAACAGTTGCCTACTCAGGCGCTCTCAATTGCATAATATACTTTTGAAATAATAGTATAAAAGAATATAAAATATAATTTGTAAATGTTAAATAAAATAAAATTGTACTCATAATTTTACTGTACTTACTTTAAAAAATATAAAATACTTACGTTGCCATGTCTGTACATCTTAGAGGTAGATGTATTTGTCAAAACAAATCCACACCGATTTAAACGATTAGATGAAGTAGTCCCACGTAACAGGCTCGACGACAGTAGGATAGGCTCTCATACTGCGAGAACATCCCTCATGCGCAAAAGTGTTTTCTTTATGGCTCCTATGATTTTTAAAAAAATTGCCTAAAACTTGAAGAGAACTGCCCTTATCACTTTTCAAAAATAAGCTGAGAATTTTTTTAGTTAATAAAGTGTATTACAATGTTTTAGATTTTTTGAATGAAAAGGACTTTTCTATTCCGACTTCTAATATACGAGTATATCGTTAAGAATAAGAATTAAATAATGTGAATTTTAAATCAATTTACTTTAAATAATGTGACTTTTGAATGATAACTATTATTTGACTGCATAATAATGAATATACTGGACATAATTTAGTTTATTTTTGACTATAATATGCGTATACTATATATAATATCTTGACATCAATTATTATTTGTTTCTTGTGTATTTTGTAATGAAATTTAAAATGACTTTAAGTAAATGCAATTAAATGTCATTTCTATACATACAAAATTTGTACGGCGTTATAGGCAAAACATGGACGCTCATTTATGTAAACGCATGTTTGACAAATAAATTATCTTTCTTTCTTTCAATAAGTATTATAAGATTGTTTTGTAAGTTCTCTTCACCCTTTCTATTGTTTTTTATGTGCCCAACAGGGTCCACGATAGTGTCTTAGGTATAAATTCTTTGTCTGATAAATTTGTATGTCCGACAACAGAAATTACTCAAGTTATATTATTGAATTGTTAAAATGAAACTCGGTGATTTTAAACTACTTACGCAATTTTGTTCAGAGGTAATTCTTGGGAAGAATAGCCTCTGGCAGAGAGTACCTTCTCTCCTTATCCTCCCACACTCCCACATTAAACACGAATGTCGAATAAAAGATGCCTAATTTTATTTCTTTCAAGAGGTAACATTCTCTTACACATTTCTTTAATTCTTTTTTTTTCTTGCTTACAATTATTTTTTTAAACTGCGCCCTACAATAGGAATAACTCCTGTATTGTGCTTTTGTTTTGCCATAGTATGAAAAAAAAACTCATCCCCTCTAAAAGGTCCATCCTACCAACAGAAAGCAGAATTACTGCAGCGACTATTATATCTGTCGATATGAAATGTTGGTTACCATGTTCCTAAGCTAGAGAGGCGCGTGGAAACCTCATTCTTCAACTTTTTATCGATATTTGATAAACGCGTAAGTAACGACCAAGTGTTCTTTCACCAAGATTGGTTGCAATTTATTCTGAGATACCTACAACAGTATTTTTCGTTGCATCTTTTTTTGTTATTTGTTCAATAGAGGTTTTTTAAGTAATAAGTTAGCTAGAAATAATGAAACCCAACTGAAAGGTGATGGTGAAGGTGTTGTCTTTTTAACCCAAAGGTTGACTGGTAGAGAATGCCTTGTTGCATTAAGTCCGCCTATATCCGCAATAAATAAAGGTTACTTTCAAGTAGGACTTTTAGGGCGGGTTTCTGAATCGAATATTTTTTTTTTAGGTGGGAAATCATCCAATGACTTCTTTCGCTCTAAGGTGGAGCGAGAGTGCTTGTCAGACTTTTACTGACTAAATCTACCTACTTCTGTGATTTTTTAGCCTTGTGTTCCAGGAGCCCGGGTTTTCCTTTCAGAAGCGAACCGGTGTCCAACCCCATTTGAATACCAAATTTTGACAGTTCTTCAGGTTAAAGTAGAGTTTGAGTAACACTCTACTTCCAGAAATCAGGGGTTATTAAAATGATATGTATTTTTAAACAGACCATACCAACCGAATGACCCACTCACACTAGTGACCATCGCAACATACAACAACCACAGGATGGCGTAGTGGCTTCTAGCTATGTAAACAATATTTCGAAGGTGGTGGCACCTAGTAACAAAATGATGCTTGTGTCTCCTCAGATGTAGGTTGATTGAGATGAAGATTGAAGAAGTTAAAAGAGTATATAAGGAGCCTGACACACTGTTTTATTTCTGTGTACCCCCACAACTTCACGGCTGTACGTGTTGGTAACAACGACCAGTAACTAAGGAGTTATTCGGACGTGATTTGCCTCGCCATGCCTGCTGCTAAGTGTGTCGCGACGAGAGTGAACAACGGTACTGTTATTCGACGGCCTGACTTTTACTTTTGTCGCCCCCCTCTTCCCTTCCCCCCTCTTGGTGTGAGAGATACAAGAAAATGCTTTAGGCACGCCGTATGTAAACATAGTTTGACTTTGACTTTGAAAAATGGTGGCATTGATAGTTTGGTCTGTGTTTATTTAGCATGGCCATAATGTTTTGTGATGCTTTTCTCAGTTTGCAAAATCTTTGAATTTTGCTGTGTATTGTTTATTTTATTGAATCTGCTGAAATGGGTTGTGAATAGATGCAATCAGTGGGTCATACAGTCTGGACTAATCGTTTATACCGCGTACATCAAACAGTATACACACACACACATACACACACACAGTCCTACACACAATATACACATATACATATATATATGTAGTATGGTATACAGTCCATCCTTCTGTGGAATGCGCTTCCTCTCGATATCAGGACGGCCGAAAGTCGATATGCATTTAAGCGGAAGGTGCGGAATCATTTGCTCCAACAATAGCAGAATCGTCTCAAAACTTCTTTCGTTACTTTATATTAATATATATGTATATATATTATATTAAATATATATGTATGTGCATTTTAATTATATGTATATATATATTTTTTTATGCTCTTGTTTTTCGTGTAAAATTTTCTTTTTATGCACCTACCATATTGTCTCTTCACCACCCTAGGTTGACTGGTAGAGAATGCCTAAGGCATTAAGTCCGCCTTTGTACTTTATGTTGCATGAAGTTTATTAAATAAATAAATAAATCAAAGGACTGAAACAATTTGCCTGCTGCGGTATTCCTGTCCGATTATAATTTAGGTGTCTTCAAGGCTGGAGTGAATAGACTTTTAATAAACTAATGCGCCTTAAAATCAACGATTATATATTAAGGCGAAATACCACTCACTGATTAATCACGAAATCTCAGAAACTAAAACACCTACAAACTTAAAATTTGGTAGGTAGGTTTCTTATCGGGAGCAGACATCCGTAAAGAACAAATTTTCTGAAATTCACCTCCTAAGGGGATGAAGAAACAGTATTTCACGCGGGCGAATCTGCTGGAAAAGCTAGTTGTTTATTAAAAAAAACATTCTGTTCTTTAACTAATCGAAGTAGTCATCAGTCAATTTAAGTCATGGCTTTTGTACTGACTTGACACCCCTTTCACCCATATCTTCTTCCGCTTCATTTGAGTCAATAAAATTACGATAGCGAACTGAACTCATTCTCAATGAAAAACTTGGCAGAGGTGGTAGATGAGGGTGTGGAATAATTGATTTTACTAATCAACGCCAACGGGATACAAAACCAGTTCAAAAAAATTAAAAATGTTTTTATTTCACATAGGCCTACATGTGCATGTATAAAACGTCAGTAGCTAGTGCACGGTTCCAATTGGTTGTCTCCTATGTAGAAGAACCGGCAAGAAACTCCATGGTTACTCTTTTAAAAAAAATATTGCTTTTACAATATTTCCATATTACAGTATTATTAGGTATGTAGGATAGTGTAGACCAGTCAATAATAGACCCAGTTTATCCATACTGAATTTCATAGAAAACAGTTCTACATCGGAATCGAATCCAGGAATTATTTCTTTTTCTCCATAGCGTAGCAAAGGCTACATAAAAAAATGCTTTCAGAAAAATCAGATGTCAGATTCCGTCAAAGATTAATTTATTATCTGTGCAAATGAGTTCTCTGTCCATTTACGTCTCTACGATTACTCAGTAATATCAGTAATACTGGTAACTTGTTCATAACAGTACTGGTTTCATTAACTCTTTGCATAAGTTAATGATAACCGTACTGATTCCACCCATCTTTTATTGAGCTATTCTGTTTGATTGTCTTAGAAATAGGTGAACGTGTGCCTATAAGTTTGTGGTAAATAAATGCTTGTATATTTTCTTTCTTAACCGTTCTAAATTTTTATGAGAGGCTAAAAAAATATCGTTAAAGATCTAGATTTATTAGGTAGTAAATTGTAAAAGGGGTCAGTGTTGACTGTTAGCTTCTTTATAAAGGTATTTTTGATACATTAATATTCAAAACCATTTCACTTATAAGTCCTGAAGAGAAAACATTAAGACTGATTATTCTTACTTCATGCATCAAAACTTATTCTAATTTTATTTCTTATTTATCCAACTTACTTCTGCCAGTGGCTTCGGTTCTATCGGAATGTATCCCAAGAGAACGTGCATGGGAGTATGTACGTTCTCAATGTTGATGGGATTGAAAGTATCCAAATGTCTTAATCTGTGATGGTCTACCAGTGTGCTAAGGTTACCCAAAGACGTTTAGTTGTTGAACTGTGATTGATTGATGTGTGATTGACAAACATTTATTCATATTAGGTAGGATTATTAATATAGCTATTTGTAGGTATTATTTATTTTGTTTAGTGTCGATTTTTCAATAGTCAAACAATTTTTGCGTGTGAAATAAAAATGGCGGTTTGGCAGTTTTTGTATTTATAGAAAATATGTACTTACGTTATCAACCATGATATTTTTCCACAGTTAAAATAATTCTAACTATTGACAAATTAGCCGTTATTGTCATTGCTTACTAACATAGTCGTAAGTTTAATTAACTATTTTTGAGTTTTAGATACTTAAAAAGAAGTTCCATTCTATTCAAATAAAAAATACAAAATGATAACTAAAATAATATTTTCATCTCATTTACGTGTGCAGCAGCCAGCAGGCAGCGCAGGCGAAGTAAAGCCCCGTCATAGTTCAGCGGCGTGGCGGATGCAAAGGCGCTGGATCGGGGTCACCGGCACACTTTCTCGGGCGGGCTGCGCGCGGGCCGTGGAGCCCCGCGCAGCTTCCGGAAACGGCGTTTAAGGTCGCCTGGTCAAGGTTATGGTTCGCCTTCTTTCGTAGCTCATGTGGGATGCCTTTGTGGTGGCTATCAAATACTTACTAACAGAAAATATAATTTTGACCCTTACATTGTTGACACCTCTACGGTCCGGACTAAGCGTTTCGCCTGTTCGTTTATACCGCGTACATCGAAAAAATGGAACAATTTGCTTGCTGCGTTCTTCCTGTTTGTTTGTAGTTTTGGTGTCTTCAATGCTAGAGTGAATCGGCTCATAATAAACTGATGCGCTTCACCATCAACGATTGCATCACTACTTACCATCAGGTGGGATCGCAGTCAAGCACTAGTTTATATCAATTAAAAAACAGTGAGAGGGCCTTCTCCCTGTAGGGCGACAATCTAACTAGATCTTAGATGTTCTGGCTCTTGTTTTCAACGTTATAGAGTATCTTTCTGCTTATCAACTTACTGACAAGGAACTTGATGCACAATTATTAAAAGTGACAAATCGTCAAGCGTGTGTTATTTAGCTGGATTGGATGGATTCATTTTGGCTGCCAAATGCATCACTTGTCTTGCGATTTCTTTGTGACTCGTGGATACTTGCTGGCTATATGAACCGTGGTAGGTATTCTCCTGTCCATACATACATCATACATAATTAGTTGTATAATGTTCCCACTCCTGGGACTCAGGCCATCTCTCTAGGAGACGGAATGGGCCGTAGTCCACCACGCGGCCCAGTGCGGATTAGTAATAATAATAATAAACACCTTTATTTCAAACCATATAGATCCATCACACACACACACACACACACATGCTTACCAAAAAAAAAACACAAAGATAAGTCCTATGTGTGTGTGTGTAGTCCTAGCTACAAGATAGTTGCGGTGTAATATTCTTCTTCTATATTAAATCTGTATAAGCTACCTCAGAGTCATCACCTACTAGCCAAATCAGTTTTCATACAGGATTTATTCATTGATCCATAGGGTTTACTAGCAAAAGGTTAAATGTTCCGTAGTAGTAAAATAAATAATTTTATTATTGAATTTGTCTGAAAAAAAAAGATAGTCGTCTTCCATCGTTAATAAAAAAAAAACATTAGAATTTTGACTATTTATTTAATTATTTAGATTTATTAATATTGTAATTTTGATCTCAATCTTACAATACTTCATGTCTTCAAAGTTTGTGTCTTTTGAGTTCAAACAGTGATTCTTTCTTCACTTTTTTTTGGCTAGTAAATAAAAGAGCTTGTCACGATATCATGTGCCTAAGTAAGCCATAACTTCTAGAGCGTGTCGCATTTATGACACGCTCCAAAATAAACGCGGTTGGCAATATTTTAGACAATTGAGAGAAATAGGTTGTTGTGGGTTTTACTGTTCTTGTGTTTTCATTTCACTCTTCATGTTGCAGACTTGTGTCTGTTCTCCTTACGGGTAGGATGAAGTTTTGTCAACTTCATACATAAATTAGTTTAGTAACTCCAATCTTAAACGCAAATATTATTGTTATTTTGAATATATATATTAATTTGTTTTTATACTGATTGTAACGAAAAGAATCAGTTTTTAATATACTATGATCACCGCGAAATAGCAATGTTTGTATCTAATTATAATCTTAAGTCAATTTTATTTTACGTATCATAAATTTACCTTTGTATCTTGACCCTAATTTTTTATTTAGTTTTAATTTGACATAATTTATTGGAATGTGTTTTTTGTCTTAACTGGTTTGGGATTTTTTTGTGAATTTAATTTTTTTGTGGCTATATTTGCATGCTGTGGTCTCCTGTAACTGTAGGAGCACACGTTAAAGGACCCCATACGTAATGATTTCTACTGTATCTCTGTGACCTTTGTTGGTAATCAAATAACTAAATAAATCACCCCGATCCATTACACTCCGTAGAATATAAACCCTCGATTTCTGAATTAAGCATTTGAAGTTAATAATTTCTCAAATTCTACTTTAGCTTTAAATTCGCCGTTAAAGTCGGTTTTGGTTCAGATCAAAATACTATAATACAAATTAGCCAATAATCTAGAACGGTCCAAGGAAACAGACCATCAATAATATATCCATTTTTAATATTAGCCAAGATACTATGATTTAATTTATCCAACATATAACTACAGCTTTCTTATAACAAGCCTGCAGATCTCTATTGCACCACATTTTGCTTGTAAATAAAATAAAAAACTGATCCATGTATGACAGATATATCCTAGAGAACCACTCGACTGATTTAAATGTCTTTATTTGGTTCATAATTATTAAGACCGTATGAATCTGTTTTTAGATCTACTGGAAGTGTTAGCATTTGCGTCCATACGAAACCGGAGCGAATTTTCCATTAAAAGGAATATTCCCAAAAAAATTAAGTACAAAAATTGACGTACAATTAATTTCCAATCGATACTAAAGTCGAATAAAGCTGTTACAAACAAGAGTAACTGGTTTGTCGAGCACTGAGACGCGTGCGCTGCTCAAATCACTATCATCAATCATTGCAGCCCAAATTCTGAGGCGTCAGGTAAAGGTCACCCAGTCTAAAGCATAAACGGAGCGATTTTAAATTTCAGATTTTTGAAATGTGACAATTTTTTGTGTTATTGGATGACTTAAAAATTATCCCATAGAGCATACAGGCATGATGGTTTGAGAAATTTGTCATGATTGTAGGAATGAAAAACAATTGAGGCTCAAAGATTTGTAGCACCTGCTGTTCTTTAGTTTCTACTTACCAAAGGAAGGTGAAGTAAGTTTGGTGGTACGTTTAGTGGTTGAACCCATATTCACACTACTGCTTCTTAAGCTTATTCTAATCTGTTCTAACATTATTTTTGTGTAATATTGGCCTAATGTAGACGTCACTTAGACCAGTCTCCCGAAAGAATATGTCAAATGAATGCACAGTTAATTTTAATTAATGTTTATGACTTTGTGTGGAGAAGAGAAATACAAAAACACGTTTAAGTATGTTTAATTTGTTTGTAACTAGTGACTCATCCCAGCATTGCTCAGGTGCAAATTGTACATTAAAAACCTTCCTTGTTTAATTTTCTAAATCGTATCAAAATCCTAGCTGTCCTATTTTTACTTTTTGTAACAGTTATGTACCATAAAGAATATAAAAATAAAATCCGTCACGAGGCTTAAGAGGAGTTAGCGGATAAACAAAGTTGTTTATCGGCAAACTTTATACTATGTAGTGAAGGTTGTCACTTGCAGTGAAACGCTTGTAACTTGCGCCGGGCCCGGGTCTCACACAAGTTCAAGTATGAAGGGCAAGGAGCGGCGCGGGCGTACATTCGCAAGCATTTCACTCCGAGGCAAAGGTTGCGCTGACCTTTGGTTCACGTGGGGGTGTGACCGGCTTGGAAAAGGATGGGAGGGCGGTCGGTTATGTTAGAAATTGAGATTTTATTTTTGTATGGTGAACTAAGTATTTTATATTAATGCACAGAATAAATATTTAAGATTTTATGCTGAGTTTATTAGAGTTGGATGACCAGATTTAGCATGTGAACGGAGTGTAGGAACTCAGAACGTGATATTTCCCTTTTGTTCATGTTTTATTGAATACATTTCAGGTAGCGATGACAATAATATTGATCATAAAAAAAATTATACATACAAATGAAATATTACACAAACAGTGTCTATCTTTTGGTTAGTAACCAACTGTACCGGTTCATGTGACTTCATAAGAACTCGAAGACATTTCATATTTTGTTTTAATTTCTGTATATGTCATAAAACATTCTTATAGTTGAGCATAAATGGAAGCAAGAGTGAAAAGCTTCCTAAAAATAATCTGGATCTGATTTACTTCTTGTCTGCCGTGTTTTTATTTTAATTTTCTTCACCAAATTCGCAACCAGAATACGTAAGTAGCAAACGCCGTGTTCTTTACCATCCAGTATTGACAAACAGATCTGTCCTGCTGAGGTCATCACTCTGCTTGTCTCGTGCCTGGTTGTAGCGTGATGTTCATGCGCGTCGCGTGGAGTACACAATGCATGCGCCGCATTCGGATTAGTGCCACTGAGTGTAGGGACTTGGAGCATTTCATGAATTATATTTTGATTAATTAAATTCAGGCGGATTTAACGGAACAAGGCATTCTCTACCAGTCCACATTTTGGTTATGAATGTAGCACACATAGGAACTGAAATAATTCGAAATTCTGCATTGCGCAGTTAGAGTTTCCCTCCGATTTCCCATTTTTATTTATTATTGCACTTAATATGTATGTCCGAATATTGAAAAAACTTGGAGAAACAGGGTAAACAAATACTAAAGAATTCACAGTGTAAATCACGTCGATAAGTAAAATAAAACCTGTAGAATCTTGAAAACAATGCTTCCTACGGGTCAGTGTCAGTAAGCAAACGATAATAGTACATAGATAACAAAAATACGTGTCCCACGCACGCGCCATTCTGCTGCCCCACCCCCCCAATTTTTTTTTACATGTCATTACCTGTCGCAGTTATAAATGAAACGGATGCGGATCCGTTAAAGATCCGCATTAATTTGATGCGGATGCCGATACGGATGCAGATGTCAGAATCGATGCGAATATTCCGCATTTACAGATGTGGATGTGAATATCCGTAACACCCCTATTAGGAACACCTCTGCCTGGCTAACCTCTCGAGTAATTCTAGCGAATTACCCGAAAATTCTGCGATGCGCTTCCGTTCTGCGAGCCCTGCCCATTGCCACTTAAGTTTGGCGATTCTTCGTGCTATGTCGGTAACCGTGGTTCTCCTGCGGATATCGTCATTCCTGATTCGATCAAGCAAGGAAACTCCGAGCAAAGCCCTTTCCATTGCAATTTGGGTGACTAAGTCTTCTGATGCCCATTATAAGCGACCACGTTTCGGAGCCATATGTCTTTACTGGCAACACGCACTGGTCTTCTTCAGACTTTCGTCTTGAGACACTGTGGTATATCGGACTGACGGCACTGTGTATTAGGTAGGTTTTATAGAGATAATACTTACTTCCGATTGCTAACCAATCTAGCCGTAATAGTTTTTGCAGAAATCATTATTCTCTATGCCTATGGTTGTGTGTGTACTGAGTGTTTTAAAAGAAGTCTGGGAGCCATGGAAAATGAAAATATTAACCGATTTTTTTACAAATATAAACATAATAATTGTTTATTACTTTTTAAATTAAATATCATAAAAAAATTGAGACTGTTGTGTCTAATTCATTTTACGTGAATTAAGTAGTGTTTTTTTTTATTTCTTCATAATATTATAATCTTAAAGGTGTAAGCGAGATTGACATCACGCGTAGAGCTTGTTCCGGATGTAGATATAAGATACTTTCGTCCATAGTATGTTTCCTTGGGTAATAAAACACTTTCCTCTGGGACGAAGCTGTGAGCAAAAACTAGTTTTACAAGTTGTGTCAATATATCTTTTAATAGTTTATATGTCATCGTAAAAGTCATATAAAATGTCTCAAGTTCACAAGTAGTGAGCGCACGTACTGTAGTAGCGAGCAGTTTGCGGCGCGCGGTGAAATCAAGCCGCGCTATGGAAGTGGGTTGGTGAAAGAATCTCTCCGGCGGCGGCGCGCGCGCACCGTACCGACAGCAACTCAAACCGACCTTGAATCGCTAAGATTTCTACCAAAAATGTTTTTCAACCGAGTTGCATTTGACTTGTTTCTTCTTTTCTTGAAACTTTATGTATTAAGTGGAGTTTTCTTGAACTGCTAATATTTTTGCTATTGCTAAAAATATTTTTTCAGCAAGTCTCATACTTGCCAATGCCATACAGTGGAACAGTTACGTGGGTGGCAATTTTACTTGAATATTTTGCTTGATATTGCTAAGTTTTCTTGAATTGCTGATATTTCTGCTGTTGCTAAAATATAGTCTCTGCTTGAGAACTAACTGGCCTTTACACGGCAATGGGATAGATTTATTGGTATATAGCATTATTATATTTCAAAATCATTTTTCCTGTATTTAATTTTACTTTATTATTTTTATTCAAAACTTTAATTTAGTTCTAGAATCACTAATATGTTTTGCTGAGGTACGAGAGGCAGGTTTTTATTAGTTACAAAGATTATTGTTTATGTCCTATCTTGGATGATATTTTGCCTTTGTTCGAAACAATTAGTGAAGCCAAGTAAGGCCGAATTTGACAAAATTTATTTTTGTTTTAAGCCTGAACCCAAGCGAAGTCTTGATTATAAAAATCTCTGAGCTATTTAACAATTGTTTAATAGACCTTAAATTCATATCCTTTATGAGAAACATAGTTAATCACGAAGCTTAATAATTATCAAAATGCTTATCAGTCACTAAACAGCATCGAGATTCTTATGAGGTACCTAAAGGTGTATGTGCAATTAAGTTTACTTCGAAATAAAAAAATAATTTTGCTTACAAGTAATTAAAAGTCATTCGATAAAGAGTACGAATTAAATTATAAGCATTATTAATTACTTCTTTTTTATTTTCGGCAGATAATTACCTAAATTGGCCTAATTATTTAGTCTCTTAATTAGATATAGTCTGTTAGAGTCTGTAAGAAGATGTTGTTACGGTAAGCAGTTTCCATTGACAAATGTTAACACAAGAGATCAGGCTTATATTTTCATAATATTTTTCTTATGAATTCATTTTGATAGACTATTTGTTTATATTTTAAAACTAGTTTTTGGTTACTAAATCAAACAATAACATATTATTTTATTTTAAATGATGTTTTATTAATAGATTGTATAAAAATGTTCTAAAAGTATTATATAAACACATTAAATTAAAAAATCATACTAATCTGGATTATGCAGTAAAACGAGAATATTTATCATTAACACCTCTGCCTAGCTCTTCGACAAAACTGGCGAGATATTGTACTCTTGCATAAGTTTGTTCAAATTTATCATTTATTTTAATTAATAAACCTACATTGAGACAACGTAAAATTTTGAAATTTTAATTTTGACACCCTTTTAACAAGCGTCAGATTTACAAACGTCGATTATATAAAACAACGATTTGTTACAGCACCGGTACTAACAAATTAATTACGTTGCAATACAATAAAAGTTAATTAATTTTTCGTAACAATGTTTTTGTTCACCGTACTTTAGCGTCAGTGTGTGCATGTAGAGACGGCGACATAGCGATACGTTGACATTTCCCGCGCACGTGTGGGTTATATTCGCACGGGTGTGTGTATGTGTTTTCTCTTGTGTGCCCTGCGCAAGAGCACTTGTTGACGCAAAAAGGCAATTTGTCGTTTGTGTGTGCATTATGACAATTTTCACATCCGACTTTCTTCCGAGACGCACGGGAACATTACGTGTGTTGTGTGAACTATACTTTTAGTCGGATCTTTCACTTCGTGTGTTCACACCTTTGTTTGCTCTATGGATGTCTAATGTGACCCACTTATGTCTCTGCGTGTATTTTTAGAAAATTGTTGCTTATCTTTTTATGTGTAATTCTTTGTGATGTTATTGAGAAAACTTTCTTATAATAAGCATCTAATAAAATTAATTGATCATATAATATCATTCGCTAAGTAAACTTACATGGAACTTACCGAGTCAAAAAGTACACAGTGGAAGGAAAGTTGAAAGCAAACAAAAAGTTATCATTAACAAAAAAAAATCTTCATTTATTTTACATTAATTTACAAATTTACTTATAAATCTATTGGAAAAACCTCTTGAAAAATAACATTCGCAGCTTAAAAAGTACGCATAATATTTAATTGTTTTCGTCAACTGTAATGCTTTACAATTAATTAATAATTACAAAAATTATAATTGAAAAATAAATACTTAACGCTAACAATTTATATTCTAACAAAAAGGTACTTTTATTAAGTTCTACTCACACACACCGCGAGAAATGCTGCGTCTGCAAGGGGCTTTATAATATAACTGCTGCATTTAATTTCAGATTAACTGATTAACTAAAATTAACAATTTACGGAATACATCACATTAAACTGTTCAATAGAAGCAAAACCATTAAGAATTTATGATAAAAATCTGGGTCAAAAATTCGAAATGAAAGTTTGAAAAGTTGTAAAAATATTCGATGTCTAATGATTTAAAAACGGCACATGCATACAACATATTAAAGTCATTGCAATTTCTAAATGGCTAAAACTGCAGCGTTGCAGTGATATTTCATTCATAAGAGAAAGCAAATAATAAAATATAACGGAAAGAAGTAAGTACTAAATTTTTGCTTTCATTTGACGATGTCTTTCTAAAAGGGGTAATTCATTTAATGATTCATCAGTTTCAATAACGTTGAAGTCTAGACTGAGGCAGGTATTATTGCTAATGGTGGTCTGCTCTGACTTTGTGGTTTCTACGAAAATAACGCTTTTGAAAGAAGGTTTAATTTATGAAGCGATTCTTTCGTTATAAACTAAATGCAAATGTAATTCTCATTTTAATTTACGTTTTTGATGAGCACCAATAATGATTTCAAAGCTAAATTTTACAGAATTTTTCCAGCATATCGCCCGCGCGTTTTCCTCGCTGCGTGTGTTTTTCCCTTACGGGCCGCTCGTCTCCTTCGACAAGCGCTTAAACGCCTCAAACAGTCAAAGATTAGCCCGCGACAGTCGCAGGCACCTAGTGGAATGTTAGTAACATGTATCGAATGCACAGAAAATGAAAGATGATACATCAGATGGGTGAGATAGGAATGTATGAATGTGGAATGTTTAGTGTAAACGCAGCTTAATGTCAAAGTTCACAGTCTTAAGTGCTGTGCTTAGTAATTATTGTGATATCAATGTGATGTACTCAAGATTGTGATAATGAATTTTCATGATGATTCATAATTTAATATCTAATTAATGCGTTTTGCAACTTACAGTCGTAAATAAGATAAATGAGTGATCTGCAAAACTGTATTGTGAAATCTATGAAAGTAATAGTTTTATGTTTGTGATGATATTGAGCAATTTATCCGATTTCTTATAAAAAGGATTTGCGATCTTCATGTTCTGTGGTCAATGATATTGTGCTTTCATGAGATGATGATGATGTGGAGTTTCTGAAAGGTGTTTTTTCTTTTTTTGAGGAAGGAAATCACGGATAAAAACAACATCTATATTCCTTCAGCAGCTCTTTGTGTTTCAGGACGAGTTTCTCTTTCGAAAGTCAACCCATCACCTCAGGAGGCGTTTTTTCTAAAAGCCATATGGGCAAAGGTTTCTTACCTTTGTTGAATCACAAAGAGCACGCTGAATACAAGGCAGGTCGTCTTATCGTGGATAGCACAAATATAATGCATATATAATTTGGCGTCTCACGAAAAATACAAATAAATTATGTATTGCTAATCATCTGTAATTGTTCCGCGGTCCGAATCACGCAGCCCTTAGCCTTAAAGAGGTAAATGGCCCAAATACCAAATGCCGTAACAACAATTATAAACTGCCAACGAATAGCAATCTTACGCAACAGCGGATCGGTATTATTAGTATGAATTTTATTTTTTATCCGTCCGCTTCCCGGACGCACCGAGTTCCGTTCGCGTGTGTTTGCGCGTCTAGCGAGCGCGTATAATAAATTGGCATGCTCGTTTGATTGGCTGTTAAATTCGACCAATAAAATATCTAAGTAGTATTTTGTTATTTTTATTTATTTACTCGCGACTGTGCTGAAAAGGGCTATTGAACTTTTGAATTAAAGCGTTCGGTTTCTTGCCCTTATAGCCTTGATTATAGAAAAGTGAGAACAAGGCCGCCCCTTAAGCGTGATGATGGAAATACTGCAAAATGGTTGTTGCTGAAACAGTAGTTCAACACGAAAAAAGTTAATATTGGGGCAGTTAATTTTGGGCACAACGCTGATCAATCTACATTGTCCTCTCATATCTATTAAAATTGTAATATGGAAATATTGTAGAATCAATCATTTTTTTTTAAACGAAAATACGACTAATTGGAACCGTGTACTAGTATCTGACGTTTTGTAAGAGCCCATGTAAGCCTATGTGAATTAAATAATTTTGAGTTTTAGTTTGAACATGATTTGATGATTGTGTGATAACTGTATGAGAGTGATTATAATGTGTAGCTGATGTAGTAATATGATTTTGAATTAATGTTTTGTAAATGCAAAGACATGTGTGATCTTATGAATTTGCGCTCATATCACCAGCGTAAGGGTAGAATTTCTTACCCTTATATTTACATGTTCAATGATATTTTAATGAATCTGTGAAACATGAATGATTCACATGATTATGATGTTACAATAGACAGAATTATGAATGATTACTTTGATAATAACACTAAAAATCTTTGCAAGTTATTTGTTCTTTAACTCAAATCTTTTGGTCCCCATTTAAATATAATAATGAAACGATGAAAATTAAATGTATGATGTTTCTATAATATAGATAAGTCGCAAAGATTTTTATTTATTTACATTTTGTGACTGTTGTGTTACTCTGAGGTATGTTATGTTATTAATACTTGTTACTTCAAGTAGAAAGTTAATTCAAAGAGCCAAGAAGTGGCGCGAAAAATAAATACCTAGCGATAATGAAAACTAAACCTTACTCATATACTATGTTGCCAACCAAATAATAAAAAAATCCCTACTTCACGTATATTTTAAAAGAGTATTTTATACAAAGTTTATAAGTACGAAAGGTTTACAATTGGCAGTATCGTGTTAGCCTCTGAGCTTTGTCATCTCTCTTCCTTAAATTAATTAAGTACTTATTTATACATTTAAAAGAAAAAAATATACTAATTAAAAATTCTGACTAACAATAGGTAATCGGAGTAACCATTCACATTTAAAATTAAATAAAAATGTTTCTACATTACAAAAATATATTTATTTCGTTCATGTTTTGTCCATTTTAAAGAAGTTGCGCGTACTAAGAGCAACCTATGACGTCCACGTCACGAGCAGTGCTGGCAACACATAACCGAAATAATAGAAGATAACTACACTAATGAGACGGAGAGTTCAGAAAACAATCATAAAGAGCGGAGCGGAAAACTTCAAGAACTTACAAACTAATCATATAATACAGAGAATATAAATCGCTTAAAACTAGTTAACATTGCACTTGTCCTTAGGAATGTTATACTAATGGGTTAAACTAATTACTCGTGGTACCACGTAATTACGTTAGAAGACGTACTGGAGACGTCCGCACGCCTGGCGTCCTGCCTCGACTGCCAGTGATCTGACAGAGCGTCGCGACGTCTCCGACCCTAACGAAATAAATGTACAATAGCCTACATGAGATTCAACGCACTGCGTGACCGCTCACTGACACAAAGTCACAGACACACTATATTACAAACTACAAAATGCTTCATTTTGAGCTAGACCCTACCGCCGCTAGTTCCTATAGCTAGTCCCGACCGATCCGCTTGTGGATCTGCTGGTGCTTGATGAGGTGCGCCTTCTGCCGGAACGCTTTCGCGCACACATCGCAGCGGAAGGGCTTTTCCCCCGTGTGGGTTCGAAGGTGGACCTTGATGTTGGACTTATTCAGAAAGCCCCTATTGCATATCCCGCACCGGTGCACCGGCTTCTCCTTGCCGAGCAGGCCGCTCAGCTCCGCTGCCGTGGCTGACGGGAATGATAGCGAGCTGCCATGCATGTTCCCGTTGTTCGCTTGTTTCGCTTTAGCTCGACTCCTTTTACTCTTACTCGCTGGTGTGGAAGTCGTAGTGTGAGCATGAGGGTAGCCAAGAAGCCTCTCTGGACTACACAGTCCGTCAGGTTTGAGACCAAGCGCGTAATGTGGTGCATATCGGCCGTTCAACAACCCACCGACACCATCAGTCGTGGAGACGGCGTTCCCCGGCGGAGACGACGTTGATATCACATCCATTCCATAGCTTGTAGAGCTCGGCGCCTCCTGCTTCACCGGTGGTCCGTTCTGTAGCCGGTTTTGTAGCAGCGGCATATACCCGTGTGTCAACAAGGACTGCAACGTTGACCCCGCTTGTCCTAAATTTTTCTGAAGAAACTCAGTGCTTTTGGAAAAGTCCTGGTTTTTGCAGGGGTAGTCGAGACTAGAGTGGTGATTCTGTCCCGAAGGTGGTGAGTTTGGCAAGCCGAACTCCGCCAGATCTTGTTGTACAATTTTGTCACCAGGTTGTGTGCACGCGCCCGTAATCCAGGCGTCGATGTCCATCCAACTGTCTCTGGAGTCATTTCTCTCCGGGTCCTCGGGTTGTGATGGAACTGTAGTATCGGCGATGGCTGAGCCGATGATGGCTGCGATGTCCTCTATGGAGCTGATGTCATACATGTCCTGCTTGTGGCCATCTTCGAACAGTTTGGCAGGCGGCGAGCAGGATGCGGCGCAGCTGTCCGCAGCCGAGGTGTCCGCAAAGGGCTTGGTGTCAGGCGCATCCAGGAAGGGTTTAACGTCTTCCAGGTCAGGCGGCTCAGCGTCCGCTGCGCACGTCGACGACGACACTACGTCGTGGTCGGCACCGTACCCGCTCTGCGTGGGGTAGTTGTTGTTTTCTTCCGGAAGGCGTTGCGCGATAGCATGGTAGTGGTGTCCGGAAATGCCGTTGATAGACAGGTGTCCAGTGTAGCCAGTGAAGGGGGGGAGAGGCTTGAGTTCTGCGAGGGGGGTAGGGGCGAGGAGGGAGTCGAGCAGCTCGTGGCAGGTGGGCGGAGGGGAGGAGGCATCGAGCTTGGGGTCGAGCCAGCAGCCGGCCAGCAGCAGCTCGTCGCCGCTGGCACCCGCCACGCCGGCGCACTTCATGGCGCGCCTCACCGCGACGCCGGAGCCCAGGGACAGCCCTCCGCCGCCATACTTGGACGCCGCCACCCTGCTGCACTATCTGGAACAATAGAAAACGATCATATTAGTACACAATTATTACGCTTTCCAGAAAATATTCTTGAAAATAGTTTTGCAAACAGAACGTCACGCAAAGCAAGTCCGAAACTATTTTCCAATTAAACAAGATATCCATGTCGAAACGAAAAGAGAATGTTTGTAGGAAAATATTAGTAGTATCCAATATAAGTTTATTTCCTACGCTACATATAAGTGTAAAAAAGCCTTCCAAAAGAATTATTAGACTAAACACAGTGTACTAAGTAGCAGTATGGCCGAGTAGTACGAACTGGTGCGCAATCAGAGATGCAGGCGGTAATCGCGGCACGCTTCACTAGCTATCCGTGCTGCGGCCCACAGTCGCTTCTGTTTTATTTCTAGACAGTTTTGTTCACTTTTCAATATAAACAATCTGCTTTTAGGATATGTGGGGCGAACGGTATTAAATGCGGAGTTAGATAGGCATTACTGTTGTGGGAAACAATTTGACAACGTGTATATCTTTTTATTGGATTTTTTTTAATACTTTATTTATAGGAGTGGTACATGAGCAGATTTAGTGTAACAAGGCAAAAAATCAGATACCTAATTAAAGAAAACTCTTTCTGAGTTTTCTCACGATTTCCAAAAGTATATTTGATAAGTAAACATAACATTGTTCGTTTAGTACGGATGGTTTTTAGTTTGATTGTTGAAAATAGGTGTTCTAGAAGTATGAACTAGCGACGCTATGTCGCTTACTCACGTGAAATAATTTATTTTATTTCTATATTTGTTATGAGATGTTATGAATATTTTGATGAGGTTTTAGATACTTAGTTAGGAGTCAAATCTTCATTTTATTTCCATTGATCATTGTTTATACAACTAATAAATCTGCTCATATTATTCTGTATATATATATGATACTGTGTGTCTTAAATGCATAAATAAATTACATATAACAATTATTAAAAAAAAATTGCTGTGTAACAAAATGTGATGAAAAAATAAACAAGAAAAAAATCTAACAATAATAATGGTAACGGTAATAATGGT
The DNA here is from genome assembly GCA_949316375.1 of Mythimna vitellina. Taxonomy (NCBI): domain Eukaryota; kingdom Metazoa; phylum Arthropoda; class Insecta; order Lepidoptera; family Noctuidae; genus Mythimna; species Mythimna vitellina. Next base: position 779,212 of record OX438687.1, on the reverse strand, counting down.
TATATTAAATTCAATAATTAATGGTTACGCTATTTCATCCCCTATTGTCTGCCAAAGCCCAGCTTAATACTTTTGCAACACAAAATGCAATTCTGATATTAGCCACAGATAGCCCGGCACCGATCTAGCACCGATCCGGCACAATTACCGGACCCCGATACCTAACCGTGTTGGCCGGCGCCGCTCGCGAAATCGAACGAGTTACTCATTAACATTGCTAGGTTACCGGCAATTATGCACTAAAACAAACAGATTTATACACTGCTTGCTCTTTGATTATAAACTGGTGAAAACTGTTAATCTGCCTGCAGTGGTCTTCCTGTCCGATTATAATTAGGTGTCTTCAAGGCTAGAGTTAATAGCCTCTTAATAAACTCGTGCGATTCACCATTACCAGCAAGAAGCAAGCATTATTGCTTACCATCAGATGGGATTGCAGTCTAGTACTACATCCTTATTGTACTCCAAAACTCAACTTAAGACACAGTGATTTAACAATTTAAGTGCAAAGGCGATCTTAACTCAACAATTAGTTATCTCCCTGCAAAACTTAGAGTGATAGAGAGATCACATTCTAGAATAGCTTTCAGTGGAAAATAAGGTTACATAAATAAGTCGTATATGAAATTATGTTATACAATTTAATGGGCATACACAATGTTATTGTTTTTATTGACCATTTACTGTCGCCAAATTTTTATTATTTCTTTTGGCCCTCCTTGGCCTTTATGGTAAGTTCTGCAGTCGTACGCGTTGGTTTAGAAGTACCTCCGTAGCATCTAGAAAACAGACATCCTCATAACTTTTTTTAGGACTAGGAGTGTTGGGTTTTCTAAAGAAGCATAAAATATTTGTTTCTGACTCTGATTTTGATACAAACTGATTCAGATAGTTGGTCCCGAGTCTGGACTAGTCTTGTCAGTTCAGTCTAGCAGTTTAAGAAACCGCTTAGCTTCTACACCTACTATGTACTCTTCTTCAGCGTAAACTTGAAACTTTTACGGAGAGTGTTTTCTGTTTCCTGAACATTGTTGCTTTATCTATTTGATGACTTGTGCGTTTTTATTTCTCAAGCCAAGCAATTGAAGAATTTTAGGGTTCCGTACCTCAAAAGGAAAAAATGGAATCTTTATAGGATCACTTTGTTGTCTGTCACACATATCGGGTTGAAATTTAACGTTTTGTATACCGTAATTAGAGACACAATAAAAAGACAATCAGAGAGTGAACGCCGGCGTTCGCTTGGGGTTTAATGATTAAACCATATATTAAAGGTTGCGGTCCCTTGAAGCTGTGACAAAATCAAACTTCTGAGTTAACGAACAAAAAAGATATTATGTCGCAAAAAACGTATATTTCAAAACTCTCAAAGGAATCAAAATTCATAGGGTACTTCCCGTTGATCTATAATCTTGAAATTTGGCACAAAGCAAGGTCACATAGCACTAATATAGAAATGAAAAAGAAAATTGTAAATTTGTAGTTACGTCACTAAAAAAATACTTTTTTGCGATTCGGAAAAATCTTCGTAACTCAATTCGAGAATTGAATAGTTTTCACATGTAAGTTTGTACGGAACGGTTTTTTTTAGATTTTGCCTGGCTTTTGATTGGTTTATGTTTTTGCATTCCTAATGTTCACCTGCGTATTTTCAGGAAATGATTGTTTTTGTTTTTTTTTCTAGAAAATTATTCTTCTTGCCATTTTCAGAAAAACCTATTGAAAGAATTAAAAAAACCTATTTTACTGCTTTATATTTAGACATCAATCAAAGTTTTCCCTGCTAGACTATTGCAACATTAACACGAATGACTGGAGCATTTCAATGTCACAGGTCATTCACCTTTCTTAAAAATTTGGCATTGCGAGCGATTTTAGTAAAAAACAGCACAATACAATAAATTCAGATCAATTAATTGGACGATTTAGCTTATAGCTATATCGAGCATTTCTTCACAGCTCTTTCCTAACAAAAAGACTGTCCTTAGATTCTCAAAAATTTTCATAATGTTCGTTTCGGTACTGACAAAAAAATCGGTCCTACGAATGGCAACACGCACTGTTGACCAATGCCTGCACGCAACGAGTTGCGATACTCCACGGAAAAAATACTATTAAAATATAGATTTGTCTCGGCTGCCAAGTACGCGGCCTTGATTGGGTTTTTCGCGAAATACTGTAGTGTGGATAAAAGGTTGATTGCGCCCGCGCAGCCGTGGCGAGCTGGCGACTGTGGCGCAACCCGGTGCAGAAAAAATGAATTACCAAGACAACCGATTGCATACTGAACGTGACTTTAATAGACAACAACAGAATTTAAAAATTTTATTTTTCGTAATATTAAGGTGTTTACTGTTTTCAATAGGCATACTGCCGTAATAAAAGAACAAATAGTTAAAAAACAATAATTGCTATCCTAAAACTGCAGTATCTTCTGAACGAAAAACGAGAAATCATGAGGTGTAAACTAATTTGCTTGCACTTTTATATAGGATGTGCAACCGATAGATAATATACAAGATAGAGCCTATTGGAGTAACATTACCATACTATAATGGAGTCAGAATGAGTAAAGAGAGCCCATGGGGTACAGTTATCCATTTGACAATAAAAATTAAGAATAAAACACTCAACGCAGATTAAACTAGTTGATAGGATTTACAATTAAACCCAAGATGAAGCCAAGAAAATGCTTAAAAAGCCTAGGAAATAGATGTTACTCAAAGAGAAGGTTAAGCTGCGTGCCAGAACAACAGCGCTGGTATATTTATTGTTGTAACGGCGAGTATCCACCCTTACGTTGTTGAAACTTCAACGGTCCGGACTAAGCGTTTCGCTTCGTCGTTTATACCGCGTACATCGAAGGACCTGATTTGCCTGCTGCGATCTTCCCGTCCAACTACAATATAGGTGTCTTCAAGGCTAGAGTGAATAGGCTATTAATAAACTAGTGCGCCTGACCATTAATGATTGCATCTCCGCTTACCATCAGGTGGGATCGCAGTCAAGCACTGGTTTGTATCAATGAAAAAAAAAAGATTTTACATATTGCAGCAATATGCTGAGTTAGGTACCTTTTAGCCCCGAACAGATTTTCATTCTAGTTATCCCCGTGCGGTTTTCTCCCACGTCTTTGGTTACTACTCCACTCCTATTGGTCATAGCGTAAAGTTCTCGATAAATGGGCTATACAGCATTGAAAGGTTTTTCTAATTCGATTTAGTTCTTGATTAGCGTGTTCAAACAAACAAACTCTTCAGCTTTTTATTAAATAAAATAGATAATATAATAGAATAATATGGTATGGTTTTAATAAGTTTTTACTTATTGCAACCAAAATTATATCAATATTATAAGACCACCCATTGTGACACCCTATTAATTTTTATTTTTGGTGTACTATTGTGTATCTATCTATTTTCACAAGAGTGTATGATGAACTTTTTTTCTCTTTCCTTTTTTAAGAGGGCATGCTGTTTTGTGTGTAGTGACACTGAAAATACTGTTGATCAAAAATTAATTTAAAAAATATTGAGAATAGAGCAGTTTCACAAACAAACGCAGTGATGGAAGGCCTCCCACAAGGTGGATTGATGACCCGGCAAGGGTTGCGGGGATCCGATGAATACGAGACGCACAGGACCGGTCGTTATGGCGACACTTGGGGAAGGCCTATGTCCAACAGTGAAATTTTTTTGGCTGATGATGATGACAAAACAATCACAAAATTATAAACAATATTAAGCAAGTATTTCATAGTCAATGTTATTGATGAAAAACACATATTGAATATGATAAGGATATTTCTATTATTTCTGGACATTTCAATATCAACGTCTAGACTAGGGTTTATTCCTTAGTAATGAGTAGAATTATACGAAAATATTTAATGCGTTTTTTTTTTAAATAGCATTAAACATTTAAGTTAATTGTGTGCAAGCAAGCGAGGCGAATGGTTCAGGATGTTTGGATGTATTGGTCGGAACTCGGCTAAGACTAACGTTATTTTATGAAACTAGTTAATTAACGGAAAAATATTTACTGTTCACTGCGTGAGCTACGTTGTTATTATTAATATTTATAATGTTGTCAACCTTTTCATTCTTTAACGTTCACCAAACTAGCTTTGCTATACACACGATAAGGTTTAAGCAATTTGTTACAGTCACTATCTTATCATCAATTCTATTGAAAGACTTTTGTACATTATCTGATTGTTTGTTACAAACGGTTTCCTCTTCATTTTAACCAGTTTGTCTTAATTTGCATCAATCAATGTTAATCAATTTCTATAACCATATTTTACAACAAAATTACTAAAAGCGCCATTTGCTAAAAAGAGCGTAAGATTCTGTCTTGTCAATTTTCAAATAATTTCTTCTGAGGCATCAACTGTGACACGAACGAAAATACAAGAATTTAACATCTCTTGTCCCAATTCCGTAGAAATTGTCACAGTTCCATAGATTATCCGCTCCGATGGGCGGCCGCGGCGAGTGAAAGTAGAAACACGTCTGCCTTTTGTAAATCAAAACGATCTTCTATAAAATATTGGTTATGATTGACAACGGGGAGCGAAGAAAGTATGACATTTTTAATTTTCTGCTACCTTTGAGTAGGGTAATCTGTTGTTAAGGAAAGTAGAGTGTATCAATTGCTTATTAAATTTACAAACTGCATAAAGCTGTATCTGTTATTAAGAAAGGTTAATAGGGTAAAGTGGTTGACTGGTTCTTTCTAAGTTAATTGTTAGAAGTTGAGGAAAGTCGAACCATCTTTTAAGTTATAGTAAATCATAATAAAAAAGTTTTTGTAGTTTAGGTTTGTATTGCACTTCAAATGAAGATTTAGAATGAAAATTTCTAAATAATATCTCAGAATTTCAGGATTCGCAATTTAGCAACAGGAAAATTGACAAGTATTGTGTGTTCAGGGATCAAAAATAAAACAAAATTGCAACATTATAATTAAAACAAAAAATATCAAACAATGGCATAAATTAGCCTCAATTTTTTTTTCTTTTTTCAAAAAATTGTACATATCCAATTTGGCCACTCTATATATTTCATAAACACTCGTAAATCTTCAAAAAGTAATAAAAAGAAACTTTTAAAAATTACTCAATAGCCAATATGATTCTGAATCATCAGTTTGTTGTTGGTTCGACTTGTTATCACTGGCTATCAATGCATAATCGTGAGTTAGGCACTGGTTGAGTGTAAGTGCTAACTAGTGTGTGGGTAAATATTTTGATATTATGTACTATCTAGGTATCCTAGAAATTATGAAATGTAAACTTGAACTCTTAGTGTGTTGCCAGGCTCTTAAAATAACCAAAATTGGATGTTTTTGATTCTTGATATGCTAATTAACTACTTAACATATGTTATTTACATTTATATGTATCTAGGACGATATATTGATCTTAATAGTCGTCCAGCTTCTTCAAGTATACATAAATCTATGACAGTCACATATAAAGTCGAAGTTATGGATTCAAAAGCGTAAATGCTAATCCCAAGTCGGACCGAAGCCCAAACACTGCAGCTTAGACACGGCGACTTAACATAAAGCACGCGACATACTGGCCGACAAACGACTCCCCCCCCCCCCAACAAGCGGATTCTTAAAAAAAATCGTATCACGAAATTAATTTTTAGGCCAACCTACACGAGGCACCCGCATCGAAAATTTGTCGCGCACAGAAAGAGACAAAACATACGCTATAAACGAGAGTGAAAGAAACGGGTGTAAGCGAAACAGGGCCGCCTAACGGTACACACACGGAAGTATGTCAGTGGCGTAAACACTACTTTATTATACACAGGTCGTAACCAACGACGGTTCGCCATTCAAAACACAACCTTGACCGAGGGTAATAAAATCGGAATTTGGTTAGCAAGCGGGTTGGTTTTCGATTTTCACGGTGCTGATTCACGACAATAGAGCTATGTCCGTTTCTGTTTGATGATTACTTACGAGAATCCAGTTTTTAAACCTACCTCAAGGCTAGACCCGCGGCTGGTCTATGATGGCCTATAGACAGGCGATAGCGCATCGAAGAGTTTGACGTAGAAAATAACTGTCTTACTGAACTGATAATAACTTTACTGACTATGTTAACAATTTACCGATATATATTTATAATGTTATATCGATAAGTATATTTTTTACAGTTTTTAGAATACTGAGTTTTTTTTTGGCAAGAAACTTAATATCCAACTTAATAAGTCACATGTGTCAATATTTAATCTGTGGTCGCCATCACGATTTGACCTAAGGCTGAGTCCACACTGCGCGTATGTTACTGCTATCGCTACAATCTCAATTCATTCCTGAAGCGATAAGATCTCCTTCAGAGCGATACAACAAGAACAAGCGCATTATCGATACTGCTTTAGTATCGATACTTTTATTTGCGATATTACTGTATCGGTAATAGAATATATTATGTTGGGGTCCAAGAGATTATTGCTTATGTTCTAGTGTGAATTGATATTTTAGATACCATTTTGAGTTACATATAAATTATAATCTGTTGGGTTCCCAAAGTTGAACATGAATTAATTATTGTTGAATTATGTTAAGTAGGTATAATATAATTAGCTAGAAACAGCGGGGCACTTTTGCCATTGACATCGATATGGATGAATTTTTTGATGCCCAGTGAGTTCTTTTTTTGCCCGTTTGTATATTACAATTATTATTTTCAGTTTGTTTAAACCCGTAATATTTACTAGTTTAGATGTGTATAAGTAGTTATATCATTATGATTTTATTGACTAAAAAACAGTTAAAAACATCTTATGTATGGGTACTTTATTTATTTTTACTACGCGCCTCTGTAATTAGTGTCAATATTTAACACAGATATAATTTGGTATCCCCAAAATACTACAAAAAATAAATAAAGATAAAACATTGCCCAAAAATTCTCAATTTCTCATTTACAACTTTACTTTAAAGCAAAAATGCAATACGCCGCCCAAAAAAATTTACTACCGACCAATTTGCATAGGCTCAACTTTTATTATTTTAACTGTACTTTATTCAATTGTTTCTAAGTACGAGTGTAACAAGTACTGTCGGCACATTTGATCCCTACATCCTAATTACCTACCTAATATACTTGTTTGGTCGTTTGTCAAGGCAACAGGTACCGTTATAGGCCCAACGGGTTTTTTTAGGAGTGGACACTGGTATGCATACCACATCGAGGTTGAGTGGATTTTGGGTGGCCCAGCGTGGCCCAGAGTGGTGTGGCCCCGTGTGGGAACGTGGCGCGTCGTGGCGTGTAGGTGCTATTGTTTTGACCTTATTAGTACGACACGGTAATTGATATCTTTGATTATAAATTATTTGGGATTGTACTGGGGCTTGAATAGTTCAGTAAGATTATTTTCTGACTTATGTTATTGTTTATTGTTTTATGAGCAATTTCTTGGGGTACAGGGGTTGCTATTATGGGTATCTAATAAAGATCATTAGAAAAATATTTATTTGTATTTTTACTAAATTACTGTTTTTCCATTTCTTTTCTACATTTTTAAATACTCATTTTAAAAAAAAAAACATTTATAAACTTTAAAAAATATATTATTATGATTATTATGTAGTTTAACTTTATTTAGAGAAGTTAAACTAAGATGATATTTCTATACACTATCACTACGAACTTCCAATGGCTGCAATGATGTTTGTATTATAAGAATTCATGTAAGACAAGTAAACAATGAAAACAATTAAGTACTAGCGGTAGTTATTGCAACTCTGTCCTCAGACGCCATATTGCAATTGGTTCAAAAATGACTTTACAATGACAACAGTACTGAAAAACTTAATAAATAAAATCAATCGTACAACAACGAAACGAGTCTATTTCGTCAAACAACCACGATTAGTTGCGCAAGCGCACGTTTACAAAACATTTATTCCACGTTATAGAATTACGTCCAAAAGCCCAATAGAGAGAATGGTATCGCAATATCCTATATTGTAAGCAAATATCATAATATTGCGCTGACAACGTACTGAAAGTACCCATGTCTGATATAAATAAGTTTTTCAACTGTTGGACATAGCTGCCACTAACTATAAATTAATAAGTTTAATTTATTGCAGTTGTATTACTAGTTTAACATTCAGAAGCTAGGAAATTATTTCAGAAACTTTTTATTTATTTATTGACTTGTCTACTATTGTGACACTTTTTAACCTGACTAGCATTTTAACCACGACTTCGTTCATAAAAAATAACACCCCTTAAACCGTATATTGATGGTAGTATGTAATAACATTTTGCATACAAACAAACGAAATTCCCCCTTTCATCACCTTAAAAAATAAAATTTTAAAAACCCCTTAGAGTTCGCCTACATCATAAAAGGAAACCTTGTACATAATTTTAACGATCCTGGACCTATTAGTTTCAGCTGTGCGTTGATATATCAGTTAGTCAGTGTCTCCTTATTTATATATATATGATAAATGCTATTACATATAAAAACCAAGTGTACAATATTATGCGGTAGATACAGCATGCATTAAAAATGTTACCACTAATGTAAGAAAATATAGAACAGATTTTAAAGATTTTTTTAAAATATATTTGTAGGTGGTAAAGTATTTTTTACACTTATTTAGATTTTAGTATTTTTGTTTAGTTTTATACTTACGTTTGATTCATTTGATAATGCATTATGGCGGAAAAACGTTTTTCGGGTCAACGAGTAAAAATAACAGTGGAGATATAACTCTAAGTAAGGAAGTTAAAAAATTATTATTGGTGCGAGTTACATAACAAATATTATTCAGTAAGTGGTCACTTATTTTCGTGCAATATTGTGAAATGTCTTATACAAGCAGCTTAGTCCCGAAAAGGTAGTCTATTACAGGAGGGAGCTACAGAACCAGCAGTACTACCACAAGCTCTCGCAATTCATTTTAACACCTACATTGAACTGTTAAAGAATATTTTTGGGGATGTTGCAGGACCTTTTTCAGTTATTGTCTTTCAAATCTAATATATAATATAGAATTTGAATATCATACACACATACTTTTTCTGTAAACCACGTGCCAACTCAATGATAAATTTCTACAATGTCTGATTATTGTCTTCCTAACTTTCCATAACTTCAACAAAAATACGATATTTGGCTATACCCGAAAATAATTATTCTGCATCAAATAAACTGTAAAAGAATTCTTAGAAACAATACGCCTGAGGGATAGCTATGTATTGTATCTTCTGTGAACTAAGAAAATGCTAATGAGTGACAAATAAAGACATATTCCTCTAGTCATTATGTTAATTTAACTTGGAAAAGGGTTAAACATTTCAATTTGTCTTCCAAAATGTATTCTAATTTAAATATTATGGACTTTTTTTTGGGTATGGAGATGCATTTGTTCTATTTTTTGTTAGCAAAGACTGATACACCAAGTAAAGGGCAAAGAATTTGGGATGTCACAATAATTTTATATATGTATTTTATTTAGACTAGTATCACATCTATGTTTAACGTGGGCACGCCATCATCACCGGATATAGTAAGTTCAGGAGGTTCCTGCACCGGATTCATGCGGAAGTGGAGCACACGATGGAGATGCGCCCCGCCTGGGCAGAGCAACGCTGTGTCCTCGTGGGGGCGATCGGCGGCGGCGATATCTCGCGCCGGTCCTTGGTATAGGCCATGGTCCTGAGCGAGAAGGAGTGGCAGGCGGTCGCCTGCTCCTGCGAAACAGTAATGCTAGCAAAGGAGGAGGCCGCACGCGTGAGGCAACTGTCTTCACGCCCCAACCGCCGCCGAGATTCCGATTCCGATTTCCGGCCACCGTAGGCGCGGGCTTGCGTACGGTGAGCAATGGATAGCTCGCCGTCCGACCGTCCGGTAACCGTCCGAACCAAGCCCAACTCGTCGACGGCGCGTACTGTTCCACGCGCGCCTCAAGGAGATAGGGGGCCAGCTCGGTCGAAGCCTACTAGGGCCAAGGGTCTGCTTCTGAAAGGAAGACTCGGCCCTGGTACGAAAGGTAACGAAGAAACAGGAGTGGGTTTTTAGTCAGTAAAAGTCTGACATTATCTCTCGCTCCGACCAAGAGCGGTGGATGTCATTAGATGATTTTCCCATCAAAAAAAAATATGTGTAATGTAATTTCATTTTTAACTACTGGTTTGCATAAAAACTCAACAAATTTCGTTAAAACTACGATACTGCAAACATAGATCTCAATAAAAATAAACTTTAAATGCATTTTTCTCAAAATCAGTTCAAGTGGGCATTCCCTGTTCTTTGCCTGTACCCTTCAATTAACCTCTGAAATCTACACCTGACACCTGACAATGGTGCTGAATCTATTTTGAACCGACATCAAAGAAAGGAGGAGGTTATCAATTCGTTTGTATTTTTTTTGTTTTATGTTTGTTACCTCAGAACTCCGTCGTTTATGGACCGATTTGAATGTTTTTGTCCCCTTTAAGAACATGCTTCCAAATTGGTTTCATGTTTTTCAAAATCTAGTTCAGATAATGGAATCCATGAGGAATTGAGGGAACCCCTCAAATATTATAGGCAACCATAGAGTGATTTTGGTATTTTCATCGATAGCTTAAGTATTTACAGTCAAAAAGTAACATTTGCTGTGGAACTGGAATTGATAAAGAAGACCAGAAATGGCCAACGGAACTTCATACTCACATAGGTATCACAATGAAGATAGTTAAATGATTATGACAATACAAATAAATAAATGATTCCGAAGTGACCTGATGATGATGATGGAGCCGGTAGATAGGCACCAGAACTCCGTAATTAATCAATGTATCCTGTCCGAGTTTTGGCTTATAGAATTCTCATGAGATACACTTTGGCTATATATACTTTGTTATCGAACTGATTTGATGATGAAGCCGGAAGGTGGAAGTGAGACACGGGAACTTCATAAAAAAAGGGATTCTAGCAGTGTTTGGGATAATTGGAATTGTCATGAGAAATAGGCACTCTGGTTATAAGTGTAGCAACTAAAAAGTGTTAAATAAAATAACTGACTTCACTAAAAAAACACTAAAAGGATCAAATTAACTTTAATTTCGGAAACACTGACTTCCGAAATTAAACTTATTTTTATCCTTTTAAGTGTTTTTTTTTTAGTGAAGTCGGTTATTTTATTTTTTGTTAAAAGTTTTTTATGTCCAATGTAATTAAAATAATATTGCTATCTTTATCTCTCTCATAAAATAACGAAACCGCCTAAAACCTGTCCTATTATAATTATTAATAAGAACACAGCAAAATTATTACCAGACTCTTTTTATACATGAACAGAACTACCCTATGAGTCACCGCACAAACCCGTTGTAGGAACACAAAGGGCAACTTAAAGAACACAGGTGAGTTTTTGCCAGTAAAAGTCTGACACGCTCTAGGTTTTTGTAAATTTTTAACTTTCAAAAAAAGCACTACCCTTTTACCTAAAACCGCACTAAAATCCCTCAAAGATCCCGTTACTCTGACCCGGCATGACAATCAAACTCGCTACCAAACCACCCAACTGCCCAAATCCCGCTGCGGCCACAAAAACCCCGCTCGCCCTAAGGTCGTCGTCCTGAGTCCGAGTGCCCGACTCGCACTCGGGATAGCCCTGTACAGTTAGGGGTCAACCACCGCGCGCCTGGCCTTGAGGATCCTCCCGTGAATATCAATAGGACAGGTGGACCCGGCGGCTATGCTTTGGGGGAAAAATTGGTGGAATTGTGGGTTTTGTGTTGTAAGAAACGTATTTGAAGACAATTTCTGTTTGTTGCTTTGTTGGTGAGAATTTGTTTTAGATTAAACTTTTCAGATACGTTATAGAAATAGACTTTATTATGTACTTTGGTTGTTTTATTTTAACTGTGCAATTTGCAGTTGCGCTGATCAGAAAATTAGTTGGTCACCTTACAACCTAAAAATAACATTAATATGATTGAAATTCCAGAGATTTCAAAGACAGCACAACTCCATTAGTATGAAATTATTATCATTCTCTTTCTCTTATCTTTTTTAATTTGGTATCTGCACAACACATCTGCCCGTCCTACTAAACTGCTGTAAAAGATTACACTTCACTAATCACGTCTTTCCTAGCTATATTATCTTCTCCATACCACACAATCCATTCATAGTTTGTTCTAATAAAGTCAAATCAAATTACACACCAAAATGAATCTTAGATCGCGACTATCTAGATTGTCGAGATAACCGCGTATCTTGCGGCTTAGTCTCCATAGATATCTATCTAATCTAGCTAGATAAAGAGTGCCTCATGGCGTGGCTCTGCGCGTCGCGCGTGCGCCACTCGGGATGTAAGCCACAGGGGCAATGGGTTAGCCTTAGCTGCGTGGTGTCCGCGAGATAACAGCGCTATACTCAGTATGGGGACTCGTTGGATTGCTACTTAAGATAGGTCGCATTTTTTGGATTAAAAATTGTGAGGAAGAAAGTGGTTATAGGACTCCAAAAAATTCGTCCGCTTCGCTGTCAATGAAAAAGTGCTCAAGTGGCTGGCTCATTGAATGACAATATCTTATTTAAGTACTTTTTTGAACCAGATTAAATGAAAACTGAAGTTTCTCGTCAAATTGACTATTATTGTCTGTAACTAGTACATAATTATCTGAAAAACATGATACAGCTTTTTCTTGCCGACCAAAGACCTCCCCAAGATGTTAAAAAATGAACTCAAATAACCTAAACATCTAAATACAATTTCGATAACCAGTTCCAGCATCTCATCATTGTACACAAAAACTTTAATAACCAGCATTGTACTCACACAAGTGGCCTAAGTGTGTGCATGTGTTGGTGTAGACGCGTATGACCGCATGCATGACGTATCGCGCGCCGCTAGACCACTTGTGACGTAGTGACACTCCCGTCAACATACAGGCTGCTCACTTGTCCTGGACGCTAATTTCGTAGGATACGTAAAATGATACCCTTTGAATTTGTCAGTGAAGTTATTTCTTTATTTGGAAATATTTGTTATTTTGAACAAAGAATAAATAGCGCTCATATTTGGATAGCGCTGTTTTATTTTCGGTGAGCGGGAGATGACTGCACTTAACTTATGGGAAGATCAAATAATGTATAATTGGTTTGTGTTTTTAAAAATGCAATAATGAGTTGGACACGTTTTTTAAGATGGGAATTCGTCTCTAACGCTCTAGAACATGTAACCATTGTAACCAAACAACCTTGAGTAGGTTCTTTGACAATCAGGTTAAAATAGAAACAAATATTGATCAAACTTCACACTAATATACTTACTTAGTTTTTTACTGGCCTGTTGGTCTAGTAGTTAGTGGCCCTGATTGCTATGCTGGAGGTCGTGGGTTTGATTCCCACCCAGGACAAATGTTTGTGTGATTATCACGATAATTTGTTTTGTGACTGGGTTCTTGTGGAACAATATTATTATTTATTATTTTAATAGCGAAATTTTGTAACTATATAAAGATATAGTTACAAAATTACATAAAATGAACATACACAGGTACGTTTGTTACTTCTTAACGTTCGAACGGATTCCGATGTAATTTGGTACACAAGTAGACAATGTCTTGAAATAGTACATTTAATACTTCTTATCCCAAGAGTATTTTCAATTAACAATTAGCCAGGCGAAGCCGAGAGCCGCAGCTAGTAAAATATATTGTTTGCTAGCTCTCTGACGTTAAATAACAGTTTTTTTTTTGCTGTTTTTTTACCGTGATATTATTAGCGGTAGACCGCATAGTTACTACAATGGGGTACGAGCTAATTTGAATAGTTGGTTAGTTTGCACATCTAGTGCAATTCGGTTGGCCAATCAAATCACTCAATTATTTGTTATAGAAGTTGTTGCGGTATCGTATTGTATTGTAATGTTTCGTGTTGGTAATGTACTCGTATAATAGAAGTGTGTTTGTTGTTTTTTTGGAAATCGTTTTGTCAAATGCAACACAGTGTAGATAGGGTAGAAGTTACCAGAACCAATACCACGCTATTTTATTTGGCATGCTTGCAAAAGTACTAATTAAATTGTTTGAAATGAATGTCTAATGTTTCTGAGACTCCATTATACTATGTAGTTTAGTTTAGCTACTTTTACTAAAAATTAAGATTTTTTTTTAAATTATTATAAACCCATGCTTGACTGCGATTCCACCTGATACTAAGAGTTGTTTAATATGTATTAATTATTTATTTAAGAGGGCTTTATTTTATGATTATGATAAACCGCTTTGAAGGTCATTTACCAGGACATGATTCACTTAAAGCAAACTTTAAAACTTATCAAGATTTTTATCAAAATATAAAGTAAATAAATAAAAAGTAAATACAAATATAAGTTTTGTTACCAATTTGATATACAATGAAGTTTATTCTATTCTATAATTAAAAAATACTCATCTCCTGTTAGAATCCCCCTGTACATTCCACACACGAGAATATTTCCACGGCGCACCGGCGGCCGGCTAGTTGTCCGAGTCAAGGTGGCGGTACAGTTAACCATTGTTTACATACGCGCTCGCCCCAACCGTACACTCAACTGCACGTACACCTTCATCATCTTACCATGACAACGACTTCATTTAGCAGCAAAAAGGCCGGTTTTTGCAGCTCAATTGTAAGTTGTATGTGCAGTTGAGCTTACTATGCATCGTTATGAGTGCATGTACCGAGAGTACTATAGCCATTGTTTATGCTAATGCTGACAGCTTTACGGGTAGCTATTAGGAGTTTATCAGGCTGAGGTTCAATGCTGTAGGTAGTTGAGTGATATTGTGGTGTCTGAGGTCGGAAATGGGCTGAGAATTGTTGCTGTCTATCTGTTTGTTACCTTTCACATCTTAACGGCTGAACAAATTCTAATAATAAAAAAGTTTCTTTTTAGACGGCTGGATCAAGGTCTTGATTCAAAAAGAGGTAGGTACAACTCTACAACTCATATTGTTAGGAGGTTCTTTTCTCTGGAGTTCTGAGCGTAGTAGCTTGGACCCTGTTTCTGATACCGGTAGGATACTGTTTTTTAATGTTTTTATTGAAATATTTAAAAACGTAATTTATATGTTAATAAAAATGATATACTAATATTATAAAGAGAAAAGATTTGAAATTTTATATTTTAGTGGTTTATATTTTGTGTCTACCAGAAGAATCCAAATGTATCACTGGGTGACATAGGCTACATATATTATATTATCAACATTCATGCAGGCGAAACCTCTGGCTGAAGCTAGTTAATAGTAAAGTATAAGTAAGTTGTTAACTATTAGTAATTCAATGCAATTTTTTTTAATGGATATAAACTAGTGCTTGACTGCGATCCCACCTGATGGTAAGTAATAACGCAATCGTTGATTGTGAAGCGCATCAGTTTATTGAGAGACTATTAACTCTAGCCTTGAAAACACCTAAATTATAATCGGACTGGAAGACCGCAGCATGAAAATTATTCCAGTCCCTCAATGTATGCGGTATAAACGACGAGGCGAAACGTTTGGTCCGGACCGTAGAGGTTTAAACAACGGAAGGGTGGATACTTGCCGTTCGTCGGTTTGTCCGATGGTAGAAATGAGATGGTGGAATCAAGTCATGCAATTTCTGCGCACACTCTCCAAAATGGATCCTGTAAAACACCGAAAGGCTGGCTGCCCTACACTTGTGCTCAAAGCTTTGTGGATTGGAATTAACCTTTGTAGATTGGATTGTCTAGACTATTTTAACTTATATATGTAATATTATAAAGAAGTAAAGTTTGTTTTTTTGTTTGTAGGAGGTAATCTCTGACAGTACTGGTTCGATTGCTAAAATTTTATCACCGATAGAAAGTTATTCCTGAGTGATATGAGCTATATTTTATGTACGCTGGCGAAACCGCGGCCAAAGCTTGTTACTACTTTAATTCATTGTCGTTCGATTGTGTCTCTAATTACGCTACTCAAAAGGTCAAAGGCTTATTTCCAGTAGAGATTAAAATATTTTAAACGACAAAATAATATACTTTTAAGGTTTGAAAAAAATCTGCGGGGTCACTTTGTCGGAATCTGGTAAAAAAACTTTAAGAATCTAGACGTGATCTCATCTCGATGATAAAAACTATAAATATGTGTGCTGATAAAGCAATTTTTAACAAATTTCGTCTGCGATTAGAATGCTTACGTTCTTTGCACAACATAATACTTATATTAGCGTGAACAATTTAATAATAGACAGTACTGAAAATTATGTTTTTCATAATTGTTTTATTATTCACCAATAATCATAAAAAACAATTGCCTAACAAGTATACATATTCCTAAAGGGTCCTGACAGCTGCTAAGCTAGCTGTCGCGTGCGCCGGATCAATTGATGGCTCCTACTAATGGGGAAACACCATAAACCTGCCACTCTGCCGGCTACCACTGACGTCTGAAGCGCGATGCTCGCTAACTAGACCTGACAGGTGCTGTGAGCACTTTAGCTTACTTGTCTGTGATAAGGAAATTATATGGTTTGTTTCAATTGAATTGATTAATAATTTCTATGAAAACGCTAATGAAAACCGGTTAATTAATTAAATAAATAAATTAGTAGAACTATTTTAAATTTTCAAAAATAATCGCAAAAGCTCCTATAGAGTAAAAAAACTAATTGATAATACAAAAGATCTTCGAACGCAAGTATATAGAATTGTAGGTACTTGTTACAAAATATAATTATTTCAAGATACAGACAAACACTTTATAAAGCTATATATTTTTTAATTCTCTCACAATAATTAATCGAAATGTTTTTAACGGACCTGTCAGTATTTTTTTACGGCGTTAGTATTATTAAAGGCTGCGTCACAGGTCATTCACTGAGAAATGACGCTCTGTTATTATTTTCTGTTCGGTACATTGTTGTATGTAGGCTCGGTTGCAGGTGGTGGCTGGTGGTGCAAATAACTGGCGAGAAGCGATGAATACGATGAGTTTTTTAAGTCAAGAGTGACTTGCTGTATCGTTGACCATATCATCGCTGACTATCAAGTCAGTTTGTGGTCAAACGTGAGCGTATACAATAAAAGTACCACGTAATATCACATAATTTTGAGTTCAAGTTAGACGTTGGTAAGTTACAAAAACTTGCCTAGTTTATGTACTAATTAAAAAAAAGTCTGATATTTTTTAGATTAAAAACTATGTCAGTTAGATACAAGCAGCCATTCTGATAAAATTCCTAAATAATAGTACTGAATAATAGTACTGACTATAGTGAATTATTTAGGATTTATATTTAAAAGCTCAGTAATAAATACTCGTATAATTTTATTTAGCAATAGTTAGGATAATTATATAAATTTTGCAAACAGGTTTTAAAAACACTCTTAAAAGTAGATTTTTCGTTAAATTAAACTAAATGAGGCCGGTGTTCCCTAGCTGAATAGTGAATACTGATATACTCGTATGTAAGTTTAGCTTAAAAATTAAAAAAATATGTAGATACTGTGATATCGAAAGGAGATCGCATGAGTTAGGTTAACAAACTGGTTGTAATATATACTTTTAAGGATTTTGTTGTTCTAGAATAGGTTTGAAAATTGAGTAGAACAAAGAAATGTCTAGTTTTTTTCAGTTTGGACATAACCATTGTAGCGCGATGTGCTAATATTCAATATTGAAGAAAAATATAAATGTTATTATATCACATAAAGTATTTAATTGAAGTAAAAGTCCCGGACCTCAAATCAAACCGTCGCAGAGTGCGACATATAATTTTTTTTGCAGTAATCTATCGAGCTCTTCTGCTATCCCAGGCCAACTATGACTTGTCAATGCTTTCTCATCAACATCGCTTATCATTTGTAACTTACAACCAAATTACGTTAACCGCCGTACGATCGAACAAAAGAGTTTAAATAACAAACAATCGTCCTTTTTCACTTTTTAACTGTTTTCAAAAAAAGTAAGATATTCTTAATTCGCTTAGCTTATAAAGCTTCCCTGGCTGTGTAGTGCGACTGGCATGTTCGTTGAGAACAGAGTTACTGATTTTCACGGGCTCTTGAAAGTATCTTTCCTGACTCGACTTTTCCGGTGTAAGAATAAGATAATAAGAAGGCCTCAAGTCTGCCATTACAATAGTGTCAGAACGGTCTGCCACCGACACTCTATTGAAAGAAGTGGCTTAACCTTTTGAGTAGCGTAATTAGAGACACAATAGAAAGACAATGACCGAGCGAACGCCGGCGTTCGCTCAGGTTGTAATGAATTTAAAATGGTAATCTTGTACATATTTATAAATAAATGTCTGACGTATGCGGGAATCTGCTAAAATTTAGACAGTTCTTTTGATCAGTGATCTACCATTAGAACGTCATTGTGCAGTCATTGCTTTTAATAAGCTTGACATTATCATTCTACCACAACTCTATTACGAGACGATTGACCGAACATGGTCAGTTCGGGAACTTCCTACACCGGATTCATGCGGAGGCAACGCCCATGTGCCACCACTGTGTGGACCACTCGGTGGACACGGTGGCGTACACCGTAGAGGTGTCCACTTGGGCAGAGCACCGCCGTGTCCTCGTGGGGGATCAGCGGCATTGTGACGATTTCTCGCGCCGGGCTTTGGTACAGGCCATGGTCCGAAGCGAGGAGGAGTGGCAAGCGGTCGCCTCCTTCTGCGAAGTAGTAATGTTAGTAAAGAAGGAGGCCACATGTGCACACACGAGGGAGCGAAACTCACGCCCCAGCCGCCGGGATCCCGATCCCGATTTCCGGCTACCATAGGCGCGGACCTGCGGACGGCGAGCAATGGGTAGCTCGCCGTCCAACCATCCGGTAACCGTCCGGACCGAGCCCAAGTCGTCGACGGCGCGTACTGAACCACACGCGCCTCAAGGAGGTTGTAAGTTAGTATTGTTTTTTATAATAAGGCGATTAAAAAAAAATACTTAGATATAGAAATAGTGATTTGTTTAAATTGTTTTAAACTAAAAAAAAATCTAAACTGTTCACTTTTCAAACAGCTCGATGCAGTGCTGGCAGGAAATCTTTGGCTGAACTAAAATAAATGCGACCAACTACATCAACATACTAAAAAGTGACTTGTTTGTAACTTATTAGGTGATTTTTGCAGCCAAGTTTTTTTGAAATGATTTAATATTTTTTTTGTAATTAATTGCGATAAACAATAAAAGATAAGCGAGTTAAATGTTTTATGTCGAAACATTTATTCGGACAGGTACATTTAGGTGCGTGTATGTGTTTTGTTTCTGATTGTAATCATAATTGTGTTTGTTTATGTTTCTTTGTCTTGTGTAATTTCTATAAAAAGTTACGTATAATGTTCTGAAACATAAATGAAATGGAAATGATCTGACACAATACGTGAGGAATTGTGATTGAGTTGGTGTCGCCTAAGATTGTTTATCTTTTTTTTTATAAGCTGTAAGTCCTCCAAGCTGTAATAAATAAATGTCTTCACTTAATATGTCTGTGTATTGAAAACGTTTCATGATCGATGTTTGTTTCTTTTTGAATGGGATAGTTTTTAGTAACAATTTCTTATTATACACGACTAATTTTTATTCAAAACAAATACTTAAAGAGCTTATTAGAAAAGGTCTTGTTGTTATGTAAGTAAAGTCTCAATAAATAATATTCATAAACAGCAAAGTTATTAGCGTTTGTTTATATTCCAAAATGTCACTCAATTCATGAACATATTGTACAGGCTATTAATTGTGAATGAAAGAGTGATGATCAAATTGGAAAAACTGTTATGAATGATTGGTTATAGGGTACTTCGCGTCGTCCTAGAATACTGAAGCTTGGCATGAAGCAAAGTCTCATAGCATAAGTATAGGAAAAAATTTGAAAACGGTAAATTTGTAGTTACGTCACAAAAAAAATCTTTTTCGCGATTCGTAAAAGTCTTTGAGACTCGATTCGGAAATTGAACTGTTTTCATAGGTAAGTTTGTACAAAACCCTCAGTGCGCGAGTCCGACTCGCACTTGCCCGGTTTTTTTTTACTTTTGACTACAAAAATGTTATCAGTATGGGCTTAATATAATAATAATAATAATTTCTTATTTAACTCATTTTTAGCAAATATTATTATGTTACCTTTTTTTTGTTAATAACTCGATAATAGTTTCATCTGACAAAATGTTTGCCATGTTAAATGCTATGACGACGCATTTTAAAGTTAAAAAGTGATTGTTTTTACAATTTTCCCAATACTATAAGTATAACAAAACTTTTACTTGGTAAATAGAAAACGCAAATTTTCGCACTCTTATAGTTGAAGCAGTAAGGTTGAGAATCGTTTTATCTTTCCATTGTTTACTAACATGACGACTTTTACATTTCACAGCGCCTCGCTAATACGGTTTTCTATGATTTGGGCATTTATTTTTGTTATAGTCATTAAAGTATTTTGACTGCAAAAATAATCTTTGTGTGTACTACAACTTGCAATTATTGTGCAATGACAGAGCCTTTTAGAAGTTATATTTTTTAGTCGTTTTGAACTCAATCGAGATGAAATATTTTTGTCAGTATACAGTAGAAATCATTAAAAATAAATGTTGCCCCAAAAAAAAAACTTTATATATTTTTCTATAAAAGTAGTATCAATATTAATTGCAGTGTCTAATCAAACTAAATTAGTTTAAGTTGTCAATTTCCTTCAATATTTAAAAACCTATAAAACCTTCCACAACTCACATAATTATAAGAGAAAATTCTTAAATCATTTTCTCTTTTAAGCTATGATGCAAAACATTCTCATAATAAAAAAATAAAATATAATAAATTAAAATTCATAATAAAATCTACTCCCGCGCCTAAACGCTAATGTCCATAGAAAAGACATCAACGCGCGCGGTACGCTGACCTACTGAGAAGGCCTATGTGTGTGCACGTGAACGAGGTACGGTTCACTGGTGTGCATCACTGCGTGTGTGTTAGTGAACTTGTAATTACACATACACTCACATAGCCATAACGCAAGTACTCGTTAATGATTTGAAAAATAAGTTATGACTAAGCAATTTTGCAAGTGAAAGTGAAGTGTACTTGATGGTTTTATTATTTGTTAGATTGATGATAACTAGTGGTCTTTGCGGCGATATGTGCTGATTTGTACGTGAACCGATTAAATGAGTTATACGTTGGTACTTTTTTGGTTTTTGGGTGTAATGTTTCAAAGTTTAATAATACGTTTTGAGTCTTTATCAATTTTCAGAGTGCAAATTGAATTACTATACATATAATGATTTTTATAATAAGGAAAAAAACTATAATTTAATTGCACACATTCTTACATCAGATTTTTATTAGAATAAGTCTATAAAATCATTCTAAACGACCAATTTTAATACTGTAATACTTTCAGCCACTATTTATCCATTACGACAATTATAACCACTATCCCACAAACCATAGTGACACAAAATCCTCCAATCAATTCATCTAACACACACACTGACGCACGCCCCGCCCCCGTTCACACAGAAACACAAGCCCGCTGTGTGTGCGTCACTAACTTTCTTTCGCAGTCGGCGGCGCACCTCGTTTCTTGCAACCGTGACATTGTAACTACTGCGAACAGGTCCGTGAAACTTCGCAAGAACTTGAACACTTTGAATTATTTAGCTGACTGTACCCAACTTGGTCTTTAACTTTGTTTTGATATGTTGTGGGGAATTAGATTTGTTTTGAGCGAAGTTGTCGGCACGTTTTATATATTTAAACCTCATGTAATGTAGTGTAGCAGTAGTGTAGGTGGACTTATTGCAACGAGGCATTCTCTACTTATAGTTTTATACTCTTTAACATAAAATAACAAATTATAAAAAAAAATTGGACAGCTGATGTACACCTTTGTACATCAGTTGTCCAATTTTTTTTTTTCGAACTTTACCCACAATTGGGTTTTCTGACAGCAAGCCTAAAATATATTTCTAAGAAATTTTATTTATGAGGATAACTGGAACAAATGCACAACAAAAATTTAAGTTAAATAATCTTTCTCTACCAGTCAACCTTTGAATTTGGGTTAAAAAAGACTACACTGTGGAAGGTGTGCACAATAAATAAATGACATACTAGCTTCTGCGGCTTCGCCCGCGTGAAAGTAGGTTTTCAATACAAACTTTGAACCCCCGTTTCATCCCCCTAGGGGAAGAGTTTCGTGAAATCCATTCTTAGCGGATGTCTACACCCTATAAGGAACCACTACTTGCCAAATTTTAAGTTTGTAGGTGTTATATTTTCTGAGATTTCCTGATTAATCAGTGAGTGGTATTTTGCTTTTATATATATAGATTTCAAATAGAATGTAATGTTATTAAGTTGCTTAAAACAATAAAATACATGTATATGATATTATAGATTAATGTATTGATGATGTTCAGTAGATGAGTGTTGGGTTCATGTGGTATGTGTCGCAAGTTCGATTTTTACATGGAAAACACTGAAAATTCTTTCGTTTCGATGTCTTGTGTAAGATTTTTTTTAATCAATGAACAAATACAGTGTATAAACCATTAAAAATAATATTGATTTTTCTTCTTTTAAGTTAAGGTTAATTCTCAATAACACCATGAAATGCACAGTGCCTTCAGTGTTATATAGAGTCACACTGTAATATTTTAGATAAGTATAATATACATACAAATCTTTAGGCTATAACACTCTTGAGATTTATTTTTTCTGAAGAAGGGTGTCCTTTTTCATAGACACTCGTCTGTCAGGACCCACCTGGGCTGTCGCAGTTTATTTATGATCGATCATTTGATGATGATCAGTTTATACACAAAAATTACCTACTAACACCCCCCCTCCCCTATTGTCCTAATTGACGTTTAAGTAATTAAGAACCATTTGTTCGACACTTATTTCTTGAATAGCCGAAGTTAAGATAGATTGAAAATGTGACATTGTATATATCTTGTTACTCGTACATATATTGAATTATTAGCGAGACCGCTATGAATGACGCTGCCATGAAGTTTAACATTGTTTTAAAAATTACCCTCTTTCTGGGGCAGTCGGGTAAAAAATATCCTCATTACATTAATCCAAACGACAGTTATCTCAAAATCCATCAGACGCTATCACCGCTCACATCATCAATCACATACCGCTAACAAAGTTACATTTACTGCTACTTGATGTTATACAACTTAATTTACCTACTATGACGTCTTAATACCATCACGATGCAAGAGAGGGACAGAGCTACTCAGTATGGGTAGCGCCATCTCTTTTTTACACCGGAATCGTAATGTCCTTGGTACTTCATGCACCCTTCGCTTCGGTCCTTAATCGTGGAAAAGTGTATCTTTATTGAGGATCTGACAATAATGATCTGTTGGATCTATAGATCTGATAGCGATTGATTGGCCTGTTTTGTTATGCGCAATAGTGTACGATAGCCAGCAGATAATTTTTGTAGCAGATATTGTTTCGTATTTGGAAAATGTGATGTAGGCGGTGGATTAGATCGCTTTTGTCTAGTATTAAGATGATGATTTAAAAAAATAAATAGTGTCGAGAACGAGACTCAACTTTTGGAAATAGGATTTTAGGATTTGAGCATTTGCGCCGCGTGTATGTTTGTTATTGAAATATTTGCAAATAAATAAAACACCACAGGTTATTGCTTGAGCTCACCACATAGCTACAAAGGACATTTTTTTTTGGTGGGTTAATCATCTAATGACAAATCTCGCCATTAGGCGGAGCGGGAGATAGTGACAAACTTTTACTGATTAAAATCCCACTCCTGTTCCTTCGTCCCAGGGCCAGGGTTTCGTTTTCACACTACCCATGGCCCCAGTAGGCTTCGACCCTGCTGGGTCCCTACGATTTGCTGACATCTCCCTGAGGCGCGCTCGAGGCTACAATGGACATGGATATTACCAAAAAACCTCTTAATAAAAACCTAATATTCACATGAACAATCGACAACAGTTAATAATAAATGAGCATAGCAGTTGAGAGTTTGTCATGCTCACTCAAATAGCTTACTGATTGTAGTGCGTGTGTTGGATCATTCGGTTCCCTTAAAAATTGCCTCTTCATTTTGAAGGGTGAATGCTGATAAATACGTCGTGTTCCTAAGCGAACGCTGTCAGTTAAAGGTCATCTCTTAGCTGCCAGTAGCTTATTTTAATTTCTATAATAAAGTTAATTTAAACTGTTTTTTTTTTTACTTCATTTGCATTATTCTCACATAATACAAGCAACAAGATACATGTAACCGATATATTTGTAATATATAACATGATTTAAAAGAGTGTCCTTGCAAATTCTTTTCTTATCTACTTACTTAAATAATTCATTTAAATCTCAACATCATCTCAAACTTGTAAAAAAACATCTAAGTACTCTATATGTTCACATCACTCGACAAAATTGCTTTCAAGGTAAAAGTAGTTTATGATTATGAGTTACATTCACTTCAGAGTTCAACAGTTACTTGAAATATAATAAAATTACATTAACAGCGTCGACAAGTCAAAATATAACGATTTGCAATGCATATCTCAATTTTTTTTTGACAATTGTAATACGTCACATTGTCAAGAGTGTATTATTTCTATCAACCTTCTGAAGCTATCCCATATAGAGTGCTGCGCGAGCGCACGTCCAGTTTACAAAATTAATCTCTCGTTAATGGCGTCCACTGACAACTTTATTGGGAACAACCTCAACGTGACGTCACGGTGGAGTCGCTCAGTGCTGACCGACAGTTCAGTAGCAACCGAATGTATTGACACACTCTGTCTGATTGATTGGAAAGCTTCAGAAAGGATTTAATGATTTTATTTAATGGTATTGACCAACGGAATTGAGTGGTTCGAATTGATTATGATCTCAATTAAAATTAAAGAAACAATTTATTTTTAAGTAATCTTTTCAGTTACTGCTGGACTAGTAAAGGGACTAAATGACATAGAAAATAAAAGTCGTTTCACTTGACTGTTTCTATTTATCATAGTCGTCAAAAAAAGAAGAAACTTTAAAACGCATCCACCGATATTACCTACTTCACCAATATCAGCCATAAAATAAATACTAGCCCATAAAACTCATAATTTAACGGTTTCCGCCATTTCTGTAACACTAGTTTGAATTTTTGAAAACCGAACTAGATTTATTTACCGTTAGTGACGTCACACTGGTATAGCACATTGTTAAGATGTTAATTGGAGCATTTTGCTAACAATTAGTTTATAATTTTATTTCGTTTCACACGATTCTTTGAGGTGTGAATATTTTTGTGAAATTAATTAGAGTTTTGATTTTTATGTGAGAAATGATTGTTGTAAAATTAATTATAATTATTACTCGTAATTATTTTTGAGAATATAGTTAATTTTTGTTAAAGAAAAAGTTGTAGTGAGCTAGTAGAATTTATGCTTGTGTCATGTGAACACCAGAACGTTCGTTAATTTTTGTAATTAAAAAACGTTCAAAGTTAAAGTGCAAAATCATCTCAAAGACAATTAATTTAAAAAGGTACATGTATGTAGGAGTGGGTTTTATTCACTAAAAGTTTGACACGCCCTCCCGTTCAGCTCTTGAGCGGGAGAAGTCATTGGATGATTTTCTTCATTGGATGTTTGACGAGTTTTTGACATTGGTTGTCGTTGAGATGATATTATTACTTTGAACATATTTAGCCTTCTAACATTCCATTAAATTACGTTTACTTAATGAAAATACGTCAGACCAATATCATAGAGGTAAAAGTTTGTGAGTGTGTATGTTTGTTACTTCTTCACACTCGAACGGCTGAACGGATTTGGATAAAGTTTGGCACATGGGTAGATCATGTCATAACAACAACTTTTTTACTTTCACATGGGTGGAACCGCGAGCAGAAGTTAGTAAATATAAGGTTACAATTAGCCTTCAATTCATAAACGTTATTGAAGCTTATTTTCACCATTATTTTTACTGAGCCTACCATAAATTAATTTGTTAAGTGGATCATCATTTATCATATCTCGTATCATGACAGTTATTTCATGAAGTACTAACTGTCCGTTTTTTATACAAACGTTTATAAACACACACCGCATACATTTAATATGGCGTAACGGCGCTCGGCTAAATCTCATGTAATTGGGTGTTCGCGGACTGAACACAAGGGATACTGTTAGTGCCCAAGGGATAGGAGAATGGCGGGGACTTCTGTACATGATTCAATTTTGTTAAAAGGTTTACTTTTATGGTCCGGATACGGACACTTTCGATGCTTAGGGAATTTTTAGGGATTTTTTAATATATATACATAGCACTTTTTGAAGCACCTTATTTGAAGTAAATTTACTTTTATTTAAAATTTTAAATAAACGTGTATAGGTATTTTTATTTCAATTGATTCCTTGAATCTAAGTGAATTTGTGTTTTTTAGACAGAATGAAACTGAGATTAGATAGGAATACTCTCCGGGACTTAAGTCACTTATTAAGACCGTTGAAGCAAATAAAAGTTCAAACGAAAAGACTAAGGTGAAAGAGAGTTTAGGTTTAAAATGAAAAAAGACTCACAAACAGATTTAAAAATATCCTACACTAGCGACTCACTCCAGCTTCGCACTGGTATTAGAAATCTCTGAAATTCTCGATTATTTTCTATGCTATATATTATGAATGTATTATACACCTAAACCTTCCTCATGGACCACTGTCTATTGGTAAAAACTACATGAAGTCCCTTCAGTAGTATTTGAGTTTTTTGGTTTCATACAGACAGACAGATGCTGTCAGGGACTTTGTTTTATAACTATGTACGAACTATACGGTGTTTGCTTCCTTACAATTGAGTATTTGGAACTATTACTTGGTATGAGGAACAAGGATTTTATATTAAACTCATAAATCGCTCATATCTCATAACTTATACTGATATTAAACATTTATTTATTTTAAAGGTATTAATTACATTCCAGTTACGAACAGACGCTGAGTTTTGGTGGAACATCAAGAATTTGATTTATGACAGTAATGGTATACATGAATATTGGTGCGTGAATTTACCGATATAATACCTATAAATAGCTGTGTTATTTGAATGGAATAGAAATACGCACACAATATTTTTAATAGGTATTAGATTGTGACAAAATCTAATCTAAAGTAAAAATATATATATCTAAAGTAAACTAACAATAATTATTTGATTAATATTTGCTAGCAGTACGTAGATGGGTACTACCTTTTTTAGTTTAAATTATTATAGTCCATTGTAATGCTCAGGGTTCCAGACAAACCGAACGAAAGACGAGCAAGGCAGGAACAATAATTTAAGCAGGGATTTCGAACCTAATTATATTAATGAATAAATCCACATTAAATAAAACAAAGAAACACAATCCTCTAACAAAAATAATACAAAAAATTACACGTCGGGATCGAAACCGAGGCGGATAAACGTAAGTCCGCAAGTTCTTTCTCCAAGCTAATCGTTCCTAGTCAACTGTGGCACCTTCGATCCTGCATCACGTGCCCTGTTACCTGTTCACGTAGGGACCTAATGACATCAGCGGACGGCACTGCCGTGGCCGAATACTGGGCCATACAAGGAATTTGACTGGTTTTGCCATCGATACGCTAAGAAGAAGAACTGTGGCAAATATGATGATCGGTAGTGTTACAGCAAATCAACGAGTTCGTTGCAATTTGAGTAAGGTCCAAGCCCTTGGTCAATGTCCGGGTAATAGGAGCGTTTTCGCAAGCTGAGAACAATAATAATGAATGTGTCAGCATTGTGGAACCGTGCACGATCATAAAAGAACAATTTGTGAAATAGGCGCAAACACATACCCCGTTTCCTCCATAAATCGCACTCAAAGGTACATCTACTCAGTACACCACTGATATAGTGTGCATTACGTTAGGCGTATTCCAATAAAATGGCTCAATTAAAAAAAGTTAAATAATATGGTTCAGCTTAACACGAGTTCGAGTCTCTTTGTTATTTTTTCCATCATGTTACGCGCGGTATAACTAATTTCTTGCCACCGTCACTTGTCAAATAACAGGTGATGTTCAAATAAAGTGGCGAGCCTAGTGACGCCATCTATTTTTTTAAATTATCGAACAAGTATCTCGATCATTACACCATCCTAAAGTTGTCTGGTAGATATCGCTGTCAGCGATAAGATCGCCACTGTACCCATAGATTTAATTTTGTGTAAAATTGTTACTATTTTGGTGTACAATAAAGTTTATTGTATTCTATCCTAACAATAATCTACATTCTAGACCATAACCTTACCTATCTTTTCTCATTTCTACTTACAAAAATAACCTCAATGACCCAGCATTTGGCTCCAAAACCCAGTTTAACCCGCGACTTATTACCTGCTATTGTCAATGATCAGTCGATAACCGTGATCACCAGCCGACTTAACCCTCAAACCGTTAAGACCTCACGCGGTAATAACCGGCATCGCATAATGCGCGGTAATGAACGGGTTAGTTTTGCATGTCATTCCCGTCAAATGACATTGAGTCCATGGCATTTACTTGGATTTTTTTCTGGGTTATTTGTATTATGTAGTGGGGGCAATCAATTCTTTGGTCTAAGAAAGAATAGCACGTGAATAAAGAAATAATTATTGCATTCAATATATATATATATATATATTTAATTTTTTTATTCAATATATTATGGAAAATTAATCTCAGATTTTTTGTAAAAAATAAGTTGGTAAACTAAAAGTTAAATACAGATTGATTTTTTTTGCATTCAATTCAGTATTTTATACGCTTTAAAATTACTACAAAAATTGGCCAAAAAATCTAATCCGCGAAAACCGTTCGCTGCCACAAAACGCGTTAAACAGAAGACCAGTTGAGCACCGCATTAAAAAACAAACTGTATTTTGGCCACAAAAATGTGAGTATGTGACCACTATGTGGGTTTACGAGCAGCGCCTCATTCGTATGTCGAACGCGTACGTTTAGTATTTAGAACTGTTTGAGATTTGTGTACGCAAGTGTACTTACTGGGATAATCTTCGTCCGGACTTTTGTTTGTGACTGTGTCACATGTGTAGTCAAATATTTTTAGATATGTTATCCAGTTTTTATGTTGCCGAATAGTATTTTATGCAATCCAAAAAAAAGTTCTGGTGAAATTGAGACAGTGGTACCTAGTCATAAAAAGTACTTATGTGATGACACTGAGAATAAAACAAACCAGCACCCGAGAATTTGGTGGAATTTTTATAGACACAGGATATGATTCAAATGAGTTAAATAGTAGTAATGTAAAATGTAATGTTTATTTTAAGTTCTTACAGTCCTTTCTCTGCTTGTCAGTTTAAGTTTGAGTAAAAATTTTGTTTCTATTTTGGTGTGGTTATTCTATTTTATCCACTAATCCACACTGGGCCCACGTGGTGGATTATGGCCTATTCCCTCTCCTAGAGGGGAGGCCTGAGTCCCAGCAGTAGGAACATTATAAGGCTGATTATTCTTATGCTGCTCTATTCAGTATCTTCAAAAAGTTAATAAACTGCAATAAAAACTAATTTAATTAACAAATAATCTACAGTAGAAGTACGAAGAGGCTATAATATGAAATAAGAATTCGCAAAAACCTGTAAGCTACTTGCCAACTCATTCCCTTTACAAGCAAACACCAAAGCTCTTTCACGCACCAATTTTGACATTTTCGTACTAAAACGACTTCGAGGTAAAGTATACATAATTTGGGCAGCTAATAAGCAGTTGTCAGTCAGTACCAGGTCCGGTAGGGAACAGGTTCCTTGAGGTAACGGGACCGGCCTGACCCCAATACGGTTTTCGGAACCTTTGGCCGGTGGCATCGATGAAGGACATCAAGATGAGAATATGAGATCTGTTGATTGTTGGAAGATTTCAACGAAGGATTTGTTGATTGAAAAGTAAACTAAATCAAGAAAATCGACTTTCTAAAAAAACAGAGATTTTTAATAAAATAAATTAAGTTTTTCCTTTTTAATGGTAGGAGAAATTTTCCATTATGAAAACATTCATTTTCGATACAAAAGATTATGAAATAAGTCTTTAGATAAATAACCAAATTGATTCAGATTTGTAACTTCTTATTAAATTAGATGTATAGTTTTGGAAAAAAACATAGAGTGAGCTGTACGTCGGTATGTAGTCAGGTATCGTTATTATAATAATTCTTTCTTTTAGACGAATGTACTGTATTTTTCATACTGTACAAAAATTAACCTCAGAATAACCGTTGGAATGAGGATAAAATCATTATTACTGTCAAAAGCTCACGTTGTTTTTAGCGCATTGCATCTTGAATAACAGATGATATCAAAACTTAAAGTTATTCTGACGTAATTTGCCGTAACTCATAAATTAACCCTTTGAAGGAGTCGATACAAAAACGCTACATTGTTGTAAATAAAATAAAAAAGCCTCCTCGATAGCTGGCAGCGAGTATGTATGTAAATTCCTAAGAAGCCAGCCTCCGCCCTTTTTCATCGCTTGACCCAATTTTTGGAGACTTAAAAAGAGTCATCTTACGGATGTAAACCGAATTTTGTGACGTAATTAGCCAAAAGAAAGTTGTTATTATAAAAGAAAAAATATTTTTGTATTTATATTTAAATGATATTCATTTTAATATTTGAATGGATCTTGCAATTTAATTTCTAGACATTTTTATACAAATAGAAAGTTACTATTATATGAGTCATTTTTGGAAAAATAAATCATTAATCATTGTTTGTCCTTGATCCCGTCGTGCTATTCTTAGTGAGAATCTTCTCACGAATAATACAGACGCTGACAAAAGAAAGTAGTCGATTTTCCTTAAAGAAATCCTTTTCATAGAATTTGATTCAATTGAGTTAAAAGTAACAAAGAAAGTGAATCAATAATAAATTGTTTTTTTTTCCCAATCGAATAAAACATTTGAGAAAGTTTTTTGTTTGTCACTTAACTTTAAATCAAAACCTGTAAAATGCTATGTGTTGTGAACAAATAAATATTTTTTTCATTGAACAATACCAACAATTAGATCTTATCAAATATTCAAACTTGAATTTCCTTTTTATAGTCTCATAAACAATAAGTATAGTCTGATTGCACCATCTTTTAAACCTCTTATTAATCAGCGGTTAACTTCAAGCGGTAACCGATTGCTAACTTGATAACTATTCGACAGCAGTACAGTTTTTTGTTCGACAGTTAGACAATACAAGCAATTTAAAATCTAACAATACTAAAAATGTACTTCTAATAGTACCTGTGCAATTTATCTTGTCAAAAGCAAAACTGTAATTTGACAGGTAAACTAAGTTTGTAATTATTTGCAAGCCTTTTGAGATTGACACCACTTGACTTGTTAAATTGCTGAAAATGAGTTGGCGAACTTAATGTAATTAAAATTTTATATATAAATATTATAACCGTATTTCGTAAAAGTTTACTTAAATTTGCTGTCATCATTTATGTATGTTTGTGTGTAATTATATTTGTAGCTTAGATTTCTCAAAGGCACATGTTGTAACACAAATACTTGATGAAAATATTTATGATCCAAGTGCACAACATTTAAAATAAAACATCTAAATCTTTTATTTTTCTTATATTAATGAAATGAATGTGATAAAGCTCCGTCGCTGTTGTCGCCAAAACATAGTCAGTCTCATCATTTAAGATCACACGGAAAACAACATATATTTGAACAAAACGTTTAAGTTAAAATCTCACGACTTCGTGTATGGTCTCAAATATAATAACACAAGTTTAATAACTCTCGCAAAATAAACCCAACAATTAACCTGGCTTTACAGTTAGACCCGTTTCACTTTTTGAGACGAAAGCCTTCCCCCCGCGTCTTCATTTCACCGCCCTCCCCCGCAATGGCCTCGAAACCTCGTTTCAAAGTCAAGTCCGTAGTAGTCACGTGACTGTACTGAATTTGTGCCGAAAATCAGTCACGTGTTTTGACTTCTTGTTGAAAATTGGATAGAACGTTTACGGTTTTCGATAAAAATCAGGACAAGAATTCATTGAGAGATAATATTAGGGCTAGGCCTGCTTGCACTGCATATCAGAACACACTTCTGTCAAACTTTTAAAGTTTTTAGAGACATAATTTATGATGAATATTTATTAATTTGTGTTGCAAGTCAGTAAATAACCTAGATCAAGTTAACCAGCACTTAATCCGTAGTTATTGATTTTCCATTTTTTCATTACCTAAATAGTCCGATGACTTTCATTTATGGAAAAAAAATGGTAACTCGACCGTTTTGGTTAAGAATATAATAATACATATGTCGAACTGCTATAATTAGTTTTCCGATTCAAGCCATTGGACTCTTGAAAAAATTGTTCTTTAAGTTATAACAAAAAGTTATTGAAAGAGACTTACTGAACCAAATAGGAGGCGTTTTGATCATGTAAAGCAATTACAAGGCTTTGCTTCCTGCTCATTCCTTTCTTCTATGTTTCGCTGCTGATCTAAAAACAAAAGAATAAATAAACTTTATTAACCATTTTAAGACAAAATACAGTTCCTGAAGCTCTCACAGACAGCTGCGCGGCGACAGAGCAACTAATGGAATTAGACGCAAATGGTTTTTTGCTATATGTGCCACGATTTCAATGAAAATGCGTTGTTGTAATGGTCGCAGCGCGCTTGTGTTTGAGAGCCTTTATACACCATTCAAAACATTATCATAGTATCCATGAACTAACAACGTAATATAAGTAAAATAAGGGTTGTAGTATAGAGATAGATTTAAAATAGTAAAGATAGGGCTGTCCAAACTTCGCTTAAACGCATTCAACATACAAGAAACATGACATTTTGTGAGTTCGCTTTGCTCTATTATGACCTATCTATGACCAAATTCTAGCGTTAGGAACGCTTGGATGCTCGAAGAGATAACTCGGCCCTGGAACGCAGAGGGCAACTTGCAGCACAAGTTACTAAAACCCATCTGTGTTCTTTCTTTCAAAATTGGGTTTTACTCCGTACAAGTTTGATACTCCTTCTCGTTCCACCTAGAGAAGTCATTTGGTGATTTCCCACCAAAACAAAAAGAAAATGGAAAACGCACGGTCTGTCCTGTTCTTACTATAAAGTCTGTGGGTGTGACAGAATTGTAAAGTACAATCATTAACCCTATTTAGCGTGCTTACGACTCAATTAATAAATAGTAAATATTCTTTGACCTGTTAAGGGTCGTAAACATTTTAATTCCTTCATTTTCAGCTTACCTCACGTTAGGATGTTAATTATAATTATTCATGAATGCAATCGACATAGATTTTATTACATTATTATAACGGAACAGAGGCCACAAACATTTCTATGTTAATTTTGTAAATAAGCATTTTTAATTCATTTACTTGTTCGTGTGGCCTATTAGATGGTTTAATAAAGATGTAGTTTTCACAGCTATCTTGAATAGAGATGTCAAGATTTGCACGAGGTGAGGCTCACGTTGTTTTAATTCTGGGGTCTTACCAAATGATTTAACCGCTTTAGTTCTAAAATTATATAATTTATGATTGTTAAGTATTTATTACTTTACCGCAGTATGCCTGTTGCCAAAGGTCACGTCTTTTTTATCAAATCTGGGAAATTATCTGATGATATTTTCCGCCCTTTTCGTGTCAGATTTTTATAATCATCATTAAAATATTACCACTGCTGGGACTCAAGCCTTCTCTCTAGGAGAGGGAATGACAATTAAATTTTCCTAAAATTTTGATCCCATGAAAATCTAAAATGTGTTAAACCTAAGTTACCTGGTCAACTAACATCATATTTTTATCAAAGTGATTTTTGATAAAATATCTTAATTTTGAACATTTATTGATAGAAAAAAAAACTGAAATAGATAACTTGGGGCATATCTATTAAAAAAATATCTGAGGACTTTTCAATCGGGCAGAAATTGCACACAAAAAGTAAATTAAGTTTATTGACACCACAGTGAATAAAATGAGGAATCCTTTACAAAATTAAGGCATAAAAATAAGATTATTGTGCCAAAAGAACCACAGCTTACTATAATGTTAGATAGATGGCAACATTTGTTTTAGCAGAAACACTGTGGGCAAAATGGGCAAGCAAACAAAGCTTGGTACAACATTAGGTACAGTTGCCAAAGGTACGTTATGCCAGGTGGCAATACTTTGTATTTTTTTAACCAATTCATCCACAAATTTGGAAAACCAAGACAACCTGCAATAGCTGTAACACCAGTTTGAAATAACAACCTTTGTTTTTTGAACTTCTAAAATTCGGAGAGTTTCTCATACTCTTTGCTCTTAACGTTTCAGAGTTGCGGACACTCTTTCACGACGTCAGTCATCACAGCCACAGAAAAAAAAGGTTTGGCTGGGTATAACCACTTAACGCTAGTTTCCAGCACAACATTTTCCAAAACAAACAAAAATCAATGCCCTACAAACAAGCTAATAGACGCTGCAAACAAAGCTTATCAGCGTATTGGCAAGCAGGCGCACGTGTGCGCACACCTCACAGTTACCGTACGTCGGCGTGACGTAGCCGAGTAACTGCGCGCACGCCTGGCCGCGCTCGAACAAGGCCGTTCGACGCCCGGGCCGCGCCACGTGGCGGCATTAACATAGTGCGGGACCTAGGACCGCGGCTTTACTGCTATTACATGGATGGACACTGGCTTGTGATTCATTTGTTTTATTTTTCAAATTAAGTTGTTGTCTTACACTACTTTGCTGTAGGATTATACGGGTGACAGTTGTCGGATTCATACAATGTAGCTACCTATCCTTTTCTCTCATCTTAAAGATGCATATTTTCGTCCTGCTGTCGTCTACTCCATCCATGCTATGTAAAAAATACCTTAATGAAATATAGAAAAACGATAAAAAAATATTTGTTACAAATATATTTTT
Source organism: Mythimna vitellina (assembly GCA_949316375.1). Lineage (NCBI taxonomy): Eukaryota > Metazoa > Arthropoda > Insecta > Lepidoptera > Noctuidae > Mythimna > Mythimna vitellina. Next base: position 744,281 of record OX438687.1, on the reverse strand, counting down.
TAAACCAAGAAGTTCCTTGGATTTTTTGAACAGTGTAGGTTCTAAGGAACTCCTTGGTTTTCCAAAGAGTATATCTCTCGGCGTTATCGAAATGGTAAGGAACTGATCATGTAACATTTTGATACCGGTGTTAATTACATCTTTTTTTATTTTATTCAACTGCTATCAGTGTTACCATGTAACTTGTTTGAAGCCTAGCTTGTATACGCAGGTACATCGGAATTCATTGATGTTATTTTTATGTTTGTTGAAATAGTGATATGTATGTATGTAACTGGCTTTTTTCCCTCAATTGGGTCTCTTCAGTGATTAGTCTATATAGATATGTCATGTATTTTTAATTTAACATTTTAAGTTAGAATTAAATAACTTGTTAGTCTAAATGCTAGGCTAGGTTGTAATAACCCAAAAGTTGTAAACACTACGGTCCATACTTTCTAGGATAATTGAAAAAAAAATACCTTTCATAATTATCAACAAAAACAGCTAATATTTAGTTTTAATATGCCTTTTTTCCTAGTGTTCTATAACCCTTTACCCTCCTATGTCCCTCTCATGTAGGTTCTACCCGCGATGGCAACACATGTATTTTATCTATGTATAATATAAAAAATCGTCATAATTTACGCAGTTTGATGGCAGTGACCAGTGGTTCGGTGCCGGGCGGGGCACACGACCGGGCGCTCGCCCGAAACCGAGGCCCCGTTACAAGGGACAAGGACCTCGAGTAAAACCGCGGCCACAAACATGACTAGAAGTGTGAGATTTATGTAGATTTGTTGTTAGTTGTGTCATTTATGTAATGCTGTTATTGTTGAAGTAGATTTGTGATCCTACATCATTATGGAATAATAATAAATGAAGAAAAAGTTTTGCTTTGAGAGTCTTGTTGACAACTGTCAACGATTCTGAATTTAGAATTTGTTGTTTAGAACTTAAAGAACTCTGGTTGAATGCTTAACTTTGATAACTACTCATGCTAAAAGGTAAGAAAAAAAAAGTATAAAAGCGCGCGCAAGAGTATAAAAGTCTTTTTCATCAATTCATCATTATTTCCAAACACTAAAGCATTTACTTTTTTGAAATCTTATTTAATAAAAATCTATAGTATCGAAGTAGAAGTAACGAAGTGAAGAAGAAAATAAACTGTACGTTTCAATGAAACTTATTTCGAGCAGTTGTAGTCTCTACAACGTTTGTAACATCCTTATAACCGCGTCTTTACCTCTAAAGCCTTCCAGACTCGCTCTCAATGAAATGTGGGTCAAGTTTATTGACAAATCAGGACGTTGCCCGTGCCTCATTTCCCTCACTCCTATAGCTCCGTCCCTGTCTCTCGCAGGCTGCGGTACTACTCTTTTAGGATGATGGAGCCCCCAATAGGAACCGTGTTCGGAGGTGTATAAATAACAGTATACAGTTCTTTTGGTTCTGAATTCGGAGAAGATAAAAATGACGAGATTAGCTACGTGCCGAACTAATACTTCTATTGTGGGTTTGCAAGTGAAGTCAAAAATAGAAGAGTTGCTAGCCTGTCGGTTTTCTATCGTTTACATTTCGGGGAGTGTACATTGAAATTGCACAATTTAATTCCGCCAAGTTCGTTCCATCATCGGACTACAAGACGTACGGTGTTGTGCCACCGGTACATGGTGGACTTCCCACCAATACGTACAAAGCGTTTTGGGAACACATTCATTACGCGTACAGCTAAGGATTGGAATTCCCTGCCGGAGTCTGTGTTTCTTGATAGCTATAACCTAGGGATCTTTATGTCAAGAGTGAATAGGTTGCGTCTAGGCAAGCGTTCTCCATCCTCGGCCATCGGTTATCATCAGGTGATATAGTGGTCGAACGCGAGCCTATCCATATTAATAGTAATGATAAATTAGGCCCCTTGTAGGTTAAACTTAAAGAAATAAAAAATTGGTACACTTAATCTTATCATATAATACACACTCAATTATATAGGCAACTACAGCTTATGCATAACTGTGTGTCAACAGAATAAATACCAACATCATTTCAATTTCCGAATTCTCAGATCATTGCCAAAATCTATATATCTATAATAAAGATCAAAATGAATAACGTACAATAGTTTTTCAACAAGATTATAATTACGTGTAGATAATACTACAATAGAAGAATCAGTAGATCAGCAAAAAATAAAGCCTCCAAACGCCCATTAACCTAGTGAAGGATGTGCGGCGTCATATTACGTGACGTCACTTCCTTCGCTTATAGAAACGATATCCGGTTCGTTCCGGATTTAAGAACGATGTAAATAAAAGGGTTGTTTGCCTACATTGTTAGGGGTAGTTTAATAGTCCCTACTATTAAGTGCAACCCCTTTTTTTGCCAAGAAAGGCGTTTGTAATGGGATAAAAATAAGGTGGCAGTAGTTTCTTAGATTAATTGGCGTGTTTTAATAGTTTTCGTGAAGGGTAAACAAGGATCTTTAGGGAGAGGAGACGGATAGTGATAGCACATGTCTTAGTGGTCTGGTGGATGGTTTGGAATTTAAGTTTGGAACTGAGAAGAAAGAGTGCTGGGAACGATTACACAATGCTTGTAAGGTTACTGGCAAAGTGATAAGAGATAAAATAAAAGTTACCCAAGTTCTACTGTAATCGAATTGTACTACAAATGGACCGCTCGACTTCTCTCGCTCTGGGTGGAGTGAAAGGAAGTATCAGATTGTTACTAACTAGAACCCACTTAAGTTTCTGCAGTAGCCCATTGCGCTTCAAGGACACGGTACCTCTTTCGAACTCAGTCAATAAAGCAAATTAAGTTAAATAAGATAATCCATAGAGAAAGATTTTAGAGATTTTATTAGAAAGAAAAAAAAATTTGTTTGTCACATCGCACGGCAGACAAACAATAGTTAATACCAACTGAACCTTAGGTTGTAATATAGTTTTGTTTAGTTCGGACGACCCCGACTTTACTGAAGATCCAAAGAGCCCCGATCTCGTTTGATTAAAAGTTTGTCCCGATACTAGAACAGTAAACATCCTCATACAAAGGATGCTAGTGATGTACCCACGAACGTCGATCAAAGATATCGGCACATCTTCCAAAATTCCCACAGTACACACATGTTCAGTTTTTTTCTCCTACCTGCTGTATTTCGGCCCAATTCAAATATTGACTGATTGAAGGGTTCGGAGGACATCTGTCGCAGGCTCTGTAGGTGAAAGCAACACGCGAGAAAGCCTTAACATATGCACATAAAACCTTATTGTTCGATAACATGTGGTCTTTTGAAATGGCCAAATTTTAAAATTTTTGGGACTTTGTGTGTAGTTTTTTTTATATTCAATGTTTTATAAGTATGGGGTTATTTTTATCAATTATTCGTCGACAATTGTTGTAAGAGACACTTTCTCTTTGATATAAATCAAAGTAAATAAAGATCGATTATGCATTCATATTCTTTTGAAAAACTGAACGATTGTCTCAGATGTTTACGTCCTCGTATATTAGACATCAACGAGCGAGATACTTTTCAAAGATTCATTATTATTATGATTTTACTTTTATTTACCTTTTACTGACCTGTTGGTCTAGTGATTAGTGGCCCTGACTGTTATGCCGGAGGTCGTGGGTTCGATTTCCACCCAGAAAAATGTTTGCGTTTTGAGTACAATCATTTGTTCTGTGTTTGGGTGTAATTTATCTATAATATGAATGTCCTTAGATATATAAGTATGTTTATCAGTAGTTTAGTACTCATAACACAAGCTCTGCTTTACATAAGACTAGACCGCGTTGTGTGACAGTTGTGAAAAAAAAAAAATACTTATAATAATGGGAATATATATATATTATTATACCTACTTTATTGTTTGCTATTAAATATATTTACTGGTACGTTTTAATTATCAAGAGACCACTCAGCAAGGTAAAGCTAGTTGCCAACTTAAGAGTGAAAATATCTTTGTTGTAACCTATTTTATACCAAATTATAGCCACCGGTTGATACGATCAATACAATGATGAGTTAGTAAAATAGCTGATAGACTATATAAAATTGCAATACGATAACTTTAAGCTTAAAAATCATAAAAATTTCTCTGCCATTCAAAACAGGCTATTTTAATACATAAATTCTCAAAAGTATCACTACTAATAATGATCCAAGTAACAATAATTGGTTCCTAAAGCTTGGGATAGGATCCAAGTGGGTCACAACACCATGTTCTAGTCTAGAACATAGATATGGAAGCGGACCGGTCGCTGATGCGCGGCTTTCTCTCACAACTACGCACCGGACTGTTCGCTGCTAACGTCACGCTCATTTGTTGAATAGGGTAGGCAGAATTGCAGATAGATTAAAGAAAATATATGTTAGAACGATAAATGGCATTGGTAGAAAGAAAAAAAGCAATTGGGAAGCGTCAAGTTGGTAGGCCTCCCACAAGGTGGACCGATAACCTGGTGAGGGTCGCGGGAATCTGAAGAATGCGAGATGCACAGGACCGTTAATTGTGGCGACACTTGGGGAGAGCCTTTATCCAACAATGTACGTCTTTCGGTTGAATTGATAGGATGGGGAAGACCAATACATATCCTACTAGGGAGCCACGCTTGTCCTGAAAAGATGGAGTCAGATAAATCTACTCTACTAACACCCAAAAACTTTTCTTTAAGCAGTTACTGTTTAAACTGTTAGTATAGTCATGTGCAATTATTTTAGACTTTAAAAGTCAAAATCAAATGTATTTGTTACACATAAGTATAATGTTATGGTACATGGTGTCAATTATAAAATATCTAATCACTATGTGCTGCCTTGCTGGGCATTGGTTGCAAGTTTATAGACTCCACCAAAAACTTAGTACTGATTTAAGTCGGAAAATAAATTTATATATCTACAATGCATTCAAGGACAGTAGTTTTCTCTTCGGAAAATTTACAATACATGCGGGTGCATGCGTGGACTATGTAGTACTATATACCACCCTTAGTACTACGGAATAAGGGCGCTGTTGAAGTCAAATGTTATCATGGACTTGAAGTTGACTGTGCAGAGGTGGGCTTGTATCGTTTAGTGTTAGAGGCCAATTCTAGCAGGTCAATGACATTAGCAAATAGTATACTCATCACTTTCACTTGAGTAGACAGTCACAACACATGACAAACAAACAGTTCAGAGAAATTGGTCACTATAGTATTATTTCTAGTGTAGAGGCAGAAATCAAGGATAAATACTGTTGGTTGCTCATCATCATAAGCATCTCCCTGTCTTCTCCAAACTATGTAAGGGTCGGCATCCAGTCTAAAGTGAGCTTTGGCCTAGCTGTCTTCCTCGAGAACTGTTCAATATCGTCTTCAGATAATATCCTTCAGTCAGTCAAGCGGACCAGGGTCTGTGCCTCTGCCTATCCAGATACAGCTAAATACCAGCCTATCTGACCTCCACATCTCAGTTACTGGATAGAACTGGCTGTGGTTGGGCAGAGCATCTCGAAGTAAACCTGTTCGTCAGTCATTCGGGATTTTAATTAACGTAACAACGACAATAAAATATCAGTCGCTATGTTTTAGATTTGTAATTCCCTGTTGTTCTGTGTTGTGTAGCTGAATAAATATTTTCTATCTCTTTGGTTCTCTGCTTACCCCTCTGGACAAGGTACCAGGATCAGCTGTTTCGCTTTCACCTATCTGGCCAATGTCCGCGCATCGTTATCGATGCGGCAAGCGTCGCGTGCGCAGGCGCGGGTCGCGTTCAACTTGTACTCACTAGCATGTACGGGATTATTTTGATGCACTTTGATGTAGATAGGTATAGCGATTTGTCTGGGTATCTATACAAGTACACAGGCCAGAGTTCAGGCAATTTCAGATCTGAATGATGAATATAAGTAGTCAGACTAACAGTCTATCCGAGGAGTAGGTTTTGTCCAGTAAATAGGTTGGAGAGGTCTGATAGGCTGTAGCTCCATGTTAAATACAGGTATTCGGCTGGATCTGGTTAGACTGGAAGTTGACTCCTAGCTAGTTGAGAAAAAGCTAGGGAAATGATGAACAATTTTCTCCAAAGTCAGGACCAACGACTAAAATCAACTTCAAACAGAAATCATGTAGATAGCAATTTGTTGCATCAAGTTTGATTTTGAATTCTCAACATTAAACGATCCTAGTGTTGCTGTGAGCCAAAAAGTGTGGATAAGTTTAAGAGCTTACTCGTAGATTTAATCACAAAAAGACTCTTTATCAATGATCCTCCAAAACTAATAAAAAATTATAGTTAAAAACACCTAATAAAAAGTAACTAATTGGTTCAACTGAACATGCAGAATTTAAAAAATACGATCAGTACTAAATCACGGCTTGCAAGCGTGACAACACCAGACAGATGTCGGATTAGTCGATAACTCTCATCCAGCTAGATTTACCACAACATGCTAAATGGTCACGTGAAAATACACTAAACAAGTAAATATTCATTAGGTATCGATTATTTCAGACGTTGATTTAAATCTAAATCGAAAATAGAATGTAGTTGTATAGCCATACGAGTACGACTGTATTAATATCTCATAATGGTCGGTTATTGCAGTCAATTGAAAAATAATTTGAAAATAGAAGAAAAGAAAGAAAAATATTTGAACACACACAATGTAGAAAAACATGTTGAAATTAAGAAAACAGAAAAACTAACATCATGTGTCTCACGCTAGCGTGAAAAAGGTACAATTCAGCGAAAATGCCAGACCTCGGAGTTGTCTGGCGCTAGTTTCAATTTATAAATTCGAATAATTTCGATTTATAAATTCTCTATTACCGGTTAAAAAATAATAGGGTTATTTTTCGTCAGTTGAAAAATGTTTGATCTAAATCGTCTAATAAAATGACTAAAAGTTGTGTATTTAGGTAATAATATTCTAGGTTAAATTTAAGAATATAATTAAATACGGCCTCGTTCTAACACATCCACACATTGCTCATCAGAATTCAGCTAATTGTTTTGCCACACCAGAATGAGTCACTCTTCTGGCTAACTCTGTTGTAACAATGCAACTGCAGTGATCCTACTGTTTGGGAAGTCCCACCAGCGAGTGGTCAATGAAACTCCTACGTTTTGCAACATCCTGTATCCTTCGGGAAATATTCAGTAATGTGTATCTTCTCTGTTAGAACTATTTATTACATGTATTTGCAGTTGAAATCGCTCGCCAAAGTGTTATCGTGTTTTTGACTTTGGTATACGATACGAAAGCAATCTAGTTCTCGATCTTTCGATTATTAAAGAGACGGTAAGTCATCAAAATTACATTTTCTAACAAATAAATTTTAATTGTAACGTTAAATTGGTATCGATTTAGGAAAATCTGTCGTAACGTCAAGTTTTTCTACTGTGGTATGAGCGATGTTGAAAGAGCTTGTTTGGCAACGTTTACAGTATTTACGTTTAATCATAAACGAAGAGATCGCCTTAACCAAAGATTGGATTATGCAGACAGACTTGACGTCTAGAATAGACTATTGAACTATAGTTTTGTTGGAAAAATTGTCAAATTGTGTCTGTCCGAATCTACATTTTCCTCTTCGCAGCCACTTTCCAACCGCCAGCAGCCATTCAACCGGCATCATTATCTTGCACTTGACATTAAGTCTGCATGGTCATTGCCGTTCGCTTGATCCGCGCATCTCCGGCGTGCGAGTGAAAGTTGCGCGCGCGCGCCTCCCCCCCTACCTCCTACGCCCCCCTCTAGCGTCGGTATATGTGTCACTGTTAGACCCCGTTGTCGATATAGTTTGTGATGCCTTTTGTATGTTGGATTTGACATTATATCGTATTGAATGGCGTGTCAATAAATTGTTGGTTTGAATTCATGGCTTAGCTGTTTTTGATTTTGGAACTGATTGACTATTTCTCTACTGGGAATCGTAAAATAGTGATTTTAACCGCAGAGTTATTTTAATAAAAGGTTTATATAGAAGTAGGCAAACGCAGTTGGTTCTTCTCCATAGAATCCAAAGTTATGGAACGGGTAATGAGCAAACACAAAGCTTTGAGTTTGAACCATGCCATTAAACAAGACTAGTCAATAGACATGAATTTATTCCTCAGATTAAGTATTACAGCTGCCGTAAGAACCCTGTTAAGTTGAACCATTAATTGCTGATAATCTGACGACTGATAACTCAGGGTCAGAAGTGATGCGTCTGTTTGGTATGAAACCTTCACAATGTGCAGTTTCCTTCAGCTTAGAAGCGAAAGTACGTCTTCGTGAATCACACCGCGCTAGCTATGAAAAATGGATGATTTTTACCACTGAGATCTGACCTACTTTAACTATTTGAGAATTGATGAAGAAAACTTTTATAAGTTTGAGGATTTATAAATGTTATGCTATTAAATTCGCAAAAGTTAAGCTATTAAATTCGAGTTTCTACTCAGTTTGGATAAACTGAGTAGAAACTCGAATGCCAAACAATATTAAATTATTTTGCGTTTCGTGAATTCAACAAAATTTATAAAAAACTTCCGCAAAGCTCATCAAAAGCAGGAGCTTTTACCCAGGCAGAAGCCTAGTAGCTTCAGCGCGAATGTGTTCCTACACATTCGCGCTCAAGGTACTAGGCTAGCATCAAATATAAACAAGTCGTTTAACGTATCATCCTCGCGATGAGTCAATGTGCTGGCGCGCTTAGCGCTGAGCCACCGCTGTGGGCGGCATACGGAACAGCGCTGTGTATGTAGGTCAGGTTTCACGAAGGTGGCCGAATAGTTGCGGAGAACAGATTAACATAATTGAAGAATTATGTGTTTGTTAATTATTTTATCAAAAAATCAACTAATAGTTTGAATTTTATTACGAAACTAGCTGCCCCGGCGAACTTCATGCCGTTTATTAGTTAATGAATGTAGTATATCTTTCGATATAGTCAACCGATTGCGATGAAACAAAGCCTTAGTAATATATCAAGATACACACAGTTTTAATGTATAAAAGTTATCTTCATCGACTTCGTACATTTGCATGCGCGCACAACTAAAAACTTCTATAGATTTATTTTATGTATAGATAGTAAAGATTAAAACGTTTAAAAAGTTTAATTATTTAAATATCTCTGTTTTATCCATACTAATATTATAAAGAGGTAAAGTTTGTTTTTATGTCTTTTTGTTTGAAGGCGGTGATCTCTGAAAGTACTGGTGGCGAAAATTTTTTCACTCATAGAAAGCTACTTTATTCCTGAGTAACATAGACTATAGTTTTATACACGCGGGCGAAGCCGCGGGTAAAAGCTAGTTGTTTATAAGAATATAGCATCCTAAATAATTGAGTCCTTATTTGTGAATTTGATTGAATTGAAATTGAAATCAAATCAAAGTTCGGCCTTTAAAGTAGGACATTTGACACGGTGTTAACTCTAAATTCAAAAACCAGCACTAAAAATGTTAACAGTGTCAATTGAAAAACCATCTAATGGTTAATAATCAAAGAAGAAGGTATCAATTAGAGAAACTGTAAAGAAGAAACAAAAATACCTATATTCCGTAACTGACCTACTGTTTTAATAGCTAGCCAACATACCTATCAAAGTTGAGTCCACACAAGGATCTAAAAAGTGCAAGTGACATACGCGGAGTAAACAAAATCTAAATTCTTATAAAACTGACCGCAATACATTGAGTAGACGAATGAAAACAACAACGAAATGAAACCATTCTGTTTGCGTAAGGGGTTCCCTGTACAAGGATTATGACTGAAGGCTATTTATTATTATGAGTGTTCTAGAATCTAGCCTGAATAGATTTAGGAAAAATAGCTTAAGAATATTTTTTTTTAAAGAGTAATCATGGAATTTCTTGCCGGTTCTTCTCCATAGGAAACGACCAATTTGTAACCGTGCACTAGGTTTTGACGTTTTACAAGTGTCAATGCAGGCCTATGTGAAATAAAAACTATTGACATTATTTATTTTTGAATTTTTAATACATAAATAGATATTGTTTGTTTTATAATGACGAAATATTTCTGTCTGTATTAGGTCATAAAAATAGAAAAAAAAAACTGGGCAAGTGCGAGTCGGACTAGTGCCTGACAAACTTACCTATGTAAATAGTTCTATTCTAGAATGGAGTATCTACTTATACGGCAGTATTTTTTTTTCGTTTGTTTAGAAATTTGATTTTAGCACTGCTTCAAGGGACCGCAGACCAGAGTATATGGTTTTAGTTTCAACTCGATACCTCCATGCGTTCTCGAGATAAAGGATCTTGAAAAATAGATAGACAGGGTATAAGGGTTTCCATAAGGTTTCCGTTTTTTCCTTAAACAAGCCTTATTGGATCACTTTGTTGTCCGTCCGTCTATCTGTCTGTCAAGACCCTTTATCTCAGAAATGCGTGGCGGTATCAAACTGTAAGTAAAACCATATGCTAAGGTCTGTGGCCCCTTGAAAATGTGAAGAAAACCAACTTCTAAATTAACTAAAAAAAAAGTTACGGCCGTTTATGTCGCAAAAAACGTATATTTCGACTCTCAAGGAAATCAAAATTCATAGGGTACTTCCTGTTGCCCCAGAATCCTGAAATTTGGCATTAAGCAAAGTCATATAGTATAGATATAGGAATAAATCTGAAAACCGAAAATTTGTTGTTACGTCACAAGAAAAAACACTTGCAAAAGTGTGTATTCAAAAATCTTTGAGACTCCATTCTGGAATTGAACTATTCACATATGTAGGTAAGTTTGTACGGAACCCTCTGTGCGCGAGTCCGATTCGCACTTACCTAGTTTTTTCCTTTTGTGGTACGGAACCCAAAAAACGTATAAGTTAGTATTATTTTTTCCGAAAAGTTGAATCTAAAAAAATATTGTATAGTCTGAATTAAGTCAGAAAAAAAATAATCCTATAATTTTGCTATCTGACGCTCAGACGAAATATGTTCCATCAACGTCGGCGCTAACATATTTGAATAGAGTTCGTTTACCTAGAAATAACAAGGTCATTGATATTGTCTTTATTGATTGGAAGAAACGTCATCAGTTTACCGTGTTTCAGTGTTGCCAAACCTTGCTAATTATTATAAACACATGCGACAGTAAATCTACACATATCAACTGTTTTTGATATAAATTATAAGTATATAATAATGTATATACTTACATGTATATACTGAAGCAAAATCGCAGCTGCGTTGTTGAAGTCAAATCCTTAACATAATCATGTCCACTTTGCTTATCAACCAATTGATCAATCAGAGTCTCTTGCGCCTTCGAGAATGTTTAGAATTTTCAGGAGACTACCCGGGGGTCAGACAGTGGGGGACAAAGAAGGACTAGAACAAGATAAGAAGTTTACTACAGACGCCTAGGACCTAGGGAGGCAAGCTAGGGGCTACCAAGCTAGCTAATAAGAGGGATAACTATTACCTAGGATATGGAGTACCTACAAGATTGCCTACAGCCTAAATCTAGCAAAAAAATATTTGCTTAATCTGAAACCTAATTAATGTCTTTTAGTTTATTGCATGTATTTAAACTAAAAATAACTCAGCGGTTTAAATGATTAATTCCAAATAGGTTGTTATTATAAATTACCTAAATCTTAATAAAGATGACCTAATTATAGCTTACAGGTATTTCTTAATGATTGTGATTAGTAAAATTTTAATTTCTTTTATGCAAAAAGGGTAATGACCTCATTCTTTAATTTAGTTTTGAAACAAATTATGATTTCAGATTTGTATTACAGTGACCTAATTAGTTTTATGCAATACTTTTTAATAAAAAAACATTTTAGAGAATTAAACAATGTTTTTGTTAACTTATTATTGTTTTAATTGCGGCCCTTAGTTCGGAAAAATATCTATTAATAAATTGAAGACAGTTAATTTTAAAATGAAAACAAAGGAACGGTGGTAAATAAATTGTGTCGCCACGGGCCGGCCGCGCCGTTAAAACTGTAAAAATAACCAGTCGAGCGACCTTCGAGCTATCAGCCGAAAACCGAACCCGTTCCGATAGCCCCGCGCCGGAAAACACACATTTTCCGATTACGCTCTACTACACATATCCCACACAGAAACAATTACAAACAGCTCTCTAAATATTATCCTCTAACTATGTACTGTCTACTGTTCAGGATTGTTCATGCGGTTAGTTATAGCTCGGTCGTTAGTAAAAATAGAAAAAAGGAAAAAAAAGAAACAAAATAGGAAAAGATGTGATTGGCATAGTTATATAAAATACAAAATAAAAATAATCTCTCGAATATTTACAAGGAGGGTAGAAATTAGAAAGATTATTATTATTAATTATTGAGAATAAACAAAATATTGATTAAAAAAAAATAATAAAAAAAAACTGGCGTCCGAAGTATAAGGCATCCACTGTGTGATCCACAAATCGGCGGCACTGTCACGTCACTACAAAATGCCAATTACAAACAATTCCCAAAACGCTTCGCTTTCGGTCGGCGTGTTTGAATTTTTTCCTTTTTTTTTAAATAAACGTACACTGATTTTTTATGTTTTTCTCCCCGTCGTTAAGCGTCACTGTGGGTATGGTCGGTCCGCACTTCACTTCACTCACTCTAGCGGGCGCTGCGCGCGCGTGGTGTCGTCAGACTGTCGGCGCACGCGCACCCCACTCACTTCCCACCAAAAATTTTCTACCACCGCGCTCACGCAGGGCGGGCGAACCGCGGCCCGCTACGCCGCCTAGCAGTCGCGGGTTATTACATTCGCTAATTAGTTATGATTTTATGATTAATTATGTTAATTGATGTTGTGTTATTATTACCGTAAGATTCGTGATGTGTGGCCGAAATAAAGATGTGTTGTTTCGGGGGCTTTTAACTGTTTGGAAGATAGTTCTATCTTTCCATTTTTCATGAAACGTATGATGGTCTAAAACAAAATATTTACAAAAACTGGTTAGTACACGAATCTACAATAAGTTTATAAGTTAAATTCTTTTGAAATATTGGAACTAAATAACTTTAAAACTATATTTGCAAGAAATAGCAACAACGTAAAACATTAGCAGCAGTGTGTAATTTTAAAGCGAACAACATCAAAATAGTTTTCTTACATATTTCTTACACAGTCAAGTACGTGTAGTCACAGCTATCGTATGGAACTAGGTCTCGTGCCAGTAACTAACTCGGAGGATATTGCATCGGAAGCACGCAACAACTGCGCGATTGTAATTTATTTAGTTTTTCAGTACTTTGGAGGAAACATTCGTACAGTAATTATGTTATGTATACTAATCAGAAGGTTAGAAGCCGCCAAAAACAAACAACACAGGACGTTCGATTTTAACTACGATAAAACGTTGTTTGACCTAATTTTAAAATTAAGTAATTATTATTCGCAGCTACAGAAAATTGGACTTACTAATAGTTTTTCATACTGCATTACTTTTTTATTTAGAACAATAATTTCTTGACACTAAAGCAAAAAAAAAATACACGTACAAAAAAATAGTCTCAAAATTAAAAGCGGCGCATTTCACTTAAAGTTGAGCACACCTGCCGGCTGCTATCTCCATTGCGTGCACGCACACCGATGAACAAATACACAACCTACGCACACAGGCACACGCTGACAGGCCTACAGACCTACAAACTTTACTTTCACCTTTCTCCACTCTTACAGTTATTGAAATAAGGACGGTTTTACTTTGTCGTTTGAGAAGAAGTATGTTTGTCTGTCAGCTGGTAAGTAGGACACCGATGGTTTTCTTTATGGTCCCTGCTGTGGCCCTCACAAGGTCCTCCTCGTGTTATAGGCGATAATGTTAAGGTCATGCTCGTTTGAAGAGCTTTAACGAAGGGATGAATCATCTAATAGATGGGAGTTCCATGATTTTTAATGGCATGGGATTGGTAGGTGACTATTTTGTTATTAGTAATGTATGTCTCACTTGAACTAGATAAAGGCCGAAACACACATCGTAGTGTATCCACCAATGAGAACTTGTCATGGTTCACTGGCATGCAAGCTACGTGCATACTTTTCTACCAGCAACAGGCAAGTATTTCGGCCTTAAATCAGATTCCTACACTACAGTATCTAACTATATTAAAATCACGACGCGTACGCACCTACTCGTAAATATTTCGCTACATTTATTATCATCCATACTAATTCTGTCTGTCTGCCTGTTTGTTTGTTACTTTTTTATGTGCCGAGAGTATGTCCCTCTGGGATATATTTTCTATTAATTAATAAATGAGGTAGGTATCACCTGAAAACAGCTATGAATCGCAAAAATTATTACTGTGAGAATAAAATAGACCATATTAATTTTTAATAGTTACTCATTACTAATTGCAATACATTATTGAATAATGAGTGCTAAGTAGACCTTACCAATTCAGGGATTAATAGCAAAAACACAGGTACTAGAATTCTATAGTTATCAAGTGTAACCGAATCGAATAACGATTATAATTAACTAATTAACTTGAAATGTTAAACGTCGAATACTGAGAAGCTAAAATTACCTCGTGTAGTGGATTAGTATACCTGAAAAAAGAGTGGATTTCCTTTCTAGAGTCTGGGTTTCCCAATGATTCCGACATTTGTGTCTTCAAGACGAATTATGAAGCTGTTAAAGCTGGTTTGTTAGTGGCCAGAGAATCCAATACCTAAATCTTGCTGAGGCGTATTGCATTATCCAATTACTGGGTTATGGAGGTTAGATAGATAGTCAGCACATGTAAAGTACATACTGATATTCAGCTGAATCCACCCTTTAGCGAGGTGAAGGCGTTAGATGATATGACCTTAAAAAAAAAACATGGCGGGGAGAAATAAAATTTCGGCAGCCTGAGGTCATGACGTCAGTATTAATGGTCAAACACAAGCCTGAAACTGAATAAAAAAATAAAATTATATATACTAAGAAACGGCTACGACAAAGACTGTTTGTCAATTCGTAGCAGATTTTAAAATACATTTTCTCGTGACGTCTACGAGATCGCAAATCGCGTAGCTGCGTAGAGCTTGTGTGCTACGAATGTCTTACTGACCTAACTCTGTTTATAGAACAACTGACACAGACTGATCACCTACATTTAATTTGCTTACAAAAATAATTTAAAATAAAAATGCTTTGAATATTAATAGAAAAATATTTGTAAACATAGGTTAGATTTAAAAAAGTCGACGTCATATAGTTCGTCATAGTTTATTTTTTACTTTTTTAGGTACCTATCCACCAACGCACACTGCACTGAACCCTGCGTGGTAGATCTCGACCTCAACCGTTCCCCCTCGTTCTCGTTGTCGTGTCGTCTTCGTAGTTTCGTCTCGTTCGTTCTCATCGTCGACTCTTGCTTCTTCGTCCGAGAGAATTGCCCCACTTATTATTTAGATTCCGTGCAAATAAGTAAGTAGTTATATTAAATGTCATCAAAAACATAACTTGTAAAAAACAACTCAGTTCTTCTACCGTAAAAACTTGTGAGATCCATGTAATACCAAGTCGGTTAATTTATTTAGTCAGTACTTAAAGGACCTTGATGACCTAGATTGACTTGGTATTACATGGATCTCACAACGTTTTACGGTAGAAGAACTGAGTTGCGAGACTTGGTTTTTTTTACAAGTTATGTTTTTGATGGCATCTCATTTCTTTTTGTAGATTCCTTTTTAATTTAAATATAGAGGTACACTGATTCATTCACAGCAAATGTAACTTTGTAATCCTATACATTTATATGGTATTACAAAGTTATTTATGCATTTGGTGTATCTAAAAAACTGTAAAATGTTTTAGTTTTACATTGATTAATACACTAAACACTAATGTATTCTAAATTTTAAGCTTCTATATCTGCTAGAAGTGCCTTAGATTTTTGATGATCGGTCACTCAGTGAGTGACGAAATTTAAGTTATAATTCTTAAACTACTGCTTCAAATTGAATGAAATTTTAAATATATACCGTGTTTATACAATGCCTGCTTGGTTATTGAATTCAAGATTCTTGTTTTACACAACGAAGTTATAGGGGATCGAAAATGGCCTGAACTGTTTCGAGAAAAGAATTGTACGACCGTGCCACTTTTTTGCTCGCCTTGGTGGGGGCAATCCTGTGTTATAATTAAATAAACAAAGATAGATATTTTACTATATTTTAAGATATGTAAATAGTTGTGACTGCAACAGATTTTAATTTAAACCAAAAATATATAATCATCTAAAAATGTTTGGTAGAAACAACAGCAAAAATTAAATGATGACGTCATCGGGTTCTTAGAATTTTAATGATCCGAGGTCTTTTAATTTTAACAAGAAACTATTATCTGTTGGCCTCCGCGGCCCACCCATTGGAAGATACCACAAGCTCAGTTAAAAAGTAAATAAACTCATGCTACTTACGACATCATCACACACTGCTCTGTCCTGGCCTCGTGCTGCGTGTGGTCGGTGCTATGCGTGTTCTTCTTCCCTGCTCTCCTGTCTTTTGTCACGGTTTCATTCGCTTCAGCCTCTTTCGATTCCTTCGATCGATATCCTCACACATACAATCCATGCTTTATTTAAAAAAATCTAAAATTTATTAAAACCGATTCATAATTGAGTAAGTTAAAAACCTTTCAATACCGTTGGAATTGCTAAGTAACAAATATAAGGATGCACAAACTAAAATATGACGTCACTGCCATTGGGTTACATACGTACAAAAGAGATAGCGATATTTTCCTACCTTATCCCCACTCTTCCTCATGGCAATTTTGGAAATACTAATTGCTGCTTCATTTAATAACCAATTTTAATGCTGTTTTCAGAAAAAGATGTCATTTTAGTTTTATTTGTCGTTTAATATAAAATATTGCACAAAAATAAACACTGTACAATAAGCAATTCTTCAAAACTGAAAACCTAATTTCTAATAGAATATAAAACAAGATAACAAAACTTAAAAAAACCGTATTAAAAATAAATTCACACTGCCCACATTTTTTTGCGTCATAAATCTAAATGTTTGTGGCACATTATAAATGGCGTTCTAACCAAAATATATGAGTTAGCGTCACTTTTACTCGGATCGCCACTTAGTGCCACAAGACTGATGACTGCTGACCTGACTGCGACTTCTTCGATTGCTGGGTTATTAATTGCGATGGGTGTGCAATGATGTACCGTTGCCTTTGATAATGACGCTTCAAGTTTTGCGGTTATGCTGATCCTGATTTGGGGAGAGCTTAAATTCGTGGAATCCACCGATTGTCAAAATTTCTGTATTGACATATCCCGAAGCGATTAGAAGAGAAGATGGTGTTCCTAAAGAAATTACAAGACACTAGTGCACAGTTACTTAAATCATAATGAACAAACTATAAAAATATTTTTAAAAAGACCAACCAAGAGCGATTCGTACTCGCACAAGAACGGTTCCATAAACCGAAGTAATCATGTTCTTCTTCCTCTTTTAAGTGGTAGTAGTAAATACACACTAGGTCTGGGTGTGTCGTGCATATGAGTTTTAAATATTTGTAAACGCACCCACGATATAGGTGTAATTACTAGTGTGTGTATCACTCTGTGTAAATGTCTACTGTCTTTTATGGTTCACGAGAAAACAGTTTTGTTGAAAGCTTTATAATTGAGATCCGTTTGTAACCCGTCGGATACGAAACCCTAAGAAGAAGTTGATAGCATAGTCGGCCTATAATGTTCCCACTGCTGGGACTCAGGCCTCCTCTCTAGGGAATGGGCCGAAATCCACCACGCGGGCCCAGTGCGGGTTGGTGGATGTCACATGTCTTCGAATTTTAGGTTCTAGGACATGACGGTTTCCTCACGATGTTTTCCTTCACCGTTTTGAGAGCAGTGGTGATGAAATAAATTACACAAAGTAATGCGCCTGGTTAGGTTTGAACCCGCGACCTACAACTCGTAAGTCGGGGTCATTACCAGTCGGCCACCACTGCTCGATCCATCAAGAAGTTGATACCTACTATCTATTTAAAAAATAAGCAGTATAGTATCCTGCTTATATTTTAGGGTTCCGTATCTCTGTCAACAAAAATAGAACCTTTACAGGATCTCTTTGTGGTCTCTGTATCCATTTATCCGTCTATCAAGACCTTTTTTCTCAAGAATGTGTTAAGGTATTAAGTTGATATTAATATCATTTACTCAGGTTTACTCTCAACGTCATAATAATTCAACGCAACCTAAAGATAAAGCCGTTTATGTATGAAAACAGTCTATTAGTTTGCAGTTCGACCAGCCTCTATGAATCACAGTTATACAAATTATAATAGGTACCAACAAGAAAAAACTCAAGTAATATATTTATGTATTTAACTTACGAGTGAAAAGCGGAGCTTAACACCGAAATTGAGTACCTAACCAATCGATTGCGATAAGTCGTAACCATATTTATACATTTCTATCCAATTTCCTACTTCAATATTACAAAAGCCAGTCATTTCAAACTTTATTGATACGAATGACAATCAAATAATAATGAAAACGAAACACGTTGTTGGTAGTTTTCCAATCAAAATATATCATCGCGGCGGCAAATGAAAAGGGGGTCAATGAGTAACAGTAAAGTTAAGACAATCTTTTTTTGACGCTTCGCAATGTACCGATGGTATATCTTTGCAGGTGTTTGGGCGCAAAAAACTGTTGGTACCGATAGCCCTGTGGTTGTAACTTGGATATTGTAATAAGAACTCAGTAGAGGTTCTTTTTGTTCTATGAGAACGATGTTCTATCGCTCAAACAGATTTAAATGTTGATGCAAGTCATGTTATCCGAGTTGTCTTTCTGTGATTTCTCTCCGTTGTAATTTAACTTGTGCACTTGTTTTTTTTTTAGGTGGGAAAATCATCTAATGACAAATCAATATTGTTAGACTTTTACTGACTAAAAACCCACTTCTGTTCCTTCTTTGCCTTCGTCCCAGGGTTTAATTTATTGGATTACGTCACGCTGTCACCTAAAGTTAAGTACAAATCACCTTAAAATGCCGAAAGCAACCATCAAAAAAATATCAGATATGTATTCTGACAATACTTTTTTCCGGGAAACAGACTCAAATTATTTATGTAACAAGAAGACAAACAGTACATAATAATCTTACTGATACATCATTCGTTTTCACACATTATTTATTTATTGTGAACACCTAGCTCAGTGTAGTTTTTTAAACCGAAGGATGACTGGTAGAGAATGCCATATACCATTAAGTCCGCCTGTGTACCACACTACTCAAAGTTTAGACAGCATAGCATAGTCGGCCTTATAATGTTCCCACTGTTGGGACACAGGCCTCCTCTCTAGGAGAGGATGGGCCATAATCCACCACGCGGGCCCAGTGCGGGTTGGTGGATGTCACATGTCTTCGAATTTTTGGTTCTAGGACATGCCGGTTTCCTCACGATGTTTTCCTTCACCGTTTTGAGAGCAGTAGTGATGAAATAAATTACACAAAGTAATGCGCCTGGTTGGGTTTGAACCCGTGACCTAAAACTCGTAAGTCGGGGCCGTTACCACTCGGCCATCAGTGCTCTAAGTTTAGATAAATAAATATATTTGTGAAACTACAACTAAAATATTTATGAAGTTCATTATTACTCTATGAATCACCAGTCATCCTTGGACATCTACTCGCTGTTTTTTGTCCGTATCCGAGTATCCGTGCATCAGTAAAGTCGATCTGTCTTCGCCTTAACGGCTATAATCAGTCTTGTTATGATAATTTCGTTCTTAATTACTGTCAGTGTTAATAGTGGCCGAAATAGAAGAGCTTGAGTGATTGATGTACAAGAATTTTTGCACGTTTTCTGTTTAAAGGTAGTGTACGATAAGACTTAGTTTTCCTCTACTTGAATGGTTTGATAACGTCGTATTCACTTAGCAAGCGTAATGCTCAGTACTTAAACATGACTTTACGGATATTCTAGCTTTCAGGAATTTTATTTAGGGTTGAGTAAAAGTTGTATTGTTTGATAAAAACTTAAATGGCAGTAGGCAGGGCATATTGCTCGCAGAACAGATCGTCGATTGGGCCAAAAGGTTCTGGAGTATCGATAGCATACTGAAAGACGCAGAGTTAGTAGGCTCCAAATAGTGGACCGATGACCTGAGGGTCGCGAGAATCCGATGGATGTGAGTCTCACAGTACCGGCCTATGTCCAACAGCACGGACGTCTTTCGGCTGAAATGATGATTATGAAAAGGTGAATTGAGGATGATTTAGCAGTGAAGTTCTTACTGAACTAGTGCAAACATCTGGTCTAGGTTTCAGGCCACCCGACTTTTTAATACTTCGAACTAATCTTTAACATATACAGTGTTCCAGTAAGAATTTCAAATACAGTAGCAAATCGCAGCGGAAACTAGCCATCGTGAGAAAATACATCTGCACTGTCATCTCCCTCACTCTTACTTCGAAAGGATGACCAGGATCTAGTACCCAACCTCAGTTTTGCGACCACCATTCTAAAGGCTACTACGATACGGAACTATGGTTGTATACGCCAAAATATGAAGTTGATCTGCCAAGGTATACAACTTACGAAGATAAATGAACTGTAGCCATTGTAACCCCTAATTGATTCTCGATAGCTATTAATACAATTGTACTAATGAATTGTTCAATTGCTGGTCCTATTGTTGCGGATACTCTATTTTAATGTATCAGTCGCACAATTAGCACTCATTAATTCTTTTCATTTGGAATGATTCACTAAACCAATTATGTTTCCTATTGACACTCGTTAGTTTTTTTTACATCGACATTAATCATCTGAAATAGCCGCTAGATATATGTCTGTTATAATTTTATTCATTAGATTGTTAGAGGTATTATATGAGAGGCCTTACAAAGCAAGCTTTCAGTCCCATCAACCATCTGTTCTGCGAATAATACGAGTATAACTTGCAGAATCCGTTTAAAGTTGAAAATTTTGAGGGCAACGTCGGAAACTTTGGATCTCCCGCGGATCTCTTGATTTCCGATTCGACCACGATACTCGCACGTTAAACTTTCAGCACTACTCTCTCCGTTGGTCTTTGGAAATTTTAAGCCATCCGATGAGTCTCATTGTGAGAGACTACGGTTCAAACAATAGTCCAAGATGTTTAGCTTCAGACACTGGTATCATTTAAATGTATTATCGGGTTAAATTAGGAGCACATAGAAAATCATTCATTGAAATTAGGCTTGAAATTACCTACTGAGTTCTTTCAAGGATCAAAAGACAGTCCTCGTAACCGCCAACTCAATACCAGGTCCTTATGCTTTAGCTGCGCAATCAATTTCATAGTAAGGTCCATACTAAGGACTTGAATCCAGAAGTCTCCACGGCTTCCTTACTTATCAAAATCGTGCCGATTCACCTCCTGCTTGGAGTTTGCCCGACACACATCCATACATTATATTATAGTTGTTAGTAATAGTGATTCGCAAGTAATTACCAGACCCGTTGTTGCTGACCATACATCAAACGCGGTACGGCCAGTCATTACTAAGATGGATGAATCGCTTTCTTATAAATAGGTTAAGACGCGGCCTTAGTGGTACTATAAGCGAGTTAAGAAGCTGTCTTGAATGATCTACATACATGTGAATTTGATATAATGTCAAGTCACGCCTTTTTAGAGTTCCGTACCTCAAAAGGAAAAAACGGATCCCTTATAGGATCACTTTGTTGTCTGTCTGTCTGTCTGTCTGTCTGTCTCGGGATTGATAGATCTCGGGAACACGTGGAGGTCATCATCATCATCATGTCAGCCGAAAGACGTCCAAGTGTCTCCACAATGAACGGTCCTGTGCGCTTCGCATCCATCGGATTCCCACAACCTTTACCAGGACATCAGTCCACCTTGTAGGAAGACTTCCAACGCTGCGTCTTCCGGTACGCGGTCACCACTTCAGAACCTTTCGGCCCCAACGACCATCTGTTCTGCGAGCAATGTGCCCTGCCCCTTGCCACTTTAGTTTGGCGAGTCTACGTGCTATGTCAGCAACCTTGGCGCAAGGCGTCGAGGTATCAAGTTTAAATTTAAACCATATACTCAGGTCTGCGGTCCCTTGAAGCTGTGAAAGAAAGATACGGCCGTTTATATCGCAAAAAAAACAGTATTTTGACTCTCTCAAGGGAATCAAAATTTATAGGGTACTTCCCGTTGACCCAAAATCCTTAAATTTGACATGAAACAAGGTCTCATAGCACAAATATAGGAAAATATCTGAAAACTGTAGTAACGTCACAAACACAAAAAATTGTGATTCGGAAAAATCTTCGTAACTCAATTCGGGAACTGTTTTCATAGGTAAATTTGAACGGAATCCTCAGTGCTCGAGTCCGACTCGCACTTGCCCGGTTTTTGTCTTGTTCTTGATATAAACAAAAAACAAAGTACGTACAGCCGTTGTCACTATTGTTTATAATAATTATATCGACCAAAAAATATAGTCATTGATATGAGAATATGAAGAATGTAGGTTATATATTAAGTCAATGTAATATGAAAATAAGTCATACACGAATAAATACTACGTCAAATTGTTATTTATCTTTCCAATTATAGCAATACTATACTCTTCTATGAAAAACATTATTATTTTGGCAGCTTTTGATTGTGACCTCACCTTTACAAATGGTTTCCTTTTAATTCGGCTGCATGTTAATCTCACGTCTGATGTGCTAGCCTTCCGCAAAAACGCCCGCTCCCGCTCCGCTTACAAAAATAAAATAATCTTTAATTCGGATAAGTGACATCCATATGGGTTAGTAAACAATTAAGAAAAAAAATAAACCTATGTAAGTAAACTTACTATCTATCTATCTATTTTAAAAATAGGTGGATAAATAGATTATGACTAAACCTCGACCATTATAAGTGATTTTCATAAATTTGGTCGTTATGAGTAAAATGACAGAATGTTTCGTATATTTACACTTATCTTTGACGTTTATAGTTTGCTATTTGATCATGTGGGTCTCCCGCACCCGCTCTGCTCATGGCTATATACTCACCTTTATAAGTGAGTTTCATTCAATTCGGCTTCATGCTAATGGCGCGTCTGGCTTACTGACACAATTCTCTCGGTCGCTTAATTTATTTATTATTTATATTGGTAGCTTTAGTATGCACTTCGTCGAGATGGATGTACTTAACACTGTGGTAATGTTTACTTGTGTATTCATGTTTTATTTGAATTTTAATGTGGCCTATAAACACTTTATAACAAAATGAAATATCACTACAAGTTGAAGTGTAAAAATCTCTGTGTATTTTATTTTCTTTTCAATGAACATTTTGTTATTTTTTGTTTAACATTGGTTTAGTGACAAAAACTTTTCCGCCATATTTGTTAAGCTTATTCATGCTGACCTGATCAGACTTCCAGAAGCCGTGCAATATACAGTTACAGGTACAAATAAAATATCTGTAGGTCGGTTGAGTACCAGCTAAACTACACATGCATAAAAATACACACGGAACCAATATTTAATTATAGGCCGTGAAAATTTTATACTTGCGTGGGAATTGAACCAGCACTGAGCGTAAAAGCAAAGGCTCGGCGCCAATTGACTCGGATTCTTGTAATAAAATCTTTAAGTCACCACTCAAATGTAGGTAATGGTATCTACCGGTGAAATAACAAGCGGATAATAAATGATATTTAATTTGTTAAAAATTACTTTTTTACAAGTCTTTACAAATCTTTTTTGTTAATATAAATTAGATGAGCAAAAAGTTTTCTGACTGACTACTCTGAGTAGAAACACCCAAAATATATCCCTATGGGCAAAGCTTATTACTATACTGTGTATGTAGGTTAATGTCTGTTTGAGGTGGTCTTGTGAGAGACTTAACTTTGATTGAAAAGGTTGACAACGCATCGGCAAACAGTGGTAGTGAAGATGTAAATAACTGTCAGTAACCATTTATTATTAGGTCGGATAAAACAACCTGCAATTTGTATATTTCTCACCAACATTCCACACACACTTGTATCCATGGAATTCCACCAAATTGTCAGCCTCCGGATCCTCAAATCTGAGTCATGATCTAAGTTCCCGTTACCAAAACCTGACATGTCATCACGATTGCACAACTCGCCATCATCGGGTCATCTCCGGGGGGTATAGGAAGCACGGCAGCGGGAGAGGGGGGGGGGGTGTCCTAGATTCCGTAACGGTGTGCGATGTAGGACACAAGAGTTTTTGCGAATGGACCGAATTTCGACGAGTATTGACCAAGCTGACGTCTTTTTTGTGACTTTATTTGCGTACGCTTGGTTGGGCGGCGTTTTTCTTTTAGATGTTCCTTTTTTTAATGATCTACAGATGAGTGGTTTCGTTTTGTTAACTTTTGTGAATGAATTTTTCCGAACAATTACTGTCCATTTCGAGTTGCCTGGAAGAGATGGCGAAATGCGATAAGGTCACCAATTATTGTATGTATGTGTTTTAGTTTATATTTATATGTATCATTTGTATCTAAAATAATAAATAACTATTAATAATAAATAAGTGGTGAATTGAACACAACAAACTAACCTCACACACAAAAATATCTTAGAAAATAAGCAAAGTCTTCTTAGGAATCGAAAGCTTGATTCAGTATTAGTTAAACTATAGTTACTCATTCGCTGTAACATACTCTTTCACGTACTTCCTGGTCACTATATAGTACACAGTCTATAGTTATTTCTTTAACCTACTCATATTCATTCAATACTTCAAATACGAGTGTTACAGACGGTGATTAAAAATATAGATATTACCGTAATCATAGCGCCGATATCATGACACTACCTCTCTCAATTAAAGATATCAACGCGCGCCTCAGAAGTGCGGGCTGTAAGATAGAAATAGTGTGCCGAGCCGTGACGGTAAATATAGTACTCGTCATATTGGTACAAGATCACATGAAATTGTGGAAAATTAGAATACAACCTGAGTGTTTTATGACTATTTTTATTCCTTAATTCTTTGTTTTTCACTATAATATCTTATAAAATAAGTAGATAACAAAGTTCATGTACATAGCCAAGCTTAACTCAAAATTTGGTTTTCTTCCAGCAAACCATTGATTGATAGAGAGAGATCACAATAGAGGGTAGGATCCAGCATTATATGAAGATCTTTGATGCCAGAAACGAAGCAACGGGTAGCTATATCTCGGTAGGTAGTTGACATTAACAATACATAATCTAATCAGCCTTCCAATGTTCCCACTGCTGGAACCCAGACCTCCTCGCTAGGAGAGGGAATGGGCCGTAGAACTCTATACACCTCTCTCATTTTAAAAGTAGCCAATTTCCATCCATTTCTCTATCCCGCAGATTCGCTATAACCTACTTAACCTGTAACGTACTGACTGTTCGTCGACTTTTCATCATGCGTTTGGTATTAAAACAGTACACCATGCTTTTCTACTACCCTGAGATAATACTAAATAATAATAATACTAAGAAGATACGAAAAAATATTGTATGCAATTACAATACTCTTTAAAAAAAAAAACAAAGTTATTTCCACATTTTTAGGCCCATTTCTATAGAATAAATTAAATAGAATATTAGGTTGGCATAAATTAAATTATTATAGCTTTTTTTTTCGGTGGGAAAATCATCAAATGCCCAAGAGCGGGGATCCGCTCTTGCAAAAATGCAACTGTGTGCGTTGTAATTGTTTTTATGTATTTTAATTTAAACGTGCCACTTTTATAAATAAACGATATTCTCTTCTACTTCATAACTTTAACTGACTTTTATTAGGTACTATAGAATACCAAAAAAAGTGTAGAAACTCACACTCACTTGGATTAAACCATCCTGTTTGTCTAGTGGTTAATGGTCCAGACTGCTATGCCAGAGGTTGTGGGTGCGTTTCCCACTCAAGACAAATGCTTGTGTGATGAGCACAATCTTTTTTTTTGTATCTGGGTGTAATTTATATATAATATGTATGTATTTAGAAATATAGAAGTATGTTTATCAGTTATTTAGTACTGATAGCATAAGCTCTGCTTGGTTTAGGACTAGATGGCACTGCGGGATAGTTGTAATATTATACATTTATTTATCTCAGGACCCTGAGGTCCTGAACCTTTGGAAGGCTTACGCGGGGCTGAAGTCTACTCGCAGATGCCTTTAGCCAAATTTCATAGAACGTGATACCAATTGACGATTAGCCCTGTACCCGTATTACATATTATTATTACATCTCGCTATCACCCCCACGTCTTATCGCACCCACGTTTAGTAGAGGCGATCGCCGATTCGGGAAAAATATTAACCTATGGAAAAAATTGTTATACAACACGTATTAAACTTGTTGTATAACAATTTTTTCTATAGGTTCGTAAATCTCTATTTGATTGATCGCAAATTGAGATGGTGGCGAAAAATCAGCCTGTATCATATGAAATTATGGGAAACGATCATATTTGCTCTACGGATGAGGTACTTGAATGTATTAGACGGTAAGATCTGAAGGAAAGTAGGTTTTTAATAGTGGGTCAAGTGCGTTTTTGCCGTTTTGTGTATTTAGAATTTTATTCTTAAAAATGGATAGAAGTTTTTGCGAAGCAGTTTCTCCATTATTTGCATTGTGGTCTGAAAACCTTTCAAATGTTATAAATTCAGATTATTGCACTGAATCGGGTCAATAGCGACAATGGTACATCCTTCTGGCAATCCAATGACAAACTTTGATCATAAATCTACCTCTGGCTTAATACAATTGATATTTTTCACAAAATTCACGTTATTTCACGTCTGTTAAATAAAAAAATATACAAAATTTTTGGAAAGTCGAATAATCGCCTGTTATTTGTCGGCTGTCGTTTCAATTAAATAAGCTCTTGCTATGACCTGTATGGTCTTTGTAACTGACTTTATTGGATCAGTGTCTCCGAGGGTCAATGTTCACCAAAGAATGCTTGCGATGGCGATCACAATGACTTGTGTCCTTGTAAAACATTGTACCACTACCTACATAGTATAAAAAACAAACGTCGTTTTCCGCGTCAGCGTCGGTCTATTAATCCGCTAACTCCTAAACCACGTCACGGATTTCGATGTGATTTTTTCTAATAGAAAGACCAATAAATGAAGAAGGTAAGTAGTACCCGAGTAAAACCGGGGCAACCACTAGTTGGCTACATATCATTTACATATAAGGCATGGTAAGCGCAGTAAGCAATTGGAACGCACCCATAACACGGGAACAAGATGTCGCGTCGAACAAAAAAAAAAAAATCAATGATCAGAAAAAGTTTTATTACGTACATGAATATCATGTTTGCTAAGATCATTAATACTAATAAAAATATTGATTACAGTTGTATGCTGTGATCCTTCCTCTTGTAACCAGTTGTTCGTTAGTCATCACAACCCATCAGTAACTGTTTCAGTATTACGGTAGATTAGTTTTTATTACGTTTCGGACAGGTAGCGACAGGTTACAAGTCAATTGAATGCTTGGAAGCTATTGAGGTAGTTTGACTGGGTTAACTTGTGTTAATTGCGCAATAAAATTAATTATTATGTGCAAATCTTGTACAGATCTTAAAAATATTCTTGTGTTCGCTGCTGAATAGTTTTCTATAATAGGTATTATTATTATTTATTTATTCAACAGCTCAACACTCAGCTCAACCATTTTGAAGGGAACCGAATGATCCAAGACACGCGCGCGTGAGACATTTGAGTGAGCATGACAAAGTCTCAACTGCCACGCTCACCGTCAAACAAGTCCAATAATAACCTAAAAACAATAAATAGCTCCATGGTACTCACATTTACAAAGTGAAAAAAAAAATGCTTCTACATTATACAAAAGTGCAATAGTTTCAAACTTCAAAAAAAAAACCAAACTAAACAATTTGTATACCTTAATGTTAGTGGAGCTGGACCAGCATTGAGCCAAGAATTTTTATCTTGAATATAATCCTCCAACTTATAGTCTTACTAGCATGCAAAGTGTGCGTTTAACACAAAATTTAAATTTCGTTTCATTGAGTTCTAATATTTGGGGAGGTATTTTATTATAACATTTCAAACAATATCATTGAATATTCGCTTCTTCGTCGACAGGATGAAGTCAATCTCATTTCTAGTTGCACTGACAGGACTTTGCCAGGTCCAACTTCTATGTTCACGCTTTTTGGAGAAGGAGTATATCATGTAGAGGCCCTCCCTCTCCTTTGTCATAATTGCCACGCTTGGCAGACGGGTTGGCGATCGCAGTGTGG
Source organism: Mythimna vitellina (assembly GCA_949316375.1). NCBI lineage: Eukaryota > Metazoa > Arthropoda > Insecta > Lepidoptera > Noctuidae > Mythimna > Mythimna vitellina. The sequence goes on along the minus strand of OX438687.1, from coordinate 716,060 downwards.
TTGTTGTTATGCACAGAGGATGCTGCTGCCCATTCTCTGGTATGTCCCTTAGTCGCCTCTTACACACACAGCACACCCACGGGAAGAGATAAGATGGTGTTATTCTTTCCATCCGGACACCATAGGAAAACGCCCGAACCGCACAGAGTATGTATCTAAATTAAATCATATAATACATACAAACATATACATCAATAGCAGTAAACAAATGTACACATAACTAGATATATAAATTTAAGCGAGAGATAATGTTCTTTGACTAGCTTTTTGAAGACAGGTATATTTTACTTTATGCTATTCCAGGACATTTGACAAACTATTCAGTCAAATCCATTCAGCCGCTTAGGGAGTAATAAGCATACACAAAACCTACAAACTTTCACCTTTCTATTAATAGTGTTAAAGTTTCGCTTACTCATCATTTGAAATGAAAAATTAAAATACCCCATACATGTTATGATCTCTTTGACAACCCAACTAGAATACACTTCATGGCTCATAAAGCACCTTTATTTCTCAGTAAAAGTCAACAAACACTTATTGCGAATTTGTAACACTCGACAAAGCCGTTAATTGTGTTCACGTGCCTTATATCCCGTCGAATACTGTGACGGCGGCAAGTGACGAATAGTGTTGTAGTGGCGAGATCACTCAGCCGGTGACGAGGTGGCCAACTCACCGTTATGCCCGGGCCTGGATACAAGAGTGCGGAAGAGTGTGCTAGACCATAAATTTATTCTTAATTAATTACCTAGTTCAATTTATGTATTTGTTAGAATCATAGAAAGTATTTCTTTTTACGATGTTAGAAGCATACGGTCCTTTTTTTTTCATCGCAATCGCTGACTTCAGTGAAAGTGATTTTTTTGTTGCTTGTTTGTTTATCATATTAGCTCAAATACAAACTCTTAAAAAATATTACCTAACTTTTGGGTCAAAAAAAAAAAAAGATTACAGTTAAATAATAAAAAAAAAAATGACCAATTGGATAATGATTCCCGTAAAATTAAGTGTATATGATGATTTCTCGTGGCGAACAAGAGAAAACAGCAAACACTACGAGTGTGAATTATCATATCGAATATCGAATACAACCCTGTTACCTCAGTTAGGTTCCGTGACCATACATTGCTCATACATATAGGTAAATTTTATTGAGATTTACATAAAATGTAAGAAGCTCTATTCGCGCCGACTAGTCGTCGATTACGAAACAGGTTGGATAGTCGGCCTTAGCAACTAGTTGCCGAGTAGTCGGAACCTCTCTACTTATAACATTATATTATAATTAGATTTAATATTTATTAACGCTACAACCCAGTCGATCTGTAGATGCTGGTTACTTAGATTTGTTGATGCAGGTCGGCTCCAAATTAACTGCAAGATTGACCATCTGCCCTTTGCAGCCCACGCTGTTAACTCGAGGTGTGCTAGTGACGCCTTTATTTATTGATACCATGTCGCTTGGTGTCGCTACCGAGGCGTATGTACAGACAGCAAATTAAGTTAGGATGTTCAGGTTAATTAACGTTTAGCAGGATTTTGAAGTTTGTAAAGTACGCTGGAAATATTCCTATCTGATCATCTATGCGTAAGACGTTTCTAGCAAAAATTACGGCGAGAAATATTACTGAGTTTATACATCAAAGAAAATATTTCTAAAGGCTGGCTGGTCTACACTTTTTTTAAATTGATTTGACAACCAGATTAGTTCTTGACTGCAATCCCACCTGATGATAAGCAGTGATGCAATCGTTGATGTTGAAGCGCACTAGTTTATTAAGAGCCTATACACTCTAGACTTGAAGACACCTAAATTATAATCGAAGGGGTAGATCGCTGAAGGAAAATTCCAGTCCTTCGATATATGCGGTATAAACAACGTAAGTGGGCCACTTGTGTTTAAGGTCGTCTATTAGAGCAAAATCTTGGTTTTCTGTAGATAAGCAATAAGTCGTAAGTGTGTACAATAGAAGGAGGACCATCTTGTTTAGTTGTTGCGCAGCGGTTTTCAACTCAGTCTGGATTGTCTTATTGTTTCGAGCATCTCAGTGTCCGGCGGCGCCCATAAAATGGTTGCGATTGTCTTACCAAAACTCCCCATTTCTCTGTATTTTTTTTCAACCCCAGTAAAATACCTCGACAATTAAACAAAAGATAACAAATGCAATTAGTTTTACGACCAAACACAGTACTATTGCGGACAAAGAGCGAAAAGGCATCAGCAGAAAGGTAGCCTCTAGTTGTTTGTTTTATAGCACCTTCAATTCCATGACGGAATCTAAGGTAACCGTAACTGCTTATGCAAATTTAACACAAATTGAATTCAAGGAAATTACAACCTTATGTTTTTACTGTAAGGTTTAGGCCGACTTCTTCGTTAAGTTAGTATATTAGCCGCCAAAGCAGAGATGCTAGCTACCTTTTTTTGAAACAATGGCTTTTGGTCATAACAGGACAGAAAGTATCGGAGCGGTAAAAGGTGTTTGTTCTATTGTTAGCACTATCTCCGGAACTACTAGACCGATTTTGATCGGCTTGTTTGGTTTTATATTGGGCGGATGGGTTTCTTTAACGAGGTTATGGAAATGTCGGTATAATTGTTACCCTACTGCGAACTTAGTGGGTTTTTAAGCCACTGATCACCACTAGAACATTATTATCAAGATGTAGTGGCTTTAATTTAGATGGTAAACAAGCTCTTCTCCCTGGAAGCAACCTGAGATTTTCTTTACGTTTCGTAAATATCTTGGAATATTCTGATAGCATCATGTGATGATGATAGTCTAGTGTCTGTTAGCACATCTGCTGACCAACGCGTTCTAAGTGCTATAAATTATTTTATCAACACAGTAAGTTGTAACTTATCCAGCATCCTAACAGCATCCTGAAAACCATAGCTGAGGATGTGCGTGTTCCTGTGTTGTGACATTTCGTTGGTTTGATGATCTATAAGGGAGGTATCTTTCTGTTGGTTATCTGGACGGGGCGGAGTGTCTCAACGCAGAGCCATTTTTTTATTTTTTTATTCTTGATTGGTTCGCGCTTGACCGCTATCTCACCTGATGGAAAGCAACGATACGGTCGACGATGGAACGCGCTTACCTAGAAGTAACCTATTCACTCTTGACCTAAAGATTCCCGGGTTGTAGCTATCAGGAAACACAGACTCCGGCAAGGCACTCCTTAGCTGTACGCACAATGAATGTGTTCCCAAAACGTTTTGTGCGTATAGGTGGGATGTCTACCATGTACCGGTGGCGCGTTGCCGTACGCCTGGTAGTCCGATAATGGAACGGGGCTGTTTATGAGTCTCAGGGGCTGTTTTTACAGTTTTTGTGGTCCTGGGAAAATATAGTTTAGAAATAGTTATTGTCTTTGTTGTGTGTGTTTGTTTTTATTAGTTTTTAAGTCTTATGTATCCTAACCGTGGGACCACGATATCCGAAAAATATGAATTTTCAATTTGAATAACTCGAAAACCCACTCCTACCCTTGCCGTTTTAATGCCCAATATTTTGTTTTATGAAGAAGTTCCATTACCTACCTTCTAACTTAATCGTCAGACCACTTCGAAGGCACCATTTTCATCCAGATCCATTTTCAGATGGAACCAATTACATTTGTTTCAACATTGTCGCTTAACGATCTTAGTTATGCGACAATGTTGAAACAAATGTAATTGGTTTTTGGTGTATTGGTTTGGTTGGTGAGATATTTGTACTTACGTTGACCATCTGTGGTATTTTTTTAATGGAAATGCTTCATAATTATGCAAATACCAAAAATACCATTTTTTATTATTGATTGGCTCTCGTTTGACCACTATCTCTGATGTATATCTGAAAGTATATCTGTAAAATAATCATAACTGAGCAAGATCTGAGGTAACACAAGACACAAAAAAATCTAACGAATCGAGAACCTTTTTATTGAAGTTGGTTAAATAGTAATATGTTGAGTAAGTATATATACACCGAGTTTCAGAATTTTTTGAAAAAGTCATTCTGGCTTAGAACGACACGGGTTACAGGAACACAGGTAGGTTTCACTTCCTCTCGCTCCAACACAAAGCCGAAGAAGTTTTTTGATAATTACAAACCCTCAAAAAAAGAAACATTTTAAACTACACCACCGACCACTGTTGGGTAAAAGGGGGTTAGTACTCTCTTGTTAAACAACAGGCGAATTTTCTTTGTATCCTGAAACATCCACAGCAAGTAAACCGCATGTGTTAGCAGACGTGCGCGGACGCACGTCGCGGTCGGTGGCGCGCGCGGCATGCGCCCGCGTTGTGCCGTGCGCTACGTGCGACAGGCGACACTCACGCGCAGGCGATCATGCGTGAACACTGAAGATATGTTTGTAGGAGATGTTGAGCTGGGTGGATCACTATTAGATATTATAATAACATTGCTCAGGCAGGGGCCATAGTTTATTTAAACTTCATGTACAGTAGTGGTACATAGGCGGACTTGTTATGAGTACTAGACAACTGATAAACATACTTAAATATTTCCAAATACATAATTATAATGGACACAACTTGGAAGTTGTAAATAAATTCACCCTTTTAGGCCTAGACGTAGATTCCCACATAGATTGGAAACCCCACATTCAAAAAATAAGAGCTAAAGTATCTAAGTTCACATACGCCCTCAGAGAAATAAAAAAAACAACAGACCTCAAAACAGCATTAGTTACTTATTACTCATATGCATTTGCATGGCTCAAATATGGAATCATCTTGTGGGGAAATAGCACAGATGCGCCTACACTATTCACTTTACAGAAAAAAATGATAAGAATATTAATGAATATGCAAGATTCCGACTCCTGTAAACCCTACTTCAAAGAGCTAAAAATATTAACTCTACCCTGTCTTTATATACTGGAAATTTGCAAATTTGTTCGAAAATATCCACAATTCTATACCAAAAGAGAAGACATTCAAACTAAAATCACACTTAGACATAAAAATAGGCTTAACATACCCACTTCACGATTGAAAATGCACTCTTCTAGTGCATTTGTTATGTCTATTAAAATATATAATAAGTTACCAGAATTCATCAAAAATGCAGACAGTAATAATATATTTATCAATAAACTAAAACAATTTCTAATAGACAAATCTTACTATACTATAGATGAATACTATAACGATAAACATAAACTACAGTAAAAACTATTAATTACATACTATATCACTGTAACAATTTAGCTACTTACAATAGTATATAACATATATTATAAAAATTAAATTTATACATAATAATAATAATTTATTCATTTAGACATCATTGATCCAATGGTTAAAATGAATCTAAATAAATATATAATTTAAAAATGATGATGATGCAAATACCTGACATTCAATTTACTATACAAAGACATTACATACATAAGTTAATTTAAAAATAACATAATTTCATAATAATGATTTTAAAACAAATGAAATATTTGACATAATTTACTAATAATGAAGACAGGAACAAATTAAGATATCTGACATCATTTATCAAAACTATACACAGACATAATTATAGTATGTATACATAATTAATTTAAATAAATACATAATTTAATAAAGGTGATGATAAAAATAAATAAAAATACCTTACATAATTTGCTTAAACAAAGACGTTATAATAATATACAAACATAAATTAATTTCAATATTAACATAATTTAATAATAATGTAACAAAAATAAATTAAATATTAGACATAATTTACCAATACATAGACATAACAATATAATAACATAAAAACATGCATAAATAACTTCATTTAAATATACATGTACATAATTTAAAAATAACGATGACAAAGTAAAAAAAATATGTACCTATAATAATAATTAATTAATTAATTCCATGAATTGTTACTTAGTCTTCGTCCTCTCTCCTAACTTTGCTGTGCCCGACAGGGTCCATACTGATCTTAACAATGTTTATACAACCTATATGTACTATGGAATGCAATAAAGTATTGAGTATTGAGTATTATAGATAAATTACACCCAGACACAACGAATGATTGTGCTCATCACACAAACACGGCATAGCAGTCAGGGCCACTAACCACTAGACCAACAGGTCAGTCGGGATGGAGTAAGGATGGAGCTATATACCCTAAGTACACGCACACGCAAGTGCGTGCGTGTGTATGTGTACTCGTACGACTTGGTTAAAGCCCCTGAAATCTTTCATGCCTTGGAAACGTTAATTGAAATTGTTTCCAGAATCTTATTGAGACTCAGGTTAGCGCTGATAGAAGTTTTATTAAATTAAGGAAAATTGGTTACGAAATGGAACTATTTTCCACACAACGCACACATTTTAGGTAAAGTTCGCACGTGCATCGGCGTACAAGAGTTATGGCCACACGACCATCGTGTACGGTCCCAAAGAAATGTGTTGTGGAGCATTTCTAAGAGAATGTTATTATATTTGTGCAAGTACATTTTTCTTCCACAATTTTTTTTACGCATCATGAGGAACATTAACACTCTATTATATTGGCTTTGAGTATAATATTAGTAAGACAATAACGTCTTAATAGTCCGTACACAACTATTTGTCACAATAATCATTGTCACTCACCAACATTGGCTAACACATGTTGTCCAACATTGGTAAATTACACAATACATGAAAGTCTTTCTCCAAAATAACAAAAGACAAACATTATCGAAGCTTCTTTCAAAAATAGAATGCGTGATAGACATCTATTTACTTTTTAATTATTAAAAAAAAAGTATTTGCCCAAAGAGCACATGTTTAAGGATTATTTTTTTAAAGTTTTATGACTTTTTGTTTGTATATCCGTGAGTACAGTTAAGGAAACAGGCTTGAACAAGATAATTGCCGTTACCGGTCATAAAGGCGGCAAAGTTTTATTGGGCGTGTGTTTATTGCGGATTGCCGTTAAATATTCTAATATTTTAGTAACGTAGAGGTTCTTTTCTTAATGTTTGGTATTACAAGAATGCCGGTTTAAGTATTTTAGGTAGAAAGAGAAACAGACTGTTTGTAGCCTTACCTGTGTCTTTCTGATGTGAAAAATAACCGAGATATTGAGTACCTAGCCGCTATCACACGTTGTTTATTCGTACATAAGTTTTAGTTTCAATTTGATATCATTAATTGGATTTTTTTTCTCACTTGCTCGAATTTTTTTTTATCTTTCACCTATTTACCTACATTTGGAGTGCTGGGGTCTCATGAAACTGAAAGAGCACACGTCAAAGGACCCCGTGTTTAGTTGTGCTTTGTGTTGTAACTGTGTATCCTTCTTGGAGATCCAGATCCAAATAAGTAAATAATAATAGTACTTACAGTCCTGGAAAACAAGCCAAGAGCCTAGATTAGGCACCAGCCTCCATATTTTATATACTTACCGGAATTATGTACAGGTACTTATTAAACTGTTTGTTGTAAACTTGCTAAAATAAAATGATAAAAATAAATACTACATATTATTATTATTATGTTTTTATTTATCTCAGAGCCTTGAGGTCCTGGATCTTTGGAAGGTGTACCAGGGACCGAAGCCAACTTACAGAGGCCCCTTAGACATTTTTCATAATATGTAACGTGGTGCCAACCGACGATTATCCCTGTATGTGCTGTGTTAGTACAAACAAAGATGGTGTTGGTGGAAAACTATTGCGTTACTATTATACAAATTAAGCTTTTTTAGATCGGTTCTTTTTGAATGATAAAAATAACAATAGACATTCCCTCAAAACAACAGCTCGGGAATCTTTAAGTCAAGAGTGAATAGGTTACTTCTAGGTAAGCGCGGTTCATCGTCGATCGCGTCGTCGCTTCCCATCAAGTGAGATAGCGGTCAAGCGCGAACCTATCAAGAATAAAAAAAAACCGCCAGGCCCGGTTTAAGAAGTGGAGCAAGGAGGTCCCTAGCCAGAGGAACTCATCAACAAAAACATGGTTTTCTATCTTAGGACACTACAGCACCCGTTTGTTAATCCGCCAAAAACTATTTCGTAGTCAAATTATTCCTATTTGACTATGATTATATTACTGACTACACTTCCTTCTTTCTTTAAAAGTCCGCATTCTTCAAAAAAAGATATAAAGAAACAAACAATGGCTTCGTTCCAGTTGCTGTTCGAAGTTAGTGTAACTAGGTAAGCGGTGCGCGCTCTACTTGCATTTTGGGTTAGTCGCCGCGAGCCTCTGACCTCGGACTCTGAGGAACTATGAAGAAGACTCGATACGAGGACCTGGGATCTCTTCTTTAGAGTATTCTAGGTGACGTTATATCATGTCTATGTCACAGTATTTGTTAGGAGTACCTACATCTAATTGCCTAGCTAACTACATAGTTAGCTTACACATGTAAAGCCCAGGTAATTGGAGGCCAGTCTGTTATCTGAAAACCGGGAATAAACCCAGTCTCGAGGATCCTACTGAGATATCGTAGAAGGAAAACTCATTGCCACCTTTGTTGGGTATCTACTTTATTATACGCATTTATTAAAGTTCATTTGTAAATTGATCACGTGTTTCTCCATGCCTGTATTGTACTTTGGCAGTTTCGGACAGAAGTCCTTAATTATTTTATGCTGTGGAGCATATCGTGGCAAAATTGGCAAAATGCCGAAACTTTTTGCCACAGGTTTGTGGTGTGTGCCATACACTCTCAATGTTGAAGTTTGTAAAACTATGTAACGTTGCTATCTTGTTGCGATTAGGCGCTAGTAGTATGCCAAGCGGCAAACGCTAGCTTGAATTTAGAATTTTAAAGCCGAAATTGCATAATATCCCATAAAAACAGTCTTTGCAAAAAACATTGTTGGATATATTCACTGAGGTAACAGTAAATCGACCAATTGTGTCGAGTGTCACGGAATTCGGGACGGCTAATAGCTTAGTAGCTACGAACTTAGACCAACATCTTAGATGCTCTCGCCTAACGTTAGGCGGCTGGATCAAGGGCTTGATTCAGAAAGTGGTACTGCTGGATACGGTTCGAATTGTAAGGAGGTTATGATCTGGAGCCCTGACATAGTTAGGGCTTGTACCAGCTACCCAGGTAGCTTGCAACCTGTACCTGATACTGGAGGGCTAAAACTTAATTTTTAGTTTTTTTTTTTAATCTGTTTTTATAAGAAATATTTAAAAATGTAAACTATAAGTTATGAAACTAAAATAATTTTGGTCATTTTTGATAATTTTCATATTTACAGCCAAAAGAACAACTATAATAATCAGATTCAACCTGATTTACAAAACCATAAAACCATGTGATTAGTTTAAATACTGCTTAGTAAATTCTTAATCGAATTTAGAATTTGCTAATCAGTAGATATGTGTAGTTATCTCAAGTTTAGATTTTTTTTAATGCAGCCTAAATCAAAGCTTTGAGTTTTTTTTTTGTTTATAAGCAACTAAAGAAAGTTGTACATGACAGGAACCATGAACTAAGAAACTTGGAAAGATCTTTCTTATTTTGTAAGTTATATAAATGGTATCACATTTATGACTTTGGTGGGATATAATTACTTTTGGAAGGAGAAACGGGAGACAATAGACTATGAAAAAAAAAAAACTTTTTGCTAAGCATACTTCTTGCTGTTTCCCGAGTCCTGGCCCGGTGTCAGGCCCAGAACCGAGTCAACATCAATACCGGTACATAGACATCACGCCAACAAACACGTTTTCCGTTATCTACAGTAAAATTGTTGTTGTTGTTGTAGTAAAATATATAACAAACTGTCCAAATTGAGAGCAGTAGTGGCCGAGTGGAAACGGCCCCGATTTAAGAGTTGTAAGTCGCGGGTTCAAATCTAGCCACGCGCATTACATTGTGGAAAACTCAAAACAGTGAAGCAAAATATCGTGAGGAAACTGGCATGTCCTAGAACTAAAAATTTGAAGACTTGTGACATTTACAAACCCACACTGGGCCCGAGTGGTGGATTACGGCCTATTCCCTGTCCTAGAGAGGAGGCCTGAGTCCCAACAGTGGGAACACTGTTTTTTGCCACTGGAGAATGAAACAAGAGGTACATAAAAGGAATGCCGTGTGACTGACACAATGCCCTGTGACTAGATCTGTATATGTAAAATAAGAATCGTTTTTAATATTTATTGACAATGCGATAGGTATGTTTTAAATAACCACAGAGTGCCAAGCCATGTGTGATTGGTCACAGCGCGGGGTCAAGTAGGGCTAGCGGCGCACGCGCAGATATCCGTCACACTTCGACCCACCGCGAACATAGTGGCACAGTAAAGGTGATAGTGGCGCCCCGGACAATGTCAACGGGATTTTTTATTAGTTCTTTATTCTTTGTGCCTATTGTGTTTTTACTCCTACTTTGCTTAAAAGCTCATTTCTAAGTATTAACAGCTACACGGTCGAACCCCGAGGTCACATAAGCAAGGCTTGCCGAGATGGGTCTGTCTGGGGATCTTTCATTATATACATACTGAGACTCCTTCGTATATTTGACGTTACGGATATTCAGAAGACTGGATATCCGTAACGAAAAAATCCGTAATGAAAATCTGACATCAGTTTTGCTACAGGTGGTCAGAAGGCAGAAAACTATTACCAGCAAGGGGGCAGACAGGTAGTCGCTCTATTTAAGATACTGGTGCTCAGTTGCATGCAGTTTAACTGGAAGCTAACCCCTATAAACGTAGGAAAAGTATCAGTAGAATAGAGCACAAAAACATTGATGGCTGACGCTATAACAAGTAGGCTTTTCTGTCTTATTTTCTATTCATATCCCTTTAATAACCCCAATTATGAATAATCTACAGACAACCCGACGTGCGGCGAGTGTCCACCGTCCTACATTGTTGACACCTCTACAGTCTGGACTAAACGTTTCGCCTTCCAGTTTAAAATGAGTACATCGAGGGACCAGAACAATTTGCTTGCTGCGATCTTCCCGTCCGCTATAATTTAGGTGTCTTCAAGGATAGAGTAAATAGGCTCTTAATAAACTAGCGCGCTTCACCACCAACGATTGTTTCACTGCTTACGACGGTAAGCAGCAGGTGGGATCACAGTCAAGCACTAATGTAATCCCTAATAACATCTACGCCCGGTGGTTCCTCATATTCATTTCAAAGCGATAATTTTCAACAGAATTTCTTACATTCGGTCCTGTCAGCGCATTGTTCTTTACAAAACCTTTTTTTCTCTCTGTAGCACAACCCCAACATTTCCTATAGTGACATTGTCTTGTGCACCAACACAGTTTTGTACAATAACTTGCACAATATCACAATGTGCACACCTCCATTAGATTCGTGGGCGGTCAATTTGTCACACCTTACTGCCACGCTCGAATTTTTGTTGCATGGCCTAATGAAGCTCACCTAATAGATGCCGGTAGCGTGGAAATTGTCAAGTTGAGACTATTGTAGATGTAGGTGGTAACGTTAGTTCAATCTGATGATAATAGTGGCTATGTCAGTGGTAAGACGTCAGCATTGACTGTCCTACTTAATCAAGTCTTAAAGTTAATACCCGGGACATACTTATTGGAAGCTAACTTCTTGTGATATGGTTTTCTTTGTGACTTCGTATTGTTTGTGCCTTTAGTCAGCGTCAAGTTCAGAAATTATTTAGTTTTGGCTACAGACATTTTGTTTTCCATTAAAATGTGGATGAAACACATTTTAATGTTTTTGCAGTATTTGGCAGTAAATGAATTGAGTCAGCCTTCTCGGTCAGCTTCATTGATGTAGTCAGTAGGTACTTACTACATTAAAATTGTCAGCTCTATTTAACCGAGATCGCGCTTTTTTTAATAATTTCACACAGTTGTCCAGTTGTGTAGACATTTGAGTTACGTACCAGGTATTAAAAAAAATATAACTTATTGCATAATTGCAAAACCGTCTCCAGAGAATTGCTTTGCGTATCAGATGATTTTAACCTGAAAAATAAGGAAAGAGAAAGAAAGAAAGACATTTTATTTGGCTGAACAAGGTGCAAATTAGAACAAACAAATTACAAGTATATTATGTGAAAAAATATGCGCCATATCCGTGCAAAACGACCGAACGCTCAGCACAATGCCGTGACCTCACGTAAAATGCGATGAGTCTACGACGCTGGTTTTCAGCGTTAGATATTAGATATGAACTGTTCTATACTCCTCAAAGATGCAAAACAGCACCTAGGTGCTGTTCCGTGGTGGTAAAAATAGGAAGGATAAGCCTACATGCTAGGATATTTAAAAAAAAAAAAACGTGAGTCAATTCTAACTCGCTTCCAGTTGCCTCACAAAAAGCATGATAAATTTAAAAAGAACAACTTCCCTAACAATTACATCACTATGCATATAACAGTCTACCTGTCAATTACCTTTATGCTCCACGTCAGCACCCCGCCGCGTTTCAAAGTTTGGGCACAATGGATGACCAAAATATTTACCATTCAGACAGCTACCGGAGTTTTTACCTTTAATATCTTCGAGTTTTGAAGGACACTTGTTTTCATCAGATTTATGGGTATATTGTCGGCAAGAACGTTGTTTTAAAAACAATTTTAAAGCAGTAGCACCTTGCTTCGAGGAATCTCTTTGTTAGGTGTGGAGGTAGGTGTGTACTATTACTTTTGTTATTGGAACGTTCCGAATTGGGTAGTTTGAGAGGTGTTGTAAATTATGTGATTGTACAATGACGTTTGAATGTTTGATATGAAGCCGTCTCGTTGTTCCACCAACTGAAGTACTGATAAATAAATGTAAGTAGATTTTACTATAAAGACAGTTTATTTTGAAAGGTTGTGTATAGAGATTCACGGCACACCCACATTTCGCACTGTTATTAAGTAGGTACCTAGGTCATGGGACCATGGGTAGCTTGGGTTTCCTGTATTATATGGAACTTAGGTACTGACGGACGAGTCCATTGCAATGAAGCAGTCGCACATCGAGAAAACAACTCGGAGGTGTTAGAAAAGTTTGTAATGGAAAAACTCATTATTATGTATTTTATCCAACTTTTTTTTAGGTGGGAAATCATCCAATGACATCTACTGCTCTTAGGCGGAGCGAGAGGGCGTGTCAGATTTCTACTGACTAACACCCTAGTTCCTTCGTCGCCTTCTGCTCCAGGGCCGGGTTTTTCTTTCAGAAGCGAACCCATATTGGCCCCAGTAGGCTTCGACCCTGCTGGGCCCCTACGGTTTTGCAGACAGCTCCTTGAGGCGCGCGTGGAACACTACGCGCCGTCAACAACTTGGGCTTGGTCCGGACGGTTATCGGATGGTTGGATGGCTACCCATTGTTTACGCAATCCCGCAATCCCGCACTTACGTTGGCCGCAAATCGGGATCGGAATCCCGGCGGCTGGGGCGTGAGGGCCGTTGCCTCGCGCGTGCGGCCGCCTCCTTTGCTAGCATTACTGCTTCGTAGAAGGAGGCGACCGCCTGCCACTCCTCTTTGCTTCGGGCCATGGCCTGTACCAAGGCCCGGCGCGAGATATCGTTGCCGCTGATCGCCCCTACGAGGACACGGCGGTGCTCTACCCTACCGTATGCTCCACCGTGTCCTCCGGACTGTACACAGTGGTGACACCTGGGCGATTCTTCCGCACGAATCCAGTGCTGGAACCTCCCGAACTGACCATGTCAAATGAGAACCTACGTCAAGCGGAAGGTGAGGACGCCGTGAGATCTTTCCAGCCACTCCTCAAAGAGAGGACTTACCGCTTACTTATAATTATGGCGTGCCCAGCACTGGGTTGCGACAGTCACTGTCGCCATTTCACCATTAGATCTCGTCGGAACTCTGTCCGCCATGCCGCGACGAGTCACGACATCAGAGTTTCGCCCCGGCGTTCCACGCGTAAATCGTGCATACATGATGGAGACCAACACAAGACCTTACCTTCAGAAGTTGCATTTACCTACCGAAAATTGTTATAATGCTGTCGAGACACCTCTGCGAAGGTGGACAGCGACATCTGTACGCGCTCACAAGAGTTAACCTTAAGATTGGCTTTTGAATAGCGACATCTAGTCCGTTTACTTCAAACTTAAACAAAGTATAGTGGTTATGGACGATTATGATGTTAAAATAAGACGATAGATGTCAGTTTCAGTAATAAATATTTTATATGTAGTTTGATAAAATAGTAATAACCTATAGGAACCTTGTATTAACTATGTTTTTTAATCAACGTATATTTATTACCATTACATTCTGTCGTAATTTAAATAACGAAAGAGCCAAGAAATAACTATTTGATCATTAATTTGAAATAGCGCCATCTAGTTGAAATTAATGATAGTACCGTTTCTTTTGTGTGCTAAGAGATGTCACTGTATATATCATATTAATAGTAAACGTTAATAATAGCACTGTTACCTTCTATTAGGTACCATAGTCTCAACTTATTTAAACAAAAAGACAATAATTAATATTCAATGAATTTAATTTTAGCCCGTAAATTTGACCTTCGATTCGGTAGTAGATAAGCAGGTTTCCTGCATAATTAGCCACATATTTTACTACTTTGTTTTAAAATGGACTGAGCAGGACATAAATCGGATGGGCTCTGGTCAAAATTTGGCACAGAGTACCTTGATCAAATGACGACTTCGCAGGCATCTTATTGAATGCCTACCTACGACAGGATTAGGATTATTCTAATTAAAGACCATCATTATCTTCCTGCCCTTGTCTCTAGTTACCTGCGATTGGTGCAACACGTTTTTTCTTATATTCTGTCCAGCCCCCTAGCCAAGTTAAGTTTCGATTCTCTTGTGTTGAACGACTTTCACTTCACTTTTCATCGCTCCTGTACACATGACCATACCAAGACAAACGTCTTTTTTTAGGTGGGAAATCATCTAACTAACTAAAACCCACTCATATGTTCCTTCTTTGCCTTGGGTTCCGGGACCTCGAGTTTTTCTTTTAAAAGCAAGCCCATGGCCCAAGTAGGCTTCGGCTTTGCTGGGGCCCTACGGTTTTGATGACATCTCCTTGAGGCGCGTTTGGAACACTACGCGCCAACGACGACTCGGGAAGACAAACGTCTGTGTGTCTTTTCAGTCACTGGCGGCACTTTACCTTTACTTTTATTAAAAACCTTAGATCCAGCTGTTTCCGGCTTTGCCTAGATTGAACTAAACATCCCTGAGTGGTTTAGCAATTGGTAAACAGATAGTAAATTCTTATGAATACCTAATGATCTAAGGCTTTATACCAACTTATGTTTGTAATGTCTCAAATTATTATTGGTTAACGATGTGGGCAACGGATGCCAGTTACTGATGGTATCCGTTATCAAAATGTCGATCAGTGTGCATTTCTCTTCTCACACTTCGCCTTTTTTCGAGTCATCAAATGAGCATGAGTACCTCCCCATAATGTTTTCTAAAAGCCGGCGCCCCTGTACCTATATAAAATAGAGGGAAGCAGAGATAGGTAGGTACACTTCTGCCACAAGGATTGACTTGTGATTTCAAAGATTTCAATAAAAAAAAAATGTATCCGACGAAGTATGGTCAGGCGCTGCAGTGGGCACGACCGCCAAAGAGTTCTAATACACAATTATTTTCCTATGATTTTAGGTAAGTAAGTAGGTAAGTACTAGAGCTGTGAATATAATGTTATTTCATCATCATCATCATTTTAGCAGAAGGATCTTTACTTTTGGACATAGGCCTCCCCCAAGTTTTGCCATTCAGGAATCTTTCGGCCCCATCGACCATCTTTTCTGCGATCAATATTCCCTGCCCACTGCCACTTAAATTTGGTGATTCTACGGGCTATATCGGTAACCTTGGTTCTCCTGCGAATATCATAATTCCTGAAGCAATCACTCAAGGAAACTCCAAGCACAGCCTTTTCCATTGCCCTTTGGGTGACTTTAAGTGTTATTTATGCGAACTAATATAATCGACTCTAAGCTAAAAAGTAAGAATCTTATCAACTGCATTACGTGTCAATGTGCGCCGCTCCTCACTAATGCACCTTCTAACGGATGCGTTTTTTTAGAGGGAAAAACCAGAGTCACGATAAAAATCATCACGATTCACTTCAGGTCTATGAATAACCTAATTTTGCAGGACATACAAAACTCGGTTATTTCAACCTCGTATTTTGTCATCCGTCAAACGTATTCTCATGTGTGAATACCCATTCAACGGCTATAGTTCCGCATACAGCCGTAAAAATAAGCCTTTGTTTTAAATTCAGCATTATTTTTGCGAAATATTTTCATTGTTTTATTGACGCGCCCGTTATGCGAATCGCGTTAAATTCCGAGAGGCCCCACTATGAGGTTAATGACATTTTGCTACAATGACTAAATGCTAGGTCACAGATTAGGCTAGACTTACAATTTACTTGCGTAAATTGATATTAGGTATGCAGTGAAACCTGGTTAAATGTGTCCTGATTTGTGAGGAACCTTTGCTTCTGATAAATTAAATTATAAACGATATTTATTTTCCAAATAGGTTTTTAAAAACGCTTTTACACGTAATTTTTTCGTCAATTTAAACTAGATGACGCCGGTGTTTCCTGACTACCCTGAGAAGAAACACGGAAACAAACTCAGGGGTATTACGATGAGTTCCCGACACTTTTTCATTGAAACACCTATGTGTTCTAAGTAAACTCTGTTACTGACAATAATAAACCTCAATAGCTGAGATGTATTCTTCAGATTTTTATGTTTGGCTCTATGCTTGGGAGTTTTTAACTTCATAACCTCAGTCATCATCATTATGATCATCTTCCTGCCCTTGTCCTGTGTTATTCAGGGTCGGCGCAAAAATATTTTTTTTCTTCCATTCTTTTCTATCACCCATCACGCTATCTCTAGTTCCCTTTTCTTTCATATTACTCCTCAAACAATCCGTCCATCTTTTCTTTGACCTCTTTTCTCAGTAAATGAGTCAATTGACGAATTAATTTAGTATTTTGGATAATGCTCCGGACAGTTTGCAACACGTTGTTCTTCGCGAGGGCCTCCTTAAATAAATGGGATAACGTCACTTTGAACCTGATTGGGAATCTGTGTGTATATACCAGTGATAAAACATCCTAGACCTGTTTCTTGAGCTTCCTTTAGCCAGGTACTATTTTATAGAGAAATATAGTTTCAAACCATATTATTATTATTTAAAAAAGACGTCCATTACTGGTCATAGGCCTCCCCCAAGTTTCGCCACAGCGAGCGGTCCTGTGCGTCTTGCATTCATCGTATTCCTGCGACCCTTACCAGGTCATCGGCCTACCGAAACCTACCAATGCCGCGACTTTCGGTACGCGGTTGCTACTCCGGAACCTTTGAACTTCATAAAACAATAAATAAACGAATTTTTCCACTCAATAATTACTTAGATATAATTAAAACACGGTACTTGGTACATATATATCGATGATACTTGTAATATTCAATGATAACAATTTTCTTTACAATTTGAAATTTTAAAATCCACGTAATACAATTTTATGTCCATCACCCATCTAATAGCTTCTGTGCGTTTCGTTTGAAGTGACCGTTCAATACATGGATTTCCTTGGCCGGGAACCGAAACAGGGCGTCTCCGGGGCAACGGCGCCACAACATGGGGCTCCTCAATCATTCAGCAGCGGCTGTCGATGTCGAGGCTTATTGTAAAATTGTTGTTCCGGTTAGAATTGATCGGCTAATTATAAGCTGTCCATAGCAATAATATATTCATATTCTGCATATTCTGTGAAGCTTTAATATTGCAGAAGAGTTTTTAACCAACTTGTATTTTTTATTTGGTATTTTACAGGTTTTTTTTTTACTGGGTGGGAAAATCATCTTATGACATATTCCGCTCTTGGGCGGAGCGGGAGATAGTGTCAGACTTTTACTGCTTAAAAACCCACTCCTGTTTCTTCGTTGCCTTCGTCCCAGGGCCCCGGGTTTCGCTTTCACATTACCCGTGCATTTGCATGACTTGATTCCGCCATCTCCTTTCTACCATCAGACAACCCGACGTACGGCGAGTATCCACCCTTACGTTGTTGAAACTTCAACGGTCCGGACTAAGCGTTTCGCTTCGTCCTTTATACCGCGTACATCGAAGGACTGGAACAATTTGCCTGCTGCGATCTTCCCGTCCAACTATAATTTAGTTGTCTTCAAGGCTAGAGTGAATAGGCTCTTAATAAACTAGTGCGCCTGACCATCAATGATTGCATCTCCGCTTACCATCAGGTAGGATCGCAGTCAAGCACTGGTTTATACCAATTTAAATTAAAAAAAAGACTGCAGAAAAGGTTCTCAACTACTACTATACTTTTCTTTTTGTAAAAAGTTTTACCGTGTAGTCCGGGAGTAAATTCTCTGCATTTAAATAAGTGTTTTGTTCTTTTTCGATTTGAAGACGCAGGTTAAATAACAAACGTCAGAGGTTTGTTGTATTGGTAAAATTTTCTTCCGATGTCGATGTTTCCTGGTAGCATTTCGTGATCGCAAATTGGTTATTAGAACTTACTTTTGCGTTAACTAGTAATAAAAGAAACATATATAATTACAGAAAGTCACGCCTTTTATCAGATTTTTAGACAAACTACAGAACTACCTGCTACAAAGTTTGGTGACAACATCTACCTTATCCAAGACTTTTATCTACATTTCACCTTACAGACTGTACCTGCCGCACTACTTTTCGGTTTCCCCTCATAAGTACCTCCGCAACCGAAACACCGCATGTCACCTTTGCGTCGTCAGCGAAGCATGGCGGCTCACCTGCGTGACAGCGCGACACCGTCACCTGATAGAACGGCATAGAGGGGCCACATTTGTCAATCTGCGGCACATCAAACAATAACAAAGTAATCATTTAGGTAGGTACTTACTTTTTCTGATTCGATACAACAGATGGTAAAGCCTGTAAAAATCTATTAATAGCACGAACTTTCGCACCCGAAGCAGGGAACTTTTGAAATTAATGTTTTAATCCAACTCCAAATGTAAAGTCTACATAGGAGCATCATGGACACACAGTCACACTAATATTATAAAAGCGTAAGTTTGTTTGTTGTGTGTGTCTGTATGTTTGTTACTCGTTCACGCTCAAATTTGGCACATGGGTAGACTTTTTATCCTGGGAGTATATTTTATCATCATTTCAGCCGAAAGAAATCCACAGTTGGACATAGGTCTCCCCAAGTGTCGCCACAATGAACGGTTCTGTGCGTCTCGCTTCCTCGGATTACCACGACCGTCACCTGGAGAGTATTCCTATATATCCCAAGGGATAAATTCCCTATCCCAAGGGATAAATTCCCTTGGGATAATTTACTACTTGCTCTCATCATCATCATCATCTTCCTGCCCTTGTCCCGTATTATTTGGGGTCGGCGCAACACGTTTTTTTCTTCCACTCTGCCCTGTTACTCGTCATGCTATCACTAACTTCGTTTTCTTTCATATCACTCTTCACACAATCCATCCATCTTTTAATTACTACTTGCTCTATAGTTATTTATAAATCCATTATGTAAGAAATCTTGATTTTTCTAAAATCACCAACACAGAGCTAGTAAACGACTGTACTAAAAAGTAAATTGTTCATTCATTTGATGTGAGTGAGCCTTCTCCTTTCAAATGTTATGTGGTAAGGATTATAGCGCCTCCTGTACAAATAAAGGGGCTCCTGATTAGCGTGACATCGAATCGGGTCATGAAAGAATCGGGACGATCGATACCCAAAAATATGGTAAGTGATTCAGGAGTTAAATGGATCCATCTTTTGTTTAAGTCTGTCTATTAGGAACCAAATTGAGTTGAGGGCTTAAAAGGAGACACGCGTTAAGTTCTCAGCATTAAAATCATTTATTTCTTGGTTGCAGGCGACCTATATCATCCCACAGCTGGGCAAAGGTCTACCTTATGATTTCTAGCTGTTTCAGTCTAAGACTAGTGTGGACCATATTTTGTAATTATTTTTCTCTCGTTCTGCTACATTTTGTGTGGTCTGCCAAGTCTTTTGGCTGTATCAGGGTTCCAGATAGTTGTTATTTTGTCCAAAAGTGCTTTGGACATGCTGCTATCGTGCCCAGACCAGAATTTCGTGGCTTATTAGCAATAAATATTTTTTAATAATCAATCATTAAACATTGCTTATCTTAATTCTAACCGCGATACTAAAACTTGAACCATAATACAGATTATACAAAAACCCTTCCCATAAAACAGAATCGTTTCACTTCCCGAGCTGGGAGTCGAACCCGCAGCATCCGCTTCCGCGGTACAGTTAATAGCAGGGGAGATAATACCTGGCAATACTCTGGTGCAGGCTCGGAGTAGATAGGTAATGGAGTCCTAATGTTAGAATGATCGAACTCAGCGGACTTTGATGCTTATAGTAGGTGTCACCGCAGGCCTGGAACGCAAAGGGCAATTGAGGAAACAGGGGTGGGTTGTAGTCGGTCAGTTAAAGTCGGACACTCCCTCTTGCTCCAATATTGATGATTTCTCAAATGCAAAATAATGATGTCTACAGACTGCAGTTAATCGATGTTTACCAGTCTATATTGATCTTACTAAACATGCTTTTGGTGCGGTTTTAAAGTATTTGAATACTGGTAGTAACAAAACATGTAGACATTTATAATTTTACTTGCATTCCATAATTTCCATTTTGTCGAACAATCATCTGTTCGACTGATCCTGAACGTTGAACGATTTCGGCTTAAATTCCAGACTAGGTAACAAAGTACGTGGGAGTAAAACAGTTGACGCCGACCGTCCATAATCCGGCTGCTACTAGAGTAGACACTCCATTTACGTTACTGCACGGGTAGAGGTAGTAACTAAAGTAATGGTTTTATAGAGGAAGAACATTGTGAAACTAAACGTTAGGAGTATAATCTCAATATTAATGTCATATTATTTACTGCCTGCTTTCTCTTACGTAGTAGGAGAGCAATGACATTTAAGGTAAAAGTTTATCGGATTAAAAAGATTATTTATCCGATAACATTTAAAAGATCATCATTATTAACAACTTAACAGGCAGACAAATATTTCAAGAACGTCTTTTTATACAAATTAATATTTTACCTACAACGGTAAAATAAATGCCTTGCAAAAAACGAAGGCTGTGCAACCCATAATTGGAATAATTAAGTAGAAACACCCAAAAAAGTCATTACTTTTTGTTGGTGTAAACATTCTGCCTTCGGGAGAGTGAGGTCACATCATACCTGTATCATCGAGGTCGATAAACTTGGCCATTGAAAGATGTATTTTTTTTATGTTTAAATCTTTTTTTGCATTGGGGTAGACCAGGAAAGGCACAGGGTCGAATTGTAAAGGTGCAACTTGACTGAGGCCGAACAAAGTATGCTCCTAAGTTGTTCAATAGCAGTTGATTAATACGAGTATGAGCATCAAATTAGGATCATTGTCAATAGTGAGTAACAAGCGTGGTGGTAGAAATGTTCTTCATCTTTCATGTATAGCAGATCTTCAGTGTTTGTGCGGCGTTTCTCCGCAGACCATGTCCCACCTTCGATCCTGCATCACGTGCCCTGTTACCTGTTCATGTAGGGACCTAATGACAGCATCAGCGGACGGCACTGCCTTGGCCGAATACTGGGCCATGCAAGGAATTTAACTAGTTGCCATCGATACGCTAAGAAGAAGAAGTATAGCACAATCAGCCATTAATGTTTCCACTGCCGGGACATAGGCTTCCTCTCTTCCTCCTCTCAGAAAGAGAGAGTATCTAAAGTCATACCCAGAATGTAGATGTCACATGTCTATGAAGATTCTATGTCATTTTGAAATTTTAAGAGCAGGGGTGATTAGAATGTTCTGTACTGAACACTCGCTCTACAAAAATACACGGTAAATGGCTCTATAAATAATTAAAAGTAATAGATTTATGGTCATCACTCTTACTTAATGCTATCAGCGATTCCGGATCATTCAATTACTTCCCGGATAATGCCAAACCGATGTTCTTTTCCTTATGCGAGTAAGTTGGGATCAAGTCAGTAAGGTAACATATTCCTTAATATCTCATTTATATATTAAGCATAATCAATCAAAAGCAATACATACAAAAAGACGATTATTATTTGCGTCACTCAAAGATAAATCGTCGTTCTTCAAGCAATTAGACAAGTTCGTAGCCGGTCGGACGCGCGGCATCAGAGCGCATCTTTACTTTGTTACATTATTTTTTGCGAACATTAATTTGACCAATGGTGGATAATCAATGGTAAGGGTCACTTGTAAGTTTATCGCAGTTTTATTACAATGTTTGTATTGTTTTTATGGTTTGTGTAGTCAAAACAAGACAGAGCTGTTTTCTTGGATACAAGAAAGTCGCCAGTTTGTCTATTATTATGATCATATTATTATTTACTGTAACTGCACATAAAAGATCGAATCAGAAATTAAGTTATCTATATATATACCCTAAGAAACGCCAAATTTATGTGCCAGTGGGCAGAGCATATTGCTCATAGAATAGATAGTAGAAAATGCAGCGTTGGAAGGCCTCCCACCTGGTGAGGATCACGGGAATTAAATGCATGCTAGATGCACAGGACCGGTGGTGAGAGTACGTTGTATTGTATTGACGGTTTTGTCCGCACTTAGACCTGCATGCAATCCGTCATGTCATGTCAGTACATAAGCTATTAGATCACACTACAGGTTTTGCAGAGCCATTTCAGTACTTCGAGGATGCGAACGCTGGGAAACCACGAGCTCTCATTACGTGGGTGGTTAATACTTCCAAGTATATTCAAGCTGGAGGCATTTTCGTCAACAATTTGGTAATAGCCGGATCAACTGTAGTTGTGGTGGTCCACAGTTGCTCCGGATAGTCACCTAGAAATCGTTCTTGGCAACAAATGTCAACTACTACTGTTCTACTGCGCTACTGCTTCGGCTGCTTCTACTGCCTACTGCTGTTTTTACTATTTTGGTGTACAATAAAGTTTATTCTATTCTATTCTATTCTCAAGTTGCTTTAGCCCGCAGCTTCGCCCGCGTACATAAAATATAACCTGAGTCACTCAGGAGTAAAGCAGCTTTCTATCGGTTAAAGAATTTTAACAATCGGACCAGTACTTTCAGAGATTAGCTCTTTCAAACAAAAAAACAAACTTTACCTCTTTATAATATTAGTGTAGATGTGTCCTAAACCCGGATCACTAAGACGTGACTACTATACAATTCCAAGACATCTTTAGCAATAAAACTATTAATATTAAATGGCAACGAACAGGTAAAGTTAGCTTTTCCTCTACTGCACATAAATAGAACTGTAGCGGTCCGATTATCCTCAATAATGTTTAGAAATAATCAAGTAACCATTTTTTCAAGGAATAGTGTAGGTTTTCTTGAAAAAATTGTTGTATCAATAGGTTTACAACAAACACACACAGCTTTTCTTTCTTTAGTACATGTGTCGATATTTTTGTTAAAACTAATAAATTATTCGTAAATTTCGCAGATGTGTGTGAATAAAACGGCTGTTTGTTTATCACTAAACTGTTGAATTCACATAGTAACCATAAATGTTGGTTGTTTCCTTATTTTTGTTTTTAATATAGCAGTTAAAACATTGTCTACTAAAGAAACAAGTGACGCCTTCTCTTATGAATTGTTAAATATGCGGTTATGTCATCAGAGGTTTTTTTTAGCATCCGTGAGTGATGAAATAATGTCATTCATAAGATTGTTTGCTAAGTGTAGATATGTACTTTCTTTTCTAAATTAAACATTGCTTAATACCAGGATTTCTCTTTGGAATTGAGTTTCCCTATGTACAATCCAACCCATTACAGCAGTAACAAACCTTGAGCAGCTGGCCTAGTTCAGTACGGTTTTTAGATAGAAGTCAGATTAGGACTGGACTTGTTGCCACTGTCCCTATAGCCATTTTTGATCTACGGTAAGACAAAGGCAATCCTCTCCCCCTTTCACATCCTTGTGTTAGCGATCGATACTTTCTTCAGTGAAGATAATTTACACACTTACGACATACTTAATCCGGTTATCATAGAAATGGAAGCTCGTTGTGTTGTAAGTAAATCGTAGATGTCAAGTAATTTTGCAGCGGCTTTCTGGAAAATTTGTCTTAACTACTCAAGTTTAGCTTTGAATTGATGATATCTGTCCAGTTTAAGATTTTAACAGATATTACTGGTACTTATGTTAACCTATATTTTATAGATTTCTGTATAATTTCGAAACTTATATTTCTGGAAGACACCGAGGATTCGGACCACATTAGTATTTCCAATCGAAAACTCTAGTGCATTGCTTGAGTACCAAGATACTGCGTCAGCCAACACGAGCCCACGTCACTAATTGCATTAAAATGACATCGTCAATTACGACTTATTTTATGTCAATTAATTCTTTGTTTTTATCCGTAATTAATCGATTATGAAGTGCAGTAATAGATAATACTCATTTGATTATACAGATTATAATATTATCACTGGTTTAATCGTTTTTTGACGCAACTCGTACGTAGAATAGGTATGACGGTATTGGAGCTTGCTATTTCATGATTGGCTAGTAAGTGGTGAATTGAGCTACATACTTAATGTAACAAAGCATTCTCTATCAATCAACATTTGAATTAAACATAATCAGGAATCACATAGGACACAGTCAGAGAGATGACTAAGGAACCTTCTGATTAATGGGATAGACATGAAAGAAAATAAAATAACAACAATGATTAATTTTGAAATCATTTATTTTTCATCGAAAAAATATCTTCCGCTACAAATATGCTAGGATGACGATGACCCGGTATCGTGAAAACTTGCGTCGATGTGCGAATGGAATGCGTAAGTACATACAGACTGGTAATGAACAGGGATTGTATTGACGCAGCTTGAAGCAACTATAAGGATCTCAGTAACTGTCGAATGGCTAGATGATGCAATTGAAGAGTCTAGGATGAACTCTTTCTTGCTTTTTTACCATGATGGCGTATTCTGATTAAAATATTAAATCTTTTAGAAGTAGAATTTTTTTAATTCAATCTAATTGATACAACATGTCGTCTAGCCATTTTAGTATTTTATATGGTCATTGTGCTGCTTGAAGCTGCGTGGATCCAACAGAAACTAATCAAAGAAGCAACTGATAAGCGACAGAGTGTACGAGGGGCAACGTTCGAACACAATGTAAACATAATAGTACTCTGTTGCTATTTGTCCTACAACCCCACGCGCTACTTAAGTGCGAATACATTTCATATAAATGTACTCGCACCCACAATCTGCCGCCTACAGCACACCTCAACCAATATACTTACTTTAAACAATAAATATAGACAATAACAAAACAGATGTTCGCATCCGTAAAGTAACTACAATAAATCTTTACAAATAAAATCTCCGATAAATTTCATCTAATACATGAACTTAAATTACAATATATACAAACATTTAAACATAGTAATACGACAACTGGATGAAGTACTATTGTACCCTGTTATTTACAAAGAAAACGGTGCGTTTCTAACACACGACAGACAATCAGCTACTGATTTAAACAATCCAGACAGCAAACTGGTTGCTATGACTCAATATCTAAAATTCATCGTAATTAACCCAAAAATAACCTTTGTAACTTTACATATAATTTATACCCTAGTAAAGGATTCATAATAATATTTATCTATGTGCATTGTTGTTGCCAGACCATTGAATTTCTAATTCTAATCTCAAATAATTCGACAGTTTTCAACATGGCAGCCGCCCCGCTAGAGATCAGGGGAGCGTTCCTTGTCCTTGGGACGTTAATTTTCTTTGAAAACAAACACTCAGAAAGGGGCAGCTAAAGTTAGGGAAACTTAGACCATAATAGTGTTACCGATGATACTCTCTTTGCCATCCAATAGTTCAGAGTAGCCTGACTCGTCGCTGCAAGCACTGTCATTATCCCCCGTATTCTTGAAAACTTCAGTTTCTGTGCTCGAGTTGAGGCTGTCAACATCGGTTAAATTGTCAATGAGAGATTCAAACTTTCCTTCGAAGTCTGACATGATATTAGAGTCCGCTCTCAATGGGGGATATGTGGACCTTCGCCTGAAGGTATTCTTTTCACCAATGGGGACGTGGTTGACCTCTTCGGTGGCGTTGGAGTCAGAGCTGTTCATTATGTGCACAGAGTTGTAACTTCTATTGCTGCTTCTCATATCGTTATGTTCGAAGCTCTGTTCCATGCAAGAGGCAGTAGTGTCCGCGTGCTCTTTTTGGTCTTCCTGAGGAAACGAGGGCAGAGATGACGGCTCGGTATCGGTGACCGTGCTGGCGGTCTCGCAGCCCGAAGAAACAGATCCGTCGTCGCTATCCGTGACGAGGTAGTTACTTTGCATCATCGCCTTACAGTCGCCCTCAGCCACCGCGTTTTCACTCAGTTCGTTCGATTCGGCGATTGCTTCTAGCAATCTCGTTTCCTTTTCTCCATTACTATGACTAGTATCATCGATACATCCATTCTTTTGGCTTTCTTTCACCAACAATTCCAGGAATTCATCGGAGACGGTGACGTTACCGCTACCAGAGTCGGATAGCGTTCTATTTATAACTCCCTCAGGACATGAGGTCTTCCTCGGGGACTTTATATCGGGCCGTCGTCTGTCGAGCGTTTGCGAGGAATAGAAGTTGTCCATCATCAAAGACGTTCGTGACCAGGGCTCGCCGTTCTGTTTAGCGTTCATCTCCGCCTCCTCTTCATCTTCTTCCGAACATAGTTCTTCAATAGCTCCCAGTTTTGGAGCTGATTTTGACCTCTCTAGCGGTGGTCTGTAATTCATAGCTCCGACACTTAGTAGGATCTTTCTGCGTGGCATACTTGGGTTTTCGTACACGCTGTTAGCGAGACTGAGTCTAGCATTTTGTTTTGAGATTCTGTCCTTTTTGAATTCGCTTAGGGCTTGCTTCAATTTGACTTGAAGTTCCTCTGTAATCTTCTTTGATATTGATTCTTTGGTGCAAAGGACGGCGTGGCAGCGCAGCTCGTGCTTGAGCTTTTTGCCCTCATGGCGGTACACCCAGCAGAACAGCTTGGGGTAATGCGGTGGACTGGCACAGTACGTGATGCGGTGGGACCAGTACTCGGTGAGGCCGTGCTCCTTGGTGAACCCCTTGAGGCCGGAGTTGGTGACAGATAGCTTCATCACGACGTCGGGCTTCGTGGACTGTTGGTAGTTGCGCCACAGTGTCGCCAGCGGCTTCTCGACGCAGCTCTCACCTGCAACAAGGATTTTAATGTTATGATTTCAATAATATAAAAGCTAATACTGGGTTCTTATTGTAAGTTGTTGTAATTTACAAAAAGTGTTTTGTATCCAGATAGGTAGAATGTGTCTATTCTATCTATCTGGGTAGAACACTCTATAACACTCTCTAGTCGTCTATAAATTTCAATTAAACGCAAAATCACATATTTGTAATTTAAAGTATATTTAAATCTGACAAGTTATATACCAGTCTAGCTGGTCTTGAGTGGTTTTCAATATATCTTAAACTAGAATATCAGGTTTTTGTGATCATCTGCAAGGAAACTATTATAGACACATACAAGGGTTACCAATGAAAGCAGAAGACGGAGCTCATAGTTTTAAATCTCTCAATCCTATCGCGATATCAAGGTGCATGTATTCACTTCCTCGTAACGTATGTATATTTGCTGATAATATCTAATCAGAGTGTAGAACAAGATTGGTTCGCCCACTTGCACATTGTAATCGGTGTGTACATAATCTGTTATTATAATGATCTGTCGATCGAAACGTTTCGAGGTGAGCGGGTGAGAATGTAGCGAGATACATTTATTAACGTGGTCTCCGTGACATGGAGTCCAGTTTTTGATGACGTCAGATTTTATGTTGATTTGGAGGATTTTTTGTGATCTGAAATTGAAGGGTAGAAATGACGTCAGTGAACCGGGTCCCAAAATTAAGTTAGGTTGCATCGTAGTCTTTGATTATGAGTCATAATCTGGTCTGTAGCAATATAACTAAACAGGATAATTTCTAGATTGTAATTTAACTTTGTAGTCGGTCTAACTCTATGAGGAAAAGTCATCTCATCTGTGTCTATGAATTAGGAATGGATAACATTTCCAAAGATCTGATTCGGAGTTGTTGTCCGTTCTTCACCTTACTCTTTTTCAATACGCTATCCAATCTATCTATAATTTATAAAAACTAAAGATTTAGTATTTTGCTCAACAAACTATAACTAACATAAGATTTACCTCGGCAGAAGCTTATAGCAACCGACTATAAGTGTAACAGTTCGGTATTGTCGAAAGAGTTATCTCGGTCCTGGAAAGCTAAGGCCACTGAAGGAACACGTGTGGGTTTTTATTCAGTAAAAGTCCGATACTCCCTTTCCCAACTAAAAAGCAAGTGTAACAGTTTAGCAACCGTCTCAGGTAATCTCGTTAACAAAAGGGCCAGTAACGATACAACGCGGAATAAACTACAGTCTTTAAAAGTTAGTTAGACTTCGTGCTCAATATGTCGGCGTCGCTCTGATGGGCTAAGAGCTTTATTTTTCCAATTTGTGAGTTCGGTTCCGCGGATTTATTACAAGAAGGTTAACAGAGAAAGAAAATGACTGAAAAACGCTAAGAAAGTCTCTGCATGAGTTTTTCTATGAGATTTTTAAAGTTTCATTTGGGTGTTTTGTGAATGAAAGTTCTTTAGATAACACTGATATGTTGAAGGAAAAATTTACCTCCTATACGCACAAGCTTCACAACATTTTTACCTGCGTAGGTTAGTTGCACAAACCGGCCTACGAATCACGTAAAACTGTGGTGAATCTTGTGCGCGTAGGCTCTCTAAGTTTGTTAAATATTTAGATATTATAAAAAAGTTGGGACAAAGCTAGAAGAGAAAACCGTAACCGACCGTCACTTTTTCCGAGATTCAGCGGTACGTCTTTCTTCATAATCAGTTTAATCTGCTCACACATTATAATACAGAAATCTCCCTACCCAATAAAAGAGAAACAGGTAAAAAGTCACATAACTAGACTAGATTTATGGCATTTTCTCTATTGTAGCACTTGCTTGGGAAACAACTGGGGCTTGTTTTATCTAACTTTGATCAGAGGAAGTTGTGGTTTGTTGAGAAACAGGGAAAACTATCTGTCACGCACGCGGAACCGAGGGATCAAGGAAATATGGCTGAGAATAGTGGTATTTATACTTTGATCCGAAACGATTACTTAATGGAAGCTAATCTTCATTCCACAAAGAGTATTATGATGTTACAAGCGCTGGTACAATAGCTTGTTTTATAGTTGTACTAACACGTTATTCAGGGCATGGTGGGTGCAGTAGTTGAGCGATTTGGCTGCTGCACGGCGGGTCGCGTGTTCGAGTCCCGCACGGAACAAAAATTTATATGGCTTACAGATAGGTGTTCTGGGTCTGGGTGTCTTGTCTATGTGACTTTACATGTTTGTGAACGGACACACGATACAGGCCACCGTAGGCGTGGGCTTGCGGATGACGAGCAATGGGTAGCTCGCCATCCGGCCGTCTGATATTCGTCAGAACCGAGCGCGAGTCGTCGATCTCAAAGAGATGTCAGCAAAACCGTAAGAGCCCAGTATGGCCGAAGCCTACTGCGACCATGGGTTCGCTACCAAAAGGGAAAGTTGTGGCCCTAGAACGCAAGGCAAAGAAGGAATATAGGTTTTAGTCAGTAAAAGTCTCGGCAGTGATCTCTCGCGCCGGGCATTGGTACAGGCCATGGTCCGGAGTGAGGAGGAGTGGCAGGCGGTCGCCTCCTTCTGCGAAGCAGTAATGCTAGCAAAGGAGGCGGCCGATCGCGTGAGGCAACGTTCCTCACGCCCTAACCGCCGCCGGGATTCCGATCCCGATTTCCGGCTACCGTAGGCGCGGGCTTGCGGACGGCGAGTAATTAGTGGCTCGCCGTCCGACCGTCCGGTAACCGTCCGGACCGAGCCCAACTCGTCGACGGCGCGTATTGTTCCACGCGCGTCTCAAGGAGATGTCAGCAAACGTAGGGGCCCAGCAGGGTCGAAGCCTACTGGGGCCACGGGTAGTGTGAAAGCGAAGCCCGGGGTCCCGGGATGAAAGCAAAGAAGGAACAGGAGTGGGTTTTTAGTCAGTAAATTCTGAAACTATCTCCCGCTCCGCCCAGGAGCGCAATTTGTCATTAGATGATTTTCCAAACTAAAAAAAAATGTCAGTAAAAGTCTACATGCCCTCTCGCTCCGCCCTAGAGCGAGAGAAGTCAATGGATGATTTCCCACCTAAGAAAAATCCACTATACAGGAGTAATTCCTAATTGGCAATATTTTTTTAAAAGGATCATTATGAAGTAAATTCTCTCACTAGACTCCATCTCGACTCATAGCTCGTTGTAATTGCCGTCCTTTACTCGAAAATTATTTTTCCATTCTTATGCCCTAATATGGGTGTATCTACTTGAGAAAAAGATATTTTAAGTACATTTAAAAATACGATAAGAATGTATGACGCACGTACGTTTATTAAAAGAGCCGATTTTAAAACCCACGCGAATGCATCGAGCGAAAAATATGATAATATATTTAAAATTTTAGCAGCTTACATATTAAGATGGATTGATGTGTTTGAAAAATGAGAGAGCTAAAGTAAAGTTTTATTAGATGAATTTAAACAAATCCTACATTTTCATATTTTCTTTTGATTTATAACATTAAACGCTAGTGCAGCTGGTTCGACGCCATATTGTAACAACACGTTCCCATATCATTTGTTCTAAATGGCATAGAGTAATTTCCGTAAACACAAAAGTAACACTCAGTTCAAAACCAGCGTTAGGCAACTGCTACTGTTGTCAGGCATTATGCTGAACTGGACCTTTTTGGCACAGCCATGAGACTCACAATATTAATGTTTATTTTCAATATTTGTATGCTTTCACGACAAAACATAGCAGCCATGTATAATAAAACTAAGACCCTTATGTAAATACCTATGTTTCACAAATAAACTTCTGTTTGTAATTATTATTATTATTTCATTTACGTTTCTGTATGATCACTTGTTTATCTGTTCTTCATTGTGTATCTGTTGCTAAATAAAAATAATAATAATATATATATATCTTTCTTTCTTTCTTTACGAAAATGCGTTGTAACAGCATCCGTCTGTCGCCGTACCCGTATTTATTTAAGATTATTCTTCAAAATGTTTCGCCAGCAATACGTCGTATTTCACCTACAGCAAATTGCAAAAAATAACAAAAATATTCATTGTGTTAATAAGTAATAGATTTCGGTCGAGTTCCGCTAAAAGGTGATCATTATTATTACAATTAGCGATCATCGTGATCTGATCTAGGTGCTAACGATATTAGCGATACGATAATTACTAGGTAGAACATTATTCGTGTGTAAAATATAACATGTGAGTGATTTAGAATTAGTGAGCAATTATATGTATCACGTACAGGAAATCTGATTTTTTTGCTAGTCTTGGTTCTTTGATCAGAACCAGGAATTAATGTATCGTGGGTGGCTATTGATTTGTGTCATAATAAATATGAAAAGCACAAACTGTCAGACCTAGAACAAGACTATTATAAAATTGAATGTAACGTTTGACTCGCCTGTTGGTCTAGTGGTTCCTGGCCCTGACTGTTATGCTGGAGGTACGATTCCCATGCAAGACCATTTGTAATTTGTCTATAATATGTATGTATTTAGGAATAATACAAGTATGTTTATAAGTTAAAGAAGTAATCATAGCACAAGCTCTGCTTAGTTTGGGACTAGACGGCGTTGTATGAAAGTTGTGAAAAAAGAAGTACGTACGTAAAGTAGTAGGATTGTGTTAGTGATATTGTAGTCATCTAATAAAACCCTTGAGTTCATACTCTGAAACCGCCTACTTTTGAAGCATTCAATACTGTTACTGTCATTAGTTTGATTGTATATCAGGTCATAAGGCTTCATATAAACAAGCACTTCTTCAGACCTGTAAAGCCTTTGCCACGGCGCCATGCCCCTATAACTGCAGCGATGAAACATCTCATAAACCCCTGGGAAGGACGCGCCGGCTCCCTAAAGCTGGTCGTAAAACAAAACTTACTCAGTAACGAGTTTATTTGCCTTTAATTGTTCTGCTGATTATTTGTGGAAAGGCAGTTAAAGCCTTCACTTTGGAAAAGTTCCAGAGGCTGACTTTCGTCGAGGTCCTTATCATCAGATGGCTAGCGAGACTGTTTGAAAGTATCAACGGCCTTTGAACGCATAACACATGGTTGCAATTCACGATATATGACTTCTTAATGTGTCAATGGAAAAATTAAATTCTTATCAGCCCAGCATTCGGCCACGGCAATAACGTCCGCTGACGCAGTAATTAGATCTATACGTAAACAGGTAAGGCCACGAGAAGCGAGATGAAAGTTGGGGCATAGTCTGCGGAGAGAGACCGCATTAACATAGAACATGGAACTTTGGAGGTATGCGGAACAGAGAGTAAAGTCCCGCAAACCTCCGTTGAAAAGGGAGGATCCTCCGACCAGACGGGTGTTATGTCTGGTGGGCTGCAACTGCCCGCTAGATGATTTCGGGTTGTTCTATATGTTCCAATCGCGCAGAGAACTTTGATTGCGCGATGCAGGATTAGTTCTTATGTGACGCGATAGATGTCGCTACATCACTCCCCTCCGGAGATCGGAGATCGATGGTTCTTGATGCTTCTTGATGCGTGCCAGGCCAGTGGTAGGTTGGTTCCAGTGAGTCGGAACCGAATGCCGCATAGTTCTCGGTGAGTCGGAACTGTCTGCGGTGATACCCCAGTGAGTCTGGGTGGTGCTGTCCCAGTGAGTCGGGATGATGCTGCAGGCTCCAGTGAGTCGGAGTAAATGCTGCTGGCTCCAGTGAGTCGGAGCTGTGCTGTGCGACGTAGTGGCTTGACTGCTTGCGTTGACCAGGAGAGGTTCTTCATTGCTCTTCATGTGACTGGCCGAAGGTGCAGTGTGCTTCGCCAAGGTCGCTGATGAGGCTGAGGGTGATGACCAGGTATGACCATGTAGGCATGCTGGTGGTCAGGATACCCTTTATAGCCGTGGGTGCTGGCTGTATGGCTCGCTGCTCGAAAGCTTGAGGAAGTGATGATGACGTCACGAGGTAGTATCTGCACGAAGGCTGCGCTGACGTTCTTTGTCGAGGGTCACCAGTTTGGAAGTAGGCGGAACAGAGTGTAAAGTCCCACAAACCTCCTTTGAAAAGGGAGGATCCTCCGGCCAGACGGGTGTTATGTCTGGTGGGCTGCAACTGCCCGCTAGATGATTTCGGGTTGTTCTATATGTTCCAATCGCGCAGAGAACTTTGATTGCGCGATGCAGGATTAGTTCTTATGTGACGCGATAGATGTCGCTACAGAACCGTCCGAGGACCCCTGTCTGTAGAGATTATCATTCTGCGTACGTGTGTCATACTACATTCAACGGCTGGTCGGATTCGGAACGCGGATAGACCATATCTTGGAATAGGATATCTATAGAATAGTTTTTATCCCAGGACTATATTCCCTTGGAATAATTTTGTACCTTCGCGCGGGCAAAGCCACTGGTAGAAGCCACCACACACAAAGCCGCCGGCAGAAGCCAGCACACACACAGCCACACCCTCAGCTAATCTAAGTTAGACTAAGATTACTATGTTTTGCCTTATTTACCAAACTTGACAACAAGGTCAGTAAGATAGATAGATAGATGGATATATTCTTTATTGTACACCAAAAATACAAATTACATTAGGAACTTTAAATTAATAGGGTGTCACAATGGGCGGTCTTATCGCTAAAAGCGATTTTTTACAGACAACCTTTGGATGGGTATGACAGAAAAGGAGAAAAAGATACGCAGGTAGTTCGTGGTGTAATTGCATATTTATAGAAGTATATGGTTTTATTTGGCAATTCTAAGTACTAAAATCGGAGGCTATATCACATAGTGTACTAAGCCAATAAAAAATTATATAATAAACTAGATTAATTAAACGTCAAGTAGAAGATCCAAGAGACCTCACTGTCACTTGCAGGAGATAAGGTCCCGCAGCTCACGATTGGATCATGCCCAGCCCCTGTATAACTTATTAAGATAAATTATATTTCTCTGAACTCAAGTTCAGGGGTTGAGGATTTGGATTTTGCACTAGGACTATTCTTGTTCAAAATTAAATAATTTTTAGCGTTAGTAAACGAATGTGAAAGATTTTTTTTTAATAATATCTTCATCAACAACGAAATTTTAAGCTTCAAAGCTGCCAATAAGAAAGACGTGACGATGAATTACGTTCAAGTCAATCACGGCTTTATGGCAGCCATAGGAAACGGCGTTTGACGAAAGAGACAAATATATTGGTTTAAAATTGTTATATCTCGTTTGCTTTCCTACCAATTTTGATATTGTTTTCACAGTTAGAATTTTATTTTTGTAGGTATGTTCATTGACAAATTGGTTCGATAATAAATATTTTTTCATTCGCTAATAAGGTTTTGGGTCTTTTTTTAGATGGGAAAATCATCCAATGACATCCCCCGCTCTTGGGCGAATTGCGAGGGCGTGTCAGACTTTTACGAACTAAAAACCCACTCCTATTTCTTCTTGGCCTTCGTCCCAGGGCCGAGTTTTCCTTTCAGAAAAAAACCCTTGGCCCCAGTAAGCTTCGACCATGCTAGGTGCCTACGGCTTGCTAACATCTCCTTGAGGCGCACTTGGAACAGTACACGCCGTCGACGACTTGGGCTCGGTTCGAACGGTTACCGGATGGGACGGTCGAATGGCGAGCTTGTGTTTGTTTTATTTGTTTTTGTATGTAACATAATAAATACTATATCAATCAATCTGCGCGCCTTCTTCCCAACCACGTTAGGGTCAGCTTTCGTTCTAACTGGATGCAACTGAAAATCAGTATTGACTAAGATTATACCAGACATATTATAAAACGTGGTCGCTCACATCGGGTCTAATCAGAAGGCTTAAAAAGTCACCCAAAGTGCTTTGGAAAAAGCTATATACGAAGTTTCCTTGCGTGATCGCATCACGGATGTAGGATATCCGTGGGAGAACCGAGCTTACCGACATAGCCTGAAGAATTGCCAAACCTAATTGGCAGGGTATATTACTCGTAAAACAGATAGCCGTTGGAGCCGAAACGTTCTAGAGTGGTGACCGCGCACCAGAAGAAGCAGCGTTGGAAGGCCCACAGGATAAACCGGGGACCTGGTGAGGGTCGCGGGAATACAAAAGATGGAAATTCTTTACTGAAAGGAAACCTCGAATTTTTGGCCGGATTTCTTTTTTTTTCTATTATTGAATTCGGGGTAATCCAAAAGATGCAAGACGGACGGGACCGTTCATTGTGGCGACACTTGGAGGAGGCCTATGCCCAACCGTGGCCGTTTTTCGTTTGAAATGATGATACCAGATCTGTATCTACCTACACGTGTGAATCCGGAAGAAATGATATTCCTACCGTGAGACTTATTCGCAAAGTGTTTGTTAAACATTATATACAAATCGGTTGGGTCCGAACTATTATTTACATAAGTAATGTAATTTTCACGATTTTACGAAAACGATGATGTTTTTCAGATGTCTGTGTTAATGTAAAACACGTTTTTTATTCTTGCGACTTATGACAAATATTTGTAATGTGCAGTTGAATATGTGAAGCAATCCTTTAATCTAAATAATTATATGAAGTTTTATTATTACACATAGGTTTTGTTAGCTAGAATTCATTTTACTCCTACGTTACGTTTAGTATCATAGAATAGACCCCTCGGAATTTGAGCGTGGGTAGCTAGGCGCCTTTTGACAAATTGACAACTTATAATAATTTTATATAAATTCAAGTCACTAAGGTAAATTTTTAAAGGTAAGTAATTCGTACTTACAAATATTTTAACATCCATATGACAGATTTTTATTGCTTAACCTACTTAAAATTGGCAATATTTTTAACGAATATGGTTGGTTCTCCATAATTTAAATTGGTTGCAAAACTTTGCAGAATTACCACCCGTTTGAAAAAGGAACGTTGAAGCATAGCTGACGTGAATGGGTTTATTGCGACAATTCTTTGAGTTTTGTTGCAGAATCGAACTGCCTGTATTGCGCATTTCCCGGTCTGTCACAAGATTTTCTACATAGGCAGTTAACGTGAAAGATTTAATTTATCTGACATGTTTATTTCTTAGGCGTTTTGTTTCAACATAATAAGAAATGAAATTAGTAGTCACAATCTTCTGAAAAAATATAATTAATAATTAATTATTTTTTTTTACTTTCAACGTTCATTCTGTTGAAACTATTTTTTATCAACTTACAATATAGGTTCACTGCAGAGAGCAAATGTAAAATTAAATATTTACTTTATAATAATTTCATTTTTCAATATTCGAAAAGTCAAAAGTATCTGCAACGATTCGCACGTGTCATTACACTGACGGTTGGGCAACGATGACATCAGTCGGGTAACGGCCGCCCCGGGCCGGCTGTTGTGTAACGTAGCACCTTCCCCACACATGTGAGGCTGACCACTACCGGAGACGTTGCGGTCGGGGGATACAGTGTTAATGGTAGGCTCATGTTACTGGGCAACTCATTGTATTGTTTACCTTGGGGACATAAAAGACGATTGAGTTTTGAGAATTAAGGGATGAAACTCCTCTAAAAAAGCAATTCCATATAATAATAGTAAAAATTATATGTATAAATTCACTATAGTTTTTACTGAACTATTATTAGTTAAGTTAAATAAATTGTATCTTTTATTTAAACCGAACATGAAAAAAAAAGATTTCTTTTAGTTAATTATCTTCATCTGTAAGTCAAGTTATAATCGACGCCAAATGTGGACCACTCAACATTTACTTCGAGGCATAAGTGTAGGATTAACTGTCAAACTTTCTCCTACACTTATATCGTGACTTCGTAAGCTTTCAAGAGCAAGTCTTCATTTGAACAATAATAAATGGTGGTACAAGTTACTTCTCCACTAGTTGTATCGCCCGTTAATGTTCATTTTATTTAATGTCGGTTATATCAGACATTGCATCAGTATTCATTTCATCGTAAACCGATGAGTCAGTGTAGTTCCCGGTTATAAGATGTCGCTTTTTCCCGAAAGTCGCTTGAATATAATTTCATTTCGTAACGAAAGAGATGTAATAGATCAATGACGGACCATTTCGCCCATTGTTTCAATTTTCTGAAATTGTGCGGAATCAAAATTATATCAAACATATTTCAAAAACAAGACAAAAATACTTCTGTTCTTTTAATTGGCCTATCAGGAGCAAAGCAGTAAGCACAGACTTGCTACTTTGATAAAATTAATAAAGAAACGTTATAGATATACTCGTACAACCTCTATGAAAGATAAATTGTGTTTAGCTCAGAAAAAACTTGTTTCTTCAAATAATTGCCAAAATATAGGAACTTCGCATAACCTTTTACTTAAAATTACGAAATATATAGGACTGAATTATAGTAGCTAATAGCCAAAACTCACGGCTAATAGCATCGATGGCTAGCGGGTAAGTGAACTTGTCAAACGCGACGCCGGCGCCGACGCAACTTTCACTATCATCTCGCCGCACCGTTCGTTGAACCGAGGTTAGTCTTAATTCTTTCTATACTTATATTTTTGTTAGTACAGCTGTACTTTTCAATATCATACGTCTGTCAAGACCGTAAAAAAAATGTATTTTTTTTTAAACAATAATAGACCCTAAAGTAATGTCACTTCTTCTGAAAAATGTTGTTATTGTTGTCAACATTCATTCTCTAAACTTGACAATGGCTAAATGCACAAGCCGTGCGAAGCTAAAACAAAAAAAAACTTTAATATTTTTTTGTTTGTTTGTCAAAATAAAATTCATATTCATTAGGTATAAATAAAACAAAAAAAACCTTAATGTTTTTTTTTTGTTTATGTTTTTGACATGGAAACAAAATCCTTTAAGCCATATTTTCGTATAAATAGTTAAATTGTTTACCCTTACAATATGGATTTACACATTCTAATGTTTTTGGAGTATTTGGCAGCAAATGAATCAAGTCAACCTTCTCGGCAAACTTAGCTGAGGTAGTCAACACTACAATAAAATTCTCAGCACCATTTTACCAAGTTCGCGCCTGTTTCATATGATTCTACAATTGCATAGCCACTTGAGATACAAAACTAGACCATTTTCACATCACAATATCCAATAGGAATTAATTAGCGAATAAATAAAACAGCCACTGAACTTCACTAAAAGAAATCCTGCCAAAAACTTGTGATGTTCTTTGTGATGAAAATAAATGACACGGTATTTTATTTATATTATCAACTACATTCAGCAAGCTGCAGTTTTGTTAAGGGCGTCTTTTACGAGGTACATTTTCATACAACCGCTCTTACGTGATTATGATGTTATTACACATCTTTCTTTAGATATTTTGGATACACAGCTATCTTCCCTTGTGGATATTATATAAGTTTGTATAGAAATCAAAACATAAATTTGTGTAAAACTAATCTATCTTTGGCCCTCCTTAATGTACTCATTTATTAAAAATGTAAAAAAATACAGCAATAGAAGCCTTGCACATTTAATCGAGATTCTGAATGACGACAATTTTTCTAAAAAGCTTTTACACGTATTTTCTAGAACAAGTTTTGTGAAATATTCGAGTAAATCACGGAATTATCGAATGCCAACAGAGTTTTCAGGCGTTCTGTCTCTTTTTTGCATACCTCTTCATCAAAAATAGCGTTGGATTTCGTTAGATGAAGCAACAAGCTTTTAAACCACGCTCGATGTTGACGATAGGCGAGTGAAAAACGACCCTCTTAATTAATTCACTATTGATGGCAACATCTAACATATATTTGTCAAAATAAAATTCATATTCATTAGGTATAAATAAAACAGAATAAAAACTTGTAATAAAGTAAAGATATTAATTTGAAACAAGTTTCTTGAAGATCGACTTGAAAAGTTAACAATAAAGATTGTAAGATAATTCCCTATAATGTTAGTTTTTTCACAAGAGGTGTAAATTGGTTAGCAACCGGTTCTTAATTTTCCTCCGATGATTTTTTTTTGTCTAATTTGCATGTATTCGTTGTAAATTATTATCTTCTCAAGTTATTACCACTATAATAATAATAGTGTATAGGTTATTAAATTATTACGTCGTGTTCAAAAATATATCTTTATTACATTTGCGTTAAATAATATCATGTTTTTGAACACGTTTCTTTAATGATTTAACATTTAACCTATTACTAGCATATATGTATCTCATCATCATCATCTTCCGGCCTTTGTCCCGTGTTATTTGGGGTCGGCGCAACACGTTTTTTTCTCCCATTCTGCTCTGTCACTCGTCATGCTATCACTAACTTCCTTTTCTTTCATATCACTCTTTACACAATCTATCCATCTTTTCTTTGGTCTTTCTCTCCCTCTCTCCTCTTCATATGACCATATCAAGACAAATAGCATATATGTATCTATCTCAACATAACTTTATTAAAGAGATCAAAAGAGACGACTTTTAATTTAAATAACTACATAAGAACCTATGTATGAATGTACCCCTAAAAGACCCGCGCGACTTGTGACTTGTCTGTTTTTAATTTGAATTATTGTTTTATATTTTATTGTTCTGCCTTCTTTGTACTTCTACGACCGACTATTTAATTTAAAAAGAGAATTTAAATTTAATAAATTTTCTGATACATTTTATCCTTTAAATAAAAGCTTGATCATTGACAATTGAACCTATCTCTCTAATGTACTTACATACTTAGGTACGATGTCCTATTTTTATTTGTTAGAAAATTACGGTAATTATAAAAAATACTCCTCACGCTTTGGGTGGAACGAGAGGAAACTGTGTTCCTTCAGTTGCCTTTTGCATTCTAGGGCCACGATAACTGTTTCGAACAATCCCGCAATATTGAACAAACCTATAGTTTTAATTGTATTGGGCAACATTATTCATGAACACTAGAAAAATGTTTAGTTATCTTTTTGGGGACCCAAATCGTTGATATGTAAGTATCCTGTCGTTTATTTTGTATAGTCTCACTGGACTTTTTAATCTGGACTTTGTCTTCCTCGATGTAGATAGGTAGTGTGGGTACTTTGTCTGCCTCGATGTAGATAGGTAGTGTGGGTACTTTGTCTGCCTCGATGTAGATAGGTAGTGTGGGTACTTTATCTGCCTCGATGTAGATAGGTAGTGTGGGTACTTTGTCTGCCTCGATGTAGATAGGTAGTGTGGGTACTTTGTCTGCCTCGATGTAGATAGGTAGTGTGGGTACTTTGTCTGCCTCGATGTAGATAGGTAGTGTGGGTACTTTGTCTGCCTCGATGTAGATAGGTAGTGTGGGTACTTTGTCTGCCTCGATGTAGATAGGTAGTGTGGGTACTTTGTCTGCCTCGATGTAGATAGGTAGTGTGGGTACTTTGTCTGCCTCGATGTAGATAGGTAGTGTGGGTACTTTGTCTGCCTCGATGTAGATAGGTAGTGTGGGTACTTTGTCTGCCTCGATGTAGATAGGTAGTGTGGGTACTTTGTCTGCCTCGATGTAGATAGGTTGTGTGGGTACTTATCATAATTATTAAGTGTAGAAGTGTGGAGCGTGACTTGCCTTGCTTACCTGTGAACAAAAGAAAAATCTTATGAATTATCATTTTAGAATATAATAAGTCGCTAGAAACGTAATTTAAAATATTCTTGTAATTATTCAAAATTGTTGTATTTTATATAATATCAGATTTTAGAATATGTAGATACTTAAGCATTTTAGTTAATAGAAAAATAAACTGACCATAA
Organism: Mythimna vitellina; assembly: GCA_949316375.1. Classification (NCBI taxonomy): domain Eukaryota; kingdom Metazoa; phylum Arthropoda; class Insecta; order Lepidoptera; family Noctuidae; genus Mythimna; species Mythimna vitellina. The sequence continues at coordinate 675,189 of OX438687.1, read as the reverse complement.
GTTAAAGTCGTAACTAATGTTTTATACATTTTATAATTTTCAATGAACCGTGCGCATCAATAAATCTGATCGTCAAAAAAACCTTTTATGAACTTTCTTTGTTCCAAATTATAAACAATCATGTTTTTATTTACTAACTTCAATTGATTAGATTATTTATTGTGGAAAAATTTGTTATCCGATTAATCTAATTAGTTACTGTTTACGTACCTACTTTTCAAATCACGATTAATTTGTTTGAAATAAAACAAACGTAGGTAAATAATATACTTTTTTCTATCTCCGGCTTTTTTTTTAATTGAGAAAATCATCTTATGACATCCCCCGCTCTTGGGCGGAACGGGAGATAGTGTCAGACTTTTACTGACTAAAAACCCACTCCTGTTCCTTCGTTGCCTTCGTCCCAGGGCCCCGGGTAGAAACCGATATTTTCCTAAATTTCCATATTGTACGAAGTAAGAATTTCCTTACGTATATACTTACTTAAATATTGTTACACGTGATGGTGTCTTCCATATTTGCTTATATTGTCTACATCTGAATAAATATTAAATTAACAGTAATAGTACCAATTTGAAAAATAAAATGTTAAGTTCGCTTAGTAAGTATAAATTGATAAGGTTTATTGCTAGTTGAATGTTAATCAACATAACACGGTGTGTGAACTACCTTACACCTTCTGTGTTATATGGTAATGGCAAATAATACACACTGATATTTTTTTTAGACTATGTTGCCTACCTACTTAAATAAATTTAATTGCATTGCATTTATAGAAAATATAAAAATCTAACAAGTAGTTGCTAAATATATTACTAAAATAAAGAGAATTAGGTATCACACTAATTTGTGACGTTACTTTAATACCTGTTATTTTTTTTTTTAAGGAAATTAATAAAACTTACTGCGTCTTAAATAATACTGGCAGTTAATTCGCACACCAAGAAAAAAAATGAAAAACAAATACTTCAAGAAAAGTAAAAATGATTTTCCAAATTCAAAATCTAGATACGCACTTGTATGGCGTTGTAAAAATTAGAACTATACATCGAATTAGCACGCTAAGATAGAAATTTTGATACAAGTGCAGAAAATTTGTCATTGCGACCGAGGCGGAATTCGCACGAGCCGTAGGCGAGGATGTTATGGAGCCGAGGGCTGCAGTGACAAATCTGCATGTGTACCAATCGACGTTTTTCAATACACTTTAAACTCGTGAAGTTTGACGCGCACCCAGTCTGGTACGATATATTTTATAAAATTGTGGTGGGGGCGAGCACTCGCCCTTTTTTGCACTAGTGCGGATAACAGTTAATTATGTGCCTAAAAGTGGTAGGATAAGAACGGATTTTCGAGTAAGTGTATTGAAAATAATGTTCCAGTATTGATTTTACAATTGGAAAAATTTCCAGGAATAATTTCACAAACGTTTAAAAATAGACAGCCCTCGTAGTACACAGTCATTAAATCGCCAAAAGGTCTTCGCAGCATTATAAATTAGGCTATTGAACAGTGGCAACAGGTATTTGGAACATAACGAGTTTTGAAACCTTGAACATGTTCCGAAATATCAAGATACGTCACAGTTTTAGTACCTGTGGCTTATGGCTTAGTTTTTGCTATGGCATTAATTAGTACCTTCGTACCTCTAGTCATGTTTTATTCATAAGTCAATCGATGAAATTGTTGTTTTATAATTATTTATAAGTTTGTCTAGAGCCAAGGCGTAAAAACATTGACATAGCGATCATTTTGGTTTTTTCTTCAATCACCAACCTTATGAAAAGTTTGGCAATTATGAAATACGTGCTCAAAACCGTTTATAAATAGTCCCAAACAAAACAATACAGCTCGCTATATTCATTTTAATTTAAACTCATAATAACCTACTTAGTCTACTTAGCATCTGCAGCAGAATGACCAAGTAATAAGGAAGCCAAGACTTCCTCCTGTTCAGCATTCATTGCGCGTCGTGTTCCCTGTGCACGCATGACTTCGGAAACCGTCGCGCAATGGAATACTTGCATGCGGAAGTGCGACTTTGCTCGAGTTAGTGAAGGTTGTTTTTCTTCAAATTATCTGTCCATATCACGTGCGTTGACTTACGTGAAGGCTGAGAAACTTAGAAATTTTGAGGAAGTCTCGAGAAGTCACGAGATTCTAGATAACAGTAATTGATAGAAAAATTTTGAGGAAGTCGAAGGGAATTACAATTGTTTGCTGCCTTTAATTTTAAAGATAAAAGGGTCTGAGACGGCCTAAATCGTTTCTTTCCCGTCTAGAAAAATTTAGAGATACAGTCACATTCCTACCTAAGTTTTACAATCGCTTTGGTTCCGAACAGCACTTGCTAGAGATGCAAGCTACTTCTGATAGAACTAGCTGTTACTCTACATACCTATCCACATTATAAACCTATATAATCGTACTGAGTCAAGGGCTGGTTGGCTACAAGTAGGCGTAAGCTTTCTCTAGCGAACTCGATCGAGGAATCTCGGACTTTCACGATTTGTACACAATCTGTATGCACTAATTGTGTCCTTGTCTAATCTATGCAGACTAAGTTTTTTGTCTCTTTCTTAACAATAGTAAACAGTTAGGTTTTAAAGGTTGTTTCCGGGTAGGAACTTAGGAAACTGTTGTAGGAAGTTGATCAATCAGCGCGGTCAGCGCGCGGGTCAAAGTAATCAATCAATCAAAAGAGTGAAGGGTGCTACTAGTCATAGTTCTGTTGACAACTCTGTTACCACCGAACATGGCTTGCTCAACATACCTACAAGTCTAGGCTTCACTGATGGTATTCACCGCCACTCTGACTTTTCTTGGATCTGATATGATCACTTTGCGAAAAAAAACTTATTTTACAAAGGGAAATGAATCATTTCTATTTCAGAATATTTTTTTATATAAAAGAAAGACCATGTCGATACTATTGATAACTGTGGTTTAACACAAGTTAATCAGAAGAATTTCGTTTAGGTACGGTGTGTACCGTATTGCAAGTTGGCGCGCTGGATTGAAAAACATTGTTGCAATGTAATGCGGCAACCCATATTCAACCAGATTTCAATTCGGCTGAAATAAAGTGCGCCACAATTAATTCGCACTAAGTATTCGTCAAAGCGGCGTAGAAACAATGCACCGCTTCGAAAGTTTTAGTTCCAACAATCGCCGCAAGTAGCGCTACATAAAAACAAAAATGGCGTCACAATCGACAGCATGAGGTTGTGGTCTCGATTGCCAGCTCTGACTAAAAGTAATTACCCGTTGTAAGGATTTTAACAGCTTGATAGCTAAGAGCGGAAGACGCAACGTTTGAAGGCCTCCCACAATGTGAACCGATGACCTGGTGAGAGTCGCTGGAATCCGATGGATGCGAGAAGCACAGAACTGTTCGTTTGACGACACTTGGGAGAGCCATATGTCTAACAGTGAACGTCTTTCGGCTGAAATAATGAAGATGGCTCGATTTCTCTTACATAGGACTTAAATGAAGGATTTTAATGTATGTTTAGGTGTCATATACGAATAGGTACAGAAAACCTTTGCTGAATTGCTTGGGCAATACGTAAATTGAAATCATTGTACTAAGTTATTGCAGACAAGTTTCCCGCTTCTATTGATTCAATGAAACATAATACAAATGGTGTGGTTGCACAGAAATATGCGGAAAAACTGTAAAAGAATGCACAATAATTTCCCACAAATTGTTTATCGTAGTTACATTATGTGTGTCAATACATAACTGTTTCTGTGTTTGTGCTCACTTAGTTGTTATTAGCACATGGCAACAATAGTGACAGTTCTAAGAGAGCGCTCTGTCGGATGCAAATCGTAGAGGAAGTGACGTCACTATGGCGGAATGACGTGCCGGCAGGGTTGCCACTTGAAGTTATTTAATTAGCCGGCGGATTGTTTGAAAGAGTGACCGCAGCCCTGGAATATAAAGGGCAACTGAAGGAACACGGGTGGGTTTTAAGCTATCTAAATCTGAAACTCCCGTTCGCTCCACCCAGAGCGTGAGAAGTTACTTAAAGTTTTCCTACCCTCAAAATAAAAGTTATTTTATTAGAAAGTCACTAATAGATTAGTAGATATAATATGAGCCAGGGGCGCAGTGGTTGAGCGTTGAGCTGCTGCGCTACGTGTTGCGATTTCGATTCCCGCTCGAAACAAATGTTTGTATGGCCTACAGATAGGTGATCCAGGTCTGGGTGTCTTGTTTAAATGAGTTTACATATTTCTGAGCGCACCCACAATACAAGACGAATATTCTCAGTGAGAGGCAATGTTTTTTTTTTAAGATTAGGTATTAATAATTTTTAAGCAATATATATTATATGTAATATATAACTGATCGAAATAGTATAAAGCCTGTAATAAATTGGAACTTTAAAATGAAATCTTAACATTATTCTACTGATGTCAAAAGTCACTACTTGTCATTACAGTCATATACAAAAGATTCGCAATGATTCTTCACTCTGAATAAATAATAATACTAAAATAATTACTCATCATATACGTAATACTGTGTTCAGTGTCAACATTAGACAGTAAAAATTACGAACATTATTAAGTATAATTTTTATGACGGCTACTAAAATAGTAATGACAAACTTAATTGTTTAATTAAAGTATTAATTTGTGTATTTTATTGCTATGTACACCTATTATTAAATAAATAATTGACAGCTTTAGTATGAAATGTAAAAAATCTATTCTGCTCATAGAAGCAGTTCTACCGGTTGCTATACAGTAACCGGTAAAATTCTGGTGCAATACGAATAAATTAACTAATATTATGTTTTTATTGCAGTCCATCAAAGTTGTAAGAAATTATCTCTCTGGGATCGGTCAAATAATGACAAGTAATCGCTTTTAATAAATAAACATATTAATATCGTTTTTATTCCATTAATTTCGACTAATTACTATCTGTATCCTAGCTGTAAGTTTTCCGAAAAAAATAAAATAAAAAAATAAATAATAAGTCTACTGGATGGTATCCTATAAAAAGAAGATATAGATGCGAATAATCTATACCTACTAATATTATAAACGAGAAAGTACCTCAGTCTCCCTGTTTGTTACATTTTCACATCCAAACCGCTGAACCAATTATGTTAATCTTAGATAGAGATAGATTGAAACTTGGAGAAGGATAAAGGATACTTTTTATCTTAAGTACGTTCCCTTGGAATAATTTCCGGCTTTCACGCGGACGAAGCCACTGACACAAGTTAGTTTTACCTACTATGAAAAAAGCATATATATATAACTACAATTCATAGTAATATTATAAATGCGAAAGGGTGTCTGTTTGTCTGTTACTTTTTTACTTCAAATTCGCTTATAAGATTTTGATGAAACTAGTATTCAACAATACAAGGTCCATATCTTGCGTCCAATGTTACTTCAAAAGCTTACGTGGAGTGCCATGCATATGACTAGTAGTCAATGACACATTTATTTCTTACAAATAAGTATATTTGGGTTAAGATCTTTCGGACAACCCTAGTACCTCAAAAGTCATCGGAACAATAGTGATGGGACGTATAAGTACCGTATATCATATTTCGACACGACAATGGTAGCGGCTGCTACCGAGAACGATACTCACCTACATAGTATCCATTGTGTAAGATACATTGCTACCTTCGTCACCTCGGCCGTAAGAATATGTAATACATAAAGAGAGATGTATAAAGAAGTGTGGATATAGTCGGTTAAGTATGTCGCTCAGTTTTGAGGACATTCCCACTATACAATGGGACATTAGTATTGACTTTGTGCTGGTATTGACCTGAAGAAACCTCGTTTTGGCGCGAACTGTTATTGTTTAAAATGAAATATGCGTGTTTTTGAACGAATTTCGGTACTAATGATTGTGGATAAAGTATTTGATGCGTTGGCTGTGATCGATTGTTAAGTCAAAAGGATATAACTTAAACTATTTCAAAATAAAGTGAACTGTTCCAAAATCAAATCGTTTCAAAAGATAGAAAATTATCTGATGTACAGAATACTGGCGTTGGTTTTTTGAATGACGATAATATTAGACATCACACTTTATCAACGTAGCGGTGGGTATTAAATATGATTAAAATAATTGCTTGACAATAATTATTTGATAATAATTTATCAGCCAATAAAGAAAATGACTCGTGATATTTATCGCAGTATTTAAGGAGCTGTTAAAATTGCAATTAAAGTGCTTCAAATATGCAAAGTCCAAGTCCAAATTAATAATGACAAAATGTAGTTGCTATCATAATAATTGTCCCTCTTGTCTTGTGTTGTTGTGTGTTGCGTGAAGTTCATTGTTTTGTAAGATATATTATTATTACTAGCTTTTGCAGGCGTCGTCGCCCGCGTAAAATTAAAAAAATATCCATAACATATATCCTGTGTGCTATTTCAGGATATGGTCTATTAACAGGGCTGCGTGGGGAAATTCTGAAAAGGAAACTCGTGGTGCTAGAACGCAAAAGGCAACTGAAGGAAAAGGCGCGTTATTGTCAGTAAATGTCTGACACACCCTATCGCTCCACCTTAGAACGTGAGAAGTCATTAGATGATTTCCCATCTCCAAAAAAAGTAGATGTTCTACCCATATGCAAAATTTCGTCAAAATCTGTTTAATCATTACATTGTGAACAATTAACAATTATATACGTACAAAATTACGCCTTTATAAATTTTGTGAGATTTGTGCCAAAAAATATTAAATTATGATATCTTGATACCATCGCTGGTATACCTACCTAAACCACAACATATAAATGAAAATACTGCTGAAAAACGCCAGACATTGACTCTTGCCAGATCGCGCAAACGAACCAAACTCTACTACGAATTTTCTAAATTCATCCATTTAGGCCTTAGGTTCCAATATGTGAGACTGAAAAAACGGACCAAGGCTCAGTCGACACCCAAGGTGTGACAACTGGCATTGTCCACTGTGTCGCTAACAACATTATACGTAGAGTATACGGACCACGTCCAGATATGGCTCTTTCAGCCATTTATATACATATAAATAAAATTGAAATATCTGTTTGTAATTTTTCAAAAAAAAAAAACAAAACAATTGTGTTTTTTACTGAAATAGTGCATTTTTATAATATTTGTATGTCTGTTTGTTTTCATTTTGTTGGTTTAACGAGTCTGACGTGGACAAAGTCGCGGATAATAGCTAGTATTCTGATATAGTTTTTCCTCCGTAGACTCTGTGATTGATTCATATTTATTTTCTAACGCAAACTATTAACAGTTACTACAACAATCTCTCTGTTATTGGCCTCGTATAGATCCTGAAAACTGCAGGTGGTTGTGCAGGATGGACAGCATAGCAAATGACGCATGTCCTGTGCAGCGGCTCCACACTGGCACTGTGTTAGAGATGGGTCGAGGAAGCCCCATTTGGCCAAATTGTTTTTACAACGGCCAACCTGGGTCCGCAGTCGGTTAAGAGATTTCCAGATTGGCCACTGCAATTCGTATCCAGGGGGGAGATGTTCTGACGGGGTGATGAAATGTGTAGGAGTTGGATGCTTCTGCTTCCATAGCGCGCATCTCTCGTCCTCTGCACTGTCTTTTGAAGAGGTCGTAAGTCGCATAAAGCTTTTACGACTCTTTAAACGTGCAGGTATGAGTTGATGTTTATGCAGGGGGTGACGGCCGTCCCGTTCCTGTTTACTCTTCTCGATACGGCTAGCTATCTCGCGGCGAACTTCTGGAGGAGCTATACCTGCTAGAGGGTACAACATTGCAAGAGGGGTAGGTTTTAAGCATCCCGTTACGATGCGACAGGTATCGTTCAGCGCTATGTCCACCTCTCTAGCGTGAGTGGAACGATGCCACACTGGGCATGCAAACTCTCCTGCGGAAAAAGAAAGGCATAGACCTGAAGTGCGAAGAACTTGTGGTGATGCTCCCCAGGTGCTGGATGTGAGGCGGCGAAGGATACTGTTTCTAGTCCCGACTTTTTGTTTGGTTTTTAGGCAGTGAGACTTAAATGTCAGGGACCTATCCAAAGTAATGCCCAAATATCGAGGTTGAGAGCAGTGTTCTATATTAACTCCTTGCCACCTTATACTTAAAACCCTGTTTGACTGACGGTTGCGAAGGTGAAAAACACAGGACTGGGTCTTGGAGGGGTTTGGTCGTAGTGCATTGTCTACATAGAATTTGCCAAGTGCTTCCAGAGCTTCCGTCAGTTTTTCTTCGGCTTCTTCGAAAGTAGGTGTCTGAGCAGCTAATGCAAGATCGTCTGCATATAAAAATCGTTGCGTTTGCGGTGAGCTAGGCTGATCGTTTGTGTAAATATTAAAGAGCGCCGGAGCTAACACACTACCTTGAGGGAGGCCGTTTTTCAGATTGCGCCACCTGCTTTTGGTTTGGCCGAGATGGACTTGAAAGCGACGGTTATTTAAAATAGAGCTAAGAATATGAACAAATCCAGTATCCCCTGTCAGCTCGCCGACCTTCAGTAGGAGACGTTTGATGTTGACTGTATCATAGGCTGCCGAAAGGTCAACGAATACAACACCTGTGACATTGTTCACCTCGAAACCATCTTCAATAAATTGCGTCAGTTTGAGGGTCTGATTGGTACATGACTTTCCTGGCCTAAAGCCAGCTTGCTCAGGGATAAGATTTGGTTCGATTGTGGACGTAAGACGGTTTAGCAATAATCTTTCAAATAATTTGAATGTGTGGCATAAGAGGGATATAGGTCGGTAACTTTTAGGGTCTTTTGGGCATTCTCCTGGTTTAAGTAAAGCAATCACTTTAGCACGCCTCCAAAGTTGTGGGATCTTATATGCAGGAAGCTGTATCAAAACCCAAATAATTCTACCTTCAGTGATAATTTAGAAGGAGGACTAAGTAGTGTTCGGTTGACCGCACGTGTGCCTCCTACCGTGAGACAACTAATGGTTAGTAAAACAAACATTCGCCACGCTCCAAATTCCTTCATCTGGAAGCTCGCTCATTAACCGACAATCAGCATAATTCTCATATTAAATTAAGAAGTTATTATAGTTGTTATATAACTATCGCACAATAGGAGGAAACAGTTATGCAAGACTTGCGCAAGAGACGACAATTACTATGCACAGTGTTTTTTATAGCAGCTTGGTAGAAAGTATAGTATGCTCGCAACGAATTGGCGGATCACGGATTATTGATGGCAGTTTTTGACACGCAGACTGTTGTCACGCGTCCATCAATGATTGCATCATTGCTTACCATCAGGTGGGATCGCAGTCAAGCACTAAATTAAATCAATTTAAAAAAGGATTGGTTGTACGGGTTTTTTTTTTTTAGTTGGGAAAATCATCTAATGACAAATCCCGCTCTTGAGTGGAGCGAGAAATATTGTCAGACTAAAAATCCACTCTTGTTCCTTATTTGCCTTCGTCCCAGGGCCCCGGGTTTCACTTTCATACTACCCGTGGCCCCAGTAGGCTTCCACCCTGTTGGGCCCCTACAGTTGCTGACATCTCCTTGAGGTGCACGTGGAACAGCACGGAACAGTACGCGTCGTCGACGACTTGAGCTCGGTCCGGACAGTTACCGGACGGTCGAACGGCGAGCCACCCATTCCTTGCCATCTGCAAGCCCACGCCCATGGTAATTGGTTATACGGGTCTGAAGTTTGATTTTGTGGATAAAGGCTTTTAATGCAATTGCCGTGACAGGATCAATTCAGAAACTTACACTCTTAGAAAACATACCCACAGAACATTTTGAAAATAAATATCAAATCGTCAACGTAGAAGATTTTAATATTATGGTGTAAAAAGTCAAATAACAGCAAACTCTTTAGTTTTTAGAATTTGATTGTCTCGTTGGGTACTAATACGTACTAGCACATTTTAAGAGACCAGAATACAAATTAGGGACAAAATAACCATAAAGAGACCTTCTCTTTCAGTATTCACCTTGTATTTCAAGGGTCTTTTACTAATGACCCAGGAAAACTAGAATGTTTTCCTCTAGAAATACAGATTTGTTATTGGGTCAATAGTTTTTCTTTTATAAAAAACGAAACGATTTTTTTACGAGTACTCACAGGAACTGTTGGTATCCTTGTGTACCTAAAAGTCTATATTCCGGAGATGGAATTTGTGTCAGAAAAGAAAATTCTAAGAAAACCGTTTTATACTAAGTAAAGATAAATACATAGTTTGTACCTATTCATAAAGTACGCGTTTTGCTATCATATTTACACATATGTTCGAAAATCTTCGGGCGTACTTATGAGATCTACGTCATAGTTTAAATAATACATAATTTGTTAGAATCGCTCATCATTACCCATTGTTCGCCGATCCGGGAATTCCTACTTAGGTAGGTATAGCAAAAACCAATCAGTTGGTTATCGTCTTAGTTCAGCTATCTGAGGAATTTGTTGATCAAATCGTGGTCTAATACTGAGGATAACAAGAATAGCTGATTGAATTTTAATACTCAAGAATAATGATTATGTCTATTCGTATAGAAAACGTTAGAATAATTATTATGTAGGTATGTGTATTATATATTCGGTATCAGTATTATATATGGCAGTCCCCCGATTTATGAATTAAGAAATTGAAGTTAAGTACACAAACTTTGGGTTGCGGATTGTTCGAAGGAGTTATCACAGGCTCTGGATCGCACAGGGCAACTGTGGCTCGTGATAAAAATTTACAGTCTTAAGTGGAGAGTGGGCCACAGGTGACTGAAGTAGGTATATGTGGCCGAATGCAGCTTGTGATGAACCAACCCAGCCTAGTAAATCCCCCATTTGAGATTTATTTTTGCAGTGTCACCAATCAAACATTTGTAAAATGTTATTGAGATTATCTTTCTGATATTTCGCTTTAAGATTATGTCTTAGACAGTTTGAGGTATTTAACACGTAGGTATTTAAGTGTGTACAATGATTGGCTACGCACGATTGAAATATTAGATAGATGTCGCGCAATTTGTGCTGATTGCCGAATAATAATGAATGTTTACTACGTCGCCAAGATATATATTTACAAATTTATATTTGATTAGACTATCACGCCGAAACTTGTATCATTCTCGGAATTTGTTATAAAAATTAGCATAATATACCTACATTTGTTATCTATTTGTTTAGCACAAGTAAGCATTAGATGTATTTAATAAAATATTAAAGGATTATAATATAGAGTCGAGAAATCAGAAATGAATAATTATGATAATCAGCTGTCGACTTATATTGATGATCATCTACTACAATAGCACCAATAAATACCTAACATACAGCAAAACAACATCTAATAACAGTTTTTAAAACAAAAGAAATTCTTTGAATCTATATAAATTCTTTATCAACATCTTTCACAAGCATCTTGTTGTTGATCAACACTATTCAGCCTATCGAAGGCTCCTCAATGTTGATCGTCCCTTTCCTCTGAGCGCTCCTCACAGGCCGCGAGCCCATCCCCCGGAGAGGTCTTGGTGACCTAATCGTCTCTAATGTGTATGCTTCAGACAAACAACTCTGTTTGACTCGCTACAAGGCCTTTTTCATCAATCATACTTTTGCCATGAAAATCTTATATGTATTACGATATTTGCTGCATTAGAAAAAAGTATATCTACTTTGGTTACGATTTTCGTGCCAATTGCAGAAATACAAATCTTAATTGCCCTATACAGAATTTTAGATATTTACTCTTGCTTCAGTCTAAAACAATTTTAAAAAGATCTTCAAATCAAGTTGTTCTTCTTAATCACAGTTTTGTTCAGTACCAAGTCTTAAATATTCAAGGATTTTAATTAGTAATGGTTCGTGACTAGAATTAATAAAATTTTCATAAAGTTATTTAAGCTGCCCAACTTAAATGGGATACGTAAGACATGTCTGCCATATGTCTAACAAGCTGTGGGCCTGTAAAATACAGGATTGGTGCTCAACATAGGGTCGCGACAGATTACGAAGGAGATGGCGAAACGACCTGGATTTATTCCTTTAAGAATTGGAATGAGAAAACGAGAAACCGTGATCGTTGGAAAGAATGTAGGGAGGTTTTGCCCAGCAGAGGGACTATACGGGCTAGCTGTAATGATAATGTAATATAGGTAATTTATTTCTAACAATTTTTATTCTCTCTATTAAGTCATTGCGACAAGATTCCTGTAGACGATCTTAAGAGCACACCTTTTATCTTCGCGAATACGCAGGAATACGCATGGAGGCGAACAATAATAATGTTTTTAAAAGAAAATCAATTGAAGTTTACTGAGAACGTTTGGCACAAAGAGATCAGAGGGAGCTCACATAAACAAACACCTCGTGTGGACAGTACAGCCAACCGCACTTGCATGACAACGATATCATTATGTCGTAGCTGTAAAGGCCGTTTTCGTATCATTGACGTGCTGTTGACTGTACTAGGAACTGTTTGTTGGTCGCTCAGTCTTCACAAACAATACTTTTGGCTATTCTTTGCTTGCTTGGGGAATTTGTTTGTGTGTGTACTGTGTATTACAGCTTCGAATGTACTCTAACATTTCATTCTCGGTCGTCTCCGATCTCACGGTGATCTCATTGCTACCGGTCAAGTCGTCATAAATTCCTACATGTAATAATATTGATCACATTCACGAGCTCAGGACATGTTTATCATAATAAACACTAGAAACATTTCACCCGTGTGGAAACAGAGAAATAATATCCCTTGAGGGAACACACTCTCGGGATAAACCTGGGGGAGGTTTATCCTTATGTGCTATTCCAGTACATAGACTACTCGTGCGACAATTTCATCTTAATCTGTTCAGTCTTTTCGGCGTAAAAGAGTAACAAACATACACATACAAAAATACTTTATTTATATTATATTACTATTTTTTCTGTAATAATTATATATATACTTATTAAAAAAAAATCGTCACCCCACACTAGGAATCACTTCTGTATTCAAAAACATGTACACTTGCATACACAAGACACCCAGACCTTTAACAACTCTCTGTATAATCGATCTCGAACCGGGAATCGAACCCGAGACACACAGCGCAACAGCCCATAGCTGAACCACGCGAATCGTCATATTAGTGTGGAGTGTGATGATCAGAGGTCAGAATTAGGTAGAGTTATTTAAGTACATTTACCGATTTCATACAGCGGAAGAATAAAGTGGATATGCCTCAAATCCCGAGATTAATTTTATACAGCAGATTTTTTTTATGACACTATCAAAAATACAGCAGAAAAAAATTCTTCCATTAATGACGAGGAGGAGGAAGTGTATGAATTTTTTAACCTCACCTCAGTTGACGTAGAGAGATCTTTTTCAATGAAAAGTATTAATATAAATTGTATGTTAATTATCTTTGTTTTATTTGTCTTATCTGCCTCTGTGGTTTTTATTATTATTTATTTGTAATATTGTTGGCCACACGGGATTTTACATTAATTTCTAATGAAATTTTCTTCCCGGGAAGATCCATATTAATATCAACATTTCGATGCAAGTACATGAATTATTCTATCTACTTTCCAATCTCTGGTGATGAATCTGGGTAGTAGTTTTCTTCTAACACGACGACCAAACATGCCATGTTTACACTAAATAATCCAAAACATTTACTTACATTATATATTTATAGGTATATATTATATTTCTGAACAAGACAAAATAGCATCAGCAACAGTACTACGCAGTTGCAGTTTTTATTGGAAAACTAATCAAATAAGAAAAAAAACAGATATCACTGTCCGTCCTGGCAACAGACCAAGAAATATTTATCCGAGACTCGGAGTACCAATCTCATAATCATCTGAAATAACAAGAAATCATGGAACGTATTTAGTGAGTCAGGAATCAGTGCGACACTTTGAGGAAAAACGATTTTCCTCAGAAGCTTTCATACGTGCAAAACATTGACATGTACTTCAAATTCTGGGAAATATCTACTTTTATTCATACGTAGGTTCTGAAAAATGGCATAGTTGATCGAAGTAGATAAAGAGATATTTTATTGGTATTTGTCATCATCATTTCAGTCGAAAGACGTACACTGTCAGACATGGGCCTTCCCCAAGCGTCACTACAACGATCGGCCCTGTCCGTCTTGCATAAGTCATTGGTCCTTCGGACCTTGTGGGAGGTCTTCCAACGTTTCATCTTTCGGTAGGCAATTGCTACTCCAGGACCTTTTAGCTCCATCGACCATCTGTTCTACAAGTAATGTATCCTGCCCATTATCATTTAAGTTTGGCGACTCTTCGGGTTATGTCGGTAACCTTGGTTCTTCTGTGGATATTTTTCTTTCTTATTCGATCAAGCAAGGAAACTGCAATCTTAGCCCTCAGCATCGCCCTTTAGGTGACTTTAAGCTTTAAATTTATCTAATGAGGTCCATTGTGAACGACCATGTTTCAGAGCCCTATGTCATCACGCACTTGTCATAGACATTGGTATTTATCGAGCGAGAAAATGCCATGCAGCATCCCGATCGAGTCAAATTAAACGGTTGACCTCTTTCTCGAAGTTAGACCTACCTAACCGTTTGTTGTCGGCAAATGTAATCATCTACAACTTTGAGTGTACAGTCTCAGATCTTTATGGGAATGGGTACTACATGGGTAGATCTTCGACAATCTTTACGAATAGTCAGAAGTCAAAACATATAGATGTCTGATTTTTTCACTGGTTATTTTTTTACCAATTGTATGGCTGGTTTGGGTACCAAATGTATGGCTATTTTATGGTTGACTTTTTTACCAATTTCGGTATCGAAATTGGTCCAAAATACTGTTAAAAATTAAAGAAATGTTTTTGAGTCTTTGTTTTTTGCTGCGGCTTATCCGAATGAAATCTGCAATTTGTGAGTTACAGTAATTTACATAGCTGATGTTGAATACATTTGCATGCAATATTATAGCAGGATATGCTAAAACAGATTTACTGTAACACTTTATCTACCATATTCTAGCAAATAAATATTTTGATTGATTGACAAAACGTATAATTTTGCTAAAAGGATTTCAGAAATGAGATAACAACTACAAGCATAAAAATTACTCGACTTTTTTGTATTAGATAAGATTGTTCTATTAAATATTTTCCAAAACTATTCTAATTATTTTGAACTAACAGGAATTTTCCACTTCGACCGATATCTACGCATTTACTCAAGAACCTCGTTGCTGTACGAAATTGCTATTTTTGAGCAGGTGATAATTCTGTCAGCGCGGTTCGCTTCAGATTTCTTTAAGACGGTTTTGTTTGTTTACTTTACTGTAAAATGTTCGCTCCATTCGCGGTAGGTGAAATAAATGGGTTTCAGGTAAACGAGTATAATGTTATGCTCTTTCCAATGGTAAATATTTGAAGTGAATACATGTTTCTAAAATTATCTGGGATTTTCTTCCTTTCTTATATTTTGTATCTTTGTTTGAACTGTTTACTGAAGCGTAGTGAGAAACCTACTGAATGGCCCCGGTTAATACTTGTACACTCGGAAAAAATTTGAAGATACGTAGGTATAAAAATAATCTCTGAAATGCTAGTAACTAATTATATTATGGTGAACCAGGTGTACATGCCCCAGTTAGTAACGTACTCCACAATTCCACATGCAAAACTGATGCAAACAAATTTGGTGCTTATTTGAGCCGATCTGGTTCGTATATTAGTATGAAAAGTTTAACTTGCGTTGTATAGTTTACGTTATTTTAAATATGTCTTAGTTTTTCAATCGGGGCACGTTACCGACTGGGACATGTACGGCTGGTTTACTTATGTGAAAGTTAACGTGATCTTAGACAATGTGTAATTGATACAAAATTACATTATTAAATAGAGTTTGCTTTTTTGTTTCAGAAACTGGGACTTAACCAAGGTGTTTAGTCAGAAATGCGCTACGAGCAGTCGGCCAGTAGGACAAGGTTTCGCGCCGGAAAATACTCATACATAATCTGGTTAGAAAAATACCATGTAGCAAAAGAGTTTGTTCACCTCTAATCGCTTGATACTTGACATTTGTTTTAATTATTGATAGATTCGCGCTTGACCATAGTCTATCTCCTTATTGGTAAGTGATGATGTGTTCGGCAATGGAACACGCTTGCTTAGAAATAATCTGTTCACTCTTGCCTTACTCCTCCTTATTTATGCATTATCGAAGTTTATCACTACACAAAAACTGCGTTTACACGTGTTCCTACCTAATTTGTAGCTGAGTTGTGAGTTGATTCATATGTGGGTTTTGTATGCTAAGCGAGCATTTCCTGAAGTGTGTCGGGACTCGCGAGCGGAATGAGGTCAAAACGTGTTTAAAGTTATAACCTTATAAATACCATGGACTCTACTGAAGCTTTCATATAACTGAACAATTATATAAGGTGTTAAAAAATTAACTTTAAGAATTTTGAGGGGACATATTCCTCATTGTGAACAACTTTTACTATGGGACCAAACCTGAAATCGCGAAAAAAAAATCTGCTGTTCCCTACGTTTATGTTCGCATAACTCGTCAAAATGTATGGAGCAGGCGATTTTTTTTTCGCTATTTCACGTTTGATCCCACAGTAAAAGTTTTTTATAATGAGGAATACAATGTCCCCTCGAAATTCTTAAAGTTAATTTTTTAACACCTTATATACTATACTCCATTACTCCTATGCAATGCCTGATTTAGACCATAAGGTTTTTTGTGCCTGTAGAACATTTTTGTGGGATTATTTACAAAAGCTAGTTTAGGTTATACATATACATAAAATTGCAGTGTCTGTTTGAATTATTAAAACTTTTTACTTAATGCATTTTTTTGCGTGAAACCATCCAATGGCTTCTCTCGTTCCTGGGTGGAGCGAGAGAAGCCAAAAAAAATTCTTAAAATTGTGATCAAATGGCTTTGTGCTATTTCATGAATGGTACGGACCAAGTCGCGGGCACCGGTTAGTAAAATATAATTACATATTAAAGTTTGTATTTGAACAGTATGTATGCACAATGATCCCTGCTTCTGCGATCCTCTCATTTAAGCACCAAAATTAACTAAATAATACAGTATATAATTATAATCCTTTATTATAGCGTCGGTACATTGTTATCAAGATTATAGCTATTACTTCAGATTAGAGATGAACAACAAGTGCGACTGTCAACAGTGACGATGTTATCATAGATTAGATTAATTCATTAATTAGCATGCTTTGCGTTAATCTAATATTGTTCAGCTGATACGTGAAAAGGGAACTATCAGCCATTTTGGTCAAAATATTAGCTTAGTTACAATATTATGTCATCGTCGTCGACTTCTTGAAAAACAAAAAAACATTCTGTGCCTGATCGACAACTTATCAGGAAACTCACAAATCATCATCATCATCGTCTGTTGCGGGACATAAGCCTCCTTCAAGTGTCGCCACATCTACCGGTACTGTGTGTCTCACATCTGTCGCATTCCCGTGACCCTCACCAGGTAATTGGTCCGCCTTGTGGGAGAACTACCAACTGCTTCTTCCGGTATCTACGCGGTTCTGAATGATGCTTTATGCGGTACTTAATTTTGGTGGCGATCCCACGGTTGTAAATTGATAGGAATACTGCCAAATTAGCCAGTAGCAATCCGGAGTCATGATCTGAGTCCGGTTAATGGAATCAGGACGTTTTAAGTAAGATTTTTTCATCCTTATTTCCAGTGTGGGTAAGAGATGGCGCTAGACAACCTGTATAGCTCTGTCTCTTACCCACACTGAAATAAGAATGAAACAATCTTACTTTGAACGTCATGGTAACCCCGCAGGTCACCCTGTCACACGGGGCTGCTGTTACATAGTTGTAACTGGCAAAACGTGAATGCACTGTACTGTGTTTCCAAACAGTAAAAATAGGTAATACTAATATATACTACTATATACAATTAAAACACATGAATGGAATAAGCAGAACTGTTAAATTATTATTTCCCTTATTTAACTTATTTACGTATAATTTAAATTTTAAATATTGACATTATTATTCATTAATGTTATAAATGATTAATTAATTATGTCATAAAAATGTATTCAGATTAAGTTAGATTATAAGCTACCTAAAATAAGTCCTCTTCTCCGTTTAGTCCCCTTCTTCTGCTGTGCCCGACAGGGTCCACGATTGTTTCTTTTGGCAACTGTTTACCACCTAAGTCTAGTACCCATCCCTACTAGACTTAGGTGGTAAACATTTCACGCGCGCCACAAGGAGACGTCAGCAACTGTAAGGGCCCAGCAGGGTCGAAGCCTACTGGTGCCAAGGGTCTGATCCTGAAAGGAAGACTTGGCCCTGGTACGAAAGGCACTGAAGGAGCAGGTGTGGGTTTTTAGTCAGTAAAAGTCTGACATTATCTACCGCTCCACCCAAGGACGAGAGATGTCATAAGATAGTCTACATAGTGGAACGCCATAAAGAATCAAGAGTATACTAATTAGCACCGACATTGCACCTAATCGGTGCCTATATTTTATACCTAAATCTCCTAAAGATCTACCTTAACGTGGTAAGACTAATTTACCTAATCCTGATTGTTAATAACTGCTCTGCACCTATCTCCCCATCTAAACCAGTTGATTAACCGTAATCTACTTAAACCTAAAACCATAATAACTAATCTTCACATCCATTACATCACAAATTCGTCTGAACACGAAACGTTTTCTGATCACCTGCGGCAATAATCTCGGATTAGTGTACCGCATTATACCATGTTACCAAACGCTTCTCCCACGCCCACACGCCGGGTGCGCGGTGCCCGGCGCCCGAGGCATGTCAATGACACTTTTGGCGGCACTGAGGAACGGATTTTTGCAACTGTTCAATTCAATTTAAAATATTTTTATTTCGCACAAGCCTACATAGGCACTTTATAAAACGTCAGAAACTGCAGCACGTTTCTTATTTGTCGTTTCCTAAGGAGAAGAAGCGGAATAAAAAATGGTTGATTTTACAATATTTCCGAAGATGATACTTTAAAAAATAAACTTTAAATGTTAAGGTAAACAGATAAATAAACATATTAATTGGTACAAATTACATTTCATTTATTATGATCGATGAATGAACGAGGATGTCAATGGCCAAAGTCTATCTGAAAGTAACACACCACATTTATCTTTTATGAAAAATTAATTTAATATAATGGACACAAAAGTACAGACTAAAGCAGACTGGATGCTTTTCTCATTTTCTACCAGTTAACCTTTAGGTGATGCAGGGAGAAATAGTGGCTGGTGTAAATAAATAAAAATATATATACAGATAAACCATAAATACCATACAATTATAATAAATACTCATATGAATAAATTAAATACACGAATATACTCAAACCAAATATGTAAATATCGATATTTAAGAAACAAATGCTCCAAAGGAATTTCTAAATGGTTATTTAGATCGTTAACAAGTTTGCTCGTCTTTGCCCAAATCTAGCTAAAAAGAGGCCTAAAATAAAAACTGTAATTAATTGATCGTTGACCGCTGACCAAGGTTCCAGTACCCGGTTCGCTAATAGACTAGTGAAGCGATAAATAGTGGGCTAATCTAGTCGAGCGGCAACTTCACTGATCTATGTTCTGTATTGACTAGAAGTAGAAACACTATCTGAGGTTACTGTACTCTTTGTTGTTGCCAATTAGTTCTACAATGTTCAGTATCTAATTAAGTACTGCCGAGACCTCTTGAAAACAGACAAGGAACGTATAGTGGTCACTGGTTACACTTATCCCCGACTTGTGAAAAGAAATTATAAATCGATGTGTCACAAATTAAACACAGGTCAAATGATGCAATTGGTTGTTCGTTTGTTCAACCAACCACATCTGGACGTTGCGTTTGATAATTCATTAGTCACATTCATTTTGCGATTATATTCGTTCCAGAAACCCTGCCTTACTCACCACTTATAGAAAAATTTGAACACAGCAAAAACCTGTCTTGTATACAATAAGTCTAAGAATGTTATTGTGGGGCATATCACGTTGTCGAAGCAAAGAGACGATATTATAACTCCAAATCAGTTCAGCATAATTTCAAGATAATCCACCTACAGTAAACCTACATTCAGAAATCTTGCAAAATAAAACAAAAGCCTTGCTCCGAGCAAGTGTGCCAATGACATGATTTCATCGAAGACAACGTATCGCGTGCATGGGCAACGAATAAGGCCGCAAGCCTGCAGAACCGAGCCTTATAAAGGTACAATGACCACGAAATAGCTTAGAATATAGATTCTAAACTGTAATTAAATGATCTACAACCTAATCATATTAAAAATAAAGTTTGATTTACCATGCTGTGTACCGTAACTTAGATTTATTGATTAATTAATTGGAAATTGCACTTTACCAGGTGAGAAATAGGGTTGGTTTTTCTGTGCCATGAGTTTAGTAGTATGGTTGTGTAGGCTCGGTCCATTCATGCATACCAAGCCGGTCTGATAGTTTGCCTTGATATTATTTTGTTATTCGCATGCATTTGTCAAGTGTTTTGTCTTATAGCTGCAAGAAGCGAAGTATTGGGAAGTTATTGTGCCACTATAAGGTTCTCTTTAGGAGAGTCAGCACACACACTTACATTAAGTGATATTCTGATTCTTGTTTTTTCAACAATTTGTTAGGTATATTTAGAAAACATTATGATGGTTTTAATAAATAGGACTTGTTTAGAAAGCTTATTTTTGTACTCATCTTTAAACCCTGATAATTTGATGCATGTCTGTGTGACAAATAAACATATTTTCTTTAATTAATTTACATTTTTTTACTTAATGTATTAATATCCGGTTTTCGCGGATCAAGAGGTTTTACATAATAAAGAAATATATTTTATTAAAATTTTAATTTTTACTTACTAAATCTAACCTGCAGAGTTATCTAAAATTAAAACTAAAATTCCTTACCCTAGACTCAGTTAGTGTCGGTAACATTGTTAAAATGACGCCTCGCTTACCTGAAAATAAAGCAAAAAAAAAACATTTAGAATTGCGTATAAAAAGTAATAAATAGTTATATTATCATTGTTTGTTGTTAAGAATTTAATGATTGTATAATAATTTAGAGCCAAGGCCAAATATAAAAAAAATGCATGCTGAATATGAGACAATGTCCCCCAAACCAACATGACGCGCAACGCTAAATCTACGTGACGCATAAAGTTGCCCAGTGTCCCGCAACTTGTCACCCAATATTTACAACGCAATTTACGTAACGCAAAAAATGTTGTTGGATAATTTAAATGCGCGTCATATTGGGGGACGTTTTGTCCCCTAGTGTATCTGAGGTTTTACTTGTGTCAGTGACATCCAGGTCCCACATGCGATAGTGCGTCTGCTTATTCTGTATTACCAAGATTATAGCATTTCATGCGTCTTAATTATATCATTGAATTATAATCATAATATAATTCAACAAATTTCTACCTTAATTATTAACCTTAGATTTAATTTTCTCTTGTGCTGTAGATTGGCACAGCATATACATACAGGTAGATAGTTATAGTATAGACAGAGTATGGTAAATATAATTACATATATTGACGTTACAGTCACCAGAATATTGATTCACATTCATGTGACTTTGTTCGTAATAACGGCCTGAATCTCGTTGATTTGGTAAGTGGGTGTTCTACAGTAGAGCTGCTCAATTAAAAGATACGTTAATTACAAGCCAGCAGCCGTCTTTAGTTGTAACGGCTATTTACGGGTTACACCTTCCCTTTAGTTTTGATCGAGTGACTAATTTCAATGTTTACTTGTATTGTTGTACTAATAGTGGTAGTTAGGTATTAGAAGATTTGACTTAAGGAAAAAGAAAAAAAACTAAAACCTGACAACTTATCATATAAAAAAACGACACTGAAAAAGTATTAGACAAGATTTTCAGGATGCTGAAATAAACAAGGTAACTGGAAAATTAAGAACAGAATAAAAAGAATAGCCGTAGTCACACGTTATTAAAGTGTTTCGGTTGGTACCAATAACGTGTGACTGCGGCTTTTCTTTTTGTCCGCAAGAGGGAGTCACTTTAAATTTGAGCAATATTTTGAAAATTTACAAGCGAACCCCTTTCAAATGATAATGATATTGATTCCAAACACGGCGTATTTACCTCCATTTTTATTTTTAACAAATTTCTTTTTGTCCGCTAGAGGGCGTTTTGTGACACGTCACGTAGCCAATGTTTAACGGACAATTATGACAGTTCTAACGATAGCTCATATGTCGAGTTTCGATAAGTAGATTAGGAGCTATGAGGGAACAGATGAACATACTTACATACATCATACATAGCTTGTCAAAATCATAACCATCCTTTGACTTTACCGTAGTCGGCTAAAAAGTAAATTAGTCTCTCATTGATAAAATAATATATTTGCTTTCAAACACTTTCCCATTAAACTGTTTCTAATTTATTTGTAGTACAAACATTTCAAGATCTTTACAGCGCGGGCGTTTGATATATTTAATTTTAGATTCTATTCGTTTGAGTTCTGCGAAGTGCTTGTCGAGATTTGTTTGCAATTAAAATCTTTTGCAATTTGCACAGTTTGCGCTGCAATCACTAGCCATTGAGGAATGTTATTTGAATATTCATCAATTTCCAGATTGCAGGTGCTTGTTCGAAGTTTGTTTTTATAAAAATATTTATTTTTAAATGAAATGAAATGTTTGTAACATTGGCCAAAGCAGTAAATTGAAGACCAGCAAAAATGCAACAAGAAAATATTTACTGCGGGGGTCTGTGTTTAATTATAGGTACAAACATGGGGGGCGAAATCAAGAGTGAATAGGTTATTTCTAGGCAAGCGTACCCACTACATGATCGCTTACTGCCAGATGAGATAGAAGTAAAACGCAAACTTATCAATAGTAAAAAATAAACAAGGCATCTAAAATGCCAATTTAATCCTTGATAATACCAATTACGTTAATGATCTCTCCCAAAAAACTTCAAACCTCCCAAATAAATAGCAAGTCTGCAAAAGAAATGAATAAAAAACCTGTCATTGACATTTCCAATCCGGCCAGTCAACTGGCAAGCATTCAAGATTCTTATTTAAATACAAGAATGATATTTTAGGTAATCCAAGAGCATTTTGACTACATAATTAAGGAATTAACCTATATTGAAGTGGCAATGATACTGTAGAAGCGGCGCAAAGACTAACTAATTCATTCTTAGAATGAAACGACTTCGAATAATTAAATACGGGTACAGCTGTCGAAGTTTCTACATCTTCTTTTTTTAGGTGGGAAAATCATCTAACGACAAACCCCGCTCTTGGGCGGAGCGGGAGATAGTGTCAGACTTTTGCTGCCTAAAAACCCACTCCTGTTACTAGTATTCGGGCCCCGGTTGCGGTGCGCTTCATAGGTGCGGAAGCCGCCAGAGGCTCCGAGCACGCGCAGGTGGGGCAACACCGCCGGCTTCGCCTTTGCCATGACGGCGTCGCATGTCACGCCCTTCTTTAGCGCATTTGGCTGTAGCGTGATAATTACAGCCTCGGAATTCGGTGCGCGAAATCTGGCCGCCATGGCCGGCTTCCTGCGCTCTTGCTGCCTCGCGCGCTTTTTGGCCGCCCTAGCCGCCTTACCCGCACTCCTCTTAGCGCCAAATGTTTCTACATCTCAATATTTCGTAACAAAGTAACCAAAATACAACAGAATTGAGAACCTCCTCCTTTTTATAGGCGGTTAAAAAAACAATTACAAAATCATCATACTGACAAATGTCACTGTAGTCAAAAGTATGGGAGCATGACAAATGACATGATGTCTGGTACCTTCCTCGGAGGTTGTGTTGTAACAGTAAGTGGAAATACGATTATATCACGTGTATGCAAGGCAGCATCTACTCAGGCGAAGATTGCGTCATCCTATAAAAAGTTTATGTGTAAGGCGTTTGTATTGAGATCGAATGCAGAGCCGTGGACGAGCAAGCGTACTTTTACTGTCACTCTTTCCTTTACCAGATAGTTGATCTAGTCTTTCCTAAACATTCTAGCAATTAAATAGGTTTTTGAAAACAAAAATATAAAAATAACTGTCGAATGGAATGCAATTGCAGCTTAATAAGTGCACGTCCTACAAGTTATTGGAATATTTAATTCGTCTCATTCATTAGCCAAAAAAGAAGAAGGTATCTTCATTCATTACACCAATAAACGTTTATTAAGCAGTATTCAAATTAATTTCCTTCAATTAAAGTTGATAAATTCAGCAAAAAAAACCTGCCTGAACTCAATTGAGCAAGAGCACCTACCTACCACGGACACGGCGGCGTTTTGTAAAACAATTAAGGTTCGTTGTACATATCCTGTTTCACAACGCTGGTCCTACTGTACCGACCGATGTAGTTGGCAATGCATTCGGTACAAGGCGGGCTGCACGCGATTATGTTCGTCCCGGACTATTGCTTGTGTTGTAGAGTTATTTGTATTTTGTAATTTAGGAAAACGTCTGGATGGTTTATGAAATTGGGTAAAAATATTTCTTATCCTTGAGATTAAATAAATCATCTTGCCGGTTCTTCTCTGTAGGAAACGACCATTTAATGTTTTATAAGTATGTGAAATAAAATATTTGAATTTGAAATACATTTAAAAAACTACACAATAATTTTGACAAGCCAATGTCTTATTATGCTAATTCATAAGCGTAAAAAAATTCGTACACAACCACTAATAGATTTAAAAAAAATACTTAGTGTACAATCAGTTTTTCATCTTACACTTCCAAAGAACAGTATCTAAAATATGATTAGAATTTTTTGTTTGGCCACATTAAGTCTGTGACGGCCTTCTCAATGTCGATTGTAATACATTGGCACACTGTTTGTTATGTACTGTATTGATACAATACGTGTCGAGTAATGGTCTATGAGAAGTAAAAATGTTTTGAGATATTCAAAAGTATAGACAAACATTCTATTCATATGTTGTAAGTTGTTATGTCGGGTCAGTCAGCTGTGTTTTGTTTAACCGTTCAGTTGCGCACAGAGACACTAACACATTTTGTAAGAACTAAATTGTACCTGTGTACACAAATAAAGTTTTTGTATTTGTATTTGTATTTGTATATTTGTATTTGCGTATAAGGACCTCTTCTCATTAGACAAAGGACATATGATGACGATAATATTCAAAGTAATGGTAGACAATTTAACAATAGTACTGTGTTGTTTGTTTCATTTCAATTCTTTAGAGTCTTACTCTTACGTCAATATCTTCTTAGATCATATTCTAGTAGGTATTATTTATTATTATATATTCTTACAATGTATTTCGTAACACCTTTCTAAACATATGATCTGATTCATACTTAGTCAGCCAATTACGCAGGACTGCTGCGACACATGCATCCTCTCTGTAACTGTGGCGACTAATTCATTTGGATCTCATTTGTTTAAACTATGAACATTTACTACCTACTCGATTTTATATTCTTGCTTTTTGAGACAACTGCCAATCATTTAACTATGTATCAGCGTACCTTAAGAGGGTCCTTTTTCACTCGCCTATTGTCAACATGGAGCTTGGTTTAAAAGCTTGTTAATTCATTTAACGCAATCCTATGTGATGTTTGGCGAAAAAGCAACGCGAAAAAAGAAAGATAACGCCTAAATACTTTGTTAGCATTCGGTAATTCCATGATTTACTTGAATATTTTACAAAACTTGTTCCAGAAAATACTAGACGCGACTTTTCTTTGTTTGGTAGTACCCATAGATTCAAGTTCGTGTTAAAAGTTGGGTAACAATAAAAGTCGTATTCAGTGCTATCCTACTGACAAGTCGTTTTACTTAATGTCTAAATGGTTCAAGTGCGTGCAACAAGTTAAAGTAAAGAACCAATTAACTGTTGACTCACATACCTGAGACTCAGTGAGTCAACCGAACTGATAAACTCCTATTTGAACTGGAAAGTGGATTAATTCTTATACTAACTGTGTGTGTAAATGTGTGATCAATGCACCGCCACAGAGTAAATAAATACAGTTTACTCACGATGATACTGTTTAGTAGTGCAAGGAGATTACTCATCTGTGTTAGTCTGTGTGCTTAGTATTGTTTGGTTAGAAAATTGCTCATATGCTACTTGTACTGTGCTAGTAGATAAAATAATTATAATTTATCAGCTGCGTGTGACCGCGATACAAGTAAGGAATTAAGGAATGAGCAAAGAACTGAGGCCCTACCACGAGCTCGTATCGCGATCCATTTTACGACCTACACTGTTAAACAGATGGACCTGTATATGGTTTAAAGCAAAATCCCTCTTTTTCGCTCGCACGACTCTCATTTTAACGCACACGAGTGGTGTAGAAGAATCTGACGACTTATGGGATATGCCCTTAGTTCTTCCCGTTGCATGTCCCTGATAACAGTAAGTTTTATATTTTTAAATGTTTTTTTTTTCAAGAATAATTAAAAAATAAAAATGTAAATTATAAGTACCGAACTATAATAAATAATAAACGGAAAACAATAATTTTAAGTACCTAACTATACTAAAAGCGGCCGTTGGCCCCGAAGATAAATGAAACTTCTTGTAATTTTATGTGTTGTGTTTTTTATCATCCTCGTTAGATATTGATACGCTTCCCATCCGCGGAGATTTACTGGTTACGTGTATAATGGTCTGTACAATATTATTAATTCCACCATAATTTTACATAAACATAGGTATTTTTTTAAACAAATCAGGTTTATTATTTGATTTAAAATCGACTTCTTCGGTTGTTTAAGGTAGACACACTGACCTAAATATTTATACACAATTAATTTCACAATTCTGCAAACAATTAGTACCGAAACACCTAGTATTCAGTAGGTCACATATTGTTTCATAATAAACGCAATGCTATTGTTAGTTATTTAGACAACCTCGTTAGGCGTGTACGAGTATGACAGAAAACGACTGCATATGACTCATACATTAATTACAAGTAATTGATGTGTCTAAGCGAGTTAAAAGGTTAATGCAGAAGATGATGCGGCTGTAGTCGGGGAATTAGGTTGCAAAGGTTGGCCGACTTCAGCGGATTATATAGTTGAAGATGATAATATTGAAGGTGGAGATAATAACAATGCTGGTAACTAGTGATCGACTGAAATACGATTAGCAACCGAAACCGTAACCGAATGCCCGACACCTCTTCCGAAACTGAGTAATAGAAATGGTGACAAAAAAAAATTGATACAGTTATTCCTAACCATGTCTCGATATATTTTGCGTAATTTATAGTTATAACTTTTTTTAAATGTTAGATGGGTAAGTGATCAAATAAATTGACGATTGTGCGAACAAGTCAGTCAGTTTTGATGTACCTATTTATCACAAATGTCAGCTCAAAGACGCTAATTTTGGTTGGCTACTTTTTAGCCGAAATCTGAAGTTTCTTCAGCTAAAACTATATTTTTGGCCTAAACTGGCCGACACCGGAACCAACTCTTAGGTTAGTCTACTGGTAACTGAATAAAACTTGAAACGGATACTTATAAATAAAACTGCTAATAGAATACAAAGTTAGAAAAATAAACATAAATAAATAGTATATCTCCAGATGGGTCCTTCCCACTATTTTATGTTTATAAGATCCAAGTCCAGCGCTCCACATCGCTCACATACTGTGATGCTCGTGACTTCACAACACGCGGTCTACATCAGCATTCTGCTGGCCTTCTACGCCCCAATTACATTCTAAATTAATTAGAGCTTGCATTTCTCCATATATCTGCTAAGCACAAGCTAACTAGAACTCGCTGTACCGTAGCACGAGTTGTCTTATGTCTTACTATAGCGAGTTTCCGACCATATTTGTCCTAATTAGAACACAAATATTTGCCGCCGGATATTTTCGAGGAAAGATCTGGTGATTTAATCCTATTCGTGCGTGCTTAGCCGCTCGCGAGTCGTCGGTTTTGCTTATACATTCATTGTTTTGCCTCCAGCCGGTTTTCGATCAAAACAAAGACGTCTGGGTTCGTTTCGTCTTCTTAAGAATGAACAAATATTTGATCTTGAATCAAGGCACAATTTGTCTCAAACAAATCAGTATCGACTCTTTTGAAGATTTCTACTGCCTGTTTTAAATTGGAGACGATGCGTAACGAGTGTGATTGTGAAATTTTGGTAAAGCTTGTTAATATTTTGGATTTTTTTATAAATATATCTTTATCTAAGCAAACATATATAAAAGGCAAACTCCTGACTTACTCACAGACTTATCAACCCTTAGACAAACAACGCTGAAATTTTGCAAAAGATTCCTATTATAATGTATACGAAGAATAAGCAAGGATTTTTCAAAATTCAACTTGTATTGGAATGAAAATGAGGTCCACAGTCTGTATGAACTAACTTTACCACTGACAGAAATTTTCGGTCTCCAATTTATAGTACAGACTTTAATCGTCCTTGTAAATATTGTGTTTCTCAGCTGCTAGTTTACATTTTCCAACGGATCTTTTTTCTCTATTTTCCTATTTCCAGGACACTGGTCGATCCGTCACGCCCGCTCGTGATGCCACGACTCCTCATTAACATTCGTTAACCGCGTCGTGACGGCTCAACTATGTGTCTACGAATAATTAACTTGCCCTGTGCGCCGCATTTAGTACGTGATGTACTCGCATCATGCTTTTGAATGAAGGAGAATATGTGTACAGGATGATCCTCAGTTCGGGGGAAGTTTAGGGGAAACACAGGTGTTTGGTTACCAAGGTCAGAACATATTTTATGAACATTTTGAAGCTCATATAAAGTAGATTCATTTTAATATTAATTCATATTCATTTCAACTTTTGCGGTTTTTAAGCCTCACTTACCAGCACATGCAATTTTAGTGATTGTGTCTAACGACGTTATGAAGAGATTACTGAAAATGAAATGACAGTACAGTATCTCTTCTACGTTCTAGGAAGCTTGCAGCTAAATTACACGAGGAAAAAAGCTCAGACTCTACAAAATTACCTTTTCTAGTGGCGTTGCCAACGGTAGTGCCAAGTTTTGTGTTTTTTGTGACCGAAGTAAAAATGTAAGCAAGGGCTTGAGTCCGTGCCGGTGCAACCTCATTAATATTTAGGAATTAGTGGATGTTGAAGCGGAATTCAGCTGTTTGGTAACATTCTTTTGAATGTAATGTTAGACGATGTTTGTGTTAGTAAGATGTTTTTTTAAAACACTACTTACTAAACGCTTACAGGAAAAATTGTTTTTACGAACCGAGATCTGGAAAAGCAAATGTTTGTTCCTGGTTGAATTCTTTAAAATAAAATGACGATGACTAAAGCAACTAAAATTCGTAGCATTTAAATCTACAAGGAAATCTAGATTTATTTACTTTTACAAACACACCTGTAGCTAAATCTGTAACAGTCACATAATAAGCAAACAAAGCTGAGGTCTCTAGGTGAGTGCGAACGTAAAAAGCGAACAGGTCATGTGTACAAATTGTCTTTATGTGAAAAGTAATGGCTATTTTTGGCAAAACAGTGTAAGTAGGATATATCCAAGCTTTTTGTATTAAAATATGTTAGCGTTTTGCGTCTCATTTGTATAACTAGGACTAAATCATTGTATCGTTTAAACAAACCACTGAACTCTTGAGTTCCTTTGAGGATTAAATAACATAAAAGGGTCAAACCCAACCTGACTTTGCCACTTTTATAATGAGGGTGTGCGGTCAGTCAAGCCCCAGTAAGTAATGTAACTGTCCGAATAAACAAATACTTTCAATGTTATAACAGAAAGCTATATCTACAGTAAACTGCACAGGTTAAAACGGATTTTATTCGAGGCCAAGCGCGCCACGCTCGTGTCATGCTGACTGCGTAAATAGACGCATTTTTGAGTGATAGTGATATAACTTTTTTTTACAGAAAGTTGCGTTATATACTCTTGGAGGATTTTGTATGAGCTCCACTTTTTTTTTAAGATGGGAAATCATCTAGTGATTTCTCCCGCTCTAAGGCGAAACTTTTACTGACTAAAACTCACTCCTATATTCCTTCAGTTGCGTATGGATAGTTACCAGACGGCCCGACGACGAGCTACCCATTGCGCATCGCCCGCAAGTCCACACATATGGCGACTGGTAGTCGGGGTTTAATATGCGCACAACCAGTCTGGAACCCTCTGAGAGACCATCTGTCTTCCGTACCACCTGTAACCCGTCAGTTTTTAAACAAGAGAGAGCAGGCATCTTTCGGGTAGAGTAGTTCTATCGCAAACCTCTTCTGAAGCTTACCATCAGGTTAGATTGACGTCAAGAGCTAAACCAGCTCATATCATATCATAAAATAAAAAAAAACCTGTGCTTTTTGTAATTTTACTAAGTTGTTGAAGCAGTGGTAATGTTAGTGCGCAAATACACGCATTCCTCGTGTCACATGACGTTTGACTACATAGACACAGGTTGTTGACATCTGATGTGATTCATAATAATGTTTTGAATTGTAATGGTAAAATCACATTTCTGTAGAACTAGGTAGGTACCTACTGTAATTATTATGATAACATTATTCAAAAAGTAATAAGTAATGAAGTAGGTGTAATAGGTGTTAATAATTTATTCATAGAGATATTTTTATGTACTTGTACTACCTACACGTGTTGTTATATTACACGTTATTTTAATTTTTATTACCTAGTTACTTACTTTGAAATGAGTTGTTTCTACCGCCATCTTTATCCACCCGGAAAAAGTAGGCCATAAAAAGCTCATATTTAGGTATGAGTGAGACCTACGAAAATTGTGAATTTACATAAATTTAAACTATCATATAACAGCCTAAAATTCTAGCCAGTAAAGAAAGATTTAATACAAATATTCATAAGTTAAATCTCCCCCAGTCAGGCTGCAACGTGACAATGCGACAATGGTGCAACTAATCGATTTCATACAAATATTTTCATTTATAGAGCAATTTAAGAACAAAAACGCGTTGCCTCATGCGTACATCTCTCTTATCTCTTGGCTGGCAAGCTAGAAGAACATACTGTAATCCAAAATACATGCAATAAATCTCAGCACAAGTCGGCTATATACACCTACCTACACCTACACTAATATTTATTTATATAAATAACCTAATAACCATTTTGATATTTAACAAGATCTGCTATTACAGACGATTAGTTCTGATGCATTGTTTAACCACAACGACTGCCAATACCATGTTAAGAGGCAATAACTAATACAATAGAACATAATTTAATTATGTAATGATAGCCTGTATGTTATTGTAATCAGTAAACCGGTTACTTGTTCTAAGAATACGGTAATTGGTAATGGTATGATATCCTTTGAGCATATGCAGAGGGTTGGGAAGGAAATACACATAACTGTAAGTATTATGTAATTTTGGGAGTTTAAGCTGATGCAAAGCTTCATTCTTAGGTCGTTGCATGCTTAGGCCTACTGAAAAGATGGGAAAGAGGAAACTGTGTACCACTGTGTGTGTGTGTGTGTAACATGTAATTACCATGCTAAGCAAAAGGATAGCACTTAGCAGTTGTGGGCTGATGGTAACGGTTCCGACCTACGAGTTGTAGGTCGTAGCTTCAAACCCAGATAGGTGCATTACGTTGTCATCACCACTGTTCTCAAAACGATGAAGAATAACCTCGTGAGGAAGCCGACGCAAAAGAACTAAAAATTCGATGACATGTGACATCCACCAACCTACACAGGGCCCGCGTGGTGGACTAGGGTCCGTTCGCTTTCTAAGAGAGGAGGCCTAAGTCCCAGCAGTGGGACCATTCAAAGGCTGCTTATGCTTATGCGGACGAATGAAAGCGCAGTTTAAAGAAAGGTAATAAAACGTAGTTTAAATAAGCCGAACCTAACCTAACCAGCTCGAAGACTTCAGCCGCAATACTTCAGCTGCTGGAAAGAGGTCTCCCCAAGCATGGACATAGCGACTGGACCTGCGCTTCTCGTGTTCAGCGGATTGTCGCGGCCAGGACCTGTACCATGACGTTTAAAGTAAGATAGTTTCATTCTTATTTCCAATGTAGAGATGGCACTAGACAACCTGTATAGCTCTGTCTCTTACCCACACTGAAATAAGAATGAAACAATCTTACTTTGAACGTCATGGTAACCCCGCAGGTCGCCATTTCCTAGGCTTATAGTGTAGCGAAAAATACGACGCTGCTTATTATCACTTCAAGTGAACATACCCTGATCTTCATTTTTATCATACTTAAAGATGTTGAGCGTGGGATGAAAAAACCAATCATTTTATTAAAATGACCTAACAACAACGACTTCCAAGAATATTTTTTTATGTAAATCATAATAATTGTCTGTAATCTATTTATTTATAAACAGCTGAACCTGTCCATCACGGAAACCATACTGTAATAAATATATGCAGTTTAAATTGATCTATTGAGGTTGTTCTAGAAGCGAAACGTAAACTTGTGTTAGTTTTTTTGTAGTTAAATAAAAACAACCGGTTTCATTCCAATCAAGAGGAAACGAATGTAATGTCGAATTAATTATAATCAATTAGAGTTAAAGATACCAGGAAAATAATTTTATTATAAGTGAGCCACATGTCAATATCTACAATTGTACATGAATTCGTTCTGGAAAGGATCTATGACATTTGAAATATTTCCGGGTTCAAATAAAAATTTAAGAAAACTATCAAAAGCGGTTTAAAAAATTTCGGGCATTTTCAGGAAGAGCATGTGTCTGTGTTTCCTGATATCTACAACCTTAAGGTCTGAATAGGTTACTTCTAGGGAAGCGTGCTCTATCGTCGACCACATCATCGCTTACCGTCAGGTGATAAGATTTTTGCTTTCCCAATTTGAAAGTATTTATGACAAAATGTTAATAAGAACGATTCTAATACATCATAAATAATACCTAAGTCATACTTTTTAGAAAGATAATACAAAATACTTTTTAATTAGGTAAGAAAAAAACCATCCCGAAAAAAACGACTTGATAATTAATGTCATTGTAATACTGAGCTAGAGTTGCTACTCTGTCAGTAATATAATCCGTCCAAGCCTTTTAAAAAAACTTACGCCTCACTTCTGGTTTGTCAGAAATACTAAACTAGTTTATTATGCTATTTATTGATTCAATCTTCTAATATGCTAATCTTATAATATGCTATTTATTTATGTGACAGAAACTTGCAGAGGCAGACTTAATGCCTTAGCCTGGCCGTGCACGGGCCTCCGACCACAACTACAAAACACCGCCACCGATACATTGCCTTCAGTTTTCATAAATCTATAAATACAAAAGGAGAAACTGACTGACTGACATATCAACGCACTGCCGTAACCACTAGGACTAGGAGCGTGAAATTTTGCACACGGTTTCCTTTTACGACGTAGGTGAGCACTAAGAGAGGATTTTCGAAAATTCACCCCCTAATAAGGAAATTAAAGGGGGTCCAAGATTTGTATAGAAAAACCTATTTTCACGCGGGCAAAGCCGCAGGCAGAAGCTAGTTTTATATAAACTTGCCGCACACGATGACGCCAGTGGTCGGCACACGCTACAAATTGTTGCTGATCACTTCTCGTGCCTAGCATTTACAAATCTCTCCCTTCGCTTCAGTTAGCCATTTCGTCCTTTGTAACGTGAAATAGAATAATGGATTCATGTGGATATAGAATTATTTACTCGTATACCAGAAATTCAATCTCGCCAACTTCGGTTCAAAAAAGCGACCACCGACCGCTAGTATCTACCACCAACCGCAAGTGGTTGCCGGGCGCGTCTGCTTGCTTTGCAGCCGTTTCTTCCTTCAGGTAGCGGCGTTGGTGGCATCGTGTGACTCGTGTACGGCCAGGCATAGGCATCCCTTACCTTTTACAATTAACTCGCTCGTATATAACTACGATCTCACGTGACGATTCGCGATGATTTGGTTTATTATAGAGCACGTATGCTTAGGAGTATTAAATTAATATTCCCTCTTGACTTAAATATAGCTAAAACCTGTTGGCGGTTTTAGCTACCAGGTAAAATAAATTCCGCCATAAAATTCTACTCTATAGCTGAAGTCACAACATAATATCAAAGGTCACGTGTTTCAGTTCAGACCACATTCGACTTAGGCATCATTTGAGTAAATTTTAATTAATTTTAGTAAAAAATGTGTATAAAAAACGACAGTATTTTCTACAGCACGAGTTTGTAAACGTGACGACAACATATCACGATTATATATGTATGTATGTAAATTGTAGATTGTTTGTGTTTTATTTTACCGTTTAACCTTTTTTTATAACGTGTTACAGCAATTTAGTAGATGTTTATGACACTCACACATACCTACCACTTGAGTTTTTAGGCAAAAACCACGACAATGTGATTATGGTGCTATCTCGTCGTTTTTATATTCACGTGGCTTTTACTGGTAAAGGTTCCGGCAGACAGGTACGATGCGATCATGCGACAACGCCTCATCAACCCTTTTCTATCGAAATATGTAGTTATTTACGGATAGCATCCATAAAGTTTTTTTTTAAACACGTTGTCTTATCGTTGTCGCATTGTTGCATTAACTGGCAAAAATAAGGCTTCTGCGGACAGGCATCGCAGAAGTAAGGCTTCTGCGGTGCCTGTCTGGTGTTTTTTTTTTTCACTATGGCTTTATTCCGTACCCATCAATAGGTAACCTGTTATCAAAAAGGGTCAACTAGATAACCGATACTCCGATAATCAGGTGATGTCGCAACATGCGCGGGCGCACGTAAACGTAAAAACTCGTCGACTGTAGAAAGTGGCGCTTGGATCGAGGCCGCGGCGCGCAGCTCGGCGGTGCTCACCGGCTTCGCAGCGCGGATTGCCCGATATGTGGTGAATTGGTGGTAGTTATTGATATAATATGTTACTAAACCCAAAATTGTCTGTTTTAGAAAACACAGAAAAAATCAATGTTTAAAACTTTTGAAAAACTCCACTTAGGTTAAAATTATCTTACAGTCACAGAGATTTGAAGTGACATCAACAATATGATCATTTTTTAGGCCCTCTTATCCCAATGTGTAGAAGTTTGGCGCATTAAGGCAGCTTCGTTAGCATTCACCCCCTTTTAAGCGAAAACAAGGGGTTGTTAAGTCGACGTGTTGGGCACGCCATAACTATGGCAGTAAGTCCTCTTTGAGGAGTGGCTGGAACGACCTCACGGCGTGCTCATCTTCCACATGACGCAGATTGACACCGAGTATGGTCAGTTCGGGAAGTTCCTGCACCGGATTCGTACGGAAGGTACGCCCAGGTGTCACCACTGTGTGGACAGCTCGGAAGACTCGACAGTAAATGTCGACACTAAACCAACTAACCTATCGAAAATATTTTGTTTTCACAATTAGTATTCTATTATTTTATTTTTTTTTTGTATTTATTGATAAAAATGGTTAGTTTGCATTTTTTACCTCTGTTTACAGTTTTATATAAACGCACTTCAGCAGGATTTGCATGGTTTACGTAATAATTCTACTTAAATACACTCGTAAGTAAAAGTCTGTGAAACTCTGCAAGTTTGCTGTAAACATATTTATTTAATGTTATACAAATTTATTTCAAAAATACCTGTTTTACTTCAGGTTGTTTGCTATGAAGATAAATTACTTTGTTTGCGAATCCAGCGCAGTGCATAAAAATTCAATTTTATGGAGAGCAGAATGCATCATTTTGTATAAAAAAGATTCACACATTTTGTACATCATTCCTATCTTTCCGTTTAATAATAATTGTATAAATATCATTCACAAATAATAAGTTATCTACATAATATCTCCGGTAATCTTATCGTAATCATGTGGTACGCATGCTAAAGACGGCAGACCGGTTTAGCAAATAGAATTTTCTACGTCAATTACTGAAGTTTCTCGAATACTTGGTATTAGCGAATACGTTTCTGAAAGTGTTTCTTTTTGCGATGTATTATTTGTGGTATTTCTGTACTATTTTCTTTTGAAGCTAAAAAAACCAATCTTGGAAGCCAAAGTTGGTCAAACCTGTCGTTTACCTGCCAGTTACGAACTCGTTTATTATTTTCTCGGAAACAAACCCAAACTAAATAAAAACATTTTCGTTCCTAATAGAATAAATCAGACCTGGAGGTTGTTGACTCCATAAAAATAGGCTGGTCTTGGAACCTTATGAATGTTAAGTATCCATCACATAACAAAATCTTCGACCTCGTGTCTACTACTGAGCGTGTCCCTCTTGTAGACCGTTACAACGAGTAGTGGACACATGATAAGTTATTTAACAGATAGTAATGATCTTCGTTCGACTTAACGTTATTACTACGCTCATATTACCAGACACGTAGGCGTATACATACAAGTATAATATTGACGGCTATGAAAGTAGAAGGCTAATAATCGTAAAAGAAGGTGATAGTTCACAGAAGGATACCGCTCTGTGCTGTCACGCACACAAAATTTCAAAAAAAAAAATTTGTTTTCTTGGGCCTACTTTATAAAACGTCAGAAGCTAGAGCACAGAAAGGATAAAGCCTTTACCGGAACGATATACGATCGTAACACATGTCATTCAACTCTTAGCCCGCTATCCATATTCGGATGCTGTATGGAAAAGGTGATTCAAGCATTACATAAGTTTTCACAAAAAACCAGGTCTCTTTACCTCGAATACGGAGTAACCCACATACCTTCAGCCAGTCAGCGGCGGCGCAAATTATGTAACACATCAAATTATATAAATTGTTTTCTATGAAGCCTTCGATTGGTTTGAACTTCTCAGAAAGTGTTTGGAGGCTAAAGTAGGCTTATAGGATGTAATGATAGGTGTCATTACTGAGGCTTTGAGCCTGGTAAAGTAGACTTACTGAAATCACTTAAGTCTTTAACAAATCAATAGCAAGGACTCTTGAAGTGTATACCGTGAAGTAGTCTCTTTTTTAAAGTAGATAGTGTAGATTTTAAACAACATTAGACTTAACTATAGTTTTGTTTACAATTTTTTTCATAGTGCAAGAATTCATTACGATAGTTAATAATAGATTTCCTTCAAAGATGAGCCGCTAAGCGCACGTGATAATAATCAATATTTACTGCTATAGCGATAAGCATGATGAATGAGTGTCATTCAACTGACAGCCCGCAGAAATTAAAACGTAATACAGCAAAGAGGTTTACAAGATATTGTACAAAGCAATTTATGTCATGCAACGTAATGCTCGATAAGAGCGCACTTCCCCAAATAAATACTTATTAAACACCTTTAACAGAATATTATGACATTTAAATCTTTCATGAAGAGCTTAACGATCGATGTTACGTATTCAGGAAATAATGTCACTGACGTAACAGCAAGCACAATATTATTTTCAATGTATCTTTAATGTTTATTATCAAACATAAAGTGCGAGTCATTACGACCTTAATTCCTTGAGCATTACAGTTTGAATTGGCATTAGTAGAACTTTTGACGTTTCCGGATTTATTTTGTGTTTGATTATGGTAGATGAAAAACCATATACTTGAGAATAAGATGGAACCCTCGCAGATTGGTTCAAAAGTGGGTAAAAGTGTCACTTTAAGGCTCTATCATACTTCACACTCATATAAAGGAGAAAGTTTGTATGTAAGTGTGTGTTTGTTTGTTACTCCTTCACGTTCAAATACCGGAACGGATTGGGATGACATTTGTCACACTGGTACACTGGCCGTGGAATAGTATGTAGTATAATTTTTCCCCCTTGTCTATTTTTCCTGAGTATATATTTTTATTCTCATTCACGCGGACGAATCTGCTGGTAAACGCTACTTTAAAATAACTATTAAAGTTTGATGAACTTAGTTCTTTCTAATCGGGTCAGTATATATAAGGTCCCATTAAAATAGTGGGACAAATTTTAACACAGCGTTCAGTACGTCTAACCAAAGATATCCAAGAAAAAAAACCAGTGATTAAAGTATTTTTATTTTGACCTATATATATACCTACTTAATCTATTCCTAAATGCCCATCTTGATTTCTTATTATTCTTATTTTCTATTCCTTTTTCTTCATGCAAGTGAAATTTAGTACGTACCCTGTTATGTCAGTTTTTATAGAGACCGCGTGGGAAAAAATATGTTCTAACGATCTCATCTGAGCACCCGCACCGACGTGTAGACTTCCTCATTTCCATCAATTGCCTTTTACAGCTTGCGGACGGTAAAAGACGAGCCGGTCCCTCTGTACCCGCTACGTATTCATATTTACTGCATTTTCCTGTTATTTCAGATCGCTTACAGTTATAGACAAACACTCTGCAGGTATGTATTACAATTCCATACATGCAATGAATATTTTAACTAGATGTAAGAGCATTATACTTTGTTTTACCCAATGACCAGTTCTACCACACTAAAGCACAAGTAATCAACTAAATAATAAGATAGATAGATGTATGTTTCTATGTTATTATTTAATAGTATGTATTATTTCTGGCTCTAGCAATGAATTTGTAGTTCTTGTATCTACTAAACACAATAAATACATAACTAACTTGTAGATCACCTCTAACAATCTGTGAGTAATCCATACTAATATTATTAATGTGAAAGTAGCTTTGTCTGTTTGTTACGCTTTCACGGTTAAACTACTG
Source organism: Mythimna vitellina (assembly GCA_949316375.1). Lineage (NCBI taxonomy): Eukaryota > Metazoa > Arthropoda > Insecta > Lepidoptera > Noctuidae > Mythimna > Mythimna vitellina. The sequence continues at coordinate 636,563 of OX438687.1, read as the reverse complement.
GACTGATTTTGATAAATTGTGGTACAGAATAAGCTTAAACTCCAAAAAAAGGACATGACTAGTTTTTATCTGGCTTCAACTTCGCGTCCGCAATAACCGACATCCTAGTAGACGAAGTTGAAGGCAAAATCTAGTGCCTAATAAGTGAAGCAAGTCTCAATAATTATTTTACTTGCTTGTAAATAACAACAAATCATATAGAACTACAGATCTACCTAACAATAATAAACATTAGAAGATTGTATCTCTATGATTCAAATAATTATATTATTATTATTATTTTATTGAGCAGTGGTGGCCCAGTGGTAACGGCTCCGGCTTACGAGTTGTAGGTCGCGGGTTCAAACCCAGCCAGGCGCATTACTTTGTGTATTTTATTTCATCACCACTGCTCTCAAAACGGTGAAGGAAAACATCGTGAGGAAACCGGCATGTCCTAGAACCAAACAATCGAAGACATGTGACATCCACCAAGCCGCACTGGGCCCGCGTGGTGGATTACGGCCCATTCCCTCTCCTAGAGAGGAGGCTTAAGTCCCAACAGTGGGATCGTTATAAAACCGACTATGCTATGCTATTATTATTATTGCCTAGTTGTATCCCGTGGTTTCAACCGCGTCTTTGGTTACTGCTCCGCCCCTATTAGTTGGAGCGTGATGTTATATAGCTTCCTTAATAAGTAAGCTAATCCACAAGAAAAAAAAATTTGAACTTTTAGTTCTTTAGATCAGAGCGGTCAACCAAACAAACAAACTCTTTAGCTTTATAATATAGGTATAGATAGATTACATTGCATGACATATCAACCACACGGACACGCACTATTGTATCAGTTTGTGGTCAGTAATGACAAATTATGGTCATAAATTAACGCTCTCAGTAAAAATACTGTAACATAAAGTGACAACTATATACAACGAATTTTTATTGTGATCGATCATCGTAATGCTGTTGGTGACAATGTTACGTAATATATCTCGGTAATTTTCAATGGGTCAATGAAAGTGTCAGTGTTTTATTACATTAAAATGCTTTAACTCAACAGAATTGTAGGTATAATTATTATAAACATATACAGTTAAACGAAGAAATTAAGAACAGACAACGCGAATAAGAACAAAAATTTAAAGAGGATTTTCAGTTTATTTAACAATTTTTCTCTTCATTTAAGTACTCCTATTTATTCATTAATTGTAATAAAAATCGATGTTATAATAGAAATCAAATATATCAAAACGTGAAAACTCTAATCAAAGCTTTGTTCCTACTCACTCCTGCGTTCGTACTCACCCCTGCGTTCGTACTCACCCCTGCGTTCGTACTCACCTTATTTGATGACATATCTCAATAAATACAACTGATGTTTTCTACCAAATCAGTTATTTCTCAAGGTATTAATATTTTCTAGTGTATTAACTTACTGGAATTTGAGGTCTTAATACACTCAAGTTAAATGTACGATGAGCGGCCAGTTTCAAAAAGTGAAGTGTTGTTTTTAACTGAAGATAGGATTTTCGGAACTAATCAAATAATTCTAAACAATATGGGACACACTTAATAAAGACGCGTCCAATCAAAGCTATGGTAAAGGAAGTCACGTGGCGGACTAGGCGCCGCGTCTTCCGGCACACGGCACACTCCACCACGCCAGGACTTACGATGCCGTACACAATTACACATGATAAACGATGGGATGGCACTAATTACAATAATTATACGGGAGTGAAATTTTGATTAGATTATGTAATAACATACTTTGTCACAGGAAATATTAATCACATAGGTACTTAGAATTTAAAATCACACATCAAAATTTGGTTTTTAAGCAATAAAATGTAACATTAGACAAGCAGAAGACAACAAGACTAGCAGAGTTATAATTACAATCAATTCAAGATGAGCGCGATCAACCAAACAAACCTAACTATTCAGCTTCATAATATTAGTATAAATCGATTATACGGCATGACATATCGTCCACACAGATACGGTTACGTTTATAAAAGATGATCTAAAGATAATCGCTGAAAGTCCAAAGTCACCAGTTTGGGATAGGTTTATAAACCTGCATGTTTCATAAACTATTTATTTTTGTGTATTATGTTTGACAAATATTATGATTATTGTGTTTTTGAGATGATTTATTTTAATTTAATTTGATTTCTTGTGAACTAATTGACTAATTTAATGCATTTCAAGAATATTATGCTAACGTAGTTTTAAGTTTCAGTTACTAACATAATATGGACATTGAAATTAGTCTGAAATAAATTTATTTATTTATATTACTATAGATATAGACATTACTATATATACATATAGATAGACCACACGGATACGAACTATTATGTTTATAATTGTAAGTCCATTTATGAACAACTATTTGCTGCCAGCGGTTTTTCGGTAGTAAATTATCCCAAGGAAACATACTCCCGGGATATAAAATACCTTATGTGCTATTCGAAGATATGGTTTACAATTTTAGATTAGAGTTTTTATTAGTCAAGAGTGAATAAATTACTTCAAGGCAATCGTGCTTCATCATCGACCACATGCACTTACCATCAGGTGAGATAGTGGTCAAGCACGAGCCTATACATAATAATAAAAAAGTGTGACATTAGTAGTGTGGATTTGGATATGTAAACATTAGTACAGTGTGGATATGGATATGTAAACCTTAGTACAGTGTGGATGTGGATATGTAAACCTTAGTACAGTGTGGATATGGATATGTAAACTTTAGTACAGTGTGGATGTGGATATGTAGGCCTTAGTACAGTGTAGATATGTAAACCTTAGTACAGTGTGGATGAAGATGAAGCTGCACTAATAAATCGTACAAACTTACTAAAATGTATTAAAGATTGTAGAAAATACCGCCAGAATCATGATTACGTGTAAACGATTACTACAAAAACAAACATACTGTGGTATGTGTCTAATATTACGCTCTACTTTTCTAATGAGCTTCAACAGACATTTCGACTCTTTCATTTATCTCAAATTCATTAACCACAGCCTAGCAACGGCCTTGCCACTAGTACACTAAGACTTTAGTGGTTATAATTAAACATTGATCAATCAGAATAAAATTCTCTTCAATCATCAAAATAATCAATCAACTACAATGTGACCACAAAATATATCTGAACTTCATTCGACCCCGGATCGACGCCATTTTTTTTAATACATCACTTATCTAAAGTATTGTTTTGCAAGTTAGTCTTGGTAAAATAAAAAAAACCCGGCCAAGTGCGAGTTGGACCCATGTACCGAGGGTTCTGTACAAACTTACCTATATACTCGTAAATGGTTAACCTATGTTCCCAATTTTTTTTCCGAATCGCAAAAACTCGCTGTATGAGTATGTAACAACCAAATTATTTGTGCTATGCGACTTTGCTTCATGCCACATTTCAGGACTGTAGGTAAACGGGAAGCACCTTATAGATTTTGATTTCATAGCGAGTGCTTAAATAGCCTTATTTTTTCACTGTTTCAAGGAGTTTTAGACTTGAGTATTTGATATTAATTTCAGCTTCATAATGGTTTTGACAGACGGACAACAAAGTGATCTAATAAGGGTTCCGTTTTTGCCGATTTAGGTACGGAACCCAAAAAACCGTGGTCAACACGTGTTTTCCAAGATTTAGTGGAATATAAACAAACATTATGAAGACGTGTTTGTTTGAACACGTTTTGTTTCGATGGTGTGGTCGTTATATAAGCGTTGTGTACGCGTTGTGCAAAAGTGAGTTTTGCTGAGGTGAGAAATGATAGCAGTGTGTTTTACTGATGTACAGTGTACTTAGATACCTATTTCATGTTCTATTTATTTTGTAGAAAGTGGTATCAATTTCAGTAGCCGTAACAGCAGGTCTTGCATAAGCACGAAATTATAGACTGACCGATTATTTTTCGATCATTATAAGAAATTATTTACTACTGACTTTACTTCCATAGTTATCTATATTAACTCTGATTTGCAGAATGGTTTTTGACTGCTACTTGTTCAAATATTCTTATTCCGGAAAATCTTGCGGATGAAACTGGCAGTCAATAAAAATTATGCTTACGTTGTTGCTAAAATATAAAAAATAAACAAGGAAGTGATTGGGTCGGACGTCACTTTAAGGAAATTAATGGCCATTCGTTCCTACGTTCATTTTTGGATGGTCGACCTTTTCGTCCGATAAGCCTCAATTATGTTAAGTATGAAATTATCCTTTTACAAGTGAACTTTTACATTATGAGCGTTAAATTGTTTTAAGGATAAACATAGAAAATTTATTTGTTTTTCCTTATAATTTTTGAGTGCTATTAGGATATTTTTGGTTGATCTTATAGAATCATTGGAAAACCCCAGATGCTCAACTTAACAAAAAGATCACGTGACGTTGAAAGACATTTTTATAAAAAGCAGATTCATTTAGTAAAATCAATATTTTGTTCTCAATACTTGGCATAAAATATCTATTTCAAGCTGATTCAATATTTGAGCAACAGTCTAGTGTGTGACGTATGTAGCACTGTATGATTGTGGAGGTATTTAAGAGTACACGAGTACTTAAACTTGTCTCAAACTTAAACGTCAAAACGAAACAAATAAATCTTTAAGTACATGGAAATATTTAGTGTAAAATTCCATTCTCCGGAATATTTTGGTGTTATATTTGCATAGATATAATAGAATACCAAACCAGATGTGGCCAGATCTGTGACGTCACCAGCTGATAGCCACTTATAGTTAAAAATAGTTATGTAACTAATTAAAGGTCATAAGTGATGAGGTTCATTGAGTTGTTCCAACAAACATTAAGTCGAATCAACTCAGTTTAAATGTTAATTTATGGTTTGTAACAAAATCGTTGAAATTGTTGTGTTTTCTTCCAATATTAGAAAAAAATATATCTTTAAACAGAATGGAACCTAAATGTGTCAGCGAACATAACCTTTCACTGTGAGTTGGTTTGTGTTGTAAGTATACAATTTGACACTTAGGTGCGAATTTTCACATTTGTTGCTTTCTACTAAGCGTGTGGCTGAAGGCACTGCTCCTATATTTTTTATTTTAATCATCCGTATCTATTGATACACATTGTCTAGGACCCAGTGCACTTTTCACTACCTTGAATCGATCCCGATAAAAACTACGAAGTAATCACAAGTATGAGTATCGTTTTCTTTTTCTTGATTATCGTCATTCATTATATAATTACGGAGTGCTTTAGTGTCAAAACGAGAGTAATATAGAAGTAATGACCGCAACCCATCGAACTAGTTAATCTTGTATTGAATGGGCGTGACCGGCGTGTTGGTGGGCCTACTAGTCAAAATACTGAAGCCTGATCCAGTAGTCAGCGTCTACGATATCAGTAGATCGGTTTCTGTGATTGATATTACGCAAATTAATATTATTTAGTAATTGGAAATAAAAAACTGAGCATGAAGAAACAAATTAATTATTCAAGAATAAGCAGTAAACAAAATCATATAAATTATAACTTCTAAATCGTCCAATCAAATGTTTTTATTTTTGGTATGGTAATTATATAATAATGAGTTACTATATCTTTTGACATGCAAATTACTGGATGTCTTAAAAATTCAACCGGATAGCAAAACAGCTTTTGATGTACACCCAAAAACTTGAACTTAATATGGACTTGAATTTCTGTTTTTAAATATTAGTGTCAATAAACTCTACCTGCACAGTGGTTATCATCTCGACTACAGTCGGGGATTTTTTTATTATTTTTATATAACATCCTTTTGTTATTCAAACTTTTTTTATCATTCTTTAGCCCTATAGCATAGCATAGCATAGTCGGCCTTATAATGTTCCCACTGTTGGGACTCAGGCCTCCTCTCTAGGAGAGGGTATGGGCCGTAATCCACCACGCAGGCCCAGTGCGGGTTGGTGGATGTCACATGTTTTCGAATTTTAGGTTCTAGGACATGCCGGTTTCCTCACAATCTTTTCCTTCACCGTTTTGAGAGCAGTGGTGATGAAATAAATTACACAAAGTAATACGCCTGGTTGGGTTTGAACCCGCGACCTGCAACTCGTAAGTCGGGGCCCCGTTACCACTCGGCCACCACTGCTCTAGCCCTATGTTTATGTTAAATTACGGCAAAATTCCTTCTAAAAAGTGGAATGTCGAATTCTATTCTAAAAATAATATATTAGGAGACTTTTGTATAAGTACTTACCTGCTTTAGAAAATAGGCCACAGCTTTGCCTACCATAGTTCTATGAAAAACCAGGACACTCGAAAATATGCTTACCTGTAACAAATAACAAACATTTATTAAAACGATGGTTGCTTTTAATTGAATATCTTAAATATGATTAATGAATTATTTAGGTGTGTATCAGTGAGCCGCGGGGACATTTGAGTTAGCGTGGCTCTCGAACGCAAAAGGCAACTGAAAGATACAGCGGCTTAGTAAAAATCGGACACGTCCTCTCGTTATACTCCAGAGATAGAAAGTCATTTGATGATTGGTGAGTGAACAATATTTGTAATTATGGAATATTTTATTAACATAAAAATCGATTTGAATTCAAATATATTTTAAAATTATTGTAGGTAAACAACTAAACAGTCGGTAATGAAACAGACAAGAAATTATCCTACATATCAATATTCATATTAAGCCGCGTTTACACGTGGGCCCAGCCTCAGCCAATTGCCTTCCCTAGCCATTGCGTTAACGAGGAAACCCCGTTTAAACAATGACGGTTGGCCGCGGCTGGGCCCACATGTAAACGGCGTATTATATTTATAATAGCTTTAGTTTTTATGTTAGAAATCACCAAATAACTTCTCCTGCTCCTGGTGGAGCGAGAGGGAATGTCAGACTTTTACTGACTAAAACCCATCGTGTTCCTTTGGTTATCCTTTACGTTCCAGAGCCGAGGAACTCTTTTGAACATCATCGCAAATAATGTAAGTAATAGCCTGATACTGCATAAAAGACGACATACTACTGATTTTTCAGTCAACATCGACATTGTTACATCACTAATCGAACCACAAACTTTACAATCTGCGCCAGATGCTTTTAATTTGGCCGCGATTCAACTGTGTATGACTACAAACTACAGCTGTATGATCTGTGTACGCCCGTGTGTGACCAGCCCAAGCTCTCCATACATCTCAGTAATATTTATGGGATATAAACGTCGATGTTTGGTGAATCATGACATGATGTGAGTCGTTTATTTGTAATTGCGTTGATATAATGGTAGTAATGTCTATTTGTGTTGTCTGGTTCGCGGGCGAGTCATCAGAGTGCCTAGTGCAAGTTTGTTTTACGCTTAACGCGATCGACGCGTTTATGACGTTCGATGCTCCGATTGGCCCTCTCTAAGCTGTTAACCAATCAAAGAGCCAGACGCGGTAAACGTTTCGGTAACTCGGTAACGTAGAACTCGCACTCGGCTACGGCTGATGACGTACGTTACTTTTTCGATTGTATAACTGGTTTCGTTTAAGAGGGATCTACAATGATCTATAGAGTAGGTACAAATTCTGCAGGAAGATTAACAGTTACGTGTAATCTGTTTTTCGCAAAATGAATTAAAAATAAACATAACATTATTTAATGCTGGCTATTTGTTGACCTACGCATTGTAGGTGATTCACGTTTCTTTATTTGCTTCTTGTGAATTATGAGTTTGATGAAACGTAACAAACGGTAATACACTGGATATTTATATAGGTAACTATCGGTAAGTAACTACACAAATTATTGCTATCAAAACTTTCGGTAAACGAGAAGTACGGCAGGGAATGAACCGGAAGGTACTGGGTCGTAGTACTGGCAAGTGAGCGGCCCTAAACGGAGACGTGCTACATGCATAAACGGAATCGAAACAATAAAACTGTTGCAAGGTGGCGTTCTGTGTGACTTGTTTTTACGTTAACGCGTCCAAAACGTTTACCAAGTTTTTTTTTCTTTTTCATTCATTTACTAATGAAATTTCGATCCTACGCCTCTACCCCACCTACCCAAAAATATAAAGGTTGCAAAAGTAATGCGGATAGTGTTGATATATCGAAAATAACAATTGATTCAATTTATAGGTTGCTCTTCATCATAAATCTCAACAGTGGCACAATCCACATAAATATGTGGCCTTGTGTTGCCATGTAGCGTGGCATTGTAGTGCCATCTAGTGGCATTGTATTGCCCCCGCTTCTTATTGAGTTACAAGTTTACCGAGCGGCGTGTGGCTTAGAAATTGTAGCGATTTATTTTATATTATCGTTTGCCGGGAGAAATCAGGCTGCGTGTAATAAGGTGCTGATGTAAAGTTAGACATTTAACAGAAGGTAAGAGGGGATATATTCTTTAAAAAATGTGTGAGTGGCAAGTAATGTACTGTATGCCACTTGACTAGTGAATAGTATGAGCCACATTAACTACATATTAACACATTGAACGCCGCCGAGTAAATTTTTCACTCTTTTGGTTTGAGCCTTTGGGGACACCGTGTGGTCAACATACAATAGTTCTGTTGGAGCTCTCTACTTTAACTACACATTTACTATTTTTTTCCGTCAATGGTTTACACATTGTCATGAGTACATTACGAGCATAAAATATCTAACAATTTTATCTAGGACGTCAACATCATATAACAGCGCAGTCTTAATTAATTAAATTACTGAAAAAATGCTACCTCATTATTTTTAGTCTCGCTTATTTCCATCGCAGCGTCTTCACAATAATAATTATGTTGTGACACAGATACACATACAAAACTATGTATAATATCTACACTAAACTTATGTCTTTAGAGTATCTGTACTTTAATCTCATTACATGTCTTTTTTATCAGTGGGAAATCATCAGATGACTTCTGCCGCTTTGGTTGGAGTAAGAGAAGTGACGCTGTGTTCCTTCAGTTGTTTTTTGCACTCCAGGGCCGCGGTAACTGTTTCGAACACAGCTACAACCATTACACCCGCCTACCATCACATTTATACGTAAGCATATCAACATCTCCCTGTCCTTGTTCCATGTTATTTGGGGTGCAACACGTTTTTTTTTTCTTGTGACACCCATCATGCTATCACTTTCTTTTTTTTCTTTCATATCGCTTCCTCACATAACCCATCCATCTTTTCTTCGACCTCCTTCTCCCTCTCCATCCGTCCACATGCATACTCATATAGTATAAAATAATAAATCTTAGACGACTCCGCTATTCAAAAGTCATGAACAATATTAGAAACACGGAACCAGGGAATTAGCGCTAACCCCCATTTTTTTCAGTCAGCAACCTATTACCTGGACCTATTAAAGTAGTAATATACACTTTGGTAACTCCAAATGCCCTCTTAGTTTTATAGTATGTACGTACCTAACACAATTTTAAAAAGAAATCCGATATTTAACGCACGAAGCAAGCTTTTCTGCTAAATTATCACTTGAAAGCAGCAAGTAACTGCATTACATCGCATCGACAGCGTATCGATAGAAAACACTGCAATAAATCTGAAACGGCCGCATACTAGCCCTGGACAAGTTACGAGGTACTTGTAACTGGACCGAAGAGCTGGCTCAGACGAGGGGGAAGACACGTTTAATTATATACCTACACGCGGATTGAATGAATTAACTCGCGATTCATTCATTTTGAACTACGCTATATACTGCCTTCCCTTTTTAAAACTATATCGGCAGTACAGTCTATCTGTAATGATGATCTACAAGTGACAACCCAAACCAATTAACAAAATGCTTTTCTCTCTATACAACGTGTATTTTTATATCTCATAAGTCTAGGGTATGAATGAGACCATATCAAAGAATCAACTGGCATATAAATTATGATCCAATTTTCTTTTTTTTTTTTTTCATTTTCCATACAAAATAATTCGATAAATTCACAATCGTTAATGTAAAACACCCTTACGCGAAATATGACAGCATAAATATTTTGTTTGTTCGCAAACTACTTAAGATTTCATCGATGATGGCGAAGTTTGGCAACGTCGCAAAAGTATCGATTTGTCATACGGAGTATTTTTGACCTAAATTATTATGATTGATAATATTTTCGAAACCATACATTTTTGAACCACATATTCTAGAACTTTTAGTATTTATATATTTTTTCTTATAGAATATAAATCTTGAGTTATAGGATATCAAAAACAACACATTGTATACATTACATTCTTCGTCTTGTCGTACTTATCTAGGCTAGCTAGTCAAACCATTATTCCATTATACGACATCAAAATTCTGTACACGTATTCACGCCTATGTTTTGATTTCGCAGTCGCATGACGGAATGTATGGGCGCCTGTGCCTACTTTAACAACCAGCAACTTTACAAGATCAACACTACGTCAAAGACTCGTGCGGAACGCATCGTCTAAACAAGACCTTAGCTGTGAGAGTTTAGAAGCTCGCAAAAGTAGGGCGATGGCCAGTTAGCTCCCTACAAGCAGGATATTGGTAGTTGATGGCATCGGTGTTATGTCAGCCTGATCAGTGATCGCATTCTATCATAGAACGCAGTTGTTAACAAGAGGCACGATCTAAGATATAAAGTAGGTTAAGCATTCCCATTAGTGTAAATCTGTACCGAAAATATAAAAAAAATGAGTTTTTTGTTTAATACAAACCTAATAATAAATCACTTAGTAGTCGTTATTATGAACTTAGCAGTAGAATGGCTTTAGCGTCTCTTTCTAGAAGCTTTCAAAAGTATCGATCAATTAAAGTAAATATAATAGTGAACGCATTAAATTAATCAACATAAGAACAAGTGATAACAATAAGATTCAATCTGAATATAAAATCAACGCTAGTGTTAATGTTAGTTCTTCTTTTAATAGATCTTGGACGGATATATTGGGGAAAATAGATTTTCATGTGAACAGAGAATTTTCCCACAAATAATTTCGCCTAAGGCACGAGCCTCCCACCCTCAGTCGAAGCAAAGCAAACAACTATTTTTGCGGCCATTAATTTATTTAAGCGTGGAATAGGTTTAACCATTACAGCCGCGGACCTGGTCTTGGAGTCCGTCAAGTAAGATGTTTTTGAAGCCCCTACAAATGTACCTACCATTCGGATTCAATTGGAACTACTCCCATTATGGCTAGGAAGTAGCTGGTGAATTGAGGTGTTTAAAATAAGTAGATTTCTTCAACTCCACTTTGTCGACCGTGGCGTCAATACGCCACGGTTGACGTACGTGTTACGGGATCGATTCCCGTACGGAACCAATTTTTGCATGGCCGATAATTGTTTTGGGTCTGGGTGGTCTTGTATAGGTGAATTTTGATTTATTTATTTATTTACAAGCACTTGTACAACTTGGACAACAATATATGTCAACGCACCTACGATACAGAAGCACTTCCAAGTGTGGAACACCGTTTCTATTTTTTATTGGGATCTGGACAGAAAGAAGATGATTTCAATGGCTGATCTAATGGTAAGTCAACGTTTCCAGTAAGTTATCATCAAGAAGAAGATAGATATATATAACTACAGACTTAAACTAGACGTTTTACATAAGGAACTGGCGCCTAAACCTTCGAATGCTAAGTAGGTAAGGTTTCTATATCTCCATATATTTGTATTCTACAGTACAAAAACAGTTTTGTATGTAGAACGCAGATAGCGCACATTAGCTACGGGTTTACGTGCTCTATCTGTTTCAACTATTCGGAATTCCAATATTTGTATGTTGTTATGTATTTACGTTACTTACTATTACTGAGATGATGGCGCAATAGACTGACTTCGTATTGCTTTGTTTTTAGTACTTTGTGATTTTAGTTTCGCTACAGCGAACTATAAGGTCTACTTTTAGTACACACAAACGCAAATACACACTTTAAAGGACTTACAGATCAGGTTAATTGTTTACAAAAAGGTATAGTTATTATGGGTGTGGGTAAAGGTAATTAAGGAGGTGAATATTTGCATTATGTATGTGTCATTTCCATGAGATAAATGACTTTTATCAAAGTGACTTCTCAGTGAAGTCAAAGACTTGGTAAAGTCAGTTAAAAAGTCAGTTTTTATTAACTACAATATAATAAAAACTGACTTTTAAATAGATGTGATCGCAAAATACAAAGTTGCAAGATTTCTTTAAAACTTGAACTAAAATTAGTTGCAGACTAGATTGTGGAATCGCATTATAAACAAGTTTTGAATGTGATACTAAAAATGCACATATTACTTAACAGTTCATCAATCAACAATATATATTATTATATTCTATAATCGGAGCGTTTGTTATTCTAAAAGAAAATACCAACCAGTCTAGATATTTATAAGAACTCACTTTGCCCGTATGTTAAAAATATTTTGTATGCATTTAGACTCAGTTACTCCCTGAGCAAGATTTGAAATAGCAGGATATATCAATCATCACCATTATTTCAGCCGATTGACGTTGACTGTTGGAGATAGGCCTCCCCCAAGCGTCGCCACAATTACCAGTGCCGTGCATCTCGCATCTATCGGATTTCCGCGACACTCACTAGATAATCGGTCCACTTTGGAAGGCCAACGTTAAGATGAAAATATAAACATTGTTTTAAAACTTGAATAACTATAGTGTAAGTATACACTTGAACAAACTGTCTTAAAATATGACGCCAAAAATGTCTCTGCGTCACTGTCGACTAGAAGCATGCCCAAAAGACTTGCGGTATTGCCACGTTGTAGGGCAACGCTTACAAGTAAATAAATGAAGGTGACAGTGGTAATATTGCGGTACAGCCGTTATCGGTAAGGTTCTCTAGTAGAGAGTTGTGAAAAGTAAAATAGAGATCACTTCGATGATACCATTTTCAACATAACAATTCATCATCATCTTCCTGCCCTTATCCCGTGTTATTTGGGGTCGGCGCAACACGTTTTTTTCTTCCACTCTGCCCTGTTACTCGTCATGCTATCACTAACTTCCTTTTCTTTCATATCACTCAAACTCACACAAACCATCCATCTTTCTTTGGTCTCCCTCTCCCTCTCCATCCATCCACATGTAAACTCATAACTCTTTTAGTAACATGCGTTTCATCCCTCCTCTTCACATGACCATACCAAGACAAACGATTACCTTTCAACTTTTCAGTCACTGACGCCACTTTCAAACTTCCCCTAATATATTCATAACATAACAATTCAGAACCATTTATTTATATGTATAGTCGCTTAACTATCGCTACTAGTGTGAAGTTCCGTTAGCCATTTCTGGTCTTCTTCAAATGTTACTTTTGACTGTAAATGCTTAAATTCTCGATGATAATACCAAAATCACTATATGATTGCCTATAATATTTGACAAGTTCCCTCGATTCCTCATGGATCCATCCAACCATCATCAGAAGTGGATTTTGAAAAATGGGACCAATCTGGAAGCACAGAATATGCTTCCAGATTAAGAGATTTTATTTTTTTCAAATCGGTCCAAAAGCGATGTAATTCCAAAGTAAAAACCTTTTTAAAAAATGCAACCGAATTGATAACCTCCTCCTTTTTTTGGAAATCGGTTAAAAAGTATTCGTTACTCACCCAAAGATTCCGCTCACGTAACTCGTCGCAAAATTTCATGATGTTCGGCCTCGGTACTGAGGAATCAATTGAGTGTCCTATAAATAATCGCCTAACATAAACATAATGAAAATGTTAAATTATACTAGAACTGGTTAAATCAAGATAAAGCCGGTTTACTAAGCGTGAGTCAATTTATAAAGACAGCGGTTTAAAAGATGGTCATAATTTAGCAATAGTAAGCTAGTTTTAAATATTACTGAATATCTGTAAACTAATCAAGATGCAAGTTTTTTTTTTTATTGTGAATGCAATCAGGAAAAGTCATCGAACTGCAGATGTAATATGACCTTCACGTCACCGTACCTGTGTAAGCCCTTGTTGGAACCCAAAGGTAGAAAACAGGTCTTTGAGGTTTGTTTACGTTTTTATGCTCCCGAATACAAAGGTTCTTTTGGATGCGAAGATCAAAAAACTACACGAAATTTCAACCGATATTGGAACTGAAAAATTATGAGACTATTATCAATTATTCAAAGAGTTTATATCAGAATCAGTCTATGTACATTCAAACGCTGTTTCCTTGAACTATTTCCAAGTACCCCTGGTGACCTGAATATTGACCCGTGACGTCATCAAGCTACCTGCAGTCGACAGCTCTCTGAAGAACACTTTGTATTCACGTATAATATAAATTTTGATATTATTATTTTTTTGGTGTGGCAATATTTGCCACAGATTATGCTGTAGTGTATTATTATGTTAGGAATTTCATCTATGATATGCTTGACGTGATAATGACTAATAATGGAAATGGTGACATTGCAAAAGAGGTAACACCTAATTTGGATATATTGGATGTGAAATGCAGACTGAAAACTGAAGAGTAGTTTGGGATTGGGCTACGTCTAGCAGTAGACAGCAATAAAATATTTGGATGCAATCGTTTACTCTCTGTTTATATTCTTGGCGAAGTCAAAAATAACCAGGTGGATACAAGTAGGTACGTGCACAGAATGTGTAGGGAATCTGAATGCTTTGGCATCTGTGCTGTGATTTGCGGAATAAATGATGGAAAGCTGTTGGCATTCAACTTTGTGGAAAGGATGCTAAAGGAAAGTCGGTTTACATATGGCAACACAAAGTAAACACAGCACAAGTACTTAGGACTAGCGTAGTACCGTAGTCATTGTATATGAAACGCATATTATACTCTGCAGATACAGAAAACGATCTTGTAAAGTATTCATTATTACAATTAGCAGTGGTTTACACTACTACGTACAACATAATAATCAGTAACTAATTAAAACTTAAAATCACTTGACTCGCCAATATAACGCTCGGAATCAGATTGCTGTTGTATCGATTGCGCGGTGCATGGTTCGCGGTGGGAGGCGCTCCCGGCCGTTAATCGTAACGGGTTCGAAGCCGGCTCGTGCACCTATCTATTATACCGTCATTACTATTATAACTACAGATAGTACCAGATGAGTATTATGTGAAGATTAAATAAATGAACGATAACTAAATTTCAAGTTGAGCCAAAATACCTATGACTATCACAAAATTAAAGTGTGATTAAATTTCGTACTGATTGATGATCCTTTCAATATGTCGATTATTTACTTATCATAAGCTGTAGAACATGCGATAAGCATATACTGATTATGCTATTAAACTATAGTATGATGCGAAACGGCCAAATCAAGGTCAGTCAATCTGGATAAACACAAATATATGATGTAGGTAACACATGGCTCCCATAACTGATATCAGGATATTACTATAATAGAATATCATACGCATTCGTTCAACCAATCTATTGTCTTTTCCATTAACGTTATTGAGTCCATTAGAGAAATTAAATCTGCTATGTATGATCCATTGTGACGACTCCCGCGAGTCGAGAGCGACACATTCATGTAAAAGCTCTTATCCTCGGATAAAATTTATCAGTTTTAAACCTGTAGCTATTTAAAAAGTAAATATGTTTCATAATGTTTTGTACTATAAATGATAAATGGACTTATCAAAAAACACAATGGAATTTAAAATATGATACCACCTTGTGATTAATTGAAATTTGTAGAAACAATTCATTGACAAGAATATATAAAGTTAAATGATCATGATAGCACTGTCTCGCTAGATAGCAACAAATATTGTTAAAAACAGTGTTATCTGTCAAAGTCGTTTTTGTCATAACACTATTATGTAACTGTAATTCAATAACAATAAATTAAATATTAATCATTCAACCAAATGATTAACGTAATTGGTATCTTTTGAAGACAATTAAGTTAACACTGATTCAAACGACAAAAAAATCAATCAACTTTATCTTGGTTTTTTAGCCATCATTATGGATTTATCACACGATTGGTATTTTTTTGGAATGGCAACATTTAGTTCCGGCATCAAAATTTAAAGCTTGTTCAAAAGCTCTTAAACGGTCTCTATTGTCTGTTTAAATTACTTCTTTGTGATTACTTTTTTTGAAACACTTTACATAATTAACATTGCTTATGATTTCAATTACACGAAATATTACACGTGCAAAATTTCGCCTTGAAAGCGTATTATCAATAACTATTAGTAAAATGAGGTCAGCTATCAATTGTTGCAAGTCAGGCCTAAATTTTACCATATTTATGATTGATGATACTCCTCCATTGCATATATCACACCATTACATTTAAGAAGATATCCTTACTCTTTCGAGCAGTCTTGACTTTAAAGACACAAGGCCCAATACTCCTCACCGCGAAGCCTTTCCCCAACAGGTATCGGATCTCCGCGGCTCCTCGGAATGCGACGACCCCTGTCAAGTTCGTTCACTTTCACTCGCTCGTCGTTTGCCGTGAACAGAAGAAATTATCGACATTCTGACGACATGTAAAGGGCATCACTTATCAAGATTTATTATTCCTGCAATCGCTTCCTTGTATGCACTGGTTTTTGTATGCTTTTTAGTTGAGCGGGAATTCCAAGTGGACCTATAGATTTTTAAATCAAGGAAGAAAAAAGTCGAACTTTTAATTATGGTTTATTACTTCATTGTCTGTGAGCAACTCATTGATTCGTTTCTTTAGATTGACATGGCTGATCGGATTCATCTTGGTCGAGTACGATAGACAGATGTATCAATAGTTACGTATTACATGAAATTGTGGCTTGACCGCATCTTTTATCAATTGGCGAAAAATCAAAGACGTCTGTCTATTCTGATAAGCCGTCCTTGACAATATACATACGATAATATTATTAATATTATAAATGCAAAAGTAGCTCTGTTTTTCTATCCGTCAATTTGGCTGAACCGTTTTTGATAAAACTTAGTACACGAGCAGGTCATATCTTGAAATGGGATATTTTTTATTTCGGAATCTTATTACTTTTTTTGTTGTGGAAAATCAACATATATTATAATGATCCCAGGGAATCATTTTCAGATTTCACGAAGGTGAAACTGCTCACAGAAGCGCAATACTTAGTGTGATAAGTACTAAACAAATATACAGGAAATCATTAAATGTAAGAAGATTTATAAAATCTAGATCATGATTGGACGGCCCACACCTTATTTAGTAAACAAGTTGTGAGGCAAATGTCAGACACGCCATTAGGAGTCTATCAGAAATCATAAAAATAATAATAATTTATCTGAAGATTGCAAAGTTCATTCAACATAAGTGCTAAAAGATTAGAACTAAGTTTTTTATCCACAACGGTTAAAAAATTATATCCTACTATAATTAGAAAAATAAATAAAACTAAGTGAAAAAACGAACCTAGTCGGTGGAATATATTTTTATAACAAACTAGCTTTTGCCCGCGACTTCGTCCGCGTAGAAGTCGAAAATGGTTTTATTAGGTTTTTGAGATACGAAAATATGAAATATTATTTATTACCTTCGCCGTGTGTGATAGTCCATTGAATTGTATGGCGAGCGATATTGTATCTTATGATAAAATATTATAGTATCTTAGCCGTGTGTGCCTACGACAAACTTATTATTTGCGGTTGGTATAGTAATCGGGTCTAGGGATCGAACCGCAAAATTAAGTTACCAAGTACCCAGTGTGGTGCCCAGGATATTAAAGATTAATTATACCAAGTTACATTTTTAATCACATTTTTGGGTTCGGTGTCGGTCTAGTAACACCGGTGCCATTATTTTTTTTGATATTTTCAATGTACAGAATTTTCACTTTACATATTTATAATAAGTATAGATAAATTGGCAGAGCTAAAAACAATGACACTAACACGACTCTTTTTATAATTAACACTCCTTGATGAAAAATAAAAAAAGCAATAAACGTTATTGTTGAAAGAACCAAACCATACATTATAACAGAATAGCGATGTAATACGGTGCCCTCAAAGTGACCGGGTGGTCATATTCCATGACGTCACCGTTGACCCAGTCAACACAGATAGTCCCTTGATGCTCCGACGTGACGATATAAAGCCCAGTATCTTCAGACTGAGGATAGAGTTTAAGGATGCTTTAGAACAAATCCTAACACAAGATTACACTGTAGCTGGATCATAAGTAATCATAGCCGTTGACGTAAAACTCTCATCATAAGCTGTTTATATAGAAACTGAGATAGCAGGCTTGGCACGCTAATTACTTTGGTAATCCACTGTTTGACTCCCACAACATTGGATCATAATATTAAACTTTGGACAAAGAATTTCCAGAACATTTTGCGACACAACTTTAGTCATAGCAATTCAAAAAAAAATAGCATTGTTTATGTTCATTAATAATATATATAAGTATAAGCATAATCAGCCTTTCAATGCTCCCAATGCTGCTCAGGCCTCTTCTCTAGGAGAGGGAATGGGCCGTAATTCACCACGCGGGCCTAGTGCGGATTGGTTAATGTCGCATAATAATAATAATATGTATCTGTTCAAAATTGTGTACAAAGTTAGATGTTGGGTTGAGATCCTATTAGTATAAAATGACCCATGGCTGCGAAAATTGCCATGAAAAACCATGTTATTATAGACCAAAGTTGATTACGATGTAAAATTAATTCTTGTCATAAAAAGTTGGCAACAGGAAATCCAACAAATAGGTAATAAATCAAGCTTTTTAGATGACTTGCAAACAGAAGGCTAAGATTATGGTAATGACAGACTTTGGCAAATTGCTCAACTGCTCTTACGAGTATATTGAAACATCACACGTTTTTCATATAACAATGGTGGCTAAATAATCGAGAACTGTAATTTATGCATTTTACTTCTAATAAAATAAAATGTACCAAAATGTGATATCAAGACTTGACATTAATATTTACTAATAATTACATAATTATATTTCATTTTAGCTCATCGTGGATCATGTAAATAACAAATACCACTTAAGGTTTTGTAAGAGCTTCTACAAGAAATATTTAAGCTCCAGTAGCAGTGAATATTGAATATATCTTTGTATCTTCGAAATGCTTAACAAGACGCAAGCATCCCAAAATAAAGTAATGTATGTAAAACGTTTCAAAGAAACTTATTTTAGGAAAAAGAAACGTGTTTCCTGCGAGACACCAAGTGCATTAAGCCCTCTTATTGTAATGTATGAGTAAATACTTATAACAATGGGTGAACATTTGTCGAATCATTTGTTTTGTCATTGTGAACGTCTCATAAAATCACATGCAACATTCTCATGTTACATTTTTTGTATCAAACAAATTATTTCATCGTTACCCGAATGATGATCAACTTTGAGAACTTTGCTCTTTTCATCATTATTTTAAACTACCTAGACTATAATATAATTTTTATATTATTCAAACTGGCAAAATAGTTTTTTGATTTGTAGAAAATAGTCAAGGAATATAATGGCCATTTTTTTTTAATAAATTATCATTACAAATTGTTCTTGAAGCAGAAAATTAACATTACTAGGTTCCTCTATTATCTTTATTCGCGAAACCACAGAATAAGAAATAGTAGAACGAAACATTAAATAGAGGCGGAGAGTTGGAGACATTGTCTTGTGATGTTAAGGGGCTTTTTAGATTGTTAGGTATGTTTTTTTAATATTATTGTAATCTGCAAATAACATATCAATTGAAACAGGTGTAGAGAGTTAGACATAAATCAGTGAGTGAGCAATGATGATGTATAAATAAATATAAAGATCTTACATTTAAAATAGATCAACTAAAAAGAGATATCGTGACAATACTCATAACAAAATCAATACATACATTCATTAGTTATTGTAGAAATGAAAGAGATTACTTGGGTAACAGAAGAGAAAGAAAAGTTCACCCAAGTGGTTTTCCTCATGAAACCGACACTAATTCACAACGTAAATGTATATATCAACAATAATATCGGCATTGACTGTGGTATCGTGTGCCAAATAGCAAAGTAGGTAATCTTCAGATTATATTGTAATCGGAAACAAATAAAGCTATGAATGATAATGATAATATACTTATCACACTATATACTCTAATATTATAAAGGCGAATGTTTATACAACATTATTATAAGTATGTGCAAAACTTGAATATAATTTTTTCAGAATCAGTACCTGAATCAATGCCAATAATTTTTAAAAAAGGTCACAAGTTGGACACCACCGCCACTAAATACAATACAGGTCACGACAGGCCATAGCGGGCATTAGGTGCCAGCGCACAGCTGGGTGCGGGAGCATAACAAACCCTCAGTCGTCTGGATGGCGGTGACCATTTCTATTTGTGCAGACAACCAGGTAACATAACAAGCTTATAACTTTGTGATTTTTCTTGATACAGTTATGTTTTGAACATAGATTCTTTGGGGGTTTAGGGTTTCGAATGTATGTAATAAACAATTACATTGTATTTGCATGTGTGTGTTTACTACTTCACGCTTAAACGGCTAAACGTATTTAGATATAATTTGCTACTTGTGTAGACCATGCCTGGAAGGGGATAGACTACTTATCCCGGTATGTTGCCTTAAGGTTTTTAGTCTAGTTAGATAATATTATTCAACAAGTATCGATTGGAGGAATACATTGGTTTTAAATGGACTCATTCCGCAAATTTAATTTAATGTTAACTGAGAGGTCAACAGGTATTCTGGTAATTAATAAATTAATATCTCATAAACTTTACTCTTGCTTGGATTTCTATTTGTTTTCAAGTACAGTCCTAAAAGTTATCAAATTATGAAATGGCTCGAATACTTCATAACAAAGCCTGTTTTGTTATGAAGTATTCTGCTTTCAGTTTTCTACCGTTGTATTTCTGTCTAAAATTTTAACTTAGTGTTCTACCATTTTTTCCTTGCTTTTAATTGTCTTTTTTCTTTAATACCTTTGCAATTTGAAATGCCTTTATTTTTCTTCTCTAACTGAAGAAAGCTTAAAAAAACAAATGAGTTTCAAATATTTTTAATACATTTTATTGAAAAAAAAACTATGTATTTCAGACATCTGATACATTGCATTTTTTTTTTTTAAGGAAACCATTTTGTTCAAATGAATTAATGTATGAATTATAAATCATGATGATGATGAAGATGATGATGATGAGGCTTCTAATATAAAACATATTCTTAGCATACTGCAAGCAAACCTACACTTTGGTGCTGAATTTCTATCCGTTCTAATTTCAACACATTTCTCGTACACGCGTGTGTTTTCAGTTGTATTTATATATTTTTCTTTACCATTAGGTTCTTGAAATCGTTCAAGATTTGGTCAAAACTATATGCAAGTGAGATGATATATTCCTATTTTCTTTAAAGCGCTCCTACAATTGTTTGTAATCATACTATCACTGTTATCATACATATGATGGCCTTTTTGACCCGGCGCGTTGCCCTGTCACGAAGAAGTCCTATCAACGTGCCCTCTGAAAGGTGAGCCAGTTCAACATACCCCACTTAATTACACTACTAGCATAAGTACGTGTCAGAATTGTTTGAATAACGTGTTTTGTCCCAACGTTTTTGTAAGACCGAACTTATTGTTCAATTTAGAAAAGATTGACGAGCCGAGGCGCTTTATTTTATTTTCTTTGCAAAAATGTCTCTGGTGTTACAGTTAAAAAAGAATTCTGCGCCTCAAATAAATTACGATGTTGTTGAACAAAATTCGTTAGACAACTGTCAAAGAATATGATTGACTAGAAATTCTGATTACGATCTTCGTTTATGTTTTTTGTTTGATTTGCCACCTTAAGCAGGTTATCAAAAACTGGTCTACTATCCGGCTATCAATTGCCAGTCTCAATTAAATCGAAGTGCTTTTCTCGATAACTCGTTTACAGCATACAGTCTTGTGTTTAATGGGTGTCAATTTCGCACGTAGAGTAACGTGATCAAGTCTGATTCAAACTGCGATTGATTGGGTGCAATCGCGTGAACTCTGTCTCTCACGTGTGATTAAAAGCGGTCATAGCGTAGAACTATGTATCTAGGTGCAACGTATGGGCACCTGGTACTTTGAACGTTGTATCATGAATGTATAACGAATGTGAGTGAACGCTTGCTGTTATGTAATCTGAGGATTAAAGTGCGGATAGCGGCTTGTCGCATACCAGTTGAAATACAAATAGAGATTACGAGTACTTTGATGACCTAACGTTCTGGTATTATAATGTCATGTAATGATTTACGGATGATGTTGATGAGTTTGATCCTACCATTTGTAGAATTACAGATATATATTTAACGAGCTCAGTTTATTGTGACTAAATCATAAGCGTTAAAAAATGATGGTTCGTTCATTGAATAAATTAAGAGTTCTTAGTACGCTATCATAATATCATTGGCTATCATTATATTTGAGTGACTGATTACAGATGTACTTATTGTAAGTAATGAGAAAGAAGTTCTTAAACCATGTATGACCAAATGCTAACCGAAGTTCTTTTATGCTTATATGACAAGCGTAATGATTTCTCATTTGTCGAAAGCAAAACATTACAGACCATTAAACGATTACTCTTCTTTTGATTTTTTCACTTTTATTTGCTAAAAGTATTTTTAATTTAATGATTCGTTAAAAACGACCATTTCGTCGTAAATTGCATCTTCGGCATTTTCTTGAGAAATTTTAACATTAATAGGATTACCATCATCGCAAAGTTCATCAGCTGTCAGATGTGATGTCACAAGTACACCCACGACAAAATGTTTTGCAAATAAACAATACCAGTCTTGTCCTTCTCGCATAACAATCTGTTATCGCGGTTGTACTGTTTACGATGAAAAAATTGTTTTTGAATCGTTTGATTTGAATAGCTTTCGCTGTCGCAATATTCTTAGTAAACAGTATAAGTGGCATATTTCAATAAATAGAATTCCTTTAAAGTGGAAACGGGTCCTATCATCGGTACGAGGAATTTAAATCGATTTTTTATTCAAAGTTTTGAGAACCGGTATAAAATAAGATATTATTGTGTTTACTTTTTATTATAAGCTCGCACTTTGCCACTATCTAACGTGATGGTGATCAATGATCTGGTCAACGATGGAGCAAGTTTTCTTAGAAGTAACCTACCCCCCACTCTTGACTTTACTGACACATTACGAATGAATTCTCTCTACAATATCATTATCTGCTCTTGCCACAGCGTTGTCTCGTCACATTTATGATTACAAGTAGCTCTTTGATTACCGTGGGAATATCGATAAGATAAAATTAAACCACTCGAGAATTACTTATTTAGACGTTTCTGTATTTTATATTATGTAGAAGATTTTTCTTCTTTGCTAGAAAGGCAAGTGTTGGTCAATTTGTCAGTTTCATATTTTGTTTGTAACAAATATCTTAAGTATCTTCATACATATGAACGCGTGCCTTACAACGTGTCCAAATCTGAATTTTAGACTTGTTTAGAGACTTAATTGTATAACAAGTTTAGCCTGTTCTGCCCAGGCATGTTTATGACAGTCAAGAAAAAACCTTATTCTAAAACGATAGAGTATATTTTTGATTCATACGTCAATCTGTAGTGTGTCTAGTCTAAAATTGATAGAAGGCAAGGTGAAGGAAACCACAAACCAGAATAGACTTGTATTGATTTTAACTGAATAATTTTTATCTGTTTGTTTGTTTAACTTACACTGAGCAATTTCTTATTTGATTTTATCAGTTCATGCATTTTGTTGTTTTGTTTGGGAATCGATATCTTTTTTTTTTGGGTAAGAAATTATCAATTAATTTCTCCCGCTCTGAGTGGAGCATGAGGGAGTGTTAGACTTTTTTTTTGCTAATACCCACCCGTGTTCCTTCAGTTGCCCTCTGCGGCTTGCCAGGGCTTCAGTGACTCTTTGGAATAATCTAACAGTCCTGGATATCAGGTCATCCTTCTGTATTATCATCATCATCATCTTCATTTCAGCCGAAAAACGTCCACTGTTGGACATAGGCCTTCCACAAGCATCTCCACAAAAACCGATCCTGTGCGTCTCGCATCCACCATCCGTGACTGACCAGGTCGTCGGTCCACCTTGCGGAAGGCCTTCCAACGCTACGTCTTCCGGTCGCCACGCCTTTCGTCCCTATCGACTGTTCCACATGCAATGCGTCCTGCCCATTGCCACCTTGCTCATCGCTCCATTGCTTCTGTATATATCATTTACTTAATTATATCTTATGTGACCATCAATTATTTCGACTATAGTTGTAATAAAACACGTGTGCTCACATGCCTTAAAGTTTTTCTACAAAACGAAACACGTGTCGAGCCAATGTGCCTAACAATCTCTGGGAATGATCTCCTCCATCTTTAAGTGATGAATAAAGAAAATGAATATTTAATTTGTATAACATCTACGCCATGATTTATTTATTGTATTACATATCAATTTATTTCATCAGATTAAACCAAGAAAATACAAAACAAGAATTTATTTTTTTTGGGTGGGAAAATCATCTTATGACATATCCCGCTCTTGGGCGGAGCGAGAGATAGTGTAGAACTTTTTCTGACTAAAAACCCACTCCTGTTCCTTCTTTGCCTTCGTCCCAGGGCCCCGGGTTTCGCTTCCATACTACCCGTGACTTCGACCCTGCTGGGCCCCTACGATTTGCTGACATCTCCTTGAGGCGCGCGTGGAACAGTACGCGCTGTCGACGACTTGGGATCGGTCCGGACGATTACCGGACGGTCGGACAGCGAGCCACCCATTGCTCGCCGTCCGCAAGCCCGCGCCTACGGTGGCCAGAAATCGGGATCGGAATTCCGGCGGCGGTCAGGGCGTAAGGACCGTTGCCTCATGCGATCGGCCGCCTCCTTTGCTAGCATTACTGCTTTGCTGCAGGCGATCGCCTGCCACTCCTCCACGCTCCGGACCATGACCTGAACCAAGGCCTGGCGCTAGAGATCGCCGCCGCCGATCGCCCCCACGAGGACACGGCGTTGCTCTGCCCAAGCGGGGCACACCTCCACCGTGTGCTCCACCGTGTCCTCCAGGCGAAAACAAGTAAGTACTTGAAATTTACTAGTTTTCTCAGACTAATAAAAATAATAGTTTTATCCATTATTCAAAGATTTTATAAAATTGAATGCACCAAAATTCTTTTACAGTTTTTCCGAACAATAGAAACGAGTTATCCATGTTTGTCAATTATTTATAACTAGTGATCCGCCCCGGCTTCGCTCGGGAAAAATCATATACATAGACGCTTCTTATTTATTGCTCTTTCTATTAATCAAAATCTGTTGCGTGGTTTAGAAGAAGTTAGCGGATAAACAGACAAACGCAAAAAACATAAAGAATATAGCTATTAGGAATTAATTAAATAACACGTGTCATGTGTTTTTTTTTACGTTTTAAATCACCAAATTGTTTCACAATCAGACCCATAAATGGTAGAAGTATATTTTTTTTATTACCTACCTACAATTTAATAGGCAATCACCGACATGTGATATATGAAATTAAAACAGCAATTAGGAATCATCATCGTATTCACTTAAAAAAAAACACTTCTAAACTTATAGATATTCGGGTACAAATACACGCATTATATATAAAATACATAACCTAAATAAAATATTTAATGTCTTAGCGAAATGCCCCTCTGCCCAGACCTTCACCGAGACTTATGAGATATTTTAATTCGTCTTATTTCTTCGTATTCAATTAGTTGAACATATTTTAAAAACACTAACTTCATATAAAATGAAGGGGGAAATATCAAAGTTTCTTTTTATAGTTTTTGTTATGAACCTGCACAGGTAATAATGACCAACAATAAACATTTTATGATGAAGGAAATCTTTTGTGTTTGCCCTTCGCGTCCTTGAACACTCAAGGGCAAAGGTCATCATATCACGTGTGTTATATGTCTGTTATTTTTTTAGCACCCTTTTCATCTGAAGTTTAGCTGTAGTAACAGTACAACATAAATGGCAGTATAGAAGTGATACTGGTCTGGACTATAGATAAAGAGAAAAACAAATGAAATTTTTTTTTTTTTGTTTAAATGAAAAATCGACAATGGAGTGAAAAACGAAACAATTATCGTCGCCAATACTAAGAACAAAAGAATCTTGGTTATGTGACATTTAAATTTAACAAAGATCTTTTTTATTTAATACGACCTTTTTTATTTAACACTTTAGATCCCAAGGACCCCGTGTTGTGCTAGACCATATAATTGAAAAATCTAAGTAGGTATGTTGAGGATACTTTGATTTGGACTCGCTACTCCTGTGCGTGAATACAAGTCAACTTTACCTGTACCGACGACTCGCGGGGGGCGTGTTGTAGGCATTCGACCGAATCATTTTTGTATGTATTTTTAATTTTGATTCAAAACATAAACAGTAATATCACCTTGAATACTTTTTTCTACGCACTTTACATCAACATTCCTGGGCTTATCAGTTCATAAAAAGTACATCTCGCGGCAGCTAGCGGAACATTGATTAAGCGTGAACCTCCGGCAGGCACACGGAGCCGTGAGTACCTACTGGTGCACAGACTATAATTGAATTCAGAAGTCAAGATAACAATTAAATTTTAGAATAACAAACTCTCTGTCGCACTGGAGAAAGTTCTAAATACATTACAACCGAAATTTTTAGAACCTTTTTTATACAAATGGTCACTTAAAAAATACAAAATGCTAAAGTCAGTACTTGAGTATCTACTCAAGTACCGACTTTAGCCATAGAGTCCATCAGTATCTACTAATGGACTCAAATTATCTCAGATTATATATACTTTGTAACGGAATATTGCTATAATTATACTTATTGAAATGATGCTAGTTCTCAATCAGTGTGAAATGGATTATTCATTATAACTGCCAAGTATAACCTGGTGGTCTTTAAGGGAGAATAGGTTATTTCTATGCCTCGTGCCTACTACTATCAATTATAAAAAGTGACTATTTAATTATTAGTTTCCATTGATCAAATAATATCCCCGCCGTGATTCGGGCGGTTGAAATATGTACTTAATAGTGTCTCTTTGCGGTTAAATATTATTTCTTGCACATTGGCGGAATTCGAGAGGGTGACACTAAGTGTGTTGTCCTCTGTGTAACTTGTGCCGGTTCCCCAGGGCGCCGCTTGAGACTAACCATCGACTATCATGTATGTATGTTGCCTACTACTACACTAATGGATATTTGATCAGTCTGTTTGACGTCTCTGAGTGCGGCTATTTTTGTACTACATTTATTATCTTGGGTATACCTGTTAAATAATAAATATAACATCTCTTCCGCTTTGGAAACCATTATAATTCAATACAAAAATTTATAAGTCAATACAAAATAATGAAACACACCAAGAATAAAAAAATATAAAGAAACTTAATTTTAAATCAGCAAGTTCTTCCAACGCACATTTAATATAATATATTTCATTTAATCAACATTTTTAATCGCTACACACATTCATATCCTATTGTTAGCTACATTGTTTTAATGAAAATCTTAAGGTGAAGACAGTCGCTACAGAGCCGGGTTCCAATATCTTATCTAACTCAACCTCTCACCCAGTCACTAGACACTTAATTGTTGCTGTGCACTCAGTAATTATAATTAAAGTAATTACGACTGTTGTCATTGTGTTCACACTTGTTCAGATCCGTTTCGTCTCGATAAACTAATAATATCATCCAGCCGATTTAGTATAGTCGAAATTTTGAGTTAAGTGAGTTAACGATCTCTAGTATTAGTGACCACTCACTTCACTTTAACTTACATCACCGAACACGCTGATACTTTTACAAAATAGTACTGTATCTGTAATGTTATGATTGAAGCCAACAGAATTGGCCATCTTATTCAAAAAGACAGAGAAAAGTCTAGAAATACAACCATATTGGTTTAATTTTATGCAACATTAGAAACTTTGCCCCTTGCTGTTGTGTATGAATGAATTATTCCACAAATATATTGAACTAGCTTCCGCCAGCGGCTTCACCCGCGTGAAAATAGGTTTAGGCTCCACACAAACTTCAAACCCCCGTTTTACCCCCTTAGGGGTGGAGTTTCGTAAAATCCGTTCTTAGAGGATGTACACCCTATAAGGAACCTACTTCCTAAATTTTAAGTTTGTAGGCGTTAGTTTCTACGGTTTAGTGATTAATCAGTAATTAATATTTCGCTTTTATATAAATAGATTAAATAAATGTTTCCGATTATTAATTAGCTTTATACAAAGCAACATCGAAATTATTCCTGCTTGCTTGGCCACGTGTTAGGTTATACAACGAGCAGATGTCAACCTACAAGCTGACCTCGCGTTCTACTGAAACTCTGTGCCTTGCTGGATCCAAGTGTTATCGTCGAGCGACGTACGGGGTTAGTAAGCAAGGAGAGCTGAAATCTAGTGTTCTGTAAAGAGAAAACATGAAATACATGTGTACTAAAAGAATTATGAGTGTGGATGGGTGGAGAGGGAGAGGGAGGCCAAAGAATAGATGGATGGATTATGTGAGAAGTGATGTGAAAGAGAAGCGAGTTATTTATAGCGTGACGGGTGATAGATATTATGTCCTGTCACCCGTCGTGTAAGAAAAAAAAGTGTCGCGTCGACCCCAAATAAAACGGGACAAGGGCAGGAAGATGATGGACTCTAAACTGTTCTCTAAAAAGCGCGCTTTCATAGGTACTTCGTTCCTAAATCTAAGTACTAAGCTTGTGTGGCTTTATTGGTCATAGAATCACTATCTTCAATCCAATAATCCTCATACATTATAAATAACTGTGCGCTTGTGTGAGCTTGTTGGAACTCGCAGCTAGTCGATAATTATCGCGGGTATGTTACCCGTATTTAACGCTAGATGTGCGATTGCTGCTCACCGCACAGTCCACTGGCTGCACAGTGTTCAGTGCACAGGAGAGTTTTCACAGACTATCAAAGTGTTTATAAATCGTTGAGAAGCAATACATTTCACGGCAATGTGTCAGTTTATGTTGTTCAACTATTTGTTGGTTGGTAACGCTTTTGAATCTCAATGGTTTTTTTTATGATATGTTTAACATTAATGTGGTTATATTAAAATTATCTTTTATGGGGCATTTTATTCACCATCTCTAATAAAAAGGTACCGGGGCTTTTTATTAGAGCCAAGATTGATAACTATAATTTTTTTATTAAAATACGAACTAATGAGAAGTGCAAGTACCTTCCGACTTGAAACATTTGATCTTCTCTCGTATGCTAGCTTTGTACCCATCGAACAAGATTAAGGAATTTTTTCTTCTTCTTCAATTTTTATAGTAGTGATCGATGTTAAATTGTTAGCAAAACTTGCATACGAAAGAAGAGTATTAAAATATGACGCGACCCAACCCTAATGATAACTAAACCTTTATAATCTCTTCATTAGAGTGGATCGCGTGCGTAGTTGTTGAGCATCGTAATCTGGTTCATATAATCATACATTATTACATAAATATCGAGTGCTCACAAACAATGAACTATGTTAATTTAATTATTATCCAGGTTATGAAACCGATCGCACTTGTGTATAATATTACGAAACTCGGAATTGCTGCATGCACGAAAATAATAATCATCGATTATTACTTCTTTAATTACTGTAGGCAGGTATTAAAATATTATTTAATTGTTCTTATCGCAAGCGTGATTTAATTTTTTTTAAAGTTTATGTTAAAACAATTTGTTTTTTTTTTATTCTTGATAGGTTCACGTTGTTTCAGTTTGAAATAATAAAGAATTCAATTAACTCATTTTCTTGCCATGACTTATAAAATTGAGGTTTTTTCTTTTACAACAACAATAAATAATATGTTACATAAAAAAGTGGTTATGCTTGTAAAATATTATACCCTTGAGTCTGTGTGACGGCTGCATTCAAATTGAATGGCTTACAAAGTTATGATATTACTGTTGTCTTAATATAATGGAATTTCAATTTTAAATTCAGTCTGTCAATAAGTTTTAGAAAGCAACATTGAAGAATCACCAATAATAACTTAATTTCGACGAAGACTACGAAAATATATAAATCAAACTAGCCCAAGGTCTGTATGTACTCAATAAAACAACAACATGTACTAGGAACAATATATCGATAAGGAAAAACAATATCCGTGCAATTTAACCAATTATAAACTGTTTTAACTCAAACCCGCCATATTTTTCCTGCATCATTTTGATCACATTGTACAACCGTGCGAATAAGTTGTGTCAACGATTGCGAACATTGCGATATGTCGACTTGCACTATAGTTGCACCTGAGTGGTGCATTGTACGACATAGTCTAGATTGCTACAGTCACTATTGAAACATTAATTATGCAATAATTTGTTGCGGTTAATTTTTGTCACACCTCTACTTTTAATGTGACTGAAATTAGATTTTTAATAACTCCCTTGAAAACCCTCTCTCTCTCTCTCTCCGCTCCTACCCCTACTGCTTTTAGGCTCGCACTAGTGCAGAAAAGTGCGGCAGTCAGCCCGGCTGCAATTTTTTATATTTATTGTTTTCAGACTGGCCGTCGCGTCGGGCACCTTTATAATTGCAACCAAGGCGAAACTTCACTCATTATATTCGAGCACGTGTGTTGAAAAACGTTATTTGATACAAAAATGTAAAAAAATTCAACGCAATCTGTAACTATAATTATAATTGTATAATATGTAAACAATTATAATTGTTATTAGTCTAAGCTTTTTTTAAAAATAAATATATGAACGCCTCTACAAAAGTAGTAGAACATAGAGAAATGTGTAGAAATGAGATTTCTTCTCTTTCAAGAAATCAAACGTTCTGTTTCAAAAATTCCTTTCGTTTCTCATTGCAATGTTATCGTTGGCATTCGTATCGTATTTGTCAACGATTTAATGAATCGCTCATAGTCGGAATGCCGGAATATTTCACGCTTGCTGGCCGATTCTAATACCACGCAGTTATATGCGAAATTTTATCCAGCGAAATTAAATGCGAATAAAAAAAAATACTGTTTATGAAATTTGTTAATATTATAGATAATAGTATTGTTCAATTACTGCTTCGCTTGTATTATATGTGGATGCACATTTCAGAAAAGATTTACCAGCGGCCTGACAGGTGAGATAGTGGTCAAGCGCGAGCTTACCAATATTAAAAAAAATACCTAACACCAACCACACTAACATAAACCACACTAATGCTTACACCTACTACACTAACACCAACCACACTAAAACTAACACCTACACCAACACCAACCACACCAACCAAACTTCATGTATCACCACGTTTGGTCCTAAACGTTGAATGGTGGCTTCAATTTCTTGTAACTAGGTAACTATCAAGAACGGTTTGCAGACGACGAGCTATGGGTAGCTCGCCGTCCGGCTGCTCGGTCGAAGGCGCGTAGTGGTCCACACGCACCTCTATCAGAAACTGAACCTAATAGGGTCGATGTCCGCTAAGTCTGAGGCAACGTTTGAAAGAGTAACCGTTTTAACCTAGAACGCAAAAGCCAACTGAAGGACACAGGTGGGTTTTGCTCAGTGAAATATGACACGCCCTCTCAGTCTACCCTAGAGTGAGAGAAATCATTTGATGATTTTCCACCTAAAAAGAACAAGAAACCAGTAACTAACAAGAGGACAGTCTCTATAAATTGTTAAATTCATTGTTTACTAACCGTATTTTCAGTCAACAACAACACCTGTGCTAAATTGTTTGAACAGATTATGTGAGCTAAATCTAATAGAATGAATAATAATGATGACGCTAACAAAAACAAACCAAGCACATTATGACAGAATTTGCATTACAAACTATTAAGAATCTGTGTCAGTATTTTTTTGCATGGAATGCAATGTTGCGTGCGCGCATATATTTTAAAATGAACGTTGTTTTTCAAGTCGCTTAGGAATGTGTATTAAGTATAATTATTATTAAAACATATTATTCTGTCAATTCATATGCTTGACGTATATTTTCCTTTTTTCAATATTTCTTGTGCAACGCTGTTAAAAAAAAACATATTATCATTATTATGTATGTGATGACAAGGTAAAGAATAAATCTGTGGCCCTAGTGAAAAGGGATTTAAGTCCAAAAATGTAACTTTACACGAGACGCAAAAAAGATTTCGCGAGCTTCAAATTAAGTCTAGTAATATCATTACTAATCAAACCATTTCGAAGGAATAGGTGTTGGAGTATCGATAAACAGCAAGCTAATTGAAATGTGGGTGATTTAAGTTAATTTAGATTTAAAAAAAAAAACACAAAACAAAATTTTTCATTTATCCGTTTGAAAAGATGAATGATGATGATGTAAAAATGATGATGATGTAAAAACGGTTACCAAATGAGCATTTTTTTTTGATCATTTCAGTATACTTACAAATTCGGACGTATAACCTTTTTCACTAAGGCCACCGAATTCAGGTAGAATTCAGGTTAATGTTGGTAAAAAAGAAACCCTACCGAGAGTTTCACAAAAAATATGTCATAATTGGCAAACTGTTTATTTTTATTAACAAAATATAAGGCTCACCAGCGCTTATTTTTTCTTATAAAAAACGAGAAGTTGGTCTAAAAAATGATTAATTAAAAATAATATATTTACTCGAACCCAAAGCAAAAACAAAAAAAAAATATATTAAGTTGCAAAACAGATAAAAAAACACGATTTTAATACTTTGTGCGTGACATTTAGTACCTGTTTGTTTAATGAATTCTTTTTACAACGACCACAAAGGTAAGTTCAAGGATACACACAGCTAAGCACACACCGCCGTCATACAAATCACCAAGTTTGTGAGTCTCTCGAACCAAACTGTGACACATGTCACGGCAAGCTTGCGTTAGGGCTCAGGTTTTATAAGCTCATTGTTGCAACGTTTTACAAAAACAAAGGGATCTTGAAGGGAACAATGGCAAATGTTTAATAAGCGAAGGACATTAAATTTTACCGAGTTTTTAAATGGCCCTTGCCTGCAATGGTGACGTCGCGTGCTTCTACTACACTAGGAAGTGGTGACGGGCGCGGTTTTTTAACATTGTTATAATTAATAGAACTTTCTTGTTCAAGTAATGCTGGAGGCTCTCAGCCTCGTTTGAATAGATGACCTTTGATTTCGTATTTGTAACCTGCCGGTGCTAATGTATCTATAGGTACTAATGCTCATAGGTTAGTTAGATAATCCAAATAATTTAATTTCAGATGTAGCAATCTCGATCATTGATTGTTCCGGGAACCGCTCCATTCCAGACAGATTTTTTTAAAGTTGCCCTATTCTAGGATTTATTCCTGTATCCTGAGAGCTTTCAAAAACATGTAAACTCAAATACACAAGACACCCAAAACAACCATATGTAGATCATACAAATATTGGTTCTGTGCGGACCGAATCTGCGACACGTAACAGCTAATCGGTCAACCGCTGCGTCAACCAAGCCATCAAAGATAAATGCTTATATTATGTTCAAAGAATTAAGACACAATAAACTTCGTCAAAATATGCAATAATTTGGCCAGATTTCTTCACGACTTCTAGATGTGCTCACCGTGCAGTCTACCTCCCTAGCATTCAAAACACACATTGGCAGATAGATACACAGCCTATTTCACACTTACAACCTTGTGTTAGCCTCTTGTTTCCACACCACATGTTTATGATCAACAAAACTCTTTCGTGCCAAATCTCAGCGAGGCACCTTCGCAAATGGTCCATGTATGCTGGGCACGTGCTGCTTCGAAGCTGCTTTACATTACAGTGTTACCTCAGTCCGTCTAGTGTGTAGCGACCTTCAGCAGTACTTTCTAGGAGCAGGCAGGCGTGACAGCGCACGAGAGGCCGTTTTACATGTGTAAGAAAAGTATTCTGTAATATGTAGAGTATTTAACACTAGTGTTTTTCTCCTGGATATCAGGGACTTAGTCATTCTTCAAATCTGCCTTGATATCAGTAACTTAGCCGACCTGCCGTTTCTCACACTATCCTAAATACTACTTTTTCCAGTATAGTGAGAAATGCCTGGTCGGCTAAGTTATTCAGTCATTTCCATTTTGATCAGATTTTACGTGGTCTATACCAAAATTTTATGCAATCACGTACCCTACAGTTCTTTTGAAACATGAGATAATTAATATCTGTTTAAGAAGAGGTAAAGTTATAGCAGATGTTACACAACAGGCTGATTGAAGTTATTGCTCATACTAAAACTATTTCATATTCGAAGCTAGTCACACTTCAGGGGACTCACAGGAACAGAAACATCAAAAAGGGTTTCTCATTCAAATTCACTGAACTGTAAAAGGAAGTTCCAAAAGCGGAACGTCCCATGCACTTTGCACCCGAGTGTAATAATAATAAAATAGGGAGTTATTTAAATTAACTCAGTTTAACGACTTAGCTGTGAAGCAATGAAGAACATTCTTGTTTATGGAAACCAATAATTTTGTAAATGCAAGCGATAAGCGCTTACCACGATACTGCAATATAACCGTAATCGCTTATTATAGGAAGTGTGCATTACACCATTTTATGAGGTACCTACGGTCTGTGTGTACTTGTGCTGGGGAGACATTTTAATGGGCTGCCAAGTAATGGCCTGCTACTTTACTAGCCTGTACTTAACACTGTACTTGCTTATATCTGTGTAGTTTATCGCTAACGATAAATATTTTGTACTTTCACGCACTGCGGCCAAAGTGGGCAGCCAATGTACGAGTGCGAACAGATGCACACATACATACATGCTCACGAATTTAAGAACAATTTTTAGAATATAGATAATTGCAAATGAAAGCTGCGAAAGGCAGTTGAAAAAAAAAAGTACAAAATGAAATTCTTCCGGCCAGTACTATCGAAAAGACATAAAATAAAAGATGTAAGTATTCGAGTAATGCGTTGAACACCTGTTGCGAAGTGGGTTACCGACGGGTTGCGATAACCGCGCGGTATCAACGGTAACCCACTCGCTTGCATGCTAACATCGCGGCCAGGTATCTCTTAGTTAGTTGTTGTAGCCACGTAAGGTATGTGCGAGTTAGTTGATTATAAACGGAATAATATTGGCTTGGTTCAGTTTTGAAAATTCTTGCAGTTCTATTATCGTCTTTGATTCTTTCAAACGAATAAGTCAGATTTTTTGATGTCTACATGTATGCAATCCCTACAACTTAATAAAATTACTATTGCAATTAAAACTAAATTCTTCTATTAGACTATCAATGTAACAATACTAATTTGTAAATACTGACACCAAATGAAGGACATTCTGAGTCATCTAATTCAATCACTCCATCATTGAATTCATTTGTTCTGTATGAATGATCGGGTTATCTATGTATCTAATTTGGTATGGTATAATAAGTATACACATCGGAGTAACAATTATGAAGTAATTCAACCGCGTTTAGCATATTAATTATATGGCATGAATGCTAATCAGTGTCTTCTGTGGTAACATAGGGCTAACTAGTCGCTGTAATTAATTCAAATATTATAATATAAATTATAGGATTATCTACTTAATAAAGAGGTAAAAATATTTGTTCGTTGTATCATTGTGAAAGGTAACTCAGCAAATACTGATTCGATAATGAAAATATTATATTCTCACTGAAAATCATAAAATATTTTTATCGCTAATAAATTACAGTTCTTATGATATAAGATTAGAGAGCGAAGCTTTGTAAAAAAGTTAGTAGCGTGTTAAAAATAGAGACTCATTTTATGAAATAAAATGGTAATTTTAATTAAATATTAAGATCTGAAGACAGATCTCTGAAACCAGATCCTTAATTGGAATACTGTAAAAAACTGACATCCTCACGACCTCTGTGAAGGCTAACTGCCCAAATAATGATGGGTTAACATAACCAACGGGTTATGTTAATGAAAAACATATTTTTTAAGTGTTCGTGTGATTTCATTTGTCAAGTAATGATAAACAGCGAAGCCGTTAAAATATTTTGCGTCAATTAACTAGTGATTGACGCAAATAACATTCTTTATTTAGATTTTTATGGTTTAATTTATGTTTATCTTAGTCAAAGGTCATTGATGAAGATTGCCCTTAAATATAATATCGGCAAAAAACATACCTAATGAATAATCGAGTACCACAAAATTATTTACTGGACTTTTTCAGTCATAAGAATGCCATTTTTTCCAGTTTTTGTACTCTATCAATTGTTCTTTTAAATGACAATTAATACTTTGCATAGTTCAACGCATAATTCAAGGCTATCGAGTAAAAAGTCTAAGACACGAAACTCGAACATTTTGGCCAAGGGTAAGCGATACGCCATCGCACTCTTAGATTACCGACCTATCACAAAAAATCTTAAGGTGCATATTACAATTATATTAATGGGAATGAGAAATATGTATTAAAAATGATTTCTAGTATAGAATACTCATACTCTTCAGTTTGCTACAGTTTTCTTAGATTTTTTCGAAATTATATCAAAGTACCTACGAGGCTTAACTTTTCAAATTGCCATTCAACTAAAATTAAGAATTTAATTTACTTTGAGATTACATGTAGATTCTAATTTCATTAAGAAGTTCTATTTTTAGGGTTCCGTACCTCAAAAGGAAAAACAGAACCCTTATGGGATCACTTTGTTTTCCGTCCGTCTGTCTGTCTGTGTGTCAAGACCCTTTATCTCAGAAAAGCGTGGAGGTTGAAATTAAAACCATATACTCAAGTCTGCGGTTCCTTGAAGCTGGGAAAAAATCAAACTTCTAAGTAAACGAAAAAAAAGATACGGCCATTTGTGTCGCAAAAAAGTGCATTTCGACACTCTCAAAGCAATCAAAATTCATAGGGTACTTCCCGTTGACCCAGAATCCTGAAATTTGGCATAAAGCAAGGTCATATACCTAGTATAGATATAGGAATAAATCTGAAAACAGAAAATTTGTTGTTCCGTCGTAACAAAAGAAAAACTTTTTTTGAGGTTCGAAAACTCTTCGAGTCTCCGAGAATTGAACATTTGTAGGTAAGTTTATTCGGAACCCTCAGTGCGCCAGTCTGACTCACACTTGCCCAGTTTTACTTTTTCGAGGTATAAGCAGTGTTCTTTATTTGAAAAGAGATTATACATCATTTGACGAAACCCTAAATTCAGGCCATTTGTATGAATTTTTTCTAATGTTAACCAGCACTTTTGTAGTAAACATCTGTTCTGTAGAAAAACGTCCACTGCTGGACATAGACCTCCCCCAAGCGTCGCCACAACAACCGGTCCTATGCGTCTCGCATCCATCAGATTTTCACGACCCTCATCATTCGGATCATCTACCTTGTGGAAGGCCTTCCAACACTGCATCTTCCTGCGCCACTCCAGAACCCTTCGGCCTCATCGACCATCTGTTCTGCGAGCAATAGTGCTGCAACCGTAATACTTAGTGGTCATAAAGATTTGTTACGTGATGTCAGTCACGGTTTGATTACTAAAATGATAATTCATTCTTGTCGTTTTGTTTTTTTTTTCACATAAAACTGGCTTGGATGTGCCTGAGCTTAGAATAATCGCGTCCCGTTGAGTGCCGACTTTTTAAATTAGATATGATAGACAGTTCGGTATGGGTACTAGATAGTTGAGGTTTTATATATTCTAAAAGCTATCTCAGTAAAATGTAGGAATACCTACTTATTGTAGTCTGTTAATAATAATTTTAGAATTAATAATTCATCTCAGTATAAGTATTTAATCTGAGGCAGAACTTTTAACAGAGGCACGGCTGGGTTACTCATTAATTTTACTAAAAATATTAATCAAAACCGGAATCTCAAAATGTAAATCGAACTCATCATACTAATAACCACCTTTAAACATTTCTGATAAAAAATCAATAGTGTGTAATAAATTGTATTTTAGCGTATTTTCCTGGCATACTATTTTTAATTAAAATTACGATAAAAGAACAGATATTTTATTTATTTGTAGTATTTATTTTTATTATCAACTAATTAAACTTAACCTAATTAAAACTAGCTAATAAAAACCCTAAAGACCTAAAAAGCAATCTAAAGTACGGCGTCGGGAAGCTCCTCCGCATCGCTGTCGACTGGTAATGCACTCAAAAGAATGGCGGCATTGGCACGCTCAATGGAAATGCTTATACTTTGTCCGAAGTAAAAGCCAGTCCTGAGTCACGCGAGTCAATAAGACGTTTTGAAAGCTCTTTAAACAATTTGTGAGCACTCGGACTCCACGACCCGAAAGTTTCAACCCCAAACGGCTCGAAAATATTACTACCAACAAGGTTATTATATTTCCGCCGCTTGAGGTTCTCTGCAGCCGCTGCGGCAGCACCAGCACAGCACAATGAGCTAGGAAGATGAGATGGCGCAAGTGCATCGACACAAGTAGCATCCCACACTAAAGGCCTACCCATTTTTTTCATGGAAATAAAGACATACTGTCCGTTCTTTTGTTATCGTCGCGTACCAGACCATGAGGTTCCAATACGGCCGGAACGCCGACGATGACAAGAGCACGTCGGATAATGTGGTTGATATTTGCGTGCCGCACTATGCGACCCGCACTTCGGCTGCATGACAGACCGTGGTGTCCGAGGCTGTTGACAACTTTGCCACAGTGGCAGCGACGAGGATAGCAACAAATAGCGCCAAGGGGTAGGGAAGCTGCTAGGCGGAAGGTAGTATCGTCGAACAAGGTGCCTATGTTCGACGATGCATGTGCATGAAGCCAGAGACCCGACTCCCACTCCCCCACAACTAGCAGATTACTAAACAATTACCTATATAAATATTTTTTTAACGCGCAGAAAAACATGATAAACTAAAATTATTATTATGAACAGTATTATCAACTGAGCTAAAACACCCTCATCTATTGCTTTGAAGGCTCAGGTGAATAATAAAGATGAAAGTTTGCTCAAGAAGAAGTTCAACTTTTTGTTTGTTAGGAATATTAATCAGCAAATTCATTTGATAATAAATATTATAAATATAATAAATCTAACAAAAAATAATATAATTTCATACATTACATCAAAATTACTCATAAAACTCAGAAGATTGATGGCACAGACATTGGAATTCCTTTTCGAACATTAAAGCATAGAAACGGTGAACGTTTCAGTACAATTTACTAGTACATTCATAATGAAGAATAGCGTTAACAAATGCTACAAAACCAGTAGACTAGGGACAATTACAAGGGTAACTATACAAAGAGAATTAGACTTTAATTCTTAATTGATAGAGCTTATATGGATGGTAGATATAATGTCGGTTGGCTTAGTAGACGCCGCCGAGCGTGTCTGTGGGAGCGACCGACCAAACAATGATGCTTGGAATGCGATACGAAAAAAGAGTGCGAGCGAGAAGCTGGGTGCAAACGAGATAGAAAGCAAACGTGCGCTTCCGCTGTAGCATGGGGTCCAGTACCAGTCTCAGGCTCAGGTGGAAGTAGAACTCATAGCATGTCAGGTGCGAGGGGAGATATCTACAATCAACATGAACTTACAAATTTAGTTGATAAGAAATAGGACGCTCTTGCAAACGGGTTTTTGAATACGTTATATATCAAACATATTCTCTTGTTAAGATACCAAGCTAGAGTGCAGTTTAATTATAGGTAAAACAAAATGTATTGTATGGTGGCACGGTTTTACAACTAAGACCAAATATATTTATTCAGAAACTTATAACGTAATGGATGTAGGCAAAGCATGCAGCTTAGAATATGTAGATACACATAGGACAGCTATTGTTCAATGAATAAACTTTGAGGGATTGTCACATTTCCCTGTATCTATACCCATGACGTCTCTCATTATATTCTTGTTATCTTTTTTATTCTCATCGGGCATGTGACTTAACCGTTTATACTATAGTAATGAAGACAAGAAATATTATCTTAGAACAATAGAACCATTAGTATTAATGCGACTATAATGATTATAAATAAATATCACATTACAGCAATAATAAAGATAAAATTAGACGGATTGCGACCGGTGACCATACATTTGTAGATACGATATCATCATTCATATTTAGCCTTGACGATCATTGCTAAACTTTTGGAAGCTAAGGCTGAACTATAAATTTATTCAAGTTTCTTAAATGCATGTCGAAACAGCACCACTATTTCACATTCCACATGCATCTAAAGAAGTAACTAGAAATATACATGCATAGATGGTTTCTTATTCAAAAACTATTTCGTGTTTTCTTGGACGCGCTTCGGTTTGGGAGATGTTTCAAATAATTATTTATATGCTGAAGTAATTAACGGGCTCAGTGTGCATTTAGTAAGTTAGGTCATTGATAAGATAAAAAGTAAGAATTTGACCAGATAGAAACATTTCTCACTAACGAACAGAAATATATTTACGACTTCTGATAACACTAATTTGATAGCAAATAAAAATAAATCTCGGGTCAAGTGATTCCTGGTCATAAACAACTTTAAGTGACAAGAAACAATAAAACTATACACAATGGATGATAATTTGTTTACCCACGTTGTTTTTACTGCATCTCTATACGTGACCTTGCATTTAACATTGAAAAAGTTCAATGTTTTATAAAAAATTAAAGAACACGAAATATTTAATAAATATTGATGATATAAGTGAATATCATCAATATACAAATGCAAATATGATGTCAGTACCCTGCCCGTGCCCGGTTCAAAGATTGTAATAGCAGTGAAAGGCTGGCCCATGGAGGCTTTCGAGCATTTCCCTCCGACTACGCTCATAACATAATATAACCTATGCTAGCATTAGAAAACAGAAATTATAGCTAATACATTTTGAAATGCCTTTTATTATCGAATCAGCATTCGAATTACTTTCAATTTCAAAGTAGATTGCATTTTGCTACCGAAACTATTGTTTCCAGGAAAGGATTTTAGGTAGGTAATAAATAAGCTCTACATGGCCATTTGAACGGAAAATTGATCTAATTAACGCTTGAATTCTCGCTTGTGTCATAGTTAAAATTTTAAAAATAAATCTACACTTCAGGTTCACGTAAAAATCAGCAATTATCAATGAATTAATAACATAAATCACAAGAAACTCGTCAAGTGTGCGACTAATGACCATAATAGCTTTAACCATGATCTTAACATTCTGCGCAGTCAAGCTTATCTCATGACGCGACACATATGATAAGAATTTTAATCGGTCTGTACTCGGATCAAGTAAAAGTACATTAGGATGCACTGTACAGATGCTGCGTACTTTCACTCGTGAAGTCTGCGTCCAGGTTGACACCAATTCTGATCACAATCTTTTATGTCCACTTCATTGACTACAACTACAACTTTCTTTGGATTGATGATGATGATGATATGATTTTTTGCTTTCTTATAAGCATTAAAATACAGCGTGGCAATGCCGCCAGTCTTTTGGATAAGTACATTACCAGTCGACAACGATGCGGAGGAGTTTTTTGACGCTTACTTTAGATTGCTTTTTTAGTTCTTTAGAGCTTTTATTTTTATTTAGTGTTTATAATGATTGTAAAACAGCTTTATTTCCTGCTGGCTCATCTGTGGATTTTTGGAACTACACTAGGTATTCTTTGATTGTTAAGTGTTTTTTTAATATGTAAAGTACTAGTATGCCCAGATAAAAAACAAATGCATTATTAATCTATATTTTAGTTTATTGGAAACAAGTAATTTTTAATAAGTTAAGGGTTTATTTTTCTTAAGTAGGCTTGTAATTAATAATTAAATCAGTATTTAATTATTCAATTAAATCAGTATTTAATTATTCATTATTTTAAAAAGTACTAACTCATGTACAACTTCTAGATGAGTAAAACTATGTCGATACAGCCATTATAAAAAAACCGTTTAACAAATAAAAAAGTTAAAAGATTTTACAGATATGTATTCTTAAAAAATCTTTGCATAAAATATTAAAAGATTGGCAATGAAAAGACGTGAATGCGACAATTAAAAGCAGATATGCCAT
Source organism: Mythimna vitellina (assembly GCA_949316375.1). Lineage (NCBI taxonomy): Eukaryota > Metazoa > Arthropoda > Insecta > Lepidoptera > Noctuidae > Mythimna > Mythimna vitellina. The sequence goes on along the minus strand of OX438687.1, from coordinate 594,624 downwards.
CCAAATGACGCGTGTAAATAGGACGCAGCATGATTTGCCAGTTATAATTTATCACAAACTTGAAACAAATCCTATTTAGTCGCATTTACATTTTTCAATGTAAATAAATATCAACACTTGTCCAAATAGTGCGCGATCTTCACCTACTTTTTTCAAGTATACATTTATCATTCTGTAAACAGATTTTTCAATTAGCAAAATTGTGCTGCATCATCAGGTGATAAGGCTTGCTCAAACGTTCAGTTTCTCTAAGAGCGTTTCGGATATCTCGCCAATTAGCGGACACAGCGACGCATGACAGATGCGTCTAAAACGAAAGTCTCTTACTGATTAACATCGACATTCCTTTCGCTTTGTTCAATGTATTTATTTAAATTGAAACATTTACGTTTCACGTTTGCATACTGCTCCTGCATTTTAAAAAACGATTACGTTGTCGTTGGGTGGAGAAAATAAAAGAAGCTAAAATTTAAAAAATAATTCCATATCTTTAGTAAGATTCCGTTGTTAAGTCTACAGATAGACATTGATATAAAAGCTGTATATTCAGAATATAGATTGGTTACTTAGTTTATGTTTAAATATTTTGCAGATATACGATTCGAAACAAGATACTTATAGTTTTATCAACAAAGCAGTTAGTCGTTCGTTGACACGGGTGGCAAAACATAGATTGCCGCAAAATTCCTTATTTATTAAATAAAATTAGATACTTGTATAGAGTAGTGTGGATAACGTGTTTAATGAAAGTGTTTAGCACAAAACTTCAATCAAGCAGAGGTTAAGCCCAACCAAATATCACTTTGATTAATAATACATACTACGTTGTACTTTTGAGTCTATCAAAATATTTGAAGCAGTTTATGTATCAATAAAATCCTCGTGTTGCTTCGTGCTTGTAATGGATGTTTTAATTTCGGATATTGCTTTAAATGGTGCATTATCAATGTTTAATATTCGCTATTTGGAGTTAATTTACTAATTTGGAGATCCGACCGTTTTGCTCGGCCGATTCGCCTTGGACCACTTACGCAACCTCAGTTACCGACGATTCTATTGACATGACTATAAAAAACTATACACCATTATGTGCTTAGACCTAAAGAAATACATTCTCTAACGCTACATTAACCTTATTATTTAATTCTTGTTTATTGAAGCGTTAATGTAATATTAATAACAAGTCCTTTTGAGATTAAGCTAAGCGTTTGATTGGTAATTTTCTATAAAACCAATATTTTTACGACCACCGTAGTTATGTTACTAACAGAATGTACATTATTGTAATTTGTACGTGCATTTGTGTTGAAACCAGCCCAATACATTATCAATTTGCTTATTGTGTATGTATCAACGGCCCGGTGTTTCGCTGGGGACTAGCTTGGACTGCCGCTTTTTCTGTATTTTGCAAAATTACCTATCAATTCGCTGACCCAAATACCTCATCTGATAACTATAAGGTTGAGCAATAAACACTTTTGTTAGGAGATACCGTAAGTGATAATATTATCTAACAGTGGCTGGTAAGAGACAGAGCGTGACGAGATTCGTCTGTTAACTGAACCTAGGGTAACCGTTTCGGTTGTAAAACGACTAGTAATTGGCAAAATTCACTTTTTATATAAACTTCACTGCATTGTATACATATTCACTTTGTTAATGTTACTTCTTTTTCTATAAAATTGTTAAGTAATGACTGAGTGAAACTTACCTCTAGCCCAGCCGGTGAGTACGTTCCCGAGATACGCCACTTTGTACACAGGATCGGGATCACTGATGCGCACACTGTTTGTGCGCCGCAGTAGCTTTCCGATACCCCTGGAGAGCCGCCCGATCGCGCGAGTGGTGAAGTCTTTTCCAGATGCACCATCCGCCAAACACACCTCAGCCGGCAAGATAGACCTGCTTTGACCGTTCTCCTGAATTTTATGACCGATGAGCCTAGGCATCGTCAGCGGTAACGACTTCTTCCTCTCCGGCGTCAGGGTCTTCGCCTGGTTCACACTGTAAACGTTGCAGTTCTTCTTAAAGCTCTGCCCGTTCACTTCTTTGGTTTGATCTGCTTCATCAGTCTTATCGGATCTGTCAAACTCCGTAGTTTTTATTCTACCGTTCAGATTTTCGTTCAAGTTATTGTTGTTTAGGTTGTCGGTAAGTCCATCACTAAACCGGCGTTCGGAACTGGAGCGCCTCTTCATGAGAGACGGGTTCCTCAGTAGTATGCTCGTTTCGCTAGAGCTTCTGTTCTTAAGAATGTGTATCTTCTTGACTCGCGTGACGGCGCAGTCGACTTCGTCAGTGCTAACCATCCTTTCCGTTTTACCTTCCTCGTCCAGGAAGCGCACTCTTAGTCCATTAGATTTGCAGTCACTAAGTGTTTTTTCCGACTCTTGGAGACGTTCTGATTGATTTTTTGCACCTGCGTCTAAACATTGGCGCTCGTTTTCACTCAACGTTCCGCGAGCCATTTTTCTCTTGAATGTTTCTCACTTTTTGTTAGCAATATTACATTATGGCTAGCAAACTCTACGCTGAGGTAAGTTCATAGGTTTCCAGTCTACGGTTCTTACTGTATATCACTATTTACTGCTAAAGAAAGCTGTACACTCCGAAAACCGAACCAGTCACCACCCGATAACTACTAAAACACACACAGAGTAGTACACACCTCGTCCATTAAAGAACGACACCGGTTTGGAATGTAGCCTTCTCCACTTACTCAATGCACTTGTCCGTTTACAGGAGAAAATGTTAACAAAAAGGCGTATCAATTAAAATACTAGTTTCCTGACTTAATGAAGATACTTCTACAATCAGTAAGCGATAACGTTTATTACACTAATCAGTCAATTGGGGATATAGTATCGAAGCGAGAGTCGCGAGAGCGCGGCGCGTGCGCATGCGGTGGCTCGCGGCGACGGAGTGGCGGCAGGCGCAGCGGCGCGGGCGGCGCGCGGCCAGCGGTCACTTGATCCCGGCTTTGATTTTAATGATCCGACTACTTGTTTCTTCGCGTTAACGCATCGCTGTCCACACCGTCAACCTGGAACAAATAACAAATGTCACTTTAATGGAGTCAAAGGGGGCACTCAAAAAATACTCAATAAAGTAGAAATCGCGATTCCACATTGTTTCTGACCAAGTACATATTTGTCAAGATGGACTGTTAAAATGCGAGTTTGATTTGATTGAACGCTTGCCATAATTTTTACAATGGTTCATAAATAATACGAATACCTACTTGTTAAAGAACTAAGAAAAACAATGATATACGGATCATTGCTGAAAGATGACATTTTAAAGAAAACTATGGTAAAGACAACAAAGACCACAGACATAATGCCGAGTTGTGGACATAAAAGTAACGTAAGTAGTACGTGGTATCAATTAGTGATACAGGTGCGAATGTAGAGGTGGTAACAATTGTCACATAAAAACTGCTGATTATATCGATAAAACATACTGAGTAGTACACGATAGTGGCAGTATGGATAGTGGCATATTTGATGAGAAAGAAAAATTGGTATTCATTAAAATAAAAATAAAAATTCAAGGTTAACGTTAACACGGAAGGATATAGACCAAAGAAAGAAATCTTGTATGAGAGAGTTTTCAGCTCATTCTTCTCCATTGAGATCTACGCTCTGGAACATGCAAATAGCTTCATCTTTATTTTGACCGATCGACCTTAAATATTCAAAATTGCCTGTAAATGTTTTAATTCAAATTAATGTTTTGAGTTTAACTTCTAGTTTGAGTTCGATGTTCAGATAAGAACGAAGTGAAGAAATTTCCAATAAGAAAGATGTATCAAAGCAAAAGTGTAACGAAATAAACAGTGATACCTAGTCCTATAAACAGGAGGACGATAAAATTACATTTCAGTTATTACTAGTTCTAGGTCTTCAGATATAACGAAAAACTCATTCTTTGAGGAAAGTTCCAGACCGAACATAAAAAATACCCTTTTCTTCATTACATCACCCACTTGTAAGTATAAGCACTTACATAATTGTTCACCTTCAATCAACTGGTTCGCTACGTCGCGCATCGCGTCGCCTCTCTGCTTGTGACAACTTTTTGTTCATTTTGTTAACTTGCAATAAAAACACAACAATTACTAATTGAGATTTTCCAAAGAAATAGTTTTTGTTACCGGTTTCATTAGTTTCCTTTCAGTTACTAACAAAATGCGCTGAGCAGTTCCTGGCCGAGCAAATGAAGTTAAACTTTTCCTAACGTGTGTAAAAAGTGTTTTCCGTCTCTTGGCAACAGTTCTAGAATACTAAGTTGACATTGCAGTCAACAAGCGGTTAATTGACTGTGAAATATCACGTCTGTACAACGAGGACGGGTAGTACTTCTTGTAATAGCCCAATGTAATCAATCAGACACAAATATAGAGTCAGGTTTGCTAAAGTTTTGTCCTAACAAAAAACCCAAGAACCACGCTATGAAATACGAGATCGTTAAACCGTTACGAAATTATAAGTAGGACATTTTTATTAAAAAATGCGCAAAATAAAAATAATTTCTATATACGTTTTCAATATAATTAAAATAAATAATAATTAAAATGAATACATTTTGTAATTCTTTCATGGGTATGTTTTATGTCTTCACGAGCCAACAATGAGTGACAAAGACGGACAATTTTCAGAAAATAAATATACGATATGATTTATGTAAATTTATATAATTTTTGAATCCACAAAGCACCTTGTATTCATACGAGTACATAAAACAAAGACTGGATATCCTATTGACTTATACTAACTATTGTCTTACAAGTAAGTCACGCCACAATAGTGTTCCCTTCACGAAAATTGATTTATTTGTTTAGAGTTTTAGATTGACGCGCCTTGTCCGCAGCGCTACTGTTGTGATCCGCTGCGAGATAGTAACATTGGATTTAAGGAAACACAATACACCATTGTCATAATACTTAGTGTTGGAATTTGATATTAATGACAATTAATCATATCTGCCTGTTTGTAATACACTGAGCCGCAAAGATATCAGATCACAAAGAATAACTGCGATATCGCCATAAGTTTGTACATAAATCACTCGTATAAGTAATATGTTGTAACCAGATAAAGAATGCTCATTATAATTCTAAAAAAAGGTTTCATTTGTACAAATGACCACTTAAAAAACAGATTTTCGAATGTTGCAAAAGAATAAAATTCAATATTGGGAAAAGAATATAACGAATAATTACTACCGTAGTACAAAATGGAAAAAGACGTTGTAGTAATAGAAGTACTGTTATAACAGTAAAATAATATAAGAAATACTCTTTATCTACCAAAGTGATTTCAAGAGACCAGCATCAAGTATCAACATGAGAAGATCAAGAAATGGCGGGCCAAGGTACACAACAGCACGAGATGACCGATTCATTTTGATGGCTGTTCAGGTCTAAATCAGCGTCCAAGAAATTCACGACAACAAGGGAGCTCTGATACGATTCTGTGATGACTTTATCAACGCTGATATGAATCCTTATAGGCTAGACAATAGTCAAAATGCGAAGAGAACATCGAGTTACAATTTGCTAGAGAACAAATCCGATAAACAGATGCAGTTTGATCCAGGCCTGTGTTCCCTCAATGATTCAAGACTTTGGACATGAAAAGTATTTAGAAGTCCAGTAGAACGGTATCATCAAGCGTGTTTTGAAGAAAAGTGCCATTTAGTGGAAAATCTATAATGATTAAAACGTTTTCTTTTTTAAGATTAACTCCAATGTGTTTTTTTTTTTGTATAAATTGGAAGTTTTTTTTTAAATAATAATTTAATTGTGTACAAAACGTGTGTGTGTGTGCAGAAATTTTCTTTTATGTATTAATCAGTCATCTACATTATACTACATCTTAACCAATTCACCTTTTTTTTTAAGAAACTATTACACTTTTATTAACGACTCCGAATTTTTGCGGCCCAGTGTTAAGAGATTTTGTATCATACATAATTTAATTATGCAAACGAGTTTTTTTTTAAATACAAAATTTGTTTAATCTACATAAATTAAGTCTTCAAACTAAAGTTTTTCATTTACACAGCAATCACGAAAAGTAAAGAAGTTCACATAAGACAAAAACACTAATCATGAACCATTCAGAAGATATCTAAAGTTTTTGTCGTGTCCATTTTTCCCACCAAACTAAAAAAAAGTAAAATGGATGCCAGTATGTACTTACAGACTATTAAAGCTGTTGCAAAAAAGTGCGTATGCAGCCATTTTAAAACAATTTACTTCATTCTTAATGTTCTTCCTTTGAATTGTTAAAATTTATCTTGAACCACGTGAAGTGTGTGATTCAACCGCATGTTCTTTGAACTACGTGATTTTTTTCTATTGATGTCAAAAGCCGTGAAAAAAAACTGATACTTAACTGAAGCTTCTGAAGTCTTCAAATCTATTTATTTATTAAAACTTCATGCAACACAAAAGTACAAAGGCGGACTTAATGCCTTAAATCTATCTATATTTATATGTATACAGGATGTATTTTTGAAATGAGCCAGCAAGATCAGAGGCTCTTAACGCGATCCGTTTTACGACCTTAACTGAACTGTTAAAGAGATGGGGCTATATAGAATGTACAGCTCCACCTCTCTTTTTAAAATTTATAAAAAGCATGAAAATTGTGAATTCTCAGAAAAAATAAATTAAATTCCTGTTTCTAATACGGATCAGAAAGTCTTCTGAACCAATTTAACTTTGAGAACTAAACTAGTCATAAATCTAATAATAATTAAAAAAGGTGGATCAATTACTAGACAAAAGCATTATTTTTCAATTTTGTAACATGTTTATCAATTAAAAAGTTTTGTTTTTAAAGAAATACCTACCTAATTTTCTACGCAAGTTAAAAAACTTCGTGATTGATCACTACGGATATGGGAAAGTTTATTGAGATTTGTGGCTTTTCTAGTGCCTACCATAGTTAATCCTATAAGACTCTTTATTATTCTTAGAAACAGTATCTATAAGAATTATGAAAAGCTTTTGTTATTATCATCGATTTTATTGGCGATTGTATTTTCTTTTTTAATTTTAATGCATATCGAAATGTCTCAAACATTATCTGTTTCCTAAGATCGCTGTCTTGCAAGGAGCTACAACGGTTAAAAATCCACCTTCTCCGTTCACTAATCTTTGCAAATATTATTAAATTGCATGAATGTGGGCAGTATTATGTTATCATGATTGCTAAGAGAAAATTTTATCGTGATGGGGATTAGGAGCCTCTTAATTTACCGAGTCTAAATTAATATCCATTAGATAAGTGCGCGGCAATTGGGACGAGCCAAAAGCTCATCCGACTTGAAGGACCAAAAAGCGTTGTTGAATGAGTCGCGCACTAATCAAATGGATATTAATATTAATTCTAGGAATATATTTAGTAAGTAGGGACAAAGTTTTAGTTTGCCCAATTTTTTTTTTCGGGTGGGAAAATCATCTAATGACATCCCCGCTCTTGGGCGGAGCGGGGGATAGTGTCAGACTTTTACTGACTAAAAACCCACTCCTGTTCCTTCTCTGCCATTTTATTTCCAGGGCCCCGGGGATCTCTTTCGCATCACCCATGGCCCCAGTAGGGTTGCTGACATCTCTTTGAGGCACGCGTGGAACAGTACGCGCCGTCGACGACTTGGGCCCGGTCCAGACGGTTACCGGACGATCGGACGGCGAGCCACCCATTGCTCGCCGTCCGCAAGCCCGCGCCTACGGTGGCCAGAAATCGGGATAGGAATCCCGGCGGCGATTGGGGCGTGAGGACCTTTGCCTCACGCGATCGGCCGCCTCCTTTGCTAGCATTACTGCTTCGCAGAAGGAGGCAACCGCCTGCCACTCCTCCTCACTCCGGACCATGGCCTGTACCAAGGCCCGACGCAAGAGATCGCTGCCGCCGATCGCCCCCACGAGGACACGGCGGTGCTCTGCCCAGGCGGGGCACACCTCTACCGTATGCTCCACCGTGTCCTCCGGGCGGTCCACACAATGGCGGCTCTCGGGCGTTTCTTCCGCACGAATCCGGTGCAGGAACCTCCCGAACTTGCCATGTTCGGTGAGGACCTGCGTCATGCGGAAGGTAAGGAAGACGTGAGGTCTTTCCAGCCACTCCTCAAAGAGGGGACTTATCGCCATAGTTTGCCCAATTAAGGCATAGATCTACCTTTTATGCTTTAATTGGGCGAAGTACTTAGAATAAGGCTTTATCAGAAAGATTGTCCCCTACATTATAACGAACGGCGTGATTTCCCTCGGGGTGGCCGAGGTTAAACAACAGACGTTCTAGTCAAGCCATGAATTAATATGTACTGGGTATTAGGTAAAGTTTCCAACGAACGTGACGAATTATATAAAAATTTGATGAAAATACTGGAAGACTGCGGTGTTACGTATATTTATTAGACAACGATACAAAATTGCTTTTTCATGTACTATTAGATCATTAAACTATCAAAGAAATGTTGTTGTATCGTTGTCGCATTGTCTCGTTACACCAGTCTGCAGGACTCTTACATGCTTTCTATGCATAGAGAGAGTATTAATTTTACAATAAAAAATTTGGTAATGTAAGACTAAGATTTTCTCTTTAGCTACTGATTAGGTATACCTACTTGCTTGTAAGTGTGAATGCCATGGCATCGAAAGCGCCCTACAATCGCGGTGGGAGTATCAAGCGATGCCCCAAACGAAGAAACTTATTTCTAGATCTGATTAAAGGAAAACAGAAATATAGACAGTAAATGTTAAAATAAGTATTAGACACTTTCAATCTTCGAAAATGCGAAACATAATATAAGTAAGAAAACTAATTATGAACACACATTTACTTTACTTCTTTTTTTCATTTTATCATGTAAAATCACTTGCAGTGTGCACATCATCATTTCAGCTGAAAGACGTCTACTGTTGAACAAGTGTTGGTGTGCCTTGTGTTTTGCGAAATAATTTTTTTTTTCTTTTCTTTTTCCCCTGAGTGTGGCCTAACGACCGATCCTGTGCGTCTTACACAATGGCAGTATGCATACAGTAATGAATTGTCCCTTTCCTAAATGAAGAAAGCGTCGAGGTCCGACGGTACTTCACACCGGGACAGCTTCTAATGTTATACAAAGCACAGGTCCGATCGTGTGTAGAGTACTGCAGTCACATATGGGCTGGTGCTGTAAAATGTCATCTAGCAACTTTGGACTCGGTGGAAAGACGTGCGAAGAGGCTAATCGGGGATCCAGATTTGGTTAAGTCCAATCTACAAAGCCTCGAGCACAGGCGCAGGGTAGCCAGCCTATCGGTATTTTACAGGTTACATGCTGGAGAGTATGCGCGGGAATTGCATGACTTGATTCCACCATCTCCTTTCTACCATCGGACAACCCGACGAACGGCGAGTATCCACCCTTACGTTATTGAAACTTCAACGGTCCGGACTAAGCGTTTCGCTTCGTCGTTTATACCGCGTACATCGAAGGACTGGAACAATTTGCCTGCTGCGGTCTTCCCGTCCAACTATAATTTAGGTGTCTTCAAGGCTAGAGTGAATAGGCTCTTAATAAACTAGTGCGCCTGACCATCAATGATTGCATCTCCGCTTACCATCAGGTGGGATCGCAGTCAAGTACTGGTTTATATCAATTTAAAAAAAAAAAAAATGAAGAAAGCGTGCAATCCGCATTACAAAAAATGTTAGTACAAGTAGAATGTTTGAGAATCTTATTTGTGCAAGTAAGTTAGGAAGCCTTGACCACTCACTGCCACTTCAGTGAGATCATTTGACAAACATCACACGTTGAATAATCACCTTTTTATTGCACAGTACTTGGTAGTGTTTAAACGATGATGTTTACACGTTTCTTAGACGCTGGGCTCTAAAAAACAGTAATGGCTCCCTGCGACAGCAACACAACAATACGACAGTAATGTGACAACGTGATTACACACATAGAAATTGTTCTGTCTGTAGTAATCATTTTAATTAAATTTTGTCAATTTCTCTAAAGATAAATTGTTCTACAAAAAATGCATCAATCAGTTAGAGGAACAATAGAATTAATCTTTCGTCCGTGAAGGAGATTATAGGTATGTTATGCTGATGAATGAAGAAGACGTATGTAATATTAATCAAACGGTTTTTCTTTGTCAAAGCTTTGACAAAGAAAAACCATGACCACAAAACAAACAAACATGGTACTCCTACCATGTTGGTATCAGAAGTATTTAATAAAATACAGTCGATTTGACCTTCGGTCAAAATCAGCGAGTAAATCAGTTTTCCTTATGATATTACAATATAGAAACTAATAACTAACATAATAAATAGCGCAACATCACACGTCAATATACAACCCGCCCCTGATCGTTCCCGGTGCAAAAGTGCCCATAATACTGGCCGCATTACCTCGCTGGATAGCGATGGCCATCCTTTGCACCAAGAACGATCCGGACCGGGAGTCACCCGTTGCCTCCCCGAGCCTACGGCCTAAATCCCCCACAAAACGCTTTGCCTCCGTACTCCAACAAAAGGGGGATGCGCACGGGATGTGGGTCTGCCGGCTTTCTTGGCGTCTGCGCATGGGGTTGCCAACCTAGTCACTGTATTACTCAATACTAATGGTGACGGGGGAAGCATGCCCTTTGCGTCAGATGCTGTCTCAGCTTGGTTGACCCTCAACTCGGGTGCGACAATCCCCGAATCAGAACATGTTCAGCGGGCGTGGGATGACATTGGGGTGAAGCTGCTTCAAGAGCAATTGTTAGAGGGTGCATTGGGAGTCGATAAGGCCAGACTACGAGCAGTGTCGCAACCCGAGTCCGGGGCGTGGTTACAGGCGATTCCTTCGCCTCATTTGGGCACTCTACTCGACAATGACTCTTTGCGTGTGGCGGTGGCTCTCCGCCTAGGCTGTAAGGTGTGCGAGCCTCATATATGCACCTGCGGTTCTTTGGTGGAGGCCGATGGCCATCACGCACTGAGCTGTCGGCGCTGCACAGGGAGGTTCCCGCGTCACCACGCCTTGAACGACATTGTCCGGAGAGCCCTTATATCGGCAAACATCCCCTGCGTGCTTGAGCCTCCAGGTCTTAGCAGGTCTGACGGTAAGAGGCCGGATGGGCTGACTCTGGTGCCGTGGAAGAACGGGAAGTGCCTGATCTGGGACGCAACTTGCGTCAGCACTGTCGCCGCCAGTCACCTGAGTCGCACCATGCACACTGCTTCTGCCGCCGCTGAAGACGCCTGCTTTAAAAAAAGGCTGAAGTACGCTTCCTTGGTGCAGCTTTACCATTTTGTGCCTGTTGCTGTGGAGACTCTGGGCAGTTTTCCTTATTGAATAACAAAATTCGGAACTCAAAATAACAGCCCCAAACTCAACCCGACTGTTACTAACATGTTTTGTTAAAGTTTTCTCATTACTCAGTGAACATAAAGAAATAACTTAATAAAGCCAGCACGTGTAAAAAAAAAAAGAAAATACTCATATATTGCTTAATTGGTTCAGCTCAGTAATAAAAGATAATCGAAAGGAATAAGTGAGTACTTGCGCAGATATTTAGGAGATCATTTTTTTGCTTGGTAACTCTACCGTGGGTGTCTCGAATGTTCTATGTAGATACAACGGTAGGTTGTATCATAATTTTGGGATGATGATAAGGGTAAAACCACGCGACAATGCAACAACGTTTTTTTTTCGGTGGGAAAATCATCCTATGACACCCCGCGCTCTTGGGCGGAGCGAGAGAAAGTGTCAGACTTTTACAGACTAAAAACCCACTCCTGTTCCTTCGTTGCCTTTCATACCAGGGCCGAGTCTTTTTTTCAGAATCATCTGGCTTTTGCCCGCGGCTTCACATGCATACATAAAATATAGCTTATGTCACTCAGGAATAAAGCAGCTTTCTATCGGTGAAAAATTATCGCAATCGGATCAGTCATTTCAGAAATTACCTCCAACAATCAAAAAAAACAATCTTTACCTGTTTATTAGTGAAGATGTACCTTGTCACTGTAAGATATTTTGCAGATGTGACTACTATCAAAGTGACTTTTGCGTGGAATGTGGAGCACCGGCGCAAAGTTAATTAGCCAAAAGTTTATTTGTTTATGGCAAATGGTAAAACTCTTTTACGATCACCAGCAATAAGAGCAGTCTACATCCACTGCCCACAAGATACATTCATAAGATTACTTTTATTTCACATTTATTGTGCGTACAGTTAAGGAGTGGAATTCCCTGCCGGAGTCTGTGTTTCGATAGCTAAAACCTAGAATGAATAAATTACTAGCGTGCTCCATCGTCAACCACATCATCTTCAAGCGCTAGTCTAACAATATAAAAATATTAAAAATCCAAAATATCTACGGAAAATTTGTTAATGAACTGGACGTGATAATTTTATTTTGAATCGCTGATATTATTATATTTTGATCCAGTTGTATCGTGTACCTGTATCACATCCAGTAATGTTTATTTACATTTCCATGACATTACTAACTTACTACTTTCGTAACCTACCGTCACTTTTGTCTCCAAACCTAACCTTTGTATTGTAATCTTCAAGGACTAATCATGTCAATGTGTTACGATTTCTTTTATCCGAGCCGCGGAGCAGTCTGTCGCAAGTTTAACGTCTTCAACTCTATATAGCACTTTGAAAAGAATTGTGCGGCTAATGTATGGAACACGATTCTTTATTAGTAAGTACCACTTGAAAGCAGTGTTTGGCAATTATTATTACATTTTGGTGTTAGTAAACATCTGCATATGTTACGGTCAAAGAAATCGCTCAATGAGCGAAAGAATAATAATTGCTCAAAACAAATTGTGGATTCTTTCAAATACATCGCAAATTTTGTGTTGTAGCAATGAAGTGAAGCCATGATATCGCAAAATAAATGTGTTGTACAGTTTTTATTATTTGTATGTATGGCTCGTTCATCACTCAAAGAATTAGCATTACCATTCAAAGTGGCAAGGCTGCCAGTCTTCTGGGCACATTTCCGGCTGACAGTAATGTGGAGGAGTACCTACTTCGACGCCCGAGTGTATTTTTTATTTTTGTATTATATGTATATAGTTAGTTTTAGTATAAATACTTGATAAACTCAAAAGACTTCTAGCCCCTCAGCTGCCCTTGTGTGTCTTTCACATTCTCTGGGCCCTGGCCTCCCGAACGTTTAGAAGGTGTACGACAGATGGAAGTCAACTTGAAGAGGCCCTTAGAAATACAACTTAAATTAGAACTTAGAGTATTTGTGCATTATAAACATACCATAACCCACGCGAATGATTCTTCGTTTTAATTCAAAATAATCTAGAATCATATTCATTTATATGAAACATAAAAATGTTCTTTAGTCTTATCCACAGTAGTCTCAAGCCATTACGTTGATTAAAGCTAGATTTGTGTAGAAGCTGAATGTTATCACTACCTATTACAAAAACCACACTATTATAGGTAACACTAATATCATAAAGCCGTTTGTGTGGTTGTATGTTTGTTATTTCTTCAAGTTCGAACAGCTGAAAGGGTTTGGATGAATTTTGACCAATGGATTTATCATATCCTGCAAAATTTACTGCTCTTACGCGTATGAAGCCGCGGACAGCAGCTAGTGATATAGACTCAACAGTAGTCGTTATTTAGCTCTTGCAGTGTTACGTTGCAGCTGTCTGCGAGCAGAGAACTCACTCACATTTGGATTCCTTTTTTTTGAGGTCATAACTTCGGGAGTAGCGACACGGAATGTCAGATTTTTATTGACTAAAACCTACCTGTGTTCCTTCAGTTGCCCTTAGCGTTCCAGATCGACGTTAACTCTATCAAATAATCTTAACGCTAAGATACATCACTACGAGTAACGTACGTACCAAATTATCATAATCCTTAAACTCAGCCACCATAAAAGCAACGCTAATAAATTAATATTCTATTCCGTGATGCTTCTAGAACTCTTTTGAACTACACGTGTCTGTCTCGGCTCTGTCTGAGAACATTGTGACACTGACCTTGACCTCAACTGGTTAGAAACAACTAGCGCACTAGATTCCTTATGCAGGCACTAGGCATCATTTCCTACTACTTGACTAGCGCAGTCAATTACTAGACATGAGACAACAAAGATAGTCATCAGTGATAATGTAGATGAGGTTAGTATAGAGGAAAATAGTACCTCAGTAGCACAGGCTCACTACCAACAGAAAAAAATCTGGTGCCAAAACTAATAACTGTGATAATCATACTGTAGCTGGTCATTCAAAAATTCAAAATTCATTTATTGGTGTGATTTTTGGTACATTTTACATGAGTTCTTAATAATAAATTAATTAGTTCCTCAAAAACTCTACTTTAAAGGTGTACACTCTTTCTCGTAGTTAGTAATTATTATAAATCAGAATTAATCAACATATTAAAATACAATAATTATAACAAAACATAACATAACTCAATGAATAGAAATTAGAATAACAATGCAATGTCAAAATTTAATAAATATCAATGTCAATTAACTTACTAAAATAATAATACAATGTCAAAATCAAATAACCATGTTTATCATGATGATGATAAACAATATAAATTTTTAGAAACCAGACTTGGCAACGACGGTTGATACTGTCCACTGAAAATCTGCCCTGTAAGTACTGTCTCTATCAATATCATTCGTTGTAAAGAGAGGTTCAATTTTTTTTTTTTTTCATTAAATTTTCATCATTTGTAGCTTTTGCCTTTTCTTACGCATTTTATTCTTTCCTGCGAGTCTTTTTGTGACTATAGCATTGCTTGGCACACACAAAATGTGAGTGTGATATGTATCTACTTTTTCTTTTCAATTTTCTTAAATAAACTGTCTCATAAAGGAAATTAACCTTTTGTAACATTATAGACTACAGCATTTCAAGTACACGTGTCTCCAGTCTCGAGTAGTCAGCAAATACGATCGTCATCCGACCCTGACCTCCCTCCGACTGTTGCTAAGTAAACACTTGCACTTCAGGTCATAATTGTGCGCTGTTAATAATATACCTATGTTTATTACAAGAGAGTCGAGAGATCGTGCTGGATTATTTGAGATGTTCACCTATTTGTCTTGCTCTCTATGCTGCAAACTGTGGTTTGGTAAATTCCCCTTGAGCTATAATCACTAGCAATGGAATTGAGATGCTTGCATAACATCTCATGAGATTACATTAATTAAGTAAGGTTAATGATGATGATTATGTGAGGAGTGCTGTAAAATTTCAAATGGTGGATAAAACAGCAACAACAACTATTTAGACTGATTTTAGAACGTCAATATTTTCATAAAGAAAGAAAAAAGAAAAATGAAAGGTGAATAAAAATAAATTATAATTATTATTTTATTTAGAGAATGTGTCTTCTTTTGTATTTATGTGTGTACATAAATTATAAAATAAATAAATAATAAATAAAGACAAGAGACCAAGCCTCACAAAGCGGCTGCCCGTCACCACTTCCTATTATTTTAGCTTGCAACAAGAAGTAGCGCAACAAATTTCCCGGCAACATCTAATTCAGTTAGAAGAACTCGATTACGGGTATACAACAGTTTACGAAGTAATTACCATTATATTCGTAGAAAAATAAAAATAGGTCTTTATATCGTTCGATATTACAGAAAATACAAAAGAAACCAATAAATACCTAATTCCGAAAAAAAAAAGGTAACTGTAATATAAATTTTATTTGAACCTATAATTCCAAGTCAACCCAAAAATATAACACTACAAAGCAACCCATTTAAAAAAAAACCGGCAATTTCATAGGTAAAGACCCAATAAAAATACGTTTGGGCCTTTTCTTTTTTTTTCTTGTCAGCTAGCCAAACCCAAACTCAAAAATTAAAATTAAACCAAACATAATAAAGCTACAGATATAAATGGTGTGCCTGCTTAAATATGCACCATACATACTAACGACAGGAATCCTGACTCGCGTTAGACGTTCATTGTAAAATCAATGAACAGTTAATCGTTATATCAAAATCATGACCAGCAAGACGACCAGGCACTACAAACAGCACCCGATCACGAGCCATTACCATGTTTTCGGGTAAAGGGTGTAATCCGACTGACAACAATAGATTGAAAGGGGTTTTTTTTTGACAAATCTCGCTCTTGGGCGGAGCGGGAGATAGTGTCAGATTTTTACTGACTAAAAACCCACTCCTGTTCCCTCCCTGCCCTCATCCCGGGGCCTCGGGCTTCGCTTTCACACTATTCGTGGAGATTGAAGGGGGGGGGGAGGGGAATCATCAGCTTTCTGCCATTGTCCAATGTTTTCGTCATCTATTAAGATTGGAAGGGGTTAATAGATGACGAAAACATTGGACAATGGCAGAAAGCTGATGATGAGTCACTGAAAGAGGAAGCAGGCCTCATAGCAATATTGATTACAAACAAATCTAATAATGGGATTGTTATGATACTGAAATCAAAGATGCAGATGTAGTTTAGTTATTTAAAATTTACAGAATCGACACGCAGGTACACAGCAAGAGTAGCGGGTGTTTCTAGTTTCTTACAAAGTTCAAATCAAATGTTGCAACCTTTCAGAGAATAAAAATGAATGGCTGACAGTTCTTACTTGATGTTTTTATATTATCTCGACGATCTGTTAATGAGGGAAATATTGAATCGACAATGACAATGAAACTCGACAATGATGAGAAAATCATGCTATAATAACAAGTTGTTGCAATTTTGTCAACATTTGAAACCGAAGGTATATCTAATTGTGAAGAAAACATTTTACAATGTATTGTTTGAGTAACAAGAGCTCCGCTACAAAGATAACTTAACATACATACGACTTCTCTAGCTATTGTCTAGAAAAGTGGACAGTGTCATGCGTCGAGGAATATGAACTGTGATCTAACTACCACTAAATCAACTATGAGCATTATTAGCAACTTAGTATTATCATCGAATAATAGTTATGTTTGCTTTGAGATACAAAAACAACTCTCTGTGATAGGACACGTAAGATACGGCGGGATTTTTCCTAAGAGTTACCGTGGCCCTGGATTACAAAGGGCGATTGAAAGAACACGGGGAGTTATAGTCATTATGACTGACACTCCCTCTCGCTTCACTCACTGTGGGAGGAGTAATTTAATGATTTCCTGTACCAAACAAAAATTACAAGTAAGATACGGTTTTTGATACAATATCATTCTGTTTCACTTCAATCATACGAATTAAAAGTTCATGTATTTGATAAATCTAGCAGCTTTTATTTATCAACAATTCTTTTAGTTCTCAAAACATTTGATAGACACACAAAAAGTTTGTGAAATAGATTTCAATTACGATAAAGGTTACCAGTAAAAAACTAAATTGCCATTTTCGAAATGGCGAACTCTGATAAAAACATTCTTTGAAGTAATTAATACCCGTAATTATGAGCAATAAATTTTTTAATTCATTGACCAAAAATATGAGTGATGTAACAAAAACACAGTCACTAAAAAATTTGAAAGATATTTGAGGAGAAGTTGTCCATATAAACATCCTGTCACAGTATTGTTTTTTTTTTTTTGTTAGGCTTGCGTTTGACCACTATCATACCTGATGGTAAGCTATGATGTGGCCGATGATGGAGCATACTTGCCTACAATTAATCTATTCACTCTTGACTTAAAGACCCCCAGTTAAGTCGTTAGTATGAACTGGCTGTTGACTGTACAGTAGGTACTCGTACATTATATTTTGGTCATCGAGTTTTTTCTTCGGAACAATGTGACGCTTCTTGTGCAGATCCCAGAGGTTATTTTCAAATTAGTCTCAAAATAATTCTGAGCAAAAACTCTACAAATGAGCAGTTTTAAAAGTAATCAAGACTACGTTTTTTTTTCTGAAATTGGTCAATAAGAGATGCACAAAAAATTGAGGCACTAATCATCTCTGCTTCCCTAAAAAAATGTTAAATTGTTTACTACCTATCCTTTAAAAAAATGAACCACTCCGGAAAATGGATGCATCAATAAAGTACTTATTGCCATTTACCTTTTAAATGCATATGAATGGACATAAAACAATTGCAATCTACATAGAAATAATTTGCATTGTCGTAGTAACTATGAAACGGATCCAATATATTTGGCACCCGGCTACAGGTCATGATATCTGTCTATTCCAGGGATTAGAACATATTGTTAATTATCATGTGCGAGTACACTTTTCGTTCCGCTATTATGTTCCCTTAAGATAATAAAACAGTTTTCACGCGGGTGAAACTACAGGCAAAGCTAGTACATACAAATTAAGGTAGAACGATAATTCTAAAAGAAAATTATAATCCGAAAATCGTTGAGATAGTTGGATAAAAATCTATTCTGAATCAAATTTATCATTTTTCAATAAGCCCACCTGCCAAAATATCGTTGTACCAGCTACCACGAGACACCCATTGTGCCGAAGTCTAACAAAAGAACTAATTATCAATACTTGTAACACACGACACACCTGCACTTCGCAGACATTGTCGTCACGACGGGAAACTCCGGAGAGAATCACAATGTACTCCCGGAGTGTGCCGCTGTGTACGTGACAGACGGACACGCAGTGTAGCTGAGGTAACAGCGATGGTGTTGCCAGTGCGGTGGTGATAGAGGGCGCATTCGGATGGTTGTTATTGGTTATTTACGGGTTTGAATAGAAAAACAAAGTAAACAAAATAGGTATAGTTCGAGATAAAGAAAGATTACCGTTCGTAGAAATAAGTATCTCTACCATAATACGCACGTACGTTGACAACAGAATCCACACACACAACACTACCAGCTTGTCGCAGGAAGGAAATCAGAAGTGTTCATCCCGTAATAGACCTATATGTAAACCTACTGTCATAGACACGCCGTAAATCAACATTCTACCTTTTGAATTAAAATTTTTTGGCCAATTCTACTCATAAATTGAGAACTCAAAATCTATAAAATATTTAATAATGTAATTATTTTAGCCAAACCTCGATTAGGTAACTTGAAAGTTTAGATTGACATTAATGAGAACTTGTTTTAATTTCAATGAAGTCACTTCAAAGAACAGTTATCATAACGTTGAAATAAATAAAATAATTAGCTCCTAAGAGAAAACAATCTGTCGAGAGTCTAATAACAGATATTTGATATTTGACAGTATTTAAAGGAAAATGAATGAAATATTTATGAAACAGAATGAAAGCAAAATGATCTTCGATTTCTGTTTGGGAGTCTTGAATGTGATTGATTTTGTTGGAACTACTTTTGATTAGTAATGCTATATTGTAATTTGATGAGACTTTCATTCTATAAGATCTTTGAAGGTAACAAGGTATATTAGGCTGTTCTTTTTACCCGACTGCAAGGGTCGTGCGTATCTGTAGGTATATATGTAATATTCTTTATTACCTCATATCTTCCAAACTGCTGAATTTCCAAAAAAACCCAAGTGTTCTTAGATAGGTGACGTAAAAAAATATGTAAAACACAAACTCTGAAACGATCAAAGCGTTCCCTGAGGTGCTATACAAGATGTAATGAAAAGATATAGCCATATTTTAAAAACTGCTGCCCATCGACACTAACAACTTTTTCAAGGAAGACATAGTCAATTCTCAAGAAAGCAAAATTGTACCTTCTCATACTAATTTTGATGAACTAATGATACTTTTTTTTTTATATTAACTACCGTCTTAAACAAAGTAGTATGTCCACGGACAGAAGCAATTTATTATATTACAATTTAAATGATCCTCTCCGATACAGCCTGTATTATTATTATTATTAAGGCTCCTTAATATTTGAGTTATTCATTACTAAACTTTATCCAACTAGACATTAATTCATTAATCACAACTTGTCGTCGACTTTTATTGAAAACCCTTTCAACTAAGTTTTAAATAGCTTTTAAATACAAATTCCTAAAAGTTTAAATTTATTTAATTCTGCCATTATTTGGCAACCCAGTGACGAAATTACACAAGTTGTTTTGGCTGATCGACGTGCTCTGAATGTCCACGACGCGGCGACGTATGCTTGGGTCACCCTGTGGCTACAGTCGCCAGTGATACAGCTTTACATTTTATTCTCGACACCTTGGTCGGTGACGTCATTGTGTCTTGAAGAAGAAGACGCCGTAAGAATAAATTTGGGCTACTTGCTTTTTAATACTAATATTTAAATCGGGAATGTATTAGATGCAGTCACTAGAATTTGTAATTTAGTATCTTTTTTTTTCCGGGTGGGAAAATCAAAAACCCACTCCTGTTCCTTCTCTGCCATTTTATTTCCAAGGCCCCGGGGATCTAAATAATTAGTAATTTAGTATCTGTAAGATCATTCGAAAAACGTGTGGAAAGAGTGAATGCTGACATCAAAGCACTATCTTAATATGTTTGGTGTTACCATTAGAGGAGTCATAGGAGCTAACTAAAAGTGCGTATTACTTTAATAGTTCCTCGTCAAGTAACCCAATAAAGTCACGTTGTACTCCTATTTCCTACGTTGATATTTCCTCGTGTCCGTTTATGTAGGGCGGCCCCCGCGGCCCGTATACAGCAACCAATGTCTTGGTGTTCCCATTAGATCATTGTTGATGCCCGTTCCTGCATAACAATGTTATCAGAAAAACATTTTTTTTTCTTATAGATGCTTGAAACTGCGTTTTTCAGGATGGTATTGATTCTGTCCAAGGTAAAAGTTATTATAGTATTGGTAGTCCGTAATAGCCATCATAAATATAAGTAAATATTTTTTACCCCATGACTATCAGTTTAGATGAATCTTAAAAACTTAATAAAGATGAAATACGAATAAATCACAAAGAATCCTTCATACAAAATGAATAAATCATTTGACAAATCCAGTGTTCCCGTGCAATGTACGGAAAGCAAACGAGGCAAGTTGAACAACACGACAAATACCAACAACCAAGGAGCTTAGAACAACGGACGTGAGATGCAATGTAGTCGCCGAATATGAATGCACATGCTCGTACATCGGATACAACACGCTATGTAACCACTTGCGAGTGTTACGGGGAACTGCGCGAGTACGGAATATCCTGTGGACTTAGAGAGAACACTCACTAGTAGTCACTGACCAACACAAAGGCCAGATAATATATATGTAAAATCATTACTGTTTGTTGTTCTAGTCATCAGATCCTCGAACTCTTCAATAATTGATAGTAAACATTCCGGGATTGCTGCGGTCTGTTTATTTTTAACACCATTTCATAACATGACATCTACAATTGGTACACTCTAAAGGGTTCCACAGATGTGTAAAGTCCGCTTTAGTATCTATAGAATCATTTCACCTATTATGAATTATCAATTCAGACTTAAATTTTCAAATTTTTAGTTAGTTTCGATAGTAGGTTTTTATTAAATTTTTTCTTGTTTTGTAACTAAAGTTAGTTAAGTGATTTTAAATATTATAGTATTTTTCACTACCGACAGATTTCAAAAACAAACTATTGAAAGTCAGTGTCAAAACCAGACACGCCGGCTTCCGAAATTAAAGTTACTTTGCAATTTTGTTTTTTTTATCTTTGTTGTTTTTTTTTTCCTTATTAAGAGATTTTTTTTCTTTTACGGAATATTCACATACTCAACAAAGGGTTCCGTATCATAAACCAAAAACATTACGTTTGTATACACGACCTGGTTTGTACCTGCACCTTATATTTTAAATTTATTTTTTATTATTTGTAATAGAAATACACACTTAAAATTCCAAATGTCTACCTATTACGGTTCATCAGATACAACCCGCTGATAGACAGACAAACAGACGGACGAATGGAGTGGAGTAGCGGAAGCCTTTTTTTACTCTTTGGTTACGGAACCCTAAAAACGAATGATACTGATTTACATAAAAAGTAACGTCATCAGTAACTGTGTGTGCACTCCCTAACTCAAATTCAGAAGAACCAAACAATATAGATACGTCAGTAATTCAATTAGTATTCCAGCGAGGAACAGTTTCGCGAATATTTACAACACTATTTGAGACCTGCTGCAGGTACTGTAACTCCTTGTTATGGTACTTATCTCCAATTCTTAGAAGTAAATCACAATACACATGACATAAAAGCTTTTACTGATGTTTGAACCAGAGCCTTGATACTGCCGTTTTCGTACAGGAAGCAGTACTCGGGAATTAAAAGAATTTTGTATGTGATAATTTAATACTTAAGAAAAGAAATACCATATCATGATAATTAATTTATCATGTGGTGTTATTATTTCTTTTCTGTTGGTTTTCTACTAAGTCATCCGCTATGTTATGTTTCGGCACTAATCTACGGTTGACTGAGAGAAAATATAGGTTCTTATATAATAACGTGAGCTAAACAATCCACAACCCTCATCTAAGAAATCTTACTTCACAATGAAAGAACTGTTTTATAGTTTCTATGTGACCTCTACTTACGTTACCCATTTATTTAAAAACCTAGCTTCTGCCAGTGGAATCAAATGTAATAGTGTGATTATAAACGTACTAATGTAAGTATGATAAAATACGAAGGCCACACTCGCAGGAATGGTAACTAAGTCCCGATTGAGCACTATCTACAACATATAACATAATAAACGCACATCCTGAAAGTAGCATGTTTTTTTTTTTATTGGGTGGGAAAATCATCCTTATGACATCCCCGCTCTTGGGCGGAGCGGGAGATAGTGTCAGACTCTTACTGACTAAAAACCCACTCCTGTTCCTTCGTCGTTTAGAATCAGATACTGTATCCATTTCAGGTGTTTTAACATAGGTTATTTTTTATCATAGGTTATTTTTGGGACAGGTTGTTATTTTTTATCATAGGTTATATTTTAGCATAGGTTATTTTTTATCATAGGTTATTTTTTATCATAGGTTATTTTTTTATCATAGGTTATTTTTTATCGTAGGTTGTTTTTATTATAGGTTATTTTTG
Organism: Mythimna vitellina; assembly: GCA_949316375.1. Taxonomy (NCBI): domain Eukaryota; kingdom Metazoa; phylum Arthropoda; class Insecta; order Lepidoptera; family Noctuidae; genus Mythimna; species Mythimna vitellina. The sequence continues at coordinate 571,662 of OX438687.1, read as the reverse complement.
GCACAGGCTGTTATTTTTTATCATAGGTTATATTTTAGCATAGATTATTTTTTATCATAGGTTATTTTTTATCATAGGTTATTTTTTATCATAGGTTATTTTTTATCATAGGTTATTTTTATCATAGGTTGTTTTTATTATAGGTTATTTTTATCGTAGGTTATTTTTTAGCATAGCTTATTTTTAACATAGGTTATTTTTCACCTATTTTGATAAATCTTTACTAGTGCGTTTGTGTACCTACCTACCGATACCGATGCGCTAAAAATGGTTCCCATAATAATTGACTACAATTAGGCGAAACAATTTCTAAAAAAAACTCTACCTAAATACATTTAAGTAAAACAGTGCTTGAATTGTTATTCTTTATTCTTTATTGTGTGGGGGCTGAGTCACCCGCGTCCGTAGGAGAATACCCATAACTAGGCCCTACACGTGGTCCCCGGGTGGTGCTAATCAGGTGACACTAACTGGTGGTAGGTTTCGACCGACGGCTTGTGACCACCCACTGGGCAAAAACGTACCGCCAAACGGCCTAGCCGTGTTCCGGTACGATGCCCAGTGTAGCCAATTTAGAGGAGTTGGGTCGAAGTGGTGGTTCCATGTATGCAGACCAGCCGGACCCGCGCTGGTATTGACGTATCGGGAGACTAGTCGTGGAGGGTAGCGGGATCCGAGGCACGGTGCACCGCTGGCCGACCGCAGTTAGTTGGGGGCCCAAGTAATGTGCTAGCCACACATGAAAGGCTGCCCCGCCAACTGACGAAAAATCCCGGAATGCACCATCGTGCTGGTTGGCGACCAGATGAGAGGGCCCGATGGTCATCTCCGGGGGGGCTCGGGCGTCCCCGCAGTCTCCAGACTAGTATCCCAATGATGCTGTCCTGCCAGTGCGTGACTGAAGGTTAGCAGCATGGGACTCCATTTCACTTCCTTCTCCTCTCCTACTTCACTCATAATATGCCAAGGATGCAAAGGAAAAAAGTTAGACAGCGGCTGCACTCCCTCTCACTAAAAGTGCACCTCAGCAATATTAGAGGTCTGCACTCCAATCTCGCAGCAGTCCATCATCACCTGGAGACTGAAAAACCTTCTCTCTTTTTTCTTTCGGAGACGCAGATAAGAAGTCCGTCTGACGTGTCGTACCTGTCTTACCCAGGGTTTACCCTGGAGCACAATTTTATACCACACGCTGGTGTGTGTTTGTACGCCAGGGACGACATATGCTATCGGCGTCTCCGCAACCTTGAAGATTCCAGGTTCTCAACGCTTTGGGCACTGGTGGACACAGGCATGGATAAAATTATCTATGCTTGTGTCTACCGTTCGCACAGTGGTGATCAGGAGACGACCAGGCTCACACAGTACCTCAGTGAGGCGGCGGATGCGGCTCAACAGAGGTACCCTTCCGCGCAACTGGTGTTACTGGGGGATTTTAATGCCCACCATCAGGAGTGGCTTTTCCCATACCAGTGCACAGACCATGCTGGTCGAGAGACGCGTAAGCTTGCGCTAGCGTTAAATCTCACCCAGCTGGTCCAGGGAGCTACGAGGGTGCCGGATGTTGACTCGCACACGGCCAACTGCTTGGACCTTCTGCTGACAACGGATCCAGACCGCTATTCAGTGTCGATATCATCACCGTTAGGTAGTTCCGACCACTGTCTGGTGAAATCTGTATCAGTCTATTCTCCGCCCGATCCCTGCCCTAGAGGCACCAGGCGGGTTTGGCGATATAGGTCAGCAGACTGGGATGGCATGCGATCTTTCTTCGCATGTTATCCTTGGCAGCCTACTTGCTTTTCTTCGGGTGATCCATCGTCGTGCGCGGATGCTGTGACGGATGTGTTGCGGCGGGGGATGGAGTACTACATTCCATTCTCTGACGTAGCAATGTCTGGCCAGGCTCGCCCTTGGTTTGGTGCGGAGTGTGATCGCGCTAACAAGCTTAAGCACACGGCTTACCAGGCATGGGCCGACGCTCGTATGCGCAAGGCAAATGACGTGGGTCAGAAGAAGAAAGCCTTCAACAGAGCTGCCAAGTCTTGCAAGAAGGTGATGCGGAGGTCTCGGTTCAACCACATTAGCCGCATCGGGAACAAACTCGCTTCATACCCTGTTGGTAGTAAGGCGTTTTGGTCCCTGGCTAAGTCGGTTGAATTGAACTTCTGCCGTCCCTCACTGCCGCCACTGCTGAAACCCGACGGAACGCTGGCCCATACCGCTGAGGAGAAAGCAAATCTGTTTGCCTCACTCTTCGCGGAATCTTCGCGTCTAGATCCCGGTGACGCGCGGCCCCCTGTTAATCCTGTTGGTTGCGACACGAGTATGTCGGATATTCGCATCCATCAGAAGGACGTCCGCAGGGTGCTGCGTAACCTTGACGTGAACAAGGCTAGTGGTCCAGACGGGATACCAGCAATTGTTCTGCGAACGTGTGCGCCTGAACTGTCTCCGATCCTGACACGCCTATTTAGGCTTTCATTTGAGGCTGGAAAAGTGCCGATTGCATGGAAGCAAGCTAACGTACAGCCCGTGCCCAAGAAGGGTAGTCGGGCTGACCCAGCTAACTACAGACCAATCTCAGTAACGTCCATTCTCTGTAAGACTATGGAACGTGTACTCAACACTAAACTCCTGGCATACCTAGAAGCTAATGACATCCTAAGTGACCGACAATACGGCTTTCGCCGAAATCGGTCAACTGGTGATCTTCTAGCGTATGCCATCCACATCTGGAGTGAGGCCATCGAGAAACACGGAGAAGCGCTTGCTGTCTCCCTCGATATCTCGAAGGCTTTCGATAGGGTCTGGCACGAAAGCCTTATTAGTAAGCTTCCTTCTTTCGGTTTATCTGCTGGTTTGTGTGCTTGGATCGCAGACTTCCTGAGTGACCGGTCCATCCGAGTGGTCATCGATGGTTGCTCGTCCGGTCAAATGGCCATTAATGCCGGGGTCCCTCAGGGGTCAGTGCTCTCGGCAACGTTGTTCTTGCTGCACATTAATGATCTGCTTAAGCCCGGTACCTTTGGGTATGCAGACGACAGCACTGTTGCTGAGAGTTACACATCCGGCGCGCAAGCTAGTGGGTCACTGATCCAGTCTCTTCGAGAGGCTATGGTCGAGCGCTTGAACTTGTCCTTGGAGGCAGTCTCTGAATGGGGCGATGCCAATTTGGTCAAGTTCAATGCTGCTAAAACCCAGGCGTGTCTCTTTTCCGCTAAAAGGAGCCAATTCAGCCCTGCTCCAACTTTCCGGGGCGTAACCGTGCCGATAACCGACCATCTTGATCTTCTTGGTGTTACGCTGACGTCAACACTCAACTTTGGGCCATACATTGAAGCAAAGGCTCAACTGGCAGCAAAAAAGCTGGGTATCCTCGCTAAGGTCAGACAGTACTTCACGCCGGAACAGCTGCTCAAACTATATCAAGCACAAGTTCGATCGTGTATGGAGTACTGCTCTCATCTTTGGGACGGATCTGCCCGTTACCAGCTTGATGCACTTGAGGCAATTGAGAGGCGTGCCAAGAGGATCATTGGCAATGATGCACTCGTTGAGTCGAGGCTCCAAAGTCTTGAGCATAGGCGCCGAGTTGCTAGCCTGTCGGTTTTCTACCGGTTGCATTTCGGGGAGTGTGCGTCGGAATTGCATAACCTAATTCCGCCTAGCCCGTTCCATCATCGGACCACCAGGCGTACGGCAACGCGCCACCGGTACATGGTGGACATTCCACCTATACGCACAAAACGTTTTGGGAACACATTCATTGTGCGTACAGCTAAGGAGTGGAATTCCTTGCCGGAATGTGTGTTTCCTGATAGCTACAACCCGGTAATCTTTAAGTCAAGAGTGAATAGGTTACTTCTAGGTAAGCGCGTTCCATCGTCGACCGCATCATCGCTTTCCATCAGGTGAGATGGCGGTCAAGCGCGAACCTATCGTGAATAAAAAAAAAAAAAAAAAAAAAAAAAAATTGTACACACAATTTTATACTAACAATAAAAATAGGACAGACAACAAAAAAAAAACAAAAAATTAAACATAAATTAAATCTAACTTAAAATTAAAAATATACTAAACAGATATGTATACAGCACACTATACATAAATATATACGTTATTGTAACTTAGTTTTGTAATTGGGATGTATAAGAGTGTGCATTGTTCTAATTACATGTTGTATGATGATGATGCCAAATGAACATTAATCTTCATAAGTCTTCTGTCTTCTATCTATATTAGAAAAATCTCAAAATGTATCTCTGCCCATTCCTAGTGATATGGAGGTTGACGTCACGCTGTCGCCCGCGTCGACCCCGACGGCCAGCGGCCGGCCGATCCTTTATTAAACACGTTCAAGTTCCAAGTGATTCCTGTAATAAAACCCGCCCTTCAGATGTCAAGGCCGCCGACTAGTACTCACAGTGATAAATAGCACATCGTCACGGCTCACTTCCGCGAAGGGGTAAGCAGAGATGTTTAGAAAGGTCACTTTTCATGTTGTAGCGGACAATATGGGAGTGACGTTGATATAAAAAAGCAAAAATCTAGGCGTCACCCGGCTTTTTTTTTTAAATACTAAAGAATACTCCATCTGTGGCTGTGTCAGATATATGGGAATATGATTCCCTGTCTAAGACATCGTAACTTACGTTCTTGTCTATGTCAAAGTTAATAAAGTTTTATTGATGATTGTATATAAATAAATATAAAATTGAAAATGAAAAAAAACCCGACACGAAAAGAAAGTAAAAGATAAGTTAACAAATGACTCTTTCAGCCTTTTAACTTCATTAAAAGAATCTATAAATATTTTAAAGATGAGCGTCACTGAATCGGGGAATCGTAATAGTAGATACCGTTATCACCAACTGGTGCAGCAAAGAGTTTGTCATGACACTGCACCATTTCCACTCATAAAACTACTAACTTTTTCTTTGCTGAAGTGCAGTGGGTAACATAAGTACATTACATAGGTTTGTGTTTATGTATTTGTTGAGGAAAATATCGGAGCTCGCGTGCCATCCGTCTAGTAGCCTACTGGTCAATTTTATTACACTATTATTTCAACTGTTTGCAATATCTGCGGTTAACCTAATACAAATAACTTCAGCGGTATGCATTGTTTGTGAATTATGATAAGTTTAGTAGTGGAAGGAAACTGTGAGAATGTTTGGATGACTCAAAATGTATTTTGTACTTCACTGTGATATTATTTACGACATATTTTTACATTCCAGTGTTACCAGTGATGACATATTATGGTTCTAAAACGTGGTCGCTCATAATGAGTCTCATCAGAACGCTTTTAATCACAGTCAAAAGGGCTATCCTTGAACTCCAAGGAAACTACGCGGGGATCGTTCGGTCCATGGCCCTTTATGGCGCGCCGGTGTGGGCGCCGGGGCTGCGGAAGCAGCCGGCGGCCCGGCTGAACGCGTGCCAGGGGGTCATGGCCATACGGATGGTGCGAGGGTACCGGACGATTTCCCGCGAAGCGGCGATCCTCCTTGCTGGCCAGCAACCATGGGATCTGGAGGCAACAGTCCTTGCACTCATGCACGAACGGCGCATGGAGATGCAACGCCGGGGCGAAACTCCGCTGCCGCGACAAGTCGCAGCATGGCGGACAGAGCTCCGGCGAGTTCTCATGGTGAAATGGCGACAGCGACTGTCGCGACCCCGTGCTGGGCACGCCACAATTATGGCGGTAAGTCCCCTCTTTGAGGCGTGGTTGGAAAGACCTCACGGTGTCCTCACATTCCGCATGACGCAGGTCCTCACCGGACACGGTAAGTTCGGGAGGTTCCTGCACCGGATACGTGCGGAAACGACGCCCGGGTGTCGCCACTGTGTGGCCCACCCGGAGGACACGGTAGAGCACACGGTGGAGGTGTGCCCAGCTTGGGCAGAGCAACGCCGTGACCTCGTGGGGGCAATCGGCGGCGGTGATCTCTCGCGCCGGGCCTTGGTTCAGGCCATGCTCCGGAGCGAGGAGGAGTGGCAGGCGGTCGCCTCCTTCTGCGAATCAGTAATGCTAGCTAAGGAGGCGGCCGATCGCGTGAGGCAACGGTCCTTACGCTCCAACCGCCGCCGGGATTCCGATCCCGATTTCCGGCCACCGTAGGCGCGGGCTTGCAGACGGAGAGCAATGGGTGGCTCGCCGTCTGACCGTCCGGTAACCGTCCGGACCGAGCCCAAGTTGTCGACGGCGCGTATTGTTCCACGCGCGCCTCAAGGAGATGTCAGCAAATCGTAGGGGCCCAGCAGGGTCGAAGCCTACTGGGGCCACGGGTAGTGTGAAAGCGGAGCCCGGGGCCCTGGGACGAAGGCAACGAAGGAACAGGAGTGGGTTTTTAGTCAGTAAGAGTCTGACACTATCTCGCGCTCCGCCCAAGAGCGGGGATGTCATTAGGATGATTTTCCCACCCAATAAAAAAAAAAAAAAAAAAAAAACTCCAAGGAAACAACCTTGCATGATCGAATCGGGACTACCAGCCCGAAGAACGCCAAAATTAAGTGGTGATGGTCAGAGCACATTGCTCGCAGAACAGATAGTCGATAGAGCCATCAGGTTCGGTAGTGGTGACCACATGCTGTTGGTGGGTCGCGGGAATCCGATGGATGCGAGACGCACAGGACCAGTCGTTGTGTCGACCCTTGAGGGAGGAATATGTCCAGCGATGCAGCAAATGTCCGGAAGTGATGATGATAATTTTTTAAACGTCAAAGTTACGTAAACGAAACGTTTACGTGGATGGAGTACTGCTCTCATCTTTGGGACGGATCTGCCCGATACCAGCTTGATGCACTTGAGGCAATTGAGAGGCGTGCCAGGAGGATCATTGGCAATGATGCACTCGTTGAGTCGAGGCTCCAAAGTCTTGAGCATCGGCGCCGAGTTGCTAGCCTGTCGGTTTTCTACCGGTTGCATTTCGGGGAGTGTGCGTCGGAATTGCATAACCTAATTCCGCCTAGCCCGTTCCATCATCGGACCACCAGGCGTACGGCAACGCGCCACCGGTACATGGTGGACATTCCACCTGTACGCACAAAACGTTTTAGGAACACATTCATTGTGCGTACAGCTAAGGAGTGGAATTCCTTGCCGGAATGTGTGTTTCCTGATAGCTACAACCCGGAAATCTTTAAGTCAAGAGTGAATAGGTTACTTCTAGGTAAGCACGTTCCATCGTCGACCGCCTCATCGCTTTCCATCAGGTGAGATGGCGGTCAAGCACGAACCTATCCAGAATAAAAAAAAAAAAAAACATGGCGTCAACTGAATGTAAAGCAACACAAAATGCGTGGCAGCTTTACACAATATAATAATCAAAATAACAGAATAGGTGAAGTACAACCTCTACATGTTTAACTCATTTGTAGCGAACAGTTTTTAGCTGACAAGTTTTCCTTAAACGTTTATAATAATCCTAAGATCAGAGTTCAACCCCAAACAACAGTCACAACAAACCAATCATAATTAACTTTTTCTGCTTAAACAATAAATTGGATAAAAACTTAATGTTAAGTATCTTTGCGGATGCGATCAAGATTTACATATAATATCCATGTAAATATTATAATTCCGAAAGAGTGTCCGTCTGATCGTAAGATTGTCACATCAAAACGTCAGAACAGATTTTGATAAAACTCGGCACACTAATAGACTAACATAAGAAATGTTTCGTTCCAGTATTAAATTCCCTTGGGGTACTAAAATACTAATTATGTGGGTGATACTGCGCGCGGAGGTTAGTCCTTATTCTAAAACAAAGACACCTACCACGTCTGTCTGTCTGTGTGAACGCGATAACCTCAAAAACTGCTGAACGGAGTTTCCATGCAGTTTTCACAAATAAACAGAGTGATTCATGAGGAAGGTTTAGAGCCCGTATTAATAAACGGTGCTCAACTCCGTCCTCAAGTCCGATATCATTTGATCCCCGATTATACGATGTCAGAAGCTCAAGATCATTGTTAATTAATATACACATGAGTACAGAATCTCAGTTACCAAGATCAGTTCCATTGAGGAGCTCTGCTTACGTGCACGATTGCCTCACCTTGACCGAAGTTTAAAACAAAATTCATCACATTAGGTTACTGAAAGAAAGAAAGAAACTTATTGTATTTCCCTAAAATGAGACTCAAATGTAATAACACTGAATCTCGAACAAATCCGAAACTTTTTTTGAATTTTTCATATACCTAAGTACATTTTTGATATACATTTTTGATAAACAATATCGCAAAGGCCCTAAAATAGCATCATAGTCGATATCCGTGATCATATTACTCTATTTTATCTTAGTAATCAATTTTACTTAAAATATTTAAAAACTCCATGTTTCGCACTACGCTAATCACGACCTCAAGTCCCGGTCGGTCTGCACTCATGATCTGGCATCTCAAGTACACAGATTGTTGTAAACTTAAGTTTTGAGTTTTGTTTATTAATCAGTCAACACTCTGCTGATGACGTAAACCTAAGTCGAAACTTGAGCTCAAACTTGGGCTTGTGAATCTCGTTTATTAATACGATCAAGATTTCAACCTTGATATCAAGTATGAGATCTTGGGCTGAGCAACGTTTATTAATACGGGCCTAAGTTTTTATTACATGCATATTATACTTAGTAGAAAGAGCCCAGAATTTGAATGATATCTATGACCCGTGCGTAGTTGGAGCGCGTCGCCGGCTAGTATCTGTATCAGATACAGGGGCACCAGAGATCATCACCGTGATTTAATTTATGACAGCGGCGCACATTATAATGCACATGTTATAAGCAGTGATTGCATAACTAATGTTCTTTAATATTGTTGTTAAGGAAAAAAACCGGTCAAGGGCGAGTTAAACGCACTGAGGGATTCGTAGGAGCCTGTAATAAACTTTACTGATTTTGCTATTTACCATATATGTACATTGACGTAAGTTGTGGTCAGTTTACTAAAAGGAAATAAATATATAATCCTAAAAATGAAAGTGATGTAAGTAATACAAAACGGATTTCGAATTATTTTCCTTTACATATACTACTAGACTTCCTGTACAGACGTTGCTTCTTGCCAAATGTTTCCGAAGATGAAAGTACTCATGAATATAAATATTTTTATAGGATGAACTATGGGAAAAAAACTAAGAAAAAGCTGTTCATTAGATTTCCATTCGCATATTTTTAGCAGTTAGGTATTTTTCTTGACCGATCCTTTTAAAAAGTTGTTCATTTTCGTGAGTCCTACGCCTCCCTACTTTCACTCCCTAAAACGAATTAGACCGCCAGTATAGCGTAACTTAGTCTATTATGCTTTTTGTGAAATAATCATTATTAATTTACAAACATCAAATGAAACAATGAAAAATTTAAAAAAAACTTTGAATAGCCACATCAGGATCTTTAAAAAAGCAGTTACTGTCAAGTTCCATTGATCTTATGGCCTTCAAAATTTAAAGACCTGCTTTTTATGTTACACAAACATAAGCCAAAAAAACGCACAAAAAAAGAAAAAATACCAGTAATTTTGTTTCTATGTTTTTTTCTTACATTCTTATGGAAAATTATAGGATTGCAACATGAGGAACCTGTATTTATTTCGATCGCAAGTTAAAAGCAATAAATTGTAAAGCGGTAGAGTTGTGTTTCTTTGTTGATATGTTTTTAAAATAATTATTTTCTTACTGAAAAAATTTTTTATTTTTTAATGAAACTTTGCCCCACATTAGGTATTAATTCTGTGACAGTCATTTAAACGCATGTTCATAAGACATCCAGACCTGGAACAACTATCTGTGAATCATATAAATATGAAACTGAACATAATATCGCTGAATATCATACGCTATTTTTGACATCAGAAACCCCACGGGCATAGGATGGGTCACAGAAGCGATGCCGTGGTAAAAGCTTGTTAGAAGTCAAGACAAAACAAGAAACTAGACAAAGCAAATAGTCCCGTGATTTTCCATAAGAATTCTCACAATTCATATTTGTTCGAGCAGTTTGTATTGAACGGCGAAATATGACGAAACATGATCTATTGTTAGGACGAAAAACTGCAGAAAACAAGTTGACATCGTGCAATAAATACTGTTTCATTGAAAGGTATCTGATTCCTTGCGATTACAACTCTTGGTTTGGAAAGTATAATATTGTCTAAAGCATTTTGTTGGTGTCTTAATCAAGGGGTACTGCACTAGGGTGTGGACGTGAGATAGACGTTGGATAGTTGGGGTTATTTTACAGAGGGGGGGGGCGCTAAATTGTTCCAGTCCCTCGATGAACGCGGTATAAACGACGAGGCGAAACGCTTAGTAATGACCGAAGAGGTTTCAACAACAAAAGTGTGGATGCTCGCCGTACGTACGTCGGGTTGCCCGATGGTAGAAATGGGATGGCGTAATCAAATCATGAAATTCCCGCGCACACACTCCAAAATGCATCCTGTAAAAAACCGAAAGGCTGGCTGCCCTACGCTTGTGCTGGCACCTGGATTTGTAGCTAAATCATGATTACGTCACTAGCGTGCTTGTATACGTAGAGTCGTAGACACCGATACTGATGCGCTACCAATGTAGTTCGTACATGCACATGTTATTTTTGCCTACAATAAGAACAGCTATATTTCTTTTAAAAAAATCGCGAAAAATTGTAAACTATTCATTCTAAATAACACCACGATTATCTTGGTAACCTATGACTTTGGATGTGATTTATCGTACCTAAAACATTTTTTTAATAATATACCAAGAATTCACAAAGATTTATTACAATAATACGGATTCTACAACTTTCCGGTGACATATACATATACATACTTAGGCAAGTAGAGATTGCATATTACCAATATCCTGCAAACTCTACAGGACGTAGGAACGTACAGTCGACGAACAATATTAATATCCTATTCAAATTGAAAGAAACTTGGGTGGATCACACAGGAAACTCTTCAATAACTATGAAGTTTGAAAGTATCAAACGTTCCTCGTGCAGTACCGAGATGTCTTTTCTTTTGCGAGTTCTTGTTAGCGAAGTTCATGTAACCTACACCCTGAACTTGTCGAGGGCAAACATTGCCTCGTTAGATCTTTATTTACCTAACTACAAACTTATAAGCATCATTTCACATAGTTAAAATATAAATTTGCGCAAAACGCACTTAATTCTACCATTTAAACTACGATATTGTAAGCTACAGCTAGGTTCTGCCTGCAGTTTCGCCCGCGTGATAATATATAAGTATGCCATAGGAACACACCCCCGGGATAAAAAAGTATCCCATGTGCATTACTAGGTCATGGTGTACCCGAGTGCCAAATATCATCCAAATTCGTTCAGCCTTTTGATTTTTAACATACATACAAAGTTACGCCGTTATAATATTAGTGTGATGTAATAAAAAAAATCCTATACTTGTGCTATGAGTGTCACCTTGCTTCAAGCCAAAATTCAGAATTCTAGGTCAATTCAACTCGGTCGTTAACTCAAAAGTTTGAAATTTTTTCACAGCTTCTAGGGACTACACAGACTTGAGTATATGGTTTTAATTTCAACTCGATACCACGACAATTCTCTCTAAGTCAGTCTTGTCTCAAATGTGCGCAGGCCCGTAATGAAATTTCCCTCACGCTCCACCCAGAGCAGGAGGAGTTCTTTGAGAAGAAGTAGAAGACCTATAAATACAAAATAGAGCGAGTACTAATAGACAGGCACAACGCGACCAAAAAAACAGGAGCTTCTCACCTTAACATGAAGAAGAAAACATGGTTGAAGAAAACATAATTGTAAGTAAACAAACAGAACACAAGGGTCGTGAGAAACACTATAGGCCGCACACATGACTCAAAACAGAAATAATTATCGTAGATATTCTGGGCTGACCTATAAAATAATAATAGGTAAGTCAGAAATGGTCTACTTGTATTATTGTTTCCAAAGGCGATCGGAAATACCACCGTGTATACTTATAATTTTTCTTTAAAAGGGTTTGTTTATAATACAGGCATAAAATAAACCCATAATGTCAGTATTTCTCATCGTTTATATCTTTCCATAAACCTCAAAGAAATATGGCGGTCACACTCGTATGAGAAAAATGTAAAAAGGGCTATAAAAGGACGGTAGGTCTTGTAATAATATTGATACATTACGAACTTCCTCCCGCCAGGAATCTCTAATATTTACATGAGAAAAGATCTTAACCGTGTTTACTGTTACGGGAAATATGTATAATATCACCTATGTTATGTACATGTAAGTATAGAATAGCTAGTAGGTAGGCTTGTTTTTTTTATTCGGTTGGAAAATCATCTTATGACATCTCGCGCTCTTGGGCGGTGCGGGAGATAGTGTCAGACTTTTACTGACTAAAAACCCACTCCTGTTTCTTCGTTGCCTTTCGTACCGGGGTCGAGTCTTCCTTTCAGAATCAGACCCTTGGCCCCAGTAGGCTTCGACCCTGCTGGGCCCCTGCAGTTGCTGACATCTCCTTGAGGCGCGCGTGAGACAGTACGCGCCGTCGACGACTTGGGCTCGGTCCGGACGGTTACTGGACGGTCGACCGGCGAGCTACCCAATACTCGCCGTCCGCAAGCCCGCGCCTACTATGGCCGGAAATCGGGATCGGGATCCCGGTGGCGGTCGGGGCGTGAGGACCGATGCCTTACACGATCTGCTTCGCAGAAGGAGGCGACCGCCTGCCACTCCTCGCTCCGGACTATGGCCTGTACCAAGGCCTGGCGCGAGATATCGCCGCCCCCGGTCGCCCCCACGAGGACACGGCGTTGCTCTTCCCAAACGGGGCACACCTCCACCGAGTGCTCTACCGTGTCCTCCGGGCGGTCCACGCAATGGTGACACCCGGGCGTTTCTTGGCTTCTGCGGTGAGCCCGTTGCATCTGTGTCCAGGAACCTCATAGTTTTACTTCACTTTTGTTTGTTTCCGTCCGACTCCTTTCCAATTGCAATAAGAAATCACATAGTAACTTTATTCAAATATCTCTTGCAAGTTTGATTTGCTGGCATTTGGAAATATTTTCTAGAAGACAATGTTTTTCTTTTTTTTTTACCGGCTTCATAGATTTAAGTATTAATATTGCATTAGTCCTAGGTGACGGCTAATTGCTGGGCGGTGCAGCGCTGTTTCGATTATATGCGTCATCACGTTGATCGTCGCGCCGCGCGTCGACTGATAAGCAAAGTTTGCGCGTTATTTTATTATTTGAGTATTGTGGTTATCAAGTAATAAGGTTATAATATTATGTTTTTCTTTATCAAATAGTTATTTACGTATTTTATTTCAATAAAATAATACAAGAGTAGGTACATAGTATCAATATTTATTTCAATTATATTATACAGGGTGTCTTTGACATCAACGCACAAACGAATACCAAGGATCTAGTACATGACTCTGGACCTCCCAGTAGTGGAATTTTTCGTCGGTTCTTTCGTATTTTTTTTTTTAATTATTACTTTTTTTTTAAATTTAAACTGTATGAAAAAAAATGTTAGAATATTTTTTTTATAAAAAAAACATTAAAACTAAAAATGTCGTCGGAGTTGATCAGATTGTCGATTTTATCTACCTGACTTTTTAATAAATTAATTTATAATTCAAAAAAATTTATTTGTTTTTTTTACTAAAAACACTATCGGGGTTGGTTAGAATAACGATTTTACACCGTTTAAATTTAAAAAAGTACTGTTTTTTTCTAATTAGGATAAAGTCGACGAGAAATTCCACCACTCGGTCCTGAATCATGTACTGGATCCATGGTATTTTTTGTGTGTCACACATATATTTGTGTTCGTACCGTTGTACTGTATCTGTCCCAAATTAAAGTATTTCTATTCTGTTCTATGTTATGTATATGTAGGTAAATACCTCTATTTCACATTCATCTACAAGTACCTGACTACTTTCCCGACGCTTTCTTCTTTGTTTTACTTTTAATTTGTTGCCATCGCGGGTAAAACCTAAATATATCAGCTTTTCCAATTGAATCATATTCTAAAAACATGTTTTTTTTTCCGAAAATCATATAACTTATCATTTTTTTCTGTAATCTATAAGTAAAGAACTATTTTCTGTATTTACTCCAAAATTTTGAAAAAAATACAACTGAGACCTCACAATATACCTTTTCATATGATATGGCGCACGGTAGAGAAATTTCGAATTCATTTACCTACGTTACGTATCCTTGATTGAGTCACATTCATATATCCATGTCCTAAATTTTAACTGAAACGGTCTAGTAGATTTGGAGTAAAATTCACAGACATACGAGTGATCGTTTATGGATTCCATATTTGCATTCGAATGTTCAGAGTCCTAAAAAAGAAAAATGTCTGCCCAGCTGAGGGCGAAATTAGGCTACGGATGATAATAATAATGACCTACTTACCCCTGAAGCGTTCAATAGGTTAAGTTTTATAGGTATGTATTACATAAGCAACAATTTAATTATTAGCTAACTAAATCACTATAAACCACATTTTCCTTAATTACAGATTACAAGGCCAAGTATTTATGTGTACACACATTATAAAAGGTAGGTAATCCCTACAAGTGCCACTATATACAATGATATTGTTACATATAAATATGAATAATATTTTATCATACAGTAAACCTATACTGACCACACAGAATTATAAATAGTTATTATCCTTTTTTAGGGTTCCACACACAAGTCGGCACAAACGGAACCCTTATAGGATTACTTTGTTTTCCGTCAGTCCGTCTGTCAAGACCCTTTTTATCAAGAACGCGTGGAGGTATGAAGCTGATGATGATTAATATCACATACTAAGGTTTGCTACCTCAGGCAGCAGTGAGAAAACCTAACTTCTAAGTCAACGCAATCTAAAGATAAGGATATGTTCCGTTCAGGCGTATTAATTTGCCACTGGCTAGGAAACAAAACCTATAAGGTACTTTCCATTACGAGTAACATAGAATCTCTTTTGTCATGAAGCAAGGTGGCAAAGCACAAAGGTAGGAAAAAGTCTGAAAACTGTAAAAAAAACGTCTGGTGGTGCAATGATGGAATGGGTTTGGTGAAATTAAATAATACAATTCCGACGCACACTCCGAAATGCAACCAGTAGAAAAACGACAGACCAGCAACTCGGTGTCGATGCTCAAGGCTTTGAAGCCTCGACTCGACGAGTGCACTTCAATGATTCTCTTGGATTGCTTCTCAATTGACTCAAACGCATCAAATCGGTATCTGGCAGATGCGTCCCAAAGATGAGAGCAGTACTCCATACATGATCGAACTTGCGCTTGATAAAGTTCGAGTAGATGTTCCGACGTGAAATATTGTCTCCCATGTAAGATATAGTTGTCTAATCTATATAAATTACGTAATGTAATATAGAACCATCTTAATAGGGAGAGACGGCAAAGATGGAGAAGCTTAATTAAACAAAATGTTTAATTAAGCGACCTTGGAAAACCAGCGGAAGACAGACCTCAATTTCATGCGAAAGTCTATCATAAATAAACTGCCCTCTAACATCTAATGCCTATACATCAAAGATCCTTTAATGTATCTGCGCTGTGCACGCACCTTTACAGTAAAGATACGCTGTATTAACTACATTAGAGCACATGATCACAATCCGCAATTGAATTGATGACAGAAACAAGTTACTGCTAGTCGAAATCAGCAAGGCAATGTATACAAAAATAAAAATTACATTTGGGATAGATGACCTGCTGAGAAACAGAACCTCTCTCGCGCAATTTTTATTTAACTTATCTTGCCTTACTTAGCAATCAACTTATTGGCAGACGAAAAGATTCGCAATAGAGAAATAAAATAGCGTGCGACCACGAAACTAGAGTAATTACAATCGAAGCACCTTTAACTTGGAGCAACTATCTAGTGCCTATATAAAGTACCTCTACTATCCTATATTAATGAACTAGTCGTACCGAACCAACACTATAAACGTTCCTCAGCCTAAGATCTCATATTTGATACCAAGCTTAAGATCCTGATCGTATTAATAAACGAGATTCACAAGCCTAAGCTCAAGCTCAAGTTTCGGCTTAGGTTTACGCCAACAGCCGAGTGTTGATTGATTAATAAAGGAAACTCAACACTTAAGTTTACAAAAATCTGTGTACTTGAGATGCTAGATCACGAGTGCAGATCGACTGGGACTTGAGGTCGTGATTAGCGTAGTGCGAAACGTGGAGTTTTTAAATATTTTAAGTCAAATTAATTATTACGATAAAATAGAGTGCTATTTTAAGGCCTTTGCGATATTGTTTATCAAAAATCTATATATATGGGATGCCTCAAATCCTTTTGAATTGCCAAGTGAAAATTAAAAAAAAAAGATTTGCATTTGTTCGAGATTCAGTGTTTTTACATATTAGTCTTATTTGTAATGAAATATAATAAGTTTCTTTCTTTTCTTCTTTCTTTCAGTAACCTAACGTGACGAATTTTGTTTTAAACTTCGGTCAATGTGACGTAATCGTACATGCAAGCAGAGCTTGAGTACAGCGCATTGAGGAGCTAATCTTAGTAACTGTGAGTCTGTACTCATGCGTTTATTAATTAGCAATGATCTTGAGCTCCTAGAGACGACAAAGAGAAAATGCAGGTTGACACGAGAGCAAACAAAACATCTTGCAAAAATGATTGTGTTGGAAATACCCAACTATCTAAGAAATAGAAATGCGCCATCCCATCTTCCTAGCTCGTAGTGCTGTGCTGGTGCTGCTGCTGCAGCTGCGGAGAACCTCGAGCGGTGGAAATATAACACTCGTCGGCAGTTATATTTTTGAGCCGTTTGGGGTTGAAACTCTTGGGCCGTGGGGTCCGAGTGCTCATGAATACACTTTTAAAGAATTATCAAAAGCCTAATTGACATTTCGCGTGATCCAAGGGCTGGCTTTTACCTCGGTCAGAGATTAAGCATTGCCATACAACGTGGCAATGCCGCCAGCCTTTTGGGCACTCTTCCATTCGACAGCAATACAGAGGAATTTAATGAATTTTATGAGGAGTTTTTTTTGTGTATGTGTAGTTTTATTTAGTTAAGTGTTTTTATTTTTCTTGTTCTATCTATGTCTACATATGAAATGTAAGAAATAGAAATCACTTATTTGCCAATAATGTAGCTAACAGATATATAGATGGTGTTCATTTAAGGAGAATCCCGATACATTTTGCGTTACCGCATGCAAACTGACTTATTTATTTTAATACATTGCCTAAGTTGCTACTTACATGCTGCTTTAATTAACATTATATTTACTTAACATTCTAACTAATCATTTATTTTTAATTATAACGGTTAACATAACTGGTAGTAATAACGTAATTCATCTTATGTAAATTCAATTCTTTAACAATATATGTGAACATTATCTGCGGTAAAATAATACATATGGTTCAGATGGAGAAGCGTGGGAAGAAAACGTGCTTGAATAAATATTATATCATGTATTGAAATGTTCTTTTCTGAGGATGAGAAATAATCGAACAACTTTTCTTGCTCTGGGTGGATCGAAAGGGAGTGTCAGACTTTTATTGATTAAAACTGACCTGTGTTCCTTGAGTTACAGTTTCCATTCCAGGGCCGTCGTAACTTTGTCGAAGTAATTTTATAGTTATAACTCGGGTCAAGTGGAACAGTTACTTTAGATCCGTTAAATTGAGAATAGGAAAGGTATGTAAGGGCCTATTAGTAAAGCCAGCCAAACTTTGCTTGTCGTTGGTTCTCTTCAATTCTTGAATCTGATAAAGTATTATTAAATGTTACAGTTTTCGAAGGATCTGGTAGGCAGGTGCGATGTGACAATGCGATAACGATTCTACCACGCGTTTTTATACAAATTGTTTCGCGGATCTTAAATTTCCTACTGAACTCGTTATATTGTTTTAATTAGAAAACAAAATGAACAAATGAAATTGTCTGCTTACATTATTTTCATTACTTACCTACATATTAATTCACTAGCTTCTGCCAGCGGCTTCATCCGCGTGGATGTCGGTTGTAGTGGACGCGAAGTCGAAGCCGAAGATAATAAGTAGCCTATGTCTTTTCTTTGGGTTCAGAGTTACTTCGTGCCAAATTTCATCAAAATCTGTTCAACAGTTTATCCATGAAAGCGTAAAAGACAGACAGAGTTACTTTCACATTTATAATATTAGTATAGATATAGACATACTCTATTCTTAAAACTTCTATTTAGCTTTTTCCCGATGTCCCGTGGCTACATCTTTTTCAGCTACATATTTATGCTGAGCGTTCGGCCGTTTCGCGCGGATGTGACGCATATCTTCCCTATCTATTGATTATGTTTGTAAGCTAGTTTTAAGATTGCGTCATTTCGCGTAAATAAACAGTTGTTCTTTCTTTCTAAAAACCGTATGAAAGGCAAAGCTATAATGTTTCATACCGGCAATGTAATTACTTTCTTTTTAGAGCAGTCGAGTAACATACTCGCATATTTCAAACTCATAAAGGACGTTTTGTCTACTAAATAACGTGCTGTTTCTTTTGTGTAATATACCACGAAATTACTAATATTATGTGTATTTAATATGTGTTGATGGGTTAACAAATTCGTGCTCTCCAATCCTGAAACTGTGCTGGATAAAATCTTTCTGTAACCTGTAAAATTATTTTAGTTTTATTTGCAAAAGTGAGTTTTGGTTAAGATGGTTTAGTGTTTCCGGGTAGTATAAAGTAACGCTGATCGGCATCAAAACAAGTGCAAAAAAAATTGTCATTACAGCAGATCCAAATAAAGATGACGGAACGAGCTTAGAGCCCACAGGCAAGACTGGTCCGTAGTGACGCAAAATAAAGAAGATCGGAAAGAAAATGGTGTCTCTCAAATGGCGGCTGAAATAAATGTCAAAATAATATTGCAATATTCTTATCGGAGAAGAAGAAGAGAATCATAAATGTTTTACTTATACCAATACTGGTTATTTAAATAGCAATAACCCATGAACTGGACATGATAGATGTAATCAGTGAAGTGCTTGCACCCGAATTAAAAATAGTAGATACATTTTAATACAAGCGGAGAAAGTTTATCATTGCGACTTTGCACGAGCCGTAGGTGAGGGTGTTATGGAGCCGAGTGCTGCAGTGATAAACTACTTGTATCAAACCACGTTTTTTAATACACTTAAAAAGCTAAATATAAATTACCGGGGGTTGACGCGCGCCTTGTGGCCTGGAGAGAGGGAACTTGATACGATAAATACATATAATAAATTGTGGCGGGAGCGACCACGTGCATTTTTCTGCACTAGTGCGAAGAACAGAAAATTGCGTGCCTAAAAGCGGTAGGGATAAGAGCCAGTTTTCGAGTAAGTGTATTGAAAAAGAATTTGTCGACCTGTGTAATGTTTAGTGCTACACCGCACTTTTTATTTCGGATAATTAAAACTTTCCTTGAAACGTTTACAATTAACGCCATATTGCTGATACATTTTCCTAGATTAAACTAAACTCTTACCTATCCTTAGATTATAACTGAGACCATGAGTTGTGCGGAAGAGAACCCCGGGGCCCTGGAACGAAGGCAAAGGGGGAACATAGGAGTGGGTTTTAGTCATTAAAAGTCTAACACGCCCCGCGCTCCGCCCTAGAGCGGGAGAAGTCATTGGACGATTTCCTACTTATAAACAGTCAAATTTTGAAGGGTATTTTGTTATGAATACTTTGCAATTTCTCGAGAAAACATAAATAACTTCACACTTAAGTGACATAAACAGTGAGCTCCACACCGACCCCTCACGAGCCGCTGCTCGTCTGCGTACAATCATAATTTCTCCCAGGGTCCGTTCGACCGCGACCGCTCATAACCACCGGGTAACCGCCCGGTAACCAGCAGTTAACCGTCGAGTAGCCCTGCACGCTTCGCTTCCTGTTTTCCACTGAGTTTCCCGCCTTTCCACCGGGGGCTAATCGAGCGTAGATAACCTACTTAGTGTTTAAGCTTTGTATGATTTATCGGCTAATTGTTATGGTTGCTGTGATGTTGGTGTAGCTACTGTGTGGGACGTAAGTACGTAGGTTTTGTTAAAGACACATTACAGAGTAATAATGGAAATGTATTTGTTTTTTAATTGTGCGACGATTTGTTTGGTTTCACGTAGGTTGATTGATACACTATTTATTGTACACCAAAAATAATAGGGTGTGTCCCAATGGGCTTTGACCTTCAATTTTTATTGGTGTCTCTTTGAGAGAGGGACTGACCGTCGGCGATGGCCCATTTTTTGGTGTGATCCAGGTATTATTTTCTTCTATAACTCTAATAGTAGCCGTTTGAATATTCTGAACCTGAACGCCGCGCACCGCCCGTATGTTATACTATAATGTGTATTTTATCTATGTTATAGAAAATATACAATGGTACTGAAGGCTAAGTGGAAATATCACAAGTCTTCAAATATTTGTACGACAGTCACGAAATTATGATAATTTTGCACCGTTATTTCGTTAAGCCAGCAAATGTATTGCTATTCCACACTGAAACACATACATCGATGCAACCTTCGACCTTCTGACCTTAACTCCAATACTCCTGCGTCATGACCTGAGGTCGACACGTGTCTGGCGGAGATGTCAAAGCAATTAACGCTAATTACCGCCAAGCTTGCGGTCTGACCTGGAGCGAGGCTGCGCGGTGCCTGCCGTGGGTTGTCGAGTGGGTGGCGCGCGCCGCAAGGAGGGATTGCGCTTTTAATTATAGCTTTATATGTATTTGTTTTAATACATTTTATAATGTCTTACATATAATTCTTCTGTACGTGCATTTGTCACCTAACTCCTTTTAAACGGACCGATTTGAATGTAATTTCGTGTGTATATTCGAGTGAGTCCCTGGATTGAACCTACAAGTACAGTTGAAGCCGGTAGGTGGCGATGCAATCTTAATTTTTTTTTCTGACAAGAGCTCACTTTTCGGATAGGACGTCTGTCGAGACGTGTACTAACAGTAGTGTATTATATGTTAACTAAATATTCTAAGCGGTCAGTCAATTTAGGACACGATCAATTGGAACTGTGCTCTAGCTTCTGACGGGAAATAATAATAAATCGGGAATCGTTTGTCTTGGTATAGTCATGTAAAGAGGAGGAATGAAACGCATATTACTAAAAGAGTTATGAGCATACATGTGGATGGATGGAGAGGGAGAGGGACGCCTTAGAAAAGATGTATGGATTGTGTGAAGAGTGATATGAAAGAAAAGGAAGTTAGTGATAGCTTGATAGGGCAGAATGTAAGAAAAAAACGTGTTGCGCCGCCCCCAAATAAAACGAGACAAGGGCAGGAAGATGATGATGATGATGATGATGATAGTTACAGCTTTATGCCTTGATTGACACAGTGATTTGTGAACAAACCTTTTAATGCTCACCACGAATACAAAGGTTGAGGTTTTTTCTAGATGCAAGAAAACTTATCGATTTTAACTGAAAAACCTAGTACCTACTTCGCTAATTCACCTAAGTTTACATTTTTGTGTATATATAAATATAAATTACGCTGGAATAAACTCCACTTAAAGCCCAATCGACGATACAAAATATATTAAACTTTTACTTGGAATCGACTTCAATAAAAATGTATTCATGAACTGCGAAAGGCTGTAATCTCTGTAGGGAGCGACGTGCCTCGACTGGAACTAGCAATAAACTGATGCTGAATTTTAATACAGAGGCGATTAGAGACACGGTTTCAATGAATAGGGAATGTACAGTAAACACTATGAATAGAAAGTTGGGAAATCAAATAAGTATTTGCAAGTGTAATAGCCAGCTGTGATGTCCGAGGAATCTATCGCATACTAATTGGAGCTTTAAGAGAAATGATCCCTACACCGACTAAACATTTACTTTTATTAATTCAAAAAATGGACACAGAGAGTATAAATGGACACAGAGAATAACCACTTGGCAAGGACCAACTAACACGAAGAAAAGAGGTAGACCAAAAGAAAAATGGGTTGATGAAATAATTAGAAATGCAGGTGAAAATTGGATCTTAAAAGCAAAGGACCGACAAAACTGGAACAAAATAGAGGAGGTCTTTACTCGTTAAGGGGTCCATATTGAATGATTTTTTGTAATTATTGAAATTTTGAAAAATTGAAATTTATTGATTTAATATCTAGAAATTTTATATTAATTTGGAAATTTATATTTGTTTAGAAATTGTTATGTAAATGTTAATTATAAATCATTGATTTTGAATCCTAATATTTGTTATTTTATGCTGCATGGTAATTTATATTAAAAAAAAAATGAAATGTAAAAGTCATTCTCTATGGAAATAAAGAGGCTATAATATTATTATTAATTCAAAAAATAAAAAGGCTCTGCTCTAGAGAAGACAGATAACTTTAATGTGAGAAAAAAATATTGAAAAAATCACTTGCTGTACAAAAGCCGTCCGGGCTTTTGTACAGCAAGTGATTAAGTCAAAACGTCAGAATTAGTTTTCAGATAAAAACCAACTGACTTGAAAAATCAGTCACAAGCCTTTTTCAAGACTAAACGTTTAGAAGAAAGATTTATGGAAGATAAACTTATAATTTCGTGCCCTCCACTCCGTAATAAATAAATTAGAAAAATATTGCAAAGAAACATACCCTCGGGACAAAAAGTATCCTATGTTCTGTTCCAGGTCATGGTCTACCCCTACCCATTTAATAAATTTCATTCAAACCCGTTCAGCCGTTCGAGCGTGGAGAGTAATAAACATACACATACACAAAGTTACTCCTTTATAATATAAGTGTGATTATGAATGATTCTATAAAAAAGTATTATCTATATATACAAAAGCGAAATACCATTCACTGATTAATCACGAAATCTCAGAAACTATAACACCTACAAACTTAAAATTTTGCAGGTAGGTTACTTATAGGGTGTAGACATCTGTTAGAAACGGATTTCAGGAAACTTCACTCCTAAAGGGGTGAAACAGGGGTTGGAAGTTTGTATAGAGTAACCTATTTTCAAGCGGGTGCTAGTACTAAATAAATACTTAACGGAGGTCAGCAACACCTATACAGGTGTTGCTGAAGACCCATACAGGTATACACCTGTATGGGTCTTCTTCTATATCCTCGCACTATCCTTTCGTATGACGGTCGGCTTTTCTTATCATGCGGCGCCATGTGGTTGGTTGAATTACGTCCCTTTGGACATTTAGAGTAGCCATTAGATAGTATAGACACTTATTGCTAAGGCCCCTTGCCTTAGCAATAAGTGTCTATACTATCTAATAGCTTTTTTTTTTTTTTTTTTTTTTTTTCGGTGGGAAAATCATCCTAATGACATCCCCGCTCTTGGGCGGAGCGGGAGATAGTGTCAGACTCTTACTGACTAAAAACCCACTCCTGTTCCTTCGTTGCCTTCGTCCCAGGGCCCCGGGTTCCGCTTTCACACTACCCGTGGCCCCAGTAGGCTTCGACCCTGCTGGGCCCCTACGATTTGCTGACATCTCCTTGAGGCGCGCGTGGAACAATACGCGCCGTCGACGACTTGGGCTCGGTCCGGACGGTTACCGGACGGTCAGACGGCGAGCCACCCATTGCTCGCCATCTGCAAGCCCGCGCCTACGGTGGCCGGAAATCGGGATCGGAATCCCGGCGGCGGCTGGAGCGTAAGGACCGTTGCCTCACGCGATCGGCCGCCTCCTTAGCTAGCATTACTGCTTCGCAGAAGGAGGCGACCGCCTGCCACTCCTCCTCGCTCCGGAGCATGGCCTGAACCAAGGCCCGGCGCGAGAGATCACCGCCGCCGATTGCCCCCACGAGGTCACGGCGTTGCTCTGCCCAAGCGGGGCACACCTCCACCGTGTGCTCCACCGTGTCCTCCGGGTGGGCCACACAGTGGCGACACCCGGGCGTCGTTTCCGCACGAATCCGGTGCAGGAACCTCCCGAACTTACCATGTCCGGTGAGGACCCGCGTCATGCGGAATGTGAGGACGCCGTGAGGTCTTTCCAACCACGCCTCAAAGAGGGGACTTACCGCCATAATTGTGGCGTGCCCAGCACGGGGTCGCGACAGTCGCTGTCGCCATTTCACCATGAGAACTCGCCGGAACTCTGTCCGCCATGCCGCGACTTGTTGCGGCAGCGGAGTTTCGCCCCGGCGTTGCATCTCCATGCGCCGTTCGTGCATGAGTGCAAGGACTGTTGCCTCCAGATCCCATGGTCGCTGGCCAGCAAGAAGGCTCGCCGCTTCGCGGGAAATCGTCCGGTATCCTCGTACCATCCGTATGGCCATGACCCTCTGGCACGCGTTCAGCCGGGCCGCCGGCTGCTTCCGCAGCCCCGGCGCCCACACCGGCGCGCCATAAAGGGCCATGGACCGAACGATCCCCGCGTAGAGCCTCCGGCAGGAGGCGTCTGGACCCCCAAGGTTGGGCAGGAGCCGCGAGAGAGCAGCCCCAGTCCGATTTAGTTTGGGAGCCAGACGTCGGAAATGCTCGTCGAAATCCCATCGGCTGTCGAGAACGAGTCCCAGGTACTTCATTGTTGACCCGACGCCGATGTGGACTCCTCCCACCGTTAGCCGGGAACCCGGTGGTGGCGCGTTCCGAGGGCCGTGAAAGCACATGGCCTCGGACTTGTGCAATGCCACCTCGAGTCCCAGCTCCTGGATCCTGCCAACGACTGTCGCGACCCCGCGTGTCGCTATTTCGACCGCCGCCTGGTACGACTCTCCCTGCGCCAGGACCAGCGTGTCGTCTGCGTAGCAGACCACGCTTACCCCGTCAGGGAGGTCGCCGCGCAGCACGTAATCGTATCCGATGTTCCACAAGGGCGGCCCTAGTACCGATCCCTGCGGAACACCGCACGACATCTCTCGACGTTCCCACACCCCCTGGTGACCGGGGTAGGTTATGTACCTGTCTGACAGGTACGCCTCGACCACACGACAGAGGTAGTCGGGCATCCGGTGATACCGGAGTGCCCTCCCAATGCTACTCCAAGGCAGGGAGTTGAAGGCGTTGGCGATGTCCAGAGACACCGCCACGACACACCTGCCCTGGGCCACTGCATCCCCTGTCGTTAGAGCTCGCACGCACATGATGGCGTCCACCGTGGAGCGCCTCCTGCGAAAGCCGAACTGGCCGTCCGCCAGATCCGGCCCCACCCGTGTTAGGTGTGCGACGAGGCGGTCTGCAATTACTCTTTCAAAGAGCTTGCCCACCTCGTCGAGCAGCACAATGGGCCGGTACGCGGACGGAGAGTCCGCGGGGCGCCCCGGCTTCGCGATGAGGACCAGTTTCCCCGTCTTCCAGCGAAGTGGGAACTGGCCCCTCTCCATGCATGCGCTGAAGAGCCCTCTTAGTCGAGGCCCGAGAGCCTCCATGGCCAGGACCCATGCCTTCCCAGGCAAGCCGTCGGGTCCTGGGGCGGTATTTTTGGCACTCAGCCTTCGTACCGCCACTCTCATCTCAACCTCGGTCACCTCTGGAACGTTGTCGTCGTCGTCGCCATCGTGGTCCGCGTCGGACACCGCTGGTGGCGGAGCCATGGGCGGGGGAGAGTGTTCCCCTCGCGTGGGGAACAGAGTGCTCACCACACCCTCCACGAGCTGGGGCCGGAGACTCTGCGTCAGCGGGGGAGCCCAGGGGCGGAGTTTGTCCCGTACCAACTTGTACGGGCGTCCCCATGGGTCCCCGTTCAGAGTCCCCAGCCACACGTTGCGGGCCTCAAGTTTGGCCCGCCTTATCTCCGCTCGGAGGGTGCGCTTTGCCGCTCTGTATCCCTCGTACAGCTCCGCCTCTCTGGCCTCCGCATCCGGTGGACGGATGCGGCGCCTGCGGTATCTGGCATACCGGCGTCGCGCGGCATTGCACGCGTTGCGCAGTGCCGCAATCTCCGGCGACCACCAGTATACCTGGCGCTGAGCACGTCCTGGAGGGACTCGGGGCATTGCCGCGTCGCAAATTTGCGACATGGCCTCCCGGAACCACTCTGCCTCGACGTCTATGTCGACAGGCCTGTCCGGTGCTTGCACCCAGGCCTGTACCGTCGCGGCTTCCAGGAGGAGCTCCCGGTCCATTTGCCTCAGCGCCCACCGCGGACCACAAGGGTTCTGTCGGACCGGCGCAATCGAGGTTTGGGCGGAGACGTCGAACCGGATGTACCGGTGGTCCGAAAACGTCTCCACCCCCTCCATAACGCGCCAGTCGACGACACGCGGCGACAGAGCGGGGCTGGCGAACGAGATGTCCACCACTGAGTCACCCCGCATCCGCACACACGTGGGGACAGAACCCCGGTTTAGGACGACCAGGCCTGTCTCCAGAGCCCAGTCCTCCACCATCCGACCCCGCTGGTTCGTGAGCCGGGAACCCTAAGCCAAGTTCTTGGCATTGAAGTCCCCGCAAACGACCACGGGGAGGGAACCAAACCCAGCGACGACGGCTTTCAGCTCCATTAGGGAGATGTGGAGATCGCCGAGAGATCTGCTCGGGGACAGGTAGACGCCTACCACTGCAATGTCCCCGAACCGTGCTGCCACGCAACCCCGTCCCCTCGTGACGGCCTCGAGGGTCGGGGTACCGGCGGCGGCCGACGAAATTAGGGTCACCGAGCCGTCCAAGTCCCGCACCCAGTCTCCCCTGGGCAGGACATTGTACGGCTCGGAGACCACGGCGATATTGATCGACCACTGCGCCATGCTCTGGAGCAACAGATCCTGAGCGGGGGCGCAGTGGTTGATGTTCGCCTGGAGGAGACGTAATGGGGTCGTTATTGACAGTCCATTACAGTCTCCTCCCGAGCCCCCCGTGAGGGCCCTGCCGCGGCGGGTGCGACGGCGACAGCGGCGGCAGCCAAGGAAGCGGCTGCGGCGGTGAGTACGTCCGGGTGGATGGGCCTCCGTACCTTGCCCTTGGCCTTGGCGGGGGGGTCGCAGGACCTGCCCCCAGCCCGGTGGTCGGCCGGCTTGCCTGCCGCCGCACATGCGTAGCAGTGCGGCGTTGCACGGCATTCGACGGCCTTGTGACCGGCCTGACCGCACTGGTAGCAGCGGTCACTGCGGTCCACCTCCGCGGCGCAATGGGCCCCCACGTGGTGCCCCACGTGGCAGCGGTAACACCGCAGAGGTCTGGGCTCCAGCAGTTTTACCTGCGCGGAGACCCAGCCCACCAAGAGCCTACGGCCTTCAGCCGTGATGGCTTTGGCCGCCGACACGGGGCAGCTGACCGTAACGGCCCGCATGCCCGTGCTGTCAGCACGGATGGTGCCAGCCCGCACTTGATCGGCCTGGCATCCTCCCGCCCTGACGACGGCGGCCACCACCTCTTCCACCCTAACGGAGTCATCCAGGCCCATGATGCGCACGTCTATGCACTTTGTGGGCCTGGACACTCGGACCTCCTCGACGTCCAGGGACGCCCTGATCCTTGCGGTCAGGGCGTCCGCGGCAGAGCCGCTGTACGCACCAGGGACCTCCAAAATTCGGGCCCCGGTTGCGGTGCGCCTCATTCGGAAGCCTTCAGAGGCTCCGAACTCGTCGAGGTGATCCACCACCGCCTGCTTCGCCTTAGCCATGACGGCGTTGTACGTCACGCCCTTCTTTTCCGCAGCTGGCTGTAGTGTAATCACTACAGCTGCGGAATTCGGGGCGCGAAGTCTGGCCGCCATGGCCCGCTTCCTGCGCTGCTGTCGCCGCTCGCGCTTCTTCGCCGCTCTGGCCACCTTGCCCGCCTTCTTGCTGGCGCCGACGACCGTCCATTCGGCGCCAGCCGAGGCTTCCTCAAGCAGGGGAGGTGGCAGGCGCGGCCTAGTCGCCGCCGCCGCAGGAGGACCTGCCAGTTTAGCGGCAGGCACTGCTCTGCTTTTCGGGGAAGGGGTAAGCTTCCCCTGCCGCTGCTGCTGCTTGGCCGCTGGGACCGTCCTCGCTGGCTCCGACGCCACGGCTCCACGCCCAGTTTGCCTAGACGGGCCCGCCTTTGGCCCAGCAGCCGTGGCCGCGGCGGCGGCGGCGTACGAGACGACCCTTTTTTGGCTGGAGGCCGCAAGCGGGGGGCGCAGCACAATGCCCTCCAGGACAGCGAATTGCCGCTGGACTCGCTCCTGGAACTGCTGCTGCTGCTCCTGCTGCTGTTGCCGGAAGGCAGCCAGCTCTTGCCGCAGCAGAGTCAGCACCTCGCTCTCCATCTGGGGCGAGGGCTGGGGCTTACTTTGCCCCTCCCTGCGTCCTCCTTTTGGCGCCACCTCAGGGCCAGCGCCCCGGACACCGGCCAGTTCTGCCTCGAGCCGCTCAATCCTCTTGTTCAGGGATTTTCTGAACGGCTCCAGGACGATCCCCAGTGCCTCGGTTATCGAGGTCATGGCCTGAGTGATGGATCGCCTCTTGGCGACCCTCTCCCTCTTCTTGGCCACGCCTGATATGGCAGCTGCCACGACCGCGGTGAACTGGTTCAGCGCCTCCTCCATGCCTTCTGGCTCGCTGCCAGAAGGCTCCGGCTCTGAGGGGCTGACCTGTGCACCGCTTGCCCCGGGGTGGCGCCCCTCCCTGGCGATCTTAAGGGACCGCTGGGTCGCCTCCTCGGCGGTGGGCTTCCTCCCTTTCCCCGTCATTCGGCCCGCACCTCGTCCAGCAGTGGATATTTTGCGGGCCGAAGCTCCGCGCCCATCGTCAGAGGACGTCCTCCGGCCATCCCCGGATATGGGGCGTTTGAGGAAAAGGGTCCTCTTCTTCCTGGAGGTGGCCTCATCCACCTCCATTCTCTCCGAG
This sequence comes from Mythimna vitellina, assembly GCA_949316375.1. Classification (NCBI taxonomy): domain Eukaryota; kingdom Metazoa; phylum Arthropoda; class Insecta; order Lepidoptera; family Noctuidae; genus Mythimna; species Mythimna vitellina. The sequence continues at coordinate 542,885 of OX438687.1, read as the reverse complement.
TTGAGCGAAGACGCGGCATCTGAGTCCGACGCCGTGTCTCCGCTCACCTCCCTGAGGCCGAAACGCCTGCCGGCCTCTGCAGGACCCACCGGCGCAGCGGACGTGCTGGGAACAGGTCCCAGGGACTCCACGCTGCCAGTGGATGAGCCACCCTGGCTCTTTGCGTCCACGAAGGACGGTAACAGGTCCTTTTGGGACCTGACGCGCTCTTTGCCCCCCCCCAGAATACGAGGGGCAGCCCGAGCTCTGCTCGGGGAGGGATTCTCCACCTGCGGTGCAGGCGGTACCCTCCTGGGGTAATAAATTTTTGAGAGTCGCGTCCATGATGAGGTGCTGAACTCAGCTTTGCCTTTTTTGTGGGGTGGGGTCCCCAATAACCACGTTCGCCATCGTGGTCACGTCTGATAAGCAGACGCGTACCCGAGGCGAACCCACTCTCTCAAAACCACTGTCCAAAAACACCAACAGCTGTTGGTGCCGATGCTTCTGGACAGTGCACCCTCCGTGGCGGTCCGTCTGGACTCCGCCTGTGTGTTCCTCTTGGTCTGGTCTCTCGCTTGAGGCCTTCCGGCATGAGTAGCTCTACCGGCATAGCCCTCAAGGTCATAGAGACACGCAAGCCCCACCACGACGACAACGTGGGAACACGGTCGGTGGGGATACTATCTAATAGCTCAGATTCTTCGTATCATCTTCTTTTCGAATCGATGGAAACTCGTTAAACTGTTTGAGCCCTGTGAGTGGTTACGTTAACTGCAGCATCGGTAGCGTTCATTAAATCCTCTAAAGAGCCAGGTGTATGGGCAATTGGGGCACTCTAACGTGTGGCTCATATTCTGAACATGGGCACTGCACTCGCACCGAGTATCCGATGGGTATATAAAACCCCAATTCACCAAGTTCTGTTTGCATCGGTAGAGTACTAGCTCTCTGTATAGATCACTTTAATTCACGTCCTTTTGTCAGTGATGAGTGACACTTTAAAACTTTTTCTTATGTGTTCCTTGCGTACCTACCATCATCATACGCATGTCAGCTATATTTAATATACATAGGTATCTACTATAACTATTCGCATGACTAGCTAAGTGAAACAAAAGCGCCTTTGACTTCTAAAAACTTCCTAAAAGATGTAAAGACCTATCATAAACAGCTATTTAGGAGCCCACGGTTTTGTTACTAAGAAATTGTTTCATAAAGGAACGCGTGAGCCATGATATTGCGCCCCCGGCCGCGGTGAGACGGCGGGAAATTGTCTGCTTCATGAAGTTTACACAGCATTAACGTGAGGTTCAACATTATGAACATATAGAGGATCAAAAGAAGCAGGTAATACGGGCGATTTCTCGAACTGTCAGTGTCCTAAGAAATATTATTGCGAATTTCTCCCAACATCATTAATCATCTGTTGCGTATTACGTTATGGCTATACTACACTAATACATAAACTTTGCTTCTCCATGGGGGTAGGCAGAAACAGATACTACAAAATGCCAACTGCTACATCATCGAATCAGTAAATAGTGTTTACAATTGCGGCGTCGATTAACTTCCTTAGATAAGCTTGATTTATGTGGTCGAGACATTTGACCTAGTTTGAAGATACAATGACTAGCTGAAATGTCTCTGTCCTCTTGTAGTTAGCTACAAATCTTCATCACAAACCACTTAAGTCTCCTCAATAGATTGTTCTCTAGTAATATCTTCTGCCAGTGGATGTACCTGCGTGAAAGTAACAAATACCCCAAGGACTTACTTCATCTTACTTCCGGTCTAAAAATTCGGGCATAGTCTACCCGTGTGACACATTTCATTCAAATCCGTTAAGCCGTTTGAGCATGAAGAGGAAACAAACACACATACACTCAAATACTGAATTATATAAACTTTTGCCTTTTATAATATTAATATGATGATGGCGAATGATTAGTCCCCCTATATTCTAATTCCGCTATGCGCGACTCGTAAAATACCAACGAAAAAGTTTCGCTATGCACGATATCATATTCGCTGGCATTCTAGCAGGCTCGCACGCAAATGACTAGCTGAAATCAATTAATTCTCCTCGCGTTTTCTTAACTTGTAACCCGAGCTTGATCTATGCGGGTGTCATTACTTAGATTGTAATATCATTATCATCATATCAGCCGAACGACGTCCACTGTCGGAGATAGGCCTCACCAGGCTTACTATATTACCAATATATTAAGAAAGTTACATAGAAGTATAATAATGATATTTGTAACATTTAACGCTATAGCTATCTCTTGGAACATTCCAGTAAACACTTTTAATTAAAAGGCAATTTTTGCGATAAAATCTTGACTTTTTGTTAGAAAACATTGTTATAAACTCAGCCGCTTCCCACGCACAAATTTTTGATGATATAAAGCAGTTTTCAGTAAATACTGACTGAAATTTTATTTGATATTATAAATGTGAAAATATGTAGGCATGTAAATGTCAGTATGAGTACCAGTGTTTTTTAACCGATTGCAACCGTTTAGACTGGAAGTCGACTGAAACATGGTTGGGAAAAGGCTAGGCAATTTTATTCTTGAACACAATGTATCAGAACACCAACTTAAAACACAAAGCAGTTATTTTAATTGAAAGCCTCTCGCCTGGATACGATTTGCCATGGCCAACCTGGAAAACTCTAAACAGACGCCGGACCCAGGTTGAATGCAGCAAAGACAATCTCCTCATGACGTGAGGATTCTCGAACGGTTCCGATCTTCAGTGTTTATGCGGTGTCTTTCCCCAGACCATGACCTTTCATCTTGATCAAATGACAACGTCAGCGGGCGGCATACTGGGCTAGGCAAGGAATTTAACTTAAAAAAAAAAAACTAGTTTTGCCATCAATACGCTAAGATGAAGAAGAACTACTGATAAGATTTTAATTACATTGCGCGGCCGTCTAGAACCCGGATAAAATCGTCCCAAAAAGTATTTCTTTAAGAAATATCTCGCGTGGATAGATGGACCGCAAGAGGAATAGAATGGAATTTAATAAATCTCAATTTAGCTCCTTAATACAAAATCTCTGGCTTGGTACTTTCTTGTGAAGTGAGTTGTGGTAAAGTATTACTTACAAATTATGTTTTGTATTGTACAAGATAATCTTAAATCCTTGAAACTTTGCTAACTTTTATTAATAAACAACAATCATACCTATTCATCTTGGATAAGTTAAGCAAAATAAAATCTAAATGAATTGTCACGATTACCTAATTACTGAGTAAGCAGTTCAACTACTTCTGTTGAATTTAAAATTATGTTAGAGCTCGTGTTTGCTAGAAATATTTGCGAAATTTGATTCTAAAACTAAACAATACACTTTACCCCGAAAATAAATATTTGAATCAATCTTATCTAGTTACTGTTCTTAAACAATATTCGAAATGGGTACGATTGCAATTTTCTTATATTTTTCTGCCGTATAAATTTACTCTTTTGACAAGATTACAGTTTCTTTTATGGTTATACCGGCCACATTTTTTTTTAAATTGATATAAACCAGTGCTGTTTTATATCTTATGAAACCCAAAAATGTTTATTTTTTCATTGACATGGATCTTGGGACTTTTTCTACTTTCCATAGGATAAGTCTGTCTGCTATTATACATATTTCTTCGGTTACCGACCTTTGATGCTGATCCAGTAATCCATGCTTCATCCAATATTGCCTACATCAGAAATGTCATCGAAATCGTCCGACGCCCTCGCACTAGCCGACAGCTGTGTCAAACAATAGGCAGGAGGCCAATGAACTGCGACACCAACTATCATTACTACTAACGGTCCACTGTAGACTATCGCTGACTAATATAAGTTATTAGTATCACTACTTAGGACTAATAAGGGTTATTACTTAGTCTTGATGAGGGGTATTTAATATTCGACAATATGGAGTACGCACTCCATGGTCAAATTTATATAATGGGACAATATGATAAGTTTTTGTCTAGAGTTCTGACTAATAGGTGCTTTGTTCTTATGGACTTGATCTAAATGGATATTAGCAGTTTATATTCTACGGATACTTACCATTTGCTATCTTTTAATCATATTTTTGCTGGTTTCATGCAAATAGAAAATGTCGGTATTCCACAGTAATTGGTCTGCGGAGGTCGTATTGCAATCGCTATGGGGATAATATAATTTATCATACTCCTCCGCATGTGGATCGATCGGAAGCCGATCCAAACAACCGACCGCCCGACCAATCAAATAAGGATGCCTACTTAAATTTACCCAATTTACGAAAAGTTTAGTATATTACAGCGGTTCTAACAACTAACAAAGTTATTGTCCTTTCCATGGATATACAGGTATTCTTTATTTATGTACATACTGAGACTGCGTCTTTTTTTTTTTGGTGGGTAAATCATTTAATGACTTCCCCCTTCTTAGACGGAACGCGAGGGCGTGTCAGACTTTTACTGACTAAAAACCCACTCCTGTTCCTTCTTTGCCATTGTTCCAGGGCCCCGGGGATCTCTTTCGCATCACATACGGCCTCAGTAGGCTTCGACCATACTGGGCGCCTACGGTTGCCGACATCTCCTTGAACACTACGCGCCGACGACGATTTGGGCTCGGTCCGGACGATTACAAGACGGTCGGACGGCGAGCTACCCATTGCTCACTATCCGAAAGCCCGCGCCTTTGGTGGGAGACTGCGTCTTAGAGGTATACATATACTATAATAGAGCCCAAGGACGTTATCTATCTACATTTGTCAAATGACTATGATGTCTTGAATTTTGCAGGACTAATTTAAAGATTTGACCTCTACACTCATCCCAAGATCTTGACCTTCAAACAATTACTGCTCCAATATAGGACAAGGATATGGCGTAATTGTGGATTAAAAGGAACAGCCATCATTCGTTCAAGATATTAAACGATACGACAATAATGCGGTCACGTCAGGAATGAAAACATTGAAGAACCGAGATCTAACCACCAGGCACGAAGGTTCATAATTTAGAGGAGAGGCTTGAAGCGTTTCATAGGAACAGATTTACAGGTAATTCGAAAATATTGAAAAATTTTGAATATTTCAAGACGAACCAGTGCGTGTTGCCACTGTTGCCAGTTATACACGACTTGACATATTGCTTTAAAACGTGGTCGCTTACAATATGCCTCAACACACTCAACAGAATGCTGCTCGTATTTTCCTTACGTGATCGAATCGGACATAAAGTTATACGCAGGAAAACTAAGGTTACCCACATAGCATGAAGAATCTCCGATCTTTAGTGGCAGTGGGCAGGAGGGCACATTGCTCGCAGAACAGATGGTTGATGGAGCTGAAAGGTTCTGGAATGACGACCGCGTACCTGAAGACTCAGCTTTGAAAGGCTTCCCAGAAGGTGGACCAAAACCTGGTGAGGGGACCGCATAGGAGAGTTCGTTGTGGCGACCCTTGGAGGAGTCCATGTCCAACAGGGGACGTATTTTAGCTAAAATGATGATGTCGATGATGACGATTATGAACATTAATAATGTAGGTACTACAAAATTTTCGCGGATAAACTCCAGTGACTCATACAGAAACCGCCCAGTATTTAGAACAGTATACAAGATTTCCGTCAGTGGAAGAATTTAATCAATAACTATCATCGTGATAAAAAGGTAGTTATGGGTACTTACCCCACGGGCGCCAATAAAATCAAGGTACTCCGAAGTCTTTCTTAAAACTACACAGTATTTGACAAGTTCGCTCCTTTGTTTACTAATCTATGACTGCAAGCTAATTATTTATTGTAATGAGATGGCGCCGCGATTGTGCCAACCTTTTCTGTTTAAATATGTGCTTAGAATTGCGTACTTATTTATCTGTCGATTTCCTTGAGGGATTTTCCTTAGAGATGACGAACTGTTTATTTATAAAATTACTTTCAATAGTTGAATTGACTACTAGTAACCGTAACATGGCCGTTTTGGGCTAGAATCCTTGTGATAACTATGATCAAAATCTTTTCAGCTGCTATATACAAAACATTACTTCACTGGGTCTGGCGGGAAAAAAGCACCACCAACCTAAACGAACATAACCTGATCGTAGCAGGTAAATGTGGTACATAATTAAATTTAATTTGTGTATACTGTACACATACATTAATATGTTGTACATAGTTCGCGGGACGTGTGCCGAATCCGATATGCAATTAAACATCCATTCTCCCCGTGTTGTATCATTTTACTGTTTACACATTCAAATTATTTCACTCTTGCTGTTAATTTTAATAAAAATTCAGAGTCGAAAATGATAGCAGCAGGTACATAGATTGGTGAGGCATTTTGGAGTGATCTATGCGGGTGATCTAGGCGGACTTGTCAACACTTCCCATATAAAATAATACAAACTGTGTATCTCACCATCGACTTGCACTACGACTCATATGACAGCGCTTATATAAAAAGATGTCTGCCTCTGTGTCCTCATCTCCACTTTTTTCTTCTTAACTACGCAATAGATTGTTTATACAGTTTTTTAGTAAAAGAAAGAGCAAATCTTAATATAAGCATTAGAATCTTGATATGAGGAGCGAAACCATTGTATTGTTCGTCAAGTCGTTGAGCTCCTTAGTATTCCTGAGTTGAGCTTTACAAATACTGACAAATGCTTGCACTGACTTGACAGGTCCACTTAAATATGTGTGGTTCTTTCTTCAAAATACCACCTCAGACACTAATCTGCATGGTTCTCATATGATTTGACCATGACATGTTTGCAACTTTGCAGTATGGACTTTAAAAGAGACTTTGACCTCTGAGTTTGATTCGGTGTTTCTACTCAGGGTAGTCAGCTAGGAAACACCGGCTGAATAAACTACTTTGTATTAATATAACGATAAAACCGAAAAGATTCAGACGATAAAGTTCATGATACCTTTGTTTCTGGGTCAAGGACTGTTCTGAGCGGCATTGGTCCCCCTACACTGATGAGCATACATTCTTACATAAATATTGTCTCAAGGGGGTTCAGGCTACATAAAGGTGTTTTTTTTTTTGTTAAAAAAGGGTCCTATTGTTGGAATGGCCGTCTGAAAAGAATTAGTTGAACCTGTTCAATATTCTGCTGAAGTAAACTGTAGTTCTTTTTATTATAATGTTCAGTATCTTTTAAATGATTTGGCATTGCTTTCGAAATACGAAATGGAATCTTTACAAAAGTCCTGTTTGGCTAACTTGACAAATTTCACATACATACATACAAACATACAGTGATTAAAATGATATATAGATACATAATGTATATGGTTTGCACTCAAAGCTAATTGATTATTTCTACAGCATGCATAGAATTGTCAGAAGCATATCCCTCAGGAATACCAGATCGTTGTACTTAAAAAAATGGAAAATAAATTAAAAACGCAAATTAAATTACCACATAAACATTATACAAAACCTCTACATCTATAAAAATTAAAGGAGAAACTGACTGACTGACATATCAACGCACCGCCAAAACTAGTTGGACTATGAGCCTAAAATATTGCACAAGGTTTCCCTTTAAGACGTAAGTGACACTAAGAAAAGGATTTCCTCAAAATCAGCCTCTAAGGGGATGAAACAAGGCTCTAAATTTTATAAAGAAAAACCTACATTCACGAGGGCAAAGCTGCTGGCAGAAGCTAGTTAGGGAAAAAAGGTCCTCCAGCCATCACCCTCCCCCTCCCCTCTCCATTGACAAGACACCCCCCCCCCCTCCCCCCTGCGCCCGCTTCCCGTGCAAACGACAGCACTTCTCTAATGCATACAAATGTGAGTCCACCAGGAACTATGAGGAACTACTCAGCATTCTACAGGGAAACGGAAATCCTCCGTAACTGAATAATTCTGGGAACTTTTGTCTCCTGTTATCAGACTGTACGTTTTTACTTTTCATTTAACTTGCATTCAAATTGGTTTCCTTGACAGTGTTCCTTCAATGAGCTACTCCATGATTCAGCAATGTTGATGACTATTTTATACATGGTTGATGTTTATAAGGTTTTTATTATCTTAATTTGTTCGTATGCATGTCCGGTTACCAAATCGGTTAATAATTTAGTTTTCAAGCACTTTCTAGCATCCGATTAAGCTTAAAGGGCAGGTCTCCTCTCCAGAGAATAGGCTGCAATTCAATTCAACACATGTCTTCGTGTTTCGAAAGAAACCAAAGATTTAGGACATACTGATTACCACTCGATGTTTTCCATCATGAAATATACACTGCTATAAAAGCAATGCTGATGAAATGAATTACAAAAAGTAATGTGCCCGCCTGGGTTTATATTGTACCCACGACCTTTAACTCGTAAGTCGGAGCCGTTACCACTGCTCCTAAACTTGAAATAGTTGTATACATTTGGAGACAATGCAATGATTAAGTGGCCATAGGAACTTCTCAACCAAACAATAAGATATCTAGACAAGGTTTACCTCATTGGATATAGCTTCTTCTTCAACACTAACTACACTAACAAGCCGCTACTGAAAGGTGATAATTGCCCTAAGGTATGTGTATACCCACGGGATAAAAATTATCCTATGTGCTATTCCAGGACATGGTCTACCCTTTTGTGTACCTTTCGTGTAAATTTCATCCAAATCCTTTCAGCTGTTCGAGCGTGAAGAAGTAACAAAACATACACAATCGCAAACTTTTGCCTTTATATATTAGTGTAATATTGTAAACCTACTTGCTAATTAGGATTTAACAGACTATTTAATTACGTTGACATTATTTTATTTTTCAACTTCTGAAGCAATAACTGGAAACGATGCGGTGTTCATACGATGGTTCCGTGTTCACAAATAATGTTCCCTAGTAAGCGGATAAGCGGTAATGGAAATATAGACAATTAAAATGAAAGACACATCACCTCACTCTGGTGCTTTACTGTCTGTTTTTCTTAATCCTAATGCTCCATTTCACTCTACCTACATAGTTGATACTTGGTTTATAAATAGTAGTTGGTCACAGAAAAGGTCAAGCCTCGTGGAGCACCAACTTGAAGCTGAGCGGCCGCGGATCGGGCGAGTATCGACTTACGAGTCACACCTAGAACCGGCCGCTTTGTGAGTTACACTTGAGGCAAATACCTTTCGAAATAAAAGGGCCACTCTCTTTTATCTAATTTGGTACTTAACACGTTGACAACGGCAGTAATTTTTATATTATTTCCAATCCTGCAGCGGTACGGGGTGTTTAAGACCTGTTTTGAAAACTATCGTTATGGCGGTTAGGGGCTTATTAGACTCCGTAACATTTAAGAAACTAAAAGGGTTTTTATTTTGTTTTTTTGTGTGTATATCTGTTAGGCCTCAGAATAGGTCGTAGGCTATTTTGTACCCTCCTACCCCCACCCCCAATTTTTCTTTGATAATTTATATGGTAGAAACACGTTTGCCGGATGTTTACGAGGAAATAATTTTTTATTTGGACTGGCCTGTTGGTCTAGTGTGTTTGATTCCCAACCAGGAAAATTGTTTATGTTATGAGCACGATCATTAGTTCTGTGTCTGGATGTAATTTATCTATATATGTATATATTTAGAAATATATAACTAGGTTTATCAGTTGTCTAGTACCCATAACACAAGCTCTGTAGCTCTGTGTTCACAAGTTTATGTATAAGTTGTGTTACTTTTTGGTGTAAAATAAAGTTTATTCTATTCTATTCTCTGCTTAGCTTGGGACTAGACGGCGTTGTGTGATAGTTGTGAAATATTATAGGCAAGCATATAATTTTCCATATAAAATGTCAAGCTCCTACTTGAGCCAATCGGAAGTCAGCGATAGACCAATCAATATCAGCCATAACTTATTTAACGAAGCAGTCAAGCTAATCAATCTGATTGCTTACAATTTCACATCTTCTAAACAACGTTGAACAATCGTCAGGTCCTCGTTAATATTGTTAGAAGAGTTAAACTCTTAATTACAAGCTGATAGCGGATAGATTTAATGAATGGACCCTCCTCGTAGCAAATAATAATTAATTGGTGCTTGTTTGAAACTAAAAGATTAAACAAAATACGTTTGTAAAAATTTCAGTGATTACAACAGTGAAAAGCTCAATGTAACTCACTGATAGGTCTCCTGCTACACTTAGCAGCCTGCTACACTTAGAGTGTGGTGTAGTAGTGGTGATGAATATTCAACATAGGCGTGGGCTTGCGAACGGCGAAAAATGTGTAGCTCGGCGTCCGGCCGTCCGGTACGGACCAAACGCGGATCGACGGCGCGTTGTGTTCCACGCGCACCTCAAAGAGAAGTCAACAAAATAGATGAAGCCAGGTCAGGCCGACGGCTGCCAGAGCTGCGGATTGTTCGAAGATGTTACCATAGCCCTCGCAAAAAGGGGAAAACTGAAGGAAAACTGGTTTTAGACTGTAAAAGTTCAACATTATAAAAAGTACCTAAGTAAAAGTCTAACACTCCCTGTGTTAGACTTTTACTTAGGTACTTTTTATGACTTCCGTTTATGAGTAATACACAAAAATGAAAATAAGAAAAACATGCAGTGGGTGGATGTCTGAGACAAGATGTGCAGACAACAATATAACAAACAGTAAACTACCTGACCGTTTATTTATTTATTTTTATTTATTAAATACTTTAAGCACAAAAGTACAGCGGCGGACTTAATGCCTTAGGCATTACCATTATCTCCACATAGAGCCTCAGAATAGGGGATTAAGAACTAACAACCAGTTTTCAGGATGCTATTTTCACTGACCCGCGTTCTGAGCAATGATCTCAGCACAAAGTCATGGAGTGTGGCTCGATATACATACCCAGGCAGAACGAAAGATTTTCATATAGAACTGCTGTTATATTAACGATACGGTTGCTGGTTTATATAGAACTGCTAATATATTAACGGTATGGTTGCTGGTTTATATAGAACTGCTATTATATTAACGGTACGGTTGCTGGTTTATATAGAACTGCTATTATATTAACGGTACGGTTGCTGGTTTATATAGAACTGCTATTAAATTAACGGTACGGTTGCTGGTTTATATAGAACTGCTATTATATTAACGGTACGGTTGCTGGTTTATATAGAACTGCTATTATATTAACGGTACGGTTGCTGGTTTATATAGAACTGCTTTTATATTAACGGTACGGTTGCTGGTTTATATAGAACTGCTATTATATTAACGGTACGGTTGCTGGTTTATATAGAACTGCTTTTATATTAACGGTACGGTTGCTGGTTTATATAGAACTGCTATTATATTAACGGTACGGTTGCTGGTTTATATAGAACTGCTATTATATTAACGGTACGGTTGCTGGTTTATATAGAACTGCTAATATATTAACGGTATGGTTGCTGGTTTATATAGAACTGCTATTATATTAACGGTACGGTTGACCGATTGGCTGCGCGTTTTTGAACAAATATTTGTATGGCCTACAGATAGTTCTTTCAGGTCTGATTTTCTTGTGTATGTGACCTTACACGTTTGTGAACGCACTGGAGTCGTCGACGGCGCGTAGTGTTTCGCGCGCACCTCACCTACTGGGCCCCTATATATCTCTGCATAATGTAGGAGCCCAGCGGGGCCGAAGCCTACTAGGGCTATGGGATGAATTCTGAAAAGTGAACCCGTGGTCCTAGAACGCAAAAGGCAACTGAAGGAACATAGGTGTGGTTTAATCAGTAAAAGTCTGACAAGCCCACCCGCTCCGCCCTAGAGCAAGAGAATTCGTTAGAAGATTTAAAATAAAGCGGATTTTGGTTAAGCGATTGGCTGCTGAGATGCGTATTGCTATTTCGATTCCCATCTCATTTTCAAACAAATATTAGCATGGCCTACAGATAGTAGTTTCTGGTCTGGGTGTCTTGCGTATGTAACCTCAAATGTTTGTAAACGCACCCACGACAGTTATTCTTAGTGTGGGACAAAACATAAAAAAAATAAACTTCTATTCTTACTTTACGTCCAGTAGATATAACGTCGTTCTTTACGTAACTATTCATCTATAAATCGATAGGCGCACGTCGCGGACACAGATTTGCGTCAAACGAATGTACACAGCTTTGATATTTCAGACACTGTTTACTGAATACGTACCTATATATATAAATATAAAAAAGAATTGCTGTTCGTTAGTCTCGCTAAAACTCGAGAACGACTGGACAGATTTGGCTAATTTTGGTCTTGAAATATTCGTAATAGTCCAGGGAAGGTTTAAACGGTGAACAAAAATATTTTGAAAAAATATCACGGAAAAAAAACAAATAATGATATTTTTTTATTTATTTTCACAAAAAGGAGGTACAGTCTAAACAGTTTACAATAAATAAATGACCAAATACAACGCCATCGCTAATTAAAATGTCATCATAAAAAGAATTATGTTGTTTATGAAATGCCAATAGAAGGCGTTATTCTTACTATGAGCCGGTACGAAGTTGGCCGGGTCAGCTAGTAACACATAAATATTCGAACATAAACCCGGAAAAAGGACTTTTGAAGCTGAAAACTATCTCGACCGTTCTCTTAGAAAATGAAGTGTGAAACTGGGAATAATATAATAGACACGAATAATAGCACTGAATCAAAATTGATACATTACATCGGTTAAATTATTCAATACTGAACGCTTTGCCAGCTTCCTCCAAGTTTGTACTGAAATATTCAGATGATTCGCTTCTCAGTATCATAACCTGATTCACAAAGTATAAAACGACTAGATTTTCTAGGAAACATTATCTCCTTTTATAGAGCATCTCATAACTTGAGTAAATTGAAAAATTGCTGACAATGACTAATGGGAATGACTGGGACTAAGAAAAGGTGTCATAGCCTGGGATGCGGAAAAATAATGTGGATAAAGTACTCGGAGAATAACATGTCACACATTCAACTAATGAAAATGATTCGTCGGAAACGTGGCTCAACAGAGCCGTCCCATACAAATACACATAACACATATTGATATTGATTGCCGGAATGTGTGTTTGAAAATTGCTTATCTTTTTATTTCCACGAGTATACGACAGCCCCGAGACATGTAATTAAGACTTAAGACGAAACTTACGTAAGCGCGGAGTGTCGGCCACAGTGAAGATATTGGCAAAGTTGCCGACATTCATTACCGCTCGCCGACCACTCGCTAACTGCTGAGATTCGCTCACACTCACACTGAAGCTACTAATGTGTGGTAGTCGTAACTAAGGGCTCTTCTGTGTATCTTCGTTACTATTTTAGAATTATCAGGGTTGTATTCAATTTGATTTACCGATAATGCTTGCATTTGTTTTTAGGAACAACTAACAAACATTTCAGTGTTTTATAAGATGTCTCACAGCTGATTATCGCTATTTTTTGCCGCCTGCTGTAATCCTGGTGCCCTGAGGCTCAGTGGCAATTTCCGCATTTTGGAATTTGCCCTTTGGTTAAAGGCATATTATTAATTCATGAAGTTGAATTGTTCAACGTCAACTTCAAAATACTTCAGATTTATCACAGCAGCATCCCCGTACCCCATCATAACATCCCAAGGAATCCACTTAACCCCAAAACATTAAAACTTCCAAACTACTCTAGCCATAACTTCACTTAAAATCTCATTACAAAGTGAACAAAAGACGAAGTTTGGCACAAAGTAATTGTCGCGACTGGCGAAGCAATCTCATAACAGTTAGCAGCACTGTACGTACCCCGGGCGAAGTCGGGACACAAAGAGAGCGCACCGTGTAGTGTGCGGCTTGTGCCACTACCAATTAAGTTGTAGTCACAGAGAGCTTCCACGGAAAGAGAAACGTGGAAGAGACATTATTGTGTTTTGAACGTGTCGTGTGGTAAACTGGTAACCGATAATAGTGACTCTAGAAGTGGGTAGAGCGAAGATACTTAAGACATATGTAAGTTGATCGTGTTCTATTAAAAGGAATGCTTTAAACTGAAACAAACAAACAAATAAGTGAAAAAGCTGTCAGCGACATTGAACGTTAACGAGTATATCGGGTAACAGGTTGATTGTCTTGTAAACGTAACCAAACAGGTGCGAAGAACACTTGTGACTGTGAGCTCTATGACGCTACTTAGGAACTAAAACTCGAAATCCTTCAATGTGGTATTAGAGTTCTCCGCACAATCATAACATATACAACAGCCCAAAATCTCAACTATCGGGCAGTTGGCCGGACCAGATACAACACCCATCTGCTCAGAGGATCCTCCCTTGTCAACGGAGGTTTGCAGGACTTTACACCCTAAATGCTACTCCAACCAAATGTCCTACTATCTCGTCATAATTACCTACTCAAGTTACATTGATTTCAACCTTGAAATTCTGAATCGTCAAGGAGTTGCTGAGCAATAAGTTAAAATAGTTTTCTTTGCCTAATGATAATATTAACATTATTAAAAAATAATATTATTCTTCTGATAATTGTTAGACTACAGAGAACGCAATGGACCGGTCGTTGTGGCGACACTTGGGGGAAGCCTATGTCCAACAGTGGACGTCATTCGACTGAAATGATGATAATACTAGAGAACATCTTTAATAGTTGCTTAGTTATGGAGGATTAGGATTTTCTATAAAACTACCTGCCAGTAAAGCATCTTGTTGATATTATTATGTCGTTGATGTAATAATATATAAATTAGTATTTACCCGTGAATGTCAGCAAATTCAAAATGAATCTTCACTGTTGTCGTAAATGGTCTCTTCCATAAACTGCACACCTCCGCTCCCATTGCTCCATACATCCCGCACCAGCCCAAAAGCTCCCCGCTCTACAACGTTACTGCGCACACAATTTTTCACGCAACGCCCGCCACTCCACCGGCTAGCCGCAGTGGTTTACATCCGATAAATAACTCGATTTCACACGTTTTTTAAAACATGTCGAATAGTACGTGTTCTGAAAACTAGATCGCAGGATTTTACGAATTTTAACAAAACGAACTCATCAGACTGTGTTTTTACTTTGTTGCTTTGCTTTGCTGTAAAAGCTTGTGTTATTTAGTGTTGTGTTGTTGTAGTATTGTGTCAGTGTGCTATGTCCTCATAAAAAGTTTATACGACAAATCAACAAACATGTACCTAGTTATAATTCACAATGCCTGAACATTTCCATACTACACACTGCTCTCAATGACCACGGCAACCCGTCATAGAGGCAAATTGTAGTACCATTACTGAATTATGTTTGAATGATGATGTGATCACTTACGTGTGTTTGTTCGTCATCGTAATGAGTACACATGTTTGTGCAGCTAACACAATTGCAGCTCGTTAGTGAGCGCGATACTATGTACAATTGTGACTGAATGAGGGTGGATATCTATGTATTATATTTGCCCTTATCGTGAAGAAAAATAATACTTTTTATTATTTTAGATGTCAGTGGTATCGCCCACAGCCAGCAGCGGCGTGCGTGTATGACCAAGATATATTACAATTAACGAAGCTAAATTAGTCTAAAGATCGTAGCAAGTGAAGTTCTGTAGTTTCTGTCTGAATCAATAATCAGGTATATACTCGTACGTAACTGATTGTGTGTAGGTATTTATGTCCATTTTTTTATTCACTAAACCATTTTAAAACAAACATGTTCAATATTTCTGTGAAACAGGCAGCCATTCTATAGTAATATTATAAAGCTGAAGAGTTTGTTTGTATGTTTGTTTGAACGCGTTAATCTCAAGAACTACTGGTCTGATTTGAAAAAATATTTCAGTGTAGGATATTTATCGAAGAAGGCTATATAACATCACGCTATGACTAATAGGAGCGGAGTTTCGAACAATAATGTTACAAAAAACGGGGGAAATATATTCCATTGGAGAGCTTCCGTTGCGTGCGCTGCGTAAACGGTTAAAAATACAAAAAAAAATATACTACAAAATTGTTTCCCTTTAAAAGTTCTAAAAAAAATCTGCGACAGGAAATGTTTATTAGATTTTTTAAGATTGGCTCACTATTACCTTTTTATGATAATCAAATTTGTCCTAAAATAATGCATTATTTGCGAGGTGTTTTTATGAATTTATTATTAATCCTTATCCAAATAAGTATAATATTCATTTCAAGTACTTCATTTTGATTATAATTGCCTTTACATCATTTGATTTTGATATATATCTTAGGAGATGGATTGTGTGAAGAGTGATATGAAAGAAAAGGAAGTTAGTGATAGCATGACGAGTAACAGGGCAGAGTGGAAGAAAAAAACGTGTTGCGCCGACCCCAAATAACACGGGATAAGGGCAGGAAGATGATGATATATCTTAGGAGATATCAAGTTCTACTCGCCCAGCGCCACGGCCGTCGCGTCCCGGCTGTCGGGTATCGCTGAGACTCTATTAGGTAGACGCACTGCTCATTCAAGTTTTGAACTGCCTGAACATAGCGTGTCGAGCACACGCTATGTAAAAATGTCCCTTCCAAGATATACGTTTAATCATATGGCGTAAGGCATAAGCATACGGGATGAATGCATTCATCGATCTCATGTAGAGCATAAGAAGCAGTAATAAAATAATGAGTGGAATCACTTTGAAATTTGCTGGTAATTTTGTTTTTAACTAGAGCTGACATTGTTGAGTCTTGCGTTGAGAGCACATTTAAGTGGAGGTAGGTACCAATTTTCCTTCAAAGATACTTTTAAGCAATGGAGAAGTACCTTATTGTGAAAATTAAAACAAAATCGAAAATGATCGTGATTTAGGTGAGAAAGTTACCAACATTGAAGATTACCCAAAGTTTATCCAGAATTGGATAAACTTTGGAGATAAGATATAGTCCAAATAGAAAATAAGGTCTACCAGTGGATGTGTCAAAGAGTAATATTCGCAACTAGAAATAGTATCGAGGAGATAAGCAGCAACTACATTTCCATAATGTAATGAATCTCTTGATTCATTATCTTCTTAGATGCGGTACATTACCCTCATGAATTCCTGAATTCAGTTACTCCGAGTGGCCTTCCCCCACATTCGCTCAAATTGAAACAGTTACACCAATTATTTTACTACAAAAACTAGGGAAACCAGACTCGAAGTAAGATTTCTTCGCTATAACGCAGTGCCACAGTTTTGAGTAGTCCAGTAGGGCAAATGTAATAGTGTTATGCATCTTAAGCAGCCTCCTAATGTACTAAAGAGTAACCATGGAGTTTCTTGCCGGTTCTTCTCCATAGGAAACGACTAATTTGGAACCGTGCACTAGCTTCTGACGTTTTATAAGTGCCCATGTAGGCCTATGTGAAATAAAAAACTTTTTACTTTAACTTGACTTGCACTTTACAAAATTTCCAATTTCTACGCGAACGAGCTATTAATTATAATTTAAAAAACTCATTTAAAAAAAAACCAAATAGAAAAAATTTTGACTTCTACGCGGACGAAGTCGCAGGCAAAAGCTAGTAAGTGATATTTAGGAAGACGGATGAGTCAACGATATAATCAAAATTGTCGGGATGGCCCGATTGGCAGAAAATAGCGAAGTATGACCCAACCAGCCGGATGGAACAACTGTAGGCGGATGATGAATTTTGTTTATACTTATCAGACTGATTAATCGTTTTACGAAATAAATCATACATCAAAAACTACGTCAATAGGTTGTGATAGAGACAGTAGGTAGTGGTAACATTATCCTACTTTACGTTTATCTTCCAACTGAACACTAAATAAATCTTCTCAACTGCCCCACTAGGGCTCGTATATCAGATCCAACACGCGATCCATTGACACTGACCTTGCTCGGTGGTCGGTGCTCAGAATATCGTGAACTGTGCCGCTGCTGCAAGTCTATTTATATAAATAGTTGTGAGTCTGACTCACCCACAGACAATACGGTGCCATCGCAAACAACAACACACCATCGCGCCTGTAATTCGAAAAGAGTGCAGAGGTGTATGACGTCACTACATTTTGTGAGTTGGGTAAGTATGTTTAAGTCCCATGTTCCATAGCCCGCGTCGATTTCGACCCGCTGCCCCTCACAGAGATTACTTCCCGTCTCCATCCCCACTTTTAAAAGGGGCTGAGAGGCACCACGGCATGCTGACTTTTCAGCTGACGCAGGACCACACCGAACATTGTCAGTTCGGGAGTCTCCTGTTTCGGATTCAGGCGGAAAAAACGTCCAGGTGTCACCATTGTGGGGACTGCCCAGAGGACACGGTGTAAAAGCCTGACACGCCCTCTCGCTCCACCTTAGAGCAGGAGAAGTCACTTAATAATTTCCCTGGTAGTAGCGGTGGTGTTATAATAAGAAATAAGCATGATTCGAAAGAAACCGTAGCGCCATCTTGCATCTTAACGCAACTGTGACATCAGGTGTTATTACTTATGCCCGGGTCCTTTTTTCTGGACGAAAGACATCTTTTGTTCTTTTCTGTACTCCTAATAAAGTATATGAAAAATTTCATGATAATTGGTTTAGGTGTGTAAAGGTCATCCGGGCACAATCCAAACTCAGGCTTTTTTTTAGGTGGGAAAATCATCTTATGGCTCACTCTGATACTATATCCCGTTCTTGGGCGGAGCGCGAGATAGTGTCAGACTTCTACTTACTAAAAAAAACACTCCTGTTCCTACTTTGCCTTCGTCCCAGGGCCCTGGGTTTCACTTTCACACTACCCGTGACCCCAGTAGGCTTCAACCCTGCTGGGCTCCTACAATTTTCTGGCATCTCCTTGAGGCGCGCGTGGAACAGTAAGCGCCGTCGATGACTTGGGCTCGGTCCGGACGGTGACCGGTGTCGGTGACGGTTGGACGCAAGTCCGCGCCTACAGTGGCCGGGGCGTGAGGACCGTTGGAGGCGGCCGATCGCGTCCTCACGCTAGCATTAATGCTTCGCAGAAGGAGACGACCGCCTCCCACTCCTCCTCGCTCCAGACCATGGCCTGTGTGTTATTCATTGAAAGATCAAAGATTCTTATTTGAATATAATTTTTGAAAAGAATACAAAAAAAAAAAATTGGAAATAATACAAAATCCCAAGCAAAAACAATTCTGACAATTATTTTAAATATGTTTAACATACATTAAAGATTAAGTTTAAAGTTCGATCTCAAAATGTGTGGGCGACAGCGTGACGTCTGACACACCGACTACTACACTACTGAAGTGATAAAGTCCTCTACCCAAATGTCAAGGAAGCGTAAATCCTTATCCAAACGAATTTGGTTAAATGGAGCAGTGAGTTAGTTTACGTGTTTATTTGTTCTATTTTCTCGATCCCCACGTGATTGGAAGACAGATTATCTGTGACTGGAGCGTGGACAGCTAGTTACAGATGGCAGATGAATGATGACGCTGTTTATTGCACACCTAATACAGAAATAACAAATGAATGTCAAAGAAAGGTTATTCATCATCATCATTTCAGCTGAAAGACGTCTGTTGGATATAGGCCTCCCCCAAATGTCGCCACAATCACCGGTCCTATGCGTGTCGCATCCATCGGATTCCCGCGACCCTCACCAGGTCATCGATCCACCTTGTGAGAGGACTTCCAACGCTGAATCTTCTGGTACGTGGTCGCCATTCCAGAACCTTTTGTCTGCTCTGCAAGCAATGTGCCCTACCCACTGCCACTTAAGTTTGGAAAGGTTATTTATAATGGGTAATCTAATCGCAATTCTCCAAGACAGCATAAAGGCCGAAATAAACATGACTGTCTGTAGCTGGGATAAAAGTATATAAGTAGCTGGCATGCCAGGGAGACAATAAGTTTTGATTGGCGGATGCTACGATGCACTGGCATACTTTTGTATGCAGTTAAAGTATTTATGAACAACCCTATTCGTATAAAAATCTTAAAATCCTATATGCATGGCCTCATTAAATTGCTAACACCGCAGGTCACTCTCATTCATGACACATGCCATTCAGGAATCTTCCTACACGACCATGCTCAATGTAATCTAGATCATCATTATTTATCACAATTAATTATGCCTAGTACAAATTATTGTGACTTTTCATTTATTCTACTTGAATTTACTAACCATACTGACTGGCTTTGGTGTGAGTTCTTAGATATGCAAACTGCAAAACTCTACATGACATGAAATTTAAAATAGAAATATCTATCTGGCCAAATCCACCAATCATCGTCATCCTCGCCCTCATACACTTTATTGGAATTTACTGAATGTCTTTTTCTATCCTTATTAGATTAAGTTTTTCTATTAGGTTTGTAATTGTGTAGCCACCTGGTATACATTCAAAATAACCACGCACTCACATGGGTGCATTTGTGTTGTGACGACAAAAAAGTTATTGGCTATTGTAAGTTAATTAATTTTATGTTTGTTTTCATTGACATTGTTTCAGTTAATTATCAACTGTTTTGTATTCTAAAAAAAAATATCAGCTCAGTTCAAGTTAGATCAAATTATTATTTAATACCATTTCTAGTTTAATGCCGCACTTATTGTATACTTACACGTTATTCTTCTGAATAATAAGCAATCTAACAATTTCCACTCGTCTCCAAGAACCTATATGTCTGCCACAAAAGCCGAGACCTTCAGAAGAGAGCACGGCGCGTGACGTCATAGTGTTTGTGACAAGACCTTGAATGTTAACCGCGAACTAATGACGTCACCAACACGGTCTGGGACTCTCCAAATAAATGAACTTAGATGACTGATTTATTAGCACTGTACAGTAATCAACTGTGGTTGAGATAATCGTCAAAGGTAAGGTCAAATACGAAAAAATAAATATTTAATTGAACTCCCATACAAAAAACGCGATGTTTTGACGTTTTTTGCTACTTACAGTAGGTACAAAACAGAACAAAACAGACTTTTAGTGACTAAAACTACACCTATTTTCATTCAGTCGCCTTTTGTAGAACCATAAGTGTAGTCTTCACAAAACCAATTTCTTGGCCCTAGCAGGCATCGGCCCGGCTGAGCCCGGTTTGCTGACATGTCTTTAAAGCGCGCGTGGAACACTGCGCACCGTCGACGACTCGAGCTCGTTTCTTATAGGACGAACGGACAGCGAGCTAACCTTTACTCGTGCCCGATGAATGCTCTGCGGTTCCCGTCGCCCGGGGCGCCTCCTGTCGCGGCGATTTGGGCGTGAGGATATACGTTCCCTTACTGTCGCGGCCACTTCCTTCGCTAGCATTACTGCTTCATAGAATAGAGTCCAATAATAAGAGAAAAGTGTCCAATTGAGACACAGGACACGATGGAGCATACTGTGGAGGTCCACCGTATGCTCCACCGTGTCCTCCGATTTTGCTGACATCTAAGTAATAATTGTAATTTTTTATTTCACAATAAGGATTATAACAAGCGTGGTTAATCCATATTAATCACATTTTCCTTTCAAGAAAATTGTATGGCGCCAAACTAAATCCTGTAATTTATATACGGAAGTGACAATAAGGAAAAGTTGTGAAGAAATCTTGAGAATAAAACCACGTGACGTAACTCGACGTCTATTCGTTAGACCCACTAAAAGTAACTGGGAATCGTTAACTCACTACATCGGCAATATCCGGCGATAAATAGACAGAGATTACTCTGTATTCGCTTCGTACGTGTAATAAAAGGCAACTTTACAACTCTAGGGATTATGTCTAAGGTTCGGCCCGAAGCGTTCCGTTTTCTGCTCTTATCTCAGCTATGTACTGGGATCAGCGATACGTATGACAAGCTTGCTTTATTGTTCTTTCTTCATATTCAGTTTATCAGTTTTTCATAGTAGTTCAAATTCAGGTTTTTTTTAAGGTTACCGACAAAACCGATGTTTGTATAAGTTTAACTTATAGGTAACACCTATACAAAACCCTACCACACTCTCCCTTTCAGTTACGACTGTAATTATGACCTCATCTGTAGAGGTAGGTTATTATCTAATGAATATTATTATACTGTTAGAAAGCTAAGTGTGATATGATACTTTTTATCACCTAAAATATAGGATGAATGCTTCTCTAACCTAATATCCTTAGAAAAAAGTGAATTCACAGAAATAGTGCAAAGGCGAGGTTATGAGCCATCTCATAGTAGAGACTGTGACACTGATCTAACCCTTTCGTCTGTATCGAATTGTGCATTATTATGTTTTATGACCAACAACTACCACACAATGCCATGTTTGTGACAATGATACTGACCTTCCATACAAACACGATATCATATTGTCACACACACACACACCATGGAGGACACGACATGATATTTACGAGGTGCTGCGAATCTGATGTTATTAGAATTTATGGATATTACATAGTAACAGAAGTTCTTAGGATCCCGGACATAGAAAAGGCAATGTATTTAACATAGAGAGCGCTCGGTATACCTAGCTCATTACTATGAGCTAGGTTATATATGTCCTATGTCCTTCCCTACAATGAATTTATTACAAACGTGAAACTATATTTTGATGAAGCTAGCTATGACATTAAAGGTCTTTAAGTAAAGAGTGATACTAGAATACTTCAGCATCGTCGATCACATCATCGCTTACAATCAGGTGAGATAATGATCAAACACTTTCAATAATAAATAAAAAACCCGTCGAACTCGCGTACAAAGGGTTCCCAACCAATTGTATGTTTTTAAAATGAAATATAATATTTTAAAAGACCGAGGCGTACCCTTTAGGCAGTGTAAGATGAAATTCTTCATAAACAATGAACAGCTTCACTTATAAGATTTAGTCACAATCACAACGTTATGGTTCCTCTAGAAACGTGTAAAGAGCTGCGTAGATGAATGTGTTTGATTAACACCAATGGGGTTGCTCAATTTATAAAGCTTAGATTAGGTTCTGACTTTAACTGTGGATACATGCTAAGGATGATAACAAAGAACTCGCAAGTGTTGTAGCTAGCTTTGTGAAGTTCGGTGCATAGCTGACAGAGGAGATTTTATAGTTAGAGCATGCACGTACGAGTGTAGTCATGACATCATTGAAGCAAAAAATAGAACATTATATGACTAGGGGATAAAGCATATTGAATTCCGAACGAAACGAAGGTTGCCAGTTCGGAATTTAAAATTAGTGCATTATTTAACAAGTAGAGTAAAAATCTTTTTTACACTACCTGCTCGTGCCTTTTATATGTCAACTCTAACCTAAAGCAAGTCATTCTGTCCCTAGGGATCTAAAGTACTCTGGGCGTTCCCTAGAGAATAATGTAATTTGAATTTGGAAAGTCAGAAAATTTTAAATGTACGTGCATCAAACGAGTTTATTAGAAAATCAAACTTGCAAGTGCGAGTCGGATTCGCGCATTGAGGGTTCGTACAAACTTACCTTTGAAAACAGTTCAATTCTCAAATTGAGTTACGAAGATTTTTCTTGTAACGTAAAAGTTTTCAGATTTTCCCCTATACTCATGCTACGAAACCTTGCTCCATGCCTAATTTCAGGATTCTAGGTTAACGGGACAGTACTTTATGAATTTTGATGAAAGGGTCTTGACAGACAGATAGGCAGACGGACACCAAAGTGATCCTATAATTGTACCGGTTCGGGAGTTAATTATGTATAACCCTAGCACCGCTCGGGATTCAATCTTAGCACCTTCGTTTTGTTCGGAATTCAACATGATGCCCGCGACATCAAGACACCGTTGGCCGAAAGTGCTACGAACAACTCATGGAGGAGAAAATACATGGTGTTACGGGACATACTGTTCAGCTTAGCTTCACCGCTTAGCTACCTCGTACATCTCTAGCGAAACCGCAGCCTAAATAATGTGCAGGATCCAGGAGCTGGGACTCGAGGTGGCATTGCACAAGTCCGAGGCCATGTGCTTTCACGGCCCTCGGAACGCGCCACCACCGGGTTCCCGGCTAACGGTGGGAGGAGTCCACATCGGCGTCGGGTCAACGATGAAGTACCTGGGACTCGTTCTCGACAGCCGATGGGATTTCGACGAGCATTTCCGACGTCTGGCTCCCAAACTAAATCGGACTGGGGCTGCTCTCTCGCGGCTCCTGCCCAACCTTGGGGGTCCAGACGCCTCCTGCCGGAGGCTCTACGCGGGGATCGTTCGGTCCATGGCCCTTTATGGCGCGCCGGTGTGGGCGCCGGGGCTGCGGAAGCAGCCGGCGGCCCGGCTGAACGCGTGCCAGAGGGTCATGGCCATACGGATGGTGCGAGGATACCGGACGATTTCCCGCGAAGCGGCGAGCCTTTTTGCTTGCCAGCGACCATGGGAACTGGAGGCAACAGTCCTTGCACTCATGCACGAACGGCGCATGGAGATGCAACGCCGGGGCGAAACTCCGCTGCCGCAACAAGTCGCGGCATGGCGGACAGAGTTCCGGCGAGATCTCATGGAGAAATGGCGACAGCGACTGTCGCGACCCCGTGCTGGGCACGCCACAATTATGGCGGTAAGTCCCCTCTTTGAGGCGTGGTTGGAAAGACCTCACGGCGTCCTCACATTCCGCATGACGCAGGTCCTCACCGGACACGGTAAGTTCGGGAGGTTCCTGCACCGGATTCGTGCGGAAACGACGCCCGGGTGTCGCCACTGTGTGGCCCACCCGGAGAACACGGTGGAGCACACGGTGGAGGTGTGCCCCGCTTGGGCAGAGCAACGCCGTGACCTCGTGAGGGCAATCGGCGGCGGTGATCTCTCGCGCCGGGCCTTGGTTCAGGCCATGCTCCGGAGCGAGGAGGAGTGGCAGGCGGTCGCCTCTTTCTGCGAAGCAGTAATGCTAGCTAAGGAGGCGGCCGATCGCGTGAGGCAACGGTCCTTACGCTCCAACCGCCGCCGGGATTCCGATCCCGATTTCCGGCCACCGTAGGCGCGGACTTGCAGACGGCGAGCAATGGGTGGCTCGCCGTCTGACCGTCCGGTAACCGTCCGGACCGAGCCCAAGTCGTCGACGGCGCGTTTTGTTCCACGCGCGCCTCAAGGAGATGTCAGCAAATCGTAGGGGCCCAGCAGGGTCGAAGCCTACTGGGGCCACGGGTAGTGTGAAAGCGGAACCCGGGGCCCTGGGACGAAGGCAACGAAGGAACAGGAGTGGGTTTTTAGTCAGTAAGAGTCTGACACTATCTCCCGCTCCGCCCAAGAGCGGGGATGTCATTAGGATGATTTTCCCACCCAATAAAAAAAAAAAAAAAAAAAAAGCCTAAATAATATCATTCATCTCACCATCATCTTCCTGCCCTTATCCCGTGTTATTTGGGGTCGGCGCAACACGTTTAAATAAAATAATGTCATTCAATATATAGTAAATATCAGTATAAAATATGGCAATTTTATCCTTCAACATCATCATCATCATTTCAGCCGAAAGACGTCCACTGTTGGACATAGGCCTCCCCCAAATGCCGCCATAATGACCGGTCCTGTGCGTCTCGCATCCATCGAATTCCCGCGACCCTCACCAGGTCATCGGTCCACCTTGTAGGAGGCCTTCCAACGCTGCGTTTTCCGGTACGTGGTCGCCATTCCAGAACCTTTCGTCCCCATCGACCATCCTTCAACAGTAATTGATATTTAATGAAATATTGATGAAAACTGCAACCGTTATTTCAGTTAAAATTTAAAATTTGGCAAACATACATGTCAAAGTAAATTCAAATAACTGTTAATTACACCAGTGGGCTATATTGTTAGTAAAGCTCCATAGAACATGTTAGTAATACTCGTAATAATGTTTTCGGCAGAAAGATGTATAGTCAAGTAAGGTGCAGGTAGGGATCTTGACCGTACTTCCGTAATTAACCTGATAGCCGTGCTATATCTCTCCACTCCTCAGGCATCGCAGGATATGTTGCCCTATTATTGCTACGTCACTTCGTGCTAGTGACCGCTTCGCATTATGTCTTAGAAAGAGGTGATGCTGCTGCTGGTGGTGATGGACGTGGTGGTGCTTCCAGTTCTCTTTCATTCCATACTATGGCCTGAACCTAAGCCGGACGCGAGAGGTCGCCACCGATCGCTTCCACAAAAACACGGTGATACTCCACTAAAGTAAGACAGGTTCGCGGGCTTGCGGACGGCGAGCAGTGGGTAGCTCACTGTCCGACTGTCCGGCGGCTTTCCGGACCGAGCCCAGGTCGTCGGCGGCGCGTACTATTCCACGCGCACCAGGGAGATGTTGGCAAACCGTAGGGGCCCAGCAGGGTCGAAACTAACTGAGGCCAAGGGTTTGCTTCTACAAGGAAGACTCGGCCCTGGTATGAAAGACAACAAAAGAACAACAGTGGGTTTTTAGTCAGTAAAAGTCTGACACACCCTCACGCTCCGCCCAAGAGTGGAGGATGTCATTAGATTAAAAAAAAGTGAGACAGGTCACGCCAAACGGCAGCCTACCAATTATAAAAAGTGGAGCAGACTTGGTGCACAAAGGTGACACCTGGATGTTTCTCCCGAAACAACCATCTCCGGTGAGGAGGGCACCATGTCAGGCAGGAAGTGAAATAATGTCATGCCTTATGTTTAGCAAACTGAACTCATGTAATACAAGCGGTGTTGACATTTGGATTACTAGGGATTACTGCTTTTATTTTCACAATTTCTCAGAATGAGTTTCATCTAGCCTCAAAGAGTCCAAAGTGAGGAGTTGGGCTGATCTTTGATTGAAAGACTGCATCATGTATATTCAAAATCCTATCTTGCATGAGTTGTATATTATCTAGTTATGAGTAGTTCACCAGATCTTCACGTATGTTCGCGTCATCTCCAAGGGGATAACGCGTTGTGTTCACGAGTGACTAATATCTCTGTCCAGCGGTCATGACCTTCACTTGCATGCATGACACCATACAACCGCACACCAGTGCAGACGCGGCGCGACGCTACGTTTACGAGTAGATACAAACACACGTTTTGGTATATATCATAACGTTTTATGTGTTGTTTGCGGTTTCATGTGTTATGGGCATATGGCGTCGTAAACAGATTTAGAGAGATTGTATCATTAGATAGTTTTTCAGAGTATTTATTTTGGTTTTGTAGTTAGTTGATTGTGACCACAGTCATTGTAAAATGATTGTAGTATTAGACTGACGACTGGTGATGGATGGTTTAGTGAGTGATGCTTTTGTATCAAGTTAAGGACAATACACTATTACTATTGTTTATTGAGACTACTTTGAACTTTAGATAAGATTACTCGTGAAAGCTAACCTGTAAAGAAGACTTTACTAAATTAATAAAGACCAACAAATTGAAAACAGGTCATAAGCCTCGAGAATAAGGCTCGACAATCAAACAAATATATTCGCAAGCAGTCTGCGTATGAGTCATCCGCAATTCATGAAATTACAGACATGAAGCTCACACTTCCATAGTAAAAGGCAATGGGTTTATTGCCCTTCATAGGCGACAGGTAATGTACGTCCCGCGGGAACAAACACCTGCTCGATAGAAATACATCAAACTACCCGCCTTTTAAACGACAAAAGCCATTCGAGCTATTAAAGGTCGCTATGCCCCATTGCGGTGCAAATACTAATTTCCATACTGAGACTGAAGGAGCTTTTACTACTACACTTAATTACGACTTGGCGATTACAGACAATTTAGAACTCTATTGGCCGGGTGAAGTCTGGCCATTAATCTTAGATATCCAAGAACACCTAACTTAGAAAAATCAGGCATCCTTATTCCAAGATGTCGTCAGCTTATCAGTCACGGCAGCGGTGACCTCTCGCGCCGGGCCCAGGTTCAGGCCATGGTCTGAAGCGCAAGGGAATGGGATGCGCCCGCGTCCTCCTACGAACCAATTACTACTGCTAGCGAACGTGAGGGAATGAACATCCATACGCCTCAACCTAAGCCACAGGACACTCCTGGCGTCGGGAATCGTAGGGCGATCTCCGTCTACCGTAGGCGTGGGTTTGCGGGTGATGACGAGCGATGGATAGCTCGAAGTCCGGCCATTTGATGAGGACTGAGCACGACTCGTCGATGGTGTGTGGTATTCCACGCGCTCCTTAAGGACATGTCAACCAAACCGTAGAAGCTCAGTCGGGCTGATTCGCGGTAAAGAAACGGGGAATTCCTGAAAAGGAAGCCTGGTCCTGGAACACAAAGGGAAACTGTAGGACACACGTGTTGACTTCTCCTGCTCTAGGGCAGAGTGAAAGGGTATGTCTGACTTTTATTGACTACAACCAAACCTATGTTCTTTCTTTGGTATCCTGTCAGTTCACCAAAAATTAATTTACAAATTTTCATTCATAACATGTTTCGTTATTTCACGCATGCCAGCTTCCATTCTGCATGCAGCATGCAACCTTGTTTGCATCTACTTTTGTTCATAATCAACTGTATTATTAAGTGTAACAGTGGTATAATGAATGTTAGGAAACATCATACTTCGAACAAATGTTATTTCGGCTACGTGTAACATCGCTGAATCTTTTTTTGACGAAATGAAACGTCGAAAAAAAAATCTAATTGATAATAGATCAGCTGCTACAGTGGCAGAACTTTTCATACAAAAGCCTTCTTTAATTTGAAGGCTAAATTAGCAAGGAAACCTCTATTCCCCCTATTCTGTTCATATTTGTTGCACAATACCGTCATTATCGTTTAGAAAATTTATTATTAAATGGTTTAGTCTAAACGTACTTTTTCCAAAAGAATGAAAATTTTAAATGAAAAATGTATAAATAGTATACGAGACGTTGGTTGTTAACTAAAATTTTGCGAATGGAGTTTTGGTGAAACATTAGTGAACCTCTTTCTTTGCCATTGCGTTCCAGGTCCGTAGGTTTTCGTTTCGGAAGTAAACCTGTGGCTCCAGTAGGCTTCGGCCCTGCTGCGCCCTTACGGTATCTCTGACATCTCTTTGAGGCGTTCCTGAGGACCGGACAGTTACCGTACGGCCGGACGGCGAGCTACCCATTACTCGTCGTCCGCAAGCTCTCGCCTACGGTGGCCGGAAATCGGGACCGGGATCCCGGCAGCTGGGGCGTGAGGACGTTATTTTTTTCACGCGTGCGGGTGAGTCCTTCGCCAGCACCACTAAGAGGAGAAGGCAACTGACTGCCATTCTTCTTCGATCCAGACCATGGCCTATACCAGGGCCCGATACGAGAGTTCACTATCGCCGATTACCCCTACGAGGACACGGCGGTGCTCAGCCCTAGTGGGACATACCTTTACCGTATGCTCCACCGTGTCCTCCGGGTGATCCACACAAGGTGAGATCCTGGCGTTTCTTCCGCACGAATCAGGTGCACGGAACTCCCGAACTTGCTATGTCCGATGAGGAACTGCGTCATAAGGAAGGTGAGGATGCCGTGACGTCTTTCCAGCCACTCCTCAAAGAGGGGTCAACCGTGATTATGGTGTGCTCATTACATATGTAGCTAAGTGGTGTGTATTATTTTAATAAGTTTTACATGTCATGCCATTTCATTTATATAAATGGCGCGGGTCAGCGACCCGGCCACGCAAAATAATATAATATTATAATTTTCAGGTTATTATTATAGATACGTGATACTTTAAACAGTTGGACGTGCCTTGCTGTGAGAGCTTTAAAGGATTTCATTTTTTTAAGAATCATTTTATTGCCCCACACTAGGAATTACTCCTGTATGTTTAATTACTCGTGGATGTGCAAATTTCAGTTGTGTTGTTCAGAGCGGGAATCGAACTTGCGACACGCAGTGCAGAAGCCAAACGCTCAACCACTAGACTAACATTCGACCACTACAATTTTAAGTACTATTGAAAAATCAGAATGCCAAAATTATACGTAGTGTTTTCCTTAAATTGTACGTCAATGTTGCTAACAGTATATTTATACTAAACACCCTTTAAAACTTAAATCATTTCTTACGAAGAGAAATGAAGATAATAGAGAAAAGAAATACCATTCAATAACAGAAACCACGAAGGTTTACCTAAAGCTGTAAGTACTTTGTAAAGTTCTTGTTTTTGTATAGGTGGGTAAAAATTTAAAGTTCAAGAATAAAAATTTAAATAAAAATACATACTTCAGGAAACAATGAAATAACTTCGAACAAAACTGAAAACCATTAGATTGGTAAATTGGATTCGAACTCATTCGATCGAGTAAATAGTGTTGTCCAAAACGATCCGAATTTAAGAAATTTGTTTTAACAGGCGTTGAGCGCCTCATTTTCACAGTATACTCATTATAGCAGGTGATGTAACTAATTAGCGTTGTTTTCAAATTATTCCGCGATAATGTTTCGACTCATTACCATGAAAGCTCTACATTGTGTTTACATTCCAGCCATAATGCCTTGCAAACAAGTAATTATGAACCAATGAACAAACAAATTATAAAGTTGTCATAATTTCTCATTTTGTTTGTTTATCCTATTGAAAAATTGTAGTAAGTTTCAGCAAAATAAACAGAAATACTCGTTTATCTTCTTATGCTAAATATTTACCATTATATAAATAGTTCATTGTAAAGAAAATTATAGAACTTAACTCACCCTTCTCCAAGAAAACTCAAGAAAGTTCGCCACACAAACTGTAAACAGCGCTACGGCGTAGCTGCGTAGCGACGTAGCACGGGCGGGCGGCGCGCGGGCCTACGACGGACTGGCTCACAGCGCTACGGAGCTTTCATGCTCGGCCCAAGTCTAGAAATACAAGCATCATTTTTATTTTAATGGTCGAAATTATAATTTTTAATTGTTGGTAACTTATAATTGGGTCAATGCCTAGTGTTCAATTTGTAATATTGTTTTCATCGCAGATTGTATAAAAGTTAGTAAAAGTTGTTACAAGTGTATTTTATTTTTGTTAGAATGACCTTAAAATGTATATTTATCACGTTCTATAAGATTCTTATACCAATTAGTAATAATTGGTATAAGAAGCTTATTTAAGTAAGTGTCTTAGATTAAATTGAATTGATCATTAGTACGAAAGACTAGTGAGTGGCATTACGTTGGGAAATAATGCGAGGTACTTACTTAGGTGGGCCATCTCAACGGTAATTGTAACTTAATCTTTCATAAGTGCGGCTTGTAAGTGTAAGAGCGAACATGATTTGAGTGTC
Organism: Mythimna vitellina; assembly: GCA_949316375.1. Classification (NCBI taxonomy): domain Eukaryota; kingdom Metazoa; phylum Arthropoda; class Insecta; order Lepidoptera; family Noctuidae; genus Mythimna; species Mythimna vitellina. Next base: position 511,896 of record OX438687.1, on the reverse strand, counting down.
ACTAAGTCATTTCGCTTCAGAGAATACATAGCTATAACTTAGACAAGGACAACACATTCTATTTATTTTTATTACTGCGATAATTTACAAGTTCTTGTTGACTTGTTTCTTACGTGAGAAACTATAAAGATAGTAGTCGAATAAAAAACACTGAACTTATTTAGTTATAAAATATGATTTTCTTGACGCGTAAAAGTATTTGCAGTTTTTTATTGTTTACCAATAAGTTAATTTATTAATCAATCATCACCATCATCACTACTTATAAACATCTCAACTAATACATTTTAGAGTATAATAGGTATATATACGAACTGAAAACAATAATATGTACAAACGGGTACAAAAATAACTCATAGGGCTTTAAAAAAAATCATCCACATCGAGGTCAATGGGAAAAGTACCTAGATAGCTGGCAGCATTGCCACGTCGGATAGCTATGACGATACGATTTTAAATAATTTAGGTATCATTTTGTTAGAAATCGTTAAATATTAAAAATACTGTTACTGAACTTTTGGACCTAACAAGTAAGAGAACAAAGCTAAGTTATTTTTGATTGCTCTATGTGTAAGAGATAACTGTACAGTTAAACCTACATTACCTTTATCAAGGACATACACAATAAGTCCGTAAAGTTCAGAGTTCAGGAGCTCGGCACTATCTACTATCGAAGTTATTTGTATGAGACAAATATATTTGACTAATAATACTCTTCAACGCAAAAAATACAAATGATTTCCCTTTACTTAGAAGCTCAGCTCTCAAGTCAGTAGCAGTTCAATTTGAATACTTAAAACGTATTTGACGGAGCGTTTTGAATTTTTATTAAAAATTTTTTTCGAACTGAAAAGTGCCTCGATGACTTATGGGTATAATTTAGACGGCCACCAAAAATATTTTTATGACTCTAAGCCTAGGCACCAAATAAAATAAACAACTCCAAAAAAAATCAATTGACTTTATTATGAGGGCCCTAAACTATATAATATTATGATCCAAAATAAATGAAATAACATCAGAAAAATCACAAACCTTGCACAAATATTATTTTTGGTTCCTAAAATGGATCAACGGTCACCAAATTCTATCCAACTCAAAGATTAATATTACTACCAAAAATCTTACTCCAAAATAGTAAGACGTCATCCAAAATACGTTATTTGATCCCAAACTACTTTAATGTAAGACTAAAACTACAATTGTTTCCCTTTATTTCTTAACCCCACACTCCGCACCCCGCACCCTGCAAAACCGCCACCGGTGCGTGAGGCACAGGCCGCGCGCTCCTCTCACAGTCGTCGCTGTAGCGGCTTAAAACGTTCCTGCGCTGCAGCATACGTAGATCGATGACTTATTGTCTAGCTTTGATAAGGAACATAAAAAAGTTTTGGTGAATTTTGTAACACGTCTGATACAGATATTCCAATTCATAAGGGTCGGTTGTGGATGTATGTGTAGATTCACATGCACATTGTTTTTGTGTGTACTTACGTACATACAAAAGTAAGTGCATGGGCAACAATGATATATGTAGTACTAAATCATTCATCAATGATCTGATATCATGAGATAGAACAAATATAACTACTAAGATAAGAAACAACTGAAACATTTGACAATTAATCGTGCGATCTGTTCTAAAATAAATTCATCTGTAGAATAACCAACTCCTTCAAAGGTATATACTACCAATATTAGAAATGTAAAAGTATGGATCAATCAAGACAAGCGGCTGAACGAATTTGCATTAAATTCGGAAAACTGGATATGGATTCTAATCCCGGTAACCCTGGATCCCGTTTGATAATTGTCGACTTTCCCGCAAGCGAAGCTGTTGGCAAAAGCTAGTGAACTACAATCGTAAAAACTGATAAAAATTATATCTTAGTCCTTATTCATCACATTTCTTAGTTATACTAACTAAGCTCCATTTTACGATATAATTTATGACGTCATTATTTACTTTTTTACGCAGTAATTACAATTATGTCGTGAAACATTGCCGGGTCAATGTCAGACCTCAATCTTCGTTGAACTCAATTTATAGACTTTAATATGGGTCAGTTCGGCCATGTTTGTCCTAGATTTTTCGTGTCCTGAGCCTTTTCAAGGGTAGATGTGTTTGATAGTCGCTTAAGTACTTGGGAATTAACCAAAAGTGTGAGGTCGCCGATTCGTTGTTCGATAGCTGTCGGTTAATGTTCCTCAGGGTCTCCCTATCAACTCAATCAATATTTATACTAATTAAGTTGATTCTGGTCGAACCAGAAGCTATCTAAAATGAACTGTAAATTGTAGATTAAAGATTTTATAATATCCGTGTAATTCTGAACTCAAGACATGCAAAAACTTGTGATTAGCAAAATAAATTATCACTGAGGTACCTTAAACGCCCTGAAAACCGTTTCAATTTCTCCTTTAGTAAGAAAAAAATTAAATACCAAAGAGGTCCTTCACCCAGTTTTCGGATGAAACAAAACAGTAAATACCTCTTTTTATTCCATTAACTCAAGACAAACAAATACCAGCGCCAAATTAAACCTGAAAAACAAACCGGTTGAGACATCTTAATTTATTCCTCCCGTTCCTGCATTTATTCATTGTACAATCCAATTCTCTTGAGTCACAGAATGGTCTAACCTAATTATCTGAAATTCTTCGTGAACTTATCGAAGATATTTCTTATTATCTCTGCAGTTTTCCATGACGTTCAAAAATGACGTAATGATATTAATGCAAGTTATTTGAGAGTTCAGTAAAAACAACTCTTCATAAATTAAAAATAACGCGATGCCGTATTCCGATGTTTGCACGGGCTGTAGCAACAAACACGTCGGTTTCAATAATTTATGCATCAACTGCTAGTAAATTATATTGTTTTTAAACAACATCGGACGGAAAGTAATAACATCACTGAATACGTGAACGTTCGACATTGACTTTGAGAATTTATATCGAGAGGTACCAACATAGATACGCATATATATGTATTGTCCCAACCAGCCAATAACGGTGGGTAGCAATATACGGATGAATAAATACAAGAATTCATATTCGAGAATCATATTGAATCTATTACTCTTATACATAACATAATAGTATTGCTGGGACTCAGGCCTCCTCTCTAAGAGAGAGAATGGGTCATAATCCACCACGCGGACCCCCAGTGCGGGTTGGTGGATGTCACATGTTTTCAAATTTTTGGTTCTAGAACATGCCAGTTTTCTCACCATGTTTTCCTTCACCGTTTTGAGAGCAATAGTGATGAAATAAATTATACAAAGTAATGCGCCTGGTTGGGTTTGAACCCGCGACTTACAACTTTGTAAGTAGGGACCGTTACCAATAAGCCACCACTGTTCTCTACTCTTTCTGCTCTTTACTATTATAAACTACATATTTTATCTCACAAAGAATAAAAAAAGATAGAATTTCGTTCAAACGTATCACATTCTCTGTTAGATAAAAGATAAACATGTTTTAGAAGAACATTAGCAACCACTATGTTCTAAGACAACGCACATAGAATAACGTAGTTATCATAATGGTACAATATATGTTTCGTACAGAGTGCACCCACTGCTCCTAGACTTTTATCTATTATATACTATATTATCTGCCTTTCATAAAATATTTATCTATCGTGTTCTACGACGCGCGACCACAGAATCGTAGTAGGATATAATTTCGGAGGACATCGATTTTCTTTGCTCGTTCATAAAGCTATAGATACCATTTTACCAGTACAATAAATATTCTGTGTGGACATTACAAGTTAGAGGTCCCAAATGAAATTGTTCGAGTGCGGTTGGAAAGTTCAGAAAGATGTTAGTTTGTTGTTCCCAGTGCGGCTCTGATGGCCGCCCGGGCGTTGTGCCGACTGCCCGGCTGTTGCTGGCCACAGTTTAGAATTACGAGTACATAATAGTGTTGAGATATTCCCGGGAAACACCGGGAAAATATTAAATATTTGAACCTGTTTGGCGAACAATACTCCGTCTTTCATACTGTGAAAACGCCTTCGGGAACTTTTGGAAGAGTTACCGTGGCTCTAGAGTACAAAAGGTAGATGAAAGAACATGGGTGGATTCTAGTCAATTAAAGTCAAACACACCCTCTCTTTCCACCCTAGAGCAAGAAAAGGCATTTGATAAGACACCATCTCAAAAAAATAAAACGGTGACAACATACATGTCATTTTATTAGACTTCATTATGATCTCGTTAACATTCACTTCTTTGTTGCTTATTAGTTTTTGTTCTAAATAGAGTTTATTAACGTGTGTTATCCTGTCTCTAAGCAAATGCTGAGCTGCATCCTTTTTACCTCAGGAAATCCGCTTCCAGCGCTTCTGCAAACTAGTTCTATTTTTTATCAGGAAAAGTTGATTTTAATAACTTATGCTTTAAAAGGGAAGTCTACGCAAATCTTTTACCAACACATTAAGAATACGTTTAGATAAGCAGTAATATACAGAATACAAAGTACATTGTTTGTAATGTATCTTGAAATCCATTACACTCCTGAGAGCGTTGCCCCCGGCGACAACACTAATATCATACTCCATTATTTTCACAAGGAACCAACGTTATTTACTGGGCAGTGAAAGCTGTGAGTACCAACGTGCTCTACAAATTATTTTAGACGTATACATTTACTGAGCAAATAACACAAATGTCGTAACACAAATGTCGGCCAGAAGCAGTTTATCGAGAAGAAATGAGACATTTTCTGTTATGTTAAAAAACTTTTAACATTTCATTATTTTTCGGCCAAAATTAAACCCAGGTTTAGATACAGACTAGATACCTGCAGTATGTTTCTATTTCACAACAATAACTCTCTAATTTGGATTATTATTAACAGTACTTTAACTAGGGAGGTGTCAGAGGTGCCTTGCCATAGAGCGCAGACCCTAACGGGGCGAAAAATGATCAGAAATGATCAAACCAAAGCCAAGTTTTGTATTATTCATTTCATCCGAAAGAGTTACTGTTTTTCGTACTATTTCGCTCCGTACCATAACCCGAACCAGGACCGGGTGCTCGGGTCGCCAACGTCGATCGTCCGCACGAGAGCACGGGGAGGCTCCGCCCAAGCGGGGCCCACCATATGCTTCACCATGTACTCTGGGCGATTTACACAGTGGTGACACCCAAGCGTTTCTTCTCGCTAGATCCGAAACAGGTACCTCCCGAAAGACTCATGCCCGGTGAGGACCTGCGGCACGCGCATTAAACTTACCCAGCTAGAGCTTTTATAGGGGCGCTCTTGCTGAAACTGGTATTAAGCGCAGAAAAAGCGAGTTATGTCACTGATTATAAATCTTGGAGCACACTATATGTATATACGATTAACGAGAAATACAAAGTACCACAGTATTTATTCAGCAAGGCACAACACAAAGAAAACATCGTTAGAAAATTTGCACTTTATCATCTGCAATCTGGTAGTTAGCAATCGTCGAAATCGATTTATTAATATTAGCTTCCCCGTATCGTGAATCGTATTTTTCTTGCAGTAAGGCAGTTGTAGGCTCGTATATGAATAACTAGCTAGCTAACTAGGTATTCGCAAGGCAAACACTACAACTCGTTCTCGAGTACTTATAAATAAACAAATAGGTCAATATACTTTGAAGGAAAACGTAAGTTATGCAGTAGTAGTAAGTTGTAACAGTTGTTATTGGCTACACGTAGTGTTACACCCTTGGCCTCAAAAACGCAGCACAACCGTAGGGTCGTGATGAAGTGTTATTATGAACACCATTTTTAATATAAATGGTCAAAAAAGGGGTGAATACTTTATTTTGGTAGCAAGTGTATTTTTGATTAACAATTCATTTGCATTGATTAATCAAGTGGGTATGTTTGTATAGAGTAGTGTACTTCTTCTTCTTAGCGTATCGATAGCAAAACTAGTCAAATTCCTTGTATGGCCCAGTATTTGGCCACGGCAGTGCCGTCCGCTGATGCTGTCATTAGGTCCCTACGTGAACAGGTAACAGGGCACGTGATGCAGGATCGAAGGTGGGACATGGTCTGCGGAGAGACGCCGCACAAGCACTGAAGATCGGAACCGTCCGAGAACCCCCATCTGTGGAGATTGTCTTTGCTGCGCCCAACTTGGGTGCGGAGTCTGTTTAGAGTTTTCCAAGTGGGCCATGGCAACTCGTGTCCAGGAGAGAGGCTCTCCGACGGCTCGACAAAATCATCAGGAGGTTTAAACTTCTCTCGCCAGAGGACGCATCTCTCTGAGGTGCTGTTACATTGAGATGGGCTCACGCTTGCAACAAAACTTTTACGACTTTTAAGTCTCAGGGGCACTGAACTGTAGTTGTGCATTGGATGACGAGTAGTGTACTAAGAAATGACAAGGTAATGTGAAAAAACTGAGTACGCTTACTTTGTGTACCTGAGTTAGTTTGTAAAGTAAGTATAAATGGGATTTTGTAGCCTGAAATCATTGGAATATGATCTATATGACAATTCGTAAGATTCTCTGGACAAGGAAAAGAGCATTTCCCGTAACGACTTAATCAGTTTATGTATTACAGTGAAGTAACACCGCACTCAGACCTCACACAGATATAGACATTATCGATGTACTCAAGGTAGTAGTAAGTAGCAGTGAGTAGGAGGGTCGTCCACTCTTCCCCAGTACCTCTCGGAGTATCAAAAGTGTTTGATATTCCGAGGGGTACTGCGAAAATACTGGCCAAGTGCGAGTCGGGCCACGCGCATAGTAAGGTTCCGTAGTGGCCAGTTACAACACGCGGTTTTAGAAAGAGGCTTTATGTTTATTACTATCTTCTTCTTCTTCTATTCGATTCGATGGTAAACTCGTCAAACTTTTTGGCCCAATAGGTGGCTACATTAATAGCAGCATCGGTATCACTCATAAAATCTTCCAAAGTGCAGGTATACGGACACTTGGGGCATTCCAACATGTTATTACTATGAACATATTTATTGAGTTGACGGTTTAAAGGGCAAGGGATGGAAGGAATGGAGCGGAGCTCCAGCCTTAGCTTTCGTGGTTATTTTTTATAACCAGAAAGTGGCTTAAATAGAAGATAACTAGAGGCTAAAATCGTATTATTAAAATTCTCAGTAAATAGAGGCTCACTTAGTAATGTAGATTTTTTAGAGGCAAATAATGCTATTCAAAAGAAGTCTGTTTAATTAGCACCCATTTTGAATCTGGGGCTTCTTACTCTGTGAATTGAAACGTATTTAATAACACATTACACGTTCATATTATGTATATCGTTGCTATCATCAAATCAAGCCAATTAAATCAAAACCCAACAAGACGGAAAAAATATTTTCTTAAGATGATTGCCAGATTACCCGGGATGGGCCTCTTGACCGGCTCGGCACTACCCCGCTGAGGTCAGCAACCTCTGACTGAAGCTCGAAAACAAAACTTATCTCAAAGATTCAGAGTTATCATCGAATTATCTGGACAAACAAAGAATTACGAAAAACTACGTTAGCTTAATAGTCGGACTAGTTGGTCTTTTCTAGTGTAAGACTTACGAATTGTTTTAGTTTGTCTATGAGTAACTAACCATGTATAAATAAACATATACGTCATGAAAAATAATAGTAGTATGCTCAGAATCATGTGTTGCATCGATTTCAGTTATTTAATTTCATAATAATAGGCTTTTCTTTTACATTCTTCCTATATCTTGATGGCGTCACTAGCTAGTTTGTGTGTGCTTTGCGCGTGCGTATGTACCAATATCGATGCAATACCGATCTAGTGCGTCGATGTTCGTAGGTAACAATATCGATGCAATACCGATCTAGTGCGTCAATGTTCGTAGGTAACAATATCGATGCAATACCGATCTAGTGCGTCGATGTTCGTAGGTAACAATATCGATGCACTACTGATCTAGTACGCCGATGTTCGTAGGTACCAATATCGATGCACTACTGATCTAGTGCGACGATGTTCGTAGGTAACAATATCGATGCAATACCGATCTATTGCGTCGATGTTCGTAGGTAACAATATCGATGCACTACTGATCTAGTGCGTCGATGTTCGTAGGTAACAATATCGATGCAATACCGATCTATTGCGTCGATGTTCGTAGGTAACAATATCGATGCACTACTGATCTAGTGCGTCGATGTTCGTAGGTAACAATATCGATGCAATACCGATCTATTGCGTCGATGTTCGTAGGTAACAATATCGATGCACTACTGATCTAGTGCGTCGATGTTCGTAGGTAACAATATCGATGCAATACCGATCTAGTGCGTCGATGTTCGTAGGTAACAATATCGATGCAATACCGATCTATTGCGTCGATGTTCGTAGGTAACAATATCGATGCACTACTGATCTAGTGCGTCGATGTTCGTAGGTAACAATATCGATGCAATACCGATCTATTGCGTCGATGTTCGTAGGTAACAATATCGATGCACTACTGATCTAGTGCGTCGATGTTCGTAGGTAACAATATCGATGCAATACCGATCTAGTGCGTCGATGTTCGTAGGTAACAATATCGATGCACTACTGATCTAGTGCGTCGATGTTCGTAGGTAACAATATCGATGCAATACCGATCTAGTGCGTCAATGTTCGTAGGTAACAATATCGATGCAATACCGATCTAGTGCGTCGATGTTCGTAGGTAACAATATCGATGCACTACTGATCTAGTACGCCGATGTTCGTAGGTACCAATATCGATGCACTACTGATCTAGTGCGACGATGTTCGTAGGTAACAATATCGATGCAATACCGATCTATTGCGTCGATGTTCGTAGGTAACAATATCGATGCACTACTGATCTAGTGCGTCGATGTTCGTAGGTAACAATATCGATGCAATACCGATCTATTGCGTCGATGTTCGTAGGTAACAATATCGATGCACTACTGATCTAGTGCGTCGATGTTCGTAGGTAACAATATCGATGCACTACTGATCTAGTACGCCGATGTTCGTAGGTACCAATATCGATGCACTACTGATCTAGTGCGACGATGTTCGTAGGTAACAATATCGATGCAATACCGATCTATTGCGTCGATGTTCGTAGGTAACAATATCGATGCAATACCGATCTAGTACGCCGATGTTCGTAGGTAACAATATCGATGCACTACTGATCTAGTACGCCGATGTTCGTAGGTACCAATATCGATGCACTACTGATCTAGTGCGTCGATGTTCATAGGTAACAATATCGAGCACTACCGATCTAGACTAAACTTTTCGTAACCTTAATTAGGTACTTGAAGAATTCGATAGCTTTTGTTGCGTAAGAAAACTAAACAAACTCCAGACAATAATTAACATAAATTATCATACTACTTTCTACAAACTATGTTATCCAGAGGAAACTTAAGAAAATCTAATCGAATTAGTTGGGAGAGTTTTGACTAAACAAGACCTTAGAAACTTTCTCTTCTACAACATTCTTGAGTAAATAAACAACAAGAACGGTCGCCACGAAAATATTTCAACAGATCTTTGTTAAGGGGATGCAACTCGACATACAGTTTCAGCTTTTCATACAACCGCTCTTACGCGATTATGACGTTATTACACATTTTTCATTAGCTATTTTGAAAAAACAGTATCTTGTGGATATTATCTAGAATTCTATTGAAAGGAATTTGTAAACTCGTGTAAAACTAATCCAGGAAAGACCTCCGTAAATGTGCTATTTTGCATAAACTTTGACACTTCATAATTTACTCAAAAATTTCATCATCATCTTCATCATTTCAGCCGATAGACGTCCACTGCTGGACATAGGCCTCCCCCAAATGTCAACACATTAATGAACGGTCCTGTGCGTCTTGCTTCCCGCAACCTCCACCAGGTCCACTTTGTAGGAGGCCTTCCAACACTGCGTCTTCCGGTACGCTGTCGCCACTCCAGAACCTTTCGGCCCCAACGGCCATCTGTTCTGCGAGCAATGTGCCCTGCCCATTGCCACTTATGTTTGGCGATTCTTCGTGCTGTCGGCAACCTTTGTTCTCCTGATATCTTCGTTTCTGATTCGATCACGCAAGGAAACACCGAGCATAGCCCTTTCCATTGCTACAAAAAAATTAAAAAGTCAGAAAGTATAACAATAGAAGCCTTACAAATTTAATGAAAATTCTGAACGGCGAAAATTTTTTTTCAAATGCTTTTAAGGGTTTAAAACACGTATTTCCTACAACAAGTTTTGTAAAACATTCGAGTAAATCACGGAATTACCGAAAGCTAACAGAATATTCAGGCGTTACCTTTCTTTTTTCGCGTTGCCGTAGAAGTAATAAGCCTTTAAACCATGCTCGATGTTGACGATAGGCGAGTGAAAAAGGACCCTCTTAAGGCGAGGTTATGGGTACCTATGTTTGAGCCTGGATATAAAGAACTATCGTTGTCTTCCTAACTATTGATGCGCATGTGATGAAAAAAGTGGATGGCTGAGAAGGAAGAGGGAGGGCAAAGAAAAATTTATAAGGACGTTTGATTTTATGCCTGTTTTTTTTTTGTGACAGTAAACATATTTATTTATTATGATTATTATGTATATATTCAGCTACAATATACTTACTTATTAACAACTTAACAATATTAAAAACTTAACCAACTTACTATTTATATATACTTAAGATAAAAACTCCTAACTAAAATATGGCGTCAAAACATTCCTGATCCGCATCGCTGTCGGCTGGAAGTGTGCCCAAAAGACTGACGGCTTTACCACGTTGTATGGCAATGCTTTTATTTTCTAATCGAGGTAAAAGCCATGGGTCATGCGAAGTATCAAGTAGGCGTTTGGATAAATCTTTAATGTATGAACACTCGTACCCCACGCCCAAGAGTTTCAGCCCCAAACGGCTCGTAAATATTATTGCCGTGCTCCTGAGATTATCCTCAGCTGCAGCGGCAGCACCAGCACAGCTCGGCGAGCTGGCAAGATGGAATAACACAAGAGTATCAACACAGGAAGCAGGTCACACTAAAGGTCTAGCCTAAAAGATAGGTACTGTGATATCGAAAGGAGATCGCATGAGTTAGGTTAACGAACTGGCAAGTAAAATATACTTTTAAGGATTTTGTTGTTCTAGAATAGGTTTAAAAATTGAGTAGAAAAAAGAAATGTCTAGTTTTTGGAGATTAACAAGCACAACAAACATAACGATTGTAACAAGAGATGCTAATATTGAATTCTTGAAGGAAAATACAAAGTTTTTATACGAGATAAAGCATTTCATTGAGATAAAGTGCCGGTCGTCGAAGAAACCCGTCGCAGAGTCCGACAGTATCTTCCACGGCACTGAAGACATCGTGGATTTGCGGACGACGATCAATGGGTAGCTTGCCGTCCGGTTACCGTCCGGACCGAGCCTGAGTCATTAACAGCGGTTTTTCATTTGGCTTTGGTCCCCTCCAGACCAGCAGGGCCAAAGCCTACTGCGACCATGGGTACACTTCCGAAAGGGAAACCTGGATTCCTGGAACACAAATAAGAAACATAGGAGTGGGTTTTAGTCAGCAAAAGTCTGACATTCTCTCCCGCATGCCCTAGAGCGGCAGATTGTCATTGAATGATTTATAAATAAAAAAAAATAAACAAATCGGTAATGAAGACGTACCTCCCTGTCCCTTAATATCATTGTTTAACATATCGTAAATAACACCTTAACATCCATAATAAACCAACGCGATGCTAATGTTACACACATGAACCGTAATATTAAATATATGATATATATATTATTCCATTATTATTTATATAAAATAAAACCTAAATTATATATTTTCATTGCACTTTAGTGCTGCTTCAGTGAACCTCAGCTGGATGCAGTGATAAAATGTTCAGCAATCTTATGGCGCGTGACGAATGGGCAAACATGTTCAGGTTTGTGTTGATGATGAGAAGAAAGATTATGATAGAAAAGGATGTGAGTGTAAATGTGTCCAGAATCGCAAGGAAGAAAACGTCGTGCTTCGCTAACTCCAAGGGACATAGGACAAGGGCAGAAGGACATTCAAACTTATTTCCCCGAAATGGTTAAGTAGTCTTCTCAAAATGCCTTGAAATAAAAAAACACACCGAAAAGGTCACCTTTCTAAACTCGTTTGAGTTAGAGATCACAATATGAATCTTTAGGCAATCATGAATGCGTAACGACTGTTTTTCGATATTTTTCTGAACATTTTCTGCCTTTAGATCGAAGTCAGACGTGTTCCGATTGCCGAGTGCCCCTGCTCAATAATGGAGCCATTAACATTGTTCGTGGAATTAACTTTTACTCGATAATTTGTTGGCCTCTGGCAGTTAATTTACTTTTCTGTATCGAATTTTCTGCTTTGAATAACAATTTCAAGTTCCAAAAATGGCTTTTTGATAAACACGACGCACGCATGCGTCTCATTTTGTTTTACACAAAGTGAAAATGTATCAACAATAATGACTCCACCAACCAATGGTTGTTAATCAAATATAACGTGACCTTCTGGTAGCGCCTCTCAATCCCTTACATTTTTGATTTGGCTACAATCATTATCGCTGATGGAAATTCACTTGGTCCCGGCGACTAGAGGCCCTACCACAACTTCTTAACGCGATCCATTTGACGACGTAAACTGAACTGTTAAAGAGATGGAGCTGTATAGGGTGTATAGCTCCATCCCTCTTTCTCATTCGCAAGCTTGTTATTTTAACACGTCATGGAAATGCCCCAGGTCTTCTACTGCGTTTCTTACCAAAAAAACACGGACCTATATCATCTATGATCTAAGCGTGTAAAGCGGTTACTCACATATAATGTCTCCGTCCACATATACCTGCCGCGCGGTACTTAATGCACGGTAATTATTATCAATTTTTCGCTCGTCAGCGTCAGCGCGATGCACCGCCATGCACGGGCGGCTGCATGACGTCACCGTCACGAGGCGAGGCCCGTGTTCCACCTACATCACCACTGTCGCTACAGAGATACAATCTTTTCTTGCACTAACTAGACACACGGATTCACTTCTGTTTTTTTACCTGAAATGAACCGTGGTGGTTAGCCATCTTTTCAGATTACTACGTATCATGATTCTGATTATGTCGTGGTGAAGAAAGTTGGTCGGTCCATCTGTATTATCGTCGAGGCTGACCAATCAGAGTGCACTGGATGTTGACATAGGCATCAGTGTCAATTCAATTCAAATCTTTATCGCTGAACACAGTACATACTCGTATCTATACTTTTCCAGACGTTAAGTCAATGCGTAGTTCACCTACCAATTTAGGCATGCAAAATTATCTAATATAGCAAATAAAAATATTATACTTATCTATACTAATATTTTAGAGAGGAAAACTTTTTTAGGAGGACTTTTTTCTTTTCGGTGGGAAAGTCATATGACATCCCCCGCTCTTGGACGGAACGGAAAATAGTGTCAGACTTTTACTGACTAAAAACCCACTCATGTTCCTTCCTTGCCTTTCGTACCAGTGCCGAGTATTCCTTTCTTTATCTCAACATGTGGATACATTTTATGTTTATGAAAATGGGTTTCAATAAATCGAAATAATATTACCGATTCCGTTGATATGACCATGTTAATTCTATAGAATTTGCAACAAACATTGACAATACAAATCCTCTCTATATAATCACAGATGAGGGCACTTAAAAGTTCATTTTAGAGATAATTTCCTCATTTGTTCCATTTTATGTATCTATTATTAGATGAATCAGATAAACAACATTCCGGTATCTTTCTCAAGGTCACTCGTACCGTATATCACTTTAGAAAACGATTGTCTAGTTACAAATCTACTTAATGTTATAAATGCGTGTGTTGTGTGCTGTTACACTTTCACGCCTAAACCACTTAATCTATTTTGATGATTTTTGGGACAGAGATATATTACATCTTGAAAATGGACATAACATAGCCTATTCGTAATGCAGTATGGCGGACAGAGTTCATCACAGCAGTTATTCCCCTCTTTGAGGAGTGATTGGAAAGACGTGACGGTGTCCTCAACTTCCGCATGACGCAAGAAATCACCGGACATGATAAATTCGGGCGTTTCATACACCAGATTCGTGCGGAAGGAACGTCCGTGTGTCACCACTGTGTGATCGATCGGATTACACGCTGGAACATTGGTTGGCATGGGCGGCGCACTGCCATGTCCTCGTGAGGGTGATTGGCGGCAAAGACCTCCCGCGCCGGGCCCTGGCACAGGCCATGGTCCGGAGCGAGGACTAATAGCAAGCAGTCGCCTCCTTCTGCGTAGCAGTAATGCTAGCAAGGACGGCCGCAAGCGCGAGGAAACAGCCCCTACGCCCCAGCCGCCGGGATCCCGACCCCGATTTCCAGCCACCGTAGGCGTAGGCTTGCGGACAGCGAGCAATGAGTAGTTTGCCGTTCGGCCGTCTGGTAACTGTCCGGACAGAGCCCGACAAAACCCTGGAACGCAAAGCAAAGAAGGAACATAGGAGTGGGTTTTAGTCAGTAAAAGTCTGACACGCCCAGTTTAGCCCTAGAGCGCGAGAAGTCATTGGATGATTTCCCACCTAAAAAAAAAAACATAGCTTATACGCATATATAGACTTCTGCTCGTTGTTAAGATAGTGTGTTTATTTAATAAATAAATAAATAAAAATAAATTGTTCTGGGGCACAAATGACTACTGTAGGAAAATAGGTGTGGTTTTAGTCAGAAAAAGTCTGACATGAAGTCTGACTCTAGGGTGGAGCTGGAGGGCTCCAGCTTCACCCTAGAGTGGGAGAAAACATTAGATGATTTCCAGTGTGCGTACGCGCAGCGGAATGTTGTTGAATTTAAAGATTTTAATTATGCAGATATTTTGTGTATGACGTCGTATAATTGTGTATGGTAAAAAAAAATTTGTGCACGCAACCATTGTGGAGAAATTTACCAAAAACTGATTCCGCTGGGCGAACGTTGTCCTGGCGGAACTTTTTTTAATCCATAGACTTTAGAAGAAAAGAGATGTGTCCAAAAATTAGTGTGTATTTGTGTGTAATTGTGTATGTATGAATAAAACTAGTGCATGCATAAACTTCGGAGAAATTCAAGTTTCCGCTACGCGAACGTTTGGCCATTAACTAGTTTTCATATAAAGCGCTTACATAGAGAGCTGTAGATTTTTACATACGTTGTTTTGAATTTGTTTATATTTGTTTAAAAAACAGATTTAGAAAAAATCGTAGGGCTTAAAAGATAAAAATATAAACGTAAAATACGCTTATTAGGTCTTAGTTCTTAAAGTATGCACTTTGGGGTCTAGATTTTCACGTTTATACAAATCTTGTAAGTGTCTGCAACATGTTGCCAAGTATCAATGATGTTCCGTTAGTAACTAAAGAGTTATAGGACAAATTTACCATGAATAGATCACTGTTTACAAAGCAGTCAAATATCACGACGTTCTAAATGAATTGCATGGTAAAATGTATGCCAATAATTAGTGTATTCATTCAACTATTCACATGCAAAATTTCATGTCATTAAATTCAGTAATTAAAGAAAAACAATTATAATACTGACGAAGCATCGAAAACCTACATAACCCGACCAAGTTCGGATGGCTACAAAAAAGCGGCCGTGCCATACATCTAAGAAACGTTCTTAACCTTCCAATATAGTATTTATTAATATGGTACAGTTGCGTACACAAGCGTTAGGAAAAAATAAAACAATTGCATTTCTTGAATGAAAAATATTTTTTTAATAATAACGCCACTATCTACGATAAAAACAACAAACAGTAGTACATACTTACATGTGGTAAATATTTAATTTCCCTAAGGGGTCTATAGTTAGAATCCTGATCCGTGAAATCTTCAATAGAAATTAGCTGTATGAATTTTATTTGTCTTAAATAATATATTTAGATTATATCTCAAGCCTCAAGCGCATACTTAAATAAAGTACCTACGTAAATAGTACCTACTTTCTGTCATAGTCAAATACATTTAAAAAAGTAGGTGTACAAAAATAAATGACCTATAAATTATATCGAAACAACAATTGTGTTATCACCTATACCAATTCAATACCGGTATTATACTGTAAATTTTGGGATGTTACCTAAATATATTGCACGGCCGCTTTTTTGTAGCCATCCGAACTTGGTCGGGTTATGTAGGTTTTCGATGCTTCGTCAGTATTATAATTGTTTTTCTTTAATTACTGAATTTAATAAAATGAAATTTTGCATAAGAATAGTTGAATGAATACACTAATTATTGACATACATATTACCATGCAATTCCTTCAGAACGTCGTGATATTTGACTGATTTATAAACAGTGATCTGTTCATGGTAAATTTGTCCTATAACTCTTTAGTTACTAACGGAACATCATTGATACTTGGCAACATGTTGCAGACACTTACAAGGTTTGTATAAACGTGAAAATCTAGACCCCAAAGTGCATACTTTAAGAACTAAGACCCAATAAGCGTATTTTACGTTTATATTTTTATCTTTTAAGCCCTACGATTTTTTTCTAAATCTGTTTTTTAAACAAATATAAACAAATTCAAAACAACGTATGTAAAAATCTACAGCTCTCTATGTAAGCGCTTTATATGAAAACTAGTTAATGGCCAAACGTTCGCGTAGCGGAAACTTGAATTTCTCTGAAGTTTATGCATGCACTAGTTTTATTCATACATACACAATTACACACAAATACACACTAATTTTTGGATACATCTCTTTTCTTCTAAAGTCTATGGATTGAAAAAAGTTCCGCCAGGACAACGTTCGCCCAGCGGAATCAGTTTTTGGTGAATTTCTCCACAATGGTTGCGTGCACAAATTTTTTTTTTACCATACACAATTATACGACGTCATACACTAAATATCTGCATAATTAAAATCTTTAAATGCAACAACATTCCGCTGCGCGTACGCACACGATTTCCAATCTTAAAAATAAAGCCGAAACTAGTCGAAACCAAATTAACCAACCTTTCTAATGTTCATAATACATTGCACGACACGGACGCGACTTTCATTATATTTGCTTACCGGTCCTAGTGGCGCTCATAACGAATCAAAATACACCTTGAGCTTACGTATTGAGTCTCTTTTATTATGCCCGTTATGCACTTTTGAACAGGCCGCTTTTGCTACAGGATCAGAAGTTGTGTGTTTTGAAAAAATGAGAAATAGTTTATATTACATAAAATATATTCAGATTTTCTAAAAATTATATGGTATACCTAGTTGATTTGTACCTATGTACTTATATCGATACTTTAATGTATTTTTAAAAGCCATCTCATTTAAGTGTCAACAGATTGTTTACATTTAGGTAGGTGTCTAAACAAATTAAAATGAAGTGGATATAACTTTGTTAGATTTGCGTTCATATGTTTTTTTTTACAAGGTGGTCCATTTAAGACATAATAAATAATATTTTGTAAGATGAAATTCCAGTATATGTTGACCTTGCTTCAGTAAGGTAGGCACTAGTACTGGGAGGTCTACTTATATTGAATGATCTTTAAGGTAATTGACTTTTTACTATTTAAATATTTGAAATAAAAAATCGATAGAGTATTAGATAAAGAGTTCGAAAATATTTTTCATTAGCGCGTGTCAAGTTAGCAGGGCGAACACGCGTGTGTGTGCGCGCGCCAGGAGGTCATTGTGCGAACGTAAAAATAAGGAAAAGTGCTTCTTTTAAGATCACGTTTGAACATTTTATTTGATTTTTGAGCAATATACTTTTGATTACGGTTACGATGACACGTTAAAAACGTCACGTGTATGTTGTATTGGTAAGCTTTCGTTCAGAATGCCCTGGACTACCTGGATACTCCAAATGTACCTTATAGCTATTGATTTCAACTTTCTTCTGTTCACAAAATAGAATATACTTTTTATTATATCAAAATAGTAACACATTTTTTTATATCAACTTAAATATATGGCGCTACATTGGTTGGCAGACAGCGATATCTACCATACAACCTTTGAATGGACTGAAATAACATAACTTAAAATAGAAAAGGCCATCATCTGAGTTACTTAGTTCTACCTAAACCATAGGTATGCCATAATCATGGCAGTTATTCCCTTCTTTGAGGAGTGGCTGAAGAGGCGTCACGTTGTCCTCACCTTCCGCGTGACGCAGATCCACATCGGGCATTATAAGTTCAAGAGGTCCTACACCTGATTCAGACGGAAGAAAAACTCGGGTGTTACCATTGTGTGGACCGCCCGTAGGACACGGTGAATTCACATGGTAAAGGTGTGCCCCGTTTGGGCAGAGCTCCGCCGTGTACTCATGGGGCCGATCAACAAGCCATGGTCCGGAGCGAGAGGGAATGGGCAGCGGTCGCTACCTTCTGCGAAGCAGTAATGCTAGCGAAGTAGATGGCCGCACGACGGTAAGCGATGATGTGGTTGACCATGAAGCACGCTCTCCTACAAATAATCTATTCACTCTTGACTTGAAGGGTTGTAGCTATCAGGAAAAACGGACTCCGGCAGGATATCAGTGGGATTTCCTTAACGTTACGTTCATATGGGTGGGATTTCCACCATGAACGGGATTGTGCAAAACCGACAGGCTAACAACTCAGCGTCGAATTATTTTGAGCAGCCTTTTTTATTTTCAAGATACTAATTTTTACAATTTATACAAACTAACTGCAACCACTCAAGCTGGGTGATGCTCTGCATCAAATATCAAAAGGTTTTGAATCTGCCCCTCAGATTCTTGGCTTCTAACAACTTTCGCAGCTCGAGCTCTCTGAGAACTACGCGCTAAATTAGATTTGCATTGCGAGGTATATCAGAAATATAAATAACTAGCTTTTGCACGCTGCTTCATCCGCGTACATAAAATACAGCCCATGTCAGGAATAAAGCAGCTTTCAATCGGTGAAAAAATTTCAGCAATCGGACCAGTACTTTCAGAAAAAATACATAAAAAAAACTTTACCTCTTTATAATATTAGTGTAGAGTTAGATATGTCGAAACAATAACAATAAGCGAAATACCTACAAAAAACCGAAAGAGTTTTGTATCAAACTAAACGACTGTATTTTACCAAAGTACAATAACGAAAGTCAAAAATCCTATAAACATATCGAAGTCATTGCAGCACTCGTCTGGCTCCACGTGTCTGCAAGTTCGGGCAACCACTCTTAGTGTGGCTAGTGGGGGAAAGTATCTCTAAGTTAGGGATACTGCCCCAACTACACCGCGGCACCGGCCGCAATTTCCAAAACGCTCTACTCTCATCCCCTATTTCAACCACTTCAAGCCTTTTTTTTCACCACACAGGGTAGCCTTAGTCCTTCTCCAAAGACTAATCTATCCCTATACCAATAGTTCGTCATAATCGATTCAGCGGTTTAGGCTTGAAAGTGTAACAAACAGACAGAGTTACTTTCACATTTATACTATTAGTAGGAATAAATATATATACGGATTTTATAAAAGTTAGGGCTGATTCTTCAACGGTTTGATAACTTTTTGATACGTTATTTTTAATCTGTCCGTTTCTCTATTACCAAATCAGTGTCGGTTTCGCTTTCAACTGAAACTGGACGCAACACCGACCAATCGGTTATAGTTTCTGCTAAAAATCGTATTTCTATCGGTCACTGTTTAAAATGTTGACTATCCTTTGATTTGGAAGAGTTTTATTCAAATGGATTTTACGCTCAAAATCCGGTCAGTGAAAAAAAGGTACTACCTACACCACGAATATAAAACCTATTGTTTATTTCACAACCATTAAAATAGTTAGTTTATCACCTATTACATCAATCAATATGATGTAATAGGTGATAAAACATGTGTTTTCTTCGACTTTTACGATTGTTTCAAGGTGACAAGGTCATAGCAGATCAGTGCTTTTATTTGACGTCAATGCTCATGATTTATTGGAATAATTCGTATTATTAAGTTTTAAAACAAGTGCGTCATTCATAAAGATGTTACAAAGTTGCATACCATTTCAAACTGTACCATTTTTAGGAAGCTATGGCGACCCGTCAACACGCACTGTACCAGCGTGGCAGGTTATGGTCCAAACCCCAAATGCATAATGCAATTAGAAACTGGAATAAATCTGAAAACTAAATTTGTTGTTACGTCACAAAAAAAAACAAATTGCAATCGGAAAAAACTTAGAGACTGCATTCGGGAATTGAACCTGTGTGTTCAATTCCCGAATGCAGTCTCTAAGTTTTTTCAGGACCTTTCCTTTTGCATTTTCTGATCAGATTGATTGTGATGTTAGTTAACTAGGATTAGAGCTGATTTTTATACAAAAGGCTCGAAGAAATGATCTAGATTCTTCCATTTCCCTTGCAAGCGAAATTAAACCCTGGATAAAAGAAAACCGGGAAGTCTTCGTGTAAACAGGTTGATGGCAATTCTAATATTTGTGCCAGCACAAAAGACCGCTGACCGGTGCGGCGCGACTATCCAACGACGCTGATTCAAAAAATAGCTGCTACGAGTTTTTGAAAAAAAAAAACAATGTAGGAGCTATTTTTTGAAAAAACCGCTGTTGAATGAAAATGAGAAAAAATAACGTTGTCCGTAGCATCCAACTGCTAACAACCAACAACTAATAAATCAGGGCAATGACTTACGCTCACTCGCTACATCCTAGTCATCAATCCATTCAGGAGCTATTCTAAAAGCAACGACCTCATTCGTTCATCCAGTAACAGGGTTAAGGTGAACATAGCACTCACTCACACGCACATGTACGATATCTCCATGTGTAACTATCTATATATGAGTGTGTGATTGTGTGTGTTTGTATCGTCACGTGCGTCGACCGCAGCTCCACCTGTCTCCTTGACATTCAATATGACAGAGTTGACCCACTGATGCAGTAAAGGATCTTAGCTATAGATTTATACTTCTTGGATAGTTCGATAGTTTGATGTCAATTTGATGTTAGAAGGGAGGTCATCATTGTCACCTGCTTTTTGTTTATATGTGCTTCTGGTCTGAGCATTTACTTTCCCCATTCTTTATCATTAAAAGTATACCCTGGTTTCCATAATCCATTATTATCCGGTAATCGGCCTCTACTGTCTTCATCACAAATTCCTTTTTTTTTCTACAAGGACCTGCAAGTGCTTTTCAAAACTTTGGGGAGAGCTAATTAAAATCCTTTTAATACCTGACTAATATCCCTCTACACGTTTTCTGTAAAAATAATATAATCAAGAGTTGATGAGTAAAATGAATTCATAATACTTTAATGTCTGTATATATAACTCATAACAAGCTTCTTTATGACCCCGCTAATGCAGCGCAAACAATTATCCTCGTCCGTTCAACTATTAGCAGTCGTTTATAATAGTTCGACTATATAATTTATATCTAATGTCAACATGCACGTCTTCCTTCCTTCTATAACTTGTTGATTTATTTGCGGATGTAAACACAAACTCTGCAAATTATTTTGAGAAGTTGTGGTAGATCATAATTTTAATTTCATATTTTCTGCAAATAAAACGTAAATAACGCAAAAAAATGTGTGTCTGAGAGTGTTGACTACGTACTGAAAGATTAAGCGTTGGAAATCCTCCAACAAGGTGGACCAATGACCTCACTCGGGTCGCGGGAATCCTTTGGATCCAAGACGCACAAGACCGGTCGTTGTGGCGACACTTGTGGAAGTATACGTCTTTCGGCTGAAATTATGATGATGATGAATGCGGTCTACCAGTGTAGACGTACCTCGGTAGACCGGCATAGCTATCTCTACTTGTTCACAAAAATAAAGTAAACTAGTGTTGGGTCCGACATTTGCGGCACTTTACAACTGGTATAATTAGTGTCTACGTCACGCACATGTCCGATATACGCGACTCATGTGATCTTGTCAGTTTTTTTACGTTGGAAGTAGATCAAGTATTCGATCGTAAAAACTTGTTGCCATTGATTTTAATGTAACACTGCTGCTGGATTTATGGCTTATTTGTAGCTTATACAGACTGAGGGCAATGTTTTTTTTTATTGATGTTCTCGAGTTTGACCACTATCTCACCTGGTGGTAAGCGATGATGTGGCCGACGATGGAGCACGCTTGCTTGTTGAGATTATAAAAGTCAATCTAAACGACCAAGCTCTATGACGACACAATTGGTTAAACCGTCTGTTTTGTCAGAAGTACCATGAAGTTGCAGTCGAGTCGTACCTTCGGCTTCGTAGTCATCTGATGATTATTGATATTTTCAAAGTTAATCACCAAAGTCATGTTTTTGACAAAACAAACAACGATCAAAAACTAACAAACAGCAAAAATAATTTGCACATATATTTCAATACTAACTACTGAATTCTTAAAACTCTTTTGATTTAATAGGCAGGATGTATGTCATGAAAATCATGAACGTGGCACATGATTCACATATTATATGAACATAGGTACATACCTGATTATGACTCACTTTACAAATTAAATTAGCAATTTTAGCAAAGTATACTGAGTGTGTAACTAATGACGAGTGTGGCTAGATGACCAACAGCGTCTTCCAGTCTGCTTTTGACAACATGTGAGCAAACAATCGGCCACATGGTGATGGGCTACTGGGCAGTCATCTGCCAGCCGTCTGCTGTCTGATATGAATATCACTCTCTCTGTGATGAGGAGTCAGAGGAGCTCGTGTTTGAACAATAGCGGCGCAAGGCGATGTTCGAGGTTAAGCAAAATTGGTCGCAGTCGATACGTAGATCAGAAAGCACGCTAAGCTGTTGGTCGCAGCTATTAGTAGACCTTAGACAATTGTTAAGGTCAGAAATCAGAACATCTTACACCTCTTTCATCCTCTGTCCTACCAAAGGGTATCGTTCTACTCATTTACTGGATTGTGGAGGTTAGATAGGCAGTCGCTCCATGTAAAATACTCGGCTTCTACACATTTGGAAAAAAGCCAAAGCAGTTTGAAGTGATGAGCCTCAACATGTTTTGCATATCTATAAATAAAGCAATGTCACAGATGTGGTTGGCGCGCCGGACACGGTGCAGGGGACGGACCACACCGGCCACTGCGGCGCACTTGTCTCAATTGGACCAAACTGTTAGTGACTCTACTATGGAATATTTTAGAAGATTTTAATGTTTCTTTTTGCAACATTCCTACCTGATTCTATCATCGTACCCGTATCAGTATTTTTATAAGGTCTGTTAATCTTGGCAAATAAAAGTGATGTTAATTTAAAATGTTAAGTAACGTAATCAATATAATGTGTTTGTCTTGATGTTTCGGTATTTCAGTACTATTTATGGGCCGTTGGTAGAAGGAAACCAAATATTAAGACTTTAGACAAACCTAACAAATTATTTCGAGAGCAGCCTGATATATTTCATACACATCTACGTATTACCAGGTGTATTTTGTGAGTTACACAGCAAGAAGCTTAATGAGAAAGAATCGTCGAGATCACGTTCAAACGGCATGAAGCAGCGTCAGTTCACGCAAAGAAGGAAACGGGTCGACATGTCTTTAGACGACGATGGTCGGCGAATGCCTTAAAAGTTCACAATCAATCACTTTAGATCTCTAGGCGCAAACCCAGGTTTAAAAAAAGAAGTACTTATTCGTACATTTTATTACAAGAGTTTTATTCAAACAGTGCAGTCTAGTTACAAAAACTTCCAGCACATCGCGACGTCTTTTTTAGGGTTCCGTACCTCAAAAGGAAAAAATAGAACCCTTATAGGACCACTTTTTTGTCCGTCTGTCTGTCTGTCAAGACCCTTTATCTCAAGAACGTGTGGAGGTATTGAGTTGAAATTAAAACCATTTACTCAAGTCTGCGCTCCCTTGAAGCTGTGAAAAAATCAAACTTCTGAGTTAACGAAAAAAAAGATACAGCTGTATGTGTCGCAAAAAAACGTATATTTTGACACTCTCAAGGGAACCAAAATTCACAGCGTACTTACCGTTGACCCAGAATTCTGAAATTTGGCATAAAGTAAGTTTTTTTTTTAGCACATGTATAGGAATAAATCTGAAAAATGTACAAAAAAAATCTTCGTAACTCTATTTGGGAATTGAACTGTTTTCATAGTTAAGTTTGTACGGAACCCTCCGTGCGCGAGTCCGACTTGCACTTGGCATTTTTCACATCTGATTTTTACAAAAATTTAATAATAGAAGAGTAGGTAATGACAGTGTGGCAATATGCGTATGCAATAAGCCTATAAAAAAAGCCTGACAGATGAAAAATCGATCCTTCCGTCAAACCTTCCAAACATTCTCCCCCATAAGGTCAGTTTAGCTTGGTCAAGCCACTGGATCAATCGGTAATAATGAGTGGCCACCATAAACAGCTCAAGTGCCGGAAGTTCCCACAATGTTCACAAAATAACTGTAATTTGTCCAACAGACAGACGGTCACCTGCACGCTACTGCGCAGTGCTGCGCGCGGCGCGTGTTGCGCACGCACGGGCGCCGGCACACGTGAACAACAACACTGACCAGCGGGTGATGTCGCCTGAAGTAATGACTGGTTTCAGCAGAAGTCACTTCGGATAATAGCTTAGTATTGCAGCTGTCACATGCATTGATACAACCTCTTCTTCACTGATCAGAACCGCAATAATGAAATGTACAGCCTATTAGAGGCTCTACCGATGATGATACTGTATCATTATCACTATTAGTATAAAAAGAATTTACAATTAATTCCTTGAGAACTTACATTTATTCTAGAATCAATTTGGCGGTGGAGATATTTTCAGTTCATGTTGAGTATTTTATATAGTTTTATAAAACCATAAAACAACTTAGAATATGTTCTGTGGCCTCTGAATTATGATATAGAGGTCTGTATCTAAATTCCAGGGCCGGTATGAATTGTACTAATGAATTCAAGAATGAATTTAATAAAAAAGAAACCCCTTTATATAAAGAACTACAGTCATAATATTAAAGTGGTAAAGCTCATATAATTCGTGTCTAAAAATTTAAAAGAAAATATTAATACAATCGCGAGATACCGAGAATCAGCTAATTTATGAAGTCAGAAGTACGAAGCTGGTTATCAAATGAAACCACTGGCGCCCACTTTACGAAGTTACTTTCAAAAAGAAAATAGTAAATCCTTCAACAGTATGTAATAATGGGCAAAAAAGCTTATTACAAGTACTCGTGAAGGTAAGGATGACAAGGATTTTTTCGATTACAAGATATTAAACTCGATTTTAATTTCCAGTCGGCTTTTCTGTTCATTCCACTAGAATAGTGTAAAGTCCATGGCCGAATTTGTTGGTAAATAAACAATAAATATAGCTACAAGTAGGTCCGTCCCACGCGGTCAGGAATAGCGCACCGGCAGGATCCCAGCAATTTGTCCGCCAGTGCCGACGTGCGTCCGCGCGGGTATTCTTAGCGCTGCGACATCCTTCCCTTCATTATCCAATCTGGGAGCTGCGGTCATAAAATGCTGCAAGTGTCCAAAGTCTTTAACATTGGTTTTATAATCCTACTTGCGAGTACAACAAGAACGTTCAACAGTATAAAAGTAGATCGTCAAGATTCTGGGTAAAATGAACAAAGAATAGCAGAGAGTGTAAATGTCTGCACGCATACTTCAGGTGTAAGTCCGTAAAATAATGAAGTGGAACTAGTGATAACAAAATTCTACATTAGTTCGATTATTTCCAGATTTTTTTCAAAACATCAGCAGTTCCATAATGAAACTGTTAATCGTACTAGTGACAACGAAGGGAACAGACCTTCTTGGGACAAAAATCAAAAGAAATAAGCAAAGGCGGTTACACAATTGTGGGCACGGTGGTCATGTCCACTAGCCTAATTGAGGTCAATTGGTTGAAAACCAGTTCTCCTAAATAAAATCTTTACGGGCTTATTTTTTTTTTTTCAGTGGGAAAATCATCCAATAACATCCCGCGCTCTTGGGCGGAGCGGGAGATAGTGTCAGACTTTTACTGACTAAAAACCCAGTCCTGTTCCTTCGTTGCCTTTCGTACCAGGGCCGAGTCAAATTTACCATGTCCGGTGAGGACCTGCGTCATGCGGACGTTGAGGACGCCGTAAGGTCTTTCCAGCCACGACTTTCCGCGATAATTATGGCGCGCCCATAATCTTTACGGGCTGGATCCGCTCCTGGAATAAGGAGTGGTCGATTATTCTTCTGACGAATCTGCTGTGACTATCTATTTCTGTGTATTGACTGCACATGAATGTGTTCAAGTAATGTACCTAAGCGTAGTTAGTTTTATCGCTCATCAACTACGCAAAAATTCGTAAGTGGTTTGTTTGCGCTCCCTCGGGAACATTCTCTAAGGCTGGCTGCATACGACACACGACACAGGAAGAGTGACGTAAGGGTCAGGAAGAAAAGGACAAAAGGCAATGATTACCTGACATTTACGTGTATTGTGCGCTAACTAAATACACAATTCTCGACGTGGGTTATCATCAAAAGACTCGTAAATTCCCACTCTAAGATCTACCCTAAGCGATAGTGTGTATCAGAATTTTACTGATTAAATCCCACCTGTGTAAGAACACCTGTCTTGAAACACAAAGGACAACTGAAGGCCCTTTGTGTTTCAAGGTCACTGTCACTCTTTCAAAATGATTTAAATAGTTATATTCCATAGGTACCTTACTACTTGCACACTATTCAGTTTTTGCTGTGGGGTACCACAAAAAATTATAAAAATTTAAATCAATCAAAAATATTTTCCAAAGAAAAACAGATAATCAAATTATTGTGAACCTCCTCCTTTTTGATAACGGTTAAAAATACATCCAAATTCCAACTTTAATATCGGACAACATAACAAACTTAATGTCGGAAGTCGGTGTCGAAATCAACAACACTTTTATCAAATTATTTTTTTTTTCAGTTCCGCTTCTACAGTTATATTGAATTCTCGAATTTCGTCGTTTGGGATCGACCTACCAAAATAAAATATTTTTCAATACATTTAGAAATTGCTTAAATTGGTGTCAAGTAATTTTCTGACTTAGTGAGCCAGAAAATCCAAGGAACATTACTGATTCAGTGTACTGTTGTACTATTCAGAAGTATTTTACTTGGGTATTTATTTCATCATCACGAGCTCTAGTATCTTCGTTTACATCCACCCTTTCATCAGCAATGAGGCGACCTCCTGATTCTTACGAGTTAATCTCTAACTTCCGGGAAGCTTGACGCAATACTATGATAATCACCTCGACAGGCATGAGTCCTAGGCCGAACACGACGGGCCTAGGTAATGAGGCTCCGCCCAGATTACCTAATAGCTCTAACGTCTTGCAACTGGACACGCTAATAAAGTTGATTAAAGGATAATTAGAGACGCACGTAAGCTAATCGAATAATTGGTCAACTGTCTTTAACATTGTTATTAGTTCTAATGAAGACATCGGAAAATTGAAGAGTCTCACAGAAAACACGAAGTCCAAGTCGAACTTTTAAATTACAAGGACGTTTAAAAAATATGTGAAGATGAAAATAATTCTGTAATGTCTTTATTCATTAGTACTACGTCTGCCTACAGCCTACCTAAATGAAGACAATGGAATGGGGACAGACTGTCGCCCACACAATTTGTGTTGTAACAAATTATCTTATTTTTACTCATGTCAATATGTCTCACAGCTACGTGTAAATTTTTGAAAAGACAGCATTAATGTAAGTTCAGCGTAGGAAAAGATAGATAAGCGTTTAGGTGCCTACCTAGTCTGTAGGTGTAGTGTTATGTAGTTTACTGAACAATATGTGAGAGCGACGCTGTCTCCTATTGATATAAGTACAACAACACAATCTAATAAGGTTCAGTACAGTCCATAACCGCCGCACCCAGAGAATCTCCTAACAATTTTCTCTTCATTGAATGGGAAAACACTAATAGCCCTTTTTCTTTATCAGAATTTTACATCGAAAAATACGTTTTTGCAACCGAATGTCGATTACAGTGATTTACCAAGTACACAATAATTATAATGCACAAGTGTATCCGCAAACACCGGTGGATTCTCTGCTTTAGGTACACACATAGTCCAATGGGATAGCTATCCGACGCAACCAAGGAGAGATCAAGTGCAGGACCAAGCGGCTTTATGAGCTTTCCAAAGAACGGGGTGGTCACCTTACTAACTTCCAGGTAGCTATTTTACATCCAGTACTCAACTGATTTTAAACTGTTAGGTACCTATATAAATAAAAGTTGCCAGAAATGTCGCCCCCAAAACTCTCTCAACATTGCTGAATAATTCCGTTCTCCAATGGTAACACATTCATCTTGAGCTGGCCTGACGTAGAAGGTCAATTGGAAGGTGGAAGTTTCAATTGAGTAAGAGACCGACTTACAGTGATTTTATTATAGCTGTCGATCGTCTACGTTCTCTACCCAACAGTGATTCAGAAAGAGCATACCAACGTACATGAAGAAAAGCTATTCATTACGACTGTGAGTCCGGCGCTAAGGCTACAAGGCGCAAAAGACAGAGGTCCTATTGTCTACGATGTGTACTGCTCAATGGCTCATCAGAGGAAGCGCATTGTTCACCAGCTGTCATATGCGGGACCCTCGTCCTGCGACCAAGTTACGAGTGACGCATGCTGACGAATTTGTGCGACAGTGTATCATGTCTATTGTGTGAGGTTGTTTTGATGTGTCGCTATAGGACCGGTCTCGAGTTATAGATACACACTTGATAGGTATAACAAGTGCTAGTAGTGTAGTAACATACAAGTATCTGTTACGTGTGTGCAAATATTGTGTTTGTGTGTAGTTATTTGACACATTATCTTTCTTCCAACTAGTGCTTGGCTTTTACCTAAGGTTTCATAAAGATATTGTGGAATTTATTTATTCAATTAAAATGGTACAAGTCCAATTAAATTAATTAACATAGAAATTATCAGAAAAAATAAAAGGAACCTACATAATTTTGGCAGCGAAATTTATAGATAAGTTAATAATTTATTTTTTACACCACCTGCTCGACTTTTTCTTGACATTATTAATATTGGTCGATAATGCCCTTTTATATGTCATACAACCATCGATATGTATGTACTACGCACTAGATTACGCGTGCCGAACACTCACTTCAATCGACTCAGGTGCAGTGTCGTCTATGCACCTTGATATTGATGACATTAGTGCAGTTTTGACGTTCATGCAGTGTGAGAGCGGCGCTTATAAATTCAAATCAAAGTGAATCTGGACGTAAATAATAATTCTGTAGTCATTTAGCGAGAGATTTTTCGAGCAATTTAATAGCTTCTAATATCGTAATAGTATGTTAGAAAATGTTTTATTTAAAAGCGTTCCCATTTTACAATCATAGACTAAAACATACAGATATTCCCCCGTACGAAAACCAGTTGTACGTTTTTACTTGCAACTGCTTCACTGAACACAGACTTCGTGTGGTGTTTTATAACCAGTTCGATATCTTTTAATATTTTATTATGTTCTTTCTTTTTTTTGTATAAATAATATATCAACGATTTTTATCGAAGTTCAGAAATTATGGCGACGTGCGTTTTTCGATACCCGATAAAACTCATCAAGAAATGTCAGCGAAGCGAATTTACACTAACGAAGACTATTATTATATTTTGAAATAGAGTATTATTGTAATGAAGTATTGTAGGCAGAAAGCTGTGTCACTTCTGCAATATAAAATCTATATGGATGACATGTCATTACACTATGTTGAATGAAACGCGTAAGTGCCATGAAATTCATGGCGCTTCAGACGTTTTAGTTGCGACAAAAGTATCTATCTAGCGCTGTATGTTTTAATAGTTTTGTTAGACGGCATAATGCCAATCTAGCACTGCAGCGATCTTTTGTTTTAACTTTTCAGTATTTTGACAAATAGTTTCCATGAACGTGCTTGTCTAGCTAGAATATAGGTCGATGTATACAACCATCACACAAAGCAAGTCATTCTGTCCCTAGAGAGATAATGCAGTATGGGCGATCCCTAGAGAAAAATGAGATTTGAATTTGGAACGTCAAAAACATTTTTTTTAAACACATAAAGCACATTGAAATGTACGCGTATCAAACAAACACACAAGTTTAATCAAATTTTCATTAAAAAAAAAAAAAACAATAAAACGTGGTTGACACACCCCTGTGCGAAACTGAGGCACATCGATAGTATCTATAAAGTGCAAACTGTACGTGTAGCAAGTTATTTTATACTGACAAGTCTCTAAAAAAAGTAATGAAAGAGCAGGAGCGATATTGAAAATTAAAACTATAAAAACGAGTAGTGAATTTTGTTTGTTTCAAATCTCAAAACATTGTAAATAATACTTATATTTCTCAAATGTATAATTTGTTTTAATAAATTAATAATAATTTAATTATATTATCTCACAAATGGTGTAAAAAGTAGAGTATCTACGAAGAAGAGTAGCTCGGAGATAAAGCTGTCTTTATTTTGGGCGGCTTGAATTCTTCACTTCACTCAGATTTCTATATTAGCTCCCTCGCAATTCTTGAAAGTTAATTATTTAATACCCTCACTTACGTTCGGGATTCAACATGCCCGCCCTGCGATGTAAAGACACTGATTTATCCCCTAGTCACAAAATGCACTATTTTAATTATTTGAAAAATGATATTATTTTAAATGAATCAATAGGTACTACAATTTAAATAATAATAACTAATTAAGATGGAACAGTGGACACATGCATTATTATTTTTTTCATTCGACCTCGAACACAATCAGCGGTTCGCAGTCAAGAAGGCATTGAGCATGCTCTAGCGACAGTCCTAGATGGCCCGGTGTGAGCAGATTGTGTGGACGGCTCTGAAGGGATGCTGATCTGGAAACGGAGGTACAGTAGTACGGCCGAAATATCATTAAGCCGATTGAACAAACACTTTTGTGTTAATTAATAACTGAATTAACAAACAAAATTATGATTGAATAACATACTGGTGATACTCATTACGGACAGTTACTTAATTGGTAGTTAGGTTACGTTAGGTTAACAAACATATTGTGATTACTTGAAATTAATAAAATAGCAACAATGATTTACCAGGTCATCGATATCAGCTAACATTAATCAACTGTAATGCATAGTAAGTATTATTTTTTATTGAACGATCGATAAATTGAATAGATAATCAACAAACAATAGAATCTAAATATTAGGTATGATTGTGTGGTGTGCTCCATACCCCGTGCTCCGTTCCTGTAAAATAAACATAGGTAACTCAACAATCACCCCGCGTAGCAACCTGCCGCGCGTCAAACGGCCAGCCACAACCACAATGCACTGTCTCTTATCTCCGAGCTCTACTTACTCCGCTAGGCACCGTGAAGATAAGGGTCCACACAAACAGCTGACCCAGGTCGACAGCGCGACCTGAAGCGTTTGCCGCCAGCCCTGACACCGATACCTACTTCAACAGTATCGATTTCGCGCCGCTCAGGTATCAATATTATATGCAACGGGTGGTAGCAGCAAGGTATTTCAAAATAATCAAGAAACAAGCACGGCTTCAAAGCATCACGCTTACATTGGTTGAAGAGATATGCGGTGGAACACTAACACTCCCAGTACCTAATAACAAAGAATCTACAACATGTAGCTATTCCTGAAATACCCTTTTTAGGGTTCTGTAGCCAAAGGGTAAAATGGAATCCTATTACTAAGACTCCGCTGACCGTCTGTCTGATGTATTTCTGTGCTATAACATGCCGCTATAACAACTAATAGTAAAAAAACAGAATAAAATAAATATTTAAGAGGGCTCCATACAACAAACGTGATTTTTTTCCGATTCTTGAACGGTACTGAACCCTTCGTGTGCGAGTCCGACTCCTTTCTTTCTTCCGCTTTGGGTGTTACGAGAGCGTGTGTCAGATTTTTCCTGACTAAAACCCACTTGTGATCCTTCAGTTTCCTTTTTCGTTCCAGGACCACGATAACTCGTTATTACCTATAGTTTTACTTAAATTATCGTACACTTAGTCTTTGAGTCGATTTCTCCTAATGTTGCCATCAACTGGCCATCATTTGAGATTCCAGAAATGCTACAGGTTCAATTCAGAACTGAACAGTCGCGCTTTGTACCAAAGCAGTCGCTTTATTACGGGATTTTTTATGAGCAGTGTCATAGCAATTCTTGCCATGACAGCTATTATGAACTTTGATTTAGATTTAGCGAACGTGCCTATTTCAAAAAAAAGAATTTTATCACACTAGACAATTTTGGGATCATATCAAGCGGGATCGCAGTCAAGCACTAGTTTACATCAAATAAAAAAAAAAGTTTGTTCCACAACCTACATCACAAAAATGTCAGCCTCCTTATTGACATGACTTATATGTCGTCCTTCGTGAATGGTAAATACGACAACACGATACGAAAATAACTTACCGTAACCTATTTACTGTGAGAATTCTCTGTGTAGGCACAATACATTTTCTGATGAAAAACCAAATGACGTGTCGTATAGTAAAACAATTAGTTTCTTTACATCCGTACACTGTGGTTGTACACGGTAAAAAGTCTGAGATTAGAATCAGAAATCCAAATTCTATGATTACAATAATCTTATGTGATTTAGAGAAAAAAGTCTAAATAATTCGTAATTCCTGTATCTCAACATTGACAAAGACAGGAGAGCACACATGGATGCCTATCTATAGCTATATAAATGTGTGTGCAACATAGCATTAGCGACAAGACCTGGTACAAGCAGTTTCACATACCTACCGGCTAGTTTTGCAATAGTTTCACACTCTTATTAACGCAATTTCCTGGCATGTAATGTGACACATTCGTCTCCTACCTAGGACGATGCATCCATGCATGCTGCCTCCGATGATCTCAAACATAGCCGCGTCACGCTCCGGTTGCTCGAGACCGCTACATTCGAACACTTTCCAACACTGACCGCTATCCGCCATCATAAATGTGCTGCATTATCTACTTTGCACAACATACTGTGTGCTCTAGCTGTGTGAGCGTAAGGAGATACAATGGCCTACCTACTAGCTTATGTCCTAAACGATCGACTGAACACTGCCATCCAAAACACAAGCATTAGCTTAGTTTGCGAGATAGTAACAGCACATATAGCTCTATACATTTGCGTGTGTCTAACTATAAGCCACCTTTTGAACTGTGTAAACTTGCGACAATAGAGATTATTATTATCCTGATTCACAACATTTATCAAGAACAAACACCGTATTATATAATATAGTGATCCGAATATTTAAATTCTTTTACTGACAGTAAAATAATATATGTTTTAGAGTGGAAAATGCTCTTTTAGGGATTGCAATCCCGCAAAACGAGAATTAGAAAAACAGCTTCAACAAGAAAAAGAAAGAAAAATCTGTACTTTCAATTGATTTTACAATATAATTTCAAAGATACGGCGTCGAGGACTGAGTAATCCCGTATATCAATCCCGCGGAATTAAATGATTTACGGGATTGCAATTCCTATGCTCGTTCTTATGCGGATATTTTGCGAGTGAAGGCACGAGACAAATCTTGTAGGTGAACGATGTATGCCTAAATTAAAATAAAATATATTTTTTGTCTTATCTGTTTGTTTGGTTTTCCCCACACAATAATTTTATAGCTAATTGAAGACCACTTAAATGTTTCCTTAAATAATTTATCGCTGTGCATGTTGAATTAAATCAAATTAGCTTATTGTTTTGAAATTGTCTGCAGCTGGATTTCCATAACAAATAAGTACCTACCTTTAGCAATACAAGGTAATCGTAGTAAGTACACAAATGCATATCAATAAAATTATAAGAGTTAAAGTCGCTCTTTTTACGCAAAACAAGTCTTGTTTACGTCGTAAAAAGTATTTATCCCCAAATTTTCGTGAATCAAAGTACTTAAAGTTATTTTTATTCGATTTTCTTTCGTTCACAGTTGACGACTGCGACCAATCGATTCATTTCATCTTACATCACTTGGTTCTGCTTTCTTGTGTCGCTAAAATCTTTTCATATCGTCCCTTAGCTAACAACACCGCATAAGTCATTTTTGCCAACTTTACAGGAAACGAAAAAAACTGTGCGGTGTTGAGAGGCCAGCCAACTTACACGCTGTCACTATTTTTCGAATTATGGGTTCTGATTGGCTGAAATCTATATCATGTGACCAATGGTTAGACGCGCAATGAGCAGCTCTATCTAAAGGCATTCAAATGTGAAAACTACCAATTTTTTAATTTACAGGAAATGAAAAAAACTGTGCGGTGTTGAAAGGCCAGCCGACTTGCACGCTGTCACTATTTTTCGAATTATGGCTTCTGATTAGCTGAAATCTATATCATGTGACCAATGGTTAGACGCGCCATGAGCAGCTCCATCTAAAGGCATTCAAATGTGAAAACCACCAATTTTCGACTTGAGCGGTGTTGTAAGCTAAGGGACGATATGGAACTTTGAATTCAATAAACACAGAGTTTTTAACCGGCTTGTATGTATGTTTGTATGTCTAATGCATTTTCATCCCCTGTAGCCTTTATTTTTTCTGTGGGAAAATCATCAAATGACCTCCCTCGCTTTTGGGCGGAGCGAGAGTGCGTGTCAGACTTTTACTGACTAAAAACCCACTCCATTTCCTTCCTTGCCTTTCATACCAGGGCCGACTGTTCTTTTCAGAAGCAGAACCTTGGCCCCAGTAGACTTCGACCCTGCTGGGTCACTACGGTTTGCTGACATCTCCTTGAGGCGCGCGTTGAACAGTACTCGCCGTCGACGACTTGGGCTCGGTCCGGACGGTCACCGAACGATCGGACGGCCAGCTACCCATTGCTCGCCGTCCGCAAGCCTGCGCCTACGGTGGCCGGAAATCGGGATTGGGATCCCGGCGGCTGGTGGTGCTCTGCCCAAGCGGGGCACACTTCTACCTTATGCTTCACCGTGTACTCCGGGCGATTCACACAGTGGTAGCAACCGAGCGTCACTTCCGCACGAATCCGGTGCAGGAACCTCCCGAACTGACCATGCCCGGTAAGAACCTGCGTCATGAGGAGGGTGAGGACGCCATGAGGTCTTTCCAGCCACTCCTCAAAGAGAAAACTTACGCCATAATTATGACGTGCCTAATCCCTTGTAGACTAAACTCTGTTCTATTTTTTATTAATGGCCAGTAGAGCCGATTTATTTTATTCTTCCAATGTCTAAAGTAAATTGGAAAAACCAGTATATTTTTATATTATTGTGACGGAAGAAGATCATCAGCATCACAAGCAGTTCTGGAGAAGTATATTTTAGGAGGGGGGACATTAATTCGGAGAGGAACCTCAAACGGGAGGCGGCTATATAAGTCTAAAGGTGGAACGTAGTTTGTGAAAACTTTTAGATTATTAAAGTATCTTGTGTCATAGATTTTATATTACTAAACAACTTTTTGCTATTGGTCGAAGCCTCTTTTGAACGAACATTTGCCAAATGATTTGTTTGCCGTATTTTCACCACACCGAATCAACATTTTACGGAATTTTGGTCACAAATATACGAGTATAGACGGTTACTTGGTAGCATTTTTAATGTTAAATTAAAATAGTAAATGTCAATATATTGGGCTACAAAATTTAGTGACAAAAACGAATCGCTGCAAAACCGACTTTAGACAGTCATGTCTGCCCTACCCTTAGAGTGTAATTGCCGCCCAAACCCCGCAGCGCCGGAGCTATGACAGAAACAATGCTTGCTGCATGTTGCATACCTGCTACCATGCTCCATGATTGCTTGCATACTGCATGACTGCTTGCATGCTGCATGTTGCATGCCTGCTTACATACTGTATGCCTGCTTGCATGCTGCATGTCTGTAAGTGTAACATCGGTGAAAAGTTTTTCGACTAAATGAAACGTCGGAGTAACGAAAAAAACGAATTTATAATAGGTCAATTCATACAGTGGCAGAATTTTCTATACAAATTTAGCCTTCTTTTATTTGAAGGCTAAATTAGCAAGGGGTTTCCCATATGTTCATATTTGTTGCACAATACCGTGAAGATCGTTTAGAAAATTAATTAGAAAATGATCTAGTCTAAACGTATTTTTTCCAAACGAAAGAAAATATTAAATGAAAAATGTATAAATAATTAAATATCACCCGAACCATTTATCAAGAGAAACCTCTGCCAAAAAAAGCTTGTAAAACATGAGTTTGTAAAATGAAACATTTACAGAACGAATCGTCTATACCACACGTAGGTTGCTAACTAAAAATTTGTGAATGGAGTTTTGGTGAAACATTAGTGAACCACAATAGCTGCCACATTGTCATTAATTTAGCAATGAGGAGTGGAAGTTGTATCCTGCTGTCCAAAAAGAAATCTAAATGCACGTGGCTGAACAAGGTCGTGCAAGCGGTGCACCACTTGGGCCATGTACAGGACTGGTTCGGGGACAATTAATGTGAATACTGGGGAGCAGCCCATCTCCGCGAAGCTTCTAATTAAATTCTGATTGCTTTTATGTTGCATGACTTACTACAATGGTGTAGACATGCAACTTATAAGTGTGATAAAAGAAGACCAAAGTACCAACTTCATCATCCAACAACTGAACGAATCGCGGCATCACTGCTGTTAAAAACACATCAATGTATGTAAAATTGTAAACACTTCGAAACAAACGGTCACGTGAAGCCGCGCGTGCGCATGTTACAGTGACACACACATACACTCACGCACAACCCGCGTTTTGACGTACCTAGATATAATCACCGTGTAGCTACACATACTACATACTGACCATAATAAGTGGCCATAATACTATCTCGTCTAATCTGCAAACTCACATTAATTTCGCCGAACACCATTGTTTTAGCTCTCGTGTGACGGTTATAATTTGTAAAATTGCCATTGAACAAGTCTTTTACATTAGAACGTTAGTAAAACTGGCTATTATCTCGCAGTTCTCGTAATTATGAGTGAAGTCAATTACCCTTTGTGTTTGTATGGCGTAGCTGTCATCCTCGTCTTTGAGTTTATGATGTGAAACGAAATGACAGCACGATAGCAAATGGAGTAAACTGTGACAAAGATTAAGATTAAAATTATTTCTAGATAGACGAAGAAAAATAAAAACATTTAACTAATTAAAATTACATATAGGTACACAAATTAGTTAAGTGTTTTTATTTATATATGCTGTTAGATTAAATATATCAATGTTTTGAATACAAAAGAAATGAGAAATCATCAAATAACATCCCCCTCTAGGCGGCACGAGTGGGAGTGTTAGACCTTTACCGAACAACACGGCAAGAGTCAGCTGTGTGCTGTGGGTGTTACTGTACTTGCTGCGTACTCGTACTATTACTTATTCTGTGCTGCAGGACCTGTGCAGGTGCGTTAGGGTAGTTCGATATAGGCTCTTTTTCTTTGTTGGAAAATTATCATAATATATAACTTCTCTTGCTCGGGTGGAGCGAAAGGGATTGTCAAGCTTTTACTTACTAAAAGCCCTCTGTGTTCCAGGGCCGCGGTCGCTCTTTCGAACAATACCGTCAAGATTAACATTCTAGTGCGCTCATATTAGAACTTTTTCAGGTAGATTAAGCTCAGCCGAATATCATCATCATCATCACCATTTCAGCCGAAAGACGTCCACTGCTGGACATAGGCCTCCCCCAAGTGTCGCCACAATGAACGGTCCTGTGCGTCTCGCATCCATCGTACTCCCGCAACCGTTACCAGGTCATCGGTCCAC
Organism: Mythimna vitellina; assembly: GCA_949316375.1. Classification (NCBI taxonomy): domain Eukaryota; kingdom Metazoa; phylum Arthropoda; class Insecta; order Lepidoptera; family Noctuidae; genus Mythimna; species Mythimna vitellina. Next base: position 474,150 of record OX438687.1, on the reverse strand, counting down.
CTTGCAGGAGGCCTTCCAACGCTACGTCTTCCGGTACGTGGTCGCCATTCCAGAACCTTTCGGCCCCAACGGCCATCCGTTCTGCGAGCAATGTGCCCTGCCCACTGCCACTTAAGCCAGCCGCATATGCAGTAAGAAAAAGAAGGAAATTGACAGATGTAGTCACAGCTAGGTTAGTTTACTATGCTAATTTCCCAAGTTCACATCGATCAAAATGATAAAATGAATTGTTATCGTTTCTACAATGTTCAACGCTACATCCTTTGTTATTGTAGAACGACATTGTAGAACGAGCGGCCGACTCAGGCGCGTCAACATGGCTACCAACTTATCGTTTTCTACAATTGCTGATACCGTGGCGTTACCGATTAGAGAAGAAAATTCGACACGAAACGGTTGTAACTTGGCTAGGGGGGCTGATGGTAAAAGAACCGTTTTTGGACACTCTCTTATCGTTTAGAGAGATCACGCAATGTGGATTCCATACCATAAACCATAAAATTGAATTCTAAGATAAGACGAATTGAAGAGCTTTATTTTATAGATGGTGATGGTTATGATTCTGAAATAGAAGATAATTATGGAGCTTGCCGATACAGTACTTATCTACCTAATTGTGATTTTACAGCAGTACTAGGCTAGTATTGTACGGTAAAGAAAAAATATCTAAGATTTTTATCTTCACCGATCTAGCGGTAGGTACCTGGTGCGCGTACTAAGGTAGGGCTAGTGGTCTACCAATGACAAGTCAAGCTTCGATAGTCACATTGAGCAACATCCCTGTGTACGCAGCCTGGTTGTCTGATTGTTGCCGTTGTCGTGTAGCAATGGACATGTCGGTATGGGCATGTTGTTTACGTACGTAACCATGCATGCAGAACATGTTACATAATACGACATAGAATAAACTGTAGAATATTGCTGGACTGGTGTCATTGATCTGAATAGTTGATAGTCGCTGTGCAGGTAGCCCCGATAAATGATAAATGATATTTATTTTGTAAGTAGGTTTAAAAAACACTTTTACACGTCAATTTTTTTTTTCGTCATTTTAAACTAGATGAGGCCGGTGTTTCCTAGCTGACTACCCTGAGAAGAAACACTGAAACAAACTCAGGGGAACGTCCGAAACAATGAGTGTGATTTCGAGCCAAAAAGATCATACCGTACCTCTCTGGGGCTTTTCAACTGTTATAGGTTCCTGCGTTCTGAAGTCGTTGGCTTTGCAAATTCATCCCTTAGTCTGAAAAATCATTTCACTTTTTTTTCAAATATATATGGGACACAATAACATAATATTGATTCAAACATATGGAGAATCATGCCATAGGTCTTTTCAATTTTATTCCGTGTGGGAATCAAACTTGCGACTTCGTGCAGACGCAAATTCGTCAGCTGTTGCACGTGTAGTGACATCTATGACGTCACATAGGAACTAAACTACGAAATCCTGCTTCGCGCAATTAGAATTCACCGCGTTACTCGAACCTACAACAGATGCCCGGACCCGACATAACACCAGCCTGGTCGGAGGATCCTCCCTTATCAACAGAGGTTTGAGGGACTTTCCACTCTGTTCCGCATACCGCTAAACACCTATAGTGCCAAGGAAACTAAAAGATTGGTACATGCGCAATACCGCATTCTTAATCGCTGCTGCAGCTACATTTATATTGGCTACGCGGCCACTTTCCATTGCTCCCGCGACCTACCGCCACGCCTGAATAACCACAAATTGAAGAAAATTCTGTACCTACATAAGGCCAATATGCGAGATGCGGCGTATTGTCCAACAAAACAATGCGGCAACGCGGAATATTCCATGGGCACCGTGACGACACGCAATGATAGGACGTTATGTGCTACCAGAAAGTAACAATGGTAGCTACTTATGGTGAAATCTACATAAACTGTGTGTTTACAGCGGGCGGTAGTTTGCGGCCGCTGCAGTGCGCCGATATTCAACGATATGCGTGTAATGTGCAAGTAAAACGGACGTTATGGGTAAAACGTTTTATGTGCTGTAATTTAGGTACAGTATAATGGGTGGGATTATTCGGGTGGTCCAGTCGAGGTAGGGTCAAATTACATTAGCTAGCGGAACCCTGCAAAGGCGATATTCATTGACGACAATCCAGTGGCTACCAACTAGTGTTGCCAGAAGTCTCGATTTGCGCGGGACGTCCCGATTTTTAGGGGTCTGGGGATGCGTCCCGATTTGCACCTGATCGGGACGTTAAATGTCTCGATAAATCAAAAAGAAATCTATTAAAGCTATTATTATTCCAATAAATTACCCGCATTTGCATCACTAGGTCAAGTGCGTTCAAAATGACACGGCGTTTGTTTCTGTCTCGCACAGAGCTGCGTCGTCTTCGTCCGTCACACGCGACCATAATGTCTTTCTTCTGCTTTATTCAATCCTATTTATAATCTTAAATAAGTAATCTGTGACTTCATTAATCGATCTTCGTTCATCCATTCCATTCATATACCTATAGTAAAATATAAAAAACAATACAATTTTAGCATAAAAATATTTCAACTTTTAAAACGGCGGTAATCAATAAATCATTCATAACTTCGTTTTTTTTTTCGTTTTTGTCTTTATTAACGCGGTGGAGCTTATGGTGGAAGTGTACCGTGCTTGGACGGAGCACCGCAGTGTCCTCGTGGAGGCGTTTGGCGGTAGCGACCTCTCGCGCTGGGGCCTGATTCTGGCCATGGTCCGGAGTCGACCGTAACCGCGAAGGAGTTGATCGCAACCGTGAGAGAATGGACACCCTCGAGATGTTCCGGGTGTCGGGAGTCGCGCAACGATTTTCGGCCAAAGTCGGCATGGGTTTGCAAATGACGAGCAATGGTTAGCTCATTGTTCACCAGTCCAATAAGGACCAGGCCCGAGTCGATGGCACTTCGTGTTGCACACGCTCCTCAAAGAGATTCCAGCAAAACTGAAGGGGCGCTGTAGGGCCGATGCCTGCTAGGGCTGCGGCAACGTTTGAAACAGTGACCGTGGCCCTGGAGCGCAAAGAGCGACTGAAGAAGTCTGGGATTTACTAAGTTTGACAAGCTTCATCATTCCACCCTGAAGCGGGAGAAGACATTGGATGATATCCCACCTAAAAAAAAACCCCGATCTAAAACCATCTGTCCGGATTTTTATCCAATCGGACCTAGCAACACTACTACCAACCCCCTATAGCCTAATGTTTTGCATCCTATCATTATCGACCTATCCTGTCTTACATAAAGCAAAACAATTCTGAAGTTCCTGTGTCTACCTTCACCTTCCAGCTCCATCATCAGATCAGTTTGATAGTACCTTATAGCCAAACTGCATTTCATGACAATTCTAATAAGCCCAAACACGGCTAGGATACATTGATTAATCACAGAGTTCCGGTGCCTATCTGCCGGCTCCGTCATCATCATCAGGTCACTTCGATGATATCATTTTCAACCTAATTATTCAGAACCATTTATTTATTTGTGTCTATATTCATTGTGATATCTTTGTGAGTATGAAATTCCGTTGGCAATTTCTTTTCTTCTTCATCAATTCCACTTCATCAAACTTCACTTCAACACACACACATCTTCACTTTTTGACTGTAAGTGCTTAAGAATTTTCTCGATAAAAATACCAAAATCGCTATATGGTTGCCTATAATATTTGAGGAGTTCCCTCGATTCCTCATGGATCCAATCATCAGGACTGGATTCTGAAAAAATGGCACCAATCCGAAAGCATATCCTTCAAGAGGAAAAAAAAAATTTGCAAATCGGTCCATAAACGACGGGGTTCTAAGGTAACACATATAAAAATACAACCGAATTGATAACCGTAGCCTTTTTTTGTGTCGGTTAAAAACAGGATTTTCTGCCACTAAACGAGAGGTGAAATAAGTAGGTACCTTATGAGAAACTGCGCATATTATAATATCATGTCAAGCTAAGTTGTTAATTTAATTAACGCATACATTTTAATTAAGAAATAATGAATCAACAAGTGGGTTCTAATTAGGAAACCGCGATTTATTGTTAATTAAGGATTATTCCTCTACTCGAGTTGAAGAAAAGATGGTGCGGCTGCACCGCTTTTTTGGTCGACTAAGGAGTCGATTAATAGCCAGGTAGGTATTACCTAATGTATGGATGAGAATACATACAATCACGCCTGTACCCACCCTCGAAGTAATGCGGTAAATAGACAATACATCTTAACCTAGATACTACAACCACAACCAGGCTAACCTAATGGCGTCCAACCATAGGACTTTCTTATAACTATGCGCCCAACGTTATCCCATTTGAGACTTGAAATGTACGTACTTTTGCAGACAGTCACCCACTCTTCCAACCCGGTACACAAATGTAGTTAGGTATGTACTTAATTATTAGTACATAAACCCGTACAAATACGTAACTAATGTTCTACGACAGGCCGAAAGTTCCACAAAACTAGGTGCCTATACCTAGCTACACTACCTGACTACAGACGTTCTCTCATCCTACATTTAAATTTTCATTTTATCCGTAGGTACCATTATCTTAAATTCTTAGCACAATCCAACTATTTCTGACCATCCACAGTCACCTCTCATTGATATTCAAAACTGACGTGATATCGTCATTCCAGACATTTTTAGATTTTCTTTTTATTGAGGGACCGAGTAGGTCGGAATCTTATGCTTGTCGTCATAAAATATGTATGCACGGTTGGCAGAATTATTCTCGCCCCTATTAGAAATTACAATGTAAAACCTACCCTTCTGCCTACTTGTAAACATACACAAAATGGTAATGCGACAAGGCCGCCCATTGTATTTGTTTTAGATAATATAAGTTTTTCTTTGTTATGATTCTTTATATATCTACAATAAAGTATATAACAAATAATACACCCTTCTGCATACCCCTCCCCTGTGCATTTTTTAAATTCAAAATTGTAGTTACAAGCCGGGATCTCGAGTGATTTCCAGCTAAACTAACCGGATATTTTACGTGGTTTAGTTAGTAAATTGATATATTTTAGGAAGCGAGCAAGATTTTGAATTTTAGTTCCTATGTGGCATCATACCCTAATGTTTAATTACAGAAGAACCATAAAAACCATTTCTTTTATAGAATAACGTAAGTTTGTAAAATTAAATTTTATTGAAATTTAAGGTTGTCTTACGAGGGCCAAAGGGTTGATTACTAATACCTACCATCCAGAAGAACATTTAAAAAATTAGCTTTTTAATTGCCCCATACGGCCACACGTGACCGTCGCTTCTACTAATAAGTTAGAACTTCTGGAGCTATCAAATCTGTAAATTCCTGCACCCAGTTTATAAACTTGCGGCGGCGTCTCACCGCTCATAAATATGTTCCGATAAGCTGCGCCGGCGCACGGCCACACACGTGCCTTACACCGTGCAACCGCAACCAGCCGCGGCAGTGCGGTCTGTGGCGGCACTTGTACACCTACTGGTGATAGGAAGTAATATTTTTATTTTACTTTGGGGAAGTCAAGCGCAGTACAACAAGACAATAGGGATACCTAGGCAATGATAGTGGCTTTTGACAATCTCATCTCCTAACTTAACCGTTGCCTAAGCGTAATACGTTACGCTTAGGCAACAGTTAAGTGCCTTAAGTGCCATAAATATACCCGAATTACCTCCTCCATTCTCCTCGTGGTACCTCCTTTATTTTTTTAATTCGGTTAAAATAAATAATTTTTCAATACACTTACTCGAAGACCCGTTCTTATCCGACCGCTTATAGACACACAATAGTCTGTTTTCCGCACTACTGCAAAAAAGTGCGTTGGTAATAATGTTATTACATGTATCGTAACAGGCTGGGTGCGTGTCGACCGCCGCGAGCCGCCGGTCAACCCCGTTTAATTATTTCTTCGTCAGTGTATTGAACAAAGGCCTTTTGACACACGTGCACTTTCTCCACTTGTATCAAAACGTAGATACTAGGTATTATATAGTATATTTTGATACAAGTGCAGAAAGTTTGTCATTGCTACCGAGGCGGCATTCGCACGAGCCGTAAGCATAATACACTCGTATTATGAAGCCGAGGGCTGCAGTGATAAATTTGCACGTGTATCAAACGACTTTTTTCAATACACATATGATAAATGTTGTGTTTCAATACAATTATGTCTAGGGCGAGCACGTGAGCTTTTCCGCACTAGTGCGAAACACAGGAAATGGCGTGCCTAAAAACGGTAGCGATAAGAGCGGAGTTTTCGAGTAAGTATATTGAAAACAAATTATTATTGTGTGTCAATTATTTTGTGTATTGGAATAGCCTGTTCCTCTGAAAAATACAAAGAGACAGATAAACGTCACCCGTTATACAACGTAGAGAAACAGAGGGAGACTGAAGAGTCGAAATAGCTTTTTAACGTCGACAATAACAATTAAAATATTCAGGTGAAAGCTAAGGTGTGTGGTCATGTTCTCGCCAGACAGCGCCGAGCTTAACATTTTTAGTTTACGTCGTTTTTAGCGTTTCTATGGAAGCATCAATTTATTTATTTTTTTATTTACTTATTCTTTATACATATTAATTAAACTTTTATTTTTTAACAAAATCATATTAAAAAAAAAATATTTAAAAATATAAAAAACAGTAGTCCGCCGGTGTCGAGACAGGGTCCAAGCTACCGGTGGCTAGGGCTCCAGAGACAGAAACCTCCTCACGATGCGAGCCGTATCGAGGAGTACTGCCTTCTGTATCAGGCCCTTGATCCAACCGCGCAATGACAGCTTCGACAGATGGTCATCGAAGCTTTTGGCTATAAGGCCGTTGGCGGTCACGACAATCGGCACAATGACGTGTTATCCGAGTCTACATTCCACATGTCGACAACCTCGTGTGCTAAGTCGAGATATTTAATTTGTTTCTCTTTCTCAGCTTTCAACTCCAGTAACGACTTACCCACCTTTGAACAATTTAGATCCTTTATCGAAAGTCGTTTCCGCGCCTTGGAATGTATAGGACCAAGGAAATGAGTGACTCATCAGGTCAATACTAGTTCACAGGCTCATAGTTTTAAAAGCTATGTTAGCGACAAGTTCATTCAATATGCAGTGCGAATACTGTACGGGAATCCCACAAGCTCTGTTTCTGTACCTAAGCAATTTGCAAAACAATCTACAGAAAGCAGACACGAGTTCGTCGTAAAAAATAAAATCTGCATTAATTGTTTAGGTAGCAATCATACCGTACGTGACTGTAGAAAGCAGACCCCTTGTAGAGTTTGCAAAAACGCCATCATTCGTAACTGCACCTCAACAAACAGTCTAACGGAGAGAATCAAGGCTACAGTAAAATCTGCTGTCGATAATACTAGTTCTTCAAATAGTGATGGTCAGATAGTTGCATGCTTGTCTACTGGCCACTCTAGCCAACCCTCCAAACCCAGACAGGTTTTATTAGCCACAGCGTTAATAAAAGCCAAGTCCAAGACGGGTGAATTGAAATTCACCCGTCTTGGACACATATAATTCGAGCCTTGCTAGATCAAGGCGTTTCATCACAGAAGCCACAGTACAATATCTCGGGCTGGAGAAAATCCCAGTCCGAAGCCTAGTCTCCGGTTTGGGAGACTATCTAGATCAACCCTTGTAAAGAACATGTTAAATTTGACAATTAAGTCCACAGTTGAATCAGATTTTTAACTTAATATTAGTGTTTACGTCTTTAGTAAAATAACATCATACTTACCTGAGAAGACTGTTAATAAAAGTTTGTTGGATTGGGTTGATATTAAAGGACTGTGTCTAGCATACCTACCCTAATTTCAATACCCCCAATAAATTAGATATTCTCTTGGGTGCAGATGCTTACTGCGGCATAATGAAGGAAGGTGTAAAAAGGAGTCCATCTGGTACTATATCTACTGACTGGTGCACTAGCTTCTGACGTTTTATAAGTGCCCATGTAGGCCTATGTGAAATAAAAATCTTTGACTTTGACTTTGACTATGATCGCACAGAGCACCACTTTAGGGTGGATCCTTTCAGACTTAGTTCACTCAAATAGCAAAACTCCAAATTATGATACAAAAATGATAAATGTACATTGTGCACAGTTCAATGAAGACAATATTCTCAAGAAATTTTGGGAAATAGAAGAACAAGTTAGTACAGAGAAAATATTGAATACAGAAGAGCAAAAATGTGAAGAGCTTTATATTAAAACAACTAAAAGAGATGATACAGGCAGATAAATTGTGCGGCTACCATTCCGAGACGAAGATCCTATTTGTAAGGGCGGGCGTTCGCTTGAGATAGCTGAAACAAGATTTAAATCATTAGAAAAAAGTTTATGTACAGATAGTTTAAATAAAAAATATAAAGAGGTAATGAGTACTGTAGTACAGTTAGGCCACCTGAAACCTGTAAAAGAAGGGGATAGTAAGAAAGATCAAGCAGTGTACTTACCACATCACGCAGTGATAAGAAATGACAAGACCACGACGAAGGTTCGTGTTGTATTCAATGCTTCGGAAAAGAATAAAAAGGGATTTTCACTAAACGACACCCTCATGGTAGGACCAACTCTGCAAGCAGATTTAAGACACACTGTATTGGAATGGAGAATACACTCTATTGAGATTGTGGCGGACATAGATGTCTTTGTCGGTCGGTATGTTAACAATGAAACGTTGATTTTTATTATTTTAGTACCGATGGTCTCGATAGATGGCGTTAACGTCGATGTATAAGTCGGTATGGTTTCGTTACTATGTTCGGTATTTGTACAAGGGCAACGATGTTATTCGAATAAAAAATTCTACTCAGATCAGGACACAGTTGTGGTTTTATTATCAACCCTATTGTGTGCGCAAAAAGTACAACATTACCATCTCGGTAATAAACAGCGCCCAGCGGTCTTCCATGTGGTTCGTTCTTCAAATCAAGTTTTCATCACGAAAGCGTTTAAACCAAAATCGCACGGTGCGTTCATTGGCAGCCCCTCTCCAAACACAACATTGATATTACGAGCTGTTTCTGCCGCATTACTTCCGCGTCGAAACTCGTATTCAAAAATCACTCGTATTTCCGAAGTATCTTTCTTGTCTAAGCTGAATAAAAAAAACAACTAAAAGTCAATAATCGAAAGTTGCACTTTCTTTAAAAGAACTTTAACAGTAAGGTTAACAAACCATGAAGGTCATATGTCAATTCGTCGAAGTACCTATTACAATAAAACGGCAATTTCAAACTTTAACCCCTATTATGCACAGGATGTTTGGTGCATCGTATGCCAAATTGAAATGGTCGACGCGAGGGGTCATCTGGTATTCTTACAGACCCCTAAACACTTCTCATGCCCTGCGGATTTTTTTTTCATCGATTTTTATTGTTTTATGAAAATAACACCCAAATTTTTCATTCAAATGCAAACTTAACTTACTACTACTCACTTACTACTTCTACTAACATACTTTTTACTTTTGCTTATATATATAGGGCGTAGACTCTGAATTATTTTTATTTAGATGTGTATTTTATTAGAGTACTTTTAAATTTTAAATTAGTGACATAAGCTATCTAGTTTTTTTTTATTTACTCGCAGTTTTGGATTTAAATTAAAGCTGGCCATGTTAAAGACATTTAAATTGCTATAAAAAAAAAACCAAAAGCGACCGGAATCTTCCAACTCCCTTAAAAACTCTCTAGTTTATACTCTTGCTAGTGATGTGCCACATGCCATAAAAATCTTTTTATAACTTTGTGAATTCGTTAGAATTGTGAATCGAGTCACATAAAACCAATATTTAAAATCATGATTTAAAAAAAAAATAAAAAAAATGATACCTGAAAAACCAACTAGATGCCTCTGTTGCGGATGCAGGTTGGCCATTCGCAACAGAGCCACCAATTCAAGCAAGATTTGTAAAAATGTTAAAAATGCAATTTGTTTTTTCTAGTAAAACCCACGAAATGAGAGATTCAAGACAGATTTTACCATATAAGAGTGAAATAACATTTTTAATAGGTTTTCTTTAATCAGCCGGGAACAGCATTAAACTGACAAGAATCGAACGAAATTTTATTCGCAGTACTAGTATAATTCCGATTGCGGAATATAATACGCAAGAATTAAAACCTCGCGATGAAATATCGCTGTGCGAACAGACCCTAAAGGCCGGCCACAGAGTACTTTTTAAGGTACTGAAAGGGCCGACGCTGCGTTCAGCGGGCGCCCGCGCGGTCCCGTACAAAAGTGCTCCGTCGCGTGCAGCCGCGCCCCGCAACCCCATTTTGCTACGTAATAATACACTAAAGTTCTCCATCGACACGACTACATGTACTCCGTTAGGGCCGAGTAACACCGGAATGCCATCGACGCGGCAAGCACTTTCAATGTGAAACTTTATCTACATACTTCAAGACCAGTATCGCTTGAAAAGCATGAAAAGGTCGCGAGGCCGCCTCCGCCACGCGCATCTCGTCGGTAGTTCTAACCTAGCCAGCCGCTGCCATTCCGGTGTGACTCGGCCCTTAATGTTGAACTAGCGACACTGCACAGACGGAAACCGCCGCACACGACACACGCGCGACGTCACATGACTGATACCCGCGCGGGCGCCCGCTCATCGCGGCGTTGACCCTAAAGGTCATTAACCATACAAGTCCACCTGGCAGTATGTTAAGAAAAGTATCTGATGTAGGGTAAGTTCAACAAGAAAACTACTTTATAATTTTTTTGGGCTTTTATTTTATGCTTATATTACTTAACAGGAAGGTTCTTAGATCCTGGAGGGATACAACATCTGAAACAAAGATAATACCTGTATTAGTTACCAGTAACTAATTTTTGAGATTATTTGCACTAGGGTTATGCTATCAGTGAAGTTTTGACCACATTTAGTTCAGGTTTCAAATGTCTAAGCATCATTTAGGAAGGGAAAGAAAGAACATCAAATTAAGTCTATCATTAACACTGGGGAACAATAAAAAACAATGAAACTCAAGATTAATTCTCTGCTTACCATCAGGTGGGATTGCAACCAAGCACTGGTTTATATCAATAAAAAAAAAAAGAAATGTGATCAATAAGAAATGAATACAACTTGGTTTGCTTATTTAACATTCTATTTTAGTATGGTCACAATCCAAGCAAATGTCTTAGAAGATTTCTCAATATAATAATTTGTCTAATCTGACCCAATCAGGTAGGGGTTAGTTTCCAGTTTAGAGCTAAATACTAGTCATTTACATATAAATAGACAGAGTAGCTTCTCATGGCCTCATGGGAGTTGCTGCATGATGAAGTGTAGAAATATTGTACTCTTACTGAGTACAATATTTCTACACTTCAACAATCAAAAACAATCAAAAGTAAAAATAGTAAGACAGTACTGACCACGCGTATCCTGTGTCCCATGGCCTGCGCGGGCAGGTTGGAGCGGAAGCGTGCACGTACGCCACCAGAGTTGCCGTGGGGCCTGGTCACCTTGCCCCAGATAGCTCGTAGCTTGGTCTTCTTGCCACGGGGACCTCCGGCGATGGGTGTCCTCTTCTTGGCACGGTACACATACACGCAACGTTTGCCAGCATAGAAATCGGCATCATCACGGCTCCTTGCACCTTCAATCTGAAATGAAGACAAATAATATTATTCTACCATAAACATAAATAAAGTATTTGTGAGAAGAAAAATGGAATCAGTAGGAATTATCTCCACACAGTGGTTCAGGTTTCAAATGTCAAAGCATCATATAGACATAACTTCAAACAGTAGGATATTTCTTGGGAATAATAAGCTTCTGATTAAGTATTTTATAACAGTAATTCATTAGGCTAATAGTTTAGTTTCTATGAACAGCTGATGATCCTCGCTCTTGATGGACGAAATACAACCAGAATAAGCACATTCCTCTTTTCACATGATTGCCAGTTGGTCGGGACCTGTTTCTGTTACTATGCAACTATCTTACAGAAAGTTGTGCAAATAAGTTCATTCAAAAATCGCTTGGACTAACCTGAAAGTATGAGGATAGGTGAAACAAAACAATGTTGAAGCTCTATTAATTCATTAAACCCCAACCAACCGCCCGGCATTCACTCTCTCATTTTCTTTCTATTGTCTCCAATTATGGCATTTCAAAGGTTTAATTATATAAATGCACTTTCTTTACAATTTCTCCTCATCGAAATTATAAACAAACAGAGCAAGAATTATTTCATATCATTAATTAGGAGGAACCTATCACATCAACAATTCAAGGTTTAGTAAATGAATTGAAATTTCAGAGTTGTAAGTGGTTTGAGATTTCAGACAGTTTATAATTTTCTAGAGCATGCTAGTACATACTAGGTACCTCATGGAGACTTTCAGACTGACAAAGAGTAATCATTCAAACTCACCTTCAAGAGGGCTGTGTTCTCATGCTGGTTGCGCAGACCGCGCTTGTATCCTGTGAAGACGGCCTTAGCATACAGTCTGCCGTGGCGGGGCTTCGACGACACTTTACGCACCGCCTTCGGGGGCTCCGCAGGTGCTGCAGGGGCAGCCTTAGGGGCCTTCTCTTTGGGCGCCTTAGTCTTAGGCGCTTTCGCCTTGGGCGCTGTCGATGGCGCTGCGTCAGCCATTCCTAAAACACCAAAGCACCCAAAAAATTAACAACCACGAACTTGACAAGATAGGTTATGTTGACAACCGACATTAATCTAGATGTATCTTCGTGATTAAAATAAATCTAACATTTTTGAGTACTCCAGAAGAAACATCCATCATTATACTAATTAGTTTATCACTTATTTTTCGTCCATACCGTAAATATTAAGAAATTTTTAACAGATTTCAGCACACTAACCGTTTGTTATTTTCCTTTGGAAATGAAAGAAGGGTCGACGGGGTTGCCAGGAACTACTTCAAAAACAGTATTGAGAAAACTGACATAACAAAAGAATACATTTTTAGTTTTCATTATTTTTCTCTAAAGTACGTTCTAAGGATACGGGTGCTTTTTTACTACGAAAAAACATACATCATTTGTTTTTTTACTACATTGAATGTATATTATAGTTTAGAAATATATAAATTATTGTCTTATACCAATTAGTATTTTTCACAATCATGGCAACTCGATCGTTTCGTTCGGAAACAAACCAAAAAAGGAGGTAGTAAAGTGAACTTGATCTCCAATATTTTCTTAAATTAAGGTAATAAACTTATGTAAATAAACATAAAATTAAATTACAATTACTTTTTAATCCATTTGAGGTGAGAGTTTAAACTAAATTATGATTTTTTATCCTTTTTCCAGTAATGGCAACACCTCGTTTGGTCAAAGTGTGTCTGATTTGGACCAATCAGAAAAAACCACGAAAAGAGACGAACGAAAGATGGATTGTGGCTCTGTCAAATAATTATTTTGTATTGAAATTGAATTGTTGTGAATAAGATATAAAGACTGCTGTAATTAAATAATAGATTAATAATGGACTACTTAGTGAATATCAACTGGAACAAAGTCACGCCATGCCTTGTCTTATTAGTGCTAGAAGTAATGTTAGAATGTGTGTATATTTTTTTTTTACAAATAACCTGAACAGTTGTGGGTTTTCTTGTTTATTTTTGTGTGGAAGTACGTATTTTGAGTCGTTGGAGTGTAGTTTCAGAGTGCGCGACGCCGGCGGAGGTGAACAAGCACTTGGAGCTGGGGCGAGACTTCCTGGCCCGGGGGCAGCTCTCGGACGCTCTAACACATTACCATGCAGCCGTGGGTAAGTGCTGACCCTGTACTTGCACCGTGACGCTCGCATTCACGTCAAGGCTGTTAGTATGGAGAGCACTGATGTGGTCAGTGCTCTGGATCGATTTTCAGGATCTACAACTCCTTTTTATTTATTGATGAATCACTGCAGGTATTGCTGACCTTTAAAAAGTAAAATAAATACAACATTAAACTAGTTTTCTGTCTGCTTATCAAAGGTATGACATCTTGAAGGTATCTAATCAGATAAATTTAAGTAAAATGTACTTCAAATGTACTTTGTTAAAATAAAGCAAGGCACTAATAAAGATTACAGTAGCAATAGTATTCAGTATATTTGAATCAATTTGTATGAAGCAAATAGTGACCATCAAGCTGTGACACCTGTTTGCCATCTACTCTTCTAACTGACATTTTGGCAAAGTTTCCGATATCAATGAATATTATTGTTATTTACATGTTCAATTGTCCACAGAGGGAGACCCACATAACTACCTCACGTACTTCAAACGTGGCACAGTATACTATGCACTTGGGAAAGCCAAGTTTGCTCTGCAAGACTTCACTAAGGTAGGATACTTGTCATCTGGTGTGTGACCATATTATTTAAATTATAGTCAGACGAGTATTGTAATTTACATTTTTTTAATTAAGAGTAATGCAAACAAAATGTCGCCACAATCTTAAAAACTGTTAGTCCAACTGTATTGTCATTAATTAATTTAGTGTGTAAAATGATCAGATATTTTTAGTAAACTCATTTTACTCTGTTAATATCATCGTCACATAACATTTGATCAGGTTAATGTTTCATAGGTAGGTTTACTCATTGTATCTCTATTAATTTCTGCTGTTTTCCCTGTATTTTGGCAATTGCAGAATATGAGTAATTTTTATACAATTTTCAGGTATTGGAGATTAAGTCTGACTTCACTGCAGCACGTTTACACCGTGCCAATGTATACCTGAAACTGGCACAGTATGTAGACGCCAAAGAAGACTACCTACAAGTGGTGAGTCTCTTATCTGTAGATCATAAAGGGCAAATAGATACCTCTTGGAGCTATCTTTCCCAACTTTTTTATAGGTGAATCTGTAGGTTTAACTTTGTTACAGACACTAAATCCAGAAATATTAAGATATATTAATTTACTAAGTCATGTTTATCGTAGGTACACATAGAGCTAATACCTGCTAGGACCATAAAGAATTTCTAAAATGGAAACCTGCCATTCTAGAAGGCAAAAGACACTAAAGTAAAAATTTGTGGTTTTATTCAGTTAAAGTCTAACTCACCCTCCCACTACACCCTAGTTGCCTTAATTAACCTTTTGAGTAGCGTAATTAGAGACACAATAGAAAGACAATGACCGAGCGGACGCTGGCATTCGCTCAGGGTTTAATGAATTAAAAACCTACTTCTATTTTTAATAACATAGTTTGTAAAAAAAATATCATGTCTATTTAAATTGCTGTGGGCGGACATAACAGTGATAAGATAAAGTTCTTTACTATATGTTGTCATAATTATACTGAATTGTTATTAAACTGTATTTTAAAACTTTATAACATCAGTGATTCCTTTCCTATCTGTTCCAAGACAAAGGTTTTCAATTTCAAGCATCTGAGTGTTTTAAACTTATTACAATTAATCTAGACAAAAGCGACATACTGAACAGTAATTATTCAATCAGAATATTTGTTTGACCGTGACATTAATACTCATTTCAAATAGTCGTAACTCTCGCCTGACTGACTTCACGACAAAAAGGTAATTCAAACAGAGTACAACTGTTTTATCAAACTGCAACAAACTGAGTTAAAATTGTTAAACAATAATTTTGTAATAAGTTGCAACACTACGTGGTCACACCACCGGTGTGGCGAATGTATGTTGTTACTCAATTATTCATGTTGTAAAACTATTTAGACTCGCGTTTCGTAATATTACATAGGAGAAATTACTTGAAATTTAACTCAATTTTGCATGGAATTTATGTTTCTTTTCAATAGATTATTTAAAAGTTATAATGTTGCAACACCATACACCATATTGATCAATACTTCATCACAATTTTTCGTGATTCCAGAACCTAGCATTCATACTTAATAAATTCCCATGGTCACCCATCCACACACAAAATAAGTATCAAAATATAAAGGTAAAAATTCCAAATTACAAGCAGCCATGTTTTAATATTTCATATTTTACTAAAATATACATTCGTAATTAAAAAAATAAAACTAATTTAAATTAGTAGCCTGTCACCGGGTCAGGAGCAGGGTCCAAGCTACTGGTGATAAGGGCTCGAGAGGCTGGGACCGCTACAATATGAGCCGTATTTAAGGAGTACCGCCTTCCGTAAAAGACCCTTGATCCAATCACGCAACGACAGCTTCAACCCGTTGCCCATACTCATCAGGCGATAACCACAAACGGCATAATGAAAGCCAAGTCCACAATCCACATGGCAACAACCTCGTGTCATCTTGTGTTAAGTCGAGATACTAAATTAAATTATTATCAGTATTGTTGTCGACGCGCTTGGCTGTTGTTCGTGTTCGTGAACTACATTATTTGTTCAGCTGATCGGATGCACGCACGTGCAACCTTGACTCTTGTCGTTTGTCGTTCTTACTGTTACCTACTTCACGCTTCAGGTTGCCGGTCGCTACGATCGTAACAATTACATCGACACTTTTTTTACCCTATTTCGAATTTTCTTGCTCTTGTCCCGTTTTATTTGGTGTCGGCGCAACAGGTTTTTTTCTTCTATTATGTCCAGTCACCCGTTACGCTATCATTAAGTCCCTTTTCTTTCATATCACTTGTCACATAATCCATCCAACTCTTTTTGCCCTCCCTCTTCCTCTCCATTCATCCACATGTATACTCATAAACTTATAAGTCTTTTAGTATTTATATTGACTACTGATAACATATAGCATTACATTACTTAAAAAGGATACAGGTTTATTGTGAAAGTATGAGGACTTACGACAGTTATTTTCAAGTTACATAATGTAAAATTATCTATATTACAAGTAAATTATTCATGCCGTTTTCGTTTGTAATTATATAAAAATTGTACATAAAATATAAGGAGTTCCATATGTTTAAAATTTATTATTTCGTTGCGACATCATTGCCTCTTACTTCATAATCAAAAGCAGTTACATTTAACAAACGGTTCACTGTTGCGCCATTGTACTAATACGTCATAATATTTACATATCATCAGTATAACTCGCCACAGAACTAACGCGTGTTATCACACTTCATCTTGTGATGGACGCCTGATAAATAACAATGACATTATGTGCAGATAATATTAAAATTGAATTTAGTTAACAGACTCGTTCCCGTAGCACTATAGTTAACCGTCATTAAAATTCCAAGCATCTGAAATCGGAACATATTGTATAATATAACTGTTGTGTAACTCATTCATTGGTCAAGAATACAGCCATACTAAGAGACTGGTTCGCGCAAAGTCCATATAACCATAAAGAGGCAAATGGGTTCATTACAACATTGTAGCTGTGACCCCCTTGAATTTCAAATTTTCATTGGAGCAACTTTCTCAATATCACTAAATATCATGTTTCCTTGTCCTCAGACATACGCGGAGCCATACAATGAGGAAGCGGTCAGCCAGTACCACAAGATCGACGAATACATCGATGACATGCGCCTGGTGGAGGCCTACTACCGCGGCGGAGACTACCGCGCCTGCGTCGAGCTCGCCACACGCCTGCTCGACGTGTCGCCCTGGTCCGCGCAGCTGCGGCAGCTCCGCGCCGAGTGCTACATAGCGCTGGTATGTACTGATACAGTAGTACGTACGCGGCGGAGACTACCGCGCCTGCGTCGAGCTCGCCACACGCCTGCTCGACGTGTCGCCCTGGTCCGCGCAGCTGCGGCAGCTCCGCGCCGAGTGCTACATAGCGCTGGTATGTACTGATACAGTAGTACGTACGCGGCGGAGACTACCGCGCCTGCGTCGAGCTCGCCACACGCCTGCTCGACGTGTCGCCCTGGTCCGCGCAGCTGCGGCAGCTCCGCGCCGAGTGCTACATAGCGCTGGTATGTACTGATACAGTAGTACGTACGCGGCGGAGACTACCGCGCCTGCGTCGAGCTCGCCACACGCCTGCTCGACGTGTCGCCCTGGTCCGCGCAGCTGCGGCAGCTCCGCGCCGAGTGCTACATAGCGCTGGTATGTACTGATACAGTAGTACGTACGCGGCGGAGACTACCGCGCCTGCGTCGAGCTCGCCACACGCCTGCTCGACGTGTCGCCCTGGTCCGCGCAGCTGCGGCAGCTCCGCGCCGAGTGCTACATAGCGCTGGTATGTACTGATACAGTAGTACGTACGCGGCGGAGACTACCGCGCCTGCGTCGAGCTCGCCACACGCCTGCTCGACGTGTCGCCCTGGTCCGCGCAGCTGCGGCAGCTCCGCGCCGAGTGCTACATAGCGCTGGTATGTACTGATACAGTAGTACGTACGCGGCGGAGACTACCGCGCCTGCGTCGAGCTCGCCACACGCCTGCTCGACGTGTCGCCCTGGTCCGCGCAGCTGCGGCAGCTCCGCGCCGAGTGCTACATAGCGCTGGTATGTACTGATACAGTAGTACGTACGCGGCGGAGACTACCGCGCCTGCGTCGAGCTCGCCACACGCCTGCTCGACGTGTCGCCCTGGTCCGCGCAGCTGCGGCAGCTCCGCGCCGAGTGCTACATAGCGCTGGTATGTACTGATACAGTAGTACGTACGCGGCGGAGACTACCGCGCCTGCGTCGAGCTCGCCACACGCCTGCTCGACGTGTCGCCCTGGTCCGCGCAGCTGCGGCAGCTCCGCGCCGAGTGCTACATAGCGCTGGTATGTACTGATACAGTAGTACGTACGCGGCGGAGACTACCGCGCCTGCGTCGAGCTCGCCACACGCCTGCTCGACGTGTCGCCCTGGTCCGCGCAGCTGCGGCAGCTCCGCGCCGAGTGCTACATAGCGCTGGTATGTACTGATACAGTAGTACGTACGCGGCGGAGACTACCGCGCCTGCGTCGAGCTCGCCACACGCCTGCTCGACGTGTCGCCCTGGTCCGCGCAGCTGCGGCAGCTCCGCGCCGAGTGCTACATAGCGCTGGTATGTACTGATACAGTAGTACGTACGCGGCGGAGACTACCGCGCCTGCGTCGAGCTCGCCACACGCCTGCTCGACGTGTCGCCCTGGTCCGCGCAGCTGCGGCAGCTCCGCGCCGAGTGCTACATAGCGCTGGTATGTACTGATACAGTAGTACGTACGCGGCGGAGACTACCGCGCCTGCGTCGAGCTCGCCACACGCCTGCTCGACGTGTCGCCCTGGTCCGCGCAGCTGCGGCAGCTCCGCGCCGAGTGCTACATAGCGCTGGTATGTACTGATACAGTAGTACGTACGCGGCGGAGACTACCGCGCCTGCGTCGAGCTCGCCACACGCCTGCTCGACGTGTCGCCCTGGTCCGCGCAGCTGCGGCAGCTCCGCGCCGAGTGCTACATAGCGCTGGTATGTACTGATACAGTAGTACGTACGCGGCGGAGACTACCGCGCCTGCGTCGAGCTCGCCACACGCCTGCTCGACGTGTCGCCCTGGTATGTCAAGTACATAAAGCAGCTAATCAAGTCTACTTACTGTTCCTCGTAGCTCATTTCATCTTGATACACAAACGAGCTCAACCCATACCACCGACTATATCAAGCGAGACCGTTAGCCTTAGCACGGTCTTGCAACGACACATTACACGATACAGTAAAACTGTTCGCTGGCGAATCAGGGCGATTATTTGTCGTCACACAAACAGCGCGCCACGAAAGTAAATTGAAATTCAATATAAATATTGTTATCACAAACTAATTGATTTATTGTTTCGCTACGTATCCTAAAATATTATTTGTATTTGTTTTAAAGTCTACAATTACTTATTAATCACCTTGATAACTACTGAACAGTTTTCTGTTATTCAAGCTAGCAGTGCTTCAGATCATCCTCAGCAACCCTTGCTTATTGCTCGAGCAAGACTTGCTGAGGATGATCCAATACCATTTGTTCCAGAACGACCTGTTCTCGGCGGTGTCGGACATCCGCTCCGTGAACCGGCTGCAGCAGGACTCCACGGACGGGTACTACCGCCTCGCCACGCTGCTGTACCGGCTGGGACACGTCAGCGATGCGCTCAAGGTACGACATGCACACTACTTGTATCTCAGGTTTTAATTATGTGATACAAATTATTGTTGTTACAACTAATAACTTTTTTTCCTTTTGGACTTCACCGCAGCCTACTTTATGTTCTATCAATCGCGTCTTATAAAATTCCGAATGTTCGTTTGGCGTTATGAATGTTTGTTCATTAAAATTATAACCTTAGAATTAACTGTCTTACAGGAAATCCGAGAGTGTCTGCGACTGGACCCGGAGCACAAGAAGTGCTTCCCGTTCTACAAGAAGGTGAAGAAGGTGGACAAGCTGCTGCTGGAGTGCGAGGAGCTGAGCGAGGCGCGGAACTATGGCGCCTGCGTGGAGGCCGCCAACAAGGTGCTGAAGGTGGAGGACGACGTCACGCTCGTCGTGTTCGAGGCGCGCAAGTGGCTCTGCAGCTGTCTCGCCAAGGTTAGTCACTACGTTATCCTGACTGGTCGGTGTAAGTGGAGCTGTTCTCGGCATTTATAGACTACATGGATATGCCTTCTGAATCCCGGGAAATATTTAATTCATTTATTTTAAACTGGTTTTTTCTTGTCGAAAGATCACTTTCTCAACACAAGTGAATTTTAATGGTAAATAAAAATTTTGTATTTTTTTATAAACTTTATTTCGAGATCGACGATTGACGAGATCAGATTATATCAGAAGTGAGTAACTTAATTTATACATCGAAATAAAGAAAATATTCCCAGCGATCCCGGAAATCTCGAGTCTTATCTATATTAACACTAACGTTTGTAGACCCTAAATGGCACTACCTACGCCGAACACTAACCTTTTTTCAGCCGAATGACTCTAAACATACGATCAGCCTAAATATGACCTGTATACTGCAATGCTGCGAAATCTCCAAGTAGCTGTTAAGAACTTTCAAGCCACAGTTGGCTTGAATATTCTAGACATGGCACGCCATCTACATCAGTCAGTTTCGATGCAGTCATGTTAACTGCCTTAAAATTGCATCCACTGCCAGACATAGACCTCATATGCGTGGTACTGTTCTTGAATTCTCTCTACCTTCACTAGAAAAGCAGATCCTTAGAAAATCATTTTTTCAATCAACCCCAAAGATGGGGATGTCTTGCATGTCAACGAAAGTCTGGCTGTTGTTTCGAAATGGTTAATAATCTCTTATTAAATGCGAATAAAACTAAACTAAATTTTCATCACCGAATGTCTCTCAAGTTGGCGTCAGTCTAATTCTTGATGGCAAAAAACTTGATGTCATTACGGAAACTGTGTTCTTAGATATAACTATCGATTCTAAACTGCAGTGGGGCGCTCATATTAGAACTCTCTCGGGAAGATTAGCTCAGCTGCATATGCAGTAAGAAAAATAAGGCAATTGACAGATTTACCCAGAGCTAGATTAGTTTACTATGCTTATTTCCACAGTATTATGTCTTATGGCATTTTACTGTGGGGATCTGCAGCTGATGTAGACTCAATTTTCATATTGCAAAAGAGAGCAATCCAGGCTATTTATACAATGGGTCCTCGCAAGTCCCTCACAAATACATCGATATACTGGCTCTGCCTTCTCTTTATATCTTTCGTAAAAACTTGAACTCTTTAAAATTTGAAGCGATTTTCACAACAAAAATACGCGTAGTAAACACGAAATTGTATTACCCAAATGGAGATTAGCTAAAACCAGCAAATCATTCTTAGTAAACAGCATATGCTTTTATAACAAGCTGCCAAAGGCGGTAACTGAACTTAGCGAGTTAAGCGTGTCCAAGGTTAAAGACTATGTCGAAGACACGCTTGTTTGGCAATGACTACTTCTACACACGTGGCCCCCTGGGAACTCATTAATATTGTGTTCATATTTTTTTTATATATGTTTATGTTTTAATATATATTTTTTTTGCATTATTTTTTAAATTATGTAGACTTCAATTACCTTATATTCGTAAGTTATTTATTTTGTTACATTCTCATTTATTGATAGTTATAGTTCTCTTCCTTTTTTTTATATAGCCTCTTTTTTATAATTTGAATGTGAGAACACTGTAGACTCCAGGAATTCTTAGATTATTTTAATTGCGCTTTTGGGTACGATATTGACTGACTGGTTTACACTGTTCTTACATAATATCTATTAATGCTGTAATATGAAAATATTGTAATATCAACCACTTGTTTTAAAAGAGTAACCATTGAGTTTCTTGCCGGTTCTTCTCCATAGGAAACAACTAATTTGGAACCGTGCACTACCTTCTGATGTTTTATAAGTGCCCGTGTAGGCCTATGTGAAATAAAAATTACTATGATTTTGATTATTATACCATACAAACGTTGTTTACACAGGACGAGCAGCACACAGAAGCGTTAGCGGCGTGCGGCAGTGCGCTCGAGTTGCAGAGAGACGCGCGGGTGCTGTGCGACCGAGGGGACGCGCTGCTCGGGCTGGACATGTTCGATGATGGTGAGCGTTATACTATCATATATGACAAATGGAGCCAGGATGAGCGTCTCATTATTAGGGGAAGGCCATGTACATTGATGTGTTATTTATTCATCACATAGTTCCCTTGATGGAACATGCATAGTAACAATGCTGCATGGCACAGAGGTAACCAGTTATGGTTGATGGATGTGAGTTGGCGAAAACCACAGACTTCACCATAATTTATTTTATTTGTAAAAGTAAGTTCCGTTGGATGCCAATCCGCGGTTATTACAGTGGTACGGCAGCTATTTGGTTACCTAAAAAAATATTAAAATTACGAGTCTAAAAATATATAAAGTAAAAAGTAGGTCGCGGAGTTAGCGGTTTGCTTGTACGTGAGCTATAATACTAATGCTAACCGACCATCCGAAGAATAATAATATATGTTGAATAAAAAAAGGTTATTATTAAATGTAGGAACTTGTTTGATTACTTAAAAGTATTAATATAGGAATTTAAAAATGATAAAAATGTGTTTATTTCCTCATTGCACAAAAGACATTGTAATTATTACTCGATGTGTTCTTCTCGTACAGCTATCCAGTCGTTTAAAGAGGCGTTAGACTTAGAAGAAGGACTGCAGCGGGCGAAGGACGGACTGAGTCGTGCGCAGAAACTGCAGAAACAGTCTGAGCAGAGAGACTACTACAAGATATTAGGAGTTAAGAGGTGAGTCTCTTGTAATTTTTTTTTATTGGCACGCATAAAGAATATGTGATGATTTTTTCCTTAAAGTTCCCTGGTTCATTTAGGGTGAAATTAAAATTGGGTGTTTATTTGAGTAGGAGTAAATGTAATATATAAAAATTTCGTGTTACAGTGTTTGTTATTGAGCAATTTTACCGATATTTATGATTTTATATTTGGTAGGTTTGGTCTGAGAATGAACGTAGGTTAACTTTTAACCGACTTCTAAAAAAAGAGGAGGTTCTCAATTCGGATGTTTGTATTTTTTTTTTATGTTTGTTCGCGCATAACTTCGTCGCTTGCCAACCAATTTGAAAAATTCTTTGTTTGTTGGAAAGGGTATGCTTCCCGAATGGTTCCATAGTCACCAAGTCGAGATCTGATGATGGAATCTTGGCGAAATCGAGGGAACTCCTCAAATATTATAGGCAACCATATAATGATTTTGGTATTTTCATCGAGAACTTAAGCATTTACAGTCAAAAAGTAACATTTGATGTCTGTTTATAAGTGTATCGCAACTAAAAAGTGTGAAATAAAAAACTTTTTACAAAAAAAATATAACCGACTTCACTAAAAAAAACACTACAAAAAGATCAAAATAAATTTAATTTGGGAAGTCGGTGTTAAATAAGTTATTTTGATCTTCTTGTAGTGTTTTTTTAGTGAAGTTTGTTACATTTTTTTTGTAAAAAGTTTTTTTTAAGTTAGTAATTATATTATTCTTTTGGGGTTTATAAATTGGAAATTATTCAATGACTTTTCTGTTAGTGTTTGAAATTTTTATGTGGATAATAAATATGGGAGTTAGTATGTTGATTTATATGGTCAAAAAGATAGTAAGATTGGCTTGAAGAAGTATTTTTGTGAATATTATTTTTAGGTTCATTTGAAATGGAGAGTTTGTAAAGGCTAGCCGTGGCGGCGCGCGCCCGGCGCCTGCCCCCCGCTCCCCCCCCCCCCCTACCCCGCGCGCCGGCGCCCCTCGCCTGATAACCTAACCCACACATCTAATACTAATTTTACACAACAACATCCCCATAACCCTTTTCCAACTAGCTCAGAGTCAGCTACCAATCTAAAATATAATAATAAAATGAATACCCATGTTTTACATGGACTAACTACCTATCAAACCTTCACAACCTAACAACTAAACTATTGCCTAAAACTTGTTGTATAGACACTCCTTCACATAATGATGTACTACGACTGTCTAAAAAACCCTTAAATAACAACCGGAACCAAGCCTTACAACAGCTTTCTAAAATAGAAAAGCACATTAACTTCACAATTCTTCTAGTACTTACTTCGAACCCTGAACTTAAAAATCAAAACACAAAATAACAATTCTGAAAACAACATTATTACAAAATAAAGTATACTTACAATAAAACTGTACTAAAATCAATAATGTCTAAATTCTTATAAAAATCTATCCTGCAACCACGTAAAATACAACATAAGCACTTAATCCTAATTCTAAACCCCTAAAAAAATATGAAATTAGTTTTCCCTAACGAGTGTGGCATCCCCGCAGATCGGCTACCAAGCAGGAGGTCATCAAGGCGTATCGCAAGGCGGCGCAGAAGTGGCATCCCGACAACTTCCAGGGCGACGACAAGAAGCTCGCCGAGAAAAAGTTCATCGATATCGCCGCCGCCAAGGAGGTACCCCACACATATACTACTACCAACTATTTTTAAACA
The DNA here is from genome assembly GCA_949316375.1 of Mythimna vitellina. NCBI lineage: Eukaryota > Metazoa > Arthropoda > Insecta > Lepidoptera > Noctuidae > Mythimna > Mythimna vitellina. The sequence goes on along the minus strand of OX438687.1, from coordinate 449,305 downwards.
AATTGCCATACAATTTAGATAATTAGTGATTAGTTAATCAATATAAAAATCAAACCCCTGATTTTTTATTTAAGCCTTCGAAGTTCTCAAACTCTACTTTAGCCTGAAAACCTGTCAAACCTTGACAATTAAGTGAGGTTTGAGACTAAGGTTTATTAACTTTATGTATTCACTTAATTGCCGTCCGTAAAAAAATATTTATATTTTTTTATTTATTTTTTTAACCACCTCAATATTAAAACGATAAAAAAAAATTAATTATACCTTTTTTGAATTTTAGTGAGCCTAAAATCAATGAATACGCCTATCATTACCTTTGTTAAAATGGTATGGTCGGCAGGTACTGACGGACCCGGAGAAGCGCGCGCAGTTCGACGCGGGCTCGGACCCGCTGGACCCCGAGGCGCAGCGCGGCGCGCAGGGCGGCGGACCCTTCAACAACCCCTTCCACCACTTCCAGCACGGCTCGCCCTTCCAGTTCAAGTTCCACTTCAACTAGCCGCCCGGACGGCGAGCCGCTGACGCACACCTTCCCCGCCGAGCCGTGCACGTGCTGCACCCAGCGCGGACGATCAACTCTTCAGCGATGGACATTATTATGTTGTACAGGACTGTTTACCGTATACAGGGCCTTTTTAATATAATAATTGGCGAATTCAGCAGCGGTGTGAGCTGTGTCGCGCATATTTACAAATAATTTTATTTTTGTTATATTCCTTTTAGACGCCGAATCCCATAAGGTCTGTGAAGTTTCGTAGATTCATTGAAAAGGCCCTGTACGACATCTGTACATACTTGTGCGATATGCAGGCCACTTGTAAGGTTTAAGTAAGATCGAATAATCGTTCCTATTTTCGGTAACGTTTACTCAGTATCTGTTGTCAAAAACTATCACGAATAGCTGGCCATATTCTATTTACTTACGTTATGCCATGTATACTTCAGGTAATTCTTTGTCTTCTTGCAACTGTGATATTATACTGAAATAATGTCTCTCTTGTTCAGATCAAGTCTAGAAGTGTCGTCGTCTACCGTGTACAGTTGTACATATTGTATGATTACTTTGTATATCGATTATCGCTATTTATATTGTGAGTTTTGTCAAAAGAAAGAGGCTGCGCATTATCACTGTACGCGCTGTAATGGAGGCGAAGGTACTCCGAACGTATCGCGACACTACTTTTTTACGAAAAGTTATGTAAGGATTATATTAGCTTCTGATAAGTTGGAGCGACCATTTTTTTTTTCTTATACTTTGATCTCTATAATAATTTGGATATTGTTTAAACTACATCAGTTTCACGCTAGATAACTTGCTATATAAAATTATTAGAATCATCACGATGCTTAATAACTTTGTTAAAATTGGAATGTTTTCGTACTAACTATTAACACTTACAAGTACAAAAGGGCATTTGCTGTAAACCTTACGAATCAATAACTTGTAAATAATTTACATTTTGATATTCACTTAAGGTTCCCCGTGCCTGCATGGAGTGGACCTTATAACATCGTGAGTAAGATTGAGTATCGCACGCCTCGCCATGCGCCAAACTACGAAGTGTCCTTCTATGTACCGTCTACATACTCAATATTAATTTAAATTGTATACTTGTGGTATCTACATTTATATACTTGCTGTATTGTTGAATCAAAGACACTTGAAACATTTAGTAGTACTGTAGCGACAAAGTGACGTCCTACTGCGCCTCACTTTGTCGCTGGTATTCAAAGTTATCTGTAAATAAGTAATTACTTAGCTGCGGTCAGTCATCCAGTACCGACGTGTTGCACAATGTTGGTACAATCAAGGACCAAATTGTTTGCCAGATGTGGGTTCAAATATTAAATACATGAAACGTAAGCTTTTTGCATTACGAGGTCCTTAACAGTCAATAAATAAATATTTATTTATTTATTAATAAGTTTTTTGTTGTGATTTCTTAAAACTTTGTAAATATTATAGGAATATAAGATAGTGTAAAACGTTCATGTTTATTTATTTATTTTATCCAAACACTTAAATTCGTTCACAAATGTTGGCTCGCACCAAATTTTGATTAACATTGATAGTCAAAATGGCGAAAATATTCGCGTAAAGGGTAAGATTAAGAGTACAATAAATATTAAATCCTAGAAATACAAGGTAAATAGACACAAAATATACTATTCTATAAAATGAGCGCGTTTCACGGCTCGTCGTCAGTCCATAAAATCTTTGGTTTCCTTCCTTCCCTGATCTTCCTGGCGACCCTCTCGATCTCGTTGCTGAGCTTGGTCTGGTCCTCTTCCTTCTCGCAAATGTAACGATGTTTGAGCGCGCAGTCCTCCCCACGATACAGCATCTCGTTGCGCGAGGGGTCGCTGAGCCAGGCGAGGCAGCGGCCGCCGCCCGACACTAGCGCGCTGCTGGCGTTGTTGGTGACAGGGCGCGCCGAGTGCGACCAGATCCACAGCAAGCCCGGGTTCAGGCCTCCCGTCCAGAACTCTCCCCCTACACATTCAACGAATTCTGTTACACAAATGTAGGGAATCTACTTTCACTGCTCTCAGATGTCGGTAACTTTTTCTTGTTACTTTCACAAGGTTAACCGATGTGTGAGAGTTTAGGTAAACAAAGAACATTTACTTATATAATTTCTAGTTTCTGCAGCAGGCAAGGCATTTCTAAAATGCCAATTCAGTTTGAATTTGTCGCAGCTATAGCGACAATCTTATTCGTATTTTAACACAATTCTATTATCCATAACAAACAGGCAATCGTAACGCTTTACTACTTCTACAATACATAATCTACAGTCAGCAACGGAAGTTGGAATACAATTTCTTAAAAATTATAATGAATTAGTTTTAAATGAACATACATAATAGATAAATTACTTATAAGCATGCATTTGACTGAACGCTTCGTGTCAATTTAAAGTAAATCCCATTGAGAATCTATTTTCGTTGCTGACCGTATTACAACGATGCTACTGCTACTGCTACGCTACGGTTAGCAACGCACTACGTACCGTGGAGTCCACTGATGGTTTTATATCCATGGCACCAGCGCTTGTTTGTTAAATATGCCTGATCTCTGACCCTTACTCTGCCCTATCCATCCACGACTGACTAAGCAACACCGCGTCACTTAGATTTTGAACTTAATATTGTGCCAGTTCAGCACTGCTGGTTAATTGATTATTCCTCTAAACTGCTATAGACACATATAAGTTGTATAAAGTTTGAAGCCCTCTTAAGGGCAGGAAATATTGTAATATTATTTGGAGGAAGATATAAATGGGTACACTGAATACTACGTATTTGTTTTAAAAAGTCATGAATGAATTACTCTGGTTTATTAATTTTATGCATTGGGAAAAGTGGCGATAGTTGCACGTTGTTGGCAACTTTAAGAGAAGCTTTTGCGAATTCGCCGGTTAGTACAATATTAGGAATGATCCTCCTAGCCAAGCAGTGCAATAGAGCATACATGATGGAGCCCGACAGTACGCAGAACAAGGCTCTGATGTGCTTGAACAACCAGACACATTTAGCAAGCGAGCATATTTTCGGCGGTTTTCCGCCTTTTGTTCCGCTTCCACCGTTATCGGGAACTTCTTCAGGGTTTATAAGGATGAATCCACGGTTCGTGTTAAGATCTTCTTTCGCAGCAGGAAATAGTACAAAATATGATTAATTTTCAATTAGGTAACAAGGGTAGAGCAAGAATAACACGGAGCACAAATTAATAGTATTCAGAGGGATTATTACAATCGGAATTGAATACATTATTGTTGACATTATCGTAACTGAAACTGTATGAACTGATCATACTGTCCAAGCCGCAAGTCAACTGTAGAACATTTCTGTATAAGCTCACCTTTATGTTTCTTGTTAGAGAAGATGCTGGCGGTGAGCTGTTGCTTCTCCTTGTCGGTGTCGATCTCCAGCATGTTGCTCTTGAGGCGGCGGCAGCCGTAGCTGGCCCCCTTCCAATTGACGGCGTCCGAAGACACGTGGTAGCAGCCGTCGCCCACGCGCGTGAAGTTCTCCGCGCACGGCTCTGATAACATCAGTATGACATTTACCTCGGAGGACTTTCTCTTGAATGAATGGCGAAAGCGTTTTTGTGTGATTCATAACGTCAGATATTATGTAGATTTGAATGTGTTGTAATCACAGGTAACAGTTGCAAAACAAGTTATATCTAGCGTAGCCGCGTGTGAGTCAGTTTTAAAGAAGAGCCATGACTCTTAGGTACAGCTTAAATTTCTGAATACCGAAGTGCTTGTGCAACTTCCTGGGGAAAACAGAAAGAAGCTGGATCGCGGCTGGAGTCCATGCCCATCTGGCACACAAACAGCCAATATCGATGAGTCAATGAACTCAGGAAATAGAGTTTCTGATCCAGTGATCCTCACCCTCTTTGTTCTCAACTCCGGCCACCATCAGATGCACACTCTCCTCTAGCTTGCGCAGCCTCTTCTCGAACAGGTCTGCGCGCCAGACCAGCTTCTCGATGGCACCCAGCAGGTACAGGTCTGTCTCCGAGACCTGCTTCTGTGGGGGCTGGCGATTCTCGTCCACGCGGTCTACGGCGTGGCTGTGCACAGGGATCGGCTGGTTCTGGATTGTTGCCGGCTAGAACCAATGTTAGTAGTGCGTTGCTGAAGTTATGCAGAGATATTGTAAGACATGTGCCACCAGCTCAGAGTTCGCACTATTCACTAGATTTTGAATGATAAGGATCTGAATTTATGCACCTTACCTAGGGATAAGGCAAGTACATAATTTCGAGGTGAAATTATGTGTTTAGGCTGTTCAAACTTCTGGAGTTTCAACAGCCCCAAGTAGTATTATTGATGATGATATTATAGCAATAGGTATGGAAGCAATCAGGCTTGATACAAGACTCACATAGCTTGGACTAGGCTTGAATTTATCCTTGTAGGGGTTGGGTGGTCTGTTGACGATCTTGCCGGTGGTGGGCGGCAGCGGCGGCGAGTGCTGCCACTCGTCGTAGGGGCGGCCGCCGGGGGGCAGCGGGTGGTTGGGATGATTGCCGTGGTGCGGAGGTGGTGGTGGCGGGGTCAGCATTGGAGTGCCGATGCGGTCCGTCACGTAGTAGCCTTGCGCCGGTGGGAGAGCCATTATGCGACCTGGAAACGTTAGATGTCATGGTGTATTCCTCATTTCAGTGCTGAAAGAACACTTCTAATTGAGGCATACAAAGACCGCATTTTCTTAAATCCAGTTCAACGTCTCACAAGATAATTTAGCTAGGTAAGTGCTCACCGTGTCTTTCGCTATGTTCAGGAGCACTGAGAGCCCACTGCTGCAGTACAGACATCCATGGTCCATCATCATCATGAAGACCGCAGGTGTTTTGCTGGTCACACCAGTTCTCGGCAGCCAGCGTGCTATTTAGCTCAGTCGTGAACACGGTGCCTGCCAGGAACAGCAGGGCAGCCGCCGCGAGGGGAAGCCGCGACATCTAAAACATAAGAAATAAGCGAGTGTGATTCAAAATTTTCTTGAAGTTGAAACAAAGCTGAAAGCACAAAGAGAAAAAGTTGTACAGATGACTTTATATACTCCCCTTTATTTCACAAACGATGCTTAGTTTTCCGCCAGCACTTGGAAACAACAATCATAAAACCTGACCTACCGACATCCGTAAAGCCTAGATTCGTTTCTTCGCAAACAAAGTGAGTCAGGCTGCGCGACCACTCGGGGCGTTGTTATCTATTACGTGCGATGGCCGGTGCAGGGTCATCGGGTTCACGCGGCTATTACGCAAGCGCAGGTGAAAGCGCAGCGCTGCCCGACGCGCCCCGCGCCCGGTTAACAAGGATTGCATCGATCCGAGGGTATTTCCAATACAGCCAATCGCGACCATGATGTTTATGTTGGTAACTATACCTATATGCAGATCCTCGATAGAAGTACCATTACATCCAATTTTGTAGAATTGGAGTGAAATAATATGATTCTGAATATTTTAAGGTTTTAAACGTGTAGGCATAGGTCGGGTAAGAAGGACAGCAACCCATAACGACAAACTGGTTCGGATTACGATAACGCCAGGAGGAACAAAGGACAACAAGATCATGACCATGAGCATCGAGTCCTAAGTAACCACAACAACCTGCTTGTTGGTTGGCAGGACATAACTGGTGGTAACCAACCTTTGGCTGAGCAAAAAATAATAATGTAATTTTTGCTTCGATTCTTGAAATAAGTAACAAAGCCGTTGCGCCTTTTTAACGGGGACTTTTTAAGTATGACAATGGGCTTCAGACATTGAATTCGAAATGGGGAATCCTTATTATTCTTTAAATTAAGAAATAAATGCAATACCTTATTAGGATTTATTTTTTAATCGAACGCCAGTTATTATTATATAATATAGCAGTTGACTTTGTTTTGTTTGCGTTTAGTCTCCCGCAGTTTTTTGTCTCCACACAAAAAAAAAACAATTCGAGTTTCCTATGCAGCTATTACCTACACAAGTTCAATCTCAAAACAATTGTGTTCTACAGGTAGGTACTTAATTATGTAAGCACACCTTACTCCACGGGGAATTTCTGAAAGGGAAACTGTGGTTCTAGACCGCAAAGAGCAACAGGAGGATAAAGGAGTGGTTTTAGTCAGTAACAGTCTCACATGCCCTTTCGCTCCACCCTGGAGCGATCGAAGTCATTGGATGATTTCCCACCTCAAAAAAAAACCTTATCCTTAGTACACGACTTGTTGATGCTGACTGTACCGGCTAGTACCGGGTTCGCCAAAGTGGGCGTGCATGAACATAATACTATCAGACTAATGATGTAGAAATCAACACAAATCCAAGTGAAATAAAAACTGTATTAACATTTCTAAATTAAGCAAAAGTATGCGAAATATTAATTACTTGCTCCACATCTACATGAACTTTCTTTTCGATGTGCATACTTAATTAAAAATCGCGAGTCGCAGAAACGTCCAGAATTGGAAAGTAACTTACCTTATCTCCTGAGACTGGTGTGTGAGCACTTTAATATTTGGCAAATAATATCACTTTTACCGTGTAGTCTGCGACGAGGAACGCGGCTGATCTGCCGGAGTCTGCGGGAGTATCGGCGAGTATTGATCGCGGGTCTGTTAGCCGCGCACTGTTGGTACCGGCGGAGAAATTGCCGCGTGTGTGGTGGTACCCCGGACGTGCCCGAGCGGAGGTGGGGCATGCTGCATGTACACAGACGAGACGTGTGGTTATGTTTTGCCAAAACTCGCGAATGTATCGGCATTGGTTGTGTCGATGATCTTATTGCACTTGGCATTGACAATCTTTAATAAAATGCAAGTAAGCAACATTTACGAGACATGAACAATATAGACTCAAACTTTTATCACATTAGCCTGCTTAGGTAACTTGTTAGGATCGCGATGGACCTGAATCTCATGAGGAAAATGACTAACGATATATCTAGCCTATTAGTAACCACTACTAGTAGTATCTACATTCTGCGAATATGTGTTTAGTTCACAGCAATTTCAGTAGAATTTCTAATTCCGCTTTGAATTGGTACCTAACTACCTACATTATTATTTCAACTGAATAGGTACATGAACCTAATTTGACATTAATAATTTCTTTACTTACCTAACATTTCAGTTGTATTATTGTATGCTCTGTTACCTTAATGGATTGACCCAAAACACATTCGCAAGTGTTTGACATTATTTCTCAGGTTACAAAATGGACGTAAACAAACTGATCAGTCACTTCTAAAAGTAACTTAGTTCCCACAAAACCATAAAGTAAATTTAAGTAGGTAAGCTTTATCAGGTAAAACCTAATTTCCATGAACTTTTCAATGAGTCTCGCTCGACCTTTCTGGATCTCTATTTTTTTGGATATATATGTACCTAGCTACATATGTACTTACCATAGAAATATTCTTATATCTATGATAGATAGGTACTTACTGGTACTTACCTATAAGTTAGCCTGTAACTTAGCCTACTAATATTATAAAGTATCTGTTTGTACATGGGCCCTCATTGTTCCGTCTCTCTCCATAACACAACAACACGTTGCATCACACGAGGCTACGCATTTTGCTAACTCCCGCGCATCTCAATGAACTCGAGTTGCGCGCGCGCAGTGTAACTGTTGCGCAACAACAACACCCAGAAACCACTTTCGTTACAAGGTCAGCTCGCATTGAGACATCATAACATTCATAACGCTTTGTATCCTGTCCTGACTTTAATGCGCCTGCGTGACGTACCTACTTAGCTGGTGAGATTTCTCCTCATAAAATGAAAGTTTTGAGATGGAGATTACGAGGGAGTTTATGTTTCCTGCAGTTGAAGTGATGTTACACTTTTACAACAAAATTACACTGATCTACAAAATTTAGCTTTTTGTGTGCCTTTCAATTGAAAACTGAATATGAAAACACGATTTTTTTTTATTATTTCTCTTATGTTCAAAATATACATACTTATCATATAAAATTTTACTTTTACTAACATGTTAAAGTACAAAATAATTTATTTAAAAAAACGCTATATTTATTTATTGAGGCATTCCACGGCGCACGCGACGCGGACAGGTAAAAAAACTCGATGTTTCCGATTTTAGTAATATTTCAGTATGTTCTACCTATACGTATTATTGATACACTGTACTAAATATTTTTGTAATTACGGATTTTATTTTCCCAAAAATACATTTAAAAGCTCAGTAAAGGAAGTAAGAAATGCAGTCGTTTAATTATTTTAATATATAATTTTATGACTCCATAATCGGCTTTGAAGTACTGCATGCTAACCGGTTGTCTTAAACTTCAAAACCCTTATCTCTTTAATCCTTAACTAGTCATTTTATCAAAAAAATATTTGGTACACGTAAGTATCAATAATACGTATAGGTAGAACATATTTAAATATTACTAAAATCGGAAACATTAAGTTTTTTTACCTGTCCGCGTCGCGTGGAATGCTATTATTATTTTGAAGGTTTAAAAAAAAATATTGGGAATTTTTAAATATTAATAAAATATTTAAACCTGTTTAATTATTTTTTTCTCTTCCTTTTCGTTTGTTTATAGTAATATTGCTTTCAGGGGTATCTCATTGACGCGTTCCATCGACCCTGCAAGAGTATCTCTTTTCTATTGTAGAGATATCTTTGTGGAATCGTTAACCATGTTCGTCACTTACATCACCGCAGTTAGAACGAAAACATTTTATAGAGACATATTGCAACCCAACTATTGACACTTTTGAAGGAGATTGTTCATAATTTCCACATAATTTGCATTTCTCGTATTGCCCAAAAAAACATGAACGACCGCTCTAAAAGATTCTCATGCTTCTTTTTCAAAGCCATAGTAACCTGAATCTAAGTTTTGGTCCTTTAAAATCTCTCTGATTTCAGGTCGGATAAAGATTCCTTCTTTTATTTTGGTGTCGCTTATACTAGAAAATTTTACTTCGCAGGTATTTGAATGCTGGTCCATCCTTGTTGAGAGCCTTCACAAAGATTTTCATTAGTCCCAATCCCAATTTAATATAAAAATTTTACCTTAAAATAAAATTAGTAATAAGTTTCCTAAGACGTCCGAAGTCTATTATGAGAGTACATCGTCTTTTTTTCACGTATATTCGCTATATAGTCCTACTTCCGCTACGTAAATCGACCTCAGCGCCACTCGTGGCCGCACCTGGAACTAACTAACAGCACAGAGCAAGCCAACATTCCTTTACCATTGTTCGGCTCATAATGATTGATATACACCAGGAAGAAATTATTTGGACTTCGAAAACATAATACAAATTTTATTTTAAGGTACATTTTTTTTAATATGTGTTCCGTTTGACGTCCGAAGTCCATTACGAGAGATCTGTTTGTTATCTCCTGGTGGCTTGCTTATTAAAACGTAACAATGTAAACAATATTCCTATAATTGTATAAGAAAGAATATAGGACACAAAAGAAATCAGCATTGCTTAGTTGTCTACAATAAAAATGATTTCGTTCTATTAATGAAATCAGCTTTTGGACTGCATTGATATTTCGTAAAAGTGTGTTACTGCACAAGTTATAACGTAAACTTTAGTTTGAATATGTATATTAACGGGCTACGTAACAGTTACGTGATGAAATTGCTGACTCACATTGGTAAGTACCGGAAGCAGAGTCTATTCCGGAAATAGTGTTTTATCTACTAGTTGCACTAGTTGTTTGACGAGACTCGGTTGTAGGTGAAAAATATTTTTAGGGAACCTTTGATATTTTGTTAACCATCTATTAATGTTCTTTACAAAAATACAGCATTTCTGTCTGGAAATATAATAACGTCTAACCAAATAGTTAAAGCCAAATTCCGGATAAGGCTGTTGGAGCTTTATTGTCTACAAAATAATTTTGAGTTACAATCAAAAGAGATTCGAAGTATGAAGTCTGACTCAATGCTAGCAATAATATAGTTGCAGTACACCACGTAGCACGTATGCACGTAGATTTGCAAATTCAAAACAATATTTTCAAAAAAAAAGGATTACTGTTCTTGCGTCCCATATAACTAATTTTCGCAGAGTTAATCAGAAACTGATGCAGTAGCTTGTTTGTTCGTGAGAACAGTACACTAAGCTAAAATAATGTTTTGCTAAATATAACTGGACTATATCAGACGGAGTGGTCCCAGCACCCATCTGCAATTTTATATGGATGTATACGTGTTGAAACTTTCTCTTACACTAACAAAACTTCCTAAACCTCGCTTTACCAATTTCCTGCTAGGGAGTCGTAACCAAACTGGTCAGGTTTCCAGCTGTAGGCCATGAACTTCACCTAGATGCGCGGAGGTGACGTAACACAAGTGGCAGAAGAGTTAGTGCAGTGTAGTCACGTCTCTCAGCAGATCTCGTTCTGTATTGTACAGTCCCAATACATGAGGACAGATATCAGACAGCCCGTCGATGTTACTTACAGTTTTGTCCTGAGGATTTCTTTCTCGACAATGTAGTAATCCGCGTAACTCGTCTGCAAACTCTGTCGGTTGTAGCTACGTACAGCAAGCAACCTTCCCCGGAGGGTGATGAAGTTCGCAAAGTTGAGATACCCTAAGAGGCTTGGCCTGCTTGAGGGATCAACTGCCGGCTGCTAAGCGAATCTACAAACACGGTATTTCTTCTTCTTGAAGTTGGATTGCGTGTCATAAATTTTCTGAAAACCTACTCAAGGGTATGACAATGCAACTTTCTCCGAAGGGCGATAAAGGTCACAAAGTTGATATAGATACTTTAAAAAGGTGTTGCACCTGTTTGAGAACAACTGCCGACTGTTTCTCGAATCAATAGGCTCTGGTGGATACTGAGGTGGTTACCTGAGGGGTTCCTTACAGTTGAGTTGGTTTGAGTGTCACAATCTTCAGGAATTTCATACCAGGTACGATAATGCAAACTTTTCCAGGCGGTGATGAACGTCACAAAGTTGATGTACACGAGAGAAGTAACGCCTGTTCTAGGTACCAACTGCCAGTTGCTGAGCAAGTCATAGGCAGTCCATAGGCAATGAAGGATAATTCAAAACATAGCCTAGAAGCCAATTCTCGGAAACGGACTACGTGTCTTCCAGAAATTTCCAGAAGCTTAATGCATAATATGGCAAGCAACCTTCCCCGGTGGGTGATGAAGGTCGCAAATTTGAGATACCAGAAGAGGCTTGGCCTGCTTGAAGGCTCAACTGCCAACTGCTAAGCAAGTGAATTGGCACTGATGGATTATGCAAAGCTTAGTTCGGAGACAAACTCTTGAAGCTAAATAGCGTCAATTTCCAGGAACTAAATGCAAGCTAGGACAATGCAACCTTTCCCAAGGGTTGATGAAGGTTTCCAAATAAAGTTACCCTGAGGCGTTTCACCTGCTCGAGGGTCCGACTACCAGCTACTAAGAAAGTCAATAGGTAAAAGACAGTGTTCTTTGTGAAATTCGCATCTCATGATAGGCCTGTATCAAACTCAACCTCTCAGCACGTTTGCAAACTTGAATTCAAATCTGATAAACTTGACTCAATAGTACTTCACGCGTACATTAACACTTTTACTAACCGAACCGAGTAGTAATTAATGATTACTGACTAAATAAACGTCCACGAAATTGTTGACGGTCTTCCATTTAAAAACGAACGAAATAATTTTATGTAACGGAAAAATAAAAACAGTAACTTTCTACTTTACTTTCGAAAGTTAAAACAACTGGTTATTTTAATAAAAATAAAAAATTAAACGAAATGGAGGTTTGTATGTTTTCGAAATTCAAAATCTAGCGACATGCGCGCGGTATGAAAAACGACGCAATAATGGTAAAAGAATGGCGGTTTGCTCTGTTCCAGGTGCGGCCACGGGTGGCGCTGAGGTCGATTTACGTAGCGGAAGTAGGACTATCTAGCGAATAAACGTGGAAAAAAGACGATGTACTTTCTCATAATGGACTTCGGACGACAAACGGAACACATACCTAATATAATTATGATGTAAAGGTTTAGAAGATTTTTTTCCGAAATTTACTAAAGGTGCTTGCCGGTCTTTTCTCCAGGATTCAGGCTTAATCTTGGATTCCAATATTTTTTTATGTAATGTAAAGATGTAGCCCGACTAACTCACACAGAAAACATATGGCATATAGCAAAAGTTGTCCACACTATTAACACATTTACGCGTCATAATGAAAACCGTGAATTTTTAATTAAAAGTGTCAAAAAGAGATGAAAATTTCATTTTTTAATTGGTAAACAAAGCACAGTCAGCGTCAGACGCAACAAACAATAAGAAATAATAAAATTTCCGCAGGATTTTGAATTATCATCATTAATGTAATAAATCTATCGAGCTGCCCGCTATTATACTACAAATGGCACAAAACAACAATAAGAGCTAACTATGAATTTTTCCATGTATATTTATGTTCAGCGAGTGAAATACTATCAATATAATATTACCTACATTTTCATGTAATGGGCGATGTAGACCTGTGTTAAATAATAAAATAACATATAACACTTTAACTAATGATAATGATTAATCAATTTTAATCTATTAATTTCAATGAAAATCATTTTTTTTTAATCAATTTATTATTATTTTATATTTTACTATGATTTAATTAATTTTAATGAAATGATGAATCAATGGTGAACCAATTTTATGTTATTAATTTGATGAATTAATTGTATCAATAATTTACACAACGAAGTACCTACTTCATTTAATTAAAATATATTGTGACTTGTAAGTAAATGTAATTTTTACCAATAAATATGTTTATCTGTTATTGTTTTCTCAAAAACATTTTTTAGGTATCCGTAACTTCCGTACTTCCAACTGACCAAGTTAATGTGTTCAGTAGATATGCAAGGTCTTTGGCCTGTGCGATTTCCGGCCTACCTACTGCTATATTACAAAAAGAATTAAGTGGAAAAAAAAGAATTATTGGCTATATTAAGACTAAGGTTAAATATTGCGAGTTCCTTGTTCTGTTAGTCGGCGTAAGTTGACGCTTGAAATATTGGTTACGCTTAAATCAAAAGGTCTAGCTAGATCACTTTGTTGTCCGTCCGTCTATCTGTCTGTCTGTCAAGACCCTTTATGTCGGGAACGCGTGAAGGTATTGACTTGATATTAAAACCATATACTTAAGTTTGCGGTCTATTAATGCTGTGGAAAAATCAAATTTCAAAGTTAACGAAAAAAAGATACAGCGGTTTATGTCTCAGAAAACATATATTTCGACACTCGAGGAAATCGAAATTCATAGTACTTCCCGTTGACATAGAATCCTGAAATTTTGCATAAAGCAAGGTCTTATAGTATAGGTATAGGAATAAATATGAAAATTGTAAAGGCCAATACAAAATACTGGAATGATTTACTTTTTACTTTTCGCCAGAAATGAAACCTAGGCTATTAATTCCTCGTTTTGTCCTCTAACTTATAGCAAAAAGAACCAGGTATCTAAACCGTAACCGAACGAAGTTAGATACTATTTAGTAGATCGCAATTGTTTTATCAGGCGTTATTTTCTTAAATAAAAATACTCCATGTCTGATATTTTAAGTTTCCCACTGTCAAAATATACTACACGGTTTCTCTAATGAGTTATTTCAGACAATTCTTTTTGTATTAATTTCTCATACAGTTCTTTAAGATATGGCCTAGGTTTCACTATTGGCAAAAAGAAAAAAAATTGCCAGCTATGCACTGCAAAAGTTTGATACCCCTTTGTTATTTTGGCAAAATTCAATTCATTCGGGAATGGAACTATTTTTTCCCCGTTTTTTTTTTATATTTTTTTTTTACTTCTACTACTAGTTTGCTCTACTTGTTTTGTGCTGTAGGTAGTAGAACGAGAAAGCATCTATGTCTCTTCAATCGCTCTTTTTGTTCTAAGGTCACGGTACTTAATTCTTAAAACGTTCCCGTAACCCTAACAGGTATCGCCCTACTGGGTCCCTTTAGTTTTCCTGGCAACTCTTTGAGGTGCAGCTAGAACACTACACACCATCGATTCGGGTTTCGTCCGCACCGGATGACCGGCAGTCGAAGAGTTACCCATTGTTCGTAATCCGCAAGCCCTCGCCTACGGTGACCGAGATTTGCCGTCATAATCTGCTACACTGCGTGACGCGAGTTTAGATTCCCGTATGAAGCAATAATATTTGTATGGCTTATCTACTGATTATATTATTGATCAGGCTCTGGGTGTCTTGTGTATGTGAGTTTACATGTCTGTGATCCTGTATGTGATGGGTGGTCCATGATTCAGGAGTATTTCCTAGTGCAGGGCAATGTTTTTAAAACGACTTGAAAAACTCTTTTTTTAAAGTTGGTTAATAACTGGTAGAAACTCAAACGGGATATACATATTATTTGTTGGTCGATGTAAACAAATAAAACGAGCCATTTTAACAAAACATTATAATAACAGTTCGTACATACTTATCTGAATAATATAAATATTGTAACTCAAAAATGTCCTTACAACGAATTTTCTTTTAGTGAACGAGACTCGTTATCTAGTGTTGACCGCGTAAATGTTTACAAAGAGACAACACAGTTTAGGTAAATGATTGTCTGTTACAAAACTTCTAAAAAACCAAATCCTACGTTATCTATTAATATAAAAATATATACAGTTAATTTCACTAATACTATCCATTATTAATTTTACAACGTCTCCTGAAATGATTTCACATCAGTTTCTTCAGCAGTAGTAAATACAAAACATTTATCTGCTATAATAATCTCAACACTTATAATATTCGTATCGTACATAACTTGTATTCACATATTTGGTCAATGGTAATACAAAACTTAACACATCTTAACTTATGAATTTTGAACAAACTGAGTAGATAGGTAGGTACGTATCTCAAGTGGCTATGCCCGGATTTTAGAAATAAGCCAAACTGGAAAAAGTCTTCTTAACTATATCCAGGATCTGGAAAGGAAATCTGTTACAAGGAAGATCAAACTGAAGATGAAAAGAATCCTTTCACAGAACTTTTCTCGTCCATTCCCATTCTATTAAAACTGCTGTAACACGACATTTCATTCCTAGCCCACCGACTTAGATTCTGCATCACAACAGCTGGTACTGCCGGCTATTCGCCAACCCCCTTCTCTTGAACACTGCGGGTCGGATGTGTCTGGTGCGCAGCTTCTTAGGGTCTATCGTGGCGTACGCTGGTGGAAGACCATTGGAACCTAGAGGAGAAGGCTCCTCCTCGTACAGCACCGGGGCAGTTGGAGGAGTCATGTATCGTTGATCCCTCAGCGAGTACTGCTCTCCAGCTATGATGGAAATTGGTTGCTGTTGGCTCGTGTTTGGATGATTTACTATGTGTTGACTAGCCGGTAAAGCGTAGTTAGAGGGTGCATGGAACAAAGCTGATTGACTTGAAGACTGTACGGGATACGCTATAGGAGTAATGTGATGTATAGTTACTGGTTTACATTTCAACTTGCTGTTAGCAGGAGGTTTGAGGTGCTTCGTACGTTTCGTGTTACTCGTAAGTAAGATGTGAGTTGGCAGTGGACGGTTTCTTGTAGATCTCGAATCATTTTCAAATATAATAGCATGACTGGGATGACCTGGATGTCCCATTACCATGGTTGGGTAGTTGGATGGAGAAGACGGTTCGCTTAGGCCGGGGATGTAGTAATTTGCAGCTGGATTAGGATGGTTCGTGTATAAGTAATTGTGTGATAAAGAATTGTCATAGACTGGTATTCCAATAGTGTTCAGAGCGTCTACAGGTTGATTATGATTAGCTGGTAGAGCTCCATTCACTGTGTAATGACTTTTTACAGCAGATCCTGGTAATAGAATATCATTTTTAGCTTCAACGTTTTCACGTTTGTGAAAGCCATCTTCTGGATGCACACCATTATTGTTAATTGCAGTCTTGTCTTGCAAAGGATACTTGGTTTCAGATGAGTTAGCTGTTTGTCTAGCCCCAGTACCACCCAAACTCTTTTTTACTGTAGAGCCAATATCGGATATTTCGTAACGATTATCTGCAGCCTTGTTGTCTTTTGTTTGTCTACTACTATCAGCTTGTTTATGAGTATCACCGCTTCCTATGTTCGGTAGGTGAGTTTGTTCATGTTCCTGCGTATCCCTTGCGGTCAGAAGTACACGGTGAGGTTCATGTGCTCGGCCACGGTTGGGTTGGTGGCGTCCGTCACCTCCTCCCCTCTGTCCTGGAAATGTACTTCTGTTATACACACTTTACTATACTTCCTAGCTTAGGGAGGGGTTAGTAGGTACAGGAGTGAAAATTAGTCGATTGTGTTAAGATAAACGTGAGTTGTGATAGATGTGGATCGATGATATTAAAGTTTATGAACCGTAGTAGTGCTCAGGTGGATTTCTTGTTAAAATGCATTCTCGTAGTACGGAGTTAATATAGCTCAAATCTGAAGGTTCTTTTTATATTGATAATTTGAATTTATTATTTGTTTTCTGCGTGTCACAATTAAACCTTTTTTCTTTCTTTCAGTGAGTTATTCTGCATGAATCTGATCTCAAATTCTTTATTGCATACTTTATTGATAAAATAAAAAAAGTGAAAATAATGGATCTTGAGAAGTATGCAGCTATGGTTGATGCATAGCATAGCATAGCCGTATAATGATCCCACTCAGGGGTGCTGGCTTTTAGAAAACCTCATGAATGCTCATGCTCATTTGATGACACGAAAAATTGGTGAAGTGTGAGAAGAGCAATACACACATCGACTTTTTGATAACGGATACCCGGCATCAGTAACTGGCATCCGTTACTCGCATCGTTAATAAATAATAAATTGAGACAACATCACATACTCGTATATTGTCCTGGTTCCAAACTAAGGTTTTCCCATGTACTATGGAAACCAGGCACAACGAAGGTACCACAAACACCCAGACCCAATACAAATATTTGTGTTGATACGGGAATTGAACTCGCGACCCTTACGTTTCAACCGGGTCTCTGAACCACTGCGCTAAACGGGTCGTCGAGTAATTTAAAAAACGCTGATCTGTTTCTTGATGTTTATTCTCAGGGGTGCTCGGCACCCACTGTTTATTATTTCTCATGGGTGCTCGAGCCCCCGAGCACCCACGGAGTCGGCGCCCCTGATCCCACTGCTGGTACTCGGGCCTCCTCTCTAAGAGAGGGAACATGGTTGACGAATGCATCAGAATTATAAATTTATTGGATGATGGTTGCTAATTTTTGAATGTCATGCCGTGTGTGTTGTGTGTGTACACTGGAAGCTTAGGAAATAGAACTGCGCGCCTAGCGCACCTTATGATGTCCATCGGGAGCCGCATCGTCCCAGCTGAGCTTCTTGACCCGCGCGGGAATGGTGGCGGAAGGCCACGCCACTCCCGAGCGGCCGGGGCCCCGGGCCCCCAGGTGGTCGCTCATGAGGGACACGCTGGCTCCTCCCGCTCCGCCAGCGCCCCGGGTCCCCAGGTGGTCGCTCATGAGGGCTCCGCTAGCGGGGCCGCTGGCTGCTCCCGCGCTGGGGGACAGTGCGGGACTGCTGCTGGGCGGGAGCGGCGCCACCTTACTGCGCGGGAAGCGCTGCGACTGACGACCTGATGAGGTGCCTGCTGAACAAATACACCAATTTACTACAAGACAGTGGTTTTGCTTTGGACTTCACGTATATATTTCAATAGTATTCTTATTATATTATAATAGCTTCTGCCAGCGGCTTCTTCCGCGTACCGCTCCATACACACTTTGGGCCCCCGTTTTATCCCTTTAGGGGGTGAATTTTTGGAAATTCTCTCTTAGTCCTTGCTTACGTAGTAAAAGGAAACCTTGTGCCAAATTTCATGCTCCTAGGACCAGTAGTTTTAGTGCAATGATATGTCAGTCAGTCTGTTTCTCCATGTAGATAAAATTATTTTCGATATATTATAATCAATTTTTATTTCCTGCCCCTATCTAATACCACTTTGTGGAATTGTGTAGTTAACAGGTAGCATTTAAATCCAGAATAAAATCCTAAGAACATCCCGCCTATACACTTGTACTATTACTTATTCTGTGCCCATACACACAGTAGTACATTTTGATACAAGTAAAAGTTTGTCATTGCAACCGAGGCGAAATTCACCCGAGCCGTACAGGCGAGGGTGCTATTGAGCCGAATGCTGCAGTGATAAATCTCCACATGTATCAAACTTCGTTTTTCAATACACTTACGAAGAAATACTTTCTCTGAAAATTACCGACACATTTTTGTTCATTTTGTACTGAAGAAAATTTTACAAAGTTGCCATTCATTTTAGTTTTGATTTAGATGGCAGCAGGCTATTGCAAGTATTTTTACCTCAACCATAATATCTGGCGGCGTAGCATCTAAAGAATTCTCTTCAAATCTTCAACCTTTTTAACTCATTTCAATCTGGATTAAGGCCTGGTCAAAGTACCTCCTCTGCTCTCCTTAAAGTGACTGGTGACATTAGAGAAGCCATGGAGGATACCAAGGTTACTGTTTTGGGTTTAATTGATTATTTGGTTATTGCTGTCAGTCACGATATTCTTCTATCTATCCTTTCCCATTTTATGGTTTCATCTGAGGCACTGGAATGGTTCTTTTTTATCTTCGGGGACGTCAGCAGTCGGTTCGCATTGACGAGAATTCGTCGAGTTGGTGTGATTTAGATTCTGATGTTCCACAAGGTGGTATTCTTTCTCCATTGCTATTCTCCATCTTCATAAATTTTCATAAACGGCCGTATCGTTTTTTTCGTTAACTCTTAAGTTTGATTGTTTCATAGCTTCAAGGGGCCGCAGACTTGAGTATGAGGTTTTAATTTCAACTCGATTCGCCTTCCTGAGATAAACGGTCTTGACAGACAGACAGACGGACAACAAAGTGATCCTATAAGAATATATTCCGTATTTTCCTTTTGAGGTACGGAACCCTAAAAAGATTTTTAAGTATTTATAAATAGGTAATAGGTACCTACCTAAACTAATAAAAAAAAAATTTTAACTTAGATTCTTTTGAGTTAATTTTAAAATAGGTAATTATTTTAATTGACCAGTTCTTTCAGTTAATAGTGAATAATTTAGACTAATTAACAGTTTTGACTGTGACATATCTACATAAAAGTACATTAATATACACTTGTCCATGGAAGTGATTTTAAGTATTCTACAGTATAATACAAGATATTCACAACCTCAATTAATCATTAAAATTTTCGAAAATAAGGAGACAAAAGACCAGGTTTTGGCTCAGTCAGTTACTTACTATGATGTTGTCCCCCATGCGCAGCATCTTGCTGCAGATCTAAACTAGAAGTAGAGTTAGCCAGGATAGTGCTGGCGCCTGCACTGACGCTCAGCAGCGAGCCTGACGAGCCCGCGGGGCGCAGCACCCCAGTGGCGGGGTTCGCGTGCGGGCTGGCGGGGTTGGTGTGCTGCGGCGTGGGGGCCACGGGCTCGACCGGGGGCTTCTCGTGCGTCACGTAGCCGGGCCCTGAGCCTCCAGCGCTGCGCTTCGACCGACGGCGCCTGTAGGAGGGTAGATGCTATGATGTTAGATAAGAAGTACCTACCTACTAGTTAGTTATTTTGTGGCCGTGTATATAATGTTGTCGTGCGTTGTCACTCTCTCATAGGTACATACATGTTTTTTTGCAATTATATTTGATGGGATAAGTATTATAGGGCGATAATTATTTACATCTGTTTATCTGTCATGATCCTTTTATGAAAAGCGCGAAAGATACAAGACGCACAGGACCGTTGGTTGTGGCGACACTTGGGACGCCTATTTTCAGCAGTGGATATCTTTTGGCTGTCATGATGATAATGAGGAGAAGCTCACACTCTGTAGATGTATCCGAGCAGCGCGCACACGAGCAGCGCCAGCGCCGCCAGCGCCGCCGCGAACAGCGCCAGCACGCCGCCCGCGCCCGCGCCCGCGCCCCCCGCCGTGTCTGCACTCTGCAGGAGCCGCTCGTTCAGGTGCACGGTCACCGGTACTGACGTCTGCAGAAACAGGAACAAAAAACATAAAAAATCTAAACTTATCACTTGGTTTAATAAATTAGGTAAGATAAATTCTTTTTGATAATAGCTTTTTAAGGTTTCCGTAGTCAACTAGGAACGTAATAGTTTCACCAAGTCTGTATGTCCGTCCATCCGCGAATAATCTCAGTGACTATATGTATATCAATCACGCCGACAAAGTGGTAAAATAAAATGTGGAAAAAAAATGTTTTACTAGGGTACCTCCACTACACGTAAAGTAGAGAGTGTTTTTTTTTTTTAATTTCAACCCTAACGTGTGGTATATTGTTGGATAGGTATTTAAAAATGAATGGGGGTTTACTCAAATAATTTTTTGATAATGTTAATATTTTCGGAAATAATCGCTCCAAAAGTAAAAACAAATGTGTCTCCCCTCTAACTTTTGAACCATAAGTTTAGAAAATATGAAAAAAATCTCAAAAGAACTTTAGAAAGACTAGGAAAATTATTTTGAACTTGATGGGTTGAACAGTTTTTGAAAAGATGTACAAAATATTTTCTGAACTAAGTTTGTAATTTAACCATATATGCAAGCATTTTTTTAAACTTAGTTTACATAATATATTTTATTATTCTATTCTATACATAACCCGTCTAGTTTGTATAAATTAGTAACCCAATTTCCCGAGAGATGGCGCTGTACTTTTTTAACTCTTAAGTGGGGACACTTGTGACGGACGGGAAACTACAGAACCCTACACTGAGCGTGGCCCAACAGGCTCTTGACCGGTTTTTTTTTAACGATATAAATTAGTGCTTGACCACGATCCCACCTGATGGTAAGTAGTGATGCAATCGCTGATGGCATTCGTTTATTAAGAGCCACTCTAACCTTGAAGACACCTAAACTATACTCGGACGGGAAGATCGCAGCAGGCAAATTGTTCCAGTCCATCGATGTATGCGGTATAAACGACAAGACGAAACGCTTGGTCCAGACCGTAGAGGTCTTAAAAACGTAAGTTTGGATACTCGCCGTTCGTCGTGTTAGAGAGATGGCGGAATCAAATCATGCAATTCTTGCGCACACTCTCCAAAATGCATCCTGTAAAACACTGAAACGCTACGCCTGTGCTCAAGGCTGTAGATCTGGATCACCAATTAGCATCATCGCGTGTCTTTCCACCAAGTCCAAAGCTAAAATTAAAAGCTGTCCCGGTGTGAAATACCGCTGGGCCTTTGCAATAACGCCTAGTTTCCTAGCAGCTACCTTGGCTTTGGACTCAATGAAACGCCCAAAGTTAAAGTCTGAGGAAGTTTTAACTCCCAAAAGCTGAAACTCCTAATACGTTTTATCGTTTGCAAAATTCGTGCGTTTGTAAAGTCGTTCAATCGTTTTTGTATAGAAGAAAAAGAATGCGACAAAGAATATTTCTTTGCGGCACTCTTTATCCATTAAGTTTAAAAATTATTCATAAAACGTTACAATCAATAGGACTTATGCAATAGTACAGACTACAAGTGTATTATTAAATTGAAAGCTTTAATCTAGAAAAATAGCGATAATGCTTTGACTACTTGAATTCGGTAGTGTTGTGAAGTGTTACGAGTATTTCAAGATAATATTTGTAAGGTCGAACGCTGCGATACGTAGACGCCCGCGCCCGTTTTACTACGCCATAACACATTAAAGTTCTCCATCGACACGACTACATGCACAGCGTTAAAGTTGAACTAACGACACTGCGCAGGTAATAATCCGGTTTCTGCTACGGGTCCGCCGCGCACGACACACGCGCGACGTCTCGCGCTCTCGCTTAACGCTATATGTTGTACCTGTCTCGGTGGCGCGCCGGAGTCCACTGCGGTGGCGACGACGTGCAGCACAGACGAGTTGAGCAACCGCAGCGCGCCGCCGCGCAGGAACATGTCGCCCGATCCGTTGATGTACAGCATGCTGCAACACACCCCTGAATTATACTCTGATACTTTAATATCATCAACCTAACCTGTTCCTCATTATTCCGACCTCATTATTAAAGCTAATACTAGTTAAACTAAATACCAGTATCTACATTGAAGTAACTGACTATTTGACCGCTACAGCTCAGTTACTGGATATAAATAAGATTAATTAGTTGTCAGACTTTGTGGTTTCTGGTTACCCGTAACGATTACCAGAAAAGAAAAGTGCATTTTTAAGTAAGACGTGGTCTTTTAATGGATATTTATCCATCTACGAAAAGATCTCGGCAAGCGTAACCCGACCCGGGATTCCCGTGAGGTTCCTATGACTTACCACGAACCTGAATAGGCACGTCATGGGACAGCCTACTAATTTCATTAATATAAATATCTTGATATTTGCAACGATTAGATTTCCGCTTTAACCCACCGGGGATAGTTTTTGATTGTCATGCCATCGAAATTGCTGCCGGAAGATCGTTTTATAATGTATGTGTGTGCATAAAGTGTGGACTCACTCAGCGCCAGATCCCCTGAGCGTGAGCGTCACGTTATCCATTTTGTCGCCGTCAAACACGTCGAGGCGTCCCACTGGCAGCAGTTCGGCGTCATCCTGAGGAGTATGTGAGTCATCCACGCGGAACTCGTACTGCGGATAGCGGAATCGCGGTTCCCACTCGTTCACATTCAGCACCGTGATGTTTATCGACGCTGTATCATTCTGAAAGGAAAAACAATATAAATTTCGAAATATTTTTCCTCTACTATCAATAATTCCTGTAGTCTAATTATGCTAAACTCAGTCAAACTAATCGGAAGCTTACATTAGTTGTAACTTTACACCATAGTCGGTTCTATAACCATGATGTAAAGTCTACTGATCTACTCGCTGTGCTAGGATTTTGATGATGTTGCGGTCAACCTCTGCAAATTACGTCTTGATCCTTTAACAGTTAAAGGATCAAGACGTAATTTGCAGAGGTTTGAGTTAAAGTTTAACTTGAGACATCAGAGTCATGATATGGGAGTTGCTGCTGACTCTTACCGAGATGCCGTCGGTGACCATGACCTGGTAGTGGTACTGATCGTTGATCTCATAGTCCAGCGGCCGGCGCAGTACCACCTCACCCGCGCTATTGATCGCGAACTTGTCCAGGAACGAGCGGTCCGACACGTAGAACTGAAGGTTGTTCTGGAAACAATGAACCACCATACACAAGGTGTATTGAATAACAGGTTGAAGGAAAAACGCAGGACAGAAGAGGAAGGAGTCTGAAAGAAAGCTGGCACCAGTCTTGCCAAGGGGTATCGTGTTACCCAATTACAGAGTTGTGTGGCTGATGGTCAGCGCGGCCAGCGCGATAACATATACATACATGTTGCATGTGAACTGGCGGCGGAGTGGTGTGGAGTGTGAGCAGCGTGGCTCCGGGCGCGGCGGCCTCGCTGACGGCGGCGGAGTACTGGCGCCGCCGGAAGCGCACGCCTCCCGCCCGCGCGGCGCCGCGGCTGATGCTCAGCGTGGCCAGCGCGTACCGGTCTGAGTTGTCCACCTGCGTCGCCTGCGACCATACGAACTCTACTTAGCAACGTTCAAAACCGTAGTGATCGCCCGTTGAGGCGCTCAAAAATTAGCCAATGACACATAAGCTTCTTGGTTGGTTATTATTTATAATGACCGCCAACCCACCGCCATTAGAGTAAGCCATAGATTTAAGTTAGTTTAAAAGTTTTGTTACTATTTTGGTGTACAATAAAGTTTATTCTAGTCTATTTCTATAACCCACGAACTTGTCATAATTCCATGAACACAAATAAAGGGAGTAGCTGTTTAGTGACTGCCACCTATCCGATGGCCTAATCCACGAGCAGCAGTCAGCCTTTTTCTCCGCTGGTGGAGTCCATGAGTCCTGTTTGCACATATACCTTGATGACGATGGTGACAGGTTGGCTGAGTTCGTCGATGAGCTGCTTGGTGGCTGCGACCTGTCCCGTGTCTTTGTCCACGACTAGCAGTCTCCCGTTGTCGCCGGTGGTGGAGTAGGACAGCGGCGCGTTGATACCCACGTCCTGATCCGCGGCTGAGATCGGACCCGGTGAGGTGGACAGGATTGTACCCTGGAATACAAGATTTTTAATTTTCACATGAATTGATCTGGTCGGAGTAACTGTTATTATTCGATTCCTGGCTACGTTTCGTATGCCACCACAAGGAACGATCCTCGGCCCTTCTTTATTTACAATTTGCATAATCGGTGTTCATAAATTAATTATCTCTTCAGCATTTTTCGGTAAAAGCCGAAGATCTAATTACTAGTTTCCAATTCAAATCGGCCGATCACTGGATCACATTTTATTTCAGGATACTGTGGCTACTGTTGTGTAGTTGAGCCTTACTAAATTCAAGTGCATTAATTTTTTTACTAACTTATCTTTTTTGATACAACTTATAATAATGTTTGATAATGTTGATAATGTTTTGTATTTATCTTTTTATTAAGGTATGAGTGTATTTGCATTAACCCTAAGCCATTGTCGTCTTAGTTTTCACTCACATTATTATGAGTTAAAACTTGTAAATGGCCATTTTGTACCTATTTAAAGTGTTTACTCAAACAATAAGCTGTAAAGAGCCCCAAGTACAGTAAACAGCTTTAAAGGGCGTCCATATACGGTACGATTCGTCTGTACGAATCGTCACGATTTTCATCAGATCGATTTTGATGAAAATCGTGACGATTGATTGCATCAAAAATGACGCCCATACACGAAACGATAGGTCGTAACGATCGATCATTTACTTGTTTGAAACTGAAGGATAAAGACGTGTTCAAATAATTCAATAGGTGCCCCACAAGATTGAAAATGAACTTCTTTTCCTCACATATGTGGCGGTAAATTTGATTCGGCTACAAAATAAAAAAATGAAACCTAGAAAAACGTGTAGCCATTTTGGTTGTTTCTTTCATCGAGTGTAGGTAGGTACAAGTAGATACATAACTAACGTAACGCACAAGCCAAGGCGTCATCGTCAGAGTGAGACAAAATCGAATCATTGATCGTAAAGAGCCATACACTGTCGACTCATCGTTACGATAGTCGTGATTGCATGGATTTTTGTTGCGATTTCCGATATCGTCTTCGATGAAGTAAATCGTTAACGATATTGACAAATGTACACTATCGATTCGTCGTTACGATCGGTCGTGAAGTGACGGATCGCACAGACAAATCGTACCGTGTATGGGGCCCTTTAGTTTCCCTATTTAAAGTAATAAAAAACTTTTTACAATAAAAATATAACCGACTTCACTAACTGAATAACTTTAATTTCGGAATTCGGTGTTTCTCGGTATTATTTGTAACTTATTTAACACCGACTTCCGAAATTAAAGTTATTTTGATCCTTTTAGAGGTTTTTTTTAGTGAAGTCGGTTATATTTTTTTTGTAAAAAGTTTTTTATTTCACACTTTTTAGTTGCGATACACATGACAAAAGTGCATCTCATTACAATTCTGATAAGTACAAACATGGCTAGGCTACATTGATTTATTACGGAGTTCCAGTGCCTACCTTCCGTCTCCATCATCATCATCAGATCACTTTGATGTTACCATTTTCAACACTATTCAGAGCCATTAATTTATTTGTATTATCATAGTCGCTTAACTATCTCAATAATGATATCTATGCGAGTAAGAAGTTCCGTTGACCATTTCTGGTCTTCTTCATCAGTTCCACTTCATCAAATATTACTTTTTGACTGTAAATGCTTAAGTTCTCGATAAAAATACCAAAATCACAATACAGTTGGCTATAGTATTTGAGGAGTTCCCTCGATTACCCAAGATTTTATCATCAGATCCCAACTTGGTGACTATGGGACCATTTGGGAAATATACCCTTTCCAACAAAAAAAGATTTTTTCAATTTGGTTGGCAAGCGACGAAGTTATGCGCGAACAAACATAAAAAAAAAATACAAACATCCGAATTGAGAACCTCCTCCTTTTTTAGAAGTCGGTCAAAAATAAAAATAAATAATTCACATGGGCCATGAATATTTAGGTCATATTGTAATAATATATGGGCTATAACCTCTTTAGCATCCTCCGGCAGCGTGGCAGTGTAGTGGTCGTGCGAGAACGTGGGGTTCTGGTCGTCGGCATCCAGCACGTGCACGAGCAGCACGGTATCGTTGTGCAGCGGCGGCGTGCCCGCGTCCTGCGCGCGCAACGTCACAGAGAAGTTGCTCAGCGTCTCGTAGTCCAGCGGCTTCTTCACTACCAACACGCTGTCCAACTCGTTCGGGAAGCCAAGGTACTCCTACAAGTTCAAAAGGCAGGCCGAGTTTGGAATTAAGTTAGGCTGATTATGTTTTGAAGGTTTTATAAATCTAGAATTTTTGTAATCCAAAATTGGTTCAAAAAGGGATTGTTAGTATCTAGTTAGTACTCGTATCTAGTATCTTTAGAACTTTGGTTGAAACGGTCAGAGTGAAGTCAGTGTGAGAGAGTATGAGGTGTCCAGACATATTTTGGAAGCTGGTTGATTGATGCCTGTGTCCGTAGTTTTTGTGACGAAAAAAACCTTTTCCCATAGAAGTATTTGTTTTATAGAAAGCGTTTTATTTATTAGAACTTTATGCAACTCAAATTTACAATATGGTGTCCTTACATGATTGGGTCCGGGCAGTACGGAGTAGTGTATAGTGGCGTGTGGGCCTGCCTGGTCGGCGTCCGTGGCCCGCGCGCCCACCGCTACGCGCGTGCCCACGGCCGTCAGCTCGGACAGGCGCACGCGGTAGGGCGCGCCGAGCCACACCGGCGCGTTGTCGTTCACGTCCCACACGCGTACCGATACCGGGATTATGAAGCTCTGCAACATGATCCAAAACAAGATTAGTCTTCATCATTACAATTCACATCATTCAGTCCAAAGACGTCCCCTTTATACAGGTACCTAGACCTCCTCCCAAACCAAACTAGTCTCTAGTAGAAGTTTATAGTGGTACGTAATCACACAGACCATAATGACAGTTTCTGCACAATAATACCTCGTTATACATATAGATACAAAGTAGGTTTCTATAACAGAGCAATGTAACTACGCTAACCGGGTCAGTGGTCCGTCTCCGATCGCAGCGCACGTTGACGTACACGTTGGAAGGTCCCTTCTTCTCCTCGCGGTCCAGCGCGCGCAGCAGAGTGAGGTTCTTGCTGCCCGGCGCGATGCCCACGGCCGCGCCCTTCTCTTGTAGCCGCAGAGTGATATCACCCTGCTCCTCGGATGGATCCCCATTAACACTTAAAGTACCTATAATGTTACAAAAAATCTAGGGCATGTTAACGGCTTTCTTGCACTAATAACTCAATATATAATCAACTCAATTATTAATAATCAACCTAACGAGGCATTATTCACCGCAATACGATAATCTAGTTGATAAATTGTTTGGCAATTCATTGTAACAA
Organism: Mythimna vitellina; assembly: GCA_949316375.1. Lineage (NCBI taxonomy): Eukaryota > Metazoa > Arthropoda > Insecta > Lepidoptera > Noctuidae > Mythimna > Mythimna vitellina. Next base: position 421,340 of record OX438687.1, on the reverse strand, counting down.
ATTTTATATTACCTTGTTTTGTGACGTAAAATAAATTTTTATTGCATCCTCTTCAAAGCAATTTAGTCTATGCCCCTAATAATAATCAAGTCGAGTAGATTTAAAAAAGGAAAATCGACAAAGCACTTCACGAATTTAATTTCCGGCCCAATTAATTTCGAAGCCACAACAGTTCCAGTAGGACCGATAGTTTAGACGAGCAAACGTTCAGTGGTAAGAAGCAAATTACCAATAACACTGCCGACGGGCGTATCCTCGCTGATGAAGAAGCTCTCGACAGCGCCGCCGTTCATCAAGTAGCAGCGACTGTCCTGGATGGCTGCAACACAAGCAAGGTTTCTGTCATAAGGTAATCCCGACAAAAAACCTGGATAGACGTAACTGCACAGCCAAGCGCACGTCCATTGCAGCAATTTGACTTTAGCGGCAACAGTAAGCAGTTTTCCTAGTTTAAGGATGTTGTTTTTATTGACGTGAGGTTGACTTTACATCAGCTGGTTTACCTCCGAGCCTCTCTGTATGCGCTGCACAAACAGAAAGTAATCATGTTCGTTACAAATATTGAAGTGATTCATTCAAATATGATTGGAACTCTTTATGGTGATGCGTCAATCTGAATGGTTTAATAAAGCAAATTAAATAACCAATTATAGTCATTGTGTTACAAAACCTTCCTCTAGGAAAGTAAGTATCAGAAATGATGCAGGCAACTAATAATACCTAAGCATTTTTATTTCCTCAAATAACAAATACATTCAAAGGAAGCTTCACTATTCATATCATTTGATAATGGCCCAAATGTGGGTCAATATAATAGTAAGGTCTTTGTCAATCAAGCTATAGATAGTAGATACATTGATATTGTAATGTTTTCAGAGTTTTCAGGTCGCGGCATTACCACGTCCACGACTTATCTATCCAGGACACGGGACGGGGGAGGGGGAGGGAGGTAATTTCCTCCTTGTAATGGAACCTTTTACCCACTTTTATAGATTACCGACTCAAATAAATGGATAGGTATGCAAATGACTTTTAGTTCCGAAACAGACTTTCGAGATAGGATTTTTAACAACTTGTACTTATTGAGTATGCTCCTGCTACCGGTGTTAGGAATGAAGACCATCATTCACCAACAGAACTGTTTTTCTTTCATGTGCTAGTGAGGATTGGTCAATCAGAACACTTGTTGAATTTAGTGTGCAGCGAAGCATATGATTGGTAGTTCATAATCACTTCCAAAGCATATTTCAGGATGGCTTCGTAACTTCCGTTCATATGTGTCATGTAAATATACATCCAACAAGTTCATTAGGCAGGTTTAGAGGAAAAAAGCGCGGATGGCACAAAAAGTGGCATTACAGAGGCGCTGCGCGGCGGACCGCGACCAGGTGGCGTATGCGTTGCGATGTGACTCACTGGCAGACGCAAGAGTCAAGAACTCAAGACGATGCGCGGCGGGCTGCGGGTCACGAGCACACACTAGCTGGACCACGGAGCTAGACGGACCTTAGTTGAGCGACTAGTCTTCGACAGTAAATATTTTGACAGGCATTGTAGAGTTTCACTCTATCACCTCCCATCCGCATCGGATCTAAGATGATCTTCTTGTCGAAGTATTTTTCGTTATTGACTGTAGTGCTATAATCTCGTTAAAATGACGACGACTATTCACTTTCGCTAGCCACTATCATCATCACAGTTATTTCCTCTGCGACCTCTTACGAACGCGACCTGCGACCGCTTACCTCAACTTGCAACATCAACCTAAGTATTATTATAAGTAACAATAAAATACTATAAGTGGAGCTGTCCACAGTTAAATTACATCGCAAATAATGACCGCTCAGTGAAAGTTAATCGAAAGCGTCCGGTGTACTAACAAGCGATATTAAAATGTTAATTAAATTTTACGTTACGTTAGCAAATAATAAAAGGGTTGACGCACTCTGCAACACCACGATCGACAAAAATTGAAATGCAATCTCCGCGACAAACGAATTATTTCAGCAAAATAATGGTGCTCAAAGAAAAGCTACATTAATAGGTAACATACACATCACACGGTCAAGGAAAATTATTTTCTGCCTTTCTTCTAACTACGGTCACGCAATTCTAAGCCGCAGGGTCGACGTCCTGTGAGGGTGGTTGCTTACTTGTTGCTCATTCTCTCTGCCTGCCTTTTCTCAACTAAGTATGTTGAAGTCGGCGTCCATTCAATCCGGATGCTTTTACTTTTTTACTTTATTTGAAGCGACTGCCTTTTTTATTTCCTAGTTACTGACTATGCGTAACGACGCATATCGCTTTCAGAGGCACGGAGGATTCTGTGTATATTAGGACGGTCACCTATCGGCAAGCGTTGCTTAACCTTGGACATCGCCCCGTGCGACTGTTATTATTCCAGGCACGGCTCCTCCGCAACTCAGTGTTCGTTCAGCATTCAGGCACTAAGCGAGAGGTGAAGCTTACAATGATCTGTTACTACGTAAATCTACGAGTGTAAAAATAAAAATAAAATAATAAATTATTTAATTAAAAATAAAATACACTACGTGGACCAGTGCAAGGCCTCACATGGTAGGCCGATGAGTTCGGTGAAGGTAACTGAATGATTGATGATGAATGAACAAATGATTCCGCTGGATGCCGAACGCACAGGACCGGTAGTTCTGCTTGCTAAGGAGAGTCACCTGACTAGCATTAGTCGTCTTTCGGTTGAATGATGATAATGAACCAGTGCAATTACATTCAATATACCGTCAACATCTTCAGTGCTCCCAAAATAACTTGCTTCCTTGACGAACTACATGCCATGCAAAAATAAACAAAATAAGTATGGGAGATGCTTACATGTGAACATATGGTGGAGGACTACAAAACAATACGTATGGTGGAGGACTACAGAACAACTAGGTACGTGTGGTGGAGTGCGCACTGTGGAGCCGTGCTCACTCACCGCGTGACTTGATCGACAGCGCTATGGCGGCCACGGTGGCGGGCGCGGGCGCAGCGCTCGGCGCGCCGCCCTCGCCCTCACCCACGCGCCACGACAGCCGCCCTGCAGCACCAGCCAGGTTTGTAACAATCCAGGAAATAGCGATTTCTAAGTTTACCAACACTACTTATCAATAAACAACGACCTGCAGTAAAGCTTTCGAAGACATTTGTTGACCTTTAACTTTACAATTTGACCTTCACTTACACAAATTGTAGGTACCAATTACCAAAATACAAACATCATTACTCTCCAGCGGCCAATTATCGTAAATTCCCACGCCCGCCGTTGTCGGCGTCCAAACAAAATAGTGAAACAAAACAATCCGTGATAAACTTAGTCAAGTTAATGAAACGTTTTCATGGCAGGTGCGCAGGGGCAGAGACAAGTGGGCCACCGGAAGACGGTCGCGCTATAAATCCCCCTCGCCACTTCCGGCGGGTTCAAGCAACATGGCGGCTTTGGCGGGTTCATAGTCACCGAATGTGGGTCGCGCTCGGACACTCGCTCCGGACTTGGAACAGATCTGCGGCCTCCCTTCGTCACACACACTTTTGGTTTTATTGAAGCAATTGCAATTGCTATTTATTGGAGGGATCCTAAAACATGATTATATGTACTTACTAAGTATGCAGTCCTTCCTATGTATATGGTGCATACTTTTTTTATTATCAATACTGAATAGGCTCGCGTTTGACCACAAGCTCACCTGATGGTACAATAAACGATGATGTGGCCGACGATGGAGCACGTTTCCCTAGAGGAGGTGAATAGGTTACTTCACTCTTGACTTAAATACCCCTAGATTGTAGCTATCAGGAAACACAGACTGCGGCAGGGAATTCCACTCCTTAGCTGTACGCACAAATGAATGTAGGTATTCCCAATACCTACATGCAAGTTTTCAAACGTTTAGGTAGGCAGACACTTGGTAAATTGATTAGATATATTATTATCGTCTGGCAAAAGGTTTTCAGTATGGATAAAGTGAGAAATGAATATATTATGGGAAGTTTGAAAGTGGCGCCAGTGACTGAAAAGTTGAAAGGGAATCGTTTGTCTTGGTATGGTCATGTGAAGAGGAGGGATGAAACGCATGTTACTAAAAGAGTTATGAGTTTACATGTGGATGGATGGAGAGGAAGAGGGAGGCCAAAGAAAAGATGGATGGATTGTGCGAAGAGTGATATGAAAGAAAAGGAAGTTAGTGATAGCATGACGAGTAACAGGGCAGAGTGGAAGAAAAAAACGTGTTGCGCCGACCCCAAATAACACGGGATAAGGGCAGAAAGATGATGATGAAAAGGTTTTCAGTATCGAAGTATAAGTTGACTAACATGTTGCTAGACCACCATTGTTATGTACACTAGATACATAATCATACCATTCATTAACACTGTGATAACATGTACAGGAATAAACTGACTCGGAAGATTGATGGCATACAGTTACATATTTAAGTAAAATAGCCTTCCGCATTACTTTGTAACTTAGTTTCCTATTTATGTAGGGCTCTATAACCTAAAGTAAATAAAGAGAGTGGGGCATTTCGTCAACGTGTTAGTTTTAAGAGGCTGTTGTAGAACCACGTGTAAGCATGAATTATGTTTTTTTTAATTGATCATGGCATCCCCTTATTTACGATGGCTTGGGGTTTCAAATATTAATATCGCACTTGCAGTAATTGCACATAGGCCGGCCGTTAGCGCGCTGTCTTAAGGCCAGGTTCTACTAATTTTGTACTTTTTGAACCTCTGAAAATCCACAAACATAAAAGAAATCACCCTGAAAAATTATTTTATTAAAATTGACCATACGACCAGCTGCTGGGCAAAAATTAAAACATGATACAAATTAGTTGGCTCGATAAAAAAAAAATCACGAATCAGACCCTTACTTACGATTTCAAACGTGTAATATCTACGAGATTACGTCACGGAAATATTTAAAAGTTACATAAAATAATCAAGCATGTTTTTTTTTAAAAAAAAGGGTCTGGCAAAACAAAAAAAAAATAATAGTTTTTTTTTTATAAAAAAAAAAAAATATAGTATTTTTTTTTTATGACTACAACTGGCTCTTAAATACATGACACGCAAACATGCAACGGGGCGTAGGTATAGAGATTATAGTACTGGGGCATTAAAATTAATTCGTTTCATTGTTTTAGGCTGAAAAAAAAGGACTGAATAATAAGCGAGAAGAGTCTTTATAATCGCTTTTCTATTCATTAGAACTTATAAAACCAAATCTGATCATAAAACTGCTTATCGTCACAAGACGCTAGAAAAGGCAAGTTTTCAAGAAGCACCTACCTGTACCCGCAATTTAATAATTTTGAGAATCCCTCGAGCGAGTAAATAGGTATCTTCACCAAATAAGAAATTTTATAAAGGCCTGTGTTTCTCTGAGACTCAGAGAGAGATCTTTTCACTTAAAAGTAAATAGCTGCAGTTAGTTTCCAATAATTTCAAGGACAATTTATTCTATAAACGACGGTAACGTGCGGCCGCGGCCGCCCGCGCCGGAGAAAGGCGGACGCGGTCTTATCGAGAAGACTATCTGCCGAGTTACGAGTTGACGATAGTTTCCGATCTGATGCGTCATCTCCGTCAGCTTCCGTCATTACCGCATTACGCGCCTTATTATCTGATAATGGACACTTGTAAACGATTTATCTTTAGCTTTCATCTCAGACGTACCTACGCCGATTTCATTGTCAGCTCGTAATTATATATTGACGTATTATTTCCATTATTGTTGGATCCAACGTAACACAAGTGAGAGGATTGCTTTATACATTCTTATTTTATAACAGTACTTACACGGTAAACTACGGTTTCTAAAATGAAAGCATCTTACTTCTAACAGCAGTTATCTACCAGTGAAAATCCCATCAAAATCAATCCAGCTGTTTCGGAGATCTAGCCGAAACAAACAGAAACAATTAAGACAGACAAAAACTTGAAAAATTGCATTTTTGTTATTGGTAAAGTACTCTATCGAATTTATTTGCTTACTAGCTTCTGCCAGCGGCTACGCCCGCGTGAAAATAGGTTTCTCCATACAAACTTAGGACCCTTTTTCTTCCCCTTAGGGAGTGAATTTTGGAAAATCCTCTCTTAGTGCTTGCCTACGTCATAAAAGGAAACCTTTTGCAAAATTTCACACTCCAAGTCCCAGTAGTTTTGGCTGTGCGTTGATATGTCAGTTAGTCACTTTCTCCTTTTTTTTATATATATATATATATATAAATACATTTAGTAGAAAATGTTATTTTAGTATTATAAACAGACACTTCAATTTTAATTATATGTAAAAGAGATACATAGATTTATTGGTTTTCGAAACTTGTAGCTCTATAAAATGATTCTCGAAGAAAGTCTTCGGATCAACATAAAGCATTCTGTTTATTATTTTGTATTTGTCAAATATGTGTGTATTCTGACAAAAACGGAGTGTTGAAAAAATTTCGTTATATCTTGGTAGATGTGTTACAAGTGCGCAGCGTTGGCGGCAGCGCGGCGGGGCGGCGGGCGGTGCACGCAGGGCGGAAGCACGCATGGCGGCGCACCCGCGCACGACCCCGCACTACTACGCGACCACTGCACTCCACAAGTGAATTGTGACGAGCCATCCGACTGACCACCTAACACAGTGTCCGTTACTAAACTAATATCCTATAATCCACTACTAAAATTACAAATAAAAAAAACTTCTAAGTTTCAAAAACTCCAAAGTAAGTTTGTAGTAAAATCATTTCCCCTCTCGAAAGGACTACGAAAAATATTTTTTCGATAAATAATAGACCGACGAGCAGATTTCCAATGGATGTGTTACTTACCAGACCGCGAATTCTTCACTGAGAAGTATGGCACAGCAGGTAGAAAAGCTAAGAATATGTCTCAAGCATAAGACAGTTCAAGGCATCGATGATGATGCTACTCAGACGATGCGCGATGGTGCAATTTTATAACCGTTTGTGCTTTCGACTGATTGATTTCTGTGATTTTTCAGAGTAGCTTGTCATGGAAATCCGTGACATGATTAACTTCAATTTGACGTGTTACAATCAATTTTCGCCGCTGTCTATTTGTAATCTGTGAGAACTCATAACCGTGATAGTTAACTGCCCACAACAGAACCTATTACAAAAGATTCTTCGCTCTATATTCGAGTAATGAAATGTCAATTAACTTCAAATTACCGTCACATTTACACCATGAATATGAATCGTCTTCGAGCTAAGCAAGAGCTGCGCCTGCGCACCGCGTTTCTTATGTAACGGTAATAACAATACGATTAAATTCAGAACAGATTGACAAATTAATTTTGACTCGATATTCATTTGCAGTAGCAGTTGAGCCAAATCAATTTGAGTTTAGGCTCAATGTTGGGCAAGAAAAAGATGCTAATACTTCATGCTCTGTTTCATTGATTAAAATAACAGTTACATAACCATGTACGTAAAGTACTTACATTCTTAAAGAGAGAAAATCGTTTATGATTAATAACACAATCTAGGTAAGTTAAGGATTTCCTTCAGCAATCGGTGGATAAGTACTGTATTCCTATAGCCTCGAACAGCTTCACGAGTTGTGGTCATTAATTTAAAAGGCTTTGAAACAAAAGGAAGAGTCTGTTTTGTTAGCCGCGGATATTAACGACGATCTGGAGAACAATGAGCTTCCGACAGCTCTCTTGTACCTGCACCCAGCAAGCAGAGCTCACACACATACTATTATCTTGCTTCACCAATATGTTTCAAGTTCATATATGTATGAATGCGGGTGCCTCTTCTACCTATACAAACATTGTTCATTCATTTATTATTGAAATAAAAGTTCAACAACAACTGAGTTTTTCTCTTCACCTGCTAGACTCCTTCGTACACATTCAATAAAAGAATTATAGGTAAGAATATGCTACAGCTCAGGCAACTTATGAAAATATTATATGCTCCTTATGCAAAAATCCTTTTACAATGTAAATAGAGTCGCTACCTGTACAAACGTTGTCAACTTGAAGAATGGTTATGCGCAAAGCCAAGAAAGATACGCGGAAAATAAGTTGCTCCTTTTCAGAATGTTAAAATAAGTGCGAGTCTGTAAATATTAATTATTACAATCATAGTGCGTAGAATTTTATTACCCGCAAGTTTCGTACCCTGATCACGCCATACGAGAATGAACGTAAGTTCCAAAAACATTAGTCGGTATGTAGACCACTACACGTTGCTCCAATTTTTACACTAATATCCATATTTCATACCTTTCTTGCGTGCGGCTTCAGAATATATTACACGATTTAAATCTTAACTGTTATTTAATTTTTAAGTGTTAACGTCCAACCATGTTCGCACGAACCTTCCGTGAACTTAAATTGAACTCCGGGAAGTAATAGACCTTGCATGCCCTTCCTTGTGTGTTCAAGAAAGTAGAGCACAACGCTTAAATCGATTACAATTTTAGAGTATATCGACGCTGTTAGATTGCAAGAATACTTTGTATCATGTCTAGTTTCAACTTCATCTATGCAAAGTAGTGACTTGCAAAACCATATTACAAATACGACCGCCGACACTATATATTTAGCAAATGTCTGTAGAACAAACGACTTATTATGCGTTTGTAATGTTTCACCGAATTCCGAACATAAAATGAGTTGCGATATTTCCCGGGGTTGTGCTTGTCTTGTCACCGTTACCTCACTGCACCAAGTATGAAACAGGAGGAAGTTGCGACCCGGACTACGAACAATGGACCACCGAGACTGATCGGACGATCGCCTACTAGCCGCTGGCGATGTTGTTGCAACGTTGTGTCTAAAGACGGGCGACGGCTAACGTGTTATTAAGGTATACTATAATGAGACAAACTAACCAACAACAATATTACTTGTACCTCTGTGAAAAGTAGATCACTGTATAAAAATATTTTGGCTGATGGAGAAACAGAGCCCTTGCGTGAATCGCCAGCAGACCGAAGCGAGACTGCTTCTACGTGTGTCTTAATGGGCTATATCATTAGAAATGCTATGTTATTATGATCTATAATGAGTAGAGGCGTTGGCATACTTCAGCTAGGGAACAATTAAGTTAAACCCTTTAATTTACGTAAACAAAGTGTTCGCCATCCGGTGTTGGCTCACTGCGGGACTCCGTTGTCGGTGTTACAGAAGTTACAGAACAATTATCTGTTTCTGTAACTGTCAAGTTTGTGATTTGCGCAACAACATTACTAATTGTCCGATAAATCACAGCTGTTGATTGCCGCATACTCTTTGAACTGGATCAGCTTCGTGTACAATGTATCGTGTTCGAGGTTCACGCTTTTCTCCTCGACAAGCTCAATTATACTCTGGCGTTACTAGTGGGCAGTTAGATTGAAGTCACGGACATACAAAATGGATTTGTTTTCTTTTAATTTTTTATACACCATGAACAATTGGCAAAGGGTAATTTTCGTTACCAAAATAAAATAACAACATTTTCCTTGTTGGGGCATACAAGGCATCAACGCTAGGATTGCAGATGAGATGAGAATGTTAAGAGGATTGTATTAAGTAGATAGATAGAACAGATAAAACCTGAATAAGTTCATCTACTTGATGATGTGATACAGAGGAATGTAGGGTGTGTCGTGGGGAAAGTTTGACAGATAAATGTGAAAGAAATAAGAAATGCCAATTGGCAGCTTGAAGCGTGGTAATACTGATATCATTTGAAAGGGGGCGAATACTGGAAGCTGTCGGGAAGAAGAAGTAATACCGCGCCAACCATAAACAAAGGAGACGAAAAGAGAGAAGCAGAATGATGACAATAATTATGTCGTTTAAACGATATCTAACAATAGATTAGATTGAATACTACCTTCAATATAATTCTATTTAGTATGAATGCAGAGCGGCATAATATATTAATTAGCAAGGAAGTGCACCGCGCACTCCTGGCCGCGGTCGGCGACCTGTCGGCGTCGTCGCCACTTTGCCAGCGCTCGCCCGTCGCACTGGCCCATGGCACGCGATACTACACCACGCTGCCGAGGAAACCATTCACTTGCACACTGATAACACAATCAGTTGGTACTAATGCATGGAGACAGTGCTGGCTAATAGCTAAATAGATTGATGAACCCGGAAGACGAAATGGGGAGGTTGGAGCGAGTCGACGACTCGAGGTTCATTATCTATGCTAGGTATTTCATTTACTGATCATATCAGGGCAATTCTGAATGTTGTAACTTTACAAACAAGAGTACTTAGGTACCTACACAATTTAAATAAATTAAATCTTAGGAAACAGAAAAAAAACTCCTGACAAGAAAATCACTGTTACGAAATTTACTACAGGAAAATATGTGTCATGTCAAGAATGGCTCCGTAGCCGTAGTAGCAGGGCCGGGGGGGAGGGGGGGCGAGGTCGGTCAGCGAACCACCCTCGCCGAACGAAACAACTACCCTTCACTTGTTTGATTGGGGCTCGTTTGTACTGCGATTTGCTTTGTTTGACACACTTAACTAACGTATACTTGTTTAAACTAAAACTTAGATTTGTTGGAACTGTTCCAGAATTTAGTATTAGGCAGCATTTCTTAGACTGATAAAAAATGTCCACTGGAAAAATGTCTGGCACTTAGGATTTATTTAACAGCCGTTGGTATTTCCTAAATAACTTTTTACTAGGGCAAAAATAATAATAATAATAAGTCTTTATTTTTCCAAAAAATACACAAATGATATATTTTTAGGAACATGGCTGAGAGGGCCAGAGCAAAAAGACCCTGACTTCTAAACTAGGAATAACTAGCCCCCTAGCCAAGTTACAACCGTTTCTTTTCGATTCTCTTGCGTCGAACGCCTCAAGTAGGCCACGCCTCCGATTCCTTTGTTCTGACGTCATCTCAACGCTCAGTCACGGGTCAGAACAAAGGAATCAGAGGCGTGACCTACTCCAGGTGTTCGACGCAAGAGAATCGAAACGAAACTGTCGTAACTTGGCTAGGTAGGCTGTTACTTAGAAGTCAGTGTGCCTTCGAAATTATGTGCACATAAGCCAATACAAAATGATAGGAAGATGTACAAGATGCATCGATTGGAACGAAAGTTTGCAAACAGCATTACTTAAAACTTTTGCAGGCTACCGAGTCATACGCAGCTACAATGGTTATCTAAGAACTTTGTTTTCAGAAAGAAAATAAATTTATAAATAAACTTATTGCAAACAGACTTCATGCCAATCCTCAATGTGATTGCGAAAGCATTAAGCGAGGTGTTAATACCTCGCAAAATGGCTCGAGTTTCCTAAGGAGGATAATTTGGCGGCGGTGAGCGGACGCCAAAGAATGAATGCAGTACGAACCGTGCGCTGTTGTGAAACTACGAGAGTAAGATTGGCTATTATGTTCTAGTAAATTGCAAACAACGAACTTATACGAACACTGAACTTACTTCTTTCAGGTTGAGATTGGCACTTTCAGATAGTGACGTTCACGACATGATCCAGTTCTTCACACAAGCTTTGAGTATCCATGTCGAACTAATGCGTTTGGCGGGCATCAAGGGTCATTTTCCGACCCATCGCCTAATTACAAAATTCATTGTAATGAATTTGGCGCCAATAGTACGGTTAATGTAACAACAGCATGCAAACGGTTAGAGTAAAGCCGGGTGTTCATGAGGCAACATTTGTTAGTAAACACGGTTTTTAAACAGTTTATAAACAGTGTTTCACAATGTTTTGTCGTCTCTGGAAACAGTTTATAAACAAAGGTGATGAAATATTGTTTAAGAAACATGTGGCCGTGTTCCTACCTTTTCGCCTTTTTTTTCTAGTAGCACTCTAACGAATTATTATGTAAGCAGAACAGAGCATCACCTGCTCGAGCGACATCATAGCAACAACTGAAAAGTTTGGACGGCCAAGTTTCAGAAACAGTATTTACGGTAAACTTGGTGATAAACACATCGTAAACAGTTTATCAACAAATGTTGCTTAATGAATACCCGGCTTTAGCGTACCATAGAGCGGTTAGCGCGACCGCCACTGCACGGCGCACGCGCTCCTGTCCATTCAACAACATTGTGCTGCGCTTGCGACACTCCGCCCGTATAGCCGCACACGCCGATACCGTTGTTATGGCTATCAAGCGAACATTCGAATAACTACATTACTGTTCGACATTTAAAACAATCATGACCGTTGTTTCAAAATTATTACAAATGTGCAAAATTGTGAAAACAATAGCGTAACTGTGGAGTGACGGCTCGTATTCTGCACGGTTTTGTTTTGTATAGTGTACAAGACTACAAAGTACTCTGAGGACAAGACCTAGACGTTTATCTATTCCGTGGTCGGGGGCGTACCGACCGCTAGTCGACTTTAACAATAAATCTTGCAAATTCTTATTGCTTAGAGCTGCAGGAAGTCCAAGAAAATAATTTCACGCAGCTGTGAGCTACAATATTATTTTGATTTTCAATTCAGAAGTCATCGGTTGTCATTTTATGGATATTTTTGTAGCTGTACAAGTACGTAAATATTAGGGTAATTGTTAAAAAGTGTCTCAGTTTCTTATAATCATCGAAAACGGCAAAAGTGTAGCGGCGTGGTGATCCTTTGGGTGATGCCTGTAGTGTTTCTGGAGATGTGTCTCAGGACGTTTTACCCAAGCAAATATCTATGATTACCAATGATAAACACAAACCTTGTGCATGGATGTCCGGCGCCAGCACGAGCAGCACGAGGCACAGCCTGAGCCCGCGCATGCTGCCGCTACCGCTTCGGACACATGCCCGCGGCGCACGCGCCACTCCCTCGCACGTCCACTGCAACAAACATGAACAAGTTACCAACTGCCAGCTGTGCTTATTCATTGGCGTAGGATTCCATAACTGTGTTTTCATGAAAATACGAGAGGTCCCAAGTTAAATCGAATTATCGCACAAAGCATTCGCTTTAAATACGATCTAAGTAATTCTTACGTAAAATCAAAATAATTTACTAAGACCCTCGTATTTTCGTGAAAATTCGATTTACGGGATCCTACGAAGACATCATCTAGTAAGTACCTACATTACACAAGCACGCTATTTTAAAGAAAATAATAAAATGATACCCAACCTAAAATGATTATCAAGTAATATAGATAATTATGAATCTACCGAGCGACGATTGAGATAATGCACAAAAGTGACAAGATCAACTAGATAAGTACCTAGTTTGTGCATCTTGCGCGACGATGCCGATGTCCAAGCGCTACGAGCTTTTCGCGTGACAGTACGCAGCCTTTCTTTAGAAATTGTAGGACCTAATGAATATATTTAAAACTCTTCGTGATAGTAAATAGAATGTATTTATTTTTCTATGGAACTAAAGGGTAATTTAATTAGACGTTCCATTTACCACTGTGCCTATTCTCTATGCATGCATGATTCATAAGTTACCTAAATATTAGCTTGAAGAGATATGTTTTTTGATGTGAATTAATCAGCCCTAAAATGGCCGCTCAAAGCGTAAAAATTGTCCACTTGTTCAATATATAGAAATAATAATTCGTGCTGATTTCTTCAGGAAAATTACAGTATATTCAATCATCTTACTGCCAATATTATACTCTTTAACGCCTGTGTTTTTGTTGTTTTTCAACACCAACAAGCCTGTAACGATGGGGCATCTAAAACTGAAGTAATTGCCGAGACATCCCCTAAATCGACAAACATGTCTTCGAAAACGAAAAAAAAAACCTTGAGTAAATCACCCACTGCAAAATATGGAGGCCATAATTGGATTGACTGAATAGAATATGGATCCTACCACATCAATAAACAAATAACTTAGATAATATATAATTTTGTATGTTATTTTTTTCACTGAATGTTTGAAAGCTGGAATTGGATCATCCTGCATTATGAGCAGGTACCTCGTGTACCCGTAACTACTCGTATTTCACGTTTGACCTAACCAACCATTCCAGCACTTCCTAAGTCTTCTCCTTACCTATCATTGGACAACTCATAGAAAGATATCCTTTCTACTTTTTGTTCATTGATGGCCAAACTTCCTGTAATGGCTTTCATACTACGTACTCTGTTGGTGTTTTCACAAATGATGCCTGCACCGAAGCCCTTGCAACATCTAACACGTATCTACCTACTTATAATAAAATATTTATGTATACAGTTCGCAAACCGAACCTCTCGGGGCTGAATTTAGAAAGCGGAAAAAACATCAGCATCAGCGCAGCCATCGCTGGCTCATTTCGCTTTCTTCAACCGTTGCCACATTTCCATGTGCGCATTGTTTGGGACCGCTCTTATATACGGTTACGTATTACTAAAATCAAGTGTGGCATTCCTTTCGAGCACAGCTGAACATGGTAATGCCGAAACAATGGACTTATAAAACTAACTCTCTTTGATTACGACCGATCTTTTAACAGTAATTCCAATGGATTAGGTGAAAGCAACTGGAACACAACTTTGATTTATCCATGATTGATTAGTACTTGGTCGGAGCCATGAAAGATTAGTATGATTTGGTAATCATCTCAGACATTGTATCAAGCAGAAACTAATTTAGATTAGATACATCCTCAGAAAGAACAACGACCAAAAGAAAAAACTATCGGTTCACATCAATATCTAGCTGTCAATTCGTGACGCTCGTTATCATCTAAATGGCGATGTAATATTGGATTGCCTCCAGAGCAATGTTGGAGAGCTGCTGAGGTACGGTACCGGCGTGTCACCCGAGAGGCATGATAAGCCATTATTCAATCTGTCGCCGGAGTATGCGCAGCCATGGGAACTGGGAGCGCGGGGTCATTGTCTGTGATGCTATCGTTACGGGATCTGTCGCGCTATGTCACTGGGCCACATGATCAGTCAGCGAAACAGACTGCTGATCATTTTGTTTGTATTGTCTCATCGGTCTTAGTTCAGTCGTTATAGACCTTCTATGAAACTTTAGATAAGACTTCTTGACGAGCTGCTAACTGATTTCAGGCTTGGTTACTTCTGCCATGCTACAACTGGGGTATTTCACAGTAAAAAGTAAAAAACGAAAACAGGTGTGAAGCATTCAATCCATATTGAATGCATATGTTGCTGCTCCAAAACTTCTATTGTATCTATGCAGGTGGAATTATAATCAGGAGTCCATTCTGATTAACAAGTGATGTATGTCAAGGGTTCTGGGATCAAATAACGCGGAAAGTCGAGCTCATGCAAAGGATTATAAAACCTGTTGGCACACATGAGTGCGCACGCGCAGGCGATCGGCAATCGAGTGCCGGCCTGCCGAGGAGCGTCACGGACTTACAACTTCATCAGCGGAAACCTTAGGCAGGGAGCAAAGGCAATCTAACATAAATTTTTAATTATGTTTTAACAAAGTAGCAGAACAAAGCTCAGAGATCAATATACCTAATATTGGAGTGGTTTAATTCTCTTTGTATTGAACGAATAAATCAGCTTAGGCTTAATAAACTTAAGCACTAGTTTCATCAGATTTAGATGTCGATTGGAGGAGGGATATGACAGAGCTTTATGAATTTTTTGAGACGCGATTGTCAAAATACAAAATTATTAATGGACACTAAAAAGATGGCCTTTCGGATTTTACACTTAATAAGTAGCATAGCGAATCAAGACAGAAACTTCCGAAATCATGAAGAAACTGAGACAAGTGGAATTTTTAGTAAAAGGTAAGTAATCGTAAGTAGTTTTAGAGAGGAAATTAGTTGGAATTGACGTCGTGGTGTATGACACTAACGTGGGCATGTCAGTTAACGTAACAGTGTTTCCGCGCGAGCTGCCACTCTGCGGCACGCGGCATCGGTGCGCAACGCGGTCGCCGCAGCCTGCGGATGATTCTAGTTATTAACTTACGAACCTACGGTAACACCATTCACATCAGTACTATATCAGCTTCTGTGACAGTAATCATCTATAGTAGGAATCAGGTTCAGTTTTTCAGTCTGTACCAATAAGAGGCAAATCTAGAGCTTTGACCGCAACTACGTAGGTGGTAGGTGGCTACATTCTCTGACTCTGTTTTTATTGGAGACGTAACGTAAGAGTGAATGTAAACAATATGTGACGAAATATGATATTTTTGGATGGGGTGTTGCATACAATGCACATCAGCCATCCATGTGGTCAGAGGAGAAAGTGTACATTTAATGTGGAAAAGCATACAAGCCTACGTTTTATAGCTTTAAAAATGTTAAGTTATACAGATGTAACTGGTTCGTTTTTGATTCATGAAACGATGCCAGATGGAAGTAATTTCAATCATCAATAAAATAAATCGCATGCGCACCGTCTAGTCTGATGTAGACAATGACTATGCTCTTTGGATGTAGATGACTGTTCTCTTAATAAATAATTCAGTGTAACTGATCATATCGTTTGAAGCTGCACTTGTATGGGCGCGTGCTGGAACTGGGGCTGCCCGTTGTTCGGCGCGGGCGCAGCGTCACGCCCGCGCAACTTTTTTACTACACCACCGACTAGGCTAGACTGACAGCGAAGATGCTGTGCTTGATATGACTCGAGATAATCACAACATAGGGCGAGGGATACCAGTAGGTACCTATTGTATGTAGGAGACTATAATAACTATCTACTATGTACAGCTACCTATACAACTAATTTTCGAGAAAACATCTTGGCGATATGTGTGTGTACCAAACCATCAATTGGAGTTTTATAGACATTGTGGTATACGGGTGACGATGAAATCATTGTATTCCTAGATAATGTAAGTAATTACAAGAATGTCATCAGCATCACGCTAAAGTGTCACAGGTAGGGTAAGAAGAAAAGCATACGATTATAAGTACTCGAAATAGTATCTTAGATAGGTACTTATAAAAACTTCAAATTATCTTAAAAACCTTTATATTCTACGATTACACAGTCAACAATAACAATAACTGCTAATTATAATTAACGGTTGCAAGGTATGAGCATACTGCATAGCGATATTATATAGTTTTAAATTGCGGAAGCATGGACGCGCTGCGCCTGCGCCCCCTGTCTCCACTCGACCGTGTCTCTCCTGTGGACTTCGTAACGGACTCAAAGGGTGCAATATATTAACACTGCTCCCTTTATCTCCTTATAAATCTATCGCTCATAGACATTAGCTGGTTCCGCTACGGACCGCAGTCTTCACACAATAGCTCTTGTTTGCAATACCACCATTCTGCTGTCACGTTGTAAATATGCTGTAGGTATATTATACTTATATTTTAACTGACTGGACCTCAGCACAACATCTTCGAATTCCTATTTACTTACATACCTACCCTTTACTTATATTTATATTTGTAGGAAAGTGTGCCTATCTAATATTTGTTTAATTTAACCTGTTAATAAATTGTATTTACTTACCAGCTCCTTAAAAAATGTAAAGTTTTCAAAATTTAATAATTTCCTCTCCGAACTTATCCAATATTCGAATGAGTCACTTTAGTTTCACTTAATTATAATGGTATCGATTCACAGCATGAACCAGTAACACACTATCACAGTCCCTTTTTCAAAATAGATATACACATCGAGAACGCAAGAGGTTGCGCTACGCGTGAGTTGTAGGTCGTTGGCGTGCTGCGCGGAGACGCCGGGGAGTCTGTCGGCGGACTGATGGCCTGGGGCCAGGCTGCGGCCGGCGAGGGCGGACGCCGTGGGGGTGGGGACCCGCCACGGCCCGCTGCCCTCGCGGTAGCACTGTCTCGGTGCACAACACCTTGCCTTTTCTACAGCAGTGTTCTAATAAGAAATACCTTTACCTAGACGTACGGCGCGCCATCGGTACATAGTGGAAATCCTACCCAGTAACGTACAAAGCGTTTTGGGAACACATTCATTATGCGTACAGCTAAGGAGTGGTATTCCATGCCGGAGTCTGTGTTTCCTGATAGCTATAACCTAGGGGACTTTAAGTCAAGAGTGAATAGGTTATTTCTAGGCAAACGTGCTCTATCATCGACCACATCGTGGTCAAACGCGAACCTATCAATAATAATAAAAAACCTACCAATGTTTATATCATGTGAACATTCACATTGTATACAAACGCTAGTATACAAACGAACAAAACGTAGCAGATATATATACATTTTCTAGGCAAATATTGTAGGCGATACTTGCTTTTATATTACAAAAAAAAGTTTTCCCCACACTAGGAATATACTAACTCTTATATCGTGAATGCATTCACAGACCGGTAAGCTCACATACTCAAGACCACGCGGGAATCGAACCCGCGACACCGCCAGCGCACCAGCCACTGCGGCAACTGTGTCGTTAAATGATGATGGTACTTTATGATGAATAATAACCTAATTTTTGTGGAAATCCCTGTAGGATACATGTTTCGGAATGAAATTTACAACAACACGTTAACGAAGTTAAAGGAGGGAAGATGATTCAGCGTCCATATATTTTTATATTTTTAACCGACTCCAAAAAGGAGGAGGTTATGGGACTAAAGATAAAAACCAGAGCACAAAAAGTTAAAGTAGGTATTCCAAAGTATATGTATTTCTTATTTACCTAGGAGACCAACTCTAGGTTATACTTCGGCAAGGTACGGACCTTAAATAAACACTATTTCATACGTAATGTTTGTTAAGGCAATCTTTTACTAATATAGCCGTATCGGTGGATGATTACGACAATTAAAACTATATGTATTTTATTTGCACAATTGTAAAAAAAGTGGTTTAGATAATGGTACGGAACCCTTCGTGCGCGAGTCCGACTAGCACATATAGTCATCGTGTTGCGGCTGCACGATTTCATGTTGTCAATAGACTTTATCAGTGTTGTCAGGAGACTGGAAAGTTCATCCGCCGTCCAGGATCTATTGTTGAGTCTCGTCTGAACGAGATGAGCGATAGGTAAGTATTGTGTCAGTTTCTCTAAGAAATAATAATAATATTTCACAACTTTCACTTCATGGGTGCTCATGCTCATTTGATGACTCGAAAAAGTGGCGAAGTGTGAGAAGGGAAATGCACACTGATCGAAGAAGATGATGAAGATGAAGGTAGCCATAGGAACTCGACAATAACGCGACACAATTAACCCCATCGAGTTTGGGCTTGTTTGATTCGTTTTGATGAGCAGGTAGCAGGGGCGCCGACTCTGTGTCTATGTCATGAAAAATAAACAGTGGGTGCCGAGCACCCCTGAGAAATCAAGAATAAGATCAGTAGTTTAGTATCGTACAGTATAAGTACACATTGTGTTGTGTTCATTTAGTAGATTCAGGTAGGTTACGTATAAATTATAATTCATCATCTTATCAGAGACTACAAGAGAGGCAATATTTTTAAAGAGGCTTATAGCAGAGCTCTTGGACAAAGAGGAGAAGTGTATCTCTATATTTAATGATAGCCAATCTGCTATAGCAATCGCACAAAACCCAGTGCGTCATCAACGCACAAAACACATTGACATACGCTGCCATTTTGTCAGAGAAGCAATTGAGAATGCGCAGGTAGTAGTCAATTAAAAGGAAACATCTAGGATGGTTGCTCATGCGTCTACCAAGCCTTTGATGAAAGGAAAGTTTGAATGGTGTGTGTTTATGATTGGTTTGAGAGTGTGATTGAATGATGGATGATAGTCTAGTTTATCAAAATTAAGGAGGAGTGTTGAAAAAGAGTTTCTGATACAATATAAAATCTTTATAATTTTGAATTATGAACTTGTTATCCATGTATCATAAATTTATTGTCATTACTATGTCAATATATATTATTGTGCTTTTGTTCGTGTAGAAAAATCAAAAACTGATTTGTATTATTCTCTTTATAACTCTATTTATTTACCTGAATTATAGATATAATATTCTTCACCACTGTTTATTTTGCTACCAACAAACAACATCAACCTGAAATACGTGTCTAGTATTTTTATGTAAAGAATCTATGTATAAAATTTCATAACTGTATCATGAAAAATAACAAAGTTCAAGCTTGTTATGTTACCTGGTTGTCCTCACAAATACATGGTCACCAGGCCATCCGAGCGACTGAGGGGTTGTTTTGCTCCCGCACCTAGCTAAGCGCCGGCGCCTAATGCCCGCTATGGGCATCCAACTTGTGACCTTATTTTAAATATTTTTGGGAAAAAATATGACATGGTGTAAAAATTATTGGAATCGATTCAGTTACTGATTCTGAACAAACTTTATCAGGTTTCGCATATACTAAAAATGATGTTGTATACATAGAATAACTTCAATGCCCCTGAATTGAACTTTATAAAAAAACATTATTGTTCCCATGATTTTTTTAAACATTAGATAAATTCGTATTATTGATTAATTACATTTTACCTATTTGATTTAACTGCGTAGAAAGAAATATTATTTGATTATTTAGCCGTTCTAGCTGTCAAGCAGTTATGTCAACGTGAAGTTGTCAAAATTGTTAACGGGAAAATAAACACAGCTTTGCTTGGAAATGTCATTCGCCTCGTATGCATTTTGTTTTCTTTTGTAAAAAATAATAATTGGCTTGATAGTAAAAAGTGATGTAAAATAAATTGTTAATTTTTCCATGTCAAAAATTTCCTTTAGTTTTATTCTATGTACAGGTAGTTTATAATCGACGAGGGTCGAATTTGGACGTGTTGTGTAGAAATGGCAGAAACGAGTACAATGAACTCCGATAATAAAGTGGAGCAGATCGAGAAGAAGGAAGACATGGAGGGCATCAAGACCGAGGTGGAGATGCTGGTAAAGCGCGAGCAGCTGGAGTGCATAGCGTGCACGACGCGCAGCCCAGAGTGCGTGGACATCTACTGCAGTACGACGCGCGTTTCCGGCGCCAAGCTCAGCACCTTCCTGCACAAGTTCACACAGATCGACCTAGCCGGTCACACTGCCTCCAAGTTCATGTGCAAGACCTGCTATGACCTCATCAATGTGCTCGAACAAGCCGAGATCGAATACTTTAAGTTGAAGGAGGCTTTTGAAAGTATT
The DNA here is from genome assembly GCA_949316375.1 of Mythimna vitellina. Lineage (NCBI taxonomy): Eukaryota > Metazoa > Arthropoda > Insecta > Lepidoptera > Noctuidae > Mythimna > Mythimna vitellina. The sequence goes on along the minus strand of OX438687.1, from coordinate 400,344 downwards.
CTTAGCAAGAACCCTCTGTTTGATTCCCAAACCGTGCAGCCTATCAGGCTGACTGACGTGAAGGCAGAGTTAAATGATGATGATGACGATGATGATGATGATGACGACTATGTGTGCAACAATGTTGATGATGACGACTCTGATGATGAACCACTCGCCACTCAAAGTAAACGAAAGAGATACAAAGTTGAGAAGAAAAAGAAAAAAATATCCACAAATAAACGAAAAGTGAAAAGTAAAGCCAACACTGACAGGTATCTTGATAATATTTTCAGTGAACAAAAGTTGTGTTATGTAAAAATATGGCACCTTTAATGTTTTTTCAAATATTAGTCCATTGATAATGTTTTTAAGTTAATTTTGAGGTTATTGGAAAGACATAAAAGTAAGGGTAAGGTTATGGGGCAAGGATTGTAGTTAAGTTTTTTTTAAAATTGAAATAAACCAGTGCTTGACTGTGATATCACCTGATGGTAAGCAGAGATGCAATCATTGATGGAGAGGCGCACTAGTTTTTTTGTTTAGTTTTGCAATATAGGCAATAAATGTATCAGGAAACAGTACAAAATTGGGTGACAAGTCAATTATTTGTTTGTTTCAGCTGGAAATGTGAGGAATGTGGGGCGAAGGGAGCTGGAGGTGACATAGCTCTGGCGGCTCACAAGCTAGCAGTGCATGCCTTAGAGGACCCTTCTGCATTGTTGCCAGAGGTCAAGATCGAGACCTCTGCTGAAGGGTATGTAACACTTCAGTATTGATAACTTGTATGAGTGTGCACTTGACATTTGATGATGCTATAATCAGCTGGGGAGCATGACAGGTCCAATGAGTGACAAGTGTTGGCAGGTGAGCCACTTATCCTAATCTGTACATTTATACCAATTTTTGTGTACATGGGCTTGACTCTGTCAAAACAAAGTTAAAAAAACAACTTCCAACAAGAACCAACTTCAAAAAAAAACTAATGAAAATTAACTTTAATTTTAAACAATTAATGAAAAACAACATTCAGACAAATTGAAAACCTCCTCCATTTTTGAAAGTCATATGATATTACAAAATAATCAATTGTTATTCACCTCAATGTGTATTCTACTTTCAGATCACAAAGCCCCCTATACAACAATGGCTTCGGTAACTGTCTGAAAGTTGAGATAGACAACTATGATGACGATGATGCCAGTTTGGGTGTCGACGACCTTAGCAATGACATGCCCATCAAGAAAAAACTAGGCAGACCGTTAAAGACTAAGATGATACAGCCACAGCCTCGGAAGAAGAAAACCAAAGTGGTGCACCAGTGTGATCAGTGTGATGCTAAATATACTTCTTTACGTGAGTGGTCACTTTTGTTGGGTTCAATGGTTTTCACATACTGCATAAGACAGTTTTATATTAAACATTAAAACTAGTTAGTATATTATAGGCAGACATTGAAATAGTTACTTAACTTTTATCTGAGTCACCTACAGTTTTATAGCTTTTGTTGGAAAATATGTTAAACAATCATAGGTATTATTATTTGTTCTTCAGATTTCAAAAAATTATACAAATACCTTTTGAAAAATCAAAGAATGATTGATTCTTTGATTTTGACAGTATCTACTGTTGTGTTAGACTAGGGCAGGAAGATGATGATGATTATGATGAGTAGATTTTGTGTTTTTGGAGATCAAGAGCAACATAATCTGCTGATGTGATAAGTACATCCATGTACTAAACCAGTTGATCTGACATGAATGGGGTTTATCTTTTTTTTTCTTTTGGCTGAGCATGTGCATTTAGTCAGGGCAAGTTTAAAAAATATTTCGTTTTTGTTAAGGGATATACATTAGTCACTTATATTTGGTTTTCTATTAAAAGCAGATGTAATACATTCTAATATTTTTGCAATATTTGTACATCAAATGTATTGAGTCAGTTTTTTCATCAAGTTTCGCCTGTAAACAGCACTATAATAAAATCTTCGCGCCTGTTTCTATTACACTAATTTTATTCACTTCACTAGGAATCAATTTGCGAATAATCAAAACTGCCTCTGAACTTCATTCGAAAAAGTTCTGAAAAACTCCCTAATGAAACCTTATTGTATGCAAATGACAATGTTGCAGCCCGTCTAGAGCAGCACAAGCAGAAACACGACGGCTCGAAGCCGCCGTACATCTGCGAGGTGTGCGGTGCGCACTACAAGCACAAGCGTGCCTGCGACATACACATCGCGCTACATAAAGGTAACGTAACGATTCACTCTTGTCAATGCCTAGTCATTGTCATTTACCTCAAAAAAACGTTTTTTTTAATAAAAAATTAGTCCTAATCTTATCTGAAAATTTTCTCTTTTTTTACCTGGAATTAGTGTTTATTCTTTTTATTTATCATGTGACTGTTCTAGCTTAGAGGTACTAGTTCTAGCTAAAGTGGTACTGATGAAAGAGGTACTACTCATACTTAATTATGGTTTTTCAGGTATAAGTGACTGGAAATGTGAAGAGTGCAATAAGTTATTCCCATCTAAGAATGCCCTTCAGAGGCATAACAACATACACACAGGCAAGCTGAACTACCAGGTATGTTTTAAGCAACGGCCTTACAGCCACTAGACGCCTCATGCTTGAACTAGCGCACCAAAACATTTCTGTCAACTAGCCGAGGTACATGGCAGCGGGGTACTGCGTTCTGATTGATCCGACCAAGGTCAGTACGGCACACTAGGGATGAGATAGGTTTAAATACGTCACGAAAGTATCGATATATTTTTTAACAATATTTCGTTCAATCATTAATAATTTTTTTACCTATATTTAACAATTATAATAATAATAACATTCAACAACTATCAAACAACGCCGTCTAGTCCCAAGCTAAGCAGAGCTTGTTTTATGAGTACTAGACAACTGATAAACATACTTAAATATTTCTAAATAGTAATATTTCTCATTACACTAACATTTGTACTGGGTGGGAATCGAACCCACGACCTCCGGCATAGCAGTCAGGGCTACTAACCACTAGACCAACAGGCCAGTCAAATTAATGAATAAAACCGGAAAATTATTATATTAGTAAGTTTATTTATGAAATAAAGCGTTTCTTTTCTTTTAACACGTTCACTGCAACCACAATTTTTTTGAAGTTCATAGCGATGCCGCCCTATAAAGACACGTGGACACGCCAGGCGTGTCGGCGGCACTGCATCTTGTTAAACATGGAGATGCTAGGCGTGTCCAGTGGCACCTCGATAGATTTAAATTCTAAATCTGTCTTTTTTTCAGTTTAGAGATGTGTATTAATTAGTTTGCCATTCGCTGAGCAAGAATAAAGGTGTTTCAAATACGGTAGTGAGATTTAACCTGGAATTATGGCTGAAAATAAAGTTTTAGGTAAATAATTATCGTAATTTTGTAAGAGATCATAAACATTTTGTGGTTATTTTGAAATATTTCATAACATTGACTTAGATAAGTCAATTATTGCAAGTTTACGGAACAATACCTATTTTAGTTGATATCTTCAACTCGGGCGTATTTATTTACTACAAAAACAAAATGTTTCATAAAAGTACTTATGTTTGCCATAATTTTCTCACCTAGGATATATTTATATCATCTAGGTTGTACTTTTATTTCACTAAATATGAATTGCCAAAAACTACAAAAAAAAAATGGGGGTAAGGGTAATAAATACGCAACTATGCAGCCGGCTGCATGGCTGCGAGTAACAGAATAATTTCATATTTTATTGATTTTTGTATATATATACATTATTTTAGCTATATTTGACGTCTTAGTACTAGTAGAAATGAAGATATTCGTAAGAGAACTAAAGTTGCCGACATAGCTCGAAGAATAGCCAATAGCCAAACTTAAGTGGCAATGGACATTGCTCGCAGAACAGATGGCCGTTAGGGTCGAAAGGTTCTGGAGTGGCGACCGCGTACTGGAAGATGTACCGTTGGAAGGCCAACAAGCTGGACCGATGACCTGGTGAAGGTTGCGGGAATCCGATGGATTCGAGACGCACGGGATTGGTCATTGTGGCGACACTTGGGGGAGGCCTATGTCCAGAAGTGGACGTCTATCGGCTGAAATGATGATGATGATGATATTTGACGTCTTAGTACAAAGGTTGACAATCTATGATTAACTTGTTTAGGTGGACACGCCTGGCGGGTTCTCGGCATTAATAATCACTTTAAAAAAACAATACAAATCAAGAGATTTTTCCGGGGGCCACCTCAAAAATCCTTAGGTTATTGCTAGAGGATTATGTACTGAGAATTCCAAAAGGCAATTTTGGCTAATTTTCGAAATATCACTGAAACATTTAGGACACGCCTGGCGTGTTCAAGGCGTAGTTATAGAAATTAGCAAGAACGCACTAGGCGTGTCGGCGGCATTGAAAGTGTTAAATTTAAATAAAAAAAATTGTATGTGAGAAAACAGTAACAAAATTGCATTAGAACTCAACAGTGCGTACGGAAATTCAACAAATTACTCAAATTACGTATGTTCAGAATCTAATATTGATCATCAACTTCCTGCCCTTGTCCCGTGTCATTTGGGGTCGGCGCAACACGTTGTTTTCTTCCACTCTGCCCTGTCGCTCGTCATGCTATCACTAACTTCCTTTTCTTTCATATCACTCTTCACACAATCCATCCATCATTTCTTTGGTCTCCCTCTCCCTCTCCATCCATCCACATGTAAACTCATAACTCTTTTAGTAACATGCGTCTCATCCCTCCTCTTCACATGACCATACCAATACAAACGATTCCCTTTCAACTTTTCAGACACTGGCGCCACTTTCAAACTTCCCCTAATATATTCATTTCTCACTTTATCCATTCTCGTCACACCACACATCCATCTTAACATTCTCATCTCCGCTACGTGCAATCTTTTTTTAATATTGATCACTTGTTAAAAATAAAAACCGTATAGTGTATTATATATTTGAAAAGGATATTTTATTCAAATTGAGAAACAGTTATAAAAAATTGTCTTAATTATTTACTTAAAATACTAGAAAAACGAAGGATGACGAGGAGGCTTCTCTTCAAGATGATTGATAAACATAAAGACCAAAAAAGTGAGATTAATCTGAAATCTGCACAGAAAATGCGACGGCTGGCTACAATCGAAATGATTGTACCCAGCCGTCGCATTTTTAGGTATTTATAAAATCGTTCAAATGTCCACCGCAGCTTTGCTGGACAGCGCGCATTCGAAATGTCAAATTTTCCATGACTGGTGCATAAATCAACCTGATCTCCATATCATTCAATTCAGGCCTAAAGTTGGTAATCATCGCATTATAACGCCTGTTTACGGACATGACGCTTATATCAGTAACACTCAACTCTACCATTTTGAAGGGAACCGAATGATCCAACACACTCGTCACCACCAGTGATTTCAAATTAATCAATTTGTGCGCCCTAGTGGTATTGGAGCTAGACCAGCATTGAGTCAAGCATTTTTATCTTCAATATAATCCTCCAGCTTATAATATGCTTGCCTGCATAGTGTGCGTTTAACACAAGATTTAAATTTCGTCTATATAATTTATTTATTAACATTTCAAACAGAACATCAAAAGTATCCAAATTGGAAACTGTTGCACAATGAGGTGACTTTTTTCCGAGAGTGTTCCACTTTCTTTAATTGATAGACCCTTCTTTTTTTATTCTTCTCAGTGTCCTCACACTTACGTCTGAAAACAAAAATAACAATTATTTCGAAACAGTTTAATAATACGACCAAAAATAACACAATATTAAAATAATCAAATGCCATAATATAATACGACAATATGCATATTATTTAATTTAGCCATGCTTACACGTCTCCTATAAACAAAAGTTAATGACTGTTATCCTAAAATGTCTGAATAGAGTAAAATACCTGAATAGAGTAAAATACCTGTCTTTGAAGATTTTGTTTTCATCATATCACCTCAACTTGGTTTTTTAGCTTGATCACTGAAGTTCATTCTTGATCCCACCATGGAGAAGAAGGGATTTTGTTCCGGGCACTGTTTTTCCCAGACCAGTATAAGCTGAACTCCGATAAATAATATCAGAAAATAATTATAATTGTAATTAACTTAGCGATGAAATATTATGCCATCTTTTCGAATACGCGAAGTCTGGCTGTTGTTACCACAGCAAAGTATTGAACAAGGAGCCATTGCTACATATATTTTCCAATATTAGTATTTACTTTCGCGGACGTGTTTACGGCTCAGAGAAATGGTCAAGACTATTTGGAAATTATTCTGTGGCAACCTATATCAAATCTATAAGTCAAATGTGTTGACAGACATGCGTCGCCTGTTATTAGATGTCTAGGGGCTGTAAGGTCGTTGGTTTTATGATTTTTTATTTGTCTTTCAGAACCGGAATTCACAGATAATAAATGAGATATATTTTTACTAGCAGTTAATAATTTTTTCACCTGGATTGTTATCAATATTGTAAATGAAAAGTTCTACAAGGTATCATAATAGGCTTATAACATAATTGCTAGCATTTGCTAACATTTTCGCTCTTTGACCGTATTTCGAAAGTACGTCGAGTTGTTCTTGATAACAATGATTGTACGTTTGTTGCAGTGCGACCTGTGCGGCAAGTCGTTCATCCACACGTCGTCGTTTAAGATGCACAAGCTGTCGCACTCGGGCGTGAAGCCGCACGCGTGCGACGTTTGCGGCCTCGCGCTCATGACGCGCTCGCACCTCAAGCGCCACAAGCGCGTGCACAGCGGCGAGAAGCGCCACGAGTGCAACGTGTGCGGCAAGAGGTTCTCCGAGAGGTGAGTACGGCTGCACTAGGCGCTGTAGTCGCTTGTGGCACGCTCTCACGGCCGCCTGTTGCAGGTACAACCTGGCGGCGCACAGCAAGTCGCACGACGCGAGCGAGACGGCGGCGGCGGCGCGCGAGCAGCCGCGGCGCCGCCTGTTCCGCTGCACCTTCTGTCCCGAGCGCTTCGAGCGACGGTGAGTTGTCGTGCTAAAACCGCCATTCTATCCCAATCCGAACGATTTTGAAACTGAAGCTTCTAATCCATTGCCTTAAGTGTATAAAAAAATAGTCTCATTGACAACTTAAAAATGTAATTAATGTTTTTAGAACATTGATGAAAGGCATTGTAGTATTATAAAAAAAACTGGGCAAGTGCAAGTCGGACTCGCGCACTGAGGGTTCCGTACAAAATTTACCAATGTCATCATCATCATCATCATTTCAGCCGAAAGACGTCCACTGTTGGACATAGGCCTCCCCCAAATGCCGCCACAATGACCGGTCCTGTGCGTCTCGCATCCATCGAATTCCCGCGACCCTCACCAGGTCATCGGTCCACCTTGTGGGAGGCCTTCCAACGCTGCGTTTTCCGGTACGTGGTCGCCATTCCAGAACCTTTCGTCCCCATCGACCATCTGTTCTGCGAGCAATGTGCCCTGCCCACTGCCACTTAAGTTTGGCGATTCTTCGGGCTATGTCCGTAACCTTGGTTCTCCTGCGGATATCCTCATTTCTGACGCGATCACGCAAGGAAAATCCGAGCATAGCCCTTTCCATTGCCCTTTGAATAACTTTAAGTCTTCTGATGAGGCCCATTGTAAGCGACCACGTTTCGGAGCCATATGTCATCACTGGCAACACACACTGGTCATAGACTTTTGTCTTGAGACACTGTGGTATATTGGACGAGAAGACACCGCACAGCTTCCCGAACGCTGCCCAGCCGAGTCGGATTCGACGATTGACCTCTTTCTCGAAGTTAGATCTACCCAACTGGACTATCTGTCCCAGGTAAACGTAATCGTCCACAACTTCGAGTGTAGAGTCTCCGATCTTGATAGGAGTGGGTACCAATGTAAATAGTTCAATTCCTAAAGTTTCACATTTTTTTTTGTGACGTAACAACAAATTTTCTGTTTTCAGATTTATTCTTATATTTATAGTATAAGACCTTGCTTTATGCCAAATTTCAGGATTCTGGGTCAGCGGGAAATACCCAATGAATTTTGATTCCTTTGAGAGTCGAAAAGTACGTTTTTTGCGACATAAATGGCCGTATCTTTTTTTTTCGTTAACTTAGTAATTGTATTTTTTCGCAGCTCCAAGGGACCGCAGAACTGAGTATATGGTTTTAATTTCAACTCGATACCCCCACGCGTTTCCAAAAAATTTAGCTATATGCATTATTTGACATATTTTTAGATCATTGAAGTATTCTGATTGTGTCATAGGTATTATTTAACCGAATTATATTTCGCCGATTTACAAAATAACTTTTTGCTATTAGCCGAAGCCTCTTTTGAAATTTTTTCATTTGCTAAATGATTTATTTGCCATATTTTCACCAAAATAACATTTTACGGAATTTTGGTAACCGACGTATAGACGGTTACTTAGTAACATTTTAAATATTAAATTAAAATAGTGTCTTAAAAAGTCATTATACTGTGCTACAAAATTAGTGACAGAAACGAATCGCTCTAGGGGTAGTCTGCCCTACCCCTAGAGTGCAATTCAAACCCGCGTAGGCGCGGAGGGGTAGGGCGGTCCGCGAGCTGAGGAGCGGGGAGCGATCTGCGACAATTAGCTCGCGTGAGGCCGCCCCAAACTCAGCAGCGCCGGAGCCGTGACAGAAACAATACTTGCTGCATGTTGCATGCTGTATACCTGCTTGCATACTGCTTGCCTGCTTCCATGCTGCATGCCTGCTTGCCTGCTGCATGTTGCATGCCTGCTTCCATGCTGCATGCCTTCTTCCATGATGCATGCCTGCTTGCAAACCGCATGCCTGCTTGCATACTGCAATCCTACTTGCATGCTGTATGTCTGCTGGCATGCTACATGCCTGCTTGCATGCTGCATGCTTAAAGCAAGCATCCTTGTTTGCATGCTTTTTACTGGGACTAATTAAAATCACTTTTTTTCATAATAAACTGTATTATTAAGTGCCTTTAAATAATTAATTAAACAACATATTAGGTTAAACTCATCTAAAATTAGCTCCTGTTGCTTTTTTTAGACTTAGAGATGAAATAGTGTGCACAAACTTTCAAGGCGTTTGGTGAAATGAAAATATGGTAATTAAAACTGTGGTATAATGAATGTTCGGAAACATAATACTTCGAACAAATGTTATTTCGGCTAAGTGTAACACCGATGAAAAGTTTTTCGACCAAATGAAACATCGGAGCAACGACAAAAAATCGAATTGATAATAGATCAACTGATACAGTGGCAGACGTGATTTCGATAAAATAAAAAAAAAACAAAACGATAATAGTTCAAAAGTTATAGGTAAAATGAAATTCGGCCAAATATTTTTCGAATTCATGATATTTAAATTTTTTAAATATATATAATTTAAAGCAAAGAATCCATTTTTTATCAAATTTCACAATTCGATCCAATATTCCCTAATTTCTGTATCGATTCAACAACGCTACACAAGTTTCAACACGCGTTTCTTTCTGCAGATCAGTCAAATCACGAGGCACCCATTTTTCATGTTTTTTTATTTTATCAATTTGACGCAAATGAATCAATATTGTTAGTAAGGTAACGTTAAACCATGCCGCCTGCCTGGGTAGTTTGGCTCGGATCGGCTTCCACCAAATCGTTCAATTCATTGTTATTCACCTATGTGGGCGGTCTTCCACGTATTTGTTATTGATTTTGTCAACGATACTATTCCTAGCCGCCAAACTCATCCACTCTGGTAGTCTTAATTTTATATTTAGACTACATCTGGGTTTTTTTTTTCTTCGGTGGGAAAATCATTTTATGACATCCCCCGCTCTTGGGCGGGGCGGGAGATAGTGTCAGACTTTTACTGACTAAAAACCCACTCCTGTTCTTTCGTTGCCTTTCGTACCGGGGCCGAGTCTTCCTTTCAGAATCAGACCCCCAGCCCCATCAGGCTTCGACCCTGCTGGGCCCCTACAGTTGCAGACATCTCCTTGAGGCGCGTGTGGAACAATACGCGCCGTCGACAACTTGGGCTCGGTCCGGATGGTTACCGGACGGTCGGACGGCGAGCCACCCATTGCTCGCTGTCCGCAAGCCCGCGCCTGCGGTGGCCGGAAATCGGGATCGGAGTCCCGGCGGCGGTTGGGGCGTGAAAACCGTTACCTCGCGTGATCGGCCGCCTCCTTTGCTAGCATTACTGCTTCGCAGAACGAGGCGACCGCCTGCCACTCCTCCTCGCTCCGGACCATGGCCAAGGCCCGGCGCGAGATATCGCCGCCGCCGATTGCCCCCAAGAGGAAAAGATAGACATGCTGTCGCGTATTTTGTTTTAGAACTTAAAAGTTCTAAAACCTTCTTTAAAAAGAGGAACAATTTTGTATTCATAATGTTTGCATATCATTAACGGTTTACGCAGCGCACAACGACAGCTCTCAAAAGGAATATGTTTCCTCGTTTTCGCAACCTTTTTCGTCGATACTGCGCTCCTATTAGTCATAGTTCTCAGCTCAGGCAAGTCGCTACAAGTTATAATGGCAGTACTAATACACCATTAATATGTCAATATGTGTAAATAAAACTAGATTTTATATAATTAGTTAATTAAGCCAATCTTTTTATAAATTAGTACTACTAAGTATTTATAAATGTGGTTTATGTATTTCTTTGTAAAAGTACTTAAATAAATAATTATTATTATTATATTATATTATTATTATTATAGTGTGATGCTATATGACCTTTCATGGTCTATCGAATACTAAAATAATTATTCAAATGGGACCTAAAAGAATTATTCAAATGGTCTTCAGCTTTATAATATATTAGTATTAATAAGATTATTGATTTTTTCTTTGACTTGCGGGATATCTTAGATATAGTATTGGACTAATCCAGCTCTTGAGTTGTTTGCTAGATTCAAAGCACAAGCGGGTTTGGTAATTGACGTGTACAACTGTCCAACTGTCGTTGTTGGAATCATACGATTAATTATAGCAGACGGATTGCAAAGTGATAAGAAGTTATTGGAATCGTCTTTTTACACGACCTACTCGATAATATTACTATATTATTGAGTAGGTCGTGTAGTCAGTCAGCCTTTAATGTTCCCAATGCTGGGACTCAGGCCTCCTTTCTAGGAGAGGAAGTGACCCTTTTAGGTATATGTCATACAACCCTTACCTAAAGCAAGTCGTTCTGTCCCTATTTTATTCAAAAATCAAACTCGTCATTAATAAAAAAAAAAACCTCGGCTTGAATTCTTCATTTCTCTAAAGCTTCTATATTAACTCCCTCACAGTGCTCGTGAGTTAATTACATAAATCCCGAACGTAGTGAGGGATTAAGACTTGGCAACTTTCGCTTCGTTCAGAATTCAATATGCCGCCAGTGACTTTAAGACACTGCTTTATCCCCTAGTCACATTATCTACTATTATGAAGGTGTTTGAATATTTTTTTGTTGGCAGTTACATGCTAGAGCGCCACATGTCGGTGGTGCACGGCCGCACGCTGGAGCGGCCGCCGCCCACGCCGCGCAACACCATGAGCAAGCTGCTCAAGGCGCAGGCGCAGCGCCGCGACCCCGCCGCGCCCTCCACTGGTACTAACACTCTCCGATACTTACGGTCACACACACGACATACAGCTACATGCTAGAGCGCCACATGTCGGTGGTGCACGGCCGCACGCTGGAGCGGCCGCCGCCCACGCCGCGCAACACCATGAGCAAGCTGCTCAAGGCGCAGGCGCAGCGCCGCGACCCCGCCGCGCCCTCCACTGGTACTAACACTCTCCGATACTTACGGTCACACACACGACATACAGCTACATGCTAGAGCGCCACATGTCGGTGGTGCACGGCCGCACGCTGGAGCGGCCGCCGCCCACGCCGCGCAACACCATGAGCAAGCTGCTCAAGGCGCAGGCGCAGCGCCGCGACCCCGCCGCGCCCTCCACTGGTACTAACACTCTCCGATACTTACGGTCACACACACGACATACAGCTACATGCTAGAGCGCCACATGTCGGTGGTGCACGGCCGCACGCTGGAGCGGCCGCCGCCCACGCCGCGCAACACCATGAGCAAGCTGCTCAAGGCGCAGGCGCAGCGCCGCGACCCCGCCGCGCCCTCCACTGGTACTAACACTCTCCGATACTTACGGTCACACACACGACATACAGCTACATGCTAGAGCGCCACATGTCGGTGGTGCACGGCCGCACGCTGGAGCGGCCGCCGCCCACGCCGCGCAACACCATGAGCAAGCTGCTCAAGGCGCAGGCGCAGCGCCGCGACCCCGCCGCGCCCTCCACTGGTACTAACACTCTCCGATACTTACGGTCACACACACGACATACAGCTACATGCTAGAGCGCCACATGTCGGTGGTGCACGGCCGCACGCTGGAGCGGCCGCCGCCCACGCCGCGCAACACCATGAGCAAGCTGCTCAAGGCGCAGGCGCAGCGCCGCGACCCCGCCGCGCCCTCCACTGGTACTAACACTCTCCGATACTTACGGTCACACACACGACATACAGCTACATGCTAGAGCGCCACATGTCGGTGGTGCACGGCCGCACGCTGGAGCGGCCGCCGCCCACGCCGCGCAACACCATGAGCAAGCTGCTCAAGGCGCAGGCGCAGCGCCGCGACCCCGCCGCGCCCTCCACTGGTACTAACACTCTCCGATACTTACGGTCACACACACGACATACAGCTACATGCTAGAGCGCCACATGTCGGTGGTGCACGGCCGCACGCTGGAGCGGCCGCCGCCCACGCCGCGCAACACCATGAGCAAGCTGCTCAAGGCGCAGGCGCAGCGCCGCGACCCCGCCGCGCCCTCCACTGGTACTAACACTCTCCGATACTTACGGTCACACACACGACATACAGCTACATGCTAGAGCGCCACATGTCGGTGGTGCACGGCCGCACGCTGGAGCGGCCGCCGCCCACGCCGCGCAACACCATGAGCAAGCTGCTCAAGGCGCAGGCGCAGCGCCGCGACCCCGCCGCGCCCTCCACTGGTACTAACACTCTCCGATACTTACGGTCACACACACGACATACAGCTACATGCTAGAGCGCCACATGTCGGTGGTGCACGGCCGCACGCTGGAGCGGCCGCCGCCCACGCCGCGCAACACCATGAGCAAGCTGCTCAAGGCGCAGGCGCAGCGCCGCGACCCCGCCGCGCCCTCCACTGGTACTAACACTCTCCGATACTTACGGTCACACACACGACATACAGCTACATGCTAGAGCGCCACATGTCGGTGGTGCACGGCCGCACGCTGGAGCGGCCGCCGCCCACGCCGCGCAACACCATGAGCAAGCTGCTCAAGGCGCAGGCGCAGCGCCGCGACCCCGCCGCGCCCTCCACTGGTACTAACACTCTCCGATACTTACGGTCACACACACGACATACAGCTACATGCTAGAGCGCCACATGTCGGTGGTGCACGGCCGCACGCTGGAGCGGCCGCCGCCCACGCCGCGCAACACCATGAGCAAGCTGCTCAAGGCGCAGGCGCAGCGCCGCGACCCCGCCGCGCCCTCCACTGGTACTAACACTCTCCGATACTTACGGTCACACACACGACATACAGCTACATGCTAGAGCGCCACATGTCGGTGGTGCACGGCCGCACGCTGGAGCGGCCGCCGCCCACGCCGCGCAACACCATGAGCAAGCTGCTCAAGGCGCAGGCGCAGCGCCGCGACCCCGCCGCGCCCTCCACTGGTACTAACACTCTCCGATACTTACGGTCACACACACGACATACAGCTACATGCTAGAGCGCCACATGTCGGTGGTGCACGGCCGCACGCTGGAGCGGCCGCCGCCCACGCCGCGCAACACCATGAGCAAGCTGCTCAAGGCGCAGGCGCAGCGCCGCGACCCCGCCGCGCCCTCCACTGGTACTAACACTCTCCGATACTTACGGTCACACACACGACATACAGCTACATGCTAGAGCGCCACATGTCGGTGGTGCACGGCCGCACGCTGGAGCGGCCGCCGCCCACGCCGCGCAACACCATGAGCAAGCTGCTCAAGGCGCAGGCGCAGCGCCGCGACCCCGCCGCGCCCTCCACTGGTACTAACACTCTCCGATACTTACGGTCACACACACGACATACAGCTACATGCTAGAGCGCCACATGTCGGTGGTGCACGGCCGCACGCTGGAGCGGCCGCCGCCCACGCCGCGCAACACCATGAGCAAGCTGCTCAAGGCGCAGGCGCAGCGCCGCGACCCCGCCGCGCCCTCCACTGGTACTAACACTCTCCGATACTTACGGTCACACACACGACATACAGCTACATGCTAGAGCGCCACATGTCGGTGGTGCACGGCCGCACGCTGGAGCGGCCGCCGCCCACGCCGCGCAACACCATGAGCAAGCTGCTCAAGGCGCAGGCGCAGCGCCGCGACCCCGCCGCGCCCTCCACTGGTACTAACACTCTCCGATACTTACGGTCACACACACGACATACAGCTACATGCTAGAGCGCCACATGTCGGTGGTGCACGGCCGCACGCTGGAGCGGCCGCCGCCCACGCCGCGCAACACCATGAGCAAGCTGCTCAAGGCGCAGGCGCAGCGCCGCGACCCCGCCGCGCCCTCCACTGGTACTAACACTCTCCGATACTTACGGTCACACACACGACATACAGCTACATGCTAGAGCGCCACATGTCGGTGGTGCACGGCCGCACGCTGGAGCGGCCGCCGCCCACGCCGCGCAACACCATGAGCAAGCTGCTCAAGGCGCAGGCGCAGCGCCGCGACCCCGCCGCGCCCTCCACTGGTACTAACACTCTCCGATACTTACGGTCACACACACGACATACAGCTACATGCTAGAGCGCCACATGTCGGTGGTGCACGGCCGCACGCTGGAGCGGCCGCCGCCCACGCCGCGCAACACCATGAGCAAGCTGCTCAAGGCGCAGGCGCAGCGCCGCGACCCCGCCGCGCCCTCCACTGGTACTAACACTCTCCGATACTTACGGTCACACACACGACATACAGCTACATGCTAGAGCGCCACATGTCGGTGGTGCACGGCCGCACGCTGGAGCGGCCGCCGCCCACGCCGCGCAACACCATGAGCAAGCTGCTCAAGGCGCAGGCGCAGCGCCGCGACCCCGCCGCGCCCTCCACTGGTACTAACACTCTCCGATACTTACGGTCACACACACGACATACAGCTACATGCTAGAGCGCCACATGTCGGTGGTGCACGGCCGCACGCTGGAGCGGCCGCCGCCCACGCCGCGCAACACCATGAGCAAGCTGCTCAAGGCGCAGGCGCAGCGCCGCGACCCCGCCGCGCCCTCCACTGGTACTAACACTCTCCGATACTTACGGTCACACACACGACATACAGCTACATGCTAGAGCGCCACATGTCGGTGGTGCACGGCCGCACGCTGGAGCGGCCGCCGCCCACGCCGCGCAACACCATGAGCAAGCTGCTCAAGGCGCAGGCGCAGCGCCGCGACCCCGCCGCGCCCTCCACTGGTACTAACACTCTCCGATACTTACGGTCACACACACGACATACAGCTACATGCTAGAGCGCCACATGTCGGTGGTGCACGGCCGCACGCTGGAGCGGCCGCCGCCCACGCCGCGCAACACCATGAGCAAGCTGCTCAAGGCGCAGGCGCAGCGCCGCGACCCCGCCGCGCCCTCCACTGGTACTAACACTCTCCGATACTTACGGTCACACACACGATATACAGCTACATGCTAGAGCGCCACATGTCGGTGGTGCACGGCCGCACGCTGGAGCGGCCGCCGCCCACGCCGCGCAACACCATGAGCAAGCTGCTCAAGGCGCAGGCGCAGCGCCGCGACCCCGCCGCGCCCTCCACTGGTACTAACACTCTCCGATACTTACGGTCACACACACGACATACAGCTACATGCTAGAGCGCCACATGTCGGTGGTGCACGGCCGCACGCTGGAGCGGCCGCCGCCCACGCCGCGCAACACCATGAGCAAGCTGCTCAAGGCGCAGGCGCAGCGCCGCGACCCCGCCGCGCCCTCCACTGGTACTAACACTCTCCGATACTTACGGTCACACACACGACATACAGCTACATGCTAGAGCGCCACATGTCGGTGGTGCACGGCCGCACGCTGGAGCGGCCGCCGCCCACGCCGCGCAACACCATGAGCAAGCTGCTCAAGGCGCAGGCGCAGCGCCGCGACCCCGCCGCGCCCTCCACTGGTACTAACACTCTCCGATACTTACGGTCACACACACGACATACAGCTACATGCTAGAGCGCCACATGTCGGTGGTGCACGGCCGCACGCTGGAGCGGCCGCCGCCCACGCCGCGCAACACCATGAGCAAGCTGCTCAAGGCGCAGGCGCAGCGCCGCGACCCCGCCGCGCCCTCCACTGGTACTAACACTCTCCGATACTTACGGTCACACACACGACATACAGCTACATGCTAGAGCGCCACATGTCGGTGGTGCACGGCCGCACGCTGGAGCGGCCGCCGCCCACGCCGCGCAACACCATGAGCAAGCTGCTCAAGGCGCAGGCGCAGCGCCGCGACCCCGCCGCGCCCTCCACTGGTACTAACACTCTCCGATACTTACGGTCACACACACGACATACAGCTACATGCTAGAGCGCCACATGTCGGTGGTGCACGGCCGCACGCTGGAGCGGCCGCCGCCCACGCCGCGCAACACCATGAGCAAGCTGCTCAAGGCGCAGGCGCAGCGCCGCGACCCCGCCGCGCCCTCCACTGGTACTAACACTCTCCGATACTTACGGTCACACACACGACATACAGCTACATGCTAGAGCGCCACATGTCGGTGGTGCACGGCCGCACGCTGGAGCGGCCGCCGCCCACGCCGCGCAACACCATGAGCAAGCTGCTCAAGGCGCAGGCGCAGCGCCGCGACCCCGCCGCGCCCTCCACTGGTACTAACACTCTCCGATACTTACGGTCACACACACGACATACAGCTACATGCTAGAGCGCCACATGTCGGTGGTGCACGGCCGCACGCTGGAGCGGCCGCCGCCCACGCCGCGCAACACCATGAGCAAGCTGCTCAAGGCGCAGGCGCAGCGCCGCGACCCCGCCGCGCCCTCCACTGGTACTAACACTCTCCGATACTTACGGTCACACACACGACATACAGCTACATGCTAGAGCGCCACATGTCGGTGGTGCACGGCCGCACGCTGGAGCGGCCGCCGCCCACGCCGCGCAACACCATGAGCAAGCTGCTCAAGGCGCAGGCGCAGCGCCGCGACCCCGCCGCGCCCTCCACTGGTACTAACACTCTCCGATACTTACGGTCACACACACGACATACAGCTACATGCTAGAGCGCCACATGTCGGTGGTGCACGGCCGCACGCTGGAGCGGCCGCCGCCCACGCCGCGCAACACCATGAGCAAGCTGCTCAAGGCGCAGGCGCAGCGCCGCGACCCCGCCGCGCCCTCCACTGGTACTAACACTCTCCGATACTTACGGTCACACACACGACATACAGCTACATGCTAGAGCGCCACATGTCGGTGGTGCACGGCCGCACGCTGGAGCGGCCGCCGCCCACGCCGCGCAACACCATGAGCAAGCTGCTCAAGGCGCAGGCGCAGCGCCGCGACCCCGCCGCGCCCTCCACTGGTACTAACACTCTCCGATACTTACGGTCACACACACGACATACAGCTACATGCTAGAGCGCCACATGTCGGTGGTGCACGGCCGCACGCTGGAGCGGCCGCCGCCCACGCCGCGCAACACCATGAGCAAGCTGCTCAAGGCGCAGGCGCAGCGCCGCGACCCCGCCGCGCCCTCCACTGGTACTAACACTCTCCGATACTTACGGTCACACACACGACATACAGCTACATGCTAGAGCGCCACATGTCGGTGGTGCACGGCCGCACGCTGGAGCGGCCGCCGCCCACGCCGCGCAACACCATGAGCAAGCTGCTCAAGGCGCAGGCGCAGCGCCGCGACCCCGCCGCGCCCTCCACTGGTACTAACACTCTCCGATACTTACGGTCACACACACGACATACAGCTACATGCTAGAGCGCCACATGTCGGTGGTGCACGGCCGCACGCTGGAGCGGCCGCCGCCCACGCCGCGCAACACCATGAGCAAGCTCAGGCGACTCAGTTTCTGTCAGTTCACGGACTGCCTTCAAACCTTCAGTTTCTATACGGTACAGCTGACCCGACTGACGTTGGATCGTCTTAGTTATGAACTGTCAAACGCGCGAGGATTGAATAGTTGTCGTAATGTTCTGATTTTAATTTTCTCTTTAGTCCAGTCAAATTAGACCAAAAAATACAGCTAAGGTTACAATAATTTGCAACCAGCTGAAAATTGGTAGGATTGTTCAAAACACCATCATAAATGAAATTAAAAAGTCCTCATCGATCCTACACCTGGAAAACCAAAAATACTCAAGGTTAAATTCCACAAAAACTCGTTTTTCGCGATTTTCAGCAAAAAATTATGATAAAGTTTACCGCTATATCATAAAATTAGCTGGACAAAAATTGTACATCAGACAATTATCAATAGTACAGAAGAATCGAGGTACGCAACCCTAAAAACGCGCTAAGTACACTACTTAGTACATGAAACGGTAGCGTGAAAACTTGGGTATATGATGACGATGACGTCTTTTAATTTTTTGAATCATTATATCTCAAAAACGGTGGCTCTAAAAAAGTATTTAGACATTTTTGTAGGTAATTATCTGATCTACAATTTTTGTCTAAGCTAATTTTATGTTAAATTTACCGTCTTGCTCAAAATCGCGAAAAACTCGTTTTTGTGACTTTTGACCCCGGGTATTTTTTTGTCGGATCGATGAGGACTTTTTAGATTTTATTTACGATGATGTTTTGAACAATCCTACCAATTTCCAGCTGGGTGCGAATTGTTGTAACCTCGGATGTCTAATTTGCCCGGACTACTTGTCAATAACGAACACAAAAATAAGCAATTAACGAATTTGGTCCGACGCGTGATGACGTGCCCGAGGGAAATAATATATATGTCACAGTACTAGTAAACGGTGTAGTCAATACCGGTGGACACGTGCGTATGAGAAGTGCTATAACCTTGAGGTTATAGCACTTCTTATACAAACAACAAGCTTAAGCTTGGGGTCACTCAGCATTGTTCTTCAAGTTTTTTTTGCAGTATCACCATCGTGATGTTGTTGTTTCGTCCCAGCATTATACTTATACTGCAAATAAACGCACTGTTCACAATGCCGGGTGTCCCTACATCTTCACTGTTATCCTCTAGCAGCGGTTACCAATGCATCTTCGTAGTCTGTGGCTCGGATTAAGAATAGAATAAGTTTGCAATAAAAACTTTTTTGTTTGTATAGATGTCGACACGAAAGACGACCGAAGTTCAGACTCCCGCACCACACCCATCACACCTCAGAAACTTATCGCACAATTATGTATGTATAACTAACAAATCCTAAACCGTTGCATTTCATTGAAGTATAATTTAGGTTAAAACTTCTATTTATTTACTGTATTTTTGATGACATGTGGTTCGCTATGAATTGCAGCGTCATCGAGCTCCATAGCGCAGAGCGCGTGGGGCAGCTCGTACGCGGCCGAGTTCCTGCGGCACGAGTACCAGCACTGACCGGCTCTGCGTTGATCGCACTGAGCCGTGTGACCGTCTGCCAGCACCACACCGAGTGACCAGCCTGTGCACTGTCGATACGACACAAACAAAACATTAAGGCGTCGAACGTTTAGCGTCCAAACACTTGGCTGGACCAGAAATAAAAAATACAACATCCTCAACATTCTCATCTAAGATTAACACCCAGACTGCAGTCTATGTGCATCGTAGCCGGTACCCTATGAATATACAAAATATAAGGTTGTTCCGAGACATTATCGACGGGTTTCTGAATTGAATATATCGTGTTAAGCACGTCTCAAACCCTACTTATATGCCAAATTATGACAGATTTTCAGGCTAAAGTAGAGTTTGAGCAATACTCAACTTCAAATGCTTAAATCAGAAATCGAGGGTATAGTACCTACCTACTTGAGAACCCGCTTTGAGATCGTAGTCTGATATTCGACTACCACATCTTTATGGATAAAGCAGTAAGTACTGACTTTTGGAATAAAAAAACCGCAGTATTTTACACTTCATGTAAACTATAATTAAATAGAGAACCCATAGCAATAATGTAAATATAATATTATCAATGATTGT
Organism: Mythimna vitellina; assembly: GCA_949316375.1. Classification (NCBI taxonomy): domain Eukaryota; kingdom Metazoa; phylum Arthropoda; class Insecta; order Lepidoptera; family Noctuidae; genus Mythimna; species Mythimna vitellina. The sequence goes on along the minus strand of OX438687.1, from coordinate 380,075 downwards.
AAGATTCACATGTTCAGAGAGGTCGCCAGCAAGCGAGAAGAGCGATTTTTTATTTTATGCCGACTGATTGAATCTCTGATAATATGTTGTAAACTTAAGATATACAACAGAAGAAATCCAATGAATAAACTAATTCTTCCAGTCCCAACTCATGTATTGCATAAAATATATCCAAATGTAAATATAAATTATAGAGAAGCTAATATAAGGAAATTAGATTAGATAAATATATTTACTTTAACAGATATTGTAAAAAATAATAATAAAAACCTATTGTTTAGGTAAAATGTACTATAGTGTTATTGATATAATATTTTTATACTAAACTCATCCACGGATTATTTTACAAGGCCGTACATTGTACGATCACCTGATTTATTTTATTTCTTTAAGCATTTGTATTATATTTAATGAATATACAGTTAATTAAATGCATGTGTTTGATTGAGTAGTTCTACTCGCATACTACATATTTTACATTTGTAGCTGTAATTAAGAAAGGTGCTATAAAAATCTTATAATTCCTATGTAGGTACGTGTGTTTGTCACCTACTAAACGGCACGACCGATTTGGATGTTTTATGTGTATATTTAAGTGGGTACCTGGATGGTGGCGCTACAATCCTGCTCTCAATTTTTTGTCTGACCAGAAACCAGCTTTCGGGCGGGATAACGTCTGCCGGGAACTCCAGTAGAAAAAAAAAAATAGCTAAAAGCGCTAGTAGATAAGAAAAGGAGAAACTGACTGACTGACTTATCAATGAATAACCGAAACTACTGGGACTAAGAACGTTAAATTTTGCACTAAGCTTCCTAGTATGATGTAGGCGAGCACTAGGAGGTTTTTGAAAATTCAACTTTTGTGGGAGTGAAAAGGGGGAAATTCGATTGTAAGCAGAATTTTATTCCTTAGGCCAGTTCTTGAAACTTAGCACAAATAATACCCAACATAATAGAAAAGGTTTTCATTATTCGTTATTCAAAACTACCCCAATAAAACGATTTGGGGGTGCTGAAGGTTGTATGGGAAAATCGTATTCCTTGGCCTGTTACTTTGGGTTGGGTTAACTTAATCAGAATGAATATTTTTTTTAAATGATATAAACTAGTGCAGTGCAGTGTGTATAATAATAATAATAAACATTTTATTTTCAGGCACCCATAGTAAAAATACATAAAATAATCACACATCTATCATTACGCCATTTTCGGTAAGTTGTATGTAAAGTTTGTGGTGTGAGTAGCGTACCTATTAGTTATTACCTTTTTGTTATTTTGTAGAAAGTTTCATACAGTTCGCCATTAGTGAATATTGCTGTCCATATTTATACATACTACTCTGTCAAGAAAGTACCGGGAAAAGATCAATAATACACAAAATGTCTGTTATTCATCCAAATTTATTTTATCACCTTCAAAGTATGCTCCTTTAGAAACAATACACTTGCGCCAACGAATAATACATTCATCAAAACATTTTTTAAACGCTGCTTCCGGAATTGAGTTCAGTTCTCGCCGCGAATTCTCCTTTATGTCTTCTATCGATTGAAAACGGGTGACACGAAGTGGTAATTTGAGTTTAGGAAAAAGAAAAAAGTCAGCAGGAGCCATATCTGGTGAATATGGTGGTTGCTGGATGGTATTTGTTGAGTGTTTGGTCAAAAATTCGTTCACAATGATAGCCTTGTGCGAAGGCGCATTGTCGTGGTGCAAAATCCAAGAATTTTCTTTCCACAAATCTGGCCTTTTTCGTCGAATTCGCTCTCTTAAACGCCGCATAACGCTCAAATAATATTCTTTATTTACCGTTAGACCTTCCGGTAAGAAATCAGAGTGCACAACACCGCGATAGTCAAAGAAAACAGTCAACATGACTTTGACTTTTGATCGACTTTGGCGTGGTTTTTTCGGTTTCGGTTCAGTTGGAAGGCGCCACTCCGAAGCTTGTTGACTAGTTTGCATGTCAAACTCGTAAACCCACGTCTCGTCACCAGTAACAATGCGTTTCATGAATGTTGGGTCCGAACTGACTCGTTCTAGCATGTCCTCAGCGACTTTCATGCGATTGAGTTTTTGGAGAAAATTCAGATCTTTTGGGACTAGCCGAGCAGCAACATGTTTCATACCCAAATGATTAGTTAAAATGGTACGGATCGACTCGTGAGATACAGAAAGTTCGGCGGCTATCTCTCTCAGAGTTGAATGGGGATTTTCAGTCACTATTTTCTTCACTTTTGCGATGTTAACTTCAGTTGCAGACGTTGACGGCCTACCAGAGCGAGGCAAATCTTCCATCACATCTCGACCGCTTTTGAACGCTTTGAACCACTCATAAGCACGAGTTTTTGATAAAGTCGATTCACCGTAAGCCTTCTGTAACATTTTCAGTGACTCCGAACACGAAATTCCATTGGCGATGCAAAATTTAAGACAAACTCTTTGTTCGATATTTTTGTCCATTATGAAATTCGCAATACACACTATATATGATATTACTAAAACCAGCACTGTATAACAGATGCAACTCAAACTCCGGCCTCCGCGCCAAAATGGAAAACAGTTGTGCCAATCTAACAACTACAAAAAAACAAAAATTTGAATTTGGAACCATAAACAAATCATCCATTCCCGATACTTTTTTGACTGAATGTATATTTAAATAGAGTTGCAAAATGAGACTTGTCTTATTATAATCAGCCTTATAATGTTCCCACAGCTGGGACTCAGGACTCCTCCTCTAGGAGACTTTTTATTTCTCTAATTAATGGCGAAATTAATTCTAGTTTTTTTTTTTACAGTCATTACTAGCATTTACTAGCGAAACGGTGACTCAAGTTGAAACCACCAGCTCCAGTCTAAGACAAGCTACATCTCCTACAGATGGAATAACAAAGCAAGATAACGTAATGCAATTTATCATACCATTATCTAAATTAGCCAAAACAAATAAATCATTTCAAATAATAGCTAAGTAAAATAGTCACATCACCTTTTTTTATAATATATGTCTATTTTATAAAAGCTTCTGCCAACGGCCGCGTGAAAGTCGGTTTCATCGTACAAACTTTGGACCCCCGTTTCATCCCCTTAGGGGGTGACTATCGGAAAATAGCAGATGTCTACACCTTATAAGGAACCGACCTGCAAAATTTTAAGTTTGTAGGTGTTATAGTTTCTTAGATTGCGTGATTAATCAGTGAGTGGTATTTAACTTTTATATATAGATTTCAGCCCATTGTGAATGTAAGAAGTTATTCCATTCATATACACCACGAAGACGTAAGACATTTAGATGACATAATAATACTAATATTATAATGTTATCACCGTGCAAATAAAAATGAAAAAAAAAATGTTTTTTCAATCCTTATTATCCCCATCAAACAACATCACCTAGAAAAAGAATAATACAACAAAGACAACAAGAAAGTATCATTAAGAGACAGACATAATAGCATAGCATAGTCGGCCTTATAATGTTCCCACTGCTGGGACTCAGGCCTCCTCTTTAAGAGAGGGAATGGGCCGTAATCCACCACGCGGGCCTAGTGCGGGTTGGTGGATGTCACATGTCTTCGAATTTTTGGTTCTAGGACATGCCGGTTTCCTGACGATGTTTTCTTTCACCGTTTTGAGAGCAATGGTGATGAAATAAATTACACAAAGCAATGCGCCTGGCTGGGTTTTAACCCGCAACCTACAACTCCTAAGTTGGAGACGTTACCACTCGGCCACCACTGCGTGGAATAAAACGAATACAAGCTCAAAATCGAAGACTCAAAAAAACAATAATTATAAAATAGAGGGCATTTTAACTAATATTCATGAATGATTTTTTTTTAAAGATGAGTATACAAATATTCTTAAAAATATAAATATACAGGTATAACAACCCGCTGCACATTACTATTCGAGTTTTGTAGGACTACTGGTGTAGGTGGTTGATTTCCTTCAATATTAAATAGGTTGTGTTACGACTGTTTTCTTTTCTATTGACAGGCACAAGAACTGGCACGTCGTATGCTAGTCAAAAAGCCTGGAGGAAAATCGAAACAAAAATTAGTCCAGCATTTCGTACTTTTGCGCCGACACTACATTCCTATTCACCGAAGGCCTACGAATACGTACGTAAAATATTTGACATGTAGCGACATCTATGGCGTCACTTATGAACTAATCCTGCATCGCGCATTTAAAGTTCTCCGCGCGATTAGAACATATAGAACAGTCCGAAACCATCTATCGGGCATTACACCGAAGTTTGCGGTACTTTACCTAAACTCTGTTTCGCCTACCTCCAAATACACTTGCCTGCCGGAAAGGCGTACCCTTAGGAAGTGGTATCAAAAAATCGGAGGAGAGCCTGGTTTTACGACAAAATCCTTGGATGCGTTAAAACAGAAAGCCAAAAGCACAAATTATCCCATTATTGCAGGATTGCTATTGATGAAATGGCTATTCGCCGACGTATATATCGTATATACGTTTATATCGGCACTGGTGTGGAAAGAGATCACGTACAAGAAGCTAAAGAAGCTCTAGTAACTAACTAGCTTGAACTGTCACTTTAAGGTAGGTACATGTTGGTTATTTCTTTGTAGATGATATAACAGGACGACAGCGTGCTGATTTAATTTTACAATGTTTAACACTTGTTGAAGAATCAGGCATAAAAATTATATCACTGACTTTCGATGGATGCGCGGCAAATACTATAGCAGACCGGCTATAGAAGACCGAAAAATTACGTTTAATCATCCAGTAACAAAGGATCAAATTTTGGTAATGTTAGATCCATCTCATATGATAAAATTACTGTGGAATGCTTTCCAATGTTTTAGAACTTTTTTAGATCCAGACGGAAATAAAGTAGAATGGAGATTTTTAGAGGAGCTAAATAAATTACAACAAAAAGAAAATGTCCACTTGGCAAACAAACTACGGTATCATCACATACACTTTCAAAATAACAAGATGAAAGTAAAGCTCACAACACAACTGTTCAGTCTGTGTTGCGGACGCTATAGATTTCTGTGGTGATGAACTAAAACAACCTTTATTCAAAAACAGTGAAGCATCTGGACGTTGCTTTTTAAGGATAATTAATAATATGTTTGACATAATTATTCAATTCCAGAAGCTCGTTCCAGTACCAATTTAAGAAAGCGCTTACTGAAATAAATGCAAAGCAGCTTTTAGGATTTTTAGACTCTGTAGTCGATTGCTTATTTTATTTATTTATTTATTACGGAACTCCAACGAATAGTTCGCCGATACATTACAAAAAAAAATTAATCCAGCGAATTTTGCACTTAAGGGGTGCACAGCACTTACAAAGTTTGGTAAATTAATAATAATTATATTTTATTTAATATTTATTTTATTTAATATTATTTATATTTTTATATCTAAATTAAAATGTGAGAATGGTAGACTGTTGATAAAAAGTCCGCGAAAAACTGGTTTTATTGGCTTCATTTGTCCACTTAAACCCCGTGATTTCGCGCTATTTAGGATAAACGATGGCGTCTGCATAGATTATACAATATTGAGCATTTTATACATTTATAAAATGGATTATTGGGTATTTATCCAAGTACATAAATAAGAAGTTATTCATAAAGTAGTCTATATAGTAGTAAATATCGAAAATAAACAAAATTTTCCGTTATTCCCTATATACCTATACATATCCATAGTACGTACCTAGTCAAGTACTTTTTTATATGCCAATGTATAAAATTAGTCAAGATCACCTCGAGATGCTCTATGGCAATATAAGATCACATGGCGGAGGTAACAATAATCCCACGGCACGCTAATTTAAGCAGCTTATAAAAAACTACTTGTCCATATTGGGTTAAAAGGTCTCGGAGGTGGTAATTGCACAGCTCTGGAACACATTTCAATACTTAATTGTGCATCATCACCTATAGAACGTATTAATAAAACGAGTAATTGTGGTTTAATTGAAGATAATGCACATGTCGACGAAAATAATGACGATGAAGAAATACATAGGTTTTTTTTCAAAATACTTCTATCAGCCGTAATTTGTTGACTATAGTTACATAGCACATATTTTAATTAAAAAATTGATTGTGATATTTGTGTTGGAGCTCTGTTGTCGAATGAAATCGATTCCGATCATAAATTTATTGTTGCAAAAGATAAAGGGGGTCTCCTATACCATCTGAAGCATTAATTTAAATACCGACAATCTTCACAAAATCAATAAAAATATGTTGACAGCGAAAATTTTGCGCAACTTCTTTGGAACGCAATTGTTTAGTAACATTAGCAGTCATCAGGTTGGATTATATCCCACTGCGAATCATGTTACTGACCTTATAATTTCTTGCGTAAAATATTGATTTGTATTTATTTACTTAATTGATTTTACCTGTAGAAAAATATAGCTTTTTTTTTTTTTTTTTTTTTTAATTGATATAAACCAGTGCTTGACTGCGATCCCACCTGATGGTAAGTGGAGATGCAATCATTGATGGTCAGGCGCACTAGTTTATTAAGAGCCTATTCACTCTAGCCTTGAAGACACCTATATTATAGTTAGACGGAAAGACCGCAGCAGGCAGATTCTTCCAGTCCTTCGATGTACGCGGTATAAACGACGAAGCGAAACGCTTAGTCCGGACCGTTGAAGTTTCAACAACGTAAGGGTGGATACTCGCCGTTCGTCGGCTTGTCCGATGGTAGAAAGGAGATGGCGGAATCAAGTCATGCAGTTCCCGCGCACACTCTCCAAAATGTAACCTGTAAAATACCGATAGGCTGGCTACTCTGCGCCTGTGCTCGAGGCTTTGTAGATTGGACTTAACCAAATCAGGATCCCCAATTAGCCTCTTCGCACGCCTTTCCACTGAGTCCAAAGGTGCTAGATGGCATTTTGCAGCACCAGCCCATATGTGACTGCAGTACTCCACACACGATCGGACCTGTGCTTTGTATAACATTAGAAGCTGTCCCGGTGTGAAGTACCGTCGGACCTTTGCAAGAACGCCTAGTTTTCTAGCAGCTACCTTGGCTTTGGACTCAATGAACCGCCCGAAATTGAGATCTGAGGAAATTTCAACTCCTAAGAGTTGAAGGCGGTCGGTGCACTCCAGGGATACATTCTGAAAAACGGGAGCCAAGGTGAACGGGCTCCTCTTAGCGGTGAACATAAACATAAATCTTCTGATTATAATAATATGAAATTTTAAATGTATTAATCTTCTTCTGAAGACCTTACAAGATCATGGTCTGAAAAAGTAGTATTAGGTACCCTGTCTTTCTCCCCGATATTCGTATTCAAACTTTCAAACCACGCATGAAGCTTTTCTGGAACATCATCTTTGCGGCAGAGCTCCAGTATAACCTTTTTCTTGGCCGCAATAATCTCTAAAAGGAGTTTGGTATTTTCGAAGAAGATCATCGGGAAAATATTTTGTTACACTAGCTTCAAGAACATCATCATCATCTTCCTGCTCTTGTTCCGTTTTATTGGGTTGGCGCCTCATGCTTTTTCCTTCCATTCAGTCGTGTTACCCGTTTCTCGGTGTTGTTTGTTTCTTATTTACACCGACTTCCGAAATTAAAGTTATTTTGATCCTTTTAGTGTTTTTTTTTAGTGAAGTCGGTTTTCTTTTTTTGTAAAAACTTTTTTATATCACACTTTTTAGTTGCAAAATACTTTATATAATAACCAGAGTGCCTATTTCTTATGACAATTCCAATTAACCCAAACACTGCTAGGTTACATTGTTTTATACTACCTCCCTCTCTCCATCTCCTCCTTATAGTACCTTATAGCCAAACTACATTTCATGATAATTCTAATAAGCCCAAACGGCTAGGATACATTGATTAATTACAGAGTTCCGGTGCTTATCTTCCGGCTCCATCATCATCATCAGGACACGTTTTTCAACATAACTATTCAAAACCGTTTATTTATTTATTTGTATTGTCATAGTCGCTTAACTATCTTCATTGTGATATCTATGTGAGTATGAAGTTCCGTTAGACATTTCTGATCTTCTTCATCAGTTCCACTTCATCAAATGTTAATATTTTACTGTAAGTGCTTAAGTTCTCGATAAAAATCCCAAAATCACTATAAAGTTGACTATAATATTGGAAGTGTTCCCTCGATTCCCCATGAATCCAATCATCAGAACTGGATTCTGAAAAAAATGGGACCAATCGGAAAGCATATCCTCTAAGAGGAAAAAAAAATTGCAAATCGGTCCATAAACTACGGGAGTTCTGAGGTAATAAAAAAAAAACACAAACGCATTGATAACCTCCTCCTTTTTATTTGAAGTCGGTTAAAAAAACATACAACCAAATTGATAATCTCCTCCCTTTTTTTGAAGTTTGTTAAAAATACTATAGGCTAGATAATAAAGGCTAGAGTGAATATGCTCTTTATAAACTAGTGCGCCTCACCATCAATGATTGCATTACTGCTTACTATCAGGTGGGATCGCATTCAAGTACTGGTTTATTTCAATTAAAAAAAAAATACCAACAATTAAGTCAGCTTATTTAAAATAAACCTGAAAATAATTCTAAGACTTATATGAAATATTTTTTTTCCTACTACCTATCTCCTAAAGTAAAGGACATAGAGGATAACGGGTTTTTGCAGTCGAACAAGCATTAAAAACTTAGTACGCTTCCTCAAAAAGTCATTTTATGAAAAAAAAAAAAATTAATTAGTTTTCTGTGTCTTAAGCTTACTGTCCAGTACTATACTGACAGGGCAGGGGATACTATGTGCCTGTTTCCTGAACCAGTCAAAAGCGTTTGACATGGTGTCATACAAAGTTCTGTGGAGCAAGATGAGGCCACAGAGTATTTTGTAACATACTGAAAGATGAGGCTTAACACCAGGCTGCCTGTTGAGGTCATCAATTTATTTAGATGATGGTATGATAACCAAAGCAATTTTGTTAGATGGATGAGCGAATGCTAGGATGAATAAAGGATGCAGTGTGGAGTAAGACAAGGCGATTAACTTCACCGGAGCTCAGCAGTGCTGGTGTCGGTTGTTCGGTGGATGGTGTTTTTATGAATAATATTAGCTATGCCGATGACATGGTGCTGCTGGGTCAGACAACTCGAGTTATTCGAATTGGAATGGTGACTGATTCTAATTGCGTTGCGAATCAACTCGTCCCGTCGAAATTAACTAGGTCCGTCGAATCAACTCGTTTCGCTGAGTCAACTCGGTTTGCTGACTCAACTCGTTCTGTCGAGTAAACTCGGTCCGCCGACTCAACTCGTATTGTCGACTCAACTTGTACCGCCAGCTCAACTCTCACTGTCGTCTAAACTCGTTCAGCCGAATCAACTCGGTCCACCGAGTCAACTCGTCAACTAAACTTTTTAATTCGTAAGACTACCAAGTGAAATTTCTGTTTTCGATTGTTTTATGTTAAACTAGCACTATGCTTTATTCATGTCAAGTTTATAAACACAAGAATTAAGGTTAATTTATAAAAACTTTAATCTTAACTTACTCTAAATCGTTTTGCGTCTCGATTCGAGTCGAATCAACTCGAGTTCTATCGAGTTGAATAGTGCGGTGCGTCGCAACTAACGTCGCGCGCGTCGGTGGCATTGCCATGTGAAGTCAATTCGAATTCAAGGAAATATTAACTCGAATTGGCTCGATTGCGGTTTGACTCAATTAGCTGGATTAATATAACTCGATTCGCCCATCGCTAGTGAGATCGAAGTCATAAGCGAAAGCGAGGCGTGTATATATATATATGAATAACGGTTTGATCTTGACATTATATGTTTTGTCCTGTGTTTTATTACTTACGTTTTAGGACCACGGTAACCTTCGAACAATTCCACTGAAATAAATCATTACTTGCTACAGTCATCGATTTTTATTTATTTATTAAAACTTCATGCAACACAAAGGTACAAAGGCGGACTTCATGCCTTAGGCATTCTCTACCAGTCAACCAAGGGTAGTGAAGAGAAAACATGGTAGGTGCATAAAAAAAAAGAAAAGCTTACATTGATTGTGATTTTTAGGTTCTTCCTTGTCGATTAATTTGGTGAACAAAAAATAGCAGAATAGGTATACATTTTTCTAATTTGACATTGACAGCTGACTGTTGAAGTGACTGATCTATCAGTTATCGAATTGATAGAATTTTTCGAAGTTGTCGGAATTTTTTTTGAATTCATTAAATTAACCTATAAGGTACCTAGTTAAAAATCAAATAAGAAGATGGCTGATCAATACGCTGATGATGTACAAATCCGGAATGCAAAGAGAGAGGACATGTCGGCAATAGCTGAAATGATACAGGTCCTACAAACTACTTTTGTAACTTGATGCATGTTTTATAATTTGACTTGATAAGTTTATTCTTTGTTTATCAGGAGCTTGCTGATTTCGAAAACATGCCTAAAGGACCTAAAATGTCGGTTGAAGGTATGCTGTAATGATCTAATAAGTACCTATCTACTTACAAACTGAAATGCTGTGATAGAACTGGCAGATCACACAACTATGACATTTCAGACTTACGACGCGATGGCTTTGAGAAGGAGCCTCCTCTATTCCAGTGTAAGGTGGCTGAAATGTTGCAGCCCAGCCCCCAGCCTGTTGTAGGCTATGCACTGTATTTCCCAACATACTCCACTTGGGAGGGAAGCTCCATGATGCTGGAGGACCTGTACGTACGTACCAGTCAGAGGCGCAAGGGAGTAGGAAAGAAACTGTTCAAAGCAGTTGCTAAGGTTAATTTTGTTGTAACCAGTTTTTATTTTTGTATAATCTATTGCAAATTAATTAGGTTCCCCCCTTTCGCAGGTCTGCTGGAAGACATTTCTTTTTGAAATAAGCAGTACCTAATTTTTATATTAAGATACCTGTCCTCTTTTGTGTGTTTATGTGTACATAAATAATAAATAATCACATTATCATAAATTTTCCAGGAAGCTTTCTCTAATGGTTGTAGCCGCCTTGACTTTCATGTGCTGGACTGGAACCCTGCACGTAAATTCTATGAGAGCAAAGGTGCAGTAAACCTGACCAGCCAGGAGCAGTGGTGCTACTATCGGCTCGGCGGAGAGGCGTTGACTGCACTCTCCCTGGATGAGGCTGCGGAGTAACTGGTGTGGACAGAAACACAGTGGTGTGCGCTCACTTATATAATTCATATAATATACAACAGATTTCACTTTGTACATAGATATATTTCTAGTTTATATTTAGTTAAAAACTTGAGACTTGTTATCGAAATACATTGAAAGTTTTATTTATTTATTACCAATGGTTCAACTATGTTTAAGTTTGTGTCACCTTTTGATAATAAGCCTAAAGTTTTTCTGTATGCCATTCATACTGTGATAAAATTTGTGCTGGACCATACAAAATAAACTGCTATAATAGTAATTTTAATATTTTCATTTCTAACTAGTATGTACAAGTATAATAAATGCCATTTATTCAAACTAATTTAATTAGACTAACTCACATTGTTGTGTGGGGTTGCCTCGCATGCTCACTGTTGCAGTACATTGAAACACATTGATGTTCAGATGCTATGACTATCAGATCTGGTACAAGTGTTGTGTTTTAAGTTTGAGATGGACAGCAAATTGAACACAATGATTAAATAAATTGGGAATGTCTCGCTTACCTGCACGAGTTTTAATGCAATTTGACATTCAAATACACTTTTAGAAAAAAATTATGAATTGTAACTTGTAACATGTCTTCAATTTTCTATTGAAGGCATGTTACAATTCATAAAAATTAGTACCTACTTGTACTCAAATCTAATAAAAAAAGGTTTTCTATATGAATCTAAATGGTAACCTATCTACAGAGTAAATAGTACCCTATTAAAATAATGTAGTCTAGGCTGTAGGTACCTACCTATAGCAAATCATATGACACTATGTAGGTACATGTCAGTTATGCTTTTTTCTGCTACTGACTGTTAGCTATCAATCACGCGGTTCTAAAATTCTTACCTATCTGCAATCAAATTAATAATGCGTTATGTTAATATAGTTCAGGTGGCAAAATGTGAATACTGTTTTACTTAGTTGAATAATTACATAACTACGTGGCTTTATTTACACAGTAGCACAGCTTTTAAGATGTCTCTCAGACAGGCGGGATGCAGCGAGTAGTACGTTGTGGACAGATTTGCCCCGCGCTCGCGCTGAATGGACGGTTCGCCCGTCTGAAGGATATCTTATCAGTTGTTACCTAATATCGTAACCTAATATCATACCTATTTCCATTTTCAAATCTTAAAACATTTCTAATATATAATCATTAGACTAGTTTTTTCGAGATTATGTTTGTCATGGAACGTTAAAATATTTAAATAGTTAATTAATACTTGCGTTACCATTGTGTCAGTCATTATGGCAAGGTGCCCTCAGAGCGACTAGGTACTGCTTACGATGCGTCGCTACTTCCGTCATAATATTACAACACTAATCTTAAAATATTATAGGTACTTATCTATTTATCTAGGTATGTACATTCGATTGATCGGAACACAAAATCACAATCTACACATTTTGTCGGTTATCAGTTAACTAATGGAAGTTGAAATAGCTATTAGTATCTATCGATAAACACGAATAGACTCGGAGCTGGCGTGCTTGCGTTGCAGCACATGACAAATAGCCGCGGAACGCCCACGCTCCTGACTCACTTAGAGCTGTAAGGAACTGCACTTGAGGTTCGCTGTCATCACATTCGCGAAACGAACGGTTTGTTCGGTATGTCCATTGTCTGTTCACTATGGAGCGGCGCGTCCCCACGCGTCTTTACAGTGTGACGTCGTGTGTCACTACTTAGTGGTGTGTTCTGTGGACACCATAAGCTGGATGTGCGCCGTCACGCGGCGTGTCAGTGGAGTGCGGGCGCTGATACGCGTAGTACGTCTTAAGTTTATCCTGCGCCGCGTGTCAGTGGCGTGTCACGCGATGCATGCTTAGTGCTGCTACGTGGAAGCCATTAGCTTGGCGTGCGCAGTCACGTTGCGCTGGTGCAGGAAGCCGCTGCCTTCCTCGTCCTCGCCATTGCCCAGTCCGTACTGTAAACAAGTAGGTAGCAATGCATTTAGTTCAAAGTACAACCACATTAAGTTGGTAAACAGATCGTCGTCTAGGCGCTCTGGCAAGAAGTCGAAACTGCTCCCTAAATAATCTCACTTCTGCATGAATCAATCAAGATTTCTAATGATTAGGCTCATGAGATCTACTGCGTGGTACAGTCTATGAAAGTGTAGCACATCCCTCAAAGGACCTCTTTCAAAATTGTTGCAAAAAATACATATATTCCATAAAAAAAGTAGGTAGGTACCTACGCTTGTAAAATTCCTTTTCAGCCCTATGCTGGGGATGTTAATATTGGCCTGCGCAACGGCAGGCATTTGTGCTGCTGCCAAATATACCTACTACTACCGCGAAGATTATAATTTAGGTGTCTTCAGGCTGAAGTGGATAGGCCCATAATAAACTAGTGCAATTCATCATCAATGTTTGCATCACTGCGTACCATCAAGTAAATCTCATTAAAAATTAGATTTTTTCCTATACTTGTGTTATGAGACCATGCTTCATGCCAAATTTCAGGATTGTCAACGGGAAGTTCCTATGAATTTTGATTCCTTTGAGAACGTCGAAATATACGATTTTTGGGACTCAAACATCCGTATCTTTTTTTTTTGCTAACTCGGAAGTATGATTTCTTCACAGCTTCAAGGGACCGCAGACTTGAGTATATGTTTTTAATTACAAGTCAATATCTCCACGCGTTCCCGAGATAAAGGGTCTTGACAGACAGACGGCCAATAAAATGATCCTATAAGGGTTCCGTTTTTTCCTTTTGAGGTACGGAACCCTAAAAAGAAGATTAAATACCAACTTGGGCTCTGTGTTCGTTACTAACCTGTAGCGCGTGCAGATAGTGCTGCTGCGAGTGGTAGTGCGGCGCAGAGTGCGGCGGGTAGGCGTCGTAGCCGGCCGCGTTGCTGCTGGCCGGCTCGCTCTTGATGTTGAACAGCGACGGGTTGGAGAGGAAGGGCGCGCCGCCCAGTCCCAGCGGGTACTGCGCGTGCGCGTGGCCGCCGCCCGTCGCGTGCGCGTGCTGCTGCGGTGCGTGCCCGAGAGGGTGCGCGTGCGCGTGTCCGTGCGGTGACGTGTCCGGCGTGGCGTGGTCGCGGCTCTTCGTGCCGTGACTGCTGTGACTAGACATCGACTGGGTCAGCGGCAGGGGAACCTCGGGGAGACTCTGTTTGCTGTCTGTAAAGGTAAGGTTGTTTAATTACAATCTGTACGTAAGTATTGCCAGACAGTGTTACCAGAGGGCTTTGCTGGCGTGTATCATCTCTGCAGATGAGTCCATAATGAACTTAGTTTGAATAGATAATAAATGATAATAGTAGATAGATGTGTGATCCGTACCGTCCATCCCTGGAGAGCTGTGATCATCTTTCTTGCTGCCGTCTTGAGGCGGCTTCGCTCCGTTGCCAGACTTCTTCGGCTTACGTTTCCGCGTCTGGATGCCATCCTTCCTCATTGCTAGAGGCCTGGTCAAATTCAATAAGGAATTAATATGCTAAGCTGTTATTCAGTTATTGATGCTACGAGCTGCAAGCAAAAGGTCCAGGTATCGATACTATCGGTTATCGATGTAAGGTTTTAAGTATTATAGACCAGCTTAAGATTATGTTGCTCTTTTATCGTAAGAGGTTTTTAATTGGAACTGTAATAGTTATTATTATTTTGTTTTTGATTCGTCAAATTAATTAATGTAATATCAGAGTTTTTAAATATGGATAGGATTTAAGAGAAAAAACGTCATATAGGTAATATGAAAATCAAAACGTCTATTAAATATCTCTTACAATCAAGGAACACTAACAGTTTTATTTAAAATAATTATAATCTTTTATGGTGCTAAATCACAATATTCTTTGGCACTTAGATGAACTAAATGACACATGTCAAATATCCTATCTTGCCCCATGATCGGGGCAAAACTGGAAATACTATGGGGCATAATGAGTACACATTTTAATCTGGTTGACAATGTTCACATATATGTGCCTCTTCATCGTCATCGTCTACCTACAGCTGCGCAAGAATTATGGGCTCAGCGATAGCACACGCTACAAATAACCCATCCTTCATTAGACGTGAATATAAGTATCCACCT
This sequence comes from Mythimna vitellina, assembly GCA_949316375.1. Taxonomy (NCBI): domain Eukaryota; kingdom Metazoa; phylum Arthropoda; class Insecta; order Lepidoptera; family Noctuidae; genus Mythimna; species Mythimna vitellina. The sequence goes on along the minus strand of OX438687.1, from coordinate 364,855 downwards.
ACCCACAATATATGCAACGACAATCATTTTAATCGTCTTCAGATGAATTAGTTTCCGTGACACTTTCTTTTTTGCGTCTTTTGCTTTTATTTATTTTTCCACCTTTTTTTTCGAGTTTTTCCTTTTTAGTCTTTTTATTATCAGGTTTATTTTTGTCAGTCGTCGTATTTAATTTTTGTCTTTTATTTATATCTCTAATGAGATCATTTTTGTACGGAGAAGCTATGAGTATCTCAGTTTTACCGCGTTCCCTGGTTTTTCTCGTGGGTTCTTAGTTCCTTGGGTGATATTTTATAGCTAGCTTTTATAGCTGTGATATTTTCTGGGGTCACAGAAAAAGAAGATTTTACTGGTTGTATCTGTCTCTTCTGCACACTTAGGCTGAGGTAAAACCTCAGTACTCATTGTTTCCGCTGCTGAATGATTAGCAGATTTTTTTTTTTGTGTTGAATTGGCTTGGGTTAGGTACTTCGATATATTAATTTCGGGTTATGTTGCCTCTAAAAGAGTTGAAGTTGAAGTGTTTGAAACCTGAGATGTCGATTCCAGGTTCATATTTTCTGATGGCAAAGTCTCTGTGTTTGTTGTTTCTGCCGTTATAAAATCAGCCTGTGTGAATACATTTCTAAGCACTGGTTTATATCAATTTTTTTTTAAAAAAACCTAAATTATTCTAATGGAGGTAGTTTTGAAAATGAATAATGACTCGACGAAACGGATCTCCCCCTTTACACCCAATAAAAAATAGAATGTTTTAAAAATCCCTGTTTAGTGCTCGTCTAACAAAAGCAAAATTTCACGTTACTAGTCCCAGTAAGGTCGTCTGTGCGTTGATGTGACAGTCAGTCATTTTCTCCTTTTTTAAATAGCTACTAGTTTCTGCCAGCGACTTCACCCGCGTGATAGTAGGTTAAATTTCACGCGTCTAAAGGCCCCGGCAGTTTTGGCTGTGCGTTGATGTGTCAGTCAGTTAGTTTCACCTTTTATATAGGTATATTAGATAGATAGGTCTATCTAGATCAATAACGTAATTATCTAATATACGTGCAATTTTTTTTTTGCAAAATTAAATCATATTTAGCTTTAGTAAACAAATATGAAAGAAAATTTAAAATATCTTCAAGAAGTCCGACGTTGTTTGCTGTTTGATGTCAAAGTTCATCACGCCTGCCCGGCCCATTTCTACCAATGTTGAATTTATATTTTTTGAATTTTATGCGTGTTTATAATTAATTTTTTTGATGACGAAGTCAAACCTCTAGGAACATGTATTAATTTATATGTGTATGTGAAAGCAAAGCACTGCTCGCCGCGGGGATGCTTGAATGAGTCTGCGTCCGGATGGGACGTCTCATGGATCGTACGTACCGGTTAATGCCGTGCAGCTTGTAGTACAGGCCACAGGCGTTGCAGACGGGCTCACCGTCGTTGTTGCGCCGCCAAAGCGTCGTGTTGCGCGAGCCGCAGTTGGTGCAGCACTGCCCGTGGCGCCGCGCCGCCGACTGTAGGGGACATGAGGTTAGCTGGTGCAACGGGCTCCAATTGGTTCCGAAATCCTTACTAAGTTCGCCCAAATTTTTAATAGGGAACTTGCCTTCTTTTAAAAAATGGGCCGAAAAATTGGGGCATTTGCGGAACAAATCAAGATCGACACTAATACCCATAAAATTCATGCAAGTAAAATTAACATCACCTTATAAAGTCCCTCCCTAGCTACAACTGACTCAGGACTTTATTGAGGGAACTGAAAAGGCCCTTGTATGTGCATTTTGTTTATACTTGATTGAAAAGACTTTCATAATTATTTTAGGTACTCATGTATATACGAGTAACTAGTACTAATGTGATCATATTAATTGAGAAAGGCTTTTTTAAATTTATAGCCTTTAAGTACAGAGATTTAGTTACTTACGTGGAACACTCAGAAAGTTTTGAAAAACTAAAAGACTAACTTCTATGGATAAAATATTGTTATCAATTTTTTGTAAAGAACTACCAGCCTCTATACAAAGTTTCATGCGTGTGAACCAATTTTCGAAACATTTTTTCCAGTTTGCCACAGACACCTATTCCACGGCTTTCTCGAACGCTGCTAGCGCGTCTTCCGGAAATTAAAGCTGTATTCCTTTCAGCAGATTTTTTATTTTAGGGAATAAAAAGAAGTCACACGGTGCCAGATCAGGACTGTAAGGAAGACTCTGACCGGTGTGGTGTCCAGGAAGTCCCTAGTTTTGAACACTGAGTGCGCGGGCGCGTTGTTGCGGTGAAGCAGTACCCCTCGGAGTCCGGCGTTCGGTCACTTGTTGCTCATTGTAGACAAAACTTCTGGCAGGCATTTTGTGGTATACCATTCGGTGTACGGCGTAGGTACCAAGCGGCTGCTTTGGTCTCTTAATAGAATTGAAATCAGATACCCCATCAAAGTGAAGAAACTAGCGATCAAAATTTTCCCTGCGCTTTTAGATCGCTTCTTTTTCGTAGGCGTTGGTTCGTTTTGAAACAGGCAAACTGTCGACTGACGCTTTGTTTCTGGATCGTATTGATAAACCTAGGATTCGTCTCTTATCACAATGTCGTAAACACACTGAGACGAGCCTGCTTAAAATTTTTTAATCATATTACAGCACCACTTTACACGGGCCTGCTTCTGAGCTTCGGTGAGGTTGTGCGACACCCAGCGGCAAATTATCCTCCTCACGCTTCCCGAACCAATTTGCAGTGTATGCGGAATCTCTTCTTATGTAATTCGCCTGTTTTCTTGATTGATTGATTTAATTTTTTTACTGCCAGCACACTTTCTTCCGTGATTGCCGTCGTGGGACGACCACTCTTTTGTCCATCCCCCAAAGGCGACCGCGCTTGAACACTATACCAGCAGTAGATGGTTGCTTTTGAAGCTCCTCCATCCATAAAAGCAATTTGAAGTCGACCAAATGACTCATTAGATTTTAGGCCACATTTAAAATCGTAGAAAATCATCGCATGAAAATGTTCTCGATGCAGATCCATTTTTAAATGAGACACGATAATTTGATTAGGCTCTCGAAAAAATGTAAAGGGAAATTCAAACAATGGAATTTTAATTTTAAAAAACCAAAGTTTTCAAAATAATTACAAGTGGCCAGTGCCTTATACATAAAAAAAATCGCAAAACTTTCTGAGTGGCCTGGTATGTCGTGTTTATCCTCACAATTTAATTGTGCTATTGCCATACCTACCTAAGCTCTTTAGGTAATCATCTCTAAGAATTCTCTCTTAATCAAATCTAAAGAGACCGAGCCTTAATGTGGACTACCAACTGAGGTAGGTAGACAAGTACCTATATATCAAGGTGATGCTAGGTACCTAGATACTCAAAGACCTTGTTAGTTTAATTTCACAAACATGTGACTGTCGAACGTTCTTCTAATTTATGGGCCTCATTAGGTTAGATAGTCTAAATGTAAGTAGGTGGTATGGAAAATAAACTGTTGCTGATAACTAAACAAAATTTTGTTGGGTACATTTTTAAATGGTTAGATATAACAAAAGTCCTGATCGTTGTAGAATCGAAGGTAATTTGATCGTTGTAGAGTCGAAGGTATGCTAAACATGTCTTGTAGGTAAGTAGTAGGTAATAAAACACAAAAAACAAAGTGAAGAAGTAGGTAACAGAAGCGTGCTACATTATATAGTATATGTAAGTAAAAGGAGAGCACCAAAACCAAGGAAACAGAACAAACAAAACTCAAACACCTCTCATGCACATTATTGTTACAAAACCACCACCAGTAACGTTTCTTGATACACAAGACACGAAAGTGCTCGTCCAGTGAGCCGGTGCCAGCGATGACATGCGCTCCGCCATCTTGTACCGCAAGGTATAGCAGTACGCGCATGCGCAGTGCTCTGCATTGTCCGCGGCGCGCAGGCGGGGCCGCCGCTCATTGGACGGGGACTGTCCTATCTGTACGACGCGCCGAGATAACTAGCCGACACGTGAGTGTAGTCGCGTGGCTCATCAATAAAGCCCAGAATGCACGGCGTGGTTGCAGCGAGGCGCGGGCGCGGCCCCTGCGCGCTATCGGCGACTATCTGCGCGGGCCAGCCCACTGATAGCCGCGACGTCTCGTTACCGCGTGACGTCACGTGTAACACCTGCTGCGCCTGCGCCATGCTAACTAACATGCAATTACCGATCGATTAGTTATCTTGGCGCGATACGTTTATCTAATTCCATCGTCAATAATAAAAGGTTGCGGTGATCGATTCGGGACGTGATATTACTGGGTGGGTATCTACAATGTAACGGTGCAAGCGGAGTGCTACAAAGCGGCGCACTCGACGTAGGGAGCGGTAGCGTGTAGTTTCCTAACACTCGCCAAAGCCCGAAAAGTAAGGATATCTACAGGAACCGCGAGCGTGCTGGTCGCGCGACGCGACGCGGGGCGGTAGGAGGCATGCACTAGTCTACACGCCACCGACTCACCTTCTTCATGCCCCTGGCCATGCCCTCCACACTCATCCATCTCTGCACGGTGCCCTCCTTATAGAAGCGGGTGAGTAGGTCTGCGTCGGCACCTGTTCGCAAACAGAGCGCGTTACTATGTGTCGGGCACACTCACCAGCCGCTTGCTCGGCTTCACGAGCGGGCGGTTGACGCCGTTGATCTTGTGGTAGAGGCCGCACGCGTTGCACAGGTAATGGCCCGTGGCGTCTCGGCGCCACAGCGGCGTGTTGTTCGCGCCGCAGTTCACGCACTCGCGCCCCTCCTCGTACATCTCCAGCACGCCATCTGTTCGCACGCTCAGGTTAGTGGGGTAGCTAGCGCCTGCGCGAATGCGCTCGCTTAGGAGGGTACCTATACACACCTTACCATTAATTAAAACTAGAGAGCAGATAAAACAGAAGAAATGGGTCGACCAATGATGCAAGGGTATGAGCTGTGAATGATGACGGAGGCTACTATGAACTACCTAATAATAATCTAATAGCTACAGGAAAAGACAAAGATAGCCGTTTTATCAAGTGCTATCAGTTCCTCTAGTCAGGGTGACACACAGTGGCATATGCCAGGCCTTAGCGGGCGCTGCCGGGTCAACTATGTAGAGCATCGCTTCCGAGAAGGTGTAACAATAACAATAGCGATAGTGAGCGATATGAACCAACTGCGCGCGCGTCTTACGCGAACACGGGACGCTGTGTAGTTATATATATAGGTATACACATGTATCTAGATTACACTTATCTGTAGGTACCTATTGTATTTGAATTGGGTGCTCCAATTCAATCAAATCTGAATGGAAATGGAACTGACATCTTGCAATATGCTGTCAATTTCCTAAAAACTGTTTTCCTTTACACAAAGAGATAGGTATAAATTAATCTCTGCTATCAAGTCCGCTTGTCACCGGCTCACGTTGTTAGTATCTACCTATAGCTATTAGGCGGCTCAGCTCAACGAATATGGCCATTATCACTATCCGGTGATAAGCTGGCATCTGTGCGACAGCGCTAACCCAGATACAGTCGTGCACAGTGCTCACTAATTGCCCGAAATCCTAACGACATTTTAGTACACGAAGCCAATGCGGATGTCGAGCTGGTCGCACACTCGGCACCTACTTATTTTTTGTTTCGTGGAGTCGGTACGATCATGCTGTGCAATACCTAATCGGAACCACACTTATTTTTGTAACTTGCAGTTACTCAACTGTTTGTTCAGCTGTAGTAACTTTAGTGAACCAATAGGTAGGTACCTATAGATAAGTGCCTCAGTGCGTGTCGCCACTTGCGCAAGGCAGATAGGCAGCCGTGACTACCTAATATCAACAGGATAGGAAACTTTAACAATAACCTTTTTGTCATATCGAACAATAAATAAAATCTATTGTTAGGGATAAATTAGGTACAATATAATTATGAGGATAATAGGTAAGGTAATAAGAAGGGGATAGAATAGTGGTTGATAAAAATTACCTATGTATATTGATTAGCGGTTGGTACGTTATCTTGTGGTTTGGATGTATATATGGTATGTCTGTTTGTATTTACTACATGGCGTCCGAAACAGTAGGGCTACCTAGTAAGTACAAACAACTTGATGAGAGAACTAGGAAGGAAGATACTAAAAATTAAACATTTAAGATAACCCAAAAACTAATTAATATAAGTACCTATTTATTATTTTGTAATTTATCTGAATTAGTTTATCTAATTGTACTCGTACGTATCTACAGTTCATAGAGAGGCAGCTCCTACAGACGTGATACACTACGATACCAGAAGTATGAATTAACATAAGGGATGTTTTTACATTTTGCGTAAAATACTCTTACACCAATCATCGTAAGGAACATCTTTACATTTTAGGTAAAAGTCCCTTACATTAATTCATACTTCTGGTATCGACAATGTTATTTGGAACTTGTACCTTATTCTTCAACCTTCTCGAAATTCACAGAGTTTGAAAGAAATTCAGTCGCTGAACTGTTTTAGGGTTTAAGATAAATGAAGTAAGTAATGATCAAGTAATAGGTAGATACCTAATATAATAATGAGGAAAGCAGGATAGCTGTACGAAGTTACCTGAAAGCATTATAATTATGACTTTTCAGTTGTATAGGTACCTATTCTACAGTAGGTAGTAGTTTGTCAGCAGCTATCAGGTTTTGTTAAGATTTCCATTAAAATCAGATGGAATATCTGCTCAATTTGTTCCTATGTCATATACAAACCAAAAGTTTAATAAGAAGAATCATAATATATTATGGTGACGATAAGTGACGTATGAAATGCAGTGCCTAAGTAAGTACCAAGTAAATGTGTGATATCTAGCTGCTTAGCTTATCTGTTGGCTAGAAAAGCGTCCTCGTGCGCCCCCACAGGACACTCTCAACCAGCACTGTAACGTGCGATGAATTAAGCAGTTAAGTACTTATATTGAAAATTGTGCTTCCCGCAGCTCGTGAATCAGCTCGGTATCTCTGCACTGACGTCAGCCACGTATTGTTGTCTTCGTTGATGAACAATAGTGATCGGAGTCACTAAATATACTGTATGTGATCATAGGCTTTACCTACACAGTGTTTAATAGGTTCTGTAAAATCAATGGGTTCCCCAATGACTTCTCATAGCAGGTACGCTACTGTCATCAAGAAGTGATTTAGCTGTGGCTCCACATTTTAAATGATTGTAAATAATACTTTTCTTTACAAATGTCATAAAGTCTCATATACCTACGTTAGAGGACAAAATATCTCCCAACATGACGCACAACGCTGTCAAAATGTCCATCACCATGTCCCATTTTACGATGAATTCTCGTGACGCACGAGAATTCATCGTAAAATGTTGGGTGTAAATTGCGGAACACTGGGCAACGTTGCAGCTTCACGTAGATTGAGCACTGCGCGGGTTGTTGGGGGACATTTTGTCCCCTTATGTATCTGAGGCTTTAAGCGACAAGTCGTACAATAAGAGGGATACTTTATCTTGCTAAAGCGGGTTGTCCTTTTAATCATAAACGTTACAATTTCCTTAACGCTTGAGCGTTCTCGCCTGATATCTAAGTACATAATAATAAAAATAATAATAAAGCGATTTAATCCCAAATATAGAAAATTATAAATGTAATCTAGAAAAAAATTAATCCATTTCATGCATTTTTTTTTACAATTTCGATTCTACATTTGAGTTATCTATACGACTTTAAGATCTATTATTACCGACATCTTATTAACAATTATCCAAGTACATAATATTCTAAGTACATAATTCCGTAAAATGAATTATAATTGAGGATGAGACGACTCCGCCGGTACGAATCTAAAATACCTACACGTTAATATTATATAAGGTCTAACTACCTATTAATATTACCGGCTGTTGAGAAAATCGTGAGGAAAATACTCGTAGTAAAGTAATCAAAAGATACGATAAACATTTTAAAGTAGGAGCTACTTTAGACATATCCATATTATTATTATAGTTATTCTAAATCGTATTGATTAGCAATTTCTTTAGTCGGAGGAGTGGAACTTTTAACCTTGATTCTGTGAAACCATGTCACTACACCTTATCACAAATAACAATAACAAATGACGTAATCAGTCATCAAGATGAAGTGATAACGATGAAAAGGCTCAATGTTAGAGGCAGATACAGTTGATACATAAAGTGAAATTTCATAATGATATCAAGACAAAACAAATCTATGATAATGTGAAAAGCAATAGAAAATATGGTTAAGTTCCGTACGGAGAGGCAGGCCGAAGAAAACATGGATGGATCTGGTGTACCTACTTTGTGATTGGAGATGATTGTTTAGTTACGAGGGAAGATTCGGATCTCTATGTGGGAAGATACAATTTAGTCAACGGCTAATTCTAGAATTGATATATTCGGTAAATTTGTTTAAGACGGAGAGTTGTAAAGGGGGAAAAAATATTATTAATTAAATAATGGTGCAAAATGATGAAACGAAAACATGCAAGACAATAACAGTTATGAAGACGACGCTGGGAACTGTAGAGAATGTTGTAGAAGCTATTGTTCAAAGTTGATGGAATTCATAAAATAATAGCTGGTTATTGGGTAGCAACTTTGTCTACAGCTCCTCTGTCCAAACAAAGTGTAAGTAGAAGTAAAGTGTAGTTACCATAAGCGGTGGGTCTCTGCAGCGCGTCATAGGGCGCGCACCACGAGCCCATCACCATGTTCTGCGAGTACAGCCCCCCCGCTACTCCGCCCACGCCGCCCACCCCGCCGCCGCCCGCTGCACCACAGGACAACAACACAACATTACACAACATGACAACCACTTTCAGTAGGCACACAGTAGGTACAAAGAAAAAGGAAAACTAAGTTGATGTGGAGGAGTACTTTGACGCCCGAGTGTATTTTGCGTATTTGTATTATATTTACATAGTTAGGTTTAGTATAATACTATTTATAGTTAATATTTAAATTCAATTGATTGTACATTTTATTAAAAACGCAATTTTATAAATGTAAAAAAAAAGTTGAATTCTGATTTCAAAGATTACAGCTGCGAAGTAGTAGCAGCAGTCGTTCACAATCAGAAAAGATCGATGAAAGGATATTGGAAACTTTCAATTAGTTTTAACATTGAAAGAAAGCAGCATATTAATAAAATTCCATCAAAATCTTTCTTCAATCGAAATCGAAAACTTATAAATAATTCTGTTCGTCTTAAGTTCCGCCCAAGTAAATATTGATAAGAGTGCACACATTGATTAAATTTTACCACCAGCCATTAATTAAATTTTCTTTTTTTTTTGAAGATTAACAGATATAATTAGATCACGGACCTGCAAGCAGCGCCATGTTTTGCAACCAATTAGCAGGTAGTTGCAACGCGTCCATCGTGAATCGATCAGATTTGTGTCGATACTCGAAGATAGCACTTGATTACTGTAATTATTACTGATAGTTGTGGTGCGAGGTGGTCGCGACCCGCGCGGTCAGAGGTCACGCTAGGACTGACCGATTCCGCGGCAAGCTCCCGTGCCGGCACAACGCTGCGCACGCGCTTATCGCTGCTGATTCACGTCAGCCTTCTGCCGTTGTTACGTCGTCAGCGCAATTCAGAAACTTTGAGCCGTAAATTTCATAACAAATCTACGTTGTATGTTTACGTTTCCAATTTAGGGTCTTAAGTACAGGTAAAGATTTAAAGTTAATATAAATATACAAAGTTTACTACAACTGGTTTAAACGAATAACTATTACCTTATACCGTATGATATTTCCCGGTAGGCAGTCAAATTGAACATTACTAGGGTCACGTAGACTATTGAGGATTAAAGGGATTAAAATATAGTATTTTATAATAGTGTTTCAGTATGCTATGAAATTTAGAAAGTAAAGGGTTGACTAGACGGTTACAAACTAGCATTCCAAACAAAGTGGTTTCTGTGTTTGGTTTGGGTTGCGGCTACATGGATGCAAACCACACGCCAACACGTTCGGTGGTTGGGAAAACGTGCCTCCCAACCAAGGGCGTTGAAGGTGCTGTCTACACGGATTGAAACTAATAAGTACACCTTGGTTGGGACGTTGGTTCGCAGCCGTCTGGTCACCCTTTAAGGGGTTTCAATCCGTGTAGACAGCAGTTGTAATCCACGACCTTCAACGCCCTTGGTTGGGAGGCGCGTTTTCTCAACCACTGAACGTGTTGGCGAGTGGTTTACATCCATGTAGCTGCAACACAAACCAAACACACAAATCAAGCTCCAACCAAGGTGACCTTGGTTGGAATGCTAGTTTTCAACCGTCTCGTCGACCCAGCTTGTAAAATCGGGGTAGGTAATAAAATTAAGGAATTGATACATATTAAAGCCTGCCTTTTTATATAAAGCATCCTACAGTGGGATAATTAAAGGCCGATATTAATTTATTAAATAATAAGGAGTGTAACTGATAGCATGATATCAGTAACTACTTACCAACGTATGGTTGGTATAGTCTACCTACGAAGAATGTAACCAGCATGCTGTACGTGGGACACAGTTTTGAGAAACTAAAAAACTAACTTCCATGGGTAAAATATTTTTGTTAAATCTTTTCAAAGAACTCTCCACCAGCCAAAGTACAAAGTTTCATGCGTCTGAACCAATTTTCGAAACATTTTTTTCAGTCCACCCTAGACACCTCTTCCACGGCCTTCTCGAACGCTGCTAGCGCGTCTTCCGGCGATGAAAACTGTATCCTTTTCAGCAGATTTTTTATTTTAGGGAATAAGAAGAAGTCACACTGTTTGCCAGATCAGGACTGTAAGGAGGGTGCCCCAAGACTGTAACCGGTGTGGTGTCCAGGAAGTCCCTAGTTTTGAACGCTGAGTGCGCGAGCGCGTTGTTACGGTGAAGCAGTAACCCGCGGAGCCCGGTGTTCGGTCGCTTGTTGCTCATTGTATATCAAACTTCTGGCAGGTATTTTGTGGTATACCATTCAGCGTTGATGCTGCTTTAGTCTTATATCGGAATTGAAATCAGATACCCCGTCAAAGTGAAGAAACTAGCGATCAAAATTTTCTCTGCTCTTCTCGATCACTTCTCTTTCGTATGCGTTGGTTCATTTTGAAACAACCAACTGTCGACTGACGCTTTGTTTCTGGATCGTATTGATAAATCCAGGATTCGTCACTTGTCGACGAGCGTGCTTCAAATTTTTTAATCATAACACGGCACCACTCCACAAGGACCTGTTTCTGAGCTTCGGTGAGGTTGTGCGGCATCCAGCAGCAAACTATCCTGCTCACGCGAAGGTGCTCGTTTAGAAACTTGTGAACGCTTTCCGAACCAATCTGCAGTGTATGCTGAATCTCTTCGTATGTAATTTGCCTGTTTTCCTGAATATTTTTTTTTAATGCCAGCACACTTTCTTCCCCCAAAATAAGGCGACCGCGCTTGAACTCGCTATACCAGCGGTAGATGGTTGCTTTTGAAGCTCCTTCATCCATAAAAGCAATTTGCAGTTGATCAAAATACTCATCAGGTTTTAGGCCACATTTAAAATCGTTGAAAATCATCCCACGAAAATGTTCTCGATGCGGACAAATTTTTAAATGAGACACGATAATTTGATGTGGTTCTCGAAATAATGTGGAGGGAAATTCAAAATTCGAACAATGGTATTTTTACTTTTAAATAACCAAAGTTTTCAAAATAATTACAAGTGGCCTGGTATTTGGTAATAATGAGGTAATTATTGCAATAATATTTGTATGACTTCTCCGATTTATTTTTATATTTTCCCTAGCATTACTTGCAACATCCTGCAACTTTGTGCAAGTTCTCGCTGTCGCTCCTCACTCACAGCCGACTTCTCCCGATCAAACAAAAACAAGTCGTTTATCCTGCTTAAGGGAAAATTATATCGCAGGGAATGGGTTAACGATACTGAATCACTCTGCGGTTTCAGCCTCTGCGTAAACACTGATAGAGACCGACGCACGGACAGCTTCCTTAAGCCATTAGCTACGAGCCACGCGAGCCGTCAGGAGCCGACCGAATGATTGGGCTACTTTGGTCATCAACGAAAATGTTTATTCTCGAACTCGAGAGATTTAAGCACTTAATAAGATTTTGATACGAGACTAAAATATCTATACAGAGGTATAATTAGAACGAACGATCAATTGTAATACACAGAGCCCTGGCCGGGGCACGATAAGATACACACAATTATGTTAAATATATTAGTGATAACAAACTATCTGACAATGCGTCGTTATCAAATACTTTGTAATTAACATTTTATCTCTGTTCGTATTTAGTTTATTCGTTCAGTTATTCTTAAACAGATGTTGTTTGGGCACAGTTTTTGTAACAGTAGTTTCAAGTCTTGCGACTTGAATCATTATGGGGAAACGAAGAAAATAATCGAACCAACACTGCGTTTTGGGATACATAATATCTAAATTTTATTTTTTGAAAACTGGTTGTGGACCTGGTTGTAAAATTCCTGATGTATATATAATATTTACCTATAAATATTCGATATTGCAAAACTACTTAATAATTTCATTGATAACTCGGAGTGATGTTAGTATTGTTAAGTTCATTCATTCAGCAACCTGGTTCAGTCAGCGTGCGCTGTATTATCCCGGGCCCTGCCTACCCGTGTCTACGTGCTCACACTGCCGGCCACTACTTCTGTCGTCGGGTAAATCCCATCTTAATTCACTAATTTATCCTCGAGCGTCAATCGCCGCTAGTTAGGAATTATTCACGTTAATAATAGAATTTCAGTTATTGTTAACTAATTGATAACGATAATTCTTGGTATAAAATGTCATAGGAAAAAATTTAATGTTGTTATTCAGTTTTTTTCCTATAACATTTTACATGAATTAGAACTTTGTGGGTAACTGTGCTGTGTCATCCGAGAGAGATAGTCGGAGTTACGCTATTGTTTATTCTTTTTTCACATGAAGTTTTCTTCCTGGTACCTCGTCCCATTCATAATTTGCAATGTTTCATTCATGGGAACGCTTGTAGTTCCTGCTTTTTTTCTGTTAGTGTTGAGCTAATAGAATTTATTTGAATCCTATTTTTGTTACATAATACAAATATTTTACCTTATATCTAGTATATAGACTCGTTCATTCTACTCGTTTGTATAAAAATATGATTTAAAAACATTAACTAATTAATTGCTTGGATAATTACTATAGCAATATTGATGACTTTAAGTGTAAAAATAGCCGTAGCATCATAGCCGCGGTATCTCTGCGTGATGATAGCGTATCAGAGAGGAGACAAAGGCAGTGATTGGAGCGACGTGCGAATTCCACGGTTATCTGCCGAGTGACTCATCATAGTTTATTTGTTATTTATAACCGCTTATAAACGCATCACTGTACTTGTCTATATGCACCAATTGTTTTGTTTTCTAGATAGAATATCAACCGCTCCCACATGTTCATAGACCGTTTCGTTTACTGAAAATTATATTATTATTTGGATTTATAAGTAATTCAATAAAATGTGTGGTTTTATTTAATAAATAAGAAATAGATAATTATTAGTTTCGGAAGTGTTCTTTTTAACCGACTTCAAAAGAAGAAGGAGGAGGTTATCAATTCGGTTGTATTTTTTATTTTTTATGTTTATTGCCTCAGAACTCTGTCGTTTATGAACCGATTGGCAATTTTTTTTGTACTTAAAGGATATGCTTCCAGATTGGTCCAATTTTTAAAAAAAATCTAGTTCTAATGATGGGACCTATGAGGAATCGAGGGAACTCCTCAAATATTAAGGCAATAGTGATTTGAGTATTTTCATTGAGAACTTAAGCATTTAAAGTCAAAAAGTAACATTTTATGAAGTAGACCAGAAATGGCCACCGGAGTTTTATATTCACATAGATATCACAATGAAGATAGTTAAGCGATTATGACAATACAAATAAATAAATGGTTCTGAATAGTTATGTTGAAAATGGTGTCATCAACGTGATCTGATGATGATGATGGAGCCGGAAGATAGGCACAGGAATTCCTTAATATTCAATGTATGAGTATTCTAGCCGTGTTTGGGCTTATTAGAAATGTCATGAGATGCACTTTGGCTATAAGGTACTATTGAACTAATCTGATTATGGAGCCGGAAGGTGGAAGGGAGACACGACAACTTCATAATAAAACAATGTATCCTAGCAGTGTTTGGGTTAATTGGGATTGTCATGAGAAATAGGCACTCTGGTTATCCAGTATAGCCAGTATCGCAACTGAAAAGTGTGAAATAAAAAACTTTTTACAAAACAAAAAAAAAACCGACTTCACTAAAACAAAACTGGGCAAGTGCGAGACGGACTCGTGCACTGAGGGTTCCGTATAAACTTGTATTTGAAAACAGTTCAATTCCCGAATCGAGTTACGAAGATTTTTCTGAATCGCAAAAAAGTTTAAAAGTTTTTTTGTGACATAACTACAAATTTGTAGTATTTGAAATAGTCTTGTCTTATTCATTTATTGTTAAAAAAACATGCATCGCTTATTATTTTCATGAATAATCAAAAGTATCAACTCCATTTAAGCAGCGTACAGTCAGGGTGAACAGCTTTAGTTTTTTTTAATTCGGCCTCTTTTTTTGTTGTGTCATCTTTCGATGGCCAAACTCTAACTATTCTGCATGTCATGTGTTTAATATGACAGAAGTTAACGTAAACGGATTCGTCTAAATCTATTAATTTTATAGACTACGAAGGAGATGGTTGGGGATTACGCCTGTCGTTGAGAGGTCTATAGGTATAATGTCTTGTTATTATTATTATTAATAATAATTGAACAACACAAATAAGAAATCAGCTGTTAGCGGTAGCTAAATAAATATTTAATTTCTATTTTGTGTTGTGTTCACTTCTGATTTAGAACTCGCCTAAATAGGAAAGGGAAAGGAATGTAGGTAATGAATGTCAGTTAAAGTTAAATCTTCCTAAATTTGAAAGATTATATTATCGTTCCTGATTATATTTATATCTCTGCGAAATTCAAATAGTCTTAAGTTTTTTTTTGCATTTTGCAGGTCAGAGTGGCACCTGCGTGTGCTGCGTGGCCACCGGCGACCTGTGTAATGCAAAAAACTTAAACAATTTGAACTTTGCGGGCTACCTTTGTTGAGTATCCCCCTTAAAATGAAACAAAATATCTTAATCCCGCAAATCCCACGGGATCCACAATCCACGCAGGCTTGCGAGATTTTGATTTTGATGCGGGTTTGGTTTCCCTACTTGTGTGGAATGAAACTGGTGTCTCTAACACAGGTTACCATGCGGTGCTATATTACCAGTGAGTTATGTATGTATAGTTGCAGGCGTTCAGTGTACTCACCGTAACTCTCGTGGTGTGTGGGGTGGTGGTGGTGCCACACATTCTGGTGCGGCGCGAAGTGTGCAGCGTACTGCTGCAGTCGACCGCCGCCCGCCACGTAACCCAGCCCGTAGCCGTCGGCGCAGTCGCCACCGCCACCCTGGTAGCCCGCGCCCACGCCGCCGCCGCCACCGAACATCTCGCACGCGTTGCTGACTTCCTCAGTCGCCGCGCATTACACGCACACCTGGAGGAAGCAAAGAGACATTACAGATCTATGAAAAACTTACAAATGTCAAATCGTTTTTACTCTTTCTGAAGTAGTCAGCTCTTAGTAAAGGAGCTCGACTATGAACCTTCTGTCATCACGCCTAGTTCTCTTGCAAGTTTGAACGGGTTTGGTGGAACTATTAGAATAATAATATGCGATTCCGACACACACTCCCCGAACTGCAACCAGTTCAAAACCGACAGGCGCCTAAATCGGCATCGATGCTCAAGACTGAAGCTGGCTCGACGAGTGCATCACTGCCAATCATCCTTTTGGCTCGTTTCTCAATAATTGATATACCTCGTGAAATAATATTATGATTCCGTTTTTGGTCTCTACGAGTTTAAAGAACCAATTTCAGTATTATTTGACACTAGCTGTTGCCCGCGACTTCGTCCGCGTCAAGTTCGTAAAAATGCGCTAACGCTACTAATATTTCGGTGCTTGTGATTCACCTTTAATCGTTTTATGTGCAAGTTAAATAAATTAATTTCATTAGATAATTTATTTAACTTTCACATAAAACGATTAAAGGCCATAACGAAAAAAAGGCTGTTAACATGTGCCTCTTAAATATGGCAAACAAACAGTTGCCTAGCAACGGTTTGTTTACATGTAGGTATTCTTGATCCAATGTGGCGGTTAATTTAGGCTAGTAGGCCATTAGTTTCCATTTGAAGTAAGAACACTATAATAAATGGATGTTAGCAGAAGGACACGTTATTTATTAGATTTATGTTGAACACATTTTGGCTTAACAGGAAAACAAACAAAGGAATAGAATAAACAACATGTCATGTAACACAGAGAGTATAGACAGCTAGACAAATATATTGGAAGGCAGCACGGACCCCCTGTTGGGTTGATATGTCTATCTTAGTTCAGTTGCATTTAAATCTGATTTTGCAAATTATTGTTCTTCCTGTAAACATTGAGAATTGCTTAATGGGCGCTCTTCAGAGAATAATTGCGGAAAATGCTCAATTAACTACTTATCTCAGTTGTAGTGCGAAACCGCGAAGAAAACAATTAATTAGCAAGTAGGTACAACCCAGTTTGACGTCAAGTAATCATATCGCGCACGGACTGACGCAGATCTGTGTACTTGTGAGCTTAGAATAGTGTTAGCTAATCATAAGGTAAAACTTGAGGCTGTCAGCAACGCTCACATCACTGGTGAGTTATGTCAGTGCACGGTTTGAATGCTCCTGAATGGAGATTTCAGGTAATTGTAAACATAACTGAATTTCGGAATTGGATATAACATAAATTAATCGTCCCCTACATTATTTACTTTACTCTCATTAAAACTGTGGCAAACATGAAAGTTCCCCTGACTGAGTGCTATGGACGTGATCATGTTGGTACTTGAGTTAACAGTACTCTTACGATGATCGTTTTCATCGTATGCACTTAATTACATAGTTTTAAACGCAAGCTTTAGAAAAGGCTTAGAAAGAGCCTCGTTACAAGTAAATTTCCGCCTGTTAGAAGTCCAACAAAGAGCGGTGTGTTAATGATAATTTAAAAGCGACCACATCATTGAGATCATATGATAATGGTCTGTCTGTGGCTCATTTCCCATAAGTTCGGGTTGGCTTCCAGTGGAACTGGATGCAGCTGGACACCAGTAATGTGTTAAAGGTACATAGAGCGACTGCCTATCTGACCTTCATAACCCAATAACTGGGCCACACGATATTCCTTGGCAAGACTAGTGTCAAAATGACTACATTTCGGAAAATTCTTGATTGTTTTAAGTATGATTTCCAAGTCTTTATTACAAATCCTACAAACGGGAGCAGTTTGGTTGTACTATTAGGTTTATGAAGTGGTGAGTTTTTGTGTTTATCGTTTTTCGAGTGAGCAGGTGAAACGTCAGTGTATTACAAGTGTTGCGTTATCGAGTGTTTCGTGAGACGATACAGCTGATACGCGCACGATTGCCGCGCGCACACCCCTATCGCTGCCACCGCGCCCCGCGACGCCGATACAGCACGTACATACAGACACATACTACGACTTGCCATACACTCACCCGACAGGCCATTATGCCTCTTATCACAATGCATTATGAGTGACGAGGCATTTCGTTCAGTTGAAAACTTAACGCTGTCAGATGGTGTTGCCACATTGACTTTGTCACCTAATATTGCTTTATTGAAACATTATCGTTGCGACAAAACTGTGTCAGTAATGACAATGGTTCAAATTAACGATAACACATCAATTAACGCAAACACATGAAATACGTGGTACGTGTTTATCAGGAAAATATTCACATAAAATATGGAGTAGGCATGCAAAAAAAAGTTAAGATAGAATTTAATTTTATATTAACTTGAATTACTACATATTTATTAATTCGATGGGAATTGCTCATCATCATCATCATTTTACCCGAAAGACGTCCACTGTTGGACATAGACCTTCCCCAAGTGTTGCGACAATAACCGGTTCTGAGCGTCTCGCATCCATCAGAATCCTGCGACCCTCACCTGTTTGCCGGTTCATCTTGAAGGATACCTTTTAACGCTGCGTCTTCCGGTACGTAGGCGTCACTCCAGAATCTTTTGGCCCCATCGACCATCAGTTTTCCAAGTAATGTGCCCTGCCCACTGCCTTTTTAGTTTGGTGATTCTTGGGGCTATGTTGGCAACCTTGGTCATGTAAAAGGCAATGGAGAGGGCTATGCTTGGAGTTTCCTTATGTGATCGAATCAGAAATAAAGATATCCGCAGAGGAAGGATGCTTACATTTTTCACATGTTACGACTTAAACATAGTCTATGTAAAATGTATGTGTATGTACAAACAGCCCAAGCAGCAAAACCTTATCGTAAAGCAGCCCATAGAACGTTTTTCAAGAACGAATTGGTGTTACTGAGCGGTTCTATAATAGACCAAAGAACGTTTACTGGTATAGTTTTATTTTTTGACGTACCATTTTTAACCTTTAAGATTAATGTGACCGTGTGGGATATCACCAAATGGTGATGTAATAGCCTCGGCAATGCTGTTAATGTACTTTTATGTTTTATAATAGTGATTGTGGTTCTCTTACAACAAGATATCACAATATACTTAAATTTATTATTAGCTTTAATAAAAATGGCAAAGACTTAAAATTGCAATGGGTTCCAGCACATATAGGCCTGAAAGGGAACGAGGAAGCTGACCGCGTAGCTAAGTTAGCGGCAGAAGATGGCAAATCCATTAGTTACATACCGGATCACTGGGAATTCATTCCAAAATTTAAATTGATATGCTTTAATAACTGGAAAAAACATTTCGATAGTAAATCAATAGTTAAGGGTATATGGTATAAAACCATACAGGGTGAGCTTCCTCGTGTACCCTGGTTTGATGACACCAAATTAAGTAGACATTATGTTAAATTAGCTCTAAGACTTAGATCTGGACACTATCCATCAGCAAAGATTGCATATTTAATGAAAAAGACTGATTCACCTAATTGTGTAACTTGCAACCAAATTGAAGATGTACAACATTTGCTGATGGAATGTGCCCGAAATAAAGATGAACGCGACGCATTGCTGAGCGATCTAAAGTTAAATAGATTCGATGTAGGTATAATCCAAAGCATTCTATCAAAACCGAAATCGAAGGCGGCCAGAAAACTAAGTGGTTTAATAGCGGTCTTGCAACAGTGATTCGCCCTATTTAATATCTATTTAATATCTGTAATGTATTTTAGGTAAATATGTATTAGGTAATAAAGGTATGTGTGTGTAGTAATCGTTATAAGGTACGATGGGGCTGACATATCCTTTTTGGACAAAAGCCCCTAAATAAAATCTTGATTAAAAAAAAAAAGATATCACAATAATTCGTTCAATCTTATTCAGTCAGTATTTTTAGTTTCATCAAATCGTGGTACGTAAAATTATAATATTTAAGTAGTAGCGATCCAGGCAGTGAAATAGAGTTGCGATCAAAATTTTATTGACAAATTAGACATAGTTTAGCACGTAACTTTTAAAGCCCCCTCTCAAAAGAGTGAGTTTTATCCAAATTAAAATAAATTAATCGAAGACTAGTTCCATGATTTTCCACTATAGAATATAATGGTGTATCGTTGGCAACTACACACTTTCTATAGTACTAAGATCAAAGTAGTGACCACCATTATGGAATAACTTAGGGTTCCTTTGAAATCAGAATATTCTAATATGTGTCAGCAATTCTCATACCCTCTTCTTTATCTTTTCCAGTGTCTTCACATTTGGTCGAGTTATATGAACAAAAATGTATGGAGTAGCAGATTTATTCTTTATTTTAATCAATCAATCAATTATTTTATTTGCACAATATGGGTTTACAAAGATGTTTGCACAGTTACAGTTTCACCATATTCAGCTTACGTTCGCATGCAAATGTGTAATAAAATGTCATGTGATATTATGGTTAAGTCTTTAAAATAATCGTAATACATTGATAGAAGTCAATCCAAATAAACATTAAAAATTATTAATAAGAATACAAAATGTCAAGTGGTGTCATGATTATAATAAATTAAAAGTCAAATTAATTAAAGTTCAAATTAATTACGTCAAAAAAGAAATATATATATTTGAATTGCTATTATTTAATGAATTATATTAATAACAATAATTGCGTTACATTTTGTCATTTAAGTACTCCTTAACCGAATAATAAGTCTTATCTATAAGAAAGGACTGAAGTTTATTTTTAAATAAGTTCACATTAATTGAACTGCGTATAATTGAGGGTAGTTTATTATATATATTTGGGCCCATGCAAACAAAGCTTTTAGTAAGGAGCGCGGTTTTACAAGGTGGAACACATAATTTATCTGCGTGACGCTTTCTAGTACGATACTCAAACAGTTCAAGATTAGAGTGAATAAATAGTGCTGTCTCATAAATGTAGATACTGGGTAATGTTAATAGTTTTAATCTCTTGAAATGAGGCTCACATGAGTCAGTTTGAGTTAAGCCACATATCGCTCTAACGCATCTTTTTTGCGCCCTGAACGCACGTTCCAAATCAGTGGAGTTGCCCCAAAAAATATCGTATCGAAGAGTAGACGATACATAACCATCGTAAGCAGTTACCAAGGTTGTAATACCCACAATTTTTCTAAGACCACGTAAAGCAAACGAATACCTGTTTAATTTGTTACTTATATGCTCTATTTGTTTTTCCAAGTAATTTTTTGATCAATGTATAAACCTAAAAACTTGGTTGACTCTACTTCTTCTATTATGTGGCCGTCACAATTGTTTAAATCCTCTATCGTTTGTCTCTGCCTAAAATTAATAACTTTGGTTTTACTAATATTATTTTTCAAATGGTTACTTATTAACTAATCTAATGTATTATTTATCATCATCATCATCATTTCAGCCGAAAGACGTCCACTGCTGGACATAGGCCTCCCCCAATTGCCGCCACAATTAACGGTCCTGTGCGTCTCGCATCCATCGTACTCCCGCAACCGTTACCAGGTCATCGGTCCACCTTGTAGGAGGCCTTCCAACGCTACGTCGTCCGGTACGTGGTCGCCATTCCAGAACCTTTCGGCCCCAACGGCCATCCGTTCTACGAGCAATGTGCCCTGCCCATTGCCACTTAAGTTTGGCGATTCTTCGTGCTATGTCGGCAACCTTGGTTCTCCTGCGGATATCTTCATTTCTGATTCGATCACGCAAGGAAACTCCGAGCATAACCCCTTTCCATTGCCTTTTGGGTGACTTTGAGCCTTCTGATGAGGCCCATTGTAAGCGACCACGTTTCAGAGCCATATGTCATTACTGGCAACACGCACTGTTCATAGACTTTCGTCTTGAGACACTGTGGTATATTGGACGAGAAGATACCGCGCAGCTTCCAGAACGCTGCCCAGTCAAGTCGGATTCGACGATTGATCTCTTTCTCGAAGTTAATCCTTCCCAACTGGACCGTCTGTCCCAGATAAACGTAGTCGTCCACAACTTCGAGTGTAGAGTCCCTGATCTTGATAGGAGTGGGTGCTACATGGCTGTTTACCATGACTTTGGTTTTGTCCATGTTCATTTTAAGTCCCACTCTTTCGGAAGCTCTACTGAGGTTACCAAGCATTGTACTGAGCTCCTCCGTAGTCTCAGCCATGACTACTATGTCGTCGGCAAACCGAAGGTGAGTGAGATCTGGCTACCCATCTATAAAACGACTGGACCTGGCAAGTTTTAACACGCGTACACTGAGGACTGTCGAGAAGATCACCGAACTTGAGGAGGAATTGATCAGGTTGCGATGGAGTATTGTGGGATTATCTGATGTCCGAAGACAGGGGGAGGATACGATAATTCTCAAATCCGGTAACCTGCTCTACTTCCGGGAGGGTGACCAGCAGTCCCAGTGTGGTGTTGGGTTTTTCGTCCACAAGTCCCTTGTGAACAATGTGGTGAAGATCGAGAGTGTGTCGACCAGGGTGGCGTACCTTATACTCAGCGAATATCAATACTTCAGCGAATATCATCTAGATATTCGCTGAAGGTCATACAGGTTTATGCCCCGACCTCGACACACCCCGACGACGAAGTAGAGACCATGTATGAGGATGTATCCAGAACCATGCATGGTTATAAAACTCACTTCACCGTGGTCATGGGGGACTTTAACGTGAAACTGGGCAAACGACACGGTGACGAGCTGCGAGTGGGGCAATTTGGATTTGGACGTCGGAATCGCCGGGGACATCTATTGGCAAGCTTTATGGAGAAGGAGGGCCTCTACATGATGAATTCCTTCTTCAAAAAGCGTGAGCATAGGAGGTGGACCTGGCAAAGTCCTGACGGTGCAACTAGAAATGAGATGAGATGGACTTCATCCTGTCGACGAAGAAGCAAATATTTAATGATGTCTCTGTGATCAACACGGTGAAAACTGGAAATGATCACCGCATAGTAAGACGCACATTGAATATTAATATTAAGCTTGAAAGGTCACGACTGATGAAGTCTACGCTCCGTCCAGCACAGATCCAAGTCCAAAACTCCGAGAGCTTTCAGCTCGAACTCCACAATCGTTTCGAGTGCCTAGGAAGCTCCGTGGACGAATATAACGATGGGTTCGTGGAAACTGTCCATACGGTCGGGTCTAAGTTTTTCAAGACTCACCGTACAAATAAGAACAAAAGGCTCTCTGATCCGACCCTCGAGTTAATGAAGAAGAGGCGTGAGATGGTTCTGCAGTCTTCAGACGATGCGTACATGTACCGGCAGCTCAATAGACAAATTTCGAAGTCTCTGAAACGCGACTTTCGCCGCTTTAATACCGCAAGGATTAAGGATGCAATTGAGCGGATTAAGGGCTCTAAAGTATTTGCACGAGATCTGTCTATTGGGCAAAGCCAGCTCACGAAACTGAAGACCGACGATGGCAGAGTCATATCCGCTGAATCGGAGCTTCTGGGAGAGATCGAGACTTTTTATGGACACGTACACGTTAATTACCAAACCCACTGTGAATCTAGCAAACGACCCAAGAGCTACATTGACTCGACACTATACCGAAGATATCCCGGACGTCAGCCTGTATGAGATTAGGATGGCTCTGTAGCAGCTGAAAAACAACAAGGCTTCAGGTGAGGACCGAATTACGGCTGAACTCCTGAAGGCGGGTGGAAAACCGGTCCTTAAGGCCTTTTAGAAGCTATTTGATTCCGTCATACTCGAAGGAAAAACGCTACAGGCGTGGAGCAGAGGCGTGGTGGTACTCTTCTTTAAGAAGGGCGATAATGCCCTGCTTAAGAATTACAGGCCCATCTCGCTTCTGAGTCATGTCTACACGCTGTTTTTCAGAGTCATCACGAATCGTCTTGCACGCAGGTTCGACGACTTCCAGCCTCCTGAACAAGCCAGATTTCGAAAAGGCTTCAGCACCGTGGACCACATACATACGCTGCGGCAGGTTATACAGAAGACTGAAGAGCATAATCAGCCTCTCTGTTTAGCGTTTGTGGACTAAGAGAAAGCCTTTGATTCGATTGAGACTTGGGCTGTACTGTAGTCTCTCCAACTGTGCCAAATTGACTATCGGTACATCGAAGTGCTGAAGTGTTTGTACAAAAACGGCACCATGTTAGTCCGACTGCAAGACCAGACTTCGATTTAAAAGTAGACGTGCATATTATTATGTTTGTGTGTTTTATTTCACTTAATGTACTCCTTATATAAAATATTAAGTCAAAGTAAGTAGCGGTGGTCTTGAAGTCTTCTTCCCCTATTAGAATAACACAAAAGTCGTTAAGTGTGAAGTCTTTCAACTTTGCGTCGATATTGTGTAGCATGTGTTCTGTGTTTGTATTCGAAAACAAATAATGACATAAGTCATAAGCGCCTTGAAACGTACTTTCAGCTGCTTGTGTAATATTATTTCTATTATTGTTGCTTAATATACATAATATATTTTGTTTTTATTTGTTTTCTGTTCCTTGTCATTAATATAATTATGTTTGTTGATTATTTGCTTGTTTTTTGGGTTTCTCAGTTTCGGAAAGATCTGTTAACTTTGAAGAGTAAGTTGCAACGCTTTGTGTTTGTTTATCATTTCGGTTTTTCTTTTTATTCGGCGTTGCGGTTTTAGTAGATTTAATTGGGGTGCAAGTTACTGTTTTATATAGTTCGTTTTTCTTGACTAAATCTTGATTATGTTTCCTTAACATTGTGTTTTCTAAAGATAGGCATTCAATTTCCTGATGTGCACTACATAGTTCAGATTCAAGTTTTTCAATTTGTGATTTTAACAATATTAATAATTCTTTTTGTTGGTGTTCTTTTGACAGATTGGGTAAACTAGACAGACTTTCAATATTGTCCGATTCATCATCAAGGGTGTTTGTCATTAGTTCGTCGGTTTTATTTAAATTTGAGTCAGAATGAGTGCGCGTACGACGGAACGTTATGTTTTGTAAGAAATCCATTCTAAAGAAGTAGTTCAAATCTTACTATTCAATTATTTCAAATATTCGTTTCAATGGAAATCACAAAAAGACAATCATGTATTAGGGCTCGAACTCGCGTTACTTTATTTACAAGGACAGCCTTATTACGAATCGAGCTAAGTATTAACCTGTAATGTGGTTAAAAATAATGCTTCAGTATTGGAGCTGAGTAATTTATTTAGATTCAGGTAGCCCTTAAGAATAGTGAATCATTTGATAAATGTATAAATTTTCACATTTAATTATGATTTATATTGTACTCACAGATTATTTCTTTTCCTATGTTTTCTCGTCACATTCCCGTCTCCTTTTCAAAGTGGGTATGTCCCAAAGATTTAAGATTCCTTTGTGCTTGTTTATGCTTGTGATGATTGACGTTTTATCACTTCGGAATCACTTTTTTGTTTTTAATGCACATTATTTTGAACTATTATCATCACATAGTGATTTATGGGCCAAAGTTTTATATATTTTTGAAGTTTGTCACTATATATACTTAGTTGATTTATAGTATTGTTCAACGAAATAGGAATGTTGGTCATTTCTTCAGTATTTGTTTACAAAACTCGTCAACAACACTGTCACTAAGTTATTAGTTAATGTTATAACGCCTCACTTATTTTTATTATTTCTGTACACTTACAAACATATAAATAAGATATTTTAGATCAGAGCGTTTGTTTTTACGTCAGACTAGACTGTTCTCCAACTACCGTCTCGTTTAAAATAAAGGTTTTTTTTTTTAATAAATGTACCAATCTTTAATTTTTAACATCTTCTATGTAGCACCGTTAACAATAAGTTATACTGCACATAAATAAGCAATAATGGAATAAAATACATGATTGTGCAATCACAATCACAATCACAATTTGTGTGAGATCGATCTCAGATAAGTTTGCACTTTACTGTATTAACTAATAAACCGCTAATATTTTTAACTTTATCTTGTTATTATTATTTTTTTCATGGATTCGTTGGGAAAGGAAGTACAATAGAATCATGGACCTTTGGGAACAACTCGCAAATGTACACTCAAAAAACATAACTCTCCTTCTGGTGCAGTCGGGTAAAAATAGCTGTATATTCTTAGTCATAAATGAATTTATAAGATTGTATTATAAAGATAAAACATAGTATTTATTATTACCTACCTAGTGTACCTACTTATTTATTTTTCAGGTACAAGGAAAGACGAAACTAGGTCGAAATATCCTTAATTATTAATCATAGGGTCATAAATCACACAAGTGCAGATATCCTTGTTCAGATATATCTGTTATGGACCAAGTGGTTGTTAGGAAATTATAAGAAGTGCACGCGCAGTTTGAAAAATGTCCAATATAAGAGGTGATAACAACTATTAAAATAACCAAATCATCGGGGCATTATTTATAATGCTTATAAACATAGGGCAGAGTAATTAATACCAAATGTTTTTCACAATGATTTGACATCTATCGCTTTAGAATTCTAATCCAAGAATATTTTATGCTATCTGGATTAATTACGTCAACCTCAAAAACGTAACGAAAAGTACGATACAAAAGTGCATTTTATCTCTTTCTATTAGTGTGTCCATAGACTAGTTTGTACTACGGGACAATTCTGTTCTAAAGAAGTTCAAGATGTTATTAATATGTATCCAGTTTCCAATTATGTTTACCACAGTGAACAATAAAAGTTTTCTTAGTGATGATTCGAAAATAGCAGATTTTTAAATGTATCGACCGTGAACTACCAATACCACCTAAATATCATTTTCCGAGGAAATCATAATTTACCGCTGTGAATTTAAAAATAATTTTCCTGCAAGCTTTAGAATTGCTTTTTTTAAATCTCCGAAGTGATTTTTTTTGTTGCAACTGCATTATATTAAAATGTGCAAATACCTCCTAACTAAACCAACCTATGTCTATTATTTTCATGGTTAAGGGGTGACCAGACGGTTGTAAAGTAGCGTTCCAGCCAAGGTGACCTTGCTAGTTTCAATCCGTGTAGACAGCAGATGTAATCTGTGACCTTCAACGCCCTTGGTTGGGAGGTGCGTTTACCCAACCACCGAACTAGTTGGCGTGTGATTTACATCCATGTAGCCGCAACACAAACCAAACACATAAAGGTCACCTTGATTGGAACGCTAGTTTGCAACTGTCTGGTCAACCCTTTATTTTCTAAATTTCATATGATACCCAAACACTATTATAAAATATATTTAAGCAGTATTAAACCAGAAGTTATTATTATTCTCAATAAATTAAACAATTTTTTTCAGGTTTCACAGGCAGGAGTTACTATTATTTCACGGTCGAAATATAAAAAAATCTGCATCTATTAATATAAAATGCTACAATGTCAAAAATAACAACTATTATTTATTAATTTGCTGAAATAGTAAATTTATGATTATCCTAGTTATATATTATAGAGGGAAAGGGACACACTACCTTTTTCTCGTTGTCTTGCTCGGTACATTTTTTCCCTTTTGCTTGTCAATAATAGATATGAACTTATTTTCAATCTAAATAAAGTACACTTTTGAGTTTGTTATATTGCTTCGTAATCCAGTTAGTCCGTAGGGTATCCAAGATCCTTAGTCTAATCAATAATGTATAGGTATATATTATACCCATATTAATTACAATAATTAGCCTATGAGCAAGCGAGGGGGCTCGTAATTTTACGGTATTCCGACACAGACAGTTTAGGTTAGAAGGGGATCACGGTGGCCTTCGTGTTAGGTTACTTTATACATCGTAGACCGAAATCGGAGACCCACGCAGGGGTCCTCCGTTGACACTATCCAAGCCGACAGTTTAAGTATAACCCGACAAGCGAATTATCATTTTGCAAAAAAAACAAAATAAAAAAAAAAACAGTAAAGTACGAGCCGGACTCGCGCTCTGAGGGTTCCGTACAAGCTTACCTATCAAAACAGTTCAATTCCCGAATCGCAAATCGCAATACTTTTTTTATTGTGACGTAACTACAAATTTACAGTTTCCTGATTTTTTCCTATACTTTTTCTATGAAACCTTGCTTCATGCCAAATTTCAGGATTCTAGGTGAACGGGAAGTACCTTATAAATTTTGATTCCCTTGAGAGTGTCGAAGTACACCTTATATGCGACATAAACGGCCGTATTTTTTTTTTCGTTAACAGCTTCAAGGGACCGTAGACCTGAGTGATCCTATAAGGGTTACGTTTTTCATTATGATGTACGGAACCCTAAAAATGAATAGAACTAAATTGAGAACCTCCTCCTTTTTTTGAAGTCCGTTAAAAATCACTGACATCACATTAAAAACCTCTAAATTATATTATGCATGTATTATACATATAAACCTTCCTCTTCAATCATTCTATCTATTAAAAATCTTTTTACAAAAAGGAAAAAATAACCATCTTCACTAAAAAAAAAACACTATAACAATTTGAATAACTATTATTTCAGAAGTCGGTGATCCTCAGTATTGTTTGTTTTTTTATTTATCGGTTATTTTGAAGTCGGTTATTTCTTTTTTGTAATAAGTTTTTTATTTCACACTTTTTAGTTGCGATACACTTATAACCAGAGTGCTTATTTCTCATAACAATTCCAATGAACCCAAACACTGCTAGGTTACATTGTTTTATTATGAAGTTCCTGTTTTTCTCTTCCACCTTCCAGCTTCATCATCAAATCAGTTCGATAGTACCATATAGCCAAAGTGCATCTCATGACAATTCTAATAAGCCAAACACGGCCAGGATACATTGATTAATTACAGAGTTCCGGGGCCTATCTTCCAGCTCCATCATCATCATTAGGTCCAGGTTAATGCTACCATTTTCAATATATTCAGAACTATTTGTATTTTCATCGTCGCTTACCTATCTTCATTGTGATATCTATGTGGGTATGAAGTTCAGTTGGTAATTTTTGGTCTTCTTCACTTGTTCCACTTCATCAAATGTTACTTTTTAACTGTAAATGCTCGAGTTCTCGATGAAAATACCAAAATTAAAGTTTTTTTGATCCTTTTAGTGTTTTTTTTTTGTTCAAAAAAGTGTTTTTTTAAGTCGGTTAAAAAAACACTCAACATAGACTTCTAAAGGCCAAATATCGGAGAACAAGTACCTAAGTATACATTCTTTATCGATAACTTTATAGTAGTAAAACGTATGCCAGTACACATTGAGCGTTCCCGTAGCTCTTCAACCAAGTTATGGTAACATTATAGCACGTTCCTCCCACGCACACGTACCTCGTGCCGTGTGCGGCGTGCATCACATAAAGTGCACTTCATATGGCCATTTTTAGCGTGTTCGCTAAAATCATAAGCGCGGAGTTGTGATGCGTTTTGCATGTATAGGCGAGGCTGCCGTCTGTCGCGAATTTTATTGTACTTGTTCTGGTGTTAAATATAAAGGTCTGGCGCCAACACCACGGTACGATACCGATACAGTAAAACGGCACGTTATCGTGCACAACACGGTGCCGGGATTAGCTAGCGAAAAATATTTCTCATAATGACTGTATTTGTTAAAGAAATGTCATGTATGTGGAAAGTTCAAAAAAGAGTGAAATACACAGGTTTTCAAACATTTTAGCGAAACATCTACTGTCGCTGAGCTAGTCGCTAGCTGGCGCGGCTCACGGCATTGTGCTGCGGCACGATGTCATCGTGTTATGGCGGCAGCGCGGCAGGGTCGTCGTCGTAGCGTGGTGTTTTTGCTAGGTCTTTACTCATAATTAAATTCACAGTCATGGAGTTGAATGCACGATAATATTGCGTAAGTACATACCTACGGATACCTACGAGGCGACAAGGTTATAGAACTACAATGTAATACTTGCCTATAGTATGACGAGTCAAGGTCTGCCTGGAGACGTCTGTTTGTTGTGTCATTTCTTTATTAAATTATCCAGCAACTTTGTTTAACTGCAGTTATATTCTCTCTATAAGTTTATTGCAGGATTTTAGCGGTTGGCTTTTTGTGTCGTTTCTTGTACTGTAGTTGTACCGCAGCATATTTTACCAGTTTATGTGGTGCTCGTAACAAATGCTAACGGATTGTGCTGCTCTGGTCCAACGACGTCAATGTCCTACATGAGGTCTGCACGGTGTGACGTTCTCGTATGAAAGATAAAAGTAGAGTAAGATCAACTAAACTGTCGTTCTAATGAAGAAGCTCTTAACGACGATCATACCTTATCTGATGGGGACTGCTTTAGGCGCTAAATCCTGGTTTTACTATCGGACAGTGATAGCAAACCAAACTTTACCTCTCGCCTAGAGCAATATGCTGTGATCGTAGGCTTGACCTGCGCTGACCCGCGCGAGCTACCGACTGTATGTGTTTGTTTACAGTGTGTATAACACTGCAATGCGTGTATTGTGCAGTGAGTCCTCTGTAACAAATATCCCACCGAAAACATAAATGTGAATATTATATTTGTAGGTACTAGTTAACGTTCGTTAAACTATAGTAAGATGATGAACGACCCTGTTTTGTACGAAATTTAGAGGTATATTTTTTCTCCATAGAGTATGTCTCATAATTATGTTCTCACTCGTGTTCATATAACAAATTGCGGTAATTAACGTGTGTGTGATATTCGGGCGGCGGCCCACGTGTCGTCTCGGGTTGCATTAGGCGCCCGACGCAGATTTATGCGCGGTCGAGCCGGGCGGTACGCGGAGGGGGCGGGGGGACGGTTGTATATCCACTCCTGCGCAATTTATAGCGGTCGCCGGCAATTAGGTGCAGCACACACCACGCCGCTGTAACTCAGTGCTGCTAAGTATTACTATTTGCGTCACATTACGTGTTCGAGTGCATACCGACACACTTTACAGCGCGCAGAGCTCTTGTTTCTACTTGTATCTACTTATCTGCATTGACTTCGTAAAAAAACATTGAGTGCCGATGCTTCGCTGGAATATTTTACAGTAGGTACTTCTAGTATAAATAGATTTGCATTTCCATCAGAAGAGGAATAGCTCGCGTGTTAAACAAGTGAAGGGGTTTCGCAAAGTATTGGGAATCGCGGGTGTTAAACAATATTTATGACTCAATCGGGCCATGAAGTTGTCGGTGCCATGTAGCGGGCGGCGCGCGCCGGCGGCTCCTCGCGACATAAACTGCGCGGACACGACGCGGCCGCGGCAGCCGACTGTCCCGCGGTGCTGCTGCCGACGCCCACGGTACGGTGCGCGCAGCATTCCTAGCGCGTTTAGAGGCCACATGTGCCATAAAATAACACTATATAGACACTTAACGTCGGTTAGAGTTGTACATTCTGAGTTCGATGCGCACCGCAGTAGAACGGGAAAAAGGGACTCCGTCGCCAAATTGAATAGTTCCGTATTACGGAATATTGTTAGTGAATGCGAGCTCTGAAGAATGTTGGTAGTTGTGTCTCAGCTGTATGGTGGGTGTGTGAAACATACAGGTGCTGAGCGTGTAAATCAGATGCACGCGCGCTGCGCCGGCGCCGCATTCCCGGCGCGCCCGCGTCTCATGTGGCGCATTCCCTGCAGTTAACCCACTCTAACAAGCTTCCCCGGCGTCACATGTCTCACAGAGTTACAGGAATGCGGGGTTAAATGACACCTCAGTCTTAAATCACCACCCCCTCAAACTTCTCCACACATTTGCTTAAATATGGTATGAAGAACGACGATGTGAAGGTAGTTAGACATACTTTCAGTAACAAACTTTTATAAGAGAAGAAAAACAATTCATTGAAAGTGTCCTCGAAACAGAACATTTCGGCAATTAAACAACTATAAGCAGTGCAATATTATCCGCTGCAACGACATCAACACTCACTGAATGTGACATCAGTCGCTGACACAATAATGATACATATCCCGCGGAGACCTTCTCTTTGCGACGAGATAAGTGCAGACACGTTAATTACGCGCTCGCGAACTCTTGCTAATTACTTACGATCGGTGGTGGAGGCTCGCCTTTTGCACGCATTTTGTTAATAAAAATAAAATATCTTCAATAAAAGATTATGATATATTTGGCGGATGGCCGATAATCCAATAAAAGTTTCACGCCGGCTGCTCGTTATCAGCGGCTCCTGTATTCATTAGCTCGGCATTATCCCGAACATCGTCCTACGGTGTTCATCATAGATACCAACAACCTCCGCTAGAGCCATTGCCCTTGAACCACGCTGCGAATGTTCTGCGCTAAACTAATTATTTTGCGGGCCGCACCTGATATGCCACCATATTCTGTGGCAGTAAGGTGCAAAGTCCTTTGGCACGGCGCGAGCGTGGCCAGTCGGCTCGGGCTGATTTACGTGCTACATTAGCGTCCGTCGGACGGACGGCCGCGCGCTATATTCGCGTCGATTTATAGCCGACTGAAAAATTATGCATCGAATTTATATTGCATTTTCTCGCGGCCCGGCTTGGTCCGGCGGAGGGCGGCGCCGGCGCACGGGGCGGCGGCCTGCCGCGCCCAGCCTTGCCTCTACACTAAATGTCCCGTTGTCTATTCCTCGACTCTAAATTAGTTTAGCAATCATTAACTGTAATTTAGTTCGGATCGACACTTTATTGCGACATTAAGTTTAGTAAGAAAAGTGGTGTCGTTACTAAAAACGAATGTCCTACACTAGTTCTCCTGTACGAGGCGCTCTACTCTGCGCTGATCACGTGCAGATTAACTTCTTTAACGTCTATCTTTTGCTTGAAAATAAAATAATATAAACTTTACTGCAGTATCCAAGTATTGTATATCGATTGCACTTGAAATGAGAGATGACTTGATATCTATAGGTTTTTTTTTATACAGATAAGGGAAGTGGTTACTTGTGATCCGACGGCACTGATACAGATTTACCTAATGACGACTTTTGATATCGGGCCTAGACGACATCACTCATGTTCAATCTTTTTTTTTTTTTCAATGATGCAAACCAGTGCTTGACTGCGATACCACCTGATGGTAAGCAGTGATGCAATCATTATGGTGAATCGCACTAAGTAGTTTATTAAGAGTGAATAGGCTCTAGCCTTTTTTTTATTAGGTAGGAAATCATCCAATGACATCTCCCGCCCTTTTCGTAACTAAAACTCACCCACTCCTACGTTCCTTCGTCGCCTTGCATTCGGAGGTCGAGTTTTCCTTTCAGAAGCGAACCCATGGCCCCAGTAGGCTTCGAACCTGCAGGGCCTCTACGGTTTTGCAGACATCTCCTTGAGGCGCGCGTGGAACACTACGCGCAATCAAACTGTCGACTTGGGCTCGGTCCAGAAGGTTACCGGATAGTTACTCGGACGGCGAGTTAGCCATGCTCGCCGTCTGCAAGCCCACGCCTACGCGGTGGCCGGAAATCGGGAATGCGGCCACCTTCTAAGTATTACTGCTTTGCAGGAGGCGACCGCCTGCCACTCTTCCTCGCTCCGGATCATGACCTGAACCAAGGGCCGGCGCGAAAGATCGTTGCCACCGATAGCCTCCACGAGGAAACGGCGGTGCTCTGTCGAAGGTCTCTATCTATCGAAGTTTTAGAAGCGCAATTACAAAAATGATTTAGCTAAAAACACCTGAGAATGCCTGTGACCTAGTATTTCGGTGGTGAAGCAAACTTGTAAACAACGCAAGTGCAGCGAATATTGAGCTCATGCACATCTCCAGCTAGCTGTCACTACACATGCTCTGCGCGCGCGCAGCTGATCTATGTATAGACGAGCAGAGCATCTGTGCTCTGTACATTAAGAGAGGATGCAAAGGTCACGGCATAGAGTTGATAAGAGAAGTATTTTGGAGATGGTCGTATCTACACAGAGCAATACGTACTGCAACACGGTCGCGAGGTAAATATGTGTGTAGGTACATAGTGCCATGGGCGGAAGCGGTCGCTATGAACAACAGACACTGGCATTATGATGTCAGGGAATACTGACATGACGATAAAACTACTGTAGTAGTATAATCAGCTGTCAGCAAGCACTCATATGACATGAGGAAGAACATGAATGCAGGTAAACTAGAAATACCTATGTATAATATACATGTGTACTATGTATAATATTATGTGAGACCGTCGGCGTCGACACTTCACATCACACAGCTCACCGTTATGAGCTCAATACTACATTAGCTCATTACTTACCTGGCTACTGTTCTGGAGGAAGTTATTTATAAACGAAGTATTTGTGCCAAGGTAAATATATGTAATGTACCCACACCTAGCAAGATGACTACCGAATAGATATAATTGGATCCACAGCATCCCCGAAGTCCTGCGAGATGTCGGTACTCATACCTAAGTACATATCTATCTAGGTACGCTAGATACGTCGTTATTATTGAATTAGATATCTTTTGAGATTGGCAAGTCGCCAAGCATAGCAGAAACAAACCGTAAAGCTTTTCAAGGTGTAATGTAATGTTATAATTTGTCAATGAGCCAGTACCAGCGGCCAGCGCCAGATGTAAAGATACCGTTATTTGCATCCAGATGATGCGATACAGCAGCATGCGTCTATCTAGATACATGTACTATAGCAACACGAGGCATGCGCATCGCGCCGACATCAGTTAGCGCTCGTTCAGACACGGCGGGAACCGCGCGATTATAGAATCGCATGGAAATCGCGCGGGTCTTATTTATATGAGTTAGTTAGTAATCGTTCAGACATAACCGCGCGGTTAATCAAGCCGCGCGGTTACCGCAACCCAACCGCCAGAAAATAGAATCGCGCTGCTCCCGCGCGTTTCTATTACAATGGAGTCTTTACTTCGCGTTCAGTTGCGTTGCGGATACCGCGCGGTGAGCACGTCACTGTTCGTGAGTTCGCCATGGATCGTTTCGACACTGAACTATTTATTGATGAGGTGGAGAAGAGACCTGCAATATGGGACATTCAGTGTGATGATTACTCAAATAAAATTATCAAGAACCGAGCTTGGCAAGAGTTGGTGGAGATATTTGGAAATTGCGAAGACACGGTGGAAAAAAAGAATATTTTAAGTAAGTAGGTTTATTCACCAAAAAATAATTGACAGAATTATGTTATAATTATTGTTATGAAGCGTATATTATACTCTCCGTATACTTTAGGTACTTAAATAAATATAAACAAACTTCGGCTGCTTTATGCAGACATTTCGAGCATTTTTCAAATGAAGGTCACAACGGTATTACCATATTTCGTTTGTTTACATTTAGTTATGTACCTAAACATTACAAGTACGGTATGTTAGTTGCAGCTATATCTTTGTGTCTTGCCATGGAACACGCCCATCGTTCACAAAGTAATGAGCGAATTTATCTCTGATATTCAAAGATGACGGTGTCCCTCTTCCCGCATGCAAGGTATTGAGATTAGTCATGGGTGCAGTATATAAAGTATCTTTAAATTTTAGACCATCTCTAGTCCGCACATAGTTATGTAGAACACAAGAAGCTTTTATTATATCTTCGGCAAAATCTATGTTTACATTTATAGGCCTATGAAAGATGCGCCATTTGTTCGCCAAAATACCAAAAGTGCACTCAATATTACGTCGGGCTCTCGATAACCTATAGTTAAAAATCCTTTTTTCATATGGTAAACATTTGCCTGAATATGGGCGCATTAAATTTTCTGCTAAGCCGAAGGCTTCATCTCCAACTATAACATAAGGCATTGGTGTTAGGTCTACATTAGATATTGGTTTAGGTGTTGGTATGTTTAATGATTTTTCTGTCAGGCGTTTATAAAAAACCGAATTTTTAAATATAGCAGAATCACTGCTTTTGCCATAAGCCCCAATATCAACATAAGTAAAGCAATAGTTGGCGTCGCAAAGTGCTAAGAGCACTATGGAAAAGTAATGTTTATAGTTATGATACAAAGAACCCGAATCAACAGGCTTTATAACTCGGATATGCTTGCCGTCTATAGCACCAATGCAATTTGGAAAATTTGCATATCTCTCAAAGTCTCGTGCTATTGTCTTCCAGATATCTTCAGTCGCTTCGGGCATGACTATGTTTACCAACTTATTCCACAATGATTTACATACTTCGCGGACAATTCCAGTAATCGTCGATTTTCCTAGGCGATAATTGTAGCTTAGTTCTCCAAATGAACAACCCGTACCAAGATATCTGAAACAAGAATATTATTAATAATGTTATTATTTTTAGGTACACAACTCCAAAAAAAATGGAAAAACATACGAGATTGCTACAATAAAGAATACAAAAAAGAAAAAACAACTCCTTCTGGTTCAGGTGCTCGTAAAGGAGCCCGATATATGTATTTTTCAAGATTATCTTTCCTGCAGAATAGTGTAAGTAATAAAGACACTACAACTAATATTGAAGAACAGAATGAAAGGCAAAGTGAGGAGACAAGTGAACTAAACGCCAATGCAACCGAAGCCACTGAAATACGTCCCCCTAAACGTAAGAAAACACAAGTGCCAGAAGAAAAAATAGCTGTTTTAATAGAAAAAAGTATCGAGTCACGAAAACATTTTCAGAATGAACTTCAAGAAAATAGTATTACCAAGCAAGATGACGACAAACTCTTTTGTTTGTCGTTATATAAAGAACTCAGAAAAGTACCAGAAAATAGGCGTTTAGCAACCAAAATTGAATTACTTCAAGTGATACAAAAAGGACAAAGCTTACCACCCCCTGTTCGCTACAATACTCAGCAGATCACACCTACGTATTGGCAAGGACAACAGTATACAAGCCCGCAAGGATATTTTACTACATCTGGATCATCTCCTCCTGTTCCGGCACCGTCACCGTCACCATCGCAATTTAGTTCTGGCTCTCAGTCCTCTACAGTTATAGAAAATATTTATGCTGATTTTGAAGAACAATAAATAAATCTTACCTTAAAGTTATTACGAGTTTCTCTTCCGGTGACACGCTTGGCCTCAAATGCGTTTCAGAGCATGAAATATCTTGCCTGATCAGTTCAATTAGTTCATCAAAAGATTTTATTGACATTCTCAAATAGTCAAAAAATTTGTTATCATACATTCTTAATTTGGGATATAATGTTACGAACTGACCATGTACTAGTCGGTCACGTAATATTGGATGCACCCAATACCGCCTTTTTCTTTTCTTTTTTTTAAGGAGCAACCACAGTAAACACACTTCTTCGTCGACCTCCATTTTGAAACTGACGCTAACCCGCACGAAATCGCATACTAACCGCGCGTGTCTGAATAGCTTCACAATTTTGCGGTTTGAAACCGCGCGATTCGTAAACGCACGATTCCCGCATGTCTGAACGCAGGCTTAGAGATCTGCTTGATGTCCGACCTAGGCCAACAGCCGCCGCACGCTTATAGAAGCACTTGAGTCGCCTGGCGCCGGCGCGTCACGCCGCCGCCACGCGCCCGCCACGCCGCCGCCACGCAGCCGCGCCGCATCGCACTCGATAATCAATCAATGTTCATTACGTGGCTATTAGCCCCCCTCCTCCTCCTCTCTCTCTGCTATTACCTACAAGTTACATCTGGTTTGTTTATTTGTGTGACTGAGAATGCATTCGTCTATTTTCGTTTGATGTATCGCTAAGTAATGTATAGAGTAAAGCGTTATTGTTTTGATCAGTACGAGTACCCAGCTCGGCAGCGCGGCAGCGTAGCAGACGCCAGCGCTTACGTCTCGAGTAACCTTGAGGATCGAGCTAACAGATATTCATAGAAATCGTAATAACATCATTAACATAGATAATTATCTTACTATAACGTTCGATATCTGCATAAGATCAGATAAAACTCGTAAAACTTACAAAATGTATACTGAAGGTTGCGCGAGAAAACTTGAAATTAATGAGCTTTTGATTACGTGGTGCCAATCAGCCTTGTCCACAACGAAATTAAATGGAACTGCTATCTGAGCATAATTAAAAAATCCTAAAAATAATTGTAGTATTTTTTTTTGTAAATGTTTTTGAAACCCTAGCAGTCACAAACACAACACGTTAAGAATATAACTGTATCTGAAGATGAGAACAAGTGCATAAAAAGAGCCATCAGCATAAATATATCACGGAGTAGCTATGCGAGGGCTGGCAGGGTTGCGGGGTTCCCACCGCCATGTGGGCTCAAGTGGCCGCAAGTGGCCGCACCTGCATACACTCAGGCAATGCGTGCCCATGCATTTAACACGGACCACAAAAAACGCAGCGCACAGAACATGTGCGAAATACTGCAACCTTTTGTAACGGTTGTGGAGCCGCCGCGCGCCGCAGAGGAGACTTCACACGAAGACCGTAGTGCGACGTAGTCGGAGACTAGTTGAAATAATGTCTGGTAAGTTAATGTCAACTTTAAAGTTAACAGTGGTGGCGCAGCGGTAACGGCCCCGACCATTGTAAGTCGCGCGTTCAAACCCAGCCATAATCGCATTATTTTGTGTCAAATCGTGTGTTCTCAAAACGGTGAAAGAAAACATCTTAAGGAAGCCAGCATGCCCTAGAACTAAAAATTCACAGACTCGTAATATCTACCAAACCGCACTGGGCTCGCGTCCTGGATTATGGCCCATTCCGTCTCCCTACATTCCTTCACCTCACCTTCCGTTGTCCCTACATTCTTTCCATTTTTCTCGGCTCTGCGCCACACAATAAAAATTCATAAGGGAAATATCCAAATCGTTCCGCCATCTTCTTCATGGTCTGCCGCGACCCCGTTTCGCAATTTCATGCCACCAATTTTGTGTTTTACGAGTATTGCGATGAAATTTGGTACAGTGGTAGGTACGAGTAGATACGACAGGACCCTGACAAAGGTCGTGGAATACTTTTAACCCGGGAGTAAGTTCTTTAAGGATAAATTTTGAATTTTACGCGGGCGAAGCCGCTGGCAAGAGCTAGTTTGGGAATAAGGAAGAAAATGGTCTTCCACCCCTTCGGTGAAACTGGAGTGATTCTTGAGTCTTCAATTGTGTTAAGTTGTACGTTTGTTTTATTAAAACTTATTAGGCTAGGTAAATTATGCAAATTGTTTTAGTCTTATGAGTACGTACGTTGTAATTGCTATGAGTTAGAAGCAGTTCGTCCCTGATGTCAATGTCGACTAGTACGCTGCTAGATCTAGGCTGCGATATGACACCCGTTACCTTCTGCAAGACACAGACATACCGCCTGAGTACGACTGATAGTGTATACCCATCTGAACGGTTTGTTTGTTTGTATATGCTTGTGAAGAGTACGATCTAGAACTACTGCTTCGATTGGGAACATTCTTCGATAGAAAGCCCTCGCCCCTGCCGCTGGGTGTTTATAACGGAGAATACTTGGTCTTTATGGGATACGCCACGGCAGTTTATGATTGTTGTTTTGCTCACAAATTAATTAATTATTTCTGACGTTGAATTAAATTTAAATGTGTATCAATGACTTTTATTTCTTATATAAATTATCTTAATTCAAAATATATTTATAAATGATTGCTTGTTCATGTGTAGGTAAGTACCTACCTATAGTCCTATACCTAAAGTCGATATCAGTTGGTAACTAAATAAATTAAACGTCAAAATAGTAATATAGTATTTTCATTACGCGATTTTTTCGGAATATAGTATCTATTTAAATTATATCTGAGTCCTATCCTATATTAATTAATGCAAGGTTTTACGAACAGTGGCGCTATTGACAAATTCCTATAGGAAAAAGTATTCTAGTTACTACGAATTTTCTCATGGGCTCAACAGTACTTCTACTACATATCGTGGCCCTCATCAGAGGGTATGTCTGTAGTGTCTAACGGTGGGCTTATTGAGGTCGGCCCAATGAGCAAATATTAATCATTTTATGTTTTACCACTGAGACAAACAGTACCACACATGCTAGAGATACTTGTTCAACACTTGTGCAGCCTGCTCCATGCTATGCTGGGCCTCCTATGTAACTGTAAGTCTGACGGTTTTACCACTTTCACCCGATGAGTTCGAAACTTTAAAAAGGTCAAGATTATATTCACAACTAAAAGGTCGTCAGTAAAACAATCGTATAGTCAGCGACATATGGTTAACGCATTAAACGTTGACATGTTTTCACCATCAGGATCCAACTAAGGGAACTGGGACATCAAATAATTAGGACAACATTATCTATTGACACCCTCTTATCTGCACATCGCAGCCTCGTGATACACACATTAATAGTTGACGGCAAAAAGTGCGGCGGCGCGTGCGCCGGCATTAGCGACATCTGTCGGAGATGGAACCACAGGGTGAAGGGGGCGGCAGGGCTGGAGCACCCCTCGCCGCAAGATTAGATAACGTGCTGAAATATAGGCTGTTGGCGCCGCATACGGGCACCCGCACCCGCCCCGCCGGCAGTACCTGCCTCCTCCTGCTGCCGGCCGACACTAACGGGCTTCAGGGTGACATCCACATTAACGATTGACTTCATTAAATTGACGAGCGATGTCCTTATTGATTGTATCACGACTTTTACTTAATGGGAGCCTAATGACAGCGCCGGAGAAGCTAAAGGTAGAATGATAAAACTACTCCGCTTGTATAAAAACCTTTTTGTGACCACTTAGCATCGAAGAGCTTAATGTGTCACCTCACTGGACATTCCAGAAAATAATTTTATCTACAAAATTGTTCGTACGAATCGCTTACTTTTCAAACTTAGAAAAATTACCCTAAAAAGTAATAATAGTACATAATATAGGAATTATGATATCATGCGAAATATATAAAATATAATTATAAGTACTTAGGTAAGTAGATATCTAAGTTTTTGTTAATTGGTTTCAATCGTATTTTTTCCCTCAAAATCTTTCCTGCGTAGGTACAACCAGCTCAACATTATGCTGCAAATGTTAGTTTATGAAAAATTACACTTGGGTACAATTAGATAGATATTTGTGTGTTTGAATTGAAAACATGAAATACCCGAGCGCGTCGCACTGACAGCTCCGAGCGCGTCGCACTGACAGCACCGAGCGCGTCGCACTGACCGCTAACACAATATTTGAACCGTTTACTATTTCAAGTTTTGGTTTGCCAAACAAGGAATCAAAATCTTTTCATAGGAATTTGAGTGACTTATTTTATTTTGTGCTCAATATTTAATTTACTTTAGGAAATATACAAAATATTTATTTCCTTTCCGAGGCTACTGAGGTATGGTGCTACTGAAGAATTTTTAATAAAAAAAAAAATAACACTTGGCCCAACTCTGGAATTGTACCTACCATGGAGCTCACGTACAGCAGTAGTGCTTTGCGACCACTGGACTAACGAGGCAGTCAGTATTTGACACGGAATATACGGAGTAGGTATTCTTGTGGCATTAGGTGTGTGAAGTTGCGCAGACGGCAGGCGGCAGCAGATGCGGTGCGCGCTGTGTACGAGTTCAGTGAATAATTCCGTGCGCTCAGCTAACAGCACATAAGTAGGTCATTTCTATGTAATAAACCTGCTCGTGATGGTACACAGTAGTATATTTAGCCCGCATTTTTGGCTTTACCAATTAATTATGAATATATATTTCCTGAACCGACAGTTGCACTGGTTTCTATAAAATGTCGAATAATTTGGAGAGCTCTTAAATTTTAATAGCGCAGCTGTCGGCTTCGGGCTGTGATCAGGAATCTCAACACTACAGTGCAATGTATTTGTGAACATTAAAAGCTAATTGTTCTCCGTGCGGTGGGTGTGGGGGCGCTGCAGCCTGCGCGCGCGCATGTTCCGGCGTGTTCACACGACGCTCGTAAAACGTCGCACAACTTCTCGTCTCATATTTGAAGCTAATTACTTAAATAATTGTAAGTGTTCATGACAAACGGCTTGATTTATGCTCGGATGCAGGCTCGTGGTAATTAATGAGCGTTCCCTGCGGCGCAGTGGTGATAAGCCGCGGTGGGGTCGCGGGTACATGTTCATGTGAACAGGAACGATGGAAATTCTCAACCTCGGCGCACAATCTAGCACGGCTACCTATTTTTCCCTTTAAAATATGTCTAGTCTAGTAAATAATGACTTCTTTATAAAAACGTTACCTTACACAAGGAATTACTCCTGTATCCTGGGTGCATTCACAAGCATGTGAACTCACATAAAATAGGACACCCAGGAACAACTATATGTAAGTAGGACATACAAATATTTGTTCCGTTCGGGAATCGAACCCGTGGCACGTAGTGCAGCAGCCAATTGCTCAATTACTGCCGTCGTATACTGTACCATATACTTACCTACTTCTTATTTCGTCCACTCTAATAATCAGAATCACTCACTGTAACTTAGGTAACTGTTCTACTGTTTCCTGTGTCGGCAACTTCACAGCGCGCTCGTCACGTGTGTATGAGTGTCCGCACGTACAAGCTGATTTTTTACAATAACGGCACATCTACCAGTGTATGTAGATACATATGTATTAAATCAGAAGTAGGTGCTTAAGAAAAAAGCTACTTACAACCGAGTTTAATTTCCATTACATGTTACAAAAAATCAGGGTTTTCGTGTTTAAAGTGCTCAAAGTAAAAACCTTAAAAGAAACAATTAAATCATTTACATAAAAACATGCTGGTCGCGGTTAACGACTGTGTTGTGCGCGCCCGACATTCAAGCTTACAATCATTACGAGACCAAAATAAAACATACAACTACTAAAAGCATCCCGAACGAGCAAAAGGAAAAACGTGTTAGCGAGGCGGGACCCGCGACCCGCGCCCGGGCCCGGGGCCCGCGCCGGGACCCGCCCGCAGGGAAATGTAGAGCCTGCGCCCCGCCCAACGCCCCGCCCCCGGCATGCGGGGGGCGGCTGGCCGCGCGTGACCCGCCGACCCACGATATTTATGGCCCCGGGCGACCACCACCGTCCTCGTCCTGCGTCCACCGCTGCACGCTAATACTCGTAAACAAAAGTAACACGTCATTGATTCATGTTCGCGATTATAGTTATGTCACGGGACGGCGGCACGCGGAGAATTATGATAACGTGCAGATATTGTGCCAAGTGCACCGTGTTGTACCCGAAGAGTGAGGCTGATGCTGTCGTTACAGTGATTACACCGAGCACGGATTACAAACATGTTTTGAATCTGTACTTAATTAGCCCAATCAAACGCAGATTTCTGCAGATATGTCGGCGTAGGCTGAGTGGCACCAGTGTGGCGCTTGTAGTGCGACGCTTCTGTATAATGTACAGTTGTGTACCGCGAGAGTACTGACTCGCGTGAGGACCGGTTCGTGACAGTAGTGTCGTGGTCACTGGTCAGCGCGTGTGGCGACCAATGGCGGCCCCGCGGGAGCCGCGTTACGCAACCGTCGGCCAGCGCGCCCGCCATTGGACACAGAGACACGCTCTAACGACCAGAACACGGCACAGCATGGCTGAGACACATTCCACACGAATAGCTTCTCATCTATACCTACTGAATTTTTATCGTCGCGAGATGAAGATAAGTTAAGGGCCTATTACACTACTCGATATTCAGACAGTCTTAGTCGATGTCGCGTAGTGTAATAAGGGTTAGACCGGTCTTACTCGGAACAAAAAATAAAGCAGTCTAAATATCGTGTGCTGAATATCGCGCAGTATAATAGGCCCTTCATGTCTGCAGCAGGTTTTGATGTCCGACACATTGCGACCGGATGCAATTCGGATGGAAATGGTGTTATTCAAAGTGAACGATAGGTGCGGAATTTAGAACACGAGTGTTATTCAGTCGTCTTTACAGTTTAACGAACTTGTCCTTCGATATGTACATACGTAGGTAGCAGTGTGTGTAAAAACAAAGACATTGTTCCATGCGCCGCCACCGCGGCATGATTATGCGCATATTAACCAACCGCGGTTCAGTTTGAGTGGCTGACTGACGCTCCCCCTGAGTGCGGACACTCCTATCACACGGGGTCACGGTGACACCGACAGCATTCAGAATGACGAAAAAACATGGCTGTTACAGCTTGCCCATATATTCCAAGAGACTATAGGTACATGGCCTTTTGATGAAATGCCGACGGAGTTTATACCATACTACTTGATAGAAAATAATATGAATACTGCTGCCAGTAAGACCGGTGAGGTATCAATACTTGCTTTCTAAGTCCACGGACGAATGATTAAGAGCGTATTTTAAGAATTATTGCCTTATCCATGCGCAAGCGTTATTTAATGTGGAAACGATAATACAGCAATAACTAATTATTTTAATAATCAAGAAAATAAATCAACTGTCCCAGACATTGATGTTTGCATAACTCGATAAAATGTACCAACTCAACAAGCTGTTATATTTTCAATAAATTGTTCAAAAAGAAGAGTACTTATTGCGTGTTTTCATATAGTTGTATTGTCGTCTCCACATTATGTATCCATTCGTTATTTATCAGCTGTTCTATACTCTACAGAGCCTACTTTTTATTAATAACTGTATAGAGACCAGTTTACTGGGTCATCTTCAGCCACTGCATACCTTCAAAATACTCCAGATTCTCTTACAAGTACTGTTAATGTTACGACACGGGTGTGCGAGACTAAGACGTAAGAACATTATTATTATAATTTATTTATTGTTTTAACTTAAGTCTTAGTTTTTTATAAATAATCTACTTAGTCAAGATAATAAAAAAAATAGCAATAAATTAAGTTATTATGATGTGAAACACTAAAGTCGAGGCAGCAACACAGGGAAAGAGGAAATATAAGATCCTATGTTATAATGGTGCAAAACTAAACAAGTTTCAGAAAACTATCTATAGGCAGCAGATACTATTATTATTTGGGATTCTTTGTTGAATTATGAATTAAATTACGAACTTAGGTTCAGAAATTATTTCGTACAACTTTTCAAAAACTGTTCAACCCATCAAGTTCAAAATAATTTTCCTTGAAAGTCTTTATAAAGTTCTACTTTTGAGATTTTTTTTCATATTTTCTAATCTTATGGTTCAAAAGTTAGAGGGGGAGAACACATTTTTTAAAATATATTAACATTATCAAAAAATTATTCCAGTAAACCCCAAATCATTTTAAAATACCTATCCAACAATATATCACACTTTAGGATTTAAATTAAATAAAAATCACTCCCCTCTTTACGTGTAGGGGGTACCCTAATAAAACATTTTTTTCCACTTTCTATTT
The DNA here is from genome assembly GCA_949316375.1 of Mythimna vitellina. NCBI lineage: Eukaryota > Metazoa > Arthropoda > Insecta > Lepidoptera > Noctuidae > Mythimna > Mythimna vitellina. Next base: position 320,216 of record OX438687.1, on the reverse strand, counting down.
TACCACTTTGTCAGCGTGATTGATATACATATTAGTACCAAATATCAGCTTTCCAGTGCTAACGGTCACTGAGATTATCCGCGGACGGACGGACAGACAGACAGACGGACTTGGCGAAACTATAAGGGTTCCTAGTTGACGGAACCCTAAAAAAGGAAGGTTGGTCAAAATAGTTAAGAAATAGTGTCTTCAAAAAATGTCTATAATGTTATTTTAAATGTGTTAATTAAGTAATTTTAGTTGATAGAGTAAAATAGGTGCTCTACGAGGTCACCTATGCAAACGGTGACATGCTTGTCTCCTAACCGTCCAGCTCGAACATGTGACAAGTTGCTCAGTTAGTATTGCAATGGTCAACAATACGTTGGTTTGCTAGCAGCATGTCACTGGTGTAGCTTGGAGCTGATTGTAGAACGCAGACAAGTCATGCGCTGACGTACAATGCATGGAAGTGCCAGCGCGGGCACTCGATACGCGTTACACTATCGAGGCATGTCGACCGACATGTTGTCCAACAAGCGTGACATCTGTCGCTCTCGTATTAGCATATCACGTGCCAGCTACTGCACTGCACCCACAACCCCTCCCGCCACCTCACGGTCATTAGCGTTGTCTACATTACATGAACTTTAGCCGACTTGCTAACTTCACTGTACTACGTAATTAATCACTTACATGAGTGCGCGACGGCTAATGGGCACTAGGCCATCAAGTTATAAACCGATAAACACGACCCGGACTGGCGGCGCTCACTACTTACGTTCTAAGTGATAGCTTTCCCTTCTTACGGAAACTTTGACCAGTTTACAATGTACCTACTTCTATAACGACTGTTCACTTGTCCTGTTAAATGTTAACCAGTGTTATTTGGAACCATTAATGGCAGGCTGTAAACCCAAAGCACATGTTATAAAATTCTTATCCCGTTGGTACATCCGTAGTGGAGCGGAGCGGTGCCGCGGTGCTGTGGCGGAGCGAAGCTATCTCCGGTCCGAAACTTTAATGCGATATTTATAGTGAAGTTCATTAGAAGCTTCACGTATTAGTGGTGACTGGAGGAGTGGTCCACGACGACGGCGTCCGATAACTCGTATTTTATTATTCATATTGTGATAAGAGTGGATAGTGAGGAGAGGACAGATATCCGAATGTGATGGGAGCGCGCCATAGTGCGCCGGGGACAGTTCCCAGCGCGCGAGTGGCGCCTGTCCCGCCCGCGCACCCCCGCGCCCCCGGCCCGGACCTCTCTCTGGCGCCGCCGCTCTTAAGTCGCGACAAGTTTGTTTTTTTTTTGGCTCTCGATGTGGAGGTAATTAATTAGGGCGCGGCTCTCTGTGAGAAAGCGACGCGGCTCGGTGACATCGACAGATTTGCGAGTGACACCCGCTACGTGCCTTACGTACTGCGCACTACCTACTTCATGTTAGCTACGTCTGTGCACATAAATCCTGACAACGGTAGCATACAGCGCCGATGCTTTTCTAAACTTTAAACGAAGCAATGAGGTCAAGAGTTGAGGGCCTATTTTATCGACAGGCTCCTACGAATCCAATTAAGTACAAAAAAAAATTGTTGCAAGGCCTTCGACAAAATTGTTTTGATGAAAGCCTTTTAAATTTGTTAGAGTAGTTCTGTACATCTCGTCGGTCAAGCTGTCAGCTAAAAGCTTTGTTATCGCTCATCAGATGTCCTCGGCAGAAATGCTATAGTTGCAAAGGTGAGTTAGGTTGGGTATTTGCGTAAGTATGGCGTGTGCATAGCGGGCGCTACCCATGCGCACTGCGCCTTGCGCAACCATCCCTTACTAATGTCTCACTATTACACTATTCAAGATGCACCGATAAGCTTCCAAAGAGAACCTGACGTTAGGCTGACCACACAGAGCTCGAGCCGTGTTTATTAATAATCAAAATGATGAGGTGCGTGTATGCGTGTCGTGCGTATGTGCGCGTGTGCGTATGTACATGTGGGTCGCTCGTGTCTGGCAGGCGCGGCGCTGGCGCAAGTGAGCGGGACGGACGACGTTTGTTGTTGGCTATTAATAACAGAGGAACAAGGCGATCTGAGTGGATTAACACATTAACAGGTCCGCGTCGCAGGAATAAAAGCATTCCCGCCGTGTGTCGGCACCGGCGCGGTGTCCGCGGCCAGGTTCAGGAGACGGTGTGAGAGGCGCTACAGCGGCTACTAATTGTCGCGCCGCGACCCGCGACCGCAGGATCGTTTTAATGATCTATAGCACGATATTAATTGATAAAATCATCTGCATTTATTTAAATTAACAACTACGGTTAAGCTACTACTCATTTTGAGTGAAAGATGTCGAATGAAAGACGCAAATAAATTAAAAAATAATCTTCTGTTTTTTTATTTTATTATATAAACCAGTGCTTGACTGCGATCCCACCTGATGGTAAGCAGTGATGCAATCGTTAATAGTAAGGCGCACTAGTGTATTAAGAGCCTATTCACTCTAGCCTTGAAGACACCACCTTCTTGTTAACAAGAAGAGCCGACAAAAAGGTTAGGGCTTCTTCTTCCGAATAGCAATATTCGTTACACTTCCAACAACATTTCTAATTAAATTCCTTAATATAACGTTTGAGTTTGTCAAGTTTGTTTGTATTACATTTGTCCCAATGATTATTATTCGCCAAAAACAATGACTAATCACAGTGTACCTACTACATGGTCAGAAAGTGTGCTCCCAATATAAACCACAAGGCGGTATGTTCATGGCTCATGCATATATATCTGTTCTTGGAAAGCCCACATTGTTCTGATCCGATTGACGTCCTTTATTCTCTGATCAAATAAATCACAAAGCATTAACTGTGTGTTTGTTGACTATAAGGACAAGAACTCGAGATATCGATAGTCCGTCACTGCGGTTGCGGTCGCGGGCGCGGGCGGCCGGCGGCCACGGCGAGGACTCAGCTATCGCGAGATATGCGCGCTGCCTTTGTTCACCACAATCCTATCTGTGCCTACTCCGTGATATACCGTCATCATGTTGTTTTGATCATCCACTCAGAAACGTGACATAATTACTATTTAGGGATATTAAATAAGGCCAGTGATTGCATAATATTATAGGTACCTATAGAATTGGTAAGAAATACGTCACGGCTGTAAGTAGTCTTAGTGTAGCAAGCACTATGTACAAAACAAAACCAGAAATTTATTAGCAGGTTCGAGCCCGTTTTTGAACTACAGATTGTGGCAGATTTAAGAAATATCGAGAAAAAACTCATTTGTGTGTAAATATAGAAAAACTATTTTTTTAACATCGTTATGACTTATCGTGTAAAACGAAGTTGTTCTAAAGATGTAGTTATCTATTGCCGTACATATCGTTGAATTTTTCAGATAATTTGTATAGGGAAGTTTCAAGGGTGAAGCTAGTCCGCGTCCGCGTCGCCGACTGTGGTGTATCCCAAAGGGAGGAATCTTTTTGTAAATAAAAGAAATGTTAGAATTATCAAACTTTTCAAGATTCTTGACTCAGATATTAAGAGCGAGTAGTTCCAGCTAGAAAATTGGAACATCCCGACTGGTGAGGGTTTCCATTTTTATTATGCTTTTACTGAGAGAGTTTTAAGTGAGCTAGCGGGATAGATTAAGTGAGTTTTGTAACTCAGATTTTATGAGTTGTTATTCCCACATGTAGGGGTCCTGGCCCTCTAGCTAGAAATTCCTTGGGAGAAAGCAATAACCGTTGTAACATCAATATTCTGATGTCAAAACTCAGAACCTTGGTTAAGGTAAACGCGACACATTTACCGCTAATTGTTTACATAGATCTAAACTTCAATGTAAGTATTCCCGTCGCTTGAATCACTCCTTATCTGCCGCGGCGCGGACTACTCACTTTGCCTTTCATAGAATTTAATATTTCATGAGGAAAACTTGGTCTCATGCAACATTTTGTTATTTTATTTGTTATCCTCATAACAGTTAGTGGGTAAATTGTAAATGCTTAATTTGTATAAGGATTAAGTTGGCATTCTTTATTGTTATCCGATAATAATTGTTTTAGTCAACTTTCTAGGTAACTAATTTCAGCAAAATGTTTCCTGAGCTCAGCCCTCCAGAATACAGATTAGACAGGATCCCCTTGAACCCGTAACTTAAAAAACGGCAAAAGTTATGAAAAATTCTGATTTTTGTGTTGAGCAGAATTTAACAGGAACGGGCCTGGCCAAAGAGAATTAAACCTGGCATCTGTTTGTCTTACAGTTGTATCGTAATGCTGGAGCTACTCGACCCACATGTTACTATAGCAGCCTGTTCCTCTGCCCGATGACCCGCTGGAAACTTTCCGTACTTACCTATAAGGGAATCTTTTCCGTTCTTGTTCACATATACAAAGAAAGAAGATCATTTTGCCATAAGTAAGCAGTAAAATATTATTTTTTAGATTTAAACCAAAATACACCCAGTTTTACTGTGGATCTTTTTAATCGTGCGTTTACTTTTAGTATCCGTCATCGAGCCTATATGACTTTGTATATATGTATATATATATATATATATATATAGATAGCTTTATTTTTCGGGTTTCATAAGCTCAGATAGCAAAAACGGGACCTTTTTGGTTATTTTAGTGGTACGATTATTTTGTAGCTCGTCTGTCTGCCAGTCTGTTAGTCTGTAAGTCTGGCAAGGCCGCTCTAATTAAATATGAAGACGAAATTAATATCAAGTACGCAGGTCTGCTACCCTAACTAGCAGTGAAAAAATCAAACCTCTAAGTCAACGCGATCTAAAGGTAAGGCCGTTTACGCTCCGTTTGGGCGCATATTTTAACATTTGTTAGGATATAAGACCTATACGGTACTTCTCGTCGACCTAGAATCCTGATATTTGGCATGAATCAGTCTCATAGCATAAGTATAGGAATAAATCTGAAAACTGTAAATTTGTAGTCACGTCACAAAAAAAAACTTTTTTGCAATTCGGAAAAATCTTGAGACTCGATTCAGCAATTGAACTATTTATATAGGTAAGTTTGTACGGAGCCCCGGAGTTTGTATGACTTTAATCTCGACTCGCACTTGTCCAGTTTTTATCCTTGCGGTGAATTTTGTTGTATCTAGATATTATTCGATCAAATGAATCTGATTTTTAAATCGATATGTAAGGAGGAACTTATATTAGCAGATTCTATCTATAGCTCACAGGCAAATAAAGGCAGAATTATCCTGATTCGGTTCACTTAAAGTGAACCTTAATTTGTTCACCCACCAACTGGCTAATTACGTGGCGTTTAGATAAAATTACTTGGCAAACTTTGACTTTGTGTACATTCATCAAATATCGCAGATAGCTCATACATGGGACGACAGTCGGCGGGCAGTGCGATTGCTCGGGGCTGTGCGTGCTGGCGCGACTGCCGGCATTTGATTAAGTTTGGAAATTTATCGACGGGTTTAATTGCGGTCCGGCGGAAGTGCAGGCGCGGACGAGCGAGGGTGCGAGGCAGGGGCGCGGGGGCGCGGGGGGCACGCAACATGGAAAGGCTTTTGAGGCGGCGCGACACAGGCACCGCGCGGCAGGCGCTACACACCGCCTGCTAGGACACCCTACTATAACATATATGCGGAACGCCTGGAGAACGGAGGATGATGGAGCATGTGGTGAAAGTCTACTCCACTTCGGCGGTACACCGCTGTGTCCTCGTGGAGGGGATCGGCAGCGGTGAACGGCCACGACTACGGGTCGAGAGAGAATGGAAAGCAGCCAACTCTTTCTGCGGAGCAGTATGGCAACTAAAACCGTGGAGGAGAGGATATCATGACTGCCGTAGGCGGTGGTTTGTGCACGACGAGTAATGGGTAGTTTGCCGTCCGGCTGCCTGGTAAGGACCAAGCTCGAGTCGATGGCGCGTTGTCAGAAGACATGGTTGCGATCATGTGCTCTAATATGGTTAATATAGCCTATCTTTGCTGTTAAAGTACTATTGTTGTACAGGTATTGGTATTATTGGTTATTTTGTTCCATGTGAGAAAAAGATATCTTTTGATGTTGAAGGAACACAGGTTGGCCTTAGTAAAATTTCCCTTTCGCTGCACTCAGGGTAAATCGTGTGTGTCGTACAAAAAAATATTTTGATTGAAAATCACGTAGACTTTCATTATAAATAATTGTGTTGTGTTTTCTTATAGGTATTCAATGAATGATCATAAACAGGAACATTTATGACAGTTAATTGATCATGTTTACCTACACATTGGCTCAATCTGTCACGTAGTCCGGTTGATGTCAGTGGCGTGGAATGTCGCGCTGTGGCGCGGTGTGTCCCGGGCTGGTGTCGCATAGCGCCGGCGCCCGCGCACCCCCTCCCTCCCTGCCCCGCACCGCGCCGGCGACACTCGAAATTGATATTGCTCTTAAATTAGGAGCTGGGATGGTGACCACTCGGCGATGCGATGCGATGCCGATGGGACACGCCGATAGCGCTAATGTACTTGTACTACAAATGTGTCGGCTCTCGCGCTCTCACACGGCTGACGAGCAACAGGTATGTGCCGAGCGCTGTGTGACGACCGTGTCGCTCGTGTCACTCATGAGCTAGTTGCCATAACCATTAACATAAACTATTCGATCTGAAAGAATGAAAACACTTTCGCAGTATATCAGACTTCGAAGTGATTTTATGACAGATTCATAATTTCAGTCAGTTTTAGGGTTCCGTACCTCAAAAGGAAAAACGGAACTCTTAAAGGATCACTTTGTTGCCCATCTGTCTGTTTATTTGTCAGTCTGTCAATACCCTTTATCTCGGGTACGCGTGGAGGTATTGAGTTGAAATTAAAACCATATACTCAGGTCTGCGGTCCCTTGAATCTGTGAAAAAAATCAAACTTCCGAGTTAGCGAAAAAAAAAGCAAGGTCTCATAGCACAAGTACAGGAAAGAATCTGATAACTGTAAATTTATTGTTACGTTACAAAAAAAAAAGTTTTCTTGCGATTCGGAAAAAATCTTCGTAACTCAATTCGGGAATTGAACTGCTTGTATAGGTAAGTTTGTACGGAACCCTCAGTGCGCGACTCTGACTCGTACTTGCCCAGTTGTTTATGTAGTGGTGCTGGATATTGTACATTCTGAAATCTTTATTTTCCTAGTCTTGCATGTGATAGTTTTTTTTTTTTTTAAAAAAGAAAACAATAAACGTTGCCCCGCACTAGGAATAACTCTTGTATCGTGGGTATGTTTATAAACAATTAAACTCACACACACAAGACACACAGACCCGGAACACTAATCTGTAGGCCCTGCAAATATTTGTCCTGTGCGGGACGCGCGTGTCGCGGATTCGATTCCAATCTTCTTTCTTCTTCTTTAGTATCAAGTGAGACAACATTGTAAGCTATCATACATTTGCACTATTACATTTATGAATTCAGTGTTTCTTCAAATTAATTGAACTGTGTGTATTTTATTATCTATTGATTAGGGACTGTATCAGTTACAACATCTACTCATTTGCCGTGGATGAAAAGATATAATAAATTTGTGGTTCCCAGTCATAAAGATGAACGGTGTGGTTTGCAGCGACCCACTAATACGACCGCGTGAAGAGTGATGTGATCAGGTGAGTGGCAAGGGGGCGTGTGCATGTCCGCGCGAGTTGCGCAAAATGCACACGATCGGGCAAACGGCCGTCAGTTACAAACTTGTGAGATACGCGATACGTGATCGTAAACAAATTTAAAATGCCGTGTTGTTCAGTGGTTTCATGCAAGAACCGAAGCGATAAGAGAAGCCTGGGTCATCATGGAATCTCTTACCATATGGAAGTACAAGTTTAATACTATATTTATCTTTAAAATCATTAAAAACAACAAATCTTATAATATCCCTTGCTGCTACTACGTTATTTTTGTTTTCAAATATCAAGGTGACTGTATTAATCTTACAGTAAATACATTGCTCTTTAACCACTACTTAATTTTAACGCTCAGTAACGGAACAAGCAATGTAAATATAACATAACGATACTTTATCAGTGCGGTGTATTTCATAATAAAGCCGCTGTTAGTTGCGGCGAGTTAATGATGTGCCTGTATGATCTACTAATATAGACTATCGACCATAATATCGATTGGTTGGATATTCAAAGTAAAATAATGTAAATATTTTTATTTATTTTGATTATTTTACAGAGTTGTAAAGAAATAGCATAATTCAGAATTTAACAACGACTTTTGCTTAAAATAAGGCAACATGTTCTAGCTCTTTATTTGTTCTCTTTATTTAACAAGATAGAATTTTTTTTTTCAAAACTTTATTTTGTTAGAAAAAAAATAGTACAGTATTTTTTTCCTAACAAAAGTCTTACATGGTGAGGTTTAGCAGTAAGTTAGGTAAAATGATAATACAATGTTATTTTATGTTTTCAGTTTCCCGAAAGACGCAATTTTAATAAAGCAATGGATTGATGGAAGGCCACCTAATGGATTCCCTAAAAAAATATAGTACTATATGCTCATTCCACTTTCAACCAGAAATGCTTTAGCCTGTCAAAAAAAAACGCAGTCTTTTTGAATGGGCAATCCTTAAATTAAGACTAGACCTGAGTTAAAGTTTTTTTAGTAACTGAAAGGTTTTTCATGCAATAATTCATAATATAAGTTATTAAAATTTTCAGGATTTTAGAGGACCAGGACATGTACTTGGCCGATTTTTAGTATTTGATATTGACGTTCTGAAATGACGTATATAATGGCCTTATACGGGTAAATGGTTAGTTTTTGGGTTTTATGAAAACAAATTAATAAATAATTAATAATAATTATTATTAAATTATTATTATTAACATTTTATGATTTTGTTTTTAGGACCCAAAAGAAATAGCACAACAAAAAAAATGGAAAAATCGATAACTTTTCTATTTAGTCAATCACTAGCGTAAATGTAAAATAAATTGCTTTTGCATAGCACATCGACATTTCATGTGTGCGTAAGTTGCACGGTGCATGGAAAATACACGTTGTTTTTAGGGAGGTAAGGTTTATAATTGACTGTGTAGTACGGACTGATTTATGATTTGCGGATGTGTGCGCGACTGCGTAAATATTACTGTAAATGTAGTAGTTTCGGCGGTGGTAGGGAAACTGGAGACATCGTGTTCCGGTACAATTTTTACTACTTAACCTATCTCCTCCTTTCTTATATCTATGGATGTGATCTAATCGTCTGATGACGTCACTCGACCCATCGCCACACACTACATAGGTACCACAGATGATCGAGTTCCAATCGGAATTCAATTTTAATTCGACCACTTTGGAACCAAGTTTATTTTAGAGAGAACTGTAATTAAAGCAAAAATAAATTTACAATAGATAATATTTATCATACACAGTAGCAGAAACGAAAAACCTTTTTGAAATCTCATTACTAAATAGTTATTTTTTTCGAAAGTCCTCGATTTAGTCATCCATAACTCATCGAAATCAATCCATATTGGTATTAAAGTGGACAAGATCAATAAAATAATTCAATATTAATTATCCTCTGTATTAACCAGTTTTGATTTGAATACTCGTGATCATAATTATTATCAGCACAGGGTCATAAATAGGAATCGCTGTACATTGAGCTGCGAGCGGGTCTACGGCTAGGTTACGACCTACGGCGCTCGTAGACACTCGTAGCCCTTTCGTAGCACCATACACAATATTATGACGTAGTAAGACTGATTCAGTGTGAAGTTTTTATTTTTAGGTTTGTGTTGTCTGGTGTCAGTTAAGATTCATTTGTTATGATTTTATTTTGTTAAATTTTGAGAGCCGTTTGTCACTATAGGTAGATCGCCGATGCGTTATTTGTTAGTAAATATTATTTATTATGGCAGTTGGTATCTAAAATATTACGAAATAGTTTTTGCCAGCGGTTTTGCCGAGGTGAAAGCTGGAAATTATTTCAAGGGAACGTGCTATCGGCACCAAAAGTATCCTTTATCCTTATTTATTTATTTTCTTTTATTGTAATCGGAAGCAAACAGTATTAACAACTAACAAAAACAACAAATTATGCAACTATAAACCAATGACATGTTTTCGCATTTAAATCGCTATGAAGAGCCTGCTTGATATAGAAAAAAAATGTTAATTACAATGATGGTATTAAGGCACTTTAACAATACGACACAATAATTATATCACGTTTTACAGTGCAAAATAAAACAGTTGTCGAACCAATGTTTGGTAAGTTTTCGATTGAATACACGCGGCTTAGTAGTGAATAAGTCAAGGTCAGAAAAGTCAATCAAATTAATGTAGGACTTTGCGCATCTTATAAAGATCGAATTCTGTCTGTAATTTGTTCTGTTGTAATTAGTCTGTCTGTAGTCTGTAAATTTTAGCAGATCTAGTGGAGGCGCGTAAATTAATCTTGGAGAGAAGTTGCGGTGCGTCAATGTAAGATTGTGCTAACTAACGACGAAAGAGATATTTGATATATTCCTTCTCTCCCTGTGTGTAAAAGTGGTAGTAAATGGGACCTTTTTCGTAATTATGATCGCGGGTTTTACACTTACACTGCAGGTGTCGCGTAAAGTTTCGCTGGACAGATTCCAATCTTGAGATATAGATGACATACATGGGATTCCAAACCTGCGAACAGTATTCAAGTGAGCTATGGACGAACGAACAATACAATATTTTTATTATATTGAGATCTGTAAACTGGAAACAAGATTTTTTTAAGAACCCCATGGCTTTGTTAGCTTTATTTACTATGTGATCTACGTGCTTCTCGTAGGTAAGTTTGGAATCGTGTATCACACCTAAATCTCGTATATAATCTACTCGTTTCAGTTGGTCTTTCTTTAGAATGTATGTGTGGGATATGCTGTTGGTTTTGCGAGTAAATATAGGCATAAGGCATATAAAAAAATTGAGTTCCCGATTATTAAACTGACAATAGTTTTCTAGTCTTTCGAGATCTCGTTGCAGAGAGTAGCAGTCTCCGACAATATTTATGTGTTTGAAAATCTTCATATCTTCTGCGTAAAGTAGGAATAATGAATTTTGAAAGCATGTGTGAATGTCGTTTATGAAAATATTAAATAACAAGGGCCCAAGAAGCGATCCCTGGGGAACTCCTGAAGGGACTACATGCCGCTTCGACACAACACTGTTGACTACGACAGCCTGGGAATGATTCTTTATGTAAGATGTTATCCACCGCTATAAGTTACCATGAATACCTGCATAAAAAAACTTCTGTAAGAGTATATTATGGTCAATACGGTCAAAACATTTACTATTTAGTCTGTAAAAATACAGTCCACCTGACCTCCATCGTCCGTACAGGATGTAGCAAAATTGATAAAAGACAGAAGGTTGGTAGTGGTCGATCGGGTTTTAAGAAACACGTGCTGTTGGGGAATGATGATCGAAGAAAAAGCGCTGTACACTTGCGTGTAGATGATGCGTTCAAGTATTTTACCAAAATAAGCATAATTTGGATATGGGTCTGTAGTTATTAATATCGCTTTTATTCCACTTTTGTGAACGCGTACTTCCAAATACTAGGAACAATTCCATTTTTAACAGAACACATGAAAATAATCTTTAGTGGCTTAACTAGTCCTTTGGCACACTTGACAATACTTAAATAGTGGCGGTATGTTGTCAGCACCCGCGCCTTTAGTGAGATCTAGAGATTCTAAAAGTCTAAGCAGGTGGTTTGAATTTATTTCAATGTCACCTATGTTTAGTGCAGACTGCAGAGTCGGTAGGAGCATTTATTGGGCTACTCGAATTTCGGTCTGAAGTAGAAAGGAAATTCGACTAGAATTACGCTGTAAAGGCATCACTAATTTCATCACTTGTGTTGTAGCATCGACCTTCAAATGACATACTGGGAGAGGTACACAAATCTACAGGAGAGTGTTAGTGCCCTTCTTGTTCGCTTTTATGAAGGACCAAAACATTTTTGTTTTTTTTATGAACAATCAATCAATTCAATCTTCTTATTCAGGACATGGTCGTCCCGTGTGCCAAGTTTGAAGATGTAACAGGTCAGCACAATAGAGTTGCTTTTGAACTTGTAGTATTAGTATGGATTTTATGGGAGCTCTCGTTTATTTACCAAAAATAATCGAAATGTACGTGCGTACGTGTTTGACATAAAGCGATCCTCGTTGAAGTAGAATCGAGGTCGCACATTTTTCTTCAAAACTATTTAAATTCCTTGCTTGGCCCAGTATTCGGCCACAGCAATGTTGTCCCCTAATGCTGTCATTAGATCCCTACGTGAACAAGTGATGCAGGAGCAGGGCATGTGATGCAGGATGGGAAATGAGTCATGGTCGGCGGAGAGACGCCGCACCAACCTGAGATTGTCTTTGCTGCGCCCAACCTGAGTGCGGAGCCTGTTTATTATTTTTTATTTATTTCAGGCATAGTCCATAATTTAAATACAAAATTAAAATGTAAAAATAAATTAAAATAATCAAACAACATGAGATGTCATCTTACACATAAAATGAAATTCAAAAGAAAGTAAAATTAAAGTACAAATGAAATAACACATTAGGTACATAATAAATCACAAAATTAGAGACGCAATAATTACAATAATTTTCACACACCACAATTCAATGCCACAAAGTCAAAATATGAGAAGAGCTGCTAACATGAAGCTGCATCTATCTCTGTATCAGCGTCAGGTCCCACCGCACCGCTCGGACAACACTCTCAGGAGACTGTTCGAGCTGCTTCGTAGGCGACTTAATAGTGAAGCGCTCCGCTTCCTTACGCCTCAGCAACCGTCGTCGAAGCACTACAAAATCGCGGAAGCCCTAACAGTATCCTGAAAGCATTGTCGTACTGCACACGCTGTATGCCCGCTGCGTAAAATTGGTTCACAGGCTGCATGTGTAAAACGACTGGTAATAAGTTATGTAAAGTCTCTTTTACAGGTCTAGTACATCGCGCAAACCTGCGAGCCAATATATTACACCAGACAGGTAGCGCCCTGCCCTCGCTCAATGTCCTGTTTTCCACATTGGCCATGGCAACTTGTGAACATTAAAATCGTACGAAGGTACGCAAACTTACTCATATGAGTGGGTAGTATACCGCTCATCAGTGTGTGGTGTGTGTGTGTCGCCAAACCACTGCACTTAACGTTCCCGAAATATTTGCGGCTCTTACTATAACACCAGCTCGACATTCCACAAGTCTCACTCATTATATTCCACTCGTGTAGTCACTCGGAATCAGAAAACAAATGAATTAACTATACATTACTATTATTAGTTTGCTCCTGTTCAATCGATGTAGAGAGGTCTCTTGTGCTGTATGTGTTGAGGCACAAAGGTCAGGATAGTCAACTAGGAGTCCGCAGTCATTGAGGTTACCTTACAAATTCCTGAGTGTCAGAAGTAATTGACAGCGACCGAATTAGAAGCCGTCGTGTCGATTTTCTGTTTTATTTTGGTGTCAGTTATTTATTTTAGAAAAGATTACACGCAGCACCTTGTTATGCTTGATATTAATATTCTAATTAAGTGAACATACCTAGGAGGCAATAAGTGTGTATCCTCGCTTTAATGTTGACACTTATTTTTAAATGAACGATTGATATAAAAAGTCGTAATATTATTCAAACGTATGTAGTTGTGTGTGTCTCGCGGCCGCCTGCTCGCATGACGGCTATCAACGTTAATAGTGTTATCATTATCGCACAGATAAGATTAGATGTTGCGATTAGATCGCAGGCGTAGTCACGGAGTGGATACCTCGCAAAGGACAAGACAAATTGTTTGACGTATACGTAATATTAACAGGTGACCGACATGTTCGTAATATTACGAGCTTGTTGTGCAATCACACTAATATTGTCAAGACAAAAGTTTCTAAGTATGTATGTTTGTAACTTGTTCACAGTCAAATGGTTGAACGAATTTGGATGATATTTGGCACGAGGGTAGACCATGTCCGGGAATAGAATTTAGGATACATCTTATTTCAGGAGTATGTTCCCTTACATTCGACGCCGGCGAAGCCGTTGGCAGCAGCTGGTTGTGTTGTTGGATATTTGCAAATTATTTGGAGGATTTCTGCGAATTTTAATTTAATGAAGAACGACGACGATTTCAATTAGTAGGTATTGTATAATACACACAATACTAATTCAGTTAAATGCTAAAAGGTTAAAGTTTTCAAACGCTAAACTTGGCTACTTAGTGAGAGCGTTTCCTACCTTGCAAACGTGGTCATTCTCCATAACCCGCACGGATGTCTGCATTAATTGGTTACAGGTTCTCTCTTGTAGGAATTTAGAAGATCATTAGTATGACGAGTGCCTGTGAGAGAGGTGTACGAGTATGATAAGGAATTAGTTAATTATTGCAATAGAAGTATCAGTATTAAAGCTTTTTCATGTTATTTGAACACTACGATTTTTCATAAACTTCAAGAAAACTCGCTTTCATTAAAATACTATGAGTTTCATTTAGTTGAATAATAGAATGCTTTGCACCACGAGATCTACTTACGATACTACTTGGCTAAATCAATAGCATAAATAGTAAAATGCCAGCTGAATAGTGTTAGCAGAACTAGACCTCACCAGGTAAGAAGATTTGTGACATGAGCTACCAGATCGGCGTGCACACGAGAAGCTCACGAAGAGGTGACCTTGTACGTGCGCGCAGTTGGCACGACACGCCGCACCCCCGCACCCCGCGTCAATTACTAAACAAACAACACCGCGACACTTGTGATCACTTGTCACACGTTAGCCGACACCTGTCACAACATCTCAAAGATCCCGCTGATTAGATGCTTATCACGGTGTTTACTATTATCATCTTCCTATCATTTCCTGTTTGCTACCGAATGAAAATAGTTCTGTAGTATAATAATAGATGCTAAGTTGTAAGTCCTCCAAGCTGATAATAATGATAATATAGAAAACTCTCATCAGTCTGTTGTCTAAGTCTTATCTCAGTTTAGTAATTTATTAAACTATTTTTTTTAAGAGGAACAAATCTGTCATGTGACAAGTATATTACATAATAATGTATCGATTGCAACCATTGCAGTATCAACAAGATAGCAAAATAAAAGAGATTTTGCTTTCTGATACTGCTTTGTATCATGCCGCGTTGCACATACTTGAGGTATCTGCGTCGTGTCCACACACAGCAACATGTAGCATGTGGAGTGCTGAAGTCGGCAGTCTCAAGTGCGCCGCAGTCGGGCGCCGCCGGCTACTCACACGCATAAGTGCACTTTACTCTACTCGCTGGTAGTAGCGTGTGTTCTACGTCAAAACATGTCAGGAGGTACCGACTAAGTAAACATTTCAGAGTAATCATTGCTTTCTGGATTTCTAAATTAATAGAAACTAATGAAGCCAGTTTTAGCCCTACGCTTCACCTGCGTGGAGATTGGAAAGAAAATCATTCCAAAAAAACATCCCACAAGGCTGCTACTGGGCTAGTTACTTACCACCGGGTAGAATTATAGTTCTTAATCTGGATCATG
Source organism: Mythimna vitellina (assembly GCA_949316375.1). Lineage (NCBI taxonomy): Eukaryota > Metazoa > Arthropoda > Insecta > Lepidoptera > Noctuidae > Mythimna > Mythimna vitellina. The sequence goes on along the minus strand of OX438687.1, from coordinate 304,702 downwards.
GTCTACTCTAGTTCCCTCTAAATGGACCCAGCGCTGACCGAAGGAGTATCTGACAAGGTCGTGTACGTCGTGGCGATGCAGCCGTGCGGGTCAATCACCTCAGTGCTGATGATGTCATCAACAGACCCTCGTCGCACTAATAGCATCACGTGGCCGCCGTACGAAACTATAAACAATCACTTGTATGGACAAAAAGTAGCGCACTGTACATCTTATGGATATTGTCATTTTTTGTTGATGACCAGAATGTAATAATATTAGTAATAAGTTGGACCATCTCTAGCAGGCAGGCCAGTCAAAAAAAATGCTAATGTGAAAACTATGTTAGTATCTCGAAAAGAAAACTAGTGCCTGTGAAGCAATGTGTGCATCACAGGCATCAAATTAATTTAGGTACGTTTAGCGCTAAACATATTATCACTCTGTCATCTTTAAAGTATTGGCAGAATCACAATGTTTTGAATTCGTTTAAGTAGCTCTAAATATTCTCGTATGTATTTGGTCATTTGTGCTTGATCTATTTCAAAACAAGTAGATCTGGATACTTCGCCCGCGTACATAAAATATAGTCAATGTCACATAAGAATAAAGCAGCTTTCTATCGGTGAAAAAAAAAAATTGCAATCGGACGAGCGCTTTAAGAGATTACCTCCTACAAACAAAAAACAACAAACTTTACCTCTTGAAAGGTAATATCGCTGAAATTGACCAGTCATAGTAGTCCAAGATCACAGAGCAATCTGACATAACTTATTTTTACATGGATGAAATCTTAGGTTCTCAGTAACGTCTTATGTGCTTTGAATACCTTTGTGCTTGTGGCTTGTCCACCCCCTTGGGGCCCCTGGGCAGGTGAGAAAGGGATAAAAAAATAAGAGTTGCTAAAATTAAATGTTTATGGCTGATTTTTATGTATGTTTTGTAGAATATTATTCTAAAGTAGTGTCAGACACTTTCCACGGACCAAAACTTGTGTGAGACGCTTTAAAGCTCCATAAAAATAAATGTTCCACTAAAAACTTTATTTATTTCTACATGTCTGATTTTTAAATATGTTATTAAGGTAACTATTACAAAGTTATATCTCAATAGTCAGACAAATTGTAGTGACCAAACATCCCCTAAACACAAAAATTATTCAGCCGAGAGTATGAGCGCGAGAGCACGCATGCGTTTTAGAGCGAGTGACACGATTTCATGCACTAACTATCTGTTTGGTTTTGGAATCGGAAGTAGTGTTCGAAGTTGGTACAAAAAAAAAGAAAGGGGAGTAATTTGACTTAGTTTTGTGAAACTAGTTCGATGTAAGGGTTTAAAATATTAAGTGTCACAAAAAGGTGTTAAAGGTTTTCGTGTTTTTCTTCTTACCGCAAAATTAACTACAAGATTTACAGATTGCTTAAATTTCCTCATGTGGCATACAATCGGAAGAGATCGCGTCATTATTGCCATAAATATTACGGCTATCTCTTCTGTTGAATTGAATGTCCTACAGGTGCCTAATATTACTTGTGGCGCCTAATGTTTGAGATGTCTAGATATTATTATATTGTTATTATAGGGCTTCTATTATCTATGATATTCTAAAAAGACGCTGGAAAGAAAATTAAAAGAAAACCACTGCACAAAATAACCTATGTGAACATCGACAACCTTGTAATCGATCAATAATTTAAAACAGTCGGAGATAAATGATCTAATTTATTTTGAAAATCCATACTTAATGTTGTAAATGTGATAGTTACTCTGTCTGTTACTCTTTCGCGCTTTAACTTCTGAACTGATTTTGATAAAATTTGATATATGATAAGCTTGCACCCCAAGGAAAGACAGGCTTTTTTTTACCTAGCTTCGATTTCGGCTTCGCATCTGCGATAACCGACATTCACGCGGACGAAGTCATGGGCAAATGCTTGAAGGTTATAAGTAACACTTTAACTACCCTGAAAAGTTGAATGGAAACCAACTCAGAGGTCAAAGTCTCTTTTAAAGTCCATACAGTATACATGTAATGGTCAAATCATATGACAACCATGCGAATTAGGGTCTAAGATGGTATTTTGAGGAAAAATGACACGACAATAATGATTGAGTGTGCACTAATTAAAATTTTAAAAACTAAATTGTTCAGGCTCTGGACAGTGCAATCGATTGGCCTGAAAAAAAAACAACCTAAAAATAAATATATTAGAAAGCACACAGATAAAATTCTAGCACAAATATATCGTTTTATATTATGACTTAAAAATAATTAGACTGATGTAGGTACGATGATACTGCAATTCTGGCTTACCATGATTATGCTTCATCCGTACTTAGGTACGGGATAGTAATACATAGTGGGATAACTCAGATTTTGACAGAGTTTTTAAAGCTCAAAATAATGTATTCAAGCAATTTGTGGAGCTCTCTTTTTAAACAGCTGTAAGCCACTATTTCAAAAACTTAAAGTTCTTTGCCATGTTTATATATTTTCAATATATGTATTTTTGAATGCAATTTAATCGAAACTAGTAGGCCAAATAGCCGAACTAGGCATAAATACAGACTTTGGCTGCCACCAATAAAACTAAAATTATTTAAGAAAAATTTACACTGCATGTCGATTATTATTTACAATAATTTACCAATTAATTATTAATTAAATTAGTTTATTATAAAAGTGTATATGTTATGTACGGACTAAGTGATTATTAGGACATTATAAAAAAACCCACACTCTTTGAAAAATATTCATTAAAAGAGGGTAATATGAAAACAACTATTGAAATAATCAAATAGTCAAATTTAATTCAATAATATACGGGTTAGTGCCTGAAATAAACGAAAATAAAAAATAAAAATATTAATAAAATAAATCACCCGGGCACATATGGGGAAGAGCAATCAAAACCAATTTTCTTTCACTATAATTTGATCTATCACTTTAGAAGTCTAGTCAACTGTTATAAATTTACATATTGTGATATGTAAATGCAATCCCTATTTTTTAAATCTGGTGGTAGGATTTTATGATTGTTTCTAGTGTTAACTTAAGGAAAATCTACAGCAGGAACTTAAGAACATCCAAAAAGGCGGGCTATGCGTGAGAGCAAATATTTTAAAAAGAACTTTTTACATTTTATTAGGGAAATAAGAAGGAGTGTCATATGCTAAAAGTCAAGAACTGAAGTATGACAGAAGCACAGAATTATTTTGGTGTGCTTGAAAAAAAATCTCTGTGAGATTGAGCTTATAAACAAACCAGGATATATTGACAACCTGGATGAGTCAGGGTTGCAATTAAGTGATCGCTCAGGACATGTTTTGGGACAAAACGGTTCCAAAGTGGTATCGGACTGCTACATTCATCACTCCCGGATACTCCTGGAGAGTTTAGAGTCAGCTCTATTTATTTTTATGGTAACTGATAGTAGGGAGAATAATTCCAGGGACATCCCTGGAATTGCCTTGGTACTGCCTTTACAAGCCCTAATTAACAAAACCTGCACACACCAACATCAAGCACCCCCAAACGCTCTCACGTGTATAATATTAGTTGAGATATTAACATTGATGTCACAAGCTCCAGGTGCTTAGTCAATAAATAACACATTAAACGACAGATAAGGCATTCATTTGATGAATATTAAATAGTTTAGGAATATTAATTTTAGAAACTGCATTCTAAATGACTATTTACATCGAGCAGATATTTTTTCCCACGAGTCCGCGAGCTCTCGCCGGTCGCCGCGACCTGTCGTCAAGGATATAGCTCAGTTACTTGTGACCTAACTCAAGCTTTGTTGTGTTGTTTTATATTGAAACTAGTCCCAATAGTTTCAGCTGTGCGTTGATATATCAGTCAGTCAGTTTCTCATTTTATAATAGATAATATGCTATTACACATGTATGATTTTCTGTATTGTAACTTTCAGATTAAATTGACATTTAGTTGTGTGTGTGATGGATGGATTGTGTGAAGAGTGATATGAAAGAAAAGGAAGTTAGTGATAGCATGACGAGTAACAGGGCAGAGTGGAAGAAAAAAACGTGTTGCGCCGACCCCAAATAACACGGGATAAGGGCAGGAAGATGATGATGATGAGTTGTGTGATGAAAGTAGGTAAAGTGTAGTCGATCTTGCTCAAAGGTATATCTGTGATTAATAAATAAATGCGAATATAAACTAGAAGTATTAATTTAAAATTATCTAAATTTTAGTTAAAATAAAGAAAACTTTTAGAAAACGTTATTGCTGATGAACTAAATACGTATGTTCAGTAGTAGCAGAGCTAGCGCTCTGGGGTCTGGAGCGAATTGATTCGGGGCAAAAATTGGCCATGATGCTGCTAACGCTCACATTGAGATGAAATCAATGATCTTGTACACTGTACTCAATAACTATTTAGTATGTGTGATCGAAACTAGCGCAGTGAGTGCTAAGATTACTTGTAAACAGATGAACGACGCGACGATGTTCGCACGCTGTCGGAGCGAGCTACTCGTGCGTGACGTCATTCTACTGAAATTCTTGACAAATACTTGAGTAGATAATAAAAATTAATATTCAGTTAGTGGGTGGAATTCATTCGCCTAGAATGCATTTTGTGTGCTAATATACCTACAAGAAAAAAAACCTATAAGACAAAATATATATACCTAAAAGAAAAAATCGAATATTAGAAATTACACTACTTTTTTTTTAGGTAGGAAATCATCTAATGACATCTCTTGCTCTTTTGTGAGGCGGGAGTGCGTGTCAGACTTTTACTGACTAAAACCTACTCTGGTTTCTTCTTTGCCTTCGTTCCAGGGCCCCGGGGTTCTCTTTCGTATCACCCATGGCCCCAGTAGGCTGCGACCTTGCTGGGTACCTAGGGTTGCTGATATTTACTTGAGGAGCGCGTGGAACACTATGCGCCGTCGACGGCTTGAGCTCGGTTCGGACGGTTACCGGGCAGTCGGAAGGCGAGCTACCCATTGTTTGCCGTCTGCAAGCCCGCGCCTACGGTGGCCGGAAATTGGGATCAGGATCCCGGCGGCTGGGGCATGAGGGCCGTTGCCTCTCGCGTGTATTTTGCAGAAGGAAGTGACCGCCTGCCACTCCTCCTCGCTCCGGACCATGGCCTGTACCAAGGCCCGGCGCGAGAGATCGCTGCCACCGAGCGCCCTGACGAAAACACGGCGTTGCTCTGCCCAGGCGGGGCACACCTCTACCATATGCTCCACCGTGTCCTCCGGGCAGTCTACACAATAGTGACACCCGGGCGTTTCTTCCGCACGATTTCGGTGCAGGAATCTCCCGAACTGACCATGTCCAGTGAAGACCTGCGTCATGCAGAAGGTAAGGACGCCGTGTTGTCTTTCCAGACACTCCTCAAAGAGGGATCTTATCGCCATAATTGTACCGTGCCCAAGAAATGACTCTACTTGTCATTAACATAAACATAAACAGAAATACAGCGAGTAGGCACAACTTTACTGAAGCTAAAGATGATTTGTAATTAAACAAAGTAACTCTGACTCGTTCACGACAGTTTGAGATAATTATATGAAATGCTATGCTATGCTATGCTATGCTATGCTTCTGATTGTGCTCGTAATGTGATTTATTTGTTTCTGAATCGATATCTATCCAATAAAATAAAGATTAATAAGTTTCGATAGCATGTTAGTAGATCGTAATGTTCGGTGATGCGATTCAGTTAATTCTGACCCAGCGAAGAGTAACAACTACAAAGAAAGGGTTCAGTTGTTACAGACTAACTTGGCGCTTATTTTAAATGTATTTTCAGACAGATAAGCGTAATAACTTTTCCTCCTGACGCTGAAAGTAATTGCAATGTTTAATACTTAATGCCCAATTACTTTTTTGCATAGAAAATCATTAAAAAATTTCTTCTGGGTGGAGCGAGAGGGAGCATCAGACTTTTACGAACTGAAACTCACCCATGTTTCTACGATTGTCATTCAGATTAAATACTTAGGTGTATTCTTGGATAGCAAGTTGAACTGGGGCCTACACATCGACCAAATTATATCACGCGCAAGAAAGTTAACCTGGGCGTTGAATTTAAGAATTTAATAAACATTACTGATCTATTTCTATAAAACTAATTCATACGGTATACTACTCACTAGCACAGTCATTACTGGGTTACTGTGTTATGGTATGGGTGGAACATGCAAGACCATCATGATTAACTTGAAAAGAGCTCAAAGATCACTCCTCAAAGTCATGACTTTTAAACTATACCGATTTTCGACGGTGACCCTGTACCAAAACTGTCAAGTTCTAACAGTGAGACAATTGTATCTACTGAACCTACTCATACAACAACATCGTACTACTTCCTACAATGGCCATGCTACAGGTAGACGCATGGTTCTCTATGTTTGTCCATATATTAAATGCAACACTGCATCAGCAAGGCGGCAGCACATATACTTGGCAACGAAACTCTACAATAAAGTCATTACGTTACTAATAATAAATCAACTTACACGGAATAGCTTCAAACACAAAATAAAAACATGGCTCCAAACATTAAACCAACCTATAGGTTGTGTCTATGCAAGTATTATTATTATTTTTATTTTCAAGCATATTGTTATTCTTTTTTTCTCATTTTTTTTTGTAAATTTCCCCATTGGGAGAACACACTGACTTCTGTAATACAGGTTTTTACCTAGCTCAGAAGTCAGGGCTTCAAATATTTACAGTGTAAAATAATTGTTAGTGTTGATAAACTATTTGATTTAGTTAGGCTCTAGCGCGTTCCGGCTAATTTACTGACAGCTCTTTGGGTCGCGCGAGTGGAGATTAGTTACAACGCTTCACTCGCTGCCTATATAAACAATGTGTGTATAGTACACGTAAAACTTCTATCCCTATTTATATTCGTCTTTGTTTGTCGTGGGAATGGTTGTCAATGCGAATATCAACACGCTAGAACCGCGGCGCTATCCGTGCCTTACTACTAACTTCTAAACAATAAGATTGAAAACGCGACCTCGCTGATCACTGTTCGCTCCGGACCGAGCAGGCGTCGCGCTCCGGTGCTTCCCGGTACCCGTTCGCGCCCCACTGTGCATTGTCGCCTACTCTAACTGCTCGATATACGACCCATGCGGAAACCGAAACTAGACATATTTTTATCTAACAATAATAATTAATTTGTATTCAGTTTTTTAGTTTTTTGATTGCTTTGGTGCAAACTGTAAGTATATAAGTATTTACTAATATTTAAATTATATGTTTTATTTGTTACATTAATTTAAGATCTCTCACAAACTCTTCTTTTCTTGTTTCTGCACACTATTGTCTATATTTCTTTTAAACTCTCCTTGCGCAGGTGAAAGAAATTTCTTTTGAAATAAGCAGTATCTTCGTACATTTTTTTTTTTATAATGATCTGTCTTCTTCTGTTATATGTGTTTACATAAATTATAAAATAAATAAATAAAGAAATAAATTGCTGTGAGACAAACGGGGCGGGCGGCGCCGGGCGGCGGCTTATAGTCGTGAAACAAACATCACGTTTCAACATACCACAATAGCGTGATATAGATGAGAATTATCTGATGACCGTGATCTCACGATACTCAGACATTATCATCAAATTGTAATAATAATCCGCGACTCGTATCTCTGAAATCTCGAATCTGTTAAATATATGCGTAGACAACCAATGTCTCGTTTATCTGATAATTTATGATACCTACTGAGTGAGATTTTCTCCTACAATACGTAATAACTTCCTGCAAAACAAATTAGCCTTATATGAAGAAACACATTCTGTTACTAGCTTTACTCATGGCTTTGTTCGTGTTATGTTTTTAATTCTTTGAGATGGCCACGAAAGTAGTTAGTTGTTTAGGTTTTTTTTACTCGTCATATACTCGTAATATGTAGTTACTATCACTAACATTTAAAATTTTGCAGTAAGCAAAACAGTCATAGTCAATAATAACCAAACAGGAGCTACATTGACTTTTAATCTCTGAAAATCATAGCTATTTAACTATGATAAGAATCAGTTGATAACAGCCGCTGCATTAATTACAGCTAAACTGTTCGTTGAGCTAGCATTACGTATCTTATCTTATATGTCAATATGGACATGCGAAAGTTGAGCTGTGATGACGTCACGTGGCGTTCTACCTCACAAGTAGCGGAATGTTATGAACTTTTGATGTATCTAGTTATATTTTTTTTTTTTTAAATATGATTGTTTGGAACAATTTTCTAATATAGAATTCACTGGCCCCGGGCAATATAGCGGTAAACGCCGGTTACGCCCTTTTTAATGTTATTTGATTTTTGGCTTCTCTGAGTATCAGTCTATCACTCTTATTTTTTTCAATTTTTTAAAATTAATATTTCTTTAAAATAAATGACAATAACAGCTTTATTGCATGAAAAATTATCTTACGACTAAAAATGTTTTATTGCATTACTCTATGAACCATAACACAAAAAACCGGTGAACATCTTTACACTACATTTCTAAACAAAGAGTAACAGTAATAAGTTTAACCGATGATACAGCTAAGCTTTGGCTATAAAATTTCCCTGAAGAAGGTGGTAATCGGCTGGTACGCTCGAGATCTAAAGCGGAAAATACGTCGTATTATATTCTTATAGTCCTGAATCTCAGTGGTTGATGTATTTATAAAGTCATTAAAGATGTTACAATTGAAACAATAGCGTCTATAATTTGTATTATACATTTTTTCAATTATTTCATTAAATATTTATACCAATACAATTATTTTTAAAAGGTTAAATAGGTAAAAAAAATAGCTTTCATTTGACGTTTTGCACGCCTGTTTTGGATCACTGTACGCTGCACTATAAACAAATTAGCTTCTTTTATTTCTCCTGTAAAAACTGATTTTTGATATTACCGCTTTATTGCCCGGGGCCAGCGATTGACTGGTGTCTGTGACAACCAAAAAAGAGTATACATAACTAATAAATATATATATATCTTCTTAGCGTATCGATGGTAAAACTAGTTAAATTCCTTGCATGGCCCAGTATTCGGCCACGGCAGTGCCGTCCGCTGATGCTGTCATTTGATCCCTACATGAACAGGTAACAGGGCACGTGATGCAGGATCAAAGGTGGGACATAGTCTGCGGAGAGACGCCGCACAAGCACTGAAGATCGGAACCGTCCGAGAACCCCCGTCTGTGGAGATTGTCTTTGCTGCGCCCAACTTGGGTGCGGAGACTATATATATATATTTATATTTATATAAAAGTGAAACTGACTGACATATCAACGCACAGCTGAAACTACTGGGACTACAACGTAAAATTATGCAGAAGACTTCCTTTTAAGTTTTATGGTGTTGGCGGGCGCTAAGAAAGGGTTTTTGGAAATTGAACCTTTGAAGAGGGGGAAATTCGTTTGTATATAAAATTTTATTCCTTGGGCCTATATACTTGAAACATAGCATAATTAGTAACCTAAGTACATTCAGTCAAAAAAGTATCGGGAATGGATGATTTGTTTATGGTTCCAAATTCAAATTTTTGTTTTTTTGTAGTTGTTAGATTGGCACAACTGTTTTCCATTTTGGCGCGGAGTTTGAGTTGCATCTGTTATTTATATTAAATACAGTGCTGGTTTTAGTAATATCAAATATAGTGTGTATTGCGAATTTCATAATAGACAAAAATATCGAACAAAGAGTTTGTCTTAAATTTTGCATCGCCAATGGAATTTCGTGTTCGGAGTCACTAAAAATGTTACAGAAGGCTTACAGTGAATCGACTTTATCAAAAACTCGTGCTTATGGGTGGTTCAAAGCGGTCGAGATGTGATGGAAGATTTGCCTCGCTCTGGTAGGCCGTCAACGTCTGCAACTGAAGTTAACATCGCAAAAGTGAAGAAAATAGTGACTGAAAATCCCCATTCAACTCTGAGAGAGATAGCCGCCGAACTTTCTGTATCTCACGAGTCGATCCGTACCATTTTAACTAATCATTTGGGTATGAAACATGTTGCTGCTCGGCTAGTCCCAAAAGATCTGAATTTTTTTCAAAAACTCAATCGCATGATAGTCGCTGAGGACATGCTAGAACGAGTCAGTTCGGACCCAACATTCGTGAAACGCGTTGTTACTGGTGACGAGACGTGGGTTTACGAGTTTGACATGCAAACTAGTCAACAAGCTTCGGAGTGGCGCCTTCCAACTGAACCGAAACTGAAAAAACCACGCCAAAGTCGATCAAAAGTCAAAGTCATGTTGACTGTTTTCTTTGACTATCGCGGTGTTGTGCACTCTGAATTCTTACCGGAAGGTCTAACGGTAAATAAAGAATATTATTTGAGCGTTATGCGGCGTTTAAGAGAGCGAATTCGACGAAAAAGGCCAGATTTGTGGAAAGAAAATTCTTGGATTTTGCACCACGACAATGCGCCTTCGCACAAGGCTATCATTGTCAACAAATTTTTGACCAAACACTCAACAAATACCATCCAGCAACCACCATATTCACCAGATATGGCTCCTGCTGACTTTTTCTTTTTCCTAAACTCAAATTACCACTTCGTGGCACCCGTTTTCAATCGATAGAAGACATAAAGGAGAATTCGCGGCGAGAACTGAACTCAATTCCGGAAGCAGCGTTTAAAAAATGTTTTGATGAATGGATTATTCGTCGGCGCAAGTGTATCGTTTCTAAAGGAGCATACTTTGAAGGTGATAAAATAAATTTGGATGAATAACAGAGATTTTGTGTATTATTGATCTTTTCCCGGTACTTTCTTGACAGAGTAGTATATAAAAAGGTTTTTATTATACAAATTTTAAACAAAATGAATCATAAGGGCTGACTTTATAAGTTTTTTTAAAACTACTCTCAAAATACGGTTTAAGGCGTGTTAAAGTTTTTATGAAAATATTCTCGCGAACGAAGTTGTTGCAGAGTGCCGCCAGCCTGAATATATTTTCAATGCTGTTTTCCTGGTTATCAGCTCCTTTTATTCCTTATTCCTCCAGCACTCAACAGAATACATATTTTACATTTATATATTAATACACTTTAATGATGACAAATTAGGAATACTTCACGAAATCTGTTTTATATATGTCTTTTCTAAACATAGGCGGAATGAACGAGATACAAAAATTTCCATCTCAAATGACAAATATCAGTTAGTACTGTTTATACGTGCAAAAGACATCAACGCGCTTCACAGGCAAATGGAGACATTGTCAATATTGAGTTTATAATAATAATATTCCACAACCCACACAACGCCGTCTAGTCCCAACTAAGCAGAACTTAACCTGTACGGTCGAAATGCTCTATTTAAAGATTTAACCAAACGCCAACCCAGCACCGAGCACTTGGACCGTACGGGTGAAAATATAAATGTTCATAAGGTCGTCATATTTCCACCGTATGAGGTCCTCTATAGCCGCAGCGGCAGCACCAGCATACCTCGATGAACTAGAAAGATGATAAAGCACTGCCATACAACGTGGTAATACGACCAGTTAATCATTTGGACACACTTTCAGTCGACAGCGATGCGGAGAAACTTTTTGAAGCTATATTTTAAGATGTTTCGTTAGGAGTTTTGGTTTTAAGTGTATATATAGTATAGTAATTTAAAGTTTTTAATAATTTTAAGATGTTTTTATATTATAAGTATATTTTAAAGTATATACAAAATACAAATATGTTTATTGTTCCAAAAGGGAACATAATAAACATCAAGGGAATATCTGTTGTAAATAAAAATTAAGTCAATCCTACTTGCGTTCTACTCGACAAGAACCTTCTGCCTTGATTAAAATAAAAAAGAATAATCGTAATAAACTATAATTCATTAAATTTTTCGCTAATAAATTGGATTATGAAACAGATCTATGACAGTTTTTTTTTTAACTTTTCGCATCAACGTTAAACTAATAGATTTCGAGTCTTTAGTCATTATTACCTAATAGAATAGACTCGTAAGCCGCCGCATCCTCTTCCGCGACTGCACACCAGCTCCCACGCACACACAATACACGAACTGCTCACTGTTGATAACATTCTAGAAGTGGCTCCTAGCAGTCGCTCTATGGGATAGTACGCATTTCAGTGAACATTATTGTTTAGGGGAAGGGATTATCAGTGCCATCGCAACAAGGCTTTGTTTGTAAAGTGGTTAGGTAGTAAGCGCTGGCAGCTATTGTGGCTGCTTCTTAGTATTGGTCCCGGTGTAAGGTTCCTGGAAACAATTACATGCGTGGGACTTTGCGAGTGTGAATAATTGAGAATAAGTAGAATTTACAATTATTCAACTAGCTCTTCCAGTGTACATATGCTTTACGTAGTGATAAACATTGCAGAATGTAAGTAGGTAAGTGTGGTGGAGTTATGTGTGGGTGACGATACGACTACATACCAAACTTAATTGACTAACTTTTACGGGTACGATTACTGCTCAAGAGGATCTGTAATGTACTAAATATGTTGGTACTGGCTTTATTGATAATGTGCCGCCGGTTGACTTGTTTGTAATGACTGCGTTACGACATTCTCACGTTAACGACGACAACTCTGAAAACTTCCATGTAAGTGAAGAGTTCGATATTCTAGCTGAACCTGCACGACTCTATGGCGCCAATTAACAAATAGCTACATAATAATTGCCGCAAAACTAAACACAAACTGCCACAATGAAAACTAACTGTGTGAAGTATTCTCCCGCAAGCGCACACATATTTAAAATACCTGTTTGATTAGTTTTTGTTAGTCAGTGCGAGAGAATGTCACTAAATAACCCAACACAATAGTACCTTGAAAAGACGCAAACGGTTCACAGCCCACGAAGGAAAAAAAGGTTTATTGGAAACATAGGTATAGATTACATAGCACGAGCCATAGGCGACGTTGTACTTACAAACATGATGCGGACCCCTCGGCCCCTCTCCCTCGGATGACCCCCCGGGGTCCGCGGCGTCACGGCGCACTTATTGAGCTATCTGTCAGGCGGGGCCCAGCTAATTGTCTGTGCGACAGAGAGCACCGCACCCCGGCACCGCGAGTGGGAGAGAGACGCAACATCACCCTATTAATCCCCCTATAAATAACCTGGCTGCTAATACCGAGGCGCCACGCTTTTTAAGTAGAGTGGGACCGCACCGCCGCGATACTTGCACCGTGCCACGACTTCGCTCGGCGCTCGATAACGCAACGATAAGTGGATTAAACAATGAATGCCGGGCATGGTGTGGTAGACTATTGTTCGGCGGTTATCTGCGCCGCACCGAGCATTCGAATATATTGTACATTAATGAAACGTTTTAGATTAGTACTATACGTACCATAGATATGCATGCGTAGAGAACGCATACCTTTCTGTATCAATTTAATCTTAAGAAAACTAGTTCTCGATTTTTTTTATGAATAATGTGTCTTTATTGTGTAACGCTAAAAATCATTTAAAGCGTAGAGTAAAGCCATAATTCCGCGAGCCGGTCCGCCCAGGCACTTATCTGTAAGTACTCATCTATAGGTACTACTCTCCGGCAAAACAAGCTCCTCACATTTATACATGTTCCTATTTACGGCTGTCCGAGCATCGCAGTTATCATTTCAAGAGGAGTTTATTGGCTCGAGTAAATAGCCGCTAGATAGAACAGCTGTCCAGTAAAAAACGCGACGTCCACAATAGCGCCGACAAATTAACCGATATTTAATATTTTCATCAGCAGTCATTTGTCAACACCAAGTCATTTGTCAAGACTGTTGGGTCGCACTAGAGGGACTGACGACTAAGTGCGAAATGTTCCCGGTCGTTCCACATTTTTTTGTTTGGTGACGAGAGCTTAATCCGATGACGAGGGACAGCAAAAACGCGGCTAATGGTGCGCGTTGACATATCAATGACAGTGGCGCCCCTAGGCGGGGCGGGGCGCGCCCGGGATCATACCAGCAAACAAACAAACACGTATCATGTCCCCGTGAACCGTGTCATGACAGCGCTCGTAACGGACTCCATTCGCTGCGTCGCCGACGGGAGGACGCTACTCATAGCTTACTAGTTAACACTCAGGCGGACTGCAGTTACACTCGCAGTCTATAGCCGGGCATACTTTACTCCTGGAGAATAATATGGGAGGACATAAATATTGGTACTATGGCTTGCATAAATGTAGAGCTATTATTATTACTGAGCAGCAGTAACGATGTTGAACGTCTAAAGCAGTTCATACCTCCACCGTCACTAGTAATGATGAGGATTGTCAACCTTTATTCTTCTGTTTTAAGATGTTTTTTACCGACTTCAAAAAGGAAAAGGTTCTATGTTCAGCTAAATGTTTTTTTTTTAATGTATGTGCACCGATTTCTCGGGCGATTGTGGAAAGATTTTGAAAAATTTTTTTTTTTGATTGAAAGTTAATGCTTTCAAGTTGGTCCCATAGAAATATTAGTATGATCTGATCATGAACTTCAAAGATATGGAAGAGAACTCCTCATAGCAGAACTGTCGTAACAAGTAAAATTGCTTTGTTAATACGTATAGTCGATGACTGACTGAAAGAAGAGGGGGAGGGGATATATCCAACTGATCTGAAGATGAAGCCGAGAGGAAGGCAACGGAACTCTGTAATAAATAAATGTAATCTAACCGTGTTTGGGATTATTAACTCATCATCATCATCATCTTCCTGCCCTTGTCCCATCTTATTTGGGGTCGGCGCAATACGTTTTATTAACTAAAGAGTGTAAAATAAAAAACGTTTTACAAAAAAAAAAACACACTTCATAACAAATTAATAAATTCGGAAATCGGTATTTCTGTAATAGTTTTGTCTCTTCAACACCGACTTCCGAAATTAAAGTGATTTTGCACTTTTTGTATTTTTTTTTGACGTGGGTTTTATTTTTTTTTGTAAAAAGTTTTTTATTGTGTTTTGGTTAGGATTTCAATACGCACATTCTTTCATGGTTGGTTCTCTACGGGGTTGGGAGATGATGTCAGTGTTGTGGCCATATTTGTGGGCGCGGGCCGTGGTTGAAATTGATATTACTCCTCTTTGGATTTCAGAATACTTGTAAAGATCTAGTAGAGGGTGCCATTTTTATTATTGTAGAAGATACTAGATCTGCAATATTATGAAATTTTTGGTCATGTCCCTAACTTGTCGAAATTAATAATTGAGAGCATTGCCATTAGGATAAGACTCACAGACGTATTGTGTGTGCGTCACACTGCACTCGAATGGAACTGGAGCGCTATTACGTTATCTGGCAGGGACCAGCAGCGTGGTCCGGTGTCGTGCGGCGCCGTGAGGTGCCGTGCGGCAACATGCGGTGACGTGCGGGGCCGGAACTATACGGATGTCGTAAATTTGTCCAATGTTCGAATGCCAATGTTTTGCGTTTTTTCTGCACGTTTACCTGCGGGCGGCGCCGGCGACACGTCACCGCACCGCGCGTTTATTGCTGTCTGTAAGTAGGTCAGAAGGGTTGCAGCGGGCAGGTAGCGGCGGTGACGTCACCACGAGCGGCTGATAGCACGGTAATTAAAGTACCTATCGGAGCTTACCAACTAACTCGCACAAAACGTAAGCCAAAATGATTGTGGCTGACATGTTGACTGGGGTTGCCTTTCCTATATTATTAAAAAAAAAAACCAAAAACATACTTTTCTAAAATTTTTCCACCACAATATTTTTTTTATTTTATCGTAAAAAATATTGAACACGTTGAAGTTTAAGTTAGTGCGGACTAAACCTGTCGTAAGGGATTTGGTTTGCTAAGTGAGTGATACAACTTCGAAAATTTTAGTTCCTTGTCTCGGAAAACTTTTTTTTTAGGTTTTAATAAAAAAATCCCTTTTGAATTAGCAATGTAAATATATATTATGTGTACCTACTATAATATTTGATGCAATTTTAGTTTTAATCAAACTCAGGCCCTAGGCTGCTTTGACTATTTTTTGCGATTTATTATTGTTTTGGATTTGGCAAGTGTGTGGCACTTGAAAAATTCACCCTGTATGATATAGTATGGGTGACAACCCTAGTTGAGACTCTATTGATCTTCTGATATTTAACTTTCTCCAAGAGTTTTTGGCGAGATTATTGTGAGTGAAGTTAAATGGCTGTTCAAATTTTTCGCAAATTGATTGATTATGGATATTGTGATATAAAATTGGTGTAGTTTTGTATCTTACAAGTGTCTACACAACTGAACAAAATGTGGAATAATTAAAACAGGTGCGATTTCAGCCAAAGTCTGAGGAAGTCAATACTACAACAATAAGAGTTTTATCGCAGTATTGACTACCTCAGTCGAGCTCGGGCTGCCTCGTTTGCTGCAAAATACTGCAAATACATTGAAATGGCCGCATTCTAATGGAAGAAGTGTAGTTTGTATTAAAAACTGAATGTTTTCTTTGCTTAACCCTGTTTTGACTGGCTTTCTCCAAATAAAAAATATTATTTTATGTTTTTTAGATGTTATCTGGAGAAATAGAAATTCTCGTATATAAACTATGTGATTTTCTATTTATGTCTAAATCTTGTCTGAAAACGGTTTGTTTACGTGTTCGGAGGTTTCCAATAACAGTTAGATCACAATTCGAAGGTTATTGCGTCACCAGTGCGGCAGGAGTTTTAGTGGTATCTAAAGTGAGGCGCATTAGAGCGCGAGGCGGATAGCTGCACATTACGTGCAGAACGCATCGCACGCGCAAACTGTGGTACAGCCACTGTTCAAGTGTTAGTATCTACGGCACAATGTCCTTTTGTATGCAGTCGAGAAGAGCTTTCTACTTACTTTTTATTAAGACGTTCGTGAAACTTAAAAACATTCATAAAACATTAAAAAACATTTACGAAACACCACGATGGGTATATTATTACGGAAGTATGTGTAGTAAGTAGTAACGTTACGCGCTACAGACACAACACATTTGCGACAATGTATTGTTGGGCGATGACGACTGTTACTGCAACTGTGACGCGCGTCTATTGTGGCACGCTATCGATATCACGTAGATAAGCACGGCGCGGAATGCAAACGTCGGCGCCGCGCGGCGCACAATAGCCTCGCGCTGCGCTGCGCAGGCGCCGGCCGCGCTAGTTCAACAGAGGTCTCCTAACTTTTTAGCCTTATTGCCATGATGTTTTTTTCAGTCAGTTCCAAAGGTCAAAACATTTTTAATTTTTCCCTCCGTAACTATATTTCTAGGCTAGTCGCAAAGTGCGCGACCTAAGCAAACATACGCTTTTTTCATTTATATTTTTAAGAATAAAGAGTCCTTCACTGAAACAATTAGATAATTTGCACTTTGCTCGTGGGTTGTTTTCTGTTTTTGGTATACTTACTTGTACGAGAAACCGTTTTTCAAGATATAGTTATACACACAGAATGTTTACAGATCTAAATGAACCGATGAGCATCTCAAGTATCTTTTAATAATTGGTTGAAGTAAAATTGATCCACAATGACCAACTTGTCAGTAGAAAATTACAATTTCATAAATATCATCAGTATATTTTGTTTTACTGTGTTTAATGGGATTCATTTCAATTATTTGTTAGTTGCTTAGATACTTAGTTTTCTGCGTCATCATTTCTGTCGTTAAAGGCACAGGTGAGCCGGATTTGGCCCGAGGGCCGTAGTTTGGAGACCCCTGGGCTACACCGACATGCTTACAGTGATACTTCTTGGTTACAGTTAGGTACGGTAATATTTAATAATAATAGTATTTTAAATATTGTCAATGATAGCAACTTCAAGCTGGAGAGCAACGGAAACGAAACAGATTCGATAATTCAGACGTGCTCATTAATTAAAGTTACAAAAAGCTTTGAGATTATTTTTGATCTGATTTTAGTGCTTTTGGCGCGACACGCAAATTGTTTTTTTTTTTTCAATAATTGTTGAAATTTAAAGTACGTACTAATAACTAAGCATATTTCAATCTTTATGTTTGGTTGTAATTATTTGTAAAATCTTAGTTCAGTTTGGTGGGATTTGTACGTTTGATGTATGCGTATAGCGAATCAATATTAAACATTTGCGTTAACTGTCAGGTCAATTGTCAGAGGGGGCCACCCTGACATGCCTCATTTGTATGAAGTTATTAGTATTTTGGCGTACATCACAGAATTTGAATCGGTAGCCCAACATCCTGGGGTGGGCGCTAGATCATACTGGGGTGTGCGCGACCTATTCGGCCCCCCTCTACATGCGTCTATGTATTACACAGGGTAATATGAGAGGACGCCTTGTGTATCACATTAAATGATATGTTTCGGATTGAACTCCAAGATATTAATAATGATATTAATCAATCAAACCATTTATTTCAATGAAAGCACATTTGATTTATCAAGAAATCAGTTAGTCAGACAAACGATGAACTGATTGCTTTTATATCGATGCCTTTTTTTGATTGCGTCAATATTCAATATTCCTCAAGACAATTTATGTAAACACCATCAATAATATGATTGCATTATGGTTTTTGCACATACCAACACTATCTTGAGCACGAGTGTGTGTGTCAATTTGTACAGAGTAGGTACACACGAAGCCGAGCTATCAGCTATTAGCGCGTAGCCGAGCGGAACAGTTTTTACGCGAAGATCGCGGAGCAGCTATTAATTGCTTGATTTATTGCCGTTTATTGCTCGTTGAGAGCTCGCATTGTGACGCAACTGTTCCGCCAGTGAGTTGCCAAGTAACACAACACTGCTGTCATTGTGTTGTGTTACCGCAATGTTCACGTCAAGAGGTCATAGACGCCAGTCGTTCTGCCAGTGTTTTGTTTACGTTCACGTAAATGAGGCTTAGTGCCATAGTGCCGTACTTTCTTGGGCGGGTACCGCGTCTGATATAGCTCGGCTCGGTTTACTGGAACACTAAACTGAAAGTGCGGGACGATTGGAACTGAACTGAACTAAACTTTAACTTAGTATATTGCCTAATATCAACTATTTTTGAGTCAAAAGTTTTCTTAATATGTGTTCGCAAATGTTTTGCAAAAACATAGTAAAGAATAGAATAAACATAAGAAGTGTTTAAACAAGGATTTCTTATCAGCGGTACGTATCAGCTCCCGGCGGCTGAACACGACGCGTCGGGTGGTAGTGAGTGTGAGGTCGCAGTGGTATGTTTTGTTTATAACGATATAACTCTCCGTACGGCCAGCAGTGTTGATGTTTCTTAGTTTGAAAGATATTCTTTATGACATAACACACTGAGCTGAGTTTTCCGATAGCGTAAACGAATAACACGGTTTTACCTTCATAACTAAGTCTTATTTAGGTTTCATAAGATTGAAGAGATCAATAACAAGATGCAAAATAAATCCGTCGGAAATAAGTTTTCCTGCTTTACCTGAAAAAGCTCTCTGAAAACCTACGAAAACTTCAGTTGTTGTGATGATGGTTACAGAAAGCTTCTCACCGAACTTGGCGGTTCAGCAACCGATGTTTTCGGGTAAAAAAATAAGGACTTACTTGTGTTGGTCTACAGGCCGGGGCTGCGGACTGCTGCAGGCGGTGATGATGTGTTGTCAGAGTCTGACGTCAGCTGCAAGTATCACTGTCACTGACACGATGATGAACACAGGTGATCACTGATTGATAGTACGAGCGCGTCGACGCGTGTAGTCCAGCCGGCGAGCGCGCGCCCACTGGCGTGGAGGAGGCGCGCCACCGCCCCGGCGCGCCCCCGCCCCGGCGCGCCCGCGGGGCGGGGCCAGGCGACAGAGGAAATGCGCTTTTCCATAAATTGCAGCACTCATGGTGTAGCCTCACGTGACGCGTCACAAGACGCGGGGCGCGAGGTGCGGGCGGGGCGCGCAGTGGGCGGCCGCTATCGCGAGTAATGGGCGCCGCGCGGAGATTTATAGAGGGGTTAGTTTTTGGGCCCTAATGGAATTAGTGCTGCGTTTTTGTTTATACTTGCGCGTTGTAATCAATCGTGCGAGTGTACTGCCCCCCCCCCCCCTTGTTCCCCTCAAACCCGCCTGGTGCCCTCCCGGGGTCCGCTTGCGCTAATTAACGGGCGGCAGTAGCGCCACTTGATCAGCGGATGTTAACAGAGGAGCGATACTGCTACGCTTACGATATTGCTGCTCTCTGGACCGCTGCCCAGGGTGCTGCACTCAGCATCATTTCAGGCGACAGACGTCCACGCCATTGCCATATTGGCCATATGCCTTCCCAAAGTGCCGTCATAAAAATCAGTCCTGTGCGTCTCGTATCCAACGGATTCCCGCGACTCTCACCAGGTCATCGGTCCACTGTGTAGGAGGCCTCCCAAAGCCGCACTACCTACACGAAATCAGTTATTTGTTCAGCAGGCAACTTTTTTTGCCATCTCTCGCCCTTGGGCGAAGCGGAAGGGTGTGTTGCCTTTCATATCATAGCCGAGTTTTCTTTTTAGAAACAAATCCTTGGCCCCAATAGGCTTCAACCCTACTGAACCCCTACGGTTTATTGTCATCCCCTTGAGGCGCGCGTGGAATAGTACATGCTGTCGACGATTTGGGCTCGGCCCGGACGGTTACAGGACGGTCGGACGGCGAGCTACCCATTGCATGCCTCAGTGGTGGGAACGTTACAAAGCTGATTATGCTATGTTATAGGTACTGAACGTGAACGACAACTCGAGGGACGCAGGTGGGTTTCAGTTAGTAAAAACACTTCCTCTCCTTCTCCATCCAGAGCGGCAGAAATTAATGGTTGCTAAAATATCTTTATGAAATCTCTATTATAAAGTTTATAAATATTTCAAAAGGAACTGCCTCTCTGACATCTATGTTTAAGAAGTTTGAATAAATGGTAATGAGAGTCAATCAAGTAGATGATATCTTCAAGTAGATGCGTGAGAAGCAGCGAGTTCCATTGGGAAACATGACGGGTCGGTGCCCGCCCGCGCGCGTGGTGTTAAGGAGGCATCAACATACTTGGAGATGTTCTAAGTTTACTCTATGGAAACCAAGCTACAGAACTTGTAAAGGGAAATGTTCTTTAAAATTCATATTATATTCTCGCAGATGTGATCCACATCAATGTTAGATTTTTGACCAGTAGCTAAAGTACTTGCGTAACCAAAAAATTTCTGTTTTGTACCAACAATAAGGTCTTTGTACAATTTTTATCAGAATGTATCGTTTCTTTCGTATTTATGTGTGTACATAAATTATAAAATAAATAAACAAATAATTAAACATCTATTTTAGAATTACATTTGGCGTGAGAAAAATACTTAGATATTAGTTAAGAATTTAAACGAACTCAATCTCTTTTAATTTAACCAGAGCAATCACGAAAGCACTTTGGAATTATACGACATTATCAAAGAGGCGTTTAAGGCCATGTAGAAGATCATTCCAAAATCAAGATCATTGTGAAGAAGAACGTACAAGAACACCCTGGACACTCTTTTAAAAGACAGACGTAAACAACATTATAACTTGCCTTAGAGATATGTGAAATAATAAGAGCACATTATACCAGAAAGTATTTCCTCAGTGAGTTTAGTTCCCACGGGGCGGCAGGTCAGCGCGCCGCGCCGCTATCAGCGCCGCCGTCGGCCGCAACACAAAGGGCCACAATACTCGCACACATTACGCGACTCATTACACACAATACATCACTCATTACTACTCCTTACATCCATTGTACTCACTGCAGCATTATCGTTTTCCTTGAACTCCTAAAAACAAAAAATAATGTGAGCAGTAGCTCCTCACTGATTATGGGATCGTGGGTATTTTTTTAATGATTAAGAATTTCTTCTAAATCTTGGGTTCGTTCTCTAACGTCCCACATAAGCAGCCAGTCCAGAAACATCAATCTGTAAAAAAATATTTGTTTCGAGCAACAACCGGCTCCACACACATCATTCAGCAACCACTACATGTCATTGCTTCCAAATTGATAAGACTCTGTGAAACGTTTAATTTTGAGGCATTATTAACAACCAGTTCAACTTGTTGCATCATCCTTTTGTATTCATTTACGACTATAAAAATGTAGTATACTTCAGAAGTTCCTGAAAAATGAAATGAATTAAATAGATGTTTTCCGTGAAGCTCACATTATGTAACCGTCGTGCGTCGCGTAGCATTTCGTAGCACCTCGTAGCGTCGCGTAGCGCTACGTAGCTGTCATTCGGCGCATGATTAATGGCTATAATATTCGTGCACACATCCCCATCGCTCACTCGTGAGCTGTAACCGTCTCGCCGCGTTGGAAAGTGCTTCACTAGTAAATAAGCAATCCTGTTGAGATATAGCAGTCATTAGCGCACAATGGAGAACAATTGGAGCTATTCCGGCTATTGAGCGAGTTCTCAGTAACTAACTGTGCGGGTAATCCGCGTGGGATGTGACCAGGCGATGTGACGTCATCACATATCAATCTAGGACATATTAAAAATATATAGGACTTTTACATACTAAAACCCCTCTGTCAAGTCCTTCAGTTAGCTTTTGCGTTTCAAGGCCACGGTAACTTTTTCAAAAATACCCGCGGCCCTGGCAGCCATTGGCCCTGATAGGTCCCTACTAACTGTTTTATTTTAAATATGAGACAAAAATATATATCTACTTACTGAGCAGCTGCTTTTCTTCTTCTTATGCTTGCATAAATCGTGCCTTAGATATATATACCTGGAAATATCATCCTTACCTATCTAGAGCATGTTAGTGCTAGCGGTCGGTCGCTGAAGACCCGTCTCTTGAGAGCCACACCCGTGCAGTGTACTTTAGCGATAATCAAGAAAATCTTATACAATTTCCCGATTTCGGTTTAAAAACACTACCACCATTCTTAATATTTTTCTTAATATTTAGAGACTTTGAATCTTAACAGGTGTGTATATATACAAACTAAAAATCATATTATTTCGTATTTACAAACGGGTAGAAAAAGAACTCATAAGGCATCAAAAAATTCATCCATATCGAAGACAACGGGGAAAGTGCCCAGAACGCTGGCAGTATTGCCACGTTGGATAGGAATGCTGATTCGTTGACCGAAGAAAAGCCCAGCCATTTTTAAAATATAATGAAAATAAATATAATAATGATTTTTGACAAACAAATAAGACGTAAGCGTTGTGAAATGTGTCGCTAAGCTGAATCTAAGTTTGGATTATAAAGCGAAAAAATGTGACAGAAATTGGGGTAGTGACTTAGTGACGCAACTAATGTGTCTATGTCGGTTATACAGGGACACGTAAATTACTTTATCTCTGGGACGATTTCTATTAATTATATCATTCGAGTCCGGAGTCTCCCGAGGAAGGAGCGCCGCACTTCCGCAACACATTAAGGGCAGTCGTTATCGAACACCGATCTTATCAGCGACTGATAACATCTTTTAGTCGCCTGATATGGCCTTTGCGTGGCGCCTGGCGTTTTAATATTGTTGCCATCTAAGTTGCAAGCATTTTATACAACTAATTGTATCAATTATTATGTACGTATAATTATAATAAATCTTAATTTCCTGGTTTACAATTGTTTGTACAGTAGAGATAGTAGCCATACGTGGTTTGCAATACATACATGTAGAAAATTGTAAATAACACACAGTTAAACATCTCTGACACCCAAACTAAGACCAAACTTGTATTATAGGTATCAGGTATCGGGGCTCTCTAGGTTGACTAAGATAATAAAACAGAGTTAGGAGTTCTATGATATGTTTCTTTATAGATATTGCAAGTAAAAACAACAAAGGTAAAAAAGATTTAGCTATGTAGAAATTAGAGTAAACTGAATTAAACACATAATAATTAATTGTAAGACTAACAATTTATGTTAATGTTTTGTGTAGGAATAAGTGTGTTTGAGGAAATGTAGGACGGGGGAAAGTTTGAGGAAAAGGAGGGCATAAATTTACGTCTTGTAATTCTTTCGACTTCATCATAACTAAGAGTGATCCATTTAATGATCTGAGATTTGCAGTTAAATTGATTAAGTTTGTAAATGTTACAATGACTGTTGACAAAGTTGTAAATACGACTACCAAGAATTTGAAAATGACGTTTAGCAAGTGTAGTTCTGTGCCTCACTATGGGACACATGTTAGACATCCTATGTTTTCACAAGCGTTCCAGATCCAACTGTAGGAGCGAGGGTTTGCCTAACGTACATTTTAGCACACAGAGTTGTGTCAAGACTAAGTTGAGCACTCTATGTATAATAGTGCGGTACTTTACCGGTAGTGCTTAAAAGCTCCATTTGCATCGTACATATTTTTGAAGCGCTACTCCAGACTGTTAAGTCAAAAGTCCGTATTGATTGGTAAAGAGAAAAATAAACCATACGTAAGGTATCCGCATCAGCACTATACCGCGGTGATCAGTTTTCTAACGCTGTCAGACAAAGCTCCAACTTGGACATTCCATGAGATTAGGTTGTCTATCAGAACGCCCAAGTATTTCACATTGGTTGCTCTTGTTAGAAAGAGACACGAGCATTGGTTTGGGTAAGTATTATAAATATGCGCTTTAAGTAAAAATGAATTATCCGGTCGCGAAGAAGATTTTAATGCGAAAGTAAAATTTTTGGTAATTCCACATTTAGGGTCAGACTATTTGCTGCTAGCCAAAACATGATAATGTCAAGAACGGATTCTGTTCTTTTTTGAGCTTCATCCCAATTTTCAGCATGTACAAAAAGAGCCGTATCATCAGCGTACGAATAAATGGAACAATTTGGGAGAGCTAAATGGCATAGGCTATTAATGTACACTAAGAAAAAAGTAGGCTCCAAGATGGAGCCTTGAGGCACCCCATTCACACTTGTCACTAACGTATATGTCGAATTTGACAGACTCATTCATTCTGAGAGGTAATTCTAAAGACTGCAAGTGCAGGACCTCTAACTCCAACATGTTCCAACTTTCTTAGAAGGATGGGAACAGAAACAGTATCAAAAGCCTTGGAGAGGTCTTAAGCACTTAGACTTTTTATCAACAACATCATCAATTAGGGCCGAGAACGCTTCTTCACATGACTTTCTTCTCCGAAAAGCAAATTGATTATTGAAAAGGATGTTATGATCTTCTAAAAAAAGACGTAAGCCGATTGTTAAGGAACCTTTCAAAAACCTTTGATAGAGCAGGCAAACTGAAAATAGTCTATAACTGTTGACACTGTCTCTATCCCCGCTCCTTTGTCTTTCGGGAATACATCTTTACAGAAACAGCGTTTATTAAGTGTGATGATGTTTATAGAGGTGGTGGATATCCTACTCATACTTAAAAAGTGTTTTATGAACATTTTTACTGTGCGTACAGCCTGCTAAGGAGTGGAATTCCTTGCCGAAGTCAATGTTTCCTGATAGCTACAACCTTAGGGTCTTTGAGTTAAGAGTGAATAGGTTACTTCTAGGCAAGCGTGTTCCACGTCGGCCACATCATCGCTTGCCATCAGGTGAGATCACTATCTCACCACTACTACTGATCACTATCAAACGCGAACCTCTCCGTAAACAAAAAAGAGGTCATTGAAAGTACATAAATAAGCACAAGACACAAGAATTTGAAGAAGCATAATTATCTTTTTTTTTGCTTTTAATGGCAACAACCGAATGAAAGATCTACGAAAGAAACAGTTTACATTTGAAGTATTTGTAGTTTAACAATTGGAAAAGTACACTGACAGTAAAATCTACTATGTACCAATAATGTTCATAGTACTTCTAACAGAATCACGTCTACTGCTAATAGGGTCTACTATTACATGTGATCATGGACTGTGTGGATGTCGATTACGAGTACTTGTAGTAGACAAGTAACTACTATGTCTACTGCTATGGGACTGTCAGCTTATCTCTGATCACCAATCTTGAAGAAATTACATTTGTGACGATCTTATTCTTCGTCTCTAACCACACTCTAATCGTATATGAAAGAATATCTCATTTTGCAATGCGACTTTGGTTAACTTGCTGAAATTCCCACATGAAAACGAGGGTGTCAGCCGAGCTTGCGGCAAGCTTAGGGACATTAGTTTTCGTAGTGTATTGTGCCTTGAGTAGTAGAGTATTTTATGTATCCTTTTCTATCACCCAGATACAGAAGAACATTTGTCCTGGTTAGGTATCGAACCCACAACCTTTGGCCTAGCACCCAGGGCCACCGACGACTAGACCAACAGGCCTGTTTTTGTTCGTAGAACAGATAGTCAATGGAGCGGAAAGGTTCTGAAGTGGCAACTACATATCAGAAGATGCAGCGTTAGAAAGCCTCCCACAAGATGGACTGGGAATCCGATCACAGGACCGTACGTTATGGCGACACTTGGGTGAGGCCTATGTCCAACAGTGGATGTCTTTCGTCTGAAATGATGATGATGATGGTACCACACAATCCGAAATCATCTACTTTTGGTTGGTTTTGGACAATTAGTCATCCATGGCGACCTTATTTTTTATTTTATTTGATATAAACTAGTGCTTGACTGCGATCCCACCTACGTAACCTTCTGCACTACTAAGTCGCGACTACATCCATGCAGACCACCTGGTCTGTGATGCAGACGCTACGCAGCAACCGTGGTGCTTTATAATAACCTGTTAATACTGATGACACTGGTGTTTGTGTTGATGCAGTAATTTATTTATTTATTATATGCTTTATTGTACACCAATACAAACATTAAAGGAAACTAAAACTAAAACACATACGTCCATACACTGGGCGGCCTTATCGCATTCCGCAATCTCTTCCAGGCAACCTGGAATGGACAGTAATTGCCTGGACAAGAAATGGGGCTGTCATTGGTGTGACAGAACCAGCATTAAACAAATTATATTATAATAGATACACAGATATATACATAAGCTATATATATGCAGTCATGTGTTAGTAGTGTTGCAAATTAATATAATACCTACCTAATTATGTTATTTAAAAACAACTTATTGAACCAAAATCCCTTACACCGCTGCACCGCCAGATACGGGAAGAATAAATGAAGGAAGATCATAAAAAGAAAGTGATGAAGTAGGGAGGTCACGACCCTCAGCATTGAGGGATACGACGCAAGGAGGAGGAACCAATATCATTTATTTTCAATGAAGGGAACAGATACAAAAACATTTCTACTAGCAGCAGGTACAGCGACAAAGTTGTACAAAGCAGCGGCAGCATAGCTAGTTAACATTTTTATCGAGATTACTTCAACGTCACCATGCTCTGCAAGATTTCTGACGAAGCACTTGGAATACTCCGTCCTGAGTGCTATCCATGCCCATAGTGTTGACACTACGCAAGTTTGTACGGACCTACACACATAAATTCTTCGATTGGTTCAACCTCTTTTTTAACTGACTTCAAAGAGAAGGAGATATTTTTGGTTTTTATTATGTTCACCGATTTCTCGGTCAATTGTGAACCGATTTTGAATATTATTCTTATGATTTATCTGATAATGAACTTCGAAGATATGGAAAGGAATTACTCCTCATAGGATCACAGCGGAATTACTGTCGTAACTAGTAAAGTTGCTTTGTTTATACGTGTAGTCGATGACTGACTGAAAGAAGAGGGGGAGGGGATATATCGAACTGATTTGATTATGAAGCCGGAAGGTATGTCCCGGAACTATGTAATAAATCAATGTAACCTAACCGTTTATGGGTTTTGCTAGACTTGTCATGATAATTATGCACTCTGGGTATAAGGTACCATCGAGCTAATCTGATGATGGAAGGAAGTCACGAAAACTCCGTAACATTGTTTTTACAATGTATCCTAGCCGTGGCTTAAACTATTGAGATTGTCATGCAATGTATTAGTGATTAAATTGTATAGGTACCTTACTATAGAACTTGCAGACTATTTAAGTTTGGCTGAAGGGTACTTTTTAGTTGCGGCTAAAAAGTGTAAAATATAAAACTTTTTACAAAAAACATACAACTTACTTCAATGTAAAAATACCAGGCAAATGTGAGTCGGACTCGTGCACTGAGGGTTCCGTACAAAATTAGCTATAATAAAAACAGTTCAATTCCCGAAATGAGTTACGAAGATTTTTCCGATTCGCATAAAAAGTTGTTTTTGTGACGTACCTAACTACAAATTTACAGTTTTCAGATTTTTTCCTATATTTGTGTTATAAAACCTTGCTTCCCTTGCTACCCAATTTCAGGATTCTAGGTCAACGGGAAGTAACCTATGAATTTTGATTCCCTTAAGACTGTCGAAATACACGTTTTTTTCCGGCATAAACTACCATATCTTTTTTTTCATGAACTCAGAAGTTTGATTTTTTCACAGCTTCAAGGGTACACAGATCTGAGTATATGGTTTTAATACAAACATACACCGACCTTCCGAGATCTTCCGAGGGCTTGACAGACAGACGGACAACAAAGTGATCCTATAAGGGTTAATTGGTTGTGACGGTTAATAACGAAGAGACCAAACTATTATAGTAGAAACATCGGTTTCCGAAATTAAAGTTATTTTGGACTTTTTATTGTTTTTTTTTTTTACATTGAAATCGGTTATATTTTTTACCTGACTGCAATCAGGGTTATGTTTTTCACGCGTAACTAGTATGTATATATGTGGGATTGTATGTATGCATGTAATATTGTTTATCACCTCATATCTGTCAAACCGCTGAACGGATTTACATAATTAAGATATCGTTAGATTCATCTTAATAACCCAAGTGTTCTTAGGTTATTAAGGTTCTTAAAATTTGGTGACGTTAAAAAAAACCCAAACATAACGACTGTGAGCAGCTATACTTTAGAGTATTTTTTTTAAAATTAATTTTTGGATACTGCAATATGGGTATCTAATTAAAGAGCTCATCATGAGGAACAGGTATATCATGACCATATTAAAAAAAATACAATAGGAAATATGTTATTTTTATCTACTGGCTGTTACTCGCGACTTCGCTGTTCTCGTACTTCGTTAAACAAATAAATATTTACTGCAATCGTGCAAATCGTTTTATCCATTTCAGATATATATATATATATATATAAATATATGGGGGATACATATATATATATATGGGGATACATATATATATATATGGGGATACATATATATATATATCCCAGTAATTAAGACCCGTTCCCGCGGGAAAATGAAAAATAGCCTGTCACTCCTTCGTCAGTTGGGTACGTCACAATCATGGCGGTAAGTCCCCTCTTTGAGGAGTTTCCGTGACCCTTACCTTCCATATGACACAGGTCCTCATGAGAGATGGTAAGTTCGGGTGGTTCCTGCACCGGATTCAGGCGGAAGAAAACGCTCGGCGGTGTCGCTATTGTGCGGAGCGCCTGGAGGACATCGGTGGAGCTTGCGGTGAAAGTGAGCCCCGCATGCTCAATGTATCGCAGTGTCCTCATAGCGGCAATCGGTTAACTGTGACCTAAAGTCATTCCATTTAATATGGGTCCCGACTGTTGCAGTTAATACGTTAGAATTTATCATTTGTTTTTATTTTGTGTTTAAAATTATTGCAATTAAATTGGTTTCTATGATACTGGATTGACACACGGCTACTAAAAGACATCACTACATTGAAAGCGGAGATGACCAAAATGCAGTCCAGAATGGAGGTATCAGAAAAGTTCAATGCTGAGCTGCGTGCGGAAATGGGAATTGTTGCGCAACGTTGGATCAGTCAGTGGGTCACCTGAAGCCTTTGTCGTGAACACACGTCGAGTGGCGCAAAATGCATCAGTCGGCAGTTTTGAATCGACGAACCCAAGTGAGTCACTAACTGCCGAAAATGCTGATCAAGCGCCGCCCGCCGCCGCAATCGCCTGCACCTCAACACCGGCTGCGGAAACGTCACAAGTAAGTGTTAATCCCTAATCGTGCCTACGCTGCTATTGTCACCGTCGGAAAATCAGGTGCGTCGCAACCAAAGAGACAAATGAAATTAGAAGAAAAGTTGAAAACGGGTACTCAACCTAATCTGTGTGCGGTCCAGAGCACCTAGCCAAAAACAGGGCAAGTGGATGAAGAGGGTTTCACAAGAGCAGAAAAGAAGAAGAAGAACGAGTCCTGTTCCCTTAACCAGTGCGGTAGCGCACCGAGTGGTCCGGACATGCTGCTGCGTCCTGCTGTGTCTACGATGCTGCGATACTTTTCGCGCCTGCATCACTACAAGAAAGTTGAGGAAGTTGTGGAGTATTTGAAAGTTAAGACCAACTGGACTCTGAGAGTCGTAAGTTTGGAAGCGCGCAAAGATGTCAACCTTCTTAAAAGAAGACTTCTGGCCGAAAGGTATCGTATATCGACGTTTCCGAGGACGGTGATGCGACACCACGCAGCGCAACACGACGCCGACTACATTACGTGTATAATTATAATTAAAAAAGTTTTGTTTTTATAATATTAGTTTATATTTGTTTAAGATTATTTTATGTATTTTTTCTGTGGGCCTGATGCCTGAAAATAAAATGTTTATTATTCATATTGAACTTGTTTTTTTTTCTTTTCAGATTTTATTTAAAGTATTTTTTTACGCAGTCGGTTTTTTTTCTGTTTTGTTGCTATATGGAAACATTCTACCTAACCAACAGTAAATTAGTAAATAAATTGTAATCACAGAGATGATTGCCGGTCCTTCCCCGTAAGAAGCGTATTATAGACAATGCAGGAACTAGCTTCTGACGTTTCGTCGTCAGTGCCCATATTGTTTAATCTAAACTTATTTAGTTATACTACTTATTACTTATAATATTATAAAGCTGAAGTGTTTGTTTGTTTGGTTATTGTCACGCTAATTTCAGGAACTACTGGTTTGAATGAAAACTAGAAATCTTTAAGTGTTGATAGCCAATTTATTGAGGAAGGCTATATAATATCACGTCACAACCAACAGGAGCGGTACAGTAATCAAAGACGTGGGTTAAACCATGGGGGACAGCTCGTGTAAAAATAAAATGTTGTGAACTTGAATAACATAATGACATAAGCGGAATAGTTTCCTGTAGCTACTGAACGTGACTTTACATAAACATGTCACGAACGGTATCAAGCAAACAGTGTTTATTTGCAGCACGTTACGTACTTACTACTGTCTAACTCTAATTCAACAAATAATATGAAACGGTAAGGTTGAACTAGTTCACTAGCTTAAGAGCTCCACTGCGTTATGGTAATACTGTGTTTAGTGAATTAGTTGCAAATGAGGCGATTAAAATGAAAACTTATGTATAAGTACTAGAACCTACCTACACATAGTGACCAGCTACTAATACTGCGCCTTCAGTAGGCGCAGTATTAGTAGCTGGTCACTACATATTAAATATTGTGCTTGTTGTAAATTAATGCTTAGGTCATCAACCTCAGAGCAGTAGCAGGTTACTTCCAACGACTAACATCATACCTAAGTGAAATTATGTCCTTTTTATTGAAAATGCAAAACGATCTAATTCACATATTTTTAATCTATAGAATATCTTGTTATGTTTGAGTCTCTCGTCACGACTCCACGACTGGTTCTTCGTACTGCTCAGAGGTTCGCGATTGAAAGTTTCTAGAGTCAATCTTAATCGGTTTATTTATTTATTGAGTACTGCCACATTTCAATATATTTAATGTTAAAAAATAACGATGTACATAACATTTTGCGATTTTTTTGCTCAGTGAAATAAAATAACAAAATATATTTAAAAATACAATTTATCTCTTGTCGAGTTTGCTCCAGGGATTATTATCAAGACACCGAGAGTGTCTCAGAAAGCAGATCAGTTGTAGATCCAGGTTGTCATTTTTACAATCAGACCATTCGTTAGGTTAGGAGTCCGAACGTCTGAAAAGCTCTCTTACCGATGGATACCCGCCATTCGACCATGTAACTGACTTTTGTAGGTAATGAATGTCAAAGATCTATAAATGATAGCTGAAACCAAAGACATAACGTACTTTCCGAGGCGCGTAGGAATCTTTATATGTAAAATAGAAAATCACCTACTCACTCGATGGCCGCCATTGATTGGTAAGTTCATAGGACCCGTAATCTGGATGTAGGATCGTAGACTGAGATTGATGAATCACAAGTCGTTTTCTAACTAACCGAAACTCATGCACAGTGAACGTACGCTTCCTACAGGCTGCCGGTGATAAACTCAGCCGAATCTATGAACAACATTGGTCTACCTAACCGAATCTATAAACAACCATGTAATCACAGCCACCATCATGGATGTGGCTAAACGGTGTAATTTCAGGCATATCAAAAATTTTAACATCAGCAAAAGTTATGCATTCGCATCATTGTTAAGTGCGTTCAAAATGACACACGGCACATCACTAGCTTGTCTCTCTCTCGCTCAGAGCCGCGTTGTCTTCGTCCGTATGTTATGTACTGTCTTCTGCTTCACTCAATCCACAAAATTATAAGTAGGTCAGCGTCGGGAGTCGCAGAGCGATTACCGGCCACATTAGGCGTGAGCTTGCAGACGACCAGCAATGAGAACCTCGACGTTCGCCCGTCCAGTAAGGACCAAGCCCGAGTCGATGACGCGTCGTGTTGTATGCGTTCCACAAAGAAATGACAGCAAAACTGAAGGGGCCCAGTAAGGCCGAAGCCTGCTAGGGCTGCAAGGGGACGTTTGAAAGAGTGACTGTAGCCCTGGAACGAAAAGGGCAACTGAAGAACATAGTTTCTTCCTAGGTCGAGTGAAGTTGTTCAATGATTTTTTACCTCTAAAAAAAGTTTTTTTTATTTGTCTCGATCTAAAACCCTAAATCCTGATTTGTTTCACTATCTGTCCCGATTTTAATCCAATCGGACCTGGTAACACTAGTAAGTCTAGTAACCACCGACAGCGACCACTTAACTCCAGGAAGGCGTTGAATCTTATACTAGTAACTAACGGCCAGTGGGCACTGCCTCATCGCACACCAACTAGTTTTAAAAACTTGGTAGAGTAACCTTTCAGTTCGATATAATTACTCAATGACACGATACCTCAGGACACAACACTTACTGTAAATTAAATAACTATCAAGATTTATATCGTGATCAAAACAGTAAAATTATGTCCTACTAACCATTACCCGTTTATAATATTATAACTACACTTAACACTACGCTTATGTTACTCGAGGGGTATGCAGCGATGTTCCCGTACTGTACTTACAATTAGACAGTTATGTTGTAGTTCCATGTGTGTATAGCACTGGACACAGATTCACAAGTTTGCTTGCACGGTTGTGTTCTTTCAGCCTCGCAGCTATCTGTAGTACATTAATATTTTATTAATATTTCAGAGTTCCGTACCTTAAAAGGAAAAAACGGAATACTTATAAGATAACTTTGTTGTCTGTCTGCCTGTCCTGAAAAAATCAAACTTTTAAGTTAACGGTAAAAAAAGATACGGCCGTTTATGTCGCACAAAACGTATATTTCGACACTCTCAAGGGAATTAAAATTCATAGGGTACTTCCCGTTGATCTAGAACTCTGAAATTTGACATGAAGAAAGGTCTTATAGCACAAGTATAAATCCATAGAAATATTCTTATGATCTGAACTTGGAAGATAAAGAACGGAATGCCTAATAGGATCACAGCAGAACAGTCGTAACAAATAAAAAACTTGGCGAGTGCAAGTCGGTATCGCACACTGAGGGTTCCGTACAAACTAAATTATGTAAATAGTTTAATTCCCGAATCGAGTCTTCAAGCTTTTACCGAATCGCAAAAAAAAAATTATGTGAACTAACAAAAAAAAATACTGTTTTCATATTTATTCCTATACCTGTGCTATAAGAACTTCATTTATGCAAAATTTCAGGATTCTGGGTCAACGGTAAATATCCTATGAATTTTGATTCCTTTGAGAGTGAACGGACACATAATCGGCTGTATCTTTTTTTTTCGTTAACTTAGAAATTTGTTATTTTTTACAGCTTCAGGAGACCGCAGACTTGAGTATATGGTTTTAATTTCAACTCAATACCTCCACGCGTTCCCGAGATAAAAGTTCTAGACAGACAGACAGACAGACACACGGACGGACAACAAAGTGATCCCATAAGGGTTCCGTTTTTCGTTTTGAGGTACGGAACCTAAAAAAAAACACTAAAAGGATCAAAATAACTTTAATTTCGGAAGTCTGTGTTTCTCGGTATTTTTTGTTTCTAATTTTACAACGACTTCCGCAATTAAATTTATTTTGATTCTTTTAGAGTTTTTTTTTTTAGTTAAGTCGGTATTTTTTTTTGTAAAATGTTTTTATTTCACACCTTTTAGTTGCGACACACTTATATATTACCAGAGTGCCTATTTCTCATGACAATTCCAATTAACCGAAATACCTCTAGGTTACGTTGTTTTATAATGAAGTTCCTGTGTTTACTTTCCACCTTCCGGCTCCATCATCAGATCGGTTCGATAGTACCTTATAGCCAAACTGCATTTCATGATAATTTTAAAAAAGCCCAAACACAGCTAGGATTCATTGATTAATTTCAGAGTTCCGGTGCCTATCTTCCAGCTCCATCATCATCATCAGGTCACTTCGATGATACCATTTTCAACATAACTATTCAGAGCCATTTATTTATTTGTATTGTCATAGTCGCTTAACTATCTTCATTTGTGATATCTATGTGATAAGAAGTTTCGTTGACCATTTCTGGTCTTCTTCATCAGTTCCACTTCATCAAATGTTACTTTTTATCTGTAAGTGCTTAAGTTTTCGATGATTTTCATCACTACATGATTGCCTATAATATTTGAGGAGTTCCCTCGATTCCTTATGGATCAAGACTGAAATAAAAAAAAATGGTACTTATCGAAAAGCATATCCACCAAGAGGAAAAAAAAATTGCAAATCGGTCCATAAACGACGGAGTTCTGAGGCAACTCATATATAAAAAAAAAAATCGACTACCGAATTGATAACCTCCTCCTTTTTTTGAAGTCGGTTAAAATTTGTGTTTAAACCTATAACTGGGATTTCAAAAAAATATTTGCATCTGATTGACATTTCAGCTGCAGCGGAAACTACCGTCATAGCTGTTCATACCTCGGTTCATAGATAGGTCACTTTGGTACGATCGAGTCGAAAGTCGTCGAGGAAGGAAGCCTTCAGTGGCGTAGCCTGGAATAATTTAGACGTGAGCGAAGGAAAATCAGCGAGGCCTTTTTCTTTCATAATTCAAAAACGAGAGAGCGACAGTCGCAACTTAGTGTTCGACCACATCGTCACTTACCATCAGGTAAAATATTGGTCAAACGCTGGCCTATCAATTATAAAAACCCTCGTTCTTAAAGAGCCTTGCGCTTGTGCGAGGCCCCTTTGTGTGCAAGGCCGTGAGCGAGGGCCCACTTCGCCCACGTCTAGCTACGCCTCCGTGGAATGTTGACATCAAATATGCCGCATTTGTGAAAACGATGATGACAAGATCCCCACATCAGGTACCTACTTACCGTCATCTCTCAACCTAAAGGAAAG
Organism: Mythimna vitellina; assembly: GCA_949316375.1. Taxonomy (NCBI): domain Eukaryota; kingdom Metazoa; phylum Arthropoda; class Insecta; order Lepidoptera; family Noctuidae; genus Mythimna; species Mythimna vitellina. The sequence goes on along the minus strand of OX438687.1, from coordinate 269,273 downwards.
TTCATTATTGTTGAGTCAGATTTAGTTTCTGAACAGCTCCTGGAGCATTTTCATCGAACTACTTAGCTATATTAGAGCAAATTCTTCTTTACTAAACCAAAACCTAATATAATTAAATATTTTGGCGCAGACGCTTATTTAGTATACACCAAGGTAGATATTAGATACTTGAAACCAGAACATTCCTTCATATTGGTATTCAAATGGTTGTAGCCACAGAGCTGTGTGTTCGTTCTTCTACATAGATTCCTGTAACTGGCTGATCAATATATTTCTGACTAACCCAGTTTTGACAGTTAAATGATAAAACGGCAAGAGTTTAAGGTTTGAGTTCATATTATAATGCATTCGCTTCTTCCTCTATTGAAAGTAAAGAAAGCAGTCTAAACCCTAAGCGCAGGGTGTGTCTGTGTGATTGTAGACGTCCGCTCCGTCGCTACCCGGGACCAGACACAGCCGACCAGACCAGGCAGCCTGTGTGACAAGCTTTATTAGTTAATAACATGATATTTTCTGCTTTACAGTTTTACTTTTACGTTACAGTTTTATTAGACCTACTTTAGAACGAAGCAGTAGAAAAATAATATTATAATTATATGATAAAACTAAAGACATCATTCAATTCGTCTTCATTGACATTAGTATTCCATTACAAATACACTAGTGTAGCGTATGGCGCAAACATTGTAATAATCGGTTCACTCCCGAAGTCTAACGCTATAACATTAGCATGTGTCCACAAAACAGAATTGATCGAAATCCACCGCATTTCAATAAATAAAATGAACAAGTACCACCATAACATAGCTAGCTGCATTATAACTTGAAGTGTGCTGATAAGACGCGGAGCGCGGTGCGCGAGGGGGGGGAGTGCGGGGCGCGGGGAGGGGGCGCGTGGCGGCTGCTTTGTACCTATTCTATTATTTCATGATCCGATAAAAAAGGAATAAAGGCTCGCGACCTAAACGCAGGAATGTTGTAGATTTTGTGTGAGTCGGCGCCGGCGCCGGCCGCATTAGTGCGGCGAGCGCGCGACAACGGTTACACATTAGCCCCGAGCGCCGCGCCCGTCGCAACCGCCCGAGCAACTCCGTGCCAGCCGCCAGCCGGGATGCAGCCCTAATCTCTAATGAATAGAGACCATTTCCCAGTTACCGTTTATGACATTATCATCTTTTACAATTTTGATAGTATCGGTAGAGCTTCATCCAGAACGACCAAACTCAATTCTCGGATCCAGAATTTCTGTTTGTGACGGCAGGAGATAAGGTCGAGATTCCCGCACCGGCGTGAAGTCGTAAGCGGAGCGCGCCCGGCTGCGTCTCACGCCCACTTATCGATCGGACAATTTAACCGATACGTGTATAAGTGTAATATATCAATTGTGGTTGCGCTGCCGTCCGCCGTCGTCCGTCCGTCCGTCGCGCCTGCTAATGAATGTCGTCCGTTGATTGCGTCCCCCCCTCCCCCCGAGCCCCGCGCCCCCACCCCGCACATAACTTATTGACAACTAGGAAAGCTGATAGCAGCCGCACTTTATTACTTACGCTCGCGGGCGTGCTAATTAGTACATTGTTATCTGTACACTGTACACATCATTACCTCTAGTTTTGAACAAGACCTTTATACTGTGCTCATTCACTACCAATCAATTGAAGTTTTTTTTCAGTAAGTGTATAATATAGCATAATAATCTAAACATATAATAGTATAGTATTCTATATTATATCTAGTCGGTTGCTAGGCAAAAGCCTCTCTCCATTACTTCTATTGTTCTCTGTTCTACGCCGCTTTTTGATAATTCCTCCATCATCATAAGTCGTTCCATCATCTCCTTCATATTCTGCCGCTTTCCCGTTTCGCGATTTCAGGGCACTCATTTTGAGTTTAACGTTTTACTCACCACTCGATCGGCATGCGGAAAACATGTTCAGCCTGGACTACCTGCAGCAGTGAGACTGATCTCACTAAGCTGGGCAGCTTTCTGAGCCACATCAACGATCTGTGTTCTGGAGCGCGGTTTTAACCACGCCGATTGACGGCTTGAAAAAGTAACCAGATGCTTCGTTTCAACTAATCAGAAAGCATAAAGCTAATCTATATTTTTTACCAATGATGGATGTTCTAATGATGGTTATCAGAATCAAATATTGTTATTTTGCTCTCCTATAAAACAACCATTATTGACATAGACATTACTGACGATAGGTTTGGTGCTTTCAAATAGTTATTTTATGTACCAGTAGCTCTATATGCATTAAATGCATGCATTTTCTGTTCGACTTGTTATTTCCTTCTCTTGCCTTACGTGAATAGAGACTGCTGTTCCAAAATGTACAAATATTCGTGTACATATTGTATATTCTCCCTGTCTACGTATATATTCTTTGTAGACCTGTTGACCATGATTTTGGTCTTCAACATGCAACGTCGATTTTTGAAACCGATTTTATGTAATAATAAAGAAACATTACGGTATGGGTTCAGCGGCCGGTGTGATGTCAAGTTCGTAAAACTGCACAAATGTTTGTTATGAATTTACTTTACTTTTACATAAAACGGTTAAGTCTAAAATGCTCGTTAAATTCAGTAAATATGTTATGTTTGAATTTATTATGATAGATGAAACTCAACGAAACAAAAGAAGAGTAGGAGCCAGAGTAGAGAAGTAGGGGCCAGTGCAGAAGGCGTGAGTTAAGGTAAGTTTGTAGTTTTATACGAAAAAAACCACTTTGTATGATTTTTAACCTGTCAAACTGCAGTAAATTCTAACAACACTTCATGAAAGATATTTGTTGTTATTTGACAATTATTTTAGTTAGCTTATTCTTCTTACTGCTGAGCAAAGACCTCCCCCAACTTTTTCCAAATATTCTTTCCTCGAGCCACCTCGAACCAGCCCTTGCGGTAGGCGTCTGACTTCACAAATCACCTCTTCCTAGGTCATCATTAATTGGATAAAGTATTACATAATTCATCATTTATAAAACATTTTTTGTACCTTACGTTTGTGGTCTTGTTTTCAGTAAAATGTATAAAGAGTCAGGTTGGAGCTGACTCCGAGGCCTACACCTGCGCCTTCTGTGTTTATAGGATTTAGAGCAGTACAATATAAATAACACCACAAGAGCCATAGTGGCGAAGGCTTGCCCCCAAGGGGGTGTCCTCTCGCAATTACTATGGAACTTAGTTGCAGATGACTTCGTTAAAAGACTCAACACTAAAGGTTACTTCGCCGTAGGATATTCCGACGATATAACCATTATAATACACTATACAACCTTATGCGGCAGGCCTTAAAAATAGTAGAGGACTGGTGCAAGGAAAATCAACTAATTGTGAACCCTACTAAAACTGAATTAGTTCTCTTCACCAAAAAAAGGAAATTGGCAGCACTACAACTACAGCGCTAAGAGCCTTGACTACCTTGTTTTCTTTCCTAGATAAACCTTCTTCTCCTTCTTATTTGACTTCTCAAATCCAATTTCTTTGCTCTAGTCATAATAAAAATCTCCGATCTACCAATAATCGTCTTCTACGATGTCCCACACACCGATCTGGGTTTATCCAGTCCTCCTTCTTTGTCCAGGCGATTTCTCTTTGGAATGCGCTCCCGCTGAACATCAGGATGGCGTCCAGTCGGTTCACTTTTAAGGTGATGGCACGTGACCACATTTGCAGGAAGTTGGTTTAATCATGACAGCGTTGATTTGTTGGATTCGTTTTTCATAAATAGATTGTTAATTTTTATGTATGTATCTAAGTATATATTTATTATTGTATTTCTTTACCATTAAGCTGCACCTACCATGTTTTGTTTCTACACCACCCTAAGGTCGACTGGTAGAAAATGCCTAAGGCATTAAGTCCGCCTTTGTACAGTGTTTATTACTTGTGCATAAAGTTTTAATAAATAAATAACACAACTGCCACGTTTCTTTGGCCTAACTGCTGAAGTCAAATACCTGGGCGTTTACCTGGACCAACAGCTAAATTGGGCAAAACACACATCACCAAAAAAGCCAGTATATCTATATGGCAATGTAAACGCATGTTAGGCCGCAAATGGGAAATAGCCCCAAAGATCAACCAGCGGCTATATACAACTGTTATCGGACCAATAATCACATATGGCTCTCTAGTTTGGTGGCCCAGGACTGAATTGAGGACAGCTCAAAAATACCTTGAAAAACTGCAACGACTCGCCTGCGTGGCGATCACTAGCAGCATGAGAATCACGCCCACGGCTGCCCTGCAGGCGATGTTGGACTGCCTCCATTGCGTCTAATAGTGCAGGAGGAGGCGGCCTCGGCAGCTTTCAGGCTTAGCGTATCGGTAAAGATTAAAGATTCCAGAATCAAACACACACGCATAATGGAAGACGCTATCAAACGACAGCCTATGATGGCAGCACCTAGCGACAAAGTTCCAAAGGCGTATCATTTCCAAAAGCATGTCAACTTTCAATTAACAGAGGAAGTGTACTTAGGCCCAGCAGAACTGAGGGTTTACACGGATGGATTAAAGACAGATACTGGCACAGGAGTTGGAGTCTTCTCCAATGACCTCAATATCAGAATATCTAGAACGCTAGGAAAATTCAACACCGTCTAAGTGTGTTAGTTTACATTAAAAATATATGAAGCTCATTTAAAATCATCTGAATACAGTATTTTAAACGTTGAGGCCAGTTATCAATAGAAACAAGTATGTACTCTTTCCAGGGGAAAATTCTTCACTGCCAATCTTATGGATTGTTTTCGGGACTCTAAATTATCATGGTGTTTAAAGCATGCGTTTTAATACTGACCATAGATCATAATCCAACGGATTGAGATCGAGTCTGGATGTCGGCTAGTCGAATCCTCAGCTCTGCTGAAGTCCGGAACGTTCGTTTCCTGCCACGCATGGGTGCATCGAGTTTTATGTAACAAGGCTTGCTGAAAGGAGCATTTTTGTTTATGGAATATGATGTTGTTAAGAGGTTTTACCACCTCCTCAAGAATCGTATCTTGATACATTTGTACTGATGATTACACTTGTTTCATAAAAATATGGCTTAGTTATTCCTTGATGGCTAACACTCCACCAAACCAAATTGGGAAGCTTTTAAAGAACTTTGTGCATAAACTTGATTATTCTGCTAGTTAAAACATTGCTCAATAGTAAAAAAAATCTCGCTGCAATACATCGTCGTAGCAAATCGTAGTAACTCAACTACCTCAACACTCAATACAAAACTTAGATTTAAACTATACTAGCTGACCCGGCGAACTTCGTACCGCCTAATAGTCAATGAATATAGTATATCTTTTGATATAGTCAAACGATTTTTTTTATATTATTCGAGAAACATGTAACAGAGATATTTGTAGCAATGTATAATGTGCAATTAGTATCATTTTTTCTGACTGACCGACTTCTTGATATTTCAAAAGTGCCTGTAAATGGTTTATATAAAATAAATGTTTTTGAATCTTTGATTGTGATGAAATAAAGCCTAAGTAACATATCAAGTAATATACAGATATTTTTAAAGTATAAAAGTTATCTTCATCAATTTCATACATTTTACGTGATGCTCACAACTAAAAACTTCTACAGATTTATTATATGTATATACTATATTTAAATAATCGTCTCTCGTCTCTCACCAACTACAATAATAATGTCTTCCGTTTTGTATGACTTTGATTAAAAAATATATATTTATATGTAATTTATATGTGTTTAAATAAAATGAATAAAGGAAAATTATAATAATAATGGTGAATAGGCGCCCAAAGGAGCCTGTTCACCTTGGCTCCTGCTTTTCAGAATGTATCCCTGGAGTGCACCGACCGCCTTCAGCTCTTGGGAGTTGAAATTTCCTCAGACCTCAATTTTGTTCGGTTCATTGTGTCCAAAGCCAAGGTAGCTGCTAGGAAACTCGGCGTTCTTGCAAAGGTCTGGCGGTACTTCACATCGGGACAGCTTCTAATGTTACACAAAGCACAGGTCCGATCGTGTGTGTAGTACTGCAGCCACATATGGGCTGGCGCTGGTAAAATGCCATCTAGCAGTTTTGGACTTAGTGGAAAGGCGTGCGAAGCTATTATTGATCCAAATTTGATAAAATCCAATCTACAAAGCTTTGAGCACAGGCGTAGGGTGGCCAGACTTTTGGTATTTTACAGGATGCATTTTGGAGAGTGTGCACGGGAATTGCATGACTTGATTCCACCATGTCCTTTTTACCACCGGACAACCCGACGTACGGCGAGTCACACCCTTACGTGGTTGAAACGTCTACGGTCCGGACTAAACGTTTCGCTTCGTCGTTTATACCGCGGACATCGAAGGACAGGAACAATTTACCTGCCGCGGTCTTCCCGTCCGATTATAATTTAGGTGTCTTCAAGGATAGAGGGAATATAATATAATATAATAGGCTTTTAATAAAATAGTGCGATTCGCCATCAACGATGGCATTACTACTTACCATCAGGTGGGATCGCAGTCAAGTAGGGATTAATACTAATTAAAAACAAAATGAGGTTAGAGTTAGCCATTTGGCGGCGTGACACCCTCATTGCTCTAGAATCAACCGTATACTGTGTTGCCGTTACATCCAAACATCCATTCATCGTTCCATATAAATGTTTATATTATTCTAATTACTGTTAGAATATCATTTTGTCTATAGCGCCATGAACAGTGCCGGATTAAGCCAGCGCGGGTATGCTTCCTGATGCACGGGGCCCGTAAGATTCGTTACTCTTGCTACGTGGCTAATCTGGCATTGGTCATGAAGATTCTATCCAGTAATAGTCTGATAGACCCCTCTCCAGAGTAAAGTAAATTTAATGTTATACTGGTACGATTTTGATTACCTCCGACTACGACTCCTTAGGGCATCCAACTCGACATACATTTTCACTGTTTGTCATACAACCGCTCTCTACGCTATGACGTTATTACACAACACAGTATCTTGTGGATATTATCTAGGCTTCTATTGAAATCAATTTATAAATTTGTGTAAAACTAATCCTTTAAAGACCTCTAGAAAACTGCTATTTTGCATTAACTTAGACACTTCATAATTTACCTACTCAAAAATTAAAAAAGTGTAACAATAGAAGCTTTACAAATTTAATCAAGATTCTGAGAAATAATAATAATAATTTTTATTTCAAATACTTTAAGGATTTAAATAAAAAACGTATTTCCTGGAACAAGTTTTGTAAAATATTCGAGTAAATCACGGAATTCACGTTGATTACAGATTTTTAAAGAAAATAATTTACTACTAGGTAGATAATTTATTAAACTTCTATTATGTGTAAATTAAATTTGCTCAAATGTTAAAATTACTTTAAAATTTGTTTATGACTAAAATTTGACAAAAAACCGCTTTGCCCGAGAGCCTGTTTAAAACGGCCATAGGGATAAGGGCAACGTGGCCAGCATAAAAATTCACATGAAATGTATAGTTTTTAATGGCACATCATATCTTGTTTGATGAAATGAAAATATTAAAAATATATTTATTAAAAACAACGATTGTTGTTAACTAAGTATCAGTTTTCAAATCGTCATTACTTACGAAACAGATTTAGTTAAAAATATTTATTTTTGTATTCACATTCGTTTTAAACATAATACGTTTTAAATGTACCTAAATAAACTAAATATGCAGTCATCAAATAAGGATATTTAATGGCTACAAATTTAACCTTGGTGACGCGGACAAAAAGACCCAATTCATTCACTTTGTTCTGTCAGAGCGGTCTTCAAGACCACTGGCGGTATCTGCGGGTGGAGTGGCTCTAGTTCAGGTGAAGACCTTTCTTGGGTTTAAAATTGACAGGTGCCTCAAGTGGGATGGTCAGATTAATAAAGTGTGTGGTAAATTGGGTAGTGCATGTTTTGCTCTTGGCAGAATATCGCGCGTCCTACCCGAACGCGATGTACGGACCTGTTATTTCGCGACGGTGCACTCGTTACTCCAATACGGTGCTGAGCTATGGGGACGTACTGCCGATTGGCAGCGCGCCTTCCGAATGCAGAAGCGTTCCGTGCGGGCCATCATCGGGATACCGCAGGGTCCGCTAAATCCCATTTTATTAGACTAGGCATCCTCACGTTACATGCTATACTTATATTGGGCATCAAAAAATTCATCCACATCGATGTCAATAGGAAAAGTGCCCAGAACGCTGTCAGCATTGCCAAGTTGGATAGCAATGCTGCTTCGTTTTCCGAAGAAAAGCCCAGCCCTCTGGTCACGCGAAGAGTCCACCAGTTGTTTGCTGATATCACGAACAACTCGATGAGCGCTCGGACCCCATGGCCCTAGTGTTTCAACTCCAAACGGCTCAAACATATAACTTCCGATGAGGTTATTATATTTACGCCGTTTGAGGTTTTCTGCACTTGCAGCAGCCGCCCCAACACTACCTGCCGTAGTTAGAAGATGGGATGGCGCAAGGGTGTCGACACATGTTGCATCCCACACCAAAGGCCAACCTAACTTCCAGGGCATTATGGTCATCCCGGCTGGCCTCTTTCCATCGTCGCGTGCCAAGCCATTGGGTTCTAGAACAGCTGGCACCCCGGCGGTGACAAGAGCTCGACAGATGATGTCATTGATGCTTGCGTGCCTAGCTATCCGACCAGCGCTTCTACTGCAAGATAGGCCATGGTGTCCGAGGCGGTCGACTGCTTCACCGCATTGACACCGATGTGGAGCTCCGCCAGGAGCACCCAGTCACAGGCATGTAGCGATCCGGAAGGTGGTGTCACTCAGCATAGTACCTATGTTGGGCGACGGTAGTGTCTGTAGCCAGAGGCCCGACTCCCATTCACCCACAGCCAGTAGGCGGGCACGCTCAGCAGTATTGGTGGACGTGTTAATAAGGTTATTCCGTACCAAACTACAGAGCGGCTCATCCCACTGTCTCTGGGAAGATGGGTTCTCGGGAAACGCCTTGTTCGGGCAAGCCAATTTCCAGGCGGTCACGGACTCGGCCAAGCACGGCACCTCACAGCTAATCAATGATGGAATCAAAATTCTATTGGTCAACTGTTGAGTGCTGTGGACCGAAGACAGGAACGCCGGTAGGCTTACACTAGAAATTTTGCGGATGCCGAGCCCACCAAAACGAATGGGTAGCATAGCTTATAGCCACGCTCGGTCATCCAGGGCCACATTTAAGATGGAAGTCAGAGTATATCGAATGGTTTGATCAATTTTGTCCAAGAAATGTGACTGCTTCCATAAAGGGGAAGAGATCGCTCTTCAAATACATGAAATTTGGTGCAAAACAACAATACCGTATGAGGGTGAAAGCCAAATGTAGGTTAATTTTACATAGTCTTTCCGAAATGTTGTTAAAACGTTAAATTTTGTCGTCAATGAATAAAGAAAAAAAGATTTAATTTTATTAATTTTGGACTAAAATTTTTTGTGACTTTTAATAGGATTGTTTTTTATTTTAATTTGTGATTTTACTTCGATTTATGTGTTTTTTTGTATTTTCTTTTATTTGTTTGACATTTTTTATTATCAGACATTGTTATGTAATCATTAATTTGTTGACTAAGTATAATTTAACATTCTGTATATGACTTGTAAGAATCCCTTACCAATAAATTACTATGACTATGACAAACTCACAGACAAACATTAGGTAACGATAAAATCATAACTACTTTATTAATATATATTTCAATTAAGGGTAAAGCGATCAGCAGGCCGCTTTGCCCGGTCCGTTTTGCCTTTAGACAATCAATTTTTTTTAAACATTATTTTCTCTTGTTTTTTTTTATCATATTTCAGAATTCTACACAGACAAAGCTAAATAAATAATTATCCACATCAATATAACAGAAGCATTTAAATATTTATAAAATTAATCAAAACAAGATGAACTTATCTTGTCTTTTTTTTAACAAAACGTGCAAAAATAATATTAATGTCGCTACAACCGCCAGCCTTCACCTATCGCCATCGTATTACTGTGTATTATGCTTATGCGATGCTTACTATGCGCCAGGGTGGTAACATCACTGTAGCATCACAAATAACTGAAATATGAATGCTTTACCTTTTATGGCCGCTATGAGCTAACCTCCCCATCTCTATTTTTCGCGTTGCCTTTTCATCAAACATCGTGTTGGATTGCGTTAGATGAAGTAACAAGCTTTTAAACTTTTTTTGATAGAAATAAATGAGTCATTCATAAAAAAATTGCATGTTGAATATGAAGAAACAATATTATATTTTAAGACCTGTATCTACTAACATATTTCAAGCAAATAAATGATATTATTATTATAACAGCTCAGCTGAATGCAGACTTTTTCAAAAGTGCATAGTGCTAATTTTAATTAAGGGATGTTTAACTGTGTTCTTTTTTATCGTGCTTATTAGTGATCGTAAGTTTTCTATTACTTTACCTGTTTCTAACCGTGAGAACCTGTAATTGGCTCAATGTCTCTTATACTATTGTTATTCTTTTGTTATAACTGTTAGTTCTCCTATGATTAAATAAATAAATAAATAACCTTGCTCGATGTTGACGATAGGCGAGTGAAAAAGGACCTATCTTAATAAAAGTCTAAATTACCCATAGCTCACTCACAGTAACACTTAACGCCATCTACAGGTACGTTCGTGCAGTAACGTGCACTGTTGAGCAGCGTTATCTGGTGGCGACAAGTTGAACTACTGAGTGAGATTGCTTAACAGAGTTGCCGCGCAAAACCGACTAGCGCGAGTGAGTACGAGGGACATAATTGTATTATGAGAAACTAAGTAGTGTGTTTATTTGAATCAATACTCCTATATAATAATATTTAAATAGTATTTTTGAATTAATATTTATGAAAAATTAGGAAAAGAAACAGAGAATTGTACAATGAGAGAATTTTAGTGTGGCAATTTTACTTGTATACAGTTTATTGTAGTTCCAAGGATATCCACTAGCTGGCGCAACGAGCATGTATAGTTTTCGTATTGCAGAGTTTATATTTATCTCATCTTTTTATGTTCTGATAAGTGTTTCATAACACGTATAATCTTTGTTGTCATCTTCACGTTCTGGATTTGTTTGGGATATACGTTCTAACAATATTTTACATGTATTCTAATTTTTATACTTATAAGATTGTTGTATTGGTGTTTTGATTCAAGAACGCTTCGTCGAGTATGTTGAAGTTCTTCTATTATCTAATACAAATATGTACTTCTCATTTAATAAGAGACAAGTTGAGTCATGGTTAAGTGTTGTGCGACAGCTTCACGCGTTACCAGCACGAAGCATGAGAAACTGCATTAGTATCAGCCACACGCGGTGACGAGCGTGATGATATGCTGTAGGTACGATACAACAATAGTAACTCCGTGGATACCACACCGGTTTTCTAATATAATGTTAATGATACAGCACGTACGTGGCGTGTACACGCAAAGGGCAAAGAAGGAACATAGGTATGGTATTAGTCAGTAAAAGTCTGACACGTCCTCGCGCTGCACCCCAGAGCGAGACAAGTCATTGGATGATTTCCTAACTTAAAAAAAGGGACAGCACTCGCCGGTCTCTTGCCTGTGGTAGAGTTGATTGTTATGGTATGGACATGTCTAAAGGAGGGGGGAAACGTATGTGATTAAAACGATGCGCAGAGAGGAAGAAGGAGGCCAAAGACAAGAAGAATGGAGTGTAAGAAAACGAAAGAAAAGGGAGTCAGGGACAGCATGAAAGTTGACATGACGGAATGGAAGAAGGAAACATGTTGCGCCACCCATGAGTAGCATGGGACGGGAGCGTGAGAGTGATGATTTATGAAGTAGGACACTTCAACAGGTATAAAGTCGGAGACAACTGAACTAGTTGACGAAAGTATTACAGTAAGCTGTTCTTTACTATAATATTGAATAATTTGACGGTACGATTGGCGCAGTGGTTGAACAATTATCGCAGGTTCGATTCCCGCACGAAACAAATATTAGTTTGGCCCACGGATCCGGGCCGGGGTTGGTTCCGGGTCTGGGTGTCTTGTGTACCTATGTGAATTTAAATGTTTGTGAACACACCCACGATATAAGAGTAATTTCTAGTGTGGGGCAACTTCTTTATATGTGACATTAGATATTATCAGACATTATCTACTGCTGTAGTATTAGACAAATAAAAAGGAAGGTATATCTATACAAACAGTTTAATATCAAAGATTCCAACAAGTCAGTATCGGTCGCGTTATAGCGCAGCTCGTGAGCAGCCCTCGCTGACGTGCTAAACAATTATTTATACAAGAAACTACGACAGGAAACTAAAAAAGGCTGTGAAGAGATGATAGAATTTTTTGCGGTACCTTAATGTAAATATTAAAATAAAGACTGTTTTGTAAAACTGAGTAAAGGCGAGTAATGCTTCGGGAAAGGAATATTAGGATGACATTGTAAAAAATAATAATACAACATAATCGTAGAGGCAACAATCGTTTTTATTTTGTCGCTTATTTTGTAAACTCTTATAATATTATAACAGTTTAAACAGTATTATCAAAATATAAATATGTAAACCTAATTAGCTGAACACACTGACACATACACGTACCCGGGCACAACAGTCACACACACACAGTCACAATAATATATTATTATAGTAAATTCGTCGTCTGTTACGTCTAAGGCTTAGTATCCTAGTTATAACTATATAGTACACACGCTGCGCTAACTAAGCTTTGATACACTCGTCCACGGAACGTCTCTGCGAGTCCGGACTATTCACTACAAGCTGCAGCATCCACTTGAGCACCGTCACTTGACTTGCAGCCACCGCACTACTTGCTACATTCTTATGTATACGCTTTTAGGTATTGATTTTTGTAGCTACAAAATATACTGACAATTCTAAACCTAATATAGCTTCACCTCTATCGCGATACGTCGGTCGTGTCGTAATGACACAAACTTACCATTGCCGCTATTCGTTTCTTGTAAACATTTTGGTGTACCAGTTCCTAAAGTTTATTTATTTATTTAAACTTCGTGTACAGTAGTGGTACTTAAGCGAATTTAATGCAACAAGGCATTCTCTACCAGTCAACCTTTGGGTTCAAAGAGACAACACTGTGGTAGTAATGTCAATTAAGAAATTAAATCGTTCAGTTTCAGGAACCTTATTTTTGGGCAACCTATTACTAGTGTTGCGATTAACACTTGGTAGAATTATGATGTTTACAGGTAGGTCGCTGTAGGACGTTCGCGTCTTATCTCAATCTTCGTGATGGATGGTTACGGATCATGTTTACGCAGCCAGCAGGCCTGGGAAACTAGCCGACGGCAGCGGTGAATTCGTTAGTACTTATGTAGCTGTAATTATAGTTACTTCACAGAAGCGTTCACGTGTTTGAGGAGGATTAGTTCAAATTGAAGTATATCTAATGAGACAGTGCAAGTCAAGTAATGTTGATCAGAAACACGTGAGGGTTGCGGCGGTGGCTCTGCGGCGCGTTTTCACGCCGTCTGTGCAGAACGAGGCCCTGGGGAGGCTCGGAGCGCGGGGGCGCTTGTTACGGCGGTCGGTAGTGCGGCGCGCCGCGCTCTAGCGCTGGTACCCTGCAACACAACGTGCATGTCACGACTACGCTTTAGGTCTCCGCCAGGTACGAGGACTCCACTCTGTCACATACCGTGGGAGGGCCTATGGCAGCAAAGATTAAAATGATTATATTATGTACATTCATGATTGTACGTTATTTTACGTCAAGGTCCACAGTAAATATTGGAACCATATTGTGGCCGACAAACATATATCACAACTTGTCTAATTTAGATTAGTGAATGGATTAGTAGGTAAATTGCTGGTCTTTACTTGTGTAAAGTCGGGCCCACATTGCAAGGAGAAGAACCTCTGTACCTTTATTACATGTACTAACTACTAACCAAGACCCACAACACAAATCACAGTAACCGGTAAATATGTGCGATACAGTTCAGTGTCAGCAAGAGGAAGCACTGCACACAACCTTGAGATAACGTAACACACACGCAAATAGAAGAATGTCTACGCAAAAAATAAATTTCGCAAATGTTAGCAAACTGTCACCAATAGTATTTACCAGTTCCTGTACACTGCGGACGTTACTGACTGTTCTCATGATGCGGCAGGACCTGGCGTGGCTCACATGTGACTGTAGCCGAAAAAGATGAAAACAATTAGGAACTATTCGCAGTTATAACCATTTTGTGCTTACATTGGTGCATCCCAAAAGTTTGATAGAAGGTAGGCGGCAGAGTGCGAGAAGCCGATATGCTCTACTGACGTGCTGTACTATAAAGATAGTCAAGATGCAAACGAGAAGACAGATCTTGAAGCTAAGAGCGGAGCATGCAAACAAGGAGCTTTGGCGAGCGAGCCCGTGACGCGCTGAGCGGAGGTGCTGTGAGAGGAGCGAGAGAGTGCGGGAGCATGACAGTGGGGAGTAGTGGAAGAGAGACGTCTGCTGCGCGGGCTCGTCGCGGATACTCACATGTCAGCCGAGTGGCGTGCGGCGGGCAGCAGCAGCAACGGCGCCGCAGCCGACCCCGGCGCCGCGCTCTCCACCGCCGCGTACAGCGGGGGCAGCACCTTGTGCGCGTGAGCGTCCGCTGCGGACACCACACGGTTAGTGGACGTGCGTCACAGCGGGCCGCGCGGCCACGCGGGCGCGTACTCACCCGCCAGCGGTCCGCCGCCCGGCCGCGCCACGCCACCGTGCCCGCCCCCCATGCTCTTGGGCTTGCGCTTGCGCGTCTGGATGCCGTCCTTCTTCATGCTAAGCGGCCGGTTCACCTGCGCACACGTCACACTCTCAGACGGGGGAACTCCTCGTAATCTGTCGCCGCGCGGGCCTATCATCCTTTAAACAAGCGTATCTACTCGCGAGGAGATAATTGATAAAAGATTATTTATCTCATTATGAATATTCGTGGTCGCGCGATGATAATTCTCTATCAGTCGGTAGCCCCGCGTTTTATCTCACGAGATTAGATGAGACCCTGTGTTTTGATTTTTTATACAGACCCAATATTTACCGAGGAGTTCCCTGATAACTGACTGCAGCGGCGATTAGATACCTGCGCGGTGTCTAATCAGCATAACCGCTGTAATCGATGCACAATCGAGCGATACGCTACTATCTGGTGTATCATATGGTTGACAAGCTACTCGTCCTGCTGTACTCACGTTGTGCAGCTTGTAGTAAAGCCCGCAGGCGTTGCAGACGGGCTCGCCGTTGTTGTTACGCCGCCATAGTGTGGTGTTGGACGTGCGGCAGTTGGCGCACGTCACCCCCACGCGCCGGTTACCGTTCGTCGGCTGCACAGGAAGCAACAGTGGCATTTTACATATTATTGTATATTAGGCATTCTGTTATGTGACAAGTTTACTCAGTCATCAATCAATTTGATGCTCACAAGTGCTTGTTGTGGCTTGGCCTTCTGTCCTTTGAGTGGCGGCCGATTGACACCGTTGATGCGCGTGTAAAGGCCGCAGGCGTTGCACAGGTAGTGTCCGGTGCCGTCGCGGCGCCACAGCGGAGTGGTGGCGGCCGCGCAGTTCACGCACTCCTTCACCTCGCCCATGCCCGCCATGCCTGCGGAACACTAGAGTTACCTTGCTGCACATAAAATAGCACAGAGCGATAAGGGATCGTTTGTCGCGTCACTCACTGGGGTCGAAGCCCTCGTCGATGGCTAGCAGGTTGTGCGCGGGCCAGGCCTGCGCCGGCTGGTAGCCCTCCACCAGCAGTCCTCCCTCGTAGCCTGACACGGGCACGTACTCTACGCCGCCGCCCTGCCCCAGATAGTGCTCACCGCCCACCTTATATTGCACCGTGTTGCCGTGCGTGTACAGCGTAACCTGGCGACACCACACCACATTAGAATGAATTTATAGATAATATAATATTTTTGGACTGTGGGGGTAGAAACTGACCTGTTGTGAGTTCGGGCTAGGTGGCGTCTCGTACACTGCCTGCGACTGCGGCACCACCGAGCCGTACACGACGTGTGCGCCGCGCGCTAGTGATGATGACGACAGTGTGGGGTCGCTGCGGTACAGTAGCTGTCCGGGGGGCGATTCGTCTCCACGCGCACCCCCCCCACCCCCAGCGCCCGCACCTCCACCACCACCGTACAGCGTCAGAAGCTCCTTGCTGCCACCCGCGTACGTGCCGTACCCGCCGCCGGCATACTGCGGGCTCTGGCTGGCGTACGCGTACCCGCCGTGAACCGACGTTACGGGCTGCAAACTGGCGTACGTGGTTGAGCGTGGTTCACCCTCGCCACGCGCTTCGTACTTCACTTGCTGATAGGCCACGCCCACCGCCTGCTGGTTGTTGAGTGCCGTGGTCTGGATCATCTCCAGCGAGGACGCGGCTTGCTCGCCCAACACGGCGGCGTACTGTCGTGCATCGCCAGGTGCCGTCTCGCTCCCAGCATATGCCTGCATCTGTTCTTTTTCCTTGTGTAGAAAGGCATCGTGCGCCTCTTCTACCTCTCCCTCTTGCGCCACGATGACGTGGTGTGGCGCACCATAGCGCAATGCCAAGCTACGCGGGTAGGCTGCACGAGGTGGCGGGCGCGCGTACTGCGGTGGCGCACGCTTATCGCCAGGCGAAGGCAACGCGCGATAGGGCTCCGGTTTGAAGGCCAGGTAGCGCGAAGTCTCCGCCTCGGCTAGGCGCAGGCGCTCCTCGTCGTAGTGCTGTTGCTCGCGTGCTTCTGCCTCCTCCAGTTTGGCGGCGTAGTGCTGCACCTGCAACTGCGCCTCATCCAACGCGGCCGGTGCCTCGGGTGGCTCATCTTTCACGCCGTCGTCCGGCAGGTCGGCCGGCTCGTCCGTGGTAATGTGTCCGGCAGCGGTGATGGTGCGCACTGCACGGCGCGACGTGATTACGGACTGCGAGTGTGTGGGTGGTGAGGTCTCACGCTGTGGCGCTTGATGCTCGTCCCCATGCGCGCCGCTTGCGCCTCCCGCGTTCCCCTCTCCCCCCGTCTCGTGCTCAGCGCGCGCCTCGCTCTTCACCAGCTCTAGTGCCTCCGCGGAGGGGCGTGCATCCTGTTGCTCCATCGGCGCGTTCTCCATGTTTTACTTGTGACCTGTGACAATGTTTATCATTAGTAATGTTTTAGTATATAGGTAAAGAGGATACGCTTACCTTATAGGGAGAAGGGAGTCTCTAAGATACTGTGTGTCACAAATAAAGTGAATGTCGTTTAAAGGCAGACATCTAAGTAAAGAGCAGGCATAGTTTTTGGAGCGGAAGAGCGGCGGCGGAAGTTCACGACGAATAGGGAACGAGCGCGCGCCGGCGCCGGCCGCGGACATGCTGTTGTTTCAACAGACCATATTGCTTGCACACCTACTTGCTATTTATTATCTCTTCTATCGCAAAATAATTTCTATATTGAATAAACTGGAGTCTTTCAATATTTAAAAGTTACTAATGTACGTGCTGTAATGAACACAGCTACCGATGCTCCTGTAGGGCCAGTGCCTACTGTACTGAACATAAATTGGATGTGTCACAACATATGGTGGAATGTTACAAACTGCTGTCTTGATTGAGTCACCTTTGCCAATTTAGGTACTATTAATAACTTTGTATGTTACGGATTTAGATAACAAAATAATCAATTACAAATTTATTGTTAATGAAAACCGCAGCAGGTTTCTACTACAAATTTCGAGCACAATTTTCCTCAAAAACTATATTATGTGAACTCTTGACGCGGACCTCTCCACATGATTACATATTTGAACCGTTTAGGAAGTATATTTTATGATAAGAACATTAATTATATCGAGGCATATTGCGACGCGGCGGGTCGACAAACATGCGGCCCCTGCCTCGCAGCGAGTTGACTCTGCCGCACCCGCGCCTGCGCCTGCGTTGTGTCCACACCACACGTATATGACATGTCAAAGCTCCGAATTAAACCACCGCACAATGATAGCAGAAGCTCTACTACACGGGGAGGAAATAGTATGTATTCTTAACTAGGGCGAGAGGCGAGCGAAAAGGCTAATTGGCGATCCAGATTTGTTTAAATGCTATCTACAAAGCCTCGAGCACAGACGTACGGTAGTCAGCCTTTCGATATTTCACAAGATGCATTTTGGAGAGTGTGCACCGGAATTGCGTGACGTAATTCCGCCGTCTCCTTTCTACCATCGGACATCCCGACTTACGGCGTACCCTTATGTTGTTGAAACTTCTACGTTCCGGACTAAGCGCTTAGCTTCGTCGTTTATGGATGTACGTGGGTACATCAAAGGACTGGCATAATTTGCCTGCTGCGGTCTTCCCGTCCAATTATAATTTAGGTGTCTTTAAGGGTAGAGTGAATAGCCTCTTAATGAACTAGTCCGCCTCATCACTGCTTACCATCAGGTGGGATCGTAGTCAAACACTGGTTTATTTCAATTAAAAAAAGTAGACAATACATCAGCCACCGCACCACTAACGTCAAGTGGCGGCAAAGTAGATTGGTAAAGGAGAAATCCAGTGAATGTGACCGTTAGTGGTTACAGTAGCGAGAACTCTTAACCGAGCTTACATGTGAAAAAAACTTTTTACAAAAAAAAAAAATACAACCGATTTCAATGTAAAAAAAAAAACACTAAAAAGTGCAAAATAAACCGAAACTAAAATTATTTTTAGTCGGCTGTATTTTTTTTGTAAAAAGTTTTTATTCTACAATTTTTAGTTATAGTACCACCACTAAAAAGTACCCTTCAGCCAAAATTAAATACCTTATAGCCAGAATGTATCTCATGACAATTCTAATAATCCCAAACACGGTTAGATTACATTTATTTATTAAAGAGATCCGCAGCCTTCCTTCCCCCTCTTTTTTCAGTCAGTCATCGATGACACGTATAAACAAAGCACTTTTACTTGTAACGACAGTTCTGCTGTTCAATCAAAAGAATAATTTTCAAAATCGGTCTACAATTGACCGAGATATCGATGAACAAACATAAAAAAAAATCGCATTCAGCCGAACATAGGACCACCTTCTTTTTGAAGTCCGTTAAACAAGGAAATCCCTTATGCCTCGTGAACAGTCATGCCGAGACCGTATGCGGCCAAACGGCCTGTTGGCCTTCTGTGGTGTAGTGCGCTCGCTTCAGCCGGCGCCATGTTTGCCCGCGGCCCGCGATAACGACTCGCTTTTGTAACTGTGCCTGTTGTGTCCTCGGCTCCACCGCCACACACCACCACTCGCCACTTCGGATCAACACACGAGGGTTGTCAGCTGTTCACGATTCGCAGCCCACCATCAAAATGCATGTTTTGAATAACACTAGACAGGCTAGTATTAGTGTAGAGTTAGAAATCGTTTTCATTCATTAAAGAGGTGTCACTAGACATGTGGACCAATGAGATAAATCAGGTTTGTAGATAGTTACAGCTTGCTTTAAAGAGAATAATTACACAAAGTATATATGCTTATCTAGGTTGCTGCATTGGGTCTCATTTCTATTCCAATGACGACAACCGGATAAAGAAAACTCCAACACAGGTTTAAGACTAATTAAAATGACCTCCTTTTTTATGGACCTCGTCTTTACATAATATTTCTAAGAGGTACTTTTGAAATGTTCTAGGAAAATACTTCTTGTTTTTAAATTCCGAAGTTAACTTCGGCTTAACCATCAAATCAAAAGTTGTAGACTACAGCCATAAAACTGGGAATCATAGATAAAGTGAGGCAATACTTCATACATAGCACCTCATTAATTTGTTCAAAGCACATACTGGTTCTTGTATGTTGTCACTTAATGGAAGGCTCAGCAAAATACTAGCTTGCAGCACATGTCTTGGAGGAACGTACAGCTAAAAGGCTCAGCCGACGCGAAGCTGATGCCGGTAGCGAAGCTTTACAGCTACTAGTAAAACATTGCTTGCATGTCGGTCTTACAGAGATAACCTTCAGAGAGTGTGCCTTGCAACAACATTTGGTTTGCTGTTGCAGCTTCATATCTCTATCATCTTCATCCAAAATTTAATTACTACACTACATAGCTAAAGGATCAAAGAGTTTGTTACGCTAAGAACTGTGACGCATCATGCGCGGTGGCAAGGGAAGCGCCCACATTTTTAGGTTATTCAGCTGCGTTTCGAGTCGAAACGTAGCAGAATGAATACTTCAAGTTATACCTACTTAATAACTTATAAGTTTTGACTGGAAGAAGCTAGAAGTCTGTTCAAATTGTCAACTCTCGACTAAATCTATCGATTGCATATAGGGTTGCCAATTTTTTTAAAAATAAAATATGGTATTTTTGAAGCCTCTAAAAATTCTACTTTTATTATAATTCGAGCTGGCCCTGTTACGCTCACCCTTACGTTCACCTCTCTATTTTGTCTTCTTGACGGAAAATATGCGCTCTGTTGATGATGTTGCAGGAATTGGAAGAAGGAATGACACAATTTTAAATTTTAGGCAACTCTAAATCATTTAAAAAAAAAATCTTGCCATTTTTCAACAGTTGATTTAGCAGAAAATTTTAGGTCAAAATTTTGATAATTTGATTGATTTCTGAGTATAAATTGTTGAAATTTAAACTCACTGTGGCGAAGTTGTCAGCAGCCTCGGTCACTAAGGCCTGTCATGCAGTCGAAGCGCGGTACGGATAGCACGACACGCAAATATTAACGATATCATACGCTCGTCGTATCCCCTATACCGTATACCCTTGTCACCGTCGGCATTCCAGCTGTTTTGGAACCTCATAGCCTAGCACGCGACGATGGTAAGTGACCGGACGGTATGTCTTAATTTCCGTGGAAGATGCGTTCCTTTAGTGTTCCCATACCGCTACTTACCTGTGCCGACACCCTTGTGCCATCCCATCTTCCTAGCTCTTCGTACTGTGCTGGTGCTGCCGCGGCGGATATATAACAACCTCGTGGGCAGTTATATTTTTGAGTCGTTTGGAGTTGAAACTTTTGGGTCGTGGGGTCCGAGTGCTCATAAACTTTTTAAAGAATTATCCAAACGCTTAGTTGACGCTTCGCGTGACCCAAGGGCTGGCTTTTACTTCAGTCTGAGATTAAGCATTGCCATACAACGTGACAATGCCTTTTGGGCACACTTTCAGTCGACAGCAATGCGGACGAGTTTTATGACGCCATATTTTAGCTAGTAGTTTTTCCTTTAGTGTATGTAAAGTTTTGATTAGTTAAGTTTTTTTTTATTGAATTAAATATTATAAAAAATAACATTTTAAATTTGGAAAATTCTAACATTGTAGTAAGCCTAAAGTTTTTTTTAGAAAATTCAACCAATAGGCTACTTTCCGCTTTACGAAAAAATTGTCGTTTCACCTACTATTTTTTTTTTAGGAAATATAATTATATTTGATACCCTATTATAGTAGGATACTATATTATGTCGTGGGGTTAGCAATCCTATTTGCATATAGGTACAATACATTATTGTAAAATTGTTATTTAAATAGTATTCGAGGACTATAGGGATTGTTTTTTTCTCTTTTCAGTAATTTTAACGTATGCCAATTTGAGTATTTTCTGCGGCCTACCCAAATTTCATTTCCTAGGTATTTTTCTTTAAGCACCTCAATCGTCCTGAGTTGAGCTTTACCAATACTGACAAATGCTTGTACTGACTGGACAGGTTCACTCAAATTTGTATGGTTCTTTCCTCAGAAGACCATATCAGACACCAATCTCCATGATTGTTGTGATTTGACCATTATAAATTCGCTTGACTTTAAAAGATTTAGACCCCTGAGTTTGTTTCGGTGTTTCTTCTCAGGGTAGTTAGCCAGGCAACGGCCTCATCTACTACTAGTTTATAAATATCAATTTTTTTTAAAGTAGTGCCCGAGGATTTTTACCTCAGATTTCGTAAAAATATAATTACAATAGTTTAACTAGTATATGAAGGTGGGGGGATACCGGATAGTTAAGATAAAGACACAACAAATAAATCAGAAAGAAAGAAAATATTTTTGTTGGCCGGAAAAGGCTCAACATTAAAACATATTGCAAACATTTGCCATGACAACAATATAATTAAAAATAAAATTATAATATGCGCCACGTCTGAGCAAAACGGCCGTACACTCAGCATAATGCCGTATCCACACGCAAAATGCGACGAGTCCACAGCGCTGGTTTTCAGCGTGGGCCGGTGACGTTATCGACTTACAGGCGTCGGCATCGGTATTGTGTACCAATAGATTTGAGTAAAAGAAGTAAAAGTAAATTTTAGGACAAAGTCATAAATGGGAATAACAATAATATTTTTTTTATCGCCCATTTATGTCCCACTGCTGAGCAAAGGTCTTCCTTTCCCTTTAAAAATAATAAAAATAAATAAAGAGGAAATATAACTATCTACACACGTATAAAGTGGCAACATTACGCCACGTCTTCAACAAGGGCGCTGGCTTCATGAACTTAGTATCCAGGTCAAAATCAATACAAAAAAAAATCTTTTATCTGTGAACGCATGCGGTAAAGTTATCGTTGGCCTCTCACTGCAAATTTGCTATGAATCTATGGTATATATTTTTGTATTGCATAGAGATCTAGGAAGCGCCGCGCATGGCGGTGAAAAAAACGCACTGTTTTTGTTGATCAAACTCAGTTGCTGTTGGGACGAGACACAGAAATGTCGCTGAAATTTCTGCGTTGATGGCGGCGTAAGCGTCGAAAGCGATCGACGCTTAACTTTTAATGAATGCAATTGGAATCGTTATAACTTAGGAAAAAAAAGCCCTTCATAGGCCTTAAGGTCGGCAAGGGATGTGGTTTGGATACTCTTTTTTACGCTATAATAAATATACACAGACAGTAACTCTTGTATGGTAGACCATAGCTATGACATGTGAGCACTACAGCCGGAGTTCAAATGACAAAACGTGCATTTTTTTCCGCAGTGCTTGGCCCCGCGATCAATCGCAAGGCAATGCACGCTAGGCCTAAGTATACCTTAGGCATTACTTTGGCATGAAAATATTACAAACTAAGAACTAGAAAAAAAAACATCAAAAACTACATATCCGATTTCACCCTATACTGGGTCAAACCGGATAGGTGTTTTGTATGTGAATGGCTGAATGCCAAACGTTGCAGATCCGTTTTAGTCAAACCGAATAGTAGTAGGGGAGGCCCGGATGCTAAATTTGCAGTTACTATAGCGTCATGGAAACCTATTGGATTGTAAAAATTAGGTTCTAAAACGAAAAAAAGAATATGACAAGTTCCCATTATAGTGGGGGTCTCCCTCTCGGTGAAAGAATTTTCAAAAATGTAAAAATGAAAATGTCACATGGGAATACTCGAGCGCGTCAGACATTTATAGTGTATACGCGCTTTGTCTTTCTGATAACCGATAGGTATTAATCTGACGATTAACACGTGAGGGGTGGCCGTAAAAAGGGGCAAAAATTACAAAAAAAAGTTATTCGAGCGAAGTTATAAGTGAATAAAAAAAGTGTCCTATTTAAATTACTAACAATTTGAAAGTGACCAAAAGTTATAACTAAATTTTGAAAATGTAAAAGAAAATGTGAACTTGAGATTTTTATACAGAGGTTTCAACTTGATGTCTTTGTCGTCCTAAATAATAATCTGACAATTATATGGAGGGGTATTGTTAATCTGACAGTTTGAATAAAAAATTAAAGCAAAAAATTAATAATAAAATAAGCAAGTGATATTTCAAAAATGTAAAAATGGTACATTGTAGTATGGTCATTAAAGATTAATATGAATTGAAGATTGTGAAAAAAATCTACAGTTTACTATCAAAATTTAACTAAATTCAATCATTTTGGTCGGCAGAGTTTTAAACGACCCATATTTTGCATGGTGGGACGGTGCGAGAGGGTGAGAAAAAAAGAAAGAGTGAAAAGGTCTTCCCTTCTCACTCTTTCTTTATCTTTCACTCTAGGAGCTAAGTGGGGAATACACAGTTCTCAGCATCTGTACGTTTCATCCTTTATCGATGATTTTAGCTACATCGCCCCATGAAAATCGACAGATTATATGTTTTTCGTAATCCTGATAGGATTTCCTTCAAAATAAAAAAAGAACAGTCGCGCTCGAGTATTACGTACTTTTTTTTACAACTTTGTGACTCGCCCAATTCATTATGCCACGCTCAAATTATGGGATTATTGAAATATAAATTTTTCTGCATGTACACAACTTACCTTGTCTTAATCTGACGTGCTCGAGTTTTTCTAAAGATCGATTTTTTTTACTAATCTGACGGGCTGCCCTCAACGCACCCTACTTTATTAAGGGTTCATATGTGGTACATTACAGGGTGCAAGGTTTCACCCCATTTGATTTTGTAACGCGCAAAATCGCGGAAATATTGCGGTTGGGTAGTATAGTCGAGATTCCATTGTTTTAATATGTTCAACCAGTGTACCTTACAGTTCATCAGAAATAGTCATTTTTAAGTAGAAGCGTACTTTCGAAACACTTCTACTATTTTATCTTTTATACGCGATGTTCTAAGGAACTTTTGGGACCATTCTATGTGAGTGGCGCTAAAAGATATCCTATTCAGCCCTGCTAAAAGCATGGCAGACTCCGATGACTGCAGCCTTTTAGCCTTTTTGATCGGTGTGAAACCGGATAGTCGAAATCACCTCATCTGCTTGTGAAGTGTCATGTGTGAAATTGTAAGAACTAACCACCGGTTATGTTTGAAGTCACAGCAACAATGAATATAGTTTTAGAGGGCTAAATATGTATTCCTTTTAAAAAAACAATTGCACACATTTAATGCTAAATTTAATGATAAGTTAAATTTAAAAAAAATATATATTAAATAACTTACCATTATTTTAAATTTTTGTTTATTAATACAAACTGAAATGTTACTGCCGCAGAATTTTGCAACCACATTAAGTAAGCATTCGCGAAGATTTCTCGACTAGTTAGAACGAGGCAACTATACGCGGAATAATGAAGTAGCCTCTTTCCCCTATCTCAGAAACTAGGTACTAGTTCGAATTGAAATATTATTTCAGTGTCGAATATCCCATTTATTAAGGAAGCCTATAAGTTATGTAACATCACGCTACAATTAGTAGGAGTGGAGTAGTAACCAAAAACGCGGGTGAAATCGCGGGAGATGGCGACAAATACATTTTAGGCTATAGAATGTATTTCTATATCAAAATTATCTGAAATATATATTTATATATAGATCGAATTTTTGGTCATTTGAACTGACAAAGTAAGAAATTCTTTAGGCACGCTGTGCACTTTATTTTGTGAGTGTTGAATCCGACCGAGTTTTTTTTATAGTTAGTAAATCAAAACTAAAGACTGTCAGCATTGCCATGCTGTATGGTAATGCTTATGAAGATAAGGTCCAAGAGAAAATGCAGCCCTCGGATCACGCAACGTTTCAACAAGGCGTTTAGAAAGATCGTTATACAATTTGTGAGCATTCGGACCCTTCGGCCCAAGAATATAACTACCAACAAGGTTATTATGTTTGCGCCGCTTGAGGACGTCCGTAGCAGCAGCAGCAAAGCACGACGAGCTAGTGGAACTGTGACACTGGTTAAAAAATAATAAGGATTACGTAGTACTGTATTGTTACAAACATAACGTTGTATTCAATAAGTTATTGCAATAGGAGCAGTGGTGGCCGAGTGGTATCGACCCCGACTTACGAGTTGTAGGTCGCAGGTTCAAACCCAGCCTGGCGCATTAATTTGTGTAATTTATTTCATCACCACTGCTCTCAAAACGGTGAAGGAAAACATCGTGAGGAAACCGGCATGTTCTAGATCCAAAAATTCGAAGACATGTGACATTCACCAATCCGCACTGGGCCCGCGTGGTGGATTACGGCCCATTCCCTCTCCTAGAGAGGAAGCCTGAGTGCCAGTAGTGGGAACATTATAAGGCCGACTATGCTATGCTAATATAGTTGGTAATCTATTTATTAATAGAATGCACTCATCTACTCATCATCATCATCATTTCAGCCGAAAGACGACGACTGTTGGAGTAGTCCCTCCCCCAAACTTACTAACTTACTATCAACTTATCTACTATCTAGTCTAAAATAATGTAGATTCTTTTTATCCGCAAATATATAAAGTTAGGTCTGGGGAGTAACAATGGTGCATATTGCACATCGTACTCATAGTGTTTTGTATGGTGGCGCTATAAACTATAGTTGAATGCAAATTTCACGGTATTATCTAAAGTCTTTTCCTAAAAACGACTGAAATATGGTTTTGTATTACCCTTTATCACAAAACTAGCTTTTGCCCGCGGCTTCACACTTATGTCACTTAGAAAGCAGCTTTCTAGCGGTGAAAAGTTTTAGCAATTGGATCAGTACGTTCAGAGATTACTTTTATGCAATATTAGTGTAGACAATTTTAAATTTCTTTGTCTTTGATTGAACAATCTGACTTCAGAGGTAAATACATTAACAACATTTAAACTCTTAATAGACTATTTATTTATACATAGGCGGAGTTAATGTCTTAGGCATTCTTGGACAAAAAAGCATAGATAAAATAAACATACATATATTATTTAATATATACATTAGGAATATACCTAACCTACCTACTTATAGGTACTACCTTTTTGACTAAAGTAAAGTCAAAAGAAAGCGCATTCCACACAAGTATAGCATGTATATAAACGGAAGAATGAACAGAAGCAGAAGTATGAGAAAGACAAAGCAGTAGAAGATTGTTAGAAGAATGAAGATCTTTTCAGAGTGATTTTTTTGAGAACTTTACAATACCTTCAAATGTCATCGCAGTCCACCTTAATGGACACAAAAGGTTCTTTGCAAGCCAAATTATTACACGGATGTTTAAATTTCCGTAAAATGAAGACTAACTATACCTAGAAGTAGCCTTGTTCTGCATCTACTCCTAGGTGTAAGTGGAGGACGTGAGCCGTCGGCACCGCGCCGTGCCTCGCACCGCCAGCAGCGCGCATGCCACTTGCATAGCGCTGGCTCGACTTTCAAGAAATCAGTGCTATATTTCAGACGTTTAAGCCATAAAAATGCATAAAAGAAGCCTTTATTATATGCAGTAGTGAGGTATTCAACGATATTTAATGTAGTGCGGATGCAGCTCCACGCCATCGTGAGGACGAATAAGAGTAATATAGAGAATATAAATCCTATTTATTAATATTCACTACAGTTGGTTAAAATTAAAACCGGTTTCTTCCTATGTTAGACAGGTCCTTGCAGTCAGTCTATAAGAACTAGCAGGTGATAGTTTATCTTAAGGAAAGATTATGTTACAAAAGGTCATTCATCTACAATATTAAAATTTGATTTTAAATATTGTAGATAAAACATGTATCCTTAAAATATTTAATAATGTATATATTTTTAACCATCTCCTAAGAGGAATATAGAATGAGCATACTATATGATCGCAAAGAATGTTGGTAAGCGCCTGTGGCAGGGGCGCCGACGCGTGAGGAACTAATAGTGGGTGCTGAGGACCCCTGAGAATAGATGTCAAGAAACAGATCAGTTATCTTTTAGGTTACGTTTAAATTATAATATTTTTTTTATAATAAAAACTAGTTTAATTTTTATATAATGGTTTCATTTTATATTTTGAACAAACATAATTAGTAATTAAGTACGCAGTATGTAAGTAGGACATTTATTTATTTGTCGGTGATGAATGAAATGAGCATGAGTACCCGTGAGGTTTTCTAAAAGTGGGCCCTAGCCTGTGGTAAGCGCCAAGGAGACGGGGACTAATAAAACATACTCTTACACGAATTTAAAAGGTTTATGTTGTGAAAATAATCCTTTCGCTGAAATTACGACTGAAGTCTCGACCGCACATTACACATGCATCTATTAACTTCTTGGTTAGCCGTGAGAGGCCGTCGACCATTATGTAGCAGACGAAGCGAACTATCGCTTCAGATTGGATAATATTAGCTTCACTCACGACTTTCTGTTAGGGATGTTGCCTTAGAGCTGTGCTATTTGGTCAAAGTTTTACGTGATCTATTAGCATCAATGAATCTATAAGTCTACCTGCCTGATTTTCGGATCAATTTATAGTCTCAGCAGTGCTAACAAAATTTGTAGATCTTTTCACTGAGGCCGCTTGAAGTTCGTGCAGTGATGGCCACTTCGTCTGGTGAGTTGGACTCAGGAGTACACAGTAGGTACTTGTAGGTAAGACTGTACTCACCGCTGGTCGGAGGCTGTAGTCGGCAAGCTCGTAGGTAGTGTGTGGTGCAATCCGCTCGTGTGGCACTGGCGAGGAGTGTTCACATCACAGTCAGAGTCGCGGTCGCGGAGTGTGTGCCGGCGCGCGCGGCGCTCGCTCAGCTTGTCTGCTGCGTGTCCAGGTGAGCGCGCCAGTGGGCCGCGCGACGCGCAAGTGTGAGTGCGCGCGCCGTTGTGTGCGTGGCGCCGAGCACGCCCATTGGGCGACGCGCGACGCCTGCCGCAAGAGGGGAAAACATTTCCATGTTTCAGCGCGGATGTAGTCCGCAGCCGCAGCCCGGCTGCACGGCGAGCAGCGCTCCGCGGGCGGCGGGCGCCGGCGATGCTGCTGAGGAGTTACCTGGCTCTAAAACCAACTGCACTATCTGACTATCATGTTGATAACTTAACTAATCACGACAGATATCCAAGTATATGCTATTCATGTTTTAAACACTTATGTTAGTTGTTCAATGACATCCGATTGAGATAGTTTCTGAAATAGTAGGTAGCAGGTACTGTAGTAGGTAGCAGGTACTGCAATGTGTCGTCATGTTCAACCGTGCTGATGATATCTCTGGGGAAGTTGTTTCTGTCTGCAAACAACTTTCCGGGACGGGTGCTGGTCAACGGTTACCAAACTATTGGTTCGTTAGTAGATACATCATTCTTGTAATTAATATCACACCTCATTGTTCCGGATATAAATTGAGGTTAAACGTTTATCCGTACATAGACTTTATTGTGGTAACAGTGATTATAATCTATTAAATGCGATAACTTAACATCAGTTTCGTAAACTAACTCGCTACCGTAACTCGATGTGTGCGACAAAGCTGAAGCAGCGACTGTCTCTGATGGGAACCAAAGTATACAGTGGCTATTGAATAGGGGAATAGTTTCGTGAGCACGCGTCTCAAGTGGTGCGTGTTGGTGAAGCTGCGCATGGGCCCCATGGGCCCGTCGGGTGTGAGCGGTGGTGACCTTGGCGTGGCTGCGCATGCGCACCGACGATGCTCTAATCCTCACTTATCCCCGAATTTATGTCAATTTAATATGAGGTAGGTATGAAGGTGCGCTTTAACAATCATTATTGTATTTACGATGCGTATCTTAACAATAAAAAGTCGATAAGTGTAATGCGTCGCGTTATCTTATCAATTAGAGGCTTACTTGAGACATCGATCATCGGTCTAATTACCTCGATAGCACTAATCACGGGAGACGCCTCACGTCCCCTGCCCCGTGACGCGCACCACTTTATATTCGCCTAACACAACCAAGTATGGGAAACGACTGCTTTTTAAATACAAAATTTCAGAGATTTGACCCATTAAGCGAAAAGTTGTTTGATGTGCAGAAATACTTAATAGTTAATACCTAATAGTTTCAATGAATATTAACGAATGAATGAGTATGAACTTAGTTTTTTTTGTATATCAATCTATAGCCTACCTAGGTTCCTTATTTAGCGGTCCCGGTTAATAAAGTTAAAAGTCTGGAAGTGTAATTTATTAACTTATTTTTTACTTTCTTTGTATTGGGGTTTTTTTTTAAATTTTATTTTTATTTCACACTTTTTGAATCATTCGCGGAACCCATTATTGTGATAACTACTTAAATTGTATTTTCTTAAATGTTATCAACTAGCGGTTAGCCCTGAATTTGCGTGGAGAACAAATCTGGTACCTATCTTCATATATTATTATACAGACAAACCCACTTCTAGCACCAGATACTTGTCATCATGTAAAATGTATAGAACTAGTTAAGACGAATCTAACGAGCCCAAACTCGACAGGTCTACTAGTAGGCATTTCAGGTTTCCAACAGCCACCTCCCAGTTCTAGCATCAGGGCCTCGTAAATACCCATTAAGTGTTTAAGATCCCTAGCGCAGTTAACAAACGAGTTGTAGACCTTAAACACCTGGACAGATCTTCATAGCTTCTAGCTAAGAATCAACTAAATTAGGTCAGCTTTCAAACAAAAAAAACCGCATCAATATCGGTCCATTCATTTGGGAGCTACGATGCCAC
This sequence comes from Mythimna vitellina, assembly GCA_949316375.1. NCBI lineage: Eukaryota > Metazoa > Arthropoda > Insecta > Lepidoptera > Noctuidae > Mythimna > Mythimna vitellina. The sequence goes on along the minus strand of OX438687.1, from coordinate 238,974 downwards.
TGACAGACACACAGATACACAGACACGCCAAACTTATAACACCCCTCTTTTCCGTCGGGGGTTAAAAATGTTACCATTGAATTAAAAGTAACTTTAAAGCTACACTGTTTCCGACAGCTGCCAGGACAGGAGAAGCCAGGCGAGCGGCGAGCGGGCTCCCTGCCGTTGTAAGCTCTGAAAACCTAAATAATAGCATAATGAAAAATTTTTCATTATGCGCAATGTTTGGAGTAGGGGGAGGGTAAAGATACTGGTGGTAAATATCAATGATGACATCAGTAGCGTGTTCGTGTCAGAACCTTAGAAACATACTAAACCAAATACCACAGATTCCATAAAAAATAATCTCCATAAATAAATTGTCATGTTCTTGACTTTTATTAATAAGAAAATAAAAACTTATATATCTAGACTGGTCATAAATTCTGTCGAAAACTTTGATATAATTAATTTTACACTTTTGATAATTATTTAAAAATTGTATTTGAAATGAATGTTATAGCTTGTGTACAGGGCTGTCACTCTACCAACTTCTAAACCACAGGCTACTGCTGAGAAATTCCCAATAGAACAACCTACTACACAATTTTGCCTGACCCGGGAATTGAACTCGGGACCCCATGGTCACGCCCTCAGCTACACAGCTTGGCATCTGTACCGGCACACACGGTTACAGATATTGTTTCCACGATGACCGCGTATTTCGATAGGTCGGGCCTGCACGGCCCCATCGACGTGTTACATGCGGCGGGCGCAAGGTTACAAAATAATGAAACTTGTTATCAATATAATCTACGAATTTATTTTTACTCATATCTCAAGCGTAAACAAAATATTTGTTAGGTTAATCACAAACTCATGTATTTCAAATAAATAATTTGATGTAGTCATACAAAAAACGGGTAAAGAGCGCGTCGGACTACGCCGCCGAGAGTTCCACAACTTGATACCTGTAGGTACGCAAGGAAAAAGAGTTCAACTAATGACTTCAGATTGTTTGCTTTGCAAACTTCAAGATATGAGAATTGACATTTTTCGAGCATTTCCTATCGCAAGTAAATAACCAATATTTTTTAACGTAGGAAATTATCAAATGACTTATCCCGCTCTGAGTGGGGCAAGCTGGAGTATCAAAGTTTTATTGACTAACACCCACAGTGTTCCTTCAGTTGCCTTCTGTGAGGGTCACGGAAACTCTTTCGAACAATCCGCAGCCCTGGCAAGCTTCGAGCCTCACGGGTGTCGGAGACGCGCGTTGATCCGGTCTCGGTTCTTACCAGACGGAGACCTACCCACGCCGCGATTGCGGTAGCCAGGACTCTCGACACCCGGAGGGTGAGGAATATCTCCTCCTCGCGGTTTCGCCCGCCTTCTTTGCACGTATTACTGCTTTGCAGAAAGAGGTGAACGCCTTCCATTCTATCTTGCTCCGTAACATGGCCTCAATCGGGGCGGGATGTAAGAGGTTGCTGCCACCGATCGCCTCTACAAGGAAACGGCGGTGTTCTGCACAAGCGGGGCAGGCCTTCGCCATATGTTGAACCGTATCCTCCCAGCGATTAGCACGATGGTGACACCCAGGCGTTTCTTCCCGATTCCGACACAGCAACCACCCGAAACAACAGTGTCCGGTGAGAAGCTACTTTAGGCTGAAAGTGAGAACGCCGCGGTGCCTCTGTAACCACTCCGCAAAGAGAGAACCTCACCACCGTGATAATTTTTATTAATTAACTCTTACATCATTTTTATTATTATGGTGGTATCTTTACGTATTAATTATAGCTATTTATTTATAAAATCGGCAGTTATATGAATTGGTTTCCAACCACTACCGTCCAATTGCATGACATTATCTAAAATATTTGAAAAAACGCTGTGCTTGCGTTTAAAGTTTTTGTGAAAAGTTCAATATTTTTGATGAGTGTCAAAATGGTTTTCGGAAAAAACGATCCACGGTCTTAGCAACCTATAAATTCAAACAAGAAATAAAAATACGCGGTAGGTATCTTGCATATGTATTCGAGTTTTAATCGAACACTAAGCGAAAATGCATAATTGCATCAAATGCAAGTATGCACATTCGCTCGTTCACCCAAATGTGGACCAGTTCGCGTTCAAATCTCGTTAGAGCTACACGCACTCAAAACCATTACCACTTTACCTGTCTAGTAACTAAGTGTTGTAGTGGTTAAGTGTAATATAGTTATTTTCCCTACAATTTGAGACTTTAACTTACCGTACAGACCATATCCTATCATCAATACGCGAAAAGAGTGTTAGGTCACAATAGCGCTAAGCACTACTTTTTATGTGTCAGAAATAAAATAAATTTAATTCAATTCAATATGACAAATTGCAGTATAAAATACTACTTGACAAACTATACAGTTTCAGTATTAGAGGGATAACACATAATAGTTCGTATCTTACCTACAAAAAACCGGCCAAGAGTGCCGAGTGTCGGGTCAGTGTAGGGTTCCGTAGTTTCCCGTCCGTCACAATAAGTTTTAAACTACGACGACAATCAACCAATTTTTTCCCCGTACAAGTTAAAAAATTAAACCGACAATATAATTTACTTAAACACAATTTCCCACATTACCATCATCATCTTCCTGCCCTTGTCCCATCTTATTTGGGGTCGACGCAATACGTTTTTTTCTTCCATTCTATCCTGTCAACCGTCATACTATCACTAACTTCCTTTTCTTTCATATCACTGTTCACACAATCCATCCATCTTTTCTTTGGCCTCCCTCTCTCTCTCCACCCATCCACATGTATACTCATAACTCTTTTAGTAACATGTGTTTCATCTCTCCTTTTTACATGACCATACCAAGACAAACGATTCCCCTTCAACTTTTCAGTCACTGGCGCCACTTTCAAACTTCCTTTAATATATTCATTTCTCACTTTATCCATTCTCGTCACACCACACATCCATCTCAACATTCTCATCTTCGCTACATGCAATCTTTTTCATCCGTCTTTTTCACAGCCCAACATTCTGATCCATACAGTATGATAGGTCTTATCACGGACTTGTAGATTTTACCCTTCAACTTGAGGGGCATCCGTGGGTCACAAATTGTTCCAGTGACCTGTCTCCATTTCATCCATCCTGTATTGATCCGATGTGATACGTCTCGGTAATTTCCCACATTACCAAAATCCTTATTAATAACAGTGAACGACAGACAATGAGCAAGAACAAATACCACCAATGCCAACGAGAGACCAACCGAAAAATTCCAGAATATAATAGCTCATACCCGTTCCGACCCCATCAACTTAGGAAAAATCTTAACAGTGCAAAGTGGCCCAAAGTACTGGGTTGGACTGGCCTGTTGGTCTAGTGGTTAGTGGCCCTGACTGCTACGCCAGAGGTCGTGGGTTCGATTCCCACCCAGGACAAATGTTTGTGTGATGAGCACGATCATTTGTTCAGTGTTTGGGTGTAATTTATCTATGATATGTATGTATTTAGAAATATATAAGTATGTTTATCAGTTGTCTAGTACTCATAACACAAGCTCTGCTTAGCTTGGGACTAGACGGCGTTGTGTGATAGTTGTGTGAATATTATTATTATTATTTCGCTAGAATGGCTTTGGCGGGGGCACTGCCGTGCCTCCAGATAATTCAATTTAGGCTTATTAATTTTGTGTTTGACAGTATACAGTTGGAATGCGTTGATTGATTGATACTTTTACCTTGCTAGATCTGGATTTGGATATTCATATGACCTGAAAATGTACAGAAAATTTAATCTTAACTTGCTAAGCTTTAATTATGTATTACGTGAGCTTAAAAATCACTGCTTACTATGAACACGCATACACATTGCTCTCGTATAGTATCATTCTCTTGGGAAACAGTGTAGATAGCAACGACTTGTTATTCTAGAAAAAAATGTCTTCGAATAATTGTATAAATTAATAACTAGCTTTTGCCCGCGACTTCTTCCGCGTAGAAGTCGAAAAAATATTTTATTAGATTTTTTGAGATACGAAAATATGAAATATTATTTATTATCTTCGTCGTGTGTAATAGTCTATTGAATTGTATGGCGAGCGATATTGTATCTTAAGATAAAATATTATAGTATCTTAGCTGTGTGCAGCGTCCCTTAGTGAACTCCACTGCGGGTGACGTAACCTACGACAAACTTTTTGTTTGCGGTTGGTAAAGTAATCGGGTCTAGGGACCGAACCGCAAATATAAGTTTGTTTTTTATTGTATATACTTTTCCGGGATAAAAAGTACCCAGTGTGGTGCCCAGGATATTAAAGAATAATTACACCAAGTTTCATGGTAATCGAACCGGTAGTTTTTGCATGATGCCTGAACAAACAGCCAGACAGACATATTTTTTTTAATCACACTTTTGGGTTCAGTGTCGATCTAGTAACACTCCCTGCTATTTATTTTTTTATATTTTTAATGTACAGAATTTTCACTTCTACAGATTTATTATAAGTATAGATGATGAAACTTGTAGACCGCATTTCAGTAAACTAGAAACTCCTACATTATCATCAATTTATATTTTAGAAAACTGTAAATTTATAAGGCAGAAACCTAACTTTATCATAAAAATAACAGATAATTTTCATCGATACGGACCGCGTTCACAATTTGAAAACACGCCTATACAGTTCGAGTCCTCACGTAAGGTCAATAAAAAAATAATTATGTATATCAAAATATCGAATATCATCAAAACCAAGGAAAGTGTCAGAATACATTTTATTAAACGGTTCAAAAAACTGCTAGTCGACAAATACTATTATTCAGTGAATGAACTCTTTAGTGAAGACTTTAAAAGTTAATACCTATTTTGACTTTCAAACATTTACATCCTTTCCATATGCGTTTTAAATTTGTTTTATATTTTTGTGGATCTTATTTGTATTGACATTCTCAATGAATTTATTTTGATAAGTTTGACGTGTCTGCGTATCTGTGTGTCTGTGTATCTGTCCGTAGCATCGTAGCTCCCAATTAAGTAATTCTGCACATTGCGGTCCCCCGGCTCAGTGACGCTCATCTTTAAAATATTTATAGATTCTTTAAATGAAGTTAAAAGGCTGAAAGAGTAATTTAATAACTTATTTTTTTACTTTCTTTGATTCGTGAGTTTTTTACCCTTTAATTTTTTTTCTTTTTAATATTTAATTTCCAAAGTTTTGTCACTATACTGCGTATAAAAAAATAGTTGTTGGTGAACACACAAAGTTATTGTTGAGTACCTTACCTAAACTTAATGAAAGTATAACTGACTCCCAAGGCACAGGCTATAAATCTAGTTTGGGAGCCAGTAGTTATTTACTATTTCCTCATTTATGCACCAAGAATGATGTACGTGCCTGTTTTTGGTAGGTAAATATTATTATATTATTATTTTTGGAAATTGTTTTTTATTCTCAGCTCTTTGGCTGGTTTTTAAATACATTTACGAGCCAAAACCAAGTAAATGCAGCGTGTAGTGTGTTATGGTGGGGACCTAGTTCGTTTTCATCTATTTGTATGATCTTCTAACAATTCGACATGTATTTAGGATAACAGCTTTTTGTAAGGTGTTAAGAGAATTTCTTTTAAATTTATTCATTTCAGACTATGTAGTAGACAATTCGAAATGACGCCTGTTGTAGAAAGGACGATTGGGACAACATAAACTTTTTCTTGTCGCCATATTCATAACTTCATCCTTGAGTTCTGCGTATTTGCTTATTTTTATTATTCCATTTATTTTCTATCTAAACATATTATTTATATTTTTTAACATTTCTTTAAAAAAAGCACATTAAAAATAAACATTTAAAATATAAAAAATAGTAGCCTACCGGCATCGGGTACAGGGTCCAAGCTACCAGTGGTCAGGGCTCCTGAGAGAGGAATTTTCGAACAATACGCGCCCTGTCCAGGAGTACAGCCTTCGGAATCAAGCCCTTGATCCAACTGCCTAACGAGCCTCTTAAGATGTTGGACGAGTCTTTTGGCAATTAAGCTATTGGCCGTTACGACTATCGGCATAATGACTGCTGTGTCCACACCCTCCCACATGTCGACAACTTCGCGAGCCAAGTCAAGATATGTAGTTTGTTTATCTTTCTCAGCTTTCACGAGATTCTCGTCATGAGGGACTTTTTTCTTCTTTTTTCGGGTGGCAAAATCATCTAATGACATCCCCCGGTCCGGACGGTTACCGGACGTTCGGACGGCGAGCCACCCATTGCTCGCCGTCCGCAAGCCCGCGCCTACGGTGGACGGAAATCGGGATCGGAATCCCGTTGGCGATTGAGGCGTGAGGACCTTTGCCTCACGTGATCGGCCGCCTCCTTTGCTAGCATTACTGCTTCGCAGAAGAAGGTAACCGCCTGCCACTCCTCCTCGTTCAGGACCATGGCCTGTACTAAGGCCCGGCGCAAGAATTCGCTGCCGCCGATCGCCCTCACGAGGACACGGCGGTGCTCTGCCCAGGCCACGCTGTCATTCTCGAGAACTGGGTCGGGCACATACCTATAGTACGGTACTTCTGATAGCACAAGACTGTATTTAAGAGCAAGTTGCTGGTGGATGATTCTGGCTACAAGGTTGTGCAAATAGTCTCCGTTAGCTAAATGAGAACACCCAGAAATAATGTGTCGAATTGATTCTCTGAGCCGGTGGCATGCCCGACAGATGTCAACCGTACCGTCCTTCACAATGTATTTCCGATAGTTGTTCGTCATCATAATTTTATTCATAATTGCAAAGACAAAACCTTCGGTTTCTCCAAAGAGGTCACCAAAGCGCATCCAGGAATGGACGCTAAAATATCTACATCGGGCCTATGTATTGCCCGGTAAGAGCGTCCGTGAAGCTCCTTGTCCTGCCATACTGCCCTGCGTTCATTAGTATCCATTACTGTAGGTTTGCGCCAGTTCCCGTTAGCCAAGGAGAGTGAAGTGAGGCCTTTGTCTACCGCAACTACATCTCGGTGCATCCCCATGTCAGTTTTCAGGAAGTATTCCCTGAGAATGCATATCTCACGGTTGTGAAGGGTCTTAGCATTTAAGAAATCACGACCGCCACACTTCCACGGGATATACAGCCTCATCACCGATGATCGTGGGTGATGCATCCGATTTGCGGTAAGTAGTGAACGGACCCTCCTGTCCAGGAGGCAAAAAGTTTCAGATCATCCATGTAAAGAAGGTGAGATATAATCTGACCACCTTTTCGCAACCGGTAGCCCAAGCCGGAACCCTTCAGCAGTGTGCTGAGAGGGTTCAAGGCTAGGCAAAACCACAGTGGACTCAGACTGTCGCCCTGGAATATGCCTCATTCGATCCTTATCGGTTTGCTGCTCTCTCGGATTTGTCGACATCCTGGATACTGAAGGGCCGTCCTCCACTGTCCCATACATGACATCAGGAAGGTGCGAAGAGTTGCATCAACTTTATATAACTCCAGCACTCTCATGAGCCATGTATGCGGCACTGAGTCATAGGCCTTCTTATAATCTATCCAACATGTCGACAGATCTTTTCGAGAACGACGAACCTGTTGGCAAATGGCAACATCAATGAGGAGCAGCTCCTTAGTACCACGGGACCCGTTCCTACATCCATTCTGAGAAGCAGAGACTATGGAGTTGGTCTCAATATGGCTATTAATTTTGGCTCGAAAAACTAGGCAACTTGACTCGAGCTACACGGCATGCCGCTGCAGCAGCACAATATAAGATCGAGTAGGTATCAGTAAGGTCTTCGCTGCTATTAAAACAATTTGACTGCTTCGAATCCAGAGCACACGCCAGCGCTCTATTTTTCTTATGCATGGGCAAACGAGGTAATCGAGGTCTAAGCTCAGCTGGTGTGAAGCGATACTCCCTGAATGCATCCTCCAAAGCGCTCCTTAAACGTACATTGCACTGGGTACTCACGGATATAGCCCCATCATCATCATCCGACATGTCATATCATGTCGACAAAAACACTAAATTCGAGGTTATTATGTAGTTTTGTTTCTTTCTTAAGCAGCTGGGAAACTATGTTATAAGGGAAATTATTAATTCAATGGGTAGCTCGCAGTCCGGCCGTCCGGTAACTGTCCGGACCGAGTTTGCGTCGTCACGCGCGACTCAAAGAGATGTCAGCAAAACCGTAGGGGTCTTAAAAAAATGAGTAAAAATAGTAATATTGACCTTGTGCGTAGCGGCTCGTAGTAGCGTGTAGCACGCCTACGAACTTCGTAGCTACTTGCTACGCCACGAGGTTCTGTACAAATCATCTAAAATTGCACTTTTTCATGAGGCACGTAAGTGCCTACACATTAATTGCAGGTATTAGCCCAAAAAATATTATCTTAATAGCTAAATAGTTGGTAAATTCCGTGTGTGGTTGACAATAATTAGGTAATGTAGGCAAACAAGCGCATGTAAGTGTCGCTGACGTCACGCGCTGACACACGCGCCTCCTGCGGCTTCATGGTAAACGAGTGAGTCACTGCTGCTCGCCATGCGCCAGCCGGAACTGACGCTTATGGACATCCACGTAGGTCTACAACTTGGCAACCACAGGTCTCGGCAGCTCAGAAACGGTCTTTCACTCGAGATGGATTCAATGCCAGACAACCAAGCGTCTTTATGGTTACATGTTTTAATAGAAAGTGTATAACTTTGCATTAACAAATGATAACGTTATTATAAGCGAACCTTAAATTAGTAATCCCAATTTTTTTGTCCACACATATTTATATGTTTTTACTAGCTGCTGCCTGCAAATTCGGGATAAAAAGTATTCTTCGTCAGGACATGGTCTACCTGTGTACAAAGATTGATCAAAATCCGTTCAGCGGTTCAAGCGTGAAGAAGTAACAAACACACATTCAAGCATTCGCTTTTTTAATATTTGTGTGATGTACTTGGTGTACTACAGACAAGTGAGCTGAGGATTTCGTCCGTACGCCATGATGGCTGGTGGATGCTGGGGCAGTGGATGATGGGGCTGTGGCACCTGCATGATCTGTGTGATGTGATAATCTACAAACTTTGAATAGTACAAGATCAAAACATCAAAATTTAAGTTGCCATATTTAATGAGGTGATACATACACTTTAAACTAGCTCATCCTTTCATCCAACCTCTCTCTCTATGTCTAGTTCTAACTTCTAAATATTTCACGTAAATATCAGTACAACTTAATATTCGTCGCAGGAAAGATCCGCATACGGTACCTACTTGGGATCGAAGATATTGAAGATGATCGACTCTCTCATGTTGATCCGTATCATTGAAATGTGGCGAGTTTCTGTGGACAATTATCAGTTAATAATTACTACAAGCAAGTTCCATCAGGTAGGGAGTGACCATTCCCTTTTTCAAACCTACTACTGAGAAGTAATTTCGTAAGATTCAAATGTTCTTCGCTATAGACGAAAGCTCCTGCTTAGGGAAACTGACAGAAGTTAGATACGTTTACCTTCTCCGTTCTTCTTCTTCCGTTTCTGCTACCTATATGGTCCCTGGTCAGCCAGCGCGCTGCTGTGAGGAGCAGCGGCCGCGGGGGACGGCGACGGCGTTGTCTTATCTGCGCACTTGACGGAGCTGATAACAGCCGCCGTGTGTGTGTGTGAGTACGTGAGATAGGTATGTAGCACTCGGTGCTTCATGATTCAGCTGCTATTGCCGATCGCTATTATTTGTTCAATACAAAACGCAGTTGTTATTGCACAATTCACTTACGTAGGTACTAAACTTACTAGAATCGTTCTAAATGTATTGTCATTGAGTGGTACAATACTTTTCATATATATTATCAATAATTAAATTTAATCCTAGATATAACTTTTATTTCAAAGTCTAAATTAAAGATTATAGTAATTAATAAAATTATTTTCAATATAGAAAAACTGTAATACTTAGCGAGTGGTCTTCAGTCGATCGCAGTAAAGTGTGCGTCCCAATTTAAGGACAACAACACTGATAACTACGCTAAGACCCTCAGATTCACGGCAGCTGCGCGCCTTCGCTACGGCTATAGAAGATCTTCGGCAACGCATGATCCTTTGCCTCGTACTGTTCTCTTGCACGTTTTTTATCTATTATAGAAAGTAACAAGACAAAGGATAGCAATTGATGTGCTCTATCAACGTGATCCAGTCATCCATCGCTGTATGCCGTCAACTGCTCAAGAGATTAATGTCGCGGCACTCGTGCGCCTGTCGGAGATGACTCGTCACGTTAAGCGGTGTCGATGTCGAAGCCCTTATCAATTGTCAAGACAAGCACCTGTTTATGTAACAACGTGTTGCGAAAACATATTGAGCACAGGGTTTGAGGATAACTTCAATAATACAATTCCATGGCGATCTCTCGCTTGGTTAATTTTACAGTTCTGCACCTCAAAAGGAAAATCTGGCCAAGTACGAGTTGTACTTGCATAGAAGGGTACCAAAAAAAAACTCGTTTCTAAATGGTCATGAGAGAACATAACGGATTTTATGAACAACTGTCTTCTGATTACGGTGCATGAGCCGCAGCTCACTGACAGTCATACGAAGGGATGGAGAGCGGACAGTGGTGGTCTGCTAATAGGGTTTAATTGGTTCCTCCTCGGGTACACAACCCTAAAAAGGAATCCTTACATAATAAGTTAATTATCCGTTTCTCTGTTGAGAAGAATATAGCTTTTTCTAAAGAACGTGCGGAAGTATCAAATAAGAATAAATTTCAAAATACTTAGGTGTGTACATATATGGATTTTACTGCTGTAAAAAAACAGCTTCTAAGTAAATTGAATGGAAAATACCTCAAGGGTACTTTTCGTTGACATCATGATAGGAGATAATTCAGTCGGTTTGAGTTTAGTGATGTTCTTGACGCTGTCGGCCAGGGGCTCGATTGTCCCGGTTACCTGACCTACCTGACAATTGAGCGCCTGGCCAACATCACTGGATCTGGATCACTCGATACAAGATGAATCAGAGAGAACTTCCGAGCGGTTTCATATGTTTTAAGTCTACACATACCAGGAGATCAGTCAGTACCTACGTCTATGAAGACGTGTTATGGATACATACTTATGTTGTAAATTCAAAAGTGTCTGTCTGGTGTTTAAGGTTCCACGCATGAAACGCTGAACTAATTTTGATTGTATCTTGGTTGAGACTTAAATATAATATATTTTATCCCACGAGTACGTTTTTTTGGGATAATTTTGTAACACAAGGTGTGTTATCAATATTGTGTAAATTTTTGTGTAACATACGTTGGAGTTTTAAAAAAAAGATAAAGCGTCGCCTCGGCGCTAGGACCAGGTTGTACCGCTATGTCAAGCACTATATGCGCCAATATAACTGACTCTATAATCTTCACGAGCTGCCGATGTTAAGCGACTACGACGTGTACGTGTTATACTACAAGTACATCGTCGTTGCATGCTTCTGAGTCCATGTACAATTACTAGTAGATATTTAAAACATTTCAGCTTTGTCTATATGCAGTCGCAGTACCTGCAATGCCTTTAGTATGGTGGATGTCCAAGGGCGGTGGTGACTATATAACGTCGGTCGAGTGGTCGCCCTATAAAACACCTAAATAAATCTTGTCTCTTATCACACCTGTCACGCTTGTCAATGTTGCTGATAGCGACAGATATTCTCACACGCATGCTCCTGCCAATAATTTGGAGCATTGATCTACATTCCTCTAACATGGCCGTCTCGCGTGGATCTCACGACTCAACAGCCGCATGGGCCCGTCTGCAGGCAGCGTTTCAAAATTATAAAATATAATAATACTAAAACAAGAGTTCAACACAGAATAGAAAAGCTCTAAATAACGTTTTAAGAAACGAAGCCAAGTATTTTGCCATTATCCGAGTTTAAATGAGATGCGTTGGTAATCGTCATCATTATCATTATTATCTACGCTAGTAGAAGCCAGGACTAAGACACAAATTTCAGTTCATACATCAAAACGCTCGCTCAATGTCATTTGAAACATTCTGTTCTACAAAGGTTCCTAATTGCCTAGTGTTAGTAGTTGCGCTGGTCATTTTAAATGTCTTTTTTTGAAATTGTTTTCGAAGAAATTTCAACTGAACCTAAAGTAAATGTCACAGTAGTCCCAGTAACAAGCGCTGTTACAAAATAAGCGGCACCCCGTCGGCGTGGATCAACAAAGTGGCGCTGATGTGTGCGTGTGCGGGGATTACGCCGAGTTGCACAACCGCGGCGCGTGGCGATGTGGGGCACTTGCTACATCCTTCGCGCAGCACCGGCTGGCCATCCAGGATGACTGACTAATTTTTAGTCAAGATCCCTCTACCTGTTAAGGTCATATTTCAAAATCATTTTTTCGGATTTCTCAAAATTATGACCACAGAGCATGGTCGGGAATGGGGTCGGTGTCTCGGCGCTGGTGTCCCACATATGAACGCCCTCAAGGGCTTGCGTTCACTACGAGCTAATCTAATTACAAATAGAGCCATGGGAGGTGTAATACGTGTGCGTGTGTGTGTTCAGTGCATCGACCCCATTGATACTCCACTTAGTATCGCGCCTTTCTTTAGATATGCAAATTGTTATCTCGTTTATCTTAACTAGGCGCTAATGTGAGACTGGTTATCTTAAAGTTTTGATAATCGTATCTAACAGATACTGTATCTAGCTGAACAGCTGTTGTACTACATAGTACACGCGTGCACGCGAGCGGCCGCGCTGCACGTCCTGCCGGACAGTTGGCCATTGGGCGCGTCCGCCGAGCGAGAACCGTTCCACCAGGAGATGTGTATAAGGCTTTTCTAGTACTTGAACTTGTTAATATAATGTTTAGATTGATTATCCTTACAATATCAGAGTAGGCGTCGTGAATCGTGACTCGTGAGTGAGGTGAGCACGTAGTGGCGTCGTTGTGCAAGCGCGCGGGACTGGGAGTGTTCGAGTGACGTGATAACGTCGGCAAACAAGTGAACGTCGCGCGCCCGCAAATATTTGTAGGGAACGTCGCCTTCCCCCCCCCCTCCCCTCACCGCCTCCGCGCACCTCGCATCGTGCACCCCGCAGCCCTGCAGGGAGCGCCGTATCTGGAGTCGAGATACCGCGATACGAATAATTATCAGACAGAAAGCCTACAGATTTGATTAGGAGAGCGCGTATCTGTGGCTGCCTCATTCCAGTGAGGCGGGTGGCTGCGCCGCGTTGCAGGTCTCAGTGCTGCGGCGCAGGCGAGCGAGTCAGTGCGGACGCAGCAGGCGGCGCTATAATCCCCGCACCGGATCTGATAGGCGATACATCGACGGATTATTGATGGGCGCCGCTCGACCTCATCGCGATCTTATCAGTTGTTTTTTTCATCGAATATTTTCCGTGAAAAGCTAATAAAGAATGGTGCCTGCGGGGCGGGTTGAGGGGGGGGGGCGCACGTGACTCGATGCTTGCTGATAAGAAGACGCCATATTGTTTCAGTGTATCACCTCCTCACCCCCCCCCCCCCCCTGAGCCACTCATCGCAGTAGAGTCCCTATGCGGTACTGCGGGGAGCATGTCTACACGACCGTGTGCGTGTGTGCGTTGTATATTTGGTCACGTACTCCATACGCTCGTCGAAGTGGGCGGACATCCTAGTTCGTCGTGCAAGTTATGAAGGGCATCGTACTGTAGAACTCGAGGAGCCCGGGCACAATGTGGAGTCTATTCTTCACAGTACGTACTCGATACACACGTCGCTGTTTAGGATTCAACATAAATAAATGGTAGAACCTTAGTTCAGCTCAGTTGTTCATACTGAGGCACCTATTGCTTGTAAGTACACTGTGTAATTCCCAAGTTGGGCAAAGGTATGTGCTATGGGACAGGCAGCCCAGCAGCCCCTTACCCCGCCAGGTGCTCCAGCTCGGTGGCCGAGGCTCCCTGTAAACCGCGTGTTCAGAAACATAGTGTGTACACAGTTCACAGGTAGATGGGTCGACTCCAAAGAGCAACACAAACTGAGCAGAGGTTGAAGCAAAAGAAACAAGAGAGGTACTGTTTTAATTGACCTTTAATTCAAGGTGTAGTTCTGATTGCTTATGTAATATTTACACAGATACATGTTCACTAAGCTAACGCCTCCGTCGAGCGTACCGACTATAACACATAAATATTTATAACATCACATATATCTACAATTATGTATTAAAATTGTAACATATTTGGCGACATGCTTCAGATCTACTCTCGGCGAGCAACACTACGTACTCCGACGGACACCACGCAACGTTATCCTCAATAAAACTTATTATTATTATATATTACTTTTAATAACATGCAACAATAGTCGACATTATATATAAAAAAAAACATAATTACATACAACTAATTAATTGATTTTTATAAACACTAGTATAATAATTATAATTCGGATTTATGCAATAGAGAGGTACCTCAGATCTATGCGTTCATAGCTTACAAATTGCCACCGAACGCGCGGTCGCGCTCACTTCCCCCGCCGGCGGGCGGTGCGCCGGCGCGTCGCGACCACACCGCAGCCACACAGCGGCCACACCGCGGCCACATCGCGGCCACACCGCGGCCATACCGCCTAGCTACTGACTATATCATAACCAGTATTCACTAATCGCACGTGCTCGCCTCTGCAGTACTCCTTGTGCACAGCATACACACTTCTTATTATATCACCGGATGTTTGCGATCATCCGTGGGCTTATGATAAATATGAAGAGATTGTTTAAGTCTCGACAAATTGTGAACACAACATTTACGATGTTGAATTAATAAACACACCAAAATTCGATAGTTTGTACCATGTTAACAGACAGGAACTGCAACTGAATAGCACAGTTTCTAGGTGTACGGCGAACCGCACATCATAACATTTAACTGAAAGAAGTCCGCTTCTTACATTATTATAACATGTCGGATGCTTTTCATGGTAAATGAATGTTCACCATTTATCGAGAGACAACACTGTCGCGAAATTTAGGTAGGTATATAATCTCAGCTTATTACAATCAGTTGCGATGTTGATTCTTTTTATTTCAGAAGACCCAATAATCTCTCGATGTACAGTATGAAGTGCGCACGCGCACGAGGAGCCCAGCACGGCCAGCACGCTTAGTACGCTAATCATATAATTCGTGGAATGCTTGTTGAAGTCATGGAGTCAACTATAATATCTCTAAAGTATTACTAACGTAAGTGAGAGTGCTTGCTGCGCGCACAGACACGAGCACACGTCGCGCGTCGTGTCATGGCGAACTTCGGCAAAACAACATTATTTTATAAAAATATAAATTTTATCGTTCAACATAAAATAAAATTTGCTGTAACACATTCAAAACAGCCTCTTTGCAGCGACATAGCTAACATTAAAATATTCTATGTATAAATCTACCTAGGAATGCAACGTGTTAGGAATGATTCAGATACAGTCTCATCGCTTATTATACATAATTATTATTTGGTAACAGTGGGAACACACGATTAAAACATAGCACACTATAGTACATACAAAAGTACATTGGTGAGTTGTACGAGACTACAGTACGACCGAGTGCACTAGTGCGGTAAACTTGTGCCTGCATTGTATGCGGACAGTAGCGCCTGCGCCGACGCGGCCGTGACGTCACGCCGGCGGTACAGCGCGCTATTTGGTCAACTAGCAGCGCCTCGTCGCGCTCACTACTTATGTTCTACCTAACGTATCTAAACAACTGAGATTCTATAACATTATGTCGTGGCCGGGGCCGGCTGGTCACGCGGGCGTGCGCTGCGGCTCAGCTGCCCATGGACACGACAGTGGGCCGCTCCAGCCGGTCTTCGGCGGCGCGCCGGTACTCGTCGTCGTAGAGCTGATGCGCGGCGTGCGCGCTGTGACCGGCGTGCGCGGCGTGCGCATGGTGGTGCGACGTGGCGTGCGCGTGCGCGGCGTGCGCCGGCGGCGGCTCCTCCACCTTGAGCGCGTGCTGCACGTAGTAGTTGAGCGCCAGCGGGGAGCGCGCGCCGCCCGTCGCGCCCGTGCCGCTCTCCACTGGGGATAACACAAACAAGACGGTATCATTCACTGCAAAGCCGAAGCCAGTACCTAGACCCTGCAGGGCTCGCAAGGCTCTTTCATGCGCGACCACTCATTGTTTGCTGGCACCCATTTCCAATTTAGCCTCTCATGCTCTCGCTCCCCGAGAGGAGATGGTGCATATGTTGAGGACAGGTGCGAACTGACGCCGCCCTGACACGCTCGACTGCGGCTGGCCGGGAGCTGGCAGCTGGTAGGTACTCACGCAGGTTCTCGATCTTGACGCCCGACGTGACTGTGCGCTGGACGGCTGCCTTTATATTACGCTCCGCTTTTATACTATTTTTAGGTTTCCGTTTTCTTGTCTGAAAAAAAAAAGAACGTATAGTTAAAAAACTAAAAACTTAGGAGCAGGTTAACTTGTTCCCGTTTCCGTCCTCAAATTAAATCACAAAAGCTTCAAACTAATGACAAAATCAGAATTCTTACGGAGTGTATAATACTATATAATAGCTCAACATCAATCAATCCAGCAACGCTTGTGGTCACCGCCGCCATTAGAGTTCTTCAACTCGTAACGAAACGTTTAGTGGTCGCCATTCATTAGCGCCGCGATATTAGCTACTAGTGGAGTACGGTCAGCGATGAATTTATAGATCGGTTTAGAATGCTAGTTTATACCTATAGACCAAGCAGTTATTACTTGATAACTATTGTCATAGACCAACCAAAAACACTCATAATGTTAGCAAACTTCAATATTTTTAAAATTTAACCAGCCTGCTGCAGCTTGAACATATGTGAGGTGATGCACCTGCGAGGTCGTAGGAATTGGGTAGAGACGACGTGACGCACCTGGATGGAGTCCTTCTTCATGGCCAGCGGGCGGTTGATGTTGTGCAGCTTGTAGTAGAGGCCGCACGCGTTGCACACGGTCTCACCGAGCGAGTTGCGGCGCCACAGCGACGTCGTCGTGGTTTGGCAGTTGGTGCACGACATGCCCGGCCGCTTGGTGCCCATCTGTGCCATCATACACTGTTACACGCACTGCGCTGTTAGCTCGCACGACAATACTATCTCAACATAGGGTTGCTCGAAACTTTTACTAGGCATGCATGACCAAACTACAAACATTGTATCGATGATGTTAGTTAGAGAAGCGATGGATGTTAGCGGGCGGGCGTTAGGTGAGGGTGAGGGGTTTGGACTGGGGTGTGGGCTGTGGGGCGGGGCACGTACCCCTTTCTTCTGTTTGTAGTCAGAGGGGGTGGAGGGCTGGTGCGCGGGGTGCGCGAGCGGCGCGGGCGCGGGCAGGTGCGACGCCGCCATGCCGTTAAACAGGAAGCCCTTGTAGAAATCCGCGCCCGGCGGGGCCCCCTCTGCGGCCACTGCAACCAGAACAAACGACTGAGCGCTGAGCGCTGAGAGCGCAACGAGCAGTAGAGGACGCTCGGCGGGCGCGGACTTCGGGGGGACGCGGGGTTAGTGAGCGAGTTGCGTACGTCGTGCGGGGGCGCGTGGGGCGCGGCGAGGCGCTGACGTACCAGCCGCCGCGGCTGCTTCAGCGGCCGGTTCATGCCGTTCATCTTGTTGTAGAGGCCGCACGCGTTGCACAGGTAGTGGCCGGTGCCGTCGCGGCGCCACAGCGGCGTGTGGATGGCGCCGCAGTTCACGCACTCACGCCCCTCCGTGAAAAACTCCGCCATGTCGACTGCGCAACACACGCTAGTTACAAGTAGCTCACACCTGCCGAGCACGTCTGCCGAGCGTCCAACTTGACTTCTTACAGTACAAACAGCGTCTGGCCGAACTAGCTCGACCACACGCGCAAATAAATACATCCGGTGTTCGGCCTGACACCGGAAAAGAGTACACGGACCAACAGTACAAGGTCTTGTATTACCATGCCTGTGTTGCTTACAACATAACTATGTAGGATCACAGTTGTGGTAGGTATAGGTACCTACTTAATCATACAATAAAAATAAAACTTATAGGTGATGAGTAAGCAAATTAAGTATATAAACACACAATGCATTATTATTCAATACGTAATTTGAAGTAGACTTGTCAGCGGATTTTGTGCCAACAAGCATAAGTTAGTGAAGAGAACATAATAAAACAAAGAAGCTGAACATGGTTGTGCGACCTTGACAATGACGGAACATTATGTAGTGATTCATTGACGAGAAGACGCGCACGTGTGGCACGGCACTTCGCGGCGCGGCCAGCGTGTGACGTCACACGCGCGGGTCAGGCGCGCGCGTCGACCCGGCCGCGCGGTCAGCCGCCCGCCATTGTTCCCGCCACCACGCGCGTGCCTGTCCTCAAGATCCTAAGTGACCGATCTCTCGATGGTGGCCTTCCGACTCGCCGTACCAGCACAGTGCCGCGGTGGTAGACCAAGATAGCTATGACACTATCTGAGGTACTAGGCTAGATGATATTCTACCAGTACACAAATCAAGATTGGGATGGGGACCAGTGGACCATGTGACTGCTTCTAGCCCTTGGTAATCCATTTTCTATTTTTTGAAGATCATTTACGCTAGTCGAATGTCGCCTTACCTACAGCTTGAGTTCAATCTATCCTTGTTTCTTCATCGTTGGTTGTCTTTGTTTGAACTGGAATCAAATCATAGGCGAAATCCTGTGTGTCAGCCATAATGCGCCAGTTAGTTCAGATGACATCATTTTAGTGTCACTAGCACCCGACACCGAGTCGTTATTACTGAGGACAGGTCCCGCTTAGTTAGCGGATCTACTCTTAGTGTTAGCAAACGTTAAACGCACGTCACAACAAAGGCCGGCGGGGAGCGCGGGCGCCTCGAGCGCGGGCGGCGCGGAGTACTGTTTCAATGGAATCTGCGACCGTTACACATCCGCACTCACGCGGCTGCGAGCCAAGCCTCACACCTCTGCCTCAATAATACAACACACTCGATTATGTCAAACATTATGCTCATTGAATTTCGACGCCACTCCGATATACGATACTTCCATCTGGTCATCTGGAGTCCCATGAGGCACATCAGCACATCATTGTAACATGTGCACGATATAAATCAAAGCAATCGAGATAACTGATTCATCAATACGACGTGTCGTGCGTGGTGAGCGGCTCCGCGGGGTGCGCGGTGCTGTAGACCTGCACGTAGCTATCAGTTACACGGCAGAACACTTGCTAGAGATTTAACTAAAATGAATGGAGGCGTTTCCGATTACTCATAATAAGCATAAAATGGATGTCATTAGCGGGCTGTTACTGGCGACTGGTGAGTGTAACGCGAGCGGGGCCATGTGCTCACGCATACACCATGCCTAACTGTTTAGAAATATTGACAAATCACTTGTGGTAAGTCGTCTTGTTTCGTACATTAACGTCTACCTCCAGAGTATTCCAGAGGGAAACCTACTACGTCTTAACTAAGTAATGTGAAATCGTGCTACTTTAGATCGAAGAAAACACTATTCGTTTAGCGATCATCGTAGATTCGTGAATGCGTCCTACGTCTATGTATCGTTAGCGCGCTCGTAAGATTGCTGCTTTGCGGTGACTGCAGCTCCTTTTATGTGACGTCACTGGTCAGCTATGCCCTAATGGTGGTAAATTAGAAGGAGGTCGTCTTGCGGCGATAAGCGCCACCTGGCGGCGAGGCGAGTGATAACGCGCGCATTAGTGCCGAGTCACCGTCATCGAGTGTCCGTGAGCAAATATGCAGAGACACGGCGACAACGTGTGGAGACTGTTTTTTTGGAGCTTTGTTTGTAGCGATAGGCTTACTAGCCTGCCCCGCCGCGCCGACCGACGCGCGCCGCCGCGCCGGACGTGCGCGCTGTTTGCGCGGCACGTGCCTTATCCGATACCATTTACGGAATGCGATTTTAATGCGCCTAAAAGGGAACGACTTCATTTTAAAACAAGACGTAATTTTTTTGGAGCGACCTATGCAAACAGTCGGCGCGCCGCACTGCGAGTCGTTACTTTTACGAGGCTCCACCGGGACTCGACCGGCGAGCTTTACAATAGTAAACAATATTAATGGACGCGTTATTGTTGCGAGAGATTCAGACTCGCTCGCGCGCCGCCGCTGACGAGGAAAACCGCGACTGACGCTAATTAAACTAGCGGCCGTGTGTGGCACACACCGCACGCAGCTCTACACAAGCACGCGGGACATTGTTTTCGTCTTTGAAACGTGACATTGTGGGCCTTTTATACGTCAAAGTAACGGAAAATAGGACATTTATTTCTCTAAAAATAGTAACTTAATTATTTATTATTAAGTAATACCTATTTGTTGGCTTGTTCTGTTAAATATTACTTATCTACATAATTTAGTTAATGTTTACGACTTGTCTAACTTCAAAACGTCTCCCCGCCGAGGACTATACAGAGAAAAGATATTCATTTATTTGACGAGTCACAAAACCAAAATAAAATTAGGATTGTAGCATCGTGAAGACTGATGAAGGTTTAAGTGGGCCCTTTAATATACAGTGCGTGGAGTTCACACGAGCGCTCATAAATAATGCCGGAACTGTGCTCTTATCGACTGCGCCTTTTGGAAATAGCTTATCTGTCGGTTACTGAATAAAAAATATGAGAGTCGCAGAGATGCGGCCGCGGCAGAGCGAGCGCGACACGCGGAGCGAGTGCGGTGAGCGAGGCGGCGAGCGACGTGCGAGCGTCGCGCGGGCTATCGCGCCGTGACCTGTCACAAAAACACGAGCCCCCCGCCCGCAGGCTGGCTCCCCCGCACCACCGCGACACAAGACCCGTGCTGTTGCTATCTGCTATCGGAACCATCAAATTTATAATATTTTTATCTTCCTATATTTACATAAATGACATTCACATCGGAATACATATTTCTAGGTACGCTTACAATATCTATGTATACGATTCGGCTTAGTTAACACGCTCGTCTACATGATCTACAGATTCTACACTAAGTTATGCTCGCACAATTTCCCTTAGGTACTAACGTTGTTGCCTTGAACACACCTACATTTATTTATTTCTAAGTGCTCACTCATCGTTCTAGTTAGATTTATTTTCAAAGTGTACCTACAACAGGCATGCACACGCTAGGTACATTGTGTGACTGGACTATGTTGCCAGGGCCAGCTGTCGCCAACACTGAATCATACCGAGTGAACTCGAACACTCGTTACGTCTTTGTTTTGTTTTAATTATCACGTTTTTGTATTAACCACTTTGATCATCGACTGCCATGACGTGTAACATCAAAATCAATCTGTTAGATCTCATCTCATCACAATCTGTTAGATTTAGCTACGACTTTGCGAAGCTAAAGTAGATACTTCATTGTTCGTAATGTTCGCCAGAAGCTCGGTACTTACTGGCAGAGAGACTGGCGGAAGCGGACATCTGTGGACGACGATTACTTTCCAAGTTCCACACCTCCTGGAAAAAGAGACAGAAACGAGTCGGTGAGTGGTGAACCAAGTGGCGCTGGGGGTTACGTGAAGACAAAAGGACCTTCTGGAGCGGCGTACTGACCTGGTGCGAATAGGGCTGCGCGGTGAGCGCGCCTGCGCCGTACACGGGGTTGGGGCGCGACGTGGCGCACGCGAAGGCGCCGCCGAAGCGCGCGCTAAATGCCGGCAGCGAGCCGCCCCCCGCGCCCCCGCCGCCGCCAGGGCCTGCCGCCTCCGCACCTCCCTCCGCGTACTCCTCGCCCAGCACCACGCCACCGCCGCCGTACTGTGGGGATCCGCCTGCAACCACACCACACACATGAGCTACTCATCACAACACCGTAGTGTATTCCTAAGCTATCCAGAGTCTCTAACATCTGGCAGATACAAGGAGGCCCAATACATGTGAACGGATTATGTAAGAAATTATGTGAAGGAAATTGCCCGTTGAGATGAAGAATGGAAGATGAATGCATTTTGTGCCGACGCCTCTAACAATTTTTTTTTAAATTGTTACCCCGCACTATGGCCGCTATCCCACTGGCGTTTTACGAGAGTTGGCACTTTTCCAACGTCTGTGCAGTGCCAACGTTGCGAAGACACAACGTTAGCGTCGCGAGTTTCTAGTGGTAAAGCCCCAACGTTGCATTGCTAGTTTCTTGCGTATATCTCAAATCGAAAGTGTGTGACGTTAACATTGTGCTCAGCGGATTTAACGCTTACTGCTAGAAACTCGTTAACGTCAAGTCACGACTGCGTAACGGTGTCGCTGCGCAGACGTTGGAAAAGCGCCACCGCTCATAAAACGCCAGAGGGATAGCGGCCTTTCACTCCTGTATCTATCGTGAGTGCGTTCACAAACATGTAAACTCACATATGCAAGATACCCAGACCCGCAATACCTATCTGTATGCTATTCAAATATTTGTTCTGTGCGGAAATCGAACCCGCGACAGGCAGCGTAGGAGTCAATCGCTCAACCACTGCGCCAACCGTGCCGCCAACTTACATGGAACAAAGGTGAAGATGATAACGATGACTATGTCACGCTGCCACTGCTGCAAGCCAGCTGTTAGGAGCGGGTGACTGTGGGAGTAGGCAAGCGAGTATACCTGCGCTGCCACTGCTGCAAGCCAGCTGTTAGGAGCGGGATAGTGTGTGATTAGGCACGCGAGTATACCTGCACTGGATGTCCAGATCTGCGGCTGCGCAGTGATCTCGGTGCCGTTGCCGAAGTACGGTGAGCCGGCGGCGTAAGCGCATCGCGAGTACACCGCGCCGCCGCCCCCTCCGCCGCCACTGCACACAAAACAATTATCCATATTACATTACGGTTACACCAACTCTACTGCCTGAAATGAACAAAAGCACTTCACTCCGATTCCCTGATCCTCCTCCTACTACACTCTGACATAACACGAAACCTCTCTGATAATATAATGATCAAAAATTCCGCAGGTGTCACATTATGTGCTTAGTGGGGAAATATGTCGAATCCAGATGAACTCCATACCGCTTCAGAATCAATATAAAACCATATTTACTTATTAACTGGATTCAATTTAGTTTTTTTTTATTCAATTCAATTTAAACTGAGTATTTCTTTCTATGTAGGCCTATTTACTCAGGCACTTATAAAACGTCAAAAGTGAGTGTGTTTTAATATGATAAATGAATTATTCAATAAAATTAACCTTTCGAATACCGTAACTAGAAACACAATAGAAAGTAAAATCAGCCAATCCGTTTTCGAGATACTATCAAAAAGCCTTTGCATATAAATGTATGAAAAAGTTTTTTTTGTGAATCTGATGTTTTAACAATTATTCTCCTAATCAAGGCGGAGACAAAGCCAACCAATCAAAGATCATGTAAATGTCTAGCCGTGGTGAAAATAACCTGACTTTGTTTTATGCAAATTATATAAATTACCGGCTACGTGTATATGTAGTGTATAATTTCAGTCCCAACACAAGTATTATTAATAACTTACTGGGACTGTTTCATTCACATTTGTAATGTTACTATTTGAGACCGCATAAATAATTTTATTTTTTATAAGATATTCAGGTATTCTATACAATACCTAGGAAATGTATAGAATACCTGGGGCGTTCAGGCAATGTATGAAATATTATGAATGAAATAACATGTATATTATTTTCCATTACATACTTTGCCTAGGTAATGTAGGTATACAATTCCTAGGAACTGCATAGAGTACCTGCTGGTCCACCGGCAATGTGTAAAATAAATAGATTTTAGTCTATATTTATCAGTGTTAACCTACATGATTAATTTCATTAGGTAGGTAGGTTAAACTTTTCTTTTCATTCGCTCAAACGTCTCCAGGGTATCTTGCCATTGAAAACGAAAATCTCTTTGGCCCAAACACTCATTCAGCGTATTATAGATTATGCCGACGCCTGCTACCTGGATGTTACTGAGGAGCTATTAAACAAGTTTGAGCGACTGCAAAACTTATGCATTCGCTTTGTTTTTGATCTACGAAAGTATGATCACGTCTCTAATCTTCGCAAGGAACTCAAGTCGCTCGTCTATTCGTCTTCGCAGAAACACTCGAATTTTATGTCTCCTTTTCAACATCCTACATAATTCATCTTATCCCTCCTACCTGCGGGACCGTGTCTCGTTCGTTCGCCTTAGCGACGCTCCGTGCAGACCACACCTAAGATCCCTTTTTAAATCTCCTCCTCATAAATCCAGCTACTACTCCTACTCTTTCTCTGTCCATGCAGTAATGTTGTGGAACTCTCTTCCGCCTAGCATTCGAGATTTGCAAACTATTTCACTCTTCAAATCTAAAGTAAAAGAGCACTATCTTTCCTCTCTGGTGCTATAATAACATATTTAATTTTAGTATAGGTATATAAGTATTTATTACTTTAATTTAAGATTTCATATACTCTTCTTTTATTACTTCTGCACACTATTGTCTATATTTCTTCCTATCTCTCCTTTATCAGGTTTGCTGGAAGAAATTTCTTTTAGAAATAACCTTTGTACAATATTTATAACAACGTATCTTCTTTTGCTCACACCGCTGTAGGTTTATGCACTACTTTTTTGTCCATCTCCCTCTGGAATGCGCTCCCTCTGTATACAACAAGACTGCAACCAGTCGGTTCTTTTTTAAAGTGAAGGCACGTGGACACATTCGCAAGTAGTTGTTAGAATCATCACCGTATTGATTGGTTGGATTCGTTTTAATCACAATATCGGTCTTTATTTGTTATTTTTTATTATCTATCAAAATATGTACATATTTACAAGCGCTTTCCTAATATATAGGATACGGTGAATATAAAAGCCACAGCCAATTAACTCATCCCCATTTTGTCCTGTTCATTTAGATTATTGAACAAACCCAATAATTATGTTAATTACTCTTTTCAAAATAACTAATTTAAATGATCTTAGGCCCCCCCTTGTAAAGAAATAGTTTTAATAGAAGTAATAACTACATCCTTTTTATTCAGGTAGGTAGAGTACCTAGTAAATTCAATTTTCAAATTTATTAACTCAATCAATGGGGTGTTCCATAACCGTCTTTTGAGGGTGGTTTTAAAAAAAAACGGATAATGTCCATCTTTTTTATTAATTTAGATAAAAATATGTATCAAATTTCAAGTTTATTAACCCAGGGAATACTTCCTTACCACTTACCCCCTAAATATTTTTATTGCTGTAGTTTAGAATAAGCAATAATGAAAACCTTTCTTATTTACTTAGGTTACTATTTGTGCTAAATGATTGAAGTGGTCGTAAGTTAGCAGGCAGGTGCGCGCGACATCTCTTAGTACATAACACAGTAAGCAGCCGTGTTGGCTCATGTGCGCAGGCGCTGGCAGCTAGCTCCACGTCAGCGCACTAGTTGTTATGCAAACGAGGCTCCGCGCTAATTGTCCCTCGCGCACGTACCGCGCTCATTTGCACACTCGATTACCTGAGCTGTTGGGCTCATTCCTCCTCAGCATGCGCTGTTCTGAACTATCTCACGATTCAATAATCCGAAAAAAGCAGCACTCATTGTATAACAAACGAACTTTATCCATGTCTCAAACTCATTTGCCAACAATAGAGTTTCGGATTATTTTTAACTTTTTTATTTATTTATTATAAACTAGTGCTTGACTACGATCTTGTCTGATGGTAAATAGTGATGCAATCGTTCATGGTGAGGCGCACTAGTTTATTAAGAGCCTATTCACTCTAGCCTTCAAAATACCCATAATTATAATCGGACGGGAACACCACAGCAGGCAAGTTGTTCTAGTTCCTTGATGTACGCGGTATAAACGACGAAACGAAACGCTTGGTTGGGACCTTAGAGGTTTCAACAACGTAATGATGGATACTCGACTTTATCTTTTTTTAAATTTTACACTCTAACTCAACTCTTATAATTTTACAACAATTACTTATAAAAAAAAAAGTTATTTTTACATAAATCCTGGAATTTGCATGATGATAATGCACGTTTTGTTGCTTGGAAGGTCAGTCCAGTCTGTTAGTCTGTAGCGGATAATAATCTAGATGTTACGTGTTGGTCACTAGCCTGCACACAGTGGGGGCACTATGGGTCCTCAGTTAATCTGATCTTATTTTGTCAAACTATGATTGGTGACACATTCGTATTTAATAAAAAAAAAATCAATTTTTAGACTAATTGGCATTGAGTGACTCATTAAATTAATAATTGTGTAACACTATCTAAATTGATGCAACCGAGTGACAACATACGCCAAGACACGTACTCAAGGATACAGAGAGAAACGTGTGGATATTGGTGCGGGCTGCGAGGGGACGTGATGAAGTGACGGTCGAGTGAGCGCGCAGGCGCACGTCGACGACGTACGTTACACGGGTCTGTGTTAAACATTTTAGCATCGTTTAAGAATACCGAGTACCGAGCGTGTAGCTGTTAAGTAGAGCGCAGTGAGGCTAATGGCTCGGAACGTCTCGGAAGTAGGCAGTGTGCGTTATCGTGCCCGCGCCGCCGCCGCCCTCGACCCGCTTGCATTCATTACTTAACGTGAGCCGCGGCACGCCCGACACCAGCACTTTCATACAAACCCAAATAGTTCCAACAGCTGCACCACTTGGTCAACCTTCACTCTAACACGCTAGCTCCATATGCTGGCGAACAGCAGAGAATGACACATGGCCACGCCACCGAGATGGCGGCCGTGCGGCACGCTGCATACGGTGCGAGACATATTCGTCGTCACCATGTATGTAGTGCAGCCACGAGAACGCGGAAGTGGAGCTCCCGCAGCCGCCACTCGACACCCCTCCGCTCCGCGCTCCGTGACGTGGCCACGTGCCGACCTCTAATGTTCCACGAAGTATATCGGCTAGTAGCATCTTACAACCATCTCCACTGACTCACGCATCACAGAAGATAGCTTTTACACTAACTTCAAGTTTCCCTCGTATACTAATAGCTTATACTTCGTGTAGCACCTTGTTGACCCAATCACGCATTCCTCCAGCGTCGTATTACTTATCACATTATTATCAGTGTATCAGTATGACGCTGCTGAGATTCAGCTCTTGTCATGGAGATTCGAGCCACATGTCACAAATCCCTCCGAAGGCGACTTCACAACGTTTTCATCGTTGCTTCACCGTTTCAGGGCAACACTATGTCAGGGTGTCCGACTGGAGCTATACAAACAGCAAATAGTTTTCATGAATAGACACAACTCTCAATAGAAACAAGGTGTTTGTTCAAATATGAACAAGGTGTTTGTTCAAGTTATTAGAATATAAAAAAAGTTGTGGTTAAAACTAATGTTTTTTTTTATTGGTGCAGTGTTCTTTCAAAAATGAAAGTGGCAAACTACAGTTTATCACTTTTATCTGTCATATGATACATCCTATGATAGTTTGTAACGGGTGATTTATTTAAACAAACAAAAAACAACGGCGAGAACGGCGAGTTGTTGATGAAATCATTAAGAGTTTACATGTCACCATGATATATAAACCCAAATAATTTATATACTAAGAAATAATTTACTAAGTTTTATCAAACCAAGTTATTGTCCAGTTTAAGTTTCTCAAAAAAATCATCACAATTCGAGATTGACTAGATTTTTTACTACAATAAATAATAATCGGCCAATTTTTTTTGCTTGCTTTATATTTCATGACTTTTGTATAAACTGAACTTTTAAGGTTGCTACTAAATACAAATCTTGGTCTAGTAACATAATATTGCATTAAATATTTAGGAAATACATTTCTGCATTAAATAATAGACATAAAAATACTGCGATATCATTAGGGATGTCACTAGGACACATGGCACTGATTTTTAGGGTTCCGTACTTCAAAAGGAAAAACGAAACCCTTATAGGATTACTTTGTTGTCCGTCTGTCTGTCTGTCTGTTAAGCTCCTTTATCTCAGAAACACGTGAAGGTATCGATTTGAAATTAAAACCTTACACTAAGATCTGCGGTCCCTTGAAACTGTGAAAAAAATCAAACTTCTAAGTTAACAATAAATAAATAAATAAATATAGTGTCCAAAGTCTATATGGATAAGCCACGTTCGATTGAATAATATTGAACTCTTTATACGCAAAATACTCTGACGCATAATCGAAAATTGAAACTGCAGAATGGATCATGTTAATGGCAGTTACAGACAACATTTGATAGAAATATTTTTTTTAAATTAAATGAAAAAAGTAGTTCTTTTATAGTATAGAAACCCGACAAGTTTGTTTTTTATTTAATACAAATGTTACACTCATTACAATTGACGCTGAACAGTATCAAACGTAGTAAAATAGGTGAACCAGAGTGACAGCTACAGTCAATATTTTGCTAGCCTTTTTAACATTTTCAAATCATCTGCACTCTCGCTAAACCTTTCTAATTGGCTGTGTGTGTAGCGAAGTCTGTTTTACATATCAGTGTATTATATATAATATTGTATAGCTACCTAAAACAAACGCATTCGTTTCCTCACTATATTTTCCTTGTCGTACATTCATGATATTCACTGTTACTCTCGACAAACTTTTGACTTGGAAATTTATGTTTGCAAGATGGTTCATATTTTTTATTTTAATTATAAATCAGGCATTCATTCCTATCTCTTTAGCACATTATGTAGCGAGTGTTGTAGCCCGCCCGCATCCCGTTCCAGCAGGTTACTCGCGCCCGCACTGTATGAGGGTTGTCCGCGCGCACGTGCTGGCCAGGCTGCGTGACCGCACAACGCACGTGTACTTCCGCTAGTGCGCCTGTCTGAGTCCTAACCCTGCACCTCCAGCAGTGGTCTGCACGCATTGACCGATCTGTCTGTAGCTTAACGTGGGTCGGTGACTTGTTCTGAACGTGATCGTTATTTGTGCCCGACGACCTTACAGCCACTAGACGTCTAATAACAGGCGACGCATGTTTGTCAACACGTATGAATATAGATCTGACATCTCGACCAATCAGAACGCACTACCCCACTACCCCGTACCAATCAGAATGTAGTACCCCGCCTCCCGTACTTCGGCTAGTTGACAGAATTGTTTTGGTGCGCTAGTTTAGGCATGAGGCGTCTAGTGGCTGTAAGGTCGTTGTTTGTGCATCTCCGGGCCGAGTCGCGGCGCTCCGGAACGCTGAGGGCCTATACAAATAACTCATTCTAGACACTTAAACCGTCACTCGACATGCACAAAAAATTGTGTGTACAAATTTGGAAACGATCCGAGGACTCTTAAAACGTGTAAAATGGCGCATTAGAAGGGAACGCGCACAAAAAGTGTCATTTTGACAAACAACCGCGAGCAAGCGCCGCGCGCTGACACGCTGCACGTCACCTACGACATGCGCCCGGCGCAACAGCTCTTGTCTACACTAATATTATAAAGAGGTAAAGTTTGTTTTTTTGTTTGTAGGAGGTAATCTCTGAAAGTACTGGTCCGATTGCTAAAATTTGTTCACCGATAAAAAGCTAATTTATTCCTAAGTGACATAGGCTATGTTTTATATACGTGGGCGAAGCCACGGGCTATAGCTAGCTTATTATAAGAAAACAGCAACAAATGCAAAATATGTACCGACTTAATTATTAAATCTCACAATTTTCTTTGGAATCGTCAATGTTTACCTGGAGCATGGTAAAAAGTGAATGTCTTCACACTCCACGAAGAGAGCCGACCCTTAATGAAATGGGATAAAGAGATAGACAAAGATAGAATCAAAGTGTCTGGTCGGCGCGCAGTTACAGTACGCCGACCTCATGTGTGTCAGCGACTAGCTGATCATTGCGTCCGTGTCTGCTGCAATAGATTGCCATCACGTACTTACACCCCAGTTCAGTGCATATTTTGCGTTCAAGAAAGGTAACAGCCGGCATAACAACGTAATTAATAGCTCTTCGAGTAAACAGAAAAACTGGCAGCACTTTAGTTTCTTGACCATAAACGAAATACGACATAAAACCACTATATTATATTTCCACAGTGTGAGTGTGAGCAATTTGGCGGACTTCTACATTTTTAACCACTTCCAAAAAATGAGGGTTCTCAAATCATGTTTTTATTTTTAATCTAGTTCAGAGATATAGGGGATAGTAACCAAAACCATATAAATTGGGATTTGAGATAGACCCGCCGAGGAACAAAGCCTATATCCCGCAAAAACTATAAAAGCGCCTTGCCTTGTATGCAACACTGATCACTAAGTGTTAGCTGAGAAGTCTCTCGATACATAAATAAGAAATTATGCGGTTCATCCGCGAGCCTAGAGTAATTACAGTCGCACCCCGAGGCTACTACTCTTGCGGAGTTTATCCTATACATACAAAAATAAACACCATTGAAAAATTTAATAAATACACAAAATATGAATAGTTCGACGGTTGCCGCAGACCGCTTATAGTGGGATTTTCCTTATACTAATTGGTAACAATAAACAAACTCGAATATTAGAGGAAAACGCAAACATGCCTAATGATATTAATTATTTTCAAACAGAACAAGTCAATAATAAAACTGCTGCGCTGTGTGTAAGTACCTACTGCGCAGATGTACGCGTGTGTGTGTGGGCCTGTACACTGTACTGACGTGCAGCACACAGACAAGGCGCAGCGCTCGCACGAGAGGGGCGAGTGGAGCCGCAGCAGGAGGAGATAGATGTTCTCACGCGCCCACGCGGACACCCGACACGCTGGGACCAGCCTGCGCCGCTACCTAGAACACGGCCCACATGCCTCGCCGGCTGCCAGGGACTCCACATCGTTCCTAAGCTATACGATAGGTAAGCGGTTATCGAGTTCTAAAACCGTTTACACAAGAACTCATTCCTACACAAACACTGAGTCGGTGTTGACGTATCAGAAAATAGAGAAGAGCCGAAACAGCTAATAACGCTATTAACGTTTCGTATACACAGGGCTCTTCGCTCTTCCAGCCGAGTACGGCCCGGTCCCGGCGCGCCTGAGCTCGAGGCGTGTACAAAAAACGTTATGGAGCGCAAATAACCCCGAGTTATAGCCATAGAACATATTTGCATTAGCAATTGACTGTGTTTGGAACTTTGGAGGGTTTGCTTGCTTAAGGTTTTAGAGTGGTTGCCATAAATTAATCCGAGTGTGCGGAACGACAAACAGCACATTGTTAGCGGCAGGGTGCGGGGTGCGGGCGCGGGGCGCGGTTCGCCGCACTAGGTTAAGTGTCGCAGCGCACAATGCGGCGCAGGAAGTGCACGATAGCGTTACTCATTCGCAGAACCGCGCCGTGGCGCACGAGCCAGCTCTCACTCGTATCAAACATTTTGCTAATACGAGCTGTTCTATGTCGTATAACTTACGCTATCCAAATATTGAAATTGTCAAAACTTTTACACAGATTGTAGTTATATTTGTAAGCTGTAAACTATTTGGGACTAAATCCGTGACTCCGTGCTCAGTCCCATTACAAGCGTACCAAATACATCACATTACGATGTTTATCACAGAGGGCCGCTTGTGTTTTTGTTGACGCACATTCTGCAAGCTGCTCTAATGATGATTGAGCTTTCAGAAGCACATTAAGAGTGCAACGGCGAGTCAGTGCTTTAGTAAGCAATCATGATACGTTTCAAATTATCTAAATAATATTGGCTAAAGTATGAAATTACCGTTTTATTGTAATAGGTACCTACTTCGAATTTACATAGAACCTTAATGGTTTGAGATTTTTGAGTTAAACTTTTTTCACATGGTGCTATGAAGTTTTTCTTTTAAAAAATGTGCAACATTCGATTATCGACTTTCTGTTGTTTTTTTTATCAGCTTAGACAAGAAAGATGGGTACGGAAACAGCTCGCAATATCAATATTGTGACTGGAGACGCTTTCGTGGTGGAAACTTTGATTTAAAGAACGAACCACGTGGAAGACCGCCCACACAGGTGAATAACAATGAATTGAAAGAGATGGTGGCAGCTGATCAGAGCCAAACTACCCAGGAATTAGCGGAATGGTTTAACGCTACGTTACCAAAAATATTGTCTCGCTATAGTCAAATCAATAAAATAAAAAAATATGAAAAATAGGTGCCTCATAATTTGACTGATCTGCAGAAAGAAACGCGTGTTGAATTCGATAAAGAAATGAAGGAATATAGGATCGAATTGTGACATGTGATGTGAAAAGTGGATTCTTTACGATAATAAAATGCAATGGCTAACCCCAGGTCAAACGCCGCAACAGTATCCTAAAGCAAAGTTTACCAATAAAAAGGTAATGGTAACTGTTTGGTGGTCTCAGCATGGTGTTACTCACAATAGCTTTCTCCGATCTAGTCAAGCAATAACGGCAGATGTCTACTGTGATGAACTTCGAATAATGATAGCAAAACTAGCAGTGAAATAGCCACGACTCATGAATCGATCTTCACCATTATTGCTCCATGCTAACGCAAGACCTCATACAGCACGAGAAACCGATTTATCTCAACCATTCGTCACCCTCCGTATTCGTCAGACCTTGCTCAAACGGACTACCATTTTTTTCGTAATGGACAATTGTCTACGTGATAAAAAGTTTCCTTCTGAGGCAGTACAAAATGCTTTCTCACAGTTTGTCGAATCTTGATCACCAGAGCTCTATCGCAAAGTCATAAATGACTTTCCTATTAGATGGCAGCAATGTATAGATAATAATGGTAATTATTTTGATTAAATTAATATGTTATATTAAAAAAAAAGAAATTTTGTATTTTTCAGTACAAATCGGCAATTTCATACTTTAACCCCTAATATGTATATATTTAGTATTCAAACCGAACGATATTTAAGCCCAATTGTAAATGGACATATTGTAAAAAATATCATTAAGAAATTTTCACTTTTAGTTTCATTGCAGGAATATTTCGACTGTCCCTAGGTAAACTCTCGAATCTGAAAATATACAATATTTTTTTCATTTCTGTTTTAAGCTTAGCTATATAGGTATTTTTTATGTGTGTATTAAAAAAAGGATAATTATCATTGCTTATTGCTTTTTTGAAATCGAAAAATATCGGAACGTAACAGTTAAACCGTCGTATATGAACGAAAGTTAAGTATCGCGGGCATACATGATAGTGATGAGTATGGCGAATGAGACGAAACTGCCGGTTTCGCGAGTGTTTGCCGCTCACCGACATGCCTCCGCAATCAGATCAAGGTTTTATTTAAATTGTACAATAAGTTACAGCGTTAAAAACATTGTTTTGATCTTTTCTCAAACTGTTTCCCAGATAATAAATCGGATCTGGTAGTTTCGATATTTTTCGGTGCGCTACGTATTAAGAATAATATTAAAAATGCCGTTTCTGATAGTGTTTGTGGAATTTTAAGTGACATTTTAAGTGATTTTGGCAGTTGCGGTATGTTTTGGCAAGTGTGTTTTCTTGTAAATAATCGAAAGTGCTAGTTTCGATTGATAATGACCGAGCTGTTACGTAGTATATTATAGTAACTCATTTTTCTCAAAAACTATTAAAAAAAAAAAACATTTTTGTCTAATGATTTTTAAACCCAACCTAAACTTGAAACCAAATTTATGTACAGATATAGTCATTAATGACAAAGTTATGCATAAAATAAACTTCGAATCGCTCTTCTGTAAAGTAAGCATTTTCAATTTCAATAGTTGACCTAGGGAAAGTGGATTTATAACTAGTTTCTGTCAGCGTGTTTGCCCACGTGAAGGTAGCAAATGATCTTAAAGAAATATACTCCCGGGATAAAAAGTAGATCCTATATTCTATTCCAGGGTCGTCTAGCCATTTGCCATATTTCATCCAAATCCGTTCAGCCGTTTGAGCGTGAAAGAGTAACAAACATTCAAGCATACACACGCACATACATACAAATTTTCGCCTCTATAATATTATAGTGTTATTGAAAAAGTCTCAGTTTATGAAACCCTAAAATATATATTAGTTACAGTTGATCGATTTATTAAAATCTCACCGTGACAACAAATAGTGATGCGAGTTGAAGACTGTCAGTGCTGGGCCAGGCGCAAGCGCGGAGCGTGTGACGTCACGCCGGACGCGGCATCCTGCCTACCTACTTGTGTACCTACTCATAACCCAGGTATGTTTGGTATACCTGGGTGGGATATATACATATCTGGTAGATAGGTTCTCTAATAGACAGGATATCTATAGGTTGTTTGGTAGATATCGCTGTCAACGATGAGACTGCCATTGATTTAAGATTGTGTAAAAGTTTCATTTCTATTTATTATAATTATTATAGCTAGCCTGTATAGTCCCACTGCTGGGCAAAGCCCTCCCTCGATTCTTTCCAACGATCACGATGTCTCGCTTTCTCATTCCAAGTCTGAAGGAAGACATCCAGGTCGTCTCGTTGTCTCCTTCGTGGCACACGGTCTCTTGTTTTCATTTTATTGTACAATAAAGCTAATTCTATTCTATTCTATTCCAACACATGGAATGTGTTTCTGTGGTGAATGCAATATTTTAAATATAAACTATCTTTTACGACTAAACAATAGCTATCCGGTTAACTACGCCAAATTAGGAATATAATTTCATGAAATGCTAGGCGTCGCGTCTAAGCCCCGCCCGAGCGCTAGTTCAGTGACGAGTCATGTGTGGAATTATTGAGAATGAATAAATGCGTCTCGTTTGGACAGTACTTCCCAGGTGATCTATTGTCTACAACTCTCAACATGTTTATTTATTTATGTATACACAAACAATTAAAATCGAAAACATACTAAATAGAAGTGCACAAGGGTGCTGCTTATTGCAAACAAAATTTCTTCCAGCAAAGCTGTGACTGGAGAGTTGGGTGAGAGATGTAGACACAGATCAGGTTATTTGTTTAATGGACTAATTTATTACTTCGGATTTTTTTAAAAAAAGATCATAAATGTTAAAAACTACTTTAATTTCGAAAGGCGATGGCAAATAAAAAAGAAAAAAAAATACAAAGTTATTTTGTAGTTTTTAGTGTTTTTTTTATATTGAAGTCAGTAGTATGGTTTTTGTAAAAAGCTTATTTACCTCTCTCCTAAACCTAATTAGTGTACAAGTTTTGCAGTAAAATACTTATAGAATATAACCATTACCTACAAGTGTGCTCATAAAATTTGAAAAGTTTCCTCGATTTCTCCAGAATTTCACTGTCAAATCCAGACCTGATGAGTATCAGATCACCTGGTAAGTTCCTTTCAAACAAGAAAAGAATTTTCCAAATTGGTCCAGTCGTCTTCGAGTAATCGAGGAAAATCCGTAAGAAATAAAAGATATCGACGAATTGAGAAACACCTCCTTTTTTGAATTAGGTAAAAAATGAAACTAATGTCCTAAAGGAGTAAGAACGCCGCGAACTGATATTTCGAGGAGGAGAGGAGGTATGAGACCCTTATCTTGTAGTAATTTGGTTCTTTAATACTAAAAAGGAGGTCGCTGTACACGTTTTGAAAGATATTATTCTTCATAATATTTGATATAGGCGTAGGTAGGTACCATGTGTCTCCTCGTTACTAGTAAGCTCAAATTAAAGTTAACTACAATTCGGCCAGTTAAGACAAACGGTCAGAGATAAGGCGACTCAATAACAATAAGAATTATCACGACAGCATTCGCCACTAGAGGCGCTGGTGTAAAGTGAGGGTCTTGGAAATATCAAATGCACTTTGTGGGATTTCGACACGACTTTATAATAGTTTTTTTTTAAGTTTTTGTGTATGCTTAACTGTAACTGATTTATTGCGGCATGTTAGGATACGGTTCTGATTAAAGTGTTTTTTTTCTGTTGGAGACATACTATGTCATTTTTTTTTAACTAAATGAGAGCAACACTGCGGCACTAACTTCCCAGTGGCGTCAATTGGTAAGCACAAAAACGGTAGCCTCGTTACGGGCA
Source organism: Mythimna vitellina (assembly GCA_949316375.1). NCBI lineage: Eukaryota > Metazoa > Arthropoda > Insecta > Lepidoptera > Noctuidae > Mythimna > Mythimna vitellina. The sequence goes on along the minus strand of OX438687.1, from coordinate 203,119 downwards.
CGATAATGTATATATGTCTCTTTAACTATTAATAAGTTAGTAAAATTGAATATTATTAAAGATGCTTATAAATAATACTAGGATTTTTTTATTTATAAGTAGTAGGTCTCTTGCTATTTTATCCGCTTGTAGCGCATTCATAGTGTAGAAATGGCGCGCTACGCAGTTTATGCTGAGCTATGTCTACGCTTGCTACGCGGCGAGTTCGTAGCGTGATCGTAGCGCATTTGACATGCTACGCACGACTACGCTGGTTACGCTGTTAGGTCGTAGCGTAGTCGTAGCGCGTATGCTGGGCTACGTACTACTACGCTCGCTACGCACTCAATTCGTAGCGTAGCTGCTACGCAACCGCGTATTTCTAATTTTCACCTTCTCTGTTGTCTCAAATATTTATTATCGATGAATCTCTTCATGTTTAGAGATAGCTTCTGTTGCTCACATTTACTAAAATATTGATTTTTATAAAAGTGTAACTCCTTTGAAAAAGCATTTACAGTTCCTTTTTCTATTTATGACAAGTATTTATAGCTTAAATTGAATAATTCGAATTTTCAAAAATTTTACACAATCATACCCAAGTAAGTATCTGCATACTAATACTTGCCTACAAAAAAATGGAAGAGCACAAAGAAAACTTGCATTTTATTATTATAATGTTTCCATTTGTAGCACGTACCTAGTATGTATTGGCACATGCAGGCAAGTGACATTACTCGGAGAATATATACATATATATAGGTACATACCTATAGAACCAAAAATTCGAAAACGTGTGACATTCACCAACCCGCACTGGACCCGCGTGTTGATTATGGCCGATTCCCGATTGCCTCTCCTGGAGAGGAGGCCTGAGTCCCAGCAGTGAGAACAGTTAAAGGATGATTATGCTATTATGCTATGCTTATATATAAGACAACGCGCAGGCATAGCGTTGTAATTGTAGCAAATTAAACAGTTATAAATAAATTAACAACAGTTAGCGCGACCGCAGCTCGCGGCCGCGGCCTTATCGGCGACAAGTCCCGCACACATGCACACACACACATACATGCTGTGCCACCACCGACATTATCACATACTATTCATTTAAAATAATTCATAAGAACCGGTGCGGAACGTCGCCGAGGCCCTCGGACGCGAGCTGCCGAACAAACCGAATTTCACTTAATAATTACAAAGTATTGCACGTTATCGTGCTCGACGAGATAGCACACGTGCACGCCTCCGCGCCGCCACCCGCGCCTGCTGGCGGCCAGCGAGCGGCCACGGCGGCCTCCGCTGGGCTTTATCCCTTCGTGCTTGCTAAATTATTATTTACATAACATTAAATGCGAACCGTCCGTCCGTCTGTCTATCTGACCTCTACATGTCTTAACGGCTGAACGGATTTAAGAGAAATTTGGCAAATGGCTAGACCATGTCCTGGAATAGAACAGAAGCTAGTTTCAATAGAAAACTGAAATTCCCGAGATATTATTTGTTGAATGCTGACACAAAAATCAAACAAACAAATCGAATGGTTTGACTTTCATTGTAAACTTCATCTAAGATAGCGGCGAATATTTACCTCTTCGACTTACGGTCATTATTTTATCCCATAAAGGGCAAAAGAAAGTTCACTAAGCCGTGCGCCAACTGTGGCAGACAGTGATTACTCAGTCAACCACGCTCCGATCGACATCAATATCAAGAACAAACTTTTATATTGCTTATTCGGATTGTTGAAAATGCGGTTAAAATTAATAACGTTATGAGTAATGTAAGCCATTATCAGGCTGTCGATCATAACCATGGGAATTTGAGTGGCTCAAGTTCCGACAATATCTCCAAGAACGTCAATGTGTAGTAGACATCCAACAAAACCAACAGAGCAACTCTTGCAGTCAGGGGCTGCTTGTGAGTGTCTGTGAGGATTCTGCAATAAGTTAGGCACGTGCTCGCACCGGGCAGCCAGCACGTCGGAATGCTGGATCGAGTCGCGCACGTGCCGCGGACGTGCTGATGTTCACAACACTCGCCAGGCTTGCTTCATCGCACGCCGCTCAGCAGCTGCCACTGATACGACCAATCTATTCAATGTTAATTCATGTCATTCGACCTAGTTCTCAATGGATATTATACCTGTAACAGTTGAAAGGACCGCCAGTGGGTAATAAGACTAACCGATTCAAAGTACATTGCTTACAAGACTATTCTCAACATGTTCATGATAACTATTGACAACAACAGTTAGCTCAGAGATAGATAAATGCACACCAAAACCGACAGCCGATTCGAGATCCCAATTCCAGTCATTTGTTACCCATATTTAATCCGAACCGAAGTGCTTACAAATTACTGGTTTAAAGTTTCTACTTAATGTCAACGAGTTATATTTGTTTCTATAGGTTCCTCATTATTTTGTATGTCGATAATCGAAAATGATGGTATATGAATGTCCAGCACAGCGACACTGATCGCCATCCTTCTACTCTTACTATAATGTATTTGTAGTCGACGTCGCATGTTCGTCTCCGCTGTCGCCGGCTATTGTCTTTGTTGTCTACTTATTTATTTATTAAATGCTTTATGCATACAAAACTACAGAGGCAGATTTATGCCTTAGGCATTTTCTACCAGTCAACCTTTGGATTATGCAGAGAAAAATAGTGGTAGGTACAATAAAAGACAGAGAATAAGGCGAATACAAGAATATATATAACTAATAAACCATAGACATTATACATTATGTACTCAAATTAATAAACTACATGCATAAGTCAAGCAATTGGTCCAAACCGACAATTGGAAAACATTAACGCTGTGATGATACTACTGCCAATTTCTTACTAATTAGGAATGTTAATTGATTTGTTACTTATTGGTAGTTATCTCAATAGTCACTTTCTTCCCAGTCATATCTTCTTCCTTACACTCCATGCAGGCTTGCCTTTACTCATGCGCGTAATATTATATATTCCTCTTAGCTGAGACACGAATCAGCTTAATGCAGTTGACTTTCATTCATAAGTTATGTGACCCAATATTCTGATCCAAACAACTTGCAAAATACTATCTACATTAACGAATCAATAATAAGAAGTCAAATTTATACAAAAAAAATACCGTAATGGCACTGTACACCTACTTACGATCAGAGACGATGAATTTTATTGTAAGTAATTGGATTAAAAGCCAACGTATCTAAAGATCAACGGAAATAATAGCTAAGAAAAGCAAACTTTATGTGGGAGGTCGACGGTAGAAAACTGTAGAAGGATAGAAGTCTAGCTTCTATCGAGCTAGAAGCTAATCATGAATTCTATTCTAGTTACTGAGTTAGCAGAACGGTTGTATATTGTAAGAATTGAACTAAAAATAGAATGGTAAGCGAGACGATGTTTGACACAGCGACGTCAAGTAATGTGTAGTGCCATTAGCTGCGGTCGCGGCGTCACTCGCTCCATACTCAGCAATAACTAGATACGTCTAATGGCCTGTACTAGTGTAATGTACTGTAGTTGGTACATGGTCCAAGACTACTCAGATGAGAGCCTACCAAGAAGTTATTAAAGAGAAGGTACTCACTGGTCGACGTGATGGTGGTGGTCGTGCGAGTAGGGCGGCGGCTGCGGCGCGGGCGCGTAGCTCTCGTAGTGGCGGAAGTCGTCCCGGCGCTCCGGCGAGGGGCTGAGGTCAGGGCTGCTGCGGCGCAGGTAGGCGCCGTCCGTGGAGCCTGGCGTGCCTGGCTTGAACACCTCCTCGAGGTGCGCGTAGGTCTGCATGTCGCGCGCGTGTGCCGCCGCCGGCCGCAGTTCCTGGTAGCTGCGCGAGTGGGACGGCGACAGCGCGGGGTGGGCGTAGCCTAGCGGCGGCAGGCGGGGCGGGCTCTCCGCGCCGCTGCCTTCCGCGCCGCACTCCGCCTCGCCCTCTGCGCACACGCACACACACACTCACCAACTGCTCACACTGGCGCGCGCCCGCGACGCGACGCGATTGGCGCTCGCGGACACCGCTGCTTTATTTTGTGATCATCCAAAATAGATAGAAAGCCAGCGAGCGCCACGCGTCCGCCCCGCGACGCGGCCCACTATGCGCTACTACATAACATTCAGTTTTGGCGCACAGCACTGCGCTAAACGAATGTTTATACAATCTGAATGACATTCAGCCATTTACGTGACTACAGATTTATTTTTATTAGTATTAGAATTGATCACATTGAGTACCTATTAAAGTGATCATTAACTCATTAGGTAGTTAATGATTACTTTGTTTACTAGGTAACATACCTATAGGTGCATATAGAGTAGGCAGCCATTGAAAACAATGATGGAAATAACTTCAAATACTTACTAACTTCAGAACTTCTATTTAATGGTTACTTAATAGCACCAACATCATTAACGTATTAACAAAAACAAATTGTTATTAAATAATCAAGCCCGGTCCGCATGATAATGACTTTGTTAGGATCGTACACATTGACTGATAAGCTTACAAAAATAAACAATGTTTGACAGAAAAAAACTCATCCAAGTGAAACCTGAAATACTCCTCGCTGAGACTGACAGACAACATACACAGTCCCCGAGTATAAAGAATAACATTGAGATAATTGTGTATGACAGGACAGAGCCCATACATACATGTACTGATGTTTTATAACACTCGTTCGTGGACTATAAACATACATAAGGTATCTACATGAACATGCAGTAAAAGGGTAGATTGAAGTATGAATGTTTACTTGGACTGTATCGCGACTCACGACCAAACATTCACCGCACTGAACGCTCACCTTTCAAACAATTGTTGTTGACCTCCGCGAAGAGCGCCTCCAACTCGAAGGATTCTGTCTTATGCCACGCATTGGGCCATGTCTCGTGCAACATGCTGGGACTGTTCACTGTTACTGTACGCGAGGAGCGCTGCGTGCGTGCGCGGCGCTGGTCGTGCACTGACTGCCGCGCGCCGCGCCGCCGCCTGCGCTCGCGCATGTCCCCCCACGCGCCCTCACGCGCCCTGTGCAATCCCGCCCCTTTATATTCCTTTCACTATTTTTGGGATTGGGAGTGTCCGCTGCATTTGATGGAGACCCTACACTATCTATGAAATGCGTCCGAATCATCTTTGTTTACTCGTCTCAGTGTACGCCAGAAAGGTGAGGTGTACACCGACTAGCCGGTATAATTGGCTTCTCGGAATTTTAATTTTTTATATTAAAAAAATCACAACATAAGGAAACTAAATGTTTTTGACTTCGCGTCAAGTTTTTAATTAGGTACCTACAGAAGACACAATAATAAACAGATGCATCCTTACCCTAACTGGGGCAATTTTGCAAAACGTTTTGGGAACACATTTATTGTGCGTACAGCTAATGAGTGGAAGTCCCTGCCGGAGTCTGTGTTTCCTAATGGCTACAGCCCGGGAATCTTTTAAGTCAAGAGTAAATAGGTTACTTTTAGGTAAGCGAGCTCCATCGTCGACCACATCGTCGCTTTCCATTACCAACGACTGCCCTCTATTTCTAGCCGGTGGGATACCTACCGAAGGTTATTGAGGATATTTAATGCAATAATATAATATATAGAAATTACTTTGCAAAGCTTTTAGATTATTTTATTTCAGCCTATTAACATAATCGTACTTAACTTGAATAGTAGAATTAAGAAGGATAGGTAGTGTACAATGTTGAATGAAAAGTTTCTCTCTGGAATTGATGAGTAGTAGCTCAGAGTGGGAATGTGTGCCGGTTGATTGCATATTACCTACATGGGACTGAAACATAACTCACGGTGTGTGGACGTACCCCTTCGATAGAGGTAGCTCTCTGCCTAACCCTTCGACAATGCTGGCGTGACGTCATTTATGAGTGGCGTGCATGGCGGTGCTGCAAGGCGGTGCGGGCGGCAGGTAGCGCTGCGTACGCGATCAGCTGTGGGGGCGCATAGGCGCTATCACCGCAGATAAGGCGCTATCAGCACGTGCGCGCCTCGCCGTGTTATCTGCACAACATCTCCCGACCTACACCAAGCGCACACCGGCACGCGCTCCACTCGACGCCGCCGCCGCTCCAGCGCAGCGCCGCGCTCCTCGTGGACCACAGCCTCTAGCACGTAGACGCTCGCTGCCGTCCTAATCTCTCAACGAGTCGTAAACAAGCATATCGGCTTACTAGCCGCCGATGCGTCGGTAGTAGTTTTTACGAGTAGGTCGTGTTCCGCGTTGCATTCATAAAGCTGTCCCTCCGAGCTGACACATGTGCGGCTACAAATCACGACGGACGTTATCGCCTCCCGGGAATCTATAAATTTTATCGTATTAGCGGTAAAAGTGCTGTAAATCGCCTGGTTGCCAGTTTTTCATCATTCCAAGTATCCGCGGAACACATGAAACTTACAAAAAAGTGTTATGACAGATCTGTCAGGCGGGTGCCGGGCGAGCGCCCCGCCGCGCGCCGCACTCACCAACATAAATAAACAAGGCGTAACAAGCCATCATCGTTAACTGATTTACAGCTCGGCTGGTTGTGCGGAAGGGCTGGCAGGCGGCCACTATTGTCCACATTATCTGCTACAACAACAACAGCAACAACACTCACGGCGCAGCGACATGTGTTGCTCACATTTACTTCATCTTTATGGACTACACATTCAACTAAGCGAATTATTAGAAAAAAACATACTTAAACCATTTACTGCACTGACACAGGTACGCTTTAGTAAGTATGTATGTATCTACTAAATAGCAGTGGAACACTACACGGGGAGAAGTGGCGGGAGTGTCATACAGGAACCATCCGCTTGTCCGAACGTCACTAACGCTCAACATACTATAAGTAATGACGGAACTATATTATTTAAGTTAATATACCGTTAATATTTAAGCGATTAATATGCGCAGATAAATATTTAAGAGGCTTAATAGAAAAGGTCTTGTTAATTTTTAAGTAAGGTGTCAATAAATATTACCTATTCATAAACAGCAAAGTTATTAGAGTTTGTTTATATCCCAAAATGTCACTCAACTTGTGGAAATATTGTATAGGCTATTGATTATGAATGAATAAATGGCGATCAAAATGGAAAAAAAACAACTGCGCGTGTATTTTCTAGTAACAATTTTTATGAATGATTGATTCAATTATGAAAAAATTTCGTGGACAATTTTGGGATTTCGTATTTTTTTTTACTTTTGATTTAACAAATATGATCAGTGGCGGGTACAGATAGAGCACCATTTTATATTGTATTAATTAAAAAATAGTGGTGTGTAGATACCCAAGAAAAAGGAAGGAGATATATTACCAACTAGGTGTTGATACTGAATCCAAGGTGTTTAATTAATTTCCCACAAAATAAGTACCTAATAGGTAGGTGGTTACAATAGGTCTCCGAGTAACGCTAATGACTCGTTCGCGGAAGGTCGTGGGAACTACGCACGCCCTTGTTCCTCTGTGCTCTAGCTCCCGGCGCGGCGGCGCTCGTCGTACCTGCGGCGACATACTGAACCCGACTTAACACAAGATAAGTGGGATTATCTTTTAATCCTATGATGAAACTTACCGAAATACCTATTGAATAGAAAAGGTAATAAAAAAAAATGTAAACATGACGTAAATCAGCCGGTGGTGATACATGTGAGGCCGTCAGCTTGAGAAAATTTTATTTTAACTATGAACTGTACCCAAACTGTAATTTAGCAGCCAACGAGCAATTCTCAGCAGTCATGCTGTTTAGGTCCTTAGGTGCCTCTCGTATTTGTATTATAAAATGTACTTATTGTATATTAAACATGGCAGTTGAGATTGCGACAAAAATATAATGAAGTGGGTGTGAAGCTGAAGCTGGCTCTGCAGGGGAAACTTAGTAAGAGCAACATCGGCGGAGTGAGTTCTGTAGGGACTGTCGCTCTAACTCGAGATATAGGCGCCTGTAATGGTTATGAAGATAAACGTGGCAACAATATTTTAATACTTTATATTTACGCCACTTCTGTTACACGGGCTAGGTATCAAAAACTGAGTTAAAACAATTTAATTATTTCCTGGACTACCAGATTTAAATCCTATCCTACACAACCATTTAAAAGTATATTAGTCCAATGAGTTCGCAAGCTAACAAGGTATCAGTTTCCTACGGGATCACCTTCGATATCATAGTACCAACCTTAAACATGAATTAAAATAAGTTTTCAGTGAAAATATATTTTTTCATAACAAGCTTTTATCGCTCGGAATAATATTGAGGTACGGTACTGACTATACTGAGGTATAGTACTAGCTCTACTGAGGTATAGTACTAGCTCTACTGAGGTATAGTACTAGCTCTACTGAGGTATAGTACTAGCTCTACTGAGGTATAGTACTAGCTCTACTGAGGTATAGTACTAGCTCTACTGAGGTATAGTACTAGCTCTACTGAGGTATAGTACTAGCTCTACTGAGGTATAGTACTAGCTCTACTGAGGTATAGTACTAGCTCTACTGAAGTATAGTACTAGCTCTACTGAGGTATAGTACTAGCTATACTGAGGTATAGTACTAGCTCTACTGAGGTATAAAGTACCAAGTACCAAGTGATCAAGACCATTCCAAAGAGCTCAAACATGATAACCATGATGGGGTTATCTGGTTGCGCCCAGTACTGCTTATGGCCACTATTCGATTCCATCATCAGACCAGCTTTATGGTTGGGCATGCCATAATCGTGACGGTAAGTCCCCTTTTCAAAGAGTGGCTGGAGAGGCGTCACGGCATCGTCATCTTCTGCATGGTGCAGGTCTTCTCCGGACATGGTAAGTTCGGGAGGTTCCTGCACTGGATTCAAACGGAATAAAAGCCCAGCCCAAGCTCATTGTGTGGACCACCCGGAGGTCACGGTGGAGCATAAAGTTTAGGTGAGCCCCGCTTGCGCGGAGCATCACCGTCTCCTCATGGGGCTATCGGTGGCGGAGGCCTCTCGTGCCTGGTTCAGGCCATGGTCCGGAGCGAGAGGGAATGGGCATGGGTTGCCTATCAGTAATACTAGCGAAGGAGACGGACTTCCTCGTAAGGGTACGCCATACCCATACCCGATACCCTCACATCCCAACCATAGAGACCTCGATCTCGACTACCAGCGACCGCGGGCAGCTCGTCGTCCGGCCATCCGGCAACTGACCGGACCGAGCCTGAGTCTTCGACGGCATGTAGTGCTCCACGCGCGCCTCAAAGAGATGTCAATGAAACCGTAGGGGCCCATCAGAGCCGATGCCTACTAGGGTCTTCATATTAATGCATTGTCACCCAAGTTACGTAGGTATTCCTTTCAGCTCAATCGCTTAGGAGTGGGTAACTGTTTCAACACCCATTTGAAAGATTTGCTCTGAAGAAATATACATACACTGCAAGGTAAATAAAGACTTGTAAAAAAACAAGATACTTAATTTTGGAAAAACATTTTAAAAACTATCTATTAATTTTTTTTTGTCCATAATGGATTTATGTTGACCTAACTTTTTTTGTGTATTTTTTTTGTAAGGTCGATCATTAAACCGAAGGAAGATCATGAACTAAATCAGGAAACATACCATAATTATCTTTTTGTAATACCCAAATTGAAGAGATCTCGGGCAAAACCTTCTCTTCGTCCATCATTGGGAAAGCGTATGATGGTTCACTCGAGACGGGCTTTCTGAATACACCAAATTTAAAAAAAAAACATAGTTTTATGATGTTGAATCTGGTTTCAGGACATGACTTGTCAACTGACGCATCTATTCTTACTTCTAGACAAATACCTACAATTTGTACATTTTCTCGACCTGACTGGTTGACATGCGTTTTAACGGAAGAGGAGGAGCTTATTAATGTTTCGGAAGGTACGTAGTCTATTGTGTGGCAGGCGGTCTGATCATGCCACATTCCCGGCGCTTGACTCACCGCCCGGCGCGGGCGGCCCGGGCAGCCCTGGCTCAGTACCGCATGACGGCATTCGCCGCATCGTTAGCTTGATGCTGTTTACCTACAGCGCTGATGAGCTATCTATTTATTTCAGTACTCGTATAATTGTTGTTGTAAACTAGTTCTGAGCTCCCGTTACATATTTACACTTCGACACTTAATTAGGTCATCAGGAGCCAAATAACGTTGTGACCATTAACTAATTATTTATTGATCGTTAACAAAATGATCCGCCTGGCGCGGTGGATCTGGACATTTTAGACAATGTCATATAATAACATGGACCTTGGAACAGTATCATTACAATTTTAAAATATTTCAGTAAATGTGACGGATGGAAACTTTTAGGAAAATACGCTTAAGGATGCATTAGCGGGCGGCTCGAACTCGTTGGTGGGTGAGGTTAAAATGCATGCGATCTGATCTATCATCATGTTTGAAAGTAAAAAACGCGGTGACGGGCGTTAAAATATAGTGCCCAAACAAACACAGTCTCACAAAACATGTACGATGACGTGCAAGTCGTCCTTAGAATGAAAAGCGTTTTAATTTTTTTTTTGTGGGGTGCAAATTAAACTCATAACTTCTTCCGCACTCATACTTTCACTGAGTAAAATCCACCTATATTTCTTTAGTTGCCCTTTGCGTTCTAAGACTACGGGTTTCATTTTCCGTAATTCCATGTGGCTCTAGTGGGCGTCGGCCCTGCTGGAGCCCTGCAAGACGTTTGGCCGTACGGATATTTAAAAAAAATGCAGAACGTTAACAATAATTGAGTAAATAATCTACCTAGCATAACTATTATGCAAATATGCAAAATCTCCATGAGTTTATTTATTTATTTTATAATTTATGTACACGCATATACACAAACGAAGATACTACTATACTATACGTCATTATAATTTGTACATTGGTACTGTAAATTATTTCTATAGCTACCTACGTTTAAAGATGCACAAACTTGTGTCAAAAATAGAAGTTTTATTGTTCATAATCTCTAATATATTATTTTAATGTTTGGTGTTCATATTACTAAGCAATTACGAAATAAATTGACGTTAGATACTTTTTTATTTTGAAATTTTACTGCCGAACATTAACGTAATCGTCAAACTACTTGTATGGAAGAATGACCGACGATGGCACGTTGCCTGTGTACAACAACAGGCGAGTGAGACCAAAGCCACGCTTCACTTCATCGGTTATATCTGATGTTACTTCATTAGTTGATGAGTTCAACCTGGGCTATCTTAGGTAAATGAAAAAGCGTTCGAGATCAGTGTTACTGTTCTGTATTCCAAAATATACATAATCAAAATTGATTTAGTTTGTTCTAAAACCTCGACTTCGTATGTACGTATGTTAGCTATATAGGTCGTTTAGATGAATAATCTCACCGTGAAACGTTAGCAGAAGTGAGCTATTCACTTTATACGTAGGTTAAGAGCTCACCTTGTGCTTGCATATCCTATGTTTTTAAAGACATTTTTTAATCCATAATGGTGTTACTATAGTTATTTGGTAGTACTTAGTGACTGCTAATCGTAGTAGAATCTCTATAGTAAGTTCAGATAACGATGGCACCGGATGCGACGTGACTAACAGCTCTGGAATGCACCCTGCAACTGCTGTGAGTGTTCGTGGCCAGAGCGACCACTCCTGCGAATTATCTATTCACTGCCACTGCCCCGGTAGGTACCTAAGCCCAATCTGTTACCATCACACATTGTCCTTCGCTATTACTTTTTTATTTGGTTGCCAATAAATAATTATTAGTGTGCACAGGCAGACGACTCATAGTCGCACCAAAAGCACGACTCATTTGTTCTTTCAAGAAAGCAACAACAAATTCATTTTTTAATGTTATCAGGAATGTGGCTCAATTGTCGTGGTATAAATAGATGTTACTAGCGACCCGCCCCAGCGTCGCTCGGGTGTTAAAAATATTGAAAAAAAAAAAGATTAAATATTTGAAATTCTCGGCTCTACTATCAAAACACATGATACTCCATACTATCCCAGTTCATTAGTGAACTGGGATAATATGGAGCAATCCCAGACCATTTGAAAGAGGTGCGGGCAACTACGTTGCAAACCAATGCTACCTTTCAGTCTAACCGGACGCAGCTGAACTAGCAGTAGTTTACATAGAGCGACTGCCTCACTGATCTCCAAATCCCATTGACTGCGTAACATGATACCTCTTAGCAAGACTCTAATTGGCGCAGTGGTTGAGTGATTGGTTGCTGGCTATCACGGGTTCGAGTCCCGTACGGAACAAATATTGGTTCGACCTACAGATAGTTGATCCGGGTCTGAGTGTCTTATATATGTGAGTGTAGATGTTTGTGAATGTACCCATAACACAGAAGTACACTCCCGCATTTACTATCCTATATCCTGTATTACGAGTATTACTCTTGTGCTATTAACGTTTAAAATAAATATACCTACATAAAGGTGAAAGTTCGTAGTCGATGTCTGCCTCGGTGTGACGCTGTGCTTGCCTCTATAGATCGTAATCGCTGTCTGCCTCGGTGTGATGCTCTGCTGGCCTCTATAGATCGTAGTCGTTGTCTGCTTCGGTGTGAAACTTTGCTTGCCTCTATAGGTCGTAGTCGATGTCTGCCTCGGTGTGACGCTGTGCTTGCCTCTATAGATTGTAATCGCTGTCTGCCTCGGTGTGATGCTCTGCTGGCCTCTATAGATTATAGTCACTGTCTGCCTCGGTGTGAAGCTCCGCTTGCCTCTATAGATCTTAGTCGCTGTCTGTTTCGGTGTGACGCTCTGCTTGCCTCTCTCGTAGATCGTAGTCGTTGTGTGCCTCGGTGTGACGCTGTGCTTGCCTCTATAGATCATAGTCACTGTCTGCCTCGGTGTGAAGCTCCGCTTGCCTCTATAGATCGTAGTCGCTGTCTGTTTCGGTGTGACGCTCTGCTTGCCTCTCTCGTAGATCGTAGTCGTTATGTGCCTCGGTGTGACGCTCTGCTTGCCTCTATAGATCGTAGTCGTTGTGTGCCTCGGTGTGACGCTGTGCTTGCCTCTATAGATTGTAATCGCTGTCTGCCTCGGTGTGATGCTCTGCTGGCCTCTATAGATTATAGTCACTGTCTGCCTCGGTGTGAAGCTCCGCTTGCCTCTATAGATCTTAGTCGCTGTCTGTTTCGGTGTGACGCTCTGCTTGCCTCTCTCGTAGATCGTAGTCGTTGTGTGCCTCGGTGTGACGCTGTGCTTGCCTCTATAGATCATAGTCACTGTCTGCCTCGGTGTGAAGCTCCGCTTGCCTCTATAGATCGTAGTCGCTGTCTGTTTCGGTGTGACGCTCTGCTTGCCTCTCTCGTAGATCGTAGTCGTTATGTGCCTCGGTGTGACGCTCTGCTTGCCTCTATAGATCGTAGTCGTTGTGTGCCTCGGTGTGACGCTGTGCTTGCCTCTATAGATCGTAGTCGTTATGTGCCTCGGTGTGACGCTCTGCTTGCCTCTCTCGTAGATCGTAGTCGTTGTGTGCCTCGGTGTGACGCTGTGCTTGCCTCTATAGATCATAGTCACTGTCTGCCTCGGTGTGAAGCTCCGCTTGCCTCTATAGATCGTAGTCGCTGTCTGTTTCGGTGTGACGCTCTGCTTGCCTCTCTCGTAGATCGTAGTCGTTATGTGCCTCGGTGTGACGCTCTGCTTGCCTCTATAGATCGTAGTCGTTGTGTGCCTCGGTGTGACGCTGTGCTTGCCTCTATAGATCGTAGTCGCTGTCTGTTTCGGTTTGACGCTCTGCTTGTCTCTCTCGTAGATCGTAGTCGTTGTGTGCCTCGGTGTGAAACTCTGCTTGCCTCTATAGGTCGTAGTCGATGTCTGCCTCGGTATGACGCTGTGCTTGCCTCTATAGATTGTAATCGCTGTCTGCCTCAGTGTGATGCTCTGCTGGCCTCTATAGATCATAGTCACTGTCTGCCTCGGTGTGAAGCTCCGCTTGCCTCTATAGATCGTAGTCGCTGTCTGTTTCGGTTTGACGCTCTGCTTGTCTCTCTCGTAGATCGTAGTCGTTGTGTGCCTCGGTGTGAAACTCTGCTTGCCTCTATAGGTCGTAGTCGATGTCTGCCTCGGTATGACGCTGTGCTTGCCTCTATAGATTGTAATCGCTGTCTGCCTCGGTGTGATGCTGTGCTTGCCTCTATAGATCATAGTCACTGTCTGCCTCGGTGTGAAGCTCCGCTTGCCTCTATAGATCGTAGTCGCTGTCTGTTTCGGTGTGACGCTCTGCTTGCCTCTCTCGTAGATCGTAGTCGTTATGTGCCTCGGTGTGACGCTCTGCTTGCCTCTATAGATCGTAGTCGTTGTGTGCCTCGGTGTGACGCTGTGCTTGCCTCTATAGATCGTAGTCGTTGTGTGCCTCGGTGTGACGCTCTGCTTGCCTCTATAGATCGTAGTCGTTGTGTGCCTCGGTGTGACGCTCTGCTTGCCTCTATAGATCGTAGTCGTTGTGTGCCTCGGTGTGACGCTGTGCTTGCCTCTATAGATCGTAGTCGTTATGTGCCTCGGTGTGACGCTCTGCTTGCCTCTATAGATCGTAGTCGTTGTGTGCCTCGGTGTGACGCTGTGCTTGCCTCTATAGATCGTAGTCGTTGTGTGCCTCGGTGTGACGCTCTGCTTGCCTCTATAGATCGTAGTCGTTGTGTGCCTCGGTGTGATGCTCTGCTGGCCTCTATAGATCGTAGTCGTTGTGTGCCTCGGTGTGACGCTCTGCTTGCCTCTATAGATCGTAGTCGTTGTGTGCCTCGGTGTGACGCTCTGCTTGCCTCTATAGATCGTAGTCGTTGTGTGCCTCGGTGTGACGCTCTGCTTGCCTCTATAGATCGTAGTCGTTGTGTGCCTCGGTGTGACGCTCTGCTTGCCTCTATAGATCGTAGTCGTTGTGTGCCTCGGTGTGACGCTGTGCTTGCCTCTATAGATCGTAGTCGTTATGTGCCTCGGTGTGACGCTCTGCTTGCCTCTATAGATCGTAGTCGTTGTGTGCCTCGGTGTGACGCTGTGCTTGCCTCTATAGATCGTAGTCGTTGTGTGCCTCGGTGTGACGCTCTGCTTGCCTCTATAGATCGTAGTCGTTGTGTGCCTCGGTGTGATGCTCTGCTGGCCTCTATAGATCGTAGTCGCTGTCTGTTTCGGTGTGACGCTCTGCTTGTCTCTCTCGTAGATCGTAGTCGTTGTGTGCCTCGGTGTGACACTCTGCTTGCCTCTATAGATCGTAGTCGTTGTGTGCCTCCGTGTGACGCTGTGCTTGCCTCTATAGATCGTAGTCGCTGTCTGTTTCGGTGTGACGCTCTGCTTGCCTCTCTCGTAGATCGTAGTCGTTATGTGCCTCGGTGTGACACTCTGCTTGCCTCTATAGATCGTAGTCGTTGTGTGCCTCCGTGTGACGCTGTGCTTGCCTCTATAGATCGTAGTCGCTGTCTGTTTCGGTGTGACGCTCTGCTTGTCTCTCTCGTAGATCGTAGTCGTTGTGTGCCTCGGTGTGACGCTCTGCTTGCCTCAATAGATCGTTGTCGCTGTCGGCTTCGGTATGACGCTCTGTTTGCCTGATTCTTTTAATTGATCACGCAGCAGATTTTGATATGGTTTTCACCAATAAAAATCGATTTCAGAATTTAATAGAAAATCAATAATTGAGGAAGGATTATTTTTTAATCTTTATTAGGAAGCTTTGTCGCAATAATAACTTTATCGCTCCATCATAGTAATGTAATTTGACTCTCTCCGTATCAATAAAACTGTAGTATTAAAAAATAATACGTGAGTCTAGTTATCAATCGTTTTTACAACCACTTACCTCTATTCTAATAGACAACATTTTTTTAACTTCCCGTTAGAACGAAAGAGTTAAAAGATCGATTTCACATTTTTAACTCTTTCAATTATCATCGGCATATGTGAACCCATTGTAACGTTTTATTAACGGTTAAGAGCATATTCTTTGGCTTAGAAGCAAGCAGCAAATGTAAAGCCCGCATCTTGTAACGGGCCACGGAACGGAAACCGTAATTTTCCGCTCAGTGCGGCGCCCTGCATGCTCGCACCCTCTCCTGTGGCAAAAGGTTATATCCACTAACTACCGCGTACTAGCTTCTGACGTTTTATAAGTGTAGGCCTATCTGAAATAAAAACGTTTTGATTTTAACTCTATAAACAAATATTGAATTTTGAACCCCCTTTGCAGGCAAAGCCGCGCGTGTCCGGGGGCGGCACCTTCGTTTGTTTCAATTTTATATAACATTAGTTCTTCACAAAATTGTAGGTTAGACCTTTATTTTGTTGTTACAAATTAGGTAAAGGAACCTCACGAACTTACTATGTCCGGTGAGGACCTGCGTCATTCGGACGGTGAGGACGGGTATTTCCAGGCTGTAACCACTGGGCCACCGCTACGCAGAGTGGAGGATACGACAATGATTATATTTTACATTGTGGAGAGTATGAGGTGCAGTTTGTTTATTTATTTACAAATAATTAAAACAGCACAAGTTCATCATTATTTTACATTTATTAAAATATAAATATTCGTATGAAAAATTAAAAAAATGTTGTTTATCTAATGCTGGCCGTTGTACAGAATATGACTGTAATATAATACCATAATTAAATTATTTTAATAACATATACCTAATGTGTAAATGTTTTTTTTTTATATATTTGGGACATTTGAACAGTAATACAGAACACCAGACTCGTATTATTTTGCTTCATTTGTCCGCAAACGCATCACGTTCAGGGTCGGCAGTAAGATGCTGAATACGTATAACATTAAGCATCTTAAGAGGACACACTAGAAATTCAGTTCTGGTGATAGTTCAACAAGATTGCGGTGCAAACAGATGGTGACGGCTTTGACGGCGTGCAATATATTTGTCAGCCACAAAAAGTTGGCAGAAAAGGTCATAGTGCTCAAGGCAGTTGTCAAGGCAAAGGGCTTCGTCCAGCAGGCCGACCCACGATAGCAACCACGAGCTGCGACGGGTGGCGTCTTCATGTGGCTGCCAGTGGTTTTACCTAACTATATATTCACAAGTATTGACTAGAATGTCATCGCTGGCATGTTTGTGCTCTAGCGGTACAGGGCGGTGAGGGGGAGAGGGTGGACGTTTAAATAAATGGTGATATTAATACTTTTTAAGCGCAGAGGCCGGAGGTCGCCGGTTCAGCGTTATCAGCGCAGCCCCTCTCCCCCCGTGCCCCGCTCCACCTCACCCGCCGGCAACATACAGGCGACTGTAAAAATAATTTTATGATCGACGCACGGCGGCGTCA
Organism: Mythimna vitellina; assembly: GCA_949316375.1. Taxonomy (NCBI): domain Eukaryota; kingdom Metazoa; phylum Arthropoda; class Insecta; order Lepidoptera; family Noctuidae; genus Mythimna; species Mythimna vitellina. The sequence continues at coordinate 185,892 of OX438687.1, read as the reverse complement.
CACACCAGTGTCCACGACGTCGTGTCATGCCTCATGCCGCCTGGCTTGCTCGGGGCCGCACTGCCGCCTGTACAGCTCATTCGTTCTGTGTTCTCACATTCATCTACGTCTTGTTCGTACGTGCGCAGACAGGCAAATCTTCTGTCTCAATCTCAATCTGCTTTTTTTCTGTTATAAGTAGCTGCAGGACCTATTGACTTTACCAGTGGGATCATAAACCTGTGTGGTTTGTACACGAAAAAATAGGTCAGTAAGTTACTTAATCGTCTGTGGTAATCTCTGTGACAGGATTTCCTAGTGCATGCCAGTCTCCCACAAAGGAAAATTTGTATCTACTTATGTAATGTTAGGTTGTGAGGCACCTTTGTGGAAGAGAAATAAATGAATAAATATGTTATGTTAAACTAGCTTCTGCCAGCGGCTTCACTCGCGTGAAAGTAGGTTTCTCCAAACAAACTTTGGACCCCTGTTTCATAACCTTATGGGGTGAATATTGGGAAATCCCTCTTAGTACTCGCCTACGTCATAAAATAAAACCTTGTGTAAAATTTACGCGTCTGGTTCCCGTAGTTTCGTCTGTGCGTTCAAATGTCAGTCAGTCAGTTTCTCCTTTTATATATATAGATATGTTAATCGAAGCGGTGTTGTACAACGTAGAACCCAGGTTTTCAGGTTCTGCTGAGTACCTAACCAAATGATATCGACAATGTATTTCGAGATGACTACAGCATGCACTTATTAGTCACAGGTTGTGTCAAGTGTACCGAGAGATGCAGTTCTTACTTCGAGCTAACGTTCGAGAGAATACATTATAGGATTTTGTTCTCTATTTTCTATATTACATTCATCATTTCAGCCGAAAGACGTCCACTGCTGGACATAGCCATCCCCCAAGTGTCGCCACAATGAACGATCCTGTGCGTTTCGCATCCATCGGATTCCCGCAAGCCTTACCAGTTCATCGGTCCTCATTGTAGGAGGCCTTCCAACACTGGGTCTTCCGGTACGCGGTCGCCACTCCAGAACATTTCTGTTCTGCGAGTAATGTGCCCTGCCCATTGCCACTTAAGTTTGGCGATTCTTCATGCTATGTCGGCAACCTTGGTTCTTCTGCGGATATCTTCATTCCTGATTCGATCACGCAAGAAAACTCCGAGCATAGTCCTTTCTATTGCCCTTTGAGTGACTTTAAGCCTTTTGATAAGGCCCATTGTGAGCTACCACGTTTCGGAGCAAAATCAAAATCAAAAGCATTTTATTTCAAATAAACCATTTACAGGCACTTTTGAAATGTCAAGAAGTCAGTCAGTCAGAAAAAAAAAATGATGCTAATTGCACATTCCAAAGCGTAGATCTCTATGGAGAAGAATGTGCAAGAAACTCCATGGACGCTCTTTTCAATCATGTTTTGTAATTACAAATATCTCTGTTAAGTATATGTTTCTTGTCGCTATCATGTGAAAACAATGCAAATATAAATAAAAACTAAATATAGGTATAAAAATAGCAACTGACAGCTAAGAGAGCCATATGTCATCACTGGCAACACGCACTGGTCATAAACTTTTGTCTTGAGACACTGTGGTATGTTGGACTTAACCTCTACCTAACTTGACTGTCTGTCCGAGATAAACGTAATCGTCCACAACTTCGAGTGTAGAGTCTCCGATCTTGATAGGAGTGGGTGCTACATGACTGTTTATCATGAGTTTGGTTGTGTCCATGTTCATTGTAAGTCAAACTCTTTCGGAACGTCTACTGAGGTTATTGAGCATTGTGCTGACCTCCTCCGTAGTCTCAGCTATGACTACTATGTCATCGGTAAACTGAAGGTGAGTGATTTTGTCACGATTAGTGACCGTCGCGTTTTTTCACTCGAGTATGACGGAATCAAACAGCTTTTGAAGAGCTTTAAGGATCGGTTTCCCTCCCGCCTCCAGGAGTTCGGCCGTATTCGGTCATTCGGCGCCTTGTTGTTATTAAGCTGCTTCAGAGTTATCCTAATCTCGTACAGGCTGACGTCTTGGATATCTTCGGTATAGTATCGGGTCAATCTAGCTCTTGGGTCGTTTGCTAGATTCGCAGTGGGTTTGGTAATTGGTGTGTACAATTGTCCATAAAAAGCCTCGTTCTCTCCCAGAAGCTATCCATACGATCGGGGTATGGATAGTTTCCGTATCCGATAGTACGAACCTATCGTTGTAATCGTCCACGGAGCTTCCTAGGCAGTCTAAACGATTTTGAAGTTCGAGCTGAAAGCTGTCGGAGTTTTAGATTTGGATCTGTGCCAGACGGAGCGTAGACTCCATCAGTCGAGATCTTTCAAGCTTGACATTGATATTCAATGCGCCTCTTACCACACGGTGATCACTTTCGGTTTTTACCGCATTGATCACTGAGACATTGAACATTTACTTCTTCGTCGACATGATGAAGTCAATCTCAATTTTAGTTGCACCATCAGGGCTTTACCAGGTCAATTTTCTATGCTCACACTTTCTGAAAACGGAGTTCATCATGTAGAGGCTCCTTCTCCATGCTGGAGCATGCAAAGCTGCCTAGTAGGTGTCCCCGGTGGTTTCTACGTCCCCACAATACTCTATCGTAACCTGCTCAATTCTTCCTTAAGTTCAGTAATCTTCTCATCGGACCGGAGTGTACGCGTGTTGTACGTTGCCAGGCCCAGTCGACATTTAATAGCTGGTGAGCGGAATCCTTTATGTAATCTAACGGGGTCGTTTGACGGTTAATAGATCTTACCCGGAGATTCTTAGCTCCCCAGACCCCAGGGTTGCGCCCACACCCGTCCACGCCAGCACAACCACTGGAGTCGCGGGGCACTTGAGGCCTGTCTCTTATCGTTCTATTCATTGGGAGGGTTTGTACCATAACCCGCCACACTGTTCCAGTGCGTGTTGGCAGGTCGCCATAGCCTCGTTCATTTGTCAGCAGGGTGCGCCACGTGCAGGTGAGGTTGGCTTAAGTCCCGATAGGTGTTGATTGGGACCCCGTATATACCCCCCGTATATATTAAATTGAAGCAGGTGAAAATGACCGGAATCTTTTCTCGCAATAGGTACCGTTCAGCTTATCATTACACACGTATTAAAGCGTTTCGAAAATGTTACAGCTATTAGGTAAGTAGGTACAAAATGGAGAGGCGAGCACGCACGCAGGAAAATTTTCTTGTTTTCAATACATGCATTAACAACTGTGTACCCGAGACGTCCCTTGTTCTTGACAGCCAGCTTACGCTGCTGCGCTGTTGGCAGTCGCTGTCACTGATAATTGTGCGCTCATAACACCACACGCTCTTGTCAGTCAGTATGCAGCTGCTGGAATGTTGGCAGTCACTGACAACTATATGCTCATAGCGTCACACGCTCTTGTTAATCAACCTGCAGCTGCTGCGCTGTTGGCAGTCACTGTCACTGACAACTATGTGCTCATAACGTCATATGCACTTATCAGGCTGCGCTGTTACTGTTGGAAATCGTTTTAACTGACAGCTATCGCGCCAGTTGGTACTACTCACACTGTTTTCCAACACTGACACGCAAACGTGCAACCCACGTGAGTTTTGGCTTTCTACGTCTCTGTAAAGTACCAAACTAGATCTTACTAATTGAGCCAAACCACTTTTACGCATTTACAACATTTTGCATTATCCACACGGATTAAATACATCTATATTTTATCCATCAAAAGCACGAAGAGTGCAGAAATAAACCTTGTACCTAATGGCAGTACTTAAGCTTCGATGATCTAGTGGTCGCAAGCGTGAAAGAGGCTTAAGTAATATTAGGGGTTGAAGTATGAAATTGCCGTTTTGTAAAACAAGTTGCTTTGAAGTGTTTTACTATATCTTTGGATTGACTTGGAATTATAAGTTCAAATAAGCTTTATTTTAAAGGTACGTTATTCTTTTTTCAAAATTTGGTATTTATTGGTTTCTTTGTGTTTTGTATTTTCTGTAATATCACAGTACTTGTAGCTATGTTGTATGAAATATAAGAAAACTCGCATTGTTTTGTCTCAAGCGGTATGTAATATTGATGATGTATATAAACTTAAATTACTAATGAATGGGACGTCTAATTTCGTTTCAATTACTTGCACGTGGGAAATTTTATCTCACAAATAATTCTTCTCCTCAGTGCGGCAACAAGAGCAAATTTCAAAAATAAAAGCTATAAAACCAAGAGCGTAAAGTTCGTTTGTTAGAAGAAAGTCGTAAGTATACGTAACTGATATTGCTTGCCCTTTGAAATGCATAGTTTCTACGTTGGAACTCTTAATATGAAAAAAATGTTTTTTTATTTCATATTAAGAGATTTCATGGTTATAAAAACAGCAATATTACAGAAAATAGAAAACACGAAAAAACCAATAAAAATCTAATTTCGGAATAAGAATACCGAATAACCTTTAATATAAAGTTTATTTGAACTTATAATTCCAAGTCAATCCAAAGATATAACAATTCAAAGCAACCCGTTATAAAAAACGGCAATTTCATACTATTATCCCTGTTATATATATTATTAATAAATACCTAAACTTAAGAACTACTGGACAGATATGAAAAATAGAACCCTTACTTATAATCTGATTAACAAAATGTAGATTGAGTAGTGTTAGTATGTACTCTAAGCGTACCCATAACCGCTACGTTGGTCAGACAGCACTGTCGCCTACTGTTCACCTCACCTATTCAATGCAACATCATGATGCTATGTGTACGTAGTCAAAGACATGTGGATGCGAACAAACATAATTAATGCAACGAGACGACAAGAAAACACAACTGTAGCGGCGTGTCGTAAACCTATTCTGCATATCAATAAATTGAGATGATTGGCACGTAACGACACGTTCGCGATTCAGAAACGTGCGTGCAGGCGAGCTCCCGTCGGCCAGCGGCACGTCCGACCGCGCCGCGCCCGCTCCGCCTGCGCGCGTCCGCTCCGCCCGAGCGCGCCCGCTCTGCCTGCGCGCGACCACGAGCGCCAGCGGCTGGCGGCTACGGCCGGGGAGCTCCGGGGTCGCCGAGGGCGCCGCTTATCGCGCCCCACGCCCCGCGCGCCCTCGCTCGCCCCCTACACAACGATATTTACATTGACAGACACAACTCACAAACTGATATCATCACACCGATAAATTTTGTACAGATTATTATTAAACTTTTAAAATTTTGCTCGATAAACACAGCAGTGGTTTACGTCATCTCATCACTGATATTAGTAATATGTCCATGTTGTTGTAGTTAGGTTCCCTAAGTTTCCTTGCTGGTTTTTCTATTGTAAATTGAGCAATCGTCCTGCAGTTTTACACGATAGGTTCATTCCTGAACTTACAAATCTAAGTCCGAACTATTAATATATTCATTTATTTATTTAAAACTTTATGCACTAATGAAACATTGTACAAAGGTGGACTTAATGCATTAGGCATTTTCTTCCAGTCGAGCCGCGATATTCGTACCTACATTACTATTTAGCATAAACCTCGCCCTGTATTTCAGCTAGCTTAGCTTAAAAAAAAAACTTCAGTGCGCAATAGTACTTCCGGGCAATTTTTGAAATAAGTACCTTAGCCAATGTAATTTGACGACTTGGTTGCAGAGGCTGAGCGATTGTGCGATGTGTCCCAGGTTTGATTCGAGTTTAAATGTTTGTGAATGCACATCATCATCATCATTTCAGCCGAAAGACGTCCATTTTTGGACATAGGCTTCCACCAAGCGACGCCACAACAACCGATCCTGTGCGTATCGCATCACTCGCGTGCGAGCCCTCACGACGGGGGAGGTGGTGTCCCAGGGCAGGTGTGTCGTGGTGGTGTCTTTGGACATCGCCAACTCCCTGCCCTGGGTTAGCATTAGGAGAGCACTCCGGTATCACCGAGTGCCCGACTACCTCTGTCGTGTGATCGAGGCCTACCCGTCAGATAGGTACATCATCTACCCTGTTCACCAGGGAGAGTGGAAACGGCGAGAGATATCGTGCGGTGTTCCGCAGGGATCGGTACTAGGACCGCCCTTGTGGAACATCGGGTATGACTACGCGCTGCGCGGCGACCTCCCTGACGGAATCAGCGTGGTCTGCCCTGCAGACGACACGCTGGTCCTGGAGCAGGGAGAGTCGTACCAGGCGGCGGTTGAACTAGCGACACGCGGGGTTGCGATAGTCGTTGATAGGATCCGACAGTTGGGACTCGAGATGGCGCTGCACAAGTCCGAGGCCATGTGTTTTCACGGCCCTAGGAGCGCGCCACCTCGGCGTTTCCATCTAACGGTAGGAGGAGTTCACATCGGCGTCGTGTCGACGATGATGTACCTGGGACTCGTTCTCAACAGCCGGTGGAATTTCGAAGAGCACTTCCGACGTCTGGCTCCCAAACTGAATCGGACTGGGGCTGCCCTGAAGTGGCTCCTGCCCAACCTCAGGGGTCCAGACACCTCCTGCTGGAGGCTCTACGCAGGCATCGATCGGTACATGGCCCTTTATGGGGCGCCGGTGTGGGCGCCGTCACTGCGAAAGCGACCGGCGGCCCAGCTGAACGCGTGCCAGAGGGTCATGGCCATAAGGATGGTGCGGGGATACCGCACGGTTTCCCGCGAAGCGGCAAGCCTCCTTGCTGGCCAGCCACCATGGGATCTGGAGGCAACATTCCTTGCACGCATGCACGATCTGCACGTGGAGATATTGCATCTCCACGTGCAGATCGTGCATGCCGGGGCGAAACTCCGCTGCCGCGACAAGTCGCAGCATGGCGGAAAGACTTCCGGCGGGATTTCATAGCGGAAAGGCAACACGGCGTCCTTACCTTCCGCATGACGCAGGTCCTCACTGGACATGGTAAGTTCGGGAGGTTCCTGCACCGAATTCGTGCGGAAGAAACGCCCGGGTGTCGCCATTGCGTGGACCGCCCGGAGAACACGGTCGAACAGACGGTGGAGTTGTACCCCGCTTGGGAAGAGCAACGCCATGTCCTCGTGGGGGCGTTCGGCGGCGGCGATCTCTCGCACTGGGCTCCGGCTTCAGTACATTTTCTGATTTGTTATTAGTGCTAGTTATCCTAATATGTTAAGATATCGGCACGGTAATGAAATTAAAAAAAAAAAAAATACTATATATTATATTCACTAACAATTCCCCGAAGTATTCGACAAAAATAAAGCAAATAATTAATATACCTAATTTTGCTAACAATATTGTAATACGCTCACATACACACAGCTGCGCGTTGCGTCAGTCGCTCACTAGTTTTTGTCAAACAGAGATAGTTATATTCCGGATACGCGTCAACTTGCAGTTGCAAGCGCGTTCGCCGGGCTCTTAAGTTGCCCTTTGCTTTCTAGGGACACGGTAACTCTTTCAGACGTTGCGGCAGCCCTAGCACGACTTCATTTTGTTGACAACTCTTTAAGGAAAGTGTGCTATGCTCAGCCGACTTGGGCTTAGTCTTTACCGGACGGCGAACTATCTATTCCTTGTCGTTCGGAAGTCCGCGCCTACAGTGGCCGAAAATCGCCTTGCGACTCCTAACGCCGGAGCGTGTCCAGCGGTGGCAATTGGAGCGTGAGGAGGTCCGTTCGCTCATAGTTGCGGCCATTACCTTTGCTCACATTACTGCTTCGCATAAAGATGTGACCGCTTCCCATTCCCTCGGTAATTACCGTCAAGAACGAGGTGGTACTCCGCTCAAGTGGGGCAGATGTAAATCTGTCCCGCTTGAGTGGAGCACCGCCTCGTATGTTCTACCGTGACCTCCGGGTGATCCGCACAACATCCGCATATCCAGTGACACCCACAACGCACAACGGTAGAAGAATGGTTATAAGGGTTCCCAACTGTCTTAGTATGCCCAGCAGTGTCTGAAAATTTATCTTATCTCTCGAGCTCGGGCTCACTTTTATTTTTTCTATTGTTTCTTTCAAATTTGACGTATAATCCAACCATATAACATTGAAGAGAATTGAGTTGATAGATGCTGGGATGACTTCTTTGTGAAATCAAAAGACAAAAATCATCATTTCAGCCGATAGACGTCCACTGCTGGACATAGGCCTCCCCCAAATGTCGCCACAAAGACCGGTCCTGTGCGTCTCGCATCCATCGGATTCCCGCAACCTTCACCAGGTCATTGGTCCACCTTGTAGGGGGCCTTCCAACACTGCGTCTTCCAGTACGCAGTCGCCACCCCAGAACCTTTCGGCTCTAACGGCCATCCGTTCTGCGAGCAATGTGCCCTGCCCATTGCCACTTAAGTTTGGCGATTCTTCGTGCTATGTCGGCAACCTTGGTTCTCCTGCGGATATCCTCATTACTGATTCGATCACGCAAGGAAACTCCGAGCATAGCCCTTTCCATTACCCTTTGGGTGACTTTGAGCCTTCTGATGAGGCCCACTGTGAGCGACCACGTTTCGGAACCATATGTCATCGCTGGCAACACGCACTGGTCATAGACTTTCGTCTTGAGACACTGTGGTATATTGGATGAGAAGACACCGCGCAGCTTCCCGAACGCTGCCCAGCCGAGTTGGATTCGACGGTTGACCTCTTTCTCGAAATTAGATCTACCCAACTGGACTGTCTGTCCAAGGTAAACATAATCGTCCACAACTTCGAGTATAGAGTCTCCAATCTTGATAGGAGTGGGTGCTACATGGTTGTTTATCATGACTTTAGTTTTGTCCATGTTCATTTTGGGACCCACTCGTTAGGAAGCTCTACTGAGGTCATTTAGCATTGTGCTGAGCTCTTCCGCAGTCTCAGCCATGTCTACTATGTCGTCGGCAAACCGCAGATGTACTCGCCATTGCAATTAATGCCTAATCCACTCCAGAAGACAAAAATATCTGTCTTGAATTGATAAAACTGGTCACTTTTATTTTTTCTGCTTCTAACAAACTCGTATTTAGTGTCAACTTGGTCTATCAGACCAAGTTAGAATTAATAAATTGTTAGTAAAAGCAGAAATACAAATACTACAAACCTTCGTTTTCTTATTTTAATCTATGGATCTAAGACCTAATAGTTCATCATCTTACACAATTGTATTTCAGGTTAAGTTGCTTCTTGTATGACCGCTGTAAAACACGGTTTTTGTGCTGGTCAAAGCACCTACAGGGGGTAACTTGTAGTAGTTTATGACACACCTAGTTGTTGACATGTGCGGCTGGTGCACGCTCGTGGTTGACCATCCAAATATGTATTGGGCACGCCACAATTATGGCGGTAAGTCCCCTCTTTGAGGCGTGGTTGGAAAGACCTCACGGCGTCCTCACCTTCCGCATGACGCAGGTTCTCACCGGACACGGTAAGTTCGGGAGGTCCCTGCACTGGATTCGTGCGGAAACGTCGCCCGGGTGTCGCCACTGTGTGGGCCGCCCGGAGGACACGGTAGACCACACGGTGGAGGTGTGCCCCGCTTGGGCAGAGCAACGCCGTGTCCTCGTGGGGGCAATCGGCGGCGGCGATCTCTCGCGCCGGGCCTTGGTTCAGGCTATGGTCCGGAGCGAGGAGGAGTGGCAGGCGGTCGCCTCCTTCTGCGAAGCAGTAATGCTAGCAAAGGAAGCGGCCGATCGCGTGAGGCAACGGTCCTTACGCTCCAACCGCCGCCGGGATTCCGATCCCGATTTCCGGGCACCGTAGGCGCGGGCTTGCAGTCGGCGAGCAATGGGCGGCTCGCCGTTCGACCGTCCGGTAACCGTCCGGACCGAGCCCAAGTCGTCGACGGCGCGTACTGTTCCACGCGCGCCTTAAGGAGATGTCAGCAAATCGTAGGGGCCCAGCAGGGTCGAAGCCTACTGGAGCCACGGGTAGTGTAAAAGCAAAACCCGGGGCCCTGGGACGAAGGCAACGAAGTAACAGGAGTGGGTTTTTAGTCAGTAAAAGTCTGACACTATCTCCTGTTCCGCCCAAGAGCGGGGATGTCATAAGATGATTTTCCCACCGAATAAAAAAAAAAAACACCATCCAAATATGTATTTCTTCCGTACGGGAATTAAAACCGCGACACGTAGTGCAGCAGCCAAACAGCTTAACCATTGTGCCAACCGTGTCGTATGTGTTGGATGTAATTATGGTTAATTTATAAAATATGCATCGCCTTGGTGTATCATATCCGCCATGGTGGTATTAAATACGAAATTTTAAATACTCTTATATTTTATCGTGTAGCCTTAATTAAAGGCTGCCATGGCATGCATTAAACATAGGAGTTATTAATTACGGTATCTATTAACATTTTGTTCGACGTTAAGCCAACCAATAAAATAAAATATGACGACAAAAACAAATTACAAATATTTTTACATTTACAAATTCTAAATATTTATTTATTTATGAGAATTTTGTCCTTTTCACTCACGTAAAGTAAGTGAAAAGGAAAAAACTCTCTTTTCACTCTTACGATACTGCCTTACTGACTGATTATGCAAGACAGACTTCAATTTATGTAAAGATATATCAATATCTACATGGGGTGAGCGTGACAGGCGAGTAAATTGAACCTGCATCCTGTTAAAGGTGATCCAGATTAGTTTTGAAGCCCTTAGCGCGCAAGCCATTTTGCGCGAACTTTATAAAATGGAGTCCAAACTATGCTACAATATTCCAAGCCTGACCTGACTAATGAATTAAAAATTGCAATTTTAGTTAAGGGACTTTTTTTTTGTTTTTTTTTTTATGGTGTGGGAAAATCATCTTATGACAAATCCCGCTCTTGGGCGGAGTGGAAGATAGTGTCAGACTTTTATTGACTAAAAACCCACTCCTGTTCCTTCGTCGTCCTTAATTATTATTGTAGATAGATGATGTGGCCGACGATAAAGCACGGATGCTTATTCACTCTTGGCTTAAAAACCCCTAGGTTGTAGCTATCAAGAGACTCCGGTAGGGAACTCCATTCCTTAGCGGTATACACAATAAATGTGTTCCTAATACGTTTTGTACGTGCGTTATGTTCGTAAGTCCACACAATCTAAAGATATATGCTTCGTTTATGGCGTATGTTTTGTCAATCGCAAGGGAATCAAAACTTCCCGTTGACCTGGAATCCTGTTTGGCAAGAAGCAAAGTTTCATAACACAAGTAAATATAAAAAAAAACGTAAACCGTAAATTTGTAATTACAAGTACATCTTAAAATAATTTGTTTTTGATGGTTCGGAAAAATCTTCGAGAATCAAGAATTTGGGAATCTTAAGTACTTATATTTTATCGCATAGTTAAGTTGGTGCAGTACCTTCAGTGTGCTAATCTGACTCGCATTTGAGTGGTTTTCACTTAGAAAAAAAAAGTACAGCCAATACGAAAATTAGCAATTTAAAACTTATTTATTATGTTGAAATTCACAACTATATTAATCCGTAACATAATTTTATACCTATAAATTAAACTATGTTGAAAAATATCGTAGATAAGAAGATTGATCAGTATGACACCCTGAGAAAAGTTTTTTTAGGATTAGGATTAACCTAGTAACAGGATACCGTAAAACGGTATCCTGTTACTAAGGCTCCACTGTCCGTTTGTCACCAGGCTGTATCTCATGAACCGTGATAGCTAGACAGTTGAAATTTTTAGAGATGATTTATTGTCGTTGCCGCTATAACAAAAAATAATAAACTTGTTTTTTTTTGTCATTTTTTGCTACGGACCGTACGGAACCCATAGTGCGCGAGTCCGACTCATATTTGGCTGGTTTTTTTTTTAAATGTGGCTTTCCTAGTACCGAAACCGTAATATGTCTAACCACCCGCCCTTAAAATACTCCCATACAACAAACGTGACTTTTTGCCGTTTTTTGCTACGGACCGTACGGAACCCTTCGTGCGCCAGTCCAACACGTACTTGGCTGTTTTTTTGTGGCTTTCCTAGTATCAACTGTAGTCAGTCTAAAATACTAAATTAAGCTAAATTAGAAACTGGATAGATTAACGTGAAATTAAACACATTTCAATATCTTAACGTATTTGGATGTCCTAAACGAGCACACTTGTTATCTTGGTAATAAGTTCCCAAAAGTTCTAAAAAGTACGCGGGCGAAAGCTAATTTAAATACACACACATTAACTGTTTAAAATGTATAATTTCAACTTTTTGCAGCTTTCCTTCAATAAAGTAAGTAATCGCTCTCCCCAACCAACCCGGAGGATTTTGTATAACAGTGCGGCCGTTATACAAAATGCTCCGGGTGTGTTTCCTGTTGCAGGTTCGGCCGTTGCTAACTAACCACTTTCTATACTACAATTTTACACAAACACTCAATCTTACTAATTGCATTGCGTCTCGTTTTGTTCTTGCATCTTTCGACTAGCCGGTTGGTCTAGTGGTCAATGGACTAACCGACTAGTCAATCAATCAGTTCAATTAACACCCAAAACAAATCTTTTTGGGATGAACACGATCATTTGTCCTGTGCCTGGGTGTAATTTATCTATAATATGTATGTATTCAGAAATATATAAGTATGTTTATCAGTTATCTAGTATTCATAGCACAAGCTCTGCTTAGTTTGGGACTAGATGGAGTTGTGTGAAAGTTTGGGAATATTATTATTATTATCTGGACTTTCTGTTTATTTACCAGCCGCACAAAATTGGAATCTTACTATGATAATTGCAAAATAGTTTCATCTGTGGACAATATGGAAACAGTAAACTGTAATTACGGCTAACAGCAGGTAAATAGATAAATAGATAGATAGATATATTCTTTACTGTATACCAAAAATACAAATTATATTAGGAACTTAAAATTAATAAGGTGTCACAATAGGCGGTCTTATCGCTAAAAGCAATTTTTTACAGACAACCTACACACCGCGGTATACGCCACAAGAGCTGCTCCGTTGTACCAGACCACTAGAGGGCCAGAGGGCGAGGTAGGTCACCTTTGCGATGGATCCACCAATGGGGACCAGGATGTCGGAGAGCAGTAAGAAGTGGCGAAGGATCGAGGGGCGAATCACATCTGGCCGTGTAGAAGAGACTACTTGTTGATCACGAGCATTCTGTCAAGTGTCTCGACGTAGCAGAAGAGATATCACAGGCATTAGTCATTTACAATCAATGCTACTTGTTTGTCGCATAGTCGGCCTTATAATGTTCCCACTGCTCAGGCCTCCTCTCTAGGAGAGGGAATGGGTCGTAATCCACCACGCGGGCCCAGTGCAGGTTGGTGGATGTCACAAGTCTTAAAATTTTATGTTCTAGACATGCCGGTTTCCTCACGATGTTTTCCTTCGCCGTTTTGAGAGCAGTGGTGATGAAATAAATTACACAAAGTATTGCGCCTGACTGGGTTTGAACCCGCGACCTACAACCCGTAAGTCGGGGCTGTTACCACCCGGTCACCACTGCTCCTACTACTTACTTGTGCTACTGCTACTTGTTTGTGCCATAACATAAACACTACGTGAATCTTATAATGTACCGCCATGGAGCAGTGCGGACTGCGGACGCAATCCGTCTCGTCCTCGGGGTGATTGACATGATGGAGATAAGATATGTCGTGATAACCTTCTCGTTTAGCCTGTAACTAGAAGCAGTGAATAAGAGTGTACGTACGTTTACAGTCTGATGATTAAAACGACAAGGAAAATTTCGACAAACCTTTTTGAGTAAACCTTTCTTTCCATTTTTAATTCGTTATGCTTCTTGAAAATGGTGGGCAGGAAAATGTTAATTAGGGACAGTATAATTGGCTCTAGAGCAAAAACAAATTGTAATATGTTAGACGGTTGAAAAAATGTGCGTGTACGTCGCGTTATCAGTGAGTACCGGAAGCATCCCACGCGGGCACCTCAGTCCCCGCCCCGCCGCCGCACCGCGCCGGCCCGAGGCGCTGGTGGTGCAGCAGTTCTTCATACTTCATTACTACGTTTTGACATGGATGCTACGCACCTCTGCATTATAGTACGGCCGCTCCTTGTCCGTTGTTACACTATGATTACCGTAATGAGTCCGAATAAACAGCGAAGATATCAAACTGAAATACAACATAATGTTCTAACATGCCAACCTATAACTTTCAAATGCACATTCATTAAAATGGACGTGTAACGCAGCTCAGAGGCTGACCTGCAGGTACGGCGGCAGAAAGCGGGTCAGCGGCGCCGGCGCTGCGGTCAACACTCGCTAACAATAACAAGGAAGCGCCTGCGCAGCGCCTGCGTCCAGCGCGCGGCGAGCGCCACTACTGCCGCTGCACACCACCGCGCACTCGCCGCAAGTGAACGGTTTATCTAATCGCTGTAAGATAAACTCTCCAGCTCTGACTCCGGCGTGTCTCGTGTGGCACCGCTTCACTTCGCTCTACTTCGAGCTGGGCAAGACCCACCGTCACGAGGGTTTCGTGAACTGCAACTGGCGCAGGCCGTATAAAAATAGTGTGCGACCGTTTCACCGATAAGAAACAAAGAGAACCAAAAGGTAAGAACTCTAGTAGGGCGCACGGCGATTGCGACCCTGGGGCCGCACATTAAGGCTGACATAGGCGCGCGCGCCCGCGTTTCATACATACGCTGAGCTGCATAGAGCTGGTCGCGCGTTCAACTTAGTGCATACGTCATGAACCTAGGCTAGATCTAAACAAAGAATTGCGATTTCATGATAACGTTGTGCATAAAATATACCTACAATATACATAAGTATAACAACTCACGTGTAACTACTTAAGCAACCTGCTCGTATCAATTGCCTATTCGCGGGTGCACAATTAAACGAGTACCGACTCATCTGGTTGAGACATTCACCATTCATGGCTTCACCGAAGCCAATGCCTGTGCTTGCCATACATGTAAGAGTAACGACATCGTGAGTTCGACTGCGCCCTCTACTTCGTACAGACGCCGAGATTTTATATGCAGTTTTACGAAATTCATTATTTGTGCTCTCAAGGAAAATGTTTGCAATAAGTTAGTTTTAAGTTTGTGCCTTTTCGAGCAAATAAAAAGTTCGACAACCAAAAAAAAAACAAAACAAGACAAGCCAGCATTGATTGGCTGGATTAGTTTATCGCTATAACATTGTCTATATGTAGGTATGTATTTAAGTGAGTATTTATTAAGGCTAAGGCATTAAGTACACCTTTGTACAGTGCTACCTACTAGACTATTGCATAAAGTTTTAATAAATTACAAAATAACTTACGTACTCGCACCTCATATCTTATTTAATTTGTCGGTTGTTTTTTTTTTTAAATAATCATGTTCTATACTATTTCTCGGGTAGACCGGATGGTCTACCCGGGAAGGGGATCCTTATGGGGTGAATTTCGGAAAATCCTCACTTATTGCTTGCCTACGTTATAAAAGAAAACCTTGAACAAAATTTCACGCTCCTAGTTCCGATATTTTCAGCTGTGCATTGATATGTCAGTCAGTCAGTTTCTCCTTTTATGTAGAGATAAACCTTTTCCTATCCAAAAAAAAATTAATAACTTTTGAATTACTCGATTACTACCAGCTACAGTGATTATTTGACTATATTTACTACTACTTACAGTGCCTACTTGATAGAGTCAATTTTTTTAACCGGAAAAGGGAAAAAAAGGAGGAGTTTATCAATTTGGTTGTATTTTTTTTATCATTTTTTTTTTTATATTTGTTACCTCAGAACTCCGTTGTTTATGGACCGATTTGCATTTTTTTCCCTGAAAGGATATGCTTCCAGATTGGTCCCAATTTTTTCAAAATCCAGTTCTGATGATGACGAATCGAGGGAACTCCTCAAAAATTACAGGCAACCATATAGTGATTTTGGTATTTTCATCGAGAACCTAAGCATTTACAGTCAAAAAGTAACATTTGATGAAATGCAACTGATGAAGAAGACCAGAAATGGTCAACGGAACTTCATACTCACATAGATATCACAATGTATAAAGTTAAGCGACTATGAAAATACAAATAAATGAATGGTTCTGAGTAGTTATGTTGAAAATGGTAGTATCGAAGTGATCTGATGATGATGGAGCCGAAAGTTAGGCACTGGAACTCCGTAATTAATCAATGTAACCTAGCCGTGTTTGGACTTATTAGAATTGTCATGAGATGCACTTTGGCTATAAGGTACTATCGAAGAGATCTAATGATGAAGCCGGAAGGTAGGCACAGGAAGTCCGTAATTAATCAATGTATCCTAGCCGTGTTTGAGGTTATTAGAATTGTCATGAGACGCACTTTGACTATAAGGTACTATCGAACTGATATGATGATGGAGCCGAAAGGTGAAAGGTAGACACAGGAACTTCATAATAAAACAATGTAACCCAGCAGTGTCTGGGTTAATTGGAATTATCATGAGAAATAGGCACTCTGTTTATATATAAGTGTATCGCAAAAAAAAAACATTAAATGAATCAAAATAACTTAATTTCGGAAGTCGGTGTTAAATAAGAAACAAACAATACCGAGGAACACAGACTTTCGATATTAAGTTATTTTGAAAGATCAAAATAACTTAATTCCTAAATTTCGAAAGTCGGTCGGGCTTCCGAAATTAAGTTATTTTGATCCTTTTAGTGTTTTTTTTTAGTGCTGTCGGTTATTTTTTGTTTTGTAAAACGTTTTTTATTATTAAGAATTCGATATGTACGGATTAGGCATAGAACAGAAGTGGTTGTATCGGAACCGAATTTGGAACCGATGTTTTTAAATTTGATTTGTTAAAATCGGAATCGCTGGAGAGTATTTAGCGGGAATTAACAGTAAAATAAATATATATCTCTAAATATTAAAGTTCAAATAAAAAGAATTTCTTCGCGGTTGAGCATGTTAAAAGTAGGTCGGATAAGTATTTAAATGAAGGGCAAATTCACAACATTTCAAATACGAAACAAAACAACAAGTGACAGCATAATCGATAGAAGGCGCGGGCGAGAGGTTCTTCACATGACAAGTGTGAACTTGATACCTTTGATATAAGCTCCGATGAAAATTAATTGGAACAGGAATCAAAGGTGTAAAATCAATTGAAAGTTCCGAACTTTTGGAATCGGAATGAAACCTCCGTAACAAGTTCGATTCGTAGGCGTTGTAGAAGCCAGAAAATCCGTCAGCAGTTTTGCCAAGGAGTAGTGTGTACTGTGATAACGAGCGAGTTACTGTGATGAGCAGCTCAGGTAGGCAGCCGCTCTATGTTCAGTGCTAGTGCTGCATCTGGTGAGAGCATTCCGGTCCACATAGTTAGTAAAGATTAGTATGTTGATTGGAGTCGGTGCGGTGAAAAAGAAGAAATGCTTAAATATTAAAGATTTTTTCTATTTACTTAAACAGGCTGGCTGTTTAATTTAGATATCATTAAATTACAACATCACATACTCTTTTGATTTGAGATTCTACATTATGTTTGCTGGAGAGATAGATCCTTAAGCTTAATCGTTTTGAAAGATTCTAGAAATAAACAAGTTCCTTAAGATTGAGTAGAGTATTTAACCACAATCACATCAACTGGTTGAAGTAGGCTTTTTGATTCTAATCGGGTTGTTGTTCTTTTTTGTTTTGTCAATGTATAAGGTTGTAGACAGTGCGTGTCGATGGTTGACTGACTCGCCCCCCATACACAAACTATTACACAGATAACTCGAAGATATTATGGTAACAATCTCCAACTAGCATTTTTTTGTGATGAATATTATTCAGTCTGATTGAACAGTAAAATATGGTATCCCCAGCTAAGGTTTTTTTATATTTAGCAGTTTTCTGTCGCCTGAAAGAGCGGTTATGTTTGAACACGATATCGATGCTTTAACGTTCATTTTCGGAAAGAAAATTCAACATAAAAACACTCCTACTTATTGCTGAGAATATTGTTTTTCTATTTAAATCTAATTTAAATTAATATATGTGATGAAGTTTTTTGTGTGATTAAGTTTGTTAATTTCTATGTATGATTATATCATTGCCCGACACATACTTTTATATTTTCAGTCTATTCATGGGCCTTGCATAAGAGTACGCAGAATTATAACAATATCTCGAATATGTCTTCTCGCCAGTCTCCAGATACCGTATAATTGGTGCTATCTGGTGAGAGCTCCTGCTGATCGGCATAGTTCTGCGGCAGGCTAACTGAATTACTGTCTGCGCATTTCACAAATTGATACATAATATACTTAGTTCTTGTCTCTTAAATATTCATCATCGATACTGTTATCGTGTACTGTGTAGTTTCTAAGGATCTTCTCGGTTCTTTTGATGTACCAATACTCTTCCATTTGACTATAATAAGATTTTTTTTTTCAAGTTTTATGACGTGATCGTAGACCAGCACACATATTAGTATAAGTAAGTGAATAGCAATCGTAGCACGAGGCGGACTATGGATTTTGTCCATCTCCTTGGAAAAAAACGTGAGTTTATATATGTTAGTAATATGCTTATGCATGTAATTCTTGAGTAATACGAATAGGTGCTCTGAGATAATAAGTTTAGCGAGTTTAATGTCGCGAGTTGGTAATAAATGTTTTCAATAGTTACCTTTGAGTGGAGACTTTACACTACAGAAGAGTGTGACAGCCACCAGAGTCGGCACTGAACACTTAAACAAATGAGAGGCGAGCACTCACCAAAGTGGTACTCGTTCTTAGCGGTCGCCATCATGCAGCAGCTGAGCAGGTCCGTGTGATAGTCGTCAGAACAGTCAAAGCGCGGGGCTGCGCGTGGCACAGCATCACCGCGGTGGAGCGCGTGCCAGCGTAACGAGAGCGAGTTGCGCGGTGCGCGTGCGCGCGGCTGTCGATAGCGCGCGAGTCCGGCCGCCAGCGCGCACCGTCCACCGCCCCCTCCGCCCTCCACCGCGCTTACGCAACGACGACGTCGCGACTCGCCTGACCCCGGCCGCACCAACATCGCCACCGCGCCGCGCCGCCACCACGCACTGCAGTTTACCTGCATCTCCTCCTTCTCCTAATCTAGGATACACGTAATCCACAAGAAAACACACATCCGCGTATTCACAGCCAAACAAAAGTGAAATATAGAACATTGCAGCGATGTTGGCTTAAAATAACTACTTCTTCTTTATTAGTATTTGTAGTATTTTCAGATAGTGCGAAACTAATAAGCGAGAACCTTGAGTGCTGTTACAAATGCTGGAAAAGCAAAATAAAGTCTGACGACACTCATAATAAGTGTAAATTTTCCCCAGATCCTCTTGCGCTTACCACAATCCTGTGAATGAAATTGGCATACCTACCTACAAGCTACTTCCACTCCCACTTTCATATTTCATTCACTAACTAGATTTTGACCGAGTTGAATATGCGTTTAAACATTGGCGGTCCATTTAGCTAAGGGTAGTTCAACGGTCCGTCAATAGACATGGCTAGCTTGCAATCATCTTGTGGGGAAATAGCACAGATGCGCCTACACTATTCACTTTACAGAAAAAAATGATAAGAATATTAATGAATATGCAAGATTCCGACTCCTGTAAACCCTACTTCAAAGAGCTAAAAATATTAACTCTACCCTGTCTTTATATACTGGAAATTTGCAAATTTGTTCGAAAATATCCACAATTCTATACCAAAAGAGAAGACATTCAAACTAAAATCACACTTAGACATAAAAATAGGCTTAACATACCCACTTCACGATTGAAAATGCACTCTTCTAGTGCATTTGTTATGTCTATTAAAATATATAATAAGTTACCAGAATTCATCAAAAATGCAGACAGTAATAATATATTTATCAATAAACTAAAACAATTTCTAATAGACAAATCTTACTATACTATAGATGAATACTATAACGATAAACATAAACTACAGTAAAAACTATTAATTACATACTATATCACTAACAATTTAGCTACTTACAATAGTATATAACATATATTATAAAAATTAAATTTATACATAATAATAATAATTTAAAAATGATGACGATGCAAATACCTGACATTCAATTTACTATACAAAGACATTACATACATAAGTTAATTTAAAAATAACAAAATTTCATAATAATGATTTTAAAACAAATGAAATATTTGACATAATTTACTAATAATGAAGACAGGAACAAATTAAGATATCTGACATCATTTATCAAAACTATACACAGACATAATTATAGTATGTATACATAATTAATTTAAATAAATACATAATTTAATAAAGGTGATGATAAAAATGAATAAAAATACCTTACATAATTTGCTTAAACAAAGACGTTATAATAATATACAAACATAAATTAATTTCAATATTAACATAATTTAATAATAATGTAACAAAAATAAATTAAATATTAGACATAATTTACCAATACATAGACATAACAATATAATAACATAAAAACATGCATAAATAACTTCATTTAAATATACATGTACATAATTTAAAAATAACGATGACAAAATAAAAAAATATGTACCTATAATAATAATTAATTAATTAATTCCATGAATTGTTACTTAGTCTTCGTCCTCTCTCCTAACTTTGCTGTGCCCGACAGGGTCCATACTGATCTTAACAATGTTTATACAACCTATATATACTATGGAATGCAATAAAGTATTGAGTATTGAGTATTGAGCTTACTGCCACACCAACTTCATTACTCGGAAACATATTTACGTCGATAACTTTAGTTCTTTTCCGGTTAGTTTCATTTTTTTCTAGTATAGGTGAGCCCTACGCCTCGGGCGTTGTAGGTACCTTTTTGAATGTATTGTATGTCATGGCCTGGAGCCCCGATTTTTTTGAAGAACTCTGTCGTAATTTCAATATCACGTGGTGCTTTCTTGTTTTTAAACAATATTATACTTGTATATTAAACGACATCCAGGAAGCACTGCTTTTACACCATAAGGGTTAAATACAAACTGACGACTGATGATAGCTGAGTCATAATCGTCAAATTGGAGCTTCTGGGAGAGATTGAGGCATTATATGAAAAGTTATACACGTCAACTACAAAACTCGCTATAATCTAGCAAAAACTTCAAGAGCTCGACCCAACATTGTATCGAAGATAACTTGGACGTCTGCCTGTACGAGATTAGGATGGCTCTGAAGCAACTTAACAACAACAAGGCACCAGGTGATGACGGAATTACGGCCGAACTCCTGAAGGCGGGTGGGAAACCGATCCTTAAGGCCCTTCAGAAACTGTTTGATTCCGTCATATTCGAGGGAAAAACACAACAGGTGTGGAGCAGAGGTGTGGTGGTACTCTTCTTTAAGAAGGGCGACAAGGCCCTGCTCAAGAATTATAGGCCCATCTTACTTCTGAGCCACGTCTACAAGCTGTTTTCTAGAGTCATCACGAACCGTTCCGCGCGCAGGTTCGACGACTTCCAGTCTCCCGAACAAGCCGGATTCCGAAAAGGCTTTAGCACCATAGACCACATACATACGCTACGGCAGATTATAAAGAAGACCGAGGAGTATAATTTGCCTCCCTGCCTAACGTTTGTGGACTATGAGAAAGCCTTTGATTCGATCGAGACTTGGGCTGTGCTGCAGTCTCTCCAACGGTGCCAGATTGACTATCGGTACATCGAGGTGCTGAAGTGTTTATACAAAAACGCTACTATGTCAGTCAGACTGCAGGACCAGACCTCGAAACCTATGCTCCTGCAGCGGGGTGTGAGGCAGGGAGACGTCTTTTCTCCGGATCTGTTCACTGCCGCAATGGAGGATGTCTTCAAGGTTCTGGACTGGAGTGGATTATGCATTAATGTCAATGGCGAGTATATCACTCATCTTCGGTTTGCTGATGACATAGTAGTCATAGCTGAGACTGCGGAAGAGCTCAGCACAATGCTGAATGACCTCAGTAGAGCTTCCGAAAGAGTGGGTCTTAAAATGAACATGGACAAAACTAAAATCATGATAAACAACCATGTAGCACCCACTCCTATCAAGATTGGAGACTCTATACTCGAAGGTGTGGACGATTACGTTTACCTTGGACAGACAGTCAAATTGGGTAGATCTAATTTCGAGAAAGAGGTCAACCGTCGAATCCAACTCGGCTGGGCAGCGTTCGGAAAGCTGCGCGGTATCTTCTCATCCAATATACCACAGTGTCTCAAGACGAAAATTTATGACCAGTGCGTGTTACCAGTGATGACATATGGTTCCGAAACGTGGTCGCTCGCAATGGGCCTCATCAGAAGGCTTAAAGTCATCCAAAAGGCAATGGAAAGGGCTATGCTCGGAGTTTCCTTGCATGATCGAATCAGAAATGAAGATATCCGCAGGAGTACCAAGGTTGCCGACCTAGCACGAAGAATCGCCAAACTTAAGTGGCAATGGGTAGGGCACATTGCTCTCAGAACAGATTTTGAGCCATTGGAGCCGAAAGGTTCTGGAATGGCGACCGTGTTCCGGAAGACGCAGTGTTGGAAGGCCCCCTACAAGGTGGACCGATGACCTGGTGAAGGTTGCGGGTATCCAATGGATGCGAGATACAGAGCACCGTTCTTTGTGGCGACATTTGGGGGAGGCCTATGTCCAGCAGTGGACGTCACCAGTCACGATCTACACTGCCTAGACAATAAATAAACATAATAATAATAAACAAAATAGACATAATAATTTGTGCATTCGCATCGATAAAAATTGTTACAAGTATCTACCCGCGTTAGCTTTATCACTGTGCTTGTGTGACTGTATACTCATTGCTGTTTTTACCTGCCTGTGCCCAGCTTTACGCCTTCAATATAACTGTGTTGTAGTGTTGTGTGTCAGCACATTGTATCTGGAGATACGACTGAGAAAGGACTTTTATTCATTCACCTACTCAGTTAGTACACCACACACACACACTACCTAAACAACCAAATTGGTGACTCCGACTGAATGCAAAAACAGAGCTAAAGATGAGTAGTGACAGTAGTGGAACCGAAGCTTCACAGCGCAGCCAATGCCTTATCCATCGGCCAAGCAAGTGCGCGCCCGTTTCCACAGACCATCAGTCAACGGAGCTGTTTAGAGTAGGCGTTCGCATACCACCCTTTTGGCTTTTTATCGTCTCCCAGATAAGCTTGTCCCTTACAGAGCTCGCAAGCCTCGTCGACAGATTGCACGACATTGCTCCAGCAACTCCTCAAGTGTCAGCAGCATCGACATCACGGATGGACTCACCGAAGGACATAATGAGCCTTATCATGAAGCTGACAAAAAAGGTAAAGCCTTAACAACTGAAAGGCACAGTCGCTTCCGTCCACGTACACGACAGACGACAGGCCATCGTAGCTGCACACCATCTCGGTGATCACAGTCAAACTACAGGAAGTTCCCGAAGTGCTGGTACCACTACAAGTTCGGCTGCCAGGCCAAGAAGTGCATCCCATGCGACTACAAAGCGGGAAACGAGCAGGCAGTCGATAATGGCGGCTGAAGATGATAGTAGCTCGAGAGTTTAATTTCTTGTGGACACCGGAAGCGACTTATGTGTCTTCCCTCGAACTGCTCTCCTCAGTGTCGTCGTACGAAGACCGAATACCAGAAGTGCGCATCCTGTACTGTACCCATAGGTTGTACTGAATTTAGGCCTTCGTAGGGATTTCCATTGAAGTTTTTTAGTAGCGGATGTCACTAAAGCTATAATAGGTGTAAATTTTTTTTTTCATTATAATTTAATTGTTGAGATCCGCAACAAACGATTCATTGATGATACTACTAAGCTGTCATCTGTAGCTTCAATAGCTTATTCCAATAGCCGAATATCGAGTGTAAAGGTTGGGAGCAAATACAGTAACATTCTTTCTGAGTTTCAGGTAATTACTCAACTCGCAGGCGTGCTATTCACACCAAAACACAACGCGCAAAACTACACTAAATTTGCAACACATCAGGCCCCTTAGTATCTTGTACAATATCTTGTATCTTTTACGTAGGGTTGCACCGAACAAGATGAAGTTTGCTAAGGCTGAGGCAATGTTGGCGAACGAAACAGCTCGACCTTCGGAGAGCCCCTGGACGTCAACTCTTCACCTAGCCCCAAAGAAAGACAACGGCTGGCGACCCTGCGGAGAATACAGACTGCTCAAAGCAAGGACAATACCAGATAAGCACCCAATCAGGCACATCGCCCAATCACCAAATCAAGAAGAAGTACCTTCGGAGAGCCCCTGGACGTCAACTCTTCACCTAGCCCCAAAGAAAGACAACGGCTGGCGACCCTGCGGAGAATACAGACTGCTCAAAGCAAGGACAATACCAGATAAGCACCCAATCAGGCACATCACCCAATCACCAAATCAAGAAGAAGTACCTTCGGAGAGCCCCTGGACGTCAACTCTTCACCTAGCCCCAAAGAAAGACAACGGCTGGCGACCCTGCGGAGAATACAGACTGCTCAAAGCAAGGACAATACCAGATAAGCACCCAATCAGGCACATCGCCCAATCACCAAATCAAGAAGAAGTACCTTCGGAGAGCCCCTGGACGTCAACTCTTCACCTAGCCCCAAAGAAAGACAACGGCTGGCGACCCTGCGGAGAATACAGACTGCTCAAAGCAAGGACAATACCAGATAAGCACCCAATCAGGCACATCACCCAATCACCAAATCAAGAAGAAGTACCTTCGGAGAGCCCCTGGACGTCAACTCTTCACCTAGCCCCAAAGAAAGACAACGGCTGGCGACCCTGCGGAGAATACAGACTGCTCAAAGCAAGGACAATACCAGATAAGCACCCAATCAGGCACATCACCCAATCACCAAATCAAGAAGAAGTCATGTACTTCTTCTTGATTTGGTGAAAGCATACAACCAAACACCAGTCTGTGAGGAAGATATACCAAAGACTGCTATCACTACACTCGTCTTACTCATCCGTCTAAACCAATTTTTGAAACATTTATTTTCAATTTGCCGCACACACCTCTTCCACAGCCTTCTCAAACGCTGCTAGCGTGTCTTCCGGCGATGAAAACTGTATCCCTTTCAGCTAATTTTTTATAAAAAGAAGTCTAACGATGCCAGATCAGGACTGTAAGGAGGGTGCCCCAAGACCAGACGGTGTGGTGTCCAGGAAGTCCCCCGTTTTGAGCGCTGAGTGCGCGGCGTGTTGTCATGGTGAAGCAGTACCCCGTGGAGCCCCGTGTTCAGTCGCTTGTTGCTCATTGCAGATAAAACTTCTGGAAGGCAATTTCTGGTATACCATTTGGCGTTGATGATGCTTTGGTCTC
The DNA here is from genome assembly GCA_949316375.1 of Mythimna vitellina. Classification (NCBI taxonomy): domain Eukaryota; kingdom Metazoa; phylum Arthropoda; class Insecta; order Lepidoptera; family Noctuidae; genus Mythimna; species Mythimna vitellina. Next base: position 160,722 of record OX438687.1, on the reverse strand, counting down.
GTAAACGAATTGAAATCACATACCCCGTCAAAGTAAAGAAACTAGCGATCAAATTTTTCCCTGCGCTTCTCGATTGCTTCACTTTCGTAGGCGTTGATTCGTTTTGAAACCGCCAACTGTTGACTGACGCTTTGTTTCGAGATTGTATTGATAAATCCAGGATTCTCCACCTATCACAATGTCGTAAACGCTCCGAGACGGGCCTGCTTCTGAGCTTCGGTGAGGTTGTGCGGCACCCAGCAGCAAACTATCATCCTCACGCGAAGGTGCTCGTGTAGAATCTTGTGAATACTTTGTACTATTGTGCTGCATGAACTTTTAATAAATAAATAAATAATTACCGAACCAATCTGCAGTGTATGCTGAATCTCTTCGTATTTAATTCGCCTATTTTTTTGAATTTTTTTTTTCTGCCATCACCCTACTTCTGTGACAGCCTTCGTAGAACAACCACTCCTTTATTCATCCCCCAAAGTAAGGCGGCCGCGCTTGAACTAGCTATACTAGCGGTAGATGATTACTTTTCAAAATAATTACAAGTGGCTAGTGCCTTATACATAAAAACACTTTTTTCGTAAAACTTTCTGAGTGGCCTGGTACACCTATATATTTCATACTCATAAAAACCATTTCAAAAAGCCCAAATACTATCTGAGTTCCTATGGCAACTTTCCGGTTCCACCATCAAATCAGCTCCATGTCATAATAATTTTGGATTGTCATCTGATTTACTTATTCATACAAAATTTCAGCTGAATCGGTGACCGGAAAGTGGATCTTTAATTTGCAAGATTTGACTACAGACAAACATCGGGACAGGTGATAAGCTTGTAAAATACAATAAAATATCCTCTCATTACAAATTTTTGTAAAAACTATGAAAAAAGTATTAAAAAATTAGTTACTGCATCAAAAAAGTTTTATTTTTTATTTTTTTATTTTTATTGATAATAACCAGTGCTTGACTGCGATCCCACCTGATGGTAAGCGGAGATGCAATCATTGATGGTCAGGCGCAATAGTTTATTAAGAGCCTATTCACTCTAGCCTTGAAGACACCTATATTATAGTTGGACGGAAAGACCGCAGCAGGCAAATTGTTCCAGTCCCTCGATGTACGCGGCATAAACGACTATCTTTAATTTGTAAAAAAAACAATAAGGTTAAAACAATATGGAATATCATAAATGAAAGGACAAACAAAAAAAGAAGTATAATAATCTTAAATTGCAAATAGATAAAGATCTTATATCCGAACCTAAACAAGTAACCAACATTTTTAATCATTTCTTTGCGGTCATTAGAGATAAGAAACCGTGGAGCACCTCAGTACTAAGACCCACGGAGAACACGATGTTTCTTGGCCTAATAGATGCATGGGAAGTAACGATAATCTACTTGGGGTGCAACGACAGAAAACCTCCACGTCCTCTACAGGGAACTACAGCTCGCGGGCACGCGGGCTGATAAAAGAAGTCGGCCGACCACCGGTTTGCAAGTAGGTCCTGCGATCCCCTCCTCGCCAAGGCCAAGGCCAAGCTCCTAAGGCGCATCCCCATCGATGTCCTCACCACCGCAGACACCTCCATGGCTGCCGCCGCTGCAACCACCACGGCAGGGCCCTCGCGGGAGGCTCGGGAGGAGACTGTAGTGGATTGTCAATCATCATCTTCCTGCCCTTATTCCGTTTTATTTCGAGTCGGCGCAAAACGTTCTTTTCTTCCATTCTGCTCTGTCACTCGTCACGCTATCAATAACTCCCCTTTCTTTCATATCACTTCTCACACAATTCATCCATCTTTTCTTTGGCCTGCCTCTCCCTCTCCATCCATCCACATGTAAACTCATAACTCTTTAAGCAACATGTGTTTCATCCCTCCTCTTCACATGACCATACCAAGACAAACGATTCCCTTTAAATTTTTCAGTCATTGGCACTACTTTCAAACTTCCTCTAATATATTCATTTCTCATTTTATCCTCCTTCCCTCCTCATCCTTTCTCGTCACATCACACATCCATCTTAACATTCTCATCTCCGCTACGTGAAATCTTTTTTTCATCCGTGTTTTTCACACCCCTACATTCTAATCCATACAGTATGACAGGCCTTATCACGGACTTGTAGATTTTACCCTTCAACTTGAGTGGCGTCTGTGGGCCACAAGTTCCCATGACCTGTCGCCGTTTTGTCCATCCTGCGTTGATCTGATTACGTCCCGGTCTACCTCACCATCCCCTTGGACGAGCGACTCGAGGTACCGAAACTCGGAACAGATCGGTATGGGCGTTCCAGCGATTATTATTCGTTACCGGCATGACCCAACCGTTGAAGCGCGCACCTTGTTTCCACCTGAAAGAAGGTTATTAAATACCTTCTTCAGGTGTCCAAAGAAGCGCTCCCTCAACGATTGCTTCATGTTAGTGGCATTGATACTGTGGTAGGTGAGACGCAATGAAAGGCTTCTGGTTAGATTTAAACTATTATTATATTGTATTTATCACTTTCTAATACATTTTGTTGTATAAAAATTACGTCTCGACTTTTGTATGACGTCTCTCTATGTATTGTTTGAAAATCTATCAATCCTAAGCTTTTTTAAAACATAAATCTTAAAAGTATAAAATGCCAGTTTGCAAGTTAGTAATAACTGTGGCGTCGTGAGTATTGTTCTATTTTTAACTGTTTATATATACTAACAGAATAGTCGTCACACAATCTGACTGATCCGTTTCGCTTTAGAACTGGTATTATCGGTGAAGCGTATTCCAAATATTCTACGGATTCTAGAATTCCTAAATTGACCAATCTATAGATTTCCTTATTGACCATTGCTCGCAAAGCAAACGCTACGGGGCTTTGCAAAAAACCGGTTTTGAACCTTCTTTTAATGATAGTTTCATGCGATGTGTTCATCCAGTTGCGCCCCTCACCACCTCGCGCGCCGTTGGCTCACTGGAAATTTCCACCTTGTCCCTTCCACAGAATACACATAGACTTCCTAGGTCCGATCAGAGGATGTCTTTATTTGATAGCGGTAGATGCACATACCAAATGGGTAGAAGTATATAACATAAACACGGCTACTGCGTCGGCTGCGGTGATGGGGAAGTTATGTGATTTCATGTCAAGGTTCGAAGTTCCCGAAACGATAGTAAGTGATAATGGCACAGCTTTTTGTTCACGGGAATTTAAACCCTTGGCGCGGCAAACGGGATTTTGCATATTATGTCTCCAGTCTATCATCCACCCAGTAACGGGCAGGCGGAAAGTTTTGTTAAAGTAATTAAAAATGGAATAAAGACTTGTATTATATCTACTAATAGCGCGAAAGAAACATCATTAAAATTAATAAGATATCTTATGGACTACCGGAATTCGATTCACTCAGCTACTGGGTTGGCTCCTGCTCAATCAGTGTTTGGGCACAAGTTAAGGTCGCGATTGGATCCGATAGATCCAAAGTCTTCGGTACTCTTGTCACCGTCTGTGTCTTACGTTGTAAAAAATCAACAATGTATGCAAACTAAATTACAAGGAAAAAATAAGCAAAATATTTTAAGGAAAACGATGTTATATTATATAAAAAGTTTGTTAATAAAATAGTTTATACATGGTGTAAGGGCATCATACTTAAAATAATAGGGAAAGTTTTGTATAAAATAAAAGACTGTAATAGTTCAGTTATAAAAGGCATATAAATCAGTTGATGCAATATAATGGATCAAGCAACACTAATAACTGGGTCATCTTGTCCTACTGCACCGCAATCGTCAGCGCCACACTCACCATCGTCGTTGCCTCCATCATCACTGCCAGCTGCTTCAGAAATGTACATACCTCAGCCGGAAGTTTAGTTTGGGTAGTTTGGTCAGAGGAAGGAGAGCAGAATGGTGCGACCGAAGTACTTCTTTGAGAGAGGACAAGTTAGAGAAGGATCCCCAGCAGGCCCATGAGTATGAATAACAAGTAGGTGCCAACGATGTAGATGTTGAAGGACATTGGAATCTCAACAGAGCAGGGATTGAACTCGATATCCAGACCACACAAGGTGGTCAGATAATAAAACACACCAAAGAGATCGATACGTAATCGCCATGTTATTTGTTTCAAAAAATACTTCTAGCCTATTATAATAATAATAATAATAACTGTTTTTTTTTTTTGTATCATTTTGTTTAAGAAAAATATTTAAAAATGTAATTAATATGTGTTTATAGTGAATAAAGGATCATAATAATAATAATAATAATAATCGTTTATTTTCAGGAAATGATTCCCATAGTATAACAGTCAAATTTACACAAAATACACACATACATACACAATGATATTGATCATATTAAAATTCAATTCATCCTTTCCATGTCAAAAAATAAAATAAAATTAATTATAATAAATTATTCCAATTAAAGATCCAAAACAATAAATAAATTGAATTAAAATACAACGTCAATATTCATATAGTCACTACATTAACCATGCAACAATGGTTGATGTAGTGACAGTCAAATCTCTCAGCCATCATCCTCAGGATGGTGTTGGAGCTGGCGCGGACCCTGCGTACCAAGGAAGTGCATCGTTTTCTTATGGTTGCATAGAAACAGTCAATGCGAGCCTCGGCGAACATCCCCGACGCACTGCAGTACCGAGGCAGCCCCAACAACACCCTGTAAGCATTGTTGAATTGGACTCGTAGGGCGCTGTACTGTTTTTGAGTATAGTTAACCCACAAGGCGCTCGAATAAAAACAGGTGCAATATGCTCTAAAAAGAGTGTTTTTGACTTCCTTCGAGCATCGAGCAAACCTGCGAGCTATCATGTTCGCTCTAACAGACAACGCCCTACGTTCCCGCTCAATGTCAATATCGTCCCTCAAGTCAGAGGTCACCAGATGTCCTAGGTATTTGAAGGTGTCAACCTTTTTTAGCGGTTCACCATTTAATTTAATGCTAGGAATACTATCCGGACACTTGCCCCTAGCTCGAAAAACCATACACTCACTTTTCTTGGTGTTATAGAGCAGGCCATGACTGAGAGCATATTCCTCACAAATACCGAGCAGCTTAGACAGGCCACAAACCGAGGCGCTCAACAGCACCATGTCGTCTGCATAGCTAATGTTGTTTACACAAACTCCACCAACATGACATCCGACATGCGTGCTGCTCAGCCTCTCGATGAGTGCGTTTACATAAAGGTTGAACAGCGTTGGTGAGGTCAACCCTCCTTGCCTCACCCCGCACTCCAACCTGTATGGATCAGACAGCGTCCCCGACCACCGAACTACGTTAACCTGGTTATTATGTCACAAATGTTGATTGTTAAGGGTATACTTTGTTTTAGAGTATAGTTTGTATTCGGGGTTTTGTATTAAGGGGAGGAATTGTTATGTGTGCGTACGTGATGCGCGCACACATGCGCGCCACCTACTGTCAATATTCAAATAAACCAGTGCGTTGCTAGCTACAGAGCCCTTGGGCTCTTGGGTTTTGGTCTCTTGGGCCTTGGGCTTGGGGGACTTGTGTATCCCTTTCCAGCGCATTCGCATACCTACAAAGAGCAAGTTGCTGGTGGATAATCCTGGCTACAAGGTTGACTGAAAGACACCGATCAGATGCTGCGCCAAAATGAACATATGGCATCATCATTCGGTAGGCGCCTATCAAGCACACCTTGGTCCAGTCGCTCCCAAGCCCTGGAAACCCACCTTTTGTTGCTTTGGAGCGATGCTGGGTGTACCGCTCCACTCGCCACTTGTACTGTCGAATACGGTTTGCCCATGAATAGACCTGCTTCTGGAAGTCGATATGCTCTGTGATACGGGGTAGATAATCTGTAATCTGATAATCTGTTTAATCCCCGAGAACGGCCGCCTCACGAAGGTGGTCGGGTCGCGGTGAAACATTGGGTTGCAGTTGCACCGCGGCCTGTGGCGAAGCAGGTGAGATAAGGCTACTCCGTGATTCGAGGCGATCTCTATCAAGTACGGCATCATCCAGCATACGGTATTATTATTATCTCTGTGACTCATACAACGGATAAGACCTGTCGTGATCCAGAGTTTTCTATTGGAATTTTTGTTGCTCAACTGCGATATGACAATATTTTGCTGATTTGTATTACGTATATTTTCTATTACATACAACATACAATCGGTGGTCGGGTCGCGGGAATTCGATGGATGCGAGACGCACAGGACCGGTCATTGTGGCGGCATTTGGGGGAGGCCTATGTCCAACAGTGGACGTCTTTCGGCTAAAATGATGATGATGATGACAACATACAATACTGCAGGTCAGCGGAATTATAGATTGGATCGAAGTTGATGACGCGCAAGTCATCTTCAAGTTTATTTATATTCAATTTCGAAACAGTACAATCAAAACGAAGGGGTGATAGTTTCTGTAAGGGAACATATATATATTTTTTTGACCATTATTTTTGCCGGGCGGTCAGCAGCGCCGCCGGTGTTGTGCTTGTCTGGTTTTTTGAAATGCAAGCGAGTAGTGCATTTTTGCTCATCTGACCTCTTTATACATTCTTTTGTTGAGTGACCTTGATCGCCACAGTTACCGCAAGTGTAGGTCTGCCGGCATGACTTGGCAGCATGACCATACTGCTGACACTTATAGCATCGTGTGACCAAAGTAAAATTTCTTTCAGGGCAGGATGACTAGTTTATAAATACTCGGTCTTTTGTTATTAAGGCTTTTCGTATGACAGATACTTTTACGACATAATTGCAGTTGTCAGCGACTTTCGTACCTGACTTATGGCTTCTTATCAGTTCAAAAACATCTCAAGGTTATAAATCTTGAAGTTTCTTAGTAAGATTTTGGTGACACAAATACGTTAAAAGTTCATTTTCTGGCATAGATGTTGGAACTCTATGATTACAACCCTAGGCTTCCTTGTATAAGGTCCGTCGAGTTTTAGGCCTGATTTTGTCATCTGCTCTGATCGTCTCAGTTTTTCGATGTCATCTTTCGTCTCAGTGCTGATTATCACACCACCATCCGGGCCTTGGTTCAGGCCATGGTCCGGAGCGAGGAGGAGTGGCAGGCGGTCGCCTCCTTCTGCGAAGCAGTAATGCTACCAAAGGAGGCGGCGGATCGCGTGAGGCAACGGTCCTTACGCTCCAACCGCCGCCGGGATTCTGATCCCGATTTCCGGCCACCGTAGGCGCGGGCTTGCGGACGGCGAGCAATGGGTGGCTCGCCGTCCGACCGTCCGGTAAACATCCGGACCGAGCCCAAGTCGTCGATGTCGCGTACTGTTCTACGCGCACCTCAAGGAGATGTCAGCAAATCGTAGGGGCCCAGCTGGGTCGAAGCCTACTGGGGCCACGGGTAGTGTGAAAGCGAAACCCGGGGCCCTGGGACGAAGGCAACGAAAGAACAGGAGTGGGTTTTTAGTCAGTAAAAGTCTGACACTATCTCCCGTTCCGCCCAAGAATGGGACTTGTCATAAGATGATTTACCCACCCAATAAAAACTTGAGACTATGAAATGCACAAGACCATTTTTGGTCTTGTGCATTTCAAAGTCAAAGTCAAAAGAATTGATTTCAAATAGATCATTTACAGGCACTTTTGAATATTCAAATGTAGGTCAGTTCAAAAACAAAAAAAAAAATGAAGCTAAATTGCACGTTCCAAACCGTAGATCTCTATGGAGAAGAACGTGCAAGAAACTCCATGGACACTCTTTTAAATTATATTGTGAGTTACATATAATCTTGGTTACATATTTCTTGTTGCTTTTATTATGTGAGCACAATGTAGATAAGTAATATAAAATAAAACTAATTAAAAGATAGAAATTGAATTAAGCCAAGAGATGACCAGTCTCAACTGACGGCACCCGTTCACGAGCATGACGCGTGTGATAGAATAATTTGAGGGAGGAGGATGACTTATATAGGTGTATAAATTTATATTAGATATTTGGAGAGGTTAACTATATTGATTTTATATTTATATATACCTACATACGATCATTTACTGTGTATCAAAATTCCTACACACCAATTGTGTAGGGAAAGGGTTTTATGAAGAAAAGCACAGAAAGACAAGACTAAATATTTATTTCAAATAGGCTTGTCAATAATTAATCGAATAACTAGTTGCTTGTTCCAAAACTAGGTCGTCATAGGAAAGAACAAGCAAGAAAACCCACGGCAGCTTCAATTATAATATTTTATAGGCACATCTTACAACATCATAAATTAGGGTTTGTCACAATAATTTCAACAAATAATTCTATGTTCTATGTCTTGGGTCATTTCATAATAGTAAGCTAAATAATTATTCTCTAATACCGTATAACATAATTAGAAACAAAAGCCATAGTAAGACACATACACAGAATCAATACAACTAATAGCAATAATCAAGATATAATATTAATTAACTTACGTGAGCTTTGCTGGAGCACAACTATATCTTTTCAAAGGTCAAGAAACTCTTTTATAGTAAACTGTCGACGGGTGGATGGAACTCTTTGTTTAAACGTCAAATAATAATATCCCGCCATTTTCCACGAATCACAGTTCACCATAATTTAAATTATTTTATAGGCCCTTAATTACAATTGTAGTAAAACAGTTTTAAAACAGTATAAGATCATTTAAGCAATTTTACAACACTTGATTTGTATTTCTTAGTTCTTATTTCAAAGAATATAATACCGACTGACAGTTCTGTACTAATCGACTAAAACAACTTATTAAATTAAAATATCAATTTAAAATGAGAGATATAGCTTTATGATCATTAATAATTACGAAATAATTTATAGGATTATCATCAATACGTTTCAGTTTCGAGTTTTATATACATAACAATATTACTGATTAATCTTGGTAGGTACTTTTACATTTGATTTGAACTACATAAATGTTACCAATTTATACAATACAATAAACAATACAAAATATTAAAATTCGTGATTTAACTACGTTATATTTAATGACATTGGTATACACATAGATATATAACACGGCCGCTCTGACAAGTACTTCGTCCTCGAAGTACTTGTCAGAGAGGCAAAGAGACCAAAAAAAAAAAGAGACCAAAAAAAAATATTACAATTTAATTTAGATATAACATTGTCATACATCTATGTACTTTGAGTTGCATTTGTAGTATATCATTGTTGGTAATTATATTTTTGTGTTTATATGTGGACAGAATCATCATAATGAGGTGTACAATAAGTATAAAATAAATACATATTACTGCCACAGCCACATCCAGTTTTTTTTACCACCACAGACATAGCCACAGGCACATCCAGTTTTTTTTTCTAGTCAGATCTTATTCAATTCAAAGTCTTAGTCAATTCAAAGTCTTAGTCAATTCAAAGTCTTAGTCAATTCAAAGTCTTAGTCAATACAAAGTATTAGTCAATTCAAAGTCTTATTCAATTAGTCAATTCAAAGTCTTAGTCAATTCAAAGTCTCAGTCAAGTCAAAGTCTCAGTCAAGTCAAAGTGTCAGTCAAGTAAAAGTGTCAGTCAAGTCAAAGTGTCAGTCAAGTCAAACTCTCAGTCAAGTCAAAGTATCAGTCAAATCTCAGTCAAGTCAAAGTCTCAGTCAAGTCAAAGTCTCAGTCAAGTCAAAGTCTCAGTCATTTTAAAGTCTCAGTCAAGTCAAAGTTAGTCAAAGTTAAAGTTAGTCAAAGTCAAAGTTAGTCGAAGTCTCAGTTAGTCTTAGTCAAAGTCTCAGTGAAAGTTAAAGTCACGGTCAAAGTCAGTCTTAATTATAGACACATATATACAGTGGGCAATAAAACCATCTTATTCAGCAAAACATTGTGTAAAGCCCTTTTGAAGAGGAACATTTTGTCTTTTTTAATTTGGTGAGGTACCTCGTAAAAAATCTGAACACAAATAGAATAGCAACTTTGCCTATATATTTCAAATTTTCATTCTAGGCAATCAATTCAAGATATCTAGTTTACTCAAAGCATTAATCCGTTTTCTTTATATAAACAATAATACACCGCTCGGTCAATCTGACATTGCAAATTGTTCCGAACGTCGAATTTTCTGTCAATACTTTCATAGATTTTGTCATTATCTTGGTTTGAGAGGTCAAAATAAAGTGTATGTCAAAGTGACATCAGTTATTTATTTCAGATTACAAATTAAGCATTTTTAAAGCTAATAATTTCAAACGGACAATTACTAAAAACTTCAATGACTGATCGACAGTAAACATTTTTTTTTCTCCAATTTCCAATTTATACAACACAACAAACAATATTCGTGAAATATTAAAATTCGTGATTTAACTACGTCATATATAATGACATTGGTCATTATTATATAACACATGCATCAGCCCCACTCAGCTCAACCATTTTGAAGGGAACCGAATGACCAAATAACACGTGCCACCATCAGCGAGACATTGAGTGAGCATGACAAACTCTCAAATGTTATGCTCTTAATGTCAAAAAAATAAAAATGTAACTTAATAAAAATGCTCCACGGTCCCTCACATTCACAAATTTAAAAAAAAGTGCTTTTACATTATACAATACTATTGTTTCCAAATACAAAAGGTAATAAATGATCATAAGTTAAAAAAGGGGAATAGTATCTCTTCCAATATTTATAAGCATAATAAAAAAATAAAAAAAATTTGAAGGTAAAAGTGGCTGTGGCTGTGGAGCAGGACCGGCATTTAGCCAAGCATTTTTATTAAGGATACAATCTTCCAGTTTATAATACGCTTGTCTACATAGAGTGCGTTTAACGCATGATTTAAATTTGGACTTATTTAGTTGTAGAATCACAAGTGGTATTTTATTATAAAATTTTACACGGTACTCTATAAAAGGACTATTCAGATTGGCTAAAGTAGCCAATTTAAATCGAGGTTGATCTAACAGGTCCCTATTCCTAGTATTAAAATTGTATCGGTCATCTTTGTAAAAAGATGAATATTTTTCCGAACATACATAATATTTTCATAAATGTATTGACAAGGTACCGTCATAATGTTTATATCCTTAAATAGTTCCCTTAGAGAATCGCGCCTGCAAAGATTGTATTATGGCTCTGATAGCTCTTTTCTGCAGAACAAAAATAGACTGCAGCCCGTTCTCATAGCAAAATACCGTAAGAAATGATACTGTGGAAGTAACTAAAATAGACCAGCCTCGCGGTATCTACATCAGTAAATTGACGATTTTTTCTGATACATATGCTGCTGAACTAAGCCGTTCTGCCAGAGATATTAAATGAAGACCCCATTGTAGCCTCGAGTCGAGCGTGATTCCCAGAAAAACTGTGTTTTCAACGAATTAAAGTTTTTCTTTTTTCTATACTATTTCAAAACCTTTTAAAATTCGGTAAAGCAAACTAGTTTTTTTCCCATTCAATAGTAAATTATTAACAGTAAACCAGTTTTGGACCTGCTGTAGAGCGTTGTTTACGTCATCAAGATTTGTGAAACGTCTACTGATCTTAAATATTAAGGACGTATCGTCAGCAAATAAAACTAAATGTGGTTGCTTTTTCAATAGATGTGGTAGATCATTAATATAAACCAAAAAGAGCAAAGGACCCAATTTTGAGCCTTGTGGTACACCTATTTTGACTTTTAAGCCTTGAGAATTGACACCATTTATTTGAACTTTACTCGTGGCTCCCGCTAGGTCCCCGTTAGGGGGCGTGGCAGGCGGCGTCAGGGCTTCGCCCTCTGACCGCGGAGTCCAACCGGGGTCCGTTACAACGGACCCGTCATTATGGTGCCTAACTAGGCTCGGCGGTTGTAGAGCAGATGGCTCTATGTGTAAATGTTTGTATGTGTGTACTGTAGGCACATCACGACGCTGCTGCACACAGCGCAGACTCACTCTTCACGACATAACCCCCCAGGTCAGCCCCCCCAGGTAAGACCCATAGGGGAAGCCCGGCGGGGGACGACCAGCGACGACTTGTTATGGATCTACAGTAGGAAATGTGACTCCCGTCTAACCCGCTTCCAGAGCGAGCCGGTTACGGTTTAGAACGCAGGGACGATTTATAAATGTGTGTGAGCGGTATTGTATTGTGTTACATCGCTCAGTGCACGTGCACCGAATAGTTAGCTTGCGCTATCTTTTCAGTGCATGAGTCTAGCCCGTGTATAGAGGCGAATGAATGGTCAACTCGCGTCGTGCCTATATTAACTTAGCACACGACGTTTGTCGGAGTGCGAGTAAAATGTAGAGTCTTATTGTTTCAGTACGCCGCGTGTAGACTGGTACAGCCTACTCAGGCGTCAATCTGGGGGGGGGGGGGAGACTCGCTGCCCGCAAGCAGGTCGCGGAGGAGTCTTCTCGCGTCAGGGGGGTGCGTATGCCATGGCGCTATGTGCTTGATGTGGGGCCAAGCTGAGGCGTCGGCACGCGCGAAAATCCCCTCCGCGAGGCGTTGCACAAACTCATCCAGGCTCTCAATACCGAGGTCACGCTGGATGACGTCGTTCCTCACATAGCGAGGGGCGTCGACGATTCTACGCAACGCAAGATGTTGTTGCGCGCGGAGTCCTTCTCGGCTCGTCTCGCTATAGTGAGGGCGAACCATTCTGGGGCGGCGTACGTCAAGACTGGGCGAATATACGCTTTGTATATGGGCATATACAAAGCACGTCCAGCTCCCGGCGCGCGTCAAACTGGGCAGTTTGACGCGCGCCGGGAGGCGGGACGAGAGCACTGGTTTGAGCCTGTTGCGGACGACTCTACCCTGCGCGGCGACATTGCGTGCATGCGGTCCCATTGTGAGCCGACGGTCGATGGTCACACCCAGGCACTTGACCCGGGGCATCGAATCGACTTCTACTCCGCTGAGTTTCAGACGTGGTGGGGGGGGGGGGGGTTGATCCCGTAATCAGCGCCTGCTTTTTACCCACGTTGACCGACAGTCGCCATTTGGCGAGCCACTTGAGGATCTTGTCTAGCGCGCGCTGCATCTTCACCACCGCGTACTTTGCGTTCATCGAGGTGGTAATGTACGCGGCGTCGTCAGCATACAGCGCGAGCGTGGCGTCTTCTATGGTAGGGATATCGTCGGTGTAACGTGAGTAACACGCTGGCGAGATACAGCTACTCTGCGGTACGCCCGCTCGAATAGGTCGAGAGGCGGAAAGCGCCCCGTCGACCACCACTCTGAAACACCTGTTGGAAAGGAAAGCTTGGACCACTTTGACGACTCTACGGGGCGTAGCAGGGGTGGCGAGTTTGTAAACTAGCGTCTCATGCCACACACGATCGAAAACTTTTTCCATGTCGAGGAATACTGCCACTCCGTACTCCTTCTTGTTCATCGCCAATAACAGAAGGTGCAGTACCCTCGACAACTGGAGCGTCGTACTGTGCTCTGCCCTAAACCCAAATTATTGCGGCCGTGGAGAGATGTGCGGGGCGAGGTGTCGCAGCAGGAGTTGCGAACACCTTAGAGATAGTGAGCAGCAGGGTGATGGGCCGATAGCTTCCCGGCTTCAGGGGATTCTTTCCTGCCTTGGGCAGCATTATGACGCGCCCTTCCTTTTAGGATGTGGGGAAGACCCCCGTGCGCAGTATCCTCGTAAACAGGCGCACCAGGGCTGCAATAGTGCGGTACGGCAGGTAGCGCAGCGTTGTGTTGGTGACACTGGCAGCACCAGGGGCCTTACGAGGCTTCGTGCGTAGGATGGCGCGTCTACCAGCGCCAGATAAAGAACAGGGCTATCGGCGAAGCGAAGTAGTCTCTAAGGTGTTGCTTGACTGCTGCGACATGGTCGTGTTCAGTAGAAAGTTCAAAATATCGACGTGGCGCTGATAAGCGAGACGCATCTGGGACCTGAAGACAGGTCTAGGTTCCCAGGTTTTCTCGTTTACAGGGACGATAAATGTCGGCTAACAACAAAAGATACCGTGGCCTAGCGGTGCTAGTGAAGAGGAGAGTCGTCCATCAGGAAGTCCCCTCGCCATCGCTCAACACGCTCAACGTGCTGGGCGTTAAGCTGCACGTGACCGGCAAGGACATACGCTTACAACACACGCATACGCTTGCTACAAGCTGCCCTCAAAATGACTAGACCCGAACGAGTTGAAGGCCACATTAACCGACGTCAATTCGCCATCAATTCTCGCCGGCGACATGAAATCCAAGCGCCCGGCATGGAACGCTCTACAAATGAACAACGAGGGGAGACGGCTCTTCGACGACGCCGAGGCCCATGGATACATAGCGTCCGGCCCTGAGACGCCAACTCATTACCCAGATAACCCACTACACATTCCTGACGTTCGTACGGGGCTATACTGCCAGATCACGCAACTGGTCATCGACGAAGTGGTCGGCTACAGTGGCAGCGCGGTGCGGGTAGCGGCGCGGGAGCGGAAACGCGTGCGATTTGCGTGGCCACACTGGCAGCGCGGTGCGGGCAGCGGCGCAGGTGATATTACCTGTCCGAAGTAGGCTTGTTGAACAATATCGATATTTTTGCTTTGATATATCAAATTTTTCAGTCTATATATTTTTATCCGATACATCGATATATTGATACAAAATATTCAATATCGAAAATCGTATTTCGTATTCTTTTTCGTTGTTTCGTATTTTTTTAACGTCGTATTTTTTTTTCAAAATTTATTTATCAGCAGAATATTGAAATGAATTCAAAGCCTTAAAAGATAGGAACGGAAAAAAACACTGTGTTGTCTATACTGTACTGTTATATATATTTTACTTTCGTTAACAATAACACGTTCCCGTAAGTTTACTAATCTGAAACACTTAACAACGAATGCACGTTACCACGAAAAACTTAACGCCGTAGCCAGCGAATCATAAAAAATTGGATTTTGATTAGAACCACCTAAAGTTATCGACGTTTTTTTGGTTATTCGTAGAAGCGCGCATTTGTTGTTAACTGACTCGAATTGGTGAATTAGAAAGGCGAATTAGTTATTCGAGATTCCATGACTGTGGCGTAAGGTTTATCGTATCAGCGTTCATTCGTTGTTAACAGTTTCCTATTAGTAATGTGATATCGAAAGAAGATCGCATGAGTTAGATTAAAGAGCTGGCATGTAAAATATACTCGTAAGGATTTTGTTGTTCTGGAATAGGTTTTTTTTTAATTTATTTATTTGGTCAGCCAACAACTGCTTAGACAATACATTTACATAAACGAAACAGACATCCATTAGTGTAGCAATTAATTATAGGCTAACACCACATGCACTATATACGGTTTTACAAAATTGTGTAATTAATATTATGTTGAAAACAAATATAAAATTGATAACAATAACTGTTTATAGCAAGTTAAAAATGGAAGATTAAAAAATAAAATTATATTACAATACAACAGATAAAATTAAAAATAGATATTTAATATTTTAAATTAAATTAAATTCTGATACAACATCAATACACTAGAGCAATTCGTAGTATAACAATAAATAGTAAATGATATAATATTACAATTAAAATACATTTAATTAAAATGGATTCAATTGCAATTAAAACAAAATAAATTAAACTGAAATGAATTAAATAAAAATAATTAAATTACAATTAAAAAAAAATTAAATAATAATTAAAATTAGAATTAATTGAATTAGAATTAATTAAATTACAATTAAAATAAAATGAATTGAATTAGAATTAATTAAAATATAATTAATATGGACTAAATTACAATCAAAATAAATTAAATTACAACTAAAATAAATTAAATTGAATAGGAACAAAGATTACCGAATGTAAGAATAATGCTCAAGAATTATTTTGTAAAATTTATTTAAATGATCGTGGTGTATATCTACAAGGTCACTGACACTGTTAAGCATCCTACATAAGCGCGGAATCGGAGAGTTAGCGCCCAAAACCGTTCTGCGTAAGGGTGGGTGTAGTGGGGTGATGGGATTCCGCGGATATCGAGATGGAGCACGAAACTTTATTAGAGTCAGAAGGTTAGGGCAGTCAATTTTATGTCTTAATAGCTTATAGAGTAACAGAGCGTCAATTACATCTCTTCGAGTTGACAACGAGTGCATCCTAAAGTATTTCAATCGAGTATTGTATGAAGGCATCTGTTTGCATTTCCCTTTCGAAAAAGTAAGGTGCCACAGGAATCGCTTTTGGATTCTTTCTAAGAGTAATTTATGTGTGGCTATGTATAGGTTTAAAAATTAAGTAGAAAAAGAAAATGTCTAGTAAGAAGAGAGATCTGACAGAAGCACAGCTATAGATATACAAAACGGTGCAAAAAGGTGACGAACGGACTTCTTTTATGTAAATAAAATGAAATCATATTCTTCAAATTTTAAATTTTGTAATGATAACTTCATAAAACAATCATTTGAATTGAAATATAAGTTTTGGAAATTTTATAAAAAGAAATTAAACTTTATTTTAATTATAAACACTAAATAATAGGCGATTTAGCGATATAATACATGTAAATAGATTAAAACCATTTCATGTCAGAATGTAAATATGTCAAGGCTCAAAAAGCCTAATAGCCAATTTGTGTAAAAAAAATATATCTATAGAGTATGTCATTGTCAAATTTGCTTCTATCAGATCTCTCTTCTTACTAGACATTTTCTTTTTCTACTTAATTTTTAAACCTATTCTAGAACAAAAAAATCCTTACGAGTATATTTTATAATATGCCAGTTCTTTAATCTAACTCATGCGATCTCCTTTCGATATTACAGTAAACATACGGGGTCGTGTTATTCGATATTACAGTTTTCTGAATCATGTAATTCGAGATTGCATGGCTACGGCATTAAGTTTTCCGTGGTAACGTGCATTCGTTGTTAAGTGTTTCGGATTAGTAAACTTACGGGAACGTGTTATTCGAGGTTACACTTTTCTGAATTATGTAACACACCCGAAACTCTTGATGTTTTTACCCGACTGCAAGAAGCATAACCCTTCTTTTTTCTTTTCTTTTTCGCGCGTATCTTGTATGTATGTATGTAATATTCTTTATTACCTCATATCTTCCAAACCGCTGAACGAATTTATATAATTAATATATCGTTAGATTCGTCATAATAACCCAAGTGTTGTTAGATAGGTGAAGTAAAAAAAAACTCAACATCACGACTGTGAGACGCTATACTTTAGATTTAAAGAAAAAAATTATGGATACTGCAATATGGGTATCGAATTAAAAAGCTCATCATGAGGACTCAAAAATGGTATACTCGAAACTTTGTTACTCCTGTTCTTCGTCACTTCGTCAAACAAATAAATATTTACTTACTGACTTCCCTTTTTTTGAAGCAATCGTGTAAAATCGTGATATCCATTTCAGAGATTTATATATCCCCCAGGAATTAAACCTGTTCCCGCGAGAAAATGAAAAGTAGCCTATGTTACTACTTATAACATTAACTATCCGTCAGTTCGGTACGTCATAATGATGGCGGTAAGTCAGCTCTTTGAGGAGTGGCTGGAGAGGCATCATGGCATCCTTACCTTCCACATGACACAGGTCCTTACCGGAGATGAGAGGGAGGTGCACCGGATTCAGGCGGAAGAAAACGCTCAGGGGTGTCGCCATTGTCTGGACCGCCTGGAGGACACGGTGGAGCTTACGGTTGAGGTGAGCCCGGCATGGTCGGTGCATCGCCGGGTCCTCGTCGGGGCAATCGGCAGCTGTAACCTCTCGCCTGGTCCAGGCCATGGTCCGGAGTGAGGGAGAATGAGTGGTGATGGAAACAGTCGCACACGTGAGGGAATGGACATCCTCACGCCCCAGCCGCCGAGACCCCCACCCCGACTACTAGTCATTGCAGGCGCGAGTTTTCGAACGACGTGCAATGTGTAGCTCGAAGTTCGTCCGTCCAAAAATTTTCCGGACCGAGCCCAGGACCTGTACCATGACGTTTAAAGTAAGATTGTTTCATTCTTATTGCCAGTGTGGATAAGAGATGGCGCTAGACAACCTGTATAGCTCTGTCTCTAACCCATAATGAAACAAGAATGAAACAAACTTACTTTGAACGTCATGGTAACCCCGCAGATCGTCGATAGCGCGTCGTGTACTGCGCGTTCCATAAAGAGGTGGCAACCAAACCGAAGGGGTCGAGCAAGGCCGATGACTACTAGGGCCATGGAAGGACTTCTGAAAAGGTGACCCGTGGTTCTAGAACGCAAAAAGCAACTAAAGAAACCTAAGTGTTGTTTTACTCAGTAAAAGTCTGGCACGCTCGCCCTCTACGCCCTAGAAGTCATAGATCTCACATAAAAAAAGCTTTCTGTCAGTGAAAGTCCCATCAAAATCGTTCTAGCCTTTTCGAAGATGTCTCCTATCCCCGGGAATTAAGATTAACTTCCTCTCCCGAGAATGAAGATGCCCTGCCCTCCAGAATTAAGTCCTGTCCCGTGGTATTATAAAAATTGATTAAGTTACTCATTATAACATTAGCTTTATCTATCCAAATGAAAATCCCGTCAAAGTTCAACCGTTTCAAAGACTTATCCTATATTATGAAACCCCGTTCCCGCAGAAAAATGAAAATTAGTCCGAATGACTCCTTGTAATATTAAATATCCATCGGTGAAATGTCCGTCAAAATTGGTCCAACCGTTTCGGAGATGTACATTCTCCCTGGGAATTAAGATCATATAATGTAATAAGTGAATTAAGGTACCCATTATTAACATTACATAGCCCATTAAAAGTTCCATCACCAGAAATCCCGTTCCCACGGGATCATGAAAAGTAGCCTAAGTAACTGCTTGTAACATTTGCTAACCGTCATTGAATGCCCCATCAAAATCGGTCTAGCCGTTTCTAATATTAGCTGGAACAAACTGAAAGATTACCAAAAATTTCAAAATTCACATTTTTTGTTATAAGTATCGAATACACTTTGATATACATTTAGAAAACAAATATTTTTTTGATATTACAAACAGACACTTACACACTTACATTTACAAACATTACACATTACATTTGTATAACCTACCTAGTCATCCGGCTCGCTTATTTTGTATCTTAAGATACAAATCTTAAGATACAAAATAAGCGAGCCGGATGACTAGGTAGTTTTGTGAACTTTAGAGTGGTAAATTTATGCCTAAAATAGAGTGAATAAATAGCGATATAAGATTATAATAACTAAAAATGAAAAAATTCTAATACGGAACATATTGACTGCCACAGTCGGGAACCATTAAAAATAATCCAGATTAAAATCATTCCATTTAATAAGGGTCCCGACTGTTGCAGTCAATATGTTCCGTATTAGAATGTATTATTTGTTTTATTTTATGTCTTAAAATTAATGCAATTAAATTGGCTTCTACGCTACTGGATTAAACTTGTTTTCTTCTTTTCAGTTTTTATTTAAAAAAAAAATTACGCAATCGGGATTTTTATTTTTTAAATTATTTTTTTTATTTAATTTACAAATACTATAAAATAATTATTTTGTTTTCGATTTTACTTTGCAGCTAAAAAATTTTTTAATTTCTATTTTGTGTTTTGTGTGTCCTGTATCGCAACTGGAACGGAACGTAGGGGAGGTTAGCTGAAAGCAGCCACCTTAACTTTGAGTTAAAAAAATCACGTGAATTACAGATTTCTCAAGAAAATAATATACTGGGTAGATAATTTATTAAACTTCTAGTATGTTCATTACTTAAAAATACCCTCAAACGAAATAGATTCAGTTAAATATATTTATTTTTGTATTCATGTTCGCTTTAATAAACTAAATATGCAATCATCCAACTTTAAAAGGATATTTGATGGCTACAAATTTGACTGAATTGCGATTTTCCTGAACATTTGTAATAACCTCAACCCATGACCCCTGGTCCTGGCATGAGTTAACTATAGTTGTTGATATACTAAAAAAATAACAATAACTAATGTATTCTTAAAGATGAGTTTTGCACATTTGTTGTTTATTTTATTCGTAGTTTTACACACAGCAATGAATTCACGTGATATTTTGAGATAGTGAATATATCTAAAACCAATCTTGAAATCTACTATTTATTCCAGCAAAATTAATAGAATTTACGATTTCTATAAGTACCTTGTCACGCAGACAAACTCACACACAAAAATTAGTTAACAATAAAATCATCACTACTTTATTAATATATATTTCAAGCGATCAGCAGGCCGCTTTGTCCTGTCCGCTTTGCCTTTAGACAACCAATTTTTTAAAAACATTATTTTTTCTTGATTTTTATCGTATTCCGAGATTAATACAACACAGACAAAGCTGAATAATAAGTATCCACACCAATATGAAAGGACCATTTAATAATTTAGAAAATTAATCAAAGCAGGATGAACTTGTCTTTTTTTATGTGAATTTACTTTCCCAAAAGATGAAGATCCGTTTAAATATTTTATTACTAGCTTTTGCCTGCGACTGCGTCCGCGTAGAAGTCGGAAATGGTTTTATCAGGTTTCTTTTTTTCAGGGATTAAAAGTACCCAGTGTGGTGACCAGGATATTTAAGAATAATCATACCAAGTTTCATCGTACAAACAGACAGACAGACAGACAAAAATGTTTTCTAATCACTTTTTTGGGTTCGGTGTCGGTCTAGTAACACCCCCTGCCAATAAATGGCATTTTTGATATTTTCAATGTACAGAATTGTCACTTCTACAGATTTCTTATAAGTATAGATATTGTTCCATAAAAGCAGCTTATTTATACGAAAATCGTAAAGCTACATTATAAAAAAATATTATTTTTGCTATTTGGAATATCTTCGAAAGTCGATTCGGGAATAAAACTTTTTACATAGGTAGATGTTAACAATGAAACATTGATTTCTATTATTTTAGTACCGACGGTCTCGATAGATGGCGTTAACGTCAGTTTATAAATCGGTGTGGTTTCGTTACCGGCATTTGTACAAGGGCAACGATGTTATTCGAATAAAAAATTCAACTCAAAATACTCAGATCAGGACACAGTTGTGGTTTTATTTTTAACCCTATCAGTGTTCGCATTTTCGCAAAAAGTGCAACATTACCATCTTACCGAGATGGTAGACAGTAGGTAAATTTATAAGAAACCGTCGGTGTGCAAGTCTGACTCGCATTTCACCGGTTTGTATGTTTATTCGCAAGTCCCGCGGGATCCGCGGGATTGCTGAGTGCAACCCCGCAGGCATGCGGGATTGGATTCCCTAGTTGCGACAGTCGCTGTCGTCATTTCACCAGAAAGATCCCGCCGGAACTCTGTCCGCCATGCCGCGACTTATCGTGGCAGTGGAGTTTTGCCCCGGCTTTGCATCTCCACGCGCAAATCGTGCATAAGTGCAAGGACTGTCGCCTCCCATGGTGGCAGATCAGCAAGGAGGCTCGCCGCATCGCGAGCAAATTTGACTTTGGATTGTTTCTACAGGTTTAAATTGAAAGTAATTTGGGATTTATTATGCTTTTGCATTTTGAAAGTACTACATACGTAATAAATGAAATGGAATTGATAAAGAACATGGATGGCCAACTGAATTAGATATCTTGATTAATATAGCCAAGAGACTAAGAATAAACAAATTAAGCAATTGTGTTCATAAAAATGGTACCATCGAATTTATAATGATGAAGCTACCTTCTGGTGGGCACTAAAACTACGTAATAAAACAATGTATCCGTGTTGTATTTGTGCTTATTAGAATTGCCATGAGATGCATCCTAGACACAAGGTACTTACTTACTATCTAACTAGCCTGATCATGAAGCCGAAAGGTATATACCGAAACTTCGCAATAAAACAATGTAGGTATCCTAATCATATTTGTGCTTATTAGAATTATTATGACATGCACTGTGGCTATAAATTATTATAATAAAACTTTTTACAAAAAACATTAACCGATTTCTAAATAAACAAACACTAACAAATGCAAAATAACTTTAAATTCAGAAGTTGATGTTAAATAACGACGCACCAAAACAGCCAGAAACACGCCTTAAAGAAAGAGTATGGTACAGGTGCGAAGTAGGTCCATAATAAATAAAGTGATACTAATTAGGAACCAATGGAATATTTCGAGCACTGCCGTGCCTGAGATATTCCACTGGTAGGTAACCTACCCTATAATCCTCTCTCATATTTATAAGAGCAGATTACAGGTTCTAACATTTAACCTTAACGTATATTAACGGTAACCAGTAGTAACGAAATAAATATCGTGATATCTGCTTGTTATTTCAGTATATTACAAAGAACTCTTTTGGCTTGTTACTAATTGACCTATACGAGAAACGCAAACAAAATATATTTGCACCAGAGACACGTGACGCCATCTCTTGTACACTTACAGCACACTGGCACAGCTAGTACAGTCCATGGCACAAAGATGCCAGTACTCCATGTATATGTAAATAGCAACTTTGTGTCAAACATTTATCATCATTATTTTTTACTTTATTTAAATAAATATAATATGGAGGAATATGTCAATGAAATTAAAATTTATGTTTTTTTTTTCTAATACACAGTTCCGAACAGCGCCATCTATGACCAAATAAGTAAAATCATAATGTCGTTCAGTGTTCTTTCGTCAGTATTGCAAGTTTCTAAAACTTCCAAATTTATAGGATTTCACATAATTCTGAAGTCAAATTCAAAGCCATTTATTTACATTGTGGTGATCTTTATGAGCAAAACTCTACAAAATTTATCGCAAAATTTCCTATAAAGAAAATAGTAAACATTCTGAACTCAAGACAACAAAACATTAGTTTAAAGATATTTTTACTCACAGAAACAAAAAAAAACTTTAAACTAATCACAAATTTAAATAATAGATTTTAAATTAAAATATATAACATAACAATTTAAATTAGATACTTACAATTTGGCATCTGTATCACTAGGTAACAACATACAATTGCAGTAGGTCCAGCAACAGTAAAACCGAACCAAAACGATCTACAACACATTTTTATAATGATAGGATTGACAAGAACCTTTTTTGAAAAATTCGGTCAAAGAATAAAAACTTTGTGAGATGAGCCACTTTTTCAGTACTTTGCATAATTTTCCGTAAGGTCAGTTATAAAATTTGGTATCGAGCTATATATAAGTGGAGCCATGTACACACAACTACGTCTAAATAATTCAATTTTTGGTACTGGCAATTGCAAATGATAGTGCGAATCTTTTCGTTTTTTTATTATTGTTTTTTGTTTCAAATATTGAGGAATTAGTTTTAACAAATTTAGCGATTTTATATATATAAATACAAGGAACTGTGAGAAGGTTATGTGATTTAAACACTGGTCTGCAAGAATCAGTCCATTACATGTCAAAAATTGCACAAATGCTTTTTTTGTGCTAGTAGAACTCTAGAAACTTTAGAGGAGTTTCCCCAAACAATAATACCATATCGGATGACAGAGCTAACATAGGCGTGATATACCATTTCCGCGGTCAGTCGGGATGTCTCGTTTTTAACCTTTTTTGAAGCGAAAACGAATCTATTTATTTTCATATACTTCATCAATATGCTCCCTTCACGTGAAATGCTCATCAACAGTTATACCTAGAAATGTTTTATGTATCTATTTCACTATTTGATCCAGTGCTACTTCAAGATGAATTTTACTTATTTGTGTTTTACTTATTTTCTTATGTTGGCAAAATGCAACTATTTTCTTTTTTATGGTATGCCATAAAAATCTAGAGAAATATCAGATCCAAAAAAGTATCTACAATATTCTGATGTGTATAGGTACCTATTTGTTTTTAAATTCTAAACGTTTTTTTTTTTAACGTAGGTTTATTTTATATGAAGTTAATAAAGTTATTTTACTTGGAAATTAATCTTTTTAAATTACCCATAGCTCTCACCAATTCATGAGCAAATTTATCTACACTATACTACACTATATACCTACTACACAATTGATACTAAAAATAACTTGTTATTTAAAGTAAATTATTAAATGAAAAAATTACGAGTAGAGTGATAATTAGGGTTGGCAGCCCAAGCAGTCGTGTATTAGAACAATGACAGGTTAGTACAAGTGTATAATCTATGGGCGAGACGGTCGTGGGCAGTGCGGCGCGTGGCCTTGCGGAGTGAGCAGCGAGCAGCGAGCATGGCGACCGAGTCAACGGCGCAAGGCAGTGAGCGGGTCACGGTGCGCCTCGCCACCCGCCACGACATGCACCACGTCTTCGACATGATCCAGGTGAGCACAGTCATCTCGCACCTCACTGTTACGCTCTGATGCATTGCAATATCTACACCTGTCAAAATCAACTCCTACGCACCTTGTGATTACTTAATGTCAACGTAGATTTGACATTACAATAAAATAGGTCTTGTCTGATTAGACTGCGTTAATAGGAATTATACTCGTAAATAATATAAGTACGTTTCATGAGTATATAATTAAATATTATATTCCACAACTATCACACAAAGCCGTTTAGTTACAAGCTAAGCAGAGCTTGTGATATGAGTACTAGACAATTGATAAACATAAATAAATATTAAAGATAAATTAAACCCAGACACAAAACAAATTATCATGTTCATCACACAAATATTTTCCCTGAGTGGGAATCGAAACCACGACCTTTGGCATAGCAGTCAGGGTCCCTAACCACTAGACCAACAGGCCAGTCAAAATGTATGATAAGATACATAATACTAGGTAGGTACTTAACTATTATTAAATTCATAATAATATGTATAGCAGTATCTATGCAGTACTTTTGTTGTTACTCTGATCTATGATGTGGTTGCACTTGTCTGATGTGTTGGTCCAAAGTTAATCTGATTAACGATTATTGATTAAAAATCATAATAAAAAAATTTGATTATGATTAATTTAATTTTTAATCATTAATTAAATGACAGTCATTAATCGTCAATTTGATTGTTTGATTAACTATTAATAATAATATAAAATTTAATTTTCAGAATTTTCTTCTATGGTGTTAGTAACAATGTTCTTAGCCTAGTGTTAGTAAAGCATAATAAACTGAAATAATAATGACAGGTATATTAGGCGCTTGCTCTAGCATAGAGTCCTATCGGCCGGCACATGCGGTCAGGATGGCGCTGGGGCCGCCACGTACATGCGCCAGTAAAGACGCACTTCGCTTTCGTATGACAGCGTGAAAGCCGTCCACGCGCGCCTCCGCGAACACGCCATTCGCGCTACAGTACCGCGGCAGACCCATGAGCATCCTGAAGGCGTTATTATATTGCATACGCAGGGCGTCGTATGTCCTCCGCGTGTATTTGGCCCACAAACTGCACGTGTAAAAGGTCTGGCAGAAAGCTCTAAGTAGTGTGACCTTGACTTGTTCAGTACACCGTGCGAATCTGCGAGCCAACATATTACAGCGAACAGACAACGTCCTGCGTTCCCTCTCCACATCCATATCATCTTTAAGGTGCTCGGTGACCCAGTGGCCCAGAGACTTGAAGTGAGTGACTTGGTTTAATGGTGTACCATAGAGTGAGACGGGAAGTGCCACTGTGACCTCTTTTCTAGGTGCTTTAAAAACCATAACTTCACTCTTTTTTACATTGTATCTGTATATTAACTACTTAATTATTAATTTATTTAAATTATTGGAAGAGCAACAACTCAAAAACAGTAATAAATAAGTAATCCAAATGTAAACATTCCTTATTCCAATTTCACAGAATATACTTTTATGGTCTTTTTTTTAGGTAACATTTCAACTCGCCCTTGGGCAGAGCAAGAGGGAGTGTCAAATTTTTACTGACTAAAACCCACTCGTAATTCCTTCGTCGTCTTGCATTCCAGGGCCGGGTTTTCCTTTCAGAAGCGAACTCATGGCCCCAGTAGCTGCTAGCATGGCTTCGACCCTGTTGAGCCCCCCTACGGTTTATGAATATCTCCGTGCGTGTCCACTCGCGCGTGGAACACTACGCGCCATCGACGACGTGGGCTGGTCCGGATAGTTACTGGACGGTCAGACGACAAGCTACCCATTGCTCGCCGTCCACAAGCCCGCGCCTTCGGTGGCCATCGACGACTTGGGCTGGTCCGAACGGTTACCGGACGGTCGGATGCCGAGCTGCTCATTGCTCGCCATCCACAAGCCCGCTTCTACGGTGGCCGTCGATGACTTGGGCTGGTCCGGACGATTACCGGACGGTCGGACGGCGAGCTGCCCATTGCTCGCCGTCCACAAGCCCGCGCCTACGGTGGCCGTCGACGACTTGGGCTGGTACAGATGGTGATGGCGGTGATAATGATGATGATGATGATGGATCATGATTAATTTAATCAGATTAAAATTAATTAATTGATTAAAAAATAATTGATTAATGGCAAACACTGGTCTCCAACAACCGATAAACCAGTGTTTGGAACTCGCCAGCTACAGTCAACCTATTTCGAGCCGGAAGGCTTCGCAGTTTTTTTTTTCCATAAAAATGAATCAGCTTTTTATTGAATACTAGCTTTTGCCCGCGGTTTCGCCCGCGTATATAAAATATTAACTACAACAAACAAAAAAATCTTTTAAAAAATTAAAAAAGTAACTATATATAAAACTGAAAAGAAAAAAAACAAGTTCAGTCCAGTAGCGTAGAAACCAATTTCATTGCATTAATTTAGACACATAAAATAAAACAAATACAATAATATATTCTAGAACATATAGACTGCAATAGTCGGGACCTACCATCATCATCATCATCTTCTTGCCCTTGTCCCATCATATTTGGGCTCAGCGCAACACAATAGCCGGGACCCATATTAGATAAAAAAAGAAAGAAAGAAAAAAAAAACCGTTTATTCGTACCTCACACATACAGTAGATAGATGTAGATAATATATATAATGTTTTTTTTTTGCAGTCGGGATTTTTAATTTTTTAAAATTATTTTTTTTGTTTTAAACTTTTTAGTTATTATAATCTAATATTACTATTTATTCACTCTACATAATATAATAGAACAGAATTCAGAACAGAGCATTCTGGTCCCTTGCCAAATCGGTCGAAACGAACTTCTGTAGGCCCACATTGCCTCCGCTGGTTAAACCTGATGGAACACTGGCTCATACAGCGAGAGAGAAAGCAGGTCTCTTTGCAGCTCTCTTCGCCCACAATTCTCGTCTTGACACTAGCAGTGCTACTCCACCAACTCCACCTCACTGCAACACCTCAATGCCCGATATTCGCATAAGGAACAGAGAAGTTTTGAGAGCACTGTGTCGTCTAGACGTGAATAAAGCTAGTGGACCAGATGGTATACCAGCAATAGTTCTCAAGGCATGTGCGCCCGAGTTGTCTCCTGTATTGACGCGCTTGTATCGCCTCTCATTTAGGACTGGTATAGTGCCCAAGTCCTGGAAGCTTGCTAACGTGCAACCCGTGCCCAAAAAGGGCAGTCGTGCCGATCCTGCCAACTATCGACCGATTTCAATAACCTCCATACTCTGCAAGATTATGGAGCGTGTATTGAACTCGCGCCTCCTGGCATACCTGGAAGGTAACGATCTCCTCAGTGACCGACAATACGGGTTTCGCCAAAATCGGTCTACTGGGGACCTACTAGTGTATACCACTCACATGTGGGGCGAGGCCCTCGAGAAGAATGGAGAAGCGATTGCTGTCTCCTTGGACGTCTCGAAGGCCTTCGACAGGGTATGGCACGCTAGCCTTTTGAGTAAGCTTCCAGCGTACGGCATTTCCCCTGGCCTGATTAACTGGGTAAAAGACTTTCTGAGTGAACGGTCTCTCCGAGTTGTTGTCGATGGATGCTCATCAGAGCCCATGACGACAAATGCCGGAGTTCCTCAGGGGTCAGTTCTCTCTGCAACTCTTTTCCTGCTGCATATTAACGATCTGCTGATGCCCGGTATCTATGGGTATGCAGACGATAGCACAGTTGTAGAGAGGTACCTGCCAGGTCCTCGGGCCAGTAAGGAGCAAATTCGGTCCGAACGAGAGGCTATGGTAGAGCGTTCGAATGTCTCACTTCAGGCAGTCTCCAAGTGGGGCGAAACCAATCTGGTTAAATTCAACGCCGCCAAAACACAGGCGTGTCTGTTCACCGCTAAGAGGAGCCCGTTCACCTTGGCTCCCGTTTTTCAGAATGTATCCCTGGAGTGCACCGACCGCCTTCAACTCTTAGGAGTTGAAATTTCCTCAGATCTCAATTTCGGGCGGTTCATTGAGTCCAAAGCCAAGGTAGCTGCTAGAAAACTAGGCGTTCTTGCAAAGGTCCGACGGTACTTCACACCGGGACAGCTTCTAATGTTATACAAAGCACAGGTCCGATCGTGTGTGGAGTACTGCAGTCACATATGGGCTGGTGCTGCAAAATGCCATCTAGCAGCTTTGGACTCTGTGGAAAGGCGTGCGAAGAGGCTAATTGGGGATCCAGATTTGGTTAAGTCCAATCTACAAAGCCTCGAGCACAGGCGCAGAGTAGCCAGCCTATCGGTATTTTACAGGTTACATTTTGGAGAGTGTGCGCGGGAACTGCATGACTTGATTCCGCCATCTCCTTTCTACCATCGGACAAGCCGACGAACGGCGAGTATCCACCCTTACGTTGTTGAAACTTCAACGGTCCGGACTAAGCGTTTCGCTTCGTCGTTTATACCGCGTACATCGAAGGACTGGAACAATCTGCCTGCTGCGGTCTTTCCGTCTAACTATAATATAGGTGTCTTCAAGGCTAGAGTGAATAGGCTCTTAATAAACTAGTGCGCCTGACCATCAATGATTGCATCTCCACTTACCATCAGGTGGGATCGCAGTCAAGCACTGGTTTATATCAATTAAAAAAAAAAAAAAAAGAATTTTATTTTGCAAATATGGGTAATACACAACAGTTCTTATGATATATAAAAGCCCAGCCACAATTTACCATTCGGCAAGCAAATATTTACATTATATTCCATCGTTGTTATTACATTAAAAATATTACCAGATCAATTTTTAAATTATAGTTATCAAATTGTTATTCATTGTATTTATTAAAAGGAAATTTTAAATTATCATTTTACTATAAAGCATGTCATTAAATTTTAAAATACAGATCAATTTATAAATTATCATTATTAACATTATAGTCAAAGTCAAAGTTTTTTATTTCACATAGGCCTACATGGGCACTTATAAAACGTCTGAAGCTAGTGCACGGTTCCAAATTGGTCGTTTCCTATGGAGAAGAACCGGCAAGAAACTCCATGGTTACTCTTTTAAAAAAGAATTTGTTGTTACAATATTTCCATATTACAGCATATTTAGATATTATGTAGAACAGTGTAGACTGGTCAATATTGTACTATAAAGTATAATAAAAATAATCATAATAAAAAGGAACCTAAGAATTCGCGGAGTCTACAGTGTTCCCACATTCACATTATAACAAAGAGGCTATTTAAATAAAAGCAAGTAAAATAAATAATTACAATTATTAATAAATGATACGTCAACAAAAAAAAAAAAAATATTGCAAAAGCAATGTGTTGGAAAGAAAAAAAGTTTATATTACAAAAATGTTGAGCAGTCAATAGATACATTTACAAAATATTATGAGCTACCAGGGGGCCACATGTGCAGAAGCAGTCATTGCCATACAAGCGTGTTTTCGACATAGTCTTTAACCTTGTAATACGCTTTTTTAGTTAGGACACGCTTAATATGGGTTTTGAACTTTCCCTCGCTTACTTTTGGCAGCTTATTATAAAAGCGTATGCTGTCTACTAAAAATGACTTGCTGGTCTTAGCTAATCTCCATTTGGGTAACACAATTTCGTGTTTACTACGCGTATTTATGTTATGATAATCGCTTCTAATTTTGAAGAGTCCTAGGTTTTTACGAACATACATAATACTTTCTAAGATATAAAGAGAAGGCAAAGTCAGTATATTGATTTCTTCGAATTTATTTCTGAGGGACTCTCTATAAAAAAATAATTCCAACATATTCTGTTTTACATCATGCGAAAATAAACAAAAAATTAAAAATTGGTAAGTAAACGAAATAAAATAATAACAAAAAGTCATTATAAACACAGTTAAGTTAAAGGAACAGTTGGGAAACTGCCTACAAACGGTCGAAAGGCGCACTCACACAAACATACGCATCTACGAGACCCCGAAGTATCACTCGCAGTGCTGTCAGTAGCGCGTGCCGCGTCAAGACGAGTGGTCACGTTTATTAAAGTTTGCGCGATCTTTATAAAAATGCTCCGAGCGTATTGCGTAGTATACGGCTGCTTGAACTCAGCTTCTTCAAAACCGGAGCTATCGTTTTTCAAACTTCCTGCTGACTGTGTAAGAATGATTTATTATTATAATATTGTATCGAATAAAATTATGAGTCCGTGTGATCACAATAAATTCGTAAACTTAAATCTACTTTTTTTTTACTACTAAGGGGCCTATTACACTACTCGATATTAAGAAAGTCTAAGTCGATGTCGCGTAGTGGAATAAGGGTCAGACTGTCTTACTCGGAACAAAAAATAAGAGACTCTCAATATCGTGTGCTGATAACGCATAGTGTAATAAAGAAGTCCTTTACATTTGTTTACTTTTTTTTACTTTAACTCTTTCATCATGGGTATCGTTTTCATGATTGTCGAGGGTTTTAAATCCGATAGTGATGTCAAAATGGAAATCCAAGATGGCGGCTGGAAAAAATGTCATTTTTTGTCATAGGTGTCGTTTTCGCGGTTTTCGAGAGTGTTGAAGCTGATAGTGCTGTCAAAATGTAAATCCAAGATGGCGGCTGCAACAAATTATCAACTTTTTCATTATGGGTGTCGTTTTCATGATTTTCGAGGATGTTAAATCCGATAGTGATGTCAAAATGGAAATCCAAGATGGCGGCTGCAAAAAATTATCAACTTTTTCGTCATGTGTGTCGTTTTCGCGGTTTTCGAGAGTGTTAAAAAGGAGTTAACAATAAAAATAATTGGTTACTTCAAAAAACCTGAAATACTTCTGAATTTGCTTTTATGGCGGGCTGTGATATTGTCTTTTGCTCAGGTTAACTGATGCGATGTCATAAGATTACGCATTTAAATTTTATTTGTAAACTAGTTATTTCTGTTCGATTGAATGATCACTACAAAACACATTTTTTTTTTCATAAAAATAAACAATATCAAAAACATTAAGTAACAGTGACAACCCTATTGTTTTAATGGAGCGTAGGTATTTATTTTATCAACTAGGCTTAGTTTCTATACTGTTCCATATTTATACTGTGTTATAAATCAATTAATTAAAAAAAAATACATTATTAACTCTTATCATTAAAAAAATCTTGTATAGAATAGTAACATTTATCTATTAGTAGAGATGTTACTCTTTTTTTTAAACGACTTCAAAAAAATAAAAGAAGGAGGTTATCAATTCGGTTGTATGTTTACTTTTTTTTATGTGTTACCTCAGAACTTCGTCGTTTATGAACCGATTTGCAATTTTTTTTTAACTTTTAGAGGATATGCTTTCCGATTGGCACACTTTTTTTCAGAATCCAGTTTTGATGATGGGATCCATGAGGAATCGAGGGAGCTCCTCAAATATTGTAGGCAACCATATGGTGATTTTGGTATTTTCATCAATAACTTAAGCAATTAGAGTCAAAAAGTAACTTTTAATGAACTGAAACTGATGAAGTAGACTAGAAATGGCCTACGGAACTTCATAGATATCACAATGAATATAGTTAAGCGACTATAACAATACAAATAAATAAATGG
This sequence comes from Mythimna vitellina, assembly GCA_949316375.1. Lineage (NCBI taxonomy): Eukaryota > Metazoa > Arthropoda > Insecta > Lepidoptera > Noctuidae > Mythimna > Mythimna vitellina. The sequence goes on along the minus strand of OX438687.1, from coordinate 129,003 downwards.
TTCTGATAAGTATGTTGAAAATTGTATCATGAACTGACGATGATGATGGAGCCGGAAGGTAGGCACTGGACAAAGAGAAGTAAACCACTGGAACTCCGTAATTAATCAATGTAACCTAGCAGTGTTTGGGTTAATTCGAAATGTCATGAGAAATAGGCACTCTGGTTACAAACGATGCCGAGAAACAGCGACTTCCGAAATTAAAGTTATTTTGATCCTTTAGTGTTTTTTAAGGTTCCGTAGCCAAATGGCAAAAAACAGAACCCTTATGGATTCGTCATGTCATTCTGTCTGTCCGTCCGTATGTCACAGCCGCTTTTTTCAGAAACTATAAGAACTATACTGTTGAAATTTGATGTGTAGATTTATTCAGTGAACCGCATTAAGATTGTCACACAAAAATTGTAAAAAAAAAAAATTGTGGGTTCCTCATACTAACTGACAGTCATTACCTAGAGGTCATTGAACCCTAAAATTTGTTGACATCTGATCTCTTTGAGGAACGCGTAAATAAATAAAGCGTTGTACGGCTTTATTTATTTATTAAAACTTCATGCAACACGAAGGTAGAAACATAAAATAGATAGGTACAGAAGTCTATCTCATGTATGTACTTCGCTTTTCATACCTGAGCTCAGCGATCGCGCTAGGCTCAGCACGTGGCGCCGAACTGTCCGAGTGCGACCTTTTGTGGTACAAAGGCGGACTTAATGCCTTAGGCATTCTTTAACAGTCAACTAAGGGTGGTGAAGTGAAAACATGGCTAGTGTGCATACAAACACAAAAAAAAAGATTATTAAAAAAAACAAGATTAAAAATGAATATATATATAAAAGGGGGTTTTTGAAACGATTCCGCTATTGGTTTTGGTACGGTCCAAACAATAGCCAGATGGCCGAGCGGTGAGCTAACCATTGCTCGTCGTCCGCAAGCCCGCGCGTACCGAGGTTAGTAGTTGGTTTCGTCATCACCGATGTCCGTTCCTTCATGCGTGCGGCCTTCTCCTTCGCTAGCCGCCTGAGGCGGCCGCTTGCTGTTCTCCCTCGCTTTGGGCCATGGCCTGAACTAGGGCCTGGTGCGAGAGACCACCACCACCGATCGCCTACAAGAGGACACGGCGGTGCTCGAATCCACCTAAGCGGATCCAGGCAGTCCACATTACGGTGACACCGAAGTATTTCTTCTACCTGAATCAGGTGCAGTAATCTCCCGAACTTACCATCTCCGGTGAGGATTTGCGTCACACGAAAGGTGGGGACACCGTGACGCCTCTTCGGCCATTCCTAAAAGAGGGGATTCACCACCATGACTATGGCGTTCTCGATTGCGATATAGCTAATGTTATAATGAGAACTTTAAGTTACCTTTTATCTTCTACGGGATCGGAACTTACTTCCTGCGGTGGGCGAACATCTTCATTTCCGGAAGGGAGGAGTGGTCGAACTTTCATTAGGTTGCTGCTAATTTTATAACGAAGTCACGAATAATAGCTAGTAGATAATAAATAACACATTGCCTACTGTATTTTTTTTTATATGGTCATGATATATCATTTTGAAATCCTTTTGATGAGCCCTTTAATTTAATACCCATATTGCAGTATCCAAATATGTTTTTTTTTACTCAAAAGTATAGCGCCTCACAGTCTTTATGTTGGTTTTTTTTTAACATCACCTATCTAAGAACACTTGAGTTATCAAGACGAGTCTAATAATATCTTAACTATATAAATCCGTCCAGTGGTTTGGAAGATATGAGGTAATACAGAATATTACATACATTCATACAATATACGCGCGAAAAACATAACCCTTCTTACAGTCGGGTAAAAAACCAAAACAACAAACTTTACCTCTTTTTAATGTTAGATAGATGTTGATGTAGAATACTAATACATAGGTACAAATGCACGTATAGAACTCTATACTTTTTTTTTTATTACTTTATTGTCCGTCTGTCTGTCTGTTTGTCTATTAAGACCCTTTTTCTCGGGAACGCCTTGAGGTATCGAGTTGAAATTAAAACCAAACCAAGATAAACGGTCTTGACAGACAGACAGACAGATGGACGGACAACAAAGAGAACCTATAAGGGTTCCTTTTTTTTCTTTTTGAGGTACGGAATCCTAAAAAAGGGGGGAAAGGCGTCTAGTTTTTCATAGTCGCATTTACCTAATGCTAAATCCAGATGTTGTCAACATTTTACGTAAAAAAAAACTTTTAACAAAAAATAAAATAACAGACTTCACTAAAAAAAAAACACTAAAAGGATCAAAATAACTTTAATTTCGGAAGTCGGTATTTCTCGGTATTGTTTGTTTCATATTTACCACCGAATTCTGAAATTAAAGTTATTTTGATCCTTTTACTGTTTTTTTTTTTCAGTGAAGACGGTTATTTTTTTTGTAAAAAGTTTTTTATTTTACACTTTTTAGTTGCGATACACTTATAATTAGAGTGCCTATTTTTCATGAGTATTCGATTTAACCCAAAAACTGCTAGGCTACATTGTTTTATCACCATGATCAGATCAGTTCGATAGTACCTTATAGCCAAAGTGCATCTCATGATAATTCTAATAAGCCCAAACACGGCTAGGATACATTGATTAATTATAATATAATAATAATAATAATCGTTTATTTTCACAAAGCCAAATACAATTTGTCCATCTGAAACGAACATATAAACAATTCTGTACAATACAACGCTATGCATTAATTGAGACAGAGTGAACGTCTGTTTCTGTGCTTTACATCTTCACTGATGTAGTTTTCTACCTTAACTCTTTAACTACGGTTTGTCAGATAGTCACAGAAGAGGTTAAAAGTTACGTCTTTTATTCCCAAGCTTTCTAAACCACGTAGAAGAATGAGAGTTTAGACAGTGTCGAAAGCTAAATCAAGAAATATAGTTTTAGTCCTAGGATCAAGATTCTTAACAATTTGGTTTGTCAGCTCAAGAACAGCATCCTCTGTTGATAAGCCTCTTCTAAAACCATATTGGTTTGGCGCAATTATGTTCTTACAATCGAGTTATCTAAGCAATCTTTTGTTCAGAACCTTCTCCATAATTTTGGACAGTGTGGTACAGATATAGGTTCTCGACACGGTCACCATCTCCACCCTTAAATACTAGTGTGACTAATGCTTTCTTAAAAGTGTCGGGGAAAATACCCTTTGAGATACATAAATTACAGATATGCGTTGTTGCTTGAACGAGTACACGTCTGGCAGACTTAATGACTGATGCTGGTATTCCATCGTGACCTACTGCATAATTATGTTTTAATCCTGTAATTATATTATCTACTAGCTGTTGCCCGCGACTTCGTTCGCATTAACTTCATAAAACTGTACAATCATTCTGTGCTTGCAATTTATTTCGAAAGCATCGCAATTATTGATTGTACTTTAACATAAGACGGTTAAAGGTAAAAACGAAAATTACCTTCAGGAAACATGTTATGTACTCGTCCAGATACAGATGTATGAACGTCAATGAATAGAAAGAGTATGTATGGGTCATAGCAGTTGGCACTTCTGCCTACCCCAAGGAACATACATACATAAACTAATGATTTTTGCATTAGTTTATGTATGTTTCTGGTTTATGTTCTGGTAAAACAACATTATATGATTTAAAACCCTCGCCACAGTGAGCACGCCACAATCGCAACGGTAATGCCTGTCTTTGAGGAGTGACTACAGAGGCGTCACGGCCTCCTCTCTTTATACAGGACTCACCTGATGTGGGTGTTCCGGAAGGTATCTGTATTGAATTCTGCAGGAAAAAACACTCGGGTCTCACCATTGTGCGGATCGCCCGGAGAATACGATGGAGTATACGGTGGAAGTCAGTCCCGCTTGGTCGGAACGCCGGCGCCGCCATATCCTCGTGGGGGCGATTGGTGGAGAAAATGACAACCAGTAGCCTTCTTCAGTGAAGCACTACGATCAAAGAAGGTGGGTTCCCAGCCATCGCAAACACGGGATTACGGTGGTGCCTTCCGGCCATCTGATCAAAACAATCCTGAATCGACGGCGCGTAGTATTCTACGCGCGACTCAAAGAGATGTCAGTAAATGGATAGGGCTCTCTAGGGCTGATGTCTGCTAGGACTGGATATCATTCGCAAGAATTACCTCCCATAACAATTTTCGCCTCAATAATGTGTCACTGAAGAGTTTAAGCAGTTAGACAGCTTTGCACTTTTGTTTACCTATAGTAAACGAAGGAGCATAATCGGGACACCAACCTTCAGCTAGATAATGTGCACTGATAGTGCAAAGCCTTAAGTGAATCCAAAAACTACCATCATAATCAACTATCTTCCTCCACAACAGTACTTCTGAAGAATTTGGGAGAGAATGCTTACATTGATTGTTGCAGTTTGATCATTTTGGGAGTTACTTGTTCATTTACCTATGATTTTTTTGGCTTGTTTTTAACTGACGTCCACGTATAACATACAAATGTTTCTTCGATAGTGGAAACTACTCTATGAAGAGTCTCCAACTTTTGAATGAATTTCGGCGACATCTTGTGAGTGTGTATCTCCGTCAAATCGAACTCGCATATTGATGGCCAAACCGAGAAATTACTGACGCCGATTGCCTCTGTGAGGGCACAGCGGTCTACCCAAGCTGGACTTCTACCGCATACTACACCGGGTCCTCCGGGCGATTCGCAAAATTGTACTTATACCGAATCCGGAAAAGCAACCGTTTGAAACACCCACAACAGTCCTGAGCTTGTGCATCCAAAAAACAATGAAATTACGGTAAACAAATGTAGCAGCCTATTAGTATTATCCCTGAGATTGGCCTCCCTCAGGGGGTTGTTCCAGTGTTGGTCACCATTCACTGCAAGAAGGTAACGTCCAGATGTCGCCGTAAGGCTGTAAGGAATCTGAGATACATCATACGTTGTCGATCAGAAAAACACATTCGATTCCGTTTTATATGAAGCAGTGACTGCAAATAATAAAACACGCCATTATTAGGCCGCAAGGTGCCATCATCCCGGAGGACACAGTGGAGCATACAGTGGAGGTATGCCCCGCAAGGGCGTAGCACCACTTTGGCCTCGTGGAGGCAACCGGCTTCAGAGACCTTTCGCACCGGGCTCTGGTTTAGGCGAGATCCAGAGCGAGGAGTAATGGCAGGCGGTCGCCTCCTTCTGCAAAGTCTTAATGCTAGCGAAGGAGGAGGTCGCAAGCGTAATTGAACGAACGTCCTCACGCTAATCCGAGATTCCGACCCCGACTACCAGCCACGGTAGACGCGGGCTTGCGGACGTCGAGCGATGGGTAGCTAGCCGTCCGCCCGTCCGGTAGTTGACCGGACTGAGCTCAGTCGTCAACAGCGCGTAGTGACCCACGCGCTCCTCAAAGAGATGTTGCAAAGAGCAAGTTGAGGGCACAGGTGTGGTTTTAGTCAGTAAAAGATTGACACGTCCTCCCACTCCAACCAGAGCGGGAAAAGTCATTGGATTCCAACCTTAAAAAAAAAGAAAAAGGTGCCATAATCATCATTATCATTTCAGCCGAAAGACGTCCACTGTTGGGCATAGGTCTCCCCAAGTGTCGCCATAATGACCGGTCCATCCATCGGATTACGTGATCGTCACCAGGTTATCAGTCCACATGGGGGCCTTCCAATGCAAGGTACCATGTAACCCCTTCCGAAAATTTGGCCGTGTTATTTTAAAGTCAATAATTAAATACACATAGGTATTTACTTTTATCGCCTTTGGTCACAGTAAAAGTTGTTAAAAATGCCTCAGTCTAACACCAGTAGATTTAAAATGCACAATGCCATCTATCAAATTTAATATGAAGTTCAACATTCATTGTCATCATTTTTTCAACTTTGCGTCTTTAGATGGCGTTGCGAGTTGCGTGTGGTGTAATTTTTAACTTCTTAAAAACTGTAAATTCATACCGTTTGTATTTCATAATATGCTTTGTTTTATTGCCATGAAACAAAGCCTAAGTAATGTATCAAGTTACACAGAATTTTAATGTATAAAAGCTATCTACATCGATTTCTAACATTTTGCGTGATACGCACACAACTTAAAATTTCTACAGATATATTATGTATAGATATATAAAAAAATGAAAGCATGCAAAAATATATAAAAAAAAAACTTATTTACGGTGAAAAAATAAAACAAAAAATTTCGCAAGAGAGCCACATGGGATCCGAACAACCTATAAATTATACGCAAGTCTAGATACGAAACCACTGCGCTACGGTCTTCGGTGATGCAAATTTAAAATAGACGTTCTTATATAAACGTCATAATTGACTGGTTGGCTCCTTATCGATGATAGCGTGATGATTTTCGTTTCAGAAGTAATATTTGCAGCTAAATGGTATAATGTAATATTATTGTACGTGATTTTACTCGCCGCTTTGATTTTATTATGTGTTTTGATTAGTTTTTACAAAATATTAAGATATCGAATAGAAATGTTAATTTTGTTTCGAAAACATGGTAAAAGTTAGTTTTATTACAAAAAAAAAGGATAAAATAATGTCAAAATTTTTAACTGTAACTGGGGATCGAACTCGCGGCAAATGTCGTTCAATACCTACATTTTCGATTATTGCTCACCCCCCATAGCAAATAGCGTGATAAATTATAGCCTATAAGTTGCCCTGGCCTATAAGGATTATGTATGCAAAATTTGGACAGAATCGGTTCAGTAGTTTTTGCGCCAATTAATACCATGGCAAAATAATTTTACTGTTTTATTATATGTATAGATATAGATATATATGTATAGATTTCTAAGCACTTTGTTTCAAGTAATACGAATGAATTACCTTGAGGTTTAATTAAACTGTTAAATTAACACATACACATACACGCTGATCCTGCGCAACTCGCCCAGCAAGATCTGCTCCAACGTTTGCAAAATACCTATTTATAGCATTGACAGAGGAGTTTGGATCACTGCACATATTAAGGAGTTATCTTGTCTTACTTACGCATGAGGTGTTCTTGTAACTGATAGTTTTTATGATATCCCAAGTTGCTTTGGGGTTGCCATTGGCTTTCAGGAGTTCTTTTTGATCAAAATTACATTTAATAGTCTTCAGTAAATTGATACAGTAATGTCGGTATCTAGAGTATATTAGCTTAGCAGTAAGGTCTTCAGGGTTTTGCATTGCTTTTTCATGGAGTTGGTCTCGATTTCGCACGCACCTCAAGAGGCCAGTAGTCATCCATGGTTTAATAGTCTGCTTTTTGTTAGGGACTTTTTTTAGTGTACTGTGTTGGTTTATTGCGTATGATATGATTGAGATAAGTTGTTCCGCACCCTGATTGAGATCAGTGCTAGTTAAAACACTTGAGAAATCCGAGTTTTCTAAACAGATAATGTTACCTTGAAAGTGTAAATGCCTTATCATACTTCTAGGTTTTATAGCATTAGGAGGGTTTCGTTCAGTGCAAAATGGGATTGGTGCATGATCAGCAAAATATGATTCCAGAACCAAAGTTGTAGAGGGTCTATCTGTTTTTACAAAGACTTGATCTAGGCAATTTTCAATGCGGGTGGGGAGAACGTGAGCAGGTAGGAGCCCATGAAAAGCCATTGTATTTAAATATTCTTCAGAGTTTGGATCATTATTATCTGGTCTAATAATGCCGGGTACTATAGCTAAAAGACCATTCTTGCTTGTACTTTGAAGGGTGAAATAGGCAATCAGTTGGTAGATGTTAGCTGTCGATGTGCAAAGTGCGTAACCTTTACCTGTTGTCTCAGTTCCTTTCACTTTTGCTAGTCACGGGTCATTCGGTACAACACAACACTTTTGTTTTAAAACTTTTTGATTTATTTAAACACAATCTTTTTACGTAGAGACCGCACGCGTGAGGCAAAGGTCCTCACGCCCCAACCGCCGCCGGGATTCCGATCCCGATTTCCAGGCACCGTAGGCGCTGGCTTGCAATGGTTATCTCGCGTCCGACCGTCCGGTAACCGTCCTGACCGAGCCCAAGTCGTCGACGGCGCGTACTGTTCCACGCGCGCCTCAAGGGGATGTCAGCAAACCGTAAGGGCCCAGCAGGGTCGAAGCTTACTGGGGCCAAGGGTCTGATTCTAAAAGGAAGACTTGGCCCTGGTACGAAAGGCAACGAAGGAACAGGAGTGGGTTTTTAGTCAATAAAATTCTGACACTATCTCCCACTCCGCCCAAAAGCGCAAGAAGAGGGGATGTCATAAGATGATTTACCCACCTAAACAAAAAACCCTTATTGCATTACTATGTTGTCCGTATGTCTGTTTGTCTGTCTTTCTATCAAGACCCTTTATCTCAGGAACGCGTAGAAGTATCGAGTTTAAATTAAAACCATATACTCAGCTCTGCTGTCCCTTGCAACCTGTGAAAAAATCAACTGTGTTAATGAAAAAAAGATACTGCTGTTTACGTCGCGAAATCCGACATTCTCAAGGGAATCAAAGTTCATAGGGTACTTCCCGTTGATCAAAAATCCTCAAATTTATCATGAAGCAATTTGTAACTCAATTCGGGAATTGAACTGTTTTCATAGGTAAGTTTGTACGGAACCCTCAGTGAGCGAGACCGACTCGCACTTGCCTGATTTTTTTTTTATATTTTTGTTGTGTCTCTTTAGTGGCATATACTTAAATACTACACTAAATAGAAAACAAGGTCTGCAGCAGTGTTATCGTGGCGTGGAATAATTTAGACGGGCGAAAGGGCATTAGCGAGGCCTTTTTCTTTCATAAATTCGTAAAATATTTCGCATCACTGTGAACGAAACTCCGGGGGGATCTTTTGGCGGTATGGATTCTTTGAAAAGTAGCTACAGAGGCACCAGGGTGTCCTCGCATTCCGTCTGATTCAAGATTTTACCAGACAGTGATGATTTGGGAGTACATGATTGATGATGGGCATGCGGCATCGTAGATCTGGTAGATCTAATTTTAAATATCATTATTGCTTCTTTATTCAATTACAACGTAGTTTTGTAAAAATTTGTTGTTTCCTAGCTAGCTCAATTTTACTTTTTAGACTATATCGAAGATATCAGCCTGTACGAGATTAGAATGGTTCTGAAGTAGTTTACAAACAAGAAGTTGCAGGAAGATGACGGGATTACTGCCGAACTCTTGAAGGCAGGAGGGAACCGATACTTAAGGCCCTTCAGAAGCTGTTTGATTCCGTCATAGTTGAGGGAAAAACGCCACAGGCATATATCCGACGTGTGGACTCTTCTTTTGAATTCCCGGCTGCAATGGCGGATATCTTCAAGTTTCTGGACAGAACAGGACTAGTCATGAACGTCAAAAGCGAGTACAACACTCATCTAATGTGGACGGTGGTGGTGTCAGGGACGTGCGAGCAATACAAGTAAATAAGCCCGGCTTGCGTTTATATGAAAATACATAACTAGGTATTATATAAATCATAGAACATAACAAACGAATTAAATATAATAAAAATCTAAACTTTAAACTTCGCGCGTAATTGAAGATTCATTCATAGATACGATACCGCTGATACCACTTTGTAACTTAATGCAACGTTGCCACTCTGTACGTTATACGTAAAAATGAAAGTGAAAAAATCAAGTTAACAAAAAAGAAGATACGCCTGTTTATGTCGCATAAAACGTGTATTTGACACTGTCAAGGGAATCAAAATTCTAAGAATACTCCCGTTGACCCAGAATCCTGAAATTTGGCATAAAGCAAGGTCTTATAGCGCAGATATAGGAATAAATCTGAAAACAGTAAATTTGTTGTTACGTCACAAAAAAAATCTTTTATCGATTTAGAAAAATCTTCGAGACTCCATTCGTGTGTTGAACTATTTACATAGGTAAATTTGTACGGAACCCTCAGTGCGCGAGTCCGAATGGCACTTGCCCAGCTTTTAACTATTGAAAACAGCTATGAACACTATATTGAAGAGGAGTGTGAGGATATCATCTCGAAACACAGCCATAGTACCTATTTAAGTTGACGTACAATTTACTTACCATAGGATCAACACTCATACTAGAAAATAAAAATCTAATATTCGTCCACATGAGTAAGTAACTATTACCTATTACCGTGTTCCGTGTTGATACTCTATTCCTATTAAACATGTATAGAGACTAAGATTATGAATCATTGAAAAGTAGAATTTATTTAGTATGAGTAGGCATGCGTCATATTTTATGTAAGTGAATTTTGGCTTTCTCATGCTTTTATAGATATAATTTGATCTCGTAATTTTTTTAATGGAACTTAAGTATTGACTGATTTAATTTTAATAAAGTTTTATAGTGTATTCTAGATTTTTTTTATTCACAAATATTAAATCTACATACTTACCTATTTACTTTACAGAAGTACTGAGATGGTCCACACGCGAGCTCTTTTTAACCGACTTAAAAAAAAGGAGGAGGTAATTAATTTGGTTGTACTTTTTTTTATGTTGTTACCTCAGAACTCCGTCGGTATGGGCTGATTTGAAAAAAAGAATTTTTCTTAGAGGAGTCGCTTTCCGATTGGTCTAATTTTTTTCAGAATCTAGTTTTGATGATGGGATCAATGAGGAATCGAGGGAACTCCTCAAATATTATAGGCGACTATATAGTGGTATTTTCATCAAGAACTTAAGAGTTTACAATTAAAAAGTAACATTTGATGAAGTGGAACTGGTGACGAAGACCAGAAATGGCCAACGGAACTTCATACTCACATAGATATCACAATGAAGATAGTTAAGCGACTATGTCAATACAAATACATAAATGGTTCTGAATAGTTATGTTGAAAATGGTATCATCGAAGTGAACTGATGATGATGATGGAGCCGGAAGGTAGGCACAGGAACTCCATAATTAATCAATGTAACCTAGCCGTGTTGGGGCTTATTAGAATTGTCATGAGATGCACTTTGGCTATAAGGTACTATTGAACTGATCTGATGATGGATCCGGAAGGTAGGAACCGGAACTCTTCCCCCGCCCCAACCGTCGCCGCGAACAGTCGTGATTTTGGTGTGCTCCCTAAGTTTTTATTTTTAAAACAAGTATCGATCGATTTACGAACTCAAAACATATGAAAGTTCGTGGACAATTGTGCGAACAATAAAACTATGTGAAGACCAATCTCAACGTAAAGAGATTGTGTTTAAATAAATCAAAAAGTTTTAAAACAAATGTTTTGTGTTGTGCCGAATGACCTGTGACTTGCAAAAGGGAAAGGAACTGAGACAGCAGGTAAAGGTTACGCACTTTGCACATCGACAGCTAACATCTACAAACTGATTGCCTATTTCACCCTTCAAAGTACAAACAAGAATGGTCTTGTAGCTATAGTACCTGGCACAATTGGGCGTGTGAACCAGCTGAGTTCAAGCCCCGTGAGTTTTGGGAAGCACATTTTATAGCTGACCATGTCACTTTACCATTTTTCGCACTTTGTAAAAGATTGTTTTCATAATTTATTTTAAGCTTGCGCAACAAACTGATGTGGGAATTCCTGTAACGCTTGTGCTAAACCTCAAGAACTGAGTTATTTAGGTTTTTTGTAGCCTTAGCATGTAATCTATCACGGTGCCGAATACATCATACCAAACCAGGCGTAATCCATGATTTTATAGCTTCCTTACGACTTGAAACCATTCTAGATGTTGTGTTTGATTTAATTGCAGAAGACAAGCTATCCGTAAAAACGGTTGCGACTTCTTCAGCATTAGGCATTAAATCCGTCTTTGTACTTTTGTGTGCATAAAGCATTAAATAAATAAATAAATTAGCTAAACAAGAGACAAAAGAGAAATCCATAGATTCTAATTGTTTTATGGTTGCATTGAAATCTGTCTTATTAATCATGTTGGATTGTTTTATCGATTCCCGCTTACAAGATGAACTAATATAAGTACAGAATCATGATGTTACAGCACTAGACTCTATAAAAGTGACTTTGGCTGAATTGTTTGTTGTGATCATGATGTGATCCAAGCAGTGGTTTAGTCTAGTTGGCAATGTGTGCCCAGGAAAAAAGCCTAATCCTGAAGTGAGGTTTAGGTCAGACGGACTATTTCTGTCATTATTATTAGGCTTCATGTTAATATTTACGTCTACAATGATAATAATATTATTGCACGTAGCAGGTTGAAGTATACTGTCAATACTATTCAGAAAATTGTCGATGCAATAAATGGATGGAAATCTATACGTAGATTTTTTTTAACATCATTGTCAATGTCAAGCAGCAGAAAATTTCCTCCTATTAGTTATAAAAGACAATGTCATCATTTTTGTTTAAACTTTTCTTAGAAAAGAAGCACGAGTAATTGTCTAAGAGCGGTGGTGGTTTGTGCTCGTTAAACTAGCATTCGGTTAAAATATGTCTGATCTGAACGTAAACCTAGCTAAATGAACAATAAAACCATCCATATTTTTATGGATGCTGCGAATGTTTCAGCTCAAAGTATGTTCTTGATGTACGTTTGTGTAGAGTACTTTTTGTGTCGTGTATCTATGTAATTTATGTAAAGTCACGACTATGACGAAATTTACATTCATGCAAAATAAACAAAAACAAAAAATATAATAAAATTAAAGCGAAAACTTATTTTCAGGAGCTGAATTAGTCATGCACAGCTAGTAGGTCTAAGCCTTTAAATGTCCTCCTCCTCGGATTTGGGGTACTCCAGCTTTTTTGCGCAGATAAAAAACCCCGTAAGGAGTCCAACAAAAGCTATACTCATAGTTCTTATGCTGTATTCTCGCTAGGTAATATAGTTTCTGCGGTTTAAGGGTAAGTCTTTCGGATACATATACCGGTTGGTTACTCTTAAGCTTCAGGTTTCTTGACTTATTAAACGTTTTGACTTCCTTAATCACCTTATTCCTAGTTATGACCGAGTTGAAGGTAACTATTATTGAGTTTGAATTTCTTTTTGATTTCACTTTTTGAATTTCCTTCAGGTTATTTTTAGTAATATTAAGGTTTGACCTAAATTGATGACTAAATCGCAAAGGTCAGCTTTTGTTAACGGTGAAGGAAAACATCGTGAGGAAACCGGCATGTTCTAGAATCAAAAATTCGAAGACATGTGACATCCACCAACCCGCACTGGGCCCGCGTGGTGGATTACGGCCCATTCCCTCTCCTAGAGAGGCCTGATTCCCAACAGTGGGAACATTATAAGGCCGACTATGCTATGCTATGCAGCTTTTGTTTTGCCTTCAGACGTCGGTACGTTTCGAATTTCTATTTCAGAGGCCTTCATGTTACGCTCCAGATGCTCAATTTTATCTTCCAGTTGTCGGATAAGTTTCATGTCCTCCTTTTTCTCGGCTTCCAGAGTCAAAATACGATTTAAAAACTCGTCATATTTGGCTGACATTAACTCAACACTCTGTTTTAGCTCAACGTTTTGTTCAATTATACTATTAACCCTGAGCATCATATCGTCGAATTAAGCTTCTTGTTTATTGGAGAACGTAGCAATCATGTATTTCGTAAGTCCTGTCGAGGTTGTAGTGTTTCTTCCTTCGAATTTATTTATTTATTATATATATTTTATTGCATATCAAGTTACAAATTTATAAATTGAAACTGTAATACAACAAATAACATATAATTGGCGGCCTTATCGCACTCGGCGATTTCTTCCAGGCAACCCAGAATGGATAGAGACTGCATGGACACAAAATGGGGTTGCACTTAGTGCAAATATAAAAGTAAACAAAACTTAATACTAAAATAGATATAAATACATACAAGATATAAATATATAAGCAAGAGAATAAGTGATGAAACGAAGACATGATCACCGTGACAAGTAATGATCCTTCACAAGCCTTTTAAATACAGGCAGTGTTTTTTCACGTCTTATTGCCACAGGCAATGCAATCCATAGACGAGCGGCCTGGACAGTAAAAGACTTATCCAGGAAAGTAGTCGTATGCATTGGCATTTAAAGAATTCCTTCTTTTGGCATTTTAGGAATTTATTTTTTTAATATGCGTTGCAATTTGTAAAGTTTGGTTCGAGCAACCGGTCGGGCGACGAGGCACATTGTTGCAGCGTTGATTCATGTGGAGTGAATCGAACGTAGAAGTAGAGTTGTCTGACATGTTGAAAGATATTATTGGCAGCGGTGTCGGAGAGCCAGGAGAGCGGTTGACGGGCATAATTTTATTATTCGCCAGTTATGGATCGAGGTACCAGTCAAGCAAAGTTTGTTTCAAATAAGCTATAATTTATTTATATGTTCTAATCATTTGCAATTGCAAAAGGTGCACTTGCTGATATAATACCAATAGCTCAATATAAATACAGAAAACCAGAAAAACACAAAAATAATATTCTTGGTTGCGAGATTCGACCTTGGGTGTCCTGACATGGGCTCTCACGGCTTATCTTATTAAGCTACTTGAATAGTTGACAGTTACATTGAAAATGGTCTTCGAATATTACTGTTTCAATTATTTGTGTCACCTAATGTTTATGCGAGCCTGGTATTTTTGCTTAAAAACAGTACTATTTTAAAGTGTTCTTTTTTTTTTTTTAAATGCTCACCCATTGGTTTTCAGTTCCAATAGTCCCTTCGTAGTTGTCTCGGCTTATGCCAACCTAGTAGCAGCTTGTTGTGACTCTTCTTTCGAGGCCTTCAGAGTTGACAACCGGGGATTTACTCGATTTCGTTTGACGTTAGTGGTAGGTGTTTGGCTCGCAGCTCGCAGATGAGATGGCAGGTTGAAGGCGGGTACCCTAGGGTGACGACGTCAGTGGGCGGGCTGCCGAACAAGTGAGATGACATGTTCGTAAGCAGCGAGGTGGAGCCTTAGTTGAGATGATGGATTGATGACGCGCGGAGAAAATCTCTTATGAGTTTATGCACTCCTATTATTTTTTTATTTATTTAATTGGTTAAAAAAACGACTTTATTTAAAAAATGGTAACTTAAAACACGTTTGCTCGTTTTCGAGATCCGGGGTGAAGGGCAACGTCCGGCAACCATCGTCTATAGACCGATTGGCAAATATTTTTTCCCCTTAGAGGATATGCTTCCAGATTGCTTCCATTTTATTTCAAAATCCAGTTTTCATGATGAGTTCCATGAGGAATCGAGGGAACTCCTCAAATATTGTAGGTATTTTTTCAAATATTATGGAAACTTCTCAAATATTATAAATATTATTGTATTTCCATATAGTTATTTTGATATTTTCATCGAGAACTTAAGGATTTACAGTCAAAAAGTAACATTTGATGAATTGGAACTGATGAAGAAGACCAGAAATGGCCAACTGAACTTCATACTCCCATAGATATCATAATGAAGATAGTTAAGCGACTATGACAATACAAATACATAAATGGTTTTGAATAGTTATGTTGAAAATGGTATCATCGAAGTGAACTGATGATGTTGATGGAGCCGGAAGGTAGGCACTGGAACTCCGTAATTAATCAATGTAATCTCGCCGTATTTGGGCTTATTAGGATTGTCATGAAATGCACTTTAGCTATAAGGTACTATCGAACTGATCTGATGGTGGAGCCGGAAGGTAGAAGGTAGACACAGGAACTTCATAATAAAACAATGTAACCGTAGATCTCCCTTCATGGGGCAACATGTCTCACTCACACGTTAGCATTAGTATTGTTTTCGTGTCACTATCTTGTCAAGGCGGTGACAAAAGTTTTCGTTGGTTATTATTATTATATTTTTAAGTTTTTTCGTTAAGTTAAGTCTTCAACTTGAGGGGCATCCGTGGGTAACAACTTGTGACCCACGGATGCCCCTCAAGTTGAAGTGTAAAATCTACAAGTCCGTGATAAAGCCTGTCGTACTATATGGATCAGAATTGCACGTAGCGGAGATGAGAATGTTAAGATGAATGTGTGGTGTGACGAGAATGGATAAAGTGAGAAATGAGTATATTAGGAGAAGTTTAAAAGTGGCTCCAGTGGCTGAAAAGTTGAAAGGGAATCGTTTGTCTTGGTATGGTCATATCAAGAGGAGGGATGAAACGCATGTTACTAAAAAAGTTATGATGTTGATAGGATGAATGGAGAGGGCGAGGGAGACCAAAGAAAAAGTGGATGGATTGTGTGAAGAGTGATATGAAAAAAAAGGAAGTTAGTGATAGCATGACGAGTGACAGGGCAGAATGGAAGAAAAAAACGGGTTGCGTCGACCCCAAATAACACGGGACAAGGGCAGGAAGATGATGATGATGTTAAGTTTTTTGTGTAGTGTTAGGTTTGTTTATTTAATTCATAAGTTATTTTTGTAGCTTTCTGTCTTAATATTTATTTTATTTATACTTGGTTCCTGTATTAGTCAATTTTTATTCGTATTTAGGTTTAAAAAATTATGTCAATAACAGTTTTTTTACGAGTGTACATGCGCTAAAGTTCGTAGAACCGATCTTCAAGCTCGCCAAGTTACGTCGGCCGTACTGTTGTATGTAATATTCTTCATTACCTCATATCTTTCAAACTGCTGAACGGATTTACATAGTTAATATATCGTTAGATCTGCCTTGATAATCCAAGTGTTCTTAGGTAAGTGACTTTAATAATTTAGAGCAAAATATTTTTTTTTTGTTAAATGCAATATTGGTATCCAATTAAAGGGCTCATTATAAGGATTTCAAAATGGTATATTATGACCATATTAAAAAAAATTCAATAGGAAATATGTTATTTATTATTTACTAGCTGTTACTCGCGACTTAGTTTTTCCCCTTTATTGCGGCAATCTTTTAAAAAAATGTTATCCAGTTCAGAGATATATTCTCCCCTGGGAACTAAGTCTTGTTTTCGCGGGAAAATGAAAAGTAGCCTAAGTTACTCCTTGTAACATCCACTATCCTCAATTGGGTACGCCATATTGTTAATAAATCAATAATCTAATCTAATCTTGCTTGATATGACCAAGGCATATGATAAAGTGTAGTATAAAATATTACTTGACAAACTATAGGGCATCCGCATAAGAGGAATAACACATAAATGGTTCACCTCTTACCTACAAAATAAAGAACAATTTGTAGGGATTGGAAACATTTGGATGAAATAACTGGAGAATTTAACAGAATACGTTTGAATGGGCTTTACATTGGACATTCTATTCCGCAGGGCAGTGTGGTCGGATGTCTGCTATTTTGGATTTATATGAACGACCTCCGATTATAACAAATTCGTGCGTACTGTTTTCCGATGACATTTCTTTAATTACTTCTTGTATTGGCACTCAATAATTAAATTCAAATTTAAATAATATTATTAATAATATATAAAGTTTGATAGAAGACCACAATTTAGAACTTAACTTCACAAAAACCAGTTATATTTCATTTAATTTGAGTTGTATACGACTTTTTTCTCTAATTATAACTTTGTTCTCTTAAAATTGTACTTTTACCTACTTATCTTTATGGAATTGCTGTGCCCGACAGGGTCCATTTGCACTTGTTTAACTATTTTTAAGATCTTATGTAACACATGTGATATGGCAATAAAGAATTGAATTGAATTAAATAATCATGGTGGTAAGTCCCCTCTTTGAGAAGTCGCTAGAGAAGCGTCACGGCGTCCTCACCTTACGCATAATGTAGGTCCTCATCGGACATGGTAAGTTCGGGAGGTGCCTGCACCGGATTCAGGTGGAAGAAACGTTCGGGGGTATCGCTGTTGTGCGGAACGCCCGGAGGATACAGTGGAGCTTACGGTAGAGGTGAGCCCTGCATGGTCGGAGCACCGCCTATCCTTGTAGGGGCAATCGGCGGCTTTGACTTCTCGCGCCGGGCCCTGGTCCGGAAAGAGGAGAAATGGGTGGCGGCCGACTTCTTCTGCGAAGCAGAATGGAGCAGTAATGCTAGTGATGGAGACTGCCGTAAATCCAACTACCAATCACCGTAAGCACGGACTTTCGGACGACGTGCATATTTAGTCCGGCCGTCCGGCTATTGTCCGAACCAAGCCCAAATCGTCCACAACGCTTTACTCAAAGAGATGTAATGACCCAATAGAGCCGATAGCTACTAGGGTCATGGGAGCACTTCTAAAAAGGTAACCCTGGATTCTAGAGCGCAAAGAGCAACTGATGGACCATAGATGTGGTTTTACTCAGTAAATGTCTGGCACGCTCTCCAACTATTACCAACATGAGAAAAAAAATCCGTCAGTGAAAGTCCCATTACAATCGGTCCAGCCATTTTGAAGATGTCCTCTCCCTGGGAATCAGGATGTCCCCCCCACCCTCGGAATTAAGTCCCATTTCTGCGAGAAAATAAAAAGTAGCTTAAGGTTAAAATTATAATATTAGCTATGTCACAATGAAAGTCCCGTCCACTTTTGTTTAACCGTTTCAAAGACGTATCTCGTATTTTGAAATCCCATTCCCATGGTAAAATTAAAAGAAGCCTTAGTTAATCCTTGTAACATCATCTATTAGTTAGCAAAAGTCCCTCAAAGTCAGTCCAGCTGTTTCAGAGATGTCCCCTATCCCCGGATATTAAGATAAACTCCCTCCCCCGAGAATCAAGATACCCTCGCCCTCGAGAATTAAGTCCCGTCCCGCGGAAATATAAAAAGTAGATTAAGTTACTAATTATAACATTAGCTATATTCCAATTAAAGTTCCGGCAAAGTTCAACCGTTTTGATGACTTATCCCGTATCATGAAACCCCGTTTCCGCGGAAAAAGGAAAAGTAGCCCAAATTACCTCTTCAATGTCTGACGGATATCCATCCGTCAGTGAAAGTCTAGTCAAAATCGGTCCAAAAGTTTTGGAGATGTACACTTTCCCCGAGAATTAAGATGTCACGATTTTAAATCTTATGTAATGTAAAAAGTGAGTTAAGGTATTTTTTATAACATTAGCTAAATCCCACATTAAAAGTTACGTCAAATTTTGTTAAGAAATCCAAAATAGCCTAAGAAAAAATGAAAACAAGCCTAAGTAACTGCTTGTAAAATTCGTTTTCTGTCAGTGCAAACCACATCAAAATCAGTCCTACCATTATACTATACACTTGACATTAATTTAAACATAAAATAAAACGAATAATAAATTCTAATATGGAGCATATTGACTGCTACAGTCGGGACCCATTAAAATAATATAGACTAGAATCATTCCATCTAATATGGGTCCCGAATATATTATTTGTTTTATTTTATGTGTTTGAATTAATGCAATTAAATTAGTTTCTACGCTACTGGACTGAACTTGTTTTTTTTCTTTTTAATTTTTATTTAAAATTATTTTTTACGCAGTCGGGTTCTTTTTATTTTTTATTTTTTGGCGCAGGTACTAGCAAAACGTTACGTACGCATAAAAGATTTTTTTTTCTAGACGAAATATCAGTAAGTCTTTAGTATTTTCTAAACATTAAATATCGCTAGTGGTCCAAGGGTCCTGATGTTTACGTTATTGTGACAGACGTGATGGGCCTAGACTGTTGTCCTGCGGTGAGCGCAACAGTTGCCGCTACTAACGCAGTATACAGCTTCTGTCGTATAGACCCCAATTCATTTGTACCCTGAGCAGAGGGGTAGTTAAGTGCACGTTGCGTGTTACAGGAGCTGGCAGACTACGAGGGCATGCCGCGCGGCCCGCAGCTTTCCGTCCAAGGTGATCACCGCTTACTTTAATTTCTGACTTAAAAAAAAAAACGTGGAGGTTATAATTGATAACCTCCACATTTTATTTTATATTTGTGTTACTTCAGAACTCTGTTATAGACCGATTTTCAAAATGTTTTTCCTCTTCGAGGATATGCTTTCCAATTGGTCCAATTTTTTAGAATCCAGTTCTGATGATGGGATCCATAAGGAATCGAGGGAACTTCTCAAATATTATTGTATTTCCATATAGTTATTTTGGTATTTTTATCAAGAACTTAATTTTCAGCCAAAAAGTAACATTTGATGAAGTGAAACTGATGAAAAAGACCAGAAATGGCCAACAAGTTTCGTTGGCCATACTTACATAGATATCACAATGAAGATAGTTAAGCGACTATGACAATACAAATCAATAAATAGTTCTGAATAGTTATGTTGAAAGTGGTATCATCGTAGTGAACTGACAATGATGATGGAGCCGAAAGGTAGGCACTGGAACTCCGTTATTAATCAATGTAATCTAGCCGTGTTTGGGCTTATTAGAATTGTCATGAGATGCACTTTGGCTATAAGGTAATATCGAACTGATCTGATGATGGAGCTGGAAGGTGAAAGGTAGATACAAGAACTTCATAATAAAACAATTTAACCTAGCAGTGTTTGGTTTAATTCGTATCGTCATGAGAAATAAACACTCTGGCTATAAGTTAATCGCAACTAAAAAGTGTGAATTAAAAAGGGTTTTACAAAAAAAAAACCGTCTTCACTAAAAAAAAAAACACTAAATGGATCAAAATAACTTTAATTTCGGAAGTCGGAGTTAAATAAGAAACAAAAAATACCGAGAAACACCGACATCCGAAATTAAAGTTATTTTGATCATTTTTTTGTAAAAAGTTTTTTTTACAATTATTAAGTTCGTACTTTTCAATATAAGGCCTCTCCACTTCCTCAGAGGGATATGCTGTCTACACCTGACCGACGACACCACGGACTATAAAATCATAACCTGGATGTCACTTCTTAATGAGGAGCATACCCTCTCACAGTTAGGATACCTGATTCTCAGCTGTGGAAACATTATAGGCTGAAATGGCAATATAATAATAAAGTCACCGCTCTGTCTCTAAGTTGGTTATTTTTTACTGTCGGTTGATTTTACCTTATCGAAATAGCCCTAGCTGGTCTGTTTTTTGCCTGTTGTCGTCAGCGTAAATAAAGATTCACAAGAGCGAACATGCTCGTAGTAAGAAAGTACACTCGGTATGATATTGGTAGGGATTCAACCGTACTTCCGGTATTATCCTGACAGCCATGGAAGACCAAGGTATCTCTGCACTCTTCATTCGTATACCTATGCTGATAACTGCCATATCAAATCATGTTGTAGACCTGATCGAGGACGGGTTCGAGTCGAACCCGGCGTGGTTCTTCGGGCTGGTGGCGGAGTGCGGTGGCGCGCTGGTGGGGCACGCGCTGTGCAACCGCGCCTACTCGTCGTGGACACGACGCGCCTTCTACGTGGAGGACTTGTACGTGCGGCCAAGCGCTCGCCGGCGCGGCGTAGGGCTGTGCCTGCTGCGAGAGCTCTGCCGGGTAACTACTCGAATCCCTGTGCATGTGCACTGCTACAAGGACGATTGCATATGGAGAAAGTGTTTCTTTAACCTTCTACCAATAAAACGGATGTTGTCACTTTATTTATCAACAAAAAACCGGGCGGAGAAAATTATTATTACATAAATGGTTATTATTTTTGAAGCTTAAATTAGAAGCCTCTGGCTTCTAATTTAAGCTCGTAAAAATTCACACTCTAAATATTAGACAAAAATCTTCAGACCAAATAGGTTTTATGTCTTTTGAGTGATATACCTAAAAATATTACAGTCAATGTGTGTTAAGCAAAAATTAGTTATTTGAAAATTATATGATAAATAAATCATAAATGATATTTATTTTGCAAATAGGTTTTTAAAAACACTTTTACACTTAAAATTTTTCGTTTATTTAAATTAGATGAAGCCGTAATAAAATTCTAGATGTAGTTGTTATATCTTGTCAATATTGGACATTTTGTAATTATATCATATATTGCTTACCCTGCTTGCACAGCGTTTTTATATCCTGCGGGCTTTTCTTAGTCCCGTCAGGCCGGGGGGCGGCATCTAAACGTTTAAGTTAGATAAAAGTAAATCACTAATATCGTAAGAAAATGTGCTAGTAAGAAAAATTTTTACCCTCGGCCTTTCTCCATCTCCGCTTCTTCCCCAAGGGAAAAGGCTTTAGTTCATGTATTTCTGGTTTATGTTCTGGTAAAACATCATTGATTTTAAAATTATAATAAATAAATAAATTAAGTGCTTTTAAATGTGGGCTGTCAAAAAAAAACCAATCAGTGGAGCTGATCCTGAGCTCACAACCCGCAGTCTTTAGAGTTTGCACCTTCTTCTTAAGGTAGGTAAATTATTAAATGCCTTCTCCCGAATGCATTTAATAATTTACCTACCTTAGTAAAAGTCTTAGTTATAGTCTGAGTCTTAGTAGAAGTCTGAGAGAGTGTCAGACTTTTACTGACTAAAAACCCAACTGTTTTCCTTCAATTGCCCTTTGCGTTTCAAGGCCACAGTGAGCACACTACAACCGCAGTGGCAATGCCTGTCTTTGAGGATTGGCTACAGAGGCGTCACGGCATCCTCTCTTTGTGCAGGACTTAACGGATTTGGGTGTTTGGGTACATATCTGTATCGAACTCGGTGGTGCCGTCCGGCCGTCTGATCAAAGCATTCCTGAATCGACGGCGCGTTGTATTCTTTGCGCGACTCAAAGAGATGTCAGCAAATGGATAAGGCCCTCTAGGGCCGATGTTTGCTAAGGCTAAGAAATTGTTCAAAAGAGTTACCTCCCGTAACAATTTTCGCCTTAATAATGTTTCACTGGAGACTTTAAGCTGTTAGACAGCGTTGGTAGAGGTAAACAAAGGAGAATAATCGGGACATCGACCTTAAGCTGGATCACGTGCACTGATAGTACAAAGCCGGAAGTGAATTCAAAAACTACCATCATCATCTATCTTCCTCCACAACAGTACTTATGAAGAATTTGCGAGAGCATGCTTGCATTGATTGTTGCAGCTTGATGATTTTGGGCGTTAAAACTACTTGTTAATTTACCTAAGATTTTTTGGTGTGGACGAGTATTTAACTGATGTCGCTGTATAACAGACAAATGTTTTTCAATAATGGAAACTACCCTATGAAGAATCTCCAACTTTTAAATGAATTTCGGCGAAATCTTAATCGCGTGTAGCTCCCCCCAATCGAACTCGCTTATTGATAACCAAACCAAGCGGTCACTGACGCCGATTGCCTCTATGAGGACACGGCGGACGCGGTTCACCCAAGTAGTGTTGTCGCCACTTACAGCAAGGAGGCAATGTCCAGATGTCAACGTTAGGCTACAAGAAATCTGAGATTCATCATACGTTCTTAATTCTTAATTCTTTATTGTACACAAAATAAAAACATACATAGTACACGGAGATAATACAGTTTATGTACAAAGGCGAGCTTAACTCAACAATGAGTTTTCTTCCAGCAAACCTTTGAGTTACAGAGTGAGAATACATTCGAGGGTAAGAACCAGTGCACAATATAATCCTTGCAATAACTAAATCTAATATATAATTATATTATACACTAGCTGTTGCCC
The DNA here is from genome assembly GCA_949316375.1 of Mythimna vitellina. Taxonomy (NCBI): domain Eukaryota; kingdom Metazoa; phylum Arthropoda; class Insecta; order Lepidoptera; family Noctuidae; genus Mythimna; species Mythimna vitellina. The sequence continues at coordinate 105,660 of OX438687.1, read as the reverse complement.
GCGACTTCGTCCGCGTTAAGTACGTAAAACTGTACAATCATTCTGTGCTTGCAATTCATTCCGAAAGCATCGCAATTATTTATTGTACTTTAACATAAAACGGTTAAAGGTCAAAACGAAAATTACCTTCAGGAAACATGTTATGTACTCGTCCAGATCCAGATGTATGAACGTCAATGAATAGAAAGAGTATGGGTCGTAGCAGTTGGCATTTCTGCCTACCCCAAGGTAAAAGTCATTAGTTTATGTATGTTTCTGGTTTATGTTCTGGTAAAACAACATTGTATGATTTTAAACCCTCGCCACAGTGAGCACGCCACAATCGCAGCGGTAATGCCTGTCTTTGAGGAGTGACTACAGAGGCGTCACGGCATCCTTTCTTTATGCAGGACTCACCTGATGTGGGTGTTCCGGAAGGTATCTGTATTGAATTCTGCGGGAAGAAACACTCAGGTCTCCCCATTGTGCGAATCGCCCGGAGAATATGATAGAGTATACGGTGGAAGTCAGTCCCGCTCGTGGGGTCAATTGGTGGAGCAAATGACAACCAGTAGCCTCCTTCAGTGAAGCACCAAAGGCCGCCAATTGTATGTTTTTTGTTGTATTACAATTCAATTTTTTAATTTGTAACTTGGTATGCAATAAAGTATAAATAAATAAATAATAAGCACTACGATTAAAGAAGGTGGATTCTCAGCTATCGCAAACACGGGACTGTGGTGGTGCCGTCCGGCCGTCTGGTCAAAACAATCCTGAATCGACGGCGCGTAGTATTCTACGCAGGATTCAAAGAGATGTGTAAATGGATAGGGCCTTCTAGGCCACTTCCATCATAACCAACTATCTTTCTCCACAACAGTACTTATGAAGAATTTGGGAGAGAATGCTTGCATTGATTGTTGCAGTTTGATCATTTTGGGAGTTACTTGTTCATTTACCTATGATTTTTTTTGACGTGTATTTAACTGACGTCCCCGTATATCACACAAATGTTTTTTCGATAGTGGGAACTACCCTATGAAGAGTCTCCAACTTTTGAATGAACTTCGGCGACATCTTGTGCGTGTGTATCTCCGTCCAATCTAACTCGCATATTGATGGCCAAACCGAGAAATTACTTACGCCGATTGCCTCTGTGCACTCTGTCACCCAAGCTGGATAGACCTCCACTGCATACTACACCGGGTCCTCCGGGCGATTCGCAAAATTGTAATATCAGGGTACTTCCAACCGAATCTGGAAAAGCAACCGTTTGAAACACCCACAACAATCCTGAGCTTGTGCATCCAAAAAACAATGAAATTACGGTAAACAAATGTAGCAGCCGTATTATCCCTGAGATTGGCCTCCCTCAGGGGGTTGTTCCAGTGTTGGTCACCATTCAATGCAAGAAGGTAACGTCCAGATGTCGACGCAAGGCTGCAAGGAATCTGAGATACATCATACGTTGTCGAACTATGATCAGAAAAACACATTCGATCCCGTTTTATATGAAGCAGTGACTGCAAATAATAAAACACGCCATTATTAGGCCGGAAGGTGCCATCATCCCGGAAGACACAGTGGAGCATACCGTGAAGGTGTGCCCCGCAAGGGTGGAGCACCACTTTGTCCTCGTGAAGGCAATCGGCGTCAGTGACGTCTCGCGCCGGGCTCTGGTTTGGGCGAGATTCAGAGCGAGGAGTAATGGCAGGCGGTCGCCTCCTTCTGCAAAGCCGTAATGCTAGCGAAGGTGGAGGCCGCAAGCGTAAGGGAACGAACGTCCTCACGCCAATCCGAGATTCCAACCCCGACTACCAGCCACGGTAGACGCGGGCTTGTGGACGTCGAGCGATGGGTAGCTAGCCGTCCGGCCGTCCGGTAGTTGACCGGACTGAGCTCAGTCGTCAACAGCGCGTAGTGATCCACGCACTCCTCAAAGAGATGTTGCAAAGAGCAACTGAAGGAAACAGGTGTGGTTTTAGTCAGTAAAAGATTGATACGCCCTCTCGCTCCTATCAGAGCGAGAAAAGTCATTGGATGATTTCCAACCTTAAAAAAAAAGAAAAAGGTGCCATCATCATCATTATCATTTCAGCCGAAAGACGTCCACTGTTGGGCATAGGTCTCCCCAAGTGTCGCCATAATGACCGATCCATCCATCGGATTACGCGACCCTCACCAGGTTATCGGTCCACCTCGGAGCCTTCCAATGCAAGGTACCATGTAACCCCTTCCGAAAATTTGGCCGCGTTATTTTAAAGTCAATAATTAAATACACATAAGTACATAGGTATTTACTTTTATCGCCTTTGGTTACAGTAAAAGTTGTTAAAAATGCCTCCGTCGAACACCAGTAGTTTTAAAATACACAATGCCATCTATCAAATTTAATATGAACTTCAACTTTCATTGTCATCATTTTTTCTACTTTGAGTCTTTAGATGGCGTTGCGAGTTGCGTGTGGTGTCATATTTAACTTCTTGAAAACTTTAAATTCATACCGTTTGTATTTCATATGCTTTGTTTCATTGAGATGAAACAAAGCCTAAGTAATATATCAAGTTACACAGAATTTTAATGTATAAAACATTTTGCGTGATACGCACACAACTAAAAACTTGTACAGATATATTATGTGTTATATAAAAAAAATTTAAGCATGCAAAAATATATATAAAAGTCTTATTTACAGTGAAAAAATAAAACCAAAAATTTCGCAAGAGATACATGGGATTCGAACAACCTATAAATGATACGCAAGTCTAGATACGAAACCACTGCGCTACGGTCTCCGATGATGAAAATTTAAAATAGACGTTCTTATATAAACGTCATAATTGACTGGTTGGCTCCTTATCGATGATAGCGTGATGATTTTCGTTTTAGAAGTAATATTTGCAGCTAAATGGAATAATTTAATATTATTGTACGTGATTTTACACGCCGCTTTGATTTTATTATGTGTTTTGATTAGTTTTTACAAAATATTAAGAAGATATCAAATAGAAATATCAATTTTGTTTCAAAAAAATGGTAAAAGTTAGTTTTATTACAAAAAAAAGGATAAAATAATGACAAAATTTTTAACTGTAACTGGGTATCGAACTCGCGGCAAATGTCGTTCAATACCTACATTTTTGATTATTGCTCACCCCCCATAGGAAATAGCGTGATAATTTATAGCCTATAAGTTGCCCTGACCTATAAGGATTATGTATGCAAAATTTGAACAGGATCGGTTCAGTAGTTTTTGCGCCAATTAATACCACCGCAAAATAATTTTACTGTTTTATTATATGTATAGATAAGTCTAATATATAATTATAATATTATGTCAATAATGAAAGGAAGTGCTCTTTAAGTTTCCTCTTGAAGACATCCAGAGAAGGGCTGTCGCGAAGGGAGTGTGGTAGAGAGTTTCAGAGACGCACTGCAGTTACAGAAAAGGAACCGCCATAGCGGCTGGAAGTGTGACGCGGCGTACGAAGGAGAAGAGAAGAGGCAGTGCGACAGAGTTACGAAGACGAGAGTACGTTGTCGAAATGTGATCAGGGAAGCAAACCTCATTCGACCCCGCAGTATATGAAGCATTGACCGCAAATAATAAAACACCCCATTATTAGGCCGTAAGGTGCCATCATCCCAGAGGACACGGTGGAGCATACTGTGGAGGTGTGGACCGCAAGAGCTGAGCACCGCCGTGTCCTCATGGAGGCAATCGGCGTCAGTGACTACTGTCGCCGGGCCCAGGATCGGGCTATGATCCGGAGCGAGGAGGATTGGAAGGCGGTCGCCTCCTTTTGCAAGGCCGTAATGCTAGCGGAAGAGGAGGCTGGTAGCACGAGGGAACGAATGTCCCCACGCCAAGCCGAGATTCCGACCCCGACTACCAGCCACCTTAGACGTGGGCTTGCGGACGTCGAGCTATGGGTAGCTCGCCGTCCGGCCGTCCGGCCGACCGGTAATTGACTGGACCAAGCCTAGTCGTCAACAGCGCCTAGTGATCCACACACTCCTCGAAGAGGTGTCAACAAACCGTAGTGGCCCAGCAGGGCCGATGCCCGCTAGCTAGGACCGCGGGGAATTTCTGTAAAGGAAACCCGTAGTCCTATAACTCAAAGGGCAACAGAAAGACACAGATGTGGTTTGAGTCAGTAAAAGTTTGACACGCCCTCTCGCTCCAAGAATAGCGGTAAAAGTCATTGGATGATTTCCACCCTTAAAAAAAGAAAAAATAATGGTGCCATCATCATCATCATTATCATTTCAGCCGAAAGACGTCCACTGTTGGACATAGGCCTTCCCAAGTGTTGCCAAAGTGACCGGTCCTGTGCGTCCATCGGATTCCCTTACCCTCACCCACCAGGTCAATGAACCACCTGGAAGGCCTTCCAAAGCAAGGTGCCATGCAACCTTTCCTAAAATTTGGCCGTGTTATTTTAAAGTCAATAATTAAATACATGCGCAGATCGTGCATGTGTGCACCTTTGGTTGGTATCTCTTGAATAATCACAGTGAATTAGCTTGTTACATCTATGGGGAAAAAAAATAAAAATAAGCAGTAGGATTGTTAAAAACGCCTCCGTCTAACACCAATTTAACCATAACTGTTTTCGTGCAATTTTGAACAATAGAACTGGGCCTCAAGTCTGCTATTACAATAGTGTCAGAATGGTCTATCATTGACTTCATAATTGTTGATTTTTACCAATTTTGGAAGAAGTGGCATAGAATGGTAATCTCGAACACAATGACAAATGAATATTTGACGTATGCGGTTGACTGCCAAAATTTTGACAGTTCCTTTGATCAATGACCGGCCATTAGAACGTTATTGTGCAGGCATTGCTTCTAATTTGTTTCAAGACAGCTCGATATTGTCTTTCTACCACAAGACCATTGACCGATCAGTGATCAATCATTATGAATTAGCAGATTACGAACTTTTAGCAAAAGGACCATGGGATCGAGTTGGAATGACGAATTTATAAAAATAGCAGACCTGCAAACGTGGGCGATGATCATTCTTCCGCCACTCGAAAAATTACGTAAAATACACAATGCCATCTATCAAATTTAATATGAAGTTCAACTGTCATTATCATCATTATTTCTACTTTGAGTCTTTAGATGGCGTTGCGAGTATCTAAATTGCGTTCGGTGTCATATTTTACTTATTGAAAACTTTAAATTCATAGCGTTTGTATTTCATATGCTTTGTTTCATTGCGATGAAACAAAGCCTAAGTAATATATCAAGTTACACACAATTGTGTGTGCATCACGCAAAATTTCTAACATTTTACGTGATGCGCGCACAACAAAAAACTTCTACAGAATTTTTACGTGTAGATATAAAAAAAATTGAAAGCATGCAAAAATATGTAAAAAAAAATTATTTACGGTGAAAAAATAAAATAAAAATTCGTTCTAAAAGAGCCATATGGGATTCGAACAATCTTCATATCACATGCAAATCTAGATTCGAAACCACTGCGTGTAATAATGTAACATATATAGTACGTGATTTTTCTCATCGCATTGATTGTATTATGTGTTTTGATTAGTTTTTATACAACATTTAGAAGATATCGAATAGAAATGAATATTATTTTGAAAAAATGGTAAAACTTATTTTATTAAAAAAAAAGAAGATAAAATAATGACCAAATTTTTAACTGTAACTGGGGATCGAACTCGCTGCAAATGTCGTTCAATACCGACATTTTGGATTCATAGCAAATAGCGTGATAGTTTATAGCCTATAAGTTGCCCTGACCTATAAGTATTATGTACGCAAAATTATTTTACTGTTTTATTATATGTATATATATAGAAATAGATTTATTTCTAAATTCTTATAGTCTATCCCTTTTATTTTAAAGTGAAACCGATTTTGTCGATATTCTTTAATTGGTAGTAACAATAATAATAATTGCACAGAAAATAGTACATTTTGACACAAGTGTGTAATGTTGGTGATTACCACTGAGGCAGTGTTTAGATTCAAACAGAGGACGGTAATCACCAATATTCAAGTGCCTACTAACACTGCGTCTTTCGGTACGTGGTCGCTACTCCAGAACCTTTCGTCTCTATCGATCATCTCGATCGATCTGCGAGCGATGTGCCCTGCCCACTGCCACTTAAGTTGGGCGATTCTTTAGGCAATGTCGGTAACCTTGGTTCTGCGGCAGATATCTTCATTGCTGATGTGATCACGCTAAGAAAAAGTTGAGTCTCCGATCTTGATGGGTTGTGGGAGTGGGTTTCACATACATATTTACCATGACTTTTTTTTTTTGGGTGGGAAAATCATCTTATAATCCCGCTCTTGGGCGGAGCGAGAGATAGTGTCAGACTTTTACTGACTAAAAACCCACTCCTGTTCCTTCGTCTCAGGGCCTCGGGTTTCGTTTTCACACTACCCATATCGATCGCGATCAGAGCGATCGGCCGCCTCTTTTGCTAGCATTACTGCTTCGTAGAAGGAGGCGACCGTCTGCCAATCCTCCTCGCTCCGGACCATGGCCTGAACCAAGGCCCGGCGCGAGAGATCGCCGCCGCCGATTGCCCCCACGGACAGGACACGGCGTTGCTCTGCCCAAGCTTGGCACACCTCCACCGTGTGCTCTATCGTGTCCTCCGGGCGGTCCACACAGTGGCGACACCCGGGCGTCGTTTCCGCACGAATCCTGTGCAGGAACTTCCCGAACTTACCGTGTCCGGTGAGAACCAGCGTCATGCGGAAGGTGAGGACGCCGTGAGGTCTTTCCAACCACGCCTCAAAGAGGGTCTTACCGCCATAATTGTGGCGTGCCCAGTAATGGGTCGCGACAGTCGCTGTCGCCATTTCTCCATGAGAACTCGCCAGAGCTCTGTCCGCCATGCTGCGACTTGTCGCGGCAGCGGAGTTTCGCCCTGGCGTTGCATCTCCATGCGCAGATCGTGCATGTGTGTAAGGACTGTTGCCTCCAGCTCCCATGCCAGCAAGGAGGCTCGCCGCTTCGCGGGAAATCGTCCGGTATCCTCGCACCATCCGTATGGCCATGACCCTCTGGCACGCGTTCAGCCAGGCCACCGGCTGCTTCCGCAGCGCCGGCGCCCACACCGGTGCGCCATAAAGGGCCTCCGTTAGGAGGCGTCTGGACCCCCAAGGTTGGGCAGGAGCCGCCCGAGGGCAGCCCCAGTAGGTTTTGTCCATGTTCATTTTAAGTCCCACTCTTTCGGAAGCTCTACTGAGGTCACGGAGCATTGTACTGAGCTCTTCCTTAGTCTCAGCCATGACTAAAATGTTGTCGGTAAACCAAAGATGAGTGATGTACTTGCCATTGACATTAATGCCTAGCCCTCTCCATTTCAGAACCTTGAAAACATCCTCCATTGCGGCCGTGAACAGTTTCGGAGAAGTGACGTCTCCCTACCTCACACCTGCAAGAGGATAAGGTTCGAGGTCTGGTCCTGATGTCGGTCTAACATGGTGACATTTTCGTACAAACACTTCAGCACTTCGATGTACCGATAGTCAATTTGGCACCGTTGGAGAGACTGCCATACAGCCCAAGTCTCAATCGAATCAGAGGCTTTCTCGTAGTCCATGAACGCTAAGGTGAGAGGCTGATTACACTCCTTAGTCTTCTGTATAACATACTGTATAGCGTATGTGGGCAACAATGCTGAAGACTTTTCGGGATGCGGCTTATTTGGGAGGCTGAATTGTTAAACAGGACATTGTCGCCTTTGTTAAAGAAGAGTACCACCACACTTCTGCTCCCAGCCCGAGGCGTTTTACCCTCGAGTACGACGGAATCAAATAGCTTCTGAAGTGCCTTAAGGATTGGTTTCTGTCCCGTCTTCTGGAGTTCGGCCATAATTCCGTCCTCATCTGACGCCTTGTTGTTTTTTAGCTACTTCAGAGCCATTCTAATCTCGTACAGGCTGACGTCCGGGATATCTCCGGTATAGTGTCGAGTGAATCTAGTTCTTGGGTTGTTTGCTAGATTTGCAGTGGGTTTAGTGACTGACGTGTACAACTGTTCATAATCTCTGTCAGAAGCTCCAATTTGATGGATCTTTGAGTCTGCCATCGTCGGTCTTGAGTTTTGTGAGCTGGCTCTACCAATCCTACTACGAATAGACAAATCTCGTGCAAATATTTTGGAGGCCTTTTTACGCTAAATCGCATCCTTATTCCTCTAAAAAAAAATGGGTACACCCGGAATTGCTGTCCGTCAGTCCGTCCGTCGGTGTCTGAGGTATCAAGGTGAAATTAATTAAACCATATACTCAGGTTTGCGTTCCTTTGAAGCTGCGAAAAAATCAAACTTCTGAGTTAACGTGAAAAAAAGATATTGCCGTTTATGTCACAAAAAATGTGTATTTCGACACTCTCTCCCGTTGACCTAGAATCCTGAAATTTGGCATGAAGCAAGGTCTCATAACACAAGTATAGGAAAAAACCTGAAAACAGTAAATTTGTAGTTACGTCACAAAAAAATGTTTTTTTATGATTTTGTAAAATCTTCGTAACTCAATTCGGGAATTGAACTGTTTTCATAGTTTGTACGGAACCCTCAGTGCGCGAGCCCAACACGCACTAGCCCACTTTTTTATTTATATCTATGTTTTGTAGTAACGATTACTTAGCCAACAAATGTGAATGAGATTTTTAATGGATGACACGTGTTTCAGATGGCGGTGGCTGAAAACGTGCACCGCGTGGATTGGCACGTGCTTGAGGACAACGCGCCCGCGCTCGGTTTCTATGCACGCCTGGGCGCACGCGACCTGCGCGTCAGCGAGGGTCGCGCCGCTATGCGCCTCGACCGCCTGAACATCGAGCAACTTGCTCGCGATTAACTCTAAGCCACCATACTGCGTCCTTCGCATCATCTCTGAGCCGTCATGCTACGACCGGCATATCAGACTGATCTGAGCCGCCACACGGAGATCCACACAACATCCACAGAAAAATTTCTATGAAAATACGCTATCGCATAGTTGACTCATTATTGCGTTGCATCGCGCGTGTCTGTTGGGGTGCTTATTTAATCATGTAAACGTAAATAACTTTTTAAATGTTATTATTTATTATATTTTGTGCTTTAATCCATTTTTATTGCATTTCGATTGCTGTGTAGATTTTGTTTTTACCTGGTCCTAGAGTATATCCAAACGATGGACCCTAATTTTATTACAATCTAGCCGTATATACAGACTAATAAGTAATTTAATTATGCCCTAAACTAATACAGTGTCTTTACTAAGAATGTGTCCAATAGCACTTTTCTTTTTCGTCTCTATTATGGCGAATAAATTTTGTTCTTGTATTTATTAGGTTGCAATTATGCTACATTACACTATTCCCTATCACAAAACACTAACTCGAATAGTCTTGTTCTGTTTAGTCTTCTCACTATATTTGTGTGGTCGAGAAGCTGGATTGCCTCAATGTTCACATGCACATGTAAAAATTCATTAAGTAGCTTTTCGTGAACTTCTGCAGATTTTTTTATAACTTTTTCGATGAACTCAACTTTTAAGTCCCGATGGAGGTCATCATTTAGTATGTACGTATGTGCATTGTTACAATGTCCCTTAGTACCCTATTCTGAAATCGTTGTATGACATTTATATTGGTCTGTTTGGTGCAGCCCAAAGAGATTTAAAAGAGATACAATAGAGCGGCTATCAGGAGTAATGTCTAAAGAAAAACTGTCATCCTTTGCCTCAGTGACGCCATCTAGCTTTGAATAGCAAACACGTGAATTTTTGTCAAAATAAATTATATAAATTTAACTATCGCTCGGTAGGTGGCCAGGGGCCTTACCATGATATGTTAAAATTTCAGTCATACGAGCGAAAAAGAGTGATGGAGCTATACACTCTATATAGCTATATCCCTTTAAAAGTTCGGTTTAGGTCGTAAAATGTATCACGTTAAGAGTTCTTGGTAGAACCTCAGTGAGAGCCTAGGGAGGGTAAGCTTTTCAGCAATAGATGGCGTTATCACAAAATTAGCAAATTTTCTAGAATTATTTACGAAAATAATTGAATTCTAATTAATTGCTGCGTAAATACCAAGAATATTTACGAAGTTAGGTCCAGTCATTATACCATAACAAGATTTGCAATAGCGTAATGCGTAGTTCGGCATATTTTCTCAGAAAAAGAATTTGTTTTAGTGCATAAAGCGACTTGATAGGTACGGGTGACACATTAGACTGAGCGACTTATGACCACCAAGTATCGGATTACGATTTTGTTTGCTATGTGCTGTCTATTGGTAGTATGTATTTAATGTCTTTGGTGCAGCCCCACAGCTGAATAGTCCAAACTGGCATCGAAACTTGACTGTATAATAGCAATTTGTTTTGTACAGATAACATGGAATTTCCCAATACATCCTTTTGAATCGTAAGTCGAGTTTATCTATTTTCTTTTTGGCGTGGGCTTTCCAGCGTAACTTAGCGTCAAGAGTCATACCTAAATATTTAGCTGTATTCTCGTATGGGACTTGTTTATTATTTATATAAACTGGAGAATACTAGTGTTTCTTGTTACCAAAGTATGTGTACATATTTGGATTCATTCAATTTAATCCTCCATTTTTTGGTCCAGTCATAGACTTGGTTGACAGCCATTTGAACCTTTTTAACTGCTTCTTCGTGGCTGTTTTCTAAAGCCACGAGGGCTGTGTCATCAGAGAAGGTCCCAATGGTATTGTGCTCTATTTCTGGAATATCGCAAGAGTATATTAGGTTTTAGGGTATTAGAGTCAGAATTAATACACTTCCTTGCGGTACGCCGGCTTTTATATGTTTAAATTCTGAGTAGGCATGTTCTTACCTTATTCTAAAGACTCTGTTTAGAATGTAGGATATCTGCAAACTGCTTAGGTAAAAGGCTCTTCAGTTTATATATTTGATCTTCATGCTATACTTTGTCGAAAGCTTATGCCACGTCTAGGAACACATTAGAACAAACCTTCTGCCTCCCTAGCCAAATTACGATCGTTTCGTTCGCGTCGAACGCCTCGAGTAGGCCAAGCCTCCGATTCCTTTGTTCTGACGTCATCTCAAATCTCAGTCACGTGGTCAGAACAGAGGAATCGGAGGCGTGGCCTACTTGAATCGTTCGACGCAAACGAAATGATTGTAACTTGGCTAGGGGGGCTGGTCTTCAAGGGCGTGTTCTATTACGTTTGTAATCTTATTCACTTGATCGATAATTGAGTGCTTTTCTCATAAACCAAACTGGTGCTCTGTATTATGTTCTTGCTATGTATTATTGGTTTCAGTCGTTTAAGTAAAAGGTTTTTAAATCGTTTTAACATAATAGGTAGCAAGGAGATAGGTCTGTATGATTTTGTTTCCCTGTTTACTCGAGAATTGATTAGATATTTAACACTACTACAGAAAAAAGCACCGGTCAGCCCGCACTTGAATCAAATGCGACGACTATCTGCGAACCACTTCACATATAATAAATTGTTTTTTTTTTTTTTATCAAGCGTCGCACATGTATTAAACAATAGATACGTCATAGATCATAGCTGTTTCTCAATTTTATGGATCTCGCCTTTGGCTCGGGCATCTGTTCTATCTCAGGTACAATGACAAAGTTTGCCCAGTAGTAAAAAAATATACTATTTTCAAACCATTCAATGTTAATCCACTGAGTTAACACAGTGCTTATGGTCTGAGAACCTACTGAGTTAATATAGTGCCCATGGACTGAGAACCTATTGAGTTAACGCAATAGGTTATCAGTCTATGAGGGGATAAAACTGACTAAAACCTACCTATCTAAACTAATATTATAAAGAGGTCATTTTTTTTTGTTTGTATGAGGTAATCTCTGAAAGTTTTTCACCGATAGAAAGCTGCTTTATTCCTAAGTGACATTAGCTATATTTTATGTACGTGGGCAAAGCTGCGAGCAAAAACTAGTGATGTATACAACATTATTTTTGGTATATGCGTAACCTGAATATATAGTTTGTTAATTTTTTTTTTTAAATTCGAATCAGTAACTGAATCGATTCCAATAAGTTTTACACCTTGTCATATTTATTCCCAAAAATATTTAAAAAAGGTCACAAGTTACACACCACCAACAATAAGTACAACGCAGGTCACGGCAAGTCATAACAGGCATTAGACGCAAACGCACAGTTGGGTGCGGGGGTAAAACAACTCCACAGACACCCGGGTGACCCGGTGACCATATATTTGTACAACATAAGAAGCTTATAACTTTATGATTTTTCATGATACGGTTGTTTCGGCCTAACATTCTCACGTCGTACATCTTTGATAAATTTTAATTACACCATAAACAGTCAATTCAATTTCAGACTAAATATTATAAGAGATTTAGGGGTGATCGTAGGCAACAAGCTTCTGTTTGATCAACATGTGAATAGCTCTGAGATTTATATACGGAGTACGGCCTGTTTCCGACATCTTGAACCAGTTAAAATTTTGTATTGTTTTTTCGTCCGCTGGCTACGTAGAATACGCATCTCAGGTTCGGAAGCCGCAGTTTGAGACTTATAAGTCCCTTATTCAAGGTGTCCAAAGAAAATTTCTACGTTACCTAGATTATAGGGTACAGCAATACTCAGTTGACTATGAGCACCGCTGTACCACTTCGTTCCTCTGGATATAAGGCATCATTTTGGAGACCTACACAAAACGTATAAAGTTATTTGTAACAGTCCAGTCAGGAGCAAGGCCAACACTCTAAGCAGTAATACAACAACGAAATATATAATAGAAAAAGAGTCTCCAATTTCGAAAAATGCTGTAAAAATACGAGACAAACCACAAATTGATGTTGACATTGGAAGTACTCGAGACTTCCAGTCACAAAATTGTGACACAAAAAGGAGTCTTAAAACATCGTCCCTTCCTTTGAAACCTCACATTTGTATATTGGTAGTGAATTAACAGATATAATATATACGATGAGTGAAGGCACTCATTTACGCCATTATAATATTTATCATTATCGTACACCTAAATATGGAATTGAGCATATCTTAAGAAATTTTCTCTGATTATTGTACTATTTTTATTGGTGAGGAGGACTTTAAAAAAAAAAACAAGTAAATATATAGAACTAGTGAGTTTAATTCATCACACATTATTACAACTGAGTCACACTAATTTTGTTATTTGTTTACCTACTTTTAAATACATGGATAATTCTAATATAATGTTTAAAAGTCGGATTGATACTTTTGCGCGAGCGAGAGATAGTGTCAGACTTTTACTGACTAAAAACCCACTCCTGTTCCTTCGTTGCTTTCGTCTCAGGGTCCCGCGTTTCGCTTTCACACTACCCGTGGCCCCAGTAGGCTTCGACCCTGCTGGGCCCCTACGATTTGCTGACATCTCCTTGAGGTGCGCGTGGAACAGTACGCGCCGTCGACGACTTGGGCTCGGTCTGGACTCTCGCGGGGGGAATCACCATCATTGGGGCATATTTCTCACCCAACAAGAGTCTCGCCGACTTCGAGAGGTTCCTTGTCGAGCTGGGTGCCGTCGTGGGCCGGTCCTACCCTCACCCGGTGCTGTTGCTTGGGGATCTCAACGCCAAGTCTGCGGCGTGGGGATCCCCGGTCACCGATCTTAAAGGCGAGGTGCTCCGAGGTGGCGACCGTTCTGAATCGGGGCTCGGAGTACAAGTGTGTGCGGCAGCGGGGCGGGTCTGTAGTGGACGTCTCGTTCGCTAGCCCCGCTGTTGCGCGCCGGGTCCGTGACTGGCGAGTCGCCGTGGGTGTGGAGACGTTGTCAGATCATCGGTACATCCGTTTCAACGTCTCCACCCAGACCGCGGGCGGTGGCCGACCGTCGGCGTTGCAAAGGGCTGGTCCTCGCTGGTCGATTAAGCAGATCGACAAGGAGCTTCTCGAGGAAGCCGCAATCATCCAGGCCTGGGTCCGGGAATCAATGACGAACGAACCCATCGATGTCGAAGAGGAGGCGCAGTGGTTCCACGGGGCGATGACGCAAATTTGCGACGCGTCTATGCCTCGTGTCCGCACTCAACCTACAAGGCGCCGGTTGTATTGGTGGACCGCCGAAATCGCGCAGATGCGCAGGACCTGCGTGGAGGTCAGGCACCGGTACACTCGATACCGGAGGAGACGTCGTCGGGTTCCGGAAGAAGAGGCCGCGCGGTATGAGGTGTACCGCGCGGCGAAGAAGGCTCTGTGGCTGGCCATCGGCGAGTCGAAGACTCGATCCTGGGAGGAGATGCTGGCGACCTTAGTTGCAAATCCATGGGGGCGCACTTATCGTACGGTTCGAGGGAAACTTCGTGCCTGGGCGCCCCCACTCACTGAGATCCTCGAGCCTCAGTTGCTGGAGGTAGTGGTCGCAGCTCTGTTCCCTGCTAGAGAGGAGCACACACCGCCGCCGATGGCTTTGCCCACAGCCACAGAGTCGGAGGATGAAGAGGTCCCCGAGGTGACACAACCAGAGTCGAGGGCGGTCGTGATGCGGATCCGGGCCTAAACCGTTGCCCCGGGACCGGATGGAGTTCCCGGCCGCGCACTCGTCCTCGCTCTGAAGTGCTGCTTGACGAGATGGGTAAGCTTTTTGAGCGGATTATTGCTGCCCGCCTCGACAGCCACTTGTACAGAGAGGGGCCGGATCTAGACGACAATCAGTTCGGTTTTCGGCATGGGCGCTCCACTATCGACGCCATAATGCGAGTGAGAGTCCTGGCGGAGGAAGCGGTTTCCCGGGGCGGGGTGATGTTGGCGGTGTCCTTGGACATCTCCAACGCCTTTAACACCCTGCCCTGGAACTGTATCAGGGAGGCGCTAAGGTACCATAGGGTGCCCCGCTACCTCCGCCGCATCATTGGGGCTTATTTGGCGGAAAGGTGTGTCACCTACAAGGGACGCGACGGCGAGGGCCGTCGCGATATGTCGTGCGGTGTTCCACAGGGCTTAGTCCTAGGGCCACCCCTGTGGAATATCGGTTACGACTGGGTGCTAAGGGGCGAGCTCCAACCGGGAGTGGAGCTAACATGTTACGCAGACGACACGCTGGTCACGGCTCTGGGGAACTCGTACAGGGAAGCAGCGTTGCACGCGACGGCGGTGGTGAGCCGCATACGACGCCTGGGTCTGGAAGTGGCTCTCAACAAGTCGGAGGCTATGGTCTTTCATGGCCCCCGATGGGCGCCGCCACCGGGATCACACATCATGGTCAGGGGGGTCTAAATCGCTGTCGAGTCTACCATGAAGTACCTAGGATTGGTGCTCGAAGGCCGGTGGGACTTTGGCCCTCATTTTCAGCGGCTGACACCCAAATTGATGGACGCCGCGGGCGCGCTCGTAACGCTGCTTCCCAATCTAGGGGGCCCGAGCACCGCCTGTAGGCGGCTGTACTTGGGGATCGTGCGATCCATGGCCCTGTACGGGGCCCCGGTATGGGCTTCTGACCTGACGGCCGGCAGCATCGCAATCCTGCGAAAACCACAGAGGGCGATGGCCGTCAGGGCTATCAGGGGGTATCGCACGATCTCCTACGAGGTGGGTTGTGCACTGGCCGGATCTCTACCCTGGGAGCTGGAGGCGAGGGGCCTCGCCTCACTGTAACGGTGGCGCGAGGAGGTGAGGAAGCGGAGTGGTGAACCGATGCAGCGCGAGATCGAGCTGCGTCGGTCTCAGCTCCGCGAGGTCATGGTGGCGGAATGGCGGGATAGGCTTCTGCGCCCTACCTCTGCCTCACCACCGTCGATGCGATCCGACCAGTGCTCAACGAATGGCTCGGGAGAAAGCACGGCTGTCCGGGTCGTTTAGGGCGACGCAGGTGCTCTCGGGGCATGGCTGCTTCGGGAAGTACTTGTGTCGCATAAACAGGGAGCCAGACGCTCGGTGCCATCACTGCACCGACTGTCGGGAGGACACGGCGCAGCACACACTGGCACAGTGTGCCGCATAGGAGGAGCAGCGCCGTGTCCTCGTATCTGAAGTGGGCCCCGACCTGTCGCTGCCGGCCGTCGCTCGTTCTATGGTCGGGGGCGCCGAGTCGTGGGATGCGGTGATCTCCTTCTGTGAAGCCGTAATTTCGCAGAAGGAGGCTGCGGAGAGGGAGAGGGAGGCTGTGGCCACTCTCCCGTGCCGCAGCAGGCGAACCGGGCGGCGGCGGAGGGCAGATAACGCCCTCTTCCAGCCCCTATAAAGAGGTCCGGATGGACGGCCGACTCGGGGTCGTCCGCCGTCCCCCCTCCAGCAAGACCCGAGGCGGCAGCTCGTAGTGTTCCACGCGTGCCCCTATTGGACGTCGCGGGGGAGGACACATCCCCGCGGGCCTGAGGTGGCCCACATAGGCGGGCCGGCACTAGCCGAGGATCATGGATGGCGTATCAGCTCCCACGATCCCCGTTCCAAGTGTGGGAGGGAGCACCGGGATGGTTTTTAGTCAGTAAGAGTCTGACAGACTCCTTCGCCTGCCCCAGGCGAAGGACATTCATGAGGATTTTCCACCCCGGCAACACACAAAAAAAAAGAAACGGTCCGGACGGTTATCGGACGGTCGGACGGCGAGCCACCCATTGCTCACCGTCCGCAAGCATGCGCCTACGGTGGCCGGAAATCGGGATCGGAATCCCGGCGGCGGTCAAGGCGTGAGGACAGTTGCCTCACGCGATCGGCCGCCTACTTTGCTAGCATTACTGCTTCGCAAAGGAGGCGACCGCCTGCCACTCCTCCTCGCTCCGGACCATGGCCTGAACTAAAGCCCGGCGCGAGAGATCGCCGCCACCGATTACCCCCAAGAGGACACGGCGTTGCTCTGCCCAGGCGGGGCACACCTCCATCGTTTGCTCCACCGTGTCCTCCGGGCGGTCCACACAGTGGCGATACCCGGGCGTCGTTTCCGCACGAATCCGGTGCAGGAACTTCCCGAACTTACCGTGTCCGGTGAGAACCTGCGTCATGCAGAAGGTGAGGACGCCGTGAGGTTTTTTCAACCACGCCTCAAAGAGGGGACTTACCGCAAGTTTTTCAAGGCTTATAGATTCAATCCTAATATAAAAAAGAGTTGCGTTTAAAAAATATTCTTCAATTTATAGAAAAAATTATAATAAAGTTAATCCAAAAAGCCAAAAGTAACCACTACAATAATTCCAAAAGCTGCCTGGCAAGTTATTGAAAAATCCGAATTCAACTTACCACAAGAACCTATACTGTCTTTAAACAAAGATAATTTAACTCTTAAGATCCTAAGAAAATTGAAAACGAATTCAATAACTATTTTATAAAAGTCATTGAAAATAACATTGAAACTAAAAGGACCTTAACTAATAATTACGTTATTGATAATTCGAATTCTCAAACACTATTTATGCTATCTGTTTTGGATTCTGATATACACAAAATAATTAGTAGCCTAAAAATACAAATACGGTAGGATTTGATGGCATATCAACTAAAGTAATAAAAAACGTAAAGGATATAATAGCGCCTCTTCTGTTATATATAATTAACCTTTGCATTGCTGATGGTTCATTCCCAAAAAGCTGGGTGCTAGATTGTCCATGTTCATTTTATGTCCCATTTTTTCAGAACCTCTATTGAGGTCACCAGACATTGTACTGAGCTTCTCCGTAGTCTCAGCCATGACTACTATGTCGTCAGCAAACCGAAGGTGAGTGATGTACTCGCCATTTACATTAATGCCTAGCCCTCTTCATTCCAGAACCTTAAAGACATCCTACATTGTTGCCGTGAACAGTTTTGGAGAAATAACGTCTCCCTGCCTCGCGCTCCGCTGCAAAAGGATAGGTTTCGAGGTATGGTCTTGAAGTCGGACTGACATGGTGGCGTTTTATACAAACACTTCAGCACTTCGATGTACCGATGTACCGATAGTCAATTTGGACTAATTTGGTTGTAGAATCACAAGCGGAATTTTATTATAAAATTTAAAACAGTACCCCATAAAAAAACTATGTCCTTTAGCCAATCTGAATCAAGGTTGATCTAATTGGTCCCTATTCCTAGTATTAAAATTGTGCCTATCACTTATCTTTGTAAAAAGATGAATATTTTTCCGAACATACATAATATTTTCATAAATGTATTGACAAGGTACCGTCATGATGTTTATATCCTTAAATAGTTCCCTTAGAGAATCGCGCCTGCAAAGATGGTATTATGGCTCTGATAGCTCTTTTCTGCAGAATAAAAATAGACTATGTCTGCAGCCCGTCCCCATAGCAAAATACCGTAAGACATGATACTGTGCAAGTAACTAAAATAGAACAGCCTCGCGATATCTACGTCAGTAAATTGACGGATTTTGCTGACTTGATATGCTGCCGAACTAAGCCGTCCTGCCAGTGATGTTAAATGAGGACCCCATTGTAGGCTCGAGTCGAGCATGAAAACGATTTCCAGGAAAAATGTGTTTTCGACGAAATCAAGTTTCTCTTTGTTTAATACTGTTTCCAAAGCATTCCTTTTTTCTTATGACAAGTCCCGCTCTTGGGCGGAAGGGGAAATAGTGTCAGACTTTTACTGACTAAAAACCCACTCCTGTTCCTTCGTTGCCTTCGTCCCAGGGCCGCGGGTTTCGCTTTCACACTACCCGTGGCGCCAGTAGGCTTCGACTCTGCTGGGCCCCTACGGTTTACTGACATCTCTTTGAGGCGCGCGTGGAACAGTACGTGCTGTCGACGACTTGGGCTCGGTCCGGACGGTTACCGGACGGTCGGACGGTGAGCCATCCATTGCTCGCTGTTCGCAAGCCCGCGCCTACGGTGGCCGGAAATCGGGAACGGAATCCCGGCGGCGGTTGGAGCGTAAGGACCGTTGCCTCACGCGATCGGCCGCCTCCTTTGCTAGCATTACAGCTTCGCAGAAGTAGGCGACCGCCTGCCACTCCTCCTCGCTCCGGACCATGGCCTGAACCAAGGCCCGGCGCGAGAGATCGCCGCCGCCGATTGCCCCCACGAGGACACGGCGTTGCTCTGCCCAAGCGGGGTACAACTCCACCGTGTGCTCTACCGTGTCCTCCGGGTGGTCCACACAGTGGCGACACCCGGGCGTCGTTTCCGCACGAATCCGGTGCAGGAACCTCCCGGAATTACCGTGTCCGGTGAGAACCTGCATCATGTGGAAGGTGAGGATGCCGTGAGGTCTTTCCAACCACGCCTGAAAGAGGGGACTTACCGGCATAATTGTGGCGTGCCCAAATTTCTAAGTGTGTGATAAAGAAACGAAGAACGAAAAGCTATAGCTGTTTAAATAGTCAGTATTGTTAATTATATTACATATCAATATCGTAAATAAATTATTGATTTCATTGATTACTACTGTAACATTATATCAAAATAACAACGGGACTATGGAACATATAAAATACAAGCAAGCTATTTGGTTGAAGGAATGTGGTAAGACAACTTATTCAAAGAATAATACACACCTTAATAATGCACCTGTTTATTTCTTCAGATAATCACACTGTTTCTTAATAATTATTTGTACAAAATATAGACTGCTAAATAGGTAAACTTATCTTAGTTGCCACTAGAATTTACGTCTGAACGCTACGAGTGCTCTCGACCGTCTGCCCAATACCCCGACTCAGTGCTAGTGCATTCCCCCTTTAATATTTTAAAATCGTTATTTAAACGTCTTCCGGTTTAGCATTCAAATCAATTTGAATGTTGCCATATAAAATAAACTTGAAAATTAAATCAAATACTAGACTTTTATTGAAACCTAACACTACAATCTTTTGTGCGCCATCTAGTGGATTATTACGAAGTAGCCAGCTAGAATTTTATTGTCAGCGAGCAAGAGTTGCCAAAAATAGCAATAGATGGCTATTACATATTTTAAGTCATTTATGATACAGGTATGATGTTTACTTAATTTCTATCTTACTATTAACAAATGAAAATGTAGCAATTTTGCACTGATGATAAATGAAGGCGAATCATAGCGTGAGTTTTTTTTTTATTCGGAATATTAGATAAACGGGTAGGTAGTATATAGATCAAGGTTCTTTGGCTTGTCCCATATAAAGGTATCTGGTAAAACAGTAAAAGTCTGACAGGTCCTCGAATGGAATAAGTCATTGGATGATTTCACACCTTAAAAAAAAAAACACACACCCTGGATATATCTCGAAATCATCTCAAAACACATTCAAACTGAAACTCAAAATTATTTTATTTCACATATGCCTACATGGGCACTCATAAAACGCAGAAGCTAGCGCACGGTTTTAATTGATCGTTTCCTACGGAGAAGAACCGGCAAGAAACTCCAATAGTCAGTCTTTAAAAAAATCTTATTGTTCTACAATATTTCCATTGTACGATATTAATAGATGTGTGTGACCGGTCAGCTTACTACAAAAGTACAATAAAAATAGTTGTCTATGAATATGTCTACAGTGTTCTCATATTCTCTATAAAAAAGGCTATAAAAATTAAAAATAAACCTATAATAAATTGGAGTATACATCTATAATTTATTAATGAAATTATTTAAGGTTGCTTTGGTTTAAACAATATAAAAAAAAAAACATTGCAAAAACAATATCACAAAAGAGGTGAAAAAGGTATCCATATAAATAATGAAGTTAAAACTGTCATTACAAATTATAAATAGAGAAAATTTATGTATCTTTCAAAATAAAATAAATTTTAACTAGATGGATATATTTTTATTTTCTATCGTATGTAACACGGTGAGGGAGAGGAAGACCAAAGAAAAGATGGATGGATTGTGTGAAGAGTGATATGAAAGAAAAGGAAGTTAGTGATAGCATGACGAGTAACAGGGCAGAGTGGAAGAAAAAAACGTGTTGCGCCGACCCCAAATAACACGGGATAAGGGCAGGAAGATGATGATGATGTAACACGGTGACAGTACGAGAAATGGTCAATACAGATAAATTAATAAAACATTTAGGAGACGTTGGGAAGGAATGTATAAATAATCTTTTTAAGGAACTTGGAACTTGGGAAAATATCGCATTTGAATGAGCGTAGAACCTAATATAGAAACATGCTTCTACGATACGGCTACCTACAGAAAGCAACGCTCATAGAAATCTCTATTCCTAGACAGCACGATTCGCCAAAAACTTTGTTGATAGAAAAACATTGTATGTAGATAATCTCAGTCCATAGGAAGCACTGTTGACAGAGATCTCTGCTCGTAGATAGCACTTCTTGCCGTAAACTTTGTTTCTAGAAAACACTTCTCAAAGAGAGGACTTACCTTAAAGATGTGCCCAGGTTTCCAGATACCGTGACTTTGTAGCATAAACTATTAATACTATATTTTGCGAAATAAATTTTCATTGCTCAGTTTCAGTCACGTGTTTATTTATCCGCTACTTTAGTATTCATACCATTACTTCATATAATTATAACCATGTCAATGAATTATTATCAATTAACCTTTTTTAGGGTTCCGTACCTCAAAAGGAAAAAACAAAACCCTTATTGGATCGCTTTGTTGTCCGTCTGTCTGTCAAGACCCTTTACCTCGGGAACACGTGGAGATATTGAGTTGAAATTAAAACCATATACTCAAGTCTGTGGTCTCTTGAAGCTGTGAAAAAATCAAACTTTAAAGTTAAGGAAAAAAAAGCATAGGGCCGTTTATGTCGCAAAAAACATGTATTTCGACACTCTCAAGGGGATCAAAATTCATAGGGTACTTTCCGTTGACCAAGAATCCTGAAATTTGGCATGAAGTAAGGTCTCATAGCACAAGTATAGGAAAAAATCTGAAAACTGTAAGTCGGGAATTGTACTGTTTTCACGGAACCCTCAGTGCGCGAGTCCGACTTGCACTTGGCCGGTTTTTTTTTATATTAAAATTGCATTATTGTATGAAACAAAAGTGTTTTTATTATGGACATTTGCCAGAAACAGAATAGTGAAATTTCTCTAATAATAGTTTATTTTTCGCTTTCTGTGAACCAAGATATCTGGAAACATTGGTTTCTATAAACAAAGTTTACGGCAAGAAGTGTTATCTATGAGCAAAGATCTCTGTCAACAGTGCTTCCTATGGACCGAGATATCTACATACAATGTTTTCTGTCAACAAAGTTTGCGTCGAATCGTGCTGTCTAGGAATAGAGATTTCTATGAGCGTTGCTTTCTGTAGGTAGTCGTATTGTTCAAGCGTGTTTTTATATTAGATTCCACACTCCATTTGAATCATGCCTCAAAAATGTGCTCCCATGTTATATGTAGATATGTAGTTTTGATGTTTTTTCGTAAGTTTCATTTCAAATTCTCAGCGTGTGTAGCCGAAGTGCCGAGTCGTGCCGCCCCGCGGAACTAGGTCAGCCACCTACTTACAGCAGGCCGTCGCCGCCGCTGTGCCAAACATCTCGCTCTGGGTGACACACATTCTACTTGCACGCATGCCTGTTAAATACTTACTACATCTGTTCAGACAAGACAACATGCAGGCTAAGAGGTTTCAGTGTCGATACAATCATTCAGGAGCATGGGGGGTGGGGTGCCAACCACTACCACCAGTAACTAGGTGGTTGTTGACGGTGGACGTCACAGACATCTTACATAGCTATTTATATGGCCATTATTTAAACGACGCAATACTTTCAACATGCATCGCGTACTACTATAACCTGTAGCAAGCAAATGATTTCGTAGGTAGTGGTGACTTAGCAGCGGCGACCGAGAACCGCTGCGGCTCGATCGTTATGGCTCACTTTTTGGTACACAATGCCGGCAGGACGGCACTGTCACCCATGTGTGCCTAGTCAACTGACGATTCAATTTCCAGCCCATTTCGATCTAGCGCAGCATCAAACGACACGGGCGCTAGGAAGGCGGCAGACGCAACACTTGGACCTAGCCGCCTTCGTTAGATGAGCCACCACCGGGCCCGGGAGCCGGCCGGTCTGGCGGCGGCGCATGCGCGCGCGGCCGCCCGGCGCCGCCACAGCGCGCCGCACTCCGCGCCGGACGCCGCCGCCGCCCGCCGCTGCCGCTCCCGGAGCGCTCTTGCTCACGGCGATCGCTTCCTCACATACTTCTACGGGAATGTATTCGAGATGTAGGAATATTTACACTAAGCACGTGTTTGCTTTTCTGTAAATTTCATATTAAAAAATGTGCTAAAGGAGAATGTGTGTAAAATAAATAAAGTGCGTGTTACCGCAACCGGAGTGTGTCGTAAGTTTTCGTCAATTCTCCTCTCCTTGCATCTATCAGATGTTCTCGCACCTAATCATACTTTAGAACCTTTTACAAAACTATCTATTAGTTATTTGATTATTCCTAGTAGTCACCATATCCATTTATTTTTAAGATGCATGCCGTAAAGTGAGTATTACTCTCAAGTTTCGTTCTCGATATTAGCATAAACACACTTGTAGTTTCACTTACAGACCATTTCGCACTGATTTTACTTGGTATTAAACTTGATACACTAGTAGGTACTTGAATTCGGTGTCTGCCTCGCCATTCATCCTCCTTTTATTGCAATGAATATTCTTTTTGGTGGCATTATGTACCCGCAACTGCAAAAACCAAAATATACATAATATATTTTAACTTACTTCTAAAATAAATATACGTACTTGATTCTTGCTTGGGATAAGCGACACTTACCTTTGCCATTATATCTTCATATATTTCACTATTTTAGTTTCACTTTATTGACAAGGTTAAACTACACATAATAATCTGATCGAGAATATTTATGTATATATATTTTTTTCATTTACCTACTCGAAGTTAATAGTTTTTGTTTTAATATCATATTTTTCGCTGGTTTGCTACTCGTCTGCCGCGCTCAGCGGCCAAATGTATAGTAAATGTAACTGACACTGTATTGACGGAAAGTTTTATTGAAGTTGGCGATATTTATTCTTATTACATACCTACACATCTAACACTAAACATCTATTTATGACTTTGTACGCAATAATATATGTACACTTGTATATTTATTTATTTAATTCACATAAAAAAAAACTGTTTTCATCCGTACCTACACTCTAAGGTTCAGTTGAAAACCAGCGTCAGGCAACTGCTACGTGGTTGTTGGCATTATGCTGAACTGGACCTATTTGGCGTAGCCGTCAGACATATTGTTAATTTTATTTCTCCATAGTTTTTTCTATGTTTAATTTTAATTCGCAAATCAATTACTTGTTGATTCATTAATCATGGTGTGCCAAATGAACATATTTTCTTTCTTTTTTCTTCTTTATTTTAGGAGAAGAAACAAATAATTTAAAACTATTAATAATTTTGTTCTTGACGATGACGTTATCACCTAACTAGCACATTCACGTATCAGTGCTTCGCTGTTTCGTATCATCTTTTTGTTCTTTAAAGTATTTCAAATACGTTTTTAAATTTAAACCATAAATTGTTGAAAAGAAAGAGTGGATAAGCGCAAGAATTATAATTATTTAAATAAAAATCTTAGAAATTTAATAATATGTGAGCTACGCGCGACATGTGCGTGCATCATCATCGGATGGTGCCGTAGTCATCTAGGAACCCTTATAGTTTCACCAAGTCTGTCCGTCCGTCCGCAGATAATTTCAACACCGTTAGCACTAGAAAGCTGAAATTTGGTATCAATATGTATATTAATATATCAATCACGCCGACAAAGTGGAAAAATAAAAAGTAGAAAAAAATGTTTTATTAGGGTAAAGTGGGAGTGTTTTTTTTTTCATTTCAACCCTAACGTCTGATATATTGTTAGATAGGTATTTAGAAATAAATAGGGGTTTACTACAATTATTTTTGATAATGTTAATATTTTCGGAAATAATCACTCCAAAAGTTAAAAACAATGTGTGGGTGGGACACATTTTTTTTAACTCTCTCTCTAACTTTTGAACTATAAGTTTAGGAAATATGAAAAAAATCTCAAAAGTTCAACTTTATAAATACTTTCTAGGAAAATTATTTTGATGGGTAGAACAGTTTTTGAAAAGTTGTACAAAATAATTTCCGAACTAAGTTTGTAATTTAACATATACGGTTAAATTACAAATGAGCATTTTTTTAACTTAGTTTACATATTTTATTATTCTTAACATATCTTCTTTCAAATAAAAAAAGAGTTATTAAAATCGGTTCACGCAATCCAAAATTACCAACGGAAACCCAACATACATAAACCGTCTAGTTTGTATAAATTAGTAAACCAATTTCCCGAGAGATAGTGCTGTACTTTTGGCTACTTCGTGCTGTTAAGATCGATGTTCGTGCTATTATATTGTTGAATTGTTTGCTTCGTCTCTTGTTGGCATTGGTGGTATTTGTTCTTGCTCGTTGTCTGTCGTTCATTAAATCTTAAGTGGGGACATTTATTGTGACGGACGGAAAACGGAAAATCGGAAACTCTACACTGAGCGTGGCCCGACATGCTCTTGTCCGTTTTTTTCTACTTCTTATAACCGGCCTCAGGATTGTCTTTTGGGGGCCTTCCACTTGCTAAACAAAGTACTTGCTGGTCGGATCTACCTGAAAGGTTTTTTAATACGGAAAATCGGATTGTCCTTTAGGGGTCTTTCACTCCCAAAATAAAGTACTTGCTGCTCGTTGCTTCGGATCTACCTGTGGGGTTTTTCCATGGAAATAAATAACCACTTATTGGGTTTGAGTGTTTCTCACAAGGAGTCTCACTTCCCACCAAATAAATGTTGATAATCGATGCCGATTGTGCCACATATAACGACGACACAGGTTTATAACCTGGGTGATCGTACTGGCGATCAGCTCCAGTGGAATATAGTGATAAAGAGAAGGTCCCAGTTCCGGTCATCACACAGTCACCTGCCACCGACAACACTATGGCACAAGTACATATTCTACTGCCGCCGACCCCCTACCGCTGCGGTACTACCCCCTGCGCAAGTATCTAATGTGCTTGCCGTGGAGTCTACTACCGTACCTCTAAAGAGGACGAGTGAACCGGAGGCCCCTTTTCCCCACCAAGACGTTCCCGAATTAGATCCAGATTTGGGATTTGCAAATATTGGCTGAAGACCCCATCCCTAAAGGATGTGCATGGCAGAAAAATTCAAATTAATTTGATAATTAGATCAAATTACATTGCACAGTGTGTTATTTCACCTGAGTTGCGGACATGCCTATTTTATATGCTTTTTGGAAAGATACATTTCAAAGAAAACTCTTATTAAAATTCTTGTGAGTCCATCTATCATAGTTTACGAGATATTGAGAAAATCGAGGAAAAGTCCATAGAAACCAAAAAAACTTTGTATCTCCATTCCTGGTGTTCCTTTTACATTAAATGTTTTATAGTATGATAGGAATCACCAAAAGATTCTATAAATCTACAAATACGAGTTTGATCAAGCTTTTACAGACCACAAAAAAATGTTTTAAGTGATTTCGTTTTTATTTTTTTTCTGGCAAATTACTAGGTTGTAGCATAAGTTTTTAAGTACTTTATATTTGTTATACTAATAAGTATCATCATTAAAAATTCCAGATGCGTCAAACGCCTTATACTTGAGATATTGTTTTTTTTAAGTTTCAGCTTAGGGTTGTTAACTAAAATGTTTTTAAGTTTAATGCAAAAAAAATGCTTTTTAAAAAGATACATTTCAAAGAAAACTCTAATAAAACTCGTGCCTTCATTTATGATATTTTTCTAGATCTATAAAAAATCGGAGATAGTTCATAGAAACCATAAAATGTATCTTCTCTTCTTGTTTTTTTCTTTTAAATTAAATGTTTTATAGTATGATAGGAAGTCACCAAAAGAACCTATAAATTCACAAATTATTGTTTGATCAAGATTTTACAGATCTCAAAAAATGTTTTCAGTGATTTCAAGATTTTTTCTGAAAAATTATTACATGGTCGCATGTGTTTTGAATTTCTATGATTTATTATACTAATAAGTCATCATAAAAAAACCAGATGGCGCATTATACTAGAGATATTGAATTTACTTTTTTATTTATAATATTTTTTTTGTGATTTTGGGTACAATATTTTGACTAGTCTACATTGTCCTCTTATAATAGTAATTTTTTAAAAGTTTACGAGTTTCTTCTCGTTTCTTATACGTAGTAAACGACCAATTGGAACCGTGCACTAAATTCAGACGTTTTATAAGTTGTCCTAATATTATAACTAACCCGTATTGTCTCATTGCAGGTCTCAGATCTTTACAGCGATCACAATTTTTCGCATCCTTTTTCCTACTCTTATGGAACACATCCAGGTCATCCCGTCATCTCCTTCGGGGTTTAACATGATTCTGTATTGTTGTG
This sequence comes from Mythimna vitellina, assembly GCA_949316375.1. Taxonomy (NCBI): domain Eukaryota; kingdom Metazoa; phylum Arthropoda; class Insecta; order Lepidoptera; family Noctuidae; genus Mythimna; species Mythimna vitellina. Next base: position 78,377 of record OX438687.1, on the reverse strand, counting down.
CCTGAGCACCAATCCTGAGTTTTAGAACTTTTTTTTTGTTTCGTCAAGTTGATAACCCTATTTCCATAGAAAAGTCATAAATACTTAGAAAAGCTGTATCTCTGATATAAGGCGATTGTCGTGTATGAAATTTTAGGATATACTCAACAATATTATTGCGCAAGTTATTTATTAAAAATAACATGCTACAACAGTACCACTTAATTTTAAAAAAATGTTTTGTTGAAATCGGGAAAAAGCCCATATTTCTTAAAATATGAAAGCTACAAAGCTATTTTTTTTATAGTAGTAGATAATGAGCTGTTACTTTATTTTTGTAATAAATAAAATTAATAAGTTTACTAGTTTTGGCATCATAATTAAATATAATTATTCTAAAGGTCATTCAACTCTCACAAAAAAAAAATAACTCAATAAGTATAGATAATTATACGGTTGGTATTTTGTTGAACACTTATCAAACCTAGACCTATCGTATAGACACATAAACCAGACATGTCCGCAACTTAGGTAAAATAACGCACTGTGCATTGTAACCTCAGCCCTCTCTAAAAATAACTACAGGGAGTCGATCCAGAGATTCAAGTTTCTCTAATAAAAACTCAAGTAAAGCGAGACAAGGGAATCTATACATATAATAAAACAGTAAAATTATTTTGCGGTGGTATTAATTGGCGCAAAAACTACTGAACCGATCCTGTTCAAATTTTGCATACATAATCCTTATAGGTCAGGGCAACTTATAGGCTATAAATTATCACGCTATTTCCTATGGGGGGTGAGCAATAATCAAAAATGTAGGTATTGAACGACATTTGCCGCGAGTTCGATACCCAGTTACAGTTAAAAATTTTGTCATTATTTTATCCTTTTTTTTGTAATAAAACTAACTTTTACCATTTTTTTGAAACAAAATTGATATTTCTATTTGATATCTTCTTAATATTTTGTAAAAACTAATCAAAACACATAATAAAATCAAAGCGGCGTGTAAAATCACGTACAATAATATTAAATTATTCCATTTAGCTGCAAATATTACTTCTAAAACGAAAATCATCACGCTATCATCGATAAGGAGCCAACCAGTCAATTATGACGTTTATATAAGAACGTCTATTTTAAATTTTCATCATCGGAGACCGTAGCGCAGTGGTTTCGTATCTAGACTTGCGTATCATTTATAGGTTGTTCGAATCCCATGTATCTCTTGCGAAATTTTTGGTTTTATTTTTTCACTGTAAATAAGACTTTTATATATATTTTTGCATGCTTAAATTTTTTTTATATAACACATAATATATCTGTACAAGTTTTTAGTTGTGTGCGTATCACGCAAAATGTTTTATACATTAAAATTCTGTGTAACTTGATATATTACTTAGGCTTTGTTTCATCTCAATGAAACAAAGCATATGAAATACAAACGGTATGAATTTAAAGTTTTCAAGAAGTTAAATATGACACCACACGCAACTCGCAACGCCATCTAAAGACTCAAAGTAGAAAAAATGATGACAATGAAAGTTGAAGTTCATATTAAATTTGATAGATGGCATTGTGTATTTTAAAACTACTGGTGTTCGACGGAGGCATTTTTAACAACTTTTACTGTAACCAAAGGCGATAAAAGTAAATACCTATGTATGTGTATTTAATTATTGACTTTAAAATAACGCGGCCAAATTTTCGGAAGGGGTTACATGGTACCTTGCATTGGAAGGCTCCGAGGTGGACCGATAACCTGGTGAGGGTCGCGTAATCCGATGGATGGATCGGTCATTATGGCGACACTTGGGGAGACCTATGCCCAACAGTGGACGTCTTTCGGCTGAAATGATAATGATGATGATGGCACCTTTTTCTTTTTTTTTAAGGTTGGAAATCATCCAATGACTTTTCTCGCTCTGATAGGAGCGAGAGGGCGTATCAATCTTTTACTGACTAAAACCACACCTGTTTCCTTCAGTTGCTCTTTGCAACATCTCTTTGAGGAGTGCGTGGATCACTACGCGCTGTTGACGACTGAGCTCAGTCCGGTCAACTACCGGACGGCCGGACGGCTAGCTACCCATCGCTCGACGTCCACAAGCCCGCGTCTACCGTGGCTGGTAGTCGGGGTCGGAATCTCGGATTGGCGTGAGGACGTTCGTTCCCTTACGCTTGCGGCCTCCACCTTCGCTAGCATTACGGCTTTGCAGAAGGAGGCGACCGCCTGCCATTACTCCTCGCTCTGAATCTCGCCCAAACCAGAGCCCGGCGCGAGACGTCACTGACGCCGATTGCCTTCACGAGGACAAAGTGGTGCTCCACCCTTGCGGGGCACACCTTCACGGTATGCTCCACTGTGTCTTCCGGGATGATGGCACCTTCCGGCCTAATAATGGCGTGTTTTATTATTTGCAGTCACTGCTTCATATAAAACGGGATCGAATGTGTTTTTCTGATCATAGTTCGACAACGTATGATGTATCTCAGATTCCTTGCAGCCTTGCGTCGACATCTGGACGTTACCTTCTTGCATTGAATGGTGACCAACACTGGAACAACCCCCTGAGGGAGGCCAATCTCAGGGATAATACGGCTGCTACATTTGTTTACCGTAATTTCATTGTTTTTTGGATGCACAAGCTCAGGATTGTTGTGGGTGTTTCAAACGGTTGCTTTTCCAGATTCGGTTGGAAGTACCCTGATATTACAATTTTGCGAATCGCCCGGAGGACCCGGTGTAGTATGCAGTGGAGGTCTATCCAGCTTGGGTGACAGAGTGCACAGAGGCAATCGGCGTAAGTAATTTCTCGGTTTGGCCATCAATATGCGAGTTAGATTGGACGGAGATACACACGCACAAGATGTCGCCGAAGTTCATTCAAAAGTTGGAGACTCTTCATAGGGTAGTTCCCACTATCGAAAAAACATTTGTGTGATATACGGGGACGTCAGTTAAATACACGTCAAAAAAAATCATAGGTAAATGAACAAGTAACTCCCAAAATGATCAAACTGCAACAATCAATGCAAGCATTCTCTCCCAAATTCTTCATAAGTACTGTTGTGGAGAAAGATAGTTGGTTATGATGGAAGTGGCCTAGAAGGCCCTATCCATTTACACATCTCTTTGAATCCTGCGTAGAATACTACGCGCCGTCGATTCAAGATTGTTTTGACCAGACGGCCGGACGGCACCACCACAGTCCCGTGTTTGCGATAGCTGAGAATCCACCTTCTTTAATCGTAGTGCTTATTATTTATTTATTTATACTTTATTGCATACCAAGTTACAAATTTAAAAATTGAATTGTAATACAACAAAAAACATACAATTGGCGGCCTTTGGTGCTTCACTGAAGGAGGCTACTGGTTGTCATTTGCTCCACCAATTGACCCCACGAGCGGGACTGACTTCCACCGTATACTCTATCGTATTCTCCGGGCGATTCGCACAATGGGGAGACCTGAGTGTTTCTTCCCGCAGAATTCAATACAGATACCTTCCGGAACACCCACATCAGGTGAGTCCTGCATAAAGAAAGGATGCCGTGACGCCTCTGTAGTCACTCCTCAAAGACAGGCATTACCGCTGCGATTGTGGCGTGCTCACTGTGGCGAGGGTTTAAAATCATACAATGTTGTTTTACCAGAACATAAACCAGAAACATACATAAACTAATGACTTTTACCTTGGGGTAGGCAGAAATGCCAACTGCTACGACCCATACTCTTTCTATTCATTGACGTTCATACATCTGGATCTGGACGAGTACATAACATGTTTCCTGAAGGTAATTTGCGTTTTGACCTTTAACCGTTTTATGTTAAAGTACAATAAATAATTGCGATGCTTTCGGAATGAATTGCAAGCACAGAATGATTGTACAGTTTTACGTACTTAACGCGGACGAAGTCGCGGGCAACAGCTAGTATAAAGTAAACAGGTAAGTACTAACATTATTGTGCCTTGTCCTCCATCAGCGTGGTCAATACCGCGCTGTTTTTTATCATCATCTGCCTTGCTTTTTCCCAACCAGCTTGAGGTAGGCTTCCAGTCTAATCGAATGCGGCTAAATACCCGTGTTTTACATGAAGCAACTGCCTATTAGACCCCTACAGCCCAGTCACTGAGCAATTCGATACTCCTTAGATATATTGATTGGCCCGACTTTCTGGCGTCTAACCACCTGTAACGACTGTCAAAGATCTAGGAAAGACAACCGGGACCAATGACTTTATGTACTTTCCAAGGCACCGAGCGTCTGTTATGTCCTAGGTAAACTTAGAAATGTATCTACATTTGAATTGATAAATTTACATTGGTAATATAAAGATATCATAATTGTCCAATTTCAAATCAGCAACCACCCCTCTAGCGGCGGTGGTGGGCACTGCGTGCGGCATATGCGCAGCAGACGAGGATGACGCATAACCATCCTTCCCGGACATCGTCATGTTAGCCGTTACAGCCGTCCGAAACAAAATGAGCCAATCTCACATTTTAGTGACCATGACAAACTCTCAACTGGCATGCTGGTAATGTTAAACAAGTTGTAACCTAATAAAAATGCTCCATAGTACTTCACATTCACCAAACTTGAAAAAAAGTTCTTCTATATACAATGCTATTGTTTCCAAATACAAAAGATAACAAATTATCATAAGCTCTATTGAAATAAACAAATAAATTATATATATATTGAAGGTAAAAGTGGTTGTGGCTGTGGAGCAGGACCGGCATTAAGCCAAGCGTTTTTATCTTCCATTTTATAACACGCTTGTCTACATAGCTTGCGTTTAATGCATGATTTAAATTAAGACTCATTTAGTTGTAGAATCTCAAGTGGTATTTTATTATAAAATTTTACACAGTACCCCATAAAAGAACTATGTACTTTAGCCAACCTGAATCGAGGTTGATCTAATTTGTTCCTATTCCTAGTATTAAAATAGTGTCTGTCACTTATCTTAGTAAAAAGATGAATATTTTTCGGAACATACATTATGTTTTCATAAATGTATTGACAAAGGACCGACAGGATGTTTATTTCCTTAAATAGTTCCCTAAGAGAATCACGTCTGCAAAGAATATATATGGCTCTGATAGCTCTTTCCTGCAGAATAAAAATAGACTCTATGTCTGGAGCCCGTCCATATAGCAAAATACCGCAAGACATGATACTATGAAAGTAATTAAAATAAACTACATCAGTAAATTGACGGATTTTTCTGACAGCATATGCTGCTTAAGTAAGCTGACCTGCCAGAGATGTAAAATGAGATTCTTCTCCATAAAGATCTACGGTTTGGAACTTGCAATTTAGTTTTTTTTGGTCTGACATACATTTGACTATTTAAAAGTGCCTGTAAATGGTCTATTTGAAATAAATACTTATGACTTTGACTTTGGACCCCATTGTAGCCACGAGTCAAGCGTGATCACTAGGAAAACCGTAACCACGATGAATTTGAGTTTTTCCTTGTTCAATACTATGTTGGAGTAATTAATTTTAACATTCAGTAACGCTGATCTTATTTATGCACTTAGTTTTTTTTTCCATTTAATACTAAATTATTAATCTGTAAACCAGTTTTGAACTTACTATTTGGACCATTGTCTACGTCATCAAGGTTTGTGGAACGTTTATTGATCTTAAAAATTAACAACTTATCGTTAGCAAATAATACAATATGTGGTTGATTTTTCAATAGATGCGGTAGATCATTTATATATACTAAAAAGAGAAAAGGACCCAATATTGAGCCTTGTGGTACACCCATTTTGACTTTAAAACCCGGAGAATTGACACCGTTTATCTGAACTTGCTGTTGCCTGTCAATTAAATAAGATTTCACCAAGCTGAGTGCAAGTTTACCTAGCCCGTAATGTTCTAGCTTTAAAAGCAAGGTTTCGTGATTAACACAATCAAAAGCCTTTGATAGATCACAAAAAAATCCTATCGCATCTTGGACTTCTTCCCACGCTGTAAATATATGTTTAAATAAAGTGACACCAGCGTAAGTCGTACAACGTCCTTTGGTGAAACCATACTGCTGAACGTGAAAGATTTTATTGCTGTTAAAATGGTGAAGCATTTGATCAAGCATAATTTTTTCAAACACCGTACTGAAAACCGGAAATACTGTTACAGTATTGTAATTATTAGTGTCATTATGGTCACCAACTTTAAAAAGTGGTATAACCTAACTGTATTTCATTATATCTGGAAAGACTTCTTGGTCCACACACAAATTAAATATTAAAGATAAGTATGGTGCTACGGTCTCAATTATGGATGAGCATACTTTAACAGACATTCCCCATAGGTCTTCGGTTAATTTGACTTTGATTTGCCAGAAAGCCTTGATGACTGTCAAACTGTATATGTTTGAATTGAAATTCAACCGGACAGCCTGGCAAGTTGGCTACCAATAAAGCAAATGAAGCTTCAGCTGAGGAATTTAGAGCTTCCGAAGTCCTAAGAGGTATATTGATGAAATAATTTACAAACTCTTGGGTTACTTCTATATTAGAGCTTGTGGGACCACGTGAAGTCTCCAATAAAAAATCCGTGTTGCCTATTTTATTCCTACCAGTTTCACTATTAATAACATTCCACACAAACTTTATTTTATTGTCTGCCGATTTGATATTTTGGCTAAAGTACAGGGCCTTTGCTACCTTGAAAATCTTTCTGAAAAGCTTAGAATATCTATTTAAATATTTACTAAAGGTTTCAGTGTTGAAGAATGGCTTAAGGCCATACATCTCACATAGTCTTTCCCTACTTACCCTAATACCTTTAGTCGCCCAGTCACTAAATACAAATTTAGGGAAAATATTTTTCGACTTCTTTTCAAAAGCTGTATTAAATTTATTGAGTACCACTGAAAAGAAATGATCATAAAATTTATTGACATCATTAATATCATGGCCCAGAACATTTAACTTATTTTCTTAGTTACTATTAAATTTTATTAATTTGCCAGAATCCGAATACAAGGTCGATAAACTATCGAATACAAGATCTTATTAGCACTGGGACAGTGTCTCTATATCAACCATGGGCGGGACAAACCGTATCCAGTTGCCTCCGCTCATCCGCCCTGATAAGAGTGTCGCTTTCGACAATTCTGAAAAAGCGGAAAGTCTAGCCGGCAGCCTCGAATCCCAATGCTCGCCCAGCTCTCAACTAGTAGACCAAGCTCACATCGCCATGGTGGACGCTGAAGTTAAACGTAGAGCCTTCCTCCCTCCCGTTGAAGACCCTAATAACCCTCTGGCCCACGTCACTCCCGACGAGGTGGAAGATATCATTAAAAAACTTCAACTCCGGAAAGCCCCCGGCGCCGACGGTATCACGAACAGAGTGTTCAAACTCTTTCCCCCCAACTCATAAAGCTAATGACCGCCATCTTCAATGGCGCATTAAGCAACAATATGTTCCCACAAGCATGGAAAAAGGCCACCGTTATCGGTATCCCTAAACCAAGCAAGCCCAAGTCTGACCCTTCCAGCTACCGCCCCATCAGTCTCCTCAATGTTCTCGGTAAGATCTACGAGAGGCTTATTTATAAGCGACTCAAAGATTTTGCCGAATCCAAGGGTTTCATTCCTAATGAGCATTTCGGGTTGCGTACCGAACACTTAAGCATCCACCAAGTCCACCGCATCGTAGACCACTTAAGCGTTGGCTTCCAGCGTAATACGATGTCAGGTGTCTTATACTTCGATATAGCGAAAGCATTTGACAAGGTCTGGCACAATGGCTTATTATATAAGCTATACCAACTCGGAGTGCCAGATCGTCTCGTACTCATCATGCGAGACTTTCTGTTGAATCGCACCTTCCGCTATCGAATTGAGGGAGCTCTTTCCTCCCCTCACCCCATTCGAGCAGGAGTTCTGCAAGGCTCCGTAGTATCCCCACTAGCCTTTACGCTGTTCACCAGCGACATTCCCAAAAGTAAAAAGGCCCAGTTGGCTCTATTCGCCGATGACACGGCAATTTATTACACCGGTCGTGACCCTAGAGTTATCGCTCGCAATCTCCAAACCTCCCCAAACATTTTGGGCAAATGGTTCCGGAAATGGAGGATTGAGGTTAACCCTGATAAGAGTCAAGCTGTTCTCTACTCGAGACAGCGGTAGTCCGTCCTCCCCCCCTCCGATCACCATGTACGGCAAGCCAATCCCCTGGGAGAAGCAAGCCAAGTACCTCAGACTGACCCTTGATCGTCACTTGACCTTCGCTGAGCACATAAAGCAAGCTCGCTCGCTCGCCGCTTTCGGTCAAGGTAGGCTCCACTATCTCTTGACTGCCCGCAGCAAACTGTCACTTAAGTGCAAGCTGCGTCTCTTTACAGCAGTAATCCGCCCGATCATGACGTATGCCTGTGCTATCTTCGCAGACGCCAAGCCCCGTCACCTCCATTGGATGCAGACCCTCCAAAACCGAACCCTCCGTAACATCCTCGGTGCCCCATATTACGTCCGAAATGAAAATCTACATTTAGATCTCAAAATCCCCACCATCCAGCAGTTCATGAAACGCCTTTGCAAGCGTTTCTACGATACTGCTGTGAAAAATTCCCCGATAATAATAATAAAATCTTGTTCGATCCAGCCCGTCCCTTGCCCCCCCTCCCAGCGACGCCCTAAGCCGAGGTCTGTACCCCACAGGGGGTGCCCTTAGCGTGTAGTCGCTTAGTTTTTAAGTTAGTTTAAGTAAAGGCTGAAAGGCTTTGCTTGTATAATCGAGGCCGCCACAGGCAAGACCGGTTAAGCAGCCGACAACCTCCTAGGTTGACCTGCGAGAGGCCACACACAAAAAAAAAACCGTATCCAGTATATTTTTTGTTCCCAAACCAAACGGTATATAACGTTTCATATTAAAAATCTAAGACCGTTAAATAAATTGTTTCTGTTTTCTAACGCAATTTTTTAACACCCAAGCTCGTATGATAGCTCGCAATCCAGTTAATCATTATTACTTGGACCCGATATAGTTATCAATAAATATATGAAGAACGGTATTTGTCAGTTGTGGCTCACAGTTCCTAAACATAATTTAACATGGAACAATGATCAAGTTATAAATTATTTGACAAAATTATATCCTTACTAATACTTAAGTCTCGAAAAACTTAGGTAGTAAAAAGTTAGTGGCCTTTCTAGGCCTGGTAGAAGAAGGCCTCATAGAATGCAAACCTTATCTAAAGTTCATGGTGGAAAAAATGTGAAATCTGATTCAGGGCTTATAATTAAATTAGCTGATTTGTAACGGCTGGAAATAGACCTTACTCGTACTATTGAACTTTACCTTGGCTTGCAGCCTAGTTTAATAAATAATTAATAATAAAACACTTGTCACCACATTTTAAGAATTTGATATATTGTAAAATATTGTGGTGATAAAATAAACATTTATTCTTATTCTTATCTTGATAGAATCAATTAAATGCGTCAAGACCAACAATGATTATTTATTTGATTTCAAAAACCAACCTAACCAGTAAAGTCGCAGACTTTGCGCGAATGGTTAAAAAGCGCGTGACAAACCGTTCCACTTTTCTCGGGCTACCTTGGACGAAATCAAAAAGATTGTCCTGTCCATAAAATCCTAGGTTGTGGGTCATGATGACATCAGTCGTTATATGATTACCTTGGTCCTCGACTTTCTTCTTCCACCGATTACCCACATTATTAATTTTTCCCTTAATTCCGGACAATTCCCATCCCTATGGCGTATGGCTTACGTGCGTCCACTTCCTAAAATATCTGATGCCTCCCTACCTAACCATTTTCGTTCAATTTCTATTCTTCCTTTCCTATCCAAAGTTTTCAGCATTTGTTCACAGGAATAATCTTGTTGACTCTCATTTCAATCCGGATTTTGGCCTGGTCACAGTTCTGCCTCTGCTCTCCTTAAAGTGACTGGTGACATTAGAGAAGTCATGGAGGATACCACAAACTGGTTATTGTTTTTGTATAAATTGATTTCTCCAATGCCTTTAATGCCATCAGTCACGATGTTCTTCTACCTATCCTTTCCGATCTTATGGTTTCGTCTGAGGTGCTGGAATGGTTCTCTTCTTATCTTCGGGGACGTCAGCAGTCGGTTCGCGTTGACGAGAATTCGTCGAGTTGGTGTGATCTAGATTCTGGTATTTCAGAAGGCGGTATTTTTTCTCCGTTGCTATTCTCCATCTTCATAAATTTTATAACTCTTTGTCTTCGATGTTCGTATCATCTTTATGCCGACGATCTTCAATTATATACAAATGCGCGAGTGGAGAGTTTGTCGGACGCTATAGAAGATGTAAACCGAGATATGGACGCCAGCAGGGGTTGGTCTGATAGATTTAGGGTGTCTGTAAACCCCTCAGCCATTATTATTGGAAGCTCGCGCATGATGGGTAAAGTGGTGGTTAATTTATTTATTTATTACTACAAAGACTATGCTTATGCGAACTTTAATATTCCCTATAATCGACTATGGTGACGTGTGCTACTTTGACCTGAACGCAGTGTTACTAGATAAAATTGACAGCTGCAGCTCCTCAACAACTGCATCCGGTTCGTCTAATATCTAATTTGAGAAGATATGACCATATTTCGAGCTACAGATCTGAGCTCAAATGGATGCCCGTTTATCAGGGAAGGAGTCTGCGCGCTCTGACTACTTTTTACTCTCTGCTCAATTCTCCCACCCCTCCTTCTTATCTTATATCACACTTTAAATATCTACGTTCTCCTAACAATCTTCTACTGCTTTGTCCTTCTCATACTTCTGACTTTGTTCATTAAACCATTCATATACAGTCCATACTTCTGCGGAATGCGCTTCCTCTCGAGATCAGGATGGCCACTAGTCTATATGCATTTAAACGGATGTTGCGAAATGTCTTTCTGCACAAATAGTGAAGTCGTCTCAATAACCCCTTTCTTTTACTTCATATAAATATATATGTATATATTATATTATATATGTATACGTTTAAACTCTTATTTTCGTAATATTCTTTTGTATTTTTTGCATTTGCCACATTTTCTCTTCACCACCTTAGGTTGACTGGTAGAGAATGCCTAAGGCATTAAGTCCGCCTTTGTTCTTTTGTGTTGCATGATGTTTTAATAAATAAATAAATAAAACCAGTGGCATTGATATCTCGCTGTTCCCTGCGCATAGCACCAGGCACGCAGCCCCTTCTAAAGCTTATAGTGTGAGCGTTAGTCTGCGTTATACGTAAATCTGCCGAGTTTAACTAAAAGTTTCGAATACCGTAATTATAGACACAATAGAAAGACAATGAAAGAGCGAACGCCGGCGTTCGATTGGGGTTTAATGAATTAAATTTTACCTTATTTGTTAAATAATAGGATAAAATAATATCAGACGTTATGTCTACTTAAGGTGACTATGTCCCAAGTGTGTTAAATAGATTATTAGTTATCTTACCATCGTAATTATTGAAAAGCAATTCAATTACGTGGTTGACTTAACCATAGTTATAAAATATGGTGGATATTTAATTATTTCCTTTACTCAAAACGTCTAAATATAGAAACTGTACTGGACGAACTGACACAGGGGGTAAACACATTGGTTTGTTACGTCACCAGCAGTTAGGTTCAACACGTCCGATTCCGTCATAGGCTCGTATGAGAATGATCGTGAATTCGAGACAAGTATATAAACACTACATCCCTCCCTTAATATATTTATCGAATATTATTTTTCCTTATAAGAAATATAAAAAATCTAAAATATAGGTAATACAGGAACTTAACAATAATTCTAATGAGAACCTTCCATATTAATTATTTTGCCCATAATCAGCAACTATAGAATTTGCATTACACTTTCGTTATAGTTAAGGTTCTCATATCAATATCAAAAATATTGACTTTCAATAATGTCAGTAGGCATTATCATTATTTTTTCCATTAATAAGTAAATAACTTAGTCTAAAGCTACCTTAGTCTAGTTTTCTTCACTGTGATTAATTCATTTTCTTCTTTAATTCCATTTTATATCGTTCGGTATCAATAAAATCAGAAAAATCTAAATAAAACCGAATTTAAACTGTTATGGTATCTCCACAATACACACATCCAATTCAATTAAGCCAAAACACCAAACGTTAAACTCTGAATTTGATCTTGCTACTTCAAACGACACGATTATCAATAAACCTCATAGCATAACGGTATATCCCCTCTGACCAACAAAAGTCATTAGGCCTCTCCAAGACTTTATCATAAGCGAGGTTTAACTCATGGACATTGCTTACCACCGAGCATCTAATTGATCGAAGGAGTATTGATAGACACTTAGAACGATTTCTATATAAAATTTTCCGCTAAAGAACTTCCTTACGAATCTCATGTATTTTTATGACGTTGCCAACTTCTCTTTATTCAAGTCAGAAACTTACATATTTCAGAGTCAAGTTTTTTTGTTTAGCAGGTGATTTCTATCAAGTTAATAAACTTCTTTAGCTCTATGTTCAAGGATTTAGACTACAAAGTTAACTTTTCAATACCACTTGAGATTCTTCTACAACTAAATGAGTGCAAATTTAAAACATGCATTAAGGCGCCGTGCACAAAATGAACTCATTTTGAACTTTTTTGATCACGGTTTGTGAGAAAAGTAAGAAGAATTTAAACCTTCTTTTTTCAGATATATGAAAGTCAAGTTTTTATTTTCTCAGTTGGCTTGACGATTTTTTTTTAAATAATGTGTGTACGAGTACTCATGGCAATTACCCATATTCAAAACCCTTTTCTCGCAAAAGTAACGAGCGAGTGATGTTTGGCTACGTTTTACACCAAACTAAAAAAGATTTATAACATTAAAAAAAATATCAGTAACATCATTATATGGTTTACTCTCAGATAGGTTGAAAACATTATTGACTTCAATAGGAAATATAGCATAAAAAAGATGTTGAAAAACACAATCCTTGGAAAACATCTGGACAAATAAGTGTTTTTTTCTATACCTTAGCAACACTTTTAAGAAAATTTAAAAATTGCACAATAATCTTATGAAATTCCTTTAATAGAATCTAAAATTTATTTTATAAATTATCAATAACTTCATATTGTAAATTACAAGCAAATTGAACTATATTATCGACCGCGCTAACTCGATCGCGGCAGTAACGACCGGGCTCTCCCAGCGTGAGCACGCGTTACTGCCGCGATCGAGTTAGTACTTTGCTTCGCAGCGGCTCGCGAATATTACGTAAAAATATTCCCGAGATTGCACGCCGACTACCACATTTTGATCTAATAAGTATTATAGTTTATTTTAAGTACTTTGTTTGTTTATAAAGATTGTTAAAATTTCTTTCGACTTCAATATTAATTAGAGGTAACAGTTGTACGTTTGCATATAAAGGTTATCTGCGGAATTACTTTACTAATATCCAAATAGAAAAATTATTTCACTAATGGAATCTACAATGTCTAATGGCAGTTATATTATCATCCAGTGTTATAGACTATGTACAGGATGTTGATATTTTTTATGATTACCTATTTAAGACTTTAAGGTTTTTTTTTTATTGCGAGGGAAAATCGTCTTATGACAAAACCCGCTCTTGGGCGGAGCGCGAGATAGCGTCAGACTTTTACTGACTAAAAACCCACTCCTGTTCTTTCGTTGCCTTCGTCCCAGGGCCCCGGGTTTCGCTTTCACACTATCCGTGGCCCCAGTAGGCTTCGACCCTGCTGGGCCCCTACGATTTGCTGACATCTCTTTGAGGCGCGCGTGGAACAGTACGCGCCGTCGACGACTTAGGCTCGGTCCGATTACCGGACGATCGGACGGCGAGACACCCATTGCTCGCCGTCTGTAAGCTCGCGCCTACGTTGGCCGGAATCGGGATCGGAACGCCTCGCTCCTTCCCATGGCCTCAACCAAGGCCCGGCGCGAGAGATCGCCGCCGCCGATTGCCCCTACGAGGACACGGGGTTGCTCTGCCCAAGCGGGCCACACCTGCACCGTGTGCTCTACCGTGTTCTCCGGGTGGTCCACACAATCAATTAGCTTCTGAAGGGCCTTGAGAACCGGTTTTCCACCCGCCTTCAGGAGTTCAGCCGTAGTTCCGTCGTCGTTCGTCCTCACCCGACGACTTGTTGTTTTTTAGCTGCTTCAGAGTCACCCTAATCTCGTACAGGCTGACGTCCGGGATATCTTTGGTATAATGTCGAGTTAATCTAGCTCTTGAGTCGATTGCTAGATTTGCCGCGGGTTTAGTGATAGTGTATACTCGTAACTGTCCATAAAAAGTCTCGATCTCTCCCAGAAGCTCCGATTTGGCGGAAATGACTCTGCCATCGTCGGTCTTCAGTTTCGTGAGCTGGCTTTGCCCAATAGACAGATCTCGTGCAAATACTTTAGAGCCCTTATTCCGCTCAATTGCATCCTTAATCCTTGCGGTATTAAAATCAAAATCAAAAAGCATTTATTCCAAATAAACCATTTACAGGCACTTTTGAAATGTCAAGAAGTCAGTCAGAAAAATAAAAATGATGCTAATTGCACATTCCAAAGCGTAGATCTCTATGGAGAAGAATGTGCAAGAAACTCCATGGACACTCTTTTCAATCATGTTTTAATTACAAATATCTCTGTTACATGTTTCTTGTCGCTATCATGTGAGAACAATGTAAATAAAAATAAAAAACTAAATATAGATATTAAAATAGCAACTGGCAGTTAAGAGATGGCCAGCCTCAACTCCCGTTCACGGACATGACGCTAATATTAGCACCAGTCAGCTCAACCATTTTGAAGGGAACCGAAAGATCAAACACCTGCGCCACCATCAGTGAGACATTTGAGTAAGCATGACAAACTCTCAACTGCCATGCTCATTTATGTCAAACAAGTCCAGTAGCAACATAAAAACCATAAAAAGCTCCATAGTACTCACATTTACAAACATTGAAAAAAATGCTTCTATACATATAATATGTACAATACTTATATTTTAAAATAAAAAAAAAACATTAAAAAATAATAATAATAATTTCCATACTAATCAATTTGTACATCCCGGAAGTAGTGGAGCTGGACCAGCATTGAGCCAGGCATTTTTATCCTGAATATAATCCTCCAATTTATAATATGCTTGCCTGCATAGTGTGCGTTTAATACAAGATTTAAATTTCGTTTCATTGAGTTCTAATATTTGTGGAGGTATTTTATTATAACATTTCAAACAGTACCCCATAAAAGAAGAGGCCACTTTAGCTAGTCTGAAACTTGGTTGAACTAATTGGTCCCTATTTCTTGTAACATAATTATGTCTATTGCCTCTTTTGCTAAAAAGATTAAGATTTTTTCTAACATACATTATGTTTTCATAAATATATTGACAAGGCACCGTCATTATATTAATGTCCTTAAACAGTTCCCTTAGAGAATCGCAGCGGCGAAGATTGTAAATAGCTCTGATGAGTGATGACATGATGCTATGAAAATAACTAAAATAGACTAGTCTAGCGGTATCAACATTCGTAAATTGGCGGATTTTTCTAACAGCATATCCAGCTGAGCTAAGCCGTCCTGCAAGAGATGTTAAATAAGGACCCCATTGTAGCCTTGAGTCAAGCGTAATCCCCAGGAAAACCGTTTTATCGACAAATTCTAGTTTTTCATCGTTCAATACTACATCACAATCGCTACCTTTGACATTTGGTAATGAAAATCTTATGCATTTAGTTTTTTTCTCGTTTAAAACTAGATTATTAGCAGTGAACTAGTTTTGGACCTGCAGTAGGGCGTTATTTTCGTCGTCAAGATTAGTAGTCCTTCTATTTATCTTAAAAATCAGAGAAGTGTCGTCGGCAAACAACACCATATTAAGTTTATTTTGCAACAAATAAGGTAAATATATATGATAAATATATATATAAAGTGGCGAAGGTTGCGTTTCAGAGACTTCGATATTTGTCTATTGAGCTGCCGGTATATGCACGCATCGTCTGAAGACTGCAAAATCATCTCACGCCTCTTCTTCATTAGCTCGAGGGTCGGATCAGAGAGCCTTTTATTCTTATTTGTACGATGAGCCTTGAAAAACTTAGACCCGACCGTATGTACAGTTTCCACGAACCCATCGTTATATATAATAATATATAATAATATTCCACAACTATTACACAACGCCGTTTAGTCCCAAGCTAAGCAGAGCTTGTGTTATGAGTACTAGACAACTGATAAACATACTTTTATATTTCTAAATACATACATATATAGATAAATAACACCCAGACACAGAACAAATGATCATGCTCATCACACAAACATTTGTCCTGGGTGGGAATCGAACCCACGACCTCCGGCATAGCAGTCAGGGCTACTAACCACTAGACCAACAGGCCTGTCATATTCGTCCACGGAGCTTCCTAGGCACTCGAAACGACGTGGAGTTCGAGCTGAAAGTTCTCGGGGTTTTGGACTTGGATCGGTGCTGGAAGGAACGTAGACTTCATTGTGACCTTTCAAGCTTAATATTAATATTCAATGTGCCTCTTACTATGCGGTGATCACTTCCAGTTCTCACCGCGTTGATCACAGAGACATCATTGAATATTTGCTTCTTCGTCGACAGGATGATGTCAATCTCATTTCTAGTTGCACCGTCAGGACTTTGACAGGTCCACCTCCTATGCTCACGCTTTTTGAAGGAGTCATATTTGAACTGTAGACCGCTGAGTGCATTATCCGAAAACATAGATGACTTGAAAGTACTGACTCCAGGTCATTTTCAAACTGGGAGGCTAGGCACATCAATTATTGAAACAGACAGAGACATAATGCACGCACCAGATAGAATTACTTATGACATCTGAAAAAGGTGGAAAACAGAATATTTAGCACAACAGTCAATGCGTCCTAAATGGACTAACACTCAAGAAAATATAGAAATAGGATAATTGATTGTTACCAATAGTACCGTTTCCCGATTATCGTTCTGTATAGTTATACAGGACGATAATCTCCCACCAGGGAAATGGATGATGGGCAGAATAATCGAACTCCACCCTGGACAGGACGGTCTCGTTTGAGTAGTATCTCTCAAAACAAAAAATGGTGTGACAAAATGACCGATAGTCAAATTATCGACCCTATCGATCATACCGACGAAAAACAAACAGGATAGTAACAAAAATTACAAAAACAAAATCATTGTTTACTTCTATGGCGATCTCCTTGATATTTTTTATGTCATTGATAACAACAGCTCAAACATCAGAAATTATCTCACCATTACCCAACAATATTTCGTTATATTTTGACTCTATTCACAACGTGCAACTTGTACGAGGCAAATGGACCCTCATTATCTATTACAGTATGTCTCGATATTGGGACAGCATTTAACAGCAACAAAGTTCTTAAACTATTTAGATAAAACATGCAGTACATTAACCGAAACAAGTTGCTGCGGCATGCTACTACTCCAATTACATCACGAGTACTCAGAATTACAACACTACAACCGACTCTTATTGAATCAGCATTTTGACGTGCACACCAGACGGCGTCGCGCACTTCAGCAAAATTCATACTTGTGTACAATCGGCAAGCCAGTCAACAATCTTCCCATTGACGAGAAGTTCTGCCAGATTAAGCACAATATTAATCAATGCGCAGTCAGCAAATCTCCGTGCAGCGATATGTGGATTGAACTGAACGATCCATTTAAGTATTTATATTTTTGCTGCAACACATCCGTTCAGGATCATCTGTCAATATTAAGTTACCTGCAAGCAAATTAGTGCAGCTGGTATAATCAGTTTTAAGCTGAAGTGCATAATCAAAGGCAAAGACTTTGCTCTGAACTCTCGTTCCCATTCAGGAAACTCCACAGATAACAGAATTCCGTAATTTAGTAAACATTTCCTTATCAGACTACACGGACTCCGTAGATCCGCTAAACCAAACCTTAGAAAACCTCGACAAATAGATCAAACAACTGAAAACGGCTACGGCTAACATTGCAAAGGAGATCGATCGACATCACCAAACACTATCAACAAATGACATTCACTATATATGTTATTTCCTACGGATTGTTGGGCACAGTCATTGTAGCAGCAGCGGTGTTCCTGTGGTGCAGGAGGAAGGCGTCCACCAGGAGCCTCGTGCAGTCGGAACAGTAACATTTTCGCGAAACATTAGTTTAAGTTCTAGTGAAGTGCATCAAGTGAAACTTCTGTGAAAGCAGAGCATAGTGGCTGACCGTCAGCCCAGTGAAGTGAAAGTGGTAGCTAGTAATGCTAGTGTAAACACGGCACTTGACCAAGCTACGTCCCCTAGACCACAAAGATGCAACTTTTACATTGGGGATGATATTGTTTAATTTTTATTAATCTTAGTACCATAAGTTTTTGTAACCTTTTCGCCCGGGAGCATGTACGGCAAACCGCACATCATAACATTTAACTGCATTTAGCGAAATCATCACTTTGTACGTCTACGCCAAACGATCAAAATTTTTAATTAAGCAAATCAGTATATGTCCAGATCGCCTTAAGTATCGTCGCCTTTGCTCCCTCGCTTCATCAACCAACATAGCTTAATTAAGCATATATTTGAAGCATTTTTAAAAATACAGTGTTTAGTGAACATTTCTATCTATTATTTAGTATCCCAGCAAACATAAGTATAACCTTTACACTCAGAATTAAGATTTATATTTAAGACTGTATTACTTTATCCTGTAAAAAATTCTGAATAAATATTATTATTATTATTCTGATAGGCCCAGGAAAATAAAAAAGATGCGTGTAGCCATACAAAAGATATATGCATAAGATGAGTTTTACTAGCTACTGTACGCAATTTGTCTTTTCGTCGTATATGCGTGTAGTAGATAAACATGTCAATATTATTTTTTACAAACACTGCGGTCTCAAATATGTAGACACACAGCAGTGTAAGTACGTTTATCTTTGAAAAAAATCTTTCTTACCGCAGTTGATACGCGTATTTAGACGGTGCAACTGACTGTTCAACCATCACAATACAGTAGCTTCTGATAGGCTGACTGACTGTCTGAACTTCACGACCCAATAGCTGGGGGCAGATGCACGATGGCATGACCGGCTGACTGTCATTCTGTCTGACCTTCACGACCGAGTAGCTGGTGATAGACGCCCGATAGCACGACCGGCTGACTGAAGCCCAGACCTTCGGACTGCCACTAACAGACAAACGGTCGGACGTCAGCGTCGGCGGTCGGTCGGTCAGAAGTCGGTCGGTCGATCTCAAAACTTCTTTCGTTACTTTATATCAATATATATGTATATATATTGCATTAAATATATATGTATGTGCATTTTAATTATAAGTATACTTTATTTTTCTTTTACTCTTGTTTTTCGTATAAAATTTTCTTTTTATGCGCCTACCATATTATTATTGTTACTTCACCACCATATGACTGGTAGAGAATGCCTAAGGCATTAAGTCCGCCTTTGTACTTTATGTTGCATGAAGATTAATAAATAAAATAAATAACAGCTGGTACCAACGGATTAACTTCCTTTCCGAGGCATGGATGGGCTTTGGCAAAACAATACTAATTCACAAACCTTAGCCTCTGCTTTAAGAACTTTTTGTGCACCGGAAAGAGAGTAACAAGGTTCTGTTGGTTACCTATTGGGTACGGAACCCTAAAATTAAATAGAAATAGTCAAGCAAATAGTTATAATTAGATATACTAATGTGAGGGGTTGCAAACATAAGGAGCTATCGATCCACGTTATAAACGTAACAGGTTCTCGGTGTCGCGCGGTTCGTTTGATCCGGTGCAGTCAGCCGCGCGAGGCAGCCGAGCGCGCCGCATGGCGGACGTCACGTGAGGGCGCCATGCGCGCGCTGCTCCCGCTGCTGGCCGCCCTCTCCACCGCCACCCTCATACCCCCGCGCGTGATCGTGCTGCGCGCCGCCTGCGACCCACCACTACCGGTCGCCTTTCATCAGGCGCGCTTGCTCAGCTACGAACCGGCACGCTTCCTCTTCGAACGCTATCGGGTGCGCCTTCTAAGCTACGAAGGTGAGGAGGTGCGACTAAAACCACAAAAAAATACTTTCTGTTATTTTTTAAAATAGTTTCATAGCACTGGCCTTGAGCAGACACTTGCGGACCCGAATGGAGAGTGTCAGTGACGCTGCGAGCGCTCGCGGCGCTAAGCAACGGCGGCTCGGTGCTGAGCGCGGGCTGCGCTGGATCCGATGTATGCGACGCGCTGACAGCGGCGGCGCATGTGCTGCGGCGACCGCGGCCAGTCACCTGCGCGGCGGCGGAGGCACGCGGTGCTGCGGTAGCGGCGCTGGCAGCGCGGCTGCGCTGGCGGAGCGCGTTGCTGCCGCTGGCCGCGCCGCGCTCAGAATGCGGCGCGACACTGCAGGAGGTGACGCGCGCGCTGGCGGCTGCCGGTCTGATGGTGCACCGCGCACCACTCTCACCTGATCAATTAGCGCACCAACCTGACGGTTTGTTTTTAAGAAGTTGCTACTAGGGTTGGGTAGATATCATAGTGAATGATTGCTCGAACCAACATTTTGTTTCAGTTGTGATCCTCTGTGCCTCTCGCGGTGCTGGCACTGCGGCCTCGGCGGGCGCGGCACTCGGGGCAAGTCACGCAGGCCCACCCGCGCTGTTGCTACACGTGGAGGAGTGCCTCCCCGCGCTCCAGACTGCATCCGCCTCGCCATCGTCTCTGCTGAATAAAACTAACCACGATTTTCAATTAAGCAATATCACTTTAGTTGTAAGCAAATCGTTAGGTACAAAAATTAAAAGACAAACGTCCGATCAGCTACGAGCTGGTGGTGCCAGTCGAATTTTGTCCGATAGATATGAGGTACATCGTAAAAATATGTTATCAAATAGGGACTCCGTCCGTTTAAAATCGAGACTTGGTACGCAGATGCAATATCGGGATGAGGTTTTACGAAATAAATCTGAAACTCAAACTACGAAATCAGCGAATTCTGATTCTACTTTTAGTCAGCCTGGTCACAAATCAGATCGTGTGGTTCGCTCTGACTTCAAAAAGAATCGAATCGAATCATTCTTGCCTCGAATTGAAATTGCGTTTTTTCGACGCCTGCTGCTTCTTACTGATGAGCAGCTCTTGGGGCACTCCTATACAGATGATATCGCTATATATGACCAGATAATCGAAGCAGCAGAGATCGAATGGAGAGCGGAACGCACTCGAAGGGAATTCATCGAAATAGATTTTCACTTATATGAACGATCAAACGGGACCTCCTCTAGTTGGAGCCACGCAGCTGTGCTCACGACGACAGCCTCCAGGTTTTTGGAGCTTGCAGATGAGTGGAAGAGTAGCGTGCGGATACAGAACGTGACGGCGGCGCTGGACAGCTGGCGTGCGGACGCCGCTCGAGTGCCGGCGCGCGAGGCGGGAGCCGCCGCGCTGTCGGCTGTGGCGGCGTGTGGCGCACTAGCGCTGGCCACCAGCACAGCGCTGCTGGTGCGCTGGGCCGCCACGCGTCGTCGCCGCCGCCGCCGTCGCCGTGACGCCATATTGGCGCCGCTTGACTTCACATTTCCGGTAGACGAGCAACGCCGCGTTGGTGAGGGTATGGAGACCATGCTATCGTGCTGGCTACAACAGTTGCACGAGTTCGGCGGGCCCGAGCTGGAGCGGCCTGATCTGTTAAAGCAGCCGCCGTGCGTGCCGCCGCGCGCGCCCTCTGCGCCCTCCTCCACCTGCAGCGTCAACCGCGTCGCCGTGGACCGCCGTATCCGATACAAGGTACTTTAAGTATAGCCCCGTATGTCCATTTTACAAGATCTCGATTCTTTCTTCTAGTAACATTGATATACCCTACCCATAATGTGACATGTGTCTCAGGGAGAGGTGGTTCACGTCAAGTACTTACCGGCGACTGCGGGGCTTGAGCTGAAGCGCAAGGCCACTGACGTATTACTGGTCATGCAGAACCTACGCCATGAAAACTTAAATCCTTTTATTGGTAACTATGCACAATACAATACTAAAGTTCCTCAGCGAATATAAGTGTGATGGGATGAACGTTACATTTGTGTACCCGGGCGCTCGCAGGCTGCCTGTGTGAACTGCGGCCAGCGCTGGTGTTCGAGCACTGCTGGCGCGGCTCGCTGGAGGACGTGCTGCGCGCTGACGACATCAAGCTGGACTGGACTTTCCGACTTTCGCTGCTCACGGACCTGGTGAAGGGCATGCGTTATCTGCATGCATCGCCGCTACGCGTGCACGGCCGATTGTCGTCGCGCAATTGCGTCGTGGACTCGCGCTGGGTGCTGCGCCTCACGGACTACGGGCTACCCTCGCTATTCCATGCGCAGGCGCTGCCGCACCCTATCCGGACTGCCAGAGGTTCACTTATATGTTCTATTGTTTCAGAAGACTTCTTTGGATGTTACTGAAAATCAAATAAATCGGCTAAAAACTAGGACTGCATCATTTGATTCGATTCGGCACTTATAAGAATGCCAGAAGCTAGTGCACGGTTCCAATTGTTTGTTTCGTATGGAGAAGAACCGGCAAAATACTCCAACTTTTTAGGGTTCCGTAGAGTTTTTTGTACCGTACTTTAAAAGGAAAAAATGGAACCTGGAAGGCGTGGAGGTATAGAATTGAATTTAAACCTTATTCTCAAGTTTGCGGTCTCTTGAAGCTGTGAAAAAATCAAACTTCTTTGTTAACGATAGGAATAAAAACAATACGGCTGTTTATGTCGAAAAAAAACGTATATTTCGATACTCTCAAGGGAATCAAAATTCATAGGGTGCTTCCTGTTGACCCAAAATCCTGAAATTCGGTATAAAGCAAGGTCTTATAGCACAGGTATAGGAATAAATATACTTTTTTGCGATTCGGAAAAATCTTCGAGACTCCTTCGGGAATTGAACTATTTACGCGACGAAAAAACTATGCAAGCGCGAGTCGGACTCGCACGTCATCATCATCTTCTTGCCCTTATCCCGTGTTATTTGGGGTCGGCGCAACACGTTTTTTTCTTCCACTCTGCCCTGTTACTCGTCATGCTATCACTAACTTCCTTTTCTTTCATATCACTCTTCACACAATCCATCCATCTTTTCTTTGGTCTCCCTCTCCCTCTCCATCCATCCACATGTAAACTCATAACTCTTTTAGTAACATGCGTTTCATCTCTCCTCTTCACATGACCATACCAAGATAAACGATTCCCTTTCAACTTTTCAGTCACTGGAGCCACTTTGAACCACGTACATAGTTTTTTTAATTATTTTTTTTTTTTTCTCTTCTAATTTTCTGTAACTTGGCAATCTGTGTAACACACAATGGGCCATTCGTTTGTCGTTTCTTGATTTTATAATAGGCATCTCCAAAGGAAGCTTCATCAAGCTTGCCTAAGTGGTGGGGTCTTCAAAGCGGTCTCGGGCGCTTCCCGTGCCTTCCAGCCTTGATGCAAGTAGGTTTACAAGTCTTGACAGTCTGGTCTGATACTTTTTACTGAAGTTGACAATTTCTTGCTGAACTGTGTTCAGGTTTAGATCCATGTGAATGTATCTGTTGCTGATGTATTGCGGAATATTGAGAATATTACGCAGAGTTTTGCTCTGGAATCTCTGTAATATCTCTATGTTGCTATTTTTCGCTGTTCCCCATAGCTCGATTCCATAAATCCATATATGCTTGAGAATGGCTTTGTAGATGGTCATTTTACTTGTTGGAGATAGTTGTGATTTTCGTCCAATCATCCAATACACGTCCCTAACTCTGGCATCCAGTTGTTTCCGTTTGTTCCATATGTGTTTCCGCCAAGTAAGTCTGCGGTCTAGATGCATGCCTAAGTACTTTGCGTCTTCTTTTTGCGGGATTTCCTCATTATATAGTTTTATTGAGGGGCAGGTCTTTCTCTTAAGGGTGAAGGCAACGTGTACTGACTTGCTTTGATTTGCTTTTATGCGCCATTTGTTTAGCCACGCTTCAATTTCTAATAAGTGGATTTCTAGGTTCTCAGATGCAAATTCAGGATCTTCATGAACCGATAAGAGAGCGGTATCGTCTGCGTAAGTAGCAATTGTATTATTAGGATGTGTAGGAAGGTCGGCAGCGAAAAGTACGTATAATACTGGACCCAAGATGCTTCCTTGTGGCACGCGAGAAAGTATTTCACACATTTCTGAGGTTAGGTCGTTGTACTTGACTTCGTGACAGCGGTCGTTTAAGTAGGATTTCAATATGTGAAAGAAAGAGTGAGGAAGCAACTGTTTGATTTTGTAAAGCAGTCCATCATGCCACATGCTTATCAAACGCCTGTCCAATGTCAAGAAAAACACAGGAACAATATTCCTTATTTTCAAATGGACGGCCAATTAAGTCAGTGATTCGATATACTTGTTCGATGGTTCCGTGCTTCTCTTGCTTGCGCTTGGATTTAGAATCCAAACTGATGGGACGGGATTACTTCCGCTAAGTGTGGTCGCATTCTGCTAAGCAGGACCTTCTCCAGCAGCTTTCCAGGAACAGACAGAAGGCTGATAGGTCTGTAGGAACTGGCTTCATGTGGTGGTTTCCCCGGTTTGAGAACCATAATGACCTGCGCAATTTTCCAATGGCACGGAAAACTTGTCAATCTTAAGCATGCATTAAAGATATTTGTGAGCATTAAAATACCCTTTTTTGGCAGGTGTTTAAGTATCAACAACAACATCAATCAGGTCGTATCCTGGAGATTTCCCGTCTTGAAGGTTTCTTCACTTCTCGCCTTATCTCTTTTGGAGATGCACTTTTTAACGGAGGGGACATCTGCAACGGTGAGTTTAAAAGTTGCCAAATGTCCACATCGTGCTCAGGGTTAGTGCTCTCATGCGGTTTGAATACAGTTCTGAGATGTTCCGCATAAACCTTTGCTTTTTCCTAATCTGATCTTGCCCATGTACCATTATCAGTCTTAATCGGAGGAATTTGATTTGTCTTTTTAGCTTTTTAGTAGCTTTCCATAGTGAGTCATTTGAGGCTTTATTTGGGGAAAGACTACTTAAGTACGATTGTAAGTTTTCATTTGTTGTCTGGCTAATCATTTGTTTTAGTTCCTTAGAGGCTTTATTAAAGTTTCTTTTGTCACATGGGTATCTGGAGTTGTGCCATATATTCCGCAGTTTTCGTCTCTCGTTTACTTTCTCTTTAATTTGTTTTGGATATTCGTGTTGGTTGGCGGTCTTTGGATTACTGGCAGGCGTGCATTTGTAAGCGGCTTGGTGAATTATTTTGTTGAAGGTCTCAATTGCTGCCTCCACATCTGTATTTGTTTTCAGGGGTATTTTTAAATCTATGTTCTTCTCGATAAAATCTCGGAGGAGCTTTGGTTAAGATTGCTTTGCAATATACGTCAAGGATATCAGGTACGTGGTCTGATGACAGGTCGGTACATTCAATGATGTTCAAATGATTGGGGGGGATGTTTTTTGTGATGAAGAAATCCAATAAATCCGGAATTTTATTCGGTAGGCCGGTAGGTAGGGGCACCGTGGGAGATATAATTGAGATTACTTTCATTAATGGTAGAAAGCAATTGCCTACCTCTTGGCAACGTCAATCTAGAGCCCAAGTAAACATGTTTGGCGTTCCAGTCTCCACCGCATATGAACGTATTTCCTAGTGAATTAAAATAGGTTTTGAAGTCATCTTTAGATATTGTGTGTCTGGGTGGGCAACAAATTGAGGAGACTGTTGTTACCTTCTCCTTTTCCACTATTCCAATTGTGGTCGCTTGAATCTTTTCAGTTCTGTATTCCGCAATTGGGTAGTGTTTTATATTTTTCTTGATGAATATTGCAGTTCCGCCATGATAGTTACCTGAAGGATGATTTGTGTTGTACATTACATATCCATTTATAGACAAGTGCGTTCGAGATGTAAATCTTGTTTCCGAGATGAGGGCAACGTCGATTTTTTCTGTGTTCAAGAAAACTTCTAACTCCATTCGTCGGTCAGTAAGCCCATTAGCATTCCACGTGACTATGCGAAGATTTAAGGGCATCTTAGTATTAGTGGATTGATTAGGTTGATCAGACGATCCATCACACTGTCTAACATCTTACTCATAAGATTTTGGAACTTGTTGAACATTGAGTCCATTATTTCAACTATGTCAGTGTTGTTTGTGTTTCTTTCTGTCGTTTCGTTTCTTTTCTTAGACCCGTTAGTTGCGTCTGCGTAAGTGAAGTTTTGTCTTATATGTTGGTTGCTTTTTGGTCTTTCGTTAGCTTCGTTATTTTCCTTTATTCTTGGTTCTGGTTGTTGATGTTTTTGTTTCGGTTTTATTATTAGTTCTCGATATTGTTGGTATTTTAGGCAGCCTTTATAACTTGCAGGATGTTTTTCTTGGCAGTTTGCACAAGTTGCGTCGGTATCAGGTGTCTTTAGGCATGTGGTAGTCGGGTGATCTTTACAGCACTTGACACATCGATACGGCCGTAAGCATTGATTTTTGGTATGTCGAAAACGTTGACATATTCATCATTCTTTTAAAATCTAAAACGTTGACATATTCATCATTTTTTTTTAAATAAAATGTTTTTTTTTTGTACAATCTTTTCATATCACAATATTATTGGTTAAAAAAAAACCAGCTCCGGCGGAAATATGACGTATCTCAAATTATGTAATAATATGTGATAAAACAATAATCAGCTATTTTCATGATGATTTTTTTTTTTGATTACTGATAAACATATAGAAGTACTCAGTTTTATTAATCAGGCGTCAATATTAACAAATAGCTTAATTATTTTTTAAATTAGTTTACAGTACTATATTTTGTTATGCTGCTTTATTTTTCATCGAGAAATCAAGCAACTACAGTCAAAAAGTATCATTTGATGCAGTGAAGACCAGGAATGGCCACCGGAACTTCACACTCAAATAGATATCACAATGAAGATAGTTAAGCAACTATAACAATACAAATAAATAAATGGTTCTGAATAGTTATGTTGAAAATAGGACCATCGAATTGATCCGGTGATGAAGATGAGGCCGGAAGGTAGGAACCGGAACCCTGTAATTTATCAATGTATATATATATAATAAATTATTAGAATAAATTGTCATGAGACGAACTTTGGCTTTAAGTTACCATCAAACTGATCTGATGATGGAATCGGAAGGTGGAAGGTAGGCACGGGAACTTCGTAATAAAACAATAATCCTAGTAGTGTTTAGGCTTATTGGAATAGTCAAATAACTTGAAAAAAAAAAAATGATTTCACTGCAAGAAACAATACTTTTTATGCCATAACTTTTCATTTCGGAAGTCGGTGTTAAACAAATAAAACCAGAAACTCTGACTTTCGAAATGAAGTTTATATACAGCATCTTCAAAATAGCAAAAACTTTCGACAAAGTCTGATACAGTGGCTTATTAAACAACATTAGTTTTAGTATATGCGAAACCCGAGACACGTGTCTAGTAGTTTTACGTAAAGAATCAATGTACAAAATTTCATAACTGTATCATGAAAAATAACACAAGCTTTAAAATAAAGTTATAAAGCTTGTGTTACATGGTTGTCCGGACAAATACATGGTCACCCGGCCATTCGGACTACTTAGTGGTTCTGCTCCCACACTCAGCTTTGCTTTGGCCCCTCATGCCCGCTATGACCTGCCGTGACCTGTATTGTACTTATTGTCGGTGGTGTCCAACTTGTGACCTTTTTTAAATATTTTTGGGAAAAAATATAACATGGTGTAAAAATTATTGGAATCGATTCAGTTATCTACTGATTCCGAACAAACTATATTCAGCTTTTACATGTACTAAAATAATGTTGTATAAACTAAATACGACTCGATATGGCAAATCTAGATAAGATTTGCCATATCGAGTCGTACTTATTTTGCGAGTCTTTTTGTCGTATTGTACCTTCCATTATCGCATAGAGGGAGCGTTTTTATCCCCCCATCTCATACGAGCAGGAGTCCCTCAGAGCTCCATGCTAACACACACCTTTCTCATTAAGGGCCCACCACAGAAACTTACGAGGTACCCAGTCGTAAGCCTTTTCGAGGTCAATGAATACCATGTGCAAGTTTTTATGCGCACCTCTGTATTTCTCGCACAGCTGGCGTATAGCGAAAATGACATCCGTTGTACCGCGACCAGGCATAAAACCGAATTGATTCTGTGAAATTTCTTTCAACCGCCTCTCAATAACTTACTCCCAGGCTTTCGTAATATGTGACATTAGCTTTATTCCTCTACTAGCTTTTGCCTGCGACTTCATCCGCGTAGAAGTCAAAAATGGTTTTACCATGTGCAAGTTTTTATGCGCACCTCTGTATTTCTCGCACAGCTGGCGTATAGCGAAAATGACATCCGTTGTACCGCGACCAGGCATAAAACCGAATTGATTCTGTGAAATTTCTTTCAACCGCCTCTCAATAACTTACTCCCAGGCTTTCGTAATATGTGACATTAGCTTTATTCCTCTACTAGCTTTTGCCTGCGACTTCATCCGCGTAGAAGTCAAAAATGGTTTTATTAGGTTTTTTGAGATACGAAAATATGAAATATTACTTATTATCTTCGTCGTGTGTGATAGTCCATTGAATTGTATGGCAAGCGATATTGTATATTAAGATAAAATATTAAAGTATCTTAGCCGTGTGCAGCGCCCCTTAGTGAACTCCACTGCATTATTTTGTGTTGGTACAGTAATCGGGTCTAGGGATCAAACCGCAAAATTAAGTTTGTTTTTTTTTGTATATACTTTTCCGGGATAAAAAGTACCCAGTGTGATGCCCAGAATATTAAAGAATTATTATACCAAGTTTCATCGTAATAGAACCGGTAGTTTTTGCGTAATGCCTGAACAAACAGACAGACAGACAAACTTTTTTTAATCGCATTTTTGGGTTCGGTGTCGGTCTAGTACCACCTGCCATTTATTTTTTTGATATTTTCAATGTACAGTATTTTCACTGCACTCAAGAATACCAACTTTTTTTTAAAGATGGGCACCTTAGAACTATTGCACCAATCATCAGGTATGGCTTCTTCCCGCAACAACTTATTGAAGAACAAAGCTAACCACGTCCATTCATCCACCCGCAATAACTTCCACAATTCAACTGGTTTTCCATCTGAACCAATAGCCTTACCATTATTCATTCCACTTAGTGCTATTCTGACTTCATCCATACTGACCATTCTCACTAACCCTACATTTACCGGTTTACTCACTAGATTCCCACTCCAATTATTTTCCTCATTCATCAGTCATTCAAAATAATCCTTCTACCTCTCTTTGATTTAGTCTCCTGCAAACATGCTATACGAGTATTTATCCTTCTTATTTTTTATACTTCGGCCAACTTTCTCGCCCTTTCAGTCATGGTCCCGACATTCTAACTTACTTACCTCAATCTCATTTTCCGAGTTAAGTTCTTACGTTGCCCTCGCCCGGGATGTTGCAACAACCCTGGTCCATTTAATACAGGAGTGGGATGGATGCTGCCCCTGCGCGTCGCCTGTGGGGAACGCCCTAACCCTATCGCGCATTTTATTAGTACCAAACATTTTGCTAGAGGATTTGGAAACTATTTTATAGTAGGCCATCAGCTTGATACCAACCCTCCTTGTGAATGCCTTTATTGGTGGTTTACGCACCACTATGCAATGACCTTCGGTGCTTTATAGTATGCACGGTCTCAAAATTTGCCTCTTATGACAGCCACGGGAAGTAATGGGATGGAGTTATTCTTTACGTCCGGACACCATACCCTATGGTACTGTATATTTTTGCATAAAGAATTGAAAAATAATTAAATAAACATTTTTAAAATCAACGCCTGAGAAATAAAACTAGCCATTTTTATAAGTTTATCAGTAAGGATAATGATTTAAACTAGTTTTTGTTTTATAACTTATTATCAGAGGTCGGAATTAGGTAGATGTTGAGGGTGATGCTGCAGGAGCTCGGGTTTGGTGTAACAGAAAAACTGGTGAAAGTTAATAGCATGTTTATGGCGTTTTTTATAGAAAAACAATATGTTTTTAACAAAGGATTGATCGGACGTGCGCATTAATTTGCGATTGGTGGCAGACTGGAGGGGTGCCCACGGTGTGACCAGCATGTCAGCGTGTCCCACTGCTCAGCTTAAATAGTAATGCTACTTCTCACTAATTCTATAACACATGGTTTTACAAATAATCTAGACTATTGAGCGCGTCGCTAACATTTCCCCACCCCAGCGCTGTCACAGCACTCATCTACTAAAGTGATAGGAGCAACGCGTGCCGCGGAGCGGTGCCACGTCTGGCAGCCCACCTACACCTCCACGAGCCTGATACGACCATGCTTTCCTGGGAAAACCTCAGTGATAAGTCCCTTTGGCCAAGAGTTGCGTGGAGAGTTTGGGTCTATAACTAGTACGAGGTCACCCACTCGTAGCGGTGGTTGTTCCGACTGTCACTTTCACCTTGGCAGTAAATCAGGTAAAACTTCCTTTACTCACCTGTGCCAGAACATGTCCGCCATTGCCTGCGCAAGTGCAGGTCGGAATCGTCGAATGCTCCGATAATAAGTGAATTCGATGACCTACCCAGCATAAAGTGGTTGGGGGTAAGTGATTCTATGCGTTCAGGGTCTACCGAAACGTGTACCGAAGAAAGACTGTTCACCATATTTTCAACTTCTGCTAAAAGTGTAGACAACACTTCGTCCCCTGGGTGCCCGCTCAAGCAAGAGAACTTTGACGACATGACGCTACGAATCAGTCGCTTCTATGCCCCACCCCAATAAAGACTGGCAGGTGGGATTAAGGTCCAGTCCCTACATTCACATCTACGTCTTTTAGTATTTCTTGATCCAGGACTCAGCATGGACTCTTAGGTTTGTGCCATTGTCTGAGCATGGGTGCCGTGGCCCGCTGCGCCTCGCTGCCATCCGACACAGTGCCATGATTAAGGAGTCTGTTGTGAGAGAAGCAAAAGTCTCCATGTGACAAGCACGTAACATTAAGCAAGTATAAAGGACACCATAGACATTTGGAGAAATGTTTTCATTGCCGATTAGTAAAGAGTCCTAGTGATGCCGCTTATCTCCCACCAAAATAATTACAACTTTCACAAATAGTGTATTTACGAGTCACACTTAAAAGTCGCTCACGTACACTAAGAAAAAAAGCAGCTACACTAAATCTATTTCTAATAGCACACATAAATAGAATGGGCAGGACATTCACTTGTAAATACTTGTTATTTGGGAACATTCAATGCACACGCATGCAATTAGGGAGTCGAACTCGATGGTCGATAATATTTATCTATATTGAATTCCAGCATATTCTAATAATATAATTACTTCGTTTAATTTTCTTTAAATAATTTCTTTTATTTATTATTTATATATAGATAATTATATAGATAACTATCCGAAAAGAGAGTTTACTTTTAATGAAATAAAATATTTTTTTTAGTATCGTATTACCAGTTAAAGGGAACGTTCTCTGTGTATTATTATATAATATATTACTTAATCTTGAAAAATACATAATCATAAATGCCTACCTACATTCAGGGTTGCGTCATCTAGTAATAGTTTGCTAGATGACCCTATTTATTTAATTTTAGAAAAATTAGACAAATCGTCGGTAGTTGATGCTGACAGGATCGAATTCTTATGATGAAATAACTCACACTAACCACTCAATATAAATATTTCTAACAAAATAAAACTGGGCAAGTGTGAGTCCAACTTGCGCACTGAGGGTTCCGTACAAACTTACATCAGGAAATAGTTCAATTTCCAAATGGATACTCAAAGATCTTTCCGAATAGCAGATTTTTTTTTGTGACTCCATTTTCAGATATATTCATAGGAATAGGTATAGACCTATGCTATGAGATTTTGGTTTATGCTAAATGATATTTCTTTACGTTGCGTCGTTCGTGAGAATGGAGCTGTTATAATAGAGAGTAGGCTAGAGTCTTAGTAAAGGGAACTGTAATAATAAAAATAAGGGAATGTAAAATAAAAATCAAATAAAATTGGAAATCAGGAACTTAATTTTAAGTAGATCAATAACAGGCACTTAAGGATAGTCAAAATATCTACCAGTCAAAATAAAGTGAAGGGAAGTTGCACGTTCGAAAGCGTAGATCTCTATGGAGACGAACGTGCAAGAAACTCCATGGGCACTATTTTAAATCATGTTATGAGTTACAAAAATCTCGTTAAATATTTTTGTCGCTTCTATTATGTAAACACAATGTCAATAAGTAAAAAAAAAGAGTGCTAAAAACAATATAAATTGAAATAAGCCACTGGCAGTTAAGAGATGACTAGTCTCAACTGACGGCATCCGTTCACGAGCATGACGCACTCAGCTCAACCACTTTGATAGGAACTGAATGACCTAACAACACGTGCCACCATCAACGAGACATTTGAGTGAGTAAAATCCTCTAAATTATACAATATTATTGTTTTCAAAGATAAAAAAGTAATATGATGAGATATCTCTCAGACAGCAAAGTATATGGGATGGGCCAACAAATTGCGGTTATGTAGACATAGGCAGTAGATCATCTGAAGATTGCGAGACCCTCTAGCCAAGTTACGATCATTTCGTTGGCGTCAATCGCCTCGAGTAGGCCACGCCTCTGATTCCTTTTTCTGACGTCATCTCATCGCTCAGTCACGTGGTCAGAACAAAGGAATCGGAGACGTGGCAAAACGATCGTAACTTGGCTAGGGGACTTAGCCTCTAAGGCTTAGTTATTTTTACTGAATGCGGTTAATGATAGCTTCAATTCACCGCTTAGTTATTTTTGGTACATGGTTTAAACGAAGAACAAAAAGTAAAAATATAATTAAACTATTTGTTTAATAAAGTGCCATGATGTCGGTGTGAAAGTAGTCTTCTTAACGCTTTAAGCTGCTAGGATGTAAATTGGATCATGAAAATGTGTCAAAGACTATTTTCAAACATGCTTTAGATCAATCTGATGTGACTATTTTCTTGGACCCCGTTCACATGTTTAAACTTATAAGAAATAACTGTGATCTAAAATAACAATCTTAGATGAAAATGAAGAAGAAATAAATTTGAATTTATTGTGTGAGTTAAATAAACTCCAAGAAAATGAAGGACTTCATATAGCAAACAAGCTAACACGTAGAGATATTATGAACACATATTATTGTAACTTTTGACAAAATAAAAGAAATGAACGAAATATATTTGTTTATCATGCTTATCGTATTGTACTATAAATTAAAAAACTTATATCATTTCTATCTTTGGGTATAATGTCAATTTAAGTTGTTACACTTCATGGGTAACTGTATTAAAATAACAATGTCTTAATTTGGTTCAAACAACATTAAATTAATAACCAATTTAACAGTAATATATCAATATCCATTGAAATGTAAAAAAAATATTGAACTACAATAATAAGCTTATCGATAAAATCAGCCACACGCACTCGATTGCACATCTCTAAATTTCTAACGTCGTTGCATTCGTGAAATTTCGGGACAGTTTGTGACGCTCTGAACGTAAATTACTTAGTAAACAAAAATTGATTTAAAATATAAAACAGAGACTTAATTGTTTATTTACCGCTGGTAGGACACGTCATTTGTCTTCAGGTTGATGCTATTTGACCTATTTTTACATATAATTACTGCACAACTCGGCATTTTAGTTTTTTATGCATCAATAGTACATTGCACGCAATTGCAAAGCTACTGAATGAAGCGTATAGCCGCCGTTCGAATACATAACTAATTTGATAATATCGAGGCGGTACGTGCCACGCCCCTAAGGCATATCCCTCGATAACCGTGATGGACACCGTACCTTTTTTCTCTGCGTACGACGTACTGGAGACATTCTATGTTCCTTACCTACGGTGTCAGCTAGCCTTGCCACTAACAATACCGCTTGCAGCTCGCATCTTGGAACTGTCATAGGTTTTACAGGTTTCACTCTGCATTTACTTACAATATAGGAAACACGTATTTCACCTTGCACTTCCCAGCGCCAATATGCTACCATACACTGCGCTTTAGTGGATGCCTTACTAAATAAGTGAAGATGTAGGTTGCTATAACTAGCTCCCCTAGCCAAGTTACGATCGTTTCGTTTGCGTCGAACGTCTCGAGTAGGCCACGCCTCCGATTCCTTTGTTCTGACCACATGACTGAGCGTTGAGATGACGTCAGAACAAAGGAATCGGAGGCGTGACCTACTCAATGCGTTCGACGCAAAAGAAACGATCGTAACTTGGCTAGGGGGGCTGACATGATTGTAGGCGAACTCGTAGCACTGCTATTGCCCGCTACGCTTTCTTAGCCCATAGCAAAAGACTGCGTAGTACTGTAAGATTCGAGCCGCTCTGATGGCGGAGGCGCGGGCAGCGCGAGAGTGTGGACTTCCAGCTCGCGCATGTCGTCGTCATACGTCGTGGTCGTAGCGCATGCAGACTTCCCGTGACACCTTGGAATGCGAAATGTACTGATAATATTAATTAGTGCAATCCATTTCACTCACCTTTCGATGTTGTCTGGAACATTTTCGTCACACCCAATATTTAGGCGCCAAAAGCAGGATTTTCCCTTGAATAGTGAATGGGGCGTGAAATCCTAAAACATTAAAAAAAAATTGACATAATAACCCTTAGCATAATCCTTTTGGTGCGTCGTTCGTTACCCTGTGTGATGTCTTTTGAGGTGAATGAGAAACCAAATAAGGCCCATTGTTCGCTCAGCTCCATATTGCTGATCGACTTTGAACTTTACCGTAGCAAAACCTAAGGTCCCCTTTGGTATGAAGTTTAAAACAGTGACGCTGTTGCTTAGCTAGTTTTGGAATTTAAACCCTCCGGCGGCCCTGTGAAAGTCACTAATATTACTCACCATGTCAATAGCAGTACTTTCGTCTGGCAAACTATCTATATAATCTTCCATGTAATGTGAATGGTAAATAGCATCGACCGCGGCCGGCAAGGATGACCCATAGCGGCGCGCGTTTTTGCATGTTTAAAATTAAAATCGGAATCGCAATCTTAAAGATTGCGATTCCGATTTTAATTTTAAACTTTTTCTTTAAGTAGAGACTGCAGCAGTGGGTGATGAGTTCAGAGAGTTTGTTGTTAATATGGAGACCTCAGAAAAGAAGTTTTCAAAAACCGCGGCAACCTGAGAGTCCGATTTGATCACATTGTCATTAATTACAAGGTTATAGTCACTACATGGTTTTGTAGACCTTCCAGTTTTACTATTTATAATATTCCAAGTCGTTTTAATTATATCATTACTATTTTTAATTTATGAACTCAAATAACGCGACTTTCAACAGAACATACTTTTTTAAATAATTTTTAGTACATATAAACTAAATTCAGCAGTGTTAACATGAATCCTTTCATCATACAACTCATAAAATCGAGCTTTGCTTTTGTGAATACGTTGGTATTCACAAAAGGAGAACTCGGCTTTATGAGTATAAATAACGTATCTTTTGGTGAGGTAGCCCATTCACCGAAAGATACGTTACCATTGGCTGAAATAGTCTTAGGTTTACAGGTGAAATGAAATTGCTTACAGTTAATGTTAAAAAAGCCTTCATATTGATCATTGATATCATCTAAGGTTGATAACATTGGTAAAGTATCAGTGAGTTTAGTTTTAAAATTTTCTAAACGACTCGCAGCTTTAGGTTAACAGTGATATTATTTTTAGCCACACTAGGTGGGAAAATCATCTAATGACAAATCCCGCCCTTGGGCAAAGCGGGAGATAGTGTCAGACTTTTACTGACAAAAAACCCACTCCTGTTCCTTCTTTCTTTAACCCAATGGTTGACTAGTAGAGAATATCTTGTGGCATTAAGTCCGCCTATGTACCAACACTGTACATGAAGTTTAAATAAATAAATAATTTTTATTCGTATTTTTCATTGAAAAAATATGTCTACGTCAACTAGGTGAGGTTAACAAAATACACTTTTTCCTCATCGTCATTAATGCAGGAAGAAATTTTTTCCGCGATATTTTTCATAGTGGCATAAAAAAATTCTGCTCTTTAAAATTAGACTCGGGATTTGAGGTTTATCAACTTTATTCTTTCGCTATAAGAAATCAGTATAAGTACTTCAATAACTCTACCTAATTTCGACCTCTGTTTATTATATGTTACCGGAAATTTAAGATAAAAAAAAAACCGCTGGCGCTGGTTTTTTTTTTTGGAGCCAGGACATTCTCGTTTGCGCAGTTCTCGTGTTCGTATTTAAGAAAAGAGGTTTTAGTAAAATTTTAAAAACCTTTTAATAACTGACATGAATAATCATGTATGAATAATAATTTAATAGACCCTAAAACCCTAACGAAATTAAGGGGTTTAAATAATCTTAAAACAGCAAAACCAATACCATGCATAAAATAAAAAGAAATCAAAACAAAAATGGAGCAGTAAACTTTTGATATATAAAATACCTATTTTGCGGGCTGCGCGCTTTCTCCCACTTCTTGTAGATCTTATTTTTGATATTTACAGACTACTTGATGAAGTTTGATTATTAACGTTTTTGGATAAATTTCTTACAAATAGAACGCGTAATACTTTATAATCTACGCGGACGCTGGCGTTCGCTTGGTGTTTATCGAAAAGGCGCAAAATCACGCGCGAACGGCGTTCGCTTGGGTGTAGACTGTTAGTGATATCTATGCTGTTAATGGACGATTACGACGAATTCAGTCATTAACATAAATTACAAAAAAGGAAACGTATTTTGTTGCCTGTAAGATTAATAGAAAATAACAAATATTAGCAGCTTGTCCACGGAGCTCCTAGGGAACGCAAGCAACATCAGTCTGTTTCTTTTAAATTTTGTTTTTAAATTTTGTTTGTTTTTTTAAATAAATTTAAGTTTCTTTTAAATTAAATAGGCATTTATCCAGTACAGTGCGATCGTCCATTTTTTTACATACGAAAAAAATTTTAACAGATCTATTGTGGACGGCCCCGGAGCTCCTGCGTGAACGCAGCGGCGGTGGCGAGGTCCGCGGCACGCAACCCGGCGACGTGTTCTCGTTTGCCATCATCATGCAGGAAGTGATTGTGCGCGGCGAGCCCTACTGTATGCTGGCGCTCACACCGGACGGTGAGTGCGCTAAGTGTACTCCAGGGAGCGGGGGCAATAGCGCCACTTACTACACGGCATGCTCGTTGTTCCAGAGATCGTGGAGAAGGTGTCGCGGCCACCACCACTGATCCGGCCGTCTGTGTCTATGGGCGCGGCTCCGCCCGACGCCGTCAGCGTGATGCGCCAGTGCTGGAGCGAGGCGCCCGACCTGCGGCCCGACTTCCACCGCCTGCACGACATCTTCCGCCACCTGCACCGCGGCCGGTGAGCGCTCACCGCAAGCTCCTCACTATGCCATCGTTTTTGAAACCATGTTTTCATGTTGTCTATTTCTTTTGATTTGCAGAAAGATCAACATAGTAGATTCAATGTTTGAAATGCTGGAGAAATATAGTAATAATCTTGAAGAGCTAATTAAAGAACGGACAGAGCAGCTCGATATGGAGAAGAAAAAAACAGAACAACTTCTGAACAGAATGCTACCCAGGTAAACAGGCAAAACGATTAGTGATAATTGCTTCTCTTCAAATAACCTAAGCAGTTACTTTGAAGGTGGTTTTATTTTTATTTATTATATACAATTTTTTTTTAAATTTATTTTATGAGCGAGCCGACCCGGCTCCACAAGGGTTCAAATTATACACAAACTATTCCCGTCGATTGCTCTTTATATTTGTAAAATTGCATCATAATCCATAGTGATTTAGGAGGAATTAGCGGATACACTGAAATATGTATTTTAATTATACTTAGAATAATTACAATTTTGTGCACTGACTAGTCTATTGGTCTAATAGTTACTGGCCCTGACTGCTATGCCGGAGGTCGTGGGTTCGATTCCCACCCAAAACAAATGTTTGTGTGATGGGCACGATCATTTGTTTTGTGTGCGGGTGTAATTTATCTATATTATGTATGTATTTAGAAATATATTTATCAGTTTTCTAGTATTCATTGCACAAGTTCTGCTTAGTTTGGGACTATATGGCGTTGTGTGTAATTTGTGGAATATTATGATAATCATAAATTAGAGCCGGTCCACACGGCGTGCTGCGTCAGCGTTGCGGCGCCACACCGCAAGTTGGCAGGCCGCACGAGCGGGGTGGCGTCATTCGTGTGCCCGCCGATTCGTCGAAATATCTACGCTGTGTCGACGCAACGCGCTGTGTGGATCGACTCTTAGTCTAACAAATGTTTCACCTACCACCTGTGTGGAATGTAATAAATGATTGAGTATTTGAGTATTACATGACGATGGGAATTGTCCATCGGGCCTAAGTTTTTCAAGACTCACCGTACAAATAAGAACAAAAGGCTCTTTGATCCAATTCTGCAGTCTTGAGACGATATGGACAGATACCGGTGGCTCAATAGACGGATTCTTTGAAACGCGAACTTCACCGCTTTAATACCGTTAGGCTTAAGGACGCGATTAAGCAGAATAAGGGTTCCAAAGTACAAAGCACGAGATCAGTCTTTGGGCAGAGCCAGATCACGAATCTCAAGACCGACAATAGCAGAGTCATATCCGTCAAATCGGAGCTTCTGGGGGATATCGAGGCATTTTATGGACAGATAACTGTCTATAAAATGCCTCAATCTCTCCCAGAAGCGATAGACGTGTATAAACACGTATATCACTAAATCCGCTGCAAATTTAGCAAATGACCCAAGGTCTAGATTGACTCGACACTATACCGAAGATATCCCGGATTTCAGCCTGTACGAAATTAGGATAACTCTGAAGCAGCTAAAAAACAACAAGGCGTCGGGTGAGGATGGAATTACAGCAGAACTCCAAAAGGCGGGTAGAAAACCGGTTCTTAAAGCCCTTCAGAATCTATTTGATTCGTTCATACTTAAGGGAAAAGCGCCACGGGCATGGAACATAGGTAACCTTCTCTAAGAAAGGCGACAATGTCCTACTTAAGTATTGAAGGCCCATCACACTTCTGAGCCATGTCTACAAGCTGTTTTCCAGAGTTATCACGAACTGTCTCGTACGCAGTTTCGACAACTTCTAGCCTCCCAAACAAGCCGGATTCCGAAAAGGCTTCAGTACCGTGTTCCACATACATACGCTGAGCAGGTTATACAGAAGACTAAAGGAGTATAATCATCCTCTCTAGTTATCGTTTGTGGACTACGAGAAAGCCTTTGATTCGATCAAGACTTAGGCCGTACTGCAGTCTTTCCAACGGAGCCTGACTATCGGTACATCGTACGTAGTACGAGTGCTGAAGTGTTTGTACAAAAATGCCACCATCTCAGTTCGACTGCAGGACCAGACCTCGAAACCTATCCTCTTGCAGCGGGGTGTGAGCTATGCTCGGAGTTTCCTTGCGTGATCACATCAGCAATGAAGATATCCGCAGGAGAACCAAGGTTACCGACATAGCTCGAAGAATCAACAAACTTAAGTGGCTAGGGCACATTGCACGCAGAACAGAATTGGTCGACGTAGATGAACTCTGAAAAATGAAAATTTGTAGTCACGTCACAAAAAATAAACTTTATTGCCATTCGGAAAAATCATCGTAACTTAATTCGGGAATTGAATTATTTTCATAGGTAAGTTTGTACGGAACCCTCTGTACGGGAGTCCGACTCGCACTTACTACACTACACTCGCGACAAACTTTTATGTCATACTAGCTTTTGCCCGCGGCTTCGCTCCCGTCTATATTCTACTACTCTACCCTACTCTACCCTACTCTACCCTACTCTACCCTACTCTACCCTACTCTACCCTACTCTACCCTACTCTACCCTACTCTACCCTACTCTACCCTACTCTACCCTACTCTACCCTACTCTACCCTACTCTACCCTACTCTACCCTACTCTACCCTACTCTACCCTACTCTACCCTACTCTACCCTACTCTACCCTACTCTACCCTACTCTACCCTACTCTACCCTACTCTACCCTACTCTACCCTACTCTACCCTACTCTACCCTACTCTACCCTACTCTACCCTACTCTACCCTACTCTACCCTACTCTACCCTACTCTACCCTACTCTACCCTACTCTACCCTACTCTACCCTAC
Source organism: Mythimna vitellina (assembly GCA_949316375.1). Taxonomy (NCBI): domain Eukaryota; kingdom Metazoa; phylum Arthropoda; class Insecta; order Lepidoptera; family Noctuidae; genus Mythimna; species Mythimna vitellina. The sequence goes on along the minus strand of OX438687.1, from coordinate 38,134 downwards.
TCTACCCTACTCTACCCTACTCTACCCTACTCTACCCTACTCTACCCTACTCTACCCTACTCTACCCTACTCTACCCTACTCTACCCTACTCTACCCTACTCTACCCTACTCTACCCTACTCTACCCTACTCTACCCTACTCTACCCTACTCTACCCTACTCTACCCTACTCTACCCTACTCTACCCTACTCTACCCTACTCTACCCTACTCTACTCTACTCTACCTTAATCTAACCTACTCGATAAAATGTATCCTATGTCCGTCCGTCGGTTCTGAACTACCTCCCCACCAATTTTCAGCAAAATCGGTTGAGCAGTTCTTGAGTTATAAATAGTGTAACTAACACGACTTTCTTTTATATATATAGATGAATTGTGTAATGTCGTTATAAGTTGCTAGTAAAAGTTTTAAAGGAAAAGTTTATTTTATTCTTTTTAGTGCATTTAATTAAAAGCTTGTCTTTTTTTTTAATATTTATTTTTAACTTTTTACTTATCGCTGAACAGGTTTCTCAGTCTGTTCATCTCATTCAACGCATTATTGTTGCAAGGTCGTTTGCCGGTTAATTTCGAATAGTCTAGTTCTACAATAAGAAGACCTTCTAATGATTTTACCCTACTTGAGGCGACGTATGCTTGACCTGCAGCAAAAAGCTTCGAGCCCAAGTATACAACTGCACTACCCTGCATTTTGTGTACTGTGCAAGCCAAACATAATATAATTGGCAACGTTCTTCGTTTTGCAGTACCGTAAATATATTTTGTTGGAAATTGCACACTCTTGGGTAAAATGAGATGAACACCGTCTTTACCAGTCTATACGGGCGCATGGTATATCAGTATTATACATTTGTACTCTCCGGAAGCAGGGCTATATAATTTCTGTAATCAATCCAATGGCACCATTTACCAGACCTTTGGACACATCTATATTGTAACGCAACATCACCTTGGCCCCAACGAATATTTTCAACTCCTTAGGTAGCCATTCTGTCTTGTTTATATCGGATGGTATAATATTTTTCAAATCTACGTTGTTATTTCATCAAATACAATCTACTAGACCATCCTGTGCTATTATTTTGTTAATAGTTACCCCACTAGCTCGAAAATGTAATAATTTAACACACAACTAACAACAGGCAACGTAAACATAACGCTGTTGTTGTTAATGAAGATTAAAGTACTCATAAATAAAAATCAAACGAGCCTAAACTCGATTGGGTTGTGTCGTTTTATTGCGGAATATCTATGGCCACCATCCAGCTCCGTCATCAGAGCCTGGTAAATATGTAGGATCAAAGTAGTCGTCACCATGAATCAAACGAGCACAAACTCGATGGGGTTGTGTCGTTTTATTGCGGAATATCTATGGCCACCATCCAGCTCCGTCATCAGAGCCTGGTAAATATGTAGGATCAAAGTAGTCGTCACCATGAATCAAACGAGCACAAACTCGATGGGGTTGTGTCGTTTTATTGCGGAGATCCTATGTATATCCACTTTCCAGCTTCAACATCAGTCCCAGATATAGGATCAGAATACACTTGAATACGAATCCAATGAGTCCAAACTCGATGGGTTTTTTTTTTTATTGGTTGTGAAAATCATCTTATGACAAAACCCGCTCTTGGGCGGAGCGGGAGATAGTGTCAGACTTTTACTGACTAAAAACCCACTCCTGTTCCTTCGTTGCCTTCGTCCCAGGGCCCCGGGTTTCGCTTTCACACTACCCGTGGCCCCAGTAGGCTTCGACCCTGCTGGGCCCCTACGATTTGCTGACATCTCTTTGAGGCGCGCGTGGAACAGTACGCGCCGTCGACGACTTGGGCTCGGTCCGATTACCGGACGGCCGGACGGCGAGCCACCCATTGCTGTCCGCTAGCCCGCGCCTACGGTGGCCGGAAATCAGGATCGGAATCCCGGCGGCGGCGGTTGGAGCGTAAGGACCGTTGCCTAACGCGATCGGCCGCCTCCTTCGCTAGCATTACGGCTTCGCAGAAGGAGGCGACCGCCTGCCACTCCTCCTCGCTCCGGAGCATGGCCTGAACCAAGGCCCGGCGCGAGAGATCGCCACCGCCGATTGCCCCCACGAGGACATGGCGTTGCTCTGCCCAAGCGGGGCACACCTCCACCGTGTGCTCTATCGTGTCCTCCGGGCGGTCCACACAGTGGCGACACCCGGGCGTCGTTTCCGCACGAATTCGGTGCAGGAACCTCCCGAACTTACCGTGCCCGGTGAGAACCTGCGTCATGCGGAAGGTGAGGACGCCGTGAGGTCTTTCCAACCACGCCTCAAAGAAGGGACTTACCGCCATAATTGTGGCGTGCCCAGCACTGCGTCGCGACAGTCGCTGTCGCCATTTCTCCATGAGAACTCGCCGGAGCTCTGTCCGCCATGCTGCGACTTGTCGCGGCAGCGGAGTTTCGCCCCGGCGTTGCATCTCCATGCGCAGTTCGTGCATGAGTGCAAGGACTGTTGCCTCCAGCTCCCATGGTGACTGGCCAGCAAGGAGGCTCGCCGCAACTCGATGGGGTTGTGTCGTTTTATTGTCTAATTCCTATGGTCAACTTCCAACTCCATCATCAGACCATGGTTACCATATAGAATCAAAGTGCCCATCAATGAAAATCAAACGAGCTTAAACTCGATTGGGTTGTGTCGTTTTATTGCCGAGTTCCTATGGCCACCTTCCAGTTCCATCATCAGCCCGTGGTTACCATATAGAATTAAACTACTCGTCAATACGAATCAAACGAGCCCCAACTCGAAGGGGTTGTGTCGTTTTATTGCCTAGTTCCTATGGCCACCTTCAAGCTTCATCATCAGCCTGTGGTTACCATATAGGATCAAAGTACTCGTAAATACAAATCAAAAGAGCCCAAACTCAATGGGATTATGTCGTTTTATTGCCTAGTTCCTATGGCCACCTTCAAGTTCCATCTTCAGCTTGTGGTTACCATATAGCATCAAAGTATTTGTAAATACAAATCAAAAGAGCCCAAACTTGATGGGATTATATCGTTTTGTTGCCCAGTTCCTATGGCCGCCTTCCAGCTCCACCATCATCAGACCGTGGTCACCATACAGGATAAAAGTACTCGTGAATACAAATCAAAAGAGCCCAAACTGGAAGGGGTTGTGTCGTTTTATTGCCGAGTTCCTACGTCCACCTTCCAGCTCCATCATCAGCCCCTGGTTACCATATAGGATCAAGCTACTCGTCAATACGAATCAAACGAGCCCAAACTCGAAGGGGTTGTGTCGTTTTATTGCCGAGTTTCTATGGCCACCTTCCAGCTCCATCATCAGCCCCTGGTTACCATATAGGATCAAGCTACTCGTCAATACGAATCAAACGAGCCCAAACTCGAAGGGGTTGTGTCGTTTTATTGCCGAGTTCTTATGTCCACCTTCCAGCTCCATCATCAGCCCCTGGTTACCATATAGGATCAAGCTACTCGTCAATACGAATCAAACGAGCCCAAACTTGAAGGGGTTGTGTCGTTTTATTGCCGAGTTCTTAAGGCTACCTTCCAGCTGCATCATCAGACCCTGGAGACCCTGGAGACCTTGGTTATTTAGGGTTAAGGTACTCGTCTATACGAATCAAACGAGCCCAAACTCGAAAGGGTTGTGTCGTTTTATTGCCGAGTTCATAGGAACTCGGCAATAAAACGACACATGATGATGCTCCATGCCAAATCAGCTCCATGTCATTATAATATTGCATTATCATGCAATTTACACATGTATACAAAATTTCAGGTCAATCGGTTGAAGATATCTGCTTCAAAATTGGGTTGCAAGATTTGAGCCGAACATACATAGTTACATACATACATTGCAGTTAATAAAAAGCTTGTAAAAAAGGTTTTAACTACTATATTTTACTTTATTTTATTTGGGAAAAAAACGATATTACAATATATATTACACTTATTATTAGGTATATAAAACAAAATCAATGTAATAACCACATTTTCCACATATTAACATAGAGGTATGCTACAATGAGGACTAATGGGTAAGCGAGGTACTTCTAGGAAACACTTTATATACGCAGTTACAAATTAGTCAGCCATCAGAAAAATAATAATTTAGAAGTTGTTCAGAGCACTAATAATTTTAAGTCGAAAAGCATTTCTACTAAGCATAAATATGTCAATCTCTATAAAATGTTCATTGTACATTTGCGTGAGATGTCGAAGTGGTGCACGCTACCCGGAGGACACGGTAGAGCACACGGTGGAGGTGTGCCCCGCTTGGGCAGAGCAACGCCGTGTCGTGGGGGTAATCGGCGGCGGCGATCTCTCGCGCCGGGCCTTGGTTCAGGCCATGCTCCGGAGCGAGGAGGAGTGGCAGGCGGTCGCCTCCTTCTGCGAAGCAGTAATGCTAGCTAAGGAGGCGGCCGATCGCGTGAGGCAACGGTCCTTACGCTCCAACCGCCGCCGGGATTCCGATCACGATTTCCGGCCACCGTAGGCGCGGGCTTGCAGACGGCGAGCAATGGGTGGCTCGCCTTCTGACCGTCCGATAACCGTCCGGACCGAGCCCAAGTCGTCGATGGCGCGTATTGTTCCACGCGCGCCTCAAAAAGATGTCAGCAAATCGTAGGGGCCTAGCAGGGTCGAAGCCTACTGGGGTCACGGGTAGTGTGAAAGCGGAACCCGGGGCCCTGGGACGAAGGCAACGAAGGAACAGGAGTGGGTTTTTAGTCAGTAAGAGTCTGACACTATCTCCCGCTCCGCCCAAGAGCGGGGATGTCATTAGGATGATTTTCCCACCCAATAAAAAAAAAAGAAAAAAAAAAGTGGTGCACGCTTATCTGCGTTTGGTGTCATGCCTGAGCAAATAAACAGTATCGCGCACCCCTCGACGGTGAATTGATCTAGGAACTACAAGCTTTATATCATTATTAAGGTCTATACTTACGCACTAGTGCGTAATGGTAATCAAAATGTCACAGTTTAGTTACAAACGCCATTATTTGACTGGCCTGTTGGTCTACTAGTTAGTGACCCTGACTGCTATGCTGGAGGTCGTGGGTTCGATTCCCACCCAGGACAAATGTTTGTGTGATGAGCACGATCATTTGCTCTGAGTCTGGGTGTAATTTATCTATAATATGTATGTATTTAGAAATATATAAGTATGTTTATCAGTTGTCTAGTACTCATAACACAAGCTCTGCTTAGCGTGAGACTGCACAGCGTTGTGTGATAGTTGTGGAATATTATTATTATATACCTAAGTGCGGTGCAATTAGAGTAATTTTCTGAGCACTTGCTCGGAAAGTGACACTAATTGCACCGTCTAATTTCTACACCAGTATCGAAACAGTACATTTTGATAAAAGTGTAATTTCGACCGAGACGGAATTCACCCGCGCTATAGGTGAGGGCATTAAGGAGCCCTTCAGTGACAAATATCCATGTGTATCAAACGACGTTTTTCAATACACTTACGAAGAAATAAATAAACAGCGGTTTACTGGCGACTAATGGGGGCTGCGTGGCGACCTGACTGATATATTACGTACAATAAATTACGGCGAGGGTGGAGCGCCAGCACTTTTCAGCACTAGTGCGGAAAACAGTAAATTACGTGTTTAAAAGCAATAAGAGTGGGTTTTCGAGTAAGTGTATTGAAGGAGATTTTTAATTCAAACATAATAGTTCCTGTCATTAGCGCTTTCGTTATTTATTTAAGCACATGTATTTATTATATTTATTTGTGCAATTTAGTTGTATGTTGTGTGCGCGGCAGGTCGGTGGCGGAGCGGTTGATGCTGGGATCGCGTGTGGAGCCTGAGGAATTCTCCGAAGTATCTATCTACTTCAGCGACATCGTGGGTTTCACTGCGTTGGCGGCACGCTCAACGCCCGTGCAGGTGGTGGACCTGCTCAACGACTTGTATACCACCTTCGATGCTGCCATCGAGCAGTACCGGGTCTACAAGGTAGAGACAATCGGTGACGCCTACATGGTGGTGGGCGGGCTACCGGTACGCACGCGCGATCACGCCGAAGCCGTGGCTACCATGGCGCTGCACTTGCTACACCTTGCTGGTCGGTTCCGCCTACGCCATCTGCCTGACACACCGCTGCACCTGCGCATCGGCCTGCACACGGGACCTGTGTGCGCCGCCGTGGTGGGCCTCACCATGCCACGCTACTGCCTGTTCGGTGACACCGTAAACACCGCGTCGCGCATGGAGTCCACGGGCGCAGCGTGGCGCATCCAGGTGTCGGCCGCGACGGCGGAGCGCCTGTCGGCGGCTGGCGGCTACCGGCTGCGCTCGCGCGGCCTCACGCAGATTAAGGGCAAGGGCGCCATGCACACCTATTGGCTACTCGGCAAGGACGACTTCGACAAGCCTTTGCCCACGCCGCCACCTTTACAGTTAGTTCTCTTTTTTATACTATTGCATTTTAAATTAATTGAAGCCTACTTAACGGCGATCCGTTAAAATTCAACCATCATGTTCTAGATTGATGTTATACAAGATACACTCTCAGATATAGAAACTGCATAGACGCACAGGTGCAGACAAAGGAGGCAGCGAATATTCAAAAGTTGGGCCTGATTGACGCAACGATTAATTACACTCCTATAGAAGTTACAGCGTTCCATTTCAATTAACGATAGTATACTTACAGTGAAAAGTAAAATAACTTTAATTTCTGCAGTCAGTGATTTTATAATAGTTTCGTCGCGGATGTCAAGAGGGCCCTTCCCCACTCACTTATCGTCAACCTGAGCGTGGTTTAATCCAGCGTAATGATTAATAAAAAGGCAACGCGAAAAAAGAGAGGTAACACCTTAACGCTCTGTTGGCATGCGGTAATTCCGGGATTTACTCGTATATTTCATAAAACTTGTTGTTTTTTTTTTAATCCTTAAAAGTCATAATCTTTTAAGGATTTAAAATTTTCGTCTCTCAGAATCTTGATTAAGTTTGCCAAGTTTCATATATTTTAAACTTCTTTAATTTATGAGTACATTATGAAAGGCTGAAGTTCACACAATACTAACAGATTTTTAGAGATCTTTATTGGATTAATTATACACTTTAAAATTTGATTTCAATAGAAACCTTGATAATATCCACAAAATATCTGTGAATTCAAAATACCTAGAGAAAAAGGTGTAGTAACGTCGTAATCACGTAAGAGCGGTTGTATGAAAAATGGTGAAAAGGTATCTCGGGTAGTCCTTCGAGCAGGTCCCATGTTCTGGTAAGTTTTCTTAAATTTATTCCATACCACTTTCGATGTTTCGTATTCCTGTGTTCCTATCCTGCGGGGCCACTCGAGCTAGATCGAAAAATCTCGTGGCGTTGCTTAAGGTAGTATAATAAGCTACGATTACGATTATTTTAAGTTAGTCTTTCCATGTCATTATAACTGTAAAGTAAACACAAGTGTTCTAGGCTTAGTACACGCACTTGAACGCATTTTTCCATCGTTAGGACAATAATCGACATCGCGCTTGCCTTAGGTATTACATTCGTCTAACAAAACTATTCGTTCATTTTATTTGATAGGAGGAAACATATATTTTCTGAATTAATTTTTTGTTATTTCGTCTTCTTAACAAATCCTCCAGGGACTGCCACAATTATGTTCGAGAAAAGTAAACAAACATTAAACAAATCGCTTGAACTCATTCTCTAATTTATATCATTATCCAGCCTAACACTCAAAACTATCATCATTAGAAGGTGTAAAGACCCTCCGTACGGTCTAAATAATATAAAATGTAAGTACAACGTTTTGACAATCCCTGGAGCTTCCCTTTAAAAAATAAATCGTGGGTTTTTTTTGTCTCAGCCGTTTACAGATCAACACTCATTAACCTTCTAAAACCGTATATCAATTTGCTGGTATATTTTTTTTTTGTATAGTAGGTATAGTATATAGTTTTTGTGATGATCACTACCGCGATGCAACGGGATGAAAGTGTACACAGCTGAGATTTACTTTGTCCTAAGAACCTCAACAGATCTTTTACATGTTTGTATGAATAAGTGGAACTGTCTGACCTGTTTTCCCGAGTTTCATGGCAACTGCTATAATTGCCGTCGTCATTTTAACCTGAATCAATGAAAAAATTATGCCTGTTATGCACCGTCGGACGGAAGGCTCGATGGTCACGCTGCGACCGGCTACGCATTTATACTTCTTCTCCCAACACACGAAACAGCCTCTCGCTCCAGGTTGCGCTCCAAATACCGGCGACCGACGACGCTCACACTCTTAACCGTCACTCCGCAACCCACTTCTGCAGTTCTAGTTGCGGGTATCATGTCGAGAACGAGTACACCGCACCGAGACCATCATCTGTTTCAACCCGCTCGGTAGCATTCGAACGGCGATAGTTGACGCCGCACCAAGGTTTTGTAACCTTGCGAAACTATTGTGTAACTCAGACACAGAACAACTATGCATGTATTCGATTAATTAAACAAGGTAAGGAAAACACATGCTATACAAAAGTATACATTAAAAAATATCAAATAGTTAAAATAAAGCATTGGCCAATAGGGAATATTATAATTCGAAAAGAAAAAAAAAACACAATCGGACAAATGGGCTCATCCCACTTCTGAAATGTAATTTTCTATCAGATTAACAACGGGGCTATAGATCATATAAAATACAAGCAAGCTATTCGGTTTTAGGAATGTGGAAAGACAACTTATTCAAAGAATAATACACACCTTAAATAATGCACCTGTTTATTTCTTCAGATAATCTCACTGTTACTTAATAATTATTAGTTTAACATGTAGTCGCCACTAAATTTACGTCTAAACGCCACGAATGCTCTCAACCGAATCCCTATACCCTAACCCAGTGCTAGTGCAAGGGGGAGACATCCCCCCTTTAATATTTTAAAACCATTATTTTAACATCTTCCGGTTCAGCACTCAAATCAATTTCAATGTTGCCACATTAAATAAACTTGAAAATTAAATCAAATACTTGGCTTTTATTGAAATCTAACACATTGTTAGGAGTATCTATATTTTACTGAAGAGTCGTACGTTTTAAAATCCACAAATTAACAAAAACTGAGGCCGCTGGGTTTTGAACTCGACATACCCGGCGATCTAAGTCACCTGTACCAATGCGCCACTTGGATGTTAAGCTCCTACGTAGAATTTTGGCACTGTATTCCCAAGTATTCTGGATTACAATGATTGAAAAAACTTTTTACAAAAAAAAAAAGATAACCGACTTAACTAAAAAAAGCACTAAAAGGATCAAAATAACTTTAATTTAGGAAGTCGGTGTTAAATAAGATACAAATAATACCGAGAAACACCGACTTCCGAAATTAAAGTTTTTTATTTCACACTTTTTAGTTGGGATACACTTATAAACAGAATGCCTATTTCTCATGACAATTCCAATTAATCCAGATTACATTGTGTGATGAATCATAAACTTCAATCTTCAGTTATATAAATATTTTATTCACTTTGATCAACATAATTTCATATTTATTATTCTAATAACAAACATTTAGAAATACACCGATTGGTAAGACATGTTCACTGTTCAACAACTCAAAGCAGACTGACTGTCCAGAATGACAGTTACAAACTCAATGTTTCCCCACCAAAACTTTCACGAACACTCGGTCCGACCAATCAGAGCAAAGTTAACAGTACGTAACATCAATTGACTAACTAATATACATTAGAGTTTATCTATAATTAACTGCAAGTAAATATTTTATTTCAACAATTATGATATATTTATACAAAACATATACATATACTCTAATACTATAAATTATTACTTAAAGTCTAAAACGAATGCCTTAAGTTCATGTAACCACTAGCGCCATCTATCGCTTATAGATGGAAGTTGAACGATTTGTGAATATTTTCTTTAAAAAATCATTACAATTGTTTTATTATGAAGTTCCTGTGTCTACCTTCCACCTTCCGGCTCCAACATCAGATCAGTTCGATATTACCTTATAACCAAAGTGCATCTCATGACAATTCTAATAAGCTCAAACACGGCTAGGTTACATTGATTAATGACGGAGTTCCAGTGCCTGCCTTCTGGCTCCATCATCATCATCAGATCAATTTGATGATACCATTTTCAACGGAACTATTCAGAACCATTAATTTATTTGTATTATCATAGTTGCTTAACTATCATCATTGTGATATCTATATGCAAGTATGAAGTTCCGTTGACCATTTCTGGTCTTCTTCATCAGTTCCACTTCGTCCACTTCATCAAATGTTATTTTTTGACTGTAAATGCTTAAATTCTCGAGGAATATACCAAAATCACTATACAGTTACCTATAATATTTGAGGAGTTCCCTCGATTTCGCCAAGATTCCATCATCAGATCCTGACTTGGTGACTACGGGACCATTTTGTTAGTATACCCTTTCTAACAAAAAAAAAAAATTTCAAATCGGTTGGCAAGCGACGAAGTTATGCGCGAACAAACAAAAAAATACAAATATCCGCATTGAGAATCTCGTCCTTTTTTAGAAGTCGGTTAAAAAACGGGTATCATAGAATGTTAGAAAATACTGACTCAATCGTCACACATTCCACAAATTTGTGCATTTATTAACGCAAAGGTTTTTAATTATTTTGCCATTGTTTTATCACTTTTCTTGCGTTTTTATCTTTATTTAACTAAGTTTATGAAGCCACTTGATGTTTCGAGCATTAATAACTGTTCAGTTTTTGTTTAAAGTGTACTGAGTCTTTTGGTTTTATTTTATAATTTTTACAAATAACGGCCCAAGCGGGCCTTTATAACAGTTTTACTTTGTACTATAGGTACTTTAGATGTCCACGTTACACATAAAATTAGGTAGATTTTTATAGTATATTTTTAGAAGAGTATTAATAAATGAGCCTATAAACTATTTACTTATTTACGAGCACTTGTACAACGTTACAGAGGATGTCCAAGGTGTTGTACAGTAGAAACTTACAAACTAAAAAAATACATTTAATAAAAACAATAATACCCTAATAACAAATCCATACACATTGAAGAAGAAAAAAAAAACTAACTAACTAACCTATGATTTAGAAATAAAAAGAAAATACATATACTTTATCCCTTAAAACAAATGATCAATGTTAACTCCTTGGACTTATCTGTAAAGGTGTTATAATGAAATAAATAAATAAATAAACTTACAAAACTTTAGACATTCACGACACACATCTATCCATCTCCCAGCAAACAAGTCACACTCCGCACAGAAAGCGCACGAACGAGCGGCGAGTTAGCTCGTGACACTGTCTGTGAGAAAAGATCGGCTAACAAGCGGTGTGTTCGCGGCCTTAGGTGTTGTTTAGGTGAGAGAGGAACAAACAATCTTACCAGCTGAGAAACTAATTCAGGACTGTCAGATTCACCCCGAAGAACTCGACAAGCGAACATAAGCAAAAAGTAATTGTGCCTTACTTCTAGAGAGTTAAATTTTAGCATTCCGAGCAAAAATTTTGTCGGATATAAAAATGTATAGTTTCCAAATAATTTCTTAACCTTTTGAGTACCGTAATTAGAGACACAATAGAAAGACAATGACCGTGCGAATGCTGGCGTTCGCTCGGGGTTTAATGAATTAAACATAAATCTAAGGAATTTTTTTTTGAACTTTCTCTAGAAGCATATAAGAAGATATAAGAGGTCTTATAAGGGTTCCAAATAATGGAAGCTGACTCTAATTTACTCCTGAATAAAGCCATATAGACCAGTTTAATTGCCAACGGGTTATTAAATTCACGCATATTTCGAATCGTATATCCTAGTCCGCGGTACGAATCAGCGGTAAGCTTCCGCATATGTTCGTGGAAGGTTAGTCTCTCGGTCGAATAAAATACCTAGATCTTTAACAGAAAAAACTCTAGAAATCGGTTCCGCTCCTAAAAATATTGTACGAAAGGCTGTGAAAGTGCCTGGGTAGTGCAGAAAAAAAATCGTGTGAAGCGAGAAATGACGCCATCTAGCGTAAACTCAGATTGAAATGTTTTTATCGGCAACATTACATTATAATGTTAATAGATGGCGTCGCTGTGCTTTAAATGATTAATGCTTAATTAATGTTTATTTTTGTACTTTCTTTTTGTTTCTTCAAACACTGAAATAATTTATATTTTCTTTTAAGCAGATGAAGATATTAAAATTGAATATCAATTTATAAATATTTGATTATCTATGTGTTAGTTTTCAAACTTGAGAGGGTAGGTTGAATATGGATTTATAAATAATAACTAGTAGGTAGTATAAATAATACTTAGACCAGAGTTATGACATAGCTCAATTGATCGTTCGCTAAGTTAATTTCGATTATCTCGTTCCAGAACTTTTCGTTGAATTTTATTTTTAACCAGGTGTATTGTCTACTTATTTTACCAAAATGTGTAGATATGCATTGTTGGATTTAGTAAAAAGAGCTCAAATAATTGCTATGCATAATCAAGGCAAAAACTTGTCAGGAATAGCCAGAGAGACCGGTGTAAACGTAAGTAGATTTTTTTCTTCTTTTATATAACAAAACCTCCTATATAATAATCATTATTGGGTATTATATATTTCTGTTTTATTGTTGCAGAGAAAAACAGTTGCTCTATGGGTAGGACTTGAAGAAGAGGGTTCTTTGGAGGAGGGATTTGAAGAAGAGGGTTCTTTGAACAACCATAAAAGAGCTGGCAGATTAAAACTAATAAACATGTTGCAGCGTCAAACCATGATAAGATAGTACGAAGAAAATGGACGTCTGCCGATGAACCACTATGCTGGTTTATTTGACACAAGTGTTGACACTGTTCGTCGTGCTCTTCATACTTAGTGAAAAGATGCATTATCGGAGGCATGTTGTGAAATCCTTGCTATATGGATCACATAAACTTTGATTAGAGTAGTGTCATCTTTACTGATGAAAAATCTTTTAAGTCCAGTGAACACGGTCGGTTATGTTTGTGGCGTCAAGATGATAAATAATTATAATGAGACCTTGTTATGTGTGTTTAACTTAATACTCGTATTTAAAACAACTTAAAAATGTTATGAACACTTGATATATTGTTGTGCAATTTTATAAGTTATAAGTTTGTTTGTTAAGGTTACATAAGCTTCAATCCTCTTTCCAATTTTGGAAACGAATACTTAAGCTATGGCCTAAATAAGAAGTTATATATAATATTATAATCTTATTCGGTGATTAATAAACGGTGATTAATAAGCGGTGATTAATAAACGGTAATTAATAAACGGTGATTGTTGAATTTGAATAAAAAATTGTAAGAAATAAACATATTATTTTTTTAATAGTGTCTTTTTGTTTGATGAGCCTGTTTACCTGCATTTTTTTTCGTTTTGCTGAGTAACTACCCACTTGAATATTATATTTGGTAGCTTTGATATAATATTCCTACCGATTTCTTTTGTTTGTTATTCATAACTTACAAAAAGTGTGAGTACTACGTGAGATTCGAACTCACGGCTTATTGATTTACGCATCTATCTGCACATGCTAAACTGCTAGGTCAACTTGACTCCAATTTAAATGATGAAATTATGAACTACAGTCAGTTGTTTAAGACAATGATGACGCATGTGTCTATTTTCTGTCAGACTAAAAGTCAAGTTTATACTTTGTGAGATTGCTTTTGGACGCCACTTAGCTGTGAAGAAACCAACGCCATCTAGTTAAATTTTCGAAAACTTAAACTTTAACGCGCAAGGGAAAATAGGCGTTAAGGTATCCAAGCACTTTTGCTGGCCTCTGTACATGCAGAGGGTTATGAGTTCGACTAAAGGACATGACACTACATTTGGCCGTATTGAATAAGAGCTTGTTTGCAATGCTCCATTGGAAGACCGAGTTAATGTCCTCCTGAAGAGTTAAGGTATCAGCCATGTCCTCAACTCAATATATCAACTTGAGATCATCAGCGTAAAGTAAGCACCTGGCGTGTTTGAGAACCTTCTCGAGATCATTAACCATTATTCCAAAAAACAATGGTCCCAAAATGGACCCTTGACTAACACCAGACCGAGTGTGATATTGCTCTGAAACGAAGCAACCATGCCTAATATATTGTAGGCGGTCCCACATATAACTTGCGAAAAATTTTTGTAGTTTTGGTTAAAAGCCAATGTTATTAAGCTTGGCCAGTAACACGTCATTATCTACGCAATCAAAGGCTTTTTTGAAGTCCAAATAATTAACATCAATCTGTATGTCTTTATCTAAGTGCTGCGATATTAAGTCTACAAGCGTCAAGCAATTTGTACTGACAGAACGGTTCAACCGAAATCCGTGTTGAGAGTCGCAAAGAAATGGTTGGATCTGGTAACCAATTAATTTATGTAATACAAATTCAAACAATTTTGGAAGTGATGATATTATAGCTATCGGCCGATAGTTTTCTACATTTGAAGTGTCTTTAATTTTAGGTATAGGGTGAACTCGTGAGACCTTCCAGCGTTGTGGATACTGACTTGTGGAGGGTGCTAAATTAAATATGTGAAGTACGGGTGTAATAATGTATTCTTTACATCCCTTCAAAATGTAAGCAGGAATGTAGTCTAGACCTACAGCAGTATTTGGTTTTAGTTTATAGATAGCTGATTCTAAATTTTGTAGCTCTATTTTATCAATATGCACGAGGTTTGAATCTTTGTTGTGAAAGGTATTGTTTTGTATTTTGTAATCAAGAAGAATATCGGGCAAAAAAACGCTTGCAAAAAAGTTGGAAAAAGGCTTTGCCGTATCTTTACCAACATGCTCTACCCCATTATACTTAATCCTGGAATTAAAGCCTCCTCTAATTTTAAAATTATTTGTATGCTGCCAAAAGATACAGGAACGTCGTACGCATGAGATGCTCTCTTTTTAATACTAGACCTAAGAAGAGAAAACTTTTCATAAAAGTCACTATTATGAGTTGTTTTCCACTTTCTGTGTAGTTCAGCCTTACATCGAATGTCCTTAATTAAATTTGCCGTAAACCAAACAGGATAGCGCCTAGATTGCTTCTTACATCTTTTTTTTTTTTTTTTTTTTTTTATTGGGTGGGAAAATCATCCTAATGACATCCCCGCTCTTGGGCGGAGCGGGAGATAGTGTCAGACTCTTACTGACTAAAAACTCACTCCTGTTCCTTCATTGCCTTCGTCCCAGGGCCCCGGGTTCCGCTTTCACACTACCCGTGGCCCCAGTAGGCTTCGACCCTGCTAGGCCCCTACGATTTGCTGACATCTCCTTGAGGCGCGCGTGGAACAAAACGCGCCGTCGACGACTTGGGCTCGGTCCGGACGGTTACCGGACGATCAGACGGCGAGCCACCCATTGCTCGCCGTCTGCAAGCCCGCGCCTACGGTGGCCGGAAATCGGGATCGGAATCCCGGCGGCGGTTGGAGCGTAAGGACCGTTGCCTCACGCGATCGGCCGCCTCCTTAGCTAGCATTACTGCTTCGCAGAAAGAGGCGACCGCCTGCCACTCCTCCTCGCTCCGGAGCATGGCCTGAACCAAGGCCCGGCGCGAGAGATCACCGCCGCCGATTGCCCTCACGAGGTCACGGCGTTGCTCTGCCCAAGCGGGGCACACCTCCACCGTGTGCTCCACCGTGTCCTCCGGGTGGGCGCCCAGGCTTTGTGCGCAGCAACTCTCAACCCAGTCTCATAGGACAGCAGCTTTCAAAGGCAGTTTCTGATACGCAGCTTCTAAGGTGTGGAATAATATTCCGCCACCATTAAGAGCACTGGGCAGTATCCATACGTTCAGAACGCGATTACGGCAGTACCTGATAGATGCGCAAAGGAAACTAGATCTGGTCACTCTCAATGTCTCATTTATATAAACCGCCTGCAGTGAATTTTAACAACGGTAGGTGTTTCTTCTGCTGTATGGAAAATGTTGCACGGAAATATAAAATACATAGCTTATACGTAGAAGGTGAAGATTCCCTGGGCACCATCGACTGCTCATTTCATTTAGTTACGTCCATGGCCAGGAGGTGTTAATGTGTCATCCGCAACACTTTCTGTTCCCTCGTGGTTGTCTGTACTTACAGTCTTGTTAAATTTTGTGTCATTTTTTACTTTTTTTTATCTTAGTATTTTATTATTTCGTACACATCTGTCGCTAAAACATTTGTTTACTATTTATCATTTATCACACCGCACATTAACATTTATATATATTTATTTACATTACACATAATACTTATACATTAGACATACTTAATGCTAATAAATAAATAACCGTTCACTCTCAATAAGGTTCAGTTGAAAACCAGCGTCAGGCAACTGATTGCCATGTAGTTGTCTGGCATTTTTGCTGAACTGGACCTATTTGGCGCAGCCGTGAGACACACATTGTGTCAGTGTATGTTTCTTAGTTGTCTTGAATTTTGTTTTACTGTGTGTGTATCCATGCGTGCCAAATAAAATATTTTTCTTTTTCTTTCTTCTTTTCTTTACATAATAAGGTGCCCACAGCAGTAAAAAAGCGAGTGCGCATCTCGGAAGATGCGCACTCGCTTTTTTGTCGGTCCAGCGAATGCATTTTGTCTTTCTTCATTCATGGTTTAGCTTGGAGTATCATATTCAAGCTTAACTGAGATGTTTTCTAGGAAAAAAAGTTTAAAAACCAGTGCAAAATACCATCGTAGCAGAACCTCTTTCTCAAATAATGTTCAAATGTTTAAATGTTGTTTGATCATTTTAATTCAAATGATCAAAAAATGATTTGAGTAAACCCCTATTCATTTTTAAATACCTATCCGACAATATATCACACGTTAGGGTTGAAATGAAAAAAAAACACCCCCATTTTACGTATAGGGGGGTACCCTAATAAAACATTTTTTTCCACTTTTTGTTTCACAACTTTGTCGGCGTGATTAATATACGTATTGGTGCCAAATTTCAGCTTTCTAGTGCTAACGGTCACTGAGATTATCCGCGGAAGGACGGACAGACAGACAGACTTGGCGAAACTATAAAGTAATAAATATAAGGGTTCCTAGTTGACTACGGAACCCTAAAAATAGGTGGAATCACTATCAAGTTTGTTGGTGATTTTCGACAAACATTGTGAGTGATAGTTAGGGGAACTAAAGCTGACATTGTGAAGTTTTGCGTTGAGAACACATTTGGGTGGATATACAAATTTTTCTTCAAAGTTTGTTTTAATAAGCGACGGGAAAGTAGGTTCTATTCTTGTGAAAATGAAAACAAAATCGAAATTGATCGTGATTGAGTCAGAAAGTTATCAGCATTCTTCTTCTTAGCGTATCGATGGCAAAACCAGTCAAATTCCTTGTATGGCCCAGTATTCGGCCACGGCAGTGCCGTCCGCTGATGCTGTCATTAGGTCCCTACGTGAACAGGTAACAGGGCACGTGATGCAGGATCAGCATTGAAGACCTAATCTCTAAAATCTGTCCAGATGTAGTCCAAATTGAAAATAAAGACTACCAGTGGATGTATCAAAGGGCAATATTCGGCTAGAAATAGTAGCGTTGACGAAATCAATATCAATGGATCAAGAAAATGCGGTACATTACCCTCATGAATTTATGAATTCATTAACTTCGATTGACTTTCTCCACATAAAATGAAACAACATTGTCTTCGAAATGCACCGCCTTCCTTATTGTTGCCAGGTCTGAGGAAGTGTTATTTGAAGTCGACGGTGAGAATGAGAGTGAGTCGTCTCCAGCACCCCACTACTCACCACCCCCTGCACACCCTGCGCCCCCCGTGCGCCCGGTGCTTGTTGAGCGACAGCGCTCCGACCCTACCAGCACGCCGGATAGGCAAGGTGAGCTCTCCACTGTCCCTACCTTCTTTACCATACGTTTCAATCCGATCAAAAGTATCAGGGATGCTTGATGGTAATATTGATTTCAGCATGGACGCGGTCTGGCGCTGTGTCAGCAGACAGTAGTCCCCCCCGGCCGGGGCGCCGCTCCGCCGACTCCGGTGACGCCCGCAACACGTGCGACGCTCGCGACACGCGTGACATCCGCGATACTCGCGAGTCGCGCGTGTCGCTCGCACTTCCCGGCGGCGACCACAGTGCACAATATTCTCGATACAGGTGCCCCCACTTTTTTTTTTTTATTGGGTGGGAAAATCATCTTATGACAAAAGATGATTTTCCCCCACTGAGACTGCATTCAGTATTGTTTATGAAAGAATAAGATTATGGAGCAACTTTTGCCTCGCAGTGAGACAATCCAACTCAAGCTTCAAAATTATTTATTTGACATTGGCCTACATGAAACAAAAAATAGAGACGCGAAACCCGATCGAACTAAGTATGATGGAAATAATAAGCAACTTTTTACAAAAAAAAAAACAGTCTTCAAAATTTTTTTTTTTTTAATAAGTTTTTTATTTCACACTTTTTAGTAGCGATACATTTATAAACAGAGTGCCTATTTTTCATGTCAATTCTAATTAACCCAAACACTGCCATTTTACATTGTTTTATTATGAAGTACTTGTATCTACCTTCCACCTTCCGGTTCCATCATCAGACAGTTTGATAGTACCTTATAGCCAAAGTGCATCTTATGACAATCCTAATAAGCCCAAACACGGCTAGAATACATTGATCAATTACGGAGTTGCAGGGCCCACCTTCCAGCTCCATCATCATCATCAGTTCACTTCGAAGATACCATTTTCAACATAACCATTACCTAGATACCATTTTTAACATAACATAACCTATTCAGAACCATTTATTTATTTGTATTGTCACAGTCGCTTAAATATCATCATTATTATATCTATGTGAGTATAAAGTTCCGTTGGCCACTTCTAATCTTCTTCATCAGTTCCACTTCATCAAATGTTACTTTTTGACTGTTAATGCTTAGGTTCTCGATGAAAATACTAAAATAACTATATAGTTGTCTATAATATTTAAGGAGTTTCCTCGATTCCTCGGGGATCCCATTATCAGAAATGGATTTTGAAAAAAATGAGACCAATCTGGAAGCATAACCTATAAGACGAAAAAAATAATAAACAAATCGGTCCATAAACGACGGAGTTTTGAAGTAACACCCATAATAAAAAAATAAAAAAAACACAACAGAATTGATAAACTCCTCCTTTTTATTGAAATTAAAAAATGTCTACTTAAAGAACTAACTTACATTCTTACTCTTGAACACAAATAAAGTTTAGTATAAGTACTATAAACTTCAAATGTACGAGTACCAATATACTTGTTGAGGTTTAAGTTAATCATAAGTAGAAATTACAATAGTAGTTTGATTTATCAGTTGCTGTTTAAGAGGGTATTCGTGTACATTGTCCAGGTGCCTGGGAAACGGCAGACGACCGCTGCGCCGCCAGTGGTCTCTGGAGCGCGGCGACGCACTAGCGGCAGCGGCGGCGGGCGCACCTCCTGGCCCCGCGTCAGCACCGCCTTCGCCGCCCGAGCCTCTGGCGCTGCTGGCAGGCTCAGCACCGCGAGCGCCGGCTGCGCGGTACCGCACACGGCCCGAGCGCGACGCGCCGCCGTCCGCGCCGGGTCCACTCTAGTAGACGCTCTGTGTCGCTAGTTAGACAATAATTTTCGTAGACAATTCTTCCCCAGCCGGCCGCTGCCGCTGCTGCCGCTACCGTGTACGTCCGTTGCTTGTCAGTGGACATCGCGGCAGGCGCGCAGTTGCAGTCGTAGGCGGTGCCTGTCAATATACATTTTTTTACTATAGTACGAGTATCTAGGGTTCGAATTGTGATTCATAGAGGATGATTGTTGTATTTTTGAAATTTTTCTGGTATCTGAATAAATAAATTATGTCTTCATTGTTTATTTTTCTCAGCCCAAAATCCGACTTAGTTGGGCAGCGTTTGGGAAGCTTCGCGGTATCTTCTCGTCCAACATGCCACAGTGCCTCAAGACGAAAGTCTATGACCAGTGCGTGTTGCCAGTGATGACAGATGGTGTTGGCTCTGAAACGTAGTCGCTTACAATGGGCCTCATCAAAAGGCTTAAAGTCACCCAAAGAGTAATGGAAAGGGCTATCATCATTATCATCATTTCAGCCGAAAGACGTCCACTGGTGGACATAGGCCTCCCCCAAATGCCGCCACAATGACCGGTCCTGTGCGTCTCGCATCCATCGAATTCCCGCGACCCTCACCAGGTCATCGGTCCACCTTGTGGGAGGCCTTCCAACGCTGCGTTTTCCGGTACGTGGTCGCCATTCCAGAACCTTTCGTCCCCATCGACCATCCGTTCTTCGAGCAATGTGCCCTGCCCACTGCCACTTAAGTTTGGCGATTCTTCGGGCTATGTCCGTCACCTTGGTTCTCCTGCGGATATCCTCATTTCTGACGCGATCACGCAAGGATACTCCGAGCATAGCCCTTTCCATTGCCCTTTGAGTAACTTTAAGCCTTCTGATGAGGCCCATTGTAAGCGACCACGTTTCGGAGCCATATGTCATCACTGGCAACACACACTGGTCATAGACTTTTGTCTTGAGACACTGTGGTATATTGGACGAGAAGACACCGCACAGTTTCGCTAGGAAAGGGCTATGCTCGGAGTTAACTTGCGTGACCGCATTGGGAATGAAGGTATCCGCAGGAGAACCAAGGTTGCCGACATAGCCCAAAGAATCGCAAACCTTAAGTGGCAGTGGGCAGGACCCATTGTACCGCAGAACAGATGGTCGATTGGCCCAAAAGGTTCTGGAGTGGCAAACGTGCACCGAAAAACGCAGAGTTGGAAGGCGGAGGCCTTCCAATGCTGCGTTTTACCAGGTTATTAGTCCACCTTGTGGGTGCACTAGGTGGAACGATGACATAGTGAAATATTCCGATGGATGAGAGACATACTGTCTTATTTTTTGTATCTACCTATACAAAACATAAAACGTAGGTTAGTTCTAGTGCGTCTTCGCGCTGTGACGGCCTAGTTGAGAGTGCCCGCCTTCCTCGGCGGGTTTTCCTAAAACTCGCCAAACGGAAACGCCTGATTCTATCAAAGCGCCTCACCTCTGGTTCATATACTAATCATTAATCTTTACATGTCGCACCTGTGTGACAAAGTTGCGAGTCTGCCTGCCTGTTTTTTTTTTTTTTGGTTTAACGTAATCTTTAACACAATCCGGCAAGGTATTGTGATATCGAAGGAGATCGCATGAGTTAGTTAGTTCTTTATAGCTAACAAATTGGCTTGTGTAATATGCTTTTAAGGATTTTGCTGTTCTAGAATAGGTTTGAAAATTGAGTGAAACAAAGAAATGTCTAGTTTTTTCAGTTCTGACATAACCATTGTAGCGCAATGAGCTGATATCGAATCCTGAAGAAAAGTATAAGTAAAACGTTATAGCCTCCCAAGAGTTTTATTCAAGTAGAAGATCCCCCACCGCACCTCCGCTGTCGCAGAGTGCGACCTACTGGTGGAGGCGCCGGGTAAGCACGCCCAGTGAGCACAGCCAGGTGTTTACGTAGCCGGGTGCCTTCGGAGGATAGAGCCGGAAAACCCAATTATGAAAATGTTTGCATAAGTTAATTTAGGCTAGATTCTACTCCAGAATAATAATTATATTAGTGTTGACGAGGAAGTGAGTTGTAAGAGAATGATGCCCTCCGGTCCTCTCTTATGAGAGGATAGCTCAATAATCAATTGGAGCTAATATCAACTTTGCAAATGAGGCTGTCTTTGCCTTTGCAAAGAAAGCCTAGTTGACTCTAATGATTTAGCTATGATGAGAGTTATTTAAATAATCTGTTGATCAAAGATCTTTTCGCCCTCTTTTGTCGACGAGTCGGAAGTTTGTTTATAGCAATAAAACCACATCACGTACTCAAAACGTAGACGTTTATTAATTAATACTGAGGTGTCTTATATAATCCTCGGTAACGAAACCATAGCGCGAATTTAAATCGACCAATGCCATCTATCGAGGCCAGAGGTACTACAAAATTGTTTTAGAGATTAGGTTTAACTTAAGAATCCGGTTATCAGTGGTTTTCTCCGGAACCGTATGTCCGATTCCCACTGTGCTTAGGCTCCTATGGATGGGCCTGTCGAGACCTATCGAGAAAAATCGGTTTCAGGCTTGAAAACTTATGGCTCCTGAAAACCCCTGAAAAGTATTTTATCGGGTAGGGAAGAGCCAGACAACGTCTCCCGAAAAAAACCCGACCCCTCTGCGACCTCCGGTTCAGTAGCTACACGAGTTCGAAAAATGGTTTGACAGCTTATAAGCTGTCAATGTCAAAATGTAAACCGCTATAACTTGGCTCCTACTGACCGCAGTCGAATTTGGGCTCATTCGTCTTGGCTCGTCCCGCTCCGACCCGCAAAGCAATTTTCAGGCGCCTGAAAATGTTCAGTCCTAAAAAGCCCGCGAGTAAGTGGATCGGGTAGAGTCTGTCTCCCCAAACACAACTGTGAAATCAGCTACTCTCTACGACCTCCAGATCCGGAGCTATAGCAGGCCAAACTTTTTCAAGATGGCCGTCCTGCTGTCAAATGCCGACTTAAAGTAGCTATAACTCCGCAACTGTTTGCCGCAGAGAACTGCGACTTCGAATATGATACTTGGCTCGACTTACACTATCCGTCCAAAGTTGTTACAGGCCTGAAAACTTTCAGGCTCCGAAAACGCTTGAAAACACGTTGAAAATATTCCCGCCTTAAATCTACAGGGACCTGTGAAAACCCGGGGTTTGTACGACCAGTAGCTCCGGAGATAATAGGAGTTTAGCCACGTGGGGCACCACGTGGGGGCCCACTGCGCCGCGGAGGTGGACCGCAGTGACCGCTGCTACCAGTGCGGTCAGTCTGGTCACAAGGCCGTCGAATGCCGTGCAACCGTGCCGTGCCGGCAGGCAAGCCGGCCGACCACCGGGCTGGGGGCAGGTCCTGCGACCCCCCCGCCAAGGCCAAGGGCAAGGTACGGAGGCCCATCCACCCGGACGTACTCGCCGCCGCAGCCGCCTCCTTGGCTGCCGCCGCTGTCGCCGCCGCGCCCGCCGCGGCAGGGCCCTCACGGGGGGCTCGGGAGGAGACTGTAATGGACTGTCAATAACGACCCCATTACGTCTCCTCCAGGCGAACATCAACCACTGCGCCCCCACTCAGGATCTGTTGCTCCAGAGCATGGCGCAGTGGTCGATCAATATCGCCGTGGTCTCCGAGCCGTACAATGTCCTGCCCAGGGGAGACTGGGTGCGGGACTTGGACGGCTCGGTGACCCTAATTTCGTCGGCCGCCGCCGGTACCCCGACCCTCGAGGCCGTCACAAGGGGACGGGGTTGCGTGGCAGCACGGTTCGGGGACATTGCAGTGGTAGGCGTCTACCTGTCCCCGAGCAGATCTCTCGGCGATCTTCACATCTCCCTAATGGAGCTGAAAGCCGTCGTCGCTGGGTTTGGTTCCCTCCCCGTGGTCGTTTGCGGGGACTTCAATGCCAAGAACTTGGCTTGGGGTTCCCGGCTCACGAACCAGCGGGGTCGGATGGTGGAGGACTGGGCTCTGGAGACAGGCCTGGTCGTCCTAAACCGGGGTTCTGTCCCCACGTTGTTGTCGATGGATGCTCATCAGAGCCCATGACGACTAATGCCGGAGTTCCTCAGGGGTCAGTTCTCTCTGCAACTCTTTTCCTGCTGCATATTAACGATCTGCTGATGCCCGGTATCTATGGGTATGCAGACGATAGCACAGTTGTAGAGAGGTACCTGCCAGGTCCTCGGGCCAGTAAGGAGCAAATTCGGTCCGAACGAGAGGCTATGGTAGAGCGTACGAATGTCTCACTTCAGGCAGTCTCCAAGTGGGGCGAAACCAATCTGGTAAGAATCTACGCCGCCAAAACACAAGCGTGTCTGTTCACCGCTAAGAGGAGCCCGTTCACCTTGGCTCCCGTTTTTCAGAATGTATCCCTGGAGTGCACCGACCGCCTTCAACTCTTAGGAGTTGAAATTTCCTCAGATCTCAATTTCGGGCGGTTCATTGAGTCCAAAGCCAAGGTAGCTGCTAGAAAACTAGGCGTTCTTGCAAAGGTCCGACGGTACTTCACACCGGGACAGCTTCTAATGTTATACAAAGCACAGGTCCGATCGTGTGTGGAGTACTGCAGTCACATATGGGCTGGTGCTGCAAAATGCCATCTAGCAGCTTTGGACTCAGTGGAAAGGCGTGCGAAGAGGCTAATTGGGGATCCAGATTTGGTTAAGTCCAATCTACAAAGCCTCGAGCACAGGCGCAGAGTAGCCAGCCTATCGGTATTTTACAGGTTACATTTTGGAGAGTGTGCGCGGGAACTGCATAACTTGATTCCGCCATCTCCTTTCTACCATCGGACAAGCCGACGAACGGCGAGTATCCACCCTTACGTTGTTGAAACTTCAACGGTCCGGACTAAGCGTTTCGCTTCGTCGTTTATACCGCGTACATCGAAGGACTGGAACAATCTGCCTGCTGCGGTCTTTCCGTCCAACTATAATATAGGTGTCTTCAAGGCTAGAGTGAATAGGCTCTTAATAAACTAGTGCGCCTGACCATCAATGATTGCATCTCCGCTTACCATCAGGTGGGATCGCAGTCAAGCACTGGTTTATATCAATTAAAAAAAAAAAAAAAACGTGTGTGCGGATGCGGGGTGACTCAGTGGTGGACATCTCGTTCGCCAGCCCCGCTCTGTCGCCGCGTGTCGTCGACTGGCGCGTTATGGAGGGGGTGGAGACGTTTTCAGACCACCGGTACATCCGGTTCGACGTCTCCGCCCAAACCTCGATTGCGCCGGTCCGACAGAACCCTTGTGGTCCGCGGTGGGCGCTGAGGCAGATGGACCGGGAGCTCCTCCTGGAAGCCGCGACGGTACAGGCCTGGGTGCAAGCACCGGACAGGCCTGTCGACATAGACGTCGAGGCAGAGTGGTTCCGGGAGGCCATGTCGCAAATTTGCGACGCGGCAATGCCCCGAGTCCCTCCAGGACGTGCTCAGCGCCAGGTATACTGGTGGTCGCCGGAGATTGCGGCACTGCGCAACGCGTGCAATGCCGCGCGACGCCGGTATGCCAGGTACCGCAGGCGCCGCATCCGTCCACCGGATGCGGAGGCCAGAGAGGCGGAGGTGAGGAGGGGTGTGGTGAGCACTCTGTTCCCCACGCGAGGTGAACACTCTCCCCCGCCCATGGCTCCGCCACCAGCGGTGTCCGCGATGGCGACGACGACGACAACGTTCCAGAGGTGACCGAGGTAGAGATGAGAGTGGCGGTACGAAGGCTGAGTGCCAAAAATACCGCCCCAGGACCCGACGGCTTGCCTGGGAAGGCATGGGTCCTGGCCATGGAGGCTCTCGGGCCTCGACTAGCGAAAGAATTTTTGATAGGTTAGGTTAGGTTAGGTTAGGTTCCCCACCGACTGTGTCCCCACGTTGTCGTCGTGGTGGGGCTTGCGTGTCTCAATGATCTTGGGGCTTTGCCGGCAGAGTTACTCATGCCGGAAAGGTCCAAGTGGGAGATCAGACCAAGAGGGACACCAGGAGGGGTCGCTCCTGATCGATCGACAGTTGTCGATTGGCATGGATGCGAGTATGCCGCAGCGGTGCAGGCGCACCAATGCGGCGGGCGTATCTCTCCTACAGGGAAACCCCTCTAGGAGAGAACTTTCGACGGGTTCGCTGAGTCAGGTTAGCTGGACAGCGAACGGAGGCATGCCTAATGCCGCCGTCGGGGGCTGGGCTTAACCGTCTGGCCTAGAGGAAGGATACCTCTAAGATAAAAAACCACCCAATCCTAAGTTCAGAGGCGTGGCGAGGGGATGAATGGCTGGAGGGAGTCCAGTCGTTAGCGCCTCCCCTGTAGAGCACCTGCCGCACTCTACAGTATATAGGCTTACCTAGGCAAAAGGGCTCTGCCTAGATGGACATATACATCCCTACTACTCGTGGGAACTGAATGGAAGATTTTAATAAAACAAAAAACCAAAACGAGGATATGCCAATTTTATTGGCGGAGGTTCCACTTGCTGGCGACGGCAACAAGAGCCGAGGAGGCTCCGGATCCTCGAAAGAGGATCCAGCAACTATATTCGACCAGGACTCGCGCGGTCGCTCCAAATTTTGGAGAAAGCGACCGCACAATGAAGTGTTTTCTGACCGAGCGGGGTCGATGGGTCTGTCCTCAAGCGAGGAGAACCTGCCGGCTGCAAAGGTGACGACGGCGAGGAGGGGAAGAGGTCGTGCGACAATTTTCGCAGCACCTGCTCCGGTGGCGGTGCGTGACTCCCGGGGTCGCTTTTTAAAGCGGCCGGATACGCCGGGATTAGGCGGGGAGAGCGACCCCGGGGTCCCATCCGGGGTGTCAAGTGAGGAGATGGGTGGGTTCACCGTTTCTCTTGTGGGCACGAGGGCAGAGGCTAACGCCGCGAAGCGTGCCCAGAGTAAAGCGGTCGCGGCCGATGAGGTCGCCGAAATGGCCCGTCAGGCCCGGGAGCGGCGTGCTACCCAGGCGGCTGCGGGCTCGAGCCCCACGGCAGAGGCCCTGAATCGCCAGGTGCTGGACGGCGTGGACGTTATCCTGAAGGTTGCAACTAAGTCTGGCAACCTGAAGGGCTCGTTCACCCGTGCCCTTAAGGAGGCAGCAGATGGAATCAGGGAGGCGGTGGAGATCCTTATCGATCGTACGACCTCGGAAGAGACGGCGAAGCTATGGGAGGAGAATAGCCGTCTCCGATCCGAACTGGAGGATCTCAAGCGAGAGTTAGCTGCTCAGAAGCAGCGGCAGGAGGCTCCCGCGGCCAGCGGCCCCCCTCCTGCTGCGCCTTCGTCAGCCCCTATAGCTACGCCACCACCGGCACTTGCGATGTCGGACCGCGACATTGAAAGGGTGGCCCGCATCTGCATGATGCAATGCGGTAGCATGGTGTCTGCCCGATTAGAGGCTCTGGAGTCGCGACTCCTTCCGGCCGAAACCTTCCGGCCGCCGCTTGCGGCAGATAAGCGGAGGAAGGAGGACTCCGCAAAGGCGAAGCCCGTACAGGTGGGCAAGAAGCCTGCAGAGGGGGCCAAAAAGCCCACGGAGGGGCCCAAGAAACCCGCGGCGGGTACATCCGCAACCCCTCCCCAACCAACCGCGCTCCCGACAACCGCACCCCCGATTCAGGAAACCTGGACGGCGGTGGTAAAAAGAAAGCGCAAGAAGAGGGCGGTGCAGCTGGCACCAGCTGACCCAGCACCCGTTGGCTCAGCACAAAAAAATAAGTCAAGGTCGAGACCACCACGCTCCGAGGCTGTAATAATTACCCTGCAGCCCGAAGCCTCAACCAGGGGTGTGACCTTTAAGTCGGTCCTGGCGGAGGTAAAAACGAAGCTGAACTTCGGTGACTTTGCCTCCCCGGCCGGCTTTGGTTTCAGGACAGCGGCCACGGGGGCCAAAATCTTTGAGGTGTCAGGTGCTGCAAGGCAGGAGAGGGCAGACATTTTGGCCGCCAAACTAAGGGAAGTCCTCAAACCGGAGGATGTCCGGGTGTCCAGACCCACAAAAACGGCAGAATTGCGCGTGAGTGGGCTGGATGACTCCGTGACCCCGGAAGAAATAGTGGCGGCCATTGCCCGAAGTGGCGGGTGTCCACCCGAGAGCGTGCAGGCGGGTGAGATTCGCTGCAGTGCGGCCGGGCTGGGCACAGTTTGGGTGCGGTGCCCGGTGGCGGCCGCTAACAGGATCGCGGATGGCAGAAGGTTGCTGGTTGGCTGGGTGTCAGCGAGTGTAAAGCTCCTGCCACCCAGGGTTATGCGGTGCTACCGCTGCCTGGACAAAGGGCATGTCCGGGCACAATGCGCTGCAGACGTTGACCGCGGCGACCTCTGCTATCGCTGCGGCCAACCAGGCCACAAGTCGGCCCAGTGCTCCGCGGCGCCAAACTGCAGCCTTTGTGCAGCTGCAGGTAAGCCTGCGGAGCACAGACTTGGTGGAAAAGCCTGCAAGGCCCCCAAGAAAGGCGGGAAAAATAGAGTTGTCGGAGGACCTGCGCCCCTCCCACAGCCCGGCAGCCAAGCAGCTGACCCCCGACCCAGGGATGGAGGAGATGCCGGGGAAATGGAATGCCAGTGATGGCACAATTCCATTTTCTCCAGGCGAATGTCAACCACTCCTCCAGAGCTCAGGATCTTTTGCTCCAGAGCATGGCGGAGTGGTCGATCAACGTGGCTGTGGCCGCTGAGCCGTATTTTGTACCACCCCGTGATAACTGGGCAGGGGACCTGGACGGTTTGGTGGCCATCATTGGCGGGACTCTTGGCAGTCCCTCCCGAGGACGTGGCTGGGTGGCCGCTCTCGCGGGGGGAATCACCATCATTGGGGCATATTTCTCGCCTAACAAGAGTCTCGCCGACTTCGAGAGTTTCCTCGTCGAGCTGAGTGCCGTCGTGGGCCGGTCGCACCCATACCCGGTGCTGTTGCTTGGGGATCTCAACGCCAAGTCTGCGGCGTGGGGATCCCCAATCACCGATTCTAAGGGCGAGGTGTTGGAGGAGTGGGCGGTTGCGACCGGCCTGGCCGTTCTGAATCGGGGCTCGGAGTACACGTGCGTGCGGCAGCGGGGCGGGTCTGTAGTGGACGTCTCGTTCGCTAGTCCCACTGTTGCGCGCCGGGTCCGTGACTGGCGAGTTGCTGTGGAGTTGCCCCGGGACCGGATGGAGTTCCCGGCCGCGCGCTCGTCCTCGCTCTGAAGGAGCTGGAGGCCCAGCTGAGAGGACTCTACTCAGCTTGCCTTGAGCAGGGCCACTTCCCCGCTCAGTGGAAGATAGGTCGTCTGGTCCTGCTCAAGAAGGCGGGGCGCCCAGCAGACTCACCGTCCGCATACCGGCCCATAGTGCTGCTTGACGAGGTGGGTAAGCTTTTTGAGCGGATTATTGCTGCCCGCCTCGACAGCCACTTGTACAGAGAGGGGCCGGATCTAGACGACAGTCAGTTCGGTTTTCGCCATGGGCGCTCCACTATCGACGCCATAATGCGAGTGAGAGTCCTGGCGGAGGAAGCGGTTTCCCGGGGCGGGGTGATGTTGGCGGTGTCCTTGGACATCTCCAACGCCTTTAACGCCCTGCCCTGGAGCTGTATCCGGGAGGCGCTAAGGTACCATAGGGTGCCCCGCTACCTCCGCCGCATCATTGGGGCTTATTTAGCAGAAAGGTGTGTCACCTACAAGGGACGCGACGGCGAGGGCCGTCGCGATATGTCGTGCGGTGTTCCACAGGGCTCAGTCCTAGGGCCACCTCTGTGGAACATCGGTTACGACTGGGTGCTGAGGGGCGAGCTCCAACCGGGTGTGGAGCTGACGTGTTACGCAGACGACACGCTGGTCACGGCCCGGGGGAACTCGTACAGGGAGGCAGCGTTGCTCGCGACGGCGGCGGTTTCACGGGTGGTGAGCCGCATACGACGTCTGGGCCTGGAGGTAGCTCTCAACAAGTCGGAGGCTATGGTCTTTCATGGCCCCCGACGAGCGCCGCCACCAGGATTACACATCGTGGTCGGGGGGGTCCAAATCGCTGTCGAGTCCACCATGAAGTACCTAGGATTGGTGCTCGACAGCCGGTGGGACTTTGGCCCCCACTTTCAGCGGCTGACACCCAAATTGATGGGCGCCGCGGGCGCACTCGCAACGCTGCTTCCCAATCTAGGGGGCCCGAGCACCGCCTGTAGGCGGCTGTACTTGGGGATCGTGCGATCCATGGCCCTGTACGGGGCCCCGGTATGGGCTTCTGACCTGACGGCCGGCAGCATCGCAATCCTGCGAAGACCACAGAGGGCGATGGCCGTCAGGGCTATCAGGGGGTATCGCACGATCTCTTACGAGGCGGGTTGTGCATTGGCCGGATCTCTACCCTGGGAGCTGGTGGCGAGGGGCCTCGCCTCACTGTACTGGTGGCGCGAGGAGGTGAGGCAGCGGGGTGGTGAACCGATGCAGCGCGAGATCGAGCTGCGTCGGTCTCAGCTCCGCGAGGTCATGGTGGCGGAATGGCGGGACAGGCTTCTGCGCCCTACCGCCGGCCTCACCACCGTCGATGCGATCCGACCAGTGCTCAACGAATGGCTCGGGAGGAAGCACGGCTCCCTGACGTTTAGGACGACGCAGGTGCTCTCGGGGCATGGCTGCTTTGGGAAGTACTTGTGTCGCATAAACAGGGAGCCAGACGCTCGGTGCCATCACTGCACCGACTGTCGGGAGGACACGGCGCAGCACACACTGGCAGAGTGTGCCGCATGGGAGGAGCAGCGCCGTGCCCTCGTATCTGAAGTGGGCCCCGACCTGTCACTGCCGGCCGTCGCTCGTTCTATGGTCGGGAGTGCTGAGTCATGGGATGCGGTGATCTCCTTCTGTGAAGCCGTCATTTCGCAGAAGGAGGCTGCGGAGAGAGAGAGGGAGGCCGTGGCCACTCTCCCGTGCCGCAGCAGGCGAACCGGGCGTCGGCGGAGGGCAGATAACGCCCTCTTCCAACCCCCATAAAGAGGTCCGGATGGACGGCGGACTCGGGGTTGTCCGCCGGCCCCCATTCAGCAAGACCCGAGGCGGCGGCGCGTAGTGTTCCACGCGTGCCCCTATGTGATGTCGCGGGGGAGGACATATTCCCGCGGGCATGAGGTGGCCCGCATATGCGGGCCGGCACTAGCCGGGGATCATGGATGGCGTATCAGCTCCCACGATCCCCGGTCCAAGTGTGGGAGGGAACACCGGGGTGGTTTTTAGTCAGTAAGAGTCTGACAGACCCCTTCGCCTGCCCCAGGCGAAGGACATCCATGAGGATTTTCCACCCCGGCAACAAAAAAAAAAAAAAAAAAAGGTTAGGTTAGGTTAGGTTAGGTTAGGTAAGGTTTTTTTTTTTTTTTTTTTTTTTAATTATTTCAGACACGCCACTCCCTGCCCTGAGCAGGGTCTTTGTATAATCTTATGTTGATAATTCCGGGGTTTTAGTCATTATATATATATATGTGTATATATATATATTTTTTTTATTATTATTATCATTAGTTATTTATTTATTATTTATTTATTTATTTATTTTTTATTATTATTTTTTCCTGCTGTTAATATTTTTATGTTTGTTTAAGTTTATAAATTTGTGTTTGTATTGTTTATTTATTTGAATGTATATATTTTCATGGTTGTATTAAATTATTATTTGTGTATTTTATACATGTTTATTTATACGTTTGCATATATCCCATTCTAGATTCCTTCCGTCCTTCCTCAGGGGTTGCGCAAACGCTTGGTGTATGCCAATACTTTGAGCTTTCCTGAGGCCTTGCTTCTATAGCTATCTTTTCTCTTTACCAGCTGTTATAATTGAATATGTATAGATTTTACGTATAAATAATTGTATTCATTCCAAAATGTATAAAATATTTGTGTCCTATACTACATATTTATTATAAGTATTTTATGTATTTGTTGCTTTATTTGTTCTTTTTGATGACCGCTCCTGCTATTTCTTTTGCATATTTTAAAAATATACCCCTTTTCTTGTTGTCAGCCATTATGCTCTTAACCGTATTTATATCTATTTTTTGCCCTATTTCCTGCTCACTATCATATCTTGCTCGACCAAAAATCGGGCAGTCGAGCAAGATATGAAAGGCAGATTCTTCGACTCCTGGGGCGCAGGCGCACGATGGGTCCTCCTTACACTTGAATCTGGCCAGGTATTCGGAGAACCCACCGTGCCCTGTTAATATTTGTGTCGTAATACTGTCCAATTCAATCTTTCTAATAGTTTTGTACCCCTCTGTGGCGTCCGGAAAGAAGACTTTGGTTGTCCCGGCGGTTTCCCCTGACTGATACCTCCGATTCCATTCGTCAAGAGACTCCCGTCTGATTTGCCCCCTGACGAA
This sequence comes from Mythimna vitellina, assembly GCA_949316375.1. NCBI lineage: Eukaryota > Metazoa > Arthropoda > Insecta > Lepidoptera > Noctuidae > Mythimna > Mythimna vitellina. Next base: position 6,243 of record OX438687.1, on the reverse strand, counting down.
GGATACCGGGCACTTATCATAATCAGGGGCGCGTTTTAGAGTTAGGGCGGCCATTTTTGCCAAGCAGTCGGCTCGTTCGTTGCCCGCAAGTCCCGCGTGAGCCTTCAGCCAGAACAACGACACAGTTTTGCTCTGGCCAAGGGCCGTCCGGAGATTCTTGCGGGCCTCGACCGCCAAGGGATGCGGGGAGCCGTTGTTAACAACAGCCTCCAGCGCGGATCTAGAGTCACTATATATTGCAAAGCTCTGCTGAGCACCCCGAATAATATCACTCGTGGCTCTGCATATGGCCAGGAGTTCCGCCTGATAGACGGTGCCGTATGATGGCAGTTTGAGCTTGACGGCTTTGGTTTCTGCCGCGCCCTCCCAGTAAGATACTGCGGCTCCAACCTTGCCGTCAATCTTACTGCCATCTGTGAATATTTTGACGGCAAAGTCGCTATTAGCGTTTAATTCACTTTCGTCTATCAGGGTCTTGAACTCCAGGTGCATATGCGTCGCCGGGTGTCCATTTTCGGTGTGCCCTGCTCTCCGCTCGACCTCCCTGTCCGCCAGATCCAACCGGGGTATCCCCTTCTTTGCTTCGTACAGGGCAGCTGCCTCCTGTACCCGAATATCAAGTGGAAGTATCCCGGCGAGAAGTAATGCTGCGTTCAAGGAGACCGTGCGGTATGCTCTGCAGAGCTTTTGTGCAAATCCGCGCTGGATGGCGTTCAGTTGTTTCTTGACTCCCAGCTTCTCCACTGCCGGAGCCCAGGCGCTCGCCGCGTACACAATCACTGGCTCTATTACAGCATTGTAAATCGTCCTTATGACATCTGCGTGGAGGCCCCAGCTAATCTTGGCTGCCCTCGACAGCTGCCCGTAAATATTAACTACTTTTTTACATACGTTATATATATGTTTGTTAAATGTCAGGCAGCTGTCGATGGTTAGGCCAAGGATTTTTATTTCCTTTGACAAGCGAATACTGACCCCGCCCATGCTCAGGAGCGGTTCGTCAAATTTAAGCTTTCGTGTTATCACCATCGCCTTTGTCTTATGGGGTGCAAACTTCAACTTATTTTTGACTCCCCACTCCCCAACATAGGCGAGGGCAGCATTGGCCTGTCTTTGGACCTCCAACGCAGTGTCCCCGTCGATAACCAGGACTATGTCGTCGGCGAACGCCTGGCAATAGACGCCCCTAGTAGTCAGCTCCTTCAACAGTGGGTCGAGGACGAGGTTCCAAAGGATAGGACCTCCTATGGAGCCCTGGACACACCCCTTGGTCATGTTTACGGAGTGTGTCTCCCCGCCGTATCTTACCTCGACCCTTCTGTCCTGAAGGTAGCTGCTGATCATTTTCCTAATATTTCCGGGGCAACCCTCCTCCTTCAGCCTGACCCTTATGGTCGGCCACCACGCACTATCAAAGGCTCCCTCTATGTCCAATGAGATCATGGTTATCAGCTTTTTCAACTTGAGCTTACCTTTTATATGTCCCATTAAGTCATAGAGGGAGTCTTCGGTGCTCCTTTGGGGTACAAAACCGTACTGGCGGGCGCTCATATTGGGGAGAAGGTGCCACTTTAGTCTCCCCACGATCATCTTCTCAAGTATCTTGCCTAAGACCGGAAGCAGGCCGATTGGCCGGTACGACTTTGGCTGGAAGTAGTCTTCTTTGGCGGGCTTACGCAGGACGATGACGGCCGCTTCTTTCCAGGGCCTTGGGAAGTGGCCCAGCTGTAAACACTTATTCGCGATGGCCAAGAAAGCTCCCGGGTCCTGCGAGACCGCTCGCGCGCAGATGTCGGCCGTAAAACCATCAGCACCCGGAGCCTTTTTCGGGTTAAAGCTCTCCACGGCCACTCTCAATTCATGTTCCGTGAACGGGGGGTCATGGTTATCATCATGTTCCTCGCTCACGGATCTGGCTTGCAGTCGAGTGGCCTGGTGGTCTGCATTATCCTCGCTTTCCCGGTCCTCCGGGTAGAAGGTTTCAGCGAGCAGCCTCGTCGATTCCTTCAGGCTCAGGAACTTTCCGTTGCGCTTTAAGGGGACGTCTTCTAATCTTTTCGATGTACGGCCTATCACCCTGTAAATTCCTTCCCAAAGCCCTTCCTTATCCTGTTTCCCGCAAAACTCCTTCCAGCTTTGAGTCTGAGCTTCCCTGGTCCTGGCAAAGTACTCAGTCTTCTTTTGCAGGTACTCGTCTATCACCCCGGCCTTTCGGGAGGGGGCCGCGCAACGTATCCGTCTCTTCCTGGTGGCAACTTCTCTCTTCAGGGTAGCTAACTCGTCGGTCCACCACGGCAAGGTGAGTCTTGTGTGTGATTTTATGAGTGGTATGTGTTCGGTGCATGCTATGTGTATGTTGTTTGTGAGCGTGTTAATTGTGTTTTCAAGTTGTTGAGTGTTAGTGATTGTTGTAACTTCCGACGGGCTGATGGAATGCTCCGCGTTCAACTGGGCCAGTTTCTCATAAAACTGGTTCCAGTTTGCTTTTTTTGTATTGTACAGCCTCGTCGTCCGTTGTATGTATGTAGACCCACCTCTTTCCAATTTGACATTGAAGATTATGCCGTTGTGGTCCGAGTTCGTCAGGCCCCTATCCACTCTCCAGTCCTCCACCAGGTCGAGCATGTCAATCGTGCAGGCGGTGATGTCGACGTAGCTGGTATACGTATTCCCCCCCCGCACGGTTTCAAAGGTCGGGGTGTCTCCGACATTTAGTACCTGCATGCCGTTTTGGTTTAGAGCGCCCACCAGTGTATCTCCCCTGGAGTCTGTTCTCCCACTGCCCCACCAGACGCTTTTGGCATTTGAGTCCCCCCCAATGAGAAGCCCTGTGGGGCTCGCCATCGCTACTCTCCTAAGCTGCTCCAGGTATGGCTCTATGGGTGTGTCTGGCTCGAAATAGAAGGAGGCCAGTGTGATTTCCCAGGCAGCCGTGCGGATCTTAACGACCACGATGTTGTCGTTCGTGAGGTCTGGGCACTGTATAACTTCGATGTCTTTATTGAAGACGGCAATTGCCGCCTTTACAGTGCCCCCCGGACGGCCGCTGTTCTGGAAGATCCTGGCCCCCTTATACGGCTTTAAGGTTCCGACGCTACCCACATATGGCTCCTGGAGCAGCGCAATCGTGATTCTGCGACTGGCGGCCTCCAGCATGACCTCGTCCGTGGCCAGTCGCATTCTTTACAGGTTGGCCTGGACGAACCCATGTCTCTTGATTTCTTCCCGGGGGAGTACTCTTACCAAGTTAACCGCGGTGGCGCCCTCAGCAATACGCGACGGTGGATCGGGCTATTGCATCCCACCGCCTACGTAACGGGCAGTCCGTGCTGAACCCATTGTGTCCTAGGTTGTCGTGGCCCGCCTTCCTACAGTTGCAACATCTGGGGGGCTCCCCGGCCAGACGCGATGGGCATTCCGCTCTCAGGTGAGCGTCGCCGCAATGCGAGCAGAGGTCATCCTTCCCAGTGCATTGCTTCCGGCCGTGGCCGAAACCAAGGCATTTCGTGCACTGCACAAGAGGGGTCTGATCAAATACCCTCACCCTTTGCAGATCTATGTGTGCACGGCCTGCCCGGGTCAGGGCCTGCCACACCGGGGGAGAGACTTGTACCACCACGTGGCTCTCATGTGGATTTCGTGCTCGCTTTCGGTATTTTACGGCGACCCTCACCTCACCCCCCTTCAACTCGCCCAAGAGGTGTTGATTTTGCTTTAGGATCGCCCTGGTGATGTCGTCGTCTGTGTTATAGGATAAGACATCCGTCAACACCACCAGAGGATCCCTATTAATGGCCTCCTCGATTTTCAATCCGGTCGCGGAGCCCCCCAGTCTGGCTCTTACTAAATCTAATTCCTGGCGGGTTTGACAACCCAGGACCACTTTCTGGTCACGTGCTTTACGGACCCTGTCTACACGGATACCCGTCTCCTTAGCGTCCACCGCGATCCTAATTTTTTCGACGACGGTGCAGCTCGTGTCTTTGGAATCGTCAGAGCTTACGATGAGCGAGTGCAGCGGCTGCGGCGGCACATACAGCTTACCTGCTCCCGCCGCGACACTCGCATAGCTCTGACTGCAGGGCGAGGAGAGAGGAGCGGAAGGCAACACGTTTTCTCGCTGGTCAAGTTTCTCGCAGAGTGTGCGTGTAAAGAGCGCACACTCTGCTATCTGTTTCTTGCTTTCCCTTACCTCTTCCAACACGTCCCCTATTGTTGGTAGCTTGGTACCATCGTCAGTACTGGTTTGGGTGTGAGGTTCAGGGCCGCCTTCATCCACACCATTACCCCGCCCCTTTAGAGAGCTCTTCGCCAGGGCAACCAAAGTAACCATGATCCTTAACATTTCGGCTATATTTTTATGTATGGTAGTTTTAATCTCTCGTTTAAGGTTCCCCGATTTACCCATGGCCTCCTGCATTTCTGCTCCCATAGCCTTGGCTTGGGTTAAAAGGCTTTCCGCTCGCTGGCCTGGGTCTTGGCACGAGTATGGCTGAGACAGCTGAGGTGACAACTCCGGTGAGTTCCGCGTGCTCGTCTTCTCGCTACCGGTGGTTGCGGTGACAGTTGTTCTGCCATCATCGATAGGCTTATCGACGGCGCGATCCGGCGAAAAAACACAGGGTGGTATGTGACGGGTGGGTGCAGATGCAGATTCAGAGGGAGGGGTATTTTTTACTGTGAAAGTTTTCCGTTTAATATCTTTTGGCATATCGATTTTTTTGGCATTTGGCGGGGTGGAGAACATTTTTATAATTGACTAGATGTATATAAGTTTGTATTTAAAAAATAATATTTGACTAGAGTTCAATTGCTTAAGTAACCTTAATGTTATTATATATAATTTTTTTTTTTTTAAGGTTAATAAATTAAAAGAGTATAAATTATTGTATATTGTTAAAATGTGGTAAAAATAATCTAATAAAATTGTATAGGTAAATCTGCAAAAAATTATCGTCAACAAAGGTGTCAAAAATGATCCTCACTAGAGGTGTCGTTAAAATAAAATAAATTCCACAACAGAGGTGTCACAAGGATACAGTTTGATAACGTACTACCTTAATAAAGGCTCCTGTCAAGGTCGCAAGTATATATATCGGATGGTCTTGTTTCCCCCCGTCAATTAAAAGCATAAAAATTATTATTATTTTTCTATTGTTACATATAAGGGTGGGTAGGAGGGCGTAAAAATTTGCAAGTTTCAACGTTTTTTACTGTCGGGTGTAAAATTTCCCTATGAAGGGTTCGTTTTTTGCGGTGCACACGCACAGCGGGCACGGAGTCCTATACTATGACGTAAACCCGGTCCAGATCGGACGTCGGGAACGGGAGTTATGGCCGAAAAATGGATGAAAAAGTTGTTTTTTTATGAAAATTTCGAAAACAAATTTTGAAAATGGACCTAATTTGACTTTTCTGTTACAGGTATCCCGTAGAACGAGCGAATGCGCGTCCGTTGGCGTTTCCAGAACAGAGTTAGGTCAAATAGGAAGACTGTTATAAAAATTTTAAGTTTTGAATAAATTGAAAATTGGTTTTTCCTAAGTAAAAAGATTTCTTTTCAAATATTTTGTGGTAATCGTATAGGGCTCACTGAGCCGCGTTCAAAAATGTACGACAGTTGTATGTTTGCTGTATGTAAAAGGTCTGAAATAATTCGGTTAGGTTAGGTTAGGTTAGGTTAGGTTAGGTTAGGTTAGGTTAGGTTAGGTTAGGTTAGGTTAGGTTAGGTTAGGTTAGGTTAGGTTAGGTTAGGTTTTTTTTTTTTTTTTTTTTTTTTTAGTGGCAGGAGTGGGAAATACTCACTCCTGCCATGCGAAAGGCCCCCTGCCACGCGAGTTTCGCAGGGACGTTATGAAGCCACGTAGGTAAATAGATGTCAGTGATCGTGCATTGTGCATAATATAAATGTAAAATAATATTAATATATAAAATCTCGAATCATTTAATTGTAACTGAATAATAAATAAAACATTAATTGATCATTGCAAAATTAATAGAATTGTATAAAATGGGCAATAGTTGGTAATATAATAATAATAGTAATAAATAAAACTGTATGGTAAAATGTGATGATGCCACCACCTATTTGTTCCGTCTATTGGCGGACTTTACAATTTTTATTATGAATTCAATAAACTTATTTCTATATTTCCGATCACTTATTAGAAGGCTGATATTCTGTTCGGTCACTTCTACATCATTTCTCGTCTCAAAGTCGTGCCTGTGGGAGGAATACACAGG